>LR990634.1:411059-10411059 GCA_905147815.2 Phalera bucephala | reverse complement strand
TTTTATTAAATTCCACCCCCAGCGAGTTGATTTAGCTCCCCATAATCTGACGTCCGTTCAATATTAAAGCAAATTCAACGCCTTGCCCCAATTCCGTCGAAGTTTGACTGAGACAAGGAGAAAAGTTAAACAAAAACCTGTAACAAGTACGGAATAAACACTGATATATAGTAAAATTGTTTTTCTGTTGCTTGGTATATTTAATCTATCTATCTATATTATCACGCCAGCTCCCTCGCGGGGTAGGGGGTATATTTAATCTACACATATAATAAAACTGTAACCGAGCGGAATCTGTACAATGAATATTTTTGAAAAATTTTATTAGGCTACCATTTCCTTATCGATATAGAGGCAGAAGAAATTTTATTTCTTAGAATAATTATAAACTAGAAGCCGCAAGCGCGCACCAAATTGAAGCAACATTTACTACCTGCAAAGCAAGTAGCCACACGTTCACGCGAGTAGTCACTTTGTGACCGTCGTGCGAAATAACGTGCTCTGCGCGGGTCAAATTAAATTGGATTATGCCGTCTTGTGTCGTTCCCGCCTGTAAAATTACTGTTGAGGTCAAAAAGAAACATGTTAGGATCACATTTTGTATGTAACTAGCGCATTCTGGTGCCGTATTATTTAAATATAGACTTAATTCTTCCATCTGTAAGTGTCATAGTAAAAGACGCTAGTAAAACAATTTGTTTTTTTCCCTACTTTTATTTGCTGAGGACTTTATAAGTTCTAGTATTAGGTGCTACTAATATAGTTAACTACTACATCACGGTTTTAATATTTAGTTAAGATGATGAATATAGTTTCTTCCTGCATTAAATTACTACAAACCTCAATAGTTCAAGTATATCTATTTCTTGAGTTTAATATGCATTACAATACACGAGCCGCGACAATTATTTTATTATCATCTACTCCAATGTCATCAACATTTACCCCAAAAAGTGGTAATCTTTCCGGGCTGCCAACCTTACGCGGGTGGGAAGTGCGGTGAGTGCGGGGCGTGTGTTGATCTTTTGGCTTAACCTCACGACGTGCAATTACGGCTGAACGCGGCTTCTGGATATATTATTCTAAGTTTTTTTTGGAATTATTATTATTGAGTTCTTAGATTTACGCGAATATTACACATGAAATAAAACTATTTTTCGGATTTTATCGCGGTTTAAAGAAGTCGCTCAAAGAAGTCTGCAGTCTGTGAACATGTCCTTGACCGCACCCGCCATAACATCAGATTTGATAGACCACAAATCCTCGTGAAAGAACACCGATTCCTACCAAGGATGGTTCGCGAGGCTATTGAAATTAAAAAACATCCTAATTTCAATAGAGAAGATGGCTGGGTGCTTCCATCGACTTGGGATCCAGTAATTAATATAATCAAATCCAAAACCAAGCATAACACTGCAAGACCTCAAGACACCGTGAGCTCATTCTGCGTAGATCGGACCAACATAAATAATTAAGAAGTTTGAGGGTACCCCGGAACAACTATACCTTTTGGACGTCTACCACCTCAGTCTTTCCCGTGACCATGGGTGCTGCAAAGCACTCGTAATTCTCAAGTGCGGAATTGTATAATGACATCGTAATATGGCGTTTGAACATTGACGTCAAAATGTAGGAGTGCAAAGTACACATTGTTCGCGTTGGCTTCAGGCGTGTATCCACACCCTTAAGCTTTCCTTTAAGATAAATCTATGTCCGACTTTATGGCGGAAAGTCGAAGAGTGCTGTCGTCAATTTTTTTTTATTTCCAAAACTTGTGCTATTTCGAATAATAATGTGTTGTGTTGGTGGAATATTAACCATTATGTATTCTTATATGTGCATGAATGAAGGTAATTGAAACAAGGTGATAAAAGGTGCCTTTTCGATTTCCCTCAAAGCGGCCGTCGCAATTGCTATGTAAAGTATCTGTCGCTATACTATCCAGGGTGGGGTACTTCTTCAATTTCGTTATCATCGTTGTTATCAAGTTCATCGGGAGTTGAATTAATTTATACAAACGCGATTATGCATGTCATTGGACACTAGCAAAATACACTTAAAATTAGTGTGAAGCCATAACTTAAAGAAGAAGAAATCTATGTCCTTGCCGAATTTGATCACAATCTGTTCAACGGTTTACGGAACCTTTAAGTCCAAGATAGGTTACTAATGTTATATGAAGGTATATGGTAGGTAGGTATATGAACGACGCCGTGAAAACAATTAAGGAAAACAGAGGACGCCGTGGCCGAAACGGCTAGGAAGAGTATTTACTTTTCCTAGCCGTTTCGTTAGCCGACAAAACCGACAGGCAATTACTTTCAAATTAATAATATTAGTATTAAAGTATGGATTATTTTGAACAATCACAATATGATACGGGTTAGTCGCAGCCTAAAGCAACCCAATCTCGACGGAACAAACAAACAACTCAAGTTCATTCATCAAACCTTAAGTATAAGAACATACGCTTATGTAAACACTCCTTAAACTGGTTGGCCAAATAAAGAAGGAGATTAACCAAACCGGGCTCTTATTCGCTATAACTAAACGCGAAATGTTACGATAAATTCGCAAAATGATGTGATGGCATTCCTTTGTATGCAGGATTTTTACACACCAGGAGATGTAGATTCATCAATCTAAAATGCGAAAAGATATACAATGCGAAAGTGGAAGGATGAAAAGACCTAGACTAACCTACCATTACCAAATAGACCGTGTGTTTTTTGAAGGGCAAGTCAAGAGTCTCCGTAACCGGCGAGCGTGTATGAAACGAACTATGAGGAAGCTAAAAAGGTACACCGTCACGCCTTTATTCCCCTAGCGGGGGAAGCAGAGGTGTAATGAGTACACCCACGTTTCGCCAACGATGTTAGGTCCCATGTAATTCGGGGCGAGCCTATTGCTATATACCGGGCACAATTCCAGACTCCGGACTTATACTGGAAAGTTTTCGTTAGAAAAACTTCATTTGTCCGACCTAGGATTTGAACCCAGGACTTCGTGATTGCAAAGCGATGCGTTTTGCCACTAGATCAACGAGGCAGTCAACGATCAACGGTCTTTAAGGAAAGAACCTGTCGAAACCTTAGAATAATAGGATATAATCCAGAAGCCGCGTCCAGTCGTGATTGCAAGGCGCGTGGTGAAGCCAAAAATTCAACAAACATCCCGCACTCACCGCATATCCCACCCGCGTAATGTTGGCAGTCCGGAAAGATTACCACTTTTTAGGGTAAATATCGTAACGAGGTAATCCGACAAAGAACCAAAGTTACCGACATAGCTCGCGTACTCAGTAAGCTAAAGTGGCAATGGGCTGGTCACATCTGCAGAAGGACCGACGGCCGATGGAGCAAGCGTGTCCTAGAGTAGAGACCGCGACTTGGTAAGCGTAAGGTAGGACGGCCCCCAGCTAGATGGGCCGACGACCTCAAAAAGGTCGCTGGGACAGACTGGATGCGGAAGGCGGAGGACCGTGTGCAATGACGCGTGTTAGGAGAGGCCTATGTCCAGCAGTGGACTACGATAGGCTGATTGATTGATTGAGGGTAAATATTGATGACATTAGAGTGGATGATAATAAAATCATTGTAGCGGTACGTGTATTTTAATGCATTTTAAACTCAAGAAATAGATATTGCTGCCAGAATATCAGCGCTGCACCATAAGTGTTTATGGTGCAGCAATATGCTGAGGCAGTAGCCTGTTTAGCCCCACACAATCGCTGGCATATGCTGTATTTTGTATATTTACCTTTTGTTTATAGTTTGTTGTGTGTGGTTAAATAAATGTATTTTCTTTCTTTCTATATACTTGAACTATTAACGCTTGTAGCGATTTAATGTAGGAAAAATATATTTTCATCATCGTAACTAAATATTAAAACCATGATAACATTAGTTAACTACTAGTTGACTAAATAAATACAATTAAATACTAGAAATTATAAGGCACTCCGCAAATAAATGAAGGGAAAAATAAAATTATTAAAATTGGTATTGCTTACCAACGAAATTGACGGATCATTTACTAAGACAATTACAAACGGGAGAATTAATTCGATATTTAAATAATACAACACCTGAATGTGCTAGTTAGGTATCAAATGTGATTTCATCATGTTTCTTCTTAATCTCAATAGCATTTTTACAGGCAGGACGCGCGTTTTGTCACGCGCAGAGCACGGTATTAAGTACCGCGGTCACTGAGTGACTACTCGCATGAACGTATGTCTACTTGCATTGCAAGTAGTAATTGTTGCTTCAATTTGATGCGCGCCCTTGAATTGAAACCCTTGAATTGGGATCTGGCGTGATGATATAGATAAAGTAGAAAAAAAATAACTGTCCTCGAAGAATTTACTTCCAAACGATATCAATTTTTTTCTGAGATCCGCAGCAATCCTATTTTCAATGCAATTCAATGACGGACGATTTAGCGCAGTGGTTAAGAGCTTAAGCCGCCCCGCCCACTGTGTTCAATTCCCACACGGGACAAATCTTTGTGTGATCCACGATTATTTGTTTCGTTCTGGGTATTTGTGTGTGTGAACTTTCATGTTTGTAAATGCACCCACGACACAGGAATAAATCCTAGTGTGGGGTTATGTTTTTTAAGAAATAAATAAATGCCCCTGGAGTAGGTACTATTGAACGATAAATACACGTAGTCATCGTAACGCCCCGCGTTACGTGATTAATTGGTTATAGCGAATAATTCTCTGGGCTTGGGGCGTTTCCCTTTCAATTTAGTTGCTAATTCGACAGAATGGCCGCCGCTTTTGCTGTGGGCTGATTCCATTTGTAATGATGATTTTCTTTAAAATCTAGGGTTGGCTACTTATAACTTTTTTCAAACAATATTTACACTATCACGCCTATATTCCCCAATTAGGGGTGGCAGAGGTGTACTGGGTACACCCCCTTTTTCGCCGACGATGTTAGGTCCCATGTAATAGGGGCCTATTTCCATATAACGGGCACAATTTCAGACTCCGGACTCATACTGAGAATTTTTCGTTTCGTTACCGAAAAACAAGCTTTTATGCAGCCGAATAAGATTAAATGTGTACGAAAAATTCTAATTCTAGCTGGCAAAATCTGACCTAAACAAACATTGCAAGTTAAAGGCTTGTAAAAAAAATAAACACCGTCATGCCTATACTCTTCAAGCAAGCGTGGTAGAGATATTCTGTGTATATTGACGGACGATTTAGCGCAGTGGTTAAGAGCTTAAGCCGCTCCGCTCACTGTGTCTAATAGTCGCGGGTTCGATTCCCGCACGGGACAAATCTTTGTGTGATCCACAATTATTTTTTCCGGTCTGGGTATTTGTTTGTGAATTTTCATGTTTGTAAACGCGCTCACGATACAGGAATAAATCCTAGTGTGGGGCTACGTTTAAAAAAAAATAAAAAAAATATTGACTTTTCGTCGACGATGTTATCTCCCAATTTGATAAGGAGAGCTGTTTATAATTTGAAAAGGAGACCGATACTGGGAATTTTTCCTTCGAAAAATTACAATTTGTTTGACCTAGGATTCAAACCCAGGATCTCATCATCGCTACGTGCATTCGCCCCTAGACTAACATAGCCGTCAGTAATGTCTTTTTGTGAGTTAACTAAAAATCTTCGGAGCAGAGTCAGGGATGGGTTTAGAGATTATTATACAAAGTGTAACATATATAATGCAAGATTTAAGACACCCCAATTAGATTATTGCTTTACGAATTCAATACAATCAAACTTCCCATTTTAAGGAGTTTTCTTCCATTTTTTAAGCTTTTCAGTACCCAAACCACGACACCTGTACTTTTGTGTGCATATTGAGGTGTATGAATTAGAAATGCATTTAAAATAGCCGTATAGCTTTGAATAATAATTACATTTAATTTAATAGAGCGGACTGAATAAGTAACAGCATTTTTTTATAATTTTAATAAAATATAATATACTTTAAAAATTATTGGAATTGATTCAGTGGCCAATTTAGAACAAACTACTTTCAGGTCCTGCGTTATTTATTTTACACCTTGTATACGCAACTGCTACAGTACAAATACTTATTTTACACAATACTTAAAACGCCTTTATTTCCTAAGCAAGAGTGGGAAAGGACCCAAAGCTGCTGGCGCCGTTAGGATTTACTCAGGATTAACAGAACGTAGTCCCTAGGCCGTGCTTAACAGCAGCTCCTTCACCGGTGGTAGGCTACGGCCGTGGCTGGTCACCTCCTAGAAAAGTGATGCCACCAAGCGACACAGTCGTGTTCCGGTATGTTGCGCGGAGTTGCTTCACGAGGAGGTATATCTAGCCAATTTTCAATAAAAACACCAAAATTTTGGCCGACTCAGGATTTAAACCCGGGACCTCGTGATAACCAGCCGCATTACCCGCCACTAGACTAACAAGGAAGCGTGTGTGTGTGAATGATGTACGCTGTTGGCCGCGAGGCCTTTACAGCTTCACCGGACTTAAAGGCGAGCGTGCAACCACTACGCTCTAGCCAGCCAGAAGGGCAAGAGGCGACATACTCGAGGGCGCCTTGAAGAGGCGCCCTCGGTTGGGACAGTCGCTGTGGGGGGACGGGTGCACTACTAAGTGCACCGGTCAACCGCCGGCTATGGGAGGGGATCTACGACTAAGTCGTCGTCGTCGCCCGTATTCTGAGCAGAAAGAAGGGATGACAAAGCATCGGGGGGGAACAAGGTAGCCTTATGATAACATTATTATAAACTTGGGACTACAATTAGATCATCTATCACTAATGCCAAGTGAATGCCAGGTTCATTACTTGTGCCAAATATTATCGACTGCATTGGATTTGACGGTCGGGTCAGGGCATTCATTCAATTTGATTTACGAGGCTAATGTCGGACTCAAATTCCATTGTATAGTGATCTGATCTTGATATGATTACATAAGGCGTAGGCAGAAGGTCGTGAGACTGCCATGGTAATTTATACGTCAAATGCTAGTGTTTTTAGCATGAGATCTAGGGTTTAAGTCATTTCACAACTCCGTACTCAGAATGCAAGGATAAAATCCGCAACGGGTACAGAATTGTAAAAAGATTAAGTGGAGGGCATTGCCTAGTTAAGGGATATTTTAATAGTCTGATAAAAAGTGAGGTTCATTTTTGCAAAATTAGGTTTAGGGAGAAAAAAATCGTCGTTAGTAAATTTCAATGTTTTCAAAGAATGGTAATGGGAAACGTAAGTGTCCGATGTACACCATAACGTGCATTTATAGACGAGATACGAGATCGCTGGGTGGTAGGCCTAGTTAAATTACATTCCATACCTACAGAAACTTGAAGATTCTCAACATCTTGAAACTTTTGCTTCTGAAAGTCCGCTAAGTTGTTGATCCTGCTGTTGACATAATATTCCATCAAAACATTTTCTGTACTAGCTAACATACGAAAAATAACCTAAAATATGTGGAAGTCAAGGTCGAGACATGTCGTGGTCGATCGATCAGCTATAAATTAAATCTAGTAGGTATGATGTCACCAGAAAGATTCCGAACGTTGTTTTTGTTGGGAGATTTTCTAGATTTTCTTGGTATGATGCGGATGCTTATAATTTTGTTATTTCCTTCCAAACTTTTGTTCAATCCTATTTACTAGCCTAACATTTTACCCTAATATAAATAACAATACCAACTGCATAAATAAAACCGTAGGAGTTCTTCAGAGAAATGCAAAAAAAAATACAATTCGCAGTGGGTCTGCGTAGTTAAGTGGAACCTATTCTCTCTCATCTTCATTTATGAGAGTAATCCTTTAATATATTTATATTATGTGACAAGTAGGCAAGTCTGATCACTATTAAACTGTTATACAACATTCACAGAAAAAAGTGACACTACTAGTAAGACTACATGAGCCATATGGATTAAACTTTAAATGACAGAGGAAGTACAGAACTTCAAAGTTTCATCTCTCTGTCGGCTTATTCTATTAGGTATCAACTATTTATAAACACCAGTTTGTCCTTGCTATGAATCCATTGAATGGATTTCCTGACTGAGGAGGAGGAGACTATTCAACATAATGCCAGTAGCTGGTCATAGTAATAACTTTCCATCACTTATTTAATCAATTTGTTCAAAATAATTTCCCTGAGCGAAAGTTCTGTAAGCTGCGTACAGCACGACATTAGTCATGGCGATCCTTGGGGCAGGCTTTGTTCTGCAATGGATACTTTTCGGCTAATGATAATGAAAAAATTCTCAGAATTATTGCATCACTGTCCAATTTCAATAATCCGAAGGTTGACCACTGTGAAGCTCAATGTCTCACAGGGCATGGCAATCTTTAAACTGGTATCTTCACCGCTATAATTTCCGTGCCCGCAAGCGTTTTTGCCATACCTATTACTGGAATCAAATATAATGCTCACAAATAGGCCCCCGTGCTTTAAAACTGGGGTTATCCTAGTTGTAGTCTCTTTTTTGTTCTATGGCTTATTTGCCATTTTTTGTGTCTCCCGCTTTGCAAAGGAGGGAAGTTTAATTTTTATTTATCTCTACTCCTTCTGTTTTATTTTCTGTCTTATTAAATTTGTTGCGGGTTCCAAGACAATTAAAGCGCTCCCCGGAACACCCCGAGGCTTAAACCTTGGTGTCATTTAAGATGACCATTGTAAATCATGGCTTGCATGAGTTACCATGGCGAGAATGTGTGGCGGTCTTAGTCTCATCAAAAAATACTGATATCTACATATTTCTCCTGTATTAGATAGATAAAGTAGATAGGTAAATTCTTTATTGTGCATCAATAATGTAACAAATAGTGATATACACAACATAAACAACATTAAAAGTAACACAACGGGAGGCCTTATCGCTAATGAGCGATCTCCTCCAGGCAACATTTTTGTTTTGTAAATTTTGCTTCATAAGCTTCATTGGACCGGCTTGATGCGGCTAATATTTTAATTTAGTAAAACAAGCCCGTTGGGGGAGTATGGGGAACCTTTAATCTTGCGGGTATACAGGCTGCTAAATTACGTGGTACCCGAGGGACGGGTTCGGAGGCCGTAATCAAAATTTATTCGGCTCGGTTATTCAATATTTATACGGTTATCTGGTTAGAAGCGGAGAGGTTCTTGGTGCATTCTAGGTAGCAAACTTAGCTGTAGAATGTTTTATACGTTAAGTTCGGATAGATTACGTCTATATTCGGATAGGTAAGTTGTAATATAGGCCACTCCGCTCAATGGACCGATTCGTCGCGGATTCGATTCCTGCACGAGATAAATCTCTTTGTCACCCACTATTTTTCGGTGTACTTTGTAAATACACCCATACGGTACAGGAAGATAGTACAGGTAAACAGGTATAGTACTAGTGCGCAGCTACGTTTCTTTTGAAAAATGAAATAATGGCAAATTTTGTCAAGAATAATCTAGTAGATATATAAATAATAAAAATTATAAAGTCTATTTTTTTAATTTATTAACCAATTGGCCCTAATTATTCGTCGAATAAGGACACAGACATATTGATAATAGGGCTCAATTTCGCTTGAAATCTGCGTTTGTCTTAACAGACTTATATTTAGATTTGAAAATAAGGGGCCCATTGAAGCTAACACAAGCAAGCAAGGTTGGACCAGCTAACATAAATAGCACAAGTGATCAGAGTTCTATCCAAAGAACAAATTAGTAGTAGGAACGCATATATTCCGTGGCCATAGATGCGAAACTACAGCTTAAAGTTGGTCAGCAGTCTTCAGGGAACTTCTTCTACTGCAGTGGAAGTCTTTTAGCTAATGATAAATCAAAAGTCGAAAAAACAGCATAAATATAATACGTTTATATAAAAACACTTTTTAAAATAATGTGGCAGCCCTACTGTGAACCGTCCGGCGACCAATTACCGGTTCCGTTCGCGCGAAATGGCGTTCCCATTTATTCCTTCATTCTTTCTTTTTGGTTACGAAGATAATAAGATCCGTAATACAGATTCAGAGTCTGTGTTATCGATCGATCTTTGTTTTTTTTAAGTGTGGAAATCCCCATAGCCTTCCGCCAGTCACGAGGGAAGCTGGCAGGGCATGTCGGACTCTGACCGACTAAAACCCAAGGTTGGCGGCCTCGACACTTCAGGGAGGGGCTTCGGGATCTCCGCTAGGAACGGATGCCCTTCTGTGTTCTGCTCCAAAGAGCCCGCCTTCGGGGAAGGGGGGGGGGGGCTATGGACCCGCTCCCCTTCTGCACCATCGCGGTGCTCACGGCGGCATGGGCCGCACCACGCCAAAGTCCTCCTAATCTATATCATCTATATATAGTTATCTATTTCATCTCGCCAAATCCGAGGTTGGCAGAGAGTACAGAGTTTCAACAGGCTCTTTCCTTTGCAGATCTCTTTGACCTACTCCTTTATAGTCACATCTATGTTTTTGAAAGGGAAGAAACCAAAACGAATGTTAGGATTGTGGTTGGTAACGATGTGCTGGAACAAGTAAATGAGTTTGTATATCTTGGATGCGCCTTCAGTAAGGATGGGAAATACACCGCTGACATAGAGAGAAGAGTGAGTGCAGGGAACAGGGTGAATAGTGCGAAGCTACTTGTGAGCCGGCGCTTAAGCCATAAGGCGCAGCTGGCCGTACATAACGGAGTTCTTGTCCCAACGCTGTTATATGGTAGCGAGAGCTGGGTATGAAAGAAGGAGACTGAAAGTAGGATAAATGCGGTAGAAATGCGAGCTCTGCGGAAGATGTGCGGAGTGAAGCTGACCGACCGCATTAGCAACAGCGCAGTAAGAAAGCGAGTAGGTATGAAATATAGTACCGGTGCAAAGATAAGAAAGGGCATGCTCCGTTGGTTCGGGCATATAAAAAGAATGCCAGATGAAAGAATGACAAAATAGATACACAATGTGAAAGTGGAAGGATGCAGGTACTAGGCATGCCTTTTAAGTTCTGTCGTCTCCATATTTCCCGGAAATTTTGAATTTGGAACTGTTCTATATTCGAATGTGTTTAAAATTTGAATCTCAAAACAGTTGAAAGTATTAGGATTAATGCTATTGTTTAGTCACAGCGTCGATTGGAATCTGTCAGGTTACGTACGAAAATGAATCTTTCTAAGGAAAAATGTTCGTGCAATAATTTTCTACAACTTTAGAAGAGACCTGACACGGCTTCAGTATTTTGAAGAGCTAACATCTGTGTTCAGTGATGAAGCCCCATGTCTGCAGACTGTCGAACGCTGGTATGTAGAATTTCAGCGTGGAGATACTAGTGTTAGTGACAAATCTCGCGACGGACGCCCAAAATCTGCCTTTACTGAAGATAACATCATTGCTGTGAGACAGCTAATTCTCGAAGATCGTCATGTGACGTATCGAAAGATAGAGGCTCTATGCATCTCAGGGACAACCATTCAGAAGATCTTGTATGAAGCGCTTGGTGTGAGAAAGCTAGTTTGCCGTTGGATACCGCATCTGCTTTCCGACGATCACAAGGCGGCCCGCGTCAGATGGTGTAAGAAAACTCTGCAAAGGTTCAACCGAGGAGAATCAAATCACGTTTACGACATCATCAGTGGTGACAAATCTTGGATCTATGCCTACGATCCTGATTCCAAACAACAATCTACAATCTGGGTCTTTCAAGACGAGCCAAAGCCGACTAAAGTTGTTTGTTCTCGAAGCACTTCAAAGAAGATGGTGCCACGTTCGTTGGAAAAACCGGCCATGTTGCAGCTACTGCACTTGAAGATCGTAGAACGGTTAACGCAGAGTGGTATACCACAGTTTGTTTACCACAAGTCATCACCGAACTTCGAAAATCTAACTAAAAGCGACGCATCATCCTGCACCACGACAACGCAAGCTCACACAGCGCTCGTCAAACGATTGAGTATTTGAAGCACGAAAAAGTAGAAATTCTTGACCATCCTCCAAACAGTCCTGACCTAAGCCCTAACGATTTCTTTACATTTCCTAAAATTAAGAAAAGTCTTCGTGGTCAAAGGTTTCAGTCCGGTGAAGAAGCAGTCGACGCTTTTAAGTCAGCCATTTTGAACACCCCCACTTTATAGTGGAATATCTATCTATATCATCACGCCAGATCCCTTACGGGGTAGGCAGAGAGTACAGAGTTCCAACAGGCTCTTTCCTTACATACCTCTCTGGCTTCCTCTACTCTCATAGTTCGTCTCATACACGCTCGCCGGTTACGAAGACTCCTGACTTGTCCTTCAGATAAGACCCGGTCCATTTGGTCATGGTAAGATAGTCTAGGTCTTCCTCGGTACCTACATCCTTCCACTTTCGCATTGTATATCAGTTTTGTCATTCTTTCTTTGGACATTCTTTCTATACCGAACCAACGGAGCATACCCCTTCTCATCTTCACACCGATATTCTCTTTCATACCTATTTGCTTTCTTACTACGCTGTTGCGAATACGGTCGGTCAGCTTCACACCGCACATCTTCCGCAGAGCTTGCATTTCCACTGCATTTATCCTACTTTCATTCTCCTTCTTACATACCCAGCTCTCGCTGCCATATAACAGCGTTGGGACAAGCACTCCATTATGTATGGCCAGCTGCGCCTTTCGGCTTACGTGCCGGCTCCCAAGTAGCTTTCCCATCGCGCCATTCACTCTGTTCCCTGCACTCACTCTTCTCTTTATGTCAGCGGTGTATTTTCCATCCTTTCTGAATGCGCATCCAAGATATACAAACTCATTCACTTGCTCCAGCACATCGTTCCCAACCACAATCCTTTATAGTGGAATAAATGTTATAATAACTGGTTTGAGCGAATGGAAAAGTGTATTAAGCTACATGGTGAATACTTTAAAAACAATAAAAAGTACTATAAGGTTCTAGTTGTGTTTTTTTCTTCAAACGACAAAACTTAAAAGGCATGCCTCGTACCGGGGAAGACCTAGACTATCTTACCACGACCAAATAAACCGAGTCTTATCTGAAGGAAAAGTCAAGAGTCTCCGTAACAGGCGAGCGTGTATGAGATGAACTATGAGAGTGGAGGAAGCCAGAGAGGTATGTAAGGAAAGAACCTGTTGGAACTCTGTACTCTCTGCCTACCCCGCAAGGGATCTGGCGTGATGATATAAATAGATAGATATGTTATAATCTCATACAATGTGTAACACGTTTAAATGTACAGAAATAAATACCGTCACGTCTATACATATATGCTAGGGTGGCAGAGGTATTCCCATAAATCGTCATTCCATACTTCGGTGTTACTCAGAATTTTTTGTTGGAAAAATCTTCATAAGATAAAAAAAAAACAAAAACACTCAAGCGGGGGTGGCAGAGGTGTACTGAGTACACCCACGTTTCGCCGACGACGTTAGGTCCCATGTAATAGGGACCGAGCCTATTGTCATATACCAGGCACAACTCCAGACTCCGGATTCGTACTGAGAAGTTTTTCATTAGAAATACTACATTCGTACGACCTAGGATTTGAACCCAGGACCTCATAATCACGACGAGATGATTAAAATTACCTACAACACTAAAATAATATTATTTTTAATATTTATGTACTTAAAAGCATTCAGAAGTTGTAAATCGTAGTAGATCGTTTAATTTCAGTGCTTACTGGAAACCTTCGGATTCGGCTAAAACTTCGGCCGATTTTGGCTGAACCCGAAGGATTGGCTGAAGGTGGTATTTTGGGCATCCTCTGTCGGACACTAGTAAAAACTTCTATCTCTATCTATACCTCACGCCAGATCCCTTGCGGGGTAGGCAGAGAGTACAGAGTTCCAACAGGTTCTTTCCTTACATACCTCTCTGGCTTCCTCGACTCTCATAGTTCGTCTTATACACGCTCACCGGTTACGGAGACTCTTGACTTTTCCATCAGATAAGACTCGGTTTATTTGGTCGTGGTAAGATATTCTAGGTCTTCCCCGATACCTGCATCCTTCCACTTTCACATTGTATATCTGTTTTGTCATTCTTTCCTCTGGCATTCTTTCTATATGCCCGAACCAACGGAGCATGCCCTTTCTCATCTTTACACCGATACTATCTTTCATACCTACTTCTTTTATAAAAGTTTTCACCTTAAAAATAATAAAATTAACTGTCGACAAAATATATTTGTGTTGGCTTTGATGATTCAACAGACACAATGTATATATTCTTATTCTATCCTAGCAGTTCTGAGCTCGCGTTTCTATAGAGCGAGTAGAGTAAATGAACTTTTGATGTCTAGAAACTTTTCCTCTTGGTTGTAATGGAAATGTTATGGTCAAGAGGATACTTCAGATAATTTTGTTACAGGTCGTTGACATTTCTACAGCAATGAGAGTACTTGTTTGCGAACTTACTCGAAAATTATTGACGGATATTATGTTAGTCTTGTATTTAGTTCGCCAGATAGTATACTTATTGTTTGTTATGTAAACATTATACATATAAAACGCTCTAGCCATCACGAGGTCCGAAATCGCACGAAAAATATTTTCTTAATAAAAAAATCGACGGTCGGCTTGGTACAGTGGTTAAGGGCCTAAGACACTCCGCACACTGGATCGAGTAGTCGTGGGTTCTATTCCCACACGAGATAAATATTTGTGTGGCCCACAAAATTATTTTTTCTTTTTAAAAAACGTGGATTTATTCCTGTGTTGTGAGTGCGCTTACGCACATGAAAATTCACATACATAAATACGAAGACCGAAACAAATAATTGTAGATCACGCAAAGATTTGTCCCGTACGGGAATCGAACGCGCGACTATTCGACCCAGTAGACGGTGCGGGTTAAGCTCTTAACCACTGCGCCAAATTGTCCATCTTTTTTCGGTCTGGATGTTTGTGCATGCGAATTGCATGTTTGTAAACGCACCTTCGACAGGAATTATTCCTAGTGTGAGGCTATGTTTTTAAAATAAGAATACCAGTCGGGATTTGTGTCCGGTATACTGGCTATAGACTCGCCCCTTATTACATGTGACATCTATCTATCTATTTCATCACGCCAAATCCCTTGCGGGGCAGATAGAGGGTACAGAGTTCCGACAAGTTCTTTCATTACAGACCTCTCTGGTTTCCTCCACTCTCATAGTTCGTCTCATACACGCCGGTTACGGAGACTCTAGACTTGCCCTTGAGCTACATGAGCCATAACACACCAAAAATGAGTGTACACAGTACACCTATGCCACCCCCGCTTGGAAAACAGAATCAGAATCAGAATATTTTTATTCATGTAAAACATTACAGTATTTATGAATCGTTAGAAAAGTAACGAAGACTCTACTGCCACTTCGGAATGTCATTTCTGTGGAGAAGAAGGGCAAGAAACTCCACGGTTACTCTTTAAAAATAAAATTTTTACAAACTCTTTCATCTAGATTTTGTTGTGGGGTACGGGAGAACAATGTAGGTTGGTCGTCAGGTAAGTCTAAGTTAAAATAGCAAATTATACTATTTATGAGAATGGCTACATGCTTCCCTCATTTGCAAATAAAATAGTACACAAAAAAAAGATATTATGTTAAATTAATAGAAGGAAGAGAGGAAATGTTAACTAATAACAGTTGAATAGGTTGTCATGACTCAAGTGGAGCTGGAATAGCATCTATCCAAGCATTTTTATCTTTTAAATAATCTTCTATTGAATAATAAGCTTGCTTACAAAGTGTTCGTTTTACACAAGCTTTGAATTTATTTTCACTAAGTTTAGTGACGTCAATTGGAATTTTGTTATAAAATCTAACACATTGCCCCATGAAAGACGTGTGAATTTTTGACAGACGAAACTGCGGTTGTTCTAATTTATTTCTATGTCGTGTGTTATAACAATGCCTATCACCTAGCTGTTTAAAAAGATAATATTTTTCTAGTATACATAATGTTTTCATAAATATACTGGCATGGAACCGTCATGATATTAGCTTCTTTGAACAGTTCTCTTAAAGAGTCGCGACTACTCAAGTTATAGATGGCCCTAATAGCCCTTTTTTGCAAGATAAAAACAGACTCAATGTCAGCTGCCCTACCCCATAATAATATACTGTAAGACATGACACTATGAAAGTAGCTGAAATAGACTATCCTCGCGGTGTCCACATCAGTTAGTTGTCTGATCTTCCTTACAGTATATGCAGCGGAGCTAAGCCGTTTACCTAAATTCTCAATATGACGACCCCATTGTTGATGTATCATTGATGAACTCAAGTTTGTCATTGTTCAATATAATATCATGTACATTACTTTTTACATTTGACAAAGAAAACCTTAAACATTTAGTTTTCTTGTTATTGATCACTAAATTGTTGGATGTAAACCAGTTATGTAGTTGAAGAATAGCGTCATTTACTTCGTCAAAGTTATTAACATGTCTACCTACTTTAAAAAACAAAGAGGTATCGTCAGCAAATAACACTATCTTCGCTCGTTTTTTAATTACTTCTGGTAGATCCTTTATGTAAACTAAAAATAGGAACGGACCTAGTATCGATCCCTGTGGAACGCCCATTTTAACTAAAGACCCTAGAGATTTGATTTATTTGTACACACAGTTGTCTGTCCTCTAGGTAAGATTTTAAAAGATAAAGTGCTTTACCATGGATTCCACAGTGCTCCAATTTGAGCAGCAGTGTTTCATGTTTCACACAGTCAAATGCTTTGGAAAGGTCACAAAAAATGCCAATGGCATCCTGTGAGTTCTCCCAGGCATCGAAAATATGCTTTATTAGAGTTACATCGGCGTCAGTAGTACAACGCCCTTTAGTTAAGCCAAATTGCTGATCGTGCAGGATTTTGTTTGCGTTAAAATGATCTAGCATTTGAATGAGCATTATCTTTTCGAACACTTTACTGAGCACTGGCAAGACAGACACTGGCCTATAGTTGTTGGCATCTTTACTATCGCTGGATTTGAACAATGGTATTACCTTACTAAATTTCTTTAAATTCGGTAATACTCCTTGATCTACGCACATATTATAAATAACAGCTAAGTGTGGCGCGATTGTATGTATAATGGATTTACACACTTTTACTGACATTCCCCATAACTCAATTGACATAGATGTGATGTGATGTGATGCCAATCGGCAAAACATCACATTCATACTTATAATATTAGACAAGTATAAATAATTTATTCAAATCAAACATTAAAACTTTTTAAACAAACGATTACCGTTTTAGATGCTTTAGTTGTGATTGCAATCTATAACAAGTGTAATATGAAGGCGACAGAATTTCCGAAGACATCAAAATGACAGTGTTAACAGCACTGTCATTTCGATCGTCGCAAGACTTCGACGTTTTGATGTAGAGTGAAAATGCTTTTAGCAAAAAAATATATTTTTATGTTGAGTGAAAATAAGTTATAAAGGGTTTTAACGTTTGATTGGAAAATACTATACATCATCTATGCTTGGAACATTATTTTGTTTCATACCTAGTTAATATGGAGAAAAATTGGCACACCGTCACGTATATATTCTCCAAGCGGGGGTGGCAGATATGTACTGAGTACACCCACTTATCGCCAACGATTTTAGTTCCCATGTAATAGGGGGCGATCGTATTGCCATATACCAGACACAATGCCAGACTCATACTGGAAAATTTTCGTTAGAAAATCTACATTGTCCGACCTAGGATTTGATCCCAGGACCTCGTGATCACAAAGTAATGCCACTAGACTAACGACACAGTCGACTAGAAGGTGGAAACTCATTTAAAACCGAAATGTTGGTTATCTAATCCATCTAATCGGGGCGCCTGAGGTCATGCGTTTCTGTCTATCTATCTATATCATCACGCCAGATCCCTTGGGGAGTAGGCAGAGAGTACAGAGTTTCAACAGGTTCTTTCCTTACATACCTCTCTGGCTCCCTTTACTCTCATAATTTGTCTCATACACGCTCGCCGGTTACGAAGAACCTTCACTTATCCTTCAGACCTGGTCTATTTTGGTTATCGAATCCATCTAATCGCGGTATCTGAAGTCATGCGTTTTTTTATGTAACAACTGTGTTGGCTTAAATGATTTTGACTTGTTTGCTTTGAGTGTTTTAGTGTCGCAACCTACGTCATCACAGCTCTAACCACAGTCTCCCAACATTCAAGCACGTCTACATAACAATACAAATCACATTTCTGTCAGTATCCTACCGCATGCCTCCTATAAATAACCAGTCGGTTTGACAACAGACATTTTGTCTCGTGCCGTGCCAAAACCCGGGCGTGATTCATTCGTTTAACATTACCACAAATAGATTTAAGGTCCACTTGTACTTATGCAGTTCCCGGGTTGTATAAAACCACCACCACTATTTTGGTTATGATAAAATGCAATTAATGGCCAGCTTTTATCAACGGCACAAGACGATGGCTAAAGTTATTGTAGCGACCTATGAGAGTGGCGGAAGTTAGAGGTCTATAAGGAACGAAGCAGTGATAGCCTAGTGGTTGGACCGTTGGACTGCAAAGTCAGAGGTCTCGGGTCCAAACCCAGGCACGCACCTCATTCTTTTCGAAAGCATGTTTGAATTAAAAATTAATGATCACTTGCTTTAACGGTGAAGGAAAACATCGTGAGGAAACCTGCATGCCTAAGAGTTTCTCGAAGGCGTGTGAAGTTCATCAACCCGCACTGGGCCCGCGTGGTGGACTATGGCCTAAACCCTCTCAGTTTGAGAGGAGGCCCGTGCCCAACGTAGGGACAGTTTCTTAACAGGGCTAAATATTATTATTATAAGGAACGTACTTGTTCGAATTTTGTACTGGCTGCCTACCCCTCTTGGGATCTGGTATAAGCAGCCTATACAGTCCCACTACTAGGCTAAGGTTTTCTCTTACAGATCAAGGTAAGAGAGATTAAGTCATATTCCTTCACGCCGAACCAGTGCGGTGCAGTGAAGGCAGGTTTGTGGGCATCTGCGGTTGGTACTCATCTAGCCGCCTACAGGGCTTTAAACTTGCCCTAGCGAGTACCACACTAAGTGGTTACGGAGACTAATGGCTTAACAAGGCTTTTAAAAGACATAATAAGTATAATAGAGAGATGATAATAATAATAATGCATCGTGTAATGCTAGTTGATGTCACCATCCCGCACAATGAGAACCTTGTAAAAGCCGAAAAAGAAAAATTATCTAAATATTTGGACCTGGCCCTTGAGGTTACCGCCATATGGAATGTTGATTCAATTATCATTATTCCGATAGTCGTATCAATCAAAGGCCTAATAGCGGAGAGCTTCGATAAACACCTCGAGAAACTCTCGCTAGGCAGTTGGGTGAAAGGCCTGATACAGAAGGCAGTAAAACGTACCCAGCGCGCACTTTGAGGAGGTTCCTCTCTTTGGAGCTTTGACCACCGGTAGCTTGGGTCGTAGACCTCATCGTCAGTGAAGCAAATTTTTTTATACAATATGTAGAAGAATATTTGTATTTTTATTGTACGTAATAAATGCATACATAATAATTTATTTCATCCAGACAATTTGAGTCCATTACACAAACATGGCTTCTTGCTATTAGTTTGCGAATTACAAGTATACAATAACAAGTACAAAATAATTACTAATAAATAAATTAAGTTAACTAATAATTAAATTTAAGACATATATAAATAAATTAATTATTAGAACTTACACATATGTCCAAAATTCAAAAAATGTCGCAATTATTATAAATCTAGCAGCTTCCCGCGACTTCGTACCCGGTCGACAACAGCGCCACCTACCGGGTCTATTTTATATAGCCTATGTTACTTCTGAATAAGGCAGCTTTCTAATGGTTAAAGAATTTTTGAAATCTGTTCAGGAGATTTTGAGTGTATTCGTTACAAACATACAAATCTGGGAAAGATTTGATAGAAAAATCTATACTGATATCTTTATAATATTAGTATAGATAATAAAAGTCATAGTCGTGTATGCAGGGACGCCCATCGCTATCTGCCATCACAGCCAGCAGGCTGTTGCACCCGCCGCACCATGGAGGTCGCCCTTTTACATGTAGTGGGGTGTGTGTGAATGATCTACGCTGTTGGCCGCGGGGCCTTTATAGCTTCACCGGACAAGAGGGCGAGCGTGCAACCACTACGCTTAATCCAGAAGGGCAAGAGGCAACTGGTTCAAGGGCGCCTTAAGGAGGAACGGCTTCGGCTTGGGCAGTCGCTAAGGGGGAGGCGTATACTAGGTGTCTCGCCGTGGTGTCCTGCACCGGTCGGCAGGCAAGGGATTCTTCGACCTCGCCGGCAAGATCGGTGTCTGATCCTGTGTGCGGTATCTATGTCCGAAAGAAGGGATGTAAGGTCCGGACCGGAGGGTCGGTGAGAAAATGCCGCGGACAGCAGTAGTGGCTGATAGGAGGGGTTGTAGTAGTGTTGCTACTACATAGCACTATAGAACAATAAATACTCCCACGCAAGCACGCGTATATTCCCCAAGTTTAGATAGCAAGTGACGGAAGACCACTTACACGCATTTATGTGCGCCGACGGTGTTAAGTGCCCATGTAATTGGGAGGGAGTCTATTTATATTAGACCGAGCACAATTCAAGACTCCAATCCACAATCCACGAACTCTGCCGTCCAAATCATAAAAACAGTAACTAAGCTTTACACTAGAACGAAGTTACTGTGTTTATGATTTGGACGGCAGAACTGTGACTGAGGATTTTATGTTGGTAAACCACACTGTCAGTCGGACTACAGGGTAACAGGGGTCCGACGTAGGATTTAAATACAAGACCTCGTAAACGTTATTCGTAATATACCTACCAACAAGGCAACCCAATGTAACATTTTTGCCAACCCCTTTAGGAAAAAATTTGCTATCTCATAGAAAAATTTATTGACAATCGACAAAATGTATGAAACTCTCATTTTTTAACCGACTTCTAAAAAGGACGAGGCTCTCAATTCGACTGTGTGTTTTTTTTTGTATGTATGTTACGCGATCATTCCGCGAATTATGAATCGATTTTGAAAATTCTTTTTGCATAAGGTTCAGTATAGATCCAAGTTGGTCATGTTTTATTTTTGTCGGTATTGGACCTTGGATTTGGAAGATTCACCAGGGAACTCCTTAACGACAAACAATACGAATGCGTAGATTGAGATATTATGGGTATTACGTCAATCCTATAGGTACCCTGCCATAGAACTAATCAGAATATTTATCGACTTCAAAAAAGGAGCAGGGGCTACAATTCGTCTGTGTTTTTTTTATAACGTCTTTATTTATGAACTGATTTTGATGATTCTTTTTGCGTTGGGTTTAGTATAGTTTCGAGGTGGTCCCATTTTAATGAAATCGGTATTGAACTTTGGACTTTGAAGATACCCCCTGGTGTATCTTCAAAGTCGTCACTCCTTAACGGCGAACAGCACGAATGTATAGATTCCGTTATTATGGTTATTATATCAATCCAGTAGGTGCCTTGCAGTACAACGTAGCAAAATAATATAATATAGGTATATAAATATTAGTAAATAATTCATTTGTCACTTGAAATAGTAAAATGAAAATCTTTTATTAAAAAAACCGACTTCAAAAAGCAAGAAATAAATATTTGAAGTCGGTGCCAAGTAATCGACTTCACTAACCGGTACCGACTTCAAATATTTATTTCTTGCTATTTGAAGTCGTTTTTTTTTAAAGATTTTTTTTCGCTAACATTAAAATCTCTGAATAAATACACCGTGACGACTATATTCCCCAAGCGGATTGTACTGAGTACACCCACTTTTCGCTGACGATGTTAAATCCTATGTAATAGGGGACGAGCCTGTTGCCATATACCGGGCACAATTCCAGACTCCGGACTTATACTGGGAATTTTTCGTTAGAAAAACTACATTTGTTCGACCTAAGATTTGAACTCAGGACCTCGAGATCATAAAGCCATGCGCTTTGCCACTAGACCAACGAGGCAGTGAAATAAAAGTTATTGCTATGATGTTAGTAGTGTACCCTGCGAGGTTATCAGTGTTTTATAAGTCTCTATCTATATCATCACGCCAGATGCCTTGCGAGGTAGGCAGAGAGTACAGATTTCCAACAGGTTGTTTCCTTACATACCTCTCTGGCTTCCTCCACTCTGATAGTTCGTCTTATACACGCTCGCCGGTTAAGGAGACTCTTGACTTGTCCTTCAGATAAGACTCGGTCTAATTGGTCATGGCAAGATAGTCTAGGTCTTCCCCGGTACCAACATCCTTCCACTTTCGCATTGTATATATCTGTTTTGTCATTCTTTCTTCTGACATTATTTCTCTATGCCTAAACCAACGGAGCATACCGTTTTTCATCTTTACGCCGATACTATATTTTCATATTTGTTCTTGGTTTAAAAGTAGCTCTGTATATCTGTACATCCCTTGAGTTATATTAATTACAATTCGCTAAGGCATATTTTAGTATCATAGGTAGCCCTACATAGATAACAATCTGAATTAATTAAATTAATTTGGCGAGTCCATATTTATACTCGATTAATAATGGTGGTAGAGTAATTAAGTATGCTCGGGTGGTTTACTATAATTATAATTAGAGGTTATTGTCATAGTGACGCCTACTTCATGCTTGGCCTTGTTATGTATAGAGGACGTGGTGTTAACTATGTAAGATAAACCAAAATAATTTAAACTTTTGAATGTTCAGATTTTATAGCAAGAACACGACAGAGATATATTGATTCGTTGGAAAGTTCTTAAGGCAAACTTCCAGTTCCATCTTCAGACTTTTGACACCATCTGGGACTGTACGTTTTTTAAAAGTTATCAAAACAAAGCCAACGAGCCTACATGAGGGGCTTAAGTTGTGTAGTAGACATGTTCTTATGGCCACCTTTTAGCTCCATTATCAGACCCTGTCACCACTTGTGTTCATAGTACTTGTCAAGACAAATCCAATGAGTCTACACGCAATAAGATTATGTTGAGTAGTTGACATGTTTCTATGGTCACCTTCCGGTTCCCCCATCACAGCAGCTCCATGATACCATATTATTGCATTAAATAATAAGGCCTATCTGGGCCGACCGATCGGCCGCCGACTGGTTGGTCGTCCCAGGTATGGCCGAAAGGGCATGGTTAAGGTGGATCTGCGTGAGCTCCAAGTCGAAGACTGGCAGGAAATTGCGCAGCACCGTGAGAAGTGGCGGAATCTCGTTTCGGAGGCCAAGACTCACTTTGAGTCGCAGAGCCGACGGAGTAAGTAATTAAATAATATCGTTGAAATTAAATAAGTATACCAAATTTCGGATACGATTGGATACCAGGGACCAGCAAGACAGACAAACATTTAAACAAAGCAAGTTAAATAAAAAATCAGCAGTGGCACTCCGGGAGTGCCGACAGAAGTGAAAACATACATATATACAGAGGTGTTGGTAAGGGTAACAGTGTAGAGAGTTTAATGGGTTTTTCTTATCTCAAAAAATGCCAACGTGCATGTGTATCTATGTACGAACATAAATAATATATTTACATAATTATACAACGTGTATCGTAATTAACGCAAGACCTCAGACACCCGGTTAGATAGTTGCTTCACAAATGCAATACGAAAACCAAATTTCCAAATTTAAAGTTTTTCATCCCTTTTTAAGTACCTCAATTAACAATAAAACTTGCATGTAAATGTGTGTGTATTGAGAAATACGTTTTAGAAACGCATTTGAAATCTCCATATTGCTTTGAACCAATAAAACATTTTGTTTGTTAGAGCGCACTGAAGGATAAACAAAATTTTGCAAATTTAAAAAAAAAATACATTAATTATATGACTGTCTCGTTGGTCTGGTGGCAAAGCGCATCGCTTTGTGATCACGGGGTCCTGGGTTCAAATCCTAGGTCGGACAAATGTAATTTTTCTAACAAAAAATTCCCAGTATGAGTCCGGAGGCTGGAATTGTGCCCGGTATATTGCCATATACCGGGCACAAGCAGGCTAATATTACATGGGACCTAACATCGTCGGCGAAACGTGGGTGTACTCAGTACATCTCTGCCACCCCTTCTGGGGAATATAGGCGTGACGGTGTTCATTAAATATAGTTGGAATGAATTCAGTTACCAATTTAGAACAAACTACTTTCAGGTCTTGCGTTTATTATTTTACACCTTGTATACTTCTCCAAGTGTATAAAAACACATTTCTTTTTCGCGGCGGCCCCTTCTGGATGAAAGTAGTTTGTTCTAAATCAATAAATGAATTGATTCCATTTGACGGACGATTTAGCGCAGTGGTTAAGAGCTGAAGCCGCTCCGCCCACTGTGTCTAATAGTAGCGAGTTCGATTCCCGCACGGGACAAATCTTTGTGTGATCAACGATTATTTGTTTCGGTCTGGGTATTTGTGTGTGTGAACTTTCATGTTTGTAAACGCACCCACGACACAGGAATAAATCCTAGTGTGGGGCTACGTTTAAAAAAAAAAATACCCGGGAGAGTGACAGTGATGCCATTACTTTACAAAAGAATAATAAAGGACGGATATATAGAGCGCGCGCTCGAAAATAAACGACTTATACACAAAAATATACTTTATCATTTTTCAAAAAATACGTAATTAAAAGCTGCTTTATTTGCTATGTTTTAAATAACCCTAGGTCGGACAAGTGTAGTTTTTCTAGCGAAAACTTCGTACGAGTCCGGAGTGTGAAATTGTGCCCGGTATATGGCAATAAGCTCGCCTCCTATTACATGGGACCTAACATCGTCGGCGAAACGTGGGTGTACTCAGTAAGCCTCTGCCATCCCCGCTTGGGGAATATAGGCGTGACGGTGTGTAACTCAAGAAGTCACTTTAGCAATGTCACCTAACGTCGCTTGACGTCTTAAGCGCCACGTTTAGCGAGACATTTGTGCCCTACAGAGAATACAAGGCTTTAGTATAAAATTCATTAACGTCCAAGTCGTGTTCCAGCATGTTGCACAGAGTTGCCGTATGAGGAGGCGGGTCTAGCCTTATCATACCGATTCAGAATGCTGTATAAATTCAACCTCCTTAGCCTATTTTAAAATCAATAGGCTGCTGAGTGAGTCATATCTTCGGCTCCATCGTTACTTTCCAATAAGAGATAAGACCTCAATAAAAACATTAAATAAACTTACCGTACGCAAGAATGAAACATCATCTTGCTCGCTCGCTCCGCCTTCCGCTTCCGCCATGTTGATAGGTTACCAAACTGTCACCAGTCTACAGAAGCGCTCCCATAACACGTGTAATGCATTCCTGTAGACAATAAAATGAAAAGTTTTATTATTAAACATCAAATATAAACGACGAAATAGACCAAGTCTTATCTAAAGGACAAGTGAAGTGTCTCTGTAACCGGCGAGCGTGTATGAGACCAACTATGAGAGTGGAGGAAGCCAGAGAGGTATGTAAGGAAAGAACAAGGGATCTGGTGTAATGATATAGATAGATATATAGAAATTTAATAAATAAACTGTGTTAAATCCGAAGAGCAATTCAAGAGTCTCCGTGACCGGCGAGCGTGTATGACAAAACTGTGATTAGATAGGCCAGAGAATAAGAGCGAAGAGCGAAAAAATTCGTGGAATTTTATGCTTCATGTGCTCGATTTTGTTTTCAGGTTGCCCCTCGCTCACATATCACTCCATTTTTGAATGCATCCAACCTCTTAAAAATGGCAGCGCGTAGGAAGCTCCATTTTGCTTCGCTGTTGTTTGGGGTCATTGCGACTAAAACCCCTAAATATCTATATGAGAAACTCTCATGGGCCCAATCACAATCTGAACAATCAAGACGAATCAGTATGTTCGTATTTCACACACCGAGACACAGGTCCATGGCATTTCGTGGCTCTTTCAGATTTGCTGCTTCTCAATGCTGGAACGATCTGCCCCCGCCTGTTCGTGCCCTTAAAACGTTAAGTGATTTTAAAACAAAGCTCAAAAAACTTCTGCTGATTGCGCAAAAAGAATAGCAGCTTTTCTCACCACAAGTAATTGCACGCTTTGCTATGCAGGTGGCTGGTGAGGAGGTAGTTTAGTTTATTTTAGTTTATTTTTAACTGTGGTTTATTTTAACTGTCCACATTGTAATGTAGTATAATCTAATTTAGTCTTTCCCTTCTGTCTATACGGCCATGCAATATTGGTATTACACCAATAACAGTAAATAGTTAAATATAATAGCACACTAAAAGTTTTGGGTAGCCCCGTTATAATTATAATATAAATTAATTCAATGGGCTTACTACACAAAATTGGCGAGAGTGTATTTGTATGGGTATTTTAATGGTCACTAGGTATTCTATTACATTTTTCATATAACAATACAAAAAAAAAAAAAAAAAATTCTATAACAAAGGCATTGATTTTGGCATTTTAGTCTGCGATTTTAGTTTTAGTCTAGCGATATTAGTCTGTATTGCGACTTCGGGCTCTAGCCCTTTAAGGTTCACATCATGTAATTATTGATTGGTTTATTTTACGTATGTATACATATACAGATATTTAAATACGTAATATAAGTCTATATGAATATTTATATAAGTATATTTTTAATTATTTCCCTTAAATCCAAGTCGGCATCTCTGACGTCACCCTTATGGTGCTGCCAGAATACCAGCGCTGCACCATGATCCATCGTTATGGTGTAGCATTATGCTGAGGCGGTGTCCTATTCAGCCCCACACAACCTCTGGTGTCTGTAAATGTTTTGGCTAGCTCTTCTTTTGTTTTTTTTGTTTTACTTCTATTTGTTACTATTTTTGTTATTAATTTTAGTTATTATCTTTGTTGTTCATTTTAGTACCACCATTACTATACTGTGTGGCTGAATAAAATGTATTTTCTTTCTTTCTTTCTTTCTTTTCTTTCTCCCCCCCCCCCCCCAAGGCTCTGGCGTGATGATATAGATAGATATAAATTTTATTACTTTAGACTCTGCCTACCCCGCAAGGGATCGTGATGATGTAAATAATTAGATGGAAATTTAATAGGTAGGCAAGAAATACAGAGTTCTATCAGGTTCTTAACTTACTTTCTGCCTCCCTCTACTCTCCACTCTCATTCTCTTGCCTACGACACGAGAGATCTGGCGTCATGGAATAGATAGATAGAATTTTAACAGGTATTGGCCATTCTTCAACAATCCGTACTGGGTCCGCGTGGTGGAGTAATATTTCTCCTTTCGATTTGTAAGGTAAGCCCTTCGCCCAGCAGTGGAACGCTTATTTATATGTATATATTTATTGACTTAAAACTCTCGTACTTGAGCATTTCTTAATAAATTAACTAAGCACGGTCATAAATAGTTAACCAAAACATATTTCATTCTCACTATAAAATTCGTTTACACTGAATAAAATCAATTTATTATTATACCGTTACCTTAAACTAAATGCGAGCTCTGCGGAAGATGTGCGGAGTCACGCTGACCGACCGTATTCGCAACAGCGTAGTTAGAAAGCGAGTAGGTATGAAAGATAGTATCGGAGTAAAGATGAGAAAGGGTATGCTCCGTTGGTTCGGGCATATCGAAAGAATGTCAAAAGAAAGAATGACAAAACAGATACAATGCGAAAGTGGAAGGATGTAGGTACCGGGGAAGACGGTACCTACATCCTTCCTACTTCCTACATCCTAGACTATCTTACCATGACCAAATAGACCGTGTCTTATCTGAAGGGCAAGTCAAGAGTCTCCGTAACCGGCGAGTGTGTATGAGACGAACTATGATAATGGAGGAAGCCAGAGAGGTATGTAAGGAAAGAACCTGTTGGAACTCTGTACTCTCTGCCTACCCTGCGAGGGAGCTGGCGTGATGATATAGATAGATAGATAACTTAAAGTAATGCCGGTATGGTCCGCAACATAAATATAAAAAGATTCATAATTTTATAATCGGTAATGTTTATGAACGTTGTGAAATCGAAATATTGGCAACGGTTTTAAAATATTATTTAGACGAAGAAAAACAATAGATTAGATCTAGTGAATAGCCTAGTGGTTAGAACGTATTTTGCTTCTCCAGTTTCGTCTCCAGTGCAGTGAAGACCAAATAATTTACTTATTTATTTTATTCTTCATGCACATAGTAGTCCGCCTATGTGACTTAATGCCTGAGGCTTGTGTCCCAGTCTACTTTATAATAGAGGAGTCGATACTGGCGCGGCCCATTTTTTTATGCAAACGGACTAACGGACGATGTACCGCCATGGTTAAGATCTTAATCCGCTCTACCCATTGTGTCTAATAGTCGCGGGTTCGATTCCCGCACGTGACAAATCTTTGTATGATCCGCTATTATTTGTGGTCTGGGTATTTGTGTATGTGAATTTCCATGTTTGTAAACGCACCTACGACACAGGAATAAATCCTAGTGTGGAGCTATGTGTAAAAAAAAATCTAAGCCGGAAAAAGTATACGTTTTTATGGATAACTTCTCAGTATCAGCCCGAAGTCCAAAAGTAGCACAATCCCTATTACGTCCCTAACTACGTTTGCGATATATAGGTGTACATAACACTCCCGCTTAGAGAATATATGTGGGACAGTGTTTGTTTAGTTTTATACTAGCTTCTGCTCGCGACTTCGCCCGCGTTAACTTTAGACAGGATCCTAACAACTTACCGGGATAAAAAGTATCCTATATGATAATCCAGGTACAAACGATCCGTTTGCAAAATTTCATCCAAATTTGTACAGCCGTTTTTGCCTGCTCGAGTCGCAAAAATTCGAACATATAAATAATGATAATAATATAAGTCCTGTTAAGAAACTGTCCTACCGTTGGGCACGGGCCTCCTCTCAAACTGAGAGGGTTTAGGCCATAGTCCACCACGCTGGCCCAGTGTGGGTTGGCGAACTGCACACGCCTTCGTGAAACTATTAGGTATGCAGGTTTCCTCACGATGTTTTCCTTCACCTTTAAAACAAGTGGCAGTTTATTTTTAATACGCACAAGCTTTCGGAAAGACAGAGGTGCGTGCCTGGGTTTGAACCCGAGACCTCAGACTTTGCAGTCCAATGGTCTAACCATTTGGCTATCACTGCTTTTCTTTATCCAAATACATAAATATACATTTTTTTTTAATTATAAGGATTTTTTGAAAATGGTCGGCAGCTTATAGTGCTGACTGTCCAAAATATATTATAAATCACCTCTTAAATTTACCGCTTACTCATATAGTAAGTGGTAAATTTAAGAGGTGATTTAACACCTAACTAATATTTATTATTCCTAGTGCCTACCTACTCCACTATAGAGGGTTCCAACTGTAAATCACAATAGTGTTGTGACTCTACTGATCAATATTATATACAACCCTAGAGTCATGGACAATTTATCCTACTAATATTATAAATTTAAATGTTGGTTTGTGTAGATGTACATAATAGCAGTGATAGCCTAGTGGTTAGACCGTTGGACTGCAAAGTCAGAGGTCTCGAGTTCAAACCTAGGCACGCACCTCTGTCGCCCAGGCACGCACGCGCATTAAAAATTAACTATCACATGCTTTAACAGTGAAGGAAAACATCGTGAGGAAACCTGCATGCCTAAGAGTATGTCGAAGGTGTGTGAAGGTTGCCAACCCGCACTGGGCCAGCGTGGTGGACTATGGCCTAAACCCTCTCAGTTTGAGAGGAGGCCCGTGCCCAATGGTGGGACAGTTTCTTAACAGGGCTAATATTATTATTATTATTTATGTTTAGATGTTAGTATGATTGTTATGCAATAACGCAAAAACGGCTGAACGAATTCGGATGAAATTTGGCACACATACAGATGATTACTGGATTAACACATAGAATATGTGTGTATAATTCTTATTTTGGAATAATGTCAGGTTCCTGTTTAGAGTCAATGCGGACGAAGTCACGGGTAAAAACTAGTTATAAATGAATAATATCACTTCTGTATACCCTAGAAGTGGCGAAGCTGAACTGTATAAACACACATGTTTTTTAAAAGGTATAATAAAAAAAATAACTCTGCAACGCCTATATTTCCCAAGCGGAGGTAGCAGTGCTGTACTGAGTCGATGTTAGGCCCATGTAATAGAGGGCGGGCCTATTGCCATATACCGGGCACAATTCTAGACTCCGGACTCATACTGGGAAGTTTTCGTTAGAAAAACTTCATTTGCCCGACCTGGGATTTGAACCACTGGACCAACGAGGCAGACTGTTGCGGTTTAAAAGGTAGTGCCATAATACTAGCTCTACATTATAAAACATTATGGTCCTGTAAAACATTTGACGGACGGCTTAGACCATTCGCCTTGACTATACCAGGATAAAAAGTATTTGATGAGATAACCCAGGTAATGAAATAAATCTATTTTTCGGATATATTTTACTAGGTTTATTTTTGTTTTTTTTAAGTTCCCGACGTTTCGAGTGTATAGCAGCACCCATGATCACGGGAAGGACTGATGTGTTAGACGTCCAAAAGGCATAGTTGTTTCGGGGTACCCTCAAACTTCTTAATTTTTTTTGTTGGTCCGATCTACACAGAATGAGCTCACGCTGTCTTGAGGTCTTGCAGTGTTATGCTTGGTTTTGGATTTGATTATATTAATTACCAGATCCCAAGTCGAAGGAAGCACCCAGCCATCTTCTCTATTAAAATTAGGATGTTTTTTAATTTCAATAGCCTCGCGATCCATCCTTGGTAGGTATCAAATCTGATGTTATGGCGGGTGCGGTCTAGGACATGTTCACAGACTGCAGACTTCTTTGAGCAACGGTGTTAAAAAAACAAAAGTAAACCGCGATAAAATCCGAAAAATAGTTTTATTTCATGTGTAATATTCGCGTAAATCTAAGAACTCAGTGTGCGAACACAGGTAATATTAGAATAAACTATCTGTGTGCCATATTTCATCCAAATCCGTTCTGCCGTTTTTGCGTGATTTAGACAAATATCCAAACATTTAAACACACAAACACTCACATTTATAATGTTAGTAGGATTACTAGGATTTATATTAGTAATATCATTGGGCATTCCACATCACTAGTACCTAATAAATCACGAGGCAGCCACCTGTTGCCCTTCCACCCGTTTCCGCGGGTTCACAAGGCCGCTGTATTAATAACGTGAGGGGGGTAGGGAGGTTTGAATATTTCCTCTAGGCTTCTATTTTATACCAATACCATCTCCGGTAGGTAACATCATCATCATCAGCCTGTAGCAGTCCACTGCTGGACATAGGACTCTCCAAGTGCACGCCACTGGGTACGATCCTTGCGCTACTCGCATCCAGTTTCTGCTAGCCGCCCTACGAAGGTCATCGCTCCACTTAGCCTGAGGGCGTCCTGCATTATGTTTGCCAGTCCGTGGTCTCCACTCAAGAACTCGTTTGTCCCAGCGGTCATCGGTTGTTCGGCTAGTATGATCGGCCTATTGCCACTTCAGCTTACTAATCCGGTGGACTATGTCAATAACTTTGGTTCTATGTCGAATGACTTCGTTTCGGATTCTATCTTTCAGAGAAACTCCGAGCATCCCTTTCCAAAGCTCGCTGAGGTAGATAACAACGTGGGTACAACCATTAAGTTTGTATGTACGCGCGAGAGAAGCGTTCTGTTATATCCTCGATTCCCACGGATATATTGCAGAATTGCAGATTCAACCTCCATACAAGATTAAAAAGTACCAATCAGCAATATATACCCCGGTTTCTTAACTGTCATTTTGGTACTGAGTCTAACTGCTGTCCAACTACGGACCTGGTTTCAGCCTGCCAGGTGGCTCAGTATTAAAATAATATACAAGGTGTATCGTAAATAACGCAAGACCTTTGACACCCCGATTAGATAATTGCTCCACAAATTCAGTACATAAGAAAACCAAATTTCTAAATTTTAAATTTTTTTACCTCTTAAGCACTTTATACCCCAATAAACAATGGAACTTGTATGTGAATGTGTGCGTATTGAGAAATACGTTTTAGAAATGCATTTGACATCTCCGTATTGCTTTGAATCAAGAAAAAAGTTTGTTATAACGCACCGAAGGAGTAATAAAATTTATTATAAATTACTCGTATAGAAAAATTGTACGATACTTTAAAAAATGTTGGAATCAAATCAGCTACCGAGGCGCTCGTAGCGTTGTGCGACCGCGGTATTCTTACCGATCACCAAGGTTAAGTAGCGTTATGAGTGACCGTAAGATATACAATGTGAAAGTGGAAGGATGCAGGTACCGGGGAAGACCTAGACTATCTTACCACGACCAAATAAACCGAGTCTTATCTGATGGAAAAGTCAAGAGTCTCCGTAACCGGCGAGCGTGTATGAGACGAACTATGAGAGTCGAGGAAGCCAGAGAGGTATGTAAGGAAAGAACCTGTTGGAACTCTGTACTCTCTGCCTACCCCGCAAGGGATCTGGCGTGAGGTTATAGATAGATAGATGAGTGACCGTTTGTGGCATTTTCATATTCGAGCGCCTTCGTGCTTCGGAAGGCACGTTAAGCCGTTGGTCCCGGCTACCACTTAATGTGGTAGTCGTTAAGCCGAGTTGGAAGCCTTAAAGGCGGCTTGATAAGTTCCAACAGCGGGTAGCTACAAACCTGCCTCCACCAATCCGCACTGGGTCCGCGTGGTGGAGTATGACCTAATCTCTCTCACCTCGATTTGTGAGAGAAGGCCTTTGCCCAGTAGTCGACAGTATAGGCTGATATTATTACCGATTCAGAACAAACTACTTTTAGGTCTTGCGTTAATTAGCTTACAGCTTGTATAAGGGGTCTGAACTAGACCAAGACCTTTGGAAGTTTCGTGTGTTAGCCTCGAAAGCTATATACGTGTAGTCTAGTGCGAAAATTGTTAAATAAAATATAAAAAAAAAATAGTGTCTTCGGATTGTTTTAATTTAGTTCTTAGATATAACAGCAAAAGAAATAAAATTGTGCATCTCGGGACGCCCGACAGAAGTGATAACTTAAACTAGCGCTGTGGGTTAGAGTGAGAGAGGAAGAGCCTGCCTACCGCTGCCGTATGCGTGAGAGAAAGGGAAGAGCGCTGTGGGTTAGAGTGAGAGAGGAAGAGCATGCCTACCGCTGCCGTATGCGAGAGAGAAAGGGAAGCCAGACAGACTGGCGCCGTTACGCGTTACGTTACGAAGCGGTTTACCCTCCCATAAGAAGTTATCACTACAAAAATTCTTTTTTTAGCGTTTCGACGGCAAACTTACATGGATTCAGAATGCAGCCACATTCATTGAATTGTCGGAAGCACCAGACCAATTCCTGCCGCGTGCAGGTGTTATGGCAAGCAGACCATGATATAAGGTGAGACGTCGTTAGGGTTACTCGCATAAACACCCCAGATTGGTAGTATTTGTAAAAAAACTGTAACTCGATTATGGAAAATACAAGATTGATATTCAAAACTGGCGATAGATAGCGCTAGTAGTATTCATAAACGCTGAAATTCCTACAGTCAAATTGGTTTTGTCTTTTGAGATATCGACACTCAATTTTGTATGTTAAACAAAATTGAGTGTCGATATCACAAAAATGTTGTTAGTATAGAGTTCGGGTCAAGCACAGCTTAAAAACAAACAGCTGGACCACTCTACACCATGACGCGTGAGGCCTGAAAGCACCATGCATGTAGGCCTAGCTAAGTTACAAGCGTTTTCATCTATTCTCTTGTCGCAATCGATAACGCCTTGTTTTGACCATGTGACTCAGTTGTGAAATGTTATTCACGTACATTTTGCCGTTTTCTTTTAGCTACTATAGAAAATTAAGATGGCTACAGGTCGTGTAACCAAGTGGATTTTCTACTGTCGCTAACGCTAATCGATACATTCGATAGAAAATACATTTTTAGCCAACCGAGGATTCGAACCCAGGACCAACAAGGCAGTTTAGATATGTGTGTATACTGTGTATAAATATATGTGTTGTATATATATAAGTTATAATACGGAGTGAACTCACTGTCACTAAGTTGTGCCTCGGAGTATATTTTGCCGAAGCGAATTTATCATCATCAAACGGTATTCAAATTCAACCCTTGAAATCCTCGCGGTAGCCCAACGGAAAAATGAGCCAAATTTATATTCAGAAGGAAAATCGTAAACGTTTTACTTTCGAAAGAAAAATGTTTAAATTATTTGTACATAAAAATGTACGGTGGCTCTTAGGAGGTTAAATACTGAAGAATTTTAGTTAAAGTATTTTTCATATTGGATGGCAAAGACTCACAGTTCTAATTGCGAAATTAATATTTAATTCAATGGAGTTAAGGCATAAAACCATAATTATAGAAACGGGCATGCATGCCTCTTATTGCCATAGAATAAAGTATAATTTCATTTGGCAATTAGAACTGTCACTACCCATCCGTTTTCGTTTTAATTCTAACATATCCCTTTGTCTCTCTCTTCCTCGGAGACACTAGTAGAACTATTTTCTTCTTTAGTCTATTTTTCATATTGTTAAGGCGAGAAATGTTGGATTCGAATATGATGAGGTGTTCCTTTCCGTAATAGTCAGTTATGTTACCTATAAAGGTACGGCCAAACCAACGCGTTCCGCCGCGGCGATCAGCTCGTGCAATAATATTTGTATGGAAATGTTCACACCAACGCGTCCTGCGTCCAAGCGCTATCTGGGCGGCGTCTGCACGCGCAATCATAGGGAGATTCTGCTCGCCACCGTGATCGCCGCCGGGGACGCCACCGCGGCCGCGGCAGAACGCGTGGTTTTGGCCATATCTTAATAGTCCAGTACAACAATGCGTTTAGAATCCTACTAGGGCTGCCGCGGTTTTGTAGCGCGTCTGCCATGTTCGCCGAGCCGCGAACTGACGATTTCTTTGCCATCATTAGAAAGCGGGCCGCCTCACTCTGGAGTAGCATACGCGAAAGTACTAATGGGATTTTAAAAGTGTTGAGCGAGCGTTGGGACTCTCCCTTTTTTCAGAGATGGGTGGGATTGCATCTGAGTCAAATTCCCTATTTATTTTAACTAGTGGTCGCCCATAGGTCGATATTCGACCTACTCTTTCATCATTTGCTGGTTATATTTGACATTCAGTAAGACTATAGACAAATAATATTAAAGACAAACATCAATTTGACGTGTATTGTGTCAAATACATGGTAGTGTGTGTAATGTTTTTTTCATTGATAAATCAATGAAAAATACATTACACATTGTATGTTTTATGCATAAATAAAAAATATTAGCATTCTGCACTCCTTCTCTATATAAACTATAAGTGTGGGCAATTTTTATACTCCTCCGTCCGCGCAATTTTCGTAAAAATGTGTACAAAGTTTTTGCTTCACGTATTAATATATAGATGATATCAAAATTTTGTGACTCGCCTATTGAATTACCTATTAAAAATTCATTTATTATAAAAACTAATTACCAATTATTGTTTTTGTTTACTTTAATTTAATTTTGTAATATTGTAATGACTAAAATCCAATAATTTATTATAATTTAAATTGCACATATATTTTGTTTATTGTGTATTGTATTAGAATTTGTTATGTTTGAATGTGATTGTGAAATAGCTTATTATTCTGTTTCTCTTATATGGGACTCAGTAACCCGAAATAAATGATTTAATATTAATATTAATACGTATTTATATAGATGAAATATACATAGGTATACTACGTAGGATGCAGGTACCGGGGAAGACCTAGACTATCTTACCACGAACAAATAAACCGAGTCTTATCTGATGGAAAAGTCAAGAGTCTCCGTAACCGGCGAGCGTGTATGAGACGAACTATGAGAGTCGAGGAAGCCAGAGAGGTATGTAAGGAAAGAACCTGTTGGAACTCTGTACTCTCTGCCTACCCCGCAAGGGATCTGGCGTGAGGTTATAGATAGATAGATAGATATACTACGTATATGGCGATATATAGCTGTAGGTATACAAGGTGAGACGCAAGACCTCAGACACCCCAATTAGATTATCGCCTTACGAATTCAATACGAAAATCAAGCTTCCAATTTCAAGGAGTTTTCTAACATTTTTTTAACACTTCGGTACCTAAATTAACCTCAAATCCTGCACTTTTGTGTGCATATTGAGTTATATGTATTAGATATGCATTTAAAATAGCCGTATTGCTTTAAATAATAATAAAATTTTATTCAAAACAGCGTTTTCAACGAGTTACAGCAGTTGCCGATACTTAGTTAAAAAATGTAACTTACTTTAAAAATAGTGGAATGAATGATTGAATAAATGCATGTATGAAATATTTATTCGTAAAAACATACCCACGTTTCCCGGACGATGATAGGTCCCATGTAATAGGGGGCGAGCCTATTGCCATATACTGGGCGCAATTCCAGACTCCGGATGTATACTGGGAATTTTTCGTTAGAAATACTACATTTGTCTGACCTAAGATTTGAACCCAGGACCTCGTGATCACAAAGCGATGTGCTTTGCCACCGGACTAAAGAGGCAGTCTTGCCTTATTCATGTTACGCCTTGTCGGGGGAAAAGGTGTATAGTACACCTTTTCCCCCTACATTTGAGGGATATAGACGGCAGTTATTCTTACGCCCCAACGACCACACGAGGGCAAATTTATTACACTTATAAATCTTATAAACTCTTTTGCTAATTCCACTTAAACTTCGCACGGCGTTGTAAATAGTAATTATACGTGCCATTCCGCAGCATTGTTAAATGCCAAGGGTGGAAACCCCAGTTTACTTGGAGCGCAACGGAGCGTAGCGCAATAACACCTGCAGATAGGGTTGTTAATCGTGCTTTAACATAGAGTATTGTGCTTGGAATTATTTTATTTTTAATACATGTTGCATTTTTCTTCTAATATTAAACATGATAACCTAGTGATATGAAGCAATGATAGCCTAGTGGTTAGACCGTTGGACTGCAAAGTCAGAGGTCTCGGATTTCGGTCAGGCACGCACCTCTGTCTTTTCGAAAGCATGTGCGTATTTAATTATCACTTGCTTTAATGGTGAAGGAAAACATCGTGAGGAAAGTTGCATGCCTAAGAGTTTCTCGAAGGTGTGTGAAGTTCGGCAACCCGCACTGGGCCAGCGTGGTGGACTATAGCCTAAGCCCGCTCAGTTTGAGACGAAACCTGTGCCCAACGTGGGACAGTTCCTTGACAGGGCTCATATTATTTTTATTTATAAAACATGAAATTTACACAAAGAAACACTCAGACCGACATTTATTTGTCGGTCACTCAAAGGTTTGTGTTGAGTACTAGACCAAGGTGTTTGTCATCATTGGGATTTTTTATCGTCGCTTGGTGGCATAATATAGTGTATTTTTATATTACTTATACAGAACCGTGAGAAATAGCGAAATCTCGATTCGGAGATCAAGATTCACTTTGAGTCGCTGAGCCAACGGAGTATGTAAGTATATATAAAGATTTATACAGACAAGGAGGTAAAATAATGGTATTTTTTAAAATCTCATGGCCACGTTGTGAATTGTGACCGAATTTTTTTTACACCGGTTCTTGTGAGGCCTCTGCCAAGAACTATTTTAATATTATACACATAGAGTGTCTTATATAGGGGACTGCTTCGTTGGTCTGGTGGCAAAGCGCATCGCTTTGTGATCACGAGGTCCTGGGTTCTAACGAAAAATTTCCAGTATGAGTCCGGAGTCTGGAATTGTGCCCGGTATATGGCAATAGGCTCACCCCCTATCATATGGGACCTAACATCGTCGGCGAAACGTGGGTGTACTCAGTACACCTCTGCCACCCCCTCTGGGGAATATAGGCTTGACGATGTTTTTTGTTTGATTTTTTTTTTTATTATATAGGGGACAAGTCATGAGTCTCCGTAACCGTCGTGTGTGTATGAGACGAACTACGAGAGTGGGGGAAGCCAGAGGGGTATGGAAGGGAAGACCTGTTGGAACTCTGTACTCTCTGCCTACCCTGCAAGCGAAAAGTCGTGATGATATAGATAGAAAGACTAACAATACGGTAAAAATGTGAAAATAATTATAAATATTATTTAGTCTGTCAGTTTAGTTATTGAGCTTCTTGTAAATAAATCAGAAACATTTTGAGATCTTCTAACCGGCATTTTTATTTGAGGTTTCCAGTCTGTACTGGTTCACATATTGAATTCTTAGATTTCCGCGAATATTACACATGAAATAAAACTATTTTCGAATTTATTTCGTCCTTCCCGTCGCTACTGGTGCAACAAAGCACTCGAAACGTCGGGAGCTTAAATATCAAAAAAAAACCGCGATAAAATCCGGAAAATAAATCGTCTACATATTTTATACGGGACATGCCTTTAAGTTTTGTCGTTTGAAGAAAAACACACAACTAGAACCTTATATTACTTTTTATTGTTTTTCAAAGTATTCACCACGTAGCTTAATACACTTTTCTATTCGCTCAAACCAGTTATTATAACATTTATTCCATTCTAAAGTGGGGGTGTTCAAAATGGCTGACTTGAAAGCGTCGACTGCTTCTTCACCGGACTGGAACCTTTGACAACGAAGACTTTTCTTAATTTTAGGAAATGTAAAGAAAAAAAGTTTGGCGATGACTTGTGGTAAACAAACTGTGGTATACCACTCTGCGTTAACCGTTCTACGATCTTCAAGTACAATAGTCGCAATATGGCCGGTTTTTCCAACGAACGTGGCCACCATCTTCTTTGAAGTGCTTCGAGAACGAACAACTTTAGTCGGCTTTGGCTCGTCTTGAAAGACCCAGATTGTAGATTGTTGTTTAGAATCAGGATCGTAGGCATAGATCCAAGATTCGTCACCACTGATGATGTCGTAGACGTGATTTGACTCTCCTCGGTTGAACCTTTGCAGAGTTTTCTTACACCATCTGACGCGGGTCGCCTTGTGATCGTCGGAAAGGAGATGCGGTATGCAACGGCAAACTAGCTTTCTCACACCAAGCGCTTCATGCAAGATCTTTTGAATGGTTGTCCCTGAGATGCCTAATAGAGCCTCTATCTCTCGATATGTCACATGACGATCTTCAAGAATTAGTTGTCTCACAGCAATGATGTTATCTTCAGTGAAGGCGGATTTTGGGCGTCCTTCGCGAGATTTGTCACTAACACTAGTATGTCCACGCTGGAATTCTAAATACCAGCGTTCGACAGTCCGCAGACATGGGGCTTCATCACTGAATACAGATGTTAGCTCTTCAAAACACTGAAGCCGTGTCAGGCCTTTTCTAAAGTTGTAGAAAATTATTGCACGAACATTTTCCTTAGAAAGATTCATTTTCGTACGTAACCTGATAGATTCCAATCGACGCTGTGACTAAACAATAGCATTACTCCTAACACTTTCAACTGTTTTGAGATTCAAAATTTAAACACATTCTAATATAGAACAGTTCCAAATTCAAAATTGCCGGTAAATATGGAAACGACAGAACTTAAAAGGCATGCCTAGTAATTGCCACTTTGTCGTTTCAAAATACATACTAACTAAATTTAGGATATCAGGATGGCCACAAATCGCTCGTCTTTTAAAAATAAAGTACAGGATTATCTTCTCAAAACTTTTAATTTCATTTGTGTATATGTGTATTTATTATTATATGTATATATTAGTTATATATATCTATATATACCATATCTATGTATCTTATTATTTTTTTCTATCTCTTTATTTTTATCTTTTATGGATTTACACCTACTTTACTAGTTTTTGCATCACCCTAAGGTAGGCTGGTAGAGAATGCCTCAGGCATTAAGTCCACGTTTGTACCTGTAGTGCATAAAGCATTATATAAATAAATTTAAAGATACGATAAGTTCCTATTATACATTTGATAAAAATAACAATTTCATCTATATTAAAACAACACCTAATAAATAAATGACTTCTGTTGTTCAGCTTTAATTAAATACCTAAAACGACAGACTATAAGCCAGATTTGCGCTACGCTACAAGAACGCTACATTGTTCTACGAAACGCTACGCCGTAGCCAGAACACGGCCTACATACTAACACATTAAAATTGTGTTTCGCGCTGTCTTTTGAAGTATTTCGCAAACCGTTACGTCTACAAACTTACATTTACCGTTCTTATCTATACTTTTCACTTGTTCTTTAATATAAACCAAATTTTGGGAGCAGCATCACAAAGTTTGTAAGCCTACATTCGACTTCAAGATGAGTTAAAGTAAGTTAAATGTGCAGTTGGAATAGAGATGATTATTGCTATGATCCTGTTGAAAATTAGGCATTTTATTGCAGAAAGAACGAGATCTGAAGCGAGGAATGTTAAAAATATTTTTTTTTACAGTTTACGGAAACCTTAGATATGTAACTAAAGAAATATACTCTATCTATCTATCAATACGAGTATCATCACGCCAGATCCCTTGCGGGGTAGGCAGAGAGTACAGAGTTCCAACACGTTCTTTCCTTACATACCTCTCTGGCTTATTCTACTCTCAAAGAAATATAATTATCTCTCGTTATCTTTGAATGGGCAGGTTGAGGTTTATATAGTCCACCCACATTTCACCGAAAAATTTTAAACCTTAAAGTCCACAGATAATTTATAAATAGTATCCTTTAGCTTCTAACAACGGTAAAAAAACACTACTACATTACACCGTCACACCTATATACCCCAAGCGCGGGTAAAAGAGATGTACTAAGTACAACCACTTTTCGCCGACGATGTTAGGTCTTATGTAATAGGGGGCGAGCCTATTGCCATATACCGGGCACGATTGCAGTCTCCGCACTCATACTGGGAAGTTTTCGAAAGAAAAACTTCATTTGTCCGACCTAGGATTTAAATCCAGGACCTCGTGATCACCAAGCGATGCGCTTTACCACTGGACCAACGAGGCAGTAGAGGTAAAAAAATATGGTCTATAGTCTATTGTAATCAAACTTAAGAAGAAGAAAAAAAAACTTCGATTTAAAAATATTAAAAAAGTAAAACCATAAAAAATTCATTTATACACTCTTTTAGGTCTCGCATTAATTATTATTTTACACATCGTACCGCAATATCTATCAATAAAATACTTCGCCACGTATCGTCTAGACTAATATAATTTACAATTCGAAGGTCATAGACCCATCCTAAGGTTGACGACCTTGCCAGCTCACAAAACACTAAGTTTAGTTACAGGAGCAGACACCGACCTCGCCAACGAGGTCGAAAAATCGCTTGCCCTCCGTCCAGTGCAAAGCGCCACGGTAAGACAGCTAGTATATGCTCTCCCCCATAACGATAACCCAAGCCGAAGCCGTTCCTCCTTGAGGCGTCCTTGAGCTAGTTGCCCTCTTACTCTTCCAGCTGGAACGTAGTTGTTGCACGCTGGCCCTCTTAAGGTTTTGCCACATAGCCGACATAGCGCGACGAGAGCGCGACGGTGGAGCGGCTTAGGAAGTTGTAATGTACCGAAATGTACGGGAGACGCCACACAGCGCTTCCTCGCTCGGCGTGATGGCAAACATCACGACCCGCCACCGTCGCGCTCAACGCGATTACAAACGAAGCACGGAAGGAGCGAGATGCCAATGCGTGTGCGAGCGGGTCGCTAGTGTCCGGCAGCCGCCCGGTCGGCGCGACGTTGGTCCCCAGTGTGACGTGTGCGCCGCGCTGCCAACCGCCGACCTAACGCTTTCATCGCGCTCCCGTCGCGCTCCGTCGGCTATTTTACCGAGCCTTTACCCAGTGAAGCCGTAAAGGGTTCTCGACCAACAGTGACGATTATTCACACACAGCAACACAACACAACGCCTATATTCCCCAACCCGGGCTGGCAGAGGTGTATCGTGTACACCCACTTTTCGTTGACGATATTAAGTTCTAATGTAATAGGGGGCGAGCCTATTGCCTTTATTTCGGGTACAATAGCAGTCTCTGGACTGTTACTGGGAATTTTCATATCGAAAAATTACATTGTCTGATCTTCGAGGATTCGGTCCAAATATACGAACTGAAGATTTCGTGGGAGACTGCGGGACGCCCACGCACAGGGCAACATGTCGCCGAAATTACATGCTACTTTCATATATTATTTGTTGACTGCTTCGTTGGACTAGTGGTAAAGTGAATCACTTTGTGATCAGAAGGTCCTTGGTTCAAGTCCTAGATTGGACAAATGTAGTTTTTCTAACAAAAAATTCTCAGTATGGGTCCGAAATCTTTAATTGAGCCCGGTATATGGCAATAGACTCGCCCCCTATAATATTGGACCTAACTTCGTTGGCAAAAAGTGGGTATACCCAGTACACCTCTGCCACCCCCGCTTAGGGATTATAGTCGTGACGGCGTTTATTTTTCTATACTAATATTATAAAGGGGAAAGTATTGTATTTTTGTATGTTTGTAAGGAATAAACTAAAAAACTAAAGGACTGATTTCAAATAATTTTTCACCATTAGAAAGCTACCTTATCCAGAAGTAACATAGGCTATATAACATAGACCCGGTAGGTGGCGCTGTTGTCGACCAGGTACGAAGTCGTGGGAGACTGCTAGTATATTATATGTATGTAAGTTTGTAAGGCAAGTTTTATAGTGTATAGCAGTGATAGCCTAGTGGTTAGACCGTTGGACTGCAGTCAGAAAGTCAGTGGTTTAGGGCTCAAACCTAGGCACGCACCTATGTATTTTCGAAAGCATGTGCATATTAAAAAAATTAACTATCACTTGCTTTAAAGGTGAAGGAAAACATCATGAGGAAACCGCATGCCTAAGAGTTTCTCGAAAGTGAAGTTCGCCAACCCGCACTGAGCCAGCGTGGTGGACTATGGCCTAAACCCTCTCAGTTCGAGAGAAGGCCCGTGCCCAACGATGGGACAGTTTCTTAACAGGGCTAATATTATTATTATTATAGTTTGTAAGGTATATATTATATGGGCATGTAAATTGTACAATTTCTGATGGCCGATATAAATTATTATGTATATATTTATTAAGTATTTTCTTATAAAATATTTATAAAAATACAAATATTCTTATATATATATTGTATAAAAAAAAATGTGCTCCACCGACAGCAAGGTCTACGACCCAAGCTACCGGCGGTCAGGGCTCCAAAGAGAGGAACCTCCTCACAATGCGCGCCGTGTCCAACATTACTGCCTTCTGTATCAGGCCCTTCACCCAATTGCCTAGCGAGAGCTTCTCAAGGTGTTTATCGAAGCTCTTCGCTATAAGGCCGTTGACTGAAACGACTATCGGAATAATGATAGCTGAATCAACATTCCACATGGCGGTAACCTCATGGGCCAGGTCCAAATATTTAGATAAATAAATTATTATTATTATTATTATAATTGCCCGCCATTAGACAAACAAGGCAGACACAAGGTTTACTAATACATTATCTATCTATAATATAGCAGTCTCTATATATTCGTAGCTATCTATTCTATAACGTATGTCCTTTCAACGACATCTGATTTTATCAGTAAGGACGAAAACCTCGTAAACATTTTATCTAAATGTTAAGTCGTCTATAGAGAACGACTTTAGTGTTCAGAAAAAAAAAATGTATCATGTGTATAACTAACGGTCGATTTCTAATCAAGAATCAACCACTATAAATAAACATAAGCGCAAGTATGAGTTAACTGACAAATTGACAGATTTTTATGTGAAATTATTTAGCAGATTGCTACTTAAGTATAGCTTACTTTGTTTAAAATTTCTTTGAGCTTACTGTGTTAAGCTTATGTTATACTTACTACCGAATTGATTGTGTCATAACTCAAAGCTGGATCAAGAGTCTTCAATGTAAATAAATACATAAATAACTGAACCAACGAGTGTGTATGAGACTAGGGATTTCCATTAGGTATCCTTATTGATAACTCTGGACAAATATTGTAAAAAACCCAAACGAATTGGGTAACATCAGATTTTTTACAATGATGTCCGCATTGAAAAAAATATAATATTATGCATTAAAGTCTTGTGTACTTAATATATCTGTACCCAAGACGTTTCAAGAGACTTCTAGTAAGAAAAAAAAACAAAACCAATTTCTCTCTCCTTAGAATTCAACCCTAACACCTCATAATCCATCTATATCGCAGTGAAACGTGGCCATTGCTAGAATGGCACAAGTAAGAGCTGCGTGTTACGGAAATGAAGATGCTGCGCTGGATGTGTAGAGTGTCGCGGAAAGATCGCTTCAGGAACTCCCGAATCCGCGGCAGCCTTCATGTCTTTGACATAGCAGGAGACTGCAGGAGAGCCGCCTGCGATGGTACGGCCACGTCTTACGGAAACCGGCAAATTACGTGGGCAACAAGTGCCTGGCCATGCAGCCTCCGCCGGATCTTGGAAGAAGGGGTAGAACCAAGAAATGCTGGCTTGCCGTCGTCAGGGATGACATGCGTGCCAATGGCCTCACCATAAAGGATACCGAAGACCGCGCGAAGCGGAAAAGAAGAAGCAGGAAAGTGGACACCGGGCTTCAAAGCAGCAGCTGAGGATGTTACCGGGAACACGCTCAGACCTAGAAGAAGACCTTATTATTCTGTCTGGCCTAAGAATCGACCAGAACCCAGGACCTCGTAATTGTCAGCCTCATCATTTCTTAACATAAAGTTTACACATTCGCGTTGACTATTAACATGTCCACTTTCCTGCGCATTCCTCTGCGATCAAACTCATCATAATAAGTATTGTAACTCCACGAACAAAATATACCAATCCCAATTCAAATCCTCAAAGCGCAAATTTCATTCACTTACCGACAATTCGCTTCTTCGCTCAGTCAAAGGGTTAGAAAATATCCAGAGGAAAAAGGGGATAATATGAAAAAAACGTGCATATTTTTATTCTCACAGAGCGAGAGTAGGTTACCCCTTCCCTTAAATATTTGGGGATGGAACGTTAGAAATATGTTGGCAAAAAAATCTAGTATAATTCTCGCGTTGGGAATATATGGGTGCTTTGGCGATGGCGCAATTCTAACGGAATTAAACACAAGTATATACGGCGAATGTTTATAATATATATATTACTAGACGTTTCCCGCGGCTTCGCACCTGGTTAACAAGAGCGACACCTACCAGGTCTATGTTGCTTCTAAATAATCTAAATAAATGACTCCAAATAACTGACTGCGTCGTTGGTCAAGCGGCAAAGCGCATCGCTTTGTGATTAAAATGTCCTGAGTTCAAATCCTAGGTCGGACAAATGTAGTTTTTCTAACAAAAACTCCCAGTATGAGTCTAGAGCTTGGAATTGTGCCCGGTATATGGCAGTAAGCGCGTCCCCTATTACATGGGACCTAACATCGTCGGCTAAAAGTGGGTGTACTCAGTACACCTCTGCCAACCGCTTGGGGAATATAGGCGTGACGGTGTGTATATCTGCTAAATAATGGAGCTTCTAATGGTAAAATAATGATTAAAACCGGTTCAGTAATTTCAGTGTGAATCGATTACAAACAAACAAACAAATATATCTATTTATCTTTATTATCACGCCAGATCTCTTGTGGCATAGACAGAGAGTACAGAGATCCAACAGGTTCTTTCCTTACAGACCTCTCTGGCCTTTCAAATCTTTCCTCTTAATATTATAAGTATTGAAAGCACAGATAAACCGTAAGGCCCATATCAGGACCCATAACCGGATGTGGCAGAGGTGTACTTTATACGCCCATATATCGTTAATGAAAAGACGCGACAAGCGATTTCAATAAGTAAAATTTATTATAGGCTAGTTTCTGCCTGCGACTTCACCCGCGTTGACTTAAGGAACCTTAACTTTACAGGAAAAGGTATTTTTTTACAGGAACCTTAAATTTTTCCGCGACAAAAAGTATCCTATATGTTAATACAGGTAATAAATTATCTGTGTGCCAAATTTTATCCAAATCCGTTCAACCGTTTTTGCGTGATTGAGTATCAAACATCTAAACATACCAACTTTCACATTTATAATACACCAACCAGTCCCGGCTTCGCAAAGATGAATTATACACATTAGTATTTCTCTTGAATCACTTTGTCCAGTGGTGACAACCGTATAAAACTCGTTCGGTAGTTATTGAGTTTATCGCATTCAGTTCAGACAGACAGACGGACGCGCGGGGGGGGGGGGCTTTGTTTTATAATATGTAGAGATAGGAACACTACCCGTCCAAATTGAGAGCAGGCCATCTTCAAGGCGGACCAATGACCTGGTGTAGGTCACGGATAAAAACTGGATGCATACGGCAAAAAGTTGGTTATCGTAGCCATCTTTGGGGAGGCTTTTCTCCGTCAGAGGACGTCTTTAGTCTGAAGACAGATTTCCTTACAGACTTCTCTGTATTCCTCCACTCTCATAGCTTCGTATCAATATCCCTTGCGGGGTAGGTAGAGAGTACAGCGTTCCACCAGGTTCTTTCCTTACAGACCTCTCTGCCTTTCTTGTAGTTCGTCACACACGCTCTCCGGATACGGAGACTCTTGACTTGCCCTTAAGATAGGACATAGTCTATTTGGTCAACATTTTATCCTTCAATTCTCGACACACTGTAGCTAATAGTTAATAGCCGCTGACATGGGTCGGCCATAGCAAGAAAAAGGTTTAGTGGACGGTGCCCTTGCCTTGGGACACATTTATTGTTATGCCCACTTTGTGAGAAGCGTTATGGCGGGAATACGAACACCTGGTCCTTTATGATAAACCCACTTATGTGATGAGCTTTTTGGTGACTTTTTATAAAAAAAAAATTGCTGGTTGGTCTAGTAGCGAAATACTACGGGCATCGCTTTATGAGACGACGCCGAATTATAAAAGTGAAGGAAGAGGTTTGTTAGGAGAAAACCTATTGAAACGCTGTACTCTGCCTACTTCTTAAAACATCTGGTATGATGATATAGGGTAGATTGCTTCCGTCTAGTGGTGTATGGTGTGGCTAAGGATCACGAGGTTCTGGGTTAAAGTGTTATTTATTAATAGAAAAAATCGTAGTCAAAAGTCTGACATTGTGTCCGGTACTCTTTTACATGGGATCTAACATCTTCGGCGCAAAATGGGTGCACAAAGTACATATCTGCGTCCGCCACTTGTGGAATATAGGCTTTTATTTCAGTTTCATAAAAAATAGCACGAAAATGACGACAGCTTAATGACGATGCTGTATTGTTTATACTCATTTTTAGCCAAAGTCTTAAGTTATACCGGGCACAATTCCAGACTCCACATAGCCACTAAGATTTTTTCGATAGAATAACATTCCAGGATCTTGCGATCGCTAACTACACTGTACGACTGCCCTTAACTATTTATCTACTCTACCAAAGAGGCAGGCAAATTTATCAAATATTTCTAAGAACACTTAAAGTGCTTTTCATAAGCTTTTATTTAACTTGCAATGTTCGTATGTCTGTCTGTCCGTCTTTCCGGTTCAAATCTTGTGATTCATTTTTCAAGAACTTGCGGGTATCCCATTGAACTGAAATTTAGCATACGTATATGCAATGCAATGCAATACTATGGTACCATGGAGCTGGTCTGATGATAGAGTCGGAAGGTGGCTATAGGAACATGTGAAATATACAACGCAACCCCCTCGTGTTTAGACTTGTTAGATTGGTATTGGCAAGTACTATGCAACCAAATAGTATTCAGGGTCTGATGATGAAGCCGAAAGATGGCCAATGGTACCACCCAACTATCAATATAACTCTGCCGTGTTTGGGCTCATTGGATTTATCTTGACGAGTACTTTTGACCTGTGTGATGTACAGGGTCTGATGATGGAGCTGGAAAGAAGTCATAGGAACTTCCAACTAAGCAAGATATCTTCGTCGTATTTTTGCTTGTGTTCTCTATGGCTGACCTGCCATTTTTTTTAGCGTCTCCCGCTTTGCAAAGCAGGGATATGGAATTTTATTTTCCCTACTCCTGTTTTTCTTTCTAATTAAATTTATTGGGTTCCAAGACAAAGCGCTTCCCGGGGCACTCCAAGTTTCAAACCTTGGTGTTATCTATGGAGACCATCGTGAATCCGGCTTACAGGAGCTACAGTGGTGGAAATATGTGGCGGGCTTAGTTCCAGAAAAAAATTAAAAGCTTGTTTTTAAAAAGGTATTTTGTATTTTAAATTATTATTTTACAAGTCTCATGGTGTGCCGTATCAATCGGCTGCTTTTTAGGAGTTCAAATGTATTATCATCAGCTCCGCAGGCTCGCCAAAGGTCGTCACAACGACCGGCTTTGTGCTTTACGCATCCCAGCTTCTACCTGCAACCTTCACCAGGTCAGCGCTCCACCTTGGGGAGGGGGGGCTGCCCACTCGACGTCAGCCGGTATGAGGTCGCCACTCGAGAACCTTTCTGCCCCAACGGCCGTCAGTTCTACGAGCAATGTGCCCCGCCCACTGCCACTTAAGTTAGGCAATTTTGAGAGCTATATCGTCGACTTTGGTTCTTCTGCGGATCTCCGCATTTCTGATTCGATCTCGCAGAGAAACTCCCAGCATAGTTCTTTCCATTGCCCTTTGGGTGACCTTGAGCCTTCTTATGAGGCCCATCGTGAGAGACCATATCTCGGTGCCGTAAGTCATCACTGGCAACACATACTGGTCAAAGACTTGTCTTGAGACACTGCGGTATTTGGGACGAGAAGATATTACGTATCTTTCCGAACGATGCCCAGCCGAGTTGGATTCGATGATTGACCTCTTTCTCGAAGTTGGACCTACCTAAATGGACTGTTTGTCCCAGGTATACATAATGTGCTACAACTTCGAGTGTAGAGTCTCCATCCTTCACAGGAGTGGGTCCGACATGATTTAAATTTTTGAATGCCTCTGACTATTCAGTAAGGGCCTCTTTCACCACCCTCGACTAAAGACTGAAGTAGACTAAACGAGAACTAAACTTCTGAGTAGCCCTATCTGTCGATTAAACTAGGCAAATTTAATTCCGAGTAACTAGCACTTTACTCGAGATGCCTAAGCGATTTTACATGAAAGTATAAAAATTCGCAACACCAATGTAGAGAAATGTAGGTCAGAAATTTTTTATCCGTGGCCTAGCTGGGGCTTACTCCGGATCCGTTTTGATCCGGATATGACGTCGGGTGACCTTATCCAGATATTTTTTGCTCGTTAAATCCGCGTCGTGAGAGGAGGCTTGCCAAGGATTAAATGACTGCATATTATTTTTTACTGCCTCGTTGGTTTAGTGGCGAATAATGCGCATAGTGATCACGAGGTCCCAGGTTCGAATCCAAGGTCGGACAGTGTAGTTTTTCTATCGAAAAGTTCCCAACATCAATCTGGAGTCCGAAATAGTGTCCGGTAAAATGACAACAGGCTCGCCCCCTATAACCTGGGACGTAACATCGTCGGCGAAAAGTGGGTCTACACAGTACATCACTGCCACCCCCGCTTGGGAAATATAGATGTGAAAGTGTTAGTTTATATTTTACTAGTTTCTGCCCGCAACTTCGTCCGCGTTGCCTTTTGACAGGAACATTTTTCCGGGTAAAAAGTATCAAATATGTTAATCCAGGTAATAAACGTATGGCAAATTTCATCCAAATCCGTTTAGCCGTTTTTGCGTGATTGCATAATAAATATCCTAACATACAAACTTTCACATTAAAAATATTAGGATATATAATATGTATTTTTAAACGAATGTGTTTCGTAAACAGCGCCTATAGCTAAGTTGACAATCTACAGTCGTTAACGCTAATAAAAAGCGGAAAAATGTATGGGAATGACATTTCGCAACGTAAAGTCACGTGGTGAAAACAATGCGCTATCGATTGCGACAAGAGAATAGAAACAAAACGCTTGCAACTTGTCTAGGCCCTCTGACTTTTGTGGGATTTGTTTATTTTAATTTCAGTGAAAGCAGGGTTGGTAAATCGCTCATATGGTAATTATAATTTCCAGGGTTCAATTCCCAGCTTGCGTTTACAAGTTTTTCGTTAACTTAGCCTTATCCGCTATCAAACGCGAAGCGTTTTGATATTTTCGTGAAATGATTTTGTAATGGGTATTTTGTATGCTATTGTAGTAAGACCAGCAACATAAATTGCTTAACATTCTCAGATTTACAAACAGCTTGTACGCTTTTGTTTTGCATCAAATCAATCTGACGGACGATTTAGCGCAGTGGTTAAGAGCTTCAGCCGCTCCGGCCACTATGTCTAATAGTCGCGGGTTCGATTCCCGCATAGGACAAATCTTTGTGTGATCCTCAATTATTTGTTCCGGTCTGGGTATTTCTGTATGTGATTTTTTATATTTGTAAACGCGCCCACTACACAGGAATAAATCCTAGTCCCCACACTACTAAACTACATTTGTCCAACATAGGATTTGAACCCAGGACCTCGTGATCACAAAGCGATGCGCTTTTACAACTAGACCAACGGGGATGTTAAATGTTTTATAGTTAATATTTGATATATCTATCTATCTATATCATCACGCCAGCTCCCTCGCGGGGTAGGCAGAGAGTACAGAGTTCCAACAGGTTATTTCCTTACATACCTCTCTGGCTTCCTCCACTCTCATAGTTCGTCTCATACACGCTCGCCGGTTAAGAAGACTCTTGACTTGTCCTTCAGATAAGACACGTTCTATTTGGCAACGGTAAGATATTCCATTTTATATCTGTCGTATAAATATAGACGTCAAAACAATTATGAAATAATATTTCACGGCAACCCAGGTGGTACATAAATCCACTTTATCCGCGGATTACTCAAATAGTCGTACTGTTTCTCGTTTTCTTCAGGATTTTATATGGTTAATGAAGTGTTTTGCCCCTACTGCTTTAGAAGAGAAGTCAGTAAGTTTTGAGAAAATAGTATTCTTTTATTCTTTTTTCTCATAATTCGTCTCATACACGCTCGCCGGTTACGGAGACTCTTGACTTGCCCAGTTTCTATCTTTTTTTCCCTTTTTTTTTTAAAAACGCAGCCCCACACTAGGATTTATTCCTGTGTCATAGGTGCGTTAACAAACATGAGAATTCACACACACACAAGTAGCCAGAGACAAATAATTTTGGGTCACACAAAGATTTTGACCCGTGCGGGAATCGAACCCGCGACTATTAGACACAGTGGGCGGAGCGGCTTATGCTCTTAACCACTGCGCTAAATTGTCCGTTGTAATATTCTTTTGTCATACGGTGTAATAGGTATTTACAAATACATTAATTTATGTCTTTGAATCTATATCGGCTATGGGAGTGAGGCAAATGTGGCGATGAATTGGCTTGCATCAGAAATAGCCAGTGCTTTATATAACATAGATATTGCTACCAGTGGCTATCAGAGTACGATAATTCCCAATAGTTTCACGGAACGTGACGTCCCACAAATCATTTACTTTGTATAAACCCTACAGGGGCATAGTTCCAGGGTTAAGTTAAATTTACTAACCTACCACCGGATCACTCAGCCTCAGTTAGAAGATCCGCCAAGAGACTCAGGAGGCTCGTCTTTTTATCTAATTCTCTTTTTTATTTTTTACCAGCTTTTATTTAACTTGCACTGGTCGTATGTCTGTCGATATGTCTTTACGGTTTAAATTTTGTGCTTCATTTTTCTGATTGAGTCGAAATTTGGCGTACGTGTGTATGTTTGATGGCAATGCAATAACATGATACCATGAAGCTGGTCTGATGATGCAGTCGAAAGTTGGCCATAGTAACATGTGTAGTACACAACATAATCCCCTCGTGTATAGGCTTGTTTAATTGGTATGGACAAGTGCTATACAACTAGATGGTGTTCAGGTTCTGATAATAAAACCAATGGACCACCTACTTACTCAACATTATCCCGCCGTGTTAGGGCTTCTTGGATTTTTCTTGACAAGTACCATAGACCTAGATGGTGAGCAGGGTCTGATGATGAAGCCACAAGGAGGCCATGGAAACTCCTTAACTAAGCAAAATATCTCTGTTGGAGATTTACAATAAAAACTTGTTTTTAAAAAGATCTTGTTCAATTTAAATTATTTCATCATGTTTTATCATATAAATAGTAAATATTTGTTTCGGTCTGGGTGTTTGTGTATGTTAATTTCATGTTCGTAACCGCACCCACGACACAGGAATAAATCCTAAGGCGGCGCTACATTTTCCTTTTTGTAAAGAAAGCTTACAAATTGAAAGATAGTGCCGCAATGCCGGTCCTATCACTATTACCGATCTCTTCCAGGCAACCTTACCTAAAGATAGATTGAATAGAGGTTAATATAATAGTAGATCTTTACCGTATATGTTTTAACCTAGATATGCTTCAAACGTGTTCTCGAGTGTTTTCTCGATATAAACACTAATACCGATACATCACTCGAGGTTTCCTCAACATCGATTCTTCCGAATGTAGCTATAAAATGAAACGACTTTGCGAAGGTCGCCAATAAGACACCCCTTATTAGGTGAAGTCTTCTAGATTGGCTTAGCGAAATCTGGACTGGAATAGTGTGCTTAAAGGCTTTTGGCTACTTTTTTTAGGATAATAGTCGCGATAGTACGTAGTTACGAACTACTATGCAGTGTTTTACAGAAGAGTTCCGTTCGACGTTAGGTTGGTACGACTGAATTTAGTGCTGTCAATGAATCACAGATATTTAAATTCTTAAATAACGACTGCTCAGAACTCTTAGAGAAAATCTATTTAAATGTTGCCATGCAAATCAACTCGCTTCAACCCACGGTTATACATACCTAATTCTTCTACTAATTATAGGCAAAATAGCTTTATTTTACGAACAAGTAGAAATTTCAATAAAATATGTAAACAACACGATCTTGATCCCTATACATTGAGCGTGTCTTCGGTAAACAGGTGTGTTATTCCACTCGTCTCCACAGAATTAGTAATTCTTTCATGGGGCAATGTATACGCTTCTACAACAAATTTCCTATAGATATCCGAAACATGCCTATTAATAAGTTTAAAAAGGCAATTAAAACTAGACTCTGTGAGAAAGGGTAATACAAAATTTCGGATTATGTTGACGATAAAACAGACTGGGTGTGAGCAGATTCTCAATCAGCAACATTAATCAATGTAGTATACAGTTTTGAAAAACAAATAAAAATGGTTATCAGAAAGGCCAAATAAATTAAATTAAAAGACTAGCCCGCTGAGTTTCTCGCCGGATCTTCTCAGTGGAGGCCGCGTTCCGATCCGGTGATAGATGTAAAAAATGTAATAATTTTGACGTTTGTGAGTGCTATTGTGTTGGCCTATGCAAATAAATGATTTTTGACGTTGACTTTAACTTTGACTAGCCTTAACTTCTTTAAATAAATGTAATATGTAGACTACGCAGTTAAATTTACATGTTACCTTTATTCTGTTTTCGTTTTCTTTTCTACATTTTAATGACGATTTTGTAAAATTAACACTTATTTGCTTACATATTACTAAAATATTTCTATAAGTGAAGACTTGTTATTGGCTCTGTCTTCTGTTCCGATGCTTTTATGTTTCGATCGGCTGTAAGTCACACATATTGTAAAAAATAAATAAATATCTATCTATATCATCACGCCAGCTCCCTCGCGGGGTAGGCAGAGAGTACAGAGTTCCAACAGGTTCTTTCCTTACATACCTCTCTGGCTTCCTCCACTCTTATAGATCGTATAAAATATAAATAAATATATCTATGAAAAGATAAGGTCCTAGGTTCAAATCCTAGGTCGGACAAATGTAGATTTTCTAATGAAAAATTCCCAGTACGAGTCCGGAGTCTAGAATTGTGCCCGGTATATGGCAATAGGCTCGCCCCCTATTACATGGGACCTAACATCGTCGGCGAAACGTGGGTGTGCTCAGTACACCTCTGCCACCCCCTCCGGGGAATATAGGCGTGACGGTGATTTTTTTTTTAATATCTATCACACCAATACATTCTAGACAATTCCAGAATTCATCATCATCATCATCTCAGCCTATACTTGTCCACTGCTGAACATAGGCCTCCCCAATCGCTTTCCAGCGTAACCGGTCCGATGCCACCTGCATCCAACGACTTCCTGCGATTTTCACAAGATCGTCGGTCCATCTGGCAGGCGGTCGTCCCACACTGCGCTTGCCAATACGTGGTCTCCACTCTAGAATCTTTCTGCCCCAACGCCCGTCCGATCTACGCGCTATGTGGCCCGCCCATTGCCACTTCAGCTTGCTAATCTTAACGGCTATGTCGGTGACCTTGGTTCTTCTACGAATCTCCTCATTCCTGATTCGATCGCGTAGAGAAACGCCAAGCATAGCTCTCTCCATAGCTCGCTGAGCAACTCTGAGCTTTTTTATGAGACCTATAGTAAGAGACCACGTCTCTGATCCATATATCATCACTGGTAACACACACTGACTAAAAACTTTAGTCTTAAGGCACTGAGGTATTTTGGATGAGAAGATGTTGCGCAGTTTCCCGAACGCTGCCCAGCCGAGTTGGATTCGTCGATTGACCTCTCTCTCAAAGTTGGACCTACCTAACCGGACTACCTGTCCCAGGTAAATGTATTCGTCGACAACTTCAAGAGTAGAGTTCCCAACGGTGAGTGCGGTGGGTACGACATGGACGTTACACATTATTTTCGTTTTGTCCATGTTCATTTTAAGACCCACTTGTTGAGATACTCTGTTGAGGTCACCGAGCATTCGTCCTAGATCTTCCAGCGACTCCGCCACGACCACAATGTCGTCGGCAAATCGAAGGTGAGTGATGTATTCGCCATTGATGTTGATGCCAAGTCCTTGCCATTCCAAGAGCTTGAAGGCGTCCTCTAAGGTGGCCGTAAACAGTTTCGGAGAAATGACGTCTCCCTGCCTTACTCCTCTTTTTATGGGGATCGCCTTCGTGCAATGCCCGTGTACTCGGACTGACATGGTGGCGTTATTATACAAGCACTTCAACACTTCAATGTACCGATAGTCAATGCGGCATCGCTGGAGAGATCTAAGAACCGCCCAAGTCTCGATCGAATCGAAGGTTTTCTCATAGTCCACAAACGCCAAGCATAGTGGCCGATTATACTCCTCGGTCTTCTGTATAATCTGCCGCAGCGTATGTATGTGGTCTATGGTACTAAAGCCTTTCCGGAAACCGGCTTGTTCGGGAGGCTGGAAGTCATCAAGCCTGCGTTCGAGACGATTCGTGATGACTCTCGAAAACAACTTATAAACATGGCTCAGCAGTGTGATGGGCCTATAATTCTTCAGTAAAGTGTTATCACCTTTCTTGAAAAACAGTACCACCACTCCCCTGTTCCATGCTTCCGGCGTTTTCTTTTCGAGCAAGACGGAATTAAACAGCCTCTGAAGGACTTTAAGTACCGGCGTTCCGCCCGCTTTCAGAAGCTCTGCGGTAATTCCGTCTTCGCCTGGTGCTTTGTTATTTTTGAGTTGTTTGAGAGCCATCGTAATCTCGTACAGGCTGATGTCCGGGATATCTTCAGTGTAGTGTCGGGTTAGCTTGGCTCTTGGGTCATTTACCAAGTCAACAACAGGTTCAGCTACTGAGGTGTACAACTGCCCATAGAACCTCTCTATCTCCCTGAGCACCTCTGACCTATTCGACGTTACGTTTCCGTCCTCCGTCTTCAGCTTCGTCAACTGGCTTTGCCCAATAGACGCGTCTCTTGCGAACACTTTGGAGCCCTTGTTCTGTGCTATGGTCTCCTCAATACGCCTTGTATTGAAGGACCGTAAATCGTGACGCAAGGACTTCAGTATCTGTCCATTGAGCTGCCTATAGGACTTAGCATCATCGGAGGTTTGGAGCGTCATGGAACGTCGCTCAGCCATGAGATTTCGGGTGGAGTTAGATAGTTTTTGAGGTCTATTTTTACGGTGGGGCTTATAATACTTGGACCCGACCGTATGGACAGTCTCTACCAGCCTGTTGTTGATTTCGTCCACTGATGCGCTGCTGTCTAGCAATTCGAAGCGGTTTGCCAATTCGAGTTGAAAGTTCTCGGGGTTTTGGATGTGTGCATAAGAAGGTCGGAGCGTAGACTTCATCAGACGCGATCTTTCCATTTTGACATTAATATTTAATGTGCCTCTGACCATTCGGTGATCACTGCCGGTTTTTACCCTGTGAATCACGGAGACATCATTAAATATTTGTCGCTTGGTGCTCATGATGAAGTCTATCTCATTTTTTGTGGAACCATCAGGGCTCATCCAGGTCCATTTTCTATGAGGCGGCTTCCGGAAGAAAGAGTTCATCATAAAGAGTCCCTCCTTCTCCAGATATTCGGCCAGCCTCTGACCCCTGGGGTTGCGCTGCCCATATCCAAATTGCCCCACTCTCAACTCATCATCGCCCCGTTTGCCCAGCCGCGCATTGAAGTCACCCATAACCACTGTAAAGTGTGCTTTGGAAGTATGTATGGCTCTACTAATGTCCTCATACATTACTTCGACGTCATCATCTGAGTATGCCGAGGTCGGTGCGTAGACCTGTATGACCTTCAGCGAATATCTTTTGGATATTCTGAGTATCAGGTACGCTACCCTGCTCGACACACTAGTGATGGACACAATGTTGTCTATGAGTGACTTGTGGACGATAAATCCGACACCACCTTGGGACTGCTGTTCACCCTCCCGGTAGTAAAACAAGTTGCCGGATTTTAAGGTTATCGTGTCCTCGCCCTTTCTTCGGACCTCCGATAAACCAACAATATTCCACCGCAACTTGTTTATCTCTTCTTCCAGCTCAACAAGCTTCTCATCTGTCCTTAACGTGCGTGCATTGTATGTCACCAGGGCCAATTTTCGATGTTGGTGGTAGCCGAATCTCTGCCGGAGATTCTTAGCACCCCTTGTCCTGTCGTTACCATAGCTGCTACCGTGGCCAGGACGAACAGGACCGCCGGGGACTAGGGGCCTGGTTTTATTCTTATCTTCCATTTTAATAAATTGGGGGTGTTTGCCATACTCGCCACGCTTGGCAGGCGGGTTGGCGAGCGCAGTTTTTGATGGTAGAAGTGTTAAGGGAACGCTGCTGCCCATTCCCTAGTTTTCCCTTAGTCGCCTTGTACGACACCCGATGGGATGAGATGGGTTGGTCCTATTCTAAGCCGGGAACCACGCGGCATCTAAGCCGGGAACCACGCGGCATTCCAGAATTGGCATCACCAAATTCAGTCATACCAACTTAACTGTGATAGCCTAGTGGTTAAACCGTTGGACTGCAAAGTCAGAGGTCTCGGGTTCAAACCCAGGCACGCACCTCCGTCTGTTCGAAAGCATGTGCGTATTAAAAATTAATTATCACTTGCTTTAACGGTGAAGGAAACCATCGTGAGGAAACCTGCGCGCCTAAGAGTTTCTCCAAGGTGTGTGAAGTTCGCCAACCCGCACTGGGCCAGCGTGGTGGACTATGGCCTAAGCCCTCTCAGTTTGAGAGGAGGCCCGTGCCCAACAGTGGGACAGTTTCTTAACAGGGCTAAAATTATTATTATTATTATGTATCACAAAGGCGTCTCTTCAACATAGTTTCCATTCTGATCAAACCCCGTCTTATAAGTAGTGGATGATTGAGTTTTTCTTAACTCAAAAATATACCCAAAGACTATTTCTTGTGTAAACTTCACTAAATCGTGAGTTGTAAGAATAGTCTAAAAACTGAAACAACGATCCCTTAGTTCACAATCATACTAATAACGGGAAAAGCTGATATAATGATGGCGATAGAGCACAAATCATAAAATTGCAATTTCATTGACAAAAAAAATGTAATTAATATGATTGTGAACTAGGGTCTTGAATTGTAGAAGTAAGAAGGGGCGGCAAAAATTTAATAGCCTACTGGCGGCAAACGTGTAAACCCGCCACTGCCTGTTAGAACTTTGTACTCTTTGCTTACACCGCAAGGGATCTGGCGTGTTGATATAGATAAATAGATAGAGGAGACTCGAAGTCAGGACATCGTGATTATCGGTACCGTACCACGAGACCAACGAGGCAGGCAGGCAATGAAAAGGAGCGTACATAAAAATCTATTTAAAAAAAATAAAACCGACTACAAAAAGTAAAAAAAAAAATATTTGAAGTCTGTGTGTCTGTCGGTTAGTGCAGTCGGTTATTTGGCACCGACTTCAAATATTTATTTTATTGCTGTTTGAAGTCAGTTTAACTTTTTTTTAAATATTATTATTTTACAATTTTAAGTGACAAGTGAATTATTTACCAATATTTTATACCTAAATTATATTATTCTTAGCAAGGTACCTACAGGATTGATATAATAACCATAATAACGAAATCTATACATTCGTGCTGTTCGCCTTTAAGGAGTCCCCTGGTGTATCTTTAAAGTCCAAAGTTCAATACCGATTTCATTAGAATGGGACCACCTCGAAACTATACTAAACCCAACGCAAAAAGAATCATCAAAATCAGATCATAAATAACGACGTTATAAAAAAACACAGACGAATTGTCAACCTCCTCCTTTTTTGAAGTCAGTTAATATTCTGATTAGTTTTATGGCAGGGTACCTATAGGATTGACTTAATACCCATAATATCTCAATCTACGCATTCGTATTGTTTGTCGTTAAGGAGTTTCCTGGTGTATCTTCCAAGTCCAAGGTCCAATATCTATGAAATTAAAATTGGACCACCTTGGAGGTATACTGAACCCAAAGAAAAAAGAATCATCAAAATCGATTCATAATTGGCGGAATGATAACGTCACATACATACAAAAAAAAACATACAGTCGAATTGAGAACCTCCTCATTTTTTGAAGTCGGTTAAAAATATGTTATCTCTAATCAGACCAAGTTTTTTAATGCAATCAAAAACTCGGCCATTCGCACTCCAAGTACCTACTTCAAACTTCCAGAAATTTCTGAAAGAATTTAATATGAAGGAAACAGACGGGCAGAGGATCCTTCGGATTCCTTTCGACTCGGAAAAAATGCTAAAATATTTACTGACTTGTTGGTGTACCACAACGGAAGTGGCGATCACGAGATATATACAAGGTGTAACATAATAAACGCAAGACCTGAAAGTAATATTGTTCTAAATCGGTAACTGAACTGATTCCAACAATTATTAATGTAACTTACATTTCTTTTTATATTTGCTAAAAATGCTTTTATTCCTTCAGTGCGCTATAAATAACTAAATTTATTCTTGATTCATAGCAATAACGAGATTTCAAATGCATTCCTAAAACGTATTTCTCTAAACGCACACATACACGTACAAATTTTATTGTTAATTCAGGTATAAAGTGCTTAAAAAAAGGGTAAAACCTTTAAATTTGGAAACCTGGTGTTCGTTTTGAATTAATGAAGCAATTCGGGAACACGGATTCAAAAACATAATCGGGATTTAGAAGGTCTTGCGTTTATTATGTTACATCTTGTATAGTGTAGGGTCTTATGTAAGGAATCCCCATTCCGAGTTCCAATTCTTAAAAGCAAGAAGATTGAGGTAGGAAGCACACGCAATAAATCTCCCGCGGCTCGTTAAATATTGATGAGCAAACAAACGTACAGGGCCGATTGTGTGTCAGTTTATATAGACATTTGCAACAAACAATAAACTTAGTCATTAGTTAAAAGGCTATAAATTACGCCCATACTGAAAGGACACACATATTTCTATCTATCTAGATCATCACGCCAGATCCCTCGCGGGGTAGGCAGAGAGTACAGAGTTCCAACAGGTTCTTACTTTACATACCTCTCTGGCTTCCTCCACTCTAATAGTTAGTATCATACACGCTCGCCGGTTACGGAGACTCTTGACTTTTCCTTCAGATAAGATTTGGTTTATTTGGTCGTGGTAAGATAGTCTAGGTCTTCCCCGGTACCTGCATCCTTCCACTTTCATATTACATATCTGTTTAGTCATTCTTTCATCTGGCATTCTTTCTATATGCCCGAACCAACGCAGCATGCCCTTTCTCATCTTTACACCGATACTATATTTCATACCTACTCGCTTTCTTACTACGCTGTTACTAATGCGGTCGGCCAGCTTCGCTCCGCACATCTTCCGCAGAGCTCGCATTTCCACCGCATTTATCCTACTTTCATTCTCCTTCTTACATACCCAGCTCTCGCTACCATATAACAGCGTTCGGACAAGAACTCCGTTATGTATTTAGTTCAACTATTTATTTACACGGCTATTTAGTTTAACTAGAAGCAATAACAAGAATGTTTCTCAAAATAATCTACTACATAGAATGTATAATCAATACAACTCCGTATGTTCTCAACTTGATCTATTTCATGATAGTGCCAGCGCATTTCTATATCATCACGCCGGTCCCTTGCGGGGTAGGCAGAGAGTACAGAGTTCCAACAGGTTCTTTCCTTACATATCTCTCACTTCCTCTTCTCTTATAGTTCGTCTCATACAAGCTCGCCGGTTACGGCGCCTTGCCAACGCATTATGTTAATTAGATCATGACGATTTGATTTTGTTAAAAATTTTGGCTGTTTACTAATTTTTTATTGATTGTTTTTCTCCTTAACATGTGTACTTTTTCATTTGTTTACATACTCTTCACGTCATGTAGTTAATAGATATAGAAGCTGGTAAACTTAAGATATGGCCGAACCAACGCGTTCAGCCGCGTCCGCGATGGCGTCCCCGGCGGCGTCCGTAGTGGCGATTTGGATCTCCCTATGATCGCGCGTGCTGACGCCGCCCAGATAGCGCGTGGAAGACGCAGGACGCGTTAGTGTTTTCATTTCCATGTAAATACTACTACAGGAATTGATCACCACCGTGCACATAATCGCAGACGCGGCTGGACGTGTTGGTTTGGCCGTACCCTAAGAATGGTGTGTACGGTTATAAGTGAACAGATTCATAATTTGTGTATTAATTGGTTATGTAAAGTGTTACAATCTTTTCTCTGTGTCTGTACCTGTTAAATGAAATCATTATATTAATACGTGAAGCAATAACTTTATACCCCTTTTTACGAAAATTGCGCCGACGGAGGAGTATGAAATTTCCCACACTTATAGTTTATATCGAGGAAGAGTGTAGAATGCTAATATTTTTGTTAAATTATGCATAAAAATACATTAAATCAATAAAAAACACATTACACACACTACCATGTATTTGACACAATACACTTCAAATTGAGAATAGATTAATATTCAATCAATCAGCCTATCGCAGTCCACTGCTGGACATAGGCCTCTCCTAACACGCGCCATTGCACACGGTCCTCCGCCTTCCGCATCCAGTCTGTCCCAGCGACCTTTTTGAGGTCGTCGGTCCATCTAGCTGGGGGCCGTCCTACCTTACGCTTACCAAGTCGCGGTCTCCACTCTAGGACACGTTTGCTCCATCGGTCGTCGGTCCTTCTGCAGATGTGACCAGCCCATTGCCACATTAGCTTACTGAGTTTGCGAGCTATGTCGGTAACTTTGGTTCTTTGTCGGATTACCTCGTTACGAATTTTATCCTTCAAAGAGACGCCGAGCATAGCTCGCTCCATTTTAAATTTGTGGACCAGTCCCACTGTGAGTGTCCACGTCTCGGCCCCGTAGGTCATAACAGGTAGGACGCATTGGTTGTACACTTTAGTCTTCAGGCATTGCGGAATAGGCGAAGAGAAAACGTGACGTAGCTTGCCAAATGCTGCCCAACCCAATTGGATCCTGCGGTTGATTTCTTTCTCGAAGTTGTTTCTACCAAATTGGACAACTTGTCCAAGGTAGACATACTCCCGAACAACTTCGAGCATCGAACCATCGACGTAGATCGGTCCCGGCGTGACATGGTCATTAAACATGATCTTGGTTTTATCCAAGTTCATGCCGAGACCGACACCTCGAGAGGCTCCATTTAGGCTATGCAGCATTTCGCGTAACTGTTCCAGTGACTCTGCCACGATGACGATATCATCGGCAAACCGAAGATGTGAGATGTATTCGCCGTTGATGTTAATGCCCCGCCCAGTCCAGTCCAGCGTCTTGAAGACGTCTTCGAGTGCATTGGTGAAGAGCTTGGGGGATATTACATGCCCCTGTCTTACACCTCGACGCAGCTCGATCGGGTTGGTCTTTTGGTCTTGGAGCTGGACGGTCATTGTGGCGGTATTATATAGACATCTCAGCACCTCGATATAGCGCCAATCGATGCCACATCGCTGCAGAGCATCCAGAACCGCCCAGGTTTCGATGGAGTCGAAGGCTTTCTCGTAGTCCACGAAAGCCATACACAGCGGCTGATTGTACTCTTCGGTCTTCTGTACAATCTGCCGAACAGTATGGATGTGGTCCACGGTGCTGTAGCCTTTTCGAAACCCAGCTTGTTCCGGTGGCTGGAACTCGTCAAGTCTTCTGGCGAGGCGGTTTGTGAGTACTCTCGAGAACAACTTGTAGACGTGGCTCAGGAGTGAGATGGGTCTGTAGTTCTTCAGCAAGGTTTTGTCACCTTTTTTGAAGAACAGAACCACCGCACTCCCGCTCCACGCTTGAGGTGTTCAGCCCTGGTGGATGACGGAATTAAAGAGGCTCGCTAACTTTTTCAGTATTGGAGTCCCGCCTGCTTTTAGGAGCTCAGTGGTGATTCCGTCATCGCCTGGCGACTTGTTGTTTTTGAGCTGCTCGAGAGCCACTCTGACCTCGTCCTGGTTGACATCAGGGATGTCTTCCGTGTTGTGGCGTGCGAGTGGGGCTCTGTGGTCGTCAGCGCTGGGTCTCGTGGGTTTAGTCATCCGTGATGCGTACAGGTCTTTGTAGAAACTCTCAATCTCCTCGAGTATCTCGAACTTGGAGGTCACGGTTTTGCCATCTGCAGTATTAAGTTTCGTCAGATGGGATTTACCTAGCTGGCGAGCGAAGACTTTGGTGCCTCTGTTCTGTTCAATCGCAGCCGCGATGGCGCGGGTGTTGGAACATCGGAGGTCACGTCGCACCAGCTTCCGGATCTTCCGGTTGAGGTTCCTCCCATCCGGCGAAGACGCCTGCGTGGATGACATTTCTCGTCTCTGCCTCATAAGTTCGAGAGTCTCGAGCGAGAGTTTAGACTCTCTGTTACCGCTTTTGCCGGGAAACACCCTTCGAGACACCTCCTGTAGCGTTTTGACCACTGTGTCGGTTTTTTCGTCAACATTGCCTTCGGTTTCCAGCAGGTCGAAACGATTTTGAAGCTCCAGTTGGAACTTTTCGAACCCTAAAGCTATTTGAGGCGCAGTAGGTCTCAGAGTAGCCCTCATCATGCGACGCCTTTCGGCCCTGAAGTTTATATTTAGAGCGCCTCGGACAAGTCGGTGATCGCTGCCGGTATTAAACCTGTTGATCACGGAGACGTCTCTAAATATAGACTTCCTGTCAGTCATGATGAAGTCTATCTCGTTCCTCGTCACAGTGTCGGGGCTTCGCCATGTCCACTTTCTATGAGGCTTCTTCTTAAAGAACGAATTCATCAAGAAGAGCCCCTGCGACTCCAGAAAGTTGACCAGCATCTGCCCCCTGTGGTTTCGGCGCCCCACGCCGTGGGGTCCGATTATTGTTTCGCCGCGTTCTTGTACTCCCACTTTGGCATTGAAGTCCCCCATAACAACGTTGTAGTGTGCCTTGGTGGTGCCATGTAATGCCTTGGCTATGTCTTCATACATGGCTTCGACTATGTCGTCGCAGTATGTCGAGGTCGGCGCATATACCTGTACCACCTTCAGGGTGCACCTGTTGGTGATTTTAATTATGAGGTACGCTACCCGTGTCGACACACTGCTGACTTCTACAACGTTGTTAGTGAGAGCTTTGTTGACTAGGAAACCGACACCGCCCTGAGAGGGCCGATCACCTTCACGAAAGTAGAACAGGTGGCCTGACTCAAGGGTTATCGTGTCCTCGCCCTGTCTTCGGACTTCGGATAACCCCAATATGTGCCAGTTTATGCGACCTAGTTCTACCTCGAGTTCAGTGAGGTGTTGGTCCAGCCGTAGAGAGCGTCCATTGTACGTAGCCAGGGTCAGGTGTTTTTGGTAGCCTTGTGTCGTAGCCCGGAGATTCTTCGCACCCCCTGCCCCGCTGTTACCGCGACCGCTACCGTGGCAGCGGACAGCGGGACTACCGGGAACTGGGGGCCTTTGTTTTAGGTGCCTTACCATGTTAGGAGGTTTCGGCCTACTATACCACGCTGGCCAGACGGGTTGGTATAGGGTTTGTTTCAAATTTTCCTTTTCTGGTCGTTGATCGAATGACGTTACTACCTTTGGTGGACTCTTACCACCAGCCTAGCAAAAGTAAGGCTACTGGGGCATTCTAAGTTTTTCTTTCGCTTCCAGCCCAGTAAGGAAGTATTAATATTGTTTATAGATTAATATTGTTTGTTTTTAATATTATTTGTCTATAGTCTTACTGAATGTCAAACATAACCAGCAAACGATGAGAGTTTTTACAAAAAACATCGTTTACAGAGAAGTTTTGTATCATTAATTAAAATATCGAAATATTTATGACAAGTTCAATGGAAAGCATTTTCTTTTTGGTTTTTTGTTTCAATAAAAAAATAAAGAAGGTATTCTTTATTTTAATCACTTTTTGTTATTTTTTATTAAAATTTTATATAATTTGTTTAAAAAAAATATGCAAATTAACAGTGTAGCCTTGGCGAAATCTGTGATTATAGAAGTATAGTCGTTGACAATAGAACCTTAATAATGTTCAAACTTCTAATTTAAATTAATTATGGTCGAATTTCGACCAATGGGCGACCACTAGTAAAATATAAAAACATATGAATCAGGTAGGAATCAGTGTGAAAGTAAGTTAATAATGCTACTTGGCTGCGAGGTTCAGAGCGGTCATGGACGTTAAGCAGCAATAGACTCGGTCAGTCTAGGACAGGTGGCCATTTGTGAAATGTCCATATTCGAGCGTCCCTGTCCTTCAGAAGGCACGTTAAGTCATTGGTCCTAATTGCCACTTCATGTAGTAGAATATAAATAAACACCGTCGCGCCGTTATTCCCCAAGTGGGGTTGGCAGAGGTGTACTGAGTACACCCACTTTTCCCGACGATGTTAGGTCCCATGTAATAGGGGGCGAGTGTACCAGGCACAATCCCAGACTCCGGATGAGTCCGGAACTTATATATACTGGGAAGTTTTCGTAAGAAAAACTACATTTGTCTGACATATAGTGATGAGCTTTGCCACTATACCAACTAGGCAGTCCTTCAAACTTCATGTAGTAATCTTTAAATTAGCCAGTAAAACTAAAAACATATTTCCACCGTACTACACTGAGTTCGCGTCATAGAGAATGACCTCTCTCTCTTTCACCTCGATTTGTAAGACAAGGCCATAGTTCAGCCATGGGACAGATAGATAAGGATCAGCTAACTGTTGAACAAAAATGTGAGCACTCCGTTTATCAATTAAAAAAATCTTTGTTGCGAAAAAACGCAAAATCGCATTCAATATATTTAACAATAGCAATCGATGACTTTATCGCGATCTGGCTCGAGCGTAGTGGTTCCACGGTCGTCCTCTTATCCGGTGAAGCTGTAAAGGCCTGTGGCCAACAGCGTAGATCATTCACACACCACAAAAGTATCAAAGGCGCAGTTGACCATGCATAACGGAGCGCTTGTCCCAACGCTGTTATTTGGCAGTGAGAGTTGGGGAAGAAGGAGAATGAAAGCAAGATAAATGCAGTCGAAATGCGAGCTCTGCGAAAGAAGTGCAGAGTCAAGCTGACCGACCGTATTCGCAACAGCGTAGTAAGAAAGCGTATAGGTATGAAATATAGTATCGATGTAAAGATGAGAAAGGGTATGCTTTGTTGGTTTGGGCATATAGAAAGAATGTCGAAAGCAAGAATGACAAAATAGATATAGAATGCGAAAGTGGAAGGATGTAGGTATCGGGTGAGACCTAGGCCATCTTACCATGATCAAATAGAACGTGTCTTACTGGAGGGCAAGTCGAGAATCTTCGTAACCGGCGAGCATGTATAAAACGAACTATCAGAGTCGAGATAGCCAAAGAGGTCTGTAAGGAAAGAACCTGTTGAAACTCTGTACTATTTTTCTACCCTGCAAGGGATGTGGCGTGGTGATATAGATAGATAGATTTTGATACCCTTCGGTCGACCGCAGAAATTCATCAACGCGACGTAGCATCGATACAATCGCAAAGTCGTTAATCAGTAGTACAAAAACAATCGTGTAAGCTTTAGTCTTTAACTATTTAGTCGGTGCAAAATCGACCGTGTGCTTTCTTACTTGTAACTCAGACGTGATTTATTTCTGAACGTTCCTCAGATAAATTTGTTTGACGGAACGTAATGGGTAGTGTAAACACAATTATTTAGAAGACTGTTTGGTTGGCCGAGTGTGGGGCGAATGCAATTTCATTTGAGCGTCTCCGTGATTCGGCAGGCACATTAAACTGTTGGTGTCGGTTACCTCTTAATTTGACAGCCATTTAGCCATATAATAATACCAAAGGCGGCTTGACAAATTCCAACAGCAGCAGAACTATGAAGCATAGGCGGCGTGACCAGACATTATTATCTCACGAATTTTGTTCCTCGCGAGATAAGTCCTGCCACCCGTCCTAGCACTATATACGGCCACAAAACCTGACTCGTTGGTCTAGTAGCAAAGCGCATCGCTTTGTGATCACGAGGTCCTGGGTTCAAATCCTAGGTCGGACAAGTGTAGTTTTTCTAACGAAAATTTCCCGGTACGAGTCCGGAGTATGGAATTGTGCCCGGTATATGGCAATAGGCTCGCCCTCTATTACATGGGACCTAACATCGTCGGCGAAACGTGAGTACACCTCTGCCACCCCCGCTTGGGGAATATAGGCGGGACGGTGTGTAAAACCTGGCTCTGCTAAGCCACAATGGGTCTACATGATGGAGTTACCTAATATTTCTCACCTCGATTTGTGAGAGAAGGCCTTCGCCTAGGAGTGGGAGAGTAAAGGTTGATTCATTATACAAAACCCGAAAACAACGTTTTGCGGGATTCATACGGGAGGGGGAGTGCCCCGTTATATTACCGAGATTGGGGTCGAGTCAACCCCACATGGAGATTAAATAGTTCATTTGTAATCTAATTGTTCGTACCACATAAATCCTAATAATTAAAACACTAGAAGGGAAATAACATCAGTCGCGACAATGGTTTTGAACAAAATTGTGCCCTATTTCACTTCTAGTCATCGATATATTATAACAAGATACCAAACATAACCAAATCCCCGTGAGTAGTTATAGTTAGGATATAAACATAAATTAGGGCATATTGTACCTTACTCGTATCACCTAAAGTTGTATTTGAAAAAAAGCGGAAACTTGTTAATTTTTTAGTACCGTGTACTTTTGCCTGCCTTTTTGTGGTGCCATTTTTCGTGCGGTGGGCGTGTAGTTACCTATATTTAAACGATGCCTCTAATATTTTATTATTCGTATTTCGCCGCTTTTCCAATCGTGCACGGTGTGAAAATATGTTCTCGCACCCGTTCGCCCCTATAATTTAAAAGCGCAATGCGCCCCTTTTACGTTACACGTTTGCTCTCACCACAGGGCGAATTTAATTTTAATATTTATGAAGTACCCGTTCGCCCCTTGTTTAAACAAGCATTATTTTACAAAATAAATATATATTGTAATCTGAATTTTATTTCACTGTAGCACCAACGTTTTTTTAGTTGATGTCTCTAAAAGTATTTCCAAAACTAGCTTATCATAAGACTAGAGGACGGGCGAATGGGACCATTTTAACTTTTAAGGGGCGAACAGGTTCAATTAGGCTATCAGGGACGAAACATACGGGGCGAACAAGTGAGAGTCCAAAATAATAGGCATAGAATCAATACACTCAAATTACTGCTGTATAACATATTTTTTGGTGTATTACCGTATAGGTACAGGTTCTAGTTTTGGAAGACTCATAATGATTTAACCCTGTCTCACATACATTGGTTTACGCAGTTCTGAAGAATTTTGTGATAATATTTTCAGATGTGTAGCGACAAGTTTTCGGCTACACCACTATGTCTTATGATGGATGGCGCCGTCCGTTTCGAGTGAATTAGATTTTCTGTGAGCGCAGTAGCTGCCTGATTAAGGCATGCGATAGTGAAATACATATAAATACTTACGCCTATATCCCACTGGGGTAGGCAGAGATTACAGTTTGCCACATACTACGATTCTAAAATACCTGTTTCGCTTCATCTTCATACATGTCTTCTTGCATTCCCGTCGCTTAAGAGTGCTACGCACTTAACCCTTTTAAATAAGACCATTAATATCACGATTAATAAATTATTGCGATATTTGATGGAACTGACAGCACGCGGTCACCCATCTCCTGCCGAACGAGCCAAAGAGTGCTTAACCTTGGTAATCGCTAAGAACCCCGCGATTGCATAGCTATACGAGCGCCTCGGGTTCTGTACATAGATGATGTTTGTATATTATGTAGGAAGTCAAATATGTGTATTCCACTAAAAATATGTGAGGAAATATCGGAAGAAAGAGCATTTGAGTGTTGCGGTATAGAGATTCCTTCGTTACGGTCTATCGTCATAAGTTTGTATAGGACACCGAATGCAAATATTAATATATATTATGATAAACCGAGTCTTATCTGATGGAAAAGTCAAAAGTCTCCGTAACCGGCGGAATAAAAATAATAAGAAAATTGTACTCGCAGGTGATATTAATATTGATACACTGAAAATCACCAGCGCCAGTACTAACTTAAGGGATATATTAAAGAACCACGGCCTACAGCTGCATATACATGATGCTACACGTCAAAACTCTTGTATAGATCATATTATAAGTAATATTAAGTCAGCAACTGGCAACATTCATCAACTATTCTTATCAGATCATGAGACAGCACAAACGCTGTCGTTCCTAGCCAAAGATCAACAAAACAGAATAAGTCACTGGTATGAAACTAAACGCGATTATAGTAGTGAAAATATAAGTAAGTTTTTAAAACATCTAACAAGCCTTAAATGGTGCTCCTTATACAATGAAACGGACTGCAACTTGACATTTAATCTTTTCCATGAAACTTTTTCACTTCTGTATAACCTTTGTTACCCTATTATAAAAATAAAAGTAAGCGTGAACATAAAATCTCCCAAGTGGATAACGAAAGGGATAAAATATCATCGGTCACCAAAAGAAAACTTAGGTATATTTTATATAAAACTAGAACTAATAATGATAAACGTAACTATATGACATACGACAAAATATTAAAAAATTGCATCAAACATTCTAAAAAATACGTGAATACTTCATTCATAATAAAAGCCAAAAACAAATGAAAAGCAACGTGGAGTGTAATAAAAGACAAAGTAGATAGCGTTAAAATACAAGAGCACATAACGTGTATAAATTCAGAAAATAAATCTATCACCAACCCTGCCCAAATTGCATCCACTTTTAACGAACATTTTATTGCCATCTCAAATGTAGAAAAAACAATAAATACTAACTATACATCCGTAAAACCAATTAATTCATCAATTTTCTTAACTCCCACTTATGAGAGTGAGATAATTAAAACAATAAACTCATTAAACAATACAAATGCTGTAGGATACGACAGTATCGCAACATCCGTTTAAAGAAATGTAGTAAACAAATAGCGAAGCGGCTAAGTTATATTGTAAATTTTACATTTGAACAGGGTACATTTCCTGAAAAACTTAAACTTTCTATAGTAAAGCCCTTTGTAGAAGGTTGTAAATATGATATCAATAACTATAGGCCAATTACCCTAATCACTATTTTTTCAAAAATTTTCGAGAGACTTATGCACACCCGGATCACAAATTTTTTAGACAAAAATAGAGTTATGGCGAATGAGCAAAAGGGATTTCAAAAAAAAAAAAATAAACTACCTTAGCAGCATACTCATTAGTACAAACTATTACCAAAAATATTGAAATACGAAACAAAGTAACAGCAATTTTCTTCGACATGGCTCGAGCCTTTGATCTTGTAAAACATGAAGTACTAATTACTAAATGTAACCGGTATGGAATAAGAGGCCCAGCTCTAGACTGGATACAAAGCTACATCACCAATCGCAAACAATGTGTTGAAATCACACAAATAGATGATCATTTTGAATCCAAGGTACATAGATCTACTTACTTATTAAATAATTATGGTATGCCACAAGGGAGCGTATTAGGCCCATTGTTATTCCTATTATATATCAACGATATTCCTAATGTACTTACCCATAAATGCACTCTTTTTGCGGACGATATAACAATAATCATAGCTGATAAAATAACAAGTGATAAACACATAGATGTCATAAATACAACCATAGAAATCGTGATAAATTGGCTAGAACAAAATAATCTCACAGTAAACCTTACCAAAACTAAACTGATTCAATTTTATAACTACAACAATACTCGTGAAAAAATAACAATTAACAGTCCAGGAACCATACTTGAAGAAGTATCAGACACAAAATTTCTAGGTATAAATCTTGACAAACATTGTAACTGGAAAACTCATATAGATTATGTTTGTTCTCGCTTAAACAAGTTTATATATGCATTAAAGAAATTAAAAAATCATGCAGGGGAACAGGTCGCTCTTATTGCATATCATGGCTATGTCTCCTCAGTACTTAGATATGGTCTGCTTCTTTGGGGGAACTCCACTTATTTTAATAAAGCTTTTATTGTACAAAAAAAATGCATCAGGGGAATCGCTGGAGCAGGTCCCCTTGACACAGGCAGGGTTTTATTTAAAAAACTAAATCTGTTAACATTAACATCCCTATACATATTAGAAATAGCTATGTTCGTAAAGAAATATCCTTTAATGTTTGAAAAAGCTTGCGTAAATAAAAAATATTTGTCCAGAGATCCAACGAAATTAGCCACCCAAATTGAGTTCTTAGATTTACGCGAATATTACACATGAAATAAAACTATTTTACGGATTTTATCGCGGTTTATTTTTTTTTTTTTTTATTTTTTTTTTTTATTTTTAGTTCCCGACGTTTCGAGTGCTTTGCAGCACCCATGGTCACGGGAGGGACTGAGGTGTTAGACGTCCAATACTATGCCTATTGGATAAACCGCGATAAAATCCGTAAAATAGTTTTATTTCATAGCCACCCAAAGATCGTTTACTGCCTTGCAACAAAAGAACAGCCACATGATGATTATCAAAATTTATAATAATATACCGAAACCGCTACGTGAATTGACAGGTGAAATGTTCAAAAAAAACTGGTTGAATGGCTCGTAGACAAGTGTTATTATAATATTAGAGAATTTTTAACATAATAATGGGTTATTTATAGTTTAGTTAATGTAATTTTTGTTAATTTCAATTAATTTTTAGTTTAATTTTAATCAATAGTTAATTTAATATTATAATTATAACCTACAGCTAATATTTGCATGCTGCCAAATCAGCGAAACATGCGGAATATTATATATTTTTGTAAAAATAACATCTTGTATCCATGTTTCTAGCATATCAATAATTTTGATTTTTTGATAATTTTTTTTTGATATTCGGAAAATGAGTATGACCGCTTGGTTGAGCGATCCCAGATTCGAATCCAGCACCTCGTGATCATTTCATTCAATCTTTTTCTTTTATAGTAGCAACATTTGTAAACAATATTGTTTTGACAATCAAAAAATCAAGTCTAAAAGTGCCATATGTGAAATTTGGAAGATTTGATTGAAGGTCGAAAATTACGTCACGTACCGTCTGGGAATATCTGTGTCCCAATACAAATATGTTCTGTGTACTGTTGATCGATAAAAGGCAATTACATAACCAATTAGGCTGTACAATATTCTGGCATAGATTTATACAACGCGTAACTTAAAACGCAAGACCTCAGAGACTATTAGATTATTACTTTACAAATTCAATTCGAAAAACGAATTTCCACTTTCAATAAAATAATTACTGTTTATTTTTAAGAACTTCATATCCAAAACCATAAAAACTTGGTGTATTGAAGAATCATGTTTAGAAGTGCAGAAATTTAAATTGACGTATACAATTTCCATTCACAAAGTGGACCGAAGTTTTAAGGAAGGTCGCGGGTAATAGCTGGATGCTTGCAACACAGAGCTCGTGGTAATGTCGATCTTTTTCGGCCGATGAAGATATTGATGATGAAATACTCATCATCGTCATCAGCTGAAACACGTCCACTGCAGGCATAGGCCCATGCCAAAGCCAAGCACCATCACTACGACTGGCTTCGTGCATTTCGTATTCAGCTTTTACGCACGAATTTCACTAGATCACCGAGCGTCCTTCATTTAATAGGCTTTTTGACTAATTTTGGAAAACCGTTTACATTATTCTTTATTACGTAATAAACACACTACATAAATATCTCCGAGAAATCTACTTTAATATGAATAAAAATCAATGACCTAGACTATCTTACCACGACCAAATAAACCGAGTCTTATCTGATGGAAAAGTCAAGAGTCTCCGTAACCGGCGAGCGTGTATGAGACGAACTATGAGAGTCGAGGAAGCCAGAGAGGTATGTAAGGAAAGAACCTGTTGGAACTCTGTACTCTCTGCCTACCCCGCAAGGGATCTGGCGTGAGGTTATAGATAGATAGATAGATAGAAAATGAATGATAAAGTTTAAATAATTAAATACGCGTCAAAAACGCTGTTACTGTAATGGCGCCGGTCCTATGACATATGTGACGTCACACGATCGTAAACAAGTCAATTTTAACCTAACCCTAATAAAACAGTAGCTGAAGTGAATTTCATAATTTGTCTTCAAATTCATTCATAGTATTTAATGCCACAATGTACAAACACGTCTATTAATAGTCCACACTTACTGTTTCTGTTTCAAACGAATCCTAAAAAGCAAAAAATGTGATTATAACAAGCTAAAAGCGACTCAAAGAGCATTTTCTCGCATTTAAATGTTTTTATGCGTGAAGATCACTATGATATAAGTAGTATTTAACTTTATATATACTAGATAGTAGCTAAAATTGTCGGTTCTTATAAAATGAAAATAAATCTTTAAAACCTAGTATAGCTTAATCTTGCAGCATAAGTTTGACTGATCCTTACACTGCTGTTTTAACATTTTAAAGTTCCGTAGCATCGTAGGCAGCGTTATTCTAACGAAAAGAGCAACCATAATCGCGTCTTTTGTGAGTTGTTTTTATCAGCTCGTACAAAATTAGACTTCATTTTTAAACTCAAAATGAATATTTACGCCACTAGTTATAAGGTTTATCAAAAATTATCAGAAAGCTGTTTCAGAAATAGCTCAAAGATCGAATATAACACCCAGAAAACATAAAACGCGAACTACAATCAGTCGAGTAAGCCACGTTTACTATCATGTGACGTCACCAAAGATACAACCAATCACAGGGCGTTCCCGTCACAGATAAAATTACATAAATTATTATGCTTTTATTTCGTGTAATTTGTAAAAAATACACAATTATATTTAAAATGAAGTAAAATATGTTTTTTTACCCTATAATCTGTTAGGATGACCACAATTTATAGTTAAGAGCTTAAGTCGCTCCGCCCACTGTGTCGAATAGTCGCGGGTTCGATTCCCGCACGGGACAAATCTATGTGTGATCCACAATTATTTGTTCCGGTCTGGGTATTTGTTTGTGAATTTTCATGTTTGTAAACGCACCCACGACACAGGAGTAAATCCTAGTATGGGGCTACTTTTAAAAAAAATTAAAACCATGACCAAATAGACCGTGTCCCATCTGAAGGACAAGTCAAGAGTCTCCGTAACAGGCGAGCGAACAAGACGAACTATGAGAGTGAAGGAAGCCAGAGAGGTATGTAAGGAAACAACCTGTTGTAACTCTGTACTCTCTGCCTACCCCGCAAGGGATCTGGCGTGATGATATAGATACCATTTCTACATTCGACTTTTGGAATTGAGATCGACGATATAAAGTAATAGTTGTTCAACCCTATAAAAGAAACTGCTCTTTGTACTTACATTCTTGGTCGTCTACAACGCTCAAAGAATCAATAAAGAAACTCATCCGGTTTCCATCCATCAGTTCCGATTGTGGGTTTAGACATATAAGCCATTTTAATTCTTATCTCTGAGCGAGACAGCTGGGATTGGGATTATATCGGACTACGAGATACATATAAAAATGTATCCACAGACAATTGATTTAGGTTGATAGTTCAAACACAGCGTCATGTCAGCTATCTGTATAATAATAATAATATCAGCCTATACTGCCCACTGCTGGACAAAGGCCTTCTCTCACTAATCAAGGTGAAAGAGATTAGGTCATACTCCACCACGCGGATCCAGTGTGGATTGGTGGAGGCAGGTTTGTGGAACTTATCAAGCCGCCTTTAAGGCTTCCAACTCGGCTTAACGACTACCACATTAAGTGGTAGCCGGGACCAACGGCTTAACGTGCCTTCCGAAACACGGAGATGCTCAAATTTGAAAATGCCACAAACGGTCACCCATCTCGGGCCAACCGAGTCGAACGCTGCTTAACCTTGGTAATCGGTAAGAACACCGCGGTCGCACAGCTATCTGTATACTCGTATAACCAGAAAATACGATTATAATCGTATTTTCTGATTCTCTCTGATTTAGATAATTATCTAATAGATATGATGCATTTAGCGAATATGTTCTTCTAGGATCGAGTCAAAATAATCAGAATATGTATGTTCTAGGATCGAGTCAAAATAATCAGAATCTAAAAATGTACCCGGAGTATCTGGAGATATCCGGAGTCTGGAAAAGTATCCGGTAAAAAGAAAGAAAGAAATTCTATTTGTCAAAGCATGAGACACAATATTTAACTGACATGAGTATGTGTCTCACGGCTGAGCCAAATAGGTACCCAGATCAGCTCAATGTCAGGCACAAGTGCAAGACGCTGATTTTAATATTTTTTTTCAAGTTCTTTGGTACAAGTACAATACGTTTGTCCCCTCGTTACGTTAAAACCTAACGCCGACGACGATATGTAAGTGTACACAGTACACCTCAGCAATACCTACTATAGCTTAAGGAAAATAGGCGAGACATCGTTTATCTTTTTATATAGATTAGATAGAGTACGGCTGGTCCCTAGCCCCTATTATATGAGATCTAACATCGTCCACAAAAACTTGGGGAATTAAGACGTGACGGCGGTTTTAATAGCGTATTAATACAGTTAACCTAACCGCAATCCCGAAGTAAAAAGTCAAGGGATATATCAATATCCCTTGGCTTTGTACGCATCAGCGTAACGAACATATATGCGAACCAATCACCGCACGCCGTTGCGTCGCCTTCCGGATTGTAAAATAAGCGAAGTAAACAAGCCGTTATTTTAAGCTGTGGTTCATATTTGTATTCAAGCAAAGTTTTCTGTTGACATGGTTATAACATCACGTAGTGTTATTATATAAAAGAAATCTTTAGAATGTGGGGTTGTTACGAATTTTAGTCACGTTTATACCTCTCACTGGTTTTCCTCGAAGGGGTTGGTAGGGATGTACATAGGATGCCAACTTTGGAACCACTATGTCGTATGGCAAAGCCATTAATTTTGTCATTTAACATGAAATGGCAGTTCTATTTTTTCCACACTATTAGATAAAACACACCGTCGTTAATAGTGCAGAACTGCATACTAACAACAAACAATATGGCGTAAATTAGGTACGACAAACTTTACCGGACAGATAAAGTACTGGATATTTTCTCACGTACTTATCTAATAGGTGTCTGAGCTCCTTAAACACCGTCACGCATATATTCCCTAGTGGGGTTGGCAGAGGTGTACTGTGTACACTCACTTATCGCCGACGATGTTAGGTCCCATGGCGAGCCTATATCATCATCACCAATCAGTCTGTATCTACCTACTGCTGAGTGTAGGCCTGTCCTCTATTACGCCATTCATTCCGGTCCTGTGCTAGCCTAATCCACAATTTTTCGGCCACGTTCTCGATGTAATCACTCCATTTGGTTGATGATCTGGCCTTTTTTGGCCACCACTCTATCACGGCCTTATTACCATATACCGCGCACAATTCCAGACTTCGGACTGATACTGGGAATTTTTCATTAGCAAAATACATTTGTCGGACCCAGGATTTGAATTCCTCGTGATCGCAAAGCACATTATTCGCCATTAGACCAACGAGGCAGTCAGGTTGAATTGAAAATGTGCATGGTTAACTTTTTAAAATCTTAAAGTACAGACACGTATTACATTAGAAGAGAAAATATTGAGGTTTATGACTCTCCTGTAAAGTTTGCCATGCCCAATTTACGCCGTACTGTCTGTATTCACAGTTTAGTTTAGATTTGCGCTTTCAGTGACGATACACATATATTATAATGAATGGCTAAAGATTATCTTTTCTTTTTCAATTCTATTACTGGGCTGACTATACATTTTATGCCCATTTTAAGAAATGCTCTTTATGAGAGTTTTCCATAGTGCGCCTAATGGAGCAAAACAATAAATAGATACACAAATTATGGCCACTTTGAAATATCCCCTCCCCAGAACGTTCCTTTTCCTAAAGGAACCCTTAGCCTTTTATAGATTCTCTAATCAATAATAGTAGAAATCTATATCGTTGGAACTCTGTACTATCTATAGGGAGTACAGAGTTCCAACAGGTTCTTTCCTTACATACCTCTCTGGCTTCCTCCACTCTCAAAGTTCGTCTCATACACGCTCGCCGGTTACGGAGACTCTTGACTTGTCCTCAGAAGAAAACATGGTCTATTTGGTCATGGCAAGATAGTCTAGATATAGATTCCTAAAAGCGCAAATGTGCGGGCCGCCACCAAAAATATCCAATCTTACTAATACACGAAAGAGAAACCCGATAATAAATTGTGAAGAGCGAACTACGAAATTTTTGTCCACAAGTTCGAACCCCCGTCTCTCCAGACGCTGACCTATTTTCTCCCTCGTTAAAAATACTCATTCCGGTCTCCGCTTGGAAGATACCGAAAGCCAAAAGTATTTATTCCGACTCCGCTTTATTTTATTTAGATTTTTATTTTTATATTACGATGCTAAATCGCTAAAGATATTTTTGATAAAGAATTTAAAACAGACGATTGAATAAATGCAGGGTATAGAGAGATTGGTGCTGGAATTATGTACTGTCTGCCTACCCCGTAAGGGATCTGGTGTAATGATATACAAAGTGACTGTAATAAACGCAAGACCTGAAAGTAGTTTGTTCTAAATCGATAGCTAAATTGATGCCAACAATTTTTATTGAATACTACATTTTGTTTTAATTTTCAAAACATTTTGCTAATCCTTTTAATCAATCAATCAATCAGCCTATTGCAGTCTACTGCTGGACATAGGCCTCTCCTAACACGCGCCATTGCACACGGTCCTCCGCTTTCCGCATCCAGTCTATCCCAGCGACCTTTTTGAGGTCGTCGGTCCATCTAGCTGGGGGCCGTCCCACCTTACGCTTACCAAGTCGCGGTCTCCACTCTAGGGTGTCCTAGGTGCTTGCTTCATCGGTCTTCGGTCCTTCTGCAGATGTGACCTAATCCTTTAGTGCGTTACAATAAACAAGTTTCGACAATGTCCTTTAGACATTGTCGAAAACTGCCCCAGAACCAACAAACATTATTTATCTATTTTGTTAAAATAATGGTAAATATCCGTAGCTTACGGACAATTTGCAATTCAAAACGAATATTTGAAAGTATTGTAAGTACTTATATTGAAGTCGGCGACATCTTAACTGCATGTCAACTCACACAATATAACCTCATACGTATTAATGGCTACTGAATTATAACCTCAAAATCTAATCCTTTTTGTGCAATATTGCGATTTTGCCCGCTTGTCCGTTTAATAATAAATACTTTAGGAGAATTTATGGGTAATTTTAAATCATACAAGTATTTTTCCATTGCTGTTGGTTCTGGGGAAAATCATGTATGGGCAAACAATGTCCTTTCTTTCTTCATATCAATACGACGATTTCAAACGCATTTCTAAAACGTATTTCTCAATACGCACACACACATAAGTTTCATTGATAATTGGGGTATTAAAATGCTTAAAAAGGGGTAAAAAATGTTAAATTTAGAAATTTAGTTTTAGTATTGAATTTGAGAAGCAATTATCTAATCGGGGTGTCTGAGGTCTTGCGTTATCTACGATACCGCTTGTAGATAGATTTTTGTTTGGTTTGGTCTTGAATTCCCCTTATCCGGTGAAGCTGTAAAGTCCTCGCGGCCAACAGCGTAGATCATTTACACACCACAAACCTTGAATTTTGTAAAGCAATAATTTGATTGGAGAGTCTAAGGTCCAGCGTTATTTAAAGTTAAATAATAGTTAGTTTTGGGCTAAAACAATCACACAGTGGGTGCCACCAGGCGGAAAACAGCGCGGCAGGCCCAGAAAGAGGTGGCGAGACGAGCTGGACTCCTACGACAAAGACTGGCATCAGCTTGCACTGGACCGGGACAAGTGGAAGAAGAGAGGGGAGGCCTTCGCCTTGCAGTGGGACAGTGTAGGATTATAGTAATAATAATAGTTATATAATATAATATATATAATATTAGCCCTGTTAAGAAACTGTCCCACTGTTGGGCACGGGCCTCCTCTCAAACTGAGAGGGTTTAGGTCATAGTCCACCACGCTGACCCAGTGCGGGTTGGCGAACTTCACACACCTTCGAGAAACTCTTAGGCAAGCAGGTTTCCTCACGATGTTTTCCTTCACCGTTAAGGCAAGTGATAATTAATTTTTAATACGCCATCTGCGTATTAAAAATTAATTATCAAATCAGAGATTATCTTTCCAAAAGACAGAGGTACGTGCCTGGGTTTGAGCCCGAGACCTTTGACTTTGCAGTCTAACGGTTTAACCACTAGGCTATCACTGCTAATAGTTATATAATAATAAATATGCCCTAAGCTGTAACTTATTTTCCTAATATAAAACTACCATTTTAATTTCCCTTAACTTGAAAATGAACGTATGACCTGAGTAGAACGTAAGGAGTCTGCTAAACGAATAGATGACACCAAAATCTAATTAACAGAGCTGTTCTATAACCCTGGCCTTAACATCGTCTGTAAAAGCTTAAAGCTTATTAATACTTAAACATCGTTAGCGGTCGGTAAATATGGTTTAAATGCAAATGAGAGCCATCCAACTAGATAAGGTTAAGTTGCTTACTTTCTGAATAGAATACAAAGATTAGGACGGTATACTTTTAAGAAAACTTAATTCGATATTCTCGTAAAGAAGGCCTTTTACACAATAAATGAATATTTAAATGAACAGTCTTTAATGTGATCTTGACCATGGTGAACTAATAATTCCGATTTATTTTGTGTATACTATAACTATGACGTTGTTACTTCTTGCTATGACGTTAAGACCAATGACATTGACATAAAAAGTTTTAATTATTCTCGTGTAATTATCAGATTCGACGATGTTTCAGTTTTATTAAATGTATAGATTTTATTACTCTGACTATATTTGTGTTCTCGTAGAGCTAAACATAGATGGGACTATTTAATTTTACCAACCACCAACTTATGTACCTATGTTTGCAAATAAACCTCTGATTCTGATTCTAATTCGGTTTTATTTTGCAAGTAGGTATTTCTTTTGTGGTGAAGGTCGCGAATAAGACCTGGATGAATCAGAATTAGCGACTCTTTGAAAGAACTGTTCAAAGAAGCTAATATCATAATGGTCCCATGTCAATATATTTATGAAAACGTTATGTATACTAGAAAAAAATTAGATGTCTTTAATCAGCTAGGTGATAGGCATTGCTATAACACACGACATAGAAATAAAATAGATCAACCGCAATTTTGTCTGTCATAAATTCACACGTCTTTCATGGGGCACTGTGTTAGATTTTATAACAAAATTCGAATTGACGTCACTAAACTAGTGAAAATAAGTTCAAAGCTTGTGTAAAACGAACACTTTGTAAGCAAGCTTATTATTCAATAGCAGATTACTTAAAAAATAAAAATGGTTGGAATTACGCTATTCCAACTCCACTTGGGTCATGACAACCGATTCAACTGTTATTAGTTAACAATCCCTCTCTTCCTTCTATCAATTTAATATAATGAATTTTTTGTGTATTTTTACCCCACAACAAATTGTAGATGAAAAAGTTTGTAAAATTTTTATTTTAAAAGAGTAACCGTGGAGTTTCTTGCCCTTTTTCTCCACAGAAATGACATTCCGAAGTGGCGGTAGAGTCTTTGTTACTTTCCTGACGATTCATAAATACTTTGATGGTTTACATGAATAAAAAATATTCTGATTCTAATTATGAACACCATCTGGATGTTTAGTATTGTCATTACAATTCCAACAAGCCTAAACACTAGGGAGCTATGTTCCTGTGGCCATCTTCCGAGTACATCATCAAAGCAGGTCCATGGAGCATATCATATGCACCGGCATTATCACCGAGCTTACATAAATAATAAAAAAATAATAATAACATTAGCCCTGTAAGAAACTGTCCCACTGCTGGGCACGGGCCTCCTCTTTAACTGAGAGGGTTTAGGCCATAGTCCACCACGCTGGCCCAGTGCGGGCTGGCGAACTTCACACACCTTCGAGAAACTCTTAGGCATGCAGGTTTCCTCACGATGTTTTCCTTCACCGTTAAAGCAAGTGATAATTAATTTTAAATATGCACATGCTTTCGAAAAGACAGAGGTGCGTGCCTGGGTTTGAACCCGAGACCTCTGACTTTGCAGTCCAACGGTCTAACCACTAGGCTATCACTGCTGAAGCTTACATACGTACACCAAATTTAAGCTCAATCGGATACCCGCAAGTGCTTGAAAAATGGATCACAAAATTTGAACCGAAAATACGAACAGACTTACGGACGGACAGTGCAAATTAAATAAAGGTTTGTAAAACACCCAGAGTTGAATTAATTATTGATAAACATATTTGATTTCAATATTTTTTAATTTTTCGCATTTATAATTAAGTATATAATCCCGCAAAATATATTAAAAGCTTTAAACATAACGAAAAACAATACAACACACCCTACATAGAAAGAACCGGAACCAGGAAAAAACTAGAATATTCTATCACATAATGATAACAATAAAAGTTCACACGAGCGAAAACCAAGCCTATACAACCTGACCTAATACACGGAAAACTTCAATTACCACATACATAAACAATATTATAATATGTAAACTACACAAAAACAAACAAAAACCAACCTTATTAGAATTACTTAATGCGATCCACATTTTTAATTCACACACTGGCAACATTTACATAAAAACACTGCACGGAAGTTTAAAAAAAACTTACACCTAAAAATATTGAGAACTACACTTTTAATAAATCGGAACGCAGACTCGTCTTTACGCGGCAAAATGCCGCAGGAAACTAAAAGCTGCAAGGCAATAAAGTTGTCATTGTGCAAATGTTGCCAGAAATTGCGAAATTAGCCCGGTATGCGGGAAAAATTAACCTTTGGATTAGTGGATGGATAAGTAGATCTGGCTGTTTGACGGAAAGTTATTCGATATTTAATTTAAGTATCTTTTAAATAGTTTTTCGTGTGCAAATAAGAGGGTGATGTATTAAATGAGTTTATGTTATAGATATTGCTATGTTATAAATTGTGATTTTCAATTACCAGTGAAAAGGTATGCTTACCAAACTAATTTGCATCAACGGCATCTTTATTTAGGTACATAATTTAATTAGATATATAAAGAAAAGTTATTTTTTTTAAATGTAATCTATTCTATTCCATTCTCTTCTATTCTATTTTCTTCGAATTATATTTGTGTCTGTATTTAATGTATTTAAGCATTTGAAAGTACTTAAGCAATAAAAAGCAATATTGTAATTTATATCCCCTTTTTTATTTACTTCATCACATCAAGTTCTTCGCAGAATTTTTTTATGTATATACACCGGTAGTCAACAAGCATGACGGTGTTTATTTTTTTTAAATAAATTACAGCTACTAAGCTTTTCTTGACAGAATACCAACAAATATACATCGTCTGAATTAGGATACAACCAAAAAAGCTCAACAAACATTAAATGTAATTCTCACAATTTACTTGCCTGGAATAATAAGTAATACACGGGAGTTTGACAAACTTTAGCTAGCAACCCTTCTACTTTGTGCACCAATGCAATACGTAAAGCCCAGTTCATACCTACATACTTAAAATCGTAAATCGTATGAATGTGTTACCGTATCATCATGAAAACCAAAATACTGATTTTAAATAGATTTTCCGTCGTTTGAGAAAAACTCTTTTTGACCTGGTTTTAAGAGGAAACTTAAAAAAAATGACAATTTGCAGAAAAATTAAGTACTTTCACGTACTTTTTTGGTCTTACGAGGCGTTCGTCTGTGCGACCACGGTGTTCTTGATTTGTTTCAGCCTGTCTGAGATGGGTGACCGTTTGTGGGTTTTCATATTTGAGCTACTTCCTGCTTCGGAAGGCACGCCAAGCCCTTGATCCTGGTTACCACTTAATGAGGTAATCGTGAAGCTAAGTTGGAAGTCTTAAGCAGCTTGATAAGTCTGCCTCCACAGCCCGCACTGGGTCCGCGTGGTGGAGTGTCACCTAATCTCTATCACCTTGATTTGTGAGAGAAGGCCTTTGCCCAGCGGTAGGACAGTAGATGTAGGCTGATTTATCATATTATTAGGCAGGTATAATTGGTACCTAAGCCTGAAATAGAATGCCAACAATACTTAAAAGTAAGTTAAAAGTAATTACTTACGTGTGACAACCACATTTGAGACCCATGGTAAACCTTCTTGACTGCCTCGTCTAGTGGCACAGAATGCAGCTGGCGACATGAGCTCATAGTTTTGAATCCTGCGTCTGATTGTGTTATTAAGCTTTTTCTAAAGTTTGGAATTGTAGCCAGTATGGTGGCAATGGGTTCGCCTCCTATTACATTGAAACCTAACATCGTCGGTGAAATGTAAGCATATAAAGGATACCTCTGTCATTATCTGCGGGATATTTTTAATTATTAAGCTTTTAAAAGCTCTTTGAGAATTTCTCAAAAAGATGTTCTTTTTCAAAATGGTATGGTCACACACACAGTCATACCTAACTAAACAAATGTTTAGTTAGGTATGACTGTGTGTGTGTTGTCTGTACTAGGCGTGACGGGATTTTACTTTTTTCACTTAAACTGCTAAAACCAAATTGTTTCATATTTCCAGAACTGTGGACAGTGTCACAACTTAGCTTTTATTTAGATTGCGACGGAAATACGGCAATGAAGTCACGGCTCTCATGACGTTTACAGTTATTTATTGTTTCCGACATGATCACGAACTTATCATATTTGCGGACACACAGCCGCGAAGTTTGTAGCTCTATTACCCGATATCATTTAAATATTTCATTTTGTATCGGATCTCATAAGTTTACGTCCTACCTGTAATGACATACGGAGCCGAGACGTGGCCACCTACCGAACGGCTTTTTTACCAGTTCAAAGTTGCTCAGCGAACTATGGAGTGAACTAAGCTCGGAGTTTCTCACAGGAATCGAAACCGGAACGTAGTTATTCGTCAGAGAACCAAGGTTACCGACATAGCTCAGAGTATTAGTAAGCTGAAATGGCAGTGGGCAGGTCACATATGCCGCAGAACCGATGCCTGTTGGATCAGACTGGTTCTTGAGTGGAGACCGCGTATCGGCAAGCTCAGTGGCGTGCCATGGGAGAGGCCTACGTCTAGCAGTGGCCTGATACGGACTAATGACGATGATGATAAACTTTAATTTTACTGACTACTTTAAAATACCTAATTGTAGTGTGTAACTACAAATAGCTTTAAAAAAAGGGAAACCGACTTCGAAGGGAAGCGCAAAATAAGATATTTTCTTTTTGGATTGGGGGAAATCCTACATAGGATACCTGCTCGCTAGGGGGGGAGCGAGATGTTATGCCGAGACTCCTACTGGCTGAAACCCCCACCGTGGATTACGCAAAGTAAAATACCCAAGATAACTAAAAGCAAAAAAAAATCACGTACAGATTGACGGACAGACAGATTTGACGGACGATTTAGCGCAGTGGTTAAGAGCTTAAGTCGCTCCGCCCACTGTGTCTAATAGTCACGGGTTCGATTCCCGCACGGGACAAATCTTCGTGTTTATGAATATTCATGTTTGTAAAACGCACCCACGATACAGGCATTAACCCTAGTGTGGGGCTACGTTTATAAAAAAAAAGAAAGAAAGATGAACATAGAATCTAAATATTAAGGAGATTTCTAGGAAAACCGAAGTCATCGAATCCTCGAAATTGCCAAATTTATGTCATATGTGGTAATGGGTACAACACTTGTAGAACTAATAGCCGATGAGACAGAAAGATCCTCAAATGGCGATCACGTTTCGGAAGAAGTGGAGCGGACAGAATCTCCACATGATGGATTTATGACCTGGTAAAGGTCGCAAGTACGAGCTGGTTGGACAGCACAAAGCTAGTTGTCATGGTAAACTTTGAAGAGGCCTTTAACCCACTCCTTTATTCTGTGATTATTATACATACTGTTACGTGACGGGGTATATAAATATCGAATAACGTGCGCAGTACTTTATTAGGCGCTGCACACACAAAACAGTACTACACTAAACATACACTAGTACTACTCTTGTTAGTACCCAATATTGCTTCCAAGTCGCTGAGTCACTCGTAATATCCGTATATCGCTGCTAAGGTCGCCGGGGTATTCCCCTTAGATCGCTTGTTCTCGATTTGATCGCTGTCACTTCCGAAAGGAGACTGTGTCCATCCCCGCGCTCTGTGTTCTTTTAATACTTGTTTGAAAGTTCTAGAACGGACGCGAACCCTCTAAGTACATCGATAGAAGTACATCGAACAATAGCCGAAGCGCCCCACCAAGCGGTATTATTATTACAGACCTATTTGTACGCGAACAAGTAGATACTTGTTTACCGCGACCGCGAACCGGCGATAATTTAAGGGGAGGAACCTTCTACGCGTTTTAGCACTTAAGCGCGGATTCTAGTTCTTTCTTGACGTATCGATAGAGGATCTAAGGGTGTGTAATGCGTTTTAAAATTAACATCTCCCTAATAAGGGGTTCACGAGATATCGGGGTGTATTGGAGTCCTAAAAATACAATCACGTCCTTATCCCACAGGGCCTAGCCCTAGAAACTAAGAAGAATTACTAGTCAGAATTGTTTGAGAAACATCTTTGTGTTACTAGGACTCGAACTCAGACTAACAAGACAGTCGATGCATTAAGATAAGTCGCAATGAAATCCAAATAATAAGTTTTATTTCTGTTATATGGTAGCAAAAGCTGGGCATGTAAGAAGAAGAATAGATGTGCGGAGTGAAGCTGACCGACCGTATTTGCAAAAGCGTAGTATGAAAGCGAGGTATGAAAGATAGTATCGGTGTAAAGATGAGAAAGAAGAGAGAAAGAATGTCAAAACAGATATGCAATGCAAAAGTGGAAGGATGTAGGTACCGGGGAAGACCTAGACTTATCTGAAGGACAAGTCAAGAGTCTCCGTAAGCGGCGAGCGTGTATGAGACGAGCTATGAGAGTGGAGGAAGCCAGAGAGGTATGTAAGGAAAGAACCTGTTGGAACTCTGTACTCTCTGCCTACCCCGCCCTGCCCTGCATTATCGCCCCTGATCCCTTGATCAGGGGCGATAATGATATAAAGTTTTATTTCATCTTCGACATCATATTTCTTACAAAGCACCTGTTTAACTCAGCTATCACTTCTAGTATATTATCAGTTGAATTCTCATTTCCTCTAGCATTATCAAATTCAAAGGGCTTATGCTTCTTTGAGAAATCTTAAAATGAAGATCTCGTAAGTACAAATAAACTGGAATTGGCTTTTTGTTAAACGGCGTGTGAAATTGCATATTTTGGACGGGCTTAGAAAGATTTGGATATTGAGTCATTTGCGTTATATTCTATATCATTTTCTTTGTAGTACCAGTAGATATCTACTTTCAACTCGACCGAAAGGAGACGTTAGAGACCAACAGGTACTGTCTTAGCTCCCCGCTTAGATCTGAGGCCGCGTAGAGCGCGTATTGTGTGCGTGATTCTTATTGGAACAGCTACTACTAAAATGCTTTACTGTTTTTGGGTGTGTGTGAGTGATCTACGCTGTTGGCCGCGGGGCCTTTACAGCTTCAACGGATAAGAGGGCGAACGTGCAGCCACTACGCTCGTGCTAGAAGGGCAAGGCGGCAACTAGCTCAAGGGCGCCTCAAGGAGGAACGGCCTCGACTTGGGCAGTCGCTATAGAAGAGGGCATATACTAGGTGTCTCGCCGAGGTGCTCTGCAGCGGCCGGCAGGCAAGGGATTTTTCTACCTCGCCTGCGAGGTCAGTGTCTGATCCTGTGTGCGGTACCTATCTATATTCGAAATATGATTATTGTGATGTTAATAAGTACCTTCTTAGGTAGGTAAGTATATTTTAGGAAGATTAGCTTCATTTTATTTCCATTTATTTACACTGTTCTTTAATATAGGTAATTATCACAAAACAAAAAAGAGTAACTTCTTTATTCCGTAGTTATTACCATAAACCTATCACGAATTAAGTTTTTTTTAATAGTTATACGCAGTAATTGGTAGATGATTAATTTTATTAACCTCTTGAAGACAACTTGACAACTTCTGTACACTTAGTACACTCTAAAACAACTGTTTTTTCTCGTTAAGTTTTAACATAAACGCCTATTCAAGTTATCCGTCACGGTGTACAAGAATTGTCCTTAAAGAAAAAGATAATGGTAAAAGTAATGTTTGCTGTAGTTACATGTTCTGAATGCCTTAATCTACACGACACGGAGCAAGACTTGATGGATGCAGTCAATGTGGCCGCATTCTGGGCCGCATCCATATAATTATAGCATGTTTGCCTTTCAAACGCTAAGAAGTAGAACCGATCTATACAATACTGGTAGGAATTCTAAAAGTTTAAATGGATGTGCATTGTTTCTAGTTTTAATCACCATTATAAAGAGTTAAGGCCGGACGCATATCCTCTATCAATCCGCACTAGGTAAGCGTGGTGAAGTATGTATCTCTTTCGAGAGAGAAAACCCTTGCCCAGCAGTGCGAAAAGTTTAGACATCAGCCTAATGATAAATCATTATCATAGATACATATCATCTGAATTTTCTGTCAGAAAGTCTTTAACGCGCTTCTTACGGCTTTTGGTGCACCAGACATATTACAGTAAAAATTCGCGACGCTCGCTCCTGCGCCCAGTTTATGAGTCGTTATTAGCAATAGCTATGTATGTCGTGCGGAGATCGATGATGAGCCGAGTACAGAGCATAATGTATGGAAAACGCGAATTCCGACATATAGATCTGGCAAATTTCTGACGTCCGGTTGGTGTGATCGGGGATATTTATAATAATAATATAATAATAAAATATTTATTTTGCAACGCACAATACAGAGATAAGATTAAATATTACACAGCGCAAGTACATGATGGCACAAGTAAATATGGTAAGTACCTATTAAAAGAGGCGGAACAACTTTAAAGTGCATTACAAAATAGGTCCTAACTCAGCAGGTTTGCTAGCTGTGGACAGCCAGCGCTGATCTTCCGTTAGTACCTTTTTGCAGGACCGTTGACGTCACGGCATCACACTTTATTATTTACGAATTAAGAAAAGACAAATAATAGAGAAAAAAAATGACAAAAATAGGAAGAAAAAGGTAACTCTTAACCTAAATAAGCTACTACAACTTGTAAAGAAAAAAATAATTAAATGTGTAATGAGGAATTTTATTATTTTATAGTGCGTTCTAGCTACCGTTAAAATCGCCCAAAACTTTCCATCAGCCTATTGCCTTGTGGAACAGATAAATGTTTTACACACGAACATGAGCGTTACTACTATTTCTGACAGTCTGTCAGATTTTAGTACAAACTGTATACTCAATGCCTTTTAATGCGCGTTAAAAGGCGAAGAGAGCCTATCAACGCGCGTTAAAACGCAGAGTGCCTTCGCGCTAGAATTTCCTTTACAGAAATTAACAATGTGCGGCCGATCTAACAGTTACAGCCGTCGGTCGCCGTCCAAAATGGACTACATACATAAATCTTCGATTAATTACCCGACCTAAAAATTACTATCGAATACCAGCTCGCAGCCAAATTGCTCAAATAAAATTAATTGTCACAGTAACTGATTATTTTTAGTTACGTAACGGCCTTTATTCTAGAATTTTGGTGACCAATTTCTAAGTTATTCGTCTACAGACAATGAAAATTTTAAAAAAGTATTTGTAATTATCTATGTAATAAATACTTAACGCATAATGGCGGAAATTATGATTTGAGAATAGGAAAAGAAGCATAGGTTATGAAATGCCAAGACTTTTTTAAATTCGAATAGAATTTACCAACCTCTAAATAAAAATATAATGTATTTCCGTCATTTCCGTATTCGAATTGTAAAAAGTAGAATAAAATAATAAAAAGGGAGAAAGAACTTACCACATGCGCAATGAACGCACAATAAAATCCTTATTCTAGAATTAACGCTGCACGCACTGTTCACACATCATAATATTGCACTGTTCACAGATAATACACTTTTCAATTATTCCAAAATACAATCGTGTACTATAAAATGAACCAATCGCGTGGCCTTTCCAGTCGGAATCGGGATTGGAATTTCGAATTAGGATTCAAAAATCCGTTTTTCAAACGTCCGGGCTGCTCGAGCGCCGGACGGTTTGAATATAGAACAAGATCGAGAACGCGCATGCGTGCCGGTAGTGTTCTATTTTTAATTTTGCTGGGCTTTTCATCGTCCAGTATATTTTGAAACTCGGGTCTTGCGATACACAATTTACCACAACGTTTTTTAATATCTATTTGGAGCTCTTAAGAAATTGGTTTACCGTTCTTATATTTTGGCTAAGAAGTACTTACCAACCTAATCAAACCGGGATGATTAAATTCAATAAAATTTAAAGTCAATGGCACAGAGATAGGAGTGATAATGGAGAAATAACGCGTTGGTGATTCATACAGGTACATTTACTTCTTTAAAAGATGTTATAGACTATTTCCTCACGTGGCAATACACATGACTAGTAAACACGACAAATGTTCTAAACACTTTTTAAACGAAACGCATTTTTTCATGAACATCTTTTACAAGATTAAACTTTTGACGGATATCTATCTAGCTTTGTATATAGGTATACATTGTCACACTATGCGGGGGAGTTACAGATGAACTATATACATCCATATTTAGCAGACAATGTTCTGTAATGTAATTCAAATAGAGGGTACCTTTTTTTCCTGGGGCAAAATCCTGCATAGGACTTCCGCGAGTCTCAGGGGAAGCTCGCGGGGCGTGTCGGATTCCTACCGACTAAAAACCCAAGGAGCAGGGCCTCCGGGATCTCCAAATGGAACTAACGTAACTTCTCTAGCAATATTTTGACATAATTCAATCCGTTTTGGATAATAAATTCATGTTTGAACCTAATAACATTCGTTCAACCAAAAATTCGAACCCAGGATTTAGTTATCACCTGCAGCACAATAAGCTACTAGACCAACGGGGCAGCCCTTTAGGCTTTATATAAACACCGTCACGCTTATACTATATTCCCCAAGCGGTGTACACCCACTTTTCGCCAACGATGTTAGGTCCCATGTAATAGGTGACCCTATCGCCATATACCGGGCACAACCAGACTTCGGACTGGAAGGGTACGGCCACAACAAGGAAATTTTCTACTTCCCGGGCAACAGGTGAGACCGCACGGTGTAACTAACTTGAGAGAATTGATACACTTGCTCAACGATAATTAAGCTAAAACATGTAGACGAAGTAACCAAATTGAATTATAGAACAATCTATCTATCTATCTATAACCTCACGCCAGATCCCTTGCGGGGTAGGCAGAGAGTACAGAGTTCCAACAGGTTTTTTCCTAACATACCTCTCTGGCTTCCTCGACTCTCATAGTTCGTCTCATACACGCTCGCCGGTTACGGAGACTCTTGACTTTTCCATCAGATAAGACTCGGTTTATTTGGTCGTGGTAAGATAGTCTAGGTATTCCCCGGTACCTGCATTATAGAACGAAATAAAAAATATATCTTTTAAGAGATTCCTACTCCTTAAAAACCGAACTTGGGTAAATTTCACAGCAAACGGCAACTTTGCGACTGTTATGAAACGACATTTCACTTGAAGACAGCGGTAGTTCCAATTTTGGCCACGTGCCAGATAATCCTTGTCACACTATATCTGAACTTTAATAAGTAATATGATTTTTCATAATATATAACTCTTTTCTTATCAATTATGTACGCACAACTGCTCGGAAAAGCAACCTTCAGTTAATAAATCGCGCTTACTGTGACATCGCGAATTGTCAATATGGAGAACGCCGAAACTAGAAAAGACAGAAATATATGTTCTACGCTTAAAAAGGTTCTAAGGAACCATATAGTCATCGATTTTAGAAATACGAAAAACTGCATTCATAGATATAAAAAAAATAAAAATTAAAAAAGAAAACATTAATATACCACGTTTTTAAAACTGACGTGTGGAATAATCTCTGTATCATCACGCCGTATTCCTTGCAGAGTAAACAAGGTCCTTTTTTTCCCCCGTGGAGGAAATCTTTTAAAGACTAGCCCCCCCACCTGCCTTCGGGTAGACAGTCGGGGGAGTGTCGGACTCTCTGCTGCGGTCTTCGCCCCACTTTGTGTGACGCGGGGACCGCAGCAGCATACCGACTAAAACCTCCACGTGTTTCGCCTACCGCTTTCAGGAAAGGCTTTAGGTACGGGGACTTCATCCGCAGCCTTATCAGCGGTTGTAGAGTAAACAAGGTCCTAATTTAACTGAGGCAACTAATTGGAGCATATACAGGCCATTATGGCACAAAAGAACATCTACACAAGGTGAACCCGCCCAGCGACGTGGTATGCAGGAACTGTGATACAGAAACTGAAACTGCGACGCACTGACGACGCGGCGAATAAAGCTACTGGAAGTGGCCTATCTAACTCCAGAGGATTTTCGGCTCTTCCCCCCTGCTGGAATCTACAACCTAGTACAGGGAGTATTTGGACCTCCAGGTACGTAAGAGTATCAGGGCAAGGACAGCACAAAAGATCCTATCGGGTCGATAAGATCGACAATGCCCTGGACACAGTCCTACGGTAAACAAGGTCCCGAACACGATGGGGCCATGTCGTTTTAGGCTTTCCTAAGCAGACCTTCCGGCTTCACCATCAGACCTCCGACACCACCTAGGTGATTTGTTCTTGTGAAGACGAACGTGAAGGCTATTTTGTTTAGTTTAGAAGTTCCTATGGCCACCTTCTAGCTTCATCATCAGACCTTAGATACCAATTGACAAGATTTGACAAGACAAATCTAACTAGCCCAAACACGATGGGGCTAAATTGTTTAGTTTAGAAGTTCCTAAGCCCCCTTTTTCTGGAATCTGGATATGCCACTCAGAAAAAAAACACATGTGTATGAATCGAAATAAATATATTTATAACAACAGCCGATTATGAAGACGCCGTATAATTAACGAATACATATTTACAATTTACATACAATTTTTACATTTCTGTATTAGTATTTAGAGACGATGTGCCGATGCGTACGATTATCGGGATGGATCGTGAAACTTATCGGATAGTAAATAAAGATAGTTGCTCACTCATTAACCAAGCACCAATGCCCCAAGTCCGCTATTTTTTACGTGTTTTGTAAATGTTATAACATGCTACAAAAATCGTTCAATTACAATTGTGCTAAAAATCGGCAATTGTTTGAACTGGTATCTACTTCTACAGAAAACCATAAGAATTATTGATAGGTACCATAAGAATTGGAAAGCATTTTTTAATGTATCCCCACACTAGGATTTATTCCTGTGTCGTGGGTGCGTTCACACACATGAAAATTTTGATACACGAATACCCAGACCGGAACAAATAATTATGGATCACACAAAGATTTTTCCCGTGCGGGAATCGAACCCGCGACTATTAGACACACTGGGCAGAGCGGCTTAAGCTCTTAACCACTGCACTAAATTTCCGTTAATAAATTAGTAAATTGAAAACTGTCAAAACTAATAATTATGATGTCAATGATCAACAATTTTATTAAAATTGAAATAACGGACTTGGGGCGCTGACCAGAGGGCCTATTGAAGGAGCAAGCGTTTTGTTTTTTCTTGCCGCAAACGATAGTGCATTGTTCTGACCACGTGCCTTTTTCTTGTGAAATGTGTCATTTACAGTGCCACAAGGATATTTTGATCCGTGGATGGCATTGAAAGGGGGCGTTGGTGTAAAATTAGGTTAATAATTTGTTAAAAATTTCATACTTCTAAGAAGATATTTTAACAGGTGGATTACTAATTAAAAAAAAAGAACTTGGGTATTTTATAGCAAACGGCAACCCTGCAAGTGTCATGAAGTGACATTTCACTCGATGACAGCGTAAGTTCCGATTTTGGCGGCGGGCCGCGGGCCGATTTAGTGCTCATATGATAGGGAGCCTATTGCCATATGCCGGCCACAATTCCAGACTACGGGCTGATACTAAAAATCTTTTGATAAAAATAACTGCATTTGCCCAATCTGGGAGTTGAACCACTAGATCAACGAGGCAGTCGGTAGTATATAAACCAGGTATAACAAGTGAAGCGATCCGAGGTTGATAAATGACCACATATAAAACGTGTACCTTAAATAACGGAACATCTCATTAAGAAAATCTAAGTTCCAGTTTTGAAGTTTAGGCACCGTCACGCCTATATTCCCCAGAGGGGGTGGCAGAGGTGTATTGAGTACACCCACGTTTCGCCGACGATGTTAGGTCCCATGTAATAGGGGGCGAGCCTATTGCCATATACCGGGCACAATTCCAGACTCCGGACTCATACTGGGAAATTTTCGTTAGAAAAACTACACTTGTCCGACCTAGGATTTGAACCCAGGACCTCGTGATCACAAAGCGATGCGCTTTACCACCAGACCAACGAGGCATTTTTAAAGAACTCCGATACCCAAATTAACTTCAAATTCTGGCGTATTAAAGAATAATATGTTTTATGTATCTCGAATTTTATCACGATATTATTATTGCAGTTCATTCGTTGAAGAAGGCAAATAGGTACCTAAAATGTACAAAATTCTGTTTCATCTATAAAATTTTATTGCAAATTATTCATAAATACCATTAATTTATGATTAACATTATTGCTGTTTAGTAATCTTATAAATATCACAGAATAAATATTATAAATGGTTTGTGTTCTTAGATTTACTCAAATATTTCACCCATATTAATATTGTAAATTTCTGTAACTCTGTAACTATTTTACGCCTAAACCGCCGAACTGATTTCGATGAAATTTAGCAAGGATTGTATCCTGCGAAAGGACATAGGTTAACATTTTCTAGAAATAAATCAACATAGGCGAAGCCGCAGATAAAATACAGTTAGAAATAAAATTATCTGTGTATATCACGCCAGATCCCTTGCGGGTATGCAGAGAGTACAGAGTTCTGACAGGTCTCATAATACAAGTTTTTTTTTCAAAATTAATCTTTGGTTTTCGACTCCTATGAAGAGATAGCCTAAAATGGACAAGGATCTTGTTAAGTAGAGTCATGGAAGAGAAAGGCTATTGTTCTGCGCCCTTTCATGATTGGCCCCAGAACCAACAGCAAAGAAAAAATACTTGTATGATGTCAAATCACCCATAAATTTTCTTAAGGCATTTATTATTAAACGGACAAGCTGGGGCAATCGCAATATTGCACAAAAAGTATTAGATTTGGAGGTTATAATTCAGTAGCCATTAATACGTATTAGGTTATCTTGTGTGTGTTGACATTCAATTAAGATGTCGGCGACTTCGATATAAGTACTTAAAATACTTTTAAATATTCGTTTTAGATTGCAAACTGTCCGTTAGATACGGATATTTGGCATTATTTTAATAAAATAGATAAATAATGATGGCATGGGTTGAATGCTTATTGGTTCTGCTGCAATTTTCGACAATATCATTTGCCTAGCAGTAAACGAAATAGGTTGTTAAAGAAAGATTCGTTATACGGCAGCGGGGTGTCTACTACGACTGACAAGTATTCGACGAATGCCTACGATGGATCTACGTCCAGTGGACAAATTGGCCCTCAATTCTTTGAACGTTCCTTTTGTCCAACTAACAACTTGGTTGGGGCAATTTAGGACTCTAGGGATTCCTCCTAGCTGGCTTCCGCCAGAGGTCTGTCAGGAAAGAACCTGTTGGAACTTTGTACTCTCTGCCTACCCCGCAAGGGAACAGCGTGATTATATAGATAGATGGATAGATAGAATATAAACCTAAGAATTTATTTCGTATAAATAATTTGCAATAAAACGTCGAACGAATACAAAAACTACGTATTTACAACACAGCCATTTGTTGAAAGCAAGATTGTTTTATAATTAAAAGGCATAGTGCTTATTTCGTTTGGTTATTGACATAGATATCATTTACTAATTTGTCATTTCAATAAAATTGGTCCTCTGTTCCAGGTGACTTAATTTCTACGTTTTAGCTGAGAATAAGATGTAGTGAATCGGCATGAAAGCCAGGCGGTCTAAGCTATTTTCAGACAATCAGACCACGCGGTCTCAACTAAGCTTAGACCACTAGGTAATTTTTATAGTCTGTGGACTATGGTATTTAACTAAATGTAAACAATAAATTATATTAAATAAAACCTTTGGGCACGGGCCTCTTTTCAAACAGAGCGTTCAGGCCATAGTCCGCCACGCTGGCCCAGTGCGGGTTGGCGAACTTCACACACCTTCTAGAAACTCTTAGGTATGCAGGTTTCCTCACGATATTTTCCTTTACCGTTAAAGCAAGTAATAGTTAATTTTTTAACGCACGTATTTCGAAAAGTCTGAGGTGCGTGCCTGGGTTTGAACTCGTGACCTCTGACTTTGCAGTCCAACGGTCTAATCACTAGGCTATCACTGCTGCTAATATAAATATTAAATATAGTGCCAAAATGAATGAAATAGTTATGACTGCCTCGTTGGTCTAGTGGCAAAGCGCATCGCTTGGTGATGACGAGGTCTTGGGTTCAAATCCTAGGTCGGACAAATGAAGTTTTTCTCTAGCGAAGACTTCCCAGTCTGAGTACGGAGTCTGGAATGGTGCCCGATATATAGCAATAGGCTCGCCCCTTATTACATGGGACCTAACATCGATGGCGAAGAGTGGGTGTACAAAGCCACCCCCGCTTGGGTGGTGTGACGGCGTTTATGAAATGATTATTTTGATGATAAAATAGGAAGCTCTCATTGACAAGAACTGACGGGCGTTGTGGGAGAAAGATTCTAAAGTGGAGACCATGTATTGGCAAGCACAACTCGGGACGCCTACCAGGTGTGTGTGTGTGTGTGAATGATATACGCTGTTTTCCGCGGGCTTACAGCTTCACCGGACAAGAGGGCGAGCGTGCAACCACTACGCTCGAGCCAGAAGGACAAGGGGGCAACTAGCTCAAGGGCGCCTCAAGGAACGGCCTCGGCTTGGGCAGTCGCTATGGGGGAGGGCGTATACTAGGTGTCTCGCCGTGGTGCTCTGCACCGGCCGGCGGGCAAGGGATTCTTCGAGCTCGCCGGCGACGTCGGTGTCTGACCCTGTGTGCGGTATCTGTATCCGAACGAAGGGATGTAAGGGCATCGGGAGGGCCGGTGAAAACATGCCGCGGAGTACCAGATGGATCAACGATCTTGTGAAGATCGCAAGAAGTCGTTGGATGCAGGTGGCATCGGACCGGCCGCACTGGAGAGAGATTGGGGAGGCCCATGTTCAGCAGCGGACAAGTATAGACTGAGATGATGATGATTCTTGATTTGTTTACTTTTAGTTACATACATAAACCGACAGACTATAGATCGGTAGACCAGGTGGTGTAAATTACGCTGAAATCATTTAACCAGAGCTTTACACTTGTCGCGACAATGCGTCGATTTTGCAATTGACGAAGGACATTGTTCTGCGCCCACACATGATTTGCCCCAGAACCAACAGCAATGAAAATATACTTGTATGATGTCAAATCACCCATAAATTCTCTTAAGGCATTTATTGTTAAACGGACAAGCGGGGGTATCGTAATATTGCACGAAAAGTATTAGATTTTGAGGTTATAATTCAGTAGACATTAACACATATGAGGTTGTATTGTGTTGACATTCAGTAAAGATGTCGGCGACTTTGATATAAGTACTCACAATACTTTGAAATGTTCGTTATAGATTGCAAATTGTCCGTTAGATACGGATATTTGCCATAATTTTAATAAAACAGATAAATAATGATGGCATGGGTCAAGTTCTTGTTGGTTCTGGAGCAAATTTTAATAATGTCCTTTGTCAATTTAATTAGATACGGCCAACGTGGTCTACAGTCATACAAAGACCTTTTCGCCCGCAGCCAAAATCTAAACTAACGATGTCATCAAGTGAAATCTCGCTTCATGAGTTACCGTTTGGTATGAAATTCACCCGATTTAATTTTTTTATTCGTAACCGTGCAGACCTGTTGAAATATCTCCTTAGAAATAGGAAAATTGTACTAAATGTTAACCCTTTCACACCCCTTGTCGATGTCAGCCGTGGGCCAAAAGATCCTGTGGCACTATAAGTTACACACAGATCTCTATACCGTTTAACACTACTCAAACAAATACTCTTCCTACACACAACTTGATCCCAACAAATGACTATATTCAAAAACTATTCAACATTACTGCTGCCAATTTGGCTAACCTGTCCCGTATCAATAATTGCTTCGGCACTAGGAATCACTATCACATCAGTAACTTCAACACAACCCGCAGACTCCCCCCCAATCGATTTCTGCTCCATATATTTCGCTATATCCATATCTTCTATACCTTTTTCTATATTTTTGTCTAGGTCTATATGTCTGGCAATGTCTATAGCTTCATGAACTCTCTCCGTAGAACAGAAGTCTGTAATTTCTGAGCATATTCTCTTAACATCTTCCAGCATTTCATCGTCATTGTTGGTAGATATTCTGACCAGTTTTTGATCTGCATCGTCTCCGAGTGTGAATATGACTTTTTGTTCTAGGCTATCGTTCAGTCTGAGTATTTCTGAGTCTGAGTTGTGAGTTTTGAGTGTTGGTTCGGTTGAGTCTTGAGCGAGTTTCATGTTGTAGATGTTGGATTCGCTTCCCATTATTGACGTGGTTGAGTCGTCGAGGTTTGGTAGTACCTGTAAAAAAAATATATGTATGAATATCGTTACGCCTGTATTCTACAAACGGGAGTAGGAGGTGTACTGTGTCACTTGACAGACGATGTCAGGTCTGCCATTGACCAGTAAAAACTCGGGTTAAAGAACACATAGCTGACCTAAAACACCGTCGCTCAAAGAAGTCTGCACTCTGTGAACATGTCCTTGACCGCACCCGCCATAATATCCGATTTGATAGACCACAAATCCTCGTTAAAGAACACCGATTCCTACCAAGGATGGTGCGATGCTATTGAAATTAAAAAAACATCCTAATTTTAATAGAGAAGATGGCTGGGGCCTTAAGACACCGTGAAGTCATTCTGCGTAAATCGGACCAACAAAAATAATTAAGGAGTTTGAGAACCTTCCAACAGGTTCTTCCCTTACATATCTCTCTGGCTTCCTGGAAGAACCTGTTGGAACTCTGTACTCTCTGCCTACCCCGCAAGGGATCTGGCGTGATGATATAGATAGACTTACTTGATCGTCGTGGTAGCTTCCAACGCTTCTGGAGTGTCGGTGTCTTCGCAGGTTCATAGCTGATTGCGGCGATTGACCGTCCACACAATCCTGTAAAAGTATTATACGTCCAATATAACAATATCTTCAGAATGCTGCTGGGACTGCCCCGGTTTTGAAGTGCCTCGCAGACTGATGGTTTTTAGCCATCATTAGGAAAAGACAGCAACATTAGTGAGAAAGTTGTGGCGGAAGATATTGCCTCCCCTATTTGGCAATGTCTAATAAAAAGATAAATAATAATATTAGCCCTGATAAACTGTCCCACCGTTGGGCACGGGCCTCCTCTCAAACTGAGAGGGTTTAGGCCATAGTCCACCACGCTGGCCCAGTGCGGGTTGTTGTACTTCACACACCTTCGAGAAACTCTCAGGCATGCAGGTTTCCTCACGATGTTTTCCTTCACCGTTAAAGCAAGTGATAGTTAATTTATTAATACGCACTTGCTTTTGAAAAGACCGAGGTGAGTGCCTGGGTTTGAACCCGAGACCTCTGACTTTGCAGTACAATGGTCTAATCACTAGGCTATCACTGTATTAATTCGTATTCAGATAAAATTCTGAACTGACATGAATAACAAATATACAAAGAAACGTCGATCTGAAGATTTCCGTTAGATACACTTAGTTTTTTTTAAACGTAGCCCTACACTAGGATTTTTTCCTATGTCTGATATAACAGTTAATATAACTAAAAATTAAGACAAATACTAATTTCCTTGAATGAATTTCAAAACTTATAGTAGGTGAGCCCAAGAAAGGATTTTGGGATTTCCTCAAGCGCGGCAGATGAAGATAAGGGAGGATACCTTGCATACTGCTGAATACTTCTACCATTTATAAGCCTTGTATATAGGATCGTTCGTCTAGGATAGTCCATCAGATTAGTAAAAAATCTATCGTCAGAAATACTAAAGCGCGTCAGATAAAGGTAAAGTGGATTAATTACGAACTGAAAAGAGTGCATTTAGAAAATCTGACAATTTTAGCGTAATGATAGGGAACGGGAAGGTTGTAAAGTTGCAAAAAAAAAAACGTTGTCTTGACATTCTCGAGCGCGGTTATTTTTTTTTTATTTGAAAGGAATAATGAAAAAATAACAAAAAAAATATAATCTGCCGATATCCACAAGCCGAAGTAATAAAAATCGTCTATGAACATGAGAGCGTGCCGGAGTAAAGCATGTATTCCCCGACTGACTCTCTTGCGCCATTCCCACACTGCTTTACGTCGCCATGACACCATCACAGCTGATCACAAAACAAAACATTAAATTATATAAAAAAAAAATCTAGCTGTCAGATTAATAATACCCCTCAAAATAATCAGATTTTAGGCTCCCATAACCTCAAGCTGAACGTTCTGTATAATAATCCGACACGCTCGGGTATTTCAATGGCGACTTTGTTTTGCATTCAAAAATCCTGAAACACGTGTTTCTTTATTTAAATAGAAGAGCGTATATTGTTTAGAGCTCTATCTTGAAAACCTAATAGTATTTCCATACAAAGTTTCAACACCATTTCCACTACGTTAGAGATGAAATACCAAAAAAATTATTTCTCAGTGGTTGCCTATGTAACTGTAAAAATACCCGTTCAAAAATTCATCTCTCTGGGACCAGAAGTTTGACCTGGGCGTTGATAGATCAGTGAGTCAGGACGAGTAATTTTATAAGTATATATTGACGCTTAGATTTTCTGGAAGGCCGTTTCAATGCTGGTAACGGTGAAAGGTGGATTTATCTTCGTTTTCATAGTCGTCCGCATGGTGGCCGAACATATAGGAAATCTTGAAATAACACTGGGGTCTCGTTCAGGACACTGATCTTCCTTAATATGCGAGTATGCGCACAATAGTCGGAGATTAATGTCACATGGAATGCAGAGAGGTTAGCTGCTGCGCGATACGTCCGACCGCTTGTCCCGTTCCCAATCAAATGACAACGCAGCACCGTCCGCCATCTTACATCGACTATCTGTCATCGGTGATTCGTCATCTGACAGATGTCATCTGTCATCGCTTCACAACTAAACACACTCGAGCAAACATTAAAGGCATAGGTATGTCTATGACAAGATTAAAAGGTTACTAAAATTAAAATAACTGCTCGTCATTTCATAAACTGTGATTTTTAAATAATAGGATACGACATATAGATGAACCAGCTTACCCGCCCTTAAGAAACGATTTAAAGACGTACCTTAAACCTGTTGAACTGACGGTACTTTCCCCTGTCGGAGGCCACGAGGCTGCGTAGCGATTGCGTGCGGGGGCACTGGTTATCCGCCAACCATCGGTACACGCCAAACATTTTTGATGTGTCCGACCTACAACATAAATATTATTGACTTCTTAGATCTGAAAGGCAAGTCAAGAGTCTCCGTAACCGGCGAGCGTGTATGAGACGAACTATGAGAGTGGAGGAAGCCAGAGAGGTATGTAAGGAAAGAACCTGTTGGAACCCTGTACTCTCTGCCTACCCCGCAAGGGATCTGGCGTGATGCTATAGATAGATTTTTACTTCCAGGGAAATATTTCAACCGGTGGGACCGCACGGTTACTTATTAAAAAAGAACTTGCGGTGAATTTCATAGCGAAAGGTAACTATGCGACTGTCATGAAATGACATTTTACTTGATGACAGCGTTAGTTACGATTTTGGCAGCGGACCACAAGATCCTAGTATGACTGCACTCTTTATTGTGCACGAGCTCTCTCATTGCTAAAAGCAATTTCTTCCAGAACTAGAATATTTTTTATTCATGTAAACCATTACAGTATTTATGAATCGTCAGAAAAGTAACAAAGACTCTACCACTACTTCGGAATGTCATTCGTGTGGAGAAGAAGGGCAAAAAACTACACGGTTACTCTTTTAAAATAGTATTTTTACATTTTCTTTTCCCATCTACATTTTGTTGTGGGATATGGGGGAATGATGTAGGCTGGTCAATCAGGTGGGTGTAAGTTAAATTATACAAATTATGCTATTCATGTGAATGGCTACATGGTTCCCTCATTTACAGAGAAAGAAATGAGAAAAAAAAGATACATTTTACTAAATTATTAGAAGGGAGAGAGGGAATATTAAATAATAATAGCTAAACAAGTAGCCAGTCAACCAGTACGATTTACGAAAATATTACACAGACAGATTGAATACTTGGGAGGCGGCACTTAAGCCAAAAGGCGCAGCTGGCCATACATAACGGAGTGCTTGTCCCAACGCTGTTATATGACAGCGAGAGCTGGGTATATAAGAAGGAGAATGAAAGTAGGATAAATGCGGTGGAAATGCGAGCTTTGCGGAAGATGTGCGGAGTGAAGCTGACCGACCGTATTCGCAACAGCGTAGTAAGAAAGCAAATAGGTATGAAAGAGAGTATCGGTGTAAAGATGAGAAAGGGTATGCTCCGTTGGTTCGGGCATATATTAGGAAGAATGTCCGAAGAAAGAATTACAAAACTGATATACAATGCGAAAGTGGAAGGATGTAGGTACCGGGGAAGACCTAGACTATCTAATCATGACTAAATAGAGCGGGTTTTATCTGAAGGACAAGTCAGGAGTCTCCGTAACCGGCGAGCGTGTATGAGACGAACTATGAGAGTAGAGGAACCCAGAGAGGTATGTAACGTAAGAACCTTTACGGAAACCTTTTGGAACTCTGTACTCTCTGCCTACCCCGTAAGGGATCTGGCGTGATGATATAGATAGATAGATAGAAGTAAAACTATTTTTCGGATTTTTATAAATGCGGCCCACGGCCCACTATTAGCTGATGCACTTACCAATGCCAATTTTATGATTCTAGGTCATAGGGAAGTACCCTATAATTTCTGATGAGTGACTCCAACAACCATATCTTTTCATTGCGTTTACTTTGAACCTTCATTTTTTTACACCAGCAGGGGACCGTAGACCTTAGTATTTGGAGTTAGTTCCAATTTTGGCCACATGCCGAAACATCCTTGTCGTACTCTACAGTGTACACCACGAAGCAAATATAAAGAGAAGGCATTATTAGATTTCTCTATACAATCAAGCGTGTGACTGCGCGGGCTGACGGGGAATGAAGAGACCGTTGCCCTCCGCTGACTTCTGTATTTGCCATCTAGCTGAGAATGACAGTCTGACGTAAACCACGCCCACCGCAATGACATCAGAGCACAGTTGCTTAGCCTGACTTCTCTTTATATTTGCTAAGTGGTGTACACCTTTCCTAACCTCATAGAGAAAAAAAGGATTTTTAGCGTAGATCTTAGTGCTTTGCGTTAGTGCCGATTTTAGCCAAGTGCCAAAAGATCCTTGTCGCACTATACAGTGTACATCTTTTCCGACCTCTTAGGGGAAGAAAGGGGTGAGATGTACTCACAGATCGGCAGGTGAAGTCAGCAATTTCTGCAAGTTGGCGAGCGTGGGTCTAATGTCTGTGAGCGGAAGACCACAGCCCACCATCAGCTGAGCGATGCACTTGTTCAGTAGAAACAGAGCGTAGCGGAACAAGGTTGTGTCTCCACCACGAGCGAACAGCGGGATGCTGGAAGTTTTAAAGAAAACTATTATTCTATCTATAACCTCACGCCAGATCCCTTGCGGGGTAGGCAGAGAGTACAGAGTTCCAACAGGTTCTTTCCTTACATACCTCTCTGGCTTCCTCGACTCTCATAGTTCGTCTCATACACGCTCGCCGGTTACGGAGACTCTTGACTTTTCCATCAGATAACACTCGGTTTATTTGGTCGTGGTAAGATAGTCTAAGTCTTCCCCGGTACCTGCATCCTTCCACTTTCACATTGTATATCTGTTTTGTCATTCTTTCCTCTGGCATTCTTTCTATATGCCCGAACCAACGGAGCATGCCCTTTCTCATCTTTACACCGATACTATCTTTCATACCCACTCGCTGTCTTACTATGCTGTTGCTAATGCGGTCGGTCAGCTTCACTCCGCACATCTTCCGCAGAGCTCGCATTTCTACCGCATTTATCCTACTTTCATTCTCCTTCTTATATACCCAGCTCTCGCTGTCATATAACAGCGTTGGGACAAGCACTCCGTTATGTATGGCCAGCTGCGCCTTTTGGCTTAAGTGCCGCCTCCCAAGTATTCAATCTGTCTGTGTAATATTTTCGTAAAATAATATCACTTGCTTTAACGGTAAGTTAAAGCAAGTGATATTTTTTTTTTTTTAATACACAAAAAAAATATTATTTACAGACAGACCCGCACAGTAAAAGTTAAATAAAAGCTTATAAAAACATATTTTCTATATCATCACACCAGATTCCTTGCGTAAAATATATATAAACAGACGGATTGATAACTTCGTCCTTTTTTTAATTTTGATGAATCGGTCAATAATATATTACTTATCTCCAAAGCAGTGAAACACTCGAATATGGAAATGTCACAAACATGTCAATGTAGAAATATTAAAACTAAAAAATTAGCCTTTGCAAAGCACGTGGCCTGAGCGACGAAACCGGCCGCTACTGAGTCCCTCAAATTGAGTTATCTTCGCCGTACGACTTATTAGGGTCTGGAAAATCGGGAGTTATATCACGTGGCCTGAGTAACGAAGCCGGCCGCTCATCACATTGCTTATGAATAGGCTGTCGTCATGGTACAACTTAGTCGAGCAACGTGATGTTGTATCTGAGCGATTGGGAGGTCGCTCAAGCAGTTGCTCACACGTGAGCTGTCGTCATGGTACAACTTACTTAGGGTCAGGCAAGTCTATGGTGAATTCCAGTTTCTTAGTAGCGGAGTCGAGCAACGTGATGTTGTATCTGAGCGATTGGGAGGTCGCTCAAGCAGTTGCTCACACGTGAGCTGTCGTCATGGTACAACTTACTTAGGGTCAGGCAAGTCTATGGTGAATTCCAGTTTCTTAGTAGCGGAGTCGAGCAACGTGATGTTGTATCTGAGCGATTGGGAGGTCGCTCAAGCAGTTGCTCAAACGTGAGCTGTCGTCATGGTACAACTTACTTAGGGTCAGGCAAGTCTATGGTGAATTCCAGTTTCTTAGTAGCGGAGTCGAGCAACGTGATGTTGTATCTGAGCGATTGGGAGGTCGCTCAAGCAGTTGCTCACACGTGAGCTGTCGTCATGGTACAACTTACTTAGGGTCAGGCAAGTCTATGGTGAATTCCAGTTTCTTAGTAGCGGAGTCGAGCAACGTGATGTTGTATCTGAGCGATTGGGAGGTCGCTCAAGCAGTTGCTCACACGTGAGCTGTCGTCATGGTACAACTTACTTAGGGTCAGGCAAGTCTATGGTGAATTCCAGTTTCTTAGTAGCGGAGTCGAGCAACGTGATGTTGTATCTGAGCGATTGGGAGGTCGCTCAAGCAGTTGCTCACACGTGAGCTGTCGTCATGGTACAACTTACTTAGGGTCAGGCAAGTCTATGGTGAATTCCAGTTTCTTAGTAGCGGAGTCGAGCAACGTGATGTTGTATCTGAGCGATTGGGAGGTCGCTCAACAAGTTGCTCACACGTGAGGTGTCGTCATGGTACAACTTACTTAGGGTCAGGAAAGTCTGGGGTGAATTCCAGTTTCTTAGTAGCGGAGTCGAGCAACGTGATGCTGTATCTGAGCGATTGGGAGGTCGCTCAACAAGTTGCTCACACGTGAGGTGTCGTTATGGTACAACTTACTTAGGCAGGTCAGGCAAGTCTGGGGTGAATTCCAGTTTCTTAGTAGCGGAGTCGAGCAACGTGATGTTGTATCTGAGCGATTGGGAGGTCGCTCAACAAGGTGCTCACACGTGAGCTGTCGTCATGGTACAACTTACTTAGGGTCAGGCAAGTCTATGGTGAATTCCAGTTTCTTAGTAGCGGAGTCGAGCAACGTGATGTTGTATCTGAGCGATTGGGAGGTCGCTCAACAAGTTGCTCACACGTGAGCTGTCGTCATGGTACAACTTACTTAGGGTCAGGCAAGTCTATGGTGAATTCCAGTTTCTTAGTAGCGGAGTCGAGCAACGTGATGTTGTATCTGAGCGATTGGGAGGTCGCTCAACAAGTTGCTCACACGTGAGGTGTCGTCATGGTACAACTTACTTAGGGTCAGGCAAGTCTGGGGTCAATTCCAGTTTCTTAGTAGCGGAGTCGAGCAACGTGATGTTGTATCTGAGCGATTGGGAGGTCGCTCAACAAGTTGCTCACACGTGAGGTGTCGTTATGGTACAACTTACTTAGGGTCAGGCAAGTCTATGGTGAATTCCAGTTTCTTAGTAGCGGAGTCGAGCAACGTGATGTTGTATCTGAGCGATTGGGAGGTCGCTCAACAAGTTGCTCACACGTGAGCTGTCGTCATGGTACAACTTACTTAGGGTCAGGCAAGTCTGGGCTGAATTCCAGTTTCTTAGTAGCGGAGTCGAGCAACGTGATGTTGTATCTGAGCGATTGGGAGGTCGCTCAACAAGTTGCTCACACGTGAGGTGTCGTCATGGTACAACTTACTTAGGGTCAGGCAAGTCTGGGGTGAATTCCAGTTTCTTAGTAGCGGAGTCGAGCAACGTGATGTTGTATCTGAGCGATTGGGAGGTCGCTCAACAAGTTGCTCACACGTGATGTGTCGTTATGGTACAACTTACTTAGGGTCAGGCAAGTCTGGGGTGAATTCCAGTTTCTTAGTAGCGGATTCGAGCAACGTGATGTTGTATCTGAGCGATTGGGAGGTCGCTCAAGCAGTTGCTCACACGTGAGCTGTCGTCATGGTACAACTTACTTAGGGTCAGGCAAGTCTGGGGTGAATTCCAGTTTCTTAGTAGCGGAGTCGAGCAACGTGATGTTGTATCTGAGCGATTGGGAGGTCGCTCAACAAGTTGCTCACACGTGAGGTGTCGTTATGGTACAACTTACTTAGGGTCAGGCAAGTCTGGGGTGAATTCCAGTTTGTAGTAGCGGAGTGAGCAACGTGATGTTGTATCTGAGCGATTGGGAGGTCGCTCAACAAGTTTCTCACACGTGAGGTGTCGTTATGGTACAACTTACTTAGGGTCAGGCAAGTCTGGGGTGAATTCCAGTTTCTTAGTAGCGGAGTCGAGCAACGTGATGTTGTATCTGAGCGATTGGGGGGTCGCTCAACAAGTTGCTCACACGTGAGCTGTCGTCATGGTACAACTTACTTAGGGTCAGGCAAGTCTATGGTGAATTCCAGTTTCTTAGTAGCGGAGTCGAGCAACGTGATGTTGTATCTGAGCGATTGGGAGGTCGCTCAACAAGTTGCTCACACGTGAGGTGTCGTCATGGTACAACTTACTTAGGGTCAGGCAAGTCTGGGGTGAATTCCAGTTTCTTAGTAGCGGAGTCGAGCAACGTGATGTTGTATCTGAGCGATTGGGAGGTCGCTCAACAAGTTGCTCACACGTGAGCTGTCGTCATGGTACAACTTACTTAGGGTCAGGCAAGTCTGGGCTGAATTCCAGTTTCTTAGTAGCGGAGTCGAGCAACGTGATGTTGTATCTGAGCGATTGGGAGGTCGCTCAACAAGTTGCTCACACGTGAGGTGTCGTCATGGTACAACTTACTTAGGGTCAGGCAAGTCTGGGGTGAATTCCAGTTTCTTAGTAGCGGAGTCGAGCAACGTGATGTTGTATCTGAGCGATTGGGAGGTCGCTCAACAAGTTGCTCACACGTGATGTGTCGTTATGGTACAACTTACTTAGGGTCAGGCAAGTCTGGGGTGAATTCCAGTTTCTTAGTAGCGGATTCGAGCAACGTGATGTTGTATCTGAGCGATTGGGAGGTCGCTCAAGCAGTTGCTCACACGTGAGCTGTCGTCATGGTACAACTTACTTAGGGTCAGGCAAGTCTGGGGTGAATTCCAGTTTCTTAGTAGCGGAGTCGAGCAACGTGATGTTGTATCTGAGCGATTGGGAGGTCGCTCAACAAGTTGCTCACACGTGAGGTGTCGTTATGGTACAACTTACTTAGGGTCAGGCAAGTCTGGGGTGAATTCCAGTTTGTAGTAGCGGAGTGAGCAACGTGATGTTGTATCTGAGCGATTGGGAGGTCGCTCAACAAGTTTCTCACACGTGAGGTGTCGTTATGGTACAACTTACTTAGGGTCAGGCAAGTCTGGGGTGAATTCCAGTTTCTTAGTAGCGGAGTCGAGCAACGTGATGTTGTATCTGAGCGATTGGGGGGTCGCTCAACAAGTTGCTCACACGTGAGCTGTCGTCATGGTACAACTTACTTAGGGTCAGGCAAGTCTATGGTGAATTCCAGTTTCTTAGTAGCGGAGTCGAGCAACGTGATGTTGTATCTGAGCGATTGGGAGGTCGCTCAACAAGTTGCTCACACGTGAGGTGTCGTCATGGTACAACTTACTTAGGGTCAGGCAAGTCTGGGGTGAATTCCAGTTTCTTAGTAGCGGAGTCGAGCAACGTGATGTTGTATCTGAGCGATTGGGAGGTCGCTCAACAAGTTGCTCACACGTGAGCTGTCGTCATGGTACAACTTACTTAGGGTCAGGCAAGTCTATGGTGAATTCCAGTTTCTTAGTAGCGGAGTCGAGCAACGTGATGTTGTATCTGAGCGATTGGGAGGTCGCTCAACAAGTTGCTCACACGTGAGGTGTCGTCATGGTACAACTTACTTAGGGTCAGGCAAGTCTGGGGTGAATTCCAGTTTCTTAGTAGCGGAGTCGAGCAACGTGATGTTGTATCTGAGCGATTGGGAGGTCGCTCAACAAGTTGCTCACACGTGAGGTGTCGTTATGGTACAACTTACTTAGGGTCAGGCAAGTCTATGGTGAATTCCAGTTTCTTAGTAGCGGAGTCGAGCAACGTGATGTTGTATCTGAGCGATTGGGAGGTCGCTCAACAAGTTGCTCACACGTGAGCTGTCGTCATGGTACAACTTACTTAGGGTCAGGCAAGTCTGGGCTGAATTCCAGTTTCTTAGTAGCGGAGTCGAGCAACGTGATGTTGTATCTGAGCGATTGGGAGGTCGCTCAACAAAATGCTCACACGTGAGGTGTCGTTATGGTACAACTTACTTAGGGTCAGGCAAGTCTGGGGTGAATTCGAATATTCTTAGCAGCGGAACCGGGCAGCGTGATATTATATCTGAGCGAATAAGCCGTCGCTCAACAATTAGCTCTCACGTAAGCTGTCACCATAGTAAAACTTACTTAGGGTCAGGCAAGTTTGGGGTCATGTCCAGTATCTTAGCAGCGAAACCGAGCAGCGTGATGTTGTATCTGAGCGGCTGAGCCGTCGCTCAACAAGTAGCTCACACGTAAACTGTCACCATAGTAAAACTTACTTAGAGTTAGCCAAGTCTGGGGTGATGTTCAGTTTCTTAGTAGCGGAGCCGGACAATGTGATATTGTATTTCAGCGACTGAGCGGTCGCTTAACAAGTTACTCACACGTGAGCTGTCATCGTGTTACTACTTACTTAAAGACAGGCAAGTCGGGAGTGATATCCAGTATCTTAGTAGCGGAGCCGAGAAGCGTGATGTTGTATCTGAGCGGCTAAGCGGTCGCTCAACAAGTAGCTCACACTTAAGCGGTCACCATAGTAAAACGTACTTAGGGTCAGGCAAGTCTAGGGTGATGTCCAGTATTTTTGCAGCGGAAACAAGCAGCGTGATATTGTATCTGAGCGGCTGAGCTGTCGCTAAACAAGTAGCTTACACGTGAGCTGTCACCATAGTTAAACTTACTTAGGGCTGGTAAGTCGGGAGTGATAACCAGTATCTTAGTAGCGGAACCGAGCATTGTGATATTATATCAGAGCGGCTGAGCTGTCGCTTAACAATTAGCTCTCACGTGAGCTGTCAACATAGTAAAACTTACTTAGGGCTGGCAAGTCGGGAGTGATATCCAGTACCTTAGCAGCGGAACCGAGCAGCGTGATATTATATCAGAGCGGCTGAGCCGTCGCTTAACAATTAGCTCTCACGTGAGCTGTCAACATAGTAAAACTTACTTAGGATCAGGCAAGTATGGGGTGATGTCCAGTATCTTAGCAGCGGAACCGAGCAGCGTGATGTTGTATCTAAGCGGCTGAGCGATCGCCCAGCAAGTTGCAGTCACGTGAGCTGTCGTCGTGTTGTTACTTACTTAGGGTCAGGCAAGTCGGGAGTGATATCCAGTATCTTGGTAGCGGAGCCAAGCAGCGTGATGTTGTATCTGAGCGGCTGAGCGAGCAACGCCGCAGTGAGACACGTGGCCTGAGCGACGAAGCCGGCCGCTACCGAGTCGCTCACCGGGTTGCTCACGCGTGGGCTGTCGTCGCCACACACGGGTAATGGGACGTCTAGAATCGTCCACGTCGATTGGTCTTTCTGTTAGAGACGAAATTATTTGAGGACTTAAGATAATACTTAGCACTGATTAAACGCACTTGCTTGAGTATTGTCCAATGATATTCAACATTAAAAAATAACCACCGCCATGCCTATATTCCCTAAGCAGGGTTGGCGGAGGTGAAATGTGTACACCTACATTTTACCGACGGTGTTAGATCTTATGTAATAAGGAGCGAGTCTTTAGTCATTATACCGGTTACAATGTGAGAATCCGAACTGATATTGGATGTTTTCTATTAAATTGAATTTTTCTTTTGCCCGATCTAGGATGTAAGGTAGGATAGGATTTCGATACGCACATTATTCGTCACTAGACCAATTAGAGAAAATAATTATTATAAAATAATCAAAAACCAAATTAAAATCAATTTATTGCTAACGTTATCCAGTGTGTCTGTGAACATGTCCTTGACCGCACCCGCCATAACATCAGATTTGATAGACCACAAATCCTCATGAAAGAACACCGATCCCTACCAAGGATGGTTCGCGAGGCTATTGAAATTAAAAAAACATCCTAATTTCAATAGAGAAGATGGCTGGGTGCTTCCATCATCTTGGGATCCGGTAATTAATATAATCAAATCTAAAACCAAGCATAACACTGCAAGACCTCAAGACACCGTGAGCTCATTCTGCGTAGATCGGCCCAACAACAAAAAATAATTAAGAAGTTTGAGGGTACCCCGGAACAACTATGCCTATTGGACGTCTAACACCTTAGTCCCTCCCGTGACCATGGGTGCTGCAAAGCACTCGAAACGTCGGGAACTAAAAATAAAAAAATAAACCGCGATAAAATCCGTAAAATAGTTTTATTTCATGTGTAATATTCGCGTTAATCTAAGAACTCAATATGTTATCCAGTGTGTTCAGGTTAGTAATAACTCTGCCTCCTATGCTAGTATAAACTGATTACAGGCAGAGATGGGCAAAATGTAATCAGATTATTGATTACAATTGCATTTTGTAATATTCAATCATGGTTCAAGATTAGAAATGTAATCGTAATCGTTGAAGATTACAAAATGTAATTATTGTTACGTCTGCGGGGTAAGTAAATGCCGAATAACGTGCGAAGTACTTTATTAGGAGCTGTACACACAAAACAGTACGTCGTATGCAAATACACACGCGAACTAATCACACACCATTACTACTCTCGTTAGTACCCAAATACTGCTTCCAAGTCGCTGAGTCACTCACAGTCACACAGGTGAGTTCACAGTCGCCGGTGTATTCCACTTAGATCGCTTGTTCTCCGATTTGATCACTATCGCTTCCGAGAAAAGACTGTGTCGTCCCGTGTGTGTGTGTGAATGACCTACGCTGTTGGCCTCGAGGCCTCTACAGCTTCACCGGATTTTAAAGGCGAGCGTGCAACCACTACGCTCCAGCCAGCCAGAAGGGCAAGAGGCGACATACTCGAGGGCGCCTCGAAGAGGCGCCCTCGGTTGGGACAGTCGCTGTAGGGGGACGGGTGCACTACTAAGCGCACCGGTCAACCGCCGGCTATGGGAGGGGATCTACTACTACGTCTACGTCTACTTCGTCGTCGCTCGTATTCTGAGCGGAAAGAAGGGATGACAAAGCATCTGGGGGGTCGGTGAGAACATGTCGCGGCCGGCGGTAGCGGCAGGGGTCGTGAGGGAGGTCGTAGTCGGCGGTGGCTACGATTAACGGATTCGCAATGGTAGATGCGTTCGCGAAGTGACGTGTTGACGCCTTTTTAATAAAGGCGCGAATAGGTTCGAGACCTAGATCGGAGTGGAGGACTGTGTCGTCCCCGCGCTCTGTGTTCCTTTTATACTTGTTTCAAAGTTCTAGAACGGACGCGAACCCTCTAAATACATCGATAGAAGTACATCTAACAATAGCCGGCGCGGCCCACAAAGCGGTATTATTATTACATACCTACTCGTATTTGCGCGTGAACAAATAGGTACTTGTATACCGCGACCGCGCGCCGGCGATAAGTAAAGGGGTGGAACCTTCTAGACGTTTCGCCACTCAAGCGCGGATTCTAGATATTTCTAGTCAGATCACCGGGGTACCTAAGGGTGTGTTATGCGTTTTAGAATCGACATCCCCCCGATAACAACTTTTCAAGATATCGGGGTATGTTCGGGTCGTAACATTATTATCGATAATCATTATTACACCATCACGCGTATATTCCCCAAGCGGGGGTGGTTAATCATTAATCTGATTACATTTTGCCCATCTCTGGTTACAGGAGACACTGTCTCCTGTAACCAGAGACAGAGATTTAGCGCAGTGGTTAAGAGCTTAAGCCGCTCTGCCCATGCGTCTAATAGTCGCGGGTTCGAGTCCCGCACGGGACAAATCTTTGTGTGATCCACAATTATTTGTGCCGGTCTGGGTATTTGTGTATGTGAATTTTCATGTTTGTAAACGCACCCATGACACAGGATTAAATCCAAGTGTGGGGCACCGTTTAATAAAAAAAAAATTTTGATTGCACAGTTTGACATTGCGTAACATAATTATATAAAAAACAGTATTTACGAACAACATTAATCCCAATTCCCAAAGCTCCTTGTGGCAATATACATATTGACTTATTTATTTTTTGTGTGTCGGCAATAAATACGACAGATTAAAGTTGCAGAGACCATGGAAAGTATACCTGGTATATATAAAATATTTGGTGCAGCTGCGCCAGCAGGTCTGCGCGTAGTGACGTCAATGCATGGTGAGTGGCGGCCGCCAACTCACGAAGAGCTGCGCAAGACTGCCGGCGGTCCCGAACACTGTCCGTTCGTCGAGAGAGTGAATGGTATTGCTGCATCAGCTCGGAGCCTGTAGAACAACCATTTGGGGAGATAGTATGCTGACCAACCGCTTGATTACTTCCAGGCAAGTATCTTAGGCTTAATTCTTAGTGGAAATCCAAATTTAGCTAACTAACGAATTTTCGTTTCTTTTTTATTTTGGATTTCGAAAGTTCAAAATTTAGCCAAATGATGATATTTTATGATATTATTTGATGATATTTATATTTAGGGTATGCTCCGTTGGTTCGGGCATATAGAAAGAATGTCATAAGAAAGAATGACAAAACAGATATACAATGCGAAAGTGGAAGGATGTAGGTGCCGGGGAAGACCTAGACTATCTTACCATGACCAAATAGACCGTGTCTTAGCTGAAGAGCAAGTCAAGAGTCTCCGTAACCGGCGAGTGTGTATGAGACGAACTATGAGAGTGGAAGAAACCAGAGAGGTATGTAAGGAAAGAACCTGTTGGAACTCTGTACTCTCTGCCTACCCCGCGAGGGAGCTGGCGTGATGATATAGATGATGACGTGATGATATATAGATAGATAGATAGATGATATTTTAAAATTCAAATAGTCAGCAAAGTCGTCCTTTGAGGATGGTTGCACGGTTGTCAAAGTCGACCTTTAGGATGCGTGCGACTTGGTCAAAATCGTCCCTTCGGGCGGTAGCAACGTTATCGAAGTTGTTGGTATTGATTGGTACTATCACCTATTTCAAGTTTTGTGTATCTATTCCTTACACCCTGTTTAACTAAATCGCTAGTAGCCCTACAGTTTTATTGTGTTCTTCACGATTACCAAGGTCAAGGCATCTAGCTAGGTCAGTTTGAGATGGGTGACACCAACTAAAGCATTCCGTAATACTGGGGCGTCCACTCTTACCACTGTCCTATCGAAGTAGACAGCTGTAGCGGTCAATTGTTATTCCTATATGTTAACCTCGTTCGAAACCTGATGTAGTGTCGTCAACCAACTGCATTTACATCAATTAGTGGTAACAGTCGTCTTTCCACTGTGGCGAATTACGTGGGTTTAATTCCCACTCGAAGCAATAAGATTTTGTACCGGACGCCTGCCGGACGGCTAGCCCAACGTTGCTCCCATCGTCGCTGCAGGCACAACAGGCATTCATTCAAGACATTCGTCCATTCATCTATTCACTCTTCTAATTTTACATTCCTCTTCCAACCGTCGGCTCTCGGTCACAAAGGCTTCGGCTAGCCCAACGTTGCTCCCATCGTCGCTGCAGGCACAACAGGCATTCATTCAAGACATTCGTCCATTCATCTATTCACTCTTCTAATTTTACATTCCTCTTCCAACCGTCGGCTCTCGGTCACAAAGGCTTCGGCTAGCCCAACGTTGCTTCCATCGTCGCTGCATGCACAACAGGCATTCATTCAAGACATTCGTCCATTCATCTATTCACTCTTCTAATTTGACATTCCTCTTCCAACCGTCGCCTCTCGGTCACAAAGGCTCCTTAATTATATGAAATCTAAATTGTAAAAATAACGACACAAAATACATTTAAATTCAAAACTGAGTTTGATTGACTCCATGTTCTAAGACAGATTTACGTCCTATTTAGAAATAGTTACATGCTGAGTCTGCTTACCAACATCCTGGTTCTCTTCGAAAAGTTTAGCGCGTCTCTCTTTTAACCTCCTGATATTGACCAGCTTGCTGTCTCTCTCATCCGAGAGTATAATTCGTTTGAATCTCAATATCTCTATTTGCTTTGTAAGCCTCACGTGTTCCGCCCTTTGGAAGGGAGATGGTTTTGCCTGGAACAAATAAATATGACAGTTATACAGTCCTATATATCTTGGATGTTTGTATATCTTGGATGCGCCTTCAGTAAGGATGGGAAATACACCGCTGACATAGAGAGAAGAGTGAGTGCAGGGAACAGAGTGAATGGTGCGATGGGAAAGCTACTCGGGAGCCGGCACTTAAGCCATAAGGCGCAGCTGGCCATACATAACGGAGTTCTTGTCCCAACGCTGTTATATGGTAGCGAGAGCTGGGTATGTAAGAAGGAGAATGAAAGTAGGATAAATGCGGTAGAAATGCATGCTCTGCGGAAGATGTGCGGAGTGAAACTGACCGACCGCATTAGCAACAGCATAGTAAGACAGCGAGTAGGTATGAAAGATAGTATCGGTGTAAAGATGAGAGAGGGCATGCTCTGTTGGTTCGGGCATATAGAAAGAATGCCAGAGGAAAGAATGACAAAACAGATATACAATGTGAAAGTGGAAGGATGCAGGTACCGGGGAAGACCTAGACTATCTTACCACGACCAAATAAACCGAGTCTTATCTGATGGAAAAGTCAAGAGTCTCCGTAACCGGCGAGCGTGTATGAGACGAACTATGAGAGTCGAGAAAGCCAGAGAGGTATGTAAGGAAAGAACCTGTTGGAACTCTGTACTCTCTGCCTACCCCGCAAGGGATCTGGCGTGAGGTTATAGATAGATAGATAGATAGATTATACAGTCCACTGCTGTTCAAAGGTCTTTTCTCGCACGAGGCGAGAGAGGACGGGTAATACTCAATCACGCAATACTAGGACGAATTGGTGGAGGCAGGTATGTGGACACCTGTTGTTGGAATTTATCAAGCCTCTGTGGCATCCAACTTTTGTTTAACAACTACCTCATGAAGTGGGTACCAGGACCACCAACAGCTTATGTTTTTATATTTAAAGAAAAAGAGACGGCGAGTAGCTGGATTAATATTAACAGGACTGGACGTATAATAATAATAATAGCGCTACTTACCTTAAAAGATAAGAGATCATTTAGCTTCAACGTCAACCTCGGCCCGTTGGAAACCACCGGCCTATCTTCCTTAACCCTCCCATTTTTACTCAAATCACTTTGCGAATACAATTTTTCTTTACTCGATTCATCATCATTATCGAGTGAGAACAAATTTCTCTGTGATCTACTTTTAAACTTCATCCTAACGTCATACAGGTCTTCCTGCACCATACCATAATCATTTGTTAAAGCAGACTTTTTGTAAATTCTCTCCTTTATCTCCTGAACTGCTTCCTGCTTCTTCTTTATAGAATACTGCAGCAAATGCAGTTTTTGCAGTTTCGTTGCGTTATAACTCGGCCTGATCTCCGACTTCAGGAAACTTAATGCCATATATCTGTATTTAGGAACTCCATCCGACTCGTTCCTCAAATCGTAACTCTCCGCAGTTTCACTTAAATCTATTTTGGACGACAATTCTTCTTGTGACGTGTTCTTAGATAAATTATCACAGTAACAATCGCTCGTAGTGAACTCTTTAACATCTAAATTATCTGGGGAATGCTCGTAAATGTTGTTAGGGTCGCTTTTACCTTGATCGCTGTCGTCTTTCCGCCTGTAATATTCTCGTTGGTTCTGCCCGATGTTCAAACTGGCTGAAGAGCGGAGCGTCGGGAAATTTTGTTGAAAACCCCTTTCAATAGGACTGTGACTTTTGGAATACTCTTTCTCGGTTTTCTTGGAGTATTTATTGGGTGATATAGATCTTGATTCTTTGCCTATCTTGTGGCTCAAAATGTGCTTTGAATCCAAAGTTATTTTAGACAGATTTGTTTTGCCAGAAGAATCTGATGATAAAGAACCGTGTTCCATTTCGTTTTCTGGAGGTATAACATCTAGTTTGAGGCTTTTGTATGAACAGAAGTATCCTCCATGCATTTGGAAAACTAGAGTGTTGCATTTGAAGCAATCTGAAGTGAAGTTTGAAGCGAGATTGGCCCCTATATACCGCAGGCCGGTGAAGTAAACGCCCCATGTTTGAATGATGGTGTCTTGAGGCATTGCATCATCGGTGCAATGTAGTACGTGACACCATATCCTAATGACGACGTTTGTTGATGACATGCGTTGGATTGTATCTGGAACAATTTAACTATCAAGCTTTCCAATTAGAGTTAGCTCCGTACCGACTACAGCCCAATTATAACATTGAAGTAAGATCTTAGAACCGCGAGACCTAGGTGATTTCATAAAAGCTACAATTTTGTGGGCGAACACGTAGCACGCATGGCCCTGCAGAGGTGATCGCAGACGACGAGGTAGACCTAGAAAAGGGTGGCGCGATGATCTGAATACCTATGTCCGTACTTCGTGGCCCGACATAACAGGGAAAAGAAGGGAAATTTCGCTATTTCATTCTAATATTATAAATTTGATTGTAACTCTTCCTGTCTGTCTGTTAGTTACCCTTTCACGCGCAAACCGCTGGCCAGATTTTGATCGAATGCGGCAAGGGCATATATTTTATTCAGGGAATTTGTCTCAAAAAAGGGTGTAAAATCCATGCCTGAAAATAACGCGAAGGATAGAGCTAGTAGACGATAATATAGAGCACTTAAAAGTTCTACACCCCTCATTCGAATTCCAATTTTCATACACCGACTATATGACCACTCGACACTGTCACTCGCTATATACTAGAAGTGGCGGCAGTGGAATAATGTAAACCCCGTATTACGCTATAAATGGAACAAGCAGTCATCAAATTAACCCATCTCTATCAAACATCAGTAATTAACGTCATGAATGAGCTAATTAGGTTGGTGATAACGAATGCCGCGCGTATAGCCAATATTAAACGCAAAACGTAATGTTATGACTCATTTCAATTAAATAAATTATTGAATCATTATGTGATTAAATACTTGACATACACATTTTCTTATCTAATAAGCCATAATACATGTAAAACGATGCGCCCAAAGAATGGTGACAAGTATGCCATTTGCTACATTAGGATCTACATTTCTTAGGCCAAATATGGGTGTACTAAAGCACCTCCTATGGCCACCTCCTCATGAGCGTTTAAGCGTTTATGTCTTATCCAGGAAGTCATTTTAGATCACCCAACTCCAAGATACAGACTCTCTAATTTGGAGCTCACTGGATAAATGTATCTTAGATATTTAATCATTTTAGATCACCGAACTCCAAGATACAGACTCTCCGTCTAGTATGGAGCTTACTGACAAATGTATCTTAGATATTAAGTTATTTGAACGATAAATGTAATCTTATTTTATGGGACTGTAATAAGGCATTATGTGGTTGTTTCTGTGTGATATTCGCGCTGTAACCGAGCCGAATCTGTACATTGCATATTTGTCGAAAATTTGAATTGAAGTACATATCCTTATCCATATAGAAGCCGAAACAATTTTTTTTTTGGATTATTGTCTGTCTGTCTGGCTCTTGGTGTTACAATCACGCAAAAACTACCAAACGGAATTCAATGAAATTTGGTATGGTAATAATTTATATCCTAACTTAAAATAATAAATACTTTTTATCCCGGAATCAATAATCAATCCGGGATAATCGCGGGATAAACCATAAAAAAATATTATTTTTATTATTGTTAGTCTCGAGCTGCAGTGTTGTGTTAAAATTCGTGATTTTGCCTATACATGAATTCCTCCATGAACTGATATTGGACTCAGGTTCGTTTCCTGCACTCACCTGAAATTGTACATACACCTTTGGTTTGAACACTTAAACATCGTTTCGTGCATGAACCGACGATGCATTCAGGATCGTTTCTTCTGGAGAAAAATCTTTAACGATGAACGGCCCGTACACGAAACTTTGTAAAATCATTTATTTAAGATATATCTAAACATAATTTTGGTCATGAGCATGAACTGTATATTCTTGACAAAACTTTGTTACATACTTAGCTCGCATGTATCTTTTTTAAATATTATTTCGCCATATTACGATATTTGGCAGTGTAGGTAGAAAAGGTAAGTATTGTATGGTTTTTTTTAAGAGACGGCGTTATCGTTAAATAAGATTGCGCTTTAGAGACCTATGTCAAATTACAAAATAAACACGTGCGTAGCCGCGGGTAACAGCTAGTTCTAAATAAGCTGCTTTATGAAGGTCGTTATTATGAAATTGCATCCATACCTGAATCGATCTCCTTCCACTTGGGATGAGGCGACGATATCCTCTCACTGGTATAAAATGGTGCAGACATCGTGGTGTGGTGTAAAGTCAAGTAGAAACTGCATTGAGACGTACACCACTCGGGGGGTCTTATATTGTAGCCAACGATCTGGAAAAATATAGTATAATCTTAATATATAAAATTCTGCTGTGCGTGTGTTCGTAATTCTTTTCCATTTAAAATAATTGACTGATTTTGAAGTTTTTTCTGCACTTATTGTGTTATCTGAATGACTTTTTGCTTTAGTTGGACCCGGTAGGCGGCGCTGTTAGAGCTGAACCAGTTAGTTAGAGAAGGGAGGAAGTTTTGGTCCATACGTCAGTGAAAGACAACATAAATCTCGGTGGAGTCGGGCATGCTGTAATGACCCGGGTCATACAGTATCCATGAGGATTTCCTCCGTGGAAAAAAAGATGGCGCTGTTGTAGACGGGGTAAGAAGTCGCGAGAAATTCTCTAGTTAGAAACTCTCCATATAGTTCTGTTCATCATCATCATCTCAGCCTATACTCGTCTACTGCTGAACATAGGCCTCCAGTCGCGTCCCAGCGCAACCGGTCCGATGCCACCTGCACCCAACGACTTTCTGCGATCTTCACAAGATCCTGGGTCCATTTGGTGGGCGGCAGTCCCACGCTGCGTTTTCCAATACGTACTTTACAATCTTTCTGCCCTAACGGCCGTCCTATCTTCGCGCTATGTGGCCCGCCGCCACTTCAGCTTACTAATCCTATAAGCTATGTCGGTGATCTTGGTTCTTCTACGATTAATTATGGTATAGATTCTAAGCAATAGATAGACATTAAGGAACAATTCTGTTTTTTTTTTTATTAAAAAACGTAGCCCTGCTCTACGAGTTATTTCTGTAGTGGGTTTACGTGAATTACACATTTGTATTTACAAATGTGTAATTCACGTACACAAACACCCAGACCGAGACAAAAATTTCTAAAAACGCTTGAGTCGGCGCTTAAATGGCTCGTGTCTTCCACGTGTTTAATTTTTCTTTTCTTTTTTAAAAAACGTAGGCCCACACTAGGATTTATTCCTGTGTCGTGGGTGCGTTTACATGCATGAAAATTCACATACACAAATACCCAGACCGTTACAAACAATTGTGGATCACACAAAAATTTGTCCCGTGCGGGAATCGACCCGCGACTATTAGACGCAGTGGGAGGAGTGGCTTAAGCTCTTAACGGCTGCGCTTTCAACTTTCAACGCTCGTGGTGCGCTTATTTTTACAACACTAAACATTTCGGAGTTCGTCAACATTATTTACCTGGCAATATTTGTTAGTTAAGGTCAAATCATTTAAGCTGAATAAGAACAACTTTCTCTTATCCTACAGAGTTCAAATTTGATAAGTTGGTTTATATACTGAGTTCTTAGATTTACGCGAATATTACACATGAAATAAAACTATTTTTTTCGGATTTATCGCGGTTTATTTTTGATTTTTAAGTTCCCGACGTTTCGAGTGCTTTGCAGCACCCATGGTCACGGGAAGGACTAAGGGGTTAGACGTCCAAAAGGCATAGTTGTTCCGGGGTACCCTCAAACTTCTTAATTATTTTTGTTGTTGTTGGTCCGATCTACGCAGAATGAGCTCACGGTGTCTTGAGGTCTTGCAGTGTTATGCTTAGTTTTGGATTTGATTATATTAATTACTGGATCCCAAGTCGATGGAAGCACCCACCCTTCTTCTCTATTGAAATTAGGATGTTTTTTTAATTTCAATAGCCTCGCGAACCATCCTTTGTAGGAATCGGTGTTCTTTCACGATGATTTGTGGTCTATCAAATCTGATGTTATGGCGGGTGCAGTCAAGGACATGTTCACAGACTGCAGACTTCTTTGAGCGACGGTGTTTTAGGTCACCTATGTGTTCTTTAACCCGAGATTTTACCGGTCTTTTTGTTTGCCCTATGTAAGAGACACCACACAAGTTGATTTATTTTAGACTTTAGTACAAGATTTTAATACAATTTAGACCAATGTATTTTATTCATTAAAGAGACAAGTAAAACTATCGAGTCCGTCACCGAGCATCCTTTGTGCTTGGCCGTCTCTATCCACTAATCTGCAAGCGGAGTAAAATGTCCCTTAGAAATAAGGTGACACTTTACAAAACTTGCGTGAGACCCATCATGACGTACGCGTGTGGTGTTCGGGCACGCAGCCCACTCTCACATCGATAGACTTCAAGCGGTTCAGTCCCGCTTCCTCCGCAAAGCCGTAGGAGCCCCGTGGTTCGTACGAAATGTCGACCTCCACTCCGATCTCGGTCTCGAATCTATTCGCGCCTATATTAAAAAGGCGACAACTCGACACTTCGCCAACGCATCTTCCCATGCGAATCCGCTAATCGTAGCCGTCGCCGACTACGAACCCAACCCCTGCCGCTACCGCCGGCCGCGACATGTTCTCACCGATCCCCCCGATGCTTTGACATCGCTTCTTTCCGCTCCGGATACGGACGACAACGACGAAGTCGTAGATCCCCTAGCCCGCCGACCGGTGCACTAATTACACCTCCTCCCCCCGTAGCGACTGTCTAAAACCGAGGCCGGTCCTCGAGGCACCCTCGAGTATGTCGCCCCCTTGCCCTTCTGGCTCGAGCGTAGTGGTTACACGCTCGCCCTTAAGTCCGGTGAAGCTATAAAGGCCGCACGGCCAACAGCGTATATCAGTCAAACACACACAAGTAAAACTATAACAATATATGCTCCAGGTGGCTAACCTTCATATCGCAGTGCAATAAATAGTTATTTATTGCATGTATTTATTATCAGCTATGTTTGATAAAGCACAGGTGAGATTGACCTTCATAGGCCATATTAAATTTATCTTTCAAGTCTGTTACTTGTTGCGTAATAAATTGACTCCTAAGGCGTACTTGGACGAACCAGAATTAATGTTACCTATTGCCAGATGGACCAAAGATCTTGTGAAAATCGCAGGATGTCGTTGGATGCAGGTGGCATCGGACCGGTTACGCTGGAAAGCGATTGGGGAGGCCTATGTTCAGCAATGGACAAGTATAGGCTGAGATGATGATGATGATTGACTAATTAGAGGTTATAATGTTAAGTTAAAGGCAATTTAACGTTATAACTTCGAGTTACTCAATAGCTTTGGGTTAGTTATGCTAACCCTGGTTCATGCAAGTGGGCCCAAGTCTATTTCAATATAGAGAACCTGAGAATGTTTCTAATTCTTTTTAATTGGACAAGCAAACTTGCCGATTACCTGAATCAGAATATTTCGATTCATGTTAATCATTTAAGTATTTATCAGAAAAGTAACAGAGACTAGAGTCTCTGTTACTTTTCTGATAAAATCCACAGGAATTACATTCCATCACTCCGGAATGTAATTCCTGTGGAAACAAAGGGCAAGAAACTCTATGGTCACTATCTATCAATCTATCTATATTATCACGCCAGATCCCTTGCGGGGCAGGCAGAGAGTACAGTCTCATAGTCAGTGTCAATACGCTCGCCGGGTCATGGTCACTCTATTGAAATAATATATTTCTGTCTATATTAAGTTGTGTGGTATGGGCGAACTACATTATTCTGGTCGGGCTGGTCTATCAGATGGGTCTAAGTTAATTATTAAATATTGTATAAAACCTGATGTTATCAGCAACATCATTTACCAATGTATTGCCAGTCTTTTATTACCCTCCCCAGAGAAGAGAGGAGGGGGTTATTCTTTCTAACCTTTCACTCATCATTGATAAAATAGCATTAATTTCGTTCTACATTGCGTATATATCCTGCCCCATGAAGCAAAGATAGAGAGAAGTCGGCCTAAGCAACTGAGCAGTCTTCTAACGAGGCCCGGACGCCATCGCGGTGGGCGTGGCTTACGTAAGTCAGGCATGTCGATTTGTTTAAAGAAAAATGGATCTTTGGATCGATTCGAATCAAACGCGCAAGAATCGATGCTCGTTTAAATCAAAGATTAAAAGATCGACACTCGATTAATGAATTCTAAGTCGATTCTTATTAATTTGCCGATTGGCTGAGGTTTTTTTTGGATTCCTTCCTTTTTATAATTTCTTGATACGTTCAATTTAGAGATTATTGGAAAGACACGACTTAAAGTAAACTTATTTTCGGAACGTAGTATTTTTAACAATAAACATGTTTTGCCATTATTTATATCCCCGATTTACACAACCTACTTAGGTCATAATTTCGATTACTACTATTTTAATGATTGAATCGTGAATGATTCGACGGCTTTCGGAAGCTATCTACTGAATCGATTCAGTGGAGCAGACCAATTTAAAAAAATTGATTATATGGCTTAAAAAATCGATTTTTCGATTAATTGATTTTAATTAGACATGCCTAATCCTCAGCTAGATAATACAAAGTGGGTAAGGTGTAAAGCGTGATCGTATAGGAAAATCTAATAATACTATCTCCTCTTTATATTTACTGCATATCCTGCATACATTCTCTAACGGAGTGACAGAGGTATACTGTGTACACTCACTCACATTTTATGATATTAATCATGCATGCAACACATGAATATGTGTTTAAGTATCTCATGAAAACAATAAAACTATAACAATAATAGGTTTCCGTGTTGGTGCCCTTGTGCGGGTTAAAGGAATAATTAAAAGAATATATTTAAAAAAAATATTACGTATAGACATGCCTCTCACATTTGTCTTACTGCAGAGCCATAAGCAAGGGTGTATGAGTACACCCACATTTCACTAAGGTATTTTGGCTCTGAATGTGAAAGATTATTTCGCATGTCTTTTGTTCTCTGAGAATTAAAGACTTCCTTATACTTTCCTTTTCCTTTACCATTAGTCAGAGAAGTAAGTTAATTAAAGGTAGTGTTGTGTGTGTGTGAATGATCTACGCTGTTGGCCGCGGGGCCTTAACAGCTTCACCGGACAAGAGGGCGAGCGTGCAACCACTACGCTCGAGCCAGAAGGGCAAGGGGGCAACTAGCTCAAGGGCGCCTCAAGGAGAAACGGCCTCGGCTTGGTCAGTCGCTTGGGGGAGGGCGCATACTAGGTGTCTCGCCGTGGTGCTCTGCACCGGCCGGCGGGCAAGGGATTCTTCGACCTCGCCGGCGAGGTCGGTGTCTGATCCTGTAAGAGCTAGTGTTGTAAAAATGAGCGGTCAAGTCGAGCGTTTAGCGCTGAGTCGACGCTCACGTGCGTTGAAACATGTAGAAGACGCGAACGTTTCCAGCGCCGACTCGAGCGTTTTTCCAATACTAATTGAAGCCTACACCCCGTGATAACAAGGCACACAATTGCTCTGTACTTTTCTTCCATACTGACAACTAAGCTTTCGCCACAGTGAGAATATATAATCTAAACAGTAGATCAATTTAGTACTAGCGATCCGAATCAGAATCAGGCATACAGACGCGCGCTTTACGCGTCTCCTCGGCAGCTCTACTACCCGTTGAACACTGCCGAGAAGCGTCTACTGAGTGCGCGCCTGTGTACGTGATTCTGATACGGACTTATCATTTTTAATTTTTTAAATCAGTGGAGCTCATTATTTTACAAATGTTGGTGGACCAAACCAATTAGCCACATAGTCAAAATACATTTAGATCAACAAAAATAATGGATTTGATGCAAAACAAATGTGTGCAAGCTATTTGAAAAACTGAGAATGGTCAGTGTCCTACATGCTCCGTCCATCACCTTTTATGTGCATATCTTAGAGAGTGTGGCAATATTCTATGGGTTGTTTCTAGACATACACAGCCAATTATTTTATAAAATTGATCATTGGTATGTTAGTTCTCCCAATTGCCAAGACAGTATGTGTGTAAGAGATGAACTATGAGAGTGGAGGAAGCAAGATGGGTATGTAAGGAAAGAACCTGTTGGAACTCTGTACTCTCTGCCTACCCCGCGAGGGAGCTGGCGTGATGATATAGATAGATAGATAGATAGTATATGTTATCAAATATTATTTTCTTTCTCTTCCGTTCTTGTTGGAACTCTGTTCTCTCTGACAACCCCACAAGGGTTCTGGCATGGTGATATAGATAGATTGTCTTTCCAGCAACATCTTCATTAATATGATAAGTTTTAAAATACATAATTTTAGCAAATGTGAGTGGAAGGGTCGGAAGAGATCGCCCAAGGAAAACTTAACACAATCAAATAAATAGTCTCTTGGAAAAAGGTCAAGTGCGTAGCACATTTAATCGACAGAAATGTATGAAGAGATGTATGAACGTAGATGAAGCGAAAGAGGTGTGTCAGCATCATAGTATGTGGTAAACTGTAGTCTATGCCTACCCCAGTAGGATAAAGGCGAGAGTGTATGTATGCATGCATGCATAATTTTAGCATGCATATTCATGTTGACTGTACTGTATATTTCCTAGATGTTCTTGGAATTAAGTAGTATAGGTACCAAAATAAAATTCATGGAAGTGGTGGCAATAAAATTAAGGCCATTTGGGAACACACCCATTTTACAACCACACAAGATTATATCTTCCCGAATGTGTTTGATGATTACACTACAATAACGCGTTTAGGGTACTGTTATCGCTGCCTCGGTTCTGCAGCGCATCAGGTATGTTTGCGGCGGCGCATACTGACGACTTTTTCGGTATTATACGCAAAAGATGCGCATCCCTGTTGCGACGTGTTCGAGACAGTGACAACAGTCTGCTGAGAGTTGTTGCCAGCAAAACTGAGGGCCATTATATGGAGCACCTGTGTAGGATACACCTGGTGTAATGGTATATAAAAATAATAAATGTAAATTTACTAACATAGTTTAAGCAAATGTTTACTAACAACTTATGGGTTTTTTTTTTTTTTTGAGCCTGAAATAAAGATGATTTGATTTGATTTCTTATCAAGCTAAATCTACATAGAATTTGTTCTTTGTTTTTTTCATGTTATGGCATCACGACGACGCGTATTTTGCCAATGTTAAGTATTACGAATATTCATTTCAAAATTAATTCAACTCCCCGATGAACTTGATGACAAGGATGATTATGAAATTGATGAAGTCCCCCACCCTGGATAGTAAAGCGATGGATACTTTACATACCAATTGCGACGGCCGTTTTGAGGGAAATCGAAAAGGCACGTTTTATCACTTTGTTACAATTACCTTCACTCATGCACATATAAGAATACACAATGGTTAATATTCCACCAACATTACACATTATAATTCGAAATAACACAAGTGTTGGAAACTAAAACAAATTGACGACAGAAGTCTTCGACTTCCCGCCAAAAAAAGCCAGACATAGATTTGTCTTAACCTTCTTCTCAAACTCACTAAGCGACAAATTTGTCTCGGGCAAAATTATGCCTTAAGCCGTGATTATACTTTGCGACCATAACTCCGACCTGACAGCCTTGAAACGGTCAGGTCGGAGTCAAAGTTGGATCCAACGGCGACACGACCGCGACTGCGACCAAGGACATTTAGTGATGCAGTCATCCTTACGATAAACATCAATGTATCGATATAATATGATACTGTTGTCGTGTAAAACATAATGTGGAAATAATAGTGATTGATGATGTATCGAAACATCAATCTTTTATTAAGCTTTTTTTTTGTCGATGTATCGATGTATTTGAGGTTTTGTATAAAAAACGTCGCTTTGAAAATATCGATATATCGATAAATCGATATTTTACAAGTTTTTATTACACTTTGTTTATTTGTATGTCTGTTTATCATTCTGGTTTAAAAATTAATCATAACGATGACTGCATCACTAAATGACCTTGGTCGCAGCCGCGGTCGGGTCGGCGGTTGGATCCAACATTGACTCCGACCTGACCGTCTCAAGGCTGTCAAGTCGGAGTCGTGGTCGCAAAGTATAATCACGGCTTTATACTCACTAAGTCACAAATTTGTCTCATGATATTACTGATTTAAAAAGTCCATTCTAGTATGAACACGTGACATACGGTTTGTTCAGACGAAAGATGGCGGAGTTTATGTTCTTTATTTTGGTGTATAATACTTGTCATAGATTGTCTGTGAGCATCGGCCATTCATATTCTAAAACTTGTGAGAGAGGACGCACGTCTAAATGTAACGAATAGATGAAATAGATGAAAATACTTATTATTTCAAGTCAAAACATTAGGTAGTTTTTGAATTATCGTCATTTTTATAAACCGCGGCAAATTTATGACCGCGCCGCCGCGACCTCATTGAGCATACTTGTAACGTCTTTCGTCGCGGGTGGAGCAGAAGGGTTAAAGGAAAGCTTAAGGGTGGGGATACACACCCGAAACCAACGCGAACGAAGTTGCAGGTACAGCTAGTGAAAAATAAAGAATTGAATTTTGGTTTTACCAAAGGGCGTTGTACTACTGACGCCGGTGTAACTCTAATAAAGCATATCTTCGATGCCTGGGAGAACTCACAGGACGCCATTGGCATTTTTTGTGATCTTTCCAAAGCATTTGATTGTGTGAAACATGAAACACTGCTGCTTAAATTGGAGCACTATGGTATCCATGGTAAAGCACTTAATCTTTTAAAATCTTACCTAGAGGACAGACAACAGTGTGTTCAAATAAATCAAACTAAATCTCTAGGCTCTTTAGTTAAAATGGGCGTTCCACAGGGATCGATACTGGGTCCATTCCTATTCTTAGTTTACATAAATGATCTACCTGAAGTAATTAAAAATCGAGCGAAGATAGTGTTATTTGCTGACGATACCTCTTTGATTTTTAAAGTAGGTAGACATGTTAATAACTTTGACGAAGTAAATGACGCTATTCTTCAACTACATAACTGGTTTACATCCAACAATTTAGTGCTCAATAACAAGAAAACTAAATGTATAAGGTTTTCTTTGCCAAATGTAAAAAGTACTGTACATGATATTATACTGAACAATGAGAAACTTGAGTTCATTAATGATACATCTTTTTTAGGAATTACGCTTGACTCCAGGTTACAATGGGGTCCTCATATTGAGAATTTAGGTAAACGGCTTAGCTCCGCTGCCTATGCCGTAAGGAAGATCAGGCAACTAACTGATGTGGACACCGCGAGGATAGTCTATTTTAGCTACTTTCATAGTGTCATGTCTTACGGTATATTATTGTGGGGTAGGGCAGCGGACATTGAGTCTGTTTTTATCTTGCAAAAAAGGGCTATTAGGGCCATCTATAACTTGAGTAGTCGTGACTCTTTAAGAGAACTGTTCAAAGTAGCTAATATCATGACGGTCCCATGTCAATATATTTATGAAAACATTATGTATACTAGAAAAAAATTAGATCTTTTTAATCAGCTAGGTGATAGGCATTGCTATAACACACGACATAGAAATAAATTAGACCAACCGCAGTTTCGTCTGTCAAAAATTCACACGTCTTTCATGGGGCACTGTGTTAGATTTTATAACAAAATTCCCATTGACGTCACTAAACTTAGTGAAAATAAGTTCAAAGCTTGTGTAAAACGAACACTTTGTAAGCAAGCTTATTATTCAATAGAAGATTATTTAAAAGATAAAAATGCTTGGATAGATGCTATTCCAGCTCCACTTGAGTCATGACAACCTATTCAACTGTTGTTATTTAACATTACCTCTCTTCCTTCTATTAATTTAACACAATATGTACTTTTTTTGTAAATGAGGGAACCATGTAGCCATTCTCATAAATAGTATTATTCACTTTTTTAACTTAGACTCACCTGATGACCAACCTACATTGTTCTCCCATACCCTACAACAGAATGTAGATGAAAAAGTTTATAATTTCTTATTTTAAAAGAGTAACCGTGGAGTTTCTTGCCCTTCTTCTCCACAGGAATGACATTCCGAAGTGGCGGTAGAGTCTTTGTTACTTTTCTGACGATTCATAAATACTGTAATGGTTTACATGAATAAAAAATATTCTGATTCTGATAAATAATATTAAGCCTCAGATCATATCTGAGATTAAACAAAGTCTCACGATTATACTCCCCCAAACGGCATCCCCGTTTGGGGGAGTATAAGCCGCAGAAGTGTACTTTGTACTCCTACATTTTGTCGTCAATGTTTATAACGAACGCCATATTACGATGCCATTATACAATTTCGTACTTGAGAATTATGAGATAGAAAAACCACCCTTTTATCGACCTAGGTTACAATTACATTCACTCGTACACATATAAGAATACATAATGGTTAATATTCCACCAACATTACACATTATAATTCGAAATAACACAAGTTTTGGAAATTAAAGCAAATTGACGACATCAGTCTTCGATTTCCCGCCATAACTCCCTTGTTCTTTGTTCTTTTGAAATTTTATCAGCGAATTTTGAAAATGACAGAAGTTCATGACATTTAATTTTTATTACAATGTAATGACAATTATAATATTAGCCCTGTTAAGAAACTGTCCCACTATTGGGCACGGGCCTCCACTCAAACTGAGAGGGTTTAGGCCATAGTCCACCACGCTGGCCTAGTGCGGGTTGGCGAACTTCACACAACTTCGAGAAACTCTTAGGCATGCAGGTTTCCTCACGATGTTTTCCTTCACCGTTAAAGCAAGTGATAATTAATTTTTAATACGCACATGCTTTCGAAAAGACAGAGGTGCGTGCCTGGTTTTGAACCCGAGACCTTTGACTTTGCAGTCCAACGGTCTAACCACTAGGCTATCTCTGCTTTTGCACTGCAATGACAATTAATTATGCCATAATTTATTTAGACCTAATTATATATATCAGTGTCTTGATCTAATAACAACTTTGAAATTGTGATATTAAAGTCTAATTTTCAGATGAATATTGTTACAGTAATATTGTGTTGTTTCTGAATGATGTTTCTTTGTATTTGTACACATAATTTGTTTTACAATATAATGGATGATTCATTTTTCTTTATCTTTTCCTGTAGAAAAAAAGGTGGTAGATATATACAATGCCTTTGGTGATAAAAGGCGACAATGATGGCTTGTTCAGAAGTTTAGAGGGATTAGAATCAAGATTAGGACAACGACAGATTAAGATGAAGTAGTTGCAGGTTTGATCCCTGTAAACATATCCATAGAATAGTAATATTTTAGTGTGAAGCTACATTTTTTATGGCAAATAGAAAAAATAAAGTAAAACGTTTTTTTGGTGGGAATTCGTCACTTTGTTTTAATTTCCTGAACTTGTGTCATCCATTATGTATTATACTATATACTATACTATGTATATAACTTATATGTGCATGAGTGAAGGTTATTGTAACAAAGTGATAAAACATGCCTTTTCAGCTTCCCTCAAAACAGCTGTCGCAATTTGTATGTTAAGTATCTATCGCTTTACTATCCATCTTCTTCAATTTTATTATCATAGTTGTCATTAAGTTCATTAGGGAGTTGAATTAATTTAAAAATAAAATGATTAAAAATCAAACATGATTAAATGATTTAAAAATCATGATGATGCATGATCAACATGATTATGCATCCCACTGGGCATTGGCAAAATACACTTAAAATAAGTGTGAAGCTATAACCAAAAGAAGATGTAAATATCTATGATTTACTTTTTTCTATAGGTAGTATATAGATGACAGAAATCCCCACATAATACAAGTTTAAGGCTGCTTAATAGGTTTAATGATGCTAGCTATCAGGTCCTGAGTTTGAATAATACTATACAGTATTTTTCATGTAAGTTGGGTACTGTGACAGTTGTAAGTGCCAAAGAAAATTACACTTTATTCAATGGCAATAAGGGGCATGACCCGTTTCACTGCTTATGGTTTTATGCCCTAACACTATTGATTAAATATTAATTTCATTTGGCACTTAGAACTGTCACTATCCTTTCTATGTGAAACATATTATAGTCAAAGAGTTAAGGATTTTTTTTTTTTATATTTAAAAAATCCCAATTGCATTCTGAAGTCTAGAATCAAGCTGGGTATAACATAGACCTCTTAAATCTATCTCTATCTATCTATATCATCACGCCAGATCCCTTACGGGGTAGGCAGAGAGTACAGAGTACCAACAGGCTCTTTCCTTACATATCTCTCTGGCTTCCTCTGCTCTCATAGTCCGTCTCATACACGCTCGCCGGTTACGGAGACTCCTGACTTGTCCATCAGATAAGACCCGGTCTATTTGGTCATGGTAAGATAGTCTAGGTCTTCCCCGGTACCTACATCCTTCCACTTTCGCATTGTATATCTGTTATGTCATTCTTTCTTTGGACATTCTTTCTATATGCCCGAACCAACGGAGCATACCCTTTCTCATCTTTACACGGATACTCTCTTTCATACCTATTTGCTTTCTTACTACGCTGTTGTGAATAAGGTCAGTCAGCTTCACTCCGCACATCTTCCGCAGAGCCCACATTTCCACCGCATTTATCCTACTTTCATTCTCTTTCTTACATACCCAGCTCTCGCTGCCATATAACAGTGTTGGGACAAGCACTCCATTATGTATGGTCAGCTGCGCCTTTCGGCTTAAGTGCCGGCTCCTAAGTAGCTTTCCCATCGCGCCATTCACTCTGTTCCCTGCACTCACTCTTCTCGCAATGTCAGCGGTGTATTTTCCATCCATACTGAATGCGCATCCAAGATATACAAACTGATTCACTTGCTCCAGCACATCGTTCCCAACCACAATCCTTCCACCTCTTAAATAATGATAATATCAGCCTATACTGCCCCACAGCTGGGCAAACGCATTCTCCCACAAATCGAGGTGAAAGAGATTAGGTCATACTCCACCACGCGGACCCAGTGTGGTGTGGTGGGGGCAGGTATGTGGCCACCTGCTGTTAGATCTTATCAAGCCACCTATAAGGCTTTTAACTCAGCTTAACGACTAGCACATTAAGCGGTAACTGGGACCAACGGCCTAACATTCCTTCCAGAGCAGGGACATGTTTGAATATAAATATGCCACAAACGATCACCCATCTCAGGCTGACCGAGTCGAAAGCTACTTAACCTTAGTGATTGGTAAGAACACCAACACAAGGTTGATTTGGAATAGGAATAAAACTTCAAAGTCTCAAGTATCTTAAATCTAATTTTTTAAAGTTCTACTTTAATGTAAGTTTTATAACTTTTACCTAGGGTTGTAAAAACGCTCGAGTCGGCACTTAAAATGCTCGCGTCTTCTATGTGTTTCACTGCTCGTGACTGTCGACTAAGCGCTAAAAACTAACACTACCTGCACCTCTATCTGAAGATTCACTTTTAACTAGAGAAATTGTTTTTGAACATGATTCATGCCTTTGATTTTTTGTGTTTACATGCTAATTCAAAGATAATAAAACAAGTTAGTCCAAAAGAGCAAAGTTCCAAATTTTCTATTGAAAAACAAACTATCGCAAGCATAACAAATATGTATTTTAGTATTAATTTTTTTTCATGGGTATGCTCCGTTGGTTCGGGCATATAGAAAGGATGCCAGAAGAAAGAATGACAAAACAGATATACAATGCGAAAGTGGAAGGATGTAGGTGCCGGGGAAGACCTAGACTATCTTACCATGACCAAATAGACCGTGTCTTAGCTGAAGGGCAAGTCAAGAGTCTCCGTAACCGGCGAGTTACACACTCGCCGGTTGAGACGAACTATGAGAGTGGAGGAAGCCAGAGAGGTATGTAAGGAAAGAACCTGTTGGAACTCTGTACTCTCTGCCTACCCCGCGAGGGAGCTGGCGTGATGATATAGAATAGAATAGAATAGAATTTTTTTTCAAAATGTATTTTCTGATAGTACCCAACCAATAAGGAAATGTCATCCCATTAAAAGTAAATTTAAACGTAGGCGTATATTTATTAATCACTCAAACACAGATAAACTTTTGTGTTGTTAATTATTTCTCTTAAATACCTGTATAAGACTCCTCAAACGAAGTTGCTGAGTGACTAAGGGTGTCCATTCCCTGCATCTCGGCCTCCCAAACATTCTTCAACAAACTACACGTTAAAAAAACAAAGGTACGCCTGTACCAAAACCACAACACACAACCACACTAACGAAAGCTCGCCAAATGTGAATATATAATAAACATGTGACACATCAACGGTAATAAATAATATAACTTTTTGCAAGATTAAATTTATAAATAAAATGCATTGTTCAGCTGACTTCAACAAATTGTCAAAATTTTAATTAAACGTTCCAGTTGCCATGAGCATGAAAATACTACCAATTTCTACCATATACTCCATTTTTATAAGCTTTTATTTTTTCCATTTCTTTTCTGTATTTTCTTTTAAATCGTTACCAAAAAACGATTCATATTCGGTATTTAATAATACTGCTGGAGTATTTCCAAAGAATTATAAAGTTACGTCTTATCTGAAGGACAAGTCAAGAGTCTCCGTAACCAGCGAGCGTGTATGAGACGAACTATGCGAATGGAAGAAGCAAGAGAGATATAATAATAATAATAATAAATTCTTTATTTGCCAATAAAAATACATACAAATGAGGTTACCGTCGGTCCCAAAATAGGCTAAGCCTGTATCTTGGGCACCGTGCTTCATATACATATAGTGGGTTGTCATAACAAGTTATCTGAGATTATAGAACATTCTTACAGCTAAAAACAATAAAAAAAAAAGAGAGTATAAAGAAAATTATTAAAATATACAGAAACATGTAGCGTAAATACACAATTTTGCCTGTGTGTGTGTGTGTGCGTGTTTGTGTGTGTGTGTGTGTGTGTGTGTGTGTGTGTGTGTGTGTGCGCTTGTGTGTGTATGTGTGTGTACAAAACCCAAGTGATAGATTTATCTACTTATGGTTAACAAATTTTCTGTTTGTGTGTAGGTCAAAGTAATAAGCCATTTTTTGAGTATATGTTTTATTTGATAGTTTGTAGCGTTCCTGATGTTGTGGTTTTTGTTTATTATGTTGTAAATATGTGAGTGAAGGAAACTTGGATGACGTTGAGCAAAAGTAGAGTTAACAGCTACAGTCAGTACCCTAAAATTTCGCTTACTTTTTAGCATTTCTAGGTCGTCTCTTTGTGAAGTCTTTATATGAATCTTAGTAGTGACATTAGTAATGTATATTTTGCGGACACTAAGAATAGACGCCTCTGCATATAGCTCATCAGTTGGAAAGCGATAAGGTTTGTGCAGCATAACTTTTAAAACTGCTCGTTGTGCTCTCTCTAGATCTAACATGTAGGTTTTTGCTGCCCCACCCCATGTAACAATACAATATTGTAAAATGGATTGACACAGAGTTAAGTACACCAGTTTTCTTGTGTTTACAGGTGCACTTTCGCGAAGCAGTTTCATTACGTAGATGAACTTTCGAACACGCTTTGTCAATTCTATTATATGATGCTTAAAGGATAGGTATTGATCAATCGTAACACCTAAATATTTTAAATAATCAGTCCTTTGGAGTGTAGGACAAGTGCACATAGAGGTCAAGTTATGTTCGCAACAATTGGTATGCAAACTGATAATATAGTTCGGCAGTTTAGTAGCTTGAGTTTTCCTGAAGACTATGTATTGGGTTTTCATAGTATTAAGAGTGAGCAAATTTAGGTCAAGCCAACTGGCGATACTTAAAATTCCAGACTGTGCTTTTGTGTATACTTCATTCCAGCTCATACCGTGAAACAGAATAAGCGTATCATCTGCGTAACATATTATATCTGCATTAGGTATATTAAGTCTAAGTATACCATCCATATAGATTGTAAATAAAACTGGGCCAAGTAAGCTACCCTGTGGTACACCAAAGCAAATAGTTAGCTCATTACTAATATGGTCCGCTATCTTTACACATTGTCTCCGGTTGCTAAGGTAGCTAGAAAACCAGCTCAATACTGTGCCTCTTATGCCAAGAGATTCTAGTTTGTTCAGCAGTATTGGAATTGACACAGTATCGAAAGCTTTAGCAAGGTCGACAAATATGCCAAGACAACGTTGACCTTTATCTATGTGCCCAGATGCAAGATCTATAAGTAATTCTACTGCATTTTGGGTGCTTTTGCCTAATCTAAAGCCGAATTGTCTTTCTGAAAGTAGGCCATTTTTTTCTAGATAGTTCACAATGCGTTTATTTACTAGTTTTTCCAAGATCTTTGAGAAAATGCTAAGAAGAGATATTGGCCTGTAATTATCGGGCACCAATTTTGTAAATAGGGGTTACCAATGCAACCTTCCATCTTTCCGGAAAAACTCCCGTAGCCATACTTAGATTACAAATAAAAGTGAGAGGCTCAAGAATAAAAGGCCCGATTGCTTTAATTAAAGGTGTTTTATAACCATCTAAGCCTGGGGCACTATCGTTTTTGAGGTTTCGTATTATTGTTCCTATTTCAAGGTTATCAGTCGGTACCAAATACATTGATGCGGAAAATGAGGGCTGGGAATTTACTCTACTGGCAAGATCCTGTTCAGATGTAAGTAGTTTCATCATAATGCGGTTCGATAGATTTTTACCTGTAGAAACAAAATGATTATTGCAAGCATTAAGAGATTCTTTAATTGAACTTTGGGATTTTAAAAGTTCTTGAGAATCATCCTGTTTTTGTGACAACTCACATATGTCTTTAAAAGTATTCCATATTTTTTTCGGATTATTTTTATTTTCATTTAATAAGTTTGTATCATGATTCTTTTTAACTTTTCTTACAAGATCTATGAGGAAGTTCCTATATCTTGTATATGATGTTTTCAGTGTTTCATTATAAGGGGACTGTTTGACTAGAGAATGTAGTTTATCTTTAAATCGCATGCATCGTATTAATCCTGGAGTTATCCAGGGTTTTAGGATAGTTTTTTTTCGACTATATTTAATCTTTATCGTACTTTTTGTTACTGCTGAATCAAGTACGCGATAGAAAGAGTTAACTGCTTCATTAACAGTATTGCTACTAGTAATAGAGGTCCAGTCTGCGCTTTTTAATTCTGTTTGTAAAGTTTCATAATCTGTCTTTAAAATCGTTTTACTGTTTCTTTTTCTTAGTTTTTCTTTCTCGGTATTGAGTCCTACCATTACCGCATCGTGATCTGTTAGTCTACATTTGGCGACAACACCGACTACTTTTTCACTGCTTCTTACGAAAAGGTCGGTTTTGTGATAGCAGGTAGTAGACCAAGTTGTGCCATTAAGCACTGATATTCCGCATTGTCCCCACTAGGGTTATTAACTAACAAGTCGATGTTAAGGTCACCTATAACAATAGTTCGTGAGTTATCTTTTATTTTTGTTAGAGTTTTATCCAATGAATTTAAGAATTGACTCAGATTCACAAAAGATGGTGAGCGATATACACCAACTATTTTGATAAAACTGTCTACGTTAATTACTAAGCAATTAGCATCATCTATATCCGGTTCAATTGCCGAAATATTGTAAATATCTTTAACGTAGACAGTTCGTAACACCACCAGCTTTGTTTATGTGTTTATTTGTATTAAATACCTGATAACCGTCAAGTCAATATGTAAGGAAAGAATCTGTTGGAACACTCTGTACTCTTTGTCTACCCCGCAAGGGATCTGGTGTGATACTATCGATATATAGATAGAATTATAAAGTTTATTTCTTGTGTACAAATAGAGGAATGTTCCATAAGACTTTACCATTTCCTGCTTTACTTATCGTACGCATCGTTCTTTATACGTTGCTAGACTTGCTTGTTTTACATTTTTAAGCTATATATATATGTGTGTATTTTTTATAGCATTTCTACTGGTTCCTAATGATACGAAGGCTTTTAAAAGACTATTTACGAAAGGTACTTTTTGTGTCAGATGTTTGAGCACGAGTGAAGATAATAGAAATATAATGATATACAGTCTGTCTAATGAAAGCTGAGATTGATTTTTTAGCATTTTCATAAGATGGCAATCCCGAGATTAATGTCATTCAGGGGCCGCTCGCACGAGCGTATTTTTGCAGCGCTGGAATAAACCGTCGAGATGAAACAAATGGAAAACAGTACATGCGTTCACTTTTAATTTTGGGTTAATTTTTATTAATCTTAATAATGAATTTAGATAACGACTTTATAATAATTATATCTTGCAAAAGATGGAAAAGTCAAGAGTCTCCGTAACCGGCGAGCGTGTATGAGACGAACTATGAGAGTCGAGGAAGCCAGAGAGGTATGTAAGGAAAGAACCTGTTGGAACTCTGTACTCTCTGCCTACCCCGCAAGGGATCTGGCGTGAGGTTATAGATAGATAGATAGATAGATAGATATCTTGCAAAAATGATTTAATTTCGTAGCCGATTGCCATTATCAAAAAAAAGCAGAAAGTAGATTCTTTCAATTGCAGTGCTGATTTCTAATAAGATGGTAATTATTTGAATTAAAACAGTTTTATTTACTTTGTGCCGGCAATAAAACAGATTTTAGTTACTATCATTCTTTTTATTAATAATATACACTAGTTGTGGTGAAATATTGCGCAGTCGCGACATCAACTCGTAGAACTGGCTGCTCGGCATTATCTTCACATTTACAGAGGTCTGGAAAACGCACGTATCTTTATCACAACCTTTATCCCAAAAGAAGTGTATAGATAACCGTCTGTGTGTGTGTGAATGATGTACGCTGTTGGCCGCGAGGCCTTTACAGCTTCACCGGACTAAAAGGCGAGCGTGCAACCACTACGCTCTAGCCAGCCAGAAGGGCAAGAGGCGACATACTCGAGGGCGCCTCTTCGAGGCGCCCTCGGTTGGGACAGTCGCTGTAGGGGGACGGGTGCACTATTAAGCGCACCGGTCAACCGCCGGCAATGGGAGGGGATCTACTACTACGTCTGCGACTACTTCGTTGTCGCTCGTATTCTGAGCGGAAAGAAGGGATGACAAAGCATCGGGGGGGTCGGTGAGAACATGTCTCGGCCGGCGGTAGCGGCAGGGGTCGCGAGGGAGGTCGTAGTCGGCGGTGGCTACGATTAACGGATTCGCATGGGAAGATGCGTTCGCGAAGTGACGTGTTGACGCCTTTTTAATAAAGGCGCGAATAGGTTCGAGACCTAGATCGGAGTGGAGGTCGACGTTCCGTACGAACCAGGGGGCTCCTACGGCTTTACGGAGGAAGCGGTTTTGAGCCGCTTGAAGTCTGTCGATGTGAGAGGGGGCCGAATGCCCGAACACAGCACACGCATAAGTCATGATGGGACGAACGCAAGTTTTGTAAAGCGTCACCTTATTTCTAAGGGACATTTTACTCCGCTTGCAGATTAACGAATGGAGACGACCGAGCACGAAGGATGCTCGGTGACGGACCCGCTTGATGTGCGGGCCGAAGGTCATGGTACTGTTCAGGGTGACCCCTAAATATTTGACCTCTTTGACCCAGGGAATGGGTCGGTCGAACATGGTCACTTGACCTCGGTTCCTTCCGGGGTGGCGCAGAGAGTGGTGCGAAGGTGCACCTCTGGAGAAGAGCACCGCCGCGCTCTTGTCCGGGTTCACCTCGATTCGCCACTTCCTGAACCAATCCCCTAGGGTATTGGCGGCGGTCTGGAGTTTCTTCGTGATGAGGGCCTTGTTCCTATTGGAATAATAAAGAGCGGTGTCATCCGCGAATAAAGCTAGTTTAACATCACTCGAACGAGGAATGTCGTTCGTGTAGAGGCTAAACAGGAGCGGAGAGAGCACTGAGCCCTGTGGGACTCCAGCACTGATGGAGTGGGAAGCGGAGCGCGTCATTTCGACGCGATAACGAAAGGCGCGATTCGACAAGAAGTCTCGTAAGATGAGCACGAGTCTGTCCGGCACACCCAATCGGTAGAGCTTGTAGATCAAGCCGTTGTGCCAGACTTTGTCGAATGCCTTCGCGACATCCAGGAAGAGAGCGCCCGTGTAGACGGGTCTTCCGGGCCCATTGAGACCGGAGAGAATGTGCTCCGTGATGCGGTGCACCTGATGGACACAAGAGTGTTTGGCTCGAAAGCCGAACTGCTCGTCGATAAGGATACCCCTGGACGTTATGAAGTCCTTGAGCCTCGCCAGAAGGAGGCGCTCGTATATCTTGGCCAGGGAGTTGAGGAGACTGATAGGGCGGTAGCTCGCGGGGAGATTGCGAGGTTTGCCGGGCTTGGGGATGCCAATGACGTCCGCCTCCTTCCACTTAGCGGGGAAGGTGCAGTTCGTCATGGCGGCGTTCAAGATGGCCACCAAGAGGCAGATGAGTTGGGCGGGCAGGCATTTCAGAACGCGATTCGAAATGCCGTCAGGGCCGGGGGCTTTTTTAGATTTAAGACCCATTATCAGATCTTCGACCTCCGTTTGCGTGATAGGAAGCAAGGAATCGACGGGAGGGAGGGATGCCCTGCGCTCGACTTCCCTATCTACCGCGTCGACGTGGGACTGGTCGACGGACTGAGAGCTGGGGGCGCACTGGCTCTCGAGGGAGTCGGCGAGAAGCTCGGCCTTTTCGTCGTCGTCGAAGGCTGGGGGTATTGCGCCTGAAGGGCGGGACAGCGGGGGCATGTCAGTCGAGGAGTCGGATTTGAGGCTACGCGCCAGCTGCCAGTAGGCCAGATGCGACGGCGCGATGCCCTCTAGGAGGACACCCCACCGTTCCTCCCGGACCTCCGCGACACGACGCTTTACCTCTCGTTGTAAAGCGCGCATCCGGGCCCGATTGGCTTCGGTGGGGTAGGAGTCGTACGCTCGGATGGAAGCATTCTTGGAACGAATGAGATCCCTAACATCGTCCGGCAGTCGAAAGCGGTTGAGGTAGAGATCTTCCGCCTCGACTTGCTTGGACGATCGACTGACAGCCGATCGGATGTGCTCGGTGAAGGCATCTACGGCCTGATCGGTGTCCTGAGGGGACGGGATGGAGTCCGAGCTGAGAGGCAGGGGGGGAACCGAGTCTCATGACTACAGGTCGATGGTCAGAGTCGAGTTCCTGGACTACTTCCAAGGAGTGCAGCCGTAGGGTGACACCCTTCAGAAGCGCCATGTCCAGGACGTCGGGTCGGTGATTGGGATTGTTAGGGTAGTGGGTAGGGTGCATGGGTGCGATGACGTCAAAGTCGAGAACGTCGACCAGGGCGTCAAGGCTCCTACCGTTAGGGGAAGTGGTGAGACCGTTCCAGGCCACGTGTTTGCTGTTGAAGTCGCCCGCCAGAATGACGGCGCTTCCCAGATTGAGGAGTGCTTCAAAGTCACTCCTGAGAACGGATTTAGTGGGGGAAAGGTAAACGGAGGCGATCACGATGGGCTGGTGCCCCGTGAGAGAGACGCGACAGACCGAGGCTTCGATGTTGGTGAGCGCGGGGGGATCGAGAGGGATGCAGTGCAGGGACCTCCTGTAGTAAATGAGAGTACCGCCTCCGCGGGAGCCGATTCTGTCATTGCGCACGAGGTTGTAGTTTGCGATCCTAGGATCGCGTTGTGCGGGCTTCAGGAAGGTTTCCTGCACGAGGAGGATATCAAGTTGGTGATCTCGGAGGAAATCAGCAACCTGATCTCGCTGGGAGCGAAGGCCATCGGCGTTAAAGAACGCCAGGGATAGGTTGTGGGGCTTTTGGCGGGGAGATCGTAGATCCATTATTGGGTGCGGGGGGGTTGGGTTTTGAGGGACGCCAGGACGTCATAGACGTCCCTGTATTCCGCGGCCAGGAGAACCTGGTCCGCCAAGTTGGTGGCGGCGCGGAGACGAAGGGCGAGTTCGCGGACTCTGGGGAACAGCGCGGGGCTTATAACCGCCGAGACGCTCATAATTAGGTCGACGTCCTGACTGACGTTAGTGACCGGAGGGGGACAAGCCGCCACCGGCGGGATCGCCGGCGCGCGCTTCGGGGGGCGGGCGGGGCCCACTGACGCAGGGTGGGAGGCCGCGGTGTAGGGCAGCGGCTTCACCCACGCGTTGGCGCCGAGGGACGGCCTGAGCGGCGGGGGAGGGGGGGCCAGCTTCAGTGTCGCGGGAGCGCGGGGAGCCGTGGTCGCTGGCGCAGAAGGCACCGGACGAGGGTGCGCTGAGGGCGCGGGGGGGTGTTGCGCTGAGGGCGCAGAGGGGGGGGGCAACCGCGCGGGGGCGGCGGCGGCCGCCGCGCCTCGCCCGGCCGCGCTTCCCCTTCGGGGCCTTGGGGCAACCGCGATAGTTCGCGGTGTGCCCCTTGGTGCCCCAGAGGACGCAGCTGGGGGGCTCGGCCGCCGTCTCCTTCGAGCGGGCGCACTGGGACGTCGCGTGGTCCCCGATGCACTTAACGCATCGAGGGCGCGCGTGACAGTTTCGCGCAGAGTGCCCGTACAGTTGGCAATTGTGGCACTGCCCGGGCGTGCCACGTTTGTGGGGGGCCTCCACGGAGAGGCCAGATATATGGCACACGGCCTTCAGATCGAAGACCCTGCGGCCGGACTCGGTGCGGTCGAGGACGACCAGCACCATGTCGTACGCCTCCTTGGAGTGCCCATTGGCCATTCTGTGCACCTGGCGCACAGGAAGGTCCTGGGACTGGAGGTCGGCCTTGATGACGGCGGTGTCCAGCTCCCTCGGGACACCGCGGATTACCACCCTGAGCTCCCTTTCCTCCTCCAGGGTGTATGTGTGGTAAGCGATCTTATTTGATCGCAGGAACGCGGATAGCCGTCGGTGGTCGTCCGAAGACGCCACCTTGACGGCTATGCCTTGCGCGGTGGAACGCGCGTGCGTGTAATTTATTTGGCGATTATAGATCGCCTTGGAGATGCGCTCCCAGGCGCTCTTGTCCTGAATGACAAGCGGCGGGGGAGTGATGTTCGGACGTGCGGGGCGCGCGAGGGGGGAGGCCCTCGCGGCCGCGTCGGGAGACGGAGACGGCCGGGGGCCGGTGGGGCCGGGAGAAACAGAAACGTTTCCGGCCCTCTGGATTTTGGGTGGCGGCGAGTCGCTCGACCTCCATATCCGAGTCCGAGAGAGGCTCGCACCCGCATGGTGAGACGGGGCGGTCGGCGGGGGTCTGGGGCTGAGCCCCTACATCAGTTCGCGGCGCGGCGAACGGAGTCGCGGGGCGCGCAGAAGGCGCGGGGTGCGCGGGGCCGGGGGCCGACGCGCGCGCGGGCGACGCGTCGGGCGAGGCGGGCGAGTACGTCGCCCTGAATTCCCGGACTATGTCCGGGCAGCGTAGGACGATGTACTTCGCGAGCTCCCGGACGAACTCCGGAGGGAAGTCTTCCGCCATTTCCAGAGGGGAAATGGCAGGGCGAGTGAACTAAAAAACAAAAGGGGCCCTAAGACCCGGGCGTGAACGATGCCCTGATCCCCCCACCGGGCAGCGGCGGGGGGGTGGCACTACCGGGGAGACGCGGCGTGCCCCTTCGCCTTAAGGGCGAACGGGCGGCACCAAACCCTAGCTGCTCCGGGGCGAAGAGAACCGCCGCACGGAGAATAGAATAGAAATAGATATAAAGAGAATAGATAAATCGAATTAAAAACTCACCCTAGAGAAGAAACCGCGGGAGGGCCGGCCGCGCCGTTAGCCGACGCGGCTGCCTAGCAACCCACGTGATTGGTCACGCCGGGCTATACGCGAACCGTACCTACACGGGACGCAAAAGCATACGCACAGCGAATGCAAACACGTAAACACGCAAGCACAACACACGCAAGCACAGCCGCGACGAACCACGTAGGTCGCGGAAAACGACCGTTACAAAAACGCGGGAAGGCCGACCGCCGTCAGAACGGCGAGTCTGCCTAACGGCTCGCCTTGTTGCTACGCGCGAGCCAGACGCGGAGAAGTACCGTCGCAAGCCCGTATATGCGTATGTATACACGTATAGGAGCCAACCAGGTCACCACTCCACGCAAGCGCCGGCGTTTCCAACAAAGCAAGTCGAAATCGAAAATTACGTAACACGAAAATAGCGAGCGGGCGGGCAGCGCAGTGACACGACCGAACGCGCGAGAGGCACAGCCAGAACTGAGATAACCGTCTCCGAAGCAAACTACAAGATACGCGTGCGTATAGAGGCCCCACGCTGGAATCAGACCACTATCTCGTAGTTGCGCGGTTTAGTGGTCTGTTCAGGAAGTGGAGGCACTGGCGAGAGCGTATCCCCTTCGGAGACCTTGAAAGATTAAAGGTTGAAAAGTTGCAAGATGAGAGCGTGAGGAGAATGTATGAAGACAGAGTCCGGGACAAGCTTTTGACAGCAGGCTCTTCGGACTCAAATGTAGATGAATGCTGGAATAGCCTGAAAGAGAGTTTGGTGGAATCCGCGAAAGAAGTATGTGGTTGCTCAAAGAAGCATATTACAGCAAAAGGTGATGCATGGTGGGATGCGGAGTTGCAAAGCTCCGTAGAAAGTAAGAAGAAAGCGTGGCAGGACTATGTATCTTCTTTGAACCTGAATGCCAGTATGACAGAGATGAGGAAAGAAAATATACCGGCAATGCAAGAATGCCACTAAAACTTTATTGAAAGAAAAGCGTGAAAGAGCCAGTATAATTGAGGAGGAGAGGCTGGCGAAGAACTTCGAGAACAACACCAAACTCTTTTGGAGCAAGGTGAGAAAGGCTCGAGGTGATTCGTCAGGCTCCAGAATGGAAAGGATAAAATCTAAAGATGGTGACATTCTTGCAGACAAGCTGTGCTAAACCGGTGGAGTGAATATTTTGGAGAAATGTATGGAGATGACCCGGATGCTGATGCCGCAGACGTGTCTAAAGGCGAGATTGCGGCACCAGAATCAACGGAGGACATCACTATGGAAGAAGTTGAATGGGCGATAGGAAGTATGAAAAACGGTAAAGCTGCGGGAGTAGACATGATATCTGCCGAGATGATCAAATATGGTGGAACTTGCGTCCGGGACGCTTTCCGGGCCCTTGCAAACCTTTGCTGGAGGACCGGTAGAGTCCCTACAGATTGGCGCCGCGCAGTCATAGTACCCTTGTATAAAGGCAAGGGTTCACAATATGACTGCGCCAATTACAGAACCATCAGTTTGATCAGCTTAGCAGCCAAGGTGTACGGTAAAATTATTGAACGGAGAATGCGCGTGAAGTCCGATGAAATGTTGTGCGAGGCACAAGGGGGTTTCAGGTCTGGAAGAGGATGTTCGGATCAAGTCTTCTCACTCCGCAACATCGTAGAGAAGCATCTGGCAGTGGGGCGGAAGGTTTTCTGCGGTTTTGTAGATCTGGAGAAGGCATTTGCCAGAGTTGTGCGAAAGAGACTTTGGGACATTTTGCCAGAGTATGGTATAGATGGCACTCTGTTGCGAGCCGTCCAGTCCACTTATGTGGACTGCAAGGCATGCGTACGGGTGGGTGGTAACAGGTCACCCTGGTTTGACGTTAAAATCGGCGTCAAGCAGGGTTACGTGTTCTCCGCTAGACTGTTTATAATATATCTGGACAAAAGTCTTCAAAGACTGAAAGCGATGAATGAAGGTGTACAAATGGGTGACTTAGTGGTAAACCATCTACTTTATGCAGATGACTTGGTTTTAATAGCGCCAACAGCCACTGATCTGCAAACACTAGTCACAGTTATGAAAGACGACTGCATGATCAATGGCTTACACTTGAATGTGAAGAAAACCAAGATTATGGTTTTTGAAAGGGAAGAGACCAGAACGAATGTAAGGATTGTGGTTGGTAACGATGTGCTGGAGCAAGTGAATGAGTTTGTATATCTTGGATGCGCCTTCAGTAAGGATGGGAAATACACCGCTGACATAGAGAGAAGAGTGAGTGCAGGGAACAGAGTGAATGGTGCGATGGGAAAGCTACTCGGGAGCCGGCACTTAAGCCATAAGGCGCAGCTGGCCATACATAACGGAGTTCTTGTCCCAACGCTGTTATATGGTAGCGAGAGCTGGGTATGTAAGAAGGAGAATGAAAGTAGGATAAATGCGGTAGAAATGCGAGCTCTGCGGAAGATGTGCGGAGTGAAGCTGACCGACCGCATTAGCAACAGCATAGTAAGACAGCGAGTAGGTATGAAAGATAGTATCGGTGTAAAGATGAGAAAGGGCATGCTCCGTTGGTTCGGGCATATAGAAAGAATGCCAGAGGAAAGAATGACAAAACAGATATACAATGTGAAAGTGGAAGGATGCAGGTACCGGAGAAGACCTAGACTATCTTACCACGACCAAATAAACCGAGTCTTATCTGATGGAAAAGTCAAGAGTCTCCGTAACCGGCGAGCGTGTATGAGACGAACTATGAGAGTCGAGGAAGCCAGAGAGGTATGTAAGGAAAGAACCTGTTGGAACTCTGTACTCTCTGCCTACCCCGCAAGGGATCTGGCGTGAGGTTATAGATCGATAGAAGTGTATAGAAACTGCCTCATTAGTCTGGTGGCGAATACTGCCCTTTGCGACCACGAGATGAGGTCCTGGGCTTAAATCCTAAGTCGGACAAATGTAGTTTTTCTATCAAAAAGATCCCGGTATCCGTCTCGCGTGCTCGGTATACGGCAACAGGCTCGCCTCCTATTACATGAGACATGGGATTGTTGGCGAAAAGTAGTTGTAGGTAAACAGTACACGTCAGCTATCCATCCCCGCTAGGGTAATATATGCGTGACGGAATGTATAAAGATGGTCAAATCAAATTCATATTTCAAACGATTATATTCCACATTCACAGCAATAATGTTGTGTGTAATTGTATCCATCTGTTTTAAACTTTGCATGTATGCGAGGCGGCGACAATAGTTTCGGACGTAAACGTGCGCTATTTTATTATTGTCTTCATCTTCATCAGGCCGCGTCAGTCCACTGCTGGACGTAGGCCTCTCCCATGGCACGCCATTGAGTTCGATCTTCAGCTCTCCTCCTCCAATCTCTGCCTGCTGCCTTACGAATATCGTCGCCCCACCTACGCGATCTCCACTCAAGAACCAGTCTCCCACCAACCCAACGGCCATCGGTTCTCCGGCATATGTGACCTGCCCACTGCCACTGCAGCTTGCTAATTCGCTGAGCTATGTCGGTAACCTTGGTTCTCTGACGAATAACTTCGTTCCGGTCATTTTTGTCTTATTATTAAAATTTCTGTGACTAAAACTATTTTTCGGATATTATCGCGATTGATTTTTGATTTTTATGTTCCGGACGTTTCGAGTGATTTGCAACACCCCCATGGTCACGGAAAGGACTGTCAGTCCTTCAATCAAAAATGAATCTGGCGGACAATTTAGCACTGTGATTAGGAGCTTGGTTGGTTCGGGCATATAGAAAGAATGCCAGAAGAAAGAATGACAAAACAGATATACAATGCGAAAGTGGAAGGATGTAGGTACCGGAGAAGACCTAGACTATCTTACCATGACCAAATAGACCGTGTCTTAGCTGAAGGGCAAGTCAAGAGTCTCCGTAACCGGCGAGTGTGTATGAGACGAACTATGAGAGTAGAGGAAGCCAGAGAGGTATGTAAGGAAAGATCCTGTTGGAACTCTGTACTCTCAGCCTACCCCGCGAGGGAGCTGGCGTGATGATATAGATAGATAGATAGATTAGGAGCTTAAGCCGTTCCGCTCGTTGGGTCGAATAGTCGCGGGTTCGAATTCCGCACGCGACAAATCTTTGTGTAACCCACAATTATTTGTTTTGGTCTGGGTATTTGTGTTTGTGAATTTTCATGTTTGTAAACGCACCCACGACACAGGAATAAATCCTAGTGTGGGGCAAGTTTTTTTTTAGTGCACAGGATACTTACCATTCCTGGACCGCTATATTTTGGCTTGCTGGAATTTCTCAATAACTTTTTTGGATTGACGTTTTCTTTCCAGACACCATTCCAGTATTCCTGAAATATATGAATTGAATATTATATACATAGTCACACCTATATTTTCCAAGCGGGGGTGGCTGAGGTGTAGTGAGTGTAGTTTACACCCACTTTTTAACCGACTTCAAAAAGGAGGAAGTTCTATGTTCGGTTTTATGTATGTTTTTTTTTATGTATGTTCAGCGATATTTCCGTCAATTGTGGACCGATTTTGATATTTTTTTAGCATTGGGTTCAGTATATCTCCAAGGTGGTCCCATATTAATTTTATTGACATTGGACCTTGGACTTAGAAGATACACCAGGGAACTCCTTAACGACAAACAATAGGCATGTGTAAATTGAGATATTATGGGTATTACGTCAATCCTATATCCTATAGAATAATTCACTGGTCACTTAAAATTGTAAAATAAAAATCTTTTATAAAAAAAGGTAAACCGACTTCAAAAAGCAAAAAAATAAATATTTGAAGTCGGTGCCAAGTAACCGACTGCACCAACCAGCACCGACTTCAAATATTTATTTTTTTGCTTTTTGAAGTCGGTTACCTTTTTTTATAAAAGATTTTTTGTCGGTAATGTTAGGTCTCATGTAATAGAGGGCGGGCCTATCCATTTACCTGCCGTTTTCAATATACTTATGACTTTTTTTGTAAACATTTACTTCTTTGATTTCGAATCATATATAGTACAAGTGACGGAAAAAATCCGAAAATAGTTCATGTCACCTATTATTACCTTGAATTAAATGAAAAATTAAAATAGCGCCATCTAGTTTTTTAAACCATTTATTTTGCCACACACACATTACAATTAAAATAAATAATAAATATAAAAGTACACATAAGAGTTGAAGTCGATAAAGTGTGGCAAGGTAGCCAGCTCAGTATTCGCTGTGCATATATGCACAACACTGATTTTCAGCTGGTCCCTGACATTTGCATAACACATATTAGCGCGTTCGGCTTAATTGAAAATGAAAGACAATCATTTTAACGAGAGAAAATAAACACCAAACCTTTACATTGTGTTTGCGATTAAGCTGTTAACCTGGTTCTTAAATTAGAGGTCTTAACCTGGTTCTTAAATTAGAGATCAATTGACATGGCTCTCATCTAAAGTAACATTGATTTCTGCGTACATAAGAGTTCTTTAGCTGTATATTTTTTAATAGATGTTTGGGACATACTTTTTCGTAAGGGGGGAGGTAAGTCGTTCCATATCTTGGCTGCAGAATATTTAAAACTCCCTCTGAAATGAGCCGTTCTATGTACTGGTATAACCAGTTCATTTGCTTGCCTTCTCCGTGTGTTTCTCTGTTGAACATCTTTGACCCATTCCAGTTTCTCATAGAGATATTTAGGCTTCTTCTGGGCAATTTTGTGCACTAAACATGCGAGATGTACTTTTCTACGCGCCTCCATCTTTAAGATATTTTTTTTATTTAAATATGGAGTAATTCGAGCTCTTCTCGGTATATTATAACAAAACCGAGCACATGCGTTCTGCACTCGCTGTATGGCCTTCTTGGTCTTCTCATGCAAACGAGGGCCGTATACGGTGTCACAGTAGTTAAATTGTGATAGTACAATAGATTCCACCAGCGTTTCCCTAATTGGCTCTATAAGATATTTTCTTATATTATATAGGGTGTTTAACCGATAAAAGGCGTTTCTGATTTTGCTGTTTATATGTTCAGTATAGCGCAACTCACTATCCATAATAAGACTTAAGTTTGATGCATTATCGATTCTTTGTAAGACTTGATCGTCTATAATAATAGGAGGCAACTTCAAAGCTATTTTGCTACATTGTGATTTATAATTTGTATTACAGTCCTACAAGTATCTTTTGGCCCTCGGCAAAATTGGAACTAACGCTGTCATCAAGTGAAATGTCGGCTCTTTGTTTTTTGCCGTGATGGCGACAAGAAGCCAATTTTTATAATTTACTGTTATACTCTATTACTACTTGACATTGGCGAAATACACTGTTAAAGTGTGGGCCATTAATTAAAATAAGAAGAAGAAGAAGAAGTGAAATGTCACAACATGACAGTCGCAGAGTTGCCGTTTGCTATGAAATCTACCAAAGTTATTTTTTTAATTAATAACCGTGCGGACCTACCTGTTGAAATATCTTCTTGGAAGTGGGAAAATTTTGCCAAATGTTTACTCTAATTTCACGCCCCCCTGTTAATGTCATCCACGGGCCAAAAGATCCTTGTCGGGCTCTACTTATAGAATTTCTTTGCTTATAGATAACAAATATTACAGATAGACGCCACTAACCCAGTCGAAATTAATTCTTGCTACAGATTTATAATACCTAGTATATGTATGAACATGGGAATTATAGAATTAAATATTTAACCCACCGGAGGCCCTTACATCCCTTCTTTCTGATAGAAATACCGCACACAGGATCAGACACCGACCTCGCCGACGAGGTCGAAGAATCCCTGCCCGCCGGCCGGTGCAGAGCACCACGGCGAGACACCTAGTATACGCCCTCCCCCATAGCGAATGCCCAAGCCGAGGCCGTTCCTCCTTGAGGCGCCCTTGAGCTAGTTGCCCCTCTGCCCTTCTGGCTCGAGCGTAGTGGTTGTACGCTCGCCCCCTGGTCCGGTGAAGCTGTAAAGGCCCCTCGGCCAACAGCGTAGATCATTCACACAAACACATGAAATATTTATTTATTTGTAAAAACAGGTAATAATTTGATGGTTAGTTCATTATTTTACAAGTTTCAATGTTCATGCTCATGTTTCAAAATAAAGGTATACGTTTGTAGGTACTGCTTAATTACAAATCTTACCCCAGATCTCAGAAGCCGTTTTTCTATGCGCTCTTTTGCTGGATTCGGCGGCTTAGATTTTTCTATTATCGCAGACTGTCTTGCAAAATTCAGCACCATTTCAGGTGGAGCCTGCGAATGTACCATGAAATGAATTATTTCGCATATAGGTGTTGCCAGAATACCAGCGCTGCATCCTTAGATAAATTACTTGATAAAATGGAGCATCGCGCGCGCGGATACAGCATAAAATTTATTTATTCTATAAAATACCTATAGGTACCTTATACATTGTATGAATAATAAAAATAAAAATTATTTATTTCAGACAGCATATAGTACTAAAATTATAAATGTGAATGTTTAGATGTTTATTACTCAATCACGCAAAAACGGCTGAATGGATTTGGATGAAATTCGGCACACAGATAGTTTATTATCGAGATTAACACATAGCATACTTTTTCTCCCGAAAAAATGTATTTAGACATTCCTGTCTAAATTCAACGCAGACAAATATTTGCACAATCATAGAAAATTTATAAATTTTAAAATAATAATTAATAATGATACAAAACAAAAAAAAAATTACGCATATCTTTAAATGTTATTTCGTTTCAAAAAATCAAAACATTAAACACTGACATCACGCACATAGTGTGCAACTGAAGCCAAAGCTTGTTAGCAATGTGTGTGTGTGTGTGAATGATGCACGCTGTTGGCCGCGAGGCCCCCAAAGCTTCACGGGACTTAAAGGCGAGCGTGCAACCACTACGCTCTACGCTCTAGCCAGCCAGAAGGGCAAGAGGCAACATACTCGAGGGCGCCTCGGTTGGGACAGTCGCTGTAGGGGGACGGGTGCACTACTAAGTGCACCGGTCAACCGCCGGCTATGGGAGGGGATCTACTACTACGTCGTCGTCGCCCGTTTTCTGAAAGCCGCCCGGAAAGAAGGGATGACAAAGCATCGGGTGGGTCGGTGAGAACATGTCGCGGCCGGCGGTGGCGGCAGGGGTCGGGGGGGGAGATCGTAGTCGGCGGTGGCTACGATTAACGGATTCACATGGGTAGATGCGTTCGCGAAGTGACGTGTTGACGCCTTTTTAATAAAGGCGCGAATAGGTTCGAGACCTAGATCGGAGTGGAGGTGTTAGCAATGTTTCGTCTATACTTGTATAGTCTTAGTCTAAGGATGTACCATAATAAACCGTTATGGTACTGAGGGAGTATCCTTTTAAACCCCACGCCAACTCTCATATTTGTAATTGTGTATTTTCTTATTTTTAGTATTTCATTGTCTCTGATTTTTTGTTAAATAAATGTCTTTCTTCATTTTATTCCATATCATCCGAAAGATGTCCGTCGCGTGTGTGTGCGTCGCCATGACTGGATTTCTGCTAAAAACATTTTCTTGCTACTGATAGCGAGCGATCACTTTTAAGGGCCTGCCTTTTGCACAAGATTAATAACTTAAATCATTATTAAGTAGCCATTTCCCTGTATGTCGGGAATATTGTTATAAATCAGCCTGCACTGGCTTACTGCTGGGAAAATTCTCTCGCAAATCATGGTGAGAGAGATGAGGCAATCGGCTAATCGTAGCCGCCGCCGACTACGAACCTAACTCTATCCTATCCGTCCGCGGCATGTTGGCATGGATCAGACACCGACCTCGCCGGCAAGCTCGAGGAATCCCTTGACCGCCGGCCGGTTCTGAGCACCACGGCGAGATACCTAGTATACGCCCTCTCCCATAGCGACTGCCCAAGCCGAGGCCGTTCCTCATTGAGGCGCCCTTGAGCTAGTTGCCCCCTTGCCCTTCTAGCTCGAGCGTAGTGGTTGCACGCTCGCCCTCTTGTCCGGTGAATCTGTAAAGGCCCCGCGGCCAACAGCTTAGATCATTCACACACACACACACAAAGAGATTAGGGTATACTCTACGTGGACCAAGTGAGTATTGATTGAGAGACCTCTTGTTGGTTACTGGTAGTTTAATAGTATCTACCAAAACCCCTTCCCGTAGCATAGTCAAAAAATAATAGAGTTATAAAGATATCGCTTACCGCCACTGGTACAATTTGGTTGTCTTCGGACTCCACGTTCTTATCACCTGGGATCTGATTAAAGCATTAAATTATTTAATGGTAGGCTTGAAGTACTGAGGATGCTAGCTCAGAAGGATGGCGCTTAGCACGTAAATGGATACTGTGTACAAACAAATTTCGCCAATGATTTCAGGTCCCAATAGGAGCCGAGCTTATTGTCATTATATCAGACTTGTTCCAGACTCTGGATTACTACTGAGAATTTCTCGACCGAAAAACTTTAATAACACTTTGTTCGATCTTATGATGGCCCGAAGACAAATGGTCTTTCTCACGTCTAGGGTGACAAAATCCTTAATGTCTTTCGCACCGTCTGTGGTAGCCTTGCTTAGCATTACGTTAGAATGATCTTTGATTAATAGTAGGTATCTACTCACTTCGATATACGGATACTGCGGCACAAATCGTCTACCGAAGTCGTTGTAGAGCATTGGTTGTATGTGATGCGGGTTAGTGCCGATCAGGTCGGCTGGATCGCCCATCGCTACTTCCGAAGCGTACCTCTTCATATTTTCTTGCTACAACAGCAAGAAGAAGAGCTTGCCGAAAATAAGTTATAGCTAAGTGGGAGAACGCTCGCCTGATATCCACGAGGTCTTTCGTACTTAGCCAAGTTGCAAGCATTATCGTCTTGTTCTAATTATGTGACTTTTCGTTGTAAACTGATTCCGGTACATTTAAACGTTTTCTATTAGTATTACTGACATTAGAAAGTCATCTGTACCAATACATGTAAAGATTTCAAACTGCGTCTCAAACTTTTGGGTTTTCAAAACCTCTGAGCGATTATTATTTGCTAATGGTAACCTAAAACCTGGTAAACATGCAATAATATCATGAGGAAACCTGATATCTAAAACACCTTACGAATTTTTAGAAATAATGGTCTTGTGTAATAAGTATGTCATGTATTTGCAAAGCTACTTTTAATAAAACTTCTTAACTTACTGTTGGATCTAATTTATTCCCATTGATATTTTGAAATAATACGAAGATTTGAATAAAAAATAAAGCAACCCTCATTACGACGGCATGAAAATGAATATACTTAATATACTCTATGACTCTGGACTAAAAAAACATCATCTGGACAAAAAAAAACAGAAATCAATAAAAATGCTTGATTGAAAAAATAAACGTGATGGAATTATTGCAATGATTGAGTTCATATCACCGTGTAATTGATGTGGGGGGCTAAACTGTTATACCACGTGACTTTTTAATACTTGTATTCTAATCGATACAATACCCCCATATCGTATGTTTGAATAATAGGTACCTAGCGTCAATATTTAAATAAATAAAATGTACATATAGGATAATTAGTTCAGGGCATATAATACTACCTTGGGGCACTCGAACTTTATTTATTATTTATATGATAATAAACAGTGGATTATTTAATTTACTGGTAATTTTGATGCAATGAAACCGTTCTAATAATTAACTATAGAGCTCATACAAAATCCGGTAAATAATAGATACTCATATCGACCAAACTATGCCAGTGTTTTATAATGGGAAGACGAAATTTATAAAGCCTATGTAAAGAAAGAAAGAAAGAAAGAAAGAAAGAAAGAAAGAAAGAAAAATATTTTATTTTGTACTCACACAACTAAACACAAAAGAACGAAATCAGTAACAAATGTAATTAACATGACAAAGAGTAACAATAAAAAGTAGAAATGCAAACCAAACTTAGTCCCTGCCTCAGGTAATAATTCCTATTTCTTTCCTTAGTCTTATATTTCAATCGGTGGGCATTGAAGCTAAAAGCTCACCTTTTTAATTGTAATAAAACATTGTAAGTTGTATAAAATATCATATAAGAAAGAACAGAGAGCGATCATTCAATTCCATTAGATAAGCCAGTTGACTGTTTCGTTGTTTATTCTGAGTCAGAGTCATTCTGAGTCAGTTCAGTTTAGTAAAAATAAGTATAAGAGAATAACATGTAACATTTACAATTTATAAAGTTCACAGGGTTGGTACCAAATAAAAGATTTGATTTGATTCATTTCGCTACCGACTTTCATCTCAATCCCTTCAGCCGTTTCAATGTGACATCTAACTTAAATAAATCTTAATTCTAACATATGTGCATAGTTATGAGTGGAATTTCCGATAACATTTGATTAGATTTGCACTATACTAAGAAATAAATGTCCGATCGATTGGATTCTTACTTACTGCACGTCTCATTAAAACCGTTTTTATGGCTACTAACAAGTCAGTGTGCAAAGATGATTTCACTGATTGTATTCAGTATTTATTGTTTAAATTGTAAGTAATTAGTAATTAGGTACACTGTATACTATTGTAACCAATATCATTTCCATACGTTTGCGAAATAGTTTGCATGGCTATCAAGAAGTCAGTATGCGCCTTTAGACGCATTATAGGGACTTGCAAAAAGGAAAACTTCTCATACATAGGATTTTTGGGATGGGGATTTGATCAGTACTTGGTTAGATTGTGAGTAAATGAGTATAAATGAATAATGCGTAAATATTTTTTAAACTATATGAATACACACTTTCATCGAGTCTTTTGCATGAGGCACACCAATCGATCGACACAACCGTTTAAGGCACCTTATAATTTACTGCATTTAAAAATTAAAAGGACTTGTAGGAAGTAACTTTCTATTCTTCAGAAACCCTATTTTCTTCCTACATAGTAGGTACCTACATGGTTTTATCACGGCTTTCTATACGACATTGCAAGAAGACTATGATCCTAATAATCAAAGAAATAATTTCTAAATTTCAGTGGTCAGCTGCGAAAGAAGGTTAGCTGGTGGTAATTTTACTTCGGTGAACAAGAACTACGCAGTAAGTAAGATCGTAATAATTTCTTAAACAAACATTCTAAGCCTACATTCTTTTTATACACCTATGCCAAGGTGTACAAAGTACACCCACATAAAAGCGGGATGCAGACAGCAGATATCTTGTCGTTGTTGCGATCGGGGGGAAATCTGGAATAGACGTCTTTCGGACCATGATGATGACTCAGTTATCATACTTAGCCATTGACTAATCGTCTGATAAGAACACGCAATACTTAGATACCGCGATCGAGTGAAGTGGTGCCGAAAGGCGATGTGCCTAGACTCTCAAATTCAGTTTATATTTGGCAGGTTTATTTCGTACAATCGGAATTATCGTATCCTCAATTGGACACATGGTTGTGTGGTGGTGCACTTGTCAGGATAAACAAGATCCTGACTTCAGCAGCATGTCTGATCGAATCGACTAACATATACGCCGTCGCCGGCTATAAGAAGTACGTCAGTACCAAAGACCTTGATAACGACAACTGTACTAAAGTCATGAGGCGTAGAGTGATCAGGACGTGCGTGCCGAGTGGTATGTATTTAGTTGTATACTTTTCTAGCCCCGCAGCGAATGTTCGAAAAATTACTTGAGTAAACATTGTACGGGCTTATAAGATGTCTTTCATCTCAAATAAACTATTACTTGTGGTAACTACAGTAGGTACTGACACAATGCTCATTCGTAGCATTTAACTTTATATTATTGAGTAATCACTATCCTGGTGGTGTATGTATAACTGCTTGTAGGTAATAAACATGCTAATTAGAGCGTGCTCAAAAGTCGACAGCCGATTTGATTTTGGAGAGTACCTACTACCTGAGGTACAGGTAGGAAGGGTATGCTCTTTGCCCCTATAAATGTAGAAACGCTTACGCTAACGCTATAGCATTTAGTTGGCGAGCATGGTAAATCTAAATATTTAACCAAACATGCTTTTTTAGAAGCGTGTGTCCGAAATTTCGTGGCACCAACACATATTATGTTAAGCATGCACTTATTCTTACCGAGGATCTCAATTGAGCCACATAAGTAAATATCCCGATAGAGATGAATCTTCGAACAAACGCACTATTCTAGCACACTACTACAAAGAGGTGTGTGCCCTCTCATCGACTAGTTCATATACACGCTCCCCGAGGCCAAAACTGTTTTACGGCTGCCATTGGCCTCGGATATTGTAATGTATCCTATCGTGTGGCAGCTATGTGAAGTTTCGTCCTGTTCCCAACAGGATACCTGTTTATTCATGTAACTAACCCCTGAGCTAAATAAGTGAACCCAATCTTTCGAAATTACAGGCTATGTTTTTGATCCCACAAACAAAACACATTGGATGACGCTTGATGTCGGAGTAGCGATTGTTGACAGACCCTACAAATCCGACGAACTGATGTTCAAGCTACTTTGCGATTACGCCCCGGTTCCTATACCGATACTCTACGAAAGACATCTTATTACTTTGGAGTATCCTACTCTCACTCTTGGATGGGGGTTTGCACGCGGGAGACGGGTAAGATTACAGTTCTATCTATATCTATTTTCAGTCGAAAGACGTCCACTGCAAGACTAAGGCCTCCCATTAGGACCGTCACGACGATAAATTGGATTACAAATTGCTTCCAAATGAATTCTAGGTAATTGCTTATTCCAGATTTGTTGTATAAAGAATTCGGCGAAGATATACCCATGAACAGAATATGTCAAGCTATCTATACCATAAAGTCGGATTCCTTGCGGGGTAGGCAGAGAGTACACAGTTTCAAGAGGTTCTCTCCTAGTCATCTTAAGAAGTCATCTAATAGCCCTTTCTCCACATGCTTCAATTCTTTTCGCTAAATTCGTCAACGTTAAAACAAAATAAGTGTAGAGTGGATATGTGTGGAGAATATTCTTCAAGCGGGAGTGACATAATTATACTGTGTTCAGCCACATTACCGACGATGTTAGGTCCTAGTATAATACCTAGCCTAATAGAAAATGAGCCTATTACCAATATAGTTTAGCATGATTCCAGTCTCCAGACTGTTACTAAGGATTTCCGATATTAAAACTATACCCCTCCGAAGCAATGAATTCGTGGCCGCTAGAACAACGAGGCAGTCAATATCCTACATCTGTTTCTAGCCTGGTGATCCTGAAGATTACAATTCAAAACGTCTAAAATTCCTATCCCTAATGGTAGCAAACCATTCAATTTGTAAAAAGCAATATCCCGGTATGGAAGACACTATTGACAAATATATGTTGTGTTTGGACAAACGATCTTTAATGGACGACGACGGACTAGAAGGGTTTTTCGATTTGTGGGACAGTGATTGTAAAAACAGAAGGACATATGACAATAATATCAATGTAAGTACCTACTTACCGCTCGTAGCGATGTACAGCGGTATTTTTAACGATAATCACAATTAAGCAGCGTTCGTCTTAGGTTAGTTAGGTATGTATGGTACGTATGGGTGACTTGTTTTTTTTTGTTTTGGTATTCGAACGTCTCGTCCAAAGGCCCGTTACGCCGTTGGTTCCAGTTACCAGTCTATGTGGTAGTCTTTAAGCCGTGATGGAAGCCTTAATGGGCAGCTTGATAGTCTACTAATGAGAAAAACATAAAATATGAACGAGTAAAACCGACGAGTAAACAAAATCTCTCTGATAAATAGGAAGAGAGAGAGAGGAAGAATTAAAAGCTCTTCCTATCTACTGTTTTGATTATGGTTATAATGTACAGAAGGATAATCCAATCCAGAGCATCTAATATCCAATCATTTTATTACTTAAGTTTTTTATCAAATTAGATCTAAGACTTTAAAGCTTAGAGCATAGTTAGTATTAAAATTTGGAACATAAAGAACTGAATGTTCACGACATAAGTTAGTGAACATTCAGTTCTTTAAATCGCTTGCGTTAAGGATCAAATTTATTACATTGATCTAAATTATAGCTATTCAAATACATTGCAAATAATGTACACCAACGTTTTATAAAATAAAGGGCAGATATCTATTACTGATTTGAGAATGTGATATGTAGCTGCATTTACAGTCCATAGGGTTACATGACACGATGTTTCAGTGTACAGAATACAGAAGGCAACTGAAAAATAATAAAACAAAGTTACTGGAAACACGTAGACAAGTTATATACGCGCAACAAACTGAGGGACTTTGTCAGGTACGGCATTTTTTAATAGAGTCTGTCTAACAATAGCTGAGTGTGTGTGTGAATGATCTATGCTGGGAAAAGGGCAGCAAATTTAAATAAATTGGGTCGTGCAACCCCGAATAAACTGGGAATAATTGGATTTGATAATTGAATACTTTTTACTTTGAATACTTTATTTATCGCAGTGGTTAAGAACTTAAGGCGCTCCGCCCACTATTTCTAATAGTCGCGGGTTCGATTCCCGCAAGGAAAAACCTTTGTGTGACCCATTAATATTTGTTTCGGTCTGCCTGTTTATGTATGTAAATTTTACGTTTGTAAACGCATTAACGGCACAGGAATAAATCCTTGTAGGGCTACGTTTTTTAAGGGAAAAAAAATGTAAATAAGTTTCATGATTTAAAACAACACAACATATACACACAGGAGAGAGGAGTTTCTCTATCCGTTAATCTGCAAGCGGAGTAAAATGTCCCTTAGAAATAAGATGACGCTTTACAAAACTTGCGTTCGTCCCATCATGACTTACGTTGTTGTGTTTGGGCATTCGGCCCCCTCTCACATCGACAGACTTCAAGCGGTTCAAAACCGCTTCCTCCGTAAAGCCGTAGGAGCCCCATGGTTCGTACGGAACGTCCTATTCTGTCTCGAACCTATTCGCGCCTTTATTAAAAAGGCGTCAGTACGTCACTTCGCGAACGCATCTACCCATGCGAATCCGATAATCGTAGCTACCGCCGACTACGATCTCCCCCCCGACCCCTGCCGCCACCGCCGGCCGCGACATGTTCTCACCGACCCCCCCCGATGCTTTGTCATCCCTTCTTTCCGCTCAGAATACGGGCGACGACGACGACGTAGTAGTAGATCCCCTCCCATAGCCGGCGGTTGACCGGTGCACATAGTAGTGCACCCGTCCCCCTACAGCGACTGTCCCAACCGAGGGCGCCTCGAGTATGTCGCCTCTTGCCCTTCTGGCTGGCTAGAGCGTAGTGGTTGCACGCTCGCCTTTAAATCCGGTGAAGCTGTAAAGGCCTCGCGGCCAACAGCGTACATCATTCACACACACACACACACACAGGAGAGAGGAGGGACGAGGGAGGAGAAGGAATAGGGAGGGAGTTGCATAGAAATTATACAATTCTTTCGTGGTAATGGTTTATAAGTTCTTTATTTTCTGCTATGTGAACCTGACATTTATTCACTTTCTGTTATTAAATCAATTACTTCAATTTTTTAATTAAGATATAGTCTGAAGACTCGATGCCTCATCTATATATTTTACCAATGCAATACCAACATATTTAATACTATTTTACATTCAGAATTGAAATCTTGTGGCTTTTTATGGAAAAATAGCACAACAATAAATAAATCTAGCGAGGATCAAAACCAGTTCGTCTCTGTTTATGTCTCTCAGCTTTCATTAGACATACTCTATTATTGCTTCCTATTTTATTACAATTTTGATATAACAAACATAGTTATCACCGACCGGGTGGGCAATAACGTATCTACAGTTAGTGCCATAAAATGCTAAACTTTCTCAATGTTTCAAGTCGTCAATACTTCATTTCACCATAGTTGGTGAACTTTAAATACTATATAGCGACTCCCATACATCGCTACAAAGCTGTGCCTACCGATCCAAAGATGGCGCTGAATATAAAATCGATAACAATGATTCATGACTAGAACTCGATAGGAGAGTTTACACGACGCGTTGCATATATACACGCGCCCGACAACAACTCTTGGGGGAGTGGGAGGCCCCACCAGATACAACACCCGTCTGGTTGGAAGATCCCTTTGACAAATCCTGCCATAACTATTTAGATTGAACAATAATAAGTATACCGCTAATATTCGCGGTTTTTGGGAAGTACTTTGTCCAGCGGTGGACGTCTTTCGACTGCGGGTAAGTAGATATATAGATGAACTGCTAGTAATTGCTTTTAGTACCTACTGTTCATCAACATTTGTAAATGAAATAAAACTTTTTTTCGGATTTTATCGCGGTTTATTTTTGATTTTTAAGTTCCCGACGTTTCGAGTGCTTTGCAGCCACCATGGTCACGGGAGGGACTGAGCTGTTAGACGTCCAAAAGGTATAGTTGTTCCGGGGTACCCTCAAACTTCTTAATTATTTTTGTTGGTCCGATCTACGCAGAATGAGCTCACGGTGTCTTGAGGTCTTGCAGTGTTATGCTTGGATTTGGATTTTATTATATTAATTACCGGATCCCAAGTCGATGGAAGCACCCAGTCATCTTCCCTATTAAAATTAGGATGTTTTTAATTTCAATAGCCTCGCGAACCATCCTTGGTAGGAATCGGTGTTCTTTCACGAGGATTTGTGGTGTATCAAGTCTAATGTTATGGCGGGTGCGGTCAAGGACATGTTCACAGAATGCTCACTGAGCGTTTCTTTGCTCAAAGAAGTCTGCAGTCTGTCACTCAAAGAGTAAAATGCCGTTAAAAATAAGAATGTTTAGCGATTTATGTCGCTGACTTACACTTTATTATCTTCCTGCTAATTCTTTTGTAGAATGACCACGGAGGACCTCTCACAGCATATGTAGGTGCTAAAGAAATGCTTATAGGAATAGCAGTTAGCACCATCTATAATGTGAACTACCAGTGTGTGACTCCTTCGCTATTCACGAGTACTGCTTGCACCAGCCAAATAATACTGTGTATGTTGGCTCAGGACTTGGCTACGTAAGCAATTGCCTATACTATTTTTAACCAGTATGTGTTGCTAGTGATGACCTACGGCAGGGCTGTCCAAACCAGTTACGATCCCGGACCCACATAAATTTCTAAATAGGATGGAGGACCACAGAAACAAAAACCTTAACTTTTTAAAACAGTAATGTCATAATGTTGTGCCAAATAAATTTTGTTATTTTATCGAGGTCAATCGTCGAATCCAACTCGGCTGGGCAGCGTTCAGGAAGCTACGTAATATCTTCTAGTCCCAAATACCGCAGTGTCTCAAGACAAAAGTCTTTGACCAGTGTGTGTTGCCAGTGATGACTTACGGCACCGAGACAAGGTCACTCACCATGGACAACATAAGAAGACTCAAGGTCACCCAAAGGGCAATGGAAAGAGCTATGCTCGGAGTTTCTCTGCGAGATCGAATCAAAAATGAGGAGATCCGCAGGAGAACCAAAGTCACCGATATAGCTCTCAGAATTGCCAAAATTAAGTGGCAGTGGCCGTTGGGGCAAAAAGGTTCTCGAGTGGCGACCTCGTACCGAAAGACGTGGAGTGGGCAAGCCCCCCACAAGGTGGTGTGATGACCAGGTGAAGGTCGCAAGTAAAAGCTGGATGCGTACAGCACAAAGCCGGTCGTTGTGGCGATCTTTGGGGAGGCCTTTGTCCTACAGTGGACGTCTTTCGGCTGATGATGATGATGGAATAAATGTTGTTGCAGGAATATTTTCGTATTTGCGGTAGATAAAATTATATCGCGAGCCGGGCTTTGGACATCCTTGACCTACGGCACTGAGGACTCGTATACATTAGAGATCAAATGTCTCTCGACACTTCTCGCTCGACATCTTTTTCCGCGACCTAATTCGTCCAGATAAGTCGATCGCAGCATGCTGCCCGAAGTAATTCCATAAATCGTTTGTCCAGTTTATTGCGCAACACAAGTGTTCTGTGTCTTTTGTTTTTCAACAAAAGCGACTTGGCGACAGGGAAGAAGGCAGACGATGTCACCAGACTTAGAGGTCGTCCATGAATCACGTGATGTTTTAGCAACTTTTTAACCCTCCCCTCCTTCCTGGGGATACGTGGTGAGGTTTTAGACTAACCCTCCCACGCAAAATCACGGTATTTTTTTGGCACAAAGTATTTTGAAAATTTTCAAAGCGAGTCAAGGTCATGCGTCACTTTTCGGTTTAACAATCGCGCGTTACACAAAAAAATAACGTGGTACGAGTATCTCACTACAATTGTGATATTTCGTGATTTTACCGAACGTTTTCGTAATCCCTTATCAAACGACGTCGCTCGACATCGTACGGTATCACAAGCGGTACTCGGCGCGGGACATTTGTCACCTAATTTATACGAAGCTTTAGGCTCAAGGTCACTCAAAGGGCAATTGATAACTATCTCAATCGCCCTTTGAGTGACCTGTTAGAACCCGAGCATAAACTCGGGGTGTAACTGCGAGATCGAATAATAAACGAGGAGATTCGCCGGCGAACCAAAGTCACTCACAGAATTACCAAATTTAAGTGGTAGTGCTCGTAATTGCTTCAAGGGTAGCGCGGAGCACATTGCTCTTGGAACTGATGGTCGTTGGGGCAGAAGAGTTCGCGAGTAGTTACCTTGTTCCGGTAGACGTATTTGATTCAATAGCCGACTTTAAACCACTTTTAGGGCTTCCGTTAAGTACTCTATGTTGTATCGATAAGTGCCTGCCTATAGTTATATTGGAGGTATAATGTGGGTGACTCGACAGACTGCCTTGTTGGTCTAGTGGCAAAGCGCATCGCTTTGTGATCACGAGGTCCTGGGTTCAAATCCTAGGCCGGACAAGTTTAGTTTTTCTAACGAAAACTTCCCAGTACAAGTGCGGAGTCTGGAATTGTGCCCGGTATATGGCAATAGGCTTACCCCCTATTACATGGGACCTAACATTGTCGGCGAAACGTGGGTGTACTCAGTAAACCTCTGCCACCCCCGCTTGGTGTATATAGGCGTGACGGTGTGTGTGTGTTTTATAATGTGAGTAATATAAATGAATATTATCTTTCAATGATAGGCGCAGATCATGTAATGAGGCCGAAAAGAAGGCAGGCTTGGGCGTTTCTCGGCGCAATTCTAACTGGTAGAGAAAAAAGAAGCAAAGGGCAAAGTCAGAAACTGAACAAGGAATTATTTATAACATGTAGATACTATGCAATTATATCTAATAAATCCGACTGATTTGGAATAAACGTTTACTAAGTTTTATTTAATACCCAAAATGTAACAAAAACAATTAGGAAAAGATCTTCTCTCACAAATCGAGATGAGAGAGTTAAAGTTATATTCCACTGCGTGGTAATTATAATAATAATATCTTTTTTGTGTCTGTGTGAATGATCTACGAATAATATCTTTATTTGCGTAAATGTGGTATAGAATGATTTATTCACTCTTCTTTCTTTGTCCAATCTATTCTCTTATGGAATGCATTGCCCCAGGAAATCAGGATGGCTACCAATCGGCTCTCTTTTAAAAAAAAGTGCAGGACTATCTGTGGGACAAAAGGTTTTTTTTTTCTTTTCTAAAAACGTAGCCCCACACAAATACCCAGACCGGAACAAATAATTGTGGATCACACAAAGATTTCTCCCGTGTGGGAATCGAACCCGCGACTATTAGACACAGTGGGCGGAGCAGCTCAAGCTCTTAACCACTGCGCTAAATCGTCGTCAATGTTGGCGGAATCCTATAAATGTTAGCAGTTTTATGTGACTATGTCAAACGTTCTGGTTCATATATAGTATAATTACGTATGTATGTACATGTATGTGATATTTGTATGTACTATATGGCATTTATGTATAATATATATATATATATATATATATATACAAGGTGTAACATAATAAACGCAAGACCTGAAAGTAGTTTATTCTAAATCGATAACTGAATTGATTCCAACTATTTTTAATGTATCTTACTTTTTCCAGTTCCCAATAAGGCGATTACAAATGCATTCCTAACCCGTATTTCTCAAAATGCACACATACACGTACAAGTTTCATTGTTAATTAGGGTATAAGAGTGCTTAAAAAAGGGGTAAAGGCCTGTAAATTTGGAAATTTGGTTTTTGTTTTGAATTTATGAAGCAATTCTCTAATCGGGGTGTCTGAGGTCTTGCGTTTATTAAAGTGAAACTTTTATTAGATCGTTACAAACTTTTTGGTCTGTGTGTTGCATGTGGTACCGTGGTTTCATAAAACCACACAAGGATTTTATGTTACAGCTTGTATATATATATATATATATATATATATATATATATATCTTGTCATAGGTATGTATTTAGTTATTTTTTTAATATTCTCTTACTTACACCACCTCAAGGTAGACTGGCAGAAAATGCCTCAGGCATTAAGTCCGCCCATGTACGTTGTGCATAAAGAATGAAATAAATGATGCTGGAAATAAATTGTACATAGATAAGCACATTCGCCATTCATAATAGTATGCAAATTATAAATATAGGTTTGAATTTATACATAAAATAATGAAAGTAATTTATATAAGGTAAATATACAAGAATATTAATGGTATTTAACACAATGTATTTCTAAAGTGATAGGTATGAGACGAGAATTGCTTAATGAATTCGTCAATAGAATATATTCGTTAAGAGTGAATGGTGCGATGGGAAAGGTACTTGGGAGCCGGCACTTAAGCCAAAAGGCGCAGCACACATAACGGAGTTCTTGTACCAACTCTGTTATATGGTAGCAAGAGCTGGGTATGTAAGAACGAGAATGAAAGTAGGATAAATGCGCTAGAAATGCGAGCTCTGCGGAAGATGTACGGAGTGAAGCTGAACGACTGCATTAGCAACAGCGTAGTAAGAAAGCGAGTAGCATACCTACTAAAGAAAGTATCGGTGTAAAGATGAGAAAGGGCATTCTCCGATGGTTCGGGCATATAAAGAATGTCTGAAAAAATAATGACAAAACAGATATACAATGTGAAAGTAGAAGGATGCAGGTACCGGGGAAGAACTAGAGTATCTTACCGTGACCAAATAGATAAGAGTCTTATCTGAAGGAAAACTCAAGTCTCCGTAACCGGTGAGCGTGTATGAGACGAACTATGAGAGTGGAGGAAGGCAGAGAGGTATGTAAGGAAAGAACCTGATGGAACTCTGTACTCTCTGCCTTTTCCGCAAGGGATCTGGCGTGATGATATAGATAGATAGATAGGTCAATAAAATGAAAGCGTTGTTTTATAAGCCATTTACGTAGTGTAAAGCAAAAACGACTACAAGGGAAATCACATATCAATTTGGGCAGTGAATTAAAGATGAGCTGAGCCATAAATGCACAGCTACGCCTGTGCATCTCGAGAGAAGAGACCGGCATTTGCGAACGCATAAGAGTTGTTTTAAGCTTGTGTTTGTTCATAACTTTCACTTCAACCTTTATTCTGATTCACTGTGAAATGAATATTCATCATCATCATCATCATCTCAGCCTATACTTGTCCACTGCTGAACATAGGCCTCCCCAATCGCTTTCCAGCGTAACCGGTCCGATGCCACCTGCATCCAACGACTTCCTGCGATTTTCACAAGATCGTCGGTCCATCTGGCAGGCGGTCGTCCCACGCTGCGCTTGCCAATACGTGGTCTCCACTCTAGAATCTTTCTGCCCCAACGCCCGTCCGATCTCCGCGCTATGTGGCCCGCCCATTATAAGGGCAAATGAAATGAACATTAGTAAAAAAAAATTTAATGATACATTTTAAAGTAACTATTTGTCTATTTATTCCTTACCTTTACACGCATTAACCGCTAAACAGATTTTGGTAAAATTTGTCAAGTCAGGAATTGCATCATGGAGAAGAACATAGGCTATCTTGTCTCAAAAATAACTGTCACAAATAAGTCCCGAGCAACAACTAGTTTATACTAATATACACCGTCTCCCCTTTATTCCCCAAGCGGGGGTGGCAAAGGTGTACTGAGTACACCGACGTTTCGCCGACGATGTTAAGTCCCATGTAATAGAGGGCGAGCATATTGCCATATACCGGTCGCAATTCCAGACTCCGGACTCGTACTGGGAAGTTTTTCGTTAGAAATACTACAATTGTCCGACCTAGGATTTGAACCCAGGGTGATCACAAAGCGATGCGCTTTGTCACTAGACCAACGAGGCAGTCAATACTAATATAAAAATGGAAAGATTTATTTGTAATCGAAGAACTCTGAAACTAGTTAACCAATAATAATAATTCTTTCACCATTAGAAAGTACAATATCCAGAAGTAACATGGGCTTTATAACTTAGATCCAGTAGGTGGCGCTGTTGTAGTCCGGGTACGAACGAAGCCGCGGGAAACTGCTAGTCAATCGATATTATCGACGATACAGATCGGTCAATGCTATTGACTGCAAACAATACTGTCGATATTGCTTTTACTATCGTTAGTATTGATACTATCGATAGTCGACTATTTTTCAAGGTCACATCACGCTAGATCCCTTGAGGGGTAGGCAGAGAGTACAAAGTTTCAATTGTACTTAAGTAATAATAAAATTTCCCCTCAAATAATTATATATATGTTTTTCATAGATATATTACAAAAGTTTAAAAATAAGAAAACAGACTACAAAAAGCAAAAAATAAATATTAGAAGTCGGTGCCGGGCAATAGGTTACTTGGCACCTACTTCAAATATTTATTTTTTGCTTTTTTTAAGTTTTTTATTTTACAATTTTAAGTGTTGAGTGAATTAATTATTAATATACCTGTATTATATTATTCTTAGTTCTACAGTAAGGTACCTACGGAATTGACATAATACTCATAATAACTGAATTTACACATTCGTGCTGTTTGCCGTCTAGGAAACCCGTGGTGTAACTTTAAAGTCCAAGGTCCAATACGGATAAAATTAAAATGGAACCATCTCGGCACTATACTGAATCCTATGCAAAAAGAATCATCTAAAACGGTTTATAACCAAAAAAGTTATAAAAAAAACGTTGATTTGTTAAAAATGAAGTCGGTTAATATTTTACTTAGATCTGTAGTAGGGTACCTATAGGACTGACGTAATGCCCATAATATCTCAATCTACGCATTCGTATTGTTTGTCGTTAGATTGCGTCTTACCTGTCATGACATACGGAGCCGAGACATGGACACTTACGGTGAGACTAGTCCACCAAATGAAAGTTGCTCAGCGGGCTATGGAGAGAGCTATGCTCGGAGTTTCTCTGAAAGATTGAATCCGAAATGAGGTGATCCGACAGAGAACCAAGGTCATCGACATAGCTCACAGGATCAGCACGCTAAAGTGGCAGTGGGCTGGACATATTTGCCGAAGGACCGATAACCGCTGGGGTAGACGTGTTCTCGAGTAGAGACCGCGGCTTGGGAAACGTAGTGTGGGACGCCCTGCAGCTAGATGGAGCGACGATATACGGAGGGTGGCTGGCAGCGGTTGGAGAAGAAGAGCCGAAGATCGGGCTCAATGGCATGCCTTGGGAGAGGCCTATGTCCAGCAGTGGACTGATACGGACTGATGATGATGATGAAGGAGTTTCCAGGAATATTTTTAAAGTCTAAGGTCCAGTAACGATAAAATTAAAATGGGACCATCTTGGAGCTATGCTGAACCCAACGCAAAAAAAATCATCAAAATCGGTCCACAATTGACGGAAATATCGGTGAACATACACAAAACAAGCACACATACAAACGAACATAGGAAACTCCTTTTTAAAGTCGGTTTATAATACACGTGTGCGCTGCCACGGGGTAACTACTAGTATCCCATAAATTCAACGAACACCTAATGACGTGTTCAACTAACAAAGTTCTATAATCTAGTATTAATATTTGGCATAAATAACCTTATATATTTGGCATAAATAACCTTATAGACGGGCGCTAAAGTTGCAAATGCCTTTGATTTGGCATATGCATCGATATCTTACACTTGATCGATGGGGATATGCAACTTTATTCCATGGGACCGTCGCTATATTCCCCACTTTCCGCCGACAATGTTAAGTTCCATGCAATAGGGGGCGAACATGTCGCCATATACCAGGCACAATTCCAGTAAAAAATAGTTTTATTAATGTGGAATATCCGCTTAAAACTAAGAACTCAACATGTAATTTATTTATTTATAACACCATGGTTATACGGGTCTTTCAAATGGTTGATCAACAAATTGTTGAATTGATTGTTATTCCAAATGTTAACTTTTTCCATATGCATATTCTCCTTCGCCAACTCTGTCCTATAGCAATTTAGGACGGCTTCTGTCATACCCTCGCGATTTAGGGACTCCAAATGCTGCACCATATCTCTAAGTGGATCCATAACCACACCTTCTTTCTTTATTCGGAGGACTTCTTTGAACAAATACAGTGTAGTTAAGTGATTATTTTTCATGAAATCTATAATTTCTTCCATTCTCCTCTTGTGTTGTTCTCGAGCTAATCTGTCATTGTTCTTTTCTGCCTTAGTTTCATAATACTGGGCATGTTTTATGTTTTGTTTGGGACGGTATAACCTTCTCGACAGTTCGTTGTATTCGGAAGAAATATTTTTGAATAAGATCAAGTATTTTTTGGGAGTTAGTTCATTTGAGTGGGATGTATAAGATATGTTGCCATATAAATCGTGTATAGCGTCCAAAATGTCTGTGTATTTTGTTGTAACTATGTTCAGTTTTAATGTAATCTGAAAAATAAAAAGGTCGTTAAAATTGTGAGATTACTACGCTGGTCAGTCTTTAACTTAAGACTTCTTTATTACATTATTAAGAGTATTAAACTGTAACGAACAAACTAACAGATATACAATGCGAATGGAAGGATGTAAGTACCGGGGAAGACTTTTTTTACGTGTGCGAAATCCTCATGGACTTCCAAACTCGGGGGAAGCTGGCGAGGCATGTTGGACTGTTACCGACTAAATCCCCGCAGTAGCCGGCATCCACACTTCCTGGAGGGGCTCCGGGATCTCCGTTAGGTATGCACTGGTGCCCCTTTGTGTCGTGCTTCGATGACCCCGCCTTGACCCACGGCCACCCCACGCCGCTGTTCTTCTCGAGACCGGGGAAACCGATGAGGATAAGAATGGGTATGCTCCGTTGGTTCGGACATACAGAAAGAATGTCAGATGAAAGAATGACAAAACAGATATACGATGCGAAAGTGGAAGGATGTAGATACCGGGGAAGACCTAGTCTATCTTACTATGATCAAATAGACTGTGTCTTATCTGAAGGGCAAGTCAATATCTCCGTAACTGGTGAGCGTGTAATTTGTTGGAATTCTCCTAACCCGCAAGAGATCTGACGTGATGTTATATACAGACAAAACTGTAATTAAACCGGATCGAAGGACCGTTTTGTGTATTCGATTTTTTTATATTGTTAGGAAGATATTTTTGTGTAAGATTGTTTTGCATTTTTCTTCTGTTTGAGTGATATTTCACAACCACTTTGTACTGTTCGCATCCATTTTACCCGCTATTATTATCTATACTATTTCTAAATTGAATTGAAGCACAAGGCCTAAGTGGAGTGGGCAGGCCTCCCACAAGGTGTACCGATGTCTTGGTGAATGTCGCAGGTTAAAGCTGGATCTTTGGGGGAGATCATTCTCCTGCAGTAGATGAGTTTTAGCTGACGAATAGTGTGATAGAGGAGAGGCCTACACTCAACAGTAGGTAGATACATGCCGATTGATGACCTCAACCAATGTAGATACAGGAAAACGGTCTTAGGAGGCTATCTTCAACTATTTAAGGATTTTGAAAAAGAAATACGAAATGAGGTTGGACTTCTCCAACCTTAGTTGGTCCAGTAGAAGTTTTTGATACTTATAAGAAACAAAATGATTATTTTAGGCAAAACGGACGGTAGACGTACTCAGGAAAATGCACTTGCAAGATGGTCTGACGCCATAAAGAAGCCAGCGGGTGGCAGCATGCTTCGGGCGGTACACTCCGCATATGACCACACCCTATGGAGACTGTTTGGGCGTGGTCGCGATTCTCAGCAATGAGGGAACGAAGAGGATGATGAAGAAACAAAATCGATTGGCATAAAAAAAATCGTGTAATTGCCAATTCTCTTGCTCACTTTAATTTTATTCAAAATCTGTAAATGCAGTTCAGCTTATCGCAAGAAATTAAGGATAGTCTCCTAAGACTGTTTTTCTGTAGCTACAACGGTAGAGGTAACTGCCCTTATTGCCCCGTCTTAAAAGTCCAATATGTATATACTGTTTCACGAGAAAGGTGTAATGAGATGGTTTAGGTGTATTAAGTTGCAAAAAAAATTCGTTCATCCTATGAGTTTCTATAAAGTGAGCTGCGAAAATAATGTATGGTAGAATTGTTCGTCTCAAACATTTCTATGTTAAAGCCGGTCGTACCTTAATGCTACCCATGCAGAGCTGAGGTGGGTAGTTAGATAGTTACATTATCATAATAAATCAGCTTCTACTGTCCCACTGTTGGGCAAAGGTTGGTGAAAGATTACATTTTGCCCAACTCTGGTTGGAACTTATCAAACCGCCTATGAGGCTCCCAACTTGGCTCAAGGACCACACGAAGTGGTAATAGCTGAACGTGCCTACCGGAGCGCGGAGACGCTCGAAAATGGAAGTACTACAAACGGTCACCCATCTCAGACTGACCGCGCCTAACACTGCTTGACTTTAGTGATCGCTACGATTATAAAAAAGCAGTGACAGCCTAGTGGTTAGACCGTTGGACTGCAAAGTCAGAGGTTTCGGGTTCAAACCCAGGCACGCACCTCTGGGTTTTAGAAAGCATGTGCGTATTAAAAATTTATTATCACTTGCTTTAACGGTGAAGGAAAACATCGTGAGGAAACCTGCATGCCTAAGAGTTTCTTGAAGGTGTGTGAAGTTCGCGAACCCGCACTGAGCCAGCGTGGTGGACTATGGCATAAGCCCTCTCAGTTTGAGAGGAGGCCCATGCTCTACGGTGGGACAGTTTCTTAACAGGGCTAATATTATATTATATTTATATTATATAAAAAAGTCAATATAATACAGCCTTTACACTCACAATAATAAATAATGACAATAAAAACACTAGACCCATTTCAGGTTGTGGCGTAGCGTGTAAAACGAAATTGGATCATAAAAATATTGGAACTAACTCGAGATTAGGTTTGTGACTGGTGTTACTAATATGGCAGTGGTTTAATTCCACGGTTATTTAATATCAATATGATTTACGTCCAGTTTATATTAATTATTATTATAATCATGTTCTTACAACAGGTATGTATGTACAGTAATGTAATTACATTGCAGGGTAATTATATGCCGAATGACATGTGAAAGGGACTTCATATTAGGCTAAAGTTTTAGAATGCCACTGAACCCCAAGTGCAATAAATAGCCAGCGCATTCCATAATGTGGCAATACCATGGATTTCCATACAAAACGGATTGAGTAACGTCAAAATATTGCTAGAGAAAATTAAATCACCTATTAGTCAGACAAAACTGAAATTTCTATGATCTAGAGAAACTGTGACGAGTAAAATCAACAACCCAGAGCTCGGCGTCTCGCTCGCAATTACTACGATGCAGTAGGGTGACCATAATGAAGAAGTTATACGGACTAAACCTATTTATGATATGATTTAAATGCGCTTTTGTTTTCAGTAATATATCGAGTACAACGATATACAGACTTCAACAATTATTAACGCGATTTAACGCGTTTTTTTTAATATGTCCCCTCTTTAGGAACTATTCGTATCACGTAGGTACGTTTACAAACATTAAACTCATATATCCAAACAAATATTTGGTAGAAACACAAAGATTTGTCCCGTGCACGGATCGAAGCCAGGACTACTCGATCCAATGGGTGGAGCGGTTTAGGGTACTAACAACTGGATCAAGCTGTCGTCCATACGAATTAGAAGTTGAAATATACTATTACTGTTCATTTGGTATGACGCTTGACGCGATGATTGTGGGAGTATAGCACTTAAGTCTTTACAATACAAGCATTCTGTACAACTGTGTTATAACATTATAAATTAATCATGCAGTCCCTTATCATACCAATATATGGTAACCCTACTTAGAAAGTGACGTAGAGCTCTAGGTGAGTATTCTTGTCGTCACATTTGTTGCGCATAGTGCTCAATCCGTTTTGTATGGAAACCCATGTGTATTACTATCTATATTATCACGCCAGATAGTAGATGCGAAGTAGGCAGAGAGTACAGAGTTCCAAGAGGTTATTTCTTTACATACCTCTCTGGCTTCCTCCACTCTCATAGTTCGTGTCATACGCGCTCGCCGGTTACGGAGACTCCTAACTTGTCCTTCAGATAAGACACGCTCTGTTTGGTCATAGCAAGATAATTTAGGTCTTCCCCGATTCCCCACATCCTTCCTTATGTGAGAATGGGGCCAAACATGTACGTCGCTAACTGAGGAATAATATCAGCCTATACTGCCCACTGCTGGACAAAGGCAGGCTTCTCTCACAAATCGAGGTGAGAGAGATTAGGTCATACTCCACCACGCGGACCCAGTCCGGATTGGTGGAGGCAGGTTTGTGGCCACCTGCTGTTGGAACTTATTAAGCCGCCTTTAAGGCTTCCAACCCGGCTTAACGACTACCACATTATGTGGTAGCCGGGACCAACGGCTTAACGTGCCTTCCAAAACACGGAGATGCTCGAATATGAAAATGCCACAAACGATAACCCATCTCGGGCCGACCGAGTCGAACACTGCTTAACCTTGGTAATCGGTAAGAACACCGCGGTCGCACAGCGCTACGAGGGCCTCAGGAATTCACTATTAAATAGGCTGAGAAGAGAGTTTGACAGAGTTCCAAATTGGTATGGTCGGGCTATCTCGCCTCCTCATGCGGCAACTCCGCGCAACATGTCGGAACACAACTAGGTTGCATGGCGGCATGACTTTGCTGGGACGTTGAGGATCAAAGCCAACCGCCGGTGAGGGTGCTGTTCGTTTAAAACACCCCAGGAACCACGTGTACGAAATCGAGAGTAAATCCTACGGACGTAAGCCACTTCAGCCCCGTATGGATATTTCATAAGATAACCTTTATGTATGTTTCTTTTGTGGTAGGCGTACCAGATAAGACGAATGATACCGCCGGAGTATCGATTCATCAACTACCCATCACTCACAATAGTAGGGAGAGGCAGAAGAGCAATATACAATCGTACCACCAAAAGTGCATGGCAGAGAAAACTTTGAAGAAACACAAACATTTATAACATCCGTCACAATACCACAGTATCAAATGTAAACAGCAGAGCATTTTAGTACTAGCGGACCGAATAATAATCTATCTATCTATCTATCTATAACCTCACGCCAGATCCCTTGCGGGGTAGGCAGAGAGTACAGAGTTCCAACAGGTTCTTTCCTTACATACCTCTCTGGCTTCCTCGACTCTCATAGTTCGTCTCATACACGCTCACCGAATAATAATCACCCACACAAACGCGTTCTTTACACGGGTTCTCGGTAGCAGGTATATAATTAATTCTTTCCTCAACTGAAAGGATTTTTGTGAAAACCTACGCGGGTCGAGATGGTGAAATTTAATATAAATTAATTTAATAATATGAAGTTTAACCAACTGACCCGCGTGAGACGAGATTTGTCGGGTGAGATATTGACTAATCCTCGGTAGGTTTAAGCGAGTCTAACCGACTCATACATAGATGAGATGAGTAACATGTAAATTAATCCAATACTATTGTTGGCTTGTACTATAAAATAGATCCATTTTATATTTATCAAGAAAAAGTTGCAAATGGAATTGTGTGTTTATGGTGTCATATGAAATATGAACAACTACAAAATTATACCTGGGTAGTGGTAAAACTTGATAGAGTTTAACTTCGTAGAAAAGCGTCATGATATGTTGCACTCCATACATAATTATTGAACATGGGGCATTATCTCGCAATGAAAAAATGGTTCGATAGTTTGTGGGTAGGTTGAGCCCTATAGAAATCAGGAAAAGATACCGACCTCGCCGGCGAGGTCGAAGAATCCCTTGCCCGCCGGCGAAACACCTAGGATACGCCCTCCCGCATAGCGACTGCACAAGCCGAGGCCATTCCTTCTCGAGGCACCCTTAAATTAGTTGCGTCAACAACGTAGATCACTCACACACACACCCTATAGAAAGACATTCATAAAATTCTAAATTAAAAAAAAAATATCTCCGCATATTAGCAATTTGTACCCAATAAGCGTTAGTGCTAAGATGTTCCACTGTTTACATGACTAACAGTGGTTTTAGTTTTCTACAAGTCTCGCTATAGTAATAGTTGTGCGTATTGAAAAGGTCTACTGTCCTACGCCATTTAATTTGATATGTCTCAATACGTTAAAAGAATAAAAATATGACTTACTAAGTTTTACCTACGGTCGGTTTCAATATTTAACTTATGGATAGATTTGCTTACTACGAATAGATTTTTACCATATTTCGTATGGAAAATCTGTTAAAATTCTAGTGCCCATAAGTAAATCTATCTTTTGCGTTAAATATTGAAACCGGAAACTAGTAATAAGTAAGAAGAATAAAAATGTGACTTATTAAGTTTTACCTACGGCTCCCTGTATGACATGGTATTAAAGAGTAACCAGTGTGTTATTTTTTTTCTTTCCTATCCACTTGAAAAAAAATATAAATATGGTCACGTCCATATTTCACAAGCGGGGGTGAACAGAGTTGTATTTCTTATTTTTTCGTTTAAAAAACCTAGCCCCACACTAGGATTTATTCCTGTATCGTGGGTGCGTTTACAAACATGAAAATTCACATACACAAATACCCAGACCAGAATATAATAATTGTGGATCACACATAGATTTGTCCCGTGCGGGAATCTAACCCGCGACTCTAGATACAGTGGGCGGAGCGGGTTAAGCTCTTAACCACTGCGCTAAATCTCCGTCGGAGTACTGTGTAATCCCACCTATTGCCGTTATAACAGGCATAGTTTCGGCCTCCAGTATCAATAGTTTCGTGTCGGTCAGTACAGGGGGAATTTTTCATAATAAAATGTACACTTTGTCCGACTTAAGATTTAAATTTTGAACCCAGAACCTTGTGATCACTGCACAATTATAGACCACTAGTCCAACGACGCATCAACGATACAAGGCTAAATAAAATACTTAATAAACTTTGTTCTAGTGGCGAAAAATGTGCGGAGCGATCATGAGATCCTGCGTTCAAATCCTATGTCGGACAAGAATGTCATTCATCTATAGAGACATTTCCAGTATCAGTCCAGAGTCTGTCATTATGCCTGGTAACATGGCATTAGGCTCGTCTCCTATTATGGGACGACATAGTCGGCAAAAAGTTGGTGTACACGGTACATCACTGCCACCCCCGCTTGGGGAATATAGGCTTGAAAATATTTATATTTTTAATATATCTGTGTTAAAATGTTCCGTGTATTATCAGAAGGGCAATTCAAGAGTTTCCGTAACCGACGAGCTTAAATCGAGGCGTTCCTCTTTGAGGCGCCCTCGAGTATGTCGCCCCCTTGCCCTTCTGTGGTTGCACGCTCGCCCTTATGTCCGGTGAAGCTGTAAAAGCCTCACGGCCAACAGCGTATATCACTCAAACACACCGGCGAGTTTGTATGAGACAAACTATGAGAGTGGAGGCAGAGATGGACAAAATGTAGTCAAATTAAAGATTAACCATCTCCGCTTGGGGAATATAGACGTGATAGTGTATTATTGATTAACGGTTAGAATTACATTTTGTAATCTTCAACGTTTACGATTACACTTTTGATCTTGAATCATGATTGAATATTACAAAATGCATTTGATTACATTTTGCCCATCTCTAAGTGGAGGAAGCCAGAGGTGTTTGTAAGGAAAGGACCTGTTGGAGCTCTGTACTCTCTGCCTATTCTGCAAGGGATCATGATGATGATGAGATAGATAGATTTTTTATAAAATACTTACTGTTTAATTTCACCCCCAAGACGTAATATTTGCATTTGCAAAATCCTCTATCTTCATCCTCTTAGCACTTGGGGGTAGGCTGTCACCATATGTATCTAATAGATTGTTGTAAGTCCATGGAAATACATGAGTAATACCACTTTGATCATACATTATTGTGGTTACGTTCGACTCTTGAGTTTTGTTTGATCTTTCATTTTGAAGTTGGTAAAAGAGATCTTCAAAAGAGGGTTGTGTGTATTCTGACTTTGGATTGTTTTTCGTTGCCACTGGAATTATAAAACAAGACAGTATTAGCACATACGAACATACAGACACATCTCTTTCCCACTGAGGTATGCAGGGACTACAGTTTGCTGCTTACAATGATTCTGACACACCTCTTTCGCTTCATCTGCGTTCATGCATCTCCTCATGCATTTTCGTCTATTAAGAGTGCTTGTGATAGGTCTTAGGTCCGGGGGGGACGTCAAACCGGGGCACGCACCCCGGGCAGCAGGGGGCGCCAAAATCCCGGGTATATAATTTCATGTCACACAAATGAAAAAGCTATTAATAATATATAATAAAGACTACAAATTTATTCAAGGGTTCTTATGGTGCCAGGGCTGGTGTGGTCCTCCATCAACCGAATCAGAACCGGAATCGCAAGGTGCAATTTTCATCTGCACAGGTTGGGCGTCACTGAATTTCCTTATTGTGACTGTGGAGACTCAGTACAAACTATCCAGCACATCGTGGAGGACTGCCCTACTAGGAAATTTTGCGGAGGATTCGAGGGGCTGCACCAGCTGACACCAGAGGCTAAACAATGGATCCTTCACTCTTGACGTCTCGACTGTCTCTTGACTCTTGACTCAGTGTCTCACGGGGACATTTGAAAGGAAAATCTTTCGAATGTCCCTGTGAGATACGCGTTTGATTAGAATCGATCCAAAGATCGATTTTTCTTTAAATGAATCGACATGCCTAGAAAGGAGCGAGAGCGCCGGTTACGGTCATTTTCTCCTCCGTCAAAATGCTATTCTGGTATTTGTTACTTAGCTAGATAAGTCTAGGCACCACATTTTTTCCTGAAACGATATTGCTCTACCCTAGGAATTATTCTGGCATTTTAAGTGCTTTAAGAAACGTGAAATTCACATACAAAAACACATGACCGAATCGAATGATTGTTGGTTACACAAAGGTTATTTCAACGTGGTACTTGAACATATAACTACAAAAATCCGTGAGAGGAGCAGTATAATATCGAGCACTAAACCAAAACGTCATCTGAGGTCTTAGAATGAATTGATTGGTGATAGTATCAGACTATTAAGTAGGAGTGTTCGCAACGGCTATATATTAAAAACGCGTTATAACGATACGCTACTTTTAAAACGCCTATTATTTTTTACGCTATTAATTATAGTTATTTCTTCATCATCTTAGCCTATACTTGTCCACTGCTGAACATAGGCCTCCCCAATCGCTTTCCAGCGTAACCGGTCCGATGCCACCTGCATCCAACGATTTCCTGCGATTTTCACAAGATCGTCGGTCCATCTGGCAGGCGGTCGTCCTACGCTGCGCTTGCCAATACGTGGTCTCCACTCTAGAATCTTTCTGCCCCAACGCCCGTCCAATCTTCGCGCTATGTGGCCAGCCCATTGCCACTTCAGCATGCTAATCCTGAGGGCTATGTCGGTGACCTTGGTTCTTCTACGAATCTCCTCATTCCTGATTCGATCACGTAGAGAAACGCCGAGCATAGCTCTTTCCATAGCTCGCTGAGCAACTTTGAGCTTTTTTATGAGACCTATTGTAAGAGACCACGTCTCTGATCCATATGTCATCACTGGTAACACACATTGACTAAAAACTTTAGTCTTTAGGCACTGAGGTATTTTGGATGAGAAGATGTTGCGCAGTTTCCCGAACGCTGCCCAGCCGAGTTGGATTCGTCGATTGACCTCTCTCTCAAAGTTGGACCTACCTAACCGGACTGCCTGTCCCAGGTAAATGTATTCGTCGACAACTTCAAGAGTAGAGTTCCCAACGGTGAGTGCGGTGGGTACGACATGGGCATTAAACATTATTTTTGTTTTGTCCATATTCATTTTAAGACCCACTTGTTGGGATACTCTATTGAGGTCACCGAGCATTCGTCCTAGATCTTCCAGCGACTCCGCCATGACCACAATGTCGTCGGCAAATCGAAGGTGAGTGATGTATTCGCCATTGATGTTGATGCCAAGTCCTTGCCATTCCAAGAGCTTGAAGGCGTCCTCTAAGGTGGCCGTAAACAGTTTCGGAGAAATGACGTCTCCCTGTCTTACTCCTCTTTTTATGGGGATCACCTTCGTGCACTGCCCCTGTACTCGGACTGACATGGTGGCGTTATTATACAAGCACTTCAACACTTCGATGTACCTATAGTCAATGCGGCATCGCTGGAGAGATCTAAGAACCGCCCAAGTCTCGATCGAATCAAAGGCTTTCTCATAGTCCACAAACGCCAAGCATAGTGGCCGATTATACTCCTCAGTCTTCTGTATAACCTGCCGCAGCGTATGTATGTGGTCTATGGTACTAAAACCTTTCCGGAAACCGGCTTGTTCGGGAGGCTGGAAGTCATCAAGCCTTCGTTCGAGACGATTCGTAATGACTCTCGTAAACAACTTATAAACATGGCTCAGCAGTGTGATGGGCCTATAGTTCTTCAATAAGGTGTTATCACCTTTCTTGAAAAACAGCACCACCACACCCCTGTTCCATGCTTCCGGCGTTTTCCCTTCTAGCAAGACGGAATTAAATAGCCTCTGAAGGACTTTAAGTACCGGCGATCCGCCCGCCTTCAGAAGTTCTGCAGTAATTCCGTCTTCACCCGGCGCTTTGTTGTTTTTAAGTTGTTTGAGAGCCATCCTAATTTCGCACAGGCTGATGTCCGGGATATCTTCAGTGCAGTGTCGGGTTAGCTTGGCTCTTGGGTCTTTTACCAAGTCAACAACAGGTTTAGCTACTGAGGTATATAACTTTCCATAGAACCTCTCTATCTCCCTGAGCACCTCTGACCTATTTGACGTTACGTTTCCGTCCTCCGTCTTCAGCTTCGTCAACTGGCTCTGCCCAATAGACGCGTCTCTTGCGAACACTTTAGAGCCCTTGTTCTGCTCTATGGTCTCCTCAATACGCCTTGCATTGAAGGACCGTAAGTCGTGTCGCAAGGACTTCAATATCTGTCCATTAAGCTGCCTATAGGACTTAGCATCATTGGAGGTTTGGAGCGTCATGGAACGTCGCTCAGCCATGAGGTTTCGGGTGTAGTCAGATAGTTTTTGAGGCCTATTTTTACGGTGGGTCTTAAAATACTTGGACCCGACCGTATGAACAGTCTCTACCAGCCTGTTGTTGATTTCGTCCACTGATGCGCTGCTGTCTAGCAATTCGAAGCGGTTTGACAATTCGAGTTGAAAGTTCTCGGGGTTTTGGATATATGCATGAGTAGGTCGGAGCGTAGACTTCATCAGACGCGATCTTTCCATTTTGACATTAATATTTAATGTGCCTCTGACCATTCGGTGATCACTGCCGGTTTTTACCCTATGAATCACGGAGACATCATTAAATATTTGTCGCTTGGTGCTCATGATGAAGTCTATCTCATTTTTTGTGGAACCATCAGGGCTCATCCAGGTCCATTTCCTATGAGGCGGCTTCTGGAAGAAAGAGTTCATCATAAAGAGTCCCTCTTTCTCCAGAAATTCGGCCAGCCTCTGACCCCTGGGGTTGCGCTGCCCATATCCAAATTGCCCCACTCTCAACTCATCATCGCCCCGTTTGCCCAGCCGCGCATTGAAGTCACCCATAACCACTGTAAAGTGTGTTTTGGAAGTATGTATGGCTCTACTAATGTCCTCATACATAACTTCGACGTCATCATCTGAGTATGCCGAGGTCGGTGCGTAGACCTGTATGACCTTCAGCGAATATCTTTTGGATATTCTGAGTATCAGGTACGCTACCCTGCTCGACACACTAGTAATGGACACAACGTTGTTTATGAGTGACTTGTGGACGATAAATCCGACACCACCTTGGGACTGCTGTTCGCCCTCCCGGTAGTAAAACAAGTTGCCGGATTTTAAGGTTATCGTGTCCTCGCCCTCTCTTCGGACCTCCGATAAACCAACAATACTCCACCGCAACTTGTTTAACTCTTCTTCCAGCTCAACTAGCTTCTCATCTGTCCTCAATGTGCGTGCGTTGTATGTCACCAGGGCCAATTTTCGGTTTTGGTGGTAGCCGAATCTCTGCCGGAGATTCTTAGCACCCCTTGTCCTGTCGTTACCATGGCTGCTACCGTGGCCAGGACGAACAGGACCGCCGGGGACTAGGGGCCTGGTTTTCCTACTTTCTTCCATAATTGGGGGTGTTTGCCATACTCGCCACGCTTGGCAGGCGGGTTGGCCAGCGCAGTTATTGGTCGTCGAAGTGTTAAGGGAACGCTGCTGCCCATTCCCTAGTTTTCCCTTAGTCGCCTTGTACGACACCCGATGGGATGAGATGGGTTGGTCCTATTCTAAGCCGGGAACCACGCGGCATTCTATAGTTATTTCTTAGCTTCGTTGAACGACGCCCTTTGATTATTGTCGCAAAACACGCCGCGCCGCCGCCGTGAGCTGTTAAACGATAAAAATGAAATATATATTTAATAAATTAATTATTTACACGTAACTAAAACTGACTTTTATTTACAGTTATTACAATAAACAAACCAACGATTTATTTGCAAACAATTTGACACGCGACGCCGCAATCCCTCACAAACCCACGATAAATGCATAAATACGTCATCCAAGATCACGGCAGTGATCCGCACTGATTTTATTAAAAAAATAATCTAACGTAGGAACCAACACGTTATAAATAACGTATAATAAGTGATCAAACGAACTTACCTGAAGTGAAGTTCGATCATTATTATACGAAGTCCTTCGTTCGAAGATATAAACTATATTAGCAGCTCTCTCGAGTCGCTTGGCAACCGCGCGTCATTCAGATAATTAAAAAGTCAACGCCGCCTCTATGGTATCTGTGGACATAACCTCTGCAAGCATTCCTTTTAGAAGTAGTACATTTCAACTTTACCAACGGGCAGGGCGGGTTGGGTACTTATATCTTCGAACGAAGGACTTCGTATAATAATGATCGAACTTCATTTCAGGTAAGTTCGTTTGATCACTTATTATACTGTGTCCTTCGTTCTCGATATAAACTATATTAGCAGCTGTTTAGAGCTATAAGGGTAAAGTTGAAGTATACCACATAAAGGTTTTTTTTCTTTTTTTTGAGCGTGACCTCTAAAAATAACATATCATTAGTATATTTGTACTATAACACATTCCCGTTCTTTGTTTTGCCATACAACACAAACACAACAAATATATACACATATATTGTTTCTTACAACCAGTCTGTCTAACTTATTTAAAATAAATTTATATAATCAAATTCTATAACATATTATGTTATGTAGTGTAGATCCATCCCAACAAAACCTTTAAAGCACCTGTTATATACCTTTATACCACACCTGTTGTCCAAAATTCATTAATACCGGGTAATATTAATCAATCATTACTTATCAGATATCAGTGCAGTCTCTATCTGTTGTCTTCTATAGAGATCTTTCTTCTATAGATATCTTCTATATAACAAGAGTTGAGGAATTGCCCATCTAGAGTTTTGTTTATATAAAATTAACTCCTTTATAATAATTCTTGTATCATTGAAAACCATTATGAGACGAACTATGAGAGCGAAGAAAGCCAGGCAGGCATGCAAGGAAAGAACCCGTCGGAACCTTGCACTCTCTGCCCACCCCGCAAGAGATCTGGCGTCATAATATGGATAGAGATAGATAGATAGCTAGAAACCCTTACTGTGTACTAGACCTGAAAACAAAGTCTGTTAGTACCCAATCTATAACAGTATGATACAAATATAACAGGGAAACCTATTTCCCCACTAATGTGTCTTCCAACTGCCATGTGGTTCTTTTTTTTTTTTTTTTTTTTTTTTTTTTAAATGATCTTTTGAGTACGGTACCAAACGAAGGCTACGAATTAACTTGGTGATTATAAGAATGTTTTTGCTATCATTACATATTTAATTTATGTTTTTTAATATCAACATTCGGCTATATTTAATGTTAGTTATATTTTTAATCTTTAAAGATGTACATATATCAAAATTTAACATTTTTTGTACTAGAGGCCTTTGTACTAATGAACTTATATGGAATTAAGTCCGGTGAAGCTGTAAAGGCCTCGCGGCCATCAGCGTACATCACTTACACACACACCTTATCTGGAGAGATTCCTCACATAAGGCTATGTGCTTTACCTATATAATCTCGCCCCCCCCCCCCCCCCCAATTTTAGAGTCTGGAACGAAGGGCAGTACTAATGCGTGGTAAACAAACATAACCTACCCCAGTGTTATTACTATACCACTATTATTAATTCAATTTAAATGTCGAAACTATCCCGGAATCATTTCCATGTTCTGAGTGTGCGCCGACAAATAAATCCTTGGCTACCTAAATATTTATGTATTACTTAACGATTCGTTCTTGCGCAATAACGCCCGCGAACGTTCGTTTTGGCAATACGATTGGAGCACTCCTGCACCAATTACATTACTGATACTAAAAATACTAAAAAATGCACTCCTTATTTAGTAATAACTTAAGAAGCGAATAAGTTACAGTCGACTAAACCGAACCATGGGTTACAACTTTATCATATTGGGAATCCTATTCATAACTGAATTATTTCATACCATGAAATTTTCATTTCATACCACACTTCCTTTGCTTCTTTGTATGAGACTGTATTTATAAGTAAAAACAAAAATTGCAATGGGTAATTTTCTAGTTAGTTCTAGATGTCCAACCGTGAGAATTGAGTGTTACTCAACTTATTATTATGTATCCCCCATTAATAATAAATAAATAATATCAAGTTCCTTAGGACTTAGATTATTGCTGATACTACATAATATTTATCATCCCTGTGATAAGAATATACTTCTGATTATTCTTGTTTAAGATAATCCATACTTTCAAATACTGTAACTCAATATTTCATCCCCCGTAGCTTGTCAACATAATATCATTAAATTTTCAAATGGATATTATTATCAAGTCATTTGCATGACTTTATTTTCTTTTTATATATAGATACCTATTTATAAGATACATGTAACATGTGGATGTAATAATTTAAATATAACAATACCAAAATTGCAAATTTTTGTATATCTCAATCCAATATTTTTTACTGAAACACCTTTAAATAAATTACAACATATATAGTGCTCTAAAACCAACTTGTTACTTTAATGGTAGCAGTTTGTGCTTGTGTTATCATAACTATACCAGAAAACATCACTGGTGTTCAAAATAACTGTACACATTCCAAACTAATTACAAAACTATTTTTTATAGTTATTAATTTCTTGAATAATCTTATTTAATTACATATTATTTATTGATTATCATATGATCAAACAAAAATACAGTAAAAACATCTAATTCTCCAAATGATGAATTGATGTATAGCTTTCCATTGTGTGTGCCTCAAATTCCTAATATTATTAAGTACACTATAATTGATGCAGGAAATAATCAAGAACCCAAAACCATTGAACTCCTTACATGATAGAAAACTGAATAGGTACTAATAAATTTTCTATTAGTATATTTATTATGACTGTAAGGTCTAGCGTAATAGCATTAAGTTTTTTTTTTTTTTTTTTTTTTTAATAAAAATGGCTATAAATTATATTTCAAATTATTAAACAATAGTGTTTCTAATAATAATGTTTCTATACATAATGTTAAACATATGTAGGACAAGATTCACTTGTCTGAAGTGCAAGTAATTGCACAAAACCAATAAAATTATGTTTGTCGTTGAAGGCATTATTAGTGTCATAGATACATACCACAGTCAGTGAATACCTTTAGCCTCCAATATTATGGTTTCTTTGTAAAACCCATGTTGTATTCCTGATTGTTTTTCTGAATTTTTCAGCAACTTAAAAACCAAGTCCTTGTGTAAAATACCTATCATGCTTTTTGTACCTCACTTTCTTTGGTAGGAGATTTCCAATGTCCAACGTGATGTTGTTTTTGGTGAACTGATAGGTACAGTGTGACTTAATATTTTCACACCCAGGATGAGGATTGTTGGTCTATATTGGTTACAAAGGTGGTTGTTTTATGAAATTTTAACTACTGGCTATGACTAGCTAGTTAATAATTCCATATTGATAATCCACTATATTAACACTCCTTTTATGCAAAATATATACTGCTGACCTTAAAGGTTCTTATCTCAATAAAGGTTTCATGACTGTGTTGTTAGGATTAATCTTTTCTGGCTACCCTGCAAGGAGTCTAGGTTGATAATATTGATAGATAATTATAAGTTCTATGTTAACTGGATAGACCAGGTATGTTATATTATCTGTTAAGTATCTTTGTGCATAACACAAATTATCCCACAACCTGCCTGCCGCAGCATCGGTCGGATAAGATATTATATTTGGAATGTATCCACAGTCCTGTTGCTTGTCAGTTACAACAGGCATTGCCATTAGTATATTACTTTGGCTTATTTGGTTATAAACCCTGTTCAGGAATAAGTATTGCTGGATTTAACTTTTGTAATACAAGTACTCATAATTTTGCACAATTCTTTGTGTAATAAGCTCCAGTTTGGGCTATTTCAGTATTATTATACAAGTATGTCTAATAATGAAATCAATAAAAACACTATGTTTCTGCAAAGGAGTGACTTTTGTTATTAATAATGTATTGTTATACATAAACAATGTCACTTTAATTACCCTTTCAGTAAGTCTCCTTTTGGAGATATAATATGACAAATTGCTTATAGTTTATAGCAATGGTCTTTGTATTTACTGTTTTAGGCATGTTTAAGGTATGTATTTTAGGTAACATTTTTGATTCTTACCATTGTAGAAATGTGAACTGCACAGGAACACCTCATGGATGAAACCTATGAGTAGTATGACCTTCAGCACATATCTCGTATGGGCCCCAAGTCTTGCGGATCACGCCGATGTATCTCGTACACCACTCGTGTCCTTGAATTATCGTCAAGTCTTGCGGACCACGTCGATGTATCTCGTACATCACCCGTGTCCTTAAAATGCCATCGATCCTGAACAATCATCATAATTGATGAACGTCCCCCTAATTTCTCTTATTGAATTAACCTTGCCAATTTATAGACGGTTAATAATCGTTTTCAGGTATATTTCGTGTTAAACTGTTTGTACACGAATAGGAACATAGACTTCATAAGTTTACTTTTCGGACGACGAAGCTTTCCCAAATTTTAATATGACGAAACTCACGTCTCCAAATATTAGATATTATATAAATAAACAAGTTAAGCTGAAAAACACCACAAATAAACAACTATCGGTTGATCTTTTTAGAATGTCCTTCTTTGCCAGGACGTAAACTTTTCTAAATTTGCCTATACGATGTTTTAAATTTATTTCACAAGGTCACTTGAGTATATTACAACCTTTTTGTTATATAATATCAGTGCCATAACAACATTATTAAATTAATTGTCGACCAAAAACTTTATTACAAAGCGTCGGCTGCCGCGCTTTCAAAAGAATGCTTGCAGAGGTTATGTCCACAGATACCATAGAGGCGGCGTTGACTTTTTAATTATCTGAATGACGCGCGGTTGCCAAGCGACTCGAGAGAGCTGCTAATATAGTTTATATCGAGAACGAAGGACACAGTATAATACGAACAAATATATTGGCGCGGAACATAATAAATAACCTAATAATATATTACTTTCATTACTGGACACTCATTTAAAAATAGATCATATGTGGTTGTCTTAGAGCATAATATAACACGTGTCTTTTGACAAAAATATTATACGTCTAAGTGAAATTGACCTTAAGTCCAGTCAGTCAGTGTCGCGTGGCAGGCTGGTAGGCGGTTTTGGTTGGACAATATGTAATATAAGTAACGCTTAAAAAATAACGCTTGCCTGAGGTAATAAATAATAGGTGATTTGATTATTTATTAATAATAGATTATTTTTTCAGTTATGTAATATAACGATCACTCCTACTATTAAGTTAATATGCCATCTCTTTCACACTACAAATTGACTAAGCGGGCGTACACACACGCTTTTTCAACGCGCAGGGCTACAGCGCTGTACAGCGCTGTCCAAAAAATGTACGATCTGCCATTTATTTCATTCCAGCGCTTTAAAAACGCGCGTTGAAAAAGCGTCCGTGCGAACGCCCTTTAAATATGAATGAATGTGACACTTTCTCGACAAAGTCACGATAACTTAACGATATAGGAATTTATTTTTTTCCACGGTGTAATATTAGTTGTCCTGGAGCAAAAGCCAAGATGATGTATTCAATGCCTACTGTTCACTAGTAGTAAAAACAATTAAAAAAAAAAGAATACTTATAACTAACATCCCTATAACAATACTAATTTAGTGCATTAAAAAACGTTTATACCAAGTGCAAAATGACACTAAGGGGCGTCGCGGCTCGTCAGCTGATTTTCCAGATTTTAACCCTAGAACTGATACTCCGATAGATGTAGATGTTACTTATTGAATGTTCTTTTATGACTTTTTTTTAGCACCTGTGAACAGTAGGCTTTGGATACATTATTTGACGGACGATTTAGCGCAGTGGTTAAGAGCTTAAGCCGCTCTGCCCACTGCATCTAATATTCGCGGGTTCGAGTCCCGCACGGGACAAATCTTTGTGTGATCCACAATTATTTGTTCCGGTCTGGGTATTTGTGTATGTGAATTTTCATGTTTGTAAACGCACCCACGACACAGGAATAAATCCAGGTGTGGGGCTACGTTTAAAAAAAAACATTCCTATAACAATACTAATTTAGTGTATTAAAAAACATTTATACCAAGTGCAAAATGACAGTCGCGTGGCGTGGCGCGACACAGGGGCGTCGCGTCGTCAGCTGGTGTTCCAGATTTTAACCCTAGCACTGATACTCGGATAGGTCAGTATGTAGATGTTACTTATTGAATGTTCTTTTTATATTTTTTTTAGCACCAATGAACCAGTAGGCTTTGGATACATGACCTGGGCTTTCGCTCAAGGATGACATAAAATTACACTGTGTATAATTGGTGATCTTAACTTACCATACTGCTTCAGAGCAAAAATCTCTTCTCTAGTATAATGTGAGTATCTACAAATGGTGCCAAATTGGCAATCTCCATTCGCAAATCTACTGCACGGTTTCTTATTATTCTCTTCTGCTAGAATTGTTTCGGGATCTGAAAGAACAGAAATAGACTGTATAAGGTTCTGCACAAATAGGAAAGATTACTATAAATAAATCCATCATAATAATTTGGGAATCTGCGTGCCTGAGAGTTTTTCGAAGGTGTGTGAAGTTCACCAACCCGCACTGGGCCAGCGTTATGGACTATGGCCTAAGACCCTCTCAGTTTGAGGGGAGGCCCATGCCATGCGTGCAATTTGGGCAGATTAAACCCTGGAGTCAAGAGTCTCCATAACCGGCGAGCATGTATGAGACGAACCATGAGAGTGGAGGAAGGCAGAGAGGTATGTAAGGAAAGAACCTGTTGGAACTCTGTACTCCCTGTCCACCCTGCAAGGGATCTGGCGTAATGACGTAGATAGATAAACCCTGATAGCTGGGCAAAATTCACCACCAAATGGCACCAGATGGACACCAACGATAGATAGATAACACTTTATTGTTCTACCAGAGATACAAAAAGGAGATAAAAGAAGCAAGATTACAAATTGAAAGTTAGTGTATCAGTGGGCGGCCTTATCACTAATAGTGATCTTTTCCAGGCAACCAATCGCACTCAGACTCAGAAAAAGATCGTGCTCTTAAAAAGAAATGGTCAGAAATAGCCAAAGATTGTGCTAGGAGAGTCATGGGACAAATCTTTGCTTAGCTGTGGGACAAAAAACGTTTTTAAAAAAAAGAATAACCAAAAGACAACCACTATAGATATAAGCTTCTCACTAGTTACTATCGACATGTCCAACAAACAAAGTCCTATAACTTATATTCAGCATAAATAACCTTATCAACATGCATGAAAGTACAAATGCCATTTATTTGGCATATGCAACTTTGTTCTGTGGGACCGTCAATATGCTTTATATTATAGGATTTATGTCTTACTCATGGTGATGGAAATAAGCTGAATTTTAACTGTAACCTTCACCAAGTCATCATTCCAATTTATGGAGTATTCAAGTGCATGGTCAAATAAATAAATACTTTTTGTTTTAAATAGGACTCATTTGTCAATTATATGATATTTTTATTGTACCCTACAAGGAACCTAGTGTGATGGTATAAATAGTACTGTAATTTTTAATTTTTTTATTGTATTGGATTTTTATCATCATCATCTGAGCCTATACTTGTCCACTGCTGTACATAGGCCCCTTAATCGCTTTCCAGCATAACCCATCCAACGCCACCTGCATCCAACCACTTCCTGTGATTTTTACAAGATTGTTAGTCCATCTGATAGGCGGTCATCCTATGCTGTTGTTGCCAATATGTGGTCTCCACTCTAGAATCTTTCTGCCCCAACGCCCATCCGATCTTTGCACTATGTGGCCTGCCAATTGCCACTTCAGCTTGCTAATCCTGAGGGCTATGTTGGGATTTTTATCAACTGAATAGCTATTATCTGATAATGATTTTTTTTGAGACAGAGGACTATGTATTCTCAAGAAACAACCTACCTACCTTCCTTCCTAACCTACCTTCTTGCCAAATTTCAAAATCTCTTTACCCAACAGACAGACAAGAAATATTTTCTCATTGATATTAATGGTGTGTCTGAATGATCTACGCTGTTGGCCGCGGGGCCATTATAGCTTCACCGACAAGTATAATAATGGTGTGGATTCTATGATCATAACAAAATTAAAATGTAAAAATGGTTTACCTTTAAATTGTTGATAGTGTGCTTGAACTAATCTCTGATGAGCCAAACCCTTGTTATGTGTTTTAACGATCGATGGGGCTGCAACCATGGTCTTGTCACAGTAATTACAATGATATCTTTTACCCATTGTAAATACACAAAAAACGATGGACGCGTACAGCACAGAAAGCCAGTTGTCGTGACGATCTTTGGGAGCGGCTTTTATCGTTTCTCATATACTGGATTTCTTCCGGATAACATTAATATGTTGATAAAAATTAGGTGGAATAAAATTTGTTTACAAATCTTACAAAAAACATGACATATAACTAGGGATGGCGATCTGAGAGCGATTAAACAAAGGATCGATTTCTCGGCCCAAAAAATCGATTTTTTAAATTTATATGTAGCGCTGAATCGATTTAGTGAATCGATATTTCACCCTAGAAAATCGACTGTCGATTTTTTCTGTTTTGGTGAAAACCATAAAATTATTTACAGTTGGTTGAATGTACTCAACATGGAGAATATGTAGAGTAGAGGCGCATGCTTATCGCAGGCAGTTGTGCACCCTAAGTACGACCTTATACTTAATAATAATAAATTCTTTATTTGCCAATAAAAATACATACAAATGAGGTTACCGTCGGTCCCAAACTAGGCTAAGCCTGTATCTTGGGCACCGTGCTTCATATACATATAGTGGGTTGTCATAACAAGTTATCTGAGATTATAGAACATTCTTACAGCTAAAAACAATCAAAAAAAAGAAAGAGAGTATAAATAAAATTATTAAAATATACAGAAACATGTAGCGTAAATACACAAATTGCCTGTGTGTGTGTGTGTGTGTGTGCGTGTCTGTGTGTGTGTGTGCTTGTGTGTGTATGTGTGTGTACAAAACCCAAGTGATAGATTTATCTACTTATGGTTAACAAATTTTCTGTTTGTGTGTAGGTCAAAGTAATAAGCCATTTTTTGAGTATATGTTTTATTTGATAGTTTGTAGCGTTCCTGATGTTGTGGTTTTTGTTTATTATATTGTAAATATGTGAGTGAAGGAAACTTGGATGACGTTGAGCAAAAGTAGAGTTAACAGCTACAGTCGGTACCCTAAAATTTCGCTTACTTTTTAGCATTTCTAGGTCGTCTCTTTGTGAAGTCTTTATATGAATCTTAGTAGTGACATTAGTAATGTATAGTTTGCGGACACTAAGAATAGACGCCTCTGCATATAGCTCATCAGTTGGAAAGCGATAAGGTTTGTGCAGCATAACTTTTAAAACTGCTCGTTGTGCGCTCTCTAGATCTAACATGTAGGTTTTTGCTGCCCCACCCCATGTAATAATACAATATTGTAAAATGGATTGACACAGAGTTAAGTACACCAGTTTTCTTGTGTTTACAGGTGCACTTTCGCGAAGCAGTTTCATTACGTAGATGAACTTTCGAACACGCTTTGTCAATTCTATTATATGATGCTTAAAGGATAGGTATTGATCAATCGTAACACCTAAATATTTTAAATAATCAGTCCTTTGGAGTGTAGGACAAGTGCACATAGAGGTCAAGTTATATTCGCAACAGTTGGTATGCAAACTGATATTATAGTTCGGCAGTTTAGTAGCTTGAGTTTTCCTGAAGACTATGTATTGGGTTTTCACAGTATTAAGAGTGAGCAAATTTAGGTCAAGCCAACTGGCGATACTTAAAATTCCAGACTGTGCTTTTGTGTATACTTCATCCCAGTTCATACCGTGAAACAGAATAAGCGTATCATCTGCGTAACATATTATATCTGCATTAGGTATATTAAGTCTAAGTATACCATCCATATAGATTGTAAATAAAACTGGGCCAAGTGAGCTACCCTGTGGTACACCAAATAGTTAGCTCATTACTAATATGGTCCGCTATCTTTACACATTGTCTCCGGTTGCTGAGGTAGCTAGAAAACCAGCTCAATACTGTGCCTCTTATGCCAAGAGATTCTAGTTTGTTCAGCAGTATTGGAATTGGCACAGTGTCGAAAGGTTTAGCAAGGTCGACAAATATGCCAAGACAACGTTGACCTTTATCTATGTGCCCAGATGCAAGATCTATAAGTAATTCTACTGCATTTTGGGTGCTTTTGCCTAATCTAAAGCCGAATTGTCTTTCTGAAAGTTGGCCATTTTTTTCTAGATAGTTCACAATGCGTTTATTTACTAGCTTTTCCAAGATCTTTGAGAAAATGCTAAGAAGAGATATTGGCCTGTAATTATCGGGACATTCTTTTGCACCAGTTTTGTAAATAGGAGTTACCGATGCAACCTTCCATCTTTCCGGAAAAACTCCTGTAGCCATACTTAGATTACAAATAAAAGTGAGAGGCTCAAGAATAAAAGGCCCGATTGCTTTAATTAAAGGTGTTTTATAACCATCTAAGCCTGGGGCACTATCATTTTTGAGGTTTCGTATTATTGTTCCTATTTCAAGGTTATCAGTCGGTACCAAATACATTGATGCGGAAAATGAGGGCTGGGAATTTACTCTACTGGCAAGATCCTGTTCAGATGTAAGTAGTTTCATCATAATGCGGTTCGATAGATTTTTACCTGTAGAAACAAAATAATTATTGCAAGCGTTAAGAGATTCTTTAATTGAACTTTGGGATTTTAAAAGTTCTTGAGAATCATCCTGTTTTTGTGATATCTCACATATGTCTTTTAAAGTATTCCATAATTTTTTCGGATTATTTTTATTTTCCTTTAATAAGTTTGTATCATGATTCTTTTTAACTTTTCTTATAAGATCTATGAGGAAGTTCCTATATCTTGTATATGATGTTTTCAGTGTTTTATTATAAGGGGACTGTTTGACTAGAGAATCGTCGTCGCATGCATCGTATTAATCCTGGAGTTATCCAGGGTTTTAGGATAGTTTTTTCGACTATATTTAATCTTTATCGTACTTTTTGTTACTGCTGAATCAAGTACGCGATAGAAAGAGTTAACTGCTTCATTAACAGTATTGCTACTAGTAATAGAGGTCCAGTCTGCGCTTTTTAATTCTGTTTGTAAAGTTTCATAATCTGTCTTTAAAATCGTTTTACTATTTCTTTTTCTTAGTTTTTCTTTCTCGGTATTGAGTCCTATCATTACCGCATCGTGATCTGTTAGTGTACATTTGGCTACAACACCGACTACTTTTCCACTGCTTCTTACGAAAACATGATCTATGCACGAGTTACCCCTAGTCGGTTTTGTGAAAGCAGGTAGTAGACCATGTTGTGCCATTAAGCACTGATATTTCGCATTGTCCCCACTAGGGTTATTAACTAACAAGTCGATGTTAAGGTCACCTATAACAATTGTTCGTGAGTTATCTTTTATTTTTGTTAGAGTTTTATCCAATGAATTTAAGAATTGACTCAGATTTACAAAAGATGGTGAGCGATATACACCAACTATTTTGATAAAACTGTCTACGATAATTACTAAGCAATTAGCATCATCTATATCCGGTTCAATTGCCGAAATATTGTAAATATCTTTAACATATATCGTAACAACACCAGCTTTGTTTATGTGTTTATTTGTATTAAATACCTGATAACCGTCAAGATGTCTGGTAACTGAACTCTCGTGTAACCAACACTCAGTAAGGATTATTGCATCATATTTAATGTCTAAACGTTTCAGTACTAATAAAAAATTGTCGAAATTATGTTGTAGGCTTCTAATGTTCAGGGTTAAAATTTTAAAGTTAAGGTCGCAGGTTAAGTGATCTTTGCAAAGCTCTAGTTCGTTTAGCGAGTGACAATTTATCCTAAGAGATTTATCAATATTTTCGAATATATTTAGGTTATCCACGGTACAGATAGTTTTGATATATAAGATGGTGTATGTCTGATTTTGTCACTCTTTGCTGTTATATAAACGCGACAGTGAAAATTTAACTGGCAAGAACAAAAAAAATAAATTTATCATCACGTTCACTCAATAGCCATGATGTATATGAGTATTGTGGCATCATCTGTTCCTTATGAGCGCCTTTTTCGATTGCCAGCAACATCGCAAGTGATGAGCGGAACCGCTTGGATCCCAGTAAACTTGCCAGACTATTATTTTTATTAAGCTAAATATTAAGCATTGGGAACTATAATCTATACTATCTATTTTCTAAACTTTCTAATGTAACAAAGATATTTAGAAAATATATGTCTTCTTTTATACCTAATACTTTGATATGTTAATAAAAATAATTGTAAGTATGGAATTCCCAGAAATAAAGAATTCCCTGATTTTACAGATAAGAGATCGTTTATTATGGTACCTGGTTTTTATGTAAATTGTATTTATATTTACATTGTAAATAAGGTCTTGAAAAAAAATCGATGTTTTATAAATCGATGGTTCATAACTCGATTTTTTCGTGAATCAATCCATCAGGTTACAATTGGAATTGATTTAAAAATCTTTTTTGGAAAGAATTACCATCCCTACAAATAACCTCAAATATAAATAGGGATGACCAAATTGTTAGGTCAAAAATCGATTTTACTCTTTAAAAATTTTTTCGATTTATAGATAAGCAATGTTTGAAGTATTGTATCAATTGCGATATAATTTTCAGCATCCAACCACATCCATTGCATATAAGAATTTGGGACAGGTCTTGTCGCCAAAACTGAAACGTTTATTTTAATTTATCAATACGATTTTTAGCTGCGTGCCTAAAGATACTGCTATATCAGAAGAAATCTTTTATTTTTCAATACATTTAACGAGCTTGGGCACAAGCTTTTTAGCGTCCAGTTCTTACTTCATACCTTCCTTATATCCACCACTTCAGTACAATATTTATTTTAATGCTTTTTCCTCCATGATAACATTGAAGAAATACTCCTAAAGTGGTAACAAACAGTGAAGTGGTGGATCAGTCTTTACAGCAACGATTCCTAAAGCGTTTTGGTGGTCTGTAAAGCATACACTGTTTTATAGTTCAGAGTGGGGTATTTTATCGACTTCACTATCAACGTAAGGTATCATCACTTTCGTCAGTTCATCTATTTACCTACCTTCAACCTAATTTATAATAGTTATTTCTCGTGATTGCCAACATGGCTCAATCTCATCACGGACTCATTCCATGGCCCACCTTCGGGCGCGTTGGACCCTAAGCAATATCTAAATATATAGTAGTTGTATATAATAAGTCCCTACGGACTTATTCAATAACCCCAATCACGATGAGGGTATAATATTGTTGATAGGGAAGGAATTCCTATGGGCACCTTCCTGTGTCATCATCAGACCCTGGATACCATCTGAATATATAGTACTAGCCAATGCCAATCCAACAAGCCTAAAAACGAGAGGGTGATGTTATGTACTTGACATGTTCCTATGGCTACCTTCGGGCTCTATCATGAGATCAGCTGCATAGTACCATATTATTGCATTATCCCCGACCTTACATACGTATTACAGAAGACTGAGAAGCGTACGCGGCAGATTAAACAGAAGACTGAGGAGTAAATTTAGCCACCATGCTTGGCGTTTTAGACTATGATAAAGCCTTTGATTCGATCGAGACTTGGGCGGTTCTTAGATTTCTTCAAAGATGCCGTATTGACTATCGGTACATCGAAGTGTTGAAGTGCTTATGTAATAACGCCACCATGTCAGTCCGAGTACAGGGACAGTGCCTGAAAGCGATCCCCATAAAAAGAGGAGTAAGACAGGGAGATGTCAATTCTCTGAAACTGTTTACGGCCACCTTAGAGGACGCCTTTCAGCTCTTGGAATGGCGAGGACTTGGCATCAATATCAATGGCGAATTCATCACTAACCACCTATTTGCCGACGACATTGTAGTCATGGCAGAATCACTAGCAGATCTAGAACGAATACTCGGTGACCTTAACAGAGTCTCTCAACAAGTGTGTCTAAAAATGAACATGGACTAAACGGAAATAATGTTTAATGTCCATGTTGTACCCACCGTTCTCACCGTCACCCTACTCTTGGAGCTGTCAATGAATACATTTACTTGGGACAGGCAGTCTGGTTAGGTAGGTCTAACTTTGAGAGAGAGATGAATCGACGAATCCAACTCGGCTGGGCAGCGTTCGGGAAACTGCGCAACGTCTTCTCACAAAATACCTTAGTGCCTCAAGATTAAAGTCCTTAGTAAATATGTGTTGCTAGTGATGACATACAGATCAGAGACGTGACTCTTACAATAGGCTATAGCTCAGAGTTACTCATTGAGCTATGGAAAGAGCCATGTTCCGCGGTTCTCTACGTGATCGAATCACGAATGAGGAGATTTGTAGAAGAAGCAAGGTCACCGAAATAGCCATTGGATTAGTAAGCTGAAGTGGCAATGGGTGGGCCACATAGCGCGAAGATCGGACGGGCGTTGAGACACAAAGATTCTAGAGTGGAAACCATGTATTGGCACGCGCAGCGTGGGACGGCCGCAAACCAGGTGGACCGACGATCTTGTGAAGATTGCAGGATGTTGTTGGACCGGTTATGCTTCAGAGTGATTGAGGAGGCCTATGTTCAGCAGTTGACAAGTATAGGCTGAGAAGATGATTACATACGTATACCACAGTTTAATCGGATACCTCCAAGTCCTTGAAAAATGAATTACAAACAGTGCAAAGAACTAACTTTGTGTTCTGCGCATACAGCTGCAACGGCTATTTCCAAAGCGGCTATAAAGATTTAATAAATAAAACACACAATTTTTCCAAAAGTAAATTATTTACTTATTACGTCATTTAAAATGAAATATATATTTCAATAAGTTTACCCATTTAGTAACCGCGTGCTGAATACATAAGGATAATTACTGGCATACATTGGTCGTAAGTCAGTATTAAAAGGATTCAATTGGGATATCGCTTGCTGATTAGTCGCATCCAAAAGTTTCTGGTGCAAAGCAATAGGCGATGGCGCATTTCTTGGAACAGGTGTTCTATTTTCTACAGAAGGTGTGTAAGGGTAAGCATTTGAGTCAGGGTCTGTATAATCTTCAAGAACTCTGGATGTTATATCTATTTCAGAAGAATCAACATTTGAAGCTCTTCTAATGTTTTCTGGAATGCTTTTTTCATTTTGTTTGTCTTGTATCGGTTCAGGGTTTGTTAATCTGCCGAAGTATGGTGGAAATCTGTACATGTTTGGTGGAACGTTATATGGATAAGCGTTCCTGGATATTGCTTTATGATAGTTAGGGATCAGTACATTGTTTTGTTTTCTGCGGAAGATAGCACCTGGAAAAGAAGAAATGTAAATATGTTAAAAGTGTATCCAGTCCACGACTGCATCTAATTTCTGTAAGCCACTCTCTAACTAACCTCCGATAGTTAACTTATATAACTTTTCAATTGTTTTGTAAGTAATCTCTTGTAAAAGGTGTAACATAATAAACGCAAGACCTCAGACACACCAATTAGAGAACTGCTTCATAAATTCAAAACGAAAACCAAATTTCCAAATTTAAAGGTTTTTACCCCTTTTTAAAGCACTTTTATACCCCCATTAACAATAAAACTTGTACGTGTATGTGTGCATTTTGAGAAATACGGTTTAGGAATGCATTTGTAATCTCCTTATTGATATGAATCAAGAATAAATTTAGTTTTTTTATAACGCACTGAAGGAGTAAAAGCAATTTTTGCACATTTAAAAAAAAAATGTTACATACATAAAAAATAGTTGGAATCAATTCAGTTATCGATTTAGAAAGAACTACTTTCAGGTCTTGCGTTTATTATTGTTACAGCTTGTATAGGTAAACGTTTATAAATGTATAACTATGGACTAGATAAAGCAGTTAAATCACTTTCCACGAGATTAAAGTGTTAGATAACATAACTAAATAACTGGACCTATAAAGTACCATGAGCACTAACATAACCGTTAAGTTAACTAAACCTAGCTAAACCATTAAGAATATTGGTGAGCATGTGAACTAGATTGGTATGGCAGATACGCTTAAAGATTAAATTTTACATGACATCTTTCAACATACACCTTAATCGACAAACAGCTCACCAAACAAAAAAAATATAATTAATTAAAAAAAGAAAACCAAATTACTTAAGTAATTATTTCTTACTATCCAATGGTACAGGACTGTCGAAAGTTCTAAAATCTTCCGGTGACACTGCTTTCACTACTTCCCAACTTTGAGAACTGTGTCCCATTCTTCCTTTAGTGTCTAACATGACATCTTGGGCAACAGTTCTCTCTTCACTTCCAGATTCAAGATTAGCATCGTTAAGTCCTAGATTGAAGGTTTCAGGTTTCGAATCTTCTTCATGCAATCTAGAAACATCTTCTGTATTACTCTCATCTGTATCTGCATGTACACGCTCTACTTCTTCAGCGCGTTCTGTCCGACTGGCTTCATCATTATCAGTAGGTATTTCAGAACGTTCTTGAACCTCTATATCAATACCTTCTTTAGATTCTGACACTTCTCCTTGTTTTTCTTCTGGTGATTCACCCACTTGAACATCATCAACTGCTCTGGAAGTTTCAGAGTCTGTAGAACGTCTACGATTGCCGTCATTTTCAGTACCTGATTTACTTAATTGTTCTCCACCTTCAGTAACTTCTTCGATTGAAATTGTCAATCCTACAGTATTCAATTCTTCTTGGACTCCAGTCCTTTCTTCTTTATCGGCGCTATTGGATATAGCCACAGGGGATTCCTATAATTTAATATTTTATATATGAACAATATATATGAATTAAAAATATAAAAATATTTCGTATATTTAAATAGAAGATAGTAATAGTAATAGTATATCGTATAGGAGTATTATACGGGATGGCACGAAGTAGGGAAATTGGTAACTCTTGACGGCAATTCCTCTACACCAGCCATGTCAAACTCAAAGTCAATGGTGGGCCAACATCATGAAGCAAAACCTTATCTTAAAGAAGACAAAATACTAAAAATCTTAGCGAAAAAAAGTACTATTATATTACAAGTATTATTGTATTTCGATAACGGTTTTTAAAACGCTCGCGGGCCGCATATCTGGCTGTTTTCAAAATTGATTCCGGCCGCAGGAATATGCTCGGTGGGCCGCATGCGGCCCGCGGGCCCCATGTTTGCCATGCCTCTACTACACCATGAGAAACGACGTTTATTCTCAGGCTTTTAATTTAAGCGAATAACATATTTCTGCCTACCCTGCACAGGATCTGGCGTGATGATATACATAGATAGATAGACATATTTCTATTCCATACGTTTTGTAGTGTCAATATTCTATGTAATAGCAGATTTTTCGCCTAAATTAAACAAAATCTAACAATGAAGTGGTTTCTCGTGTGTACAGAATCTGCCCTCAGGAGAATATTAATTAATTACCATTCTTGATTTTGATCTAGAATCGTCTAAAAAAATCTACTTCGATCGAGCAGACTAACTAAATCCTTGTTGAGATAGCTTTTGTAGTCAAAGTTACATTATTGTGACTAGTGATAGAATTAAACACCCATGAAAATCTTGAAATATACACAGTGTTATTTTTGTTGTCCTGGAGCCCAGGTGATGTGTTCAATACCTACTGTTCACTGTTAATAAGAATGAGTAAAAAATTAATATCTTTTTTTATCTTTTGAAAAAGAAAACATAGCCCCTCACTAGGACTTATACCCGTGTCGTAGGTGCGTTTACAAACATGAAAATTCACATACACAAATATCCAGACCGAAACATATCATTATGGATCAAACAAAGATTTGTCCCGTGCGGTAATCGAACCCGCGGCTATTAGACACAGTGGGTGGAGCAGCTTAAGGTCTTAACCACTGCGCTAAATCATCCGTCAATATATCATAGCTAGGATACAAAATCCGGAAAACCGAAGGAATACACCGGCCAACTGACGAGCCACGCCGCCACTCAATGTCATTTTGCGCTTGGTTTTTAATGCAGTAAATTAGCATTGTTATGGAGTTATTTGTTGTTATGGATGCGGAAGGCGGAGGACCGTGTGCAATGGCGCGTGTTAGGAGAGGCCTATGTCCAGCAGTGGACTGCGATAGGCTGATTGATTGATTGATTGATTGATGGAGTTATTACTTATAAAAGTATTTTTTTTTTATTTTTTTTTACCAGTGAACAGTGAGCGTTGAATACTTCACCTGGGCTTTCGCTCCAGGACGAGTAAAATTACACCGTATATATTTCAGGATTTTAATGGATGTTTAATTCTATCACAAGTAAAATAATGTATTTTTGTCTACAAAAGCTAACTTGTGTATTATTGCATGAAAGTGAATAGTTGAATATCTTAAAAATGATAATCCTTGACTTCTCACTGCCTAAGCCAAGGTGGTAGAGGTGTAGTGTAGCTTCTACCCACATTTCACCGACGAGGTTTAATTCCAATATAATATCTATTTATCTCTGCTAGGCTATGCTATCTATATAGTACTTCGGAAGGCACGTAAAGCCGTTGGTCCCGGTTACCACTTAATGTGGTAGTCTTTAAGCCGAGTAGGAAACCTTATAGGTGGCTTGATAAGTTCCAACAACAGCTGGCCACAAACCTGCCTCCACCAATCCACACTGGGTCCGCGTGGTGGAGTATGACCTAATCTCTCTCACCTTGATTTGTGAGATAGGCAGTGGGACAGTATAGGCTGATATTATTATTATATTGTACTCTATCATCATGCCAGATCCCTGGTGGGGTAGACAGAGAGTACAGCGCCAAATATAATAGAAGGCGAAATATTTATTTTACTTTTAAAGAACAATTTTACTTTGTCATCTGTACTACTCCCCAAAAGCAGGTCTTGCAAACGTGTACTGCTTACGGGTGTAAGTTCTCGAGGTAAGTTCGAGAGGGTTCTCGTCATCATTATTACGGGCACAGTTCCAGACTCCGGACTGGCTACTGAAAATTATTCGATAGAAAAACAATCAAGAGTCTCCGTAACCTGCGAGCGGTTGTGAGACGAACTATGAGAGTGGAGGAAACCAGAGAAGTATGTAAGGAAAGAACCTGTTGGAACTCTGTACTCTCTGCGTACCTCTTAAGGGACCTGGCGTGATGATATGAACTGGACTCCGTGATTGGCAGCCGACTGGACTAACGAGCAGTGTTGGGCGAATTAATCAATGATAATTTCAATTGCCATTAAATTTATCTCATTAAGGCTCTCCGGAATAATAACGATTTTTGGACGTCACCCGCTTCAGTCCCTTTCCATGACTATGCGTATTATTGAACAATTGAAATATCGGGAACTTAAAATAAAAAAAAAAACCGCGATCAAATCCGAAATATTTTGATTGATTTCACAATTAATTATTGCCCAACTCTGCTAACGAACAAAGCAATATAAGAAAAATTAGTACATAAAATTAATACCATAAAAAATATGTTACCTCTTCCGTCGTAACTATATTTAAAATAATAATAATTGAAAATAAAACAACAATTATTTTAGTCATCTTAACATAATTATGTAGCACTACAACAATGAAACTATTCGCACTAGATCCTATTAACGGTTCAAACAGTGTTTATTAGTTCCCAACTATGAAATCGATTTTCATTTCTAAGTATTTTTATGACAACCGAGAATAATGAACGCGATATTTTCACATATTTATTTTTCATTTTACTGCTGATTAATCTTTACGGTATTTAATTGTGGTCATGGCGGCGCGACGCCATTTATAAATGACATTTTTATGGTGACAGAGCCGTGCGGTAATTTAAACAAAAAAAAATTACTATTAAATATATATATATATTTTTTTTTTTTTTTTTAAACTTAGCCCCACACTAGGATTTATTCCTGTGTCGTGGGTGCGTTTACAAACATGAAAATTCACACACAAATACCCAGACCGGAACAAATAATTGTGGATCACACAAAGATTTGTCCCGTGCGGGAATCGAACCCGCGACTATTAAACACAGTAGGTGGAGCGACCTAAGCTCTTAACCACTGCGCTAAATCGTTCGCATTTAATACTATATAGTAGCCCACAGGACTCTGAGTCGACCTTGCCCGATGCCCGATGCCATTACGTCCCTCCTATCGGATACAGATACCGCACACAGGATCAGAAATCGAACTCAGCGGCGAGGTCGAAGAATTCCTAGCCCGCCGTCCGGGCAGAGCACTACAGCAAGACAATATGCTCTCCCCCATTACGACTGCCCAAGCCGAGGCTGTTCCTCCTTGAGGCACCCTTGAGCTAGTTGCCTCTTTGCTCTTCTGGCTGAAGTAGTTGTTGCATGCTCGATGTCTTGTCCCGTGGAGCTGGAAAGGGCGTTAGTCCAACAGCAGCGTAGATCATTCGGATACATTAAGGTCGCTGAGTATCTCTTGTTGAATCCATCCATTTATTAAATATGGCCGATGATAATATATGATAATATATTAGGTATGCGACTTAATCGCATACCTAATATATTATCACACAAAAATAATTAATCTATCCGTCTATCTATATCATCACGCCACATCTTTTGCAGATATAGAAAGGTTTTCTCTGAAGAATTCAATTCGGAACGAGTTCATTTGTGAGAAAACCAGAGTTATCGACATAGCCCACAGGTTTAGTAAGCTGAATGGAGCCACAGTATCGATAACCACTGGGGTAAACGAGTTTTTGAGTGCAGACCACGTATTGACAAACGTAGCGCAGGACGTCCTCAAGCTAGGTGGAGCGATGATCTTCGTAGGGGACATTGAATGAGAGTAGCCGAGGATTGTATTATGTGCCGTAATATCAAAAATCAATATTTTTTTTTATTGTTAACGTGATATTGTGTGTTCAGGTTAGTAATAACTCTGCCTCCTGTACTAGTATATACTGTGTTACAGGAGACAGCGTCTTCTCTATTCTGGACTACACAATTTGAAATTATATAAGATATAAGAAAACAGATTATATAGAGCAATACTTACAAAGAAAAGTTCCTAGCTAATTGAATTGAAAAAATAAAGTATTTTATCTTTAATCAGTCCTAAGCCTGCCCTGAAGGCTTTGGCGAATCCGACGGAGCGGGAAGGCGCGGCGACGCGATGTCAACGGAACATTGGTAGTTGTACTAAACTATATTAGTAGATGCCACACGATTCGGCGTGACCCGACGAGACATAGGTAGTTTTAATGTATTGAACTGGTATAGACCAGAGATTACACACGGCTCGGCGAGATGCGACGGGGTGTGGGTAATAGTAGTGTATTAAACTATACAGAAGATGACATAGCTCGGTGTGAGGGGACAGGATGGAGGTAGGCGTCATGTACTAGACTATACAGGAGATGACACACAGCTCGGTGTGACGCGACGGGAGGTGGGTAGTTGTTGTGTACTGAACTAAACAGAAGATGACAGCTCGGTGTGAGGGGACAGGATGGAGGTAGACGTCATGTATTGAACTATGCAGGAGATGACACAGCTCTGTGTGACGCGCCGGATCGTGGGAGTTGTTATGTACTGAATTACACCGCAGATAATACGCAGCTCACCATGGCTCCACCCGTCCTGCCCCTTCGAGATGTTTGGCATCACCTGTAAAGTTCAGTACATTATAATTAACCACGTCCCGTCGGATGTCATATTCCCTTCCCACTTCGTCGGATATGAGCCAAAGTCTTAATTCTCTTTAAGTGAAATTACCATAACTCTTGATAAACAAACTAACACATGATGTTTTATCGTTTTATCAATATTACACTAGAAAACATCATATTGGAAAGAGACCAAACAATTAATTTGAGTGAAATATGGCGGAAAAGGTAATGAATATAAATTAATCGAATTCGTAGTGGTCACGGATCTGTATAGATCCATGGTAGCGCTATTAATTAAGGGTTGTTAGAAAGTATATAATTGATGTGAAAATCGTATAATTTGTTTGTGTTATTTGTATCGTGTTTGTATAATATGTTGCGTTTTTGAAAAAAAATACACCGTCACGCGTATATTACCCAAACTGGGGGTGGCTGAGGTGTATTGTGTACACCCACTTTTCGCCGACGATGTAAGGTCTAATGTAATAGCGGGCGAGCCTATTGCCATATACCGGGCACAATCCCAGACTCCGGGTTGATACTGGGAACTTTTCGATAGAAAAACTACATTTGTCCCACCTAGGATTTGAACCCGGGACCTCGTGACCGCATTATTCGTCACTAGACCAACAAGGCAGTTAACAAAAAGTGGTTATAGTAGAAATGTGCTTGAAATTTGTTACACAGAAATATAAAAAGCAATGTAGCCTTTTCCTTTAGTTTCAGACTTCCAAAGCCCATTGCTTTCGATAAACTATTCTTTCATACATTAGTTCCTGTGACTTCCATGACAGTATATTTTTTTTTCACAAGATCTATGAATAAGTTATAAAGTATGGTTAGCTAGAAAAAAATAATTTAATGAAGTAGCAATCTCCTAGGAGAAGGGTTTTTAACAACCATGTTTATGGTTATTTATTTTACCAGCGATTATCATAAAGAAAAAAAGAGCAGTGATAATGATTGCCTAGTGGTTAGACATTTGGACTGCAAAGCCGAGTTCAAACCCAGGCACGCACCTCCGTTTTATCGAAAGCACGTGCGTATTAAAAATTAACTATCACTTGCTTTAACGGTGAAGGTAAACATCGTGAGGAAACCTGCATGCCTAAGAGTTTCTCGAAGGTGTGTGAAGTTTGCCAACCCGCACTGGGCCAGCGTGGTGTCCTAAGGCCTAAACCTTCTCGGTCTGAGACGGGACTCGTGCCCAAGAGTGGGACAGTTTCTTAATAGGGCTAATACAATATTTATTATCGACACCAATATTATAAAGAGGAAAGATTTGTATTTTCGTGTATGAGACGAACTATGAGAGTGGAGGAAGCCAGAGAGGTATACAAGTAAAGAACCTGTTGGAACTCTGAACTCTCTGCGTACCCTGCAAGATAGAGATTTGTGTTTTTTTTATTTTTATTAGTTTGTAACGAGTAAACTCAAAAAATACTGGTTAGATTTCAAAAATTCTTGCACAATTAGAAATCTATCTTATCCAGAAGTCGCATAGGCTATATAACATAGACTCGGTAGGTGGCGCTGTTGTCGACCGGTTACGAAGTCCCGAACGAAGAACGAAGTCGTGGGAAACTGTATATCATAAAGAGATGAATTATGAATAGTAAGAAAATGACTACCTACAGTGCGACAAGGATATTTTGACTCGTATATGACATTGACAGGGCGTTGGTGTGAAATTAGGGTTTACATTTAGTAAAATTTTCCTGCTTCCAGGGAAATAATTCAATTTGGGAAAATTTCATAGCAAACGCCAACTCTGTGGCTGTTATCAAGGGACATTTTCCTTGAAAACAGCGTTCGTTCCGATTTTGACCGCAGGCCATAAAATCCTTGTATGACTGTAATCCAAATATACACAGTAACTTCCCTCTAGTTATGGACAATGCACCTTCTCTCCCTGTTCATGTTGACTGGATTGCATATTTCTTGGAAGTCGTGGGAATGAAAAATATAAGTCATGGAAGTGGTGAGAAATTTTGGAAGTCTGGGAACAACCCAAAATATTCATATGGCACATTATTGTGGTAAAGTAATTATGGGATATAAGGGCTTGTTGAAGTTTCGGGTTCAAACCCAGGCACGCATCTCTGTATTTTCGAAAGCGTGTGTGTTTTAAAAATTAACTGGCACTTGCTTTTATGGTGAAGGAAAACATCGTAAGGAAACCTGCATGCCTAAGAGTTTCTTGAAGGTGTGGGAAGTCCGCCAATCTGCACTGGGCCAGCGTGGTGTCCTAGGGCGTAAACCTCAGTTTGAGGGGAGGCCCGTGTCCAATGGTGAAACAGTTTCTTAACAGGGCTAGTATTAGTATTATTTTATATAAGTTTCGGAAAGTTTGTATAATATTTTATTTTTGTTTAAAGTATTATAGAAAAGATATGAAAATTTTGAGAGTTTGTGTAATAAGCCACTTCTAGTAGCCCGGTATTAAATAGAGATTAGAAATTAAAGAAGTGAAAAAGTAGTTCAGGTCTTTTAATTTGGATTATTTGGATATTATGTTATAATCTCGTTGGTCTAGATCACGAGGCCCTGGGATCACCCTAGGTCAGACGAATGTAGATTCTCTAACAAAAAATCCGTAGTATAAGGCCGAAGTTTGGAATTGCGACCGGTATAGGGCAATATGCTCGCCCCCTATTACGTGGGACCTAACATCGTCGGTGAAAAGTGGGTGTACTCAGTACATATCTGCCAACCCTCTCTTGAGGAATATAGGCGTGGTTATAAGAAATACAATGAATTTCGCATTTTTTAAATATAACTTTCGTGTTTTGGAAGATATCCGGATTTGTTGGTTTTGACCATAGAACTCTTCGGGATTTTAAAAATATAGGATTTTATAGAGGAAAAGCGCGAAATAATCGCGAAAATTAAAAAATCTACTTATCTTTATAAAATACTAGCTTCTGCCCGCGACCTTGTCCGCGTTGACTTAAGATATGAACCTTACACTTTTCCGGGATAAAAAGTATCTTATGTGTTAATTTAAGTATTAATCTATCTGTGTGCCAAATTCCATTCAAATCCGTTCAGCCGTTTTTGCGTGATTGAGTTACAAACATACAAACTTTCACATTTATATTAGTAAGGATATCTAACTCACTAGCAGAACATTGCATACTATACATACGTTAGTAGTAGTTATAACAACTCAAATGAATTGGATTTTATATTGACAATGTTGAATAGAAGACTTGAATCAGCTATTAATGTCGAAAGTAGCTCATAGAAATTTCTTGACAAACCTTCCCACTTTCCTTGCAATGGAAGTGAAATGGTGGAGTTTGTCAAGTAAGTTATTTCGTTTCTACCTTCAATAAAAATTTGCACGCAATAGCACAGAAGCAAACGTTGCTATTCCCTCATTTCTGCCAATAGAACCTAATTTTTCCGCTGTGGTTGCTTTGATACTTACGAATTCACCATTAATTTCTAATATTTTTGATATGAATTCCTTCATTTCTGCTTTGTAAGGCGATATTTAAGGCTCTTCACAAACTATAGTAATATCTAAATTAGACACGCTATATCCTTTTTCCTGTGCTTTTTAGCATCAAAGTCAAGAAAATGAGATGAATTGCAATCCTTCCATTTAGTCTCGCACTTATATACTCAATCTGCACTAGTCTTTTTTGTAGAAAACGTAGCCCCACACTTGTAATTGTTCCTATGTCGTGGGTGCGTTTACAGATATGGAATACACATGTACAAACACCCAGACTATCTATCTATATCATCACGCCGGATCCCTTGCGGGGTAGGCAAAGAGTACAGAGTTCCAACAGGTTCTTTCCTTACATACCTCTCTTGCTTCCTCAACTCTCATAGTTCGTCTCATACACGCTCGCCGGTTACGGAGACTCCTGACTTGTCTTTCAGATAAGACCCGGTCCCGGTCATGGTAAGATAGTCTAGGTCTTCCCCGGTACCTACAAACCGACTAAAAGAAATATTTGTGGGTCACACAAAGATTTGTTACGTGCGGGAATCGAAGCCGCGACTACTCAATCCAGTGGGCGAGGCGACTTAAGCTCGCCGTCCGTCATATAGTAGTTACTTACATGGTGTATGCACTGATTGTAAAATCTTCATAAGAGTTTTATGAAAAACTAGTTTCTGCCCGCGACTTCATCGACTTATGACAGGACATTACATTTTTCCGGGATAAAAAGTATCTTTTGTTTTAATCCAGGTAATAAAAAATGTGCCAAATTAAATGACACTTGTCACATAGTTTGTCACCTAGATTACCAAACGGATTTGGATGACCAAATCCGTTCTACCGTTTTTGCGTGATTGAGTCACAAACACCCAAATATCCAAACACACTGTTACGTTTGCGGGGTAATCAAATGCTGAATAACGTGCGAAGTACTTTATTAGGCGCTGTACACACAAAACACTACGTCGTATGCAAATACACACGCGAACTAACCACACACTAATACTACTCTCGTTAGTACCCAAATATTGCTTCGAATTCGCCGAGTCACTCGTAGTATCCGTATATCGATGCTAAAGTCGCCGGTGTATTCCACTTAGATCGCTTGTTCTCCAATTTGATCACTATCGCTTCCGAGAAGAGACTGCGTCCGTCCCCGCGCTCTGTGTTCCTTTTATACTCGTGTGAAAGTTCTAGAACGAACGCGAACCCTCTAAGTACATCGATAGAAGTACATCGAACAATAGCCGGCGCGGCCCTCCAAGCGGTATTATTATTACATACCTATTTGTACGCGAACAAATAGATACTTGTTTACCGCGACCGCACGTCGGAGATACTTAAAGGGGAGGAACCTTCTAGACTTTTCAGCGCTTCAGCGCGGATTCTGGATCTTTCTAAACAGGTCGCAAAGGGACCTAAGTGGGTGTAATGCATTTTATAATTAACATTCCCCGATAATGGGCTTTCAAGATATCGGGGTATGTTTAGGTCGTAACAATACAAAGTTTCACATATGTAATATGAGTAGGATAGTAGGATTAGTAGGATGTAATACAACCTGTTTAACACAGTTAAGAGGATGCTGTTAAGGGCGAAAGAAGAATAAAATTTGACATAGTTCTGTGAAAATTCAAAAAAATCCGATCAATTTTGTTGTTTTGTGATCGTGAAGAAGTGTACACAGTATTTTCTGGTGCAATTTTTGTGATCTCTTTATTTTTTACAATGGTATGTCTTGCTTTAATTATCCTTGTTACTGGTTTTCTAGTTATGTAGCAAGTTTCCGAGGTTTTCTTCAGCTGATGATGTAGCGAGAATTATGTTGACGTCATTTTCGACGAAAATGTCTTTTGGGAAATATTTTTTTTTGCTCCGACAATATTTTTTATTATAATAAATAATAATATTAGCCCTGTTAAGAAACTGTCCCACTGCTGGGCACGGGCCTCCTCTCAAACTGAGAGGGTTTAGGCCATAGTCCACCACGCTGGCCTAGTGCGGGTTGGCGAACTTCCCATACTTTCGAGAAACTCTTAGGCATGCAGGTTTCCTCACGATGTTTTCCTTCACAGTTAAAGCAAGTGATAATTAATTTTTTAATACGCACATGCTTTCGAAAAGACAGAGGTGCGTGCCTGGGTTTGAACCCGAGACCTTTGACTTTGCAGTCCAACGGTCTAACCACTAGGCTATCACTGCATATTTTTTATTGAACAATATTTTTTATAGCAGTGATAGTCTGGTGGTTAGACATTTGGACTGCAAAGTTAGAGGTCTCATGTTCAAACCCAGGCACGCTCCTGTGTTTTTGAAAGCATGTGCGTATTAAAAACTAATTATCACTTGCTTTAACGGTGAAGGAAAACATCGTGAGGAAACCTGCATGCCTGAGAGTTTCTCGAAGGTGTGTTAAGTTCGCCAACCCACACTGAGCCAGCGTAATGAACGATGGCCTAAACCCTCTGTTTGGGAGGAGGCCCGCGCCCAACGGTGGGACAGTTTCCTAACAGGGATAATGTAAATATTATTATAAATGCTCGTATAGACGAACAGCATTTGCCGACGTATGCCGTAGACGCATCCCTTTCGGGGCACTATAGGGATTTCTCAAAATAGGTACATCTCAGAATCAGGAGTCGGCAAAATGGAGACATAAAGTACAGACAGCCCGAGATTGTTGTATTTTTAGATAATGCTGCAATTATCTAATGGTAGTAATAAAATTGACAATTTTTAAGAATTATCGGTTTTAAAACCTTATTACCGTTAAACCTTATTAAACCCGTTGAAAGCAACAGTTGTGTATCTTCAATACGTACGTTTTCAATTTAAGTGCATTATACTCTCCATTACTTCTGCCATATTTAATCTGACATTTCAATTCAAATTGTCATTTCGAGTTGACAAATTGAAGTCTTGTATCTATAATAAATATAAAATTAATATTGTTAATTAAAAGCATATCTTAATTAAATATCCCTTTAAAAGGTGTATTACTAAATATAATTAGCGTAGTTTTCTCTTTGGCATTGCATATTCCTAAATGAGTAAAAATAAATTTGAAATATGCCAAGTAAAAACAAGTCGGGTAGGTGACCAGAAAATAATATTTATGGCTGATTTTCCACTGGATAAAGATCAGTAAGTATGTTTCTGTTATAATACTATATTTTACATTCAACTACAGGCATTATAGTTCTTGTGGTTCAGATAAATAAAAATATTAAAAACAATAATTACGTACAGTAATGTTATCGATACATTTCATTCTTAATGTTAATAACATACATTTATGATAGAAAGCTTTTTCTATTTTTTGACACAAACTTTTTTTACAGATATAAACTATGAGTGGCGGTATGTAAAATGTGAAGACTTGGTGTATAATTCTATAAAAAAAGCTGTATGAATGAAATAAATCAATTAAAGTGTATGAAATTTTTGTATGTTTGTTAATATGGTAACCTTTTTTTATCTATCTATCTATCTATCTATAACCTCACGCCAGATCCCTTGCGGGGTAGGCAGAGAGTACAGAGTTCCAACAGGTTCTTTCCTTACATACCTCTCTGGCTTCCTCGACTCTCATAGTTCGTCTCATACACGCTCGCCGGTTACGGAGACTCTTGACTTTTCCATCAGATAAGTCTCGGTTTATAACTCGGTAACCTTTTTCTTTCTGTATATTCACATCGTTAGAAATTCAGTGTGATTATGTAAAATAATTTTTCCGTTTTTTATTTCTTTATAAGCGGCGGTACTACCTGCTGAACCTGCCAAGCTACGGAACCCTAAAAAATTTACATATCGATAGATCCATTAAGTTTTACGCCAAGGCTACATCTCTATTCTTTATTTTATGTTGGCAGTATTGTTTTATTAGGTTGGCAGTATATATTAATTTTATGTTGGCAGCAATAATATTTAACTTTATCATGGTGGTAGTACTTTGAGTGTAAGTTCCATATAATTTGTAATTTCGTGCTCTAGTATAAAGTTCCGCCTCATATAACGTAGTGATTATATTCTCTTTGATATTTACAACGCTGTTGGAGCTGGCCTGGACCCTGTGCACTAAGGAGGCATACCGTTTTCGCATCGTTGTGTAAAAACAGTCTGCTTGGGCATCGGCGAACATCCCAGATGCGCTACAGAAGCGAGTCAGCCCCACCATCTTTCTAAATGCATTGTTATATTGAATGCGGAGGTCGCTGTGCATTTCAGTGTATATCTAATCCATAGATTGCATGTGTAGAATGTTGTGCAATACGCTCAGAACAGCTCAATTTTGACTCCTAGCGATCAGAGCGCATACCTGCGAGCCAGCATGTTCGCCCCTATCGACAACGCTCTCTGCTCTCGTTCAATATCGTAATGGTCTTTAAGGCAGCACATTGAGTGGTACTTAGAATTATAGTTAAGTAATACGTCTGAAATAATTGAAATTCATTCTTGTCCCTACAAATTTTGGCATTATATAAGATTCCTAGGAATTTATATGGCCGGGTGATCGCGAGTAAGGGCTGGATGCGTACAGCAAAGCTGGTTGTTATGGTGATTACGAAGGCCTTTGCCATACAGTGGAAGTCTGTTAGCTGACGATGATGATGAAGTACATAATGCTGTTTTTAATACATTTTGTAATAAATTGCTAACTAAATCTATTATTTTCCTCAGCCAACAGAGCCTGCTTTTAAGGTTGTGGCCCATACCCAAGCAGAAGAGGATGCGTACGACTATGTTGCGCATAGAAAAGGATCCAAGTTTACTGGGTACGTATATTTGATTTATTGCGGTCACAGTGATTACTCGTTGCTCGTAGTTGAGTGACGAACACGACAAGGGCTGATGAAAGAAAGGAAAATTGAAAGAAAGAAATTTTATTTGTCACAGCAAAAGAATGACTTAATATTTTGTTAATATAAACCAAATATAAACATGTGATTTATATAATTCTAGTTTCTGCCCGCGACCTTGTCCGCGTTTACTTTAGACAGTAACCTTTAAGTTTTCAGGAATCAAAAGTAACCCTATATGTCAATCCGGGTAATGAAATATCTGTATTCCAAATTGCATCCAAATTCGTTATCGTTTTTGCGTGATTGAGTAACAAACATCTAATCATGCAAACTTTAACATTTATAATATGAGTAGGAAGTAGTAGTATAAACTGTACGATGCTTGAAGAAAGAATATATAAAAGAAACAAATATAGATACCTCACGGTTGAGCGAAAGAGTATCCAAATCTGCTTAATGCCAGGCACAAGTAATAAAAATAATAATATAAGCCCTGTTAAGAAACTGTCCCACCGTTGGGCACGGGCCTCCTCTCGAACTGAGAGGGTTTAGGCCATAGTCCACCCTGGCCCAGTGCGGGTTGGCGAACTTCACATACCTTCGAGAAACTCTTAGGCATGCAGGTTTCCTCACAATGTTTTCCTTCACCGTTAAAGAAAGTGATCGAGTGATGAAGAGAGTGATCAAAGGTGAGTGCCTGGGGTTGAACCCGATACTCTAACCACTGGGCTATCACTGCTGTTAGGCACAAGTGTTAGGCTGATTTTTATCTGGACCTTCCTGAGTAGGGTTACAAAACTATTTATAGTTTGACTATTTTGTTGGCCGGCTTGGTCTAGAGGTTACGAGTTTGAGTTGGTCGCCCGCTAGATTGAGTAGTCGCGGGTTCGATTCCCGCACGGGACAAGTCTTTGTGTGACCCACAAATATTTCTTTCGGTCTGGGTGTTTGTGTATGTGTGCATTTGAAGTTTGAAAAAAATTGACCTTGAAAAATCGACTATCGATAGTATCGATACTAACGATAGTAAAAACAATAATATCAATACCTAGTTAGTTTACAATCAATACCATCGATAATCGATTGATTGACAATGACATCTATATCCTTACTATTTTTCGAGGTCATGATTGCTATACAACACTACATCTGAGTCTGCGCATGTCAATCAGCTACGATGCCATGCGATTTGAAAATGTGAAATAGTCGAAATTAGCTTTATGGAGGCTTAAACTAAGAAAACCATGCAAACTATATTACGTCTTGACAAACCCTTGATATTTTGAAAACCCTTTATCGGGATGTTGATTCTAAAACGAATTATTCACCCTTAGTTCTCATCCCAACGCTGTTATATGGTAGCGAGAGCTGGGTATGTAAGAAGGAGAATGAAAGTAGGATAAATGCGGTAGAAATGCGAGCTCTGCGGAAGATGTGCGGAGTGAAGCTGACCGACCGCATTAGCAACAGCATAGTAAGACAGCGAGTAGGTATGAAAGATAGTATCGGTGTAAAGATGACAAAGGGCATGCTCCGTTGGTTCGGGCATATAGAAAGAATGCCAGAGGAAAGAATAACAAAACAGATATACAATGTGAAAGTGGAAGGATGCAGGTACCGGGGAAGACCTAGACTATCTTACCACGACCAAATAAACCGAGTCTTATCTGATGGAAAAGTCAAGAGTCTCCGTAACCGGCGAGCGTGTATGAGACGAACTATGAGAGTCGAGGAAGCCAGAGAGGTATGTAAGGAAAGAACCTGTTGGAACTCTGTACTCTCTGCCTACCCCGCAAGGGATCTGGCGTGAGGTTATAGATAGATAGATAGTTCTCATATCGATCCGTCTATAAAATATCTAGAAACGGCGTCGTCAAGAGTGGACACAAGTTCGAGAAGATTTCATACATTTTCCTTATTGTTGGCGCACGGTTATGGTAGACGTGGTGAGAGAGAGATGGTAGGATGCTGCGGCTGTGGTTGGTTGTAGTTAGTTGCATGTTGCCCGGAGTTGCCTTAAGAGGACGCAGGTCTAGCCCGATGATACCGAATCGGAACTCTGTATGGTGCGGGTCACTTCCCTCCCTCTAATATGGTCGATGGAGGTGATGCCTCAAGTAGTCATACTCGTGAACGGGTGCTGCTTGTGGAGACTGGCCCACCCAGAATCCTTTCGCTTATCATTCTTTAAAAATATTATTATTAGGCTTATATCTCAGTTGCTATCACACTGGAGCTGGATTGCATACTTAATTTTGTATAATAATAAGATTGTATGTATCTATACCGAAAATGATGAAAAAAATGAATAGATAATTAGACAAAAAAGACAAGCCGCTGAGTTTCTCGCCGGATCTTCAGTGGAGGCGGCGTTGCGATTCGGTGGTAAATTAGTAAGTTAAAAAAATATGTAAATACGACTAATTGTAATTGCCCCCGCAGGGTTTATACAAGATAAATACTTTGAGTTTGAGTTTGAATAGGATACTAGTGAGTCAATAAGCCACATTTTCGTACCCATCATGTCAATTTCCATCATGTTAGATAGGGATCAATTTCTGACCAGTCATTAATAAAAACACGAGTAGCTAATTATAGTACCACTTTTAGAATGCGCTGGCTGTGGTTTACATCAAATCAAGCTTTTATAACGAGAATACTTATGACGGACGACCTTAGAATAAAAATACTCCAGGAGCAGCGTCCAGTCATAATTGCACGCCGCGTCCAAGTCTATAGAAGAACTCAGCCATCTTATTGAAATTAGGATGTTATTTTTCTATTTGTTCTAGGGTCATTGGTTCCGTGGCGCACATAATTAAAGGCGCCCTTGGTGGTGGGATCTTAACTGGTCATGTCGCCTACATGAAAGCGGGTATCGGTACATCCATCCCCCTCAATATTGGCTTTGGTTTTTACATGGGATTCTGCTTATATGTAAGTACATCTATCGGTAGACCGTGTCTTATCTAAAGGGCAAGTCAAGAGTCTCTGTAACCGGCGAGCGTGTATATGAGATGAACAATGAGAGTGGAGGAAGCCACAGAGACCTGTAAGGGATGAGCCTGTTAGAACTCTGTAGTCTCTGCCTACCCCGCAAGGGATCTGGCGTAATGGTATGGATAAATAGATAGACATCTATCGGTTTCTATCATTTTTTCCTATCGCTAACTAGAGTTGCAAAACTGTCGATATCATTGATCTGGAAAAGTAGAAGATCGAGAAATACTATTGATTGAGACAATACTCGTGAACTCGGTCTTCTGTGGGGTAACTATGGTGAGTGGCATATTTACCACATTAAGATACTGACTGTTCCAGTGAAAATTATCAAAAGAAATAATGCCTGTATAGCCCTCTTCTGTAGGCGCGCGTAGCACAGCGCTCGCGATATTGCTAACTTTAACTAAGTTTTTGGTTCAGGCAATCTCAGATTTGCATAGTGTCTCCGTGCTTCGGAAGGCACGTTAAGCCGTTGATCTCGATTACCACTAAATATGGTAGACGTTAAGCAAAGTTGGAGGAAGCCTTGTAGGTGGCTTGTAAAGTTTTCAACAGCGGGTGGCCTCACTTATCCGCTATTCGTGTGGTGAAGTATATCCCTCTTACCTTGATTTGTAAGAGAAGGTCTTTGGCAGGCAATAGACATTATATAATGATTTATTATGGTCCCTGTCACATTTATCACATAGAAATGGTTTAGGCGCCGAATGGTTTCTCCCTGCAATTTTTAACTGGGCCTTCCCGCATGGTCTCAGCGATTGACTTACATAAGATTAACTTCTCGCAAAGGGTCTCTACGTGTTGGACCCATGTCTCCATGCATTTTAATGGTTTGGGCAGAACCCGTGAATCTCAGCGTGATTCATAATAAATAAATTTGTCTACTGTGCCACTCCTCGGCTAAGGCTTTTCTCACAAAATAAGGTAAAAGAGAAAGGGGGATTGGTGAAGGTGGCTTTGTGGCCGCTTTCTGCTGAAATCAAAAAGTTTGTGTGCTTTCCGAAGTACGGGGATGCTGGAAAATGGAATAAATTTGACTAAGTGAGACTTAAGAAACTTGATTATCGTCACCATCAACGCGCTACTACAGCGGTACTAGCGGATTGTAGAAAAAAGTACAAAAAGATATCGTCGCGCCTATATTCCCCAAGCGGGGATCGCAGAGGTGTACTATATACATTCACTAATCGCCAACAACAAAAGGGGGCGATCCTCTTGTCATCCAGGCCCAATGCCAAACTTCGGAGTGATACCGGAAATTTTTCTATTGAAAAAATTACTTTTTATCCGACCTAGGATTTGAATCCAGGACCGCTACGCTCATTGTTCACCTCCAACGAGACAGTCTTTGGACTATTCATTTATTTTACCGATGATCTATTGAAGGTCGTAGGCAAAGGTTGGCGCCTCCAGCGAGTTATTCAGCTGAAGAAAAAAGATTTATTTAACTGTTTTTGTTTCAGTTGCTCGTAACCTCTGCACAAGTTCTGTACAGAAGGACAAGGATACCTAGCATGTCATACGCTGACGTAGGGGAGGCTGCGATATGCTGTTGTCCGAATCCTAAGATTCGAAGGTTCGCGAAACTATTCAGGTTTGTTCAAAACTGTACAGCGCCGAGATGTATATACTTTGAAAGGTTCAAATATGATTTAAGTAGTGTTGCAAATCTTACCCCGGGTATATCTGTTACGAAAATCTGTGAAAATCTACCCCGTCTGATTTTGACAATCCGATATCTTCGGCGACGAGGGAAAACCTCGTAATTGTCTAAAACGGAATGTACACTCCGGCAGTCTTGCAGAGTTTCTCATTTGGCTGACTTCATAGTTAGATTCACGATCCACGACTGTCACAATTCTACTGACAGGAAGCAAATCTTTCCTTGAGTTGCAGTATTCAACACAAGGAAAGATTTGCTACCATTATAGTATTTTTCAAGGAAAATTATACTTTATTCAATGGCAATACGGTTTCTATACTTATGGTTTTATGCCTTAACAACATTTAATTAAATAATAATTTCGTTTGGCACTTACAACTGTCACTACCCTACCTATCTGAAAAATATTATAGTGAACTATCATACTGAATAGGTCTCATAAAAATGCTCAGAGTTGGTCAGCGAGCTATGGAGAGAGCTATGTTCGGCGTTTCTCTACGCGATCGAATCAGGAATGAGGAGATTCGTAGAAGAACCAAGGTCACCGACATAGCTCTGAAGATGAGCAAGCTGAAGTGGCAATGGGCGGGCCACATAGCGCGTAGATCGGACGGGCGTTGGGGCAGAAAGATCCTGGAGTGGAGACCACGTATTGGCAAGCGCAGCGTGGGACGACCGCCTGGCAGATGGACCGACGATCTTGTGAAACTCGCAGGAAGTCGTTGGATGCAGGTGGCATCGGACCGGTTACGCTGGAAAGCGATTGGGGAGGCCTATGTTCAGCAGTGGACAAGTATAGGCTGAGATGATGATGATGATGATGATGATCATACTGAATTTGAGTGCGTTCAAGTTATGCGATACGACGAACTATTCTAACTATAAAGAAATAATCCTGTATTGGTAAAAAAAATGATTTACTAGGTTTTCACGCGTCGCCGACGATATTTGGGTGTATTTTGTAATTCTCTGTAACCCCCCGTTGGAGAATATGACGAATGGTTATTTTTAGGTATATCATAGATTCGCTGGTATGTTTGGATCTATTTGGGGCGTGTGCGTGCTATCAGATCATAATAGCTAAATCGCTGAAGCAACTGATTGAAAACACACAGGAATCATCCATGGACGGTGTGGGACCGGGTAAGCAAATGTGTTATTGCCATAGACCAATCTACCTGCAAAGGGCCATCCATGGATTTCAATACCAAAACGGATTAGGTACTGACACAATATTTCTATAGAAAATTAAACTCTTACTCACAGATTCAATTTTGAAATTTCTATGATCTTAACAACTAATGAAACTATGACGCGTAAGAGCAACAACTCGGAGCCCGGTGTCTATATACTATAGACTATAAAGAAGAACTAAAACGAAAAGAATAATGTTAGACTTCAATTCACCCCGATATCTCGTGAACCCTTTATAGTGGGATATTAATTTTAAACGCATTACACATCCTTAGGTCCGCGTTTGGGTGCTGAAACGTTTAGAAAGTTTCTCCCCTTTTTATTATCGCCGGCGTGCAGTCGCGGTAAACAAGCAGATATGAGTAGGTTCGTAATAATAATACTGGTTTTTGGAATGCGCCGGCTATTTTGTGGGGCACTCTTGTATTAGCCTATACAAATAAATGATTTTTGACTTTTGATTTATTGTTCGCTGTATCTGGCCTTTTTTATCGATGTACTTAGAGGGTTCGCGTCCGTTTTATAACTTCCAAACGTGTATAAAAGGAACACAGTGCGGCGACGGACACAGTCTCTCTTCGTAAGCGATAGCGATCAAATTGGGAACAAGCGATATACGAGTGACTCAGCGACATGGAACCAGTAATTAGGAGTACCACACTAGTACTACTCTTGCTAGTAAGCAAGAGTAGTACTAGTGTGTGTTTAGAACTTGCGTATTCTAGTGTTAGACGCACTATTTGGTGCGCACCGCGCCTAATAAAGTAATTCGCACGTTATTCGCCATTTATTATTTCGCAAAAGTAACATTGGTGTCAGAAGCGGAATACCGATTTTACCGCGTAAAGACGAGGTACGTGTTACACGAACCAGGCGTCAAGTGGAAATGGTTACGGCACGTCAGCGGAGCCTTCAAGAGGAGGAGCAGCAGGTCAAAGCTGGTACTTCAACGAAAATAGCGACAGCACTAGGGGGAAACTCGGCGGGTATGGCAACACTGTTGGCTGCCATTCAGTTAATCCAAGTTAGCCAAGAGGGTAACCGTCGCGAACTAGAGACCAGCCGCCGCGAGCAAGAGGCTAGCCGCCGTGAGTAACAGGAAGTGATCCAGACCAACTTAGAGACCAGCCGCCGCAAGCTGCAAGAAGTGATTCAGGCCAATCAAGAGGCCAGCCGCCGCGAGCTGCAAGAAGTGATTTAGGCCAATCAGGAAGCTGTGCTTTGTAAAATAGATATCAGCATTACAGTTCTTGGAGAAAAAATGATGAATCTGGAAGCAGACGTTAAGGGTGTGACGTTAAAGAGCTAAACGCTGGAAACAGGGTTTAAAGACATTACATTGAAAGTAGAAGAACACGACAACAGTGTAAAAGCTATGCATAATAATAAAGCTCAGGTTCTGATGACCCATTGGAGTAGCCTCATTATCACCGGCCAAATTTGATCTCCCTCTCTTGAACGGGACATCATCAGGGTCGGCATTCAGGTACCAGCTTGAAACACTTGAAAGCAGAAATACTTGGAGCAACGAGATAACTTGCGTAGCGCTGATTCTTCCCTTGCGAGGGGTCGCTCTTAAAAAGAGTCTGTCGGCAAGTACACTCGCGGCACTCATGGAGGCATTAGAGACGCGCTAGGGAGAAAACCATTTGGAGCACGTCTATCGAGCACAACTCCGGGATAGACAGGGAAAGTCTCCAGCAGTCGGCATCGGAGGTCGAAATGCTAGTTCGTCGAGCCTTTGAAGAGCGCACTGGCCCATGCTCTTGAGGTGGAAGCTGTGCGGAACAGGAGTAGAGTGCATAAGGTCAGGGAGGTGGTGAAAGACTAGATAAAGCCGGGGTTTGGTCCAACATGCTATAGCTGTGGGGAAAAAGGTCATATTAAACTAGAGTGCCCTAGGAAGGGGAAAAGGGTCGTGAATTCCGGGACACAGATAGAGAAAGATCTACCGTTAATCGTTGCCAGGGCCGTGGGAAAGGGGATGGCTGGTCAAATTAGGGCCCCAACAGTCACAATAACTCGTTTGTAATGGAAATAGTCTTATCATCGATGGTACCGTGAACACCCTTGCAGTTTTACAATGGGCACCGGAGCATCCCACACAATCATGAGGCCGGAGCTGCTGAAACGTACCATATTGTGGGAAGAGCAAGCTCCATCATGCCATCTTCAGACAGCGACCGGCCAGCCAGTCACCGTCCTCGGTGAAACAAACATGAAGCTCAGAATTGGCGACCGCATGTATCTCCAGCCAGTGTTGATTGCCAATATCACCGATGATTGCGTTTTGGGTCTGTATTTCTTAAGAAATGAGCTGCAGCCTTTTTTCATACGAGTCTAAAAGGAACACTCAGCGTGGCGATGGGCACAGTCTCTCTTCAGAACCGACAGCGATCAAATAGGTAACAAGCAATCTAAGTGGAATACACCGGCAACCTTAACATCGTTATACGGATACTAGGAGTTACACAGCGAAGGTTAGAAGGAGTAATTAAGTACTAGCAAGAGTAGTACTAGTGTGTTTAAAACTTGTGTTTACTAGTGTTCGACGTACTGTTTTGTACGTACAGCGCCTGATAAAGTAATTCACATGTTATTCAGCATTTAATTACCCCAAAAACTTAACAATATGATTTAAATGCGCTCTTATGTACATAAAACCATTTTATTCAGTAATGTAAAGAATAAAACGATTAACAAGCTTAACGATTATTCACGCGATTTTTTAAACATGACTCCACACACGGAATTATTCTTGTATTGTGAGTGCGTTTACAATATTAAAATTCATATACACAAACACCAAGACGTAAACAAACATTTGTGGGCCACACAAAGATTTAATCCATGCGGGAATCGAACCCGCAACTTCTCTGCCAGTGGGCGAAATGACTCAAGCTTTTAACCACTTTTTTTTTTTTTTTTTGTCGTGGGGAAATCCTCATGGACTTCCGCCAACCTCGGGGGAAGCTGGCGGGGCATGTCGGACTCGTACCGACTAAAACCCCACGGTGGCCGGCACTGGCACGTGTCAGAGGGGCTCCGGGATCTCCGAGTGGAACACGCCGGTGCCCCCCTTGTGCCGCGCTCCGAAGAGCCCGCCTCGGGAGGGGAAACTTGTAGCTTGCTTCCCCCCCTGCACCGTCGCGGTGCTCACGGCGGCGTGGGCCACACCACGCCGCAATCCTCCTCGGGGTCGCGCGTGAAGGACGCTTATGGCCCCCGCCCCAGCGTCCCACAACCCCAAAGGCCCCCCTGCGGATGTTGATGCAGGGGGGGGTCCCCCACCAGATTTTGCGGCAGGGGACACAAGTTAGCCCGTATAATAGAGCCCCGGGCTATTGGGCTGAAGCTTTTAACCACTGGACCAAGCCGTCCGTCACATACTTGTAATTATATCATAATAAATTAATCATTAAGTCCCTAATAATACAAATATATGGTCACCCTACTTAGTCAATCCGTTTTATATGGAAATTCATGGGGCCAGCCATGAATTCATCGAGTTGTAACCGAGGCTATTTTAGCGGAGGCGGATAAGGAAGCGGTGGTCCGCTTCCTCGGACGCCAAGCTCTGTGGCCTCCCGAGAAAGCGGAGGTTAAGGGGCTACCGCGATAAAAACAGTGTTTTTGTAGGCAATGCACTTCAAGAAGTATATGGCTTAGACTTAATATTTAGAAATATCTATTTGTTAAAAGGAATATATAATGAGTTTATTTATTGTAAAGGTCTGCAAACAATTGTTAAAACTATACAATTTCAAAAAATATTGTATGTTTTCTTACGGGATATTCTGCATTTGCGAAGGCGGAGGCGAGATTAGATTGCAATCCTATAACATCATACCAATTTCATGATTGTTAGTCACTCGTAACAGAAGTCGCAGAGCGCAGACGTGTTGCGCGGCAATATGAACGAACTGCGGGCGATACGTTACAATCAACTGGGCAAATGTGGACGACATAGATCCGGTGTATTTGTTCCCTAATAAATACGAGGCTTTGGTTTATATTTTATGTTCTCAGGGTTCCCGAGTTTGAGGGTCTACATGGCTTTATTGATACCTGTTATCATTATTATATGTCTAATTACACACCTGAAGTACCTGGCTCCGTTCTCTATAATAGCCAATATGGTTATAGGTAAGTATTTTTATTATAATCCTGTTTAATTTTTAGTTATATTATTATTTAGTTATATCTTACCATGACCAAATAGACAGAGTCTTATCTGAAGGGCAAGTTAAGAGTCTCCGTAACCGCTGAGCATTTGTGAGACGAACTATGAGAGTGGAAGAAGCCAGAGAGGTATGTAAGGGAAGAGCCTGTTGGAACTCTGTTACTATACTTGCCGGGTAGGCTTCTACCACCCGCAAGGGATCTGGCGTGAGGTTATAGATAGATAGATAGATAGATAGATAGATATGGATAGATAGATATGGATAGATAGATAGAGATGAAACTTCTAAATGACCAGTGTTGACTGTTGACCCATAGACTGCTGTCATATGCACCAGGATGATATGACGAGGAACTCAGCGTGCTTGTATTTTATATATAATGTTAAGTTACCAGCTCCAGTGTACTGATATAGTACAGTGATATGAAATATTAACTAGAACTACAAAATTCAAAACAGTTGTACGGAAAAATGCCTTATTTGTATCTAAATCTCGATGCTACATTCACCAGTCAGTATCATCATCATTTTCAACCCGTAGCCACCCAATGCTGAGTGTAGGCCTCCTCCAGAAAAACGCAAGACCGAAGGTAATGGAGTGTACCTTCGGTCTTGCGTTTTTCTCATCTAATCCTTTTCGGCTACTTTCGTCAGGTCATCAGTCCATCTTGCTGGTGGTCTTCTTACATTTCGATGGCCGGTTCGCGGTCTCCACTCAAGCATTCTTTTTCCCCATCTGTTGTCCGATCTCTGGCATATGTATCCTGCCCATCTCCACTTTCTTTCCGCCATGACTTGAGCTATGTTGGTAAGTTTGTTCTTTCCCGGATTATTATGTTTGGACCCGGTCCCTTAGCGATATACCTAACCTCGCTCCATAGCTCTTTGGGTCACACGTAGTTCATTCAAGCTGTATTTAGTGAGCATCCAGGTTTCGGCTCTATAGACCATAACGGGCAGGACACACTGTTCGAAGGTGCGACGTTTGAGATTCATGGGAATGTTTCTCTAGAATATGTTAGACAATATTCCAAAAGCGCCTCATTCCAATCGTACACGGCGTAGGATTTCCGTTGCTTGCCTGTTGTTATTGAAGCTAAGGGTTTGTCCTAAGTAGATCTACTCATCAACCCGCTCTTTTTTTATGTCCACGTCCGAGGATGTGATCGACAGGGGTATTATTGCACATTATTTTGGTCTTAGATGTGTTCATTTTCAAACCAACACGCAGCGACACAGAGTATATAGTTCTTCAACCATAATTTGCAGATCATCGAGACCCTCTGCGAATACAATGATATCGTCCGCAAAGCGAAGGTGGCTTAGCCGTTCACCATTTACGTTTAAACCTCTATTGGACCAGTCGAGGAGCCGGAATGTCTTCTAGGCAGGACGTAAATAGTTTCGGTGAGATAGTATCACCTGATAGGCGCTCGTAGCGCTGTGCGATCGCGGTGTTCTTACCGATCACCAAGGTTAAGCAGCGTCCGACTCGGTCGGCCTGAGATGGGTGACCGTTTGTGGCATTTCATATTCGAGCGTCTCCGTGCTTCGGAAGGCACGTTAAGCCGTTGGTCCCGGTTACCACTTAATGTGGTAGTCGTTAAGCCGAGTTGGAAGCCTTAAAGGCGGCTTGATAAGTTCCAACAGCAGGTGCCCATAAACCTGCCTCCACCAATCCGCACTGGGTCCGCGTGGTGGGGTATGACCCAATCTCTCTCACCTCGATTTGTGAGCCTTTGCCCAGCAGTGGGCAGTATAGGCTGATATTATAGTATCACCTGTCTGACCCCTCTTTTCACTTGTATGGGATTTGTCAGCGTGTGTGATTTCACTTGCAGGGTAGCGCCACGATAGACTTCTTTGATGGCCTCCATATACCTGTAGTCTACTTGATACCGTTGTTAGGATTGTATTACAGCCCAGTGCTCTACAGTATCAAAAGCTTTTTCGTAGTCTATGAAAGCCAAAAGCAATTGTTGATTATACTCTGTACGTTTTTCCGATATCTGTCGCACTGTGTGAATATGGTCTATAGTGGAAAATCCACTTCGGTCAGTGAGCCGACTGTGCTTAAATTTAGCTGATTCAAATATTCCAAATGAGACATATTGGGATTCGAATCTTTGCACTGTTCCAGATACAAATGATAGAATCTGAACAGTGAGACACTTTTGCCATGACTACTTATGATGAGATATGTAATATGATGAATATTCTTGAAGAGTTAAAGCCTTAAGCACCCCAGGGTGGACTAGACCCCGCAAGCAGCACCCGCCCACGAGTATGACCACTAAGGTCGCAATCGTTTTCCTCAACCATATTAAAGGAAAGCCACTGGAAGCAGAGACTATTCTCTCTTTCTCTTAATAATAATTATAATCACTAATAATGACCGGTGTCCATCCCCTTAAGAATCCATTAAATCTCATCTACATAGTCCTTGCTTTCTGTTCATCATTTACAATAGCCTTTGCATCTGCCGGGGTCAGTTTACTGTTTGTTTCTTCATTTTCAGCTATTGATCTCAACAGGTGACTTACATCACATTAACTTTTCGCAAAGAGTCTCTACGTATTAAACCCATGCCCCCATGCAAGCCATTCAAAGGTCCGGGTAAAGCCCGTAAATCTCAGCAAGATACATACATAATAATAATAAATTATGTATTTACGGACCACATTGATCCAGAGTATACAGTACAGAATTTATAACGAGTGTTAGTAAAAGAAGAAAACGAACACCTCTCGGCGTATAATGTCATGTTCGCAAAATGTCACCACGTCGCAGAACAACACCTTTGCATTATGTCACATTCGCAAAAGGTCACACTCGCACAATGTCACGTGCTGACACGTTCGGAAAATGTCACACTCGCACAATGTCACATTCGCAAAACGACACTATGGCAAAATGTCACTTTCGTAAGATTTTCAAAATATTTATCTATACTAATATTATAAAAAGGAAAGATTTGTATTTTTGTATGTTACATACACTCAAAAACTACTCGACCGATTTTAAAAATTCTTTCTCCATTAGAATGCTACATTCTCTGAGTAACATAAGCTATATTTATTACTAGAAAAAAATAGGGATCCCTACTAAAACTTAATAATGTAACCCAAGGTGTAAAAAAAATATATGGCTAATTTTTTTACGTCTAAAACTTAAACGTCTTTCATCGCATGCGCTGAGGAAACTATTGATGACAGATCAAAATAATGTTCTACAATGTTTAAGGACATAGCAATATCTACAAAAACTTCCCGCTACCATATGTCCAACTATTGTAGTTCCATCACGATAAATTCTTTTTTACATTTTAATAGTTGATAGAAATGCCGACCAAAATCAGACCATGTTATCCATACCTTTGTGTTATCCAAATGAATCATATCATATTCAAGACCGTTTTAATACCTGTAGATAACTTTTTGAGTTATTCAAATCGGACATTCCATTCAAAAGATATTATGAATTAAAAAATGGCAATCTAAACAAAATATGGACCTACTAATAGAAAAATAAAAGAGGGGCGTGCACATCTATGAAACAGGTAGCCGTGCGTTCCTACGCAGCGGACGCAATATCCACCCGTGCGAAGCCGAGACGGGTCGCTAGTTTCATATAAATGAAAAAGAAAGTTTTGGTAGATAGAAGAGGCACAAAGTAACTAACAGACAGATTCACCTGTAGGATCTATAAACTCTGTAAGATATTTAGAGAAAGTAGTCATTTTAAGAATTCTACAAACGTGACATTTTGCTATCGTGTCGTTATGTGAATGTGACATTGTGCGAATGGGACATTTTGCTAATGTGACATTGTGAGATTGTGACAATTTGCTAATATGACATTATGCGAGTGTAAGAAAATATTGTGACGTTTTGAGAATGAGACTTTATGCGCCGAGAGGCGTGAACAGTGCAAATATAAGATAGCATATGCAGGACGACTAATTAAAGATAAAGTTGTAACGTAAAATACTTCACACCATCTGCAAACACTGCAAACATATTTAAACATTTTGTTATTCGCAAATGACATATCTTTTTATTCAAGATTAAAAGACAGCTGCTTAATATGACGATGTAAACAACGTACTTTTCGAAGTTTGTTCATTGGTTCAATACAAATTATCTTCTTCTAAAAGAGAAGAAGACAAAATGTAATATATTTACTACGCCAAATGTAAGACAGATAGGAACCAATGTACAAATAGATGGTGTAGAATTGGCTCTTGTAGAGTCAACTGTATTTCTAGGTATCACTATTGATGCCAGTCTACAGTGGGACCCACGTATTGAACAACTGTGTAATAGTTATTGACTGATATTGAAACAAATGGAATTGTTTATTTTACTGATTTCCATAGCATTATGCCATATGGCATACTGTTTTGGGGATGTTCTATTGAATTGAATACCATCTGCATTGTTCGAAAAGCTTCCCTTAGAATTCTGTTGTCTCGCACTTTTAAAACCAAAATTTATTATATGTTAAAAAGAATATTAGTGACTTTGAAAAATATAGCGATATTCATCATGTAAATACATTCATTTTTGTTTCGTGTACATTATATTTATCTACATAGAATTAGTAATTCTTTCATGAGGCAATGTACCTATATGCTTCTATAACAAATTACCGAAAGCTATCCGAAATATGCCTATTAAAAATTAAAAAGAGTCTATTAAAACTAGACTATGTAGTAAAGTATATTGTAATATTTCGGAATATATCGACAATAACACTGATTGGGTTTTAGCAGCTTCTCATTCAGCAACTTCTTAATGCATTTTGTAAAATACATTGTTATTTAAACTCAATTTTGTAAAAAAATATCATTATTTTTTTAAACAGAAAGGCCAGTCTAAGGAAACAATTAAGTTAAAAGACTATCCCGTTGAGTTTCTCACCAAATCTTCTGTGTGGGGTCGCGTTCCGATCCGGTGGTAATTGTAAATAATTTTTGACGTTCGCTCTTGTTGGCCTATGCAAATAAAATATTTTGACTTTGACTTTGCTTAAGAATCATCACGCCAGATCCCTCGTCGGGTAGGCAAAGAGGAGAGAGAGTCGAGAGAGTTCCAGTAGGTTCTTTCTCTGGCTTCCTCCACTCTCATAGGTGACCGCGGATCTTGATTTGCCCTTCTCTTCTTAACCTTCTTCAAAAATGAGTATATTCGAATGTATTTTTATGTCTTTTTATATGATGTGTGTATATTCACTTATATTTTCGTCAATTATGGACCAAGATTCTTTTTACGTTAGGTTCAGTATAGCTCCGAAATGGTCCCATTCTATTTTCATTGGTATTGGACCTTGGACTTTGAAAATACAGCAGGGGACTCCGTAACGACAAACAGCACGAATGTGTAGATTGAATTATGGGTATTATGTCAACCTTACTATAGAACTAAGAAGAATAATTAATTATTTATCTATCTATCTACCTATCTATATCATCACGCCAGATCCCTTGCGGGGTAGGCAGAGAGTACAGAGTTCCAACAGGTTCTTTCCTTACATGTCCCTCCACATTCATAGTTCGTCTCATATTCGCTCGCTGGTTACGGAGACTCTTGACTTGTCCTTCAGATATACTCTATTTGGTTGTGGTAAGATACTCATCACTGAATTACTTAAAAAAGCGAAAACGACTTCAATTAGCGCAAAAACCTGAGTTAACTAAAAAGCAAAAAATATATATTCGAAGTCGATACCAAGTAACTGACAAGCGAAGGAAATACGAAGAGGCGATGGCGTAACAACATTTCTATACAATTAGGCGTGGCACTGCGCGGAGTGGCACAGAGCAAGAGGGACGTTACGTCTTACCCACTTTTGTATTTGCCATCTGGCGGAGAACGGTGAAACTAAATGATTCGTCCATGTCAATGTTGCTTGTAAGTTCAATTATGTTACGGTATTATTGAAAAAAAGTGAGATTCGATACACATTGTATCACCAGTATGACGAGAATGTCGATCCAAGTAATTTTTGCATGTTAAATAATATGTTAAATAAAAAAAGATACATAAAGCGAGGAGTGATGACAAACTGAGGTAAGCCACGCCCACCACGATGACGTCAAGGTTTAACGAAACTTAAAAGGCTCTCTAGCGAATGCCATCTCTTCGTCTTTGTTTTGTGTCAACCGAACTTACTGGCGATTTTCCTTTTTTTAAGTCCGTGACAGATATTTCAGTAAGATTTGAAATATATGTTGTATGCCTTATATCCTTTATTCCTTTACAGCTTTATGTATTGTATTGGCGGTGTACTATGCGTTTCAAAATAACCCTAAATTCGAGAATATGGTAGCGTATACTGCTTTATATCATCAGTTCGAGTTCATCGGGATGACTGTGTTCAGCATGTCTTGTGCTGGTGTCGTGGTCGCCATTGAGAACGATATGAAGGAGCCCCATAAGTTTCCAATTGTCCTTGCTATAGGTACTATATATATTCATCTAACTTTTTTCCTTTGCATTCCGAACTAAGCATATCGCACATTCCTACCACTGTAACTTCTGTAAGCCAGGATTTACAGCGGTCTCACCAAATGAAACTAAAGTTTGAACCTTAGAGTGTCTCGGAGAGTGCTTTTATTGCGCTGGAAGCCGCTACAAATTTGAACCTGAGTTTAAAAAATCCTATTTATGGTTTAACCTTGATAAATACTAGGCTATCGATGGTTTGACTATGAATAATACTAGACTATCGATAGTTTGATCTTGAAAATAGTGGACTAGCGATAATACTTCCTAGTTTTTACATTGATCTATGATCTAAAATCTGCAGGATAAGCACAGGCGGTGCGATAAAAAAATGTGTTACGGATTTGTTACCTTAAGAGTGAGATAACCGTTTTCCGTGTAGCATGGCATGTTGTGACAAAAGTTTGACATGAGAAAACTCGTTTTAAAGAATTGTATTTTTATTTTGGATCTAAGCCCGCCGCCCATTCCCACCATTGTAACTCCTGTAAGACAGGATCCACAATGGTCTCCTTAGATGACACCAAGGTTTGAACCTTGGGGTGTCACGGGAAGCGCTTTAATTGTCTTGGAACCCGCAAAAAAATTAATTAGAAAGAAAAGCAGGAGGAGTAAGAAAAATAAAATTCTGACAAAATTTTGTTTCGAGTGAGAAATAGAGTATAAGAAAGTAGTCTTGGTCGTGCTAACCCTGTCATGTTTGGCAGGGGTAGCACGGCCAATTCTACAGTGTTCTGTTGTATACAAAATCAATAAATGTAAACGTATTTGCAGGTATGGGTTTAATTGTAATGTGCACGTTCAGCATATCGTTCTTCGGTTACGCAGCTTATTTGGAAAAATGCGAATCGCCAATGATCGTCAACTTTCCCATGACATTGTAAGTAAACCTTATCTTGTAGGTCAGGGATTCCCAAACTATTTTGAGCAAGAGACCCCTTTTCCAAAATGAACTGATACCTCGGACCCCCATAGCCAAATTACTTTTAAAATCCTATCTCTAGTTTTTTTCTATTGATACAAAATACTTATCAATTTAAAAACTTTGCGGTTGGCTAAGTGAATAAACTTGACATCATTTTCTCGTCAAAATTGAACAATATATAATATACATAAAACTCAGTAAATATCAAGTGTAATTAATAATTATTAATACAAATTACGTAAAAATACTTAAGTAAGTAATTATTTTTGGAAAAAACATTAAAATCGTAAAGTATCAATAAAAAATTCTTGCGTGTGACTTGCGCACGCTTATCGACTTGAGTTTTTTAAAAGTACAACAATCATACTTACTACTTAAATATTAGTCATTCTTATAACAAGTGGGTTCACGTAACACAACTTATACAGTATCTTAAAAGTTTCAAATGAGAACTTGTGTTAATTAACTGGGGTCGATTTTTAGACCTCGCCGTACCCCAAAATTAGTTTTTGTTTATGTCAAACCCTGGGAAACCGATATAGATACCGACCCCTTAGGGTCGACCACTTTGGGAATCCCTGTTGTAGGTGGGCCTCAGTTTTCTATTTATATCATCATGCCAGATCCCTTGCGGGTACAGAGAGTACAGAGTTCCAACAGGTTCTTTCCTTACACACCTCTCTGGCTTCCTCCACTCTCATAGTTCGTCTCATTCGCGCTCGCCGGTTACGGAGACTCTTGACCTCGGTTTTACTAACAAAATTCCACTATCATCAAATAGTGTAGTAATATAGTGAATCCAAATGAAAAAAAAATTCAATACAATTTATATACTCATATCTTAGGCTTTCTTTTCGTTAATATACTATAGATATTCGCCCAAACATTAAATAGAAAATATACAATTTATATTCTATCTATCTATCTATATCATCCCGCCAGCTCCCTCGCGGGGTAGGCAGAGAGTACAGAGTTCCAACAGGTTCTTTCCTTACATACCTCTCTGGCTTCCTCCACTCTCATAGTTCATCTCATACACACTCGCCGGTTACGAAGACTCTTGATATTTACAATTTATATTAAAGACCATTTATATAAAAAAAATTCATTGGAAAACATAAACTCTTTAGTCCGTTTAATATGTGACAATATAATAACAATATGCGTCACGTGGTTCCTCCAGTTTCAGAATGACTACTTTCTCTTGTGCCATCTTGCAATTACAGTGCTACTCACGCGCCCCTTTTCAAGAGACCATTAATTTGTTTCGGTCCTCCTTGGGCAACCTCTTCCGTCGCTTCCTCACTCACATTGGTTTGATTACATTCCTCCTGTTAGTAGTCTGTCACTCATTCTCTTGACGTACCAATTCAACATACTACTTTCAATTCCAGTCACCACTTCATTCTTCAACTTGCATCGGTTTCTTATAACATTATTCTTTATATGGTTAACAAGAGTGACTCCATATATGCTTTGTAAAGATCCCATTCCCACAGCATTCACTCTACATTCAAACTTCTTCATTACCCGTTCAGGTATGAACATGCCATTGTGAATAGTCAGTCGAGCCTTCGCTGAGACAGATTGATTAGCTCACCACAGTGCGCAAGGAAAACGTACGTTTCGTGAAAGTAGACAACATGAAATGTAGACACTATGAGAATGTAGACATTTTGAGAATAGGATCGGGAATGTGGGCGTTAGGGGAAAGTAGATTTTATGAGAAGTAGACAATATGATAAAGAATTCATTTTAGGGAAGTAGTCACTTTGAGAAAGTTGTCATATTGAGCCTAACCGATGAGCTTTGGACCACATATCAAGCGAGTCCGTAACCGAGCCGCCTTTGTGCTTGGCTATCTTTACCAGATGATTTGCAAGCGGAGTAAAATGTCCCTTAGAAATAAAGTGACACTTAACAAAACTTGTGTACGACCCATTATGACGTAAGCTTGTGAGGTGTTTGGATACGCCACTGTCCCGATTCCTCTGAAAGTCCCGATTACTCCGAAAAGCCGTCGGTGTCCCGTGGTACTTACGGAATGTCGATCTGCATTCCGATCTCCTTGACCTTATTTCCCTTCTTTCGAATACTGATACCACACACCGGAATAGACACCGACCTCGCCACCGAGGTCGAAGAATCCCTTGCCCGCCGGCCGGTGCGGAGCACCACGGCGACACCTAGTATTCCCCATAGCGACTGGCCAAACCAAGGCCGTTCCTCTTCGAGGCACCCTTGAGCTAGTTGCCCCCTTGCCCGTCTGGTCCGAGCATAGTGGTTACACGTACGCTGTCTTGTCCGGTGAAGCTGTAAAGGTCGCGGCCAATAGCGTAGATCACTGACACGCACACACAAACACACACACAAAATCTGCGTTGTCCAGATAGAACAAGATATTCGTTTTATCTGCCTATGTTACCGGGGTTTAGTAAGAGTTACGATGGCGACTTTTTTTATTCGCCCGTAACTAGTTGCGAATTTTTGAGCTATGCTTTTATAAAAAAGTGGTTGTTACCGTTGTCTCACAAATTCGAAATTGTATACCAATGTTAGTGACATAATATAGATCCGCCACCAAAAACTCATCGCTATGCCAAATTAACAGAAAAGTGACTTTTATTGAATTCATGTTACGTATGAGGATACAGTCATACAAGGGTCTCGGCACTAACGCTGTCATCAAGTGAAATGTGAGTTCATGACAGTTGCCGTTTGCTATAACATTTACCAAAGTTCTTTTTTTAATTAGTAACCGTTCGGACCTGTTTAAATATTTTCCTGGAAATAGGAAAAATTGACTAAATGGTAACCTTAATTTCACTCCAACGTCCCCCTGTCAATGTCATCCATGGGCCGGAAGATCCTTGTCGGACTGAACGTTAATAATAAAAAAAAACATTTGAAAGATAAGCTTTTGTACAGCCAGGTAATGATGCATTTTAAAACGGCCCATCAAAATTTAATGTGTATACAAAATTTCGTGTCTATGTTGTTGGCCGTTGTCGAGTTGCTTAGTCTGGAGCCCATTCTTGTAGAATTAGATCATGCTTACAAAAATAAAGTAAACAATGTCATAAGAACTGGACCAACTTGTCAAATTTCAACTCCGTAGTATAATAGGAAATGGTTCAAATTTAGCTAACAAGACTTGACTTAATCTAACGGACGATTTAGCGCAGTGGTTAGGAGCTTAAGCCGCTCCGCCCACTGGATCGAATAATCGCGGAGTCGATTCCTGCATGGGATAAATCTGTGTGACCCAAGATTATTGCCTCGATTTTCTTGTTTGTAAAAAAAAACATTCCAAGTTAAAAAACTTATAAAAATGTTACCTCTTATCGCAACTAGTTACGTACGAGTAAACAAATGTCGCCATTGTAACTGGTTACGAAACTTTACAAGAGGTGGTTGGTGAAAGTAACATGTTTCACGCCCTCTCGTTAGAATCCAGGCGTATCCTGAGTGACTTCGTGTATCTTTATAAAATTATACATTCTTTAATAGACTCCCCTACATTGTTAGCTCACTTAAATATTAATACCAACTACAGATTCCGCAAACCAAACGTTTTTACCCTCAACGTGTATCGAAATAACATATCTTATTTTAACCCCATTGTTCGTATGTGTCGGCAATACAATGTATTTGGGACTGATAATCCTTCCGTTGCTTTAGAATTATTTGGAACTAATAATTTTTATACTTACAAGAGACAAATCCACAAAATTCTCAAAGATGCGTAAGTTGCATTAGATTCGTTTCTCTCGCTCAGTTATTAAACTGAGATAATTTGGTTAATCCTTATTTTAATGTTTTAGATTATAGTTAGTTAACAATATTTTTGGCATGTAACTTTTATCGTACATATTTATAACGCTTTCCGTAACACAAGTTGTTGGATTATAATTATATTCAGCACCAATATTCATAAGTTATATCATGTCATGATTTTAATCTGTTTTGTTTAAATAAATAAATAAATTGTCATCTACTTATATACAAGCTGTAACATAATAAACGCAAGACCTGAAAGTAGTTTGTTCTAAATCGGTAACTGAATTGATTCCAACAATTTTTAATGTATTTAATTATTTTTTAATTTGCAAGAAAATGATTTTACTCCTTCAGTGCGCTATAAAAACTAAATTTATTCTTGATTCATAGCAATAAGGAGATTACAAATGCATTCCTAACCCGTATTTCTCAAAATGCACACATACACGTATAAGTTACATGGTTAATTGGGGTATAAAAGTGCTTAAATAAAGGGTAAAAACCTTTAAATTTGTAAATTTGGTTTTCGTTTTGAATTTATGAAGCAATTCTCTAATTGGGGTATCTGAGGTCTTGCGTTTATTATGTTACACCTTGTATATATATTTTGATTTCAGGGGTCCAACGATTTTGAAGGGATGCATTGTACTAATGATCTATGTCACTCACGCTTTGAATTTTTATGTGCCTTTCAATCTGTGCTTCCACTATCTCAAGAAGTTACACAAGGAGGAGAAACATTTTATGTGGGAGTTAATATACAGGGCTTTATTTGTATTTGGTATCGGTATGCTGGCCATTGTGTTCCCTAACATCGATGGATTAATGGGTTTTGTAAGTATTCACAGCTATGGGCTTAGAGTCGTATTCATAAAAGGTCAGATGAACGGAATAAAATATATTGTTCTGCGCCCATACACGATTTGTCCCGGAACCAACATCAATGAAAAAATACTTGTATGATTTCAAATTACCCATAAATTCTGTTTAGGCATTTATTATTAAATAGACAAGCGGGGGAATCGCAATATTGCACAAAAAGTATTAGATTTTGAGGTTATAATTCAGTAGCAATTAATACGTATGAGGTTATATTGTGTGTATAAGTACTTACAATAATTTGAAATATTCGTTTTAGATTGCAAATTGTTCGTTAGATGTGGATGTTTGTCATTATTTTAATAAAATAGATGAATAATGATGGCATGGGTCAAATGTTTGTTGGTTCTGGGGCAATTTTTGACAATGTCCTTTGAACGTTTTTTGACAACGTCACGATAACTTAGAGGCTACCGCGAAAAAACGTGTTTTTGTATATGTATCTTTGTAATCTAAACTCATCTCTATTGCTTTACATTTTCTAATTCCAATGCGAAATGCTAAAGAACTAATCAATCGAATCTATATAAAAACATAGCAAATTATTGTAGGACAGTACTTGTAAAGCATTTCATGGTGGTAATTTTTGAAAAATTTGTTTTTTTTTTTTTGCTTATATTTCATTCCCTTATTATTCTTTATTAAAGTTATTACATTATTGATTACTGTCAATTTCCCGGTCGAGAAATGGTCGATCGTGGTAGACCCTGAACGTTAAGCTCTGTTTCTTTTTGTTTCTTATATATATTTGTCGATTACAGCTCGGAACCTTTTGTCTCTCCAACATGGCGTTTATCTGGCCAAATATTATCAATTTATGCGTGATATGGGAGCGGCCGGGCCCTGGAAAGTTCTATTGGAGACTTCTCAGAAATCTATTGTTCATTGGCATCGGACTTTTCATTCTCGTGTGCGGTTCGGTCGTTAATGCCAATGAACTGATGTCGGTGTTCTACTAGTGCTTTTTGTTATAATTTTTGTGGGTTTCGGCCAATTTTGTGTACGAACTCACTCTGTATTTTCACAAAATTCAGCTAAAACGGAATCTTCACCGCCGTCGATCAAAGTTTGGAAACTTAAGTAAATTACTAATATTCCGTACTTGCGTCACCTGCGTTGCTATAGTGCGTTGATTAACACGCTAACAAAGACATCACGCGTATATAGCTAATGCTTACTGCGCTCCGCTAAATTACAAAATCCGCTTTAAATAAGGCAAGCGCCGAATTTTGACGCACGCATTAATGCAGTTGAGGCAGAAGCATTTTAGTAGTATATGGCATGATAAAAAACTAACTGCCGTTGATCATAGCTGGTTATGATTGGTTTTAGTGCAGTTTTGTTAGAATAAGCGTACGTACACGCGTATTATAACTTTGCCTCTCTGAAGGTTGCTGCAAGCGGCGTTGCGCAGTCGCAGTAATCGGTTTTAGGTGTAATTGGTGACGCGGGGTGCATAGAAGCGAACTTCAGAGTGGCAGATTTGATTTTCACGTGCTATACTGAGGCCCGGGAGCCTCAATATAAGACTACGCTAACTACGCTCGCATGCGGATCAGAATTTGTACACGATTTTGGCCGCATATTTGGCTGCCGTATTCATAAATGTCCCGCGTCATGTATCGCCCGAGATGTCATGCAATGTCAAGTGATGTTGAACGACGACATTTGTTCGTTAATGAAATTCATAAGGAAAACAAATATTCCGGGACGCACGTCGCTGGCGATGTCAGGCGAAGTTGAGTGACGTTGAGCGTCGTTATCTGACAAGTCTGGCGTCATCCCGCGACCTATCGTCACGTCGCTTTTGTTGAGGAACAGATGTCACAGAGTGTAGACGTGTATTGTGCAACAATATGGACAAACGATGTATGGACCTATTTGGAAATATCCTGCAACCGACTAAAGGTTTCGCCACATAGCCGACGAAGCGCGACGAGAGCGCACCGGTGGCGCAGCTTGCGGAGTTGTAATGTACTGAAATGTACGGGAGATGCCACTTTGCGCAGCCATGCTCGGCGTGACGGCTAACGTCATGGCCCGCCACCGTCGTGCTCGACGCGATTACTAACTAAGCATAAGCAGGGAGGAGCTCGATCACCCGGCATGCGCAACGTTGCTCCCGCAGTGTGACGTGCACGCCGCGCTTCTGATCGTCTGCTGAGCGGAGCCGAGCGCTCCAGTCGCGCTTCATTAGCTATTTGACCTTACCTGAAATAAATGTGGACGAAACGGTCGTAGGACAAAATGTAGAGCGACGCCCCTCTAATTCGTTTGACGTTATCAGCGACACGTATCGCGGTACATCTAATGAATACGAGGTTGTGCTGGCACATTAAGCATATCACGGGATAGGCGTGAACTCGCCAATAAAAACTGCTTAATTTTACAGCTTAGTTCATTTTGGCTCTTATCTGCTTGGCTTAGTAAGGCTTGGCAGGTACGGTAAATCTATCTAGATTTAGTAGCATTTATGTTTGTACTAAATTATAAGTACCTAATTCTTTCTATTTAGCATAATTATGTTTTAGATGTTGTATTATAGGATTTTTTGATGAAATTTTGAAAATTAAATATATTAAATTAGTATTTAGTCTTTATCATGAGATCCTAATGAGTTGTTACTGATAAAGTACTTCCATAATGTAACACTGTTAAAAAAAACCTCAAAAAATTACACAAAATTTTTACTGAGGCAGTACCCTAATGTTAATGAGGCAAAATTGAATGATAAAGTCTCTTACCGCATTTTCGACTTCTAACATAAAAAATATTCAAAAGCATTTTGAATATTTTTTACCTAATTTGCCGTCGATGGGCGATCCCAGACAAATCGAGGAGAAATCGTTCATATTAGACTTTACAATTACGTAACATATTTTCAAGGTTTTGATCGACTTCGTTTTTTGTGTCACGTTGGTTTAATTACTGATTGTGTCCGCATATGTATATTTCGGATTGGATATGCAAAGACGATATTAATTTAATGCTGTTAAAATAACACTTATTCTATCGTAATGTTTCTATTGAAACCTCGTCCAATAATTAGGAGCACCACAGAAAAGTTATATCCGCGTTTGCCTTTAGAGAAATGTAATAATATATTTGTACGTTCCCCTAAATGGTACCGCGGGATTGACATCGAAAGAAATGCATTTTAGATTACGACCTGTAGCCTGTACTCTTGAATCTAAACTCATTGGTATTGAAATTACAGCAACGGATTGCTTGTCAAGAGTACCTAAATATGACACTTGAAATTTAATATTGGACAAGAATTGGCTATTTATTGGAATTGAAATTGGATTCGAGAGTAAGGCCCTGAATTTAGTTTGTTCGTTTAGCACTAGAAAATTGATATTAGCGTTACGCTAACGGGTAAGCTGTCACGCTAAAGTTATATTACAGTCGGTTTCAATATTTAACTCAAGGATAAAGTTGCCTACTACGGATAGAGTTTTGACAGATTTTTCATACAAACTATGTCAAAATTCTACTGACAGTAAGCAAATCTAACCTTGACTTGAATATTTAAACCGGCAATTATAGTATTTTTCATGAAGGAAGGGTGCTGTGACATTTGTAAGTGTCAAAGAAAATTACACTTTATTCAGTGGCAATAAGAGGCATGACCTGTTTCTGAACATATGGTGTTATGCCTTAATACCATAAAATTAAATATTAATTTAGTTTGGCACTTAAACTGTCACTACCCATGTGAAAAATGGAGGATGGGATATCAACTCGCTAGCGTCACGCTAACCTGCCCGTCGTGCAATCTTTTCATGTCCTCTGGATTGGGTCTACAAAAGTGCCTTATTTAGGACTAAATATAGATAGTATTTAGGTTTAAACATCAAAAATGACTTCTCAATCCATGCAAACATGTTTTCCAAAGAGATTGTGCGGGTATTGGTTAACTCCGGTATCGAAATTGTAGAAAAGCATTTTGATTTCCCCACCAGCATTTTAGATTTTGGTGAAAAGGACCTTTAATGTTTTATATTTTTATTTATCTTCCGACTTAATGGTGAGGACCATTAGGGTTATTAGTAGATTTATTTATTTGCTAACAGAAAGTCTTTTACTGAAATAAAAGTAGTCGAAATTACTCATTATAACATCAGCTATCTGCCAGTGGAAGTCCCGTCAAAAACACACGGACAAAACATTTCAAAAATTGTTTTTTTTTTAGGTACCGTATATATTTCAATATGCATTTAGTAAAAAGCTATTATTTTTAAATTACAAACAGTCTTTCAATTTTATTTGTATAGATTTAGAATATATACACAATGTTAAATCATAGCCCCGCAAAAAAGTGCTACCAGTCAATTGAGTCTCATACTAAATACAAACTTAATATTATATATATGTAGTTTGTCTTAGAATTACTTTCCACGTGTCTCTTTCAAGCAATGCAAATGAATGCGAATTGAATTCGTATGCGGAATCAATTTAGCGTGACACGAAATCGCACCAATAATCTTGAAAGTATCGTTGCAACGTTTTTATACTAGTTTTTAATTTTTGTATATTTAATATATTAGCTTTGTTTGACATTTTTTATTTGATATTGTGTTGAATAAATATTATTATTTTGATTAAATTTGTTTGTTTTATTTATATTTAGCGTTCTTATCCGTTCTAGAAGCGAGATTATACACAGGTATTAATTGTAAAAAGATCCCTATTTATAGAATTATTAGAGGGCAGTTTTTATCCAATTTGAAGTTTTTTTTTTTACAGTAATTTGTAGTTATATTGTGACAAGAATCTTTTGGTCCATAAATGGCATTGGCAGGGGGTATTGGTGTGAAATTAAGGTTGATTATGTAAAATTTTCCAACTTCCAAAGAGATATTTCAACATTTTCAGTTATCAGAAAGGCCAAAGAAATTTAGTTAAAAGACTAGCCCGCTGAGGTTCTCGCCGGATCTTCTCAGTGGAGGCCGCGTTCCGATCCGGTGCTAGATGTAAAAAATGTTATTATTTTGACCTTTGTAAGTGCTTATGTATTGGCCTAAACAAATAAATGATTTTTGACTTTGACTTTGAGTATAAGTTATTTGACGAAAGATTTAGCGCAGTGGTTAAGAGCTTAAGCCGCCCCACCCACTGTGTGTAATAGTCGCGGGTTCGATTCCCGCACGGGACAAATCCTTGTGTGATCGACGATTACTTGTTCTGGTCTGGGTATTTGTGTATGTGAATTTCCATGTTTGTAAACGCACCCACAACACATGAATAAATTATATAGTGGGATTACGTTTAAAAAAAATCTGTGAACCTTTAAGGGGACTACTACCATTTTTTGCGAGGTGCCCCTCGGGGAACTTAGGGGCACCACGAAGTAATGCTACAATGCAATAAAACACAGAAATTATAGGTACCATATTACTATACTTATGATATATATTTACAAATTAGCTATTAATCCCCTCATATTGGAGTAGGTGCCAGACACAAATAGAAATAGCCCTAAAAATATGACGAATACGTTCTTCCAAAGACGCCACCTATACTTGCCCAGCCCTGGGCTTTCCCACGTCACTAGGAGATCAATTATAGCTGGGAATATAAAGCCAATGTTGGACAAGCAGAATGCGCCGAGCTGGAAAAGAAAAAAAGACTGTAAGAGGCCGATCCAATGACGTAATCAAATGTAATTTGATTAATGATTACAATTGCATTTTGTAACATTCAATCATGATTCAAGATTAAATGTGTAATCGTAATCGTTGAAGATTACAAAATGTAATTGTAATCGTTAATCATTAATACATCATCACGCCTATATTCCCCAAGCAGGGGTGTGTAATTATTAATCTAATTACATTTGCCGATCTCTGGACGTAATATTCAAGCTTCCTTCTGCATTTCTGAAAAGACCTGACATACTGCACGTCCCTTCAGTGAACAGGCCGGCGAAATTGTTTTACACAACGATTTATATTGGATTTGCTGTCTTTTTAAACCTGTTAAGCAAAAGCCGTGTATCCTCAATACGTACTATATGTCTGCTTTTCAATTTAGGTGCATTATACTGTTCTGCCATATTTAATTTGATATGTCAATTCAAATTGTCAATTTAAGTTGACATGTTGAAGTATTGTATCTATAATATATATAAATTATATATGTATGTATATTATTTTAAGTAATACATTTTATGTCATCGTATATTGAGTAGTATATTTAATGGTATATATATTCTATCTATATGTATTCTATCATTTTATTATCTAAAACTATTCCCTTCGTGTTGTACACTCATTTCTATCCTTATTTTAATGTTTTGTCTCTCTGTCTCTCAAAGGTTTGCTGTTAGAGAACTCAATTTTGAGTTAAGCTCGCCTTTGTACATTTTTATTTTATTATTATTTTTTATTTTGTAACATTTTCTGTGTGTATACAATAAAGAATTAAATTATATTAAATTACTATTGTTTATTTGTGTATACTAAATAATTTAAAAAAAGAGACTATGGGACATTTTGCCAAAGTATGGTATAAACGGCACCCTGTTGCGAGCCGTCCAGTCCACCTATGTGGACAGCAAGGCATGCGTACGGGAGGGTGGTAACATGTCACCCTGGTTTGACGTTAAAATCGGCGTCAAGCAGGGTTGCGTGTTGTCCGCTAGACTGTTTATAGTATATCTGGATAAAAGTCTTTAAAGACTAAATGCGATGAATGAAGGGGTAAAAATGGGTGATCTAGTGGTAAACCACCTACTGTAAGCAGATGACGCGGTTTTGATAGCGCCAACAGCTACTGATCTGCAAACACTAGTCACAGTTATGAGAGACGACTGCATGAACAATGGCTTACATTTGAATGTGAAGAAAACCAAAATTATGGTTTTTGAACGGGAAGAAACCAGAACGAATGCAAGGACTGTGGTTGGTAACGATGTGCTGAAGCAAGTGAATGAGTTTGTATATCTTGAATGCGCCTTCAGTAAGGATGGGAAATACATTGCTGATATAGAGAGAAGAGTGAATGCAGGTAATAGAGTGAATGGTGCGATGGGAAGGCTACTTGGGAGCCGGCACTTAATCCAAAAGGCGCAGCTGGCCATGCATAACGGAGTGCTTGTCCCAACGCTGTTATATGGCAGTGAAAGTTGGGTATGTAAGAACGAGAATAAAAGCAGGATAAATGCGGTCGAAATGCAATCTCTGCGGAAGATGTGCGGAGTCACGCTGACCGACCGTATTCGCAACAGCGTAGTAAGAAAGCGAGTAGGTATGAAAGATAGTATCTTTGTAAAGATGAGAAAGGGTATGCTCCGTTGGTTCGGGCATATAGAAAGAATGCCAAAAGAAACAATGACAAAACAGATATACAATGCGAAAGTGGAAGGATGTAGGTACCGGGGAAGACCTAGACTATCTTACCATGACCAAATAGACCGTGTCTTAGCTGAAGGGCAAGTCAAGAATCTCCGTAACTGGCGAGTGTGTATGAGACGAACTATGAGAGTGCAGGAAGCCAGAGAGGTATGTAAGGGAAGAACCTGTTGGAACTCTGTACTCTCTGCCTACCCCGCGAGGGAGCTGGCGTGATGATATAGATAGATAGAGATAGACTAAATAATTTGGTGTGTTACTCAATATAATAGGTAAGCGTTGTTTTCTCAGTGGCGTTGCATATTCCAAAATGAGCAAAATGAAATTCGAAATATGCCAAGTAAAAGCAAGTCGGGTAGGTGACCAGAAAATAATATTTATGGCTAAATTTCCACTGGATAAAGATCGGTAAGCATGTTTCTGTTATAATACTATATTTTACATGCATTATAGTTCTTGTGTTTCAGATAAATTAAAATATATAAAACATTAGTGACGTTCAGTCATGTTATCGATACCTTTCATTTTTAATGTTGACGATTTAGCGCTGTGGTTAAAAGCTTAACCCGCTGCGCCCACTGTGTCTAATAGTCGCGGGTTCGATTCCCGCACGGAACAAATCTTTGTGTGATCCACAATTATTTGTTCCGGTCTGGGTATTTGTGCATGTGCATTTTCATGTTTGTAAACGCACCCACGACACAGGAATTAATCCTAGTGTGGGGCTACGTTTAAAAAAAAAAAAAAAAAAAAAAAAAAAAAAAAAAAAAAAAAAAAAAAAATGTTAATAATATAAATTTATGACACTAAAGCTTCTAGTAATAAGCGTTTTTCTACTTTTTAAGACACGCAATTTTTTTTTCACAGATGTAAACAATGAGTGACGGTACGTGGAATGTAAAGACTTGTGTATACAAGGTGTAACGTAATAAACGCAAGACCTCAGACACCCCGATTAGAGAATTGCTTCATAAATTCAAAACGAAAATTTCCAAATATCAAATTTCCAAATATAAAGGTTTTTCCCCTTTTTTAAAGCACTTTTATACACTGTCACAGGGACAGAGTGAGACCATTCATTGAAATAAGAAGAAGAAATATAATTTGCAGGACTAGCTGTAATAGGCCTGAAGTCAAGTGTTTTTGCTACAGTCGTTAACGCTAATAGGAAACCAAGAAATGTACGGGAATGACATCTAACAATAATGCGCTGGGTTTGGCTCAAATGACCAGTTTTTCAAAATGACTACTTTACAAATGATCCATCGCGGCGAGAAAATAGAAACAAAATTCTTGCCGCTTGGCTAGACTCTCTGGTATTGTCTTTTAATGGGACTAAGCCCACCATACATTCCCACCATTGTAACTCCTGTAAACCAGGATCTACAATGGTCTCCTTAGATGTCACCAAGGTTTGAACCTTGGGGTGTCCCGGGAAGCATTGTCTTGGAAACCGCAACAAATTCAATTACAAAGAAAAAAAGGAGGAGTAGGAAAAATAAAATATCATTTCCCTCCTTTGCAAAACGGGAGACGCAAAAAATTGGCACATTAACCATAGCGAAGGAGACTACAACTAGGATAAGCCCAGTTGTAAAGCACCACGGACACGCAAAAATATTAACAGGGCCTATTTTTTTGATTCCAATAATAGGTGTGGCAAAAACCCTTAATCACATAAAAATTCTGGGAATACTGAACGCATTGCCATTATACCGGACAAAATGCCAAACTCCGGACCGATACTGGAAATGTTTCAATCGAAAAATTAAATTTTTCTCCTATCTAGCATTTGAATCCAGGACCTCGTGATCGCTACGCGCATTATTCGCCAATAAACCAAGGAGGTAGAGTAAATTGTATGATTTATATAAGAACGTACATACCCAATGTAATTTTGTAATTATTTTTTTTTACATACGTTTTCATTTTGTGTCATTTTCATCATATGTTTTCAATTTCTTTCTTTTATATATTTTAGTTCTTACTTTGTTCAAGGCTATCGAAACCACAATGATTTCCTACAAAATGTATGGGAAAAGATTTTTACGTTTCCGAATTTTCTAGGTTTTTGATCATCTACACGTTTTGTGTAAATTGCCAATTTTCTTGCAGTTCCGAATGTGGCAAAATTTAAAAGGATAGCTAGAAAGATCTCTACCTAAGATCTCCTAACACCGTTTTCCTGTAGATACAACGGTTAAAGTAGTTGCCCTTACTGCTCCGTCACAAAACCATCCTGTATACAAGCTGTATCGTAAATAACGCAAGACCTCAGACAGATTAAATCGTTGCTTCACAAATTCAATACGAAAACCACTTTTATACCCCAATTAACAATGAAACTTGTACGTCTATGTGTTTGTAGCGAGAAATACGTTTTAGAAATGCAATTAAAATGTCCGTATTGCTTTGAATCAAGAACAAATTTAGTTTATTACAGCGCACTAAAGGAGAAACAGAATTTTTTGCAAAGGTAAAAAAAAGTAATTTACAATATAAATAGAGCAGTGATAGCCTAGTGGACTGCAAAGTCAAAGGTCTCGGGTTCAAACTCAGGCAACTCTGTCTTTTCGAAAGCATGTGCGTATTAAAAATTAATTATCACTTGCTTTAACGGTGAAGGAAAACATCGTGAGGAAACCTGCATGCCTAAGAGTTTCTCGAAGGTGTGTGAAGTTCGCCAACCCGCAGTGGGCCAGCGTGGTGGACTATGGCCTAAACCCTCTTCGTTTGAGAGGAGGCCCGTGCCCAACAGTGGGACAGTTTCTTAACAGGGCTAATATTATTTATTATAGAATATAAATTGTTGGAATCAATTCAGTTATCGATTTAGAGCAAACTTCTTTTAGGTCTTGCATTTATCATGTTACACCTTGTATAAGTCATTGGGTTACAGTTTTTTGACTTTTGTTTTAAAATTAGTCTAATAAATTTCAATCTTTACCAGTCCCATCAGGTTGCCAATATTCGGGAAGGCGATAGCTATAGAAGTGATGGTCACAATGAATGCAGCTCTGTACACCCTCTCCCAGATCCAATGTTTCTTGGGATCGTGTTTCGAAGACACATAGTACCACACCAGGTTGAAGGGCGCCCAGAAATTGAGGGCAAACGTCACGAATATCATGATCGCCATCAAACATTTGAGGATTGTTGGGAAACTGAAAGCATAAAAAAGAAACATTTTATTCAAGCAAATTTCATTTAAAACATCAAGCGGCGATCAAGTATAGGTAGATACACGCTCGCCGCATGAAAAATGGCACCACCAAAAGGCAGGCAAAAGTGGACGGTACTAAAAAATTAACAGGCTTCCGCTTTTATTGTGTCTCCAGCTTCGCATAGGAGGGAAGTGTGAAATTTTTATTTTTCCTACTCCTCCTGTTTTTCTATCTAATTAATTTTTTTGCGGAGTCCAAGACAATAAAGCGCTTCCCGGGAAACCCCATGGTTCAAACCTTGGCGTCATCTAAGGAGACCATTGTGGATTCTGGCTTACAGGAGTTACAATGGTGGGAATGTGTGGCGGGCTTAGTCCCAAAAAAAGGCTTCCTCTTTTTTTTCAAATACAACTTTAGATAATACGAGTAAGGTGCAATATGCCCTAATTTATGTTTATATCACTACTATAACTACTCACATGGATTTGGGCACGTTTTTTAATGTAACTTTTGAACGGGGCACATCTTGTTATGATATATCGATGCCGTTAAGCCTATATTTCCGGAGGGTCCATATTTTTGCCATGTTCCATGTTCTTAAAAAAAGATTCCTTTAAAAAGGATTGGCACTCAATAGCCCTGAATAGAGTAGAGTGGAGGAGATGGAGGGAGGCCTTTGCCCAGCAGTGGGACAATGTAGGCTAACTAATAATAATAAGACAGACAGAACCAAGTGGCTAGGATTATCCATCAGCAACTTGCTCTTAAATATGGCCTTGTGGACTCTGAAGTACCCTACTACCAGCCTCTTCCAGTTCACGAAAGTGGTCATATCACGCTCTACTGGGATCGATCTATTATCACGGACAGGACTATTGTAGCCAATAAACCTGATATCGTGATAATAGATCGATCGATGCGTCGTGTAATGCTAGTTGATGTCACCATTCCGCATGATGAGAACCTTGTGAAGGCCGAAAAAGAAAATATTATCTAAATATTTGGACCTGTCCCATGAGGTTACCGCCATGTGGAATGTTGATTCAACTATCATTATTCCGATGGTCGTTTCAGTCAACGGCCTTATAGCGAAGAGCTTCGATAAACACCTTGAGAAGCTCTCGCTAGGCAGTTGGGTGAAGCAGTAATGGTGGACACGGCGCGCTTTGTGAGGAGGTTCCTCTCTTTGGAGCTCTGACCACCGGTAGCTTGGGTCGTAGACCTTGCTGTCGGTGGAGCACATTTTTTTTTATACAATATATATAAGAATATTTGAATTTTATATTTTTATATATATTTTATAAGAAATTATACTTAATAAATATAAACATAATAATAATAATAATATTCCTCACACAGGGGTGGCTAAAATGAACTCTGTATACCCATATATCACCCCCCATTTAATAGGGGGCGAGTCTATTGCCATTATATCGGGCATAATTCCAAACTTCGGACTTTCACTATATTTTGATAGAAAACCACACATTATCCAACCTTCTCCAGCCTAGGATTCGAAACCCTCCCCCCAATCCCAGAACCTCGTGTTCTTCAGCCGTATTATATGTCACTAGACTAACGAAGCAGAGAGACTGTGACAGCTATTTTATTTTCTAAAAATGTCGCTTCGTGTAAAGAATTATTTCTTATGTCCAGGGGCCGTTAAGAAACATGTAATCTATATATTAATACATGAAGCAAAAACTTTGTACACCTTTTTACGAAAATTGCGCGGACGGAGAAGTATGAAATTTCCCACACTTATAGTTTATATAGAGAAGCAGTGCAGAATGCCAATATTTTTTTAAAATTTATGCATAAAACGTACATTAAATCAATGAAAAAAACATTACACACACTACCATGTATTTCACACAATACACGACAAATTGATGTTTGTCTTTAATATTATTTGTCTATAGTCTTACTGAATGTCAAACATAACCAACAAGCGATGAAAGAGTAGGCCGAATATTGACCTATGGGCGACCACTAGTTTACATAAAAAGACCCAGACCGAAACATAATTTGTGGGGCAAAGATTTCTTCCGTTCGGGGATCAAACGCGCTCGTAAAAAGTCAAAGGTCACCGCAAGGGTCTCTTAGAATAAGTCTTAGATGCCTCAGATTCAAAAGATTGGATATCTCTACGGAGAGTTAAGAATCTTTAGAAAATATCTCTTTTACTATAATAACAATATCAGCCTATATTGTCCACAGCTGGGCAAAGGCCTTGTCTAACAAATCGAGGTAAGATAGATTAGATTATACTCCACCACGCGGACCTAGTGCAAATTGGTGAAGACAGATTTGTGGCCACCTGCTGATGGAATTTCATCAAGCCGCCTAAAAAACTTCTAACGCGGCTTAACGATTATCTCATCCATTACCATACCACACGGCTGATTATTTTTGAATAAAAATACAGTTTCAAAGGTGTCAACAATTTCTACTTACATTTCTGGTGGGAAATTCAAAGTTACCGGTGACCTCGAGTTTTCTCCAAAGCCCCAATATCCGAAAAATCCGACAAGTATCATGAAAGTCATGACAACAGACATTCCTGAAATCAATATGAATATAATCAATAGATGCGGTGGATAGGATCCACTATATCAATAGATATAGTGGATCAAAAAAGTGAAGTAGGCAGATCCCCGACAAAATGACCTGGTAAAGGTCGCAGGTAAAATCTGGATGCGTAAAGCACAAAGCCGGTCGTCGTAGCGATCTTCAGGGGAGGTCAATGTGCTGCAGTGGACGTCTGATGAATGACAATGATGATGGGCTACTATTGATGACAATCAATAGAAAGGATGATTATCATTCAGCTCTTACTTACGACCTTGACCAGAAAAGCATGAAAGGACGCAAATATCATTTATTGTATTTTTTTATTAAAAACAGCTATTTATTTGGATTTATTCCTGTGGGTGCGTTTACAAAAATGAAAATTCACATACACAAATAATAAAAGGAATTATTGTAGGTCACACAAAGATTTGTCCCGTGCGGGAATCGAACCCGCGACTATTCGACCCAGTGGGCAGAGCGGCTTAAGCTTCGGCGCAGAGGGCCAAATCGTTCGTCAATCGTACGTCCGTCGTCCGTATTATTTACTTATTGCTTATCTGCGATGAAGTTTAGCAGCATTAATAGAAAGAGTTGCGCTCACAGATAAAAGACCTGCAGCCAAAAATAGGACAAATGCCTCTCTAAAGGCCGCCATAACGACCGATTTTGCACCGCATCCACCGGCAACGAGATTACTAAATGCACAATAACTTGTCTTACCTATACACAATACCCTCGGAAATTTGGTTGGATCTTTCATATTGTTTTCAATAGGCAATGAGACTCCAACACCTTCCATACTAAATACAACAATGCCACAGAACTCGAAGAAACCGAAGAAATCTTTCCAAGCTGGAACTTTAGAGATCTCTGGCGCCTCTCTTAGACTGTACACAATGGTTGCTACGACACACGATACTGGAAACAGAAGGAAATAACAATGTTAGGTTCTCATGTGAAAAGGGGTGAGCCTATTATAGCAGCCATCATTACAAATTGCTACTGAGTGATTTAACACCTCAGTAACACTTAGTCTGAGCTAGGATTTGAACCAGCCGCAGAATCCGCCATCAGACAAAGGTGAGCAAAAAACGACTTAAAGTTTCACTGCAGTCGACGCAGCACGACGGGGGCGTGACAATGGCGTGACCTTTGGAGTTGTAATGTACGGGAGACGCGTAGCCATGTTCGGAGCGCGGAAAACGTCATGACCCGCCGCCGTCGCGCCCGACGCGATTACAAACGGAGCATGGCGGGAGTGAGAAGCAAATATGTGTGCGAGCGGGACGCGTGGCCGCCTGTCAGGCGCGACGTCGCTCCCGCAGTGTGACGTGTGCGCCGCTGCCGACCGTCGGCCGAGCGTAGCCGAGCGCTTCGTCAGCTATTGGACCAAACCTTTAAGGTTTGGTCCAACAGCCGAGTGATAGAGGCGGGTTTGTGACCACTTGCTGTTAGAACTTATACAAAAATACATACCGTCACTCCTATATTCCCCAAGCAAGGGTGGCAGAGGTGTACTATGTACCCTACTTTTTGCCGACGATGTAAGGTCCCAAGTGCACCTATTGACATATACCGGGCAGAACTCTAGACTCCGGACTGATACTGGGAATTTTCCGACAGGAACTGCTCAATAACAGTAATATTTAGAACTTACCAGCCATCCGCCTCGGCTTTGTAGAGGTGAATTATACACATAATCCTTTCTCTTGAATCACTTCATCCATTGGTGAAAACCGTATGAAAATCCGTTCGGTAGTTATTCAGTTTATTGCGTTCATACAGACAGACGCGGCGGGGGGACTTTGTTTTATAATATGTAGTGATAGTGCACCCTATTAGTTTTCCAACTTGGCTTACAGACTACGATGTTTTTTGTAATGTTTTTGTAATTACCTATCATAACATCAGCGACCAGGGTAAAAGGTGCCAGGTATTTCAGAGTAGTTATCATACACAACAGCAGTATAGGTACCAGCAGGGATAATATGTAGAGCCTCAAATACGATAGATCTCCCGTTTCGTCCGTATTCTGAATCAACTGCTGTATAGTCTTCGCTATAATGATCTGGTATACACAGCACGCTCCAAACAGGTCTATGCATATTATTATGTCCACGGTATATCTGGAATTGTAGAAAAAAAAATTAACACACTGTCACGCATATATTACCCAAACGAAGGTGGCAAAAGCGTACTTTGTACACCCATTTTTCGCCGATGATGTTAGTCTGTGGTATTGTTGGGTTGCGCCGCGTAGTGAAATGTTCGTAGTGCGCGCCTTCCCTTATTGTTTTGTTCGACTAGCCTTTCATTATGGTCTGAATGTAACAGAGGGGGGAAGTGGGGGATATAGCTATTTCTCCGGGTCCAGTGCCCGATTCCGGACTAAGATCCTCCTTACCTGAACTGAACTTCTTACCTGAACCATTTGCTATATTTCCTGAGGCTGGGAAAAGGCCCAACTTCTAATGACGCTTCGGCAATATCAGGATATGACATTTGTGGTAAATGTAGCCTTTTGTACAGTACTTGTGCGGATTGTACTAATATCTGGAAATAAATAATTCGTCAAAATCAAAAATTATTTGTGTATCAAAAAAGGACTTATATATAAAAGGACTTGGAAACATGTAACTTTTTACGTCGACCACCGGATAGAAAAGCGGCCTTCACTGGTAGATCCGGCGAGAAACTCAGCAGGCCAGTCTATAAGACTAGTACATTTATTGTTATGATCGACTGGCCTTTCAGTGTACAATTTTTCTATCTACGCCAGATCCCTTGTGGGGTAGGCAGAGAGCACAGAGTTCCAACAGGTTCTTTCCTTACATACCTCTCTGGCTTCCTCCACTCTCATAGTTCGTCTCATACACGCTCGCCGGTTACGGAGACTCTTGACTTTTCCTTCAGATAAGACTTGGTTTAATTGGTCGTGGTTAGATAGTCTAGGTATTCCCCGGTACCTGCATCCCTCCACTTTCACATTGTATATCTGTTTTGTCATTATTTCATCTGGCATTCTTTCTATATGCCCGAACCAACGGAGCATGCCCTTTCTTATCTTTACGAGGCATGCCTTTTAAGTTCTGTCGTGTCATGCCTCGTACACCGATACTATCTTTCATACCTACTCGCTTTCTGACTACGCTGTTGCTAATGCAGTCGGTCAGCTTTACTCCGCACATCTTCCGCAGAGTTTGAATTTCTACCGCATTTTTTATTTATGTTATTAGAAAATAAGTATTACAGTATTGTATAGGAGTTGCTTAATGAGGAGCTGCTCAAAACCACTTTATTTTATCGCTATTTACCCAATTAGTTGCTGCTCAACTTGAAAAAATATGAGCACCATGACTGCTATATTTCTAAAGCTTGGCATAGCAGATCTGTTCTGTGTACATTTTACAAATGATGTTAAGTCTGTCGATATTGAGTATAAAACTTACATGAACACAATAAGTGATGTACAGTCCAAATGCGATGGTGATAATAAAAGATGTCCATAGTCCACATTTCATGTAAGCCTCGTGGATACCCAAAATCCCCCCTCCAAGGCAGCCTTTTATGAGATGGCCTGTCGATTCCAAGACACTGAAATATATAAAAAAAATATTTTATTGTTGTTATTCTATCTATCTATATCATCACGCCAGATCCCTTACGGGGGAGGCAGAGATTACAGAGTTCCAACAGGTTCTTTCCTTACATACCTCTCTGGCTTCCTCCACTCTCATAGTTCGTCTCATACATGCTTGCCGGTTACGGAGACTCCTGACTTATCCTTCACATAAGACCCGGTATATTTGGTCGTGGTAAGATAGTTTAGGTCTTCCCGGTACCTACATCCTTCCACTTTCGCATTGTATATCAGTTTTGTCATTCTTTTTTCGGACATTCTTTCTATATGCCCGAACCAACCAACCAATTATTATTTTTTAAAGCCGTAGCCCCACATTAGGATTTAATCCTATATCATAGGTGCGTTGCTCAAATGCCCAGACCGAAATAAATAATTGTGGGTCACATAAAGATTTGTTCCGTGTAGGAATCGAACCCGCGACTATTCGACCCAGTGAGCGGAGCAGCATAAGCTCTTAACCACTGCGCCGAATCGTCCGTCAAAATATATAAATAATTGCGAAAATGGAAGGTTGTAGGCAATAAAGAAGACCTATCATTTCATGACCAAACATACCGTGTTTATTTTAAAGGCAAGTCAAGAGTCTGCGTAACCGGCGAGCGTGTATGAGATGAACTGTGAGAGTGGAGGTGGCGAGAGAGGTCTGTAGGGAATGAACCTGTTGGAATTCTGTCCTTTTTGCCTACCCTACAAGGTATCTGACGTGATGATATAGTACGTACTAGTACTAGATCATAGTGTGTACGTGTATTAATTAGAAATTTATATTTTTAGGTGCTCATAGCATCTTAGTAGTGGAGAAAGCGACGAAAGTCTATAAAAACGAATAATTACGAGTGTGGCAACGTTTTTCAAAGAAAAAAAGAACTTAACTAGTTTAATTTATTTACTACTTACTAACTAGTTTAACTGCGGTCTGAGGTTTAGCAAGTGACTTTTGAATTTTAGTCTCATATTTAAGGTCACGACTTTACAAGTCTTTGAACTGGTGTACCGAGCAGACACAGTTAATTAAAACCATAAATAAACCGAGGTTCAAACTGATTAGGGTTTCATGTAAACCAATGTGTATTGTACCAGGATTAAAGGATTGGTTTCATAGCCGCCGAAGCGCGTCGGAGACGCTCGGCTGGCGCTCGGCCCATAGGTCTGCAGCGCGGTGCGCTCGTCATACTGCGGGATCGACGTCGTGCCGGCCCAATACTAGCGTTCCGTCCGCACGCGTATTGGCATCTCGCTTCCGCCGTGCCTCGTTTGCAATGGCTTCGGGAGCGACGGTGGCAGGTCGTGACGTTTGCCGTCGCGCCGAGCGTGGTGGAGCTGTGTGACGTCTACCGTACATATCAGTACATTACAACCTTCTAAGTCGCGCCACCGCCGCGCCCCCGTCGCACTGCATCAGCAATGTGATCAAACCTTAAGGTTTGTCGCAAGTTTACTTCTAGTCAGGTGAGGACTTAGCACGATTGACGTTAGAGTGAGGCTGGCTAGTAAACTAAATTAAATAGCAGTAAATTTTTAGTGTGACAAGGATCCCATAGCAACTCGCTAACGTCACGCTAACGACAATTTATTCGGGCTAAGCCCTATGAGCTGAGCTTGAGGCACTCATAACGCTGTGTATCCATGGTGTTCTTAGCGATCACAAAGGTTAAGCACCGTTCGGTCTGTGAAGGGTGACCTTTTGTGAAATTTTCATATTCAAGCGTCTGCGTGCTTCGGAATTCGTTGGTATCGTGTTAAGCAGTTGGTTCCGGTTACCAGTTAATGTGGTAGTCGTTAAGTCGAGTTGGAAGCCTTATTCTATAGCCTGTTGTGCACATGTGCATATAGCCACAAACATGCTTCCATCGCACCGCATTGGGTCTACGTTCTGGAGTATGACCTAATTTTTCTTAGCTTAGATTAGGGAGAAAATCAAAACTCAGAAACTGATTAAATGCAAACATTCCCGTTATCCCGCGTTCATCAAATTGCACACTATTTTTATTTGAAGTAGCTTTTATTCCATACATTTTTTGCCATTCCAAATTTCATGTCGGTTTTGAACCTATTCGCGCCTATATTAAAAAGGCGACAACCCGCTACTTCGCGAACGCGTCTAACCATCGGAACCCCGTAATCGTAGCCACCGCTGATTGATTCTTCTCCCATCAGCCCTGATGCCCTTACTTCTCTTCTTTCGAATACAGAGACCGCACAAGGATCAGACACCAACCTTGCCGGCGAGGTCGAAGAATCCCTGGCTCGCCGGCCGGTGCAGAGCAGTGCGGTGCAGTATTGAGAGATACCTAGTATACTCCCACCTCCATAGCGACTGTTCAAGCCGAGGCCGTTCTTCCTTGATGCGCCCTTATGTTAGTTACCCCCTTGCCTCGAGCGTAGTGGCACGCTCGCCTTATTGTCCAGTGAAGCTGTAAAGGCCCCGCGGCCAACAGCGGAGATCATACACACACACACACACCACACACATTCACACAAACTCCTACACATATTGTGGTGATGTAGAAATAATATTATCGTTATTTCACATGCAAATACGCTGTAATTACAAGAATTTGGACTGAAGGTCGTTTTAGTTGAGTGTTTCCCGCTGATAGATACTTGTCACAAACAAATTGATTGTAACATTAGTAGTTTAATAATGTCGTGCTAAATATAGGACAATGTTAATATAGCTCATTTGCTCAAGTAACTGACTGGCATTGAAGAAAATATGAAGGCGACTCATGTTTTACTGTTCATAGAGTATCAGTTTATAGGTGGCATGGGGTGAGGCATATCGCTCGTAAAACTGACGGCAGTTCTGCATGATTCATCCACTGCCATTTGAGTTCGAAAATTCTGGCCATTGGGGCAGAAAGGTTCTTGAGCGACTTCCTACCCGAAGACGTGAAGTAGTGTCCCCACGAGGTAGCCCGGTGACCTAGTGAAGGGCTCAGCTAAAAGTTGAATGCGTACATCACAAAACAAATCATCGTGACAGTTTTTGGGGAAGCTTTTTTCCTGCTATGGACGTCTTTCGGTTGATAATTGTTTTTATCCAGTACTGGTCAGCGATTGATGAGAAAGGGGTCTCATCTGAGGTAAAAGTAACGTTGAGCCGAAGATGTGGCTCGATGTCTCAGTAATAGCTTATTCACGCTGAAATAGGCTGAAGAAACGGAAGTTACACCGAGTTCAGAATCGGAATGATAGAGCTCCTCGTAAGATAACACCGAGCCACATGCCGGAACATGAGTAGGTCGATTGTCGGCATGACTTTGCTAGGAGGGTGCTGACCAGCCACGGCCGTAGCCTACGGTTAAGGTGTGGTGGTGTTGTGTGTTCATCAGGATCTGATCTCGGTCCAATATATGTGGTTACGTGTATTGAAATGAGAGTAAATGCTATGGACGAAAGCAGCTTCGGCCCCCAAAATGCATGCTTTGTGGCAAATATAGGCGTGACGCAGTGTGGAACAAATCTTTAAGTGACCCAGAGATACTTGTGTCTGTCTGTATATTTGTGCATGTTAAATCCATGTTTGGAAATCCTTTGGCGAATAATATAGTTAAAGTTATCTTTTTTTAATCACAGTGCGACCATTTTGATCATAATAATACCCAATTACAAAGAATTTAATGAAATTGTGCCTCTAACATTTTTGAATAAAGAAGTTCCATTTCTATTCAGCTTGTTTATAAATAATGTTTTTTTTTCTTCACTTGTATTGTAAAACGTTGGATTTTATCGTTCTAGATCGATGAGATTCTATACATTTTGATGAGTGGTTTAAAAGACCTTCTTTTTTGATGGAATTGACTCACATAATCAATTTGCATATCGCCGTGAGTCCATCCGTAGTATTTGACATAAATTTTAACTTAAATACCACTACCCTATTTTGATAAAAAGGGGATTCACCTCAGAAATTGTGATAAAAAACCTCAAAATGCGCATAATTTTGTTCCAAACCACTGTCGCCGTTTTGGCATACATGTACCTACAGTTCGAAAGAAATGGACAGGGACTCACATATAATAATAGCCCTGTTAAGAAACTGTTCCAATTTTGGGCACGGGCCTTCTCTCTAACTGAGAGAGTTTAAGCCATAGTCCACCACGCTGGCCCAGTGCGGGTTGGCGAGCTTCACACACCTTCGAGAAACTCTTAGGGCATGCAAGTTTCTTCACAATGTTTTCCTTCACCGTAAAAGCAAGTGATAGTTAATTAACTGACTTCAAAAAGGAGGAGGTTCTATATTCGACTGTATGTATGCATTTTTTTTAATGTTTATGTTTGCCGATATTTCCGTCAGTCGTAGATCGATTTTGATGATTCTTTTTGCATTGGGTTTAGAATAGCTCCAAGGTGATACCATTTTAATTTACTTGGTATTGGACCTTGAACTTTGAAGATACACCAGGGAACTCCTTAACGACAATCAATAGGAATGTGAAAATTGAGACAATAGGGGTATTACGTCTATCCTATAGGTACCCTACTAAAAAATAAACAGAATGTTAACCGACTTCAGAAAAAGAGGAGGTTCATAATTCGATTGTTCGTGTTGTCGAATTTAAATTTAATTGGTATTGGACATTGTGCTTTGAAGGGGTCTCCTTGACGGCAAACAGCATAAATGTGAAAATTAAGTTATTATGATTTTATATCAATCTTGTAGGTACCTCACTGTATAAATAAGTAGAATAACATGAAGCTGGTATATGGATAATAATAATAAATTCACTCATCACTTAAAATTGTAAAATAAAAACTTTTCAAAAAAGGGAAACCGACTTCTAAAAGCAAATTATAAATATTTGAAGTCGGTGCCAAGTAACCGACTGCACCAACCAGCACCGACTTCAAATATTTATTTTTTGCATTCTGAAATCGGTTTCCCTTGTTTTAAAAGTTTTTGTTTTAATACGCACATGTTTTTGAAAAGACAGAGGTGAGTGCCTGGTTTCGAACCGGAGACCTCTAACTTTGCAGTCCAACGGTCTAACCACTAGGCTATCACTGCTGTTAATTTTACAGACTGGGGACATTATTGCTGGGGAAAATATTTAGTGATAAAGTACATGTATGTACACCCGATAACTTTATAAGTATAGCTTGTATCATCCATTGTATCACATACTATATCATATACGACAAGTTTACGGACCTATACGACTTTAAGTGTCTAAACCGTCGGACGACAAACAGACAGTGTGTGTAAATGATCTACGCTGTTGGCCGCGGGACATTTGCAGTTTCACTTTAAGGGCGCCTCAAGGAGATACAGCTTCGGCTTGGGCAGTCTCTATGGGGCAGAGCATATACTAGGTGTCTCGCCGTGATGGTCTGCACCGGCCGGCGGGCAAGGGATTCTTCGACCTCGCCGGCGAGGGCGGTGTCTGATCCTGTGTGCGGTATCTGTATCCGAAAGAAGGGATGTAAGGGCATCGGGAGGGTCGGTGAGAATACGCCGCGGACGGCGGTAGCGGCTAATAGGAGGGGAGTTAGGTTCGTAGTCGCCGGCGGCTACGATTAGCGGATTCCTATGATTGGACGTGTTCGCGAAATATCGGGTTGTCGCCTTTTTAATAAAGGCTCGAATAGGTTCGAGATCGATATCGGAATGGAGACAAACAGGCAGATATACAGACATCGAAATACTCCCTTTAAGATTTTTTTTCATCGATTTAGGTACAGAATTTTAAACTTTCTGCTCTGTGGAACTTCACAAAAGACAAATTATTAATGAATTAACTTACTTGGTAGGTTTCGGCACACATCTCTGAGCGACAAAGTCGTAAGTGTCTTTATCCGAATGCAAAACGTATTTTGGCCTGCTCTCTTCTGTAAGCTGAGACGAAGAAGTTTTCGATGGATCTTGACACTCTACATTTGAGCTGTTTACCTTAAAAGAAAGATAAGGGATTATATAAAAAAACGACTGCCTCGTTGGTCCAGTAGCACATGCTGTGGCTGGCTATCAAGATGTCATGGGTTCAACTCTTTGCCCAAGCTGTCTGTAGCAGGTGGACGTGCTCCGCAAATTTGATTTTATATTTAAATTATTTTCAAAGTGTTCAGTGAAATTACTTTAGAATATCATTACCTCCTGTTTAATCTTAGCATACGGATGGTCCCCTATCCGTATTCTATTGCTATGTTTGTTACATTCCACAAACGTTACGGAGAATACTCTTAATATAGATGTCGAGATTATTACGCTATACACACACTACAAAGAACATTATCGAAAACTGCCCCAGACCCAACAAAAATTTGACCCATGACAGCAAATATCTAACGGACAATTTGCAATCTAAAATTAATATTTCAAAGTATTGTAAGTATTTATATCGAAGTCGCCGACATCTTTACTGAATGTCAACATACAATATAACCTTATATGTATTAATGGCTACTGAATTATAACCTCAAAATCGAATACTTTGAGTGCAATATTGCGATTCTCTCGCTTGTCCGTTAAATAATAAATGCCTTAAGAGAATTTATGGGTGATTTGAAATCATCAAGTATTTTTTCATTGATGTTGGTTTTGGAGCAAATAATGTATAGGCGCAAAACAATGTTCTTCAGTAGATAGGAAATAAAAAACTATTTTTAACATAGGAAAGTAAGTTCTTAAATTTACGCGAATATTACACATGAAATAAAACTATTTTACGGATTTTATCGCGGTTTATTTTTTTATTTTTAGTTCCCGACGTTTCGAGCGCAAAGAAGTCTGCAGTCTGTGAACATGTCCTTGACCGCACCCGCCATAACATCAGATTTGATAGACCACAAATCCTCGTGAAAGAACACCGATTCCTACCAAGGATGGTTCGCAAGGCTATTGAAATTAAAAAACATCCTAATTTCAATAGAGAAGATGGCTGGGTGCTTCCATCGTCTTGGGATCCGGTAATTAATATAATCAAATCCAAAACCAAGCATAACACTGCAAGACCTCAAGACACCGTGAGCTCATTCTGCGTAGATCGGACCAACAAAAATAATTAAGAAGTTTGAGGGTACCCCGGAACAACTATGCCTATTGGACGTCTAACACCTCAGTCCCTCCCGTGACCATGGGTGCTGCAAAGCGCTCGAAACGTCGGGAACTAAAAATAAAAAAATAAACCGCGATAAAATCCGTTAAATAGTTTTATTTCATAGGAAAGTAACTTAAAAAATCAAAAAATTAAATATTTTAAGTCGGTGCAGAGTAGCCGGCTGCACCGACCGCGGGACACATTTCTTTGTTATACAATTTTAAGTGATGAGTGAATCGACTTTTAATATTTATATACAGATATTATGTAATTCTGCTTAGTTCTACAGTAAGGTATCTACAAGATTGACATAACAACCATAATAACTCAAACTACACATTCGTCCTTGTTTTCATTAAGGAGTCTCCTGGTGTATTTTCAAAGTTCAGGGTCCAATACCAATGAAATTAAAATAGGGGCATTTCGTAGCTATACTTGTAACATAGACTCACTGATCTTCTATAATTGTCTATGGTTAAAATACTATTTTTATCTATGGCCCTTCTGATGGATATCCGGGGTGCCATTCAGCATCTCACCTCATTGTAAAGACAGTAAATGTGTACAATTGTTGTAAGACCAATAAATGTTTAGTGTGTGCCTACTTAAAATATGGAACCAAAAAAAGAAGTTATAAAAAACACGGACTAATCATGCACCTCTTCCTTTCTTGAAATTGGTTGATAGTAGACAGATAGATAGATTGGTTTATAGAGTTCTATAGTAGAGTACCTATTTGTTCAGCGTACTACCCATAATAACCCATAATAAATAATTGTCATTAAGAAGTTCCCTAGTGTGTCTTCAAAGTTCAAGGTCTGATCCTAATAAAATGAAAATGGGACCACGTTGGAGGTATCACAAACCCAACGCAAAAATAATCATCAAAATTGGTCCACAATTGGCGAAAATATCGGTGAATATTCATAAAAAAGAGTACATACAGACGAACATAGAAACTCCTCATTTTTGAAGTCGAAGAAAACAAAGCAGTCCAAAGGTCTAACCACCTAGTGGTTAGACCTTTGGACTGCAAAGTTAGAGGTCTCGGGTTCAAACCCAGGCACGCACTTCTGTCTTTGCGAAGCATGTGCGTATTAAAAATTATCTAACACTTGCTATAATGCATGCCTAAGAGTTTCTCGAAGGTGTGTGAAGTTCGCCAACCCATACTGGACCTGCGTGGTGGACTATGGCCTAAACCCTCTCAGTTTGAGAGGACGGTGCTCAACGGTGGGACAGTTTCTTGACAGGGCTAATATTATATAATATTATAAAAACGAAACAATTTGCTCTTGTGGATGTTAAGAAGTTGCGAGGTTTATTCGTGGCCTTCGAGTTTCTTTAAGGAAAACCTAATATTTTCCTCATTAGTTAAGTATCGCCGTCTTGGCATAAGGGAAAAACCTGATTACTAATAATTCCCTATGAATAATCTACATACCAAACTGACTACTAACTAATCTAGTATACGAAAGCGGTAGTAGGTACACTACCGTCTCCTGATTTTTACACAACAGAAAAAACTTAAGTGCGATTATTATTTACAACTTAAAAATAAAAAAAATAATTATAAAGACCTTTTTAAATACAAGTTTTTATAGCGAAAACACAACAAAGATATCTTGCTAAAATGAGGAGTTACTATGACTTCCTTCCAGATCTACCATCAGACCCTGGACACCATCTGGGTCTAAATTACTAGTCGAAACAAATCCAACGAGCTCAAACACGGCGGGGTTATATTGAGTAGTTGGGTGGTTCTGTTGGCTACCTTTTAACTTCATCATCAGACCCTGAACTCTGTCTGGTTATATACCACTTGTAAAAACCAATCTACCAAGTCTAAGCACGAGGGGGTTACGTTGTATAGTTCATATGCTTCTATGGCCACCTTCCGATTTCATCATTAGACCAGCTCCATGGTACCATATTATTACACTGTCATTCAACTTATATATACCAAATTTCAGTTCAATCGGATACCTGCAAGTGCTTGAAAAGTGGATCAAAAGATTTGAACCGGAAAGACAGACATACATACGAACGTTGCAAGTTAAATAAAAGCTTGTAATAACATAGCTCTAGGAGTTACTCCGGTGTAGTTCGTCGCATACACGTTCATAGCTTCTTGACTTGCCCATTAGACAAGACACGGTCTATCTGTTTTTATCTATCTGTCTGTATCATCACATCAGATCCCTTGCGGAGTAGGCAGAGAGTACAGAGTTCCAACAGGTTCTTTCCTAACATGCCTCTCTGGCTTCCTCCACTCTCATAGTTCGTCTCATACACGCTCGCCGGTTACGGAGACTCTTGACTTGTCCTTCAAATAAGACTCGGACTATTTGGTCGTGGTGAGATAGTCTAGGTCTTCCCCGGTACCTACATCCTTCCACTTTCGCATTGTATATCTGTTTTTATGATCCTACTTATATTTTTTATATTTATTTTTAAAAAACATAGCCCCATACTAGGATTTATTCCTGTGTCGTGGGTGCGTTTACAAACATGAAAATTAACATACACAAATACCCAGAGCGGAACAAAATAATTGTGGATCACACAAAGATTTGTCCCGTGCGGGAATCGAACCCGCGACTATTAGACACAGTGGGCGGAGCGGCTTAAGATCGTAACCACTGCGCTAAATCGTCCGTCAACGACTTATTAAAATCATACTTATATTATACATGTGAAAGTTGGTATATTTTTTTTTTTTTTTTTTTTTTTATTTGTAATTAGACACTGCGGGCCCGGTTTGTCCCGCACCTTTTTTTGTGTAATTTATGTGTTGTTAGTATTTGCTTTTATATGCACTTGTACGGTACATGCCGCTTATTATTAGCTTATTGTTACAGTGCTTGGTATTTGTTTGTAGCGGTACTTCAGTAGAGGTTTTTTTTTTTTTTTTTTTTTTTTTTTTTTTAATTTATATTAATGATTTTGTAAGTGATGATGCTTTCTGTTTTGGCTTGCCTTTGAGCGAGAATGCCTCAGTTGTGTAGGTGTTTGGCTGCTTGTGAGGGTTTCCTTTAGGCCTCCGCCTCCAGCAGCTTTTCAACAACTACCATGTCTCGACTGCGAATAGCCATCTTTATGTTGTATTCTTTTATTTTTTTGGTCGCAGCTGCCCTCGCCCTGCTTATTAGTGTAGCCGTTGCGTCCCCTTCACAGCTGTCTGTGTAGTAGACGCAACTTCCAGTGTGGCGAGATATAGCTACGACCGCGTGTGGATAGCTTCCGTGGAGCTTCAGTCTCTTGGGGACCGCTCGCACTATCACCACGTTTTCACTCGTTAGTCCCTGAGACTCATGCACGGTGAGGATGCGCGACCCGTTTCCCGACGCATAGCCCTGGCCGAGGAGGATTTCCTTCTCGGCCTGGGTGTGCACCAGAAACAGGGTGTTCTCCTGGTGTTTCGGAATTTGCGCTCCCGTGTACTCCGTTACTGAGGCTCAAGGACCTCACGAGGGATTTGGACGAGTATATGCCCCCATATATCTCGTTGAGGGCATACGCTACGTCCATTGGGTTTCTGTGAGTGCAGAGCAGCTCCCTGTTGACACGCGCCACGGAGTCTGGGCGGTTGTAACGCAGTCGAAACAGGTTCTCCCTATCAATGAACGGCAGTTGGTTGCAGTCGCCGACGAGAAGAGCCTCTCTCGCGCCAGTTATCTTGATGGCCATCACTACGGCTCCAAAGAGGTTCATGAGTGCCTCGTCGATGATAATACGTGTGCACTCTTCACCTTCTTTCAATCCGTTGACCAGCATTGAAGCCATAGTGCGGACCCTCCTCTTGGTGTTTGTTTTAACTTTTTGCGCGAGTCTCTCCCTTAAGTCATTCAGTCAGTTGGTATATTTAGATGTTTGGATCTTTGTTACTCAATTACTCAAAACCGGCTGAAAGGTTTTGGATTAAATTTGGCACACAAATACTATAGTATTTTTCACAAAGGATGGGTAGTAACAGTTCTAATTGCCAAACGAAATTATACTTTATTCAATGGCAATAAAAAGCATGACCCGTTTCTATACTCATGGTTTTATGCCTTGACACCATCGAATTAAAATAAATTAGAACTGTCACTACCCATCCTATGTGAAAATATTACTGTACTCCAATAAAAAAAAATATAACCCCGCTACTCCAATATTCTTTAAGCGGGGTGGATGTGGTATTACACATACCGCACACAGGATTAGACACCGATCTCGCCAGCTGTGTTGAAGAATCCCTAGCCCGCCGGCCGGTGCCGAGCACCACGGCGAGAAACCTAGTATACGCCCATAGCGATTGCCCAAGCCGAGGCCGTTCCTCCTTGAGGCGCCCTTGAGCTAGTTGCCCACTTGTTCTTCTCGCTCGAGCATGGTGGTTGCACGCTCGCGCTCTTGTCCGGTGAAGCTTTAAAGGCCCCGCAGCCAACAGCGTAGATCATTCACACACACACACACACACACACACACACACACACACACACACACACACACATACACGCAGTGGTATATTACACCCACAAATCGCCGACGAATAATCTGCATCCAAAAGACGTCCACTGCTGGACAAAGGCATCCCCTAAATACGGCCACAACGACCTGCTATGTGGTGTACGCTCAAACTTCTACCCGCAACCTTCACCAGGTCATCGGTCCATCTTGTAGGGGGCCTGCCCAACCCTCGTCTTCTTTTTCGCCGATGATATCATTTACTCCTGTGTCGTGGGTGCGTTTACAAACATGAAAACTCACATACACAAATACCCGAAACAAATAATTGTGGATCACACATAGATATGTCCCGTGCGGGAATCGAACCCGCGTCTGTAAGACACAGTAGGCGGAGCGGCTTAAGCTCTTAACTACTGCGCTAAATCGTAATTTTGCCATAGAAAACCACATTTGTTTCGACTTAGGATTTGAGGCTAGCACCTCGTAATTGCTACCTCACTATACGCATCACTAGTGGCAGTTTTCTGAACCCCTAATATTGTTGGTTAATAATAATTCAAGTTTGATACAACGATATAACAATATCACCGACATGACCAGTCAAGATCCCACCACCAAGGGCGCCTTTAATTATGTGCGCCATGGAACCAATGACCCTAGAACAAATAGAAAAATAACATCCTAATTTGAATAAGATGGCTGAGTGCTTCCATGGACTTGGGATCCGGTAATTAATACAATTAAATCCAAAACCAAGCATAACACTGCAAGATCTCTACCTCTCTACCATATCCGATCTTAGATGTTTTTAAACCTGTTTAAAATACTCTGAGATTATCCTTATACGAAGGCAATGATATAATGTATATAAATAATATTGTTATTATGCCGAATATATGTATGCTTAAAAGGGTACAACGTTGCATATGATTTGAGGTCAATGGGTCAACGTGTTTTCTTTAATTTATGACTCTTCTTGACTTGGCTTTTGAATGGGATGCGGCTATATGTTGAAAAGAGATGCACTAAACTCTGATTTTTTGCTTTCTTATTGGGGTTTCATACTACTTCGCTGAAAACTAAAATTATAAACAGCGGAACCCTTATAGGGTAATTTTATTGTACGTTTGTCCGTCGGTGACTGTCTGTCTGTTAGTTTGAACTATACGTCCTTTGCAGACCAAGGCTCCCTCCAAAGATCGCCACGACGACCGGATTTGTGGAGAACGCATCCAGGTTTTACCTGCAACCTTTACCAGGTCATCGCTCTATCTTATGCAGAGCCACTCCACATCTTCCGGTCGAATTATATAGCATTACTGAACTGTACTGCCTCGTTGGTCTAGTGACTGCCTCGTTGATCTTGTGGCAAAGCGCATCGCTTGGTGATCACGAGGTCCTGGGTTCAAATCCTAGGTCGGACAAATGAAGTTTTTCTGACGGTAAACTTCCCAGAATGAGTCCGGAGTCTGGAATTGTGCCCGGTATAGTATGGCAATAGGCTCGCCCCCTATTAAATGGGACCTAACATGCCTCGTTGGTCTGGTGGCAAAGCGCATCGCTTTGTGATCACGAGGTCCTGGGTTCAAATCCTAGGTCGGACAAATGAAGTTTTTTTGACGGAAAACTTTCCAGTATGAGTCCGGAGTCTGGAATTGTGCCCGGTATATGGCAATAGGCTCGCCCCCTATTACATGGGACCTAACATCGTCGGCGGAACGTGGGTGTACTCAGTACACCTCTGCCACCCCCGCTTGGGGAATATAGGCGTGACGGTGTTTTATTGAACTATACAGGAGATGACATACAGCTCGACGGGACGCGACGGGAGCCGTCATGCCGTGCTGTCTAACATGGCCTGTATAACATCAGCCTATGCTGTCCCACTACTGGGAAAGGGTCTTCTCTCAAGTCGAGAGGAGACAGAGGTCATATTTCACCACGCAAACCCAGTGCGGATTGGCGGGGGCAAGTTTGTGGCTACCTGCTGTTGGGATTTATCAAGCCGCCTATAACGCGCTACCTTAGCTTGCTATTGAGATATGAACGCAACCTTCCAACACAAGCTGGCAACCTTATTGTGGCACCACTGTAATATAAACTTCCTTTCTGTACGCTTTGCTTGTCGCTTGTAACGTTCATTACGATGTATAATATAATAATATTAGCCCTGTTAAGAAACTGTCCCACTGTTGGGCACGGGCCTCCTCTCAAACTGAGAGGGCTTAGGCCATAGTCCACCCCGCTGGCCCAGAGCGGGTTGGCGAACTTCACACACCTTCGAGAAACTCTTAGGCATGCAGGTTTCCTCACGATGTTTTCCTTCACCGTTAAAGCAAGTGATAATTAATTTTTAATACGCACATGCTTTCGAAAAGACGGAGGTGCGTGCCTGGGTTTGAACCCGAGGCCTTTGACTTTGCAGTCCAACGGTCTAACCGCTAGGCTATCACTGCTTATACATCATTACGATAATTATAATATATTTTTCTATTCTCACCACGTTCTGTCTGTTTTATTTAAGTTACCCGTATTAAAATTAATATATTACAAGATTTCTTGTATGTGTAGAATGATCTACGCTGCTGGTCGCAGGGCCTTTACAGCTTCACCGGACAAGATTACAAGCCTTTATCACTTTCTACCACATCAACGGCTTAGTGTGCCTTCTGAATGGACATCCATCTCAGATCGACCCAGTCAAACGCTGCTCAACCTCCAACACCCCGATCGCCAACCGTACCAGTGCCTTATCATCCCTCGTATAGTACATTACAACTTGCCACGTCTCGTCGGTGTCGTGTTGCCGTCCGATCCCGTTGGATGTCTTAACAGACGACAGGGGAAAATTTGGAAAAAAATTCAATAATAAGGCATGGAAAACTGCTTTATTAACACACCGTCACGCCTATATTCCCTATACATGGGTGGCAGGGGTGGTGGCACCGTTCGACTATGTTAGCTTTATTAATCAACTCGTACCGCGAAAATGCGACAATCTTATGATTTTTTTCGACATAGATATAGCATTGTTAGTTTTAAATTGGCAAGCGCAGCGTGGGACAGCCGCCTACCAGATGAACCGATCTTGTGAAGATCGCAGGTCGTCGTTGGAAGCAGATAGCATCGGACCGGTTGCGCTGGAGAGCGATTGGGGAGGCCTATGTTCAGCAGTGGACAAGTATAGGCTGAGATGATGATGATGTCAGTTTTAAACAATAGGGTCCTGGCGTTAAAATCCGTATCGTGCTACAAGCATTTTTTGGCCCGTGGATGACGTTGATAGGGGGGTGCTGGTGTGATATTAGGGTTATCATACTACTACTATATCATCACGCCAGCTCCCTCGCGGGGTAGGCAGAGGGTACTGAGTTCCAACAGGTTATTTTCTTACAGACCTCTCTGGCTACCTCCACTCTATAGGGTTATTATTTAGTAACATTATCCTACTTCTAGGGAAGTATTTCAACAGGTGGGTCCGCACGGTTATTAATTAAAAGAAACACTTGGTTAAATTTCATATAATATAATAATATTAGCCCTGTTAAGAAACTGTCCCACTGTTGGGCACGGGCCGCCTCTCAAACTGAGAGGGTTTAGGCCATAGTCCACAACGCTAGACTAGTGCGGGTTGGCGAACTTCACACACCTTCGAAAAACTCTTAGGCATGCAGGTTTCCTCACGATGTTTTCCTTCACCGTTAAAGCAAGTGATAATTAATTTTTAATACGCACATGCTTTCGAAAAGACAGAGGTGTGTGCCTGGGTTTAAACCCGAGACCTTTGACTTTGCAGTGCAACGGTCTAACCACTAGGCTATCACTGCACTCTTCATAGCATAAATTTCATAGCAAACGGCAACTCTGCGACTGTCATAAAGTGTTCACTTGATGACAGCGCTATTTCCGATTTTGGCCGCGGGCCAAAAGATCCTTGTATGACTGTATGTTTGTATTTACATCGAAACAAGCCGTTTGACAATGTGCGATTAACATACTAAATTCCTCAAGGCATGTATGTACATAATATTATCTTCGTTATAGTAACTGATAAGAACAGTGTTTTATCATGATTGTTACACTTGAAAAAAAAACTTAATTCTGAGTACCAGTGAATGATGATATCGTCATCGTGGCAGAGTCACTGGAACAGTTAAGCGAAATGCTGCATAGCCTAAATGGAGCCTCTCGAGGTGTCGGTCTCGGCATGAACTTGGATAAAACCAAGATCATGTTTAATGAACATGTCACGCCGGGACCGATCTACGTCGATGGTTCGATGCTCGAAGTTGTTCGGGAGTATGTCTACCTTGGACATGTTGTCCAATTTGGTAGGAACAACTTCGAGAAAACAGCGAGATCAACCGCAGACTTTCACTACTATAGCCAATGCGTCCTACCTGTTATGAATTACGACGCCGAGACGTGGCCACTCACAGTGGGACTAGTCCACAAATTCAAAGTCGCACAGCGGGCTATGGAGCGAGCTATGCTCGGCGTCTTTTTGAAGGATAAAATTCGTAACGAGGTAATCCGACAAAGAACCAAAGTTACCGACATAGCTCGCAGACTCAGTAAGCTAAAGTGGCAATGGGCTGGTCACATCTGCAGAACAACCGACGGCCGATGGAGCAAGCGTGTCCTAGAGTGGAGACCGCGACTTGGTAAGCGTAAGGTAGGACGGCCCTCAGCTAGATGGACCGACGACCTCAAAAAGGTCGCTGGGACAGACTGGATGCGGAAGGCGGAGGACCGTGTGCAATGGCGCGTGTTAGGAGAGACCTATGTCCAGCAGTGGACTGTGATAGGCTGATTGATTGATTGACCAGTGAATGTATATGAGGCGAATAATCCTGCTGAATAATCCAAAATACCTCAGTGCCTAAAGACTAAAGTTTTTAGCCAATATGTGTTACCAGTGATGATATTTGGAGATATTTGGATCAGAGACGTGGTCTCTTACTATAGGTCTCATAAAAAAGCTCAGAGTTGCTCAGCGAGCTATGGAGAGCGCTATGCTCGGCGTTTCTCTACGTGATCGAATCAGGAATGAGGAGATTCGTAGAAGAACCAAGGTCACCGACATAGCCCTTAAGATAAGCAAGCTGAAGTGGCAATGGGTGGGCCACATAGCGCGAAGATCGGACGGGCGTTGGGGCAGAAAGATTCTAGAGTGGAGACCACGCGCGTGGCAAGCGCAGCGTGGGACGACCACCTGCCAGATGGACTGAAGATCTTGTGAAAATCGCAGGAAGTCGTTGGATCGGACATCGGACCGGTTACGCTGGAAAGCGATTGGGGAGGCCTATGTTCAGCAGTGGACAAGTATAGGCTGAGATGATGATGTTGATAGATTCTGCTAAATATAAAAATGTGAAAGATTGCAAAAAACGTAGCCGCACATTAGGAATTATTCCTGTGTCGTGGGTGCGTTTACAAACACCCAGACCGAAACAAATATTTGCGGCTACACAAAGATTTGTCCCGTGCGGGAATCGACCCCGCGACTACTCAATTCAGTGGCCGACTCAAGCTCTTCGCCACTGGACCAAGCCGTCCGACGTTGGATGTTTGCTATTATATATAAGCTGTATCGTAAATACCGCAAGACCTCAGACACCCCGATTAGATAATTACTTTACTAATTCAATACAAAGACCAAATTTCCATATTTAATTATTTTTTTAAAGACTTTTATACCCCAATTAACAATGAAACTTGTACGTGTATGTGTGTGTATTGAGAATTGAGAAATACGTTTTAGAAATGCATTTGAAATCTCCATATTACTTTGAATCAAGAATATCTTTAGTTTATTAGAGCGAACTAAATGAGTAACTGTATTTTTTGCAAGGTCAAAAAATATACATTAAAAATTGTTGAAATGAATTCAGTTACCGATTTAGAACAAACTACTTTCAGGTCTTGCGTTTATTATGTTTTACCATAATAAGAATAATAATGCCGCAGGGCAGCTTGTGGCGAGCTGTTGGTGAGTAACGACACCACGGCCCTGAGTGCTTCAGAGAGTCGGTCAGGGCCCCCAACTCGGCGTGTCTTCGTCGGTCGAGTGGAAACCGAAAGGTGCCCGCAGGACTCTCGGCTCTGGCTAGACCGTCCAGAGAGGAGCCATGAGAGCTATATCGACGTAGGAAGATAATGTGGTCCTACATCGATGTACTCCAGGGGTGGAAGTTTTAAAGGGCATAACCCCGCGAGTAACTTCGGAGAAAGCGCAGCCCACCTCTCTACACCCCTGAGCCGCTCACACCGGTGTTGCCCTCAGTTGTCCTAGGATGACCGTTTGAGGGCCCATCTAGTAAGCGGCGAGTCACCGCCGGCTACGGGTAATTAGGTATCATGGCCGGTGTCCGTCCCCTTTGAAATAGTCCAGATTTTGTCCATCAACCCTCATTTACCCTTAGCCCTTGTTTTCTTTCTATAATTGACAATAGTCCTTGCACCTGCCGGGATCAGTTCACTGGCTTCTTCATTTTCAGAAAGTGACTTACATAACATTAACTTCTCGCGAAGGGCCTCTACCTGTGGAACACATATCCCCATGCAAGCCTTTCAAAGGTCCGGGTAAAGCCCGTGAATCTCAGCGAGATAATAATAATATTAGCCCTGTTAAGAAACTGTCCCACTATTGGGCACGGGCCTCCTCTCAAACTGAGAGGGTTTAGGTCATAGTCCACCACGCTGGCCCAGTGCGGGTTGGCGAACTTTACACACTTTCGAGAAACAAAGGCATGCAGGTTTCCTCACGATGTTTTTCTTCACCGTTAAAGCAAGTGATAGTTAACTTTTAATACGCACATGTTTTCGAAAAGACAGAAGTGCGTGCCTGGGTTTGAACCCGAGACCTTTGACTTTGCAGTCCAACGGCCTAACCACTAGGCTATCACTGCTTTTTTTACCATATTAAACGTAACATTAAAACATAGGATACTTTATATCCCGGAAAATTGTTAAGATGCTGTCTAAAGTCACCGCAAACGAAATCGCGAGCAGAAACTAGTCCTACTAATATCCTACTTAATATTATAAATGTTAAAGTTTCTATGTTTAGGTATTTGAACGTTTGAATGTTGGTTACTCAATCACGCAAAAACGGCTCAACAGATTTGAATGAAATTACATAGGGTACATAGACCGCGTGTCGGCAAACGTAGTGTAGGGCGCCCTGTAGCTAGGTGGGGCGACGATATTTGTAAGGCAGCGGGCAGGGATTGGAGGAGAGCTGAAGATCGAGCTCAGTGGTGTGCCATGGGAGAGGCCTACGTCCAGCAGTGGATTGACAGGGGCTGATGATGAATGAATGAATGATGACATAGGGTACATTTTATCCCGAAAAAATGTAAGGTTCCTTAAGTCAACGCGGACAAAGCGGCGGGGAGGACATTTTAACCTATATTTCTGTACTTTCTGCCTACCCCGCAAGGGATCTGGCGTGATAGATTTCTGTAAACCTATATAACTGCATTGGTCTAGTGGCAAAGCGCATCGCTTTGTGATCACGAGGTCTTAGGTTCAGGCCTAGGTCGGACAAAGTTGTGTAGACAAATGGAGTCTGGAATTGTGCCCGGTATATGACAATAGGCGCGCCCCCTATTACATTGGACCTAATACGGCAAAAAGTTTTGACGGACGATTTAGCGCAGTGGTTAAGAGCTTAAGCCACTCCGCCTACTGTGTCTAATAGTCGCGGGTTCGATTCCCGTACGGGACAAATCTTTGTGTGATCACCAACTATTTGTCCCGGTCTGGGTATTTGTGCATGTGAATTTTCATTATTGGAAGCGCACCCACGATACAGGTATAAATCCTAGTGTGGGGCTACATTTTATAAAAAAAAAGTGGATGTGCGCAGTACACCTCTGCCATCCCCGATTGGGTAATATAGGCGTGACGGTGTTTATTATTGTGAAGTGTCTTCAAAATCCGATAAATAGGTTTTTAGTGAAAAAGTAACAAACGTTCATATCCATCTTCACAAACCATCGCCTTTATATAGTAGGATAGTAACAGGTAAATAAACCGCTATCTACTCACACATGTCGTGCTCAGCTCCATTTTATCACTGTATTTAAACACAAAACACAACCATTTCCTTCGGAAGGCAGCCTCCGTTTCAATTCGCGTTAAAGACGAATCAGCGGCGACCTTCCCGTACACGTCACGCCAAATAAATGTGCAATCATTCGGAAATAATGTTTTTATTTTATTTTTCTGTGTTATTTGTAACAAAAATGGTGTGGGATTAAAAGAAAACATTTATTTATTGATTTATATAATAATAATATTAGCCCTGTTAAGTGTCCCACTGTTGGGCACGGGCCTCCTCTCAAACTGAGAGGGTTTAGGCCATAGTCCACCACGCTGGCCCAGTGCGGGTTGGCGAACTTCACACACCTTCGAGAAACTCTTAGGCATGCAGGTTTCCTCACGATGTTTTCCTTCACCGTTAAAGCAAGTGATAATTAATTTTTAATACGCACATGCTTTCGAAAAGACAGAGGTGCGTGCCTGGGTTTGAACCCGAGACCTTTGACTTTGCAGTCCAACGGTCTAACCACTAGGCTATCACTGCTTTTTGATTTACTCTATTTAATTATTTTTATAAAATATACTTTAGAAAAGATATCAAAATTGGGTAAACTTGGATTCGCAAATATTTTGGTTTTTGGCTTTTGTTCTGCAGTGGCCTTTTTTCGGCTAGAGATAGATTCAAAGATAATCTTGATCATGCAAATAGGTACCTACATACCTATAATACTTGATTGGTATCTTTATTAAATAAAAAAAAGAAAATTATTCATAAATTTTGGATAATTTAATAAGTTCTTTGTTAAATTCTTTATCAAAAAAAAAGCACGTAATAAGAAACAAGCAGCATCAAAAGCAGTGATAGCCTAGTGGTTAGACCTTTGGACTACGAAGACAGAGGTCTCGGGTTCAAACCCAGGCACGCACCTCTGTCTTTTCGAAAGCATGTGTAATTAAAAATTAATTATCACTTTAACGGTGAAGGAAAACATCGTGAGGAAACCGCCATGCCTAAGAGTTTCTCGAAGGTGTGTGAAGTTCGCCAACCCGCACTGGGCCAGCGTGGTGGAATATTGCCTAAGCCCTCTCAGCTTGAGAAGAGGCCCGTGCCCAACGGTGGGACAGTTTCTTAACAGGGCTTATATTATTTTATTACAAGAAACAAGCTTGTATTTGTGATGTCACTATGTACATTGCAAAAAACATTGCATATGTAGCAATTTATCCTCTACATAAATTCACGTAATGAGGCCGGGGGCGCGTACAAATGTCTAAAGCTATTATAATCTTACTTTGTTGTAGGACAGAGATCGAAGTACGCAGTTTATAGCTCTTTTACACGGTAAAGTAAGATTAGAATAGTTTTGTTGACTATTATAAACACAACGCTATTAAATATATTCTATTCTTGGTAACGTCAAGAAGTAACTTATAAGATTTGCTATGTCTGGCCAACACAACAACGGCACTAAACTTGACCAAAAATCTTGTATGCAATTCGGTAGTTTAGCAAAAACAAAATTTCGTCATGACCAAAAACTTGATTTTCTTGGTTGTCCGGTGTTCTTTCGGTGAGACCGGTTAGTTCGTCATCGACGTTTTGAATACAATGCGGTATATAATAGTGGAACGTATTGCGATACAAGTATTTTTTTTCTATATCATCACGCCAGATTACTTGTGGGGTAGGCAGAGAGTACAGAGTTCAAACAGTTTTTTTCTCTCTACAAACCTCTCCTCGACTTTCCTGGTTCATATCTACATGCTTGTCGTGATTGTTACACATCCAAATTAGTCATATCAATCGTTGAGACACAAAATAAGTTAAAAATTCTGCTTCAGTCCTTTGCCTGTCAAAGAATAAAAAAAAAACGCATGAGGGATAATCCACGTTTTGAGAATATAATTTTTTGAGGATGGGTGTGTAGATCATGTCAGAGATCTCCTCCACCACTCTTAAATTCCTCCCCTCGTAAAGAATGTATCCATATTCCATGGCATCAAGTGTATTGTAGGTACTTCGACTTGCGCGTGCTTCGACAATTAAACAGACGATCGTTCCTTATCATAAACAATTAAAGCGATATTAATACTAATGCTCGAGGTGATACTCGTAAATGTAACTTTTTTTTTTTGTAGGTAAATATAAAGTAACTAGACTATAATTGAGCGGGTCTTATCTGAAGGACAAGTCAGGAGTCTCCGTAACCGGCGAGCGTGTATGAGATAAGCTATGAGAGTAGAGGAAGCCAGAGAGGTATGTAAGGCAAGAACCTGTTGGAACTCTGTACTCTCTGCCTACCCCTTAAGGGATCTGGCGTGATGATATAGATAGATAGAACTAGACTTTAAGTGTTTCTTTGTAAATTACTGACTAATGTATTACATGATAAGTATATAAATACCAAGGGACAATTGTACATATTTAGAAGGTGACTACGGGGCAACCGCGAAAAAAACGTGTTTTATATTCCATGTTTTTCTAGAAAAGAAACACCGTCACGCTTATATTCCCTAAGCGGGGGTGGCAGAGGTGTACTGAATACACCCACGTTTTGCCGACGATGTTAGGCCCCATGTAATAGGGGGCGAGCGTATTGCCATATACCGGGCACAATTCCAGACTCCGGACTCGTACTGGGATGTTTTCGTTAGAAAAACTACACTTCTCCGACCTAGGATTTGAACCCCAGGACCTCGTGATCACAAAGCGATGCGTTTTGCCACTAGACCAACGAGGCAGTCATGTACGAGCAGTATGTTTTTCAAGAAGTGTATGGATTATAATAATACTAATAACATTGTGAAGAAACTGTCCCAATGTTGGGCACGAGCCTCCTCACAAACTGAGAGGGTTTAGGCCATAGGCCACCACGCTGGCCCAGTGCGGGTTGGCGAATTTCACACAACTTCGTGAATCTCTCAGGCATGCAGGTTCCCTCACGATGTTTTCCTTCACCGTGAAATCAAGTGATAGTTAATTTATTAATAGGCTGCTATCGAAAAGACATGGGTGCTTAAGTTTGAACCCGATACCTCCAACTTTGAAGTCCAACGGTCTTACCACTAGGCTATCCTATATAGATAAGAGACTTAATTTATCGAAATATTTGATTTCTGCCTGTATATTTTAGAACCTGGTAAAAGGAAGATACGATCAAATGAAATTCTCTAGATAGAAAAATAATCTAAAGCCGACCCTATTGCTTCACATTTTCTTATTCCAACGCGAAATGCTTAAGAAGTCATCAGTGGAATTTACTTAAAAACAGCAAATAATTGTAGCAAAGTTCTTTAAAAGCAGTTTTATATTTCACCGGGTTGTTTTCGTAGAAAATGATAAAGGACATTGTTCTACGTCCATACATGATTTGCCCCAGAACAAACAGCAATGAAAAAAACTTGTATGATTTCAAATCACCCATAAATTCTCTTAAGGCATTTATTATTAAACGGACAAACGGGGGAAAGGAATATTGGACAAGTATTAGATTTTGAGGTTATATTTTATTAGCCATTAATACACATGAGTTTATATTGTGTGTTGACATTCAGTAAAGATGTCGGCGACTTCGACATAAGTTCTTACAATACTTTTAAATATTCGTTTTAGATTGGAAATTGTCCGTTAGACATGGATGTTTGCTATTATTTTAATAAAATAGATAAATAATGATGGCATGGGTCAAATGTTTGTTTGGTTCTGGGGCAATTTTCGCCAATGTCCTTTGTTTATGCACATACGTCGTTTATTTCCGAGCGCGCGCTCAATATATCCATCCCTTATCGATCTTTTGTAAAAGGTAATCACTGTTACTCCCGTCGTCCGGGTACGTCCGGTACGTCCCGGTCGATAAATGGCCAATTGCGGTAGGCCCTTCATCATCATCATCATCATCATCAGCCTATAGCAGTCCACTGCTGGACATAGGCCTCTCCAAGTGCACGCCACTGGGTACGATCCTCGGCTACTCGCATCCAGTTTCCGCCAGCCGCCCTACGAAGGTCATCGCTCCACCTAGCCTAGGCCCTTAAAGTGGAATAAATCGTTTCAAAACACCCAGAAGTAACCTCTAAAGTTAAAAAATAACGCCCATTACTAATACTCGTACTGTATTGTTTAATATTTTGCGAATTTAGTTCATTCTGCACAACGCAGAAACACAATGTATACAAAAAGAATTCTAAAAATTTCATTTCAAAAGAGTAACCGTGGCGTTTATTCCCCTTCTCCACAGGAGTTAATTCCCCTTCTCCACAAAAGTTTATTGACCTTCTCCACAGGAATGACATTTCGAACGGGTGGTAATCGCTAGGTAGTTTTTTTTTAATGACTATTCTTTTTTTATTCTTTTGTTAAAAAAACATCGCCCCTACACTAGAAATTAATCAATTGTTATAAAAATACCTACATGACAGAAATATTAACCTACAATAATATATTGTCACTAGCTACTATAAGAATGTATATTAGGTTAAGTAGTTTCCGAATTAAAGATTACATTACATTACAATTATTCCTGTATTGTGGGCGCCTGAACTCATGTGAGTTTCGTATTTGTAACACATAAGCACTCAGACCGAAATAAATATTTGTGGGTCACACATAGATTAGTGTCTCGTGCGGGACCTAAACTAGCGACTACTAGATCCAGTGCGCGAAGTGGTTTAAGCTCCTACCCACTGGACTAAGCAGTCTGTTATACGTTACTATTGTTGTGTAAATAAAGAAAAGAACATAAAAATACATCATTTATTTACACCAAAGTTCTAAATATGTAAAGTATGTATTAACATGACATCTATAACACAATACATAATGTATTAAGCAAACAAATTTGTCAGGCTTGGGAAAGATACAGGTCACAGGCTTATAAATAATATAATTATATATGCGGATATCAGTGGCAAGTATTGTATAGGCAGTTAAGCAGTGCTTACGTCATTATAATATTCTGAATGCAGATATATGTAATTTACTTATTAATTAAAATATCTATGACAGTAAATATTATTTTATATATGTTGTAAAAGTTGAAAGTAGTGTATTTCCATTGCTATGAGGTACGTCCTACTTATATGCCTATATGCAATGCACGCCACTAGTGGATATCCGCAGAGTTATCACAAGAATTATCACTCACTTTGTAGCTGGGAATGAATAACGAAAATCCTATAAAATGTACAAAGAAAAACTATATTTTACTATTATCTGCCCGCAACTTTGTCCGTGTTCGACTTTAGATGGTTATCTTACATTTTCCTAGGACAATAGACATAATAAACTATCTGTGTGCCAAATTTTATCCAAGTCCTCTGAGCCGTTTTTGCGTTATTGAGTAAGAAACATCGAAACATACAAACTCACATTTATGACTAGGATAGTAGGATTATATGTCTGTGAAAGCTTCTCAAGTGGCGACTACTTACCAGAAGACTTGAGAGTACCCACTCTACAAAATGGACTGATGAACTGGTGAAAGCCGCTAGTAAAAGTGGGATGCTTACGCCCCAAATCCGTTCGTCATGGCGATCTGCGGGGGAGGTCTTTGTCCTGCAGTGGACGTCAGCTGATGATGAAGCCCACCCACTTCTGTATTTGCCATCTAGCTGACAACGACAGACTGACGTGAACCACGCCCACCACGATGGCGTCAGAGCCTAGTTGAAAGACACAGTGCAGAGTTGCTTAGGCTGACTCCTCCTTATATTTGTTTCGTGATGATAACTTTTGTAAATTGCCTAAATTTTGCGCATTACTCAGTTCTTTCGTTCGGTCTCTTACAATAGGTTTCATAAAAAGGCTCAACGTTGTTTAGCGAGCTATGGAAAGAGCTATGCTCGGTGTTTCTCTACGTGAGCGAATCAGATTCGTAGAAGAACCAATGTAACTGACATAGCCCAAAGGATTAGCAAGCTGAAGTGGCAATGGGCAAGCTACATAGCGCAAAGATCGGACGGGCGATGGGGCAGAAAGATTCTAGAGTGGAGAACGCGTTTTGGTAAGCGCAGCGTGGGGAGGCCGCCTGCCAAATGGACCGACGATCTTGTGAAGATCGCAGGAAGTAGTTAGATGCAGGTGGCATCGGACCGGTTGCGCTGGAGAGCGATTGGGGAAGCCTTTGTTCAGCAGTGGACAAGTATATGCTGAGATGATGATGGCTCAGTTCTTTGTGGCTGGCGGATTATCCGTGACTTTTGTATTGGAGATAGCCGTTGGTTACGGCACCTAAAATGCAGCCGTATAGTGGTCATCATTCAAGTTTGACATTGTTTTCGTGGCGATCTTCGGGGAGGCCATTGTCTTGCTGTGGACGTCTTTCAGCTGATTATAACCATGAAGCAAATGTAAAGAGGAGATGGCATTATTAGATTTCCCCATACAATCAAGCGTGTCACTGGGCAGGATTTCGCGGGATGAAGAGGAAGTTACACCCCACCCACTTCTGTATTTGCCATCTAGCTGACAATGACAGACTGACGTAAACCACGTTCACAACGATGGCGTCAAAACCTAGTTAGAAGACACAGTGCACAGTTGCTTAGGCCGACTCCTCCTTATATTATTTTGTGGTGATAACTTTAGTCAATTGCCTAAATTTCTGCATCCTTGCGGCTGGTGGATTATCCGCGACTTTTGTATTGGAGATAGCCGCCGGTTACGGCACACAAAATGCAGCCATATGGTGGTCATCCTTCAAGATTGACAGTGTTATCTAGGCGATCTTCGAGAAGGCTATTGTCCTGCAATGGACGTGTCTCAGCTAATGATAACTTTTGTCAATTGCATAAATTTTGTCCATCACTCAGTTGAAATAAATCTATTTTATCGCTATTTATTTTTAATTTTTAAGTTACCGACGTTTTACCAATGTTCCGTCAAGACACTGTGAGCCCATTCTGCGTAGTTCGGACCAACAAAAAAAGTTAAGAAGTTTGAGGGTACCCTGGAACAACTATGTCTTTTGGACGTCTAATACCGTAACCATGGGTCCTGCAAAGCACTCGAAACGTCGGGAACTAAAAATATTTGCGTAAATCTAAGAATTCAATACATCACTCAGTTCTTTGTATCTGGCTTATTCGTGATGTTGGTATTACAGTTAGCCAACGGTCGCTGCACACAAAATGCAACCTTATGGTCATCCTTCAAGTCCTTGACAATGGTGCATCCAAAGCTTAGGCGTGCTTAAGGATTGGTTTTGTCTCAGTTTTCCGTATTACTGTCTGAGTAAAAAGCCCCTATAATAAGTAGTATTCCCGTTAAAAACATAAGGATATTCTTGTATAATATCCATCTGAAAAAAAGAGCGACACTTAGGGCATCTTTCACCACCCTCGAATTTAATTCTCGATTAACATTACTCGACAATTAAAACCGACTAACTTAACCGTCGGATAGGGCTACTAAGGAATGGTGATGGTGGTTTTAAGAATGCATTCAAAATCTCCTTATTGCAATGATGAATGAATGAATCAAGCATAAATTTAGTTTATATATACTATATATAATGCACTCTTAAAACGTATTTCTCAAAACGGATAGACACACGTACCAGTTTCATTGTTAATTGGGGTATAACAATTTAAATTTAGAAATTTGGTTTTCATTTTGAATTTATCTATTTATCTATCTATATCATCACGCTAGTTCCCTTGCGGGGTAGGCAGAGAGTCATCATCTTAGCCTATACTTGTCCACTGCTGAACATAGGCCTCCCTAATTGCTTTCCAGCGTAACCGGTCCGATGCCACCTGCATCCAACGACTTCCTGCGATTTTCACAAGATCATCGGTCCATCTGGCAGACGGTCATCCTACGCTGCGCTTGCCAATACGTGGTCTCCACTCTAGAACCTTTCTGCCCCAACACCCGTCCAATCTTGGCGCTATGTGACCCGCCCATTGCCACTTCAGCTTGCTAATCCTGAGGGCTATGTCGGTGACCTTGGTTCATTTACGAATCTCCTCATTCCTGATTCGATCACGTAGAGAAACGCCGAGCATAGCTCTTTCTATAGCTCGCTGAGCAACTCTGAGTTTTCTTATGAAACTTATTGTAAGAGACCACGTATCTGATCCGTATGTCATCATTGGCAACACACATTGACTAAAAACTTTAGTCTTGAGGCACTGAGGTATTTTGGACGAGAAGATGTTGCGCAGTTTCCCGAACGCTGCCCCGCCGAGTTGGATTCGTCGATTGATCTCTCTCTCAAAGTTGAACCTACACAACCGGACAGCCTGTCCCAGGTAAATGTATTCGTCGATAACTTCAAGAGTAGAGTTCCCAAAGGTATGTGCGGTGGGTACGACATGGGCATTAAACATTATTTGCGTTTTGTCCATGTTCATTTTAAGACCCACTTGTTGGGATACTGCGTTGAGGTCACCAAGCATTCGTTCTAGATCTTCGAGCGACTCCGCCATGACCACAATATCGTCGGCAAATCGAAGGTGAATGATGTATTCGCCATTGATGTTTATGCCAAGTCCTCGCCATTCCAAGAGCTTGAAGGCGTCCTCTAAGGTAAACAGTTTCGGAGAAATGACGTCTCCCTGTCATACTCCTCTTTTTATGGGGATCGCCTTCATGCACTGCCCCTGTACTCGAACTGATATGGTGGCATTACGATATAAGCACTTCAACAATTCGATGTACCGATAGTCAATGCGGCATCGCTGGAGAGATCTAAGAAACGCCCAAGTCTCGATCGAATCGAAGGCTTTCTCATAGTCCACAAATGCCAAGCAAGGTGGCCGATTATACTCCTCCGTCTTCTGTATAATCTGCCGCAGCGTATGTATGTGGTCTTTGGTACTAAAGCCTTTCCGGAAACCAGCTTGTTCGGGAGACTGGAAGTCATCAAGCCTGCGTTCGAGACGATTCGTGATGACTCTCGATAACAACTTATAAAGATGGCTCAGCAATGTGATGGACCTATAGTTCTTCGATAAGGTGTTATCACCTTTTTTGTAAAACTGCACCACCACACCCCTGTTCCATGCTTTCGGCATTGTCCCTTGCAGCAAGACGGAATTGAACAACCTCTGAAGGACTTTAAGTACCGGCGTTCCGCCCGCTTTCAGAAGTTCTGCGGTACTTCCGTCTTCACTCGGCACTTTGTTGTTTTTAAGTTGTTTAAGAGCCATTCTAAACTCGCACAGGCTGTATATCTATATCCAGCCGGGATATCTTCAGTGTAGTGTCGGGTTAGCTTGGCTCTTGTATCTTTTACCAAGTCAACAATTGGTTCAGCTACTGAGGTTTATAACTGCCCATAGAACCTCTCTATCTCTCTGAGTACCTCTGATCTATTCGACGTTACGTTTCCGTCCTCCGTCTTCAGCTTCGTTAACTGGTTTTGCCCAATAGACGCGTCTCTTGCGAACACTTTGGAACCCATGTTCTGCTCTATTGTCTTCTCAATACGCCTTGTATTGAAGGACCGTAAATCGCGTCGCAAGGACTTGAATATCTGTCCATTGAGCTGCCTATAGGACTTAGCATCATCGGAGGTTTGGAGCGTCATGGAACGTCGCTCAGCCAGGAGGTTCCGGGTGTAGTCAGATAGTTTTTGAGGCCTATTATTTCGGTGGGTCTTAAAATACTTGGAACCGACCGTATGGACAGTCTCTACCAGCCTGTTGTTGATTTCTTCCACTGATGCTTTACTGTCTAGCAATTCAAAGCGGGTTGACAATTCGAGTTAATAGTTCTCGGGGTTTTGGATATGTGCATAAGAAGGTGGAAGCGTAGACTTCATCAGACGTGATCTTTCCATTTTGACATTAATATTTAATGTGCCTCTGACTATTCGGTGATCACTGACGGTTTTTGTCCTGTGATACGGAGACATCATTAAATATTTGTCGCTTGGTGCTCATGATGAAGTCTATCTCATTTTTAGTGGAACCATCAGGACTCATCCAGGTCCATTTCCTGTGAGGCGGCTTTTAGAAGAAAGAGTTCATCATAAAGAGTCCCACTTTCTCCAAAAATTCGGCCAGCCTCTGACCCCTGCGGTTGCGCTGGCCATATCCAAATTGCCCCACTCTCAACTCATCATCGCCTCGTTTGCCAAGCCGCGCATTGAAGTCACCCATAACCATTATAAAGTGGGCTTTGGAAGTACGTATGGCTCTACTAATGTCCTCATACATAACTTCGACCTCATCATCTGAGTATGCCGTGGTCGGTGCGTAGACCTGTATGACCTTTAGCGAACATCTTTTAGATATTCTGAGTATAAGGTATGCTACCCTGCTCGACACACTAGTGATGGACATAACGTTGTCTATGAGTGACTTGTGGACGACAAATCCGACACCACCTTGGGACTGCTGTTCGCCTTCCCGGTAGTAAAATAATTTGCCGGATTTTAAGGTTAACGTGTCCTCGCCCTCCCTTTAGACCTCCGATAAACCAACAATACTCCAGTGAAAATTGTCTATCTCTTCTTCCAGCTCAACTAACTTCTCATCTGTCCTCAACGTGCGTGCGCTGTATGTCACCAGGGCTAATTTTCGTTGTTGGTGGTAGCCGAATCTCTACTGGAGATTCTTAGCACGCCGTGTCCTGTCGTTATCTTGGCTGCTACTGTGGCCAGGACGAACAGGACCGCCGGGGACTAGGGGGGCTTTCATAGTGATTGGGGGGATTTTCCTTACTCGCCACGCTTGGCAGGCGGGTTAGCGCAGTTCGATGGTCGTGGAAGTATCTAGGAGACCGCTGCTGCCCATTCCCCATTGGTCTCTTAGTCGCCTTGTACGACACCCGATGGGATGAGATGGGTTGGTCCAATTCTAAGCCGGGAACCACACGGCAGAGAGAGGCAGAGAGTACAGAGTTCCAACAGGTTTTTTCCTTACAGACCTTACAATTTATAAAGAAATTAATAATCTTATTGGGGTGTCTGAGGTCTTGCGTTTATTATGTATAACTACCTTGTAGACTTAATTCTAACTTTAATTGTCGATTAGACTACTTTAGACTTTACTCGAAGGTGGTAAAAGAGAACCTAATGGTCAGTTTCAATATTTAACTCGTACTAGATTACACGGATCACGATAACAATGACAGCCATGATGGCTACGTTTGGTTATACACGCGCGTCTATAATAATATCAGCCTATTCCGTTCCACCCCTGGGCGGAGACCTTCCCTTACATAACGAGGTGATAGAGACTAGGTAGTAGGACTCTATCAAACGGACCCAGTACGGATTAGTAGAGGCAGGTTTGTGGCCCACCTGCTGTTGTTACCTATCAAGCCGCCTATAAGGCTTTTAACTTGGCTAAACGACTACCATCGATTATAATATTAGCATAGAGAAGCAAATCAAATCTGTATAAACACCTAATCTTGGAGTATTGACGTTCATCCCAAGTTGTTAGCGTCTCTATAATTGCTGGAAACACGAACGCACTGAACCCTAGAAAGAAGTTTCCCAACTGAAATGAAAAAAGACAAAATAAATATAAAATTGAATTAGTAAGAGCGAGACGAAATATAGTAAATAAATTACCCAATTGGAAAAAGTATACTGGGTTTTTATATTTACGCGAATATTACACATGGAACAAAACTATTTTTCGGATTTAATCGCGGTTTGTGTTTGATTTTTAAGTTCCCGAAGTTTCGAGTGCTCTGTAGCACCCATGGTCTCGGGAAAGACTGAGGTATTAGACGTCCAAAAGGCATAGTTGTTTCGGGGTACCCACAACCTTCTTAATTATTTTTGTTGGTCCGATTTACGCAGATTAAGCTCAGACTGTCTTGCCTTGCATCGTTATGCTTAGCTTTGGATTTTATTATATTAATTACCGGATTCCAAGTTAATGGAAGCACCCAGCAATCTATTTTTATTAAAATCAGGATGTTTTTTAATTCCCTTACCTTCCAGTAACCATGGAAGGAACTCGAAACGTCGGGAACTTAAAAATAAAAAATAAACCGCGATAATACCCGAAAATTAGGGTTATTTCATTATTTTTTTAAATAAGCTTTTATGCAACCAGGTAAATATGCATTTACTATTCCAATTTAAAGGCGTATACAAAATTTCGTGTCTTAACTGTTGTCTTTGAGAAGTTTCTTCGTCTGAAGCCAGTCCTGGGGGCAAAATCATGTCATGCTTACCATAAAAATGCATTGTCATTGAAAATAAACCAACATGTCACATTACAACACCGTAGGATCAGAGGAAGTGGACAACATTGACAGATAAACAAAAGTTTATTTAACTTGCAATATTGACGACCGTATTCGCAACAGCATAGTAAAAGCGAGCGAAAAGAAAGCGAGTAGGAATGAAAGTTAGTATCGGTGTAAAGATGTTCAGGCATATAGAAAGAATGTCAAAAGAAAGAATGATATAACAGATATACAATGCGAAAGTGAAAGGACGTAGGTATCGGGGAAGACCTAGACTATCGTACCATGACAAAACAGACTGAGTCTTATCTGAAGGTCAATTCAAGAGTCTCCGTAACCGGCGAGGGTGTATGAGACGAACTATAAAAGTGGAGGAAGCCAGAGAGGTATGTAAGGAAAGAACCTGTTGCAGATCTGCACTTTCTGCTTACCCCGCAAGGGATCTGGCGTGATGATGTAGAAAGATAGATAGTAAGAAAAGCTTATGTAATTTTAATTTAAAAAAGTTCTTACAACGAATATATCGTTCTTAGATGAGTTCCCTTCAATCCATCAGCAGACCTTGGACACCATCGGAGTCTTAAGTACTCGTCAAGACAACCGCGGCAGGGTTATATTGGCTGGGTGGTTCCATTGGCTACCTTTAGGCTTCATTATCTGACCCTTAACACTATATGGTTGTAAAGTATTTTGTCAATACCTTAAAAAATACTTACAAAAACCATAAGGTTTATAAGATTGGGGTACAGCACTGCTATGCAAGTGATCACAAGAACGTGTATGACTCTGTGTAGCCTTTCCCAAAATGCTCGTCTCCTGGAACAGATAAGAAAAATTAGATAGAGATCTCTTTATTGTATTATATACCAGCGTAATTACAGTAAAGAACTACAATATAGTTTAGTGATAATAGGATTGGCGGTCTTATTGCTAAAAGCAATTTCTTCCAGATTATCTATAAACTAAATTCTATCTAACTATTGCACAAGAAACTCCTGTGAAAAATTACATGCTGCTTGACCCACCATTCAAACGCTTCAGACAGTAACTGTTAAATGCTTATTAAGTACATTTATAATTAACTAGTTTCTGAATGCTTCTTCGTCCTTCGTCGCCGTTGACTTAAAGCAGGAACCTAACATTTTCCGGGATAAAAAGTATCCTATAGATGTGTTAATCCAGCTAATAAACTATTATCCGCATCTTTTCAGCCGTTTTTGCGTGATTGAGGGACAAACATCCAAACATTCAATTATCTAAACATACCAACTTTCACTTTTATTAACCGACTTCAAAAAGGAGGAGGTTCTATGTTCGGTTGTATGTATGCTTTTTTTTTATTTTTTTTTATGTATGTTCAGCGATATTTCCGTCAATTGTGGTCCGATTTTGATATTTTTGCATCGGGTTCAGTATATCTCCAAGGTGGTCCCATATTAATTTTATTGACATTGGACGTTGGACTTAGAAGATACACCAGAGAACTCCTTAACGACAAACAATAGGCATGTGTAAATTGAGATATTATGGGTATTACGTCAATCCTATAGGTACCCTACTATAGAATAATTCACTGGTCACTTAAAATTGTAAAATAAAAATCTTTTATAAAAAAAGGTAAACCGACTTCAAAAAGCAAAAAAATAAATATTTGAAGTCGGTGCCAAGTAACCGACTGCACCAACCAGCACCGACTTCAAATATTTATTTTTTTGCTTTTTGAAGTCGGTTTAACTTTTTTTATAAAAGATTTTTTATTTATATATTTGTAGGAAGTAGTATGGTACTTTTTGGAAGAAAACGCTATGTAGTACAATCATCACGTAAAAGTTATTTAATTTATTGAAAACAACATATACACAGTCAGGTGACAGAATTTAGTTTATAGATATTCTTTTTTCTGGTGATCAAAAAACCCTATAAAAGTCTCACCTTTTGTATCTCCGTCCGGCATAATGCCAAACTATTCTAAATGGCACCCAAAACTGAACCGCATAAGTTATACTAAGCATCAATGCTAATAAAATCTGTAGGATTGTCGTGAATCTGAAATTCAAACAAGAATTTATTCTTTTATAAGCAGTGTGGCTTAGTGTTTTTTTTTTGAGACAAAACTAGCACATGTCCTTCCTGTGGATACCATCTATTTACTGCCAAATTTTATCAAAATTTATTGAGCGTAAAATAAAACTATTTTTCGGATTTTATTGGGGTTTACTTTTAATTTTTACGTTTCCGACGTTTCGAGTGTTTTGCAGCACCCTCCAGTCCTTCCCGTGACCATGGGTGCTGCAAAGCATTTGAAATGTCTGAAACTTAAAAATCAAAAATATACCAAGGAACAATATGAAAAATAGTTTTATTTCATGTGTACTATTTATATACTAGACGCAGACCTTAACATTTTTCTGATGATGAGAAAATAACAGTCTATATAAGTAAGATAAGATACATACATATTGTGTGGTATATGCACAGTTATTGGACTCCGACAATCTTCGCCCCAGCCCCAGTAACCGAAAAATCCCGTCAGCGCTATAAACACGGTTACGATGGATATTGCTGCAAGAAAAAAACTCACAATCAAATGATTTGTTTTGCATAAACCCTGAAGGATTTACTTATTGCTTGGTCAAGATGTTCCTTTCTTTCTTCCAACGATCTCTGTCCCCTATAAATGGCCATTCTACTCTTTAAGCATCAAGGTGATTGCACCACCGCGTCCTGGGTCTGCTACGGAGACAATGTCTCCGAATAATCTATTATCAAGGATTTTCTATATTAAAATATTAGCGGCACTCCGGATTATGGAATAGTACCAGATATGATACTTATAGAATATCCCCATATCGCATTGGGACCTAATATCTTCGACCAAATGTGGGTGTGTATACACAAAATACCTTTTCTTTTACCTGGGGAAAATCCCGCATAGGACTTCCACGAGCTTTGGGGGAAGCTCGCGGGGCGTGTCCGATTCCTACCGGCTAAACATCCCAGGGCGGCTGATATTAGCACTTTAGAGGAGCTCCAGGATCTCCGTAAGGAACGCACCGTTGCCGCTCTTGTGTCGCGCTCTGAAGAGGCCGCAATCGGAGGGAGACTTGATAACACGACGTGAGCCATACCACGCCGGAGTCTTTCTCGGGGTATACAAGTACCTAAGCCACGGCCGCTAGGAACAAATAGGCGAGACGGTGACAGTATTTATATAAATATGCTCCAGCCTGGATCAAAATTTACCAATCTGCACAACCATAGTAAAATATTTTGGTTTCTTCATGTTATTCTCGACTGGCAGACATAATTCCACTCCGTCGATGCTGTAGATACAGATCCCGCAGAACCGCAGGAAGCCGTGGAAGTTGTTCCATGCAGGTCGTTCCGAAATACTTCCGGCTGCTTGGAAACTGTAGTATAATGTTGTCAACACGCAAGTTGCTGGAAATTAATGTAGTAATTGACAAACTATTGACTAAACAACTATATCCAGATAAGTTTGGACTAAGATCAAAAAGAGTTTCTTATATTATGATCAAAGAACTGCATTCTGTGAGCCGGATTCGCACTTGACAGATAAGTGTAGAAAAAATATCCTATAGAAATTATAGAATCAGCGTGTACCATAGAGAGGGTTTTTTGGTTTTTGTTGTAAAGTCCCTCAGTTTCAATGCCGACTAGCCTGGCGGTCTGTAGGAGCTAATCATGCATAGCACGCTTCTTCTTAAGGTCACAGAAGTCTTATGTCGGGTTTTTTATCTATCTATCTACATCATTACGCCAAATCTCTTGCGGGGTAAGCAGAGAGTGTACAGTTCCAACATATTCTTGTTTTGCTCTCTCTGGGTTGCTCAACTCTCATAGTTCCGTCTGCTCGCACGCTGGTTAAGAAGACTCTTGACTTGACCTTCAGATAAGATATGGTCTATTTCATCATGGTAAGATAATCTAGGTCTTCTCCGGTATCTTCAGCCTTCCATTTCCTTATTGTAGGATATTTTATCAGATGAAAAAAGTCATGTAATCTTACCAACAAAAATATCAGCTATTATAGAAAAAGGCGCAAGATACTTGAGGCTTGTGATCATGCATAGCAGCAAAAGCGGTATCGTCACAATCATAATGTATATCCTTATGTTATCTATGGATTCGGCGATATGTGGGTAAATATTTGCCATCACCTGCGAATCAGAAATACAATTGGTAAAGGCGCTTGGACACGGCAGATATGGCACCACCCAGTCATAAGCCGAAAGAGGTCTATTGCAGGACTAAATACCTTCTCGAAATCGCCACAACAACTAGCCTTGTGCTGTACGCATCCAGATTTTACTTGCCTTCATCAGGCCATTGGTTCCCCTTGAGGCGGCCAGCCCACAAGGGGCAATGCGGTACCTTAAAGGTTTGGTCAAACAGCCGACGGGAGCGCGACGGAAAAGCTCGGCTACGCTCGGCCAGCGGTCGGCCGCGCGGCGCACAAGTCACACTGACGGAGCGACGTCTCGCTGGCTGGGCGGCCGCCTAACACTAGCTTTCCGCTCGCACACGTATTGGCGTCTCGCTCCCCCGTGCTTCGTTTGTAATCGCGTCGGGCGCGACGGCGGCGGGTCATAACGTTTGCCTTCGCGCCGAACGTGGCTGCGCTGTGCGTGTTTCAGTCCATTACAACTTTCCATGTCGCACCACCGTCGCGCTGCGTCGGCTTTGTGGCGAAACCTTAAATATACAGAAGTACTTTGGCATATCTCCTCGTTCACACAGACGCTTTTTAAAGGCGCGGTGCTGAAGTGCATTAAAAAAATGTTCTGTTTGGTATTTACTTCATTCCAGCGCTTTACTAAGACAAGTTTCAAAAGCGCTTGTGCGAACGTAGGGTAAGTCACACACATTTGTACAAGCTTTTATTTAACTTGCAATGTTTGTATGTCTGTCGGTCTGCCTTTTTGGTTTAAATATTGTGATCCATTTGTCAAGCGCTGATAGCCTAGTAATAGCCTAGTAGTTAGACCGTTGGACTGCAAAGTCAGAGATCTCGGGTTCAAACCCAGGCACGCACCTCTGTATTTTCGAAAGCATGTGCTTATTAAGAATAAACTATCACTTGCTTTAACGGTGAAGGAAAACATCGTGAGGAAACCTGCATGCCTAAGAGATTTTTGAAAGTGTGTGAAGGTCGCCAACCCGAACTGGGCCAGCGTGGGGGACTATGGCCTAAATCCTCTCAGTTTGAGAGGAGGTCTGTGCCTAACGCTGGGACAGTTGCATAACAGGGCTAATATTATTTGTCAAGCACTTGCGGGTATTCGATTAAGCTGAAACTTGGAGCTAGTCTCATGATGGAAAGAGAAGGTGGCCGTAGGAACATGTGAACAATACAACGTAACCCCTTCGTGTTTAAGCTTGTTAGATTGGTATTGACAAGTACTTTACAACCAGATAGTGTTCAGAGTCTGATATATCTATATCATCACGCCATATCTCTTGCGGGATGGGGTTCAGGGTGTGATGATGAAGCCAAAAGGTGGCGAATGGAACTACTCAATATAATCCCGACGTGTTTGGGCTCGTTGTTTTTGCCTTGTCGAGTACTTGGATGTTGTCCAAGGTCTGGTGATGATGGAGTCTGAAGGAACCCATAGGAACTCCTCAACTAAGAAGAACTTTTGTTTGGGTTTTTGCTATAAAAAGCTTACCTATTCATTTTTAAAATTATTAATGCATAAGATAATATATTCCAAATGTCTACATATTTACCGAACTTACTTCTTTGATTGTGTTCGCAATAATGATTTGATATATACAGCAAGTTCCACACATTTCTAGGAATAGAAATAATTCGACGAAATGTCTGAAAGATTAAATATTTAAGTATAATAAAAAAACCGGTTGCGCTAAATTGTATAATTTGAATAGGTGTAGTTCGTGTAACAATAGTAGCGCAAAAGATTTTTTTGTTTATATCTTGAGAAGCAGACTAATAATTTATGGTAATGTAACATGTAAATAAGTTGCTGATTACAAGCCACTACAGAAAGGTTTCCAACAGGTTCTTTCCTTACATACCTCTCTGGCTTCCTCCTCTCTCATAGTTTGTCTCATACATGATTGCCGGTTACAGAGACTCTTGACTTGTCCTTCAGATAAGACTCGGTCTATTTGGTCATGGTAAGATAGTCTAGGTCTTCCCCAGTATCTACATCCTTCCACTTTCGCATTGTATATCTGTTTGGTCATTCTTTCTTCTGACATTCTTTCTAGTATATGCCCGAACCAACGGAGCATACCCTTTCTCATCTTTACACCGATACAAAATTAATGAAAATGTAACCGATGTAATTGAAAATAGCCATTTTATGTATACCAACTTTTCTTTGATATACATGTTACATCAAATATTATTTCCTCTGCCTCCCCTTTAGCCTACACTATCAGTTATTTTGATCCCCCCTCTCTTTTTTATTCTTAGACGCCATATCAAAATATAACACCGTATGTCACTCCAAAATTAAGGTGAATTTAAAGACATATCAAATGTAAATATTTATAAGGCCGTTACGGCGTGTCAAAGAAATAGAAATACGTACATACACTCACAAACCATTCATTTACTACCTGAAAAATTTGTGGCCCTTCCTGCAGAGTTTCCAAGGGGCTGATGCTACTGAAACTTCAGCTAGATCAGAATAAGAAAGCTTCGTTACTCTAAGCTTTTCATACATAATGTGTGCAGAACTGCCCAGCATCTGAAATAGAAAATAAATACGATATATCTTCAAACATATTCTAGTATTTACTACTTCGGCGAAAGTTGGGTGTACACTTTTACCAATCTGATAGTAGAGAACGGTGATATTCAAATTGATATTATAAAAAGTAAAATTAAATTTTGCTGAGATTCACGGGTATTACCACAAGCTTTGGAGAGCTTGTGTTGGGACATGGGCCCAAAAAAACATTTATTACCTGCGAGATATTTAGTGATTTTACCTTCCCCATTCCCTTATTCCTGCTTTATCACCTCTTACGAAGATCTCACGAAAAAGAGCGGCAGCAACTCAGATTTTAAGATAAAAATTTATTTGCAATGCCCCTTTCGGTGCTCACCTCGACATGACCACCAACTAATTTTAAGCCTTGTATTCGCCACAGGACCAATTCCCGCGAATTATCTTTGAAGGCAGGTTGGAAATCTTTATGCGACGTCGCAAGATATTATGTGGTATCTCGACAACGTATGACGTCTCTAAAAGTTACGCGACACAGGACATCGCATGAGGCCGTAAAACTTTGCGCAACATCCTAGGACATATCGTGACGTTTTTTTATCTTGCACGACGTCAGTAGACATCAAGACGTTTTTCTATCGGGATATCAGGCAACGTGGTACAATGAATCGTGACATTGCACGACGTATCGAGGGACATCTGTACTCTGGTAAATACATAGCTATAAAGAAAACTTTATTTTTAACTTACAAACATAGAGTTGCCGATAATAGCTCCAATGATCAAGGTTGTAACCAAAGAGGTCCAGATTCCACCGTACATGAAAGCCTCATGTATGCTTAGTATGCCAGCTCCTAAGCAGCATTTTATCAAATGTGCAGACGACTCGATGATACTAGAATTATATTAAAAGAATATACCCAGTCAACTATATTAGATAAAAGACGTCCACAGTGAGAAGTAGGCCTCTCCACAGATCGCCACAACCACCAGTTTTGTGCTCTTCTTATCTGGCTGTTTCTTGCAACTTTTATCAGTTCATCAGTTCATCTTGTGGAGACTACACGTCTCCTACCTTATCTACGTCTTCCGTCACTAGCTTGCCATATTAGATCTTTTCTGCCCCATTGGCCCTCAGATTTAAGAGCGATGTCATTTAAGTTTGGCAATTATAAAAACTATGCTAGTGGCTTTGGTTCTGCTGTGGATGTTCTCATTTCGGTGGCACTATGATATCAGAAAAAAAAACAAACGCTCTCTGATGCTTTTCGAGTTCTATATAAACGAACTCATAAATGTTCAATTAGAGTACTAGTGATGCGAAAGAATCGTTGCAGCCCATATACAAAGGAGCTATCATATTTAGTTAAGGAGTGAGTGTCCTATGACCCCCTTCCGGTTTTATCATGAGACTATGAACACCACCTAGGGCTATAGCGCTTGTCAATCTGATGAATTCAATCACGACGGCACTATATTGTTTATTTGAGGAGTCCCTAATGGTCCCTTTCCAGTTTCATCATCAGACCAGCTCAATGGTACCCTAATTTTTGCATTGTCGTTAAAATAAAATAAATATGCTTAATTTCTGGTCAATCGGATGAGTAATTATGATTAAAGTTTGGGACCGGAAAACAGAGATACGGGCGACACAAGTTAAATAAGCTTTTAATTAAAAATGAAAAAAATCGTCAAAAACAAGCTTGTTTGTAAGCAGTCTACCAATCAAAATCTCGTCTCTATGCTGCGCCTATAGCCAAGTTGACAATCTTCATTCGTTAACGCTAATAGAAAGCAGAAAAATGTATAGGAATGACATTTTGCAACGTCACATGGTTAAAACAATGCGCTATCGATTGCGATAAGAGAATAGAAACAAAAGGCTTGCAACTTGTCTAGGCCCTCTGTTGGCTGTTAGAGCGTTCGTGTAGAATTAATCTTTGGTATTATGCATACCACAAAATTGCGCTGTCATTGAAATTGGACCAACATGTCAAATTTCACACCTATATCCCCAAGCGGGGTTCGCAGAGGTGTACTGTGTACACCCACGTTTTACCGATGTTTTTTTGAAATTTGAATTGTATTAGAAAATTTCGCTTGCAAGATTTTTATTTATTTATTTAATTCTTCTTGCACTATTGGTACAAAGGCGGACTTAATGCCTGAGGCATTATCTACCAGTCTACCTTAGGGTGATGCAGAAACGAGTGAAGTAGGTGCAGAACCATAGAACCAAAAAAATGTAGAGGAAAATATGTAACAAATATATAATTAGTAGAATAAATATAATATCGAACTGACATATAACGATATAATATAGATACAGATAAATACACATATAATGTATACATATAAGAACATAAATAATAAGTACACATATACATAAACTAAATTAATATTGAGATGATTCCGCCAAAGTTTTGTGCAGATAATCCTGTACTATGCTTTTGAAAGATAAGCGATTTGTGGCCATCCTGATATCCAGAGGTAGTGAGTTCCATAGTAAGATGGATTGGACAAAGTAAGAAGAGTGAATAAAATTAGAATGGTGAGAAGGGCATTGAAGAAGGCGATTATTAGAAGAACGAAGAAGTTTATCATGATTAGAGCATAGATATTGAAAATGGGAGGAAAGATAATCAGGTGAAGCAGGAGAATAAAGAATGGAGAATGCATTGTCAGTGCTCGTAGAGCTCTGCGCTTGCGAATAGGCAACCACCTTAAATGAGATCTATACTCAGGCACATGGTCAAATTTACGTAAATTAAATATGAATCGAATGCAGTTATTAAGAAGACGGTCGAGTCGAGAGAAATTTGACCTAAACAAAAAAAATTAATAAAAAATGTGCACGATGGGGGAACGAAGTTCTATTCACACAATGAAACTCTCTGTTAATAAAATTGTTAGTTATTGAAATACGATTTTATTTAACGGGAGTATCCTCTGACCATCGAGCACATTTAACCCGCGATGTAAACAAGTATGGCGGCCAGTGCTTACGATAACACCCGAACTACGTCAGACGGAACCGAACGACTCGTATCGTTTTTTTGTTACGTTACGATTTCTACCTGTCAACTCTACCGCAAGCCATATTAAGGAATTCCAAAAGCTTGTAAAACACTCACTTTGTACTGTACATGTTGAGTCTCTCAGCAGTAAAATCATACTGCGTCATTTCGGTACCAGGGTAATATTGGTATCCTAAACTGTCTCTACCACTCCTGTCCAGGTATCTACTGACTTCTTTTTCTAAGGTATATATTGATGAATTCCTCTGCGAAAAGGGTAAATTCAAATTAGAGTGTAATATTTAACGTAACGGAATATTCTTAGGAATGCTCACAAAAAGCTCATTTCAAAAATAAATATTCGATAGTACAGCGGTGTGCACCCACTTTTTGCGTACGATGTTAGTTCCTATGTAATAAGGGGCGAGCCTATTGCCATCATACTGGGCACAACTTTTTATTATATACCTTTAGTCCCTATTTTGTAAATGAGAGGACTATGTAGACACTGACTGATACCAAGAATCTAAGTACACTTATGTTTGATCTATACTTAAGCACATCTATTTAACTCGTTCTGCACTCTCATTCTTAAAAAGAGCAACCGTGGAGTTTCTTGCATTTCTTCTCCACAGGAATGACTTGCCGAACGGGTAGTAGAGCCTTGAGTAATTAATATTTTTTTGGTCTACATAAATAAAAACTTTTGATTTTGACAATGCCAGACTACAGACTAATACTGAATTGTTTTTTGTCGAAAAAGAGCTTTTTGTCCGACCTAGGATTTGAACCTGGGGCCTCGTGATCACTACGCGCATTACACGCCATTAGAACAACGAGATAATCGAAAAGAATATAAAGATACAAAAAAATAAAGGATAGTAACAAAATTTAATAATTGCAAAGAAAAAACTCCGAGAAGACTTTGCAAGTTCAAAGATTTAACAGCACAGTTCTTAGTATTTGCATGCCACGGTCAATAATTTAATTATTTTAGCTTGCAGTATTCCAGTCGTATGATACCTTTATTCGGGTTAATTAATTTAAAACGTAGCTCCACCCTAGGATTTATTACCGTGTCGTGGGTGCGTTTACAAACATAAAAATTCACATACACAAATACCCAGACCGAAATAAATAATTGTGGGTCACACAAAGATTTATCCCGTGCGGGAATCGAACTCGCGACTACTCGACCCAGTGGGAAACGCGGAATAAGCTCGTAACTACTGCGCCAAATCGTCCGTTGCCAAATATACAGGAAGGATTTTTTACTTTACGAGGCAAGGGTCAGTTTTTTAATATCTATCTACCTATATCATCACGCCAGTTCCCTTTCGGGGTAGGCAGAGAGTACAGAGCTTCAGCACTTTTAATATGTACGCTGTCAATAGTCTATTTTTTCACAATGGTTTTGGTACTCTAGAATAGGCTTCTGTTTCAAAAAGGGGTAAAAAATCTAGTTATGAATTATTAACGTTATCAAGTTCGCAGGATACTGATTGTTCTCTGATCCTGATAGTTCGTTGTCGAGGTAGTGACAATGCTGACGAATGCTGCACGATATTCTGAAAAGAGAGATGAACGTGATAGCAGATAGGCAGAGAGTTGACTCCAGACAGGTTCTTTCTCTACAGATCTCTGTCGTTCGTTCTATTCTCATAGTTCGTCTCATACATGTTAATTGAGTACGGATACTCTTGACTTGTCCCGATTAGACACAATCTATACAGTAATCGTAAGATAGTCTTCCCCGGTAGGAGGATCTTGAGGTCGCGGGACACGACAGGTGGGGGCTCCGAGCGTTCTTCGCGAACGATCTCAAGGAAGAATGTCAGTATGATCATCGCGTCGGTGTAGGGGTGGAGCGAGTCCAAGAATTACCGCTGGACAGCGGACTCACAGGGGCAGAGGTACGTTCCTAACGGAGATCCCGGAGTATCTCTAAAGTGTAGATGTCGGCCGCCCTTGGGTTTTTATTCGTAGGAGTCCGACACTGCCGTAAGCTTCCCCAGAGGCTCGCGGAAGTCCTATGCAAAAAATTTTCTGGGTAAAAAAGGTCTTTACCAACATTCTTCCACTTACATACTTAGTTTTTCTTTTCTTGGATGTTACTAACATTATCGTTCACGTTAGCAGTTCCTTGTGAGCTGGCGCTGGTTGATTGTAGCCGAGTGGGTGGCGGCGCTGGTGGCTAAGAAAAAGAAAAGAAATAATCTTACATTACTGACATTGATTGCCTCATTGATCTAGTGGCAGAGCGCGTCGCTTTGTGATGACGAGGTCGTGGGTTCAAATCCCAGGTCAGACAAGTGTAGTTTTTCTAACGAAAACTTCCCAGTACGAGTCCGGAGTCTGGAATTGTGCCCGGTATATGGGAATAGGATCGCCCCCCATTAAATGGAACTAACATCGTCGGCGAAACGTAGGTGAACTCAGTACTACCCCTGCTTGAAATATAGGCGTGACGGTGAATAATCTTACATTAAACCAAAAAAGAAAATAATGTAGTTACACACTTTAGTTTTGACCTACACAAAGAATATACAAAAACTCGAGGAAAAAAGTACGGCGACTATTCGATTTAGTAGGCGAAGTGGACTACGCTCTATACTACTAGTCTAAACTGTGTTCCTTTTTATTTTATTTTTATTTAAATCTTTAGCAATCTATACTCTATACTAATAGTAGTTTCAGCCCGCGACGCGACAGAGAGTACAGAATTTCAACAAGTTCGTTCCTTACAGACCTCTCTGGCTTCCTCCGCTTTCATAGTTCGTCTTATGAGACGCCACGTACGCTCACCGGTTACGGAGACTCTTGATTTGCCCTTAAGATAAGACACGGTCTATTTGGTCATGTTAAGATAGTCTAGGTCTTTCCTGGTACCTACATCCTTCCACTTTCGCATTGTATATCTGTTTTGTTATTCTTTCTACCGACATTTTTATATGCCCCAACCAACGAAGCATACTCTTTCTCATCTTTATACCGATACTATCTTTCATACCTACACGCTTTCTTTCTACGCTGTTGCGAACATGTTCGGTCAGCTTGACTCCGCACACCTTCCGCAGAGCTCGCATTTCGACCACATTTATCCTGCTTTCATTCTTCTTACATATCTAACACTCACTGCCGTATAACAGCGTTGCGACAAGCACTCCGGTATGCATGACCAGCTGCTCCTTTTGGCTTAAGTGTCGGCTCTCAAGTTGCTTTCTCATCGCACTATTCACTTTATTCCCTGCATTGTCTCTTTATCAGCGGTGTTTTTCCCATCCTTACTGAAGGCCCAAGCTATACATACTCATTCGCTTGCTCCAGCACATCGTTACCAACCATAATCCTTGCATTCGTTCTGGTTTCTTGCCAAATTGAATCCAAATCCGTTCAACCGTTTTTGCGTGATTAAGTTACAAATATCTAAACATACAAATTTCTACATTTATAATATTAGGGGGAATATAATGAGGTGAGAGTTGTTTATTTCTTGTTAATCGATAAACTCCATAACTATTGAACCAATTTTAATAATTCTTTCACCATCAGAAAGCTACATTATGTAGAAGTAGGTAGGTGGCGTTGTTGTCGGCCGGGTGTGTGTGTGTGAGTGATGTACGCTGTTGGCCGCGAGGCCTTTACAGCTTCACCGGACTTAAGGGCGAGCGTGCAACCACTACGCTTGAGCCAGAAGGGCAAGGGACGACATACTCATGGGTTGGGACAGTCGCTGTAGGGGGACGGGTGCACTACTAAGTGCACCGGTCAACCGCCGGCTATGGGAGGGGATCTACGACTGCGTCGTCGTCGCCCGTATTCTGAGCGGAAAGAATGGATGACAAAGCATCGGGGGGGTCGGTGAGAACATGTCGCGGCCGGCGGTGGCGGCAGGGGTCGGGGGGGAGATCGTAGTCAGCGGAGGCTACGATTAACGGATTCGCATGGGTAGATGAAGTTCGCGAAGTATCGTGTTGTCGCCTTTTTAATATAGGCGCGAATAGGTTCGAGACCTAGATCGGAGTGAAGATCGACATTCCGTACGAACCAGGGGGCTCCTACGGCTTTACGGAGGAAGCGGTTTTGAACCACTTGGAGTTTATCGATGTGAGAGGGGGCCGAATGCCCGAACACAACACACGATAAGTCATGATGGGTCGAACGCAGGTTTTGTAAAGCGTCACCTTATTTCTAAGGGACATTTTACTCCGCTTGCAGATTAACGAATGGAGACGACCAAGCACAAAGGATGCTCGGTGACGGACCCGCTTGATGTGCGGGCCGAAGGACATTGTACTGTTTAGGGTGACCCCTAGATATTTGACCTCTTTGACCCAGGGAATGGGTCGGTCGAACATGGTCACTTTGCCGAGATTAGTTCTAGGGCGGCGCAGGGAGTGGCGCGGGGTGGCACCTTTGGAGAAGAACACCGCAGCACTCTTGTCCGGGTTCACCTCAATACGCCACTTCCTGAACCAATTCCCTAGGGAATTGGCGGTTGCCTAAAGGTTTCTGGTAATGAAACCCTTATTCCGGGTGTGTGTGTTCACAGACTGCAGACTTGTCTTGTGTGAACATGTCCTTGACCGCACCCGCCATAACATCAGATTTGATAGACCACAAATCCTCGTGAAAGAACACAGATTCCTACTAAGGATGGTTCGCGAGGCTATTGAAATTAAAAAACATCCTAATTTCAATAGAGAAGATGGCTGGGTGCTTCCATCGTCTTGGGATCCGGTAATTAATATAATCAAATCTAAAACCAAGCATAACACTGCAAGACCTCAAGACACCGTGAGCTCATTCTGCGTAGATCGGACCAACAACAACAAAAATAATTAAGAAGTTTGAGGGTACCCCGTGAACAACTATGCCTTTTGGACGTCTAACACCTCAGTCCCTCCCGTGACCATGGGTGCTGCAAAGCACTCGAAACGTCGGGAACTAAAAATAAAAAAATAAACCGCGATAAAATCCGTAAAATAGTTTCATTTCATGTGTAATATTCGCGTAAATCTAAGTACTCATTAATAGACATTTTCCTTACATAATCGTAGTTGTTGGTAGGCGATTCGGTTCTAGTATTGGCAGATTGCAGTCGAGAGAGCGGTGGTGTTCGTGGTTCCTGGTTGTTACTCTGGAAATAAATATAATTTTGTTTGTAACTACGCGCTTGCGTCTGTAGGATTTACTCCCTGTTGGAGTTGTATAGGAATAATAAAACTAGTTTATTAAGGGGCATCCGCAAAAAACGTGTTTTTTATTCCATACATGAAGTATATAAATTAGAGACTTAATATTTAGAAATATGATTTGACTGTATATCTTAGAAGGAATACACGATTAAACGAAATTTTCTCGATAGAAAAAAAAACTAAAGCCATCTCTATCGCTTTACATAATTCCAACGCAAAACGATTATTAACTGGTCAATGGAATGTACTTAAAACAGCAAATAACTGTATCGAATCGACAGAAAATTGAAATTATATTGTACTATAATTATATTGTAATATAACATTCGATATGTTGTCGACTGGACTACTGGTTTCTTGCACTGATAACCGCTGGTTATTATTCTGTAAAAGTACTTTGTTGAGGCATATTGAATTATACAATATATATTATATGAGAAAGGGGGTGCTCCGGTGGTTTCAACACATAGAAAGAACGTCGGAAGAAAGAATGATAAAACAGATCTTCTTCTTAGCGTTTCGACGGCAAACATGATACAATTATGTGAATGCCGCCCAAGAAGCGGCCTAACTGCATTTTGCCTGCCTTGCTGAGTGCAGGTATTAGGGCACGCAGGAAACGATACAAGGTGAGACATCGTTTGGGTTGCACCACACAAATACTCCAGATTCGTGCTATCAGTAAGTTTCCACCTAAGCATATTTTCCTTGCTCCGACCGACCTGGATCCGAAGTCTATTTAAAAACTTTCAGTCTGGCCATGGTAATTTATGCCTAGGTGGATAGCTCTCAGCAAGTGAGACAAAAGGATTTGGTAGCGATGCTTCTTTCCTCCAAAGATTGCACCTCGCTTTTGTTGGCTCCAGGGTTAATTCTTAATGGCTCCATAAAACAGATGTACAAAGCGAAAGTGTAAGGATGTAAGTAGCGGGAAACACCTTGACTATATTATCATAGCAAATAGACAAGTGTCTTATCTGAAGAGCAAGTCAAGAGTCTCCGTAACTGGCCAGCTTGTATAAGACGAACTATGAGGGTTGAGGCAGCTAGAGCGGTCTGTAAGGAAAGAATCTGTTGGAACTCTGAGCTCTCTGCCTACCCCGATAGGGATCTAGTGTGATGATATAGAGAGATAGATAGACAATATGTATTTCTCTTTGATGGCCTTTGGGGCAGGAAGGCTTCAGAGTGGTGATCACATAGGTACAGGAAGACGAGGAGTGCCGTGTGTGCATGCGACACTCAAGGCAAATGCGCTTTCTCACAAATCCAGATCGGAAATATTAGGTCATACTCCACCAAGCGGACCCAGTGCGGTGCGATGGAGGCATTTTGTGGCAACCTGCTGGTGGAACTCATCAATCCGTCTATTCGGTTTCTAATATAGCTTACAGACTATGGTAACTGTAACCAGGCTTAGCGTGTCTTGCAAAGCATGGAGGCGTTCGAATATGATAATACCACAAACGGTCACCTACCCCAGAAAGACCGAGCCGCACGTTGCTTGGGTGATCAGCACCAGTCAACACCACACAGCGGCACGATTGTCTCTTAACCAACTCTTCTGTACTTACATTAATGTTGTCTAGGGCCATAGACTGTCTGGGACTAATGATTGGTGGTCGTAAAGATGGTCTTTGTGGACGCTCCTCGTTATTCTGAAAGGAAAGAAGATCAGTTGTAACTATAGATATACACTATGTAATTTTAGTCGTCCTGGAGCGAAACCCCAGATAATGAATCCAATGCCTACTGTTCACTGGTAATAAAGCTGTTAGCTGTGGTTGCCTATTACTGGATGAGCACGTGATATGATATTTAGTATTAGTAAACTGTCTTTGTAAGTGTAACATAAATAAAAAAGAAATATTAAAAAGAACACTTCAATAAATAACATATACTTACAGACACGTGGAGAGTCAAGAGTCTCCGTAAACGGCAAGCGTGTATGAGACGAACTATGAAATGGAGGAAGCCACAGAGGTCTGTAAGAACCTGTTAGCACTTTGCACTATCTGCCTACCCCGCAAGGGTACATACATATACTATAGATAAAACAAAACCCATTTTTTTCAGAGTCGTGTTTTTTTATAAATTTGTATTGAGTCACCAGTACAGCTACTCCTGCGAATTCCGTGAGGACACAACACAATACCTGTATATAGACGGTGCAATATTAGTGATCTCTCTATCTCTCTATATCATCACGCCAGCTCCCTCTCGGGATAGGCAGAGAGTACAGAGTTTCAACAGGTTCTTTCCTTACATACCTCTCTGGCTTCCTCCACTCCTTCCTACACTCGCCGGTTACGGAGACTCTTGACTTGCCCTTTAGATAAGACACGGTCTATTTGGTCATGGTAAGATAGTCTAGGTCTTCCCCGGTACCTACATCCTTCCACTTTCGCATTGTATATCTGTTTTGTCATTCAATATTAGTCATCCTAGACCAAATGCCCAGGTGATGTATCCAATGCATAATGTTCACTGTTCCTAAAAACAATGCAGTGCGACATGGATCTCTTGGCCTGTGGATGACATTGACAGGGGGGTGTTGGTCAGAAATTAGGGTTAACATTTAGTAAATTGTTCCAATTTCCAGGGAAATATTTCAACGTGAGGGTCCGAATGGTAATTCATTAAAAAAAGAACTTGGGTAAATTCCATCATCATCATCATCATCATCATCAGCCTATAGCAGTCCACTGCTGGACATAGGCCTCTCCAAGTGCACGCCACTGGGTACGATCCTCGGCTACTCGCATCCAGTTTCTGCCAGCCGCCCTACGAAGGTCAAGGGTAAATTCCATAGCGAACGGCCACTCTGCGACTGTCATAAATTGACATTTCACTTGATGACAGCGTTAGTTCCGATTTTTGCCGCGGGCCAATAGATCCTTGTGGAACTGTACTAATTTAGTGCACTGAAAACACCTATATCAAGCTCAAAGTGACACTGAGGAGCGCCGCGGCTCGTCAGCTGGCCGGTATATACCTTCGGTGTTCCGGATTTTGAACCTAGCTATGATATTTAGATAGGTCAGTAGGTAGGTGTTACTTATTGATGTGTGCTTTTAAATCATTTTCTTATTGCCTGTGAACAGTAGTTCAATTTCGGTGGTACCTGGAAACTTTTGGCTTCGGTCAAAACTTAATAAGACGTCGTCCCACACTAGGATTTACTCCTGTGTCGTGGGTGCATTTACAAACATTAAAATTCACATACACAAATACCCAGATCAAAACAAATGATTGTGGATCACGCAAAGATTTGTCCCGTGCGGGAATCGAACCCGCGACTATTTGACAGAGCGGGGGAGCGGCTTAAGCTCTTAGCCACTGCGCTAAATCTTCCGTCCATTACAGATCGCCTCCTATTACATAATAGGAGGCGAGTCTATTGCCATTTTGCGGGGCACTATTCCAGACTCCGGACTAAGGCCTGTATTAAAGAACAAAAATCAGTGATTAATCTAGTTCTAAAACTAACATTTTAGTGCAAAAATTTCTAAACTGATTTACGTTCTGTAATACGAACCTAAGGATAGGAATTTTTCGGTAGAAAACTACACCTTGTTCGACCTGTGATTAGACCCTAGGACCTCGTGATAGCTACGCGCATTATACGCCACTAGACCTACGTATCTTCTAGTTATTCTATAGAGTATTAATCAAAATTCCATTTCCTTACCTCCCCTCGGTCAGCCATTTTCGTGTTATCAAAAATCTGGACAGTTATGATGTCTCGAAATTCAAAAGACATTTTGATAAAAACTTTGTTACAACCTTTGCGACAAGTTATTCTGCAGATTATAATCGTTCTGTGAGTGATATTAATTACTTCACTTTCCCAAAATGTTCCAAGTTAATAAGTCAGAGACGTCAGAGCATTTTCTTGTTTTTGAATTTGACACTGACGTCTGTCATATTTTGACTTTAGCAGTGAAACATAGAGCTACATTTTGTATTAAAATTTCCTTGCGCTACAAGTAGAGTAAAACCTTTCCTTTTTAGTGTGGAGAAAATTTATTAAAAAAACGGCATTGGTATTCTATATCAACACGCCAGATAACTTGCGGGGAAGGCAGAGAGTACAAAGTTCCAGCAGGCTCGTTCCTTACATACCTCTCTGGCTTCCTCCACTCTCATAGTTCGTTTACACGCTCACCGGTTACGGAGTCTCTAGACTTGTCCTTCAGATAAGAGACGGTCTATTTGGTCATGGTAAGATAGTCCAGGTCTTCGGTACCTAAATCCCTCCACTTTCGCATTGTATATCTGTTTTGTCATTCTATCTTCTGACATTCTTTCTACATGCCTGAACCAAAAAACAAACCATATCTCATCTTTACACCGATACTATCTTTCATACCTACTCGCTTTCTTACTACGCTGTTACGAATACGGTCGGTCAGCTTCACTCCGCACATCTTCCGCAGAACTCGCATTTCGCCCGCATTTATCCTACTTTCATTCTCCTTCTTACATACCCAGCTCTCGCTGCTATATAACAGCGTTGGGACAAGCATTCCGTCATGTATGGCCAGCTGAGATTTACGCCACGCTTGGCGATTTAACTATTTTTAAAACAGTACGTTCGCAAATCATGTCTCGAACAGTCGGTCGGGCGTGCTCATCTATCATTATATCATCTATCATATAGTTTTATCTTTACTATCATTTAGTGTACCGTTTTAAGGAAATACATAATATCTATTTCCACCTGACTATCATTTCTCCATCAAATATCAACCATTTTACTATCAACCAAAGACAGCACGGGTTCCGTATCAGCCCGTATATCTTTGTGGTCGTTCGAGCCGGATCTGAACCAGCGACCTATAGATATACAGTTCACTTCGCATAGCTCCGATCAAGCAGCCAAGAGAACTAGCTAACTTACAAGAATTTTACGAGAGTACGAGTACAAGAGTTTACGAGCTTAGAATCATCAAGAAAGAAGCCGGACAACTCTATCAAAACTACGCAAAGGCACAATAATTATTCGCCACAGCAATTTAATAAATCATACTATAAACATATCACAAAACAAGCATTTCCGGCGCACGGTCGGATTGTTTTGCAACAACCTAATATTAAAAAATCAATCATTAATATAAATTTTTCAAGTGCGGAGTGTGCAGGAACGACGCACATTGCCTTTATTATTGTCGTCAATTCTTAAATATGACTCCGTACCTAAAACGCTGTACAATAACACTTATAGTAGTTTATTTCTACAAAACAGCACTAAGTAGAAAACATCGAGAGCTCGTAAAACGTGCGCACACACGAAGTTGCTGCAGACGCCATGGCTTGTCTATCGAGACTTCGAGAGTTGTTACGTCATCGCGCCACGCTAGCAGATCTTGGTACAGCAAGTGTAGATTGTAATGCATGGGCAGCAGCAGGATTGAATGTATGCGAAAATTGCCTTTATTCGCATAACGGTAAGCCCTGTATATCAGAAAAATACAATTTTGCATGAAGCATTTATGCAAGCGAGTTAAACAAATAATGCCCATCCATCAAAATTAGTCGCCAGCGGAAATAACCAGAAACCGGAGACTTTGCAGCCATTACGTAGCAACTCGCACGTGTCATTACGATGTGACGCGCCAGAAATATTATTGGCCACAGCCATACTTAAGGTTCAAACTTATGATGAGCCTTTCGTTAACATGCGTACCCTAACCGATCAAGGGTCCCAAGTATCGCTCATAACCGAAGGCGCTGCCCGGTTGCTAGGCCAACCTCGGCTAAGGTGTTAAGGAGTAATATCAGGAGTAGGGGTCAAAGATAACAACCCCAAAGGTGTAATTTCTATAAAATGCGTAGCAGCAAATAGCGATTATGACTTTGAAACGCAGGCATATATCATAAAAAATCTTATTTATAATTTACCTATCGCGCAGAATACACATCTAGGCTGGATATGATCAAAAGCTATAATACAGTTTAGATCATTAGAAAATAAGTTTAAATAACACGAACATAAACAAAAACAATATAAATTATTTATAAACTGCTAACTGCGCGCCCCACTCGGGCGCTCGCTTGCGCCTGTGGAGAGTGATGCAATCGACGTATTGCATCTTTTTTTTTTTGCGGCGCGGGCGCACTCACGGTATGAGTGCATAACTATGTGTTAAAATGATTTTATATTTTATATACATATATAAGTAGTAAGTTTTAAGTTGTGCTGGTATTGTGTTCGTGTCAAGTTTACCGTTTGTTTTAAGTTATTCGTTTTATTATTAAGTATTTATTCGCTTCATACGCGCACGTCACTTGGGGTACCACTGAAAATCAGCGCTGTGTTGTAGTCCACGCTGCAGCACAGATTTATGCTGAGTGGTACCCCATTAGTGCGGCTACATAGTATGTACATATAACTTGCTTTATTTTATTTTATAGTTATCATTTTGTGTAGTGTACTTTACTTTTAGCCTATCTAATAAATGTTTCTTTCTTTCTTAACACCGATTTCATCGTCAAACCAGGGTAACATGTTACCACCCACCCATACGTATGCCCTGCTGTCCACATAGGTATGGACTGGATGGCTCGCAACAAAGTGCCATTTATACCATACCCTGGTGAAATGTCCCATAGTCTCTTTCGCATAACTCCGTCAAACGCCTTCTCCAGATCCACGAAACCGCAGTAAACCTTCCGGCCCACTGCCAGATACTTCTCTACGATGTTGCGGAGGGAGAAAACTTTATCCGAACATCCTTTTCCTGACCTGAAACTCCCTTGTACCTCGCACAACATTCTATCGGAATTCTCCGTTTAATAATTTTACCGTACACCTTGGCTGTCAAGCTGATCAAACCGATGGCTCTGTATTTGGGGTAGGTATTGTGAGCCCTTGGCTTTATACAAGGGTACTATGACTGTGCGGCGCCAATCTGGAGGGGCTCTACCGGTCCTCCAGAAAAGGTTTGCGAAGACCCGAAAGTTCCACCATATCTGATCATGTCAGAAAATATCATGGCATTTCCCGCACCTTTACCATTTTTCATACTTCCTATCGCTCATTCAACTTCTTCCATAGTGATGTTCTCTGTTAATTCTGGTGCCGCAAACTCGCCTTTGGGCTTGTCTGTAGCACCAGAATCCGGGCCATTCCCATACATTTCTTCAAAATATTCACTCTATCGGTTTAGCGCAGCTTGTCAGCCTGCAAGAATGTCATCATCCTTAGATTTTATACTTTTTATTCGGGAGCCTGACGAATCACCTTGCCAGCCTCTCCTCTTTAATCACACTAGCTCTTTCACTAAAAGTTTAGTGGTATTCTTGCATTGCCGGTATATTTCTTTCTTCATCTTTGTCATACTGGCATTCAGATTTTTTGCTGTGATTGCTTATTACGCTCCAAAATATCTGATAGATTTAAAGAAGAAACATAGTCCTGTCACGCTTTCTTCTCACTTTCTACGAAGCTTTGTAACTCCGTATTCCACCATGCATCACCTTTTGGTGTACTATGCTTTTTTAAGCAACCACATACTTCTTTCGCGGATTCTACCCAACTCTCTTTTAGCCTATTCCAGCATTCAACCTGCCATCAAAAGCTTGTCCCCGACTCTATTAGATACAAGGAGGCCCCTTTCCACAACATACATCTAAAATGAGCTTACCTGCATCGTTCATGCTCTTATCACCATCAGGACCCAGAATAGCGTCGCAAGTTTGCCGCTCATCTGTTCAGGTCGCCACACAAAATCACCTTTACGTTCGCATCACCCAGATCCAGAACTTCCCTGACATTAATCCAAAACTTCTCAAGGTCTTACGGGAGCACATGCTGTGATCAAAAATACTCTAGTGACACCTAGTTTTAAACGGACCCAGAGAAGTCTCGCATCGTAGAAGCCAAAGTCTCTTACTCCAGAGGCCAGGCGACGGGACAACAATGCTAACCACCCCCATGCTGGTACCACTGCTTTGCGGTATCCCAGACCATAAAGCCATCGTGTCATCAGGACGATCACAGGTCTTACTGCCTCTTTTCTTAGACTCTGTTATACACAGAGCATCCAGGCATCTCTCTTACATTACATCAATCACCTCATGCATCTTATCTTCTATACCACCCCTTACATTCCAAGTGCCTATGCGGCACCCTGTACCCCACGACTCGCCAGTTCGGGCCCGGCGTGATGGGTGCAGGATCCCATCGCCGCTTCCACCTGTATTCGTACCTACGTGGGTGGACCGGTATGCGTCGCCTCGGAAGGACATCCTAGCCCGCGCTGCGGTGCCTCTATGGTCCAAGATTGCAGCTATAATGCGGAGGTCGCGACGAGCACGCTTTTAGACGTGACCCCCAAATTGGTATTACACCTATTTAACCGTTTCTGTGCGATGGCTCGCCAGGTATGCCCCGAAATACGGTAATATCTTGACTTTTCTAGACTGAAATAAAACTATTTTTTCGGATTTTATCGCGGTTTATTTTGATTTTTAAGTTCCCGACGTTTCGAGTGCTTTGCAGCACTCATGGTCACGGGAAGGACTGAGGTGTTAGACGTCGTTTTCTAGACTGAGCATTGCTAACTAAATTACCGCCAAAAGCGGCTCAAATCAAAGACTGTCAATGTGTGCGTGAGCGTCCGTGCGTACTAAAATTTATCTACCCAACAAATTATTCTACTACACAAGTAATTCGCTCGTAGCGCTGTGTGACCGCGGTGTTCTTACCGGTCACCAAGGTTAAGCAGCGTTCGACTCGGTCGGCTTGAGATGGGTGACCGTTTGTGGCATTTTCATATTCGAGCGTCTCCGTGCTTCGGAAGGCACGTAAAGCCGTTGGTCCCGGTTACCATTTAATGTGGTAGTCGTTAAGCCGAGTTGGAAACTTTATAACGGCGGCTTGATAAGTTCTAACAGCAGGTGGCCACAAACCTGCCTCCACCAATCCGCACTGGGTCCGCGTGGTGGAGTATGATCTAATCTCTCTCACCTCGATTTGTGAGAGAAGGCCTTTGCCCAGCAGTGGGCAGTATAGGCTGATATTATTATTATTATATACAAGTAATTCATGTGTGATGTATGGTGGTGGTAGATGGCATACAATACGTGTCAACATATTTATAGTGCGACATGGATCTTTTGGCCCATAGAAGACATAGACAAATTTCCTGGATTGAAAATGTTCGTTCTTCCAAGAAGATATTTCAACTGGTGGGTCCGTAGGTCGGACAATTGAAGTTTTTGTAAGGAATAATTCCCAGTGTGAGTCCGGAGTCTGGAATTGTGACTGGTAAATAGCAATAGGCTCTATTACATGGGACCTTATATCATCGGCGAAAAGTGTGTATACTCAGTACACCACTGCCATCCCCGCTTGGGGAATATAAGCGTGACGGTATTTTTATTTTAAGCTACGGGCGATGGCGCCACTGTAGTGCTAAAATTTTTATTTCACCATAATCCTTAATTAGCCTGTATTCCCCACTGCTGAGTTTGAGCCTCTCCTCTACCACGCCATGCGTTCCGGTCCTGTCCTAGTCTATTTTACTATTTACTAACCACCCTTACGATGTCATCACTCCATCTAGCTCCTTAGTTCCCAAAGTGTTCAGCAGGACCCCCAGGGGTCAACGGGAGACACGACGGGGGTCTACATTGGCGTGACAAAAAAATGGGGATTCACAATTCGTAAGCGGGGTCCACGAAAATTTATTTTCTTTCGATAGTGAAGAACTAAAATGTTGGCTTGACTTCACTTATCAATGTAGGCAGATAATATTTTAAGAAGCTCAGCGACTGCTACTTAATAAAACTTGCATATTCCATATTCAGTACAACGTGTCGAGCCGCCGTCCGCAACGCTTGTTCAGACGTGCAAAAGGACGAAATACGACTTGTGGTGTGTGTGCTTGCAATCTTGCGTAACTTGTTTGATTCTTTACCAATATAAATACGAATGCTAAGGATAAACGTTACTCATATGTTTTCGGAATTTCGAAAAGAAAAGTAAAGTAATCGATGTTAGTGTTAGCCAGTGTCAGAAAAATTAAGTATTTACCTGCCTATTTGTTAAACATACTTTTATTTGATGTTGTAATAAGTATATTTGTAATGTTTGTGTGTGGTAGGTACGTATTAAAAATTAAATATTGTACAGAGTCATTATTAGTTACTTTCATAAAAGAACAGATAGCCAAGAAAGGTTGAACTTTTTGTCCCTACTTTATTAGTAATTTTTTTTATCCGACTGTGTGGTGGTTCATTAAAGGAGAGATATATTATGATTGACCTGCATGATTGTAAATATTTCAGGTTCCTAATGCTAAATGACTTAATTAAATATATTTTGATAAATTGTTCGCGTCTTAACGTACCCGTAACGTGCATCAAAGTAATAAATAAATAATTGAAATCGCGGAGTTTTGATATCAAAATATCGAATGTACAGAAATGGATCAGAATATATTTACGAAAAAATGTTTTACATTACATTAAAATCGGTTCTGCCGTATTCATAAAACTCTATTATGGATTATGATCCATAATAGAGTTTTATGAAGCGATTTATTGCTTTTAATAATTAGAATCAGTTTGCCGTCGGTACTTTGTTTATTTCATTGCAATAATTAATGAGGTAATCCTATTCTGTTAACATAGCCATATCTTGTTGAGTAAGATCGCCTTATGATTACTAAAACAAAGTTTTATTTACAGGTAGGTAACTGATAAGAAACATGGCTGAATCAATGTCGACAGTATAGTGTTGATTATTTAAAATTTGGTTTTCTTCCATTAAAGGCAGATAAGCGATTGCCCATATGCCTTTTATGCAACAAATTTTTGAGCAATGATTCTATAAAAATATCGAAGCTCGAAGATCATCTAAGAAGGTGTCATCCTGATAAAATAGGTAAAGATTTGAAATATTTTCAAGCATTGAAGGAAAAATATGAAAAGGGGCCCACCCTGCACAGTATGTTCGCCTTAACATCGGAAAGTAACGATCATGGCTTGCGGGCATCTTACAATATCTCATTACTTATAGCGAAATCTGGAAAACCGCACACCATTTGCGAACAGTTAATTTTATCCGCTGTTGAAGAGGTTTTAAAAACTGTTCTGAACAAATCTCCATTTGACATACTCAAAAGAATTCCTTTGAGTAACAACACTGTACAAAGACGTATTGATGAAATGAGCTCTGATATTAAAAGTTTTTTGTGTAATTATCTGTAAACAACAAATTTTTCTATTCAACTGGACGAAAAACTTTACCTGGTAATGAAGCATTATTATTGGCATATGTTTTTTAAATTCATGAAGAGCTACTATTCGCGAAAACTTGGAGACGGACACTAATGGTGAATCAATATTTAATGTCCCGAGTGATTTTTTTAAGGAAAAATCGATTTCATTCGCAAATGTTATTTCGGTGGCAACAAATGGAGCTCCTGCCATGGTCGGGTGATATCGTGGGTTTATAAGCCATCTTAAAAGAATTATACCAGAGGTAACTGCAATTCATTGTGTCATCCATTGACAACACCTAGTGGCGAAAAATTTCAGTGATAGATTGCACCAATCGCTTTAATTTGTGATTAATGCAGTTAACAAAATTCGAAGCAATGCGTTGAATCCGCGTTTATTTGCACAATTATGCGATGAAAATGATGAAGACTTCCAATGATTGCTCTTACATACTGAAGTACGCTGGTTATCGAAAGGTGCATGTTTAACAAGATTTTACTCACTTTTTGAATCAGTTTTAAAGCTTCTAAAAAGTAAAGATCCAGATTTAAAAGGAAACCTGATCAATTTGAAAACCGACATCGCGTATTTGACAGATTTGTTCTAAAAATTTAATGATATTAACTTACAATTACAAGGGGACCGCCTCAATTTAATAAAAACAAAGGGTGTAATTTTAGCTTTTCTTGGAAAATTGAAATTTATGAAGCAAAGTATAAGTCGGCGCGAATTTTCCCAGTTTTCAAACTTGTCACAGGTAGAATGCCATTATGAGGATATTCAGACATACATTCAACTTCTTCAAAATTAGATTTGTAGATATTCTGACGATGGAAATACCACCATGGATCATAAATCCATTTGATGAAACGGAAGTGGAGAATGTGATATTACAAGAGGAGCTAATCGAGCTTAGCACTAATGAGGAGCTTAAGATAAAATTTAAAAGAGGGTATCAAACATTTTGGCTACAGGCAGAAATACCCAAAAATATCCTGGAATGTGGGGAATAGGGAATATGTGTGTAATTCAAATAAGTGTCAAATATTATTTTTACAAACTTTACGCATTAGAAAAATGTCTATACCAATATTTTTTTAATAACATTACTTATGACGCCAGTTTCAGGAAAAAAAAAGAAAATATATAAAAATGTAATCAATGATGGTGTATCTGAGCTGCCATGCAGTCAAAAAAACCTTAGCACAGAAATATTAGACAAACCCCAACAACACCCGCAAGAACTTAATATACTAATAAACGATGATAAGTAGCAAAATTATGCACACAAACACAAGATACCTGTGGGTAATATCAATAAATTCTCTACCCCAAATAGTATCGACAATCTTGACAGAGCCAATATCACAACCAAATGCACACAAAAGAGACTACAAAAAATATATATAATGGCAGATCACCAAGGGAGAAGAGTCCAAAAATTACTTCAACGTTTGGTCGGTGATGAATATTCTGTAATTTGCATATGGAAGCAAGGGGCAAGACTTCAAGATGTACTGAATTCTTTCAAAGAAGAACTAATCACATTAACCAAACAAGACTATGTGATAATAGCTGGCGGAACAAATGACAAGAACCCGTATGACTTTTGTTTCTACACACGACAGTGGCTTGAATCTATGAAGAACACAAATATTATATTCACCGAAATTCCTTATAATAATTATTTAAATTTAAGAAAGCTTAACTATGAACTAAAATTTATATGTAGTCAATATACCAGCGTGTCCTATCTAGACCTAAACTTTGAAAGATATATACCGAAGGGAATGAAATTTTCCCTCTACTTAGCCAGATCTTGGCTAAGAGAGATATTACATATTGATTATAGCTATAAATTGTGCTCTTACAACTCAAATCAATTGAATACAAAAATGCATACGGACAAAACGACACAAACTGACTCAAATATAATATGTAATAACCTAAATAATAGCTCCTTTAGAGAAAAAGATAAAGAGTACATTGATAGCACTAAAACACATTCCAGACACTCCACATTGACTTCACCCAAAAATAGTGAGTTCTTTCGTATATGAACGACTAAATATATTACATCAAAATATTAACGGCTTAATTAATAAATCTGATGAACTTACTATATATTTGGATGAATTAAGTAGTTAAAAACAGATCGTTGATATTCTGTGCATAACTGAACATAATATGTTAAATGAAGATATATTTTTACTAAATATTCCGAATTATGAACTAATATCGTGTTACTGTAGACGCAATAGACATGGCGGATCCTGCATATTGGTGTGTAACCATCATAAAGCAAAAATCAAAGTTATCGGTAATATAAAAGAACATGCACTATGTAATATCTTAGAATGTAGCGGAATAGAACTATTGGAACATAAGCTTATTATACTATGCATTTATAGACCACCAACCAATAGACCCGAAATATTTACACAATTTCTTATCAAACTTAATGAAATACTTGAAATTACTTGCTTACAAAATAAGAGAATCATTATCTGTGGCGATTTTAATATTGACATACTGAATCGAAATAGAAAGACGATAGAATTTGAACAGCTATTAGCTAGCTATAATCTCAAGCTAGTTATAAAGGAACCCACACGTTTATGTAGTCGAACTTGCATTGACAACTATGCCTGCAATAAACGAGACTGCAAATATAAAATTTTGGAGCTAGGTTTATCTGATCATATTGCTCAACTTTTACAATATCCAGTCAAAAAAAGTTTTTCTATTACGCATTGGTATACCTACAAAAGAGATTACTGTACCTATAATACTAACAAATTTGTTGAATATATACAAAGCATTTCATTCAATGAAGTCTACACTAGTTCAGAAACAGTTGATGATGCGTTCAATAAATTCCATGATCTCCTAAAATTATTTTATGATTTATGTTTTCCACTCATAAAAGTCAAAATCCCGATACATAAACGAACACAATGGATATCAAAAGGAATTAAAGCGTGTACTAAACGCAAACGACAGATATTGTGGCAGTATAGGAAAAGTCCAAATGTTAAATATAAAAACTATTACAAAATATACAACAAAAGACTGAAAGCGATCATTAAATTAACCCAAAAATCTCAAAACAATTATTATATAAAAACTACACGAAATAAAGCAAAGGCAATTTGGAAGGTTATAAATAAATATAAAGCTTATAACCAAATGAATAAAATTGACCAAATAAACGTTAATAACGTCCTTATCACTAATCCTATTGACATATCTAATGAATTTAATAGTTATTTTGTTGGACAACCAAAGGCTAAAATTATTAATAATAGACTCTATAATATATCTTATAACAAATTTAACTCAATTTTTATATCACCATCGACTCCAAAAGAGATATATGAAATTATACAAGCCTTAAAGAACACAAACAGCACAGCATATGACGGAATATCCAGTAAAATACTGAAAAGAGTAGCAGGAATCGTAGCACCAGTAATATGCCATATAGTAAATATGTGCATAGAAACTGGAAATTTTCCGAAGAGATTAAAACTATCTGTGATCAAACCAATATTTAAAAAACAAGACAGAACTGAAATGAGTTGTTACAGGCCTATTGCGTTAATCCCGATCCTGGCTAAAATATTCGAAAGAGTCATATACAATACCTTAGAGGTATACTTGGAAAAAAACAATATTCTTGCTGAAGAACAAGTAGGATTTAGGAAAGGAAAAAACATAAACTTGGCAATACATGCTCTTCTTGACACTGTAATCACGGGTATTGATAATAAAAAAGAAGTTGCAGCACTGTACATGGACATGACCAAGGCTTTCGATTACGTGAACCATACACTTTTATTAAACAAACTTGAAGTGTATGGGATACGAGGTAATGCTCTTGATCTTATTAAGTCATACTTAAATGACAGAGAACAACAAACCGAAATATCCAACATCTCACGTGAAACAAAAACTGAAGTCAAATACTTGTCAGAACCATTAAAAGTCTGTAAAGGTGTTCCACAGGGCAGTATTCTAGGTCCATTGCTATCCAACATCTACATAAACGATCTACCTAAATCTATAAATCACCCCATGGTACTCTATGCAGATGACTGTACTGTTATGTTTGTAACTGAAAACCGTGAAACATGTCTACGTGAAATTGATTCTGCTTTACACTCCATCATTGACTGGTTAATTGCAAATGACCTGGAAATAAATTTGACAAAAAGCTATCTTATGACGTTTAAAATTAGAGATAAGCATCAAGTCCCGTTAATGATAAAATACAAAGAATCAGTAATACAAAATATAAATACAATTAAATTCTTGGGAATACATGTTGACTCAGATCTGAAATGGAAATCACATACAGAACAAGTGTGTTCAAAATTAAATAAATACTCATATGCCCTTTACATGTTACGCAAAACTGTAGACCAAAGTACACTTTTATCAGCTTACCATGGCTACGTTGGTTCCGTACTACGATATGGTATCATATTCTGGGGAAATGCTACAGAGAGAGACACAATTTTTAAGGCACAAAAGAAATGCGTACGAGCTATATGCTCTCTAAAGCTCACTGATACGTGCAAACCACATTTCATTAAGCTAAAAATACTAACATTCCCGTCGCTATATATCTTTGAGTTAATATTATACACAAGAAAAAACATACACAGGTATCAAAAATTGAAAAGTTCTAGACATGCTGACATACTCTGTGCAAGTAGTCACAGAACAGCTTTGTTTGACAAAAGCGCACTATGCATGGGACCTAAATTGTATAATAAATTACCTAAACATATTAAAGATATACAAAATTTCAATTTATTTAAATATCATCTAAAGACATGTCTATTAAATAAAGCCTATTATACGATCAACGAATATTTACTTGACTAATGTATTATGCTTAAGAAATATATAATGTAATGACAATTTAATATAATTTTTAATCACGTTTTTAATTAATTTAAAGCATATGTTATTAATAAATTCCTATAGACAATGACATAGACTAATCGTATTCATCTTCTAAAATAATAATATTTGCATGCCTAACTGGTAGAATATGGCTTAAGAACATAATGATATATTAATAAGATCCCATATTGTAACCCATATTGAAGCAAATAAATGATTTGAATTTGAATTTGAATTTATTTATTCGGAAAATAATTTTTGATAGTATAAAAAATGGGTGGGAAATTCAAAGTAGCTGGAACGCCACCAGATCGAATATGACGTCAAAGTCTACAATACAAATGTCAACAAGTGCATATTCGTTGGATGTTTGCTATTGAGTTAGTTTTATTGTTATTTTTTGTTGTCGATTTACACAAAGACATAATTTTAGTTTAAATTATTTAAGTAAATTCTTACGTTAAAGTGATCTTCACAGCAATATTTTATAGCAATATTTTAAGTTGATGGAGATACCATGTCTCTTTTTCTGATTTTACACCGCTTTCTCCTTATGTCCGCACCTATCGGGTGCATTTCTTATTGTATTTTTACACCTAGGCACAACACAGTGTTGTTCCATTGTATAACAGTTGCAAAATACAAAATTAAAATAAATTACAGAATAAAATACTTCTACAGCTGTTCACTAATTGATTATTATTATAGACTTTGACGTCACGCCAAGCGCGCCAAAGTGGCGGGCGATTAAAGTGCTCTTATCCGTTTGCTATCTTCAACATTTTTTTTTTGCCCTTTACATTTTGTTTTTGACGATAAATTTTTTTGCAGTTATATATTGATGTAATCTATCGTATAAAAATATTAAAAAAATACACGCATATTCCCTATTGCGAGAAAGCTTTTGATAGCGTTTCCCTCGTCATATCTTCTCGAAAAAAGTTTTAGTGTCGTTACAAACCATTTAACAAAAAAAAGGAGCAGATTGAATATCTCGGAACTGGAAGATTTGCGGTTATTCCTAACAAAATTGAAGCCAAATATTAATTATTTGCTGTCAATCTATCAAGTAAATCATCATCATCATCAGCCCGTGTCAGTCCACTGCTGGACGTAGGCCTCTCCCATGGCACGCCACTGAGCTCGATCTTCAGCTCTCCTTTATTCCGACTTGCCATGGAAGGTTTTGCCCATAATCGCCACGCTGGGCATGCGGGTTGGCGATCGCAGGGCGTAACTTCTCGCACTAGTGACGCTGCTGCCCGTCACCGGTCTGGTTAAAAATTTAGTTACGCCATATTTGAACGGTTATACCGCCATTGTCGGTCGTCAGAGCCTCGTCCGTTGATCAGCGGGATGCACCTGCGGGCAGGAGAGGTTGACTTGGGGAGCGTAGATGGTAGGTGTCCCCCTTGCATCCTAAGTAAATCACTTCCATTAAAATTATGACTATTGTGTGATTGTCATTGTAGCAGTTACGTTACGTTATTAATGTTTAATTTTAATTATATTGCGACTGTTATCATAATACAATGTAATATGATAACAATAATAATTTATAGTGTAATCACACAAAAAAATATACTATTTTTCTTTTTATTTTTCCCACTCCGAATTTTTCTAAATGAAATAAGTGAGAATTGATTGGTTCCTTGTGCTGTGAGTATATGTCAAAAAAGTAAAGTTGGATGGAACCACTTTTTTGATTGGGCAACTTTACTTTTTTGACCTCCACTCACAGCACAATCAATAAATTAATTAACCAATCAATTCTCACTTTGTTTCGAAATCTATTAATTCCTGGTTGGAAATCAGCCGCAACGCAAATTTCCATAGTTAGATCTAATCTTCACATTTTTTGTCAAGTTTTGGGAATATCGTAGAAATGTAGCTGCAGGGGGTTCACCGGAACCAGCTAAATTTTGAAAGTGGTCTATGAGAAAAAAAAGTCTAGGAGCCTCTGATGTAGCTGATGGATATCTTTTATCTATTTATCTGTATCATCATTACGCCAGATCCCTTGCAGGGTAGGCAGAGAGTGTGTGTATGTGTGTGCGTGTGAGTGTGCATGTGCGTGTGCGTGTGCGTGTGTTGAATACCTTGTTGACAATATAATATGATGTTTTTAATTACGCAACTTATCTAAATTAATTGCATCAGTCCTGATATTATTTTAACTGTCACTATTATAATTAAAATTACGATAATTAACAATAATATAATTGTTGTCATTAAAACAGACACTTGTTAGTAATTCAATTGTACATATTTTACTATATATTAACTTTTAATTAAATAATTTATAAATGTCCGATACCATTATTATGTTTTCTTAATTGTTAGGTACTTTAAGTACTTGGATTATTCCTAATGATATTTGCATACCTAAAGGCAGAATATGGCGTACGACCATTGTAATTTTAACATCCACTGTAACCCATTTTCGCAAATAAATTGATTTGATTTGATTTGTGTGTGTGCGTATGCGTGTGTCTGTGTGTGTGTGGGGGGGGGGTGTGTGTGTGTAGCATCGTTTACAATTATTAGTTACGGACTCCAATCTCTCTCCTCGCGTGCTTTGAATATTAGTAGAAGTGCAGTCTGTGTTGGTTTTATACCTGCATTTAACCTCCATTTCTTCGCATTCGTCTCTCTTATCCTCTCCCTCACATTTGAAATTCCTCGCATTTATTTTTATTTATATCGCTCGTCTTTTTACCCTGCAAATTTGTCATTGTATTGATCCTTCTCAGTATTCTATCAAATATAGGAAGATGCACGCACGTATCTCAAAAAATGGTACCACTTGAAGGGAGATAAAAGTGGACGGTACTAAAAAACTAGCCTTGTTCCGCTTTTAGTCGCTTGTTTAGCGCACGACGAACATGCCGAGCTGTGCAATAAAAACTGTAATAGTTATTTCATTTACTTTATTTTTTAGGTATTCTTACAGAAGGCTTACTGAGATTAAAATCCTTCGATCCTTTTTTGTTACTTCATACTAATAAAGTAAGAAAAAAAGATCGGGTGTCTTATTTTCAGTAAGTATTAGTTTAGATTGATGATAGAGAAAGTATAGAATATACTTTGTTGTCTTTATTCGCATTAAAATTATACTTTTTTGACATTGTATGCAGTCCGCAACTATCTCTCTCCCTCTTGAATGCGAAAGCGAAACAAAACTTAATATCTAGATGAAGGTTGCTAGAACAAAAACATGGAGTCGTCATTACGTTGCTTTATTTTATTATATTTCATATTTTTTAAAGTTTTTCGATTTGTGTCATTTTAGTTTTCCACAAAATAAGATCCAAAGAGAACAATGGAGGGCTATTGTAGAACGAACAAGAGGGGACAAATATTATAAACCTAGCGCGTTTACTGTGGTTTGTTCGAATCACTTTTGTACGGAGGATATGTACATAACGGCGAATGGTTTTAATAGGTTAAAAAAATTAACTTTTCAAGTCATTTAGCGCAATGGTTAAGAGCTTAAGCCGCCCGACGACTGTGTCTTATAGTCACGGGGTCGATTCCCGCACGGAACGAATATCCACCATTATTTCTTTCGGTCTGGGTATTTGTGTATGTGAATTTTCATGTTTGTGAACGCACCCAGGACACAGGAATACATCTTAGTATGGGGCTACGTTTCTTAAATAACATAAAAAAACATTTACAATACCATAATACAAAGTCTAAAAAAAATATTTGTGTTTACTGTACAAATAAAAATTATTGTACTTATGTTGTGTTTATAATGACTCCACTCATTTTGTGTTCTACCAACGAGCTTCGGCCGTAAAATTTTATTGCTTTTTGCCTATTTCTTTGCAAATACAACTTTAAGTGATATGAGTAATGTACAATATGCCCTAATTAATGTTTATTTCATAATTATAACTACTCACGTGGAATTGGGGACGTTTTTAGTTTAGCTTTTAAACGGGAGTGTGTATTTTGTTAATCTATATCGACATATATATCTTTATGTTTTTTAATATATGTAAGTATATATAAATAATTTCTTTATTATACAGACATAACTTCTATAATTTATAATATTTAAATATAATAATAGTTACACTTAAAGGTGAAAAAGTAGTGAAAATGAAATAAACATTAAAACCCATCAAGATACTTTATTTAGCATCGTTTACAATAATTAGTTTCAGCCTCCAGTCTTTCTCCTCGCGTGCTTTGAATGTCAGTAGTAGCGCAGTCTGTTGTTGTTTCATCTTCGCATTCGTCCTCCGTTTCGTCGCATTCATCCTTCTTCTCCTCCTCTTCCTCTTCCTGGCATTCGAATTCTTCCTCGCATTTATCTTCACACACGTCTTTTTGCCTTACGTTTTTCCTTTTGCATTTATTCTCACATGCGTTCTTAGCTTCACAATTCAAGCCATTAGCCATTCGCAGCAAGCTGTTTACGACAGGCGACCTAGATCTAAGTAGCTTGCTTCCACTTGTTTCACGTCTGTTTCTCCTGTCTTTGGAGCGAAGGCGGTCTCTGCGATCGCGGCTTCGGAGCTTTGACTTATTCAAGTCCTTCAGAGAGAATTCGTGTGCGTGCAAATGCCTCCCTTTAGATGGTGTCTTCATTATAGATGTTTTCTTTTGAGACTGAAAGTGAAAAGTAGTAGTTATTTATCAAATTGTTTTCGTATCTGTCTGTAGAGTACAAATTTTACAATCGATTTTAAACTAATTTAGCGATAACTTAGGGACAACAAATCGAAACAATAAAAATGACAAAAATGTAAAAAAAGACAATCACGACTGTACTCCCCAAGCAGGGGCGGCAGAGGTGTACAGTTTATATCCACATTCCACCGACGATATAGTAGGGTGCGAATCTAATCTCATCGCTATTAAATTTGACACTTTCAGACTTCGGACTGTGACTGACATTTTTACGATAGAAAAAGCGAACTTTGGCTTACCTAGGTATACCTAGGTAAGCCAAAGTTCGCTTTTTCTATCGTAAAAATGTTAAGTCTATGTATGTTAAGTCTAGTAGCAGCCTGGGTTCTATAGAACCCAGGCTGCTACTAGACTGCTGTCGCAGTTTTAAATATACCATGTATTTAAAACAGAATTAAAAGAACAAGTTAATTCAAAAAGAAAAACGTAAAGCTCATGCAATAAAGAAGACGTATGAACAGTTTGCCTAAGTCACTAACAATTCTAATGCATTGTATAAAAATTCACCTGGGCCAATTGGTACAGATACGAAAACGGGTGGGATATGTCCTCGATCTGTTCGCTGCTTTGGTAGTTCTTAACCTTGGCATCTTTCAGCTTCCCGCTCTTGGTGTTGTCCAGAACCAAGATCAGCGGACGGTCGTTTTGCGCCGCCTTCTTGTACAGACGGGATAGGAGACCGGAGTATTCTCCAGAAGATGAAAGCTTGATGCTCTAAAAAAAGACGCATGTTGGAATTCTAGAGGACCATAACGGTACCATAACCCTACATCAGCTTACAAGAAAAAAAATTAATTATATTATGGCCTAATGCTCGACAGCATTGATACCGATGTTGCTAGTCACCTTTTATATGTAAAAGTCTCAAATATGATTGTTTTGTTTGTTGCTAGCATCGATATAACAAGTTACATAGTTCCGTTTAAAAGTTACACTAAAAACATCCACAAACCCACGTGAGTAGTTATAGATATGATATAAACATAAATTAGGCCATATTGGACCTTACTCGTATCACTTAAAGTTGTATTTACAAAGCAATGGGGAAAAAGCAATAAAATTTTACGACCGAAGCTCGTCAGTAGAACACAAAATGATTGGAGTCATTATTAACACAACATTAGTACAATATTTTTATGTGTACAGTACACACAAATATTTTTTATAGACTTTGTAAAATGTGCTGTAAACACAATATAGGTACTTTTATGGTATTGTAGATGTATTTTTTTATTGTTAAGGAAACGTACGCGATTCCTTTGTCGTGGGTGCGTTTAAAAACATGAAAATTCACATACACAAATACCAGACTGAAAGAAATAATTGTGGATATTCGTCCCGTGCGGGAATCGAACCCGTTACTATTAGACACAGTAGGCGGAGCAGCTTAAGCTCTCAACCATTGCGCTAAATGTCTTGAAACAGCCATTTTTTTAACTTATTAAGTCTGTTAATTTTTTAGTACCATTCACTTTTGGCTGCTTTTTGGTGGTGCCATTTTTCGTGCGGCGAGCGTGTATCTACCTATATTTGATCGATGGTTGCTAGGTTATTTCGATGATCAGTTGAAAAACGACCACTGCAAGACAAAGGTATCCCCGAAAGATCGCCATGCTGACCGGCTATGAGCTGTACACATCTTCAGCTTCAGCTCTTACCTGCGAACTTCAAGCTTATCGGAGCACTTCGCGGCTGTTTATTTGTGCTGGATGCAGGTACTTAGAATTACGGATGTCATTTGATTAAAATGATTTCAAGATTGTGAAGATAGTGAGCAATATGTGCGTCTATATTAAGTTCTTTTCTTATAGGGTGTTTCATCACTGTGTATTCAACTGAAAATGGACTTCAAAGTGTTACGTCACATAAATATGGTATAGTGCCGCAAGGATATTTTGGCCCGTGGTGACATTGACAGGGGGGCGTTGGTGTGAAATTGAGTTTATCTATCTATCAATATCATCAAGCCATATCCTTTGCGGGGTAGGTAGAGAGTAGAGATTTACAGGGTTATTATTTAGCAAAATTTTCCTACTTTCCGGGAATTTTTTTAACAGCTGGGGCCGCACCGTTAGTAATTAAAATAAAACTGCGACTGTCATGAAGATACATTTCTCTTGCTGACAGCGCTAGTTTCGATTTTTGCCGCGGGAAAAAAGATCCTTGTATGACTGTAGTTGGCGTAGTTGTAAGAAATCGCATATAAAACAAAAAAGTATCCTTTTCAATGAATGAGTATGCTATTAGCCGAGAAGCCTTTAAAGCTTCACTGGTCCAGAAGGTGATCGTAAAACAACTGCATTCTTACCGGAAGGGCAAAGGGGGTGGCGGAAAGTGGAAATGATCTCGGGTTATAGTATAATTACCATATTCAAAATGGATTAAAGAGGAATTGTTTATAATAGATAATGATGAAAATGTGAAGGTTCTAAGTGAAGTGAGGTAGCCTTAAACTCATCCATTCCGTATAAAAGAAAACATAGAGCAAATTATATTCTCAAAGTTACTCTATTTAAACGTATTCGCAACAGCGTAGTAAGAAAGCGAGTAAGTTTGAAAGAAAGTATCGGTGTAAAGATGAGAAAGGGTATGCTCCGTTGGTTCGGGCATATAGAAAGAATATCAGAAGAAAGAATAACAAATCAGATATACAATGCGAAAGTGGAAGGATGTAGGTACCGGGGGAGACCTGGACTATCTTACCATGAGTTATCTGGAGGATAAGTCAAGAGTCGCCGTAAACGGCGAGCATGTATTAGAGTGACGGAAGCCAGAGAGGTATGTAAGGAAAGAACCTGTTGAAACTTTGTACTCTCTGCCTACCCCGCAAGGGATGGCGTGATAATATAGATAGATAGATACTTTATTCAACACAGGGTAAGGATAGGTTAAGGTTAAGATGGGTTAAATGCTAAAATTCGATATGACTTACCACAACCAAAAGTAGGCAAATGGTCGATATCTTGATGTTGGGTACTGTCGCCATTTTTAGATCCTTGGACGTCTGCAACTATACTCCAAATGTATTCTGATTCAGTTTCGTTGTTAAGGTAAACTTCATGCTTCAAATGTTTTGATTAATTTAATTTGATTAATACTTTGTTTTGATTTCAATTTCCGTTTTGTTTTTTTTTTATTAGCTGTTTTATCAGCTTTTGTATTACGTCATCTTATTTTTTTTTGGATATAATGTAGACTTCTGCAGTCATTTTCGTTGGCTATTGGGTCTGAAGACCACAACCCATGCGGGTTGTTGTCTTAAGAAAATGGTCAATTTGCTATTTATTTTAGTTTTGGGTCTACGGAGTCTGACCAAAGATATGTATTACGGTACAGATAGAGGACAGAGGTCCTGTCACCATTTTACGATTATACATAGAAAACATACTTAACATACTTTTCTGAAAAAAAGGGCCACACCTAAGTTAAAAATAATCTCTATCTATATAATCACGCCACGCCTATCTGCCTATCCCTCGCGGGGTAGGCAGGGAAGAGTTCTAACAGGTTCTTTCCTTACAGATCTCTTTGGCTTCCTCCACTCTCATAGTTCGTCTCATACACGCTCGCCGGCCTTCGGTTCGACTCTTGACTTGTCCTTCAGATAAGACTCGGTCTATTTGGCCATGGTAAGATAGTCTAGGTCTTCCCCGGTACCTACATCCTTCCACTTTTGCATTGTATATCTGTTTTGTCATTCTTTCTTTGGACATTCTTTCTATATGCCCGAACCAACGGAGCATACCCTTTCTCATCTTTACACCGATACTATCTTTCATACGCATTTTCTACGCTTTTTAACTACGCTGTTTCAAATACGGAATAATAACATAATAATATTGCCCCGACGAGCAGTGATAGCCTAGGGGTTAGACCGTTGGACCGCAATGTCAGAGGTCTCGGGTTCCAACCCAGGCACGCACCTCTGTCTTTTCAAAAGCAGGTGCGTATTAAAAATTAATTATCACTTGCTTTAACGGTGAAGGAAAATATCGTGAGTAAACCTGCATGCCTAAGAGTTTTTCGAAGGTGTGTGACGTTCGCCAACCCGCACTGGGTCAGCGCGGTGGACTATGGCCGAAGCCCTCTTAGTTTGAGAGGAGGCCCGTGCCCTACGGTGGGACAGTTTCTTAACAGAGCTAATATTATTATTATAATATTGCCCGAGCCCCGCCAGCGAAAATTGATCCTCATTCAGCTATGTGCTATCCTATAGGATAGCATAATGGTATGATGGTATTAAAGTTTTATACCACTTAAATAATTTCGACGGTCCCATAGAATAAAAATACATATGGCAAACAAATTAAATGGCATTTTCAACTTTCGTGCACGACACAATAAGGTTATTTATTACAAATATAAACACTGGATTATAGAGCTTTGTTCGTTGGACAGTTCGATTTATTACATTATTTTACTTTTCTAAGAAACATATTAGGTTCATTAAAGATTGTCTCCTGACTTTTCTTTTCACCGTTACTCATTCATAGCATAAAATCTGGGATTTTGCTCAAGATCCTGCAATTATAAGACGAGTATTCTAACAACTAGCCTATTACACCGTTACGCCTTTTTTCCGAAGTCACAATGGCAGAAGTGTACCGCGTACACAGACATATTGACGCCGATGTTAGTCTCAATATAAAAATAACAAGCCTATGTATACTTATATTTTAAAGAGGTAAAGTTTGTGAGTTTGGATTCTGACTCTTTCCCCTTAGGAAAGCTAACTTATTTAGAAGTAACAAAGGCCCTATATAACATAGACCCGGTAGGTTGCGTTATTGTCGACCGGGTACGAAGTCGTGGGAAACTGCTAGTTGCCAATATATTGGGCACAATTCCAGAATCTATTCAGGATTTTTTGTTAGAAAAACTACACTATTCGGTCTAGGATTCAAACCATTACGAACTTTTTCTGCGCGATGTAGCAGTAACTAACGAGGCAGATTGATTTGCAATTAAAGAATCAGCACCATCATGCCTATATTCCATCAGGCGGGGGTGTCACAGATATGTTGTGTAGACCCACTTTTTGCCGATAATGTTAGGTCCGATGTAAAAGAGGCCAAACCTTTTGTTATATATCGGGCACAATTCCAAACTTCAGAGCGATACTGGGAAATTTTCGATAGAAAAACTACATTTATCCGAACTAGGATTTGAACCCGGGACCTCGTGATCGCAACACGCACTATTCACCAGCACTAACGAGGCAGCCAATTATTTATTAATTTCCCACAAACAGCTATACAATATCTTTTAAGCCTTTAAAATTTAAAAGCACACCGCTCCAAGTAAAATCACGAACAATATAATATTTCATAATAATCCTGTAGTTTCCAGAGGCATTTCAGGCTGGATGCCGGCGCGTTATGTCTCCTGGATTGCTTTTGGGAGCTACCTTTAAAATGTTTTATCGATTCCTCTGTAGATAGATAGATAGATAACTCTTTATTGTTCCACCAAAGATACACAATATGGAAATACAATTTATAAATTACTAAGATAGTGTAACAATGGGCGGCCTTATCACTAATAGTGATCTCTTCCAGGCAACCTTTGGATGGAGAGAATTTAAAGGAATCGCAAGATTAGAGGTGTACTAAATAAACAAATTCTCTGTAGTTAGGTAGATGGCGGTGTTCTTGGCACAGCGCTGAAGTCATCATACGAGTACTATGAAAATGCATTTATGTTATAGACAGTGAAGCTCTGCCAGTGTGACATTCAGAAAAGGCTATTTTTTTTTATACACGGTGTAATTAGACGACGGACGATTTAGCGCAGTGGTTAAGAACTTAAGCCGTCCCGCCCACTGTCTAATAGTTGCGGGTTCGATTCCCGCACGGGACAAATCTTTGTATGACCTTATTTGTTTCGGTCTGGGTGTTTGTGTATGTGAATTTTTATGTTTATAAACGCACCCACGATACTGGAATAAATTCTAGTATGGCCCTACGTATAAAATATTAATAATAATAATGCGTTCCTACATCGATGTACTCCATGGGTAGAAGTGTTAAAGGGCATAACGCCGCGAGTAACTTCGAAGAAAACGCAGCACACCTCTCTACACCCCTGAGCCGCTCACACCGGTGTTGCCCTCAGTTGTCTTATGACGACCGTTTGAGGGCCCATCTAGTAAGCGGCGAGTCACCGCCGTGGGTAGTTAGATATCACTAATTATGGCTTTTCTTTCCATAATTTAGAATAGTCCTTGCACCTGCCGGGGTCAGTTCGTTGGTTATGTTTTTTTCATTTTCAGCAAGTGATCTCAGCAGGTGACTTACATAACATTAATTTTTCGCAAAGGGCCTCTACGCGTTAAATCTATGACCCCATACAAGCCTTTCAAAGGTCCGGGTAAAACCAAATAATAATAATAATAATAGTTACCGATATAGCTCGCAGACTCAGTAAGCTAAAGTGGCAATGGGCTGGTCACATCTGCAGAAGGACCGACGGCCGATGGAGCAAGCGTGTCCTAGAGTGGAGACCGCGACTTGGTAAGCGTAAGGTAGGACGGCCCCCAGCTAGATGGACCGACGACCTCAAAAAGGTCGCTGGGACAGACTGGATGCGGAAGGCGGAGGACCGTGTGCAATGGCGCCTGTTAGGAGAGGCCTATGTCCAGCAGTGGACTACGATAGGCTGATTGATTGATTGAATAATAATAAATAAAATTTAAGTCGCCCTGGAACGAAAGCCCAAGTTATGTAATCAATGCTTACTGTTCACTGTTACTTAAAACTTTGACTGCCTCGTTGGTCTAGTGGCAAAGCGCATCGCTTTGTGATCACGAGGTCCTGAGTTCAAATCCTAGGTCGGACAAATGTAGTTTTTCTAACGATAAACTTCCCAGTACGAGTCCGGAGTCTGAAATTGTGCCCGGTCGCCCCCTATTACATGGGACCTAATATCTTCGGCAAAAATAAGCTTTCAATAATTTCACTCTAGCTTTGATATTCGGATAGGTCAGTAGGTAGATGTTAAATATTGAAGGGTTCTTTGTATTCATTTTTTATTTCCAGTGACCAGTGGTATTGGATACATTAGGTGAGCTATCGCTCCAGGACGTCAAAATTTACATGGTGTATATAAAATTTCAGTGTAAGTGTGTTTGTAAGGCTTCTACTCCTAAACGGCTAATATTTTCAATAACCTGACTGCCTCGTTGGTCTGGTGGCCAATCCTAGGTCGGAAAAAGTTAGTTTTTCTAACAAAAAATTCCCAGTATGAGTCCGGAGTCTGGAATTGCGCCCGGTATATGGCAATAGGCTCGCTCCCAATTACATGGGACCTAACATCGTCGGCGAAACGTGGGTGTACTCAGTACACCTCTGCCACTCCTGTTTGGGGATTAAGAGTGTGACGGTGTTTTTTTTTTGTTCGTTACTATTAAAAAAAAAAACACCATATTTCGTTACTAAATACATGAAAAAAGGAACACTTCAAAAGCTTTCAATAATTTCACTCTAGCTTTGATATTCGGATAGGTCAGTAGGTAGACATTAAATATTGAAGGGTTCTTAGTATTCATTTTTTATTTCCAGTGACCAGTGGTATTGGATACATTAGGTGAGCTATCGCTCCAGGACGACAAAATTTACATCTTGTATATAAAATTTCAGTGTAAGTGTGTTTGTAAGGCTTCTACTCCTAAACGGCTTGGTTCTTAGCTACAGTTGGGTTTGGTAGGTGGCACTGTTGTTTACGGGGTGCGAAGCCGCGGGAAATTGCTAGTTCTTTTATAAATGAGAGTACTCTGCAATTGCTTATTAATTTCAGCAAATAGCTATACAAAACATAATCTTCTAAGTCTAAATTTTAAAATTTGAACGTCAATGTAAAATTACGGAAAATATAATATTTTACAATAACCTGACTGCCTCGTTGGTCTAGTGGCAAAGCGCATAGCTTGGTGATCACGAGGTCCTGAGTTCAAATCCTAGGTCGGACAAATGTAGTTTTTCTAACAAAAAATTCCCTGTATGAGTCCGGAGTCTGGAATTGTGCCCGGTATATGGCAATAGGCTCGCCCCCTATTACATGGGACCTAACATCGTCGACGAAACGTAGGTGTACTCAGTACACCTCTGCCACCCCCTCTGGGGAATATAGGCGTGACCGTGTACAATAACCTCGTAGTTTCCAAGGGCATTTCTAGGCGGGATGCCGGCGTGATATGTCTCCTTGAATGCTTTTGGGAGCCACCTTTAAAATGTTTTATCGATTCCTGTGTAGGTAGGTAGATGGCGGTATTCTTGGCACAGCGCATGAGCAATCATGTTATGAAAATTGATTTATATTATAATCGGCGAAGTTCTAACAGTACGACATTCAGATTTTTTTTATACACGGTGTAATTTTAGTCGGTCTAGAGTGACAGCCCAAATCTATCTATCTATATCATCACGCCAGATCTCTTACGGGGTAGGCAGAGAGCCCAAATGTTGTATATAAATCTAGTGTTCACTGGTACTAAAAAAAGAACACTTCAATAATATGGTTGAGGGAGGTGATGGCTGCTCAAGTCGTCATACTCTTGAACGGGTGTTGCTTGTGGGGACTGTACTACCCAGAATGCTTTATCATTCTTTAAAAGAAATATTATTGGTCTTATATCAGTCGTAAGGCATTATACCCGAGCTGGATCGCATACTTAATTTTGTATAATATAAAAATGTCACCTATACAGAAAATAATTGAAAGCAAAATAGAGTTTTAAACAAATAGACAAGCCCGCTGCGGACACAAATCTCTCACAAATCGAGGTGAGAGAGATTAGGTCATACTCCACCACGCGGGCCCAGTGCGGATTGGTGGAGGCAGGTTTGTGGCCACCTGTTGCTGGTACATATCAAGCCGCCTTTAAGACTTCCAACTCGGCATAACGACTACTACATTAAGTGGTAACCGGGACCAACGGCTTAGCGTGCCTTCCGAAGAACGGAGACGCTCGAATATGAAAATGCCACAGACGGTCATTCATCTCAGGCCGACCGAGTCGAACGCTGCTTAACCTTGGTGATCGGTAAGAACACCGCGGTGGCACAGCGCTACGAGCGTCTCCGTATACAAAGTGTATTGTAAATAACGAAAGCCCTCAGACACCCCGATTACATAATTGCTTCACAAATTCCATACGAAAACCAAACTTTGACGGACGATTTAGCGCAGTGGTTTAGAGCTTAAGCCGCTCCGCCCACTGTGTCTAATAGTCGCGGGTTTGATTCCCTCACGGGACAAATCTTTGTGTGATCTACAATTATTTGTTCCGGTCTGCGTATTTGTGTATGTGAATTTTCATGTATGTAAAAGCACCCACGACACAGGAATAAATCATAGTGTGGGGCTACATTGTTTTTTTTAAAAAAAACTTCTAAATTTGAAGTTTTTTCCTCTTTTTTAAGAACTTAATGGACAATGAGACTTGTACGTGTATGTGTGTATACTGATACGTTTTAAAAGTGCATTTGAAATCTCCGTCTTGCTTTGAATCAAAAATAAATTTAGTTTGTTATAGCGCACTGAAGGGTAACAGAATATTTTGAAAATTAAAAATAAATGTAAGATAATTGTTGGAATCAATCCAGTTACTGATTCACAACAAACTATTTTCAAGTCTTGCGTTTATTATGTTACAGCTTGTATAATATGGAAGCCAGAGAGGTATGTAAGGAAAAAACCTGCTGGAACTTAATACTTTTTGCCTACCCCGCAAGGGATCTGGCGTGATGATATAGATATACTCGTAGCTTGTATATAAAGTTTCGGTATGGGTGTGTTCCCAATTCTTCCCCCCCCCCAAACGGATTAGCCAATTCTGTTGATTTTTTGTACGTATGGGATTCCATACGTACAAAAAATCAACCACCTACCAATCCCAACTTTAGCTAAGAACAATCCAAGTAATTACTTGGATTGTTCTTAGCTAAAGTTGGGATTGGTAGGTGGCACTGTTGTATACCGGGTGCGAAGCTGCGGGAAATTGTTAGTTCCTTAATTTATTTTTGATTGCTTATTAAAAAAACATTTCTAAGCATAAATTGAAATTTGAACGCTCAAAGTAAAATTAGGAACAATATAATATTTCACATAACCTCGTAGTTTCCAGAGGCATTCCATGGTGGATGCCGGCGCAATATGTCTCCTGGAATGCTTTTACCTTTAAAATGTTTTATTGATCCCTCTGATGGTAGGTAGATGGCGGTGGTCTTGGCGTTTGAGCTATCGTGTTTGGAAAATGGAGTTTATGTTATAAGTCCGTAAAGTTCTAACAGTGCGATAGCCAAAAAAGGGCACTACCGAGAAAGAGAACCACCGTCAAGCCGTCCTGTTCCAAGTGGGGGTGGCAGAGGTGTACTGAGTACACCCACTTTTTGCCAATAGAATACATGTAATAGAGGGCGAGCCTATTGCCATATACAGGGCACAATTCCAGACTCCGGACTTATACTGGGAAGTTTTTGTTAGAAAAACTTCATTCGTCCGACCTAGGATTTGAACCCAGAACCTCAAGATTACCAAGCGATGCGCTTTGACATTAGACTAACGAGGCAGTCAGAGATTAATAATGACGATGATTAAAAAAACCTGTTAATATTGCTTCAAACGTTTATTATATCTCTTAAAACCTCCAAGACGGTGGCATAGTTCTCCCAGTGGCGCAGTTCCTCGGTCTACGAGTCGTAGTCGTGGTCTCACACAGATTCAAGTCGTCGAACACTTCTTGACAGCTGATCTGACAGGACACCTTCTTAGGTGGACACTTTTGGACACAATTGTCGACTTTCTGGCAACGAGACCTTAGACCTTGCCGAAGTGCGTGTTTCGCTTTCATTGCTGCTGGATCGTCGAGGTGTATATCTGGAGTCTGTTTAGTAAATGTATCTATTTAACTAGCCAATATGTTCGATGGAATTTCGCATGGGCCCCCTCTCAACACGGCCTAATTCAACTCTTTTAGGCACTGATATATATTATATTTATTGAAAGAAAACGGAAGTACACACTAAGAGTTATTCCTGTGTCGTGGATGCGTTTATAAACATGAAATTTGACATACACAAATATCCAGACCGAAATAAATATTTGTAAGTGACACAGAGATTTTTCCCGTGCGAGAATCGAACACACACAGTAGGCAAAGAGGCTAAAGCTGTTAAACACTGCACCAAATCGGCAGTCGTTTGTATTTTATAATTAAGTTAAAGTTAAAGGCGATAGTCCGAAAATCTGCCCGAAAATAAGAACACAACTATAGGTGTGTTCTTATTTCGAATTAGTTCGATCCAATACTAGCCAAGGCGAGGACGTCTTAAAATACTATAGTTTGCTAAAACTTCCATAGGTACTAAACAGATCTGATTGACTTCTCTTAGTTTTAATTATTTATATAACAAAACAGTGGTAGCCTTGTCGTTAGACCGTAGGACTGCAAAGTCAGAGCTCTCGGGTTCAATCCTCTGTCTTTTCGAAAACATGTGCGTATTAAAAATTAACTATCACTTGCTTTAACGGTGAAGGAAAACATCGTGAGGAAACCTGCATGCCTAAGAGCTTCTCGAAGGTGTGTGAAGTTCGCCAACCCGCACTGGGCCAGCGTGGTGGTCTATTGCCTAAACCCTCTCAGTTTGAGAGGAGGCTCGTGCCCAACGGTGGGAAAGTTTCTTAACAGAGCTAAGACTAAAATAAACATCGTAATCCTTACTTTTCCTAAGTGAAGGTATCAAAGGTACCCCTATTACATGGGGTATGGGGGGGGGGGGCGAACATGTTATCATTCCAAACTGGTATCTACAAAGATTTCCCATCGATAAATAACTTCAACAACAGTTTGTCCGAAGTAGGATTCGAACCCAAGACTTCATAAGCGCCAGCAGCATAATACTAAAAAAATAAAACAGAAATATAATTACATTCATAATTTTCTTCAACATAAGCACAGCTCGTTGCTTCACTTTGTTCTCATGCTCCAAAACTTGATAGCCTGGACTTATTTTCTCCTCAGATCCACTCATCGAAAATGTGGGCCTGTCTACGTCATCATAGTCAGGAAAATTTGGTTCTTTGCCCGAATCTATCAGTACAATCAACGGATTCTTTGATTTATCTTTTAGAATATTTGAAAGTTCTGAAGAGTCTTCGAGGATACTAAAGGCGTGTGCTTTCTGGAAACAAATTATTTTTAATTAGGTCTAAAGTATATAAAATACTTCTAACATCGACGATTTGTTTGCTTTTCGAAAGCCCGATGCTACAATTGAGTCGCGTAATGCACGATTTTGATACCGCAGTTGAACTCGAAATAGGGTTTGGGGAAAATTATTTATTTATTTTATAATTTACTAATTATGCATATAATTAGTACGAAGGCGGAATGCCTGTGCATTTTCTACCAGTCTATCTTAGGGTGATGCAGAAACGAGTGAAACGAGTTCAAATGAAGGAAGAAACATGCCTATTAATAAGTTTAATCAATCAAAACTAGACTGTGTAAGAAATAGTAATACATAATTTCGGATTATCTTGACGCTAAAACAGATTGGGATTGAGCAGATCCTCATCAGCAAAATTAAAGAATGCTCTATTCATTTTGGAAAAAAATAGTTATCAGAAACACCAAAAAAAATAATGATATATCTGTTTATAATATATCTGGACAAAAGTCTTCAAAGACTGAAAGCGATGAATGAAGTGGGTGACTTAGTGGTAAACCATCTACTTTATGCAGATGACGCGGTTTAATAGCGCCAACAGCCACTGATCTGCAAACACTAGTCACAGTTATGAAAAACGACTGCATGATCAATGGCTTACACTTGAATGTGAAGAAAACCAAGATTATGGTTTTTGAAAGGGAAGAAACCAGAACGAATGTAAGGATTGTGGTTGGTAACGATGTGCTGGAGCAAGTGAATGAGTATATCTTGGATGCGCCTTCAGTAAGGATGGGAAATACACCGCTGACATAGAGAGAAGAGTGAGTGCAGGGAACAGAGTGAATGGTGCGATGGGAAAGCTACTCGGGAGCCGGCACTTAAGCCCTAAGGCGCAGCTGGCCATACATAACGGAGTTCTTGTCCCAACGCTGTTATATGGTAGCGAGAGCTGGGTATGTAAGAAGGAGAATGAAAGTAGGATAAATGCGGTAGAAATGCGAGCTCTGCGGAAGATGTGCGGAGTGAAGCTGACCGACCGCATTAGCAACAGCATAGTAAGACAGCGAGTAGGTATGAAAGATAGTATCGGTGTAAAGATGAGAAAGGGCATGCTCCGTTGGTTCGGGCATATAGAAAGAATGCCAGAGGAAAGAATGACAAAACAGATATACAATGTGAAAGTGGAAGGATGCAGGTACCGGGGAAGACCTAGACTATCTTACCACGACCAAATAAACCGAGTCTTATCTGATTGAAAAGTCAAGAGTCTCCGTAACCGGCGAGCGTGTATGAGACGAACTATGAGAGTCGAGGAAGCCAGAGAGGTATGTAAGGAAAGAACCTGTTGGAACTCTGTACTCTCTGCCTACCCCGCAAGGGATCTGGCGTGAGGTTATAGATAGATAGATAGACCAAAAAAAATTAAGTTAAAGGACTAGCCCGTTGAGTTTCTCGTCGGATTTTCTTGGTGGAGGCCATGCCTATCCGGTGGTAGATGTAAAAAATGTAATAACTTCAACGTTTGTAAGTGCTTTTGTATTGGCCTAATGGCATTGGTACGGGTGGGTGGTAACATGTCACCCTGGTTTGACGTTGAAATCGGCGTCAAGCAGGGTTGCGTGTTGTCCGCTAGATTGTTCACAATATATATTTGGATAAAAGTCTTCAAAGACTAAAAGCGATGAATGAAGGTGTACAAATGAGTGATCTAGTGGTAAATCATCTACTATATGCACATGACGTGGTTTTGATAGCGCCAACAGCCACTGATCTGCAAACACTAGTCGCAGTTATGAAAGATGACTGCATGAAAATTGGCTTACATTTGAATGTAAAGATAACCAAGATTATGGGTTTTGAACGGGAAGAAACCAGAACGAATGCTAGGGTTGTGGTTGGAAACGATGTGCTGGAGCAAGTGAATGAGTTTGTATATCTTGGATGCGCATTCAGTAAGGATGGGAAATACACCGCTGACATAGAGAGAACAGTGAGTGCAGAGAACAGAGTGAATGGTGCGATGGGAAAGCTACTTGGGAGCCGGCACTTAAGCCAAAAGGCGCAGCTGGCCATACATAACGGAGTGCTTGTCCCAACACTGTTATATGGCAGCGAGAGCTGGGTATGTAAGAAGGAGAATGTAATTAGGATAAATGCGGGGGAAATGCGAGCTCTGCGGAAGATGTGCGGAGTGAAGCTTACCGACCGTATTCGCAACAGCATAGTAAGAAAGCAAGTAGGTATGAAATATGGTATCGGTGTAAAGAGAAAGGGTATGCTTCGTTGGTTCGGGCATATAGAGAGAATGTCCGAAGAAAGAATGACAAAACTGATATACAAGGATGGATGTAGGTACCGGGGAAGACCTAGATTATCTAAACCATGACCAAATAGACCGAATCTTATCTGAAGGACAAGTTATGAGTCTCCGTAACCGGCGAGTGTCTATGAGACGAACTATGAGAGTGGAGGAAGCCAGAGAGGTATGTAAGGAAAGAACCTGTTGGAAATCTGTACTCTCTGCCTACCCCGCAAGGAATCCGGCGTGACGATATAGATAGATAGAGGTTACTTCATTACATCATATTTTGGCATACATATCAAATATAAATTTCTTTTTCAAATCCTAAACCTGATATTTTTATTAGATTAGGTTTATCATGCATTACATTGAATAGTTAGGAATAGGGATTTGTTTATTTTGTTTTTATTGGATGTATTTTTTTTAAATGCATGTACACACCACTGCTCTTTGTAGTAGCGTGGTAAGGTAGCATGGTTATAAATGAAGTTTTGTCTATGGTTCTCTGGTCAGTAAAGTTCACATTACTCATGAGATATGTTGCTTTCTGTCCATTCTCTAGGTAATAAGGTTACGCTTTATTACTTTCAGAATGGACGAAGGCACCCGGAGGAAGATAAAAAAAAGGTAAAAATATTGTCGTACACTTACACATATCAATATAATAAATAAAAAATCGTTAATAAAACGGTGTTCTCGACACGACATATCGGTAACGGAATGATAAATGTAATGCAATCATTTGTTTTGTAATGCTTTTCACTCTGTTGAAATTAATTAATACAAAATGTAAGTACAATAATAAAAGAATTTAATAAAAGACTTTTAGGAGTCCAGGCTCATAAAATATGTTAATAAAATCATTACACCTATATTTCCCAAGGGTGGCACAGGTAAGAGGAGGCTAAGCGAGAGCGGGAGGACAACTCCTCAAATCTTACTCGCAGATGATGCTTTGGGCGAAGGCGTAGGGCATACGCCGCAAAAGACGAAAATAGGCCTTCGGGCGCCGGGCAAGGGCAACCCGTTGCCCGAATATACAGGCCCGTGAAGGAAAAGCGCTGCGTCCTGCGCGCCCTCCCAAAAGAGAGCACGGGCTGAAGACGAGGTCTGTGCGAAACAGACCAGAGGGCCTAGACAAGTGGCAAGCGATTTGTTTCTATTCTCTTGTCGCAATCGATAGCGCATTGTTTGACCACGTGACTTTTCGTTGCAAAATGTTATTCCCTTACATTTTTCCGCCTTTTATTAACGTTAAAGACTGTAGATTGTCCACTTGGCTATAGGTACAGGCCTGCCCGCGCCGTAGATGTTATACCACTCGCGATTCCTGAGGCAGGGCACTTGGGCAAGAGACGAATACCGGGGGGTTTTTTGGGGGGGAGCCCAATATAACTGCCGTATCACCAAATCCCGCACTGTGGCAGTATGCGCTAGACATTTCCACCAAAAAAGGGTGGCAGAGGTGGTCTGTGTACGTGCGCATTATTATATTATATCCTAATTTATAAAGAGGCGAGTCTGGAATATTTCCTGTTATAATAGCAATATGCTCTCTATTACATTGGGACTTAAAACATTAAGGGCTTACCGCCTATGACCAGTTTTTGACCGAGAAATTAACACTAATGCAATTAATTTACAAAATAATAATAAGGGACGGATATATTGAGCACGCGCTCGGAAATACTAGGCATGCCTTTTAAGTTTTATCGTTTGAAGAAAAAAACACAACTAGAACCTTATAGTACTTTTTATTGTTTTTCAAAGTATTCACCACGTAGCTTAATACACTTTCCATTCGCTCAAACCAGTTATTATAACATTTATTCCACTCTAAAGTGAGGGTGTTCAAAATGGCGTCGACTGCTTCTATACCGAACTGGAACCTTTGACCACGAAGACTTTTCTTAATTTTAGGAAATGAAAAGAAATCGTTAGGGCTTAGGTCAGTACTATATGGAGGATGGTCAAGAATTTCTACTTTTTTCTGCTTCAAATACTTATCGTTCGACGAGCGCTGTGTGAGCTTGCGTTATCGTGGTGCAGTATGATGCGTCGCTTTGAGTTAGATTTTCGAAGTTCGGCGATGACTTGTGGTAAACAAACTGTGGTATACCACTCTGCGTTAACCGTTCTACGATCTTCAAGTGCAATAATCGCAACATGGCCGGTTTTTCCAACGAAAGTGGCCACCATCTTCTTTGAAGTCCTTCGAGAACGAACAACTTTAGTCGGCTTTGGCTCGTCTTGAAATACCCAGATTGTAGATTGTTGTTTGGAATCAGGATCGTAGGCATAGATCCAAGATTCGTCACCACTGATGATGTCGTAGACGTGATTTGACTCTCCTCGGTTGAACCTTTGCAGAGTTTTCTTACACCATCTGACGCGGGCCGCCTTGTGATCGTCGGAAAGCAGATGCGGTATCCAACGGCAAACTAGCTTTCTTACACCAAGCGCTTCATGCAAGATCTTCTGAATGGTTGTCCCTGAGATGCCTAATAGAGCCTCTATCTCTTGATACGGACGATCTTCGAGAATTAGTTGTCTCACAGCAATGATGTTATCTTCAGTGAAGGCGGATTTTGGGCGTCCTTCGCGAGATTTGTCACTAACACTTGTATGTCCACGCTGGAATTCTAAATACCAGCGTTCGACAGTCCGCAGACATGTGGCTTCTTCACTGAATACAGATGTTAGGTCTTCAAAATACTGAAGCCGTGTCAGGCCTCTTCTAAAGTTGTAGAAAATTAATACGAACATTTTCCTTAGAAATTCATTTTCGTACGTAACCTGACGAATTCCAATCGACGCTGTGACTAAACAATAGCATTAATCCTAATACTTTTAACTGTTTTGAGATTCATAATTTAAACACATTCGAATATAGATCAGTTCCAAATTCAAAATTGCCGGGAAATATGGAAACAACAGAACTTAAAAGGCATGCCTCGTAAGCCAAGCATGTACAAATTTCATCATTTTCTAAAAAAACTACACTATGAAATAAAAAACTGCTTTACAAGAACTTTGCTTTACTTTAATTATTTGCTATGTTTTTAAGTAAATTCTATTGATTATTTCTTAAGCATTTTGTGTTGGAATCAGAAAATGTAAAGTAATAGAGATGACTTTAGATTTTTTTCTATCGAGAAAATTTCGTTTAATCTTGTATTCATTTCATAAATTCTGAAATATACAGTTAAAAATCATATTTCGAAATATCAAGTCTCTAATCCATATACTTTTTGAAGGGCATGGACTACAAATACAGGTTTTTTCCCGTAACCCTTTAAAATATGAATGTGGAAAGTACACCTCATAATTCTTGTGGGCTGCTTACCGTTTGGGCACCTATTCGTTTTTTATAATATCAGCCTATACTTCCCACTGCTGGACAAAGGCCCTTCTCTCACAAATTGAGGTGAGAGAGATTAGGTCATACTCTAGCACGCGGACACAGTGCGGATTGGTGGAGGCAGGTTTGTGGCCAACTGCTGTTGAAACTTATCAAGCCGCTTTAAAGGTTTCCAGCTTAACTTAGCGACCACCACATTAAGTGGTAGCTGGGACTAACTGCTTAGCAAGCCTTTCCAAGCACAGAGACGCTCGAATATGAAAATGCCACAAACGGTCACCCATCTTAGGCCGGCCGAGTCGAACGCTGCTTAGTCTTGGTAATCGATAAAAACACCGCGTTCGCACAGCGCTACGAGCGCCTCATTCGCTTGTAACCCTCATAAAATAGCTACACAAAAGTAGTGTTTCGTATGATCTATATATATTTTCTTGTAATTCGATTATATAAATTCGCATGATTTGTATCTTGCGAATAAAAGTAAAAGAAAAAATATCAATTAACTAATAACTAGTACACGTAAGTAAAATAAGTATCTCGGTTTTTCTAAAAATATAAACCAAAAAAGCGTCACAGTGTATCTAAATTTTTTTTATCTAATATTATCACAGAAAGGCATACATAAAGGTGATCTATTTGATATTCCACGCGAGGGAACAAGCACGTACTATTAACTAAATACACTGAATGAGCGCCGGATCCCGATGCAAACAATCGGAATTTACATTAGTACAGTTCCACTATCACGTTTTAAATCGGCCCACCACAGATTATTGCAGACACTTTACTCCGTATACAGATACTAGAATTGAATCTCACGAACCGTGATAGGGTGGTACAGTACAAAGTATAGTCATAAAGGATCTTGTGGCCCGCGGCGAAATTGGGAACTAACGCTGTCATCATGTGAAATATCATTTCACGAGAGTCGCAGAGTAGCCGTTTGCTATGAAATTTACCCAAGTTATTTTTTATTTAGTAGCCGTGCGGACCAACCTGTGAAAATATGTCCCTTGGAAGTAGAAACATTTTACTAAACGTTAAACCTAATGGGAAATAATCAATAGAATTTACTTAAAACATAGCAAATAATTAAAGCAAAGTTCTTGTAAAGCGGTTTTTTATTTCATAGGGTAGGTTTTTTTTAAATGATAAAATTGGTATTTGTACATGCGTGGCTTATTTCCGAGCGCGTGCTCAATATATCCGTCCTGTTGGAACTCTGTACTCTCTGCCTACCCCGCAAGGGATCTGGCGTGAGGTTATAGATAGATAGATTAAACCTAATTTTGCATCAACGCCCTGTCAATGTCATCCATGACCCAAAAGATCCTTGTCGCACTTTCTAAGTGTAACAAACATATAATTCTTCTTTTTTCTCTGGTGTTTTTCTAACAAGCGAAGATTGGCTATTTATCAGAATCAGAATCAGAATATTTTTTATTCATGTAAACCATTACAGTATTTATGAATCGTCAAAATAGTAACAAAGACTCTACCGCCAGTTTGGAATGTCATTCCTGTGGAGAAGAAGGGCATGAAATTCAACGCTTACTCTTTTACAATATCAATCAATCAATCAATCAATCAGCCTATCGCAGTCCACTGCTGGACATAGGCCTCTCCTAACACCCGCCATTGCACACGGTCCTCTGCCTTCCGCATCCGGTCTGTCCCAGCGACCTTTTTGAGGTCGTCGGTCCATCTAGCTGGGGGCCGTCCTACCTTACGCTTACCAAGTCGCGGTCTCCACTCTAGGACACGCTTGCTCCATCGGCCGTCGGTCCTTCTGCAGATGTGACTAGCCCATTGCCACTTTAGCTTACTGAGTCTGCGAGCTTTTACAATAGTATTTTTAAAATTTTTCCATCTACATTTTGTTGTGGGGTATGGGAGAACAATGTAGTATCAGGTGAGTCTAAATTAAATTAACCAAGTTAAACTATTCATGTGAAGGGCTACATGGTTCTCTCATTTACAGTTAAAGAAATGAGGAAGAATAATGATCAATTTTATTTAACTACTAGAAGGAAGAGAGGGAATAATAATAGCTGAACATGTTATCCACATTCTGGTGGAGCTGGAACAGCACCTATCCAAGCATTTTTATCTTTTAAATAATCATCTAGAGTATAGTAAGCTCGCTTGCAGAGCGTACGTTTAATACTGGATTTGAATTTATTTTCACTAAATTGAGTGACGTCAAGTTAAATTTTATTATAAAATCATATTTTTAGTTGTCTTTGGTTCATACAACTCGAAACAGTCGCGCTGCGCCAACAATTCTGACTCACTTTTGTATCTACCTACACGTCTTGTGCCGGCGACTAGGACCAATTAATATGATTTATAATGACCTGTAGTAGTTATCGATATGGGTTGTGTATTGTACCTATAATCGACGATAAAGGACGGCTTGATCTAGTGGTTAAGAGCTTAAGTCGCTAAGCCCACTGTATTGAGTACATAGTCGCTAGTGCGATCTCCGCACGCGCACGCGACACTAACTTCTAACTACTATGTTTAGAACGCATTTTTATATGCCTTACAAAATTTTGTTTCGGTCTGGGTATTTGTGTATATAAAAGTCATGTTTGTATATGCACTCATTATGCATATCAATAACTCAAAGCGTGAGGACAGGTATTTAAAAAAAAATCAGTCAATTAATTCTGACGAACAACTATATGCTACCTGTCCTATTTACTCTTCTGCAACTCATACGCCTCTAAACACATGGACTGTCAATATTTCCTAAAAAGAATTTTTATGAAGACAACTTTGATATTTAATTGCACGTGAAATAAAGTTGAGTTTTGTCGGCCCAAGTTTATAAAATAAGAGGTATTTGGTAGTAGTGGTAGTTGTCCAGATCATAGATCACGGTTACGTTCGTAGAGTGAGGTATCTGTTATTTTTGTGGTATAGTCCTGATCGCTTCATACGGTAGAAAGAGCTTCATGGGACTATGAATCGGAATTAAATGTGAAATGTTTGTCCAAAGCGGTGATAGTTTGGTTGGTCGAACGCACTCTTTGTAATCAAGAGGTTCGGGGTTTGAAAACACCGACTCATGTCTTTGCAATTAATTCGTAAACCTAAAAAACCATTAATATTATACAAGGTGTAACATAAATGAGTCAAGACTTTAGAAACTACGATAAGATATTCAAATCAAAAAATCAAATCATCTTTAAATCAGGCTCTAAAAAAAAAAACAAACCCATAAGTTGTTAGTAAACATTTGCTTAAACTATGTTAGTAAATTTACATTTATTATTTTTATATACCATTACACCAGGTGTATCCTACACAGGTGCTCCATATAATGGCCCTCAGTTTTGCTGGCAACAACTCTCAGCAGACTGTTGTCACTGTCTCGAACACGTCGCAACAGGGATGCGCATCTTTTGCGTATAATACCGAAAAAGTCGTCAGTATGCGCCGCCGCAAACATACCTGATGCGCTGCAGAACCGAGGCAGCGACAACAGTACCCTAAACGCGTTATTGTACTGCACGCGCAAGGCATTATATGCTTTTTGTGAGTATCTGGTCCACAGGGTACAGGTATAAAAAGACTGGCAGAATGCCTTAAATAAAGTAATCTTGACATTACTGTCACATCTCGCAAACCTGCGGGCCAGCATGTTGCATCTTACAGTTAGCGCCCTACGCTCTCTTTCTATATCACAGTCATCTGTGCCATCTTCCGTAACCCAGTGACCAAGGTATTTGAACCGTGTTGTTCTGCTCAATGGCGGTCCACATAGCGAAACATGGGGTACAGTATCGTAATTTTTATTCCGGGCTTTGAAAACTAGTAGCTCGCTTTTCTTAGCATTGTACCTCAGTCCATGGGCCTCCACATAGCCCTCGCATATTTTTACTAGCTTCCTAAGCGCACTGATCGACGGACTCAGCAGCACCATGTCGTCAGCATAACTTATGTTGTTGAATGAAACTCCATCTATTGAACATCCAATACCAGTGCTGCTAAGTTCATCGATCAGCTTATTAATAAAAATAATAAACAATTTGGGTGATGTTGAGCCCCCCTGCCTCACTCCACACTCGAGCTTATAAACATCTGAGCAGGTGTTTGCCCATCGTACACAGTTTAACTGATTATTGTACCAGTACTGAAAAATTTGTATGATTTCTGGTGGTAGACTTGTCTCCTGTTCTAGCTTACTCCATAGGATGTCATACGGGACAAGATCAAATGCCCGAGACAAGTCCAGAAAACATGCATACACAGGTGTCGCCCTCCCAGTATAATATTGCACTGTGTTTTTCAGTGTCATAATCGCTGTTTCGGTGGATAATCCATTCCTAAAACCAAACTGTCTGTCATTTATAGATAAATGCCTACCTAGGCAACTGTCAAGCAAACTGTCCATAATTTTAGCTATAACAGTTGCTAAGGATATAGGCCTGTAGTTATTTTTATCAGACAGGTCGCCAGTTTTGTTTTTAGGAACAGGCACCACCACTGTCTTTATAAGCGCAGCCGGTATGTATGAATAACTGACACAGAGGTTGAATAATAGCGCAAGACATCTTGGGAGATGTACACCTGCGTTCTGCAGGTGTTCTATACTCAAGTTATCATAGCCGGGAGACTTACCCCTTGTCATATTCTTAATAACTGCTGCCACCTCTCGAGCAGTAAAACGTACACTTACGTCAGTCGCTCCCGTGTAAGACGTTTGGTTACTCGGATTCAGAAGTGACTGTACTGTAAAGTGTTGCTGAAATAGGTTAGCAATATCAGTAGGTCCCGTTATCCCCTCTACAGCAGATGGGAGACCCGACCTCGGACATAATGCATTAGTCTCTCTCCAAAAGCTTCAAAAGTTTATGTTTGCATGGTGAGAAGCAATTGTCCATTAATATTTGTTGCTGGTTATTTTGACACCACCTTAGTTTAGCTTTAAAAACTTTCCGAGATTCACACATTTGGTAATAGATGGGTCCGGAGTCGGGCCTATCGTACTGTAACCAGGTTTGAAACCGAAGCCTAGCCTCCACATGCGCCTCCTTCACATGTTTGTTCCACCCCGTTACATATTTCCGCTTCCGGCCAACCTTACGTTCACACGTTAGCACTGCCGACTCACTTAAAATGTTAACAATGTTCTGATATAACTTATCTATATATAACCGGTGCTCTAAACTATGACACATATTATCACCACAATTGCGGAAGATAGTCGGCATGTTCACTTCTCGTAGTTTAACATGACAAAGCTCTTGATACTTTTTGATCTGGTCAACATCCCTGTTACCCCATACAACTTTACTATGTACACTTTTATTATTTACAATTTTGGATCTTATCGTATTTATGTCACATTTTATTTGCAAAGGTAGGTGATCCGACCAAAACACATCATACCTAACACTGACATCAGTAATAGCCTGCAAAGCGGCATCAGTGACTACACAGTGGTCCAGCCACCTCCGGCAGTTATCATGAGCATCACTCACAAACGTATATGTTCCGGAAAGAATTCCAAGTTTGTCTATATCGGCACACCACCACATTTGCTCCTCACAGAAACTAAGTAGTTCAGAACCAAAACGCTCACCTGGATGCGCATTAAAATCCCCTAACACAAAAACGTTCTCTATATTTTGATTATCAATAATTGCACCAATCTCGCTCAAACATTCCGTAAACTCAATAAGATTATCAACTGAGTCTGTCGGCATGTATACTGAAAATACTAAAAACACACGATCTTCTACTGTAAACTTAACAGCAGCTAGTCTCACACTATTACATTCGATTTCGGACACCGACGCAACTAATATAGACGCAACTAAATATTGCATCATACAAATTTCATATGAAATACAAACTTTCGATTTATCTATCTATATCCCTAGCGGGGTAGGGTTAACTTCTGATTTATAATTTTATAATTTTTAGGCACTTTGGAATCCACATAATTCACAAAACCTATACTTAGGTGAGCATATTGAGGAATATGTTTCAGAAATGTATTTGAAATCACCGTATAGCTTTAAATTATGATTAAATATAACGGACTAAATAAGTAATAGCAATTTTGCTAATAAAAAATATAACAGACTTAAAAAAATACTTGAAATCGACTAAGCTTCCAATTTGGTACAAACTTTCAGGTCCAGCGTTATGACTTCTTGTATAATATTTCTAACCACAACATGATCTTTAAATAACTAGAACGATAAGAAAACCCAACTGAGTTGTCTCCTTCCAAATGGAAGGAATCGATAGCAGAGATCAAGGGGAAGACAAGGGGTAACAATTTGGGGTGCAATTTTTTATTGGCCCTTAGATGGGATCCCGGGATCTTATCAGGGATATTATTTATGATATCTTAAGGCAATACAAATTCTCCGGATCCGTAATTTATTTATTTTTTGCTTCGTTCGCGTGATTATCTGAAGACTAGTTGTTGCCCGCGACTTCGCTCGCGTGCCAAAGGAAACCTGGGTGCAAAATGTCAGCTTTCTAGGTCCAAGGGTTTGGACTGGACGTTACTTGAGAAATCATGGGTTTGTATGGGTACATACAAACTTTCATCTCCTATTTTTTAATTTTAACGGGTTCGTTGGTGCAGTGGCGACTTATGTGCAAAGCAATCACGATGTTGGCCTGAATCATAGGTCGGAAAAATTTAATTTTTCTGTAGAAAAGTCTATTGGAAAATTAAATGATGCCCATATATGGCAAAAGCTTCTTTTTAAATGGGATCAAACTAAATTCGCGAATAGTGGGTGTACACAGTACACTTATACCTCTCCTGCTTGGGGAATCGCTATTTCTTTTGTAATAAATTATACATAGTGTATCCTTTAATAATTTTAATCCTATTTTAACCAGGAAAAGTCAAGAGTCTCCGTAACCGGCGAGCGTGTATGAGACGAACTATGAGAGTGGAGGAAGCCAGAGACGTATGTAAGGAAAGAACCTGTTGGAACTCTGTACTCTCTGCCTACCCCGCAAGGGATCTGGCGTGATGATATAGATAGATAGATAGATTTAACCGTTATTATAATCTCTAAGATTTTATAAGCTTCCCTACAATAATATTATAATAATTTTATTTAAAGTTCTCGTACTCTCGGGGCCGTTGAGACTAATATAATTAAGTATAATACGGTGAAGTAGCCTACTTGCTAGTGATGGGACATGGAAAAAATGTTTATCGATAAAATTGTGAATTATTTGAGTTTACTACCGATAAAAAAAGATGTTACTTCACCATGCGGGTTCAGTGCGGATTCGTGGAGGCAAGTTTCAATCCATCCGCCGTTGTAAATTATCAAGCTGTCGATAAAGATTATAACTTGGTTTTAAGATTAACACCGTAAATGACAGCCAGAATGTCGTAGATAGCAAAAAGTGAAAATGCCACTAACAGTGATTCTTCTTAGACTTATCAAAATTAAAGTTGCATGACCTTGATAATTGCTAAAAATACTTTCGCAGTGCGTTACTGTAGTAATTGTATGCGTTGAACCACTTTAAAAAAGGTTAAGAAATCCTGATCAACAGAGTTAATTAAAAATTTACAATGTTTCTAAGATCTATATTTCAGCAAATTATGCACTTAGCAAAAACTAAGATCTAAGCTACGATAGTTAAATTATGTTGATGACCTCAAATGATCTTCACGTAATCAATCGCTCTACGAAAATCACAGAAATAATACTGAAGAAATACCTAACTTCTGACAACACTGAGGCTTCTGTCACGAAGTCAGCGGGAGCGGGGCGGCGGCGGCGGCGGCGCGGGGAGGGGCGCGGCAACGCTGTATCCGGTCTCGAAGCCAGCGGGCAGACCGCTCGGCGCTAGAGCGGCGTGGTGTTGTGTTACGAGAAATTAGTATCTTTGTTCGCAAACGAAATGTCTAAACAGCGACGACAACGTCTTTTTGATACTAATTCCTTCTTAAAGTTTGATTTATTGTGGGCAAAAGAAGATGTTAATTCCTACAACCGGGCGAGGAAGCAAATCTATCAAATCAAATTCTATCAAAAATCATTGTATTAATTTGCTTCAACAAGTCGGCGGGCATTTTGAAACTTTGGTCGTTAAAAAACAAAAAAGAATACTACAACTCAACACTACGTCAATGCAGACGCGCGGGCTCCGCTAGATTGGTACGCACCACTCGTACGCCGCTTGCCGCCCGCTCCCCGCGCCGCTGCCTTCGAGGCCAGTTCCATATAAATGTATGTATTGGAACGCGCCGCTCTCTCGCGCCGCCGCCGCCGCCGCCCCGCTCCCGCTGACTTCGTGTCTGAGGCCTGACAGCCTCGCCTACCGACCCGCAGGGCTAGCGCAGGCTAGGCAGTAAGACATATATTACGGATTTCGTCGACCAAGGCGTGAGGTAACCGATTTATTTTACGTGCTAGCATGATATATCGTGACAAAAGACAGACACGAGAAAATTCATTTCAAGAATTGTATTGTATAGACAAGACAATTTTAACTTGCCTACAAGACTCGAATCACGGGCCGACCATATTTTATAACTAGCGAACAAAGTCTTGCTGCCCATACTAGCCCTGTGGATTATATAAAATTGTGTGTGTGTGTGTGTGTGTGTGTGAATGATGTACGCTGTTGGCCTCGAGGCCTCTACAGCTTCACCGGATTTAAAGGCGAGCGTGCAACCACTACGCTCTAGCCAGCCAGAAGGGCAAGAGGCGACATACTCGAGGGCGCCTCGAAGAGGCGCCCTCGGTTGGGACAGTCGCTGTACCCTACAGCGCGGTTGACCGGTGCACTACTAAGTGCACCGGTCAACCGCCGGCTATGGGAGGGGATCTACTACTACGTCGTCGCCCGTATTCTGAGCGGAAAGAAGAGATGACAAAGCATCGGGGGGGTCGGTGAGAACATGTCGCGGCCGGCGGTGGCAGCAGTGGTCGGGGGGGAGATCGTAGTAGATCGTAGATGCGTTCGCGAAGTGACGTGTTGACGCCTTTTTAATAAAGGCGCGAATAGATTCGAGACCTAGATCGGAGTGGAGGATTATATAAAATATTTGTTAGCGCCATTTATATTGGTTCTACTTTGATTTTCTTACCCTTCTAATTCCTTATAATTATGATCTCTATCTCTGTCGCTCGTGCTACAGCTGCGATAGGAATTTGTTTGTCATTACAAACAGTCTGCGATCGACTCTCGTACTTTCCAGTTGCCGCTCCATTTTTAAGTCTCCAAGAATATTTTTTTTTTTTTTTAAGAATAACGTAGCCCCACACTAGGATTTATTCCTGTGTCGTGGGTGCGTTTACAAACATGAAAATTCACATACACAAATACCCAGACCGGAACAAATAATTGTGGATCACACAAAGATTTGTCCCGTGCGGGACTCGAACCCGCGACTATTAGACGCAGTGGGCAGAGCGGCTTAAGCTCTTAACCACTACGCTAAATCGTCCGTCAAAGAGTGTTCCGTACCTTGGAATCATCTACCGCGTAAATCCGCTTCTTCGCACATTTATCGTGAACCGCTTTTCTAAAGAAGCCCAGAAGAAGCACTGCCAGACTGGGAGTCCTGTTGGGAGAACGTGTTACGATAAATAGACAAATTGAGTTAATCCTAGCGTACCTATTGCAAAGTCCTCGGTTAGAGACCAGGTTAGTCGTTAACTTCCCATACTTATCAGCCCTCCTAGCCGCACGCGCTTTCACAGCAGTGACGTATTAGCGCGTACAGCTGTACTGTTAGGTGCCTGTGCCTGTAATATTAAACAACAAAGTCGAGCCCGCTCAGTTTCTTCACCCGATCTTTTCAGTGGAGGCCGTATTCCCATCCGATCCGAAGTGCCTCCGTAGGGTCTGCCCCGGTTCTGCAGCGCGTCAAGAATGTTCGCTGAGGCGAGAGTTGATTGATTTTTCGCCACTATGCGGAAACGGTGCGCATCCCTGATGCGGAGGGTTCGGGGCAATTCCAACAGCATCCTAAGGGCCATGGCTGATAGACTCGACTATCAGTACATGAATCATTGCTGTATGCTTCATGTACATACTTGATTTGTGTGACTTATTGCGTTTTGTTGTTGTTAATGTTTCTTTACTAACCCTAATATTAAGACTAAATGTTCTTCTAAAACGTGATCCCATTTGGTCGAATTAAAGAATTTATTATTATTATATAAAATAAATTATTTGAGTTTGAGTTTGCCGTGCTACTAATATCGATAATGCATGAAACCGCACGCTTCAACCCTAACCTTTTGTAACACACTCTTGCCTCGTACAACCGCGCACCCTTTATAATAAAGCGTGTTAATTTTTAAATACACGACCTTTCATTCGCCTCGGCCTCCCTGAAATGTAAAGCACAAAATGCATTATTTTATGCTCGTTAAATTCTAAAATTGCTTGTGGGGTATTACGGTTTACTGTACTTAAAATATATCAAAGGCATTTGACAAAGAAATTTACAGATTCAAAGAGTTTGTTTTATATTGAGAATAGGTAGATACACAATTTTTTTTTTTCTTTTTTCTATTATTATTATGATATTGTAGTTTTGTAGTCTCTCTGCGTAGCGTGGCTATGTCCTAGATTAGGCTTACATAATAATATCCTTGGGGCGGCGTAGTTCGATAAATCGAACGATAAAGATTTATAAATTCTTTTTGGTATCTCTATCTATCTATCTATATCATCACGCCAGATCCCTTACGGGGTAGGCAGAGAGTACAGAGTTCCAACAGGTTCTTTTCTTACATACCTCTCTGGCTTCCTCCACTCTCATAGTTCGACTCATACACGCTCGCCGGTTACGGTGACTCTTGACTTTTCCTTCAGATAAGACTCGGTTTATTTGGTCGTGGTAAGATAGTCTAGGTCTTCCCCGGTACCTGCATCCTTCCACTTTCACATTGTATATCTGTTTTGTCATTCTTTCATCTGGCATTCTTTCTATATGCCCGAAACAACGGAGCCCTTCCTCATCTTTACACCGATACTATCTTTCATACCTACTCACTTTCTTACTACGCTGTTGCTAATGCGCTCAGCTTCACTCCTTTTTGGTATCAATGACATTGATTTTTTATATTATTTAAAGAAAAATCATAATGCATTATTTTTTACAATCCATGAGTGGTGCTCATGGATTGTAAAAAATAAATGTTTACTAAATAAACGTTAGTTTATGTGTGCATTTGAATATTAAAAAAAAAAAAATATCTAGTTTATATTCAGACTGATATTCGATTCGATTAGTCCTAAATATGACTACCAATCCAATTGATTTAGATATTTTTTTTTCTAAAAATCACCCTCACACTCGTATTTTTTTGTCGCCCTACAAGTCAGGCGACGTTGCGCGACGTATTCCTAGAAGATTTTACTTATGAATAACCTTTTTTATGCATTAAATTGTCGTCATCTCGAAAGCCACTATTAGAATTTGACTGCCTCGTTGGTCTAGTGGCACAGTAAATCGCTTTGTGATCATGAGGTCCTGGGTTCAAATCCTAGGTCAGACAAATGTAGTTTTTTTAACGAAATATTACCAGTATGAGTCCGGAGTCTGGAATTGTATGTATATGGCAATAGGCTCGCGTCGGCGAAAAGTGGATGTACTCAGTACACCTCTGCCACCACCCATTTTTCGCCGTCGATGTTAGGTCCCAAGTAATAGGGGGCGAGCCTATTGCCATGTACCGGGCCCAATTCCAGATTCCGGACGCATACTAGGAAGTTTCCGGAAAAACTTCATTTGTCCAACCTAGGAATTGAACCCGGGACCTCGTGATCACCAAGCGATTCGCTTTGCCACTGGACCAACGAGGCAGTCTGTCCAACAGTTAATATTATTTCTAAAAATCCCTAGCAAAAAGCTATATATAATTTTGTTTTTGTTCGAGTGTTTCTGTATCTATGCGGTATCTGTATCCGAAAGAAGGGATATAAGGGCATCGGGAGGGTCGGTGAGAACATGCCGCGGACGGCGGTAGCGGCTGATAGGAGGGCAGTTAGGTTCGTAGTCGGGGGCGGCTACGATTAGTGGATTCCTATGACTGGACGCGTTCGCGAAATATCGGGCTGTCGCCTTTTTAATAAAGGCGCGAATAGGTCCGAGACCGAGATCGGAATGGAGATCGACGTTCCGTATGAACCACGGGGCTCCGATGGCTTTGCGGAGGATCACACTGGTATCACGCACACAGTACGTGACTGAGGCCGAGTTTCAGCGCCATTTTTGTTAGCAATGCCCTGCCTAGACCAGTCTTAGTCTAAGTATAAAATATAACATCATTACAAACCCAACACCACATACTGTACATGTGATGTACTGGAGCGATCCACTCGGCGACTGACATAAATCTAACTTAACCTGCGGTAACTTAGCGCGTGGCGCGAGTTCCGCCAACTTAATTCCAACTTTAACTTGAGTACGTTTATATAATGTAATTTTAGTGTACCACAGTTTGGAATTAGTTTCTTTTTAGGGCATGTTGTTTTTGATGTTTTGCGTTTAGGTCGCGAGGTGTAGCCTGGATTTAAGGTTTCACCATATAGCCGACGCAGCGCGACGGTGGCGCGCCTTGAGGAGTTGTCATGTACTGAAATGTACGGGAAACGCCACACAGCGCAGCCACGCTCGGCGCCACGACAACCGTCACGACCCGCCGCTGTCGCGGCGGCGGTAGCGAGACGCCAATATTTGTGAGAGCGGGACGCTGGTGTTGGGCGGCCGCCCGGCCGCAGACGGTGCGACCGACGTCGCGCCCCCAGTGAGACGTGTGTGTGTGTGAGTGATATACGCTGTAGGCCGTGAGGCCTTTACAGCTTCACTGGACTTAAGGGCGAGCATGCAACCACTACGCTCGAGCGAGAAGGGCAAGGGGGCGACTTACTCAAGGGCGTCTCAAGGAGGAACGGCCTCGGTTTGGACAGTCGCTACGGGGGGAGGGGGTGTAATTAGTGCACCGGTCGGCGGGCTAGGGGATCTACGACTTCGTCGTTGTCGTCCGTATCCGGAGCGGAAAGAAGCGATGTCAAAACATCGGGGATCGGTGAGAACATGTCGCGGCCGGCGGTAGCGGCAGGGGTTGGGTTCGTAGTCGGCGGCGGCTACGATTAGCGGATTCGCATGGAAAGATGCGTTCGCGAAGTGTCGAGTTGTCGCCTTTTTTAATATAGGCGCGAATAGATTCGAGACCGAGATCGGAGTGTGGCCCAGTGTGTCGTGCGCGCCGCGCTACGAACCGCCGGCCGAGCACCACCCGAACGCCGCCGTCGCACTCCGTCGGCTATTTGAACAAACCTATATCATCATCAACAGCCAAAAGACTTTCACTGCAAGAAAAGACTTCCCCTAAACCGGCTTTGTGTATTACACATTCAACGTTTACCTGTAACCTTAACCGGGTCATCCGCCCACTTTACAGGGGGCCTGCCCACTCCACGTCTTCCAGTACGAAGTCGCCACTCGAGCGTCTTTCTGCCTCAACGGCCGTCACTTAAAGCAAAGGAGTGTCCCGCCCACTGCCACTTAAATTTGAAAACTCAAAAGAGTGGATTACTTAAAATATATTAAGTTAGTGGCACTTTCGCCACATTGGTTTTAGTTCCTAATTTGTATGTAATATGTGGTACCTAATGCAATAGATAATTTTACTTGGAAGCACGTTCAGGGTTCAAATCTCGGCTCGAAAATAAGTTTTGCAAAAAACTATGATCTACTGTCACTCGATAACAGCATCTTAGCCAAGTAGCCTATTGTGTAGTTGTCAAAAAACTGATGTACTTAAAAAGTGGAGGGACCATTGCCCAGCAGTGGGAAACTACAGGCTTATTCACTTTGATCATTTTTTTATGTAGCCCTACTATAATTTAATCCTGTGTTTTAAGTGCGTTACAAACATGATAATTCACATACACAAATACCCAGACCGAAACAAATAATTGTGGATATTCGTCCCGTGCGGGAATCGAACCCGTGACTATTAGACATAGTAGGCGGAGCAGCTTAAGCTCTTAACCTTTGCGCTAAATGACTTGGCACAGCCATTTTGTTTAACCATTTAAAACCTTTCGCCGATATATACATATCCTCCTCACAAATGTGTTCGAACAAACCATAGTAAACGCATTGTATTAATTAGATAGGTTAAGGTTGTAAAATTTTTTTTTGCCAATAAAGTTTATTATTATTATTATTATGTATCTCGCTGAGATTCACGGGCTTTACCCGGACCTTTGAAAGGCTTGCATGGGGACATGGGTCCAACACGTAGAGGCCCTTTGCGAGAAGTTAATGTTATGTAAGCCACCTGCTGAGATCACTTACTGAAAATGAAGAAACATAACCAGCGAACTGACCCCGGCAGGTGCAAGGACTATTGTAAATTATGGAAAGAAAACAAGGGCTATGCAAATGAGGTTTGATGGACAAAAACTGGACTATTTCAAAGGGGACGGACACCGGCCATAATTAGTGATACCTAATTACCCGTGGCCGGCGGTGACTCGCCGCTTACTAGATGGGCCCTCAAACGGTCGTCCTAGGACAACTGAGGGCAACACCGGTGTGAGCGGCTCAGGGGTGTAGAGAGGTGTGCTGCGCTTTCTCCGAAGTTACTCGCGGCGTTATGCCCTTTAACACTTCCACCCCTGGAGTACATCGATGTAGGAACGCATTATCTTCCTACGTCGATATAGCTCTCACGGCTCCTCTCTGGACGGCCAATTAAGGCTAGCCAGAGCCGAGAGTCCTGCGGGCACCCTTCGGTTTCCACTCGACCGACGAAGACACGCCGAGTTGGGGGCCCTGACCGACTCTCTGAAGCACTCGGGTCCGTGGTGTCGTTACTCACCAACAGCTCGCCACAAGCTGCCCTGCGGGCTTATTATTATTATTATTAAGTTTACAATATTTGTCCCCTCTCGTTCATGCTACAATACTCCTCCATTGTACACTTTGGATCTCTTTTCGTGGATAACTAAAATAACACAAATCGATACTCGACTGCCTTGTTGGTCTGGTGGCAAAGCCCATCGCTTTGTGATCACGAGGTCCTGGGTTCAAATCCTAGGTCGGACAAATGTAGTTTTTAACCGACTTCAAAAACGAGGAGGTTCTATGTTCGGTTGTATGTATGCTTTTTTTTCTTTTTTTTATGTATTTTCAGCGATATTTCCGTCAATTGTGGACCGATTTTGATGATTTTTTTATTGCATTGGGTTCAGTATAGCTCCAAGGTGGTCCCATTTTAATTTCATTGGCATTGGACCTTAGACTTAGAAGATACACCAGGGAACTCCTTAGCGACAAACAATAGGCATGTCTAAATTGCGATATTATGGGTATTACGTCAATCCTATAGGTACTCTATTATAGAACTAAGTACATTAGCCAACTTCAAAAAGGAGGTTCATAATTCGTTCTTTTTTATAACTCCTTTGCTTATGAACCGATTTTGATGATTCTTTTTGCATTGGGTTCAGTACAGTTTTGAGGTGGTCCTATTTTAATGTTATTGGTATTGGACCTTGGACTTTGAAGATACAAGAGGGAACTCCTTAACGGCAAACAGCATGAATGTATAGATTCCGTTATTATAGTCATTATATTAATCCTGTAGGTACCTTACTAAATTATTCACTCGTCACTTAAAATTGTAAAATAAAAATCTTTTAAAAAAAAGGTAAACCGACTTCAAAAAGCAAAAAATAAATATTTGAAGTCGGGGCCAAGTAACCGACTGCACCAACCAGCACCGACTTCAAATATTTATTTTTTGCTTTTTGAAGTCGGTTTACCTTTTTTTTTTAAAGATTTTTAACGAAAAATTCCCAGTGTGGGTCCGGAGTCTGGAATTGTGCCCGATATATGGCAATAGGCTCGCCCCCTATTACATGGGACCTAACATCGTCGCCTAAACGTGGGGGTACTTAGTACACCTCTACCACCCCCTCTGAGGAATATAGGCGTGACGGTGTGTGTGTGTGTGTGTGATACACTTTAATAAATATGGTCACACAAAGATTCGTTTGTCACGAACCCGTCTCGGGTTCGATTCCCGCACGAAACGATTTATTTGACAGTAGGCGGAGCGAGATAAGCTCTTAACCGCTGCGCCAAATCGTCCGTCTTTAAAACACGTAACGTGGTGTGTTACGGTAACTGCGTAAAATTACCGTTTAATTGTACCCCAGTGGTATACAGAATACCATTACATGATCTCTATCTATCTATATCATCACGCTATATCCCTTGCGAGGAAGGCAGATAGTACAGAGTTCCTTTGCAGACCTCTCTGCTATCCTTCACTCTCATAGTGTGTCTCATACACGCTCGCCGGTTACGGAGTCTCTGGACTTGCCCTTCGGATAAGATACAGTATATTTGGTCATGGTAAGATAGTCTAGGTCTTCCCCGGTACCTACATTCTTCCACTTTCGCATTGTATATCTGTTTTGTCATTCTTTCTTCTGACATTCTTTCTATATGCCCTAACTAACGGAGTATCCCCTAACATGCATACCATTACATTATCATTTTACTAAGTCATCGTAACGCGACGCGTTTGGTATTATCGATAGAGCCATAAGTTTATTATTATTCTAAAGACCCAAATACCATAACAATAGAATCCCTTCCACGAATTCGTTCCACTTAAAATCATTTAACAGAATAGTTGAAGAAATTTGGTAATTGACTTAGAATCTGAGATTTTCGGTAGCAAGTGACTTTTAGGATATAATTTGAGTAATTGAGTTTGTGCCAGAACTTTGATAGTCGTAATTGTTAGGCTCGACTTCGATACTTCAGTTCAGATTAATTGTTTGTCCCGAACTGAGAGTAAAAGTGTCGACAATTTTCCGGTAATGTTCCGCAAATATATTAAAATTAAAATGTTTCACTAGTTGACGTATTTGTGCCTAAGTAAATGGTAATATCAGCCTGTTTTTGCCCCACTACTGTGCAAAGGCCTTCTCTCACAAATCGAGGAGGGAGAGATTAGGACATGAAACTGATAAACTAACTTTTAAAAGAAAGCTAAATAGTTTCTGCTGAGTAAGTGCTAACAATGTCAGAACGCTTAGTATATATATTGAACAACTCAAGTGATAAATTTTTAAAGAGACTCTGTTGAACAATCCCACAGTCTAACCAGCAACATGGTTTTGTGGGGCCATATCCTAATATGTATTTATTTATAGAAAGATATTAAATAAATACTTCACCAAGCGGTCGTACTCCGCCAAGTTTATATAATATAAATATAAATTAAAAAAGCCTATATTCCCCAAACGCTGCTAAAGGTGTATTGTGAACAATCAATTTAAGACGACGAAGTTAGGTCCCATAGGGGCGAGCCTATTTCCATATACCAGTATCTATATATGGTTCCATATACCATAAAATGTATACAAGGAAAACTATAGATCTGTTTAATCAGCTAGGCGATAGGCATTGCTATACTACGCGATATAGAAATAAATTAGATCAACCGCAATTTCGTGTTAGATTTTATAATAAAATTCCTACTGACGTCACTAAACTTAGTGCAAATAAATTCAAGGCTTGTAATTAACGTACCCTCAATAAGCCAGCTTATTATACGCTATATGATTATTTAAAAGATAAAAAAAATACTTGGATAGGTGCTGTTCCAGCTCCACTTGGAAATTGAATATGTATATCTTGTTCAGCTATTATTATTTATTATTATTTAATATTCCCTCTCTTCCTTCTATTAATTCAGTTTTGTTCTCCCATTTCTTTCTCTGTAAATGAAGGAACCATGTAGCCATTCTCATGAATAGTATAATTTGTTTAATTTAACTTGATTGACTGACTGATTGATTGACTCACCTGATAGATACTACAAAATATAGATAGAAAAAGAAAATGTAAAATACTATATTGAAATAGTAACCGTGGAGTTTCTTGCCCTTCTTCTCCACAGAAATGACATTTCGAAGTGGTGGTAGAGTCTTTGTTACTATTTTGACGATTGATAAATACTGTAACGGTTTACATAAATAAAAAATATTCTGATTCTGACAGCTAGGTCGAGTGGTTCAGGGCTTAAGTGGCTCCATCTACTGGTTTGAGTAGTCGCGGGTTCGATTCCCGCACGGGACAAATCTTTGTGTGACTCACAAATATTTGTTTCAGTGTGAGTGTTGTGTATTTAATTTTTGTAAACGCACCCATGACACAGAGACAATTCCTAATGTCGGGCTACGTTTTTTCTAACAAAAAAAAAAAGAAACAAATGAACTCTACATCGACGGAAATGCATAAGGAGATAGAGCAGATAGATATATGAAGCGCACATTCTGTCAAATAGTGTCACAACTCAAGATTGTTCCTTTTTAATAGTTTCAAGTCCTTAGCCTGCAGATTGTGTAAACCCGTAAAATTGCCTCAAAACGCCGTAACAAAGCGGACGAGAGTATCATATGCCAGTTTATAGTAACTAAGAAACCGTTTGTAAAAATAGTATTTTATTGAGAACACTATATTCAAAAAAAAAAATGTGATTTTTGAGTTAAGATGCTATTTAAGCGGAGGTGGAGAATGTAGATAAACGGAAAGACGTGTGTCAGAATCGTAAAGTATGGCGAACTGTAGTCTCTGCCTGCCCCACTGGGGATAAAGGTAGGAGTGTATGTATATATGTAAAATTGGAATCAACATGCTATACAGACTGTTCTTTTGTATCCTCACGGAATTCGCAGGAGTAGCTGTACTGGTGATACTGAGTGGAATTTCATAAAAAAACGAGACTAATAAAAAAAAGTGAAAAATTCTTGACCTGTTACTCCGCTTGTGTGGTGACTATCTTAAGCGATCTAGCCGTGGAAAACATATAATACTGTAGATATATCTATCGTCATCAACAGCCTATTCCTGTCCAGTGCTGAACATAGGCCTCCCCAATCACCCTCCAACGCAACTGGTCCGATGCCACCTGCATCCAACAACTTCCTGCGATCGTCACATCATCGTCGGTCCATCTGGCCAGCGGCCGTCCAACTAAGGTTATTCTGATTTAATGTCAAATGAGTATAAGTCGATATGATCACGTCAAATCCCTTGCGGGGTGGGCAGATAGTGTGGAGTTACAACAGATTCTTTTCTTACAGACCCCTTAGTCTTCCTACAGTTAAAATATGACCTAAAAACAAACATGGTTAATTTTAAGCAGTGTAGAATTTTCAAATACTCCATTTATCCATAAATACGTTGATTCGTAACTTCAAAATAAGTAAATAAAATGAAAACGATCGCGGGCTGACTTTATATCGGGAATTCCAACAGAACCCATAGGAACTACCGTACAAACATATTGATATCCCTAAATCAGAAATCAATACAAACACAGACACCAACTACACTAACACACCAACACAAAACCCTACGTCACCTCTGGCAGTCGCCATTCCCAAGAGCATAAATTTTCTTGGGAGAGGCGAACGTGGGAAGCCAGGTATTCAAATAAAATCAGTCGCCCTGTTTATGGACAATAATTCCGAGCGCATTGGTATCGGCTACTGCAACGCAAGCGACCCCAAACGGGTAACAATCTCACCCGGGCTTGCCTCCCTTCTTCATGGCAGCTCGTTTAAGAACACAATGAAGCGTAAGAAGTTCAACGAGCTGCAGAACGCGGGATCGGAAACACAGCGTGCAGAATAGTGCAAACCAAGAACAAGATCGTGGCACTATTCCAAGCGGGCGAGAACACCTCCCAATTCGCCCAAGCATGCAGTATTCTGATCAGCCTAGCGGGGAAGGGTGACAAGCCAACAAAAGTAAGCGTAGACGCCATGGTGGTGGAATTTGAGGAAGGTGAGGCCGCCGACCACATCGGGAAAGTAGAAGCTTCAAAACACCACGAGGTAGTGGCCTATGAGGATAGAGGACAAAACCTCGACTTCCTACGGCCGCGACAGCCAGAAAACCTCACCACAAAAACCCCAACTGACATCTGGGGACACCCCATAGCGACTCAAGATGGGCTCAGCGGGTCTGAACGCCTACAAATGAGGGCAGCTCTCGAGGAGAGCACAGCGAAGCAGAAGCCAAAGGACACTACAGGTGCCAAAAAACTCGCGTCTTTCACAACGGCGCTCGGGAAGGCGGTTCTCGGCATACCAAGTGTCCTGGGGAAAAAAATCAGGAGGAACCAACGGGCGGAGGGGGTGGCAGTCGCCGCCGAAGCGTTCTTGAGGGAGCCCCCTCCCAAAAGTCATAAGCAGCCGGAAGAGGCTCGAACCCAGGTGGGACTTGTCGATCCGCCGGAGCTCAGCGAGGCGACGGAGCCGCTGCAACACACAAAAAACGCGTTCCTCGAGTTCAAAGCAATGACCAAAGCAACAAGAAGGGTCAATAGTGAGACCAGTAGATCCATCCTGCAAACCTATCACCTGGGCAATGAAGGATTGTTAGAGGTGAAGCTCGAGGAGGCAGAAGCAGCGGTGTACAACAACGACAACTCCACCACGGTAAGAGGAGAAATGTCGGGGAAGTACATGGCGGCCTGTAGTGGAACCAGCGGTTTCGTCAAATACGATGAGGAGGAGTCCCGGCGGACCGGCAAACACAAGTTCAGAACCCCCCCTAACGACCCAATAGTGGTTGCGGCGAAGTGCACGAGGGTGGTGCTCGACGGCCGGATACTTGAGATGGCAGAAACCGTCTCAAGTGGCCGGGGTCGAGGGCCCGCAATCGAGCACTGGACCGTACCCAAAATAACATGGGTCAACGGGGTTCCTGGATGCGGAAAAACAACATGGATAATCGCAAATTACAACATCGAAAGCGATATCCTAATAACATCTACAACCGAGACTTAAGGGAGAGACTCGCGCAAAAGGTTAAAACAAACACCAAGAGGAGGGTCCGCACTATGGCTTCAATGCTGGTCAACGGATTGAAAGAAGGTGAAGAGTGCATACGTATTATCATCGACGAGGCACTCATGAACCACTTTGGAGCCGTAGTGTTGGCCATCAAGATAACTGGCGCGAGAGAGGCTCTTCTCGTCGGCGACTGCAACCAACTGCCGTTCGTTGATAGGGAGAACCTGTTTCGACTGCGTTACAACCGCCCAGACTCCGTGGCGCGTATCAACAGGGAGCTGCTCTGCACTCACAGAAACCCAATGGACGTAGCGTATGCCTTCAACGAGATATACGGGGGCATATACTCGTCCAAATCCCTCGTGAGGTCCTTGAGCCTCAGTAAGTACACGGGAGCGCAAATTCCAAAACACCAGGAGAACACCCTGTTTCTGGTGCACACCCAGGCCGAGAAGGAAATCCTCCTCGGCCAGGGCTATGCCTCGGGAAACGGGTCGCGCATCCTCACCGTGCATGAGTCTCAGGGACTAACGAGTGAAAACGTGGTGATAGTGCGAGCGGTCCCTAAGAGACTGAAGCTCCACGGAAGCTATCCACACGCGGTCGTAGCTATCTCTCGCCACACTGGAAGTTGCGTCTACTACACAGACAGCTGTGAAGGGGACGCAACGGCTACACTAATAAGCAGGGCGGGGGAAGCTGCGACCAAAAAAATAAAAGAATACAACATTAAGATGGCTATTCGCAGTCGAGACATGGTAGTTGTTAAAAAGCTGCTGGAGGCGGAGGCCTAAAGGAAACCCTCACAAGCAGCCAAACACCTACACAACTGAGGCATTCTCGCTCAAAGGCAAGCCAAAACAGAAAGCCTCATTCACTCACACAATCTTTAAAATAAATTAAAAAAAAAAAAAAAAAATATAGAAAAAAAACTTCTACTGAAGTACCGCAACAAACAAATACACTGTAACAACAAAACCAAAAAAAAAAATTAGTGACATGTACCATACGAGTGCATATAAAAGCAACTACTAACAACATAAATTAAACAAAAAAAGGAGCGGGACAAACCGGGCCCGCAGTGTCTAATTATAAATAAAAAAAAAACAGAAATCATTCATCGGTTTTTTTATGACTTACTACACTCTGTCTAGTTTCTGTCGACACAAACACGACCCCAAAAAAATTACCTATTGCTTCTCAAAGCTTTTGTAAGTCAAATTCAATTTGTGAGGCTCCTGGCTTCCCTTTCAGAAGGTATTCTGCCGGCCTTTTATTTATTTCCGTATCAATAAATTCAGATTTAATAATTCAAGCACATTCGCTTCTCGGCGCCCTCAATTTTGAGCCCTATTGATGTTAAATAAATTGATTTTGCTTGCAGCTATTATTAAGAGTAGAGTTTATGGGGAAGTTATATTTAACGCAATAATTTTTGGATCCTTAAGGAAGTGACTTAGTAGTTTTTCTATTGTATTTACACCGTTGTGTCATTATTTCTCAAGCGGGGGTGGCAGAGGTATACTGTGTACACCCAATTTTCGCCGACGATATTAGGTGTTACGTAAAGGGGGAGGTGGGGTCTATTAACATTATACCGGGCACAATGCAAGACTCCAGACTGATACTGGAATGTTTCTATAGAAAAATAATATTTTTGTTAGATCAACGAATTGAGTTCAGGACCTCGCGATCGCTACGCATATGATTCACCACTAGACCAACGAGGCCGTCAAAAGTTATGTTGGGGTTTAATATTTTTACTGTGAAAACTGACAATAATGTACAAAACTTATAGGAGATCATCATCATTAGCCACAACTGTATGCTTTGCTGGACCCGCACGAACAGACGGGTCATAACACACGTTGGATGTGTGTTGTGGCCCGCCCGCATACAAAGTGCATTTCAGTAAATATTATCAAATAAGTAATGCTCATACAATATCCTTCCACTTTCAAATTATTTTGCCAGAATACCAGCGCGGCCATCTAATATAACCATCTATCTATCTATCAGCCTTTACTGCCCACTGCTGGGCAAAGGCCTTCTCTCACAAATCGAGGTGAGAGAGATCAGGTCATACTCCACCACGCGGACCCAGTGCGGATTGTACAGCAATATGCTGAGGCCTGTTTGGCCTTACTCAACTTGTACTGTTACTGTTTTAAATACCGTATATATACATTTTGCTATTTCTTCTTCTTCTATTTTTAGTATTTTTTTATGACTTTGTGTTCAATAAGTGCAGCTGTCAAAAAGAAAACTAGGTTATGGTGCTTAAACATTCACATTCCGCGAGGATACTAATTATCAGCCTGTATTAGAAATCTTTAAGTCAAGAGTCTCCGTAACCGGCGAGCATATACTAGACGAACTATGAGACTGGAGGAAGCCAGAGAGGTCTGTAAGGAAATAACCTGTTGAAGCTCTATATTGTCTGACTGCCAATCTTGCCACAAACATCGTTACCCAAAGTCCAAAGATCATGTGTCATCATGTCAATAGCGGTGTGGGTACCAAATACGGGGCGGTAACAAAACTTGAAAAGCGAAATGTTCTCCGCTCACTGAATACTTTATGATGGCTGTAAATCTACTCGAATCGTAAATTTTGCAGTCGCCCGCGCGACCCGCCGAAAAGGCCCTCGACCCTCTATGGCGAGGGATGGATATTAATGCGGTAAGATAGTACCGTTGGAAGGCCATGGTTCTTGGATAATGGTCGCCTTAGTGAGTATTCAGAGAGTTTGGTCTGCAGGTAAGACTGTACCGTTGGTCCACGATCGTGTTCAGTTGAGTAAGTATCTAGTGAGTATGGGCTCCGAAGATCTCCGACACTTTGTATTACGGACATTATAGTAATAATACTCTTCTGTGTAAGAAGGTATTGGTGCAAGGACTGTGTCGCTTGAATGAGCATCGAGTGAGTTAGTGTAAATAGGAATAGCATATTCATTATTCAATAATACCGTGTTGGATTAGGTAATGTTTTGATTCGACTAGCGTAGTCACGTAAACGTAGTAAACTAGGTTCAGCTTAAAATATTGCGTATGTATTTGGAGAGAATCGTCAGAAAATTAATATTTTATTCTCTCTCTAACCTGTAATCAAATTTTCATGAATTTCGTTTTCACGCTGTAATATTAATTATGGTTTGACTATCGCTGTTGTTTAAATGCATTGAATGAGTTTGAACTTCAAAATAAAATATATATTGTAATTAAGTCTATATCTAGTTAGCTGTTACACTAACATCTTAGCCATTATTATATCATGACTAACACTTATCAATATTGTTGTCATGTTATTCAGTAGCATTATATAGCTAACAACGTTTCATACCGCAAACATATATAGCCTTAATGATGAATAAAGACAAGCTATATTCAATGAAAATACAGGACTAAAAAAACAGATCTTTTTTAAGACCCACTGGTATCAGATTTAAAAAAAAGTAGTAAAATACAACACACTCACACTTTTTGTGTAATCTGCTTTCATTAAAACTCGGTGGTATAGATTCCAGTATGGTGTGAGTCGGAACAATTTGCATAAACCTAGAATTGAATTCAGACAAGCTATGACAGTGGAGAAAGCCAGAGAGGTCAGTAAGGAAAGAACCTGTTGGAACTCTATACTCTCTGCCTGCTCCGCAAGGGATCTGGCCTGACGATTTAGATAGATAGAATTGAAATCATTAAAACCTCATACTCGATCGACAAAAAACTGAATATTACTTCTCGAACGTAACTCATTTATCTTGATCTATTATTTATGGAGTCTTTAGTAGGGAGGTTGGGAACATGCTAAAGGAACGGCCGACGTAGGATGCGGTTTTCGCTCATTTAAAATTCCAATTCTGAACCTTTGATTAGATACCTGCCTAATATTCAGTTTTGATTGTTATAATATTAATACAATACCGCGCCTCAGTTTTGTATGGGTCGCTCTCCGGACGAATCATCTTCAATTAAACTGTTTGAGAAAAACAATTTATGAAATATTATATCATACTATTTATGCGTAGCGATGTGCGATTGTGAGGGCAACACCGGTGCGTACGGCTCACGGGTTTCGAGTGGTGTGCTGCGCTTTCTCCGAAATTACTCGTATTATATGTGTCATCTACATACCTACCTACTGCGTGGTACGAGATGATTTGTAACTTTAACTGATGGTTATTCTCATTTCACCTACCGTCAAATTGATGTTATTGTTACTATACTAACTACATTATGAGGCAGTGTGTGTATGTATGTGTGTGTGTATGACTGATCTACGCTGTTGGCCGCGGGGCCTTTACAGCTTCACCGGACAATAGGGCAACCACTACGCTCGAGCCAGAAGGGCAAGGGGGCAACTAGCTCAAAGGCGTCTCAAGGAGGAACAGCCTCAGCTTGGGCAGTCGCTATGGGGGAGGGCGTATACTAGTTGTCTCGCTGTGGTGCTCAGCGCCGGTCGGCGGGTAAGGGTTCTTCAACATTATGAGACGAAGCGCGTAACTTAATAGACGTGACTTTATACCACAATATATAACAAATATTAAAACTAAACATAAAACAATCGGTAAACGTGTTAGCAGAACAGAGTTTTAGCCGAAAAACTTTCAGCCATTAACAGATGTTACTGAAAATTTAATTTGTTCCACTTGTTAATGTTATTTCGTTTCGGTCGGGTCTCGCACAAAATGTTGTTTTGATGAATTTAACGAATTTTCATATAAATGGTTCAGATGTTTTGTAGGTACGTGAATGAATCAGAATATTTTTATTCATGTAAACCATTACAGTATTTATGAATCGTCAAAATAGTAACAAAGACTTTACCACCACTTCGGAATGTCATTCCTGTGGAGAAGAAGGGCAAGAAACTCCACAGTTACTCTTTTAAAATAGTATTTTTACAATTTTTCCATCTATATTTTGTTGTGGGGTTTGGGAGAACAATGTAGTATCAGGTGAGTCTAAATTAAATTAACCAAGTTAAACTATTCATGTGAATGGCTACATGGTTCTCTCATTTATAGATAAAAAAATGAGAAACACCTATCCAAGCATTTTTATCTTTTAAATAATCATCTAGAGTGCGCCGCGTGGTTCCCGGCTTAGAATAGGACCAACCCATCTCATCCCATCGGGTGTCGTACAAGGCGACTAAGGGAAAACTAGGGAATGGGCAGCAGCGTTCCCTTAACACTTCTACCATCAAAAACTGCGCTCGCCAACCCGCCTGCCAAGCGTGGCGAGTATGGCAAACCCCCCCAATTTATTAAAATGGAAGAGAAAGATAAAACCAGGCCCCTAGTCCCCGGCGGTCCTGTTCGTCCTGGCCACGGTAGCAGCTATGGTAACGACAGGACAAGGGGTGCTAAGAATCTCCGGCAGAGATTCGGCTACCACCAACTACGAAAATTGGCCCTGGTGACATACAACGCACGCACGTTAAGGACAGATGAGAAGCTTGTTGAGCTGGAAGAAGAGATAAACAAGTTGCGGTGGAATATTGTTGGTTTATCGGAGGTCCGAAGAAAGGGCGAGGACACGATAACCTTAAAATCCGGCAACTTGTTTTACTACCGGGAGGGCGAACAGCAGTCCCAAGGTGGTGTCGGATTTATCGTCCACAAGTCACTCATAGACAACGTTGTGTCCATCACTAGTGTGTCGAGCAGGGTAGCGTACCTGATACTCAGAATATCCAAAAGATATTCGCTGAAGGTCATACAGGTCTACGCACCGACCTCGGCATACTCAGATGATGACGTCGAAGTAATGTATGAGGACATTAGTAGAGCCATACATACTTCCAAAGCACACTTTACAGTGGTTATGGGTGACTTCAATGCGCGGCTGGGCAAACGGGGCGATGATGAATTGAGAGTGGGGCAATTTGGATATGGGCAGCGCAACCCCAGGGGTCAGAGGCTGGCCGAATATCTGGAGAAGGAGGGACTCTTTATGATGAACTTTTTCTTCCGGAAGCCGCCTCATAGGAAATGGACCTGGATGAGCCCTGATGGTTCCACAAAAAATGAGATAGACTTCATCATGAGCACCAAGCGACAAATATTTAATGATGTCTCCGTGATTCACAGGGTAAAAACCGGCAGTGATCACCGAATGGTCAGAGGCACATTAAATATTAATGTCAAAATGGAAAGATCGCGTCTGATGAAGTCTACGCTCCGACCTTCTTATGCACATATCCAAAACCCCGAGAACTTTCAACTCGAATTGGCAAACCGCTTCGAATTGCTAGACAGCAGCGCATCAGTGGACGAAATCAACAACAGGCTGGTAGAGACTGTCCATACGGTCGGGTCCAAGTATTTTAAGCCCCACCGTAAAAATAGACCTCAAAAACTATCCAACTACACCCGAAACCTCATGGCTGAGCGACGTTCCATGACGCTCCAAACCTCCGATGATGCTAAGTCCTATAGGCAGCTCAATGGACAGATACTGAAGTCCTTGCGACACGATTTACGGTCCTTCAATACAAGGCGTATTGAGGAGACCATAGCACAGAACAAGGGCTCCAAAGTGTTCGCAAGAGACGCGTCTATTGGGCAAAGCCAGTTGACGAAGCTGAAGACGGAGGACGGAAACGTAACGTCGAATAGGTCAGAGGTGCTTAGGGAGATAGAGAGGTTCTATGGGCAGTTGTACACCTCAGTAGCTGAACCTGTAGTTGACTTGGTAAAAGACCCAAGAGCCAAGCTAACCCGACACTACACTGAAGATATCCCGGACATCAGCCTGTGCGAGATTAGGATGGCTCTCAAACAACTCAGAAATAACAAAGTGACAGGCGAAGACGGAATTACCGCAGAGCTTCTGAAAGCGGGCGGAACGCCGGTACTTAAAGTCCTTCAGAGGCTGTTTAATTCCGTCTTGCTCGAAGAGAAAACGCCGGAAGCATGGAACAGGGGTGTGGTGGTACTGTTTTTCAAGAAAGGTGATAACACTTTACTGAAGAATTATAGGCCCATCACACTGCTGAGCCATGTTTATAAGTTGTTTTCGAGAGTCATCACGAAAAGTCTCGAACGCAGGCTTGATGACTTCCAGCCTCCCGAACAAGCCGGTTTCCGGAAAGGCTTTAGTACCATAGACCACATACATACGCTGCGGCAGATTATACAGAAGACCGAGGAGTATAATCGGCCACTATGCTTGGCGTTTGTGGACTATGAGAAAGCCTTCGATTCGATCGAGACTTGGGCGGTTCTTAGATCTCTCCAGCGATGCCACATTGACTATCGGTACATTGAAGTGTTGAAGTGCTTGTATAATAACGCCACCATGTCAGTCCGAGTACAGGGGCAGTGCACGAAGGCGATCCCCATAAAAAGAGGAGTAAGGCAGGGAGACGTCATTTCTCCGAAACTGTTTACGGCCACCTTAGAGGACGCCTTCAAGCTCTTGGAATGGCAAGGACTTGGCATCAACATCAATGGCGAATACATCACTCACCTTCGATTTGCCGACGACATTGTGGTCGTGGCGGAGTCGCTGAAAGATCTAGGACGAATGCTCGGTGACCTCAACAGAGTATCTCAACAAGTGGGTCTTAAAATGAACATGGACAAAACGAAAATAATGTCTAACGTCCATGTCGTACCCACCGCACTCACCGTTGGGAACTCTACTCTTGAAGTTGTCGACGAATACATTTACCTGGGACAGGTAGTCCGGTTAGGTAGGTCCAACTTTGAGAGAGAGGTCAATCGACGAATCCAACTCGGCTGGGCAGCGTTCGGGAAACTGCGCAACATCTTCTCATCCAAAATACCTCAGTGCCTAAAGACTAAAGTTTTTAGTCAATGTGTGTTACCAGTGATGATATATGGATCAGAGACGTGGTCTCTTACAATAGGTCTCATAAAAAAGCTCAGAGTTGCTCAGCGAGCTATGGAGAGAGCTATGCTCGGCGTTTCTCTACGCGATCGAATCAGGAATGAGGAGATTCGTAGAAGAACCAAGGTCACCGACATAGCCGTTAAGATTAGCAAGCTGAAGTGGCAATGGGCGGGCCACATAGCGCGTAGATCGGACGGGCGTTGGGGCAGAAAGATTCTAGAGTGGAGACCACTTATTGGCAAGCGCAGCGTGGGACGACCGCCTGCCAGATGGACCGACGATCTTGTGAAAATCGCAGGAAGTCGTTGGATGCAGGTGGCATCGGATCGGTTACGCTGGAAAGCGATTGGGGAGGCCTATGTTCAGCAGTGGACAAGTATAGGCTGAGATGATGATGATGAATCATCTAGAGTATATTAAGCTCGCTTGCAGAGCGTACGTTTAATACAGGATTTGAATTTATTTTCACTAAGTTGAGTGACGTCAAGTGGAATTTTATTATTAAATCTAACACAGTACCCCATGAAAGACGTGTGAATTTTAGACAGACGAAATTGCGGTAGATCCAATTTATTTCTATGTCGCGTATTATAGCAATGCCTATCACCTGATTAAATAGATCTTAATTTTTCCGTGTGTACATTATGTTTTCATAAATATACTCACATGGGACCGTCATAATATTGGCTTCTTTAAACAATTCTCTTAAAGAGTCGCGACTACCTAAGTTATAGATGGCCCTAGTAGCCCTTTTTTATAAGATAAAAATAGAGTCAATGTCAGCTGCCCTACCCCACAATAATATACCGTAAGACATGACACTATGAAAGTAACTGAAGTAGACCAACCGCGCGGTGTCCACATCAGTAAGCTGTCTGATTTTTCTTACGGCATAGGCAGCGGAACTGAGTCGTTTACCTAAAGTCTTAATATGAGAGCCCCATTGCAACTTAGAGTCAAGCGTAATCCCTAAGAAAGCTGTATCATTTATAAACTCAAGTTTCTCGTTATTAAGTATAATATCACATGCAGTACTTTTCACATTCGGTAAAGAAAACCGTATACATTTAGCTTTCTTGTTATTCAGCCCAAAGTTTTTGCATGTGAACCAATTATGTACTTGAAGAATAGCGTCATTTACCTCGTCTAAGTTATTTACATGTCTACCTACTTTAAAGATCAAAGAGGTATCATCAGCAAACAACATTACCTTCACCCGCCCCTCAACTGCTCGAGGCAGGTCATTTATATATACCAAAAATAGAAACGGACCCAGTTTCGAACCCTGAGGAACGCCCATTTTAACTAAAGCTCCTAGAGATTTCATTTAGTTCATTTGAACACACTGTTGTGTATCTCCTCGTAAGTTAGATTTTAGTAGATTTAGTGCTATACATCGGATTCCATAATGCTCTAGTTTAAGCAACAGCGTTTCATGTTCAACACAATCAAATGCCTTCGACAGATCGAAAAAAGATGCCAATGGCATCCTGAGAGTTCTCCCAAGCATCAAAGATATGCTTTATTAAGGTCACACCGGCGTCGGCATTACAAAGTCCTTTGGTGAAGCCATGTTGTTGGTCATGAAGGATGTTATTAACGTTGAAGTGATCTAACATTTGAATAAGCATTATCTTTTCAAACACTTTGCTGAGCACTGGCAAAACAGATACAGGCCTATAGTTGTTAGGATCATTACTATTGCCGGATTTAAACAGTGGTATTGCTTTACTAAACTTCATTAAATCTGGGAACACTCCCTGATCTACACACATATTAAAAATAAAACCTAAATGAGGCGCGATTGTATGAATAATTGATTTACATACTTTAGCAGACATGCCCCATAAGGTATTCTATTATTTTTATTTTTAGATTATTGAAGACTTTAATAACAGACCGTGGACTAGTATATTTGAACCTAAACTCTACAGGACAAGCACCAATGTTTTTTTTAACAAATTTTAAATATTTAGTCGTCTCTATTGGAATATTAGTAAAAAATCTTTCAAATTCGAGAGCTACTTCTCAATCTGTGTTAAAGAGACCGCGCGGAGTCTCAAGAGTGAAGTCTGTACTGCGTCGTTTAGACGTTCCCGGTTTCATTATTAATAATTTTCCAGGTGGCCTTTATTTTATCATCTGTAGATTTAATTTTTTTACTTATGTGTGCCTTACACACTCTTCTAAACGTTTTAGACTAATTTGTAACGTACCTTGCAAAGTTTTCATTATGATTTTGGGATTTGAGATCAATGTAGAACGAATCTGAAAAATGACTGAATAAAGAACATTGTTCTGCGTTTATACATGATTTGCCCCAAAACTAACAGCAATGAAGAAATGCTTGTATGATTTCAAGTTACCTGCAACTTATCTTCATGCATTTATTATTAAACGGACAACCGGGGGAATTGAATTTGAGGTTATAATTTAGTAGCCAACAATGCATCTGTAAAAGCGTTATGTAAAAATACACTAGCAATAATCAAATCGATCATTATTGAATGTAATCGATTGAATATAACCGATTGATAGAATTGACATCTCCAACCGTGATTCGGTAGCAACGTTGACATTCAGACAAGACATTGGCGACTTCGATTTAAGTACTTACAGTACTTTGAAATATTCGTTTTGGATTGCAAATTGTCCGTTAAATATGGATGTTTGCAAGTACTGTAACAAAACAGATAAATAATTATTTTCACATGTTTGTTGGTTCTGGGGCGATTTTTATTTTGTTTTTTTTAACGTAGCCCCACACTAGGATTAATTCATGTGTCGTGGGTGCGTTTACAAACATGAAAATTCACATACACGAATACCCAGACCGAAACAAATAATTGTGGAGCGCACAAAGATTTGTCCCGTGCGGGAATCGAACCCGCGACTATTAGACACAGTTAGCGGGGCGACTTAAGCTCTTAACCACTGCGCTAAATCGTCCGTCAATTATTTAAAACTAGCGACCCGCCCCGGCTTCGCGCGGGTAAATTATACACATAAACCTTCCTCTTGAATCTCTCCGTCCATTTGTAAAAAGCGTATGAAATTCGGTTCGGTATTTACTGAGTTAAAAGCGTTCAAACAGACAGACGCGGCGGCGGATTTTGTTTTATAATATGTGCTCGATTAAATACAATAATAGTGTTGTGGATGTAAGCATGTAGTTATCTAGCAGTCAATAGTTATAACTATTACGTTTATATTAATTAGTCGATTGTTATATAGTCTGTATCGATTATAAGTAATTATTATTTTGTAATGGCAACACTGTAAAGGCCAGAATGATTACAACACTGTTTAATGCCAAGCACATTGGCGGAGGATCATTCTCGCTTGAGACGCCTTTCGATCAACACGTAAAGAGAAATAAAGTGAAGACCAGAGAATCTGTTCTTTTATTATTAATAATAACCTCTCTAACGTCGCGCGGTTTTTATATATAGTGATAACTCTCAGCGATGTATCGTTACCTTATTTTATCATCGCCGGTCCAAAGATGTCCGCCTGTCGCAATGCTGGGCAAAGGCCTTCTCTCATAGAACAAGGTGAGAGAGGTCATACTCCAATACGCCGACCCAGAGTGAATTGGTGGAGGTAGGTTTGTGGCTGTTGGAACTTATCAAGCCGCCTATAAGACTTTCTTACTTGGGTTAACGGATACGACATTAGGTGATAATAGGGATCAACGGCTTAGCGTACCTTCCGAAGCACGGAGACGCACGAAGATGAAAATGATACAAACGGTCACCCATCTTAGGCTGACCGAGTCGAACGCTGCTTAACCTTGGTGATCAAGAACACCAGTATTAGGTATAATGGCGATGAACGCTGTGCTCGCTTACATTTGCTCCCACTGTCAATCCGTAGAAATATTACAGACTATCCTATTTGACAAAAATTGCTGAATCTAAAATTGATTGTTCAGAACTTGTTGCACGAGTATATCTTAACGTTCCTCCACGCCACTCCCGACCCAGAAATATGCACCATGTTCCGCAAACATGCACACTATATCGCCATAATAGTTACCTCATACGCTTATCTAAAATGTTTAATGAAACGATTGGTTCTACCCATACAGCTTTAGATTTATTTTCCAGCAGCCCAACAGCATTTAAAAACTATCTGACTAAAACTGTTTTTCCTTCCTCCATGTTATCATAGGACTTTGCAGCTATTTATTTAACCTACTAACTAATTAATAATTCAGTATTCCGATTCAATTAAGCACATGTTCTTTTTAACTGTGGCGGCTTGTAAATGGCTTCTTACTGCTAATTACTAAACTACCTGTATTGCTAGCTGTAAGCCACCCAAATAAAAATAAAATAAAAATAATACGATTGATTTATTAAGTATGTTGTCTATACTCTCTGTTTACCCCGTAAGGGGTTTGATGTGATGATATGGATTGATATATTAACTAGTATGGTCTGGAATCTTATTTGGTAGCATTCGTTTCTCTGCCACCTGTTCATTAGGATAGTGAAATTCGAAAGAGCTGACCTACTTTAGAACGTGTGTTCCCACACGTTCGTAATTTTAAGTTTTCTGGTGTAGTCCACTTTGGTCTGTTGATTTTGAATAAAATATTAGAAAAATTGATTTCTGATTTAATTGAAAGCCTTGGTCTGGTTCTCAAGTCCCAAATGGTCGATCACGGAAACAAAATATCTAGATATCTATTTATAGTTACAGAAATACGTTTTCATCGAGTATTCATTTATGGAAGATTTGGATGCTTTACAAAGCAAAATATAGCCTGTGTTTTAGGTTTTGCACCTTTCAGAATTCCAGATAAAATTTACTATTTTAGATATGACCCAGAAATTCTCTCTATGTACTCGTATCTATATACATAAATATCACGCTTTAGCGTGATATTTATGTATATAGAATATCACGCTTTAGCGTGATATTTATGTGGAAAAATAAAAAGACTTTTATTACCATGATCAAAGATTACGTTTCATCTGATGGATCAGTGTCTTCATAACTAGCGAGCGTGTATGAGAAGAACTATAAAAGTTGAGCAGGCGAGAGACATTTGTAGAAAAATATACCTGTTGAACTGGTTGTTGTACTTGCCTTTTTTCGAATACAGACACCGCATACAGGACCTCGCCGGCGAGGTCGAAGAATCCCGTGCCTTCACCTAGTAGTATATGCCCTTCCCTATAACGACTACTCAAGCCGAGGCCGTTCCTCCTTGAGGCGCCCTTTGGTTAGTTGCCCCTTTGCTCTAGTGTAGTAGTTGCACGCTCGCCATCTCGTCCGGTGAAGCTGTAAAAGCAACGCGACGCTGTTGCGTAGAACACTCACACACACAAAAAATTCAAAAGACACTAAAATTGATACGGTTAAGACGAAGAAGGTCATCTAAGGTCATCGGAAAATCTCAGACTAAAAACACCGATGCATTCCACAAATTTCTATGATAAATCTTTTTCAGTTCAAACTGTCCGCTTGTGGAATGCATTACCTGAGTCAATTAGACGTGCACAGACATTTGCTACTTTTAAAATGATGGTCAAGAACCACTTCCTCTCTGTTGTCAATAGTGAGACGCTGTCATAACTTCTAACCTTCTGTATTTACCTATCCTTATTTATACGTTACGTTTATTTCTATTGCACTATGTATAAATTTAATATATTTCTTACTATATATGTATGTCATATTTTGTATATGTATAGTTACTTTATTCGAATAAATGTACGCCACCAACTACCCTTTATTTTTGTTGTATTTCTTTCGACTTGGTTGTCTGGAAGAAATTGCTATTAGCAATAAGACCGCCAATTGTGCTTGTTATTTTACAACTACTACTTTGTTTTGTTATAATGTATTTGGTGTGCACAATAAAGAGTATTCTATCTATCTAAGAACAAGGGTTGGGAAATCAATAAAATAAATAAATAAACGCCGTCACGTTTATGTTCCCCGAGCGGGGGTAGCAGAGGTGTACTGGATACACCCGATTTTCGTAGACGATGTAAGTAATCCCATGTAATAGGGGGCGTGTCTATTTCTATTGTCATATACCGGGCACAATTCCAGACTCCAAACTCATACTGGGAAGTTTTCGTTAGAAAATATACATTTGTCCGACCTAGGATTTGAACTTGATTAGGTTCTGCCAGAAATATAAAAAGCCAACAAGTTTATGTAGTGAATCAAATGAAGATGAGATAAGGCATGCAACATACCACTATTAATGATAAGGTCGTCCATTATTACACTACCTTGCAATTTATAAATTATGATTGTTGGTAGTGAAACATAGCGCGCATGGCGAACTCAAGGTTTCGGGTTAGAATTTCAAGTTGGACATAGTGCTTTTCCTATCTATCTATCATCACGCACGGGGTAGGTGATATTTCTATTCAAAAACTCGCTGACGGTAGGCTGTAATTAGCAATAGACTCACCCCTATAATATTGGGACCTAACATCGTTAGCGATATGTGGGTGTTCACAGTATATCTCTGCCACCCCCCTTGGGGAATAAGTCATGTCGGTATTCATTTCATTTTTCCAGGAATATCCCAACAAAATCCCCATTCCTACAGACCCTACCCAATAGATACAAAGGTCCATACATCACAGGAGCTGCACGTGAAACGTTTTTACGTGTTTTCATCGGAGTTCGTTAGTTTGACGTGTAACGTCCGACGGGCGCGGATGAAGCGTGCGGATGTGCAGATGTGGACTTTGAGACTCGGTGCGATATGTTTTGACGGATGTGGCTGTGTTGTGTCGCCCAACCATTTCTTTACCTGGGGAAAATCGTGCATAGGATTTTCGTGAGCTTCGGGAGAAGCTCGCGGGGCATGTCGGATTCCTACCGACTAAAACCCAAGGGTGGCCGACATCAGCACTTTGGAAGGGCTCCGGGATACCCGGTGCCCCTCTTTTGCCGCGCTTCGAAAAGCCCGCCATCGGGGAAGATTTAATAACACGCTGCACCAAAACGGTGCTGACGGCGACGTGGGCCACACCACGCCGCTGTCTTCCTCGGGGTCGATTATTAAGGACGCTCAGGGCCCCGACGACGTTTATTGTAAATCTGTCATATAGCGCAACGTTTGTTCGAAATTACGTAGGATATGTAATTATAGTATCTTGAATGAAACGCCGTGATTAATTAATACAAGTATATATAAAGAACAGCATATATGTAAGGGCCATTGAAAAAATAATGTCAGATGGACTGCCTTAGATGTTATAAATATAGATTAATTTGCATTTACAATATACAGTGTAAGTATTTTCATTTTATGACTAGAATTTATCTGTCCATATATTATAAAGAGTACATACGTTATAAAGAGTACATATTATAGTTACTACATATGAAATAAAACTATATTTCAGATTTGGCACGTCAGGAACTTAAAAATCAAAAATAAACCGCGAGTAATCCGATAAATACTTTTATTTTATCAGAAAACATTTGTTTCTTTGTTTATAATCGATAAACTCTGAAACTATTAAACTGATTTTAATCATTTCACCATTAGAAAGCTTCATTATCCAGAAGTAACATAGGTCCGGTAGGCTATGTTGACAAGCGGGACCTGAAACAGTACAATTTGTACAACAATTAAAACATAGATTGCAGAGGAAAAGTCGTGGAGTTATAGAGTCGTCTGCATAATGGATTGTCTCTACGTCGTGTACAAACTTCTCTCGAACCCCTTATTAAGGGCTGGGCGCTTTTGATAGCGACAATGAAGGAAATAGGAATAAACTGACATATAATATATCCTCTGTCAAGTTATAAATATGGGTCAGTATCAGCTTATTAGATCTTTACCGAATATTTCTATTCTTTCCTGTTCAAATTTTATGATCCATTTTTCAAGCACTTCCGGGTTTTGAGCTGCAATTTTGGATACGTATGTAATTTCGGTGAAAATGTAATAATATGGTACCATGGAGTTGGTCTGATGATGGAGTCGGAAGGTAATCATAGGAACATGTTAACTACACTTTATAACTCCCTTGTGTTTAGACTTATTAGATTGGTATTGACACGTGCTATGTAACCAAATAGTGCTGAGGGTCTAATGATGAAGGCAAAAGGTGACCAATGAAACCACCCAACTACCCAATATAACCCTGTCATGTTTGGGCTCGTTGTATTTGTCTTGACGAGTACTTTTTGGATCCGCATGGTGTCTACACAGCTGGAGCTGGAGCTGAAAGGAAGCCGTACGTCAGATAGAACGTCTCAACTAAGCAAGATAGCTTCGTTGTGTTTTTGTTATACAAACTTGTTTTTAAAAAGATTTTTTTGAAATAAAAATTATTTAGGCTGTTCTGATATTAATTTTCTTTCAATAATTTGTACAATCAAATAATGTGTTTTATTATTAATTATTTCCTCTTTATTACTCGAGTGTTGCATCATTTATTGAATGTACAAAGTTTGTCTCTCTTTATGCCTTCATATATAGAAATCCAAAGTACCATTTACACCACTAAACGAGATATAGTTGTACTAGTAAGGAACGTGTCTTTAATAACTCAAAATGGCTAGTTTTTGTTCGATTTTCAATTTCGTTGTGTCGCGTAACTTTTTACTTGGTTTTAATGTAAGCCTTTAAACATAACACCGCTACAAGCTGCAATAGAGGCCCCACCTCTTTCCCCGTGCACTTCGTCGACAATAATTATAGTGACAAATGACACGGATGGGGAAACTATCTCTACTTTAACCCACGTTATTTGTGTTTTCGTAACGCTATAAATGTTAAGCTACGTTTTTACTTCTTTTTGTGTGTATCATTAAAGGGATTTTCATGTATTGTATTGGATGGATTATAAATGTGTATTTCTCACGCCCGTTTTATTTCTAGGGACAGGCAGAGGTATATATGGTCCTTCGGACCGCACATCAAGTGAGTCCGTAACCGAGCAGCCTTCGTCCTCGGTCGTCTTTACCCGATGATCTACAAGCGGAGTAAAATGTCCCATAGGAATAAGGTGACACTTTACAAAACTTGTATACGGCCCATCATGACATACGCTTGTGAAGTGTTCGGGCACGCCGCCCGCTCCCACGTCGATAGACTCCAAACGGTTTAATCCGTCATTTCCTCCGCAAAGCCGTTGGCGGCCCGTGGTTCATACGGAATGTCGATCTCCATTTCGGTCTCGTTTTAACCGAACCTATTCGCGCCTTTATTAAAAAGGCGACAACCCGATATTTTGCGAACGCGTCCAATCATAATAATCCGCTAATCATAGCCGCCGCCGACTACGAACCAAACTTCTCTCCTATCAACCGCTACCGCCGTCCACGGCATGTTCTCACCGACCCTCCCGATGCTCTTACATCCCTTCTTTTGGATACAGATACCGCACACAGGATCAGACACCGACCTCGCCGGCAAGGTCGAAGAATCCCTTGCCCGCCGGCCGGTGCAGAGCACCACGGCGAGACACCTAGTATACGCCCTTCCCCATAGCGACTGTCCAAGCCGAGGCCGTTCCTCCTTGAGGCGCCCTTGAGCTAGTTGCCCCTTAGTGGTTGCACGCTCGCCCTCTTGTCCGGTGTAGCTGTAAAGGCTCCGCGGCCAACAGCGTAGATCATTCACACACACGGTATATATGGTGCAACCACAATTAGCCAATAGATAGATTTTTGGTTCCAATGTGACACAATAAGCTATTTTTGGAAGCATTATTTTTTTTTTTTTTTAAATAATAATGGCTATGAAAATTATCTCAAGGAGCAAGCATGGACACAGACTGGTAGAGTTTGTCTTGGTAAAAAATTACAAAATTGTAAACAGCATGTTCAAATGTAAAAATCAGCAAAAGTGGACTTGGCGACATCCAAATGGGAGAAACTTTAACGAAATCGATAGCGTATAAGGCACTAGTTGACAAAAAAAGAATGGATAACAAATCTTAAAAACAAACAGAAAAAGACATTGATAAGACGCCCGGATATAATTAATGAAGCGACATCCTTTTACAAAGAACTCTACGCAACCAAGACCAACAAGGACCACAATAAACATGATTTTTTAAAGTACTACGACTCCATTAACATGGAAACCGCACCACAAAGCATTTTAACGAGTGAGATAGAGTACGCCATTTAGACCCAAAAAAATTGTAAGACTCCAGGAAGTGACAATATCACAAACGAAGTCTTGAAGTTTTTATGTGATATATTACAGGAACCTTTACAGATAATGTTTAATAATATTATGGATAAAGAAACAACGCCAGACCAATGGTCGAAATCTACAATAACACTGTTACATAAAAAGGGAGACCGTACCGAAATTGGAAACTACAGACCAATAAGCCTTATGACTAACTTATACAAAGTATTTTCGAAAATATTATTGAATAGAATTGCAAATAATTTTGATGAAAGCCAATCACGCGAACAAGCCGGATTCCGGAAAAAAATTTCAACCATGGATCATATACAAGTAGTGACGCAAATGATAGAAAAGTCTAGTGAATTCGGAATAACATTGTACATGTGCTTTATAGACTATTCAAAAGCTTTCGATTCATTGAGCCGCGAGGCGATATGGGCAGCATTATCATAACAAGGTATCTGTAACAAATATATTAATGTCATTCAGAACGTTTACTCCAAATGTATGGCTAAAGTGCGACTAGAAAGGGAAGGTATAGAATTTCCGGTTAAAAGAGGGGTCAGGCAAGGGGACCCATTGTCACCTAAGTTTTTTTCAGCCGTACTGGAATCCGTTTTCAGAAAACTTAATTGGAACAGCAGAGGAGTAAAAATTAATGGAGAATACTTGAGCCACCTTCGATTTGCAGACGACATTGTGAAAATGCGCAGGACCTAGAGACCATGGTTGACGAACTAGCGAAAGAAAGTAAAAAAGTGGGACTGTTACTGAACACATCAAAAACAAAAATATTAACAAATGGACAGACTCATGAGATTAAAGTTGACGGTGTCAGTATAGAATACGTAAAAGACTATGTATATTTAGGACAATTAGTGTCGTTTGAATGCTGCACCAAAAGGGACATACATAGACGAATAGCAATAGCTTGGAAAAGGTACTGGGGTCTTAAAGAAGTGATGAAGAACAAAGAAATCAAGACCAATATAAAGAAAAGAGTTTATGAAAGGACAATTCTGCCCTGCCTAACGTATGGATGCCAGACATGGGCGTTGAGAAAGGAAGATGAGGAGAGGCTTGCTATTTGTCAAAGAAAGATGGAAAGAAGCATGTTAGGGATAAAACTTTCAAACAAAATAAGTAATCTAAATATCAGGCTAAGAACAAAGATAACAGATGTAAGAAAAAAAATAAGAATGATAAAGTGGAATTGGGCCGGACATATTTGTAGACTGGACAACGGCAGATGGACAAAAAGAGTGACAGAATGGATCCCATGGACAGGCCAGAGAAAGCAAGGTAGACCGAGAATGAGATGGAGGGACATTTTTGTACGGAAATGTGGACCCGGCTGGATGACCACAGCACGAGAGAGAGCGAAGTGGAGAGAGTTAGGGGAGGCCTACGCCGCCGAGGCGACTACTAGAATAAAGTAAAAAAAATTAAAAAAAAAAACCCCGATAAAAAAAGAACAATATGTATAGATATATAAGATAGATTAATGGTAGATGTAAATAATTACTAGTAGAAATAAAGGCTTTTTTATTTTTTATTTATTTTATTTTATGAAAATTTACTCACGATATTTTCCATTCCATTAGCAAAAAAATAATAGGTTTCGAAAAACTGAGAGGTACAAAGTGGGACTTGAACTCTGCACCTCGTGATTATGAAGTAAGTATTCTGCCTACTAGTCTGTCGCAGCTCACAATATAATCTAGTATTATTTTATAATATAAGTCCATGCATATAGTGTCACGAAATAAATAAATACTAGTCTTGTTTAAGTTAGTCTTTGTTCCGCGGTATGGTAGTACCACGAATTACTACTTTGTGAGTAGTACCAACTAAACGCTACCCAATGTTCCGATAGATGGCGCTGCATAGAAACACAACTACTCCATACTGCCACTGAGTCGCGGTATTAAGATTTTCCTTGAAATCATGGGTACCCGTGGGCGGTCTTAATAAAGCATACTTACCTGGCGTAGGGGACACCGTGATCAGGAAGGCGGTTCCCCCAGGGCGAGGTTCCTCCATTGCACTGCGGTTGGGTTGACCCCTGCGATTATCCCTAATGTGGATAACTCGGACGCGCAATTTTTGGTAGTGGGGACTGCGTACGCGCTGTTCCCCCATAATACATAATTTCGGTATTTTAAATGCAGTTTTAACTGAGTCACTTGCAGTTTCAGTTCGCTATGGATCAATTGCAATGTAATATTGTTTGCAATCTTAGACCATAGAAAGAAATAAAGGACATTGTCGAAAATTGCCCCAGAACCAACAAACATTTGACCCATGCCGTTATTTATCTATTTTATTAAAATAATGGCAAATATCTGTAATCTGTATCTAACGGACAATTTGCAATCCATATAGGATTTTTAAAAGTATTGTAAGTATTTATTGAAGTCGCCGACATTTTTTTCTGAATGTCAACACAACAAATATGTATTAAAACCTCAAAATCTAATACTTTGTGCGTAAAAAAACGCCTTAAGAGAATTTATGGGTGATTTGAAATCATAAAAGTATTTTTTCATTGCTGTTGTTTCTGGGGCAAATCATGTATGGGCGCAGAACAATGTCCTTTATATACATTCTGCTCTCGAAAGAGCGGAACGAATAATTTATTTCAGTTTTGTCAACCATATCTAACCATACAAATAATCATACCCAATTTACACACTAGACATGTGTCTATCTTTACTGATATGATACAGTGATAAGAAACATGAACGAGAACTACAATATTAGCATACAGGAATTTAGGCTTTTAACTTCGTACTGTTCGAGGCTTTACAAACATTAAGGCAATTATAACATTATACAATGCACTGGTTCGTAGTCAATTAGAATGCAACGCAATCATCTGGAGCCCTCATGAAATTAAATATAATCTTATGTTGGAGCGAGTCCGGAATAAATTTGTTAGGTACTTGTATATGAAGTACTATGGGGTCTATTTCAACTTTTTGGACCTGAAGGTATCCACTATACCCGTTGATGTATCCAACTTTATTTGTCTTAGGCATGGTAGGCTATACTGAATTGAGGGTTCGGAGGGCACTCGCACTCGCATTGTACCTATTCAAAATACTCAGAGGCAAAGCGCACAATCCAAATATACTAGCACGGATAGGTCTATGCGTCCCAGATAGGTACGTATCCTGGCGCCGGCGGCCGCAGCTGCTGCAGGTGCCGAGCGCGCGCACCAACCTACTGAAAGGGGCACCCCTGACGCGCGCACTCCGCACCCTCCACCTTGTGGCGAACGAAGGAGCCCTATTTTGTTTGGTTCTGAGTGAATTCACAAGAATAGCGCTATTTGTTATATGTTATAAGCTGAAGTGAAAATGTACTCTGTTGCATTAGGGATTACCCTGTAATGATAGCAGTAAGTTGGAAATAAATTTTTAAATAAAATAAATAAAAAAGTCAGTATACAAAGGCGCTAAACTTACAGAACAAACAAAATGCTTCATAGTTCATTCCAACCTGATCTAAATCTCGATCTAACATTCACTAAACTTGCCGTCTCACAGAACGAACGAATATGCGATGCGGTGTCGGTCGGTGGGCTGACTGTGCTCAAACTTAGCCTATTCAAATGTTCCAAATAAGACATATTAGGATTCAAATAGTTGTACTGTTTCACATACAAATGATCGAATCTGAACAATGAGACACTTGCCTTGTCTATTACACACTGCCCATTTTCGCGTAAAATGAGGGAAGGTTAGTCGTATAAACTCGCCACTTACACCCTTCCCTTCCCACACTATCCCTGCCCGGCGTTCCTTTTGCGGTTTATTGAGCTCGAGTCAAAAGACGGACAAGCTATGCCTACCCAGTGTGGCCTGTTAAAAAACTTTTTGAAATTATGGGAAAAATATATTTAAAAGCAGTGATAGTGGTTAGACCGTTGGACTGCAAAGTCAAAGGTCTCGGGTTCAAACCCAGGCACGCACCTCTGTCTTTTCGAAAGCATTTGCGTATTAAAAAATAATTATCACTTGCTTTAACGGTGAAGGAAAACATCGTGAGGAAACCTGCATGCCTAAGAGCTTCTCAAAGGTGTGTGAAGTTCGCCAACCCGCACTGGGCCAGCGTGGTGGACTATGGCCTAAACCCTCTCAGTTTGAGAGGAGGCCCGTGCCCAACAGTGGGACAGTTTCTTAACAGGGCTATTATTATTATTATATTTAAAAAAAAACGTAAGGGAACATCTAAAGAAATATATTAAATTACAAAAAAAAATGTGGGGATGGCGGATCAGAAATCCACGGAAAAGCTAGTGTAAAATATTCCCTGCGGATATTTTTATGAAAACTGATATAGATATTTTATATTTCGGGGAAAAGGAATCTTCTTCTTTTTCATCTTCTTTTTTTTTTTAAAACGTAGCCCCACACTAGGATTTATTCCTGTGTCGTGGGTGCGTTTACAAACATAAACATTCACATAAACAAATACCCAGACCGGCCGGTGCAGAGCACCATGGCGAGACACCTAGTATACGCCCTTCCCCATAGCGACTGCCCAAGCCGAGGCCGTTCCTCCTTGAGGCGCCCTTAAGCTAGTTGCCCCTTAGTGGTTGCACGCTCGCCCTCTTGTCCGGTGAAGCTGTAAAGGCTCCGCGGCCAACAGCGTAGATCATTCACACACACGGTATATATGGTGCAACCATAATTAGCCAATAGATAGATTTTTGGTTCCAATGTGACACAATAAGCTATTTTTGGAAGCATTATTTTTTTTCTGAGATTTTTTTTTAGAATTAATAATGGCTATGAAAATTTTCTCACGATATTTTCCATTCCATTAGCAAAAAAATAATAGGTTTCGAAAAACTGAGAGGTACAAAGTGGGACTTGAACTCTGCACCTCGTGATTATGAAGTAATTATTCTGCCTACTAGTCTGTCGCAGCTCACAATATAATCTAGTATTATTTTATAATATAAGTCCATGCATATAGTGTCACGAAATAAATAAATACTAGTCTTGTTTAAATTAGTCTTTGTTCCGCGGTATGGTAGTACCACGAATTACTACTTCGTGAGTAGTACCAACTAAACGCTACCCAATGTTCCGATAGATGGCGCTGCACAGAAACACAACTACTCCATACTGCCACTAAGTCGCGGTATTAAGATTTTTCTTGGAATCATGGGTACCCGTGGGCGGTATTGATATAGCATACTTACCTGGCGTAGGGGACACCGTGATCAAGAAGGCGGTTCCCCCAGGGCGAGGTTCCTCCATTGCACTGCGGTTGGGTTGACCCCTGCGATTATCCCTAATGTGGATAACTCGGACGCGTAATTTTTGGTAGTGGGGACTGCGTACGCGCTGTCCCCCTATAATACATAATATCGGTATCTTAAATGCAGTTTTAACTGAGTCACTTGCAGTTTCAGTTCGCTATGGATCAATAGCAATGTAATATTGTTTGCAATCTTAGACCATAGAAATAAATAAAGGACATTGAATATCAACACACAATAAAACCTCATATGTATTAATGGCTACTGAATTATAACCTCAAAATGTAATACTTTATGTGCGTAAAAAACGCCTTAAGAGAATTTATGGATGATTTGAAATCATAAAAGTATTTTTTCATTGCTGTTGTTTCTGGGGCAAATCATGTATGGGCGCAGAACAATGTCCTTTATATACATTCTGCTCTCGAAAGAGCGGAACGAATAATTTATTTCAGTTTTGCCAACCATATGTAACCATACAAATAATAATACCCAATTTACACACTAGACATGTGTCTATCTTTACTGATATGATACAGTAATAAGAAACATGAACGAGAACTACAATATTAGCATATAGGAATTTAGGCTTTTAACTTCGTACGGTTCAAGGCTTTACAAACATTAAGGCAATTATAACATTATACAATGCACTGGTTCGTAGTCAATAATGCAACGCAATCATCTGGAGCCCTCATGAAATTAAATATAATCTTATGTTGGAGCGAGTCCAGAATAGTTTTGTTAGGTACTTGTATGTATACTAGCACGGATAGGTCTATGCGTCCCAGATAGGTACGTATCTTGGCGCCGGCGGCCGCAGCTGCTGCAGGTGCCGAGCGCGCGCACCAACCTACTGAAAGGGGCGCCCCTGACGCGCGCACTCCGCACCCTCCACCTTGTGGCGAACGAAGGAGCCCTATTTTGTTTGGTTCTGAGTGAATTCACAAGAATAGCGCTATTTGTTATATGTTATAAGCTGAAGTGAAAATGTACTCTATTGCATTAGGGATTACCCTGTAATGATAGCAGTAAGTTGGAAATAAATTAATAAATAAAATAAATAAAAAAGTCAGTATACAAAGGCGCTAAACTTACAGAACAAACAAAATGCTTCATAGTTCATTCCAATCTGAACTAAATCTCGATCTAACGTTCACTAAACTTGCCGTCTCACAGAACGAACGAATATGCGATGCGGTGTCGGTCGGTGGGCCGACTGTGCTCAAACTTAGCCTTTTCAAATGTTCCAAATAAGACATATTAGGATTCAAATCGTTGTACTGTTTCACATACAAATGATCGAATCTGAACGATGAGACACTTGCCTTGTCTATTACACACTGCCCATTTTCGCGTAAAATGAGGAAAGGTTAGTCGTATAAACTCGCCACTTACACTCTTCCCTTCCCACACTATCCCTGCCCGGCGTTCCTTTTGCGGTTTATTGAGCTGGAGTTAAGATACGGACAGGCCATGCCTACCCAGTGTGACCTGTTAAAAAACTTATTGAAATTATGGAAAAAATATATTAAAAACAAATCGTAAGGAAACATCTAAAGAAATATATTAAATTACAAAAAAAAATGTGGGGATGGCGGATCAGAAAGCCACGGAAAAGCTAGTGTAAAATATTCCCTGCGGATATTTTTATGAAAACTGATATAGATATTTTATATTTCGGGGAAAAGGAATCATACGTCGGGAGTTTTTACAAACATAAAAGAAACACAGGCGATGCTTGAACTACGAAGGGAGTATGTGAACAGTCGACGCTGCTGCGGTACTGCTCATTGCTCTAGGCGGGAAGTGGCGGCAGTAGCAGTGTATACCGGGTATAAAATGTAGGAGCAATTTAAAAAAACTATTAAAAATGGCTACCTATAGGCTATAGGTTACCCACGCGTGGTCAATTTTATATACAAACTAGCTGTTAGGAGTTTTAGCGGGAAATCGAACAGTGATGTCGTCAATTTGTTTTAATTTCTAAAACTTGTGTTATTTTGAATTATAATTTGTAATGTTGGTGGAATATTAACCATTATGTATTCTTAAGTATTCTTATGTATTCTTATGTATTCTTATGTATTCTTATGTATTCTTATATGTGCACGAGTGAAGGTAATTGTAACAAAGTGATAAAACGTGCTTTTTCGATTTCCCTCAAAACGGCCGTCGCAATTGGTATGTAAAGTATCCATCGCTTTACTATCCAGGGTGGGGCACTTCATCAATTTCATAATCATCCTTGTCATCAAGTTCATCGGGGAGTTGAATTAATTTTGAAATGAATATTCGTAATACTTGACATTGGCAAAATACGCGCCGTCGTGATGCCATAAACATAAAAAAAAAAATAGCTGTTACCCGCGACTTCGCCCGCGTGGAATTTAACAAGTAATCTTTTTCTAAAATAAAATAGCCATAGTTACTCCTTATAATATTACCTATCTGCCAGTGAAAGTCCCGTCGAAATCAGTCTAGCCGTTTCGGAGATTAGATGGAACAAACATAGAGACAGACAGGCAGTCACTATTACATAATTATTTTTTTCTTTTTAAGTACCGTATATACTCCCTTATGCATTTAGTAAAAAGCGGTTATTTTGACATTACAAACAGACACTTCAATTTTATTTATGTGTAGAGATATGGGGTGGCAACTGTAGGTATTATAAAATTAATACGATTTGGAAACTTTAAGCATCAATGAATTTTATATTCATTTCTTGTTTTTACTTGGACTATTGATTTGTTTCTTTCTACAATCAAATAAAGTAATATTCGAGTCGTGTTTAAGAATTCAAACTTGATATCGAGATGTTCGTTTAAAGAAAGTCGACTTGGTAATATAATATTAGCCCTGTTAATAAACTGTCCCCCCGTTGGGCACGGGCCTTCTCTCAAACTGAGAGGCTTTAAGCCATAGTCCACCACGCTAGCCCAGTGCGAGTTGGCGAACTTCACACACCTTCCAGAAACTCTTAGGCATACAGGTTTCTCCACGATGTTTTCCTTCACCGTTAAAGCAAGTGATAGTTATTTTTTAATACGCACATACTTTCGAAAAGACAGAGGTACGTGCCTGGGTTAGAAACCGAGACCTCTGACTTTGTAGTCCAACGGTCTAACCACTAGGCTATCACTAGGCTAATGAAATCTTGTAAAAATTTAAAGTCTAGCCCATTCAACATCATCATCATTAACAGAAAGTCGCGCTAGGACAAAGACCTTCCCAAATATATGACGGACGATTTAGCGCAGTGGTTAAGAGCTTGAGCTTGAGCCCACTGTGTCTAATAGTCGCGGGTTCGATTCCCGCACGGGACAAATCTTTGTGTGATCCACAATTATTTGTTCCGGTCTGGGTATTTGTGTTTGTGAATTTTCATGTTTGTAAACGCACCCACGACACAGGAATAAATCCTAGTGTGGGGCTACGTTTTTTAAAGAAAAGAAAAAAAAAAAAAAAAAAAAAATCGCCACAACGACCTGCTTTGTGTTGTATTGGCCTGGGTTAGAACCTAAGACCGCTGACTTTGCAGTCCAACGGTCTAACCACTAGGCTATAATGCGGATACACAATTCAGTAGCTCTCCGGCTCACCGAGTTGCTCAGTTTGCTAATGCTAACTGCGCTCTTATTGATCTTCTCGTCTCTCAACACTTAAAGGTTCGGTGGAAGAGAACTCATATTTTGAGTTCAGCTCGCTTTTGTATATCACCTGTAAAATTACAATTGCTTATGTATTGTATACAATAAAGTATTAGTCTGCTTATTAGACAAAAAGTCGGGTTTTCTCAAATTAATCTTAACGTCAGCTCGCTAAGCTCTAGTTAAAAAAATACGACTCGTCCATTCGCTATTGTTCGTACAATTCGGTTTTAATATAATAATATAGATCAGAGATGGGCAAAATGTAATCAGATTAATGATTACAATTGCATTTTGTAATATTCTATCATGATTCAAGATTAGAAGTGTAATCGTAAACGTTGAAGGTAACCAAATGTAATTGTAATCGTTAATCATTAATACACCGTCACACCTATATTCCCCCAGCGGGGGTGGTTACTCATTAATCTGATTACATTTTGCCCATCTTTGATATAGATCATAGATTAATTATATAATAGAACAGATATCTAATACAGTTACTAGGCACTCCATTATTATACCTGCCAGCATTCACTTGGCATTTATAAACGATTTATCAAGTTCAATAGATAAGAAAATTAGTTTAACCAAAGAGCTCCCAACAGGCCTATGAATTAGACGATTATAGAGCCTCTAATTGGCAATAAAAAGCAACTAAATGCCTATTAACCTATTGGCGATGGTAGGGGAGCATAGGGGTGGCAGATGTTACCCTATAACTTATAGGCTACCGCGAACATTTGTTTTTGGACATCATTCACTTCAAGAAGTATATCGATTAGAGACTTAATATTTCGAAATATGATTTTTGACTGTATATTTTAGAAACTGGGAAAAGGAATACACCATTAAAAAAAATCTAAAATCATCTCTATGAGTAATGCTTAAGAACTAGTCAATAGAATTTACTTATAAACATAGCAAATAATTGTAGCCAAGTTCTTGTAAAGCACTTTTTAATTACATCTATCTATCTTTATCATTACGCTAGATCCCTTGCGGGGTAGGCAGAGAGTACAGAGTTTTATTTCATACTGTAGCTTTTTTTTAGAAAATGATACTGTTAGTTTTTGCACAAACGTCGTTTATTACCGAGCTTGCGCTCAATATATGCGTCTCTTATTATACTTATAAAAAAAAAAACTCCGTCACACCTATTTTCCCCAACTGGTGTGGCAGAGGTGTACTGAGCACACTTTCTTTTCGCCGACGATGTTAGGTCCCATGTAATAGGGCCCGAGTCTATTGCCATATACCGGGCACAATTCCAAACACCGGACTCAAACTCGCTAACACATCGCTCGTAGAACTGACGGCCGTTGGGGCAGAAAGGTTCTCGAATGGCGACCACGTACCGGAAGACGTGGAGTGGGTAGGCCCCCTACAAGATGGACCGATGACCTGGTGAAGGTCGCGGGTAGAAGTTGGATGCGTACAGCACAAAGCCGGTCGTTGTGGCGGTCTTTAGGGGAGGCCTTTGTCCTGCAGTGGGCGTCTTTCGGCTGAAGAAGAAGAAGAAGAAGACTCAAACTGAAAATTTCTGGTTAGAAAAACTACATTTGCACGACCGAGGATTTCGGGATCACAAAGCGATGCGCTTTGTCACTAGACCATCTAGTATTATTATTTTGTAAAGTTATTGCCTCACTGTCGTTCTACCAGTCAATAAATTGTCGGTCGCGATAGGCCCTTAAGAGGCAAACTTGTGGGGTAGTTTGGCAAACATTTTGAACTTATTATTCAATAGAATATTATTTAAAAGATAAAAATGCTTGGATATTATTGCTTGTCTATTCCAGCTCCACTTGAGTCATGACAACCTATTCAACTGTTGTTAGTTAACATTACCTCTCTTCCTTCTATTAATTTAACACAAAATGGATTTTTTTTTGTAAATGAGGGAACCATGTAGCCATTCTCATAAATAGTATTATTCGCTTTTTTAACTTAGACTCACCTGATGACCAACCTACATTGTTCTCCCATACCCCACAACAGAATGTAGATGAAAAAGTTTGTAATTTCTTATTTTAAAAGAGTAACCGTGGAGTTTCTTGCCCTTCTTCTCCACAGGAATGACATTCCGAAGTGGCGGTAGAGTCTTTGTTACTTTTCTGACGATTCATAAATACTGTAATGGTTTACATGAATAAAAAATATTCTGATTCTGATTCTGAACTTCAATTCGAACGGGGTAATGATGCTATTGATTAAACACATTATATCGTCGCGCCTATAATCCCTATTATACCCGTGGCTGGCAGAGGTGGACTGTGTTCACCCATTGTTCGTCGACGATGTTAGGTTCCGTGAAATAGGTGGAGTGTCTATGGTTTGGTCATGCTCACTATAATGTCTTTGCTTGCGGTACTACGAGTATCTGGCGCGGGACTCTCCCTTCCCTCCAATATAGTCGAGAAGAGTGATGGCTGTTCCAATAGTTATACTCGTGAACGGGTGCTGCTTATGGGTACTGGTCCATCTGGAATCCTTTAGATACACTTTATAAATAACATTATTAGTCTCATATCTCGATCGTACGGCATCACACTGGAGCTAGATGGTAAACTATTTAATTGTAACCACATAATATGATTAAAAAAGAGAGTAAAAAAGAAAAAGAGAATAAATAAAAAAAGACGTTTCTTCGCCAGATCTTCGAAGTGGAGGCCGCGTTCCGATCCGGTGGCAGATTAGTAATTTAAATTCGATTAAAAAAAAATGTAAATTGACTATTTGTAAGCGCCCCCTCAGGGCTTATACAAAATAAATTATTTTAGTTTGAGTTTGAATTGGCATTATGCCGGCCACAATGTATACTGATACTGGATTTTTGTTAACACGAGATCCTGAATTTGAATCATAGATCGGAACGTGAAAGTGGAAAGTGAAGTTACCTATCGAAAAATTCCCAGTAACAGTCGAGTCTGAAATTGTGACTGGTATAATGGCATAAGGCTCGCCTCCTATTACTTTTGGATTTAACATTGTCGGTGAAAAGTGGGCGTACATATTACACCTTTGCTACTCTCGCTTGGGGAATATAAACGTGACGGTGTTGATTTTGATATATATTTTTCAACGCCTGATAAAAAAAAATAGCTAATAATCAATGTTTGTTTTGCTAAGTGTATCGTGAAAGGATTGAACAGCCATATATTTATCGATACCTATTTAGAAACTCAGAAACTACTGAACCGACTTTGATAATTACTTTTACCATGTGAATGAGTTTAATCTTGGATATGACTTCAGTAAGGACTGGAAATACACCGCTGACATAAAGACAGAGTGAGTGCGGAGAACAGAGTAAATGGTGCGATGGGAAAGCTACTTGGGAGCAGGCACTCAAGCCTAAAGGCGCAGCTGGCCATATATAACGGAGTTCTTGTCCCAACGCTGTTATATGGTAGCGAGAGCTGGGTATGTAAGGATGAGAATTAAAGTAGGATAAATGCGGTGGACATGCGAGTTCTGCGGAAGATGTACGCAGTGAAGCTGACCGACCGTATTAGCATCAGCGTAGTCAGAAAGCGAGTAGGTATGAAAGATAGTATCGGTGTAAAGATGAGAAAGGGTTTTCTCCGTGGTTCGGGCATATATAATGCGAAAGTGGAAGGATGTAGGTAGCGGGGAAGACCTAGACTATCTTACCATGACCAAATAGACCGAGTCTTATCTTCTTATCTTAGACACAGTGGGCGGAGCGACTTAAGCTCTTTACCACTGCGCTAAAAAAGACAAGTCAAGAGTCTCCGTAACCGGCGAGCGTGTATGAGACCAACTATGAGAGTGGAGGAAGCCAGTGAGGTATGTACCCTCCCTCTGTCTCTGCCTACCCTGCAAGGGATCTGGCGTGATGATATAGATAGATAGATAGATTTTTACCATTATGCATGGAAGCGCTCGTAACGCTGTGCGACCGCGGTGTTCTTAGCGATCAAGGTTAAGCAGCGTTCGACTCGGTCGGCCTCAGATGGGTGACCATTAGTGACATTTTCATATTCAAGCGTGTCTGTGCTTAGGAAGCTGTCCCGGTTACCACTTAATGTGGTAATCGTTAAGCCAAATTGAAAGCATATAGGCGGCTTAATAAGTTCCAACAACAGATGGCCACAAATCTGCCTCCACGAATCCGCACTGGGTCCACGCAATAGAGGATGGCCTAATCTGTCTCACCTCGATTTGTGGGAGAAGGCCTTTGCCCAGCAATGGAACAGTACGGGCTGATATCATTATTAATTTTACTATTAAAAGGCTACATTATCAAGAAGTAACAGACACGGTAGGCGTTGTCATCGAGAGGATGCGAAGCCGCGGATAATAGGTATAATATTTTTCACTTAAGATGGGTTAAGTGACAGTTCTAATTGCAAAACGAAATTATTATTTAATTCAATGGTGTTAAGGCATAAAACCATAAGTATAGAAACGGGTCATGCCTCTTATTGCAATAAAGCATAATTTTCTTTGGCACCTACAACGGTCACATTACCCTTCTTACATGATTAATACTATAGTCCATACTATAATATTATAAATTCGAAAGTAATTCTGTTTGTTTCTCAGTTACCTTTAAATGCCCAAATCGAACAGATTTTGATCGAATCGGCAGGGAAATAGATTTTATACAGGGGCTACATTTTGTATCAAAAATCTATATATCTATATCATCACACCAGATCCCTTGCGGGGTAGGCAGAGAGTACAGGGTTTCAACAGGATCTTTGCATACATACCTATCTAGCTTCCTCCAATCTCATAGTTTGTCTCATACACGCTTGCCGGTTTCTGGGACTTTTGACTTCAAAAGTGTGTGTATCAAAAATAACCCTGAAAATAACGTGAACGATTTTGCAGGTACAGATAATGTATACTAATATTATAAATTCGAAAGTAACTCTGCCTATCAGTTTGTCTGTTCCCTTTTCACGCCAAAACCACTAAACAGATTTTGGCAAGGTAACAGATTTTATCCAGGGGAAGGTTATACATTTTGTCTTAAGAAAAACTTAAGGGTATGAAATACACGTCTGAAAATAACGCAAACGAAGTTGCAGATACAGGTGCTCTGTTCATGTCATAAAACAAATGGAACAACGGGGGTCGGTGGGTCGGTCTATCTGCCTAAACGCAATAAACTCAATAACTATCGAACAAATTTTCATACGGTTTTCACCAGTGGACGGAGTGATTTAAGAGGAAGCTTTATGTGTATTATTCACCTGTGCGAAGCCGGGCGGTTCGCTAGTATATTAAAACCGGTGAACAGACTTTAATAAAATGTTGCAAGGCGATAGATTCCGGGGAAGGACATAGGCTACCTTTTTTCTCAAAAGAAATAGTGTAACGCAGACAAAGTCTCGGGTAGGAGCTAGTTACTTATATACTCCTAGGAAAACTTTCTTTAGGTAAACTTTTTTTTTTTAAAACATTGATTTATTTCCAGTCATTCAAGGATTTTGTGGCCCGCGGCCTCAATCGTAAATAACGGTGTCATCAAGTGAAATGTCACGAACAGTCGCAGAGGTGCTGTTTGCTATGAAATTAACCTAAGTTCTTTTTTTAAATTAGTAACCGCACGGGCCCACCTGTAGAAATATTTCCCTGGAAGTAGGAAAAATTTATTAAATGATAACCCTAATGTTACACAAACGCTTCCCTGCAAATATCATACACGTATCACATACAAATATCACCCAAAATACCCTTGTCATACTATGAATGAAGATCGAATGAATTATATCTTTAAAAAAGGTAAAGTACGGATCACTATCAACTGGAGAAAAATCACTATCTCTATCTATCTATCTATATCATCACGCCAGATCCCTTGCAGGGTAGGCAGAGAGTACAGAGTTCCAACAGGTTCTTTCCTTACATACCTCTCTGGCTTCCTCCACTCTCATAGTTCGTCTCATACACGCTCGCCGGTTACGGAGACTCTTGACTTTTCCTTCAGAAAAGACTCGATTTATTTGGTCGTGATAAGATAGTCTAGGTCTTCCCCGGTACCTGCATCCTTCCACTTTCACATTGTATATCTGTTTTGTCATTCTTTCATCTGGCATTCTTTCTATATGCCCGAACCAACGGAGCATGCCCTTTCTCATCGTTACACCGATTCATTCATACCTACTCGCTTTCTTACTACGCTATTGCTAATGCAGTCGGTCAGCTTCACTCCGCACATCTTCCGCAGAGCTCGCATTTCTACCGCATTTATCCTAAAAGATAAATGTTCACTAAAAGATAAATAAGCTGAAATGAACTGAAAGAGTTACTTTTAAAAGGGTCAAGTACGAATTACTATAAACTGGAAAAGAATCTCAAAAAGATGCAAAAAAGGGATGAAACGAAAGAGTTACCTATGTCAAATGCATAGCATGTTTGGTCCCTGTCTGTCCCAGTAGGATATAAGCGTGAGTGTATGTAATTAAGGCCTCTGTAGATCCTTTGATCGTTAATAAGGCATTAATATTAAACATGACGGTTCCACGCCGAACGTGTGTTTCTAATTGATCAATTACTTATAGCTATTAACGCCGCTCCTTATTCGTAATTACCAATTATAATATTAGCCCTGTTAAGGAATTGTCCCACCGTTGGGCACGGGCCTCCTCTCAAACTGAGAGGGTTTAGGCCATAGTCCACCACGCTGGCCCAGTGCGGGTTGGCGAACTTTACATACCTTCGAGAAACTCTTAGGCATGCAGGTTTCCTCACGTTATTTTCTTTCACCGTTAAAGCAAGTGATCATTAATTTTTAATACTTATTTATTTATTTATTTATTTATTTAAGAAACTTCACAGCTTACAATTAATAAGGTACAATCATATACATAAAAAGAAACGCCAATGACGAAGTTTGCAAATTAGCAATAAATTACAAAGGTAGACATAAATCCTCAGACAAAGGATTAGAATTGAATAGCATAGATGTGCATGCGTGTGTGTGTGTGTGTGTGTGTGTGTGTGTGTGTGTATGTGTGTATGTATGTGTGTGTGTGTGGGTGTATGTGTGTGTGTGAGTGTCTTTTAGAGGTAGAATTTTGGCATGATGATGGTGAAAAATTATTTATTATCTGATAATATTCTTATGATGTTTGTTTTAAAGGTGTTGCGAGAAGAATTAAATAGGTCAAGTGATGAAAATTTATTGTTGTACAATGCTGGTAATCTATTAAAAGGTGAGAATTTTGTATAATTATTTGATGCTTGGGGGGTTGAAAGCAGTGGAGTATTCCTGGTTCTTTTAAGGGGAGTATTGAAATTAATTTTGTCTAGCAATTGTGGACAGTCAAATTTGTTATTAAGAATATCATGTAAAAACATCATGTCTAAGAGTTCCCGTCTTTCTTCTAAAGTGTTAATTTTAAAACTGGTGCATGAATTCAGGTAGTCCTGATCAATATTATTGGCTTTATAATTAAGGTGCTTTATGAAAATGTGTTGAATTTTTTCTATTTTATCTATGTATTTTTTGTAATAAGGTCGCCATATGATACTTGCAAATTCTAAAATGCTTCTAACGTAGCAGTAATATAATGCTTTAGAGCATTGCGAGTCTTTAAATGGTTGAATCGTGCGTAAAATAAAACCGAGCGACTTGTATGCTTTACCGGTTATGTAATCTATGTGAGCCTCAAAAGAGCACCCATCATCGAGAATCACACCCAAGTCCTTCACTTGATTCGCCCGCGGGATGGGCTCATTGTTGATGTTGTAATTAAAGATTAAGTTACAGCGTTTGCGAGAAAAGGTTATGACCTGACATTTTTGGGTATTAATACCTATTCTATTGTTTTTATAGTACTCTCCCAGCCTATTAAGGTCTGACTGAAGTAGATGACAGTCTGCTTCGCTATTTATTTTGCGGAAAACTTTCTTGTCATCTGCATATAAGAGGCATTTCGAGTTATGGAGGGAAAGCGTTATGTCAAATAAGAATATATTAAATAATAAGGGGGATATATGTGAACCCTGGGGAACACCGGAGGTCAAAGTTACAAAGTTAGATCGGTAACTACCCATGACAACTGCTTGACGACGATTTCTTATATAAGATTCAAGCCATCTGTGTAAAGTTCCCTTGATTCCCACCGCTTTCAACTTGTCGATAAGGATGTTATGGTCTACTCTATCGAATGCTTTTTCGAAGTCTGTATATATAACATTTACCTGATTACCATCCCCCATATTAGTCAATACATATTGGATAAATTCCGATAGATTAGTGTTTACTGTGCGAGATTTGAAGAATCCATGCTGAGATGTAGGTAAACACTGTTTACAAGAGCTGTACAGGTAATCGTTTACGATACTTTCTAGCATTTTGCCGAAAATATTTAAAAGTGAAATGCCTCTATAATTGGTGATTTCCCTTTTGTCGCCTTTTTTATGAATGGGGATGACCTGTGCATCTTTCCACTGCTTGGGAAAGATACCTTCGTCCAAAGACCTCTGGAATATTATTCTTAGTGGCTCTGTGAGCCCTTTCTGGCATTGTTTTATGAATAGAGCTGGAATTCCATCGAGACCTGCACCCTTTTTCTTATCTAACTTCTTAAATGTTTTTCTTAGGTCCTCTAAAAAGATTTTAACTGATGTGATATTGTTTGAGGCTAGAGATTCAGTACGAGGTGCTGCATTATATACGGGAGGCGATGACGTAAATATACTTTGGAAAAATGTATTGAACGCGTTACAAATGTTTTCCCCACCGGAGTGGGTAATACCTTTGTACATCATGCGACACGGAAAACCGGAGTTTTTCCTCTTGCTGTTAACATATTTCCAAAAAAATTTCGGTGTATCAATAATTTCTTTTTCACATCTAGATATATAATTATGAAAACATTCCTCCTGTAGCACCTTGACCCTTGCCCTAACTAAGGCAAACGCCGAGTAATCGTTCGCGTTTCTAAACTTTTTCCATTTCGAGTGTAGTTTATATTTTTCTTTAATAGCATTAATCAGTGATGGTGAGTACCACTTAGGATAATGATAACGACCCGAAATTTTTACAATAGGCACGTATTTGTCAATAATAGAATTAAGATTAGAATAAAATTCCTCTACCGCTTCGTCTACTGTACCCTTGTTAAGGATATCATGCCAGTCAATATTGCAGAGAACGGAATTTATGTTATTAAAATCTGATTTATAAAACTTTTTAATAAATATGGGCTTGTGGCGTAAGGGCTTTATCCTAAAGTTTTTAATATGTATTAGTAGTGGAGGGTGGAACTTGTCAATACTCACTAATGATGCATCACATTTTTCACAAGCTAATGTTAAGTTGGATAATACGAGATCGAGAATATTGCCGCAGCAATTATTTAATAAGTTAAATTGCGCAAGTCCAGCTAAATAAACAAAGTTCATAAAATCGGCGGCGGTCTGCATTAAGAGCGAGGTTCCATTGGTCTTTTTGGAGTGCCCATCCAAAGTCCACGTCAAGAAAGGTAAATTAAAGTCACCGACTAATAAAAATAAATCTTTTGGGTTAGCTAGTTGTAGGTTTTCGAACGATTTTTGGAAGTCATGTAGCAATTGTGGGGCTTTAGAGTTTGGAGGTATATAAACCGCTGCGATATGCAAGTCACTATTTTTATTAGGTATATCTATTGATAAATCGCGTAATATATGGCTAGTAATTGTTATCCAAACACATTCAGTGGAACCATATCGTAAATCAGGCCGCATCACAGCAGAAAAACAGCGCTTGATGCAGATCATAACTCCACCACCCTTCACATTAGATCCTCGATCATATCGGAACACATCATAACGACTATCACAAATTTCCGTGTCTAAAATCCCGTCGCACAACCAGCTTTCGGTTATGATTATAATGTCAAAATTGTTCGCTTCAATATTACGATAAAATTCCTGTAATTTTGTTCTAAGTCCACGAGTGTTTTGATAGTACACGCTTAAGAAATCCATAATTTAAATGGTAAGAAATTTGTAGCAAATATGCAATCACTTGTATAATTTTGTAAATATACAAATGGGGGTAGTGTAAATAAAAAATGACGCGACCGTTAGCAGTGCTCGGCGGACTCGATATTATAGTAGCTTTAAGCGAACGAGTAAATGTAGGCAGTGCGTGAAAGGCAGGGGTTTGCAACCTTTTGTAGAATATTATCGATAATAGTGCCAATATATATGTTATTATTGAGTATGAGTAAAGTGTGGGTGTGATGTGTGATTGTAGTGTTGTAATCATTATTATAAGACAAATAGTAATGTATTGAAAATAATAACAGATAAGAAGCAATGGTTTTATGAGTTCAGAAATTTTTCCAGGTCTTCTTCGTTCGTGATGGCCATTGGGGGAGATTTCTCGTTGAAACGCATATAGATGGTACAGTTTTTTATCCAAATAAACTTAATATTTTTGTCTCTTGCTCGTAGGCGGCAGTTATTTAGAAGGATTTTGTTTGCAATTGTTAAGTGCTCGTTGATAAATATCTTAGATGAGTTACCTTCAAACCCAAAGTCCGTAGATGTCAGTCCTTTGTGTTTGTTTGCTTTGCGAAAATTGGCAATAATATTTTCCTTAGCACTTCTGCTCTTTAATTTTGCTACAATTCTTCTAGGCTTGCCTGATTTAGAGTGCAGTGGTTGAACTCGGGTAATGAAGTCGATGTCGTCTTTTTGCAAATTGGCATTAATAGTTGTTGCCATTTTTAGTAGAAGTTGTGGTAAGTCTTCGCTGGGTTTTTCTGGGACGCCAACTATTTCAATGTTAAGAAATCGACATTGTTGTTGTGATTGTCTGTTTTCCTTCTCTATAGCGCTTGATCTTTTTTGCAAGTCCTTGATCAAGTCATCTCGGATTAATAATTCTTTCTCCAAGCCAGTGATGCGGTTTTCACAATTAAATACTTTGGATTTGAATTTATCGACTTCTTTATTTAAACCGTCAATAATGACCAGCTTAGAATCAATATAGTCCAATCTAGTATTTATTTCGGCGATAACTTGAGAATCTATCCTTGCATTAAGATCACTTAACTCTGAGCGCAAATTGTTTACTTGCTCTGGTAAATGCGACAGCGACTGCAACAATGCCTCAATTCTTTCAAGTGTGGGTTGGTCAGCTGGCGATTCAGTTACTATTCCCGATCCTTGGTCGTTGGACGTTGCTGGCCTTGGAGAAGTAATATGTGACCTGGGCTTACAGTCACAGCATGTCCAAGACGCTTGCCTATCCGCCCCCAGTCTGCGCCAACCTATTTCCGTTAATGAGGCGCAATTGTAGTGATAGCTCAAACGACAATTTGAACAGCGTGCGCCTTCTAAAACTTTATTATTACAACGTTTACATATGGTGTTATTCATTTTAATAAAAAAGGTTGACGAACTGCGGCTGGTGTTTAGACGTCACTGCTTCTGTAGGGATGGTGACTCACCGATGGCCGATGTTCCGTGCGTGGGGCAGCCGATGTAATGATGAGCGAGTCAAAAAATATCGGACTTCTTCTTTACTCGAGGTGGAGCGGGGGCTGTGCCGGGGAAACTTTCACTTTTTTATTATACGACTTGCAGTAGGGAAAAGCTCACTGGTGTAATTATTATATGGGTCAGAGTTCTGTGCGTTGATACTGCAATTATTAGTTGCAACAGATAACACGTCCACCCTTGCTAAGCGACTGCGAACACTGAATACGCACATGCTTTCGAAAAGACAGAGGTGCGTGCCTGGGTTTGAACCTGAGGCCTCTGACTATGCAGTCCAACGGTCTAACCACTATGCTATCACTGCTTAATACCAGTTAATAAAATGAAATAAGTAATGCGATACGTTACGTTATCAACGCCCTCTATATTCCCTAAGCAGGGGTGGGAGAGGTGTACGGTGTAAAACTACTTTTCGTCGACGACGTTAGGTCCCTTGTAATAGAGGGCGAGACTATTGCCATACATACTGGGATAATTCCGGTGTTACGATATCTATCTGTCTATATCATCACGCCAGCTCCCTCGCGGGGTAGGCAGAGAGTACAGAGTTCCAACAGGTTCTTTCCTTACTTACCTCTCTGGCTTCCTCCACTCTCATAGTTCGTCTCATACACACTCGCCGGTTACGGAGACTCTTGACTTGCCCTTCAGATAAGACACGGTCTATTTGGTCATGGTAAGATAGTCTAGCTCTTCCCCGGTACCTACATCCTTCCACTTTCGCATTGTATATCTGTTTTGTCATACTTTCTTCTGGCATTCGGTGTTACGATAACTTCCGGAAATAACTGTTCAATGGTGCTCCAGGTGGCATACAGGGTCCTTATTTGTTATGTCTCACTAGTATCTGCCCACGACTTCGTTCGCGTTAAATTTAGACAGAAACCTAACATTTTACCGGGATAAAAAGTATTCTATATGTTATACTAGGAATAACATCCAAACATTTAGATGTTATGTTACATACAAAGTTTCACATTTATCATATTAGTAAAATACTCCTGCTTCGCCTGATTATCTTTCCTCTCATTTTCAATATCTATGTTCTAATCATGATAAACATCTTCGCTCCTCAAATAATCGTCTTCTTCAATGCCCTCCTCTTCTAATTTTATACAATCTAATTTTATACACTCATCTTTCTCTGTCCAATCCATCTTACTCTATCAGATATCAGGATGGCTACAAATCGCTTGTCTTTTAAATGTAAAGTACAAGAGTATCTTCACGAAACTTTGGCAGAGTTATCTCAATAAAATTTCATTTTTTTATAAATATGTATGTATATATGTATTTATTATGTGTATAAGTATATATATCTATTAGTTATATGTATATATTTAGTCAGATATATGTATGTATGTATGTAGTAAGGGTCCATGTGTTTTGATTTGTATGATCTAATATTTATTTAATCCACTGACTTTTTGCTTGGTGTAAATTTGCACCTGCTTCAATCGTTTCTGAATCACCCTAAGGTTGACTGGTAGAAAATGCCTCAGGCATTAAGTCCGCCTTTGTACCAATTGTGCAAAAAGTATTAAATAAATAAATAAATAAAATCTACTCGCGACTTCGTCCGTGCTGACTATAGACCGGAACCTAATATTTTTCCGGGATAAAAGAATGTGTTAATCCAGGTAATAAACTGTCTGTGCGCCAAATTTCATTTAAATCCGTTCATCCGTTTTTGTGTGATTGAGTAACAAACATCCAAACAAACAAACTTTCACATTTATAATATTAGTAGAATAAAAGTAAGAAGGATAAAAGGAGGATTAAACACGTAACGTGCCACGTTACGATAACTTCATGAAATTATCGGCTGATACTCCAGGTAGCATATAGAATACCATTTTTTTAAACGTAGCCATGTGGTAGCAACGTAGGCGCTCATAGCGCTGTGCGACCGCGGTGTTATTACCGATTACCAAGGTTAAGCAGCGTTCGACTCGGTCGGCCCGAGATGGGTGACCGTTTGTGGCATTTTCAAATTCGAGCGTCTCCGTGCTTTGGAAGGCACGTTAAGCCGTTGGTCTCGGTTGCCACTTAATGTGGTAGTCGTTAAGCCGAGTTGGAAGCCTTAAAGGCGGCTTGATAAGTTCCAACAGCAGGTGGCCACAAACCTGCCTCCACCAATCCGCACGCGGTCCGCGTGGTGGAATATGACCTAATCTCTCTCACCTCGATTAGTGAGGGAAGGCCTTTGTCCAGCAGTGGGCAGTATACGCTTAATTATTATTATATGTGGTTATACGGTTTAAAAATGGTATTCAGTGGGTGCACTAGAAATTATTCCTGTGTCGTGGGTACGTTTATAAATATGACATTTATATTAGCAAATGCCCTACCGAAATAAATATGACGGCGCGTCTATAAAAAAAGAGAGAATTGCCAGTGTCAAAAATCACTCTAGCGAAGCGTCGTAGTTATGGTGGCGGGGTCGCCATCTTGACAGGTACAACTGATCGGGACGGCGTCAGCGCACCAGTTATTCGACGAATCGCTAAAAATCATCACGATCATTGTCTATTTTACAGTAGATTTATTGTAATTTGGATTAGCTAGCAACTGTTTGCCCAGTACTAGCCTACATTTTGTTGGATTTGCAAGGGAGATATAATTATCCTATTTTTTTACTTCTCGCCGACATACCTTTGCCTCAAATACGAGTTCTGATGAATGGAGATTGAGAAGTTAACGCTTTATGTATTATAATTAACGTAACGCTTTTTACAACACACATACTCTCTCTCACACATGCGCGCGCACGAACACACATACACACACACACATACACACACACACATACACACACACACACACACACCTGCATTTTTAAATTATTTTACACTTTAGTTTAAGTGCTGTTAATATATATATATATATATATCGTATTCTATTATTTGAAAATTACAGTTTATGGAATGACGAGCAGTTATTTTCATTTTAGTAACGTTTTAATCTTGTCATAGACATACTCTATGTCATTAATGATTGCTCGAGTGTGTTTCGTTTTGAAACGATGACAGATGACATCTGTCAGATGACGAATCACCGATGACGGATAGTCGATGTAAAATGGCGGACGGCGCTGCGTTATTATTCGATTGGCAACAGAGCAAGCGGTCGGAAGTATCGCGAGGCAGCTAATCTCACTGCATTCCATGTGACTTAAATTCCAACTACTGTCCTTAGATATCAAGAAAGATACTGATACCGAACAAGACCCTAGTGTATAAGATTTCCTACATATTCAGCCACCATGCAGATGACTATGAAACGAAGATAAATCCACCTTTCACCGCTATCAGTATTTTAAAATGGCCATCCAAAATACCGAAACGCCAATATATATTTGTATTTTATTCTTACCAAGTAATAAATCAGCACTGTCAGTACATGTTCAGTGGATGTGGAAGAGCGGGGTCTCTTAATACAGGTACTTTACTTAAAAGGAGATCCCCAAACTCGAATAATATTTTAAGAGATGCAACATACTAAAATATTTTTGATTTTTTGATTGATGCAGGTAGTGCGGTGCCTTTAAATATTTGTGGGTCACAAAGATTTGTTCCGTTCGGGAATCAAACCCTCGGCTAATCGATTTAGGAGGTGCGTGTTAAGCTCTTAACCATTGGAAAAAGTAGTCCATCAGTCGAGGATTACATACTCATTACACGAAGTTATCGTCACTCGCCGCGTTTCGTCATAGTAAATAAGGACCCTGTCAGAATGTACGAAGTGGTATGGTTTTGAATAATGAAGTTTATATGTAAGATTTAAGACTATATTATCACGCTAGATCTCTTGCGGTGTGGGCAGATAACAATATTTACTACAAAGTACTGAATAGGAGACATTTATCCATCCGTAGAATGATTTTCTATGATCACATGTATCTAAAATGTAATTATTACAATTTATTTTGAAAGACATAGCCCCACATTATGATTTATTCCTGTGTCGTGGGTGTGTTTACAAACATGAAAGTCCTGACACACAAATACCCAGACCGAAACAAATAATTGTGGGGCACACAAAATTTTGTCCTGTGCGGGACGCGCGACTATTCGATCCAGTGGGTGGAGCGGCTTGACCTCTTAACCACTGCGCCAAATCATCCGTCATAATAATTAGACCATTAGCTGAAATGTACAAACAAAGCTATAGAGCTATTATAATAATAAAAATAGCCCTGTTAAGAAATTGTCGTTGGGCACCGTTGGGCACCGGCCTCCTTGCAAACCGAGAGGGTGAAGGCCATAGTCCGCCACGCTGGCCCAGTGCGGGTTGGCGAACTTCACACACCTTCGAGGAATTCTTAGGCATGCATGTTATCTTACGATGTTTCCTTCACCGTTAAAGTAAGTGATAGTTAATTTTTAATACGCACATGCTTTCCAAAAGACATAGGTGCGTGCCTGGATTTGAACCCGAGACCCCTAACTTTGCAGTCCAATGGTCTAACCACTAGGCTATCACTACTAAAGCTATTGTTATATATTAAATCAACCTATACTGTCCCATAGCTGGGCAAAGGCTTTCTCTCACAAATCCAGGTTAGAAATATTAAGTCATACTCCACCATGCGGACCCAGTGCGGATTGGTGAAGGCAGGTTTGTGGCCACCTGCTGTTGGAACTTATCAAGGTGTTTGCAAGGCTTACATTTTAACCTAACGACCACCACATAAAGTTATAACAGAGAGCAACGGATGAACGGGCCTTATGAAGTACGGAAACACACGAATATGAAAATGCCGCACACGGTCACCCATCTTAGACCAACCGAGCCGAATGCTGCTTACCTTGGTGATCGCTAAAACACCGCAATCGCAACTTTATTATGGTAAATGACAATGACCTTATACGTCTAAAATTTTAGAGAAAAATAGAAAAACGGCTTAGTTCAGTGATTAGAGCATAGGGCGCTGTGCTCACTGCATCGACTAGTCGTGGATTCGGTCCCGACACGGGAAAATCTTTGTGTGATTCACAAGTATTTGTGTCAATTAGCGTGTTTGTGAATGCGAATTTCATGTGTTAACCTACCAACTTACGGCTTTAGAATCATATCGAGTTGGCCGCACTTAAAGAAATCTCTGAAATACCAAAGTAGTCTTTTCACCACCAAAGTTTTGTTCCAAATTATTTATCTTAAATAACTTGGGTGTTTCTAAACACATTGCGAGTTATGTATAAATTTGGGCCGCGCAAATGAAATTCCAGCTAACACCCACTCAGTGTGTTGCATTAAAATTCGTCCCACCTACCATTTCACACTACAAATGGACTGCTACTCACGACTTAAGCTGCTTCTCAAATTTTTTTTTAAAATATATTTAAGGGAAGGAGGACGGCTTGGTCGAGTGGAGGCTGTCCTACTTAATCGTGTTGAATTGTGTTTAGATCTTTATGTGACCTACAGCTGTTGGTTTTGGTTTAGGTGTTTATGAATTTGAATTTTAAGGTGATAACCTTCAAACCAAAAGCGCAGGTATCGTTACTAGTTCTAAAAATTACAAAAATAAATTGCATTTATTTCCTTTAAGTGATCCATAAATGTCTGTTTAGGTCTGGGTGTTTTAAATGCGAAATTCATGTTTGTTATCACTAGCGCATCCCGGCACAGGAATTATACTTACATAGATTAAACAAAATAACTGAAAAAAAAATTTTTTTTTTCTTCTTTAAATATATTTGTTAAAAATTATTTGACTTAAATAAATAACGTGGGTGTTTTCAAACACATTGCGAGTTATGTATAAATTAGGGCCACGCAAATGAAATTCCAGCTAACACCCACTGAGTGCGTTGCATTAAAATTCGTCCCACGTACCATTTCGCACTACAAATGGACTGCCAGTCACGACTTAAGCTTTTTCTCATATTATTTTAATGTTCATAAAATTTTACCCGTGACTTTTTAAATATTTAAACCAAAGAGGAAGGCTTGGTGTTGTTAAAGTGGATGAAACCCGGGACATCTTTGTGATCCACAGATGTCTGTTTCGGTTTGGGTATTTATGAATGGCATTTTTGTGGTTTTAATTTGCAAATCCAAAACACAGGAATCATTTAAAACTTGTTCGTTTTTCATCCAAAATGTTGATGTTGGTGATGTTACAGATAACGTGGGTGTTTCCAAACACATTGCCAGTAATTTATAAATTAGGGGCTCGTAAATTTAATTCTAGCAAACATCTACTGAGTATGTTACATTAAAATGTGTCCCACGTACCATTTTGTACTACAAATGGACTGCCACTCACGAATTAAACTTTTTCTTTTTCAGAGAATTTCGCACGTGGGTTTTTAAATATTTAAAGCAAAGATCCGGCGGCGACGCGCGTGTTTTTATGTGTGTGTGTGTGTGTGTGTGTGTGCGTATGTGCGTGCGTGCCTGCATCTGCCTCTTGGAATTACTAATCGCGAGTTCGATTCCAGCAAGCACGAACATCTGTGGGTCACATAAAGATTTACCATCTTTATGTGACCCACAGATGTTCGTTTTAGTCTGGGTGCTTGTGTATGCTAATTTTGTGTTTGTAGCCCACAAACCCACAGCTCCGGTGTGACCTAGTGTGTGAATCCTATGTCGGACAAAATGTAATTTTTCTTTAGAAAATTTCCCAGCATCAATCTGGATCAGACCAGTATCAACAGGCTCGCACCTTTTAACCTTGGGACCACCCCTGCTTGGAGAATGAAGGCGTGACGGTGTTCAGGTCTTTTTGGTTTCACTGCATGTATTGCAGTATTATAAAATATATTTTTATTTTTCTTTTCGTGTCATTATAATTTATCAAAAGGACTCTTGCTACCATCAACGTTCCTTCGGTGTTAGAACCGGCGGGGATTTTCCGTGATGATGGCAAGAGACCCGATGGGATGTCCTTGATCCCTTGGGAACGGGGGCGGGCCCTTGTATGGGACGCCACGTGCCTCGATACATTGGCTCCGTCCCATCTCAGGGAATCAATATCTAGGGCGGGAGCTGCGGCTGAGAAGGCGGACCTGGGCAAACGGCGCAAATATGCTGCTATTAGCAACAATTATATATTTGTGCCGTTTGCCGTAGAAACATTGGGCCCATGGAGTTCGGCTTCAAAACAATTTATCAATAAAATAACACCTACGCTGATCACCTCCTCGGGTGACAAGAGGGCTGGCTCGTTCCTTGCTCAAAAGATTGGTCTGTCTATTCAGCGAGGAAACGCAGCCAGCATTCTTGCCACCATTCCACGCGGATGCGGTCTTTTTGATTAAGGTCTTTTTTTTTTTTTTTTTTTTCTTTGTTTTTTTTATATTTTAGTTTAAAGTGAGTGTTTTTATTATAAGTTATAATGTAAATAATAAAGAGAATAAAGACATATTAAAATTTATTTAAAAATAATAATATATTTTGTGACATTTCAATTTCATTACGTTTTGTTTCATAATTTTTTTTTTTCCAATTTTAGTTGGATGATTCCCACTGCTGGGAAAAGGTCTCCCCATAACCTACTAAATGGATCTGTGAATGGTCATCTCTGTCCAATCTTTTTGAAACGAATTGATGTGATGAAATACAAAAATAATATTTTAAAAGAGTAGTCGTAGAGTTTCTGGCCCTTCTTCTACATCATAATGACAATCCAAAGTAACGGTCGAGTATTTGCTATTCTGACCATTTATAAATATTATAATGGCTTATTCTGGTTCTGATTCCGATGCTGTCGTCCATTTTGTCCTTGGATCCGACGAATTATATTATTAAGGTTAATATTTCACGAGGCCATTGATCGGAAATCAAAATAACAATGCTTTTGTAACGGCACTGAACGGTGAAAATGAACTGTCGCTCATTCGCGCCAACTTTAATCACTTTCCGGACATAATTTTAATTCCGGGGCTATATCGCGAAAATCCGTGAGCAGAGAATCAGAGGTGAATGATCAGGGTTGTGTAACACGTATTTTTTACAAGCTTTTATTTAACTAACAATGTTCGTATGTCTGTCTGTCTTGCCGTTTCATATCTCGTGATCCATTTTTTAAGCACTTGCGGGTATCCGATTGAGCTGAAATTTGGCATACTTATAAAAGCTCGGTGACAATGCAATAATATGGTACCCTGGAGCTGGTTTAATCTAGTCGGAAGATGGCCATAAGAACATGTGAAACATAAAACGTAACTCTCTCGTGTTTAGGCTTGTTCGATTGGTATTGACAAGTACTATACATCCAGATAGTGATTAGATGAGAGTCTGATGATGAAGCTGTAAGGTGGCCAATGGAACCACCAAACTACTTAATATAATCTCACCGTGTTTGGGCTCGTTGGATTTGTCTCGACGAGTACTTTAAACCTAGATGGTAACCAGGTGGTCGGTAGCCGGAAGGAAGCCATAGAAACTTCTGACAGGTGACAGGACTTCTGGTAAAGTATAATTGAATGTTGTAAAACTTAGTGCATATCTATTTGGTGTTTTTCAATAAAATAAGCAAGATATCTTCGTTGTGTTTTTCTATAAAAGCTTATTTATAAAAAAAACGAGGTTTTATATTAAAATTATTATAGCAAATAGGCCGTAGATTCCACAACAATCGTCTGTAAATCAGCCGTATTTTTAGGAGTTCACCGTGTAACCCTATGAGTGTGCGATATTAATTAATTATTGAATAATGACAACAAATGAATTAATTAACGATCGCCGCGTTTCCGCGCTGACTACAAGCTTTTATGGTGCGTATTAATGGGTACAAATCACTTGTTCGCATCAATCTATTGTTTTAATGAAATCGAATTATCAGCAGGCGCAATTTCATTCAAAGTCAAATCTATACTAATATTATAAACAGGAAAGATTTGTTTGTTAGTGATCGATAAATGCTCGTACCGCTGTGCGACCACGGTTTTCCTACCAGTCACCAAGGTTAAACTCGGTTCGGTTGGTAGAGATGGGTTACCGTTTGTAGCAAATACACACACCGTCACGCCTATATTCCCCAAGCGGGGGTGGCAGAGGTATAGTTAGTACACCCACGTTTCGCCGACGATGTTAGGTCCCATGTAATAGGGGGCGAGCGTATTGCCATATACCGGGCACAATTCCAGACTCCGAACTCATACTGGGAAGTTTTTCGTTAGAAAAACAACACATGTCTGACCTAGGACTTGTACCCAGGACCTCGTGATCACAAAGCGATGTCCTTTGCCACTAGACCAACGAGGCAGGCAGCAAATACAAATTCATTTATTACTGTGCGTCATAGGTTACATAGGTTGGTATTAGTGTTATGTTAACTCTCTATGATCAGCCTATACGGCGTATAATATAGCCTATATTTCTTCTTCTTATTCGCTTCACTCTCGAGTGGTCGTGGTCACGATGAGGTTTAGTCACTGGAGGCTGATGTAGCTTGCCTTACGATATCTCTCCTCTTAGTTCGATCGTTTGAGATTCTGGTGCACTCGTAAAAGCATCTCCCACTACGGACTTAATTTGGTCAATCCAACGCATTGGTGGTGGTCCATATTTCTTAGTGGTGACAAAAAAGTAAAAAAAAAATATATTTATTAGCATTTCCATATTATTACATTTAAGCTAAGCCAAGTTGGAAGCCCTATAGGTGGCTTGATAGGTTCCAACAGTAGGTGGCCACAAACCTGCCTCCACCAACCCACACATGCCGCATGATGGAGTACGACGTACAGTCTAGAATTGTGTCTGGTATAATGACATTAATTTCGCGCCGTATTATATTGAGACCCAACATCGTTAGCGATATGTGGGTATCTCTGATTGAGAAATATAGGGGATGAATATAAAACTACTTGACTCTGCCTCGTTGGTCTAGTGGCAAAGCGCATCGCTTTGTGATCACGAGGTCCTGGGTTCAAATCCTAGGTCGGATAAGTGTAGTTTTTCTAACGAAAACTTCCCAGTACGAGTCTGGAGTCTGGAATTGTGCCCGGTATATGGCAATAGACTCGCCCCCTATTACATGAGCCCAAACATCGTCGGCGAAACGTGGGTGTACGCAGTACACCTCTGCGCCGCCCCCGGAATATAGCCGTGACGGTGTATAATATAAAACTATTTATCCTTATCCCTTATGTTCTATAAAGGTCTTGTTCTTGGTGGTCGGCATAAATAGTTATTGTGTTGTATGAAAGCCTTTTAGGTAAGTGGATATAGTGTTTGTTACTTTTTTATTTAGTGATATAATTACGAAATTAACCATCTTATAAATGGAGACTGCACTGTTCATTGGAGGTTATCGCAGTTTATTTTTGATGAGTGTTAATACCCATGGTCACGGGAGGGGCAGTCCCTCGTGTTATCATGGAGTTTCATTTCATGTGATATTTCCGCGTAAATAAATCTGAGACCTCATTTTTTATAGTAAAACGTAGCCTTACATTAGGATTTATTCCTGCGTCGTAGGTGCGTTTACAAACATGAAAATTTATATACACAAATACCCAGAGCGGAACAAATAATTGTGGATCTCACAAAGATTTGTACCATGCGGGAAACGTCAACGGAAATCGTCCGTCAATATGAGAGATGATTATTTTTTGGCCAGAAGCGTACCAATACGTCAATTTTGGATCCAAACCGAGTTACACAACATATTCCGGTCTAGTTAGTACTCGTACACAAAACTATAGGGTACAAACACAAATTGCTGTTGCTCCCACAATTTTCCTTTGACCGGCGAGCCAAGCCGCCCGCCCCGCGGAATAAATTATGGAAATGCCCCAAATTGTGTATTTTCATTAAGTGCTACTAGTAAACAGAATTTGTTAGTGTTATGACGTCCTTGTTTATATATAGCATATGTTGAGCGAACAGCGGGGTAATTTTAAAGCTTGGAAAATTAATAGACTTAAATTTAGAAGAATACTAAATGTATCGACACGTTTTTTTACTTTGCCATACAATTTTACTCAATTTGTATTGAGAACAGAGAGCGTAGCACGAAAAGACTGACGTTATTGTGACGCTAGCGAATAATCGTGCTGCCACATTCATGATTATTAAGTAAATTTGCAGTGTGACAAGAATGGCATGTGAACTCACTAGCGTCACGCTAATATCGCGTATAATCGTGCTGTCACGTTCATGCTTATTAAGTAAATTTGCAATGTGACAAGGATGGCATGTGAACTCACTAGCGTCACGCTAACATCGCAATAATCGTGCTAACACGTTCAGGCTTATTAAGGAAATCTGTAGTGTTAATAGGATAGCATGTGAACTCGCTAGAGTCACGCTAACATCGCAGTAAAAGTGCTGTCACGTTCATGTTTATTAAGTAAATTTGCAGTGTGACAAGGATGGCATGTGAACTCGCTAGCATCACGCTAACATCGCGTTTAATCGTGCTGTCACGTTCATGCTTATTAAGTAAATTTTTAGTGTGACAAGGATACCATGTGAACTCGCTAGCGTCACGCTAACATCGCGAATAATCGTGCTGTCACGTTCATGCTTATTAAGTAAATATTTAGAGTGACAAGGATAGCATGTGAACTCGCTAGCGTCACGCTAACATCGCGAATAATCATGCTGTCACGTTCATGCTTATTAAGTAAATATTTAGAGTGACAAGGATAGCATGTGAACTCGCTAGCGTCACGCTAACATCGCAATAATCGTGCTGCCACGTTCATGCTTATTAAGTAAATTTGCAGTGTGATAAGGATGGCATGTAAACTCGCTAGCATCACGTTAACGTCCAACTTCGTCCTAAGTTCTCAGTTGTAAAAAAAAATTGTTGAAATTGACGCATAAATGCAAAATTTCGACATCATACCCTAATCCGGAACACTTATATTTATATTGTCTAATTAGTCATGTGGTGTATAATGCGCGTAGTAATCAAAAAGTCATGGGTTCCAATCCAGGGACGGAAAAAGTGTAGCTTGTCTATCGAAAAAATTCCAGCATTAGTCCAAAGTCTGGAATTATACCCGATAAAATGGCAATAGTTTCCCTCCTCTTACATGGGTCTTAAGATCATCAGCCAAAAGTGGGCGTACACAGTACACCTCTTCCATACTCCCTCGGGGAATATAGGCGTGACGGTGTTTGATTTTTTTATTTTACTTAACTTCTTTATACAACATGTACAAATTATATACAAAAAAAAACAACAACAAAGAATAAGCAACAAAAAATTTCTTGCTAACAGCATTTTCATTTCTATATCTTCAGAAATACTGCCGTCTTCATATAACACGTTTTATAGATTGTAATCACAACTAAAACATCTAAACATTGTGATGGTTTGTTCACAAAGTTTCAAATTTTGATTGAAATAGACTATCTATATTTATATAGGGCCAAAGGGTACCGCACCGCTGTCAATTGCCGCTAGCCGCTGTATCTAGAACGCTGGCAGCATTGCCGCGCTGATACCATTCCGATCTCGGTCTTGACCCTATTCGCGCCTTTATCAAAAAGGCGACAACCTGATATTTCGCGAACGCGTGCAATCATAGGAATCCGCTAATCGTAGCCGCCGCCGACTACGAACCTAACTCCTCTCCTATTAGCCGCTGCCGCCGTCCGCGACATGTTCTCACCGACCCTTCCGATGCCCTTACATTGCTTCTTTGGATACAGATACCGCACGCAGGATCAGACACCGCCCTCGCTGGCGAGGTCAAAGAATCCCTTGCCCGCCGGCCGGTGCAGAACACCACGGCGAGACACCTAATATATGCCCTCCCCTTTTCTTTTTTTTTTTAACGTGGGGAAATCCTCATGGACCTCCGCCAGCCTCGGGGGAAGCTGGCGGGGCATGACCGCCAGCCTCGGGGGGACTCTTACCGACTAAAACCCCACGATGACCGGCATCGACACTTCAGGGAATCTAGGGAAAATAGCGTAGATCATTCACACACACAAAATACCGCGCTGAATAGCAATGCTTATATGCTAATCAAAATATATACCAGCGTTCTGATCGCCAGCATACTCCACCAGGCGCTTCAAAATTTCTCGAAACATCCGGTGAGCTCCCGACCCCCACGGACCCAATTTCTCTACCCCAAACGCCTCAAATATGTATCCCGACCCTAGGGAATCATATATCTTAAGTTCTTCTTTTTTATTATATGGTGTGTGGGTTCAGGTTGGAACAATAAATCTTTTTCTTTCTATATATTTTAACTACACAAATCCATTCGAATACTCTTCCTAATCGATACCAATCGAATCAGACAATCAGAGTGTGATTGGGGCATGCATTTTATATGTGTACTACACGAAAGTTCGAATCGCGTAACAAAGTACTCTAGTTAATTCACCTACTTTTTAAATTACCTTCCTTTGTTAATTAAATGAGTAATTGAACATTCTGGTAATACGATTTTAAGACCTATCTCTATAGATATATCGTTGCACCAGATCCCTTGCGGCTTAGGCAGAGAATACAGACTTCCAACAGGTTATTTCCTTACAAACCTCTCTGACTTCCACTCTCACAGTGCGTCTAATAAACGCTCGCTCGTTACGAAGACTCTTGGCTTGCCCTTCATATAAGACATGATCTATTTGGTCACAGTAAGATAGTGTAGAACTTTCCCTGTACCTAAATTCTTCCACTTTTGCATTCTATATACTAGTTAGAGTGTGACAAGGGTCTTTTGACCCGCGGTAAAAATTGGAATTAACACTGTCATCCAGTGAAATGTTACTACATGACAGTCGCAGAGTTGTCGTCTGCTATGAAATTTACCTAAGTTATTATTTAATTTAGTAACCGTGTGGACCCGTCTGTCGAAATATTTTCCTAGAAGAAGGAAAATGTTACTAAATAATAACCCTGATTTCACACCAACGCCCTGTCAATATCATCCATGAGCCAAAAAAATCCGTGTCGCAGTAAACATTGTAATATTGTATAATAAGTGCCACTGGACCAACTTGACAGAATCACAAAAAGACCATAATGCCGCACCATAAATTCATAGACCTCCTTCCATTACCCTTTTTTTATGTAGAGAACACAAAAAGCACTTGTTTAACCCGCTGGCGCACAAACATCTAACAAAAAGCCTTATTGACCACGGCAGAAGGCCGGAGGGTTGAATATTTCAGGGTTAGGTCGACCTTACACCTCATAAACGTCATCGGCGCGTCGCAAAAACTGTCATAACTCAAATTTGGACCGGCTGTGATTTGACTCTCGCCTTTGTAGAGCTATAAAACTGATTGAATAGATACGATTATATCCTATGACCGCTAGATCTGAATATTCGGTTCGGCTAACCGAACAATACTTTTTACTCTTGGTTTGGTTATCGAATCGGACTGTGTGTTATAGTTATTTTAGATTACAATTTTCGACTGATTGGATTAGATATTTTTAGAAAGAACTTGTTCGTACTTATATATTGACAAGGATTAAGGAAGAAATCTTTCGTATTGTGGTGTTTGTAGCAATTACCAAGGTTAAACAATGTTCAGCTCGCCCAATCTGAGATGGGTGACTGTAAATGAAGCACAGAATCTCTCTTACATGTTCCCCATATTTTAGAGGTTTCGTCTGACGTCAACTCTTTTAGAGTTTTCGTATTTGAGAAGGCACACTAAGTCATGGATCTTGGTTACAACTTCAAGTGACAGTTGTTAAGCCAAGTTGGAATCCTTATAGCAGCTTGATAAGTTTCAACGGCAAATGTCCACAAGTCTTCAGGCCTCCACCAATCCAAACTGGATCCGCGTGGTAAATTATGACCCGTTCTTTCTACCCTGGAGAGAAGGATTTTGCCCAGCAGTACGATAGCAGGCATAGACTTATTTACGTTCTTTAGTTAGTTAGAAATTAATCTAGACGAAAACCAAATGTTAAAACCAAAAAAGGTCATAAGACATGCCAATTTTGCATAACTTTGAAACAACTTGTCAATTTGTCAAAATTAAATTATGTAACGTATGCCACTTAAAATAAAGAAAACTAGGATTTCTTTATTCTCTGTAACCCTTATAACAAAACAAGCATTGATAGCCAAATTGGTACAATCCTCTATTTACAATGACAAGGGTTCAAATCCCGATACACATCAATGGTGAAGAAAAACGCGAGGAAGCCTCCATGTCCGCCACAACTTTAATAATGGTATTCCTCTCTATCATATTGTAAGATCTATATCATAAAAACACTTCCAGTTATTGAGCAAAAGAGAGAAAAAATTGGTAGGTAGCATTTAGTTGATTTTTTGTTCTGACGCCCGACCTAAGGTCACATAAGGTCTTGTACAGTCATAAAATATTATTTATATTACAATGGAGTTTCAAAGAGAAAAGGAGGGAAATATTTACTAATATATCTATCATTGCTTCCGTTTTGTGAATTCCAGATTGTAAAGTATGACTACGATATTGGTCGAAGGGGCCTTTACAGCTCCACTGGGCTAGAGTTATAAATTATATTTTTCACCATATATTTATAATAGAGGCGCTCGTAGCGCCTGGACGCGCGATGTATGTGCGACCGCGGTGAACACCGCGGTCGCACAGCGCTACTTGGTAGGCCCGAGATGGGTGATCGTTTGTGGCATTTTAAAATTCGAGCGTCTCCGTGCTTCGAAAGGCACGTTAAGCCGTTGGTCCCGGTTGCCACTTAATGTGGTAGTCGTTAAGCCGAGTTGGAAGCCTTAAAGGCGGCTTGATAAGTTCCTACAGCAGGTGGCCACAAACCTGCCTCCACCAATCCGGGGGTCCGCGTGGTGGAGTATGACCTAATCTCTCTCACCTCGATTAGTGAGAGAAGGCAAAGGCCTTCTCTTACTAATCGGATCGAATTAATAGACAAAGGTCCAGTAGTGGGCAGTATAGGCTGATATTATTATTATTATTTACAATCATCATTATCAGCCGAAAGACGTCTGTATATTAACAAATAAACATATTTCATTTAAAATAAACTATTTACGATTTTTTCCCGGTTTATGTTTGGTTTTTAAATTCCCAATGTTTCGAGTACTTTACAGCACCCATGGTCAGTGTAGAGACTGAGGTGTTTAATCCAAAAGTCATTGATTATTGCGAGGTACCTTCAAACTTCTTAATTATTTTTCTTGGTTTGAATTCACTGCCCTTTCGATTATCACTGAGGAAATGCTGAAAAAATGCACTATTGTTCAGTACAGAGCTTCAAAGTATTTATAAAACTGAAGTCTTAGTTTCCACTCACCTTAAGTTTAGGCCGTTGACCACGTCTCTTACCTCCTCTAATGAAGTGACGCAAATAACCTTGAAAGAGAAGACTGCCAGTTGGCTTATATTGCCTATAATCTCGGCTTGTCTAAGCAAATCCATTTCCATTAAATTTAGACAGAGCATTAAAAGGCTTAAGCCGCACTGTCTATTGAATGGAGTAGGCGCGGGTTCGAAGCACGGTATCAATTTTATGTGACCCACAAATATTTCTTTCCGTTTGGGTGTTAGTGAATGTGAGTTTTATGTCTGTAAACGCACCTACGCCGCTAGGACACAAAATATTACTAATGTGAGGACTTCCGTTTTCTAAAAAAAAAAGAATTTAGTCCATTAATTAAAAGACCTTAAAAAGTAACGCACCTGTGTCCCGCTTTTGCACCTTAGCTCGATTGAGAACAGCCTGGGGAATCAGAATCGCTTCCCCGACACAGGGAAAGTGCTTACGATGGGGAATTTTGGCAATAAACTTGCTCCTAAAATCCTCGGCGAAATGTGAGTGTACATCTCCGCCCCAAACTTGGGGAATGTACATAAACCAGTGTTTCTTTGTTTAACTTTTCCTTTGGAAAGGTTCCTAACTATTAAATATCATAAAAATTTGATATCTGGAGTCGCCGTTTATTATAATGGAAATTAACATTATCAATCAAACGTGGATGAATATAGCACTTCTCTGCCCTCTCTTTGCCATAAATTTCCAAACAGTTATTAGCAAAATTTATTTTCAACTTTTGACGAACGATTTGGCGCAGTGGGAGGAAGCCCGAGAGAACTGTAAGGATAGAACCTGTTGGAACTCTGTACTCTATGACTATACCATAAGGGAACTGGCGTGATGATATAGATAGATACATTTGGCGCAGTGGTTAAGAGCTTAAGCCGCTCCGCCTACTGGGTCGCCCGAAACAATTCTTTGGGTGACGGACAATTATTTGTTTCGGCCTGGGCGTTTCTATATATGAATTTCATTTTCATTCCTAGTGTGCGGTAACGTTTTTATTATAAAAGAAGTAGTCCTTTAAATTAAGAAGTAACATCGTCAGGAAATAAGGATGAACAAAATACACCTCTCCTATCCCTACTCGAGGAATATAGGCGTGACGGTTTTCAAATTCACAATGATGAATAGCAGGGGTTTGTGGGTGAAGACAGGAATGCAAGGAAAACCCTTTTTTTAGTTAAAGGTCGCCTGTCGGTGTCAAGTGACATTTTGATGGGGTGACGCATTTATGCATGTTGTAGGCAAATGTTGGACTATTAATCCAAAAGAAAATAAATTCCTGTAATACTTATACAGAATAATGAAAAATAGTAGTTGTCTTTTTATCTTTATTATGACGCCAGATCCCTTGTGGGTAGGCAAAGAGTACAGAGCTCCAACAGGTTCTTACAGATCTCTCTGGCTTTCTTCCATCTCATAGTTCGTCTTATACACGCTCGTCGGTTACGGAGACTCTTGACTTGCCCTTCAGATAAGAACCGTTAATTTGGTCATTTAAAAGAAAAAGATTATTTATTTATGTGTTATTGTAAAAAAATATTGGACACAATATCAAATTTACACTTTTTTTCGTAATTTGTACTATCTTGCTTCTTACCAATTTTTATGATACTAGGTTAACAGGAAGTACTTTAAAGGTTTTGAGCTTTGTTTGAGCTATATTTTTTGATAGCATAGACACAGAGGCTAAATTTTTCAGTACACTTACGTTTCGCCGACGATGTTAGGTCCCATGTGATAGGGGGCGAGCCTATTGCCACATACTGGGCACAATTCCGGACTCCGGACTCGAACTGGGAAGTTTTCGTTAGTAAAACTACACTTGCCTCCACCAGGCCACCAGGACCTCGTGATTACAAAGCGACGAGCTTTGCCACTAGACCATCGAGGCAGTCAGTAGTATTATTCAAATATTCCGTATGAGGCACATTAGGATTCGAATCTTTGTACTGTTTCAAATACAAATAATTAAATATGAATAGTGAGGTACTTTTGACATGTCTAATGTCGGGCATTTTAAAAATAGCCCTGTTCTTAATCCTCAAAGTAACACGCGACCCTTTTTCAACCACCTTATTCATGACGGTTTGCTACGAGGGGTAGTTATATTTAGTCACTCTCTATTGATCTTGTAAAGGTTGAACATTGGCTTGTATTAATAAACTTGCAGTTCTCCGTGGCTTAGCATCCAGTCGACAGTCGGCCATTTACCGGGTCTGTGATATTACTGGAAAATAAATTTTATTAGAAATTTATTTTGAAAGAATTATTAAAATCGGTCCTGTGGTTTCAGAGCTTTCTTTATATAAAAAACGTAGTAGCACTCTAGGAATTATTCCTGTGTCGTGGATGCATTTACAAAGATAAAAATTCACATACACAAACACCCAGACCGAGACAAACATTTGTGGGTCACACATAGATTTGTCCCGTGCGGGAATAAAACCCGCGGTTACTCAATCAAGTGGGCGGAACAACTCGAGATCTTTACTACAGGACCAAGCCGTCTTAAAGTCTTAAATCCGTCATGTTTAGCCATGTGAAACCAGCGTAATAAAAAGCGTGTAGTTATGTAAGGTAGTATCGGTGTAAAGATGAGAAACGGTCTGCTTCGGTGGTTTGGCCATATAGAAAAAATGTCGGAAGAAAGAATGAAAAATTTTTATATACAATGCAGAAGTGGAAGAATGTAGATACCGAGAAAACACTGGACTAGCTTCATCATTATCATCTCAGCCTGTACTTGTACTTTGCTGAACATAGGCCTCCCCAATCGCCTTCAACTCGCTAGACCAGCTTACCTTGACTAAATAAACCGAGTTTTATCTAGAGTTAAAATAAAGAGTCTTCGTAACCGGCGAGCTTGTGTGTCGAACTATGAGAGTGGAGAAAGCCAGAGAGGTCTGTAAGGAAAGAATCTGTTGAAACTCTGTACTCGCTGATTACCCCGCAAGGTGGGATGATATAGATTAAAAAAATATCACTTGATCTGTAACATATCGTCTCATCATAGTTGCTGAGTTTTGTAATAATTTTCCCGGCGAGATCAGCATGTTCTGACCCTCTCTAACACTACTCATGTGGTGTATTTGTTCCGCTCACTGGTTTGTCAACCGCTGGTTATGCGCAGCTTTCGATTCGATATAGCATTATTTGTATATGAAATATATTAAGGCAAACGTGCCCGCCCCCTATTACATGGGGCTTAACATCGTCGGCGAAAAGTGAGCGTAAACAGTATACCTCTGCCACTCCCGCTTGGGCTTATAGGCGTGAATATTTTTTTATTAAAGCAATTATGTAAACATGAGAACGGACATACTTCGATGGTTATGAATATATAGAATAACCATAAAAAAGTTAATAATACATGATAATAATATAAAATTGAACTAAGACTCTTCTTTTAAACTTTGCTGTGCATACATAGATCCTTTTTATTTAACATCTCCCCAATAATTAGCTGTCATGCGCTGCGCACGCGTTATTTTGTAATCCATAGTCATATTATTAATTCGAAAGTAACTCTGTAACAAAGTACCAAAGTTACCGACATAGCTTGCAGACTCAGTAAGCTAAAGTGGCAATGGGCTGGTCACATCTGCAGAAGGACCGACGGCCGATGGAGCAAGCGTGTCCTAGAGTGGAGACCGCGACTTGGTAAGCATAAGGTAGGACGGCCCCCAGCTAGATGGACCGACGACCTCAAAAAGGTCGCTGGGACAGACTGGATGCGGAAGGCGGAGGACCGTGTGCAATGGCGCGTGTTAGAAGCGGCCTATGTCCAGCAGTAGACTACGATAGGCTGATTGATTGATTGAACTCTGTCTGTCTGTCTGTTGGTCTTTTTCACGCTCAAGCCGCTGCACAGATTTTTATCAAATTCGCCAAGTACAAGTTTTGTTTCAAAAAATCTGAAGGGTGTGATATGCATGCCTAAAGAAAACGCGAAAAAGTTACGCACCTTACCTATTCGCACCTTTATTAAAAGGGAGATAAGTCGATATTTTGCGAACGCGTCCAATTATAGAAATCCGCTGATCGTAGCCGCCCCCGATTATTAACCTAACTCCCCTCCTATCAGCCGCCACCGCACGCACGCACGCACGCAGACATACACACACACACACACACACACAGACACACACGCACGCACACCCATACAAATATAATGTAATGCTACTACTTATACATCCCTTTAACCCCTAATCGGGGGATGCTAATTTTAAAACGCATTACACACATTTAGGTCCTCCTATCGATCTCTCAACAAAGATCTAGAATCCGTGCTTAATTGCTAAAACGTCTAGAAAGAACCCCCCCTTTAATAATCGCCGGCGCGCGGTCACGGTAAATAAGTAGATACGTATAATAATACCGCTTTGTAGCATGCGCTGGCTATTGTTCGATGTACTTTTATATCGATGTTCTTAGAGGGTTTGCGTCCGTTCTAGAACTTTCATACGAGTATGAAAGGAACACTCTGCGCGGCGACGGTCAGTCTCTTATGGGAAGCGACAGTGATCACATTGAGCACAACCGATCTAAGTGGAATACACCGGCGATCTTAAAAACGATAGACGGATACTACTTAGTGGCTCAGCAACTTGGAAGAGGGTTATGGAGTTACTATCTCGCTATATTTGTTATTACTCCAGAATACTTCGCGGATACCCAGAGAGTACAGAGTTGTTCTATTCAGCAATAATTTTAATTTAATATGGCCTTTAATTTTAGTTTAAAAACAAGCTTTTACAGCAAAAACCCAACGAAGATACTTTGCTTAGTTGAGGAGTTCATTTAGCTTCTTTTTGACTCCATCATTAGACCCTGGGTACCAGTCGGGTATAAAGTACTCGTTAAGATAAATTCAATGAGCCCAAATACGGTGTAGTTATATTGAGTAGTCGGGTGGTTCCATTGGTCACCTTTCGGCTTCATCATCAGACTCTGTACACTATGTGGTTGTATAGTACTTGTCAATAGTAATCTAACAAGCCTAAACACGAGGGTGTTACTTTGTATATTTTACATATTCCTGTGGGTATCTCCCGACTTTATCAGCAGACCAGCTCCATGGTATTATATTATTGCATTGTCACCGAGCTTACTTATTATGTCAAATTTTAGCTCAATCAATCAAGTGCTTAAAAATGGATCGCAAGATTTGAAACGGAAAGACAGACAGACATACGAACATTGTAAGTTAAATAAAAGCTTGCAATAATACATATACACGTTGTAACATAAATGATGCAACACTTCTGAGAGTTAAGTATAGAAAGATTGACATTAGTGTGGCCCTAGTGAGTTGATATAACATCCTTGTCACATTCCTAATTTACTAAATATACAGGAACGTTACATGACCGAATGCTCGGTAGTGTCATGATAACGTTAAAGTTTTTGTACTTAGCCTTCTGAAACCTTAATTACATCATTGCTTTAAAAATTCAATACCTAAACCAAACGTCCAATTTAAGAATTATTAACCTACCACTTATTATTCCGTGTTGATGTCCAATTAACCACTATAATATTAGCCACCACTATAAACGGATTTTGTGAGTACCTCTCGAATTTCAGTGTCTTTACTACGCCATAAAATACAAAAATAAACACTCAACATCTCGCTAATTTTTGATATTTGCATTTCTCCATAAAATCAGCCTGAACTGTCCCAGTACTGGACACAGGTCTCTTCTTACACATCGAGGTAAAATTGTGTAGCTCATTCTGTACCAAAAAATCATAAATGTTTTTTACAATTCAAGTCAAGTCTCCATAATCGGCGAGCGTGTTGGAGTCGAAATATGAAAGTGAAGGAAGCCAGAGATGTATGTAAGGAAAGAATATGTTGGAACTCTGTACTCTCTGACTACCCCGCAATGGACCTGGTGATGACATAGATAAATGGGTTTGTAAGACTATATTTGAAAGAGCCTGACGGAAGACTAGGGTTAGTTCCTTATATAGTAAGCATACAGCATTATGGTAAGTTCAGGCCCGTTTTTATAACAAGATTAGGTAATTAGCTATTCGCTATTGTTAATGTATGTATGCCTATGTTCCAACCTGATTTCATTCATTTTATCAATTTAGGTGTACACCAAACATCTCTGCTACCCACCCTTGGGGAATATATAGGTATGATTATCAATTTAATGATAATTTAGCATATCCTATTCTACTGTCTTTTTCACTAGACATGTGTACGATGACGTTTGGAATTTGACATTTCGAGACATATGGTCATTATATAATTATTTGAAATAGCATCGATTAAATATCAAATCGAGATAATTTATAACGAAGAATAAATTGAATTTAATAAAATCAATTAAATAACAAACGATAATAAAATACATACACTCACAAATGGAGGTGATAGTATTTTTTTCCGGAGCTAAGTCAGAGCATAGAGATAGGACTTAAAAGCATGGTATACTCTAAGAGTCAGACAACTTCTTTTTCCAACAAACCAGCCATTTTCAGACCATTTTTTTAATTATATTAAGTGATAAACCAACAAAAATTGGCTTTGCCTATGTGCATGCATTTATCATAAGGTAGGAGGAGATTCATAGAAGGACTAAGATCACCGTCATAGCCCCATAGGATTAGTAAGCTGAAGTGGCAATGGGCAAGCCACATAGCGCGAACATCGGACGGGCGTTGGGGCAGAGAGATTCTAGAGTGGACACCATGTTTTGGCAAGTGCAGCGTGGGACAGCCGCTTACCAGATGAACCAATGGCCTTTGAGTATAATAAAGTATAGGCTGAGATGATGATGTACATATAACTTAAAACTGTTTCACTAGGGACAGCATTAGATCAAAATTAAAAGAAAACAAAATCATACCAGTGTGTAATATTTACATAAAATAATCTATATATATATATAAAAATGAACCCCCATTTCTCCTGGTTACGCTATAACATGAGAACGGCTTTACCGATTTAATTAATTTCTTTAAATGTTTTCTAATACTTCGCAGAAGGTTCTTACATTAAAAAAAAATTAAGAAACTTGCGCAAAAACGTAGAAAATTTAAGAAATCTTAACGACTACCTTAATTATGAACTTTTTTAATGTAACCTTAGCCCTAGCGTTATATACTCTTTGCTAAGCACGTTTGAAATAATTATCAGTTGTTTCACAGTTGTCTCTCAGTTATTCAGTCGGTCGCACACCGCCAATATCGTTTACAAAGATCGCATAATTCTACCGTAGCGTTATATTCTCTTTGCGTTAATTAGTTGTATCGGTCGGAATCAAGGACTTCATCATGGAAATCCATGGTCGGCTTTAAGAACGAATTATAACCCTTACCCAGCTCCTTGGTCGGAATGATATCTTTGACGAGGTAAAATTAAACCATTTTGCTTTGATTTTGCATATTGTTAATGAATTATGGTTTTCTTTTCTTACGAGTAGTGCACACTGCACAGTCGATTGAATCGGAAAATTTATGGAGTTTTAAGTTTGTTCATTTATAATTTTCAATTGAAATTTTGATATAATAAAAATGCCAAGAAGTAAACGTACAACATAAGTCACAGAACTTGCAATGCCGCAAGTCAAAGATATTTAAGAGCAAGTCAAACTGATGAGCAACGCGAAGCGCGAAATGATGTTGAACGGAATCGATATCAAGAACATAGAAATGTTGCATTTGATCCACATCCAGCTGCATTCAATTCAATCAATCAATCAGCTTATCGCAGTCCACTGCTGGACATAGGCCTCTCCTAACACGCGCCATTGCACACGGTCCTCCGCCTTCCGCATCCAGTCTGTCCCAGCGACCTTTTTGAGGTCGTCGGTTCATCTAGCTGGGAGCCGTCCTACCTTACGCTTACCAAGTCGCGATCTCTACTCTAGGACACGTTTGCTCCATCGGTCGTCGGTCCTTTTGCAGATGTGACCAGCCCATTGCCACTTTAGCTTACTGAGTTTGACGGACGATTTAGCGCAGTGGTTAAGAGCTTAAGCCCCTCTGCCCACTGCGTCTAATAGTCGCGGGTTCGAGTCCCGCACGGGACAAATCTTTGTGTGATCCACAATTATTTGTTTCGGTCTGGGTATTTGTGTAGGTGAATTTTCATGTTTGTAAAACGCACGCACGACACAGGAATAAATCCTAGTGTGGGGCTACGTTTTTTTTAAAAAGTAAAGTAAAGTAAAGTAAAGTAAAGCTATGTCGGTAACTTTGGTTCTTTGTCGGATTATCTCGTTACGAATTTTATCCTTCAAAGAGACGTCGAGCATAGCTCACTCCATAGCCCGCTGTGCGACTTTAAATTTGTGGACCAGTCCCACTGTGAGTGTCCACGTCTCGGCCCTGTAGGTCATAACAGGTAGGACGCATTGGTTGTACACTTTAGTCTTCAGGCATTGCGGTATAGGCGAAGAGAAAACGTGACGTAGTTTGCCAAATGCTGCCCAACCCAATTGGATCCTGCGGTTGATTTCTTTCTCGAAGTTGTTTCTACCAAATTGGACAACTTGTCCAAGGTAGACATACTCCCGAACAACTTCGAGCATCGAACCATCGACGTAGATCGGTCCCGGCGTGACATGTTCATTAAACATGATCTTGGTTTTATCCAAGTTCATGCCGAGACCGACACCTCGAGAGGCTCCATTTAGGCTATGCAGCATTTCGCGTAACTGTTCCAGTGACTCTGCCACGATGACGATATTATCGGCAAACCGAAGGTGTGAGGTGTATTCGCCGTTGATGTTAATGCCCCGCCCAGTCCAGTCCAGCGTCTTGAAGACGTCTTCGAGTGCATTGGTGAAGAGCTTGGGGGATATTACATCCCCCTGTCTTACTTGGGTTGGTCTTTTGGTCCTGGAGCTGGAAAGTCATTGTGGCGGTATCATATAGACATCTCAGCACCTCGATATAGCGCCAATCGATGCCACATCGCTGCAGAGCATCCAGAACCGCCCAGGTTTCGATGGAGTCGAAGGCTTTCTCGTAGTCCACGAAAGCCATACACAGCGGCTGATTATACTCTTCGGTCTTCTGTACAATCTGCCGAACAGTATGGATGTGGTCCACGGTGCTGTAGCCTTTTCGAAACCCGGCTTGTTCCGGTGACTGGGACTCGTCAAGTCTTCTCGCGAGGCGGTTTGTGAGTACTCTCGAGAACAACTTGTAGACGTGGCTCAGGAGTGAGATGGGTCTGTAGTTCTTCAGCAAGGTTTTGTCACCTTTTTTGAAGAACAGAACCACCGCACTCCCGCTCCACGCTTGAGGTGTTAAGCCCTGGTGGATGACGGAATTAAAGAGGCTCGCTAACTTATTCAGGATTGGAGTCCCGCCTGCTTTTAGGAGCTCAGTGGTGATTCCGTCATCGCCTGGCGACTTATTGTTTTTGAGCTGCTTGAGAGCCACTCTGGCCTCGTCTTGGTTGACCTCAGGGATGTCTTCCGTGTAGTGGCGTGCGAGTGGGGCTCTGTGGTCGTCAGCGCTGGGTCTCGTGGGTTTAGTCATCCGTGATGCGTACAGGTCTTTGTAGAAACTCTCAATCTCCTCGAGTATCTCGAACTTGGAGGTCACGGTTTTGCCATCTGCAGTATTAAGTTTCGTCAGATGGGATTTACCTAGCTGGCGATCGAAGACTTTGGTGCCTCTGTTCTGTTCAATCGCAGCCGCGATGGCGCGGGTGTTGGAACATCGGTGGTCACGTCGCACCATTTCCGGATCTTGCGGTTGAGGTTCCTCCCATCCGGCGAAGACGCCTGCGTGGATAACATTTCTTGTCTCTGCCTCATAAGTTCGAGAGTCTCGAGCGAGAGTTTAGACTCTCTGTTACCGCTTTTACCGGGAAACACCCTTCGAGCCACCTCCTGTAGCGTTTTGACCACTGTGTCGGTTTTTTCGTTAACATTGCCTTCGGTTTCCAGCAGGTCGAAACGATTTTGAAGCTCCAGTTGGAACTTTTCGAACCCTAAAGTTATTTGAGGCGCAGTAGGTTTCAGAGTAGACCTCATCACGCGACGCCTTTCGGCCCTGAAGTTTATATTTAGAGCGCCTCGGACAAGTCGGTGATCGCTGCCGGTATTAAACCTGTTGATCACGGAGACGTCTCTAAATATAGACTTCCTGTCAGTCATGATGAAGTCTATCTCGTTCCTCGTCACAGTGTCGGGGCTTCGCCATATCCACTTTCTATGGGGCTTCTTCTTAAAGAACGAATTCATCAAGAAGAGCCCCTGCGACTCCAGAAAGTTGACCAGCATCTGCCCCCTGTAGTTTCGGCACCCCACGCCGTGGGGTCCGATTATTGTTTCGCCGCGTTCTTGTACTCCCACTTTGGCATTGAAGTCCCCCATAACAACGCTGTAGTGAGCCTTGGTGGTGCCATGTAATGCCTTGGCTATGTCTTCATACATGGTTTCGACTATGTCGTCGCAGTATGTCGAGGTCGGCGCATATACCTGTACCACCATAATTAAAATCACCAACAGGTGCACCTGTTGGTGATTTTAATTATGAGGTACGCTACCCGTGTCGAAACACTGCTGACTTCTACAACATTGTTAGTGAGAGCTTTGTTGACCAGGAAACCGACACCGCCCTGAGAGGGCCGATCACCTTCACGACAGTAGAACAGGTGGCCTGACTCAAGGGTTATCGCGCCCTCGCCCTGTCTTTGGACTTCGGATAACCCCAATATGTGCCAGTTTATGCGACCTAGTTCTACCTCGAATTCAGTGAGGTGTTGGTCCAGCCGTAGAGAGCGTCCATTGTACGTAGCCAGGGTCAGGTGGTTTTGGTATCCTTGTGTCGTAGCCCGGAGATTCTTTGCACCCCCTGCCCCGCTGTTACCGCGACCGCTACCGTGGCAGCGGACAGCAGGACTACCGGGAACTCGGGGCCTTTGTTTTAGGTGCCTTACCATGTTAGAAGGTTTTGGCCTACTATAACACGCTGGCCAGACGGGTTGGTATAGGGTTTGTTTCAAATTTTCCTTTTCTGGTCGTTGATCGAGTGACATTACTACCTTTGGTGGACTCTTACCACCAGCCTAGCAAAAGTAAGGCTACTGGGGCATTCTAAGTTTTTGTTTCGCTTCCAGCCCAGTAAGGAAGCCCAGAAGGCATTCAATTATAACGTGGCAATCGATTTCAGTTCACAGCAAATCATTGCTATTGGACCTATGAACGTTGTATGTTTATATTGCAAGGCATTGAAGTTCAAAAATGAAGCCTCTGGATTGTTTTGCGCCAGGCCAGGTCAAATTCATGCCAGTTGAACCGCCACCAGACCCACTACATTCGTTGGTTTCTGGAAATGGGCCAGATTCCAAACATTTTTGACTCATATCCAGCAATACAATAATTGCTTTCAAATGACCTCATTTGGTGCAACAAATTATTCGGGAATGGGAAACATAAAAGTTTTACCACCAATTTTACTTTTACCTATTTTACGTATATATTCCGTTGAACATTCAGGGTCAAATATATCATTAAACAGGTTCCTTATTGCCAACGCCGGACAGTAACTACAAATTTATTTTATGGGCGATTCAGCAAGAGAAGACGATCAGCGTTGTGCACACAATAATTCAGTAAAAAGACGTCGTTGCAGGTGTAAATTTAGAAAATCGAGATATTGTTTTACATCGGCGGAACGATCAACTGCAGCGTATGTCCGAAACACATCGATCATATGATGCGTTACATGAACAGGACGAATAATACGGCGTGCCCCCTGTTACAATTCTGGCCAGTATGCGTCGCGAGGAAAGATTTAAATGAAAAGGCTGAACAATGGTTGAAACAGTGCTTCACCCACCAGTTGTGACCCTCTTCAGACAGACGCGCAGAGATTCTTCTCAAAAATGTATAGGTGCCCAGTCGCTCGAACGTACGTGGCGCGATGTCGCGCGCGCTTAAGTACAATTTTATTGGGTAACAACTAGCGGGCCTTGCATCGAGCTTTATTAGTCGAATAGTCTAATCACACATTACAATTGTCTATCCCAATCTAGGGTAAACTCTTCTAATTCTACCCAACCCTTTTCAGGGTTACACTCTTCTAATTATTCCTATCCCTTTCCAGGGTAACACTCTTCTAATATGTATTTACCTATCACATGAATTTACTAACTATTGCTTATGTGATATAACTTACTCTATTACAATATCTTATTTCTAACTTAATCTATTACATACTCTTTTATATACATCATGCAGAAGTCAGGAGTCTCCGTAACCGGCGAGCGTGTATGAGACGAGAGGAACTATGAGAGTAGCAGAAGCCAGAGCAGTATGTAAGGAAAGAACCTGTTGGAACTCTGTACTCTCTGCCTACCCCGTAAGGGATTTGGCGTGATGATATAGATGCAGACGTCGTCCTGTACATTACAATATCCTATCTTATTTCGGCAAGGCGAAGATGGGTATAATTTTTCAATCAAGATGATAATTTCAATTACAGGTAAATAAACAATCTACGTTTACTACCTTAATCAGAACGATAATTTATCTTAATAATACGACAAAATTGTTACAGGCGCCGAAACTAACAAAAAAGGTAGTTTAATGAATTATTATTCATACCGACTGATGGTTGGATAAAATGAGGACAACCACATCTTAAAGTGTCGGCGTCTATTTCACCAATATGCTGTAGATATGTACGTGAAAGTTGAGACAGAGCGATTTACATATATCAGGTTGAACCAGGCAAAACTCCATTCCGAGGAATACGTTCATCTGTGGGATGCCATTAATGCTGACGGAAATGCACAGAATGTCGGCGGAACAACTATTCTACCGGCAACATACGTCGGAACTCCTCGGCATATGCATGAATACGCTCAAGATACTATGTCGTATGTACGTCATTATGGCGCATCAGATTTGTTTATCACGTTCATGTGCAATTACCTGGCCAATCACCCATTGATCGCCACGACATCAATGCAAGGGTATTCAAAAGAAATTAAAATTACTCATGGATTTCATTGTCAAGCTTCGCGTGTTCGGCAAGACGCGTTGTTGGAAGTATTCAGTCGAGTGGCAAAAGCGCGGATTGCCACATGCACATATCCTCATTTGGTTGGTTGAGAGGATAAAACCGAATGAAATCGATGATGTAATATCAGCAGAAATTCCCGATAATGATGACGATCCACTGTTACATGAGGTCTCCGTGTATGGTTGAAGGGAAATGTTCAAAACGACCCAAGACAATTAGTAGCAGAAGCAATTACTGGAAATGATGGTTATCCACTATATCGCCGCAGATCCACAGATGACAATGGAAGGTCAACAATAGTCACAGTGAATCAACAGGACATTGAAGTTGATAATCGTTGGGCTGTTCCGCTTTCGCCGTTACTCTCAAAGACATTTAAAGTACACATAAACGTCGAATTTTGCCAGTCCGTGAAATCTATTAAGTACATTTGCAAGTACGTGAACAAAGGTAGTGACATGGCTGTGCTGCCGAAAATTCAAACGATGCAGTCACTCAATTTCATGGGCCGCTATGTTAGCAGTAACTAAGCGATGTAGCGTATTTTTTCATGAGCGATACATGAAAAGCACCCCACAGTTGTTCACTTGGCCGTACATTTGGAAAATGGTCAAAGTGTGTATTACAACGAGTTGACAGGTCGCCATCGACAACATTGACCAGCTTCTTTGAAATGTGCCAGAATGATGACTTTGCCAGAATGCTGCTTTACTCTGAAATGCCAAGATATTCTATCTGGAACTAATCCTCAAAGATATTTTCCGCCGATGCACTAGGACGTCTTTACACTGTCCATCCCAGTCAAGATGAGTGTTTTTAATTGCGTTTACTGTTAGTCAATATTCGTGGCCCAACATCGTTCTAACAACTGCGAACAGTTAATGGTGTATTTTGCGGCACATACAGAGAAGCCTGCCAACATTTGGGATTGCTAGAGAATGACGCTCATTGACACCACACACTCGAAGATGTTGTAATGTCGTCGAATACGAATATTGTTTGCTATAATTTTGTGCACATGCTTCCCATCCACACCGATTGATATACGGAACAAATATAAAGATCATATGACCGAAGATATATTGCATCAGATGCGTCTTAGAACATTGAATGCAGATTTGCAAATGAACGAAGAAAATCAGAATGAATTATTAATATTAATTAAGGACATGTGCTTGATGCTTACCAACAAAAGATTATTACAATTAGGAATGACAACCGCCAATCACCCAATCCACGACGCATTTAATCAAGAGTTGAGACACGAAACCCAATGCGATTGTGAAACATTAAGAGAAACCGTTTAAAGACACACTACGATACACTCATGCAAGTAGTAAATAATGGAACTGGCGGAATTTTTTTCTTCGATGCGCCCGGTGGAACTGGAAAAACATTTTTGATATCATTGATTTTGGCAACGATTCGATCGCAAAACGGTATTGCACTTGCACTTGCATCGATATATTGTTGTCAAGGTTGGCGACAGTAGGTTGCACTACACAGCTCTTGAATTTTTTTGTTAGCTACATGAGGGACCGGATGCAGTATTTGGAATACGCTGGATATCGCTCTGACAACTATTTCATTAGAACTGGAGTAGGACAAGGTAGTAACTTAGGGCCCTTGGAATTTATCATTATGATAAACGATCTACCGCATGATGTCAGGGAAGCCCAGTGCTTACTGTTCGCCGATGACCTCAAATTGATCTTAGCAATTAAAGACAAGAGTGATTGCAAACGCTTGCAAGAGGACATAAACAGAGTCGCAGAGTGGAGTAGGAAAAATAAATTGCAATTTAATATCAGCAAATTTTCTGTAATATATTTTAGTAGATCGCGAGCTCCACTTCATTACGAGTATGCAATTGACTCCTCAGTAATGAACCGGGCAGAAGTAGTCAAAGATCTGGGTGTACATCTGAATGCAAAATTAAGGTTCAGGGATCATATCACCAACGTTTGCAAAAAGGATTTCCGAACTAAAGTTCGGAAATCCTTTTGGCTTTGTTTTACGACAATCTCAAAGCTTCACAAATCTGAGAGCAATAGCGGTCCTGTACAACGCGCTCATTCGGAGTCAGCTGGAGTGCAATGCCGTCATATGGGCTCCACATGAAGAGAAATACAGGCAAATGATGGAGCGCATACAAAATAAATTTGCTAGATACTTGTACCTCAAGCTATATGGAGTGTATCCTTTCTACCCTCTGATGTATCCAACCTTGTTCGTTTTGGGCATAGTTGGATACGATAAATTAGAAACAAGAAGGGAATTGGCTCTCGCATATTATTGAATTAGGGTGCTGAGAGGCATCGTCTGCAATCCCCGCATACTGCTTTGGCTAGGCCTGTGCGTGCCTGACGGGTACGCGGCGCGGCGGCGGCGGCCGCGGCTGCTGGCGGTGCCGCGCGCCAGGACCTGCTTGCTAGCCAACTCGCCTCTGACGCGTGCTTTGCACACACTAAATAAAGTTGCCGAGAGAATTGACTTATTTATCTGTTCCATGAGCGAATTTCAGAAAGCAACTTTATATGTCTTATCTTATAATATAATTTAATATATAATTCAAAAATAATTAAATATAATGTACAATTTATTAAATAATAAATAAGTTAATGTTTCTATTAAATGGACGAACTAATGTAATGAATGTATTGTAATGTATTTAAATAAGTTGACTACACTATCGTATTATGAAAAAAACCTGTAAAGATAGTTGTTGTAATTTGAGAATAAATAAATAAATAATCATCAAGTATTGCAGCAACGTTGTTGGAAGGCGGTCGAACAGCTTATTCAGCACTCAAACTGCCGTTGAACATGCAAGTTAATGAAACTCCAACTTGCAACCTTTCGAGGAATTCTGCGATGGCCAAAGTGTTGCAGCAAAGCAGATTAATCGTTTGGGATGAATGTTCGATGGCACACAAAAAATCTTTGGAGGCATTGGACCGCACAATGAAAGATTTACGAAACAACTAAAACCGGTTTCGTTGTGCGATGATTCTATTGGCAGGTGATTTTCGACAAACATTGCCAATAATGCCTCGATCAACGCCCATTTTATGGAAATACGTCAAGACACTCAAATTAAATATGAATATGCGAGTCGAATTGCAAAATGACGAATCTGGTGAAATATTTTCCAAACAATTGCTCGATATTGGCAATGGCAAAATTCATGTTCACACATCGTCTGGATACATTACATTCCCTGAAAATTTTTGTCACTTTACTGAAACAAAGACTGAGATGGTTTTCCCAAACATTGCTGAAAATTACAAAAATCATGTTTGGTTAAGTGAACTATTATATATGCTGCAAAAAACGTTAATGTCAACGAAATGAATTTTCAAATTCTAAGTAAGATAGCTGGCGAATTGACGACATACAATTCGGTTGATTCAATTACTAACCAAGATGATGTTTTCACCTATCCAACGGAATTTTTAAATTCCCTGGCAATGCCTGGAATACAGCCTGATGTACTGAAAATAGTGTACTTTGCACTATGTCAATCCCTCTTGGGTTACTGCATTTCTACTTGGGGCGGTGCTTCAAAAAGTCATATAATTAAACTTAAGCGGGCGCAAAGAGCTGTACTTAAAGTTAGTACATTTAAAACCATTCGCTTTCCAACTAAAGATTATATCAATGCTGCGAGGTTCTAACAGTGCGTCAGCTCTTTGTGCTACAAATTATCCGCATGAAACATCGTGAAATCTCCTGGCATCAACCTGTTGCTTCATCTCGATCTGTGCGCACACATTACATACCTAGGCTTTACTCCTGTAAAACCTAATTTAGCCGTAAATTCTTCTATTTCCTAGGCAGCTTTCTATAAAACAAAATTACTGAATACCTTGATGTAGTCTCTAAATCTAAATACCAGTGCAAGAAAATTGTTACACAATGGTTATTACAACTCTCGTATATTGACACAGAAAATCTTATTTGTACGATACAGTGAAACATACACACATCCTTACTACACTATCACAGTATGTAGCTAACCATCCTACATTATATATAACTGGCATGTAATCATACAACACACGAAAACACAATTTACGAAGTGGGTATGACTTGTAGAGACTAACGTAGGATCATTAGCTGCTGACATATGTATTGGGTATACTACTATCTAATGTATTTAATCTCCGTAAGATTAACAAAATTGTGTCACTGAAAGAGCGCTGGTTATAGTTGGCTATAGTTTAGGGCTTCCTTATTTTAAGTACCAGCCGCACATTTAATTGAAGTGATCGCTCACCCATTGTAATAGATATAGGTAACATTATTGGTTGTACTGTATTTTTAACAATCATCATCATCATCATTTCAGCCTATACTTGTCCACTGCTGAACATAGGCCTCCCCAATTGCTTTCCAGCGTAACCGGTCCGATGCCACCTGCATCCAACGATTTCCTGCGATTTTCACAAGATCGTCGGTCCATCTGGCAGGCGGTCGTCCTACGCTGCGCTTGCCAATACGTGGTCTCCACTCTAGAATCTTTCTGCCCCAACGCCCGTCCGATCTTCGCGCTATGTGGCCAGCCCATTGCCACTTCAGCATGCTAACCCTGAGGGCTATGTCGGTGACCTTGGTTCTTGGTTGTTTTTAACAATAAAGATTTATTATTATTATATATTATTTTTCCAAGCATCCCTATGATTCCGAACGACATGTCATTCCACTTTAAATGGTTACAATTTCCAGTGCAGCTTGCATTTGCAATGTCAATAAATAAATCGCAAGGGCAGTCGTTAAGTGTTTGTGGCATTAATCTTAAAAATCCATATTTTTCACATGGCGAACTGTATGTCGCCTGTTCCCGTGTCGGAAAACCATCAGCATTATTTATTTACGCGCCAGGAAACAAAACCAACAATGTTGCGTATCAACAAGCATTACAATAAACTATATGTTATAGAGATAATAAAAAAATACAAACATAAACAATATCAAAATATACAACAACAGAAATCATTATTATTAGTATAGTATTCCAGTTTGAATTGAATGACAGAACGTCTGTCGGGTCAGCTAGTAATTTATATAAAAAAGGCCTTTTTAGGAGTAATTTATATGGAAAGATTCTATTAAATTTTGCTTAATAATCTTTATTTTCATATGTAGTACTTATTATAACAAATAGGCTGTAGAGTCTTCAACAATATTCTGTAAATCACAATTGTTACACCCTTAAATGAATAAAATATATGCTAATTTTTCGATGAAAATTTGCTCCGCTCTGTGTAAACAGACATTTTGTCTGCCACCGCAGTGGGCTTAGCACGAACAGATTGTCGTTAGCGTAACACTATCGAATTGATACGATATCCTTTTCACACGACAAGTTTATTAAATAAGGACGAACGTGACAGAACCCTTTCTCGACAACGTTACGCTAATGTTAATTTGTTAGTGCTAACGTCTGAGATATTTCCGTGTATTTAAGCTTCATTAAAATCGTGTAAAATAGTGGTGAACCAGAAAGACAAGGAGGCTCAAAGGTAGACCATCAGCCAGATGGAGCGATGACATTGTGATAGTGGTCGGCAAATGGAACAGACCAGCACAGGACCGTAACGAATGGCGCGATAGAGGAAAGGCCGGAACTCAGCAGTGGATAGGTAGATACAGGCTGATTGATGATTATTCGTAAAACAATAGTCTAGTTAATGTGTCTGAGGTCTTGCGTTATTAATATTTCCTTTTAAAAAAATTAATTAATAACAATAAACATTTTAAATAACAAATAGTCAAGACAAATCCAAGGAGCCCTAACACGGCCCGGTTATATTGGGTGGTTGGGTGGTTCCATTGGCGACCTTTTGGCTTTATCAGACCCTGAACACTATCTGGTTGTATAGTGCTTGTCAATACCAATCTAACGAGCCTAACCATGAGGGGGTAACGTTGTATAGTTCACATGTTCCTATAGCCACCTTCCGACTCCATCATCAGACCAGCTCCATGGTACCATATTACTGCATTGTCACTAAATTTACATACGTATGCCACATTTCTCTATCGAATACCCGCAAGTGCTTGAAACCTTGATCACAAAATTTGAACCAAAAAGACAGACAGACATACGAACATTGCAAGTTAAATCAAAGTTTGTAAAAATGATACTTACATGACATGATGCCAATTATGAATGTTAGGGAAAAATAAAATCGTAATGATAACATCTTGTTTGTAGTTCCAACGGCGAAATACCTAGAATTTAATAAAATCTCTGTATTTATAAACCCATAGTTTTTTTTCGTTGTCTGATGTTACCTACGAAAAATACCTATTTAAAATAATTCCCAGTGCTTGGCACAGATCTCTTCTTACAAATCGATGTGAGATTAATAAGGTCAAACTCTATCATAAAATAAAAATAATCTTTAAAACTGAAATCAGGAGTCTCCGTAACCGGCGAATGAACTATGAGAATAGAGGAAGCCAAAGAGATCTGTAAGGAACTCTGTACTCTCTGCCTACCCTTCAAGGGATCTGACGTGATAATATTAAACGTGCAGCATAAATATATGGTAACATAATAACAATTACACTACTCAACCCCGTCGTGTTGGAGCTCATTGGATTTATTTTGATAAGTATTATATCCCTAGTAGGTGCCCATCGTTTTTCAATAACTAACAATTTTATTAAGAGTGAGTTACAATGTCTGATTTGAACTTCGTTCCTAGCGAGGTCACCCCGACCGCACGTTTTAGTTTTATTAATTAATTATTCTTATTGCGCATACATGTAAATTTATGCATTTAGTATATTAAATAGGTACCAGTTTTCGTAGATAGCGTCAGACAACAGATTTATAAATACTGAAATAATGGTTAAATTTTAAGTATTTCTCAGTTGGAACTACAAACAAGATGTTCTCATTCCAATTTGCTGTTTACTTAACATTCATAATTGGCATCGTGTCATGTAAGTACCATTTTTATAAGTTTTATTTATCTTGCAATATGTCTTTGTTTAGGTCAAATCTTGGAAGCTTAATTGGCATATTTGGCATATTAGTTCAGTTCCAAAGACAATGCGGGTTGCAAGAAACAAGCTTTTATAGCAAATCATCACATAGATATATTTCTCAGTTGAGGAGTTCCTATGGCATCTTTTCGGCTCCATTATCAGACCTAGAGCACCATCCGGGTCTACAGTATTCATCAAGACAAATGAAATGTGCCCAAACATAGCGGAATTATGTTGAGTAGTTGTTCCGTTGACCACCTTTCGGCTCCTTCATCAGGCAGTTAGGACAAATCCAACAAGTATAAGCACGAGGGGGTCATGTAGTATAGTTGACAGTGCTTGAAAAATGGAACCCAAAATTTGTACCATAAATACAGGCAGACATACGAACACAGAAAGTTAAATAAAAGCTTGTAAAAACAATGAAATAGCTCCCCGCATTATTGGCCGATGGTGGAATAACCTAATTTAATTCTTGTGAATACTCCCATTACAGGCGTAAATATAGTTTGTAAACAGGAGGATCAGAAATGCATCAGTGATCTGGCACAGAAATCTCACTTGTTGTTCGTCAGTGGAGTCCCGGGGAAAGTAGAAGCTTCAGAACCAGTGCATATTGATGAAATTGCTGTGAAACTGGTGGACCCCATGTTGAACTTTACGGTTAAGTTTAAGGATGTTAATTTGCACGGTTTCAAGGACTGCATTCCTTCACTTGTGAAGTAAGACTTAATACTACTAACAGTTATAAATGCGAAAGTCTGTGAGGATAGATGTATGGATGTTGGTGACTCTTTCACGAAAAGCTACTACACAAATTTTGATGAAACTTTACATATAATGCTATACATTTGTGTAACACATCCTTATAATATTATAATTGGTTTTACGGTTTTACGGTTTGGCGGTTATCCAAACTACAGATGTAGTAGTTTGTTTTACTTAAATGTAGCCATTATATCTTTCTATATCATCACGCTAGATCTCTTAGGCAGGCAGAGAGTAAAAGGTCCTACAGGTTCTTTCCTTACAGACTTTACTGGCTTCCTCTTCTCCCATTTATTTATTTGTAGACATGCACAACACTGGAAAGAAAAAGTAAGATTATAAACAGCAATAGGTTCAGAAATTCTAAGACAATAACAATGCCAGGATGTCAAAATACAAAATAACGAGAAAAAAACATTTAAAACTATACAAATATAAGTAAAAAAAAAGCAAATTGGCAATATCCAAATCAGAAAATTTAAGAATATATATAATTATTATTGTAATGAATGTTAGTTTATATTAAGAAAAAATAAGATTGAAAATTAGATCAAAAATAAGTTAAAATAAAACTGACAAATTAAAACATACTTTTTTTCTTAAAATCTTTAATAATTAGAGTACTCATAGTTTGTCTTAAACATACTCGTCGGTTAAGGAGACTCTTTACTTGCCCTTCAGATAAGACACGGTCTATTTGGTCATAGTAAGATAGTCTAGGTAGGTCTAGTATAGTTCTTGGTAGTGATTCTATGTTGTTTACTTTTCAATCTGTATGGGAACAAAAGAGATACAGCGCTTCATCCCCACATGGAAAAAACTTTGTATGACCCGCAAAGGGTTATTCAATCTGGGTATTTGTGTATGTGAGTTTTATGCTTATAAAAGTACCCACGATACATGAATAGTTCCTAGAGTGGGGCTATGAGTTTTTTAATAAATGACTCAATGATTTACGCTGCGCTTTTATTTAGAATCACTACTAAATTTATGACTTATACAATACAATATACTTTATTGCACACGAAAAAAATTACAGAAAGAAAGAAAAGTATTGGACATTCACCGTTCGGATGGCAGTCGATAGATGAGCAAGATTTGCCTGTGAGTATATTTGTAAGTCGTCAGCATAAAGATGATAGGACGATGTTAACTCGCTGGTAATTGAGTTGATAAAAACTGCAAAAAGCAGTGGTGTTAGCACACCCCCCTGCGGTACGCCGACAGAAACTTCACACCAGGAGAAAAAAGTATCATCTATGCGAATACGTTGCCGACGTCCAGACAGATAGCTACGAAACCAGTCGATCGCCAGAGGAGAAACATTAAGCAGGATATCATGATCAACTGTATTGAACGCATTGCTAAAATCAAGAAGAGTAAGAACAGTCAGCTGCTGGTTTTCCATTCCAAGCCAAATGTCATCAGAGATGTTCACTAATGCAGTAGTCGTACTATGACTAGGGCGGAAACCAGATTGATATGGATTTAGAATATTATGAATATTCAAGAAATTACTAAATTGATTTTGAATGAGTCGTTCAAGAACTTTTAGGAATAGGAAACGGAGAATGGAAATTGGACGATAGTCTGAAAAGGGTATAGGATTAGCCTTTTTGGCAGTAAGTTATTCGCGCATTTTTTAAACAATTTGGAAAGACACCAGTTGTGATAGAGGAATTCAGGATATGCGTAATAATGGGACATAAGGAGTCAAGAATAGGTATGATCCAAATACGACTAATACTATCACTTCCGAGGGCTTTAGAAGTAATAGAAAGAATACTTTTTTTTGACATCGGTTTCAGAAACCTTTGTGAAAGAAAAAGAAGGATAATCAGGAGCAATCAGTGCAGAAATAGAGTAAAGAGTGTTAGTAATACTATCCATTGCTGACGACCCAGAGAACTGCTGATTAAGTTGCTCTACGTCAATGGCAATTTAGGCAACATCTTGTCGGGATTTACCTATTCCTAAGGTCCGGAGGAACCTCCAGACTTTACCGAAATCCCCGTTTTCGACAGAACGATGGATACGACGCCTCTGTGCATCCCTGCAAGCTGTGTTACAGCGGTTCCTAGCCCGATGATATTTGTCTCGGTACTTATCCCTAGAATCAACCTTATATCTTGACTTAGCTCGATTTTTCTTTTCTATAAGAACCTAAATGTCTTCAGTCAGCCAAGGAGCAGGAAGATGCTTCATGTTTACCTCTTGGATAGGAGCATGTATACCGAAAAGTTCAGTGAGTAAAGTGTGACTGTGATTTTGGTATTAACAGTGTCCTCCTGCTCAACGGTGGACCAGTCGATTTTTCTTGCATCTTCCTGAAGACGAACAAGGCTCATTGCACCAAAATTGCGCTGCAGAAAGGTCTTTGGTTTAATTTTAGGGGGACGCATCTTATAAGATAGAAATATTAGATCATGATAGGAAAAGGCCTCAGGACTATACTGGCCATATTTGGCAACATGTTCGAGAGAAGAGACCATAATTAAGTCTAAGAGAGAAGGGGTACAGTTAGGGGCATGATGAGTTGCTGCTAGTGAGAGAATAGGCATGTTATTAGAATCTACTAAATCTTTAAGATTGCGAGCCCGAAAATCATTCTTAAGTAAACATGTGTTGAAGTCACCCATAATAATAGAGTGATCATAAGACAGAGTTAGGATTTCAAGAAGATTTTCAAAAGAATAGAAGAAGTTAATATGAAAAGAGGGGGAATAATAAACGCCCAGAAGGACCTTGTGATGGTTTAGAGTAACTTCGATGAAAAGGTATTCTGCTGTATTAGGCGGAGGAGGCTGCGCTGATTTGCTTACTATGGAGTAGGAAATATGGTCCCGGAGATAGATAGCAACACCACCATAGGAACTACATGTGCGGTCATTGTGGATTAAGGAAAAACAAGAAAAAAAATTGGTAGTATAAAGAAGGTTAGTCTTTAAGAAAGATTCAGAGACCAGAATCGCATGGAGATTTTTATTGTCCATGGTCAAAACTAAGTCTTGATGGTGAGCGGGAATGCTTTGAGCATTAATATGCATGACATTAAAATTTTTAGTGACATTAGAATACTCGGAAATAAGAGAATCATGTAAGGAAGGTGTTACACTATGAAAGCTGTCATCACTTTCTTAAGAGGAACAAGATAGAAAGGTATCAATGGGATCGAGATTCAAAAAATTATTTTCGTCATTCATTATAAAAATGATCGTATTAAAAAATAGGTAAAAGTAACTATATAAATAATACTCTGCTAAAATAAATTAATTTGAAAATACCTTCTGTCGTCTACCTGCCAGCGGAATACGTAATTAGAATAAAAAAAATTAAAATTACAATAATAAATAGAAAGGAAGAACAACAAGATAATGCAACAACAAATTTAAGAACCATAAACTAAAGGGTACCTACATAATTATCAAGAAATTAACACACACATTATATTTAAGTTACATATTTATAACAACATTCAGAAACAAAGAAAATAATAATAAAAAAAAAAACTTTTGTAGCTAAAAGCCTGATTAATCCAAGCCGTAATATTAATGAAAAAAAACAAGTGTCACGTCTACAAGACAGATTTATATGTATTTAGTATATATGGTATATTTTGCCCCCTTTTGGTTTTTTGCCGTAATGGCGACAAGAAGCCAATTTTTATAATTTACTGTTATACTCTATTACAACTTGACATTGGCGAAATACACTGTTAAAGTGTGCGGCCATTAATTAAAATAAGAAGAAGTATATGTATTTTTTTCACAGGATCGACACTGATCAGTTAGTCTTTTTCTATCATATGCAGTGCCCATATGTGTCAGTAACAAAAGAATTTAATGTGAATGGACAAATAGCAAACTATCCTGTAGTGGATACAGGAAAAGGCAATCTAATTATACGTAAGTATTTCTGCATGGTGAAGTTCTCTCGGTATCTTATCTAAACAGACCGGGCCTTCTGAAGGGCAAGTCAGGAGTCCTCGTAACCGGCGAGCGTGTATGATACGAACCATGATAGTGGAAGAAGCCAAAGAGGTATGTAAGGAAAGAACCTGTTCGAACTCTATACTCTGCAAGGTATCTGCTGCCGATATAGATTGATAGATCTTATAGATTGTCGGGCTAAGTTTTCTCATGCACATACCTATGGGGTATTTTGGTGGTGCCCTTTGCCTTAGTGCTTTAACATTCCTGGTGGTCCAACTGCTCCCTGTAACATATCGTATATTCCAGTAGAAGGGAAAAAACTTGTATTCCTCTGAAGGAGGATAGGCCATACCTTGTAGTTCCATTCGCCATATCGCTTGCGTCATATTTGCAGAGGACATGCTTCATAGCTTCAGTTTCTATACTACTCCTGCATATTACGTCCTTGGATAGGTTCATCTTGTACCTATAGATGCTCTTTTATGCCATAGCGGTCTGCATTCTCCTATAGGTTGGCGTAGTAGTAATCTACTGAGTCTTACAGGTATTCTTTTTTTGTCGTTTTCGCTACATGTGCCAGTGAATTCCTTGGGGTTTCATTAGGTCCATGCCGTAATTTACTTGGTAAGTTCAAACTATCAATCTTTAACTTCAGAAAGGAATGCGTGATTTGTGCGATGGAATATTTTCAACCGAAATCTGCGACACCATAATTGATCCTGTGGCGTATGTCTTTGATTCGAATTCTTGGTCTAGTATAGTATTGTTGAGTATTTTCTATCAAAGTATTATCGGAAACATGGAGTCTGCAAGTGTGCCTGGTGTAATAGATTCGCCACCTTTTACATTGGGACTTAACAGCAATGGCGAAAAGACCGTGGGCACACAATATGCTCCCGAAATCCCTTAAAAAAAACCGCACATCATCCTAATCTAGGTTACAAGAGGTCTAAGAAGGATCATATTGAGGTTATAGTTACGGTGTAGAGAAAGTGAGCTATCACGTTCATCTATCTATCTATAACCTCACGCCAGATCCCTTGCGGGGTAGGCAGAGAGTACAGAGTTCCAACAGGTTCTTTCCTTACATACCTCTCTGGCTTCCTCGACTCTCATAGTTCGTCTCATACACGCTCGCCGGTTACGGAGACTCTTGACTTTTCCATCAGATAAGACTCGGTTTATTTGGTCGTGGTAAGATAGTCTAGGTCTTCCCCGGTACCTGCATCCTTCCACTTTCACATTGTATATCTGTTTTGTCATTCTTTCCTCTGGCATTCTTTCTATATGCCCGAACCAACGGAGCATGCCCTTTCTCATCTTTACACCGATACTATCTTTCATACCTACTCGCTGTCTTACTATGCTGTTGCTAATGCGGTCGGTCAGCTTCACTCCGCACATCTTCCGCAGAGCTCGCATTTCCACCGCATTTATCCTACTTTCATTCTCCTTCTTACATACCCAGCTCTCGCTACCATATAACAGCGTTGGGACAAGAACTCCGTTATGTATGGCCAGCTGCGCCTTATGACTTAAATGCCGGCTCCCGAGTAGCTTTCCCATCGCACCATTCACTCTGTTCCCTGCACTCACTCTTCTCTCTATGTCAGCGGTGTATTTTCCATCCTTACTGAAGGCGCATCCAAGATTTACAAACTCATTCACTTGCTCCAGCACATCGTTACCAACCACAATCCTTACACTCGTTCTGGTTTCTTCCCTTTCAAAAACCATAATCTTGGTTTTCTTCACATTCAAGTGTAAGCCATTGATCATGCAGTCGTCTTTCATAACTGTGACTAGTGTTTGCAGATCAGTGGCTGTTGGCGCTATTAAAACCGCGTCATCTGCATAAAGTAGATGGTTTACCACTAAGTCACCCATTTGTACACCTTCATTCATCGCTTTCAGTCTTTGAAGACTTTTGTCCAGATATATTATAAACAGTCTAGCGGACAACACGCAACCCTGCTTGACGCCGATTTTAACGTCAAACCAGGGTGACCTGTTACCACCCACCCGTACGCATGCCTTGCAGTCCACATAAGAGGACTGGACGGCTCGCAACAGAGTGCCATCTATACCATACTCTGGCAAAATGTCCCAAAGTCTCTTTCGCACAACTCTGTCAAATGCCTTCTCCAGGTCTACAAAACCGCAGAAAACCTTCCGCCCCACTGCCAGATGCTTCTCTACGATGTTGCGGAGTGAGAAGACTTGATCCGAACATCCTCTTCCAGACCTGAAACCCCCTTGTGCCTCGCACAACATTCCATCGGACTTCACGCGCATTCTCCGTTCAATAATTTCACGTTCATCTTTATTTATTTAATTTATAGTTTGAAATGGATGACACATCAACTCGACACCATTACGCTTACGTCATTCTGTTCGCGCTGAACCCCTCGCTGTTAGTTTCTTTCTATCTATCTATATCATCACGCCAGATCCCTTACGGGGTAGGCAGAGAGTACAGAGTTCCAACAGGCTCTTTCCTTACATACCTCTCTGGCTTCCTCGACTCTCATAGTTCGTCTCATACACGCTTGCCCGTTAAGGAGACTCCTGACTTGTCCTTCAGATAAGACCCGGTCTATTTGGTCATGGTAAGATAGTCTAGGTCTTCCCCGGTACCTACATCCTTCCACTTTCGCATTGTATATCAGTTCTGTTATTCTTTCTTCGGACATTCTTTCTCTATGCCCGAACCAACGGAGCATACCCTTTCTCATCTTTACATCGATACTCTCTTTAATACCTATTTGCTTTCTAACTACGCTGTTGCGAATACGGTCGGTCAGCTTCACTCCGCACATCTTCTGCAGAGCTCGCATTTCCACCGCATTTATCCTACTTTCATTCTCCTTCTTACATACCCAGCTCTCGCTGCCATATAACAACGTTAGGGCAAGCACTCCATTATGTATAGCCAGCTGCGCCTTTCGGCTTAAGTGCCGGCCCCCAAGTAGCTTTCCCATCGCGCCATTAACTCTGTTCCCTGCACTCACTCTTCTCTCTATGTCAGCGGTGTATTTTCCATCCTTACTGAATGCGCATCCAAGATATACATACTCATTCACTTGTTCCATCACATCGTTCCCAACCACAATCCTTGCATTCGTTCTGGTTTCTTCCCGTTCAAAAACCATAATTTTGGTTTTCTTCACATTCAAATGTAAGCCATTTTTCATGCAGTCGTCTTTCATAACTGTAACTAGTGATTGCAGATCAGTGGCTGTTGGCACTATCAAAACCGCGTCATCTGCATATAGTAGATGATTTACCACTAGATCACTAATTTGTACACCTTCATTCGTCGCTTTCAGTCTTTGAAGACTTTTATCTAAATATATTATAAACAGTCTAGCGGACAACACGCAACCCTGCTTGACGCCGATTTTAACGTCAAACCAGGGTGACCTGTTAACACCCACCCGTACGCATGCCTTGCAGTCCACATAAGAGGACTGGACGGCTCGCAACAGAGTGCCATCTATACCATACTCTGGCAAAATGTCCCAAAGTCTCTTTCGCACAACTCTGTCAAATGCCTTCTCCAGGTCTACAAAACCGCAGAAAACCTTCCGCCCCACTGCCAGATGCTTCTCTACGATGTTGCGGAGTGAGAAGACTTGATCCGAACATCCTCTTCCAGACCTGAAACCCCCTTGTGCCTCGCACAACATTCCATCGGACTTCACGCGCATTCTCCTTTCAATATTTTTTTTTCTAATTTCTTTGATGCAACATATTGTGAGTAATTTTTATCTGTATTATTTTTAGATGAACTGGAAATGAAATTAGACGGCCACTTAAGTGTCAATTCAGAAAATGGAAAGAAATACTATCAAGTAACGAACATTGTTGAAAAAATTGTAATCTTAGGAGATGTTATTATAGAATTAGAAAGTTATACTAAGGAAAATAATGAGAAATGTAAGTTTCGTTTACGTAATAGTGATTCACTAAGAAAGTAATCTTTATCAGTTTAAGTGACTGCTAGCGAGCGTATTGTTATATTAATGCTAAGAGGCGCTCTTAGCACCGTGCGACCGCGGTGTTCTTACCGACCACCAAGGTTAAGCAGCGTTCGACTCGTTCGAACTAAGATGGGCGATTGTTTGTGGAATTCTCATATTCTAGCGTTTCTGTGCTTCGGAAGACATGCTATGTCGTTGGTCCCAATTACCACTTAATGTAGTAGTCGTTAAGCCGAGTTGAAAGCCCTATAGGCGGCTTAATAAGTTTCAACAGTAGGTGGCCACAAACCTGCCTCCACCGATGCGCACTGGATCCACATGGTGAAATATGACCTATTCGCTCTCCCTTCGATTTGTGCGAGAAGGACTTTTCCCAGCAGTGGGCAGTATAGGCTGATATTATAAGAGTGTTAATGCTGTAAACCAGAATCAAAGTACTTTTTACATGTAAACCATTATAGTATTTACGAATCGTCGGAAAAAAAGACTACCACCACTTTAAAATGTCATTCCCTTGGAAAAAAAGAGCCACAGTTACTCTTAAAATTGTATTTTTACTTTTTTTATCTATGTACCTTTTGCTGTGGGGATAAGGAAGTACAATGTAGACTGGTCTATCAGGTGGGGTCTTAGTTAAATTAACCAGATTATACTATACATGAGAATAGCTATATGGTACCCACATCAATAGAGAACTGCCTCAAAAAGCGATAAGCTTTGCCACCTGACCAAAGTGGCAAAGCTTATCGCTTTTCGATCACTAGGCCTTGGATCCCAGTATGAGTCCGGAATTGTGCCCGGTATTGCAATAGGCTCGCTCCCAATAGGGAGCGAATGTAATATACATGGGACCTAACATCTCTGCCACCCCCGCTTGGGAATTATAGGTGTGACGGTGTTTGTCATATTTATTTTATTAACAGCGAAAGATTAAATACCATAAAAAAATGGAATAAATATAGCCAAAACGCATTCGTAAAATAATCACTGACTGCCTCGTTGGTCTGGTGGCGCATAATACGAGTAGCAATCACGAGGCACTTGGTTCAAATCCTAGGTCAGAGGAAATGTATTTTTTCAACAGAATTTCCCGTATCGGTCCGGAGTCAACGGCAATAGGCTCACCCGCTATACATCTCCACCATCCCCTTAAATATAGGTGTGACGGTTTTTATGGTTACCACTCTACAGCGACAAATACCTGTTAAGAATATTAATATGCCCTCAAAAACATGTTTTCAGATGAATTACCATTTAAATACTTACGGGACAATGCGAGGAGCGTACAGAAAGCTTTCCAGCCGTACACTACGAGGCGTTTATTGGACAAGTTTATCAAAAATATCAACGACTATATGAGACTCCTGCCTGATGATGTCATTTATTTTAATGAAGCTTAAATACCTGTAGATATCCTAGGGCTTAGCACAAACAGATTGACGCTAGCCTAACTTTGTCGAGAACTAAAACTTTTTCTTTTAGTGTCTATATCTGTCCCGCTAAGTGAGTATCTAGTTCAATGGCGCCATTTGTGGCTGTATTCAGCTCTTCTATAGTACTGGTTGTGGAGCATAAAGAGCAGATCAGTAGGTGTGACCTACTCTGTGAGGTCGCACCACAATCTTAGTCGGCTGTAAAATTTGTATCTCTGAAACTCCATATACAAAAAGTTTTGCCGGTATCTGCCTACTTGAGTGTTGAGCTGATTTAATGATATCCACACTACCCAGCTATAGTTGGTGCCTTGAGGGTAGTTGCTCCTGACATGGGACAAAGTTCCTCATTATTATTCAATATAAAGAGGATGGCATATCAACTCTATAGCGTTACGCAAACGTCAATCTGTTCCTGCTAAGCCTACTCAAGTGGCAAACAAAATTTCTGTATGCGTAGGCGTGGAGAGTGGAGTAAATTTTGATCAGAATCAGTATAATTTTATTCATATAAACCCTTGTATTCATTAGGAAACAAAATTAAAAGTGCTGCGACGTGTCGCTTGAGAAGTCGGGGAGTGTTGGATGACGACATCCGACAACGCCCGACTAGTCTGTCTACATAGCGCGATCAAGGCGCGTACCACATCTTTTAAACGAAGCTGTTATAATCTTACTTTACCGTAAGAAAGATATGTATGCCTGATGTACCATGAAACGTAATTCCGAAGTTTTGGGTCGAAATTTCGGGCGATTCCTAACACGAAGTACTATCGTTCCGAAATCGGTCCCGAAGACGGCTTGTGACGTTTCGCTCGTCGTAAAACGCTACCATAAAGTGATCCGAACAAACGAAGTTGAGGCATTTTGACAGCATTTCTTTCGTGATTTTACCCTCAATTATATGAAAACTAAAGAGGTAACTTTTTACTTTCGTAAGTTTTTACAATTTTGGGTGTTTTAATTGAAACAGGAATGGTTTAATGAAGATTTTTTTGATATCTTAAAGCAATAAATTCGTTTAAACTGGAATTATATGGTGTTTTTATAACATTATTATTGCTATTTTAACATAGAGTACAAACATACGAAATAGCACGAATTTTTTAAAAATCCTGCAGCCGCCAAGGTTGCGGTGGCTCATTTCTCATAATAATTCTTGTCGAGTTGCTTTTCTTAAACAACCAAATAGCTTTTATTGCCGTCCCCATGCCTATTATAACAAAATATAAAAAATGTAAAAACACAAAGGTTATTAGACCATTAGTCGGGTTCGAACTCACATCGATATCTATTGCAAATATGATAAAATCAATTCCATTTTAGCTTAGTTAACTATTGCTAAATTTTGGAACATAATATGTATTGTTCGCGCTTTTTTGTCATTATGACAGTGTGACATTTAATATTTTTACACGACTAACTTGAAATGTTCATAAGTTATCCATGTATCTGGTAAGAAACGAATGTACTTTTTATTAGGTTGCTTTATACTAATTCATTCATTACGAACTTTTTTCATAAACGGAAACATACTTCGCATCTGTCATTCATTCACGAACACAGTCTATGGTGCCCGACCGAAAGAAATAAATCCGATGCAACTTCATGGTAGGTACACGCATCGTATTTCGTTCGTGTATCGTTCGGCTCCGAAGTTTCGAATTGAAACTTTCATGGTAGACCTACTGACTATCGCGTATCGCGACTATCGCGGTTCGATTCCCGCATGGGACAAATCATTGTGGGATCCACAATTATTTGTTCCGGTCTGGGTATTTGTGTGTGTGAATTTTCACGTTCAAATCCTCTTTTATATATATTTATATTTCAAATCCTAGAGTGGGGCCACGTTTCTTTAATTAAAAAAAAAGGTAATGAATTGAAATTTAGGTTATTTCATTTCTGCTGGTCTCGAGTAACATACGATGAACTTGATACTTTCCACTTGACTTTTGCGAAGGGTTAAATCCTTTAAAAGATTCGTGACATCAAGGCGGTCAAACGTCACAGGAGGTAAGTTTTCGAGTTGCTTTGCCACATATATCGGAATCACATCAGGTTCAGTCACATTTACAAGGCTAATAATATCTGTTAAGTCACGATTCTCCTTGCCTATTTGTATACGCAAAATATTTCGTTTGTCCGTTGACACGGATTCAAAAAGCAAAGATTTTGACTTTTTAATCTCGTCACTTGTAAAAGCAGTCACACAAATTCAAGTTAAACTATTATCGAGTTCTTAGATTTACGGGAATATTACACATGAAATAAAACTATTTTTTCGGATTTTATCGCGGTTTAAAAAACAAAAAATAAACCGCGATAAAATCCGAAAAAATAGTTTTATTTCATAAACTATTATCGTCAATCACAGACAACTTATTTTGGATGTAACATAACCAGCCATTTTAAGCAAACTTTAACAAGCTCGCGTACGAGGAAACGATCCAGCGCGTGCGGATGCGCGCTCGTGACTCAATGTATAAATATATTATGTAAAAATATATTAGCAATAATCAAATTGATTATGGTTGAATGTAATCGATTGCATATAACCGATTGATAAGATTGGCATCTCCAACTGTAATTCAATAACAACGTTGACATTCTGTAAAGATGTCAGTGAATTCGATCAGTGTACTTACAATCATGGATATTTAGGGTTATAAATTCATTCTTACAATACATTGAAATCTTAGATGAATTATTTTTCTAGATTGATCATCCCACGCGCGAAAACAGCATAATATTAATGGGCAGAAATGGTCGATAAATTCTTCCCTTACGTCAGTTTCACTTCGGCAGCTACACATTGTTGAGCTCGTAAAAAAATTGAAACTGCCGGTTTGTACAGTAAAATCGTGCCACATTCGCAGAGAAGAACATAATTATAACAAGGAGATTACTTTCCATCGGGTAGTTTTAAGATTTTCTTGTATTTTACAAAAAACATCAATATTAATGTCAATGTTTTGCAGGGTGGCATTGGCCGATGTTGCCAATTAAGAAATGGGGTAATTTATCAAAATAATGGGAAATTCACTTGAAATTTGTTAAAGTATGTTTTAAATATTATTTAATGTTATTTTTACAATCGAAAAAACGGTCAGGTATTTAAGGTGATGGTAGAGTACTAGCTTAGTGTAAATATAAACACTTAAACAACAAAAACAGGTAAAGTACACTTTATTTTATTACACCGTCACGCCTATATTCCCCAGCGGAGGTGACAGAGGTGTACTGAGTACACCCACGTCTCGCCGACGATGTAAGGTCCCATTTAATAGGAGGCGAACCTATTGCCATATACCGGGCACAATTCCAGACTCCGAACTCATACTGGGAATTTTTCGTGAGAATTCCATTATGCAGCAGTCAACACTTTATTTGAATATTTAATATTATTTCGAAGAGTTCTGAACAGCTGTATTCCTATTAACATCCTACTAATATACTTATCTTTCTAATATTATAAATGTGAAAGTTTGTATGTTTAAATGTCTATATGTTTGTTACTCAATGACGCAAAAACGGCTGATCGGATTTGGATGCAATTTGGCACCTTAATTAACACATAGGATTTATTCCGAAAAAATGTAAGGTTCTTATTTAAAACTAACGCGGACGAAGTCACGGGTAGAAACTAAAAATTTAAAATATCGCTCTTGTGTGCTATTTTAATATTTTGTACATTATATAACACCTCGTTGGTCACACACACTGCCTCGTTGGTCTGGTGGCAAAGCATATCGCTTTGTGATCACGAAGTCCTGGGTTCAAATCCTAGGTCGGACAGTTGTAGTTTTTATACGAAAAATTCCCAGTATGAGTCCGGAGTCTGGAATTGTGCCCGGTATATGGCAATAGGCTCGCCCCCTATTACATTATTATTATTATTCTTTATTATTACCAAAAATTAAACATTACACTGAATTAAAACATGTACACACATAATAAAGATAAAAATTACATTGTAAACACTAATGATATCAAAGGCATCTATAAACATGTCCTAATAAATTATTTACTGGAGTATTTACTAAGTACATCATTTTTGTTCTATTTCTATTCAATTTTAATAAACCATTTAAGTAGTTACCCAACACTATTAATAATATTGTGTGCATTTTAGTTAAATATCTAATAAATATTACTTTCAAGAGCATAGGTTTACACATATTTATAATGAAATAACTATATAACTTTAATAAGATATTCATTAATAAATTCTTTTCTCCGAGCTTTCTGTTTCGCAAAAGTATCTATAACAGCTGTTGTCACAGGAATTGTAACAAATAACATTAATGCAGTACATGAAGTATGTACTTGAAAGCTGCACGACATAAAATGATTCTTTATTATTAACTAGCTGTACCCGCAACTTCGTTCGCGTTATTTTTTGGCGTGTATTTTACACTCCTAAGTTTTTATTTTGAGACAACAGATAGCCTATGTATGTCCTTCCCCTGGATAAAATCGATTTATTTTCCGAATTTATAGATATAGATAGATAGATGTATAGAAGATAGATAGAAGATGAAGAGTTACTTCGTAAGGAGACGAACCCGAGTGCAATATTAGTAGGCGAAATCACACATTTGTGTTAATTAAGGTGCCAAATTGCATCCAAATCCGATTAGCCGTTTTTGCGTCATTGAGTAACAAACAGATAGACATTTAAACATACAAACTTTCACATTTATAATATTAGAAAGATAAGTATATTAGTAGGATGTTAATAGGAATACAGCTGTTCAGAACTCTTCGAAATAATATTAAATATTCAAATAAAGTGTTGACTGCTGCATAATGGAATTCTCACGAAAAATTCCCAGTATGAGTTCGGAGTCTGGAATTGTGCCCGGTATATGGCAATAGGTTCGCCTCTTATTAAATGGGACCTAATCCCATGATTTTGATAAATTACCCCATTTCTTAATTGGCAACATCGGCCAATGCCACCCTGCAAAACATTGACATTAATATTGATGTTTTTTGTAAAATACAAGAAAATCTTAAAACTACCCGATGGAAAGTAATCTCCTTGTTATAATTATGTACTACTGCTACTAATAACATACACTAACATGGGGCCTAACATCGTCGGCGAAACGTGGGTGTACTCAGTATACCTCTGCTACCCCCGCTTGGGGAATATAGGCGTGACGGTGTGTATTAGATAACATAGCTAATGTAAAATTATAAAATAAGTGTAGTTCTTAAGATAAGATAAGTTCTTCATAAAATAAGTATAAATCGTAATTTTGTGTTTTATTATATGAACAGTAGTGATAGCCTAGTGGTTAGACCGTTGGACTGCAAAGTCAGAGGTCTCGGGTCCAAACCCAGGTATTAAAAATTAATTAACACTTGCTTTAACGGTGAAGGAAAACATCGGGAGGAAACCTGCATGGCTAAGAGTTCCTTGAAGGTGTGTGAAGTTCGTCAACCCGCACTGGGCTACTGTGGTGGACTATGGCCTAAACCCTCTCAGTATGAGAGGAAGCCCATGCCCAACGGTGGGACAGTTTCTTAACAGGGCTATTATTATATGAATATATACGTGGCCTTGTACCAGAAGTAATATTGAACTTCGACACGATACCCCAATTCCGAATCATTCTGTATACAGGTGAACTAAAATAATCTCATTGAAAATGTATACACGATTGAGGCATAAATGGTTGATGGTATCGGCGACTGTTCATCATAATGGAATTAAATCACACATATTGTGAAATTGTAATAATATACTTACACTTAAATAATATATGTCACGATTTCCGGTTACAAATTATTTATTTTGTACCTTAAAAGTATTTTATCTTTCTTTTAATTGTTAAAGATAATAAATAGTACTTCATTTGATCTGTTAATTTAACGTAAACGCTGATTTTAAATGGTATCTGGTTTGATTCAACTAAAAATTGATGAGGCCAGACATTGTTAAGTTAGTTCGATTCGAGCGCTCGAACGGAGCAGTTGTAGTAAACGAGTGATAAGGATTTAATAAAAAGTGTATCGTATACGGAAATAATATTCGAGATTAAAGGTATTTTGATAACAATATATTAAAGGTTCTCATATATTTCAAAACTTAATAAAAAGTATGGAAAAAATACCCTTTTTCCTTACTAGCACAGAATTTTCTTTTGCAGGATGATTATTTTTTTCCGTATCTGTGCTATTTCCCCATAATGTTATTCTATATCGGAGCCAGGGGTAAGCGTAGAAAACTGATTTCATAAATAAGCAATTCATTTACAATATCAAAAATTGCAGGATGTCCCGTGGTACTAATGTGATAGTAACATACCTAACTACCACAGGGTACAGTATAAAACTACTGAAATTCCGGCACCACATTGACTATCCTTGAGAAATAGGTATATAATTTATTGCTCGTTTCACAGCAACAGCGGTATCACAGATCAGTTTAATAAATAGAGCTTTAATACAATAAAACGTAACCCATTAACGTTCAAAATCCTGTATCATTTACAGATGCTATTTACAGAATACCTTGTCCCTACAGCGACTGTCCCAACCGAGGGCGCCCTCGAGTATGTCGCCTCTTGCCCTTCTGGCTGGCTAGAGCGTAGTGGTTGCACGCTCGCCCTTAAGTCCGGTGAAGCTGTAAAGGCCTCGCGGCCAACAGCGTACATCATTCACACACACACACACACAGAATACCCTGGATACTTTCATGACTACCATTGAATCCATCAATTTATTATATTATCTGTATCATCACGCCAGATTTCTTGCGGGGTAGGCAGATTGTACATAGTTCCAACAAATCGCTATGTTTATTCGGATAGATTTATAAATTTGGAACAAAATGAAACCCAAAAACCATTGCTTTTTGATATAGTTACACATCTTTACCTATTCGTAGCTAGCAACTGGTGTGTCAACAAATTTCGGTGAAAAGTGTGTGTCGGGTGTGGGTACACCCCATAGGTGTACCGTATGGTACACCTACGGGGTACCGGTACTACGGGGAATATAGGCATGACGGTGTTTGTAAAAAAACTTTTTTATATATGAATAACTAGTTTCTGCCCGCCACTTCTTCCGCGTGGAATTTAGACAGGAATCTTACATTTTTTTTTGGATAAAAAGTAACCTATGTGTAATGCTGGTAATAATCTATCTGTATGCCAAATTTCATCTAAATCTGTTTAGCCGTTATTGCGTGATTGAGTAACAAACATCTAAACCTCAACATTCAAACTTTCACGTTCATAATACTTGTATTATGAGAATACGGTCATTCATACAATTAAATTTATCGATTTTATTATAAGCTGATATTTTGTAACTATTATGTGTTTATTGACAGTTGGCGTGGCGAAAACACCACGTATTCATTAAGCGCAAAGATCCCGCGACATGTCGCTGGTGACGTCAGACGTAATGGAACTACTTCGAGCGACGTCGTTCGACAAGTCTGGCGACATCTCGTGACCAGTTTAGTGTTATTGTTTAGCTTTTGTTGAGAAACAGATGTCACAAAGTGTAGACTTGTATTGCGCAACAATATGGATGAACGATGTATGAAAACTTTTTGGGCGGCATGTTGCAACCGATTAAACAAATGTGACTTCTTCGTTGGTCTAGTCGCTAATAATGCGCTTTACGATCACGAGGTCCTAGTTTGAATCCTAGGTCGGACAAATGTACTTTTCTCTATCTATCTATCTATAACCTCACGCTAGATCCCTTGCGGGGTAGGCAGAGAGTACAGAGTTCCAACAGGTTCTTTCCTTACATACTTCTCTGGCTTCCTCGACTCTCATAGTTCGTCTCATACACGCTCGCCGGTTACGGAGACTCCTGACTTGTCCTTCAGATAAAACCCGGTCTATTTGATCATGGTAAGATAATCTAGGTCTTCCCCGGTACCTGCATCCTTCCACTTTCGCATTGTATATCTGTTTTGTTATTCTTTCCTCTGGCATTCTTTCTATATGCCCGAACCAACGGAGCATGCCCTTTCTCATCTTTACACCGATACTATCTTTCATACCTACTCGCTGTCTTACTATGCTGTTGCTAATGCGGTCGGTCAGCTTCACTCCGCACATCTTCCGCAGAGCTCGCATTTCTACCGCATTTATCCTACTTTCATTCTCCTTCTTACATACTACCAGCTCTCGCTACCATATAACAGCGTTGGGACAAGAACTCCGTTATGTATGGCCAGCTGCGCCTTATGGCTTAAGTGCCGGCTCCCGAGTAGCTTTTCCATCGCACCATTCACTCTGTTCCCTGCACTCACTTTTCTCTCTATGTCAGCGGTTACTTACTTATTTTACTTTTTATATCGAAAAATGCCCAGTAGCAGTCCGGAGTCTGTAATTATGCCCGATATATGGCAATAAGTTCGTTAGCGGAATGTGTGGATGAAGAAACAAATGTGGATGTCACTGGTTTCGGAATAAGCTGCGCGAGACATTTGTCGCCTAATCTACGAGGCCTTAGATATTTTGTAAGTCACTGCACCCGGTTGGCCACTCGGTGTCAGTTAATTTATTTTAACTGGTCTTTGAGAAAATTTATTCATTGTTATTTTACAATTCAAATACTGGGTTACATGCCAAACAAAGAACAATTAATTGTATAAATACTTAACACTTGTATTGTGTATTTAGCAGCAGAAATTACAAACAAAATGTACTCAGTACGATTTGCTATTAACTTAACATTCCTTACTGGAATATTATCATGTAAGTTACATTTTTTTTTTAATTAGTAATCCTGTAACTTTCTACCGTTATTAACTGTAACCCGACAACGGCGTTAACACTAAAATATAGTATAATTACTTTTCTGTCACTTAATATATTTTACATTTAATATTGTATAATATCTGTATTTATGAACTCAGAATATTTTCTTCTTCAATTTGAAGAAGAAAAAATCCCACTCGATAAGATGTCGTAGAAAAAATTTAGGGAGCCCTATTGTTTTGGATTTAACAACAGTCATATTGATTTTTTCATATAAAATAGAAGCCATGTTACCCAGACTATAAAACCAATTGATTGACACGTCAATCATCAAATTCTTCTTTTTTTTAACTTACCCCCACACTAGGATTTATTCCTGTATCGTGGGTGCGCTTACAAACATGAAAATTCACATGTACAAATACCCAGACCGGGACAAATAGTTGAGGATCACACAAAGATTTTCCCCGTGCGGGAATCGAACCCGCGACTTTTACACAGTAGGCGGAGTGGCTGAAGCTCTTAACCACTGCGCTAAATCGTCCGTCATCAAAATTTGACGAGAAGTTTAGGCGCTACGGTGAAACATACTCGTACGAGGTTTGAAAAATACATACGAGTATATCGACTTTTGGCTTTGTCGTATTTTAAAACGAAATAACACGCGGTCAGAACAATGTACTAAAAATTATGGAAAGAGATACAAACACTTGCGAGTCGGCACTCCCCACCTAAATTTCAGTAGTATAAAACATAATCAAAAATCAGTATGAAGTATTTTTAGCGATCACCAAGGCTATGGTAAAAGCTGGATCGTCGTGCTGATTTTTTGGAGGATCCCTTTGTCTGCAGTAGACATCTTTTGGCTGATGATGATGATTATTGGAGCTAAGCAGCTATCAATATAAGTTGAGTGATCGAAAGCATTTCCCTATTCCAAGGTCTCCGTATCTCGGAAGGCACTTTATACCTTTGGTCCTGGTTAATACCATATAATATGATAGTCGCTAAACCAATTCGAGAGCCTTATGGTCGGCTTCATAAGTTCCAACAGCATATGGCCATGTGGTGATGTTACCCAATCATTCTGTATGAGAGAACATCTTTGCCCAGCAGTGGATCAGTACAGGCTGGTTTACTCTGGTGGTGATATTAAAAAATCGTTACAGGTTTAACCAACGCCAGTATGCTGGAAGAGGAGAAATGCATCAATGATCTAGCACAGGAGTCTCATTTGCTGTTTGTCAGTGGGGTTCCAGGGAAAGTGGAAGCTTCAGAACCACTGCATGTAGATGAAATTACCGGGGAACTGGTGGACCCCATGTTGAGTTTTAAGTTTAAGTTGAAGAATATATATTTACACGGTTTAAAGGACTGCATTCCATCACTTGTGAAGTAAGACTGAATTTTATAATTTTTGTGTGTGTAAATGACCGCTGTTGGCCGCGGGGCCTTTACAGCTTCACCGGGAAAGAGGGCGAACGTGCAACCACTACGCTCGAGCCAGAAGGGCAAGGGGGCAACTAGCTCAAGGGCACCTCAAGGAGGAACGGCCTCGGCTTGGGCAGTCGCTATGGGGGAGGGCGTATACTAGGTGTCTCGCCGTGGTGCTCTGCGCTGGCCGGCGGGCAAGGGATTCTTCAACCTCGCCGGCGAGGTCCGTGTCTGATCCTGTGTGCGGTATCTGTATCCGAAAGAATGGATGTAAGGGCATCGGGAGGGTCGGTGAGAACATGCCGCCGATGGCGGTAGCGGCTGATAGGAGGGGAGTTGGGTTCGTAGTCGGCGGGGGCTACGATTAACGGATTTCTATGATTGGACGCGTTCGCGAAATATCGGGTTGTCAGCTTTTCAATAAAGGCGTGAATAGGTTCGAGACCGAGATCGGAATGGGGATCTACATTCCGTATGAACCACGGGGCTCCGACGGCTTTGCGGAGGAAGCGGGATTGAACCGTTTGAAGTCTAACGATGTGAGAGCGGTCGGCGTGCCCGTACACCTCACAAGCGTACGTCATGATGGGCCGTATACAAGTTTTGTAAAGTGTCACCTTATTCCTAAGGGACATTTTACTCCGCTTGCAAATCATCGGGTAAAGACGACCGAGCACAAAGGCTGAACGGTTATGGACCCGCTTGATGTGCGGTCCGAAGGTCATGGTATTGTTTAGGGTGACCCCTAGATATTTGACCTGTTTGACCCAGGGAATAGGTAGGTCGAACATGGTCACTTGACCGAGATTACTTCTGGGGTGGCGCAGGAAGGGGCGCGGGGTGGCACCTCTGGAGAAGAACACCGTAGCGCTCTTGTCCGGGTTCACCTCAATACGAATTTTATAATATACGTTGTCGCTATCACAAGGTCTTCTTCCTCAATTTGCTTCAATAGTAATCTGAAATTTTGCCCAGTAGCTAGCTTCGCTTGTTATTGGGACATAACATCTTCGACGAAATGTGAGTGTACACAATACATGTTTGCCATCCCTTTGGGGAATATAGCTGTGACGTTGTTATATGTAAGCCACTTTCTATATTGATAAGGGTCACATCGGGGTGTACATACTACATTGACATTTCATCGAAGTATTCTTAGCCCTGCGATGGTCCAAGGTGGATTAATTCGGCTTCATCAATCTATGATGACAGTTTACCGTAATTCCAATTTCCAGCATCTCCGTGGTTTGGAAGGCACGCTAAGCCGTTAGTCCTGGCTGTCAGCTAAAATAGCTCATGTAGTGTTAGCCATACGGATTTAATCGTTTAATCACCAGCCTATATATTTGTTGCCATACCCCTGTCACCTATTTCCTAAATAGGTGAATAGTCCATATCGTTGTTTTCAATAATTCTAACTATGATAAGCCATTTCAATGTATTGTATACGATTTTTGGATAATTTATTACTATTATATTAACTGTATTAGTATAGCTGAAAGAATAGATCATAAAATTCTAACGGATGTACCAGACTGAGGCAGTTATATTGTAATTTCTTGCAGGATTGACATCGACCAGCTTGATTTCGACTATCACTTGTGGTGTCCATATGTATTAGTAATAAAAGACTTTGAAGTTGATGGACACATAGCAAATTTCCCTGTAATGGAGGCAGGGGACAGCAAAGTAACTTTAAGTAAGTATTTTAGCAAGATATGTTTCATCTAAGAATATTGGGGCTTAGCGAATATTCGGCCAGTTAGTCAATATTCTAGTACTGACAAAGTATTACTGGAGATTTCAATGGTAAAGTTCCCAGTAGTAGTCTGGAGTGAGGAATTCTTCCCGGTCTAGCTAAAATATCTTCTAGCTAGTCTGTTTCGTGTCCTGTATTCCTAACAACCTAAACGGGTGACGTGTTACCACGATCAGTCTGATCAATAGTATTACGTTTTGCTCCCTCGAATTTTTTCAACTTTTCGATCCGAGTGCACTCTTGAGTATGTTAGAATCCATTGCTTGAAAGTGATCGGCATGATGAGTTGAGTTGGTGGAAGAAGTGTATTAGGATCTATCAACGGAGCCATCCAATGGATTTAAGTGCGAAGTAAGATCCATCAATGAGGCATTTAATGGATCTAAGTAGACGTCGTATGTCAGGCACAATTCCAAATAGGCTTAAGAGGCATGGATTACATGTCAACAGTCAAGTCACTTATCCCATTTTGCCTTTCAAGCGTCGATATAGATTTTTTGTTTCACTTATGAATTTGACTTCTTTATGAGAAGTCTCTTTTTTAAGATGTCCCCGTAGTATTTTTAAGGGATTTTAACAATCTCGTTGGTGGTAGCGAATGAAACGACTGGCGAATACGAGATCCTTCCTAAGTTAAAGTTATCAGTATCTATCTAAAGTCTGGAATTGTGCTTGGTGTAATAACAATAGGCTATTATACTGGAACTAAACGTCAACAGCAAAATGTCACAAAGTATTTCTCTGCTTGGGAATTGAAGCATAGCGATATTTACTTTTGTAGAAATCTCAAAAGAGCTTCTCAAAATAACACCCGTTATAAGTGTCTCTGTTGGATCAGGAAGGTTTGTGAAAATATGTTACCTTCATTATTTCAGCTGACATTGATTTGAAACTACACGGCGATTTAATTGTGAATGAAGAAGATGGAAAGAAATACTATCAAGTAATAAACGTTGTAGAAAACGTCTTGACTTCAGGGGAAGTGGAGATGGAAACGAAAAGTTTTACCGAAGGGAATAGCAAAAAACGTAAGAAGTTTTTGGGGTACTGTCTTGTAGGTCTAGTTAGACTAGACCAACTAGGCGAACTTTTTTCTGCTAAATAGCCATTGAATGCATTTTCTACTAACAATTAACTACCGGGGCCCGGCACTATACGGGAATCTATGATAAATAATTTGAACCTCTTCAACAGAACTTTTATCATTGTCTGTAATAAAGAATAGTGTTGTTCTACTAAACTCAGAAAATACAGATCAAGTTAGCCCAAAGGACAATGGATAGATCTATGCTCAAAGTTTTCCAGCAAGATGGAATAACAATGAAAACAGCAGGAAAACCTAAGTCTGTGAAGACTGAGCGCTCAGGATTACTAAATTTAAGTTGCAGTAGTCAGGCCGCATTACGGTAGAACTGTAAGCCGTTGGGGCAGAAAGGTTTTCGTGTAACGACCACGTGCTGGAAGACTTGGAGTGGGTAAAACGTTAAAAGAGTAGACCTGGTAAAGGTTGTAAAAGGGGATACTCGTAGCACATCGTGGCAATCTTTAAGGTGGTCTTTGTCTTGCAGTGGACGTTTTCTGGCTAATGCTGGTGATGGTGGAAAGAAGAATTGTAACAAACAAATTGTGTTTTCAGATAAATCTCAATTTGATTACATACATGACAATCCAAGGAAGGTGCAGCAAGCTTTCCAACCATACACATTAAGGGGTTTAATGGAGAAGTTTGTAAAAAACATCAATGACTATTTGAGACTTCTGCCTGAAGATATCGCTTATTTTAAAAAGGCATAAATTTTCTGAGACCCCTGGATTTGTAGAAAAGTGTGTGTATACAGTTGATAACAATATGTGCTAAAATTTTTCTTCACCCTTTTTTTCTTTTATAAAAACGTAGCCCCGCAATAGGAATTATTGATATGCCGTGGGTGCATTTTCAAACATATTTTTTTATGTTTATGGCATCACGTCGACGAGTATTTTGCCAATGATAAGTATAACGAATATTCATTTCTAAATTAATTCAATTCCCCAATGAACTTGATGACAAAGATGATGATGAAATTGATAAAGTTCCCCACCCTGTATATGGATACTTTACATACCAATTGCTACGGCCGTTTTGAGGGAAATCGAAAAGGTACGTTTTATCACTTTGTTACAATTACCTTCACTCATGCACGTATAGGAATATATAATGGTTAATATTCCACCAACATTACACATTATAATTTGAAATAACACAATTTTTGGAAATTAAAACAAATTGATGATATCACTCTTCGATTTTCCGCCAAAAACACCTCAACATAAACAAACATCCAGACGGAAATAGATATTTGTGGCTCCCACAAATATTTGTCTCATCCGAGGGTCGAACCCACGACTACCCGACTCAGTGGGCTATTGTTCTTATACTTGTCACTTTACTAAAGACTTGACCAATGTATATCGGGCATCACGGTGACTGGTGTGGCGTATTTGCCACTGGTCACACGTGTAGGGCGAATCAATACAGAGGGGTATTAAAAAACGTGTGACCACATGTTGCTGGCCATCGGTGAATCCAAGAAATAATGAAGTACTACCTCTTTCTATTCTGTGAGTGGCTCGTTTACGTCAAGCCCAATAACAACTATCCAGTCCAGTGGAAGGGCCAGTGTGGAATTACGAAGATATTAACTTAACAGTTCAATTAAATGTTGCGAAAGACGAGTCAAGTTCGAAAAATATGAACCCATTGATTTGCTCTACATTCAGATGATATGAACTTGGTGCATTGTTATGACGGATAAGTCAAGTATTTAGAGCATGGGACAAATATTTGTCTGATTTACAAACGTTGTAACAGTGGGCGTGATTGTTGATGTGAATTTCTTATTTGTAAATGCACCCTCGACACAGTTATTTAGTAGTGATTTAAAAGAAAAAATTATATCTGCTAATATTTTCTAGTAACCTTGAACAATTCTGTCACTAGTTTCAATATTTGAAAACTTTTGAGTAGGTGTTATGATAATTACTTGGATTCATTATTGTTTTAATTAAAAACTTTATATATTTTTCGTATACTATTATTTAAAAATCACAGCTAATGGAATGACGACCAATTATTTTCATTCTAGTTATCTTTTAATCATATCATAGACATACTCTATGCCTTTAATGATTGCTCGAGTGTGTTAAGTTGTAAAGCCATGACTGATGACATCTGTCAGATGACGAATCACCGATGACAGATAGTCGATGTAAGATAGCGGACGGCGGCGCTGCGTTGTTATTCGATTGGCAACTGAATTCCATGTGACAATATTAATCTCCAACTATTGTGCGCAAACTCGGATATCAAGGAAGATCAGTGTACCGGACGAGACCCCAGTGTTATTTAAAGATTTCCTTTATGTTCGGCCACCACCCGGACGACTATGAAAACGAAGATAAATCCGCCTTTCACCGTTACCACAAATAAAATCTATCCAGAAAACCCCAGCACCGATATATTTAAATGGACAGATTACACTTTAATCCCACGCTATTATTTTCACTAATAAAAAAGAAGTGGCAGAAGTGTACTGAGTTAGTACTCACGTTTCTCCGACGATGTTAGGTTCCATGTAATAGGGGGCGAACCTATTGCCATATACCGGCCGCAATTCCATACTCCGGATTCATACTAAGAATTTTTCGTTAGTAAAACTACATTTGTCCGACCTAGGATTTGAACCCAGGGCTTCGTGATTACCAAGCGATGCGCTTTGCCACTAAACCAACGAGGCAATCGCAGTATTCGTATTAATTTTAATTATAGTTAAATCAGCCTATGAAATTCTTTTTTGTCGCAATTCAGTCCAACCATTTCTTTTTTCCTTCATAAAGTTTTTTTTACCTATTTTGAGACTGCGCAGTTCGAAAATCAACAAATTTGTTTCACTAGGGACCACATTCAATGACGACAAAAAGCAAATCAAAATATTACTAGTGTGTGAGTGTGTTCGTAATTCTCTTCTCCCTAAAGGGCTTGCTACATTCGTAGCACTATGTGATTGCAGTTTTTTTAAAATATAGCCCCATACTATTTTAATTCCTTTTTGCCGTGGGTGCGTTTACAAACATGAAAATTGACATACACAAATACCCAGGTCGAGACAAAAAATTGTAAGCCACACATAGATTTGTCCCGTACGGGAATCGAATCCTCGACTCGAATAGCCCACCACCCAGTGGGTGGAACGGCTTAAGCAATCTGTCAATCTTCACCACGTTTTGCTTATACTAGAAAAGTATAACAAAACACGATTAATCTTTTTTTTATGATTTTGTATTCGGCATTACCAGTACATCTACTCCTGCAGTTTCATACAAATAAAAAACATACATATACAAAATAACACTTGTAAACCTGAAAGCCTAAAACTAGGTACTCTCACTTTCTCTACCCTATTAGGGATGTGACGTGATAAGAGTATATCTATCTATCTATCTATATCATCACGCCAGCTCCCTCGCGGGGTAGGCAGAGAGTACAGAGTTCCAACAGGTTCTTTCCTTACATACCTCTCTGGCTTCCTCCACTCTCATATTTCGTCTCATACACACTCGCCGGTTACGGAGACTCTTGACTTGCCCTTCAGCTAGGACACGGTCTATTTGGTCATGGTAAGATAGTCTAGGTCTTCCCCGGCACCTACATCCTTCCACTTTCGCATTGTATATCTGTTTTGTCATTCTTTCTTCTGGCATCCTTTCTATATGCCCGAACCAACGGAGCATACCCTTTCTCATCTTTACACCGATACCATCTTTCATACCTACTCGCTTTCTTACTACGCTGTTACGAATACGGTCGGTCAGCGTGACTCCGCACATCTTCCGCAGAGATCGCATTTCGACCGCATTTATCCTGCTTTCGTTCTCCTTCTTACATACCCAACTCTCACTGCCATATAACAGCGTTGACACACATATAGATACACTGTGAAAAAACACTATTTCACATTAAAGCAATATGGGCGACATCTATTATTAGGCAAGTCACCCTTGCATGATAAAGCACAATAAATATTTAAGTTCTTAAAATAAATTAGTTTGAAAATAATATAAGATTTATTTTGGTACTTTCAACTTTCACAGTTTGTCTTGATACACAAAATATTTTCGTATCAACAATTCCGGTAAACGTATAATTTATTTTAAGGATATCGTACTTATGAAATCCACCCCCAAGAAATAGTTCGAAACTTACCTCATTGGGAAACCTTAAGGCGGGAGTACATTAAATGTAGGCGGCTTGAAATGTTTGCTGACATCTTTTTAGCTAAGCTATACAAAATAAATAAAAATACTTGGACTGTTATATGGCAGCGAGAATTAAGTATGTAAGAAGGAGAACGAAAGTAGGATAAATGCGGTGGAAATGCGAGCCCTGCGGAAGATGTGCAGAGTGAAGCTGACCGACCGTATTTGCAACAGCGTAGTAAAAAAGCGATTAGGTATAAAAGATACGAGTAGTATCGGTGTAAAGATGAGAAAGGGTATGCTCCGTTGGTTCGGGCATATAGAAAGAATGCCAGAAGAAAGAATGAAGAAACAGATATACAATCCGAAAGTGCAAGGATGTAGGTACCGGGGAAGACCTAGACTATCTTACCATGCCCAAATAGTCTTATCTGAAGGTCAAGTTAAGAGTCGCCATAACTGGCGAGCGTCCCCCACCGATTCCTTACCCCCTATTACCCAGACCGAGGTCGAGGACCTGATTAAAGGTCTTAAACCCAAAAAGGCCGCCGACTCTGACGGCATTTCTAATCGCGTACTCAAATGCTTACCCGCCCAACCCATCTGCCTCTTAGTGACAGTGGCTCATCCTTAATGCCGCCATGACGAACTGCATCTACCCCACTCAGTGGAAGGAGGCCGACGTCATAGGCATCCCTAAGCCCGGTAAACCTCGTGATCATCCCACGAGTTACCGCCCCATCAGTCTACTCAACTCCCTGGCAAAGATCTATGAGCGCCTGCTCCTGGCACGGCTCAAAGACTTTGTATCGTCCAAAGGTATTCTCATCAATGAGCAGTTTGGTTTTCGAGCCAAACACTCTTGCGTCCATCAAGTGCACCGCATCACGGAGCACATCCTCACTGGCCTCAAACCCAAACCCGTCTACACGGGTGCCCTTTCTTCGATGTCGCGAAAGCGTTCGACAAAGTCTGGGATAACGGCTTGATCTACAAGCTTTACCAAATTGGTGTGCCAGACAGACTCGTGCTCATCTTACGAGACTTCCTGTCGAATCGCGCCTTTCGATATCGCGTTGAAATGACGCGCTCTACCCCCCACTCCATACATGCGGGAGTCCCACAAGGCTCAGCTCTCTTCCCTCCCTTATTCAGCCTTTACACGAACGATATTCCTCGTTCGATTAAGGTGTAAATAGCCCTATTCGCGGATGATACCGCTCTCTATGTCTCGCATAGGAATAAGGGTTTCATTACCAGAAACCTTCAGGCAGCCGCCAATACCCTAGGGGATTTGTTCAGGAAGTGGCGTATTGAAGTGAACCCGGACAAGAGCGCTGCGGTGTTCTTTTCCAGAGGTGCCACCACGCGCCCCTCCCTGCGCCACCCCAGAAGTAATCTCGGTCAAGTGACCATGTTCGACCTACCTATTCCCTGGGTCAAGCAGTATAAATATCTAGGGGCACCCTAAACAATACCATGACCTTCCGACCGCACATCAAGCGAGTCCGTAACCGAGCAGCCTTTGTCCTCGGTCGTCTTTACCCGATGATCTGCAAGCGGAGTAGAATGTCCCTTAGGAATAAGGTGACACTTTATAAAACTTGTATACGGCCCATCATGACGTACGCTTGTGAGGTATTTGGGCACGCCGCCCGCTCTCACATCGATAGACTCCAAACGGTTCAATCCCATTTCCTCCGCAAAGCCATTGGAGCCCCGTGGTTCATACGTAATGTCGATCTCCATTACGATCTCGGTCTCGAACCTATTCGCGCTTTTATTAAAAATGCGACAACTCGATATTTCGCGAACGCGTCCAATCATGGTAATCCGCTAATCGTTGCCGCCGCCGACTAAGAACCCAACTCCTCTCCTATCAACCGCTACCACCGTCTGCGGCATGTTCTCACCGATCCCCCCGATGCCCTTACATCCCAGCAGGCGAAGTCGAAGAATCCCTTGTCCGCCGGCCGGTGCAGAGCACCACGGCGAGACACCTAGTACGAGGCATGCCTTTTAAGTTATGCCGTTTGAAGAAAAAAACACAACTAGAACCTTATAGTACTTGTTTTTCAAAGTATTCACCACGTAGCTTAATACACTTTTCCATTTGGTCAAACCAGTTATTATAACATTAATTCCACTCTAAAGTGGGGGTGTTCAAAATGGCTAACTTGAAAGCGTCGACTGCTTCTTCACCGGACTGGAACCTTTGACCACGAAGACTTTTCTTAATTCTAGGAAATGTAAAGAAATCGTTAGGGCTTAGGTCAGGACTGTATGGAGGATGGTCAAGAATTTCTACTTTTTCCTGCTTCAAATACTCAATCGTTTGACGAGAGCTGTGTGAGCTTGCGTTGTCGTGGTTTAGGATGATGCGTCGCTTTGAGTTAGATTTTCGAAGTTCGGCGATGACTTGTGGTAAACGAACTGTGGTATACCACTCTGCGTTAACCGTTCTACGATCTTCAAGTGCAATAATAGCAACATGGCCGGTTTTTCGAACGAACGTAGCCACCAGCTTCTTTGAAGTGCTTCGAGAACGAACAACTTTGGTTGGCTTTGGCTCGTCTTGAAAGACCCAGATTGTAGATTGTTGTTTGGAATCAGGATCGTAGGCATAGATTCAAGATTCGTCACCACAGTGTCAGTTTTAGTCTGGGTGCTTGTGTATGCTAATTTTGTGTTTGTAGCCCACAAACCCACAGCTCCGGTGTGACCTAGTGTGTGAATCCTATGTCGGACAAAATGTAATTTTTCTTTAGAAAATTTCCCAGCATCAATCTGGATCAGACCAGTATCAACAGGCTCGCACCTTTTAACCTTGGGACCACCCCTGCTTGGAGAATGAAGGCGTGAGTGACGGTGTTCAGGTCTTTTTGGTTTCACTGCATGTATTGCAGTATTATAAAATATATTTTTATTTTTCTCTTCGTGTCATTATAATTTAAAAGTAATAATATATTTTGTGACATTTCAATTTCATTACGTTTTGTTTTATAAATTTCTTTTTTTTCCAATTTTAGTTGAATGATTCCCATTGCTGGGAAAAGGTCTCCCCATAACCTACTAAATGGATCTGTGAATGGTCATCTCTGTCCAATCTTTTTGAAACGAATTGATGTGATAAAATACAAAAATAATATTTGAAAAGAGTAGTAGAGTTTCTGGCCCTTCTTCTCCATCATAATGACAATCCAAAGTAACGGTCGAGTATTTGCTACTATTCTGACGATTTACAAATATTATAATGGCTTATTCTGGTTCTGATTCCGATTTGGTCGTCCATTTTGTCCTTGGATCCGACGAATTATATTATTAAGGTTAATATTTCACGAGGCCATTGATCGGAAATCAAAATAACAATGCTTTTGTAACGGCACTGAACGGTGAAAATGAACTGTCGCTCATTCGCGCCAACTTTAATCACTTTCCGGACATAATTTTAATTCCGGGGCTATATCGCGAAAATCCGTGAGCAGAGAATCAGAGGTCAATGATCAGGGTTGTGTAACACGTATTTTTTACAAGCTTTTATTTAACTAACAATGTTCGTATGTCTGTCTGTCTTTCCGTTTCATATCTCGTGATCCATTTTTTAAGCACTTGCGGGTATCCGATTGGGCTGAAATTTGGCATACTTATAAAAGCTCGGTGACAATGCAATAATATGGTACCATGGAGCTGGTTTAATCGAGTCGGAAGGTGGCCATAAGAACATGTGAAACATAAAACGTAACTCTCTCGTGTTTAGGCTTGTTCGATTGGTATTGACAAGTACTATACATCCATGTCTGTTCTACTGATTCCTTTCACACTAAACTGTCACAAAGATTTTATTGCTTTTTGGGTGGATATCTATATAATAAAATCAACTCCTCGCTATCAATATACCCATTACGTAAATCAGTATGTAAATCTACACTATGTAAATGGCTGAAAACACTTGACTATAAGGCAACTGAATGTCTGCTCATACCAAATAGCTAAAATCTTCAACACACACACACTCACTTGACTTAGACACAAAGTATCCTTTCATAAACACACACACGCACACACTCACACACACACTCACACCCACACTCACACACACACTCACACACACACACACACACAAACTGTATATCCTCTCTTTTATAGTAACCTTGTTTGGTTTGTTGTTTAATATTTTCATCACACACCTAGTTCATACTTGATCTAATGTTAAATGTTACTTTAAGTTTCGGGGGCCTGGTGACCCGTAACACAGGTATTCCTATACCTATCTCGGGCACCAGTCTCTCACAAATGTCCTATTATTCTATTAGATTAAGCTCGTACTGTACTAATGATGCACATTTGTGATGAGAAAATAAATTATTTTATTATTATTTTTTTATTATTATCCAGATAGTGTTTAGATGAGAGTCTGATGATGAAGCTGTAAGGTGGCCAATGGATGGTTCCAAACTACTTAATATAATCTCACCGTGTTTGGGCTCGTTGGATTTGTCTCGACGAGTACTTTAAACCTAGATGGTAACCAGGTGGTCGGTAGCCGGAAGGAAGCCATAGAAACTTCTGACAGGTGACAGGACTTCTGGTAAAGTATAATTGAATGTTGTAAAACTTAGTGCATAACTATTTGCTGTTTTTATTAATAAAATAAGCAAGATATCTTCGTTGTGTTTTTCTATAAAAGCTTATTTAAAAAAAAACGAGGTTTTATATTAAAATTATTATAGCAAATAGGCCGTAGATTCCACAACAATCGTCTGTAAATCAGCCGTATTTTTAGGAGTTCACCGTGTAACCCTATGAGTGTGGGATATTAATTAATTATTGAATAATGACAACAAATGAATTAATTAACGATCGCCGCGATTCCGCGCTGACTACAAGCTTTTATGGTGCGTATTAATGGGTACAAATCACTTGTTCGCATCAATCTATTGTTTTAATGAAATCGAATTATCAGCAGGCGCAATTTCATTCAAAGTCAAATCTATACTAATATTATAAACAGGAAAGATTTGTTTGTTAGTGATCGATAAATGCTCGTACCGCTGTGCGACCACGGTTTTCCTACCAGTCACCAAGGTTAAACTCGGTTCGGTTGGTAGAGATGGGTTACCGTTTGTAGCAAATACACACACCGTCACGCCTATATTCCCCAAGCGGGGGTGGCAGAGGTATAGTTAGTACACCCACGTTTCCCTGACCATGTTAGGTCCCATGTAATAGGGGGCGAGCGTATTGCCATATACCGGGCACATTTCCAGACTCCGGACTCATACTGGGAAGTTTTTCGTTAGAAAAACAACACATGTCTGACCTAGGACTTGTACCCAGGACCTCGTGATCACAAAGCGATGTCCTTTGCCACTAGACCAACGAGGCAGGCAGCAAATACAAATTCATTTATTACTGTGCGTCATAGGTTACATATGTTGGTATTAGTGTTATGTTAACTCTCTATGATCAGCCTATACGGCGTATAATATAGCCTATATTTCTTCTTCTTATTCGCTTCTCTTTCGAGTGGTCGTGGTCACGATGAGGTTTAGTCACTGGAGGCTGATGTAGCTCGCCTTACGATATCTCTCCACTTAGTTCGATCATTTGAGATTCTGGTGCACTCGATCAAAGCATCTCCCACTACGGACTTAATTTGGTCAATCCACCGGTGGTCCATATTCCATAGTGGTGACAAAAAAGTAAAAAAAATATGAATGTATTAGCATTTCCATATTCAATCGTCTTCATGCTTCAAAAGGTTTTAAGCTAAGCCAAGTTGGAAGCCTTATAGGTGGCTTGATAGGTTCCAACAGTAGGTGGCCACAAACCTGCCTCCACCAACCCACACATGCCGCATGATGGAGTACAACGTACAGTCTAGAATTGTGTCTGGTATAATGACATTAATTTCGCGCCGTATTATATTGAGACCCAACATCGTTAGCGATATGTGAAATATAGGGGATGAATATAAAACTACTTGACTCTGCCTCGTTGGTCAAGTGGCAAAGCGCATCGCTTTGTGATCACGAGGTCCTGGGTTCAAATCCTAGGTCGGATAAGTGTAGTTTTTCTAACGAAAACTTCCCAGTACGAGTCCGGAGTCTGGAATTGTGCCCGGTATATGGCAATAGACTCGCCCCCTATTACATGAGTCCAAACATCGTCGGCGAAACGTGGGTGTACGCAGTACACCTCTGCGCCGCCCCCGCTTGGGGAATATAGCCGTGACGGTGTATAATATAAAACTATTTATCCTTATCCCTTATGTTCTATAAAGGTGTTGTCCTTGGTGGTCGGCATGAATAGTTATTGTGTTGTATGAAAACCTTTTAGGTAAGTGGTTATAGTGTTTGTTACTTTTTTATTTAGTGATATAATTACGAAATTAACCATCTTATAAATGGAGACTGCACTGTTCATTGGAGGTTATCGCAGTTTATTTTTGATGAGTGTTAATACCCATGGTCACGGGAGGGGCAGTCCCTCGCCTTATCATGGAGTTTCATTTCATGTGATATTTCCGCGTAAATAAATCTGAGACCTCATTTTTTATAGTAAAACGTAGCCTTAATTAGGATTTATTCCTGCGTCGTAGGTGCGTTTACAAACATGAAAATTTATATACACAAATACCCAGAGCGGAACAAATAATTGTGGATCTCACAAAGATTTGTACCATGCGGGAAACGTCAACGGAAATCGTCCGTCAATATGAGAGATGATTATTTTTTGGCCAGAAGCGTACCAATACGTCAATTTTGGGTCCAAACCGAGTTACACAACATATTCCGGTCTAGTTAGTACTCGTACACAAAACTATAGGGTACAAACACAAATTGCTGTTGCTCCCACAATTTTCCTTTGACCGGCGAGCCAAGCCGCCCGCCCCGCGGAATAAATTATGGAAATGCCCCAAATTGTGTATTTTCATTAAGTGCTACTAGTAAACAGAATTTGTTAGTGTTATGACGTCCTTGTTTATATATAGCATATGTTGAGCGAACAGCGGGGTAATTTTGAAGCTTGGAAAATTAATAGACTTAAATTTAGAAGAATACTAAATGTATCGACACGTTTTTTTACTTTGCCATACAATTTTACTCAATTTGTATTGAGAACAGAGAGCGTAGCACGAAAAGACTGACGTTATTGTGACGCTAGCGAATAATCGTGCTGCCACATTCATGATTATTAAGTAAATTTGCAGTGTGACAAGAATGGCATGTGAACTCACTAGCGTCACGCTAACATCGCGTATAATCGTGCTGTCACGTTCATGCTTATTAAGGAAATTTGCAATGTGACAAGGATGGCATGTGAACTCACTAGCGTCACGCTAACATCGCAATAATCGTGCTAACACGTTCAGGCTTATTAAGGAAATCTATAGTGTTAATAGGACAGCATGTGAACTCGCTAGAGTCACGCTAACATCGCAGTAATAGTGCTGTCACGTTCATGTTTATTAAGTAAATTTGCAGTGTGACAAGGATGGCATGTAAACTCGCTAGCGTCACGCTAACATCGCGTATAATCGTGCTGTCACGTTCATGCTTAGTAAGTAAATTTGCAGTGTGATGAGGATGGCATGTGAACTCGCTAGCATCACGCTAACATCGCGTTTAATCGTGTTGTCACGTTCATGCTTATTAAGTAAATTTTTAGTGTGACAAGGATACCATGTGAACTCGCTAGCGTCACGCTAACATCGCGAATAATCGTGCTGTCACGTTCATGCTTATTAAGTAAATATTTAGAGTGACAAGGATAGCATGTGAACTCGCTAGCGTCACGCTAACATCGCAATAATCGTGCTGCCACGTTCATGCTTATTAAGTAAATTTGCAGTGTGATAAGGATGGCATGTAAACTCGCTAGCATCACGTTAACGTCAAACTTCGTCCTAAGTTCTCAGTTGTAAAAAAAAATTTGTTGAAATTGACGCATAAATGCAAAATTTCGACATAATACCCTAATCCGGAACACTCTGTATTTATATTGTCTAATTAGTCATGTGGTGTATAATGCGCGTAGTAATCACGAAGTCCTGGGTTCCAATCCAGGGACGGAAAAAGTGTTGCTTGTCTATCGAAAAAATTCCAGCATTAGTCCAAAGTCTGGAATTATACTCGATAAAATGGCAATAGTTTCCCTCCTCTTACATGGGTCTTAAGATAAGCTAAAAGTGGGCGTACACAGTACACCTCTTCCATACTCCCTCGGGGAATATAGGCGTGACGGTGTTTGATTTTTTTATTTTACTTAACTTCTTTATACAACATGTACAAATTATATACAAAAAAAAACAACAACAAAGAATAAGCAACAAAAAATTTCTTGCTAACAGCATTTTCATTTCTATATCTTCAGAAATACTGCCGTCTTCATATAACACGTGTTATAGATTGTAATCACAACTAAAACATCTAAACATTGTGATGGTTTGTTCACAAAGTTTCAAATTTTGATTGAAATAGACTATCTATATTTATATAGGGCCAAAGGGTACCGCACCGCTGTCAATTGCCGCTAGCCGCTGTATCTAGAACGCTGGCAGCATTGCCGCGCTGATACCATTCCGATCTCGGTCTTGACCCTATTCGCGCCTTTATCAAAAAGGCGACAACCTGATATTTCGCGAACGCGTGCAATCATAGGAATCCGCTAATCGTAGCCGCCGCCGACTACGAACCTAACTCCTCTCCTATTAGCCGCTGCCGCCGTCCGCGACATGTTCTCACCGACCCTTCCGATGCCCTTACATTGCTTCTTTGGATACAGATACCGCACGCAGGATCAGACACCGCCCTCGCTGGCGAGGTCAAAGAATCCCTTGCCCGCCGGCCGGTGCAGAACACCACGGCGAGACACCTAATATATGCCCTCCCATTTTCTTTTTTTTTTTTAACGTGGGGAAATCCTCATGGACTTCCGCCAGCCTCGGGGGAAGCTGGCGGGGCATGACCGCCAGCCTCGGGGGGACTCTTACCGACTAAAACCCCACGATGACCGGCATCGACACTTCAGGGAATCTAGGGAAAATAGCGTAGATCATTCACACACACAAAATACCGCGCTGAATAGCAATGCTTATATGCTAATCAAAATATATACCAGCGTTCTGATCGCCAGCATACTCCACCAGGCGCTTCAAAATTTCTCGAAACATCCGGTGAGCTCCCGACCCCCACGGACCCAATTTCTCTACCCCAAACGCCTCAAATATGTATCCCGACCCTAGGGAATCATATATCTTAAGTTCTTCTTTTTTATTATATGGTGTGTGGGTTCAGGTTGGAACAATAAATCTTTTTCTATCTATATATTTTAACTACACAAATCCATTCGAATACTCTTCCTAGTCGATACCAATCGAATCAGACATTCAGAGTGTGATTGGGGCATGCATTTTATATGTGTACTACACGAAGGTTCGAATCGCGTAACAAAGTACTCTAGTTAATTCACCTACTTTTTAAATTACCTTCCTTTGTTAATTAAATGAGTAATTGAACATTCTGGTAATACGATTTTAAGACCTATCTCTATAGATATATCGTTGCACCAGATCCCTTGCGGGTTAGGTAGAGAATACAGACTTCCAACAGGTTATTTCCTTACAAACTTCTCTGACTTCCACTCTCACAGTGCGTCTAATAAACGCTAGCTCGTTACGAAGACTCTCGGCTTGGCCTTCATATAAGACATGGTCTATTTGGTCACAGTAAGATAGTGTAGAACTTTCCCTGTACCTAAATTCTTCCACTTTTGCATTCTATATACTAGTTAGAGTGTGACAAGGGTCTTTTGACCCGCGGTAAAAATTGGAATTAACACTGTCATCCAGTGAAATGTTACTACATGACAGTCGCAGAGTTGTCGTCTGCTATGAAATTTACCCAAGTTATTATTTAATTTAGTAACCGTGTGGACCCGTCTGTCGAAATATTTTCCTAGAAGAAGGAAAATGTTACTAAATAATAACCCTGATTTCACACCAACGCCCTGTCAATATCATCCATGAGCCAAAAAAATCCGTGTCGCAGTAAACATTGTAATATTGTATAATAAGTGCCACTGGACCAACTTGACAGAATCACAAAAAGACCATAATGCCGCACCATAAATTCATAGACCTCCTTCCATTACCCTTTTTTTATGTAGAGAACACAAAAAGCACTTGTTTAACCCGCTGGCGCACAAACATCTAACAAAAAGCCTTATTGACCACGGCAGAAGGCCGGAGGGTTGAATATTTCAGGGTTAGGTCGACCTTACACCTCATAAACGTCATCGGCGCGTCGCAAAAACTGTCATAACTCAAATTTGGACCGGCTGTGATTTGACTCTCGCCTTTGTAGAGCTAAAAAACTGATTGAATAGATACGATTATATCCTATGACCGCTAGATCTGAATATTCGGTTCGGCTAATCGAACAATACTTTTTACTCTTGGTTTGGTTATCGAATCGGACTATGTGTTATAGTTATTTAGATAGATTACAATTTTCGACTGATCGGATTAGATATTTTTAGAAAGAACTTGTTCGTATTTATATATTGACAAGGATTAAGGAAGAAATCTTTCGTATTGTGGTGTTTGTAGCAATCACCAAGGTTAAACAATGTTCAGCTCGCCCAATCTGAGATGGGTGACTGTAAATGAAGCACAGAAACTCTCTTACATGTTCCCCACATTTTAGAGGTTTCGTCTGACGTCAACTCTTTTAGAGTTTTCGTATTTGAGAAGGCACACTAAGTCATGGATCTTGGTTACAACTTCAAGTGACAGTTGTTAAGCCAAGTTGGAATCCTTATAGCAGCTTGATAAGTTTCAACGGCAAATGTCCACAAGTCTTCAGGCCTCCACCAATCCAAACTGGATCCGCGTGGTAAATTATGACCCGTTCTTTCTACCCTGGAGAGAAGGCTTTTGCCCAGCAGTACGATAGCAGGTACTTATTTACGTTCTTTAGTTAGTTAGAAATTAATCTAGACGAAAACCAAATGTTAAAACCAAAAAAGGTCATAAGACATGCCAATTTTGCATAACTTTGAAACAACTTGTCAATTTGTCAAAATTAAATTATGTAACGTATGCCACTTAAAATAAAGAAAACTAGGATTTCTTTATTCTCTGTAACCCTTATAACAAAACAAGCATTGATAGCCAAATTGGTACAATCCTCTATTTACAATGACAAGGGTTCAAATCCCGATACACATCAATGGTGAAGAAAAACGCGAGGAAGCCTCCATGTCCGCCACAACTTTAATAATGGTATTCCTCTCTATCATATTGTAAGATCTATATCATAAAAACACTTCCAGTTGTTGAGCAAAAGAGAGAAAAAATTGGTAGGTAGCATTTAGTTGATTTTTTGTTCTGACGCCCGACCTAAGGTCACATAAGGTCTTGTACAGTCATAAAATATTATTTATATTACAATGGAGTTTCAAAGAGAAAAGGAGGGAAATATTTACTAATATATCTATCATTGCTTCCGTTTTGTGAATTTCAGATTGTAAAGTATGACTACGATATTGGTCGAAGGGGCCTTTACAGCTCCACTGGGCTAGAGTTATAAATTATATTTTTCACCATATATTTATAATCGAGGCGCTCGTAGCGCCTGGACGCGCGATGTATGTGCGACCGCGGTGAACACCGCGGTCGCACAGCGCTACTTGGTTGGCACGAGATGGGTGACCGTTTGTGGCATTTTAAAATTCGAGCGTCTCCGTGCTTCGAAAGGCACGTTAAGCCGTTGGTCCCGGTTGCCACTTAATGTGGTAGTCGTTAAGCCGAGTTGGAAGCCTTAAAGGCGGCTTGATAAGTTCCTACAGCAGGTGGCCACAAACCTGCCTCCACCAATCCGGGGGTCCGCGTGGTGGAGTATGACCTAATCTCTCTCACCTCGATTAGTGAGAGAAGGCAAAGGCCTTCTCTTACTAATCGGATCGAATTAATGGACAAAGGTCCAGTAGTGGGCAGTATAGGCTGATATTATTATTATTATTTACAATCATCATTATCATTATCAGCCGAAAGACGTCTGTATATTAACAAATAAACATATTTCATTTAAAATAAACTATTTACGATTTTTTCCCAGTTTATGTTTGGTTTTTAAATTCCCAATGTTTTGAGTACTTTACAGCACCCATGGTCAGTGTAGAGACTGAGGTGTTTAATCCAAAAGTCATTGATTATTGCGAGGTACCTTCAAACTTCTTAATTATTTTTCTTGGTTTGAATTCACTGCCCTTTCGATTATCACGGAGGAAATGCTGAAAAAATGCACTATTGTTCGGTACAGAGCTTCAAAGTATTTATAAAACTGAAGTCTTAGTTTCCACTCACCTTAAGTTTAGGCCGTTGACCACGTCTCTTACCTCCTCTAATGAAGTGACGCAAATAACCTTGAAAGAGAAGACTGCCAGTTGGCTTATATTGCCTATAATCTCGGCTTGTCTAAGCAAATCCATTTCCATTAAATTTAGACGGAGCAGTAAAAGGCTTAAGCCGCACTGTCTATTGAATGGAGTAGGCGCGGGTTCGAAGCACGGTATCAATTTCATGTGACCCACAAATATTTCGTTCTGTTTGGGTGTTAGTGAATGTGAGTTTTATGTCTGTAAACGCACCTACGCCGCTAGGACACAAAATATTACTAATGTGAGGACTTACGTTTTCTAAAAAAAAAAAGAATTTAGTCCATTAATTAAAAGACCTTAAAAAGTAACGCACCTGTGCTCCGCTTTTGCACCTTAGCTCGATTGAGAACAGCCTGGGGAATCAGAATCGCTTCCCCGACACAGGGAAAGTGCTTACGATGGGGAATTTTGGCAATAAACTTGCTCCTAAAATCCTCGGCGAAATGTGAGTGTACATCTCCGCCCCAAACTTGGGGAATGTACATAAACCAGTGTTTCTTTGTTTAACTTTTCCTTTGGAAAGGTTCCTAACTATTAAATATCATAAAAATTTGATATCTGGAGTCGCCGTTTATTATAATGGAAATTAACATTATCAATCAAACGTGGATGAATATAGCACTTCTCTGCCCTCTCTTTGCCATAAATTTCCAAACAGTTATTAGCAAAATTTATTTTCAACTTTTGACGAACGATTTGGCGCAGTGGGAGGAAGCCCGAGAGAACTGTAAGGATAGAACCTGTTGGAACTCTGTACTCTATGACTATACCATAAGGGAACTGGCGTGATGATATAGATAGATACATTTGGCGCAGTGGTTAAGAGCTTAAGCCGCTCCGCCTACTGGGTCGCCCGAAACAATTCTTTGGGTGACGGACAATTATTTGTTTCGGCCTGGGCGTTTCTATATATGAATTTCATTTTCATTCCTAGTGTGCGGTAACGTTTTTATTATAAAAGAAGTAGTCCTTTAAATTAAGAAGTAACATCGTCAGGAAATAAGGATGAACAAAATACACCTCTCCTATCCCTACTCGAGGAATATAGGCGTGACGGTTTTCAAATTCACAATGATGAATAGCAGGGGTTTGTGGGTGAAGACAGGAATGCAAGGAAAACCCTATTTTTAGTTAAAGGTCGCCTGTCGGTGTCAAGTGACATTTTGATGGGGTGACGCATTTATGCATGTTGTAGGCAAATGTTGGACTATTAATCCAAAAGAAAATAAATTCCTGTAATACTTATACAGAATAATGAAAAATAGTAGTTGTCTTTTTATCTTTATTATGACGCCAGATCCCTTGTGGGTAGGCAAAGAGTACAGAGCTCCAACAGGTTCTTACAGAAATCTCTGGCTTTCTTCCATCTCATAGTTCGTCTTATACACGCTCGTCGGTTACGGAGACTCTTGACTTGCCCTTCAGATAAGAACAGTCAATTTGGTCATTTAAAAGAAAAAGATTATTTATTTATGTGTTAGTGTAAAAAAATATTGGACACAATATCAAATTTACACTTTTTTTCGTAATTTGTACTATCTTGCTTCTTACCAATTTTTATGATACTAGGTTAACAGGAAGTACTTTAAAGGTTTTGAGGAGTAAGATTAAATGGCTATATTTTTTGATAGCATAGACACAGAAGCTTAATTTTCTTACTCCGCCAAGGGGTCATAGATTTTAGTATTTCACATGAATTACAACTCGATACCTTTACCCATCCCTCAGAAAAAAGGGTCCTAACCGTCGGACAGACAGAATTAACTAAAAACAAAATCATTCTGCAAGGGTTCCAATTTTAGCAATTGAGGTACGGAACTCTAAAAACGTCGTCACTCCAATCTATCCTCAAATATCATAGACCGTGTCTTATGTGAAGGGCAAGTCAAGAGTCTACGTAACCGGCAAGCGAGTGTGAAACGAACTGTGAAAGTAAAGGAAGCCGGAGAGGTCTGTTAGGAAAGAACCTGTTGGAACTCTGTATTTTCTGCTTATCCCGCAAGAGACCATTGTGATTAGATAGATAAATATCATACTTAAGATATACTTAAGATCCCTTGCGGGGTAGGCAAAGAGTACAAAGTTAAAACGGGTTCTTACAGACTTTTCTGGCTTCCTTCATTCTCACAGTTCATCTTATACACGAATGCATAACCTAAGAGCCCAGTATAATGTATAATAAGATCATCTTTGGTCCGTGTATTAACATGATGAATGTCGCTATATTTTTCAAAGTTACTGATATTCTTTTTAACATATAGAAGATTTTCATATATATCATATAAAAGTAAAACCGTCACGCCTATAATCCCCAAGAGGGGGGGGGGGGGGGGGCAGGGGGGTATTCAGTACACTCACGTTTCGCCGACGATGTTAGGTCCCATGTAATAGGGGGCGGGCCTATTGCCACATACTGGGCACAATTCCAGACTCCGGACTCGAACTGGGAAGTTTTCGTTAGTAAAACTACACTTGCCTCCACCAGGCCACCAGGACCTCGTGATCACAAAGCGACGAGCTTTGCCACTAGACCATCGAGGCAGTCAGTAGTATTATTCAAATATTCCGTATGAGGCAAATTAGGATTCGAATCTTTGTACTGTTTCAAATACAAATAATTAAATATGAATAGTGAGGTACTTTTGACATGTCTAATGTCGGGCATTTTAAAAATAGCCCTGTTCTTAATCCTCAAAGTAACACGCGACCCTTTTTCGACCACCTTATTCATGACGGTTTGCTACGAGGGGTAGTTATATTTAGTCACTCTCTATTGATCTTGTAAAGGTTGAACATTGGCTTGTATTAATAAACTTGCAGTTCTCCGTGGCTTAGCATCCAGTCGACAGTCGGCCATTTACCGGGTCTATGATATTACTGGAAAACAAATTTCTAATAGTGAAAGAATTATTAAAATCGGTCCTGTGGTTTCAGAGCTTTCTTTATATAAAAAACGTAGTAGCACTCTAGGAATTATTCCTGTGTCGTGGATGCATTTACAAACATGAAAATTCACATACACAAACACCCAGACCGAGACAAACATTTGTGGGTCACACATAGATTTGTCCCGTGCGGGAATAAAACCCGCGGTTACTCAATCAAGTGGGCGGAACAACTCGAGATCTTTACTACAGGACCAAGCCGTCTTAAAGTCTTAAATCCGTCATGTAGTCATCAATCCGTGTAGTTATGTAAGGTAGTATCGGTGTAAAGATGAGAAACGGTCTGCTTCGGTGGTTTGGCCATATAGAAAAAATGTCGGAAGAAAGAATGAAAAATTTTTATATACAATGCAGAAGTGGAAGAATGTAGATACTGAGAAAACACTGGACTAGCTTCATCATTATCATCTCAGCCTGTACTTGTACATTGCTGAACATAGGCCTCCCCAATCGCCTTCAACTCGCTAGACCAGCTTACCTTGACTAAATAAACCGAGTTTTATCTAGAGTTAAAATAAAGAGTCTTCGTAACCGGCGAGCTTGTGTGTCGAACTATGAGAGTGGAGAAAGCCAGAGAGGTCTGTAAGGAAAGAATCTGTTGAAACTCTGTACTCGCTGATTACCCCGCAAGGTGGGATGATATAGATTAAAAAAATATCACTTGATCTGTAACATATCGTCTCATCATAGTTGCTGAGTTTTGTAATAATTTTGCCGGCGAGATCAGCATGTTCTGACCCTTTCTAACACTACTCATGTGGTGTATGTGTTCCGCTCACTGGTTTGTCAACCGCTGGTTATGCGCAGCTTTCGATTCGATATAGCATTATTTGTATATGAAATATATTAGGGCAAACGTGCCCGCCCCCTATTACATGGGGCTTAACATCGTCGGCGAAAAGTGGGCGTAAACAGTATACCTCTGCCACTCCCGCTTGGGCTTATAGGCGTGAATATTTTTTTATTAAAGCAATTATGTAAACATGAGAACGGACATACGACCTCAAAAAGGTCACTGGGACAGACTGGATGCGGACGGCGAGGCCTATGTCCAGCAGTAGACTACGATAGGCTGATTAATTGATTGAACTCTGTCTGTCTGTCTGTTGGTCTTTTTCACGCTCAAGCCGCTGAACAGATTTTTATCAAATTCGCCAAGTACAAGTTTTGTTTCAAAAAAACTGAAGGGTGTGATATGCATGCCTAAAGAAAACGCGAAAAAGTTACGCATCTTACCTATTCGCACCTTTATTAAAAGGGAGATAAGTCGATATTTTGCGAACGCGTCCAATTATAGAAATCCGCTGATCGTAGCCGCCCCCGATTACTAATCTAACTCCCCTCCTATCAGCCGCCACCGCACGCACGCACGCACGCGGACACACACACACACACACACACACACGCACGCACACCCATACAAATATAATGTAATGCTACTAATTATACACCCCTTTAACCCCTAATCGGGGGAAGCTAATTTTAAAACGCATTACACACCTTTAGGTCCTCCTATCGATCTCTCAACAAAGATCTAGAATCCGTGCTTAATTGCTAAAACGTCTAGAAAGAACCCCCCTTTAATAATCGCCGGCGTGCGGTCACGGTAAACAAGTAGATACGTATAATAATACCGCTTTGTAGCATGCGCTGGCTATTGTTCGATGTACTTTTATATCGATGTTCTTAGAGGGTTCGCGTCCGTTCTAGAACTTTCATACGAGTATGAAAGGAACACTCTGCGCGGCGACGGTCAGTCTCTTATGGGAAGCGACAGTGATCACATTGAGCACCACCGATCTAAGTGGAATACACCGGCGATCTTAAAAACGATAGACGGATACTACTCAGTGGCTCAGCAACTTGGAAGAGGGTTATGGAGTTACTATCTCGCTATATTTGTTATTACTCCAGAATACTTCGCGGATACCCAGAGAGTACAGAGTTGTTCTATTCAGCAATAATTTTAATTTAATATGGCCTTTAATTTTAGTTTAAAAACAAGCTTTTATAGCAAAAACCCAACGAAGATATTTTGCTTAGTTGAGGAGTTCATTTAGCTTCTTTTTGGCTCCATCATTAGACCCTGGGTACCAGTCGGGTATACTTTATACCCGACTTTGTACTCGTCAAGATAAATTCAATGAGCCCAAATACGGTGTAGTTATATTGAGTAGTCGGGTGGTTCCATTGGTCACCTTTCGGCTTCATCATCAGACCCTGTACACTATGTGGTTGTATAGTACTTGTCAATAGTAATCTAACAAGCCTAAACACGAGGGTGCTACTTTGTATATTTTACATATTCCTGTGGGTATCTCCCGACTTTATCAGCAGACCAGCTCCATGGTATTATATTATTGCATTGTCACCGAGCTTACTTATTATGTCAAATTTCAGCTCAATCAATCAAGTGCTTAAAAATGGATCGCAAGATTTGAAACGGAAAGACAGACAGACATACGAACATTTTAAGTTAAATAAAAGCTTGCAATAATACATATACACGTTGTAACATAAATGATGCAACACTTCTGAGAGTTAAGTATAGAAAGATTGACATTAGCGTGACCCTAGTGAGTTGATATAACATCCTTGTCACATTCCTAATTTACTAAATATACAGGAACGTTACATGACCGAATGCTCGGTAGTGTCATGATAACGTTAAAGTTTTTGTACTTAGCCTTCTGAAACCCTAATTACATCATTGGTTTAAAAATTCAATACCTAAACCAAACGTCCAATTTAAGAATTATTAACCTACCACCTATAATATTAGCCACCACTATAAACGGATTTTGTGAGTACCTCTCGAATTTCAGTGTCTTTACTACGCTATAAAATACAAAAATAAACATTCAACATCTCGCTAATTTTTGATATTTGCATTTCTCCATAAAATCAGCCAGAACTGTCCCAGTACTGGACACAGGTCTCTTCTTACACATCGAGGTAAAATTGTGTAGCTCATTCTGTGCCAAAAAATCATAAATGTTTTTATAATTCAAGTCAAGTCTCCATAATCGGCGAGCGTGTTGGAGTCGAAATATGAAAGTGAAGGAAGCCAGAGATGTATGTAAGGAAAGAATATGTTGGAACTCTGTACTCTCTGACTACCCCGCAATGGACCTGGTGATGACATAGATAAATGGGTTTATAAGACTATATTTGAAAGAGCCTGACGGAAGACTAGGGTTAGTTCCTTATATAGTAAGCATACAGCATTATGGTAAGTTCAGGCCCGTTTTCATAACAAGATTAGGTAATTAGCTATTCGCTATTGTTAATGTATGTATACCTATGTACCAACCTGATTTCATTCATTTTATCAATTTAGGTGTACACCAAACACCTCTGCTACCCATCCTTGGGGAATATATAGGTATGATTATCAATTTAATGATAATTTAGCATATCCTATTCTACTGTTATAGTCTTTTTCACTAGACATGTGTACGATGACGTTTGGAATTTGACTTTTCGAGACATATGGTCATTATATAATTATTTGAAATAGCATCGATTAAATATCAAATCGAGATAATTTATAACGAAGAATAAATTGAATTTAATAAAATCAATTTAATAACAAACGATAATAAAATACATACACTCACAAATGGAGGTGATAGTATCTTTTTCCGGAGCTAAGTCAGAGCATAGAGATAGGACTTAAAAGCATGGTATACTCTAAGAGTCAGACAACTTCTTTTTCCAACAAACCAGCCATTTTCAGACCATTTTTTTAATTATATTAAGTGATAAACCAACAAAAATTGGCTTTGCCTATGTGCATGCATTTATCATAAGGTAGGAGGAGATTCATAGAAGGACTAAGATCACCGTCATAGCCCCATAGGATTAGTAAGCTGAAGTGGCAATGGGCAAGCCACATAGCACGAAGATCGGACGGTCGTTGGGGCAGAGAGATTCTAGAGTGGACACCATGTTTTGGCAAGTGCAGCGAGGGACAGCCGCTTACCAGATGAACCAATGGTCTTAGAGTATAATGAAGTATAGGCTGAGATGATGATGTACATATAACTTAAAACTGTTTCACTAGGGACAGCATTAGATCAAAATTAAAAGACAACAAAATCATACCAGTGTGTAATATTTACATAAAATAATCTATATATATATATATATATAAAAATGAACCCCCATTTCTCCTGGTTACGCTATAACATGAGAACGGCTTTACCGATTTAATTCATTTCTTTAAATGTTTTCTAATACTTCGCAGAGGGTTCTTACATTAAAAAAAATTAAGAAACTTGCGCAAAAACGTAGAAAATTTAAGAAATCTTAACGACTACCTTTATTATGAACTTTTTTAATGTAACCTTAGCCCTAGCGTTATATACTCTTTGCTAAGCACGTTTGAAATAATTATCAGTTGTTTCACAGTTGTCTCTCAGTTGTTCAGTCGGTCGCACACCGCCAATATCGTTTACAAAGATCGCATAATTCTACCGTAGCGTTATATTCTCTTTGCGTTAATTAGTTGCATCGGTCGGAATCAAGGACTTCATCATGGAAATCCATGGTTGGCTTTAAGAACGAATTATAACCCTTACCCAGCTCCCTGGTCGGAATGATATCTTTGACGAGGTAAAATTAAACCATTTTGCTTTGATTTTGCATATTGTTAATGAATTATGGTTTTCTTTTCTTACGACTAGTGCACACTGCACAGTCGTTTGAATCGGAAAATTTATGGAGTTTTAAGTTTGTTCATTATAATTTTCAATTGAAATTTTGATATAATAAAAATGCCAAGAAGTAAACGTACATACATAAGTCACAGAACTCGCAGTGCCGCAAGTCAAAGATATTTAAGAGCAAGTCAAACTGATGAGCAACGCGAAGCGCGAAATGATGTTGAACGGAATCGATATCAAGAACATAGAAATGTTGCATTTGATCCACCTCCAGCTGCATTCAATTCAATCAATCAATCAGCCTATCGCAGTCCATTGCTGGACATAGGCCTCTCCTAACACGCGCCATTGCACACGGTCCTCCGCCTTCCGCATCCAGTCTGTCCCAGCGACCTTTTTGAGGTCGTCGGTCCATCTAGCTGGGGGCCGTCCTACCTTACGCTTACCAAGTCGCGATCTCCACTCTAGGACACGTTTGCTCCATCGGTCGTCGGTCCTTCTGCAGATGTGACCAGCCCATTGCCACTTAAGCTTACTGAGTTTGCGAGCTATGTCGGTAACTTTGGTTCTTTGTCGGATTATCTCATTACGAATTTTATCCTTCAAAGAGACGCCGAGCATAGCTCGCTCCATAGCTCGCTGTGCGACTTTAAATTTGTGGACCAGTCCCACTGTGAGTGTCCACGTCTCTGCCCCGTAGGTCATAACAGGTAGGACGCATTGGTTGTACACTTTAGTCTTCAGGCATTGCGGTATAGGCGAAGAGAAAACGTGACGTAGTTTGCCAAATGCTGCCCAACCCAATTGGATCCTGCGGTTGATTTCTTTCTCGAAGTTGTTTCTACCAAATTGGACAACTTGTCCAAGGTAGACATACTCGCGAACAACTTCGAGCATCGAACCATCGACGTAGATCGGTCCCGGCGTGACATGTTCATTAAACATGATCTTGGTTTTATCCAAGTTCATGCCGAGACCGACATCTCGAGAGGCTCCATTTAGACTATGCAGCATTTCGCGTAACTGTTCCAGTGACTCTGCCACGATGACGATATTATCGGCAAACCGAAGGTGTGAGATGTATTCGCCGTTGATGTTAATGCCCCGCCCAGTCCAGTCCAGCGTCTTGAAGACGTCTTCGAGTGCATTGGTGAAGAGCTTGGGGGATATTACATCCCCCTGTCTTACACCTCGACGCAGCTCGATCGGGTTGGTCTTTTGGTTCTGGAGCTGGACGGTCATTGTGGCGGTATCATATAGACATCTCAGCACCTCGATATAGCGCCAATCGATGCCACGTCGCTGCAGAGCATCCAGAACCGCCCAGGTTTCGATGGAGTCGAAGGCTTTCTCGTAGTCCACGAAAGCCATACACAGCGGCTGATTGTACTCTTCGGTCTTCTGTACAACCTGCCGAACAGTATGGATGTGGTCCACGGTGCTGTAGCCTTTTCGAAACCCGGCTTGTTCCGGTGGCTGGAACTCGTCAAGTCTTCTGGCGAGGCGGTTTGTGAGTACTCTCGAGAACAACTTGTAGACGTGGCTCAGGAGTGAGATGGGTCTGTAGTTCTTCAGCAAGGTTTGTCACCATTTTTGAAGAACAGAACCACCGCACTCCCTCTCCACGCTTGAGGTATTAAGCCCTGGTGGATGACGGAATTAAAGAGGCTCGCTAACTTATTCAGGATTGGAGTCCCGCCTGCTTTTAGGAGCTCAGTGGTGATTCCGTCATCGCCTGGCGACTTGTTGTTTTTGAGCTGCTCGAAAGCCACTCTGACCTCGTCCTGGTTGACCTCAGGGATGTCTTCCGTGTAGTGGCGTGCGAGTAGGGCTCTGTGGTCGTCAGCGCTGGGTCTCGTGGGTTTAGTCATCCGTGATGCGTACAGGTCTTTGTAGAAACTCTCAATCTCCTCGAGTATCTCGAACTTGGAGGTCACGGTTTTGCCATCTGCAGTATTAAGTTTCGTCAGATGGGATTTACCTAGCTGGCGAGCGAAGACTTTGGTGCCTCTGTTCTGTTCAATCGCAGCCGCGATGGCGCGGGTGTTGGAACATCGGAGGTCACGTCGCACCAGCTTCCGGATCTTGCGGTTGAGGTTCCTCCCATCCAGCGAAGACGCCTGCGTGGATGGCATTTCTTGTCTCTGCCTCATAAGTTCGAGAGTCTCGAGCGAGAGTTTAGACTCTCTGTTACCGCTTTTACCGGGAAACACCTTTCGAGACACCTCCTGTAGCGTTTTGACCACTGTGTCGGTTTTTTCGTTAACATTGCCTTCGGTGACAGAGATGAGGAAAGAAATATACCGGCAATGCAAGAATGCCACTAAAACTTTAGTGAAAGAAAAGCGTGAAAGAGCCAGTATGATTGAGGAGGAGAGGCTGGCGAAGAACTTCGAGAACAACACCAAAGTCTTTTGGAGCAAGGTGAGAAAGGCTCGAGGTGATTCCTCAGGCTTCAGAATGGAAAGGATAAAATCTAAAGATGGTGACATTCTTGCAGACACACAAGCTGTGCTAAACCGGTGGAGTGAATATTTTGGAGAAATGTATGGAGATGACCCGGATGCTGATGCCGCAGACGTGCCCAAAGGCGAGATTGCGGCACCAGAATCAACGGAGGACATCACTATGGAAGAAGTTGAATGGGCGATAGGAAGTATGAAAAACGGTAAAGCTGCGGGAGTAGACATGATATCTGCCGAGATGATCAAATATGGTAGAACTTGCGTCCGGGACGCTTTCCGGGCCCTTGCAAACCTTTGCTGGAGGACCGGTAGAGTCCCTACAGATTGGCGCCGCGCAGTCATAGTACCCTTGTATAAAGGCAAGGGTTCACAATATGACTGCGCCAATTACAGAGCCATCAGTTTGATCAGCTTGGCAGCCAAGGTATACGGTAAAATTATTGAACGGAGAATGCGCGTGAAGTCCGATGGAATGTTGTGCGAGGCACAAGGGGGTTTCAGGTCTGGAAGAGGATGTTCGGATCAAGTCTTCTCACTCCGCAACATCGTAGAGAAGCATCTGGCAGTGGGGTGGAAGGTTTTCTGCGGTTTTGTAGATCTGGAGAAGGCATTTGACAGAGTTGTGCGAAAGAGACTTTGGGACATTTTGCCAGAGTATGGTATAGATGGCACTCTGTTGCGAGCCGTCCAGTCCACTTATGTGGACTGCAAGGCATGCGTACGGGTAGGTGGTAACAGGTCACCCTGGTTTGACGTTAAAATCGGCGTCAAGCAGGGTTGCGTGTTGTCCGCTGGACTGTTTATAATATATCTGGACAAAAGTCTTCAAAGACTGAAAGCGATGAATGAAGGTGTACAAATGGGTGACTTAGTGGTAAGCCATCTACTTTATGCAGATGACGCGGTTTTAATAGCGCCAACAGCCACTGATCTGCAAACACTAGTCACAGTTATGAAAGACGACTGCATGATCAATGGCTTACACTTGAATGTGAAGAAAACCAAGATTATGGTTTTTTAAAGGGAAGAAACCAGAACGAATGTAAGGATTGTGGTTGGTAACGATGCGCTGGAGCAAGTGAATGAGTTTGTATATCTTGGATGCGCCTTCAGTAAGGATGGGAAATACACCGCTGACATAGAGAGAAGAGTGAGTGCAGGGAACAGAGTGAATGGTGCGATGGGAAAGCTACTCGGGAGCCGGCACTTAAGCCATAAGGCGCAGCTGGCCATACATAACGGAGTTCTTGTCCCAACGCTGTTATATGGTAGCGAGAGCTGGGTATGTAAGAAGGAGAATGAAAGTAGGATAAATGCGGTAGAAATGCGAGCTCTGCGGAAGATGTGCGGAGTGAAGCTGACCGACCGCATTAGCAACAGCATAGTAAGACAGCGAGTAGGTATGAAAGATAGTATCGGTGTAAAGATGAGAAAGGGCATGCTCCGTTGGTTCGGGCATATAGAAAGAATGCCAGAGGAAAGAATGACAAAACAGATATACAATGTGAAAGTGGAAGGATGCAGGTACCGGGGAAGACCTAGACTATCTTACCACAACTAAATAAACCGAGTCTTATCTGATGAAAAAGTCAAGAGTTTCCGTAACCGGCGAGCGTGTATGAGACGAACTATGAGAGTCGAGGAAGCCATAGAGGTATGTAAGGAAAGAACCTGTTGGAACTCTGTACTCTCTGCCTACCCCGCAAGGGATCTGGCGTGAGGTTATAGATAGATAGATAGATAGATTGCTTTCGGTTTCCAGCAGGTCGAAACGATTTTGAAGCTCCAGTTGGAACTTTTCGAACCCTAAAGCTATTTGAGGCGCAGTAGGTCTCAGAGTAGACCTCATCACGCGACGCCTTTCGGCCCTGAAGTTTATATTTAGAGCGCCTCGGACAAGTCGGTGATCACTGCCGGTATTAAACCTGTTGATCACGGAGACGTCTCTAAATATAGACTTCCTGTCAGTCATGATGAAGTCTATCTCGTTCCTCGTCACAGTGTCGGGGCTTCGCCATGTCCACTTTCTATGAGGCTTCTTCTTAAAGAACGAATTCATCAAGAAGAGCCCCTGCGACTCCAGAAAGTTGACGAGCATCTGCCCCCCGTGGTTTCGGCGCCCCACGCCGTGGGGTCCGATTATTGTTTCGCCGCGTTCTTGTACTCCCACTTTGGCATTGAAGTCCCCCATAACAACGCTGTAGTGAGCCTTGGTGGTGCCATGTAATGCCTTGGCTATGTCTTCATACATGGCTTCGACTATGACGTCGCAGTATGTCGAGGTCGGCGCATATACCTGTACCACCTTCAGGGTGCACCTGTTGGTGATTTTAATTATGAGGTACGCTACCCATGTCGACACACTGCTGACTTCTACAACGTTGTTAATGAGAGCTTTGTTGACCAGGAAACCGACACCGCCCTGAGAGGGCCGATCACCTTCACGAAAGTAGAACAGGTGGCCTGACTCAAGGGTTATCGTGCCCTCGCCCTGTCTTTGTACTTCGGATAACCCCAATATGTGCCAGTTTATGCGACCTAGTTCTACCTCGAGTTCAGTGAGGTGTTGGTCCAGCCGTAGAGAGCGTCCATTGTACGTAGCCAGGGTCAGGTGTTTTTGGTAGCCTTGTGTCGTAGCCCGGAGATTCTTTGCACCCCCTGCCCCGCTGTTACCGCGACCGCTACCGTGGCAGCGGACAGCGGGACTACCGGGAACTGGGGGCCTTTGTTTTAGGTGCCTTACCATGTTAGGAGGTTTTGGCCTACTATACCACGCTGGCCAGACGGGTTGGTATAAGGTTTGTTTCAAATTTTCCTTTTCTAGTCGTTGATCGAGTGACGTTACTACCTTTGGTGGACTCTTACCACCAGCCTAGCAAAAGTAAGGCTACTGGGGCATTCTAAGTTTTTCTTTCGTTTCCAGCCCAGTAAGGAAGCCCAGAAGGCATTTAATTATAACGTGGCAATCGATTTCAGTTCACAGCAAATCATTGCTATTGGACCTATGAAGGTTGTATGTTTATATTGCAAGGCATTGAAGTTCAAAAATGAAGCCTCTGGATTGTTTTGCGCCAGGCCAGGTCAAATTTATGCCAGTTGAAGCGCCACCAGACCCACTACATTCGTTGGTTTCTGGAAATGGGCCAGATTCCAAACATTTTTGACTCATATCCAGCAATACAATAATTGCTTTCAAATGACCTCATTTCATCTCAGCCTATACTTGTCCACTGCTGAACATAGGCCTCCCCAATTGCTTTCCAGCGTAACCGGTCCGATGCCACCTGCATCCAACGACTTCCTGCGATTTTCACAAGATCGTCGGTCCATCTGGCAGGCGGTCGTCCCACGCTGCGCTTGCCAATACGTGGTCTCCACTCTAGAATCTTTCTGCCCCAACGCCCGTCCGATCTACGCGCTATGTGGCCCGCCCATTGCCACTTCAGCTTGCTTATCTTAACGGCTATGTCGGTGACCTTGGTTCTTCTACGAATCTCCTCATTCCTGATTCGATCGCGTAGAGAAACGCCGAGCATAGCTCTCTCCATAGCTCGCTGAGCAACTCTGAGCTTTTTTATGAGACCTATTGTAAGAGACCACGTCTCTGATCCATATATCATCACTGGTAACACACATTGACTAAAAACTTTAGTCTTTAGGCACTGAGGTATTTTGGATGAGAAGATGTTGCGCAGTTTCCCGAACGCTGCCCAGCCGAGTTGGATTCGTCGATTGACCTCTCTCTCAAAGTTGGACCTACCTAACCGGACTACCTGTCCCAGGTAAATGTATTCGTCGACAACTTCAAGAGTAGAGTTCCCAACGGTGAGTGCGGTGGGTACGACATGGACGTTACACATTATTTTCGTTTTGTCCATGTTCATTTTAAGACCCACTTGTTGAGATACTCTGTTGAGGTCACCGAGCATTCGTCCTAGATCTTCCAGCGACTCCGCCACGACCACAATGTCGTCGGCAAATCGAAGGTGAGTGATGTATTCGCCATTGATGTTGATGCCAAGTCCTTGCCATTCCAAGAGCTTGAAGGCGTCCTCTAAGGTGGCCGTAAACAGTTTCGGAGAAATGACGTCTCCCTGCCTTACTCCTCTTTTTATGGGGATCGCCTTCGTGCACTGCCCCTGTACTCGGACTGACATGGTGGCGTTATTATACAAGCACTTCAACACTTCAATGTACCGATAGTCAATGCGGTATCGCTGGAGAGATCTAAGAACCGCCCAAGTCTCGATCGAATCGAAGGCTTTCTCATAGTCCACAAACGCCAAGCATAGTGGCCGATTATACTCCTCGGTCTTCTGTATAATCTGCCGCAGCAGATTATACAGAAGACCGAGGAATGACCTCATTTGGTGCAACAAATTATTCGGGAATGAGAAACATAAAAGTTTTACCACCAATTTTACTTTTACCTATTTTACATATATTTACCGTTGAACATTCAGGGTCAAATATATTATTAAACAGGTTTCTTATTGCCAACGCCGGACAGTAACTACAAATTTATTTTATGGGCGATTCAGCAAGAGAAGTCAATCAGCGCTGTGCACACAATAATTCAGTAAAAAGACGTCATTGTAGGTGTAAATTTAGAAAATCGAGATATTGTTTTACATCGGCGGAACGATCAACTGCAGCGTATGTCCGAAACAAATCGATCATATGATGCGTTACATGAACAGGACGAATAATACGGCGTGCGCCCTGTTACAATTCTGGCCAGTATGCGTCGCGAGGGAAGATTTAAATGAAAAGGCTGAACAATGGTTGAAACAGTGCTTCACCCACCAGTTGTGACCCTCTTCAGACAGACGCGCAGAGTTTCTTCTCAAAAATGTATAGGTGCCCAGTCGCTCGAACGTACGTGGCGCGATGTCGCGCGCGCATAAGTACAATTTTATTGGATCACAACTAGCGGGCTTTGCATCGAGCTTTATTAGTCGAATAGTCTAATCACACATTACAATTGTCTATCCCAATCTAGGGTAAACTCTTCTAATTCTACCCAACCCTTTTCAGGGTTACACTCTTCTAATTATTCCTATCCCTTTCCAGGGTTACACTCTTCTAATATGTATTTACCTATCACATGATAGGTAAATACATATTAGATGGGTGGCGCTGCGAGCGCTGAGTCGGCCAATAGCCCTTTGTGATTTAATTTTGTAAATAAATAAAAATACCGGACTTTACAACAATCAGTTTATTATAAAGTGTTTGAGTTGATTACAGTATGTACGTAAACTATTATACAGTGATTATGTGCAGTGATTTACCAAGAATTCTATAATCAAAAACAATATACGACAATTGAAACAACTTGCAATAAGTGTCTGTGCATTGTACCCTAAACATAAATAAAAAATCGAACTTTTAAAGGTCGCAAATTTGGTCACTGTGATTTCCGGTCGTTGTGTGCGGACAATTGACCTGTTTCGTGTGCAGCACGCGTATGGTGTTACTCTCGCGAAATATACCATAAATCGCCATAATCAATATATTTGTTATCAGCGCCATCTATTGTTAAACAGAACATTCATTTAGGTTGATCGATCGCTTATGAGCTGTGAATCCAGAATGCCGGGAATTAAGTGCGGTAACTGCAGTAAATTCATGTCACCCGTAGATGGCGCTAAATGCGGCAAGTGTAGCGCTTCTTACCACCGAACGTGTGTGTCTCTGCCCCAGTCAGGAACAATATCTCCATCCTGGCTCTGTAAGGGATGTAAGAAACACATAACACCGACCACTAGCAAGAGTGACTCGCAGGAGCAAAATATGAACACACATGTAGTGGAGGCCGCTACAGTTACGGATATTGGAGAGGAACTGCGTCGGATCAGGGATGAGCTCCGTAGTGTAAGGGGCGAATTTCAAGCCTTTCGGGAGGAGATAGCTGAGATGCGGGCCCTTAATACTCGAGTTGCTGATCTGGAGACAAGAATTACTACCCTTGAGCAAAAATACACCTATTGCGCCAGTGTGGATGACGTAGTCACACAGCTTAAGCGTGACTTGAATGACAGAGACCAAGAATTACTCGGGAATGATATTGAGATTACCAACATCCCGGAAAGTAAGGGGGAGAACCTAACCCACACACTCAAGTTAATTGCGACGAAGTTAGACGTCAAAATTGACGACTGCGCTGTTTTGAGTGTGGATCGTCTTGGAGGTCGTCGCCTGAATGCTGTGAATTCTTTCGGCCCGACTGAGTCCCGCCCGCGCCCCGTGGTGGTGCGCCTGGCGCGTCGCGACGTACGTGACGCGTTGCTGCGCTCGGCGCGTGTGCGTCGCGGTGCTACTAGAAGCGATCTCCATTTGCCTGGGAATCCAGTTCGTTTTTACATCAACGAACGTCTAACAAAACAGAACCGGGCTTTATTTCGACAGGCCGGAGACGCCGGTCGCCAGGCTGGCTGGCAGTTTATATGGTCGAGTAGAGGCCGAATTTTTGCGCGGTGGAAGTCAGGCACCGAGGCATACCGCATCCGTAGTGAGGCCGACATCGGGAGGCTTATTATTGCCGACACTTAATTGTATTTTCTATAATTATCTAGACGGCCACTGTTTGGGAAGTTTTAGTTTAGGTTTTTTAATCTTAATATACAACTTATGTCTTTTTGTAAAGTTTTTAGTGGTATTTGCAGGGTTTCATTTCGTTTCAAAGTCTGTACTTGCACATACATTGATATTCTTGTACATATATACTAGTATTGCGAGAAATGGGGCACGTGTGGCATATTGTTTCTACTGTAAAATACCATGTAAATCTATTTCACATAGGAGGTACTACAGACAGGGTTTTTGTTTGTTTTTCTTTCTTGTGTTTATTATTATATTGTGGTCTTATTTTCTTGATTTATTATTCCGATACGGCAAACTAATATCACTTTGGAAACAAAATAATTCATATTCTGTGTGGCACTTACTCTATTTAGTATAAATGCCGAGTAATAAATTTATAAAATTTGGCCTCCTTAATGCTGGTTCGCTAGCCACTAACCAAAACGAATTTGTAATAGCTTTGATTAACAAGTCGGTGGATATAATGGCTATAAATGAGACATGGTTACGATCGGGAGAGGAAGGGCGGGCACCTAATATACCGGGTTATCGTCTGAAGCATGTACCACGCCCGATAAATGTGCGCGGGGGTCGAGGGGGAGGAGTGGGATTCTACATTAAGTCAGGCATCAGTGCCCGAATTAGACCTCATCCTGGCCATTCAAATATCGAGCAATTGTGGTTAACTCTAACGTTAAACAATAAGAGGCTCCTGATCGGGACCGCATATCGTCCTCCCTGGCAGGACCTTGACGGCTTTCTGGATTCGTTGACGCAGAGTGTCAGTTCGCTTGCACCATACGACAATGTGATTTTACTAGGCGACCTGAATGTTAATATGTTGATTCAAGAAAGCTCAAAAACAAAACGTATCTTACAGTTTTTGGACTACTTCGGTCTTGAGCAAATAGTTAATGCGCCTACACATTTTGTTAATTCCAGTCATTCTCTCATTGACATTATCTGCACTGATAGTCCTTATAGAAGCTTGCAAGTCGATTTTAATGACGAATTGGGTCATCATTCGTTTATCACATGTGAACTTATGTTTAAAAAAGACAAGATTCCAAAGTGTTTGATTGTTTATCGACCTATAAAAAATATAGTCTTTGAACTTTTTGAGCAAGACCTAAACATTATTCCTTGGAACTCTATTTGTACTCTTGGGAGTGTAGATGCGATGGTGTCTGCGTTTAATTGTTTCATAATACAACTATATGACTCTCACGCACCCTTAAGGCAAAAATCAGTTAGTAGTCTTCCTACGCCTTGGATCACAGACACGATAAAATTAATGTGCCGACTTCGTGATGAAGCCCGTAATCGGTATCGTAGTACCAAGCAACCATCGCATAAGGAATACTATTTACAATTTAAAACTCTTACGGAGAAAGCCCTACATAATGAAAAAGTGGCTTATTTTACGAAATATATAAATGACAACATTAACGACCCCAAGATTTTATGGAGAAACCTAAAAAAGCATGTCCATATCAAGAATAAAGCAGATATACTTCCCGCCCAATTTACCGACCTTAATGGCATCAATGCTGCTTTTTTGTATGTGCCTGGAAGCTCCAAGGTTTCTATATCGCAGCTTACTTTTTTTGAGTGCAATAGGTTCAGCGAATCCGAATTCTCACTTAAACAAGTCGACAATGATACTGTCTCTAATATTGTAAAGAATATTTCTACAAGCGCTATTGGCACAGACCTGATCAGCAAAGAAATGCTGCATCTTTCTTTACCTCAAACATTAGAGGCCATTACCGCCATTGTAAATACCTGTATCGTCACACACACATTCCCCGATCTATGGCGGTGTGCAATTGTTCGACCTATTCCCAAAGGCAACGATCCACAAAATTACAAGGATTTACGCCCAATCAGCATACTGCCTTGCCTATCTAACGTATTGGAGCGGGTAGAGTACCTACAAGTCATGGAATATCTTGAAGCGAATCATATTCTACCTGAGCTCCAATCTGGTTTTAGACGGGGACGAGGAACTGCCACTGCGTTAGCGGATGTCGTTGGGAATATTCTGGAAGCTCGTGACCGTGGTGAGGGGACTATCTTAGCCTTACTAGATTTCTCGCGTGCTTTTGATACCATTGATATGTCGTTATTGTTATCAAAGCTGACCTATTATGGGTTTGATGCGGGGACTGTTAAATGGTTTAATAGTTACTTAAGCAATAGATCACAGTATGTTAAAGTGCAAAAAGAAGACGGGTCCTCAATATCTTCTATTATCCAGCTGGTTTTGCGCGGCGTACCCCAAGGCTCGATTCTAGGACCTTTGCTTTTTATCATATACAGTGCAGATGTAGCTCAGTGTTTTCTTAACTGCAAATTTCACATGTATGCTGACGACGTACAAATTTATTTGTCTTTTAAGGTGAACGAGACGCTCTCCGCTGTCGAAAACCTTAATGAAGACCTTAATAATATAGCTACCTGGTCTGAACGAAACTGCCTAGCCTTGAATCCGTCTAAGTCGAAATTTATTGTAATGGGTAGCAAGAATCAAATCAAGACAATTCTTTCCGCAAAACCAGATGTAAAAATAATGGGGAAAAGCATTGTACGAGTGGATGTGGCATGCAACCTGGGACTCATTGTAGATCCTGAACTGCGCTTTGAAGAGCACAAAAAAAGTTTGGTTCAGAACAGTTTTTACAGATTAAAGATATTATATAAGTACAGACGATACTTCACTATCCCCCTGAGAAGAAGACTTGTTGACAGTTTGGTTTTAGCTAAATTTAATTACTGTGATATAGTCTACGGCCCCTGTTTACTCTCGCGAACTGATCGATCGATACAGCGTGTTCATAACGCATGTGCTCGATTCTGTCTCGATATTCCCTTTCGTAACCATGTAACACCATACTTAAACGAAGCCAAAATACTTAAAATGGCAGCTAGGAGGCAATTACACTTGGCTAGTTTGCTGTTTGGAATGTTCGAAACAAGACAACCAAAATACCTCTACGAAAAGATGCAGTGGAGACAGGATCGCAGCATGTTTCCCAACCGCGCTGTGACGAAACCGCTGTCAGTACCTCGTCATAGATCTGCAGCGTTTAGGGGATGCTTCAAATATGCCGCCACCCGCTGCTGGAATGATATACCGCCTCCAATAAGATCCCTAAAGACAAAGTTCACTTTTAAAAGTCGTTTAAAAAAATACCTTGTAGACAAACAAATTAATGAGCAATAAACTTACGTCCGACCGCGACTTGGTAAGCGTAAGGTAGGACGGCCCCCAGCTAGATGGACCGACGACCTCAAGAAGGTCGCTGGGACGGACTGGATGCGGAAGGCGGGGGACCGTGTGCAATGGCGCGTGTTAGGAGAGGCCTATGTCCAGCAGTGGACTACGATAGGCTGATTGATTGATTGATTGAAACTTACGTCACCGTTTATGATCTATAGGCAGGGTGGTATGTACATCGAGTTCCAGCCGGCGGAGTGGACGGCACCCATCTTGAGTCTGTCCCACTCGGTCTTTGAGAGTAATACAATTTTTTACTCTTTCACATATGCTAATAGATAATATCTGCGTGGATCTATGCATTGTAATACAATTGGTACTCTGTAAGTCTTTCGAACTGTAGTACTCGAGTTCAATCGAATTATGCACAAACTTTATTATAATAATCATATGTAGATGAATTAAGCCGCTAATGTTTGTCTCACTGCCTCGCTGCTTATGAGTTTGCGCTCACGCGCTGGGCGGGTGACTGTCGCCGTGCTCAAAGGCAACAGAATATTATTTTTATTTTTTTTGTCTGACCGGCGGCAGCGCTGCTGGGCGCGTGTGGGAGCGGGATGGAAGTATGAGTGCATACGGAATGAGGTGCCTGTTCTGGCGGCAGATTAGGGGAGTGGGGCATGTTGCGTAATCCCTAGCACTTATTATGTGTTAAGTGCAGAATTATACAGTTATAATTTTATAACACTGCGAAATACTTGTTTTTAGTTTGACTCAATGCTCGCACGTCACTTTGGGCCCTCATTGAAAATCAGCGCTGTAGCACGGTTACGACCGTGTTACAGCTTTTAGCTGAATGGGGAACCCATTTTGATGACAACATGTGTCCAGATTCATTTGATATAGAATTAAATACAATTTATTGTTGTTGCTTTGTTTTTGGACTGTGTGTGTTTATCAAAATAAATAAATTTTCTTTCTTTCTTTTACATGAATTTACTAACTATTGCTTATGTGATATAACTTACTCTATTACAATATTTTATTTCTAACTTAATCTATTACATACTATTTTATATACATCATGCAGAAGTCAGGAGTCTCCGTAACCAGCGAGCGTGTATGAGACGAGAGGAACTATGAGAGTAGCAGAAGCCAGAGAAGTATGTAAGGAAAGAACCTGTTGGAACTCTGTACTCTCTGCCTACCCCTTAAGGGATCTGGCGTGATGATATAGATGCAGACGTCGTCCTGTACATTACAATATCCTATCTTATTTCGGCAAGGTGAAGATGGGTGTAATTTTTCAATGAAGATGATAAATCCAATTACAACCACATCTTAAAGTGTCGGCGTCTATTTCACCAATATGCTCTAGATATGTACGTGAAAGTTGAGACAGAGCGATTGCCATATATCAGGTTAAACCAGGCAAAACTCCATTCCGAGGAATACGTTCATCTGCGGGATGCCATTAATGCTGACGGAAATGCACAGAATGTCGGCGGAACAACTATTCTCCTAGCAACATACGTCGGAACTCCTCGGCATATGCATGAATACGCTCAAGATACTATGTCGTATGTACGTCATTATGGCGCATCAGATTTGTTTATCACGTTCATGTGCAATTACCTGGCCAATCACCCATTGATCGCAACGACGTCAATGCAAGGGTGTTCAAAAGAAATTAAAATTACTTATGGATTTCATTGTCAAGCTTCGCGTGTTCGGCAAGACGCGTTGTTGGAATTATTCAGTCGAGTGGCAAAAGCGCGGATTGCCACATGCACATATCCTCATTTGGTTGGTTGAGAGGATAAAACCGAATGAAATCGATGATGTAATTCGATGATGTAATCAGCAGATATTCCCGATTATGATGACGATCCACTGTTACATGAGGTCTCCGTGTATGGTTGAAGGGAAATGTTCAAAACGACCCAAGACAATTAGTAGCAGAAACAATGACTGGAAATGATGGTTATCCACTATATCGCCGCAGATTCACAGATGACAATGGAAGGTCAACAATAGTCAAAGTGAATCAACAGGACATTGAAGTTGATAATCGTTGGGCTGTTCCGCTTTCGCCGTTACGTTCTCAAAGACATTTAAAGTACACATAAACGTCGAATTTTGCCAGTCCGTGAAATCTATTAAGTACATTTGCAAGTACGTGAACAAAGGTAGTGACATGGCTGTGTTCGGAGTTGCTGCCGAAATTTCAAACGATGAATTCACTCAATTTCAAATGGGCCGCTATGTTAGCAGTAACTAAGCGATGTGGCGTATTTTTTCATTTGCGATACATGAAAAGCACCCCACAGTTGTTCACTTGGCCGTACATTTGGAAAATGGTCAAAGTGTGTTTTACAACGGAGAATGTATTACAACGAGTTGACAGGCCGCCATCGACAACATTGACCAGCTTCTTTGAAATGTGCCAGAATGATGAATTTGCCAGAATGCTGCTTTACTCTGAAATGCCAAGATATTCTATCTGGAACTAATCCTCAAAGATATTTTCCGCCGATGCACTAGGACGTCTTTACACTATCCATCCCAGTCAAGATGAGTGTTTTTAATTGCGTTTACTGTTAGTCAATATTCGTGGCCCAACATCATTCTAACAACTGCGAACAGTTAATGGTGTATTTTGCGGCACATACAGAGAAGCCTGCCAACATTTAGGATTGCTAGAGAATGACGCTCATTGACACCACACACTCGAAGATGTTGTAATGTCGACGAATACGAATATTGTTTGCTATAATTTTGTGCACATGCTTCCCATCCACACCGATTGATATACGGAACAAATATAAAGATCATATGACCGAAGATATATTGCATCAGATGCGTCTTAGAACATTGAATGCAGATTTGCAAATGAACGAAGAAAATCAGAATGAATCATTAATATTAATTAAGGACATGTGCTTGATGCTTACCAACAAAAGATTATTACAATTAGGAATGACAACCCCCAATCACCCAATGCACGACGCATTTAATCAAGAGTTGAGACTCGAAACCCAATGCGATTGTGAAACATTAAGAGAAACCGTTTAAAGACACACTACGATACACTCATGCAAGTAGTAAATAATGGAACTGGCGGAATTTTTTTCTTAGATGCGCCCGGTGGAACTGGAAAATCATTCTTGATATCATTGATTTTGGCAACGATTCGATCGCAAAACGGTATTGCACTTGCACTTGCATTGATATATTGTTGTCAAGTTTGGCGACAGTAGGTTGCACTACACAGCTCTTGAATTTTTTTGTTAGCTACATGAGGGACCGGATGCAGTATGTGGAATACGCTGGATATCACTCTGACACCTATTTCACTAGAACTGGAGTAGGACAAGGTAGTAACTTAGGGCCCTTGGAATTTATCATTATGATAAACGATCTACCGCAAGTTGTCAGGGAAGCCCAGTGCTTACTGTTCGCCGATGACCTCAAATTGATCTTAGAAATTAAAGACAAGAGTGATTGCGAACGCTTGCAAGAGGATATAAACAGAGTCGCAGAGTGGAGTAGGAAAAATAAATTGCAATTTAATATCAGCAAATGTTCTGTAATATATTTTAGTAGATCGCGAGCTCCACTTCATTACGAGTATGCAATTGACTCCTCAGTAATGAACCGGACAGAAGTAGTCAAAGATCTGGGTGTACATCTGAATGCAAAATTAAGGTTCAGGGATCATATCACCAACGTTTGCAAAAAGGCTTTCCGAACTTTAGGCTTTGTTTTACGACAATCTCAAAGCTTCACAAATCTGAGAGCAATAGCGGTCCTGTATAACGCGCTCATTCGGAGTCAGCTGGAGTGCAATGCCGTCGTATGGGCTCCACATGAAGAGAAATACAGGCAAATGATGGAGCGCATACAAAATAAATTTGCTAGATACTTGTACCTCAAGCTATATGGAGTGTATCCTTTCTACCCTCTGATGTATCCAACCTTGTTCGTTTTGGGCATGGTTGGATACGATAAATTAGAAACAAGAAGGGAATTGGCTCTCACATATTATTTAATTAGGGTGCTGAGAGGCATCGTCTGCAATCTCAGCATACTGCTTTGGCTAGGCCTGTGCGTGCCCGACGGGTACGCGGCGCGGCGGCGGCGGCCGCGGCTGCTGGCGGTGCCGCGAGCCAGGACCTGCTTGCTAGCCAACTCGCCTCTGACGCGTGCTTTGCACACACTAAATAAAGTTGCCGAGAGAATTGACTTATTTATCTGTTCCATGAGCGAATTTCAGAAAGCAACTTTAAATGTCTAATCTCATAATATAATTTAATATATAATTCAAAAATAATTAAATATAATGTACAATTTATTAAATAATAAATAAGTTAATGTTTCTATTAAATGGACGAACTAATGTAATGAATGTATTGTAATGTATTTAAATAAGTAGACTACGCTATTGTATTAGGAAAAAACCTGTAAAGATAGTTGTTGTAATTTGAGAATAAATAAATAAATAATCCTCAAGTATTGCAGCAACGTTGTTGGAAGGCGGTCGAACAGCTTATTCAGCACTCAAACTGCCGTTGAACATGCAAGTTAATGAAACTCCAACTTGCAACCTTTCGAGGAATTCTGCGATGGCCAAAGTGTTGCAGCAAAGCAGATTAATCGTTTGGGATGAATGTTCGATGGCACACAAAAAATCTTTGGAGGCATTGGACCGCACAATGAAAGATTTACGAAACAACTAAAACCGGTTTCGTTGTGCGATGATTCTATTGGCAGGTGATTTTCGACAAACATTGCCAATAATGCCTCGATCAACGCCTATTTTATGGAAATACGTCAAGACACTCAAATTAAATATGAATATGCGAGTCGAATTGCAAAATGACGAATCTGGTGAAATATTTTCCAAACAATTGCTCGATATTGGCAATGGCAAAATTCATGTTCACACATCGTCTGGATACATTACATTTCCTGAAAATTTTTGTCACTTTACTGAAACAAAGACTGAACTCATCGAGATGGTTTTCCCAAACATTGCTGAAAATTACAATAATCATGTTTGGTTAATATTATATATGCTGCAAAAAACGTTAATGTCAACGAAATGAATTTTCAAATTCAAAGTAAGATAGCTGGCGAATTGACGACATACAATTCGGTTGACTTAATTACTAACCAAGATGATGTTTTCACCTATCCAACGGAATTTTTAAATTCCCTGGCATTGCCTGGAATACAGCCTGATGTACTGAAAATAGTGTACTTTGCACTATGTCAATCCCTCTTGGGTTACTGCATTTCTACTTGGGGCGGTGCTTCAAAAAGTCATATAATTAAACTTGAGCGGGCGCAAAGTGCTGTACTTAAAGTTAGTACATTTAAAACCATTCGCTTTCCAACTAAAGATTATATCAATGCTGCGAGGTTCTAACAGTGCGTCAGCTCTTTGTGCTACAAATTATCCGTATGAAACATCGTGAAATCTCCTGGCATCAACCTGTTGCTTCATCTCGATCTGTGCGCACACATTACATACCTAGGCTTTACTCCTGTAAAACCTAATTTAGCCGTAAATTCTTCTATTTCCTAGGCAGCTTTCTATACAACAAAATTACTGAACACCTTGATGTAGTCTCTAAATCTAAATACCAGTGCAAGAAAATTGTTACACTATGGTTATTACAACTCTCGTATATTGATACAGAAAATCTTATTTGTACGATACAGTGAAACATACACACAGCCTTACTACACTATCACAGTATGTAGCTAACCATCCTACATTATATATAACTGGCATGTAATCATACAACACACCAAAACACAATTTACGATGTGGGTATGACTTGTAGAGACTAACGTAGGATCATTAGCTGCTGACATATGTATTGGGTATACTACTATCTAATGTATTTAATCTCCGTAAGATTGACAAAATTGTGTCACAGAAAGAGCGCTGGTACTTATAGTTTAGGGCTTCCCTATTTTAAGTACCAGCCGCACATTTAATTGAAGTGATCGCACACCCATTGTATTAGATATAGGTAACATTATTGGTTGTACTGTATTTTTAACAATCATCATCATCATCATTTCAGCCTATACTTGTCCACTGCTGAACATAGGCCTCCCCAATCGCTTTCCAGCGTAACCGGTCCGATGCCACCTGCATCCAACGATTTCCTGCGATTTTCACAAGATCGTCGGTCCATCTGGCAGGCGGTCGTCCTACGCTGCGCTTGCCAATACGTGGTCTCCACTCTAGAATCTTTCTGCCCCAACGCCCGTCCGATCTTCGCGCTATGTGGCCAGCCCATTGCCACTTCAGCATGCTAATCCTGAGGGCTATGTCGGTGACCTTGGTTCTTGGTTGTTTTTAACAATAAAGATTTATTATTATTATATATTATTTTTCCAAGCATCCCTATGATTCCGAACGACATGTCATTCCACTTTAAATGGTTACAATTTCCAGTGCAGCTTGCATTTGCAATGTCAATAAATAAATCGCAAGGGCAGTCGTTAAGTGTTTGTGGCATTAATCTTAAAAATCCATATTTTTCACATGGCGAACTGTATGTCGCCTGTTCCCGTGTCGGAAAACCATCAGCATTATTTATTTACGCGTCAGGAAACAAAACTAACAATGTTGCGTATCAACAAGCATTACAATAAACTATATGTTATAGAGATAATAAAAGAACGGATAAGGAAAGAACCTGTTGGAACTCTGTACTCTCTGCCTACCCCGCAAGGGATCTGGCGTGAGGTTATAGATAGATAGATAGATAGATACTAAAAAATTACAAACATAAACAATATCAAAATATACAACAACAGAAACAATTATTATTAGTATAGTATTCCAGTTTGAATTGAATGACAGAACGTCTGTCGGGTCAGCTAGTAATTTATATAAAAAAGGCCTTCTTAGGAGTAATTTTTATGGAAATTTATATGGAAAGATTCAATTAAATTTTGCTTAATTATCTTTATTTTCATATGTAGTACTTATAACAAATAGGCTGTAAAGTCTTCAATAATATTCTGTAAATCACAATTGTTACACCCTTAAATGACTAAAATATATCCTAATTTTTCGATGAAAATTTGCTCCGCTCTGTGTAAACAGACATTTTGTCTGCCATCTCAGTGGGCTTAGCACGAACAGATTGTCGTTAGCGTAACACTATCGAATTGATACGACATCCTTTTCACACGACAAGTTTATTAAATAAGGACGAACGTGACAGAACCCTTTCTCGACAACGTTACGCTAATGTTAATTTGTTAGTGCTAACGTCTGAGATATTTCCGTGTATTTAAGCTTCCTTAAAATCGTGTAAAATAGTGGTGAACCAGAAAGGCAAGGAGGCTCAAAGGTAGACCATCAGCCAGATGGAGCGATGACATTATGATAGTGTTCGGCAAATGGAACAGACCAGCACAGGACCGTAACGAATGGCGCGATAGAGGAAAGGCCGGAACTCAGCAGTGGATAGGAAGATACAGGCTGATTGAAGATAATTGGTAAAGCAATAGTCTAGTTAAAGTGTCTGAGGTCTTGCGTTATTTATATTTCCTTTTAAAAAAATGAATTAATAACAATAAACATTTTAAATAACAAATGGTCAAGACAAATCCAAGGAGCCCTAACACGGCCCGGTTATATTGGGTGGTTGGGTGGTTTCATTGGCGACCTTTTGGCTTTATCAGACACTATCTGGTTGTATAGTGCTTGTCAATGCCAATCTAACGAGCCTATCCATGAGGGGGTAACGTTGTATAGTTCACATGTTCCTATAGCCACCTTCCGACTCCATCATCAGATCAGCTCCATGGTACCATATTACTGCATTGTCACTAAATTTACATACGTATGCCACATTTCTTTATCGAATACCCGCAAGTGCTTGAAAAATTGATCACAAAATTTGAACCAAAAAGACAGACAGACATACGAACATTGCAATTTAAATCAAAGTTTGTAAAAATGATACTTACATGACATGATGCCAATTATGAATGTTAGGGAAAAATAAAATCGTAATGATAATCTTGTTTGTAGTTCCAACGGCGAAATACCTAGAATTTAATAAAATCTCTGTATTTATAAACCCACAGTTTTTTTTCGTTGTCTGATGTTACCTACGAAAAATACCTATTTAAAATAATTCCCAGTGCTTGGCACAGATCTCCTCTTACAAATCGATGTGAGATTAATAAGGTCAAACTCTATCATAAAATAAAAATAATCTTTAAAACTGAAATCAGGAGTCTCCGTAACCGGCGAATGAACTATGAGAATAGAGGAAGCCAAAGAGATCTGTAAGGAACTCTGTACTCTCTGCCTACCCTTCAAGGGATCTGACGTGATAATATTAAACGTGCAGCTGATCTGATGATGGAGCCTAAAGATTACCATAATAACAATTACACTACTCAACCCCGTCGTGTTGGAGCTCATTGGATTTATTTTGATAAGTATTATATCCCTAGTAGGTGCCCATCGTTTTTCAATAACTAAAAATTTTATTAAGAGTGAGTTACAATGTCTGATTTGAACTTCGTACCTAGCGAGGTCACCCCGACTGCACGTTTTAGTTTTATTAATTAATTATTCTTATTGCGCATACATGTAAATTTATGCATTTAGTATATTAAATAGGTACCAGTTTTCGTAGATAGCGTCAGACAACAGATTTATAAATACTGAAATAATGGTTAAATTTTAAGTATTTCTCAGTTGGAACTACAAACAAGATGTTCTCATTCCAATTTGCTGTTTACTTAACATTCATAATTGGCATCGTGTCATGTAAGTACCATTTTTATAAGTTTTATTTATCTTGCAATATGTCTTTGTTAAGGTCAAATCTTGGAAGCTTAATTGGCATATTTGGCATATTAGTTCAGTTCCAAAGACAATGCGGGTTGCAAGAAACAAGCTTTTATAGCAAATCATCACGGAGATATATTTCTCAGTTGAGGAGTTCCTATGGCATCTTTTCGGCTCCATTATCAGACCTAGAGCACCATCCGGGTCTACAGTATTCATCAAGACAAATGAAATGTGCCCAAACATAGCGGAATTATGTTGCGTAGTTGTTCCGTTGACCACCTTTCGGCTCCTTCATCAGGCAGTTAGGACAAATCCAACAAGTATAAGCACGAGGGGGTCACGTAGTATAGTTGACAGTGCTTGAAAAATGGAACCCAAAATTTGTACCATAAATACAGGCAGACATACGAACACAGAAAGTTAAATAAAAGCTTGTAAAAACAATGAAATAGCTCCCCGCATTATTGGCCGATGGTGGAATAACCTAATGTTATTCTTGTGAATACTCCCGTTTCAGGCGTAAATATAATTTGCAAACAGGAGGATCAGAAATGCATCAGTGATCTGGCACAGAAATCTCACTTGCTGTTCGTCAGTGGAGTCCCGGGGAAAGTAGAAGCTTCAGAACCAGTGCATATTGATGAAATTGCTGTGAAACTGGTGGACCCCATGTTGAACTTTACAGTTAAGTTTAAGGATGTTATTTGCACGGTTTCAAGGACTGCATTCCTTCACTTGTGAAGTAAGACTTAATACTACTAACAGTTATAAATGCGAAAGTCTGTGAGGATGGATGTATGGATGTTGGTGACACTTTCACGAAAAGCTACTACACGGATTTTGATGAAACTTTACATATAATGCTATACATTTGTGTAACACATCCTTATAATATTATAATTGGTTTTGGCGGTTATCCAAAATACAGATGTAGTAGTTTGTTTTACTTAAATGTAGCCATTATATCTTTCTATATCATCACGCCAGATCTCTTACGGGGTAGGCAGAGAGTACAGAGTTCCTACAGGTTCTTTCCTTACAGACTTTACTGCCTTCCTCTTCGCCCATTTATTTATTTGTAGACATACACAACACTGGAAAGAAAAAGTAAGATTATAAACAGCAATTGGTTCAGAAATTCTAAGACAATAACAATACCAGGATGTCAAAATACAAAAAAATGAGAAAAAACATTTAAAACTCTACAAATATAAGTAAAAAAAAGCAAATTGGCAATATCAAAATCAGAGAATTTAAGAATATATATAATTATTATTGTAATGAATGTTAGTTTATATTAAGAAAAAATAAGATCAAAAATAAGTTAAAATAAAACTGACAAATTAAAACATATTTTTTTCTTAAAATCTTTAATAATTAGAGTACTCATAGTTTGTCTTAAACATACTCGTCGGTTACGGAGACTCTTTACTTGCCCTTTAGATAAGACACGGTCTATTTGGTCATAGTAAGGTAGTCTAGGTAGGTCTAGTATAGTTCTAGGTAGTGATTCTATGTTTTTTACTTTTCAATCTGTATGGGAACAAAAGAGATACAGCGCTTCATCCCCACATGGAAAAAACTTTGTATGACCCGCAAAGGGTTATTCAATCTGGGTATTTGTGTATGTGAGTTTTATGCTTATAAAAGTACCCACGATACATGAATAGTTCCTGGAGTGGGGCTATGAGTTTTTTAATAAATGACTCAATGATTTACGCTGCGCTTTTATTTAGAATCACTACTAAATTTATGACTTATACAATACAATATACTTTATTGCACACGAAAAAAATTACAGAAAGAAAGAAAAGTATTGGACATTCACCGTTCGGATGGCAGTCGATAGATGAGCAAGATTTGCCTGTGAGTATATTTGTAAGTCGTCAGCATAAAGATGATAGGACGATGTTAACTCGCTGGTAATTGAGTTGATAAAAACTGCAAAAAGCAGTGGTGTTAGCACACCCCCCTGCGGTACGCCGACAGAAACTTCACACCAGGAGAAAAAAGTATCATCTATGCGAATACGTTGCCGACGTCCAGACAGATAGCTACGAAACCAGTCGATCGCCAGAGGAGAAACATTAAGCAGGATATCATGATCAACTGTATTGAACGCATTGCTAAAATCAAGAAGAGTCAGCTGCTGGTTTTCCATTCCAAGCCAAATGTCATCAGAGATGTTCACTAATGCAGTAGTCGTACTATGACTAGGGCGGAAACCAGATTGATATGGATTTAGAATATTATGAATATTCAAGAAATTACTAAATTGATTTTGAATGAATCGTTCAAGAACTTTTGATAGGAAACGGAGAATGGAAATTGGACGATAGCCTGAAAAGGATATAGGATTAGCCTTTTTTGGCAGTGAGTTATTCGCGCATTTTTTAAACAATTTGGAAAGACACCAGTTGTGATAGAGGAATTCAGGATATGCGTAATAATGGGACATAAGGAGTCAAGAATAGGTATGATCCAAATACGACTAATACTATCACTTCCGAGGGCTTTAGAAGTAATAGAAAGAATACTTTTTTGACATCGGTTTCAGAAACCTTTGTGAAAGAAAAAGAAGGATAATCAGGAGCAATCAGTGCAGAAATAGAGTGAAGAGTGTTAGTTTTAATACTATTATCCATTGCTGACGACCCAGAAAACTGCTGATTAAGTTGCTCTACGCAATGGCAATTTAGGCAACATCTTGTCGGGATTTACCTATTCCTAAGGTCCGGAGGAACCTCCAGACTTTACCGGAATCCCCGTTTTCAACAGAACGATGGATATGACGCCTCCGTGCATCCCTGCAAGCTGTGTTACAGTGGTTCCTAGCCCGATGATATTTGTCTCGGTACTTATCCCTAGAATCAACCTTATATCTAGACTTAGCTCGGTTTTTCTTTTCTATAAGAACCTAAATGTCTTCAGTCAGCCAAGGAGCAGGAAGATGCTTCATGTTTACCTCTCGGATAGGAGCATGTATACCGAAAAGTTCAGTGAGTAAAGTGTGACTGTGATTTTGGTATTAACAGTGTCCTCCTGCTCAACAGTGGACCAGTCGATTTTTCTTGCATCTTCCTGAAGACGAACAAGGCTCATTGCACCAAAATTGCGCTGCAGAAAGGTCTTTGGTTTAGTTTTAGGGGGACGCATCTTATAAGATAGAAATATAATATCATGATAGGAAAAGGCCTCAGGACTATACTGGCCATATTTGGCAACATGTTCGAGAGAAGAGACCATAATTAAGTCTAAGAGAGAAGGGGTACAATTAGGGGCATGATGAGTTGCTGCTAGTGAGAGAATAGGCATGTTATTAGAATCTACTAAATCTTTAAGATTGCGAGCCCGAAAATCATTCTTAAGTAAACATGTGTTGAAGTCACCCATAATAATAGAGTGATCATAAGACAGAGTTAGGGTTTCAAGAAGATTTTCAAAAGAATAGAAGAAGTTAATATGAAAAGAGGGGGAATAATAAACACCCAGAAGGACCATGTAATGGTTTAGAGTAACTTCGATGAAAAGGTATTCTGCTGTATTAGGCGGAGGAGCCTGCGCTGATTTGCTTACTATGGAGTAGGAAATATGGTCCCGGAGATAGATAGCAACACCACCATAGGAACTACATGTGCGGTCATTGTGGATTAAGGAAAAACAAGGAAAAAAAATAGGTAGTATAAAGAAGGTTAGTCTTTAAGAAAGATTCAGAGACCAGAATCGCATGGAGATTTTTATTGTCCATGGTCAAAACTAAGTTTTGATAGTGAGCGGGAATGCTTTGAGCATTAATATGCATGACATTAAAATTTTTAGTGACATTAGAATACTCGGAAATAAGAGAATCATGTAAGGAAGGTGTTACACTATGAAAGCTGTCATCACTTTCTTAAGAGGAACAAGATAGAAAGGTATCAATGGGATCGAGATTCAAAAAATTATTTTCGTCGTTCATTATAAAAATGATCGTATTAAAAAATAGGTAAAAGTAACTATATAAATAATACTCTGCTAAAATAAATTAATTTGAAAATACCTTCTGTCGTCTACCTGCCAGCGGAATACGTAATTAGAATAAAAAAAATTAAAATTACAATAATAAATAGAAAGGAAGAACAACAAGATAATGCAACAACAAATTTAAGAACCATAAACTAAAGGGTACCTATATAATTATCAAGAAATTAACACACACATTATATTTAAGTTACATATTTATAACAACATTCAGAAACAAAGAAAATAATAATAAAAAAAAAACTTTTGTAGCTAAAAGCCTGATATCCAAGCCGTAATATTAATGAAAAAAAGCAAGTGTCACGTCTACAAGACAGATTTATATGTATTTGGTATATATGGTATATTTTGCCCCCCTTTTGGTTTTTTGCCGTAATGGCGACAAGAAGCCAATTTTTATAATTTACTGTTATACTCTATTACAACTTGACATTTTTTTTTTTTTTTTTAAATCATATATATATTATTTACATTATAACTACACTATAAAAACACTCACTTTAAACTAAAATATAAAATAAAACAAAAAAGAAAAAAAGACCTTAATCAAAAAGACCGCATCCGCGTGGAATGGTGGCAAGAATGCTGGCTGCGTTTCCTCGCTGAATAGACAGACCAATCTTTTGAGCAAGGAACGAGCCAGCCCTCTTGTCACCCGAGGAGGTGATCAGCGTAGGTGTTATTTTATTGATAAATTGTTTTGAAGCCGAACTCCATGGGCCCAATGTTTCTACGGCAAACGGCACAAATATATAATTGTTGCTAATAGCAGCATATTTGCGCCGTTTGCCCAGGTCCGCCTTCTCAGCCGCAGCTCCCGCCCTAGATATTGATTCCCTGAGATGGGACGGAGCCAATGTATCGACGCACGTGGCGTCCCATACAAGGGCCCGCCCCCGTTCCCAAGGGATCAAGGACATCCCATCGGGTCTCTTGCCATCATCACGGAAAATCCCCGCCGGTTCTAACACCGAAGGAACGTTGATGGTAGCAAGAGTCCTTTTGATTATGTCATTGAGCGAGCCGTGGCGAGAAAACCTGCCGGCACTTTTGCGGCAAGAGAGCCCATGGAGTCCGGATCGATCCACCTCCGCTCCACACGGACACCTGTGTTCTTCACAAATCGGTGCCCCTATACCTATCGCGAATACCTATCGCGATCCGGAAACTTTCACTATCCAGTAGTGTGCCAAGGTTGGATGCAGGGATTGAATGAAGCCAATGACCCGATTCCTTTTGACCCAACGCTAGTAAACGAGCACGGTCGCGGTCACTGACGATAATTTCGGCCAAATAGTCCTTCGCTATTTGCACCAATGGCATATCCCAAAGTTTTTGCACGTTAACTTCCTTTGGAATATTGTCATTGGGGCAAATCCTTTTCCAGGCCTCCAAAGCCTCCGCGGCGCCGGCTACTAATTCTGTGTTGGAAAGTATTTTTGAACACAGTTCCTGGACACTATAAACGGAGGCTAGGAAAGCCGGTAGAGCAATACTAGCAATTTTTCGCACGCCGATACCACCATGTCTAATAGGTAACGTTGCTTGGGTCCAGGATGCTTCATTTAAGGATAAATTTAGAATTTTCTCAAGGTTATCTTTGAGGGCGGTATCCATTTGGTCGATAAGGGCCGAGAATTTCCAGATTGGGCTTGCGCGAGTGGCGTATGTTAGTTTTGGAACGAAAAGACAGTATTTTAATAAAGTATATGCAATATGGCGATTTAGAACTCCCAATCTGAAAGAATTATCCTGAAATTGTTTAATCTTAGATTCCAAGAAAGGTTTGACTCCGTCGTCAAATAGAGGGGCACCAAGAAGGCAAAGCGAATTTCTACTGAGAATTTTTACGCCTGGAGCAAACTTTTGAAACTTTTCGGTAATAAACTGCTTTTCATTTAAAGGAAGACTCTCTGAGACAAAAAATTCACATTTAGACAGATTTAATTCCAAGCCTAGATTCTTAAAGGTGTTGTTAATTTTGATGAAATCACTAAAAACTGTATTGGCTTTGCCACCTAAAGTGCCATCGTCTAGGTACCATACATTCAATTTTGATTTTAAGGATGAGATGTGTCGATGTATACCTAGACTGAAAAGAGCAGGGCCGAGAGGGTCTCCTTGCTGAACGCCGACTGCTGAATCTATACTGTTTTCACCAAAAATCAGTTTAGAAGAATCACTATAGCACTGCCAAATATAAGGATAAATTTCGGGAAGTTGAGAAGCTACTTCGTTCAGCAAGGCAGCCCTATCTAATGAATTAAAAGCATTCCTCACGTCAACCTTGAGAAGAACCTCCATCTCATTTGATAAGACGAAGGTTCTGGTTGCATGAACTGCTGCCTCACAGCCCCCTTTGCTGCCAAATCCTAATTGAATTGGCTGAAATTTGGATTTAAGGGTCGAGGCTATGTGTCTACAAACTATTTTGGAGGTTAACCGCCGGATCGTGGCGCCTATTGCTATAGGGCGGATGCCACCATCCTTCTTGTTGAAGGCACATAGTCTCGCACCGTAGAGGTAGGGAAGAAATGATCGATTAACATGGCCGGCGAGCATAAAATTACATAATTTTGTTAAGGAGCTTAAAAGTGCTCCGCCGGCGTCTCCAGCGGATGCACTAACCAAGTCTTTTAGATGTTGAGGGGTTATTCCATCGATGCCGCCGGAAGAGCCGCTCGGGAACGACATAATTGCCTCAAGAACGTCTTTTTCATTAATCTGCAATTTTTTAATGTTAATTTGGGGTGGATTTGGCAGCTGAGAGACTGAGTTGGCTGAGGGATGCTTCTCGCGGAGAGAATCTAGCGTTAGGTCATTATTGGGAGCAAGAGTGTCGTTTGAAAATAAGAGGCGAGCAGCGTTCCTGAGATCTCCCTCCTGTACTTTTGATTCAATTTTATGTTTAAAATTATATATCCTGGGGCAATTAACTAATGGAGGTAGTACAGGGTCGGAATGGGTGAAACAGTGCTGTTTTAATTGATGGGTAAGGGTAGTATTAATTGATTTGTCGGCATGGAGGTGACTAAACGCGAAAGTAAAAAGATCTCGCCAGGATTTTTCACTATTGTCAAAACACTTTTCTATGGTAAAAGAGAGAGATCTTGCTAACGACACTCTTGCTCCTCTAGGAATACGTTTCACTATCGGTGTGCTTCTGTATAGACGAGATATTAAGATTTCGAAAGGAAATGTAGGCTGGGTTGCTGAAGTAAACGAAGTGGCGGAACTAGTGGGGATTGGTGGCACACCTTGGCCAGCTGGAAGCGAGGATGTAATGGATCGAATATGGCAGCGGGCAGTATGAATTTTGAGTCCTCTTGTGCCTTTAAAAAGTCTTCCATCACTACACTGCCGACATGGTAAAAGCTCCGGTTGCGACGCAGTTGTCAGCATCCGAACACTATGTGATAGAAAAAGAAACAACAATAAACTTAAAGCTAAAACTAAAAAATTACTAATATATATACAAACTGTTAAAAACATACAAAAACACAGAATATTAAGAAAATTCTTGACAAATTAAGTAATTGACAGGACTTCGGGGACACTTCGGGCAGAATCGGCATACAACGCGGAACACTGCGCCTGCGTGAGGCGCCGTTGCCATGGCGCATGCATGAAAAACTTTCATGTCAGATACAATTCAGCTGATAGTTTAAATGAATTAAATCAGCTGATATAATTTTACTGCACAGGGACCAATTGAGAGGGTGCGCACATACGCACAGATGTATGGCGTAGGCTTCTTACTAATTCAAAGCCTTCCACTGAAGAGCACTTGATCTTCTATTTTATTATAATTATCAAATAAGCGCAACACAATTTGACACCTGTGACACCTGACGCCACTTGACATTGGCGAAATACACTGTTAAAGTGTGCGGCCATTAATTAAAATAAGGAAGTATATGTATTTTTTTCACAGGATCGACACTGATCAGTTAGTCTTTTTCTATCATATGCAGTGCCCATATGTGTCAGTAACAAAAGAATTTAATGTGAATGGACAAATAGCAAACTATCCTGTAGTGGATACAGGAAAAGGCAATCTAATTATACGTAAGTATTTCTGCATAGTGAAGTTCTCTCGGTATCTTATCTAAACAGACCGGGTCTTCTGAAGGGCAAGTCAGGAGTCCTCGTAACCGGCGAGCGTGTGTGATACGAACCATGGTAGTGGAACAAGCCAAAGAGGTATGTAAGGAAAGAACCTGTTCGAACTCTATACTCTGCAAGGTATCTGCTGCCGATATAGATTGATAGATCTTATAGATTGTCGGGCTAAGTTTTCTCATGCACATACCTAAGGGCTATGTTGGTGGTGCCCTTTGCCTTAGTGCTTTAACGTTCCTGGTGGTCCAACTGCTCCCTGTAACATATCGTATATTCCAGTAGAAGGGAAAAAACTTGTATTCCTCTGAAGGAGGATAGGCCATACCTTGTAGTTCCATTCGCCATATCGCTTGCGTCATATTTGCAGAGGACACGCTTCATAGCTTCAGTTTCTATACTACTCCTGCATATTACGTCCTTGGATAGGTTCATCTTGTACCTATAGATGTTCTTTTATGCCATAGCGGTCTGCATTCTCCTATAGGTTGGCGTAGTAGTAATCTACTGAGTCTTACAGGTATTCTCTTTTTGTCGTTTTCGCTACATGTGCCAGTGAATTCCTTGGGGTTTCATTAGTTCCATGCCGTAATTTACTTGGTAAGTTCAAACTATCAATCTTTAACTTCAGAAAGGAATGCGTGATTTGTGCGATGGAATATTTTCAACCGAAATCTGCGACACCATAATTGATCCTGTGGCGTATGTCTTTGATTCGAATTCTTGGTCTAGTATAGTGTTGTTGAGTATTTTCTATCAAAGAATTATCGGAAACATGGAGTCTGCAAGTGTGCCCGGTGTAATAGATTCGCCACCTATTACATTGGGACTTAACAGCAATGGCGAAAAGACTGTGGGCACACAATATGCTCCCGAAATCCCTTAAAAAAAACGCACATCATCCTAATCTAGGTTACAAGAGGTCTAAGAAGGATCATATTGAGGTTATAGTTACGGTGTAGAGAAAGTGAGCTATCACGTTCATCTTTATTTATTTAATTTATAGTTTGAAATGGATGACATATCAACTCGACACCATTACGCTTACGTCATTCTGTTCGCGCTGAACCCCTCGCTGTTAGTTTCTTTATATCTATCTATATCATCACGCCAGATCTCTTACGGGGTAGGCAGAGAGTACAGAGTTCTAACCGGCTCTTTCCTTACATACCTCTCTGGCTTCCTCGACTCTCATAGTTCGTCTCATACACGCTCGCCCGTTAAGGAGACTCCTGACTTGTCCTTCAGATAAGACCCGGTCTATTTGGTCATGGTAAGATAGTCTAGGTCTTCCCCGGTACCTACATCCTCCCACTTTCGCATTGTATATCAGTTCTGTCATTCTTTCTTCGGACATTCTTTCTATATGCCCGAACCAACGGAGCATACCCTTTCTCATCTTTACATCGATACTCTCTTTCATACCTATTTGCTTTCTTACTACGCTGTTGCGAATACGGTCGGTCAGCTTCACTCCGCACATCTTCCGCAGAGCTCGCATTTCCACCGCATTTATCCTACTTTCATTCTCCTTCTTACATACCCAGCTCTCGCTGCCATATAACAACGTTAGGGCAAGCACTCCATTATGTATAGCCAGCTGCGCCTTTCGGCTTAAGTGCCGGCCCCCAAGTAGCTTTCCCATCGCGCCATTCACTCTGTTCCCTGCACTCACTCTTCCCTCTATGTCAGCGGTGTATTTTCCATCATTACTGAATGCGCATCCAAGATATACATACTCATTCACTTGTTCCATCACATCGTTCCCAACCACAATCCTTGCATTCGTTCTGGTTTCTTCCCGTTCAAAAACCATAATTTTGGTTTTCTTCACATTCAAATGTAAGCCATTTTTCATGCAGTCGTCTTTCATAACTGTAACTAGTGATTGCAGATCAGTGGCTGTTGGCACTATCAAAACCGCGTCATCTGCATATAGTAGATGATTTACCACTAGATCACTAATTTGTACACCTTCATTCATCGCTTTCAGTCTTTGAAGACTTTTATCTAAATATATTATAAACAGTCTAGCGGACAACACGCAACCCTGCTTGACGCCGATTTCAACGTCAAACCAGGGTGACATGTTACCACCCACCCGTACGCATGCCTTGCAGTCCACATAGGTGGACTGGACGGCCCGCAACAGAGTGCCATTTATACCATATTCAGGCAAAATGTCCCAAAGTCTCTTTCGCACAACTCTATCAAACGCCTTCTCCAGATCCACAAAACCGCAGAAAACCCACTGCCAGATACTTCTCTACGATGTTGCGAAGGGAGAAAACTTGATCCGAACATCCTCTTCCAGACCTGAAACCCCCTTGTGCCTCGCACAACATTCCATCGGACTTCTCGCGCATTCTCCTTTCAATATTTGTTTTTTCTAGTTTCTTTCATGCAACATATTGTGAGTAATTTTTATCTGTATTATTTTTAGATGAACTGGAAATGAAATTAGACGGCCACTTAAGTGTCAATTCAGAAAATGGAAAGAAATACTATCAAGTAACGAACATTGTTGAAAAAATTGTAATCTTAGGAGATGTTATTATAGAATTAGAAAGTTATACTAAGGAAAATAATGAGAAATGTAAGTTTCTTTTACGTAATAGTGATTCACTAAGAAAGTAATCTTTATCAGTTTAAGTGACTGTTAGCGAGCGTATTGTTATATTAATGCTAAGAGGCGCTCTTAGCACCGTGCGACCGCGGTGTTCTTACCGACCACCAAGGTTAAGCAGCGTTCGACTCGTTCGAACTAAGATGGGCGATTGTTTGTGGAATTTTCATATTCTAGCGTTTCTGTGCTTCGGAAGACATGCTATGTCGTTGGTCCCAATTACCACTTAATGTAGTAGTCGTTAAGCCGAGTTGAAAGCCCTATAGGCGGCTTAATAAGTTTCAACAGTAGGTGGCCACAAACCTGCCTCCACCAATGCGCACTGGGTCCACATGGTGAAATATGACCTATTCGCTCTCCCTTCGATTTGTGCGAGAAGGCCTTTTCCCAGCAGTGGGCAGTATAGGCTGATATTATAAGAGTGTTAATGCTGTAAACCAGAATCAAAGTACTTTTTACATGTAAACCATTATAGTATTTACGAATCGTCGGAAAAAAAGACTCTACCACCACTTTAAAATGTCATTCCCTTGGAAAACAAGAGCCATAGTTACTCTTAAAATTGTATTTTTACTTTTTTTTATCTATGTACCTTTTGCTGTGGGGATAAGGAAGTACAATGTAGACTGGTCTATCAGGTGGGGTCTTAGTTAAATTAACCAGATTATACTATACATGAGAATAGCTATATGGTACCCACATCAATAGAGAACTGCCTCAAAAAGCGATAAGCTTTGCCACCTGACCAAAGTGGCAAAGCTTATCGCTTTTCGATCACTAGGTCTTGGATCCCAGTATGAGTCCGGAATTGAGCCCGGTATTGCAATAGGCTCGCTCCCAATAGGGAGCGAATGTAATATACATCGGACCTAACATCTCTGCCACCCCCGCTTGGGAATTATAGGTGTGACGGTGTTTGTCATATTTATTTTATTAACAGCGAAAGATTAGATACCATAAAAAAAAATGGAATAAATATAGCCAAAACGCATTCGTAAAATAATCACTGACTGCCTCGTTGGTCTGGTGGCGCATAATACGAGTAGCAATCACGAGGCACTTGGTTCAAATCCTAGGTCAGAGAAAATGTATTTTTTCAACAGAATTTCCCGTATCGGTCCGGAGTCAACGGCAATAGGCTCACCCGCTATACCCTTGAATATAGGTGTGACGGTTTTTATGGTTACCACTCTACAGCGACAAATACCTGTTAAGAATATTAATATGCACTCAAAAACATGTTTTCAGATGAATTACCATTTAAATACTTACGGGACAATGCGAGGAGCGTACAGAAAGCTTTCCAGCCGTACACTACGAGGCGTTTATTGGACAAGTTTATCAAAAATATCAACGACTATATGAGAGTCCTGCCTGATGATGTCATTTATTTTAATGAAGCTTAAATACCTGTAGATATCCTAGGGCTTAGCACAAACAGATTGACGCTAGCCTAACTTTGTCGAGAACTAAAACTTTTTCTTTTAGTGTCTATATCTGTCCCGCTAAGTGAGTATCTAGTTCAATCGCGCCATTTGTGGCTGTATTCAGCTCTTCTATAGTACTGGTGTTGGAGCATAAAGAGCAGATCAGTAGGTGTGACCTACTCTGTGAGGTCGCACCACAATCTTAGTCGGCTGTAAAATTTGTATCTCTGAAACTCCATATACAAAATTTATTGCCGGTATCTGCCTACTTGAGTGTTGAGCTGATTTAATGATATCCACACTACCCAGCCATAGTTGGTGCCTTGAGGGTAGTTGCTCCTGACATGGGACAAAGTTCCTCATTATTATTCAATATAAAGAGGATGGCATATCAACTCTATAGCGTTACGCAAACGTCAATCTGTTCCTGCTAAGCCTACTCAAGTGGCAAACAAAATTTCTGTATGCGTAGGCGTGGAGAGTGGAGTAAATTTTGATCAGAATCAGTATAATTTTATTCATATAAACCCTTGTATTCATTAGGAAACAAAATTAAAAGTGCTGCGACGTGTCGCTTGAGAAGTCGGGGAGTGTTGGACGACGACATCCGACAACGCCCGACTAGTCTGTCTACATAGCGCGATCAAGGCGCGTACCACATCTTTTAAACGAAGCTGTTATAATCTTACTTTACCGTAAGAAAGATATGTATGCCTGATGTACCATGAAACGTAATTCCGAAGTTTTGGATCGAATTTTCGGGCGATTCCTACCACGAAGTACTATCGTTCCGAAATCGGTCCCGAAGACGGCTTGTGACGTTTCGCTCGTCGTAAAACGCTACCATAAAGTGATCCGAACAAACGAAGTTGCGGCATTTTGACAGCACGTCTTTCGTGATTTTACCCACAATTATATGAAAACTAAAGAGGTAACTTTTTACTTTCGTAAGTTTTTATAATTTTGGGTGTTTTAATTGAAACAGGAATGGTTTAATGAAGATTTTTTTGATATCTTAAAGCAATCAATGCGTTCAAACTGGAATTATATGGTGTTTTTATAACATTATTATTGCTATTTTAACATAGAGTACAAACATACGAAATAGCACGAATTTTTTAAAAATCCTGCAGCCGCCAAGGTTGCGGTGGCTCATTTCTCATAATAATTCTTGTCGAGTTGCTTTTCTTAAACAACCAAATAGCTTTTATTGCCGTCCCCATGCCTATTATAACAAAATATAAAAAATGTAAAAACACAAAGGTTTTAGACAAAATTAGACCATTAGTCGGGTTCGAACTCACATCGATATCTATTGCAAATATGATAAAATCAATTCCATTTTAGCTTAGTTAACTATTGCTAAATTTTGGAACATAATATGTATTGTTCGCGCTTTTTTGTCATTATGACAGTGTGACATTTAATATTTTCACACGACTAACTTGAAATGTTCATAAGTTATCCATGTATCTGGTAAGAAACGAATGCACTTTTTATTAGGTTGCTTTATACTAATTCATTTATTACGAACTTTTTTCGTAAACGGAAACATACTTCGCATCTGTTATTCATTCACGTACACAGTCTATGGTGCCCGACCAAAAGAAATAAATCCGATGCAACTTCATGGTAGGTACACGCATCGTATTTCGTTCGTGTATCGTTCGGCTCCGAAGTTTCGAATTGAAACTTTCATGGTAGACCTACTGACTATCACGTATCGCGACTATCGCGGTTCGATTCCCGCATGGGACAAATCATTGTGGGATCCACAATTATTTGTTCCGGTCTGGGTATTTGTGTGTGAATTTTCACGTTCAAATCCTCTTTATATATATATTTATATTTCAAATCCTAGAGTGGGGCCACGTTTCTTTAATTAAAAAAAAAACGGCAATGAATTGAAATTTAGGTTATTTAATTTCTGCTGGTCTCGAGTAACATACGATGAACTTGATACTTTCCACTTGACTTTTGCGAAGGGTTAAATCCTTTAAAAGATTCGTGACATCAAGGCGGTCAAACGTCACAGAAGGTAAGTTTTCGAATTGCTTTGCCACATATATCGAAATCACATCAGGTTCAGTCACATTTACAAGGCTAATAATATCTGTTAAGTCACGATTCTCCTTGCCTATTTGTATACGCAAAATATTTCGTTTGTCCGTTGACACGGATTCAAAAAGCAAAGATTTTGACTTTTTAATCTCGTCACTTGTAAAAGCAGTCACACAAATTCAAGTTAAACTATTATCGAGTTCTTAGATTTACGCGAATATTACACATGATATAAAACTATTTTTTCGGATTTTATCGCGGTTTAAAAACAAAAAATAAACCGCGATAAAATCCGAAAAAATAGTTTTATTTCATAAACTATTATCGTCAATCACAGACAACTTATTTTGGATGTAACATAACCAGCCATTTTAAGCAAACTTTAACAAGCTCGCGTACGAGGAAACGATCCAGCGCGTGCGGATGCGCGCTCGTGACTCAATGTATAAATATATTAGCAATAATCAAATTGATTATGGTTGAATGTAATCGATTGCATATAACCGATTGATAAGATTGGCATCTCCAACTGTAATTCAACAACAACAATTATAACAAGGAGATTACTTTCCATCGGGTAGTTTTAAGATTTTCTTGTATTTTTTTTACAAAAACATCAATATTAATGTCAATATTTTGCAGGGTGGCATTGGCCGATGTTGCCAATTAAGAAATGGGGTAATTTATCAAAATAATGGGAAATTCACTTGAAATTTGTTTAAGTATGTTTTAAATATTATTTAATGTTATTTTTACAATCGAAAAAACGGTCAGGTATTTAAGGTGATGGTAGAGTACTACCTTAGTGTAAATATAAACGCTTAAACACCAAAAAAAGATAAAGTACACTTTATTTTATTACACCGTCACACCTATATTCCCCAGCGGAGGTGGCAGAGGTGTTCTGAGTACACCCACGTCTCGCCGACGATGTTAGGTCCCATTTAATAGGAGGCGAACCTATTGCCATATACCGGGCACAATTCCAGACTCCGAACTCATACTGGTAATTTTTCGTGAGAAGTCAATTATGCAGCAGTCAACACTTTATTTGAATATTTAATATTATTTCAAAGAGTTCTGAACAGCTGTATTCCTATTAACATCCTACTAATATACTTATCCTTCTAATATTATAAATGTGAAAGTTTGTATGTTTAAATGTCTATATGTTTGTTACTCAATGACGCAAAAACGGCTGATCGGATTTGGATGCAATTTGGCACCTAAATTAACACATAGGATTTATTCCGAAAATATGTAAGGTTCTTATTTAACGCGGACGAAGTCACGGGTAGAAACTAAAAATTTAAAATATCGTTCTTGTGTGCTATTTTAATATTTTGTACATTATATAACACCTCGTTGGTCACACACACTGCCTCGTTGGTCTGGTGGCAAAGCATATCGCTTTGTGATCACGAAGTACTGGGTTCAAATCCTAGGTCGGACAGTTGTAGTTTTTATACGAAAAATTCCCAGTATGAGTCCGGAGTCTGGAATTGTGCCCGGTATATGGCAATAGGCTCGCCCCCTATTACATTATTATTATTATTCTTTATTATTACCAAATAAAACATTACACTGAATTATAACATGTACACACATAATAAAGATAAAAATTACATTGTAAACACTAATGATATCAAAGGCATCTATAAACATGTCCTAATAAATTCTTTACTCGAGTATTTACTTAGTACATCATTTTTGTTCTATTTCTATTCAATTTTAATAAACTATTTAAGTAGTTACCCAACACTATTAATAATATTGTGTACATTTTAGTTAAATATCTAATAAATATTACTTTCAAGAGCAAAGGTTTACACATATTTATAATGAAATAACTATATAACTTTAATAAGATATTCATTAATAAATTCTTTTCTCCGAGCTTTTTGTTTCGAAAAAGTATCTATAACACCTGTTGTCACAGGAATTGTAACAAATAACATTAATGCAGTACATGAAGTATGTACTTGAAAGCCGCACGACAATAAATGATTCTCTATTATTAATAAATCAGCAAGTTTTCTAATACAAGCTATAATGATGACGTTACTTACCTACTAACGGCGAAACGTGGGTGTACTCAGTATACCTCTGCCACACCCGCTTGGGGAATATAGGCGTGACGGTGTGTATTAGATAACATAGCTAACGGATTTGACTGTAAAATTATAAAATAAGTTAAGTTCTTAAGATAAAAATAAGTTCTTCATAAAATAAGTATAAATCGTAATTTTGTGTTTTATTATATGAACAGTAGTGATAGCCTAGTGGTTAGACCCTTGGACTGCAATGTCAGAGGTCTCTGGTCCAAACCCAGGTATTAAAAATTAATTAACACTTGCTTTAACGGTGAAGGAAAACATCGGGAGGAAACCTGCATGGCTAAGAGTTCCTTGAAGGTGTGTGAAGTTCGTCAACCCGCACTGGGCTACCGTGGTGGACTATGGCCTAAACCCTCTCAGTATGAGAGGAAGCCCATGCCCAACGGTGGGACAGTTTCTTAACAGGGCTAATATTATATGAATATATATGTGGCCTTGTACCGGAAGTAATATTGAACTTCGACACGATACCCCAATTCCGAATCATTCTGTATACAGGGGAACTAAAATAATCTCATTGAAAATGTATACACGATTGAGGCATAAATGGTTGATGGTATCGGCGACTGTTCATCATAAAGGAATTAAATCACACATATTGTGAAATTGTAATAATATACTTACACTTAAATAATTTATGTCACGATTTCCGGTTACAAATTATTTATTTTGTACCTTAAAAGTATTTTATGTCTTTTAATTGTTAAAGATAATAAATAGTACTTCATTTGATCTGTTAATTTAACGTAAACGCTGATTTTAAATGGTATCTGGTTTGATTCAACTAAAAATTGATGAGGCCAGACATTTTTAAGTTAGTTCGATTCGAGCGCTCGAACGGAGCAGACGTAGTAAACGAGTGATAAGGATTTAATAAAAAGTGTATCGTATACGGAAATAATATTCGAGATTAAAGGTATTTTGATAACGATATATTAAAGGTTCTCATATATTTCAAAACTTAATAAAAAGTATGGCAAAAATACCCTTTTTCCTTACTAGCACAGAATTTTCTTTTGCATGATGATTATGTTTTTCCGTATCTGTGCTATTTCCCCATAATGTTATTCTATATTGAAGCCAGGGGTAAGCGTAGAAAACTGATTTCATAAATAAGCAATTCATTTACAATATCAAATATTGCGGGATGTCCCGTGGTATATCCCGCAATATTAACAGTGTGATAGTAACATACCTAACTACCACACAGTACAGTATAAAACTACTGAAATTCCGGCACCACATTGACTATCCTTGAGAAGTAGGTATATAATTTATTGCTCGTTTCACAACAACAGCGGTATCACAGATCAGTTTAATAAATAGAGCTTTAATACAATAAAACGTAACCCATTAACGTTCAAAATCCTGTATCATTTACAGATGCTATTTACAGAATACCTTGGATACTTTCATGACTACCATTGAATCCATCAATATATTATTTAATCTGTATCATCACGCCAGATTTCTTGCGGGGTAGGCAGATTGTACAGAGTTCCAACAAATCGCTATGTTTATTCGGATAGATTTATAAATTTGGAACAAAATGAACCCCAAAAACCATTGCTTTTTGATATAGTTACACATCTTTACCTATTCGTAGCTAGCAACTGTAGTGTCAACAAATTTCGGCGTTTTCGCCGAACACTCACACTTTTGTGTGTGTCGGGTGTACACGGTACACCTACGGGGTACCGGGGAATATTGGCGTGACAGAGTTTGTAAAAAATTTTTTTTTATATATGAATAACTAGTTTCTGCCCGCCACTTCTTCCGCGTGGAATTTAGACAGGAATCTTACATTTTTTTTTGGATAAAAAGTAACCTATGTGTAATAATCTATCTGTATGCCAAATTTCATCTAAATCTGTTTAGCCGTTATTGCGTGATTGAGTAACAAACATCTAAACCTCAACATTCAAACTTTCACGTTCATAATACTCGTATTATGAGAATACGGTCATTCTTACAATTAAATTTATCGATTTTATTATAAGCTGATATTTTGTAACTATTATGTGTTTATTGACAGTTGGCGTGGCGAAACCACGGTCCCGCGACTTGTCGCTGGTGACGTCAGACGTAATCGAACTACTTCGAGCGACGTTGTTCGACAAGTCTGGCGACATCTCGTGAGCAGTTTAGTGTTATTGTGTAGCTTTTGTTGAGAAACAGATGTCACAAAGTGTAGACTTGTATTGCGCAACAATATGGATGAACGATGTATGAAAACTTTTTAGGCGGCATGTTGCAACCGATTAAACAAATGTGACTTCTTCGTTGGTCTAGTCGCTAATAATGCGCTTTACGATCACGAGGTCCTGGTTTGAATCCTAGGTTGGACAAATGTACTTTTTATATCGAAAAATTCCCAGTAGCAGTCCGGAGTCTGTAATTATGCCCGATATATGGCAATAAGTTCGTTAGCGAAATGTGTGGATGAAGAACAAATGTGGATGTCACTGGTTTCGGAATAAGCTGCGCGAGACATTTGTCGCCTAATCTACGAGGCTTTAGATATTTTGTAGGACACTGCACCCGGTTGGCCACTCGGTGTCAGTTAATTCATTTTAACTGGTCTTTGAGAAAATTTACTCATTGTTATTTTACAATTCAAATACTGGGTTACATGTCAAACAAAGAACAATTAATTGTATAAATACTTAACACTTGTATTGTGTATTTAGCATTTGAAATTACGAACAAAATGTTCTCAGTACGATTTGCTATTAACTTAACATTCCTTACTGGAATATTATCATGTAAGTAACATTTTTTTTTTAAATAGTAATCCTGTAACTCTCTACCGTTATAAACTGTAACCCGACTACGGCGTAAACACTAAAATATAGTATAATTGCTTTTCTGTCACTTAATATATTTCACATTTAATATTGTATTATATCTGTATTTATGAACTCAGAATTTTTTCTTCTTCAATTTGACATCCCACTCGATAAGATGTCAGAGAAAAAAATTTAGGGAGCCCTATTGTTTTGGATTAAACAAGTCATATTGATTTGTTCATATAAAATGTAAGCCATGTCACCAAATTCACATTCATTCATTTCTTTTTTTTTTGTAACTTACCCCCACACTAGGATTTATTCCTGTATCGTGGGTGCGCTTACAAACATGAAAATTCACATGTACAAATACCCAGACCGGGACAAATAGTTGTGGATCACACAAAGATTTTTCCCGTGCGGGAATCGAACCCGCGACTATTAGACACAGTAGGCGGAGTGGCTTAAGCTCTTAACCACTGCGCTAAATCGTCCGTCTCAAAATTGGACGAGAAGTTTAGGCGCTACGGTGAAACATACTCGTACGAGGTTTGAAAAATACATACGAGTATATCGACTTTTGGCTTTGTCGTATTTTAAAACGAAATAACACGCGGTCAGAACAATGTACTAAAAATTACGGAAAGAGAATAGATACAAACACTTGCGAGTCGGCACTCCCCACCTAAATTTCAGTAGTATAAATCATAATCAAAAATCAGTATGAAGTATTTTTAGCGATCACCAACGCTATGGTAAAAGCTGGATCGTCGTGCTGATTTTTTGGAGGATCCCTTTGTCTGCCGTAGACGTCTTTTGGCTGATGATGATGATTATTGGAGCTAAGCGGCTATCAATATAAGTTGAGTGATCGAAAGCATTTCCCTATTCCAAGGTCTCCGTATCTCGGAAGGCACTTTATACCTTTGGTCCTGGTTAATACCATATAATATGATAGTCGCTAAACCAATTCGAGAGCCTTATGGTCGGCTTCATAAGTTCCAACAGCATATGGCCATGTGGTGATGTTACCCAATCATTCTGTATGAGAGAACATCTTTGCCCAGCAGTGGATCAGTACAGGCTGGTTTACTCTGGTGGTGATATTAAAAAAAAACATTACAGGTTTAACCAACGCCAGTATGCTGGAAGAGGAGAAATGCATCAATGATCTAGCACAGGAGTCTCATTTGCTGTTTGTCAGTGGGGTTCCAGGGAAAGTGGAAGCTTCAGAACCACTGCATGTAGATGAAATTACCGGGGAACTGGTGGACCCCATGTTGAGTTTTAAGTTTAAGTTGAAGAATATATATTTACACGGTTTGAAGGACTGCATTCCATCACTTGTGAAGTAAGACTGAATTTTATAATTGTTGTGTGTGTAAATGATCTACGCTGTTGGCCGCGGGGCCTTTACAGCTTCACCGGGAAAGAGGGCGAGCGTGCAACCACTACGCTCGAGCCAGAAGGGCAAGGGGGCAACTAGCTCAAGGGCGCCTCAAGGAGGAACGGCCTCGGCTTGGGCAGTCGCTATGGGGGAGGGCGTATACTAGGTGTCTCGCCGTGGTGCTCTGCGCTGGCCGGCGGGCAAGGGATTCTTCAACCTCGCCGGCGAGGTCCGTGTCTGATCCTGTGTGCGGTATCTGTATCCGAAAGAATGGATGTAAGGACATCGGGAGGGTCGGTGAGAACATGCCGCGGATGGCGGTAGTGGCTGATAGGATGCGAGTTGAGTTCGTAGTCGGCGGGGGCTACGATTAACGGATTTCTATGATTGGACGCGTTCGCGAAATATCGGGTTGTCAGCTTTTTAATAAAGGCGCGAATAGGTTCGAGACCGAGATCGGAATGGAGATCTACATTCCGTATGAACCACGGGGCTCCGACGGCTTTGCGGAGGAAGCGGGATTGAACCGTTTGAAGTCTATCGATGTGAGAGCGGTCGGTGTGCCCGAACACCTCACAAGCGTACGTGATGATGGGCCGTATACAAGTTTTGTAAAGTGTAACCTTATTCCTAAGGGACATTTTACTCCGCTTGCAAATCATCGGGTAAAGACGACCGAGCACAAAGGCTGCTCGGTTATGGACCCGCTTGATGTGCGGTCCGAAGGTCATGGTATTGTTTAGGGTGACCCCTAGATATTTGACCTGTTTGACCCGGGGAATAGGTAGGTCGAACATGGTCACTTGACCGAGATTACTTCTGGGGTGGCGCAGGAAGGGGCGCGGGGTGGCACCTCTGGAGAAGAACACCGCAGCGCTCTTGTCCGAGTTCACCTCAATACGAATTTTATAATATACCTTGTCGCTATCACAAGGTCTTCTTCCTCAATTTGCTTCAATAGTAATCTGAAATTTTGCCCAGTAGCTAGCTTCGCTTGTTATTGGGACATCTTCGACGAAATATGAGTGTACACAATACATGTTTGCCATCTCCTTGGGGAATATAGCTGTGACGTTGTTATATGTAAGCCACTTTCTATATTGGTAAGGGTCACATCAGGGTGTACATACTACATTGACATTTCATCGAAGTATTCTTAGCTCTGCGATGGTCCAAGGTGGATTAATTCGGCTTCATCAATCTGTGATGACAGTTTGCCGTAATTCCAATTTCCAGCATTTCCGTGGTTTGGAAGGCACGCTAAGCCGTTAGTCCTGGCTGTCAGCTAAAATAGCTCATGTAGTGTTAGCCATACGGATTTAATCGTTTAATCACCAGCCTATATATTTGTTACCTATGCCTGTATTTCCTAAATAGGTGAATAGTCCATATCGTTGTTTTCAATAATTCTAACTATGATAAGCCATTTCAATGTATTGTATACGATTTTTGGATAATTTATTACTATTATATTAACTGTATTAGTATAGCTAAAATAATAGATCATAAAATTCTAACGGATGTACCAGACTGACGCAGTTATATTGTATTTTCTTGCAGGATTGACATCGACCAGCTTGATTTCGACTATCACATGTGGTGTCCATATGTATTAGTAATAAAAGACTTTGAAGTTGATGGACACATAGCAAATTTCCCTGTAATGGAGGCAGGGGACAGCAAAGTAACTTTAAGTAAGTATTTTAGCAAGATATGTTTCATCTAAGAATATTGGGGCTTAGTGAATATGCGGCCAGTTAGTCAATATTCTAGTACTGACAAAGTATTACTGGAGATTTCAATGGTAAAGTTCCCAGTAGTAGTCTGGAGTGAGGAATTGTGCCCGGTCTAGCTAAAATATCTTCTAGCTAGTCTGTTTCGTGTCCTGTATTCCTAACAACCTAAACAGGTGACGTGTTACCACGATCAGTCTAATCAATAGTATTACGTTTTGCTCCCTCGAATTTTTTCAACTTTTCGATCCGAGTGCACTCTTGAGTATGTTAGAATCCATTGCTTGAAAGTGATTGGCATGATGAGTTCAGTTGGTGGAAGAAGTGTATTAGGATCTATCAACGGAGCCATCCAATGGATTTAAGTGCGAAGTAAGATCCATCAATGAGGCATTTAATGGATCTAAGTAGACGTCGTATGTCAGGCACAATTCCAAATAGGCTTAAGAAGCATGGATTACATGTCAACAGTCAAGTCACTTATCCCATTTTGCCTTTCAAGCGTCGATATAGATTTTTTGTTTCACTTATGAATTTGACTTCTTTATGAGAAGTCTCTTTTTTAAGATGTCCCCGTAGTATTTTTAAGGGATTTTGACAGCCTCGTTGGTGGTGGCGAATGAAACTACTGGCGAATACGAGATCCTTCCTAAGTTAAAGTTATCAGTATCTATCTAAAGTCTGGAATTGTGCTTGGTGTAATAACAATAGGCTATTAAACTGGAACTAAACAGCAAAATGTCACACAGTATTTTTCTGCTTGGGAATTGAAGCATAGCGATATTTACTTTTGTAGTAATGTCAAAAGAGCTTCTTAAAATAACACCCGTTATAAGTGTCTCTGTTGGCTCAGGAAGGTTTGTGAAAATATGTTACCTTCATTATTTCAGCTGACATTGATTTGAAACTACACGGCGATTTAAGTGTGAATGAAGAAGATGGAAAGAAATACTATCAAGTAATAAACGTTGTAGAAAACGTCTTGACTTCAGGGGAAGTGGAGATGGAAACGAAAAGTTTTACCGAAGGGAATAGCAAAAAACGTAAGAAGTTTTTGGGGTACTGTCTTGTAGGTCTAGTTAGACTAGACCAACTAGGCGAACTTCTTTCTGCTAAATAGCCATTGAATGCATTTTCTACTAACAATTAACTACCGGGGCCCGGCACTATACGGGAATCTATGATAAATAATTTGAACCTCTTCAACAGAACTTTTATCGTTGTCTGTAATAAAGAATAGTGTTGTTCTACTAAACTCAGAAAATACAGATCAAGTTAGCCCAAAGGACAATGGATAGAGCTATGCTCAAAGTTTTCCAGCAAGATGGAATAACAACGAAAACATCAGCAGGAAAACCTAAGTCTGTGAAGACTGAGCGCTCAGGATTACTAAACTTAAGTTGCAGTAGTCAGGCCGCATTACGGTAGAACTGTAAGCCGTTGGGGCAGAAAGGTTTTCGTGTAACGACCACGTGCTGGAAGACTTGGAGTGGGTAGAACGTTAAAAGAGTAGACCTGGTAAAGGTTGTAAAAGGGGATACTCGTAGCACATCGTGGCAGTCTTTAAGGTGGTCTTTGTCTTGCAGTGGACGTTTTCTGGCTAATGCTGGTGATGGTGGAAAGAAGAATTGTAACAATCAAATTGTGTTTTCAGATAAATCTCAATTTGACTACATACATGACAATCCAAGGAAGGTGCAGCAAGCTTTCCAGCCATACACATTAAGGGGTTTAATGGAGAAGTTTGTAAAAAACATCAATGACTATTTGAGACTTCTGCCTGAAGATATCGCTTATTTTAAAAAGGCATAAATTTTCTGAGACCCCTGGATTTGTAGAAAAGTGTGTGTATACAGTTGATAACAATATGTGCTAAAATTTTTCTTCACCCTTTTTTTCTTTTATAAAAACGTAGCCCCGCAATAGGAATTATTGATATGCCGTGGGTGCATTTTCAAACATATTTTTTTATGTTTATGGCATCACGTCGACGAGTATTTTGCCAATGATAAGTATAACGAATATTTATTTCTAAATTAATTCAATTCCCCAATGAACTTGATGACAAAGATGATGATGAAATTGATAAAGTTCCCCACCCTGTATATGGATACTTTACATACCAATTCCTACGGCCGTTTTGAGGGAAATCGAAAAGTTACGTTTTATCACTTTGTTACAATTACCTTCACTCATGCACGTATAGGAATATATAATGGTTAATATTCCACCAACATTACACATTATAATTTGAAATAACACAATTTTTGGAAATTAAAACAAATTGATGATATCACTCTTCGATTTTCCGCCAAAAACACCTCAACATAAACAAACATCCAGACGGAAATAGATATTTGTGGCTCCCACAAATATTTGTCTCATCCGAGGGTCGAACTCACGACTACCCGACTCAGTGGGCTATTGTTCTTATACTTGTCACTTTACTAAAGACTTGACCAATGTATATCGGGCATCACGGTGACTGGTGTGGCGTATTTGCCACTGGTCACACGTGTAGGGCGAATCAATACAGAGGGTATTAAAAAACGTGTGACCACATGTTGCTGGCCATCGGTGAATCCAAGAAATAATGAAGTACTACCTCTTTCTATTCTATGGGTGGCTCGTTTACGTCAAGCCCAATAACAACTATCCAGTCCAGTGGAAGGGCCAGTGTGGAATTACGAAGATATTAACTTAACAGTTCAATTAAATGTTGCGAAAGACGAGTCAAGTTCGAAAAATATGAACCAATTGATTTGCTCTACATTCAGATGATATGAACTTGGTGCATTGTTATGACGGATAAGTCAAGTATTTAGAGCATGGGACAAATATTTGTCTGATTTACAAACGTTGTAACAGTGGGCGTGATTGTTGATGTGAATTTCTTATTTGTAAATGAACCCTCGACACAGTTATTTAGTAGTGATTTAAAAGAAAAAATTATATCTGCTAATATTTTTCTAGTAACCTTGAACAATTCTGTCACTAGTTTCAATATTTGAAAACTTTTGAGTAGGTGTTATGATAATTACTTGGATTCATTATTGTTTTAATTAAAAACTTTATATATTTTTCGTATACTATTATTTAAAAATCACAGCTAATGGAATGACGACCAATTATTTTCATTCTAGTTATCTTTTAATCATATCATAGACATACTCTATGCCTTTAATGATTGCTCGAGTGTGTTAAGTTGTAAAGCCATGACTGATGACATCTGTCAGATGACGAATCACCGATGACAGATAGTCGATGTAAGATAGCGGACGGCGGCGCTGCGTTGTTATTCGATTGGCAACTGAATTCCATGTGACAATATTAATCTCCAACTATTGTGCGCAAACTCGGATATCAAGGAAGATCAGTGTACCGGACGAGACCCCAGTGTTATTTAAAGATTTCCTTTATGTTCGGCCACCACCCGGACGACTATGAAAACGAAGATAAATCCGCCTTTCACCGTTACCACAAATAAAATCTATCCAGAAAACCCCAGTACCGATATATTTAAATGGACAGATTACACTTTAATCCCACGCTAATATTTTCACTAATCCTAAAATTTCATAAAAAAAATGTTTGCATACAATTATTAATATATAGTACTTCTAACACATTGTTATCTCTATAGTTAGAGGAGAGTTAGTATGCGGGAGATATTGAAATTATTGCTTAATTTAATTTTCATTTGATGAAATTCTAAATCTATTTCATTGTGATTTCACATGTGAAATTTTACAGGCAATGAGTTTTAATTCGCTATGAGCTAGCCAGATGGACCGACGATCTTGAGAAGATCGCAGGAAGTCGTTGGATGCAGATGGCATCAGACCGGTTGCGCTGAAGAGCGATTGGAGGGCGGCTACAAATTTTCAGCGGTGGACAAGTATAGGCTGAGATGATGATAATTGTGATGAGCTAGTTTTAAGTAGCATCGCATTAGCTAATATTTGCTAATTGTTTAGCAGATCGATCATACTTAAGTATGATCAATCTGCTAAACAATTATAACCAAAAGTTATGCGGTTTTATATCGAGTGTTATTTTACTTTGATGAAACATATTAATCATCCTAATTTCTCTCACCTGAGAAGTCCTTTGCCTGGCAGTGGGACGGTATATGCTGAGATTATTATTTTATTATTATTTAGTGAAAAATAGCGGGTGCTACAAATGAAAAAGCATTTCATGTAAATTTTTACATGCTATTCTGTGAAATGTTTAGTGTATGCCTTGCTTAAATAACCAAGTTTATATAATATATCTGTCTCGCACTCCAGTTATTCTCTGAAGGGGTATTTTCAGCTTCATACACCTCTGCCACTCTCGTTTGAGTGTTATATAGGTGAGTATTTTACGCACCTACAGTACCTGCCTTGTTGGTCAAGTATCAAATTAAGCGCGTAGCGATCACGAGGTCCTGGATTCAAATCCGAGGTAGGAGCAAACATAATTTTTCGATAAAAAAATCTAGTTACTTCCAGATTCTGGTATTGTGCCCGGTATAATGGCAATAGTCTGACCCCCTATTACATAGGACCTAACATCGTCGGTTAAAAGTGGCTATATATAGTACACTACTGCGAGCCTTGCTTGGGGAATATAAGCATGCGGGGTGTACAGTACTTATTTAATATATAATACTGTATCCTATTTAATATCATCAGCTGATAGACGTTCACTATAGAATCAAGGCCTTACTTAAGATCGCCACGACGACCGGGTTTGTGCTGTTTTAGATCGTCTTAAACTTTTTGGTCTGTGTGTTGCATGTCGCGTGACGGTCGGCCGCGGAGTAGGGATAAAGTGAAAGGCGCTCGCCAGAGCAGCCAAGGCCATATTGGCCGTGGTTTTTCACTTTTACCGTGGTTTCATAAAACCACACAAGGATTTTTTTAAGTAAACGTAGCCCCTCTCTTGGATTTATTCCTGTGTAGATGAAGACAAGCGCTAGTTTTTCATGTAGCCATCATTATGCTAAGTTGGGGTCCACATTTGTAACGAGATTAGGTAATTTAACATCTATTATTGTTATATCAATACTTGTTATGTATGCACATACCTGTTTTATTTCACTCTTTCTATTTGGGTGTACATAGTACATCTCTGCCAACCTCGTCTGAAGAATATATGTAGGTATGATAATATTAATTAAAAAAAAGGCGGGTGGCAGAAGTGTACTGAGTTAGTACTCACGTTTCTCCGACGATGTTAGGTTCCATGTAATAGGGGGCGAACCTATTGCCATATACCGGCCGCAATTCCATACTCCGGATTCATACTAAGAATTTTTCGTTAGTAAAACTACATTTGTCCGACCTAGGATTTGAACCCAGGGCTTCGTGATTACCAAGCGATGCGCTTTGCCACTAAACCAACGAGGCAATCGCAGTATTCGTATTAATTTTAATTATAGTTAAATCAGCCTATGAAATTCTTTTTTGTCGCAATTCAGTCCAACCATTTCTTTTTTCCTTCATAAAGTTTTTTTTACCTATTTTGAGACTGCGCAAATTCGAAAACCAACAAATTTGTTTCACTAGGGACCACATTCAATGACGACAAAAAGCAAATCAAAATATTACTAGTGTGTGAGTGTGTTCGTAATTCTCTTCTCCCTAAAGGGCTTGCTACATTCGTAGTACTATGTGACTGCAGTTTTTTTTCAAAATATAGCCCCATACTATTTTAATTCCTGTTTGCCGTGGGTGCGTTTACAAACATGAAAATTGACATACACAAATACCCAGGTCAAGACAAAAAATTGTAAGCCACACATAGATTTGTCCCGTACGGGAATCGAATCCTCGACTCGAATAGCCCACCACCCAGTGGGTGGAACGGCTTAAGCAATCTGTCAATCTTCACCACGTCTTGCCTATACTAGAAAAGTATAACAAAACACGATTAATCTTTTTTTTATGATTTTGTATTCGGCATTACCAGTACATCTACTCCTGCAGTTTCATACAAATACAAAACATGCATATACAAAATAACACTTGTAAGCCTGAAAGCCTAAAACTAGGTACTCTCACTTTCTCTACCCTATTAGGGATGTGACGTGATAAGAGTATATAGACACACATATAGATACACTGTGAAAAAAACACTATTTCACATGAAAGCAATATGGGCGACATCTATTATTAGGCAAGTCACCCTTGCATGATAAAGCACAATAAATATTTAAGTTCTTAAAATAAATTAGTTTGAAAATAATATAAGATTTATTTTGGTACTTTCAACTTTCACAGTTTGTCTTGATACACAAAATATTTTCGTATCAACAATTCCGGTAAACGTATAATTTATTTTAAGGATATCATACTTATGAAATCCACCCCCAAGAAATAGTTCGAAACTTACCTCATTGGGAAACCTTAAGGCGGGAGTACATTAAATGTAGGCGGCTTGAAATGTTTGCTGACATCTTTTTAGCTAAGCTATACAAAATAAATAAAAATACTTTGACTGTTATATGGCAGCGAGAACTAAGTATGTAAGAAGGAGAACGAAAGTAGGATAAATGCGGTGGAAATGCGAGCCCTGCGGATGATGTGCAGAGTGAAGCTGACCGACCGTATTTGCAACAGCGTAGTAAAAAAGCGATTAGGTATAAAAGATACGAGTAGTAGCGGTGTAAAGATGAGAAAGGGTATGCTCCGTTGGTTCGGGCATATAGAAAGAATGTCAGAAGAAAGAATGAAGAAACAGATATACAATCCGAAAGTGCAAGGATGTAGGTACCAGGGAAGACCTAGACTATCTTACCATGCCCAAATAGACCGAGTCTTATCTGAAGGTCAAGTTAAGAGTCGCCATAACTGGCGAGCGTCCCCCACCGATTCCTTACCCCCTATTACCCAGACCGAGGTCGAGGACCTGATTAAAGGTCTTAAACCCAAAAAGGCCCCCGACTCTGACGGCATTTCTAATCGCGTACTCAAATGCTTACCCGCCCAACCCATCTGCCTCTTAGTGACAGTGGCTCATCCTTAATGCCGCCATGACGAACTGCATCTACCCCACTCAGTGGAAGGAGGCCGACGTCATAGGCATCCCTAAGCCCGGTAAACCTCGTGACCATCCCACGAGTTACCGCCCCATCAGTCTACTCAACTCCCTGGCAAAGATCTACGAGCGCCTGCTCCTGGCACGGCTCAAAGACTTTGTATCGTCCAAAGGTATTCTCATCAATGAGCAGTTTGGAAAATAAAGAAATCGTTAGGGCTTAGGTCAGGACTGTATGGAGGATGGTCAAGAATTTCTACTTTTTCCTGCTTCAAATACTCAATCGTTTGACGAGAGCTGTGTGAGCTTGCGTTGTCGTGGTGCAGGATGATGCGTCGCTTTGAGTTAGATTTTCGAAGTTCGGCGATGACTTGTGGTAAACGAACTGTGGTATACCACTCTGCGTTAACCGTTCTACGATCTTCAAGTGCAATAGTCGCAACATGGCCGGTTTTTCGAACGAACGTAGCCACCATCTTCTTTGAAGTGCTTCGAGAACGAACAACTTTGGTTGGCTTTGGCTCGTCTTGAAAGACCCAGATTGTAGATTGTTGTTTGGAATCAGGATCGTAGGCATAGATTCAAGATTGGTCACCACTGATGATGTCGTAGACGTGATTTAACTCTCCTCGGTTGAACCTTTGCAGAGTTTTCTTACACCATCTGACGCGGGCCGTCTTGTGATCGTCGGAAAGCAGATGCGGTATCCAACGGCAAACTAGCTTTTTCACACCAAGCGCTTCATGCAAGATCTTCTGAATGGTTGTCCCTGATATGCCTAATAGAGCTTCTATCTCTCGATACGTCACATGACGATCTTCGAGAATTAGTTGTCTCACAGCAATGTTGTTATCTTTAGTGAAGGCGGATTTTGGGCGTCCTTCGCGAGATTTGTCACTAACACTAGTATGTCCACGCTGGAATTCTAAATACCAGCGTTCGACAGTCCGCAGACTTGGGGCTTTATCACTGAACAGAGATGTTAGCTCTTCAAAACACTGAAGCCGTGTCAGGCCTCTTCTAAAGTTGTAGAAAATTATTGCACGAACATTTTCCTTAAACAGATTCATTTTCGTACGTAACCTGACAGATTCCAATCGACGCTGTGACTAAACAATAGCATTAATCCTAATAATTTCAACTGTTTTGAGATTCAAAATTTAAACACATTCGAGTATAGAACAGTTCCAAATTCAAAATTGCCGGGAAATATGGAAACGACAGAACTTAAAAGGCATGCCTCGTATACGCCCTCCCCCATAGCGACTGCCCAAGCCGAGGCCGTTCCTTCTTAAGGCACCCTTGAGCTAGTTGCCCCCTTGCCCTTCTGGCTCGAGCGTATTTACACACACACACACACACACACACACACACACACACACACACACACACACACACACACACACCGGCGAGCGTGTATGTGACGAACTATAAGAGTGAAGGCAGCTAGAGAGGTATGTAAGGAAAGAACCTGTTGGAACTCTGTACTCTCTGCCTACCCCGCAAGGGATCTGGCGTGCTGATATACAAGATGTAACGTAAATCACGCAAGACCTCAGACACCTCGGTTAGATAATTGCTTCACAAATTCAATACGAAAACCAAATTTCCAAATTTAAAGGATTTTACCCTTTTTTAAGCAATTTTATACCCCAAAGAACTATGAAACTTGTTCGTGTATGAGTGCGTATTGAGAAATGCGTTTAAGAAATGCATTTGAAATCTGCATAGTGCTTCGAATCAAGAATAAATATAATTTGTTATAGCGCACTAAAGGAGCAACAGCATTTTATGCAAATTAAAAAAAAAATAGATACATAATTTTTCTTGGAGTCGATTCAGTTACCGATTTAGAACAAACTACTTTTAGATCTTGCGTTTATCATGATACACCTTGTAGATAGATAGACTTTGACTACCTCGCCGGTCTAGAGATGGTCTAGTGATGAGATTCCGAGGTCCTGAATTCAAATCAACGTAGTTGGACAAATGTAGTTTTTCTATCGAAATATCCCCAGTATCAGTCCGGAGTCTGGAGATGTGTCCGGTATATGGTAATAGGCTCGCCCTCTATTACATGGGACGTAACATCGTTGGCAATAAGTGGATGTACACCTCTGGTATCCCTACTTGGGGAATGGTGAAGGAATTGTGTATGTAAAATACCTAATTTATTTCGTATCATAAATTATCTGATACAATTACGTGAAGTCGATGTTGATAATTAAACAAAAAAATTGATTTTATGTTCGTCGCGGCACTCATCCATTTGTGGCGGAATATCGTCCGAAGATTATCAATATTTTGTGAAGGAGGATATTTGGGACTTATCACTCTATACAATCCCATGGTAACCTCTTTTAATCCCGTAGGCAGGCTCCGGGGACTCATAACGGAACGCTTCGGTGCAAGCTTGTAAATTTCATCTAACGTTGAGTCCTGTGGAGCACTTAAAAAGTCGGTAAATTATAATAAAAGTATACCACATTTACATACATCCATAAACCTTACGCCTGTATCCCACTCGAGTTTCAAAAAGCTTTATTCAGGAAATTAGTAACATAGCATCATCATCATCATCATTTCAGCCTATACTTGTCCACTGCTGAACATAGGCCTCCCCAATCGCTTTCCAGCGTAACCGGTCCGATGCCACCTGCATCCAACGATTTCCTGCGATTTTCACAAGATCGTCGGTCCATCTGGCAGGCGGTCGTCCTACGCTGCGCTTGCCAATACGTGGTCTCCACTCTAGAATCTTTCTGCCCCAACGCCCGTCCAATCTTCGCGCTATGTGGCCAGCCCATTGCCACTTCAGCATGCTAATCCTGAGGGCTATGTCGGTGACCTTGGTTCTTCTACGAATCTCCTCATTCCTGATTCGATCACGTAGAGAAACGCCGAGCATAGCTCTTTCCATAGCTCGCTGAGCAACTTTGAGCTTTTTTATGAGACCTATTGTAAGAGACCACGTCTCTGATCCATATGTCATCACTGGTAACACACATTGACTAAAAACTTTAGTCTTTAGGCACTGAGGTATTTTGGATGAGAAGATGTTGCGCAGTTTCCCGAACGCTGCCCAGCCGAGTTGGATTCGTCGATTGACCTCTCTCTCAAAGTTGGACCTACCTAACCGGACTGCCTGTCCCAGGTAAATGTATTCGTCGACAACTTCAAGAGTAGAGTTCCCAACGGTGAGTGCGGTGGGTACGACATGGACATTAAACATTATTTTTGTTTTGTCCATATTCATTTTAAGACCCACTTGTTGGGATACTCTATTGAGGTCACCGAGCATTCGTCCTAGATCTTCCAGCGACTCCGCCATGACCACAATGTCGTCGGCAAATCGAAGGTGAGTGATGTATTCGCCATTGATGTTGATGCCAAGTCCTTGCCATTCCAAGAGCTTGAAGGCGTCCTCTAAGGTGGCCGTAAACAGTTTCGGAGAAATGACGTCTCCCTGTCTTACTCCTCTTTTTATGGGGATCACCTTCGTGCACTGCCCCTGTACTCGGACTGACATGGTGGCGTTATTATACAAGCACTTCAACACTTCGATGTACCTATAGTCAATGCGGCATCGCTGGAGAGATCTAAGAACCGCCCAAGTCTCGATCGAATCAAAGGCTTTCTCATAGTCCACAAACGCCAAGCATAGTGGCCGATTATACTCCTCAGTCTTCTGTATAACCTGCCGCAGCGTATGTATGTGGTCTATGGTACTAAAACCTTTCCGGAAACCGGCTTGTTCGGGAGGCTGGAAGTCATCAAGCCTTCGTTCGAGACGATTCGTAATGACTCTCGTAAACAACTTATAAACATGGCTCAGCAGTGTGATGGGCCTATAGTTCTTCAATAAGGTGTTATCACCTTTCTTGAAAAACAGCACCACCACACCCCTGTTCCATGCTTCCGGCGTTTTCCCTTCAAGCAAGACGGAATTAAATAGCCTCTGAAGGACTTTAAGTACCGGCGATCCGCCCGCCTTCAGAAGTTCTGCAGTAATTCCGTCTTCACCCGGCGCTTTGTTGTTTTTAAGTTGTTTGAGAGCCATCCTAATTTCGCACAGGCTGATGTCCGGGATATCTTCAGTGCAGTGTCGGGTTAGCTTGGCTCTTGGGTCTTTTACCAAGTCAACAACAGGTTTAGCTACTGAGGTATATAACTTTCCATAGAACCTCTCTATCTCCCTGAGCACCTCTGACCTATTTGACGTTACGTTTCCGTCCTCCGTCTTCAGCTTCGTCAACTGGCTCTGCCCAATAGACGCGTCTCTTGCGAACACTTTAGAGCCCTTAATCTGCTCTATGGTCTCCTCAATACGCCTTGCATTGAAGGACCGTAAGTCGTGTCGCAAGGACTTCAATATCTGTCCATTAAGCTGCCTATAGGACTTAGCATCATCGGAGGTTTGGAGCGTCATGGAACGTCGCTCAGCCATGAGGTTTCGGGTGTAGTCAGATAGTTTTTGAGGCCTATTTTTACGGTGGGTCTTAAAATACTTGGACCCGACCGTATGAACAGTCTCTACCAGCCTGTTGTTGATTTCGTCCACTGATGCGCTGCTGTCTAGCAATTCGAAGCGGTTTGACAATTCGAGTTGAAAGTTCTATTCGTATATATCTAGTATTCGAGTTAATTTAAAATTGATTTGTGACGTTTTTACTTAAGTTAAATCAATTTGCCTTCCAGTTAACTTCCGAGCGTGATTTCTATCGTGTGCACCTTTGACCGTCACTAAATATAATTTCCAACTGAAAATATCAGACACGCTATTTCATAAACATGTTTAATTATAATTTACTATGTTTACCCAGCAGTACAAATAAGGGCGCTGTGCAAGGCGAGGGAGTGAGATGAAAATATAAGTTCGAGGTATGTCAGAATGCGACAACGTGTATGCACATGCTATGAAATAATTAATTGTTTAAGCATTGTATTTCATTCCCATCATTTTATTTGAGTTATTATTGTAATACAACAGGCATTTGTTATACAAATTTAATAATTTAAAAGTTTTATGTAGCGGGAGTGAATATAGGAATGAACGGATAGACAACCGAGTGAATGACGTAGTTCAGTAATTTTGCCCCATTTTATGTCGTTTGCACAAGAAGAGTACTGTTCTTTTATCCGCTTATTACGCGGAAAGCTTGTAGAGAAGGGCCGAAAACGAGGCTATCTTTGCTGTATTCTTTCGTTCTTATCAAAGTTCCATTGCGGGGTAGGAAGGTCCCTAAAAATGTATATAATTTGCAGGAGGCGGAGGAAAATGAAATGAGGGCTGGTTATGACTTTCTTAGTTAATTCTTTTGATAATTCGTCCGTGTAGGGACGGAATAAGAATATAGTTTAACGACTGCCCCCAAAGGCAGACTATTACCATAGACCAGCTTAAAAGTGGACCGCCATCGAATATGGAATAGGTATAACTTTGTTAATAGTATATTAGCGCACTTTTAAAGCTAAATGTAGCTACCCCACTGCACCCGAAGGCAGGCTATTAAAAGCACGCTTAAAAGGAGACCTCTTTCACATATCACATAAATCTTTGTTAATGGTATCCACACGTCCATATGTTACCATAGACATATGAAGGTTTGGGACGTAGGACGCATGGGGCCCTGAGCGTCCTTCACATGTGACCTCGAGGAGGACGGTGGTGTGGTGTGCGTGACGTGGAACGTGAGCACCACGTTGGTGCAGAGAGATAATAGTCCAAATTTTTCCTCCCGATGACGGGCTCTTCGGAGAGAGCAACATTCTCTCTTCACGGAGGGGATCTGATGCGTTCTTAACAGATATTCCGGATTCCCTGCAGCTTGTCAGTGTCGGGTTTTTCAGTCGGTAGGAAACTGACACACCCCGCCATTTTCTCTTAAAGTAGGTGGTAACTCCTATGCAGAATTTTTCCCACGTACAAAAAAAACACATGATGGCATATGTTCCCTCATACGACCAATATTTTTGCTTAATTATTGCCAAGGCGCTACGAAATAGTTTGGAAGAGAGATATTTGTATGGTTCGAATCACATTGAAGTCTTCTGGACTTTCTGCTAAATATTGGCGCCCTTATGCAGTATCGATGCCAGCAACCCTAAAGTTTTAGTCGGGAAGTCCAGAGCCCGAAACTCGGGGAATTTTGTGTAGAAGTTTCCAAAACTAAGTAAAATAGTGCCATACTGAACAGAAATGCGTCGAGGAAGGGTGAGTAGTTTTTTCGTTATTTGTTGAAGGACCTCTAGAACTTTACCGGGAAAGAAGGCGAGCGTGCAACAGCTACACTTCAGTTGAAAGGGTGGAGTCTGGGATTACAACTAATACACGACCTCTAGCATAAATGGTTTATCAAAACCAATCTCCTAAAGATAAGTAGAATATTTGGAATATTGTAACTATTACATTAAGCCAGGTTTAGCCATAATATGAATCTCATAATAACATTATGCGATGGAATTAGGAGGAACATTACCAAATCAAGCAAAGATGATTAATTATTCTAGATAGGCTTAGGCGTGTATCATTTCTCAGTGAAGTCTGCCTATCGTAATTTATCATGGGAATCTATGTATTACCCTTGTAGGACTAGCACGGGCGGCAAGACTTTTCTCGCGCGGGACACAATTTTGTCGGCCCGTAATAAGTCAAAGTCAAGGTAAAAATATAGGCCAACAAGAGCGCTCACAAACGTCAAAAATTATTACACTTGTTACAACTACCCGATGATAGTGCTAGTAGTAGATCGGAATGCGGCTTCATACTGAGAAGATCCGGCGAGAAACTCAGCGGGCTAGTCTTTTAATTTAATCGGACTGGCGTTTCTGTTTATCATTTTTTTTTACAAACTTGTATTTTAATAACAATATATTTTACAAAAATGTATTTAGGAGTAGCTAAATGAGGAGCTGATTAAACCAAATCAGTTTTATCGTCGATATATTCCGTAATATTATAATATCCTTTACTACATAGTCTGGTTTTAATAGCCTTTTTGAATTGATTAATAGGCATATTTCGGATAGCTATAAGTAATTTGTTATAGAAGCATATATATTGCCCCATGAAAGAGTTGCTAATTCTATGGAGACGAGCAGAATGAATGGCGCTTTATTTGTCAAAGTTACTAATATTATTTTTAACATATAATAGATTTTCATATATAAATTGCGAGACAACAGTTCGAATATTTATCTTTTTTAATTTTTATTAAAGGGAAGCGCTGGGGGCTAAATTGTAAATTGCAAGAATAGTCCTTTTTTGAAGAACGAATATGGTATTCATTTCAGTAGAACAAAGCAGTATGCCATACGACATAATGCTATGGAAATAAGCAAAATAAACAATTTTAGCTCAAATTTCAGTTTCAATATCTTTCAATAACCAAATAAGTTCCAACAGCAGTTGGCCACAAATCTCCTACTCTGCACTTCGCACGGTAGTTAGATCTATTTACTCTTTCCTCGATTTGTAATAGCAGGCCTGTGCCCAAAAGTGGGACAGCATAGGCTGACTTATTATGTGACTATGTATTATAACTAGCTGTGATCATTTGCCACTTAATTGGCATGATACATAACGATGCAAGAATGTTTACCTGTAATCACCACCTCACAATCAATATGTTTACATTCTCGCACTGCCACACAACACAGTTGCAATATCGAGTTTTCTGTTCACTGCCACACAAGTAAGCTGAATCTAAACCTGGAGACATATCTATATGGTTTATGAGTGTTGATCGTTTTGCCTCGACTTGAATTAATTATACACATCACCATAATATTTGTTCATAATTTTGCGATTAATTGGTAATAAAAATTATGTTAAGAAAACCCACTCACACACACACACACACACACACTCACACACAATCACACACAATCACACACTCACACACACTCACACACAATCACACACAAACACACACACACACACACACACACACACACACACACACACACACACACACACACACGCACACGCACACGCACACACACACGCACATTGAAATGAATCAGTGCACAGAAAACAATAGTTATATAGGTAACGACAATATCCCTAAAAGGAAGGTTCTGATTTTACATAAACTTAAATAAACTTATTTCAAATCGATAATCATTAACCAATACAAATAATATAAAATGAAACGTCACATCTGTTACTGTTTGATGCTCTATGGCGAGGGCGGGAAAACATTTTCATCCAGCCAGTGCCCAGTTTGTATATAGTACTCTGTGCCAGTGCCCCACCAGGCTACGCGTCTAGCGGTCGTTGTCGTATGTCCCTTTGAATTTCAAATTTGGAATACCGCGCGACGCCTTTGACATTTCTCGTTCAATTAAAATAAAAAATAAACAAATGCTGCCATTTTTGTTTTTATAAAACTATGAACAGTGAAAGACGTTTTAAAAATTAATTTGTTAGTGTATTTTTTTTAGATTGTGTGTGGACATTAGTGAGATTGGATTTTATGTTTCAATATTAAAGGTAAGTGCGTGTTTTATGGGGTACTTAGTATAATTTGTTAGAACAAACTGCTAATATCCATACCCTACATTGTTGTAAATAATTTGTTTGTTTTTTTAATTAATCGTTTTTTTCTGTATCATCAGCCCTATCAGATTTGTTTTTATTTTTTATAGTATATTTCGGTAATATTTTTTGATTTAGTGGTGTATACCATGGAGCTATCTTCATGGTGCATACTCCGGTTAGCAATAACGAGGTTTCGTAGTACAAAATGTAGTTTGTCTATCGAAACATTTCTAAATAACAGTCCGGATTCGGGTATTATACCCGGTGTAATGCCATTTTGGACCTACCATCCTGCATCCTTGGCAATAATACGTGGGTGTACATAGTACACCTCGGCCATTCTTACTTAGAGAATATAGGTACGACATTGTTTATTTTTATTGTGTTGTTGGTCAGTAGCAGCCTATTTATCTTCCTAGGTGTATGCTATGTGTTTTAAAAGAAGCGTTTTATTCTTTTAACTATTTAATTATTTTTTAAACGTTGTATAAAGAATTTTGGTTATAGGGACTTATTGGCTTTTTTATTTGATTAACTGTCTGTTTAACTGTAAGCCAATGTAATATATCTATCAATGTAATATAATATCTTTTTCCATCACTTATTTTTTCTTGACAATTCGGTTGTTTAGATTATACAGACTGTTGATTTGTAACCTCATGGAGTTTACGAATTATACAGAAGTAGGTAGTTTTACTGTCAGTACTGAGCAAACATTTATTAAAACTACAATTATTTTTATTATATTATGGGTATACGCACTATCGCGGCAATAATTTTATATAGTGCTCCGAAGTGTTGACGTAGCTAGATAAATTAAAAAATTTAAAAATATGTTTTTTGTAGCCCCGTGTCTTTGGAGAATAGCCCGCGCAGCGAGAGGGGAAAAAATTAATTGTTAAAGGATCAAAATATTACTGATTTTATCGGGGTTTAAGTTTTTAAGTTACGCCCCCACGAGGAACTGAGGCGTTTGACTTCCAAAAATCATGGTTATTCCGGGTACCTTACGAGAGGGGCTTATATATAATTGCAATTTCAATTTCAGTCGATTTATCCTACAATAAAAAAAAAAATTGAATGATGCCAAATACTGCCGCGCGGTCGGGACCAGCGATTCGAAGCATACAATACTATTTACATACCTACCGCGTAGTACCGTAAGAATAAATAAATATTTTAAACCGTTTAAATACTTAATAAATATTTTGTTTGATTCTTTACATTCATTAGATGTAATTTCATGAAACTCTAGTGACTTTTTCACGGAGCCCACTTTAAAAATTGCTGCCTTATACATTGTAAGTGAGCTGATTACAAAAGAGGGTTGACTGACAATCAAGCATCTATTGTAAATCAAAAAGAAAAGTCTACAAAATTTGTCACACACCAAACCGTTTCGATACACTTAAAATTACCAAAAAATCAACCATTCATTTGCCTTAAAAAAATATAGAAAAAAGTAGCGTAACACCTGTTGTCTCGAATCGTTCCCAGACGAAACTCGTTCCAGAGATAAAAAAAATAACACGGCAAGATGGCGGTCGGTTCAAGGGATCGGATGATTATTTTGTTTCTCATTTTATTGGTCGCAGGTGGACGTTTTTTGAGCAGAAGCATTGTGGAAGGATTTTTATGGGAAAAGAATGGGTGTCGTAGATTAATTATAGCACTTAGCGGTCGAGATAACTTGTATATTTTGGGATTTCAACCCTTGCGTTTGTTTGAAGGAAACATTAGGGGCTTCTTATCATAGGTTTCTGATCATTACTTTACATTAAGTAGAATCTATCTATCTATATCACCACGCCAGGTTCCTTGTGGGGTATGTAAAGAGTACAAAGTTCTAAGAGGTTCCTTGCTATATTCAATAGTAATAACCGCGAATAGATCTGTGTAGTAAAAAACGCCATGATTATTTTAAGGCAAAAATTTGAACCTATTAATATTGATATAACAAACCTAGAGCCGTTTGCAGCGCTATGCGGTCGCGGTGTTCTTAGCGATCACCAAAGTTAAGCAGCATTTGGTGCGGTCGGCCTGAGATGGATGACCGTTTGTGGCATTTTATATTTGAGCGTCTCCGTTTTTCGGAAGATACGTTAAGCCGTTGATCTCGGTTATCACTTGATATGGTAATCGTGACACTGAGTTGGAAGCCTTATAGGCGGCTTGATAAGTTCCACCAGCAGGCAGCCACAAACGTGTCTCCTCAATACGCACTGGGCCCGCATGGTAGAGTACGACCTAATCTCAACTCAATTTGAAATAGAAGTCCTTTGCCCAGCCGTGGGACAGTATACGCTGATATTAATATAACAAACAAACAAAAACTAAAGACCTCCGTCCCTATATTTTCAATAGAGGATTCTCGCGGTTGACAGAGGTGTACAATTTACACCGAAATTTATATATAATAATGAACTAGATTCTTAATAACACTTTGAAAGACTTAGAATTCTAATTCAGGACCTCGTGATCATTAATCACCCCGTGCGCTACTGATCCGACAAGGCATTTGTGGGCTGTTTACGGAAGTTTTGCTAAGATGTCGACGTCATGAAATCCTTGATTTTGGTAAAACAAAGAATGAACCTTCTGTCCGAACTTATTTTGCGTCTCTATCGTGGGGCTAATCTTTAGTTGAACCACGTCAGAACATTTGAAATGCAAGGTAATAATTAAAAAAACTACATTCAAATATTTCCTTTGTAGTCGATCTGCAGGGTTATCACAGAAGGGATAAAATGTTGTCGACCCGTGATTCGAGTCTTGTCCTTAACTCAAAATAGTATTGTCTATGTGTCATCATCATCATCATCTCAGCCTATACTTGTCCACTGCTGAACATAGGCCTCCCCAATCGCTTTCCAGCGTAACCGGTCCGATGCCACCTGCATCCAACGACTTCCTGCGATTTTCACAAGATCGTCGGTCCATCTGGCAGGCGGTCGTCCCACGCTGCGCTTGCCAATACGTGGTCTCCACTCTAGAATCTTTCTGCCCCAACGCCCGTCCGATCTACGCGCTATGTGGCCCGCCCATTGCCACTTCAGCTTGCTAATCTTAACGGCTATGTCGGTGACCTTGGTTCTTCTACGAATCTCCTCATTCCTGATTCGATCGCGTAGAGAAACGCCGAGCATAGCTCTCTCCATAGCTCGCTGAGCAACTCTGAGCTTTTTTATGAGACCTATTGTAAGAGACCACGTCTCTGATCCATATATCATCACTGGTAACACACATTGACTAAAAACTTTAGTCTTAAGGGACTGAGGTATTTTGGATGAGAAGATGTTGCGCAGTTTCCCGAACGCTGCCCAGCCGAGTTGGATTCGTCGATTGACCTCTCTCTCAAAGTTGGACCTACCTAACCGGACTACCTGTCCCAGGTAAATGTATTCGTCGACAACTTCAAGAGTAGAGTTCCCAACGGTGAGTGCGGTGGGTACGACATGGACTTTAGACATTATTTTCGTTTTGTCCATGTTCATTTTAAGACCCACTTGTTGAGATACTCTGTTGAGGTCACCGAGCATTCGTCCTAGATCTTCCAGCGACTCCGCCACGACCACAATGTCGTCGGCAAATCGAAGGTGAGTGATGTATTCGCCATTGATGTTGATGCCAAGTCCTTGCCATTCCAAGAGCTTGAAGGCGTCCTCTAAGGTGGCCGTAAACAGTTTCGGAGAAATGACGTCTCCCTGCCTTACTCCTCTTTTTATGGGGATCGCCTTCGTGCACTGCCCCTGTACTCGGACTGACATGGTGGCGTTATTATACAAGCACTTCAACACTTCGATGTACCGATAGTCAATGCGGCATCGCTGGAGAGATCTAAGAACCGCCCAAGTCTCTATCGAATCGAAGGCTTTCTCATAGTCCACAAACGCCAAGCATAGTGGCCGATTATACTCCTCGGTCTTCTGTATAATCTGCCGCAGCGTATGTATGTGGTCTATGGTACTAAAGCCTTTCCGGAAACCGGCTTGTTCGGGAGGCTGGAAGTCATCAAGCCTGCGTTCGAGACGATTCGTAATGACTCTCGAAAACAACTTATAAACATGGCTCAGCAGTGTGATGGGCCTATAATTCTTCAGTAAAGTGTTATTACCTTTCTTGAAAAAGAGTACCACCACACCCCTGTTCCACGCTTCCGGCGTTTTTCCTTCGAGCAAGACGGAATTAAACAGCCTCTGAAGGACTTTAAGTACCGGCGATCCGCCCGCTTTCAGAAGCTCTGCGGTAATTCCGTCTTCACCCGGCGCTTTGTTGTTTTTAAGGTGTTTGAGAGCCATCCCAATCTCGTACAGGCTGATGTCCGGGATATCTTCAGTGTAGTGTCGGGTTAGCTTGGCTCTTGGGTCTTTTACCAAGTCAACAACAGGTTCAGCTACTGAGGTATACAACTGCCCATAGAACCTCTCTATCTCCCTGAGCACCTCTGACCTATTCGACGTTACGTTTCCGTCCTCCGTCTTCAGCTTCGTCAACTGGCTTTGCCCAATAGACGCGTCTCTTGCAAACACTTTAGAGCCCTTGTTCTGCTCTATGGTCTCCTCAATACGTCTTGTATTGAAGGACCGTAAATCGTGTCGCAAGGACTTCAATATTTGTCCATTGAGCTGCCTATAGGACTTAGCATCATCGGAGGTTTGGAGTGTCATGGTACGTCGCTCAGCCATAAGGTTTCGGGTGTAGTCAGATAGCTTTTGAGGCCTATTTTTACGGTGGGGCTTAAAATGCTTGGACCCGACCGTATGGACAGTCTCTACCAACCTATTGTTGATTTCGTCCACTGATGCGCTGCTGTCTAGCAATTCGAAGCGGTTTGACAATTCGAGTTGAAAGTTCTCGGGGTTTTGGATATGTGCATTAGAAGGTCGGAGCGTAGACTTCATCAGACGCGATCTTTCCATTTTGACATTAATATTTAATGTGCCTCTGACCATTCGGTGATCACTGCCGGTTTTTACCCTGTGAATCACGGAGACATCATTAAATATTTGTCGCTTGGTGCTCATGATGAAGTCTATCTCATTTTTTGTGGAACCATCAGGGCTCATCCAGGTCCATTTCCTATGAAGCGGCTTCCGGAAGAAAGAGTTCATCATAAAGAGTCCCTCCTTCTCCAGATATTCGGCCAGCCTCTGACCCCTGGGGTTGCGTTGCCCATATCCAAATTGCCCCACTCTCAATTCATCATCGCCCCGTTTGCCCAGCCGCGCATTGAAGTCACCCATAACCACTGTAAAGTGTGCTTTGGAAGTATGTATGGCTCTACTAATGTCCTCATACATTACTTCGACGTCATCATCTGAGTATGCCGAGGTCGGTGCGTAGACCTGTATGACCTTCAGCGAATATCTTTTGGATATTCTGAGTATCAGGTACGCTACCCTGCTCGACACACTAGTGATGGACACAACGTTGTCTATGAGTGACTTGTGGACGATAAATCCGACACCACCTTGGGACTGCTGTTCGCCCTCCCGGTAGTAAAACAAGTTGCCGGATTTTAAGGTTATCGTGTCCTCGCCCTTTCTTCGGACCTCCGATATACCAACAATATTCCACCGCAACTTGTTTATCTCTTCTTCCAGCTCAACAAGCTTCTCATCTGTCCTTAACGTGCGTGCGTTGTATGTCACCAGGGCCAAATTTCGGTGTTGGTGGTAGCCGAATCTCTGCCGGAGATTCTTAGCACCCCTTGTCCTGTCGTTACCATGGCTGCTACCGTGGCCAGGACGAACAGGACCGCCGGGGACTAGGGGCCTGGTTTTCTTACATTCGTCCATAATTGGGGGTGTTTGCCATACTCGCCACGCTTGGCAGGCGGGTTGGCGAGCGCAGTTATTGGTCGTCGAAGTGCTAAGGGAACGCTGCTGCCCATTCCCTAGTTTTCCCTTAGTCGCCTTGTACGACACCCGATGGGATGAGATGGGTTGGTCCTATTCTAAGCCGGGAACCACGCGGCCAAGCCGGGAACCACGCGGCCAATCGGCGTCTATGTGTCAATACAATAAAAACTATCTTTAAAAAAAAATACCGGTACCGGTTAGTGCATTCGGCTACTTTTTGAAGTCGGTTTTTTTTTAAAGATTTTTATTTTACAATTTTAAGTGACAAGTGAATTATTTACTAATATTTATATACCTATGTTATACTATTTTGCAGAGTTGTACAGCAAAGTACCTACAGGATTGATATAATAACCATAATATTGAAATCTATACATTCGTGCTGTTCGCCGTCCCCTGGACTCCCCTGATGTATCTTCAAATTTGAAAGTCCAATATCATCTTGAAACTATATTAAACCCAACACAAAAAGAATCATCAAAAGCAGTTCATAAATAAAGATGTTATAAAAAACACAGACGAATTGTCGATCTCCTCCTTTTTAGAAGTCGGTTAATATTCTGAACTATATTGTATCCTATAGGTACCCTGCCATAGAACTATCTATGGCAAGGTACCTATAGGATTGACGTAATACCCATAATATCTCAATCTACTCATTCGTATTGTTTGTCTTTAAGGAGTTCCCTGGTGTATCTTGCAAGTCCAAAGTCCAATACCGATGTAATTAAAATGGGATCATCTTGAAGCTATACTAAACCCAATGCTTCCCTTTGATATTTTGTGACTTCTTCCGAACCCCCTCCACCCCCTTTCGAGCGTCACGTGATTAATGGGCGATCTCTAGGGCGACCGTTTTGTCTTACGTGCCGTGACAAACTTTTGTCACGAGAAAACTCGCCTTATGTCTTATCGTGTTGCCTGTGATAGCCCTGTAGGTTGTTGCCAACGATAAAAATCTATATTTACTTATACAAAAATTATTACCAATTGCCTTTCCATTTCCACGCAATGTGAAATACTGTAAGTTGATTTAAAAAAATGGGCACTACCTTAATTTATTACGGTTTGACGGCATCATAATTATTTACATTTCCAAATCAATAATGTTGAGATGATTTACTTGTCGAGATTGAGCGTCCCACCCGCTAAAACTACATAAAATTTATGCACCAAAATGGTCGATAGATTCTCCCCTTACGTCAGTGTCACTGCGGCAGCTAAACGTCATCGAACTCGTTAAAAAAATTAAAAATGCCGGGTTGTGCTGTAAAATCGTGCCACAATCGCCGAGAAAGATTACTTTCCATCGGTTAGATTTTCTTCTGATTTTGTACAAAAACACCTATATTAATTTCGTTGTTTTGTAGGTTGGTAAAATTGGCCGGTGTTGCCGATTAAGAAATGGGGTAATTTATGAAAATAATGGGAAATTTGCTTGTAATTAGTTTAAGTATGAATTAAATATTATTTAATGTTTTTTTACCATCGAAAAAAGGGACAGAGGTTTGAGGTTATAATTACTAGCTTAGTGTAAATATAAACGCTGAAACATCTTATTACTTAGGGTCTGAATAATTAAAAACAAACAGTGGCACTCCGGGAGTGCCGACAGAAGTGAAAACTTGAACAATTACGTGTGTATTTTTTTAAATCGTCAGGAAAATTTGATTTTTTTATATACAGTGGTGTCGGTAACGGTAACAGTGTCGCGGGTTCTATGATTTTTTCCCATCTCAAAAAAGTTATCACTTCAAAAAAGATAAAGTGCACTTTATTTGAATAACTAATATTATTTCGTGGAATTCTTAAAAACTCTATTCTATTAACATTATATGTGATAAGTATTATATACTTCAGTGCTATTAGGCCGCCCTATTTTAATATAATATAATTTAATGTAAAATGGCCGTACTATTTTAATATAAAATAATAATATATTGCCGGACTGCCTCGTCGGTCTAGTGGCAAAGCGCATCGCTTTGTAATCACGAGGTCCTGGGTTCGAATCCTAGGTCGAACAAGTGTAGTTTTTCTTAAGAAAACTTCCCAGTATGAGTCCGGAGTCTGGAATTGTGCCCGGTATATGGCAATAGGCTCGCCCCCTATTACATGGGAACAAACATCGTCGGCGAAACGTGGGTGTACTCAGTACACCTCTGCCATCCCCGCTTGGGGAATATAGGCGTGACGGTGTTATATTGTTGATTTGCTTTAACATAACTGGAATAATGTGGGAACTGCAATTCAGCAATATAGCCATGGGAGTTAGGGATGTAACAGTACAAACTAAATATTCCAAAATAACGCCCTTCGGCAACATTATCTCAATCTACACCAAAAATATCTTCACTCTCTCCCCAAAAGTTAGTATCAAAGATATTTCCAACTGCGCCATGTGTGAGCAAATACTCGGAACTTTTGTTACCCTACCGATTCGTCCTGGTCGTTAAAAGTATTGACAGATTGTTTGTTAACTTCAAAGATATGTTACTTGAAAAGTATGGGCCTAATTCTGTTAAGGCAAAGACGTATCTACGAGTTCAAGTTACTGTTGATTTTAGTAAACATTTTCTTTTTTCGGATTTTTACTGCCTTCAAGATCGTTATATTATAACAAGATTATAACAAGAGTCCCGTCCAAAAGTAATAGGCAAAAAATGACCCCAAAATCCTCGTGAGTCGTTACAGTTGTAATATAAACATAAATTAGGGCATATTGTATCTTACTCGTATCACTATCTATCTATATCATCACGCCAGATCCCTTGCGGGGTAGGCAGAGAGTACAGAGTTCCAACAGGTTCTTTCCTTACATACCTCTCTGGCTTCCTCCACTCTCATAGTTCGTCTCATACACGCTCGCCGGTTACGGAGACTCTAGACTTGTCCTTCAAAAAAGACTGGGTCTATTTGGTCGTGGTAAGATACTCTAGGTCTTCCCCGGTACCTACATCCTTCCACTTTCGCATTGTATATCTGTTTTGTCATTGTTTCTTTTGGCATTCTTTCTATATGCCCGAACCAACGGAGCATACCCTTTCTCATCTTTACATCGATACTAGCTTTCATACCGTCACCATACTCGTATCACTTTAAATAGTATTTGCAAAAAACGCGGAAGCTTGTTAATTTTTTACTACTGGACCGTTTTACTTCGTACCGTCCACCTTTCGGCTGTCTTTTTTTATTTTTTTTTTTTAAACGTATCCCCACACTAGGATTTATTCCTGTGTCGTGGGTGCGTTTACAAACATGAAAATTCACATACACAAATACCCAGACCGGAACAAATAATTGTGGATCTCACAAAGATTTGTCCCGTGCGGGAATCGAACCCGCGACTATTAGACACAGTGGGCGGAGCGGCTTAAGCTCTTAACCACTGCGCTAAATCGTCCGTCAATCGTCCGTTTTGGTGGTGCTATTTATCTTTGTACCGTCCACTGTCGCCTGCCTTTTGGTGTTGCTGTTTATCTTTGTACCGTCCACTTTCGCCTGCCTTTTGGTGTTGCTATTTATCTTTGTACCGTCCACTGTCGCCTGCCTTTTGGTGTTGCTGTTTATCTTTGTACCGTCCACTTTCGCCTGCCTTTTGGTGTTGCTGTTTATCTTTGTACCGTCCACTTTCGCCTGCCTTTTGGTGTTGCTGTTTATCTTTGTACCGTCCACTTTCGCCTGCCTTTTGGTGTTGCTGTTTATCTTTGTACCGTCCACTTTCGCCTGCCTTTTGGTGTTGCTGTTTATCTTTGTACCGTCCACTTTCGCCTGTCTTTTGGTGGTGCTATTTATCTTTGTACCGTCCATTTTCGCCTGCCTTTTGGTGGTGCTATTTATCTTTGTACCGTCCACTTTCGCCTGTCTTTTGGTGGTGCTATTTATCTTTGTACCGTCCACTGTCGCCTGCCTTTTGGTGTTGCTGTTTATCTTTGTACCGTCCACTTTCGCCTGCCTTTTGGTGTTGCTGTTTATCTTTGTACCGTCCACTTTCGCCTGCCTTTTGGTGTTGCTGTTTATCTTTGTACCGTCCACTTTCGCCTGCCTTTTGGTGTTGCTATTTATCTTTGTACCGTCCACTTTCGCCTGTCTTTTGGTGGTGCTATTTATCTTTGTACCGTCCATTTTCGCCTGCCTTTTGGTGGTGCTATTTATCTTTGTACCGTCCACTTTCGCCTGTCTTTTGGTGGTGCTATTTATCTTTGTACCGTCCACTTTCGCCTGCCTTTTGGTGGTGCTATTTATCTTTGTACCGTCCACTTTCGCCTGCCTTTTGGTGTTGCTGTTTATCTTTGTACCGTCCACTTTCGCCTGCCTTTTGGTGTTGCTGTTTATCTTTGTACCGTCCACTTTCGCCTGCCTTTTGGTGGTGCTATTTATCTTTGTACCGTCCACTTTCGCCTGCCTTTTGGTGGTGCTATTTATCTTTGTACCGTCCACTTTCGCCCGTCTTTTGGTGGTGCTATTTATCGTGCGGCGAGCGTGTACCTACCTATATTTAATCGATGGCCTCCATTGTATTTTTAGAGGGGATAGTACGAACTGATTGACTTAGCGTAACGCTATCGAGTTGATATGCCATCTCATTCTCACTTCAAATTAAGTAAATAAAGATGAATATGACGTCACGATTTCGTGATTTACACTACTACCACTATTAGGGTTCCCTCGTTGGATAGTACGCGTTGCAATCGCGATAACCTGGTTTCTGATCCAAGGTCAGACAAAAGTTCCAACAGATTCTTTCCTTACATACCTCTTTGGCTTTCTCCACTCTCATAGTTCGTCTCATTCACGCTCGCTGGTTAGAGTAAAATATATATGATTATGTATATTGGATTTCATGGGTTCTTATTTTTTGCGCCGAACCCTATACTTTTTTTATTAAATTCAAGTAGCCTAAGTTACTTCTTATAACATTAGCTATCTGCTAGTGTGATAGTCTCTTTAAAATCGGTCCAGCCGTTTCGGAGATTAGCCAGAACAAACGGACAGACACAAACAAAATATTTCTTTGCTATAAGTGCCGTATTAACTTTCATATGTAGTTAGTAAAAAAAGTGTTATTTTGATTACAAAGAACTTAAATTTTATTGATTTGTATAGATTTTACTATAATATTATATGTTTTGTGCTTAGCCCTCTGAATTGACTCCTTTGCATACCGTCACGCCTATATTCCCCAAGTGGAGGTGGCAGAAGTGTACTGTATACATCCACTTTTCGCCGACGATGTTAGGTCCCATGTAATAGGGGGCCAGCCTATTGCCATATACCGGGCACAATTTTAGACTCCGGACTCATAGTGGAAAGTTTTTCGTTTGAAAAACTTCATTTGTCCGACCTAGGGCTTGAACCCAGGACCTCGTGATTACCAAGCGATGCGCTTTGCCACTAGACTAACGAGGCAGTGGCTCCTTTGATTCAGTTAATAGAACCAATCTTGATTCCAACACCTAAAGTTCCCAGTTCTACTTTCCAACCTTCCTAAAAAAATCCATCATTCTTTGTTCCAAGCCTGCAAAATAGCCTTGAAGATTTTTTCACCATAAATAATCAACCACAAAAACCCAGTAGCGCGATCGACCGTGAAAAAAATAAAATATTCTTACCGATCCGGGAATCGAATCCCAACCTTATTACCTGTGGTTGTGTTGTTATAAACCTTTTTTTGTTGCCGGTCCTAACCGCGGCTTCTTGGAAACCCATGAGTTGATATAATTAAGCCATAGTGTGTTAAACTAAACAAATTGAACATTTCATTGTAAACTTTGAAATCGGTGGATAAGGTTCAAATTTGAGTAAATCAGTTTCTGTATCTAACATTTTCTTGAATATACTTTTCAGCTTTTTTTCTACAATTGTTTTGATTTCCTATTATTGAATGAAGGTATCATGATTTTGCCTTTTAGAAAGAATAACGTAAGGGTTGATTCGTGTTATTACAAAAGATACCCTAGAATTATATAAATTATAGTGATAATAGTGTGTTTCCTGTTTGGTGCTTACGACGTTTTTAATGCGAATTTACGATACATATGTTTGTTGACAAAATAATGATGGCGTCATCGATTATTTTAAGGGCGTGATTAAGAATTCTTGATTTTTTGGAATTCGTTTTAAAGTGTTTTGAAAAAAGATATAGTTGAATGTTTTTACGCAGATAATTTTTATCGTTATTTTAATTACCTAGTAGCATTTAGAAATAGTAAACAAATAGACAGAGAAACGAATGAAAATGACAATTTTGCTGAATTTCTTTCCGGATCTTCCCTCGAGGTGAATTTCCGAGCCAGCCATAGATTAGATTGAAAAAATGTTTTGTTAGTACTTACCCCTATTAACAAAGCTATAAATTTTACTACCTCGTTGGTGTGCCTCTAGAGTCAAAGCGCATCGCTTTGTGATCACGAGGTCCAGGGTTCAAAATCTAGGTCGGAAAAATGTAGTTTTTCTAAAGAAAACTTCCCAGTATGTATCCGGAGTCTGGGTTTGTGACCGGTATATGGTAATAGGCTCGCCCCCTATTATATGAGATCTAATATAGTCGGTAAAAAGTGGGTAAACCTAAGTTTACCTCTGCTACCCCCGCTTGGGGAATATAGGCATGCCGGTGTTTATTTTTATAAGTTTTACTTTTACAGTTTTTCTTTTACAAAATAAATAATTAATAAATTAGTATCGGGAATATATAATACACCGTGTTGATGACGTCAGCAAATAATATTTTTAAATAATAATATAATATTATAAGGGCCTCCTCTCAAACTAAGAGGGTTTAGGCAATAGTTTACCACGCTGGCCCAGTGCGGGTTGGCGAACTTCACACACCTTCGAGAAACTCTTAGGCATGCAGGTTTCCCCATGATGATATCCTTCACTGTTAAAGCAAGTTATAATTAATTTTAAAATGCACATGTTTTTTAAAAGACAGAGGTGCGTGTCTGGGTTTGAACCCGAGACCTCTGACTTTGCAGTCCAACGGTCTAACCACTTTTTAAATAATAATCATCAAATTATCAAATGTTTAATTGAAATCTCCGTATCTCTTTTAATCATAGTTAAATACATCGGATCTGGGAACAATTGAAAAAAGTTATAGCAATTTTAGCTAGTTCAAGTATTTAAAAAAATTTAACGTGTATAACTGCACTCTCTACTCCGCAAGGGATCTGCCGTGATGATAGAGGTATCATCATCCGCCCATGTCAGTCCACAGTTGGACATAGGCCTTTACCATAACACGCCACTGAGCTCGATCTTCAGCTCCCCTCTAATCCTTGCCTGCTGCCTTACGAATATCCTCGCCCCACCTAGCCACAGGGTGCCCTACACTACGTTTGCCGACCCCCGGTCTCCACTCAAGAGCCAGTCTGCCCCAACACCCATCGCTCTGCGGCATACGTGACCTACCCACTGCCACTTCAGCTTACTAATTCGCTGAGCTATGTCAGTAACCTTGGTTCTCTGACGAATAAATTCGTTCGGAATTCGATCCTTAACAGAAACCCCGAGCATAACTCTTTCCGTAGCCCGCTGAGCGACCTTGAACTGATGGACAAACCGCACAGGTAGGTCCACTGATTAAAAAACTTTCTTTTTTAGTCTTTGAGGTATGGGCGAAGAGAAGAAGATGATACATTAGAGAGACTAGTCAGTGCCCGATTAAGCACAAAATACTTTTAGTTCTTGTGTTATTTATGTGTACACGTTGTTTGAACCGATATGGGAAGAGCTTTTGTATATAAGAAAAGCGCAGACAATCTGCGGATCGTTATTATTATCATCATTATCAGCCTATAGGGCATAGGCCGCTCCAAGTGCACGCCACTGGTCACAATTCGCAGAAAATAAGCGTGAAAGTGTGGGTTTAGCATGAAAAGATTGACGTCAGAGTGTCAGCGTGCTGTCAAGTTCATGTTTATTTAATCAATTGTAGTATGACAAGCATGGAAGATTAACTCGCCAGCGTAGCGCTAACGTCTTAACTCTGGCAGTTAACTAACAGTAATTAATTAAATCAACGAAGTTGATGGCTGCTGAAGTAGTCGCACTCGTGAACGGGTGCTGCTTGTAAAGACTGGTTCACCCAGAATCCTCTAGCTTATCAGTATAACGTATTTTTAAAAATATCATTATTAAGAACGAAAGCAGGATAAATGCGGTCGAAATGCGATCTCTGCGGAAGATGTGCGGAGTCACGCTGACCGACCGTATTCGCAACAGCGTAGTAAGAAAGCGAGTAGGTATGAAAGATAGTATCGGTGTAAAGATGAAAAAGGGTATGCTCCGTTGGTTCGGGCATATAGAAAGAATGCCAGAAGAAAGAATGACAAAACAGATATACAATGCGAAAGTGGAAGGATGTAGGTGCCGGGGAAGACCTAGACTATCGTACCATGACCAAATAGACCGTGTCTTAGCTGAAGGGCAAGTCAAGAGTCTCCGTAACCGGCGAGTGTGTATGAGACGAAGTCTGAGAGTGGAGGAAGCCAGAGAGGTATGTAAGGAAAGAACCTGTTGGAACTCTGTACTCTCTGCCTACCCTGCGAGGGAGCTGGCGTGATGATATAGATAGATAGATATAGATAGCGCGAAGATCGGACGGGCGTTGGGGCAGAAATATTCTAGAATGGAGACCACGTATTCGCAAGCGCATCGTGGGACGTGCATCTACCAGATGGATCGACAATCTTGTGCGGATCGCAGGAAGTCGTTGGATGCATGTGGCATTGGACCGGCTGCGCTGGAGAGCGATTGGGGAGGCCTATGTACAGCAGTGGACACATATAGGCTGATATTATGATGATAATGACTAGTTAATGTGGTATTCGTTAAGCCCAGTTGGAAGCCTTATAGGCTGCTTGATGAACCTGCCTCCACCAATCTGCATTCTCCGCGTTGTGGATGATAGTGTGTATGACTTAATCTTTATCACATTGATTCGTGAGAGAAGGTCTTTGCCTAATAGTGGGACTACATCTATAGACTAATATTATTATTATCATTATGCCACACGCATCGTAGTATCATTTCATGTCGTTATCAATTATAACTAACGTAATTGAATACTGTACACAAGCTTTAGTTACTGACATCTGGCGATTTGCTTATTTGACATATTTTTACTTACAAAACATAGTCACGCCTGCATTCCTCAAGTGTGATGGCAGAGTTGTACTATATGAACTCATATTTCGCTGGCATGTCAAGTCCCGAAGTAAATAGAATGACGTATTTGTACCTAATCATTTTAATTTCAAAATACCTTTTTAAACACAAGCTTTACATTTAGTTGAGGAGTTCCTATGGTTTCCTTTAGGCTCCATCATCTGACCCTGGACACCGGGTCTCAAGTACTTGTCAAGACAAATCCAATGAGCTCATACTCGGCGTGGTTATTTATATTGTGTAGTGGGGTGGTTTCTCTGGCTACCCTTCGGCTTCATCATCAGGCCCTGAATACATCTGGTTGTACAGTTCTTGTCAATACCAGTCTAACGAGCCCAAACACGAAGGGGTTACCTTGTATAATTCACATGTTCCTATGGCCACCTTCCGACGAAGGGGTTACCTTGTATAATTCACATGTTCCTATGGCCACCTTCCGACTCCATCATCAGATCAGCTCCATAGTACTGTATTATTGTATGTCAGATTTCAGCTCAATCGTGCAAGCAAGTGCTTTAAAAATGGAATCAAAGATGGATCACAAGATTTGAACCAAAAAGACAGACAGACATACTAACAAGCAAGTTAAATAAAAGCTTTATAGACATCTTCACGCATACCCAAATAAGTAGAAGTAGAGGTAATCATCCTAGTATGGCGATGTACTATCTATCAGTAATGCGACACACGGTCAAAATGTTATGTCAGAGTGGAGAAGCCATTGTTTAGCCTCCAGTGTTAGCTGGTGTAGTTCCTCGAATCCGCCGCTGAATTTAAGTAGCCGAGATGTATTGTGTATGCTCATATTTCGCTGATAACATTAGATTCTGAGGTAATCAGGGGCAAGTTTTGTGCTATTATAAAATATAATTAAATATCGTCTCGTTGGTATAGTGGCAAAGCGCATCGCTTTGTGATGACGCGGTCCTGTTCAAATCCTAGGTCGGACAAATGTAGTTTTTCTAACGAAAAATTTCAAGTGTAAGTCCGGAGTCTGGAACTGTGCCCGGTATAGGCTCGCCCCCCATTACATGGGACCTAATATCGTCGGCAAAAAATGAGTGTACTCAGTACATCTCTGCCACCCCCACTTGGGGAATATAGGCGTGACAGTGTGTGTGTGTGTAATTAAATACCGTCACATTAATATTTCCCTAAGCGAGCCTAGCAGAGGTGTACATGGTACGCCCACAATTCGCTGACGATCTTAGATCTCATGGTCATAGGGCGGGAGTCTATTGCCATTATGACCATGACGGATGATTTGGCACAGTGGTTAAGAGCTTAAGCCGCTCCGCCTACTGAGTAGAGTAGTCGCGGGTTCGGTACCCACACGGGACAAATCTTTGTGTGACCTACAATTATTTGTTTCGGTCTGGGTATTTGTGTATGTGATATTTTTATATTTGTAAACGCAGCCATAACACAGAAATAGCCTAGTGTAGGGCTCTGATTTAAGAAAACAGAAGTATCGTCGACTAACTTTAATAATCATTATATTAATACGTGAAGCAAAAACTTTGTACCCTTTTTTTCCCACACTTATAGTTTACATAGAGAAGGAGTGCAGAATACTAATATTTTTTTTTAAATTATGCATAAAAATACATTAAACCAATAAAAAAACCATTACACACTACCATGTATTTGACACAATACACTTCAAATTGAGAATAGATTAATATTGTTTGTCTTTAATATTATTTGTCTATAGTCTTACTGAATGTCAAACGATGAAAGAGTTTTTACAAAAAACATCATTTACAGAGAAGTTTTTATCATTAATTAAATTATCGAAATATGTATGTCAAGTTCAATGGACAGCAATTTCATTTTGTTTTTTTTTTGTTTCAATAAAAGAAAGTTAATAAAAGAAGTGTTCTTTATTTTAATAATTTTTTTTATTCAAATTTCATATAATTTGTTTGATAAAATAGGCAAATTGACAGTGTAACCTTGGCAAAATCTGTGATTATGATAGTCTTTGACAGTAGAACCTTAATAATGTTCAAACTTATAATTAAAATTAATTATGGTCGAATTTCGACCAATGGACGACCACTAGTAATAGTTAATAGACAATATAACGTTATAGTATTTTACATGTAAGGTGGGTACTATGACAGTTGTGTCAAAGAAAATTATACTTTATTCAATGGCAATAAGAGGCATGATCCGCTTCTATACTTATGATTTTATGCCTTAACACCAACCAATTAAATAATAATTTCGTTTGGCAATAAGAACTGTCACTACCCATCCTATGTGACAAATACTATGATTTTACTAAAGCAAGTGTGCTTTAATAAAATTAATTTTATATTGTCTACGTACGCGCAGTATGTTGATACTGCGTTTTAGTAAAAATGATCACACTATCAGCCTACACTGCCCACTGCTGGGCAAAGGCCTTCTCTCACAAATCGAGGTGAGAGAGATTAGGTCATACTCCACCACGCGGACCCAGTGCGGATTGGTTAAGGCAGGTTTGTGAACTGCTGCTGAAACTCATCAAGTCACCTATAAGGCTTTCAACTCGGCTTAACGCCTACCACATTAAGTGGTAACCGGAACCAACGGCTTAACGGCCACAACGGTCACCCATCTCAGGCCGACCAAGTCGAACGCTGCTTAAACCTTGATGATCGGTAAGAAAAACGCGGTCTCACAGCGTTAAGAGCGTTTCAGTAAAAATAATCATTTCATACTGAGTTCTTAGATTTACGCGAATATTACACATGAAATAAAACTATTTTTCGGATTTTATAGCGGTTTATTTTTGATTTTTAAGTTCCCGACGTTTCTAGTGCTTTGCAGCACCCATGGTCACGGAAGGGACTGAGGTGTTAGACGTCCAAAAGGCATAGTTGTTTTGGATTTGATTATATTAATTACCGGATTGAGATCCGGTAATTAAAACGTCGGGAATTAAAAATCAAAAATAAACCGCGATAAAATCCGAAAAATAGTTTTATTTCATCATCATTTCAGTAAAATTAATTTGCAATATTAAGTTTCTTTATATGCAACATCACCTGTAAAAGAAATACCAGTAGGTAGCGCCAGGTGGTAGTATCCAGTGTTTTATAGGAAAATACTTCAAAAACCCCATTTCCGTTCAGAGAATCCATGTCATAAATTCTTGGACACTAAAACTGGGATATGTAATATGTGTGGGATATACTACAGTTTGCTACCTGAAACTCATTTTGATGGATGTTAGCATCTGCACCAAATATAACATTATTTTTAGTAACAGCTCAAAAGTTGGTAAAAAACATTCTAAACACTTTATTATGACAAAGGTTCTTTTGATAGATCGATTATTACTGATCAACAGGCAAAAATTTTGAAAATTTGTACCAAATGCTAACATAGTTTGCAGCAATAAATCCTAGAGTGGGGTTCATTTAAAAATAAAATATACCGGTCACAATTCCAAACTCCAAATTGGTCCTGAGTTTCTCTTCAATAGAAAAACCCCAATGACATATTGTCAGACTTGAAATTCGAATCGAAAGTCTCGTGGTCACTAACCGCATAAAGCGCTACTATACTAACGAGTTCTTTCATTGCAGACTTCTCTGGTTTCTCCGAGTTCGTCTCGTACAGGCGTCGCACGTCATGTCTAGTAAACTGGGCGCTTTAAGTCATCGATAGACTCTAAACTGGTCAGCCCAGATTCCTACGCAATGCTGTCAGAGCCCCATGGTTCATTCGAAACGTCGATTTCCATTCCAATCTCGGCCTCGAACCTATTCGAACCTACATTAAAAAGGCGACAATCCGATACTTAGCGAACGTCTCCACCGGAACCCCCTAATCGTAGCCGCTACCGCCGTCCGCGCCATTATCTTATCGACCCTCCGATTTCCTTACTTCCCTTCTTTCGGGTACAGATACCGCACAGACACTGATTTCTGGTCCTGCCAGACTCCGATCTCGTTAGCAAGGTCGAAGAATCCCTTGCACGCCGGCCTGCGCAAAGTACCACGGCGAGACACCTAGTATACGTTTTCCCCTATAGCAACTGACCAAGCCGAGGCAGTTCCTCCTTGAGGCGCCCTTGAGCTAGTGCCCCCTTGCACTTCTGGCTCGAGCGTAGTGGTTGCGACCCTTTGGTGAAGCTGTAAAGGCCCCGCGGCCAACAGCGTAGATCATTCACACACACAATCGGCATGTATATGACTATTGAGTTCTATGTCTGATAATACATGCAAAGTGGTCGACACATAATAAATACTACCTTATCAAGTAGTTAATTAGGTCATAACGCTTACTACACCCAATTAGCAAGTCTTAGACCCCACTTTGGGCTTTAATTAAAACGTACTTAAGTGCCTATTCAAGTAGCATCGGAATAACTAATAAGAGGATCTTGATAGTATTAAATTATTTAGGTATTCGGATCGCATCGTAGACAATCAGAGTTGGGAAAAAATATTGTGAAAGATATATTAGCAATTAATATATTTCGGGTTTTATCGCGGTTTATTTTTACTTTTCAACCGACTTTAAAAATGGAGGAGGTTCTGTGTTCGTCTGTGTGTATGCCTTTTTTATGTATGTTGCTCCAAGGTGGTCCCATTTTAATTTCATTGGTATTGGACCTTAGAAGATACACCAGGGAACTCTTTAACGACAAATAATAGGAATGTGTAAATTGAGATATTATGGGTACTACGTCAATATTATAGGTACCCCACTATAGAACTATGGAGTTTGTTAGCTGACTTCAAAAAAGGAGAAGGTTCATAATTTTTCGGTTTTTTTTTATAACTTCTTTGGTTATGAACCGATTTTGCTGATTCTTTTTGCATTGGTTTCAGTATAGCTCTGAGGTGGTCCTGTTTTAATTTTATTGGTTTTGGTCTTTGAAGATACACCAGAGAACTCCTTAACGGCTAACAGCACGAATGTATATATTCCGTTATTATGGTTATTTATATCAATCCTGTAAGTACCTCACTGTACAATTCAGCAAAAATTCAGCAAAATAATATAATATCGGTATATAAATATTATAAAATAATTCAATCGCCATTTAAAATTTAAAAAAAAAATCTTTCTTATAAAAAGGTAGACCGACTTCAAAATGCAAAAAATAAATGTTTTGTTTTTTTAATAATTTTAGCCCCACACTTGGATTTATTCCTGTATCGTGGGTGCGTTTACGAACATGAAAATTCACATACACAAATACCCAGACCGGAACAAATTATTGTGGATCACACAAAGATTTGTCCCGTGCGGGAATCGAACTCGCGACTATTAGACACAGTGGGCGGAGCGGCTTAAGCTCTTAACCACTGCGCTAAATCGGTTATCGGGTATTTGAAGTTGGTGCAAAGTAACCGACTACATTATCAGGCACCATTTTTGCTTTTTGAAGTCGGTTAACCTTTTTTTTTAAAGTTTTTTTTTTACTTTATCGTTTAGGATTGAAGCGTTTAACGTCCAAATAATAATATAATAATATTAGCCTATACTGCCCTGTTGGGCAAAGGCCTTCTCTCATAAATCGTGGTGACAGAGATTAGGTTATACTCCACCACGCGGAACCAGTGACCACCTATTATAGAAACATATCAAACCGCCAATAAGGCTTTCAACTCGGCTCAGCGACTAAAACCACCAGTCGACGTCCAAAAGTCATTTTTATTCCGGTGTACCTTAGGGGGGTCAATTTGAAATCAATTGAAATTTCAATTAATTTACCCTACAATTAAAAAATAATTGAATAATGCCCGACACTAATATTCATCAATTCCTTATTTCATGGATTGGCCCTTATTCGCTAACCGAACGCTTATAATATTATAATATTAGCCCTGTTAAGAAACTGTCCCACTGCTGGGCACGGGCCTCCTCACAAACTGAGAGGGTTTAGGCCATAGTCCACCACGCTGGGCCAGTGCGGGTTGGCGAACTTCACACACCTTCGAGAAACTCTTAGGCATGCAGGTTTCCTCACGATGTTTTCCTTCACCGTTAAAACAAGTGATTATTAATTTTAAATACGCGCATGCTTTCGAAAAGACAGAGGTGCGTGCCTGGGTTTGAACCCGAGACCTCTGACTTTGCAGTCCAACGGTCTAACCACTAGGCTATCACTGCTTCGCGTTACGATAAAGTCGTGATATGATCGTGTAATGGTATTCCGTATGACACTAGAGTACCAGTACAGAATCATTTTACGAAGTTGTTGAAACAGGTTACGCGTATAATTGGCCTTGAATGAGGGCCCTGGAGCACCGTCACGCCTATATTCCCCAGAGGGGGTGGCAGAGGTGTACTGAGTACACCCACGTTTCGCCAACGATGTTAGGTCCCATGTAATAGGGGGCGAGCCTATTGCCATATACCGGGCACAATTCCAGACTCCGGACTCATACTGGGAATTTTTCGTTAGAAAAACTACATTTGTCCGACCTAGGATTTTAACCCAGGACCTCGTGATCACAAAGCGATGCGCTTTGCCACCAGACTAACGAGGCAGTCACCAGACCAACGAGGCAGTCTTCGAGGCAGGTTCTCCAGTGTGCCCTGGAGCTTAAGGAAATTTAGTGATTATTTTCTACTTCTAGACAAATATTTCTACAGGTGGATATGCACGGTTGCACATTGAAAATGAACTTGGGTAAATTTCATAGCAAACTGTCATGAAGTAACATTTCACTTGACAGCGTTCCGATTTTAGCAGCGGGCCAATTGATTGTATAACTCTATATACACTTGAATCACATCAATATTTTTAACCGACTTCAAAAAGGAGGAGGTTCTATGTTCGGCTGTATGTATGCTTTTTTTTTTTTTTTATGTATGTTCAGCGATATTTTCGTCAATTGTGGACCGATTTTGATAATTTTTTTTGCATTGGGTTCAGTATATCTCCAAGGTGGTCCCATATTAATTTTATTGACATTGGACCTTGGATTTAGAAGATACACCAGGGAACTCCTTAACGACAAACAGTAGGCATGTGTAAATTGAGATATTATGGGTATTACGTCAATCCTATAGGTATCCTACTATAGAATAATTCACTGGTCACTTAAAATTGTAAAATAAAAATCTTTTATAAAAAAAGGTAAACCGACTTCAAAAAGCAAAAAAATAAATATTTGAAGTCGGTGCCCAGTAACCGACTGCACCAACCAGCACCGACTTCACATATTTATTTTTTTGCTTTTTGAAGTCGGTTTACCTTTTTTTATAAAAGATTTTTATTTTAAATAACTTTAATTCCGTAGCCGCAACTAAATACAATTACCAACATGAAGACACAAAATTGTTGGGCAATTTAAACCTGCTATTACACCATCAAACATCATTAGGTTTCCCACACTGTCCATTCGTATCGATTAGTGCTAAGATCAGATCTCAGGTGATCTAAGTATAAAGGAACCGGCGGATGGACACATACCTGCTGGTATCTTGAACTTGCTTGGTGGTTTTTTCACATGAAAATATCTTGGGGGGCGATCAGTCGAATTCAACAATTAAAACCAATGATAAATTAACACCACCGTCGCCCATGTAATTCCCAAATGAAGAGGAACAGATGTAATAAATACGAGGCTTGAATTGTGAATGAGACAATACTTTATTGGAAATTCTGTATTGAAAAACAATTCGTAGTAGTCCTTAGTCTGTAATTATGGTACCCGGTCGCCCCATATTTTTCGCCCCTGATAACATAACTGAACCCGTAAGCCCCTTAAAAGTTAAAATGGCCCCTCCTGTAGTTTATGTCAACATACAGTTTTGAAAAAACTTGTAAAGCCATTAACTTAAAATAAATTGTAGTCACAACGAAATACACTATACACTTATTTTGAAAAATAATGGTTTTATTGAACAAGATGCGATTGGGTACGTCATAAATAATAAAAATAGGTTCGCCCAGTACTGATGGGCGAACGGGTATCGTGAAAACGGGCGAAAGACGCTTTACTAAATTACTGGGGGCGAAAACAGGGGGCAAATGGGTGAGAGACCGGGAATTATGCCTGGTCCTACTTATCAGTCCGCCTATAAGGCTGGCCGCCTTAACCTGGCTTAATGACTGCCACATAAAATAGCAATCGATACCGCTGTAATGCTTGAATATGGAAATGCCAGAAACGATCACTCAGCTTACACTGATAGAGCTGAATCCTGGTTAACTTGGTAATCACTACGAACATCGCGGTACCAGAGAACAAGAAGTACCAATGTCTGTATTTATCACCATGGCATGTCCCTTGCGATGTATACAGAAAGTGACAGTTCCAACAGGTTCTTTCCTTATAGATTTTACTCTTATAGTGCGTCGTACACACGCTCGCTGGTTACGAAAACTCTTGACTTGCCTTTCAGATAAGGCACGATGTGTTTGCTCATGGTAAGATAGTTTAGACAGATAGGCGCTCGTAGAGCTGTGTGACCGCGGTATTCTTTGCGATCACCAAGGTTAAGCAGCGTTCAACTCAGTCGATCTAAGATGGGTGACCGTTAGTGGCATTTCATATTCGAGCATCTCCGTACTTCGGAAGGCATGTTAAGCCGTCGATCTCTGTAAACATTTAATATGATAGTCGTTAAACCAAGTTGAAAGCCGGCGGCTTGAGAAGTCCCAACAGCAGATAGCCATGCACCTAATTCCAATAATCTGCATTGCGTGATAGAGTATGACCTATTTTCTGTTACCTATTTGTGAGAGAAGGCCTTTTCCCAGCAGTAGAACAGTACAGATTAAATTTATTATTATTATAAAATAGTCAAGTCTCTGTAAACGGCGAGCGTGTAAGAGACGAACTATGAGAGTGGAGGAAGCCAGAAAGGTCTGTAAGTAAAGAACCTGTTACAATTCTGTAACCTCTGCCTACTCCACAAGAAATCTGGCGAGATGTTATAGATTATCATCATCATCTTCTCAGCCTATACTTGTCCACTGCTGAACATAGGCCTCCCCAATCCCTTTCCAGCGTAACCGATCCGATGCTGCCTGCATCCAACGACCTCCTGCGATTTTCACAAGATCGTCGATCCATCTGGCAGACGGTCGTCCTACGCTGCGCTTGCCAATACGTGATCTCCACTATAAAATCTTTTTGCCCCAACGCCCGTTCAATCTTCGCGCTATCTGGCTCGCCCATTGACACTTAAGCTTGCTAATTCTGAGGGCTATGTCGGTGACCTTGTTTCTTCTACGAATCTCATCATTCCTGATTCGATCACGTAGAGAAACGCCGAGCATAGCTCGCTGAGCAACTCTGAGCTTTTTTATAAGACCTATTGTAAGAGACCAGGTCTCTGATCCGTATGTCGTCACTGGCAACACACATTGACTACATGTTATAGATAGGATGATCTAGATAGGTACAGATTATAAGATAGTCTAGGTCTTCCCCGATCGGCATGGGATGATGAGCGGCGTCGTCTCCCCGGAGCCCTCTGTGCAGGGGGCCGGCGCTGTCGCTCCCGACAGTGATATCATCCATGGTTGGGAGCAAGAGCACCTGGGTGGCAATGGCGACCTTTTGCGAGGCCGTCATGACCGTTAAGGAGGAGGCAGAGCGGGTGAGGGAAAAGACATCCTCCAATCTCGCTCGTAGACGGCGCGTTGGGCGAACACGTGTCGAGGTCCGCACACGGACCGAGCCCGCCGTTGCCACAGAGGTCATGCTGGTAACGATTCCTGTGGCCCGGCAAAAGGGCAATGGAACGCCGAGGGGGTTTAGTGGGTGCAAGTCCCACATAACCACCCTGGCCGTGCCCTCGGCCCGGGGTATGCGTTAGGCATTTCCACTCGTAAAAAAAGGTCTTCCTCGATAGCTATAGCCCTCCACTTTTGCATTGTACATATGTATAGAGGCTTATAACTTCCTCATATTCCCGTGGCCACTGCTGCGACCTTTTCCGCGTTTGCAACATGTTAAGTAACCACACGATAACTGCGGTTAAGTTAACTGTACATTAACCGGGAATGATTGCTCGTAGGTGTTGGTTATTTTAATAATACTGGCTTATGTTAGAGGCTTTTGACTTAATAATATAGAGTGCTAGTTTCTGCCTGCGACTTCACCCGCGTTGACTTTAGACAGGAACCTAACATTTTTCTGGTATAAAAAGTATCACTGTCACGCCTATATTCCCCAAGTGGGGGTGGCAGAGATGCACTGAGTACACCCACGTTTTGCCGACGATGTTAGGTGACATGTAATAGGAGGCGAGCCTATTGCCATATACCGGGTACAATTCCAGACTCCGGACTCATACTGGGAATTTTTCGTTAGAAAAACTACATTTGTCCGACCTAGGATTTGAACCCAGGACCTCGTGATCACAAGGCCATGGGCTTTGCCACTAGACCTACGAGGCAGTCAATTATATGTAAAAAAAACATCCAAACATACAAACTTTCACATTTATAATATTAGTAGGAAACATCGCCAGGTACTTGCAAAACGGGGGTGGTGTGCGCACACCCATATTTCATCGATTATGTTTGATAACAATGTTTATACAAGACGTCCTATAATTTACGTAAGACCTGAAATTAGTTTGTTCTAAAACCGCAACTGAAAGGATTCCAAATATTTTCAATTAGTTTTAAAAAATCTTGTTACTCGTTCTGTTCGCTGTATTGAACAAATTTTAATAATTATGCAAATAATCACGGCTATTTTAAATGTATTTCTATTGTAATTATTTAACGGTTATTTTTTTATATTAAATTTATTCCACAACCAAGATTGACAACCAAACACAAACAACCATTAACCAAACCACAGATAACTAAAACACTACAACATCTTTCCCTTTAACAAAAACATATAGAGTGCGTATAACATTACTATTAATTAAATATAACAAATCATAGCAATCTTTAGAAAACTTAATACATTAATCACTTGTATATATATCCTATAAGATCGCGAGCTTTTCGTGCCGTTTTCCTCTGAACCCGCCCTAAACCACTCATATCCTGAGGATCGAACTGGCGATTCTGCGACATCCAACTGACCTAAGTTCATATCATCAACATCATCCTCCTTCCTCTCCCAGGAAGCAGAGGATGTGCCTTCCTCCTGCTTAATTTAAAAGAATGACCGTTAATTTATTACATCAATTACATACACCTCAATACCCATACAAAAGTTAATTAATCATTAAATTTTAAGGTTAATTTGGGTACCAAAGATCTTAAAAAATGGTATAAAACTCCTTAAAATTGAAAGTTTGATTTTCGTATTGAATGCGTAAAGCAAAAGTCTAATTTTGGTGTCTGAGGCTATTTTATACCTTGTATACCTATGGACATAATATCTGCGAAAACTTTTAAATTGCCTTCTTCTTCCATGTAATATATTTACTACTACACTAGCTGTAAGATTTTTAAAATAATAAAAAAAATAACATCGCTCTGTTAGGGGGCGAGTCAATTGTAATTAAATCGGGCACAATCTGGACTGCCACTGATCAATACTTTTCGATAGAAATACTATTTTTTGTCAACCCAGACAAATTTCGAACCTCAGACCTCGGGATCGATAGCCGCACAGTTTACTAGACTAAACACAGACCCACGAGGCAAGTTCTTTTTACAAGCTTTTATTTAAATTGCAATGTTTGTATGTCAGTCTGTCTTTCCGGTTTAAATCTAGTTATCCCCTTTTCAAGCAATGATTAAACTGAAATTTGACATAGGTGTGTAAAGTCGGTGACAATGCAATAATATAATACCATGGAGCTGGTCTGATAATGGATTGGAATTGAAAAGGTGGTCATAGGAACATGTGAACTATACAACGTAACATCTTGTTTTTAGGCTTGTTGGATTGGTAATGACAAGTACTATTTAAACAGATGGTATTCGGGTTCTGATGATCAATCCAAAAGGTGGTCAATGGAACTACCAAACCACTCAATATAACCTGACCGTGTTTAGGCTCGTTGGCTTTGTCTTGACGAGTACTTTATACCCAAATGGTATTCAGGATCTGATGATGGAGTCGGAAGGTCTTTTTTAAATTAAAATTATTAGTACGGGCCTTCTCTCAAACTAAGAGGGTTTTAGGCCATAGTCCACCACGTTGGCCCAATCCGGATTGGCGAACTTTACACACATTCAAGAACCACTTAGGCATGCAGGTTTCCTCACAATATTTTCCTTCACCGTTAAAGCAAGTAATATTTAATTACTTTTATTAATACGCACATGCTTTCCATAAGACAGAGGTACGTACCTGGGTTTGAACCCGAGACTTCTGACTTTACAGTCCAACGGTCTAACCATTAGGCTATCACTGCCAATAATTTTTGTGTGTTCCTCAAATAAATGTTTCGGTCTACCCAGACCGAAAAAAAACCCTCGTTTATTATGTGAATTATATGTTTGTAAACGCACCTACGACACAGGAATAATTTCTTTAAGAATAAGCGTAGCTCCACGCTTATTCTTAAAGGGAATAACCAGAACTTAATATTCTAAGATCAAAAATCAACCATCTTATAGTTTAAGCTCGTGCCGTTAACACTAAGAATAAAGACCACAACTAAACTTTAATGTTTGTAAAGTAATTTTCACGGCTTTTAGCAATTACAATAGAGGTGTTCAGTTTGGACAATTTTCGACTATACAATAGATTTTATACTCTGAGGGCTAAGCACGAACTTGTTGACGTTAGCATGACGCTATCAATTCGTTATGCCATCCTTTTCACTCTACAAATTAATGGTATAAAGAAGAACGTGACCGCACGCTTTCTCGACACTGTTACGATAACGTCAATCTGTTCTTGCTAAGTTCTATGTTGTGACCGATTCGGTGAGGTCAAATGTTAGCACACGGATTACCGAAACGAAATGGAATTAAAATATTAGGAATTTTAAATGGCGTGAAGCTAGAGATAATCCTACTAATATTATAAATGCGAATGTAAGGATGTTTATTACTCTTTTACGCAAAAACTACTGAACATCTTTTAATAAAACCTTACAGTAATATAGCTTATACATAAGCATAACAAATAGGATATATTTATAAAGGTAAAGTGACTGTTTCGTTGGTCTAGTGGTCTAGTGGCAAAGCGCGTCGCTTGATGATCACGAGGTTCTGGGCTCAAATTCTAAGTCAGACAAATGAAGTTTTTCTAACGAAAACTTCCCAGTACAAGTCCGGAGTCTGGAATTGTGCCCGGTACATGGCAATAGGCTCGCCTCCTATAACATGAGACCTAACATTATCGGCGAAAAGTGGGTGTACACAGTACACTTCTGCCACCCCCGCTTAGGAAATATAGGTGTGACGGTGTGTGTTAAAAAGGTATAGACGCAGACAATGGTGCGATGGGAAGGCTACTTGGGAGCCGGCACTTAAGCCAAAAGGCGCAGCAGGCCATACATAACGGAGTGCTTGTCCCAACGCTGTTATATGGCAGTGAGAGTAGGGTATGTAAGAAGGAGAACGAAAGCAGGATAAATGCGGTCGAAAAGCTATCTCTGTGAAAGATGTGAGGACTCAGAACACCTCTATGCCTATATTCCTCAAGCCACAGTGGCAAAGGTGTAGGTACCTAATAATATTCATTGAGAAATATCTCCATGCCTATATTCCTCAAGCCGCAGTAGCAAAGGTGTAGGTACCTAATAATATTCATTGAGAAACACCTCTATGCCTATATTCCTCAAGCCACAGTGGCAAAGGTGTAGGCACCTAATAATATTCATTGAAAAACACCTCTATGCCTATATTCCTCAAGCCACAGTGGCAAAGGTGTAGGTACCTAATAATATTCATTGAGAAACACCTCTATGCCTATATTCCTCAAGCCACAGTGGCAAAGGTGTAGGCACCTAATAATATTCATTGAAAAACACCTCTATGCCTATATTCCTCAAGCCACAGTGGCAAAGGTGTAGGTACCTAATAATATTCATTGAGAAATATCTCCATGCCTATATTCCTCAAGCCGCAGTAGCAAAGGTGTAGGTACCTAATAATATTCATTGAGAAACACCTCTATGCCTATATTCCTCAAGCCACAGTGGCAAAGGTGTAGGCACCTAATAATATTCATTGAAAAACACCTCTATGAATATATTCCTCAAGCCACAGTGGCAAAGGTGTATGTGCCTAATAATATTCATTGAGAAACACCACTATGCCTATATTCCTCAACCCACAGTGGCAAAGGTGTACATACCTAATAATATTCATTGAGAAACACCACTTTGCCCATATTCCTCAAGCCATAGTGGCAAAGGTGTAGGTACCTAATAATATTCATTGAGAAACACCTCTATGCATATATTCCTCAAGCCACAGTGGCACAGGTGTATGTGCCTAATAATATTCATTGAGAAACACCACTATGCCTATATTCCTCAACCCACAGTGGCAAAGGTGTACATACCTAATAATATTCATTGAGAAACACCACTTTGCCCATATTCCTCAAGCCATAGTGGCAAAGGTGTAGGTACCTAATAATATTCATTGAGAAACACCTCTATGCATATATTCCTCAAGCCACAGTGGCACAGGTGTATGTGCCTAATAATATTCATTGAGAAACACCACTATGCCTATATTCCTCAACGCACAGTGGCAAAGGTGTATAATATTCATTGAGAAACACCACTATGCGTATATTCCTCAAGCCACAATGGCAAAGGTGTAGGTACCAAATAATATTCATTGAAAAACACCTCTACGACTATATTTCTAAAGCCACAGTGGCAAAGGTGTAGGTACCTAATAATATTGTTAAATGCTGTTAAATTTTGTCTCGTTCGGCATCACACTGGAGCTATGACCAGTTGTTTTGTATGCGCTCTTTACATATTTCATAGTAACACTTTCTCTTACTATTATTATTATGCTTTTTATTATATACCTCTACAACATCTCTATTTTGTAAATGAGAGGACTATGTAGACACTGACCAATATCATGAATCTAAGTACACTTATGATTAATCTATACTTAAGCACATCTATTTAGCTCGTTCTGCATTGTTCTCCCATACTCCATAAATGCAATGTATACAAAAAGAATTGTAAACCTCATTTTTTAAAAAAGAGTAACCTTGGAGTTTCTTGCCCTTCTTCTCCACAGGAATGACTTTCCGAACGGGTGGTAGAGTCTTAAGTAATAATAATTTTCTCTTTTTGACTATTCATAAGTGCCTTTTGGTCTACATGAAGAAAAAAACTTTTGATTTTATTCATTGAGAAACACCACTTTGCGTATATTCCTAAAGCCACAGTGGCATAGGTGTAGGTACCTAATAATATTCATTGAGAAAAACCTCTATACCCATATTCTTCAAGCGATAGTGGCAAAGGTGTACCTTATATCCGGTTTATAAACTACTATATTACTGCCGCTACTTTTCTCCTAGAGCATAAAGCAGTCCTGTGGCAACGTCGGCTGTTTACATACTCCCTTAAAACTTCAAGCATCGCTCGGTTTCTTTTATGTTTGCAAAAACTCCCAACGTCAGATTTTCTTTTCTTTTCTTTTTCTTACTCCGAAATGATATTGTTGTCATAAAAATATCCCCCAAGGAATTTTTTATACTAGCTTTCTCACAGATATAGTTTCTTTTAGTTATCTCATGGTTTTCCTGATGCACCATCCTCACATTTTGTATATTTCTTTAGATTTTTATCCTTAAGTTTTTTCTTCTTGGATACTCTCACGCCTACATTCTCCAAGGAGGGGATGACAAGAGGTGTACTTTTTACACCCACTTATCGCCTCCAAATTTAATAAGGAGCGAACCTGTTACGCATATATTGAACACAATCCTAAACTGCGACGAAGAATTTTTGGGTAAACAAAACCTTTGTAAAAATAACTTTATAAATTTAGCAAAAAATTACAAAGATATCTTGCTTAGTTGAGGAGTTCCCATAGATTCCTTCTGGCTCCATCATCAGACCTTGGACACTATCTCGGTGTAAAGTACTCGTCAAGACACATCCAACGAGCCCAAACACTGCAGGGTTATATTGAGTAGTTGGGCGGTTCTATTGACCACATTTGGCTTCATCATCAGACCCTGAACACTATCTGGTTGTATAGTACTTGTCAATAGCAATCTTACAAGCGTAAATGCGAGGGAGTTACGTGGTACAGTTCATTTTCTCCTATGGCCACCTTCCGACTGCATTATCAGACCTACTCCATGGTACCATATTATTGCATTGTCACCGAAATTACATATGTAGGCCAAATTTCAGCTCAACCGAATACCCGCATGTGCTTGAAATGGATCACAAAATTTGAACCGGAAAGACAGACAGACAGGCATACGATCAATGCAAGTTAAATGAATGCTTGTTAAAATGTAAATATTTTCGCGCTTATATTCCCCAAGCGGGGGCAGCAAAGGATTAGGTTTGTACTTCCTTCCCTCTAATATGGTCGAGGGAGGTGATGGCTGCTCAAGTAGTCGTACTCGTGAACGGGTGCTGCTTGTCTCTGGTCTGTCCTGGTCCACCCACAATACTCTAGCTTTTCATTAAAACATATATTTAAAAATATTATTATTAGTCTTATATCTCAGTCGTAAGGCATCACACTGGAGCTGGATGGCATCAATGGTTTTGTATAGTATAATGTATGTATCTATACAAAAAATGATGAAAAAAATTAATGGAGAATTAGACAAAAATGACAAGCCCGCTGAGTTTTTCGCCGGATCTTCACAGTGGAGGCTGCGTCCCGATCCAGTAGTACATTAGTAAGTAAAAAAAAAGTAAATATGACCATTTGTAAACAGGGGTTACAGGGTTTATGGAAAATAAACGATTGGAATTTAAGTTTTACTGTGTAAAACCACACATCGTCTTCGAAGTTCCTATGTCGTCTGTTCAAATTTGGGTTTTTTTTTAAAAACGTAGCTCTACACTAGGAATTATTCCTGTGTCTAGTACTCTTGTGGTGGCATTTCCGAGGGTTTACAGTGGATAATATTAATAATAACCAGTACCTACCAAAAATAATGTTTATTGCGAGATTGTTCTTAGAATATAGTACACTGGTAATATTAATGTTATAACTAATATGTTAATGAAACGACGAGCGGATAAATGTTATGAATGCACCGATGGCCGCGACTGTTGAATGTGCACTAAAGACCATTAATTATTTTACTACGTATAAGGCAATCGCGTCAAACCAATATTGCATAGTAAGATGTTCGGCGGAAATGCACTGAACAACTCTCTCAGTACTCTCGTACAAGTTTTGTTTTTAATCTTATTCATAATTTCAAAGATATAAAAAATATTTTTGAAACAATGTTTCCCACATCAGGTATTACTCCTCGGTCGTGGCTGCATTTAAACAAATGCAATTCACATAAACTCTGAACCAAAACAAATATTTCTGGTCACACAGATTTGTTTCATGCATATCGTCTACTCAAATCATTTAACAGCGTGGAGCTTTTAACTAGATCATGCCGTCGTAAATTTTGTTTGACACTTTGGTTAAACGTAAGCTTTTGGAATGCTATGGATCTCTTTCACTACCCTCAAGTTAAGTGTGTATAGTACGCGTCCAATCATAGTAATCCGCTAATCGTAGCCGCCGCCGACTACGAACCCAACTCCCCTCCTATCAACCGCTACCACCATCCGCAGCATGTTCTTACCGACCCTCCCGATGCCCTTACATCCCTTCTTTCGGATACAGGTACCGCATACAGGATCAGACGCCGATCTCGCCGGCGAGGTCGAAGAATCTCTTGCCCGCCGGCCGGTGCAGAGCACCACGGCGAGACACCTACTATACACCCTCCCCAATAGCGACTGCCCAAGCCGAAGCCGTTCCTTCTTGAGGCGCCCTTGAGCTAGTTGCCCCCTTGCCCTTCTGGCTCGAGCGTAGTGGTTGCACGCTCGCCATCTTGTCCGGTGAAGCTGTAAAGGCCCCGCGGCCAACAGCGTAGATCATTCACACACACACACACACACACACAAAAGTGTGCATAGTCTACACCAACCGACAATTAACGTTGGAAGTAAGTCTATGAACGAATTTTACCATCTCTAAGTAGACCTATCCGATTTTTAAACTAGCCAGTTTTGATTGCTGTATAACACTAATCGAGAAGTAATTAACCAGTACTTTACGCGAGGGTGGTAAAAGAGGCTCTGATTTATTAAATAAAAAACATAGCCCCACACTATGTACATTTGCTGTGTTGTAAGTGCGTTTACAAAAATGTAACTCGAATACACAATCCAGACAGAAACAAATAACTGTGGGTAATACAAACAGTTGTCCCGAGCGGGAATCAAACCCCCGACTACTGAATCCAGTAAGCAGAGCGGTTTAAGTTCACTGCACCAAATCGTCCATCCTCGCTAACCCCCGCAGGTCGTCAAGTTACGCGGTATTTTTGTTTGAAGTAACTTCTTTAGCACGATAATAACTAAATGGTGTGGAACCATGAATTCTTTTAAAGAAAGAAGCGTCTCAACCAGGAAGCAATATAAAGAGGAGATTATTCGATACTTTCTATATAATCAAGCGTGTCACTGCGCGGGTTCAAGAGGACGTTGTACCCTCTGCTGTATTTTTCATCTAGTTGAGAATAACACTGACGTAAACCGCGCCCAACGCTTTGACGTCAGGGCCTAGTTGGAAGACATAGTGCATTGTTATTTAGGCTGACTTCTCTTAATGTTTGCTTCGTGGTCTCAACTCTTGTCAGTTACCTCATGTATAACCGCCATTAACACTAACTATTACAGGCAATTGTCATAGTAATTACGTGATTTTAGCGACACCAAGTTGCCATGACAAAAAGAAGACCGTAAATAATGGTAATTACACCATTGTATAGTTGTAAGTCGAGTGGTTAGCGTGTGGGACTGGTCCAACTTGTCGCGAAGACATGTTATGGGTGTCAATCATTTTGTATTGAAGGTTTATGTCGGAAGACATTTTAAAAATGTGCCTGAGAATTGACGGCAGGATTATTCGAAGTCATTTGAGACCAAAAACACTTTGGCAAATTTGAGAGTAGTATATACACCTCGAGAGCAGTGATAGTGGTTAGACCGTTGGACTGTAAGAGGTCTTGGGTTCAAACTCAGGCACGCACCTCTGTATTTTCGAAAGCATGTGCGTATTAAAAATAATTATCACTTGCTTTAACGGTGAAGGAAAACATTGTGAGGAAACCTGCATGCCTAAGAGTTCCTCGAAGGTGTGTGAAGTTCGCCAACCCGCACTGGGCCAGCGTAGTGGACTATGGCCTAAACCTTCTCAGTTTGAGAGGAGGCCCGCGCCCAATGGTCCCCACCGTTGGGCACGGACCTCCTCTTTTCTTAACAAGGCTAATATTATTATTAATAACCACTCAGGTCACCCACGATAAGGTTAGCCTAATGTGGGGTTCAATGAAAACTGAGAACGTATAATTTTTGTATTGTTTAAAAAAATTTAACTGCTTCGTTGGTCTGGTGGCAAAGCACATCGCTTTGTGATCTCGAGGTCCTGGGTTCAAATCCTAGGTCGGACAAGTGTAGTTTTTCAAACGAAAACGTCCCAGTACGAGTCCGGAGTCTGGAATTGTGCCCGGTATATGGCAATAGGCTCGCCCCCTATTACATGGGACCTAACATCGGCGAAACGTGGGTGTACTTAGTACACCTCTGCCACCCCCGCTAGGGGAATATAGGCGTGACGGTGTATGTGTAATAAATTTCATTTCATTCAAAAACGCACCCCTGACAAGAATCATTCACAGTGTGGGGCTATATTTAAAAAAAAAGTATCTTAAAGTCAAGCGGATAATAATTAAAAATACATCAATTAAACAGTTTCTAAGCACGTAACAGGTCGCATCATTACACAAGATGCGAGACTAAAAAAACTAGTCCGACCATCCGTTGACAACATATGGTCTCCATTCCTTAGCCTTATATATAGAGATAAAGATCAACTTACACTGGTTACCATCTTAGACTGTCGTCAAAAACAAATAGAGCTCCCGTGTAGGTGATTTTGTAAATTAGTAGAGGTCTAGTGATAATGGTTGGTAAGGGTCAATAAACCGGAGTGCGAGCGGGACGACCTTATCAATTATCGATAGATGGCGGGAATATTGTACACATGGTGTTCATTTTAATCTATAATTACTTTAATTCTAATTTCACTCTTAAGATTTAAACAATTACTAGCAATATCCCATGGCTTCGTACCCGGCCGGCAACTATCTAGGTGAGCCCATTAGTACATAGAAAAAAAATCAAAATCGATAAAAAATTTAAGGAGAAGAGTTACAAAAACACAAGAATTTAATTATACTTATACAATAGGCTTGACATTGTACCGCAAATTATGGTTTTTATCTATTTCGGGGCTAACAATACCCAAATTGATGGATTTGTGGAAGAAAGGGAAAAAATTTGTTCAGCAGTGAAATAGCCGATGAGGATAAGAAAAAAGAAGATTAATTGTAAGCTAATAGTAAAGAAGTTAATTATAAGGTTAGGTTATTAACATTAAAGTAGATTTCGGATATTAATTGCGTTTTGCAAAAAGTGCGGTTTACTAGAATTTTGGTGACTAATATTGCTGATCCGTCCTTGAGTACAATCCTAGGGTTGGTGATCGTAAACTACACTTACCATTTATTTCACAAAAATAACAAACATAAAACCAAAACCATAGTATTTGTACACATAAACGTTCCAACAACAAATATCCTGGCCAAAAATACACAACTGAATATCCATATTTCCATAAAAAAATACGGAACCTGCATTTTTACAACCGCTAACCAATAAGTATACGAACTATTGTCAAAATCTGAAATACATTGAGGCGATATCCACCCCATTGCTTGTAAAAAAAATAGCGTCAGGTGTGGTTCTACGATGCGAAAAATGCTGGTATCTGCAATCACTACTTTTACAAGGCATTGAATTGATTTTCTACACGCTTTATAAGGAGACTGCTGTCGCGGTTCAGTGGTAGAGTTTGGATTTTTGCGTTATCGCTAATAATATTTACAAAAATTTTGCATGGTTACAGCAGCCAATTTCGGCATAGACGAAGAGATGTATCACCACTTCACTGGTGAAAAGGTCTATTCTAGTCTGCTCTAAAGTGTGCGCAAGTGCCCCCCAAGGGGTTTGCCTACCTACCTATCTATATCACCATGCGTGATTATATAGATAGCTATAGATATAGATACCCCTTGACACTTGAGCACACCTCAGAGCAGACTAGAATAGTCCTTAATATAGGTAAGCAGAAAAACACGCACTCGTATTCTCAATACAGTTCTATTTATACCACAGCACAAAGTGATCATCATGCTCATTTTTTAACCGACTTCAAAAAGGAGGAGGTTCTATGTTCGGTTGTATGTATGTTTTTTTTTTATGTATGTTCAGTGATATTTACGTCAATTGTGGACCGATTTTGAAAATTTTTTTTGCATTGGATTCAGTATATCTCCAAGGTGGTCCCATATTAATTTTATTGACATTGGACCTTGGACTTAGAAGATACACCAGGGAACTCCTTAACGACAAACAATAGGCATGTGTAAATTGAGATATTATGGGTATTACGTCAATCCTATAGGTACTCTACTATAGAATAATTCACTGGAAATTAAAATAGTAAAATAAAAATCTTTTATAAAAAAAGGTAAACCGACTTCAAAAAGCAAAAAAAATAAGTCGGTGCCAAGTAACCGACTGCAACAACCAGCACCGACTTCACATATTTATTTTTTTGCTTTTTGAGGTCGGTTTACCCTTTTTTAATAAAAGATTTTTATTTTACAATTTTTCGGGTTACTTTTGTTTTACAGTGGACGTTTTTAAATTCAAAATCTTTATTTCGGGGATGTGTGTATAATAATATGGTGTTAGTTTGATATATTATTGCAGCATTTGCCATATTTTGCCCAAATTATAACCTTTTGCATGCCGCAAGAGGTTATAATTTACACTTGCATTCAACTAATGATAATCATTAGATACTATTGTTTACACTCTTGCGGTTGACTGGGACAGATACTGATCTTTACATCTGTTAATGTCATCGTCCCCGGTGACATTAACAGATGAAATAGCAACAAAATTTACAAGCAAACAGCCAGCCCGAATACGTATAATCTTCCTTATGTCATTAATTACATGGTTACATATACTTTAGATATTTAGGTAGCCATCTACATCTACGGTTTAACATATTATCTGTAACATGGAATCTCGTTTGTAAGCGTTTGATATCGCTTCACCTGCCGTCCCGACAATCAGTTCTATACCTGTTTATTTTGTGCTATTTCGTGCTTAGATGAGACTATGTGTGCCTGTATCCACTGGCTTTTATGGAAAAGTTATTTTTAGTTGACGATTTGTATTGGTATTGCTTTTATCACTGCTTTTACAGTGTTGTGACGTCTTTAATGAATTGTTTATAAGCGCGAGGTAACGGCATAAAATTTATCTACTCAATAAAGTAGATAAATTGTAGTAAGCACGCGCCAGCACTCATTGACAACAGACTTTTTGAACAAATTTTAAAATAATTCAACAAAAACTTTTTTGAAAACAAGCTTTTATAGCAATAATAATATTAATTTAAAAATACCTTATTAAAAACAAGCTTTTATAGCAAAACCCAACAAAGATATCTTGATTAGGTGAGGAGTTCCTATGGCTTCCTTCCGGTTCCATCATCAGACCTTAGACACCGTCCGGATCTAAAGTACTCGTCAAGATAAGCCTCACGAGCTCAAACATGGCGAGGTTATATTGAGTAGTTGGGTTGGCTATCTTCGGCCTATCAGCTTCGTCATCAGATCCTAAATGTCTAGTTGTATAGTACTCGTCAATACCCATCCAACAAGCCTTAACAAGGGGTCATGTTATATAGTCCACATGCTCCTATGGACACCTTCCGATTCCATGATACTATATTATTGCATTGTCACCAAATTTACATAAGTATGCCAAATTTCAGGTCAATCGGTTACCCGCAAGTGCTTATAAAATGGATCACAAGATCTGAACCGAAAAGACAGAGTGACAAACAGACATACGAACATTGCAGAAAGACAAACAGACATTGCAATTTAAATAAAAGATTGGAAAAATCAAACACTGGCATCACTCCCATATGCATAACTGAGGCCGCTTTTAGGAGCCATTTTTATTAGCAATGCTCTGTCTAAACAAGTCTTAGTGCGATCCCCGCACGGGATTATCTTTATGTGACCCACAACGGCCACAACTACCTATTTCCTAGTGTGGGGAAACGTTTAAAAAATCATAATCATATCTTTATTTGCGAATATGGGTATGTATTACATAAGATCTTCAGTGTTTGAGGTGTTTCACCATATCCAGCTTCATGGCATGCAAATATTTAGTATCTTATAGGCTAAAATTGATAAGCATATAAAATTCTTTAAATATAATATTTACATATCATATATTATTATTTATTCATTCATCATAGTATTATTTAACATATCATTTAGTTATTTATTTAATCTTCTCTTAAACAGTTATTTGTAAATACTGTTTTAATTATTGTCAATATACGAATACGAATACGATCAATCATAAATAATATTGTTTGATAAATTGGTAATAACAATGACGTCATATGTCAATACTAATTATACAACTCTTCTATAACTTATCATTTAAGTAGTCATTCACCGAATAGTAGGTCTTTTCAGCCAATAATTTTTTAACGGTATGTTTAAAAACATGGTTATTACTTAAACATAAAACTGACTTCGGTAGGTTATTATAAATACGAGGGGCCATGCAAAAAATACTTTTATTTAAAAAAGCAGTTTGATTTGGTGGGAAACAAATTTTATAATTATGACGTTTGCTGTTAAGTTTCTTATAATTATTTATGTTATTTCTAACGAATAATATCGTTTCAAAGATATATAGGCAGGGAAGTGTCAGAATGCGTAACTGTTTAAAGAGAGGCTTACAGCTCTCAGTCGGTTTCATACGGCACATCGCCCTCACGCACCTTTTTTGAGCCGCGAATGCTGCATCTTTATTGGTTGCGTTGCCCCAAAATAGTATACCATACCTCAAACTGGATGACACATAACCATGGTAAGCCGTTAATATCACTGATTGATCGACTGTTTTAGACAACATATATAAAGCGTATGCGTATTTATTCATTTTTGAGCAAAGAATTTCTATATGGTTCTTCCAATTTAAGTTGCAGTCTATATTCAAACCTAAAAATTTTGTCGTAAAATGTCCAGTATAATAACAATACGCTCGTCCCCCATTACATTGGGATCAAATATTGCTTGTGGAATGTGGGTGCCTTTGCCCAGCAGTAGGGCAGTATAAACTGATATTATACCCAAAATTATAGTAAGAATTAATTACAAATGATCAGTATCAATACAATTGATAGAGTACTAAAAATAAGTCAAGTAATTATGAAACCGAGACATGTCTAATTAAAATTAAAACATTTGTTACTATCACGTCCCCCAATCACATGCTGTGACATTACAATATTACCTGGCCCCTCTACCGCTATGAGGGGACAAACGCGACGAGTTACGATATCTTCGTGAAATGGTATGCCACTGGAACTATAAAACGATTATTTCATGAAATTATCCAAACTCGACACGTTACGTGTCCAATCGGTCGAAGCGAAAGCCAGTGCCTTAAAAAACTACCATACTTTTTCTACAAGGCATAAATATTCTTTTTTTTAATAGACACAGGTAGCATCTTCCGAGAAATTAAAACATTTAATCGAAATCACTCGATCAAACTGCGTTTAATATCGATAAAATCGGTATCCCATGCTTCCTAATATTACGAAATAATATTAACTCGCTTACTGGAAGCTACGAGTAGTTATCTGTGTAATCGGATACTCCCATCCTTTATTATAGGTTAGGCTGCGCGCACATAAGTTTTACAGTTGATTTGACAGCTGACGGTTTGGGTTTTTGACAGGTTAATTGAAGTTTTTGAGGGATGGTAAATTTGAACTATGCTTCGAATGATCCGATCTATGTGCGATCGGACCAAGGATGACGGATGGATTGATAGGGGGGCGTTGGTGTGAAATGAGGGTTGACATTATTTTTTTTTTTTTCTATTTCCAAGGAGATACATCAACAGACTGGTCCGCACAGTTTCTAATTAAAAAAAAGAACTTGGGTAAATTTCATAGCAAACGGCAAATCTACGAATGTCATGCAGTAACATGTCACTTAATGACAGCATTAGTTCCGATTTTGGCTGCGGTTCAAAAGAACCTTGTACCACTGTATATTGTGCGTTTACGCAGTAATCTCGTTAAAATTATGTACAAAAATCATTATGCTTTGTAACTTTAAAACTGCTGTGCTATGTTAGCACCAGTAGTTATCTTACTAAAACAGCAGTTAATTATTATCACATAGGCCTTTCAAGTTGCATGACACTGAGTACGACCCTCTGCTACTCTCGTCCAAATTCTGCCAGTTGTAGCCTAGGAAGATCATCGCTCCACCCAACCTAAGGCCTCGGACACGAAGTCAGCGGGAGCGGGGCGGCGGCAGTGGCAGCGCGGGGAGCGGCGCGTTTCAATGCATAAATTTATATGGAACTGGCCTCGAAGGCAGCGGCGCGGGGAGCGGTCGGCAAGCGGCGTACGAGCGGTGCGTACCAATCTAGCGGTGCCCGCACGTCTGCATTGCGTAGTGTTGAGTTGTAATATTCTTTTTTTGGTTTTTAACGACCGAAGTTTCAAAATGCCCGCCGACGTGTTGGCGCAAATTAATTAATTTGCTCCAATACGTGAATAAAATTACAATGATTTTTAATAGAATTTGATTTCATAGATTTGCTTCCTGGCCCGGTTGTAGGAATTTACATCTCCTTTTGCCCACAATAAATCAAACTTTAGGAAGGAATTAGTATCAAAAAGATGTTGTCGTCGCTGTTTAGATATTTCGTTCGCGAACAAAGATACTAATTTCTCGTAACAGAACACTACGCTGCTCTAGCGCCGAACGTTCTGCCCGCTGGCTTCGAGATCGGGTACAGCGTTGTCGCGCCGCTCCACGCGCCGCCGCCGCCGCCGCCCCGCTCCCGCTGACTTCGTGACCGAGGCCTAAGTTAGGGAAGTGACACTTCTTGCATACTTATTGAAAATATCATATTTTTAACCGTATTGTACGCCGAGTAAATGGCAGCGAACTTTCAAACTATAACCTAAACTTGACTAATAGAAACCCTTATATCACTGCAAGAGCATTCCATTAGTTTTTTCAATTAGAACTGAAAATGTCTGCAAGATACAACCCATGAAATGGCTTTCGTACCTATAGTGCGACAAGAATATTTTGCCCGTGGATGACATTAACAGGGGGGAGCGCTTAGTAAAATATTCCTACTTCTAGAGAAATATTTCAATAGGTTACTAATTAAAAAAAGATTTCGTGAATGCCTGTATAACTGTACATCATCCATGACAGACACCATAGTGTGCGGACGGCCTATTAAAATCAGTATGTTCCCACTGAGGGCAATTCGGTCTGAATAGTGGCGCATAAATCGTAGGTGAAGGCTCCTTGCACCTGGCACACTGGAATGCGACCTGTATATTGAGAAACGGTCCAAATTAACGGCGATAGCGATTTTGTGCGGGCATTTTTATGTACTACCACGTTTTAGAGATAGTGGCTGGGAACATTCTTGCGCCATTCGGTACTGGGTTCACGTAATAATATTAGCCCTGTTAAGAAACTGTCCCACTGCTGGGTACGGGCCTCCTCTCAAACTGAGAGGAGTTAGGCCATAGACCACCACGCTGGCCCAGTGCGGGTTGGCGAACCTCACACACCTTCGAGAAACTATGAATATTACTTATTGTTTCATTTTTGTGATAGAAGGTCTTTAACTAGCAGAGGGCCAGGATTGTCTATTTTTTATGGTAGATTTAGTTAGTAAACAATTAATTTTGCGGTACAAAATCTCTATTTCGTAAATGAGAGAACTGTATAGTGAGGACACTGATTGATCCTATGAATGTATGTGTATATACACCTTATTGTTTAGAGTTACGCAGACAGTTGTCTTTACTTTTAGTTTACGACCTCTTTCACTACCCTCAAGTTAAGTGCTGATAAGGTACTTCTCGAATAGCGTTTTTGGCTATTAAAACTGGCTAGTTTAACCGTCAAATGATTATATCATGTATCTACCAGTCTTGGTCATTATTTAATCAATGTAGGATCAATCAATTTCAATTAAATAGATCCCCCTAAGATACTCCGAAATAACAATGACTTTTGGATTTCCTCGCCCTCAAAACGTCGCTGGAAACTTTTAAAACCAAAAATAAACCGTGATAAAACCAGAAATAAAACAGATATACAATGCCAAAGTGGAAGGATGTAGGTACCGGGGAAGACCTAGACTATCTTACCGCGACCAAATAGACCGAGTCTTATCTGAGGGTCAAGTCAAGAGTCTTCGTAACCGGCGAGCGTGTATGAGACGAACTATGAAAGTGGAGGAAGCCAGAGAGGTATGTAAGGAAAGAACCTGTTGGAACTCTGTACTCTCTGCCTACCCCGCAAAGGATCTGGCGTGATGATATAGATAAATATATAGATAAAACCCATAATATATTATAAATGCAAATTAATTTCTTCGCAATAAATTTTTGCCCACCTCTAGTATCTACCTACTACTGAGTGTAGACCTCTCTTTTATTGCCACAGGCACATACAGGCTGTATAAAAAGACTTTAGGAGTTCTTCTCAGTCGAAGAGTGATGTTGTCAATTTGTTTTAATTTCCAAAAGTTGTGTTATTTCGACTAATAATGTGTAATTTTTTGGAATATTAACCATTATGTGTTCTTATATGTGCATGAGTGAAGGTAATTTTAACAAATTGATAAAACGTGCCTTTTCGACTTCCCTTAAAACGGCCGTTGCAATTGGTATGTAAAGTATCCACCGCTTTACTATCCAGGGTGGGGTACTTCATTAATTTCATTATCATCGTTGTCATCAAATTCATCGGGGAGTCTAATTAATTTTAACAAACACGATTATATATCTCACTGGACACTGGTAAAATACACTTATAACTAGTGTGAAGCCATAATTTGAAGAAGAAGAAGAACAAAGACTTTAGAAAAGAAAAAACGAAGATGAACTCATTAAGCCGCTATTTCGGAAATATAATTCACTTGTGACTTGAACCCCAATCGTATAGGTCTCACGATTGTTGCCGTGCAGTGCACAATTTACTGGTCTCGTCGCGTACTGGTTATGAGCTATTATCGCAACGAAACTCGCTTTGTTTGTTCAACTTTACTATGTATTCGTATCGCGTTCATGCAATTATGTTGATTTATATAGCTACTTGTTGATGGTTAGGTCGTTCGTCTTCTCGTGGTCGGTACATATAATATTAATAACTACTGTATTTTTTTTGGATCGAGGACTGGTCAGCTACTGGCCCTATCTCAAATAAGTGAAACTGATTATCAGTTGTGGATTTGACTCAGATTCTGATCGATGTAAATTTTATTTTTATTTTATTTATTTTATTTTATTATTTTAGCAGTATTGCCGCTGTAAGGACAATTTCTGAACACTATCTCTAGGAGTCTGGCATTGGTCATGCTCAAAATAATTTCTTTTTATTCTGTGTCTATTTATCCAATCAACTATACCTATGTAATAATAAGACTGATATGTACATAATCTTTGTACAAGTACTAAATAAATCTAAATAAAAGGAAGTGCTCGTGAATAGTGAAGAAAGAAAAGACTACTTGAGATCCGTATGGAATGTCGTTCCCGTGGAGGAGGACCAGAAACTTTGATTTACTGTTTTAAAAATGAGAACTTTCAAATTTATTATACACGGTGTAATTTTAGTCAACCTGGAGCGAAAGCCCAGGTCATATATCTAATGCCTACTGTTCATTGGTATTAGAAAAAATGAAAAAAAAAACTTCAATGATTGACATCTACATAACAATAATAATATAAAATGTCCTAGTCAAAATAGTCAAATAGTCCTTGACCTGCCGGGGTCAGTTCGTTGGTTATGTTTCTTCATTTTCAGCAAGTGATTTCAGCAGGTGGTTTACATAGCATTAACTTGTCGCAAAGGGCCTCTACGTGTTGGACCCATGTTCCCCATGCAAGCCTTTCAAAGGTCCGGGTAAAGCCCGTGAATCTCAGCGAGATACATATAAAATAATATGAGCCCTGTTAAGAAACTGTCCCACCGCTGGGCACGGGCCTCCTCTTAAACTGGTTTAGGCCATCGTCCACCACGCTTTCCCAGTGCGGGTTAGCGAACTTCACACACCTTCGAGAAACTCTCAGGCATGCAGGTTGCTTCACGACGTTTTCTTTTACCGGTAAAACAAGTGATACTTAATTTTTAATATGTACATGCTTTCGAAAAGACAAAGGTGTGTGCCTGGGTTTGAACTGAGACCTCTGACTTTGCAGTCCAACGGTCTAACCACTAGGCTATCACTGCACTATCACTTCTCCATAACAATACCAATTGACGGACAATTTAGCGCAGTGGTTAAAAGCTTAAACCGCTCCGCCCACTGTGTCTAATAGTCGCGGGTTCGATTCCAACACGGGACAAATCGTAGTGTGACCCACAATTATTTGTTTCGGTCTGGGTATTTGTGTTAATAAATTTTCATGTTTGTAAACGCACCCATGATACAGGAAAAAATCCAAATGTGGGGCAACGTTTAAAAAAAAGTGCATTAAGAACGCCCATACCAAGCGCAAAATGACATTGAGGGTGGCGCGGCTTGTCAGCTGGCCGGTAGTTACCTTCGATTCTCACCCTAGCTATGATACTCCGATAGGATTGGTGTTCGATGTATTGAAATGTTCTTTTTTTATCTATCTATTTATCTATATCATCACGCCAGATCCCTTACAGGGTAGGCAGAGAGTACAGAGTTCCAACAGGTTCTTTCTTAACATACCTCTCTGGCTTCCTCTACTCTCATAGTTCGTCTCATACACGCTCGCCGGTTACGGAGACTCCTGACTTGTCCTTCAGATAAGACCCGGTCTATTTGGTCATGGTAAGATAGTTTAGGTCTTCCCCGGTACCTACATCCTTCCACTTTTCTTATCATTTTTTTTATCATTTTTTAATACCAGTGAACAGTAGGCATTCGATACATCACGTGGGCTTTCGCTCCACGACGATTAAAATTACACCGTGTATACGTTAATGGGGTATGAGAGAACAATTCAGAATGAGATAGATATATACTGAGAAATATTCGTCAGAAAAATACCAATAACATTTTGCCTGACCTTGGTTTCAAACCAAATAACTAACTTATACTCTAAAACACCTATTTACCGAAGCAAAAACACGAAAGGCTAACATTTCAGTTAATAATTTCAGGTTTCAATACAGACCTTCCCGACCTCGCCTGAATAGCGTTTGCGAATATATATTTTTTTAATTAAAAAAGTTATTTTTTTTTTCAATGTCGATCGCCAAAGTGCTTGTTATACAAAGGCTCTATTCATTCGGTCGTTGGTTTTCATGTTTAAATTAATGGAAAATTATTTATCGAATGAAAAAGTTGGAATTAAATATATTTTAACGGTTTAACGTAGATAAATGTTCTTTCTATCTGTATTAGAACGCCAGATCCTATGCTGGGTAGGCAGAGTGTCCAGAGTTTCAATAGTTTCTTACCTTACAAACCTCTCTGGCTTCTTTCACTCTCATAGTTCGTCTCATACACACTCGCCGGTTACGGAGACTTGACTTGCCCTTCTGTTAAGACACACGGTCTATGAATGTATGTATTATTAGAATATATTAGATAGCCTTGTTGGTTGGTTGTGATTAGGCTGGTGCTGGATTTAAGTCCCTGAGCCGGATAAATTTGTGAAAAAAATTACAGTGGGGATAGTCTGGAATTGTACACAGTAGAATGACAATAAGCTCACCGCTTATTTTAGTGGAACCTAACACTGGCGAAATGTACTTAGTTATGTATACCCGACAAGCACACAGCTCATTGCAAGTACTCTAGAACAAAGTTTATTATATATTGCTCATACAAATTAATTCCAAGAACTGTTTTGATGATTCGGCTTAACTTGCCTCAGCTGCGTATTTATCATGTAAACAGATATCAGGTTGCATGTTTAGTTCCCGTTCAGTTCCACTAACTGTTTTGATTAATAAGCAAATATGAATTAATACGGCGCACTCTGCGTAGGTGGCGCCTAGTAAACATGTTTGTTTGGCGATGCCTATAAATAGCCATCACTAGACAAAGTACCTCAATATCGTCTTAGCTCTCTTACTGTTCGCACGAACTCTAAGTAATATTATTGACTGCATAGTATTTTGAATATCTATAATAAATTTATATTTGTAAAATAAATATATTTTTATAAAGTCACGCCGGCCTTTATATATCATTACCTAGTGCACCTCTGCTTGGGGAATATAGGTAGACGTGGCTGTGGTATATTTTAAACAAAATAGTAATAACACTTATGCCTAATACGCTCGAAAAAAATATCTATCTATATATATCATCACGCCAGATCCCTTGCGGGGTAGGCAGAGAGTACAGAGTTCCAACAGGTTCTGTCCTTACATACCTCTCTGGCTTCCTCTACTCTCTCGAATAAAATATAATGTTTATAAATGCACCCATCATATAGGAACAATTCCTAGAGTGAAGTAAACATTTTTAAAGTTAAGGAAAAGGAAAAAAAAAACCATACTTTTATTTCTTATTGTTAAGTAGGTGTTTCCGAGAAATCCGTTTACATTTGAAAGCGAGAAATTATTTTAAGAGATAATCTCTAATTCAGCTACTGATAGAATTATTACAGTTGAACGAATTGCTTGGATCCTTGCCAACCCTTAACTGGTTGAAATTATCCTTTGTTTAAACGACATTAAACTTCAATCTATCTTTTTAAAAGTCCAAATTCCTTTGTACATTCAACCTTTACCTTATGCTTTTGAAAGGCAAGGTAATTCCAATTCTACTCCAATGGAATACAGATGATTTTATTCATTTTATAAGCAATTACCGGTGAAAAACTCATTGGATTAGGTCGGGTCAAAAAAGACTGAAAAAATAATTTGCAAGGAACTTAATACAATTTAATTTAGGTTTAATTTTGTATGACACGGATTTTTTTGAGACTATTTAAGTGGGGGTGAAAACAGAGGTTGATATGTAGGTTTGCTGTTTTCGAATGCACTGGAATTGTTTCAATCTTGAAAATAGCTCTTGTAATCTGATTATAAAGAGGAAAAATTAGGTTAGGATTTTGTCGAATTTCCTTTTTTTTCTCACGATGTTTTCCTTCGCCGTTAAAGCAAGTGATAGTTAATTTTTAATTCGCACATGTTTTCGAAAAGTTTGAGGTGCGTGCCTAATAGTTTCTCGAAGGTGTGTGAAGTTCGCCAACCCACACTGGGCAAGCATGGTGGACTATGACTCAAAACCCTCTTAGTTTGACAGGAGGCCTGTGCCCAACGGTGGGACAGTTTCTTAACAAGGCTAATACTCGTATTATATTATATTTTTTTTCCTTGTCTCATAACTCCCTAAAGGATGATTCTGTTTTGATAGTTTGTATCCATTGTGATGATTCTTAGCTATGTGTGATAACTAGGTTTATTTTATCTATTTCAACTATATATACTATCTTCCTATTTGGGAAGGGTAATTGTAAGCCAACTAGCCCATACCCAATCGGATTTCCCATAGGTAATTTTTAACCTACTATTTAATTCTCTTAGAGGATGAAAACCATCTTTGGGTATGTGAATTTCATTGTGGCGACTCTTTACATCGCTACATGGTCATTGTAGCACATGTTGATACGGTCGGTCATGGCAACCACATGTTGATACGGTGACGTTAGTTTTTTTTTTAACTCTCTTTTACTTACGTGTGCATTGTAAATATACTTTATGTAATTATTGTAAATGCAGTCATACAAGGATATTTCGGCTTGCAGCAAATATCTGAAATAACACTGCCTTTTTTTAAATCGTAGCCCCACACTAGGATTTATTCCTGTGTTGTGGGTGCGTTTACAAACATGAAAATTCACATACACAAATACCCAGACCGGAACAAATAATTGTGGATCACACAAAGTTTTGTCCCGTGCGGGAATCGAACCCGCGACTATTAGACACAGCGGGCGGAGCGGCTTAAGCTCTTAACCACTGCGCTAAATCGTCATCAAGTGAAATGTCACTTCATGACAGTCGCAGAGTTACCGTTTCTGAGAAATTCACCCAAGTTCTTTGTTTAATTAGTAGCCGTGCGGACACGGGTTTAGTACACATTATCGAAAGGCATTACATCGAATCCCATTTTTACGAAGCCAGATCATCGAAAATCTATTTGACCGAGTGGTCTTTTGTTTGAAGGGACATTTCATCGAATAGCCAATTGTACGAACTCCATTTTACCGATAGTACATTTCTTCGAATGCACATTTTCGAAAAGGGACAAGTATAAATTATATATTATACTTATTTCTATCGGTAGCGCCAAACTTTAATTAAATTAAATTAAATTTTATTTATACATAATATTCTAGTAAACTTTTTACCTATTCTTAGCGCAAAGTTCTACCAAGATGCTGTCATTGACTTAGCATTTTTTTGAGGTTATTTATCTTCTGGTTGTTAACTAGAATCCGCAATCAGGATTCACTGGAGGATTCATGAGATATATTTTCCATTTCTTTGATGCACCTAGTGTATAGGCAATACTTATACATATTTATACATTTCGATGCCATTACAAGTCTTGGACTAGGAGACTAGGATATCTCCTATCTATCTGTCTATATCATAACGCCAGCTCCCTCGCGGGGTAGGCAGAGAGTACAAAGTTCCAACAGGTTCTTTCCTGACAGACCTCTCTGGCTTCCTCCACTTTTATAGTTTGTCTCATACACGCATTCGGCACATACTAGGAGATCTTAATTCATAAAAGATATATGTATTCTAAAAAGATGAATAGCAGTACAGATGTTCAGCAGCTACTTACGAGGCGGCAGAAGGAATGTTATTTTGTCTTCATTCAGATAAATATTTTGATACAAATTTAAACAATAAATTTAATTAGATATACATAAATGATGATTCAGATTAAACACATTGATTTTAAAAAATGGTAGATTTTTCTGTGACTTTCGAACATATGGCATTCGAAGAAATGTACTATCGGTAACATTGAGTTTGTACATGTGGCTATTCGGTGAAATGTCCCTTCGGACTAAAGACCCGACCCAAATAGCTTTTCGAAGATGTGACTTCTTAATAATTGGTTTTGATAAAATGTCTTTCAAAATGTGTACCAAACCCGCGGACACACCTGTTGAAATATTTCCTTGGAAGTAGGAAAATTTTACTTAATGATAACCCTAATTTCACACCAGCGGCCTTCTGTTAATGTCATCCACGGACCACAATATATACATAATAATTAATGCTACGGGTGTTTCAATCTACTATCGGAGTCATACGCTCATGCCATACCATGTTTGTAAATGCATTTTCGGCTCAGAAATAATTCTTCAAGTGATGCTACGTTTCTTTAAAAGTAAATAAAAAAAAATATTCAAAAGCATTATTGAATTTCGAAATTATTATTATATGAACAAAATGTCCTTAAGATTTTTTTTCTTTGAGTGTAATTAGGCGTATACAAATACTAATAATAGAAATACAAGAGCCACTCTAAGCGGGAGCGATCCCGTCTAAGTATAAAGGGAAATTTATTAATAATCTTATAATAATGCCGCTTCATACAAAACGATTAGTACGCTGCGGTTTGCGGCTGTAATACGATTCGACACCGAATTTTAATTCATCCGGCATAAGCCTTATTAAATTTATTGACGTGATTACTTTAATTAATTAGCGTTTCATATTTGTCAGGCTGTTTATTATGATTTTCGATAAAAATGTGATTGTAAATACCGTTGTTTGCGTTGTGCTATTAAATGTTGTTTTTTTGGTGTATAGATAGTGATTTAGGAGTAATTAGGTGGTTATTGCTGTCTTAAGGCCAACTAGAGGGAGACATAATACCAATGATCTCAGAAGATTATTAAAGTGAGTAATAAAAAAATAATCTTGTTATTATTCATACAGAACGATAGGCAAATAATAGCTTAAACCAGTAGGTTTAAAAGCATGACATTTTGTACATGAGTTCTTTATTCAACGTAGGTGAGTTTTACTCATATTTTTTTTTTCCTTTTCTCGTATCAATGGTTCATATTTGTCCCGCTATGTGGCTAGTTTAATCGCGGCCACGTTCAGCTCTTTCCTTGGACATGTGATGGGACACAAAGAGTAGACTAGCAGGTACGACACTCTGTGAGGTTGCACCACAATCGAAGGCTATTAAGTTTGGATCTCTGAACCCCCATGTGCATCTTTCTCTAAAACATAAAAATAATCACCGTCTCGCCGTTCACTGTTGACACACACACATAACGCAGAAAAGAATAAGTCGTAATATAATACAGGACATGCTTATTACCATTACTTTAGGGGCACAATGTCTGACTTTAGACTGCCGCTGAGAATTTTTCTATTGGAAAAGTATAATTTATGTGACCGTTGGAATTGGAACTCAAGGCCAATATTAACAAAAAAAATGCTGTAAACCGTTATAGACCTCTAAAATCTGGAAGATCTGAATCATTGTATTGTTTTGAACATATCTGAAAAAGAGAACTGAATGTTGGTGTAAATAAGATTTAAAAATATTCATTTTAGTGACACATAATTCTCACATTCCATTATATACAAAAAGTATTTCACACTGTTCCCCCAAAAAAAGATTTAAAAACCAAAATTCTATAATTATCGCGACGCCTTTTTACGGTCGTATGAAGGGTGCTTTAAACGACGCTCAAATAAAACGAATAAAAACTTTCGTTGACAGATGTTACTTGAACCCTATGAAATTATTTATAGAACTTTTATGGGCTTTTGTAAATGATTTTGGTAGTAAAAACGAGTATTCCCGTTGTAAAACTGTAATTTCATCACTTAAAAAGTTTATGTTTTATATTATGAACATTTTATTTGTAGAGAGTTTAGTGACAAGCGAGGTCTCAGAGCATAAAATTTTTATGATCTGGGGACAAAGCGCTCTTAGCGGTGTGGGACCATAGTCTTACCAATTACCAATATCAATTCGAAATGGGGAAACGTTACAGAAATTTTCATATTCGAGGTCTCCGTATTGCAGAAAGCAAGTTAAACCGTTATTCTGGTATGCCAATTGGATGCCTTATGGGCGATTCTATGAGTTCCAATAGCAGGTGCCCACAAATCTGCCTGCACCAATCAGCACTAGGTTCGCGTGATGGAGTATGACGTAATCCCTATCACTTCGATTTGTGAGAGAAGGCCACAATAGTATTTCGCCCAGCATAGGGAAAAGACTGGTTATATATTCTAGACATAACCATAGAGAGATTAGGCCATACTCTAGGCATGGCATGATCTCTCTCTCTCTCCTCGATTTTATGAGGGAATTCATTTGCGCAGTAGAGTTAAAGCTATAGTAAAGATAAAGCTATATCATTCCGGACATAATAATTGAAAGAGAAAAGTCATACTCTACGCTTGACCTGATCTCTATGTCCTTAATTTTTAAGAGAAGGCCTTTGGCTGGCAGAGGCACAGAAGCTGATTTTATATATTCCAGACATAATCATCCAAAATAAAAGCGTGTTAAAAAGAGACTTAAGTCATACTTCCCGTATGAGTGCAATCTCTCTCCTCTCGATTTATGAGAAAAGAAGATATTTTACCCAGCAGTGGAAAAGTACAGTTTATGTTATAAGTTGTAGTTGTCGATATGAAGAGTCGCTAGTTTGTAAGGTCTCTATCATGCTAATCAGAAACTAGAAACATTTAATTTTACGCAAACCACAAACCCCGTTTTAATTGATAGTAACCAACTAGAGAAGGAAGCAGATAATATATTTTATTTTCGATCTACGATATCCGCGTAAATTAACATCAATCGATTGCTATTGCTATGATCTTTAATGAGAGCTTAGGATGCAGTCAGATTATACGGTACAAAAATCGCATACAGTTTAAGAATCAACTTAATACGCATATAGCAATAAGCATGTGTGTATTAATGTATGTAAGGTTAAATTTAAAATGTATATTTATAATTTGACTTTTATTTTTTTAGGTAAGAGTAAATCCTATATAGAATTTCTGCGTTTCTTGGGGGCGTATCGCATTCCATTAGGCTTTAAACATTATGGTGGCCTTGAGGAATGCACCGTCGCTCCCCTGTGCCGTACTTAAACGAACATACCTACTTATTATTTACAATCATGAGCTTTAAATCCAACCCTTAGGTCGCACAAAGTGTAATGTTTCTATAGAAAAAAATAAAGTACCCAACCAGACTCCTGAACTGTGTCCAGTGTAATGGCGATAGGCTCGATTCCAATAATTTACACTGGAATGAAACATCGTCAGCTATACTTAGGTGCAAAATGTACACCTTTAGGTAGCACTAGGTACTTTTAGGTCCTGCTCGGAAAATATAGGGTTGTCAGTGTTGTTTTCTTATGGATCTGACAAAGGTATCGGGAAAAAGCGGCATGTGGAAAACAGAACCGATCGTTGTTGCGCTTTTCGGCTGATATAATAGTAGTGATTTGTTTTATTTTAATAGCTTAATATGTATTAAGCTTTAGCAACTAATGGCTAAGCGGTCGCCATTGCTTCGTTCCTTAATTAAGCAGTACCAAGACATAGTTATTAAGTCTAAAACAAGTCTGTCGGGTCTCTGAGGAAATTAATACACAAACGGGAGTGTTAGAAAGGCGAAAGCTACAAGGATGTACAAAGCTAAACTGGCAAGACTATTTATATGTTAAAAGGAGGTTTTAATAAAAACGTATAGACTATCTTCGTATGTTTATGTGTTGCCATAGAAGTAGAAAAGACATTCGTTACGCAACGTTTTTCGAAAAATGATTTATCATTGTTATCTTGCATAGAAGGCAGAGTAATTTTAAACATCAATCGTCATGTAGATAAATAATTTCGTCATCATCAACAATAATTTTAATTTAAAAATACATTTTTAAAAACTAGCTTTTGTAGCAAAAACACAAGAAAGATATCTTGTTTAGTTGAGGAGCGCCTATAGTTCCGTTTCCATTATCAGGCCTTGGAGAGCACCCGGGTTTAAAGTTTTCGTCAAGACAAATCCAACGAGCCTGCGCACGGCGGAGTTTATATTGAGTAATCGGATGGTTATATTGGCCACCATTTGGCTTCATCATTAGACCTTGAATACTATTTGGTTGAATAGTAATACCAATCTAAAAAGCCTAAACACGAGGAGGTTATATTGCATGTTCATGTTTATTTATTTATTTTAAGGCATACCAACAACATATACCTGAGAATTAGTCCATAACACGAATGATATAAATAGTTCTGGGGTATACACAACACTGCTTATAACACTATATTTTAAGTAGCACAACTACAGAATAAAAATTAAACTAAATTAAACAAAACAAAAAAGTATGGGAAAAATAATGAACATAGGGATACAGTAATACAATAAACTATGTAGGAGCTAATAGTCGCGGGTTCGATTCCCGCACGGGACAAATCTTTGTGAGATCCACAATTATTTGTTCCGGTCTGGGTATTTCTGTATGTGAATTTTCATGTTCGTAAACGCACCCACGACACAGGAATAAATTTAGTGTGGGGCTACGTTTGTTTTTTTTTTTTAAACTGAATAAATAAATAATAAAAAGACTTTTGGAGTTCATTCAATTTCTTACACATTATCGCTTGAGCTTAGACTTGAGCTTAGACCTATGTTTTTCCTACAGAAAGGGATAAAGAATTCTTTGGAAATAAGGTATCTAGGAGGTTTAGGCGGTACGGTATAGAAGATTTACTCAACAATCCCATTGGCAATTTTGTAAATGAAAGATAGGCTGTGTAAACGACGGCGTTCACGTAACGACTTCATTTTGAAAAACTAAAAACGCTGGTTTAAAAGGGCTTCTGTGACTTATGTCTTGAGTGGTGAAAGCAAGATGTTTGGTAAAAGCTCTCTGGACGCTCTCTACTCTTTGCGAATGTTGCGCATAAAATGGATTCCATACTACACTAGCATATTCAAGCTGACTACGAACTAGAGCATTTAATAGAATCAATTTTGTTTTGACCTGCCTTAATCCTCTTGCATTGCGCTTGATAAAGCCTAACATCTGCACCGATTTTTTCGGTATTGAGTTGATGTGTGACTTAAAAGTCAGCACTATCAATGATGACACCGAGGTCACGCGTTTCAGGAACTGTAACTAATGTGGTATTGTGAAGAGAGTATGAGGTACGGTAGGGATTATTTTTTCTGGTAAATTTAATGTGATGACACTTAAGTACATTAAGTGTCATATGACTTAATCGACACCAATTCTCAAGACTTTGTAAGTCACTTTGAATAAGTTCACTATTTCTGGATGCCACTAATTTTCTATATATTTTTAACTCGTCGGCAAAAAGTAAACATTCACAGTTTTTTATTTGAGATGTGATGTCATTAATAAACGCCAAATAAAGAACTGGGCCGAGATGGGAACCTTGTGGGACACCTGAGCGTGCACAATAGTGTTGTGAAGTATAGCCCCTGATTGCTACGAATTGTGATTATCCCGTTAGGTAGGATGAGAACCATCCCAGTAGCGATCCATGTATGCCGTAGCAAAAAGAATCGAATGACTGACTTTATAAAAATCACTGCTGAAATCGGTATAAATTGCATCAACTTCAAGTCTTTTATCAAGCACCATTGATAAATCGGAAATGTATTTTAACGAGTTGCTTTCTATAGAACGACCAATTCTAAATGCATGTTGGCTGTCACTTAATTTTGTCTCAAAATGTTTTGTAATGATGGGGCATAATAAACGTTCAAAAAGTTTAGAGAAACAAGATAAAATCGATATTGATCTATGATTTTGAACATTGTCGGTGTCGCCTTTTTTGTGTATGGGTACAATTATGGACTTTTCCATTTATTTGGAAATACTCCACCTTCAAGAGAACTGTTAAATATAAGGTTAATGGTATTGAAAGAGCATGTCCACATCTTTTAATAAACATTGGTGGAGTTGAACCTGAACCAGGACCTTTAGATATATAAATTTTATTGATTGTGTTCAAGACTTCCGTAACAGAAAATTTTACGTTACTTAGGGTGTCGTATAATTCAACAATATTTGGAGTTATGTTGTAAAAGAAGGGATTAGTAAATACTAAAAAAATTGGGTTGCAAATAAATTAGCAATATCAGGGTCATTCTCTGCTATATCATTGTTTAAATGCATCTTAGCTGGAATTGCATTTGCATTCTTCCAATTCGTGGTGTGAGACAGGGAGACGTTATATCCCCGAAACTGTTCTCCGCCGCGCTGGAAGATGTCTTTAAGCTTCTGGACTGGAGAGGACTAGGTATCAACATCAACGGCGAGTACATCTCTCACCTTCGATTTGCCGATGATATCGTGCTCATGGCGGATACCATGGAAGACCTCAGTGCCATGCTCGACGACCTCAGTAGAGTCTCTCAACAAGTAGGTCTTAAAATGAACATGGACAAGACGAAGATCATGTCAAACCTCCATGTAGTACCAACTTCTATAAATGTTGGAGACTCTACGCTCGAAGTTGTTGATGATTATATATACCTGGGACAAAGAATCCAATTGGGTAGGTCCAACTTCGAGTGAGAGGTCAATCGTCGAATCCAGCTCGGTTGGGCGGCGTTCGGGAAGCTACGTAACATCTTCTCGTCCAAAATTCCGCAGTGTCTCAAGACCAAAGTCTTTGACCAGTGTGTGTTGCCAGTGATGACTTACGGCACTGAGACATGGTCGCTTACGATGGGCCTCATAAGAAGGCTCAAGGTCACCCAAAGGGCGATGGAGAGAGCTATGATCGGAGTTACCCTGCGGGATCGAATCAGAAACGGGGAGATCCGCAGGAGAACGAAAGTCACTGACATAGCACTCAGAATTGCTAAACTTAAGTGGCAGTGGGTGGGGCACATCGCTCGTAGAACTGACGGCTGTTGGGGCAGAAAGGTTCTCGAATGGCGACCACGTACCGGAAGACGTGGAGTGGGTAGGCCCCCTACAAGATGGACCGATGACCTGGTGAAGGTCGCGGGTAGAAGTTGGATGCGTACAGCACAAAGCCGGTCGTTGTGGCGGTCTTTAGGGGAGGCCTTTGTCCTGCAGTAGACGTCTTTCGGCTGAAGAAGAAGAAGATACACCCTAATACACACCCTAGTAACACTTTTTCCTACCTTGGATTTGAACCCAAGACCTCGTGACTACCAGCTACGCCACTATAGCAAAGACGTAATGGTTTTCTATAGAACATAAAATAAACCTTTCCCATTCTAAAGCCTTAATTAAACCATCCTGTATACTTTTGGGCTTGCGCCAAATATCCTTTTCCTGACTCTATAGCTATGAATATTCATAACAATTTATTCTCGATAATAACCTATGGAAATTGCGGTACACGTACCATTTAATTGAGCTTCAGTGCACCAGGCTAGTTAAATTAGCAAGAACTATTCAAAGAATTGCAGACTGCGTGGATTGTCTGGAGTGGATTATGGCAGAGAGATTGGGTAAGGCATAATTGTGACATACTGCTTGGTTTTATCGCGATCTAGTTGTGTGCAAGAAACAAAACTATTTTATACCAATTTTATCACGATATTTTAGATTTTTATTTTTCTTTTGATGTTTTATCTGCGTTGATTCTTTGTGAAAACAAAATGTAGTCTGCTTTTCTTCAATATGCAATATATCTTCGTGCCAAATTTTATCAAAATCTGTTCAGCGGTTTAGGCGTGAAAAGGTAGAAAACAGACAAGCAGAGTTACTTTCACATTTATTATATTAGTATTTAATTAGTATATATTAGTATGGAATAAAATTTGGACATAGACATGATATCTGCCGAGATGATTAAATATGGTGAAACTTGCGTCCGGGACGCGTTTTGGGTCCTCGCAAATCTTTGCTGGAAGACCGGTAGAGTCCCTACAGATTGGCGCCGCGCAGTCATAGTACCCTTGTATAAAGGCAAGGGCTCACAATATGACTGCGCCAATTACAGGGCCATCAGTTTGATCAGCTTGGCAGCTAAGGTGTATGGTAAAATTATTGAACGGAGAATGCGCGAGAAGTCCGATGGAGTGTTGTGTGAGGCACAGGGAGGTTTCAGGTCTGGAAGAGGATGTTCGGATCAAGTTTTCTCCCTCCGCAACATCGTAGAAAAGCATCTGGCAGTAGGCCGGAAGGTTTTCTGCGGTTTTGTGGACTTGGAGAAGGCGTTTGATAGAGTCGTGCGAAAGAGACTTTGGGACATTTTGCCAGAGTATGGTATAAAGGGCACCCTGTTGCGAGCCGTCCAGTCCACCTACGTGGACAGCAAGGCATGCGTACGGGTGGGTGGTAACTGATATGTATGTCGATCTCAGGGGAATCTTAATATATTCTCGGAGCACAATGAAAACACAGTAGTACGTTACAACGTCTAATTGGCAAGAGAGAGGGTAGACATTTTTCATGTTCTAATATCTAAACTTACGAACTACCCACATATATTACAGTAACATGTCACCTTGGTTTGATGTTAAAATGAGCGTCAAGCACGGTTGCGTGTGGACAACACGTTGTCTAGACTGTTTATAGTGTATCTGGATAAAAGTCTTCAAACTGAATGCGATGACTGAAGGGGTAAAAATGGGTGATCTAGTGATAAACCACCTATTGTATGCAGATGACGCGGTTTTGATAGCGCCAACAGCCACTGATCTGCAAACACTAGTCACAGTTATGAGAGACGACTGCATGAACAATGGCTTACATTTGAATGTGAAGAAAACCAAAATTATGGTTTTTGAACGGGAAGAAACCAGAACGAATGCAAGGATTGTGGTTGGTAACGATGTGCTGGAGCACGTGAATGAGTTTGTATATCTTGGATGCGCCTTCAGTAAGGATGGGAAATACACCGCTGATATAGAGAGAAGAGTGAATGCAGGTAATAGAGTGAATGGTGCGATGGGAAGGCTACTTGGGAGCCGGCACTTAAGCCAAAAGGCGCAGCTGGCCATGCATAACGGAGTGCTTGTCCCAACGCTGTTATATCGCAGTCAGAGTTGGGTATGTAAGAAGGAGAACGAAAGCAGGATAAATTTGGTCGAAATTCGATCTCTGCGGAAGATGTGCTGGTCACGCTGACCGACCGTATTCGCAACAGCGTAGTAAGAAAGCGAGTAGGTATGAAAGATAGTATCGGTGTAAAGATGAGAAAGGGTATGCTCCGTTGGTTCGGGCATATAGAAAGAATGCCAGAAGAAAGAATAACAAAACAGATATACAATGCGAAAGTGGAAGGATGTAGGTACCGGGGAAGACCTAGACTATCTTACCATGACCAAATAGACCGTGTCTTAGCTGAAGGGCAAGTCAAGAGTCTCCGTAACCGGCGAGTGTGTATGAGACGAACTATGAGAGTGGAGAAAGTGAGAGAGGTATGTAAGGAAAGAACCTGTTGGAACTCTGTACTCTCTGCTTACCCCGCGAGGGAGCTGGCGTGATGATATAGATAGATAGAATAAAATTTGGACTGGCAATTGCGTTGTTTGTCATGTGGCGTATGGTACGGATAACGATCACGATGTCGTGGTTTGGCATCCTACGTCCGACAAAGTATGTATTCTTTTTTTTTATCGAAGCCACCGCTAGTGTCAGTACTGAGTCTGAAATTATACTCGTCATAATAATAATAGATTCGCCCCCTAATAAATTGGAACCTAATATCATTAGCAAAAAGTGGATACGCACAATACACCTCTGTCACCTCTGTCCTCACTTTGGGGATATAGGGGGACTATGTTTATTTTTTAGGAATTTAAAGAATCTGTGGATAGTATAGATTTGCTACCAGGGATTATGTCAGACGTGAGATCGAGTAAGCCGGGCATAATTGTGATATACCGCTCGGTTTTATGGGGAATCAAAAGTTGGGATATTATTATTGTTCAGGTTTTTGTCGGATGGTCTGTTGCAGTGCTAAGTAGTTGAACAATCTCAAATATTTAAATAGCTTGCACAATGAGATAAATCGTTTAAACAATTTTGTTTTGACTTAAATATTATGCTTCTAATATTTTACATTTTTAATAATATTTATGAACGTTAGTAAAATAAAAAGTATTATTGATTTGAGCAATTGAGAACGTTGATCTTTTTATGTTGCTGGTTGTAAGTACTTACCAAAATCTACATTCGGCGCTTTATTCTTTTTCCACAGAACTTTAAATAATGATAGTAATTGGTGAAAGATTCGCAAGATCTTGCGAATCTTTTGGGGTGGGTAGGCACTATAAGGTCATCTCCACATCCGTGACTGATGTTGCTAATGTTGCATTAGCGGCGGTGGTTGTATACCATCAGGACACCTCCCAGCTCGTTTGTGTAGAATGGCAGTCTCGCCTATTGTTTTTTTTTTTTTTAAATAGTGGCTATAAAGATACTGCATCGTTGGTCTGGTGGCAAAGCACATCGCTTTGTGATCACGAGGTCCTGGGTTCAAATCCTAGGTCGGACAAATGTAGTTTTTCTAACGAAAAATTCCCAGTATGAGCCCGGAGTGCGGAATTGTGCCCGGTATATGGCAATAGGCTCGCCCTCTATTACATGGGACCTAACATCGTCGGCGAAACGTGGGTGTACTCAGTACACCTCTGCCACCCCCGTTTGGGGAATACAGGCGTGACGGTGTGAGTGGTTATAAAAATCAAAAAAGCACTACTGACGTAACTGAAATGTTGTAAGAATATTTTGAAACTATTTAAACTAGTCAATACTATTGTATATAGGGGACTCAAAATTTGAATACCACAGGCAAGAGATATTATTTATTTTATTGATGATATGAAGCACCGATTGAACTAATACATCGAACAAGTTGAGTAACTTACCAACGCTCGCTAAACTGTTCATCCGTATATCACGCAATACAGAACTTAAGTCTACAGTTCTGTATTTTACGCGCAATATCTCTCCGAATGGATCTCATAGTTAAGACGATGCCAAAGTCATTTTGAATACTATGAAGCCCCGATTTATCAGCTCAGTGGATTTCGTACTTTGCTTTTGTCAAACTATTTGATTGTTATCTACCTGTATGACTTAAACTGAGTTTAGGAAATTGGCTTAGCTGATTCTAGTTTGGATCTCTTCGAAAATTCCTTTGGATAGTTTGAGACAATTACTTATTAATAATTAATAGGTTTTCGAAATACTTATGCGGTGACGTATCTGAAGAGCAAGTCAAGAGACTCCGTAACCGGTGCGCATGTATGAGACGAACTTTAAGAATGCAGGAAGCCAGAGTAGTCCGTACGAAAAGAACCTGTTGAAAATCTGTACTCTCTGCCTACTCCGCAAAGGATCTGACGTGATGACATAGATCGACTTATACCCTGCTTTTTGTTTAACCCAAAAAATAAAGAAACAGACTGGTACAATCCAATAAAACATTCCTCCTCTTTAAAAATAAGTACCGTCTAATCGAAAACATTAGGCTTCTATCTATCTATAACCTCACGCCAGATCCCTTGCGGAGTAGGCACAGAGTACAGAGTTCCAACAGGTTCTTTCCTTACATACCTCTCTGGCTTCCTCGACTCTCATAGTTCGTCTCATACACGCTCGCCGGTTACGGAGACTCTTGACTTTTCCATCAGATAACACTCGGTTTATTTGGTCGTGGTAAGATAGTCTAGGTCTTCCTCGGTACCTGCATCCTTCCACTTTCACATTGTATATCTGTTTTGTCATTCTTTCCTCTGGCATTCTTTCTATATGCCCGAACCAACGGAGCATGCCCTTTCTCATCTTTACACCGATACTATCTTTCATACCTACTCGCTGTCTTACTATGCTGTTGCTAATGCGGTCGGTCAGCTTCACTCCGCACATCTTCCGCAGAGCTCGCATTTCTACCGCATTTATCCTACTTTCATTCTCCTTCTTACATACCCAGCTCTCGCTACCATATAACAGCGTTGAGACAAGAACTCCGTTATGTATGGCCAGCTGCGCCTTATGGCTTAAGTGCCGGCTCCCGAGTAGCTTTCCCATCGCACCATTCACTCTGTTCCCTGCACTCACTCTTCTCTCTATATCAGCGGTGTATTTCCCATCCTTACTGAAGGCGCATCCAAGATATACAAACTCATTCACTTGCTCCAGCACATCGTTACCAACCACAATCCTTACATTCGTTCTGGTTTCTTCCCTTTCAAAAACCATAACCTTGGTTTTCTTCACATTCAAGTGTAAGCCATTAATCATGCAGTCGTCTTTCATAACTGTGACTAGTGTTTGCAGATCAGTGGCTGTTGGCGCTATTAAAACCGCGTCATCTGCATAAAGTAGATGGTTTACCACTATGTCACCCATTTGTACACCTTCATTCATCGCTTTCAGTCTTTGAAGACTTTTGTCCAGATATACTATAAACAGTCTAGCGGACAACACGCAACCCTGCTTGACGCCGATTTTAACGTCAAACCAGGGTGACATGTTACCACCCACCCGTACGCATGCCTTGCAGTCCACATAAGTGGACTGGACGGCTCGCAACAGAGTGCCATCTATACCATACTCTGGCAAAATGTCTCAAAGTCTCTTTCGCACAACTCTGTCAAATGTCTTCTCCAGATCTACAAAACCGCAGAAAACCTTCCGGCCCACTGCCAGATGCTTTTCTACGATGTTGCGGAGTGAGAAGACTTGATCCGAACATCCTCTTCCAGACCTGAAACCCCCTTGTGCCTCGCACAACATTCCATCGGACTTCTAGTAAACTTAAAAGCAAAATAAAAAGACTCAAGTCCAGCACAAAGCCATTATATCCTCAATTTCCACCCGCACTTGAAAACCAGCGGACCAAATAAAAACAAGAATGTCACCTTACTTCCTACTTCCTTATTAACACATATCTTATCATTGTCATTTCTTACTTTTCCTATATTAAGTATGTATTATGTAATATCCTATTCTATGATCAATCATATATATAAACATTATCACCGCTAGCGTCTCTGAAGAGATTCCTAGAATCGCTCAAGGAGAACCTAGTACGACCAAAATGTCTGTTTGAAAAGGGTCAAGCGTAGCATTCTAAATCAACGGAAATACGTGGGGATGAAGCGAAAGTAGGCAAAATGGTAGCATCTAGGGAACTGTAATCTCTGCCTTCTCCATTGAAATATAGGCTTGAGTGTATAGTCCCATTAAGATTTTTTGCCCGCGACCAAATTTGGAACTAACGTTGTCATCAAGTGAAATGTCACTTCATGACACTCGCTGAGTTGCCGTTTGTTATAAAATGTACCCATAACCTTTTTAATTAGTAAACGTGCGGAGCTGCCTTTTGAAACCTATCCTTGTCTCATTGCTTATGTGTTAATATATGTAGATTCCTAGAGATACATGAGACCTTTTGGAAGTTTAATAATATCTATTCAAAACATCTGCGTTATGCTAAAAAATAATATCATACTGCCTTGTTAGTCCAGTTGGCATAGTGCAAATAGAGATCAAGAGATTATGATTCGGTTTCTCGATAAACAAAATTGGCAAAATGAGAATGAAGATGTAAAGCTTTCTTATTTTTATTTTCATAGTTCAGTAATGATATCCAACGATATAAAATTGCATTTAAGTTCAAAATTGATAATTATTTACGTTCACTTTAATAGATACTTTACGAGTGCAAAAAAGGGCTGTTAGGGTCATCAATAACTTAAGTAGTCGTGACTCTTTAAGAAAACTGTTTAAAAAAGCTAATATCATGACGGTCCCATGTCAATATATTTATGAAAACATTATGTATACTAGAAAAAAATTAATCTCTTTAATCAGCTAGGTGATATGCATTGCTATAACACACGACACAGAAATAAAGGGGGTCTTTCCAAGAGCGTGCTCGTCGCGACCCCTGCCAGCCGCTATGGCTGCAATCTTGGAACGAGCAAGTACCGCAGTGCGGGCTAGGGTTTCCCCCCGAGGCGACGCGTACCGGCCCGCCCCCGTCGGTACGAACATAGGCAGAAGCGGCGATGGGGGCCGCCACCCATCACGCTGGGCCCGAACTGGCGAGTCGTGGAGTGCAGAGTGCCGAATAGGCACCTGGAATGTAAGAGGTGATATGGAAGATAACATGCATGAGGTGATTGATGTAATAAAAGAGAGACGCCTGGATGCTTTGTGTGTAACAGATACTAAGCGAAGGGGCAGTAAAACCTGTGATCTCCCTGACGGCATGATGGCTCTGTGGTCTGGAGTGCCACAGAGTGATCGTGCCAGCATGGGAGTGGGTATCTTGTTGTCCCGTCGCCTGGCTTCTGGAGTGAGAGATTATGGCCTGCATGATGCGAGACTTCTCTGGGTCCGTTTGAATTTGGGTATCACTAGAGTGTTTTTGGTTGGAGCCTACGCTATCGTAAGCTCATCGACACCCCAGGACCTTGAGAAGATTTGGGATAATGTCAGGGAAGTTCTGGACCTGAACGGATGGGTGGGAACCAGGCGGCAATCTTGCGACGCTGCTCTGGGTCCTTATGGTGATAAGATAGTGAATGATGCAGGTAAGCTTATTGTAGATGTGTGTTTGGAAAGAGGTCTCCTTGTGTCCAATACAATATTCCAACACAGGGATATTCATATGTATACATGGAGAAGAAATGAACAGAAAAGCATGATAGATTTGATCCTGGTAGATAACCGTCTCCGAAGTAAACTTCAAGATACCCGTGCGTATAGAGGTCCTACTCTTGAATCGGACCACTATCTTGTAATTGCGTGGTTTAGTGGTTTGTTCTGGAAGTGGAGGCACTGGCGAGAGCGTATCCCCTTCGGAGGCCTTGAAAGAATCAAGGTTGAAAAGTTGCAAGATGAGAGCGTGAGGAGAATGTATCAAGACAGAGTCCGGGACATGTTTTTGACAGCTGGTTCTTCGGACTCAAACATAGATGAATGCTAGAATTGTCTGAAAGAGAGTTTGGTAGAATCAGCGAAAGAAGTGTGTGGCTGCTCAAAGAAGCATAGCACAGCAAAAGGGGATGCATGGTGGGACACAGAGTTAAAAAACTCTGTAGAAAGTAAGAAGAAAGCGTGGCAGGACTATGTTTCTTCTTTGAATCTAAATGACAGTATGACAGAGATGAAGAAAGAAATATAAATATGCATTGCCGAATGCAGGAATGCCACCAAAACTTTAGTGAAAGAAAAGCGTGAAAAAGCTAGTGTAATTGAGGAGGAGAGGCTGGCGAAGAACTTCGAGAACAACACCAAACTCTTTTGGCTCCAAAAGGTGAGAAAGGTTCGAGGTGATTCGTCAGGCTCCAGAATTGAAAATATAAAATCTAAAGATGGTGACATTCTTGCAGACACACGAGCTGTGCTAAACCAATGGAGTGAATACTTTGGAGAAATGTATGAGAATGCCCCGGATACTGGTGCCACAGACGAGCCCAGAGGCGAGTTTGCGGCACGGAAGAAGTTGAATGGGCGATACGAAGTATGAAAAAAGGTAAAGCTGCGGGAATAGACATGCTATTTGCCGAGATGATTAAATATGGTGGAACTTGCATCCGAGACGCTTTTTGGGTACTTGGAAATCTTTGCTGGAAGCCCGGTAGAGTCCCTACAGATTGGCGCCGCGTAGTCATAGTACCCTTGTATAAAGGCAAGGGCTCACAATATGACTGCGCCAATTACAGGGCCATCAGTTTGATCAGCTTGGCAGCTAAGGTGTATGGTAAAATTATTGAACGGAGAATGCGCGAAAAGTCCGATGGAATGTTGTGCGAGGCACAGGGAGGTTTCAGGTCTGGAAGAGGATGTTCGGATCAAGTTTTATCCCTCCGAAACATCGTAGAAAAGCATCTGGCAGTAGGCCGGAAGGTTTTCTGCGGTTTTGTGGACCTGGCGAACGCGTTTGATAGAGTCGTGCGAAAGAGACTTTGGGACATTTTGCCAGAGTATGGTATAAACGGCACCCTGTTGCGAGCCGTCCAGTCCACTTATGTGGACAGCAAGGCATGCGTACGGGTGGGTAGTAACATGTCACCTTGGTTTGACGTTAAAATCGGCGTCAAGCAGGGTTGCGTGATGTCCGCTAGACTGTTTATAATATATCTGGATAAAAGTCTTCAAAGACTGAATGCGATGAATGAAGAGGTAAAAATGGGTGATCTAGTGGTAAACCACCTATTGTATGCAGATGAAGCGGTTTTGATAGCGCCAACAGCCACTGATCTGCAAACACTAGTCACAGTTATGAGAGACGACTGCATAAACAATGGCTTACATTTGAATGTGAAGAAAACCAAAATTATGGTTTTTGAACGGGATGAAACCAGAACAAATGCAAGGATTGTGGTTGGTAACGATGTGCTGGAGCAAGTGAATGAGTTTGTATATCTTGGATGCGCCTTCAGTAAGGATGGGAAATACACTGCTGATATAGAGAGAAGAGTGAATGCAGGTAATAGAGTGAATGGTGCGATGGGAAGGCTACTTGGGAGCCGGTACTTAAGCCAAAAGGCGCAGCTGGCCATGCATAACGGAGTGCTTGTCCCAACGCTGTTATATGGCAGTGAGAGTTGGGTATGTAAGAAGGAAAACGAAAGCAGGACAAATGCGGTCGAAATGCGATCTCTGCGGAAGATGTTCGGAGTCACGCTGACCGACCGTATTCGCAACAGCGTAGTAAGAAAGCGAGTAGGTATGAAAGATAGTATCGGTGTAAAGATGAGAAAGGGTATGCTCCGTTGGTTCGGGTATATAGAAAGAATGCCAGAAGAAAGAATGACCAAACAGATATACAATGCGAAAGTGGAAGGATGCAGGTACCGGGGAAGACCTACACTATCTTACCATGACCAAATAGACCGTGTCTTATCTGAAGGGCAAGTCAAGCGTCTCCGTAACCGGCGAGTGTGTATGAGACGAACTATGAGAGTGGAGGAAGCCAGAGAGGTATGTAAGAAAAGAACCTGTTGGAAATCTGTACTCTCTGCCTGTCCCGCGAGGGAGCTGGCGTGATGGTATAGATAGATAGATAAATAGACATAAATAATAAATAAAATCAACCGCAATTTCATCCTGTCAAAAATTCATACGTCTTTCATGGGGCACTGTGTTAGATTTTATAAAAAAAATCCAATTGATGTCACTAAACTTATTGAAAATAAGTTTAAAGCTTGTGTAAAACGAACACTTTGTAAGCAACCTATTATTCAATAGTAGATTATTTAAAATACAAAAATGCTTGGATAGATGCTATTCCAGGTCCACTTGAGTCATGACAACCTATTCAACGGTTATTAGTTAATATTCCCGCTCTTCCTTCTATTAATTAAACATAATGACATTTTTTTTTGTAAATTTGGGAACCATGTAGCCCTTCTCATTAGTAGTATAATTTCTTTTATTTAACTGAGACTCACCTGATGACGAACCTACATTGTTCTCCCATACCCCACAACAAAATTTACATGAAAGAGTTTGTAAAATTTTTATTTTAAAAGTTTTACCGTGGAGTTTCTTGCCCTTCTTCTCCACAGGAATGACATTCCGAAATGGTGGTAGAGTCTTTGTTACTTTTCTGACGATTCATAAATACTATAATGGTTTACATAAATAAAAAATATTCTAATTCTGATTCTAATGCCAAAATAATATTGAGGTGCACGAACCATATCGCAATACGACAAAATTATTAATCAGATCACCTATTCTACTAGGACCATTACTATTATTGCCGTGTAATCATATTTCTCACCCTATCAGCCTTATTACTTGCTAGAACATCGATTGGCACTTTTTATCCATCCATTCGATCACACGTACAGTTATACCCACTATAAAGTTAGTAATATAGTTTTATGTTCGGATCTTTAATGTATCAAGGATATTTAGAGCCACGTTAACCTACCTGGCTTTCGTAACATTCCTTGCTACGATCGGACTTTTTAAAACGTGTTTTGTAAATTTATCGTACTATTAAGGAGAGGGGCGCGCAAGGACCACTGTTCTTCCCTCAACTATTTTAATGCTTGCATTTAACACTTGAATTTCACGGCCAGAATGTGTTAACTAAAGCTTCATTGTCTTGATTGTTACATCATAAGGTATTATTTTGTTTGATTATAACTTTGCTAGGAATATAATTAAAGATATTATAGTTTAATTAAAGATTTCTATCTATCTATCTATCTATATCATCACGCCAGCTCCCTCGCGGGGTAGGCAGAGAGTACAGAGTTCCAACAGGTTCTTTCCTTACATACCTCTCTGGCTTCCTCCACTCTCATAGTTCGTCTCATACACACTCGCCAGTTACGGAGACTCTTGACTTGCCCTTCAGATAAGACACGGTCTATTTGGTCATGGTAAGATAGTCTAGGTCTTCCCCGGCACCTACATCCTTCCACTTTCGCATTGTATATCTGTTTTGTCATTCTTTCTTCTGGCATCCTTTCTATATGCCCGAACCAACGGAGCATACCCTTTCTTATCTTTACACCGATACTATCTTTCATACCTACTCGCTTTCTTACTACGCTGTTGCGAATACGGTCGGTCAGCGTGACTCCGCACATCTTCCGCAGAGATCGCATTTCGACCGCATTTATCCTGCTTTCGTTCTCGTTCTTACATACCCAACTCTCACTGCCATATAACAGCGTTGGGACAAGCACTCCGTTATGCATGGCCAGCTGCGCCTTTTGGCTTAAGTGCCGGCTCCCAAGTAGCCTTCCCATCGCACCATTCACTCTATTACCTGCATTCACTCTTCTCTCTATATCAGCGGTGTATTTCCCATCCTTACTGAAGGCGCATCCAAGATATACAAACTCATTCACTTGCTCCAGCACATCGTTACCAACCACAATCCTTGCATTCGTTCTGGTTTCTTCCCGTTCAAAAACCATAATTTTGGTTTTCTTCACATTTAAGCCATTATTCATGCAGTCGTCTCTCATAACTGTGACTAGTGTTTGCAGATCAGAGGCTGTTGGCGCTATCAAAACCGCGTCATCTGCATACAATAGGTGGTTTATCACTAGATCACCCATTTTTACCCCTTCAGTCATCGCACACAGTCTTTGAAGACTTTTATCCAGATACACTATAAACAGTCTAGCGGACAACACGCAACCCTGCTTGACACCGATTTTGACGTCAAACCAAGGTGACATGTTACCACCCACCCGTACGCATGCCTTGCTGTCCACGTAGGTGGACTGGACGGCTCGCAACAGGGTGCCGTTTATACCATACTCTGGCAAAATGTCCCAAAGTCTCTTTCGCACTACTCTATCAAACGCCTTCTCCAGGTCCACAAAACCACAGAAAACCTTCCGGCCTACTGCCAGATGCTTTTCTACGATGTTTCGGAGGGAGAAAACTTGATCCGAACATCCTCTTCCAGACCTGAAACCTCCTTGTGCCTCACACAACACTCCATCGGACTTCTCGCGCATTCTCCGTTCAATAATTTTACCATACACCTTAGCTGCCAAGCTGATTAAAGATTTCAAAATAATAAAAGACACTGACAACGTATTATACGTTTGTTCTGACAATTTTAACAATTCTTTGACTTTGATCGTTTATAATTTTTATTTTTTGTTGTACCTTTAACGCTTAGATGTTATGCAAGACTTACAGAAAGTCACACAGATACAACATTTATAATCACATATATCCGTGAGATAGCAAGGCATCAAACTTCTATAGGTCACAGCAATTCCATGGTATCTTCATACGATATAATTGATTTCGTAATTAAAACACTATTACTACCTGGTGGCCTAGAAGCTTATGCTAGAATGCACGTAGCGATCCTGGATTCGAATCTTAGGTAGGACAAAGAGAGGGTTATCTATCGAAAAATTTCCAGTAATAGTCCAAGGTCTGGAATTGTGCCCAGTAAATGGTAATAGGCAGATCCCCTATTACATTGGGATCGGACACTTTGGAAAAAGTGAGTGTACACAGCATGGTTCTGCCACCTCCACTTGAGGAATGTAGGCTTGACGGTGTTAGTATAGGATTGAACCTTTATTTTGAATGATCAATGAAGAAAGAATATGGAAAACATGTTGGTAACGAAACGTCTGCGCTTAAGTTTTATATTTCGCAATATGAGTGCTTCAAATCATTTTTAGACGGAAGCCATAAATATAGCGAAAGTATAAACAGAATATTGAGAAGAAACATGAGCTTAAAGAATCCTTTCTGAGTTTTCTCGAGTTTTAAAAGCATATTTGGCTTCGATTCCAATAAATTCGCTTCATACAAAATATGAGATTTCTAGTTTAAGTTTTATTTGCCGAATTTCTTATGGCTTTACAATATCTGCGATATTTCATTTTGATGAACGGTGACTTTTGATCGCGCTGGGAAGCGCTCGTTTATAGAATATACTGCATAAATATTCTAGAATACTGAAAGATGTCGCATCGAAGTTGCTTCTATGTTAAGTTCTTACGTTTGTAAGTCATTTATAGCATTTATAGCTCAATATTCTTTTTTGTTTTCAATTTCGCTATTGTCTTTCTGTAAGGCCGATTATTCTTTTATTATTGTTTTTCTTCTTCTTTCTTTCTTTCTTCTTATTCTACTTCCATCACTTCCATTCGGTTCTTCTTTCAGCTTTTAAAAATTTGTCTGGCGTGAATCCCAGTTGCCTAGCCCTATCCAGTTGGGCCTGCTGCGTTATCATTTATAGTTTTGTGGGGCCTAGTTGGTAATTATTTTGACTCAATCTGTGTTGATAGTACTACATATGGAGCTAGTCTAGTCCGCAACGCAGTTTTGTCAACATACTTCTATCTTCAGCTGCAAGACGTCCACTGCAGGACAAAGGCGGGAAGCAAACACCGCCACGATTTAGTTTCAATATAGGTACTGTAGTATAATAATCTATGCCTAGAGGAAATCGTTATTAGCTATTGTTAACCGACTTCTAAAAAGGAGGAGGTTCTCAATTCGACTGTATTTTTTTTGTATGTATGTTTCGCGATCATTCTGCCAATTATGAATCGATTTAGATGATTCTTTTTGCATTGGGTTCAGTATAGCTCCAAGATGGTCCCATTTAAATTTTATCGGTATTGGACCTTGGACTTGGAAGATACACCAGATATAACGACAAACAATACAAATGCGCAGATGGAGATACTATGGGTATTACGTCAATCCTATAGGTACCCTGCCATAGAACTAATCAGAATATTAACTGACTTCAAAAAAGGAGGAGGTTGACAATTCGTCTGTTTTTTTATAATGTTTTAATTTAGGAACTGATTTTGATGATTATTTTTGCGTTGCGTTTAGTAAAGTTGCCCCATTTTAAACAAATCGGTTTTGAACTTTGCACTTTGAAGAAACACCAAGGGACTCCTAAACGGCGAACAGCACGAATGTATAGATTCGGTTATTATGGTTATTATATCAATCCTGTAAGTACCTTGCTGTACCACTCAGCAAAATAATATAATATAGGTATATAAATATTCGTAAATAATTCACTTGCCACTTAAAATTCAATCAATCAATCAGCCTATCGCAGTCCACTGCTGGACATAGGCCTCTCCTAACACGCGCCATTGCACACGGTCCTCCGTCTTCCGCATCCAGTCTGTCCCAGCGACCTTTTTGAGGTCGTCGGTCCATCTAGCTGGGGGCCGTCCTACCTTACGCTTACCAAGTCGCGGTCTCCACTCTAGGACACGCTTGCTCCATCGGCCGTCGGTCCTTCTGCAGATGTGACCAGCTTTGTCGGATTACCTCGTTACGAATTTTATCCTTCAAAGTGACGCCGAGCATAGCTCGCTCCACAAAATTATTAAATAAAACTCACTTAAAATTAATATACCACTTAAAATTGTAAAATAAAAATCTTTAAAAAAAGAATCAAACCGGCTTCTAAAAGAAAAAAATAAATATTCGAAGTCGGTGCCAAATAACCGACTTTTTTTACGCGGGGAAATGCCTAACGCATACCCCCGGGCCGAGGGCACGGTCCGGGTGGTTATGTGGGGCTTGCACCTACTAAAACCCCTTGGCGTGATACTGCCCTTTTGCCGGGCCACAGGAATCGTCACTAGCATAACCTCTGTGGCACCGGCGGGCTCAGTCCGCAGTTTGGCCCGGACCTCGACACGTGTAAGGGAAGTTCGGTCTCCCCGTACCGCCCTTTGGAGTCTTCGTGGACGCAGCACTTTTACGGCGCGGGCCTGCTAAGTGCTAGGGCACCGGGGTGCCCTCCCTGACGCCTGCAGACCGAGATTACGGTAGGCGAAGGTCATTCCGAGAGTATTCCCTGCACCTTCGCCCAACGCGCCGATTGCGAGCGGTATTGGAGAACGTCTCCTCCCTCACCCGCTCTGCCTCCTCCTTAGCGGACATAACGGCCTCGCAAAAGGCCGCCATTGCCGCCCAGGCGCTCTCGCTCCTAACCATGGATGATATCACGGTCGGGAGCGATAGCTTCTGTCTCCCTGCAACGAGCGCTCTGGCGAGCAGGCTACGCTCGTCATCCCATGCCGGGCACACCACCAACGTGTGTGCCGACGTGTCTTCCGGGGCCGCACAATGGTGGCAGCGCTCTGCCTTCTCACGACCGATCCGCCACAGATACCGCCCGAAGTAACCATGCCCGGACAGTACCTGCGTCAGATGGTACGTGAGGATGCCGTGTGCTAAGTAAAAGACTGCACTAACCACTATTGTTATATAACATTTAAAGAATTGTATGATTTACAGATTTCATCAACAATAACTAAATATTTTGCAGTTGTATTTTTCATTATATACCGACACTCGAGAACAGCCTGTCTTGGGCATATACACGGTAGATATACTGTCGAGCGGATATACATATAGTAAAATTAATCTGAGTGTAGGCTGAACGCTTCCTGGATCAAGTAGCTGCATGTCAAATTTTCAAACTCTAAAGATATATTTCCTAACTTCCTTGTAAGGCAACTTTTGTAAAAGAAATGAAACCAAGCAGAAAATTCCTTTCAAGAAGCTTTTGATATCGGACGCAATCGAAAATCCATCGGACTCTACCACTAAGCTATAACCGTAGATTATAGATACTATGGATCCCCAGGACTATAAAGTGCACCAGATATTGCCATCTTTTGCTACACACAACGATGATTTATTCATAACATCCTCTGCCATGAAATTGTACAGTTAAGACATGTTTATGGTCTCCACTGTCGTGTACCAAATAGAATTTTGAAAGCGTACCAGACAGTTCTCGTTATTTATGTTTATAGACTGAAAGTTTAAGCTTTGAGGAAACTAATTTTAGTTTACAATAGGGATGAAATTAATGTAGAGGAACATATCCCAGTAAGTGTTCAGATAACAATTAATTTTACTAATAGTTCTGTAATTATTTTATACCCACCAAAAAGGGTAAATCTACTGTCGTAGTAAATAGTAAAAAAGGAAGAAAATGATTGCGGGAGGCCTTTGCCCAGCAGTGGGACTCCAACGATAAGATAATACAGTAAGATAATATAATATAAAAAGGATTACACATGAGTCCTCTAATAAAATACATCGTCCGACCAACTAACATTAAAAATGAAAATCACGAAAAAATTTGCAGTACGCCGTATGGAACTGCTCAAGTATGCAGAATGAATTCAAATGAAGTCTTATTGTACCTCGCTGATTTAATCCATGTAATATTATTCGTAATTTGGATGCTATATGTTAAAAAGTTACGAGCAGCATCGAAAACCTTTGAACAGGTATCGAAGCAAAGGTCAGAATCCGTAAAAGCCATTATTTCCTATAATTTATTGTAAACTGTCTTTGTTACAATGTCTATACAGCATCAATCGAACAATATATCGACAATAACTTTATCATAATAAAGGGTTTAAAATATTTTGTACCAACTTTTGAGCTGTGTATAAAAATGCTGTTATATTTGGCAGATGCAAACATCTATGGAAATAAGCTTCACGTAGTAAGCTGTAGTTTATCCTATACCTGTGTATTTCATATCCCAGTTTTACTATTCAGGAATTGATGATATGGATCCTCTGAACGGAAATGAGGTTTTTGAAATATTTTCCTATAAAAGACAGGATACTACCACCTGGTGCTACCTAGTGTTTATTTATTTTATACGTGATGCTATCTATGAAGGAAATAAATATTGCAAGAGAATTCTACTGAAATGATTATTTTTTACTAAACGCAGTATCAACATACAGCGCGTACTGTGCGCTTTTATAAAAATAATATTTTAGTGGACACATCGTCACGCCTATATTCCCCAAGCAGGGGTGGCAGCGGTGTAGTAACTACACCCACTTTTCACCGACGATATTAGGTCCCATGTAATAGGGGCCTATTGCCACATACCGGGTACAGACTCCGAACTCATACTGGGAAGTTTTTGTTAGAAAAACTTCATTTTTCCGACCTAGCATTTGAATCCAAGACCTCGTGATCACCAAATGATTCGCTTTGCCACTACACCAACGAGGCAGTCTTATTATTTATTAATTATTTGTAGTATTTTATTGTATATTAATTTAAAATAATATTTATCTATCTATCTATATTATCACGCCAGATGATGATATTTTTGTTTTATTTAAAACGTAGACCTACACTAGGAATTATTCCTATGTCGTGGGTGAGTTTAGAAATATGAAATATACATACACAAACACGCAGACCCAAACAAATAATTGTGGGTCACACAAAGTCGTGTGGGAATCGAACCGGCTTAAGTTCTTAACCAAGCCGTCAGTTAAATATAACTAAAGATATCGAGCACCTCGATCTTCTCAGAAATTAAAACATAAAAATTTCTCTTTATTTTTATGTTCTATGGATTTGCACCTACTTCACTAGTCTTTGCATCACCCTAAGGTAGACTGGTAGAGAATGCCTCAGGCATTAAGTCCGCCTTTGTACCTGTAGTGCATAAAGTATTAAATAAATAAATAAAAATAAACGAAACAACTGTACAATCAGATTTAGTTTAAAACAATATTGTAAAACTAAAAATGTTTCTATTTCTTTGTTTCAGATGTTAGAGTTCGCAGAAAATTCGTGCAAGACTTTGAATTCTCAAAGCGTGCAGTTATCACATGGCTTAGTAAACTAACTCAAAATGGGAACCAGTGAAACAAACAAATCTAATACTTATTTAAGCCAAAATGGACCCAAAATCGTACTAAATAAAGATGAAGTTAAAACTGTAGATAAAAATGAAGTTGCTGGTGTTAGTAGTGAAGAAACAGAACTGGGTAATGTTACCGAAAGTAATAGAAATATAAAACATAGATCGCGAGTGACAAGTAGAAGTGCCAATTCATTGTTCCTTTTGATAAGGATATCGTTAAAAATGAAGGTTTTAGTAAAGCAGTGGACGATGTTTTGTTTATTGGTTTCCAGTGCCAGTGCTAAGGAACAGAGGTTTGCGATAGAACCGCAAGATCAGGTGAGAATTGAAAAGAAATATTATTTTGCTATCATAATGTTTTTATTATAGAAGGTACCTGCAATATCTCTGTAATGATAATAAGTCACTTAAATACCAATCTAGATTCATCCAAAATCTCGATATAAAAAGACCTTATGACAGTATGGTGATCCAATGTATTCGGAATAATAATTTGAAAATGTGCGCCACTAAATGGTTCTAAGTTACTTGATTGATTTTAGTTTTTCCTCAATTTGTCGCTCTTTACGACTTCCAAAAGTAGAAGGAAAATTAACTTTCTTAATCCAATAATTATACGGAGAGAATCTTCTTCTCTGTTTATTACCTAACAGCTGTTTTTTTTAAAACGTATACTTAGCAAACTTTTCTTTTCATCCAAAGTCTTATTTTCATAAACAAGATGAATAACATAACTTTTATAACTTTCAAAGCATTTCCACATATCTGGTTACACCTAAGGGTCAGAATTTATTTTTAATCGAATTTAGGTAATTAATAGTCTTTTACATTCTTTATTCAATCTCTTTCTATCATTATATTGTTTTTGAATCAACAATTACTTCTGAATCTCTAAAATATTTAACTAACATTAAATGAATTCTATACTATCAGTATAAATAAACAAACACTTTTAATTTCTTCCTCTACATTCTCCTACAATATTAAACATTTAATTTACAAATCGTAAACTAATGTTATTTCAGCGAATCTCTGATTTAATAACAATTTATTTTGTTGCCCTGACGGCAGATTTGTTTGCGAATTAATTTCAGCCTCATTAATGGCCGAAGCGTTGTACCAATGAAAATTATTGTTCAAACGAAATGCTTCATATAATTTAGTTAATTCATTAACGGGCTCCGTAGCCCCGGATGCATCGAAAACACAATTGCTACTATTATTTCAATCGGATATTTGTATGAATTAATTAATATTAACTGTTTCTGTATTGTTTTCCTCTATTCTATTGGTTTTTGGAATAGATACATTATTAAATTCGGTTTGGTTTGCTCATGTTTGTTTAATTTTTATTGTAATTTGATTTGGCGATTTGTGGTAGGTATTGGATTATGTAAACATTTGCATTAATTATTTTGTGCTTGATCAAAATCTCGATGGGCTATATTAATGGAAGAAATTTGCAATGCACACATTAAGAACCCTTTAGTTGTTGTCATTAAATCTTAGCACCGAAATAATTAAGATGCTATGGGAATTTAATCTTAGTATTCTAGTTTAAGTATGTGATTTAACTAGGGATATAAATATTAAAATTGTTTGAACTTTTTAGTAGATAATTTAAAGTACGTTTCAACATCAGAAAACCTATTATAACATGAAATAAAACTAATTTTTCGGATTTTATCGCGGTTTAATTTTTATTTTTAAGTTCCCGACGTTTCGAGTGCTTTGCAGCACCCATGGTCACGGGAGGGACTGAGGTGTTAGACGTCCAAAAGGCATAGTTGTTCCGGGGTACCCTCAAACTTCTTAATTATTTTTGTTGGTCCGATCTACGCAGAATGAGCTCACGGTGTCTTGAGGTCTTGCAGTGTTATGCTTGGTTTTGGATTTGATTATATTAATTACCGGATCCCAAGTCGATGGAAGCACCCAGCCATCTTCTCTATTAAAATTAGGATGTTTTTTAATTTCAATAGCCTCGCGAACCATCCTTGGTAGGAATCGGTGTTCTTTTACGAGGATTTGTGGTCTATCAAATCTGATGTTATGGCGGGTGCGGTCAAGGACATGTTCACAGACTGCAGACTTCTTTGAGCGACGGTGTTTTAGTTTTATTTCAGTTGTTTTAAAAATTAGTTTTATTTCATGTGTAATATTCGCGTAAATCTAAGAACTCAGTATGTGAACCTATTATAAGTTTAAATAAATATTTAAATTTGATCTTTTAAATTAAGATTAGTAAATTGCCAATTTACTTTGTTATCTTGATTTTAAACATTCGCTTTATTGTTACAGCCGTGTGATAGTGGTTACTATTTATGGTTTTATAATGCTTAGGTCCTTTTAGGGCTGCCTAAATATAACGTCACGCCCATATACTCTAAGTGCGGGTGGCAGTGGGACACTGTATACATCCACTTTTCGCCGACGAAGTTAGATCTCATTTAATAGAGGGCAAGCCTATTGTCGTACCGGCCACAATTTCAGACTCCGGACTGGTTTTTCAAAGAAAACTACATTATCCGACCTAGGATTTGAACCCTCGTAATCCCAAAGGACATTATTCACCACTAGACCATCGAGGCAGTTAGTAGGTTTGCAGTTCTTTCTATCAAAATCAATTTTAGAGTTACCTAAAAACATTTTAGTTTAAAAGATAACCCAAAATCATTTTTGTACCAAGATTTAAAATAATGAATTTAGAAATTTTCGATATTTAAAAGGTTTAGGGAAACATCTAAAAAGGGAAAGCTATCATTACAATATTATTTGCGTACAATAACGAACCTATCGAAATTTCAACAAACAAATCAAATTAAGATCAACAAACCACGTGGAGCAGAAAAATAGGCGAAGAAATAATTCAAAAAGGTTTGTCATCTATGAAAACATCCGCGCCCAAGGGGCTTTGGGGTTGGAATTTTTAATATCAGCAGATATCCATACAAGCTTTTTTTCTGTAGCAATTCAGTGCTTTACGAAAGAATAATATTGGGGGAGGCCGGACGGTTGAAAGGATTCTTTGGAATATCGCGGTTGGAATGGGACATGTAATTTGAAGAATAGCGTTATTTTAGGAGTGTAGGACAATTTTGGTAATATGAAAGTACGTTCTAAATATGCCATGATATATATTGCATATTTTCAATAACAGATGTCATTAAAGTTCTAAATGAGATGAGATGATAGAGTTAAATTGATTCAGCCAACAACGAGTGGCAGTGGACGGGGCACATCGCTCGTAGAACTAACGGCCGTTGGGGTAGAAAGGTTCTCGAATGGCGACCACGTACCGGAAGACGTGGAGTGGGTAGGCCCCCTACAAGATGGACCGATGACCTGGTGAAGGTCGCGGGTATAAGTTGGATGCGTACAGCACAAAGCCGATCGTTGTGGCGGTCTTTAGGGGAGGCCTTTGTCCTGCAGTGGACGTCTTTCGGCTGAAGAAGAAGAAGAAGAAGCCAACAATGAAAACATTGCTTACTACTACAACTCGTTGATTGAATGGAATAGTGTTACTAATTAAAATAGCAAGAACAGAAAAACGAAGCTTTATAGCTTTGAAAGTAGAGTGTTAATTCAAATAACGAAATTTTTGAGTTAAATCGCTATTGCCCTGAGCCAGTGAACTACAATTGCAGAAAAGGAATCAATCTCACTATCTCCCTTCTTCTTTCTTTCTATTTTAACACACCGTTATGCTTATATCCCCCAAGAGGGGTGGCAGAGGTGTACTGTATATGATGTATATGGTGTGTATAGTGTTGTACATGGTGTATCATGAGTTAAGAAGACCTAGATAGAAGATACTTAAATAGTGGTTTATTTATATCTATCTATCTGCCTATATCATAACGCCAGATCCCTTGCGGGGTAGGCTGAGAGTACATCTAATAAGGCTGGTATATAATAATGAGTACTAAATCAGAGAGGTCTTAGGAAAGAACCTATTGTAACTCTGTGCTCGACATACCCTGCACGGAACCTGTCGTGATGATATAGATTGATATTCTATCAAAATATATGAAGCTACGCATTCTTTTTGATTTCTGCTACGTGTCTCCATATTGACAACTACTATTACCAGATTATATGCCTATCACCTTCACCCTGTTATTATCTTTTTTTGATGTATTGACGTCTATCAACACTATTGTTCCACAGACCGCTGTAGTGGGATCCAGGGTGACTCTTCCCTGCCGAGTGGAGAACAAAGTTGGCCAGCTGCAATGGACTAAAGACGACTTCGGGCTTGGCACACATCGACATTTGACGGGATATGAACGGTACAAGATGATAGGCAGTGATGAGGAAGGTAATATTATATTTATTAGGGCTTAAGTCAACTATGACCTATATACCTCAAGGCATACCGGTCATGATAGCATGTATCGGATGTTAGGAAAATCTCACCTGATACTTAATATTGGCCCTGTTAAGAAACTCACACACCGTTGAGCATGGGCCTCTTCTCAAACTGAGAGGGTTTAGATCATAGTCTACCACGCTGGCCCAGTACGGGTTGGCGAACTTCACACACCTTCCAGGAACTCTCAGGCATGTAGGGTTTCCTCACTTTCTATCTCATCGTTAAAGCAAGGGATAGTTATTGGTTTTTTTAATACGCACATACTGTTGAAAAGCAGAGTGTGTGCCTGCGTTTGAACTGGAGTCCTCTGATTTTGGAGTCCAACGGTCTAACCACTAGGCTATCACTGCGTATTTCCTGATAATTAGTAGTTTCATAATTTATTTTATTTATATTGGTTGACCAACAATCGTACGCTAATTGTTACTATAATTACCGAGGGTTAGATAGATATATTTATTATGGATAGATTTGCCTACTATGGATAGAATTTTGACATATTTTGTATGGAAAATCTGACAAAATTCAACAGCCAGTAAGCAAATCTATCAAAAGTTAAATATTGAAACTGGCCATTAAGGGCCTACCGCGATCGACCATTTCTCGACCGGGAGAGTGACAGTGATGGAAATATTTCACAAAAGAATAAGGGACGGATATAACGAGCGCGCGCTCGGCAATAGACGACGTATGTGCTAAAACAAATTTTATCAATTTCTAAGAAAAACCATTATAAAAGAAAAAAATTGCTTTACAATAACTTTGCTACAATGATTTTCTATGATTTCAAGTAAATTCTATTGACAAGTTCTAAGTGTGAAAATACAAATCAATAGCCTTTAGATTTTTTTCTATCAAGAAAATTTCGTTTAATCGTGTATTCTTTTTACTAAATTATAAAATATACAGTCAAAAACCATATTTCGAAATATTAAGTCTAATTATACGTTATATGTTTTTCTCGCGGTAGCCCCATAAGTAATGTTGTTGTTTTATTTTTTTTAAACGTAGCCCCATACTAGCATTTATTCCTGTGTCATGGGTGCTTTAACAAATATGAAAATTCACTTACACAAATAAATACCCAGACCGAAACAAATAATTGTGGGTCACACAAAGATTTGGCCCGTACGGGAACGAATCTGCGACTATTAGACACAGTGGGCAGAGCGGCTTAAGCTCTTAACCACTGCGCTAAATCGTCCGTTTGGCGGAAGACATAGTCCAGTGGATAAGTGCTTAAGAGAAGTCGCGGGTTTGATCCCCGCGTGGGATAAATCTTTGTTTGACTTACAAATATTTGTCTCGGTCTGGGTATTTTATGTATGTGAACTTCATGTCTGTAAATGCACCTACGCACTATAATATAAAAAAATATCAGCCTATACTGCCCACTGGACAAAGGCCTTCTCTCACAAATCGACATGAGAGAGATTAGGTCATACTCCACCACGTGGACCCAGTGCGGATTGGTGGAGGCAGGTTTGTGGCCACCTGCTGTTAGAACTTATCAAGCCGCCTTTAAGGCTTCCAACTCGGCTTACCGACTACCACATTAAGTGGTAACCGGGACCAACGGCCCGGTGCCTTCCGAAAATGCCACAAACGGTCACCCATCTCAGGCCGACCGAGTCGAACGCTGCTTAACCTTGGTGATCGGTAAGAACACCGCGGTCGCACAGCGCGACAAGCGCTTCCACCTACGCACTATCTAGAAATAATTCCTAGTGTCGGGCTACGTTTCATTAAGCAGAAATAGTACATAGAGCCAGCATGTAAGATTGAACAACTGCTCTTTGATGATGGCGAAAAACTTAATCTGACTAAAGTAGGTGAGATGACAGCAAGACTGATGTACTTGCCCACTTTGTTTCAGGTGATTATTCGCTGGATATAAAAGAAGTGGCTTTAGATGATGACGCCTTATACCAATGCCAAGTCAGCTCTGGAGCGAGAGGTGAGTAGTTTTAATTAATACCTCAAACTGGTTATGAGTCAAGAGTCAAGTCTCCTTATCCGGTGGGTGTATGAGACGAACTATGAGAGCGGAGAAAGCCAAAGATAGCTGCGAGCATGGAACTTGTTGGAACTTTGTTCTCTCTAACCCGCACCCTTGCGGGGCAGGTCCCAACCCTCCCTGGCGTGATTATATAGGTAGATACGATTATGAATCTAATAATCATAAATTTTCTATCTGAATCCTAGGTCGGGTAAATGTAGTTTTTCTAACGAAAGATTCCCAGTGTAAGTCCGGTGTCTGGGATTATGCCCGGTATATGGCAATAGGCTCGTCCCCTATTACATGGGGCCTAACACCGTCGGCGAAAAGTGGGTGTATTCAGTACACCTCTGCCACCCCCGCCTGGGGAATATAGGCGTGACGGTGTTTACTTTATTTATTTTTATTTAACAATAAATTTATTGTTCTCAACACATAGACATGTAAGAATTTGTGATATCTATATATTGCATATACGTACGTATATACGTGATGCACACGTATGTACACATTTTTACGAAAATTGCGCGGACGGAGGGAGGGAGGAGTATGAAATTTCCTACACTTATAGTTTATATAGAGAATGCTAATATTTTTTTAAATTATGCATAAAACATATATTAAATCAATGAAAAAAACATCACACACACTACCATGTATTTGACACAATACACGTAAAATTGATTTTCGACTTTAATATTATTTGTCTATAGTCTTACTGAATGTCAAAAATAACCAGCAAACGATGAAAGAGTAGGTCGAATATCGACCTATGGGCGACCACTAGTAATAGAATAATTCCTTAATTACTATTTTTACCTTTGTGAGTGACTAATGTCCGAACTAGGGGGGGAACCTGTGCGACAGATTATCAGGCCCGCAACAACTCTAGACTCGTATCATTTTTAGGAATCATAAACTTAATACTAGAGATAAGTACCTAAATATTTGTAGAGTGCGAGAATGTGTAAGTATGTGTGTGTGTTTTATCTTGAATGATTCTAACAATTTAATACAGTACCCATTATTAATAATTTTGAAGGCTATCGGCACGTGTATGGAAAAGTTAGATTTTTTCAGCTAAAGGCCTTTTAAAGTTTAGCGCTAGTTCGCTATATTTTTCTTTGTGAGTCAGATGTGAGTACGTTATTTATCTATCTCTATATATATCATCGCACCAGATCCCTTACAGAGCAGACAGAGGGTACGGAGTTCCAACACGTTCTTTCCTTCACTCTCATAGTTCGTCGTCCACATTTTCATAGTAGTAATAGTGTTTCAAGAAGTCAAATATTGTTGACATCAGACAAGTAGTACTTGCATTTTGAATGAATAACACTTGTTTTATTCAAATTACATGAATTTAAACAAAAATGTTATTACATGGGACCTAACATTGTCAGCGTAAAGTGGGTGTACGCGGTGCACCTCTGCCACCCTCGCTTGGTGAATATAGGCGTGACGGAGTATTTTAAACAAAAAATTTTAAACACTAGTAAAATTTACTATAAAATATAAGTATTGAACCAAAGAGGAATGTGGTATTAATGCCTTCTAATCAAAAAAACGCTACTTGAAATAAAACCTCTAAATTATTAGTAATCGTAATAAAGCGTAATCAACTTCTACATGTAATTACAATGTTACTTTTTATCATTACTATAATAAGTTCGGCTCGTATCACTATAGCATAAAAGATCAGCGAGTTCACTTAGTTCTAATACCTAGAGGAGCTAGAACGGCATCTCGTACTGCGATGTGTGTATTTATTTTTTTTGCATATAAAACGTAACCCTACACAAGGATTTATACCTGTGTCGTGGGTGCATTTACAAACATGAAAATTCATACACACAAATACCCAGATCGGAACAAATAATTGTGGATCATATAAATAATTGCCCCATGCCGGAAGCGAACCCGCGACTATTCGACCCAGTGGGCGGAGCTGCTTAAGCCCTTAACCACTGTGCCAAATCATCTGTCAATGAACCCGCTGTTCTTGGGTTGTAGTTATACGTCAAGTTTATAGCTCAATCACACAGAAATAAATGCCAAGGAGAGGCGCTCGTAGCGCTGTGCGACCGCGGTGTTCCTAGTGAATACCAAAGTTAAACTACCTTTGGTACGATCGGTCTGAGTATGTGACCGTTTATGGCATTTTTTAAGTTGGGAGGCTTAGAAGGCGGTTGGAAGGCGGCTTGATAAGTTCTAACAGCAGGTGGCTACAGACCTGTCTTTACCAATCCGTACTGGGCTCTCGTGGTGGAGTATCATCTAATTTTTTTTACCTTTAATTGTGAGAGGAAACCATTACATGCGTGTATCTGTAGACTGAACCCGCTGTTATTAAGCTGTGGTTACACGCCCGTTTTATAGCCCAATTACACAGAAATAGATACCAAGTACAGTATTCATGGTTGCCGTAAAATTGCCTTGAAAGTACGAGTACTTTTACTGTTTTGGACTCGAGATAATAAAGCTTGATAGTCATTAACTCTACAAGGAATCGACGCGGTACATACGAGTCGTTTGAAGCCGTAATGAGATATTTACAAAGTTACATACGTACTTAATTAAGGGCGATTAGATGCACAATCGAATGCCGGAAGTTGATTGTTAATTTGTCGTTTAACTTAATCTATTAATCAATCTTACTTTTTTGTGTATACTTTCCTATTTTCTACGTTTATATATATACTACTACTACTACTATATCATCACGCCAGCTCCCTCGCGGGGTAGGCAGAGAGTACAGAGTTCCAACAGGTTCTTTCCTTACATACCTCTCTGGCTTCCTCCACTCTCATAGTTCGTCTCATACACACTCGCTGGTTACGGAGACTCTTGACTTGCCCTTCAGCTAAGACACGGTCTATTTGGTCATGGTAAGATTTATATATATAAATAATTAATAATGTTAAAAACTTAAAATAAAATAACAACAATGCAAAAACACCTTTTTGTAAACAAGCTTTTATAGTAAAAACACAATGAAGATATCTTGCTTATTTGAGGAGTTCCTATTGCTTCCTTCCGGCTCCGTCATGAGACCTTGGACACTATTCGGGTCTTAAGTACTCGTCAAGACAAATCCAACGAGCCCAAACACGGCGGGGTTATATTGAGTAGTTTGGGCGGATCCACTGGCCATCTTTCGGCTTCATAATCAAACCCTGAACACCATCTGGTTGTATAGTACTTGTCAATACTAATCTAACAAGCCTAAATACGTGGGGGTTACGTTATACGGTTCACAAGTTTCTATAGCCATCTTCCAACTCCAACTTTACATAGGCATGCCAAATTTCAGCTCAATCGGAGATCTGTAAGTGCTTCAAAGTGGATCACAAAATTTGAACCGGAAAGACAGACAGACATACGAACATTGCGAATTAAATAAAAGTTTGAAAAAGAAACTTGTAAAAAGAAGCCAGATAGATCTGTAAGAGTAAACCCTTACAGATCTCTCTGGCTTCCTCCACTCTCAAAATTTGCCTCATACACGCTCGCCAGTTACAGATACTCTTGACTTGCCCTTCAGATAAGACATGGTAGTCATGGTAAGACAGTTAAGTCTTCTCCGGTACCTACATAATATAAAATATTAAAAGAAGTTCTAATTAACATTATAACGTTTTTTGCTAAGTAATTAGTTTTGTTATTCAAAAAGAAAAAAATTCCAGTTTTTTGGTATACATTTTTACATACATTTTGGTGAAATATATTTTATTAAAAAGTAGCCCCACACTAAGATTTATTCCTGTGCCGTGGATGCGCTTACAACATCCATGGCACAGAAATAAATCCTAATATGGGGCTACGTTAAAAAAAATATATATTTCACCAAAATGTATGTAAAACATGAGAATTCACATACACAAATACTCAGACCGAAACAAATAATTGTGGATCTTACAAAGACTTATCCCGTGCGAGAATCAAACCCACGACTATTCGACTCAGTGGGCGGAGCGGCTTAAGCTCTAACCTCAGACTACTAACCAAGCGCTTATTAAATCATACTATACACCTGTCGAAAGATTCCCAGTATCAGTCCGGAGTCTGGAATCGTGCCCAGTATATAAGAATGGCCTCTGGCGTGAGAGACTATGGCCTATGAGGCGAACTATGTAAGAATAGGCTCATCTTATTTCGTCAGCGAAAAGTGATTCTACACGGTGTATCTCTGCCACCCTCACTGGGGAAATAAATATACGCTGGGAAAAACTGTGTTTTTTATTTTACTATACACCATTACTCACCATGGAATTTTTTTATCACAAAAACCAAAAATAATCCTATAATAACACCCAACAATAAAACAATATAGCTCAATTTCGCGCCGCAGAGTAAAATACACAAAGCTTATATCCGCATAGTGCTGGGTCCTTATTCTCACCAGTTAATCACGTAACGCACCACGTTACGAGCCCTTCGTGAAGTGATCGTTTAATATATTAAAATTTCGGATTATCTCGACGTTAAAACAGCAGCTTGAGTAGCTCTTCAATCAGCAATTGCTAGGCACTGTATAATACAATTTTGTAAAAAAAATACAAAAAAACGGTTATCAGAAAGGTCTGTCGTATAAAATAAATCAAGTAAAAATACATATTAGTCTAAGTTCGTCGTCGTTCATCGGATCTTTATAGGTAGGGCGTTCCAATCCGTAATAAAATGTAATAATCTTGACTTTTATAAGTGCTTTTTTACTGGCCTATTAAAATCAATGATTGGTCATGCTCATTACAATGTCTATGCTTGCATTCTGTGCGGTTCACTTCCTTCCCTCTAGTATGGTCGAGGGAGGTGATGGCTTCTCAAGTAGTCATACTCGTGAACGGATGCTGCTTGTGGAGACCGGTCTACCCAGAATCCTTAGATTGTGATTCTTTAAAAATATTATTATTAGTCTATTATGATATCTCAGTCTTAAGGCATCACACTAGACGGGATTGCATAATTGATTTTGTATAACATAAAAATATGTGTATCTATACAGTAAATCAGGGAAAAAATGGCATATTAGACAAAAAAGACAAGCTCGCTGAGTTTCTCGCCGGATCTTGTGGAGGCAGTGGAGGCGTTTCGATCCGGTGGTAGATTAGAAAGATAAAAAAAAATGTAAATATGACCATTTGTTAGCAACCCCACAGGGTTTAAACAAAATAAATAATTTGTGTTTGATTTTGACTTCAACTTTAATGGTACTCTAGTGGCATTATTATCATCAGCCAAAAGACGTACACTACGGCATAAAAACCTCCCTAAAATCGCCACAACGACTGGTTGACCAGCTCCATTGGCATACACGTTACACGTTCATTTCTCCAAGTTTTTTTTTTTTTTTTTTTTTTAAACGTAGCCCCACACTAGGATTTATTCCTGTATCGTGGGTGTGTTTACAAACATGAAATTTCACATATACTAATACCCAGACCGGAACAAATAATTGTGGATCACACAAAGATTTGTCCCGTGCGGGAATCGAACCCGCGACTATAAGACACAGTGGGCGGAGCGGCTTAAGCTCTTAACCACTGCGCTAAATCGTCCGTCAAACGTAACACACTGAGTTTAGTCTTAGTGAATAAGTGCCTAGAGGTTATTCCTTTGAGTCAACCGCCAGCCGGCTTGTACCAAGACGAAGGATGGATGCCGCCCGCGGGGATACGCCTGTTATGTTGGAAGATGTGGATGCGGTATTTATTTGTTCATTTATTTTTGATGCTATGTCGAAACTGATGACTGTGTGAAGACTATGAGGAAGGGGCAAGAGGATACGATAGACTAAGCGGTATCCAATAGATATACAGAGGGGTACGGATATCACCTGTTAGAACTTTGTAATCTCTGACAAGATAAAATAGCTGAAGACAGTGATAGCCCATTCTGAATAACCCTTACCTTGTAATCATAAGGCTTGCAGTTTGAATCCGTGCTCGGACCTCTAGATCTTTCGAAACATATGTGAAACGTAAGTTGCTCCAACTGAAGCAAAAATGCAAAGAAAAAGGCCTCTAGCCCGTTCACCGACACAGTGGTTCGACTAAATACCGGATCTGACAGGAATATCTTTCAACACCGCTCTACGACATGCCCAAAATAGAAGAATGGAGAAGACTTCTAAACACCTATGAGATGGCATCCTCCTGATATTGACACGACCCTCAGCCATGAGGAAACGACGGAGAAAAGAGGTGTGTCAGTGACTCAACCTATGTAATTAATAGGGCAAAAGCATCAGGAAACCTCAATTTACAAGACAACTTATTCGAAAGACGACATTTAACAAAATGTGCCCGAGAAATGGTGACAGATTTGTTTCTAACGCATCGGAACCAAGATTCATCTGTGAAGTGTGTGTGGTCTATCTACACCAACAAGCGGGGAAAACAGGCCTGATATTTATGACTCACTAGTACCTATATCGAAAGTTTGGAAAGTGGCAAATATTTTATTTTCAAATGCCTCATCCAATACCCAGCTTGAATCTTCGACAGACATAAATGGCAATTCTCTTTATTTAGCTCGTTGCCATATTGGGCGTGAGATGAAAGCGGTTGATTGAAGAATAGAGTATGTTGTAACCTGTATGAAATTTCTGCTTTTCTCGCCCCTTTTGTGCAGTCAAGGCAGGATACTAAGGCTATGGTAATAAGCTAATATGAAGCCTTAAAGTGGTTTATTGAAGAACAGAGCGTCTATCTTCAGTCGAAAGTCGTCCACTCCAGAACAAAGACCTTTTTCTCTTAAGACCGCCACAACGTCCGGCTATATGATGGACACACCCAACTTCTACCCACGACCTTCACCAGGTCATCGGTCCACCTTATAGGAGGCCTGCCCACTCTCCTCTTCTGGTACGTGGTCGCCACTCTAGAACCTTTCTGCCCCAACGGCCGTCAGTTCTACGAGCAATGTGCCCCACTTAAGCTTAGCAATTTTGAGTGAGTCAGTGACTTTGGTTCTCCTGCCTAACAGAGTGTCTAACCTGTATGACATTTCTCCTTTCTTGTGCGCAATCAGAGAAGGATGCTAAGGGTAGGGAATACCCTATTCAATTATTATTAATCCAAAATAAAGTGAAGGTGGTTGATTAAAGACACCACTTCGTGATTGAAGAAAAGAGTATGTTTAATCTGTATAAAATTGCTTTCCTGGTCTACTTTGTGTACCTAGGAAAGAGTACTATCCAATTTGGGTAGTTAAACTTTTATGATAAAGCTGTTTACTGAGTTCTTAGATTTACGCGAATATTACACATGAAATAAAACTATTTTTTCGGATTTTATCGCGGTTTATTTTGATTTATTTTGTTATATTCAATATAACCTGCATATGCAGGTTATATTGAAAATAATTAAGAAGTTTGAGGGTACCCCGGAACAACTATGCCTTTTGGACGTCTAACACCTCAGTCCTTCCCGTGACCATGGGTGCTGCAAAGCACTCGAAACGTCGGGAACTTAAAAATCAAAATAAACCGCGATAAAATCCGAAAAAATAGTTTTATTTCATAAAGCTGTTTGTTTGGTTGGAGAATAAATTATCGAACAATTTTGCATACAAAACGTCACGCCCCTTTTTGCTCCAAACAGAGGCGTAATGCGTACACCCACATTAGGTCGAAATGTAGTTGAGGGTAAGAATATTGCCATTATACAGGGGAAAATTCTAAAATCCAAACTGCTACTAAGATTTTTTCTGTAGAAAATTATGCTTTTTGTTATTGCCAGCCGAACTACACGCTACTAGATCAAAGATTTAAGGTTTTGCTACATAGCCGACGCAGTGCGACGGGAGCGCGACGGTGGCGCGGCTTGGGGAGTTGTAATGTACTGAAATTTACGGGCAACGCCACACAGGGCAGCCACGCTCGGTGCGACGGAAAACGTCACGATACGCTGCCGTCGCGCTCAACGCGATTACAAATGAAGCACGGGGGGAATGAGACGCCAATACGCGTGTGAGAGGGTCGATAGTGTCGGGTGGCCACCCGGCCGGCGCTACGTCGCTCTCGCAGTGTGACGTGTGTGCCGCGGTGCCGTCCGCCGACCGAGCGCTGCCATCGCGCTCCCGTGCTTCGTCGGCTATTTGACCAAACCTTCAGCCATATTATCATCATCAGCACAAAGACGGGCGTCTTTGTAAAGGTGATGATAATATTACTGCAGGACAAAACCCTCCTCCAAAGATTGCCACGGCGATAATGTATATATTCTATACAAATTAGTTACATTTATGCAGCAACACTATGGTCGGTTGGGCAGGCTGGCAGCATTATAATTTCAAATTCGGAAGAAGTAAATGGTGCGTACAATGTCCCCGTATAATTTGTGCTGCATTGTGCAATGTTTTGTGTCCATTGTGATTTTATGGTAATTTGATTACTTCTATTGTTTGCATATACTAAAATAGCAGCATTACAGAGAAGTAGTCTGTTAAAAATAATAAGAATTAGCCAATTCCTCGCCCAAACCTACAAAAAGTCCGAGTAAAACCGAGGTAATAATAATAATGAATGTATTTGTATGTATGAAGGTTATGTAAGAAGTAGAACGAAAGAAGGATGAATGCGATGGAAATGCGAGCTCTGCGGAGTGAAGCTGACCGACCGTATTCGCAACAGCGTAGTAAGAAAGCGAGTAGGTATGAAAGATAGTATCGGTGTAAAGATGAAAAAGGGCACGGTCTGTTGGTTCGGGCATATAGAAAGAATCTCAGAAGAAAGAATGACAAAACATAGATACAATGCGAAAGTGGTAGAGTGTAGGTTCCGGGGAAGACCTAGACTATCTCATTATGACTAAATAGACTGAGTCTTATCTGAAGGACAAGTCAAGAATCCGGAGAGTATGTATGAGACGAACTAGGTATGTAAGGGAATAACCTGTTGGAATTTTGTACCCTCTGCCTACCCTGTAAGGGATCTGGCGTGATGATATAGATAGAGATAGATACATGTAAATAAACTTGTTTCTGCTCGCGACTTCGTCCGCGTGGACTTTAGCCAGGAACCTAAAAATTTTCCGGGATAAAAAGTATCCTATGTGTTAAACCATAAAAATAAAACTATCTGTGTGCCAAATGTTATCCAAGTCCATCCAGCTCTTTCGCGTGATTACATACTTTCGCATTTACGGATAATATTAGTAGGATATCCTACCCTAGCACAACAAGAAAAGATTACTCATTTCGTATTTCCATGCCTATCTCCCCATTCTATTAGTCATTTCCCCCATCTCGGAGGGGTATAGAAACCATAAAAATGCCATGCAATATTCCTATGAAACCGTATGAGTGTAGCCGAAATAACGCGAGCGGGGAAGAGGGCTGGGTTGCCAGCTCATAAAGTTACCCCTGGAAAGTGGGAAAAATTTTAAACGAGGAATTTGTTAACACTTAAGGTTTTTTTAATGTAGCCCTACAGTAGAAATTAGTAGACCTGTGTGGTGAGTGCGATTGAAGACATAAAATTTTCATTATTTCGCTCTTAAAATTAAGAAAATATGTGTACAGGGAATTTGGTAAGAATTCTTTTTACACATAACCCCGGAGTGGGAATGGAATGTCTAGTTTTTGCGTGCGTCTACAAAAACAAAATTTAGATTTCGTTGAATTGAATTGGTGCGACCCATACAGAGATTTGTTAAAAGCAGGACCCATGATTACTTGATTCAAAGAGTGGAGATTCTAAATCATTGGAACAAGCCGTTGTCTAGTTATTACTTACCAAAATGTTACCGTTCATCATCAGCCTATAGCAGTCCACTGCTGGACATAGGCCTCTCCAAGTGCACGCCATTGGGTACGACCCTAGGCTACTCGCATCCAGTTTCTGCCAGCCGCCCTACGAAGGTCATCGCTCCACCTAGCCTGAGGGCGTCCTGCATTACGTTTGCCAGTCCGCGGTCTCCACTCAAGAACTCGTTTGTCCCAGCGGTTATCGGTTGTTCGGCTAATGTGACCGGCCCATTGCCACTTCAGCTTACTAATCCGGTGGGCTATGTCGATAACTTTGGTTCTCTGTCGAATGACTTCGTTCCGGATTCTATCCTTCAGAGAAACTCCGAGCACAGCCCGTTCCTTAGTTAAATTTTGGATTATTTAATTTTAATTGCCCTTTGGTTTTGCACAATTCATTGAATTGTTGAAATGAGATTATAACTAGTACTTTATTTTGAGTGCACTGTTATTTCCTTCATTAGTCTTGTTGTGCATGGTGGAGATCATAAGGTCTTGGGTTTGAATCCTAGATCATATAAATTGTGGTTATAGTTTTTCCATAGTCCGCATATTGAAAATCTTGATATATTTCGAAACTAAAATCATCGTAGTATATCTCTCACTTCGATTTTTGAAAGAATGCCTTTGACCAGTAGTGGAGCAGAATAGGCGGTTGTTTTTTCGAAAAATTGACTTCTATTTGGATAGGTATTTTTTCATCCGCGTGACGAATTTACTCACTCACTCATAAAGCACTCACAAAATCCTGCCCGCAATTTAGATAATTAATCTATAAAATTATGTTGTATATCATGATAGTGGCATATGTATTAATTTTGCGGTTGACTTTAAATTGATGGTAACACGGTTAGTGGTAATTTTAGGCTTAATTTAATTTGTGTAGAAATAGGAAGAATATTTACACTTGTTATAAGGGAACATTTGAATGTTTGCATTTTATTATCTTTTCTCATTGATTGAAATGTGGCACAGTTTGCTAATGTACTTGGGAATAACTATTTTTATTGCAACTTTTGTGTGTGTGTAAACGCTCGACTCAGAAGGGCAAGGGGGCAACTAACTCAAGGGCGCCTCAAGGAGGAACGGCCTCGGCTTGGGCAGTCGCTATAGGGGAGGGCGTATACACCTAGTCTCGCCGTGGTGCTCTCCACCGGCCGGCGGCCAAGGGATTCTTCGAGCTCGCCGGCGAGCTCGGTGTCTGATCCTGTATGCGGTATCTATATCCAAAAGAAGGAATGTAAGGGCATCGGGAGGTTCGGTGTGAACATACCGCGGACGGCGGTAGCGGCTGATAGGAGAGGAGTTAGGTTCGTAGTCGGCGGCGCTCTTATTGCTTCTTCTTCCAACTGGACCGTGTGTCCCATTTACTTACATTCCACTGAGCATGATTTTGTGCTGCGTCTGTGGCGAGTTCAGCATCTTTCAGGTCTTTTTCGACCGTCGTCAACCAAGTAGCGGGTGGTCTGCCACAGGGACGTTTTGTCGTTGCCAAATTAAGGGCTAGCTTCACTATGTGGTCATCTGGGCGTCGTTGGATGTAACTGTACCACCTTAAGCGTTTTTCTTTGACTTTATCTACTATCGGGGCAACTTAAAAGCTTCCTCTTATGTACTCATTGCGGATTTTATTTATATGTGGGACACTTGTTAAGGTGGTGTTTGTTGGTTGCCCAATATTCTGAACCGTACAGTACCACAGGCCTTTGTTGTCTTGTAAATTTGCTCCTTGCCCCATAGAGGTATTCTTCTATCACACATCACGCGTATGAGTTGTCTCAATTTCATCCATCCTGTTGTAGTTCTTTGAGTAACATCATTGTCAATCTTGCCATTATTACTGAGTATTGAGCCCAAGTATTTGAATTGTGTCACCGCGGCAAAGGCGTGGTGCCTAAAGAGATCTGGTTATTATTATTAGTGATACCATCAAAAATACATGACATGTGTTCCGTCTTCTTCCTACTTATCTTAAGTCCATTGGTTTTAAGTGCCTCAATCCAAGCGTTGAAGTTCTGTTGAAGATTGTCTACTTTATCTGAGATCAGAACAGCATCATCGGCGTAGAGTATATTCCAAGGCACTTGTTTCTGACAGTGTCTTCGTAACAACATCGGACTAAGTGTAGAGCCTTGATGCACTCTGACTTCAATTTAAAACATTTCGCCCCTTCCTGCCGGGCTCAAAACTTGAGGATGAACGGATTTGTAAATATCTTGAATATAGTTAATATAGCATTCAGGAACCAACTGCCACCCGATTTCTTCCCAGATTATGTCTCGAGGGACATGGTCGAACGCCTTTTCTAAGTGTATGAACACCATATGAAGGTTTTTTTTATTAGTTTTTGCCTTTTCTAGCATTATTAGAACTGTCTGGATAGCATCTATTGTGCCCCTTCCTTCTACAAAGCCGCACTGATTTTGAGTTAAGGCTATTATATGTTTTAATCTGTTACTCAAAATCCTCTCCCAAATTTTTAGTGAGTGACATTAGTTTTATTGCTCTGTAGTCGGCACGACTATGGTAGAATGGTATCAAAAAATTGTTCCGCCATGAATTAGTTTGCTAAATAAGGCGCTCTTATTGCAACTATAAATATTAATCCGTTTTATAGAACGTAGGCGTGATGGTGTTTCTTTTTTAATTTCTGTATAGGGTTGAATATTTACCAATATTACTATATACCTACTACAATTTAACGATGGAGTGCCTCGTTTGGAGACTGCGACTTGGTAAGCGTAAGGTAGGACGGCCCCCAGCTAGGTCGACCTCAAAAAGGTCGCTGGGACAGACTGGATGCGGAAGGCAGAGAGGGCCGTGTGCAATGGCGCGTGTTAGGAGAGGCCTATGTTCAGGAGTGGCCTGCGATAGGCTGATTGATTGATTGACTGCCTCGTTGGTCTGGTGGGTTCAAATCCTAGGTTAGACAAAAGTAGTTTTTCTATCAAAACATTCCCAGTACCATTCCAGGCATCTGGAGTAGTGCCTGGCAATAGGCAGGTCCCCTATTACATGGGACCTAAGATCATCGGCAAAAAGTGGGTGAGTACACCTCTGCCACCCCGCCTGGGGCATATAAGCGTGATGGTGTTTAATTTTTATTTTTTTACTACAATTAAGTATAAAAAATGATTGTTCAGTATAGTTGTTCATTCGATTTGTTAATTTAATATTATGCTAATAATCCTTAAAACATTTCGGTTTGGTTCTGTTTAGCTTAGTGTATTAACTAGTTTACAAATAAATCTCGTAAAACAGAAATTCTGTATGGAAAAATATTGTACAGTCATTCAAGTATCTTTTAGCCTGCGGCCAAAATCAGAACTAATGCTGTCATCAAGTGAAATGTCACTTCATGACAGCCGCAGAGTTGCCGTTCGCTATGAAATTTACCCAAGTTCTTTTTTTAATATTGTTGTTGAATATTTCATATATTTCACTGGAAGTAGAAAATTTTTACTAAATGATAACCCTAATTTTACAACAACGCCCCCTTGTCAATGTCAACGGACGATTTAGCGCAGTGGTTAAGAGCTTAAGCCGCTCTGCCCACTGCGTCTAATAGTCGCGGGTTCGAGTCCCGCACGGGATAAATCTTTGTGTGATCCACAATTATTTGTTCCGGTCTGGGTATTTGTGTATGTGAATTTTCATGTTTGTAAATGCACCCACGACACAGGAATAAATCCTAGTGTGGGGCTACGTTTAAAAAAAAAAAAAAAAAAATAAAAAAAATAATAATAATAATAAATAAAAATGTCATCGACGTGCCAAAATATTCTTGTCGCACTATAGGTATAAAATAAGGGTAAATTTTCGTTTGACGTGTTAGATGTAAAAGTTTAATTATTTTGACGTTTGTAAGTGTAGTAGTGGCTTTTACAACGTATACGTGTATATAACGTGACGGACGATTTAGCGCAGTGGTAAAGAGCTTAAGCCGCTCCGCCCACTGTGTCTAATAGTCGCGGGTTCGATTCCCGCACGGGACAAATCTTTGTGTGATCCACAATTATTTGTTCCGGTCTGGGTATTTATGTATGTAAATTTTCATGTTTGTAAACGCACCCACGACACAGGAATAAATCCTAGTGTGGGGCTACGTTAAAAAAAAAAAAAAAAAAAAAAAAAAACAAAACGTACGTACGTGTACGTGTATACAATTTTAAAATAACTAAAGTGATTCCTAATTTGTTTTATAATCTAGATTTCTGCAGTAAAAGTACAGTACTTAGCGCAAAAATCACCGATTAATTAGCTTTATAACTTTGTAATTTTTATATTACCACTGAGTCCTCCTAATAATCCTACTAATATTATAAATATCAAAGTGTGTATATTAAAATGTTTGTTACTCTATCTATCTATCTATATCATCACGCCAGCTTCCTCGCGGGGTAGGCAAAGAGTACAGAGTTCCAACAGGTTTGATTCTTGGTTACTCAATCACGTAAAAACGGCTAAACGGATTTGGTTGAACTTTGGCACTCAGATAGTTTATTACCTAGATTAACACATAAAATACTTATTATCCCGGAAAAATGAAGGGTTCTTGTCTAAAGTCCACGCGGGCAAAGCCGCAGGCTAAAACTAGTTAACAAATAATAATCATGGTACCACCACACAATATGGTCACAAAGTAATGGTAAATATTTTTTATATTTTTCACGTTAGGCATTATATCTATATTAATAAAATCACATCTACTGTTATATATTCACAGTTCTTCAAGAAAGTAACAAAAATTCTATATCTACTTTGCAAAAGAAGGGTACGAAAATTTAAGTGCTATACGTAATCTTTTCATTGCCTAAGTAAACAAAATGGCCTTTCATGAATTTTCTCGACGGCAAGGTCACATTTAAATATTTTGTAACAGGTCTCTGATTAGTGCACGAAATGAAAGCCATTTCATTAGCTTTTTATAATAGGTACAACTGTACGGGAGACGTATGTATTTTTTCTTTATTTATTTATTTTCTAGGAAGGATGAAATCCTAATGGATACTGCAAACAGCATGTCCGACTCCACTGAGATAGGTGTTGTAACTCAGAGGGCTTCGGACTAAAACCTCCTCTCTGTGCATACTAATTCTCTAGGACCGCTTTTTAGCATTGCTTCAGAGAGTAGCTGCCTCGAAGGTTAGGTTATTTGCTGCCTCTCCCCTTCCTTTATCTCTCTCGTCTTCATCCACGATTATCCGCATCAGTATCCGAGGATAGTCAAGGAAGAAAAGGGTGTGTTACCTGTTATTTAGGTTATAGGGAATCTTGAACAGATGTATTATATTCAGATATTAATAATTAAAATATAAGAACTGGAAACGAAAATACGCGCATTCAAGGCAGGCACACACTGCCGACCTTTGAACATAGGCCAACCCTAGGATTTTTTCCTGTGTGGGTGCGTTTCATGAAATTCACATACGCTTACACTCGGACCGAAACAATTATTTGTGGGTAACACAAGTGCGGGATGAGATCCGTGACTACTCAATGCAGTGGGCGCAGCGCCTTAAGCTCTTAGCTGTTGAGCCCAATCTTCCGCCTCTATACTTTTATTTATATATTTAATTCTTTATGCACTATTGATACGTCATCATCATCATCATCATCTCAGCCTATACTTGTCCACTGCTGAACATAGGCCTCCCCAATCGCTTTCCAGCGTAACCGGTCCGATGCCACCTGCATCCAACGACTTCCTGCGATTTTCACAAGATCGTCGGTCCATCTGGCAGGCGGTCGTCCCACGTTGCGCTTGTCAATACGTGGTCTCCACTCTAGAGTTTTTCTGCCCCAACGCCCGTCCGATCTGCACGCTATGTGGCCCGCCCATTGCAACTTCAGCTTGCTAATCTTAAGGGCTATGTCGGTGACCTTGGTTCTTCTACGAATCTCCTCATTCCTGATTTGATCGCGTAGAGAAACGCCGAGCATAGCTCTCTCCATAGCTAGCTGAGCAAATCTGAGCTTTTTTATGAAACCTATAGTAAGGGACCATAGATTGGGTTGACCCATCATTGATACATAGGCGGATTTAATGCCTTAGGCATTTCCTACCAGTCTACCTTAGGGCGATGCAGAAATAAGTGAAGGAAGTGCAGAAACCACACAAGAAAATGAAGAAAAATTTATTTTACACTATAAAAGTTAAAACATTTGTGGCATGTCGAAAAATGTCCTCACCGAGATAGTAAACATAGCTTTAGCAACTCTAAGTAAAGTGCGGCTAGGATATTTTGGCCTCTAGATGACATTAACAGAGGGGCGTTGGTGTTAAATTAGGGTTATCATTAGGTAACGGAGTTCTTGTCCCAACGCTGTTATATGGTAGCGAGAGCTGGGTATGTAAGAAGGAGAATGTAAGTAGGATAAATGCGATAGAAATGCGAGCTCTGCAGAAGATGTTCGGAGTGAAGCTGACCGACCGCATTAGCAACAGCGTAGTAAGAAAGCGGGTACGTATGAAAAATAGTATCGGTGTAAAGATGAGAAAGGGCATGCTCCGTTGGTTCAGGCATATAGAAAGAATGCCAGATGAAAGAATGACAAAACAGATATACAATGAGAAAGTGGAAGGATGCAGGTACCGGGGAAGACCTAGACTATCTTACCACGACCAAATAAACCGAGACTTATCTGAAGGAAAAGTCAAGAGTCTCCGTAACCGGCGAGCGAGTATGAGACGAACTATGAGAGTGGAGGAAGCCAGAGAGGTATGTAAGGAAAGAACCTGTTGGAACTCTGTACTCTCTGCCTACCCCGCAAGGGATCTGGCGTGAGATCATTTAGTAACATTTGCCTGCTTCTAGGGAAATATTTCCACAAGTGGGTCCACACGGTTACTAATTAAAAAAATAACTTGGGTAAATTTCATAGCAAACGGCAACTACGACTGTCATGATGTGACATTTCATTTGATGACAGCGTTAGTTTCGATTTTGGCGGCGAACCACAAGATGCTTATATGATTGTAGGTATGCACTCATAGAGAACTAGCAACCCCACAAGGAAAAACGCGGTCTGCCGTCGTACTGAGACAAAGTCATGGTTTGTTCGTTATCATTTTGAATTATTCAGGACACAATGATAAAGATTTATTGCTACTGGATGCGTATTACCCTAGATTAGAAATGGTGTTTCCTTTGTATTGTATGAACGAGTGGAATATTGGATCGTTTTATATTGCAATTCATCATATTGTCAAAGCGACTAGGGTGTCTTGGAGTAGAGGAGGTATTAAGATTGTTACGGTCATGGATGAGATTAAAGCACGATTAAACATCGTGACGCCTATAGCCAAGCGGGGGTAACAGAGGTGTAGGTACTATGTAACGTAACACTGACAGATCGCCGACGATGCTACAACCCAATACAATAGAGGCGGAGCCTATTTTCATTATACTAGGTACAATGGAACACCTAGAAGAAGCAACTGAGAATTTTCAGTTATGATAAAAATATTTTGTCCGATTGAATCGTGAGACCACTCACACTGTGATCAAAAGACATTTGAAATAATCTATATATCTATCTATATCATCACGCCAGATCCCTTGCGGGGTAGGCAGAGAGTATAGAGTTTTAACAAGTTCTTTGCTTGCATACCTCTCTGGCTACCTTCACTCTTATAGATCGTCTCTAACGCTCGCCGGTTACGGAGACTCTTGACTTGTTTTTCAGATAAGACTCGGTCTATTTTGGTCATGGCAAGATAGTCTAGGTCTTCCCCAGTACCTACATCCTTGCACTTTCGTATTTTATATCTGAATATCTGTGTAATAAAAATAATAAAAATATGATTATTTTGTCTAAAAAATGGTTGCTTAAGGTTTACAATACTGCCTTAAATAAATTCCATCTTTGTGAGATACGGTTGCCTGATGAAGGTTTTTGAAAGAAAAACCTGTGTTACATGTCACCAGGTAAATAATTTTCATTTTTTTAAATTCGTCTTTTTAGACGATTTTAAAAAACAAGCTTTTATATCAAAAAAAAAACAAAGATATCTTGCTTAGTCGAGGATTTTTTTTCATTCTTTACGATTCCATCATCAGACCCTGGACATCAGACGATAATAAAGTATTCGTCAAGACAAATCCAATGAGCCCAAACACGGCGCGGTTAAATTAAGTAATTGGATGGGTCCATTGATGACCTTCCGATTCCATCATCAGACCAGCTCCATGATACCATATTATTGCATTGTCATTGAAATCACATAAGTATGTGTTTGTGCTTATAACCGCATGTGCTTGAAAAATAAATCTAAGATTTGAACCAGAAAGACCACCAAATTTCCATTCAGCCGTTTTGGCGTGATTGAGTTACAAACATCCAAACATACAAACTTTCACATTTGTAATATTAGTAGGATATCTCATCCATTATTAAGATTATCTGTGTCCCAAGGGATGATTGTCACCTTTCGTTTGCAAATTGTCCAGTTGACAACTTTGGCCGGAAGCTAACTTTTGTAACCAACTTCTTCGGCTTTGGTGTCCTTTATGGTTACTTTATATTAATGAATTTTTAATGCATTGTTGCGAGTTTTATCGTTTATACTTCTTATTTCTGAAATTTTGAGTAACAATGTAAGGTATTTACAGGTAATTCGCCTTAACAAATTTGGTTTCTTTGGAATTCTGTTATTTTTTGCAATATCTTTTTATCTCGATTACGAGAAAACGTTTTGAGTTTCTCAATTATAGCATACTAGCGACCTGCCCCGGCTTGGCATGGGTGAATAATACACTTAAACCTTCCAATTGAATCACGTCGTCCATTGGTGAAACCCGTATGAAAATCGGCTCGGTAGTTATTGAGTGTATCGCGTTCAGGTAGACAGACAGAGGTGGTGGGTGGGGGACTTTGTTTTGTAATATGTAGTGATAGTGAAAATAATGACTAGGATCCAAAATGAGTGGGTTTTAAAACATTTAGTATCATTCTACAACTACACGTGAAATTGTAAGTTTAACAAGTGTAGCGACCCCTATACATCGCTACGTAGTTGCGACTACCTACCAATAGATGGTGCTGACGATTCGCTATACATGTCTAGAACGCGATATTAGAGTGCGCACGACGCGTAACAGATATACAAGCTCCCAAGGCTACAAGGTGAGAGGCAGGCCCGCCGGACACAACACCCGTCTGGTTGGAAGATCTTTCTTAAATGCTGCCACAACGATCCTGCTACACGAGAAAAAGAGTTTAAAATAACTTTTAACTGACTACGGTATAAACGCTGAAATGTAGTCAAATTGTTTTTCTGTAGCTTGGTATATTTTATACTATTATGTACTATATCTATATTTACGATATACTTAGAATTTCCATTTCATATCCTACTCGATAAGACAGCAAAAAAATATATTTCACAGACCCCCCACTCTTATTACAAGCTTTTATTTAACTCGCAATGTTCGTATGTCTGTCTGTCTTGTTTTTACGGTTGATGTGGTCCATTTTTTAAGCACTTGCAGGTATCTGATTGAGTTGAAATGTATGTGAAATGAACACGTAAATACAAACATACATAAACTGCTAAAATATAACCATTCCGATTGCTTTGCCGTAGTCTAGTAAAAATAAGATAATAAGAGCGAAAATCTTTTAACATAACCGATGTTAAAAATTACCTTCATAACATCAAAGGCTACACAAATATAACCTGAAACAATATCAAAACACAACATATAGGTACACAGATATTTATACAAATTAATTGTGCCCCTCGGCTATTCGTCAAACAGCCGAGGCGAGGGCCAAAGAAAAAGCCACTTTTGCGAGCCACGGACAAAGGCAAACATACCCGCAAATTGTCCAACCACTACTGCTTTGTTCGAGGTCCCGGTGTGGCCTGAACTATGAGAGGTGGCGAATAAAAAATATGATAGTTTTCATTTAAGGTTTACAACTAACCCTGTAACTGACATCTCATAGTCAATGGCTTCAACGATGATATTTATAATCATGGCGACGAAGGTTGCACATTCAAAATAGTTTTGAAGCTATGCTTATAGCTAAAACATGAGGAAGAAGATATTTTCTTCCTCATGTTTTAGTTAATAGTTAGTTTATGCAAGAAGCAGTCGCGCTTAGATGTCGAAAACCCTAAAAATGCGAGCAGGTGTTCTGGTAAACAAGAGAAAATCTTGTCTGAGTTTATCAAGGCCGCTTTTTGCATCTCAAATAAGTACTTAACAATTAATTTAATTTATTTTTAAAATTAATCACGCGGTCCTGGGCTCAAATCCTAGGTCGGACAAGCGTAGTTTTTCTAACAAAAACGTCCCAGTACGTGTCCGGAGACTGGAATTGTGCCCGGTATATGGCAATAGGCTCGCCCCCTATTACATGGGACCTAACATCGTCGGCAAAACGTGGATGTACTCAGTACAACTCTGCCACCCCCGCTGAAGAATACGGTGTGTATACTTTACAATTAAAAACGTCAAATGCTTAAAATGGAAAATAAACCGCTATGAAAAAAGAAAAGCATTGTTAGCTCTTCGCCTTCACCGCAGCCTGCGGGAGGTGAGGTTTAGCGCCACACGCGCGCTTCGAATATTTTTTATACCTATCTATCTATATCATCACGCCAGATCCCTTGCGGGGTAGGCAAAGAGTACAGGCTTCCAACAAGTTCTTTCTTTACATACCTCTGGTTTCCTCCACTTTTTCATACCTATTTTATAATATAATTTTAACTCTTCTCTTAGTTTCCATTTCATAATTAAATAAAAAACAGTCCTCTTAGTCGAAGACCCAACAGCATACTTCCATTTCATTTGTAATACCTCTATCTATCCATCTATGTCATCACGCCAGCTGCCTCGCGGGGTAGGCAGAGAGCACAGGTTCCAACAGGTTCTTTCCTTACATACCTCTCTGGCTTTCTCCACTCTCATAGTTCGTCTGATACACACTTGCCGGTTACGGAGACTCTTGACTTGCCCTTCAGATAAGACACGGTCTATTTGGTCATGGTAAGATAGTCTAGGTCTTCCCCGGTACCTACATCCTTCCATTTTCGCATTATATATCTGTTTTATCATTCTTTCTTCTGACATTCTTTCTATATGCCCGAACCAACGGAGCATACCCTTTTTCATCTTTACACCGATACTATCTTTCATACCTACTCGCTCATTTGTAATACATTTAAAAAAAACCTAGCTCCTCTAGTATTTATTCCTGTGTCGTGGGCGCGTTTACAAACATGAACATTCACATACACAAATATTTAAACTGAAACAAATAATTGTGGATCACACAAAGGACGGAGCGGCTTAAGCTCTTAACTACTGCGCTAAATCGTCCGTCACTATATTTGCCCAAATCTAATTATACAATGTAAAAAAGAACTTAAAATTTGTTCCGCTAGTTTTATTATTTCTACTTACTTGAGCCACATCAAACAGTCCGAATTTAAACGGTAGAGTGTGAGTTAAACGACGTAAAGTTGGACAATTTCACTGTACAGACACAACTATAGTGTTTGTTCAGTTGCCCTTTTGCCCTTAAAATGGTGCCGTTCATTTTATTCGAAGCGAATTTTTCTTTTTGGGTACCATTTGGGAACGACCTTCATTGTCAAATGTTTTGTTGAAGTGGGTGCGAGTTTAGGAGGAAATGCTTTGCAGGAGTGAATAAGTTCTACAAAACTACAGTGTTAATTTGTAATTTTAGGAAATGGGTTGTCACCAGTTATAATTGACACTCGTTTTTTTTTACAAATTATTAGTCTTATTAAATGGAACTATTGTTGAGACCAGATGAAATACACCCCTAAATGTGAAACTTTTTACTATCAACTCAGTAGTTTTAGCGTAATATCGAATTAAACAGCCAAACAGACATAACTTCGTGCTTAAAGACTTCTAAATAGCTTACACGTTTTTTTTGTAATTCTATCTATATCATCACGCCAGATCCCTTGCGGGGTAGCATGAGGGTACAAAGTTCCAACAGGTTTTTTCCTCACATACCTTTCTGATACCTAAGATTTGATGGACGATTTAGCGCAGTGGTTAAGAGCTTAAGCCGCTCCACCCACTGGGCTGATTAATCTCGGGTTCCATTTTCGCACGGGACAAATCTTTGTGTAAGCCTCAAATATTTGTCTGGGTATTTGTGTATAAGAATTTTTATATTTGTTCACACCCACGACACAGGAATAAATGAAGTGAGGGGCTGTGTTTGTTTTTCTGAAATAATTGTAAATCTGCTGTATTTACGGATAATCCTATTATAATATGATGGATAGATAGATGGATAGACTGCCTCGTTGGGCTGACTGCCTCGTTGGTCTGGTGGCAAAGCGCATCGCTTTGTGATCATGAGGTCCTGGGTTCAAATCCTAGGTCGGACAAATGTAGTTTTTCTAACGAAAAATTCCCAGTATGCGTCCGGAGTCTGGAATTGTGCCCGGTATATGACCATAGGCTCGCCCCCTATTACATGGGACCTAACATCGTCGGCGAAACGTGGGTGTTCTCGGTACACCTCTGCCACCCCCTCTGGGAAATATAGGCGTGACGGTTTGTTTTTTAGATAGAAATTTTGTAATAGTAAACCTTAAGATAATAGAAGAGTTTTTATTCCCACTAGCTACATTCGCCACAATGTAGGTAGGTGTATTATCAAATTACTAAGATCAACGTCCACGTCTGTCGTACATAATTCTACGCTTATTCATATCAAAATATCTGCAAACTTTGCTATTCAAGTAGAAAAACCATTAAAACCACTTTCAGAAACTATAGGTATAAATCAGAACAAGTTGCACCGCAGGGTGTCCGTACGCAAAACGTTTAACTACTCTATTCACAACTTTGCGCCGAATAAACGGCTCTGTACTGTTTTTAGATTGTGATGCTAGAATAATTGGCTTGTGGTGGTTGTCGAGTAGTGAAATAACTTTGCTTGTAGGCCTACATTAAAAAATATGACGTTGACTGCTGTCATTGTCAGAATTGAAATTGACAGCTGTCAATGTTAAAGCCAAATTGACATCTGTCAATGTCAAAAGGTGACGGTCCCGTGTCAGTATATTTATGAAAACAATGTATACAAGAAAAAATATAGATCTGTTTAATCAACTAGGCGATAGGCATTGCTATAATACGCGACATAGAAATAAATTAGATCAACCGCAATTTCGTTTGTCAAAAATTCACACTTCTTTCATGGGGTACTGTGTTAGATTTTATAATAATATTCCTCTTGACGTCACTAAACTTAGTGATAATAAATTCAAAGCTTGTATTAAACGTACGCTTAGTAAACAAGCTTATTATACGCTACACGATTATTTAAAAGACAAAAATATTTGGATAGGGGCTGTTCCAGCTCCACTTGATTGAATATAGACAACTTGTTTAGCTATTATTATTTAATATTCTCTTCCTTCTATTAATTTAGTAAAATGTTTCTTTTTTTCTCATTTCTTTCTCTGTAAATGTGGGAACCATGTAGCCATTCACATGAATCGTATAATTTGTATAATTTAAGTTAGACCTACCTGATAGACCAGCCTACATCGTTCTCCCATATCCCACAACAAAATGTTGATGGAAAAGGAATAAAATACAATTTTAAAAGAGTAACCCTGGAGTTTCTTGCCCTTCTTCTCCACAGGAATGACATTTCGAAGTGGTGGTAGAGTCTTTGTTACTTTTCTGACGATTCATAAATACTGTAATGGTTTACATGAATAAAAAATATTCTGATTCTGACATTGACATCTGTCAATGTCAGTGTCACTTTTTTCTTCTTTTTTAGAGTTCCATCCACTATTGTCCATCCGTAGGTTTGCCTGCCTAGACGGTATGTGTAGCCTTGCGTTGCGTTGCCTATTTTATTATACACCACTTACCCTTGCCTTTTAAAAAATAAAAAAATACAAAAATTGTACCCTTTAATTTAACCCCTTAGGGTAAAAAACATAGGAAATATTGTGGAAATTCTATCATTATCATATCAATCAGTCAATATTGTTACACTTATATAAATTTGGACGATTTAACGCAGTGGTTAAGAGCTTAAGCCGCTCCGACCACTGTGTCTAATAGTCGCGGGTTCGTTTCCCGCACGGGACAAATCTTTGTGTGATCCACAATTATTTGTTTCGGTCTGGGTATTTGTGTATGTGTATTTTCATGTTTGTAAACGCGCCCACGACACAGGAATAAATTCTAGTGTGGGGCCACGGTTTTAAAAAAAAATATCTTAACAGTAATATTTCACACCGAGATCTGTTTCCAAAGAACCTTATTCATGTGTAAATTAATATTGACAGGGTCGTTCAAATCCTAGGTTGGACGAACATAGTTTATCTAACGAAAAAATCCCAGTATGAGTTCAGAGTCTAGAATTGTGTTCAGTATATAGCAATAGGCTCGCCTCTTATAACATGGGACCTAAAGAAGGTGCACACAGTACACCTCTGCTCGGGAAATATAGGCGTGACGATTGTTTTTTCTATACACCTTGGAATTATTTACCTATATTCTAAGTATTGTACACGTCAATGTTAAAAATAGCCCACACTAAAACATGTAACAAAAATTCGTTAACTATGACAAATTCCAATAAATTTCAATTAATATACCTCCCGTCTGCCCTATTAAATACTGATAAATATAAAAGTCATTATAAATAAACGAACCAATTTAAATAGGCCACCGAAAAGGTAAAATATATGTTATTATTTGCTCCAACAAAACGATCAGGCCACCGTTTGTCTAAAATACAGAGGCGACCACCATTTGACCTCAACGTTTAAATAACAATTATTTTGGCTTTATAACAACAGACAAGCTTTTAGTATTTCGCTTAGATATTAAATTTTAAGTTAGTTTTGTGGGGACGTGTCGTTTGCTCGTAAATATGGGGTCGGTGTAGGGGCTCCATGGTTGTTCCTAAGAAAGCGAGATATAGAAAATACTAGGAACTTTTCGGTTAATTTTTAGGTCTTATGTAAATTATACAGTACACTTCATTTTTTTATAATATAATACCAAGTTAGACTCACATAGACTATCATATCTGAAGGGCAAGTCAAGAGGCTCCTTTTCTACAGTCGTAAAAAAAGACGTACTTGGTCCTAAAATTTGGAATAAAAACACGTCACTTGTAATTACACAGAAGGGTTTAAATCCTAGGTCAAATAAAATGTAATTTATAAGTCGAAATAAATAAATCAGTGTCAGTCCGAAATCTGGCATTGTCCCCGCCATCATATTAATAGGCTTACCTCTATTATATGGGACCTAAGACCTACATCCAAGGTTCTTAAGGTCATCGAAAAACCTGAAACTGAGCAGACCGATGCATTTCACAAATTTCTTTAATAAATCCTTTACAGTTCAAGCTGTACGTTTGTGGAACGCATTACCTGTGTCTATCAGGCGAGCCAAGACGCAATCTTCCTTTAAAGCTATGGTCAAAAATCAATTTTTCAATTCTTGTCTGTCATAATCCTTCTATTGTGTTTTGCCTATTTGTATGTATGTAATTTAAGCATATTTATGTGGATGTAAATACATTTATTTATGAGTAGGTATGTATTATGTAGGCCTATGTCTGTAGTTAAATGTAATTAAATAATTTAATGATAGTGTGCGCCACCAAATGACCTATTTATTTCTTCAGCTTGCTATGTATGTTGGTTGTCTAGAAGAGATTGCTGTTAGTAATAAGACCGCCAATTGTACTAGCATTTTATACATGTATATTTTATTTTCTTTGTCTGTTGTTCTGTGCTTGTGTTGGTGTACAATAAAGTGTACTCTATCTATCTAATATCGATCTCTGCCACCGCCGCTTAGAGACTATAGGCGTGACAGTGTAAAAAATATACTTACAACCTTAATGATAAATATCCTGGTAGAATATAAATACATCTATCTATCAATCTATGTCATCACGCTAGATCCCTGGCGTATGCAGAGGGTACAGAGTTCCAAAACTTTCCTTACACACCTCTCTGGCTTCCTCCACTCTCATTGTTCGTCTCAAACACGCTCGCCGGTTACGGAGACGCTTGACTTGTCCTTCAGATAAGAAATAAATATTTACCCTATTCAAGGTAAATGAGTCAACAGAACTGTACTACGTCGGAGTGAAGCTTATAATAGCTACTAGAATATAATAAAACTATAAACTGACTCCAAACTATGCTAATGCTTAATGTTCCGTTCAGTTTATAGTTTCCTAACCTTGAATAACTTGCGAACATGTTATGTTAGTATTTATGATAGAAGTTTATAATCTGATATACTTCCGGTTATTTATGAATGCCTGGCATCACCAGGAGTACTGGAATATTTCAAAACATAGTTACAATTGCCGAAGAAAAAATCAAACCACAGTCAAAATTGCCGAAGATAAAAAAATGGTCGTTACAAATTTTTATTTAGGTATATTACTTAAAAAAAATCTATTTTAAAAAAGGTGAACCGACTTTGAAAAGTTTACACTAGGAATTATTGCTGCGTCTCTCAACAGCCAGACCGAAATAGGTAGTTGTGGCCGTTGTGGGTCACATAAAGATAATACCGTGCGGGGATCGCATTAAGACTTGTTAAGACAGAGCAATGCTAATAAAGAATCTTAAAAAGAAATGAAACTCACTTAAATAAGCAAAAAATAAATAATTGAAGTCGGTATCGGTTAGTGCAGTCGGTTTATTGGCACCAACCTAAAATATTTATTTTTTGCTTTTTGAAGTCGGTTTACCTTTCTTGAAAAGCTTTTTTTTTACAATTTTAAGTGACGAGTAAATTCATCATCATCATCATCATCTCAGCCCATACTTGTCCACTGTTGAACATAGGCCTCCCCAATCGCTTTCCAGCGTAACCGGTCCGATGCCACCTGCATCCAACGACTTACTGAGATTTTCACAAGATCGTCGGTCCATCTGGCAGGCGGTCGTCCCACGCTGCGCTTGCCAATACGTGGTCGCCACTCTAGAATCTTTCTGCCCCAACGCCCGTCCGATCTACGGGCTATGTGGCCCGCCCATTGCCACTTCAGCTTGCTAATCTTAAGGGCTATGTCGGTAACCTTGGTTCTTCTACGAATCTCCTCATTCCTGATTCGATCGCGTAGAGAAACGCCGAGCACAGCTCTCTCCATAGCTCGCTGAGCAACTCTGAGCTTTTTTATGAGACCTATTGTAAGAGACCACGTCTCTGATCCATATATCATCACTGGTAACACACATTGACTGAAAACTTTAGTCTTAAGGCACTGAGGTATTTTGGATGAGAAGATATTGCGCAGTTTCCCGAACGCTGCCCAGCCGAGTTGGATTCGTCGATTGACCTCTCTCTCAAAGTTGGACCTACCTAACCGGACTAACCGTCCCAGGTAAATGTATTCGTCGACAACTTCAAGAGTAGAGTTCCCAACGGTGAGTGCGGTGGGTACGACATGGACGTTAGACATTATTTTGGTTTTGTCCATGTTCATTTTAAGACCCACTTGTTGAGATACTCTGTTGAGGTCACCGAGTATTCGTCCTAGATCTTTCAGCGACTCCGCCGCGACCACAATGTCGTCGGCAAATCGAAGGTGAGTGATGTATTCGCCATTGATGTTGATGCCAAGTCCTCGCCATTCCAAGAGCTTGAAGGCGTCCTCTAAGGTGGCCGTAAACAGTTTCGGAGAAATGACGTCTCCGTGTCTTACTCCTATTTTTATGGGGATTGCCTTCGTGCACTGCCCCTGTACTCGGACTGACATGGTGGCGTTATTATACAAGCACTTCAACACTTCGATGTACCGATAGTCAATGCGGCATCGCTGGAGAGATCTAAGAACCGCCCAAGTCTCGATCGAATCGAAGGCTTTCTCATAGTCCACAAACGCCAAGCATAGTGGCCGATTATACTCCTCGGTCTTCTGTATAATCTGCCGCAGCGTATGTATGTGGTCTATGGTACTAAAGCTTTTCCGGAAACCGGCTTGTTCGGGAGGCTGGAAGTCATCAAACCTGCGATCGAGACGATTCGTAATGACTCTCGAAAACAACTTATAAACATGGCTCAGCAGTGTGATGGGCCTATAATTCTTCAGTAAACTGTTATCACCTTTCTTGAAAAACAGTACCACCATACCCCTGTTCCATGCTTCCGGCGTTTTCTCTTCGAGCAAGACGGAATTAAACAGCCTCTGAAGGACTTTAAGTACCGGCGTTCCGCCCGCTTTCAGAAGCTCTACGGTAATTCCGTCTTCGCCCGGCGCTTTGTTATTTTTGAGTTGTTTGAGAGCCATCCTAATCTCGTACAGGCTGATGTCCGGGATATCTTCAGTGTAGTGTCGGGTTAACTTGGCTCTTGGGTCTTTTACCAAGTCAACAACAGGTTCAGCTACTGAGGTATACAACTGCCTATAGAACCTCTCTATCTCCCTGAGCACCTCCGGCCTATTCGACGTTACGTTTCCGTCCTGCGTCTTCAGCTTCGTGAACTGGCTTTGCCCAATAGACTCGTCTCTTGCGAACCCTTTAGAGCCCTTGTTCTATGCTATGGTCTCCTCAATACGCCTTGTATTGAAGGACCGTAAATCGTGTCGCAAGGACTTCAATATCTGTCCATTTAGCTGCCTATAGGACTTAGCATCATCGGAGGTTTGGAGCGTCATGGAACGTCGCTCAGCCATGAGGTTTCGGGTGTAGTTGGATAGTTTTTGAGGTCTATTTTTACGGTGGGGCTTAAAATACTTGGACCCGACCGTATGGACAGTCTCTACCAGCCTGTTGTTGATTTCGTCCACTGATGCGCTGCTGTCTAGCAATTCGAAGCGGTTTGCCAATTCGAGTTGAAAGTTCTCGGGGTTTTGGATATGTGCATTACAAGATCGGAGCGTAGACTTCATTAGACGCGATCTTTCAATTTTGACATTAATATTTAATGTGCCTCTGACCATTCGGTGATCACTGCCGGTTTTTACCCTGTGGATCACGGAGACATCATTAAATATTTATCGCTTGGTGCTCATGATGAAGTCTATTTCATTTTTGGTGGAACCATCAGTTCTCATCCAGGTCCATTTCCTATGAGGCGGCTTCTGGAAGAAAGAGTTCATCATAAAGAGTCCCTCCTGCTCCAGTAATTCGGCCAGCCTCTGACCCCTGGGGTTGCGCTGCCCATATCTAAATTGCCCCACTCTCAACTCATCATCGCCCTGTTTGCCCAGCCGCGCATTGAAGTCACCCATAAGTAAATTATTCACTAATATTTATATACATATATTATATTATTTTGCTGAGTTGTACAGTAAGATATCTACTGCATTGATATAATAACCATAATAACGGAATCTATATATTCGTGCTGTTCGCCGTTAAGGAGTTCCCTCTGTATCTTCAAAGTCGAAGGTACAATACCAATAACATTAAAATAGGACCACCTCAAAACTATACTGAACCTAATGCAAAAAGAATCATCAAAATCGGTTCATAAGCTAAGGAGTTATAATTACTTGGCACCGACTTCAAATATTTATTTTTTGCTTTTTGAAGTCGGTATAAAATGGAACCACCTTGGAGTTATACTGAACCTAACAACCGAACATAGAACCTCCTCCTTTTTGAAGTCTGTTAAAAAAAGGACGAATTATGAACCTCCTTTTTTGAAGTTGGCTAATATACTGCTTAGTTCTATAGTAGGGTACCTATAGGATTGACGTAATACCCATTATATCTCAATTTACACATGCCTATTGTTTGTCGTTAAGGAGTTCTCTGGTGTATCTTCTAAGTCCAGGGTCCAATGCCAATGAAATTAAAATGGGACCACCTTGGAGCTATACTGAACCCAATGCAAAAAAAAAATCATCAAAATCGATTCATAATTGGCGGAGAGATCACGTAACACATACAAATAAAATATACGGTCGAATTGAGAACCTCCTCTTTTTTTGAAGTCGGTTAAAAAGAAGAAAGTCATTAGACCCTGGACACCACTAGTTTAGCCCAGGCCCAGTGCATACTTGTCAAGACAAACCCATTGAGCCCAATTACGATTGAGTTATCAATCATATTTGATTAAGGAGTTCCTATGGCCTATTTTTTGTTTCATCATAAGACCCTGGCCACCACATATTATTTGTCAAAATAAAACCAAACGCAAAGGAGCTGTTGTGTATAGTATCATATGTTCTGCTACTTTTTGGCTCCACTCCACTTTGGCACGTCATAAAATGTAAAACGTCCGATTAGTACCAAGTAATATATCTAATTAACAGTTCGTCAATACAGTAAAGCAATCAACTGTCGGCTATAAAACATAAATTCCAGTTAGCGAATTGTCTAACATCTTCTGAGTACAGTTATAAACTTAAATTTAATACGATATATAATATAATATAATAATAATATCAGCCTATACTGCCCACTGCTGGGCAAAGGCCTTCTCTCACAAATCGAGGTGAGAGAGATTGGGTCATACTCCACCACGCGGACCCAGTGCGGATTGGTGGAGGATATAATACGATATACTGACATTTTTCTAGATTCATTTAAACTGACTAAATGACATTTGGCCACTCACAGTGGGACTAGTCCACAAATTTAAAGTAGCACAGCGGGCTATGGAGCGAGCTATGCTCGGCGTCTCTTTAAAGGATAAAATTCGTAACAAGGTAATCCGACAAAAAACCAAAGTTACCGACATAGCTCGCAAACTCAGTGAGCTAAAGTGGCAATGGGCTGGTCACATCTGCAGAAGGACCGACGGCCGATGGAGCAAACGTGTCCTAGAGTGGAGACCGCGACTTGGTAAGCGTAAGGTAGGACGGCCCCCAGCTAGATGGACCGGCGACCTCAAAAAGGTCGCTGGGACAGACTGGATGCGGAAGGTGGAGGAACGTGTGCAATGGCGCGTGTTAGGAAAGGCCTATGTCCAGCAGTGGACTGCGATAGGCTGATTGATGATTGATTGATTGAAAAGGCATTTGAAATAAAAAAAAGTTGTACGTTTAGTACCGTACTAACTGTACTGTATTGTAAGTACCGTACCGAAGTGATTCCAAAGGTGAAACTTAGTTTTCCATTGTTATTGTACACAGGTGAACCTGCAATCAGATCGAGGTATGCTCGTCTCCTTGTACTCGTTCCACCTGAACCTCCGAAGATTCTAAAAGGTCCAGTACTTCAAGCTGTCGAAGATAGAGAAGTCAATTTAGAGTGCCTCTCTATTGGTGGAAAACCAGCGGCGGAGGTAAGAGCATTTTTCGTATGGAACACTAAGAGTAAACATACATCAACAGTAGATCGTTTTACTACTAGCAGTCCAAAGTCAGTACGAGATGGACCTTCACCAGGAAGGTCGCTGGTAAAAGGGTTATTCGTATAGCACAAAGCCAGTCATGGTAGTGGTCTTTGGGAAGGCTTTTATCCTACAATGGAACGTCTTTCGGGTAAATAGAATATGTCGGCCTCATTATATGCTAATTTATCATTTATTAATATTTGTTCAAAGATCACGTGGGTTGACAGTGATGGAGGTGTACTAACGCAAGGAGTCAACTACACGACGGAGCTGATGACTGACGGTCGAAGATACACTGCTAGGTAAGACTTATTTTAACCTTTTTTACATACACACCATCACGACAGTAAGGACGAGAAGTATGCCGCTGTTATACAGAGAAAAAGGTGAATGCATGGAATAGCACGACAGCTACTTGGACAGCACATAAGGTATAGTGCACGGCTGTAAGAGAGAGTTACACGAATGGGAATAAAATCAGAATAAAATATGCCGTCAAAATTTAAGCAATCTGGAAAATTTTCGGAGTTACCCTAACCAACCGCGTTTGTAAAACTTTACTAAGAGTGTATGTATGAAAAGTGTCAACCTACGATGACAAAAAGGGTGCTGCGATGGTTCAGACATTTCTATCGTGTGAAAGGAGACTATAGAGCGGATTTTTTTAATGTGATAATAGTCTTACATCACAGTTTTTCTCCATAGTAGAAGGTTAAGTATCGTGCGAAGATTTTGATGCCATACACTATTACAAAGAATGCTGTCGTCTTTCCGTGAATACTGAGCACGAACGATATCTCTTGTGATATGACATTGACCACTGTCGCTCATGAACTACCGTCATTTGCGATATTTGTTACAAGATCTAATCGCCTTTTTTAACTCGTTGTTAGGCCAGCTTGCAGTGCGGATTTTATTTTTTTGCGCTCTGTCTCAAAAATATAGTTAACAAATCAGTTTCTGATGTGTATAATAATAATATAATATTAGCCCTATTAAGAAACTGTCCCACTGTTGGGCACGGGCCTCCTCTCAAACTGAGAGGGCTTAGGCCATAGTCCACCACGCTGGCCCAGTGCGGGTTGGTGAACTTCACACACCTTCGAAAAACTCTTAGGCATGCAGGTTTCCACACGATGTTTTCCTTCACCGTTAAAGCAAGTGATAATTATTTTCTGATGTGTATTTTTATGAAATAGCCAAATTTGTTCTACATACGTATGTGCTTGTTTTTAGGTCAGTCCTTCGTCTACGTCCAAGAAGACATCATCATAATCAGTCACTAACGTGCCAAGCTCAGAACACAGCTGACAGAGCTTATAGATCTGTCACAATCCGACTTCAGGTCAGTATTATCTCAAACAAGACGGATGACTTAGTCCAGTGGTTAAGAAATTAAGCCGCTTCGCCTACTGGATAGCGTGGTCAATATTCACACGGGACAAATCTGTGTGACGCACACAGTTTTTCTTTCGGTCTGGGTACTTGTGTATGTGAATTTCATGTTTGTAAACGCACTCAAGGTATTGGACTAATCATCATCATCATCATCAGCTCAAATTAGTTCACTGCTGGGCATAGGCCTCTTCCAAAGCGCGCCACAGAGCCCGTTCCTCGGCTTTATTCATCCAGTTCCTGCCGGTTATCCGACGTATGTCGGATTAATTTCTAGTGTAATTCTAATTTCTAATCTAATGAAATAAAGATAAACATAATTTTTTATAACCGTTCAGTGTTGCTGTAATAGGCGAGCGTGTATAACTATGGGAGTTCTGGTGATCTGTTAGGAAAGAACCTGTTGGAATTTTGTATCGTTACCCCTCAAGAAATCTGGAATGACGAGATAGTTAGACTAATACCCAGATGTAAGAATATCCGATACCGCCAAATTCACTTCATTTACAGATAGGTGCATTTGATTTTATTCAATGCTTATTACTCAAAGTTTAAAAAACAAAGCAATCGAGTGGGGGGGGGGGGGGTTCTTTGATAATGATTTTAATTAAATAAAAGGCCTTTATAAAAACAAGCTTTTATAGCAAAAATACATCGAAGATATCTTGCTTAGTTGTGAAGTTCCTATGGCCGCCTTCCGACTGACCGACCATCAGACCTCAGATGGTACCATATTATTGCATTGTCGCCGAACTTACATACGTATGCCAATTTCAGTTCAGTCGGGTACCTTTTAGTGCTTGACAAATGGATCACAAGATTTGAACCGCAAAGACAGACAGACATACGAACATAGCAAGTTTAATAAAAGCTTGTAAAAAGAAACAATTTAGCTTTGTCCCACCAGGTTAGTCACTATCTCACCCGCCATATCTCGTCCCACGCGGATCAATTGGTTAAACTTTATATTAATAAATTAATTCTTTACTCAACTGAACCTGCGAAGGTTTTTTGTGAAAACCTACGCCGGTCAAGATAATAAATTTTAAATAAATTACTTTTAGCTTTCATCAACTCATCCCACTCTTAGATTTTGTCTAAAAAGTACCGTCAGATGAAAACACTTCAAGCGATTTAATCAGTGTAATGTGTCCAATGGTGCGACAATAATGGCTGAATAGAATAAAATGATTCGTTGTACAGGGCCTTTGTAACTATCGTATGTGTATACTATCTATAATTTATTTTTCATTTGTAATATTTCAGTTTTTTTCACATTTTCTTGCCATAAGGTTGTACCTTTTTACAATGTTTTAACCTGCCTGTACTTTTTGGACAAAAACTAAGAGTGAAATGAGTTGATGAAAGTAAAAACTAATTTATTTTAAATTTCACCATCTCGACCCGCGTAGGTTTTCACAAAACATCTTTGCAGGTTCAGTTGAGGAAAGAATTAATTTATTAATATGAAGTTTAACCAACTGACCCGCGTTGGACGAGATTTGGCGGGTATAATAGTGACTAACCCGTCCCACCGAGGATTCCAATTAAGGACCTCGCGATCGCAATAGGTGTGTGCTATCAACCCAATGAGGACAGCAAGTGTCCAAACTTTATTTACCTTAACAGCCCACGTAATATGTGACGAGCTGCTTTCATAACAAGCAGCTTAATTATTACGGATCGTTTCATTTTTATTAGTTACTAACTTCTGCCCCTGACTTCGTCCGCGATGACTTTAGACAGGAACCTTACATTTTTTAGGGATAAAAAGTCTAAATCAACCTTATCGAGTAATGCAGGTAATAAACTATCTGCGTGCCAAATTTTATCCAAATCCGTTCAATCGTTTTTTGCTTGATTGAGTAACAAACATCCAAACAAAGAAACTTATCAATAAATCAATCAGCCTATCGCAGTCCACTGCTCAACCTATGTCCAGCCGCTCCTAACACGCGCCATTGCACACGGTCCTCCGCTTTCCGCATCCAATCTGTCCCAGCGACCTTTTTGAGGTCGTCGGTCCATCTAGCTGGGGGCCGTCCTACCTTACGCTTACCAAGTCGCGGTCTCCACTCTAGGACACGCTTGCTCCATCAGACGTCGGTCCTTCTGCAGATGTGACCAGCCCATTGCCACTTTAGCTTACTGAGTCTGCGAGCTATGTCGGTAACTTTGGTTCTTTGTCGGAATACCTCGTTACGAATTTTATCCTTCAAAGAGACGCCGAGCATAGCTCGCTCCATGGCCCGCTGTGCGACTTTGAATTTGTGCATTAGTTATACATTTATAATATTAGTAGGATTAGCAACAAACAGAAAAGTGGAGTCATTTTTCTAAACCGTGGCAGAGGTGTACTGAGTACACCCACGTTTCGCCGACGATGTCAGGTCCCATGTAATAGGGGGCGAGCCGATAGCCTTATACCGGGCACAATTCCAGACTCCGGTCTCGTACTGGGAAGTTTTCGTTAGAATAACTACATTTGTCCGACCTAGGATTTGAACCCAGGACCTCGTGATCGAAGCGATGCGCATTGCCACTAGACCAATGAGGCACTCAGATCAACGAGGCAGCCATTTTTAAACAGCCATTGTAGTACATTTATTAAAATAAAAACGTATCTCCACATGCGATGTATTCCTTCCTGTGTTGTGGTTGCGTTTACAAACATGAAAATTCACATACACAAATACCCAGACCGGAACAAATAATTGTGGATCACACAAAGATTTGTCTCGTGCGGGAGTCGACCCCGCGCCTGTTAGATACAGAGGGCGGAGCGGCTTAAGCTCTTAACCGCTGCGCTAAATCGTCCGAGCTGCTACTGCTAGACAATTATTACTCTGGAAACTACTTTTTAATTTAATTCAAGATACTACACCAAAAAAATTATTGCAGTGTTTGGTATGATATAATGAGTAAAACTAATTTTCTAAACCAGTAAAATCTTGAAAGCCAAAAAAACAGCAAAAAAGTCAGGATCTGGAACACCCTCAACCAAATTATTATCGTGTGGTAATCCCGGAAAGCATTTTCTGCAAAAAAGTACAATGCGAAAGGATGGCAACTTTCTCCTTTTTGGCACATCCATTTTAATACAAAATTATACTGACGCGAAACTCAGCGAAAGTTGTCCCGTAAAGACTTAACCATGTTGGCTGCTTAATCGTATCAAATTATCTCATTTTTGAACTTGGTTGTGCAGGTATAGGTGAGTTAGTCAAAACAACGCTTTAACATCTGACGGTGTCAGAAAGCATCGTCAAATCTCCGAAAATCTTAATTAACTGAACTCTTTGTCTACTCTGCAAGGTATCTGTAGGATTTGGTGATAAAGATTTAATAATCTAATCGGGGTATATAGTAATTATCTAATCGGGGTGTCTGAGCTCTTGCCTTATTTACGTTACATCTTGTATAGCTGCGTTGGCGGGATACGTTCGTGCAGCCATCCTTTGATTTCTCAGTTGTGGTACTAGTCGGTAGACGAATAAACGCATGCCCGTTCAGTAAGAAACTGTTTTGATTTCCTTGTCCCTGGCACTTTGCTAACAGATCCACTCCGGAGTCTGGAATTATGCCCGGTAAAATGGCTATATTACACGGGACCTAACTTCGACAGCGAAAAGTGTGTGAACACAGTACACCTCTGCATCCCCGCTTGGGGAATATAGGAGTGAGAGTAATCCAAAAAGGCGCGGGTGTAACTACGAGCAACTTTGATATTAACAGTTTAAGCTTCAATTGAAATCTAAACAATCAATTTGCATACACAAACACATCAAATACCATATCGTTTCCAAAGTTCGAAGATTAAATATCTGAAGCTACAAATTGGGAGTAACGCTTCCGATCCTTTGAAATATGATTCTGATAATACACTTTATTCGTAATTGGTGAGATTTCTCTTACAAGCTCTGCGCTATTCGATATTGCTAAGGAAACATGATGGTGAATGGTTAATTAATTATAATAATTAATTTGGACTTGAAAGGAGCAAGATGTTGTGGGTAGAATCACAGATGGCTATAGGTTTTCACCTATTACATGGGATCTAACATCGTCGGCGAAAAATGGATGTACACAGTGCACCTCTGCCACCCGCTTGGGGAATATAGGCGTGACGGTGTTTATTTTTTAAATTATCTATGAACACATAGTAAGTGTCATAATATCTTTGTCTCGTTGGTCTAGTGGGCGAATATTATGGCTAGCAGTCAGAGGTCGTCGGGTTTGAATCCTAATTTGGACAAAGTTTTCTATCAAAAAAATCTCGGTGGCAGTCCGGAGTCTCAAATTGTGCCCGGTATTAAAATGTACCTACGCTATTTCAGCTTACAATCTATATTTGTGATAGTTTTCAAAATTTGTTCACCTGTTTAGATGTTTATTATAAAGATTAAAATGATAATAGTTAAATAATAATATCAGCCTATACCGTCCCACTGCTGGGCAAAGACCTTCTCTCACAAATCGAGGTGAGAGATTAGGTCATATCGCACCACTGCGAATTGGCGGAGGCAGGTGGCCATACCTGCTGTTGAAACTTATCAAGCAGCCATATTAAATACAAACAATTACATTTTGACATTTATTGTTTGTGAGGTGTAAGTATAAGGAGAGAATAGAATAGGAAGGATAAAAAAGGATGCAATAAAATAAGACAATCATAAGTAATAGAATAGCCAGTTAAATGATAACTGTTGCCAGCAAATCTTAGAGGTATTTTCAGGCCCTAAAATGTAGGCTAATAAAAATAACTCCCCACAAAACAAATATAAAACAATCCCTAATTTGAGTTTGCACACATAAATTACTCCTTAAGCTACGCTTCCAATAAGCGGATGTAAGAGAAGGCAAACCGGAATAAGGAAACAGGCCGCCCTAAAAAATCCTAACCTCAATTTTTGTACATCCCTTAACAAAATTCGCCGATTTGGCTCGCCACGACCAGTCCAATTTGAACCATCGAAACTGCTTCAATTCGCAAAGGTATTTTAAATGGGGAGGATCAACGTAACCTGGACGGTGTTTTATACTGGAGAAATGAAAATAGGGTGCGATGTAAGACTCTAATTTTGCGACGACTGGTTGTTAGAGCGTCAGCAGATCTTGTATATCACGGAGGGTGGATTTTGAATGGCTTTTTGGAGGCCAAGTTTAATACAAAAAATACCGTGAGATTACATTCTCCAACTGGGGGTAAGGGTGTATACCCTTACCCTCAGTGTAATAGACGCCGAACCTACCGCTATTATACCGGGCAGAATTGTACTGAGAAATTTTGATAAAAAATTGAGATCCTTCTATCAAGCGACCAGTATCTCAGCTGCTGTCATATAGGCTGATGACGGGAAACCTGGAGAGCACTCGTGAAAAAACTTTACAGTGGTGGTCACGATCCTCAGTCATGAGGATCCAGTCGAGAAGATCAAAAATTCTATAAAAATCTCTGCTATATAATTCTATCATATATCTATCATTGATTTTTTTTACTACTACTGTGCTCAAACTCAAAACCTCGTAATAACCAGGGTAACTATTCAGAGTCTGGAATTGTCTCTATATTACCTATGTAGTGATTTTAGATCCCTTGCGGGTAGGCCAGACAAGGAAAAAAGGTATTTCCCTCTCTCCGTTTCTTCATTAACCTCTGATATCCTTTTTCACGGCGATTTAAAGCAATTTCTCATCTTTCCGCAACCTACAGCCCTGTACAATCAACGTAACGCGGCACGTTACAATAACTTTATGAAATTATCGATTTTTGTGACTCCGGGTGGCATACATCATACAATAACATGATCATTTCACAAACTAATGGTAACGAGCCGGGTTTTATCATAACAAATAAACACAATTGAGCAACAACCTGTCAACCACATTCAACGTTACATTTGAATTAGCCCCCTAATTTTAATATAACACAATTCAGTTTTCAACAGCATCCTGTTAAAGCATGACACATTTATGTATATCTCTGTCCAAATAAGGCCAACAAATGTTTTTGTGGATTCCTCAAACACTTTTGGTTGTTTAACCCTTTGCTAGTAAGGATCTTGTATTATAACTCACAAAGCCACGGTTCAACTAGTACGTAGAAAATGTCAATCAATTATCAACTTTATATTGCGTAAGGCAAAACATAAAATGCCTCGTCCTTCCGTCCCGACAGTGACTCCAAGCGCCTTTGATAAGTATTTTTATTGTCACTCCAGAGAGGCGCTTTGTTAGTTTAATTCCCCCGCTTCGTACGGCTTCGTCTAGACTTGAAGCTTCATTGAGCGCTGGATAAAATACTAGGCTGGATTAGGATGGTTCAAATTAAGTTAACCGAATCATTACGAAGGGCATGCTAAGGTGTCTTATGATATATCACCAGTATGTGGTAAATGGTATGCGATGACATCGCAAATAGTATAACTGTCGCTACTGCTTTACCCTATTATTCAGTCTATACTCTTATACAGATTTAGTACAGCTTAAATCTGTAAAAGGGCAGTTACTTCCTCTATTAAGCATCATTTGTGCTACTTGGAATCTTTTCTACCCTTTAGTCCCTGAAGTCGGAGGTATACATAGTATACTCAGATTTCGTCAAGGAACATGCTTGTTATCGTTCTTCAGAACCATAGCTTCAAAAATCAAAATCAAAATCAAAAGTTTTTTATTCATGTAGACCAAAAGGCACTTATGAATAGTCAAAAACAGAAAATTATTATTACTTAAGACTCTACCACCCGTTCGGAAAGTCATTCCTGTGGAGAAGAAGGGCAAGAAACTCCACGGTTACTCTTTTTTAAAAATGAGGTTTACAATTCTTTTTGTATACATTGCATTTATGGAGTATGGGAGAACAATGCAGAACGAGCTAAATAGATGTGCTTAAGTATAGATTGTGTGATGTGATGATTGAACAATGCAGAACGAGCTAAATAGATGTGCTTAAGTATGATGTGCTTAGGGAATGGGCAGCAGCGTTCCCTTAGCACTTCGACGACCAATAACTGCGCTCGCCAACCCGCCTGCCAAGCGTGGCGAGTATGGCAAACACCCCCAATTATGAAAGAATGTAAGAAAAGCAGGCCCCTAGTCCCCGGCGGTCCTGTTCGTCCTGGCCACGGTAGCAGCCATGGTAACGACAGGACAAGGGGTGCTAAGAATCTCCGGCAGAGATTCGGCTACCACCAACACCGAAAATTGGCCCTGGTGACATACAACGCACGCACGTTAAGGACAGATGAGAAGCTTGTTGAGCTGGAAGAAGAGATAAACAAGTTGCGGTGGAATATTGTTGGTTTATCGGAGGTCCGAAGAAAGGGCGAGGACACGATAACCTTAAAATCCGGCAACTTGTTTTACTACCGGGAGGGCGAACAGCAGTCCCAAGGTGGTGTCGGATTTATCGTCCACAAGTCACTCATAGACAACGTTGTGTCCATCACTAGTGTGTCGAGCAGGGTAGCGTACCTGATACTCAGAATATCCAAAAGATATTCGCTGAAGGTCATACAGGTCTACGCACCGACCTCGGCATACTCAGATGATGACGTCGAAGTAATGTATGAGGACATTAGTAGAGCCATACATACTTCCAAAGCACACTTTACAGTGGTTATGGGTGACTTCAATGCGCGGCTGGGCAAACGGGGCGATGATGAATTGAGAGTGGGGCAATTTGGATATGGGCAACGCAACCCCAGGGGTCAGAGGCTGGCCGAATATCTGGAGAAGGAGGGACTCTTTATGATGAACTCTTTCTTCCGGAAGCCGCCTCATAGGAAATGGACCTGGATGAGCCCTGATGGTTCCACCAAAAACGAAATAGACTTCATAATGAGCACCAAGCGACAAATATTTAATGATGTCTCCGTGATCCACAGGGTAAAAACCGGCAGTGATCACCGAATGGTCAGAGGCACATTAAATATTAATGTCAAAATGGAAAGATCGCGTCTGATGAAGTCTACGCTCCGACCTTCTAATGCACATATCCAAAACCCCGAGAACTTTCAACTCGAATTGTCAAACCGCTTCGAATTGCTAGACAGCAGCGCATCAGTGGACGAGATCAACAATAGGTTGGTAGAGACTGTCCATACGGTCGGGTCCAAGCATTTTAAGCCCCACCGTAAAAATAGGCCTCAAAAGCTGTCTGACTACACCCGAAACCTTATGGCTGAGCGACGTACCATGACACTCCAAACCTCCGATGATGCTAAGTCCTATAGGCAGCTCAATGGACAGATATTGAAGTCCTTGCGACACGATTTACGGTCCTTCAATACAAGACGTATTGAGGAGACCATAGAGCAGAACAAGGGCTCCAAAGTGTTTGCTAGAGACGCGTCTATTGGGCAAAGCCAGTTGACGAAGCTGAAGACGGAGGACGGAAACGTAACGTCGAATAGGTCAGAGGTGCTCAGGGAGATAGAGAGGTTCTATGGGCAGTTGTATACCTCAGTAGCTGAACCTGTTGTTGACTTGGTAAAAGACCCAAGAGCCAAGCTAACCCGACACTACACTGAAGATATCCCGGACATCAGCCTGTACGAGATTGGGATGGTTCTCAAACACCTTAAAAACAACAAAGCGCCGGGTGAAGACGGAATTACCGCAGAGCTTCTGAAAGCGGGCGGATCGCCGGTACTTAAAGTCCTTCAGAGGCTGTTTAATTCCGTCTTGCTCGAAGGAAAAACGCCGGAAGCGTGGAACAGGGGTGTGGTGGTACTCTTTTTCAAGAAAGGTGATAACACTTTACTGAAGAATTATAGGCCCATCACACTGCTGAGCCATGTTTATAAGTTGTTTTCGAGAGTCATCACGAATCGTCTCGAACGCAGGCTTGATGACTTCCAGCCTCCCGAACAAGCCGGTTTCCGGAAAGGCTTTAGTACCATAGACCACATACATACGCTGCGGCAGATTATACAGAAGACCGAAGAGTATAATCGGCCACTATGCTTGGCGTTTGTGGACTATGAGAAAGCCTTCGATTCGATCGAGACTTGGGCGGTTCTTAGATCTCTCCAGCGATGCCGCATTGACTATCGGTACATTGAAGTGTTGAAGTGCTTGTATAATAACGCCACCATGTCAGTCCGAGTACAGGGGCAGTGCACGAAGGCGATCCCCATAAAAAGAGGAGTAAGGCAGGGAGACGTCATTTCTCCGAAACTGTTTACGGCCACCTTAGAGGACGCCTTCAAGCTCTTGGAATGGCAAGGACTTGGCATCAACATCAATGGCGAATACATCACTCACCTTCGATTTGCCGACGACATTGTGGTCGTGGCGGAGTCGCTGGAAGATCTAGGACGAATGCTCGGTGACCTCAACAGAGTATCTCAACAAGTGGGTCTTAAAATGAACATGGACAAAACGAAAATAATGTCCAAAGTCCATGTCGTACCCACCGCACTCACCGTTGGGAACTCTACTCTTGAAGTTGTCGACGAATACATTTACCTGGGACAGGTAGTCCGGTTAGGTAGGTCCAACTTTGAGAGAGAGGTCAATCGACGAATCCAACTCGGCTGGGCAGCGTTCGGGAAACTGCGCAACATCTTCTCATCCAAAATACCTCAGTGCCTTAAGACTAAAGTTTTTAGTCAATGTGTGTTACCAGTGATGATATATGGATCAGAGACGTGGTCTCTTACAATAGGTCTCATAAAAAAGCTCAGAGTTGCTCAGCGAGCTATGGAGAGAGCTATGCTCGGCGTTTCTCTACGCGATCGAATCAGGAATGAGGAGATTCGTAGAAGAACCAAGGTCACCGACATAGCCGTTAAGATTAGCAAGCTGAAGTGGCAATGGGCGGGCCACATAGCGCGTAGATCGGACGGGCGTTGGGGCAGAAAGATTTTAGAGTGGAGACCACGTATTGGCAAGCGCAGCGTGGGACGACCGCCTGCCAGATGGACCGACGATCTTGTGAAAATCGCAGGAAGTCGTTGGATGCAGGTGGCATCGGACCGGTTACGCTGGAAAGCGATTGGGGAGGCCTATGTTCAGCAGTGGACAAGTATAGGCTGAGATGATGATGATGATGAAGTATAGATTAATCATAAGTGTACTTAGATTCATGATATTGGTCAGTGTCTACATAGTCCTCTCATTTCCAAAATAGAGATGTTGTAGAGGTATATAATAAAAAGCATAATAATAATAGTAAGAGAAAGTGTTACTATAAAATATGTAAAGAGCGCGTACAAAACAACTGGTCATAGCTCCAGTGTGATGCCGAACGAGACAAAATTCATCAGCATTATGGTACACGTTCAGTCAGACAAAGGGCAGGGGACGGACCAGTCCCCACCAGCAGCACCCGTTCACGAGTATGACCTGAGAAGCAGCCATCACTCTCCTCAACCATTTTAGAGGGAAAAGAATGACCCGCTCCACAGAGCCGCCACTAGCAAAGACATTTTAGTGAGCATGACCAATCCACGACCCTGTCGACATCGTTCGAGAATAATATTTAAAATCAATGAACGCTCGCTAGGCAGGACACGCTGCACTTAACATTATATTCTTCTAGATTTCAGTTAACTTGTGTAAAGGCATTTTTATCATTTAAAAAATCATTTAGTGTATAATATCCTTTACTCATTAGTGAAGATTTAATATACTTTTTAAATCTGTCAAGTGGCAACTCTAACATGGGCTTTGGTATCTTATTGAAGCAGCGAATACCGACTCCTACGAAGGAAGTAAATACTTTTTTAAGCCTAACAATTGGTAATACCAGTTTATGTTTATTTCTAGTATTTAATTTATGAACGTCACTCACTTTATTAAATAAATGGATATTCCTACGTATGTACACTATGTTGTCGTATATATACTGTGAAGCGACCGTGAGAATGTTGATCTCTTTAAAAAGTTCTCCGAGGGAAGCCCTAGGTCCAAGATTATAAATGGCACGGATAGCTCTTTTTTGCAGTATGAATACATTTTCCACGTCAGCAGCGTTACCCCACAGTAGGATACCATAAGACATAATGCTATGGAAGTAACTAAAATAAACTAGACGTGCTGTATCCACATCCGTAAGTTGCCGTACTTTCCACACTGCATAAGCAGCGGAGCTAAGTTTACCCGCAAGCGATGAGATATGGGCCCCCCGTTGGAGTTTGGAGTCTAGGGTAATGCCTAGAAAGACAGTGGAGTTCACGAGGTCCAGCTTTGTGCCATTAATAAGAATATTCGTAGCATTAACTTTTACATTGGGCATAGTAAATTTAATACACTTTGTCTTGAGTGAATTAAGCAATAGATTGTTTATTTCGAACCAATTTGATATCCGTGAAAGAGCACCATTCACATCGTCAAAATTAAGCTTAGCTCTGTCAACTTTGAAGATCAATGAGGTATCATCTGCGAATAGTACAATGTCACAGACATCACGGACAAAGTTCGGCAGGTCATTAATATATACTAAAAAGAGAAAGGGTCCTAAGATGGAGCCCTGTGGAACACCAATTGAAATATTAACTTCCTGAGACTTGACCCCGTTAATCTCAACACATTGAGACCTTTCACCTAAGTATGAAGCTAATAAATTAAGGGCAGTGTTTTTAATACCGTAATGCCTTAGCTTTTTAATAAGGGTTGCATGCTCAACACAGTCGAATGCCTTAGAGAGATCACAGAATACACCAATTGCATTCTGCGATGCCTCCCAGGCACCGTAAATTTGCTGAAGCAGACCTACTCCCGCGTCTGTGGTTGAACGTCCCTTAGTAAAACCATATTGATCACCGTGTAACAGCTTCTCATATCTTTCATAAACTTACAAGGTTAGCTTGGGCATGGACGTACCTTACAAATTTTCCTTTACTACTAGCAAGCTAAACCAAAGTATATCGTAAGGTACATACAAATAATAAAACTTGAACTTTTGATTACTAATTTTAACAACTAAAAATCTCCATTTCTCATGTTGTTATTTTTTTACGTCGCTATTTCATTTGTCAAACGATAAGTGGTTAAAGAAGGGTAAAAAAAACTCAATTTTAAATACTTAACTCAAGCCAAAATCTACGAAATTAAACCAAGCCGATGCCTATTTCATTCCTAGCTCTATTCCACATAGATTTTCTTCCAATAAAGGTTAGTCGCTATCTATTCAATTTAGCTCTCACATTTCCCGCTGTAAATTATCAGTATCTGGATTTCAGGATATTTGGCAGCGATCCAATTTCCTCATATACCTGTGAAATTCTAAGCCTAAAGAATAATCTACTGAAATAAGACCACATTCTGCCTGGCAGGGGTAAAAGTTATGTGCTGGTTGAAATTGAGAGATTTCTGCTTTCCCAAGATAATCGAAGACTTTCAGAACTGTGTATTATCAAAAGACTAGAATTACTCATAATTCTTTTTATTGCTTTTGTTCTTTTACTATTTTCAATATTCGCAGCAAAGGGGACTAGAATATTATTATTTTCATATCCATAGTGCAATTTGAATATACTAAAAATGTAGATATATTGAAAAGTGGAGTTAAAGGTTTCGCCACATAGCCGACGCAGCGTGACGGGAGCGCGACGGTGGCGTGGCTTGGAGAGTTGTAATGTACTGAAATCTACGGGGGACGCCACACAGCGCAGCCCCGCTCGGCGCAACGTCAAACGTCACAACCGAACGTAGCCGAGCGCTACCGTCGCGCTTCCGTCGCGCTCCGTCGGCTATTTAACCAAACTTTAAGTTACCTAGGAGATGTACTGATTAAAATATACAAATCTCTTAAATAAAAACAGTAAACTTCAATCCACAGCATGCCTGTCCAACTTATACATAACGTATCTGTTCTCTTTCCGCAATCGATACAGCGCTTTGTTCTGAACCTGTGACTTTCGGTTTTAAAATGTCATCACCCTATATTTTTTTCATTTTTGGTTATTGTCTGTAAAGAGTCTAATTGGCTACAGGTGTAGGTGACTTTTCTGTAGATAATAACAGAATACAAGAAAAAGCAGTTAAAAATTATTATCAGCAGGTGATTTTCCCCTAGGTGATTGCATTGCACACCATTGTCAAAGTGGGTTCTTAAACTAAAAAAAAACACGGTCTCAAGGATACCATAAACATTATTCCGACATTTATTTCTGAACCTCTTTCACTATTTTAATTGCCTCGCAGTCCAACATAAAGACCTCTAACACTGTTTATTGGAAAACTAAAAGACCAAGAGCTAGACAATACTGAGAGTGCCCGTCCCGTATTTGTTCCCTCGTTCTTTTGTTAAAACATCGTATGTTTTGCATTCATTGCACGAGATACTCTTTTTAATTCTCTATAGTCTACATTCGTAGCTGGTAAAATAAAACTAGTTAAGTAGCAAACTTTACTGGTAGGTATGTTATTATTGGTTTGCTAGTTACTGTCCATTAGCAAAGACCTCTGTTATACGTTTCCACAATTGTCGATCCTTTACTATTTATAGGCCATGAAGTACCTGCAAAGGTGTTCGCATCGCGCTACCTTGTTCTGGGTCTATCTTGTCATCTGCGATCACCGCTGGGTGCCTAGATGAAGACAGTGTTTACCAGCGTACTCCTACTTCATCTTTGCAGTTTTCATACCTACGTCTGTAATACAAGTAATGCAGCGATTGGTGTTTCTGACGTGGTCTATCTGTTTGACACTTAATATACTGCGTTCTTGGCAAAATTTGAGTTTAGATTTCTTTGTTTTTTTCGTAAGTTTCGAAGGGCATAATCAGCGATCAAATACGACAGACACTAAATTTCCGATATTTAAAGTGCTTTACGGTACCCATATTCATGGGAAGGATTGAAGTCCATTATGACTTTGTTATCTAAAAAGTCAATATTATTAAATTAATTTGTTTCAGGTACAATACGCGCCTAAAGTCCGGATGTTTATCAAGATTGGAGTGATGAAGGGACGAATACAAGAAGGTGATACAGTTGTTATAGGTGAGTATTACTTCATTCTTCTCTGGCTTCTCCAGATAAATAAAAACCGTTTTTCTTATTAGCTTTCTTACAGTGCTTAAACATTGTCTTGTGGTGCATGGTGCGGCTTCTTCTTCTTCAGCCGAAAGACGTCCACTGCAGGATAAAGGTCTCCCCTAAAAACCGCCACAATGACCGGCTTTGTGCTGTACGCATCCAACTTCTACCCGCGACCTTCACCAGGTCATCCGTCCATCTTGTAGGGGGCCTACCCACTCCACGTCTTCCGATATGTGGTCGCCATTCGAGAACCTTTTTGCCCCAACGGCCGTCAGTTCTACGAGCGATGTGCCCCGCCCACTGCCACTTAAGTTTAGCAATTCAATGGTGCGGCTTACGATCATGAAATCCTAGGTTCAAATCCTAAGTCAAACAGTATCATTAAAGTTTCTCTATCCAAAAATTATTGGTAGCAGTTCTGAGGCCGAAATTGTGCTCAGTATAATCGCAATAAATTTGAGACTTTTTACGTAGACAAAGTGTGACGATCTCGGGAGAGGCTCTGTCGTTTGTCCTGCAATCGACATTTCTCGACTGAATTATGTGAATATTTATGTGGGAAATAATAAATAATGATCCTAACTATTGTTCGCAGGGTGTCAGGCTACTGCGAACCCAAACAATCTCACGTACAAGTGGTATGTGAACAATGACCTGGTGGTCGGTGACATTGGGAACGAATTGGTAAGTCATAAATATTTACTTGTAATATATGCCTTTAAGATGGATAGATGGAAGAGCAGTCATAGCCTAGTAGTTAGACCGTTGGATTGCAAAGTCAGAGGTCTGGGGTTCAAACCCAGGCACGCACCTCTGTCTTTTCGAAAGCATGTGCGTGTTAAAAATTAACTATCACTTGCTTTAACGGTAAAGGAAATATCGTGAGGAAACCTGCATGCCTAAGAGTTTCTCGTAGGTGAGTGAAGTTCGCCAACCCGCACTGGGCCAGCGTGGTGGATTATGGCCTAAACTCTCTCAGTTTGAGTGGAGGCCCGTGCCCAACGGTGGGACAGTTTCTTAACAGGGATAATATTATATTTAAGGTGGAGACGTGCAGCGAAACCGGTCATCGTAGCAATCTTTGGAGAAGGTATTTTCCTGCATTAGTACAGTATCTCTTTCGGCCCCAGGGCTGCAGTGTTCTTAACGTTCACCAAGGTCAAAAGCAGCTCGGAACCTGACATTTTAGGTTTCCAAAATTTTGTTTTTTTTTGTGTTTTTGCGTTTCAGTTTGAAAGTGTAAGATGTATGAGCGTTTGTGTCATTTACATTTTCAAGCATCTCTTCTTCGGAAGGTATGTAAAGCTGGCTTTATGATGGCGCTACTATATCATGTGATTAATCGATAAGCCAAGTTGGAAGCCTTATAGGCGGGTTGATTAATTCCAACAGCAGGGCCACAAACTTGCCTCCACCAATCCGCATTTAGGCTCTAAGGTGGAGTACGATCGATTCTCTCGTCCTCATGATTCCGAAGGCATCGTACGGTTACTAATTAATATAGTTTTCGTTACGCCGATTCAAAAATCTTATGGACTTGATAAGTTTCAACAGCAAGTAACCACAAACCTGCCTCCACTTATCGCCAGTGAAACTACGTTGTAAGATATAACCCAATATTTCACCTCGATTTGTGAGTGAAAGTCTGTACTCAGCATTAAGACCGCACAGGCGATTCTTTAAATTATTATTCAAAGAAAATATAACAGTTGCCACGCCACATTTCCTTGGCAGCAGATTTTCTTGGCGAAGCATTAAAAATACAAAACAAAGCGCAAACGACTTCCCCTCTCTCGGGCACCAGAAGTGTTGTTGTCTCATTAATTCTTAAATCCATATTAAAATTTACCGACCTTATTTGCATATTTCATTAAAAGCTGTTCTTTTAGCTGTACAGAAAATTTCAGTATAAAATGCTGTGACAGTGTCATTGTGATTTTTTTTTATCTGTGTTATGTCAAAAGCTTTGCAAGAGACTAACAGCGCCAATAAGTTCTTTTATTACAGACCTTTCTCACTTCCTCCACCCTCATAGTTAGTTGATCAGACACTCTCGCCGGTTACGTAGACTCTGGACTTGCCCACATTTTTTTATAAAAAAATTCTCAGCAGTATTTTGAAGTCGAGAATGGTGCTTGGTGTAATAGCAGGCTCGTATTAAAATGTATCGGGACTTAATTGCCGACGAAATGTTTTTTATAAACAATTCACCTTTGCAGTATAGTGGGTATTTCTTGAGATTAGGGTCGTGATGGTATTACTAATGTCATACGTTTAATTTAGAATATATATAATAGCAAAAATACGACGAATATATCTTGCTTAGTTAAAGAGTTCCTATGGCTTCTTTCCGGCTCCATCGTCAGACCCTGGACACCATCCGGGTCTAAACTACTTGTAAAGACAAATTCGATGAGACCAAACACGGTGGGGTTATATTGAGTAGTTGGGTGGTTCCATACGCCACACGCTTTCGGTTTCATCATAACACGCTGAACACGCTGAAAACCAATTCAACAAGCCTAAACACGAGGAGATTCCCGTGTATATTTCACATGTTCCTACGGCCACCTTCAACTCCATCATCAGACCAGCTCCATGGTACCATATTATTGCATTGTGACCAAATTTACACACGTATGCCAAATTACAGCTCACCCGGATACCAGCAAGTCTTAAAAATGGATCACAAGATCTAAACCGGAAAGATAAACAGACAGACATACGAACATCGCAAGTTAAATAGAAGCTTGTAATACATAATAATACCTCTGATTGTCGAAGGCCTTCTCTTTCTAATCGAGATGAGAGAGAATAGATTATACTCCACTACGGGGATCAAGTGTGGATTGGTGGAGGCAGGTGTGTGACCACCTGCTGTGGAACTTATTAAGGTTTATGGGCACCTTAATAAGTTCCACAGCAGGGGTTCCAACTTTCCGCAACTTCCACCAAATGAAGTGGTAACCGATACCAATGTGTGTGCCTTTCAAAATACAGAGGCTGTTACCTATAAATATGTCATAAGCTGTCACCCATCACTGAGCGAAATGAACTCTGCTCTACTCATTAATCGCAGTATATATAAAGCTATAATAATTCAACCTAAACTGTCCCACTGCTGCGCAAAGGCATAAGGCCTTTGCACAGCAGTTCACAAATAGAGGAAAGTGGGAATAGGTCATACTCCACCACGTGGACACAGTGCGGATTTGTTAACGGTATGTAGGTATATTATTAGAAAAATAAAACCTCTTTATAGGCGATGTCGTGGGTAAAACTAGCGTGAATTTAATAGAGAATTCCAGAAACATCTTCTTGGCACAAGACACACCTGCAATATGCATTTTACATCAGCCGTAGCGTGTAGGCGCCTCGCGAGGATGTATGAAAAATTACACCTTTATTAAAACATGTTTTTGAAAATAGTAGGAAGTTATTAACTTGGAAGTGTTTCGAATTATACCGAGTTTTAATATCTAGTGTGTACTGTGCAATATGGCTCGCAATGTGGGTTACTCTTAAATAATGAAAGCAGTTTTCAATACCTACATATTAAAATAAACCAAAGCCGCTCGTTGTAGCGATTGCGGAGGCTTATGTACGGCAGTGGAGGTTTGTTTCAAATATTGACACACACTTGGATTTATTCCTGTGCTGTGAGTGAGTTTTTAAACATAAAATTTACATATAAACAGATAGACCAAAACAAAGGACATTGTCGCAAATTGCCCCAAAACCAACAAACATTTGACCCATGTCATCATTATTTATCTACTTTATTAAAATAATGGCATGTATCCGTATCTGGATTAAAGCCCGACAGCGAGTCCGACTCTCTTTGCGCACGGTAATGGACTGGCTATCTTCTAATCTACTCACTCTTAATTGAATCAGAATCAGAATATTTTTTATTCATGTAAACCATCACAGTATTTATGAATCGTCAAAATAGTAACAAAGACTCTACCACCACTTCGGAATGTCATTCCTGTGGAGAAGAAGGGCAAGAAACTCCACGGTTACTCTTTTAAAATAATATTTTTACAATCTTTTCATCTACATTTTGTTGTGGGGTATGGGAGAACAATGTAGTATCAGGTGAGTCTAAATTAAATTAACCAAGTTAAACTATTCATGTGAATGGCTACATGGTTCTCTCATTTACAGATAAAGAAATGAGGAAGAAAAATGATAAATTTTATTTAACTACTAGAAGGAAGAGAGGGAATAATAAATAATAATAGCTGAACATGTTATCCACATTCTGGTGGAGCTAGAACATCACCTATCCAAGCATTTTTATCTTTTAAATAATCATCAAGAGTATAGTAAGCTCGCTTGCAGAGCGTACGTTTAATACAGGATTTGAATTTATTTTCACTAAGTTGAGTGACGTCAAGTGGAATTTTATTATAAAATCTAACACAGTACCCCATGAAAGACGTGTGAATTTTAGACAGACGAAATTGCGGTTGATCCAATTTATTTCTATGTCGCGTGTTATAGCAATGCCTATCACCTAGCTGATTAAATAGATCTAATTTTTTCCGTGTGTACATTATGTTTTCATAAATATACTGACATGGGACCGTCATAATATTGGCTTCTTTAAACAATTCTCTCAAAGAGTCGCGACTACCTAAGTTATAGATGGCCCTAATAGCCCTTTTTTGTAAGATAAAAATAGAGTCAATGTCAGCTGCCCTACCCCACAATAATATACCGTAAGACATGACACTATGAAAGTAACTGAAGTAAACCAACCTAATATTTCAAAAACCAAAGTTATCCAGTTTTTCCTACCTAATTCAGCCAAAACACCTGCTGAATCAAATAAGATTGAGGCACACACATGTGTGGACAATTCACAGTGTACTTGTCCTTGTCTTGCTATGGTTCCTAATATAAAATATCTAGGAGTGCATATTGACGCAAGGTTGGACTGGCGTGAACACATTGATTCCCTCTGCTCTCGACTTCGAAAACTAACATATCTCTTCAAAGAGCTAAGATATTCCGCTGACTATGATACATCTACACTAGTCTATCGCAGTCTCTGCGAGTCTATAATTACGTACTGCATACCAGTGTGGGGTGGGACTTTTAAAACTGTAATACTGAGGGCAGAACGGGCTCAGCGAGCAGTCCTCAAGGTAATATTAAAAAAAAGAGACTATCCCACTACTCAGTTATACGTAGATGCTCAAGTTCTTAAAGGCAGCTCTACATCCTTCGAACTGTGTCGCGGCGACACTCCATGCTAGCTCTTGATAAAAATCTAGCAAATCGAATTGGATTTCCAGTCTGTCAATTGGTTAAGTGTCGTACTGCACTTGCGCGAAGACACTTCTGTGCTTTAAGCTCTCGGATTTACAATAAAATACACAAAAGTCTCTTTATATATAAACATACACGGTACACGGGGAAACAGAAACTTAATAAATGGCTGCAGTCGTTAAACTATGAAGACACAGAACGAATACTAAAAGCAATTTCATAAGACTCTCATACCTTTGTCTTATAGTAAACACGTACTTTCTCCTACATGACTCACACACACACACACACACACACACAACAAACACACACACACACACACACTCATACTCTCACACACACACACACACACCCACACACACCCACACACACACACCCACACACACACACGCACACACACACACACACACGCACACACACACACACTCACACACACACACACACACGCGCGCGCGCAGAATTTATATTTTATAGTTTAAGAATTTTAACATTTAAATTCCCTTGTCTAATTTCTATTCATTGTTGTTCTTTTTATTTTTATAATAATTGGCTTTGTTCATAATATGAATTAATTTAACACCTTACACCATGGGAGAGGGCACTGACTTCTCTAATACAGGTTATTACCTAGCACAGATGTCAGGGACTTCACAAAATATTGTATTCAATTTTATGACAGTAAAAATTATTATTATTATTATCTAACGGACAATTTGCAATCTAAAACGAATATTTCAAAGTATTTTAAGTACTTATATCAAAGTCGCCGACATTTTTACTGAATGTCAACACACACAATATAATCTCATACGTATTAATGGGTACTGAATTATAACCTAAAAATCTAATACTTTTTGTGCAATGTTGCGATTCCTGCGCTTGTCCGTTTAACAATAAATGCCTTAATGGAATCAATGAGTGATTTTAAATCATACAAGTATTTTTTCATTGCTGTTGGTTCTGGGGCAAATCATGTATGGGCGCAGAAAAATGTCCTTTGTAGATCACACAAACATTTGTCCCGTGCGCGACTGCTCGATCTAGCGGACGGATTGGTTTAATCTTTTAACCACTAAACTAAATCGTCATCTGTCGCCCTTATTGTGGTGGCTTATACCAGCATAAAGCTGGTCATCATGGCGATCTTTAAGGGAAGCCTCAGGCCTGCAGTGGACTTCTTTTGGGTGATGATGATGATGATTACATAAAAAAAAATATTTAAAAAGACCCACCGACAAAACCCAACGAAGATATCTTGCCTAGTTAAGGAGACCCTATGGCCTCCTTCCGGCTCCATTGAGACCTTAAACACCATCCGGGTCGAGGAAGAACTCGTTAAGAGAAATCCAAGGAGCACAAACACGACACGGTTATATGGGGGTACTAAGACGGTTCCATTGGTCACTTTTCGGCTACATGATCAGACTCTGAACACTATCTGGTTATAAGATACTCGTCAATACCAATCTAAAAAGCCTAAACACGAGGGGGTAACGTTTTATAGCTTACATGTTCCTCTTCACCAGCTCCGTGATACCATATTATTACCATATTATAACTTTGTCATCGGATTTACATACGCATGCCAAATTTCAGCTCAATGGGATACCCACAAGTGCTTGAAAAATGGATTACAAGATTTGAACCGGAAATACAGACAGACAGACTTGTACAAACTTTGAAAAAAATTTGGTGTTTTGTAGCATAATGGGACCGCCATAAACAATTTCCTAGAAGCAAATCCTAAATCGAACTACTAGTGTAGTTTTTCTATAAAAAAATCTTAGGGTAGTCCGAAGTTTGCGATATTACATTGGTAACTAACTTCGTCAGCAAAATGTCATACACAGTACATGTCGGCCACCGTTACTTTACAAAAAAACCGTTACTTTTATCTTCCCAAGTGGTTGGGAAGATAAAAGTAACGGTATTTTTAATAAATTCTATTTTGTTACAGATATTAACAAACATATCACGCAGATTAAACGAAGCAACGGTAAAATGCGAGGTCCATAATTCAGTTGGCAAGAGTGCTGATACGAAGACTCTGGAAGTCATTTGTGAGTAGTTTATCATACTCACACACACACACAAACACACACAGTCAACTTAAACTGATAACCATGTATGCACTTTTTGTTTGCAATTTGTTATAAAAGATAATCATTATGTATATATCACTGATGCCTAAGTAACATCTAGTTTGGGCGTCAGCAGACCCACATGCTACTTATTCCAGAAATATTTTTATGTAAAATTATTGTTCAATGAATGTTACAAGGTGCTCTAATCTGAATAAATAAATAATTATTATGTATATATTTATTAAGTATAATTTCTTATAAAATATATATAAAATACAAATATTCTTATATATATATATATATATATATATATATATATATATATATATATATATATATATATATATATATATATATATATATATATATATATATATATATATATATATATATATATATATATATATATATATATATATATATATATATATATATATATATATATATATATATATATATATATATATATATATATATATATATATATATATTGTATAAAAGAAATGTGCTCCACCGACAGCATGGTCTACGACCCAAGCTACCGGTGGTCAGGGCTCCAAAGAGAGGAACCTCCTCAAAATGCGCACTGTGTCCAACAGGCAAGAAGGAAGAAACAGACAGAAGGCAGTAATGCCTTCTGTATCAGGCCCTTCACCCAACTGCCTAGCGAGAGCTTCTCAAGGTGTTTATCGAAGCTCTTCGCTATAAGGCCGTTGACTGAAACGACCATCGGAATAATGATAGTTGAATCAACATTCCACATGGTGGTAACCTCATGGGCCAGGTCCAAATATTTAGATAATTTTTCTTTTTCGGCCTTCACAAGGTTCTCATCATGCGGAATGGTGACATCAACTAGCATTAGACGACGCATCGATCGATCTATTATCACGATATCAGATTTATTGGCTACAATAGCCCTGTCCGTGATAATAGATCGATCCCAGTAGAGCGTGACATATCACGTGGTCATAACCACTTTCGAGAACTGGAAGAGGCTAGTACTGGTAGAACGGTACTTCAGAGTCCACAAGGCCATATTCAAGAGCAAGTTGCTGATGGATAATCCTAGCCACTTGGTTGTGTTTGTGCAAGTACTCTCCGTTAGCAAGACGAGAACAACCAGAAACTACATGTCTAATAGACTCACCGGGACGGTGGCATGCCCGACAAAGGTCAACCGTGCCGTCCTTTAGGATGTGCTTCCGGTAGTTGTTCGTCATAATAACTTCATCCATAATTGCAAAGACAAACCCTTCAGTTTCCCCAAAAAGGTTGCTGAAGCGTAGCCAGGTCACGGAAGCGAGCTAGTCCACATCAGGCCCTGTAAGAGCCCGATAGAACCATCCGTGTAGCTCCTTGCCCTTCCATATGGCAGTGCGGTCCGAAATACTTAATACCTGGGGCCTTCGTCAGTTTTCGTTTGCCAAGGAAAGCGGAGTTAGCCCTCTATCGATTGCGGCAACATCTCGATACATCACCACGGATACACTCAAAAAGTTCTGTCTGAGATTGCACACCTCGCGCTTGTGTAGTGTCTTAGCGTTTAAAATCCCATGGCCACTGCACTTCCGCGGGATGTACAACCTCATATCAGACGACCGCGGGTGATGCATACGATACGCTGTCAGCAATCGACGGACCTTTCTATCCAAGGCATTCAGTTCAGACTGAGTCGACCTTAGTATACAAAAAAGAGTATGTAAGAACAGGCATGACCCAACCATTGAAAGCTCGGACCTTATTTTCACCTGATAGAAGGCTTTTTAAAACTTTTTACAGGCGGGCAAAGAACCGATCTCTCAAAGATTTTTTCATATCCTGTTCAGCTATACTTAAGGTTTGTGACATACCAAGATACTTGTAGGAATCCATTTCAGAGAGAGACCTGAGGGATATATCTTCAGAGAGCTGTAGATTAAAAAAACCTTCGACTCTCCCTCTTTGTACATGGATGACCGCACACTTGTCTACTCCAAATTCCATTCCGATGTCGTTGCTAAAATTGCCGGTTATTTTGAGCAACTCCATCAGGTCTGTTTTCTTCGAAGCGTACAACTTGAGGTCATCCATGTACAGTAGATGAGATATAGGCTCACTCTCCCTCCGAAAATGGTAACCCAGCTTTAAATCCTTAAGTATAGCACTTAATGGATTCAAAGCTAAGCAGAACAACAACGGACTTAAACTGTCGCCCTGAAAGATACCCCTGCTTATCTTTATCAAGTCCGACGAACCAGAAAGGCCTCCAAATCCTGGGTGACGAAGAACTGTGGTCCACTGCCCCATACACGAACCGAGGAAGAAGCATAGCCGTGTATGAGGCACCGAATCATAGGCCTTCTTATAGTTAATCCAGACCATGGAGATATTGTTTCTGGATCATCGCACCTGTTGGCAAATGGCAATATCAATGAGGAGCAAATTCTTAGTATCCCGGGACCCCCCCTTACACCCATTCTGCCTAGGGGATAGAATATGCTGTGCCTTAAAGTGATTACTGATTTTTATTCTCAGAATGGATGTAAGGAGTTTGTAGGCCGTAGGTAGACATGTAATCGGTCTATAATTTTTAGGTTCCGAAGTACTGCCAGATTTGTGAATCAAGTGAGTGACACCCGATGTCATAAAGCTAGGGAGCGATCCCAATTGAAGAGCTTGTTGGAATTGAGTCGCTAGACGAGAATGTGAGCCCTGGAGCCTCTTTAGCCAGAATGCGTGCAGTCCATCCGGCCCCGGACTTTTCCAGTTCGGCGACGCACGAACCGCACAGGCCAGATCTTCACGGCTTATGAATACGGGCTCCATTTCCTGAATGGGCCCACAGGATCGTCCAAGAACATCAAACCATTCGCCCTCGGAGTGACTGACGGGCAATGACCAAATTTTACGCGAAAACTCGGCCATCATGGCCGCATTTGGCAAGTGCTCGTCAGTCACTCTCTCTTGGGGGCGCTCCCAAGCCTGGTATACACTCCTTTGATTCGTCTGGAAGGTGCGATTCACGTGGTATGTGTCCGCTCTCGCCTTATACCTGCGAATCCTCTTCGCCCATGCATAAACTTTTTGGTTCCAGTAGTCTATGCGTTCCGCGACCCCTGCCACATAGTCCACAGGAGCCACTCTTGTGCCTGCAAAGGCTTGGGCCACAAAACGCATAACTCTCGGGCGGTTGTTTCCAGCCTGGAAGCACAACAATTTCGCAATAAGTGTCCTAGCCATATTTATACGCCGCCCTCTTCCGCACATTATTTATTATTATTAGTTTTCCCTATACGTGTAGTTCGTGAATGAGATATTTAAATTTAATATTTAAAATTACAACTAAGAAAGAAAATAGATAAATATATAGAGAACGAGAAAAAAAGAACAAGTGTTCAACACAGCGGTTTGCACCCGTGCGAGCTATCCAGCGCGATTTTGGTAACATTTCGATAGATTTTGTGCGCTCTTATTTAACCAGCCGCAATTAGAGTGATCCTCATAGCGCTGTTCGACGGCAGTGTCCTTAATAACCACCAAGGTGACGTTCGGCTCAGTGGGTCTAAAATGGTTGACCGTTTCTGGCAGGTCCAGGTTATCACTTAATGTGGTAGTCGTTAAGCCAAGTTGGAAGCCTAATAGGTGGATTCATAAGTTCTAACAGCAGGTGGCCTGCACACTGACCAGCCTCCACCGCACCGCACTGCGTCCGTCTGTATGTAGCAAATCGGAAATCTAAGCTCGGTATCCCGTCTTTCTCTCTTCAATCGTTCTCTCATGACTGTGGTTCGTGACTCCGTTGCTGGACTCTTTTTATAATTTCTCTCCATCTGTTGCGATCACTTTCCAGGTGGAGCGCCGCGCTGACTGGCATCTCGAGTTGTTTCGATATCTGATCCGATCATCTCTTAGGACTGCGTCCCCTCTATTATGCCTATCACCAGTAATCTCTCCCGTATCAGTAATCCCGTTTGATATGACATTTAAATGTCAAAATTCTTCTAATCCATATGAAATTGGTAACATGTTTACGAACTACCACAGCCAACATTATTTGTTATCCTCATAATGTATTACTGTTCTTTTCCCAAATAAATAAAAATAAAATCTCTCATTTTGATTTATGAGAGGAAGCTGTTGCTCAGCATTGGGATAGTATAGGCAGATTTATATTACGTCATTCTACAGGAAAATAACTACCGCGTTACACTTATCCCAAAATTACTCAAATTACATATGAATTTAAACCAATCAAGGACTACCTACTTGACTCCGAACAGTCATAATGTATCATACAAATTAAAAGTTAATCGCTTCCTATTATACAGCACGCTCGTTTGGAGTGGATCCTCAAAGTCCGTACAATACGTGATTATAGTAATTTACCTACAATTATGAGGCTTAAGGCTTGTCGATGTCAATTCGCGACCTCTATTGTGTAATAATGTAATAATTGGACAATTATTTAATTTGCGCCATAATGAGCCACTGTTATTTAGGTCAGGTATGTAATTGTGTAATCGCTTGAACTGTCTGATTTATTCAAGATTTAGTTAAACACCACCGTCACGCCTTTATTCCCCAGGCGAGGGTGGCAGAAGCACTTTTTATTTTGGCGCTAAGCCCGCCACACATTCCCACCATTGTAAATCCTGTTAGCCAGGATCCGCAATGGTCTCCTTCGATGACGCCAAGGTTTGAACCTTGGGGTTTTCCGGGAAGCGCTTTAATTGTCTTGGAACCCGCAACAAATTTAATTAAAAAGAAATACAGGAGGAGTAGGAAATATAAAATTCCACTTCCCTCCTTTGCAAAGCGGTAGTTACAAAAAATTGGCAGATCAGCCATAGAGAAGGAGACTACAACTAGGATAAGCACAGTTGTTAAACACCACGGATACGAAAAAAATATAAACAAGACCTTTTTGTGAGCCTCATGTTTGATTTGGAAAACTACATTTTGCCTGACCCAGGATTTTAACCAGGACCTAGTGATCGTGACCAGTAGACCAACAAGACAGTCAGTTATTTATTCATATGGGAATATATTATTTATTCGTATGGTCCTTGTGGTAGAAAGCTTCTCGAGTGGCAATCACATGCCAAAAGACGTGGAGTGAGCAGGCTCATACAAGATAGACCGATAACTTGGTGAAGGTCGTGGGTAAAAGGTGGATCACAAAGCCGGTCGTCATAGCAACCTTTGGGGGAGGCCTTTATTGTGCAGTGGACATATTTCGGCTGAAAGTAAATGGGGATATAATTTCGCCACCGCAATCTAACATAACAGTGGCTAATAAGGAGATTAAAACCAGCAACAAATACATCAAATTTGTTGCTGCACTTAGTTTAAATACTATAGCACTCTATAGCACACTCTTGCTACATCCGGAGAGGATTTGTCGGGCTGAGTGTTGTTGAAAGTAGAACAAAACTCTTTGGAATGGCGGTATCTTTGGCAGTCATAGCCCTATCAGTTGGGTTGCTGCTGTAACAATCATGCCATCAGACACTGATCCTTATTGGTATATAGCTCAAGAAAATTTGGTGTCTGAAAGGCAGGAGGTAGTGCCAGGGATTGCAGATGTCTGGGTATGTGGGCCTGACTTAGCAGTCTTGAAGGAGATGGTAGTGTTACAGGCTTCACCCCACCATGAGCGAGGGAGGCTACCTTGAATCCCCTAGAGGTGCTCGATGAAGCAAGGCGAAGGAGAGGGTCACCACCTTCGAAATTTACCTTGTAGAACCCTTGTATACCCTTACGTTGTAGAAGTAAGCCACCGTAGGGGTTGCTTAGTATGGTAAAAATCCTAAATAGGTACCTGTCTTCTCCATAGATGACTGAAAATCATTTGAAGATTTTTTCGCTGCGAAACCCAACAAAATGGCAGTTGGTAAAGGATACGATATATCGTATTACGCCAAGTTCAGATAATGGGACATATAAAGGAAATTATAATTAATGAATGCAGTCTTTTAACCAAGTCGAAGGCCACAGGGTAACTTCAAAAACTTCGGATAAGGTTGACCTCTAAACAAACCAAAGGGCGTTTCATCCACAATAAATTAAATAAATATATGAACCCTTTTTACATTTGCCTTATAAAAACATTTACATTAGAAGGAAAGGTATATTATTTTATAATAATGATGAATTTACTTTGTGTTCTATATTCGAAACCTTTCCAGTGCAAATGTTTCGTTTCAGGTGCTTTTATACGTAAATTGTTAGCTACAAAGTGAAAACACTCACTCGTGTAAGTTTTAAGTACTGTGCAAGCTTACCTTTGTGAATAGGTGTGAATTTTCATTTACGCTTTCGTAATAATTATTAAGTTGGCGGAGAAAATTTTTGAGTTATTTTTTTAAGATTTATGTCGCTAGGGAGGTTTAGTCTATATATTATTTTCGTTTGTTTGCTATATTTAAGTTCTTGGACACATTAGCATGCTATTTACCTTTAGTCAGATATTAAAGTTTTGAGTTTGACAATTTGAGTTTCTTCACGAAACACATTCAAGATTCCTAAGGTCATCGGAAAATCTCAGACTAAAAACACCGATGCATTCCACAAATTTCTATGATAAATCTTTTTCAGTTCAAGCTGTCCGCTTGTGGAATGCATTACCTGAGTCAATTAGACGTGCACAGACATTGGCTACTTTTAAAATGATGATTAAGAACCACTTCCTTTCTGTTGTCAATAGTGAGACGCTGTCATAACTTCTAACCACGTAGTGATTATATTCTCTTTGTTCTAACCTTTTGTATTTACCTATCCTTATTTGTACGTTACGTTTATTTCTATTGCACTATTTATAAATTTAATATATTTCTTACTATATATGTATGTGATATTTTGTATATGTATAGTTACTTTATTCTGAATAAATGTACGCCACCAACTGCCCTTTAATTTTGTTGTATTTCTTTCGACTTCGTTGTCTAGAAGAAAACGCTATTAGCAATAAGACCGCCAATTGTACTTGTTATTTTAGAACTACTTAGGTTATGTTATAATGCATTTGGTGTGTAAAGAAAGAGTATTCTATCTATCTAAAGTTCGAAAAGATTTGGAAAGGATACATTCTTTTTTGGCCTGAATTTTAAAGCACCATAAAAGTTTTACAATAAACATACAACGGTCAGGGAAAACCACAACTATTAAAATGGTCAAAATATTAGGATTATTTTGGTTTTTCCTAACGCTAGATCCATTGTGAAGTAGAGGATACAAAATTCTGACAGGTTTTTTTCCTTACAGATTACGTTCTCTGGCTTTCTGTACTCTCGTCATACACTCATCGATTAAAATGATTCTTAAATCTATGCTTAAAATGAAAAACTTTTAAGGAGCCAAAATACTGACCACTGATATAAAGACATTTTCCATATGTTTTATAAGTACCTTGCAAAGAATTGTAGTAGTATATGGATATTGTATTTGTTACAGATGGTCCATCGTTCAAAATGAAGCCATATAATGTGGAAGGAGAAGCGGGATCAGTGGTAACATTATCTTGCCTGGTCGAGGGACACCCACCACCGAAAATACAGTGGCTTAGATATGATAACAATCGACTTATTGTAAGTGACCCGAATCAAATAAAGTGATCTTTAGTGGTGGTATGTTATCAATGTCACTCCCTTTTCGCCCACCATGTTAGGGGCGAGTCTATTGCCATTATACCGGGCACAATCCCAGACCTCGCACCAATACACCAATACTGGAAATTTTACATCTCGAAAATTTACATTTTGTCGGACCTAGGATTTGAACCCAGAAAGACATTGCTATGCACATTTTTCGCCACTAGATCAACGAGGCACAGTAATTTTTTAAACACCGACACGCCTATTTTTTCCAAGCAGGGCAGAGGTGTACTGTGTACAGCCACTTTTCGCCGACGATGTTAAGTCTCATGTAATAAGGGGCGAGCCTATTGCCATATACCGGGCACAATTCCAGACTCCGGACTCATACTGGGATGTTTTTGTGAGAAAAACTAACGACGTGAGATTTGAACCTAGGACCTCGTGATCACAAAGCGATGCGCTTTGCCACTAGACCAACGAGGCAGTCGTCCTTTTTTAACTATTACAGAAATCTCCTTCACTTTGAAAACTGTTGAAAATGATATCATTAGAGCTGATGTTTATATATTTTCATACTATATTACCATGGTTATATTTTTTTGTATCTGATATCTGTCTAATGAGATAGTTGAGCCAGTCTTAAAAGTTTCCGATTTTTTCCCCAAAAGTCAAAATTTATTTATCTGACATTAGTGATGGTCATTTCAACTCCATTTACTTTTCGCCTGGAATAGTTAAACTGCCTTTATTCAACAGAGAGTTGGAAAATCATCCAATCTGAGTGTCACGGTAACACCACATTCGGCTGGCCAGTACTGGTGCAGAGGCAGTATTGAGAATAGACAAGACATTGAAGCACCTGCTATAATTTACATCAAAGGTAAGGATAAATAATCACTGCATTGGCGACTACTTACTCAAAGTCGTGGAGTGGACCGAGGTGTTGGTGAGATTTGTGGGTAACATCTGGAGGCGTACAGCTTGATGTCTTGCAGTGGACGTTTTTCAGCTGCTAATGATGCCATATTGGTTTAAAAACGCTCCATGTTTTGGCAAGTACATTTTTAGTATTTTACAAAGAAGAAAGAGAGCATACCTTGACGGTTCGTATATGTAGATTGGAAAGAATTCTTAAAGATAGAATGACAAAACTGATATATAAAGCAAAAATGAAAGGATGTATGTACATACTGGGGAACACCTAAAGTACCTTGCTATATTCGAACTTGTAATATTTTATCTGATGTAAAAATCTAATTTGAAAACTGGCGAGGAGACTAACTACCTAAACCTCGAGAATGAACCTGCTGTACGGAATATTATCTCCAAATCTTTACTAGTCAGGTTACACGGTAATTAATTTACCGTAAGTGTTATGCGATGAACTTCTAAATCTAATATAATAAGGGACATAAAGTTCATGTTATTAAGTTTGCGAAAGACAGCCTCTAGTCCGGTACTAGACTTAATTGAGGTCAAGTCAAATCCGCTAGTCTGGTTTCTTCAAGTTATAAAACTAAATACAGGATTTACGCAATTGGGTCGAACCGTCGTTTTAATTGGAACTTTCAAACTTGCTAACTTAGCAGTTTACAATTTGAAGGTTTGAACTTAGGTCGTCTCATACAGTTGGGTAGCCCTAGTTCTACGTGCTCAACTATTATTTTATGTAAATTGAAGCTACCAACGATCTAATTTAGATTGTTTATTTAGTATCAATTATGTGTTTATGGTAAGTGACTTACGGCCAGTTTCAATGTTTAACTGAAGGATAGATTTGACTACTATGGTTAGAATTTTGACATATTGTATGGAAAATCTGTCAAAGTTCTACTGACAGTAAGCTAGACTATCCTTGAGTTGAATATTGAACCCGCCATTAAGTACACTTTGATTTGCTAAGTCAGGATTGGATTGAGGATCTTTAGTTGTGTGTTGTATAAATTAAATGGATAAAAAAGTCCATAGGGCTTAGCACGAGCTATCGAGCTGATATGCCATCCTTGTCACACTACTAACTTACTAAATAAACATGAATGTGACGACATGCTTACTCGCTAGCATCACGCTAACGACACTTTACCGTATTTAACGTATTTCAAACTTTACGGTAATGGAAGAAGTGTACTGGGTATATATATATATATATATATATATATATTTTAACGTTAATATTAAGTCTCAATATAGTAAAGGACACAGTCACAAACGCCCGACTGCTACTCAAAATTCTTTGATAGAAAAGCCTCGATTATACTCTATCTGACTTAAAATTCAAATCCAGTATCTCGTGATTTCCAGCCACTAGACTGACGACGCTATCCTAGCCTAGTAAATGTATTATTTATTTGTATATTAATAATATTTTAGGACCACCAAAGATTATGTCAAACCAAACACAGTACGGGTTAGAAGGAGACAGCGTAAAGATAGAATGTGTATCATTCTCAGTGCCAAAGCCTGACTACATAGTGTGGATACACGGAGGAAGGGAGATCAACTCCTTCCAAAATCAGGTAACTAAATTCTTGGAAAAGTAATTCCTAAAGTTGTGGAATAGACTAGTACGGGACCGGAGCAAATAGCGTGATATAAGCGGGGCATACACTCAGTAGTGGATATACAAGCTGTAACATAATAAACTCAAGACCTGAAAGTAGTTCTAAATCGGTGACTGAATCGATTCCAACAATTTTTAATGTATTTTACATTTTTTTTTAATTTGCAAAACATGCTTTTACTACTTCAGTGCGCTATAAAAAAATTAAATTTATTCTTGATTCATAGCAAGAAGAAGATTCTAAACGCATTCCTAAAACGTATTTCTCAAAACGCACACATACACGTACAACTGTCATTGTTAATTGGGGTATAAAAGTGCTTAAAAAAGGGTAAAAACATTTAAATTTGAAAATTTGGTTTTTGTTTTGACTTTATGAAGCAATTCTCTAATCGGGGTGTCTGAGGTCTTGCGTTTATTATGTTACACCTTGTATATAGATACTGATTAATGACAATGATGATAAAGACAGGAAATAAAACACTGAAGGAAAAGATTAGATGTTTAGTGTAGCGGATTGAGTTAGGCTGCGTGGTCCTGTAGTCCGACTAGTTACGCTTTCGAGTTTCACATAAAGCAAATATCATACACTTAATATGGTATGACATGGTATAGCACATTAAGTATGATATATCTTTGCTTTGCTTGTAACAGTCATCTTTTGCCTGTTAATAAGATGGCTTAACCTATTCCTGCGTTTTGTAATTAGAAATTACAAATTAATTCCGGCTGTGGAAAAACGTTATTGTGTTAAAGAAAAGAAAAGGATATTAAGCCTTTACAGTGTTTACTTGTTATATAGCACGATTGTTTGCTACATGTGTAATTGCATTTGTACAAATTGTAGTCTAGGTAGCGAACACAAACAACACATGTTAAAAATGAAATAACAGACATAAAAATAAAAAGCAAAGCGAAATAAATACAGAAAACATTTAAGAGATAAAACTATTCCTTTGTTTTATTGTTGAAACACGTTCAACAAACAAATTTAAAAAAATTTGCTCCACTTAGAGATTCAAAATAAATATATTTTCCAACTCTTATCGCAGCAAAAGTTCCACATGAAAGTTTTTAGTTTGTCAAACTTCGTCGCCTCAAATAGTCTTTATCGGGATTGCAACAATTTCAGGATTACGCGTTTCTAGAAGAGAGCCTTACGGATAGAATGACTAAATCAACTTTGATTATACGCAAAAGCGAGACACAACACTTTGGTACTTATAACTGTACTGTTGTCAACGTTTACGGTGCAGACAGCGTAGAAATTGATTTGGTACCTGACAGTAAGTATTTCTAATTATTCTGATTGGTATACTGAAGTAATTTTACTGAGTGAGGACGAGCATTTGATGGAAATATGTATAATGATTTCACACTTTAATGTGACCATATTTCACCAATGTTCACCGATACACCTATATTCTCCAAGTTACGGTGGAAGATGTGTTTTTACCCATTTTTCGCCGACAATATTAGATCCCGATGTAATAGAGGGCGAATCTTTCTTCTCTAATTCATTCTCTATTCATTATACCGGGTACAATTACGGAATCTGGGAATTTTCTGATATAAAAACTACACTAAGGATTTGCACTCAGAATTGCTTCGCCACCAGACCAATAAGGCAGTTTTCTAGCTATATCTACAAAAAATCCCCAACACCCACGTACATACATGTACTCACTACGAGCGTGAAATAATCTTCTGTTATAGCAATTAAAAATACCCAGAGCGGACATTGTGAATTAATAGTGGATACTCTTTTTAAAAATACACCACAGCGTAAGTAAATTAGCTGTCGTCCAAAAATGCTTACCTACCTTTATATTTAATCAATCAAGACGCCATAAAATAAGGTAGAATATTTTGATGTGACTAGCTGTTGTATATAGCTTTAGACCTTAATAAAGGTAAATTAAGTTTTTCATTCCAAAGTGTTATCAAACCCTATTACTTTTCTAGAATCGTACTCCATAGTACTCATGATCTCTGGATGCTCTTCAGCAGCAATATTTGTCCTCATAATCTTGCTCATCATAATGCTATGCCGTCGGAATACCAAGAAGACTGAGACAGTCAAGAAACCAGACATAACGAACTTGGGAAAGACTTGCGTTGATCAATACAAGGATAGTGATCGAAGTTCCAATATCAGTGATCTGAAGTTGGAGCTGAGACAGGTTGAGGGATGTGATATGGTAAGCGATTTTAAACATTTTTATACTAATGATAATACTTGAGGAGGCCTTTTTCCTTCAGTATTAATCCTTTAGTCAGAATAAAAAGGTATAGTGAGCGTGTCTAAAAGGAACAATAAGAATGGAGAAAGCCAAAGAAGTCTGTAAGGAAAAAAAAACATTGGAACTCTATACTCTTAGTCTATCCCGCAAGGGATCTGGCGTGATGATATCAACACGCCAAATCCCTTGCGGGATAGATGGCCACAATCAAAATCATTTCTTACAGTTCACCAAATATGAATTGAACTACTACGATGTTGATTAGTTACAATACAATACAATATAACCAGAACGAATATAAGGATTGTGGTTGGTAACGATGTGCTGGAGTAAGTGAATGCGTTTGTATATCTTGGATGCGCCTTCAGTAAGGATGGGAAATACACCGCTGACATAGAGAGAAGAGTGAGTGCAGGGAACAGAGTGAATGGTGCGATGGGAAAGCTACTCGGGAGCCGGCACTTAAGCCATAAGGCGCAGCTGGCCATACATAACGGAGTTCTTGTCCCAACGCTGTTATATGGTAGCGAGAGCTGGGTATGTAAGAAGGAGAATGAAAGTAGAATAAATGCGGTAGAAATGCGAGCTCTGCGGAAGATGTGCGGAGTGAAGCTGACCGACCGCATTAGCAACAGCATAGTAAGACAGCGAGTAGGTATGAAAGATAGTATCGGTGTAAAGATGAGAAAGGGCATGCTCCGTTGGTTCGGGCATATAGAAAGAATGCCAGAGGAACGAATGACAAAACAGATATACAATGTCAAAGTGGAAGGATGCAGGTACCGGGGAAGACCTAGACTATCTTACCACGACCAAATAAACCGAGTCTTATCTGATGGAAAAGTCAAGAGTCTCCGTAACCGGCGAGCGTGTATGAGACGAACTATGAGAGTCGAGGAAGCCAGAGAGGTATGTAAGGAAAGAACCTGTTGGAACTCTGTACTCTCTGCCTACCCCGCAAGGGATCTGGCGTGAGGTTATAGATAGATAGATAGACAATACAATATACTTTATTGTACGCAAAAAAAAATACGGAAAGAAAGAAAAGTATTGGACATAACTATCGGTACAGTAAGGCAGCCTGGTCGCTTAAAGCGATTTTTTCCAGGCAACATTCAGGTAGACGACAGAGATGCTTACAATAAAAATAAAAATGGGTAAAGTTTATACTCTTCATTAAAAATCCTATTTACGAAATATACAGTTCACTAGAAAAGACTTCAGGCTAATTGTAGCTCGAAAGCGACCACTGATCAATATTATGATAGATACATTTTAATTACTAGTCTATCTTACCATGACCAAATAGACCGTGTCTTATCTGAAGGGTGAGTCAAGAGTCTCCGTAATGGGTGTGCGTGTATGAAACGAACTATGAGAGTGGAGGAAGCCAGAGAAGTCTGTAAGGAAAGAACCTGTTGAAACACTGTACTCTCTGTCTACCCCCAAGGGATCTGGCGAGAAGATATAGAGATACATCTTAATTTTTTGGTGAAGCTCGAAGTTAAAACCTATATGCGTACAGCACCGCTGTCGTCATGGCAACTTTTTTAGAGGCCTTTGTCCTGTATTAAACGTCTTTCGACCTTCAGCTGAAACTGATGCATTTTCCAATAGGACAATTCAAACGCCGGTTCAGAAGCGGACTTACATCCTACCCTCCATCTAACATCGAATCTTGGATTACCACTAGCTGGGCCAGTACCACTGCCAGAGTCAGGTTACGAGAACGAACTTATGAAGCAATATCAAAGATACAGCGGGGACTTTAACCAGCCAATCAGCAATTTGAATTTCAAGGTAAGACAACTTGTGTAAGAATCTGCATATAGAAAATTCAGGTAGGTTGAATTGCAGAGTCAAGTCGACATTTCAGAAATAACCTTGAACTTTTTGCTCTAGTTGTTACTAGGATTGGTCCTGGGTTATTATATACATTCTTAGATAAAAAATCAAATACAAAGAAACGATACTTCAACCTTAGCATCATCTAAAACTGGACTCATGCCAATCGGATGATCGTTTGTTGCATTTCAGTTGTCATCGCAGTGGCTTAGACTGAAGTTAATCTCTTGATACCGGCTATTATTTAATGTGGTACCTAGTCATTAAACACAGTTGGAAGCATTTAATTCCTGACAGCAGGTGGCTACAAACTTACATATGCTAAGCTGCACTGGATCCGCTTGATGTGGCGTTACCTATTCTCTCTCAAAACAGTTCTTTGAAGAGGGCTTTTGCCCAACCGTGAGAGAGGGGCAGAGGATATTCGTTAAGTAGAACTCATCATTTTACCTAGATAGTTATTTGCATACTATGAACTATTGTACAAGAAACCAGCATATGCTAGAAAAATATGAACGTTTTCCAATCTAATATGATTACCTATTCTAGAAAACCGTTTAAAATGGTGGTTTAAAAATAGCCGAAATAGGTAAAAAGTAAACCATATTTTAAAATCAATACTAAACAATAACTGAAGCGGACTTGGTTCGACAAAAGAGACGGTAGCAATTGCCAAATCCCCTTGAGGACGCCCCATGTGGGTTCAAACACATGTCAGAGTATTTTTTCGTTTCGCTTCGTTAATTGAAAGTAGCATGTTGATTTATATCCTTGATATTTGTTATAATGTTTTGGTCTGTCATTTTCTTGTTTCTTTGTTTCTTGCACCTGCGACACAAGAATAATGAACAACCAAGTGTACACATATGTTTAAAAATAGTTCAATAGTGTTAAGGGAAGTAATCAAATTTAGGTTACTTCTGTTAATCTGGAAATATTTCGGACTATTTAAGTGCTGCATAGTAAAATGATATATTATTTATCAATGTGATGATTATACTAAAATTGGTTTAGTTAAGTGGCGAAAATAAAGTCATCGGTACCTCGAGAGGGTCTACTAGGATGTTGAAAAGTATAGCTTCTAGCTAGAAGACTGACTGCCTGCCTGCCTAAAAAACTGCCACTACTTCATCCTTTATTCAGTATGCTCACAATTTCGTGATCTCTTCTAAATACTTAAATTGTAATGTACAATAAAATTTGTTTTAGTATGTAACTTAAGCGATAGCTTTTGAATTTAAAAAAAGTATTCAGATTTTTCCGTTTTATAACTAAACCATAATTAAAGTAAGCTATATATTCTATTTAAGACCTTTGATATAACTGCAATCATCCCGACCACTGTTTCAAAGAGTAACCTCGATACATATATCTTCAAAGAATTGTAACTTTTAATTCCTCTGTACAAACAAATAAACAAGAGTTGAGCATTTCTCATCAAGGACCAGTGTTGCAAAATAAACCAACCTTAGTAATAGTGCTTCCTGAGAAATGATAATACAATACGTGCCTTGAATATCATGCTGAGAACCGTAATATCGAATGCTGAGAAAATAATAAAGAAGATTATTAGTACTCACATCTTATTGCTTATTGCCAAGAAATAGATATGCGAGATTATTTTTCTTTGATAATTTTGTCGCCACATGAAGGTCACAACATATTGTACCTTTCATATAAGGTGCTTGTGAGATTACCGCAGAGCCGTGATGATAAAACCTTAGATTACTCACATTAATCAGAATTTTGCTTTGCCGGCCTGAGATGAGTAACCGATTTTGGCAATTCTATCGACCGTCGCCGTGCTTCGGAAGGCATGCTAAGCCATTAGTATCGGCGGCTACTTGATATGATAGTCGTTACGTTGGTAGTTGTTAAGCTGAACTGGATACCATATAGGTGACTTTATAAGTTTCACCAGCTGGTGGCCACAAACTTGCCTTCACCAATTCGCAAAGTTTAGAGTACTCTTACCTTGACTTGTAAGAAAAGGCTTTTATCAGCAGCGTGACAGTAAATAAAGATTTATAATAAGGTCACGATGCGAAAATGAAAAATTCATTGTATAAATTTACATAGAACTGTGCTCCATTTACACATTGTCCTTATAGCAATGCAGGACTTACTACAGTATTCAGGAAAGTATAATCTTTATTATTTCTATTATGCTGAGATTCCTACCGACTAAGCTTTTCATGCTCCAGTTCGTCGCTATGGCCAGGGCGAGTTATTGAAACGCGTGAATAAGTATCCGTTAAATGTTTTTTATTTTTTTTTTTATTTTTTTTAAATAAAACGTAGCTCCACACTAGGATATATTCCTGTGTCGTGGGTGCGTTTACAAACATGAAAATTCACAAACATATACCCAGACCGGAACAAATAATTGTGGATCACACAAAGATTTGTCCCGTGCGGGAATCGAACCCGCGACTATTCGACACAGTGGGCGGAGCAGCTCAAGCTCTTAACCACTGCGCTAAATCGTCCGTCAAATGTAATGGACCTTAAGTTGACAACTGCTGTTTAGTCACAATTGGGATGAAGTTGGAACTTCCACAGGTGACGTTGACAAGTTGGAATTTATGGTTGATACAGATAATGGACGTAATGTATTTCCCCCTCTTTGTTTTTACGTAAGGATCTTCATATGTATGCTCCTTTGGTTCGGGCATATAGAAAGAATGTCAGAAGAAAGAATGACAAAACAGATGTATAATGCGAAAGTGGAAGGATGTTGCTACCGGGGAAGACCTAGACTATCTTACCATGACCGACTAGACCGATTCTTATCTCAAGGTCAAGTCAAGAGTCTCCGTAACCGGCGTGCATGTATGAGACGAACTATGAGAGTGGAGGAAGCCACAGAGGTATGTAAGGAAAGAATCTGTTGGAACTCTGTACTCTCTGCCTATCCCGCATGGGATCTGGCGTGATGATATAGATCTACATATCTCGCCCGTCGTAGCGATCTTTAGGCCTATATGCTGCAGTATGCTTCTTTCGGAGGATGTTAATGATCGACATCATTATAAATCTGCTTTTTCTGTCTCATTAGGCAATATAGGCATGGAGCTTACTGGTGTAAATTTTTGAATTGCACTTATTAATATTTTTATTTATATACATATTTAGTTTGCTTATTGTATATTTATTCGATGTCTTTGATACATATTGATACTGATGATGATTCATTTCAGGGACTATATTTTACATTGATATTTAATTGGAAGCCTATTTCTTAATCTAAACTAAATTTTAATGTTACTATTTCTGGCTTTAATAAACGATTTTATTATTATTAAAAAAAAAAGAGAAAAAAAAATGTATTGGGAGTCACTGATGGAAGCCAGTACCGTCGACGATAAGGTTGACGTTCTGAATGAAACAATCACTAGACTGTATGACCTTCATGCACCGGTCAAAAAAGTTAAATTGAAACGCCCACCAGCGCCTTGGATGACTAGGGGTATTCGTATGGTGATGAGGCGAAGAGATCGCGCATTTCAGAGATACAAAAAAGACCGATGTGATGAAAATTGGACTATCTTTAAGGTTGCTTGAAATCGGTGTAACCAGATGGTACGTAATGCTAAACGCCGTCATATTCTCAAAAATATCTTCTTGTCTACATCTGCAGGTGTCTGGAAATTCCTCGGAACCCTCGGTGTGGGCAAGCCGCGACATTTAGACCTCCCTAGCTCGGTTGGATTAGATGATCTTAATCAACATTTCACCACCACTTCCACTATGGATCATCTGACTAGAACCCAAACTATTCTCTTTTTGAATGGTCTTACGCGCTCCAATATTATTCCCTTTCATCTTTCTCCAGTAGATTCTTCTGAGATCAAAAAGATAATCTTTTCCATAAAATCCAATGCCGATGGTTGTGGTAACAATAGCCCACGTATGATCACAACAATACTGGATCATCTCCTTCCGGCGATTTCACATATAATAAACTTTTTCTTTGATACTGGATCCTTCCCCACCCTGTGGCGTAAAGCCTACGTAAGGCCCTTCCCCAGTATCTCAAATCCTTCTCTTCCCGTACATTACCGTCCTATCTCTATCCTTCCTTTTCTATCTAAAGTAATGGAGTCCTGCGTCCAAAAACAACTGTCCCGTTTTGTACTTGCAAACGGATTAATCAGCTCACTTCATGGATTTAGACCAGGGCACAGTACTACAACTGCACTCCTTAAAGTGACTGGCGATATTAGGGCCGGCATGGAGGATTCTAAAGACACAGTTATAGTTTTGGTAGACTTTTCGAATGCGTTTAATACTATCAGTCACGCTGTCCATATCCATCCTTTCTCATCTTATGGTCTCAGACGAAGCACTACAGTGGTTTTCGTCATATCTTCGGGGGCGCCAGCAGTCTGTACAAGTCGGTTCATCAAGTTGGGCTAACCTAGACTCTGGTGTTCCTCAAGGCGGTATACTCTCCCCTCTATTGTTTTCTGTTTTTATAAATCTCTTAACCTATGAACTTCAGTGTGAGTATCATCTTTACACCGATGATTTGCAGCTGTATGCTCAGGCTGAAACTAACAGCGTCCAAGATGCAATTATAAAACTAAATCATGATTTGGACACGCTTAAGAACTGGTCTGATAAGTTTGGTCTCTCTGTCCACCCTCTTAAATGCCAAGCTATTATTGTAGGCAGTCCACGCATGGTGAGGCGAGTGGTTATTGATACTTTACCACCAATTATTTTTAATAATTCCTCCATTCCATTCAGACAAAACGTGAAAAATCTTGGCCTCCTTATTGACAACTCACTTAGCTGGCGGAATCAGATTGGTGGCGTTAGCCAGAAGGTCACGGGTATCCTGCGGATGTTCTATCGACTGAAACACTTTTTTCCATCCAAAACTAAGGCACTGCTCGTGCAAGCTTTAATCTTTCCAATAATCGTCTATGGTGATGTGTGCTACTTTGACCTGAATGCAGATCTACTCAATAAATTGGACCGACTTCTGAATAACTGCATTCGATTTGTATTCAATCTTCGCAAGTATGACCATGTTTCTATGTATCGCGCGGAACTAAAGTGGCTTTCGATTCGACAGCGTAGGAACTTGAAAGCACTTACAACCTTGTATTCTCTTCTTGAGTCTCCTTCTTCCCCGTCTTACCTTTCATCTCATTTTCAATATTTAAGTTCCAACCACTGTAAAAATCTACGCTCTTCTCATAATCGGCTTCTTCAATGCCCACTCCACCGCACTAACTTTATTCACTCTTCTTTCCTCGTGCAATCCATTCTTCTTTGGAACTCTCTTCCTCCTAATGTGAGGATGGCAGAGAGCCGGTACTCCTTCAAGAAAAGAACTCGCGAACACATAACCAAAAAAATGTTAGCAGAATCAACTCGTTAGTATGTTTAATTATATTTATTGTATTTATTTATCTAATGTAACATTTATTTAATTTTATGTATTCTATGTATATATACATATTAAAAATTGGTATGTATATTAGTTTATTATAAATGCGTATCTGTGTATTATATTTAAAATATTTGTCCTCCCGATAATTCTTTATAATGTAGTCCAAGTGCGCCTACCTTGTTTTCTATGCATTACCCTAAGTTTGACTGGGAGAAAATGCCTTTGACATTAAGTCCGCCTCTGTACAACTTTGTGCAAAAGTATAAATAAATGAGTTGTGTTGATTAAAACAATCCATGATCCTAATCATTTTTATTAATTTTGCTCTTTCTCTACAGCTCCATGGACAAAGCAACGGATATGTTCCTTATGTAGACTACTCTCGAGACTACGCTCCACCAGTGACCCTGACGGGTTCTCTGGAAGGTTCCCTGTCAAGGAGCATAGAGGGATCTTCATACCCTGGACAATGCGGGTCTTTGCATCGGCAGACCAGCTGTACCAGGCTCGGAGGGATTATTGGACCTGATGGTAAGTGGATTTTATACTAATACTAGCGACCGAACCTGGCTTTGCACGGATAGCACAGATATAATATCCTCGTAATAAAATATTTACAAATTGTAAAGACAATTGTTTGGTATTCATTGGGGTAACTCGGATTTAATAATATACGTAAAAGACAGGGCTTAATAGTCCTATACTACTGAAATCTGGTTTTGTTTGTTTCCGTTCATATTTTTATTAATACTCATTTAACAGTTAATCAGAATTAACTTAATTGAAGCAAAAAATATGTACGTATCTTGGTTACGACTAATGTGGAGCAATTGTTTTTATTTATAAATTATATAATAAAAATTCCGTCTCGATTTTTGATGAATATATATTCAGTATCGTTCATGCAGCAAATCTTGCAAATTTCGCGATGATACAAAACTACAGCTTGTGTATTTCAATCTTCCTCATAAGGATTTATATGGGCCATCTGTTTTAGTTCTAAATCATATCCATCAACTTTATATCCGGCAACTTTAGTATTAAAATATTAATAACCTCAGATCTTTTTATTATGGTGGTTGTAGCAAGCTGAAGTATTTTGACGCGTCCCTACGTCTGCTAGGGTTGGATCGAATTAATTTGGAATAAGACCACACCCTTAGTTAATCTCTTATTTTCATACTATTCTTGGATTTTTACCTTTAATCTATAATAGTACAATTAATATAACGTTGACCGTTGGGCATATAGCGGACGGGGTGGGACGACGGATTAAAATTAGCGTGATGCTAGCGAGTAAATGCTGTTGCGTTCATGTGTATTTAGTATTTTTTTGTGCTACAAGGATGGAATATCAACTCGCTAGCGTCGAGTTTTTCGTACTTAGCTTTGTTTTTACCTTTTAACAGCAACTAAGTAATGTTGAAATTCACCAATCGTACACTATTACACTAACTTTAAACTAAAATACATTAAAAAATTCTAATAAAAAACGTCAGAATGCTGCTCGGAGAAGTTAAGAAATAACGTCAATCGTTTTACCAAACAAGTTTATTTGTGTTTTAGTATTGCACAAATAACTACTGAAAATCTTGCATTGATTATTATACTTTACCTTTTATGAAATCAAATTCTCACTGACTAACGGCGAAGCTATAAGTGCTTTGAACACATTTATTATTCACTTCAGTTGTGAATCGATTTAAGCTTACTGTTATAACAATATTTCACAAAAAGGATCACACTAACAAAGTTCAACTGTTTATTTCGACCTGCTTAACATGCTTAATGAACAGTTGTACGCATACGTGCAATCAGAAGCAGAATTCGTAAAGACATTATCATGGCCAAAAAAAGTTTCACTGAAATACTTGCCCTCTCCGAAATATAGCAACAACAATCGCCTTTGTGATGCACATATTCACCATTTACTAGAAAACTTCGCCAGGTGAACAATCCAACTTCTGTACCTGCGCCTTCTAAATCTACCGGTTCATGGTCATCACTAAAAATGTTTCTCCTCCAACGGCTGTTAGTCCTTCAAGGGATGTGTTGTAGAGCACATCCCTCATCACCCCACAAGTCTGCCATAAATAACTGCCCCAATTAAACTACAAATTCAAAATCAAAGCATTTATTCATAAATCCCTTAGTCTCGCTACCTCATGCCATATACCAAGCGTACAAAATTACTTAATATAAAAGAAATCTGAATCGCATTTCGCCATAGAACTCTACATCGGGTGAACGTTATGTCCACGTATATACTAGTTATAATTTTAATATCATCCAAAACATTTTATGCTCATTATTAAATTGGTTGATCAGTGTTCAGATTTTTTTAGTATCTTTTAAGTAGTAACCTTTATGTATTCTACTTTGGGTAGCGATTTATAGACATTTAAGCTGTTAACGGACGGATTGATCCAGTGATTTAGAGTTTCAGTCGCTGCGTCCTCTGGATCGAGTAGTCGCGGGTTCGATTCCCGCACGGGACAAATCTTTGTGTGATGTACAAATATTCGTTTCGGTCTGGTTGTTTGTGTATATTAATTTCGTGTTCGTAAACGCACCCACCACACAGGAATAATTCCTAGTTTTAAAAATGTTTTATGACTTTGAATCTGCTCATTGCTGTTTTTAGTTACTAACGTTTTGCTATGTATACGCCTACTAAAATTTATAATTTAATTAATTAGTACTAAATACCACATCAGCCGGTGTAAATTTCAAATATTCATTAATGTTACTCAGGTAATCATCCATGAGACTTTTTATCGCTGGTGGCGCTATATCAGCAATAATTTTTGTACTCTCATGCAGGTTCTTGAGGACTGGCGCAACTGCAATAAGACAAAATAGAACTTCAGTAATGTTAGTCAAAATGTTACTGTTTTTTCGTCTTAAAAAGCTGAACGAAGCTGTTAACAGCCTACTCAGTAGAACGCTTGTTTTGTGATTTCGTTGTGAAAGATGCAATTTCCGCCTCTCACAATTGACTGTTTCAACACCTATATGCGAATATCACTTGCTAGAAGTAAAGAAAAACGATGTGAGGAATCTTTCTTAAATAACCTCAAACCTTTCTCAGATCTTAAATGGTCTCCTTCATTTTCTACAATAACCACATGAATTAGGAGTGTTGCAATAATAATAAATATAATAATAATATTAGCTCTGTTAAGAAACTGTTCCACCGTTGGCCATAGTCCACCACGCTGACCCAGTGCGGGTTGGCGAACTTCACACACCTTCGAGAAACTCTTAGGCATGCAGGTTTCCTCACGACATTTTCCTTCACCGTTAAAGCTAGTAATCATTATTTTTTTAATACACACATGCTTTCGAAAAGTCAGAGGTGCGTGCCTGGGTTTAAACCCGGGACCTCTGACTTTGCAGTCCAACGATCTAACCACTACGCTATCACTGCTTTAGGCTATCACTGCTTCGGAGTGTTGCAACAGATCTACAATAATCTCACCTTTTTCCTTAATGTTGTAAAACTGATACTGGAAGTCGTAGTTGAGTTTGTCTTTAGTTTCAACCTTCACATCCCAGTTAAGGATATCGATGTATTCTTTACCGTCGCAAGCTTCTTGCGTTTTAATTTTTCCAAGAAATTGAATGTGGTAGTTTTCTGTAAGATATTCAAAATATGAATGAATTAGTTTACATGATTCGTTAGTTTCGCGGTCACTATAGCCAAATCGCATCAGTAGATGGCAGTAGAGTGTTATAGATTTTTGAGACAGTTTTTAAAATTGTTTCCATTTCTTGTTATTGTATTACCACTAGATGTAACCAGTCGATTACTTTACTTAAAGCTAATCGATTTTAACAAAGTCGATTAGTTTTATGTTAAGTAAAAACAGATAGTAGAGAGTTCCAACAAGTTCTTTCCTTACATACCTCTCTGAATTCCTCCACTCTCATAGTTCGTCTCATACACGCTCGCCGGTTACGGAGACTCTTGACTTGACCTTCAGATAAGACTCGGTCTATTTGGTCGTGGTAAGATTGTCTAGGTCTTCCCCGGTACGTACATCCTTCCACTTTTGCATTGTGTATCTGTTTTGTCAAAATATCACAAAATATATTTTTTTTTTAAATTACAGATTTCATAGATACTTTAATTTTTGCTCCATTACTAAAATTTAAAAGTTACTTTTCCTCTTAACATATTTAAAATTTAATAACAATACTCACCACCATCTATTTTGAACTCTCCTTTGTACTTAATACTTTTACCATCGATCTCATAATCTCCTTCAATTCTGATTTTAGGGCAAATCAATCTATAGTCAAAGCTATATTCATTTTGGTAGTGCCTGGAAAGCGAGAAACTTTAATTAAAGGACTTTGTCATACATATCTAAGTAAAACATGAGACACTAACACTAGCTACTCTTACATTGAAATTGAGAGTAGTAATAATGTACTCTTGTAAGTTAAGGGTAAGCAGCGTTTGGCGTAGTCCATATTATTCATTATCATATTCGAAGGTTTGGTCAAATAGCCGCCGGAGCACGACGGGAGCGCGACGTTAGCGCTCGGCTACGTTCGGTCGTGACGTTTGCCGTCGCGTCGTTTCCCGTACATTTCTGTACATTACAACTTCACAAGACGCGCCACCGTCGCGCTCTCGTTGCGCTGCGTCGGCTATGTGGTGAACAAACTTTTAGTGTTGGTTTCCACTTTATGTGCTGGTGAAATGACAACAGGTCTCCACAAAACTTCCTCCACCAATCTGCACTAGGCCGTAATTTACGTGGCCTATTCTATCTTACCTTGATTTACTCGTATTTATACGCTTTCAGGCCTTTGCTCAGTATTGGGGTAGTATTAGCTGATTAACTGTATTATTATTCTGGAATTCTAATTATTTGTTCACAAAAGCATTAAATAAAATTAAATATAATAGTAAAAAATTATAAACGTACTGTGATTGTAGCAACTTCAAAATCTCTACTTGACACTTCTTCATTCCATACATTATGACGTTACTCAATTTATATTTCATCTCAGGGAGGTCTACAACTATTTCATCTCTGATCAACGGATCTGAAGACCGGACCTTCCCGGGTATACCTAGGACTACAATAGCATGGGTTCTTCTACCGGCATAAATTGTAGTACATTGTACATCATTGATTTTGCATACATTATTGTTACCTGAAAATAAAAATAATTCAGTTAACAGCTTGATCGCAACAGACATCTGAGAATTCAGAAAATTTCTTTGATATTGCTATCGGGCCGTAGTGGAAATTGTTCAGTACTATCACCCATTTTGGGTGCCAGGTGGGTCCAGACCGAAACAAACAATAATTCACACAAAGGCTTCTATCGTGCGGGGATCGAACCCGTGACTGCTCGATCCAGTAGGTGGAGCGGCTTAAGCTCTTCATCATTGAACCATGTGCTCGTCGAATTGTCGGATTTTGTAGACGACAACACTTTTCATGCAAGAAAAAGGATGTAAGCTGCATAAATGTAGTCGAAATTATAAATTTGCAGAAGATGTGCGGGGTCAAGCAGACCGAGCCCGTTTAAAACAGCGTAGTTAAAAAAAAACGTGTGGGTATAAAAGAAAATATCGGTATTAAGATGTAAAATCCCGTGATCCGGGTAGAAAGAATGTCGTATTTCGGATGAGCTTCGAGCAAAAATAACCACACAGTGGGTCCCATTTAGCAGGAAACGACAGCATGGCAAGACCAGTAAGACGTATTGAGATGAGCTGGATTCCTTTCAAAAGAACTGGCAACAGCTCGCCCTAGACTAGGATAAGCGGATTAGAAGGGGAGGCTTTCAACTTGCAATGGGATAGTAGAGGATTATAATAATTAAAACAATTAATACTTACATTGAACAAAAATGATTGGTAATAATATAAGGAATAATTTTGTAGTGTACATCTCGGAAGCGCGTTATTAACAGAATGTATTCAAGGCGGTCTGCAGCTAAATATATATTACCATACCTTACATTTTTTCGGTTCGTTATGTTAATTAATAAAATAGTAGTGAGCAATTATAAATGCTAATTTACTTCCTGAAATTCAGACAAGGTTTTTTGCCATGGCCACAGAGTATATACACAGTGTTATGTTAGTCGTCCTGAAGCAAAAGCCCAGGTGATGTATATACCAATTGCTCATTGATAAAAAAATGAATAAAAATAACAATTCAATGAGTAACATGTACCTACTGACCTATCCGAATATCATAGCTAGGGTGAAAATCCAGAACACCGAAGGTATCTACCGGCCAGCTGACGGGTAGCGCAGCCCCTTATATATTGCTCTCCTTGACTAGGTAATTGGGTATGGTATTTCTAGCTTTAAAAGGATTTTTAAAACCCATCTCGATGCTGTATTAAATCTACAAGTGATACTTTAAAGTTAATTATTTCACGTAATGTCAGAGTTAAATTTAGAGGTAACGAGCTAGGATTATTCAGATACTGTGGGGTACTGTCTGTCTACAATAAAGTTTCATATAGTAATCTAAAAGAACTATTATTCAAGAAAAAAACTTCTAAATGAAATACCCCACAAGATCCAAACACGACAAAAAAACTAACACAAAATTACTCACCATTGTAGCCACAAACAGTTTCAGTGAGAGAACCATTCCATAAAAAGTTCCTCGTTTACTTAATAAATTAGATCTATCTTTTATCTAATGCATCACAGTCAAGAATATTAAACATAAATTAAAAACGCATTTTTTGAACAACCTGTATATGCATTGAAATAATCTGGTTTCCGGTCTGGCCTGTACACCCACAACTAATCTTCGCACTGCTGTAATAATTAATTGGTTTGCATACTCTGTTGTTTTCCTAGAATTAATATGGCACTTGGAACAAACCTCTGTGGTTTTTAGAGTGTATTGTCATAAATGTATCTGTTATTTTTAATAATAATAATAATTATTATTTTCAGGCTACTGAAATTTTTCAAAAATAATTTTGTTCATCGTACAGCCCGTAGAATATATAACTAGCAGACTATCATACATATGATATACAAAAGCTTATAAATTTAGTAAGATGTTTCGCCGGCGACATGATGCGCTCTGCATGGGTGTCTCTTAGTCTCCCACGAAATCTTCTGAATACGTTACCCTTAGGCAGAACTCCCCGCTCATAAAGGTCTCCAGCTTGGCAGTGGGACATCGCACAACAAATGAATTGAATGCCGCATTGTTTTGCAAGTTAAGCTTCTCGATCCTCAGAGTGTAAAAAGTCTTCTTACGGGCGTACTCCGCAATGTCCTCGGCTTTAGTGGTGTAGTAGTCGAGACATGTATAACAGTGTTGTTGGTTCTGCTAAACGAAGAAGTATGCCTTCTTCTACCGCTGCAGTCCCACTCCGGTTTCGTCAAGGTTTCTTCTTCCTCTCCACCTTGATGAAGCCTTTCTCGTCAACTTGACCATTCGTACGGGTCTTCCTAGCTGTCTTCTCTGGTACGCGGGCGGCGGTGGCGGTGTATTAACTACGAGAGGAGTGGTCGTGTTTACGTTTGACATCACCAGCGGGGTCGCGGAGCTGACAGCGGGGCGCGGTGTGCTGCGCGTGGCAGAGCACGGTACATCGCGCGGGGCCGTAGCAACAGCCAGCGACGCATCTGCTGACTCAAAACTGCTGACTGATGCGTTTGAGGCCTCGTGCGACCTACGCAGATAATAAAACTGTAACGAAGCCGTGTCTGTATATGGAATATTTTGCGGAAATAACAACCCAGGGCCAATTCTACAATTTTTGACTTCCGTGTCTGTTTGTCTGTCGAAAGGTATGAACTATCGTCACGCAAAAACTATGAGAGAGATTTTGATGAAACTTTGCATACGTATACCTCATATTGTATTATGTTGTGTATTTATCCCGAAAAATCAAAATCATTCGCACATTTTCTGCGTAGATTTTGATGGCTTTGATGGGATTTTAATGGGAGAGAACATTTTGATGGCCTTTATCCTGCTTTCATTGGTTTTTGCACGAAATGTGACATCGTCCAAAGAAATGCCTAGAAGATGCCTGAAATTACGGGAACGAATTCGGAGGTACAGCCAGTTATTAATAATACCATAACATTAACCTAGCTAAGGGCCTTTACGTATTGGACCCATGCCCCCATGCAAGCCTTTCAAAGTTCCCGGTAAAACCCGTAATTCTCTCTTATTTATAACAATGATTTCATTAATATTTTCAAACTAGGTATTGTCATAATACCGCACATTATTCTATAGAAAATTAGCTTAACTTGTTTTGCCTATACTTATTGAAGGGCTTTGCCCAACAGAATGACTGTGTGTGTGACGTTATATTGATGGGCAAATGCCCTCTCACACACATAATGCCAGCCTATACTGCCTACTGCTGGACAAAGGCCTTCTCTCACGAATCGAGGTGAGAGTAATCTCTTTCACTTCGATTCGTGAGGTCATACTCCACCACGCGGACCCAGGGGGGTTTGTGGCCACCTGCTGTTAGAACTTATCAAGCCGCCCATAGGGCTTGCAACTTAGACCTAACGACTGCCACGTGACGTGGTAACTGGGACCAACGACCTAGCGGTTCCAGAGCACGGAAACTCTCCAATATGGAAATTTCATAAAAGGTCATCCATCCCAGATTGACCGTGATGAACGCTGCTTAACCTTGGTGATCGCTTAAAATACCGCAGGCCCGCAGCACTACGAGTACCTCAATATCGCCAAGCATATTCAAGGTGAAACGTAAATAACCCAAGCCCTCAGTCACACCGATTAGATAATTGCTTCACAAATTCCATAAGAAAACTAAATTTCCAAATTTAATGTTTTTTACCCTTATTTGAAGCACTTTTATACCCCAATTAACAATGAAACTTGTTCATGTATGGGTGCGTATGCGTTTTAGAAATGCATTTGATATCGCCGTATTGATTTTAATCAAGAATAAAATTATTTTATTTTTTATTTTATTTTTTTATTAAATAGGTACTTAAACAGATTACAACCAATAATTATAAAAAAAAAACATAAGTATCTTAATTTAATTCTGGGAAGTTACCCTTAATAATGTACACAGAAACAAAAACATGCCATCATTAACTTAGAGTAATCTAGACTAATATTACAAAGAGAAAAGTTTTAACTTTATACAATATAATTGATATACGATAGAATATATTTTAGAAAGAAACCTCAATTCAACTAAACACCTAAAAGTAAAAATATAAATATAAACATGAGAACCAAGACAAGGAGGGTGAGTTTCAATTAATGTTATTGATTTAATTTGATATTATTATAGCGTATTGAAGGAGTAGTTTGGATTAAAAATATTTGGAACCAATTCAGTTACCGATTTAGAACAAACTACGTTCAGGTCTTGAGTTTATTATGTTGCAGCTTTTTAATAACTTTCTAATGATGAAAGAATTGTTAAGATTGGTTAAGTAGTTTATCTATTGCAAACAAACAAAAATCTTTGCTCTTTAGAATTAATATTAGTACAGACTAAAATGTTAAAGTAAGCTTGCGCAAAGGGGCTTCTTCCAAGACTTCTATAATTTGATTGTCTACATATCCATGATCTTTATTTCTATATATCATCACGTCAGATCCCTTGCGGGGTAGGCAGAGAGTACAGAGATCCAACAGGTTCTTTCCTTACATATCTGTCTGGCTTCTTTATTTATTTCTTCCTATCTATCTATATCATCACGCCAGCTCCCTCGCGGGGTAGGCAGAGAGTACAGAGTTCCAAAAGGTGCTTTCCTTACATACCTCTCTGGCTTCCTCCACTCTCATAGTTCGTCTCATACACGCTCGCCGGTTACGGAGACTCTTGACTTGCCCTTCAGCTAAGACACGGTCTATTTGGTCATGGTAAGATAGTCTAGGTCTTCCCCGGCACCTACATCCTTCCACTTTCGCATTGTATATCTGTTTTGTCATTCTTTCTTCTGGCATCCTTTCTATATGCCCGAACCAACGGAGCATACCCTTTCTCATCTTTACACCGATACTATCTTTCATACCTACTCGCTTTCTTACTACGCTGTTGCGAATACGGTCGGTCAGCGTGACTCCGCACATCTTCCGCAGAGATCGCATTTCGACCGCATTTATCCTGCTTTCGTTCTCCTTCTCACATACCCAACTCTCACTGCCATATAACAGCATTGGGACAAGCACTCCATTATGCATGGCCAGCTGCGCCTTTTGGCTTAAGTGCCGGCTCCCAAGTAGCCTTCCCATCGCACCATTCACTCTATTACCTGCATTCACTCTTCTCTCTATATCAGCGGTGTATTTCCCATCCTTACTGAAGGCGCATCCAAGATATACAAACTCATTCACTTGCTCCAGCACATCGTTACCAACCACAATCCTTGCATTCGTTCTGGTTTCTTCCCGTTCAAAAACCATAATTTTGGTTTTCTTCACATTTATTTCTTATTTCATCATTATCATCATCAATCAGCCTGTATCTACTCACTGCTGAGTGTAGGCCGCTCCTCTATCATGCCATTCGTTCCGATCTTGTGCTAATCTATTCCACCATTTGCCAGCCACTCTTACGATGTCATCGCTCCATCTAGCCGATGGTCTGCCTTTGGGTCGACGTCCAATTTCTTATTTACCTCATCTTATATTCATATTTCGATATTTAAATTTTCGGTACAGGAATTTAAAATAAACTCAAATCTAATACTCCCCTATCTATCCTTACCTTAAATAAAATAAGTGACTCAATTTATTTTGTGCGGGCTTTCGATCTACAGTTTAATACTCTAGTTGCTGTGTAAACCGAAACATTCGTTGGTGGACTTAGTTATTACTGTATCTAGAACCCACATAATAAACCCCTTAACCATTTCTAGTACAGCGCCATCTGTTGAGACCCTAGTTAACCTTAAAGCGAGGTCGTTATCGATTACATACAATGGTCAAATGCTCGGCTTGTGGAAAGTTCCTGTCGCCGGCAGGTGCCACTGCCTGAACAACTTGCCCTCGTTTATATCACAAAGAGTGTGTGTGTAGGGGTACTCAGCAACGCAATCGTTTATAAGGGCTGCGTGTGTCCGGAGTGCATAAAGAAGAAACGGAAAGGCGACAATAGTAGCACCCCCGTGAAGGCTTCCTATCGCGGATGCTGTAGTTGGGCCATCTCGGTCGTCGTTCGCTGCGACCTCATCGCCTATGCAAGCTGCAACGACCAGCGGAGACTGTGATGTCCGAGAGATGCGTCACGAGCTGGCCAGGTACATAGCCGAGCTACGCGAATTCAGACAGGAGTTCCAAGCGTCAATGGCGAACATCGGCGTACATATGGACGGGTTTGAGCATAGACTTGATATGCTCGAGCAGAGACAGGTCGCGTCCATGGCAGATGAAGTGGCCGAACATCAGCATCATCCAGCTTAAATTTGATTGTAACGATCGAGATCAGGAGGTACTTTTGAGTGACCTGGACATTCCAAGCCAAATTGCCAAGATGATATAAAACAATACTTTACAATGTCTCACAACCACTAAAATATTGGTTTGAATAATGCCGGCTCACTTGGCACACATCCTAACAATTTTATAGCATCAGTTACTAAAAATTACATAGACATCCTGGCAATCAATAAAACATGGCTTAGAGCATGGGAAGAAGCCCGTACCCCTGTATTGCTAGGGTACCGGCTGCGGCACTTTCGGCACGTGGAGGGTTCTATATCAAACGAAATGCTAACTTGCGCACCTGGCCACATCGTGTAAACCCTTGAGGCGCTCGTAGCGCTGTGCGACCGATGGGTGACCGTTTGTGGCATTTTCATATTTGAGCGTCTCCGTACTTCAGAAGGTACGTTAAGCCATTGGTCCCGGTTACCACTTAATGTGGTAGTCGTTAAGCCGAATTGGAAGCCTTATAGGCGGCTAGATAAGTTCCAACAGCAGGTGGCCACAAACCTGCCTCCACCAATCCGCACTGGGTTTGCGTGGTAGAGTATGACCTAATCTTTCTCACCTCGATTTGTGAGGGAAGGCCTTTGCCCAGCAGTGGGCAGTATAGGCGGATATTATTAATTTATCGCAGCTTGTTAATGAGCCGACTCATTTAACCGATTCCAGTCAGACCCTCATTGATATTATTTGTACTGAACTACATACAAAAAAAAATACTACATAGTTAGTGGGATCTTTACTTGGTCACTGTTTCATAGTCTGTGAGTTTAACATTAAACATATAAAACCTTCACCTAGGACCATAACTAACATGCTAAAAAGAGAGATCTGTATAGGCAGCTTGAATGAGCGTTAATGCGCAGGAGCTAGCGCGCATTAACGCTCTTATATGACTCAGTATATCAACGGCAATAGAACCGAGACGTCAACCCGCCAAATAGCGCAAATAATGAAATAATACCATACCCGTTTTATACATGAAAATAACAACACACCGCCCTCACACTTTCTCGACCCACTTAAACAGAAATTAACTTTTTCTAGACTAAACAAATACCGCATGTGCATACTCCGAAAACCACAAAATACTCATTTCACTAATAACTAAAGACGTTTTTATCGCGAATTGGAAACTTCAACAACCAATCATGCTGATAATACACATACTACTCCAGATAGACCTCCATGAGATGAACTGCGTAATTTTTGGGCTGGAATATGGGAGCATCCTGTTAACCATAACGCTGAATGAGAATGGATAAAAAAAGAAGAGGATAGGAGCGCTAATATTTTACCCATGGATTTTGAAGCCATATCGAATGAACACTTCCAAAACGTTATAAGAAAACTTCAGAACTGGAAAACCTCGGGCACTGAACGTTCACAATTTCTGGTACAAAAAATGTACACCAGTTCACCGTTATCTACTAAACCACATCAATAACTTTATCAAAAACCCTCAAATAATACCAAACTACATAATATCAGGAACCACCAACATGATTCCAAAGGACACATCAGACTCCAAAAACCCTGCTAAATACAGACCAATAACTCTTCTCCAAGCTATCTATAAAATAATTACTTCCTGCATTACAGAAGTGATTCACTCTTACACTAGTAGTAAAAATATTTTAGCAGAGCAGCAAAAGAGCTGTAAAAGGTTAAGCCAAAGATATAAAGAGCAATTAATTATGGATTCAATAATATTATACCAGGTAAAAAAAAAGAAATAATGAACTGCATACTATGTATATTGACTACAGGAAGGTTTATGACTCCGTTCCACTTTCCTTGGTTATTAAAAGTCCTTAAGATATATAAAATCTACTCCCTCCTTACCCATTTCCTCCAAATTACGATTCAGATATGGACGACAAAGCTTCGACTGATATCTAATAAAGAAACAATAGAAACTGATCAGTGACAAATTAAACGTGGCATTTTTCAAGACGACACTCTAAGCCCTCTTTGGTTTTACTTTTAGACGGTTACCGGTTACCTATTAAAAAGAGTGTGTAACCGACACACTCAGTTGTAAGATCAATGACTCGGGCGCACTTACTACATACCGTCTTAACTATCTCATATATATGGATGTTACAAAATTATACGCACCCACCCAAAATAACTCTACTCATTGTTAAAAACTACTGAAGATTTTTCTTAAGTTATCCACATGTTGTTTGGAATCGATAAATGTAAAATTAATTCTGTTAAAGCCGGAAAAAAATAGGAAAACAGTTACCCATTAGAAACCGGCCAGTTGATAACGTCACTAGAACCTGACCAAGTATACAAATATTTAGGATAGAACCAAGCACAACACATACAGTACAAAGAGACCAAGATGAAACGCATGCAATAGTTCAAAAAGGATTAAACGTCTTACTCCGATCACAACTATACGCGCGCAACCTCACCAAAGCTATAAATACTTATGCTCATCTTAACTTACTCCTTTGGTATAATTAAGTGTATTGAGTTCTTAGATTTACGCGAATATTACACATGAAATAAAACTATTTTACGGATTTTATCGCGGTTTATTTTTTTATTTTTAGTTCCCGACGTTTCGAGTGCTTTGCAGCACCCATGGTCACGGGAGGGACTGAGGTGTTAGACGTCCAATAGGCATAGTTGTTCACGGGGTACCCTCAAACTTCTTAATTATTTTTGTTGTTGTTGGTCCGATCTACGCAGAATGAGCTCACGGTGTCTTGAGGTCTTGCAGTGTTATGCTTGGTTTTGGATTTGATTATATTAATTACCGCATCCCAAGACGATGGAAGCACCCAGCCATCTTCTCTATTGAAATTAGGATGTTTTTTAATTTCAATAGCCACGCGAACCATCCTTGGTAGGAATCGGTGTTCTTTCACGAGGATTTGTGGTCTATCAAATCTGATGTTATGGCGGGTGCGGTCAAGGACATGTTCACAGACTGCAGACTTCTTTAAGCGACGGTCGTCGGGAACTAAAAATATGACCAAACATAGAAAGCACCATCCACGAGCCTGCATACAACGCCAAACATTAACACGGGAAGAAGGAGATAGAGGACTTATAGATGTAATCAATCTCCACAATAGGCAAATATTTAATCTCAGGATGCATTTTTACAAAAAGGCCACAGAATCCAATTTACATAAAACAATAGAAGTGAATGAAAACAAACTTACCATGTTCAAATTAAAAGACAAAATACCTCAAAAAAATGTAATGTAAAACTAGTAACTATAGAAACAACACTTGTTGAATGGTCTAGAAAATCTTTGCACTGGAGACATCGACATGACTTGAGCCAACCCAAATTCAACAAAATTGCGTCGAACATAAGGCTTAGTCGTGGCGAACTGTTCCCCGAGACGGAGGGTTTTATGATAGCCATACAAAATCAAACAATAGAAACTCGAAAGTACCATAAATATATTATGAAAATCCCTAGGCTTTCCACAGACCAATGCCGTAAATGTAGCTGTACCGAAACCATACAACATATAATAGGCGCATGCAAATCTCTTGTCCAGACCGACTATGAACACAGGCAGGATCATATCGAAAATATAATTTATCAAAAAATTGCCTATAACCTAAAACTAATCGTAATCAACCCATTCCATCATGCTATCAATTCGCTCTTTTATTTGCATTTCAAAAAGTATCATTATTTTCACTGTAAGTGATCTCATTTGCACGATTTAATGCCATATCTCATTTAGAATCGCCAAGATTTAGATCCGAACTTTCAGAAATCGTGTGGGTAGATGTACGTATCGTGCAATGAAAATGCGCTTGAATTTGACACAGCTTATTTTAATATAATAAAGTAGAACAACTTAATACTTTTGAGAATCACAGTATCACAATCACAATAGGCACTAATCAAAACGTGTCCTATGTTTAGATTTATCCTGGCAAATTCGTTGAACATCTGATTTTAACAGACTTTTCAATAGCAGTTAAAGGACTTTTGCCCAATTATTTTGAGGTATTTCTTATTTCAAAAAAGTGCAAGGATATACACATTTGCCGATAGTAAAACGTGCTCTAACGTTCATTTGTAGCGTGATGGCATACCAACTCGCTAGGGTCACGCTAACGTCATTTTTTTCGTGCTAAGCTGTGTTCTTTACTTTCATCAGCAACCTACTAATAATGAAATTCACCAATCAAATACTATTACTCTGACATGACATTGATAAGTTCCTAACATAAAGTCACTTTGTAGAAATTAAAATTCTAATAACAATACATCAGAATGCTGAAAAGTTGAGAATAACGTGTATTTTTTGCCACCCTAGCTGATTTGTGTTTATTTTGGCGATGCACAAATAACTACTGAAATTACCTCGAAATGGTTTTTATACTTTACCTGTTATGTATTCAAATTGTGACTGTATTCTACACTTTAATTGTGAACCAATTGAAGCTCACTGCTATAACAATATTTCACAAAAAGGACTCTTAATCGCGACCAATCAACAAAGTTCAGCTGTATTTTCTGACTTACCTAACGTGCTTAAGAGACAGCTATACTTACGCCTGAAATCAGGAACAGAAGTCATAGAAGACATCAATATCAGGCAACAGATGTTCATTTTAGACTCGCTCTCTCCAAAATATCACAACGACGGATGGACAACAACTTTACCAGGTGAACAGTCCACCTTGAGGTGTATCTGTAACTCACTCAAAATCTACCGGTTCGTGGTCGCCACTTCAGAATTTGTCTGCCTTAACGGCTGTCAGTTCTACGAGGGATGTGTCGTAGAACACAATTAAGTCTCCCTAAATTAGTGCCAAAGGTAAATTACAAATTCAAAATCAAAGCATTCATTTATATATATCCCTTAGTTTCACTATCTCATACCATATATCAGGCGAACAAAATTACTTAATTAAAAAAAGTAAAAATTCAAAATTACCTTCTCACCATAAAACTACAAAATCGGTTGATCGATATGTCCACATGTGTAGCTATGATTACAATATCATCCAATTATTATCATTAAATTGAATGAAAAGTGTTCAATTTTTTTTTGTATCTTCCAAGTTAAGTTAAGAGCTTAAACCGCTCCGCCCGAGTAGTCGCGGGTTCGATTCCGCATGGGAAAAACTTTCGTGTGATGCACAAATATTTGTTTCGGTGTGGGTGTTTGTTTCCGTGAGCTTCGTGTCCATAAACGCACCCACCACAAAAGTATACTTCAGAGTGTGGGACTACGTTTAAAAAAAAACATCAAGAAAGTTATTAGTAACTAACGGTTTACTAGGTCTACGCCTACTAAAACGAGTACCTGGCTAATTAATACTAAATATCACTTCAATCGGTGCCAATTCCAAATAATCATTAACGTTACTTAGGTAATCATCCATGAGACTTTTTATCGCTGGCGGATGAACTATCTCATCTGCAGTTTTTGTATTTTCATGCAGGTGCTTTAGGACTGCGACAACTGTAATAAGACAAAACAGCACTTAAGTGATGTTAGTAAAATTATTCCTAGTTTTTTTTTCGTCTTAAAAAGTTGAACAAAGCAGTTAACAGCTACTGAGTAGAACGCTTGTTTTGTTATTTCGTTGTGAAGGATGCAATTCCCGCCTCTCACAACTGACTGTTTCAACACCTATATGCGAATGTCTATCTATCTATCTATCTATCTATAACCTCACGCCAGATCCCTTGCGGGGTAGGCAGAGAGTACAGAGTTCCAACAGGTTCTTTCCTTACATACCTCTCTGGCTTCCTCGACTCTCATAGTTCGTCTCATACACGCTCGCCGGTTACGGAGACTCTTGACTTGTCACTTAATAGAAGTGAAGAAAAACGATGCGAGGAATCTTTCAAAAATAACCTCAAACCTTTCCTAGATCTTAAATGGTCTCCTTTACTTTCTACAATAACCACATAATTTAGAAGTGTTTCTATAGATCTGCAATAATCCTTGTCGCATTATTGACTAATTCATGATGGTAGCCTAGTAGGCCAGTATAGTGACTTGAGTCTAGGGGTGCAATAGTATGAACAATTGATTTCAACAGCTTTTAGTGGATCACAATGGCTCAGAGTAGATCGTATAGGAGAATATTTTATCACAGCAGATTGTTTAAAAATTATTTAAAAAAACAATATCAAATGGATCATAATTAATTATAGTGGATTGAGAAATGTGTTTTGTGTGTGTGTGTGTTACTAAAGAAAATTTAATAATAATTTGTTTGTACGGACGGATGAGCGACGGACGTTGGGGGATTCGGCGATATAGCAAGGTCTTGTGGAAAGCTTAGGATGAAAGTGGAGATCATGAGTGACAGTCGTAACGGACACTCGTTCCATTCTCGGGTCTGAAAGGAGAAGGAAGAAAGAGTGCATCTGGGTTTGCGCGCACCTTTGTGCACTGTAATATTCATCTTGCGCCAATGATTGGCGTAAGTTAATGGCTTTCGATTTAAAGCCGTCACGTATAACTTCGCCTTTGCCAAAATCAGCTGAATTTATTTAATTGAATGGACACTAACATGATATTGAGAAAGTCACGTCATAGAAATTAAAATTCTAATAATGCGTCCGAATGCTGAGAAGTTGAGAAATGACGTCAATCGTTTTGCCGCACTAGTTGATTTTTTATTTAATACTGAAAATCTTGCAATAATTATTAATAATATAATAATAGCCCTGTTAAGAAACTGTTCCACCGTTTGGCACGGGCGTCCTCTCAAACTGAGAGGGTTTAGGGCATAGTCCACCACGCTGGCTCAGTGCGGTTTAGCGAACTTCCGATGTATAATGATGTAATGATTATTATACTTTACCTATTATCTGACTGATTCAAAGCAGCTATATATCTTTAAAAGGATATTTATTCTCTACTTATTATGTACCAATTTAAGCATACTGTTATACTGCTGCTTGGTAGACATAATCTGACTCTGGGGTTCTGGTTTGGTCATGCTCACTATAATGTCTTTGCATGCGGTGGTTGTCTTGAGCGGGTCATTCCGTTCCCTCCAATATGGTTGAGGAGAGTGATGGCTGTTGCATTAGTCATACTCGTGAACGGGTGCTACTTTTGGGGACTGTTCTATTTGGAATTCATTACACCTTTTGCTTCCTAGAAATAAAACCATCAGACTCAAATTTCGGTGGAAAGGTACACTGGAGCTAGATCGTAAACTAAATTCTAACCTAAATACACACAATATTATTGAAAAAAATAGAAAGTAAAAGATAATTAAATAACAAAGTCAACCCCCTAAGTTTCTTCGCCGGATCATTTCAGTGGAGGTGGCGTTCCGATGCGGCAGTAGATTAATAGTTAGATAGATAAAAAACATGAAATTTGACAATTTGTTAGTACCCCGCAGGGTTTATACTAAATAAATTACTTGAGTTTGAGTTTAAAAACAATATTCCACAAAAAGGAATCTTAACCGCGACAAATCAACAAAGTTCAGCTTTTGTTTCGACTTCCTTGCGGCCGGTTCCTATATTCAACTCAAGAATAGATTTGCTTACTGTCAGTAGAGTTTTGACAGATTTTCCATACAAAATATGTCAAAATTCTATCCGTAGTAGGCAAACTCGAACTCAAATAATTTGTTTGGTTTAAACCCTGCGGGGGCGCTTACAAATAGTCAATTTACATTTTTTTATATCTAATTTAACTACTAATCTACCACCGTATCGGAACGCGGCCTCCACTGAGAAGATCCGGCGAAGAAACTCAGCGGGCTTGTCTTTTTTATTTACTTCTCTTTTTCTTTCCCTTTTTTTAATCATATTGTGTGGATACAATGTTTAGGTTACAATTAAATAGTTTATGACCTAGCTCCAGTTTGGTGCCTTATGATCGAGATATGAATTTAATGATGTTATCCATAAAGAGCGTCTAAAGGATTCCTGATGGACCAGTCCCCACAAGCAGCACCCGTTCACGAGTATGACTGCTGGAACAGCCATCATTCCCCTCAACCATATTGGAGGGAAGGGAGTGACCCGCGCCAGACAGCCACCGCAAGCAAAGACATTATAGTGAGCATGACCAAACCAGAACCCCAAAGACGGTAGCCACATTGTGTCTACAAAGCAACAATATCACAAGCTCGTCAGGTAGAACACGCTACGCTTTAACATTAATAATAATAATAATGGCCATTGTAAGAGAACAATACATAGCATTACTATCAATAAAATGGCACTTCAATCCCACGCGGTCTTGTCTTCTATGTAATCCAAGATTTTGTAATAAGCTTTCTTACATAATTTAGTTTTGATTATGGTTTTAAATTTATTAATTGGTAAATCTCGAATATCGTCGAATCGAATTTGTTATAAACACTTGTACTCCTACTACTCGTATTAGGTATGTTCATGCTTATAAAGATAAAAATCATACAATTTACACTTCCTCGTTCGTAGAGTCTAGTTCTAATATCTATCTGTTCTAGAGTAGATTTAAATTTGCCGCAAAGTACTGCGCTTGAGGCAGCTACTACTGGCGCTTTGTTTGAAAGTTTGGTCGATATACTGATGCGCGGCCGCAGCGCTGGTGGAGCGCTGCAGTCGCGCGTTTTTATTTATATGGATTTACAAAGCAACGCACCCGCAGCGCTGCAGCCGCGTTGCCTCCGTACTTTGCGGCCAATTTGAAGCTGCTATTATTTCTTCTTAGTCTACTGTCTAGTACTAATTCTACTTTCGTATCCTCCTCTCAGTACTATTTCTAATTAGAAAGCCATATCCAGAAGCTTGATCCAGATCAATTTGTTTTCTGATGCCTCTTCAAATAATCAAGGTTGGCTATATTTTTTATAATTTGTCCTTATCCTATGTGACATGAAAGAGTTGTGTTGGCGCTAGCAATTCCCACTCCCGGATGTTACGGAGCCACGACTTCTTACTGCGAACCACACGCCTTTTACCAGCAACTTTGCCCATCACAATGACCTGTGAATGATAAATGAATCATAAAGATAATATCTATCGTGCCACATCATGCAGCCGAAGTATTTTGCAGTATTTTGTCTTTTTATGATGGTGATAATTTCCCGTTCTTGATCAACCCCAATCAATTAGAACTATTTAAGAATACTTTTCTTGAAGTTTTTGAGGTCACTTTTAACATTTTGGCTACTTACTACATATAATAATAATAATATTAGCCCTGTTAATAAACTGCCCTACCGTTGGGCACGGGCCTCCTCTCAAACTGAGAGGGTTTAGGCTATAGTCCACCACGCTAGCCCAGTGCGGGTTGGCGAACTTCACACACCTTGCAGAAACTCTTAGGTATGCAGGTTTCCTCACGATGTTTTACTTCACCGTTTAAGCAAGAGATAGTTAATTTTTAATACGCACATGCTTTCGAAAAGACAGAGGTGTAGGCCTGGGTTTGAACCCGAGACCTCTGACTTTGCAGTCCAACGGTCTAACCACTAGGCTATCACTGACCAAATATAACTTAATTATTTTGTCGAAATGTATTTATGCAATTTATATTTTTAATTGGAACTCTCTGTGAATTTAATTATTTATACCTGTTATCAAATAAATTGTAATAATTCTTAAACACCTTCACTACCTTAAGACAGAGACATAAATAGAGGATTTATTTTGAGTAAATATAAAGAAAATCTCTGTCATACCTATATTTCCCAACTAGTGGTGGCAGAGGAGCATTATGTACACACACTTTTTGCCGACAATATTTGGTCCTAATGTAATAGGGGGGCAGGGGGGGTAGCTTATTGCAATTATGGCGGGCACAATTTCAGATTCCAGATGGACACTGACAATTTTTTGTTAAGAAATAATAGCATACATTCAGACTAACATCACTGGCACGGGTCCACTCCCTTTCCTTTAATATGGTCGAGGGGAGTAATGGCTGTACCAGTAGGCATACTCGTGAACGGGTGCTGCTTGTGGGGACTAGTCCATCTGGAATCCTATAGACACTCTTTATAAATAACATCATTAGTGTCATATCTCGGTCGTACGGCATCACACTGGAGCTAGATCGTTCTATTTAATTGTTACCTAAACATTGTATCCACACAATATGATAAAAAAATAGAAAGGGAAAAAGAGAGAGAATGAAATAAGAAAAATATTTGTGTGAACACTAGTTTTTTTCGTATGTAATTTTTAGGCTGAAAATGTAATTGTATAGGGTGATGTATCAAATAAATTAATATATTAATAAGACACAGTAACATCATACAAGACAATACTTTTTATTTCAAGTCAAAACATTAGGTACTTTTTGAATTATCGTCGTTTTTATAAACCTCGGCAAATTTATGACCGCGCGGCCGCGACCTCATTGAGCATAACGTTTTTCGTAGCAGGTGGAGCAGAAGGGTCAATATGCTTAATGGACAGTTGTACATATACGTGCAATCAGCAACAGAAGTTATCAAAATCTCTGTCATCATCTTCAGCAAAGATATCAAAAGTGCAGGATTATCTGCACAAAACATTGGTAGAATTATCTCAACGTTAACAAAGTATAAGTATTGTATTTTTATTTTATTTTTTTATATATTATATATATGTATATATAGCTATTCGTATATATTTTATGTTTATATAATTATGGATATGTATGTATGTATATTATAGATCCATATATATTTTAATTGAGTTAGTAAGATTTAATATTTATTTTTTTGCTATTTCTATCTTTCTTTCTCACCCAACTCGGATTTGCACCTGCTTTCACTAGTTTCTGCATCACCCAAATGTAGACTGGCAGAAAATGCCTAAGGCATTAAGTCCGCCCATGTACCAACTGTGCATAAAGGATAAATAAATAAATAAATCTACTGAAAGACTCGCTCTCCCCAAAATATCGCAACGACGGCCGCTTTTGTGCTGTAAGCATTCACCATTGACCAGGAAACTTCACCAGGTAAACAGTGCACCTTGTGGTGTGCCTGCTCACTCCAAATCTACCGGTTCGTGGTTGCTACTAAAGAATTTTCTGGCCCAACAGCTGTCAGTTTTACAAGGCATGTGCCGTAGAACACAATCAAGTCTCTCATAAATTAGTGACCAATGTAAACAACAAATTCAAAAACAAAGCATTTATTTATATATATATCCCTTAGTTCCACTACCTCATACCATAAATAAGGTGCACAAAATTACTTAATTAAAAAAAAAACAAAATTCGAAATTACCTTGTCACCATAGACCTATATATATCCACAAAATCGGTTGATCGATATGTCCACGTGCGTAGTTATAATTATAATATCATCCAAAGCATTTTATACCTATTATTAAATAGATTGATCAATGTTCACATTCTTTTCTATCTTTGAAGTGGTATCCTTTATGTTTTCTAGTTTGAGTAGCAATATATGCGGACGGCTCGGTCCAGTGTTTAAGAGATGGAGCCGCTCCGCCCACTGGGTCGGGTAGTCGCGGTTTCGATTCCCGCACGGGACAAAACTTCGTGTGATGCACAAACATTCGTTTCGGTCTGGGGGTTTGTGTCTGTGAATTTCGTGTTTGTTAACGCACCCACCACACAGAAATAATTCCTAGGGTGGGACTACGTTTAAACAAAAAACAGATTTTTTTTTGTGACATTGAATATGTTAATAGATCGTTCTTAGTAACTAACGCTTACTAGGTTTGCGCCTAATAATAATCGGTATTGAATACCACTTCAACCGGTGTCAATTTTAAATAGTCATCAGTGTTATTTAGGTAATCATCCATGAGACTGTTTATTGCTGGCGGATGAACTATATCATCTGCAGTTTTCGTATTTTGATACAGGTGCTTGAGGACTGCGGCAACTGCAATAAGACAAAACAGAACTTTAGTAATATTAATCAAAATATTCCCGCTTTTTTTTCGTCTTAGAAAGCTGAACAAAGCTGTTAACAGTCTAAAGTCAAAGTCAAGTCAAAGTCAAGTCAAAGTCAAGTCAAAGTCAAGTCAAAGTCAAGTCAAAGTCAAGTCAAAGTCAAGTCAAAGTCAAGTCAAAGTCAAGTCAAAGTCAAGTCAAAGTCAAGTCAAAGTCAAGTCAAAGTCAAGTCAAAGTCAAGTCAAAGTCAAGTCAAAGTCAAGTCAAAGTCAAGTCAAAGTCAAGTCAAAGTCAAGTCAAAGTCAAGTCAAAGTCAAGTCAAAGTCAAGTCAAAGTCAAGTCAAAGTCAAGTCAAAGTCAAGTCAAAGTCAAGTCAAAGTCAAGTCAAAGTCAAGTCAAAGTCAAGTCAAAGTCAAGTCAAAGTCAAGTCAAAGTCAAGTCAAAGTCAAGTCAAAGTCAAGTCAAAGTCAAGTCAAAGTCAAGTCAAAGTCAAGTCAAAGTCAAGTCAAAGTCAAGTCAAAGTCAAGTCAAAGTCAAGTCAAAGTCAAGTCAAAGTCAAGTCAAAGTCAAGTCAAAGTCAAGTCAAAGTCAAGTCAAAGTCAAGTCAAAGTCAAGTCAAAGTCAAGTCAAAGTCAAGTCAAAGTCAAGTCAAAGTCAAGTCAAAGTCAAGTCAAAGTCAAGTCAAAGTCAAGTCAAAGTCAAGTCAAAGTCAAGTCAAAGTCAAGTCAAAGTCAAGTCAAAGTCAAGTCAAAGTCAAGTCAAAGTCAAGTCAAAGTCAAGTCAAAGTCAAGTCAAAGTCAAGTCAAAGTCAAGTCAAAGTCAAGTCAAGTCAAAGTCAAGTCAAAGTCAAGTCAAAGTCAAGTCAAAGTCAAGTCAAAGTCAAGTCAAAGTCAAGTCAAAGTCAAGTCAAAGTCAAGTCAAAGTCAAGTCAAAGTCAAGTCAAAGTCAAAGTCAAAGTCAAAGTCAAAGTCAAGTCAAAGTCAAAAAATATTTATTTTTTAAGGCCAAGAGCACTTACAAACGTCAAAATTATTACATTTTTTACATCTACCACCGGTTCGGAACGCGGCCTCCACTGAGCAGATCCGGCGAGAAACTCGGCGGGCCAGTGTTTTGACTTTATTTGTTTGGCCTTTCTGATAACCATTTTTTTTTTCAAAATTATATTATACAGCATTGTTTAATGTTGCTGATTGAGGAGCTGCACAAACCCAAATTGTTTTATCGTCATGATAATCCGAAATTTTGTAATACCGTTTCTTACACAATCTAGTTTTGATTGCCTTTTTACAAGCTTTTATTTAAGTTGCAATGTATGTTTGTTCGGGTGGAATCTTGCAACTCAATTTTGAAGCAAATATCTTCAACCGATTGAGCTGATATTTTGTATACACGTTTAGTTTGGATGACAATGCATGGTTAGCTGTGTGACGTTATTCTAAATCTAACATGGCGGAACACCCAAGATGGCGGACTAGTTCTTTTTTTAATGCGCTCCTACAATATAGATATTAAATGAAAGGACTTACTGAGACTTACTCAAAAAATAAAGTGACGTCTCTCTGAATCCAATATGGTGGACTGCTAAAGATGACGGACTAAGTTTTTTATGCTTTCCTACAATTTGGGTATCAAATGAAAGGGCTTGCTGAGAATACAAATGCGAGTTAAACCCCGTTGCTCCAATCCATCGGTTTCATTAGGTCTCCTTATTTAAGAGCTAGACTATTCGAAATTAACTGACAAACGACCTTGCAAAAATGATGAGTTGAAACAGACCGAGAATCATGTCCGCTAACTAAACAGTAAAAAATAAATTAAAAGTCAAAAAAAACTTTTTTCTAAAAACGATCTTTTATTTAAATTCACTTAAAAGAATAAAATAAACTTTTCCTTTAAAACTTTTACTATCAACTTATAACGTCATTACACAATTTATATGATATAAAAGGTTGTCGCGAGATTTACCTGTGTAGATAAACAAGTATATTAAGTAACTTGATCTGATAGATTTAATTTTTGAAAATTTCCAAACTTTGCAAATACGAGTACTTAAATCTTGTGACAAATTTTTATGTTATATAAATTATGTAATGACGTTATAAGTTTATTTTATTCTTATTAGTGCATTTAAATGAAATCTTATGATTAAAAAAAGTTCTTTTTTACCTTAATTTATTAAATTTATTGATAGGACATAGGCATGTTTCGGATATCTATGGGTAATTTGTTGTAGAAGCGTATACATTGTCCCATGAAAGAATTCTGTGGAGACGAGTATAATATACCTACAATAGGATCATCTTTGTTCCGTTTATTAACATGATGAATGTGTACTCAGTAGAACGCTTGTTTTTTAATTTCGTCATGAAGGATGCAATTCCCGCCTGACTGTTTGAACACCTACATGCGAATTTCACTTAATGGAAGGAACGAAAAATAAACGATGCGAAGAATCTTTCACCATACCTCAAACCTTTCTTAGATCTTAAATGGTCTCTTTTACTTTCCACAATAACCACATGAAGTAGGAGTATTGCTATAGATCTACAATAATCTCACCTTTTTCCTTATCGTTGTCAAACTGATCCTGAATGTCGTAGTTCACTTTGCCTCTAGTTTCGACCTTCACATTCCAGTTAAGGATATGGATGTATTCTTTACCGTCGCTAGCTTTGTGCAATTTAAATTTTCCAAGAAATTTAATATTGTAGTTTTCTGAAAGATATAAAACTTACATTAATCATTTAACATGTTTCGTATGTTGAGTGTTCAATACAACCAAGTCCCTTCAGCAGATCGCAGTAGAATGTCATAGATTTTTGAGATAGTTTTTAAAATTGTTTGCAATTCTTGTTATTGTATTACCACTAGATTTAATCAGTAACCAAGTAGACTAGTTTAAAGACTGCACTTGAATAACAATATTTATTGAACACTATAAAGGTATGATTCTTCCTCTGACAAAAAAAGTTATGTCTTCTCGTAACATATTCAAAGTCCAATGTATACTCACCACCATCAATTTTGCACTTTCCCTTAGTCTTAATACTTTTTCCATTGATCTCATAATCACTTTCGATTCTGATGTGAGGGCAAATCTCTCTATAATCAAAACTGTACTCATTTTGGTAGTGCCTGAAAAGCGATAAATTTTAATCATTGGACTTTGACGTAGGTATCTTGGTTAAAGATGAGACACAAAATTTCTCTGTATCATGCCCGAAACCCGTAATAAAACAAAGTGATTCTCACTTTTAAACTTTGCTCTATGATTCCAACTGTGTACCACGATGCGTTTGTAGCTTTACGGCGTTCTTAGAAATATTTAAAGTTAAGGAGCGTTTGGCTCAACCCATATTCTTCATTTCCATATTCAAAGTCGCCTTAAGCGTGCTAAGCCGGTAGCGTTGATTTCCACTTTGTTTGGTCATGGCTTGATAGTAGATGGCCAAAAATCTACCTCCACCAATTGGCACTAGGGCGTACTCAGCGTGACCTATTCTTTCTCGCCTTTATTTATATAAGGAGGCCATCATTAGGACAGTATAGGCTGACTTATTATTATTACTCTGGAATTCTTTTTTTTTCACAAAAACCATTAAATAAAATTACTTATTATAATTAATAAAACCATATACGTACTGTGATTCTACGAATTTCAAAAGCTCTACTTGACACTTCTTAATTCCATACAATTTGATGTTACTCAATTTGTATTTAATCTCACGGAGGTCAACAACTAGTTCATCTCTGACCAACGGATCTGAAGATCGCACCTTCCCGGGTATACCTTTGACTATAATATCATGGTTTTTTCGACGGGAAATATTTGTAATGCATTGGACATCACTCAATTTGCATACATTATTGTTACCTGAAAATAAAAATAATTTAGTTAACAGCTTGATTGCAATAGGCCCTTCTCTGATATTCAATTACTATCGGGCCGTGATAGAAATTGTTTAGTACTATCACCTATTTTGGTGCTAAGCGGGATGCACATATATCCAGACCAAAACAAACAATATTTGTGGGTTTCACAAAGGCTTGTTTCGTACGGGGATCGAACCCGTGACCCCTCGGTCCAGTAGGCGGAGCGGCTTAACCTTGAGAGCATGCCTTTGTCGAATCGTCGGATTTTGTCGACGACATTACTTTTTATGCAAGAAAGAGGATGAAAGCAGGATAAATACGGTCGAAATTTGAGGTTTGCGAAACTTGTACTTAGACAAGCCAACCGACCGTATAAAAAGGCGGTATAAAAAATCCGATGATTCGGGTAGAAAGAATGTTGGATGAAAGTATCAGCTGCAAGGCTAAAATGAAGGCGGGATATTAGTTCCTATATTGACACACCTGGTAAATATCTGTTTCCAAACTGGAATCTTCCTCACTACTCTAAAATTAGCACTCATCACGCCTGTTTACAAGGGAGGAGACAGACAAGATCCAAATAATTACAGACCTTACTGTTCTTACATAAATCTCTAAAATAATAGAAAAACTAATAAATAAGCGTTTAATAAACTATTTAAATAAATTTAATATACTATCTCAGTCGCAATTTGGATTTAGACGCGGGTTGAGTACTGAAGACTCTATAACGGCCTTAACCTCGATGATCACAAAAGAGGTAGATATAGGAAAAAAATGTGTAAGCGTATTTCTCGATCTAAAAAAGGCTTTTGATACAGTGTCTGTCTCCATCCTTCTGAATAGACTTGAACGAATTGGTATAAGAGGATTATCGCTAAACCTCTTTAAAGACTACCTAAGTGGCCGTACGCAGCGCGTAAAAATTGGCCCATATACCAGTCAGAGTACTACTGTAACGTATGGAGTCCCGCAGGGCAGTGTTCTAGGACCGACACTATTTTTAGTCTATATTGATACCCTCTGCAAACTAAATTTGTATGGAGGGCAAATCTTTTGTTATGCTGATGACACTGCAGTTGTATTGACTGGAGAGACTTGGGAAGAGGTGCTATCTAAGACTGAAAAAGGACTTGCTAAGGTTGCCAACTGGCTAATGACACATTTATAGACTTTAAATGTTTCAAAGTGTAACTACATATGTTTTACGAAATATGCCCATACACAACCAAGTCTCATCATTAAAATACACTCATGCAGTAATACTCTTGATTACCCTGGCTGTACATGTGAAGAAATAGAAAAAGTAACCTACACAAAATACCTAGGAGTTATAATAGACCAACGTCTATCTTGGCATCTTCATCTAGAACATATGATGAACAGAATTAGAAAATTCATTTGGTTCTACAAAAATCTAAGACATGTAGCTACATCACGGATACTAAAACAAATATATACGTCATTAGCCTAATCAATTCTGACGTACTGTATAGCAATATGGGGAGGAGCCACCAAAACAAAGTTTCTGGAACTAGAAAGAGCGCAAAGGTCCTTGTTAAAGGTCATGTATTTTAAACCGTATAGATTTCCAACACACCAGCTCTACAGTACAACTGACCTTCTTACTGTACGTAAACTATTATAATGCATATAGTTTTAAAACCTCACAAGTCACTCCCATATGATCCAAAAGTATTAAATAAAAGAAATAAAACATACGTAGCTCCTAACCCCAATGTGAAGTCAGTATTTGCCAGGCGACAACACATTAAACAATCACCACACATATACAATTACATAAATGAACACTTAAATATCTATCCTAAAACATATCGTGAGATTAAAAATCTTATAGTTAATTGGTTAAAAACGAAAACATATGAGGTAACTGAGGATATAATGTTGTATAAATGTTAATAAAAAAAAAATGTTAATATTCGTACCTAGCTACCTAGTTATAAGGAAAAATGTATCTAGCTACTATCCTTAAATAAATAACTAAAGTGTTAGTACTTAAAATACTATCGCATGTTAGAATATATTTTGTTCATGTAACTAAACTCACTATTAATGGAGAGCGGGATCCCCTAGCACAAGTATAATATCTACTTAAAGGGGGATTTCAACCACTGTTACTGTAATTTTTACTTGGTTACTGAATAAAACATTTTTATTTTATTTTTTATTTTATTTGTCTGTCGTATGTCGGATGAGCTTCGGACAAAATTAATCGCATAGTGGGTGGGACCCACACATGACAGCGTGGCAAGACCAGTAAAAGATGATGAGATGAGCTGGATGTCAATCAAAAGAACTGGCATCACCTTACACTTGACCAGAATAAGTGGAAAAGAGGAGAGGCTGTCGCTTTGCAGTGAGACGGTATAGGCTTAATTATAATAATTCTTAATTAGAACTTGGACAAGACCAAGGTAATGTTTAACCGACATGTAGTATCGGAACCTGTTACAATACATGGCGCTAATCTCGAAGATGTTCAAGAATATATTTACCTAGGGCAAACTCTGCAGTTGGGGAAAAGCAAATTCGAGAAAGAGGTCAACAGATGAATACGGCTGGGCTGGCGGCATTTGGGAAATTACGTCGAGTATTTACATCGCCTATTCCACAAAGCCTAAAGACAAAAGTCTTTAATCAGTGTGTCTTGCCCGTTATGACTTACGGGAGCCGAAACGTGGACACTCACGGTTGGACTGGTCCATAAATTTAAAGTCACCTAGCGAGCGAAAGGGGTATGCTTGGAGTTTCTCTAAAGGATAGTATCCGGAGCCAAGTCATTTGACAGAGAATCAAAGTTATCGACATAGCCCACCGGATTAGTAAGGTTGTGTGGCAATAGGCCGGTCACATGAGCCGAACAACCGATGACCGCTGGGACAAACGAGTTCTTGATTGGAGACCACGGACTAGCAAACGTAATGCAGGCCGCATTCAGGCTAGGTGCGAGTAGCCGATTTGAGGCCCATGTTTGAGGCCTACGTTGAGCTGAGGCAACTTGGAGAGGCCTATGTCCAGCAGTGGACTGCTATAGGACTGCTATATGCTATATGATGATGGTGATGAATAATTATAATCAGGGGACGGCAAGTCACCACCAGCCACGGGTAATTATGGCAGGTGTCCGTCGCCTTTGAAATAGTCTGGTTTTGTACATTAAGACTCATTCACATAGTCCTTGTTTTATTTCCATAATTTACAATAATCCTTGTGCCTGCAAGGGTCAGTTCGATGTTTATATTTCTTTATTTTTAGCAATGGATTTCAGCAGATGGCTTACATAACAATTACTTCTCGCAAAGGACCTCTACGTGTTGGACGCATTTTCCCAAGCTATTGCCTTGCAAAAGTCCGGGTAAGACCCGTGAATCTTAGCGATATACAAAATTATAATAATAAATACTCACATTGAACAAAAATGATTGGTAATAATAGAATGAATAACTTTGCAGTGTACATCTTGGAAGCGCGGAATTAACTGAATGTGTTAAAGATGGTCTGCAGCTAAATATATATTATCATAACATACATCTTTTTCTTTTTGTTAATTAATAAAATGAAGTAGGTTAATTAATAAAATAATTGTGTGCATACGAGTAGTTATTTATTCCAGATATGTATCTATATTATTCTTCTGTCAAAATGCATTTGATATTTACCAAGCATTTATTTAACTTGCAACTTGCAATGTCTGTCTGTGTTTACGGTTCAAATCTTGTGATCCATTTTTCAACCAGTTGCGGTTGAGCTGTAATTTGGCATACGTATGTACTAGGAGAGATCAAAAAGTAGTGAGAACGACATACTTCTTGGTAAAAAAAAAATACTGGCAGACAAAGCTCAGATACATCTTTGTAATATTAATAAAAAAAAATCTTCGATTCTCTTTTGTTTTTTTCTGAATGTAGTCATTTGTTTGCTTCGTGTCGGAACGTGTTCTCGAAAATGGAGAAAAACGAAGTGCGAGCCGTTATTAAATACCTCTGTTTAAAAAAGTTAACGACGCCAGAGATTCATTGCGATTTGGAGGCAACATTAGGAGAGTCTGCTCCGCCGTATTCCACTGTCGCAAGGTGGGCTTCTCAATTTCGAGTAGGGAGAACGAGCACGGAAGACGAACATCGTTGCGGCCGTCCATCGACGTCAGTCACCCAAGAAAATGTTGCGAAAGTCGAGAAAATTGTATTGAGCGATCGAAGAGTTACCATCTGATACTTAAATCAAGAAACGGGCATTTCATATGGAAGTATTTAATCCATATTGAAACAATCTTTGAATATGAGAAAAGTTTCCGCAAGATGGGTGCCGAGAATGTTAACCGACAGTCAGAAACAAAATCGACTTGACATTTCGAAGATATTGTTGGACACGTTTCAAGAAGATTCTGAAAACTTTTTGTCTCGTTTCGTAACAATGGACGAAACATAGGTCCATCATTTTGATCCCGAGACAAAACAGCAATCTTCGCAATGGAAACGGCCATCATCACCGACCCCGAAGAAGTTTCGTGTCGTGGCATCGGCTGGCAAGGTTATGGCCTCAATATTTTGGGACTCAGAAGGAATATTGTTGATTGATTACCTGGAGCGTGAAACCACTATTACAGGCCAATATTATACAGCTTTAATTCCCAAGTTGAGGAATGCCATCAAAGAGAAAAGGAGAGGGAAACTACGAAGGGGCGTGCTGTTTCATCACAACAACGCACCCGCGCACAGGTCGGCAGTTGCGATGGCTGCCATTCAGCAAGCTGGCTTCGATTTGGTTGACCACCGCCCTTATTTACCAGATCTGGCGGCTAGCGATTTTTATCTGTTCCCCAAATTGAAAAAATACTTAAGGGAAAACAGGTACGAAGACGATGACGAGGTGATGGATGCCGTGGAGAGCTTTTTGCAGGACCAAGACAAAACTTTTTTTGTGAAAGGGATTGAAGCCTTGGAAAAGCGCTGGACTCGGTGTGTAGAGAGACTCGGAAACTATGTAGAAAAATAAATTATTAGGTTATCAATAGTCTTTATATTCTATCTCATTCTCACTACTTTTTGATCCCTCCTCGTAAGTTCGGTAACAATATCATATTATAGTGCCATGTAGCTAGTCTGATTATGGTGTTGGAAGGAGGCCATAGGTAGATGTGAAATATACAACGTAACCCTCTTGTGTTTAGGCTTGTGTTAGCTCGACCGTAGTTAAAAAACCATAGTCGTAATTTTATACCTCATCCCATCAAAATATGGCTTACCCGCATCATCTATACATCTTTGAACACTTCCACTAATTCAACACTCTCACACATAACACAACATAACTCGGAAAAGACTACCAGGCACCTACATTGCGATGTCGCGCATTCGACAACTCAACAAGGAATACACTGCAATGGCACCACGCCGCTCTTTTGTAAATTTCAAATCAGTGGCGCCATTTTATCATCATCATCATTATCTCAGCCTATACTTGTCCACTGCTGAACATAGGCCTCCCCAATCGCTTTCCAGCGTAACCGGTCCGATGCCACCTGCATCCAACGACTTCCTGCGATTTTCACAAGATCGTCGGTCCAGGCGGTCGTCCCACGCTGCGCTTGCCAATACGTGGTCTCCACTCTAGAATCTTTCTGCCCCAACGCCCGTCCGATCTACGCGCTATGTGGCCCGCCCATTGCCACTTCAGCTTGCTAATCTTAACGGCTATGTCGGTGACCTTGGTTCTTCTACGAATCGCCCCATTCCTGATTCGATCGCGTAGAGAAACGCCGAGCATAGCTCTCTCCATAGCTCGCTGAGCAACTCTGAGCTTTTTTATGAGACCTATTGTAAGAGACCACGTCTCTGATCCATATATCATCACTGGTAACACACATTGACTAAAAACTTTAGTCTTAAGGCACTGAGGTATTTTGGATGAGAAGATGTTGCGCAGTTTCCCGAACGCTGCCCAGCCGAGTTAGATTCGTCGATTGACCTCTCGCTCAAAGTTGGACCTACCTAACCGGACTACCTGTCCCAGGTAAATGTATTCGTCGACAACTTCAAGAGTAGAGTTCCCAACGGTGAGTGCGGTGGGTACGACATGGACGTTAGACATTATTTTCGTTTTGTCCATGTTCATTTTAAGACCCACTTGTTGAGATACTCTGTTAAGGTCATCGAGCATTCGTCCTAGATCTTCCAGCGACTCCGCCACGACCACAATGTCGTCGGCAAATCGAAGGTGAGTGATGTATTCGCCATTGATGTTGATGCCAAGTCCTTGCCATTCCAAGAGCTTGAAGGCGTCCTCTAAGGTGGCCGTAAACAGTTTCGGAGAAATGACGTCTCCCTGCCTTACTCCTCTTTTTATGGGGATCGCCTTCGTGCACTGCCCCTGTACTCGGACTGACATGGTGGCGTTATTATACAAGCACTTCAACACTTCAATGTACCGATAGTCAATGCGGCATCGCTGGAGAGATCTAAGAACCGCCCAAGTCTCGATCGAATCGAAGGCTTTCTCATAGTCCACAAACGCCAAGCATAGTGGCCGATTATACTCCTCGGTCTTCTGTATAATCTGCCGCAGCGTATGTATGTGGTCTATAGTACTAAAGCCTTTCCGGAAACCGGCTTGTTCGGGAGGCTGGAAGTCATCAAGCCTGCGTTCGAGACGATTCGTGATGACTCTCGAAAACAACTTATAAACATGGCTCAGCAGTGTGATGGGCCTATAATTCTTCAGTAAAGTGTTATCACCTTTCTTGAAAAATAGTACCACCATACCCCTGTTCCATGCTTCCGGCGTTTTCTCTTCGAGCAAGACGGAATTAAACAGCCTCTGAAGGACTTTAAGTACCGGCGTTCCGCCCGCTTTCAGAAGCTCTGCTGTAATTCCGTCTTCCCCTGGCGCTTTGTTATTTTTGAGTTGTTTGAGAGCCATCCTAATCTCGTACAGGCTGATGTCCGGGATATCTTCAGTGTAGTGTCGGGTTAGCTTGGCTCTTGGGTCTTTTACCAAGTCAACAACAGGTTCAGCTACTGAGGTGTACAACTGCCCATAGAACCTCTCTATCTCCCTGAGCACCTCTGACCTATTCGACGTTACGTTTCCGTCCTCCGTCTTCAGCTTCGTCAACTGGCTTTGCCCAATAGACGCGTCTCTTGCGAACACTTTGGAGCCCTTGTTCTGTGCTATGGTCTCCTCAATACGCCTTGTATTGAAGGACCGTAAATCGTGTCACAAGGACTTCAGTATCTGTCCATTGAGCTGCCTATAGGACTTAGCATCATCAGAGGTTTGGAGCGTCATGGAACGTCGCTCAGCCATGAGGTTTCGGGTGTAGTTGGATAGTTTTTGAGGTCTATTTTTACGGTGGGGCTTAAAATACTTGGACCCGACCGTATGGACAGTCTCTACCAGCCTGTTGTTGATTTCGTCCACTGATGCACTGCTGTCTAGCAATTCGAAGCGGTTTGCCAATTCGAGTTGAAAGTTCTCGGGGTTTTGGGATATGTGCATAAGACGGTCGGAGCGTAGACTTCATCAGACGCGATCTTTCCATTTTGACATTAATATTTAATGTGCCTTTGACCATTCGGTGATCACTGCCGGTTTTTACCCTGTGAATCACGGAGACATCATTAAATATATGTCGCTTGGTGCTCATGATGAAGTCTATCTCATTTTTTGTGGAACCATCAGGGCTCATCCAGGTCCATTTCCTATGAGGCCGCTTCCGGAAGAAAGAGTTCATCATAAAGAGTCCCTCCTTCTCCAGATATTCGGCCAGCCTCTGACCCCTGGGGTTGCGTTGCCCATAGCCATTTTATCACACGTCTTTAAGTAAACTATTTTATCGATGTATGTATCGAATCATTGTATTAAATAATTAACCGAAGCTTACACTTGTAAGATTGGTATTGAGAAGTGTAGAACCAGATAGTATTCAGGGTCTAATGATAAAACCGAAAGGTGACCAATGGTAACACCCAACTACTCAATATAACCCCGCCGTGTTTGGGATCGTCGTATTTGTCTTGACGAAGACTGTAGACCCGGATGGTGTCCAAGTTCTGATGATCTAACCGGATAAAAGCCATAGGAACTCCTCAACTATACAAGATATCATTGTTGTATTTTAGCTATAAAAACTAGATTTAAAAAAAACTCTAACACTCCCAAGTAAAACAACCTTATAAAATATAACAAATAACGTGTGAATGGAAATTATTAGAACAATAGAATTACTTTATAGAATTGGTCAATTAAATTTTATAACCTCTGTTAAAATAAATTTAAAACACCTTCAGTAACTTAAGAATATTAATGATAATATCAGCTTGTACTGTCCTACTACTGGGCAAAGGCTTTCTCTCACAAATAGAGGTGAGAGAGATTAGGTCATACTCCACCATGCGGAACCAGTGCGGGTTGGTGAAGGCAGGTTTATGACCACCTGTTATTGGAACATATCAAGCCGCATCTAAGGCTTCCAACTGAGCTTAACGACTACCACGTTAAGGGGTAACTGGGACCAACGGCTTAACGTCCCTTTCGAAGCACGGAGACGCTCGAATATGAAAATGCTATAAACGGTTATCCATCTCAGACCGACGGAGCCGAAAATTGCTTTACCTTGGTCACTGCTAAGAACACCGCAGGCCCGTAGCGCTACGGGTGTCTCAATACCACCATGTATGTATATTTAACTAGCAGTTTTCTGCGACTTTTTAAAAACTTTCAAACGGTGAAAGAATTATTCTATGGAGAGACGAAATATTATATATTCCATTCCAATCCAACTTTAGAATTTTTTCACTCAACATAAAAACTTCGATGTCTTGTTTATAGCATTTTCATTTCGATGTCTTCGGAAATACTGCCGCCATCATATAACACTGGTTATAGATTGCAATCACAACTGAAGCATCTAAAATTTGTAATGGTCTGTTCAAAAAGTTTAAAAGTTTGATTGGAATAGACTATATGTTCAAAAAGCATAGTTATTCTGGGGTAACCGTCAAACTTTTTAACTGTGTGTCCAATCTACACAGAATCAACGATGTCTTTAGCTTTAACATCTCAGTCCCACCCGTGACCGTGGGTGCCGCAAAGCACTCGAAACTTTTGACACTAAAATCAAAATATAGTGGGATAAAATCCGAAAAATAGTTTTATTTCAAGTGTCTGTGTACGCGGCGAGGTCGAAGAATCCCTTGACCGTCTACGGACCGTTCTACGGCGAGACACCTAGTACATGGCCCTCATCATAGCGACTACCCAAGCCGAGGCCGTTCCCCCTTGAGGCACCCTTTATCTATTCGTCCCCTTGCCCTTCTGGCTCGAGCGTAGTGGTTGCACGCTTCCCCTCTTGTCCAGTATAACTGTAAAGGCCATGCGGCCAACAGTGTAGATCACTTATACACACACAAAAATACACCCTTACGCCTATATTCCGCAAGCGGGGGTGGTAGAGGTGTACTGAGTACACCTACATTTTGCCGACGATGTTAGGTCCCATGTAATAGGGGGCGAGCCTATTGCCATATACCGGACACGATTCCAGACTCCAGACTCGTACTGGGAAGTTTTGGTTAGAAAAACTACACTTGTCTGACCTGGGATTTAAACCCAGTACCACGTGACCACAAAATGATGCGCTTTGCCACCAGACCAACGAGGCAGTTAACGACACAAAAATACATATAGCTAAATTATACCTAGATCTAAGCAGACAATCGTTGTTGCTTTTTTTTGTTTTCTGGCATTTTTAATTTTGTTTGTGATTTTTGGAAATAAGTTTCTGAAACTTAAGTGTGTGTATAAATATACAATGAGAAGTTTTCTTTTATTTTTAAAGGAGGTAGCAAGTTAGAGGTTAGAGGTACCAACACTTTATGACTACATACATAAATGTATATTATTATACCTATTCTGTTGAGTATCCATTCGGATATCATGCGCAGAAATAAGGTCTAAAATGTAATACTCCAATATTTTTGAATGTAAAATACCAGGTAACTATAGTCCGACAAGGATCTTTTGGCGCATGCCCAAATTTGGAACTAACACATAAATATTTCCCTGGAAGTAGAAAAAATTACTAAATGGTAACCTTAAGTTAACACCAACGTCTCCTTTCAATGTCATCCAAGTGCCAAAAGATACTTGTCGCACTTCAGACTAATTCATGATGGTGGCATAGTAGGCCAATATACTGACTTTTCTCTAGGGGTGCCATATTATGAAAGATTGGTTTCAACAGCTTATAGTGTATCACAATGGATCAGAGTAGATCGTACAGGAAAATATTAATCTTAGATGATTCCTAAAAATTATTTAAAGTAACAGTGGATCAAATGGATCATAATTAATTATAGTGGATCAAAAAATGTGTGTGTGTTACCAAAGACAATTTAATAATATTTTGTTTGTATGAACGGATGAGCGACGGACGTTGGAGGATTCGGCGATATAGCAAGGCCTTGTGGAAGGCTTAGGGCGACAGTGGAGGTCATGAGTGACTGTCGGTCAGACGCTGCAGCCGGACTCTGTCGCATTTGTAACGGATACCCATTCCATTGGGTCTGAAAGGAGAAGGAAGAGAAAGCGTATCTGTGTTTACGGACACCTTTGTGCAAATCATCTTGCGCAAATGATTGGCGTTGTTGATGGCTTCCGATTTCAAGCTGCCTTCGCCTTTGCAGAAATCGGCTAAATTGATAGATTGATTGAATGGACACTGGCATGATATTGAGAAAGTCACTTCATAGAAATTAAAATTCTAATAACAATAAGTCAGAATGCTGAGAAGTTGAGAAATGGCGTCAATCGTCTTGCCACACAAGTTGATTTGTGTTTAGTGTTTCACAAAAAACTACTGAAAATCTTGCAATGATTATTAGTAATATAAGCCCTGTTAAGAAACTGTCCGACCGTTGCGCATGGGCCTTCTCTCAAACTGAGAGGGTTTAGGGCATAGTCCACCACGCTGGCCCAGTGCGGGTTGGCGAACTTCTGATGTATGATGATGTTATGATTATTATACTTTACCTATTATCTGACTAATTTAAAATCTTTAAAAAGATATTTATTCTCGACTTATAATGTACCAATTTAAACGATTGTTATACTGCTGCTTTGTAGAAATAATCTGTCTATCGTCTTTGGGGTTCTGGTTTGGTCATGTTCACTATAACGTCTGCGCTGCTAAAAGGTGCGCTGGAGCTAGATCGTAAACTAAATTCTAACCTAAATACACACAATATTATTGAAAAAAAAAGAAAGTATAAGAGAATTAAATAACAAAGTCAAGCCCGCTGAGTTTCTTCGCCGGCTCTTTTCAGTGGATGTGGCGTTCCGATACGGTAGTCGATTAGTAGTTAGATTAGACAATTTGTTAGTACTCCGCAGGGTTTATACAAAATATATTACTGTAGTTTGAGTTTAAAAACAATATTTCACAAAAAAGAATCTTAACTGCGACAAATCAACAAAGTTCAGCTTTTGTTTCGACTTACTTACGGCCGGTTCCTATATTCAACTCAAAAATAGATATGCTTACTTTCAGTAGAATTTTGACAGATTTTCCATACAAAATATGTCAAAATTCTATCCGTTGTAGGCAAATCTATCCATGAGTTGTATATAGGAACCGGCCGTTAATCTGCTTAATGGACAGGTGTACGCATACGTGCAATCAGCAACAGAAGTTATAAAATTCTCTGTCAGCAAAGATATCCACTGAAGGACTCGCTCTCTCCGAAATATTGCAACAACAACCGCCTTTGTGCTGTACGCATTCACCATTTACCAGGAAACTTCACCAAGTGAACAGTCCATCTTGCCTGCTCACCCCAAATCTCGGTCCCAAACCAGTTCGTGGTTGCTACTAAAGAACTACTCTGCCCCAACAGCTGTCAGTCCTACAAGGATGTGTTGTAGAACACAATCAAGTCTCTCATTAATTACTGACCAAAGAAAACTACAAATTAAAAATCAAAGCATTTATTTATATAGATATATCCCTTAGTTTAACTACCTCATACCATATATCAGGTGTAAAAAAATTACAAACTGTAAAAAAATATTCAAAAAAACCTTCCCACCATAGAACTACTAAATCGGTTGAACGATATGTCCAGGTATGTAGTTATAAAAACACACCGTCACGCCTATATTCCCCAGAGGGGGTGGCAGAGGTGTACTGAATAAACCCACGTTTCGCCGACGATGTCAGGTCCCATGTAATAGGGGGCGAGCCTATTGCCATATACCGGGCACAATTCCAGACTCCGGACTCATACTGGGAATTTTTCGTTAGAAAAACTATATTTGTCCAACCTAGGATATGAACCCAGGACCAGGATCACGAGATCACAAAGCGATTCGCTTTGCTTTGCTTTATAATTATAATATCATCCAAAGCATTATTAAATTGATAGCTCAGACTTTTTTATGTCTTGCAAGTTGTAACCTTTATGTATTCTACTTTCAAAATCAAAAGTTCTTTATTCATGTAAATCAAAAAGCACTTATGAATAGTCAAAAAGAGAAAATTATTGATTACTTACGACTCTATCACCTGTTCGGAAAGTCATTCCTGTTGAGAATAAAAATCTTTTAACAAAAAAGGTAAACCGACTTCAAAAAGCAAAAAATAAATATTTGAAGTCGGTGCTGGTTGGTGCAGTCGGTTACTTGGCACCGACTTCAAATATTTATTTTTTGCTTTTTGAAGTCGGTTTACCTTTTTTGTTAAAAGATTTTTATTTTACAATTTTAAGTGACGAGTGAATTATTAAGTAATATTTATATACCGATATTATATTATTTTGCTAAGTTGTAAAGTAAGGTACCTACAGGATTAATATAATGACTATAATAACGGAATCTATACATTCGTGCTGTTCGCCGTTAAGGAGTTCCCTCTTGTATCTTCAAAGTCCAAGGTTCAATACCAATAACAATAAAATAGGACCACCTCAAAACTATACTGAACCAAATGCAAAAAGAATCATCAAAATCGGTTCATAAGCAAAGGAGTTATAAAAAAAAGGACAAATTATGAACCTCCTTTTTTGAAGTTGGCTAATATACTGCTTGGTTCTATAGTAGGGTACCTATAGGATTGACGTAATACCCATAATATCTCAATTTACACATGCCTATTGTTTGTCGTTAAGGAGTTCCCTGGTGTATCTTCTAAGTCCAAGGTTTAATGCCAATGAAATTAAAATGGGACCACCGCGGAGCTATACTGAACCCAATGCAAAAAAATCATCAAAATCGGTCCACAATTGACGGAAATATCGCTGAACATACATAAAAAAAAAAGCACATACATACAACCGAACATAGAACCTCCTCCTTTTTGAAGTCGGTTAAAAAGGGCAAGAAACTCCACAATTACTATTTATTAAAAATAAGCGATATACAATTCTTTTTGTATACATTGCATTCATGGGATATGGGAGAACAGTGCAGATCAAGCTAAATAGATGTGCTTAAGTATAGATTAAACATAAGTGTACTTAGATTCATGGTATCAGTCAGTTTTTACATAGTTCTCTCATTTACAAAATAGAGACTTTGTAAAGATATAGAATAAAAAATTATAACAATAGTAAGAGAAAAAAAGGGTTACTATAAAATATGTAAACAGTTCGTACAAACAAATTAGTTATAGCTCCGGTATGATGCCATTCGCGACAAAATTTAACATTACTATGGTATATGTTTAATCAGTCAAAGGAAACGGATTACGGACCACCAGCAGCATCCGTTCACGAGTATGACTTGAGAAGCAGCCATCACTCTCCTCGACCATATTAGAGGGAAAAGAGTGGCCCGCTCCACAGAGCTGCCACTAGTAAAGACATTTTAGTGAGCCTGACGAATCCGCGACTTTGTCAACATCGTTCGAAAATAATTAGGTAATTTGGGTAAAAGCATTTTTATCATTTAAAAAAGTTACTATTATAATTGAATATAGATACTTTGAGTAGCGATATATACGGACGGGTCGGTCCAGTGGTTAAGTCGCTCCGCCCACGGGATCGAGTTGTCGCGGGTTCAATTCCTGCACGGAACAAATCTTTGTGTGATTCACGAATATAACAGGAATAAATTATTTTTTTTATTTTTTTTTATTTAAAAACGTAGTCCCACACTAGGATTTATTCCTGTGTCGTGGGTGCGTTTACAAACATGAAAATTCACACACAAATACCCAGACCGAAACAAATAATTGTGGGACACAAATATTTGTCCCGTGCAGGAATCGAACCCGCGACTATTAGACACACTGGGCGGAGCGGCTTAAGCTCTTAACCACTGCGCTAAATCGTCCGTCCATTCCCAGTGTGGGGCTACGTATTTTTGAGTCTGCTCATAGATCGATTAGTAACTAACGTTTTGCAGGTATACGCCTACTAAAATGAATACCTAGCTAATTAGTACTAAATACCACTTCGACTGGAGTAAATTTCAAATAGTCATTAATGTTTCTTAGATAATCATCCATGAGGTTTTTAATCGCTGGTGGATGAACTATGCCATCTACAATTGTCGTATTCTCGTGCAGATGCTTGAGGACTGCGGTAACTGCAATAAGACAAAATACAATTTCAGTAATGTTAGTCGAAATATTCCTGTGTTTTTTCGTCTTAAAAAACTGAACAAAGCAGTTGAAAGTCTACTTTCTATAACGCTTGTTTTGTAGTACGTGCGAATATTTCTTATAATGGCTCAACCAAAATAAATGCACATCAGCTAAAGAGGGAGATAATCGGCTACTTTCTGCTTCGTAGAGCATCGTCTCTGTCTGACGAAAGCGTCAAAACGTTTCATCATGTACAAAGTGACAGACACTCCAAGAAGCCGAAAGTAGCTTATTATCTCCCTCTTTAGCCGATGTGCATTATTTACCACCAGTGTTGGGCATTTTTCAATTGTAGGATCAATCAATTGAAATTTCATTTGCAGTTAAATAATGCGTCTGAGGTACTCCGAAATAACAATAACTTTTGGACCTCAAGCGCCTTAGGGAGTTACTTCCGTGATTATGAATGCTGTAGAGCACGCGAAATATGGGACGCTTTTACACCACAAATAAGCCACGACGAAATCCGAAAGATTTAAATTGCGACCGAATTTCTTCACAATTAATATTTTCTCAACTCTGTTTACCACCGCTTAACGTACACGAAGTAAAGGAAAACGATGTTAGGATTTTTTCCAAAAGCATCTTAAATATTTCTAAGATCTTAAATTGTTTCCTTTACTTTCTACAATACCAGCAGAAATTAGGAGTATTACTGCGCTAGTTTTCTTTAGTTACGAACCTAAAAAAGGCCTAGCACCGCATAAAGCTACAATAATCTCACCTTTGTCTTTATCACGGTTAAAATGATCCTGGATGTCGTAGTTGAGTTTGTGTTTAGTTTCGATGTTCACATCCCAGTTAAGGATACGCATGTATTCTTTACTGTCGTTAGCTTGCTTTTTATCTTTTCCAAGAAATTGAATATGATAGTTTTCTGGAAGATGTAAAACTTTAATTAAGTGTATAAGTTTTGTTTTTTTTTTTAGCGGTCAATACAGCTAAATTCCTTCAGCAGGTAGAAACAGAATTAGATTGTATAACTTTTGCTCCAGTACCAAAAACATTAAAGTTTTTTCTTCTCTTATTATATTCATTTTTTTTTTATTTTTCTTTGCTTTTAAGTTGTAATAGTGGCATACGTAACATGGTTATAATGTATACCTTGATCCTAAGTTACAACCGGCAGGTGGACTGTTTCAACTTGAATAGTTGTTTTATATATTGTTAGGAAAAATATATTTTATATTATTTATATACATATCATATATTATACATTTTTATATACATACTATTTCTTTTTTAATTTTATTTACATATTTTTTTGATTTTTATTTTTAAATGATGAACACCTTATTTGATGATGATGGAAGCAGTCATAGTGATAACTACTTCTCTTTATCTTCCGATTCTTGCAGTAACAGTGATGAGAGCTTTGTTAGCACTCCTTCTCTCTCTGATACACTTAAGAGCCAGTTTTCTGATGTACCGAAAAACTTTAATATGATCCATATTAATGCCCAAAGTATTCCAGCTCATTTTTCCGATATGCAGGTGTCCTTTAACCAGAAAAATATTCACGCTGTACTTGTTTCCGAGTGTTGGATTAAACCCTTCCTTCCTAGTTCGTCATATTGTTTGCCTGGTTTTCGTCTGATTCGTAATGATTGCACTGGCGGTGGAGGCGGTGGAGTGGCCATTTATCTCCAAATACATATTCCTTACGCTGTAATTTCTGCCTCACCACAACCACCGCTTTTAAATGCCGGCGAACATCTTTTTGTGGAGGTGCACTTATCTCACACCAAGATTTTACTTGGAGCCTATTACAGCCCTTCTCTTTGCATCAATTACATCTCATCTTTTGAAAAGATCTTAGAAGATCTCATACCCTTATATAATCACACTATTATCATGGGTGATTTCAACACCTGCCTCCTTAAGCATGATTACAGTACCGATTGCCAGCCACTTCCAGCAACTTGCATATTCTTTCTCTCAGTGCTACTCACCACTTCCCTAACTCTACTCCCTCTCTTCTTGACTTGTTAATAGTATCTTCTCCATTGCATGTTGCAAAACACGGTCAGTGCTCTGCCGACGCTTTCTCATATCACGATCTTATATTTCTGTCATATAAAATCCGTCCTCCTAAAGCTAAGCCTAAAATAATTCTTTAGCGCAATTTTAGTGGTATGAATCAGGAAGAATTCCGTAGGGATGCTGGGAAAATTGTTTGGTCACCGGTTACTGATGCAAAGTCAGTGTATAACCAAATACTGATCTTTAACACGCTGATAACCCAGCTTTATGACAAGCTCGCACCCTTGCGAGCCATTAAACTCAAACACCTTCCAGCCCCATGGATCACTGAAGATATTAAACGCTTGATGGACAAAAAAAAACAAGGCGAAGCATAAGTACAAGTGCCGTCCTAGCGATGAAAATAAAGCGAAGTATATTAAATCCCGAAATCGCTGCAATGTGGTATGTAGGGCCGCTTTACGCCGCCATATCCATGAAGCTGTCGACAATAATACCTCTCTCCTCTAATCCTTCCCTCGTTTCCTCCCATGGTCAGCACGATGCCCCTGGTTTTTCTCACCATGATCTTATCTTCCTTTCCTATATCCTAAAAGCTCCTAAACCTCGTCCCAAAATTCTGCATAAACGTTGCTTTGCTCGAATGAATATCGATAAATTAACCGAAGATGCATCCAAACTCAACTGGACACCCCTAATAGAAGCCGAGACCATGGATGACAAAATATGCATCTTTAACGAAACGGCTGTGACAAATATGTCGATTTATGATCATAACTATTCTGAACTATCTCCTTCCAGTAATCACCCACCTCGTTAATTTCTCCTTGGAGTCCGGTATTTTCCCAACTCTCTGGCGAAAAGCTTTTGTCCGCCCCCTGGCCAAAATTCCTAATTCCTGCCATCCCAGCCACTTCCGTCCAATCTCCATTCTTCCTTTTCTTTCAAAAGTGCTTGAGGCCTGCGCTCATAAACAATTATCTCATTTTATTTACTCTAATAATTTAATTAATCCTCTTCAATCTGGTTTTAGGCCTGGCCATAGTACCGTTTCTGCCCTCCTTAAAGTGATTGATGATATTCAAGCAGGCATGGAAGATACCAAAATCACCGTGCTTGTATTGGTCGATTTTTCCAATGCCTTTAATACCGTTAATCACGATATCCTTTTGTCCATTCTCTCCTATCGTCTGTGCTCTCAAGAGTCGCTGGATTGGTTTTCCTCTTATCTTAGGGAACGTCAGCAGTCAGTTTTGAGTGATGAAGCGTTGTCAGCATGGCGTTACCTCGACTCTGGCGTTCCCCAAGGCGGTATACTCTCTCCTCTTCTATTTATGAACTTCAGTGTGCGTATCATCTATATGCCGACGACTTGCAATTATACTCACAAGATAATGCTGATCGAATTTCTGACCTTATCGGCAAATTAAACCGCGATCTGGGGGCAATTAAAAATTGGTCCGACAGATTCGGTGTCGCAGTGAATCTAGCAAAGTGCCAAGCAATTCTTGTGGGGAGCTTTAGACTGATTAACAAACTAAACATTGGTTCTCTACCTCCGCTTGAGTTCAATGGTACAGTTATTCCTCTAAGTCCAAGCGTCAAAGATCTCGGTTTACACATCGACACTACGCTTAGCTGGCAGACCCAAGTTACGTCGGTTGGTCAAAGAGTCACGGGAACGTTGCGATACCTGTATAAATTAAAAAACTTGCTCCCTTCTAATACCAAAGCAATGCTTGTGCAGTCCTTGATCTTTCCTATTATCGACTATGGTGATGTGTGCTACTTCGACCTGAATGCAGATCAACTCGATAAACTAGACCGCCTACTTAATAACTGCATTCGATTCGTATTCAATATGCGCAAATATGATCTTGTGTCGGAGCATCGTTCACAGTTAAAGTGGTTGCCTATTCGTCAACGCAGAGCTCTAAGGGCACTGACAACATTGTTTTCTATCCTTCATTCTTCTGTAGCGCCTGCTTATCTTACTTCTCGATTTCAATATCTATGCTCCATAATAAACATCTTCGCTCTTCTAATAATTGTCTTCTTCAGTGTCCCTCTCACCGTACTGATTTCATCCACTCTTCTTTCATTGTCCAATCGATCCTTCTGTGGAATGCATTACCTCAGGATCTCAGGATGGCTACCAATCGTCTCTCATTTAAAAAAAACTGCATGACTATCTGTTGACCAAAATGTTGGTGGATTCTTCTAAACGCTAGTTGTTTCATGTCGTTATGTCATACTGTCTGTTTCATATATAGTATAGTTATATGTGTATGTATATGTATGTATTATACCTGTATGTATTATATGTTATTTATATACAACTGCTTTTGTTGTATGTATGTAATTAGTTTTGTGTCTTTCAATATTTTAATTTCCTTTTTTTTTAATTGTAATTGTGTTTTTAGTATTTTTTTAATTTTTTTTTCTCTCCTTTTTTATAACTCATAATTTTTGGCACCTACTACAGCTGTTTCCACATCACCTCAAGGTAGACTGGTAGAAAATGCCTCTGGCATTAAGTCCGCCTATGTACATAAGTGCATAAAGAATAAAATAAATAAATAAATAAATAAATAATATTCCAGCAAAAATTTGGAAATTTCTTAAGTCTATTGGAGTTGGTAAATCACGCCACGATACTATTCCGAATGATTTAAATATTAATTCCCTCAACGTACACTTCTCTTCCTCGTCTAATATCGATGATTCAGATAAAGCAAATACATTATATTATCTTTCAAATATATCAACTCCAGACTACTCCCCTTTTATTTTCAATCGTCTAACCGTTTGTGATGTTAAAAAGAGCTTACTGTCAATCTCCTCCAATGCCGTTGGTGGCGATGGTATAAATCGCAACATGATAGTGCCAATAATCGACATTATTGTTCCCATCCTCTGTATCATTTTTAATAACTCTATAAGAAGGGGCAAATTCCCTTCTATTTGGAAGGACGCTCAAATAATTCCTCTACCTAAGAAACCCAATCCTAAATTCTTCTCCGACTATTCAATCCTAAATTCTTCTACCACAAGGCGGGATCCTATCTCCACTCCTTTTTGCAATTTTCATTAATTCAATTTCCCACGATATTTCTTTTTCAAATTTCGAAGATCTTCAAATTTATTCTCACTCTTCGCTAGAGAGATTATACGAGTGTATAAGTACTGTCAACAGTGATCTGCTCCGTATAACTGAGTGGAGCAAAAGCTTTGGCCTGAAAGTTAATCCCACTAAGACCCAAGCAATAATTATTGGCAGTTCGCGCCTGATTTCAAAGGTAGACTGGACTTTACTACCGCGGATTAATTTTAATGGAGTGGCCATTTCGTACAGTGAAAATATTAAGAATTTGGGCTTAACCATGGATCGCTGTATGACTTGGGCTAGTCAGCTGCAAGTCACCAGTCGCAAACTTAACGCTGCAGCAGGTTCTCTTAAAAGGCTGCAAAACTTTCTGCCGATTACCACTTAAATTGCTCTAGCGCAATCTTTGTTGCTTCCTATTCTCGATTATGCTGACATCTCCTATTTAGATCTCACAGAAGAGCAGTAAAATAAACCTGAGCGTCTTCAAAATTTTTGCATAAGATTTATATTTGGCTTACGCAAATATGATCATGTATCTCAGTTTCGTTCTAAGCTCAAGTGGCTCCCTATACGTCTTCGCCGGAATACTCATGTCCTCTGTCTTTTGTACAATATCTTATTCAATCTGTCTTCCCCAAGTTACCTCAAGGAACGTTTCGAGTTCCTTCAATTTTCCAACTCGTATTCGTTAAGGTCATCAGATAACTTGGCTCTCGTAATGCCTTTACACTCTAGCATCTTTTACGACAATTCTTTTACGGTCAAAGCCGTCCGATTTTGGACGGCACTACCTGTCTCTATAAGGCGTGCTTCATCAATTCAAATATTCAGAAATCAGGTGAAAAAGTTCTACACTGAATAACGGCATTATATTAGCTGGATAATTTATATTTGCTGTTACTAGTTCTTTTATGCCATAAATTTGTTTTTGGTGTTGTAAATCATTTACATATTTATTTACTAAGTAAGTATATATTATTTTTACTCTTTCATATTATACATAGGTATATTATTAAGTAGTTTATGATAGATTTATTTATGCATTGTGATGCTTTGATTGTTAAGTACACCCCTAAATCTTACGTTTTCTTCAGATTCTCTCCATCCAAAGGTTGCCTGGAAGAGATCACTTTTAGTGATAAGGCCGCCCATTGTTACACTAACTTTTAATTTGTAATCTTGCCTCTTTTATCTCCTTTTTGTATCTCTGGTGGAACTATAAAGTGTTATCTATCTATCTATTCATAGTTTTATGGCAATACTTACCACCATCAATTTTGCATTTTCCTTTACTCTTAATATTTTTTCCATCGACCTCATAATCACCTTCAATTCTGATGTGAGGGCAAATCAATATATAGTCAAAGCTATACTCATTTTGATAGTGCCTGGAAAGTGAGAAATTTTAATTGAAGGACTCTGACATAGATATCTGGGTAAAAGATGAGACACGAAATATAGATTTAGAAGTGGAATTTTATAAATTGGTTCGGGTTTCAAGACAACTTAAGCGCTTTCCGGGACACCCTAAGGGTGTCATCTATGGAGACCATTGTGGATCTTTGCTTACAGGAGTTACAATGGTAAGAATGTGCGGCGGGCTTAGTCTCAAAATAATAGCATCATGCCTAAAAATCGTAGTAAGACAAAGCTACTCTCACACTTAAATGGAGATTTTGAATAATTTACTCTATGACCCCATCTATGTACCACGATTTCTATTCTGTCTCACCTTTATTTATGTGGCCTTTTCCCAGCGTTGGGGCAGTTTAGGTTGGCTAATAATATTACTAATCTGGAATTCTAATTCTTTATTCACAAAAACCATTACATAAAATTAGATATTAGAATAGGGTTAAAATTTTAATCTAAAATTTTATCAGTGCCCTCAGAGTTCTACTTTATCGGATATGCAACTACTTTAAGTAAGAATGATCCACTAACACATGGTTATATTTACGTAGGTTGAAGACGAATCGAATGCAGTTATTGCGAAGGCGCTCAAGTTTGTTAAGGTGATCTGCATTCATGTCGAACTAGCACACATCACCATAGTCGAAGATAGGGAAGATCAGTATTAGGGGCTGTATAAGTATTGCTTATCTATTGGAAATGAACAATTTTAATCGATATAAATTTCGTAATACGACAGTAATCTTTTGACCGTCAGCCGTAACTTGGGTCTGCCAGCCAAGCGTCCTGAATAAGATCCTGATTTACTTTGCTGATAATATCAGGGATTTGATCAGTACTGTCTTGAGAGTATAATTGCAAGTTATCAGCGTACAGATAATACGCAGACTAAAGTTCTTGAATTATCATATTAATTAAAATGGAAAATAAAAGGGTAGAAAGTATACCGCCTTGGGGAACGCCAGTGTCAAGGCAGCGCCAAGCTGTTGACGCTTCATCACACAAAACTGACTGCTGGCCGTTCCCGAAGATATGAGGAAAACCATTCCAGCGACTCTTGAGAGCACAAACGGTAGGATAGAATAGATATATCAGGATATCGTGACTAACGGTATTAAAGGCGTTGGAGGAAATCAACCAACACAAGGACTTTAACTTTGGTGTCTTCGATGCCTGATCGAATATCGCCAATCACTTTAAGGAAGAAACGGTACTATGACCAGGCAAGGATCAATTAACTTGTTGGTATAAATGAATTAAGAAAGTTGTTTGTAGATAAAAGGAAGGATGAAAATTGGGCGAAAGTGGCTGGGAAGGGAAAGGAAACTTTAGGAAACTTGGCTTTTTTCGCCAGCGAGACGGACTCAAAAGAGAAATATCAAGATGAGTAATTACTGGAAGAATATAGTCCATAATTGCTATGATCATATCTCTACATATTTTGTCACAACCAACAGCCTTTGATTTAATAGACATAATAATTTTCGTAACATCACAAGAGTCGACTGGAGAAAAGTGAAAAGGATTAATATAATACCACCCGTCTTAGGTATCCAACATTTAAGACCACCCAAAAAGGTAAGAGTTTGCTATATAGTTAGATGATCAACAGGAGGAGTAATGGAGAAATGGCGATTAAGATCATCTAAGCTTATTGTGTTTAGTAGGGCTAAAGTACCAAGAAATTTCCAAAACATGGCACGCGAAGAGGATGTGATATTACTCAGAATGTGGCGGCGCTTAGCGTCACATATCATAATATTACACCTTTTACTTGCCATTTTGAAATAGGCCCAGATTCCCCTAGTTATTCACAGAGCAGGAGGTCGCTTTAACCTCACTTTCTTCACAGTGGCATGGATATCGTAAAGCTGGATCACAGTTTTATTGAAAATTAATGTTTTTAAACACATCCACGACCCGGGTACTCGTATGTGTATGTACTTAGTGTGAAGGCAGCGTTATAAATTATTCTAATTTTAAAAGACCTTTTTATAACAAGCTCCTATATTAAAAACACAACAAAGATATTTTCCTTAGTTGAGGAGTTCCTAAGGCTTCCTTCCGGCTCCATCATTATATTGTTAATACCATTGAGGATTAAAGTACTCGTTAAGACAAATCCAACGAGCCCAAACACGGCGGGGCTATGAATATAATCCCGCCGTGATGATGTGGCCATTGGAACCTCCCAACTACTGTTAGGTGGCCAATAGACCCACCAAACAACTCAATAGTAGTGGGATGGTTCCATTGGCTACCTTTTAGCTTCATTATCAGACCCTGAACGCTATCTTTTTACCATGACCAAATAGACCGTGTCTTATCTAAAGGGCAAGTCAAGAATCTCCGTAACCGGGTAAATAAAAGCTTTTAAAAATGAAAACGATAAAGAAACTAAATACTCACATTGAACAAAAATAGTAAGTAATAACAGAATGAATAACTTTGCAGTGCACATCTTGAATGCGCGTAGTAACCAGAACGTGTTTAAGGGGATCTGAAGCTTCTAATGTCTAGCTGTTCTAGAGTAGATTTAAGGCGCCTTTAAATTTGTCGCAAAGTACTGCGCTTGAGGCAGCTACTACTGGCGCTTTGTTTTAGAGTTTGGTCGATAAACTGATGCGCGGCCGAAGCGCTGGTGGAGCGCTGTAGTCGCGCGTTTTTATTTATATGGATTTACAAAGCAACGCGACCGCAGCGCTGCAGCCGCGTTGCCTCCGTACGGTACTTTGTGGCAAATTTGAAGGTGCTTTTATTTGTTCTTAGCCTACTGTCTAGTACTAATCCTACTCTCCTATTCTCCTCTCAGCACTGTTTCTAATTAGAAAGCCTAATCCAGAAGCGTGATTCGGATCAATTTGTTTTCTGGTGCCTCTCCAACTAATCAAGGTTGGCTATAATTTTTTATAATTTGTTCTTATCCTATGCGACACGAAAGAGTTGTATGAGCGCTAGCAATTCCCACTGCCGGATGTTACGGAGCCACGACTTCTTACTGCAAACCACACGCCTTTTACCAGCAACTTTACCCATCACAATGACCTGTGAATGATAAATGAATGATAAAGATAATATCTATCGTGCCACATCATGCAGCCGAAGTATGCAGTATTTTGTCTTTTTATGATGGTCATAATTTCCCGTTCTTGATCGACCCCAATCAATTAGAACTATTTAAATATACTTTTTTTGAAGTTTTTGAGGTCACTTTTAACATTTTGGCTACTTACTTAATATAATAATAATAATATTAGCCCTGTTAAGAAACTGTCCCACCATTGGGCACGGGTCTCCTCTCAAACTGAGAGGGTTTAGGCTATAGTCCACCACGCTGGCCCAGTGCGGGTTGGCGAACTTCACACACCTTGGAGAAACTCTTAGGTATGCAGGTTTTCTCACGATTTTTAACTTCACCGTTAAAGCAAGTGATAGTTAATTTTTGATACGGACATGCTTCCGTAAAGACAGAGGTGTAGGCCTGGGTTTGAACTCGAGACCTCTGACTTTGCAGTCCGACGGTCTAACCACTAGGCTATCACTGACCAAATATAAGGTAATTATTTTGTTGAAATGTATTTATGCAATTTATATTTTTAATTAACTAAAACTACCTCATTAATATCATGTGAATTTAATTATTTAAACCTACCTTCAGTACCTTAAGACAGAGACATTTATAGAGGATTTATTTTTAGTAAATCTCTGTCATACCTATATTTCCCAACCAGGGGTGGCGGAGGAGCATTATGTACACACATTTTGCCGACAATATTTGGTCCTAATGTAATAGGGGGTAGCTTATTGCCATTATGCCGGGCACAAGTCCAGATTCCGGATGATACTGTGATTTTTTTGTTAAGAAAAAAAACATACATAACTAACATCACTGGTACGGGTCACTCCCTTTCCTCTAATATGGTCGAGGGGAGTAATGGCTGTTCCAGTAGGCATACTCGTGAACGGGTGCTGCTTGTGGGGACTAGTCCATCTGGAATCCTTTAGGCACTCTTTATAAATGACATCAATAGTCTATTATCTCGGTCGTACGGCATCACACTGGAGCTAGATAAACATTGTATCCACACAAGATGATAAAAAAATAGAAAGGAAGAAAGAGTGAGAATTAAATAAAAAAGACAAGCCGGTGAGTTTACGGATACGGATCTTCTCAGTGGAGGCCGCGTTTCGATCCGGTGGTAGATTTGTAGTCAAATTATATTTAAAAAGAAAAATGTAAATTGGCTATTTGTAAGTGCTCCCGCAGGGCTTATAGGAAATACAATTTTTGAGTTTTAGTTTGCAAAGAATATTCTGTGCTTTGAAATCGGTTAAAAATTATACTTTGTCAGACCTAGGATTTAAGGCTAGGACCTCGTGTTCACTACGCGCTTTATACGTCAATAGACCAAAGAGGTACAACGAGTTTTCTCATTCTACCTGTTTTTGGGGAAGTAGAAAAAATTACTGAATGGTAACCTTAATTTAACACCAACTTTATCCAATTTCCTTTCACTGTCACCCAAATGACAAAAGATAATTGTCCCAATTGTCCCAATTGTGTGTGTTACCAGTGATGATATATGGATCAGAGACGTGGTCTCTTACTATAGGTCTCATAAAAAAGCTCAGAGTTGCTCAGCGAGCTATGGAGAGAGCTATGCTCGGCGTTTCTCTACGCGATCGAATCAGGAATGAGGAGATTCGTAGAAGAACCAAGGTCACCGACATAGCCGTTAAGATTAGCAAGCTGAAGTGGCAATGGGCGGGCCACATAGCGCGTAGATCGGACGGGCGTTGGGGCAGAAAGATTCTAGAGTGGAGACCACGTATTGGCAAGCGCAGTGTGGGACGACCGCCTGCCAGATGGACCGACGATCTTGTGAAAATCGCAGGAAGTCGTTGGATGCAGGTGGCATCGGACCGGTTACGCTGGAAAGCGATTGGGGAGGCCTATGTTCAGCAGTGGACAAGTATAGGCTGAGATGATGATGATTGTCCCAATTCAGACTAATTCATGATGGTGGCATAGTAGGCCAATATACTGACTTTACTCTAGGAGTGCCATAGTATGAAAGATTAGTTTCAACAGCTTTTAGTGGATCACATTGGATCAGAGTAGATCGTACAGGAGCATATTTTATCATAGCAGATTGCTAAAAATTATTTAAACTAACAGTAGATCAGAAGGATCATAATTAATTACGGTGAATCGAGTAAGGTAATATTTTGTTTGACGTTGACGTAGGAGGATTCGGCGATATAGCACGGCCTTGTAAAAGGCTCAGGGCGACAGTGGAGGTCATGAGTGACTGTCGGTCACACGCTGCAGCCGGACTCTGTCCCAGTTGTAACGGACACTCGTTTCATTGGGTCTGAAAGGAGAGGAAGAGGGAGTGCATCTGGGTTTCTTGCGCAAATGATTAGCATTGTTAATGGCTTTTGATTTCAAGCTGCCTTCGCCTTTGCCGAAATCAGCTGGATTGATTGATTGGACACTGACATGATATTGAGAATTAAAATTCTAATAACAATGCGTCAGAATGCTGAGAAGTTGAGAAATGACGTCAATCGTCTTGCCACATATTACATAGTTTGTTGTTTTGTGTTTATACACATAGTTGATTTGTGTTTATTTTAGAGTTGCATAAATAACTACTGAAAATCTTGCAATGATTATTAATAATATAATATTAGCCCTATTAAGGAACTATCCCACCATTGGGGGGCCTCTTTTCTAACTGAGAAGGGTTAGACCATAGTTCACCAGACTGACCCAGTGCGAGTTGGCGAACTTCTGAATTATGATAATGTTACGATTATTATACCTTACCTATTATCTGACTGCCTTATAGCAACAATAAATCTTTTAAAAATACCTTTTTTTACACTTATTATGTACCAATTTAAGCGTATTGTTATACTGCTGCTATGTAGATACAATCTGACTACCGTATTTGGGATTCTGGTTTGGTAATGCTCACTATATTGTCTTTGCTTGCGGCAGCTGATGGCTTGATGGCTGTTCCAGTAGTCATACTCGTGAACGGGTGCTGCTTTTGGGGACTGGTCCATCTGGAATCCTTCAGGCCTTTACTTCTAACTTTAACGTTGTACACACACATTTATATTGACAAAAAAAAATAGAAAGGAGAAAACGAGAATTAAATAACAAAGACAAGCCCGCTGAGTTTATTCGCCGGATCTTTTCAATGCAGGCCGCGTTCCGATGTGGTAGTAGATTTGCAGTTAAATTAGATAAACAAAATGTTATTTGACAATTTGTAAGTAGCAGAGATGATACAAAATAAATAAATTGAGTTTGAGCTTGAAAACAATATTCCACAAAATGGAATCTTAACCGCGACTAATCAACAAAGTTCAGCTGTTTTTTTGGACTTGCTTAATGTGCTTAATGTATCGTTGTGCACATACATGCAATCAGCAACAGCAGTTATCAAACTCTCTGTTATCATCTTCAGCAAAGATATCCACTGAAGGACTCGCTCTCCCCAAAATATCGCAACGACGGCTGCTTTTGTGCTGTAAGCATTAACCATTGACCAGGAAACTTTACCAGGTAAACAGTCCACCTAGTGGTTTACCTGCTCACTCCAAATCTACCGGTTTGTGGTTGCTACTAAAGAACTTTTCGGGACAACAGCTGTGAGTTCTAGAAGGGATGTGTCGTACAACATAATCAAGTCTCTCGTAAATTATTGACCAAAGTACACTACAAATTAAAAATCAAAGCATTTATTTATATATATCCCTTAATTTTAGTACCTCATACCATACATCAGGCGCACAAAATAACCTTATTTAAAGAAAACAAAATTCAAAATTACCTTCTCACCATAGACCTACAAAATCGGTTGTTCGATATGTCCACCTGTGTAGGTATAATTATAATATCATCCAAAGCATTTTATACTTATCATTAAATAGATTGATCAATGTTCAGATTTTTTGTATCTTTCAAGTGGTATCCTTTATGTATACTACCTTTGAGTAGCAATATATACTGTGTGGGTAATTCCTAGTGTGGGCTACGTTAAAAAAATATGTTATGTGACATTGAATCTGCTCATAGATTGTTATTAGTAACTAACGTTTTACTAGGTGTACGCCTACTAAACTTAATACCTAGCTATTAAGTACTAAATACCACTTCAACCGGTGTCAATTTCAAATAGTGATTAATGTTAGTTAGGTAATCATTCATGAGACTTTAAATTCCTGGTGGATGAACTATATCATCTACAGTTTTTATATTCTCATGCAGGTGCTTGAGGACTGCGGTAACTGCAATAAGACAAAACAGAACTTCCATAATGTTGAAATAAAACTATTTTACGGATTTTATCGCGGTTTATTTTTTTATTTATTTTTAGTTCCCGACGTTTCGAGTGCTTTGCAGCACCCATGGTCACGGGAGGGACTGAGGTGTTAGACGTCCAATAGGCATAGTTGTTCCGAGGTACCCTCAAACTTCTTAATTATTTTTGTTGTTGTTGGTCCGATCTACGCAGAATGAGCTCACGGTGTCTTGAGGTCTTGCAGTGTTATGCTTGGTTTTGGATTTGATTATATTAATTACAAAATATTAATTACCGGATCCCAAGACGATGGAAGCACCCAGCCATCTTCTCTATTGAAATTAGGATGTTTTTTAATTTCAATAGCCTCGCGAACCATCCTTGGTAGGAATCGGTGTTCTTTCACGAGGATTTGTGGTCTATCAAATCTGATGTTATGGCGGGTGCGGTCAAGGACATGTTCACAGACTGCAGACTTCTTTGAGCGTAAAGTTGAACTTGACTCTTAAAAAGTTGAACAAAGCAGTTAACAGCCTACTTATTAGAACACTTGTTTTGTGATTTCGTTGTGAAGGATGCAATTACGCCTCCCACAACTGACTAGAAGTGAAGACAAACGATGCGAGGAATCTTTCTAAAATAACCTCAAACCTTGCTCAGGTCATATAAATGGCCTCCGTTACTTTCTACAATAACCACATGAATTAGGAGTGTCGCTATAGATCTACAATAATCTCACCTTTTTCTTTATCGTTGTCGAACTGATCCTGGATGTCGTAGTTGAGTTTGCCTTTAGTTTCAACCTTCACATCCCAGTTAAGGATATGGGTCTAAAATATCTATCTATCTATATTATCACGCCAGATCCCTTGCGGGGTAGGCAGAGAGTACAGAGTTCCAACAGGTTATTTCCCTACATACCTCTCTGGCTTCCTCCACTCTCATAGTTTGTCTCATAAACGCTCGCCGGTTACGGAGACCCTTGACTTGTCTTTCAGATAAGACTCGGTCTATTTGGTCGTGGTAAGATAGTCTAGGTCTTCCCCGGTAACTACATCCTTCCTCTTTCGCATTGTATATCTGTTTTGTCAAAACGATTAAACATGTATCTTACCTACTCGCCATTGTATTCTATCGATGAATAAATACATCGACAAGTCTATACCCTGTGTATCTTTAACTAAAAAGTGAATATTGTTGATGTTTGAACTGATTATGCTTACTTATTTACTTAAGTGTTATTTTTTTATTTTTTTTAGTACCAGTAAACAGCAGTAATAGGATAAGTTAGCTTAGTTTTCGCTCCAAGACTAAAATAACACCGTGTATAAATACAGAGAAACAGCCTCTAAGATCGGTCGTCGGCGATTTCGAAACTCGAAACACCTAGACCGCTGCTGTTACTCTGTACTATTCTGTGGCCATGGCATTTAGAAACAAATATGAACTCCTTATGTATTTTTATTGCATTAACAAGGTAATTAAATGCACAAATAACGTGCTAAGTACTTTATTATTTACCAGCGACCCGACTTCGCACGGGTGAATTATACACACAGACCTTCCTCTTAAATCACTCCGGTTATTGGTGGAAACCGTATAAATATCTGAATGATATTTATTGAGTTTATTGCGTTCAGACAGACAGACGTGCCATGACTGCGGCGTTTTGCCCTCGAGGATAACGGTATTGAATATCTTTTGGAGAACTCTCAGTATCGGCTTTCGACTAGCCTTGACAAGCTTGGCTGTTATACTGTCATCGCCTGGCACCTTGTTGTTCTTGAGCTTTTTGTGAGCCATACTAATCTTGTACAGACTGATGTCCGGGATATCTTTTATATAGTGTCGGGTCAATCCGGCTTTTAGGTTTTTGGTTGGATTGCAGACAAGAGGTTGTTCTGATATGTATATCTGGCCGTAGAACTTCTCGTCTTCCCTCAAGTGTTCCGGTGTAGACGATACAATCCTGCCGTCTCCGGTCTTCAGCTTAGTCAACCGGCTCTGTCCGATGGACAGATTTCTTTCGAGCCTCTGTTGCGCTCGATAGTATCTCTTATTTTGTAGGCATTAAACTCACGTAAATCGCGAGTTAAAGACTAATAGCCGCTTTGCTTATTAAGCCGCTGGCATTAGGAAACTTCTTCTGGAGACTGCAGAAACATCCTGCGTCTCCATAGGCTTGAGGGTAATGCCTGAGAGCTTGTTGTTTTTTTGTACAGTGAGTTTTAAAAAACTTATGCCCGACTATATCGATAGTATCTACTATCCTGCTGCTACAATCGTCCAAGTCGACGCATTAATAATATTAGCCCTGTTAAGAAACTGTCCCACTGTTGGGCACGGGCCTCCTCTCAAACTGAGAGGGTTTAGGCCATAGTCCACCACGCTGGCCCAGTGCGGGTTGGCGAACTTCACACACCTTCGAGAAACTCTTAGGCATGCAGGTTTCCTCTCGATGTTTTCCTTCACCGTTAAAGCAAGTGATAATTAATTTTTAATACGTACATGCTTTCGAAAAGACAGAGGTGCGTGCCTGGGTTTGAACCCGAGACCTTTGACTTTGCAGTCCAACGGTCTAACCACTAGGCTATCACTGCTTAGTAGCAAGTCGTCGCATTAATCCAGATTAAATCCAGATCAATTCAGACAGGACCATTAAAAAACCTTTTAAAGTTTTTTGAGTTCTCTTATAATATTTTGGCTACTTACCATACATAAGTGAGGTAATTCATTTATAAGAATACATCTTACATTTTTAACTAACTGTCAGAAATTAAATCACCTTATTAAATTCATCAAATTACGTGTGAATAAAAATGGTGAGAACAATAGAATTAGATCATAAAATTGTTAGGTGAAAATTTAAAACTGAAAATAAATTGAAATTAATTCTAATACACCTTCAGTAACTTGTGACACTGAAACAGACTTTGTATTTGTAAATAAAAATAAATAAATTCCGTCATGTCTGTGTTTCCCAAGAAGGTCTGGCAGAGGTGTATTTCTTTACACACAATTTTCGGCAACGATGGTAGGTCCCATGTCATAGGGGGCGAACCTTTCAGGACACATTACCAGACTCGAGACTGATACTGGGAGCTTTATTATGGAAAAAGTACATTTGTCCGACCCAGGAATTTTGCTATTTTATTAGTCATAAAAGTATTCAAGTATCACTACTTGAATATTTTTATGACTAATAAAATAGTAGAGCTTTACCAAAAAATGAGTTTATGGAACACATAGGAAAGTAGAAGAACGAGGGTGAAGAAGGAGAAGGGAGGGAGTTATATAGAAATGATAGCATTCTTTCGTGCCAGTGGTTGATATGTGACCTCATACTTATTGGGTTCCAGATATTAAATCAATTTCTTGTAAGTCTTCCATATTTAAAAATAAAATACGCATTTTCTGAAGGCTTACTGCATCATCTATGCAATACATCAATGCAAAGCCACGGAATTGAATAAGATTACACATTAACAGGTGTCAAATTTATATTTTGATAAATCTAGCTTGTATCAAAATCGGTTTGTCCATGTATATGGCTCACTAGAACTATAGAGATAGGACTTAAAAGTATAGAGGGGTCATAAACCCAGTTTAGCTGTACACTTTTTGTGGACACTAGGTACCATTTAGGTAACCAATCTAAAAATCTTTGTCCTATATGGTTTTTTCTTCCTTTTTATTTAAAATATTATTACTTGTTATTTTAACCTAGGCTCCGCGAAAATTTCTCGGCTAATATTTGTTTGACTAGTGACTGTGTTCTGGACATGAATTTTTAACCCTAAACGGATTGAGTACTGTCAAAACATTGCTAAAGAAAATTAAACTTTTACTTACAGACGCAACATTGAATTTTCTATGATTTAAACAACTCGAGAAACCATGATGAGTGAGAGCTATAGCCCGGAGCCCGGTGTATCGTTCGCATCCATTACAATGCAGTACGGTGACCATAAGGTAGAACTAATACGGACTATACCCATTTATGATGTAGTTTAAATAGGCTTCTCAATTCTTTTACTGTCCCATCTAAAAATCTATTCTGTATATACAGAATAGATTTTTAGATGGGACAGTAAGGGCAGCTATGTCAACCGTTGTAGCTACAGAAAAAGGCCTCCTTAATTTTTGTGAAATTTGAAGCTAAATTTATAGATTTAAAACAATGTACAGACAACAAGAAATTGGGAAATTTACTGAAAACCTTTTTTGTTGCCAATCGATCCTGTTTCTAGTAAGGATCAAAAACTTCTACCGGTTCAACCGAGATTGGACCTACTGGAAAAATCAGAAATCGCCAGAAACTTTTCCCGTAGACAGGATAGTTTTCTAAGACAGATTTCCTAATGCTATAATGGTTGCGGTAGTTGGCTTATTGCCCCCTCTTAAAATTCTATCCTGTACATATTCTATGTCCAGACATTACATAACTTCTTAATTTATGAACCGATTTTGATGATTCTTTTTGCATTGACTTTCATATAGCTACGATATGGTATGGTATAATACGACGCTATGGTATAATATTATGATCATTCTGCGTCAATACATATATAAAAATACTAGCTGCGGCTGCGCATGCGTTTATTTTGTGATTTGACATAGGTAGGTAGATCTCTAATACGCGATTTTATTCAACGTTAACGCCGTCTCATGAAAAAATCATATACAATACCAGGGTACTTTCTTTTTGAGAAGCATTACCAGTTTGTCTATTTATCATAATATTATTGGTAAAATGGCTAGGTTTAACATTTTCTACCTACCCTGCTAAAGAGCGAAGAAAAAACTAAGGTATAAATTAGATTACATTTTTCAACGGTATGGGTAAGTATTTTATACAGTTTTAAATAATGCATCCACGTATTATCGCGCCACGACCCTTGCGGGTTAGGCAAAGAGTACAAAGTTTTAACACGTTCGTTCCTTACAGCCAACTTGACTTCTTATACACTCATAGTTCGCACCATGTATGCTAGCCAGTTACGGAAGCTCTTGACTTGCCCTCCCAATAAGACACGGTCTATTTGGTCATAGTAATATTGTATGGTATTTTAGCAAAATGCTATGTTGTAGTTTTAATTCTTATTTACAACTCGGACCAATCATTTATGGCGTACTGTCAAAACTTACTGTTTATTTTTTTTCATTTTGAGTAAACGAGCATTAGGTGAAAAAGGTGGAAAAATGTTGTGTGAAGAGATGCAATAGCGAAAGCTATGATAATTGTAGAATATCGTTTCATAGGTATGAGCTAATATATGATTTTACCACAAAATGATTAATTGGTATTTCATGTAAAAAGGTAGTGACCATTATATCAACTTATGCCCAAGAACTATTACCATCCAGAGTAGCACAACTGATTAAGACGGGAAGAAACTGCACATTCTCACCAGCAAGATCTACGTGCGGCCTATGGAAAGACATCTATGCACGATGCAACTAAAGAGAAGAAAAAAAATCAGGGCGCTTCGACTCCAAATTTTTTAAATACGTAAAACATTTACGTAAATTTAAGTTAAATAAGTAAATTTAAAACTTCTTTAGTCTTGCTGAAGGTGTGGTCATCACGTATTAAAAATACTTATATAGGTTATTAAAATACTGTTAAATAGGTAATGAACAAATAAACTCTTTCCGAGAAAAATGAACGTTACATTGGCTACTCAATTATTAAGCTCATCGGTGGCCGACGCTATCATCAAATTTCTATGTAAAAATGGGCACCCAAAATTTGAAGCTACATTTGAATTTGTAAGATATTTAGATAGAACTTTCGATATGATGAATGCCAAAAATCCAAGAGTGGCTGGATTCAAGTCTCCACTTAGATTGGAAAATAAAGATATCTGGATGATCACTTTTAAGGACACGAGGAATTATTTATGTTCGCTAAAAGTTGACGGAGAACCTATTTTAACCCACAGAAGAAAATTACCCGCAGTTGGGTTATTTATTTATTTCGATAGGTACAGTAACAGACATACAGACAAGTGTACAATAAATGGTTTGGATTATATGCAATATATACTATATGCTGCCCTAACTATGCATATTTATTTATATATACTATATAAACAAAAACATGTACAAAAAAGGTATAGGAATACAAAATAAAATAATGTAAACTAAAAATGAGAAACTTCTACAAATATTAAATTACATCAATTTACCAATTTACTCAATATGAAGAGAAAAACAAAATAACAAGGAATATATGGCAATATTTACGTCTACTGTTTTATGAAGAAGATGGCTGAAGTGTTTCAGTAATTTTGTCAATAGGGATGTTGTTATAATATCGAAACATTCAATGAATGTGATTCATTTGCGAAACGTTATTATTGGAGGGTGGTATACTGAGTTAATTCAGGCTACTACGCTGAAAACGGGTCGGAATTGTCAGCTGTATTTTGTCAGTTAAAGCTATGCACGAGTTACCTTCTGCGACTTTATGTAATAAACATAAATCTATGACCATACGTCGATGTTGGAGGCTTTTGAAGTTGAACCTGTTTAATCTATCGCGATATTCCTGCAGTTGCCTCCTCAACCCGAATTTAGTACATATTATTCGTAAAAAGCGCTATTGAACAGACTCCATACGGTTAATGTGTATGTTATATACCGGTGAAGACGCTGGAGAGGTGTTGGTGAAGATTATAGCTTGGTGAGAAATTAAAACACTCTTTTTGATGTGCAGCACGCGGCGAACCGTTTATTCGAGAATATATAAAAAAATGACATTGTGCGTGACACATGAACGGAGGCGCCTACGCCTAGTAAAATTACATTAGCAATCTATAATATTGCGATGTATTAATATTGCTTTAGTTAATTGCCGCTGCAACATACCCCCGGGCGTTGAAAGATCCCTTTCAACCAGAGTCCTCAATCAGAGGACAAATTTTGGTGAAGTCCCTTCGGATGACTCCTGTGGCAGTCTTGATGTCGGCAACCCTGCAAATGTGATCCTTCCCAGGGTAAAGAGCAACGATGAGACCCATCTTCCACTTCAAAGGCGGCAGGTTATCCTCCTTAATGACCACAAGGGAATTGAGTTTCAAAGCATCCCTGCAGCCGTGCCATTTAATCCTCTGTTGGAGCTCGGAAACGTATTCTTTACTCCACCGTGCCCAAAAGTACTGACGAAGCTGCTCAATCCTTTGGTGCCGGGTGAGGTGATGTGTGGAGTAATCACGAAGATCCTTGACAGGGAGAGAGGTGAGTGGTCTTCCTATTAAGAAATGACCTGGAGTGAGAGGGGACAGATCTTCTGCATTCGACGATAAATGAGTAAGTGGCCGTGAATTTAATATAGCCTCAATCTGAACAAGTGTCGAATTAAGTTCCTCATAAGTTAGATGACAATTGCCCAACACTCTGACTAAATGATGTTTGGTCGATTTGACACCCGCCTCCCATAAACCACCAAAATGCGGTGCATAGACTGGCATAAAGTGGAAATTAATTCCGTCATGAGCAACGCTTTCAGCTATGGAGTTACAATTGCACACCACGTTATGACCAGATAGTTGAGCAGTATTCCAGATTGCTACGAACAAGTGATGTAAAAAGTGTGATCAAGGATTCAGATTTCTTAAATGGCTTCGCAGTACGTATAATAAAGCCAAAAATTTTATTCGATTTGTTGTAAAGACTGTTAGTTGTAAAGACTTTTATTTCCCATAATTTGGCTCTTGATTTTTTACATCAGGATGGAATTAAATTTTTTATCCTGTACAAATGCTCCGAGGATCACTTGGAGATGTTTTTCTCTTGTGTCAGGGCGCGAGGTGGTGGAAATAATAACCCTAATGCGCTGCAGCTGAAGTACACCCTGCGAAAGTTACTGTTACAAAATAGCGTAAAGCCAAGTATTTACGCTAATTGCGCAGATGAGACATTCGAACTCTAGCCTATAGTGAAGTTTCGAAGTAAAAAAAAGATGTCTGATGGTGGAACATGAAAAAGAGACAATTTTAGACCAAAAACAATACGATGCTTGTTTTGGCCAGTTGGGAAATGTTGTGGTTTCGGATTTTAAATTGAATATTTTATGTTACATAAATATTGTAATTAAATTACTGAAAAAAAATGAATTTGAGGACGGCCACCAGATTTTATTGACAAATAGAAAAGAGAACGATCATCACTATTCTATTGAGCTCTATAATTTTTCAGATTTTACTAATTTTGTGGATTGAGGTGGCCTAAAATACGTTTCTACATTCCCATTTAAGATCATAATATTTGCCGAAAAGTTGACTCTTTCTACGCAACTTTGATGAATATCACCAAGAGTAAATGATGCTGACACTTATGATGCTGACCATACAACATTTCGTATCAATCATGCACTCATTAAATCTACATCATCCCCAGCAATGGATAGAAGTCGAGGATAGCCACAAATTACAATTAATTAAAGCTGTGGCTTCGATTTTTTTTGATTAACGTATGCTTCATCGTGCTTCTCGTAAAACTAAAACTTTAAGAGATATGAGAAGCAAAGTAGGATGGAGACAAAAATTGCACAAAACCATTTTGTTCAGTAAAATTTAAACCTTACCGGCTTAAAACGAACTATTTTGAAAATTCAATTCAAAGATATTATTTCAAGTATAGCAAATTGACATTGCAATGTTTCATATGCAGTCTAATATATCACTCAAATAAAATTGTTCCTTCTTTATTACGTTGAGTAAATTTATTAATTTAGTCTCTCTTCTCACGAGTTTGTGGTGTAAGTATCTTGCCTTCTGTACTTCATGTTTAGGTTATTTCCGTACCTACCAACATTCAGTCATATTAGTTTTTTCAAGCGTTTTTCTTGACACTAGACATGTGTCGATCTTTACTTATACGATACAATGTTATTAAACATGAATAAGAATTAAAAGATTCGAAACAGTTGTACAGAAATAATTTTAATTTAAAAAGACCTGTTTAAAAATAAAATTTATAGCCAAAATCACTACTAATATGTCTTGCTTAGTAGAGGAGTTTCCATGGCTTCCTTCAAGCTTCATCATAAGACCCCAGAAATCATCCGGGTCCAAAGTACTAGTCAAGACAAATTCATCGAGCCTAAACACGGCGGGGTTATATTGGCTACTTGCGGTACCTTTCGGCTTCATCATCAGACCCTGAAGACTATCTGGCTGTATAGTACTTCTAAATACCAATCCAACAATCCTTACCACAAGGGGGTTACATTGTATAGTTCACATGTTCCTATGGCCACCTTCCGACTCTATCATCAGACCAACTCTATGGTACCATATTAGTCATCAGACTTACATACGTATGCCAAATTTCAGCTCAATCGGATACCCGCAAGTGCTTGAAAAATGTATCACAAGATTCAAACCAGAAAGAAAGACAGATATACGAACATTCCAAGTTAAATAAAATTTTGTAGAGATGATCGCTTTTACCTGAATCTCAATCTTCGTTCATCAGTTAGTGTACTAAGGCGCAAATTTTACAGAACAAACCACATACTTCATAGTTCATTCCAGTCCGAATCTCGATCTTACCTTCACTAAACTTACAATCTCACATAACGAACGAATATACGACACGATTTCCGTCAGTGGGCCGACTGTGCTTGAATTTACCTAATTCAAATGTTCCAAATGAGTCACATTGGAATTCAAATCTTTACACTGTTTCAGATACGAATAATCGAATCTTAACAGTGAGACATGCACATTTTAAATTAATTATGAGATTGTTATTGTCCAGCCATGTCATACGTAATTGTATTCAATGTCTTATTTATTTCCATTTAACATCTATCAGGATAGTCACATTTTATTACTACTGCGCTATCATCCGCAAACAGCACCATAGGGTACTTGTCTAGGTAATTCGTTAATTTCAAGTAAAAATAAAAAGGGCCCTAATACACTGCCTTGTGGCACGACGTATTTAAGTAGCCTACTGCTAAATCGATACTTTTATTCATTCCCTGACAGTTGACAAATTTGTGTTATTTTAACGCATTGCTTCCTATTATGTAAGTAAGAATTTATAGGATCTATAATGTTACCGCGTATGCCGTATTTCTTCAGTATTTTTAATAGTACCGAACTGTCAAATTCTCTATCATCGTCTTTAGCAAAGATCCACTGAAGGACTCTCTTTTCCCAAAATAACACAACGACGGTCACTTTTGTGCTGTAAGCATTCACCATTGACCAGAAAACTTCACAAGGCAAACAATCCACGTTGTCGTGTGCCTGCTTACTCCAAATCTACTGGTTCGTGGTTGCTACTAAAGAACTATTCCGGCCCGACAGCTGTCAGTTATAAAAGGGATGTGTCGTAGAACACAATCAAGTCTTTCATAAATTGGTGACCAAGGTAAACTACAAATTCAAAAACAAAGCATTTATTTATATATATATATATATATATATATATATATATATATATACATATCTCTTAGTTTCACTACCTCATACCAAAAAAATACTAAATTCAAAATTACCTTTTCACCATAGATCAACAAAATCGGTTGATTGATATGTCCACGTGTATAGTTATAATTATAATATCATCCAAGCATTTTATACTTATTATTAAATAGATTGATAAATGTTCACATTTTTTTCTATCTTTCAAGTGGTATTCTTTGATTTCCACTTTGAGTAGCAATATATACGGACGGCTTGGTTTAGTTGTTAAGAGCTTAAGCCGCTCCGCCCACTGGATCGAGTAGTCGCGGTTTCAATTCCCGCACGGGACAAAAGTTCGTGTGATGCACTAATATTTGTTTCGGTCTGGGTGTTTGTGTTTGTGAATTTCGTGTTTGTAAACGCACCCACCACACAGAAATAATTCCTAGGGTGGGACTACGTTTAAACAAAACACAGAAAAATATTTTGTGAAATTTAATCCGTTAATAGATCGTTATTAGTAACTAACGTTTACTAGTTTTGCGCCTACTAAAATGAATGAGACTTGGGCGGTTCTTAGATCTCTCCAGCGATGCCGCATTGACTATCGGTACATTGAAGTGTTGAAGTGCTTGTATAATAACGCCACCATGTCAGTCCGAGTACAGGGGCATTGCACGAAGGCGATCCCCATAAAAAGAGGAGTAAGGCAGGGAGACGTCATTTCTCCGAAACTGTTTACGGCCACCTTAGAGGACGCCTTCAAGCTCTTGGAATGGCAAGGACTTGGCTTCAACATCAATGGCGAATACATCACTCACCTTCGATTTGCCGACGACATTGTGGTCGTGGCGGAGTCGCTGGAAGATCTAGGACGAATGCTCGGTGACCTCAACAGAGTATCTCAACAAGTGGGTCTTAAAATGAACATGGACAAAACGAAAATAATGTGTAACGTCCATGTCGTACCCACCGCACTCACCGTTGGGAACTCTACTCTTGAAGTTGTCGACGAATACATTTACCTGGGACAGGTAGTCCGGTTAGGTAGGTCCAACTTTGAGAGAGAGGTCAATCGACGAATCCAACTCGGCTGGGCAGCGTTCGGGAAACTGCGCAACATCTTCTCATCCAAAATACCTCAGTGCCTTAAGACTAAAGTTTTTAGTCAGTGTGTGTTACCAGTGATGATATATGGATCAGAGACGTGGTCTCTTACTATAGGTCTCATAAAAAAGCTCAGAGTTGCTCAGCGAGCTATGGAGAGAGCTATGCTCGGCGTTTCTCTACGCGATCGAATCAGGAATGAGGAGATTCGTAGAAGAACCAAGGTCACCGACATAGCCGTTAAGATTAGCAAGCTGAAGTGGCAATGGGCGGGCCACATAGCGCGTAGATCGGACGGGCGTTGGGGCAGAAAGATTCTAGAGTGGAGACCACGTATTGGCAAGCGCAGTGTGGGACGACCGCCTGCCAGATGGACCGACGATCTTGTGAAAATCGCAGGAAGTCGTTGGATGCAGGTGGCATCGGACCGGTTACGCTGGAAAGCGATTGGGGAGGCCTATGTTCAGCAGTGGACAAGTATAGGCTGAGATGATGATGATGATGATGATGAAAATGAATACTTAGCTAATCAGTATTAAATAGCACGTCAACAGGCGTCAATTTCATATAGTTATCAATGTTACTTAGGTAATCATCCATGAGACTTTTTATTGCTAGCGGCTGAACAATATCATCTGCAGTTTTTGTATTCTCATACAGGTGCTTGAGGACTGCGGCAACTGCAATAAGACAAAACAGAATTTCAGTAACATATATCAAAATATTCCTCTTTGTTTCGTCTTAAAAAGCTAAACAAAGCTGTTAACAGTCTAAAGTCAAAGTCAAAAATTATTTATTGGTTAAGGCCAAGAGAACTTACAAACGTCAAAATTATTACATTTTTAACATCTACCACCGGTTCGGAACGCGGCCTCCACTGAGAAGATCCGGCGAGAAACTCAGCGGGCCAGTCTTTTAACTTAATATGTTTGGCCTTTCTTATAACCATTTTTTTTTTCAAAATTATAGTATACAGCATTGTTTAATGTTGCTGATTGCGGAGCTGCTCAAACCCAAATTGTTTTATCGTCAAGATAATCTGAAATTTTGCAATACCCTTTCTTACACAATCTAGTTTTAATTGCTTTTTTACAAGCTTTTATTTAAGTTGCAATGTATGTTTGTTCGGGTGGAATCTTGCAACTCCATTTTGAAGCAAATATTTTCAACCTATTGAGCTGATACTTTTTATACACGTTTAGTTTGGATGACAATGCATGGTTAGATGTGTGACGTCATTTTAAATTCAACATGGCGGAACACCCAAGACGGCGGACTAGTTATTTTTTTAATGCATTCCTACAATATGGGTATTAAATGTAAGGGCTTGCTGAGACTTACTCGAAAACTAAAATGAGGTCACTTTAAATCCAATATGGCGGACTTCTAATGATGACGGACTAAGTTTTTTATGCTTTCCTACAATATGGATATCAAATGAAAGCACTTGCTGAGAATACAAATGCAAGTTAAACCCCGTTGCTCCAATCTTGCTTGACGGACGATTTAGCGCAGTGGTTAAGAGCTCAAGCTGCTCCGCCCACTGTGTCAAATAGTCGCGGGTTCGATTCCCGCACGGGACAAATCTTTGTGTGATCCACAATTATTTGTTCCGGTCTGGGTATTTGTTTGTGAATTTTCATGTTTGTAAACGCACCCACGACACAGGAATAAATCCTAGTGTGGGGCTACGTTTTAAAAAAAAAAAAAAAAAAAAATCCCTCGGTTTCATTAGGTATCCTTATTGAAGAGCTAGACTATTCTAAATTAACTGGCAAACGACCTTGCAACAATGATGCATTGACTGAGATGAACAGACTGAGAAACATGACCAGCGATAACTAAAAAGTAAAAAAATAAATTAAACGTAAAAAAATTAACATTTCTTAAAGACAAGCTTTTATTTAAATGCACTTCAAAGAAAAATAACCTTTTCCTTTAAAACTTTTACTATCAACTTATAACGTCATTTCACAATTTATATGATATAAAATGTTGTCGCGAGATTTACCTATGTAGATAAACAAGTATAATAAATAATTTGATCTAATAGATTTTAATTTATTTAAATTTTTAAACTATGCAAATACGAGTACTTAAATCTCGTGACAAACTATTATAATAATATTAGCCCTGTTAAGAAACTGTCCCACAGTTGGACTCGGAACTCCTCTCAAACTGAGAGGGTTTAGGCCATAGTCTACCACGCTGGCCCAGTGCGGGTTGGCGAACTTCACACACCTTCGAGAAACTCTTAGGCATGCAGGTTTCCTCACGATGTTTTCCTTCACCGTAAAAGCAAGTGATAATGATTTTTTAATACGCACATGCTTTTGATAAGTCAGGGTGCGTGCCTGGGCATGAACCCGAGACTTCTGACTTTGCAGTACAACGGTCTAACCACTAGGCTATCACTGCTACGTGACAAACTATTATATCATACAAATTGTGCGATGACGTTATAAGTTGTTAATAAAAGTTTTAAGGGAAAAATTAATTTTATTCCTTTCAGTGATTTAAATAAAAGTTTGTTTTCAAAAAAAGATTATTTTTTTTACTTTTAATTTATTAAACTTATTGATAGTCATGTTTCGGATATCTATGGGTAATTTGTTGTAGAAGGGTATACATTGCCCCATGAAAGAATTACTAATTCTGTGAAGACGAGTAGAATGTACAATGAGATCATCTTTGTTCCGTGTATTAACAATATGAATATCTACTCAGTAGAACGCTTGTTTTGTAATTTCGTTGTGACGGATGCTATTCCCGCCTCTCACGACTGACTGTTTCATTACCTATATGCGAATTTCACTTAATAGAAGTGAAGAAAAACGATGCGAGCAATCTTTCACCATACCTCAAACCTTTCTTAGATCTTAAATGGTCTCCTTTACTTTCCACAATAACTACATGAATTAGGAGTGTTTTGTGAGTATAGATCTACAATAATCTCACCTTTTTCTTTATCGTTGTCAAAATGATCCTGGATATCGTAGTTGACTTTGCCTTTAGTTTTAACTTTCACATCCCGGTTAAGGATATGGATGTATTCTTTACCATCGCTAGCGTTTTGCAATTTAAGTTTTCCAAGAAATATAATGTTGTAGTTTTCTGAAAGATATAAAACTTACATTAATCATTTTTTTATGTTTCATATGTTTAGTGCCCAATACAACCAAATCCCTTCAGCAGAGCGCAGTAGAATGTAATAGATTTTTGAGATAGTTTTTAAAGTCGTTTCCAATTCTTGTTATTGTATTACCACTAGATGTAACCAGTAACAAAGTCGATTAGTTTAAAGACTGCATTTGTATAACAATATTTACTGAACAGTAGAAAGGTATGATCGTAGACTCTCTAATTTTTGCTCCATTACCAAAATTTTAAAGTTACATGTTCTCGTGACATATTCAGAGTCTAATGTCAATACTCACCACCATCAATTTTGCACTTTCCTTCACTCTTAATACTTTTTCCATCGATCTCATAATCACTTTCGATTCTGATGTGGGGGCAGATCACTCTGTAATCAAAACTGTACTCATTTTGGTAGTGCCTGAAAAGCGAGAAATTTTAATTAAAGGACTTTGACATATCTCGGTTAAAGATGAGACACAAATTAAAGATTTCTCTGTATCATGCCCAAAATCCGTAGTAAAACAAAGCCATTCTCACTTTCAGACTTTACTCTATGATCCCAACTGTGTACCACGATGCGCTTGTAGCTCTACGGTGCCCTAAGAAATTTTTAAGGTTAAGGAGCGTTTGGCTCAGTCCATATTCCTCATTTCCACATTCAAAGTCGCCTTGAGCGTGCTAAGTCGTTGGCGTTGATTTCCACTTTGTTTGGTCATTGCTTGACAGCATCTACATTTCCCCAATCTGCACTAGGGCGGACTCAGCGTCACCTATTCATTCTCGTCTTTATTTATATAAGGAGGACTTTTGCCATCATTAGGACAGTATAGGCTGACTAATTATTATTACTATGGAATTATTATTCCTTTTCACACAAACCATTAAATAAAATTACTTATTATAATTAAAAACCATATACATACTGTGATTCTACGAACTTCAAAAGCTCTACTTGACAATTCTTAATTCCATACATTTTGATGTTACTCAATTTGTAGTTAATATTACGGAGGTCAACAACTAGTTCATCTCTGACCAACGGATTTGAAGATCGCACCCTCCCAGGTGTACCTTGGACTATAATATCATGGTTTCTTCGACGTGCAATAATTGTAGTACATTGTACATCATTCAATCTGCATGCATTATTGTTACCTGAAAATAAACATAATTTAGTTAACAGCTTGATTGAAACAGACCCTTCTTTGATATTCGATTACTATCGGGCCGTAGTAGAAATTGTTTAGCACTATCACCCATTTGGGTGCTAAGCAGGATGCACAAATATTCAGACCAAAACAAAGAATATTTGTGGGTCTCACAAAAGCTTGTCTCGTGCGGGGATCGAACCCGTGACTCCTCGATCCAGTAGGCGGGGTGGCTTAAGCTCTTAACCTTAAGAGTATGCCTTCGTCGAATCGTCTGATTTTGTAGACATTACTTTTTATGCAAGAAAGAGGATGAAAGCAGGATAAATACGGTCGAAATTTGAGGTTTGCAAAAAATGTGCTTAGAAAAGCCGGCTGACCGCGTTTGCAATAGCGTAGTTAAAAAAGGCGGGATAAAAAATCCGGTGATCCGGGTAGAAAGATTATCGGAAGAAAGTATCAGCTGCAAAGCTGAAATGGAGGCAGGATATATTTGTCGTATGTCGGATGAACTTCGAGAAAAATTAACCATATAGTAGGTGGGACCCACACACGACAGCGTGGCTAGACCAGTAAGAGGTGATGAGATGAGCTGGATTTCAATCAAAAGAACTGGCATCAGCTTACACGTGACTAGAATAAGTGGAAAAGAAGGGAGGTTTTCGCCTTGCAGTGAAACAGTATAGGCTTAATAATAATTATTATTAATTAGAACTTGTACAAGACCAAGGTAATGTTTAACCGACATGTAATACCGGAACCGGTTACTACATATGGCTCTATTCTCGAGGTTGTTCAAGAATATGTTTACCTAGGGCAAACTCTGCAGTTGGGGAAAAGCAACTTCGAGAAAGAGGTCAACAGAAGAATACGGCTGGGCTGGATGGCATTTGGACAATTACGTCGAGTATTTTCATCGCCTATTCCACAAAGCCTAAAAACAAAAGTCTTCAATCAGTGCGTCCTGCTCGTTATGACTTATTTAGTGGAAACGTTGACACTCACGGTTGGACTGGCGAGCTATGGAATGGGCTATGCTCGGAGTTTCTCTGAAGGATAGAATCCGGAACTAGGTCAATCGACAGATAACTAATGTTATGGACATAGCTACCAGATTAGTAAATTGAAGTGGCAATGGGCCGGTCACATGAACCGAACAACCGATGACCACTGGGACAAACGAGTTCTTGAGTGGAGACCACGGACTGGCAAATGTAATGCAGGATGCCCTCAGGCTATGTGGAGCGATGACCTTCGTAGGGCGGCTCGCAGAAACTGGATGCGAGTAGCCGAAGATCGTACCCAGTGGCGTGCACTTCGAGAGGCCTATGGCCAGAAAAGGACTGCTATAGGCTGAAGATGATGATGAATAATAATTATAATCAGTGAACGGCAAGCCAACACCGGCCACGGGTAGTTAGATATAACTAATTATGGCAGGTGTCCGTCGCCTTTGAAATAGTCCGGTTTTGTACATCAAAACTTATTCACATACTCCATGATTTCTTTCCATAATTTACAATAGTCCTTGCAACTGCCGGGGTCAGTTCGATGTTTATATTTCTTTATTTTTAGGAATGGATCTCATCAGGTGGCTTGGATAACATTAACTACTCGCAAAGGGCCTCTACGTATTGGACGCATTTGCCCGTGCAATTGCCTTTCAAAGGTCCGGGTAAGACACGTGAATCTTAGCGAGATACAAAATTATAATGATAAATACTCACATTGAACAAAAATGATGGGTAGTAATAGAATGAATAACTTTGCAGTGTACATCTTGGAAGCGCGTAATTAACTGAATGTGTTTAAGATGGTCTGCAGCTAAATATATATTATCATAGCATACATCTTTTTCTTTTTGTTAATTAATCAAATACATTTGGTTAAATAATATAACAATTACATGCAAACATTACATATTATATAGCATCTGCTAATTAATTCAGATATGGGTTTTTTGCCATGACCACATCTTTAGGATCTTCAAAGTTTTTAGAAGCTATATATAAATCATCACTGTACTGTGTGCAGTAACATGTAAAAATAGGTAAACTTACTCAGTTTAGAATTTTGATACAGAAATATGTATATATACACACACACACACAAACAGAGAGAATACGATAAGATAAGATCGTCGGAAAATCAGAAACTGAAAACATCAAAGCACTCCTTAATTTCATTTGTATTATACGTATCTACTAGTGTGTATTTTTTTATATTATATATCGTATTCTAGATATGTATTATATTAATCTTTGTCAAACTGCATTTTATATGTTACAAGCTTTTATATAACTTGCAGTCTGTCTGGCTGTCTGTCTTTACGGTTTATTTTTCAAGCACTTACGGGCATCTGAATGAGCTAAAAATTGGCTTGCGCATGTAATTCAGTGACAATTCTATAATATAGTACCATGGAGCTGGTCTGATGATGGTGTCGAAAGGAGGTCTTAGAAACATGTAAAATATGCAACGTATCCCCATCGTGTTTAGGCTTGTATCAGCTCGATCGTTCAAACAACAATAAAAAGTCACATTCGTAGTTTTATACCTTATCTATCAAAATATGGCGTACCCGCATCTTCTGTGCATCTTTGAATATCACTAAACGTTTGCATATAGCTAAGTTGACAAACTACAGTCGTTAACGCTAATAGAAAGCGGAAAAATGTATGGGAATGACATTTTGCAACGAAAAGTCACGTGGTCAAAACAATGCGTTATCGATTGCGACACGAGAATAGAAACAAAAAGCTTGCAACTTGTCTAGGCCCTCAGGTGAGAAAGCATTATTTATCTCTTTATCCACCGGATCCTACTGTCATATATAATTAGGTAATTATCTATCTATCTATCTATCTATATCATCACGCCAGGTCCCTCGCGGGGTAGGCAGAGAGTACAGAGTTCCAACAGGTTCTTTCCTTACATACCTCTCTGACTTCCTCCACTCTCATAGTTCGTCTCATACACACTCGCCGGTTACGGAGACTCTTGACTTGCCATTCAGCTAAGACACGGTCTATTTGGTCATGGTAAGATAGTCTAGGTCTTCCCCGGCACCTACATCCTTCCACTTTCGCATTGTATATCTGTTTTGTCATTCTTTCTTCTGGCATCCTTTCTATATGCCCGAACCAACGGAGCATACCCTTTCTCATCTTTACACCGATACTATCTTTCATACCTACTCGCTTTCTTACTACGCTGTTGCGAATACGGTCGGTCAGCGTGACTCCGCACATCTTCCGCAGAGATCGCATTTCGACCGCATTTATCCTGCTTTCGTTCTCCTTCTTACATACCCAACTCTCACTGCCATATAACAGCGTTGGGACAAGCACTCCGTTATGCAAGGCCAGCTGCGCCTTTTGGCTTAAGTGCCGGCTCCCAAGTAGCCTTCCCATCGCACCATTCACTCTATTACCTGCATTCACTCTTCTCTCTATATCAGCGGTGTATTTCCCATCCTTACTGAAGGCACATCCAAGATATACAAACTCATTCACTTGCTCTAGCACATCGTTACCAACCACAATCCTTGCATTCGTTCTGGTTTCTTCCCGTTCAAAAACCATAATTTTGGTTTTCTTCACATTCAAATGTAAGCCATTGTTCATGCAGTCGTCTCTCATAACTGTGACTAGTGTTTGCAGATCAGTGGCTGTTGGCGCTATCAAAACCGCGTCATCTGCATACAATAGGTGGTTTATCACTAGATCACCCATTTTTACCCCTTCAGTCATCGCATACAGTCTTTGAAGACTTTTATCCAGATACACTATAAACAGTCTAGCGGACAACACGCAACCCTGCTTGACGCCGATTTCAACGTCAAACCAAGGTGACATGTTACCACCCACCCGTACGCATGCCTTGCTGTCCTCGTAGGTGGACTGGACGGCTCGCAACAGGGTGCCGTTTATACCATACTCTGGCAAAATGTGCCAAAGTCTCTTTCGCACGACTCTATCAAACGCCTTCTCCAGGTCCACAAAACCGCAGAAAACCTTCCGGCCTACTGCCAGATGCTTTTCTACGATGTTGCGGAGGGAGAAAACTTGATCCGAACATACTCTTCCAGACCTGAAACCTCCCTGTGCCTCACACAACACTCCATCGGACATTAGGTAATTATGTGTATGTTTAGTATTTTTGTATTGTATATCTCTGTTATATCTTATTTTGTTGTATGTGTTTGCGTTTATATATTATATATTAGTCTATACCACTAGCTATTTACTGAAAGTATTTATTACTAGTTGCCTGGAAGAATTTGCTTTTTAGCGATGAGGCCACCCATTGTGTTACATATCGTCTCCTTTTTTATGTTTTTGTCTTAACATGTTTATAATTGGTGCACAATAAAGAGTTATATATCGATCTATCTAAACAACAATATTATTACAGATGGAACCCATAAAACACTTCCACTAATACAACACTCCCACATAACAACAAAACTTAGAAAAGACTACCGGGCCCCCACATAGCGATGCCTCGCGTTCGACAACTCAACAAGGAATAATCTGGAATGCTACCACGCCACTCTTTTCATACATTTTAGGACGGTAGTCAATTGATAAACAGTCAAATAGCCAAATCAATGACCCCATTTTAGCACACGTCTTTAAGTAAACTATTTTATCCATGTATGTATCGAATAATTGTATCAAATAATTAACCGAAGCTTAAACTTGTAAGATTGGTATTGACAAGTGTACAACCAGACAGTATTCTGTGGGTCTGATGATGAAACCGAAAGGTGGCCAATTGAAACACCCAACTACTCAATATAACACCGTCGTGTTTGGGATCGTTGGATTCGGACAACAACTGTCAGTTCTACAAGGGATGTGTCGTAGAACATAATCTTGTCTCTTATAAAATATTGACCAACGTAAACTACAAATTAAAAATCAAAGCATTTATTTATATCAGGCGTACAAAATTACCTTATTAAAAACAAAAACAAAGTTCAAAATTACCTTCTTACCATAGACCGACAACATCGGTTGATCGATATGTCCACGTGTGTAGTTATAATTATAATATCATCCAAAGCATTTTATACCTACGAGTATTATTAAAAAGTTTGATCAATGTTCACATTTTTTCTATGTTTCAAGTGGTATCCTTTATGTTTTCTACTTTGGGTAGCAATATATGCGGACGGCTCGGTTTATTGGTTAAGAGCTTAAGCCGCTCCGCCTACTGGATCGAGTAGTCGCGGTTTCGATTCCCGCACGGGGCAAAACTTCGTGTGATGCACAAATATTTGTTTCGGTCTGAGTGTTTGTGTTTTTGAATTTCGTGTTTGTAAACTCACCCACCACACAGAAATAATTCCTAGGGTGGGACTACGTTTAAACAAAAAACAGGAAAATGTTTCGTGACATTGAATCTGTTATATGTTATCGTTATTAGTAACTAACGTTTACTAGGTTTACGCCTACTAAAATTAATACCTAGCTAATCGGTATTAAATACCACTTCAACCGGTGTCAATTTCAAATAGTCATCAACGTTACTTAGGTAATCATCCATGAGACTTTTTATTGTTGGCGGCTGAACTATATAATCTGCAGTTTTTGTATTCTCATACTGGTGCTTGAGGACTGCGGCAACTGGAATAAGACAAAACAGAACTTCAGCAATATTAATCAAAATATTCCTGTGTTTTTTTCGTGTTAAAAAGCTGAACAAAGCTGTTATCAGTCTAAAGTCAAAGTCAAGAATTATTTATTTGTTAAGGCCAAGAGCACTTACAAACTTCAAAATTATTACATTTTTTTGCATCTACCACCGGATCGGAACGCGGCCTCCACTGAGAATATCCGGCGAGAAACTCAGCGAACCAGTCTTTTAACTTAATTTTTTTGGCCTTTCCGAAGACAATTTTTTTTAAATATAGTATACAGCATTGTTTACTGTTACTGATTGAGGAGCTGCTCAAACCCAAACTATTTTATCGTCAAGATAATCTGAAATTTTGTAACACCCTTTCTTACACAATCTAGTTTTGATTGCCTTTTTACAAGCTTTTATTTAAGTTCCAATGTATGTTTGTTCGGGTGGAATATTGCAACTCAATTTTGAAGCAAATATCTTCAACCTATTGAGCTGATAATTTGTATACACGTTTAGTTTTAATGACAATGAATGGTTAGCTGTATGACGTCATTTTTTATTTTAATGCACTCCTACAATATGGATATTAAATGAAAGGACTTGCTGAGACTTACTCGAAAATAAAGTGATGTCACTCTAAATCTAATATGGCGGACTTCTAAAGATGGCAGACTTAGTTTTTTATGCTTTCCTACAATATGGGTATCAAATGAAAGGACTTGCTGAGAATACAAATGCGGGTTAAACCCCGTTGCTCCAATCCATCGGTTTCATTAGGTTTTCTTATTGAAGAGCTAGACTATTCGAAAGTAACTGGCAAGCGAACCGTGCAACAATGATGAGGTGACTGAGATGAACAGACTGAGAATCATGTCCAGCGATGACTAAAAAGTAAAAAATAAATTAAAAGTAAAAAAAAAAGTTTTTTTAAAAGAACAAGCTTTTATTTAAATGCACTTAAAAGAATAAAATAAACTTTTCCTTTAAAACTTTTACTATCAACTTATAACATCATTACACAATTTCTATGATATAAAAGATTGTCGCGAGATTTACCTGTGTAGATACACAAGTATATTAAATAACTTGATCTGCTTGATTTTAATTTTTAACCGACTTCAAAAAGGAGGAGGTTCTATGTTCGGTTGTATGTATGCTTTTTTTTTTTTTTTTTTTTTTTTTATGTATGTTCAGCGATATTTCCGTCAATTGTGGACCGATTTTGATAATTTTTTTTGCATTGGGTTCAATATATCTCCAAGGTGGTCCCATATTAATTTTATTGACATTGGACTTTGGACTTAGAAGATACACCAGGGAACTCCTTAACGACAAACAATAGGCATGTGTAAATTGCGATATTATGGGTATTACGTCAATCCTATAGGTACCCTACTATAGAATTCACTGGTCACTTAAAATTGTAAAATAAAAATCTTTTATAAAAAAAGGTAAACCGACTTCAAAAAGCAAATAAATAAATATTTGAAGTCGGTGCCAAGTAACCGACTGCACCAACCAGCACCGACTTCAAATATTTATTTATTTGCTTTTTGAAGTCGGTTTACCTTTTTTTATAAAAGATTTTTATTATATTTTCGAAACTATGCAAATACGAGTACTTAAATCTCGTGACAAACTTTTATGTCATATAAATTGTGTAATGACGTTATAAGTTTATTTTATTCTTTTTAGTACATTTAAATGCAAGCTTGTTTAAAAAAAAGTATTTTTTTACTTTTAATTTATTAAACTTCTGACTGCCTCGTTGGTCTGGTGGCAAAGCACATAGCTTTGTGATCACGAGGTCCTGGGTTCAAATCCTAGGTCGGACAAATGTAGTTTTTCTAACGAAAAATTCCCAGTATGAGTCCGGAGTCAGGAATTGTGCCCGATATATGGCAATAGGCTCGCCCCCTATTACATGGGACCGAAATCGTCGGCGAAACGTGGGTGTACTCAGTACACCTTTGCCACCCCCTCTGGGGAATATAGGCGTGACGGTGGTTTTTTTTTTTAAACTTATTGATAGGCATGTTTCGGATATCTATGGAAAATTTGTAGTAGAAGCGTATACATTGCCCCATGAAAGAATGACTAATTCTGTGGCGACGAGTAGAATGTACCTACAATAAGATCATCTTTGTTCCGTGTATTAACATTATGAATGTCTACTCAGTAGTACGCTTGTTTTGTAATTTCGTCGTGAAGGATGCAATTCCTGCCTCTCACGACAGACTGTTTCAACACCTATTAGCGAATGTCACTTAATGGAACCATACCTAGGTCTAAGAAAGGTTTTCTTAGATCTGAAATGGTCACTTTTACTTTCCACAATAACCATATGAATTAGGAGTATTATACAGATCTACAATCATCTCACCTTTTTCCTTATCGTTGTCAAACTGATCCTGTATGTCGTAGTTGACTTTGCCTCTAGTTTCGACCTTCACATCCCAGTTAAGGATATCGTTGTATTCTATACCGTCGCTAGCTTTTTGCATTTTAAGTTTTCCAAGAAATTTAATGTAGTAGTTTTCTGAAAGATATAAAACTTACATTAATCATTTTACAAGTGTCGTATGTTTAGTACCTAATACAACCAAATCCCTTCAACAGATCGCAGTAGAATATCATAGATTTTTGAGAAAGTTTTTAAAACTGTTTCCAATTCTTGTTATTGTATTACCAATAGATGGAACCAGTAACCAAGCCGATTAATTTAAAGACTGCACTTGAATAACAATATTTATTGAACAGTAGAAAGTATGATTCTTCCTCTGACAAAAAAAAGTTTTGTCGTCTTGTGACGTATTCAAAGCCTAATGTATACTCACCACCATCAATTTTGCACCTTCCTTTAGTCTTAATACTTTTTCCATCAATCTCATAATCACTTTCGATTCTGATGTGAGGGCAAATCAATCTATAATCAAAACTGTACTCATTTTGGTAGTGCCTGAAAAGCGAGAAATTGGAATCAAATGACTCTGACATAGGTATCTAGGTTAAAGATGAGACACAAAATAAAGAATTCTGTGTATCATGCCTTAAACCTGTAATAACACAAAGCCATTCTCACTTTTAAACTTTACTCAATGATCCCAACTGTGTACCACGATGCGCTTGTAGCTCTACGGCGTTCTTAGAAATTTCTAAGGTTAAGGAGCGCTTGGCTTAACCCATATTCTTCATTTCCATATTCAAAGTCGCCTTGAGCGTGCTCAGTCGTTAGCGTTGATTTCCTCTTTGTTTGGTCATGGCTTGACAGCAGATGGCCACAAATCTACCTCCACCAGTTTGCACTAGGGCGTACTCAGCGTGACCTATACTTTCTCGTCTTTATTTATATAAGGAGGACTTTTGCCATCATTAGGGCAGTAAAGGCTGACTTATTATTATTACTCTGGAATTCTAATAATTTTTCACTAAAACATTAAATAAAATTACTTATCATAATTAAAAGACCGTAGAATATTGTAACTAAAAAAACGTACTGTGATTCTACGAACTTCAAAAGTTCTACTTGACACTCCTTCATTCCATACATTTTGATATTACTTAATTTGTAGTTAATCTCACGGAGGTCAACAACTAGTTCATCTCTGACCAACGGATCTGAAGATCGCACCTTCCCGGGTATACCTTGGACTACAATATCATGGTTTTTACGAGTAGTAATTGTAGTACATTGTACATCATTCAATTTGCATGCATTATTATTACCTGAAAATAAAAATAATTTAGTTAACAGCTTGATTGCAACAGACCTCTCTCTGATATTCAATTACTATCGGGCCGTAGTAGAAATCGTTTAGCATGATCACCCCTTTGGGTGCTGAGCGGGACGCGCAAATATCCAGACCGAAACAAAGAATATTTGTGGGTCATACAAAGGTTTGTTTCGTGCGGGGATCGAACCCGTGGCTCTTCGATCCAGTAGGCGGGGCGGCTTAAGCTCTTAACCTTAAGAGCATTCCTTCGTCGAATCGTCGGATTTTGTAGTCGACATTACTTTTTATGCAAGAAAAAGGATGAAATCAGGATAAATGTGGTCGAAATTTGAGGTTTCCAAAAAATGTGCTTATAAAAGCCGACCGACCGCCTTTGCAACAACGAGCCTCAGGAAAGGCGGCATAAAAAACCGGTGATCCGGGTGAAACAATGTCGGAAGAAAGTATCAGCTGCAAGGTTGAAATGGAGGCGGGGTATGTCTGTTGTATTTCGGATGAGCTTCGGGAATAATTAACCACACAGTGGGTGGGACCCACACATGACAGCGTGGCAAGACTAGTAAGAGGTGATGAGATGAGTTGGATTCCAATCAAAAGAACTGCCATCAGCTTACACTTGACCAGAGTAAGTGGAAAAGAGGGAAGGCTTTCGCCTTGCAGTGAGACAGTACAGGCTTCATAATAATTATTATTAATTAGAACTTGGACAAGACCAAGGTAATGTTTAACCGACATGTAAAACCGGAACTTGTTGTAACACATGACGCTATTCTCGAGGTTGTTCAAGAATATGTTTACCTAGGGCAAACTCTGCAATTGAGGAAAAACAACTTCGAGAAAGAGGTCAACAGAAGAATACGGCTGGGCTGGGCGGCATTTGGGAAATTACGTCGAGTATTTACATCGCCTATTCCACAAAGCCTAAAGACAAAAGTCTTTAATCAGTGCGTCTTGCCAGTTATGACTTATGAAGCCAAAACGTGGACACTCACGGTTGGACTGGTCCATAAATTTAAAGTCACCTAGCGAGCTATGGAAAGGGATATGCTCCGAGTTTCTCTGAAGTGTAGAATCCGGAACGAAGTCATTCGACAGAGAACTAAAGTTATCGACCTAGCCATCCAGATTAGTAAGTTGAAATGGCAATTGGCCGGTTACATGAGCCGAACAACCGATGCCCACTAGGACAAACGAGTTCTTGAGTGGAGACCACGGACGGGCAAACGTAATGCAGGATGCCCTCAGGCTAGGTGGAGCGATGACCTTCGTAGGGCGGCTGGCAGAAACTGGATGCGAGTAGCCGAGGATTGTACCCAGTGGCGTGCATTTGGAGAGGCCTATGTCCAGAAGAGGACTGCTATAGGCTGCTGTTGATGATGACGATGAATAATAATTATAATCAGTGATCGTCACCACCGGCCACGGGTAGTTAGGTATCACTAATTATGGCAGGTTTCGGTCGCCCTTAAAATAATCCGGTTCAGTACATCAAAGCTCATTCACATAGTTCTTGATTTCTTTCCATAATTTACAATAGTCCTTGCGCCTGCTAGGGTCAGTTCGATGTTTATATTTCTTTATTTTTAGCAATGGATCTCAGCAGTAGTTGGCTTACATATCATTAACTACTCGCAAAGGGCCTCTACGTATTGGACGCATTTGCCCGTGCAATTGCCTTTCAAAGGTCCGGGTAAGACACGTGAATCTTAGCGAGATACAAAATTATAATAATAAATACTCACATTGAACGAAAATGATAGGTAATAATAGAATGAATAACTTTGCAGTGTACATCTTGGAAGGGCGTAATAAACTGAATGTGTTCAAGATGGTTTGCCGCTAAATATATACTATCATAGCATAATTTTTTTTCTTTATGTTAATTAATAAAGTAAATTTGGTTATATAATAAAACAATAACGTGCAAACATTACACATTAGCATCTGCTAATTAATTTAGATTTGGGTTTTTTGCCATGACCACATCTTTAGGAACTTCAAAGTTTTTAGAAGCTGTATCTCTTTCACACGTAGTAACACAACAAGGAATAATCTGGAATGGCAACACGCCGCTCTTTTAATGAATTTCATGTCGGTAGTGAATTGATTAACAGTCAAATAGTCAAATCAGTGACGCCATTTTAGCATACATCTTTAAGAAAACTATTTTGTCGATGTATGTATAAGCAATGGGCGATTGTCCCAAAAATAAATTATCGAATGAATCGACAATTGTTTGTGGATTCACATTTGACACACATTTAATTGTGGATTCATTCGTCCTCACAAAATACGATCGAATATCGATCAAATATCAATCGAATGAATGAAAATCGACGGTGCGTTGCCAACGCGCAGGGTACGATCTATACGGGTGGAACGTTTCGATTGTTAACAATAAGTTTTAGTTGATCAGTAATTTCTGTCGGTGAAGGTCATGTCGATAAAGGGCTTAGGTAATGTTGGAAATATCGACTGAATTATAGATAAATATAAACAAAGCTAACGTAGTTATATTCACTAAATCTACCGATCTTGCGTGATGATGGATTACCACAAATTTCAAGGTATTTTCATGAATTAATACGTATAATTCATGAAAATACTTACTTTACTTATACTTAATTTTCTATAGGTATAATTACTTATACGATCGATAAGACCGATCTACGTCGATGGTTCGATGCTCGAAGTTGTTCGGGAGTATGTCTACCTTGGACAAGTTGTCCAATTTGGTAGAAACAACTTTGAGAAAGAAATCAACCGCAGGATCCAATTGGGTTGGGCAGCATTTGGCAAACTACGTCACGTTTTCTCTTCGCCTATACTGCAATGTCTGAAGACTAAAGTCTACAACCAATGCTCCTACCTGTTATGACTTACGGGGCCGTGGCCACTCAGTGGGACTAGTCCAAAAATTCAAAGTCGCACAGCGGGCTATGGAGCGAGCTATGCTCGGCGTCTCTTTAAAGGATAAAATCCGTAATGAGGTAATCCGACAAAGAACCAAAGTTACCGACATAGCTCGCAGACTCAGTAAGCTAAAGTGGCAATGGGCTAGTCAGATCTGCAAAGGGACCGACGGCCGATGGAGCAAGCGTGTCCTAGAGTGGAGACCGCGACTTGGTAAGCGTAAGCTAGGACGGCCCCCAGCTAGATGGGCCGATGACCTCAAAAAGGTCACTAGGACAGACTGGATGCGGAAGGCGGAGGAACGTGTGCAATGGCGCGTGTTAGGAGAGGCCTATGTTCAGCAGTGGACTGCGATAGGCTGATTGATTGATAATTACTTATATACTTTAATTATTAAATAAAAAAATTAAAAAAGTCCCGAATTGAATCTATTAAATGAAGCCAAAACAATCGACGGTGCGTTGATGCGTTCGATTCGTCTGTCGATTGCATACTCGTCACTAAAGTTACGCGCGCACCGTCGGAACGCTGAGCAACAATCGACCAATAATCGAGATGACTTTCATGACAGTTCCCATTACAACGCATTTTTGTCGGTGTCATATAAAAATTATTATTTTAAATGCTTATAATGGATATAAAAAATTTCGTCTATCGGAAAATTCGTCTATCACGAATTGTCCGATAACCATCGTGCAACGTTAGTAAAAGTGTGAGTTGCTGTATAGGGTCTTGGGTCAAGACGTACTAGGTAGATCCTACAGGTGCACTAATAAAACCACCTGTTAGGTTATCGTGATCTATATTTGATCCAGGAGATCCGGTGTCCTTGTGATCTGTGCTTACGATCTAATCATACAAAAAAAACTATTGAGTATATAAACTGTATAAAAAACTCAATACCGCGATTCGCAATTCCGGGCGTCTCAATGAGCGTCATCTAGGGAGGTTATATGGAAACTAAAATGATATAATTTAATAATACGTAAACAGTTGCAGTGAACAACAATAACCAGTGAGCTAAGAGTACGAACTGAAGTGCTGTATTCATGAGTAAACCTCACTAAACTACAAAACAATTACAACTTAACCAATATTTTTATGTTAGCGTGCCATACAATTAGTGAATTGAGAATAATATCCAGTATAACAGATAAAATGATAAGTGACTAAAATGTCAGTAAAGTGATCGGTTGTTTGATTTGAATTGTTAGCCGAACATACCCGAACCGAACATATTCGAAACAGTGTCAGCCTCACAAAAAAACAATTTTAATTTCTACTCAACTTTGATAAGTTATTATAGCGACCTTAAGGAACATAGTTGATACTATCTGGGTCTAGCGATCGAGTCCCAACTATACTGGTCTTTTTGCAGTGTGCAATTTTAAGGACGTTTGTGGTGGAAAACACTGAGAGTTCAGACTACACTACCTAATAGATAAATAATAGATGGGTGCTTAGTTAAAATGGAATCGGAAAATATAACATTTCGGCGACCACGTCTACCTAGTCCATCATGTGGCCATAGTTCTGATGATTCAAGCCTATTTGAGGAAACTATGATGAATCCGCCAAATTCGTTTCCAAATCGTTAGCTGATTTAACTGAAAAATTAATACATCCGTCAAATGAATTTAAAAGTGCGTACTTAGAAATTGAACATCTTAAAAATGAAAATATGGCATTCAAAACGGAGCTCCTAATGTGACAGAAGAACATAGGAAGCTTTCGAATAAAAGGTGCTACTGACACGCTACATTATAATATTATGTCATCTCGTTCAGAGCGTAAGCAAAATAAAATAAACCAAAACCGAATAAACCTTCATTGCCAACAAAATAAAAATTGCAAATGCTCTCTCTATTAACTACATGCACCACTACACGCCTACTTTAATTACAATATGTCATAATAAAGCAAATGGAATTGAAAATATTGCACTGAATCAAACAGATACCACACAAATCAGGATGATAGTGACAATGCTGTTGTAATGAAATATGAGGATCTAATTCCAAAACAGGTAATAAATAAAAAGAAAACAGTAGTGATTGTTGATCAACAAGGGAGGCATCTACAAAAAACTTTACAAAATCTTGTAGGTCAAGACTTCATAGTTAGCTGTTTTTGGAAACCTGGCGCTGTTTTCACACATCGTTGTGTCAAGTCCTAATGTCAGAAAAAATAGAAATAAACTAACTTAATGTAAACGATTTTGTGATAGTCATGAGAGGTATAAATGACTCGAACCCTATTGAACATACCAACATAATTATGTGTGAAGTACCGTATAATAGGCATTTGAATGAAGCTAAGATAAATCGTGAATTAAGATTTGCTTGTTCGACAAATAATATTAATATTATATTCCTGGACCTCAGTTATTCAACTTATTCTCCTTTCAGTAAAACTGCCTTGTATACATTTCAATTAATAATAAAAGAAATCCTACACATAGACTATAAAACGAAGTACGATGCCTATACCACCAGTAAACTTAGAATTTGCTCTCCAGTTTGTTCGGATAAATCTACGCAAACCAATCTAGGATTTAACTATCGAGCAAGCAAAAAGAGCTTTTTCGTGTCTAACAAAATAAACATATTACATCCAAATATTGCCAGTCTTTTAAGCAAATCAGACTTATTGACACAATAATACAATTGATATTTTATGCCTATCGGAACACAATATGCTGATAAGTGACTGTAAACTACTCAACATTAGCAATTTTACACTGGAGTCATTATTTACTCATAACACGCGTCATGGTGGTTCTTGTATTCTTGTACGTACTTCACATAAGTCTAAAGTAATTAATAAAATAAATAGCTACTGTACTGAAGGTACTATTGAATGTTCTGGAATAGAGCTTGTTGATCAGAAAATCTTGGTTTTCTGTTTATACAGACCACCTAAAGTAAGCCAAGAAGAATTAAATATATTTTTTGAAAAATTTGATGTACTACTTAGTCAATTTTGCCATAGTGAGAAACAAGTTATAATATGTGGTGACTTTAATATTAATTTATTAAGCAAAACAAAAAGGTCTACTGAATTTGTACAACTGCTGTCATGTTATAATCTTAAATGGCCTTTCCAAAAGCCTACACGTCCAACAAGTGGGACATGAATAGACAATATTTTACGTAATGTACGTGGGTAAATCTAAGTTACTAGAATTGGCTTTATCAGATCACACAGTTCAGTTTGTGTCTTGTCTAGCAATAAGAGTCCGGTAAATAAATACTGGTTCAATAATAAGCAAGACTTAAACCTTTACAATATTAGTAAATTTGTTGATTGTATAAACTCTTTAACGTTTTTCGAAGAATTTAAATGTGATGATCCCGTTAGGGTTTTTAATGACTTCTATGAAACTTTTGTTTTTTTTTTACAATTTATGCTTCCCTGCTACTTATGTGAGAGTAAACATGAAAAACCGACCAAGATGGATAACAAAAGGCATTAAGATGTGTTGCAAGTGTAGGCGTTATCTTTTATGGCTATATCGATCAAAACGGACACAAAAAAATAAAATGGCATTTAAATATATTTCAACAAGATTAAATCGTATAATTAAACATTAGCAAAAATATCAAAATAACTATTTTATAAAATCAGCCATCAACAAAAAAAAGCCACTTGGAATAGTATTAATAATTCAAAATATAATAAGCCTAAAGATGAAATTCATGACATATACAATATAGACAAAAATTTAACAGCAGATGACCCATTAACTATTGCTACCTCTTTAATAATTTTTTTATTGACCATATTAATAATTTAAATTCTAACATAAATATTCTTTTTTTTTACAAAAAAAAAATAACTTTAAAAAACATAACCCCACACTAGGATTTATTCCTTGTCGTGGGTGCGTTTACAAACATGAAAATTCACATACACAAATACCCAGACCGGAACAAATAATTGTGGATCACACAAAGATTTGTCCCGTGCGGGAATCGAACCCGCGACTATTAGACACAGTGGGCGGAGCGGCTTAAACTCTTAACCACTGCGCTAAATCGTCAGCCTATTAGCGTTTAAATCTCTCTGTATATGACCCCTATCATACCTGATGATATAAAAGAATTACTGACCTAAGAAACACAAAAAGTACAGGATACGATCATATATGTGATGATTTTAAAATGCATATCTTTAAAGATATCTCCAATATTAAGTCATATTATAAATGTATTTATAATACATGGAATATATCCAGATAAACTTTAGTTGACAATCATTTTAGACCATTATTTAAGAAAAATGACAAAAAATGTATGTCTTGCTATAGGCCCATTGCTTTAACCCCTGTTTTTTCTAAAATTTTTGAAAGAGTCATATATGATAAAATTTACAATTATTTTGAGACAATGCACGTTTTTGCTAAAGAACAATTCGGTTTCGGAAAAATAAATCGATAAATTTAGCAATCTATCACTTCTTGAAAACAGTAATGGAAAACGTGGACAGTAAAATATCAGTGTGCGGGATTTACATGGACCTCACCAAAGCGTTTTATTGTGAAGATTATTCTAAGCTACTTCAGATATTACATATGTATGGGGTGGGAGGAAACGTTTTGAATTTAATTGAATCTTATCTTACTAATAGGAAACAATGTACTCAAATAACGAGAATATGTCCAAAAAAAGAAAAACAATATCATCTGCCTACAGAGTAGTTAGGTTTGGTGTTCCTCAAGGAAGCGTACTTGGGCCACTTCTCTTTAATATCTACATCAATGATTTCCCAAACGTGATAAAACGACCAACATTTTTATTTGCAGATGATATTACTATAGTTATAACTGTTACAAATAAAGTAGCTCTTGAGAAAAATATAAATGAAACTCTCTCTATAATTATTCAATGGCTTACTTCAATGAACCTAAAAATTAATTTGGAAAAAACTTACATTATGATATTTAAAAATAGAATTTCACATCAATATAACCTCAACATATCCTATATGAGGAACTCCCTACCTAACATCAATTCAAGAATTTCAATCAACAATATTCCTGGGACTATATATTGATGACTTACTAAATTGGAAATTGCATGTTGAGAGTTTGTGTCTAAAACTAAGTCAACAATCGTATGCACTTTATAGGCTTTCCAAGGTTGTTGTTCGATCAGCAGTGATACCATAACAATGTAGGTTTTTTGTTGAGGTATAGTATTCTATTCTGGGGATATTCTACTTATAAGGAACGTGTATTTATATGCCAAAAAATATATATACGTGCTATTTGCAATCTACAACGAACAGATAGTTGCAGACCTTTCTTTAAAAATTTAAAAATCTTGACTGTGCCCTGTCTGTACATACATGAAGTGGTAATGTTTATAAAGAAAAATATAAACTTATTTGAATACTATAGGAGTAAACGACATGCATACAAAATCAGCTGCCCAACTCATAAAACAGCAATGTTTAATAAAAGCATGTTTTGTATGGGACCTCGCATCTACAACCACATGCCAAAGCATATACTAGAAGTAACTGATGAAAGAGTATTTTTAGATGTAGACTAAATCGACTTTTAGTGGAAAGGGTTTACTATAGTAACAAGGTATTCGTAAACACGAATACCATGTTGACAATATAATATGATGCAACTTATCTTAATTTATAAATGTCCGATACAATTATTATGTTTTCTTAATTGTTAGGTACTTCAAGTTCTTAGATTAGTCCTAATTATATTTGCATGCCAAAAGGCAGAATATAGCGTACGACCAATGTAATTTTAACATCCACTGTAACCCATTTTCGCAAATAAACTGATTTGATTTGGTTTGAAAAAGTATGATTGTATTCGAATAAACGGAATAATCGAATGATTTGATTGTTTTTAAAAATAATAGTCTATCGTTAGTATGTATCGAAGAAGTGAACTCTTGACGAAACAATTGACAAAACAGAAGTATTGACAAGTGTAGAACCAGATAGTATTCAGGGTCTGATGATGAAACCGAAAGGTGGCCGATGGAAACATACAACTACTCAATATAACCCCGCCGTGTTTGGGGTCGTTGGATTTGTCTTGACGAATACTTTGGACCCGGATGGTATCCAAGGTCTGATGATGTAACCGTAAAGAAATCAACAATGCAAGATATTTTCGTTGTATTTTTGCTATAAAAACTTGATTTATAAAAAAACTCACTAGTAAAACAACCTCATAAAATGTATCAAATAACGTGTGAATTAAAACGACTAAAACAATAGAATTACTTTATAGAATAGTTCAATTAAATTTTAAAAACTGCGTCAAAAAAAATTAATATAATTTTAAAACACTTTCAGTAGCTTGAGACTTTTATCTATATCATCAAGCCAGATCCCTTGCGGGGTAGGCAAGAGTACAGAGTTCCAACAGGTTCTTTCCTTACATACCTCTCAGGCTTCCTCCACTCTCATAGTACGACTTTTATTAATAATATCAGCTTGTACTGTTCCACTGCTGGGCAAAGGCCTTCTCTCACAAATCGAGGTGAAAGAGATTAGAACAAACTCCATCACGCGGACTCAGTGCGGATTGGTGAAGGCAATTTTATGGCCACCTGTTGTTGGAACTTATCTAGTCGCCTATAAGGCTTCCAACTTGGCTTAACGACTATTGCGTTAAGTGGTAACCAGGACCAACGGTTTAGCGTGCCTTTTGAAGCACGGAGACGCTCGAATATGAAAATAGCATAAACGGTCACCTATCTGAAACCGACAGGCTGAAAATTGCTTAACCTTGGTGGCCGCTAAGAACACCGCAGGCCCGCAGCGCTACGAGTATTTCAAGATGACCATGTATATATTTTACTAGCAGTTTTATGCGACTTTTTAATAACTTTCTAATGGTGAAAGAACTATTCTATGGAGGGACGAAATATGATATATTCCAATCAAACTTTAAAACGGTTTTTTTCTGAACTCAACATAAAAACGTCGATGTCTTGCTTACAGCATTTTCATTTCCATGTTTTCGGAAATAGTACCGCCATCATATAACACTTGTTATAGATTGCAATCACAACTGAAACATCTTAAAATTGTGATGGTCTATTTACAAAGTTTAAAAGTTTGATTGCAATAGACTATACGTTCAAAAAGCATAGTTATACAGGGGTACCCTCAAACTTCTTAACTGTTTGTCAAATCTTCACAGAATTAACGATGTCTTTAGCTCTTACATCTCAGTCTACACCCGTGACCGTGGGTGCCAAGCACTCGAAACATTTGACACTTAAAAATCAAAATATACTTCGATAAAAACCGAAAAATAGTTTTATTTCAAGTGTCTGTGTCCGCGGCGAGGTCGAAGAATCCTTTGCCCGCCGAACGGTGCAGAGTTCTACGGCGAGACACCTAGTATATGCCCCCTTGAGGCGCCCATTATCTATTCGCCCCCTTGCCCTGCTGGCTCGCTAGGTGGCGCTGTTGTTGACCGGATCTGCTAATGACTAATAAAATAGTAGAGTAATACTAAAAAATGAGTTTATATGATTTTAAAGAGCACATAGAAAAGTAGAGGAACGATGGTGAAGAAGGATAAGGGAGAGAGTTACATAGAAATTATAATATTCTTTTGTGCTAATGGTTTATATGTCCTTGGTTTTCTGCTATGGGGGCCTCATTCTTATTGGGTTTCAGATATCAAATCAATTTCTTGTAAGTTTTCCATATTTTTAAAAAAATACACAATTTTTGAAGGCTCAATGCATTATCTATGCAATCCATCAATGCAAAGCCACGGAATGGAATAAGATTACACAATACCAAGTGTCAAATTTATATTTTGATAAATCTAGGTTGTATCAAAATCAGTTTGTCTGTGTATATGGCTCACTAGAACCATAGAGATAGGACTTAAAAGTATAGAGAGATCATAAACCCAGTTCAGCTGCATACTTTTTATAGACACTTTGTACCATTTAGGAAACCAATTTAAAAATCTTTCTTCCTACATGGTTTCCCTTCTTTATTATTCAAAATATAATGGGTTGTCATTTTGACGTAGGCTCCACGCAAATTTATCGCCTAATATTGGTTTGTCTAGTGACTGTATTATTGATGACCTTTTTTTCTAGTAATAATTAATGTCAAAATAAAGTACAGGAGTGTAACTGATTACGATAAATTTGTCCCCCTTTCTTATCACTTACATGACAGAAGTGTAAGCAGTGCAATTATATAATTTTGTTTATGCTTCCTCTGTGCTTTAAGTACATCCATGACTAGAACGATAGGTAACATTAGTCTCTGTATTGCTAGCTTATGGAAACATTAAAAAATCACTATCAGCTTTTATTAGACAGACTCTAGTTTAGTTAATTAAAAAAATTTAAATATGACCATTTGTAAGTACCCCGCAGAATTTATATAAAATAAATGATTTGAGTTTGAAATTGATCAAGAAACAAAATGGATTTGATGGAAACGAAAAGTGTATAAGCACTTTGAATAACTGAAAATGTTCTGCGCATTTTATCACTGATTACACCTGTATAAACATTCACCATACCGCCAGTTTAGTCTCTTTGCTAAATTATACCTAGATCTAACCAGCCAATTGTTGTTGCTTTTCTTTAATTTTGATCATTTTTGATTGTTTCTTCGAAATAAGTTTCTGAAGTTTAAGGCTGTATAAGAATACATTTTTTTTATTAACCTAACGTGTCCCACTGCAGGGTAAAGGTCTCCCCGTCCTTTCTCCAACGATCTCTATCCCCTGTCAATAATGGCCATTCTTTTCGATACACGTCGAGGTCATCGCGCCACCGCTTCCTGGGCCTGCCTCGGCGACGATGGCCTTGTTGTGGAACCCACTCGGTACACAGTTTGGCCCACCTACGAGGCATGCCTTTTAAGTTTTGTCGTTTGAAGAAAAAAACACAACTAGAACCTTATAGTACTTTTTATTGTGTTTCAAAGTATTCACCACGTAGCTTAATATACTTTTCCATTCGCTCAAACCAGTTATTATAACATTCATTCCACTCTAAAGAGGGGGGTGTTCAAAATGGCTGTCTTGAAAGCGTCGACTGCTTCTTCACCGGACTGGAACTTTTGACCACGAAGACTTTTCTTAATTTCAGGAAATGTAAAGATATTGTAACGGCTTAAGTCAGGGCTCTATGGAGGCTGGTCAAGAATTTCTACTTTTTCCTGCTTCAAATACTCAATCGTTTAACGAGCGCTGTGTGAGCTTGCGTTGTCGTGGTGCAGGATGATGCGTCGCTTTGAGTTAGATTTTCGAAGTTCGGCGATGACTTGTGGTAAACAAACTATGGTATACCACTCTGCGTTAACCGTTCTACGATCTTCAAGTGCACTAGTCGCAACATGGCCGGTTTTTCTAACGAACGTGGCCACCATCTTCTTTGAAGTGCTTCGAGAACGAACAACTTTAGTCGGCTTTGGCTCGTCTTGAAAGACCCAGATTGTAGATTGTTGTTTGAAATCAGGATCGTAGGCATATATCCAAGATTTGTCACCACTGATGATGTCGTAGACGTGATATGACTCTCCTCGGTTGAACCTTTGCAGAGTTTTCTTACACCATCTGACCCGGCCTGCCTTGTGATCGTCGGAAAGCAGATGCGGTATCCAACGGCAAACTAGCTTTCTCACACCAAGCGCTTCATGCAAGATCTTCTGAATGGTTGTCCCTGAGATGCCTAATAGAGCCTCTATCTCTCAATACGTCACATGACGATCTTCGAGAATTAGTTGTCTCACAGCAATGATGTTATCTTCAGTGAAGGCGGATTTTGGGCGCCCTTCGCGAGATTTGTCACTAACACTAGTATGTCCACGCTGGAATTCTAAATACCAGCGTTCGACAGTCCGCAGGCATGGGGCTTCATCACTGAATACAGATGTTAGCTCTTCAAAACACTGAAGCCGTGTCAGGCCTCTTCTAAAGTTGTAGAAAATTATTGCACGAACATTTTCCTTAGAAAGATTCATTTTCGTACGTAACCTGACAGATTCCAATCGACGCTCTGACTAAACAATAGTATTAATCCTAATACTTTCAACTGCTTTGAGATTCAAAATTTAAACAAATTCGAATATAGAACAGTTTCATATTCAAAATTACCGGGAAATATGGAAACGACAGAACTTTTAACTCCGACGTCTAGAATGCGGGTCATGGAGCGTAGCACCGTGTTCCGTACTCGATCGATACGTTTTTTGCCTAAGATGCTATGCTCCATTGCTCGTTGGCAAACCTTGAGTTTGGACTTTAGAGCCTCGGTTAGTGACCACGTTTGAGCGCCATAGGTGAGAACGGGCATGATACCCATGTCGATAAGTTTCCGTTTTAATGTTAAAGGCAGGTCGCCTTTCATAAGCTGCCCCATGGACCAGTAGCTCTTGCAGGCATTTTCGATGCGACGATCGATTTCTTTGTTTTGTTTGTTTTCGAAGGAAACTATCTGGCCTAGGTATATGTACTTATCCACGTAATGCAGAGCTTGCCCATCAACCTCAATTTTGTTGTGTTTTTGACCGGTTCATCATCAGTCCAACCTCAAGGCTCTTTCTGCTGAGTTCTTGAAGCATATCTTCCAGGTAGCGAGCTGTGGAAGCGAAAAGGACAATGTCATCGGCAAAGTGCAGATTTGTTACTCTTTTGCCGCAGATGACTATCCCCTTTGTCGCCCATTAAACTGCTAGGATCTTAAAAACTTCCTCTAGGGTACTTATAAACAGTTTTGGAGAGAGCGAGTCGCCTTGCTTAACTCCTTTTTCTATTTTAAACGTGGAACCAGTGGTATTCAGTTTAACAGACGCTGTACCTTGATTGTAGATGTTTTTTTTTATGAGATCTATGTATGTTCTTTCAATTTGCTGGATTTTAGAGCTGAAAATATGGCGATGTGGTAAACTTTATCAAAATCCTTTGCATAGTCCACAAAGGCTATGCACAAAGGCTTTTAAAACTATAAATGGTCTGTGGTGGAATAATTCGAATACAACGGGTAGGTTTATGGTTAATTATTTTTAACTGTAGGAGGTAGCAACTAGCCAGCACGATGACTATATTCATAATTTAATATTAATGTAGGTATTTTAGTAGTTAAGAACCTGCCCCACCGTTGGCCATGGGCCTCCTCTCAAACTGAGAGGGCTTAGGTTGACCCAGTGCGGGTTGGCGAACTTCTGATGTATGATAATGTTCTGATTATTATAGTTTACCTATTAGCTGACTGTTTTATATATCTGAAACAAATCATTTATTCTACACTTATTATGTACCAATTTAAGCGTACTATTATACTGCTGCTTTGAAGACACAACCTGACTACCGGTTTTGGGGTTCTTGTTTGTTCATGGTCACTATAATGTCTTTGCTTGCGATGGCTGTCTTGAGCGTGTCACTCCCTTCCCCACAATATGGTTGAGGGGAGTGATGGATGTTCCAGTAGTCATACTCGTGAACGGGTGCGTTGGCGACTGGTCCATCTGGAATTCTTTAGACCTTTACTTTCTAGAAAAGACGCCATCAGACTCATAATTCGGTTGAAAGATGTACTGGAGCTGGATCGTAAATTAAATTCTAACCTAAATACACACCATTTTATTGAAGAAAATTGGAAACTAAAAGAGAACTAAATAACAAATATAATTTGACAATTTGTAAGTACAAGGTTTATACAAAATAAATTGATTGAGTTTGAGTTTGAAAACAATATTCCACTAAAAGAAATCTTAACCACGGCCAATCAACAAAGTTCAGCTTTTGTTTCGACTTGTTTAATCTACTTAATGGAGTAGGCATACGTGCAATCAGCAACAGAAGTTATAAAATTCTCTGTCATCATCTTTAGATATCCACTGAAGGACTCACTCTCTCCAAAATATCGCAATGGCGACCGCCTTTATGCTGTATGCATTCACCAATTACTAGGAAATTTCCCAGGTGAACAGTCCACCTTGTGGTGTGCCTGCTTACTCCAAATCTACCGATCTGTGGTCGCTACTAAAGAATTTTTCTACCCCAACGCCTGTCAGTTCTACAAGGGATGTGTCGTAGAACACAATGAAGTCTCTCATAAATTACTGACCAAAGTAAACTACAAATTAAAAATCAAAAAGTATTTATTTATACATATCCCTTAGTTTTAGTACCTCATACCATATATCAGGCGTACAAAATAACATTATTAAATTGATTGATAAGTGTCCCGATTTTTTTTTATATATTTCAAGTGTGTGACAAAACTTGGTGTGATGCACAAATATTTGTTTCGGTCTGGGTGTTATTGTCTGTGAATTTTGTGTTTGTAAACGCACCCACCACACAGGAATAATTCCCAGTGTGGGGCGTTGTTTCGTGACTTGAGTCTGCTCGTAGATCGTCATTCTATATGTATAGTGTACATAGTAACTAACGTTTTGCAGGTATACACCTACTAAAATGAATACCTAGTTAATTATTATTAAATACCACTTCGATCGGAGTAAATTTCAAATAGTCATTAATGTTTTCTAGATAATCATCCATGAGGATTTTTATCGCTGATGGATGAACTATACCATCTACAGTTCTCGTATTCTCGTGTATGTGCTTGAGGACTGCGGTAACTGCAATAAGACAAAACAGAACTTTAGTAATGTTAGTCGAAATTTTCCTGTTTTTTTTTGTCTTAAAAAGCTAAAAAAATCAGTTGACAGTCTACTTGGTAAAACGCTTGTTTTGTAATACGTGCGAATGTCTCCGTACAATGGCTCTACCAAAATTAATTTATTCATTCATGACGTAAATATCGGTGATCATACATAAAAAAAAATACTGTAACGACTTCAATACACCTCGATATCAGGTGAACTCTATCTCAAGATGATAATTTTAAAACGTAATAAACACCCCCATCGATCCGTCAAGAAGTAATAGTAATACCGCTTTGTGGGGCGCGCGTCAAAGGGTTTGATGTACTTCTATCGATGTACTTAGAGGGTTCTCGTCCGCATTCTAGAACTTTCATACAGTACAGCGCCTAATAAATTACTTCGCACGTTATTCGGCATTTATTTGCCCCGCAAACGTAACAATACATACAGACGAATATAGAACCTCCTCCTTTTTGAAGTCGGTTAAAAACATACACAAGTACATTTTGTGACAACAACGACTGACGAAAGCGTCAAAACGTCTCATAGTGACAGAGACGTCGCTCTACGAAGCCAAAAGAAGCCGATTATCGTCCTCTTTAGCCGATGTGCATTATTTACCACTAGTGTTGGACATTTTTCAATTGCAAAAAAATTAATTTGCAGTTAAATTAATTCGTCTGAGGTACTCAAAAATAACAATGACTTTTGGACGTTAGACGCCTCAGTGCCTTACGTACTCATGAAAGCTGTAGAGAACTCATGATCACGCAAGGCATAACAGGCGGCTTAAAACCACACATAAGCCGCGACGCATTCCGAAATATTTTAATTGCAACTTAATTATTTCACATTTCAAACTCTGTTTACTACCGCGTAACGTACACCAAGTAAAAGAAAACGATGCTAGGAATCTTTCCAAAAGAACCTTAAATATTTCTAAGATCTTAAATTGTCTCCTTCACTTTCTACAATACCTACGGAAATTAGGAATATTATTAATAGAGACCTACTCTTAAGTTACAAACCTAAAAAAGGCCAAGCACCGCATAAAGCTACAAAAATCTCACCTTTTTCCTTATCATTGTTAAACTGATCCTGGATGTCGTAGTTGAATTTGTCTTGAGTTTCGACGTTCACATCCCAGTTAAGGATACGCATGTATTCTTTACCGTCGCTAGCTTTTTGCGTTTTAAGATTTCCAAGATATTTAATGTGATAGTTTCCTGGAAGATATGAAACTTAAATTATTTTAGCAGACAGCTAAATTCCTTCAGTAGATGGCAACAGAAATCCTAAATTTTTTAGGCAGTTTTTAAAATTGTTCACAATATCTTGGGGTTGTTGATGTATGCTATGAACCAGTAACAAAGTTGATCAGTTTAAAGACTGTAATCTAATATCATTATTTATTAAACAGTATAAAGGTTCTGATGAAGAATGATTGTTCCTCCGGTAAACAATCACATTCTTTAATAAGAAATTACATAGATTCTATAACTTTTGCTCCATTACCAAAATTTAAAGTTACTTCTTCTCCTATTATATTCAAGGTTTTATGGCAATACTCACCACCATCAATTTTGCATTTTCCATTACTCTTAATAATTTTCCCATCGATCTCATAATCACCTTCGATTCTGATGTGTGGGCAAATCAATCTATAGTCAAAGCTATACTCATTTTGGTGGTGCCTGGAAAGCAAGAAATTTTAATTAATGTTCTTTCACGTCGTATTTGGGTAGAAGATGAGACACAAAATATAGATTGATGAGTGGAATTTTATTTTTCCTACTCCTCCTGTTTTTCTTTCTAATAAAAATTATTGCAGGTTCCAAGACAATTAAAGCGCTTCCCGGGACACTTCAAGGTCCAAACCTAGGTGTCATCTAAGGAGACCATTGTGTAATTCGTTAGCGTCGATTTCTACTTTGTGTGGTCGTGGTTTGACGGCAGATGGCCACAAATCTACCTCCACCAATCTGCATTCGGCCATACTCCACGTGGCCTATTCTGTCTCACCTTTAATTATGTGATGATGCCTTTGCATAGCATAGCTTAGCATTGGGACAGTATAGGCTAACTAATTATATTATTCCTCTGGAATTCTAATTGTTTTTTTTTTAAAAAAACATGAAATAAAATTACATATAATATTCAACAAAAAAAAATAATTCGTACTCTGATTGTATGAGCTTCAAAAGTTCTACTTGACACTTCTTCATTCCATACATTTTGACGTTATTTAATTTAAATTTAACCTCAGGGAGGTCCACAACTGTTTCATCTCTCATCAACGGATCTGTGGACCGGACCTTCCCGGGTATACCTCGCATTATATTATCATGGGTTCTTTTAGCTGCCGTAATTGTAGTACATTGTACATCATTGAATTTGCATACGTTATTGTTACCTGAAAATAAAAAGGATTTAGATAACAGCTTGATTGCAACAGACATCTATCGAGTAGACGCGGGTTCGATCTACGCCCGGGACAAATCTGTGTGTGACCCACAAATATTTGTATAGATCTGGGTGATTGTGTAAGTAAATTTCTTCATGTACATATGTATATACACACACACCGTCACGCGTTTATTCCCTAAGCGGAGGTGGCAGAGGTGTACTGAGTATACCCACCCATGTAATAGGGGGCGAGCCTATTGTCATATACCGGGCACAATTCCAGACTCCGGACTCGTACTGGGAAGTTTTCGTTAGAAAAGCTACACTTGTCCGACCTAGGATTTGATCCTAGGACCTCGTGATCATCATTGAGAGAGTTCTGCCAAAATTTTTAGTAGGTTCGGTTTGTGACTATTCTAAGTTCCTAAGGCAATGCATTCCGAAGAAGGATAGATTGAACGAAGAAGGAAGGGTGAATAAAATCAGAACGATGAGTACGCCACTGAAGAAGACGATTACTTGAGTAACGAAGATTTTTCTCGTGATTGAAGCACATACTAAAATTGAGAAGAAAGACAAGTGGGCGAGGCTGAATAATGCAGAATAGAAAATAATTTTGTCAATGCCCTCAGAGTTCTACGCTGTCGAATAGGTAACCACTTTAAGTAAGAACGATGCACTGACATATGAGTCATATAGAAGCAAATATATATATATTTTTGCCGTGTGGTGCCGGCAGAGCAGAATAGCGCCACCCCATATCTTCCCGTGGGTATCGTAGAAGGCGATTAAGGGAGTGTGAGAAAATACTGACTCCTTGTATCTTTCTCACCGTGATACTGCTCCGTCTGTCTGAGTCCTTCTCCGGTCGTAACGGTCTCCGTTCCACTGGGCCCAGAAGGATAAGGATGAGTATGTGCACCTGTGTCTCGCGCGTATACTTGTGCACCTTAATATTTCCTGCGCATCTGACCGCTTCCGTTACTGGACTCCGAGTACGCAAAAGTCCTGTGGCGATGGGTAGAAGTAGAGAGGTCTAGCCTGATGCAAACTAGGCTTTGTCTGATATCTGCACGCAGGCGGTCCCGGGGGCGTGAGAACACGCCGTGGTCGTTTCCGAGCTGCACATTTGGGACGACAGCACGGGCTCGGCAGCACTTGGGATGTCAAAGCAGCCCTGTTTAGGGAGGCACTGCTTTCCCCGCTCAGCTGGGGAGGGGGCTAGAAAAGGTGCCCTAAAAAATGCTCGTCCCGACATGGCAGATGGTAGTAACCGCGGCTATCATCGCATCATTTAAATCGTGGTCGACGCCGCAAAGGAAATTTAAAAAGAACACCTGTTATGACATTCGGCGCGTGGAACGTGAGAACGCTTCTTGATCGAGATGTCAACGCCTGCCCCGAACGTAAGACCGCCATAGTAGCTCGGGAACTTCATCGCTATAGCGTGGATGTGGCTGCTCTCAGCGAAACACATCTCCCCGATGAAGGAGAGCTGGTGGAAGCAGGTGGCGGCTACACTTTCTTCTGGAAAGGTACCGCTGCCTCCGAAACTCGACGATCAGAGGTAGGTTTTGCCATCAAGAATCACTTAGCAAAGCATTTAGAGGAGTACCCTGTACATATCTCAGACCGCGTAACCACACTGCGCCTTCACCTGGACAAAGACAACTACCTTAATGTCATCAGTGTCTATGCTCCAACGTTAGACAAGTCTGATGACATCAAGGAAAAGTTCTATGAGGAAGTGACACATTGCCTCGATAGCTTCAACGCCAGGGAGCAGGTTTTATTGCTGGGCGATTTCAATGCCAGGGTTGGACGGGACTATGAGGCTTGGCCTGGAGTTCTGGGTAGACATGGAGTTGGCAACATGAACAGCAATGGTCAGTTGCTGCTCAGTCTTTGTGCTCAATACGGTCTGGCAATTACGAACACTATGTTTAGACTTGCCGCCAAGTACAAGACAACATGGATGCACCCAAGATCTAAGCATTGGCATTTGATTGACTATGCTATCGTGAGACAAAAAGATTTCAGCCAAGTACAGGTCACCCGCGTGATGCGTAGTGCGCACTGCTGGTCTGACCACCGACTTATTGTCACTAAGCTACGAATCCGCCTCCGTCGCCCGCGTAGATCTCTTATAAAAAAGCTTGCTTCTTTGAACTTGGATAAGCTAGAAGATATCGCGGTCAGGGAGAAATACGCTGAAGCCCTGTCTGAAAAGCTGATGCCAGCTAATGAGGTAGGTGATGTTGATGCTGCCTGGGGAACTATGTCATCTCATATCATGGATACCGCTTCAACTGTACTGGGTAAAAAAATCCGTCGCAACGAAGACTGGTTTGATGGAAATGATGAAACCCTGCGGGCAGCATTCGACAAACACCGAGATCTCCTGCGACAGCACAAAAGGCAGAGAGGAAGCGTTGCGGTTGTTAAAGCTAGTGACCTCGAATTGCGCAAGCTGTCTCGACATATGAAAGACAAGTGGTGGCAGGACAAAGCTAGTCACATGCAATGGCTCATTGACACAAACCAGCTGGGTGAGTTCTACAGTGAGGTACGTAAGCTGATTGGTTCATCCTACCAAGCTCGGGTGCCTTTAAGGTCTCTAGACGGTAGTCACATGTTGACAAGCAAGGAGGATATACTAAACCGCTGGGCGGAGCACTTCAACATTCTGCTAAATGTGGATCGATCAGCTGATCTGCAAAGTATCGGTTTAATGCCTCAGCTCCCTCTCGCCTTTGAGCTGGACGAGACTCTATTGCGCGACGAGATTGTTACTGCCATCAGACAGCAACAAAACAAACGGGCGGCTGGCATTGACCTTATACCGGGAGAGATGATAAGATACGGCGGAGAGGAGTTGCACACGTTAGTGTGGGAACTATTTGTTCGCATGTGGGAGGAGGAGCGCGTTCCGGATACCTTTAAAGTATCGCGCATAAGTGCTCTTTACAAGCACAAGGGTGACCGATCTGACTGCAACTCCTACCGCGGTATTTCGCTCCTTTCAGCCCCCGGAAAGGTCTTTGCTAGAGTCCTCTTAAACCGCCTAAAGAACTTGTCTGAAAAGATTCTGCCTGAAACCCAGTTTGGCTTCCGACCGGACCGAGGCACATGCGAAGCTATATTCTCTGTGCGTCAACTGCAAGAAAAGAGCAGGGAACAGGGCTGTCAGCTGTACCTTTGCTTTGTTGACCTGGAGAAGGCTTTCGATAGCGTGCCTCGGGAAGCTCTATGGTTGGTGCTAGGTAAGCTCGGGTGCACGGAAAAGTTTGTGAGACTTCTTAGACTCCTGCATGACGACATGCAATGCTGCGTTGCCGTAGACGGTGAACAGACAGACTTCTTCCCCGTTACCTGTGGGGTGAAGCAAGGATGTGTCTTAGCGCCTACTCTGTTCGCCTTATACTTTGCGGTGGTAGTTAGAGAGGTCTTACACACTGTTTCTCAGGGAGTCCGCATCCGTTTCCGCACAGACGGCAGCCTTTTCAACTTGGCTAGACTTAAGGCTCGCACTAAAGTCTCTTACGCACTGATCACTGAGATCATGTATGCTGATGACTTGTGCTTCCTATCAGAATCCCTAGACGGCCTGCAACAGCTGATGTCCGCATTCCACCAAGCCTGCCGTAAGTTTGGCTTAAAGATCAGTGTCAATAAGACGGAGGTGATGTCCCTGGACATGCACGGTCACGAGACACTGACCATAAAACTTGGTGAGGATGTGCTAAAGCAGGTGGATAGATTTCGCTATCTGGGGAACACTGTAACATCCAAGTGTGACCTTGATGCTGAGATCAATAGCAGGGTGGGTACCGCAGCTGCGGCATTCGGCAAGCTATGTACCAAGGTCTTCTGCTCGCATAACCTTAAGTTGCCCACTAAGATATCGGTGTATATGGCAATCGTGCTGCCAAACCTCCTATACTCCTCTGAGACGTGGTGTGTATACCGCCGCCACATTCGCACTCTGGATCGCTTCCACCTTAAATGCCTCCGTACCATCATGAGGATCAGATGGTCCGATAGAGTGCGAAATACCGAAGTTCTGCGACGAGCCAATGTTGGTGGCATTGAGGCCTATTTAATGCGTCGACAGCTTCGGTGGTGCGGTCACGTATCTCGTATGGCGGAGGAAAGAGTGGCGAAGCGCATCTTCTACTCTGAACTGGAGAAGGGCAAGCGGAATCATGGCGGTCCCCTCCTCCGGTACAAGGATGTCCAAAAGCGACACATGAAGAGATGCAACATAGAGCCCTCTCGTTGGGAACGTTTGGCAGCACAGCGGCCAGAATGGCGCAGGATGGTGAACAGCCAAGTACACGAGTTCGAGGCTCAGCGTAAAGCTGACCTTGACGCCAAACGCAATCAGTTAAAGGCCCGCCCACCTGCTGCCATATCATACAACTATGAGAACGGCGTACTTACGTGCCCTCAATGTGCACGGAGTTTCGCCGCGAAGATAGGCTACATAAGCCATCTTCGAGCGCATCAGCGGCATTACTCTGACTAGGGGTCTTTAAAGTGGTCGCCATGGCCGAAATCGGTCGGATCAATCATCATAGAAGCAAAACCATAAATAATATTAGCCCTTTTAAGAAACTGTCCCACCGTTGGGCACGGGCCTCCTCTCAAACTGAGAGGGTTATCCATAATCCACCACGCTGGCCCAGTGTGGGTTGGCAAACTTCACACACCTTGGGGAAACTCTTAGGTATGCAGGTTTCCTTAAGGTGTTTTACTTCACCGTTAAAGCAAGTGATAGTTAATTTTTAAAACGCGCATGCTTTCGTAAAGCCTGAGGTGCGTGCCTGGGTTCAAACCCGAGACCTCTGACTTTGCAGTCCAACGGTCTAGCCACTCGGCTATCACTGCTATTAGAGACTAGTACCACCAACCACCCAACTACTTAATAGTAGTTGGATGGTTCCATTGGCTACCTTTCAGCTTCATCATCAGACCCTGAACGCTATTCTTTTTAGGCTATTTTTTGTAGGAAGGCTTACACTTAAGAACTGGAGGGGGTTACGTTGGATAGTCCATATATTCATGTTGCCTCCTTCCGATTCCATCATTAAACCAGCTTCATGGTACCATAATATTACATTGTCACCGATTTTACATACGCATGCCAAATTTCAGCTCAATCGAAAACGCGCTTGAAAAATGGATCACAAGATTTGAACCGATAAAAGATAGCGAGACATACGAACATTGCAAGTTAAATAAAAGCTTGAAAAAGGGAAAAGATAAAGAAAGTAAATACTTACATTGAACAAAAACGATAAGTAATAACAGAATGAATAACTTTGCAGTGCACATCTTGGAAGCGCGTAGTAACCAGAATGTGTATAAGGTGATCTGAGGCTTATATATAATTTATTTAACCTTGAACAGGTTAAGTATTAAATTAAACAAAGAAAAACAATCTGTACGTATTACGTATGTACAGGCTTATCAAGATAAAAAACATACAATTTACAATTTAAAGTAAAACCACCTCATTAATTTCGCGTGAATTTAATTATTTAAACCTACTATCAAATAAATTGTAATAATTCTTAAACACCTTCAGTACCTTAAGACAGTGATATTAATAGAGAATTTATTTTGAGTAAATATAAAGAAAATCTCTGTCATACCTATATTTCCCAACCAGGGGTGGCGGAGCAGCATTATGTACACACTTTCACGGGTCACTCCCTTTCCGCTATTATGGTCGAGGGGAGTGATGGCAGTTCCAGTAGTCATACTCGTGAACGGGTGCTGCTTGTGGGGACTAGTCCATCTGGAACCCCTTAGACACTCTTTATAAAATAACAGCATTACTCTCAGATCTCGGTCTTCCGCCATCACACTGGAGCTAGAACGTACTATTTAATTCTAACCTAAACATTATATCCACACAACATGATAAAAAAATAGAAGGGAAAAAAGGGGGAGAGTTAAATAAAAAACGACAAGCCCGCTGAGTTTCTTCTACGGATCTTCTCAGTGGAGGCCGCGTTCCGATCCGGTGGTAGATTTGTATTTATATTAGAAATTAAAAGAAAAATGTAAATTGACTATTTCTAAGCCCCCCCGCATGGCTTATACAAAACAAATTATTTGAGATTGGATAGAATCTTCTCTTTTTTGAAGTCGGTCAAAAACTACACTTTGTCAGACCTAGGATTTAGGGGTAGGACCTCGTGTTCACTACGCGCTTTATACGTCAATAGACCAAAGAGGTACAAAGAGATTTCTTACTCTCCCTGTTTTTCCGTATGATTGAATTTGTTGCGGGTTTCAAGATAATTAAAGCGCTTTCTGGGACACCCCAAGTGTCGTGGGTGCGTTTACAAACATGAAAATTCACATTCACAAATATCCAGACCGAAACAAATAATTTTGGGTCACACAAAGATTTGCCCCGTGCGGGAATCCTACCCGCGACTATTAGACCCAGTGGGCGGAGCGGCTTAAGCTCTTAACCTCTGCGCTAAATCGTCCGTCTAGCATATATCAAGCATATATCTAAAATATGCATATCTCCAAGCATATAATTTTAGTATCACCACTTCCATGACTCTTATTTCGCTATACTGTTTAATTCGCAGGACGTCCAACAAATATACAGCACAGTCAAATGAGCAGGGATTTCTAAATTATCTACATACCTTAAAATTTATTAATGTATGTCGCGGGAAAGAAAAAACCGATAGATATTAAAGCGTTTTATATACTGTCGTGGAATTCTCGACAAGTAATGTGTAAAAGTTTTCTTTTTTCAAAAAGATGACCTTTGCGGGTCGCTCTCAGACATCGACAGTCTGAGAACAACCCACAAAGGTACCCACAGTCGTCGCCAATAATTCTAACATAGCGTCTGTCGAAATAAAAGATTTGAAATAAAATTATTTTTCGGATTTTATCGCCGTTTATTTTTATTTTTAAGTTTTAAACGTATCAAGTGTTTTGCACACCCATAATCTAGAGAGGGGCGAAATATTATACAAAGTGTAACACATATAACGAAAGACCTAAGATACACCAATAAGATTATTACTTTATGAATTCAATACGAAAATCAGACTTCCAATTTTATACCATAAAATTTAATGATTAATTAACTTTTGTATGCATATTGATTTGAGTGTAATAGAAATACATTTAAAATAGCCGTAATGCTCTGAATAATTATTAAATACTGTTTATTAATACAGCGAATAGAACGAGTAACAGATTTTATGGAAATTAATAAAAAAAATATAAACATTGAAAATAGTTGCAATCGATTTGTGAGAGAAGGCCTTTGCCCAGCAGTGGGCAGTATAGGCTGATATTACACAAGTCATGTTGGAACTCTGTACTCTCTGCCTACCCCGCAAGGGATCTCGCGTGATGATGTAGATAGATAGATAGAGATATGTTTGTTTATATGTTTGTAGGATCTCTGAAACTACCAATTCGTTCGAACATAAAAAAATCAACATATGTCACAATAATAATAATATACAATCAATAATCATTGTATATGATTATATATATATATATATATATATATATAATCATATACAAGGTGTAATACGTTAGATTTAAGCCCAAAATTAATTAAGTTAGCTAAAATTATATTCGTTTGGCAATTAGCTATATTAACGCGCACATTCATAAAAGTTGAATGAATCTTACTACGATTTACTACGCGCACGCTAGTTTAAGGTAATTGAATCGTTGTTCACATCATATCCGAAATTTTCGAAAAAAATCAAAGATTACAAACAAAGTGTTTAATGTAGTACTCTAATAATTTAGTTTTTTAAAAGATCCTATCTATAAACATTATTTATAATATTAAACAACATTCAGTAAGTATCAGACAGTAAATGAATGAAGTTGAAAACCCGTCGATATTGTTCCTAACAAGAAAAAAGAAGGCAAAAAAATAATAATGTAAGTATGTAAATAAAAAAAAACCAGTAGCAAACAAAAGCGGCATCAAACAAATTCGAGAATTACCCATTTCAATACTCAATTAATAATATTTATTTTGTTTCCATTAAAACCTAAATCAATTCTTAATTACTATCATTTTCCATTATATTATCTTTGCAATTGAAATAAAATGTTTCTACGTGACAATTGCAGCGAAATTAAATGACCTCCACGATCAGCTGATCTTACTCCATTCGACTTATGTGTGGGGCTTGTTAAATCTCTTGTGTACGTAAACGAATCTGATAGCATCCATTCAATAAACAAAAAATTGAAACCGTAATTCAATTAATTATTAAAAGTCACTGAAGTGCTTAATAAATTAAAAACTACGTGTTCGGGCGTTAAAGTACATTGAACAAGTTACATTATGAAAGTGTTTTGAGAGGGCGCCGTGATAGTGCCTTGAGTTAATTTATTCTGCTCCTATCTGGATAAAAGTAGTGTATACCAATAATTTACTATTACAATTATCGCCTACTTTGTTCAATTTTGTTTACATCTAATAAGTGGAAATAAAATAAAAAACACATGTCCAGTCTTAACGAAATTATTCAATTTTATTATCCTTTTGTCCTAATTAATAAAATTATTCAAAGTTGTCAGTCCAAAGCCTGAAAAGTGTGATGGAAAGATATAATTAATAATATTAGCCCTGTTAAGAAAATGTCCCACTGTTGGGCACGGGCCTCCTCTCAAACTGAGAGGGTTTAGGCCATAGGCTGTGTTCCTACCATTTTCTTTGCAACCCACCCTACCACTTGCCTGTGATTCCCAAATGCTTAAAGCCCATACGAATACCTGTTTGCTAAGCTCAACCAACTTGCCATGTAACTGTCCACTAATAATAAGGAGTACTTGTGTTAAGTATCTCGGGATCCATATTGACAAATCTCTAAATTGGAAGACGCATCTAGAAAATCTTACCTCACGGGTTCGCAAGCTCATTTACTTCTTCAAAAAGCTAAGACATTGTGCAGACGCCAGCACACTAAAAACTGTCTACTATGCGCTTTGCCAATCAGTACTCACATATTGTATTACGGTATGGGGTGGGGCACAAAAGACGTATCTTATCAATCTGGAACGAGCACAGAGAGCTGTCCTCAAGGTCATGAACTTCAGATACTTCAAATATCCTACAACACTACTATATAGAGATTGCAAAGTTCTGACAGTGAGACAGCTCTTTGTGCTCCAAACCATTCTCCGGAAACACTGTACTCTTCGATTTGATCCAAATGCTGAGAAAAGTCGTCGGTCCTATAAAGTATGTCCCACTCACACATCGTATACAGCAACTGCTCAGCGTCACTACCATATAGTCGCGAACCATCTGTACAATAAAATTAATAAAATCTGTAATATTTTTCCACTCCCTAAGCATTTATGTAAAATAAAAGTAAATAATTGGCTACAGACTCTAAATTATGCTGAAACAGAAAATTTCATCAAATTATCAACTCTATTTTTGGTAAAACATGTAAGAGCGCTGGTACCCATAACACAAGTTAAATCTTATTTTGGGTACCAGAGTTCATAAATACTACTTACTTGCTTTTTATTGTTACAATTCTCAATAACTAGTAGCTTAAGATTATGTAAGTGGTTACTGTGTAAATTTACTTGGAAATAAACTATTATTTATTATAGTCCACCACGCTGGCCCAGTGCGGGTTGGCGAACTTCACACACCTTTGAGAAACCCTTAGGCGTGCAGGTTTCCTCACGATGGAAAGATAAGAATCCAAAATGCTTACTCTCATGTTCATTTCCGTGCACAATTCCGCGCATATATCGGGAATTAGCGTGAAATACTTGCGAAACGAGTGTAAAGCAAAGTGTGTCTTATGAGCATGTAATAAGGACAATATTACAAAAACAGAAGTACTCAACCTATCGATAGTCGAGTGAATTACCTGGTTTTCGACTGTGTGCGTGCAGCTGCGCTTGTAGTGTGTTTATTTGTAGTGCATCCATAGGTTTCGTAGTTAATTAGGATATAAAAGTTTTAACAAAAATGGTAGTTAACTTTTTAAAAGTCGAAGTTTTGTTTTCGTATATAATTTGAAAAGCAATTATCTAAGTGGGGTGTCTGAGGTCTTGCGGTAATTACGTTACGCCTTGTATTAAATCTATATCATTTTCTTTTGGATACAAATTAATTTAGTAGAATGTAAGACTCGAGTCTACTTGATAGAGGCCGAACAACATTGATTCTAATAATATTGTATTTTTTAAAGTTACATCATGACTTATATTGATAGAAAAGAGCCTGTTAGAACTCTGTATTCTCTGCCTAACCTGCAAGGGATCTGGCGTGATAATAAAGATAGGTTGATTATATTAATAATAATTTTATGGCGTATTTAAATAAATGCATGTTACAAAGATGTTATTAATTCTCAGTATAACATAAAATGTAATAATATAAAGATTTTCTCAATATTTTTACAAGCTTTTATTTAACTTGCACAGATCGTATGTCTATCTGCCTGTCCGTCTTCCGATTCAAATTTAATGATCCATCTTTCAAGCACTTGCTATCCAATTGACCGAAATTTGTCATACGTATATATGTTCGGTAACAATGCAATAATATGGTATCATGGAGCTGGTTCGAAGATGAAGCCGAAAGGAGGCCAATGGACCCACCCAAATAATCAACACAACATCGCCGTGTATGTCCTCATTGGATTTGTATTGACGAGTACTATAAACATATTTGATGCCCAGGGTCTGATGATGAAGCGAAAAGGTGGCCAAAGATCTCCACCCAACTACCGAATATAAGTAGATAATGAGAAAGGAGTTGGAAGGAGGCTATAGGATCTCCTCAACTATGCAAGTTATCTGTGTTGCGTTTTTGCTATAAAAGCTTGTTTTCAAAAGACCTTTTGAAATAAAAAATATTTCAGGACAATGTGTCCAGTTCTATTTGTCAGGAACGACTACTAACTGAATGTGACAGATGAAAATGGTCCCTCTGTCTCATCCTTCTCGCTCATAGATTATTTGAAATGGTTAGCAATAAATAATAATATTTTTTAAAAGCCATTGTTGTCCTACAGCTGGGCAAAGGGCTCCCTCCACTTTTTCCACTCTCCTCTTTTATTTGACATCTCAGCAAATCCTTTTAAAAAGGTATCCAGTTCATTTCGGCATTATGGTCTGGGCCTACTTTTTCCTATTACATGGGGATCAGTCAGTAATTATTTTGGCCCATTGCTCGTTTGCCATGCGCAGACATATCTTGCCCAGTCCCACTTAAGTTTAGTAATTATCGACCTGTGTCGACAATTTGTGTCATAGAAGGTAGTATAGTGTTTCTGACATGGTCTCTTTGTTAATGTTAAGAAACCTACGCTCCATAGAACGCTGACAAACTGAAAATGCGGACTTCTGATGTTTTGCCGTAGACCAAGTCTGTGCGCCTTACGTGCGGATGAGGAAAATGTACTATCCATGAGTCTGCGCTTAAATCTTTCATTCATTTCATCATCGAAGGTCGCCTTTCAGCGGCACGCTCATTGCTCAAAAGCTCCTCTAGGCATTTCTGTAAAGGCGTACAATTGACTGCCTCGTTGATCTAGTGGCAAAGCGCATCGCTTTGTAATCACGAGGTCCTGGGTTCAAATCCTAGGTCGAACAAGTGTAGTTTTTCTAACAAAAACTTCCCAGTACGAGTCCGGAGTCTGGAATTGTGCCCGGTATATGGCATTAGGCTCGCCCCCTATTACATGGGACCTAACATCGTCGGCGAAACGTGGGTGTACTAAGTATACCTCTGCCACCCCCGCTTGGGGAATACAAGCATGACAGTGTGCGGTGCGTGCAATTTATACGTCTTATCTTGCCTGGAAACAAACTATTTGACCCAAGTGCACATACTCATGGACATAGTCAATCTCACCAATTCTCCAACACCAATTTTTTGTTGTACAAATCTGTCGTGACTTTAATCTTCTTTCCTATTTATCTGAAGGCCAATCCCGCGGCTTGCGACAATCAACTCGCAAAGCATCTTTTCTAGGTCTGATGCTGGTAAGGAGAAAACGACAATGAATGAAACGTAGATTTGTTAGTCTCTTCACTTCGATGACAATGTCCTTCTCACTCTAGCCTCGTTAGCTTTTTAAACACGTCTTCAAGGGCCGCAGTAAAAAGTTTAGGGCACAGCAGGTTTCCTTGTTTTTACTCAGAAAATTAAGTTTCTCATAAATTACTAACTAAATTAAACTACAGATTCAAATTCAAAGCATTTATTTACAAGTGGAGGTATTTAAATACACAATATCAAAAATTATATACAAAAAAAACAACAACAAAGAATTAACAACAAGAACGGGTGTAACAAATAAAATATATACATAGATATTTACATAGGACTAAATGGTTCCGCGCCTCTGTCAGTTGGCAGTGTACCTATAAGGATGGCAGCTTGTCGCGCTGAATAGCAATGCAGACCAAAATATATACCAGCATTCTGGTCGCATGTATACTTCACCAGATTCTTCGAAATTTTGCCTTCGGAACTTGCCATCATCGCGTTGAAGACCAGAAAAGTTCAAGGCCCCCACGTTGAAGTTCGAAAGGGTACAGCGTATGACTCCGTTAAGGCTGGCATGGCGTGCAACCCGGCCGGCACTTCTACGGTATGAGAGAGAGGTTCGTGGTGGCCGAGCTGGTCGACTCTACTACCGCACTGACAATAGTGCGGAACAGGCGTGCAAAATTTGGTTGAACAATAAATCTACAATTTCTAAATCCGTTTGCCAGTAGTTATAATTTTAGTATCATCCAAAGCATTTTATGCATATCATTGAATTGATTTTTCGTGTTCAGACTTTTTGGAATTCTCCGTTGAGAAGCGTCTTATGGATATCTAAGCGCTCAGTTGATTTGTAACCTTGAATCTGTTCATGGACGGTACATTTTGTTGGAAATACGCATGTTAAAATTTTTTTTTAAGCTGATAATGCCATATCAAGCGGGGTAATTTTTAAATAGTCATTAATGTTGCTCAGGTAGTCATCCATGATGCTTTTTATCGTTGGTGGAGAAACTATATCACCTAAACTTTTCGTATTCTCATGCAGGTATTTGAGGGCTGAGGCAGCTAAAATAGGATGAAACAAACTTTTAGTAATGTTGGTCGAAACATTTCTAGGTTTCTTGGTCTTAGAATTCTTACTTAATTATTCATACGAATAGTGTATAAGACGAACTATGGCTGTGAAGGAAGCCAGAAGGGTCTGTAAAGAAGGAACCTGTTGGAGATCTGTGCCCTCTGCCTATACCGCAAGGGATCTGAAGTGATCAATTCTAATAAAATAATATTCTAATTAGATTTATTTTCCAGCAGTTCAACAGCATTCATAAACCATTTCACCAAAAGTGTTCCATTCCGATTCAATTAAACACCCCTTTTCTTTAACTGTGGTGGCTTGTATATGGCTTGTTACTGCTAATCACTAAACTAACCTGTATGCTGTAGCTGTTATCCTCCCAAATAAAATAAAATTTGGCTAGGAGATAGAATGCATCCTAAGGACGTAGGTTATTTTTTGTCCCAAAAAATAAACGCAGCTGCAGTTACGGGTAACAGCTAGTCCTAAAGAAAGAATCGCATTGTTCTGGTTTGAAGTACAAGCTCTTACTTTAGGATAACATCTATGTGGTATTGTCATTTGCTAAGAGCGACAGAAAAAGACGCAAGGAGGTCCGAAAAAGCCTCTAATCCTTCTCAGATCTTTAATGGTATTTTTAACCTTCTTCGGTACCCCCAGGATAATTCCTGGAGAATTCGAAATAATTACAAGCAAGTGCTTGTGAAGTGAAAATGAAGTCATAAAAGCTACAATAAACACACTTTTTCCTTACTTACCGTTGTCAAACTGATCCTGGATACTATAGCTGAGTTTACCTTCAGATTCGACCTTTACATCCCAGCTAAGGATACGGATGTATTCTTTACCGTCGCTGGCTTTATGCGTTTTTATTTTTCCAATACATTTTATGTGGTAGTTTTCTGGAAAAAATAAAACTTAAATTAATCAATTTACATGTTTTGTTCATTAAGCGGGTCGTACAGTCAAATTCCTTTAGCAGATGGCAACAGAATTTTATATAGATTTTTAAAGATGTTTTTAAAATTATGAAATAAAACTAATTTTCGGATTTTATCGCGGTTTATTTTTGATTTTTAGTTCCCGACGTTTCGAGTGCTTTGCAGCACCCATGGTCACGGGAGGGACTAAAGGAATAGGGCGTAAATCTAAGAACTCAGTATTATTTACTATTCTTGTAGTAGATATTATGTTGTTGAGATTTAACCAGTAAAAAAGACGATTAGTTTTAAGATTTTGTACTCTAATAATATTTCTTATTGTAACTTTCTCTAAAAAGTACCACATTTTTTAAGTTTCCGATTTCATTAGATCTCCAAACATATTGTAACGATTTCTTTTTCTTACTTTTGCTTTAGACAATTTGAGTCCATTACACATACAAGCCATGTTTGCTGCTATTAGTTTACGAATTACGAAAACTACAATTAGTTCAAATAATTATTGTACAAAAATAATAATAATAATAAATATAAAAGTCAAATAATTAATAATAAAATTTAAGGTATGAATAAATAAATACATTATTTGAACTTAAACATATTATCATAAAATTCAAAATTATCACAATTAAAATGTTACATATTAAAATGTCACAATTAAAATGTCACAATTAAATGTCACAATTAAAATGTCACAATTAAAATGTCACAATTAAAATGTCACAATTAAAATGTCACAATTAAAATGACACAATTAAAATGTCACAATTAAAATGTCACAATTAAAATGTCACAACTAAAATGTCACAATTAAAATGTCACAATTAAAATGTCATAATTAAAAATATCGCAATTTTTATAAAATATTAAAAGTCATAGCCAGATATTGGTATATGCAGTGACGCCCACACCCCTATAAATGGACCGTCCAGTGTATCTGCCACCACAGCGGCTGTTGCAGCTGGCTCATACCCGCCACGCCATGGACCCTTTTACATATTTCTACGCCCTTTTACGCATAGTGGTGTAGAAGCAGTCTACTCGTGCGCTCGCCAACATCTCGGACGCGCTGCAGTTATACTGAACGCGAAGGGAATTGAGCGCCCGCTGTGAGTGTCTAACCCACAAACTGCAAGTATAAAAGGAGGTACAATAGGCTCGGAAGAGTGTCACTTTGATCTTGTTTGAACAAGGTGCAAACCTGCGGGATATCATGTTTACCCTCACGGACAACAACCTACGCTCTCGCTCAATAGCCTCATCATCACGCAGATCGTCAGTCGCTACATGCCCAAGATATTTTAGTCTAAAAACCTGCCTTAAAGCCACACCAACTAACCTCACGGGTGGTACATTCATCAGACTCTTGGTCCCAGCTTCAAATACAATAAGTTCACTTTTATTTGCGCTATTTTCAGACCGTGGACCTGTGCGTATCCTTCACAAGTACTTATGAGCTCTCTGAGACCTCCGATCGATGCGCACAGCAGTACCATGTCATCTCCGTAACTAATGTTATTAAAGCAGATACCGTTCACATGACAACCAACATGGCGAGTGCTAAGCGCGACGATCAGATCATTTATGTACAGGTTAAAGAATGTCGGGGATGTCAACTCTCCCTGCCTCACTTCACATTTTAACCTGTATTTGTCCGAGAGGGCTCCCGTCCATCGCATGGTTTTGACCTGGTTTGCGTACCAACACCTAAGGATACTACTCAGTTTGGGAGCCCATTTACCAAAATTTTAAGTTACTTCTTCTCTTGTTGTATTAAAAGTTTTATGGCAATACCTACTAGCATCAGTTTTGCATTTTCCTTTATTCTTTATATATATATTATTGATTTTGCCATCGACCTCACAATCACCTTCGATTCTGATGTGAGGGCAGATCAATCTATAATCAAAGCTATGGCCATTTTGGTATAACCTGGAAAAAGTTTAAATTAAAAGATATATAATTAATAATGAGACACAACATATAGAATTCTCTATACCGTGCCTGAACTTCTAGGAAATAGAGCCACGATCACTTTGAAAATGAGAATTTAAGTAATTTACTCAAGATCGTCCCATCTGTGTACCATGAGGCGATTGTAGCATTATGTGTTGCATTGTAAGCCATTGTCAAGGTGAAACTGTGTTGGGTCTGTCCATATTTCTTATTTCCATATTCGACGGCATTTGTGTGCATACTAAGCCTTTAGTCCTGGTTGGTAGTCATTTGGTTTAAGTTCTATCTATCTATCTATAACCTCACGCCAGATCCCTTGCGGGGTAGGCAGAGAGTACAGAGTTCCAACAGGTTCTTTCCTTACATACCTCTCTGGCTTCCTCGACTCTCATAGTTCGTCTCATACACGCTCGCCAGTTACGGAGACTCTTGACTTTTCCATCAGATAAGACTCGGTTTATTTGGTCGTGGTAAGATAGTCTAGGTCTTCCCCGGTATCTGCATCCTTCCACTTTTACATTGTATATCTGTTTTGTCATTCTTTCCTCTGGCATTCTTTCTATATGCCCGAACCAACGGAGCATGCCCTTTCTCATCTTTACACCGATACTATCTTTCATACCTACTCGCTGTCTTACTATGCTGTTGCTAATGCGGTCGGTCAGCTTCACTCCGCACATCTTCCGCAGAGCTCGCATTTCTACCGCATTTATCCTACTTTCATTCTCCTTCTTACATACCCAGCTCTCGCTACCATATAACAGCGTTGGGACAAGAACTCCGTTATGTATGGCCAGCTGCGCCTCATGGCTTAAGTGCCGGCTCCCGAGTAGCTTTCCCATCGCACCATTCACTCTGTTCCCTGTACTCACTCTTCTCTCTATGTCAGCGGTGTATTTCCCATCCTTACTGAAGGCGCATCCAAGATAAACAAACTCATTTACTTGCTCCAGCACATCGTTACCAACCACAATCCTTACATTCGTTCTGGTTTCTTCCCTTTCAAAAACCATAATCTTGGTTTTCTTCACATTCAAGTGTAAGCCATTGATCATGCAGTCGTCTTTCATAACTGTGACTAGTGTTTGCAGATCAGTGGCTGTTGGCGCTATTAAAACCGCGTCATCTGCATAAAGTAGATGGTTTACCACTAAGTCACCCATTTGTACACCTTCATTCATCGCTTTCAGTCTTTGAAGACTTTTGTCCAGATATATTATAAACAGTCTAGCGGACAACACGCAACCCTGCTTGACGCCGATTTTAACGTCAAACCAGGGTGACCTGTTACCACCCACCCGTACGCATGCCTTGCAGTCCACATAAGGTGACTGGACGGCTCGCAACAGAGTGCCATCTATACCATACTCTGGCAAAATGTCCCAAAGTCTCTTTCGCACAACTCTGTCAAATGCCTTCTTCAGATCTACAAAACCGCAGAAAACCTTCCGCCCCACTGCCAGATGCTTCTCTACGAAGTTGCGGAGTGAGAAGACTTGATCCGAATTGGTTTAAGTTGGAAGCGTTAAAGGCGGCTTGGGATCAAGTGGCCACAAACTTGCCTGCACCAATCTGTACTATGCTACTCCATATAACCCTGATTTATAAAAGGAGACTTTTATCCAGCATTGGGAGAGAATAGGTAGATTACTTATGTTATAACACTCTGATTGTATTTACCTCAAAAGCGCAACTTCACATTTCATTATTCCATATACTTTTACGTTAGTCAATTTGTATTTAATCTCAGGGAGGTCCACAACTATTTTATCCCTGATCAATGGATCTGAAGATTGGACCTTCCCGGGTATGCCTGGGACTAAAATTTTATTATCTTTTCTGGCGGCATTAGTTGTGCATTGTACATCATTGAAATTGCATACATTATTGTTACCTGAAAATAAAGAGAATTTAGTTAACAATCCAACAGAAATCTAAAGAGGAATCTAAAAATTTATTTGATATTCCATCAGTATCGCTCTCTAGTGGAAGTCGTTCAGTACTATCACCAATTTCAACTTCGAAAAGGAGGAGGTCCTATGTTCGTCTGTATGTATTTTTTGTTTTGATTTTTTTAAGTTTTGTGTTTCTTATATCAATTTACAATTGTACATAGCTATTAGTCTTCTACTATTACTTTTTACAATACCTATCTATCTATCTATCTATAACCTCACGCCAGATCCCTTGCGGGGTAGGCAGAGAGTACAGAGTTCCAACAGGTTCTTTCCTTACATACCTATAGAGGTATAAACTATACAAATATTACAGCAAAAGATAATTTTGGAATTATATTATTGCGAACAGTTTATTATTTAATAAAAGTAACATTCCAAATGTTCGTGGGAATATACATTATGACAATGTTTAATTAGAATAAATTAACTACTTAATAATAAAATAAAGGGGCCTGGGGTTCTGTTGCCCAGAAGTGGGAGACCAAATAGGCTACAAAAAAATTAGAACTCTGTACTTTCTGCCTGCCCCGCAAGGGGTTTGGCGGGATGATATACTTAAACTCAACCCAAACTCAAATATTTATTTTGTATAAGCCCTGCGGGGGGGGGGGGGGGGGCACTTACAAGTAGTCATTTACATTTTTTTTAATCTAATTTAACTACTAATCTACCACCGGATCGGAACGCGGCCTCCACTGAGAAGATCCGGCGAAGAAACTCAGCGGGCTTGTCTTTTTTTTATTTAATATTCCCTCTCTTTTTACGTACTATTTTTTTAATCATATTGTGTGGACACAGTGTTTAGGTTACAAATAAATAGTTTACGATCTAGCTCCAGTGTGATGCCATACGACCGAGATAAGAGACTAATGATGTTATTTATAAAGAGTGTCTAAATGATTCCAGACGGACAGCAGCACCCGTTCACGAGTATGACTACCGGAACAGCCATCACTCCCCTCGACCATATTGGAGGGAAGGGAATGACCCGCGCCAGATAGCTACCGCAAGCAAAGACATTACAGTGAGCATGACCAAACCAGAATCCCAAAGACGGTGGTCAGATTGTGTCTACAAAGCAGCAATACCCCAAGCGCGTCAGGCACAACACGCTACGCTTTAACATTGATGTATTTCCAAGAGAAAAATAAATAGCAACACTAAATAATACGGCAATTCAATCCCACGCGGTCTTGCCATCTATGTTTAGGCTTGTAATAAGGCTTAATTATTATTTTAAATTTATTAATTGGCAAATCTCGAATAACGTGGGGAAGTTTGTTATAAAAACGTATACACTGGCCAATGAACGAATTGCTGATTATATGGAGATGCGTGACATGTACGGCAAGATTATTTTTATTCCGAGTATTTACAGTATGGATGTCACTCAATTTTTCAAACTTATCTATATTCTTTTTCGACATATAGATAGATGGATGGAGACATTTATATATTTTGTAGCGATACTTATGGCTATGAATAAATTTACATTGGTTGCATATAACAGCGATGCAACTCACAAATACGGTTAATTAAATAAGCACTCTATTTTAAGAAGCATAATCTTGCTTTTTGCTCTTCTTGCTTTTTTAGTTGTGGCACCAACTTATACAAATTGCCGATGTTGGAGATATTGCAAGTAGTGTAAAGCCATCAAAGTTAAGGCCTTGTATAGACGCAGCAAACGAAACGCGTGTCGTAGCTTTTTTATATAGTAAAAGGGTACGCTTTTCTATTTCTATGTGACTAGAATCAAGCGAAATTAAACACTACATATTCTGTGCGATGTGTTCGACAAACCCTTAATATCCTGCCATTTCTTTTAGAATAGAATGTGGGTCCTAGGACATAGTCTTAATCTACAGAATTTTTCAGAAGACGTAGCTATACCAAGCATTATTTTTGTATCATGGGTGCGCTTACAGACACGAAATTAACATATCACCTAGATCGAAAAAAGTTTTCATCATTCCGACATTGATAGTCGGATCTCAATCAAAAAAAAATTAAAGTCTAAAATATGAACATCTATACTGAGTTCTTAGATTTACGCGAATATTACACATGAAATAAAACTATTTTTCGGATTTTATCGACTTGGGATCCGGTAATTAATATAATCAAATCCAAAACCAAGCATAACACTGCAAGACCTCAAGACACCGTGAGCTCATTCTGCGTAGATCGGACCAACAAAAATAATTAAGAAGTTTGAGGGTACCCCGGAACAACTATGCCTTTTGGACGTCTAACACCTCAGTCCCTCCCGTGACCATGGGTGCTGCAAAGCACTCGAAACGTCGGAAACTTAAAAATCTAAAATAAACCGCGATAAAATCCGAAAAATAGTTTTTTTTCATATGCACACCTAGTTTCTGCCCGCGACTTCGCGTTGACTTTAGACGGGAACCTTATATTTTTCCGGGATAAAAAGTATCCTATGTGTTAATCCAGGTAATAAACTATCTGTGTGCCAAATTTCATTCAAATATGTTCAGCTATTTATGCGTGATTGAGCAACAAACATCCAAACATTTAAACATACAAACAGCTTTGCGATCACAAGGACCTGGGTTCAAATCTTAGGTCGGACAAGTGTAGTTTTCCTAACGAAAACTTCCCAGTACAAGTCCGGAGTTTGGAATTGTGCCCGGTATATGGCAAAAGGCTCGCCCCCAATAGGGGGCGCCCCCATGTAATAACATGGGACCTAACATCGTCGGCGAAACGTGGGTGTACTCAGTACACCTCTGCCACACTCGCTTGGGGAATATAGGCGTGACGGTGTTTTTTAAACATACAAACTTAGTAGGATATAAGTAGGAGTTGGTCCAGTAATTTCTCTCCGCTCATTAGATCGAGTAGTCGCCAGTTCAAATCCCACACGCAACAAATCTATTTCGGTCTAGGTGCAGGTAAATTACACGTTTGTAAATGCAACTACGATACAGGAGTAATTCCCAGTTTAGCCTGATTCCTGTATCGTAGGTGCATATTCTTTTAAAAAGAAAAAGTCTGACACTCTCTAATTCAGTCAAAGAATATAAAAATATAATAAAATACTTACATAGAACACAAATTATAGATAATAATAATAGAAACAACTTTGTAGTATACATTTTGGAAGCTCGTAGGTCACTAAATGTCTTTAAGAAGGACACAACTGTAATATATATTGTTTTACTACTTTTTCCTTTTGTCATTTTAATTAACACTATTGGTCGCCCATTGGTCGAAATTCGACCTACTCTTTTATCGTTTGCTGGTTATGTTTGACATTCAGTAAGACTGTAGACAAATAATATTAAAGACAAACAATATTAATCTATTCTTAATTTGACCACAGACTTTAACAATAACCAAAAGAGTATATATGCGTGTGTGTGTGACAAATACATGGCAGTGTGTGTAATGTTTTTTATTGATGTAATGTATTTTTAATGCATAATTTAAAAAAATTATTAGTATTCTGCACTCCTTCTCTATATAAACTATAAGTGTGGGAAATTTCATACTCCTCCGTCCGCGCAATTTTCGTAAAAAGGAGTACAAAGTTTTTGCTTCACGTATTAATATTTTAATTAATATTAATACGGTGGCTCTAATGCAAAAAGCTGCGATAGACTAGTGGTAAGATCGTTGGACTGCAAAGTCAGAGTTCTCGGTTCAAACCCGGGCACGCACCTCTGTCTTTTCGAAAGCAAGTGAGTATTAATGAATTAACTATCACTCGCTTTAACGGTGAAGGAAAACATCGTGAGGAAACTTGCATGCATAAGAGTTTCTTGAATTTGTGTGAAGTTCACCAACCCGCACTGGGCCAGCGTGGTGGACTATGGCCTTAACCCTCTCAGTTTGAGAGGAGGCCCATGCCCAACGGCGGGACAGTTTCTTAACAGGGCTATTTTTCTTAAATTTGGGTTATTCTGGTCCGATCAGTCGATCGATTCTGACCCCCTCTTTGAGATCAGTTTTATATTTTAACTAGTTTCTAACCACGACTTTGTCCGCGATGACTTTAGACGAGAACTTTACATTTTTTCGGACAAAATGTATCATATATGTGAGTCCAGGTAATGAGCCACCTGTGTGCCAAATTTGATCCAAATCCGATCAGCCGTTTATGCGTGATTGACTAAGAAACATGCAAAAATCTAAACATCCAACTCTCCAACCATTTGCCACATACTCTGATTCTTTCACACCTCTTTCGCTTCATCTACGTTCTTACATCTCTTCATACATTTCCGTCGATTGAGAGTGCTACGCACTTAACCCTTTTCCAAGAAAGAGACTATTAATTTGGTCGTGATAGATTTTCCTTGGGCGACGTCTTCCGACGTTTACACTCACATTTGTTTGATATATTCCTTTCGTTAGCCGTATGTCACACATCCTCTCTACATGCCATACCAATTTAACATATCTCTTTCAATCCTAGTCACCACGTCATCCTTCAAATTACATTGGTTTCAAATCACACTATTCTTCATTCGATCAGCAAGGGTGACTCCACATATACTCCGTAAAGAGCGCATTTTCACAGCATTACCTTTACTTTCATGCTTCTTTTGCCATACCCAACATCCACTGGCATACTAAAGCTCTCTCACTTACCGTTCACATTTATAATATTGGTAAGATTTTTATCTATTCTTAAGGGACTGGGCTGGTCATGTCTGCCGCATGAAAAATGACCAATGGGCCATAATAACTGACTGGTCCCCACAAAATATAAAAAGACCACGCGGTACACCCAGGCGGAGATGGCGAGACGAACTGGACATCTTTTTTAACGACTGGCCTAACATAGCAACGAATAGAGAGTAGTATAAAAAGTGGAGCGAGGCCCTAGCCCAGTAGTGGGACACAAATGGCTCTTAATAATAATAATCTTTTCCGATCTGATCCGCCTTCCAAATAGTTGGGGGACCCGATCTGAAAGCGAAATGTATTTATTGGAATTCAATAATATAATAAAAAACAGCAGGGGATCTGTTTTGAACAACGAATCGAAATAACTCTTAAATTTGGAGCTTATATAGTGCCTTTGCTCTTCTATGATAAATATAACCGTCTCTTTGCTCTAGTGGGGTTGAGTGTAACTGACGATCACTTGCTCCAAAGGATCCGGTTCGGAAATAGTTCGGAGAGTGTTCTTTTTCTATAGAAATAAAATCAATAGCAGTTCAGTGATTTCTGGGCTTTCTAATAAAAACAACTTTGCTCAAATTAGTTAAAAACTTTATTTAGAGTGTCCAGGATTTAACATTGACGTATTATTCGATCTAGATTACGGATATGCGGAAGTGGCAGGATGTGGGTACCGGGGTAGACCTAGACTACCTTACCATGACCAACTAGACCGTGTCTTAACTGAAGGGCAAGTCAAGAGTTTCCGTAAGCGGCGAGCGTGTATGAGACGAACTATGAGAGTTGAAAAAGCCAGAGGAAAAAACCTGTTGGAACTCTGTACTCTCTGCCTCTATCTATATCTATCTATATCATCTCGCAAGGGAACTGGCGTGATGATATAGATAGATACACGGATAACACAATGTCAGACAAAAACTATCGCGTCCGGATATACTTACTATACCTACTCGTAGCTAGCAATTGTAGAAATTAGATTGAAATTAATAATTACCTCAGATCTTCTTGTTATAGTAGGTTTAGGAAACTGTAGCATTTTAGCGTGTCCTTGCATTGGCCGGGGTTGGATCGGACAACACTCAAGATTTCGCTACATAGCCAACGCAGCACGACGGGAGCGCGGCGGTGGCGCGGTTTGGGGAGTAATGTACTGAAATGTACGGGAGACGCCACACAGCGCAGCCCCGCTCGGCGCGACGGCAAACGTCATGACCGCATGTAGACGAGCGCTTCTGCCGTGCTCCCGTCGCGCTCCGTCGGCTATTTGACCAACCTTCATACTTGTGCTGTTATTTTTCAGCCTTTTATCGGACTGTCACGTTAAATCTAATACAAATAATATATCGATGGGCTTAAAGGTTTTGATAAATCTCTACACAAATTCAAGTCCATTACGGTTTATCCTACATGTTAACGCTTGTATGTAAAGAGATTTCATTAGCAGAATTTGATCTGAAAGCCTACTAAATCCAAATTATTCAGACCGAACTAATTAGAAATACTAATTGTTAGTTTATTTGAGGTATCTCAAAGTTTAAGAGTTAAAATTTTTTATCAAATTGCATTTTGTATTTTTATTTTTTTAACTCGGGTGGAAAACCAGTTCATAAAATGTATCAAATGTTAAAATTTCAAAATTCACGTGGGAATGAAGATAATAATAACAATAGAATCAGACGAAAAAAAATCTTGATTAGATTCCAAAAACTGTTCAAAATTAACTAGAATTTTAAGACACCTTCAGTAAAAAATTGTAATTATTAAGACAGCAAAACAATTTTTACCAGATAATAATTATTTTAAATCAAGTTTGTTTGTCTTTGAAAACAAATCAAAGGATTTAGCACATCGATATATTTTTTTGTAGTATGTACGTAACGGGAAAGACCTAGACTATTTTACCATGACCAAATATACCGAGTTGAGAGTGGGGCAATTTGGATATGGGCAGCGTAATCCCAGGGGTCAGAGGCTGGCCGAATTTCTGGAGAAGGAGGGACTCTTTATGATGAACTCTTTCTTCCAGAAGCCGTCTCATAGGAAATGGACCTGGATGAGCCCTGATGGTTTCACAAAAAATGAGATAGACTTCATCATGAGCACCAAGCGACAAATATTTAATGATGTCTCCGTGATTCACAGGGTAAAAACCGGCAGTGATCACCGAATGGTCAGAGGCACATTAAATATTAATGTCAAAATGGAAAGATCGCGTCTGATGAAGTCTACGCTCCGACCTTCTAATACACATATCCAAAACCCCGAGAACTTTCAACTCGAATTGTCAAACCGCTTCGAATTGCTAGACAGCAGCGCATCAGTGGACGAAATCAACAATAGGTTGGTAGAGACTGTCCATACGGTCGGGTCTAAGCATTTTAAGCCTCACCGTAAAAATAGGCCTCAAAAGCTATCCGACTACACCCGAAACCTTATGGCTGAGCGACGTACCATGAGACTCCAAACCTCCGATGATGCTAAGTCCTATAGGCAGCTCAATGGACAGATATTGAAGTCCTTGCGACACGATCTACGGTCCTTCAACACAAGACGTATTGAGGAGACCATAAAGCAGAACAAGGGCTCCAAAGTGTTCGCAAGAGCCGCGTCGATTGGGCAAAGCCAGTTGACGAAGCTGAAGACGGAGGACGGAAACGTAACGTCGAATAGGTCAGAGGTGCTCAGGGAGATAGAGAGGTTCTATGGACAGTTGTATACCTCAGTAGCTGAACCTATTGTTGACTTGGTAAAAGACCCAAGAGCCAAGCTAACCCGACACTACACTGAGGATATCCCGGACATCAGCCTGTACGAGATTAGGATGGCTCTCAACCAACTTAAAAACAACAAAGCGCCGGGTGAAGACGGAATTACTGCAGAGCTTCTGAAAGCGGGCGGATCGCCGGTACTTAAAGTCCTTCAGAGGCTGTTTAATTCCGTCTTGCTCGAAGGAAAAGCGCCGGAAGCATGGAACAGGGGTGTGGTGGTACTCTTTTTCAAGAAAGGTGATAACACTTTACTGAAGAATTATAGGCCCATCACACTGCTGAGCCATGTTTATAAGTTGTTTTCGAGAGTCATCACGAATCGTCTCGAACGCAGGCTTGATGATTTCCAGCCTCCCGAACAAGCCGGTTTCCGGAAAGGCTTTAGTACCATAGACCACATACATACGCTGCGGCAGATTATACAGAAGACCGAGGAGTATAATCGGCCACTATGCTTGGCGTTTGTGGACTATGAGAAAGCCTTCGATTCGATCGAGACTTGGGCGGTTCTTAGATCTCTCCAGCGATGCCGCATTGACTATCGGTACATCGAAGTGTTGAAGTGCTTGTATAATAACGCCACCATGTCAGTCCGAGTACAAGGGCAGTGCACGAAGGCGATCTCCATAAAAAGAGGAGTAAGACAGGGAGACGTCATTTCTCCGAAACTGTTTACGGCCACCTTAGAGGACACCTTCAAGCTCTTGGAATGGCGAGGACTTGGCATCAACATCAATGGCGAATACATCACTCACCTTCGATTTGCCGACGACATTGTGGTCATGGCGGAGTCGCTGGAAGATCTAGGACGAATGCTCGGTGACCTCAACAGAGTATCTCAACAAGTGGGTCTTAAAATGAACATGGACAAAACGAAAATAATGTGTAACGTCCATGTCGTACCCACCGCACTCACCGTTGGGAACTCTACTCTTGAAGTTGTCGACGAATACATTTACCTGGGACAGGTAGTCCGGTTAGGTAGGTCCAACTTTGAGAGAGAGGTCAATCGACGAATCCAACTCGGCTGGGCAGCGTTCGGGAAACTGCGCAACATCTTCTCATCCAAAATACCTCAGTGCCTAAAGACTAAAGTTTTTAGTCAATGTGTGTTACCAGTGATGATATATGGATCAGAGACGTGGTCTCTTACAATAGGTCTCATAAAAAAGCTCAGAGTTGCTCAGCGAGCTATGGAGAGAGCTATGCTCGGCGTTTCTCTACGTGATCGAATCAGGAATGAAGAGATTCGTAGAAGAACCAAGGTCACCGACATAGCCGTTAAGATTAGCAAGCTGAAGTGGCAATGGGCGGGCCACATAGCGCGAAGATCGGACGGGCATTGGGGCAGAAAGATTCTAGAGTGGAGACCACGTATTGGCAAGCGCAGCGTGGGACGACCACCTGCCAGATGGACCGACGATCTTGTGAAAATCGCAGGAAGTCGTTGGATGCAGGTGGCATCGGACCGGTTACGCTGGAAAGCGATTGGGGAGGCCTATGTTCAGCAGTGGACAAGTATAGGCTGAGATGATGATGATGATGAAATATACCGTGTCTTATCTGAAGGTCAAGGTAAGAGCCTCCGTAACTGGCGATCGTGTATAAGACGACTATGAGAGTGGAGAAAGCCAGAGAGGTCTGTAAAGAAAGGACCTGTTGGAACTTTGTACTCTCTGCCTACCCCGCATGGGATTTGGCTTGATAGATATACTCTTTGTACAAAAACGGCCCAAAAATAAGAGCACTACTATGGATGTGGTCTTATTTTGAATTAGTTTGATCCAGCCCTAGCCAACGTGAAGAGTTTGTTAGAACTACAATAATGAAAAGAACGGAGCTCATTAATAAATTAGAACAAATTTTGTACATTTGTGAAACCATAAAGAATATAAGAACTTAAATTTGTTTTGACTAACTATGAGAGTGGAGGAAGAAAGGTCTATACGGGAGGAACCTGTTGGAGCCCTGTACTCTCTGCCTACCTGATCTGACGTGATCTGAGATTGTAGTGTCCCACCGAAACTAGTTTTTACAGCCAAAGCCAAAACCGAAACCGTCTCCGTCTCAGTTTCGGCTGAAACCGAAACCTCCTTTGAAGGATATTATACTTTGAAATTCATGTATAGACCGTAGTTTAGTGATTCCGACCCCCTCCGATTGCTCCCGAAGGTCATCTGAACATTCACGAACGTAGTTTCGGCCCTAGTTTCGGTCGTTATTCTGTCGAAATCGAAACTCCAATTTTGGGCCGAAACTGGCCAAAACCGAAAATTCGGTCGGTCACTAATAGATTCGGGTTATAGAAACTTTATTTCTCATAAAGAATTAAATTCACTTACATGAGAACACAAGGTAATACAAATACAACATTATATCGAGCAGCGTAACAAATACAGATTCTACATTTGATAGTAACGAGTAGATATAGATACAAAGCGGCTGCTTTTTGGCTGCCATTTTGTGATCCGTAATATGTTACGAATAATATATCGATGGTACAAACAGATTGACTTCAGCATAGCGTTATCATATTGATGTTCCATCCCTTTCACACTTTAATTGACTGAATAAAGATGAACGTGATAGCAGGCTCTTTCGATAAAGTGTCAATCTGTTCATACTAAGCCATAGTAAATATTTTGCGTTGCCTTGTTGTTTTTGTGACGATCAAATCCTAGATGTGCCATCCTTCAATAGCAGTTTGGAGTCTGGAATCGTGGGTGATATGAGAGCGACAGGCTAATCCCCTATTATAGACGACGATTTGGTGCAATGATTAAGAGCTTAAGCCGCTCGGTTCCCACACGGGAAAAATCTTTGTGTGACTCACAAATTTTGTTTCGGTCTGGGTGTTTGTGTATGTGGATTGCATGTTTGTAAACGCATCCACAACGCAGGAATAATTCCTAGTGTGGGGCTATGTTTTATTCTACTATTCCTACGTTTCTATTAATATTAATTAAGACCTAGACTATCTAACCACGACCAAATAGACAGAGTCTTATCTGAAAGACAAGTCAAGAGTCTTCGTAGCCGGCGAGCGTGTATGAGACGAACTATGAGAGTGGAGAAAGCCAGAGAGTTATGTAAGGAAAGAACCTGTTGGAACTCTGTACTCTCCGCATACCCCGCAAGGGATCTGGCGTGATGATATAGATAGATAGATTAATGTGAAAGTTTGTATGTTTAGATGTTCCAATCACGCAAAAACAGCTGAACGGATTTGGATGAAGTTTGGCACACAGATATTTATTCGAATAACACATAGGATACTTTTAATGCTGAAAAATGCTGGGTTCCGGTCTAAAGTCCAATCGGAGCATGTCGCGTCGAAGCAACTAGTTAAAAAATAAAATAAATAATTGGGACCTAACATCGTCGGCGAAAAGTGTATGGTACAAAGTACACCACTGACTTGTTAATTTGTATATAATAAGTATGACATGAACATGGGTTTTGAAAAAACTAATGATGATCCACGTTGCCAGTTTTTACATTTGGCTAAATTATACCTGAATCAGGTTAGACAATTGTTAAATTTTCTTAATTTTCGTAATTTATTATTTTATTACGTACTTTTTATGTTCTTATAAGACAGTAGGTACCTAGATTCTTTATTATTAACTGCAAGAGCTAGCATTCTATAACTACATTTTTATATTTGTATTAATATTGCCGAGTAGTTCTTTTCATTTTACACACCGTCACGCCTATATTGGCTATAAGTAACTTCAATCCCGAACGCAGGGCGTGTAATTTTTCTACCCGAGTTAACTATGATGCACACAGAAAACACGGACTTCTCAAATCTGTTCAATACTGATGAACCCAACAGATTAATGAATACTTTTATAACAATAATAACGACCATAATAGTAAAACATACTATGCGAAGTAAAATCCCTAGAAAACAAAAAATAATAAAACCATGGATAACCCCAGGTCTCTTGAAATGCATTAAAAATCGAGATAAATTACACATACGATCAAGAAAAGCACCGGATAACCCTATTCTTAAACTCACTTACACGCGCTATCGCAATTTTTGTAATTCTCTACTTCGGAAACTAAAAATCACCTACGAAAAAAATGAGCTTGAAAAAGCGAAAAATAACCCTAGAGCCCTTTGGAAAACAATAAAAGAAATAACAAACACTCAAAACTTAAAATCTACCCCGGTCGAATTACTAAACATATGTAACAGCCCTAATTCTTCTACAAATGTAACCTGTAACTATTTCAGTAACGTTGGTAAAAATCTGGCAGACAAGATCTTGTCACAATGTCATCCCTCCTCAACCCTGCCCCACAGTCCAATTACGATTAGCGGAAATAACCCCCATCTTCTTCCCTCCAACTCTTTTGCCTTACTGGAAGTAGATGACGTAGAAGTGGAGTCTCTCATCCTTCAATTACGTAACGACTGTGCTGTAGGCTGGGATGGAATCTCACCCATAGTACTAAAACAGTGCCGTAATTCTTTAATACCACTACTAACACATATTATTAATAGTTGTTTGCGAAAGGGTATTTTTCCGGATGCACTAAAAAGGGCAATCATTTACCCAATTCATAAGGGAGGGAACAGGAACTGTGTTAGCAACTATAGGCCTATCTCGGTCTTGACTGCACTCTCTAAGATCTTTGAGAGAGTTCTTGGCAATCGCCTTAAGAACTTCTTGGATAAACATAAGATTATTGCTAATAATCAATATGGCTTTCGTACAGGAATGTCGACTGAAGATGCAGTACTAGATCTGACACAGTCGATTGCTAAAAATCTTGACGATAAAATCAAATGTCTCGATATCTTTTTAGACCTATCTAAGGCATTTGACACAGTTTCTGTTCCCATACTCACTTCTAAGTTAGAACTCGTTGGAGTGCGCGGCATCGCCCTGGAAATTTTTAAAAGTTATCTCCACAATCGTACCCAACGAGTTAAAATTGACGAATATCTTAGCGACGAGGAACCTGTGTCTTACGGCGTTCCCCAAGGAAGCATACTAGGTCCAATCCTGTTTCAAATTTATGTGAACGACCTGTGCAATATGACTCTACCTAATACCAAAATTTTCGCCTATGCTGATGACACCGCAATAATAGTTCAGGGACCTAATTGGGAAAGGGTTAAAAATAGTGCGGAATTAGCATTAATCATAATAACAAATTGGCTAAATCTCCTTACATTAAATCTCAACAAAACTTGCTACATTCCTTTCGCTATGCGGAAAAACACGTTACCTGCTCCTTCTCAGTGATTGCGCACACCTGCCCACAACCTTCAACTACGTGTCTTTGTCCGAAAATCACAAGAGCTGATAATGTAAGGTATCTGGGAGTACAAATTGACTCAGGATTACGATGGGAAAAACACCTTGATACCCTCACTACCAGAACTATGAGATTAATTCATATTTTTAAGTCCCTTAGAGATTCCGCAAGCACGGAAACCCTGAAGATGATTTTTATGCGCTGTGCCAATCAGTTATTGGGTATTGTATTTCAGTCTGGGGAGGCGCAACTAAAACCAACTTCATAAAAATTGAGAGAGCACAAAGAGCAATACTTAAAGTTATGGCTCGCAAACCCTTCCGCTATCCTACTACACAGCTTTACTTGAACTGGAAGATTCTTACAGTCCGCCAGCTCTACGTGCTCCAGGCTATCCTTAGGAAACACACTACTGTTCCTGCTACAAACCCTAACAAACGGACTAATCTGCCCTTGGGTACTCGTCACAAAACCACTTTCGCTAAACATCAATATTATATTCTGAGCACACACATTTACAAAAATATCCACAAAAAACTTAACATTATCGACCTAAATAAAAACCAACTAAAATCTAAATTGACAGAATGGCTCCTTCAACAGGTTTATTCCCAAACAGAATCTGTACTTACTTACATCGCCTAACATAAAAATCCCTATCTATTCGGTTACACTAATATACATTCACAGCAGTACAAACACACACACACACACACACACACAAGCGCGCACGCACACGCCCACGCGCACTCATACACACACATACACACACACATACCCACACACACACACACACACACACACACACACACACACACACACACACACACACACAATCGCGAGTACGCCATCATAATTACACTAATTAAAATTTTACATGCTTTTAATGGTAGAACGACACAGTCCACATGTTGTATAAATCTATTTCTTTATGAGTAAATAATCTTTAGCTGAACACTGCCGCTTAAAACACAGGTTTTACCTAGTTTAAGAGGCAGAGTTTGCAAATTATTGTGTACAGAATTCTGCAGCACTGTCTCAGTTTTACTTTTCTACCTCGTATATCACTATAACTAAAACCCCTGTATTAGTTATAAGAAATCTGTAACTTTGCGAAATAAACAAATTTATTATTATTATTATATTCCCAAAGCGGGGGTGGCAGAGGTGTACGGATTACACCCACGTTACTTCGACGACGTTAGGTCCCATGTAATAGGGGGCGAGCCTATTGCCATATATCGGGCACAATTCCCCATACTGGGAAGTTTTCGTTAGAAAAACTTCATTTGTCCGACCTACGATTTGAACCCAGGACCTCGTGATCACCAAGCGATGCGCTTTGCCACTAGATCAACGAGACAGATTTCATTTTAGAAACCTTTTAATCTTGTCATAGATATACTCTATGCCTTTATTGATTGCTCGAGTGTGTTTAGTTGTGAAGCGATTACAGATGACATCTGTCAGATGACGAATCACCGTTGACAGGTAGTCTGTTTAAGATGGCGGACGTCATTGACAACGCAGCGTCGTCCGCCAATCGAATAACAACTTGTTATTCGATTGGCAATGGGGCAAGCGGTCGTACGTATCGCGGAGCAGCTAACCCCACTGCATTCCATGTGACTTTTGTGTGCATACTCGGATATCAAGGAAGATCAGTGTACCGGACGAGAACCCAGTGTTATTTCAAGATTTCCTTTATTTTCGGCCACCATGCAGACGACTATGAAAACGCAGATAAATACCCCTTTCACCGTTACTAGCATTGAAACAGCCATCCGGAAAACCAAAGCGCTAATAAATATATATTTTGTTGAGTATCCGTTCAAATGTCACACAGAAATAAGCCTTTGAACGTGGTACTCCAATATTTTCTCGTCAAATACAAAGATGAACTAGACTGATTTATGATTTTAGTAGGTTTTATACGGACAGCAGATATATCGTTTAAATTTAAAAATTAATATGAATGCCGCGCTAATCTATTATTAAATTGTTGCACGAAACATAATTACACCAATTTCATATTGAAATTAGTGATAATGTTAATTCATATAATAAAACTTTTCGCAACTGAGTTTGTGTGTGCACACACAAAATGACTTCACTGGTAAGTGTATCATTATAATTAACTAACAGTTTCCCGCGATCTTGTACCCGTCCGACCACAGCGCCACCTACCGGGTCTATGTTATAGAGCCTATGTTACTTCTGGATAAGTTAGCTTTCTAATGGTGAAAGGATTTTTGAAATCGGTCCAGTAATTTTTGAGTTTATTCGTTACAAACATACAAAAATACATATCTTTTCTCTATTTAATATTAGTATAGACGACAGTTTTTAATGACAGATTATATAGTCTATTCCAATCAAAATTAGAAACTTTGTCCACTCGACATAAATACGTCGACTTCTTGCTAACAGTTCAATGTCTTTGGAAATATTTTCGCCTTCATATTATACTTGTTATATATTGCAATCATAAATAAAACATCTAAAATTGGTGCAGGTTTGTTCATAAAGTTTTAAAATTTAATTGGAATAGACTATACGTAGACAATTTAATTGTGGATCAACGTATTTGTAAATAAATTTTGGGTTACTAAAGACAATCTGAAACTGAGTCTCCGTAACCGGCAAGCGTGTATGAGACGAACTATGAGAGTGGAGGAAGCCAGAGAGTTATGTAACGAAAGAACCTGTTGAAACTCTTTACTTTCTGCCTACCCCGCAAGGGATCTGGCTTGATGATATAGATAGAATCTGATAATATTCTATCTGGAAAAGGAATATAAAATAATTGAATTTTCTGCAAATGAATGTGTACCCACACATTCTTTAGATAATGTGGTAAAGTACGTAGGTAAGACCTGGCTAAGGTTGGATCAGAATAGGGATATGTAGCGTAACAAGGAGAAGGCTTATGTCCTTCAGTGGGTGGGATGACCTGATGATGATGATAAATGTATGAAGGAACAAGCTAAAAAAATTATCTGTATTTATTACACGTTACCCCATGTCACTAAGGGACCGGTATATATATAAAGAAATTGCTCCAAATACAACATTTAATATACATCTGATTAAAATCGATATTATAAAACATAACAAATAATACGTTTTCTTTTGGATACAAATTAATTATGTTTAATGTAAGAATCGAATCCACTTGATAGAGGTACCGCAAAACAATATTAATTTTTAATAATATTAGTCGCATTATAATTAATATTGATAATTTTATAAGCCATCACCATGATTGTATTTTTTCAGGATATAAATATGTTAATAATTCTCTGTATAACAAAATATGATATTAAGATTTTCTCCATATTTTTTCAAGTCAAATGTAACCAGTTTTGTCGGGCACAAACTACTAGTAACTGTGATAGAATAACTATTTCCATTCCTTTTACTCCTGAATCATTTGATACAGTAGAATTAAATAATACTTACTAAAAATTATTTTTTGGTCTAAAACAAAGTTGTTGCTACAACAGAAATTGATATCATTGACTTGGATTGACAAATGTTTTGGGAAAGGAATGGAAAAGGTTCCATGCCTAAATATTAGTTACCTTTATAATTAAAATAGTTGACTTTTTTCGGCTACAGAATTTTAAATCTTTATTAACTTATATAACTGAAGCATTAGTTGATTCAATCTAATAAGTTTAGGACCCGTTTAGTAACGGCAATTAAATTTGATAATTATTTAAGAATATATTGTTATTGTATGTACAAACTCAGTTGTTTATATTTTTTTAATGGTTTTTAAGTATTTTTTTACCAAACCTAAAATCGAATACGTTAACTTAAAGACCCTTAAGAGTTTGTACCATTCTGAGACAAATTTGGCCAAAAGTCGAATAAAAGAATAAATTAGAAAGACTAAATATCGACTCGAGACTTTAGCTCGATTTTATTAATAAGGAGCTTGAAATTTGATGGTTAGGTAATTACTGAGCAAAGAGCACTTCAATGGGAACCAAACTCAAGTAGTCGTTGATGTTCTTGATGTAAACTCCCATCAAACTGTTGAGAGCAGATGGGCGTAATTTGTCATCAACTGCCTTCGTGTTTTCTTGGACGTAATTGTGGATTGCAGCAGCTGAAATAAAATAAATCAAACCATTAATACAAGCAATTTTGTAAAGAGAATAGGAAAATAATAACATTACTTTGAAAAGATCCCTTTAAAAACAAGCTTTTAAAGCAAAAACACGATGGAGATAACTTGCTTAGTTGGATACTTCCATTGGCCATGTTACGGTTCCATCATTAGACCATGACTTCCGTCCTTAGATCGTTACAAGTACCATAGACCTAGATGGTGTTTGGATATCATCTGGGTCCATAGTACTTGTCAAGATAAGTCTTATGAGCCCAAACACAATGTCGTTATGCTGAGTAATTGGATAGTTCCGTTGGCCACCTTCCGGCTTCATTATAAGACCCTGGATACCCTCTGGATGTATTCTACTCATGAATACCAATCCAACGAGCCCAAATACGGTGGGGCTATGTTGAGTACTTCGGTGGGTCTATGGGCCACCTTTCAGCTTCATCATCAGACCTTAGACATCATCTGGCTGTTCAACTAGTCAATACTAATGTAACAAGTCTAAACATGAGGGGGTTTTTGTTGTTAACATGTTCCTATGCTCTATGCTTCATGGTACCATAATGTCGCATTGTTATCAAACTTACATACGTATGCCAAATTTTAGTTCAATCGGATACTTGTAAGCACTTGAAATATTGATCACAAAATTTGAACCAAAAAGACTGACAGGCAGACATACGAACAACGCAAGTTAAATAAAAACTTGTTAAAAAAGGAAAGGAGGAAAAAAAGGATAAACAGCTCCTCCTCATCGTTTGAGTAGAGGCCCTACTAAAGATTTCTGACTCGGTTTAATGGCTGCTATAGTAGCCAAAAGTTAAGATTGAGACGAAATTAAGACGTGATATTTATAACTAGTGAATCTGGAGTGTGTGGATAGTGTTGGAGTAGAAACTCATTTTTGTTCTATTGTGACTGCTTATCTGGCTGTTGATCAATTAAACTATTAGCATGACAATCCAAGTGAAGTTTGACCCAACCAAAGAGACTTTATACTATAGAAAGCGTAATAATGATATATTAGAAGTCCCGCCGCACATATGAAAAAATTATCACAATATGCTTCAGTACTACGTGAACCGATATAAGTATTACTTTGCTAAAGCTGGCATAAAAGTCTTTCATAATTTGTAACTATACCTATACGGTAATATTCTTGGGAAAATATTTTTAAATAGCAATAATGTGCGTGAATTTGTCTGCGTTTATTTTTTTCAAATTGTGCATGTTATACAAAGCGGCGACAGTGACATTTTGTGCTAAAATTGACCAGTCGGTAAACTAAACAACTAGTAAACTAGCCGATAGTGCAATGTTTTGCTAGCTTCTCACAGAATATATAGAATCAGGTAAACCTCGAACAGTTGATTGTGTCATATGTGAAAAAGAATAAGATTAGAGTGGCTGTTGGGAAAAATTTCCAGAATGTTAGCCTGATTTATATCATAAGCTTACCTAGATGGAAGAATAATACTCATTATTTTACCATTAGGCATAAAGAGAGGTGCGTATTAGTTATTTTTTGGAATAGATCCTACAAGAGAGGTTAAAAGATTGATTCTTACATTTCTCCTTGTCGCCATTAAGCAGGTTTTGGAGTTCGTAGCTGACTTTGCCTTTAGGCTCAACGTTCACTTCCCAGCTGCTGATTCGGATGTACTCTTTACCATCACTACCTTTGGTCGCCTCGTATTTGCCCGTGAACATAATATGGTAGTCCTCTGAAAAATTTAGTGTGAGGAGTTCGTTAATTTGCTTCATCCTTTTAATATGTGTGCAAGTTAATGACTGACTTTTACAAACACTTTGTGATTTATCGTCGCAAGTTTTCAATAATTATAATGTCGTAGCACTTTGTAGTTGTCATCATAGTTTTTGCTGTGCACACACAGTATGGCTGAGGTTGAAATCACGCTAATATTGATATTACTATGTTTTGCTAAATAATAGTTTTCTTTCTTTCTAATCAAACAATTAAAATCATAATAACATATATTTATATCCAACAGGTTCTTGTCTTATAGATTGATTCTTAATGCTTTTTCTACTCTTTTGATTCGTAACGTCGACTATCGGTCTATGTTCATCAATGGACAAGTATAGGCTGAGATGATAATGACGATATTATATTTTCGTTGTTTTGAGTATCTAGTCATTGAGTGATATTGAAATTATATTGATAGATTTACTTACGAGAATCGACTTTGCATTTGCCATTTCCTTCAATAGGTAGACCGCCAAGTTTTCCGTTGACCTCATAATCACCTTCTACTTTAATTGACGGGCATGCTAAGTTGTAAATAAAAGTATTTTCATTTCTATTAACTCTGAAATTGCAATAAATTGTATTAATCGAAAAATGCAATTTTAAAGTAATCTCCTGGAATGCATTGTTCATTATTTAACCAAAGCGGGTTACACATAGGATTTACTTAAATTGGGGTTAAAGCTGTTACGGATGAAAAATTTTACTGTTTACAAGGCTAGTAAATATACAATAGGCTTATCACTATGAGTACCTAAAAGATCCCTATAACAATAAAGTTACTATTGTAAGTTTTACTGCAGTCGTAAAAACTATTAGTGTATAAAATAAAAAACCAGGCAGGATACTTACTTCACTAGATCAACTTTGCAATTCAACAAACCCATCATTTTAGCATTACTCAGAGTGTACTTCAAGTCTGTGAGGTCAGCTGATATTTTATCCTTAACCAACGGATCAGATGGGTTTACTTTCTCCGGTACACCCTCAATCAGGAGTTTATGGGCAACATTGGCAGCTTGAGTAACACAAGTGGAGTCATCGAGAGGGCATGCTTTCTTTGCACCTGTAACTGTAGAAGCAATATTGTTCTAGTCAAGAAATTTGGGGAATCATGCTGAATATGTTTTAGGAGCGTAAATTTGTTTTCAGTCTATACGACAGCTCTGTTACAAATTGTACCACTCTTTCTCGCTAGTCAAAATTCATATGTTTGTGAGAATTAAAATTGTGCAGCGCCTCTAAAGAAAACGCGAGGAACAGAAAGTCTGTAATGGGATTTTATGTACTTAAAACCAGACAATAACTTATGTATATAATACAGTTCATATCGTACGAACAATATCTTGAATTTGTGTAGTTGATTGGAATAATATAATGGGAATTCTTTTGTTCACTTTCAGATATTATAGAAGACTAATAGATAAAACCTCTTTAACTTCGATCATGCATATTTAGAAAATCGCAATAGGCTTACCGTCTATTATGTAAAGTTTATAGATTAAATATAATAAATCAATTTATAATATCCCGCTACTGGTCGAAGGCCTTCTGTCACTATTCGAAGTGAAAGTATATCTTTCACTTCGAATAGTAACAGAAGTCATACCCTACATATTGCGGATTGATGTAGGCTTGAAATTATTTCTATCTAATTACAGATGCTTCAAACAGGTTTTACAAACATCAATGTTTCATGGTTTACATCCATCCAAAAAAAACCTTTTTTCAGGAAATCATCATCAAACAGCTAGACAAAAAGGGTATTATGTTAAATACATACTGCTTGTCTGAAAGTTTCTGGATTAAAAGTATAGTTCCTTCCTGTACCAGCAAAGCTAGAACGGATGGCAAGATTTTTCTCGCACGGGACGAAATCTTGTTGGCTCTTGATTAAAGTCTTGTACGCAAGTCAAATAATCTTATCTATACGTCAATATAGGGTAATTCTTGAAACGAGTTTTCTGTTGTCAAACTTTTGTCACGGCACGCCATATTAGCAAGTACGACAAAACGGGTCACACGCCTAGGGCTAAACCCCATGGCATATGTCTTATCGCGCTGTCTGTAGAAGAAGTAGAAAAATAAGGAAAGAAATGCTTACACAATGCACCATTCACTACGCACAATATAACAACAGCTGATCGCACAGAGAACATTTTGTTTGCTAGCAGTTTGCCGACTGAATATATCTGAAGCATTGGATCACAATATATACGACCCGAAAATTGTGTAATAAAAATTCAGCTTAAATCAAGGTTCCTCAATTATATGTATGATCAATTGTTGCAAATTATCTCTGATGTTTTGTAAATATTTAAATAGGATATTAGTTAAGATACCTATTTCGTATAGTGGGATTGCCTCGTTTGTCTAGTAGAACGTACTAAGGCTAGCGATCATGATTTTTTTTGTAAATAAACCGAAGCCCCGCACTAGGATTTATTCCTGTGTCGTGGGTGCGTTAACAAACATAAAAATTCACATACACGAATACCGAGACCGGAACAAATAATTGTGGATCACACAAAGATTTGTCCCGTGCGGGAATCGATTCCGCAGCTATTAGATACAGTGGGCGGAGTGGCTTCAGCTCTTAACTACTGTGCTAAATCTTAAAGGTTTGAATTTTTATCAAACAAAATGTGGTTATCCTATCAGAAAATTTTCAATAGCAATATTTGGAATCGTGTCCGGCATGATTGGAATAGACTCGGTTCCTATTACGTTTGGACCTAACATCGTTAGCCACATATGGGTTTTGTCACTTGGGGAATATAGGCTTGTTACGGCCCAAAGTGAGAGAATGTAAGCCTTTTTCATTGGCCAAAAAAAGAATGCAAATTTCTTCACCTAGTGGTTGTTTTCTGTTATTAGGCTGTTTAATTTTAAGTTTTGCTGTCCAGGGATGAAAAGGACGGGCTGCCCTAGATAATTTAAGTACCAATTATAAACAACCATTGCTGGATTTTAATATCGACCTAAAAATTTGATTGTTTTAATAAAAACTATAATTTATAAACTGAAAAGGTTGATTTCCCCAATACTTGCTTTTTTAGCCCACGAATTGTGTCCACAAGTTGGACCGATGACTTAATGAAGGTCGGAGGTAAAAACTGGATGGTTACAGTACGAAGCTGGTCGTTGTAGGATTCTTTGGGCGGAGGCCTTTGTTCTGCAATGGATACCTTTCGGCTGATGACGATGAGGAACAGATTGGATTAAAAAACGGTTCCTTTTAATTAAGTGATCAAAAAATAAATTATCTCAGAAAAAATCAAAATGATGTCAAAAATGTAATTACTGACCCCTAATTCAGAATTCATAAATTTAATGATAATGCATTTCTTGGGTACCGTTTATAAATATTTTTAATTATTTCTTATTATCTGATATCCATTGAAATACAATGGATATTATATAAAAATATTGTCACATAAAATTTTATACTTTTATTATGCTATAAAGAAACAGATAAAGAAATAGATAAGATAAGTTACTTTAGACGTTAATAAGGCTAATAAATTGTATTAACGTCCAAATAATTTTTGCAAGAAAATTAATAAGGTAGTAAGGTAGTAAAGTAGTGGGTACAAAGATATACATCCGTATCACCAGTTCTTTTCGGAAAAGGTAAGAACCACGCAGTCATTTTGTGGGAAGAACAAATGTACACAGATTAAAGTTCTCTTGGTCACCTATATTTTTAAGTAATGTTTTCGTTAAGTATTAATAGTACTGTTTTTTTTGTAACTATAAGGGTATCTTAAAAGTACCATTAAGGGCACAAGTGAGTGTGGTAAAACTTTCATTACTAAACATACTATAAAATAGAATATCCTATATCGCTACATTAAAAATATGTTTGTCGTTCAACCAAATCTTAAAATAATATTAAACATTTTTATTTTAAAAATACCTTTTAAGCTGGTTTTACAAGCTTTTATAGCAAAAATAGAAGAAAAATATTTTGCTAACATCATTTTGCTGGACACCATCCGGGTCTAAAGTACTTGTCAAGATAAATCCAACGAGCCCAAACACGCCGGTGTTATATTGAGTAGTTGGGTGGTTCCATTTGCCATCATTTCGGCTTCATTATCAGATCCTGAATCCTATCTGGTTATATATTACTTGTCAATAGCAATCTAACTAGCCGAAACACGAGGGGGTTACGTTGTATAGTTCACATGTTTTTATGGACATCTTTCGACTCCATCAACAGATCAGCTCCATGGTACCATACTATTGCATTGTCACCAACCTATTCCAAATTTAGCTCAATCGGATACCCGCAAATGCTTGAAAAATTGATCATAAGATTTGAACCGGAAAGACAGACACACGAACATTGCAAGTTCAATAAAAGCTTTTAAAAAGAGTCATTGTCACCACAATTCCTCGATGATGTTAGCTTTCAATGTGTATTTATTCATTTATTTAGAAAACCATCAGCTATATACAATTATTGCATACCTACTAAGGTTATTAAATTCTAGTATAGCCAATAACAGGTTTCCCTTATTTTATATGCAAGTAATGGTATTGTTGAACAAAATAAATTTAAGAAAGAAAAAGAGATATAAGTATTAGAAAATTTGATATTAAAGCCATCGTTGATTTAAAACATATTATTTAATGAAATATGATCTTAATAATAATTATATTCCTTTACTTTTAATTTATATTACTAGCTACGATAGTCACACCTCTTGAAAACTTATGATTACCTAAACTTAAGCTTATGTGTGTGTGTATGCGTGTGTGTTTTGTAGCCTTGAGAAAGCCCAGAACCATCTAGGGTGAGATTTAATATTATTTTCGCAACTTAATGTGAAATTTTTAAAACAAGAGTTTCGGACCTTATGTTTTTTGGCAAAGGAAATTCATCAATCTAAATTGTTGCCATTTTTTTTTTGGGCTTTATAATTTTCTTCAATCATAATTAAAGCTGGCCTGTACCATTTTGGGTATATTCGACTATTCAGTTTTTTACGTAAAGGGACATCATTCTTAACACGATCATCTATTACTTCATAAGAGAAATTGTATGCAATTTCTCCACCGCATCATCCACTGAGCATAATAGAGAGTGCCAATATTGAACGATAATATAATTATTTATGGCTTCGTAGACGGCTCTCATAAGGTTTGGTCTCGGAGAGGCCGTGCCGCCATGTCTAAGATATGTAACGTAAATAGTGGGAGAGCTATGTCCTCTTTAATAAGTCTTTAAGAAGATTAGAAAAAGCTAAATCTAATACATTACCGGAAATATTTTTTAAAGAATTATGTTGCGACAAACCAAAAATTCAAATTCCTCGTTCATTTTTACACCAGCATTTTAAAATTTCAACTGAGATTTTCCTCAATAAAGTTGGCAAGCCACCGTCCCATATTATACAATATAGATTATAATCACCTATCAAAAGATAATCTTTCGGATTCAGTTGTAGACCATTCTTGGTCGCTAGGATTATCATGAGGTTGACGATGGTGGTCCGGCGCCACATATGTAGCGTACAAATGCAAGTGAGCAGTAGCAGAGCATGCACTTGCCGGCACCGTCACCCATAACAGCTCCGACGACCGCAGTTCTCTGACCTTAAGGCGTTCAGCGCAGAGCGCGCGGCGTGTCATGATCAACACTCCGCCTCCTGTCATTTTGCCGGTCGTAAGTATATTGCAGCCTGCTCGGAACACGTCATATTCGTCATTACATAGCTCTCCACCGAGAATTCCGCCATGTAGCCACGTTTCTGACAATATTAATATGTCGTATTCATAACTGAGTAAGCTTTGTTGAAGTTACAAACATTTGGTCCTCAGACCACGAACATTCTGGTAGTAAACTTGAACTTCATTATCCACAGTAAATCAGACAATCAAGCGTAACAGATTGATAATTTATTTAATATAGACAGTGAGAATATATTTAATGTACCAAGTAATTAGAAAAAGCATGTATAGGGTACGCTGAACTGGCATAGAGAATAAGTGATGGTGAAACCTGTTAAATATTATTTTTTTTAACATTTGTGCAGTGATCCCGCTATCAACTCCAGGCGTGGTTCTGGCTGGTGAAGATGTCAGATATGCTGCTACTTATGGCAATCCATACTTAAGGGGCAGCGGTCCACTTGGTAAGTTCTTGTCCATGGAACTATGATTAGTCGAAAGACGTCTACTACAGGAAAATACCTTTGTTTATTATATAGTATGTTATATAGTAACTTTGTTATATTATAATTATGTTACATTTAGTTTTCCATTGATATATTGGTCTTATTTGATATTAAAGCAGGAATTCTTGCGGTATCTCCAATTATTCCATTTAAAACATAGATCTAGGGTCAGCTAAAGTCTTGACGTTTTTGGATCAGCTAAAATCGTCACGGTTTAAGACCACTAGAATCTTCGCTAGTTTAGAAAAGTTACAATTTTCACGGTCTTAAGATAAAATCTTCGCGATTTTAAACCAGCTGCCATTGTCGTGGTTTTAAACCAGTCAAAATCGGCGTGGTCTTTAGCCAACCTTTCTTCCAGCAAAAACCTTCAGTTTTGTAAAGCATTTTCGATGTTTCTATTCTATAAATTTTAAAGGCGGCAGTATCGCATACTTTTCCTTCAAAAACGTTTTGAATGTCCAATAAAAAAATAAAACAAAATTTCAAAAATACCTGGATTGAGTTATTAATTAATTTTCTAGACAGCGACAGTTGTAGCTCTTGAATTTAAAGTTACAAGGTCAATTTCTAGGACTATATTTAGTATTTTTTAAATTTGCCAATTGAACACTACTCGTATTTCAACAGCCTACATGCCACAAATGAACGCTGCCAATCCAGTTGGCAAGCCTGCCCCGCCACCCTATTACTCTGTAAGGAATGTCAGCCATGTTCCACAAGGTAAATTTTAAAACATGCCATTATAGTTAAGAAAGAACATGAGCGCTTAATACAAACTGATTGACGCTAATGAATTGATATGCCAGCCTTTACACACTTCAAATTTACGAAATATAGATGAACTAGACAGAACGAATTGATGCTAGCATAACGTTTCTCGACAACGTTATGCTAGCATCAATCTATTTATTCTAAGCCCTCTGGTTCCTTATCCGCTATTACTACTTCGCGAAATGGCCCTTCAATGATATTGCAGGCGCATACAGAACACCATTACACGATCATTTCACTAAGTTGTCGTAACGTACCGCGTTGGATCTAAGGTGATATTATATATATTAATTATGACAATAGGCTTACAACCTACAAACGTGAAGATTGCATGCGTGCGATGCGTGCATTACAAATGTGTGACGTATGAATAATAGGATGGAACACGGGAAGCCGCAACACGGAGTCACAGGATGCCACATAGCTTGTCTCAGAGTTGGGCAAAATTCAATTTTTTTTTTATTGTAGGATTAATCAATTAATATTTCAATTGCTATTAAATTAATCCCCCCAAGGTACTATAAAATAACCATGACTTTTAGACGTTAAATGCCTCTGTAACGCACTTTAACCACCGGGAACTTAAAAACCAAAAATAAACAGCGGTAAAATCTGAAATGTAAATTTATTAATTTTTGCCCAACTCTGGATTGAATGGAGCCGCAACACATGAATTTTGAAATGTCATGACCTTTGTGGCTCCAAAGCACGTGAATTATAGGTTGCTACAAAGTCCGTGCGGTGGTGTAAAATATCACACATCGTGTAGCCTTTACAAGACCGCAGGCATCCCCCAATTACATTTTTTGTTTAAACGTTGCCTTACACCAGCAATTATTCCTGTGCCGTGGGTGCGTTTACAAACATGAAATGCACATGCACAAATACCCAGATTGAAACAAATATTAATGGGTCACGCAAAGATTTGTCCAACGTGTGGCATCCCGTGATTGTTCAATCCAGTGGGCGGAGCGACTCAAGCTCTAAATTATCTCCATCTCTCCAAATTTACTATTAAAACTAACCGTCCAATACTAAATAGATATATGGATTGTAATAAGCGAAAACAATTCAAACGCATTCAATGTGACCCTCGACATAAGATTCTAAAGTGTAGCAATAAGCTACAAATTATCTGTGCAGTATTTCAATAATTGACACGTTATTGCTTATCTGTATCCAAATATACTTTTAAGAACTTAGATATTCTAATTTACTACGAAATCCGAGGCCTCAGCAGGATTCGATTTAAGTTAGCTTAATGTTGTCGAAAAGGGTGCTGTCATGTTCATATTTATTTAGTTAATATGTAGTGCTAAAAGGACGGCATATCTACACAATAGCGTTACGCTATTGTCAATCACTTCTTGCTAAGTACTTTAAGTAGCGTTGTGTTAATAATTATTATAATTTTACTGGTGTACAATAAAGAGTTCTTTATTCCTATCTCTATTTATTAGTGCCATCAGTCATCTCGCCGTCAACATCGTCATCATCGAGGCCTGTCACAAGTCCGCTGGCATCATCATCATCAACAATCAGCGGTGCTCAGCCTCAAGTAAGTTCTTGAACAAAGTATGATGAAATATTCATGTCCTTGTTGTCCACTTAAATATAGTCGCTGCTAAATTTCACTAGCCGGCATGGTTAAATGTATTGAGCACGCCCACATTCTGCCGATAATGTTAGGTCCCAATGTGGGGCACATGCCCAGTATCGAAATCGAAATAGAAATGTTTTCAGACCCTGGACTATTACAGAGAAGTTTTTGATAGAAACCCTCCGAACACACCAATCTTAGTTTTGAAACTAGTACCTCATTATGTGTCATCAGATCAAGAAGGCAGTTTTTCTACAGAGGAGCTGAACGAGAAACATATTATTAGCACGGTTAACAGAATTATATGTTGAAAAAGAATGTATTTGTGGACTGTAAACTGCTGGTAGATGACCATATTGGATGGAAAATAAAAAACTTGCCGCCTGCACGAGGGCGTCCCAGGCGGAATAAAGCCAATTATATTGACACATTAAAAAAAATACAAACAGTAGAACATCTCAGTATCAGCGATACAAATAGGAATCACGCACATAAGCGTGTTCTTTACGCAACTTCTCGGTAAGTTTCAGCGGGTAGTCAGCCGCTGAAATAGGATTAGAATATTTTATTGATGTAAAATACCATAGTATTTATGAATCGTTAGAAAAGTGACAAAGACTACCACCTGCTACTTTGGAATGTCATTTCTGTGGATAAGAATGGCAAAAACTCCACGATTACAATATTTTAGTATGGGATGTGGGAAAATAATGGAGGCTGTACTATCAAGATCTGCAAAGATGCCGCGTAGAGCACGTGTGTGATTTTTATATAGGCCGCTAGGACAAGACTGTTCTACTGTTTGCCTATGTATACTGTGTTACTACAAAGGTTGCTTGGAAGAAATCACTATTAGTGATAAGGCCACTGCTTATCAATTTATAATCTTGACTGTCTTCTTTGTGTAGTGACGAATAATGTGCGTAGTGATTACGAGGTCCTGGGATTGAAAAATTCCCAATATTAGTCTAGAGTTAAGAATTGTGTCCGATATGTGGTAATAGGATCGCCCCCTATTTCATGTGACCTAACATTGTCTGCAAAACGTGGGTGTACCCAGTACCTCTCTGCCACCCCCACTTGGGAAATATACACGTGAGAGATTTTGTAATCTTTTTTCTTTTAATTTCCTTTTCTTATCTCTGGTGGAGACTGGTACACCCTGAATCCTTTAGCTTGGCTTCCTTTAGAAATATTATTATTAGACATATCTCAGTTGTAAGAAACACTGGAGTTGGATCGTAGTCTTAATTTTGTATAATATAAAAATATAATTCTACAAAAAATTAAGAAAAAAAATCAATAGAGAATTAGACAAAAAAGACAAGCCCGCTGAGTTTCTCGCCGGATTCTCAGTAGAGGCCGCGTTTCGATCCGGTAGTAGATTAGTTAAAAAAGCATGTTAATATGAAGATTTGTAACTACCCCCAAGTAGTAAGTATACAAAATAACTAATTTTAGTTTGAGTTTAGAGACAATAAGGCGTTATCTATACACGGTATAATTGTTGTCGTCCTGGAGCGAAAGCTTAGGTGATCTATCTAATGCCCACTGTTTACTAGTAATAGAAAAATGGAAAAAAGAACACATCGATTAGTAACATCTGTACAACATTACTAATTTAATGCATTAAAAAACACCCATACCAATCGCAAAGTGACATTGAGCGGCCAGGACCGCGTGGTTCATCAGCTGGCCGGTCGATACCTTTGGTGTTCCAGATTTTCATTTAGCTATGATATTCGGATAGGTCAGTAGGTAGTATGGGCCTCACAAGAAGGCTCAAGGTCACCCAATGGGCGACGAAGGGAGCTATGCTCGGAGTTACCCTGCGGGATCGAATCAAAAGCGAGGAGATCCGCAGTAGGACCAAAGTCACTGACATAGCACTAAGAATTGCTAAACTTAAGTGGCAGTGGGCGGGGCACATCGCTCGTAGAACTGACGGCCGTTGGGGTAGAAAGGTTCACGAGTGGCAACCACGTACCGGAAGACGTGGAGTGGGTAGGCGGGGGCCTACCCACTCCACGAGATGGACCGATGACCTGGTGAAGGTAGAAGTTGGGTGCGTACAGCATAAAGCCGGTCGTCGTGGCTGTCTTTAGGGGAGGCCTTTGTCCTGCAGTGGACGTCTTTCGGCTGAAGAAGAAGAAGAGTAGGTAGTTACTTATTGACGTGATCTTTTTAGTCATTTTTAAATACCATTGAACAGTATTCATTAGCTGGGCTTTCACTTCAGGACGACAAAAATTACATCGTGTATATCTACTAATTTTCCCAGTCCAATTTTAGATACATAACTCATGCGATGCCTGGAAACATCACTAGTTATATTCTAAAACTATTAATTTCTAACAACCTCCAAATAAAAAAAAGAAATTTAGATTTATAAATGAATACGATTGTAAATTAGATACGGATAACTCATTAGCATAGTTAATTTGATAAGAAATTAATATTAAATGTACCTACATTTTTGGTCTGACCGATGTTTTAGTGGGAAAGGTCAAAATATTATTTTTAAAAATATTAATGGAGTAAGCTCAGAAGTTTTACCTACTGTTAAAAACAAAAACATAGGTATAGTGTTTTGAATTCGGCCAAAGAAACCGTAATATTCGCATTATTAAATGGTGAATGCGAACTATGAGAGTGGAGAAAACCGGAGAGATATGTAAGGAAATAACTTGTTGGAACTCAATACTCTCTGCCTTTGCCACCAGGGATGTTCCGAGATGATATAGATATATTAATTTTCTTTTCCATCTGTTCAGGTGCCTAAGTCATCTCCACAATCATCAGCTTTATATATTCTTCCGCCGTCCAGCCAAGGAAGCTTGCAGTCAAGTCAGATCAGTACCAAAGGTAAGTTCAACTCTCAAATTATAAAAGTAGTTACTTTGGTACAAAATGGATATCATCCTGCCTCGTTGATGTAGTGGTGAACAATGCGCGTAGCGATCACTAGGAAGTGCAGGAAAGTGAACCCAGTAGGTTAAAATCCTAGGTCGGCTCTTTACCCGATGATCTGCAAGCGGAGTAAAATGTCCCTAAGGAATAAGGTGACACTTTACAAAACTTGAATACGGCCCATCATGACGAACGCTTGTGAGGTATTCGGGGACGCCGCCCGCTCTCACGTCGATAGACTCCAAACGGTTCAATCCCGCTTCCTCCGCAAATCCGTCGGAGCCCCGTGGTTTCTACGGAATCTAGATCTCCATTCCGGTCTTGGTCTCGAACTTATTCGAGCCTATATTATATCGATAACCCGATATTTGCGAACGCGTTCAATCATAGAAATCCATTAATCGTAGCCGCCGCCAACTACGAACTTAACTCCCCTCCTATCAGCCGCTACCGCCGTCCACGGCATGTTCTCCCCAACCCTTCCGATGCCCTTACATCCCTTCCTTCGGATACAGATACCGCACACAGGATCAGACACCAACCTCGCCGGCGAGGTCGAAGAATCCCTTGCCCGGCGGCCGGTGCAGAGCACTACGGCGAGACACCTAGTATACTCCCTCCCCCATAGCGACTACCCAAGCCGAGGCCGTTCCTCCTTGAGGCGCCCTTGAGCTAGTTGCTCCCTTGCCCTTCTGGCTCGAGCGTAGTGGTTGCACGCTCGCCCTCTTGTCCGGTGAAGCTGTAAAGGCCCCGCGGCCAACAGCGTAGATCATTCACACACACACAAAATCCTAGGTCGGACAAAAATGTGTTTTTAGTCTTGGTCCAATGATTAAGACCTTCAGTCGCTCCACCCGCTGGATAGAGCAGTCGCGGTTACGATTCCCGTACGGGACATATCTTTGTGTGACCTACATATCTTTAATTCGGTCTGGGAGTTTATGTATGTGAATTTTATAGGTGGAAGCGATACACGAATAATTTCTAAAGTGGGGCTACGTTTAAAAATACCAACCGCAAGTGCATGAATAATGGATCACAAGAATTGAACCGGAAAGACAGACAAACAGACATTCGAATATTGCAAGGTAAATAACGGCTTATAAAAATGCCTGGTTCGCGAATTAGATCAAATTTTTTTAACTAGATTCATATGTGTGATTAATCTCGTAATATTGTCGATATCTTCTTACGAGATTTCGAGAGAAGTAAATTTCCTATCCTATTGCTAATAGGATTTAGGTCAGCACCAGTTAACAACTTATTGGAAGTCTGGGACTCAATGCTTCAAGCATTAAGTCGGTCTATGTACGTAAGTACATGAAGAATAAAAAAAAAATACTCTGTACTCTCTGTCTACCCCGCGAGGGAGCTGGCGTGATGATTTAGATAGATAGATAGATAGATCTCTCGCTCACATTGAGCGTGAGATTTTTGTTGAAATTTTGATATTATTATTTCAACTATCTCTAGACACTTATCTGAGGACATTAGAGTCGTTATATTAAGTCTTCGTAAATATTCACGACGTCTTCACTCCGTAATAATTTAAGTCATAGCATTGTTTTATTCTGATAGTTATATTCAAAAACTAATTTATTACCGGTGATTTAAAAATGGCGACCTCGATTTGGTCTTAATTTTAATCAGTATTATTTATTCTGATATTTATGATGATAGACTCTTTGATATTTCGTATATAGTAAAACGATACGATCACGCTTTTATTCCCCAAGAGGGGTGGCAGAGGTGTATTGTGCACACCATTTTTGTACAAGCTTTTGTTTAACTTGCAATGTCTTTCCGGTACAAATCTTGTATTCCATTTTTATGCACATGCGGGTATCCGAATAAGCAGAAATTTGGCATACGTATGTACAATGCAATAATATGGTACCATGGAGCTGGTCTGATAATGAAGTCGAAAGGTGGCCATAGGAACATGTGAACTATACGACCCCCTCATGATTAGGCTTGTTGGATTGGTAATGATAATCAGAATTCAACTAGATCGTATTCAAGGTCTGATGATGAAGCCGAAAGGTGGTCAATGAAACCACCCAACTACTCAATATAACCCCGCTGTTTGGGCTAGTTGGATTTGCCTTGACTTTGAGTACTTTAGACCTGGAAGGCGTCAAAGGTCTGATAATGGAGTCGGAAGGAAGCCATAGGAACTCCTTAACTAAGCAACATACCTTAGTTGTGTTTTTGTTATAAAAGCTTATTTTTACAAAGGTCTTTAAATTAAAATTATTCTATCTAAAAATTGGCAGTGTCAGTCCGGAGTCTAGAATTGCGCCCGGTATATAGCAATAGGCTCGTCCTCTGGCCTAACATTGTCAGTTAATAGTAGGTGTACACCAGCCATGTCAAACTTAAAGTCAAAGGGGGGTCAAAAGCATGAAGACCATAGACTAGGTGGGCTGCAAATTCCTAATCTAAAATAAATCAAACTACTGAAAATCTTAATTAAAATAAGTACTATTATAGGACAAGTAAGCTGGTGGTTAGACCGTTGGACTGCAAAGTCTGAGGTCTCGGGTTTAAACCCAGGCACCCACCTCTGCTTTTTCGAAAGCATGTGCGTATTAAAAATAATATTTTTCTTTTGGTAGCCGAACACTAGGATTTATTCCTGTATCATGTAACAAATAATTGTGGATCACATAAACATTTGTCCTGTGCGGGAATCAAACCCACGACTATTAGAGCCAGTGGACTAAGTGGCTTAAGCTCTTAACAACTGCGCTAAATCGTCCGTCAATTATCACTTGCTTCAACGGTGAAGGAAAACATCGTGAGGAAATCTGCATGCCTAAGAGTTTCTCGAAGGTGTGTGAAGTTCGCTAACCCGCACTGGGCCAGCGTGGTGGACTATGGCCTGAGCCCTCTCAGTTCGAGAGTACGCCCGTGCCCAACAGTGGGACAGTTTCTTAACAGGGCTAATATTATTATTATTAGATTTATTATTAGACAAGTATATTTATTAAATTTCCAAAACGGTTTTAGACACACTCGCGGGCCGCATTATCTGGCTGTTTTCAAAATTTACTCGGGCTGCAGGAAAATGCTCTGTGGGCTGCATGACTGACAATATTTGACATGCCTGGTGTATACCATACACCTCTGCCACCCCCGCTTGGGGAATAATATAATAATTTTTTTTTTAACCCTCGACACTGTATCTGTCTGTAAGTGGCATCGTAGCTCCTAAAGGACATCATCTAAAATGGCCCCAGAACCAACAAACACGTGAACTTTACCATATTTATTAACCTACTTTATTCTAGTAGCGGCAAATATCCGTATCTGACGGACAATTTGCAATCCAAAACGAATAGGTCAAAGTAAGTACTTAAATTGAAGTCACCCTCATTTTTACCGAATGTCAACGTTATTATCGACTTACGGTTGGTGATGCCAGTCCTATCCATCAGTTATATTCAATCGATTACTTTCAACCATAATCGATTTGATTATTGCTAATATATTGTTACATAATGATTTTACAGATGTATTGTTGGCTATTAGATTATAACCTCAGAATCTAATACCATTTGTAATTATGCGAGTATCCCGCTTGTCCATTTTAATAATAAATACATGAAGATAATTTATAGGCGATTCGAAATCATACAAGCAATTTTTATTGTTGTTGTTTCTGGGGTAAATCACGTAATGGACGAGAATAAGGTCTTTTCTTTTATTAGAAAGATGACTTGATGGAGAGAGTTCTTACCTATGATTGTTTGAGGCTGAGTTTTTTCAGTGTTTAATTAAGGCTTTGGCGCTCGTAGCCCTGCAACCGTGGTCTTCTTAGTTATCATCAAGGTTAAGCAGCGTTCAGCTCGGTTAGCCTGAGATGGGTGACCGTTTGTGGTATTTTCATATTCGAGCGTCTCCGTGCTTCGGAAGGCACGTTAAAGCGTCAGTCCTGGTTACCACTAAATATGGTCGTTAAGCCGGGTTAAAAGCCTTATTCTTGATAAGTTTCAACAGCAGGTGGTCACAAACCTGCCTCCACCAATCCGCACTGGGTCCACGTGGTGGAGTATGACCTAATCTCACTCACCTCGATTTGTGAGAAGGCCTTAGCCCAATAGTGGGACGGTACAGGCTGATATTATTATTATAATTAAGGTTTTTTTTGTTTCAGGTAATGGATCCCAGCTGGTAACTGGCACACATGTGTAACTATTTAAATAAAATGTAGTTAGGCAAAAAATACATAAAATGTCCCTAAATTGTTAGTAAGAGTTATTAAATAATTGCCTAAAATACTGTAACGTAAAGTTTAATGTAAAGATTTTGACATAAAAACGTGTCTGAGACACGTTTTATTAATTTTTTGGAGTTACAACCAATGTTATCTGGAGTTATAAATAAATACTGTCTTTTCGATCTAGGGCTATAGTGTGAATAATGATTAAAATATCAATTCACCTCAGTTAAAGTTCAGAATCTGGAATTGTCTATCCACAAGGTGTAACATAATAAACGCAAGACCTGAAAGTAGTTTGCTCTAAATCAATAACTGAATTGATTCCAACTATATTTAATGTATATAATATTTGTTTTTAATTTCAAAAAAAAAGAAAATTAAATCTTCTCTATCTATCTAAATTTATTCTTGATTCAAAGCAATACGGAGATTTCAAATGCATTTCTGAAACATATTTCTCAATTCGCACACATACACGTACAAGTTTCAAGTTTCATTTAATTAGGGTATAAAAGTGCGCAAAACAAAATAATGGGTAACCGGTTTTCGTATGGACTTTGTAAAGCAATTATCTAATCCGAGTGTCTGAGGTCTTTCGTTATTTATGATACACCTTATATATCACGCCAGATTCCTAGCGGAGTAGACAGACAGTACAGAGCTCCAATAGGTTCTTTCCTTACATACCGAATACATTTCATATATTTTTATTTAATTCCGAATACTGCCCGGTATAAAGGCTCAACTCTATTACATTTTAAGCTAATATCGTTTTCCGATATGTAGGTGTACATCTGCCGACTCCACTTGCGCAAAATAAGCATGATTTTAACCACAAAGCGAATATAAAGAGGAGTCAGCCTAAGCAACTCAGTACTGTGTCTTCCTACTAGGCCGTGACGTCATCGCGGTGGGCGTAGTTTACGTTAGTCTGCCATTCTCAGCTAGGCGGCAAATACAGAAGTATGCGGAGTGTAATATCCTCTCCGTCCCGCGCTACCCCGCGCAGTGGCGCGCTTGATTGTAAAGGAAAATTTAATAATGCCATCTCCTCTCTTTATTTGCTTTGTTATTTCAACATACAAACAACATATCTCTGATACCCTGTCTAGAGATAAAGGGTGTGGTATTTTTAACTTTTTTACTTCACTTAACGTTGGTTGCGAACAAAGTTTAATGAAAAAAGATGTCCTTTAGTATACTTCTCACGGCTTTAATTACGTCGAAAGTTTGACAAACGAGCCTAAAATTAAAAAAGCTTTAAGTGTCCATGTCAAAGAAAAACTAAATTTAAGTTAAATTTAAGTTTTAAATTAAGATAGGCGTTTTTAGTGTTGTTTTTTAAATTTGTGTCCTTTTTATGGCATCGTCGGATTGTATACTTGTCTTTTTACTTTTAATGTATATTTTACTTACAATGTCTGAATTGCAAAATATTTTAAGATACACTAGTATATTTACTTTATCTCGACTTTGTAGTATGTGTATACCCAACATTTCGTGATACTGTTTTTTCTTTATTAAAGAAACGTAGCCCCACACTAGGATTAATTCCTGTGTCGTGGGTGCGTTTACAAACATGAAAATTCACCTACACGAACAGACCGGAACAAATAATTGTGGATCACACAAAGTTTAGTCCCGTGCGGGAATCGAACTCGCGACTATTAGACACAATGGGCGGAGCGGCTTAATCTCTTACTGCTGCGCTAAATCGTCCGTCCGATACCCACTAGTTTAGCTGGTAAAAATCCGTTATATATTCTTATTAAAATGATTTCGGATCGGTCGTTGGTCTAGTCGCAAAGTGCATCGCTTTGTGATCACGAGGTCTTTGGTTCAAATCCTAGGTCGGACAAATGAAGTTTTTCTAACGAAAACTTCCCAGTATGAGTCCGGAGTTTGGAATTGTGCCCGGTATATGGCTTGCCCCCTATAACATGGGACCTAACATCGTCCGGCGAAAAGTGGGTATACACAGTATACTTCTGCCATCCCCGCTTGGGGAATGAAGGCGTGACAGTGTTTTTTTTTTTTTATTCCATAGTCGGGTCACAGTTTTTAAAACTTTTTTCTACTTATTATTATTGTCCATGACTAATAGTTTGATTTGATATAGACGAGACGATTTGCATTTATTATTCTCTAATAGCTATGAAATTGTTAATTAATAAAATATAATAATGATTAAGAGTGATTTTTTCAAGAAATTAATTCGTACTGTAAGTTTTTCGTTTGTTTTAATGTATGTAATATTTGACTGAAATATGTTAAATTTATTTTAGTATTTTATAAATTTGAAAACTTTTTAACAAATCAACTATGGCCTCTGTCTTTAATAGTATAATTCTCTAAAAAAAAACATTTTTCCTGAAACGTCGTCTTTGGCGATAATTTGAAACAATAGTTATTTATGATATTTTGCTTAATTTTATTAAATTAAGCTAACAGTCCATTGGCACGACAAGCGTCGCTTAAGTATGAATTAAGTAGGCACTTGTCAAGTTTTGGATAGTTAAATAAGCGACACTTAAGCAGTAAACCAAAAAACTGCTTACTTCGATAATTTTATGAGGCACTCGTCGCTCCACATGGCTGCGATATTCTTAACGATTTAAGCAGCGTATGTCTCGGTCAGTCTGAGATGGGTGACCGTTTGTGGCAATTTAATTTATGAGCGTCTTTGTACTTCAGAAGGTAGATTAGGCTGTTCGGCTACCATTTTGATAGCCGTTAAGCCGAATTGGAAGCCTTACAGACGGCTTAATATATTTTAACAGCAGGCGACCACAAACCTGCCTTCGCCAATCCGCACTGGGCACTATGACCTATATAACCTATTAATCTTTAGACAATAATATCAGAATATATTGTCCCACTGGTAATCGAAGCCTTCTGCCACAAATTGAGGTGAGAGAGATTAGGGCATACTCCACCACGCGGACCCAGTGCGGATTGGTAGAGGTTGGTTAGTGGCCACCTGCTTTTAAAATTTATCTCATTTTATCTTTATATACTATGATCTATGGCTGGAGTATGGCCTATCCTTATCTACCTTGATATCGCCAACAGTGGGATGGTTAGCAGTGGAAGTTGGGCTAATAATGTTTGTGTATTCTGGTAGATTGTTTAAGGGTCGCTTATTTGGATTATCACTAATCAGAAAAACATATACAATGTGTAACATAATTAACGCAAGACGTGGAAGTAGTTTATGCTAAATCGGTAGCTGAACTGATTCCAAAAAATTTTAATGTATCTTACTTTTTTAATTTGCAAACAATGCTTTTACTCCTTTAGTGAGCTATAAAAATTAATTTATTCATGATTCATAGCAATAAGGAGATTTTAAATGCATTTCTGAAACGTATTTCTAAATGCGCACACATACACGTATAAGGTTCATTGTTAATTGGGGTATAAAAGTGCTTAAAAAGGGTATAAACCTTACAATTTGGAAATTTGGTTTTCATTTTCAAATTTATGAAGCAATTATCTAATTAGTGTGTCTGGAGTCTTGCGTTATTTACGATACACCTTGTATACGTATTGTATAAAATGTTTCAATTGGGACTTCTTACATAAGGTTTTTACACGTACTTAAACTAGTTTTTTTACTAAGACTGAAAATAATCTAAGCATTTTTTTAAGTGTAAATAATATTTCTTTTATTATTTTATGCAATTTTTGGAACTTTTCTACTTTATTACGGCTTGAATATTTTTTATCTTTTATCATGATAAATTTGTTTTAAGTCCCGTTGAAGGGATCAGTCCATAGTCTATTCCAATTTAACTTTAAAACTTTGTAAAAAAACTATCACCATTTTAGATGTTTTAGTTGTGATTGCAATAACAAGTGTAATATGAAGTTGGCAGTCTTTCCGATGACATCAAAATGAAAATGATGTTAGCAAGAAATCGACGTTTTTATGTAGAGTACAAATTTTTAAAGTTTGATTGGCAAAGGCGATAAAGGATTTATAATTATACAAAATAAAATATTGTTTATAACCAAGTACCACTAAAAAGCCATTCTGGAATAACTGATTCCCTGTTTATAAACTAAATCAACCAAACATCGTTATAGAAGATCAGAGATGGGCAAAATGTAATCAGATTAATCATTAACTACCCCCACTCAGGGAACATAGGCGTGATGGTGCATTAATGATTAACGATTACAATTACATTTTGTTATCTTCAACGATTACGATTACACTTTTAATCTAGAATTTTACAAAATTGAATATAACTAAATGCAATTGTAATCATTAATCTGATTACATTTTGCCCATCTCTGTAGATAATGACCAAAAAGGAACCTATGTATATACATGCCTTATACTTACGTACGTACGTCAATTTACACCAATACCCCGCCGTGGTAGTCAGAGATATAGATAGAGTAGGTCGCCAAGCGATACGGTTCTGACACGCCTCTGTTGCTTCATCTAGTCTATTCTTACGTGGTCATTTTTATGAACAAAAATGGCGTGGTAACTTAAATATAATAAAATGTATACGGTTTGGAAATTAATCATCATCATCTGAGCTTATACTTGTCCACTGCTGAACATAAACCTACCAAATCGCTCTCCAGTGCAAATGGAAAATAAATAATTGAAAACAAAATTCATTTTGTTTTAAGAACATCAATTTTGTTCTAAAAACATCAAACGATCTTAATTCATTAATTTTCGAACAGTATTAATTTGATTGCCGATTGCTTCATATGTGGCAGATTTCTGAAATTGGCCAAATGAAGAAATATACTTTATATTCTTATATCTCAAACGTCTGATGCATTTCCGTCAATTTAGGTGTTACTTGACCTTTTTTAAAGAAACCATTTATTTTTATTATTAATGATCTTGGTTAAGCAGCGTTCGACATGGTCGGGCTGACATGGGTGACCGGTTGTGGCATTTTCATATTCTGGCGTCTTCTGCTGCTTCGGAAGGCACATTAAGCCGTTGGTTTTGGTTACCACTTAATATGGTAATCGTTAAGCCGAGTTGGAAGCCTCATAGGCGGTTTGATAATTTCCAACAGCAGGTGGCCACAAACCTGCCTCCACCAATCCGCACTGGGTCCGGAGGTAGCGAGAGTGGTCTGTTAGAAAAGAACCTTTTGGAACTCTGTATTCTCTGCTTACCTTGCAGGGTGTGCGTTGCGATTTGGCGTGACTTTCATATCGTATATTTTCAAGATAACCAACTAATAATTTTTTTTTGCTTATCTAAGTTTTATCATGCGATCCCGCCTTATAGTTTACTATTTGATAAAATATTATATTTATTTTAGAAGATGTCCTTTTTTTATTTTTTAAATTTATATTTTTAAAATAATTATAGCCCAAAGGTTTTCGTAATAAAAATATGTTATAATTAAATGAAAAAACTTTTAATTTAGTGATGTAGAATTTAATTAATTTAGAATTGTGTACTGGTAGGTTATAAAATTTTTAAATGAAGTCTGTTTCGCCATGAAAAATAAGATTAATAAAAAGTTTTGATTAAACACACTGTGTTTTAATTACTCTTTGAATTAAATAAACAGGGCCTTTTATAGTAACTGGGAAAATTTATTATTATACATATAAAATACTAGACGCTCGTAGCGTTACCGATCACCAAGGTTAAGCAGCGTTCGACTCGGTCGGCCTGAGATGGGTGACCGTTTGTGACATTTTCATATTCGAGCGTCTCCGTGCTTCGGAAGGCACGTTAAGCCGTTGGTCCCGTTACCACTTAATGTGGTAGTCGTTAAGCCGAGTTGGAAGCCTTATAGGCGGCTTGACAAGTTCCAACAGCAGGTGGCCACAAACCTGCCTTCACCAATCCGCACTGAGTCCGCGTGGTAAGGTATGACCTAATCTCTCTCACCTCGATTTGTGCGAGAAGGCCTTTGCCCAGCAGTGGGCAGTATAGGCTGATATTATTATTATTATTATTAAAATACTACCTCTGTGCTTGGCGATCACAAGATCCTGGGTGCGAATCTCGGACAAGATGGAGGTTTTCTGTCGAAATGTTTTCTTCATCAGTACAAAGTTGGAATCATTTTTGCCCGGAAGGAGTGAACTCGTTCCTTGAAATTTGAACATGCACTAAGCTTGAAGATTTTAGTAAATGGATCACTTAGTGAAATTGAGATGGACAGGACACTTTGTGAGGCGGGTTAATAGTCAAAATCAAATAATTTATTTTGTATAAACCCTGCCTGCCTTTACAAATAGTCAATTTACATTTTTTTTTAACGGAACTATTCTACCACTGGTTCGGAACGGAGCCTCTACTGAGAAGATCCGGGGAAGAAACTCAGCGGGCTTGTCTTTTTGTTATTTAATTCTCTTACTCACTTTTTTCTTTCTATTTTTTTTAATCATATAGCCGAACCAAGGCCTCACGGCCTTGGCTTAGCTACTGTGGTGCGGTGTGGTGGCCTAGAAAGGGACGAATGCCAGGGCCAGATGAAGCGATGACATTGTGAACGAATGGCGTGATAGAGGAGAGGCCTGCATTCAGAGTGGGTAGATACAGGCTGATTGATGATGATGAGGTGTGATGGCAATGGGTTTTGGGATTGGAATCTAACATCGTCGACGAAAATTAGATGTATATACAAGGTGTAACATAATAAACGCAAGACCTGAAAGTAGTTAGTTATGTATACCCAACCAGTACTCAGTTCAGTGCAAGTACATTAGAAGATGATGCAATAAAATCAAAGTATTGCTCATACAAATCAATTCCAAGAACTATTTTGATGATTCGGCTTAACTTGCCTCAACTGCGTATTTATCAAACATATCATGTAAACAGATATCAGATTACATGTTTAGTCTCTATTTGGTTCCGCTGTTTTGTTTTTTTTTTTTTTTTAAAGACGTAGCCCCACACTAGGATTTATTCCTGTGTCGTGGGTGCGTTTACAAACATGAAAATTCACAAACAAATACCCAGACCGGAACAAATAATTGTGGATCACACAAAGATTTGTCCCGTGCGGGAATCGAACCCGCGACTATTCGACACAGTGGGCGGAGCAGCTCAAGCTCTTAACCACTGCGCTAAATCGTCCGTCTAATTAGTTAGCATATGCAAATTATAACGGCGCACTCTGCGTAGGCGATGCCGTCGTAAACATGTTGTTTGGCGAGGACTATTAACAGCCATCACCAGACAAAATACCTTTAATATCGACTTAGCTCTCCTACCGTTCGCACGAACTTAAGAAGTATTGTAAAAAAACTGTGATACTTTGAATATTTATTATAAAGTTTATATTTGTAAAATAAAACATATTTTTTACAAAGTCACGCCGGCCTTTATATTTGACTTTTTTGTTCTAAATCGGTAACTGAATTGATTTCAACAATTTTTAATATATCTTAAAGTTTTTAAATTTGCAATAATGCTGTTACTCCTTTAGCGCGCTATAATAAACTAAATTTATTCTTGATTCAAAGCAAGGCGGAGATTTTAAATGCATTTCTAAAACGCATTTCTCAATATGCACGTGCGTTGTTAATTGGGGTATAAAAGTGCTAAAAAAGGAGTAAACAATTTTAAATTTGGATAACTTTATATATGTAATAAGATGGTAACACTTTGCAAATAACACATGTAATTTTTACCGTAAATGGTAATTACAATATAAAAATACTGCCTCGTTGGTCTAGTGGCAAAGCGCATCGCTTTGTGATCACGAGGTCCTGGGTTCAAATCCTAGGTCGGACAAGTGTAGTTTTTCTAACGAAAACTTCCCAGTACAAGTCCGGAGTCTAGAATTGTGCCCGGTATATTCTCTCGCTCGCCCCCTATTACATGGGACCAAACATCGTCGGCGAAACGTGGGTGTACTCAGTACACCTCTGCCACCCCCGCTTGGGGAATATAGGCGTGACGGTGTACAAAATACTATTTTCTGGCCGCGCCTTTGTCCGCGTTGACTTTAGACAGAAACCTTACATGTGTGTTAATCCAAGCAATGAAGTATCTGTGTGCAAAATTTCATCCAAATTCATTGAGCCGTTTTTGTGTGATTGAGTAACAAACATCCAAACATATAAATATACAAAATTTCACATTTATAATATTCTGTGTACTTTTAAGAATACTTATGTGTGAAACTAAAAGGTATTGTAGTGTAAGTCATTTATGATGTCAACACTAGCAGAGCTGACAAAGGTGTACTGTGTACCTCCATAATTCAAAAACGATGCAAGGTTTCATTGTAATAAAGTAAGAGCCTGTGGCCATTACACCGGTACAGGACGAAATCCCTATTTGAATTTTTTAACAAAACATATTCTCCATTCTATTATCTAAACGCCAGTCCATTTAAAAAAAACTATGAGCTACTCCGTCCTAAATATCTGTATTATTTAACGAAACAAATAAACAACACGCATAGGTTTCACTCTATTATCTAAAAGCCAGACTATTTTAAAAAGAAACATACCCGTTTTATATCGAACTTACCTAATAGAATATTATCAAAGGAAATCTCGAGTCGCCGGCAGTCCCCTTATCTAAAATGGGGGAGGTTCGGTAGGGGGAAACAATGGCCGACCAGCCGGTGTCACTGGAATGGGCACTTGTGCACTTTTCGCGCTAGAGTGTCCTTTGTAAGGCGTTTTGTGGCTCCTGAATAAGCGGATAAGTATAAGAAGTATCATGAAAATGTTGAGATGAAGAAAAGAGTTAGATAACTTAATTTTAGACTAGCTGTTACCCGCGGCGCACACTTTTATTTTGTAATTTGACATAGGTAGACCGGCCTTTCTGGGATGGCACAGATCCTGTACTGACCTGAGATACCTCCATACTAAGTATCTTTTAAATCTGTTTAGCCGCAATAGTATGGAGGAATAAAAACTATCTAGTAAGAATCGTGCATTTTTTCCTTAAATAAATATGCAAAGTTTCGTGTCCGGGTCATTCATCGTTAAAAAGTTCACTCCTGAAGAGACAATCTTGACTGCATCATCAGTTCATGCAAGAAATCATATCTGAGTATCTAAATCGAATATGTATCAATAATTTCGGGCACGTGCTATTAACCACTGAAGAGTTTCTTCATGAGGAGACGAACCCGAGTCCATTATCAATTCATGGAGGAATTCATGTGTAGGCAAAAATCAAACAACATAAAAGTAAAATTGGAGATTGAGATAACAATAATAAAAATAATAACTTTGTACGGTTTATCCCGGATTATATCATTTTCCGGAAAAAAAATATTTAAAATTTTATGTTGGGGTATAAGTCATTACCATGCCAATTTCATTGAAATCCGTTCGCTAGTTTTGCGTGATTGAGACACAAAGAGACAGACAGACAGACAATAATTCCAAAAAAAATGTTTCGGCCTCTATATCGATAAGGAAGTGTACCCCAATTAAAATTTTTAAAACATATTTAATGTACAGATTTGGCTCGCTTGTAGTTCTGTTATATGTATAGTCTTTATTTTGGATAAAACTACAGAGCTACTTCGTCAATTTGATTTTTTTTAATCTACCTTACCTACCAATCTACTAGCAGGTCGCAAATGAATTGAGAAGATCTAGCGAGAACTCAGTGAATTTGTATTTTTGTTACTTCTCTTTTAATAATTTTTATATGATTTAGATTTTAGGCGCTTTGAGGTGCTCGTAGCGCTGGGCGACCGCGGTGTTCTTACCGATCACCAAGGTTGAGCAGCGTTCGACTCGGTCGGCCTGAGATGGGTGACCGTTTGTGGCATTTTCATATTCGAGCGTCTCCGTGCTTCGGAAGGCATGTTAAGCCGTTGGTCCCGGTTACCACTTAATGTGGTAGTCGTTAAGCCGAGTTGGAAGCCTTAAAGGCGGCTTGATAAGTTTCAACAGAAGGTGACCGCAAACCTGCCTCCACCTATCCGCACTGGGTCCGCGTGGTGGAGTATGACCCAATCTCTGTCACCTCGATTTGTGAGAGAAGGCCTTTGCCCAGCAGTGGGCAGTATAGGCTGATATTATTAGATTTTAGATTATTTTAAATCATAAATTCATGCTTTTCATCACCGCGAAATGGACTTACAGTTGTAGTCATTTTACTTAATATCCCATATAATTATTGGTAGTTCTGAACGAGTTAGGTAAATTAGGCTCATTTATGAAGGAACTCGCGACAAATAAGTCCTGAATGTTTTCATTTTTTTAGCATTATGGAATAATAAACTTATATGGACAAACTAGGAATCAATCTTGTGTGCGTTGCGTTTATAATCATGAAATTCACACACAGAAAGATATAACCCGTGTGGGAATATAACCCACGATTATGCGATCCAATAAGTGGACTACACCCTAACCACAAGAGCAAGCGGGCGTCAAATGTTTCGGGGCCCGACCCGTCGGCGTGGTAAAGTGGTGCCCAACATTTTGAAGTGGGCACTTATTTTGTGAGGACAGGTACATGGTGGGCTGTTATGATATAATTTTATAATTTTCTATTCAAGTCGTATTTTCTTGGTACTTCAAATTAAGATAGCGCGAAGGAACCTTTTGCAAGGCAGTAGATATTACCTGGATCGAGTATTCGATGAATATTTGATTTGTTTTGGTCTGGGTGTTTGTGAGTCTAGTTTGCGGCTACTTTTTAATAAAAATAATGCGCCACCGAATTTGTGCGCTTACGCCGTTTCGGAACCCATATACATGATGTGACGTTTAGTACGAAGACAATATCCAAATTTCCATCTTTCTATATCATCACGTCAGATCCTTTACGGGGCAGGCAGAGAGTACAGAGTATCAACAGATTAGTTGTACAGCCTTTGGCTTCCTTCACTCTCATAGTTTGTCTCATACACGATCACCGGTTACGAAGACTCTTGATTATTGTAATTATTTGGTAAATAGGTCTTTAAATTAAATCTTAAAGATTTATTTACCATTTTAAGCACTTTTATTATTGAATTAAACAACCTAAACGCGAACCATATTGAGAATATATTACAGAAAGTCGTCGAAGTTTGAAGTCGAAAATATGGGATCATAAGGAATGCGGGACCCTGTAAAAATACCACCTCTACCTACCCTGTAAGGGATCTGTCGTGATGATGTTAATAAATGATTATAAATATAAAAAATAATTACCTTATCACGAAACTTAATCGTAAATTGCTATATAAGTATTCTCCATGTTAAAGTTGCCTGGAAAAGATCGCTCATTAGCGATAAGGCCGCCCTTTGTGTTACTTATGATCTTGTTTATCTAATGTTTATGTATTAATATTTATATATTTTTTATGTTTTAAATATCAAAATGATACTCACACACAAATAAAAATATTTGAATGCGATAAAAAGCTCTTTGGGGCGCTTCGAGGTAATTATAACCACATTTTTCGTCTTTTGGGATTCTTTGAACAGAAACAGTTTGTGTGGACTATTTATAAACGTATTTGTACATTGTGGTATTACACATCATTATATACAATGATTTTGAAGAAAAATTATGAAATTCACTTCTACTAAACTGTTTTATTAAGGTAATTAACTAGTTTACTTGCGTGTGATGTCATACGTGTCATGGGACCGGCGCCATTACAAAAATCGTTATTGGCGCGAATTTAAAAATTTAATCAATGTCACTGATTTTTATTGATATTAAAAATATTAACGTAGTGTGCTTATTGCGCAATAACAAATACTTTAAAACCGTTTTCCAAAAAAAATTAAATAGACTTATACTATTTGTTACATCATTGGTGCAGCATAAAGAGTTTATCTATTTATCTATCTATCTATATCATCACGCCAGATCCCTTACGGGGTAGGCAGAGAGTACAGAGTTCCAACAGGCTCTTTCCTTACATACCTCTCTGGCTTCCTCTACTCTCATAGTTCGTCTCATACACGCTTGCTGGTTACGGAGACTCCTTTATCTATTTATCTTAACACAAAACTGCGTTTAAGAATAAAACTCACCACTCACTTTCTACTTATAAACATCAACAATTATTATCAAGAAAGATTGACGAAAAGTGGACGCCGAGAGAGAAGAACCTTTGTTCTTAGTCAAGGGCCTGTCATAAATAACAGGTGTGCTTGATGTTTCTTTCATGATGTCTCTTATAATAATCATAATCATTACTTGTGATCTAAAAATAAGGTGTTAAAGTTCACATTTAAGTGGAAAGTTCAAAGTGCACTTATAAGTTTTCTGGATTTAGTTTGTAATAAAAAGCCCCTTAGACAGACTGGTCTAGACTGAACATTGCTAAAATAATTTTAATTTAAAAATATCTTATTAAAACAAGCTTTTATAACAAAACTCAACGAAGATTGCTTTGTTGAGGAGCTCATATCGCTTCCTTCCAGCTCCATCATCAGACCCTGGACACCATCTGGGCCTCAAGTACTTATCAAGACAAACCAACAAGTCCAAACTCGGCGCGGTTATATTAGGTAGATGGGTTCCATTGGCTACCATTTGGCATCAGACCCTACACTGTTTGGTTCTAAAGTACTCGTCAATACCAGTCTAACAAGCCTAAACACGAGGGGGTACGTTGTATATTTTATACGTTCCTTTGGCCACCTTCTGACTCTATTATCAAATCAGCTCCGTGGTACCATATTATTGTATTGTCATCGAACTTCCATACGTTTGCCAAATTTCAGCTCAATCGGATACACGCAAGTGCTTGAAAAATGGATTACAAGATTTTAACCGGAACGACAGACAGAGAGATAGGCCGCTAGACAGACATACAAACATTGCAAATTCATCATCATCATCTCAGCCTATACTTGTCCACTGCTGAACATAGGCCTCCTCAATCGCTTTCTAGCATAACCGGTCCAATGCTACCTTCATCTAACGACTTCGCAATCTTCACAAGATCTTCGGTCCATCTGGTAGGCGGCCGTCCCACGCTGCGTTTGCGAAAATATACTCGTATGAGTTAAATAAAAGCTTGTCAAAATGCTGCCTTAAGCGGCTTCTGTTAAGATACGACCAAACCAATGCGTTCAGCCGCGGCCGCGGTGGTGTCCCCGGCGGCGATGACGGTGACGATTAGTATTTTCCTATGATTACGCGTGCAGACGCCGCCCAGATAGCGCTTGCAGGAAGCAAGACGTGTGAACATTTCCATACAAATATTACTGCAGGAGCTGATCGCCACCGTGCACACCACCGCGGTTGCGGCTGAATGCGGAATTCGGCCGTACCATAACGAAATATGTGTGCGTGATGCCAGTGTTCGAGATTGTAAAAATTTGTTCAAAAGCTATCAATGTTTGCGTGCGCGTGCGATCTACGATTTAACTTCCCTATGGGTAAATACATTGCTATACTCATAGAAGTAACTCATCTAAGCCAGAGAAGTCTGTAAGGAAAGAATCCTATTGATCAGGCGTGATGATGCAGACTATTAAACCTTAAAAGAACCAAAAATATTAACCACACTCAATATTTCAAGATATTACCATAACTCTTTACAAAGGTGTTATATTCTAAGTACTTTATGTACCGGAGTAGGTGCCTAGACACACCCTGAAGCAATCTAGACTGATGTTTACGTTCAATCTAGCCCCAAACGACGCCGGGCCGAGGTGTAGTTATGAAAACAAGATTATCTTCTAGTTTATATCCTTTGTCATACCTTAGAACGTCGTCTATTTTAGGTTATATAGAATGTTTAGCTTAAGACTAAAATTTAATACAAGACAAGCGATCCTACTAATTCCGAATAGCTATCTATCTATCTTTATCATCACGCCAGCTACCTTGCGAGGTAGGCAGGGAGTATAGAGTTCCAACAGGTTTTTTCCTTACAGTCGTTTCTGGCTTCCTCCACTATCATACTAATAATAAAAATGTGTTACTCAATCACGCGAAAACGGCTAAACGATTTGGATACAATTTGGCATACAGGTAGTTGACCTCGATAACACGTAGGATAGTTTAGCACCCAGAAACATGTCTCTGTCTAAAGTTAACGCGGACAACGCCGCGGGCAGGAGCTAGTTAGTAAAAGATATATTAGTTTCTTCATATATATGCTTCTCGTGTAGTTTGTCTATCGAAAAAAACCCTGTCCAGTCCGGAGTCTGGAATTAAACCCGGTTTAATAGCAATAGGATCACTGCCATTATATGTGACATTGTCGGAGAAAACTGGGTGTACACAGTACACCTATGATCAGATTTAATGAAAATTGCTCTCATTTGAAGTGAAGAATACTATGCGGTATGGGATATGTAAATAGTCTATCTATCTCAGTCAGTCGCAAACACTCTAAACGTACACACGTAAGCCGTTTGTCCATTATAATCTCCAGTGCTTATCAACCTTTTTCAATCCATTATGAAGTGTGCCAATTGCAATCCAAGTTTTAATGATGGAGTTCAGTGTGGGATATGTCAGAAGCACTTAGATTTTAACTGCGCTAACATCATGGAAGGTGGATGGCGTAAACTCGGAACGGACAGAAGAAGGGCATGGAAATGTCCTGAATGCCGAATCTCTTCACTTACTCCTTTGTCTCCTGTACCCGAAGGTGTCTCCAATGAAACTTTACTCAGTGAAATACGCGATATAAAGGCCCAGTTGGCGAATCTACCTGTGCTCACTGAAGATGTACGTTGCATTAAGGCGGAACTCATGGAACTTAAGGCGTGCTGTGAGTATAATGGTAACCAGATAGATGACTTCACCAAAAAACTTCCTGCCATTGAATCCAGAGTGACTGGTCTTGAAAGTCTGCAGGAGAAGGCATGCTGTCTTAAATTTGAGATTGACATTGTAAAGGCCGAATTGTCCGCAAATGAACAGAGAACTAGATTAAATAATGTGGAAATAAAAGGGATTCCGCTAAAGAAGGATGAAAATCTTTTCGCAATTTTAACATCAATTAGTCAGAAGATTGAATTCACTTTTCCTCAAACTCAGATAAATTATATATCCAGAATCCCCCTGTTTAACAATAAAGAAAAATCAATAGTAGTAAGCTTCTTAAATAGATATGTCACAGAAGACTTCATAGCAGCAGCACGCTCTTTAAAGACCATATCTACACAAGCGGTTTTGATAGCGCCAACAGCCACTGATCTGCAATCACTAGTCACAGTTATGAAAGACGACTGCATGAAAAATGGCTTACATTTGAATGTGAAGTAAACCAAAATTATGGTTTTTGAACGGGAAGAAACCAGAACGAATGCAAGGATTGTGGTTGGGAACGATGTGCTGGAGCAAGTGAATGAGTTTGTATATCTTGGATGCGCATTCAGTAAGGATGGAAAATACACCGCTGACATAGAGAGAAGAGTGAGTGCAGGGAACAGAGTGAATGGCACGATGGGAAAGCTACTTGGGAGCCGGCGCTTAAGCCGAAAAGCGCAGCTGGCCATACATAATGGAGTGCTTGTCCCAACGCTGTTATATGGCAGCGAGAGCTGGGTATGTAAGAAGGAGAATGAAAGTAGGATAAATGCGGTGGAAATGCAAGCTCTGCGGAAGATGTGCGGAGTGAAGCTGACCGACCGTATTCGCAACAGCGTAGTAAGAAAGCAAATAGGTATGAAAGAGAATATCGGTGTAAAGATGAGAAAGGGTATGCTCCGTTGGTTCGGGCATATAGAAAGAATGTCCGAAGAAAGAATGACAAAACTGATATACAACGCGAAAGTGGAAGGATGTAGGTACCGGGGAAGACCTAGACTATCTTACCATGACCAAATAGACCGGGTCTTATCTGAAGGACAAGTCAGGAGTCTCCGTAACCGGCGAGCGTGTATGAGACGAACTATGAGAGTAGAGGAAGCCAGAGAGGTATGTAAGGAAAGAGCCTGTTGGAACTCTGTACTCTCTGCCTACCCCGTAAGGGATCTGGCGTGATGATATAGATAGATAGATAGATCTACACAAGATTTAGGATTCGAAGGCCCTTCCAGACGTGTATATGTTAATGATCATCTAAACTCAGACTCAAAAAAACTGCTGAATAAAACCACAACTACTGCGAAGGAGAAAGAGTTCAAATATGTTTGGGTCAAACATGGGAAGATACACGTTCAGAAGCAAGATAGTTCTAAGTTCTTAATTATAACTAAACAAAATGATTAAAACAAACTAACTTAAGCTGTTGTAATACTCTATTTCTATTCTAGGAAGTTCGCCAAACCGCACTAGGAAGTTCGCCAACCCGCACTAGGCCAGCGTGGTGGACTATGGCCTAAACCCTCTCAGTTTGAGAGGAGACCCGTGCCCAACAGTGGGACAGTTTCTTAACAGGGCTAATATCAAATACTCTATTTTCATTTTATTTCGTATTTGTAGATTTAGTTATCTGTAACATTAAATTAACATTCTACTTAAACTTTATAGTGGTAACTTTAGATATCGTATATTGTAACTTGAATTTATTAATTATTTTTGTTCAATATTTATGCTTTTATAAAAGGTTTAGCACCCCTGTCTTGCTCGGAACGTCAATCCCTCGCTACTGTCTTAACCGATGCGCCTATTGTTTTGCTTATCGCTTTATTCTATTCACAATGGCAATCGAAAATATATTCATTTTGCTCGCACCAGTAAGTAAATTAGTATACTGCTTGCTTTTTCATACACTTAACTGTGGACCAGTCACTAAGTATCCGTATTTTATGCTGTCAATTTGCATACACTTCGCTTATAATTTATTTTTAACACTCATTTATTTAGGATTTGTTTTATTATTACCCTCTTATCTAAGCGGTTGTTGTAGTATATGTTTTTCGAATTATTGTACTGTAAATATCAGTATTTACAATGGAGTTACGTTTCAGTGCATAATGGATAATAATAAAATATCTATTTATTACCAAAATGTACGCGGATTGCGTACTGATTTTTTTATAGACAGCTTTGTCTCAATCAAACGTGATTTAATTATTTTAACGGAAACGTGGTTAATCGAGGGAATCTCCGACTCGGAGTTGCTTGGTGTTCAATATTTTGTCTGGCGTCGTGACCGGAATTATCACCTTACCGGTCATACTCGCGGAGGTGGCGTGACAATCTCTGTAGTTCCACAACCTATTTCTAATTCCTCAGCCGAGGACCTGTGGATATCCTTAAGATGTCGTCAGCCAAACCGTAGAAACCATCTAAAACTCAACATCTGTGCCATTTATCTTTGTAAGCAAAATCATGGTAACTCGTTTTCTGAACAACTAGCTAACTTTCTTAACAGCCTAAATAATATAGTTCTAAATAATCCATCGGATAACTTCTTAATTATTGGAGATTTTAATATGAGCGGAATAACATGGCACCCAAACAATAACACACTATTGCCTTCAAACATTAATAGTACTGACGAATACATGCTGATGGACGAATTACAAGTTTTAGACCTCCACCAATATAATGGTGTACTGAATAAATGCGGTTCTATCTTAGACTTAGTGGTATGCGATGAGATGATATCTATATCTGAATGCCTAGATCCACTAGTGCCTGTTGATGGCTATCACCCGGCACTGTCCATAATCACGAGCTTTTCTAGTACCACCTATATGACTCCTACGTCGTACAACCGATACAACCGAAAGTGTTTGAAAGGGTGGTTTATGATCAGGTTTATGCAGCGCTATAGAATTCCTTTAGTCCCTCCCAAGACGGCTTTTTGAAAGGCAGTAATGAATTCGTTTAACAGAGTAAGATTTGTTACAGTTGACTAATCTTACTCTGTTAAACGAATTCATTACTTTAGGTATGGATAATGGGGCACAAGTTGATGTCGTTTACACAGATTATAGTAAGGCCTTTGACTGCATCGATCATAACATTCTTAAACTGAAGCTTTTCAACATTGGCATACACGGAGACTAATTTCGGTGATTTTCGTCGTACCTTGATAATCGGGCACAGGCTGTCGTTATTAATAACTACATTTCTAGTTGGGTCCCGATCCCTAGTGGTGTTCCCCAGGGTTTCTTGATAGGTCCGTTTCTTTTTATTATCTATGTAAATGATATCGACTCTTGCTTCCATACCTCCCATCTGCTCTGTTTTGCTGATGATATGAAGGTATTCTCTTCTATATCATCAACCGATGATATGGATGCAATTCAATCTGATTTGTTGCGTCTAGTTAATTATTGCCAACGCAACAAGCTAGATCTTAATCCGTTGAAATGCTCCGTTGTCACATTTAGCCGTAAGCCAATACATCCTACATCTTACATGCTTAAAGATCAGTTACTATCAAGGTGCAATGTGATATGCGACCTGGGTGTAAATCACGACTCTAAGCTTCTTTTTGATGTACATGTTGATGAAGTCATAGCAAAAGCCTCTAAAGCACTTGGCTTTATCATGAGGCTATCGGGGTGCTTTAAACAACCTAAAACATTTAAAATACTGTATTGCACGTTTATGAAGAGTCATTTGGAGTATGCGTCACAAATTTGGAGCCCTCGCTATGACAAATATATACACCGTATTGAAGGCGTACAAAAAAGATTTATTAAATTTTTAAGCTACCGACTACAGATCTCTTTCCATTCCGATAATAACTTAAACATATGTAAAAAGTTTCACATTTAACCACTAGTTAATCGCTGACGTATGGCTGACTGTACATTCTTGCTTAGAATTATCTCGAATAAAATTGACTGCCCCACTCTTCTCCAAAAATTATGTTTTAATGTTCCTCAAATCTACCACTTTCTGTTCCGTTAGTCCATTCAAATTACAGAGAAAATTCTTATATGGTGCGAGCAAGTAATAATTTCAATAAATTGTGCAAGGAGTTCTGTCTTGATCCATATACTATTAAGAGCAATAAGATAAGAGAGATGCTGAACCTCAAGTTTTTTCAATGTAACTAATTACTTGTGTAACATGAATTTGTGTATTAGTACTGTTTGCTAAAGTTTCTGTCACAAATTTAGAGCTATTCGTGAAAACCTGTAATTGGCTTTATATTGCTTACATTACTTTTATTCTCATAAGTGTAGCTGTTGGTTTTCCTTACCAAATAAATAAATAAATCTATATTATCACGCCAGATCCCTTGCGGGGTAGGGAGAGAGTACAGAGTTCCAACAGGTTCTTTCCTTACATACCTCTCTGGCTTCCTCCACTCTCATAGTTCGTCTTATACACGCTCGCCGGTTACGGAGACTCTTGACTTGTCCTTCATATAAAACCGGTCTATTTGGTCATGGTAAGTCGTCCCGGAAAAATGTCTTTATTTTATTTTATTAGTTACATATACAGGTTACACCCAAGATATGATTACATTAGGATTAATATAAAAATTTAAGATCTAGGGAATAACCCTAAGATAATGTACACATGAGTATAATATAAGAAAAAAAGAAAGTACACAACAAGAAAGAAAGTAACATCAACTGTAACTGTAATATGTCTTTGCCTAAGTTAACGTGGATAAAATCGCAGGCAGGAGCTAGTCAAAAATAGATTTATTAGTTTCTTCATATATAAGCTTCAGGTGGTTTTTCTACCGTAAAATTCCCAGTACCAGTCCCGAGTTTGGAATTAAACCCCGTGGAATAGCATTAAGTTCACTGCCATGCCACTGTTCACTTACATGCAACCTAACATTGTTGAAGAAACATGGGTGTTCATAGTACACCTCTGATCTGATTTGATGAAAATAACTCCCATTTGAAGTCTTTTTCTTATAGTTTCGACGGCAGAAATAAATGTAAAAAGGTGAGTCATTTGTTGCTTTGTAGACACAATCTGACTACCGTCTTTGGGGTTGTGGTTTGGTCATGCTCACTATAATGTTTTTGCTTGCGGTGGCCGTCTGGCGCGAGTCACTCCTTTCCAATATGGTAGAGGGAAGTGCTGGCTGCTTAGAATAATATATCCAGAAGGCGCAACCAGTCATAATTACACGTCGCGCGGTGAAGCCAAAAATTCAAAAAACTCGCAGTCACCACACTTACCACCCGCGTAAGGTTGGCAGCCTTGAAAGATTACCACTTTTTGGGGTAAATTTTGATGACATTAGAGTAGATGATAATAAAATAATTGTTGCGATAACGTGTATTTTAATGCATATTAAACTCAAGAAATAGATATACTTGAACTATTGAGGTGAAGCGACCCCTATACATTGCTACATAGTTGCCACTACCTTCCAATAGATAGTGCTGACGATTCGCCGTACATGTCTAGAACGCGATATTACATATATACAAGTTCCCGACAATAGCTCTCGGGGTGAGTGGCAGGCGCCGCCAGACACAACACCCGTCTGGCTGGAGGATCTTCCTTTTGACAAATCCTGCCACAACGTTCCTGCCATATTGGTGGCCACCGACACGGACATCGAGCAAGCCAGCTCATCATTATCATCTTCAGTCATCATTATCATCTTCATCATTCTGCAGTCGTCATTATCGTACATCCCTCCACAACAGGACGTTCAGATTCAACAGCAACAATCACACAGCAAACCACTCGTCATTCTCAACGGACCATTGGCAGCTTATTCACAGGCGACATGGTTCGGCGACTCATGACACGCAACCGACTCAGTGAACTACAGTCATCATATGGACTTCGCCACCAAAAGTCGACACTCCAAGCTCAGTATCGACTCACTGAACACTTCGAGCATCTGCGCACACAATCTTGACTCACTGCAGACTACGCGCAACTTAGCACTTACAAGCTCATCACTACGAGCACGACGCAGCGACTTCAAATAATCACGACCTTCAGTCTCGGGGAGCCATGTAGTGACCCCTATACATCGCCACATAGTTGCGACTATCCACCAATAAATGGTGCTGACGATTCGCCGTACATATCTAGAATGAGATATTAGAGTGCACCCAACGTGTTACATATATACAAGTTCCCGAAAACAACTCTCGGGGAGAGTCGCAGGCCCCGCCAGATATAACACCCGTCTAGCTGGAAGATCTTCTCTTTGACAAATCTTGCCACAACGTTCCTGCCATAAAGGTTTGTGGTAATTAAATGTAGGTAAAATATATTTTCATCATGTTAACTAAATATTAGAATTTATAAAGTCCTTAGCAAATAAAAGCAGGAAAAAATTAAATTGTTACATTAGCAACACTAACAAAATGGGCACATCTTTAACTATGACAATTACAGACGGAAGAATTAATTCAATGTGTAAATAATACGGCATCTGAATGCGCTAGTTACGTATGAAATGTGATCCTATCGTGTTTCTTGAGCTCAACAAAATCTTTACAGGCATGAATGACACAAGACGGCATAGTCCAATTTAATTTGACACGCGCAGAGCACGTTATTTCGCACGACGGTCGCAGAGTGACTACTTCAGTATGATGCGCGCCCGCGGATTCTAGATTATATTTATTCTAAGGATGGCTGTTCCAGTAGTCATACTCGTGAATATGAGCCGCTTGTGCGGACCGGTCCATCTGGAATCCTTACAATACTTCCTAGAAATAACATCATTAGTGTCATATCTCGGTCGGAAAGCATCACACTGGAGCTAGATCGTAAACTTCTAAATTGTAACCTAATTTGAGTTCACACAATTTTATTTAAAAAAATTGAAAAGAAGAAAAAAGAAAATTCAATAAAAAAGACAAGCTTGTTGAGTTTCTTCGCCGGATTTTCTTAGTAGAAGCCGCATTTCGATCCGGAGGTAGTACTAAATAAAAAAATACCATTTGAAAATTTGTAAGTGAATGTAAATGGTTTAAGTTTGAGTTTATCATATAAGACACAATTAAAAGCTCTGATACTGGGAGTTTTTCAATAAAAAAAATTCACTTTCCCGACCTTGGATTTGAACCCAGGACCTAGTGATCGCAAAACACATTATTCGAAACTAGACCAACTAAAATAACAAACCCATGACTAGTTAGTGTAATACATTTTTGCTAAAGAAATGTTTGAAATGGCAACACTACAAAGCACATCCGAATGACCGGAAGTGGTAGCAAACACAGCATTTCCGTATTCGGAATTGTGTTGTTAACACTTCCGTTTCCGTTTGATACTGTAACGGACACGTGGTTTGTGTAACTAGATTGTATGGTATATTACAATGTGGAGTGGGCAGTAATATTATATAACATATTTTAGAAAATGGCAATATTGTATCATCTATTTATACCTGCATTATGTATAAAATCATAATAATAATAACCAATATCAGAAATGGAGTTTTGTACCGAATTGTGAGATGAGAAAGGGCATGCTCCGTTGGTTCGGGCATATAGAAAGAATGCCAGAGGAAAGAATGACAAAACAGATATACAATGTGAAAGTGGAAGGATGCAGGTACCGCGGAAGACCTAGACTATCTTACCACGACCAAATAAACCGAGTCTTATCTGATGGAAAAGTCAAGAGTCTCCGTAACCGGCGAGCGTGTATGAGACAAACTATGAGAGTCGAGGAAGCCAGAGAGGTATGTAAGGAAAGAACCTGTTGGAACTCTGTACTCTCTGCCTACCCCGCAAGGGATCTGGCGTGAGGTTATAGACAAATAGATAGATAGGTACCGAATTGTAAAATTCGCGTGCCTGCGTTTGAACCTGAGACCTCTGACTTTGCAGTCCAATGGTCTAACCACTAGGCTATTGGTGCACTGCAATAAAATAGGTAAGCCATTTAATATTTACATTTACTTATAAGCGTAGAATATTGTAATATATACATGAAAATTTACATACACAAATACCCAGACCGGAACAAATAATTGTGGATCACACAAAGATTTGTCCCGTGCTGGAGTCGAACCCGCGACTATTAGGCCTCGGACACGAAGTCAGCGGGAGCGGGGCGGCGGGGGCGTACGAGCGGCGCGTACCAATCTAGCGGTGCCCGGGCGTCTGCATTGACGTAGTGTTGAGTATTCTTCTTTGTTTTTTAACGACCGAAGCTTCAAAATGCCCGCCAACGTGTTGGAGCAAATTAATACAATGATTTTTGATAGAATTTGATTTGATAGATTTGCTTCCTCGCCCGGTTGTAGGAATTTACATCTTCTTTTGCCCACAATAAATCAAACTTTAGGAAGGAATTAGTATTAAAAATGTGTTGTCGTCGTTGTTCAGACATTGCGTTCGCGAACAAAGATACTCATTTCTCGTAACACAACACCATGCCGCTCTAGCGCCGACTGGTCTGCCCGCTGGCTTCGAGACTGGGTACAGCGTTGCCGCGCCGCTCCCCGCGCCGCCGCCGCTGCTGCTGACTTCGTGACCGAGGCCTTAGACACAGTGGGCGGAGCAGCTTAAGCTCTAAATGGGCGCTAAATCGTCCGTCATTGATTTGATTGATGATTGATGATGATTGACATGTGATGAAAAATATATTTAAACTAAATAACTTAACATCATATCGAAATTAGACTTAGATGATTCTGAAATCGGACCGATATTTTAGTAGAGCAGATTATCAAATGTGAGTCAATGCGTAATTAAATACCAATTCAGTCATGAGTCTCGAAAATTGGCCCTCTGTTCGACTGTACTCTCTAGGTAGCCAGAGAGTACAGTTATAACGAGATAATAAGTTATAACGATAACACAAAAAAAATACATAAATTACATGTAGGCACATACTACGTAGCCGCACTAATGGGGTAACAGTCAGCGTAAATCTGTGTTGCAGTGTGAACCATAACACAGCACTGATTTTCAGTGTTACCCCAAGTGACGTGCACGCATGAAGTCTAGGTTCTCGACGATTTAACTGCACAGCAATGAGTGCTAAAGTTAAAACAAGAACTCCTTTGTCGCACGAGGCAGTTGAGGCAAACTCAGTACTCTCTGCCTACACACTGCAAGGAATCTGACGTGACGATAAAGAGAGAAAGATTAGATAGATAACTCTTTATTGTGCACCAATTACATAGATATAAAATAAAAAAAAAGAACTTAAAGATACACAAAGGGCGGCCTTATCGCTAAAAAGCAATCTCTTCCAGGCAAACTTGGGATGGAGAAAACGATTTCGTTGTGGAATAAACGGGGGTACACTTATTACATAGAAGTTTTAACTTATAGCAATAAATACTTAAATATAATATAAAAATGCATACACATACTACAAAAATTTTACCACACATACACATAATTAACTATCACGATACGACGGCAGGACCCGGTGAACAAGTAGATAAGTAATACTTTCTCACCTGGCCCTTGCAGCTCTCTAGCGACGATGCACGCCGTATACTGATAGGTATAGTATTCCACAGTCGTACCGCCTGGACAGTAAAAGACTTATCATAGAAGCTGCTATTGTGAAGGGGCATTCTTAGGCTAAGATTTTCTGAGGACCTGAGGCATTGGGTGCCAGTGCTTTTCAGGTACTCGAAACGTTGTTTAAGATAGGAAGGGGAAGAAGGGTTAAATAATATGTTGTAAAGAAGGGAAAGAATATGCGCGTTCCGGCGAAGTCGAATGGTTAGCCACTTGAGTTTTGTACGAAATTCGGATACATGGTCATATTTGCGCAAGCCAAATATGAACCTAATTGCGAAATTTTGGAGCCGCTCTAGCTGTTTTTCCGTTAAATCTAAATAGCACACATCGGCATAATCTAGAATAGGAAGGATGAGAGATTGTGCCAGAGCAACCTTAGAGGTAGTGGGTAGGAAATTGCGAAGTCTTCGCAAAGAGGCTGCTGTAGCAAATGTTTTACAACTAATAGCTTCTAGTTGTGGACCCCATGTCAGACAACGGTCTAGCAAAATCCCAAGATTTTTCACAGATTCGCTATAGGGAATTATAGTGCCGTCGAAGAATATTTGTGGGAGAGTTAACCAATTAATTCTATTGATCATTCGAGAGCTGCCTATAATGATAACTTGTGTTTTGACGGGATTCACTGTCAATCCGTAAGATTTGGTCCATTTAGTTATTTGGCGATTATTAACCTACTTTCCATAACTATAAATCAATGTTCATCCAGTTTTTTTAATTGATCAATGTTTTGTCACAATCAAGACGGCAGGTGTAGCGAAACTAGCTATCGAGTATTCAGCTGAGATAATACTGTTAGCGGAAATAGAAGTTACATAGCGATTGTCTTCAAAGGCAAAATCCTACTAATATTATAGACGCCAAAGTTTGTGAGGCTGGATGGATTACTGTTTTACGCTACTGATCGAATTCTGAAGAAATTTTACATAAATATAGATTAATGCATGCGCAGTTGCGAGTATCAGCTAGTGTTTTATAAAATGTTGTACCGTTATAAATCTCTAATGTCAAGTAATAATTGGCTTAGTACGCTTACAAATATCTTTTATTTCCTGTCAGTAATATAATTGTGTGTTACAAAATAAATAAAATCAAGATTGAAACAATGTTTACTTGAGCCAAAAGAAGGCAATTAGTAGAGGTAAATAAGAGTAGAAAACATTTCACTTCATTTCTTTACAAAATTTTTGACAAACCACAACAAAATAGCAGATTAACAAGATACTTAGTGTGGGCCCTAATTTTGAGGAAGCTCGATTAATTTTAAAAGGACATTTTTCTCTATCTATCTATATAATCACATCAGAACCCTTGCAGTGTGTAGGCGGAGAGTACTGGGTTTGTCTCGACTGCCTCGTGCGACAAAGGAGTTCCTGTTTTAACTTTAGCACTCATTGCTGTGCAGTTAGATCGTCGAGAACCTAAACTTCATGCGTGCACGTCACTTTGGGTAACACTGAAAATCAGTGCTGTGTTGTGGTTCACACTGCAACAGATTTACGCTGACTGTTACCTCATTAGTGAGGCTACGTAGTATGTGCCAACATGTAATTTTTGTATTTTTTTTTTGTGTTATCGTTATAACTTATAATCTGTAGTGTACTTAACTGTTAGCTGTACTAATATATATACTTTTCTTTCTTTCTTTTTTTCTTTCTTAAATATATTCCACTTCTTCACTTCTAACTTTATGTAACGCGTTCCGCTCACTGTAAGAGTTAGCCTTACCTACCCCATTCTATTGTTACCAGCACAATAGTCTGATTAATGCCAAACAGCGCCAGGATTGGCTTTGTACAATCTCTGCTTACACCAATAATGAGTAACGAGGTTTCGTTCCGTTAAAGGTTGTATTGTTAGCTTAATACATTCTGGTTTTTTGTGTTTTGATTTCTTAAATTGGTATTATAGCACAATAACACATGTAATCGTATTAGAAATAAACAGCTCAGTAGTGAGATCCAACAAAATGAAATAATTTTATTTTAAATTTTTAAAATCAAGCTTTTTTACGCAACAAAGATGTCTAGCTTCGTTGAAGAGTTCCTATGGCTTCCTTCCAGGTCCTCCATCAGACCCTGGACACCACCCGGCTCTAAAGTACTCGTCAAGACAAATCCATCGAGTCCAAACACGGCGGGAATATATTGAATTGTTCGGTGGTTCCATTGGCCACCTTCTGGCTTCATTATCAGACCCTGAATACCATTTGGTTAAATAGTACGAGTTATTACCAATCCAACAAGCCTAAACACAAGGGGGTTACGTTGTATAGTTCACACGTTCCTATGGCCACCTTCTGACTCCATCATCAGCCCAGCTCCATATTATTAAATTGTCACTGACTTTACATACTGATGCTAAATATTAGCTCAATCGGATTCCCGCAAATGCTTGAGAATGGATTACAAAATTTGAACCGGAATGACAGACAGACATTCGAACATTGCAACTAAAAATATATACCATCACGCCTTCATACCGCAAGCATGGTGGCAAAGGTGTTATATTGAAGAATCTACACTATGTAATAATAGTGTAGATTATTCAATATAAAGCAGTGATAGCCTAGTGGTTACACCGTTGGACTGCAAAGTCAGAGGTCTCGGGTTCAAACCCAGGCACGCACCTCTGGCTTTACTAAAGCATATGCGTATTAAAAATTAACTATCAATTGCTTTAACGGTGAAGGAAAACATCTTGAGGAAACCTGCATGTCTAAGAGTTTCTCGAAGGTGTGTGTAGTTCGCCAACCCGCACTGGGCCAGCGTGGTGGACTATGGCCTAAATCCTCTTAGTTTGGGAGGAGGCCCGTGCCTAACGGTTGGACAGTTTCTTAACAGGGCTAATATCATTATATATTTATATATATCATTATATATTTATCAGGGCTAATATCATTATATATCTATCTATCTATATCATCACGCCAGCTCCCTCGCGGGGTAGGCAGAGAGTACAGAGTTCCAACAGGTTCTTTCTTTACATACCTCTCTGGCTTCCTCCACTCTCATAGTTCGTCTCATACACACTCGCCGGTTACGGAGAATCTTGACTTGCCCTTCAGATTAGACACGGTCTATTTGTATATATACAAGGTGTAACATAATAAACGCAAGACCTCAGACACCCCGATTAGAGAATTGCTTCATAAAGTTAAAACGAAAACCAAATTTTCAGTTTAAAGGTTTTTACCCTTTTTTAAAGCACTTTTATACCCCAATTAACAATGAAACTTGTACGTGTATGTGTGCGTTTTGAGAAATACGTTTTAGGAATGCGTTTGGAATCTTCTTCATGCTATGAATCAAGCATAAATTTAATTTTTTATAGCGCACTGAAGGAGTAAAAGCATTTTTTGCAAATTTAAAAAAAATGTAAAATACATTAAAAATTGTTGGAATCGATTCAGTTACCGATTTAGAACAAACTATTTTCAGGTCTTGCGTTTATTATGTTACAGCTGTATGTATTTTTATTTATTATATGCCCTCACGCCTATATTCCCCAAGCGGGGGTGGCTGAGGTTTACTGTGTATACCCACTTTTCGCCAACGTTGTAACAGGGGGCGAGCCTATTGGCATGTAACGGGCAGAATTCCAGATTTCGGACCGATACTGGGATCTTTCGATAGAAAAACTACATTTGTTGGACCTAGGATTGAAAACAATAACCTCCTGATTGCACCTCGCAACGTGCACTAGTCGCCAATAGAACAACGAGGCAATTACAGTTAAACAAACTAGTAAAAAGTATGAATTAATCAAAAAATAATTATTTCTAGTTCTACAGTTAACTCAAGTATTCAAAGGACCTTCCTTGCCTTAGGCAAATAATGTAGATAGAATTCGGGAATATAAGCTTGTAAAGAAAACTAGGTGTGCAAAAAATGCCAAGGTCTTGAGAAAATTGAATTTACGAGTCAACGACAGCAGTATCAGGATTAAATTAGGCTTACGGTACCTTATTAAATTAGCATGGAGAAAGAAATAGTACTTACATTTTCATTATAAATATACTTATGTACAGATCAGCCTATGCTATCTGTTGAGACAAATATTGTATACTAGCTCAAGGAAACCTCAAGGAGAAACAGCCTGGGCTTGGGCTGTCGCTATGAAAGAACTGCCTCGTTGGTCAATTTGCCCATTATACGGCTGGATATTATGGGGATCTACGTTCGAAACCTATGTCGGACATTGTTACTCTGGAGCTGGATAAATGCGGTAGAAATGCGAGCTCTGCGGAAGATGTGCGGAGTGAAGCTGACCGACCGTATTTGCAACAGCGTAGTAAAAAAGCGAGTAGTTATGAAAGATATTATCGGTTTAAAGATGAGGAAGGGTATGCTCCGTTGGTTCGGGCATATAGAAAGAATGTCAGTAGAAAGAATGACAAAACAGATATACAATGCGAAAGTGGAAGGATTTAGGTACCAGGGAAGATCTAGACTGTTTTACCACGACCAAATAGACCGAGTTTTATCTGAAGGACAAGTCAAGAGTCTCCGTAACCGGCGAGCTTGTATTAGACGAACTATGAGAGTGGAGGAAGCCAGAGAGGAGTGTAAGGACAGAACCTATTGGAACTCTTTAATCTTTGCCTACCCCGCAAGGGATCTGGTGTGATGATATAGATAGATAGATAGATCTCTGGAAAAAATCTTAGTAGCAGTTTTCCAATTCCAAAGAATTTGGCCTCGAACACAACCTACCTTAGCAACGCCTTAGCCTTAGCCAGTCACGCTTGAGAAATATAAACAGCAAGATGTAATATTTTTTTATAAAATATAGCAGTTTTCCGTGACTTCATATCCGGTCGACAACAGCGCCACCTACCGGGTCTATGTTATATAGCCTATATTACGTCTGGACAAGGTAGCTTTCCAATGGTGAAAGAATCATTAAACTCGGATCATTTGTACCGGAGATTACCCCGAACATCCAAAACTAACAAATTTTACCTGTTTATAATATTGGTATAGATATATCATGAAAATAGTTTCATATAATTTAATGGTTTACAACCAGAGATGGGCAAAATGTAGATTAATGATTACAATTGCATTTTGTAATATTCCATAATGCTTCAAGATTATTCAATTCAAGATTAAAAGTGTAATCGTTGAAGATTACATAATGTGATTGAAATCGATAATCATTCCTACACCATTACGGCTATATTCCCCAAGCGGGGGTGGTTAATCGTTAATCTGATTACATTTTGCCCATCTCTGTTTACAACATACCCCGATAGTTGGAGATGCACTGACATTAAATAATTAATAATGAAAATTAGTACGCGATTTTGAGCTTTTCAGAAGATGAATAAATACCTATCAGTCTCGATGTAGCGTCAACCATGCCACAGTGGAACAGTCGAGTCTACTTAACGAAACACGGAACCTCCGTGAACTTTCGTTCACTATCTCACTGTTTAGCAAAGGCCTCCTCACATATGTCGAGTTGAGAGAGATTAGATCATACTCCTCTACGTAGACGGTGGACAGTGCGGTGAAGGCAGGTTTGTGGCCACCTGCTGTTGGATCTTATAAATCTATCTATCTCTCTATCTATAACATCACGCCAGCTCCCTCGTGGGGTAGGCAGAGAGTACAGAGTTCCAGCAGGTTCTTTCCTTACATACCTCTCTGGCTTCCTCCACTCTCATAGTTCGTCTCATACACACTCGCCGGTTACGGAGACTCTTGACTTGCCCTTCAGCTAAGACACGGTCTATTTGGTCATGGTAAGATAGTCTAGGTCTTCCCCGGCACCTACATCCTTCCACTTTCGCATTGTATATCTGTTTTGTCATTCTTTCTTCTGGCATTCTTTCTATATGCCCGAACCAACGGAGCATACCCTTTCTCATCTTTAGACCGATACTATCTTTCATACCTACTCGCTTTCTTACTACGCTGTTGCGAATACGGTCGGTCAGCGTGACTCCGCACATCTTCCGCAGAGATCGCATTTCGACCGCATTTATCCTGCTTTCGTTCTCCTTCTTACATACCCAACTCTCACTGCCCTATAACAGCGTTGGGACAAGCACTCCGTTATGCATGGCCAGCTGCGCCTTTTGGCTTAAGTGCCGGCTCCCAAGTAGCCTTCCCATCGCACCATTCACTCTATTACCTGCATTCACTCTTCTCTCTAGATCAGCGGTGTATTTCCCATCCTTACTGAAGGCGCATCCAAGATATACAAATTCATTCACTTGCTCCAGCACATCGTTACCAACCACAATCCTTGCATTCGTTCTAGTTTCTTCCCGTTCAAAAACCATAATTTTGGTTTTCTTCACATTCAAATGTAAGCCATTGTTCATGCAGTCGTCTCTCATAACTGTGACTAGTGTTTGCAGATCAGTGGCTGTTGGCGCTATCAAAACCGCGTCATCTGCATACAATAGGTGGTTTATCACTAGATCACCCATTTTTACCCCTTCAGTCATCGCATTCAGTCTTTGAAGACTTTTATCCAGATACACTATAAACAGTCTAGCGGACAACACGCAACCCTGCTTGACGCCGATTTTAACGTCAAACCAAGGTGACATGTTACCACCCACCCGTACGCATGCCTTGCTGTCCACGTAGGTGGACTGGACGGCTCGCAACAGGGTGCCGTTTATACCATACTCTGGCAAAATGTCCCAAAGTCTCTTTCGCACGACTCTATCAAACGCCTTCTCCAGGTCCACAAAACCGCAGAAAACCTTCCGGCCTACTGCCAGATGCTTTTCTACGATGTTGCGGAGTGAGAAGACTTGATCCGAACATGCTTTTCCAGACCTGAAACCCCCTTGTGCCTCACACAACACTCCAACGGACTTCTCGCGCATTCTCCGTTCAATAATTTTACCATACACCTTAGCTGCCAAGCTGATCAAACTGATGGCCCTGTAATTGGCGCAGTCATATTGTGAGCCCTTGCCTTTATACAAGGGTACTATGACTGCGCGGCGCCAATCTGTAGGGACTCTACCGGTCTTCCAGCAAAGATTTGCGAGGACCCAAAAAGCGTCCCGGACGCAAGTTCCACCATATTTAATCATCTCGGCAGATATCATGTCTATTCTAACTTATAAAGCTGCCTGTAAGGCTTCCAGCTCAGCTTAACGATTACTATATTGACTGGCAAGCATTCTCAAGTATAAAGCTTCCAATTAGGCTCAAGGAATACCCACAGGATTCCCACATTGGGTAGCAGCTGGGACCAATAGCTTAGCGTGTCTTCCGGTCACTTTGAGGGAAATCAAAAAGGCACATTTTATCACTTTGTTACAATTACTTTCACTCATGCACATATAAGAATGCGTTTCAAACATTTCACCGAAATTACACATTATTATTCGAAATAACACAAGTTTTGTAGATTGAAACAAATTAACGACATCTTAATTTCCAGCGACATCTTTCTTCGATGGCACAAAAATGGCGTTTTACGTTCCAGCAAACTTTTGGTTTTGTCAGCAAAAAATAAAATCACAGAGGTATCTCAATCACAGCGTAATAAAATTCGGTAGCGACTCGATTCGACTCCATTAATCGATTTAAAATAGATAAAAACTAGTAAACTTAAATCGTAATTTAAGCTCTGCCGATCGTAAATTCAGTCGTAAAAACGTATCGAATCGGGACTCGCTGTTCTAAACTGTGATTGGTGGAATTCCTAGCAGTAATTTGGATTTTCAAAATTCAAGTGTTATACAAATATTATGTAAATCACCGTCACGCCTATATTCCCCAAGCGGGGGTGGCGTCGGCGAAAAGTGGGTGTACTCAATACACCTCATATTGAGTACACCCACTTTTCGCCGGCAATGTTAGGTCCCATGTAATAGGGGACGAGCCTATTGCCATATACAGGACACGAATCAAGACACCGGACTCATACTGGGAAGTTTGCGTTAGAAAAATATTTTCAAAAAAAAAGGTAAACCGACTTCAAATGCCCAAAAATAAATATTTATAGTCGGTACCGGTTAGTGCAGTCTGTTACTTGACACCGACTTCATTTTTTTTCCTTTTTGAAGTCGGTTTACCTTGTTATTTAAAAGATTTTTATTTTACAATACTAAGTGACGAGTGAACTAATATTTATATATCTATATTATATTATTTTGCTGAGTTGTACAGTAAGGTACCTACAGGATTAATATAATAACCATAATAACGGAATCCATTCATTCGTGCTGTTTGCTATACACACAGATACACCAGGGGACTCCTTAGTCCCCTGGTGTATCTTCCAAGTCCAAAGTTTAATACCGATTTCATTAAAATAGGACCACATCAAAACTATTCTAAGTCCAATGCAAAAAGAATCATTAAAATCAGTTCATAGATATAGAAGGATATAGATTCTTTAAGGAGTTCCCTGGTATACACCAGGGAACTCCTTAAAGATACCTTTAAAGTCCAAGGTCCAATACTGATGAAATTAAAATGGGACCACCTTGGAGCTATCCTGAACCCAATGCAAAAAGAATCATCAAAATCGATTCATAACTGGCGAAATGATGGCGTGACAAAAAACATACAGTCGAATTGAGAACCTCCTACTTTTTTGAAGTCGATTAAAAACTACAGTTGTTAGACGATTTAGCGCAGTGGTTAAAAGCTTAAGCCATTCCGCCCAATGTATCTAATAGTCACGGGTTCGCTTCCATAAACAAATCTTTGTGTGACCCACAATTATTTGTTTCGGTCTGGGTATTTGTGTATGTGAATTTTCATGTTTGTAAACGCACCCACGATACACGAATAAATCCTAGTGTGGGGCTACGTTAAAAAAAATTATCGACCTAGGATTTGAACCCAGGACCTCGTGATCACAAAGCGATGCGCTTTACTACTATACCAACGAGACAGTAGACAACGAGAAATGTTGTCTGCCTGCTAAAATACAAATGTTCTGCATGGTTTTACCGGTTTCATATTTGTGAATTTTACAAGAAGTACCTACTAATTAGAAATCTTACACGAAAAATCGTAACACAACACTATACAAACCATACTTAAGAATATCCTGAAAAATATAAAAAAAAAACACCGTCTCGCCTATATTCCCCAGGATGGTGTACTAAGTACACCCACGTTTCGCCGACGATGTTAGGTCCCATGTAATAGGGGGCGAGCCTATTGCCATATACCGGGCACAATTCTAGACCCCGGACTCATACTGGGAATTTTTCGTTAGAAAAACTACATTTGTCCGACCTAGGATTTGAACCCAGGACCTCGTGATCACAAAGCGATGCGCTTTGCCACCAGACCAACGAGGCAGTAAATACATTGTAAAAAAAAATACATTTAAAAAAAACAGTTTTAAAAACAAGGTTTGCTTTGCTATGCAGCCAATGGCCCAATTGAAAACGGTCAATCTAAATTAAATATAAACAAATCTACGCATACACGATTTCATGTGTATAGGAGTTTCTTCGCCTGGAGCCAATTTTAGTTATCGAATCAGCGCCTATAGCCAAGTTGACAATCTACAGTCGTTAACGCTAATAGAAAGCTGAAAAATGTCCCATACATTTTTCAATGACAAAAGTCACGTGGTGAAAACAATGCGCTATCGATTGCGACAAGAGAATAGAAACAAAACGCTTGCAACTTTTCTAGGTCCTCAGGTCATGCTTAGCAAAAAAATGCATTGAAATCGGAACTGAATGAAGTAGTTCTAACTTGCAAAATTTGACTTAAACAAAATAATGATGATATTTAATAACAATATTTTTGGCATGTAACTTTTCTCGTGCATACTCATAACGCTTTACGAAACAAGTTGTTTGATTACTATTTTATTCAGAAGTAATAATCATAAGAGTGGGACAGATAATCAAAGCGAAAGTGGAAGGATGTACTTACCGGGAAAGTCCTAGACTATCTTACCATGACCAAATAGACCGAGTCTTATCTGAAGGACAAGTCAAGAGTCTCCGTAACCGGCGAGCGTGTATGAGACGAACTATGAGAGTGGAGGAAGCCAGAGAGGTGTGTAAGGAAAGAACCTGTTGGACCTCTGTAGTCTCTGCCTACCCTGCAAGGGATCTGGCGTGATGATATAGATAGATAGAATAATATTATATCATGTCATGATAGTAATCTGTTTTATGTTTAAATAAATAAATAAAATCAACACGGACATCGTCGTTGTGGTAGCCCTAAGAAGCGGTGGCGCGATGATCTCGATGCATATCGGTCTGAGTGGCCATTAATGGCCGAGGATAGGACTGTTTAAAGGAAAGAGGGGGAGACCTTTGCCCAGCAGTGGGACAAAATAGGTTAGTTAAAAAAAAACATTACAAGTTAAGGGCCTACCGCGATAGACCATTTATTGAGCGGGAGAGTGACAGTAACGCAATTACTTTACAAATGGATTACTTTACGACGGACGATTTAGCGCAGTGGTTAAGAGCTTAAGCCGCTCCGCCCACTGTGTCTAATAGTCGCGGGTTCGATTCCCGCACGGGACAAATCTTTGTGTGATCCACAATTATTTGTACCGGTCTGGGTGTTTGTGTATGTGAATTATCATGTTTGTAAACGCACCCACGATACAGTAATAAACCATAGTGTGGGGCTACGATTAAAAAAAATAAAATAATAAGGGCAGATATATTGAGCGCGTGCTCGGAAATAAACGACGTATGTGCAAAAACTAATTTTCTAAAAAAACTACTGCATTTCATAAAAAAACTGCTTTACAAAGACTTTGCTTCTACTATTCTCTATATTTTAAAGTTAATTCTATTGACTAGTTCTTACGCGTTTTTCTTTGTAATCAGAAAATGTAATAGAGATGACTTTACGTATTTTTCCATCGAGGAGATTTCGTTTAATCGTGTATTCGTATTACCAGATTCTATAATATAGAGTCAAAAATCTTATTACAGGACATTGTTCTGTGCAGCAATAAAAAAATACTTGTATAATTTCAATTCACCAATAAATTGTCTCATTTATTATTAAACGAATAAGCGGAGGAATCGCAATATCGCACAAAAAGTATTAGATTTTGAGGTTATAATTCAGTAGCCATTAATACATTTGAGGTTATATTGTGTGTTGACACTCAGTAAATGTCGGCGACTTCGATATAAGTACTTACAATACTTTGAAATATTCGTTTTAGATTGCAAATTGTCCGTTAGATACGGATACTTGACATTATTTTAATAAAATAGATAAATAATGATGGAATGGGTTACATTTTTGTTGGTTCTGTGGCAATTTTCGACAATGTCCTTTTAAGTCTCTAATCCATATACTTCTTGAAGTACATGGAGTAATTTAAATTGACGGACGATTTGGCGCAGTGGTTAAGAGCTTATGCTCCGCCCACTGGGTCGAATAGTCGCGGTTTCCCGCATGGGACAAAGCTTTCTGTGACCCACAATTATTTGTTTCGGTTTGGTTATTGGTGTATGTGAATTTTCATGTTTGTAAACGTGGGTGCGTTCTTTTACCTTTTGAGCATTTCACTTTAAGCGCCTCATCCTAATATTATATTTTAGATAGATAGATAGAGTACACTTTACTGTACACCTACATAAGCACAGAACAACAGACAAAGAAAATAAAATATACATGTATAAAATGCTAGTATAATTGGCGGTCTTATTACTAATAGCAATCTCTTCCAGACAACCAACATACCTAGAGAGCTGAAGCGAGAAATAGGGCAGTTGTGGGCGTACATTATCATTGAATTATTTACATTAAATTAAAGTACATACTAATCTACATACATATACCTACGGACGATTTAGCGCAGTAGTAAAGAGCTTAAGTCACTCTGCCCATTGCGTCTAATAGTCGCGGGTTCGAGTCCCGCACGGGACAAATCTTTGTGTGATCCACAATTATTTGTTCCGGTCTGGGTATTTGTGTATGTGAATTTTCACACACACAAATACCCAGACCGCGACACAGGAATAAACCTAGTGTGTAAAAAACTTATTTAGTTGTGAAAGCTTTAATGGTGAGCAAGCCACCTAACTTACTCCAGTACTGTTGATATTATGATGTAGTGTAGGTCTATGTATGTAGATTAGTATTTAGATTTATTAAATGTAAATAATTCAATGATAGTGTACGCCACCAACTGCCTTATTTCTCTCTTCAGCTCTTTGGAATGTTGGTTGCCTGGAAGAGATTGCTGTTAGTAATAAGGCCGCCAATTGTGCTACCATTTGTATGTGTATATTTTATTTTCTTTGTTTGTTGTTCTTGCTTATGTTGGTGTACAATAAAGTGTATTCTATTCTATTCTATGTTGCGTATGAGTACCATTTGTACGTATATTTATCAAAGGTTGGAACTATACTAGCAGTGTATTTCGACAGGAAAAACAACGAGATTCAACTGGCAGTATTAAAATATATTGACCACTAAACTAAATTTATTTTGCCTACTAAAATCAATGCTTACAATATATACACGGTGTAATTTTAGTCGTTCTGGAGCAAAAGCCCAGGTGATATTAATGCTGGTGATGTAACTAAAATTTCACTGGTACTAAAAAAAAAAAGGACATTTCAAGAAGTAAAATCGGCTAAACAATACTAATAAAGTCCATTAAAAATCAACTTTTAACCTATATCAAGTGCAAAATAACAATGTGAGGTGGCGCGGCTCGTCAGCTGGCTGGTAAATACTTTAGGTGTTCCGGATTTTTTACCTTAGCTATGATATTTGGATAGGTCAGTAGATAGATTTTACTTATGAAAGTGTTCATTTTATACATCAGGCATTGGATACATCACCTGGGCTTTCACTCTAAGACGAATTATATTACACCTTGTATAAAACAATTGACTATCAACATACATGACTGTGTTATAATATCAGCCTATACTGCCCACTGCTGGGCAAAGGCCTTCTCTCACAAATCGACGTGAGAGAGATTAGGTCATACTCCACCACGCGGACCCAGTGCGGATTGGCGGAGGGTACATGACTGTGTTGACCGTCAAAAATAAATAATAAAATTCGTCAACTATAATTAATTAATTCCAACCTTCGATCAAAACAAAAATGTCAAAACGTTGAAAAACAACCCAATATAGGTAAATTAACTTATGGATTCGTTTAATTCACCCAAGTCCTTGAAGTTTCCTCTCATAAAGCTTTCATAACATTTGATTAAGCCTCTTTCAGGGGTTGGATAAATATGAAATGAGAAAACTTCGGTAAACGAGTGGAAATTATTTGTGAAGTGGACATCGGATGGAACAAAAGAGGAAGATAATGTTTAATACATTATTAGAGTTTCGCACCTTAGAAGGAAAACACGTATAAGTTTGTTGGCAAGTTGTCATTTTGTTATAAATATCATTATAAATCTCTCGCGCCTGTTTTCTCTAAGGGGCTAACATAACCTCACATCTCAGAGGTTTCCTAATGACAGTACCTTTCTCATCAAAGGAAATCCCATCTATCTAGCTATATATATCATCACGCCAGATCCCTTGTGAGGCAGGCAGAGAGTACAAAGTTTCAACAGGTTCTTTTCTTACATACCTCGATGGCTTCCTCTACTCTCATAGTTCGTTTCATACACGCTTGCCTGTTACGGAGACTCTTGAATTGTCCTTCAGATAAGACACGGCCTATTCGGTCGTGGTAAGATAGTCTAGGAAAGTTCATGCTTTTCAAAAACCAAGGGTGCGATCTGGACATGGAATCCTAGACCTCATAAATACAAAGCGACTTATCATAACCCTAGCACTGTATTTTTTTATCAATTATGATAAGTTTTTGATCAGCTTTAAATCAGAGATATATTCATATACATTGGTGTATTTGTAATTTTGAGTCCTACAAATATTATTGGATCATCATTATCAAACCCATCGCTGAGTGTAAGCCTCTCTTTTATCAATTATTGGATATTGTTATAAAAGATATTACATATACAACGCAAGACCTCAGACACCCCAATTAGTTTATGGCTTTAAGAATTCAAAAAACTAAACTTCGAATTTCTAGGAGTTATCTTTAATTTTTTCAAGCACTTGTGTACCCAAATAACCCACAAAACCTACACTGTTGTGTACATATTGAGGTATTTATATTAGATATGCATTATAAATAGCCGTATTGATGTTGTTAATGTTTAATAATATATAAAAAAAATGTAACCTACATTAAAAATAGCTGGAATCGACACAGTTGCCGATTTAGAACAAACTACTTTCAGTTCTATCTATCTATAACCTCACGCCAGAACCCTTGCGGCGTAGGCAGAGAGTACAGAGTTCCAACAGGTTCTTTACTTACATACCTCTCTGGCTTCCTCGACTCTCATAGTTCGTCTCATACACGCTCGCCGGTTACGGAGACTCTTGACTTTTCCATCAGATAAGACTCGGTTTATTTGATCGTGGTAAGATAGTCTAGGTCTTCCCCGGTACCTGCATCCTTCCACTTTCACATTGTATATCTGTTTTGTCATTCTTTCCTCTGGCATTCTTTCTATATGCCCGAACCAACGGAGCATGCCCTTTCTCATCTTTACACCGATACTATCTTTCATACCTACTCGCTTTCTTACTACGCTGTTGCTAATGCGATCGGTCAGCTTCAGTCCGTACATCTTCCGCAGAGCTCGCATTTCTACCGCATTTATCCTACTTTCATTCTCCTTCTTACATACCCAGCTCTCGCTACCATATAACAGCGTTGGGACAAGAACTTTGTTATGTATGGCCAGCTGCGCCATATGGCTTTCAGTTCTTGCATTAATTGTGTTACACATTGTATATGTTTAATTTTACCTACCTAATAAAACACTGCCTCGTTGGTCTAGTGGTAAAGCGCATCGCTTTGTAATCACGAGTTCGGACAAATGTAGTTTTCCTAACGAAAAATTACCAGTATGAGTCCGGAGTCTTGAATTGTGCCCGGTATATGACAATAGGCTTGCCTCCTATTACATGGGACCTAACATCGTCGGCGAAAAGTTGGTGTACTCAGTACACCTCTGCCACTCGCTTGGGGAATATAGGCGTGACGGTGTATATGTATATAATAAAATACTGACAAACTTACTGCTTAAACTGATAGCTCTGCTAAGCATGATAGGAATGGGAGGGATATTACAAAATCATTCCCTAGTGATTTCAAAAATTACCGACAGAAAATTCCATCAGACACATGGCTAATACCCACAGAATAAATTTTCTCTCTCAATCGCACTATTTCTGTGTACAAAGTTAACTAAAGAAACGGTTGAGAGATATAGTGGAGTAAATAAAACCCCTATAAATTTGATTTTGGATCTATTTTGTAGGCACCGGTACGACACTCCAACTAGGGACGGGAAGTGACGTAAATATTCCCGGGAATAAATGCGGGACTCATATTTTTAATAACGACGTATAAAGTTATGTTGCGTATGTTCGTGTAGTTGCGCATAATGCAAGTGACGATCAAAACTGATCAAATGGATCGAATTCTAGGTCAGGAAAAAGTGTGCATCTACTATCGAGAAATTTTCAGTCGCAGTCCGGAGGCTCTCATTGTGCCCGGTATAATGGCAATAGGTTTTTCCCTTATATGATAAGGCAATAATACAGCCGTCGACACCTCTGTCACCCGCTTGAAGAATATATGCGTGATGGTGCTTTCACTGTGTTCGGCATCATGTTGTATATTAAAGTGTGGGCAATCTAATTGCTGATAGCTAAAGAAAAAAACACACTTTTTTCTATTTTTAGTTTATTGGCTCACTAACAATCGATTACACATATACAAACATATAAAACTTAGGCCAATACTTTCATAGTGTATCGATCTATTACAGATGTGCACAGCGTGCTCTACAAATTGATGTTTGTAGTCTATTTTAATTTAAAACAGAATATGTGGATATGTCAAGCAGTAAGAAGAACAACTAGTATAAAGAATTAAATAATTAAATTGAAATGATATTAATAATTATAAATAAGTTTAAAATAATAAAAAAAAATAAAAGGAATTAATTGACAAGAAAAAAAAACGAATTTAATAAATTATCTAATTATTTAACAATGCAGCTTTGTATATAATGCTGCGGAACTAGCCCAGTGAGTCAGCATGCAGGCCATATAGATCACTATTTTTATTAATTAGTTTGCAAATCCTGGGAACGGCTGTTCTACGAAGCGGTGGATACAGCGGAGTAATTGGATAGCGAGGATATCTAGCGGGGATGCGAAATTGGAACTTACTCAACAATTCGGTAATGGTTCAAGTCGTATATCTCAAATTGCACTCAAAAAGTTGTATTGAATGGTCATGAGTCAGATTTTGTACCTATAAGCTCCGGAGTCCCACAGGGCTAAATTTTAGGTCCGTTGCTATTTGTGATGTTTATAAACGATATACATGTTTGTTTTGAATTTTGTAACTTCTTACTTTACGCAGACGATTTGAAGATCTACCATAGTTTAGAAAATTCTTATTGCACACGTAATAAGCTATCTTTGAGTATAAATAAATGTAAAACCATTACTTTCACAAAAAAACGACACATAAGCAACTTTTCATATAGTCTGTGCGGTTAGTAACTTGACAGAGTTAGTACAATTAGGGATTTAGGAGTTACAATAGACTGTAAATTACATATGGATGTACACATAGATGACATAATAAATAAAGCTTTCAAAATGATTCAAATGATTCAAAATGATTTCAAAATGGTCAGATTTGTCATGCGTTCTGCCACATAATTCACGAGACCCTCTACTTATGTTTATATATATATATATATAAAGCTGTGATCCACCCTCATGTTGAATATGCTGTATCTATCTGGAATCCACTCTATAATGCACACAGCGCAGGATTTTTTTTTTGAACATTTTAGAGGGCTTAAATATTAAATATATTGTGTGCATTATAAATGTTGTCTTGCTTGGAAAATTGTCTTATAAACAACTAATTGATAAATTTAATCTTGTTTCATTAGGATCTAGACGTAAACAGCTCGAAGCAACGTTACTTTACGACCACAGCCACAACAGATATGATTGTATCAGCTTAATCAATAAGATTAGTTATAAAATAGACTAGAACGCATTGCCGTATTTCCTGCCAACTATTCGCAACGGCCCTTTGTTGTACCAACGCTGGCACACGTTCCCCGCTATACCGCTTAGTTCATAATTATAACTTATCTTAATTCAATTGATATAGCGGCAACACGAGCTGGTGCTTTTAAAACTAAGGAAAAGTTAAGGAACTTCTTCGAAAAAAAACAAATGAGCAAAAGTGTTAACTAGAAGTTGATCTGTTGCTTTTTTGCATTGTAATAATATTTAAAATATGTATAGTAATCTGTGGTAAACGGTGTGGGTGCCACAACAATTAACGAAAATTGAATTTTTGTTTTACTGTTTTTAAAACCGACAATGTTTTTGATAACAAATCCCAGAGTTTTCGATGCCTTTTTAATTACATTCTCGGTGTGGGGTATGAATGTGAGCTTTTTATCGAACAAAATACCTAGGTCTCTAAATTGTTCAACTTCTTGAATTACCACTGGACCCACTAAATACGTTGATCTGAATTACTTTTTCGTGAGAATCTCACGTGAAAGCACTTTTTGACGTTAAGATCCATAATATACATACATACTTAGAACACAGTAATAGTAATAATTTGACCTGCTAACCACATTCGACAGTACCCGAGACCAATAACTTAGCTGAGCTTAAACTATAAGCGATATAGTTATAAGCAAAATAAAAATGCCATGAATGATCATCCATCACAGACTCACTGAATCGAACGCTGCTTAAACTTGATGGTTAATATAAATACCACTGTGCCGCAGTGCTACAAACGACCTCAAATTTTTGAGAAATAAGTCAATTATAAACTACAAAATCTTGCAAGCTATTCCAATCTCGTTTTAAATCGAAAGACACCCAACCCGCCTCGAAAATCCCGGGAATTTTCCTTAAATTCCCGCGATTTTCATTCTCCGGGACTCAATTTCGACGTGAGATCGCAACCCGTCCGCCAGTGCAGCTATAATAAACAAACAACATTGATTACAACGTTCACACTACACCGGGATCGTTTTATGCGGGATGTTCCAATTTATTGCCTCACTTTTTTATGGAGGCTTTGTTGAGTGCCAGTACTGCAATTTTTGGGAATACCGCAAGTGGTATTACTTTTAGTTTATTTTGGGCAAGTAAAAAATAATATGTATTCTAGAGTGGGTACTTGAAATACTTCTTTAAAAATTAATGATGTCACCTCCAATCTGGAATATTTTAAGGATAAAGGTAGGTCAGAATTTCAGTGTTTAGAACCCCAGTCAATTTCTTTGCTGATCTAAAATTGTTTTTATCTAGTAGATTTTTCCCCTTAAGTCAAGTGTCCTGGTTTTATTTTATTAGAAATAGGTACGATTGAAAAAAGGACACCTTTTCTAATAACTTCACAAAAATACTGGTTTTCTCTGGTTTTGTTACATAAGTAGATAGTCACATAACTAGGCGGGTGGAGTGGGTAGGCTCCCTACAAGGTATACCGATGACCTGGTAAAGGTCACAGGTTGAAGGGAGGATGCATACAGCGCATAACCGGTCATCGTGGCAATTATTAGGAGAGGCGTATGTCCTTCAGTGGACGTCATTTGGGTAATAGTGATAATGAAGTTGGTATTCATTCAGTTAAGTCACATCATTTTAGATTTTAATCTTATCAAATTAAATAGCTACATACAGCATAATGCGGCTCCATCGCTAAACAAACAAGCTCACAGAAGCATTGGAACAACAAATATTAATTGCATTAAACCAAACGCAAATAGTCGGAGCGGAACGTTCGGGTGAGAGAGAATCCCCCGCCATTGATTCTATCTAAATTTATTTTGGAGTACTTCACAGATAGTTACGTGGACACTTTAGTCGGTTATTTCACACAAAGTATTCATAAATTTTATACCTAAGCCTTCCTCGTGGGTCAGTGTTAGGAATTATTCAATTAATGATTGATGAAATACAAGTTGCGTTGTTTGTAAAAGAAAACACTAAACAATTTGAAACTGTGTCTACTTTGCGCACAGTCCCAATTCGAAATCAGTACAAAAATGATATCTGTACCCGTAAATGTAAAACCGCATTGGTACGGAAGAGTATTCTAGGCATGACAGCAGTTATTTATAATAAATTACCAAATTGGATTAAGATCATGGATATAAATAATTTTAAAAAGACCTTGACATTGCTATTAATCAACAAATGCTATTACTCAGTAGATGATTTTATAAATGACAAATGTATAAAGTGAATGATTAGCTAATTAATATAAATATTATTGATGATGACATAACACCGATTTACAAGGAATATTTGTGACATTATAATTGTAACTACATTTAATTATCATAACCATTGACATTTGTACGCCTTACAGGCAAAGTCTTGAAGACTCTTTATAGTAGAGATCTCTTTATAGAAGAAAGAGATCTTTATAGTATATATTTATATATATATATATATATATATATATATATATATATATATATATATATATATATATATATATATATATATATATATAACAACAAAATGTATTGTACCTATAATTGTACCTATAAATAAAATATTGATTGATTTAATTGTAGGTTCAATCAATTAAAATTTCAGGTGCAATTAAATTAATCCCCCTGAGGTACTCCGGAATAACAATGACTTTTGGACGTCAAACGCCTCAGTCCCTCCTGTGACTATAGGAGCTGTAAAACATTCAAAACGTCGGGAACTTAAAAACCAAAAATAAACTGCTATAAAGGCCAATTTATTTTAGCTATAAAGGCCAATTTATTTTAATTGGAGTTACATTTTTCACAATTAATTCTTACCCTACTCTGTTGTTAAGGAATCTATCAATTAGTGAATCGAAATCCATACAATAGTTTTGAGATTAGCGCGTATATTAATAGAAGAAACACGGCAAGCGACTTCAACTTAAATAAAATTTAAAAAAAATGGTTGAAGTATAGATAGTAAAGATGGAAATTTCACCAATCCCAAGTCATCAATTTTTATTATACCTATTCTAATCATCTACATATCAACCCAATTATAATAATTTTAATTTCAAAAGACTTTTTTTAAAACCAACTTTTATAGCAACATACACAACGAATACATCTTCCTTAGTTGAGGCATTCCTATGGCTTCCTTACAGTTCCATCATAAGACCCTGGCTCCAAAGTACTCGTCAAGATAAATCCAACGAGTCCAAAGACGGCGGGGTCATATTGAGTACTTCTGTGGTTCCATTGGCCACCTTTCGACTTCATCATCAGACCTTGTACACTATCTTGTTGTATAGTATGTCTCAATACCTATCTATCAAGCCTAAGCACGAGGGGGTTACGATGTTTTAGTTCACATGCTCCTATAGCAACCTTCAGACGCAATCATCAGACCAGTTCCATGGTATCAAATTATTGCATTGTCATCGAACTTAAACCGGAAAGACAGACAGACATAAGAACACTGCCTTATCATAGCATATAACTGAATGAGGGTTCCTTTCTGCTGGCGAGGCTTGGACAATATTATTATGTTTCTATTATTAATAACATTTTGTAACTTGTGTGTGGCCCTGGATTCTCCAGAAAATAAATATGTTTTTCTTCCTTTTCTCTTTCTTTATTGCAAGTTAAATAACAGCTTGTCTATCTATCTATATCATCACGCCAGATCACTTGCAGGGTAGGCAGAGAGTACAGAGTTCCGACAGGTTCTTTCCTTACATACCTCTCTGGCTTCCTCCACTCTCATAGCCTAAAAAAGCTCTCATAAAAGCTTGTAATAATAAGAAATCATCCAGTACTGTCCCACTACCAAGCGGAGGCCTTTTCTAACAAACCTAAACTCTCTCACCTTGAAAGACATTAGGTCTTACTCCACCACGCGGACTCAGTGCGAATTGGTGGAGGCAGGTTTGTGGCCACCTGCTGTTGGAACTTATCAAGCTGTCTATAAGGCTTCCAACTTGGCTTAACGACTACCACATTAAGGATCTACCGCCATCGACGATTTATCGACCGGAAGAGCGACAGTGATGCAATTACTTTACAAAAGATATGATAAGATACTTTACAAAAGATTGAGCCCAGACTTGGAAATAAACGACGCATGTGCAAAAACAAATTTCATTTTTTAAAATAACTACCCTATGAAATAAAAAACTGCTTTGTAAGAAATTGGCTACAATTATTTGCTATGTTTTTAAGTAAATTCTATTGATTCGTTATAAGTATTTTGCATTGGAATCCGAAAATGTAGATAGATATGAAGTCAATAGAGATGATTTTAGATTTTTTTTTCCATAGAGTAAAAATCGTTTAATCATGTATCCCTTTTACCAGATTCTAAAATATACAGTCCTAAATCATATTCCGAAATATTGAGTCTCTTATTCATAAACTTCTTGATATGGTTGGAGTACAAAAATACATTTGTTTTTGCGTTAACCCCGTAAGTGATAACTGGAGACCACGTCTTAACGTACCGTCCAAAGCACGGAGAAGCTCTAATTTGAAAATGCTGGTTACCAATCTTAGACCAACCGAGTCGAACGCTGCTCAACCTTAGTGATTGCCAAGAACATCGCAGGCGCACAACTCTACGAGCGCTTCAACCAAATTAACAAATCGAAATCAGCTGAACCTTCATTTTCCTATTCCAAGGTCGTTATATTTCGTGGGATCTCCCCCATTTTATCTACCGGTCATTTCAGCCCACCTGGTCGTAAAAAATAATTGAATGGCACTGGATACGGTCCATAATACCCCACAGCGTAGGAAAGGTTATAGGTATGCTTAGATTGGTCTACATCGCGTTCAATTAGATTCGGTACCTGGGCCCAGTATAATAAAACTTACAATGTCAGATCACAGTGTGACAATTCGTCAACATACTCGATATACACGGTGTAATTTTAATCGTCTTTGCGCCTACTATCCACTGGTAACAAAAAATTGAAAAAAGAATAACACTTTAATGAGTAACTCCTTAACAATACTAATTTAGTGAATTAAAAAACGCCTATACCAAACGCAAAATGAATACAGGGGTGGTGCGGCTCGTCGAATGGCCGGTAGGTAGCTTCGATGTTCCGGATTTTTACTCTAGCTATGATATTTAGATAGGTCAGTAGGTAGATGTTACTTATTGAGGTTATCTTTTTATTGATTTTTAATTACCAGTGAAAATCAGGCATGGCGTTCGCTCCAGGACGACTAAAATTACACCTTGTAAAGTACGACTAGTATCTTTTGGCCAGGAAATCTTTTCCAGGAAAATATTTTATGAAGTGGGTCCGCATTGTGTACCTAACTCGAGAGTATTAACTAACTCAGCTGCACCACGTGGTCGCAGTTAATCAAAAAGTTGTAGAGAACTAAATAAAAAAAAGTCTTACAAAAGTCCTACTATTTAAAAAATAACTTAGGTGTATTTCATAGCAAACGGCAACTCTATGGAACTGTCATGCAGTGATATTCCACTTTATGATAGCATTAGTTTTGATTTTGGCCACGTGCTAAATAATCCTTGTACGGACAGTATGTCAATATTTCATGAAAGTACTTGCATACGATAAAGCTGTGAATTTATTAGTGTACAGATATTCCGCAACACGTGTCGCTTGTGAAGTCAAAGGAAGTCGAAGGCAAGTCTGGCGACATCACGCTATTAGTTTCGGCGGGAAGTCCCTCGACTTCCCGCCGAAACTAATAGCTGTGGTCAATTTCATTTAATTTCCAAAACTTGTATTATTTGACATAATTTTATGGAATGCTGGTGGAGTATTAACTATTACGGATTATTTTATGCGCATGAGTGAAGGTAGTTGTAACAAAGTGATAAAACGTGCCTTTTCGATTATGCTCAAAACAACTATCGCAATTGGTATGTAAAGTATCCATTGCCTTACTAATTAGGATGGGGTACTTCATCAATTTCATTATCATTGTAATCTTTAAATTTAAATTAATTTAGAAATTGTTAAGAACATTATATGCATACAATTGAAGGTCAAGAAACTATTACAAAAAAAGAAATAGAATTTAAGAAATAAAAGTTGCAAAGTGTCAATGTCTGTTCCGCAACAACATTCTTTCTTTTAACCGGATTCAAAAAGGAGGAGGTTCTCAATTCGACTGTATGTTTTTTTTTGTATGTATGTTACGCGATCATTGCGCCTATTACGAATTGATTTTAATGATTCTTTTTGCATTGGGTTCAATATAGCTCCAAGGTGGTCCCATTTTAATTTCATCGGTATTGAACCTTGGACTTGGAAGACACACTAGGGAACTCCTTAACGACAAACACTACGAATGCGTAGATTGAGATATTATGGGTCTTACGTCAATCCTATAGGTACCTTGACATAGACTAATCAGAATATTAACCGACTTCAGAAAAGGAGGAGGTCGACAATTCGTTTGTGTTTTTTATAACGGCTTTATTTATGCACTAATTTTGATGATTCTTTTTGCGTTGGGTTTAGTATAGTTTCGAGGTGGTCCCATTTTAATAAAATTGATATAGTCCTTTGGGCTTGGAAGATACACCAGGGGACTCCTTAACGGCAAACAGCATGAATAGATATATATTATGGGTATTATATCAATCCTGTACCGTAACCTACAACTCAGCAAAACAATATAATATAGGTATATAAAAATTAGTAAATAATTCTCTCGTCACTTAAAATTGTAAAATAAAAATCTTTATAAAAATAATCAAACCGACTTCAAAAAGCAAAAAATAAATATTTGATGTCGGTGCCAAGTAACTGACTGCACTAAGCGGTACCGACTTCAAACATTATTTTTTTGCTTTTTGAAGTCGGTTTAACTTTATTAAAAAGATTTTTTTAAATAAACGTAGACCCACACTACGATTTATTTCTGTGTCGTGGGTGCGTTTATAAATATGAAATTCACAGACACAAACACCCAGACCGAAACAAATATTTGTGAGTCATACAAAGATTTGTCCCGTGTGGTAATCGAAAACGCAACTGTTCAAATCATCCATCAACTATGCACTGTGCACTGTGACTTTTAAATAGGCCCTGGCATTATCGCAGTGTGCGTGGTTTACGTCAGTCTGTCATTCTCACTTAGATTTCGAATACAGAAGTGGGCGGGGCATAACGTCATATTCATCTCTCGCCACCCCGCGAAGTGTCTTCCTTGATTGTAAAGGAAAATCTAACAATCCCATCTCCTCTTATATTTGCTTCTTGGTTGCAGCTAAACGGTGATCCGCCGTATTTCAATCGGGCTTAGCTTTTACAACAATCAGCCATTTTGCAATCTAGTGAATTTGGCTGCCAAAGTTATATTTTGTGCCTTGCCTATATATACCTCATAGTAAACAACACGCGATGGCAACCATCAGAGGCCTATAACGGAGGTTACAAGGAAAGTCACTCCTGCAAATTTCCTTCAAGCTGTCATTCCCTGCAATTAAGTTGTAATGGCGTATTATAGACGCAGTGAGGAGCTCGTGATTTTAGCAATTACTTTTGTTTAGTCAGATATGTACTGGTAAATTAAGACCTTGAGATCTTGCATCAAAGTTTCATTTTATGAAATGGCGTATTTTGGAAAAAAAAAATCTTATTTCTTGAAAATTATTTATTTAATATCTATTTGAGGTTTTAGTCGAAATTGATTTACTGCAATATTTTTCTGACTACCTAAAAAAAATCTTGTCTCATTATGTGTTTCAAATATAAAATAAACACTGAAATTAGATATCACTGAAAATCTTTTTATTTATAATCAGTTGTAATAGCTACTACTTTTTAATTTTTGACGATTTTTTTTATATATATCAATACGAATACGTAGTATGTATAAGTGAAAAAAAATCGCTAAGAAATAATCTATGATAGAAAAAAACAACATTTACACAAGCAATTAAAAAATATGAACTCAGTTACAAAATAATACTCGTAGGTATAACCACCAATTTGTACTTTGCAAAGGCTTGGTTAATGGCCTGCGGTTTTAGCGCAACCATATAATACTAAAAAGAAAAGCGTAGCCTATAAAAACGTAATTCTAACAAATAAAAACGTAACATCACTATTCAAACTAGACCTCATTAATAATTCCCAACATTAACTGAATAGCAAATCATTCTTTCCAATTTATTTTTAATAGAAAACTTAGATGGTTTGTAAGGGAGCTGTGTTTGCAAGATTTTTTCCTTTCGCTTAACATGGAAGGAGGCCTAAGATGGCGGCAGAAAATTAATGTTTGTTCAGCGAAATTAAAAACGTTAGTGTGTGGGTACGTATAGGCGTGGCAAGGTAATAGCTACTAGCATTTTTTGTTTACCTATCGGAATTGGACGTGTTTTGGGGATCCGTAATGTGGTTTGAAAATCAAAATGATTTTGCTCTCTGAAAAAACATCGTGATACTTTCATTTCCTGAACAGGAGTAGAAAAGGTGTATTATAAAACATCCACATATTGCCAATTGTCATTTTAATACGAGGAAAATATATTGTAATTATGCCGGGCACAATTTCAGTCTTTTTCTGTTTTTTTTTGTTGCTTATTTAAAAAAAGATGTTTCACATTGTTGTGACCCACAACTTTGTGACTCGGACTCAAAGATTCACACAAAAAATGTTCTTGTGCTGGGAACAACAAACCTGGGGTATATAAATTTTTTGAGTTGAGAGACTGGTTACTGGTTCAGCCTTATTTCACTTGATGGAAAGTGACTACAGAGTGGAAGTTGTAGGTCGCTGGCTTAGTAATAGCCTTTTCATTCTGAAATAGGCTGAAGATATGGAAGTTACACTGAGTTTACTAGTGCTAAAAAATATGACATCACCTGGGCTTTCGCATCAGCATGACTAAAATTACACCTTGTATAAGTTACGGAACCTCGGCTCTACATCGAACTCACAATTTACCTTTATTTAAATATCTTATATTTATAATATTATCCAAAAATATTAAAGATGGAGTGTTTTCTTAGAGCGTGGGTTTTTCAATAATATTAAAAAAATTGCCTTCCGTTTCATGTATGTTTGTTTAATTTGAAAATCCAGATATTTTCAAAGGTAAATAGTTTCTAGGTATATGTTATTACGAATAAAATTAATGTGTGTAGGTAAATGTTACCTTTTCGTTGTTTTATTTATAATTTATAAACAATTTCGATAGAAACGTTGAATAATAAATGCAAAAAGTATTTGGGAAGATTTTTTTATTGAAAAAATGCTATGCTATATCTTCACGCCATATGCCTTGCTGGGTAAGCAGAGTACGAAGTTCCAACAGGTTCTTCCTTAGAGGCCTTTCTGGCTCTTCTATCGAAAAACCTGTTATAATCTACTGACTAAAATTGTGCCCAGTATAATGGCAATAAAAATCGAAAGATTACCAAGCTCTTCTTTAGCCAAAATATGATTAATGTCTTTGGGCCTTCATGCAGTCCGGTAAAACCCACCAAATGCATATGCATTTAGTGTGATTTTATATACTACTTAGACAAATAATATCGGCATAATGTGTAAACAAAGTTACCTAGGTATTTCATATTATTATTTCACGACTTAAGATACTTTAATACTATCTATCAATCTATATTATCACGTCAGATGCCTTGCGGGGTACGCAGAGAGTACAGAGTTCCAAGAGGTTCTTTCCTTACAGACCTTTCGCCCCTGTTATTTTGAGAATTAAAACTATTGGCAAACTTTGAGCGGACGAGGTAATAGTACACCTTTGCCATTTTCGCTAGGGAAATGTAGGGATGACGGTATTTTTTTAAACAAACATTTAAAAATATATCTTTTAGTAGCATAAATCTCTTGCTAGATGCGAGTTGTTTTCTGTGTAATATTTCATCATCTCAGCCTATACTTGTCCACTGCTGAACATAGGCCTCCCCAATCGCTTTCCAGCGTAACCGGTCCGATGCCACCTGCATCCAACGACTTCCTGCGATTTTCACAAGATCGTCGGTCCATCTGGCAGGTGGTCGTCCCACGCTGCGCTTGCCAATATTGTAATATGTGTAATATTTAGTTGCGCCAAATAATATATATTTGTCACGACAAATATTGTATATAATTAAATGGTTTAAGAAATACCCCGATAGATGGCAATGCACCGAAAATGATAACCATTAATATTATAAATGTGAAAGTTTGTATGTTTGGATATATAGACGTTTGGATGTTTGTTACTCAATTACGCTAAAACGGCTGAACGGATTTTCGAACATAAATAGTTAATTCCCTGGATTAATATATAAGATACTTTTTATCCCGGTAAAATGTACGGTTCCTGCCTAAGTTAACGCGGATGAAGTCACGGTCATAAACTAGTATTTATTAAGGAAAAATAGCCCGCGGTTTTGAGTTTTTTAGAAGATTAATAACTACCAGTTAGTTTCATTGTAGTCAACCTTGTTACAGTAGAACAGTTGAGTTTTATCTTCAGTGCACAATAATTTCTTCGAATTTGCGTTCAGTAAAAAAAAAACAAGTTTATTAAAGTGTATGCGATACATAAAATTTGTATACTAGACATGGCAAAAGTGTCTCACTATTCAGATCCGATCATTTGTACCTGGAACAGTGCAAAGATTCGAATCACAATATGTTTCATTTGGAACATTTGAAGCAGCTAAATTCAAGCACAGTCAGCCCACCGACCGATATCGCGTCGCGCATTCGTTCGTTCTGTAAGATTCAGTTTCAAATTAGAATGAACTATGAATCATTTTGTTGTATCTTTAATATACGCCTTTGGATACTGACTGGTGAATGTAAGATCGAGATTCAAATACAAATAAGGCATTTTTTTCTGTATGACTGGTTCGAATATTGTAGTTCTCGTTTAACTTTTATCACTGAATCATATCAGTAAAGATGGACATATGTCTATTACAACACAAAATAAAAGAAATACTATGTACAGATGTAGTTGTTAGCTTTATATTATTTATTGTTACACCTAGCTTTTAAGTTGTAAATAGTCGTTATTAAGTTTTTTTATTATTATTATCGTATAGATATACTATGTTTTTCATATTTGATATTTCAAAATCACAATTTTGTAGGTGAGAGGTCAAATTTTTACAGTTTGTATAAAATTTTAATTTAACGTACTGTTACATCCCTGACTCCCACGGCTATATTGCTGAATTGCAGTTCCCACATTCTGCCATTTCTGTTAAAGCAAATCAGCAATATATGCCTTTATAAGCCCCGGATTTTCAACAAAAGTCAGTCATTATTCATTTGGTAATTAGTCTAATTACTGCGCAACTACGGACCTGGTTTCTGCCTGCCGGTTGGCTCAGTAGTGAAAGCTAAGCTACCAAAGGGGTCTGAATTCGGCAAAGACCTTCAGGAGGTCTCGCGTGTGAGCGACAAAAGTACCGCGTTACAAGTGTAGTCGGTTATAATAATTGTGGAACAAAAATACATAAGTGTCTAGTACTCTAGTTGTTTTTTTTATTACAACTAAGTGCCCGGACCTAACAGTACGTACGTTATTTTTTTATTTTACTTTTTCTTAACGTAGCCCTACTCTAGGATTTATTCCTGTGTCGTGGGTGCGTTTACAAACATGAAAATTAACATACACAAATATCCGGACCAAAACAAATAATTGTGGGTCACACAAATATTGGTCCCGTGCAGGAATCGAACCCACGACTATTAGACACAGTAGGCGGAGTGGCTTAATCTCTTAACCACTGCGCTTAACAGTCCATCGTTTTGTCCGTATTGTCTGTCTTCCGACACAATATTTTAAAACTTACTGGACATCGATAGAGTTATAATTTGTGAAAATGATTTTCTTTTGCATTTCATTAATGAACCTTTTATAATAGCTTTGAAAATATAATTAAGGTGATAATATTAGAATAATTCGTATAACAAGCTGTCCCGTGTTGCATGCGGTATCTGGGTTCCTAATTGTGGTCCCTTTGATATCTTTTAATTATGTTTCCTTATTGAATTATACGCTGTATTTTCATTCTGTCTGTATTTTATTTAAGCCTATCTATCTTTATCATCACGCCAGATCGATTGCGGGTATACAGAGTATAGTAGGGAGAGAAAGAGAAATATAGAAGGCAGGGGGTAGACCTGAAAACCAAAGCATTCAATCAATGTTTCTTGCCCATCCTTACTTACGGTGCCGAGACCTGGTCGCTTACAAAAGGTAGCCTTTATAAAATCAAAGTTTCACAAAGAATAATGGAGCGAGCCATGTTGGGCATCTCCCTTGTCGACCGAATACCAAACATAGAAATCCGAAGGCGGGCTAAAGTTGAAGATGTTGGTAAACGGATCACAAGGTTAAAGTGGAGATAGGCAGGACACTTGATGAGGCGTGAAGATGGCAGCTGGCCCAAGGCCGTAACAGAGTGGTGGCCCATAACAGGAGGCCGACCCATAGGCAGACCATCGGCTAGATGGAGCGATGACATCGTAAAAGCGGCTGGCAAATGGTGGAATAGATTAGCACAGGATCGGAACGAATGGGATGATAGAGGAGAGGCCTACACTCAGCAGTGGGTAGATACAGGCCGATTGATGATGATGATGAGGCGGTAGTAGAGTTCGTTTAAGTACTATGCTATTGTATACCTACTAGTACCTGCCCGTGACTTCATCGGCGTTGACTTTACACTGCACGCGTGATTGAGTAACAATCATCCAAAGATGCAAACCTTCCCATTTATAATATACTGTTATAGCAGCATATAATAGCAATGATAGCCTAGTGGTTAGACCGTTGGACTGCAAAGTCAGAGGTCTCGAGTTCAAACTAAGGCACGCACCTCTGTCTTTTTTAAATCATGTGCGTATTAAAAATTAACTATCACTTGCTTTAACGGTAAAGGAAAACCCCGTGAGGAAACCTGCATGCCTAAGAGTTTCTCGAAGGTGTGTGAAGTTCGCCAACCCGCACTGGGCTAGCGGCGTGGACTATGGCCTAAACCCTCTCAGTTTGAGAGGAGGCCCGTGCTCAAGGGTGGGACAATTTCTTAACAGGGCTAATATTATTATTAATAATAATATTAGTAGGACACCGTCTCGTTAGGTTAGTAGAGCATGGGTCCGCTGGCGATAAAGAGGTATGAATCCAGGTCAATAAAAGTGTTGATGTGGTTTCTCTATCGAAAAATTGGCATCGGAAGAATAGTAAAAATAAATTCCGCAATTGTATTGGCTATTAGTTTCTGCTCGCGACTTTGTTCGTATTGACATCAGACAGGAACCTTTCATTTTTTCGGGACAAGAAGTATCCTATATGTTATCCAGGTAATAGATTACTTGTGTGCTAAATTTCATCCAAATCTGTTTAGCCTTTTTTGCGTGATAGAGTAAGAAACATCTCAGCATACAAACTTTTACATTTTTAATATTAGTACTATAATGGCAATAGGCTGCTCTCTTAACATCGTCGGCGAAACGTTGGTGTACACAGTACACCTCTGCGGCCGTATTTATTTTTGTACGACGCAATTTCTCTATCAGTAAAATAATATATAATATACTTTTGAATGGGTTGTTCCCAGACTTTCAAAATTTTATTTCCAACCGCTTCCATGACCTTTATTAAATAAGTAATACCTATAAGTAAATTATGCACGTTCTGTCTATCTATCTATCTATAACCTCACGCCAGATCCCTTGCGGGGTAGGCAGAGAGTACAGAGTTCCAACAGGTTCTTTCCTTACATACCTCTCTGGCTTCCTCGACTCTCATAGTTCGTCTCATACACGCTCGCCGGTTACGGAGACTCTTGACTTTTCCATCAGTTAAGACTCGGTTTATTTGGTCGTGATAAGATAGTCTAGGTCTTCCCCGGTACCTGCATCCTTCCACTTTCACATTGTATATCTGTTTTGTCATTCTTTCCTCTGGCATTCTTTCTATATGCCCGAACCAACGGAGCATGCCCTTTCTCATCTTTACACCGATACTATCTTTCATACCTACTCGCTGTCTTACTATGCTGTTGCTAATGCGGTCGGTCAGCTTCACTCCGCACATCTTCCGCAGAGCTCGCATTTCTACCGTATTTATCCTACTTTCATTCTCCTTCTTACATACCCAGCTCTCGCTACCATATAACAGCGTTGGGACAAGAACTCCGTTATGTATGGCCAGCTGCGCCTTATGGCTTAAGTGCCGGCTCCTGAGTAGCTTTCCCATCGCACCATTCACTCTGTTCCCTGCACTCACTCTTCTCTCTATGTCAGCGGTGTATTTCCCATCCTTACTGAAGGCGCATCCAAGATATACAAACTCATTCACTTGTTCCAGCACATCGTTACCAACCACAATCCTTACATTTTAAGAGACGCCACTTACAAAGGTTCTGCCAGAATACCAGCGCTGCATTATAACCATAGTGCAGCAATAGGCTGAGGCAGAGTCCTGTTTGGCCCCCCACAATTGTGCCTTACTTTACATAACTGCCTGTTTACTCTGTATTGTAGTGTGTTGGTCAAATAAATGTTTTTCTTTCTTTCTATATTTTTTTTATTCCCACGACTTCCAAGAAATATGCAGTACAGTCAATATGAACAGGGAGTGAAGGTGCATGGTCGATAACAAGATGGTAGTTATCGGGTTTATTTTTTTACCATTAATAATTCGTCTCTTTATGATAACCGCTTGTAAAATTAATACACATAAACTTGATTTTGGGTCTGTCTATTGACGATGCTTATCAGCAAAGCAAATAGCGTCAAGAAATGGTCAATGACGTACCGACCCCGGGTAAAGGGAATAGGCGAGTACAAAGAAGAAGAAACTTGATAGTTAGGAAGGCTTCTTCTAGAAAATTGCTACTTTATAATTATTTTTTTTCTAGCTGATCATACTTTGAAACTTATACATAAATCTTGAATTAATAAATTAATCTGCCGGAGAAACTTGTGAATTCTATCCTGTATACAAGGTGTAACATAAATAACGCAAGAAATCAGACACCCCGATTCACAAATTCAATACAAAGAACCAAATTTCCAAATTTCAAGTTATTTCACCTCATTTTTAAGCACTTTATACTCCATTTAACAATGGACGTACGTGTATGTGTGCGTATTGAGAAATACGTTACAGAAATAAATTTAACATCTCCGTATTGCTTTAAATCAAGCATAAATTTAGTTTGTTATAGCGCACTGAACGAGTATCAGCATTGATTGCATATTAAAAAAAATGTAAATACATTTAAAATTGTTGGAATCAATTCAGCTACCGATTTAGAACAAACTTCTTTCAGGTCTTGTGTTAATTATGTTACAGCTCGTATCTATCTCATATCTCCATTACTTATCAGCTCTGAAGAATTAGGCTTATATTATACACCCGGTTTCACCAACATATTTTCACCAACTCATTTAGCCGATGTCTTCGTACCAAACACTGCCCAGAACCCATCGAAATCCAACAGTGAAGAAATTATTAAATTCCTGAATGAACCTTACCAACTAGACCTACCACTTGAAAGGTTTAAAATACGTGAGATCATAGAAACAATTAGAAATTTAAATCAAAATAAAGCCCCAGGATACTACTTAATTACTGCAAAAATACTTCGTGAACTACCTAAAAAAGCAGTACTTTTTTTGACGCACCTTTTCAACTCCATATTAATCAGAGGCATCTTCCCACCGCAATGGAAGGGAGCGCAAATTAAAATGATCCTTAAACCCGGTAAAGTATCTATCTCATATCTCCTCGTATCTATCTCATATCTCCATTACTTCTCAGCTCTGGAGCATTGGCTTATATTATACACCCGGTTTCACCAACATATTTTCGTCGCAAATTAAAATACTAAATCGGGTCTCGTAAAAAAAACGGATTAACTTACGTACCTCCCTCAAAAGGAACGAAAGACTTCAATTACTCGAAGTTTCGGGAAAAAGCGTACTGACAAAGTACCCAAATGTAATTTATCGGGTTTACCCCCAAGTTTGACGTGAAAAAGGCTTCGGAATTCAACAAACAAAGTTTCTTACCGAAAGGAAACAAAATCAAGAGAATTACAAATCAGGCACCGACGATTATAAAACCGGATGTTTCTTTTTTGGTTATATGGTCAAATATAACCAAAATAGAACCCTAAACAACGTATTACTAAATTAATCTATCTAACTATCTATATCATCACGCCAGATCCCTTGCGGGGTAGGCAGAGAGTACAGAGTTCCAACAGGTTCTTTCCTTACATACCTCTCTGGCTTCCTCCACTCTCATAGTTCGTCTCATACACGCTCGCCGGTTACGGAGACTCTTATTTATTTATTTTTATTTTTACAATTTTTGGAAGACTATCAGCTATTATGGTATGAATATGATATAAAATAGAGATAGACAGCCATTTACAAGTCTCCACTAATAGAAATAGAGTATAATTAATCGATCCGACAGAAATACCAGTGTAACAAAAAAAAAATATACCTATATATAGTTACAAAACAAAATATAAAGAAAAAGAAAATCATTCAATGAATATTAACTGCTCAACTAGTCGAACTACTTCAGTTTGGTGTTAATCTTCTCGTCAAAAAATACCGATACAAGCTTACTCCTGAATATTGATAGACTTGTACCAGTAATATCAAGATCACTTATGTTAGAAATTCTGTTATACGCCGCACAAGCACGGTACAGAAAACTGTTTTGGCGATAATTAGTGGCTGCGAATGGAAGAGCAAAAAATGGACTACGACGTAAAGTATGCTTGGACACATAGAAGTCAATTTTACTGAGTAGCCCTGGACAGTCGATAGCGGACCCAACAATACGTGCAAGAAATAATAAATCAGCGATATCCCGACGCGCATGAAGTGGTAGAAAATGATGGTGCTTACAGGTTGCATTGTAGTTGTGTGAAATCATTTTGGTACGATAGTTTAAATATCTCATAAACTTCATCTGAACATTTTCTAAGCGAGAGATATAAATGTCATATCTAGGGTTCCAAATTTGTGATGCGTACTCCAAATGGCAGCGCACATAAGTAGAATACAATATTTTGAGGGTTTTGGCTTGCTGAAAATCTTTGGATGAACGCATAATGAAACCAAGAGCTCTAGAAGCTTTATTGACAATAGCAGTAATATGGTTTTCAAATATTAATTTCGAGTCATGTACAACTCCTAGATCCTTAACTTTCTCCACATGTAAAAGTTCATTATTTTTGAGCGAATATTTAAATGCTATGGGATTTTGTTTTCTTGTAAAAGTAATACTTGTGCACTTGCTGACATTAAGATCTAGTTTGTTTTTCATACAGAAAGAGTCTAAACGCGCTAGATCAGTTTGCAAGGCTTCAGCATCTTCGACACACGTTATTGACTTAAATATTTTCATATCATCAGCAAAATTTAGAATAAGTGAGTTACGGAAGCAGCTATCAATATCCGAAATGGAAATGAGAAATAAGAGTGGGCCTAAAAGTGAACCCTGTGGCACACCACTTGGAATACGCATCCACCCAGACATATAATTTCCTAGAACGACTGTTTGACTCCTATTATCAATATAAGAACTAAACCATCTCAAAAGATCACCTCTTATACCAGCGCATTCGAGTTTACAAATTAAAATTTTGTGATCTATACGATCGAATGCTTTACTATAATCCGTATATATTACGTCAGCTTGATGACCATGATTCATTGATTCGGTAATAAATTCATTAAAAAGTATAAGATTGCTGGTAGTTGATTTACCTTTTAAGAAACCATGTTGCGAATTTGGGAAATAATTTTTTAAGGCGTCGTACAGTTGCTCATAAATAATTTTCTCAAATACCTTGGCTATAATACACAGTTTAGAAATTGGGCGGTAGTTAGATACCTGATGTTTGGATCCTTTTTTATGTACTGGTGTTATAAAGGCACTTTTCCAAATCGTTGGCATATTACCAGTCTGAATGGACTTGCACATAAGGTAGGTAAGAGGAAAAGATAGTGTATTAGCACATTTAATAAAGAATAGAGGGGGGAAGTTATCTGGGCCAGCTGATTTACAAGGATCTAGTTTTTTCAACTTGGACCGAACAAGTGCTGGTGTTATATGAACTGTTGCCATATTTGCATCAAGGTTTAAATCAAACGTCAAATCATTACGGTTACAGGCGTTTTGGGGCTGAGAAAATGAAGAGTGAAAGTAATTGGCAAAGAGTGTGCAGATTTCATTCCCAGAAGTTGCCAGGACGCCTTCATAATACATATTGCTAGGAATAGTGGTAGATCTAGATAGTGACTTTAAGTGGGACCAAAATAATTTGGGATTATCTTTAATAGAAACTTCTAACTTAGCCAAATATGTACGATAACAATTTTCTTCCAGCAACTTTGCTCTTCTACGAAGAAAATTTAGTGTACTTGCATCACATAGCATACCGTAGCGCTTAAATTTTTTATGATACTTAAACTTCTCTTTGAGGACTTTTTTAAGAGCAGGTGTATACCATGGGGGATAATAATTATGTTTAATAATCCTCTTAGGAACATACTTTTCTCGTAACGTATTCAGAACTTGATAAAAGAATTCAATACAGTCATCAAGTGATTTGTCCTGGAAGCTATCTACCCAATCAATATTAAACAAGTTAGTATTTATGTGGTCATAATTTGCTTGGCCAAAACTATACTTAATTCGAGGGGCAGGCTTTAGCATTGCTATAGATTTAAGTCGCAAAGAAATACTTAATGCGTTATGATGAGGATCGAGCGGGACAAGGGGATCAATACATTTAGCTACATCGATCTCATCATTTGAAAGCACCAAATCAAGTAATCTGCCGTAGGTATTCGTTACGTGGTTATATTGGCACAAATCGACTACAGCAAGCTCGTCAATAAAATGGACTTCGTTGCTGCCAAGGATATTTTGAGCTTCTAAAAAACGTACATTGTCGATCTGGACCCATTGAATAGTACTCATATTGAAATCCCCCGCTACAACAAACTTGTCAGTAGGATGAGTATTGACTATATCGCGCAAAATGTTCAGAAAGTTGTGCAATTGTTGTGAAAAGTTGAGGCCTTTATTTTGGTTACACAAATAAATGACACAAATATGTAAATATTGATTGGTACCTTCAAGTTTCATCGATACCCATTGGTCCTCAGCGGTAGATAACCATTCTGAGCGATTCAGCACATGGAAGCCTTTACGCGCCGCAATTAGTACTCCGCCGCCCAAAGCTTGCCCAGTAAGGTCGTAACAACGATCACGCCGCCATACAGCGTATCTTTCGTCGAAAAGTTCACCATCGTGTATGCCGTCAAGTAACCACGTCTCGGTTAACAGTATTATATCATAATTACTTTGATGAACATTCCGCCTAAACGTACCCGTCTTAGTTCGCAGGCCCCGAACGTTTTGGTAGTAAAGTACTATATTCGTCATGAGTACGGCCTAAACAATAGTACAATAGAAACTGTGATACACCTATATAGATAGGTGTTTTGGTTAAAGGTACGTGCCGAGTGCATAAAACAGATTTTTACATTCAATAAGGTAGTTAATTTTATATCTACGAGGTAAGCCAGGTAGTTTAAAAGAATAAAGTACGCGGTTATAGTTTGTATAAAAGATATTAATAAAGGATAGCAATAATAAGAATTTATGTTATAGGCAGGAGTAAGCAGGATATACATAATTATTAACGAGTTGACGTCAATTGGAACGGAATCTACTACCTGAGTTGACCCTTTGAGCAGGTAATATTTATGAACAATAGGTTTGCTAATGAGCTCAGAAATTGACAACATTTTGTGCAAGTTTTTAAATTCTAGGTAAGAAGCTATATAAAATATGTAAAAAATAAAAAATATAGATAGTAAAATATCTAATAGAATGTTTACCAAACATATTATAAACATAACTATTTTACTTTTTTTAAATCCAACGGTGAATTTATTACAATAATATGAGATGTATCGTCTTTGCGAACGTGAATCTTCGAAAATTTCACCCAGACGTATCGAAACCCCTTATCTTTGGCTACTTCTTTAGTTTTTGTCAGTAGTTTTTTGTATTCTGGGGACAAGTGATCATTGACGTAGACTCTTTGTCTTCCTTCAGTAAATCCCAAGTCACTGATACACAGTGTTTTTTCCAAACGTGCTGCCGCAACAAAATCTTCCTTTACGTACCTGTTTAGGAAACTGACAACGATTGACTTGTCCTTGGCGTTGTATGTAGGAACTCTGCTAATGTAGTTAATTTGTCCCTTTCCCACTTTGTATTTAATAGCAGTCCCAAGCTTCTCAATTACATCAAATAAATTTTCCGATTTCTTCATTGGTACTCCTTTAATTTCAGCATTGTTTAAGCGGCTCCACTGATCACGTGCTAGGTCGTTACGAACCAAAGAATCAATTTGGTCCTTGGTTTCTGATGTAGTACTGACTGCAGATTCTATAGAGGATATACGCAATTCCACGGTATCCACCCTAGCAGAAAACTCTTCAATCTTCTTCAATGCTTCATCGTTGGAAGTTTGAAGTTTAGCGATGTTATTTTTAATAACTTTTACATCATCCATTAAAGAAGGAAGACATTCCAGTTTGAACGCCACGTCGTTAAGCTTATTTAGTACTGTGTCCATCTGATCTCGACTTGATGCAACGGGGTTAGGGGACGGCATCCTGCAGGACGGGCACTTCCAGGCAGCTCTTCTTTCAGATCCCAGCCTGCGGTATCCAGTTTCTGTGATTCCAGCACATCCAAAATCATAATTCTTCTCGCAATGGCTACACTGCACACCATCATTGAATGTTTCATTACACTCCGAGCAGATCATTTTAATATCGATAGAAGTGTCTAAGTGTTTACAACCACTGGCTATGTATGAGGAACGAGTAAACGGTGTTTCTCGGATCGTGGCGCAAAAGCGACTGACTTGACTCTTGACTTTTCCTTCAAATAAGATTCGGTTTATTTGGACGTGGTAAGATAGTCTAGGTCTTCCCCGGTACCTGCATCCTTCCACTTTCACATTGTATATCTGTTTTGTCATTCTTTCATCTGGCATTCTTTTCATATGCCCGAACCAACGGAGCATGCCCTTTCTCATTTTCACACCGATACTATCTTTCATACCTACTCGCTTTCTTACTACGCTGTTGCTAATGCGGTCGGTCAGCTTCACTCCGCACATCTTCCGCAGAGCTCGCAATTCTACCGCATTTATCCTACTTTCATTCTCCTTGTTATATAGGTCCTGTCTCGTAGGTCTGGTGGCAATTTGCGATGCGCTTTGTGATCACGAGGTCCTGGGTTCAAATCCTAGGTCGGACAAATGTAGTTTTTCTAACGAAAAATTCCCAGTATGAGCCCAGCGTCTGGAATTGTGCCCGGTATATGGCAATAGGCTCGCCCCCTATTACATGGGACCTAACATCGTCGGCGAAACGTGGGTGTACTCAGTACACCTCTGCCACCCCCTCTGGGGAATATACACGTGACGGCGTTTTTTTTTTTAATATATTACACTACCCCATAATACCAACACAGTATCTACTGAGGGCTAAGCACAAACAGATTGATGTTAGCGTTACGCTATCAAGTTATTATGAGTTTCGGGTTCACACTTTAAATTCGCCTTATAGGGATGAACGTAACATTATGCTTTCTTGACAACGTCATATTAACGACAATTTATTAATGCTCCAAAAAAACCCTCTACTATGTAACAAATATGTTTCTACTTAGTACAAAAAAAGCATTGCTCGGCTCGGTCAGTCTGAGATGGGTCACCATTTCGTGGCATTTTCATATTTGAGGATTTCTGTGATTTGAAAGGTACGTTCAGCCGTGCTACTAATTACCACTTAATGGGGTAGTCGTTAAGTCAACTTGGAAGCTTTATAAGCGGCTTGATAAGTTCCAACAGCAGGCTTTAAATCTCTTTCACCTCGATTTATAAGAGAGGGCCTTTTCCCAGCTGTGGGACTCTCTCTCTGTCTCCTTGGCAATTATTGTTCCCATCTGATGGTGGTGGGGTCTGCCTTCCTGATTTTCTTTTTCCACTTCACTTTGTCGGACGTGCCGTGTTTGGAGGCATTGCAGATATACAGGTCCTTCTTGACCACATCAGCCCATCTTGTTTTTGCCCGCCCTCTGGATGTGGGCCCTGATATGTTTAGATTGGCCGTAATAATACCCAAACTATTAGACTGGTACTGTATGAGATAATTATTATTATAACCTAAATATGCTTTCTGCATACAAAATTAGGTGAAAACTTACCATTAATTTCATAATACTACCACATAATACAGACACAGTGAGTTAAGCATGAAAATTCTAACGTTAGTGTGACGCTAGCAACTGATCGTGCTGTCACGTTCACGTTTATTTAGTAAATGTGTTGTGTGACAAGGATGGCATGATAACTCGCTAGCGGCACGCCAACGTCAATCTTTTTATGCTAAGCTTTTTGTTATGTAGCAAATATGTCAGTTTTAGTGAGACTCGCAAATCTGATGAATAATTCATGGATTCCTAATGAGCGAAATGATGTACTGACGCAACATTGCTGTTGATGATAAATAATGCCGGTACGGTATTAAATACGATCGGTATTTCAGATAGTAGATATGGTAAATAATCCTATTATTCTCCTAATATAATACGAGGTAATGTTTGTTACCAAATCATATAATTGACACATAACATGTAGCTAGATTTGGCCTTAATTTAACGGAGAGACTCGGTTTCTGAAAGTGATCACCGAAAAAACCAACTAATCATAGAAACACCGTAACGCCTGTATTCCCCAAGCAGGGGTGGTAGAGGTGTACTGAGTACACTCACTTATCGCCGTCAATGTTAGGTCCCATGTAATAGGAAGCCTATTGCCATACCTATACCGGGCACAATTCCAGACTCCAGACTCATACTGGAAATTTTTCGTTAGAGAAACTACATTTGTCCGACCTAGGTTTTGAACCCAGGACCTCATGATCACAAAGCGATGCGCTCTGCCACTAGACTAACAGTCACTAATCTATACTCTATACTATTATTATAAATAGGATAGATTTATTTATTTCACGCGTATTATAGATTCGGGCAGAAAATCCTCTTAAATCATGACAGCTAAGAATTCGGGGGGGAACACACACGTCTCTCAAAGCACGGCAGATGACTATGAATGTGACAGACAAAACTTACAGCAATTTACGAAACAATTCATTACCGTGTATTTATATGAGAGCGAGGATCTATGCAAGCGCTATGGGGGAAAGCGTATACGAGGTGTCTGAGCACCACGGCGAGACACCTAGTATACGTCCTCCCCCATAGCGACTGCCCAAGCCGAGGCCGTTCCTCCTTGAGGCGCCCTTGAGCTAGTTGCCCCCTTGCCCTTCTAGCTCGAGCGTAGTGGTTGCAAGCTCACCCTCTTATCCGGTAAATCATTCACACACACGCAAACGATTAAAGAGCTTTACAGAGCGAGAAAGAAAAGTTTTATTTTATATGATAGCCGGGACTGGTAGCTTTTCATGACCAATAAACTAAGCGTGCAACTGTCCTAAATGTGACTTAAGTAGCCAGGACACAGGCTATAGTTTCACGTGATTTACAAAACAATGTAATCGTTATAAATTTACATGACAGCCCGAACAGAGCCGGAACGATATACAAAAAAATACTGTGTCATGTATATGACAGTCAAAAATGATGAAGAAGTGTAGCTTACGTAACAATGCACTACAATTTCACAAATATGACAGCCGACACCAACACCTTTTTAAGTAAGAAAAACAGTCACAAATCAAAAAAGCAGATAATTCGCCAATAATAAAAAGTGAAACCCGTGAAACGCTTAAGAAAACGATCTTTTCTATTGACAACAAAGTAAAAACACTCAATTTATCGCTTTATACCCAATTTACATAATCTCACCTTACAATTCCGAGGGTGGAGCAGGGTAAATTGATAAATTCCCCTCTTTAATAAGACGAAAAATTGTTTGGCGTTGGTCCGCCTCCCCTTCTGCGTTCGTTATTGAAATATGGGAGTCCGAACAATGGTTCGGATTCGAAAAGATTGGAAAATATAGATTCTTTTTGCTCCGACCGTGTTATTTAAATTTGGTTTGTTTTCCTTTTTGGAAAAATGATTTAAGATCGCGCTGGTTCACTACTATAAGATTTTATGCTGGATTAATTTGATTCGAGAATTTGAATTTTTTTTTTTGAGGACTGGTAAAGGGTTGACCTCTATCCCAACAAATAGTAAGTGAGAATGGTGCCGAATAAGTAGCTAACCAACTTAGTTATAAGCGAGGTATTTTCAGTTATTACTGAATTAGTTGTAGCTTATTTCAGAGGGAACAGACAATTGCCTATTATTGCTGAGGAGATACATGTTAGGCAGAGTTCCGAATTGGTATGACCGGTCTAGACCAATATTCTTGTAAGGTGATTCCAGGCAACATGACGGAACACGACTGGGTCGCTTAGCGTCATGACTTAGCTGGAAGGGTGGTGAGTATCCACGGTCTTAGATTACCACCGATGAAAGTACGGCTCGTTAAGAACTGCCTAGGGACCAGTTATAGGGAGTCAAGAGTAAATCCTGTGGACGCGAGCAGCGTCGGCCCCCTAAACGACTTCAATTACTCTATTAATCCAATTAACTCTACCACCCTCGCTTGAAGAACGTAGACTTTACAGTGTTTATTAATAAGAAGATTAAAAACTTACTAAGATAATGACGAGAAAAATATATAAGACAGGTATACAATGCGAAAGTGGAAAAATGTAGGTACCAGAGAAGGCTTGACTATTACTATCGTAACAAAGTAGACCGTGTTTTATCTGAACAGCAAGTCAACAATCTCCGCAACTGGCGAGCGTGTATAGGATGAAATATAAGATTGAAAGAAGCCAGAGAAGTGTGTAAGTAAATAACCTATTGGAACTCTACTCTTACTCTCTATACTATTTGCGTACCTCGCAAGGGATCTGGCGTTATGATATTAAAGGTAGATAGATCGAGACAATTTCAAAATAAGCAACATAAAAAAATAGTACACCTGAAAATTCGAGTTGTCGATTTATAAAATCTTTATAAGCAGTATATTGGACGCTCGGGAATTCGGGGTCGACATCTGACAGCCGCACACTAGCTTTAAAATCCCTTGTGTAGAACTAGCCTTGTCATGCTTCGGACATGTTAGAGAAAGGAGGGGTCAGTTGGAAACGGTACTATAAGAAAACCTATTTAAAAACGAATATAGTTTTCCAAAATATGAGAGTGGAGGAAGTCAGCGAGGTCTGTAATGAAAAGACCTGTTCGAACTCTGTACTATCTGCCCGCACAGAACCTAGTATAATGATATAGATAGATTTTTTACTAATCCGTCGTCGTAGCGATGTTTGAGGTGGTATTTCTTCTACAGTGAACGACATTTGCGTAAAGATGATTATGTAAAAATGTCTTATTTTACTTGGTAATATTGTACCTAAAAGTCATCCACATTTGGCAAGAACCAAAAAAATCCTGTTCATTTTATTATTTTGCGTTATTATTCTTTCTTATTTTTGGGAGCCAGAGGTCTGTAAGAAAAGAACCTGTTTGAACCCTCAACTCTGCCTATCCCGCAAAGGACTGATGTGATGATATAGATACTAATTTTATGTCTATCAATTTCATAATAAGATAGTACTAATTTTATAACGTTAGGGAAAATAAATTAAACGATACCCCTAAAATATTTAAATAGCAAGAATTCTAGCAAAAAATTAGCAAAATGGATTTACGTCATAATACAAGACGCCATTTTGTGCCTTTCATGACGAAGGGAGTTCCGTAATACCATTTTTATGGCTAGTTTTCTTGATAAAATACTTGATATAATATTATTATGTATGTTAGTATAGTAGATTTTGGTTAGATTTCCTATTTATTAACTACCTTCTAGAAAGAAAGAAAGAAAGAAAAAACATTTATTTGACCAACACACTACAATACAGAGTAAACAGGCAGTTATGTAAAGAAAGGCACAATTGTGTGGGGCCAAACAGGACTCTGCCTCAGCATATTGCTGCACTATGGCTATAATGCAGCGCTGGTATTCTGGCAGAACCTTTGTAAGGGGCGTCACGGGTACATATACATACACATATATATATATATATATATATATATATATATATATATATATACACACACATACATATAAAATATCAAGATAGTAAAAAAATAAGTATACAGAAAAAACTAACATATATAAAACAGCACAGAGCTCAGAAAAATACAGAAACAATATTAAATAATGTAAGTAATACAATGCAAATAAATTTATAAATAAAATACAATTATATTTATAGTGAAGAATGTGTATATTGTCTTAGAGCTCGAATCCATATAACACAAATTAACATAACGAAGAATGTGAAATCAAACCAAGGACATGTACACGACAGTACCAGCTCCTCTAGGCCACCTCCACAGTTAAAACACTCAACAAATAACAAAGAACCTCCAACACAGAACGTGCATAATTTACTTGTAAGTCTATACTATTCTTGTCCACAATATATTTTTTCAAGATATAACAAACAGCAGTCAGGCATGTTTCAGTTCAGCCTAAAGTTTTTAAATATGGAAAAAAAAACCATGAATCCATTTTCCAAATTTGCATTATTTCTTAATTTTTTTTCTGTTAAACTTTTTTCAAATTAGAAAATGAAATGGAAGTACTTTTAATTTTTTTTTCATTAACTATAAAAAAAGTAAATTAAATCAAACTCAAAACATAGTAAATTCGCAAAATGGAGTGGATAACGTTCCCCGGTTTCCCCTCCAACAGATTTTTCATGCGCGCCCTCTCGCCTTGAAGTACCCTCGAGTCGGCAGGGCTCTCACTAAAGTACCTAGTTCATTGTTCTACGTCATAATAGAAGACGCCATTTTGTGCCTTTCACGACGAAGTGAGTTCCGTAACACCATTTTTATGGTTAGTTTTCTTGGTAATACTTGTTATATGAATGTTGGTGGAGTGATTTTATGGGAAATGTGGATTTTGGTTCGATCTGTTCGATTGTTTATTTATTTAATGTCTTTCTATATATATGTACATTAAAAAAACTTCTCACAAACCCATGTAATTGGTTTCACTGTGGGATCGTCAAGAGCGTCCGAAGCCGGCAAGCATGTATCAGACAAACTTTGATAGTGGAGTAAACCAGAGATATCTGTAAGAAAAGAACCTGTTGGAACTCTGTACTCTCTGCTCACCCTATAAGGGCACTGGTATGATGATGTAGATAGATAATAACTTATTATTACCTAATTCAATATTTGTAAGCACTTAGCAGAAAATTGTCGAGATTTCATTTCTTTTAATTCTTTATGCGCTGTTTATAGAAAGGCGGAATTAATTCCTTAGAAATTTTCTGCGAGTCTACTTAAGGTCTACGGTTTTTCATGTTATTAGGTAAACTACTTCGATGGTCTAGTGGCATATAGATTATGACGTCCTAGACCGGAATCGGATATTATTGTCAGTGGAGTGGGCAGGCCCCCCACAAGGTGGAACGGTGACCTGCTGAAGGTCGCAGGTAGAAGCTGGATGCGCACAGTACAAAGCCGGTCATTGTGGCGATCTTTGGGGAGGTTTTTGTCCTGCAGTGGACATCTTTCGGCTGATGATGATTATTTTTGTCGAAAAATTTACAATAGCATTCCCGAGTCTAAAATTGGGTACACTTTTATATTTACCAACAATAAGGTCACCCCATTCATTCCATGTTATTACTGGAAAAGGTCAATCTACCTTATTGAGTTATTATAAACTATCTAGTACGTACGTTCGTGGAAGGATGTATGTACCGGGGAAGACCTAGAATATCTTACCATGACCAAATAGACCGAGTCTTATCTGAAGGAGAAGTCAAGAATCTCCGTAACCGGCGAGCGTGTATGAGACGAACTATGAGAGTGGAGGAAATCAGAGAGGTATATAAGGAAAGAACCTGTTGGAACTCTGTACTCTCTGCCTACACCGACAATTTTATTACAGCATAAATTAAAGAGCATACACTATACATAATTTTATGCCAGGACACCAATTCTGGTATTGCAATTTCAGTAAATTTGTTATTAATTGACTTCATAATCGTTGGTTTTACAAGTTTTTATAATCTATTAACTCGATGGTATCCTTATGGGTTTCCTTAGGCATACCATTTGAAACATTTTTCGATATTTGTTGATAAAACCATAAAACATTAAGTAGATTACCGACTTTAGGCATAATTGTAATGGAACGAATGTTATCGCATGCCATAATTACAGATCAGGTTAAAATAGCAGACTTGGGGCCCACATGTTTCCCACAACGTGACACGTTCGAGTACTGAATTTTATTCGAAAAATACGGCGTAATGTGCGCAGGGATATTATTTAAGCATCTCAACAAATACAAGATTTTATTGTCTATGAAAATATAAACATCCGCCTTACACCGAGGTAGTAGTAGAAATACCTACAACCGTTTCAGTGTAACCAACATCCAAATACACAAAATTGTCATCATCATCACCATCTCAGCCCATACTTGTCCACTGTTGAACATAGGCCTCCCCAATCGCTTTCCAGCGTAACCGGTCGGATGCCACCTGCATCCAACGACTTCCTGCCATTTTCACAAGATCGTCGGTCCATCTGGCAGGCGGTCGTCCCACGCTGCGCTTACCAATACGTGGTCGCCACTCTAGAATCTTTCTGCCCCAACGCCCGTCCGATCTTCGCGCTATGTGGCCCGCCCATTGCCACTTCAGCTTGCTAATCTTAAGGGCTATGTCGGTAACCTTGGTTCTTCTACGAATCTCCTCATTCCTGATTCGATCGCGTAGAGAAACGCCGAGCATAGCTCTCTCCATAGCTCGCTGAGCAACTCTGAGCTTTTTTATGAGACCTATAGTAAGAGACCACGTCTCTGATCCATATATCATCACTGGTAACACACATTGACTGAAAACTTTAGTCTTAAGGCACTGAGGTATTTTGGATGAGAAGATATTGCGCAGTTTTCCGAACGCTGCCCAGCCGAGTTAGATTCGTCGATTGATCTCTCTCTCAAAGTTGGACCTACCTAACCGGACTACCTGTCCCAGGTAAATGTATTCATCGACAACTTCAAGAGTAGAGTTCCCAACGGTGAGTGCGGTGGGTACGACATGGACGTTAGACATTATTTTGGTTTTGACCATGTTCATTTTAAGACCCACTTGTTGAGATACTCCGTTGAGGTCACCGAGCATTCGTCCTAGATCTTCCAGCGACTCCGCCAAGACCACAATGTCGTCGGCAAATCGAAGGTGAGTGATGTATTCGCCGTTGATGTTGATGCCAAGTCCTTGCCATTCCAAGAGCTTGAAGGCGTCCTCTAAGGTGGCCGTAAACAGTTTCGGAGAAATGACGTCTCCCTGTCTTACTCCTCTTTTTATGGGGATCACCTTCGTGCACTGCCCCTGTACTCGGACTGACATGGTGGCGTTATTATACAAGCACTTCAACACTTCGATATACCTATAGTCAATGCGGCATCGCTGGAGAGATCTAAGAACCGCCCAAGTCTCGATCGAATCGAAGGCTTTCTCATAGTCCACAAACGCCAAGCATAGTGGCCGATTATACTCCTCGGTCTTCTGTATAATCTGCCGCAGCGTATGTATGTGGTCTATGGTAACTAAAGCCTTTCCGGAAACCGGCTTGTTCGGGAGGCTGAAAGTCATCAAACCTGCGTTCGAAACGATTCGTAATGACTCTCGAAAACAACTTATAAACATGGCTCAGCAGTGTGATGGGCCTATAATTCTTTAGTAAAGTGTTATCACCTTTCTTGAAAAACAGTACCACCACACCCCTGTTCCATGCTTCCGGCGTTTTCTCTTCGAGCAAGACGGAATTAAACAGCCTCTGAAGCACTTTAAGTACCGGCGTTCCGCCCGCTTTCAGAAGCTCTACGGTAATTCCGTCTTCGCCCGGCGCTTTGTTATTTTTGAGTTGTTTAAGAGCCATCCTAATCTCGTACAGGCTGATGTCCGGGATATCTTCAGTGTAGTGTCGGGTTAGCTTGGCTCTTGGGTCTTTTACCAAGTTAACAACAGGTTCAGCTACTGAGGTATACAACTGCCCATAGAACCTCTTTATCTCCCTGAGCACCTCCGACCTATTCGACGTTACGTTTCTGTCCTCCGTCTTCAGCTTCGTCAACTGGCTTTGCCCAATAGACGCGTCTCTTGCGAACACTTTAGAGCCCTTGTTCTGTACTAAGGTCTCCTCAATACGCCTTGTATTGAAGGACCGTAAATCGTGTCGCAAGGACTTCAATATCTGTCCATTGAACTGCCTATAGGACTTAGCATCATCGGAGGTTTGGAGCGTCATGGAACGTCGCTCAGCCATGGGGTTTCGGGTGTAGTTGGATAGTTTTTGAGGTCTATTTTTACGGTGGGGCTTAAAATACTTGGACCCGACCGTATGGACAGTCTCTACCAGCCTGTTGTTGATTTCGTCCACTGATGCGCTGCTGTCTAGCAATACGAAGCGGTTTGCCAATTCGAGTTAAAAGTTCTCGGGGTTTTGGATATGTGCATTACAAGGTCGGAGCGTAGACTTCATCAGACGCGATCTTTCCATTTTGACATTAATATTTAATGTGCCTCTGACCATTCGGTGATCACTGCCGGTTTTTACCCTGTGGATCACGGAGACATCATTAAATATTTGTCGCTTGGTGCTCATTATGAAGTCGTTAAGGTTATCGTGTCCTCGCTCTCTCTTCGGACCTCCGATAAACCAACAATATTCCACCGCAACTTGTTTATCTCTTCTTCCAGCTCAACAAGCTTCTCATCTGTCCTTAACGTGCGTGCGTTGTATGTCACCAGGGCCAATTTTCGTTTTTGGTGGTAGCCGAATCTCTGCCGGAGATTCTTAGCACCCCTTGTCCTGTCGTTACCATGGCTGCTACCGTGGCCAGGACGAACAGGACCGCCGGGGACTAGGGGCCTGGTTTTCTTCTTTTCTTCCATAATATTGATTTAGGGATTTGCCATACTCGCTACGCTTGGCAGGCGGGTTGGCGAGCGCAGTTTTTGATCGCAGAAGTGTTAAGAGAACGCTGCTGCCCATTCCCTAGTTTTCCCTTAGTCGCCTTGTACGACACCCGATGGGATGAGATGGGTTGGTCCTTTTCTAAGCCGGGAACCACGCGGCACAAAATTTTACATTTTTAGTATTGGTGGAAGCAGATGGGCAAAATCAGATTAATGATTACAATTGCATTTTGTAGTATTTATTCATGATCTAGGTATGTTATAAATAATAATATTAGCCCTGTTAAGAAACTGTCCCACCGTTGGGCACGGGCCTCCTCTCAAAGTGAGAGGGTTGAGACTATAGTCCACCACGCTGACCCAGTGCGGGCTGTCGAACTTCACACACCTTCGAGAAACTCTTAGGCATGCAGGTTTCCTCACGATGTCGTCCTTCACCATTAAAGTAACTGATAGTTGTTGTTTTTTTTAGAAACGCACCTGCTTTCTAATAGACTGAGGTGCGTGCCTTGGGTTGCTTGAGACCTTTGAATTTTCAGTCCAACGGTCTTACCACTAAGCTATCAGTAGTAGGTATAGGAAAAAGCTCATCTAGTATGTACTAACCTACTGTACAGTACATATTCACTCAATGATCTACCCAAATCTTTTTAGGACATTGCGTAAACATATTTCTCCAAATAAAAATGATTCACTTTACTCTTGTTCTAAGACTGGTTTACCACAAATACCAAGTTACCGCCAATAACACGAGTAATTTCTTTAAAACACACAATTTGTTGAATTAAATCCAGCTGGAAATTGCGGAACCATTCTTTGGAAGCGGTCCAAACAATACGAAGCCCCCAGTCACAACCGAAGAAGATTATGTTAAATTTTAATTGTTTTATTCTTTTTTGGAGGAACGGGAAATGGAGTAGCATCATGGGGGCAATATCTGGTGTACTAACTGTAATGTTTTTTTTTTATAAAGTTAGAGTTAGGACAAATGGGGTTTGAGATTTCTAAATTATAGCGAAAAAGAAATCAGCCGTCCCAATTTGTCCAGTGCCAATTTTTTATATGAAATGGCGTTATAATGTATAAAAATCGCTAAATATATTTATTTATACAACATGTGTAATTCGTGGGGACAAGTCAGTTATTGTTTTGGCCCATTGGTCATTTTCCATGCGGCAGCCATAGCCCGGCCCAGGCCCATTTAAGCTTGGCAGCTTTTTGACTTACGTCGGCAAATTGCATCTTGGGCGTGGTCCGTGTCCGTAAGACACGCGGTAGACCCAGGCGGAGATGGCGAGACGAACTGGACATCTTTTTGAAAGACCAGCCTAACAAAGCGAGAAGTGGAAGAAGTGGAAAAGAGAGAAGTGGAAAAAGTAGAGGGAGGTCTTTGCCCAGCAGTGGGACACAAATAGTTCATAATAATAATACAAATAACATGTGTGGATATATACGACGACGTTAGTAATAAAGTCTTGCGAGGTTATTAGTGTCTAACAAATAACCCTGCATACAGGGTGGAATTGAATCATTTTCCGTGTGTTCAACCATTTTCGCCATATCTATAACTGGAATCAAACAGACATCTCAAAAATAGGCCCTGTTAAGATTTTACCGTATTTGTTGTGCTTTACGCTTATCCAAGACTTTGTCGTCTCTTCTATGGCTGATCTGCTAATTTTCCGTGTTTTCCGCTTTGCAAAGGAGGGAAGAGGAATTTTATTTTTACTCCTCCTCCTTTTTTTCCTTTTACAATTTGTTGCGGGTTCCAAGACAATTGAAGCGCTCTTCGGGACATCCCAAGTTTCAAAACTTGGTGTCACCTAAAGAGACCCTTGTAAATCCTGACTTTTCGGACGGACAATTAAGCGCAGTGGTTAAGAGCTTCAGCCGCTCCGCCCACTGGCACGGGACAAATTTTTGTGTGAAACACAATGATTTGTTCCGGTTTGGGTATTTGTGTATGTGAATTTTCATGTTTGTAAACACACCCACGATACAGGAATAAATCCTAGTGAGGGGCGACGTTTTATAAAAAAAAAGTTTTATAATAAATAAAATGATATATAATATGTATCACACATGCACACTTAATATAACGTTTCCATCCTGAACACACTATTTACAACTGAAACGAATAGCTGGCATTCGTTAGGTGGTGGATTTCGCCAGATGGCTGGTTTTAAAACAACTAATTTTTTAAATGCTATAGAAAAATGTTCTTCATTTACAGCATTTATAAAGGATCCACGTCAAATTGGATTGGATTATCCTGCTGTATCGCTGTAAATTCGTTAATGAATGACCACGCGCCAGCTATTGCCGGTTAGGTACACGTCGCGCCGCTGTGATTTATAACAGGTATGTCACCGATATCTGTTATTGAACCGCTGTGATACCTATTATTTTGGAATTGAAGCGCTTTTAAATTAACGTTCTTGATATTCTAAAGTCAAAAAGGGAAGGATATAAAGCTTTTCAGGCTAACGTATTAAAGTTTAAATCACCATGAGTAGATTGACATCGGTCTTCCGAAGATTGGTAGGATGACTGACTTTGAACTGGACTATTTCAAAATTAATAGACACTCATAAAGTATCATGACTGAACATTCTTATCTCGAAAGAACCACATTCAATTGTATTTGATTTAAGTCAGGCTTATATAATTTTTTAATATTATTCGACATCCACTAATCTGCGCTGAGACAGTGCGGTGGAGTATGACTCTTCTGTTTTTTGACAAGGTGTCAAAAAACAGAAGTGTCAATTTGTGAGAGGAGGTCTAGCCCAGCAGTGGGATAATATTATTATACCTTGATGCGTAACATTAGATTACACTATCATGTTGTATCGCTGTAAACTCGATAATTCATGATCGCACGCCGGCCATTGCCCGTTAGGTAGACGTCGTGACACTGTGATTTATAACAGGCATGCCACCGATACCTGTCATTGCAGCGCTTTGATACCTTTTATTTTGTTATTGCACTGCTTTTAAATTAACATTCTGGGTGTTTTTCAGTTAAAAAGGCTTAAAGTCCAATCAGATTGAAATAAAAACTTAAATCATCATCAGCAGATAGAAATCTACTCCAAAAAAAAGTTTTGAACTTGAGGACTAGTACAAAATTAAAAATCACTCTCATATTATCATCATGACCAATGACATGTTGCTGGCATTTGTACTGCTTTGATACCTGTTATTTTGATATTGTACCATTGTTAAATTAATGTTGTTGAAATTTTTTGGTTATGAATAACTTTAAAAAGAGAGACCGACTTCTTTTTTTTTTAAAGTTATTTATTTTAATCTATCTATCTCTATCATCACGCCAGATCCCTTACGGGGTAGGCAGAGAGTACAGAGTTCCAACAGGCTCTTTCCTTACATACCTCTCTGGCTTTCTCTACTCTCATAGTTCGTCTCATACACGCTCGCCGGTTACGGAGACTCCTGACTTGTCCTTTAGATAAGACGCAGTCTATTTGGTCATGGTAAGATAGTCTAGGTCTTCCCCGGTACCTACATCCTTCCACTTTCGCATTATATATCAGTTTTGTCATTCTTTCTTCGGACATTCTTTCTTTATGCCCGAACCAACGGAGCATACCCTTTCTCATTTATTTTAAAATTTCAAGTAATAAGTGCATTAATTATTAATATTTATATAACTTTATTAAATTATTTTGCCTTGTTCTACAGTTAGGTACATACAGGATTGATGAAAAGAATCATCGAAATCGGTACAGAATTGACAAAAATGTCTGTGAACTTACATAAAAAAGCATACATACAGAAGAACATAGAACCTCCTTTATGAAGTTCGTTATGAAAGACTTGAAGGGGAAACATGGCCGGAATAACGTGAAGCTTACAATCATCACTAGTAGAAAGAAATCTATTGTATGACAAATTGAGATCAAAGATCTCAAAATAAAGTTAATATTTGAACGAATTGTTTGCTTGATAGATTAATTTGATTGTTTATTTGATAGGGAGCTTGAGTATTATTAATTTCTATTATCATGTTAAAACATTATCACGCCTATATTCCCCAAGCGGGGGTGGCAGAAGTGTACTGAGTACACCCACGTTTCGCCGACGATGTTAGGTCCCATGTAATAGGGGGCGAGCCTATTGCCATATACCGGGCACAATTCCAGACTCCGGATTCGTACTGGGAAGTTTTTCGTTAGAAAAACTACACATGTCCGACCTAGGATTTGAACCCAGGACCTCATGATCACAAAGCGATGCGCTTCGCCACTAGACCAACGAGGCAGTCTTGTTAATCAGTAATTATCTAATATATTATTAATTAGAAGTATTTATTTAACATGTTCAATCATCAAAATGTATTATGTGGTTCACTTTATAATACACTACAAGCACCTTGACCACGAGAAACACAGAAAACCAAAAAAGCATAGGTATATCAATATAAATATTTATTTTATTTCTTTTTTTATTTGTTTTTTGTATTGGTCTACCAACAATTGTTACACTATAACTTCTATTATTAACTAGGGTTACATAGTCACTTAATCTAAGTGCACAATTTTAATGGGCAAACACAGCGTGCAAGGTTATGGAACTGTTAAATTAATAAAAGATAACCAATTCGACTTAAGTGGTTAAAGTGACAGACAAGATAAATAAAAAAATAAAAAAAAATTAAAAGAGACCAACAAATTGAGTGATTAAATTTTATTATATACTTAAATTGTGGACTTGGTTCTTAAAACTTTTAATCGATATGCCAAACACATCAATATGCTCCTATTTGTTATATAATTTACATAGCCCTGACACAGGTGAGTTACTACCTAAGACGGACTTTCGAAAAGGCATAAAAGCTTAATGGGTTTTCTAGCCATTTTATACGGAACGTTGAATTTAAATTTTGACAAAATTTCAGGACAATTAATTTTGTGTGTTCATATTTTATGTAAGAATAGCAATTCAGATGAATCTCTGCGCTTATCCAATGACACCATTTTTAATGTTGTTAAACGTTTTAGGTAACCCTGTTGCCTTTTAGCGATGCCTGCGGTGTAAGCTAAGTGATTTAGAAAACGCTTTTGTACTCGTTCTAAACTTAAAGTATGCGTTGCAAAGTGAAGACGCCACAAGACCGCACAATACTCAAGTATGCTACGAACAAGGCTGTTGTAAAGAACGATCTTTGTTTTTGGGCAGCGAAAAGATTTAGTATACAAGCTGTAACATAACAAACGCAAGACCTGAAAGTAGTTTGTTATAAAACGGTAACTGAATTGATTCCAACGATTTTTAATGGATCTTACATTTTTTTTTAAATTTGCAAGGAATTCTTTTACTCTTTCATTGCGCTATAAAAAACTACTTTTTTTCATGAGTCATAGCAATATGGAGATCACGAATGCATTCCTAACCCGTATTTCTCAAAATGCACACATACACATACACATTTCATTGTTAATTGGGGTATAAAAGTGCTTAAAAAGGGGTAAAAATCTTTAATTTCGGAAATTTGGTTTTCGTTTTGAATTTATGAAGCAATTCTCTAATCGGGGTGTCTGAGGGCTTGCGTTTATTATGTTACACCTTGTATATGCATATAAAAAAATAACGCGAGACCTGAAAGTAGTTGGTTGTATTCTAAATCGGTAAACGAATTGATTCCAACTATGTTTTCTGTATCTTACATTTATTTTTAATTTGCAAACAATGCTGTTACTCTTTCAGTGCGCTATAACAAAATAATTTATTCTTGATTCAAAGCAATACGGTGATGTCAAATGCATTTCTAAAACGTATTTCTCAATACGAAAACATACACGTACAAGTTCCATTATTTGATGGAGTATCATAGGGGTATAAAATGCTTAAAAAAGAGTTAAAAAAAATTTAAATTTGGAAATTTAGTTGTCGTAATAAATTTCTGAAGAAATTATCTAATCGGGGTGTCTGAGGTCTTGTGTTATTTACGGTACATTTGTATAAGGTGATATGTTTTGGGTTTAATTTACCTATTCACCCCATAGGAAACAGGTATTAAAAGTGTACAACCTTGTATACAATCTATTGTTTTCCTTCCAATAAAAATACCAAAGCTTTCACTACACCTACAAAAACAAAATAATGCGGTAATCACAACAATTTCTACGGAATCCATCTCGATTTCATTTCCATTCGGAATCCGACCATTACTGTTTTACGAGGGGAATTGATATCATAATTGTATTACACCATTAAATAAAGTGATATTACCAAGGCTGGAAGTGCTATACAAATAAATACTACTTAAGTGTTGGGTCTTAGTCTTGTAAAAAGAAACATAGGTCCTTGTATTATTTATTATACCTACATTTTTGTGGTTCTAAGGTACCGCAACACCGCCGTGTATATATTCCTCAAGCGGAAGTGACACATCCCAATATTTTATTTTATAAACACACCGTCACGAGTATACCCACTTTTCGATTGCTAGGTCCCATGTAATAGGGGCTAGCCTATTGCCATATACCCGGCACAATTCCACTTGACTCCGGACTCATATTGAGAAGATTTCGTTAGAAAAACTTCATTTGTCCTACCTAGGATTTGAACCCAGGATCTCGTGATCAAGCGATTTTCCACTAGACCAACGAAGCAGTCATACTTTGTTTTATTTTTATATTTTAAAACAATCCCTCACTAGGATTTATTTCTGTGTCGTAGGAAACAAATACTTGTGAGTCGCAGAAAGATTTGTCCCGTGCGGGTATGAACCCGCGACTATTCGACCCAGTGGGCGGAGCGATTTAAGCTCTTAACCACTGCGCCAAATCGTCCGCCAAATATAATACAGGGTAAGCTTATTGTTATTATACCAGGCACAATGCCAGATTTTGGACTGATACTGAAAAAAATTCGTTAGAAAAACAAAAAATAATGCGCATAGCGATGACGAGGTCTTGAGTTCGAATTCTAGGTCTCCAAAGTGTGACGTTTCCATTGAAAAATTACTAATATCTTACATTGCCGTGAGAAAGATACAGAGATGTAAATTCCATATATTCGCATTTCTTTTTTATGGCATAATAATATTACAATAATGCTGCTAACAACTCTTTGGTAGGCCCCTTGTCTTTGAAAAAAAACGACTAATTTATTGTCCCACTGCTAGGCAAAGGCCTTCTCTCACAAATCGAGGTGAGAGAGTGTAGGTCATACTCCACCACGCGGACCCAGTGCGGATTGGCGGAGGCAGGTTTGTGACCACCTGCTGTTGGGACTTATCAAGCCGCCTGTAAGGCTTCCAACTTGGCGTAACGACTACCACATTACATGGTAACTGTAACCAATGGCTTAACATGCCTTCCAAAGCATGGAGACGCTCAAATATGAAAACGCTATAAACGGTCACCCATCTCAGACCGACAGCTCAACAAAAAGAACACCGCGGTCGCAAAGCACTACGAGCGCCTTGTTTTTGGATAAATATGTTTATGGAATAATCGAAAAATCTAATCCGCAAACGGGTATGCAACCTTAAACCTTGTGATTACAAAGCAAGTAAGTATTCTTACCCAACACTATGACAAAAACCGTCAAGTCATTGGCACTTTCTCTTAGGATATTCGCAGCATTTCACATTCTGACAGACAGTCGTTTGAGTTCTACTTATTTAGAAACGAAGCAGACTTGCTACTTTTAGCATCTGCGATCGACGTTTAGCGAAAAATTAGCGATTAGCATGGTGCAAGCCGGTCGTTTTGACAATCTTTGGTGGAAACCTTAGTCCCGCAGTGGACGTTTTTCGGCTGATAGACCAACGATTTAGTCTCTTTTCGGAAGTTCGATTCCGTGTCGGTACGTTTCCATTCGCATACATACAAACTCTAGTCTTGGCCACTATGTCATTTTGTGGATGCTCGATGCAGCGACTGAACGCTACACTCCGCACACAATGTGCCACGTATCGTTCCCCTCTTCCGTTTGCTTCAACACTTTGAATCGCCAGAAAGGCGCCATTTTGATTCTGCGATCGCAATTAGTCGACAAATCGCGATGCAGCATTAAGATAGTCGCTAAGTCGTGCACTTTTGATACCGTAATCAAACGCATTTAGTTACCAAAGCACGATGCAGCATTGATGCAGTCTCTAAGTTACATGCTATTTATACCACAATCAGCATCGATGCAGTCGTGAAGTCACTTGCTTTTGATACCGCGATCGAACGCAGCAAGTCGCCGAAATGCGATTCAGCATGAACGCAGTCGCTATATTGTGCGCTTTTGATATTGCGATCGAACCCATCAAATCGATGAAATGCGATGCAGCATCGTAACAGTCGCTAAGTCTTCTTCTTTTAAGGCGACTCTGTAGCTAAGTCACGAGCTTTTGGTTTCACAAACGTCGTCACATTTAGTCGCCAAAACGCGATGCAGCCGCTAAATCGCGAGCGTGTGGTTCCGCGATCAAACACATTTAAGTATGTCCCTATGATTGCGCGTGCACACGCCGCTTTGATAGCACGTTCAAGGCGCAGGACGCGTTGGTGTGAACAATTTCATACAAATATTACTGCAGGAGCTGATCGCCACTGTGCACGCCATCGCCGTCGCGGAGGCGTTAGTTTGGCCGTACCATTAGTCGTCAAAACGCGATACAATATCGATGCGTGGCAAAATTGCCTATGCTAAAAGTATAGTGTGTCTTTAATATTTCCATGTCGGAAGTGTGCCCATTGCATAAGGAAAAGTTAATATTTTCCGTTCGCCCCTCTCTTGTCAGGGTGTAACAACATAGATTTATGAATACTGTCTTAGCAACGGGTTGGGACGCGAAATATTATTAGGAGAGCGTTCATCTCTCTCAGTGTTTGTATTTTGGAGGCTTTTTTGTTATATTGAGTCTCATTTACATCTGTTTGTTCTATCTCACTGCTGGCAACCACGGGGATTACAGTTTATATTTCATATTGCTTTGCAAAAGCCTTTTCTCAGAAATCGCTATGAAAGAGAGAATCAGAGAGAAGTGGTGGAGATAGGTTTGCGGCCACCTGCTGATGGAACATAGCCGCCTATAAGACATCAAATATCAAATTTGCCATACCGACTACCACATTAAGTGGCAATCGGGACCAATGACTTTTGAAGCATGGAAACAATTTAATCCTGATAAACCTGTAGTAATCTGAGTATTAGTAAAAATATCAAAGAAACATAGCCAGTTGTATGTAGTATAGAATTATTAAGCACTCCGTATATGTATGTATACTATACCTACCAAACAACAAACTAAGAATAATCTATCTATCTATCTATATCATCACGCCAGCTCCCTCGCGGGGTAGGCAGAGAGTACAGAGTTTCAACAGGTTCTTTCCTTACTAACCTCTCTGGCTTCCTTCACTCTCATAGTTCGTCTCATACACACTCGCCGGTTACGGAGACTCTTGACTTGCCCTTCAGATAAGACACGGTCTATTTGGTCATGGTAAGATAGTCTAGGTCTTCCCCGGTACCTACATACTTCCAATTTCGCATTGTATATCTGTTTTGTCATTCTTTCTTCTGGCATTCTTTCTATATGCCCGAACCAAGGAAGCATACCCTTTCTCAACTTTACACTGATACTATCTTTCATACCTACTCGCTTTCTTAAGCGCTAAGAATAATAAGAATGAAATAAATAAAATATTATACCAACCATAACGATACGTACCAATTAAAAAGCAGAAAACAATTGGACATCCAAAGAATAACTAAAGTCAAAAATTAAGCTTTGAAGTTGAGGATATTTCCGCAAAATGAATAAGAGAACCTTTTTTCCGTCCATTATCGAAGTTTAACCCCGGTAACGTGAGACATCTGTCCTTGGACAATGTCCCCTGTTTTCACTAGTGATGTGCATAGCAGGACGGATACAAATTCGCGCGCTCGTATACATAGGCACGGAGAACGGGAACGGGAAGAAAACGTTCCTTTATAATACACTGGCAAGTCTGCCCCACAGCTGCGCAAAGGCCTCTCACAAACCCAGGTGCAAGGAATCAGCTGGTATTGTGCAAAGGCTTTCTTTCACACACTAAGGTAAGAGAGGTTAGGTGGACTCCACCATGTAGAACCAGTGAGAATTATTGGAGAGACGGAAGAACTTTATTTAGATAATAAAATATTTCCATCGAAATTGCTCTATGGGTGAATCTTCGTTCTCTGCATCCTACAGAGAGAGGGAAAAAAGCTAAAACTTACCATTTTCTGACTTCACCAAACTCTTGTGCATATACCTACAAGAAAAAAAAACCCTTAGAGTGACTAAGACATTGTTAAATCAAGTATTCGAATAACTTAAAAGAAATACTAGTTGATACAGCGTTTCATTCCGCAAATTCCAACAAAGGAGTAAACCCCTCAGTACTGAGAGAACGACTAATGAGAGAAGGGAAATGTTTATATTAAATGGGACTTAAAAAACCCAACGAATCCTTATTCGGGAATTATTATCCCCATAATATATTTAATTCATTTAAATGTGAGACAGAGTATTCAGTGATGACAACAAAAAGACAAGTGCGCTGAGTTTCTCGCAAAAATTTTTCAGTTATATAATTATAAGTTAAATAATTATAATTCAAAATCCAACAAGTCGAGACATGACAGGGTTATATTGAGGAACTGGGTAGTTCCGTTGGCCATCTTTTGACTTTATTATCAGACCCTGAACACACCTGGTTATATAGTATTTGTCAACACCAAACCAACAAGCATAAAGATGAGGGGCTAATGTTGGGCCACCTTCTACCAACCAACTCCATATTTTTGCATTGTTACTGAACTTATATACGTATACTAAATTTCAACAATAGATCAAAATTTAAACCGTAAAAACAGATAGACAAACAAATAGTGCAAGTTAAATAAAAGCTTGTAAAAAAAATGTATACTTGACAACTTGTAAGTGCTCTCGCAGGGCTTAATAAATAATTTTAGATTGATGTAAGGCCCGTTCTTTTAAGCCCCGAGTAGCAGGGTTAAAGAGCCTATGAGGAAAAATGATACAGATATCCTCGTTAAACAAAAGCGTGCTCCAAATCTATGTATATCCGAAATTTATCCCATCCCTAGCCTTTAGCAAGTCGTCAGCGAAAGGGTTAACTCGTCCGCTTGACACGCCGGGGGAATTACAAAAGAAAGTAAAAAAGACGAAAATATATATTTTAAAAAGTTTTTTATGACATTTTCAGTTTTTTAATCGTTCGTCCCTAAACGATGGCTTCTGTAAAAGTATTTTTGTCACTGCTGAAGGGAAGCACGACTAAATTGACGTTAGCATAACGTTTTCGAGAAAGCGTGGTGTCAAATTCATCTTTATTTAGTAAATTTGTAGTGTGAAAGGATGTCATATCCTCGGCGACGAGTGAAAGCCTCGTAAAAGTCTAAAACGAAACGCATACGCCGTCAGTCTTGTAGAGTTTCTTATTTAAAAATGGCGCACTTTTATCTTTGCAAAGTTTGCATTCAAAATCAGCATCACCTTCGAGGTCACAGATGCAAGGGGCGGGGCCACGTCAACGAGAGCGTGTTATCAAGTCTCCCCCCGATGGGGGGCTCTTTGGAGCGCAACACAAGAGGGGAACCGGTTTGGCATTCCATACGGAGATCCTGGAGTCCCTCTAAAGTGCTGATGTTAGCCACCCTGGGGTTTTTAGTCGGTAGGAGTCTGAAATGCCCCGCGAGCTACCTCCGAGGCGCGCAGAAGTCCTATACAGGATTTTCCCTATAGTATAGCTGGGGATCACGAGGTCTTGGCTTTGAATACTAGGTCGATGATTACTATGATTTTTGTACTGAAAAAAATATTAGTATTCCGGAGTTTGTCATTGTTCCCGGCAATAGACTGGCCTATCTTATTGGGATCTAGATTGGGATCTAACAACATTGGTGAAATGTGGATGTAAGAAGTACAGCTCTACCACATTTGTTTAGGAATTATAGACATGACGGTGTTTTTTTTTTATATTTTTGTAAACCGAAAACTACAGTCAAATTTTTTAAAGTGAAATATGAAAAATCCCATGGATCTTTTGGTTTCATTTAAGAAGCTATAAATAATATGATTTTTATAAATATTAACAGTGAATTTAAAAACCTTCTTGCTTAGAGTCGATTACAAATAGTTCATACAACCTACATAATATTCAACTTACAGTCGTAGAAGGACCTTTTGGCCCGCGGCCAAAATTGGAACTAACGCTATCATCAAGTAAAAGGTCACTTCATGTCAGTCGCAGAGTTGCCGTTTTCTATGAAATTACCCATGTTCTTTCTTTAGTTAGTAGTCGTGCGGACCAACCTGTTGATATATCTCATTGGAAGTAGAAGAATTTTATTACCTGTTAACCCCAATTTCACATCAACATTTTTTTATATTAATTTCATTCATAGGCCAAAAGATCCTTGTACGATTATGACATCTCAATCCCCTCGCAGTAGTTTAAGTTCCGAGATATCTCTGTTATATCTTTTATGTGTATATCTTCTTGTATCTGAGATAAACGATATCCATTGAGCCTTTGCCGCACAGTACAAAATGGTCTTTACGTGACTGATTTTACGATACAATTTCTTTATATTTATCTACGTTATTCCTTTCTAATATAATGTATAAAGTCTTAAATATTATGTAGAATTTTATTGCCAGTTACGATGTTAAATTATAGAACAAGATTGCACATCAGCTAGACCTACATATCGACGTTATCAAATAAATATCTGCTATGTGCACTTTTTGGAAATCTCGATATTTTGACTAATATGACTAGTACGCCACGCCTTTGGTAGACAATAATCAAATTATCTTATAAAAAGACTGCTATGTGACTCTTAACATTATATAGGGAATTGTCGTCGCCAAAAAAATATGCTCCAAAAATCTGCTTTTCATTAAATTTAACAGGACAATGATTTTATTCAATATCTCGAAGTAGACCTAGACCGGGTCTTATCTGAAGGACAAGTCAGGAGTCTCCGTAACCGGCGAGCGTGTATGAGACGAACTATGAGAGTAGAGGAAGCCAGAGAGGTATGTAAGGAAAGAGCCTGTTGGAACTCTGTACTCTCTGCCTACCCCGTAAGGGATCTGGCGTGATGATATAGATAGATAGATCTCGAAGTAATATTATTTTCACATAGTATATATTCATTTGATAACAACAACATGTCATTTTATCAAAGTTAGAATTACGAATGCATACTCGCTAACGGGGCAGTCTTTCAGGTAGCCGGTATAAAGGGTGTATAATATTTTTTTTATTTGAAAACCCTTTTTAAAAACAAGCCTTTATAGCAACCACTCAAAGAAAATATCTTGCTTAGTTGAGGAGTTCTTATAGCTATATAGTTCATCAGACCTTAAACAGCATACCATTTCAAGTACTCGTCTAGATAAATTCAACAAGCTCAAACACGGCGAGCTTATATCGAATAGTCGGGTGGTTTCAATGGCCACCCTTTGGCTTCATCATCAGACCCTGGACACTATCTGGTTAAAGCACTCGTCAATACCAATTTAACAAGCCTAAACACGAGGGGGTTACGTTGTACAGTTCGCATATTCCTATAGCCACCTTCCGACTCCATCATCAGACCATTTCCATAGTACCATATTATTGCATTGTCATCACTTTACGCATGCCAAATTTCAGCTCAATCGGTCACCCGCAAGTGCTTGAAAAATGAATCACAAGATTTAAACGGGAAATACAGACAGACATACGAACATTAAAAATGGTGCCAACCTACGTTAGTCCAGAAAACAACAGTATGCGTTATGTGAACGGTCCATCTAAATTATTTAGGAGGCTAACAGTCTACAGCAAACTATTTGTTTAATGGCTTCAAAGCCTAAAATGTAATCCCAAGAATTCGACACCATCATTTTGATTAATTTATTTCCAATCTTAATCTTTTTAGCCCATCAACAAAATGTTCCTTCGTCTTTTAAGATCTCGCGGATCAGATTTTAATAGATGCTAACAAGGAAAACACGAATCAATCTCTGGAATTGGGGATTTTACACAAACCGGTTTCCAAATCATTGCCCCGTGGATCTTTGTTGAAAATTAATGGAAAAAATATCGAAAACCCTATTTAAATTCCTGCACAGTAAAATAAACTTTCTGTCATGAATAATCTTACTAATATTATACATTCTACTATTTATTAAAGAGAAAGTTTGTATGTTAAGATGTTTGGATGTGTGTTACTCAATCACACACAAATGGTTGAACGGATTTGGATGAAATTTGGCACATAGATAGTTTATTACCTGGATTAACACATATGATTACTATTGATCCCGGAAAAATTTCATTTCTTAAGTCAACGCGGACAAAGTCGCGAGCGGAAACTAGTAATAAATATGACGTGGTGAAGGTCGTTGTTAAAATTTGGGACACTTTTGGGTCCCGATGTAAAAGAGCACAATTCGTAGCTCCAGACTGATACCGGGAAGGTTTCGATATAATAATTTTAATTTTAATAATAGATTTTTAAAAACAAGATTCTATAAATATATTTTGTAGACTGTCTCGTTGGTCTAGTGGCAAAGTGCATCGCTTTGTGATCACGAGGGTTCAAATCCTAGGTCGAACAAGTGTAATTTTTCTAACGAAAACTTCCCAGTATGAGGCCGGAGTCTAGAATTGTGCCCGGTATATGGCAATAGGCTCGCCCCCTATTACATGGAACCTGACATCATCGGCAAAACGTGGGTGTGCTGAGTACACCTCTGCCACCCCCGCTTGGGGAATATAAGCGTGACGGTTTTAAAATTTTATAACAAAAACACGACGACGATATTTTGCTTACTTAAGGAGTTCCTATGGCTTCTGTCCGACTCCATCATCAAACCCAGGATACCGTCCGGGTCTAAAATATGTCGTCAAATGAGCCTAAACACGACAGGGTTATATTGAATAGGTGGGCGGTTCCATTGGCAACCTTTCGGCTTCATCATCAGACCCTGAACATTATCTTGTTGTATAGTACTTGTCAATACAAATCTAACAAGCCTAAACACAAGGGGGTTACGTTGTATATTGCACATGTTCCTATGGCTCTATGTTATTGCATTGTCAGCGAACTTACATACGTATTCCAAAAATCAGCTCAATTGGATAACCGCAAGTGCTTGAAAAATGGATCACAAGATTTGAACCGGAAAGACAAACAGACACACAGACATAGGAACATGCAAGTTAAATAAAAGCTTGTAAAAGCTACATTTTGTCGGACACGGTAGGGCCGCGCGGTCACGTTGTCGCCCACACCCGCCCGCGACTTCTGCGCGACCGTACGTTGCCCGCGTGTCGTTGCGTTTGCGCTCCAGTCGTGATTCCCGATCAGCGACGTGCACATTTGTGTGAATTGACTTTCGTGATTTTTTTACCGATTATTCTTTGATAAATTGCTCTAAGCCTAAGCGATTGTATAAACAATATGGATAGTTTTGACGAGTTCTACATAACGCAAGAAGATTTAACTCAAATACAAAATATTGAATCCAATTTGCTAAATGAAAATCTCCATTTAAGTTCCGACGAAGAAGATAATATCCGGCCTTCTAATTTTAATCGACGTCATATCATACCATCCGAAAGTGAAGACAGTGAAGCTGAAACTAATCGTGCCATCCAAGACCTAGTCACCCAAAGTTCGCCGCCTTCAACATGGACTGATCCTACAGGTAATCAGCGCCGAGTCATTGCTTTTACAGAATGTTCTGGACTGAATCTTAATTTACGCATGGCCATAACCAACAAAGGTCCAGCTGATTTTTATGCGCTTTTGGTGACGGATGATGTCTTAAACAAAATTGTTGCATATACGAATGCTTACGCTATCAATAAAATAACACTTTCAAATGAAGCTTTAAAGGCAGCGCGCATTCGTAGCTGGTTTCCTACTAACCTTGCTGAAATAAAAAGATTTTTTGGGCTGGTTTTATATATGAGTATAGTAATGCTTCCTAAAATATCTGATTACTGGACGAACGACAAAATAATTAGTCAGCAGTTTCCGCGAACCATTATGTCTCGCAATAGATTTGAGCTATTACTCCGAATGCTTCATTTTTCACAAAAAGATGAGGAGAATGGGACCGATCGCTTACACCGCATCAAAGAGTTAGTAGACGTCATGAATGACAATTTTAAAAAGACTTACACACCTGGAGAGGATATATATATCGACGAAAGTGTAGTTCCATTTCGCAGGCGAATGAAGTTTAGGCAATACAGTAAACAAAAACGCCATAAATATGGCATAAAGTTATTCAAACTTTGTACTCTAACTGGATATATATATAAAATTAATATTTATAGTGGAAAACAAAACAATCACGTTAATACAACGCCTACTAACGTAGTTATAGCGCTATGCGATGACTTATTAAATAAGGGCCACACTCTTTACACTGACAACTGGTACACAAGTATTGGATTAGCAAGAGAACTTTTGAAGAATGAGACACATCTGGTTGGCACTTTGAGAAAGAACCGCAAGCATTTTCCTAAAGAAGTGGTTTCAACGAAATTGAAAAAAGGACAGTATATAGCAAAAGAGAGTGCAGATGGAATCACCGTTTTGAGATGGAGAGAAAAGCGAGATGTTTTAGTTCTATCGACAAAACATTCTGTGCGTTTTCAAACTGTTATCAAACATTGCAAACAGGTGTCTAAGCCAAAAATTGTCCTTGATTACAATAAAGCCAAGGGTGCAGTCGATTTGTCCGGCCAAATGGCAGCATATCAAACACCTCTCAGGAAAACCATCAAGTGGTACAAAAAAGTAGCCATAGATTTACTTTTGAACACAGCTATGGTAAATGCTTTAATTCTTTATCAAAGCATGACCGAAAAGAAGATTTCAGTACTTGAGTTTAGAAAAGAAATTATGAAGAGTTTTGTAACTTTAAATACTGATGAAGATTCTTCTAATCAAAGATCGAGGAGAGTAAAGCATCAACTGCAGAAAAAAGAAGGACCTTCGAGTAAAACCCGCCGTGCGTGCCAACAGTGCTATAAGAATATAGTTGCTACCCAAGGACGCTTAGAAGCTAGGAACAAAACTAAAAAAGTTACCACCTTTTGTGTAAACTGCCCTGATGAACCTTATCTTTGTGTTGAATGTTTCATAAAAATTCATTGAAGGAAACAAAATTACCTATGTACTTACCCATCATCAATAAGTTTTATGAGAAGTTCTTAGTTTTTTATAACATTATGTTCAATTTTAATTGCCCTAGAGAGGCTCTATTGACACGGGTATATGTATTTTTCAATAATATTGTTCTGGAGAGGTCATAATGATATGAGTATATATTTTAAACAATTAAACAGCTATTTTTTCTTTTAAACGTTGGTTTAATTTATTATGATTCCAAAAAACCGTACTGTGATTTACATTTTACAGTAGCGTCTTAAAATCATCTTTTTTTTCTGAGTCAAACTGTTTTGCAAGTACCAATCTATATAGGGAAAACTAGAGGGCTGCGCGGGTCAGCTTATAAGTGAATTATCTCGGTGCCGGTATCCGTCGGCGCAGCAGAGAGTTTTGAACTCGGGCCTGCCGCACGGGTAAAGTTGTCAGACACGGTCTGAACAGAAAGTTTCAGTGTCGCCCAACATTGTCCGCCATGGCCCAAATGTAAAAGGGCAGTTTTTTTATTAGCGGATAACGTGTTAAGCAATTTTAACACCCACAATCCGATAAGAATATCTACGGTTACTGCTTCATAAAACCTTTTAAAAATTTCAGTCGTATCTTTTGAAAAATTGTACCCATTTTATCATTGAAAGCGAAATAATGAATTGAATAGGAAGTGCTTAGGGTATCGCGCCTTATAGGTGATAGATTATGTGTCAGTTTGATAAAGTGTGCCACGACTAGGCAGCTATTGTAAACAGAAGTAGGTAATTCCCGCAGTTCTGCTTGTGCATCTTACCCTTTAGTTAATAAATTATCCTTCCACTGCTGGGCTACTGTCTTAGGGTATAGGCCTTCTCTTACAAATTATGGTAAGAGAAACATGATGATATTCCACCACTAGGAAAACTGTCCCACAGCTGGGTATAGCAAATCGCTCTATACTATCCCACTTCGTAGTAAAGGTCTCCTCTCAATAATCTATAAGGTTATACCCCACCACGCGGACGCATTGCGGATTCTCAGAACACACTTCTTTATTCCGTGTTCGGATTGGTGGAGGCAGGCTGCGGCCATCTGCTTTTGTAACTTATCAAGCCGTAAGGCTTTCAAACTGCCTTCACGACCACTGCAACTAGTGGTAACCGGGGCCAATGATTTGATGTCTTCCGAAGCACAAAAACACTGGAATATGGAAATGCCATAAAAAATATTTTCAGCGTTTCCCTGAGTGGGTGAAGATCAAAAAATTAGATGCCTTAAACACTAAACCTGTTGTTTTGGTGATTTTTAAGGTATGTATTTGTCCTGCAATGGAAATATTTCCGATAAAGATAATTTGCTTTGCAATTCTTAAGGTTCCGGTAAATTACTCAAAATAAAAACAAAAGAATAAGAAGGGACGGATACATTGAGCGCGCATTAGGAAATAAACGACGTGTGTGCATAAACAAATATTATCATTTTGTAAAAAAAATATACGATGAAATAAAAAACTGCTTTACAAAACTTTGCTACAATTATTTGCTATGTGTTTAAGTTAACTGATTAGTACGTTTTAAGCATTTCGCGTTGAAATCAGAAAATGTAATGCGATAGAGATGACTTTAGATATTTTTTCTAATGAGAAAATTGCGTTTAGTCGGGTAGTCTTTTTATTAGATTCTAAAATATAAAGTCAAAAATCATACCCCGGAATATTGAGTCTCTATACTTTTTAAAGTGCATGGAATCCAAAAACACGTTTTTTCGCAATACCCCTCAAATAGTCGCCTAACATTCGTAAATTTAAAAAAGTTTTGTTTTAATAGTAGGTTTAGATAAGTGGCCCCGTGACCTGGATTTGACCTGGAGGGACCCAGTTTGATAAGAATGCAAATTGGTCGCTTTAATTGTTAGTACAGTACTATGCCAGCTTTACACGTGTATTTTCCTTTAAAATAATGCCGCGTTAGAACTGGAAACTTAATACGAAAAAATGACGATAGAGTGTTGATGTGTCATTCTTGTCGCCCTACAAATTTACTAAAAGAATAAGAAAACAGATATACAATCATCATCATCATCATCATCTCAGCCTATACTTGTCCACTGCTGAACATAGGATATACAATGCGACAGTGGAAATATGTAGGTACCGGGGAAGACCTATACTATCATACCATGACCAAATAGACCGTGTCTTATCTGAAGGGCTAGTCAAGAGTCTCCGTAACTGGCGAGGGTGTATGAGGCGAACTATGAGAGTGAAGGAAGCCAGAGAGGTTAGTAAGGAAAGAACCTGTTGAAACTCTGTACTCTTTGACTACCCTGCGTCACGCTAACGGTAAAGTTTTCGAGCTAAATCCTCTGCTTGTGGGTTGCTCGTAGAACTTCGGTGCTACGACCATTGCAGCGTTCGGATCGTCCGATCAGACATGGGTGTCAGTCTGTGGCATGTTCAATTTCGAGTGTATTCATACTCTAAGGCCCATAAAGCCGCTGGTCACGGTTACCGCTTCATGTCGTTGTAGTTAATATCTTGGAAGCCTTATAGGTGGCTTGATAATTTCCAACAGCAGGTGGCTACAAACTTGCCTCTGCTCGTATTAGCAGATCACTTACACTCGGTCCACGTGGTGGAGTATGACCTAATCTCTCTCACCTTTATTTGTAAAAGGCTTTTGCCAAGCTGTAGACTAGGTCCGTGAGGTGAAGCATGATCTATTCCTCTCACCTGGGTTCTCACTGGACATTTTCCCATCAGTGGAATAAGATAGGCAAAGGACATTGTCGAAAATGCCCCCAGAACCAACAATCATGTGACCTATACCATAATTATTAATATTAGTGGTCGCCCATTGGTCGAAATTCGACAATAAATAATTAAAATTATAAGTTTGGTCATTATTAAGGTTCTATTGTCGAAGACTATACTTCTATAATCACAGATTTCGCCAAGGCTACACATTTGCCTATTTTTTTTTAAACGAATTATTTGAAATTTAAATAAATAAAATCCAAAAAATGGTTAAAATAAAATATATCGTATTTAATTATTTTTTTATTGAATCAAAAAACCACGCGATAAAGAAAATGCTGTTCATTGAACTTGACATACAGATTTCAATAATTGAATTAATGATACAAAACTTCTCTGTAAACGATGTTTTTTGTAAAAACTCTTTCATCTTTTGCTAGTTATGTTTGACATTCAGTAAGACAATAGACAAATAATATTAAAGACAAACAATATTAAACTATTCTCAATTTGACCACATACTTTAAAAATAAACAAAAGAGTATATATGCGTGTGTGTGTCAAATACAAGGTAGTGTGTGTAATGTTTTTTTTATTGATTTAATGTATTTATTATGCATAATTTTAAAAAAGCGGAGTGAAGCTGACCGACCGCATTAGCAACAGCATAGTAAGACAGCGAGTAGGTATGAAAGATAGTATCGGTGTAAAGATGAGAAAGGGCATGCTCCGTTGGTTCGGGCATATAGAAAGAATGCCAGAGGAAAGAATGACAAAACAGATATACAATGTGAAAGTGGAAGGATGCAGGTACCGGGGAAGACCTAGACTATCCTACCACGACCAAATAAACCGAGTCTTATCTGATGGAATAGTCAAGAGTCTCCGTAACCGGCGGGCGTGTATGAGACGAACTATGAGAGTCGAGGAAGCCAGAGAGGTATGTAAGGAAAGAACCTGTTGGAACTCTGTACTCTCTGCCTACCCCGCAAGGGATCTGGCGTGAGGTTATAGATAGATAGATAGATAGAATTTTAAAAAAATATTAGCATTCTGCACTTCTTCTCTATATAAACTATAAGTGTGGGAAATTTCATCCTCCTCCTTCCGCGCAATTTTCGTAAAAAGGGGTACAAAGTTTTTGCTTCACGTATTAATATAATGATGTTTTATTATAGTAGTTGCAAACATCCGTATCTAACGGACAATTTGCAATGCAAAACGAATATTATCCTTTTTTAAATTCTCATATTTTAGCACCTACCACAGTTGTTTCCACACCACCTCAAGGTAGACTGGCAGTAAATGCCTCAGGCATTAAGTCCGCCTTTGTACACATGTGCATAAAGAATAAATAAATATAATACATATTTCAAAGTACTGTAAGTACTTAAATCAAAGTCGCCAACATCTTTTCCGAATGTCAACGTTGTTTTCGAAATACCAATCAGTTATATTCAATCGATTACATTCAATCATGATCGATTTAATTATTGTAAGTGTAATTTTACATAACGATTTTACAAATGTATTGTTGGTTACTAAATTATAACCTCAAAATCTAATACTTTTTTGCAATAATGCCATACCCCCGCTTGTCCGTTTAATAATAAACGCATAAAGATAATTTGCAGTTAATTTAAAATCATACAAGCATTTTTTCATTACTGTTGGTTCTGGGGTAAATCATGTATGGACGCAGATCAATGTCCTTTATTATTAATCAACCTAAGTTCTCCAAAATAGGTCAAGGATAGGCCACTGTACCATTATTATATTATTTGCTGATAGCACAGACCTACAACGATTTTGGTGCCGGGGATTTTAGACCTGATTTTAAGTATGTCTAATATGGTGATATCAAAAATGTTACTGTTTTTTTTCTATCAGCTCGATTTCCCAAGATATAAAAATACAGTTTTCAGAAGAAATAATAGTTTATTGGTATTAAACATCAAGAAATTGCATTTTAAGTGATTTTCTAGAATGAGACTGACGTGGGCAATCTCGCATGATTCCGCAGCAATAGTCAGCCATCATATGGGTGCCCCACCTTCCTTGGTATCTATTCTCCATCGTTTTGTCTCCATGTCTTGGTGGAAACGTTCTCCTTGTTCTTCGCTGAAATCTCCTAAATTGATCTGGATGACTATTGAGATAGTGTAATTTTATACTCATCTTACAGCCTAAATTTTTGTAACGAACCAGCATTTCTTCTCCTATTTCTACATAGTTATCAGCCTTATGATTTTCGAGAAAATATTGTGCAACTGCTACAAAAGATTTCCACGCAAGCCTTTCCGGATCATTCATAGAAGTCTCAAAATTAGTGGTGTCTTTCATTAACTGACGTATTTAAGGTCCATCAAAGATACCTGCTTTTAGTTTTTCAGTACTTAAACCAGGAAATTTCAGTAAAATAAACTGAAAACATTGACCATTTCTGTCGAGAACCTTAAGAAACTGTTTCATCAGCCCTAATTTTATATGCAATGGCGGAAGAATGATTTTGTCTCTTGAAACTAAGGGTTCATTTATAACATTTCTTTCTCCGACAACAAGAGCATCTCTCATAGGCCAATTTTTTTGAGTCCAATGGTGTGATTTGGCTCGACTGTCTCAGAGACAAATAAAGCATGGGTATTTAGTATAACCACTCTGTTGATCCAATAAAAAATTAACCATCATCAAGTCGACGCAGATCACCCAGTTATGTTCAAAATATGATATTTTCTGTAAAAGAATTGTAATTACCTCATATTCTTCTTTAACAGATGTTGAGTGAGCAATTGGAACGGAAGCGTATTTATTTCCATTATGTAGAAGAACTGCTTTGAGACTTCGTTTACTACTGTCAATAAAGAGACGCCATTCATTGGGCTGATAGATCGTCAAATCCATGAATATCAGCAAACCACTCACATTACAGCACATATACACAATATTTTTATTTAGATGAAAAAAACTGCAATAAGCGTCGTTCTCTCGTGCGATATGTAGACACTCGAACATCTGAGGAAAGGCATTTTTTTTCTTTTAATCTGGACCGCTAGTAGCTTAGCACGTTCCTTAAAAAGATCTAAGTCTCTGATGAGGTCTTTAAGCTCATTCTGCGAAAAAGGCTTAGGATTTGATGTGTTTCCGCAGTATTCAAAGTCATCATCTACTTGAGAAGAAATAGGTGTATCAACTTTTTCCTCCTGAGACAGCTGCACTACCTGGTGAAAAGCTGGTATTGAAACATTTTCTGAATATGGAGTAGGTATTTGTGCTGAAGAAATATTAGGGTATTTCCATTTATGGCGATTGTTGTTGTTGATGCCCACTATATTAGTCATACAAAAGTAACAGTCGTCATAATGATTATTTTGTTCTCGCCATATCAAACTTCAAAGACTTACGTGTCCCTTTCTCCCATTGTCGCAAATGTTCAACGCATAGTTTACATACACTATGAGGCGCCCACACATTCACACACATCTTGGTGTCGAATTTCAATACCGAAGTAAGCAAAACACAAACGATTCACAGTGTCTGTTATCGATTTACGCTGATCTTTTAGTATTTATTTACCACAAACATAACAAAATGTATCAGGATTGTTAACACAACATCTGGACAAACTAGCCATAATGATAAAGTAACATAAACTTTATCGATTTTATTGTAATTATGACTATTTACGAAAAAGACCGGGAAAAAAATTAAATGAGTGTAGAAGGTAAACTAGAGCTGATGAGTAAAAATAACGTATAACAATATATTGTACATTACCTACTTTATCAACCATAACACAAACAGAGCTGCACCAAAAAAAAATGTTTTGTAGGCCTGCGTAATTTGTCTGTAAATAAAAAGGATCTAGTAAACAGCATTATTAATGCAGTAATTTATTAAGAGTACCTGAATTGTAAATATATTTATAAATTTATTTTTTATGCCTTACCCTATGCCGGTAATTTAACACAGGAACAAAATAGACATATATATATATATATATATATATATATATATATATATATATATATATATATATATATATAAATCTAGCTACTTAAATCTAGCTATTTATAAATTGACACACCGTCATAGTGACCTTATTTATTACTTTGACATAAATAAATTTTGTAAACTATGTATCTACCATTTTACATACAAAGACGTATAGTTACACTTTTACATATAATATACATCAGTTTGACACCGTTATCTATACATATAATAATATATATACATATAATAAAACAGTAAGGAAGTCAGAGAGGTATGTAAGGAAAGAACCTGTTGGAACTCTGTACTCTCTGCCTACCCCGCAAGGGATCTGGCGTGAGGTTATAGATAGATAGATAGATAGTAAGGAAGTCGTGTCTGTACATGGAATATTTTTAGGAAATAACAACCCAGGGTTATCATACTATCGATGTAGAAGCCAATTCTACAATTTTTGGCTTTCGTGTCTGTTTGTCTGTCTGTTGGAGGGTATGAACCGGCATCACGCAAAAACTACCAAGCGAATTTTAACGAAACTTTGCATGCGGATACCTTAAAATATTGGCTAACGTATTGTATAGTATTTATCTCGGAAAATCAAAAGGTTTTTCCAGGTAAGACGAAAATAATCAAAAATTTAATTTTTTTAATAGTCACTTTATTCATAACTACTTTGATAGATGTCAATGAAATTTTGTGTAATTGCAACCTGTACAAAAGGTCACAACTCTGTATACTTATATTTTCGAAAAATCTAATGGTTTTTGAGGAAAGAGAAAAAAGTCGATTTGGATTTATCATTCATTGTTCAAAAACTACTCTTTAGATGTCAGTGAAACTTAACATGGAGATATTTCATATGACAGACAACATAGTTAATATTTATGTTATCAGGAATTCAAACAGTTTGTAGGGAAATGAAAATCTTTATCTCTACATACTACATATAATAAAACAGTAAGGAAGTCATGTCTGTATATATTTTTTGGAAATAACAACCTACGGAATCATTCTATTGATGTAGAAGCCAATTCTTCAATTTTTGGCTTTCGTGTCTGTTTGTCTGTCTATTTGTCCAAGAGTATCAACCATCATAACGCAAAAACTACCACGCGGATTTTGATAAAACTTTGCACGCGGACATCTTAAAATGTTGGATAACACGTTGAATAGTATTTATTCTGGAAAGTCAAAAGGTTTTTTTTACAAAATACAAAAATAATCGAAAAATAGCAGAATGGATCTTCCTAATACTTTCAAGGTGTTTTAGGTCTCGAAATAATCTTTTAGATACTTTTTATCCCCGAAACAATTACGGTTTTTGCGACATAGCTGGCTAAACGAACTTAATTGGAACTTTATGTGAAGGTGTAAAATAAAACAAAACACTTTTCGTACACATCGTAAAATAAAACAAAACACTTTTTAACTCGAAACATATGTATCGTGTACAATATATAAAATAGCATGACTTCTGCAGAATATCTATTATTTCTTCATACTAAAACGGCTGAACGGATTATAAAGAAATTTAATATGATAAACACCATGGAGATATAAAATGAGTAAGTGGAAGAACGCTGATATTGGGGAACACCTAGACTATCTTACTATAACCAAATAGAAGTTGTCTTATCCGAAGGGCAAGTTAAGAGTCTCCGTAACCGGCGAGCATTTATAAGACGGACTATGAAAGTGGAGAAAGCTAGAAATGTTTGTAAGAAAATAACCTGTTGGAACTCTGTACTCTCTGCCTACCCTGCAAGGGATTTGACGTGATGATATAGATTGATAGATAGTATTAAAGTATCTTAAATCGTAAAATAGTAATATGAAATAGGCAACTTTGTTCACGTACTATATATATCATGCCGATATTATCCGTGTAAGTGGTAAATAAAATCACTCCAATATGCATTTGTTGGATTTTTACCGGCCTGCATGAAAGCTCAAAGATATTTATCATATTTAGGCTAGAAAAAGCCTGGAATCCTTCGATTTTCCTCTTCCTCTTCACAGGTGACTGGACGCCTGGGGACCTGTTGAAATTGTTCTGCAACAAAAATTTACTCATTTTAAGTTGACTTTATAAATACTTTTGCAAAACAAAGATCACTTGGTTTAACCGATAAAACGTAGACTGCTTAACTTAATTTGTAAAATATTCGCAGGTACGTTCCCCGCACAGCGCACAAGAAATTTATTTGAGATTTTGAAATAAAGAAGACACTTTAAGTGCATACGAGTACACTAAAAAAATGTTTCTTTATCCGTGTTAATATCCAGAACGGTGGAACCGATTTTAAATAGACTATAGCTGGAAAATGGAGGAATTTTCAGAGATTTTTAAGAGTGCTTTTTTGCTGGGGAAATGCAAGATTTCTGGGGGATAGTTGATTTTATTTCTCCATATTAACACGGCTGAACAGATTTAAAATAAACTAAATATGGAGGTGTATCTTCTGTCTTTGAATAATGCTATCCAAAAAAGTCCTACCTACGAATGACAAATTACAAAAGAAACGCGTGCGAAGCGGCGGGTTACGGCTAGTAAGTAATATAATTATGAATAATATTTCAAATAACCGTAATTTAATTGACGTACAATGTGAAGACTTTGACATCTCAAATAATTTATCTTCTCAGTGGAGGCTGCGTTCCGATCCGGTGGTAGAATTTTAGTTATATTAGATTTAAAAAAAAATGTATATTGACTATTTGTAAGCGCCCCCGCAGGGCTTACATCAAATAAATTATTTGATTTTGAGTTTGAGCTTACTAAGTGAAGTGTTAAACAAAATAAAAATACGCAGATTCTAAAAACCTTTTATTTTGTTCATAACATTACAATAAAAAGTGCTGAAGGTCTTAAAATATTTCAGCAGCTGGTGGTCACAAAGTTGCCTTCATCAATCCGCACTGGATCCGCGAGGTGGAATATAACCCATTCTCTTTCATCTCGATATAAGAGAAGAACTTTGATCAGCTGAAGTACACAATAAGTTAAATTATATAAATCGACCCAAGATCTTTCTTGGCGTCTATAACGTAAGTCTTTCTTTAAAACCCAGATCTATAAAAGATTTCTAAGTAATTACTTCTACTCAAGTACATAATTATTTCTATAGTAAGAAAAGTCAAAAGTTAGTTTTCTTAGCCAAGTAATGGTCAACATGGCAACTATGTGGCAATGGGCGGGCCACATAGCGCGAAGATCGGACGGGCGTTGGGGCAGAAAGCTTCTAGAGTGGAGACCACGTATTGGCAAGCGCAGCGTGGGACGACCACCTGCCAGATGGACCGACGATCTTGTGAATATCGCAGGAAGCATAATGAAAAGCGTAAATTCTAAAACCATTTATAATATTCAAAGCATAACGATAGGCGCTCGTAGCGCTGGGCGACCGCGGTGTTCTTACCGATCACCAAGGTTAAGCAGCGTTCGACTCGGTCGGCCTGAGATGGGTGACCGTTTGTGGCATTTTCATATTCGAGCGTCTCCGTGCTTCGGAAGGCACGTTAAGCCGTTGGTCCCGGTTACCTCTTAATGTGGTAGTCGTTAAGCCGAGTTGGAAGCCTTAAAGACGGTTTGATAAGCTCCAACAGCTGGTGGCCACAAACCTGCCTCCACCAATCCACACTGGGTCCGCGTGGTGGAGTATGACTCCAATCTCTCTCACCTCGATTTGAGAAGGCCTTTGCCCAGCAGTGGGCAGTATAGGCTGATATTATTATTATATTATTATAACGATAAAGCGCTTTCTCGTGTCTCTTTACTATCTAAGACCTACCATTTCGAAAATTTAATATGAAGAGACGCTCTTAAGTGCCACTCAATGATATTAAACTAGATAGACAGAGTGCAAAACAATGTACCTACATTGTTTAAGTAGAAGATTCATTAGGTAACTCGCTGTTTGTTATTAACATTTGTGTAACTATTTCTTTAAGAATGTATAGGTAATGAGTTCTTAGATTTACGCGAATATTACACATGAAATAAAACTATTTTACGGATTTTATCGCGGTTTATTTTTTTTTTTTTTTTTTTAGTTCCCGACGTTAAAAAACATCCTAATTTCAATAGAGAAGATGGCTGGGTGCTTCCATCGTCTTGGGATCCGGTAATTAATATAATCAAATCCAAAACCAAGCATAACACTGCAAGACCTCAAGACACCGTGAGCTCATTCTGCGTAGATCGGACCAACAACAACAAAAATAATTAAGAAGTTTGAGGGTACCCCGGAACAACTATGCCTATTGGACGTCTAACACCTCAGTCCCTCCGGTGACCATGGGTGCTGCAAAGCAATCGAAACGTCGGGAACTAAAAAAAAAAAAAAAAAAATAAACCGCGATAAAATCCGTAAAATAGTTTTATTTCATGTATAGGTAACTTTAAAATAAATATATATAATTTTAAAATATGTACTTACCAACAAGATTTTATAGCGAAAGTAATCGAGTTAGTTGAGGAGTTCGTATGGCTTCCTTCCGGGTTCATCATCAGACCCTGTTTATCACCTAAGTCTATGGTACTTGACATGACAAATCCAACAAGCCCAAATAGGATGGGGTTACGTTGAGTAGTTCAGGAGTTATTATGGCCACCTTCCCGTCCAACATCAGATCAGCTTCATGGTATCATATTATTGCATTACCACCAATTGTAGTTGATTTTAAGTGCTTGAAACATGAGCCACAATATTTTAATCGAAAAGACAGAGACAAACAAAGCAAATTAAATAAAACCTTATGAAAAAATAGACACTGCAAGAAAAAAAACCTGTTGGAACTCTCTGCCTATCCAATAGAAGATCTTGCGTGATAATATAGATAGAGAGAGAGAAAAGTTAACACCGTCACCAGCTTTAGGCCCCAAGCGGAGGCGCCAGAGGTGTGAAATCCTAGGACTGAAAAATGTAACGGTTTCTTTTTTTTAATTTAGGACTAAGCCTGCCACACATTCCCAGCTTTGTAACTCCTGTAAGCCAAGATCGACAATAGTCTCCTTAGATGACACCAAGGTTTGACCTTTGGGGTGTCCCGGGAAGCGCTTTAATTGTCTTGGTATCCGTAAAATAAATAATTAGGAAGACAAAGACAGGAGATCTTAAAGCAGGGCGGGCGAAAGGCTGTCCCACAGCACGCTTCCTTCGAGGCGCAGTGGCATAGCTTCTTGCCTATTTTGCTCGTCTGTCCCGGAAAGCAATTTGGTGTGGTCTTCGGAGCAACGTACGGTCGCGACGATCCCCTAAGGCAAGTGTGACTGTATCCTGCTCGTGGTTACTGCCTGCTATTGGTCTGGTCCTTCTGAACAGAAATAACAAAAACAGTCATGCGCTTACTCTTCCCCACTCCCTTTCCTCATTCCCTTACCCAGTCCCCTTTTCTCCCGGCTTTAGCCGCAAGGTTGTGGCACCTGGCTGCACCCTTCTGTTGGATGCAGAAGGTGGCGCCTCTTGTTTGGGTGGTCGGTCGAGGTCAAGAGCGCGGCGCTAGTGCGCGCCGCCCATTTTAGTAGAGGGGAGGACCTCCCGACTGCCCGCTGGGCGGTGGAGCCCCTTTGGGTTCCTAGCCCGGCCGTGCTGGGCCAACTGGCTGCTGCTGCTTGCTGCCAGAGGGGCAGCCCCACGGCGGCTGGACGGCTCACGCGCCCGGTTGGCGCGAAGGGTGTGGGTATAGCGCCTGGTTGCCCCTGTTAGTGAGCCGTTCGGGCGCCCGCTCCTAGGGGTGCGGCGCAGATCGGCTCGGTGGTCCGGTGGTAGGTTGAGGTTGGCGTAATTTCCTGACCATTGATGGTGATTGATGATGGATTGATGGGCGGTAAAAAGTGTATTTGTCCCTTCGGGTCCCTAGACTGGCCGAACCGGGCCGACCGGTTGCTGCTGCATGCCGCCAGAGGGGTGGCGCGGCGGGGGCTGGGCGGCTTGCGCTTTTGTGGCGTGAGGGGGGGGTGGAGATACCCATGGCCTCGGATGTTAAAGTCCGGAACACATGCGACACGGACGGGTACCCATATAGAGTTTTCAATGCGATAAAAAAAAAATGTCTTTAAGCAGTGAGCGAGGATATTGCCTTTATACCAGACCGTTTCGAAGATGAAAGACTAATTTTTTTTTATAGTAGCTCAAATTGACTTTGTCCATCCACTTCGAATGCGGCTTCTGAAACTATGTCCGGTATAATGACAGGAGATACGTTTTCCATTACATTGCAATCTAACATTGTAGGTGAAATATCAATGTTGGGTACATTGACAATCAATGTCGGGCACACCTTCTTTAGTTCGGGAAATTCCTACATAGGATACCAGCTCGCAAGGGCGGAGACAATGGTTTATCCTACAGGCTATAGCCCCCACCATGAAATCGGAAACGCGTATACATCAGGAACGCGTATACGCAGTACACCTTTTATAGCTGGGTAAATCCTTCCGCGAGCCTTGGGGGAAGCTCATGGGGCGTGTCAACCGAATCGGAGAGGTTCTGTGTTTTTCGTATGAAACGCATCGGTGCTCCTCTCTTGCTGCGTTCCGAAGAGTCCGCCATTGTAGGGAGACCAGCACCGACGCGGTACTTGCGGTGACATGGGCTACCGTCTTCTTCATGGTCACTCGTGTAGGATGCTCAGGACCCCCGTACTTTGCGCCTACAACCCCAAACCCACGAACCCAGCCTGCGGGTTACACCTAGGTTGACCCGCTTTGGGAATGGATTGACATCTAACATAATCGACGAAATGTGCATATACACTACACTTCAGCCACCCACATTTGAAGGACATAACTGTGACTATTATATATTTTTTTTTGGATTCTAGTTTACAGGAGTTATATTGGACAGGACGTGGGGCAGACTGCTCTCATATAAAAAAAAATTGACCAAATTATTTTTCCTTAAAAAACCAAATCGCCTATCACACTGTCCAAATCGGGCTTAAGATCTACAAACAAAGCAATCAATCTGCTGAATAAATTTCATCCAATCTGTTATCTCGAGCTTGTAGGCGAGACTGTTTCACTGAATTACTTTCAATCTCACTCGTCGATAATTAGAAGGCTTCGTATATCAATCCGGATGAAGTGGCTAAATCTATTTCTTGAGGCATACGGAATGGCAAGATGTTGAGCATTAAGTACTAAAGTTTATTAGTGAACAAACTGCGGTGGTCGTTGTTATTTTTACATTGTTTCTGTCCCATTCCTGAATAAAGGACTATTTCGGGCCACGAAGTACTCGCAAAGACACAAACGCAGCTAATTAAAACAAATTACATGTGTGTCACAAACACTCAAACCGTTCCACATGGGTTTAACTGTAGTACTAGGAGGGATCAAAAAGAAGTGAGAACGACATACTACTTAGTAAAAAAAAAAATACTGGCAGGCATAGCTCAGATACATATTTGAAAAGTTAATAAAAAAAAAACTTCGAATCTCTTTTGTTTTTTTCTGAATGTAGTCATTTGTTTGCTTCGTGACGTAACGTGTTCTCGAAAATGGAGAAAAACGAAGTGCGAGCCGTTATTAAATACCTCTGTTTAAAAAAGTTAACGACGCAAGAGATTCATTGCGATTTGGAGGCAACATTAGGAGAGTCTGCTCCGCCGTATTTCACTGTCGCAAGGTGGGCTTCTCAATTTCGAGTAGGGAGGGACGAACATCGTTGCGGCCGTCCATCGACGTCAGTCACCCAAGAAAATGTTGCGAAAGTCGAGAAAATTGTATTGAGCGATCGAAGAATTACCATTCGATACTTAATTCAAGAAACGGGCATTTCATATGGAAGTATTCAATCCATATTGAAACAATCTTTGAATATGAGAAAATTCTCCGCAAGATGGGTGCCGAGAATGTGAACCGACAGTCAGAAACAAAATCGACTTGACATTTCGAAGATATTGTTGGACAAGTTTCAAGAAGATTCTGAAAACTTTTTGTCTCGTTTCGTAAAAATGGACGAAACATGGGTCCTTCATTTTGATCCCGAGACAAAACAGCAATCTTCGCAATGGAAACGGCCATCATCACCGAACCCGAAGAAGTTTCGTGTCGTGGCATCGTTTGGCAAGGTTATGGCCTCAATATTTTGGGACTCAGAAGGAATATTGTTGATTGATTACCTGGAGCGTGGAACCACTATTACAGGCCAATATTATGCTGCTTTAATTCCCAAGTTGAGGAATGCCATCAAAGAGAAAAGGAGAGGGAAATTTCGAAGGGGCGTGCTGTTTCATCACAACAACGCACCCGCGCACAGGTCGGCAGTTGCGATGGCTGCCATTCAGCAAGCTGGCCTCGAATTGGTTGACCACCGCCCTTATTCACCAGATCTGGCGGCTAGCGATTTTTATGTTCCCCAAATTGAAAAAATACTTAAGGGTAAACAGGTATGAAGACGATAACGAGGTAATGGATGCCGTGGAAAGCTTTTTGCAGGACCAAGACAAAACCTTTTTTGTGAAAGGGATTGAAGCCTTGGAAAAGCGCTGGACTCGGTGTGTAGAGAGACTCGTAAACTATGTAGAAAAATAAATTATTAAGTTATCAATAGTCATTATATTCTATCTCATTCTCACTACTTTTTGATCCCTCCTCGTATACCAAAAGTTTATTTAAGTAGTAATATATAATAAATTTGAGGAAAACCTGTTGTCACTTTTCATCAGATAGAAGAAGGGTCAATTGGTGACCAGTCGTTAATTTTTTTTTTTTTAAATGCTATCAAATGAAAAAAAACAAACAAAAAGGCCAGACAAATAAAACAATATAGGTCAGAGGATTTTATGGAAATTAGCCAGCTCCGGTGTTCTCAAAAGACACGGCTACGCGACCCCGGCCTCCTCGAGCTAAAACTGTCACCTCCCCATCCATCCATTACAGTTTTGTATCCTTGTAACCTATTACCACACCATATTTATTCCCATCTTAATAGTCTTACCACACCACCACTGCCTTACCACACCATATTTATTCCCATCTTAATGTCCCAATCCTGTTTCCTCCCGCCAATCTATTGGTCTGCCGTGCCAGAAGATGCATGACTTGGGGTGAGCCTAGTCGCGAGTAGCGAGCCGACTATCTGGGACCGGGTGCCTCCAGATAGTATATAACCTTACCCCTGTATCTGCAGGGGTGGACTACTAGTTCCCTTGCTAATCGTGGGAACAAAATGAGTGTAAACCAGAAAAAACTTGGAGGCGGCAATGTTGCTCGCCACACATCACGTCAATGTATCTCACGGGGAGAAAAGCGGGCTGCGGAGTGCCGCATTGCTACGTTCAATGTTCAAGGAGGTATGAAAGATAAGATTGATGAAATGTGTCGGGTGATGACCGAAAGACGTATTGCGATGTTAGGAGTAGGCAAGACCAAACAAAAGGGGAGTGAAATGTCCTATCATAGAACGTACACGGAAGTATGGTCCGGAGTTCTGGAAACCGAGCGATCCTGCCAGGGTGTTAGGATTATCCTCTCCGATCGTCTGACACAATGCATGAATGGGTATGAGTGTATGAGTCCCAGACTTCTCTGGATTCGCTTAAAATTGGGCTCAAACGCATATTTGTCTTGGCTGTTTATGCTCCAGACATGGGTCGCCCAGCCTCAGAGAGGGAAGAGTATTGGAAAAGTGTGAGAGATATACTCAGTACTTGTAAGGTGAATAAAAACATCATTATGTTAGGAGACTTAACGGTTGGGTCGGAGTTTAAAGAGATAGTTTCGAAAGTATTTTGGTAAAATATGGTGATGGTAGAGTGAATGAGAATGGAATGAACCTGTTGGAAGTATGTGTGGAAAAGAATCTCGTGGTAACAAATACTCTATTTGACCATAAGAAGATTTATTGGTATACTTGGGTGAGGAATGAAAGTAGGAGCTTGATCGACTTTGTTGTGGTAAACCAAAGGCTCAAAGCCAAAGTTGTCGATACCAGAAGTTATCGGGGAGTCAGTATTGGAACGAATCACTATTTGGTCGTAAGCCAAATCAGTGACTTGTTTAAGTCCTGGCGACATCGACCGAAGACGACAACTAGCCTTAATCGCATCAAAGTCGAAAAATTGCAAGAGGAACGCGTGGAAGCAGAATTTTTGAAAGAGATGCGTAATAGGACGTCTCACTTATAGGAAAAATCGTATGAGGGAGGAGTGGATGAAATTTGGTAAGCTGTTAAAATTGATTTAGTCCAAGCAGCTTCCATTATATGTGGCGTAGCCAAAAGGAAGGTAGGGAGATCGGTGGACGAAAATTGGTGGGATAATGAATTGAAGGCGGTTATAGAAGATAAGAAGAAGGCATGGCTGGATCTCCTAGTCCTTAAAGCTACAGGGAATAGGAATGTGCGAGGGAGCGCAAATCCCCAGTTGAAACGAGCAAAATACGTGTATGCGGAAGCAAAAAAGAGAGCTAAGGAAAAGAAAGAAATCGTGAACATAAGTTTGACAAGAAGCTTTCTGTCGATTTCAGGGCTAACCTAAAACTGTTTTGGAAACAGATTAGGTCGGTTCGTGGAGCGTCAGGAGCTTTGAAGCTAGGTTTGATTATGAATGCAGAGGGAAGTGTGCAAATCAATAAAAGAGACGTGCTGCATCGTTGGAAAAATATTTTGGAAATCTGCTTGAGTGCAGTAATGATGAGGCAACTATAGGTAGGCTATTGGAGCTCACTCACTCAAACAGTGATGCAGGCGATGAAATTACGGAAGAAGAGATAGTGAAAGCGATGAAAAATATGAAATCTGGGAATCTTCTTAAGGTGCATCACAGAAAAACACTTGGAAAAATCCCGTAAAGTGTTCCTTCATAGATTTGGAAAAGGCTAATGATCATGTGCCGAGGAATGAACTGTGGTCAACATTGCTATTTTATGGGGTTGACGATCGCTTAGTGAAGGCTTTGAGTTCTCCAAGAACTCCAAGGCCTGCATCAGAGTAAATGGGGAGTACACAGACTTGTATAACATCTCTAAAGGTGTTAGGCAGGGATGCATTGCGTCGCCGTGGCCCTTCAACCTCTATATGGACAGTTGTTTGAATGATTTGAAAGAGATAGAATGTGGTTAAGGTATAGAAGATTTACGTGTCAAGTGTCTTTTGTACGCTGACGACCAAGTGTTACTTGCATCGTCGGTGGCTGGTAATGACGTGGTAAATGTAGTGAATGAGGCATTTAAGAAGAAAGGAATGAAAATAAATGTAAGTAAGACTAAAGTCATGGTGATTGAAAGAGAGGAAACTGTGACCGAGTGTAATATTAATGTAGAAGGTGCAAGAGCGGAACAAGTGAATGAGTTTGTTTATTTGGGAAGTATGTTCACGAGAAATAGAAGGTGTGACGGTGATATTGAAAGAAGAGTGATCGCGGGCAACAAAGTGAATGGTGCCTTACGCGCCGTTGTGAGTAGTCAGTCTGTGTCAACAAAGGCTCGACTGACTATTCACAATAGTGTGTTGGTACCTACGCTAATGTACGGCAGTGAATGTTGGGTATGGCAAAAAAAGCATGAAAGAAGATTGAATGCTGTAGAAATGCGCTCTTTACGGAGTACTCGTATATGTGGAGTCACTCTTGCTGACCGAATGAAGAATAGTGTGATTAGAAACCGATATAAGTTGAAGGATAACGTGGTGACTAGGATAGAAAGAGGTATGTTGAATTGGTATTGGCATGTGGAGAGGATGTGTGACAGGCAGCTAACGAAAGGAATATATTGAGCAAATGTAGGTGGAAGCGTCGGAAGAGGTCGCCCAAGGAAAACCTATCACGACCAAATTAATAGTCTCTTGAAAAAGGGTCAAGTGCGTAGCACTCTAAATCGACGGAAATGTATGAAGAGATGTATGAACGTAGATGAAGCGAAAGAGGTGTGTCAGAATCGTAGTATCTGGCAAACTGTAGTCTCTGCCTACCCCAGTGGGATAAAGGCGTGAGTATATGTAATGTAATGTAAAGTTAAAATATTAGCCCACTGAGTATCTCGCTGGATCATCTCAGTGCGAAGTGGCGTTCCGGTCCGGTGGTAGATGTAAAAAATGCAGTATTTTTTGATGTTAATAAGTGTTTCTTATTTACTGATACAATTTTTTTTAAAGGTAGCTCCACTCTAGGAATGTATAGTGGATGCGTTTACAAATATGAAATTCACATGCATTCGTCTCGTGCGGGGATCGAACCCGCGATAATTCGCTCCAGTGGGCGGAGCAGCTTAATCTGGATCAAGCTGTCCGTCAAATTATTTTTAACTTCGACTTTAAAAAATGTTTGGGCTTCTTCAGTAAACTTTGTTTACGCGATTTTTTAGCCGTGTGTATAGCTTGGGTACTTCATTAAGGTCCAATATAGAAAGGATTGTCTGTTCATTAATTATAAGGGCTTAGACTGTTTATTGACTGGCGGCAGTTGTTTATTATGACGAGTTACTAGATCCAGTATTATTAAGGCGACTTGGTCTTGGATTTAGAGCGTATGTTCATAATCAGAGCATAGGATCAAGCAGTCGCGGGTTCAATCATCAAGTTCTCCTTAACCGGAGACTGATCAAACATTTTTTAATTTTGATTGATTATTTGGCTTGGTGATCTTTGGTTGAGGCCTCTTCCCTGCAGTAGTGGTTGGTTGGTGTTATTTAGTCCATTAAACAAATCAACATACCAGATTGTCTCGTATAATGTACGCAGAACACTATACGAGAGGAGTATATGCATAACTTTGTTTATTTATTATTGCGTTATGATAAACTAGCCCGTGACTCCGTTCGCGTTGACTTTAGACAGTAAACTAACATTTTTTCGGTATAAATGTATCCTATATTTTAATCCAGATAATAAACTATCTATGTGCCAAATCCATTTAGCCGTTATTGCGTGATTGAGTAACGAATATCTAAATATTGTAAGATCTAAACATAGAAACATTTATAATATTAGTATGAAGCGAACTATGAGACTGGAGGAAGCCAGACAGGTATGTAAGGAAAGAACCTGTTGGAACTCTGTGCTCTCTGCCTACCCCGCAAGGGATCTGGTGTGGTGATTTAGATAGATAGATATTTCAGAGTCGAGTTATAGTGATTTCTTTCTAAAATTACCGAGTAACTTGGGCCCTATTTAATAGTACTAACAATGACAGACGACAGATGATAATTTGATTTATTGTCTGCAATGCGACAAGGATCATTTAGCCCGTGGATGACATTAACAGGGGGCTGTTGGTGTGAAATAATAATAATAATAATAATATTTTATTTCGGATACTTGATCCATGGGTGTTACTTGAGGGTTACTTTTTAATTTTTTTTCTCGTCCAAGGAGATATTTCAACAGGCAGGTCCGCACGGTTACGAATTAAAAAAAGGAACTTGGGTAATTTACGTAGCAAACAGCAACCCAGCGATTGTCATGAAGTGAAATTCCACTAGATGACAGAATTAGTTGCGATTTTGGCCGCGGGCCAAAAGATCCTTGTGGGACTGTACAGGAAGCCACACAAACCCGCTTTATCAAACGACATCTGTCATGACAATGGGACAAGTCATTTTTGTCGGTTATATTAAGAAGAGTCCTCAACTAATATTATGGCTCAAAGTAGACAAAATGTCAGAGACAGAACAATGTTTGGACAAAGAATGGCTTATACGTGTTGTGCCTTTACACTGTAACTCTAAATTCTACTTAGACCAGTTTAATGGTCTAACAGATGTAGAATCGCTAGATACCTCAACAATGTTTTTTATAATATAATATTTTTTTTTGATAGCAGTTAGCCTAGTAGTAAAATTCAGAGGTATCTAACGATTAAGCGCAGTGGTTAAGAGCTTAAGCCGCTCCGCCCACTGTGTTTAATAGTCGCGGGTTCGATTCCCGCACTGCCCCAATCTTTGTGTGACCCATGATTACTTGTTTCGGTCTGGGTGTTTGTGTATGTGAATTTTTATGTTTGTAAGCGTACCCATGATACAGGAATAAATCCTAGTGTGGGGACTAGTTTAAAAAAAAGAGAGGTCTCGGGTTCGAATGCAGGCACGCATCTCTATCTTTTCGAAAGCATTTGCGTAATAAGAATATACTACCTATATATACTACTACCAGCATGGTGGACTATGGCCTAAACCCTCTTAGTTTAAGAGGAGGCCCATGCCCAACGGTGGGACAGTTATTAATATATTATATTTAAAACTTGGCCTACATCTCAACACTAGGAATTATTGCAGTGCCTAGGTTTACAAACATGAAAAACATTTACCGAGGCAGAAACAAGTATTTGTGGGACACACAAAGATTTATGCCGTTTAAGGAACCAAAGCGCCATTACTCGATTCAATGGGTCGAGTGGCTTAAGATTTTGACCACTGGAAGAAGCAGTAAAAAAAAATATTTAAGAAAATCAGCTTTTATGCAAAATGACGATGGAGATATTATGAATGTTGAGGAACTCCTATGGCCTTACGGCTCCATCATTAGACCGTGCTATCACCTATGTATGTAGTACTCATTAAGACAAATTTAACAAGCGCAAATATAAGGATGTCATGTTCTGTAGTTTAAGACTTGAAGTTTCGTTTGAAGACGTGCGATCTTCGCGCTATGTGCCTACCCCATTGCCTCTTTAACTTACTAATCTTATGAGCTAATTTTTTTTATTTATTATTAATTATATTCCGTGATATTCATAGCGATCCCCAAGGTTAAGCAGCGTTCTTCTCGATCGGTCTGAGATGGGTGACAGGTTGTGATATTTTCATATTTGACCGTCTTTGTGCTTCGGAGGGCACGTAAAGCCGTTGGTCCCAGTCATCACTTAATGTGGTAGTCGTTAAGACGAATAGGCGGCTTGATAAGTTCCAACAGCAGGTGGCCACAAACCAGCCTCCACCAAGCCGCACTGGAACCGCGTGAGAGTATGACTAATCTTTCTTACTTCGATTTGTGAGAAAAGGCCTATGCCCACCTGTGGGACAGTACAGGCTGCTTTATAAACACATCGTCATGCCTATATTCCCCAAGCGGGGCTAGCAGAGATATAATGGATACACCTATTTTTTTGCCGATGAGGTTAGGTCCCAAGTTATACGGGGTTAGTTTACTGCCATACACCGGGCATAATTCAGATTCCAGACTGAAATTTTCATCAGAAAATCTACATTTGTCCGACCAAGGATTATTACTATTATCTATCTATCTATATCATCAGATCCCTTGACGCCTAACCCGGCAGAAAGTACAGAGTTCCAAAAGGTTCTTTCTTTACAGACCTCTCTGGCTTCCTCCACTCTCATAGTTCGTCTCATACACGCTCGCTAGTTACGAAGACTTTTGACTTGTTCTTCAGATAAGACTCGGTCTATTTGGTCATGGTGACGAATATTTATTATATTAATGGCAATTCTATATATTAAATATCTTTGGTGCCGTTTGATAATGTTGCCATGTCTGTTGTTTCCGGCTAAAGTAAAACTTTGTGACAACACCTCAGGCTCGGTGGAAATTATTCGGCACCACGATCCGGGTTGCCATTTTATGTCCGACAAACGAGAGCACGTTTATATGATGTCCATATATGTTAGTTTACATGGTTAGTTGTTTAGTTTAATTGGTAACTAGGAGACGATATGAGTTCGATAAGAAAAATGGAAAGAAGCCAAAAAATCTTTTAGACAACATAAGTAATTTAAGAGTCAGCAAAATAAAAATGATAAAATGGATTTTTGTGTGTGTAAATGATCTACGCTGGCGGCCGCGAGGCCGTTTCAACTTCACCGGAAAAGAGGGCGAGCGTGCAACCACTACGTTCCAGCCAGAAGGGCAAGGGGGCAACTAGCTCAAGGGTGCCTCAAGGAGGAACGGCCTCGGCTTGGCCAGCCGTTATGGGGGAGGGCATATTCTAGGTGTCTCACCGTGGCGCTCTGCACTGGCTGGCAGGCAAGGGATTCTTCGACCTCGCCGGTGAGGTCGGTGTCTGATCCTTTGTGAGATAAAGTGGAATTGGGCCAGATATGTTTGTAGACTGGATAATGATAGATGGACGAACAGAGTGACAGGATGAATCCCATTAACAAGCCAGAGGAAGCAAGGCAGGCCGAATATGAGATTAAAGAAATGAGAGAGAAAATGTGAACCAGGCTGGATGGCTAGAGCATGAGAGAGAGCTAAGTGGAGAGAGTTAAGGGCTGCCTGCAGTACCGAGCAAAGAAAAAAAGTTTAGATAGATTTAAATAATTATAAGTAGAAAAAAAGGCTTTTTTATTTATTTATTTTATTAGGTGATATGAGATATACAATGCGAAAGTGGCCTACCATGACCTAACAGACCGAGTCTTATATGACGGGCAAGTCTAGAGTCTCCGTAACCGGCAAGCTTGTATGAGACGAACTATGAGAGTAGAGGAAGCCAGAGAGGTATGTAAGGAAAGAACCTGTTGGAACTCTGTACTCTCTGCCTACCCCGCAAGGGATGTGGCGTGATGATATAGATAGATAGATATATAGATAGATAGATGTTAAAGTTATGAGTTCAACCACGTACGTCTAGTCTCCTCTATATTGTAAAAAAATTATTATCATCATCATCGTATGGCGATGTACTTTTAATAATACGACCCACGATTAAAATTAAATGTCAGAGTGGAGGAGCCATTGCTTAGGCTATGGTGTCAGCTGGTGTAGCCCCTGAATTCCCTGCTGAATTTACTAGTGGGATAGTCCTTCACGATGTGCTGGATAGTCTGCACTGAGTCTTCACAGTCACAACAACGAGACTCAGTGATACCCCACTTATGAATATGATAATTGCATTTGCGACTCCGGTTCTGATTCGGTTGATGGAGGACCACACTACGAGGACCCTGTACTACAGTCGAGGGGTCGGCTGGGGTGATGTTACCCTTGGGGCTATAGAAATATTATGAAGTGACATAGACTGTCTCGTCGGTCTAGTGGCGAAAGATGTGCGTAGCCATCACGAGGTTCTGGGTTCAAATCCTGGCACAATGTGTTTTTTCTATAGAAAATTTTCCAATATCAGGTTGTTAACGTGTGCGGTATAATGGAAACTAATAATATTTATTATTCAGAAAACCATGATCCAACAGAGTTTTTCTTTTAATTCGCTTCACTCTTGACATAGTGGTCGTGGTCACGATGAGTTTTAGTCACTGGAGGCTGATGTAGCTCGCCTTACATATCGCCTTAGATATCCTCTCCACTAAGTTCGATCATTTGAGATTCTGGTGCACTCGATCAAAGCATCTCCCACTACGGACTTAATTTGGTCTGTCCACCGCATTGGTGACCTCCCACGTGGTCTAGTTCGTACTCCGATTATTCTTTAATTCAAACAAAATCCATTCTTCTTAGGAACTCTCTTCCTCCTAATGTGAGGATGGCAGAGAGCCGGTACTCCTTCAAGAAAAGAACTCGCGAACACATAACCAAAAAAATGTTAGCAGAATCATCTCGTTAGAATGTTGAATTATATTTATTGTATTTATTTATCTAATGTAACATATTTATTTAATTTTATGTATTCTATGGATATATACATATTAAAACTTGATATATATTAGTTTATTATACAAGGTGTACCTTAATAAACGCAAGACCTGAAAGTAGTTTGTTCTAAATCGTTAACTGAATTGATTTCAACAATTTTTAATGTATTTAACATTTTTTTTAAATTTACAAAAATGCTTTTACTCCTTTAGTGCGTTATAAAAAAATAAACTTATTCTAGATTCAGAGCAATAAGGAGATTTTAAATGCATTCCTAAAACGTATTTTTGTCAAAGCGGACACATATACGTGCAAGTTTCATTGATAATTGGGGTATGAAAGTGGTTAAAAAAAGGGTAAAACCTTTAATTTAGGAAATGTGGTTATTGTTTTGAATTGATGAAGCAATTATCTAATCGGGGTATCTGAGGTCTTGCATTTATTATGTTACAGCTTGTATATGCGTATCTGTGTATTATATTTAAAATATTTGTCCTCCCGATAATTCTTTATAATGTAGTCCATGTGCACCTACCTTGTTTTCTCTGCATCACCCTAAGGTTGACTGGGAGAGAATGCCTTTGGCATTAAGTCCGCCTCTGTACAATTTTGTGCAAAAAGTATAAATAAATAAAAGGCTCACGCATTCCATTTTAAGAAGTAGTTTCTCCATATGACGGACATCAGTCGCAAATAAAGTGGTATCATCTGCGTAGCGCAGGTTGGCGATTTTATAACCGCCGATCACAATAGCATCCGTCCAATCTTCGAGATTTATTCGCATAATAAGTTCGGTATAGGTGTTAAAAAGAAGTGGTGATATCACACACCCCTGGCAGACACCTACACAGAGATGGAAGCTGTCTGCAAGGAGATCATCAATTCACGCTGAAGCTGTCCCTCCTTCGTAAAGCTCCCTGAGATGGTATACTAGGTGTTTAGGTGTACCCATTTACAGTAGTGTATTCCACAAGGTTGGTCATTTCACAGTTGGTTAAATGCTTTTGAGAAGTCAACAAAGCAAATGTAGGTCGGCTTATTGAATTCTCGAGCTTGCTCGATGATCTGACGAACAATCAGAATCTGTTCACGGGTCCCCTTCCCCCTCACAAATCCAGCTTGATCGGGCGCAATCTCTTTCGACAAATATGCTTTCAGTCGTTCGTTCAAAATATGTAGCAATATTTTGCTAACGTGGTTAATCAGAGCAATGAGATGATAGTTGCTACATTTTTTTGTTGATCCCTTCTTGTGTAGAGGAATGAAAACCGTGTAAGTCCAGTCAGTCGGCCATTTACCAGTAAACCATATTTAATTACATATGGTGTGAAATATGTGCACGCCGCGTTCTCCTATTGCCTTTATGGTTTTAATTGGGATTGTATCTCTACCTGTTGCTTTCCCATTCTTTAGGTCTTTGATAGCGGCTCTAATTTCTAATTTGAGGATGTCTGGCTCTAATTCATCACTTTTAGGCTCCGTAGTAGTAAATATTTGTGACTGTAGATCTTCAAACAGCGATTGGCAGTAACATCACCACACCTTAGAGATTTGATCCAATTTGGTGACTAATTGTCCATCAGATCCCTCAATAGCCCCAGTTTTAGACGGCAGCGTCATTGTGATTAGATGAATTTTGATGCAGATCTCTAGACTCATGTCTACCTGCATGAGCTTCAATTTTCTCACAGATATTACGCAAGTATGCATTGTGGTATTGTCTACATTTTGTCTGGATTTGGGCAGACTTTCTGTTTAGATGTTTAAAATTTGCTTCGGCTGCTTTCATCTTACGACGTTCCTCAACTAGGTGGAAGGTGTCATCAGTCATCCAATACTGCCGCCTGTGTGTTGTAGTCAGTGCTTTAGGCACAGAGACAGCATTAACTATGAGGGTTTTTGCTCGATTCCATAGTGCCTCAGATGACTCATTTGCCAAATCAGCGTCCGACCATAGTACCCAGTTCTTTTCCACAATTGACTCAAATTTTGAAGCATCTTTTTTTTTTGACGTTTCACTTCAAGTCTTTTTTTTTTTTGTACAGTTCTAGCTGCTGTGAGATTAAGCGTAGTTTTTGAGATCAATAGATGGTAGTCTGACCCGCAATCGGCTCCAGGTAGTGTGTGAGCATTTGTTACAGATGTCCTCCACCGTAATCGAAACAAAATGTAGTCGATTTGGTTTCGGTACCAGGTGAAGCCCAGGTATATAACCGTCGAGGGTAGTGTTGGTAAAGGGTATTTGTGACCACTAGGTCATTTTTAGATGCAAATTGTATAAAGCGTTCACCAACAGAGTTAGTAATGCCTTATATCTATAGTTAGTAAAATGGTTAGCTTCCTTTTATATTGGCATTTAACATCGTAGGCGAAAAGTGGGTGTACACAGTACACCTCTGACACCAACGTGTAGGACTTTTTCTATCAAAAAATGTCTTTGCCCGACCTAGGATTCGGACCTAGGACTTCATGATCGCTACGCACATTACTAGCAACTATATCAACGCGGCAGTCATATAAAAAAGATAACCAACAAAAATATCTATTAAATAAATAAATCTCAAACTCAAGTAATTTATTTTGTATAAACCGTGTACTTACAAATTGTCAAATAATTTATTTTTTTAATCCAATTTAATTATTAATCTACCACCGGATCGAAACGTGGCCTCCACTGAGAAGATCCGGCGACGATTCTAAGCTGGTTTGTCTTTTCTATTTAATTCTCTTTCTCTTTATTTCATTTCTATTTCTTTTTTCAATAAAATTGTGTGGGTACAATGTTTGGGTTACAATTTAGTTTACGATCTAGCTCCAGTGTGATGCCTTTCGACTGAGTTATGAGACTAATGATGTCATTTCTAGGAAGGAAAGGTCTAAAGGATTTCAGATGGACCAGTCCGCACAAGCAGCACCCGTTCACGAGTATGACTACTGGAACAGAAATCACTCTCCTCGACCGTATTGGAGGGAAGGGAGTGACCTGCTCCAGACAGCCACCGCAAGCAAAGACATTATAGTGAGTATGAACAAACCAGAACCCCAAAGACGGTAGTCAGTACTATGGTATATACTTATTAACTATGCTAGATTTTTATTATGCAAGATTTAAGGAATTAAAATCCAATTTGTGATTAAGCCGTTCCTACATATTTTCATGTTTTAATGGTTAAACATAGTGGACTAAAGAAAATTTAAGATCATAAATATTGTAATAATACCTGTGATTGACAAATAAATAATTCTAATTCTGATTCTTATTCTATCTACAAAGCAGCAATATATTTATATGTTTACAATAGGTACGTTATCATCTCACTTACTAAGCTCCGAATTATAAACTTAATTCAAGCAAACACAAGATTTACAACCTAAAATCTAGGACAAACGAACTCGCAATTCCCAAAACTCCTAACGAGAATAAAGGCGAATACAATAAAGTCGGAAATTCCTTGCGTTTCTATCTAATCGCCTCATCAAAGTGAGCGCCCCCGCCGATTCGGAGCTCACGCGAAATAACACTTTATTGCGCATAAGCTTGTCCATTACTACATTTTATAGGGTTATGCACCGCGCGGAGAGTATAATGCAAATTAATGCCCCGTGTGAGACTACGCGGTCTAGGGTTGTCACTTTGATACTGCCTACTGTATTATATTTTTTTTTGTTTTTAATAAAAAGTAGCCCCACACTAGGATCTTTTCCTGTATCGTACAAACACAAATACCCAGACCGCAACAAACAATTGTGGGCTTCATAAAGATTTGTCCCGTGCGGGAATCGACACCGCGGCTGTTGGACCCAGTGGGTGGAGCGGCTTAAGTTCTTAACCTCTGCGCCAAAGCGTCCGTCATCACATTTACATACATACAGAGGCCCTTGTAACGCTGTGTGACAATGGTGTTCTTACCGATCGCCAAGGTAAAGCAGCGTTCGACACGGTCGGTCTGTGATGGGTAACCGTTTGTGGCATTTCATATTCTAGCGTATCCTTGATTCGGAAGGCACGTTAACCGTTGGCCTCGGTTACTTTACAATCTCTATTATCTTGATTTGTGAGAGAAGGCCTTTGCCCAGTAGTGGGGCTGTATATTCTGATATTATTATATTATACATACGTAATATAAGAACGTAATATCAGCCTATACTGCCCACTGCTGGACAAAGGCCTTCTTTCACAAATCGAGGTGAGAGAGAGAGTCACACCTAAATATAATTCACGACGTCCTGCGGATTAAAAGTGTGTGTTCTTCCTGACCTGGAAAGACTGACAAAAATCCATACGATACCTGGGTTTGAACCCGTCTGACTTTAAAGTCCAACGGTCTAACCCTTAGGCTGTCATTAGGCTAATTAAAGCGTGTAAAAATTTGAAAACCAGCACATTCAACAAAGGAAAAACGCTCTAGGACTAAAAACATTCTAAATATCGCCGCGTAGACCTGCTTTGGGTTATACACATCCAGCTCTTACCTGCCCACTCTATGTCCGTTGCTACGAGGTCGCCACTCGAGAAACTTCTGCCCCAACGATCGTCAGTTCTGCTGAAAATGTGCTGTGAAAAGGTGTTTAGAAATTCTAAGGGCTATATTAGTCACATTAGTAACCGGAACATTACAATTTACATTTAAAAATACCTTTTTAAAAACAAGCTTTTATAGCAAAAACACAACAACGATATCTTGTTGAGTTGATGAGTTCCTATGGCTTCCTTTAGGCTCCAATATCAGACCTTGTACACAACCCGGGCTTAAAGTACTCGTCAAGACAAATTCAACAAGCCCAAACACGACGATATATTGAGGTGCTTGGTGGTTTCATTATCCACCTTATAGTTTCATCATTAGACCCTGAACACCATCTGGTTAAATAGTGCTTGTCATTACTAATGCAACGAGCTTAATCACGAGGGGGTCACGTTATATATTTCACATATGCCTTCCGATTCCATCATTAGACCAGCTTTATGGTACCATATTATTGCATTGTCACCAGGCTTACACATGTATACCAAATTTTAGCTCAATCAAAACCCGTAAGTGCTTGAAAAATGGATTACAAGATTTGAACCAGAAAGACAGAGAGACAGACAGACATACGAACATTGCAAGTTAAATAAAAGCTTTTATGGAAAATAAAACTACCATATTTAAAAGACTCCTTTTCCTTGCCAACCCTAAAAACAAGCGCGCAGTATCGAGCGAACTGTAAGCCCTGAAGACCCCTGAGTGTATTACTACCCTTATATGCGATCCAATTAAGCCTAGGCTAGACTATGCAAATTCTGCTAACACACCGCACTTATCCGCCAAGCAGTCGGCCGGGTTGAATCATTCACTTTTGATTAGAATCCAGCATTTAAACATCTCTGAATGTGAAATCGCGCTAATTTCATTTGATATAACTTTCAATTAAAACATATGAGTTTTATATGAGTTAGTATGTAGCTGTTAATAATATCAGCCGAAACTGTCCAACTGCTGGGCAAAGGCCTTCTTTCATAAATCGAAGTTAGAGTGATTAGGTCATACTTCACCACCTGGACCTGGTGTAAATTAGCGGAGGCAGATTTGTGGCCACCTGCTATTGAAAGTTATCAAGCCTATATGGCTTCCAATTTGCCTTAACGACTACCATATTAAGTAATAACCGGGACCAACGGCTTAGCGTGCCTTCCGAAGTCCGGAGATGCTCAGTTATGAAAATGTCACAAACGGTCAACCCAAGCTCAGGCCCCTCTCAGGCTGACCGAGTCGAACGCTGGTTAACTTTGGTGATCGCTAAGAACACTGCAGTCCCACAGTGCTACGAGTGCCTCTACAATGCCACGAGCGCCTCCTGTAACTGTTATTGTATAAATAAAAAAAAAATAAAAAAGCCTTTATTCCTATTAGTAATTATTTACATCTATCTTATATATCTATACATATTGTTTTTTTTTTTTTACTTTCTTCTAGTAGTCGCCTCGGCGGCGTAGGCCTCCCCTAACTCTCTCCACTTCACTCTCTCTCGTGCTGTGGTCATCCAGACGGGTCCACATTTCCGTACAAAAATGTCTCTCCATCTCATTCTCGTTCTGCCTGTAACTGTAATTGTATAAGATTAAAGAAATTATAATAGATAGTAAATAAATCGTATAACTACGTATTGTTTTTTTAATTAGTTCTATCTATCTATCTATATCATCACGCCAGATCCCTTACAGGGTAGGCAGAAAATCAAAATCAAAATCAAAAGTTTTTTATTCATGTAGACCAAAAGGCACTTATGAATAGTCAAAAAGAGAAAATTATTAATTACTTAAGACTCTACCACCCGTTCGGAAAGTCATTCCTGTGGAGAAGATGGGCAAGAAACTCCACGGTTACTCTTTTTTTAAAAATGAGTTTTACAATTCTTTTTGTATACATTGCATTTATGGAGTATGGGAGAACAATGCAGAACGAGCTAAATAGATGTGCTTAAGTATAGATTAATCATAAGTGTACTTAGATTCATGATATTGGTCAGTGTCTACATAGTCCTCTCATTTACAAAATAGATATGTTGTAGAGGTATATAATAAAAAGCATAATAATAATAGTAAGAGAAAGTGTTACTATAAAATATGTAAAGAGCGCGTACAAAACAACTGGTCATAGCTCCAGTGTGATGCCGAACGAGACAAAATTCAACAGCATTATGGTACACGTTCAGTCAGACAAAGGGCAGGGGACGGACCAGTCCCCACCAGCAGCACCCGTTCACGAGTATGACCTGAGAAGCAGCCATCACTCTCCTCAACCATTTTAGAGGGAAAAGAATGACCCGCTCCACAGAGCCGCCACTAGCAAAGACATTTTAGTGAGCATGACCAATCCACGACCCTGTCGACATCGTTCGAGAATAATATTTAAAATCAATGAACGCTCGCTAGGCAGGACACGCTGCACTTAACATTATAATCTTCTAGATTTCAGTTAATTTGTGTAAAGGCATTTTTATCATTTAAAAATCATTTAGTGTATAATATCCTTTACTCATTAGTGAAGATTTAATATACTTTTTAAATCTGTCAAGTGGCAACTCTAACATGGGCTTTGGTATCTTATTGAAGCAGCGAATACCGACTCCTACGAAGGAAGTAAATACTTTTTTAAGCCTAACAATTGGTAATACCAGTTTATGTTTATTTCTAGTGTTTAATTTATGAACGTCACTCACTTTATTAAATAAATGGATATTCCTACGTATGTGCACTATGTTGTCGTATATATACTGTGAAGCGACCGTGAGAATGTTGATCTCTTTAAAAAGTTCTCTGAGGGAAGCCCTAGGTCCAAGATTATAAATGGCACGGATAGCTCTTTTTTGCAGTATGAATACATTTTCCACGTCAGCAGCGTTACCCCACAGTAGGATATCATAAGACATAGTGCTATGGAAGTAACTAAAATAAACTAGACGTGCTGTATCCACATCCGTAAGTTGCCGTACTTTCCACACTGCATAAGCAGCGGAGCTAAGTTTACCCGCAAGTGATGAGATATGGGCCCCCCATTGGAGTTTGGAGTCTAGGGTAATGCCTAGAAAGACAGTGGAGTTCACGAGGTCCATCTTTGTGCCATTAATAAGAATATTCGTAGCAGTAACTTTTACATTGGGCATAGTAAATTTAATACACTTTGTCTTGAGTGAATTAAGCAATAGATTGTTTATTTCGAACCAATTTGATATCCGTGAAAGAGCACCATTCACATCGTCAAAATTAAGCTTAGCTCTGTCAACTTTAAAGATCAAGGAGGTATCATCTGCGAATAGTACAATGTCACAGATATCACGGACAAAGTTCGGCAGGTCATTAATATATACTAAAAAAAGAAAGGGTCCTAAGATGGAGCCCTGTGGAACACCAATTGAAATATTAACTTCCTGAGACTTGACCCCGTTAATCTCAACACATTGAGATTTTTCACCTAAGTATGAAGCTAATAAATTAAGGGCAGTGTTTTTAATACCGTAATGCCTTAGCTTTTTAATAAGGGTTGCATGCTCAACACAGTCGAATGCCTTAGAGAGATCACAGAATACACCAATTGCATTCTGCGATGCCTCCCAGGCACCGTAAATTTGCTGAAGCAGACCTACTCCCGCGTCTGTGGTTGAACGTCCCTTAGTAAAACCATATTGATCACCGTGTAACAGCTTATTCTCAATAAAGTGGTTAAGCAATTGATTGAGTAGGATCTTTTCATAAATTTTACTCAAGGCCGACAAGATGGAAATCGGTCTAAAATTGGAAGGCTCGCTTTTTATCCCTGATTTAAAAATCGGTACAACTTTACTAAGTTTCATTAAGTCGGGGAACCTACCCTTCTCTACACATTTATTAAATATCGTCCCCAGATATACCCCAGAAGTCGACAGTGTTTTTAATGTTTAACGACTTAAAGGTTAAGATTATGTCTGTCGGGGTCACATATTTAAATTCAAACAAGACATTGCATTCTTTTACACTGATTTTTAATATTAGTTCAGCTTTTCGGGAAGAGGAGTTCAAAGAGCCAGTAGTATGAACTAGAATTTCACTAAAAAAATTATTAAAAGCCTGCGCAATATCGAAATCATCTGTTAAGATGTTATCATTAATTACAAGTTCAATAAGATCATCGCGTGGTTGAGTTCTCCCAGATACACTGTTAATTATACCCCATGTGGTTTTGATCTTATTTGATGACCTTTTGATCATATTGCTATAATATAAAGACTTTGCTGCAGTACACACCTTCCTAAAAGTCTTCGAGTAGTTTTTAACATATTCCAAGAAAGCTGGGGTTTTGATTATATGTTTTCGTATCATACAGTTCATACATCTTAGCTCTACTTTTATGAATTCCTACAGTAGCCCAATCACTAAACTTTGCTTTCTTGGCCGTTGAAAATGATTTTATTTTAAATATATTATCGAATTCTGATTTCATGGTATCAAAAAGGTTTTGATATAGGTAATTGGGATCATTATGTAACCAATCCATATTAGATATGCGATTGTAAACTTTATCCCTAAAACAGTTTATACGTCGATCTGATATCGGCCTACAAGTAACTTTACATAACTTAGGTATAAGGTGGCTGGGTACTGACACCAACAAACCACTATGATCTTAGGGCAAAGCGTTTATAATTAATTTATCAAACACTTCACAGTCGCAAAACACATTATCTAAACAGGTAGCAGACGTAGCAGTGATTCTAGTCGGTTCATTAAACAAGCATACTAGATTAAAAGATTTAAAAAGATTAATTAGTCTACAGCTAATGGATGACTTTTCGATTAGATTGACATTGAAGTCACCACATATAATGCTTTGCTTTTTAATACCAGAATTTTTTTTAACACCTCTTCCATAACGTTTTCAAATGTATTAAAATCACCTGAGGGCGGTCGGTAAACGCATGCTACAACATAACTATCCAGTTCGACACAAGATATCTCAACAATGCGTTCAATAGAAAGACCCATAATGTCCTTGCGCTCTTTACACTTGATGTCGTTGGCGACTAATATTAGAGACCCTCCGCGTATGGCTGTTTTTCTTGTGAACGCACTCAACACTGTGTACTGACTTTGATATTTGATTATTTCATGAGATTTCAGCCAATGTTCAGTAACACAGAATAAATGGACGTTGTATTTCCTTACAAATAATTCTATCTCGAGATCTTAGCCAGCTAAACCTTGCATATTCTGATGAAAAATATTTAATTCTATTGACTTAGCTGTTGTCGCATTTACTAGTTTAAACTATGGTCACACAACCTAATGTTGCTGCCAGTATCAATCATTTTATTTTGGTTTATATTGCATATAACCGCGTCAGAGAGTACAGAGTTCCAACAGGTTCTTTCCTTACATATCTTTCTGGCCTCCTCTACTCTCATAGTTCGTCTCATACACGCTCGCCGGTTACGGAGACTCCTGACTTGTCCTTCAGATAAGACCCGGTCTATTTGGTCATGGTAAGATAGTCTAGGTCATTACCGGTACCTACATCCTTCTACTATCGCATTTTAATCTATTTTGTCATTCTTTCTTCTTACATTCTTTCTATATGCCCGAACCAACGGAGCATACCCTTTCTCATCTTTACACCGATACTATCTTTCATACCTACTCGCTTTTTTACTACGCTGTTGCGAATACCGTCGGTCAGCTTCACTCCGCACGTCTTCCGCAGAGCTCACATTTACACCGCATTTATCCTACTTACATTCTCCTTCTTATATACCCAGCTCTCGCTGCCATATAACAGCGTCGGGATAAGCACCAATTGTGGATCACACAAAGATTTGTCCCTGGCGGGAATCTAACCCGCGACTATTAGACACAGTGGGCGGAGCGGCTTAAGCTCTTAACCACTGTGCTAAATCTTTCATCATAGTAAACTATTTAATATAAAATCATTCCATTAGCATAGCGTGGAAGGATCTCTTTGTGAGTCTGCCTACCTTGTTTAGAAATGCCATGGCTCTTATTAGCTATAACCAACTAACGGTGCGTTACGATATCTTTGTGAAATCGTCGTTGTCAAACCAATGTCTGCTATCAGTGTTGGGCATTTCTCAATTGTAGAATCAATCAATTGAAAGGACATCGTCGAAAATGGCCCCAGAGCTAACAAACATGTGACCTATACCATAATTATTTATCTGTTTAATTATAGTAGTTGCAACCTTCCATATCTAATGGACAATTAGCAATCCAAAACGAATAATTGAAAGTACTGTAAGTACTTAAATCAAAATCGCCAACGTCTTTTCCGAATGTCAACGTTGTTATCGACTTACGGTTGGAGATATCAATCCAATCTATCGGGTAATATTCAATCGATTACATCCGATAATGATCGATTTGATTATTGATAGTGTATTTTACATAACGTTTTTACAAATACATTGTGGGCTACATTATAACTTGTAACTACTTAAAACCTCAAAGCTAATACTTTTTTTGCAATAATGCAATTCCTCCAAAAGATAATTTGCAGGTAACTTGAAATCATACACGCATTTTGTCATTGCTGTTGGTTCTGGAGCAAATCATGTATGGACGCAGACCAATGAATTTTGGACTTCAAAAGCTTCAGTTTCTCCCGTGACCATGGGTGCTGTTGAGAACTTGAAACGTCGGAAATCTTAAAACTAAAAATAAGCCTTGTCGAAATTAGAAATATTTTAATTGCGACCTAGTTTTTTCACAATTAATATTTGCCCAACTCTCTTATGTGCACTTATTGGAGATTTCGACTTTTTTCTTATACTACTTATAACAGCGGGAATTTTTGAGAATGCGCGAGAATCCCGTGGAAAACTTGTTTTTTGAATATCAAGTTTGTATCTTATACAGTTCACGTACTTCTATTCCATTTAGGCACTGTAAATTGAGCCTTATGGTGCTCCAATACTATAAATAATATCATTACGCGATCATTCCACGAAGATATCGTAACGCACCGCGTTTGGTTATAGCAAATAATGACCCTGGGAGTTTAATTAAACGTTGTTTAGAAATAACGTTTCGCTTTGCCTTCGCTTGTTATGATTCTAAATGAAATTATTATTTACCTCCATTTGTACTATCATTTCTGATGAATTATTATCTTGTATTTTAAGTATTTAGGTGCTTAGAGTGCTATGGAACTGCGATAAATACACAGATTACTAAAGTTAAGCAGCGTTCAGCACGGTCAGTGTGAGATGGGTGACCGTTTGAGATATTTCCATTTTCGAGCATTTCCGTGTTTTGGAAGGCACATTGGTGCCGGTAACCATTTCATGTGGCAAGTCGTTAAGTTTCAACAGCTGGTGGCTACAATCCTTCCTGAATCTACCAATCCACACTGGGTGCGCGGGATGGATTATGACCTATTTTCTTTTACTTTGGTTTGTGAGCGGCCTTTGCCCAGCATTGGGACAATAAGCACAACCTGATTTTTACAAGGTGTATCGTAATTAACGCAAGACCTCTCAAACACCCTGATTAGCTAGTTGCTTCACAAATTCAATCATCATCATCATCAGACGAAAGAAGTCCACTGCAGGACAAAGGCCTCCCCCAAAGATCGCCACAACGACCGGCTTTGTACGCATCCAGCGCGACCTTCACCAGGTCATCGCTCCACCTTGTGGGGGGCCTGCCCATTCCACGTCTTCCGGCACGAAGCCGCCACTCGAGAACCTTTCTGCCCCAACGGCCGTCAGTTCTACGAGCGATGTGCCTAAACGTAACGTAAACTAAATTTACAAATTTAAAGTTTTTACCCCTTTTTTAAGCACTGTTATACGCTAATTAACGATGAAACTTGCAGGTATATGTGTGCATATTGAGAAATGCATTTTAAAAATACATTTGAAATGTCCATATTGCTTTAAATCAATAATAAATTTAGTTTGTTATAGCGCACTGAAGGAGTAACAGCATTGTTTGCAAATTTTGAAAAAAAATAATAAAATGCATTAAAAATAGTTGGAATGTGTTCAGTTACCGATTTAGAACAAACTACTTTCAGGTCTTGCGTTTATTATGTTACACTTTGTATATTATGGGTTTTTAACAATTAAATATACATCGTTGAACTATATGACTGCTTCAATGAGTCATGGTAATATAAAATTCCACTCCTAAGGAGGTTAATAATTAGCAACGGAAAGTTCTATCGGACACAATGATACTAATTTAATTAATTTATAACCAATGTGGAACTTTGGAGGAGGTTGGCCTGCAGTGGATGTCTTTCGGGTGACCCTTCTCAATTCTCATTCGAAATATTTTTTCAAGCCAACAAAACATAATGCCATTTTATATAAACAGGGGAATTAATTTAAAAATATATCAGCACAGTAGACATAAATAACTACACATGACTGCCTCACTGGTCTAGTGGCATAGCACATCGCTTTGTGATCACTAGGTCCTGGGTTCAAATCCTAGGTCGGATAAATGTAGTTTTTTTGACGAAAATTTTCCGTATGATTCCGCAGTCTGGAATTGTGCCCGGGTTCAATAAGCTCGCCCACTATTTTATGGGACCTAATATTGTCGGCGAAAAGTGGGTGTACTCAGTATGCCTCTGCCACCCCCACTTGGGGAACATAGGCGTGACGGTGTTTACTTCAGTGTGAGCTGTGCCGAAAGTAATTTGGTCCAGCACGTACTGGACTGCACTTATAGGTAAGCTGTGAAGCAACGGAGTCTCTTTCATAGCTGTTTTTTAACCAAAATCACCTCCTTTTTACTTATCCATAGAGGTGAAAGAACATACAATTTATACCATTCTGTGGAAACACAATCTGAACTGTCCGGATCTTCTACCGTATCAAAGACTTAAAGACACAACAAGATTTAGTCAGCATCCGTATTGGACGCATGTATCTATGCCACGGCGACCAACAATGAACACAATGCATATTGTTAGATACCGCTATTGTACCGAGCTACAATAAGATTGTTCGATCGAGCACTGGGAATACCGTGCGAATAGTATTGCCCCTTTGAGTAATACTAGGCTTGGCTAAAGTTAGACTAAAGCTAAGCTAAGGCTAGGTTGATTTTTATGATGTGTCTGATGGGTTCGATTTATTTTTATATATTAAACAGTTCGGCGTGTAATCTTTTTATCCACTAATGTATCCGAGCTTGTTCATTTTGGATATGACCGGATACAAAAGACTGGCCGTAAGATAAGACGTTACCCTCGCTAGGTACGTAGTGGACGTCTTGAGGGGGAAAGTGCATCACCTGGAGATATTAGAGGAGCTCCAGCTTTGCGCGCCTGATAATTATGTCGGTGGGCACCGGCAGCCTCCGTTACTGAGTGTTCCGGTAGCTCGCACTAATTTAGTCATGTATTCACCTGTGGCTCGCGCTAAACGTATCGCGCTAATCTCATACATAAAGAAATTGATATTTTTAGTTACAGCCAGACGAAATTTATTGAATGCGCAAGTAGGTGTTTAGAACACACACATACCGTCACGCCTATATTGCCCAGAGAGGGTGGCAGAGGTGTACTGAGTACACTCACGTTTCGCCGTCGATGTTAGGTCCCATGTAATAGGGGGCGAGCCTATTGCCATATACCGGGCACAATTCCAGACTCCGGACTCATACTAAGAATTTTTCGTTAGAAAAACTATATTTGTCCGACCTAGGATTTGAACCCAGGACCTCGTGATCACAAAGCGATGCGCTTTGCCACCAGACCAACGAGGCAGTCAGTATTTAGAACAACTTAATAATAATAATATTTAATTTATGAACATACATAATGTCGTTGGGTATAGCATCGATGTGGGTAACTGTAAGGATGTTGTAATTTATAATAAATAAATATTTTTGAACCGCAGGAGGACGAAAGTCACTGACATAGCACTCAGAATTGCTAAACTTAAGTGGCAGTGGGCGGGGCACATCGCTCGTAGAACTGACGGCCGTTGGGGCAGAAAGGTTCTCGAATGGCGACCACGTACCGGAAGACGTGGAGTGGGTAGGCCCCCTACAAGATGGACCGATGACCTGGTGAAGGTCGCGGGTAGAAGTTGGATGCGTACAGCACAAAGCCTAATAATACTAAGGTAATACTAGGCTTGGCTAAAGTTAGGCTAAAGCTAACCTAAGGCTAAGCTAAATATGGCCTTACACTCATTGTTGTCTGATGGGTTACGTTTTGTAAATGGTAATTTTGTATCTAGCTTTTCTTGTCATGCTGAATAAAGATTGGAGCTAGTGTGAAACTAGGTTGAAGTCGACTAGAATCAGCTTAGATCGTGGCTGTAGTGAGACATTAGCAAATCTGAAGCAAAATTGAAAGCAAGTTGAAGCTAGAATTCTAGATCAGTGAGTTTTTCTGTGCTTATATCTTACTTCAATATTTGGTCAAAGTCTGAATTAATGTGTGTTGCTTGTTGAACAGTAAGCTAGCTAAAGCTAGGCTAAAGTGTGGCCTACTCTAAGCCGCCCGCTCTCATAGTAAAACTATTACTGCTTCCATACCACGAGGCAGTGTTATTGGATGTCTGTTATTTCTCATATACATTAACGACTAGCCTTAAATCATAGATGAACCATGTGTCCTATTCGTAGATGACATATCTATACTAATTCCATGTAAAGCTAATTTAAACCTAAACAATTAATTAAAGGCTGTCCTTACAAAAACGTTAAGCTAAAGCAAGATTTTAATTGTTATAGTATCGAGTAGCTAGTGATATTAGCATTGTACCAGGTAACTATAAAATTGTAGAAATACCATAAAATGATAATATTGAATACTGTTCCTATATCCTGTATCCTTTAATCGAAATAACAAAATCGTAAGAAAAGTCTAGGGATAAATAAATATATCATAAACAAAAATTGAGTAAATTTTAACAATACTTGCTCGCTTGCTAGAAATAAATTATTAACCCGACCTCTATTAGATAGAACAGCAAGCACAGAATTTTTAAGAATTATTCAATAACCAAACTAGAAAATGTGTATGCAGTTTTTTCTCCGAAACAGGACAGCAATTTGGTAAAATTCTTTAAAATATTCAATAAAAGAATACGTCTTCTATTTTTGAAGGGGGTTTTTGAGCGTTTCACCTTGTACTAGTAGTTTCAGTTTAGGAACAAAAGTCACGTTTTGTTCTACGATACGTGTTTCGCATACACGAATGACCTTGCATCAGTCGTCCAGAGTTAAAAAGCTTGTAACTCAGTTTTTAAATGAAAATAAATTGTAGGATTTATATATTTTTTTGAGGTTAATGCATATATTTAATAATAATAAAATTTGATGGTTTATAAACCTTTTCGAAAATATTAAGGGCGTATGTATCTAAGGTGAAAAAATATTGTAGAAATTACTTTTATTTCTGTGGTTTTTTTTTGGGTAATTCTACGGGGTAATTCCGTATAAAGTAGTGTTAGTATTAGCGTGACTTACGGTTTTCAAGTTCGATAAAGAAATCAGTGCATATTTCTTCATCGAACTGAAAACCTCATGCTGACTTTCTCCAAGCAGAACCGATAATATAATGGTTTAATACCTATTGCCATTACACTGAGAATAAGTCTAGATTTCCGTCTGCTTATTGAAATTTAGGGTGTGGACAAACGGAGAGCGATGGAAACGCTCGGCTACGCTCAGTCGGCGGTCGTCACACTGCAGGAGGGATGTCGCGCGGGCCGGTGACCGCCAAACACTAGGGTCCCGCTAGGTCCCACACGCGTGTTAGCGTCTCGCTCCCCCGTGTTTCATTTATAATTGCGTTGGGTGCGACGGCGGTGTGTCATGACGTCTGCCGACGCGCCGAGCGTAGCTGCGGTGTGTGGCGTCTCCCGTACATTTTAGTACATTACAACTCTCCAGGTCGCACCACTGTCGCGCTCCCGTCGCGCTACGTCGGCTATGTGGTGAAACATTTACAAAATAAAAACGGTAATAAATTTGTGTTCAGTCTAGGTTTTGTACCCATGACTTCATCATTATCACTCTCCCGCCTTGCGCTACAAGAAAAATGAGGCAGATAATTACAATTTCTGTTTAAAATTTCATTACATAAAATATGGTTTTAAGGAATCCCTAGTACTTATGAATGCTTTGTCTATCTTATAAATTTTTCATTCTACCTATCGATCAAAAATCTTGATCGACCTGTAAAAAACAAACCCACGGTTTATATATCCTGCCTCCAAATTTCCTAAATTACTACAAACAAATTTAATATGCGTTATAAATTTAACTAAAACAGAGTTGTGACATTTTCGACGCCAACCATCGCCAATAGGTACAGAAATATTTCCCAATAGATTTAACTCACTTGGTTTTCTTTCAACCGGAAGTGTGTGCTCAAAGGACTGAAAAGGAAAGAAATATTCACGACTAGAAATTGTTCAGATTTTCTGCAACTAAATCAAACAGTTTAATAGCATTGGTAGGAATTGGTTTTATGAGATTTGATTTTTTGACTAGAACCTATATTTTATATGTTCAGCACCGAAAGGATAGGCGGAGATTAAATATTGAAAAAAAAACGAGCGAGGCGTACAGTAGTCGCATATGATGTGTAATATCTGACATGTTATCCTACTATGAAATTGAGATGACTCATTGGTCAAATCAAATAGCGCGCTCTTCCCCGGTTCCACCGCGCGGTTGCGTATAACACATATCCCTTTTCCAAAATCACTCCCACAAAAAATATCCAGGAACTGGGAGAAAAGATGTTACACATCAAAAATATCCCAACACTGAAAAATATTCCTGTATCTTATCTGTTATCGGTTGGTTTATAAGCATGAAATTCACATACACAAACACCCAGCCTGTAAAAAATATTTGTGCGTGACAGAGATTGGTTCTGTGCGGTGCTACTCCAACCAATGGACGGAGCAGCTTAATTTCTTAACCACTGGGCCAAGCTGTACGTCGTTTTTATCATGCTGTACTGTCTTTCTTCTGGGTAAAGGCCATTTCTAACAAATCGAGGTAAGGGAGAATAAGTCAAACTCTACCACTCGGTTCTACAAGGTGTAACGTAAAAACACCCCGATAAGAGAATTGCTTCATAAATTAAAAACGAAAACTAAATTTCTAAATTTATACGTTTTTACGCCTTTTTAAGCACTTTTATACCCCAATTAACAATGAAACTACACGTACAGTCTATGTGGGCGTTTTGTGAAATACGTTTTAGGAATGCATTTGAAATCTGTTTATTGGTAAATCAAGAATAAATTTAGTTTTTTATAGCGCACTGAAGGAGTAAAATTGGGTTATTTCGAATAATAATGTGTTGGAATATTAACCAATATGTATTCTTATGTGTGTATAAGTGAAGCTAATTGTAACAAAGTGATAAAACGTGCCTTTTCAATTTCCTTCAAAACGGCGGTTGCAATTAGTATGTAAAATTTCCATTGCATTACTATCCAGGGTAGGATACTTCATCAATTTCATTATCATTGTTGTCATCAAGTTCATCGGGGAGTTGAATTAATTTATACAAACATTACTATGTATAACACTGGACACTGGCAACATAAACTTAAAATTAGTGTGAAGTCATAACTTATAGAAGAACAGAAGAAGAAGGAGGAAAAGCAATTTTGCAAATTTAAAAAGAAATTGTAAGATACGTTAAAATTGTTGGGATCGATTCCGATTTAGAACTAAACTACTTTCAGGTCTTGCGTTTATTATGTAACGTATATCCGATGCAGTAGTGTATAGGATCCCAATTGTAGAGATTTTTTTTTTTTTTTTCTTTTTTTAAAAAAATACGTAGCCTTACACTAGGATTTATTCCTGTGTCGTGGGTGCGTTTACAAACATGAAAATTCACATACACAAATACCCAGACCGGAACAAATAATTGTGGATCACACAAAGATTTGTCCCGTGCGGGACTCGAACCCGCGACTATTAGACGCAGTGGGCAGAGCGGCTTAAGCTCTTAACCACTGCGCTAAATCGTCCTTCAAGAATGACCTATTCTCAAGGGTAATCAGAGTTTTTCCATCTAAAACCTCCCAAAACCTGTCAATATACTTTTTATACAAGGTGTAACATACAAAACGCAAGACCTCAGATACCTCAATTAGATTATTACGAATTCAATACGAAAATCAAACTTGCAATTTTAAGGAGTTTTCTAACATTTATTTGAAACTCTGGCACCCAAATCAACCTCGAAACTGGTGCTTTTTTCATATTGAGGTGTATGTATTAGAAATGCATTTAAAATAGCCGCATTGTTTTCAATAATGATTAAATTTCGTTAAATACAGCGAAATGAATGAGTAACAGCAATTTTTGATATTTAAAATAAATGTTACATCCTTTAAAAATAGTTGAAATCGATTCAGTTGTCGATTAAGAACAAACTACTCTAAGGCCTTGCCTTATTTATGTTTCACCTTGTATAGAAATAAATCTCAGAAGCATTCCGTAGTCTGTAATTGTCCCCGTATGAAGTAATAGAGCTATGCTAGGCGTTTCTCTACGTGATCGAATCGGGAATGGGAGATTCGTAGAAGAACTAAGGTCACCGACATAGCACATAGCATTAGCAAGCTGAAGTGGCAATGGGCAGACAAAATAGCGTGAAAATCGGACGGGCGTTGGGACAGAAAGATTCTTGAGTGGAGACCACGTATTGGCAAGCATAGCGTGGGATGGCCACCTACCAAATGGACCGAAGATTATGTGAAGATCGCAGAAAGTCGTTAGATGCAGGTGGCATTGGACAAGTTGCACTGAAAACCAATTGGTGAGGTCTATGTACAACAGTGGACAAATACAGGCTGATTTGGTGATGAAGGAATAGACTTGCCTTCTATTAGATTTGAACCTAATATTGTATTCCAAAGACCTTACTATCCACATTTTAAGGTAGGTAACGAATATATTTTATGTTTGTCGACAGTCTCGTTGGTTTAGTGGCAAACAATGCGCGTAGCGTTGCGCTATTATTCAACTTCTGTGTCAGTCATTCATACATACCGGCTGCGCTTATAAAGACAGTGGTGGTGCCTGTTCCTAAAAACAAAACTGGCGACCTGTCTGATAAAAATAACTACAGGCCTATATCCTTAGCAACTGTTATAGCTAAAATTATGGACAGTTTGCTTGACAGTTGCCTAGGTAGGCATTTATCTATAAATGACAGACAGTTTGGTTTTAGGAATGGATTATCCACCGAGACAGCGATTATGACACTGAAAAACACAGTGCAATATTATACTGGGAGGGCGACACCTGTGTATGCATGTTTTCTGGACTTGTCTCGGGCATTTGATCTTGTCCCGTATGACATCCTATGGAGTAAGCTAGAACAGGAGACAAGTCTACCACCAGAAATCATACAAATTTTTCAGTACTGGTACAATAATCAGTTAAACTGTGTACGATGGGCAAACACCTACTCAGATGTTTATAAGCTCGAGTGTGGAGTGAGGCAAGGGGGCTCAACATCACCCAAATTGTTTAATATTTTTATTACTAAGTTGATCGATGAACTTAGCAGCACTGGTATTGGATGTTCGATAGATGGAGTTTCATTCAACAACATAAGTTATGCTGACGACATGGTGCTGCTGAGTCCGTCGATCAGTGCGCTTAGGAAGCTAGTAAAAATATGCGAGTGCTATGCGGAGGCCCATGGACTGAGGTACAATGCTAAGAAAAGCGAGCTACTAGTTTTCAGAGCCCGGAATAAAAATTACGATACTGTACCCCATGTCTCGCTATGTGGAACGCCATTGAGCAGAACAACACGGTTCAAATACTTTGGTCACTGGGTTACGGAAAATGGCACAGATGACTGTGATATAGAAAGAGAGCGTAGGGCGCTAACTGTAAGATGCAACATGCTGGCCCGCAGGTTTGCGAGATGTGACAGTAATGTCAAGATTACTTCATTTAAGGCATTCTGCCAGTCTTTTTATACCTGTACCCTGTGGACCAGATACACACAAAAAGCGTATAATGCCTTGCGCGTGCAGTACAATAACGCGTTTAGGGTACTGTTGTCGCTGCCTCGGTTCTGCAGTGCATCAGGTATGTTTGCGGCGGCGCATACTGACGACTTTTTCGGTATTATACGCAAAAGATGCGCATCCCTGTTGCGACGTGTTCGAGACAGTGACAACAGTCTGCTGAGAGTTGTTTCCAGCAAAACTGAGGGCCATTATATGGAGCACCTGTGTAGGATACACCTGGTGTAATGGTATATAAAAATAATAAATGTAAATTTACTAACATAGTTTAAGCAAATGTTTACTAACAACTTATGGGTTTTTTTTTATTTAGCCTGAAATAAAGATGATTTGATTTGATTTGATTTGTAGCCAACACGAGGTCCTGGGTTCGAATTCTAGGTCGAACAAAGCGTAATTTTTCGGTAGAATTTCCAGAGTTTCCAGATTTCCTGGCATTCTGCTCGGTATAAAGGCTCGCCCTCTATTATATTAGACTAAAAATCGCCTGCAAAAAGGAGGTGCACACAATACATCACTGCCACCTCCGCTAGGAAACTATAGGCGTGATACTTTAAAAGATTTTATCAGTATAAATAAATATACTTCTATCTATCTATCTATCTATATCATCACGCCAGATTCCTTGCGGGGTAGGCAGAGAGTACAGAGTTCCAACAGGTTCTTTCCTTACATACCTCTCTGGCTTCCTCCACTCTTATAGTTCGTCTCATACACGCTGGCCGGTTACGGAGACTCTTGACTAATATACTTACTTATATATAAGTATACTTACTACTACATGTAGAAATACTTCACATTTCATCACCATAAAAATACGTTAGGTTACAGTTTTTGCTTTTAAAACCTCCCCTGAAAACTGCACACTAAAAATAATTATAGGAGAACGACCACGACCTACATTCGTACCGTTGCTGCCTATAATTTTCACGTCTGCTAAATCTGAAATATATTTTTTTCGCTGACACGCTGATTTGTATTTGAACGATGTGGTGTAGCGATATGGGATCGTTTGCGTTTTATTTGGATTGGGCAAAATGATCGTTTGCGCAAACGATGTTTAGATGGATTAGATTATTTTATTGCAGTGTTTTTGGCCTTACATATTTTTTAGCAAATAAAAACATAATTTAATTAAAAAGATCTTTTAAAAATAAGCTTTTATAGCAAAATCATAATGAAGATATCTTGTTTAGTTGAGAAGTTCCTCTTTTCGGCTCCACAACCATACTATCCGGGTCTAAATTACTCGTCAAAACAAACCCAACGAGCCGAAATACGGCAGGGTTATATTCAGTTGGTCATTGGGTGGTTCCATTGGCTACCTTTCATCTTTATCATCAGACCCTGAACGCCTGGTTGTAAAGTACTTGTCAATAACGACCCAATAAGCCTAAACATGTAAAATTATACAACATAACCCCCTCGGGTTATGTTGTATAATTTTACATGTTCCTATGACAACCATCGGACTCCATCATTAGATCAGCTCCATGGTACCATATAATTGCATTGTCACCAAACTTACATACGTATGCCTATAATAATGTCTGAAAAATGGATTACAAGATTTGAAACGGAAAGGCAGACGGAAAGACAAAAGAACAGTACAAATTAAATAAAAATAAATACACTGTCACGCCTATATTTCCCAAGCGGGGGTGGAAGAGGTGTACTGAGTCAACCCACGTTTCGGCGACGATGTTAGGCCCCATGTAATAGGGGGCGAGCCTATTGCCATATACCGGGCACAATTCCAGACTCCGGACTCGTACTGGGAAGTTTTTCGTTAGAAAAACTACACTTGTCCTACCTAGGATTTGAACCCAGGACCTCGTGATCACAAAGCGATGCGCTTTGCCACTAGACCAACGAGGCAGACTAATAAAAATAATTTGCTTGTAAAAATAAACACCGCTTTGCTTCTTCTTGTTGTATCAATATCTATTCCGCTAAATGTACGTCTAGTTATATTGATATCGCGTTATATTGAGTAGCGGTCACAAGGACTGGGTTTTAATCCCACGTCGGAGAAAGTGTGCTATTATCATCGAAAATTACTTAATAGCATTCCGAAGTCAGGACTTGTGCCCGGTATGACTGTGTAGCGACCCCTTTACATCGCTACAAAATTGTGACGATCTACCCACAGATAGCGCCGAATATAAAAACGATTCTCCATACATGTCTAGAACGCGATATAGAAGTTTGCACGTCGCGTTACAATACAAGCTTCTGACAACAACTCTTGGGGGACACTTCTTATTCTCTGGGTCAAACAGGTCAAATATCTAGAGGTCACCCTAAATAATACCATGACCTTCGGACCGCACATCAAGCGAGTTCGTAACCGAGCAGCCTTTGTGCTGCTGTGTAGATCATTACGGGGAGATACCTAGTATATGCCCTCCCCCATAGCGACTGCCTAATCCTAGGCCGTTTCTCCTTGAAGCGCCCTTCAGCTAGTTGCCCCCTTGCCCTTCTGGCTCGAGCGTAGTAATTGCACGCGCGCCCTCATGCCCGGTGAAGCTGTTAAGGCCCCGCAGCCAACAGCGTAGTTCATTTACACATACACACACACACATACACAAATTCTCAGGGGAGAGGCAGGCCCTGCCAGACACAACACCCGTCTGGCTGGAACATCTTTCCTTTGTCAAATCCTGCCGCAACGTTCCTGCCAAAATTGAAATATGCTCGTCCCTATTACAGTGGCGGCAAAATGTAGTATCTAAGCGATGGACGTACACACCGCTTGGGGATAGGCATGACAGTATTTATTATTCAAATTGACTTCATCGTCAGCTGGAACATGTCTACTGCAGAACAGCCTCCCTCAAAGATCAGCACGCCAAATATTATTAAGGGCCTCTTTCACTACCCTCGAGCAAAGTTTGCAATAGACTAGTACTTACTCTAAGAATAAATTACATCTATCTAGATATATCATCACGCCAGATCCCAGGGTGGGCAAAGAGTACAGAGTTCCAACAGGTTCTGTCCTTACATACCTCTCTGGCTTCCTCCACCCTCATAGTTCGTCTCATACACGCTCGCCGGTTACGGAGTCTCTTGACTTGCCCTTCAGATAAGACACGGTCTCTTTGGTCATGGTAATACATATCAGAACACATATATCGCAATAAGCTCAATAATAATAAGACGTTTAACTTGACACGATAATCTAAATACCATTTGCACAAGAAGCAAAAACGATAAAAATTGTTCGCACGACACCCCGTTATATAAACTTATGCGGTGCAAATCATTATTCATAGTACGAAGAATTATAATGGTACTGGAAGAGATGTAGTTAAACAACACAATATGAAAAAATACTAGTGAGAGAATTAAATAAAGCATGTAATGGTCACTGAGTTAATCGTCCGGACTCCTCACTTGAGATCCCGTTCTTATTCTTAGACCTAAGATCTTAAGCCTATTAATTTATAAGCAAGAGACAAAGAGATCAGATTTACTAGATTACTGGCAAGTTTCACGGGAATTATGTTATAAAATAAATGAATTGAGTTTGAATTAGAGAGTGAAATTTCTACCACCGTTAGTACATTGGTTCAACTATGATATATAGATATATTTCTGGACCCAATAATGCTGATGCTGTCCCTGATACCTATCTACGGCATATTCTCGCATAACCTCCCGATGCCCTTACATCCCTTCTTTCGGATACAGATACCGCACAAAGGATCTAACACCGACTTCGCCGGCGAGGACGAAGAATCCCTTGCCCGCCGGCCGGTGCAGAGCACCACGTCGAGACACCTAGTATATGCCCTCCCCCATAGCGAATCCCTCAGCCGTGGCGGTTCCTCCTTGAGACGCTCTTGAGCTAGTTGCCTCCTTGCCTAGCTAGTTGCCTAGCGGTTACACGCTCGCCCTCTTGTCCTTCGGTGAAGCTGTAAAGGCCCCGCGGCCAACAGCGTAGATCATTCACACACAGACATACGCACGCACGCACACACACACACACAACATTGTCCCAGAATATTGTTTAATTTTTAGTTCACCACTATTATATACTTACGAAATGTATTACTACCGCGCTTTTTTAACAGAAATGTATATTCTTGTAGTCACTTCCAGTGTCTGTGCATCAGTAATTATGACACCTAACGGTTATTACATGAAGACATATTGCCATGAATTGTGGGAGTACATGATATATCAATGTTGATTGTAATATTAACGGGAAGTTATGGGCTTGCGAGATGGAGGATATGCGTCAGTGGAATGGACAATTTAGTAAATATATATTGCTGGCTAAATGAAATACCGAGGTGCTTGTAGCGCCATAAGACCGACTGTTAAAGAAAGCAGCGTTTGGCTCGGGTGGTATAAGATGAGTTACAGTTATTGGCATTTTCATATTCGGACGCCCCGTACTTTACAACTGAATGCGATTGACGGTAAGCCAAGTTGGAAGCCTTAAGGTTTGGTTAAGTAGCCGACGGAGTGCGACGGCCGGCGGCGGTTTGCAGCGAGGCGCGCACTTCACACTGCAGGCGCGACGTCACGCTGGCCATGTGGCCGCTTAACACTAGCGTCCCGCTCGCACGCGTAATGGCATCTCGCTTCCGCCTTGCTTCGTTTGTAAGCGCGTCGGGCGCGACGGCGGCGGGTCCTGAAGTCTTTCGTTGCCCTGAGCGTGGCGGAGCTGTGTGAAGTACCCCGTACATTTCAGTACATTACAACTCCCTAGGTGATGCCACCGTTGCGCTCTTGTCGCACTGCGTTGGCTATGTGGCGAACCTTTAGAGGCGGCTTGATAATTTTTTACACTGCGGTTTGCCTTTTGCTGGAACTCATCACGCCGCCTATAAGGCTCTTAAGTTAGCTTAACGACTACCATATCAAGTGGTCTGCCATCCTTCCTGAAGCACGGAGATACTAAAATATGAAAATAACCGAAACGGTCACCCATCTCAGACCGACCGAACCGAATGCTGCTTAACCTAGGTGATAGCTAAGAACACAGTGGTCGCCTAGCGCTACTAGCACCTTGGTGCACCACTATCCACCAAGTGGGGCAGAGGTGTACTGTGTACACACACCTCGCGCTAACGATGTTAGGTACCATGTAATAGGGGGCGAGCCTATTGCCATATACCGTGCACAATTCTAGACTCCGGACTGATTCTAGAAATTTTTCGATAGAAAAATTACATTTATCCGACCTAGGATTTGAATCCAGAACCTCGTGATCGCAAAGCACATAAGTGGTGAACCACTAGACCAACAAGGCAGTCACTTTAACCACCCCAAAAATTACCACAGTTGCTTAGTCAGCATGACACAGGGGCTTAGGGGATTCTAAATGTTATGCACCGGTGCCCCTCTTCTGTTCTTCACTCAATTCAGTTCAAACACGCCTTGAAGAAGAATCATACGGTATTCATAAAGCGACCTCAAATTCACCTATAATAAAAATAATGCTTCAAATACAGCTTAATGGATTAACCGACTAAGCCAACGACAAATTCGAAACCGATTATTTATGCCATCCCGACGAGTTACCGATTCGATATTTACGACAATAATCGAGAACTGGAATAACCGATTAGAACAATCGTTATTTACGGTGTCGCGTCGCGCGGCCAGCTCAATAATTCACCGAACACTGCTCTCGAATAGTGAAGGGTATTCGATTATCGAAAGATAAATGTATCGAACGATTTCCCTGTTGCATCGAATCGGTTTGAATTAAGTACTAACTAGTATGACGTTGAAGGAGGCATAAAAGTATTTAATACATGCAAAGAAAGATAGAAAATATTTTTCATCTAAAAAGACCTTTTAAAAACAAGCTTTCATAGCATAAACACAACGAAGATATCTTGCTTAATTGAAGAGTTCTCATGACTTCCTTCCGGCTCCATTATCAGACCATGAACACTATCCGGGACTAGACAAGACAAATCCAACGATCCCAAACACGGCAGGGTTATATTGAGTAATTGGGTGGATCTAATGGCCAGCTTCCGACTCCATTATCACACCAGCTCCACGGCACCATAAATTATTGCATTGTCACCGAACTTACATACGTATGCAAAATCTCAGCTCAATCGTATACCCGCAAGTGCTTGAAAAATGGATGACAAGATTTGAACAGGAAAGACAGACAGACATAAGAACATTTCAAGTTAAATAAAAGCTTGGAATTAATTACAATTCCTCTTTGAAAATAAGTGTAGGGTTTAAATCTCTGATGGGACTTCTAGATTTTTCTAAACCTATGTGCTATTATCTCGACGGACTCATGCAGTGATTTAATCGCGGGTGCGATCCCCATACAGACCAAATCTTTGTGTCATCTACAATGATTTGTTTCGGTCTGGGTGTTTGTATACCTGAATTTCACGCCCCCACGATACAGCTTATGCCACTGCTGAGCACAGGTTCTCATGAGGTGAGAGTGAATGGGTCACACTACACTACGCGAACCCAGTGCGGATTGGTGGAGGCAGGTTTGTGGACACCCGCTCTTGAAACTTATCAAGCTGCCCATAAGGCTTGCAACTAGGCTTAATTACTACCACATAAAGTTATAACTGTGCCAAATAGTTTGACATGTCCTCCGAAGGACGGAGACTCTTGAAAATGGAAATGACACAATGGATTAGCCTTTTAAAACTGTCGCTACAAATTCCACGGTACCAAAGCGCTACGAGCGTCATATATTACCTTTATCCTTCTTCTTACTAGAAAGAAAGAAAGAAAACTCATTTATTCTGAGTAACAACACAAGTTCATTAATAAATGAACAAAAAATAGGTACAATTAAATTAAAAACAAATATGGACCCATGTCGCCATCAAAACGGATCCCTCATTCAGCTAAAAATTGTAACCCAGTTTGTTCCGAGTTACATAGCTAATAAAGTTACATTCTAATATTATAAATGTGAAAGTTTGGATGTTTATATAATAGCTCTTTATTTCTTTCACAAAGGTAAACTTAAGTGGCTAGTACAGGTACACAAATTAGAATTCCTTTGTGAGACACTGGTGTCTGCACTAGGTAAGCCTGTGTCGCAAATAATGTTTCGATGTTTGTAAATACATCACGCAAAAACGGCTGAACGTTACTTTATTACCTGCATTAACACATAGGATTTTTATCCCGCAAAAATGTTAGATTTCTGTCTAAAGTCAACGCGATCGAAGTCGCGGGCAGAAGCTAGTGCTTGTATTACATAATTCTAATAATTATGCATCTACTTCGTCTAATACATATTCCATAAATTCTACGAGAATAGCAAATAACAGTCTGCTTATTCCAATAGACATGCTATGAATATTTAATAACGAAATGGATTTCAGAATAGGCACCTAAAAGCCGTTAAATTTCGATCCATAGATGGTTGCGCTGCTTTTCTATGCATACGAGTTTAGAAATAGACTTATCAGAAGGATTGTAGTTAAATAAACATTGAGTCGGGATTGACTGGGCTAAACACAAATAGAGCTATTTCGTATATTAATTTCAAACAGTGAGTGAGTGCAGGGTACAGAGTGAATGGTGCGATGATAAAGCTACTTGGGAGCCGGCACTTAAGCCAAAAGGCAGCTGGTCATACATAACGGAGTGCTTGTCCCAACGCTGTTATATGGCAGCGAGAGCTAGGTATGCGAGAAAGAGAATAAAAGTAGGATAAATGCGGTGGAAAGCGAGCACTGCGAAAGATGTGCGAGGAAGACCTACTCTATCTTTCCATGGCCAAATAGACCGAGCCTTATCTGAAGGACAAGTCAAAAGTCTCTGTAACCAGCGAGCGTGTATGAGACGAACTATGAGAGTGGAGGAAGCCACCTGTCGAAACTCTGTACTCTCTGCCTACCCCGCAAGGGATCTGGCATGATGATATAGATAGATAGAGAGAGAATTTCAAAGTATTATTATTATATTAATTTGTATACAACGTGTAACATAAATGTTGTAAGGCCCAAGTACCTCAATTAGATTTCGTTTTACAAATATATTTTAAAAATCACAATCACAGTGTTAAAGAGTTAATTGTCATTTCTTAAGAACTTAGATATTCACACTGACTAGAAGACTTGGCATAATGAGGAATAATGTTAAGAAGTGCAGTTGATATCACTGTATTACTTATAATCTCGGTACAATGTATTTAATACAGCAGATCGATGAAATTTTGGAATGACCTATAATAATTTAGATAATTTCAGTACTTAAAAATATATAACATATTATTAAAATAGTTGAAATCGATTCAGTTTCCGATTTAGAATAAAATACTTGAAAGCAGTATTATATCTTGCGTTTTTTTATTACATGTTGTATATAAATATATACATAGCTCGCAAACTCGGTAAGCTAAAGTGGCAATGGGCTGGTCACATCTGCAGAAGGACCGACGGCCGATGGAGCAAACGTGTCCTAGAGTGGAGACCGCGACTTGGTAAGCGTAAGGTAGGACGGCCCCCAGCTAGATGGGCCGACGACCTCAAAAAGGTCGCTGGGACAGACTGGATGCGGAAGGCGGAGGACCGTGTGCAATGGCGCGTGTTAGGAGAGGCCTATGTCCAGCAGTGGACTGCGATAGGCTGATTGATTGATTGATATATATTCATAATCATAATCATTTATTCATCTGCAAATATGGGTTTTACAATGATGACATAATTTTTAGAATAGATTCTCCATATTTCGCCAAAAATCATCCAAATATTAGATATACCTTAATTACTGTTAAATTTAAATAACGCCATAATCTAATAATACAATTAAGTGCAAACATAATATAAGGTATTAGGTAATTATATTGGTGGACGATTTAGCGCAGTGGTTAAGAGCTAAAGCCTCTTCGCCCTTGTGTCTAATAGTCGCGAGTTCAATTCCCGCACGGCATAAATCTTTGTGTGATCCACAATTATTAGTTCCGGTCTGGGTATTTGTGTATGTGAATTTTCATGTTTGCACGCAACGCACCGCAAAGACACAGGAATGAACGCTAATGTGGGGCTACGTTTTTTTTTTAAAAATGTAACAGTGTCACTCCGGAAGTGCCGATAGAAGTGAAACTTGAATAGTCAGGAAATATTTTTTATTTTTTTTTATGTACGGAGGTGTCGGTAACAGTAACAGTATCGCGAGTTCAATTATTTTTTCCCATCTAAAAAAGGCCCAACGCGCCGCCTAAAGAAGCTTTCATTTCAAAAAATCGTTAAAAAAATGACGTCTCAGTGAGTAAATTTTTTTAAGCCTATCTACCTCGATTTGTATTGTTTTCCCATACTCCATGGATATACATACTCGATAAATTCTGCATTAGTAGAATTTCATGGTTTTGTTTGAATTCCATTATTTTTTTTATATTGCTACTATTTAGTTTCTTGAGAATTCTCCGAAAGAATGATCAGTCTTTAAATAAATATTGGTGTGAAGAAGCCCACATAAAATAATAATGGCCTGTTGCTAATCTGTGTATCTATGAAGCCAAAATTTCTCTATCTATCTATCTTTATCATCACGCCAGATCCTTGCGGGGTAGGTAGAGAGTACAGAGTTCCAACAGGTTCTTTCCTTACATGGCTTCCTCTACTCTCATAGTTCATCTCATACACGCTCGCCGGTTACGGAGACTACTGACGCCAAAATTTAATAACCACAATATGACCACAACCGATACAACGACGGGCATGGGCGCCTGATGCAAATGAAATTTGCAAAACGACAAATACATGGTCGGGCTGTCTGCAATGATAAGGAAAATTGTACGGAAGCACGCACTGACTATAGTTCATGTATATTCGATTGATTGATATTTTATGTATATATATTTATGTATATTATTCATATCTATCTATCTATCTATAACCTCACGCCAGATCCCTTGCGGGGTAGGCAGAGAGTACAGAGTTCCAACAGGTTCTTTCCTTACATACCTCTCTGGCTTCCTCGACTCTCATAGTTCGTCTCATACACGCTCGCCGGTTACGGAGACTCTTGACTTTTCCATCAGATAAGACTCGGTTTATTTGGTCGTGGTAAGATAGTCTAGGTCTTCCCCGGTACCTGCATCCTTCCACTTTCACATGTATATTATTCATATGTATCTATTATACTGCCTCGTATAGACTGCCTCGTTGGTCTGGTGGCAAAGCGCATCGCTTTGTGATCACGAGGTCCTGGGTTCAAATCCTAGGTCGGACAAATGTAGTTTTTCTAACGAAAAATTCTCAGTATGAGTCCCCTGTTCGCCCCCTGTTACATGGGACCTAACATCGTCGGCGAAACGTGGGTGTACTCAGTACACCTCTGCCACCCCCTCTGGGGAATATAGGCGTGACGGTGTATCTATTATATTATACGATACGATCCATATACAAGGTGTGTGTTTGTTCTAAATCGGCAACTGATTTGATTCCAAAAAAATTTCATGTATCTTACATTTTTTTTTAATTTGTAAAATAGCTTTTACTCCTTTAGTGCGCTATAAAAACTAAATTTATTCTTAATTCATAGCAATAAGGAGATATCAAAGGGATTTCTAAATTTGGATATAAAAGTGCTTAAGAAAGGGTAAAAACTTTAGATTTGGAAATTGGGTTTTCGTCTTGTTTTCATGAAGCAATTATCTAATCGGAATATCTGAGTTCTTGCGTTATTTACGATACACCTTGTATATATTTTTACTTCAGATAGTATGTTTTAATATTTATTTTTCGTTTTTATCTCTCTTTCACGCCTAGCTCGGATTTGCACCTGCTTCTTTTATTTGCTGCATCACCCCAAGTTAGACTGGCAGAAAATGCCTAAGGCATTCAGTTAGCCTATGTACCAACAGTGCATAAAGTATAAATAAATTGATACACACGCAAAATCAACAAGGCCCGCTCTGAGTTAGGTAGGGAGCATTTTAGTAACCAATTTCGATAAATAGGTAAGCACTGCCAGAGGAAAGAATGACAAAAGAATGACAAAACAGATTTACAATGTGAAAATGGAAGGATGCAGGTACCGGGGAAGACCTAGACTATCTTACCACGACCAAATAAACCGAGTCTTATCTGAAGGAAAAGTCAAGAGTCTCCGTAACCGGCGAGCGTGTATGAGACGAACTATGAGAGTCGAGGAAGCCAGGGAGGTATGTAAGGAAAGAACCTGTTGGAACTCTGTACTCTCTGCCTACCCCAAAAGGGATCTGGCGTGATGTTATAGATAGATAGATAGATAGGTAAGTACGGAGATACTGAAATATAAAAATTCCACAAACGGTCACCCATCTCAGACAGACCTTTTTTTTTTTTTTATCACAGGGAAAACCCTTTATGGGTACCCGTCCGCGTTCGGGGGACGCGGAGGGGTTATGTCGGAGTCCTTGATCCATCAACACTCGGGGCCGTAGAACCGGCTGTTGATGGATCAAGTGTACCGACTAAAAACCCTGCGGTGACACCGTCTTTGTCGCGAGTGTCGAGGATCACGGGATCGCCGTTAGGCACGCTCCGCGACCCCGACGCGACCTGCCCTGTTGAGGGCCCACCTTGGGAGTAAACTCCCTAGCGTAAGTACGCCCTCCCTCTACGTAGACGCCACGTTGATGTCACCCAACGCGGCGTCTCCCTCTCGAGCTGGGAGGCAGACTCCCCCGAGTCTGCCACCCAGGTGATTCGGTAGAGACACCCATGTACCCGGACTTTGACATCCGAGGCCATGGGTATCTCCACGCCCCCTCGCGCCACACGCACGCGAACCGCCCAGCCGCTGCCGCGCCGCCCCTCTGGCGGCATGCAGCAGCAGCCGGTCGGCCCGGTTCGGCCGGGCTAGGGATCCGAAGGGGCCCCACCGCCCAGCAGGTGGTCGGGAGATTACGCAAACCTACACCGACCACCGTACCACCAAGCCGATCTGCGCCACTTACCCCTAAGGGCAGGCGCCCGAACGGCTCCCTACCAGGGGCGGCGCCACCTGCTGCACCCAACTCTCTCTCCCAAGGGAGAGCGAGGGGGCAACCAGGCGCCACACCCACACCACACCCTTGCGCCTAAAAGGCGCGCGCGTGAGCTTTCCAGCAACCACTGCGCCACCCCTCTGGCAGCAAGCAGCAGCAGCCGGTCGGCCCAGCACGACCGGGCTAGGGACCCAAAGGGGCCCCACGGCCCAGCGGGCGGTCGGGAGGTCCATCCCTCTGCAAAAAATGCACGGCGTCCAACAGCGCCGCGCTGACCTCGACCGACCACCCAAACGACAGGCGCCACCTGCTGCACCCCACGGAGGGGCGCAACCAGGCGCCACAACCTTCCGGCTAAAGCCGGGGGACAGGAGACTGGATAGGAGAAGGAAAGGGAGGGATGGGACGTATGACTGTTTCTGTTCAGAAGGACCAGACCAATAGCAGGCAGCAACCGCGAGCAGGATACAGTCATACTTGCCTTGGGGATCGTCGCGACCGTGCGCTACTCCCAAGACCACGCCAAATTGCTTGCCGGGACAGACGAGCAAAATAGGCGAGAAATTATGCCACTGCGCCTCGAAGAACGCGTGTGGTGGGATAGCCTTTCGCCCGCCCATCTCAGACCGACCTAACTGAACGCTGCTTAACCTTGGTGATTGCTAAGAACACCGTGGTCGCATTACGCTACCAGCACCTTGAAATTTTAATACCGTCCCGCCTATAATCCCCAAGCGGAGGTGGCAGAAGTGTACGGTGTACACCCACTTTTCGTCGACGATGTTTGGTCCCATGTAATAGGAGACGAGCCTATTGCTATATATGGCACACTTCCTGACTCCGGACTGACTACATTTATCCACCCCAAATTTTTTTCGTTTAAAAAACGTAGGCCCACCCTTGGATTTATTCCTGTGTCGTGACGGGAACATGAAAATTGGCATACACAAAAATCCAGACCGAAACAAATAATTGTGGGTAACGCAAAGATTTGTACCGTACTGGCATCGAACTTGCGACAATTTGCGAGGGCGGAGCGGCTTGAGCGGATTTGAATCTAGGACCTCGTGATTGCAACGTGCATTATTTGCCACTAGAACCACGAGGCTGTAAGAAAAAGAAGAAAGGCGTCAACAGTCTTATCCAACTCGGCTAGGCAGCGCTAAGGAAGTTACGTAACATCTTCTCGTCCCAAGTACAGCAGTGTTGTATGACAAGTCTTTGACCAGTGAGTTGCTAGTGATAACCTCACGATGGGCCCCAAAAGAAGGTCAAGCGTCGCATTACGGAAGGAACTATGCTTGGAGTTTGCCAGTAAGGTTGAACCAGAATCAGGAGATCCGCAGAACTAACGTCACCGATATAGCTCTCAGAATTGCCAAACTTAAGTGGCAGTGGGTGAGGTATATCGTTCGTAGAACTGATGGCCGTTGGGCCAGAAAGGATATCTCGTAGTGACCTCGTGTCGAAAGACCTGGAGTGGGTAGGCCTCTCACAAGGTAATCCGATTAGTTGGTGAAGGTCGCACGTCAAATTTTGATGCATATAGCACTTACCTGATCTTCGTGGTGATCTTTGGGGGAAGCCTTTATCCTGGAGCAGACGTCTTTAGGCTGATTTCATTTTTTTAATGTTTTTGTAAATAAACAGTGACATAAAAAGCGGGTAAACTGATACTGGATATAATACGCAGCTTTAACCACGGAAGAAAATAAAATGCTGAAAAAAGAAGATGACTCTTCTTTTTGCGCAGGCTGACTATCATGTATTAAACCTGAAAAATAAATTAACAACTAAAGATACTTCTAGACGAGCTCAGTTTAATAATGATCATCTTTTTAAATTGATACTCCGAGTGGGCAAAGATGTCAATACCAGGAAAGTGCGTGTTATATGTTTCCAAGAGCCGACGTGGTGGGACCCACACACCAGCGTTAGTTCTGCACCTAGGTGTGTAGCACAAACAGGGTGCGCGAATCCCACGCACCATTGCAGTTCTAGACACAACATAACATAAGTCATTTGTGAGGTCGTTACAGTCGAGCTTATTATTAAATAAGCCATAAAGCATCATACATAAAAGCAAAATACGCCTAGACTCCAAGCTAAACAAATCATAACGCATTAATAGTTGGGAATAGCAGCTCCTAGTGAGAAAACATTTGAATCACTATACCAGCACATTCAATAAATTTGGCGAAGGCTTGGTCTAGAATTTGAGGCGCTCGTAGGCTGGGCCGCGGTGTTCTCAGCGATCATAAAGGTTAGGCAGCATTTGACTCGGTCGGCCTAAGATTGATGCCCATTTATAGCAATCCGATTTTCGAGTATCTCCATTTTTGGGGTGGCACGTCAAGTTTGCTCTCCGTAAGTTCTAACGGTGGGTAACCAAAAACTTTGGGTCCGCACGTAATATAACTGACTTTGGGTCTGTTGGGTCCTTAGACCAAACTTCTTGCTTCCTCTGCCGACCGGCGTTCATAGACCGTCGGTACACAATATACTAAAAGAAAAACTCAATGTTAAAGTAAATAAACGTAAAGTTACACATACGCCACTGAAAATGCCTGTACCTAAACTAGAATTATTTAAAAATAGTTGTGTGTGGCACCACTAATTTTTAATACGTTGCCTCAGCAGATTGTAGAATTACCCTATAACAAGTTTTGTGTTGATCTGCGTAAGTGGTTGATATTAGAAAGCTTTTATTCAATCAACGAATTTTTGAAAAAACATTTTTTTTTTTAAATTTTTCATACAATTATCATGTTACATAAGTCAGACATATATAACCTAAGTTGTACAAAACAGTAATCATAATACTAAAACAACTGACTCCTGAACTAAGTAAAAAATACTTGTATCTCAGGAGCCATTGTTCCTCCCATGAGAAAAATATGACAACTTCACGATTCTTGTAGCTCAATGTACGTAACAGTGTTTGGAGCATTTATGATGGAGTGTTTAAAATGCTTTCCGTATAATCGTATGACAATTTCTGCAACCATTCAGTAAGCTTGATTTTTATGTTGAATTAGCTTGATTTTTATGTTGAATTTGGTTAGTGTGTATATACATATCAATCGATTAATTGTATTATAAAGGCGTGCACTTAGGATTGGGTACTGGCGACTTGCAAATGCGGTGCGAAATTGAACGGTATCACAAACCGGCCGACCGCGGCGCCTCTGAAGGATGCTTGAATCGAGGGGGAGCGTAGAATGTCGACGTAAGATAATACGCAATATGAAAAGTTGTTGTAAGTTCATGTCGATCCTACTATTATAGGAATGCATTATAATAAGTTGTTTTAAAAATTAATATTTATTTGTATTAATTAATATTTGCATGCTATCACTAGGTGGCGAAATGTGTATCTCATATCAAAAACCTACCATCTTTGTATTGTACCACATTTTAAGCAAATAAAATTATTATTATTATAAAAAATATTTTGCGTATACCCAAACTTTTTTGTTATGTACTATATAAAAGAAGCAAATGCGACATGCATTAAATAAAATAATTCTAAACATTATCTTTTACATATTAAAATCAAAGTCCCCAAAATATCCCCCATAAGACCGTTTCACACAAGAAAACAACTTTCAAACTCTAAAATTGCCATTCGAGGGCAATTAAATTGATTTATCACCGTGCGAGCAATATCGGGCACACTTCCGAATACCATTATAACTTTTTTTAATATTCACAATTGGTAACATTAATCCTTTAAGTCTCGTATTCAATAGGCAACATCATTTTGTTTTTTAAAAAACGTATCCTAGGTTTTATTCCTGTGTCGTGGGTGCGTTTACAAACATGAAAATTCACATATACCCAGACCGTTACAGATAATTGTGGGTCTCACGAACATTTGTCCCGTGCGAAAATCAAACCTGCGACTATAAGACATACTGAGTGGAGCGACTTAAGCTCTTAACCACTGCGCTCAATCGTCTGTCAATGTGAAATATCTGATGACATGTGTCGCTGGTGACATCAGACGAAGTCGAACGAGGTCGGGCGTCGTCACTGAACATTTTATCCTGCGACCTATATCATCCACATTTGTTTGGTTGGTTACAACATGTCGCCTAAATAGATTCCATACGTCGTTTGTCCATTTTGTTGTGCCACACACGTCTACACTCTGTGAATTCTGTTCCTCAACAAAAGCAGCTATAAGAATCAGATCGCACAATATCACCAAATTTGTCGTCTGACGTCGCCCAACGTCGTTGACGTTGCGCGACTTCACAAACGATATGAATCGTTAGTGACATCAGACGTAGTCGAGCGGTGTCGCTCGAAAAATCTCGCAACATTCATTGAGTTATGAACTACATAGTACTGGGAAGGACATCTCAAGTTATATTTGTAGTCACAGTGAGAGTATATACACTAGTAACCTTTGTTCCGGATGCTTCCCGCGACGTGACACATCCCTATGCTAAGTTTTATTTCAAGACTATGTCTTCATATACAACGAGTTACTGTTTAAACAAATCCAGAAACCAACCCAAACAGACGATTGAGCGTAGTGGTTAAGAGCTTAAGCTGCTCCGCCGACTGTGTCTAATAGTCGCGAGTTCGATTCCCGAACGCGAAAATTCTTTATGTGACCCACATTGTTTCGGTCTGGGTATTTGTGTATGTGAACGCACCCACGACACAGGAATCAATCCTAGTGAGGGGCTAGGTTTAAAAAAAAATACAGATCTCAGAAAACATAAACATCCCCCGCTAACTCCGCGGTTATTAAGGCGCCATTTTTTGTATGTGTGTCTGTTTTCATTGTCACCGCGTCGCTTTCGTAGTGGTCGCCCATAGGTCGATATTCGACCTACTCTTTATCGTTTGCTGGTTATGTTTGGCATTCAGTAAGACTATAGACAATTAATATTAAAGACAAACATCAATTTGACGTGTATTGTGTCAAATACATGGTAGTGTGGGTAATGTTTTTTTCATTGATTTAATGTATGTTTTATGCATAATTTAAAAAAAATATAAGCATTCTGCACTCCTTCTCTATATAAACTATAAGTGTGGGAAATTTCATACTCCTCCGTCTGCGCAATTTTCGTAAAAATGTGTACAAAGTTTTTGCTTCACGTTTTAATATATAGATATATTGATGTGTTATTCAACTAGGTGGACAAACCATGTAGATCGCGGGACTAGATATCTAGCGACGTCTCCCGACGCGCGTCACCACAGACTTGTGTCGTGAAACATGTGTTCCCTAATGAACACGAGACTTTAAGATGGGGTACGATGGAGTGTCATATTTTATCCGGCGAACGAGACGGCTATTGATAGCTTACTCTTTCTATAGTGATTTTTCTTCGTACACGTCAATGGTTACCTTCGGAGCTTGTGTTACACCGTCATGTACCGGTGTTAGCTTTGAAACTGAGATATCCGGTCTCAAATTTTGAGGAGTAATTAAGTATATTGTATGAGAAAGGGAAATACATGTATTAGGATTTATAAAAAGTAGAACTTAAGATCACTATATCAGATATTTCTACAGATAGCTATGTATGTGTACTATCTAATTATCTTAACCGAAAACCTAGTTCTCTGGTTAATAAAATAAACTATCTATCTATATTATCACTTTACTTACTTAGCAGGGTGAGCAAAGGGTACAGAGTTCCAACAGGTTCTTCTTACAGACCTCTCTCGCTTCCTCCAAACTGATAGTTCATCTCATACATATTCGCTGGTTACAGAGACTCATGACTTGCCTATTTGATAAGACAAAGTCCATTTATAGTCGACCTAGTTGTAAAATGGACTAGTAGAAAAGTAAAAATAACGGAAATAGAATAATAAAAGTAAAGTAAAGCTTAAAATTACTAAAGATAGCGTGTCGCGACCAACAATTCGTATCGTTGTGTTGAAAAAAGTTTCGACAAAAACACTGCGGTCTGATAGGAGGAAAAACTTGCCACCTTAATATCAGAAGCGATTTTTCCCAAGTCATCGTATATAATGATGATGTAAATAGGATCAAAAATTGAACGACTTCGTCGAAACTACTTCCTGCGTAGAAAGAGTAGGTAGCTATAGCGTGAGCAGTACTCACCATGAATAAAACAGATGCTTTACTTTGTACACAGACCACTGAACTAATTTCATGTGATTTTCTGGGTTGTCCATTTTAGTTGATGAGTATACTGACCAGCAAGTCTAGTAAGGCTGGTAAGTCTTTTCTAGTGCGAGACATAATTTTGTCGGCCCGTGATAGAAGTCTTGTCCGCATGTGAAAATAGTCTTGTCTATACGTAAATAAAATATAATTTAAAAAAAAAAGAGTTTTCTTGTATCCCAGTATTGTCATGTCACGACATGCTTCCACGTAAGAGAAAGCCGTTAATTTACGCTTATATATTTAGTTGATTGCATTCACATATTGGGTTGGGTTAGGATAATTTTTGCGTTTGCGGGGTAATTAAATGCCGAATAACGTGCGAAGTACTTTATACTAACACACAAAACAGTACGTCGAACGCAAATACACACGCGAACTAATCACACACTAGTACTACTCTCGTTAGTACCCAAATACTGCTTCCAAGTCACTGAGTCACTCGTAGTATCCGTATATCGTTGCTAAAGTCGCCGGTGTATTCAACTTGTTCTCCGATTTGATCACTATCGCTTCCGAGAAGAGACTGTCTTCGTCCCCGCGCTCTGTGTTCCTTTTATATTCGTATGAAAGTTCTAGAACGGACGCAAACGCTCTAATATAAATCGACAGAAGTACATCGAACAATAGCCGTACTTGTATACCGCGACCGCGCGCCGGCGATAATTAAAGGGGTGGAAACTTCTAGACGTTTCAGCACTTAAACGCAGATTCTAGATCTTTCTAGACAGATCGCTTGGGGACTTAAGTGTGTGTAATGCATTTTAAAATTAACATTTCCCGATAAGCGGTTTACGAGATATCGGGGTGTACTGAAGTCGTAACAATATAAATACTGAAAATATTTACAGTTAAAATGTTACAAAAACATGCACTGCAACGCGGTAAAACTGTAGAGTGCAGTATCTCTTACGTTCTGTGGTAATACGTGCAGAGCACCACGGCGAGACACTTACTATACGTCCTCCCCCATAGCGACTGCCCAAGCCGAGGCCGTTACTCCTTGAGACGCCCATGAGCTAGTTGCCCCCTCGCCCTTCTGGCTCTCGCAGAAAAAAATGAATTTAGACAAAAAAGACAAGCCCGCTGAGTTTCTCACCAGATCTCCTCAGTGGAGGCCGCGTTCCTATACGGTGGTAGATTAGTAAGTTAAAAAAATATGTAAATATGACAATTTGTAAATAACCCCGCAAGGTTTATGCAAATTAAACAATTTGTGTATGAGCCTATAACTTCGCAGAGACAAGCACTCCGTTATGTATGGGATCTGTTTTTAAGATATTTGGAACCCCTTTTGTCACCCTCAAGTGCTGGTTAGTTACGTGACTTGGCAATTAAAACTGGATACTTTAACCGTCAGATAGCGCTACTAACAGATGGTGAAATTCATACATAGGATTACTTGGAACTTTGATTGTCGATTTCTTTCCTTCAGAATTTACTGAAGCGTGGTGAAAGAGATCCTTATTATCCGTATAATAACCATTGACTAAAGGTACCGGGGACGACCTAGACTATCCTACCACGACCAAATAGACCGTGTCTTATTTGAAGGGCAAGTCAAGAATCTTCGTAACCGGCGAGTGTGTATGCGACGAACTATGAGAGTGGTGAAAGCCAGAGAGGTCTGTAAGGAAAAAAACCTGTTAGAACTCTGTACTCTCTGCTACCCTACAAGGGATCTCTAATTGGTGAACGAAATCTTTAATAGATATCTTCACAAAATCACATAAATCTATTATAGGGTTTAATAAGTAATATACTAAGTCAAAAACATTTCGGTTGCGATACACTTCTCTTGAATATTTCATTCAGGCTAGACTCACCCTTCGTCCCTCGGCTCAAAGGTCAGCTGGTGTCCTTATTCTATTTCCAAAGGTCGTTTGTCAAACGTCCGCCGTGCTGAGTTCGTAATGGATGTTTTGTTCATTCAGAATTTATGCTGTGATATATTTAGGGGAAGGGTGGTACTTGATGTAGGTTTTCCTGTAGAGGGAGTGGAATGCATGGAACTATTGTTGTGCAAGCGTGTGTGTATGTGTTTAAGTATGCTGTTCTCCGTTGGATCTTAACAGCTTTATAGGACAAGCAATCGCCCAATTTTATGCTCCAAGTAACTGTAAAGGCATAAAGGCAAAGAGAGCAAATAGCACAGAAGTTGTGGCTACTCGCGATTACGATGGAGTTTTGGGTTCGAAACCTGGGTCTGACAAAGCCGTATTAGGGGCCTTTCTATCGAAAAATATCTATCTATATCATCACGCCAGATCCCTTGCGGGGTAGGCAAAGAGTAGAGAGTTCCAACAAAAAAAAATGTTCGATATTATAGACTTTTAAATATTGACGAATGATTTGGCGCAGTGGCTAAAAGCTTAAGTCACTCCGCCCACTGGATCGAATAGCCATGTCGCTGATTCCAGCACGGGAGAAATCTTTGTGTGGTGACCCATAATTTGTTTCGGCCTGGGTACTTCACTACACTATACAGGGATAAATCCTAGTGCGGCTACGTTTTTAGTGAAAAAAATTTTGGTGGGTGAAATCTACTTTGCCACTCCACTTGGAGAATATAATACGTGATAATGTTTATCATTATTATTTTTGTAAAACAACTTCTTAACCTCACATCCTCGACTACATGTAGGCCTACACAATACACATCTAATTATTCTAATTATACCGCCAGCGACCTAGTGTGATGATACAGAATTAGAAAGAGGGAGACAGATCTTTTGGTCACGATAGAGTTACATACATATCATCACGCTACATCCCTTGCAGGGTAGGTAGAGAGTACACAGTTCCAACAGGTTCTTTCCTTACATACCTCTCTGGCTTCCTCCATTCTCATAGTTCGTCTCATACACCCTCGCCGGTTACGGATACTCTCAAGATAGAGTTTTCTCTTTTAATAGAGGCCTTGTGTCCATTCGACCAACCTGGGCATCAGTCGTTAAAATACGACCAGATTATGGCACGGAAGGACGGTCACGTTTCAGTTTTAATCTACATAATTGCATCACGTACACATATAAATTTTATCTACGTGCCATGTTTGTCCGGATAAATAATAATAAATAATTTGGATAATAAGATTTTGGGGATTATGGGACGCTGTTATTGGATCAAACCTTGTGGTAAACGGTTTGGGATAAATATGGTTAAAGTTGCTGATTTTGGTATAATGTTTTATTTTATCTTCATGTGAAATAATAATATCAGCCTGTACTACCCCTTGCTGGGCAAAAGCCTCTCAGAAATCAAGGTTAGAAAGAATAGGTCATACTCCACCACGCGGACTCAGTGCGGGTTAGTGAAAGCAGGTTTGTGGCCACCTGCTGTTGGAACGTATCAAGCCACATTAATTGGTGTCCGGGATCCATAGATTAACGTGCCTACCGAAGCACGGACAGAATATGAAAATGCCAAAACCGGTCACCCATCTCAGGCCAACCGAGTCGAAAGCTACTTAACCTTGGTAATCAGTAAGAACATTGCGGTCATTCAGCGCCTCGAACGCCTTAATAAAATAATAATTAACTTTAATTACTTCTTCTCATCATAATCATCAATGGTGCATTACGTGATTCCGTCCAATAATATCAGATTTAGGTGCAATATCAATCCATTTATATAAAATAATATCAGGCACAATGGCCTTCTCTCACAAATCGAGGCGAGAGAGATTAGGTCATACTCCACCACGCGGACCCAGTGATGGAGGCAGGTTTGTGGCCACCTGCTGTTGGAACTTATCAAGCCGCCTTTAAGGCTTCCAACTCGGCTTAATGACTACCACATTATGTGGTAGCCGGGACCAACGGCTTAACGGGCCTTCCGAAGCACGGAGACGCTCGAATATGAAAATGCCACAAACAGTCACCCATCCCGGGCCGACCGAGTCGAACGCTGCTTAACCTTGGTAAGAACACCGCGGTCGCACAGCGCTACGAGTGCCTAACAATCTATTTAAAAATATATATTATAAGCATAATATTAATTTCTGGAAATATCGGTAAAGATTTGATTTATTTATTGAGTATTCACATACACAACTAACATTACAGGAATTTCCTAATGCATTAGTGTGATCTTACCACATGTAACATAACACATAAAAACAAGTTTCCGCGAATTCATTAAGAATGCATGTTAAAATGTCTATTTTGTCAGCAACTTGGTTCAGCCGTGAGCCGTCCAGTCCACTTATGTGGACTGCAAGGCATGCGTACGGGTGGGTGGTAACAGGTCACCCTGGTTCGACCTTAAAATCGGCGTCAAGCAGGGTTGCGTGTTGTCCGCTAGACTGTTTATAATATATCTGGACAAAAGTCTTCAAAGACTGAAAGCGATGAATGAAGGTGTACAAATGGGTGACTTAGTGGTAAACCATCTACTTTATGCAGATGTCGCGGTTTTAATAGCGCCAACAGCCACTGATCTGCAAACACTAGTCACAGTTATGAAAGACGACTGCATGATCAATGGCTTACACTTGAATGTGAAGAAAACCAAGATTATGGTTTTTGAAAGGGAAGAAACCAGAACGAATGTAAGGATTGTGGTTGGTAACGATGTGCTGGAGCAAGTGAATTAGTTTGTATATCTTGGATGCGCCTTCAGTAAGGATGGGAAATACACCGCTGACATAGAGAGAAGAGTGAGTGCAGGGAACAGAGTGAATGGTGCGATGGGAAAGCTACTCGGGAGCCGGCAGTTAAGCCATAAGGCGCAGCTGGCCATACATAACGGAGTTCTTGTCCCAACGCTGTTATATGGTAGCGAGAGCTGGGTATGTAAGAAGGAGAATGAAAGTAGGATAAATGCGGTAGAAATGCGAGCTCTGCGTAAGATGTGCGGAGTGAAGCTGACCGACCGCATTAGCAACAGCATAGTAAGACAGCGAGTAGGTATGAAAGATAGTATCGGTGTAAAGATGAGAAAGGGCATGCTCCGTTGGTTCGGGCATATAGAAAGAATGCCAGAGGAAAGAATGACAAAACAGATATACAATGTGAAAGTGGAAGGATGCAGGTACCGGGGAAGATCTAGACTATCTTACCACGACCAAATAAACCGAGTCTTATCTGATGGAAAAGTCAAGAGTCCTCCGTAATCGGCGAGCGTGTATGAGACGAACTATGAAAGTCGAGGAAGTCAGAGAGGTATGCAAGGAAAGAACCTGTTGGAACTCTGTACTCTCTGCCTACCCCGCAAGGGATCTGGCGTGAGTTTATAGATAGATAGATAGAACTTGATTCAGTATTCGCAAAGCGCGCGTCATTGGTGCTTTGGGCAAGTTGGTTCTGCCGTGCGGCACCGCCAGCAGCTGCGGCCGCCGCCGCCGCTACACATGTTTGTCCGGCACGCACAGCCCATTGTTTGCAAAACCCTTGGATTTGAACACTGACACAAGCGCGTAATCCCTTCTACTTTCCAAATTGTTGTACACATACATGCCTATAACAAACAAGGTTGGGTACATCAACGGATAAAAAGGACTAATAACTGTTACGACCGCCTGACGGCGGGTACAAATAAAACAAACAATTTCAAAAAAAATACAAATGTTTATTGTTATCAGGAAAAATATATTTAATTACGCAAACAATCCAGAAAATTAGAATAAGTATCAATATTAAAATGGGGCGTGAATTCCCGGCACAGGGGAGTTTTCGGGTCCACAAAAAAACCTATGGGCGCTGGGGACTTATCTTTAGGCCGCTCGATCCCGTGACGCGTGGGGGGTCTTCGGTAACAGCCTCCACCGGCTAGGTGAGGAATCTGGAGGTGCCCTGTAGAAGGCCCTCAGCCGCCGAGGTCAGCGGGAGTCGACGGGCAGAAATGAGGCCTGCTGTCTCCCAAACCGTACTTGTCAACCCGTACGGTGGACCCCCAGTTTTCTGGAACGCGCCGAATTGGACACATGTAGCGCGAAAGATCCGACCCCCAGGCACTAGGTGAGACCAGGAGTGGGCGTCGGCATCTTTCGCGAAGCAATTAAAATATTCACGAAATGGAGTGGTGATATATACGTCCGGTTTAAATATAAGGAAAAACAAATATATAAAAAAACTTATTACCCAACCCAGAATCAAACCCCAACATTATATTTAGGACTATCACCACTCCACTACGCTATGAGGTACATAAATTTTAATTCTTACACATGACGGTAGGTCTATAAAAACGTCGAAACAATGACCATTGATATTTTTTTTTTTGTCGGGTATATTGAGAAAACACCCTCTTTCGTGACATCAATCCAGCGAATAATTTTGTGTTTACATTATACAATTTGCGGTGGCAATTTCTAATAGGTTAACAAAACAAAAAGCTCATTATTTTAATGTATGAAGTTAGAAATTTAGTGATTACGAAATTTTTGACAACAAATATTTAGAAAAATAGATATTCACAAGCCACAGATTTTCAACAACACACGCGTGGAATGCACAGTGGGAATTAATTATCCCGGCCATATCTCTCCTGGTTTCTTGTGGAGGCTGGATCGATTTGGACGAAATTAATATGATAATAAAAATGAAGAAAAATACCGCGGTGAAACATATTCAAAACTTATCGAATGATTGAATAGAAAAGGTTATATTTTACAATTTTTAAGATACTAGCTGTCACATTTGGTTACGTTGTTACCCACTATTAAGAAATATATTTAGCCACAGAAAAATACACTATTAAAAGGTAGAACAAATCACTTGTTGAATAGTAATCGAATTAATCCAGACACGAAAAATTAGTTAACAGCAATCAGAACTATTGGAATAATTATATTAAACTTACCAAGGGGGTTGAAGAATGTTGCTAATTTAAACTTTTACTTTTTTTATTTTAATAAAGCACTGTTCGAACTGAACTGATTTGTTGTCGTGCGAGCTCTGGCGTCGGAAAAGGGTTGTTCATGCGCGAACTCGTTTTTATATACTGCCCCCCAGAACGGCCTACTTCCTGCCTGGCAACAGTGCGCGCTCCCCAGATCTCTTGATCCTTCGTCTGAGACGAGGACAGAGATATAGAAAGAACGGCTCAACCGAAGCAAGGCACGCCCTAAACTATTGTCTGTTTTTTATAAAATTCTTGTGGGACTAAGTTAGCAATAACCGAACCGAGTGAGATAGGATCATTGTCCCGTTGTTCGCTATTGTATTATTTCTAGATCCTTCTATGTGGTGGGCGTTTCTTATTAGGTGTACTGGAAGGAATTTGATTTCCGGTGCCAACGAATACCTTATATGGTCATTATGATGCTATCACTAGTTAAGGCGCGCGGTTTCCATTCGATGTAACAACTAGTTATTTTGTTTGTCTGTGTGTAAAGATTTTTTATTTTTATTTTATATTTTTAAAACTATGTTACGACGTAACAATACCCCCTCTCCCAGAGAAAGGATTTTACGTAGTAAAATCCGCTGCGGTAAGCGTCCATGAAGGACAGAACTGCCCAGTAACTGTCTCACTTTCATACTTCCACTACCAAATACCTACCATGCGACCTAGCATACGACCTGTCATAGTTGTCTGAGGAAATTTATAATCAACAGACTGCCATACAAACAGAGTACAACCCTATTAAAAGATTGGACTCGAGAACAGTACTGCTTGACAAGAAGCGTCTAAGAGGAAGAATACTGAAACGTGAAACATTCGGACGAATCGGCACTGTGAAATACATTTGGTCTTTGATGAATTTGTTACAGTCACTACCCGCTGTAACAAGAAAATTAGTGTAGGCTTACTTAAAGAGTCACTACCCGCTCTATACGCGCAGAACGCAAAACAATAAAACGAATCAGACCCATACAAGAGGTCGCAACCCGCCATAAATGCGCAAAACGCAAAACAATAAACGGATAAGGCCCATACAAGGCTCATAATCCGCTATAACGCGCAAAACGCAAAAAAAAACAATCTCCCAACTAAACGTCAACTTTCGTGTAGGCTTATTTTAATTCATCAAAGACAACGTAGACAGAGACCGAAACGCAACAACTTTTTAATTTAAAATTATTGTAGACGAGAGAAAGAAAAAAAAAATTAACCAATATTCCGAAACACTATGTATCAAGGAAAACAAGAATCGAACCGTGGACGGTGACGACTATGATTAATATACGAACAATTGATTAAAACAAAATTAACTAAACTAAGCGGCATTGCGAGTATGTCTAGTCTTTAGCGAATTTGTTACAGTCACGACCCGCTGTAACGAAAAGAAAGCAGCAGACGAGTAGACCTATACCAAGAAACTGTCATACTCCGCTAAAAATTTGCAAAACGCAAATAAAACAAAACGTGTGTAGACCTATAAAGGAATCATACACACTAAAACAAAACTCCCAATCAAAACATCAAATTCGTGTAGGCTTGTTTTAATCCGCTAAAGACAAACATAATTAATTACTGAACGAAATAATGTTCAATTTAATATTTGCCGATACATGATCAAATAAAACAAATGCTAATATTTCATAATAATGATTAGCAACCCTAAAAAAGGAAAAAACATTTTATGAGTCGAACCCACGAAACAGAACGAAAATGATAAGGTAAATTCAACGTGTATAACCCACGTGAATATAACAACATAATAAGTGACTTAATATGAGGATCAGAGACACTATAAAAGTATGACAACATACTACCAAAAAAAAAAAATTACGTAGGAGAGGAAACCGCGTTTGGCTACTTCATACGTGAGCTCCGGTTCAGTTAAATGTAAACATTTAATGGTACGGTCCATTTTTAAGCAAAATTAATTTTAAAGAATTGACTAAGTTCAAGCTAATTCAAGTAAATATTTTTATTAAACACCTCTATTGAAGCTAAAATGGCTCAATATATTAAATAATATTTTGTGAGACAAATAATTGAAATTAAAATAGTGAACTGAAATACGCGACGGAATGTGACACGATTGTGGGCAATGTTAAAAAAAAAATTACAACGATTTAAAATAATGTACGTAACCGCAATTATCTTTTCAGAGTTAAAAAAAATAAAATTGCAAAACAATAAATGATTGCAACAATAAAAAAATGAATGCAATAAATGCACCAATAAAAAATAAAATCTCTGAAAGGAAATGTCAATTACGCACAAACACAAATGCAAAATACAAATGCTAAAAAAAACATGAAAGGTAATGCAATGTTATAACAAAATAAAAAAACGAAACAAAAATGTAGTAGAAAAAAAATTATTGCCCACTGTGCAGTTCACGCATATGTGGGTAATCAGAGATGGTATTTGATTACCCGGCGGAGCCAGATGACAATAATCGGCTACTCGTTCCTCTTTAAAGAGAAACGGGTCGGTGGTACCACCCCGTTCAGCCTCGTCCGCAAAGGCTTACCACCTGGAATTGAAAAATACCGACACCACAATAGTACGAAAACTTCTCTGTGCTTTGCCCTTCAAACGTTGGCGCCACTTTGTTACGTCCGCCTGACGGCGGGTACAAATAAAACAAACAATTTCAAAAAAAATACAAATGTTTATTGTTATCAGGAAAAATATATTTAATTACGCAAACAATCCAGAAAATTAGAATAAGTATCAATATTAAAATGGGGCGTGAATTCCCGGCACAGGGGAGTTTTCGGGTCCACAAAAAAACCTATGGGCGCTGGGGACTTATCTTTAGGCCGCTCGATCCCGTGACGCGTGGGGGGTCTTCGGTAACAGCCTCCACCGGCTAGGTGAGGAATCTGGAGGTGCCCTGTAGAAGGCCCTCAGCCGCCGAGGTCAGCGGGAGTCGACGGGCAGAAATGAGGCCTGCTGTCTCCCAAACCGTACTTGTCAACCCGTACGGTGGACCCCCAGTTTTCTGGAACGCGCCGAATTGGACACATGTAGCGCGAAAGATCCGACCCCCAGGCACTAGGTGAGACCAGGAGTGGGCGTCGGCATCTTTCGCGAAGCAATTAAAATATTCACGAAATGGAGTGGTGATATATACGTCCGGTTTAAATATAAGGAAAAACAAATATATAAAAAAACTTATTACCCAACCCAGAATCAAACCCCAACATTATATTTAGGACTATCACCACTCCACTACGCTATGAGGTACATAAATTTTAATTCTTACACATGACGGTAGGTCTATAAAAACGTCGAAACAATGACCATTGATATTTTTTTTTTTGTCGGGTATATTGAGAAAACACCCTCTTTCGTGACATCAATCCAGCGAATAATTTTGTGTTTACATTATACAATTTGCGGTGGCAATTTCTAATAGGTTAACAAAACAAAAAGCTCATTATTTTAATGTATGAAGTTAGAAATTTAGTGATTACGAAATTTTTGACAACAAATATTTAGAAAAATAGATATTCACAAGCCACAGATTTTCAACAACACACGCGTGGAATGCACAGTGGGAATTAATTATCCCGGCCATATCTCTCCTGGTTTCTTGTGGAGGCTGGATCGATTTGGACGAAATTAATATGATAATAAAAATGAAGAAAAATACCGCGGTGAAACATATTCAAAACTTATCGAATGATTGAATAGAAAAGGTTATATTTTACAATTTTTAAGATACTAGCTGTCACATTTGGTTACGTTGTTACCCACTATTAAGAAATATATTTAGCCACAGAAAAATACACTATTAAAAGGTAGAACAAATCACTTGTTGAATAGTAATCGAATTAATCCAGACACGAAAAATTAGTTAACAGCAATCAGAACTATTGGAATAATTATATTAAACTTACCAAGGGGGTTGAAGAATGTTGCTAATTTAAACTTTTACTTTTTTTATTTTAATAAAGCACTGTTCGAACTGAACTGATTTGTTGTCGTGCGAGCTCTGGCGTCGGAAAAGGGTTGTTCATGCGCGAACTCGTTTTTATATACTGCCCCCCAGAACGGCCTACTTCCTGCCTGGCAACAGTGCGCGCTCCCCAGATCTCTTGATCCTTCGTCTGAGACGAGGACAGAGATATAGAAAGAACGGCTCAACCGAAGCAAGGCACGCCCTAAACTATTGTCTGTTTTTTATAAAATTCTTGTGGGACTAAGTTAGCAATAACCGAACCGAGTGAGATAGGATCATTGTCCCGTTGTTCGCTATTGTATTATTTCTAGATCCTTCTATGTGGTGGGCGTTTCTTATTAGGTGTACTGGAAGGAATTTGATTTCCGGTGCCAACGAATACCTTATATGGTCATTATGATGCTATCACTAGTTAAGGCGCGCGGTTTCCATTCGATGTAACAACTAGTTATTTTGTTTGTCTGTGTGTAAAGATTTTTTATTTTTATTTTATATTTTTAAAACTATGTTACGACGTAACAAACTTAGACTAGAAGGAAGGATATTTATAACTAGGACTAATTAATATATACTCCTGTAACCGCGTGGTCCAACTGCATCCGATCCGATCGATCGGACTACTTGAACTATTTTCCCTATTAGTCCGATTAAATAATCGGACTGTGAGGTTTGATTTGGTTTATTTTAAAACCCAATCGCAATACAAACGTTTATGCACGCATATGCATTTGCGATACCTCCTTCTTCTTCTTCAGTCGTACTCTACATTACTGAAAGTTGTGCCCTTTACAGGCCCTAATGACCCTGTGTACGACTTCCTTCCACTTGATCCGATCCTCGGATTCTTTAAGAGAATTTGTTATAGAGAGGCTAGTGAGAGCAGTAATTTGATCACGCCAGCGGCTAGGTGATAGCCCGCGTTGTCTTTTGCCATTTACCCTGCCCAACACCAATTTATCAAAATTGTCTGGCTGCCGTCTTCCAATATGACCAAAGTATCCCAGAATACGCTGGTTGCAAATCACTGAGAGTTTAGTTTTAATCTCTAGCTGTTCTAAAATAGAGCAATATCTCCTATGCATAAATAAATATTTCCGTTAAAAAAATATGTTCCCAACACTATATTTCCCCATAGTATTATATTTCAGTTTACCCGTGATAAATCTTTGAAAAAACAGTCATTGAACCAGAGACTCCACTATCGCTGTAATACCCCTGTGCAACGGCGTGGAACAAAAAAATCCTTGTAAAAATAAGCAAGCTGGATCCTTCTATCTGTATATTATCGTAGAATCCCAAATCCAACCAATAAAATTAGTCCCGTTCTTCTGCTTGCGGTAGTGATGGAAATGCATATCGACACAAAATCAATTGCGTGATATTTTAAAATTGCTTTCATATATTGATCTTTAAAAGTTAAATCTATCTATATCATCAAGACAGATCCCTTGTGGGGTACGCAGAGAATACAGAGTTCCAACAGGTTCTTTCCTTACGTACCTCTCTGGCTGCCTTCACTCTCATAGTTCGTCTCCTACACGCTCGCCGGTTACGAAGACTTAAAGTTAAATATAAAATAATTATAAATATAAAATTTATATAAAAACGTAAGGTATGCGGAACACTTGTATCTAGTAACATTCATATTATATCTTAAAGCCAATGACTGGATAAGGAAGCGTTTCAGAAATTTGAATGCTAAAATTAAATATAATGATTCAGATGGGTAATATTAAAATCTACCTATCTAACTTTGACACATCAAAAAAGCAGAAGCATTTTCAGTCCGAAGTCTCAAAAAATTATTATCTTGTTAAAAGTCTTATAACTTATCGGATAACTTACTATGTGAATAGAATAAATACGAATTTATCTATCTATCTATCTATCTATAACCTCACGCCAGATCCCTTGCGGGGTAGGCAGAGAGTACAGAGTTCCAACAGGTTCTTTCCTTACATACCTCTCTGGCTTCCTCGACTCTCATAGTTCGTCTCATACACGCTCGCCGGTTACGGAGACTCTTGACTTTTCCATCAGATAAGACTCGGTTTATTACTACTTCGGAATTTATCCTACTAACATAATAAGATCTAAATCTGTGATCGTTCTTGACATTATAACGTTAATGGTATTTCCGAAGTAGTTATTTCTTTTCCGAAAACTACCAGGTATTTAGTCATTGAATGGTTTTTTTAACGAAACATTTTGTCGATATTTAAATTGATACGTGTCCCATACCTACCCTTTATCGCAGTGCACCCAATTGGCGCATCCCACGTGACGTATTACAGTAAATTCTTTTGGCTACGCCGCAGATACCTATTTATTTTAAGCGGAATTACTATACACATGCAGTTATTGTGATTTGAGTGGCTCTTTCCTTGCGAGCATTTTGTGGATAAGGTACAGGCATATATAAAAGGAACAATGAGAGTAGAGAAGCGAGAAAGCTCTTTAAGAAAAGTTCCTGCTGGAACTCTGTACCCTCTGCCAGCTCCAAAAGGGATATACATTTAGGATAAAGATAAATAGATAAAGTAATGAACGGCTGAAACTACGATACTGCTTCTTAATGATATTTATGAAGTAGTCATCTTATTTACACCCTATTAAAACTTTTACATAAACCAACCTTAGAATAACAATAATCTAGAAGCCGCGGGTGCGCATCAAGTTGAAGCAACAACTAGTACCTGCAAAGCAAGTAGTCACTCGTTTACGCGAGTATTTACACTGCGACCGTCGCGCGAAAAACGTGGTCTACGCATGTCAAATTAAATTGAATTATGGCATCTTGCGGCGTTCCAACCTGTAACAATTCTGTCAAGCTCAAAAAGAAACAGGATTGGATTAAATTTCATGTGTAAGTAGCGCAATCGGACATCGTATATTTAAATATTGAATTAAATGTTCCGTTCATAATTGTTACCGAAAATGATGCGTCCATTTTGTCTGTGTTGCCAACACCACTGTGTAATTTTTCCCTACTTTTATTTACTATGGACTTTAGTTGTTATAGTACTAAATATTATTAATTTAGTTTTATTACATAATAATTTTACTACGATGACGAAAGTTCTTTTCTCACTTTTAATTACTAAACGATGTATGGAATGGCGCTTTTATATGTATGGCGCAGTATAATAGATAGTAGTATAATGATATGCCGGATGAATCATAGGCCTACATTTTGCTGACGATGTTAGACACTAAAATCATTTTTCACCACGTAGCAGAGTCAGAGGTGTACCGCGTACACCCACATTTCAGGCAATAGAAAAAAATAATAACCAAATAGACCGGGTCTTATCTGAAGGACAAGTCAGGAGTCTCCGTAACCGGGGAGCGTGCATGAGACGAACTATGAGAGTAGAGGAAGCCAGAGAGGTATGTAAGGAAAGAACCTGTTGGAACTCTGTACTCTCTGCCTATGATATAGATAGATAGATAGAAAAAAAATGGTTCAACAAACGGGATATTAAAATTTATATTACACTTTTTCCGTCCTGAAAATCGATCCCAGAACCTTGTTATTGTAACGCACATTACGAGTAGCAGAGCAGGGAACGTCATAAATAAAAAAAATATTAACTTATAAAAAATAAACATTATTAACTTCCTTTGATAGCCTACTTAATTACATCTATTTCTTTTATTATTATGTAATATGTAAAAGGTACATGTTACTACTAGAAATAAATAATAACGATTTTATAATCTCTTACTGAACATTTACCCCAAAAAGTGGTAAATCATTTTTAACTAGCAACATTATGCGGGTGGTATGTGCGGTGAGTGCGGGACGTTTGTTGAGTTTTTGGCTTCACCGCGCGGCGTGCAATTAATACTGGACGCGGCTTCTGGATTATTCTGGATATCTAAGCAACCAACTGAGAATAATCAGACATTTAATCATTAGATTGCTTTCTTGCCAACATATATATTGATTATATTATTTATTTAGTGTGCGATATAGAGAACTATAGTACTGGACTGCTATAGGCTTAAATGATGATATTTATCGATATTTAATTCGATGCGTGTCCCTTCCCTACTCTTATCGCAGTGCACCCAATCGGCGCGTCCCGCCAGACGTATTACAGTACATTCTTCTAGCTCCGCCGCGGATACCTATTTATTTCAAAGCACAAATCCGACTGGGATTACAGTACCCATACAGTTATTGTGATTTGAGTGGAGTGTGGTTCCTACGAGTATTATATGGATAAAGTAGTAGAAGACGATATATGAGTGGAGAAGCGAGAGAGTTCAGTAAGCAAATAATCTTTCGGAACTCTGTACCCTCTGCCTTCTCCGAAAGTGATCTGAGTTTATGATAAACTCAGTAATTAAATTCAATATGTTTTTGGTCTAGAAGCGTATAGCGTAGCTAGTGATCACGAGGTACTGAGTTTGAATCCTCCGTCAAATTATTATTGATATTTTTCTAGAAGAATATTCTTAATAGGACTTCAAAATCTGAAATTGTGCCTGGTATAATTATCATCATCGTCGTATGGCGACGTACTTCAATAATGCGACATACGATTAAAATTTTATGTCAGAGTAAAGGATCTATTGCTTAGCCTCTGGTGTCAGCTGGTGCAGCCCCTCGAATCCTCCGCTAAATTTCCTAGTAGGGCAGTCCTACACGATGTACTGGATAGTTTGTACTGAGTCTCCACAGTCACAGTAAGGAGATTCAGTGACGCTCCACCTGTGCAGATGAAAATTGTACCTTGCGATTCCGGTTCTGATTCGGTTGCTGGAGGACCACACCAGCCGTTGCTCCTTGAAGCCCCGCACCACAGTCGAGGGGTCGGCTATGCTGATGTAACCCTGGGAGGCATCCTGCCTGGTATAATGAATTACTATTTATTGAGTTCTGAAATTTACGCGAATATTGCACATGAAATAAAACGATTTTTGGATTTTGTTGTGATTATAGATCCCGACATGTCGAGTGCTTTGCAGCACCCATGGTCACGGAAAGGACTTAGAAACATCGGGAACTTAAAAATCAAAAATACACAACACACTGTTACGCCTTTATTCCCCAAGCGGGGGTGGCAGAGGTATACTGAGTACACCCACGTTTCGCCGACGATGTTAGGTCCCATGTAATAGGGGGCGAGCCTATTGCCATATACCGGGCACAACTCCAGACTCCGAACTCGTACTGGGAAGTTTTTCCTTTGATTTGAACCTAATTGTAAATCAAAAATAAAATAAAATCAAAACATTAAAATCAAAAATGTTTTAGCTTGTACGATTCCGTAATTTATTTCAGCAGTGTTACACTGAAAGATAATGGCTATGGAAGAGCGGAGTCTCCTGGCACAAGTATTTGTAATACTTAAAAAGAGCCTCCAACCTTTTTTTTTAAATGTACCTACTGTATACAGTTGAAAAAAAAATCCGAAAAATAGTTTTATTTCAAATAAATTTTTATGAGACGAACTATGAGAGTGGAGAAAGCCAGAGAGGTATGTAAGGAAAGAACCTGTTTGAACTCTGTACTCTTTGCCTACCCCGAAAGAGATCTGGCGTGATGATATAGATAGATAGAATTTCTATTTAGGGGGTAATAATAGACGTACGTGGAGTGGATTTGTTCACCGCAAAGCCGGTCGTCGTAGCGATCGTTGGGGGAGAGCTTTGTCCTGCAGTAGCCATCTTTCAACCGATGATGATGACGATGATTATGTATAGAGGTAATCTTATTAAGGATTGCCCCTTTTATATTGACGCTTAATTGTGTAGCTAAAATCGGGTGACTATAATAAACTCAAACTCAAATTATTTATTATGTATAAGCCCTGCGGGGGGGTACTAACAAATGGTCATATTTGCTTTTTTTAAGTTTAAACCTACTACCGGATAGGAACGCGGCCTCCACTGAGAAGATCCGGCAAAAACTCAGCGGGCTTATCTTTTTTGTCTAATTCTCTATTCTTTTTTTTCATCATTTTTTGTATAGATACATACATTTTTATATTATACAAAATTAAGTATACGATCCAGCTCTAGTGAGTTGCCTTACGACTGAGATATAAGACTAATAATAATATTATTAAAGAATAATATGCTAAAGGATTCTGGGTGGACCAGTCTCCACAAGCAGCACCCGTTCACGAGTATGACTACGTGAGCAGCCATCATCTCCCTCGACCATATTAGAGAGAAGGAAGTGAACCACACCAAATAGCCACTGCAAGCATAGACATTTTAGTGAACTTGACCAATCCCAGAATACACCTCTGTGACCGCCGCTCATCGTCACAATCACGCTTATATACCCCAAGCGGGGGTGGCAGAGGTGTATCGTGTACTTCCACATAATTTCCAAAGATATTAAGATCCTAATGTATGACCCCTCATACATTAGGATCCTAATATCATCGGAGATTATGTGCAGGTATAGGCCCAATTCCAAACTCCGGTCTGCTTTTTTTAACCTAAGACTTTTTCGATGAAAAAACTACACTTTATTCAACCTAGGATTTGAACCCAGGACCTCGTAACTGCCAGCCACAGAATTTGCTACTAAACGAACGAGAAATATTATAGGTAGCATTCATAAACTGACGGCGCGCGTAGCGCTGTGCGACCGCCGTTTTCTTACCGGTCGCCAGGGTTAAGCAGCGTTCGACTCGATCGGCCCGAGATGGGTGACCGTTTGTGGCATTCTCATAATCAAGCGACTCTGTAATATGGAAGGCAAATTAAGACGTTGGTCTACGTCACCACGTAATATGTTAGTTATTAAGCCGAGTTGGAAGCCTTATAGGCGTCTTGATAAGTTCCAACAGCAGCTGATCACAAAACCTGCCTCAGCCAATCCACACTGGATCCGCGTGGTGGAGCATGGCCTAATCTTTCAAACCTCAATTCGTGAGGAAGGCCATTGCCAGCATTGGACAGTATAGGCTGATAATATTATATATTCATAAACTAGTCACCTTCAAAGAATAATAATATTAGCCCTGTTAAGAAACTGTCCCACCATTGGGCACGGGCCTCCTCTCAAACTGAGTGGGTTAAGGCTATAGTTCACCACGCTGGCCCAGTGCTGGTTGGCGAACTTTACACACCTTCAAGAAACTCTTAGGCATGCAGGTTTCCTCACGACGTTTTCCTTTACCTTTAATGCAAGTATCGTTATTTTTTTATACGCACATGTTTTCGAAAAGCCAGAGGTGCGTGCCTGGTTTTAAACCCGAGACGTCTGACTTTGCAGTCCAACGGTCTCACCACTAGGCTCTCAATGCTTAAACCTTAAAAGAAAGGCTACTATAATAAAGAACACAGCCTAAGATAGCTTTAGCTCAAACTCTCTCTAAACGAACCCAGTATGTAATTAAATAATTTATGTAGTTATTAAATTCAGCCAAGTACGAGCGGCGAACAAAGAGATTAACAAGGCCTTGTCCCAAGCTTGGCCGGCGCCGCGGGCCTCGTAAAAACCGCAAGTAAGGCCAAGCTTGGCAGAGTGAATATTTTACAGGCCTCACACAATTTACGAGTGTAGTTTAAGCTGAACTTAAGTAATATTTTGGAGCTTGTATAATAGGATAAGTACCGTTTCATGTACATTTTTACGTCCAAAATATATAATATAAAAAAATACTATCATGCCTAGGTCGGAAGAAAGAATGACAAAACAGATATATAATGCGAAAGTGGAAGGTTGTACCGGGGAAGACCCCGTTAAGTCGTTGGTCCCGGTTACCACGTAATGTGGCAGTTCCAACAGCAGGTGGCCACAGACATGCCTCCACAACTTTGCACTGGGTCCGCGTGGTGGAGTATGACCTAACCTCTCACACCTCGATTTGTGAGAGAAGGCCTTCGCTCAGCGGTTGGACAGTATACGCTGATATTATTATTGTAATACTAGTATAAATTTGCAGTGCACTCAATCAAAAGTTGACTTTAAACGCAGTTATCTCTACTTGATTGAGGTGTGACGTGCCTTTTACGTAGTTATATACACAGGATTAAGAAGTAATATTATTCTACGAACCGGAACCATTAGTATCCACCAAACGTGCAGAAATATCTCCTGCTATCAGCCGCTACCGCCGTCCGCGGTATATTCTCACTTACCCTCCCAATGTCCTTCCTTCCCTTCTTTCGATTACAGATACCACGCACAGGCTCGGACATCGACCTCGCCGGTGAAGTCAAAGGATCCCTTGACCGACGGCCGGTGCAGAGCACCACGGCGAGACACCTAGTATACGCCCTCCCCCATAGCGACTGCCCAAACCGAGGCCGTACCTTCTTGGCGCTCTTGAGCTAGTTGCACCCATGTCCTTCTAGCTCGAGCGTAGTGGTTGCACACTCGTCCTCTTGTCCGGTGAAGCTGAAAAGACCCCATGAACAAGAGCGTAGATCACTCTCACACACACAAAAAACGTGGAGATGATACTCGTATGTATTAGAATGTACAATACGCTAGTACTTTTGGTTGTGTGATAAATCTACTGGGATTTTCGCGTGTGTCCCCTGCCAATGCTGCGAGTGTCCGGATTGATGTCACTGTAACACTCGTCCCACTTTGACAATGGAAATATTGAAGCAATTTATTAGAGGTTTGGTACAAGTCACATGAAAATAGCTGTTAGTGATTGATAAATGTACAAGTTATAACGGGCAAACACTTGAAAAAAACGGAACAGGGTGTCATACCCACGATTTGAACTAAGGACATTAAGTATGGTTTTCCGCTAGGAAAAAAATCAATCCAGTTTGTAATTGTGTCCAGTATAAAAGCTCGTAGTGTAAAATTGGGACCTAATATAGTGGTCAATGTGGCTATATATAGTACACCTCTGCCACCACCCCCTAAGAAAAAAAGGCGTAAAAAAATATCTACTGCTGGATATTATTTAAATAAGGTTGCCAGTAACGTTAAAGTTTAGTACCTTTTGCTATTTTATATCCATATGATTTTTAGAATATCAAGTACAATTTGACAAAATAGATTGTGTATTACCTTAAGGACAAATCAAGAGTCTTAGTAACCGGCAAGCGTGTATGAGATAAACCAAGAGAGTGAAGGAAGCCAGAGAGGTATCTAAGGAAATAACTTGTTGGAACTCTGCACTCTCTGCCTACCCCGCAAGGGATCTGACGTGATGATATAGATAGATATTTTTAAAGTTGCTGCTAACACAAATAAAAACGCTACAGTCCATAACTTAGACCTAATAAAAACAAATACCTCCACGGGAAGGGTTCAGTAATCCTGTGAGGTCGAACCAAACTATTTTATTTGATCGCTTGTCTGTCTCCCGGCCCCTGGCTTATGTTTTACAAATAGTGGCGATAGCGAACAGATGGGGGTCCACGCCCGACAGCTTGGGGATACCGCACTTACAAGCGATTGGTTTTGTGGAAAAATATCTCTTATTTTGAAGGAGTGATGAACATTTTGTGAGGATATATTTTAAAGGTTGCCTAGTTGGTCCAGTGTAGCTGGCGAATCCTAGGTCTCACAAATTGTAATTTTTTTTATCATATACCTTTTCCAATCCCGCTTGGGAAATATAGGCGTCACGATGTTTTAACTTAATTAAAATTTGATCTTGTTACAGTGATAGTCGCTACCACTCTTAACTTGATCCTAATTAAGTGAAATATCTCTACGGAAGGGTTCCGCGGGCTTAGCAGAAACTGGTTGACGTCAGGGTAATACTGTCGAGTTGAAATACCATCCTTTTTACACTAACAATGTATTAAATAAAGATGAAGGTGGCAGTATACTATCTCGATAAAACATTTCTGTATCGTCAAATTATTTGTCCTTAGGCCTCGTTAATCCTGTGAGGTCTAACCAAATTATTTTATTTGATAGCTGGTCTGTCTCCGGCCCCCTGGTTTTTGTTTTACAAATAGTGGCGATAGCGAACAGACGGGGGTCCGCGCCCGAAAGATTGGGGATACCGCACTTACACGCGATTGGTTTTGTGGAAAAATGTCTCTTATTTTGGAGAGTTGATGGTTATTTTGTGAAGACATTTTTTAGAGACGCGTCTGTTTGAAATGGGCTACTTTCAACTTTACAAAGAACCTTCTTCATTTCGAAGTCAGCTGAAAATAAACTAAACTCATTTGACTGTATGACGCAATAAGCTAATATAGCAGCTTTCGATTAGAGCAGTGCAAATAAGGCTACTATGTGCGAAATCAAAAAAACCTGTTGGAATCTAGTGCTCTCTGTCTAACTCGCAAGTCATCTAGCATAATGATGAAGATAAATAGACAGATACAATTTTCTACGGAAAGTGTGACAAAAAATAAGAAAATTAGCGAGTTAACTTACTGCAGCTTATCGTCACGAAATGGTCAAACAAATTGTTTGCGATTTTGCTTTTATTTTTTTTCTAAACGTAGCCTCACACTTGGGTTTATTCCGGTGCCGTTTACAAACATTAATATTCACATACACAAATGCTCAGACCGAAACCAATAATTGTGAGTCACACAAATATTTGTCCCGTGCGGGAATCGAACCCACGACTATTAGACACAATGGGCGAAGCAGCTTAAGCTCTTAACCATTGCGCTGAATCGTCCTTGACGGACGATTTACATAAAAAATTATGTTGTTGATGATTACATGTTTAGTTTCGTACGTGGCGACCACGTACTGGAAGACGTAGTGTAGGCAGGCCCACCACAAGGTAGACTGATGATGAAGGTAACATCTGGATGAGTACAGGATAAAGCTGAACATCGTACAGCCCAATGCTGAAACTCGCGATCTTTCGAGGAGGCGTGGCCCTGTAATGAACTCTTTTCGACTGATTATGTAAACGTTTCGATTATGGACAGCAATCCAAACGATTCTAATCACCAATCGTATACAACAGTCTGAATAATAATATGATACTATTTTATTTTAATCAGTTTTATTTGATACTAGCTGTACACGCAACTTCATAAACGTTATTTTTATTTGCATGTATTTCACACACTTAACTTTTTTTGAGACAAAAAGTAGCCTATGTCCTTCCCTTGAATACATTCTATTTCCTTGCCGAATTTGGGCATAATCTGACCACTATCTGGTTACAGTTACTTTCGAATTTAAAATATTAGTCTAAAAGTATGGGTACCTACAATTATCATCATCCCCAGGGCTTCTCAGAACTATCTGAAGTATAAATTTGTAGCCCTAATCAGATTAAAATAGATCCTGAAATCGTCTACGGGTTATTGACTGACCCTTCCATTATTAATTGGTCCCACAAATCTCTCGTAGCTCCTAAGTCTTGCGACTAACACTGACCAATACCTTTGAGGTTCAGACGGGGTAAGTATAGAAGATTTACGACCCTTGAAATGAGTATTATAACGCTGTGAGAAGCGCCTAATTTTATTTTAAGATACCAGGGGACATATTTATAGCATAAAAAAGGAAAATATTATTTTATTCTTCTTAAAAACGTTACCCAACACTGGAAACTAAATTACTCGTCCTCTAATTGATTTTTTTAATAGGACTAAGCCCGCTACATTTTCCCACCATTGTAACTCCTGTAAGCCACGATCCACAATGGTCTTCCTAGATGACACCAAGGTTTTTACGTGGGGTGTCTCGGGAAGTACTTAAGTTGTCTTAGAACCTTAGGATGTTAAAGCGCATTATTGATCCATAGGTCTTCTTTTATCTCCCCCCCCCCCCCCCCCCCCCTCACTCACTGAGCAAAGACTTGTTCATTAACTGATCGTCAAAAGTCTACTCTTTAGGTTCGCAAGCGAGCAATGGAGCACAGCATTATTGATATCAAGTTAACAGACATACACAATCAAGTTAACACATATCAGAAAGAGGCGAGGTATTTTCCTTGCAGTGGGACAGTATGGACTTAAAATAATAAGGCCCATGTCAGTACGGTACACACCGGCGTAAAGCCGATATTAAAAAAACATAAAAGACCTCAATATTAAATAAGGTCTTTTATCAATTCGCCATGAAAAATCTAGAATCCACGTAAAGAGAGAAAACAGAAAAATGGCGGTGAAAGAGTATCTTCTTAATAATAATTTGTATTCCTCGAATATGCGGGCTGTTGTTTATCGAATTTGGGATTCAGTAACTTTTGAGAAGTACCCTCTAATATGTAATAGATTCCAAAGTTGCAAAACACAGCGCATTGACCGACACATTCACTTTTCCAAAGCAAAAGCGAACACTTCAAGAGGGATGAAACAAATTGGAATACTGCAGAACATTAGTAAAGACATACGGGCTTCGACGGCTCTCAATTCCTTCCTTAATAATCTATGGGGTTACTGCATTGATTGAGTATTAATGTTGATAAATGTTGTGTAATTAGTTTTCATAGAAAAGCAAACTCAATTATATTCGACTATAAAATATTTGGACATAGTTTGAAGAGAGTATAGAGGTTCATAATCTGGGTGTGCTTTTAGATAATGAGCTCAATTTCAGGAGTCAAATTGATTCCATTGCCAACAAAGCCTATAAAATGTTACGTTTTGTTTTAAATCAGGGTAAAGATTAAAAAAAACCATATATACCTAATAACCTACGTTCACACCTTTAGTATCCATCGTTTGGAATCCTAACTACACAGTTCACAAATAATCTATTAAACGTAAACTAAACAAATTTATAAAAAATTTACAATTTAGACAAATTAACACCCGTAACTTTAATTTACAAATTAACCGTTTATTATCATCAAAAAATCGTCGTACACATAAAGATATAATATTTATATACAAATTACTTCATAACTTGACAGATTCACCTTATTTGCTTAGCAAAATAGGTCTACGTTGTCGAAGGCCGACTTCCCGCTGTAAAGAGATTTTTCATGTTTCGTTTGCCAGGACCGTCCATGCAAAGAAAACATTTATAATACGCAGTGCCAGTTGTTACAACAACCAATATATTTCATTTGTCACTTCCTAGGTTAAAAAAAGAACTTAGACACCAAATTTGTTAAATGATATTTTAATGAGTTTTTTTTGTTTTCAATTCCACCGACCGTAGATAACTGTTTATATTCATTATTGGAAACTTTACTGGTGAAGGTGTTATAATTTGTGTGTAATTATTTTTGTTATTTTTTATACTGGCCCTTTATCTTAATAAATAAATAATCAACGAAAATTAGAAGTTGTTTCGGTGCTAGTGTTCAGTACTATAATTTTTCTCCCTCGTAATACAGAAGTCTTGTTTTTTTAACCCATTTCAGGATCTTTTCGACATCCTTCAAGTCGAACTATTGTAACTACTAAATTATATCTATACATGAACAATAATAAATTCAAAGAAAGTATTTGAAAAATCGTTGAGTGTTTTTCTCCTAAGGGTGAAAAGGGATGATGTTTGGCCACCCCGGGCGCGTAACGATCGGAAGCAAAGATGAAGACCCTTTCCCAATCAGTACGTACGACTAATTAGTCACGTGTTTCAACTTCTAACGAGAGCTTTGAGAGTATATATCAAAGTACGAGTATGTTTCTTTGTATATCGGACATCTATTTGTAGAATAATATCGTTATTTCTTTTAAACTACAATTAGATGTAGGTATTTTCTTTGTTCGTTTATACGTAATCTGACATAACTGTTATTAATGTATACTGTTATTATACTCTTATTATATTACTGTTATTATTGACTGCCTTGTTGGTCTAGTGGAAAAGTGCATAGCTTTGTGATCACGAGGTCCTGGGTCCAAATCGTAGGTCGGACAAGTGTAGTTTTTCGAACGAAAACTTCCCAGTACAAGTCCGGAGTCTGGAATTGTGCCGGGTAGACTTGCCCCCTATTACAGGGGGCCTAACATCGTCGGTGAAAAGTGGGTGTACTCAGTACACCTCTGCCACTCCCTCTTGGGGAATATAGGCGTGACGGTGTCTTTTTATTTAATTTATAACAGGTTTCTCTGTCATAAAATAACTGCGCCAAATAAGTATAAAATATATAAAATAACTGGGCTGGACAGCGAGTAGACTCCCGCTCTGAGGGTTCCGTAGCGGTTTAGTTTTTGGCCAGTTTCGGCGCAAAATTGTAGTTTTCGTTTCAGCGGAAAACCAGCCGAAACTAGGACTGAAACTGGAATAACGTTCGTGAACTTCCGGATGGCCTTTGGGCGCTATAGGCGAGCGTCGGAATGATTGAACTATGGCCTAGGCGATTTATTTTAATAAAATCTTAAAATTAATTTTAATCGATTGCACTAGAATCGATTTTCGTGTTTAAGTCTATTGGATTTGTCTTGATTAGTACTATAGTTTTAGGTAGTTTCCGGGATCTGATAATGACCCTGTATGCCCCTAGAAACTTTTCAACTAAACAAGATAGCCCCATCATGTTTGGGTTTGTTGGATTTTTAGTTGATAAGTTTATAGGTGGATAAGGTCTATAGACTACAGTTGCCAGGGTCTGGTAGTAGGCGTATCGTATTTGGGCTCATTTGATTTATCTAGAAAAGTACCATATACGAAGGTGGCGCGCAGGGTCTTACCCCGAAGGAAGCCAATGTAACTCTTCAACTTAGTAAAATAACTCTGTCGTATATTCGCAATAAAGGTTCGTTTTTAACAAGATTATTTTTTATTATGCAAGTTATTTTCGAAACTGTTCAGTATTTTTTGATCGATCTAAAACATCGATTATTGTACTGGAAAATATCGATTTTCAATCGTATATATGTCTATCTCAGTTACGTCTAAAACCGAAACTTTTAAGGAAAATATTTTGCTAGTTGCTAGTCTTATTTATATACAATCAATAATATCTTAAAATATTGATAGACCAGGGTCGATAATTTCTGAAACCAAAAAAGTTAATAGTAGGATGAAACCCATTGAAAAAGTAAGAGAATATAACAAAAATGAAAGAAAAAATAATTTACGGGTGATCTGAGGTCGGGAAGTGGAAGGGGGTGAGTTTTTAACGGTAAAAAACGGTTTATCTCGATTTCCGACAAAACTACAAGTCCTATGGAAAAAAATTATATAACAAAGTTGTAGGTAATAAAAAGATCTGCAACTTTTGTATTTACACTTCTTTCACATAATCTCAAAATTTATGTGAAAAATTCAAATAACCAGGTTTTTGGTTTCTTATTTTTCTTATACAAAAAAAAAATTCACGAAATTTCGGTGAAATCTTACCTTTTCATGTCCCAAACACACTAATTTGTTTGATTTAAAATATTTATTTTTTCACCTTATTTTGACTTAATATCGAAAAAGCATTCTCCAGTCAAAATATCAGCTTTTTTTAAAAAGTCCTGACAGTTCGAATCGCAGGTCGGACCAAATGTATTTTTCGATAGAAAATTATACGGTGCAATGTCAGATTCCAGATTGGTACAGCTAATATTTCTATCGAAAAATTCCATTTGGTTCGATCTGGGTTTCGAAATGCACTTATATTGGGCAAAATTTGTGCCCAATACATAAGGCTTGCCCCCTATTACATGAGGCCTAACATCCGTCCTTGGGAAATATAGGCGTGACGATGTTTATTTTTATATATTTTATACAAACAAACAAACTATAATTATTATACTATAATTTAAACAAACAACGTTGATAGTCAATTATTTCCGTATAAAAAATTCACACACACCGGGACGCCTACATTCCCCAATCTTGAGTGGCAGTGGTGTACTGTTTGCGCACACCAACTTATTGCTGAGATTGTTAGGTGCCGATGTAATAGGGGTGAGGCTATTGCCATTATACCGGGAACAATTTCTGATACTGAAAACTTTTATATAGAAAAACTACGTTTTGTCCGCCTACATTTTCTACGAGATAATATGGTTTATTATACGGTACCTACTAGACCAATGAGGCAACCCATAAAAAAATCTTTTATAAAAAAAAACCCTCTTTATTTATAAACATACAAGAAGAAATCGACAATCTTATTAAATTTACGTCCGAGCCTCGAGGTCCTAAATGCAGATCGAGTCGCGGAAAAAATATTATCATCATCATCATCATTTCAGCCTATACTTGTCCACTGCTGAACATAGGCCTCCCCAATCGCTTTCCAGCGTAACCGGTCCGATGCCACCTGCATCCAACGATTTCCTGCGATTTTCACAAGATCGTCGGTCCATCTGGCAGGCGGTCGTCCTACGCTGCGCTTGCCAATACGTGGTCTCCACTCTAGAATCTTTCTGCCCCAACGCCCGTCCGATCTTCGCGCTATGTGGCCAGCCCATTGCCACTTCAGCATGCTAATCCTGAGGGCTATGTCGGTGACCTTGGTTCTTCTACGAATCTCCTCATTCCTGATTCGATCACGTAGAGAAACGCCGAGCATAGCTCTTTCCATAGCTCGCTGAGCAACCTTGAGCTTTTTTATGAGACCTATTGTAAGAGACCACGTCTCTGATCCATATGTCATCACTGGTAACACACATTGACTAAACACTTTAGTCTTTAGGCACTGAGGTATTTTGGATGAGAAGATGTTGCGCAGTTTCCCGAACGCTGCCCAGCCGAGTTGGATTCGTCGATTGACCTCTCTCTCAAAGTTGGACCTACCTAACCGGACTGCCTGTCCCAGGTAAATGTATTCGTCGACAACTTCAAGAGTAGAGTTCCCAACGGTGAGTGCGGTGGGTACGACATGGACGTTAGACATTATTTTTGTTTTGTCCATATTCATTTTAAGACCCACTTGTTGGGATACTCTATTGAGGTCACCGAGCATTCGTCCTAGATCTTCCAGCGACTCCGCCATGACCACAATGTCGTCGGCAAATCGAAGGTGAGTGATGTATTCGCCATTGATGTTGATGCCAAGTCCTTGCCATTCCAAGAGCTTGAAGGCGTCCTCTAAGGTGGCCGTAAACAGTTTCGGAGAAATGACGTCTCCCTGTCTTACTCCTCTTTTTATGGGGATCACCTTCGTGCACTGCCCCTGTACTCGGACTGACATGGTGGCGTTATTATACAAGCACTTCAACACTTCGATGTACCTATAGTCAATGCGGCATCGCTGGAGAGATCTAAGAACCGCCCAAGTCTCGATCGAATCAAAGGCTTTCTCATAGTCCACAAACGCCAAGCATAGTGGCCGATTATACTCCTCAGTCTTCTGTATAACCTGCCGCAGCGTATGTATGTGGTCTATGGTACTAAAACCTTTCCGGAAACCGGCTTGTTCGGGAGGCTGGAAGTCATCAAGCCTTCGTTCGAGACGATTCGTATTGACTCTAGAAAACAACTTATAAACATGGCTCAGCAGTGTGATGGGCCTATAGTTCTTCAATAAGGTGTTATCACCTTTCTTGAAAAACAGCACCACCACACCCCTGTTCCATGCTTCCGGCGTTTTCCCTTCAAGCAAGACGGACTTAAATAGCCTCTGAAGGACTTTAAGTACCGGCGATCCGCCCGCCTTCAGAAGTTCTGCAGTAATTCCGTCTTCACCCGGCGCTTTGTTGTTTTTTAGTTGTTTGAGAGCCATCCTAATCTCGCACAGGCTGATGTCCGGGATATCTTCAGTGCAGTGTCGGGTTAGCTTGGCTCTTGGGTCTTTTACCAAGTCAACAACAGGTTTAGCTACTGAGGTATATAACTGTCCATAGAACCTCTCTATCTCCCTGAGCACCTCTGACCTATTTGACGTTACGTTTCCGTCCTCCGTCTTCAGCTTCGTCAACTGGCTCTGCCCAATAGACGCGTCTCTTGCGAACACTTTAGAGCCCTTGTTCTGCTCTATGGTCTCCTCAATACGCCTTGCATTGAAGGACCGTAAGTCGTGTCGCAAGGACTTCAATATCTGTCCATTAAGCTGCCTATAGGACTTAGCATCATCGGAGGTTTGGAGCGTCATGGAACGTCGCTCAGCCATGAGGTTTCGGGTGTAGTCAGATAGTTTTTGAGGCCTATTTTTACGGTGGGTCTTAAAATACTTGGACCCGACCGTATGAACAGTCTCTACCAGCCTGTTGTTGATTTCGTCCACTGATGCGCTGCTGTCTAGCAATTCGAAGCGGTTTGACAATTCGAGTTGAAAGTTCTCGGGGTTTTGGATATATGCATGAGTAGGTCGGAGCGTAGACTTCATCAGGCGCGATCTTTCCATTTTGACATTAATATTTAATGTGCCTCTGACCATTCGGTGATCACTGCCGGTTTTTACCCTATGAATCACGGAGACATCATTAAATATTTGTCGCTTGGTGCTCATGATGAAGTCTATCTCATTTTTTGTGGAACCATCAGGGCTCATCCAGGTCCATTTCCTATGAGGCGGCTTCTGGAAGAAAGAGTTCATCATAAAGAGTCCCTCAATCTCCAGAAATTCGGCCAGCCTCTGACCCCTGGGGTTGCGCTGCCCATATCCAAATTGCCCCACTCTCAACTCATCATCGCCCCGTTTGATTTGTGTTAAATATTAATTTAACACAAATCAAAATAGTTCCACAAAATGTCCCTAGATAGTACTATTTTAAGTTTTCATCTGCATTGCGGGAAAATAATTATATTTTATATGATATAATTAAAAATTTTAGTATTTTTCCTTTACTCTCTCTCTCTCTCTCTCTCACTCTCTCTCTCTCCGTATTTCTATATATGATGATGCCAAATCCCTTTTGGGGTAGACAAAGAAGCATAGTTCCACAAAAGGTCACTGGATGGCGCTATCTTTATTTTTCATCTGATATGATAATAAATTATTATTTGTTAATATGATTGATAAATGAATGATGAATTTACGTTTTATTTCCTTAACTTGTACTTTAAAACCTTGCTTCCTGCCAAATTTCATGGTTCTAGGTCAACAGGAAGTGCCCTATAATTTCTGATGAGTGACTTTAAATGGCCATATCTTTACTTTGGGTCTACTAAGAACCTTTAACTTTTTACACCAGTAGGGGACTGTAGACATTCGTATCCGACATAAATGTCAACTTGATACCACTAGCTATGTCTAAGAAAAAAGGCGATGAATAAAAATTAAAAGGGGAACCGTCGGGCAGACAGACGGACAACGAAGTGATCTTCTATAAGGCTTCCGTTTTACTACGGTCTACAAGCAAGGAATCTGTTGGAACTCTGTATTTTCTGCCTACCCCGTAAGGAATTTGGCGTGCTGATAGAGAGAGAGAGAGAGAGAGCGAGAGAGGGAGAGATAGAAGAGAGTGAGTGAGAAGGAGAGAGATTTTTTCCCCTAACGAGTTCTAAATTAGTAATTAAATACCTGTGTTGTTTACAAACATAAAATTTACAAACACTAACACCCAGATCAAAACAACGTGAGTGGCCTACGTTCTAACCACTAGAGCAAGTCGTCATCACATTAGTCTTTTTTTACCGTCACGCCTATATTCCCTAACCGGAGATTTCCACATTTCGCCGAAAATGTTAGGTCCCATGTAGAGGGCTAGCCTATTGCCATATACCGGATATAATTCCAGACTCCGAACTCATACTATACAATACTGGGATTTTTTCGATAGAAAACCTACATTTATCTGACCTAGGATTTGAACCTAAGACCTCGTGATCACAAAGCGCATCATTCGCCACTAGACCTACGAGGCAGTCTTTTTCTAATTGAATCTACCTTTATCATCACGCCAGATCCCTTGCGGGGTAGGCAGAGAGTATACTAGAGTTCTAACAGGTTCTTTCCTTAAATACCTCTCTGGCTTCGTCCACTGTCATAGTTCGTCTCATACACGCTCGCCAGTTTTTTTTTATTTTCAATTATTTTATCTGTTAGTGGTTGGAAAAAGGTAATATTAGTTTAACAACATTTTTATAAAGGCCCGTTTAGGTCTTCCCATTTCCATCATACGTTTTTGCCCAGCATTTTTGCGATACAGGAAAACAAACCCCACATAAAAGCACTCATTAGTTCTACAGTTCTACAGGTTTTCTTTTTACTATTGTTGTGTCTCCTTGGAACCAGTCAATAGAATTCGCCAAAAGTCACGTTTTGATTTGTCATGGGGTAGGAAGTATCCTCGAATGCTACTTATAGCCCCAATAATTTGAAGGATTTTATGTTTGGTATAATTCATAAGGGAAGCGATTTTTATGACAGCTTAGGATCGTTAAATCTTCTTTATTCTGTTTATTTAAAGACACAGAAGCGTGTGTTTCTGACGATATAAAATAAATGGATGTATATAAATTACCACACTAACTAATAATGGTAAATTATATATATTTATATTTAGTGGATAATGGTGTTGGCGATGTAATGACTCATTTGTTATAAGTCTGATATATTGTATGCGCTATTACATAGTTGTTTCTTATCAAAAAAATAAAATAAAAAAATAACATAATAAAAAAAAAATTTTTGACATCAAAATGGTTTTAAAAATCTATATTAGTAAGTAAATAGAAAAAAAGGTATGTAAAAGCGTTTTACCTACCTATGCCAACAAGTGCCGTTGGTAGTAGTATTCTGTCTACACAGAATATAATACAGAATTTTGTTGAAAGACGAGAAAAGAATCCTAATGTAATAAACTTTATTTTGATAGGTGTAAAATAAACACCGTACAGTTGCTGGAAGGTTTTAGATCGAAAAACCTCGATAACACTTGTTTTACCGGTCGATCTAGTAGTATACTAGACTAGAAAGATGTGTCATCATACAACGTGTGTTAAGCTATACCATCTTCATTTTTTTTTCTAAGATAAAATATGTATTATTCATACAAGATAACGAATTATGAACAAAATAACAGCCACAAACAGCAGCGCTTGAATTGACTTTCGCATCTAACATTGTGTCTATATTTACTCGTAGCTAGCAACTGTAGAAATTGGTTTTAAATTCATTAATGACCTTAGATCTTCTTATTATGATATTCTTAACAAACGTGTCTTTATCTTGGCTACGATTGGATCAAAATAATTCTAAATAAGACCACAACCATACCCGTGCTCTTAAATTTTGGACTGTCACTTTTAATCTAGTACAGATATATATCCATGGTTAACCTATTTATAAGTTTTTCTGTGATTTTTGTAGTTTACTAGTATAACTAATAGGGTGTGCCAAAAAAAACTTTTAATTTTTTTTTTATTATGTACCATGAAATTATCGTCTGAGATGACGAAAAAAAAATTGTGTTAAAGTTTCAGCTCCTAATATTAATATTAAGAGGTGGCGCATTAGAGTTTTTCTTTTTTTCTTTAGTCCCATACAAAAAAATTCATATCACACCATTAGTTGTTCGTACATCAAAATTTTTCAAGAGTTTTTTGTAGGAAATTGAACGTTATACAAAAAAGGTTTCTTACATTTTTTTCGCACGCCTCGCCATTTTAAAGATATTCAAGATTGAAATTTAAAGATTTTAAGGTACATTTCTTTTTTGCTTCTGAATTTTGTAAGTCGTTGACAAATGAACGTTATGAAATGCGCAATACATATTTTTGCAGGAAATTAAATGCTCTACAAAAAAGGTCTCCGATGCTTAGTCGATTAGAATAAGCGTTTGAAAGATATTTATGATCAAAGTTCAATACTTATCGCTCTTACTAATTTTTCAACATTTTCTTCGGAAAATTTAAATATAATTCATTAGTTTCGAAAAAATTAATGCAAATTTAAGTTTTTATCAGCACAAAAATACATTTATCTATTATTTAAATTAAAAGTTTTTTTTGGCACACCCTAATAACTAACATAAAAACACGTAATAAGTCATGAATTATTTCAAACAATATAAATACAAAATCAATTACCGCTATTTTCTTTAACTTGTGCCACACCAGTCACGAAGAACATCGTTATATAGGGAGTTTCTGTTTGCTATTCCACGCCACGACGACTTACGACTGATTATTAGAAAAAGGCTGGGAAAGAATTCCCCTTCATGTGATCGTCTTTACGAATAACTGATTGGGACTTGTTTTCTATGATATATATGGATTTTGGTAAAATAAAACTTCGCTTTCGGAGTAAGCAGAGAGTACAGAGTTCCAACAGATTTTCTCCTTACAGACAGAGATCTGGTGCGATGATAAAGATAGAATTGAGTGTGCGATGGGAAAGCTACTTGGAAGCCGGTACTTAAGCCAAAAGGCGCAGCTGGCCATACATAACGGAGTGCTTGTCCCAACGCTGTTATATGGCAGCGAGAGCTGGGTATGTAAGAAGGAGAATGAAAGTAGGATAAATGCGTTGGAAATGCGAGCTCTGCGTAAGATGTGCGGCGTGAAGCTGACTGACCGTATTCGCAACAGCGTAGTAAGAAAGCGAGTAGGAATGAAAGATAGTATCGGTGTAAAGATGAGAAAGGGTTTGCTCCGTTGGTTCGGGCATATAGAAAGAATGTCTGAAGAAAGAATGACAAAACGATATACAATAACAAAGTGGAAGGATGTAGGTACCGGGGAAGACCTAGACTATCTTACCATGATCAAATAGACCGAGTCTTATCTGAAGGACAAGTCAAGAGTCTCCGTAACCGGCGAGCGTGTATGAGACGAACTATGAGAGTGGAGGAAGCCAGAGGTATGTAAGGAAAGAACCTGTTGGAACTTTGTACTCTCTGTCTACCCCGCAAGAGATCTGACGTGATAATGTAGATAGATAAAGATAGAACAAAATTACCATCTCGGCTATATTTCCCAAATGGGGTTGACAGAGGTGTAGAGTGAACACACACATATCACTGACGATGTTAGGTCTTTATGTATTAGCTGTGGCTAATAGCTAATAGTTTTTATTAAATCACATTTTGTCTTATCTAGGATTCTAACCAAGAACCTCGTAATTGTTACCTAAATAGGTAACCGAATTTAATCCAAAAAAAAATTTATGTATCCTACATTTTTTTTTTCAATTTGCTAAAAATGCTGTTACTCTTTTAGCACGCTATTACAAAATAAATTTGTTTTTGAATCAAAGCAATACGGAGATTTCAAATGAATTTCTAAAATGTGTTTCTCAATACGCACACATACACGTCCTAGTTATAAAAGTGCTAAAAATGGATAAAAACTTTTTATTTGGAAATATTGTTTTGAATTTGTGCAGCAATTATCTAATTGGGGTATCTGAGGTCCTCCGTTAGGATACACCTTGTATATGTAAATATTAATGAACTACATTCGTTTATATTTACATAAACTACACATATAGGCCGCAGCCCGTTTCATTTGCTGAATCGAGTAGTCACAGGTTAAATCCCTGCACACGACTAACTTTGTAACTCACAAATTAAAAAAAAATATTTGGTGCAGAACAAGTCAACTTACTCTTATTTTTTTTCCAACTAGCCTTCAGAGGTTCCAAATAAAAACTGTATTCGCACTAAATCTCACATAACGGAAGAAAGTTGTTATAAAATAAACTGCCAACGAGGGCATTAAATTTCAATCAAAACACAATATGGCGCCCTACTTCCGGATACCGACTTTATCCCTAAAGATGGCTGTGAATGGGCGTCTAATCGCAATCGCAGAAAAAAGTATAGATTTAATGTATAGAAAGGTACATAAGTTCTTGTCCCAACGCTGTTATATGGTAGCGAGAGCTGGGTACATACCCAGCAGAAGGAGAATGAAAGTAGGATAAATGCGGTAGAAATGCGAGCTCTGCGGAAGATGTGCGGAGTGAAGCTGACCGACCGCATTAGCAACAGCATAGTAAGACAGCGAGTAGGTATGAAAGATAGTATCGGTGTAAAGAAGAGAAAGGGCATGCTCCGTTGGTTCGGGCATATAGAAAAATGCCAGAGGAAAGAATGACAAAACAGATATACAATGTGAAAGTGGAAGGATGCAGGTACCGGGGAAGACCTAGATTATCTTACCACGACCAAATAAACCGAGTCTTATCTGATGGAAAAGTCAAGAGTCTCCGTAACCGGCGAGCGTGTATGAGACGAACTATGAGAGTCGAGGAAGCCAGAGAGGTATGTAAAGAAAGAACCTGTTGGAACTCTGTACTCTCTGCCTACCCCGCAAGGGATCTGGCGTGAGGTTATAGATAGATAGATAGAAAGGTACATATTATCATCATCATTGAAACTCCTTCGTTTGTTTTTTGAATAGCAGGCAATCAAGATGTCTTGGATTCGAAACCTGAAAATGTATTACCAGGGGTTTTAGGCAGTGGGGTGAGGAATAAAAAATGCCAACAAGTTATAATGTTTTAAACGATTGGTCTAATTTATGTCATATATTACATACTTACGAAATGCCCAGTGGTCGAAAATCGACCATAATTAATTTAATTATAAGTTTGAACATTATTAAGGTTCTATTGTCAAATACTATACTTCTATAATCACAGATTTCGCCAAGGCTACTGTTGCTGCTAAATTATATGAAATTTAGATAAAAGAAATCCAAAAAAATATTAATATAGATAATACCTTTTTTTAGGCGCTCGTAGCGCTGTGCGACTGCGGTGTTCTTACCGATTAGCAAGGTTAAGCAGCCTTCGACTCGGTCGGCCCGAGATGGGTGAACGTTTGTGTCATTTTCATATTTGAGCGTCTCCGTGCTTCGGAAGGCACGCTAAGCCGTTGGTCCCGGCTACCACTTAATGTGGTAGTCGTTAAGCCAACTTGGAAGCCTTAAAGGCGGCTTGATAAGTTCCAACAGCAGGTCAGGTGGCCACAAACCTGTCTTCACCAATCCGCACTGGGTCTGCGTGGTAGAGTATGACCTAATCTCTCTTACCTCGATTTTTGAGAGAAGGCCTTTGGCTAGCAGTGGGCAGTATAGGCTGATATTATAATACCTTTTTTTATTTATTTATAATTGAAACAAAAAAACCATGCGATAAAGAAAATGCTGCCATTGAACTTGACATACATATTTCGATAATTTAATTAATGATACAAAACTTCTCTGTAAACGATGTTTTTTGTAAAAACTCTTTCATAAATGTCCTTGACTGTTATATTCGGATATCGCATAACATGGTGAGCGACCATATGCAGAAGTCATTGGACCCGATCTGTGATAAAAAAAGATCATGTATTTTAAAATGATACACTCCACTTGTTACTGCCTCGGAAATTTTGCTTCAGGGCTAACCATAGCAAATGATGAATTGTACTTGCGAATATTTTGAAAAAGTCATCAATGATTTAAAATATTCATTTTGACTTAAGCGTGGTATTGCTTTACCCTTATGATAACATGAAGTGAATGCAGTTCTGTCACTTAAAGTGACTTTAGATTCAAAATGTTTAGCATTGCAAAACCTGCATTCCAAATCCATTAATCCACAATCATAACTATAAAAAACTTTTAGAATGCCATTTCGTGCACATTTAAATGTCTCTCAAATTCACTTCTTTATTCTGTATAATATTAAAACTATTTGAATTTTCGTTTATATTATTATGTGTCCGCGAATATAGATTCCTTCTTCTTTGTCTCTCACTCCGACCCGTTAATGTTCTATGTCGAAGCATAATATAAGTAGAAAAAAACTTTCATGAAATTACTTAAATCGAGAAGAAAAAAGGTTTAAGTAGCCACCACAATAATAAAAAATACAAAAAGATTTTTAAATCAGCAATAACAAATATATATTTTTTTTTACCTATATGATATTGCTACACAACTTTCTTTTTATATTGAGATTTTATATTAGATTTATATTTGTACATTGAGCGAGCGGTATTTCACTATTAACTAGTATATATATAAGATTGTTTCTCGTGATTTGGACGACACACGCAATCAAAACACAATTGAGTTTCTCTGTAAGAAAAGATTTATTGTTAACTTTTTACACATTTGATGCACTTAATTAAAAGTATTTACTAACAAAACTTTACCTGTAAGAAAAGAAACGACATTTAATCACAATGTCGATTCCCAAATCTCAGTCACGGTATTATTAACCTTCTATAAAACAAAATTATTTACAATTGTCTTTTCAAAACGGCTAGATGCTCCATAGGCTATATAATTCGACCACAGGTTATAACATAAATATACTACTACGATGAAGCTTGATGCGCGGGAATATTTAAATTAAAGATAAATATATTTTTCTTTACATCTCCCCCTCCCAGAGAAGATAGAACAATACGACTCATGAATTCTCTTTATGTTTTTTGCTTTAAGTGCAGGAGCTGGAGTTAGTTTTGAGATGTGGAAAAAGTTTGACTCAGATTTCTTATGGCCAGTGTTTACCTTGTAAATTGAGTTTGATATTTTTTCTAGCACTTTGTAGGGTCCGATTCTCAATTCGTCAAGCTTTTTCCTATTCAGTTTGTTTCCATTGTCCACAAAAACAACATCACCTACTTTAAAATCCACATGTCTTCGATTTTTATCGTAAATTGTCTCGTTGTAATTATGAGATCTGATGGTATTTTCCAGAGCTTTTTCCCTGTCTTGAATTAAATCATACTCGATCTTCTTGAGTTTCAGCTCATTTCGTAAAATCGTAACATCTGTGCCATTTAGTAGATACTTTGGAGCATATCCAGTGACAGTGTGCTCTGTTTCATTATAGCTTTTTACACAATTTTGTGCTATAGTTGTCCATGCTATTTTTGTGTCATTTTCATTTATCTTGCATCTGATTTTATTGACCAATGTTTGATTTAGTCTTTCGTTTAAGCCATTTGAGAAGGGCGAGTTCGCTGCAGTAAAAATGATTGGGATATTTCTGTCATCCAAAAATCTTTTGAATTCTCTAGAATTGATACCTGGGTATTGGTCTGAGAAAATCATGCCAATGTCATCAGTTTCTGCACAGTTTTTTATTAGTTTGATAAAATCATTTGCATTTTGAGTACTTGACGTCAAAATATATGCGTACCTAGTGAAATGATCTGATAGCAGGTGCAAGTACCTTTTTGTTGACCTTATCTTCTTCTTATATCAGCCTATACTGCCCACTGCTGGGCAAAGGCCTTCTCTCACAAATCGAGGTGAGAGAGATTAGGTCATACTCCACCACGCGGACCCAGTGCGGATTGGTGGAGGCAGGTTTATGGCCACCCGCTGTTGGAACTTATCAAGCCGCCTTTAAGGCTTCCAACTCGGCTTAACGACTACCACATTAAGTGGTAACCGGGACCAACGGCTTAACGTGCCTTCCGAAGCACGGAGACGCTCGAATATGAAAATGCCACAAACGGTCACCCATCTCAGGCCGACCGAGTCGAACGCTGCTTAACCTTGGTGATCGGTAAGAATACCGCGGTCGCACAGCGCTACGAGCGCCTCAGAATACCGCGGTCGCACAGCGCTACGAGCGCCTTGTTGACCTTGAACCCCCAAAACCTCCAATTGTATCAATGGAACATATCTCAAAAGGTTTTGTGGCGGGACCCAAGTGGGACATCAATCCATATTTATTCTGTCCTCTTGATTTGTTCTTTATACATACTATACAACTTTTACAGATTATTTTTATGTTTTTTGTCATGTTTTTTGCTGTATACAATGAGCTGATCATTCTTTGCATTTGTTTAATTCCTATATGACCTAGGTCTGTATGTATATTTTTTATCAATTCTATACTGAATTTCTCTGATAAAATTATTTTCTCTTTATTCTTTACTTTCTTGTAATAAACATTGTTTTTGTTATTAACTTCTCCTTTCTGCACTGTATCTTTTCATTTTTTACTTGGTCTTCTAAGATATCTTTCAGTTTTATTATACTGACTATTTTTAATTGTTCATCCAGGTTTTCATTTGGATCTAAAACTGGATTCCTGCTTAGGCAATCAGCTTCGATGTTGTATCTTCCTGAAGAATATTTGATTTGAAAATCATATTGTGATAGGTAGTATGTTAGATCTCCTAATTCTTCATCCGTTCTTGACTCTATATTCATATTTTCCAACGGCTTGTGATCTGAGAAGACAGTAAATTTCCTACCTATCAAAAGATGCTGCCAATACTTTACGCATTCTTTAATTGCTAGGCATTCCAGATATATAGCTTTCTTTCTCTTTTGCACTTCATTCAATTTTTTTGAGAAGTATGCTACCGGTTTCTCTTCATTGTTTTCTTATGGCTGTTTTAGGACTGCTCCTACTCCTATTATACTAGCATCTGTGTATATGTGAATAGGCAAGTTTGGATCGAAAATGGTCAATATTGGTTGAGAACATAATATTTGTTTCATTTCATCAAATGACTCTTGACACAACCTAGCCCAGTTAAAGGTTTGTCCTTTTCTTAAAAGGTTATGCAATGGTTCTAATTTTATTGCTATTTTTGGCACATACTTATGATAAAAGTTTATTTTTCCCAAAAATTGTCTCACATTTTTTTGCGTTTTTGGGGTAGGGAAGTTTTTTATTGATATCAAGTTGTCTTTCAGAGGTCTAACTGAATTATTCTGTATTATGTGCCCCAAGTATTTAACTGAGTCGGCTGCAAATGTGCATTTAGAAAATTTTAGTCTTAAACCTTCACTTTGAATTGCTTGAAATAGCTGTTTTAGATGTTTAACATGTTCTGCAAAAGATTTTGAGAATAATAAGATGTCATCAATGTAGCTTACTGTAAACTCTCCGAGCTAATGTTTCCGTATTATGTTACACATTATTCTCTGAAATATGGCTGGTGAGGTTTTTAAACCGAATGGCAAGCAAGTCTATTGAAAATGACCCTCTTGTGTGACGAATGCAGTTTTATGTCTGTCTGAGACACGCAGAGGAATTGACCAAAATGCTGAATTCAGGTCCAGTGTTGAGAAAAACTTACAATCTCTTGTTTTTACTATTAGGTCCTCAATAAGTGGGAACAGCTGTGATTGAGGTATAACAATTTTATTTAGGTCTCGAAATTCTATGCACAATCTTGATTTTTTATTTTCATCTCTTTTATAAGCTAATGTAACTGGAGCTGCAAATGGACTATATGATTCTTCTATTATATTTTTTTCCAATAATTTTGCAATTTGGTTTTCAATCTCCTTTTTATCTTCAATTGTGCAACGATACGGCCTTTTACTGCAATATTTCTCTACTAACAGATCAATGTGTGCTTCATAATCCGTTACCGTTCCAATGTCATATTTGTCCTTGGCAAATACAGACTTATTGTTCCATATTAAGTCATCAATCACTACCTGTTTTTGATAGTCTAGATGATTTATCAAAATTTTGAAGTTTTCTTCATTGACGTTTTCGTTGAAGTTTATTAAATTATCAGATTTTATTTCCTTAAAAATGTCAGTATCTGATTTATTGTTTTCTTCAGAAACTGTTTCATTTTTTTGTGTAGGAACTTTCTGATTAATTTCTAAGTTTTCATTTTGAGTTGAGTAACACTTTTTTTTACAATCTAGTCCAATTAAAAAATCATAATCAAAATTTTCCTTGTCTATAACAAAGACATCAATTTTTTTCTCAACATTAAAAATGGTTATATCTAGAGTTATTATGCTATTTCCTTTTTTAACGCCATTAATTGTTTTTAAATTAGTATTGTTAGAATAGCTCAATTCCTTATTGTTTATCTTCAACAATCTTGAATTTATCAATGACACATTAGAGCCCGAGTCATAGATTCCAAATACCTCAACATTTTTATTTAATACTAATTTTACTTTGATTAATGGCGGCACTATTAGTTTTTTTGGTCTTCAAATTGCAGTTCACATTCTAGTTCTGAATTGTTGATGAGCTTTATTTGTTTGGTATCTTTTTCATTATTTATTTTTGTTTTGAACCAACATAAATCTTCTGAATGATAGCGCACACCTTTCTTTAATTTTTCACAAATGCTACATTTTTCTTTTATCGGCTTAGTATCCTCTTTTTTTTTATAAATTTATTTTTTGAAACCAAATGTTCTAACTTGCCAAGTTCATTAAATAAGTCATTTGTTTGTATAATTTCCTCTTTGTTGATTCTATCCGTTATAAAATCTGGTAAGTCAGCAGCAATTATATCAATTAGGGTCCCTTGATCAATTGTTTTTCTTACTTCAAGTAGAAGTTTTTCTTTTTTAATAGCATATTCTAATAAAGATCCTGATTGATACTTGAAAGATAAAGCATACTTGCTAGTATTCCAACCTTTATTAGCATAGCTTTGTAAAAATATTGATATCCATTCTGACCACTCTGATTGTAAACTTAATTTGATCATCATGGAAGAATACCAATCAGTGCATGATTTTTCTAGAAATAATCTGAAGATTTCAATTTTTTCTTCTCCTTTTACTATATCAAACCTTGCACATTCTTTTTCAAATACTTCCATCCAGTGATTTGCATTTTTATTTTTTCACAAACCTGTCCGCCAATTTTTTTACACTTTGTTTTTCTTTGTTTTGTTGACCTTCAATTAATTTTTCCAAAATTTTCACAATTGGATCTTCTGGATTCTTTTTATTGACAATAGCCAATTGTTCTTGGGTGATTTCCTCAAGGAATTGGTCCTGAAAAATCATGTTATCATCCTCATCAAAGTATGTTTGTAATATACCCTCTGTCATTTTTATCCATACACTTCTAGTTTGATATCTTTTTTTCAATGTATTATTCACTGTAACGAAAGCTTTAGAGGTTTGGATATGTTTGTGAAGCGATACTGCTTGATACTCCTCAGGAATCAGGAAAACTTTTTCATCTTGTGTGACAATTGAGGTTATAGCAATATAGTTAGATTTTCCGTCTATTGTTGGTTTTGCTTGGAAAGTAAATCTCAACTTTTCCATATTATTTGACAATAAATGTCGTTTTATAAGATTGTTTCTCGTGATTTGGACGACACACGCAATCAAAACACAATTGAGTTTCTCTGTAAGAAAAGATTTATTGTTAACTTTTTACGTTACACATTTGATGCACTTAATTAAAAGTATTTACTAACAAAACTTTACCTGTAAGAAAAGAAACGACATTTAATGTTATTAATCACAATGTCGATTCCCAAATCTCAGTCACGGTATTATTAACCTTCTATAAAACAAAATTATTTACAATTGTCTTTTCACAACGGCTAGATGCTCCATAGGCTATATAATTCGACCACAGGTTATAACATAAATATACTACTACGATGAAGCTTGATGCGCGGGAATATTTAAATTAAAGATAAATATATTTTTCTTTACATCTCCCCTCCCAGAGAAGATAGAAGATAAAAAGATAAACTATAATTATCTATTCTCAATTTGACCACAGATTTTAACAATAAAAAAAAAGAGTATAAATGCGTGTGTGTTTCAAATACATGGTAGTGTTTGTAATGTTTTTTTAATGATTTAATGTATTTTTAAGCATAATTTAAAAAAAAATTAGCGTTCTGCACTCTTTATAAACTATAAGTGTGGGAAATTTCATACTCCTCCGTCCGCGCAATTTTCGTAAAGAGGGGTGTAAAGTTTTTGCTTCACGTATTAATATATAGATACTTAACATATTGGTGTGTTCTATATTTTATTTGGCATAGGTACATTATTATGATCATCTGGCTAATAATGCAGTTATTGGATGGTCGCATTTGATCATCAGGTCATATACATATCATATGTCAACACAACAGGTCATAAAAGTCGAGATCTACATAGGTATCACTCGTAAAATTGACGTTCACTGTTGACTGAGCAAAAATTTTCTCGGGTGGCGACTACATACCTGACGATTGAAGTTGGTGGGCAACTGAAAATATAAAGCCATGTCCTAGTAAAGGTTGCAAGTAACAGCTGGATGGATACAGCACATAGCTAGTCATCCTGGCCGTCCTAGTGGAAGGTTTATGTTCTGCAGTGGACGTCTTTCGGGTGATCAGCAAAAAAAATTAAAAGCATAGGGTAAAACTCATAGCCGGTCTTTAAGTTATAACCTACTATATAAAGTAATAACCTACTGTTAAGTACCATAACACTTTTAGCCGACGGAGCGCAATGGGAGCGCGATGGAAGCGCTCGGCTACGTTCGGTCGTAACGTTTGCCGTCGCGCCTAGCTGCGCTGTGTGCCGTTTTCAGTACATTACAACTTCCTAAGTCGCGCCACTGTCGCGCTCCCGACACGCTGCGTCGGCTATGTGGCAAAACCTTAAACGAAGTCTGGTCTTAATTCTAAATTTCTTTCCTGTCATCCAGTTAGATCGGGTTACTCCTTCTAAAGGGAAACTGCTTTCGCCAAGGCGCACTGGCCGCTTACAAATTCAAATATTCAATACAAAAACTTCGAACTCATTTTAATAAAATCTTTTCCACGCTACGAACGTACCGTTCCCGAAAAACAAGGAAAACACCAACTCGAGCCGATGAAGAGGTAACCAGCGCCTTATTTTTATGCTTCAGATAATTCGAAAGCCTTGTAAAGTACGGCCAAACTAACGGGTTCAGCCGCGTCCACGATGGCGTGCACGGTGACGATCAGTTTCTGTAGTAGTATTTATAAGGAAATGTTCACATCAACGCGTCCGTGGTCCATAGCACCTGCACGCGCAATCATAGGGATACTGATTGCCATGGTGGATTCCGCCGCGAACGCCATCGAGGTCGTGGCTGAATGCGTTGATTTGGCCGTACTTTTACCGACCAGCGAAGCCACAACACCGAGCCCCTGTAGAGCGAGGCAGTGGAAGGGTTATAAGATACGAGTCAGTCTTATCTGATGGAAAAGTCAAGAGTCTCCGTAACCGGCGAGCGTGTATGAGACGAACTATGAGAGTCGAGGAAGCCAGAGAGGTATGTAAGGAAAGAACCTGTTGGAACTCTGTACTCTCTGCCTACCCCGCAAGGGATCTGGCGTGAGGTTATAGATAGATAGATAGATAGAGTCAATCACATTTCTTCCTGTACATCTACTCTATTTATTACGTATTCCATGAATTCCGCGAGAAGAAAAAGTAAGCTGTGACTTGTGCTCACAAATCACAAGATACTTTTGCGAGTCGTGTAATCCAATTCAGATGTAACGTGAATATCCCACTTTATCCGTTCTGCACGCCAGAATAAGTAATAAACTTCGATATTAGTTTTAGAGTGGCGCTCAAAAGTGTCAAGTTAGTTCGGAACATGTTATTGTGGGACGACGTACGACGCCAACTTGTCTGTTCTCTTAATACAACTAATGAAGTAAGCGGTACGACAACATGTTAGTTATTTAGTGGCGGATTTTAGTTTACATAATTTTGAACCGGAATTTGGAAATGCACATGCACTAACAGTTTCATTTGGCATTCGATCCATAATTAAAATCCAAAACATTATTAAGTGTGTCGAACCATGAACCTTACAGCCAAAAAAAGAGATGGTGATGTGCAATTTTTTGAAGAAAGAAGTATACCAAATTCCTTTACTTTTTTAGACTGCCTCGTTGGTGTGGTGGCAAAGCGCATCGCTTTGTGATCACGAGGTCCTGGGTCCTAAATCCTAGGTCGGACAAATGTAGTTTTTCTAACGAACAATTCCCAGTATGAGTCCGGAGTCTGGAATTGTGCCCGGTATATGGCAATAGGCTCACCCCCTATTCATGGGACCTAACATCGTCGGCGAAACGTGGGTGTACTCAGTACACCTCTACAACCCCCTCTGGGGAATATAGGCGTGACGGTTAATGAAATCAATGTGGCCGCATTCTGGGCTGCTTCCATATAACTATATGTCGTGTGTGTGTGAATGATGTACGCTGTTGGCCGCGAGGCCTTTACAGCTTCACCGGACTTAAAGGCGAGCGTGCAACCACTACGCTCTAGTCAGCCAGAAGGGCAAGAGGCGACATACTCGAGGGCGCCCTCGGTCGGGACAGTCGCTGTAGGGGGACGGGTGCACTACTAAGTGCACCGGTCAACCGCAGGCTATGGGAGGGGATCCACTACTACGTCGTCGTCGTCGCCCGTATTCTGAGCGGAAAGAAGGGATGACAAAGCATCGGGGGGGTCGGTGAGAACATGTCGCGGCCGGCGGTGGCGGCAGGGGTCGGGGGGGGAGATCGTAGTCGGCGGTGGCTACGATTAACGGATTCGCATGGGTAGATGCGTTCGCGAAGTGACGTGTTGACGCCTTTTTAATAAAGGCGCGAATAGGTTCGAGACCTAGGTCGGAGTGGAGGTCGACGTTCCGTACGAACCAGGGGGCTCCTACGGCTTTACGGAGGAAGCGGTTTTGAACCACTTGTAGTTTATCGATGTGAGAGGGGGCCGAATGCCCGAACACAACACACGCATAAGTCATGATGGGTCGAACGCAAGTTTTGTAAAGTGTCACCTTATTTCTAAGGGACATTTTACTCCGCTTGCAGATTAACGAATGGAGACGACCGAGCACAAATGATGCTCGGTGACGGACCCGCTTGATGTGCGGGCCGAAGGACATGGTACTGTTTAGGGTGACCCCTAGATATTTGACCTCTTTGACCAAGGGAATGGGTCGGTCGAACATGGTCACTTGGCCGAGATTACTTCTAGGGCGGCGCAGAGAATGGCGCGGGGTGACACCTCTGGAGAAGAACACCGCAGCGCTCTTGTCCGGGTTCACCTCAATACGCCACTTCCTGAACCAATTCCCTAGGGAATTGGCGGATGCCTGAAGGTGTCTGGTAATGAAACCCTTATTCCTATGCGAGACGTAGAGAGCGGTATCATCCGCGAATAGGGCTAGATGCGCCTTACTCGAACGAGGAATGTCGTTCGTGTAAAGGCTAAACAGGAGCGGAGAGAGAACTGAGCCCTGTGGGACTCCAGCACTGATGGAGTGAGAAGTGGAGCACGTCATTTCGACGCGATAACGGAAGGCGCGATTCGACAAGAAGTCTCGTAAGATGAGCACGAGTCTGTCCAGCACACCCAAAAGTCTGGCACAACGGCTTGATCTACAAGCTCTACTTGTAGATCAAGCCGTTGTGCCAGACTTTGTCGAATGCCTTCGCGACATCTAGGAAGAGGGCGCCCGTGTAGATGGGTTTGGGTCTATTGAGACCGGAGAGGATGTGCTCCGTGATGCGGTGCACTTGGTGGACGTAAGAGTGTTTGGCTCGAAAGCCAAACTGCTCGTCGATAAGAATACCCCTGGACGTTACGAAGTCTTTGAGCCTCGCCAGAAGTAGGCGCTCGTATATCTTGGCCAGGGAGTTGAGGAGACTGATAGGGCGGTAGCTCGCGGGGAGATTGCGAGGTTTGCCGGGCTTGGGAATGCCTATGACGTCCGCCTCCTTCCACTTAGCGGGACTATATGTCGTCGAAACGCTAAGAAAAAGCTGTTTGTCGCGGCTTTGATCCTGATTGATGCGTCACCTACAAGGTCCAACCATAGCTAAAAACCATTTAGATAAGTACAATAAAAATCATCAAAATCCGTCAATTCGTTTTGGAGGAAAGGAATTACGAAAACTTTCACACCGATATTATATACAAGGTGTAACTTAATAAACGCAAGACCTGAAAGTAGTTTGTTCTAAATCGGTAACTGAATCGATTTCAACAATTATTAATGTACCTTAATTTTTTATGTATTTGCAAAAATTGAATTTAGTCCTTTAGTGCGCTATAAAAAAATAAACTTTAACATTCCTAAAACGTATTTCTCAAACCGGATACATAAACGTGCAAGTTTCATTGATAATTAGGGTATAAAAGTGATTAAAAAAAGGGTATTACCTTTAATTTTGAAAATGTGATTATTGATTTGAATTGATGAAGCAATTCTCTAATCGGGGTGTCTGAGGTCTTGCGTTTATTATGTTATAGCTTGTATATGTATTACGATATACACTACCTCATTAGTCTAGTGGTACTTAATGCGGGTTGCGATCACCAGGTGCCGTGTCGGAATTTATCACTAGTCGGAAAAACTGTTCATTTTTTAATCGAAAATTTCTGTCAGAGTTCGATTTTTTGTTGGTTGTTTTTGTCGGATATAATCCACTCCAGTCTTACTAGGGGGATATAGATGTATCAAGGTATTTTTTATTTAAAGAAATACTGCCTCGTTTGGGTAATGGCAAAGCGCATCACTCTGTGATCACGAGGGTCTAAAACCTAGGTCCGACAAACGTAGTTTTTCTAACGAAAATTTCCAGTATGAGTCCGGAGTCAGCAATTGTGCCCGATGTATGGCAATACTCGTAGGCTCGTCCCATATTACAGGTGACCTAACGTCGTCGGCTAAAAGTAGGTGAACTCAACTCTTTCACCCCCTCTTGGGAAATATAGGCGTGACGATGTTTATTTTTTTATTTTATAAAAACAGTGCAACAATGGTTTCGGGTCTCGGTGACTCTACAAAGGTAGGTGATGAAAAGGAAAAAAAATACAACCAACATTAACCAAATAATACTATCTATCTATATCATAACGCCAAATTTCTTGCGGGGTACGCAAAGAGTACAGAGTTTCAACAAGTAATTTATTTACATACCTCTCTGGCTTCCACCACTCTGATAGTTCGTCTCATACACGCTCGCCGGTTACGTCTCTTGACTTGTCCTTCAATAAGACACCGTCTGTTACATATTAAAAACAATTTAATATGTTTCCAATTAACTATTCTAATCGCCACCCTATTCATCATCATCTCAGCCTATACTTGTCCACTGCTGAACATAGGCCTCCCCAATCGCTTTCCAGCGTAACCGGTCCGATGCCACCTGCATCCAACGACTTCCTGCGATTTTCACAAGATCGTCGGTCCATCTGGCAGGCGGTCGTCCCACACTGCGCTTGCCAATACGTGGTCTCCACTCTAGAATCTTTCTGCCCCAACGCCCGTCCGATCTACGCGCTATGTGGCCCGCCCATTGCCACTTCAGCTTGCTAATCTTAACGGCTATGTCGGTGACCTTGGTTCTTCTACGAATCTCCTCATTCCTGATTCGATCGCGTAGAGAAACGCCGAGCATAGCTCTCTCCATAGCTCGCTGAGCAACTCTGAGCTTTTTTATGAGACCTATAGTAAGAGACCACGTCTCTGATCCATATATCATCACTGGTAACACACACTGACTAAAAACTTTAGTCTTAAGGCACTGAGGTATTTTGGATGAGAAGATGTTGCGCAGTTTCCCGAACGCTGCCCAGCCGAGTTGGATTCGTCGATTGACCTCTCTCTCAAAGTTGGACCTACCTAACCGGACTACTAGATCGCCACCCTATTAGATCTCCCTAAAAACGGACGCCACCAATATTGAACCCCAATTAAAGTAATAACCTCGAATCCCGGACCGTTAGTTTCGCACTAAACAATACCCCGTTTGCCCGGAGAGAATTAAATTACGATACAAATTATTGAGAAGATCGTTTAGGACCAAATGCTTCTTGTCATAAATTATCATTTCGTTCTCGCCCGCTTATTCCAGAAGGGGTAGGTAGGGTATGAAGAGTCAGTCACAAGTATCGAAACAATCTAGTTCTTTTACAGTGTATATAAAAAGTAAAAAGATGACATCTATCTATCTATATAATCACGCTGATTCCCTTGCGGGGTAAACAGAGAGTACAGAGTTTCAACAAGTTCTTTCCTTACGGACCTCTCTGGCTTCCTCCACTCTCATAGTTCGTCTCATATAGTCTTGCCGGTTACAGGGACTCTTTACTTGGCCTTGTTGGTATATAATAATAATAGCCCCGGAAAAAAACTGTCCCACTGTTGGGCACGGGCCTCCTCTCAAACTGAGCAGGTATAGGCCGTAGTCCACCACGCTGGCCAGGCGGGTTGGCGAACTTCAAACATCTTCGAGAAACTCTTAGGCATGCAAGTTTCCTCACGATGTTTTCCTTCACCATTAAAGCAAGTGATCGTTAATTATTATTACGCACATGCTTTCGAAAAGACAAAGATGCGTACCTGGGTTTGAACCCGAGACCTCTGACTTTGAAGTCCAACGGTCCAATCACTAGGCTATCACTTGTTGGTCTAATGGTGAATAATGCGCTTTGCGATTACAAGGTCCTGGATTTAAATCTTAACCTGGAAAATGTAATTTTTCGACAGAAATTTTTCAGTATCAGTCTGGAAGTCTGGAACTAGGCTTATCTAGGCTAGTTAGGCTTTTGAACAACTTACCTGTTTTAGATGCAATCCGTATAGTGAAAATGCTTTTATCGATAGATTGAAGTAAGCCTATTTAAACCGGTATCGTAAGCTATATTCATCCTATTTTTTTGTTCCAAAACTGTTCAATTTTATTTTAAATATTAAAAATTATAGATTATAGATCTAAAAAAAGCGTGGGGTGCTTTTTGCCATATTTTTAATAACTCTACTTTGATAAATAGCTACCAATGAACTATTTATAACATCTGATGTCAAGCACTCCGCGCTTTTTTACAATAAAATTAGCTTTTAGTTTGGCTTGCTATTCAAGCGTGGTTTTTTAGTTTTTTTAAGCTTTAATTTGTTTTCTTATGTCTTAGTCTCAAAATAACATCAAAAATAGTCAAAGTCAAAAATTATTTATTTGTTTAGGCCAATACATAAGCACATAAGCGCAAAATTATTACATTTTTTACATCTACCACCGGATTGGAACGCGGCCTCTACTGAGAAGATCCGGCGAGAAATTCAGAGGGCTAGTCTTTTAACTTAATTTGTTTGGTCTTTCTGATAAGCGTTTTTTTTTTCAAAATTGTATTAAACAGCATTGTTTAATTTTGCTGATTGAGGAGCTGCACAAACCCAATCTGTTTTATCGTCAAGATAATCCGAAATGTTGTAATACCCTTTCATACACAGTCTAGTTTTGATTGCCTTTTTAAACTTATTGATAGGCATGTTTCGGATGTCTATGGGTAATTTGTTGTAGAAGCGTATACATTGCCTCATGAAAGAATTACTAATTCTGTGGAGACGAGAAGCATGTACTATAAGATCATCTTTGTTCCGTGTTGTAATATGATGAATGTCGCTATATTTTTTGAAGTCACTGGTATTCTTTTTAACATATAGAAGATTTTCATATATAAATTGTGAGGTAACAGTTAAAATATTTATTTCTCTAAATTATTCCTTAAGGGAAGCTCTCGGGGCCAAATTGTCAATTGCTCGAACAGTTCTTTTCTGCAGAACGAAGATGGTGTTTAGTTCTGCAGAGCATCCCCATAGCAGTATGCCATATGACATAATACTATGAAAATAAGTGAAATAAACAAGTCTAGCTGTCCCAATAACAGATAATAATCTAATTTTCTTTACAGCATATGCTCAGCGGCTTAATCTACCGCACAATTGTTCAATATAGCGGCCCCATTGTAATCTGGCATCAATAGTGATACCTAGAAAAACAGGTGACTCTACAAGGTTTAAATGCATGCCATTTATTTGTACATTGGTTGCTACCTCTCTTACATTAGGTGTTGTGTATATAATACATTTTGTTTTTTTCTCATTAAGGAGAACATTATTACTGTTGAACCAATGAACAACCTTAGACAGTGCGTTGTTTACGTCATCGTAATTATGCAGCTGCCTCTTAATTTTGAATAATAGAGATGTATCATCCGCTAATAGCACAATGTCCTGATTATCCCCTACATAGTAGGGTAAGTAGAGAAGCATCTGGCAGTGGGGCGGAAGGTTTTCTGCGGTTTTGTAGATCTGGAGAAGGCATTTGACAGAGTTGTGCGAAAGAGACTTTGGGACATTTTGCCAGAGTATGGTATAGATGGCAGTCTGTTGCGAGCCGTCCAGTCCACTTATGTGGACTGCAAGGCATGCGTACGGGTGGGTGGTAACAGGTCACCTTGGTTTGACGTTAAAATCGGCGTCAAGCAGGGTTGCGTGTTGTCCGCTAGACTGTTTATAATATATCTGGACAAAAGCCTTCAAAGGCTGAAAGCGATGAATGAAGGTGTACAAATGGGTGACTTAGTGGTAAACCATCTACTTTATGCAGATGACGCAGTTTTAATAGCGCCAACAGCCACTGATCTGCAAACACTAGTCACAGTTATGAAAGACGACTGCATGATCAATGGCTTACACTTGAATGTGAAGAAAACCAAGATTATGGTTTTTGAAAGGGAAGAAACTAGAACGAATGTAAGGATTGTGGTTGGTAACGATGTGCTGGAGCAAGTGAATGAGTTTATATATCTTGGATGCGCCTTCAGTAAGGATGGGAAATACACCGCTGACACAGAGAGAGAAGAGTGAGTGCAGGGAACAGAGTGAATGGTGCGATGGGAAAGCTACTCGGGAGCCGGCACTTAATCCATAAGGCACAGCTGGCCATACATAACGGAGTTCTTGTCCCAACGCTGTTATATGGTAGCGAGAGCTGGGTATGTAAGAAGGAGTATGAAAGTAGGATAAATGCGGTAGAAATGCGAGCTCTGCGGAAGATGTGCGGAGTGAAGCTGACCGACCGCATTAGCAACAGCATAGTAAGACAGCGAGTAGGTATAAAAGATAGTATCGGTGTAAAGATGAGAAAAGGCATGCTCCGTTGGTTCGGGCATATAGAAAGAATGCCAGAGGAAAGAATGACAAAACAGATATACAATGTGAAAGTGGTAGGATGAAGGTACCGGGGAAGACCACGACCAAATAAACCGAGTCTTATCTGATGGAAAAGTCAAGAGTCTCCGTGACCGGCGAGCGTGTTTGAGACGAACTATGAGAGTCGAGGAAGCCAGAGAGGTATGTAAGGAAAGAACCTGTTGGAACTCTGTACTCTCTGCCTACCCCGCAAGGGATCTGGCGTGAGGTTATAGATATATAGATAGATAGATAGTAGGGTAAGTCATTTATATACAAGCTGTAACATAATAAACGAAAGACCTGAAAGTAGTTTGTTCTAAATCGGCAACTGAATCGATTCCAACTATTTTTAAAGTAAGTGATGTTTTTTTTTTAATTTTCAAAAAATTCTGTAAATCGTTCTGTTTCCTGTATTAAATAAAATTTAATAATTATTCAAAGCATTACGGCTATTTTAAATGTATTTCTAAAACATACACCTCAATACGCATACAAAAGTTAATTAAATATTAAATTTTATGGTTAATTTGGGTACTGAACAGCTTAAAAAATGGTAGAAAGATCCTTAAAATTGAGAGTTTGAGTTTAGTATTGGATTTGTAAAGTAATAATCTAATTGGGGTGTCTGAGGTCTTGCGTTATTTATGTTACACCTTGTATATATAAGGAATAGAAATGGACCATAAAATCGAACCCTGGGGCACACCCATTGGAACCGGGGGATCGTTTTTCATTAACATTGACCGTTTGAATTTTATCAAACAGATAAGAAGTCAAGAGGTCGAGAGCCCTGTTCCTAATTCCGTAATGGTGTTATTTCCTAAGTAGAGTTTCATGGTGCACACAGTCAAAAGCCTTAGACAAGTCGCAGAATATACCTTAATAATCCTGCGAGTTCTCCCAGGCCTCAAAAATATTCCTCATGAATACAACGCCTGCATCAGTAGTTGAGCGATTCTTAGTAAAGCCAAACTGGTTTTGGTGAAGTAGTTTATGACTACTAAAGTAGCTTAACATCTGATTTAAGATATTTTTTTCAAATACTTTATTTAACGCGGGCAACACAGAAATAGGCCCAAAGTTATTTGGATCTGATGTGCGTATTGGATCCAATTCGAACAAAGGAACCAATCTTCTAAGTTTCCTAAGATCAGGAAATACACCACGAGCAACACAACCATTGAACACAGATGCCAAGTGGGGAGCAATAATATGGATTACAGAACCAACCGTCTTTACAGACAGCCCCCATATGTTCGCCGTGTTTTTAATATTGAGATTATTAAAAGTATTTATATCTTTCTCACTGACATCCGTAAATTTAAATGATGCGCCGTATTCAAATATACTTTGTTTAAGAAGCGACTCTGCCGAAGTACAGCCGACGTTAGATTTTTAGTTGTCAACAAAGGAATATTAGTAAAAAAAGTTTCAAACTCAGTCGCCACTTCCTGATCCGCTCTCACATTTTTATCACCCATTATCAAATTAAAGTCTCTATTTCTCACTGTTGTCCTACCGGTTTCATTATTAATAACGTTCCAAGTCATTTTAATTACATTAGCGGATTGTTTAATTTTATTTCTTAAGTAAATAGATTTAGTGCAAGAACAGGCTCTTTTAAACAATTTAGAATAATTTTAACATATTCTATAAATTCTGGTTTATGGTTATAAGATTTTTCATCATAAAGTTCATACTACCTCAGTCTACTTTTATAATTACCACAGGTTGCCCAATCACTAAAGCTTGTAAGATCACCAACTATGACATGTTGGGGTTTTTAAAAATGTTATTGAATTCATCACTGATAAGGTGGAACAGTAAGTTATATAAATCGTCTGGGTCATCCTGACAGGGCAACTTGGGTACTCTCTCAATTAAATTGCATTTAAAACGGCCTACATTCAATAGATAGCACCAAATATATTTTTTTTATTCTGGTGACCAGTATTGTCAGGATATTAGGCCAAAGTTATTAAATAATTACATTTTTGATACGTGTACAAATTTTCAAGTTAATTGGACGCCTTGAAGTTGGTAAAAATTACGTTGGAAAATTCCGTTGCATAGAGCCATAGATACATAGTTTCAGGTGAAGCTTATAAAAGTGTATTAAAAAAAAACCATTACGCCTACATTCCCCCAGCGGGAGTGGCACAAATATATTGTGTATACTCATATGTTGCTGAAGATGCTAGGTCTCAGTATAATAGAGGGCAAGCTTATTGTCTCCACAATGGACACAATTCCAGACTTTGGATTCCTACTGAGATTTTTTTTTATAGAAAAATCTCTATAACTCTTTGTCCGGCCTTTCATTTGAACCACTTGACTATCTTATCTTATTAAGCATTTTATAGGGTTGATTTTCATCAAGCACACTTCGACCCAATGGGATATTTTGTACTGCCCTTTGCCCCGGTATCGGGATCTTCACCAGAAGAATACGGGTCTACCCATCGGTAAATTCATTCGCCGTGCCGCCAGAGGCCTGTGTATGCTCTAATAAGTCGCCTTAGTTGAGATCCACTGTATCTTAGTATTGTCCTACTATCGCTTTCGCTCCACGTGTTGGTGAATTCCTTGAAGTGTCTTAGCATAGTGTTAGCCTCCCACACTTTTCTGTGTTGTTCTTTGGCGTACTTGAACAATACAGCCACTAGACTAAATACTTAAATACTTTAAAATACTCACATACAAAACATAATATTCAAACAAAAATGAACTGAAACACAATCCGACACACCTATACAATATTTGCTGATTCTCAACATCCTGTAAAAACTAAAAAGGAAGAGCCCATTTCCATACAACACTGTGCTACGGCGCAGGAAGAGGGTGGAAGCGACATCTTCCGGTCCCCCCTCTCTCTCGCACAACTCTCAGGGAATTCTTCCTTCCTTCGTTTCCTGTGACAACGCGTCATTTGCATTGGAATATTTTATTTTTGTACTATTGTTTTGAAGATGTATTATACACTACTTAAGTACAGTTCTTCGCGTACTCTGCAAGGGATCTGATTAAATTTTGAAGAATGAGTGAGTAAAGAGTGATTTTTGAAGGATGCGGGATTAGATTATACCGGTGTTCAGCGTTAGGCGTTTGACTCGGTCAATCAGAGATGACTTCACATCTCCGTACGTGGCACGTTATGCTGTTGGTTCCAGTTACAATTAAATTTGGAAGTCGTTAACTAAATCAGAAGCCTTAATGAGCGGTTTGAAAAGTTTCAACATCAAGTGGATATAAACCTGCTTCTATCAATCTGTACTGAGTCCGCATAGTAGAATTATGTCGTATTCTTTGCTATTAGTAATTTCCCAGCAGTAGGACAGTATGGTTTTTTATTGTATCTATATCATCACGCCAAATCCCTTGTGGGGTTAGAAGAGAATAGAGTTGCAATAGGTTCTTATTCAGCCATTACCGTCCCACCGTTGGGCAAAGGCCTACTTTCACTGCTTTCAACTAAGAATAGGTAGTTTTTATTTTTATTGCAAATGTTTGGTCCACTTATCTTATATTTAAACCAAATAAATGTTTCTTTTCATGCTTGTTTTGCTTTTTTTTTTAAATTCGACAACTCGATCTTGATCTTACACATAATAAGATGCAGAAATGCACAACGTGGCTCCTTATTTTTGTAAAGACAGCCACTTAATAATATCGCCCATAATAAGGTTAAAAATGCCGTAACTGCAACGTTGGTCTGTTGGCAAAGCGCATCGTTTTGTGACCACGAGGTTCTGGGTTTAAGTCCTAGGTCGGACAAATGTAGTTTTTCTAACGAAAACTTCCCAGTATGAGTCCGGAGTCTGGAATTGTGCCCAGTACATGGCAATAGGCTCGCCCCCTATTACATGGGACCTAACATTGTGGGAAAAATTTGCGTGTACTCAGTATACCTCTGCAACCCTCGCTTGGGGAATATATAGGCGTGACGGTGTTTTTAAAGTTAAAAATATTGGACAAAATATTATTTTGTCACCCTTATATAATTGTTAGTACAAATCCAACCCTTACATTTATCGTGAATCGAAAGTCCATATAAATTACCCCGACTCCCTATACTTATGTGAGTACACACAACCGATAGAATATAGGAATGGAGTTTCAGATAACACACCAAAAACGATTATGGCTACCAACTTTAACGATAAAATCAATCGAGTTAATTCGATTATTCGCTCGTGGTCCGTGATTTGAATTCGCAAACCGTATCCGAATAATTAAGGCATTAATATCGGCCCGTTTAAAGTGTATTAATAATGATAAAACGTGATTTATAAAGGTTGGATTTGGTTAGCGTGTGAAGGTATTTTGTTGAGTTGTATGGAAATTATGTATACATGCTGTTATTTTGTATTCTTGCGGAATATATGGAATACGTAATAGGTGGAGTACTTAATTATTCTTCACTACTAAAACCTCGCTTTTTCTTTTAAGTCATAGTTTTACTAATACTCATTTGTCAGTACATCAGAATAAACTCTAGATATATAACGAATACCCTGCTATGCGATAGGTACATAGATAGTATTTTGGCATTCTACAACAATTGGGTTTTTGAACTGTAACACGGTAGTACAATACGAGTCAAATATACGATATCTACAAGCTATAACATAATAAACGCAACACCTGAAAGAAGTTTGTTCTAAATCGATAACAGAATTGATGCCAACTATTTTTAATGTATCATACATTTTTTTTTAATTTGCAAAAAATTACGCATTCAGTGCGCTATAAAAAACTAAATTTATTCTTGATTCATAGCAATAAGGAGATTACAAATGCATTCCTAACCCGTATTTCTAAAAATGCACACGTACACGTACAAGTTTCATTATTAATTGGGGTATAAAAGTGCTTAAAAAAGGGGTAAAAACCTTTAAATTTGGTAATTTGGTTTTCGTTTTGAATTTATGAAGAAATTCTCTAATTGGTGTGTCTGAGGTCTTGCGTTTATTATGTTACACCTTATATATTATATCTGCACTATCTGCCTATCTCGCAAGGAATCTGACGTGATGATACTGATAGACATATCTATGCTAAACTACGCACTTTTATAATGTAATAAATGGCGGTATAGAATATGTAGCGGACGAACAGATAATCAGAATTCTCTCATAGCTCTTGTATATAGAAATGTATAATAAATAGGCATATTTAGTAGGTAAAATATATTTAGTAGTATATAAGGTTTAGCATATAAGATTAAGAAAGAGATGGCATTACGTGGCGAGCGGCCGGGACGTGTAGGCTCCGCGCCCGGTCGGTCGGCGTAGAACTCCCGCTAGTTGTGACCCCTAAAAAGATGATATTAATAGCGCACTTTCGCGGCCGCGTGGCCGCACGTCGCAACTGGGGAAACAACTAGCCGGAATCCTGTGAAAAAGCATTGTGAATTAGAATATAGAAGATCATTGTGAATTAGAATATAGAAGATCATTATAAATTAATATAGAAGATAAAAATCTTTTAAAAAAAAGGTAAACCGACTTCAAAAAGCAAAACTAAATATTTGAAGTCGGTGCTGGTTGGTGCAGTCGGTTACTTGGCACCGAATTCAAATATTTATTTTTTGCTATTTGAAGTCGGTTTACCTTTTTTTTTAAAAGATTTTTATTTTGCAATTTTAAGTGACGAGTTAATTATTTAGTAATATTTATATACCGATGTTATATTATTTTGCTAAGTTGTAAAGTAAGGTACCTACAGGATTAATATAATGACTATAATAAAGGAATCTTTACATTCGTGCTGTTCGCGATTAAGGAGTACCCTCTTGTATCTTCAAAGTCCAAGGTCCAATACCAATGACAATAAAATAGGACCACCTCAAAACTATACTGAACCAAATGCAAAAAGAATCATAAAAATCGGTTCATAAGCAAAGGAGTTATAAAAAAAGGACGAATTATGAACCTCCTTTTTTGAAGTTGGCTAATATACTGCTGAGTTCTATAGAAGGGTACCTATAGGATCGACGTAATACCCATAATATCTCAATTCACACATGCCTATTGTTTGTCGTTAAGGAGTTCCCTGGTGTATCTTTTTAGTCCAAGGTCTAATGCCAATGAAATTAAAATGGGACCACCGCGGAGCTATACTGAACCCAATGCAAAAAAATCATCAAAATCGGTCCACAATTGACGGAAATATCGCTGAACATACATAAAAAAAAAAGCATACATACAACCGAACATAGAACCTCCTCCTTTTTGAAGTCGGTTAAAAATCAGAAGAATTCAGTCTATTGTTTATTTGTGAAGTCGGGAGTTTTATTTTCAAGCCCTCCACCGAATATTTACGCAATGTTTTATAATACAAGGTAAGTTAATAAATTATTAGAAATTGGACCACATAAACAAAACACAGTTTAAACAGAAAATTAGTGTTCTCAAGGCCCAGCTTTCATAGAGTTAAGTGGGTTTACTGTACAAATTTATTGATAAAGGCTTTACTGGGGTGAAATGTAGCCGATCTGTACATTTACAATTTGTAGATAAGCCTCTCTTTATGTGCGCAAATTGGTTGTAGTAATTATTTCACGAGTTTATCTTAATACTTCGATCCTATGTTATTTACATTATATATAACGTTGGTACAGGTTATAGCATAGTATCTATCTATCTATATTATGACGCCTGATCCTTTGCAGGGTAGGCAGAGAGTGCAGAGTTCCAACAGCTTCTTCCCTTACATACCTCTTTGGCTTCCTCCACTCTCGTAATTCGTCTCATACACGCTCGCCGGTTACGGCGACTCTTGACTTGCCTCATGGACTTATGGTAAGATGATAAGATAGCATAGTAATACTAGAACACTTGTACTCACAAAATATAGGGTAAAATTCTGGATTGTTCCGCTGGATTTTTGAAACTTAGTTATGTACGATTTTTGATGACGGAAGAAAGAATGACAAAACAGGTATGTACTTATAACGCGAAATGAAAGGATGTAGGTACCAAGGAAGATCTAGACTGTCTTACGATGATTAAATAGACCATGTCTGTTAAATATACGAAGTGCGTGATCGTGCGCCTATACCAGTATTGTACCTTGTAACTAGTATATGAGGCGCTCGTAGCGCTGAGCGACCGCGGTGTTCTTACCGATCACCAAGGTTAAGCAGCGTTCGACTCGGTCGGCCTGAGATGGGTGACCGTTTGTGGCATTTTCATATTCGAGCGTCTCCGTGCTTCGGAAGGCACGTTAAGCCGTTGGTCCTGGTTACCACTTAATATGGTAGTCGTTAAGCCGAGTTGGAAGCCTTAAAGGCGGCTTGATAAGTTCCAACAGCAGGTGGCCGCAGATCTGCCTCCACCAATCCGCACTGGGTCCGCGTGGTGGAGTGTGACCCTATCTCTCTCACCTCGATTTGTGAGAGAAGGCCTTTGCCCAGCAGTATAGGCTGATATTATTATTATTAACTAGTATATACATGTATCTATCGAAAATTTCCAGTATAAGTCCGGAGTCTGGATTATGTCTGTTAAATAACAATAGACTCGCCTCCTATTATATAGAACCCAACATCGTCGTCGAAAAGTATACACAGTCAACTTCTGTCACCCTCGCTTGAGGAATATAAGCGTGACGGTGTTTATTTTTATAGGATTTTTTTAAGCGCCTGACGACAAACGCAGGTGTAGACACCGGGACACACCTCGCCGTGTGTCTGACACTTTGATAAGGGTGCGGTGTTCACCTCATTTGTATGGCAAACCTACGTTTGGTTTGTATGAAGAATTTTTAATGTTATATGTACCGGTCTGAAGGTGCAATTTAAGATTTCGTCACATAGCCGACGGAGCGTGACGGAAGCGCGACGGTGGCGCGACTTGGGGAGTTGTAATATACTGAAATGTACGGGAGTCACTACACAGCTACTATTTTAGAAATAAAATGTACTTCAATAATAATTGGCTTCGAAGGTGTCACTTCTTGTTTAGATAATTGTTTGTTTTTTTTTTTTGTTAAAGCATTTTTTTCGCATGTTGTGTTTGTCCATAACTGGTTGTACAGTTAGTTTAGTATCTCTCTTGCTGACCACACTATCTTTAAATCATTGTAACAACTGTCGAAAAACCTATTAAATAAATAAACAACGTCACGCCTATATTCCCCAAGCGGGGGTGGCACAGGTGTACTGAGTATGTAATAGGGGGCGAGCTAATTGCCATATACCGGGCACAATTTTAGACTCCAGACTCATACTCGGATGTTTTTATTGCCACTAGACCAACAAGGTAATTCTTTGTTGATATAGGTACCATAGCCGCGTGGTTCCCGGCTTAGAATAGGACCAACCCATCTCATCCCATCGGGTGTCGTACAAGGCGACTAAGGGAAAACTAGGGAATGGGCAGCAGCGTTCTCTTAACACTTCTGCGATCAAAAACTGCGCTCGCCAACCCGCCTGCCAAGCGTGGCGAGTATGGCAAATCCCCCCTTTGGGGAGGCCTATGTTCAACAGTGGACAAGTATGGGCTGAGTGATGATGATGATGATAGGTACCATATAACTATTCTCATGAATATTGCCATATATCGGGCACAATTCCAAAATCCGGACTCATACTAGGAAGTTTTCGTTAGAGAAACTTCATTTGTCCGAACTAGGATTTGAACCCAGGTTCTCGTGATCACCAAGCGATGCGCTTTACCACTAGACCAACGATGTAGTCAGACTAACGAAGCAGTCTACTTTTTTCGCCTTCGCCCAAATGAAAGAAGAGTACTGCGTACACCTATACTTCGCCAACGAGTTTAGCTCCCAACGTAGGTAGTGGTGTGACTACTTTTATTATTTTCGTAAAAATGTGTGCAAAGTTTTTGCTTCACGTATTTATATATAGATAAATTGCTTACAACTTTGTTATACCCTTTCCAAAAAAATATATCATGAAAAATAATATTTACAAAGTCTAAGCTAGTAGCGTACACAATCTTTTTTAGGAAATAAAAATATTGTTGCCCCACGAACCAAAAGTAAACATTTCTTTAAGCTCCGCCACCCTTTAAAAAGGATTAATTTCGAGGCGGCCACGCACCCAATTTCCTAGCTGTCAAGGCAGCTTCATTAAGTGAATAATTTATTATTCAAAGAGGTAATACATACCTGATGTACTTATTTTAGGATTACATTTTACAAGAATTATATGGATTGAATAAAGAAATTAGGATCTATGGAAGAAAGAATAATTGGAAGAAGGCCTCGTTAGTACGTGGTACGTAGTGCTGTAAGTAATTCCGAGGTCCTATTTTTAAATATTATCGTAGTAGAGAGTACAGAGTTCCATCAGGTTCTTTCATACCTCTCTGACTTCCTCCACTTTATAGTTCGTCTCATACACGTTCGCCGGTTATGGAGACTCTTGACTTGTCCTTCAGATAAGACTCGGTCTATTTGGTCGTGGTAAGATAGTGTAGGTCTTCCCCGGTACCTACATCCTTCCACTTTCTTATTGTATATCTGTATTTTAAATACTAAGTCAAATAATGTGTGGTTATTCTAAGTAAGTGAATGGTTATGCGAATATCAAAGGATGTAGGTACCGGGGAAGACCTAGACTATCTTACCATGACCAATTAGACCATGTCTTATCTAAAGGGTAAGTCAAATGTCTGCGTAACCGGCGATTGTCCCACCGTTGGGCTCGGGCCTCCTTTAAAAAGAAGAGGGCTTAGGCCATAGTCAACCACGCTGGCCCAGTGCGGGTTGGCTTCTTCACACACCTTTGAGAAATTCTTAGGGCAGGTTACCTCGCGATGTTTTCCTTCACCGTTAAAGCAAGTAATAAAAAAGAAGATCTTCGCATAAGAAAATAATTACGTAAGCAGCTAACAATATTATCATGGGGAAGTCGCTATACTTGTTATTATAGCTAACAGTAGAGCGTAGGCGGATGGCTCTACAAAGGCTACGCTGTAGGGCTCTACATTTCTGGTTAGGGTTGATCCGAGATATATATAATAATTTTAAAATTATTATCATGTTGACCATATTCTTAATATCCTACTAAAATTATAAATGTGAAGGTTTGTATGATTGAGTGTTTGCTACTCAATCACGCAAAAACTGCAAAACGGATTTGGATGAAATTTAGCACACAGATAGTTTATTACCCGGATAAACACATAGGATACTTTTTATCCCGGAAAAATGTTAGCTTTTGTCTAAATAAATAAAAAGTGTAAATCCAAAAACTGTCTTCCCAGCAATCCAATACGATTTTGGAGGCCTTGTAACTGTGAACTTATTCTTTGAAAATCTAATCACTGGTATAAAGTACTTAATTGGTAGTATTTGATACATATATTAAAAAAAAATAAGTACTTCAACGGCTTGAAGATATTCATAAATAATAGTGATCCCAAATAGTTACTAAATACTAGTGATTCGATTTTCAAAGAATAAGTTATGATCCCGCCATTTTGACGTTCGTTAGTATTCTGTGTGACAGTGTTTTTAGTACAGTCCCCCACAATGGATGAAATGTCGGACGATAGTCGTATTGTAAAAATAACTCCTCTGTGGAAGTGAAAATATATAAATGAGAATTATTATTATTAAAAAAGACGAGACGAGACGAACTATAAGAGTAGAGGAATCCAGAGAGGTATGTAAGGCAAGAACCTGTTGGAATTCTGTACTCTCTACCTACCCCGTAAGGGATATAGCGTGATGATATAAATAGATAGATATTATTATTTAACTTGTAGCGATCCCTATACATCGCTACAAAGTTGTGACTACCTACCCACAGATGGCGCCGAATATATCATCGAAAACGATTCTCCATACATATCTAAAACCATATGAGAGTTTACAGGACGCGTTGCATATATACAAGCCCCCGACAATAACTCTGGGGGGGAGTGGCAGGCCCCGCCAGACAACACCCTGGCTGGAAGATCTTCCCTTTGACAAACCAGCCACAACGTTCTTTTTTTACCTGGAGAAAATCCTGGATAGGACTTCCGCCAGCCTCGGGGGAAGCTCGCAAAGCATGTTGGATTCCTACTGACTGAAACCCCCAGAGTGGCCCACGTTAGCATTTTGGAGGGGCTCCAGAATCTTCTTATGGAACGCACCGGTGCCGCTTCTGTGCCGCACTCTGAAGAGCCTGCCATCGGGGGGAGACTTGATAACACGCCCCCATCTGCACGTACGCGGTGCTACCGCGGTACCACCGTCCTCCTCGGGGTCACTAGTGAAGGACGTTCAGGGCCCCCACCCTGGCCACAATGTTCCTACCCCAATCTGATATCCTTGGTTAGCGACAAACACTATACCTACTGCGATGGAAATTATGCTATCCTACTAAATATTTAGATCAGTACATCCATTATTTGATATGTTCATGCTATACCCTCCTATCGTATTTATCGCTCACCCAACTAACTCGTTAATCTAGTGGAGCATGACAGCTGGCAATTACGAAGTTCTGGATTCGAATCCTATGTCACACAAAGTGTTATAAAAGTTTCTCACCGGAAAGTCCAGACTTCAACGGCAACTAAAAATTTCACTACAATATAGTTGTGCCTGATAAAATGGTAACGGTATGCACTAAGACTATTCTGTACACTGAGACTTAACATCGTACATCGAAATGTCGGTGTGCATAATCTACCACAGCCGCTCTCATCAAGGATATCAGTATATGCGAGATAGTGTATGTATTTTTTCAGCGATATTAATATTGTTCAGGACGATATAAAATGTGTAACAATGCTGTAAAATATAAAAAAGTAAAAGTCCATATAATACATAAAATATCTTATAGACCGTCAAGGATCTTTTGGCCGGTGGATGACATTGAGAGAGGAGCGTTGCTGTGAAATCAAAGGTTTAGTATATTTTTTGTACTTCCAAGGAGATATTTTAACAGGCGCGTCCGCGTAATTATTAATTAAAAAGAGGACTTGGGTAAACTTCATTAGCAAACTGCAACTCTGCGACTGCCATGAAGTGACATTTCTCTCGAGGACAGCGTTAGTTCGAATTTTGGCCGCGGGTCAAAAGATCTTTGTGGGACTGTACATGATTTTTTAACGAACAATGAATAAAATGAAACGAAGATATCACATCTTAAAAATTATATAAAAATTGTAGTATTGTAGTAATGTGTAGCTATAGAGGTTGGTCTGAGCCAATAATTCTCTACAATTTCCCGGATTTATCAACCCTAATATTAAACGGGCGTTGTCTTAAGCGAATAATAAATTTACATTATGCTTCTAGCTATGCAATGGTGAATATTCAACACTAGATACAATTTCTACCATTTTGGAAAATAATGAAATGCTGCTGGGAAAGGATTTATACGCTATATATAAAGCTGCAAAAATTATCTTTATCATCACGCAGATCCCTTGCGGAGTAGGCAAAGAGTACAGTTTCAATTGAAAATTTTTCGATTTTCCCGGTGTGTACGTTTGGGATAGGAATTTTAATGGTATTGGATGATAAACTGTATTTTTTTTTAATCGTAGCCCCACAATAGTATTTATTTCTATGTCGTGGGTGCATTTACAAACATGACATTTCACATACACCAATACTCAGACCGAAATAAATAATTGTGGGTCACACAAAGATTTATTCCGTGCGGCAATCAAACCCGCGACTATTAGACACTGAATGAAGCGTCTTAAGCTCTTAACCACTGCGCCACATCGTTCGTCCGGTAAAATCTGCTTAAATATCACATGAACAGGACGACTATGATACGTCGTGCGCCCTGTTGCAGTTCTGGCCAGTATGCGTCGCGGGGGAAGATTCAAATGAAAAGCTGAACCATTGTTGGAACAGTGCTCCACCCACTAGTTGTGACCCTCTTCAGACAGACGCGCAGAGTTTCTTCTCAACAATATGGGTTCCCAGTCGCTCGAACGTGCGCGGCGCGATGTCGCGCGCGCTTAGATACCATTGTATTGGGTCACAACTAGTCAACACGTCATCATTACGAAATCTTTTAATTTTTATTTCAAGTAAAAACTTGCTATAGTTTTTGAATTATCATTTCTTTTTATGAAAACGTCGGCAAAAAATAATCCCGCCTGCCCTGGTCCCTTCGGAGTCAACGGCTGCAGAATTTTGAGCCCAGCGGTTAAAAAGCAGCCTTTACAAAAACAACCCAATAATATATTAATATATATCTTGGTTAGTTGGGGAACTCCTATGGATTCTCTTATGGACCCTGGACACCATAACCACCCGGATCTAAAGTACTCGTTGAGACAAGTCCAACGAGTCCAAATACGGCGGGGCTATATTTAGTAGTTGGATGATTCCATTGGATTTCAGCTTCTTCATCAGAAACTGATAGTACTTGTCAATACCAATCTAACAAGCCTAAACAAGATGAGGTTACGTTATCTAGTTCACATATTCCAATGGCCACATTCCGCCTCCATCATCAGACCAGCTGCATGATGCAGCACCACATTATTGCATTGTTACTAAATATAAATACGTATGCCAAATTTCAGCTCAATTGGAATTTCCGTAAGTGCGTGAAAAATGGATCACAAGATTTATACCGGAAAGACAGACAGACAGACGAACATTTCAAGTTAAATAAAAACTTGTAAAAATAACGTAATCACAACGAATTTGGAAACTTCTCTGCGTAATCACCACTTAGTAAAAAAATAACATTTTGACAACTGTCAAAATAAAAAAATATGGACACCTACTAGGCAACTCTAGGGCTCTCCTAATAAACTTCCAACATGTCCTTAATACATTATTTTTAAAGTTATATTACAGGATATAACTAGAACGACTGGTAGAAGCCTAGAGTATGTATTAGCCGTCATTACAATTCGACAGGTAAAGTCAAAAGTTGGAACGGAATCATTCCACCGCCGTTGTTAGTATTTCAAACACGTATTGAATGGTTTTATGTAAGATGTGACAATGGAAGAATGGAAAAAATTTTAAAATACAAATTGAAAAGATGTGAAATGGTATTTTTGATGACTATGATGATGTTCTGGGTTTATGTCAAGTTCGAAGAGAGCGAGAAGATACCATAACCCTAGAATCTGGTAATCTTTTGTATTTTAGAGAGGGAGACCTTCCCAGACTTTCCCAGGGTAGCGTCGGGTTTCTGGTCCATAGAGTTTTCGGTGACAACGTTGTAGAAATGTCCAGTGTTTCAACAAGGGTAGCAAAGCATAGCAAGATTGTGCAGGTTTATGCACCGACTTCGGCACAGTCGGACGAGGACATAGAGGTACTCTACGTGGACATCTCTAAGGTCCTTCATAAAATCCCTAAGGCGCACTGCAACGTTATCATGGGAGATTTTAACGCCAAAGTGGGAGTAAAAACTATACGGCTATGGCAGCAGAAATGACAGGGAGCAAACGCTCGTCAACTTTCTCGAAAGAGAAGGGCTGTTTGTGATGAACGCTTTCTTTAAAAAACAACCCCAAAGAAGGTGGGAGTGGCAAAGCCCCGATGGTAAAAAAAAAATGAGATCGACTTCATCATAGCGGATAAGAGACGCATATTGGGAGATGTCTCAGTGATCGCAAGGTTTAAAACCGGAAGCGACCACCGACTCGTACGGGGCACTCTGAATATACAATGCAAGCGCGAAAGAGTCCGCTTGATGAAGTCCAGGCTCCGACCGAATTTACTCAAAGCCGCTATGGGTTCCCAAGGTTTTCAGCTAAAATTGGAAAACCGATTCGTTGCCTTAGAAACCACTGATGGCGTTGCTCAGAAATTCGAGCAGGTGGTACAGACTCTTAGAGAAAAGGGTACTAAATTCTGCAAAACGAGGCGTACAGGCAGGAAATCTAAACTTTCGAGGGAGACACTGAAGCTTATGAGCGAACGACGCCAAAATCGACGTCAGAACACCGGGCCTTAAATAAAAAGATCACGAAGCTAGTCCGACGCGACCTCCGAGCTTTCAACACGCTTGAGATTGAGAAAGCCAACGCGCAGAACCGGGGGTCGAAAGTGTTCGTTCAGTCACTTGGGACTTGGTACTTGGAATTACTTGACAAGGTTGACTACACAAGCGGGTACTGTGATCGCTTCTAAGCCGGAAATCCTCTCGGAAGTCAGGAATTTCTATAGCCAGCTCTACGCATCACATGCACCTCGACCCCGAATCTCTTAGAGGAGATCACAGAACCACCCTTACACGCCACTTCACAGAAGACTTGCCCGAGATCAGCCTGGATGAGATCGAGTTGGCCCTTAAACAGCTTAAAAATGAAAAAGCCCTGGGTGAGAACGGCGTCACGACTGAGCTTTTGAAGGCAGGAGGTACCCTAGTACTAAAGGCGCTTCGGAAGTTATTTAACACTGGCCTCTACACTGGGAGAACTCCGCAGGCATGGGACAGAAGCGTGGTCCTTCTTTTATTCAAGAAGGTCGATAAAACCCTTTTGATAAACTATCGACCCATATCGATTCTGAGCCATGTATACAAGCTGTTTTCAAGGGTAGTCACGAACCGTCTTGTGCGAAGGCTCGACGAGTTTCAACCCCCAGAGCAGGCCGGGTTTCGAAGTGGTTACGGCACGATAGACCACATCCACACAGTGCGGCAGATTATACAGAATACTGCAGAGTATAATTTGCGCCTATTTCTAGCCTTAGTGGACTATGAGGAGGCCTTTGACAATGTCGAAACCTGGTCAGTTTAGTACGCCTTGCAACGATGCCAAGTCAATTGGCGATACATCGAGATGACAAGATGCCTTTTTGAAGCCGCAACGATGACCGTCCAAGTACAGAACCAGCGAACTGAACATATCCACCTGCTCTGCGGAGTGCGCCAAGGTGATGTAATATCACCAAAACTGTTCACCAATGTACTGGAGGATATGTCCAAGACGCTGGACTGGAAAGGTCGCGGCATCAATATAAATGGCGCATACATCTCTTGGATGCAAGGGGGACACCTACCATCTACGCTCCCCAAGTCAACCTCTCCTGCCCGCGGTGCATCCTGCTGATCAACGGATGAGGCTCTGACGACCGACAAAGGCGTTATAACCATTCAAATATGGCGTAACAAAATTTTTAACCAGACCGGTGACGGGCAAGTCGGAATATACCACGGCCCCCAGTTTCCGGTCGCTCCGCTATTCCTGACCACGGCAGCGGTCACGGTTCCGGCGGGGCAGGGGGTGCGAAGAATCTCCGGGCTACGGTAGGCCGTCAACATGAACTGACCCTGGCTACGGACGCACGCTGCGACTGGATGAGCATCTTCTGCAGTTGGAAGAAGAACTGAAGTGCATAAGATGGCACGTTCTGGGTTTATGTGAAGTTCGAAGAGAGGGAGAAGACACCATACCCCTAGAATCTGGCCATCTTTTGTACTTTAGAGAGGGAGAGCAACTTTCCCAGGGTGGCGTCGGGTTTCTGGTCCATAGAGTCTTCGCTGACAACGTTTTAGAAATGTCCAGTGTATCGACAAGGGTAGCATAACTCATAATTAAGCTGACCGAGAGGTACACCCTCAAGATCGTGCAGGTTTATGCACCGACTTCGGCACACTCGGACGAGGACATAGAGGTACTCTACGAGGAAATCTCTAAGGCCCTTCATAATACCCGTAGGGCACACTACAACGTTGTCATGGGAGATTTCAACGCCAAAGTGGGAGTAAAAACTGACAGCGAATCCTCAGTTAGACCATACGGCTATGGCAGCAGAAATGACAGGGGGCAAACGCTCGTCAACTTTCTCGAAAGAGAAGGGCTGTTTATCATGAACTCTTTCTTTAAAAAACAGCCCCAAAGAAAGTGGACGCGGCAAAGCCCCGATGGTAAAATAAAAAATGAGATCGACTTCATCATGGCGGACAAGAGGCGCATATTTAGAGATGTCTCAGTGATCGCAAGGTTTAAAACCGGAAGCGACCACCGGCTCGTACGGGGCACTCTGAATATACAATGGAAGCGCGAAAGAGTCCGCTTGATGAATTCCAGTCTCCGACCGAATTTGCTCCAAGCCGCTATGGATTCCCAAGCTTTTCAGTTAAAATTGGAAAACCATTTCGCTGCCTTGGAAACCACTGACAGCGTTGATCAGAAATTCGAGCAGGTGGTACAGACTCTTAGAGAAGAGGGTACTAAATTATGCGAAACGAGGCGTAAAGGCAGGAAATCTAAGCTTTCGGGGGGTCTCTGGGGCTTATGAGCAAACGACGCCGAAATGCAGCCTCAACCTTGTCAGAACACCGGGCCTTAAATAAAAAGATCACAAAGCTGGTCCGATGCGACCTCCGAGCTTGAGATTGAGAAAGCCATCGAGCAGAACCGGGGGTCGAAAGTGTTCGTCCAGTCACTTAGGAGAAACCACTTGACAAGGTTGACTACACAAGCGGGTACTGTGATCGCTTCTAGGCCGGAAATCCTCTCGGAAGTCAGGAATTTCTATAGCCAGCTCTACGCCTCATACGCACCTCGACCCGAATCTCTTAGAGGAGATCCCAGAGCCACCCTTACACGTCACTTCACAGAAGACTTGCCCGAGATCAACCTGGATGAGATAGAGTTGGCCCTTAAACAGCTTAAAAATGGAAAAGCCCCGGGTGAGGACGGCGTCACGACTGAGCTTCTGAGGGCAGGAGTACTTAAGGAGCTTCAGAAGTTATTTAACACTGTCCTCTACACTGGGAGAACTCCGCAGGCATGGAACAAAAGCGTGGTCGTCCTGTTTTTCAAAAAGGGTGACAAAACCCTTTTGATAAACTATCGACCCATATCGCTTCTGAGCCATGTATACAAGCTGTTTTCAAGGGTCATCACGAACCGTCTTGCGCGAAGGCTCGACGAGTTTCAACCCCCAGAGCAGGCCGGGTTTCGAAGTGGTTACGGCACCATAGACCACATCCACACAGTGCGGCAGATTATACATAAGACTGCAGAGTATAATCTGTCCCTATATCTAGCCTTCGTGGACTATGAGAAGGCCTTTGACACTGTCGAGACCTGGTCAGTTCTGGACTCCTTGCAACGATGCCAAGTCGATTGGCGATACATCGAGGTGATGAGATGCCTTTTTGAAGTTGCAACGATGACCGTCCAAGTACAGAACCAGCGGACTGAACATATCCACCTGCGCCGCGGAGTGCGCCAAAGTGATGTCATATCACCAAAACTGTTCACCCATGTACTGGAGGATATGTTCAAGACGCTGGACTGGAAAGGTCGTGGCATCAATATAAATGGCGCATACATCTCTCACCTGCGATTTGCAGACGACATCGTCATCATGGCTGAAACGTTACAAGACCTACAACAGATGCTGGACAGCCTTGCTAATTCGTCTCAGCGAATCGGTCTCCGGATGAACTTAGATAAAACTAAAGTTTTGATCAACAAGCATGTTGACCCGGGACCGATCGCCGTAAACGGAGCCCCCCTCGAAGTTGTTTCTGAGTACGTATACCTAGGGCAGGTGCCAACTAGGTAAAAACAACTTCGACAAGGAAGTTAATAGAGGGATACAGCTGGGCTGGGCAACATTTGGAAAACTCCGTCGAGTCTTCTTATCGCCCATACCCCAATGCCTAAAAACGAAAGTTTTTAATCAGTGCGTCCTATCTGTAATGACATACGGAGCCGAAACGTGGCCACTCACTGTGCGGCTTGTCCACCAGTTCATGGTCGCTCAACGAGCTATGGAAAGAGCTATGCTCGGAGTTTCTCTTAGGAATCGATCCGGAACGAAGTTATTCGTCAGAGAACCAAGGTTACCGACATAGCTCAGCGAATTAGCAAGCTGAAGTGGCAGTGGGCAGGTCACATATGCCGCAGAACCGATGGCTGTTGGGGCAAACTGGTTCTTGAGTGGAGACCGCGTGTCGGCAAACGTAGTGTAGGGCGCCCTGTAGCTAGGGGGGGCGACGATATTCGTAAGGCAGCGGGCAGGGATTGGAGAAAAAGAGCTGAAGATCGAGCTTAGTGGCGTGCCATGGGAGAGGCCTACGTCCAGCAGTAGCCTGACAAGATAGATAGATAGATAGATAAAAAGTTTATTTGTAACAAAAGGACACACAGTACAAACTATTATCCTAAAACATTAAAGAGAAAAAAAAAAAAAAAAAAACATGCAGTACAATTTAAATTTATAACATTATTGTAGTAAGTGTGTCACAGTGGTACAAAAGGGCCACAGCTCAGCGCCGCATTTGCTCGAGGAGCAAAACGCTGATTTTCAGCTGCAACCACGATGTTACGCGAGAAACTCGTGCAGCGTTACAGACATGATCCCAAAACTTGTTAATAAAATATATATACATAAAAAGAAGAAGAATACATATACTATTATTTATTCGTGGCAAAAAAATAAAAAAATAAATAAAATAAACAAGGGCTGATGATGATGATGATGATTAGCAGTTTATTTCATTCCAGCGCTTGATTAACGTCATAGTTCGTCTTGTAATGCGGAGAATTTTAATATTTATTTATGACGAAAATTTATAACATATGCAAGTTCATAAATTCAGATTTATATCTCAGATATATCGCTGAAAGTAAATTATAGATTTTCAATTATAAAAAATTAAGTTTACGTGTTGGAACTGTGTATTCACTGCCTGCCCTTCTCTGGATCTGGCGAGACGATATAGACCGATAAAATAATCGTTTACGTACTATTTAGTGGGGATAATAATTTAAACTATCACACATTTTTTTACCTTGGCTTACACTAGGAACTATTATTGTGTCGTGTGTGTTCACATACATAAACATTTAGAACGCACACTGCTACGCCTTTATTCCCCAGAGGGGGGTGGCAGAGGTGTATTAAGTACACCCACTTTTTGCCGACGATTTTAGTTAGTTAAGTCAAGTAGACGTCCCATGTGGTAGGATCCGAACCTATTGCCATATACCGGACACAATTTCAGACTCCAGACTCGTGCTGGGAAGTTTTTCGTTACAAAAACTACATTTGTCCGACCTAGGATTTAAACCTCGAAACTCGTGATCACAAAGCGATGCACTTGCCACTAGACCAACGAGGCAGTAGACATTTAGACTTGAACAAATAATTGTGCTTATGAAAATTGTACATGATTAATCTGGCAATTTTGAAGTCCTATGCTCTAATCCTAATTTGAAACGTGTTATTGGGGTTTTGTAATAAAATGTTCACATTTTTAATCCAGAATCTGTGTTTATCGTGGGTATAATGACAACAGATTTGTCCCTTATTACAATAGGACTAACTTGTTGGTAAAAAGTGCACAGTGCACCCCCACTACCTCTGCTTGGGAAATAAAGGTGTGACGGTGTTTCAGTTTCTTTATAATTGGTACAAGCTCGTTCCCATTGGAATCTAACATTATTGGTGATATATGTAACGGCGCTTCAGGTTTCTGGATGGCCGTTTCAATGCCGGTAGCGGTGAAAGGTGGATTTACCTTTGTTTTCATAGTCATCCGCATGGTGGCCGAACATAAAGGAAATCTTGAAATAACACAGGTGCCTCGTCCGGCGATTAAGTCACATGGAATTCAGTGAGGTTAGCTGCTCTGCGATACGTCCAAGCGCTTGCCGTGTTGCTAATAGACTAACAACGCGGCGCCGTCCGCCATCTTACATCGACTATCTATCATCGGTGATTCGTCATGTGACAGATGTTGTCTGTGATCGCTTCACAACTAAACACACTAGAGCAATCATAGAGTATGTGTATGACAAGATTACAACTACTCGCCATTCCAGTAAATGTGATTTTCAAATAATAGAATATGTCGTATATGAATATACATAGTACACTTTTACCATATCCACCTGGACCTCTCCCTGGGAAGAAGAATTTATTTCTCTCTCCCTATCTTTTATTAACGTCGAATTAATATTTTTATTTTTCGTCTATAATTTATCATTATAAAGGCGTGACGCTGTTTATTTTTTTGGTTTCTTGGTTCCCTTCAGCATAATTCTGTCCAAGCGAATTTTTCCGTCGATTGGCAAATTAGAGCGTGTGCGAGTCGGTGGATATCGCTCCGGATCCGGTCCGATCTGGTCGGCTCACTGATCACATTAGTTTTTCAGTTATTTAACTCATTCAAGCTCCTGAAACTTTTCTTTTTGGGACGCGGGAAACGGATTTTCTGGAAAATAATTAAACTAGATAATAAGGAGTGAAATTACGTTCATTTTAGAAGAAAATTTCGAATCCAAAGTCAAACCCCACTTGGGGAGTATAGGTATGATGGTGTTCAATATAAAATACACAAATTCTAGAATAAAGATAGTAGTTGGTTCCCTTCAGAAAAAGTCTGCTGCGTTTTTTATAAAGGCCGCCGGGTGCAAAGTGGCTTAACAAATAAGGGTTTTCTTCCAGTACTTCATAGGCTTTGTTTTCTTCTGTATTGTTTAGACGGGGGTTCGAGCAGGGTGAAAGTTTTAGCACACTACACGTGGCAGTGATTGTTACAGGAAATGTGAAGTAGAAGTAATAACCTGCATTTTCATAAAGGAGCTGTGAAAATATATGCACCTTAAAAAAATATACACCGGCATGGTGATATTCTCCAAGAAAGAAAGGTATACTGTTTACATCCGCTTCATACTTATGATGTTAGGGCCCATGTAATAAGGGGTGAGTCTATTACCATAATACAGAGCACAATGCCAGACTCTATACTAGAATTTTTTCCATCAAAAAATGCGTTTTGTCTGACCTAGGATTCGCACCCAAGACCATGTGTTCGCTACGCGCATTATTCGCCACTAGACCACCAAAGGCAGTTTAATATAAATATGCCAATAGGAGATTTACGCAATGCAACAAACCGATAACCATGCACAAGAAAAAAATAAGGTGCGATGCAGTGCATCCGGATACCTCCGAATACCGATAGACAGTGCTAGAGGACTTTATATATTATATAAGAAATTATGAAGGGCAATAAAAAATACTAGATGCCAGATGAAAGAATGATAAAACAGATATACAATGTGAAAGTGGAAGGATGCAGGTACCGGGGAAGACCTAGACTATCTTACCACGACCAAATAAACCGAGTCTTATCTGATGGAAAAGTCAAGAGTCTCCGTAACCAGCGAGCGTGTATGAGACGAACTATAAGAGTGGAGGAAGCCAGAGAGGTAAGTAAGGTAAGAACCTGTTGAAACTTTGTACTCTCTGCCGCAAGGAATCTGGCGTGGTGATATAGATAGATAGATAAAAAATACATGATTTTCTAGCATTTACTTAGTGGTGCCCTTCAGAAAAAGTTTGCTGCATTTTTCATAAAAGCCGCCGGGTGCAAAGTGGCTTAACAAATAAGAGCTCTTGTCCAACACTTCATAGCCTTTGTCTTGCCCCGTATTGTTTAGACGGGGTTTCAGCAGGTCGGGGGTTCAGGAAATATGAAGTGGACGTGACCTGCATATTTATAAAGGATCTGTAAAATAACTAAAAAATTCTCAATTGTTGTAACTTACTGAAACGCCTTTAAGGGTCTGATGCACAAATTGGTTACGATCCTGAGTTGTCTGCTTGCTTGGCTTGGTTTTAGCAGAGTTCCGCACTAGCACGGAAAAACTCTCCTGGCGTCCACATTTAGAATTAGTTCAGGCTACATTGTATGCATTTCCAACATATCATGATCATGAATTTAACATAGTTGTCAATAAAGGAAAATTTATACTTAAGTTTATTTCATTAATTAAGACAACCTGTAACAATGTGCATCCTACTTTGGGGCCTTTTTTCTCCTACGCGGAGTATCTTTAGAAAATTCAATGGATATAACTAGTAACGGGTACCGGAAAAACCGACTTAACATGCCCCCAAGGCAGAGAAATTCTATAAACGGTCAATCATCTAATACTCACCGAGCCGAACTCTGCTCAACGTTGGTGATTAGTAAGAATACCGTAGCCCTGTATTATAGTACGAATACTATTTTACACAATAGTTTTCATTTTAAAATAAATACTAAGATCTCTCCCTATCGGTATTTGTATGTCACCACGTTAAATCCCTTGCGGGGTAGGCAAAAAGTCTGTACTCTTTGTCTACATTCCAACACGTTCTTTCTTTACATACTTCTCGGGCTTATTTTTTCTTTTAAAAATGTAGCCCCATACTAGGATTTATTCCTGTGTCATGGGTGCGATTACAAACATGAAAATTCACAAACAAATACCCAGACTGGAACAAATAATTTTGGCTTGCACAAAGATTTGACCCGTGCGGGAATCGAACCCGCGACTATTAGACACAGTAGGCGGAGCGGCTTAAGCACTTAACCATTACGCTAAATCGCGTCCTACACTCTCGCAATTCATCTTATACACGCACGCCAGTTACAAAGATAGCCTTGGTAAGATAGCCTTGGTATTCCTCGGGACCTATTGCATTCCACATTCGCATTGTATATCGTTTTACTCGTTTTTCTTTCCGGTATTTTTTCTGTCAGCCCGAACCACTGAAGCGTATCTTTTATCATCTTTACACCATACATACATGCGTGTAGGTATACATGCATTTTTACTACGCTGAAGACAGATAGTAAATTGTATCCAAAGTAGTCACGGAATACCTCTATGCTTGTGCTTAGTGTTCATATTTTCCAAAATTGAGACATCAAATCGTGACATGTAACGTCAGACAACGTGAACACACCAGGTAACAATTAACTAAACATATGTATGCAAACGATTGCAATAGGCGACGTGCATCCAGGATTTGTGAATGTTAATGTTTTCACCAACAGAGAGTGGTGTGGAGACGATGACAAATTTTGTAAATTTGGTAAAGCCTTTGGAAATTATTTATCATCATTATCTCAGCCTATACTTGTCCACTGCTGAACATAGGCCTCCCCAATCGCTTTCCAGCGTAACCGGTCCGAGGCCACCTGCATCCAACGACTTCCTGCGATTTTCACAAGATCGTCGGTCCATCTGGCAGGTGGTCGTCCCACGCTGCGCCTGCCAATACGTGGTCTCCACTCTAGAAGCTTTTGGCCCCAACGCCCGTCCAATCTTCGTGCTATGTGGCCCGCCCATTGCCACTTCAGCTTGCTAATCTTAAGGGTTATGTCGGTCATCTTGGTTCTTCTACGAATATCCTCATTCCTGAATCGATCACGTAGAGAAACGCCGAGCATAGCTCTTTTATGAGACCTATAGTAAGAGACCACGTCTCTGATCCATATATCATCACTGGTAACACACATTGACTAAAAACTTTAGTCTTTGGAAATTATTGGCTAATCAAAACAGTTTTAATAAATCACCTGATAAAAAATAGCAATATTCGGTTGTATGTATGCATGTGATGTGCTGGATCAAGGGAATGAGTTTGTATATCTTGGATGCGCATTCAATAAGGTCGGAAAATACACCGCTGATATAGGGAGAAGAGTGAGTGCAGGGAACGGAGCGAATGGTGCGATGGACAAGCTACTTGGAAGCTGGCACTTAAGCCAAATGGCGCAGCTGGCCATACATAACGGAGTGCTTGTCCCAACGCTGTTATATGGCAGCGAGGGCTGGGTATGTAAGAAGGAGAATTAAATTAGGAGAAATGCAGTGGAAATGCGAGCTCTGTGGAAGATGTGCGGAGTGAAGCTGACCGACCGTTTTCGCAACAGCGTAGTAAGAAAGCGAGTAGGCATGAAAGATAGTATCGGTGTAAAGATGAGAAAGCGTATGCTCCGTTGGTTCGGGCATATAGAAAGAATGTCAGAAGAAAGAACGACAAAACCGTTACACAATGGGAAAGTGGAAGGATGTAGTTACCGGGCAAGACCTAGACTATCTTACCACGACTCAATAGACCGAGTCTTATCTGAAGGACAAGTCAAGAGTCTTCGTAACCGGCGAGCGTGTATGAGACGAACTATGAGAGTGGAGGAAGCCAGAGAGGTATGTAAGGAAAGAACCTGTTGGAACTCTGTGCTCTCTGCCTACCCCGCAAGGGATCTGGCGTGATGATATAGATAGAGATAGATGTATGATTTTTTTTTATGTATATTCACCGATATTTCCGTCAGTTGTGGACCGATTTTGATGATTATTTTTGCATTGGGTTCAGTATAGCTTCAAGGTAGTTCCATTTTAATTTCATTGGTATTGGACCTTGGACTTTAAAGATACACCAGGGAAGTCCTTAACGACAAACAATAGGAATGTGCAAATTGAGACAATATGGGTGTTACGTCAATTTTATAGGTACCCTACTATAGAACTAAGCATAATGTTAACCGACTTCAAAAAAGGAGGAGGTTCATAATTCGTCTGTATTTTTTGTAGTTTCTTTGCTTATAAACTGCTTTTGATGATTCTTTTTGCATTAGGTTCAGCATAGCTCCGTCGAGTCGAATTTATATTTTATAGGTATTGTACAATGGGCTTCGAAGATACACCAGGGGTTTCCTATACGGCAAACAGCATGAATGTGAAAATTCAGTTATTATGAGTTTTATATCAATACCTCACTGTATCAATAAGTAGAATAATATAAAGGAGGTAGGTAAATAATAATAATAAATTCACTCATCACTTAAAATTGTAAAAGAAAAAAACTTTAAAAAAAGGAAAAACGACTTCAAAAAGCAAAAAATAAATATTTGAAGTCGGTGCCAAGTAACCGACTGCACCAACCAGCACCGACTCTTCTAATTGTCTGTTCTTTTTCACATAATTTTCTGTATAGATACAAAATTATATTATTATTTATTATATATATTATACAAAATAAGGTTTACAATCTAGCTACAGAATAATTTCTTACGACTGAGATATAAGACTTCTAATAATAATTTGACTCCACACAATGATCTGAACCAGACGAACTCTCGCTCAGCGCTTGCTCTCAAGCTATGTTTGCGGGTTTGTAATTACCCGTAAACTTCGCTCATACCCACGATAAAACATTTTCTATTTACGAGTCTTGATGTGTCTCTTGGAAAGATTTAATTGTTAAAAAAATACACCTGCCTAATATTTCTCAAGCGGGGCGACGGGTGTGCTGTGTACACCCACTTTTATCTTAAGATATTAGATCCCAATTTAATAAAAAACGAGTCCATTGCTATAAGACTATGCACAATGCAAGACTCCGGAGGGTTACTGCGAATTTTTCTATTAAAAAAAATACTTTTGGTCAGACCTAGGCTTGTAACCTAAGACCAAATGATCACTACGCTCATTATTCGCCATTAGACCAACGAGGCAGAGAATGGTAATATTTTATCCATCTTTATCATCACGCCAGTACCCTTGCGGTATATGCAACAAGCACACAGTTCCAAAAAGTTCTTGCCTTACATACCTCTCTGGCTTCCTCCACTCTCATAGTTTGTTCCTTAAACGCTCGCCGGTTACGGAGACTCATAGCTTGCCCGTCAGATAAAACACGGTCAGGAATATTATTGTTGCATATATTATTGTTTTAACAACAATTCGACTCCACAGCTCTCGTACGTACACACTGTGATGTGAACCAGACGAACTCTCGCTCAGCGCGTACTCTCAAGCTATGTTTGCGGGTTTGTAATTACGCGTGAACTTCGCTCATACCCACGATAGAACATTTCCTATTTACGAGTCTTGATGTGTTTCTCTTGGAAGGATTTCATTTGTTCTGTAAACATTATTACTTCTTCTAGCTATAAGCAGAGATGCACGAAGTACCAGTATTGTATGATTACATACCCCGCGGAATATTGGGACTAAATTTGTAAGTGCTATTTATTGGCCTATACACATAAATGGTTTTTGAATTGCAGTTTAAAAACCTCATGTCTATCTCTATTCTTTAGACACCTCTCAATGTCTTTCAATGTCAACAGGGATATTTTAGTTTGATCGGAACTAACGCTGTCATCAAGAGAAATGACACTTTATTTGAGTTGCAGAGTTGCATTTTGCTTTTTTTAACCCTTTGACACGGACAAATTCGCAACTAATTATACCAGTAAGCTCGTGAAGATAATTTCGGGGGGGTCTATTTTTTGCTAACGTAGGAAAAAAAATGATAATTAAAAAACTTTAGCGGATTTTCACTTGAAATATAAAGTCGTTTAACTTTATGATAAAGACGAGTTCTATTTACGTTTAACTTTATAAAGTTTAGAATCTAATGTTATTAACATTCCTACCTCAAACATAAAAACCCAGAAAATCTAAAAATATGCCCCTGTTTTTACGTAACAAATATTTTTAGGAAAATTTTCATAAAACTTAAACAAATTATTTATTGCACTTTCTAATCGTTAATATCTAACAAATAAGCATGCATATCTAATTTTAGGTCATTTAAACAAATAAACAGCTAAAAACACCTAGAAAGCTACCAAAAAAACTTGCCTGGATTTCTTGTTTAGATAGGCCGAAATATAGGCAAAAGTTTGTATAATAATATTAAGGTTTAGACCTAAATAGACAAGATAAAGGTTTTTTTTACGAAATTATAACCTAAATTCACACAAAGGTGACTTACCGTAGATGAGGTTACTCTTTCCGTGGAGAATCTCGAACAAACATTTTTTATCACTTATCCTTTTCACTTGCTGATAGCATTATATACACAAACGTATCACTAACACATTGTCACTCAATCACATCAATTAGCATAACAAGTTTCCAAAACCAAGCATAACACTGCAAGACCTCAAGACACCGTGAGCTCATTCTGCGTAGATCGGACCAACAAAAATAATTAAGAAGTTTGAGGGTACCCCGGAACAACTATGCCTTTTGGACGTCTAACACCTCAGTCCCTCCCGTGACCATGGGTGCTGCAAAGCACTCGAAACGTCGGGAACTTAAAAATAAAAATTAAACCGCGATAAGATCCGAAAAATTAGTTTTATTTCATGTGTAATATTCGCGTAAATCTAAGAACTCAGTATAACAAGTTTGTTTATTTACACGCGCGGCACTTGAGACGCCACTTGGCGGAAACGCGCGTTTGTCGGATGTGTACGTTATCCTTTCACGAAAGCAAAAACATAGACTACCAACTATAATGCATATATAATACTTTTAGAATGAAGAACTATTTTCATTTATGTATCTATATCACAGATCCCTTGCGCGGTAGGCAGGGAGGAAAGAATTCAAACAGGATCTTTCCTTACAGACCTCTCTCGCTTGTTTTACACTCGTGGTTCGTGTCATACACATTCCTTTTAAGTGAAAATTTTCATTTTATTTTATGTCAAAGTTCGTCACTACCGAAGCAGATAATTAATATTTACTTTAGTAGTTCAGTGGTCAGAGTAGTCACCTTAGTATGGATTTGCTTCCCACACAATGCATTGATTTTTTTTCCTAGTTAGAATCACTGTTCTGTATAATTTGCACATTAATCAAAAGTTTGATAGTTCCTCCTTTACCTTAAACAAAATTAAAGCATCTCATGTTAAGTTAAATATAGAGGTCTCTAAGCAACATAATACTATTAAGAACCCCCTTTGTGTTTGACCTTTGTGTCTAATTATCCTGCCTCCAACCGCGGATAAAGCCGGGTCTGTCTCTGAGATGCTTTGTGGTTGAAGAAAATACTAGGAAACACTTGAGTAAATTCTGATAATTCCCTCCTGAAGGTATTAATTGAAGGGATAATTATGTAACAGAATGGTAAAGCGACGTCACTTATTTTATACTTTGCGTAGCTGGTCAAATATAATCACCTGGGTGATCATTGGATACCAATTAGGCACTTTTCATTAGCCTGTGATTAAAGTGAAATTTATTTAACTATAAAAACAACAGCTATGGTTATAACAGACATTATACAAGATGATGCGACCCCGATTAGATAATTACTACACAAATTCAATACGAAAACCAATTTCCAGATTTAAAGATTTTTACCCCAGATCCCTTGCGGGGAAGGCAGATAGTACAGAGTTCCAACAGGTTCTTTCCTTACATGCCTTCCTGGCTTCTTCCACTCTAATAGTTCGTCTCATATACGCTCGCCGGTTACGGAGACTCTTGACTTGTCCTTCAGATAAGATTCGGTCTATTTGGTCGTGGTAAGATAGTCAAGGTTTTCCCCGGTACCTACATCCTTTCACTTTCGCATTTTATATCTCTTAATAAATATAGTTGTGACAATACGCTTTTTTAACCACACTTGAACAGATTGATGTAACCGTAATACCTACTATCGAACTGATATACTATCCTTTTCACTCAACAAATTTACTATATAAAGATGAACGAGACAGCATGATTTCTCGACAGAGTTACTATAACGTTAAATGGTCTATGCTTAGCCTTCTGCGCCCTTATTCGCTTAAACCAATTAAGCACGTAACACGGCGCCTTGCAATAACACGTGACCTTATCGATTAATGATACATACTCCAGTAGTGTACAGAATACTATCATAGGACCATTTCACAAAGTTATAGAAACGCGCTGCGTTTAGTCATAGCGAATAAGGATTCTGGAAATATTCATCGGTGAGTTCAGAGTAAAGGCTAGTGGGAAGTTGACAGGTGACGTCACAGCGTGCCCAGGGACGTAGAACGGCCGCTAATGCGTGAAACTGCTGGCTGAGTGACCGTTGGCGTTTCATTGGTAAAGGAAATTCTTTGACGTTAATTGTTAGCATGGTACAGACACGAGAGCTGGTAATTTTAACAACAATGACAAATAACTGCTCGTTGGTCTATTGATGAATAATGCGTACGAGGTCCTCGGTACAAATCGTAGGTCGTACAAATGTAGTATTGTGCCCGGTATATGGCAATAGGCTCGACCACTAACATCATCGGTAAGTGGGTGTATTTAGTACACCTCTGTCACCCCCGCTTGGGGAATACAGGCGTGACTCTGTTTAGTCGTCATGGTTTTTTTTTTCATTTCAATAGAACAATTTAACAAAATATTGTGGTTTTTGTGCTGTGACAAATAAAATTTATTTCTTAACCTATCTATATATAGAACGAACGCAGGCTTGATGATTTCCAGCCTCCCGAACAAGCCGGTTTCCGGAAAGGCTTTAGTACCATAGACCACATACATACGCTGCGGCAGATTATACAGAAGACCGAGGAGTATAATCGGCCACTATGCTTGGCGTTTGTGGACTATGAGAAAGCCTTCGATTCGATCGAGACTTGGGCGGTTCTTAGATCTCTCCAGCGATGCCGCATTGACTATCGGTACATCGAAGTGTTGAAGTGCTTGTATAATAACGCCACCATGTCAGTTCGAGTACAAGGGCAGTGCACGAAGGCGATCTCCATAAAAAGAGGAGTAAGACAGGGAGACGTCATTTCTCCGAAACTGTTTACGACCACCATAGAGGACGCCTTCAAGCTCTTGGAATGGCGAGGACTTGGCATCAACATCAATGGCGAATACATCACTCACCTTCGATTTGCCGACGACATTGTGGTCATGGCGGAGTCGCTGGAAGATCTAGGACGAATGCTCGGCGACCTCAACAGAGTATCTCAACAAGTGGGTCTTAAAATGAACATGGACAAAACGAAAATATTGTTTAACGTCCATGTCGTACCCACCGCACTCACCGTTGGGAACTCTACTCTTGAAGTTGTCGACGAATACATTTACCTGGGACAGGTAGTCCGGTTAGGTAGGTCCAACTTTGAGAGAGAGGTCAATCGACGAATCTAACTCGGCTGGGCAGCGTTCGGGAAACTGCGCAACATCTTCTCATCCAAAATACCTCAGTGCCTAAAGACTAAAGTTTTTAGTCAATGTGTGTCACTAGTGATGATATATGGATCAGAGACGTGGTCTCTTACTATAGGTCTCATAAAAAAGCTCAGAGTTGCTCAGCGAGCTATGGAGAGAGCTATGCTCGGCGTTTCTCTACGTGATCGAATCAGGAATGAGGAGATTCGTAGAAGAACCAGGGTCACCGACATAGCTCTTAAGATTAGCAAGCTGAAGTGGCAATGGGCGGGCCACATAGCGCGAAGATCGGACGGGCGTTGGGGCAGAAAGATTCTAGAGTGGAGACCACGTATTGGCAAGCGCAGCGTGGGACGACCGCCTGCCAGATGGACCGACGATCTTGTGAAAATGGCAGGAAGTCGTTGGATGCAGGTGGCATCGGACCGGTTACGCTGGAAAGCGATTGGGGAGGCCTATGTTCAGTTGTGGAAAAGTATAGGCTGAGATGATGATGATGATGATGATGATGATCTATCTATATCATCACACCAGATCCCTTGCGGGGTAGGCAGTAAGTACAGAGTTCCAACAGGTTCTTTCCTTACATATCTCTCTGGCTTCCTCCACTCTCATAGTTCGTCTCATACACGCTTACCGGTTTCGGAGACTCTTGACTTGTCCTTCAGATAAGACTCGGTCTATTTGGTCATGGTAAGATAGTCTAGGTCTTTCCCGGTACCTACATCCATCCACTTTCGAATTGTATATCTGTTTTGTCATTCTTTCTTTTAACATTTTTTCTATATGCCCGAACTAATGGAGCATAGACTTTCTCATCTTTACACCACTATCTTTCTTTCTAATTATAACTTAGAAGAAGAGGTTTATTTTACAAAGTAAACACATGCAAAAAACTATTTTTGAAAATACGACACGATGAAAATTCGTCACCTATTCGTCTTGACAGACATGCTGGTACTAATGTGGTAGTCTTTAAGTCAAGTTTAATACCTTGACTTGATAAGTACAAACCAGATTCCACTAATCCGCACTGTTTCCACATACCACGTCCCTAATTGAGCCCTAAAAAAGTACGCAGTGAGCAGTAGCACCGTCTCTGTTCCGTTGGAATTCTGTGATCTCTGCCTACTGGAACTAAAGAACCATAGCTACTTTACTAGTGAAAAAATACTATCATATTTCTATATTTTTCAAGCGTAGCAAAGGTGTACTGAATGCAATACGGGGCGAGCCTATTGCCATATACCGGGCACAATTCCAGACTCCGGACTCATACTGTAAAGTTTTGTTAGAAAAACTTCATATGTCCGACTCAGGATTTGAACCCAGGACCTCCTGACCACCAAGCGATGCGCTTTGCCACTAGACCAACGAGCCAGTTTACTAGTGCCTAAGTAAAATATAGGTATCCCAAATCGGTTTATAAAAGACAGTAAACATTATTATAAAGGAAAACCAAAGTGAAGTATTTACAAGTAAAACAACATTTCTGGTAAACACATAACATTTCACCAACGAATCCTCGAAAACCCGTAACGAAAATACGCAAGTTGAACCCCATGTGTCATGATGGACATCAAAGGGCTTTTTTTCTGTTTGCCAGAGTCCCACAGTATCCGAGCCCCTTTATTTAAATTGAGGTAGATTCATATCTGTTGAATATCTTTTTCAGTCCGTTATGAATTTCAGTCGGTTTGGCGCTAGATTTTGTTGGTTGTTTTGGAAGGAACGGGGTTGATTTAGGTATTTTTTCATGTGAATTTTGTGCAGTTATTTATGGTTTTAGTAAAACGTTTCTTTAGTAAATTTAAGTTTTTGGCCGCGACTTTGTCCGTGTTCACTTTAGACAAGCACCTTACATTTTTCCGGGATAAAAATATGGTAATCCCAGCAATAAACTGTGTGCCAAATTCCATTCAAATCCGTTCGGCCATTTTTGCGTGATTAAATAACAAACTAACATTTTTCCGGGATAAAAAGTATCCAGGCAATAAACTATCTGTGTCAAATTTCATCCAAATGCGTTCAGCCATTTTTGCGTGATTGAGTAACAAACATCAAAACATCCAAACATCCAAACATCCAAACATCCAAACATCCAAACATCCAATCATCCAAACATCCAAACATCCAAACATCCAAACATCCAAACATCCAAACATCCAAACATCCAAACATCCAAACATCCAAACGTCCAAACGTCCAAACGTCCAAACGTCCAAACGTCCAAACGTCCAAACGTCCAAACGTCCAAACGTCCAAACGTCCAAACGTCCAAACGTCCAAACGTCCAAACGTCCAAACGTCCAAACGTCCAAACATCCAAACATCCAAACATCCAAACATCCAAACATCCAAACATCCAAATATCCAAATATCCAAATATCCAAATATCCAAATATCCAAACATCCAAATATCCAAACATCCAAACATCCAAACATCCAAACATCTAAACATCCATACATCTCAGCATCCAAACATTTTCCAATCCAACAACATACAAACACTCACATTTATAATATTAGTAGGAAGGTAAGTTTAAATTTAGCTTACTTCTGTAGGTTTTCTGGAAACTGGTGTAATAATATAGATAGTCAAATATAAAGGCCGGCGTGACTTTATAAAAATATATTTATTTCACAATACAAATTAATAATAGATACTCAAAATATTAATGCAGTCAATTAATATTACTTAACGTTAGTGCGAACGGTAAGAGAGCTGAGTCGATATTAAATGTACTTTGCTTGGCGATGGCTTTTATAGGCATCGTCAAGTAAACAACTCCTTCTAGAATGAACCCACGCGTTATACGTCTTATTAATTGATATCTGCTTATTTAGCAAAACAGTTATGAGAATTGGACTGAGACTAAACAAGTAACCTGATATCTGTTTACATGATAAATACGCAGCTGAGGCAAGTTAAGCTGATTAAGCAAAACAGTACTTGGAATTATATTCTATGAGCAACAGTCTGTTTATATTGCATCATCTTTTAAAGTACTTGCACTGAGCTGTGTACTGGTCTAGTATACATAACTCCTCCCTCCATAAGTTCAAAATCAGCGTTCGATTTTTGAGAATGTTGATTTTGCTTATGTTTACATAAGGACAATATTTTAGACTTATAAATATATAAAACAATCAAAAGCACAATTAATAATATTACATAAATGATTATAGAACCTAAACTTATGCTATGCACATTCACTGAATATACGTGGTTTTCACTGAGATTTTCACTTTTACTGTTTAACACATGTGACAGGAACTGAAGATCTTCTAAGTTGACCTCATCTAGGCTGATTGGCTGCTTGTAGATTTTCTCTGCTGCTGTGATGCTTGGTAAATTTATAACTGGAACTTGATGGAAGACTTGATTAGTTAATTGAATGAGACGTTTCCTTAATGTGATGTTCTCTAATTTAGCTTCACATTCATTATCTAAGGTTAATATATAGGTGCCAAAAATGTTGAACTGGTTGAAATCATTTTCACAGTGCTCTGTGAGAAATGTCTGTTTTCCTGAATATAGTAACCATGTGTCAGGCCGAATAGATTTGACCTTGACTTTTGAAGATTTTACTGTAAGTGGAGAACATGATGTAATTTGTGAAGAAAATTTCATCAAATCTGTAATGCATAAGTCTTCATTAGTGACAGATAAATTATCTTCATAACACAGGAATTCTCCTTTGTCTATTTCTTTGCATGATTGTGATAGTGGAAGTATATCTGACCCTCTGACCAGGATTTGGGAATATTGAGGCGTTATTAGGAATGTTAGGTTTAAATGAGGATTATACATGGGAAAAGGATGAAGGTTGTAATAGTTATAGAAATCTAATTGGACAATTGGTATTGACATAATAAACGTTATTCGTTTGTCCTTAATATATGCTCTTATGTCTATACAATGTTCAATTTTTATCAAATTATCGGAATTTACTGGATACATTAATTTATCTATTTTCTCTATATCTTTAAGAGTTGATAACAATTCATCTATGTCTAAAATGGATTGATGTAAAATATTTAATCTACTGAAAGCAATAGCTGTTTCAACCTCATCTAACCTAGTTAACAAAATTTGAAAATTATGGATAATTAAATCGAAAGTATTCAAGACAATTTCCTTACTATGTTGGAATTGGGTTTTATTCAGAATGGATTCTATTTCGTTAATTGTTTTGTCTATTTCAATAAAATTATTTCTCGTAGAGTTTGTCAGATTTACTAATACTCCAATTGTTTCGGAAACTAATGATATTTTGTTGTCAATAGCGTTTTGTTTAGATTGAATATGACTTATTAAGGAATCGTATCTAATTGCATCTTCATTATCTAAATTGCCTGTAATGGCTTTAACTATTGAACCTAGGGGATTTAAAATACCTCTTTTAATTCTAATTGTTGGGACTAATTGATTATAACGCTCTAATGTTAAACTCATAATATACTCAGTTTGCATTTGTGCATCTATGATATTTCCGTCTAAGAAATATACATTTAATTTTTCTTTTAAATAATCGTTAACTTCATAATACTTGTTAACGTTATATTCAATACTGTTACTAACAAATTTTAAATCTAATATTTTAATTATATTCCAATTATAAGTGCTAATGAATGCTTGTCCTTCCTTAACTGGGAAGATTCCAGGATTATCTTCAATTTTCTGAAGTTGAAGGGCCAGGTTTTGGGCTGCCTGTACGAGGATCAGGAGCGCGAACCTGCGGAGGACGTTTTATATCTTTTATTGGGACTTTTACCTTCCTAGAACGGGATTTATTTTTGCCATGGTTTGATAATATTTTATCATCCTGTTTTACTTTACGTTTACGTTTCTTTTTAACTTTTATTTTGTTTGGATTAAAGTCTTTGATTGAAAATATTAAAGGATTCGATGTATTAACCATCATTGAAAAATTATCTTTAAATAAAATAGGAATATCGGAAGAATCTATGTTTTCCTTTGAATGGATAGTTATAAGGGATGATTTCGGGTTTTCAGACACGGTCAAAGTATTACTATTTAAAGAAGAAACTGGGTTAGTTAATTTTAATTTAATTGAATATACGGGGGATTTTGTTGTGGGACTTGAGGCATTAACTTTCATTAATAGATTATCTTTTAGTTTATTAATTTTTGCACGTGAAAGCGCATCAGCGTTTCCATTTTGTTTACCGGGTTTGTATTTAATTTCGTAATCAAATGCTGTTAATTGTAATTTCCAATTGGTAAGTCTACTTCCGGGTTCTTTAACTGAATTTAACCACATTAGGGGTTTATGGTCACTTAATACGGTAAATTTATTTCCATATAAGTATGGCCTAAATTTTCTACACGCCCATACTATGGCTAATAATTCTTTTTCTATTGTACTATAACGGGTTTCTGCGTCGTTTAATGTCCTACTAAGATAAGCTACAGGCTTGTCACTACCTATCGGTCCTTGTGATAGTATAGCGCCAAGGGCATAATTGGATGCGTCGGTTGTTAACAAAAATGGTTTAGTGAAATCGGGGTATTGTAAGATTGGGGCGTTTGTTAAAATTTCTTTACATTTCTCAAATGCATCAATATATTCTTTGTTAATTATAATTTTGTGTCTTTTCTTTAAACATTTAGTGAGAGGTTGTGTTAATTTGGAAAAATCTTTAATGAATTTTCGGTAGTAACCTACTAATCCAACAAAACTACGTATTTCCGAAGGTGTTTTAGGTAACGGAAATTGTAATATGGCTTTAATTTTATCATCATTTGGTTGAAGACCATTTTCTGTAATAGTGTGACCTAGGTAAAGAACTTCTTTTCTCAGAAATTCACACTTGTCTAATGTTACTTTTAAATTTGTTTGCCTAAGTCTTTCAAATACTTTTTCTAATTTTTCTAAATGTTCTTCTAAACTACTTGAGAATATAATGATATCATCTAAGTAAACTAAACAATGGATACCCTGTAAACCTCTAAGTATGTTATCCATTGCACGTTGAAATGTTGCGGGGGCTGTTTTTAAACCAAATGGCATTCTAGTAAACTCATAATGTCCATTTTGTGCTGTAAATGCTGTTTTAGATTGATCTTGTTTCTCTACTTCAATCTGATGGTAACCACTAGCTAAATCTAATGTAGAAAAATAACACGCTTTTCCTAATTTATCGAAAAGGTCTGAAATGTTTGGTAATGGGTATTTGTCGTCTACGGTTATTTCATTCAATCTTCTGTAATCTATGACCATGCGAAATTTTCGTTCGCCCGAAGCGTCCATTTTTTTCGGAACTAAGTGAACTGGGGCGCTCCATGGAGAGTGCGATTCCCTAATGACATTGTTTCTTAATAATTTATCTATTTGTTTTCCAATTTCTTTATTTTCTGTAGGGGCATGTCTATATGGTTTTATATATATGGGATCTTCATTAGTGGTTCGAATTTTATGTTTAACTTGATTCGTAAAAGTTAAAGGAATATCATCACAATAGAATATGTCTCTATATCTGTAACATAATTTTTGTATGGCTTGTTTTTCTTCTTTCTTTAAATGATCTAATCTTAATTTTGAAAGATTTTGTTGTAACAATTTATTTTTATTTGTATTTAAATTTAAAGTATTGAGGTTATTGAAAAATTTTTCCTCAAATATGACTACTTTTAATGGATTATCAAATTTTAATATGACATTCTGATCTGTAGAATTTTGTATGATTGTTTGGGCTATTGAATTTTTACAATTTACTATGGCATCGGGCATTCTAACTCCTGGTTGAAATTCTAAAAAAATGTAATATAGCTTCACCATTTTTAAGATTTGTCGGAATTTTAACACGAGTTTCTGAACGCGGTGATAATTTAATTTCGTAGGGTTTTCTATACAATATCGGAATTTTAGTATTTCTGGTTTTTAAAACTTGATTTTTCATATCTATTGTGGCTTCTAGTTCTTTTAACAAGTCTGAACCTAATAAACCTTCGTATCTACTATCCACATCATAAATGTAAAATTTGTGACAATGTTTGGTTTTAAAAGTTTTGGTTAAGGGCATATAAGCTACTTTACTGTGCCTACTATGTCCATGTGTACTAATTATTTCAAAAGGTTCTAAGGTTATAAAATTATAAAAGAATTTGTTTGCTATTTCGGGGCTAATGAAGGATCTAGTGCTTCCTGTATCTATCATAAATTTTGAATTAATTTCTGGTATTATAATATGTGGTAATTTTAAGGTTTCACTATAATTAAGTTTAACTATTTCGGGGGATCTTGGACCGGATCCATGGGAAAATTTTCAGGTGGAGAAACATTATTATCGGGGTTTTCGTCGTCGACTTCATCGATTGTCACTGGCTCATATTCATTAAAGTATTCGTCAGTCTCAAAGTCGATGTCATCTACGTTATTCTCGTATAAATTTTCAATCATGTTATTACGAACTGCTGTCCTCATTGTGACGTCATTATCTGTATTTAGATTTTTATTCATGAATTTATTGGGAATACCGAAACGGAATTGTTGGTTTGGGTTGGGTTTGAAGAACCCAGATTGCTTGTAATTATTCATATTGTAAGGTAATCTTTGATCATTTTTAAATACTTTTTGTTGATTTTGTTGAATTAAATTAGGATTAAAGTTAGGTCGGAAGTTTTGATTTATTAGTTGTCTTTGTGGGAAATTACTTTGAAGGAATCTATTTTGAGGTATGCCAAATTTATATTGGGTCGGAATTTGTTTGGTTGTTTGTAAACTATTATTTGATTTGACTTTACTTTTTGCATTATAATGGTTATGGAAATTTACTTCCTCTGTAACTACTCCTAAGGCTGATTCTAAATTAGCGCATTTATTTAACCTAACGATCCTTAATAGGTCTTCTGGTAAGTTAAACAAAAAGCTATTTAACGCAGAATTATTATAAATAATCATTTTAGCGGCTTTAACGCCTTCATCGGTTAACAAATTTACTTTGGCTATAACTGAACTTTTTACGTCCTGGATTCTATGAGCTAAATCTATATATGATTCTCCTGATTTTAATTTAATGTTTTCCAATTCTACGGCAATGCAATCTTCTGTTCTAGGATCTCCAAAATGTTCTATGAGGAGTTCCTTTAAACTATCCCAAGAATTGATAATATTTCTTTCACTCACTAGTTTCGCGGCTTTATCTATTAATTTACTCGTCAGACTATGGTAAATATACATTTGTTGTGCGGCATTATTTTCGCGACTAAAACTTCTAATAACATATTCGCATTTTTGAATGTAAAAATTTAACAATTGATTGTTACCGTCGTAACGTGGAATTAAGTCGAGAATTTCTTTCGGAATAATTTGAATTTGATTCATTTTGAATATTTTGAACACTTATTATTCACTTTTATAAACACAATAAGATAAATATTACACACACAAAATAAAACAAAAAAATACAATTTAAAATAACACACACAAAAAAAATACAATTTAAAAATAACACATAAAAAGTTTACAATAAAAATTTTATAATAGAAAAAGAGTATAGATTCGGCGATTTTTGTCCGAAAATATAACTCTTATCAATTACTATTTAACTTAGCCTTTATAGGCAGAACAACGTTTATTATTTTTTTTATAATATTTAATTTCTTTTCATAAAGATTTATTTTCTTTTAAATATTTTACGTTCTCAAGTGGACCTTGTGATCACCCCACTGGAAGTAATTTTCTTTTTTAATAAAATACGACAATGTTTTACGTAAGTTCAGCGATGCTTGTCTGATTCTTACGGCCCTAAGTGGTGATCTACGGCTTAGCGATGCGTGTCTAAATCCCGTGAGATCCTAAATTCTAATCACAAATTAGCGATGCTTGTCTAATAATGCGATATCCTTTTATCCAAATAATTCCCGCGATTTTTGACCGGAATTACAGGCTCGGGGTCTGAATGAAATTAGCGATGCTTGTCCAATTAAATTCAGAATAGACAGAAAAATAGGAACATGTGGGAAAGGTCAGAACTCACACAATGCTGCAATTTTTCATGCCGAATATCCGCTCTTTGAGTATCAGCAGGCACTTCTTGACAAAATTTCTTTGTTCGAAGGTAGGGTAGGTCCTTTTCTAGGATTCAGCCAGGCGATTGTGGTCCGGAATCGATGCTTGTACTCCTGCACGGCGTTGAGCTTGTCTGGTATGACTACTGCAACACTTATCGCGACTGAAATCCTACCGTTCGGCTGCGCCAGTCAAATATAAAGGCCGGCGTGACTTTATAAAAATATATTTATTTCACAATACAAATTAATAATAGATACTCAAAATATTAATGCAGTCAATTAATATTACTTAACGTTAGTGCGAACGGTAAGAGAGCTGAGTCGATATTAAATGTACTTTGCTTGGCGATGGCTTTTATAGGCATCGTCAAGTAAACAACTCCTTCTAGAATGAACCCACGCGTTATACGTCTTATTAATTGATATCTGCTTATTTAGCAAAACAGTTATGAGAATTGGACTGAGACTAAACAAGTAACCTGATATCTGTTTACATGATAAATACGCAGCTGAGGCAAGTTAAGCTGATTAAGCAAAACAGTACTTGGAATTATATTCTATGAGCAACAGTCTGTTTATATTGCATCATCTTTTAAAGTACTTGCACTGAGCTGTGTACTGGTCTAGTATACATAACTAGATTGTCCACGACAATATCAATATTATTATTGTTACGACCCGAACATACCTCGTTATCTTGAAAAGTCGTTATCGGGGGATGTCGATTCTAAAACGCATAACACACCCTTAGGTCCCCCGGTGATCTGACTAGAAAGATCTAGAATCCGCGCTTAAGTGGCGAAATGTCTAGAAGGTTCTACCCCTTTAAATATCGCCGGCGCGCGGTCGCGGTATACAAGTACCTATTTGTTCACGCGCAAATACGAGTAGGTATGCAACAATAATACCGCTTTGTGGGCCGCGCCGGCTATTGTGCGATGTACTTCTATCGATGTACTTGGAGGGTTTGCGTCCGTTCTAGAACTTTCAAACAAGTATAAAAGGAACACAGAGCGCGGGGACGACACAGTCTCTTCTCGGATGCGATAGTGATCAAATCGGAGAACAAGCGATCTAAGTGGAATACACCGGCGACTTTAGCATCGATATACGGGTACTACGAGTGACTCAGCGACTTGGAAGCAGTATTTAGGTACAAACAAGAGTGGTACAAGTGTGTGATTGGTTCGCGTGTGTACTTACATTCGACGTACTGTTTTGTGTGTACAGCGCCTAATAAAGTACTTCGCTTGTTAGTCGGCATTTAATTACCCCGCAAACGTAACATTATCATCCGAGAGAGTTCCACTACAGCGCAAAGGCCTCTCCTAAACGATCACCACGATGATTAACTATGTGCTGTATATGAAAATGAAGTGAAAAATATTTATTTAGCAAAGCAAAAATACAGAGTTAAAAAAACAAACAGACAAAGAATAAGATACAATGAGATATTACTATGGGTATTTTTTGCTACGGTGTGAACTGTCCCGAAAGGTGTTTGGCTAACCATGTGCTGGAGGGGGGACTAGGGTCTCCTCCAACGCTGATTTTCAGCCAAACCCAAGAGGGGTTTGGCTGAAAATCAGCATCAAACAGTTTTTGAGTATACATTGCTACCTTGAAAGGTGACGTATTAGCCCATACTATGGACACAATAAATAAATATTGCATATGTAATAAATAGAGAAAGAAGCAATAACAATATAAATACCTTTCGGCATGGTTTTTGAACGGGAAGAAACTAGAACGAATGCAAGGATTGTGGTTGATAACGATGTGCTGGAGCAAGTGAATGAGATTGTATATCTTGGATGCGCCTTCAGTAAGGATAGGAAATACACCCCTGATATAGAGAGAAGGGTAAATGCAGGTAATAGAGTGAATGGTGCGATGGGAAGGCTACTTGGGAGCCGGCACTTAAACCAAAAGGCGCAGCTGGCCATGCATAACGGAGTGCTTGTCCCAACGCTGTTATATGGCAGTGAGAGTTGGGTATGTAAGAAGAAGAACGAAAGCAGGATAAATGCGGTCGAAATGCAATCTCTGCGGAAGATGTGCGGAGTCACGCTGACCGACCGTATTCGCAACAGCGTAGTAAGAAAGCGAGTAGGTATGAAAGATAGTATCGGTGTAAAGATGAGAAAGGGTATGCTCCGTAGGTACGGGCATATAGAAAGAATGCCAGAAGAAAGAATGACAAAACAGATATACAATGCGAAAGTGGAAGAATGTAGGTGCCGGGGAAGACCTAGACTATCTTACCATGACCAAATAGACCGTGTCTTAGCTGAAGGGCAAGTCAAGAGTCTCTGTAACCGGCGAGTGTGTATGAGACGAACTATGAGAGTGGAGGAAGCCAGAGAGGTATGTAAGGATAGAACCTGTTGGAACTCTGTATTCTCTGCCTACCCCGCAAGGGATCTGGCGTGAGGTTATAGATAGATAGATAGATTGTATAACATTAAAAAATAAATATGGCATATGGCATCGTTGGCAAATAGTGGGTGTACTCAGTACACTTTTGCCGCCTCCACTTGGGGAATATAGGCGTGATGGTGTGTGTATGTGTGTTGTACGCATTCAGCTTTTACCTGCCACCTTCGCCAGGTTATCGGTCCAGCTTGTGGGGAGCTTGCCCACTCCACTTTAGTATCGTACAGAAGCATTCGTATACTGATATACAATGCGAAAGTAGAAGGATGTAGGTAACGAGGAAGACCTATACTATATTATATAAGCTCTTTTAAGAAATTGTCCCACCGTTGGGCACGGGCCTCCTCTTAAACTGAGAGGGTTTAGGCCATAGTCCACCACACTGGCCCAGTGCGGGTTGGCAAACTTCACACACCTTTGAGGAACTCTTAGGCATGCTAGTTTCCTTACTATGTTTTTCTTCGCCGTTAAAGCAAGTGATAGGTAATTTTTAATACGCACATGCTTTCGAAAAGACAGAGGTGTGAGCCTGGGTTTAAACTCGAGACGGTCTAACCTAGTGGTAGTGGCCTAGTGGCTTTCACTGCTGCTAGACTATCTTACCATGACCAAATAGACCGTGCCTTATCTAAAGGACAAGTTAAGAGTCTCCGTAACCGAGCGTGTGTGAGACGTACTATGAGAGTGGAGGAAGCCAGAGAGTTAAGTAATGAAAGAATTAAACCTGTTATAATTCTGTACTCTCTGCCAACCCTGCAAGCGATCTGGCGTAATGATATAGATAGATAGATAGAAGCATTCAACTCTTTCGCTTGTGTTTTCTATCTTAATAACGTGGAAAACCTAATAGAAATAGGGCAATAATTTTTAGAGGCAGACATGGGGGTGGATCGCGTCTAGACAAATAAATAATGTGGAATAGCTGAAGGGTGACTTCAGTTGGTTAGCCAAAAGTGGATAAAACAATTCTCAGTATCAAGAACAACAACAAAATTATCGCACTTACAGACTGTTTATGCGATGTAGAATCGTTGACTTGAAAGACAATAAGCAAATATGATGACATTTCTGAATATCGTGTGAGACTCAAGTGGTTACCACCTTTGCCGAAATGCTCACATACTATCTATTCTGTACAGTATTCAGTTTAATTTAATTATCTCCCTCTTACCTCAAATAACGATATAAATTCCTTCACAAAACACACTCGACGTTCCTAAGGTTATCGGAGAATAAAGAAGAAGAAAGGCTGAAATCACCAATGCATTCCACAAAATTGTTTTAAAAATCCTTTACTAATCAAGCTGTTTCGTGGAATGCAATGCCTGTTACAGTCCGACGTGCAAACTCACTGGCTACCTTTAAAAATATAGTTAGGAATCACTTTTTGTCTGCTGATTAATATGTAAAGCTGTCAGAATTTAGCTAATTTGTGTTAAAACAGCTTATATATTCGTGACTTACTCTTATTTATATACAAAGCGATGAATTGTAAGGTTTTAACATAGATAAATACTATTTTACATATTTTGTTTTGGAAAAAATCTAGCTAAAAAAACAGTGCTAAACCCTGATTTGAGGTACAAACTTCTCTCCCATATTTTTCGGTTCCTTTTACTCTAAGGAAAATTAAATAGAGTTTATCGTCAAAGAGTCACGAATCCTTTGAAAAGCTTTCGCGTGGACATGGACGCAACACGTAAAGGGCCTTTGAGAGAGTTTGTTATGTAGTTCGCCTGCCGAACTCAACTGCTGAAAATAATTACTATTTTATTTATTTTTATTTTTTTTTTATTGGCTTACTAACGACTGTTTACATCAGTTCAAGTATAATAGATCCAGCGTAATTATTTGCTAAATGTAACAATCACTTAAAAGTAAGCACCGCGTGCAATTGCGTTACATAATTAAAAATAACAAAAATTGAAGGCACGGATAAAAAATGTAAAATAAAAAGACTGAGTCAATTAATGTAATCAAGTAGCAGTACTGCCATCGTCACAGCGATGTTTAAATTACATTAGACACCAACCGCTTGAAATGGACGTAAGAGTGGGTATGCACATCTATGATATCGCTGCAACTGTTCAGAAGCTTACACATACGAGGTATAGGAGAGTTTGTGCCCAAGACGGTCCTTCGGAACGGAGGATGTAGAGGAGTTATGGCAGCGCGAGGCATTCTAGATGGTACCCGGAATGAAATTTTATATAGTAACTGAGGGCAATCTATTTTCTGACGTAATATTTTAAATAAAAAGAGGCAATCAGCTACACATCTACGTTTCTCCAATGAGGGTAAATTGAAGTGACATAAACGTGACTCATATGATCGTATCGCTTTCGCAATACCCGAAGAAAAGGCTAAGTGCCAGAGAAACCTTTTCTGAATACGTTCTATCCTCAGGGTGTGTACTGCGTAATGAGGCCTCCATACAACACTTGCATATTCTAGAATACTACGCACAAGACTGCCATAAATCGATATTTTGGCCCTGTTGCCGCGGAAAGGTTTGATAGTCCTTATGACAAATCCCAACATACGAGATGCCCTTTTTATAATATCATCTTGGTGGGGTAAGAAGGTCAGCCTTCTATCGAATATGACACCTAGATCTTTGATTTGGTCCTTTTCTAGTACTACATTGGAGGCTATGTGGTAAGTTGTAGGAAGTAAACTCTGTTTGCGCGAAAATTTTACGTGGTAGCATTTATTTACATTTAGACTCATGAGATTAGCTTCACACCACTCCTCGAGCTTATCAATATCTTGTTGAAGAAGATAGGAGTCATTAGCGGATTCTATTACCCTGCAAAATTTTAAATCATCTGCATACATAAAACATTTGGAAAAGTTAAAAGCATTCGTGATATCATTGATGAAGATGTTAAATAGAACGGGACCAATGTGGGAACCCTGAGGAACACCTGAGGTGATTTTATAATATTCGGAATGATGACCATTGGCTACAACAAAAAAGCTGCGATTTTCAAGGTACGATTTCAACCAATCTAAAAGAGAACCAGTGACGCCGTACGCGGATAGTTTATGTAGTAGGATGTCATGTGGCACACGATCAAAAGCTTTGCTGAAATCAGTATACAGTACGTCAACCTGTTTGTTGGAGTCAATAGCCTCCACCAAGTATTCCGTAAAAGTGACTAAATTGCTGCTAGTAGATCTGGAGCCTATAAAACCATGCTGACTATCGCTAAAATAATGCTTCATGTGTAACTGAAGGTCGGGGCAAATTAAAGATTCAAATATTTTTGCAATTGTTGACAGGATAGAAATAGGTCTATAGTTGGAAATTTTATCATTTTCCTTTTCGTTATTCTTTAAAATCGGAACAACTTTAGTCCTCTTCCAAATGTTCGGAAAGATTCCCGTAGCAAGTGATTTGTTGAAAATGTACACCAAAGGAGTTACCAGAGATGAGGCACATGAATATATAAAAATAGGAGGAATTCCGTCAGGTCCCGCACCCTTCATCCTATCCAATGATTTTAGTTTACTTAGTAGAGTAACCGAGTCAATGACGGGAGCAGTCAACAGCAGACTGTTCTCGTAAATTTTTTTAAGGACGCTTACTTCTTGTTTGTTTGCTGATGTTCTCGAGGTATTAAAGTCAGTTTCAGTGACGTTAGGGGAGGAAAAGTGTGCTGCAAACATATTGCATATAAGATGCCCGTCCGAGACCGTCTTTTCTCCGTCCGTCATATTTTGTGGAAATGTGCTGGACCCGCCGCGCCTCGACTTAACGTAGGACCAGAAACATTTGGGATTATTAGATATATCAGATTCCATTTTATTTATGTAGTAATTGTTGGCTTTAATGGCTAATGCAGAACATCGCTTACTCAGCAGTTGAAATTCAATTTTGTCCAGCGGGTTTTTGTATTTTTTTAACCGCTTTCGAATCTTTTCTTTTTCTCGTAGGGATCTGATTAAACTATTGTTAAACCATGGAGGATATTTCCTTTTCTTAGGTACACTTATGGGTACATATTTATTAATCATATCACGTAAAATTTTGTAGAAGCAATCCAGCACATTGTTCACATCTATTTGTTGACTAAAAAGAAGAGGCCAATTGATATTTTCAAGTTCTTTACAAATGCTTTCGTAATTTGCTTTGTAAAAATTTAGTTTGATGTTATCAGAATTATATGGAAGCTTCCGCTCCAGGCTTGGTTTAATGTCAATTTCGAGCGGCGGATGTAGATTATCAATATGGACCAGTGCATTCTGTGAGCAACATACATAACAATAAGGGAGATTGGTCAGCACTAAGTCAAGTATGCGTCCAGCATCATTGGTAATATGGTTGCGTTGTTTGAGTGAATTAACATGAATGAAATCAGAGAGAATTTGGCATATACCGGTTACCATATATTTGTTTGATGAGTCGTCAAAAGACACCCAATCAATAGTCCCTAGATTAAAATCACCAACAATACACGATGGCAGACCAGACTGCTCAAACACATTATTACAGGAGTCCAAAAAAGTCTCCAAGGCTTGTCGATGTACAGGAGGAGGTAGATACACTGCGCATAGGGCTATTTTACGTATAGTTTTCGATATTTGTATATCTACAGTTACCCACAGATCTTCGCACTGGCTCTCCCATTTGTCAATGCGCCTGGAGTTTATTTTGTTCGACACAGCTATTAATACACCTCCACCGTCTTTCTTTCTGCCATCTCTATCTCTCCTATAGACAGTATACCTATTGTCAAACAGCTCAGAGCTTGCAACGGAATCATTTAGCCATGTCTCCGTTAATATTATAATATCATAATTTTCGCAGCACAATTGCCTATAAAATGTATGGGTTTTTGTACGTAACCCTCTCGTATTTTGATAATATAAATTAATTTTTTTGAATTTTATTATTTTGTAGTACAGTGACACTTTGTAGAAAACAAGAAGTAGGAGAAAAATGTGTAGTAAATTAAAATTACATACTAAGCTAATTTGTTAACACTGTCCATACTTTTAATTAGTTTATAATCAGAACCTTCACTTTTTCGTACGAAAATACGTCCACCACGTACCCAGACGTACTTATAACCTATTTGCCTTGCTTTTATTCTAGCGGCAGCATGCAAAGCCTTATTTGCAGGAGACAAGTGTTCCGACACGTAAATAGGTGTCGGTGAGCCGGAGCATCCTAGGTGTGAGCTATTTAGCTTATTTTGAGGATGTGCTTTATTATAAGCTATAGTGCAAGCTAAAAACTCGTCGCGGACCCTTGGAGATACTAGTTGAATTACTATTGATCTCGGTCTCGAGTTATTGCGATCAAGCTTGGCAACCCTGGAGCAGTGCTGAACGCCACCATCACCAAGCCTACATCCGACCACTTTTGATAGATTAGAAATCATTTCGAAAAGCTGTTCTTGTTTGTTTTCGGGAACACACTGAATTTCAAGGTTATTTGAGCGAGCATGTTGTTCGATGTTGTCAATTCTTGAACTAAATTCATTTATAGTGTTTTTCAATTCAACATTCTCTTTCTGCAATTCCCGTACAATCTCTTTAGTTGAAGCATACTCGTTAATAAAGTCTTCATATTGACTGTTCATGAAATTCATTGAGTCACGCATTTGTTCCATTTGTTCTCTTATAGGTTTTAACTCAGAGCTAAAGGAAGCCCTCATTTTCTTACTAAATAGAGAGAGTTCAGTCTCTAACACATTTTTTACAATGTCCCGAATGTCTTCGAGGTTGAGCGAAGGACTATCCAGAGCCTTAGGCGGCGAGTTTAGGGCCGGTCTCTTTTTGCCTCTAGAAGTAGCAGCGGTATTGCATAGAGGAGTGTTATCGTTCTTGGTTGACTTTGGAACGATATTCTGGCATTCAGGACATAACCAAGTCCCTGGCAGTTCGACATTTTCGGAAAGCGATAAGCACACATAGTGATAAAATTTGAGACACTTCTTGCATTTAGTGCGATTTTCACCGTCTATATGTTGGTTGCAGCATCCCCAAGTAGTAGTAGAAGACATCGTAATATTTATTTCGCACAATGTTCAAAGTTTACAACTTTACAGTTGTACAACAAGACCGATTGGTGACGGGGTTCGATCCACTGTCGTTTCGTTCCCAACCAACTCTTGGATGAATGCGCTATACTGCAGTAGACAATTAACAACTTTATAGTTGTACAAAAAGACCGATTGGCGACGGGGTTCGATCCACTGACGTTTCGTTCTCAACCAACTCTAGGATGCATGCGCTAATTGATTTATATTAACAAGATCGAAAACCTTGTCTCTTTGTGTTTGCTTTTCTAACTGTTTTATCGACGTTGACTTAAATGTTTTTTAAGTGAACAAGATGTCACCACTTGCAATAAACTGTGGTTAGAGTCTAAGTAAAAGTTCGAATAAAAAACGGATCGCACAATTATTATTGTCTGATATTTCGTTACTTTTGGTTTGTAATTCACAAAAAGCTTATAGTTTTTGTTAGTTTATAACATAAAACTCACACTTGTATTAGTTTTTTCAACAGTTTATCCACTATTTAAAATTTAAAAAGTTATTATTGTCCAGGGCACTGTTCTATATTTTAAGTTTTCAGGTGCTAGAATGCTGAAGATAACAATACCACTTGCACATTGCTTCGGTAGCTTTAATATAATACTTCAACTGACTCAAACTAACAACTAATTCTATTTTTGTTAATTAATTTAGTACGGAGGCCATGCACTGTAATGTTTACAAGATGGTGGTGCCATCTATTGGGTGTATGCTATATAGAATTTAAATGTGATTTGTAGCTTAGATATACATTTTTGGAAGCTTTTATTTAACTTGCAATGTTCGTATGTCTGTCTGTCTGTCTTTTTGGTTCAAATCTTGTGATCTATTTTTAACCACTTGCAGGCATCCGATTGAACTGAAATTTGACTCGGAAGGTGGCCATAGGAACATGGGAACTATATAACGTAACTCCTTCGTGTTTCGACTTCTAAGATTGGTATTATAAGAAAAGTAGGTATTGGTATTATAAGTAAGGTTCTAAGATTGGTATGGTTTGTTTGTTTGGAAAGGGGTCTCCTTGTGTCTAATACAATATTCCAGCACAAGGACATACATATGTATACGTGGAGAAGGAATGAACAAAAAAGCATGATAGATCTGATCCTGGTTGATAACCGTCTCCGAAGCAAACTACAAGATACGCGTGCGTATAGAGGCCCCACTCTGGAATCAGACCACTATCTCGTAGTTGCGCGGTTTAGTGGTCTGTTCAGGAAGTGGAGGCACTGGCGAGAGCGTATCCCCTTCGGAGACCTTGAAAGATTAAAGGTTGAAAAGTTGCAAGATGAGAGCGTGAGGAGAATGTATGAAGACAGAGTCCGGGACAAGCTTTTGACAGCAGGCTCTTCGGACTCAAATGTAGATGAATGCTGGAATAGCCTGAAAGAGAGTTTGGTGGAATCCGCGAAAGAAGTATGTGGTTGCTCAAAGAAGCATATTACAGCAAAAGGTTATGCATGGTGGGATGCGGAGTTGCAAAGCTCCGTAGAAAGTAAGAAGAAAGCGTGGCAGGACTATGTATCTTCTTTGAACCTGAATGCCAGTATGACAGAGATGAGGAAAGAAATATACCGGCAATGCAAGAATGCCACTAAAACTTTAGTGAAAGAAAAGCGTGAAAGAGCCAGTATGATTGAGGAGGAGAGGCTGGCGAAGAACTTCGAGAACAACACCAAACTCTTTTGGAGCAAGGTGAGAAAGGCTCGAGGTGATTCGTCAGGCTCCAGAATGGAAAGGATAAAATCTAAAGATGGTGACATTCTTGCAGACACACAAGCTGTGCTAAACCGGTGGAGTGAATATTTTGGACAAATGTATGTAGATGACCCGGATGCTGATGCCGCAGACGTGCCTAAAGGCGAGATTGCGGCACCAGAATCAACGGAGGACATCACTATGGAAGAAGTTGAATGGGCGATAGGAAGTATGAAAAACGGTAAAGCTGCGGGAGTAGACATGATATCTGCCGAGATGATCAAATATGGTGGAACTTGCGTCCGGGACGCTTTCCGGGCCCTTGCAAACCTTTGCTGGAGGACCGGTAGAGTCCCTACAGATTGGCGCCGCGCAGTCATAGTACCCTTGTATAAAGGCAAGGGTTCACAATATGACTGCGCCAATTACAGAGCCATCAGTTTGATCAGCTTGGCAGCCAAGGTGTACGGTAAAATTATTGAACGGAGAATGCGCGTGAAGTCCGATGGAATGTTGTGCGAGGCACAAGGGGGTTTCAGGTCTGGAAGAGGATGTTCGGATTAAGTCTTCTCACTCCGCAACATCGTAGAGAAGCATCTGGCAGTGGGCCGGAAGGTTTTCTGCGGTTTTGTAGATCTGGAGAAGGCATTTGACAGAGTTGTGCGAAAGAGACTTTGGGACATTTTGCCAGAGTATTGTATAGATGGCACTCTGTTGCGAGCCGTCCAGTCCACTTATGTGCACTGCAAGGCATGCGTACGGGTGGGTGGTAACAGGTCACCCTGGTTTGACGTTAAAATCGGCGTCAAGCAGGGTTGCGTGTTGTCCGCTAGACTGTTTATAATATATCTGGACAAAAGTCTCCAAAGACTGAAAGCGATGAATGAAGGTGTACAAATGGGTGACTTAGTGGTAAACCATCTACTTTATGCAGATGACGCGGTTTTAATAGCGCCAACAGCCACTGATCTGCAAACACTAGTCACAGTTATGAAAGACGACTGCATGATCAATGGCTTACACTTGAATGTGAAGAAAACCAAGATTATGGTTTTTGAAAGGGAAGAAACCAGAACGAATGTAAGGATTGTGGTTGGTAACGATGTGCTGGAGCAAGTGAATGAGTTTGTATATCTTGGATGCGCCTTCAGTAAGGAAGGGAAATACACCGCTGACATAGAGAGAAGAGTGAGTGCAGCGAACAGACTGAATGGTGCGATGGGAAAGCTACTCGGGAGCTGGCACTTAAGCCATAAGACGCAGCTCGCCATACATAACGGAGTTCTTGTCCCAACGCTGTTATATGGTAGCGAGAGCTGGGTATGTAAGAAGGAGAATGAAAGTAGGATAAATGCGGTAGAAATGCGAGCTCTGCGGAAGATGTGCGGAGTGAAGCTGACCGACCGCATTAGCAACAGCATAGTAAGACAGCGAGTAGGTATGAAAGATAGTATCGGTGTAAAGATGAGAAAGGGCATGCTCCGTTGGTTCGGGCATATAGAAAGAATGCCAGAGGAAAGAATGACAAAACAGATATACAATGTGCAAGTGGAAGGATGCAGGTACCGGGGAAGACCTAGACTATCTTACCACGACCAAATAAACCGAGTCTTATCTGATGGAAAAGTCAAGAGTCTCCGTAACCGGCGAGCGTGTATGAGACAAACTATGAGAGTCGAGGAAGCCAGAGAGGTATGTAAGAAAAGAACCTGTTGGAACTCTGTACTCTCTGCCTACCCCGCAAGGGATCTGGCGTGAGGTTATAGATAGATAGATAGATAGATTGGTATTAAAGAGTAATTTACAACCAGATATTGTACAGGGTCTGATAATGAAGCCTAAAGGTGGCTAATGGAACCACCCGACTACTCAATATAACTTCACCGTGTTTGTGCTCGTTAAATTCGTATTGACGAGTACTTTAGACCCGTATGGTATCCAAGGTATAATGAGGGAGCCAGAAGGAAGCCATAGGAACTCCTCAACGCAAGATATTTTCGTTGTGTGTTTGCTATAAAAGCTTGGACTTAGAAAGGCTTTTATCAGACATTACTGTTAATTTCTACAAACACGAAAATTGAAGCTATAAAATGTACCATTTAGTTATTAATAATTGCAGTGAATACCAGTTATTACTCCACTTAAAACGGTATATTGAGAGGCAATAGAATTATGAGATAAAAACAAATAACCACTCGACCACTACGCCACTGGGTGCACAGTATAAAATAGTTATATTCTGTCATAGGTACTCACCTAGTGATGGACCTTATCGTTCGCTGAAAAGTAAAAGGGAAAGAATTATATGTGTCGGCGATAACGGTGATAAGGTTTTCCACGATGGCCATTTCGATACTAATAACGGTGAAATGTCCGCACGGTGGCCAAACATCAAGGAAATTTTGATATAAAACTAGGTTCTTGCCCGGTACACTGATCTTCCTTAATATCCTAAATTTGGTAGCAAAACAACAGAAGATGTTGACAATAATTGAATATTAATATTGTCATATGGAATGTAGTGAGGTTAGCCGCTCCGTGATACGTCCGACCGCTCGCTCCGTTGCCAATCGAATGACAACGCAGCGCTGTCCGCCGTCTTACATCGACTATCTGTCAACTACATCTGACAGTTGTTATCTGTTATAGCTTCACAACTAAACACACTTAACCAATTATTAAAGGGATAGAGTTTAATCTTGTCTACAGACAAGATTAAAGATTACTAAAATGAAAATAACTGCTTGATATTTCCTTACACTTCATCGCTGTTTTTTTTTCCTTTTGAAGTAGGTAATCTAATAACCACACATTATGATAACGATATCATATGTTATAGGCGAGTTAATACGAAAACATTAATAATAAATAAAATAAACAAATAAACATCGTCACGCCTATATTCCCCAGAGGGGGTGGCAGAGGTGTACTGAGTACACCCACGTTTCGCCGACAATGTTAGGTCCCATGTAATAGGGGGCGAGCCTATTGCCATATACCGGGCATATATAATAACTAATAATTAAAAAGGTTAACATCAAAAAGTTAAACCGGAAACAGTGCAAACAAACCGGTAATTTGTTTTGTCTTATCAACGAGACAGCATATAAGCACCTTTATGTATACACGAGAATAATAATATTGTAGATTAGTACTTACAATCGTCACTATCGCTCTCGTTGCTACACCGATCCAAACGATGTTCTAACCGCCGAATTTTTCTACGGATCTTCTTTTATGCGTTTTTGTTTTCCCATAATTATAGGGCAATTGAGTAAACTAAAAGTATAATAAGCTTAAACTATTAAATACTAAGACGGATCACGGAGGTGTTTCGATGCCCGAACACAAAATGCGAATGAGGATTTGACAGACGGGAGGCGCGGGCGCCCCCACCGACGGATGAGTAATTTCACTACTCACTACTTATATTTTGTCTTTTTTAATGTTGCTAGCTCTAAAAAAGTGTTCGGTGCCCAGTACATTAAGAAGTGGACTACCTGGTAACTATGAAAATCTGTTCGGATGTAGCGACTCGTATAGTTACGGTCAAACTTCCCTTTTAATTTTCTTTTTTTACCTGGGGAAAATCCTGCATAGGACTTCCGCAAGCCTCGGGGGAAGCTCGCAGGGCCTGTCGGATTCCTACGGACTAAAAACCCCAGGGTGGCCGACATCAGCACTTTGGAGGGGCTCCAGGATCTCCGTATGGAACGCACCGGTGCCCCTTTTGTGCCGCGCTCTGACGAGCCCGCCATCGAAGGGAGACTTGATGACTCGCTCCACCCCGCACCGACGCGGTGCCCGCGGTGACATGGGCCACACCACGCCGCCATTCTCCAAGAGGTTGCTCGTGAAGGACGCTCAGGGCCCCCGCCCCTTGCGTCCGCGACTCTGAAGGCCCCCCTGCTGATGTTAGCCTGTTAGCCCGTTTCTTTAGCCCGGGCTATTGGGCTGGGGGGCCATGGCGGGCTTTGCCCCCGCCCCGACGCCGTCACCTTCGTCGAGCGGGATCGGCCCTCTCCCGATCCCGCTCGGTCTCCTTCTTCTGGGACATTACAGCCTCGCAGAAGGAGGATACGGCCACCCACGTCGATTCCTTTGCCAGCATAGCCGCTGCTACTGCCGGCAGGGAGGCGGTCAAACTTCCCTTAAGGTAAGTTTGTTTAACCTTTAATTAACTGTAATCTTCAAATTATAATTTGATACGACATATATATTTGGCATAAAATCGAATTTTATATATTTTTAATAATGAAGTCGATAATGATCATGATAATGACGACCGATGGTTTGGTGAAGGTCGTAGGTTAAAGTTAGATGCGAACAGCACATAGCCGGTCGTCGTGGTGACCTTTAAGGAGGCCTGTATCCTGCAGTGGACGTCTATCGGCTGATGATATATTTTTACTTTGGATAAAATTACTTAGGTTTCAATGCGAATTGACTTCCAAATTAAATACATACATTTAGTGGTAAACAAATTTTATCAGCAGGAAGCAACCTGTATCCCAAATTTGTGCTTGTACCCTGATATGGCCACAATTTCTAAAAATTGAAGAGGCAATTGACGTTTAGGTATTTTATTTGAAGGCGAAGTTAATCGCCTAACGTATTTAGGAAACTGTTGTCATTCCTGTAGCACTGTCTTTGTGGCATCGGTCATACTTACGAGGACTAAAACGTTTCTGCTTGCGGAGGAAATGTCGTGTAAGTTACTTTCTTTCTCCCAACTGAGGTTGAGGGAAATAATAGATGCTCTACTAGTCATACTTGTGAAGAGGTGTTGCTTGGAATCAAGTCAGGCTAATAAAAAAAACGAGTTATATGAATTCATAAGAATTAATTTTTAACCGAAAACTTTCAACAAATTTGAAGTAACAAGGAATAGTTTTGGTCAATGAATGCGAAACATTTCCATCACTTCCTCTACCCAAGTATATTTTGTAAAGAATTCATTTTTACAAGCTCTTATTTAACTTGCAATGTTCGTATGTCTATCTATCTGCCTATCAGTCTGTCTGTCTTTCCGATTCAAATCTTGTGATCCATTTTTATTTATTTATTATGGATCACCAACGGAATATTCATCAATTTTTACAATTTCAAAATACTTGTTTACTTAAATGTTATTCCGATTATAGGCAACCACATCATGCACTGTAATTGACTACAAAAAGCTAGTAAATTGGAAATAACAATGTCATTATCTTTGTTACTTGCTTAGAATTGGAGTACAATGTCAGGGAAAAAGGAAGTTCAACAATTAATTAAAATTAAAATGTCACTAAATAAAAATGTTAGAAATTTCTAGCTGGAAAACGCTTAAAAAAAGACATTCTGTCAGGATACTATATAAGTTCAAATTAAATATAAACATCGTCTGATTTGATATTTTAGTGGACTAAATTAGAGTAGGAAAATGTCAATATTTTTTTTTTATTTAATAATAATAATTTTGGTCCTGAATTTTAGAAGGTTGTCAAAAAGGATATCGAGGTCAGGAATTGTCTTTACGAGCTCGTTGTAGAGACGTGGAATTGGTGAGTCGCGACCTAAGTTGGTTTTGCAAAGTTTACTTTTAAAGAGATCACTGGGGTAGCGTGGTATTCTAGCAGGGACATTGTAATGAATTTTGTTTAGTAACGGTGTACAGTCGATATCATTATTAACCAACTTATATAAGAACATCATATCTAGGTAGGATCGACGTGAAGATAGCCGATTCATGCGTGGGTGCTTAACTTTGTCTTCTTACGATTTGAGGGTTTTGGGTATTAGGAAACGGTGTGAGGCATCGGACTAGTTTTTTTTTGAACTCTCTCAATTCTATCAATATGAATCCTATATGTGGGACACCATGCAGTGCTGCAATACTCAAACTTACTCCTTACGTAACTGTTATAAAGCTGTATGATGGTTGTTGGTTTTTTAAAAGTTTTAGTGGATCTTAAGACAAAACCTAAGGATTTATTAGCATCACTTAGTATTTTGTCTATATGATCAGAGAATCGGAGCTTACTGTCTATTTGTACGCCAAGATCTCTTTTAGTGCTACCCTTCTGAAGCTTTTCACCAGCGATATAATATTTCGATCGTACTTTATTTCTCTTTCTAGTCTAGGTTATTTGGTAACACTTTGAGGCATTCACACACATTTTGTTTGTACTGCACCATCTGTGGAGGTTGTTGATGTCTTTCTGGAGGTCCTTAGTAGCTGAAGTGGTGAAGATTGTCTTCATTAATTTTAAGTCGTCTGCAAATAGGTATATTTTTCAAGCGTATTCGATTGAGCTGAAATTTGGCATACATATGTAAAGTCGATGACATTACCATGATACCATGGTGCTGGTCTATGATGGTGTCGGAAGGTGGCCATAGGAACACGTAAACTATACAATGTAACACCCTCGTCCTTAGGCTTATTACATTGGTAGTGCAAAGTACTATTGAACCAGATAGAATTCAGGGTTTGGTGAAGAATGCAAAAGGTGGCCAATGAAACCACCCAACACCTCTATATAACGCCAACGTGTTTGGGCTCGTTGGATTTGTCTAGTACTTTCGACCCATGGTGTTCGGTGTCTGATGATACAGTCGGAAGGAAGCGATTAGAACTCCTTAATTAAGCAAGACATCTTTGTTGTGTTTTGCTATAAAAGCTAAAGCAACAAAGAAAGTTTGATTCGATTGCGAAACATTGAAATAGTCCACTGCGAAATATTCCCAACACTACCCTACCACTGCCCGATGCGTGCTCTCCCCCCCGAGGGAGTAATAAAACAACCCCCAGCGCTGCACGGTTATTTCATATTTTAACTTTTTAATGCAAATACGTGTTATTTAGATACATACCGGGCTTTTTGGTTTTATTGCGCTTGCCTAGTAGCCGTGAAAACTCTTTTTGAACTCCCAAATTTTTACTTTGCTGTTGAGAATTTAATATTTTGTCTGTATTTTTATAAAAAATATAAGTGTGAAGCACTATAAATTGATGGAAATACATGAGGAAATGAACGCATAAGAATAAGGTAATGAGGTGTGTCAGAATTGTAGCACGTGTAAAACTGTAAATAAATTACATATGAATTTAAATGATTTTTGGTTTTGAATGTAGTCTCTGTTTACGTCAGTGAGAAATAGGCGTGAGTATGTATGTAATTTCATTAGTACGTACCGTATCATGTCACTGGAGGATTATATTTTTTACTGATTGACATAAGGACCAATACAAAAGTGGAAAAATGTAGATACCGGGGAAGACCTAGGCTATCTTACCATGATCAAATAGACCGTGCCTTATACGAAAGTCAAGAGTCTCCGTAACCGGCAAGCGTGTATAAGACGAACTATGAGATTGGTGGAAGCCAGGGAGTTCTATAAGGAAAGAACCTGTTGGAGCTATCTGCCTATTTTTCAAGAGATCTGGCTTGATGATATAGATAGATAGGACCAAAAACTTAGCTATGGTAAAATAGACAGACCAATACATCAAAGGTGGTAAGTCTGAATTTGGAAAATTTCAACTTCTTAAGCTTTTGTCAAATATTTGAAATCTACTAAACAGCAAAAAAAATCACCGTCAGGCCTATATCCCCCAAGCTGGGGTGGCAAAGGTGTACACCCACTTTTTTAAGGCCCGTTACGACTTTGCTATGTAACCGGCAAATTACCATTCTAGACTTCGGATTGATAGTAGGATATTTTCTATAGAAAAGCTTCACTTTGGCCAACCTAGGATTCGATCCCATGACCTCATGATAGCTACGCGTATTACAGCCCACTAGACCATCGAAGCATTTCGCCAAATTAGGTAAACTTATGTATAATTTTACGCAAGTATTGGTATTGATTTTTCTTGTATGCAAATATTCAATATGTTTACACCAATATTGTTGATTCAGGGCGATTAAATAAAATAAATTGATAGCTAAATTGATGAAAATATTATTTATCGAAGCATTCGTTTTCAGACTCATTCAGCTGAAAACGGCAAGGTTTACCATCAAATAATTTTCTATAACAGTCCGGAGCTTGGAATTCGGCTTGGTATATTATATAAATAAGTTGAATTCTTATTATATTGGGACCTAGCATCATCATTTATGTATTATACTTCTTCCTCGTCAGGTCAGACATGACGGTGTTTCTTTATCTTTTCATTACATACAAGCGTAAAATCATTTTTAAAAATATTTCACCCTTTATATTGCTCGCTGCTTTGTATAAGACAAAAAACCATTCATCAAACTAACAGCCGCTTAATTTCTCAAAAATAAACAGCGATAAAATTAAAAGAATATTTTCCAAAAGTTTCAACCCGTAATATATTTCTTTATTCTTCGTCTGAAGGAAGTAGAGTCGTTTAAACCTTAAATTCTCATAACAAGTTGTACTTATTAAGACAAATGTCCGTTGTGCACTGAGGCGCTACATTTTTAAATGGGTTTCTTTAATGTTTTGAGACGTTTACCTTTTTTATTGGCTGTTAAGAATGGGACGTAAATAAAATGTTGATAAAAAAATATCTCATTTTTTCAAGTTGTGACGTTTTTGTTTATTGGACAGACCTCTGGGATCTATTTACAGTTGCAGCTTTTATGCCGTCGTTTTCACCTTTTGTTTTTATTAATACTTCGTCGTAAATCAAGGAAAATTCGATAGCATGCATTATTTATTTAGCCTAGAACACAAAATATTCTGACTCAGGACTGTAAAATCGAACTTTAGTCCGAATACTAGCAGGTTTCTGAAAGCAACTTTGCTCCTAGACGATATTTGTGTCGTGGATGCGTTTAAAAATATACATGCACTCAGGCAGATAGAAATATCGATATTGGGGTTACACAAAGTTTGAATTTGCGATTCGAATGAACGAAACGGCTTAGGGTCAAACCTATCCAAAAACAGTCGTTTTCGTCTACGTTTGAATTAAAGATTTGTATACAACTGGAGGTTATTGTCGTATGAGAACCAATTTCAGCAAAATTTATCTTTATTATCACTAGATCTATTGCAGGGTAGGCAAATTTGCAGCAAGTCTTACATACATGACTAAATCAATATTAACAGTTAAGAGAATTACTAACCACCTAACGTCAATGACCATAAGAATTTTTGTGTGAAAATTTCCCTTGTCTGATGACAGATAATGTTGTCAAAACAGTGGAAAGTGGGCCCAGAGAACCCAAAATGCAGGTGTTTTTCAAATAATTCAGATATAATTATTTGAAATAAGTCATCCATACAAGTCAAGCATATTTTAAGATTATTTTTCGTGTATATTTTATACATATCCAGTCTATTATTAAATCGCAATATATATTCGAGATAGGGTTTATTAAAAGTATTACTTTGTGCTGTATTTTGTACTGCCTCGTTGGTCTAGTGGCAAAGCGCATCGCTTTGTGAGCACGAGGTCCTGGGTTCAAATCCTAGGTCGGACAAGTGTAGTTTTTCTAACAAAAACTTCCCAGTACGAGTTGGGAGTCTGGAATTGTGCCCGGTATATGGCAATAGGCTCGCCCCCTATTACATGGGACCTAACATCGTCGGCGAAACGTGGGTGTACTCAGTACACCTCTGCCACCCCCGCTTGGGGAATAGAGGCGTGATGGTGTTGTTTTTTTATTATTTTGTGAGTTTAAGTAAGTAAAATTCAATTTTACTACATACATTGTATTCACGACCTTTTCATCTTTATTTTTGTGTATATTTCTTATAACAAATACGCAATACATTCATCAACAATCTTCTGAAACTAGAGCCTATTTTTGGGAGATCGGGTTAGGTTTCCCCTTAATAGCTGACTAAGAGCCAGAATTTACCTTTAAAATCCAACCCAAAAATCCTACTAATAAGTCTCATTAACCGTTGTACAATACTACAGTTAAAACGATTTAGTAATAAGACATTGTGATAGGACAAAAGTGGGCAAGCAGAGAACACTTAATGCGATGCCATTCATCGCTAACCTCGATCTGGATAACTGGCAATTTGAAATTTAAATCGGTCTCTGAGTTTAGTTACTGTACAGAAATTTCAGAAGTTTCAAATGGAATCAATGCATTTTCACACACGCAAATGGACACAAACATTTTGATTTATATTACACTAGCTGTACTCGTGATTTGTTCCGCGTAATGTTTAGGCATTTTGTAGAGGATGCCACTTTTCGTGTAAGAAACATGATGAAATTCGAGCTCTGCCGTTGTGCGGACTCAAACTAACCGTCCGCGCTCGCAAAACCTACATGCTTATAATCATATAAAGAATTGTGAAACTGGCTTCTGCCTACATCAATAATCCTATCGATGTAAAGTGTCTTTATAAAAATTCAATATCGCGCTTATTGTCGCGTTTTCTGGAAAAAACTTTTCCGGTTATTATTTGATAGTTATTTTTTATTTTATTTTTTATTTTTTTTTTACAGTGGAAGGATGCAGGTACCGGGGAAGACCTAGACTATCTTACCACGACCAAATAAACCGAGTCTTATCTGAAGGACTATGAGAGTGGAGGAAACCAGAGAGGTATGTAAGGACAGAACCTGTTGGAACTCTGTACTCTCTGCCTACCCCGCAAGGGATCTGGCGTGTGGTTATAGATAAATAGATAGATAGATATTTTACTTTTCCTATAACCGTTTGATTTTTCGAAAACAAGTTATTTTTTTTTTCTATATAGATCAAGCCACTAATTTATTTATTTATTATTATATGGATCTTCAACGAAAGATATACACAAGTTAATATAGTAAACAAGGTGCAGTTTTTGGGAAGTGTACTCCCTCACTTACAGAAGATCACAGCTTGCAATCTTAAAACTAAACAACACACGTGAAGTTATTATAAAACAAAAAGAAATAACGATGTAACTAAAAATATAAAATCAAAATCTATATAAAAGCAAAAACTCGAATCTTTCATTCTTACAGAATTCTAAAGGAACTGTATGAGAAATTATATATATATATATATATATATATATATATATATTAGGTTTATAAAAAGAACAATTATTAATGATACAAATAAGTGAAGTTAAAAATTTATACAAATAAAAATTAAATTGAATATTAAGGACCATTACAATTATGGTGTTAAAATAACTTTTTCTTTATACACCTCCAAAGTATCACAAATATCAAGCTTATTAACTATAGAGAGGGCATTGTACTGCCTGCAGAGTCTCGGAACAGTTGCATAATGTCCTAGGTTAGTTTTAGAATGAGGGATATGAAATAATTTATAAGTGTTTTTCCGGGGTATTCGCGAGGGTATATTTATTTTAAGGGAATTTAGTAACACTCCGCAGTCTATGTGCCCGTTAAATAATTTGTGCAGAAAAATGGAATCTGCTATTTTTCTACGATTAGATAGGGAATTTATATTATAGTGTTTCAATCTACTTGTATAGCTAGAAAGGTGTTGTGAAATATGTTCTCGGTAAGAAAGATGAAAGAGAAGCCTTTTTTGCACACTTTCCAGTCGTTTATTATATATGTCGTAGTTTGGATTCCAAATTACAAAATTATATTCTAAGATTGGGTGAATAAGAGTACAAGTGTATTTTAGTAGATGCTTTCTTAAAATCTTTACTATTGCGTAATACAAATCCAAGTAATTTGAAACCTCTAGATGCTATATTTAATATGGGTGAATCAAATTTAAGTTTCCTATCTAAAAGGATACCCAAGTCGCTAATTGTAATTACTTCTTTAATTTCAATCTCGTTGATATAATATTTGCGCTTTTGTACTGCAATGTTACGGGTAAACTGTATGTAATGACATTTATTTGTGTTTAGGTCCATTTTGTTTACTTGGCACCATTTAGTGAGTCTATCTACATCGTTCTGTAATAATTTAGAATCCAACACGCTGTGAATAGGCATCATGATTTTGAGATCATCTGCAAATAAGAAATACTTAGAGTTAAGGAAACAATTTGTGATGTCATTAATAAAGACATTAAAAAGAATAGGACCCAAATATGATCCCTGAGGGACTCCTGAAGTGGCTACATAAGACTCTGAAGAATAACCATTAACTATAACTGATGATGATCTATTTATTAAGTAGGAGCTAAACCATCCAATTAAATTACCACCAATACCAATTTTATTTAGCTTTTTTACGAGAAGAACATGATTAACTTTGTCGAATGCCTTACTAAAATCTGTGTAAATAGCATCAACGGGAATACGTTTATCCAGACACTTCGCCAATGCCGAGGTGAAACACAGAAGGTTGGTAGTAGTGGACCTGCATTTAATAAAGCCGTGTTGAGCATCTGTGATAGTATGTTTAAGGTGCCACGTCAACCTCTTCGTTACAAGTTTCTCCAGTACTTTTCCCAAGTGTAACTAGTATGGAAATGGGTCTGTAATTGGATATGAGATTCTTCTCGCCAGATTTGTGTATTGGTACTACTAAACCCTTTTTCCAGAGATCTGGAAATACACCATCACTTAAAGATTTGTTAAAAATTCGTGTTAAGGGCGAAACAAGGGCTTTAGCACATCTTTTTATAAAAATAGGAGGAATCCCATCACCACTTGCACCTTTAGATTCATCAAGTACATCAAGTATTTACTACATTGTCTGACATATGAAATATCTTCGTGCTAAGTTTCACTGACATCTGAAGAATAGTTTTGGAACGACTTTTTTTTCCTCAGAAACTGTTCGATTCGTCAAAAATATAGGTATGTGATATTTTAAACGAAATACAATTGCACAAAATTTCATTTAAACCCATCAAATAGGTTTGGAGTAAAGTGTATTTCCTGGAAACCTTTTAATTTTCCGAAATAAATATTATACAATATGTCAGCCAGCCGCTTACACCGGTGTTGCCCTCAGTTATCCTAGGACGACCGTTCGAGGGCCCATCTAGTAAGCGGCGTAATTAGGTATCACTAATTATGGCCGGTGTCCGTCCCCTTTGAAATAGTCCAGTTTTTGTCCATCAAACCTCATTTACATAGCCCTTGTTTTCTTTCCATAATTTACAATAGTCCTTGCACCTGCCGGGGTCAGTTCGCTGGTTATAATCTCTTCATTTTCAGCAAGTGATCTCAGCAGGTGGCTTACATAACATTAACTTCTCACAAAGGGCCTCTACGTGTTGGACTCATGTCCCCATGCAAGTTATGGAAGAGAGGAATCTCCAAGTATTTGTAATACTTAAAAGGAGGTTCCAATCATTGTTTTCAAGTTTACCTATAGTAGACAGTTGAAAGAAATAAATTTTCTTTTATGTGTAAATAATCAATCAGCCTATCGTAGTCCACTGCTGGGCATAGGCCTCTCCTAACACGCGCCATTGCACACGATCCTCCGCCTTCCGCATCCAGTCTGTCCCAGCGACCTTTTTGAGGTCGTCGGTCCATCTAGCTGGGGGCCGTCCTACCTTACGCTTACCAAGTCGCGGTCTCCACTCTAGGACACGCTTGCTCCATCGGCCGTCGGTCCTTCTGCAGATGTGACCAGCCCATTGCCACTTTAGCTTATTGAGTCTGCGAGCTATGTCGGTAACTTTGGTTCTTTGTCGGATTACCTCGTTACGAATTTTATCCTTCCAAGAGACGCCGAGCATAGCTCGCTCCATAGCCCACTGTGCGACTTTGAATTTGTGGACTAGTCCCACTGTGAGTGTCCACGTCTCGGCCCCGTAAGTCATAACAGGTAGAACGCATTGGTTAAAGACTTTAGTCTTCAGGCATTGCGGTATAGGCGAAGCGAAAACTTGACATAGTTTGCCAAATGCTGCCCAACCCAATTGGATCCTGCGGTTTATTTTTTTCTTGAAGTTGTTTCTACCAAATTGGACAACTTGTCCAAGGCAGACATACTCCCGAACAACTTCGAGCATCGAACCATCGATGTAGATCGGTCCCGGCGTGACATGCTCCTTAAACATGATCTTGGTTTTATCCAAGTTCATGCCGAGACCGACACCTCGAGAGGCTTCATTTAGGCTATGCAGCATTTCGCTTAACTGTTCCAGTGACTCTGCCACGATGACGATATCATCGGCAAACCGAAGGTGTGAGATGTATTCGCCGTTGATGTTAATGCCCCGCCCAGTCCAGTCCAGCGTCTTGAAGACGTCTTCGAGTGCATTGGTGAAGAGCTTGGGGTATATTACATCCCCCTGTCTTACCCCTCGATGCAGCTCGATCGGGTTGGTCTTTTGGTCCTGGAGCTGGACGGTCATTGTGGCGGTATCATACAAACATCTAAACACCTTGATATAGTGCCAATCGATGCCACATCGCTGCAGAGCATCCAAAACCGCCCAGGTTTCGATGGAGTCGAAGGCTTTCTCGTAGTCCACGAAAGCCATACACAGCGGCTGATTGTACTTCGGTCTTCTGTACAATCTGCCGAACAGTATGGATGTGGTCTACGGTGCTGTAGCCTTTTCGAAACCCGGCTTGTTCCGGTGGCTGGAACTCGTCAAGTCTTCTGGCGAGGCGGTTTGTGAGTAATCTCGAGAACAACTTGTAGACGTGGCTCAGGAGTGAGATGGGTCTGTAGTTCTTCAGCAAGGTTTTTTCACCTTAGAACAGAACCACCGCACTTGCGCTCTACGCTTGAGGTGTTAAGCCTGGGAGATGACGGAATTAAAGAGACTCGCTAGCTTTTTCAGGATTGGAGTCCCGCCTGCTTTTAGGAGCTCACTGGTGATTCCGTCATCGCCTGGCGACTTGTTATTTTTGAGCTGCTCGGGAGCCACTCTGACCTCGTCCTGGTTGACATCAGGGATGTCTTCCGTGTCGTGGCGTGCGAGTGGGGCTCTGTGGTCGTCAGCGCTAGGTTTCGAGGGTTAAGCCATCCGTGATGCGTACAGGTCTTTGTAGAAACTCTCAATTTCCTCGAGTATCTCGAACTTGGAGGTCACGGTTTTGCCATCCGCTGTATTAAGTTTTGTCAGATGAGATTTACCTAGCTGGCGAGGGAAGACTTTGGTGCCTCTGTTCTGTTCAATCGCAGCCGCGATGGTGCGGGTGTTGGAACATCGGAGGTCACGTCGCACCAGATTCCGGATCTTCCGGTTGAGGTTCCTCCCATCCGGCGAAGACGCCTGCGTGGATGACATTTCCCGTCTCTGCCTCATAAGTTCGAGAATCTCGAGCGAGAGTTTAGACTCTCTGTTACCGCTTTTGCCGGGAAACACCCTTTGAGATACATCCTGTAGCGTTTTGACCACTGTGTCGGTTTTCTCGTCAACATTGCCTTCGGTTTCCAGCAGGTCAAAATTTGATTCGATTTTGAAGCTCCAGTTGGAACTTTTCGGACCCTAAAGCTATTTGAGGCGCAGTAGGTCTGAGAGTAGACCTCATCATGCGACGTCTTTCGGCCTTGAAGTTTATATTTAGAGCGCCTCGGAGAAGTCGGTGATCGCTGCCGGTATTAAACCTGTTGATCACGGAGACGTCTCTAAATATATACTTCCTGTCAGTCATGATGAAGTCTATCTCGTTCCTCGTCACAGTGTCGGGGCTTCGCCATGTCCACTTTCTATGAGGCTTCTTCTTAAAGAACGAATTCATCAAGTAGAGCCCCTGCGACTCCAGAAAGTTGACCAGTATCTGCCCCCTGTGGTTTCGGCGCCCCACACCGTGGGGTCTGATTATCGTTTCGCCGCGTTCTTGTACTCCCACTTTGGCATTGAAGTCCCCCATAACAACATTGTAGTGAGCCTTGGTGGTGCCATGTAATGCCTTGGCTATGTCTTCATACATGGCTTCGGCTATGTCGTCGCAGTATGTCGAGGTCGGCGCATATACCTGTACCACCTTCAGGGTGTACCTGTTGGTGATTTTAATTATGAGGTACGCTACCCGTGTCGACACACTGCTGAATTCCACAACGCTGTTAGTGAGAGCTTTGTTGCCCAGGAAACCGACACCGCCCTGAGAGGGCCGATCACCTTCCCGAAAGTAGAACAGGTGGCCTGACTCAAGGGTTATCGTGTCCTCGCCCTGTCTTCGGACTTCGGATAACCCCAATATGTGCCAGTTTATGCGACCTAGTTCTACCTCGAGTTCAGTGAGGTGTTGGTCCAGCCGTAGAGAGCGTCCATTGTACGTAGCCAGGGTCAGGTGTTTTTGGTAGCCTTGTGTCGTAGCCCGGAGATTCTTCGCACCCCCTGCCCCGCTGTTACCGCGACCGCTACCGTGGCAGCGGACAGCGGGACTACCGGGAACTGGGGGCCTTTGCGTTTGGTGTCTTAACATGTTAAGAGGTTTTTGGCCTACTATACCACGCTGGCCAGACGGGTTGGTGAAACAAACCCTATGGTTTGTTTCAAATTTTCCTTTTCTGGTCGTTGATCGGATGACGTTACTACCTTTGGTGGACTCTTACCACCAGCCTAGCAAAAGTATGGCTACTGGGGCATTCTAAGTTTTTCTTTCGCTCCCAGCCCAGTAAGGAGGTTATGTTATGTATAAGTGTAAATAATGCTGATTAGTAATGTGGCAGTGGGTGGGGTACACCCCTCGTAGAACTAAGGACCGTTGGTGCAGAAAGATTCTCGAGTGGCGATCACGTACTGGAAGACGTCGAGTGAACAGACCCCCACAAAGTGAACCGATGACCTGGAGAAGGTCGCAGGTAAAAGCTGGATGTATACAGGAACGTCGGAACGATCTTTGGGGAGGCCTTTGTAGTGCAGTGGACGTCTTTTAACCGATGATGATGGGGATGATGATTATAGGATTTTTTTAAACGTAGCCCCACTTTAAGATTAATTCTTGTATCGTGGAAGCGTTTACAAGCATGAAAATTCACATGCATAAATATTCAGACCGAAACAAATAATTGTGGGTCACACAAAGATTTGTGCGGGAAGGTACTATTCGACCCAGGGCAGAGCGGCTTAAGCTCTTAACCACTGCGCTAAATCGTCCGTCTATTTTGGTTGGCAACCCACCCAATAATATAATCAATGATATTATGATTATAAGGCAGTAACATTGCCTTATGTTGTCAATAATTGTATTAAATATCATAATCCGAAAGTGGAAGGATGTAGGTACCGGGAAAGACCTAGACTATCTTACCATGACCAAATAGACTGTTTCTTATCCGAAGTGCAAGTCAAGAGTGTCCTTGACCGGCGATAGATATGAGAGTGAAGAAAGCCAGAGAGGGCTGTAAGGAAAGAATTTGTTAGAACTCTGTAGTCTGTGCCTTCCACGCGGGGTATCTGGCGTGATGATATAGCTTAGTGTCATGTAAACATGGAACTCATGAATGAGGATGTGATATTGTGTACGCGAATAATTCTAATTTAAAGATTAATTTAATTAAAAAATAACAATTGCGCATTTTATCCCAGACTTTTTATGAAGGTTCAATTTTGACTAAAATACTATCAATTGCGTCGGTAAGAAAATACTTTGTAAGTAAATCGTTTCAGCACAGTTTATTCAATAAAGTCTCGAAGCCTTATTCTGAAATTTAACTTCTGTTTAAAGTTTATTTTGGAGTATTTTTTATGATATTTATTTTCATACTCCTAATGTAATGGAGGGCATAACTTTTTATTAGCTTCTTACTTCTTCTTAGCTAAATACTTACTTCAATTTTAAAATGATTCCTGTAATTATATAATTGGGAACACTTTTCTTTCTCTTATTTTTTTCTTCTGCAAAGCAAGCGTGTTCCTATTTTCGGCGTGTAAATGTCAGGACCTTTGTCAATCTGCCATCCGCTGTATTATCCGCAGTTATCGATGGCCCATCACGGCTATGCCAATAAGCTGCAACGAACGGCGCACATTGGGCGTGGTTCTGTGTTCGTAGTAGTGACTGTAATTTGTTTTATATTAGTGTCCGTGCCAATGCTTACAATAAATACTACGTTAGTAGTTGAAACAAATCTAAAAATGCGGCCACTCCAGTAGCAGAGTTGGGCTAAAAGTTAGTCAGATTATTGATTACGATTTTTATTAATAATCCTATTCATTCTATCAATCAGGTAAATTATTTTTTACTAATATTGGAAAGTCATTATCTAATAAAATTGTACAACATAGAAATATTAGTTCTTGTAACCCTTGCATGACATCTTTACAAAATTCTATGATCCTACTTCGTACTGATGAAATTGAGATTAAATTATTGATAAATAATTTAAAAATAGATTGCTCATCCGGTTTGGATAACATAAACAGCAGTTTTATCAAAAAGTTCAGTGAAGTATTAGTTTCTACCATCACCTATATATGTAACTTAGCATTTAGTACTGAAGCCTTCCCAAAGGCATTTAAAAAATCCCTAGTTATTTCCATATTTAAATCTGATGAAAGACGCTGTGTTAATAATTATAGGCCTATATCAATTCTGCCAACCATGTCTAAAATACTAGAACGCCTTATTAATGTCAGCATAACAAAATTCCTGGAAAATAATAACCTGTTATCCCCAACTCAATATGGTTTCCGTTCACGAAGACCAACAGCTGACGCAGTTCATGAAGTAACTGATTTCATTGTAAACAAAATTTAAAAAAAAAGAAAACACTCGCTATATTTTTAGACTTAGCCAACGCGTTTGACACAGTCTCTGTCACGATATTAATAAAAAAAAATTAGATTATGGGAATAAGGGAGCTTCCTTTAAATCTTATCAGCAACTATCGTTCAGAGAGAAGACATATAGTTAAAATAGACAGTTGGAAAAGTGTAGAACTTCCTATCGAACACGGCGTACCTCAAGGTAGTATTTTAGGGCCTACCTTATTCTTAGTTTACATAAACGACCTTTCTCTAATCAGACCGGAAAATGAAAAAATTGTTTCTTTTTCCGACGATACTGTTTTACTTTTTGATGGTAAAACGTGGGAGGAAGTATATTCGTCTGCTCAGTTAGGTTTAAATTTGGTTTGTAACTGGCGTTATAGTAATCTGCTTGTTTTAAACACTGATAAGACAAAATTTATGACTTACTCATTATCAAATCAATACCTTGACTTAACTGCCCATGCATGTGATGTAACTATAAATAACATCTGTACTTGCCCCAAATTAACAAAAACAAGGAACATTAAATATCTTGGTATTATTATTGATAATCAACTTAATTTTGAAGAACAAATTACTACATTTACAAATAGAATCCGTAAGCTTATTTTTATTTTTAAAACACTTCGTCATGTAGCAGATACCACTATCATCAAATCAGTTTACTTTGCACTATGTCAGTCCCTTTTGATGTATTGCATCACTTCATAGGGTAGAAATCGCGTACGGTGAAAAAATCGCATTTATTTAAATTAGAGCGTGCACAGAGGACCATTCTCAAAGTAAGTTACTTTCTTCCCATTTTACATCCTACTTAGGAACTATATCAGCAATGCGATATTTTAACAGTCCGACAACTATTTATTTTACAAAAATTTTTAAAGAAACATTCAGGTTTACCTTTTGACTCCCAAATTGTAAGTGATAGAAGGCGAATAACATCTGTTTTTGAATCAAAAAGATTTAACACTAGTTTTTCCCACCGGTTCTACTGTTTTCTCGGAACATATCTACAACATCATAAATAAAAAAATAATATTTATCCATTACCTTTCCGTAAATGTAAATTGAGGGTCAGTTTATGGCTAAAGAAGCTGGATTATTACGAAACTGAAAACCTTTTAACACCGTTATCCTGAATTAATTACATGATATTTTATATTATGAAAAATAAAGATATGTTTGTACATATACACGCATTTATACACATTTTCACACACCTCATACACACACACACACACAAACACATTTTTTATTAATACTACTTTTATATTTCTTCTATTTTGCTTTATCTTTTTGTTATTATTAATTAAGAAGTATTACTGTTATTAAATATGTCATTTTCCGTGCGGTGGAGATCCTGGTGTAAAACAGGTTATAACGCCTACTTCAGACACCAGTCTCTTTTGATTATTGTAACTTGTTAATATATAGGTATACTGTAAATGCCGAGAAATTAAAGATTTTTATTATTATTCTGTAATTGACGATTATTAATTGAAGATTACAAGATTTAGTTATTTATTTATTTATTTCCAACTTACTGCTATCATTACAGGGTAATCCCTAATGCAATAGAGTACATTTTCACTTCAGCTTATAACATATAACAAATAGCGCTAATCTTGTGAATTCACTCAGAACCAAACAAAATATGTCTCCTTCGTTCGCCACAAGGTTGAGGGTGCGGAGTGCGCGCGTCAGGGGCGCCTCTTTCAGTAGGTTGGTGCGCGCGCTCGGCACCTGCAGCAGCTGCGGCCGCCGGCGCCAGTATACGTACCTGTCTGGGACGCATAGACCTATCCGTGCTAGCATATTTGGATTGTGCACTTTCCCTCTGAGTATTTTGAATAGGTACAATGCGAGTGCGAGTGCCCTCCGAACCCTCAATTCAGTATAGCCTACCATGCCTAAGACAAATAAAGTTGGATACATCAACGGGTATAGTGGATAGACCCCATAGTACTTCATATACAAGTACCGAACAAATTTATTCTGAACTCGCTCCAACATGAGATTATATTTAATTTCATGTGGGCTCCAGATGATTGCGTTGCATTCTAATTGACTACGAACCAGTGCATTGTATAATGTTATAATTGCCTTAATGTTTGTAAAGCCTCGAACCGTACGGAGTAAAAAGCCTAAATTCCTGTATGCTTTTTTACAGATCTTGATTATATGATTACGAAACGTTAGCCCAGAATTAAAACAGACTCCTAAATCCCTAACTTCTGTAACTCGGACCAATGGAGTGCCCTCAATGTTGTAATTGTGGAGAACTGGTGTGCGTGCGCGAGAGAAGGTGATTGTTGCACATTTTGAAGTGTTAAACTGTAAATGGTTTTTTTTACTCCAGGCTACCACCCTATCTATATCCGTTTGTAGCTTTTCACAGTCATTTGTATTTCTTATCACTCTGTATAACTTCAAGTCGTCCGCAAATAACAAACATGTTGCGTCCTTTACCACTTTGGGGAGATCATTTACCATGATGATAAACTCCATTGGTCCGAGATTACTGCCTTGACTTACCCCAGACCGAGTATCATACGGCTCAGAGACGCATCCCGCGCATTCTACATACTGATGCCTATCTTTCATGTAGCTTGCGAAAAACTTTAGTAAATGTGGAGTGAAACCGATACCGGCCAACTTGCTAAGCAGTATGTCGTTATCGACTAAGTCGAACGCTTTTTTAAAGTCAAAGTAGGCGGCATCGGTTTGTACTCCACTGTCCACTGCTGGGATTACATCAGCCATATAGCTTAAAAGGTTAGTGACGGTGCTTCTCGCGGGGCGAAAACCGTGCTGAGCGTCTGTGATCTGTGTACTGACCTGCCCAAATATAGATTTTTGAACCGCGGATTCTAACACTTTCGCCGGAGTTGACAATACGGCTACCGGCCTATATTCCTCCACTTTCATAGCCGATCGTCCTTTAGGGACTGGAACGACGCGGGTTAATTTCCACCTGTTCGGAAATACACCTGTTTTGAAGCACATGTTATAGATATAATGTAGCGGCTCAGCAAGAACTGATCGACAATCCCTAAATATATAAGGTGGGATGCCATCCGGCCCCGTGGATCTCTTTGGTTTTAACTGCTGAAGCGCGCGCTGTACATCTTTTAGTTCTAGTCGATCTAGATGAACCCGCGCCGCTTCGTTCCCGTCGCCCGAACCCGTCATCGCCGCTCTCACATTCAACTCAGCGCGCCTTTCACTATACACTGAATGAAAGAAGAGATGATGTAATTTGATGTAATGTAATTGAGAAAAGATGTAATTTTAATAGTTGAAGATTACCAAATGTAATTGTAATCTTAATCATTAATCTGATTATATTTTGCCTATCACATCTCGTACACTCGCACACACATATCTCGTTTCCTTATGATTTGAGGTCATAGTAATTATTATTAGTATTTATGGATATAACATAAATCATATAAAGCAAACCTTCGAATAAATAAATGATCTGAGGTCATAGTAATTATTTTTAGTAGTTATGGGTACAATCTACTTTTAGGGTTTTACACGAGTCCCTTACATTCAGTATATGAAAACTTAAACTTCTGCATCATACCTCTACTCCGCGATTAAATCGCTTGCTGAAATCGTTCGCAATGATGTCAACTGAATATTTTTCTTCCGTTCAAATTTCAACTCTGATTTAAATGATTTAAGGTTTATTTCAACTTTGGAACTCATTTCCATTGTGAGTTATGTGACAGATGATACGACACTGGTAGGCCTTTTAGCATCAATGTAGATTTTTGTTATTGTTTTATGGCGGCCAACCGCTGTCGGTTTTGAGCATAAATATAAAGAATAAATGTGTTTGAGATGAACTTTGAGAGTAGAGAAAGCGAAAGGAGTCTGTAAGGAAATAACCTGTTGGAACACATATGCTTAAGGTTCAAATCACTCTGGTATTTTAAATTCCTTGGGCCACCGTCACTTCCTAATGGTGAATACTATTTATTATCATGCCAGATCCCTTGCGGGGTAGGCAGAGAGTACAGAGCTCCAACAGGTTCTTTCCTTACATACATATCTGGCTTCCTTCACTCTTATAGTTCGTCTCATACACGCTCACCGGTTATGGAGACTCTTGACTTGTCCTTCTGATAAGCCTCGGTCTATTTGGTCACGGTAAGATCTATAAGAAGTCTAGGTCTTCCCTAGTACCTATATCCTTCTACTTTCGCATTGTATATCTGTTTTTCATTCTTTCTTCTGACATCGGAGGTATATAGTTGTACATTAAATGCACAGAGACAGCGAGTAGGTATGAAAGAAAGTATCGGTGTAAAGATGAGAAAGGGCATGCTCCGTTGGTTCGGGCATATAGAAAGAATGCCAGAGGAAAGAATGACAAAACAGATATACAATGTGAAAGTGGAAGGATGCAGGTACCGGGGAAGACCTAGACTATCTTACCACGACCAAATAAACCGAGTCTTATCTGATGGAAAAGTCAAGAGTCTCCGTAACCGGCGAGCGTGTATGAGACGAACTATGAGAGTCGAGGAAGCCAGAGAGGTATGTAAGGAAAGAACCTGTTGGAACTCTGTACTCTCTGCCTACCCCGCAAGGGATCTGGCGTGAGGTTATAGATAGATAGATAGATTAAATGCACCATGATGATATTTTGTACTCAAGTACAACAAGTTGTCGGATTGTTTGGGAAATATTGTGCACTAAAAACTTAAACTGAGTCTTATCTATGTCTTTGTATAAAATTTTGTATTAAACCAACTATTTGGTTGTGATTTAAGATCGAGAGATTTTAAAGCTGAGCATTTAAGCATTTCATTGAATTGTCCCTTACAAACATTTGTTTGAGTAATCACGGAGGTATATTGCGATCGTGTCCATTATAACATTTTATATAAAACTTTATAGCATGTTTCTTTTTAACCAAATCTATACAAGGTGTAACATAATAAACGCAAGACCTGGGAGTTGCTTGTTTTAAGTCGGTAACTGAATTGTTTCTTACAATATTTAACGTAACTTACTTTTTTTTTATTAGAGATAATGCTTTTACTCCTTTAGTGCGCTATAAAAAACTAAATTCATTCTTCATTCATAGCAATAAGGAGATTACAAATGCATTCAAAAAGCGTATTTCTCAAAACGCACTCATACACGTACAAGCTTCTTTGTTCTTTGGTATATAAAAGTGCTTAAAAAAGGGTAAAAACCTTTAAATTTAGAAATTTGGTTTTCGTTGTGAATTTATGAAGCAATTCACTAATCGGGGTGTCTAAAGTCTTGCGTTTTTTACGTTACACTTTGTATAGTTAATTATATTGTTTCAGCTTATAATCTACTCCTTCCTACCTAAATGACATCTGAAGAGTTTAGATATGGTTGAGAAACACATCCTAATATTCTAAACTTTAATATTTATTAGTAATAAGATTTGACAGATATTATCATTACCCTAATATACAAAAAATGCCATATAGATACGGTGCGGTAATAATGTCTAAGCAGGTGTTTCAACCCATACGATTAAACTGTTTGTAAAATTGTCTAGTGGACATTTTTGACATGTTTTTCCGGCAGCAGACGTTATTATCCTATTAAATATGTGTTTTTTGTAATGGACATTTGTGACCGATATCGTCGGCAACGAGATAAAACCTTGCAAGTGTCTTAAACGAAACCTACACGCCGACAGTCTTGCCGAATTTCCCATTTCAATTTTGACTTTTATTTTTAGAATATTTGCATTTACAGTCATAGATGGCCTTGTGAAATATTATACTCTATTTGGGTGCATGCAATTTTGCGATATGAGCTTTTTTAACCATATAAAAAATATCCTATCTATCTATATTATCACCCCAGATCGCTTGCTGGGTAACAGATTTTTTTCTCATAAACCTCTCCGGCTTCCTCTATTGTCATAGTTCATCTCATACACACTCGCACGTTACTGAGACTTTTTAATTGCCCTTAAGATAAAACGCGGTCCATTGAAAATTATCCTATTTTGTAAAAAAAAAACTATTAACGTGGTTTTCACGCATCGCCAACGTTATGGGCAAGGCCCCTAGGAGCATATGTAAAAAGTAATATACAGTAAAAAAACAGCATTCCTCAAGCGGTGATGGCAGAAGTATATTGTAAACAGCTACATTCCGCGGACGATGTTAAGCCCTAATGGGCTTTGGGCGAAGACTCCGAATCACTACTTACTAAACATGCCACACTATACGCCACTAGAACAACGAGGCGGTCAAAGCAACGTACCTATAATATCAGCCTATTCTGAACCAAAGCTGGGCAAAGGCCTTCTCTTAAAAATCGAGGTGAGAGAGATAAGATCATACTCCACCATGCAGCCCCAGTGAGAATTAGTAGAGGCAGGTTTATGGCCACCCTACTGTTGAAACTTATAAAGCCGCCTATAAGGCTTCTAATTTGACTTAACGACTACCATATTAAGAGGTAACCGGGACCAACGACTTAACGTGCCTTCCGCAGCACGGAGACGCTGGAATATGAAAGTACCACAAACAGTTACCCATTTCAGACTGACCGAGTGGAACTCTGCTTAACCTTGGTGATCGGTAAGAACACCGTGGTTGCACAGCGCTACGAGCGTAAGATGAATTTAAGGCCGTATGTTCTTACATTGACAATGGCAAAATAGTAAACTCCATTTAAGGCCTAAAATACTATCAAGAGTTTTACCCTTCTCAATCCATCTAACTAAAAGACAATTGACAGATTTTAAGCAATAATAACCCTAAGCGCTTGCTCAGCCTGAATTTAAGCTCCGATCTAGCTTTTAGGCGATAAAGTTTTACCTTTAAATATTAATTGACGTTTTATTAAGGTTTTCGCCCAGGGCTCTTATTCGCTATGTAACGCGTATGTAACGCGGGCGTTACGGTAACTTCGCAAAATAAAATATATGTCATGAGTATATTTTTCTCTTTCGTGTACATTTTAAGGGTTACCCAAAACTAATTTATTTACTTGACTGCGCAGCGGAAATCGTCTCGACAAGAACCGGAGTTTTAATCGATTCTTATAATTTGTAATTCCTCAACGGAGCAGAGTTGTCACTCTGACGTAACATCAAACGCTGGAGAGGCGGCCATTTTTAGGTTCTAGGGAAGCCATTAAGGGATCGAACGATAGAGCGCTCACGCATCCACGTGTTAGGCAGACGTCATAATTTCAAACAGAAGTTATTTCATCAATCTTTTGTGATATTTGTAATTGTAATAGTGTTAAAGGTAATTATTACATCAGAGTAATTATAAAGTGGTGGGATTTTATTGGAATATCATCTCCTCGCCCTATAATTCACACCATATTGTACACTCGAGCGCTCGTACAGCAGGATGGAAAACCAAGTTGAAGAGAGGGGAAGTCACTTTATACTTATGATTTTTTATTATTATTCGTTGTAGTTGTAATCTGTTTTTGCATCCATATAATAAATCAATGATTCCTGAACGGCTTGGTCAATTGGTTAAGAGATTGAGCCGCTCCATCGACTGATCGAGCAGTCGCGAGTTTGGACCCGGCACGGGAAAATCTTTGTGTAACCTACAAATATTCGTTTCGGTCTAGACATTTGCGCATGTGAATTTCATGTTTGTAAACGCACCCAAGACATAGGAATAATTCCTAGTATGACGCTAAGTTTTTTCATAGAAAAAAAAGGAAAACTGGTTATCCATTGGCATACGACGATTTGGCGCAATGGTCAAGAACTAAAGCCGCCGGATATTTGTGTATGTGAATTTTACTGTTTGTAAACGCACCCACGACGCAGGAATTATTCATAGCGTCGAACCTACGTTTTTGTTTTTTAAAAAAAACTTGTACTGTGACATACGGAATTTATCTATTTATTACCAAATGGAAGACTTACGGGTGACTAAATCATAATAACGCACCTGGACGGAAGACAGTCAATAACAAGTGTTACAAGACCATTACATGATCATTTCGCGAAGTTTTCGTAACGGACATAGCGAATAACGGCTCCGTGGAGGCGTAAAATGCTAAATTGCTAGATTAGTCCCTAAGCTGAGATAAATCTTGTTTTGGTGGGCGTTAAATAACTTGGTATTAAATATCTGATTTTAAATATTTAAAATCAGAAATCTTTACTTTGGAAAATTGTCAGTTAGGATTCTATGAAAGGACTTTACTTTATTTTTAACTCCCAAAACGAATACAGGGGCGTTATTAGTTTAACGCGTGATCTGTGTGATCTGTGACATCGTAGCTCCTAAACGGATGAGCTGATTTCTGAATCGAAAGTGTTATTAGCAATGACTCGAGAAAATCTAGTCAGCCGTTTGAAAATCATTAGCTCTACTTAGTTCTTTAAAGCATATGAACATCTTCTACTGGTCTGATCGATTCAAAATTTAGTATTCTGTGACTTTAATGATATTACAATGACATGGTTACCTTAACCGAAACCTGAACCAGTTCTTGTAATTAAAAGTGCTCAAAATGCAGTCTCGATCTAATCCGAATGTCATAAATCTCACAAATGGTATTCATGTAAAATATCAATATCGACCGAATTGAGATCGAACCGAAAGTTGAACATAATGTAAACGGTATTCTGACAAAATTTTGAATTGACATGAACAACAGATAAAATGGACGCATTGGTTAACTTTAGACTTTAGTCTTTAACCAATGCGTCCTACCTGTTATGACTTACGGGGCCAAGACGTGGACATTCACAGTGGGACTAGTCCACAAATTCAAAGTCGCACAGCGGGCTATGGAGCGAGCTATGCTCGGCGTCTCTTTGAAGGATAAAATTCGTAACGAGGTAATCCGACAAAGAACCAAAGTTACCGACATAGCTCGCAGACTCAGTAAGCTAAAGAGGCAATGGGCTGGTCACATCTGCAGAAGGACCGACGGCCGATGGAGCAAGCGTGTCTTAGAGTGGAGACCGCGACTTGGTAAGCGTAAGGTAGGACGGCCCCCAGCTAGATGGACCGACGACCTCAAAAAGGTCGCTGGGACAGACTGGATGCGGAAGGTGGAGGACCGTATGCAATGGCGCGTGTTAGGAGAGGCCTATGTTCAGCAGTGGACTACGATAGGCTGATTGATTGATTGATGAACAACAGATATACAAAACAAACGTCATATTGAAGATATCAGTTAGATATTCTATATTTAGGCTGCGGCCGCTCAGATTAACGTGAGAGCACCAATATATTTTAAATAAAATAACTTGACATTGAGACGCTCGTAGCGCTGTGCGATCGCGGTGTTCTTACCGATCACCAAGGTTAAGCAGCGTTCGACTCGGTCGGCCTGAGATGAGTGACTGTTTGTGGCATTTTCATATTCGAGCGTATCCGTGCTTCGGAAGGCACGTTAAGCCGTTGGTCCCGATTACCACTTAATGTGGTAGTCGTTAAGCCGAATTGGAAGCCTTAAAGGTGGCTTGATAAGTTCCAATAGCAGGTGACTACAAACCTGTCTCCATCAATCCGCACTGGGTCCGCGAGGGAGAGTATGACCTAATCTCTCTCACCTCGATTTGTGAGAGAAGGCCTTTGCCCAGCAGTAGGCAGTATAGGCTGATATTATTATAACTTGACATTATATCGAAATTAGACTGAGATAATACTGAAGTCGGAACGATATTTTAGTGAAATGTGAGTCAATTTGTTATTTAATCTCTATTCAGTCGATATTCGGTCTCAATGTCAATTAAATACGAAAATTGGCCTTCTGATACTGCAGCACTATCTAGGATCAGTGGGATAATATATCCTCACTAACTTACGGCAGAGGTATCGTGTTTGGGCACATTGGAATGGTCGCAATAAATAGATTATACCTAAATAGATAGATATATGGTGATCAGGGGCTAAGGATGGGTCGGGTTTTTTTTATAATACGTAGCCCCACTAGGATTAATTCCTGTGTCGTGGGTGCGTTTACAAACCTGACAATTCACATACACAAATACCGGAACAAATAATTGTGGATCACACACAGATTTGTCCCGTGCGGGAATCGAACCCACGACTGTTAGGCACAGAGGGCGGAGCGGGTTAAGCTGTTAACCACTCCGCTAAATCGTCGGTCAATTTTTCATTGAATGTTTCTATAGAAGAATTCATTGAATATAGTACTATTGCCATATGTATGTATGGTGCAGTGGCTCCGGTTTTCTTATCGATCACCAAAGTTAAGCGGCTTTCGGCTTAAACTTCCTGGGGATGGGTGACTTATGGCTTTGTAATTTTCGAAGACCTTAAAGCACAAACCAATCTGCATAAGCGCGCTAAGTGGAGTATAACGTATTCTCTTCCACCTTGATTTGTGAGAGGTGGCCTTTTTGCCAAGAGATGTGGGACCGAACGACGAAGTTCGGGTTAGAAGAGTGGAACAGAATATACTCATGAATTGCCTAGTATTTTTCTAAACAAAAACGTAGTCCCACGATGTGTTTAAAGGGCGTTCAAAGCTAAACTCAAGCTCAAAAATTATTTATTTGTATAGGCCAATACAATAGCACTCATAAACGTCAAAATTATTAAATTTTTTACATCAACCACTGGATCGGAATGCAGCCTCCACTGTGACGAACCGGCAAGAAACTTAGCGGGCTAGTCTTTTAATTTAATTTGTTTGGCCTTTCTGATAACCATTTTTTTCAAAATTGTATTATACAAGCTTACAATTTACACATGTACATATACCCTTATCGAAACAAATATATGTAAGCCACACTAAAATTTTCTCCGTGCGGGGATCGAAGCCGCGAATACTCGGTCCAGTGGACAGAGCTTAATCATTGGACCAAACCGACACATAAATTCAAGTTAACGTTATGCTTACCTTGTAATCGCAATGTCTAGGGTTTAAATACCGGTCAGCATTTTATTATTTATACTACTTACTATAAAGGAACTACGCTTTCATAATTACTTAATCAAGTCCGATCTCGGTCTCGAACCTATTCGCGCCCTTATTAAAAAGGCGACAAGTCGATATGTCGCGAAGCTAATCGTAGCCGCCGCCGACTACAAACCTAACTCCCCTCCTATCAGGTGCCACCGTCGTCCGCGGCATTTTCTCACCGACCCTCCCAATGTCCTTACAACCCTTCTTTCGGATACCGCACACAGGATCAGACACCGACCTCGTCTAAGAATCCCTTGCCCACCGGCCGGTGCAGAGCACCACGGCGAGACACCTAGTATATGCCCTCCCCCATAGCGACTGCCTAAGCCAAGGCCTTCACTCCTTAAGGTGCCTTTGAGTTGTTGAGTTGCCCCCTTGCCCTTCTGGCTCGAGTGTAGTGGTTGCACGCTCGCGCTCTTGTCCGGTGAAGCTGTAAGGGCACCGCGGCTAACAGCATAGATTATTCACACACACACACACGCGCACGCACACACACACACGCGCGCACGCACACCCACACGCATGCACGCACGCACGCGAGGTCGCGCGCTCTCACATACTCGCACGCACGCACTACACACAAAGTGGGAAAACTTACAAATAGGACAATTTACATGCATTGTTTAAAAACTAATTCTATTTTTCAACCCATATTCATAGTACATAACTAAGTACATTGCGACAAGGATCTATTGGCTTGTGGCCAAATTTGGAACTAATAGTCAAAGTCAAAAATCATTTATTTGTATAGGCCAATACATAAGCACTTACAAACGTCAAATATATTACATTTTTTTACATCTACCACCGGATCGGAACGCGGCCTCCACTGAGAAGATCCGGCGAGAAACTCAGCGGGCTAGTCTTTTAATTTAATTTGTTTGGCCTTTCCGATAACCATTTTTTTAAAAATTGTATTATACATCATTTATAAATGTTGCTGATTGAGGAGCTCAAACCCAATCTGTTTTATCGTCAAGATAATCCGAAATTTTATAATACCCTTTCTTACAGAGTCTAGTTTTAATTGCCTTTTTAAACTTATTGATAGGCATGTTTCGGATATCTATGGGTAAATTGTTGTAGAAGCGTATACATTGCCCCATGAAAGAATTACTAATTCTGTGGAGACGAGTGGAATGTACAATAAGATCATCTTTGTTCCGTGTATTTACATGATGAATGTCGCTATATTTTTCAAAATTACTGATATTTTTTTTAACATATTGAAGATTTTTATATATATATTGTGATGCAAAAGTTAGAATATTTATCTCTCTAAACTTTTCCTTAAGAGAAGCTCTTGGGGCCAAATTGTAACGCTATGTCATCCTCAAGTCATCAAGTGAAATGTCACTTCATGACAGTCGCAGAGTTGCCGTTCGCTATGAACTTTACCCAAGTTTTTTTTAAATTAGTAACCCACCTGTAAATTTTCCTACTTCCAAAAAGATAAAGATACCTTTATCTTCTTGGAAGTAGGAAAATTTTACTAATTGGTAACACTAATTTCACACTAACCCCCAGTTAATGTTATCCATGAGCCAAAAGATCCTTGTCGAACTATAATTACATTAAAATTTTATGACCCATTACACAGGCATTGCGTGTCTGAAAACATAATAATTTATATGAATGGCATGATTGTCTCGTTATATTTGTTTAGTAAGCGTGGATTGCGACCTCCAGCGAGGTTGAAATAAATATGTATCTATCTTAAACGTTAGTGTGTTTTTAATCATTCTCTTTTTACCTATTCGCACTCTACGCCTTCTCCACATAGGATGAATCGCAAGGAATCTGGCGTGATGATATAGGCCATAGAACTCCCAAACCTAAGCAGAATATCTCCGTTGTGTAATTAATTTAAAGGCATATTTAAAAAAAAATCTCATTAATTATTTTTTTTAGCAACAGCGTACTCGTAGTAAGAAAGCGAGTGGGTATAAAAGATAGTATCGGTGTAAAGATGAGAAAGGGCATGCTCCGTTGGTTCGGGCATATAGAAAGAATGCCAGAGGAAAGAATGACAAAACAGATATATAATGTGAAAGTGGAAGGATGCAGGTACCGGGGAAGACCTAGACTATCTTACCACGACCAAATAAACCGAGACCTATCTGAAGGAAAAGTCAAGAGTCTCCGTAACCGGCGAGCGTGTATGAGACGAACTATGAGAGTCGAGAAAGCCAGAGAGGTATGTAAGGAAAGAACCTGTTGGAACTCTGTGATCCCTTGCGGGGTAGGCAGAGAGCTGCCTACCCCGCAAGGGATCTGGCGTGATGTTACAGATAGATAGATAGATCTTTTTAAATCAAGTCAAGAGTCTCCGTAACCGGCGACCGTGTATGAGACGAACTATAAGAGTGGACGAAGCCAGAGAGGTCTGTAAAGAAAGTACCTGTCCGACAGACAGAGTTTTTTTTTCTTAACAGAACATAAACGGTCCTGGTTGCGAATCTTAGGTAATGTCAGAAATAGTGTTTTTCTATTTAAAATATCGCAATAGGAGCTTGAAGTCTGGACATGTGCCAGATATTGTGGCAATGGCCAGTGGCCTCTAATTACATTAAGGTACTGTGATGTTAGGTTCGTAACATCGTAGATGATACAGAAGACTATCACGCTATCCGCTATACGACTATCCGCTTGGCGAATATAGGCGACATGGTGTAAAATATAATTATCACTTGAAGGGCAAGTCAAGAATCTCCGTAACCGGCGAGCGTGTATGAGACGAACTATGGTAGTAGATGAAGCCAGAGAGATCTGTAAGGAAATAACCTGTTAGAACTCTATACTCTCTTTCTAACCCGCAAGCTATCTGCCGTGATGATATAGATAGATAGATCACGTATGAATTTATTTATTTATTAAAATACCACCACCAGTATCTGAACACTATACAGTTAAAAAAAATACAATATGAATAAGACAAAGTGAATTCAAATTCTTTATTTAGCTAATATGGGTATAATAATAAAAAGAAATCTCTATAGGTGTATACAAAATTACAACAATCATAATAAAAGTACCTCTGTGTGAAAGTTAATTTTGATGAAAACTCATAATAATGATATCACCAGCTAACAACTTCATTATTTATGAATATTAGGTAATACTTGTCAAACGACACCGCAGACTAATTATTAGCAGAAAAACAGCGATATTTAATCCCCTTAGGCAATAATATATCACAAAAAATAATGTTTGCACAGGCCTCATTGTTACGTGAAGTACTTAGCATGAACTGATTCACGTTGTCGTGTTGCTATCGATAAATTATGCTGTCATGTTCATCTTTATTTAGTAAATTTATTGTGTGAAAAGGATGGGATGTCAACTTGATTGCATTACGCTAACGTCAATCTGTTCATGCTAAGCCCTCTGGATACAAATTAGTATGACACGTCACATTGAAGTCCGAATGGCCTAATTCTGTTAATAATAAAATTATTGAGTTTATAATACACCGCCACGCCCTTATTCACCAAGTGGAGACCCCTTTTGGGGTAGGCAGAGAGTACAGAGTTTCGACAGGTACTTTCCTTACAGACCTCTCTGGCTTCGTCCACTCTCATAGTTCGTCTCATACACGCTCGCCGGTTAGGGAAACTGTTGACTTGATTTAAAAATACTCTGCTTAGGAGATACTCTGCTTAGGTTTATTTTTTTTAACAGCCCCCCACACTAGGGTTTACTCCTGTGTCGTGGGTGCGTTTACAAAGATGAAAATTAACATACACAAATACCCAGGCCGGAACAAATAATTGTGGATCACACAAAGATTTGTCCAGTGCGGGAATCGAACCCGCGACTATTAGACACAGTGGGCGGAGCGGCTTAAGCTCTTAACCACTGCGCTAAATCGTCCGTTATCCAGTTTGGGAGTTCTATGGCCTCCTTTCGATCCCATCATCAGATCCAGGGTCTACAGCACTCATCGAGATAAATTCTACTACCCCAAACATGACGGGGCTATATTCAGTAATTGGGTAGTTTCTCTGGCCACCTTTCGGTTTCATCATTAGACCCTAAACACTATCTGGTTGTATAGTACTTGACAATACTAATTATTTTAAGTATATCACTTGATTGACAACTCCATCATCAAACCAATTCAGTGGTACCATATTATTGCTTGTCACCAAATTTACATACGTGTGACCAATTTCAGCTCAATCGGATACCTGTAAGTGCTTGAAATATGGATCACAAGATTTGAACTGGAAAGACAGAGAGACAGACATACATACGAACATTGCAAGGTAAATAAAAGCTTGTAAAAAAATACATATATGTGTATCTGAAGGCCAATTCTCGTATTTAATTGACACTGAGACTGAATATTGACTGCACTGAGATTAAATAATGAATTCACTCATATTTGGTATTCTGCTCCACTGAAATATCGATCCGATTTCAGTGTCATCTCGGTCTAATGTCGATATTGTGTCAAGTTATTTAATTTAAATTATATTATCATCACATGTTAATCACAGCTACCACAGTATATATAAAAAATATCTTAATGAAATCTTTCATGTGATGTTAATATTATTATTATTAATTACATTACTTATATAAATCTGAATTAAATTGAATCTGAATAAAATCTAAATTTTAAAAAAGCAGCACGAAACACTAACACTAATCATAAATCTAAATCTTGTCCGCGTGGTATGGTAGCAAGAGCGCAGGCTGCATTGCCTCGCTGCACAGCTAGCCTAATTTTCTGTGCGAGAAATAAGCCAGCCCTCTTGTCACCTGTAGAGGCAATCAATATGGGTGTTATAGTTTTTATAAAACTTTTTGTGCAGTTACTCCACGGGCCTAGCATTTCCGCCGCAAACGGCACAAAAGTGTAATCTCTCTCTCTCAAAATCTCTATTAATAGATACATACTTGTGCCGCTTGCCCAGATCCGCCTTCTCAGCCGCAGTTCCCGCCTTAGACACTGATTCCCTAAGGTTTGACGGATCCAATGTATCAACACACGTGGCGTCCCACACAAGGGCCCGCCCTCGATCCCAGGGGATCAGTATCATGCCATCGGGTCTCTTGCCATCATCATGGAACATTCCTACCGGTTCCAAGACTGCAGGAACGTCGATGGTGGCAAAAGCCCTTTCAATAATATCGTTTAAGGAACTGTGGCGGAAAAACCTGCCTGCACTTTTGCGGCATGAAAGACCGTGGAGACCTGATCTGTCTACCTCCACTCCACACGGACATATGTGTTCGCAGCAGATTGGCGTGCCCAACCGTATACCCACCGCAACCCGGAAGCTTTCGTCGTCCAGCAGGGTGCCGAGGTTGAGTGATGGGATAGCGTGAAGCCAGTAGCCCGATTCTTTTTGACCTAACGCTAGGAGTCACGCTCGGTCACGGTCACTGATGTCAATTTCGTCCAAATAATTTTTGGTTACCTGCACCAATGGCATGTCCCAAAGTTTTTGTACGTTTGCTGCTTTTAGTTGATGTTAGTTTTGTTTATTTTTTGTTCATGTCAGATCAAAATTTTATCGGAATACCATTCACATTTTGTTCAACTTTCGTTCCGATCTCGATTTGGTCAATGTCGATATTTTACGAGAATACCATTTGTGAGATTTATGACACTGAGATTAGATCGAGACTGCATGTTAAACATTTTTTATTACGAAAATTGGCCTTTTGGATACAGTACAAAAATGGAACGATTTAAGTACCGGGAAAAATTCAAACTTAACCCTGCTTAACTGCAACTGCAAACTTAACTGCGCGATTTTTCCAGTAATATTTTTAAAAAATATATTTAGATAGTGGAATATTTATATAATACAGAAAAAAATGAGAAAAAGATATTCATGTTCATTTATTATATACATATATCTCAAAATAATATGTGTTGTTTTAAATAAATAATATTTATAAAAACATTATTCTTCTTTATAGTTTTTTAGGGATACTATAAGAAAGAAAATTAATTCTATGCCAGCCATACATTTAGATGTATAAGGAGTGCGCAATGTTGTTTTTATACAACAAAACCTATAATCCCCAAATTTGCCTTCGCCAATGGTTATTACATAAAATGCTATCATAAAATAAAAGATGGGATGGGATGCGATATTGGCAATTATTAAAACTATTTTTCAATGACTTATTTGCTAAGGCAACGATGTAATAAAATAAGCTAAAGTGGTTGGCGCCAGAATTTCGAACATTTCTTCTTCTTCTTATTTTAATTAATGGCCCACACTTTATCAGTGTATTTCGCCAATGTCAAGTAATAATAGAGTTAAACAGTAAATTATAAAAATTGGCCTCTTGTCGCCATTACGGCAAAAAACAAAAGCCTTCGAACATTTATTGTGGGTTGAAACTTGGCATGTCATAAATTGACAGTGATACTTGATAATGTGCTGCCATTATTTTAATTTCAAAAAGTACTAATTAGTTATAATAATTTCAATGAAAATAAGTACAATGTTAAAGGGTTTTCTGGTATGTTGTATTAAAACAACAGTGCGCATTTAAGGGTTAAATTATTTTGTTTAAACCTAAAGTGGGAACATATTTTTATCTAGTTTAACTTCTTATCTACCACGACATCGGTTCGCGGTCTCCACTGAGAAGATCCGGTAAGGAAACTCAGCGGGCTTGTCTTTTTTATTTAATTCCAATTCAATTTTATTTAATTCTCTTTTCTGGATTAGCTGCGTCTTTTTTTTCTTCATCCGAAAGACGTCTACTGCAGGTCGAATGCCTTCCCTATAATTGCCACGACTACTGGCTTTGTCTCTAGGCTTTTTCTATCTGTCTATCTATATCAGGCTAGATCCTGGCGGGGCAGACAGAGAGGACAGAGAGTCTAGAATCTAGGTTATTCGGGGGTGATATGTTGCGTGAATCAAATTTAGTAATGTACCCACACCATGCACGTATAAAAAGTGAATTATTTCCATCACAAAACATAGGAAACCCTAATACACCTGAAAAGTCCCTGAAATTATTATTCACAATTTACGTAATTGCCGCAGCACTCTGCAGAACGGGTCTCATTCAATCAACCCCTTTGTCCAAAGGGAAGGTTACGCTGGTACAATGAAGTGAAAAATTGATGTTTCACAAAGATTAGACTTAAAACCTCTTTTGATGAAACGGAATGCAGAGTTTAATGAAACAGCTGGGTCACTGGACTGTCGTCATCGTGATGTATAACGATGATGAAAAGCTTATATATCGCACCGTTATGCTCTATAAGTCGGATCTAGTGAAGTTGTAAAGTCTCCTCAACCTAAAGGGTGATGATTCACAAATCCATACAAAAAATGGAATTAAATCATCTTTATCATACTTTATGATATAACATAGAGACACGCTTTTGCAAGCCAACCAGCAAAGCTAGGTGGATTAAGTGCAGTCATACATGCATATAATTTCTTACCATTACGGTCATTCACGGAAAGTGTGTTTTAGAGACGTTTGGAACTCCATTTGTATACCATAACATTTCCTTCTCTCCAAAGTAATTGCAAACACGTTTAAGTTGTGGAGCGTATTATCTAAATTGTTTTTCAACTTTTGATGATATAGATAGATGGATATTTCACGCTATTTCGGGTTTCAGCCCTCTTATGTTACTACGAGGGTCTTAGTACAAGGGACATACAGGTTTATATTATAGCAAACGTGCGCTTACGTATATTTAATATGCATTTTGAGTATCTGTTGCATGAGATTGGGTTCTTGCATAGGCAATTTTTTTGTTGAATGGATTCGTTGTTGTTTGGAGTGAACCATCTGTCCTCATAAGCTGTCAAAATTATTAGACGGGTATTTTTTTGATTATTCTTAGAATCGATTAAGTTGAACATTCTGGTTACAGGGTATTAATGATAGTAAACTTTTACAATTTATAATGATGATTTTCAAATTTTTCGAAAACTGTTCTCTTAAACATGCAGGTTTCCTTAAGAAGTTTTTTCACGAACATTTTTCTAATAACCTAAGGGTTGTATCGTGGTTAGACCTTCTACCTCGTATTAACAAGGTTATTGACTAGAATATACTATGATGAATGAAACCTAAAGTGTTTACCTTCTATTTGATTCTTATTATGTTTACATTCGATGCTTTTTCTAAAAAAATATAAATAACTACATATTTTGGACTGCTAGAGACACTTACGAACTCACGTGTTTTATCATAACCAATATTTATTTAAACTTCAAGGTTTCATATAGAACGTTGAACAGGTTTGATATTTTGTTGCCTTTTGTTAGTTTCGAGTTATTATGGTTTGTATTTCAACCCACTCAGTTCGGCAAAATAAGAAGACTTAATATCATAAATGGAGGTTTATATTTAGAGAATATTAAGCAATAATGTGAAAGTCACCTATGTAAAGTATTTGTATTTTATAATCAGATACCTATATCTAGATGCCCAAATAGACTGCCTCGGTCTAGTAGCAAAGCGGAAGTGAACACGAAGTCCTGGGTTTAAATCCTAGGTCGGACGTGTAGGTTTTCCAACGAAAACTTCCCAGTATGAGTGCGGAGTCGGGAATTGTGCCCGGTGTATTGCAATAGACACGCCCCCTATTACATGAGACCTAACATCATCAGCGAAAAGTGGGTATACTCAGTATATTTCTGCTTGTGGGGGCCCTGAGCGTCCCCCCCCCCCTCTGAAGTGCTGATGTCGGCCACCCTGAGTTTTTAGTCGGTAGGAGTCCGACACGCCCTGCTAGCTTCCCCCAATGCTCGCGGAAGTCCTATGCAGGCTTTTCCCCAGGAAAAAAAGGACAAGTCGTGCGTATGGACCCGCAAAGGTGGGCAAACATCGATATGGAAGTCACGGTATGGACCCCTAAGGACTGTCACAGATGCCGTGGTTGGGCGAAACGAAGATGGCGTGACCACTTGGACATTTATTCGGGAAAGACATGGATACTACAGGCCCAGGATCGATTTGTGTGGAGACGTAAAGGAGAGGCCTCTGCCCAGCAGTGGGATACAGAACAGACTATTAAAAAAAAGAAAATTAACAGTTTTGTCTCCCCGTTGATGAATTAATTAGTAAGGACAACAAGAAATGCGAAGGCCACCCTATAAAGAACAGTTAATAGAACTCTTCATAAGTCTCTAGCGGTCACCCATCTAAGACCAGGCCATCCGTCACCTTCTTTAACGCCGTCGTTTGTTACTAATATATTAATACTAAGAAGTTAATGAGTTAAAAATATTCTTTCCTATTTTCTTTTTATCACAGATAATTAAATCATATATTGCAAACAATAAGTTGGTGATCTCTAAGCGTACCTACTACAAATCCTTTAGAGGAAAGCAGACGTATAATTTTCGTTTTATAACTTTCTGTTCACATTTTGGATCCCGCCCACCTTTACATTTGATCCAAGTACGTTAATTTATAATGAACAGACCCTGAAGAGACAGAAATCCATTTCTCTGTAATTGACAATCTGTGTAATGAACACCACAGATCTGAACTTTCACAGAAAACTGTATAATGATGATTGTCAGGTCAGGATAAAACATTAGAAACTGGATGTCGTAGATAAAAGGATTGCAGGAAAACACCATATACCCTGACTGTTGTTTTGCCTCCCCGCTAATTTTACAGAGTTAGCTGTACCGGTGATTTCACGAAAAGTAAAAAAAAAAATAGGTATTTTGTAAGTATTCATTCATACATTAAGGCTGTAACAATGGTAAACTCCCAAATATACGCCCTATTTTCAAAAGATTCTTTAAGAATATGCTACTTATATGCCATAAGAAGTATGTATATGAAAATAAAGATAAGAATGCCGTGAACACACTATATTGAACAAAATTTAATGGAATGCAATTAAATTTCAAAAAAAAACTTCTAACAAACCCTTTTTAAATATAAATTGTAAATTGTCCATTCAATGGCTGAGCGGATATGTATAAACTATACGCGAATGGAAAACTTAAGATATACGCAATAAATTGCATAAAAAATCTGCAATATAAGTTATTCGGGCTCACTTTTCAATCTTGTGAAGGTCAACGGCTAAGGTTTTATACAGAAATTCTCGAGGTCATTCACGTTAGTACCTAATTCCCTAAAAAATATCATGAGTATGGAAGTTACAACTCAAGGGTACACGCTGTACTTAGTGTATAAATCAAAACAGACTTCCGAGCAGATTACAAGCAAATATGTTATTAAAACAGGCTCATCACCAAATACGAAACTAGGTCCCGACAGAACCCACAATCATATTCGAACCGCACTCGCTATTTGTCTTGCGACATCTGGCTTAGACCGGTTCACGCCGGTTCGAAGCGGTTACAAGAGGTATTATACAAAATGGCGGATACCCCGCCAGTTCAAACTTGTTAGAACCGATTCGCCCTGGTATAGGAAAAGAAAATCGTTTGTTTTTATTGGTTGTAAGCGATTTCTGATGGGTTTCACGTACGTGACTGTTTTTCTTTGTTTCGGTTGTACAGGGTTAAAATATTTGTTGCTAAGTTGTAATATTTCGATGACCTAAGCAAGGTTTGTTGGATAAACGATGACAAGATAGTAATCCTTTATTTTTCTTTTGCTGGGTAAAAGTCATCCGAAGATTCTCTCTCGGTTATATGTGAGAAGAAACTAAAGTATGTAAGACTTTTGCTACCCTACTAAAAATCCCCACAATAGCCTGCTTTGGCATAACATAAGGAGACTCCAGGATTTCCAAAAAAAGTATCCTTGCCTCTATTTCTCTCGTGAAATGAGATTTACATTTAAGATTAGATATTCTTTTGATTTAATTAAATCCTCACCATTTGGTTCATAGGCACCATATTCCTTTATTATGTTTCCTATTTCACTTCCATAATTAAGAAAAAAATTAGAGGCGTTTAGCTTGCCAAAAATAGACATAATTCAAACATTCTCTTAAAAAGCACTACCTTCCTTTTTGGGTCAGTCGCATAAAAACGAAAAGATTATAATTTTCCAAATAAGGTATGTATTCCGCCATTTTAATTTCCCGTGAAAGTTATTTAAACAAGATTTTACAAGCGTTCCTACTGTTTTAGAAATTAGATACACAAATTGTTTCGTTGCTATTTCAATTTCAGATTGACCAGATGGTGTCACTTGAAATTTTGAGTTGAAACTACCCGTTCACGCGGTTTCACTCAGGAAAACACTCTATGGAGGAAAGCATGAACAAATAAATGTTAGCATGACTATTGAATTAATATGCTATCCTATTCACACTACAAATTTACTAAATAAAAGTAAACGTGACAGCATACTTTCTCGACAGCATTACAATAACCCCAAATGGTTTGTGCTTAACCCAGCATGACCACATTGACATTAGCATGACGGAGTTGATATGCTATTCTTCTTACAAGCTGTTATTTAACTTGCATTGTTCGTATATCTGTCTGTCTTTCCAGTTTAAATCTTGCAATATATTTTTTAAGCACTTTCGGGTATCCGATTGATCTGAAATTAGGCATACGTATGTAAAGTCGATAACAATAATATGGTACCATAGATATGGTCTGATGATGGAGCCAGAAGGTGGCCATAGGAACATGTGAACTATACAACATAACCTCGTCTTGATTCGGCATGTTAGATTGGTATTGACAAGTACTATACAACCAGATAGTGTTCAGGGTCTGACGATGAAGCCGAAAGGCTAATGGAACCATCCAACTTCTCAATATAGCCCCGACGTGTTTGGACTCGTTGGATTTATCTTGACGAGTATTTTAGACTCGGATGGGGTCCAGGGTCCGATGATGGAGTTGGAAGCAAGCTATAGGAACTTCCAATCGGATTAGATACCTTCGTTGTATTTTTTCTATAAAAGATTGTTTTTTAAAAAGGTCTTTTTAAATAAAATTATTACCCTACAAAATTTACTAATTGAAAATGAATATGACTGGAGTATTTCTTGACAACGTTACCGTAACTTCTAATGGTTTGTGCTATAATTATGTTCTTATTGTTCTAACGTCCTTATCCTGTTCTTTTTTCTTAGTCTAAGACTTATCTAGGCAGCCTCAGTTACGCACTGTGTGCGTAAGGCTAGAGTTCGATTTTTTGAAAGTTTGTCTAAAAGCTGTTGAAAAGCTGTCAATGTGTGCGCACTCGTGCGTTCTACAATCTATGCGTACGATGCTCCATTTAGATAAATAATTCTGCCGTCCAAATTACAAGCACAGTAACTATGTTCTAGTGTAGAACATTCTTACTGAGTTTATGAATTGGACGGCAGAATTCATCTCATCACTTTTCACTGTCTGGAATAAATTACCTTCAGGTAATCGTAGCGCTGTGGGACTGCGGTGTTCTTAGCGCTCACTAAGGTCTAAGATGGCTGACCGTTTATAGGAACTCCATTTCTAACCGTGGCTCTTTTTTAAAAGGCACGTTGCTCCCGACCACCACTTCATGTGCTAGTCGTGTATGTGTTCGATCTGCGCTGTTGGCCGCGGGGTCTTTACAGCTTCACCGGACAAGAAATGTGGTAGTCGTTAAGCCTTGTTAAGAGACTTTTAGGCGAGCTAATACGTTCCAGCAGCAGGTGGCCACAAACTTGACTTCATCAATCCCCACTGAGTCCGCATAGTAGAAAACAACTTCTTCTAACCTTGATTGGTAGTAGAAGGTCTCCAGCCGTAGAACAATATAGACTGATTTTGAATTGTCTGGGATCGGCGCAGAATTTCTTATATTTTGTTTGTTTAAAAAACGTTTCCCCATACTAAGATTTAATTCTGTGCCGTGGGTGCGTTTACAAACATGATAATTCATATACACAAATACCTAGTCCGGAACAAATAATTGTGGATCACACAAAGATTTGTCCCGTGCGGGAATCGAACCCGCGACTATTACTCAGTGGACGAAGCGGCTTAAGCACTTAACCACTGCGCCAAATCGTCTGTCTATATTGTCTAGGCATACAATATAGTCTGATTTCTAATTTTCTGGGATCAGCGCAGCGTTTCTTATCCATCATAAGATATAATTATTTGTGATTTGGCATTGTTCGTAAGACCCATTTATTAGCAGACCTTAAGCCCTAAGCAAATAAAGAAAAGTCCTTAATATCTCACTTATTTACTAGTAAATAAATAAGTCACTCAGAGGCAGCAAAAGATTTATTACAAAGAAAATACACCAAATTTTCTCATAGTTAATCAAAATATTTATGTAGAATGAAATGAAATTTCATTCTACACATATTTTCTTTTCAAAATCAAAAATTAATTTATGAAAATCCGGGCGAATGAATTAATGTAGATATCCTGTCACCATCAATGTTTCTTTCAGTCTTTAGCCCAAGCTTAAAACAGCTGTTCATTTTTTTTGTAGGCTGATATTGTATTAAGAATATGGCAAGGAGGTAATAGGTTAATTAAAGAGAATGTTTCCTGTTGAATCTCTGTACTTTCTGGTTGCCTGGAAGAAATTGCTATAAGCAATAAGGCCGCCAATTGTACCCTATATTCTTTTGTACCTTACATTATTGTTTATTTATAATTTGGTGTACAATAAAGAGTTTTCTATTCTATTCTATTCTAAAAAGGTGTTCTCTCAGATGAAAGAGATAGGCATTGCAAAGATACGTAACGAGGTATATGTATGAAACTCGCTGATAACTCTTTTTAATTTTAATAGCATAGCTTATCTCAGCTTCAATTAAGTTACCTCACAGGTAGCTTCAAAAGTAACCCTCGTTACAAATATCCTTGTCCTGTTTTATCTGAAAGTGTTGCCCTAAACCAGTAATTATTTATTCGTGGATACGTTTACGAAGTTACCGCAACTACTTGTTCTCTTGAAAAGGCGTAGTTTAACCACTAGACTAGAGTCCATATTACAAATCTAGTTTAAAACTAATGTTTTAGTACAAAATTCCATTTGTAAAACCAGAATCATGACTTATTTACTTTCTGTATTATGGGCCTAAATCTTCATAATTCTCAATGTTAAGGCATTCATCCATAACATTATGACTAAATTGGCACTGGAAAGGCATTGTACCTTAAGTAAATATTACAGTTAAATCGATAGAGTGACACAGCTGTTAACAAGCTGCGCTAGGATAAGGATATTTTGAGTTTATGTTATTTAATAAAGTTTCGGTCGGGCAGTTCCTGTTTTGTATAATTAGCTATTCATTTATTCGTTTAGACATCCAATCTGTGTTTCGTATATATATATATATATTATATTACATAATAATAATAATCAGCGAAGAGCTTCGATAAACACCTTGAAAAGCTCTCGCTAGGCAGTTGGGTGAAGGGGCTGACACAGAAGGCGGTAGTATTGGACACGGCGCGCATTGTGAGGAGGTTCCTGTCTTTGGAGCCCTGACCCTAGGTGGAGCACATTTTTTATACAATATATGAAAGAATATTTGTATTTTGTATTTTTTATACATATTTTAAAAGAAACTGTTGTTAATAAATGCATACATAATAATAATATCAGCCAATACTGTCCCACTGCTGGGCAAAGGTCTTCTCCCACAAATAGGGGTGAAAGAGATTAGGTCATCCTCCACCACGCGGACCCAGTGCGGATTAGCGGAGGCAGGTTTGTGGCCACCTGCTGTTTGAACTTATCAAGCCAACGACCACGTTACGTAGTAACCGGGACCAACGGCTTGATGTGCCATCCATCCATGTGCGTCACCCATCTCAGGCCAACCGAATCGAATGTTGCTTAACCTTTGTAATCGCTAATGTTGTTAGCGATCACAAAGGTTAAGCAACCGTGGTCGCACAGCACTAAGGTGGCCTCTACATTTTGTATTTAATGTTGATATTTAAAATATAGGCTTGCCTATATTTTGAGTTAGTAGGTATGCTCAACACCTTAACGTACGTTAGGACGTCAATCAGGGCCTATTTGAATAAAGCAAGCAATGCAAAATATTTGTCCAGAAATGACAAAAGTGTCATATTGTCACGACAGATGTTGGTAAATAAAGTGTATTTCTTACGGCCTATTATTAAATTTAGGTAAAGCCAAGTCAAGTGTGTCTCAAACCCGGCGCGCGTGTAGAGACGAACTATGAGAACGGAGGAGTGAAAGAAACCAGAGAGGTCTATAAGGAAAGGACCTATTCGAACTCTGTACTCTCCGCCTACTCCGCAAGGAATATGACGTTATGATACAGATAGGTATAGTGCGACAAGGATCTTTTGACCCATGGATGACATTAAAAGGGGAGCGTTAGTGTGAAATTAGGGTTAAGATTTAGTACAATTTCCCTACTTCCAAGGAGATATTTCAACAGGTGGGTTCGGACAGTAACTAAATAAAAAAAAAACTTGGGTAAATTTCATAGCAAACGCCAACTCTGCGACTGTTATGAAGTGACAATTCACTTGTTGAAAGCAATGATTCTGGCCGCGGGCCAAAAGATCTTTGTGTGACTATAGGCTATAGGCTTATTATCGACAAATTTGTCATCTTGTCACCTGTCATTGACACTTATCTAACAGAGTCCGGGCCTAAGGTTACCAACTTAGCACGAACAGATTAATGTTAATACTATCGAGTTCATATGCAATCCTTTTACACTACAACGGACATAACAACACATATTCTGTGTCCGCACATGATTTGCCCCAGAACCAACAGCAATGAAAAATTGCGTGTATGATTTCAATTTACCTGCAAATTGTCTTCATGCATTTAGTATTAAACGGACACGCGGGGGAATTGATATATTGCAAAAAAAGTATTAGATTTTGAGGTTATAATTTAGTAGCCGACAATACATTTGTAAAATCGTTATGTAGAAATACAGTAGCAATAATCAATTCGATCATTATTGCATGTAATTAATTGAATACCACCGATAAGGGGATTGACATCTCCAACCGTAATTCGTTTGTAGCGTTGACATTTATCAAAGACGTTGGCGACTTTGATTTAAGTGCTTACAGTACTTTGAAATATTCGTTTTTGATTGCACATTGTCCGTTAAATATGGATGTTTGCAACTACTATAAGATAACTGATAAATAATTATGGTATATTTTCGGCGATGCCCTATACTTAATAAAGATGAAGGTGATATATGCTTTCCCGACGACGATAACTTCAAACTGTTTGTGCTAAGTCCTCTAACCTAACTGTAAAATAAATTATAGGTACATATTCCTTATATTCATTATAATACAATAACATAACTAATATTCAGCTTAATTGTAATGTGATAGGAATAATAATACAATTTCCACGTAAAATAAATCAGAGTAAAGCACATAGCATGATGGCGGCGTGGCTCGATCATTACTGCGAGCTGTCGGCAGCTCTGAGCCCTTCCCTCGCACGTGACAATTTGTTTTATTATCTGTAGCTTTGAGGCCATAAAGCTAGCGAGAAATATATTTATTAGGTCATTTGAAACGATTGGATGGCGGAAATGACAATATGGTGGACGGCTTTGTCCAGTGGTTAAGAGCTTAACCCGCTCAGCCCACTGAATCAAGAAGTCGCGGTTTTGATTCCCGCACGGATTAAATCTTTGTGGGACCCACAAATGTTTGTTTCGACCTGAGACCTGTAAACGCACCCACGACACAGGAATTGATCCGAGTGTGGGGCTACGTTTAAAAAAAATCAGGGCCTTTTTACCACCCTCGTGTAAAGTGCTGGTTAATTACTTCTCAATTAGCGTTACTCAGAAATTAAAACTGGCTAGTTCAACAATCGGATAGGGCTACTCAAAGATGGTGAAATTCGTTCATATACTTAATTTCAACTTGAATTATCGGTTAGTTTACTTGACACTTAACTCAAGGGTCGTGAAAAAGGCCCTTGGTATTCCAAAAGCTTGTGTTTACCAAAGTGTCCGATAAAATTTACGGTGGCTTGTTGTAGTTAAAGGGTTGCCCATTCTGTTTGAATTATTAGACGAATCGAGTAAGTCCCTACATAGAACAAATCTGTGTAACTCAGAACTATTTATTTTAGGCTAGGTGTTTGTGTATGCAAATTTCATGTCTGTAAATGTAGCCAAGACACAGGAGAAAAACTTTTTGTGGGGTTACATTGTTTAAAAAAAACGTTTTTTTATAAAAATAAAGCACATTTATATATTTTTGTATCGGATTAAAGCAAAACTTATACGAGAATACCTTTTTAGTAACACTTTAAAAACTCTACCCCAATTTTCTAAGAAATGACAGAGGACAGAGATATTATAAAATAATTTACAAAGAAATACATTTCAAGTAAGAAAATCCCTTCTTTTTAGAAGTTTGTCAAAAAAGGTTGGCAATCAGTTTGAGTTTGAGTTTGAGTCAAAAGAACTGACAATATCATATTGGCTATGGAAAACAAACTTCATTCCGTTTAAGACTTACTCGACTGCTTTTTATTCAGTTGATATTGACATTCTCTTAGGCACCTTATCCTCTCTGAATGTCTCCGCTCCGGCAATTGCGTGGTTTGACTTTTATCTTCGGGGCCGCTCCCAGTCTGTCCGCTTTGAAAGGGTTTCTTCTTATTGGTGTGATCTTACTGCGGTTGTGCCCCAGAGTGACGTCCTTTCTTCTCTTCCCTTTTCAGTTTCTAACTCGGTTACTAAAGTTATTACTTCCTACTATCATCTTTACGCAGACGATTTGCAGCTGTATCGTTATTTTAAAGTTGGGGAGCTTAATCATGCGATCGGCGTCATCAATGATGAGCTTGAAAATAACAGCAAGTGGGCAAAGTTGTTTGGTCTTTTAGTCAATTCTCAAGCTATCATCATTGGTGGCAGATACTATATGAATGCTAGCTAAAAAAAAAAAAAAAATCTTTAGTGTAAACATTGTCCGCGTATTTTTAGTGTTCCTAAAATTATATTTGTGCGTTAAACTGCACAAAACTGTGATATATTGGCTGAATAGTGCACAATAATCAATAATAAGTGTTTGCATAAGTGTACCTACGAGACTTTTGAACTTACATTGTACTGCTCAAGATTATCTTTGTATTAATACTGTTGACTCTGCGTGCCTGTGACATTTGTGTATTCATGACGGATGATGATTGTTGTTAGCTGTTTAGCTAATAGACGGTAAGCTAATTCAATTTTAACGTTATTCTGGCCAACAACACTCATTTAATCACCGGCATAATACCGTTTAGAAAAATATTTTGAAGTTTGACACTTGCATTCAAAACAAAAGAAGCGCAAAGACAATCGTTACTCTGCTAGTGTTGCGGTGCAGTAAAACGTACTAAACGTGAGCGTATGAATAGTCATTCGACCATAAACAATATTATTTAATAGGCTTCTAAAATGGCTTCCGCTAACAAATGTGCTGGTTGCAAAGGTGTGATCAAGGGTAAAGAATTATTGGTGTGTTCAACTTGTGGGCTTAAATATGATTTATTGTGTTCCGCTATAAGCGAGAAGCAATTTAATGCTATGAGTAAGGAGCAAAAGCGGGTATGGAAATGTCCTGGGTGTCGTAATAAGCAGCCCAAAAAAGATAACACTAACACTCCCGTTCACTCAAATATCCACCCAGCCATGTCGCCGAACTCTAGTAATGCGAGTTCTCCCATAATATCGAACGAGTCCCCTCCTTACAATAATGTAACAAAGAGAACTAAGCCGCAACAGCCGTCAGAGAGTATAACATTGGAAAACATCAGGGATGTAATAAAACAAGAGATGATGGAAATTGTAAGAGCCCAAGTAACCGAGAAACTAAAGGCTATTAACCAACAAATGTTAAAGTATCACGAATCGTTGACCTTTATAAATGTTAAGTATGAAGAGCTAAAAACAGATATACAGGAAAAATCAGCTGTAATATCAAAACTAGTGACTGATAATAACATACTACTAACAACAGTCCAAGACCTCTCGTCCAGGCTTACTATAGCTGAACAACATCAGAGAGAAAGTAACTTAGAAATAAATGGGATCCCTGAACACCGATCAGAAAACCTAGTTAATACCGTGATACAACTTACTAAAACAGTTGGCAATCCGATTAGTGAATCAGATGTCATGAATGTTACTCGTGTTGCAAAAATAAACAAAGAAAATAACAAACCAAGGTCAGTGGTAGTGAAGGTGCGCTCCCCACTGCAGCGTGACGCCATTCTTGCCGCCGTCATCAAATTCAACAAAACCAATTCTAAGGATAAACTTAGCTCTCAACATCTAGGGCTAGGGGGCAGCCGAGTTCCTATCTTTGTCGCTGAACACCTCACACCAACTAATAAGGCTCTGCACGCGGCCACTCGCAAGAAAGCCAAGGAGAATAACTACAAATTCGTGTGGGTTCGCAATGGTCGAATATATATGCGCAAAGACGAATCCTGCCAAGCTCGGATTATTCGTAGCCTTGATAGTCTAAAACTCATTTCTTAAATTATTTTTATGTGTATCTCATAAATAATGTAGTCAATGTTTTGGTGTATAAATGTTAAAATTCGATTCCATAGACATATATTATCAGAATGTTAGGGGTATCCGAACTAAGACGAATAATATGTACTCGACTATATTGCAATCGAACTATGGTATTATTGTTCTTACCGAAACATGGCTGAACTCTAACGTATATACTAATGAAATTATTGATCCTAGATATTGTACGTACCGTAGAGATCGGTTATGCACAGGTGGTTCTAAAAAAGATGGAGGTGGAGTACTTATTGCCGTTTCGCGCAACGTCAAGTCCACTCGAATGGATTCTTGGCAGAGTGCTTGTGAAGATCTGTGGGTCACTGTCACACTCAATTCGAGTAATAAAATAAAAAAACTTGCAATTGGCGTTGTGTACTTACCCCCTCCTCTACGTTTAGAGACCCTCAACGAATATATCGATAGCGTTAGTGGTATATTGAGTGTCGTAGATGATGTGATAATTCTAGGAGATTTTAATCTCCCTTTTTTGAAGTGGTCGAAGCATGATGACGGTTATCACTTAAAACCCGATAACTACGACAATTCATTAGGCCATTCATTTGTTGACTTCATGTCTATTAATAATCTATATCAGTTTAACCATGTTTTGAATGCGGATAATCGAACTCTGGATCTGGTTCTGAGCAATCGACCAAATGTAATAGTAGAGGAATCCTTGGATTTGATTTGTAAGTTGGATACCAAACATCCCGGTTTACTAGTTACCATACCCAATGTAATTGCCGATCAAATTCTTATTCCTTCAAATAATACCACCTTAAATTATTTCAAAGCCAATTACGAGTTAATTAATAGCGAATTAAAATCAAAAGACTGGTTGGCGGAATTTTCAGAGCTCAATGATGTAAATGGAATGGTTTCAGTGCTTTATAGTGTAATAAAAGAGGTGGTAAAAAAACATGTGCCTACGCGTAATTCAGTTAAAGCCAAATTTCCCCCATGGTTTAACATGGCTTTAATAAAGAGACTAGCTGAAAAGGAAAAAATCAGACGCAGGTATCGTAGATACAAAAATCCTCTTGATTTGATATCATACGAAGCTCTTCGTGAGCACTGTCACAAATTATACCAAACGTGTTACTCTCACTATAAACAAGGCATTGAAGCAAACATCAAGAAAAACCCAAAAGCTTTTTGGCATTATATAAAAAGTAAAAAATGCACTACAACGTCCATCCCAGCTAAAATGCACAATGATCAGAATGTAAACGCTAATACCGGTCCTAAAATAGCTAATATCTTTGCTAGCCAATTTTCTTCTACTTTTGGTAGCCTTCAAACATACATTAATCACTTCAGCGAGTTGGACAAGCCTTTTCCTGACAATTGCTTAAGTAATGTCTCCTTCAGTGAACGCGAGGTACTCAATAAAATCAAGGATCTTGATGCATCTAAGGGCTCCGGCCTTGATGGCATTCCCGCCGTTTTTGTTAAGCGTTGTTGTGTAGCGTTGGCTTTACCATTAGCTATTATTTATAATCGTTCTTTAAAGGATGGCTGCTTTCCAGACGAATGGAAGAAAGCCAAAATAATACCGTTGTACAAAAAAGGCCCTCAGAGCAATACGAAGAACTATCGTCCCATTGCGATTTTGTCTTGCTTCTCTAAGCTGTTTGAGGCCTTGATATGCCCCATCCTAACAAGTCATGTCGACGCGGTTCTATCACCAAATCAACATGGATTTCGATCTGGTCGCTCAACTGTAACGAATCTTACCTCATTTGTTTCTAAGCTGACTGATGAGCTCGACAAAGGGTTCGAGGTGGACGCAATTTATACAGACTTTGCCAGTGCCTTTGATAGGATTAATCATTCCATATTAATGCATAAGTTAAAAAGCGTCGGCATAATGGGTTCTTTACTTCACTGGTTTCAGTCGTACCTATCAAAAAGACTTCAAATTGTATCTGTAAGCGGACATAACTCGCACCCGTATTTTGTTGCATCTGGTGTTCCGCAGGGCTCACATCTTGGACCTATTTTATTTTCTATATTCATCAATGACATTACATCCACAGTACGCTACTGTAAAGTATTGTTATTTGCAGATGATCTGAAGCTTTTTAGAACTATGAACTCCACCGATGATATCAAATATGTCCAGGACGACCTGTCTAATATCAAGGAGTGGTGCGATCGGAACCAAATGGAACTCAATGTTAACAAATGCTTCCATATGAGGTTCACACGGAAAAAGAAACCACTTGAGTCAGCATATAGTATCAATGGTGCACCTGTATTAAGGGTTAACTTTGTGAGAGATCTCGGCATTACTATGGATAGTGAACTTCGGTTTAAAACTCACGTCGATTTGATGGTCACTAAAGCCGCTCAGATGTTCGGATTCTTAAAACGCAACTCTAAGGGATTCACGCAAACATACACGAGAATAATTTTATACAATGCGTTAGTTCGAAGTTGTCTTGAATATGGTTCTATAGTTTGGAGTCCGTTTTATAGTGCTCACTCACAACGCATTGAGAGTATTCAGCGTGTATTTACAAGATATTTAGCTTTTATCTCTGAAGGTATAAGCCATCGATGCAGCTATGAACAACGTTTAAAATTCTTCAAAATGATCTCATTACGCGATCGACGAAAGTTACACGACCTTGTCTTTCTCCACAAAGTAATGAATAACAGCATCAATTGTGACGATATCCGAAACAAAATAGCCATCAATGTTCCTCGAAATATCCCTCGTTATTCTATGACTAAAATTTTTCATACCCCGTTGGTTAAAACCAACCTTGGTTTCAATTCGCCAATAGTTAGGATGTGCAGCCATTACAACACGCTTAATGGAAACGGCGCTCTTGATATCGACTTATTCCACGATTCATTACCGACATTTAGAAATAAGTTACTGAAATTCTTCCATAGTTAATAAGAAAATATATATATATATTAGATTAAAACTTAATTTAAATTTAAGAATGCATTTGCGTCTTCTTTATGTTAAATTTCAAAATGTTAGATTTCAAAATTTTAAATTGATGTCATTATAGTCATTTAGTTTTAAATATTACTTTGAATTTACTTATGTACCAAATTAGAATAAAATGCGAATGTTGTACATACCTGTCATTGGTGTACACATCAGACTACCTACTTTAGCAATTTTTATCATGAATTGTGTAATGTGTATACTGTTGGTGTGTCTTTTTTAATAAATAAAATAAAATAAAATGCACAAGATATGAATCTACAGGCTCTCTCTTCAGTTCTATTTGATTCTGAATCTATACCCTATTCTAAAACAATTAAAAATCTAGGTGTTTTTATGGACTCCAACCTCAAATGGAGCACCCACATTTTAGAGGTAAGCATAAGGGTCTACGGCTCCTTCCAGTCTCTCAAACGCCTTCAAAAGTTCTTGCCCTTCCGAACTGAAATAAGCCTTGCTCAGTCTCTTCTCCTACCACTTCTAGACTATGGTGATGTCTGTTTTCTTGATGCCGCTGAAGAGCTAGTTAATAAGCTGGGACGTTTGCAGAATCTGTGTATCCGCTTCATTTTCGGTCTCTGTAAATATGATCATGTATCGAGTTCCGAAGAAAATTAAAGTGGCTGCCTATTCAGCAACGCCGGGACTCACATATCCTTTCTCTTCTCTTTTCCGTCCTTTATAACCCCAAAGTTCCTATTTGTCTACGTGAGTGTTGTGACTTTCTTGTCCCCAAGGAAAGGGCCTGTCGTACTGCTACTTCTCTCCTTCTTCGTGCTCCTCTTCATTCTTCCAGTTGCTATAATAGGTATTTTACTGTTTGTGGAGTGCGTCTTTGGAATTCACTCCCACACACCATACGCGCAAGCTCCTCTCTGGACATCTTCAGGAAAACCAGAAATATCGGCATGAATTATGTTTGAGACCTTCCAAAACTGCACTTCTGCACAAGAGCATACTATGCATGGCCCCAAAATTTTTCAATAAAATCCCGAATGACATCAAAGAATTAAACTTGATACGATTTAAACAGAAATTAAATATATTTTTATTGGACAAATGCTATTATACAGTTGACGAATTCCTTTTTGACAAATCACTTACACACAAGAATTAATAATATTATGTAATGTTGATAACAGTAATAATGTAATTGCATGTATTTCAACTACCTAAACAGTGTACGCCCAGTGTATGTATGTTTATTTTATAAATTATATGTATTTAGTTTTTGTATAGTATGTATTTTATTTATATTTATGTTTATTTAATTGTATGTTTGAATGTGTGATTTTATAACTGCCCTCTTATTGACATATGAAAAGAACTCATATTTTGAGTTAAGCTCGGCTTTGTATATCACCTGTAAAATTACAACTGTAAATTTACTGTATACAATAAAGGGTAATAAATAAAATAATAATAAAACTACGAACGATTTAGCGCAGTGATTAAGAGCTTAAGCTGTTCGATTCCCGCACGGAACAAAAATTTGCGTGACCTACAATTATTTGTTTCGCTCTGAGTATTTGTATTTGAGTTTGTTAATTTTCATATTTGTAAACTCACCCACAATACAGGAATAACACCTAGTGGGGGCTAGGTATTAAAAAAAAGACATAATCCATCAGTGACAAATGTAAAAATAAAAAGATTTTGGGTATTTTTCACGTATATCACATGTGTTTCTGCACGTCACATGCATGAAAAATTTAACGCGGAAAAACTTTTTCCCCCAACTTTTTTTCCTTTATTTTTTCGTGCAAGAGACATCTGAGCAAATTTTGGTTCAAGCCCAAAAATTAAAAATTACCTATTTATAAATCGATCCGCTTATTTCGTGGCCGCAGCCGAACACAAATCTCTGCTAATACAATAAAGGCGGAAGGTATTTGTGTCTCGATGAGCGTGTCGAACTCATTTGAATGGTTCCGCATTTCGAGGGAAACGTTTTCATATTTCGCACGCCTATCTCTGATGCGAATGTCAATGAAGGAGGCGGGAAATTAATGTGGTTGAAACAGAATGCTTTGGTTTGAAATGCGGGGCTTTTTCAGAGAAGATCAATAATAATATCTGTCGCGCTTCCGTTCAGTGGGCAGAGGTGTGCTGTGTTCCTAAATTTTTCAGATAATGTTATGTCTTAAATTAGGGATGAGCCTATAGTCATTATGCAAGTTGTGATAACAAACTCCAACTTACTACTGTAAGTACTCCAACGTTCTCCAACGTAAGTACTCCAACGTTCTGATAGTAGTTCTAAGTTTTTCTATGTCAGATAGTCTTGCCATTAAACTTGTAATAGACATAATAAAAATGTTCCAAATTTGTCTTCCAAAAATAATCTATCGTTTTATCTGCATCATCACGGCAGACCCTACTGGAATTAAAAAAGAAATATCGTCATATCTATTTCCTCAAGCAAGGCTGGAAAATAGATTGTGCTAAATTCAATGTGAAAGTCCCTATTCTCATCACACTAAGCATAATTCCAGACTCTGGACTGTTTCTGAAAACAAATCGATATGCAAACTAAAATATCTAACATTTTTTCTGACTAGGATTCGCATCCAGGACCTCGTTATCACCAGCCGCACTATGAACGACTAGATCAAGGAGGCTGGTGTTATCAGATAAGATAATGAACATATTAATATTTTTTAACCCCTTGAGTTTAAAATTAACGCGTTTGGTCAAAGTCAAAGATTTTTACGTTTCAATGTTACCAACTTAATAAAAAATATACAATTTGTTTCTTTAATATTACTTTTAATAATATTGACAACCTAAATGACGTTTCTAAGGGAACCGCACCTAAAATAGAATATAGAACTTCCGAGTCTGTGGTTTGCAGTCGCCATTTTCGTCAAACGGTCATAAAGCGCTCACGATGATTCGTGATTTTTATGTATATTTTATAGTGTCATATACTTTATGTATGTAAACAATAAGTCTTTTGTTATTTTCGTGATAGTCTAAAAGTGACCAGTTTATTTTAAATATAATGAGTAAAGGTTGGCGCAGGCGGCAAGAAAATTACGTATTTTTTATACATAAAATAATTTCAATCATGTCCCGACAGTGTACATAATTCTTACTGAATGATGTATCTAAGTGATAAGAAATATTGTAACAAAGCGAATGATGTGCAATTTATGTGGTTGTAGTTTTATACCGTCTAAATATATTTTATTTAAAAAAACCTAGATCAAAAGTTACCCATTTAAATTTAGGCCCGACACTCGAGGGGTTAAAGCAAATGCTCCCACATGTTCGGAACTTTATACAGAGTATAAAGTACAGGTGTATTTTTTTATTGCGCAAAACCAAGAGGAAGTGATATGTACAAGGTGCAACATAATAAACGCAAGACCTCAGACACCCCAATTAGAGAATTGCTTCATAAATTCAAAACGGAAATCAAATTTCCAAATTTAAAGGTTTTTACCCTTTTTTTAAGCACTTTTATACCCCAATAAACAATTAAACTTGTGTATGTGTGCATTTTGAGAAATAAGTTTTAAAAATACATTTGAAATCTTCTTATTGCTATAAATCAAAAAAAAAATTAATTTTTTATAGCGCACTGGTGGCGTAAAGGCATTTTTTGCAAATTAAAATAAAAATGAAAGTTACATTAAAATTGTTAGAATCAATTCAGTTATCGATTTAGAAAAAACTACTTTCAGGTCTTGCGTTTATTATGTTACAGCTTGTATTTGTTTTTTTTATACGTTATTGTAGTGCACCAAAGTAATAATATTTGCAGGAGTAAGTATTAAGTCCATATACTCGACCTGTAACAACTACAATAGTTTGGGGTTGTTACACAAAATGGCTAAGCATGAGCTGTGCATTTCAGTAAGTTGCCGTGTACAGAACTAAACTTAAGGTATGATTTACATGAAATTCGCCCGGCTGACGTTCAACACGACACGGTTAGCTAGTGTTGTACCGATGCGTTATTATTAAACACTTGAAAAACGCATAATTAGAATTCAAAATATTTAAAGGGAAAATATAAAAAAAAAAATAGCCCCTCGCAAGATATCTGGCGTCGAGATATTATAAAATATTACCTATCGTAGTAGATAAAAATAAATAATATTTGTTTTTTATTTATTTCCACAAAAGCATATTTTATGCGTAAATATTTTTGTCAAGTGTCTTATACAAGGTGTAACATAATAAACGCAAGACCTCAGACACCCCGATTAGAGAATTGTTTCATAAATTCAAAACGAAAACCAAATTTCCAAATTTAAATGTTTTTACCCCTTTTTTAAGCACTTTTATACCCCAATTAACAATGAAACTTGTATGTGTATGTGTGCATTTTGAGAAATACGGGTAAGGAATGCATTTTTAATCTCCTTATTGCTATGAATCAAGAATAAATTTAGTTTTTTATAGCGCACTGAGTAAAAGCATTTTTTGCAAATTTAAAAGAAAATGTAACGTACATTAAAAATAGTTGGAATCAATTCAGTTATCGATTTAGAACAAACTACTTTCAGGTCTTGCGTTTATTATGTTACAGCTTGTATATAGTCAGCAAAGTAAGCTGCTTAACATTCTCAGATATTAAATCAATAACACTCTTTATTGTTCAAACGTTGGTGAACATTGACAGAACTATATTCAAATACATCAACAAAAATAATGGTTTTGATGTAAAGTATGCAAGCGATTAAAATGTTAAGCTATTTACTTTGCTGACCGTACTTACAAAATAAATCAGTGCACTATTTCACAGCTGAGTTTAGGGTTCTATTTATATCATCACGCCAGATCCCTTACGGGGTAGGCAGAGAGTACAGAGTTCCAACAGGCTCTTTCCTTACATACCTCTCTGGCTTCCTCTACTCTCATAGTTCGCCTCATACACGCTCGCCGGTTATGGAGACTCCTGACTTGTCCTTCAGATAAAACCCGGTCTATTTGGTCATGGTAAGATAGTCTAGGTCTTCCCCGGTACCTACATCCCTCTACTTTCGCATTGTATATCAGTTTTGTCATTCTTTCTTCGGACATTCTTTCTATATGACCGAACCAACGGAGCATACCCTTTTTCATCTTTACACCGATACTCTCTTTCATACCTATTTGCTTTCTCACTTCGCTGTTGCGAATACGGTCGGTCAGCTTCACTCCGCACATCTTCCGCAGAGCTCGCATTTCCACCGCATTTATCCTACTTTCATTCTCCTTCTTACATACCCAGCTCTCGCTGCCATATAACAGCGTTGGGACAAGCACTCCATTATGTACCATTCACTCTGTTCCCTGCACTCACCCTTCTCTCTATGTCAGCGGTGTATTTTCCATCCTTACTGAATGCGCATCCAAGATATACAAACTCATTCACTTGCTCCAGCACATCGTTCCCAACCACAATCCCAGTTTAGGGTTTTTAATAAAAAATAGAAGTGAGATATAAAAGGTCATATTCCACTACTTAGCAATGATAGAAATAAGGGGCCACCTGATATTAGAACATATCAAGCTGCCTATTAGGCTTTCAACTTGATTATCGACTATCGCCTGATTTGATAGCCGGAACAAATGGTTTACCTTACTTTAAACGCTTAAATTTATGGAAATGTTACAAACAGCCACCGATCTCAATCAAACTGACCAAGCCAAACACTGCTTACCCTTGTTAGTGTTGGTGACTGCTAAAGGCACCGTAACTGCTAAGAGCTACAAGTGCCTACGCATCTAAGTCCGGATCAATACTCTTCAATACTAAGACTATACTTACGGCAGTCACAACACTAGCTATGTCGAAATACCCCGTTCGAGTCTGTCGCAAAGCAGCGACCGTTAAATTAACCCTTTAACGCTCGTGTCAGAATGACCCGCGCAGGGTTGCCGATTTCTGAAATGACGTCCTGTAACGACTTTAGGGTTTCCCGGTAGTTAAGTTTAATGGCGCTTATTTATAATTTGTGTGGAAATATGTATGTACCAACATTTAAGGTGTACATTTTTATTATTAAAATTTTATGAAATTTATCCTTAAGAACTGCATATATAAATATAAGTCTGACAAATCTAAGATGGTAATGTATCAACTTAACAACAACTACATTATTAATAATAGGTGGTCAATATTAAATCGGTCAAGTTGACTTTATTTCACAATACCAATGTTGCAGAGATTCCATTTAAATGTGGATTTTCAATGGTGTAAAGATTTATACAGATTTTTCATAACCGACGTCCTGGGTTTTAGTCTTGGTTCCGCAGAAATGTGTTTTTTCTTTAAAAAAACATCTCTGTTACCGTCTAGAGTCTACAATTGTGCCCGATATGATGACAATAGGCTTGTCTCCAACTACATTGGGGCCTAAGACCATCAGCAATTGGTACAGGTGTACAGAATACATCTATGCAACCCTCGCTTCGTAGTAATGGTGTTGGTGAAGCTGTATTTTTAGTATTTATCAATATCATCTCCCCAGATAATAATATTATTTGATGATAATTTATTTTAGTAACCTTTTATTCTTGTCATAGACATGCTCTATGCCTTAATTATTGCTCGAGTGTCTTTAGTTGTGAAGCGATGACAGATGTCATCTGTCAGATGACGAATCACCGATTACAGATAGTCGATATATGATGGCGGACGGCGCTGCGTTGTTATTCGATTGGCAACGGGACAAGCGGTCGGACGTATCGTGGAGCGGATAACCTCACTGCATTCCATGTGAGAATTTATATATCGCATATCAAGAAAGATCAGTGTACCGGACGAGACCCCAGTGTTATTTCAAGATTGCCTTTATGTTCGACCACCATGCGGACAACTATGAAAACGAAGATAAATCCACCTTTCACCGTTACCAGCATTGAAAGGCCCATCCAGAAAAGCCAAACGCCGGCATCAGAAGTGAGATGTCAACCTACATACCCACGTGAATATTTGTACTAAAATGATATTCACTAACTTAACTCACAGATCTCGACCCACGCAGGTTAGTTGGTTTTCATCTGACTGTATATTTTGAGCAAAAACTAAGAGTGGGAGGAGTCGATGAAATTAAAACAAAATATTTTAAATTCCACCATCTCAACTCGCGTAGGTTTTATAATAAAACCTTCGCAGGTCGAGTTGACTAAAGATTTAATTTAATACTATGAAGTTTAACCAACTGAGCTGCGTGGGTCGAGATTGTTGAGTCGACTTTATGACTAACCCGTACAAAATAGTGGATGTCTAATCGTGTTTATATAGATCTATATTATAACAAACAGACCTGGGTGAAATAAGACACGTGCTCTTAAATAAAAACCCAAAGGTAAATTAGGTGCCAGCCCTACTCGGCAATTACAGTTCGACCGCGACTCTCGCTCTAATAAATACGTGAATCCAACGCACAAAAGGGACATGGAAACGTTTAATTATTTTTTTCCCGTATTTATTTTTTGTTTCAGAAATATCGCGATGCGCCGCGCTTGGTAAATTAGTGATATTTACCCAATGAACGAGAACGAGTTTACGTTTTGGGGTTAATATTGTGTCTTTGTTTTTTTAATACAAAGATTTTTAATTAGCCTTGGTGGTATAGTATATATAAAATATCAGCCTATACTGCCCACTGCTGGACAAAAGCCTTCTCTCACTAATCGAGTTAAGAGAGATTAGGTAGGAGGTAGGAGACTCCACCACGCGGACACAGTGCGGATTGGTGGAAGCCGGTTTATGGCCACCTGCTGTTAGAACTTCTAAGCCGCCTACATGGCTTCCAACTTGGCTTACCACCCATTACATTAAGTGGTAGCCGGGACCAACGGCTTAGCGTGCCTTCCGAAGCATGGAGACGTTCGAATATGAAAATGCCACAAACGGTCACCCATCTCAGGCCGACCGAGTCGAAAACTGCTTAACCTTGGTAATCGGTAAGAACACCGCGGTCGCACAGTGCTACGAGTGTTTCTGCGAATTTTTATCGTAGTGATCACCTGGTCCTAGATTTGAATTCTAGGTCGGGCAAAAACGTTTCTTGAATTTCCATTACCTATCAGTCCACCATTATCGACTCATCCGCTGTTACATGCCACCTAATATCGTCATCGTTATTTCTCATGGTAAAGTATAATTATTATAATACTGCGAAGGAGGCTATGATAACCTTCCTGCTATTTCCTATTAATCTGTATAAGTGATTAGCTGATCAAGGAAATAATTTGCACAGGGAAGCAACATTAAACCGCTGAGATGTGACTTTCTCTCACAATTGTTGCTTACAAAAACTATATAAAGAACTTCACACATTGACTACAATGTAAAATGCATACCATTATAGTAAAACATCGTTAAACTTGTAAAAAAAATATACCTACTCATCATCTGATTTTTAAGGTTTACAAATAAATACATCTTTCATTAAAGAACGGACTGCCTGTTCTGGTACTGTGTCTGGTGATGTCGGTTCTCGTACGATTCGGCAGAGAGGTACTAATTTGTTTTAATGAATAAAATGGCGTGACGGTGTTACGCCTATATTCCCCAAGCGGGGGTGGCAGAGGTGTACTGAGTACACCCGATTTTCGCCGACAATGTTAGATCCCATGTAATAGGAGGCGAGTCTGTTGCCATATACCGGGCACAATTCCAGACTCTTGATTATTGTTAGGACTTTTTCGATAGAAAAACTTAATTTGTCCGAATAAGGGTTTGAACCCAAGACCTCGTCATCGCGAAGCGCATTATTCGCCACTATACCGACCATTAATTATCAATCAATCTACAACATCACGCCTTACCCCTTGCGAGGTAGGCGAAAAGTATAGAGTTCCAACAGGTTTTCCTTAGAGTCCTCTTTGGCTGTCTCATACACGCTCGCCGGTTACGCAGACACTAGACTTGCCCTTCAGATAAGAAACGGTTTACAAGCATCTATCTTAGGTACTGAGTTCTTAGATTTACCCGAATATTACACATGATATAAAAATATTTTTCGGATTTTATCGGCGGACTGCCTCGTTGGTCTGGTGGCAAAGAGCATCGCTTTGTGATCACGAGGTCCTGGGTTCAAATCCTAGGTCGGACAAATGTAGTTTTTCTAACGAAAAATTCCCAGTATGAGTCCGGAGTCTGGAATTGTGCCCGGTATATGGCAATAGGCTCGCCCCCTATTACATGGGACCTAACATCGTCGGCGAAATATGGGTGTACTCAATATACCTCTGCCACCCCCTCTGGGGAAAATAGGCGTGACGGTATCGCGGTTTATTTTTGATTTTTAAGTTCCCGACGTTTCGAGTGCTTTGCAGCACCCATGGTCACGGGAGGGACTAAGTTAGACGTCCAAAAGGCATAGTTGTTCCGGGGTACCCTCAAACTTCTTCATTATTTTTTGAAATTATTTTTGTTTTTCCGGTCTACGCAGAATGAGCTCACGGTGTCTTGAGGTCTTGCAGTGTTATGCTTGGTTTTGGATTTGATTATATTAATAACCGGATCCCAAGTCGATGAAAGTCCCCAGCCATCTTCTCTATTGAAATTAGGATGTTTTTTAATTTCAAAAGCCTCGCGAACCATCCTTAGTAGGGATCGGTGTTCTTTCACGAGGATTTGTGGTCTATCAAATCTGATGTTATGGCGGGTGCGGTCAAGGACATGTTCACAGACTGCAGACTTCTTAGAGCGACGGTGTTTAAGGTCAGCTATGTGTTCTTTAACCCGAGTTTTTCTGCAATGCACTCGAAACGTTGGGAACTTAAAAATCAAAAATAAACCGCGATAAAATCCGAAAAATAGTTTTGTCTATCTGATGGATAAATAGTGTCGCGGTATTTATGTTACATCTTGTAGAGCTGTGTATGACATCTTTTACGCGGATATAATGTAGATACGAACAATTTGGATGGGTTTTTTCTATAGATTTTGTGATGCATGTTGAGTGATGTTTCCTCTAGGAATTAAGGCAAACTGAATGGGACACTCTATTGTTAATGGGACTCTCGAGTTGAAATGTAAATTGGGTGCAAATTAAAGAGTACCATACTTCCATGGGCGCTCGCTCGTGCGACCGCGGTGTTTTAACGATCATCAAGGTTAAGCAGCGTACGTCTCGGTTGGTCGGAGATGGGTGCCCGTGTGTGACTTTTTCATATTTCAGCGTCCCCGTGCTTCGGAAGGCACCTTAAACCAATGGTGCCGGTTATTACTGATGTGGTTAACCCAAGTTGGAAGTCTTATAGGCGGCCACAAACCGCCTCGAAAATTCCACTCTGAGTTGCTGAAAAAAGCCCCAGCAGTGGGATAGCTTGGCTGATTTATTGTTATAGTATAACTAGATAACCCGGACTTGGGTTATAACTATGAGAGCGGAGGAAGCCAAAGAGGTATGTAAGGAAAGAACCTGTCGGAACTCTGTACTCTCTGCCTACACCGCAAGGGATCGGGCGTGATGATATATATGAATATATCTATCTTTTTATATATCATACATGATCTATCTATCTATCTATCTATAACCTCACGCCAGATCCCTTGCGGGGTAAGCAGAGAGTACAGAGTTCCAACAGGTTATTTCCTTACATACCTCTCTGGCTTCCTCGACTCTCATAGTTCGTCTCATACACGCTCGCCGGATACGGAGACTCTTGACTTTTCCATCAGATAAGACTCGGATATTTGGTCGTGGTAAGATAGTCTAGGTCTTCCCCGGTACTTGCATCCTTCCACTTTCACAATGTATATCTGTTTTGTCATTGTTTCCTCTGGCATTCTTCTTTCCTCTGGCATCATACATGATCATCATGATAAACGATTATTGGAACTCAAAATTATCAATTTCGTTTATTTTGATTTTTCGCCTAATCCTCTGAGTTTTTCCTAATTTTCTTCTTTCCTAAACCACCCCAGCTTTGAGGCCAATAACACAAAACAATAACAATTCTGTCTAACCATTTCCGAGTTTTTGCGAGACTAAGGCACTGCAAATGGTTTTTAAATAGATACATATACCTAGCTACCGTGTGTGAGTGACTTTATATGGATATAATGTGAATACGAACAGTTGTGATGGGTTTTCTCTTGATTTTGTAAAGTCACATGATAAGTTAAGTTTCCTCTAGGAATTAAGGCAAACTGAATGGGACACTCTATTGTTTATGGGACTCACGAGTTGAAATGTAAATTGGATGCTAATTGAAATAGATTCACAGGCACATAATCTATTACGACAGACATTGTGACATTGACAACAGACGGCTTGGTCTAATGGTGTAGATCTTACGCCGCTCCGCCCACTGGATTGAGTAGCATCATCAGCTCGTGTCAGTCCACTGCTGGTCGTAGGCCTCTCCCATGGCATACCACTGAGCTCGATCTTCAGCTCTCCTCCTCCAATCCATGCCCACTGCCTTACAAATATCGTCGCCCCACCTAGCTACAGGGCGCCCTACACTACGTTTGCCGACACGCGGTCTCCACTCAAGAACCAGTCTGCCCCAACGGCCATCGGGTCTGCGGCATATGTGACCTGCCTACTGCCACTTCAGCTTGCTTATTCGCTGAGCTATGTCAGTAACCTTGGTTCTGTGACGAATGACTTCGTTCCGGATTCGACTAGATTGAGTAGTCGCGGGTTAAATTCCCGCACGAGAGTTCTGGTGTGGGTGTTTGCGTGTGTAGATTTTATGTTTGTAAACGCACCCACGATACAGGAATAATTCCTGGTTTAAGGCTACATTTCTAGTATTACCAAATAGAAAAACATGTATATATGTGGGATTGGCTCGAAACAACGTAATTTGAAGTAAATACTGCACTTTTTATTTATTTTGTCTTTACACAATCATTGCAATCTTTTCCCCAATTGTCATAAGCCACCACCCTTTTACATTCATAGATATCTTATAATAGCACTTTGACAAAGATAATAAAACCTACTAATTCCTACTCAGGCTAAACTACAAATCAAACTCAAAAACAAAATTAGACTTAATAAACTAATCCACATATATTTATGTATACATAAAATTTTTTGCCTGACTCGTTGGTCTGGTGGCAAAGCACAGCTCTTTGTGATCACGAGGTCCTGGGTTCAAATCCTAGGTCAGACAAATGTTCTTCTAACGAAAAATTCCCAGTATGAGTCCGGAGTCTGGAATTGTGCCCGGTATATGGCAATAGACTCGCCCCCTATTACATGGGATCTAACATCGTCGGCGAAACGTGGGTGTACTCAGTACACCTCTGCCACCCCCGCTTGGGGAATATAGGCGTGACGGTGTGTTTTTTATAATATTTTTTTATTATTCACAAACAGGGGTAGGTGGTCCAAATGTAATAGAGCGTATTGTGATCATAGCAGGGATATTGGTAGACTTCGGATTTATGCTGGGAATTTCGAAATTAATTGAAAAAAAAAGACTTTATTTGACTTAGGAGTCGAACCCAGACCTCGTGATTCTACGCGCATTTTTCGCTGTTAGACCGACGAGACAGTTCCAAATCATCAGAATGTGTTACAAAGTATTATATATAGAACAACTATGCAAGTATCTTATCTATCCACAACTTTATACTTAGTTTAAAGAGAACTTGTTCAAAAAGTTGTTGAGGGTCTTTGTACATATGAATACAGTAATTCTATAGCTCACAATTGCTTAAACAACTATGAATATTATTAAGTAAACAACACTATCATTATATGTATGACCTAGAGATAAATAAATTATTATTATTATTATCTGGACGGACGATTTAGCGCAGTGGTTAAGATCTTAAGCAGCTCCGCCCACTGTGTCTAATAGTCGCGGCTTCGATTCCCGCACGGGGCAAATCTTTGTGTGATCCACAATTATTTGTTTCGGTCTGGGTATTTGTGTATGTAAATTTTCATGTTTGTAAACGCACCCACGAGACAAGAATAAATCTTAATGGCTAAAAAAAGTGTGTGTGAGTGATCTATGGTGTTGGCCGCGGGGCTTTTACAGCTTCACCGGATAAGAGGGCCAGCGCGCAACCACTACTCTCGGGTCAGAAGGGCAAGGGGGCAACTAGCTCAAGGGCGCTTCAAGAAGGAACGGCGTCGGTTTGGGCAGTCACTATGGTGGAGGGTGTATACTAAGTCTCTCACCGTGGTGCTCTGCACCGTTCGGCGGGCATGACATAAATAAATTATATATTATTAAGTTACAGACAGTTTTTGACTGCCTCGTTGGTCTAGTAGCGAATAATACGCTCTGCGATCACGAGGTCCTGGGTTTTAGTCCTAGATCGGACGAGTATAATTTTTCTATCGAAAAATTCCCAGTATCAGTCTGTAGTCTGGAATTGTGCCCGATATATGGCAATAGGCTCGCCCCCTATTCCATGGGACCTAACATCATTGGCGAAAAGTGGGTGTGCTCAATACACCTCTGCCACCCCCGCTTGGGGAATATGGGCGTGACGGTGAAAAAAAAACTTTAACTCTCTACATACCCCACAACGGATATAGCGTGATATAGATAGGTTGAAATAACAAATGATCAAAGATTACTCCACACGTCACCACAAGACCTATTAACGAAGTATTGTGTAAAAAAATCAATTTATTTTCCCTTATAATGGCCGACGTTCACCCACACTAGTCAGAACGGCACAAATTAATTTCAACCGTATATCAAAATCTTAGCATTCATATTCCATTGGTATCGTCTAAATGACACTTGGGCATGCTGAATCCCGCCAACTACCGGATACAAATTAAAACCAACGCTAAATATGTATTGACATAAGATTGAAAATAATTTAAGCTAAAATATCCGTTCCGTCCAAAGAACTGACAGTCCATTATGCTCCTGGTCCATCTGAGTTAACGTCGAAGTGGTTTTTAATAAGGCGTTAAAATAAAACACGTAGCCACATCTAGTAACTTTTACTGTCCCACTGTTGGGCTAAGGTTTCCCTCATAAATTTCCGTATCGATCTTCAATCAGCCATCACGCAATGCGTTCTTGCTGAAAGACATTGGGACAGGCTCAGAAAAAATTGGCGTGATGACTTACGGCCGGTTTCAATACTTAACTCAAGAATAGATTTGCCTACTACGGATAGAATTTTGATACATTTTGAATGGAAAATTTGCCAAAATTACCTGACAGTAAGCAAATATATCCATTAAAACCGGCAATTAGATGCTTTTCAATTTTTAACACATTGCATGAAGATATCTAAGTGAAAGTCAAAGATTATATAAATGATAAGGTCAAGAAATCAGCAAAAACAAAGGTTAAAATTATTAGATTTTTCATACCGACCACCGGATTGGAACACCTCCAGTAAAAAGATCCGCCAAAACATTCAGCGGGCTAGTCTTTTTAACCGACTTCAAAACGGGGGAACTTCTATGTTCGTTTGTATATTTTTTTTTATTCAACGGACTTATATTTGTCATTATTTTATAAGGAATGAACCTGTTGGATCTCTGTACTCTATGCCTACCCCGCAAGGGATCTGGAGTGATGATATAGATAGATAGATGGTTTTATAAAATTTTATTTTACGGCAGAATCATATCAGAAATTATTTATTGCTTAAAACATGGTTACATAAATAATAACAAAAAGTAACTACAAAAAATCAATAACAATTTTTTTTTGTCAGCCTATTATGTCCCACTACCCACTACTATCCTACAATACAATCATCCCGACAGCTCCCTCGCGGGGTAGGCAGAGAGTACAGAGTTCCAACAGGTTATTTCCTTACAGACCTCTCTGGCTTCTTCCACTCATAGTGCATCTCCTACACGCATGCCGATTACGGGGACTCTTGACTTGCCCTTCAGATAAGGCACGGTCTAATTGGTCATGGTAAGATAGTCTAGTACCCCGGTACCTACATTCTTCCACTTTCGCATTGTATAACTACAAAAAATTCAATTTTGTCTATCTTTTTTCTGAAATGCTTACTATATGCCCGAACCAACGGAGCATACCCTTTCTCATCTATACACCGATACAATCTTTCATACCTACTCGCTTTCTTACCACGGACTGGGCAAAACTCTCTTATCATAATCTTCTAACTGAATCATAATTGACCATCTTAAATACCGCATTAAAATTAAGATGGTTCACATCTACCTAATGTTTTAGTTAGCGTGTTAATTAACGCATCAAGTCGCAGATGGAGCAGAAGTATGACAGGTTGTCACCGGACCGATGTTGTTAATTACCGAGAATCGATTGCTCAAACATTTTATTGACAATAGGCGTGGTAGTAGAGGCACCACGAATCGTGATGAAAATGAGACACATAAAAAGAAAATAAACGTAAATAAATACCAGAATTCTGAATCTAATTGTCAGTGACAGAGGTGTATTGTGTACATCATTATCAAGAAAGCCATTTCAACCTCAAACTATAAAGAAATGTTATAATTAAAAACATTTCTATGAAATTATCTTTCGCAAAACGTACATTTTTCTTTATAATAAAACTATTATATTCTGTAACATCAGATACAGATCGGTGCATGAGACTAAAATCAAGATTACAAAATGGCTTAAAACCTTACGGAGATACAGAAACTATTAATTTCAATATCTTAACTCCAATATACGCACACACCTTCACATTTAATAAAAATATAAAACTATCAAGCATTTTGTATTTATATATTACTATATATTTATAAATATGTTTTTTTATATGAATCCTAATTTAATTATTTTATTATTAGTATTAGCCCTGTTAAGAAACTGTCCCACCGTTGGGCATGGGCCTCCTCTCAAACTGGGAGGGTTTAGGCCATAGTCCACCACGCTGGCCCAGTGCGGGTTGGCGAACTTCACACACCTTCGATAAACTCTTAGGCATGCAGGTTTCCTCACGATGTTTTCCTTTACCGTTAAAGCAAGTGATAGTTAATTTTTAATAAGCACATGCTTTCGAAATGACAGAGCTGCGTGCCTGGGTTAGAACCAGAGACCTCTGACTTTTTAGTCCAACGGCTTAACCATTAGGCTATCACTGCTTTTTTTATTTTATTATAATTCATATAATTTGATAGGAATGATCTTTTTTTGAAAGTTTTGTTTACCGAGGTTAATCTAGTGCTAATAATCTAACTGATGCACATAGGTACCCACGATATAGATTATTTTCTAGTGTGGGTGCCATTATAAAACTTGAACACAAGTTATAGAATTACTAATGACTAATACTCAAGGGGCGTTGGGGCAGAAAGATTCTAGAGTGAAGACCACGTATTGGCAAGCGCAGCGTGGGACGATCGCCTGCCAGATGGACCGACGATCTTGTGAAAATCGCAGGAAGGACCGGTTACGCTGGAAAGCGATTGGGGAGGCCTATGTTCAGCAGTGGACAAGTATAGGCTGAGATGATGATGATGATGAATGCTCAATATTGATTTTTGTTAAGTCACTATATAACCCATCTCATCCCATCGGGTGTCGTACAAGGCGACTAAGGGAAAACTAGGGAATGGGCAGCAGCATTCCCTTAACACTTCGACGACCAATAACTGCGCTCGCCAACCCGCCTGCCAAGCGTGGCGAGTATGGCAAACACCCCCAATTATGGAAGAAAGTAGAAAAACCAGGCCCCTAGTCCCCGGCGGTCCTGTTCGTCCTGGCCACGGTAGCAGCCATGGTAACGACAGGACAAGGGGTGCTAAGAATCTCCGGCAGAGATTCGGCTACCACCAAAACCGAAAATTGGCCCTGGTGACATACAACGCACGCACATTGAGGACAGATGAGAAGCTAGTTGAGCTGGAAGAAGAGTTAAACAAGTTGCGGTGGAGTATTGTTGGTTTATCGGAGGTCCGAAGAGAGGGCGAGGACACGATAACCTTAAAATCCGGCAACTTGTTTTACTACCGGGAGGGCGAACAGCAGTCCCAAGGTGGTGTCGGATTTATCGTCCACAAGTCACTCATAGACAACGTTGTGTCCATCACTAGTGTGTCGAGCAGGGTAGCGTACCTTATACTCAGAATATCCAAAAGATATTCGCTGAAGGTCATACAGGTCTACGCACCGACCTCGGCATACTCAGATGATGACGTCGAAGTTATGTATGAGGACATTAGTAGAGCCATACATACTTCCAAAACACACTTTACAGTGGTTATGGGTGACTTCAATGCGCGGCTGGGCAAACGGGGCGATGATGAGTTGAGAGTGGGGCAATTTGGATATGGGCAGCGCAACCCCAGGGGTCAGAGGCTGGCCGAATTTCTGGAGAAAGAGGGACTCTTTATGATGAACTCTTTCTTCCGGAAGCCGCCTCATAGAAAATGGACCTGGATGAGCCCTGATGGTTCCACAAAAAATGAGATAGACTTCATCATGAGCACCAAGCGACAAATATTTAATGATGTCTCCGTGATTCATAGGGTAAAAACCGGCAGTGATCACCGAATGGTCAGAGGCACATTAAATATTAATGTCAAAATGGAAAGATCGCGTCTGATGAAGTCTACGCTCCGACCTACTCATGCATATATCCAAAACCCCGAGAACTTTCAACTCGAATTGTCAAACCGCTTCGAATTGCTAGACAGCAGCGCATCGGTGGACGAAATAAACAACAGGCTGGTAGAGACTGTTCATACGGTCGGGTCCAAGTATTTTAAGACCCACCGTAAAAATGGGCCTCAAAAACTATCTGACTACACCCGAAACCTCATGGCTGAGCGACGTTCCATGACGCTCCAAACCTCCGATGATGCTAAGTCCTATAGGCAGCTTAATGGACAGATATTGAAGTCCTTGCGACACGACTTACGGTCCTTCAATGCAAGGCGTATTGAGGAGACCATAGAGCAGAACAAGGGCTCTAAAGTGTTCGCAAGAGACGCGTCTATTGGGCAGAGCCAGTTGACGAAGCTGAAGACGGAGGACGGAAACGTAACGTCAAATAGGTCAGAGGTGCTCAGGGAGATAGAGAGGTTCTATGGACAGTTATATACCTCAGTAGCTAAACCTGTTGTTGACTTGGTAAAAGACCCAAGAGCCAAGCTAACCCGACACTGCACTGAAGATATCCCGGACATCAGCCTGTGCGAAATTAGGATGGCTCTCAAACAACTAAAAAACAACAAAGCGCCGGGTGAAGACGGAATTACTGCAGAACTTCTGAAGGCGGGCGGATCGCCGGTACTTAAAGTCCTTCAGAGGCTATTTGATTCCGTCTTGCTTGAAGGGAAAACGCCGGAAGCATGGAACAGGGGTGTGGTGGTGCTGTTTTTCAAGAAAGGTGATAACACCTTATTGAAGAACTATAGGCCCATCACACTGCTGAGCCATGTTTATAAGTTGTTTTCGAGAGTCATTACGAATCGTCTCGAACGAAGGCTTGATGACTTCCAGCCTCCCGAACAAGCCGGTTTCCGGAAAGGTTTTAGTACCATAGACCACATACATACGCTGCGGCAGGTTATACAGAAGACTGAGGAGTATAATCGGCCACTATGCTTGGCGTTTGTGGACTATGAGAAAGCCTTTGATTCGATCGAGACTTGGGCGGTTCTTAGATCTCTCCAGCGATGCCGCATTGACTATAGGTACATCGAAGTGTTGAAGTGCTTGTATAATAACGCCACCATGTCAGTCCGAGTACAGGGGCAGTGCACGAAGGTGATCCCCATAAAAAGAGGAGTAAGACAGGGAGACGTTATTTCTCCGAAACTGTTTACGGCCACCTTAGAGGACGCCTTCAAGCTCTTGGAATGGCAAGGACTTGGCATCAACATCAATGGCGAATACATCACTCACCTTCGATTTGCCGACGACATTGTGGGCATGGCGGAGTCGATGGAAGATCTAGGACGAATGCTCGGTGACCTCAATAGAGTATCCCAACAAGTGGGTCTTAAAATGAATATGGACAAAACAAAAGTAATGTTTAATGTCCATGTCGTACCCACCGCACTCACCGTTGGGAACTCTACTCTTGAAGTTGTCGACGAATACATTTACCTGGGACAGGCAGTCCGGTTAGGTAGGTCCAACTTTGAGAGAGAGGTCAATCGACGAATCCAACTCGGCTGGGCAGCGTTCGGGAAACTGCGCAACATCTTCTCATCCAAAATACCTCAGTGCCTAAAGACTAAAGTTTTTAGTCAATGTGTGTTACCAGTGATGACATATGGATCAGAGACGTGGTCTCTTACAATAGGTCTCATAAAAAAGCTCAAAGTTGCTCAGCGAGCTATGGAAAGAGCTATGCTCGGCGTTTCTCTACGTGATCGAATCAGGAATGAGGAGATTCGTAGAAGAACCAAGGTCACCGACATAGCCCTCAGGATTAGCATGCTGAAGTGGCAATGGGCTGGCCACATAGCGCGAAGATCGGACGGGCGTTGGGGCAGAAAGATTCTAGAGTGGAGACCACGTATTGGCAAGCGCAGCGTAGGACGACCGCCTGCCAGATGGACCGACGATCTTGTGAAAATCGCAGGAAATCGTTGGATGCAGGTGGCATCGGACCGGTTACGCTGGAAAGCGATTGGGGAGGCCTATGTTCAGCAGTGGACAAGTATAGGCTGAAATGATGACTATATTCCTCCTTTTGTTTTTTTTTTAAATTTACACTGATTATGTAAGGTTCCAATGTCTATTGGCGAGTCTATTGTGATTGCCAATCCCAATCTTTGGACAGTTATTCGTTTTTTAAATTGGTTTTAGTGCACCACTTGTTGAAACTAGAATTCAAACCAAGGACCTCTGATCGCCACCCGTAATATTCTACACAAAACCACTAAGGACCGCTGATCGCCATTCGCAATATTCTCCATAAAACAAACGAATAACCACAATATCTCAACTTTTTAAATGGATACCGTCACCCTACAAGCATATGTAACTGACACGTGTCTCGTACACATTTTGTGTTTTGTCACAAAACCTTTCTATTGTTGAAATTGATGCTTTTGTTATCAAAACAAATGCTGCTTGAACGACACAATGCGCTGTGTGTACAGGGTTGAATTTAACCCCTACTAACATCCACGTGAGTTGCAGAATAGCTTGTATTATATTTATCCATATCACCGTTACGCCTATATTACCCAAGCGGGGGTGGCAGAGGTGTACTGCGTAGACCTATTTTTCGCCGACGATGTTAGGTCTCATGAAATAGGGGGCGAACCTATTGTCATATCTGATACTGAGAATTTTTTGATACTACATTTTACTTGATTTGGTTCTAGGACGATTGACTTATAGACCATAGACGTAAATGTCCCAACTCCAGTGTCGGTTGACTGCCTCGTTGGTGTGGTGGCAAAGCGCATCGCTTTGTGATCACGAGGTCCTGGGTTCAAATCCTAGGTCGGACAAATGTTGTTTTTCTAACGAAAAATACTTGCACCGTGTAATATTTAATCTTATCTCTGTATTGTGCGTTGCAAAATAAACTTTTTTTTATTATTTATTTATATCATTATTAAATAACATTGAGAATAAAATCACATATTGAGATAACGAAAACTTCCCAGTACGTGTCCAGTACGTGTGCCTGGTATATGGCAATAGGCTCGCCCCCTATTACATGGGACCTAACATCGTCGGCGAAACGTGGGTGTACTCAGTACACCTCTGCCACCCCCTCTGGGGAATATAGGCGTGACGGTGTTTTTTTTCTTCTTTTTTTTTTTCAGTGTCGGTCTATATTTGAGTCATGTCATTTCACAATATCTCTAATTTTCTTCAATATGCAGTCACACTAAAATCATATTATGTAAGTGACGTGTCTCGTACACATTTTGTGTTTTGTCATAAAAGCTTCGTATTGTTGAAATTGATGCTTTCATTAATTTTTTTTTTCAAAATTTCACAAAACTTTTAATACGCACATCCTTCGATAAAACAGAGGTGCGTACCTGGGTTTGACCCAGAGACCTATGACTTTGCATTCCAATGGTCTAACCACTAAACTATCACTGCTTATGCTGCTAAAAAAATCTTAAAATGTTTAAACCTAACATCAACATTTGATCGATAATAACTAGGAATTGATGAATCAAATTTCAAAAATACTTAGTAATATATAAAACACAAAATTCTCTCCAAAATTAAGGACATTTGGTTTTGACGCAGTAACTCAAGGTTTGGTACGGAGCGCCATACATTAGGCGGCATTGTCCTTTTCTAACTTATTACCTAAATACGTCATTAATTTGTAACCCCTACTTAATCTCCTTATCGAATAATTATCAGCCGACAGACTTCCACTGTAGGAAATGACATGAAATGGAAAATATTTATTCAGCACAGCATACATACAGGGGTAAAAAAAAGCAGATACAAATAATACAATGAGGTACCACTATAATGTATTTTTTGCTACAGTGTGAGCTGTGCCGAAAGATGTTCGGCTCTCCATGTGCTGGAGAGGGACTGGGGTCTCCTCCAACGCTGATTTTCAGCCAAACCCCTCTTCAAGCGGTTTTTACGTAAACATGGGTACCATGAATGGTTACATACTATGGACACAGTAAATAAATATCGCATATGCAATAAATAGAGAAATATTATTAAAAAAATAATAATCAATTGCCACGAAGACCGGCGTTTTGCTGTACACGCCCAGCTTTAATCGGCAATGGTAACTGTTGCACTGGAAGGTGATGATTTAATCAGCAATGGTAGCTGGTGCCATGGGAGGTGGTGATTTTATCAGTAATTAAAGCTGGTGCCGTGGAACGTGGTGATTTAGGTGGTGATTTAATCAGTAATGATAGCTGGTGCCATGGAACGTGGTGATTTAATCAGCAATAGTAGCTAGTGCGATTGAAGGTGGTGATTTAATCAACAATGTAGCTGGTGCCATGGAAGGTGGTGATTTAATCAGTAATGATAGCTAGTGCCATGGAAGGTGGTTATTTAATCAGTAATGATAGCTAGTGCCATGGAACGTGGTGATTTATTCAGCAATGGTAGCTAGTGCGATGAAAGGTGGTGATTTAATCAACAATAGTAGCTGGTGCCATGGAAGGTAGTAATTTAATCAGCAATGGTAGCTAGTGCGATGAAAGGTGGTGACATAATCAACAATAGTAGCTGGAGCCTTGGAAGGTAGTGGTTTAATAAGCAATGGCAGCTGGTGCCATGTAAATCCTGATATGGATGACCATATCAGGACCATTGTGTTACAGCCTCATGGCTGTAACACAATGGCAATTGTTGGTATTATAATGGTAGTGGTAACTGTAACAGTCTATCTAAATTAATAGTAATCTACGTTTGATGACTATCACTATGTACATACACCGTCACGCCATATTCCCTAAGCGGGGGTGGCAGGGGTGAATTGAGTATACCCACGTTTCGCCGACGATATAAGGTCCCATGTAATAGGGGGCGAGCCTATTGCCATATACCGGGCACACGTACTGGACACGTACTGGGAAGTTTTCGTTATCTCAATATGTGATTTTATTCTCAATGTTATTTAATAATGATATAAATAAATAATAAAAAAAAGTTTATTTTGCAACGCACAATACAGAGATAAGATTAAATATTACACGGTGCAAGTACATGATGGCATAAGTAAATATGGTAAGTACCTATTAAAAAAGATGGAACAACTTTAAAGTGCATTACAAAAAAGATCCTAACTCAGCAGGTTTGCTGGCTGTGGACAGCCAGCGCTGATCTTCCGCTAGTACCTTATGGCAGGACCGATGACATCACGGCGTCGCTCATTATTATTTACGAATGAAAAAAAGACAAATGACAGAAAAAAATAAATTAAAAAAAGTAATTCTAAACCTAAGTCAACTAACTACATTTGTCTGTCTATCTATCTATATCATCACGCCAGCTCCCTCGCGGGGTAGGCAGAGAGTACAGAAGTCCAACAGGTTCTTTCCTTACATACCTCTCTGGCTTCCTCCACTCTAATAGTTCGTCTCATACACGCTCGCTGGTTACGGAGACTCCTGACTTGTCCTTCAGATAAGACCCGGTCTATTTGGTCATGATAAGATAGTCTAGGTCTTCCGCGGTACCTACATCCTTTCACTTTTGCATTGTATATATTCCATCAGCCATACCACTGCTATTACCTTCCACACATTTCCTGATGCATATACTTAAATGGTTAATTTCGTAATGTTACTAATTAATTAATAAATAATCAATTACTTGATATTTTGGCGGAAGATTGTAAGCAACTGCAAATTTTTTGGCTAGTTCTTATGTAAAAGTGGTACCTATATCGCCTGTAATTGGCATCTGTATTTCTGTAATGATTTCGTATTGTATTAATGTCTGTGTTATTGGCGTTTCGTATAAGTAAATACACTTTACAGCCTTCGATAAGTCACCCGTTTGAAATAATTTTGGTAAAATATGGATTTTGAAAACACTATTTTCAACTTCCCAAAACATTTTTTCTATAAATACCATAAGTAGTCAAAACAAAACATTGCTATCTCATTTTAACAACAATAAATGCGTTGCCATTGGTGCGGTATTAAATTCGTATAATCCGTCTCACTTTTACTAAATCACCGTGATATTCCACATCAATTAGTCAGACAGATAGCAGAGTGAGTGCCACCATAAAAATCATGGCGTCCGGTGTCAACGAATACTTCCTGCACAGAATACAAACAAAAAAATAGTATTAACATCCATTGAAGTATTACAACGCCTAAAAAAAATTTCACAGCAAACATGCCCAGCAATAGTTGGCGAAGTGATAGAAAAAAACTAAGATATTCCAAAGGAATGTCAGCGCAGTTGGCAATGAAAACGCGATGAAGTCACGCGAACTGATAGTCTGGTTCAAAATCCAATGGAAAATGCACCATAACTTCGCTTTTTAAAGTTGAAATTGGATAGTGTTTCGTATTTAACGATGACAGTTTTGATATCCGTGCCCATTTGTTCAATGACGCAAAGCTGTTATAATGACAAATTATTACGAGGAACTCACCACCATTTTAATTCGTGGAAATAAAGAAATTACTTTTGCACGCGACTGTACTGGCGCACACAAATATAATATCCGTAGTTTTCATTATTAAAAAAATATACCGGCAGTCGGCACACACGATATTTCCCTAGCGGTGGTGTTAAAGGCGTACCATGTACACCCACCTATTTCCAATGATGATGAAGCCATCCTATAGATCCAAGTGAACGTCGCGTGTTTTGTCCATATTTAATAGGAGGACTTGATTGTTATAACACCTCGTACAAAAAATGTGTTTAGTTTCTCAAATTAAGCTTTTAAAAGTCTCAGATTTCTCAAATTTAATTACTAAAATTTCTCAATAGAAGTCTGGAGTATAGTATAGTCTTTGTCTGACCTAGGATTCGCACTCAAGATCTCCCGATCGCTGTACTAAACGCCACTAGATAAACGAGACAGTATCTCGTTTTATGTACACTAATATAGTATTAAAACGCACACATAAATACGACGTTCCTCATTGGTGCATTTAAATTTAGGATCCTGAAATGTACAGTCATAAAGAGAAGTCATAAAATTTAATTTATACGGTAAGTTCTGAATTTTGTTTAAGTACGACCTCGAATAATTATTTTATTTTATAGGTGTCATTTGCTCGCTCTTGCTTGATGTTAGGAAGTGGCTGCCTCTTTGATCTAGTACGGTGCATGATGGTGTTGGTGATCACGCGGTTCTAGGTTAGGTAAAGTGCTTTTTTTATTTAAAAATTGACAGTATGAGAGGTATGTAAGGAAATAACCTGTTGGAACTCTGTACTCTCTGCCTGCCCCGAGAGGGAGCTGGCGTGATGATATAGATAGATAGATGGAAAAAGTGACAGTAACAGTCTGGAGGCTCAATTTGTGGGTTGTTTCGCATTTGTCCCACGAAGTTCCGTGCTCCTTTTATTCCTTTCTTGCCAAATTTTGATTAGATATCACGTTACATCTGGATTTCTCTGTCGAAAAATTCGCAATAGCAGTTTGTAGTTAAAAAATTTGCCAGGTATTATGACACTGAGTTCGCCCCGAAATATGTTGATATCTAGCATCGTTAAAAAAGAAAAGGCTCTTTTGTACATATTAAAATGCTTTCTATATTTTAATATATTTTTACAAAAACATGAGCATGGAAGGTGTTTTAGTACCTATACTATACTATAAAGAAATCTGCTTTTTTCCTTTATTTTCAGTAACCAATTAAACACCAAAAAATGAGACCCCAACTATCACTAAAAAACTTCAGTATAATGTGTGTAAGTTAAACACCTCAGCTCATTATTAAGTAGAGACATATCAAAACGAAGTAGATTCTTTCTAGTTTAGTTGCAAGTAAACATTCCCAATCATCTTTTTCTTAACAAAACAGCTACAGACTACACAAACTTAACCCCGCTAAAACATATTCAAAAGTCGTTCGATATTGAATTCAAAATACACACGTTGAATTCAATTGAATCACGATAGTTTGTACTGCAATAAAATGGAAATTCAAACAAGAACTGGCTGCGGTGAAGCTAAGAGACGGAATGTTTCGAATTATAAAGTTGGCAACATGTCTTGTTAGGTTATGCTAAGCTTGGCAAGATTCTTCAAGCTGCTTTAAAGCAAAAAAGAGGAGTTTTTAGTGGATGATATGCTGAAACTAGTTTTTATACCCACCCTTTTAAAAAGATAAGTATTTATATACGTACAGTTTCCTTCCCACTGTCCTATTGCTAGGCCAAAGCTTTCGCACGCAATGAAATACACTGCATATACAGTGTAGTATTTAGACCCGCTCTTTCAAAAGGACATATAAAGGATATGTACATATGCTTTCCCATATTATTTCCCTGCTGCCTCGTCGGTCTAGTGGCAAAGCGCATCGCTCTGTGATCACGAGGTCCTGGGTTCAAATCCTAGATCGGACAAATGTAGTTTTTCTAAAGAAAACTTCCCGCTATGATTCCGGACACAGAATTGTGTCTGGTATATGGCAATGGGCTTGATTCGCCTTGTGGGCGAAAAGTGGGTGTACTCAGTATACCTCTACCACCCCCGCTTGGGGAATGCAGGCGTGACGGTGTTTCTTTATTCCCCTGCTAGGCAACCTTATCTTGCAAACCAAGGTCAGATAATGAGTCATACTTTACCATGCGGACTCAGTACAAACACAACGTCCAATGCAAGACCTCTATCTTGCATTTTGAGCAAGGCCTATGCCTTGTTCAAAGTTCATCACAACCACCGGCTTTGTAATTTCTCGGAACTTTTAACAGGTCATTGGTCTATCTTATAGGGGACGTACCCTTCCAGTATGTGGCCGTCACTCTTAAACTTTCTACCCTAACGGCCGTCAGTTGTTCGCGCAACGCGCCCCGCCCACTGCCTCTTAAGTAAAGCAGTTTTAAGTGCAATGTCGGTGACATTGGGCCTTTTCTGATTCAACCTTTCTCAGAGAAACTTTGATAGCTCTTTCTATTGCCCTTTGGGTGATCTTGAGCTTTATAATGGGGACTCGTCGTGAGCAATTCAGTCTCGCCGCCGTAAGTCATCACAGGAAACGCACATTGGTTAAAAACTTCTTTTTTAATAGCCTGTTCTGTATCCCACTTTACGTCTCCACACAAATCGATCCTGGGCCTGTAATATCCATGTCTTTCCCGCATAAGTGTCCAAGTCGTCACGCCATCTTCGTCTCGGCCGATCACGGCGTCTGTGACCATCCTCAGGGGTCCATACCGTGACGATGTTTGCCCACCTTTGCGGGCAAACATGATCTTAAAAAACTTCAAACTTGATATGTCATTTTTTGGTAAAGCATGGCAATCAGCCGTCTCTAACACCCGTATCTATAGACATTTAATTATTTAGTCTCAAGAATTTACTTAGCCGAGTAAGGTCATGTGCTTAAAATTCTATACTTGGATAAGAAACCTATTTCTTACAAATTCCCAATTACAGAAAAAACAATTATGTACCCACTAAGTAAATACTTAAGTAAATTAATTGCTTAGACATATTTCTAGATACGGCTGCAACCGTCTCTTACAATTTCTTGACAAAAGTGTCAAACTAATCCAACTTAACTTCTCGCGAACTAAGTTCAAACGAGATTACTAAAAAGGTCAAATCTGTAATTATTTAATTACAAAGTCGTTATATTACAATGTCTCCTTGTAATCGCTGGGTGGAGATTTTAATTGAATTTATTTCTTCGTTAAAATTCCATCCCGATGTCATTTGTGTTTGATAATTTATTCAAATAGGCACACTTTGGAAGTAATTTATTGCGTACCAGAGATAAAACAATTAACGTAAGTAAGAAGATCTTGTTTTTTTCCATCTATCATCCCTTGCGGGGTAGGCAGAGAGTACAGAGTTCCAACAGCTTCTTTCCTTACAGACCTCTCTGGCTTGCTCATAGTTCGTCTCATATACGCTCGCTGGTTACAGAGATTGACTTGCCCTTCAGATTTAACAGTTTATTTGGTCACAATGTCTTATACTTTTCTTTATTTATAAATTAGGTATAAATAGGTATTTTTGCATGTAAATTTTCATTTTTGTAAACGCACCTACAACAGAGAAATAAATCCTAGTGCGGGGCTAGGTTTTTTTTAAGAAAAAGAAAACAGAACAGTACAATAATATGCCACAGCTGGGCAAAAGCCCTTTCTTTCAGAAATCGAGGTAAGAAGAATCATGGATTGGTGGAGGCAGGTTTGTGGCCACCTACTGTTGGAACTTATTATATTAAAACTTTGAACTTGGCTTGACAACTATCACATGAAGCTAAAACGCTAAGCCGGGGTCAATGGCTTATGGTGCTTTTTGCAGCACGGAGATACTTCAAAATGCCACAAACAAGCACCCATCTTAGATTGACCTAGGCGAACGTTTCTTAACCGTTAAAACATCGCGGTATCTTGGAAATATAAACGCCTAAACATTTATGCATAGCAGTTATTATCACAGAGTATCGGTGAAAAGATGAGAAAGGGTATGCTCCGTTGGTTTGGGCATATAGAAAGAATGTCCGAAAGAATAACAAAACTGATATAAAATGCGAAAGTGGAAGGATATAGGTACCGGGGAAAACCTAGACTATCTTACCATGACCAAATAGACCGGGTCTTATCTGAAGGACAAGTCAGGAGTCTCCGTAACCGGCGAGCGTGTATGAGACGAACTATGAGTGTAGAGGAAGCCAGAGAGGTATGTAAGGAAAGAGCCTGTTGGAACTCTGTACTCTCTGCCTACCCCGTAAGGGATCTGGCGTGATGATATAGATAGATAGATAGATAGATAGATATTTATTATCACACGCTAATGTAATGAGTTACCCTCTTACTAGGCTCCTCTCTACTCGCGTCCGTACACCTTGAAATTGAATGTTACATGTCAGTATTTTGTTTGTATAAAATAGACAAGTTATATCGAAGCTTTGTGTAAATTATTCATCTTATCACGGTATCACGGCACTGCAAGCACTTTAATGCAAAATAATTCAGTTATCATAATATATTACAATGTAAGTAAATCAAGTCTTCGTTTAAATTATAATTGTTAACCAACTTGTAATTCTTCACGATTAAGACTTGTTCTCAACGACTTTGTTCTGTGGTTTACAATTTAAATTACTGTAGCAACTTTCACGTAATTAACGCTACATAGATGCCGCTTGTCAGTGGTAGATGGCGCTAATTTATTCGTCATACTGAAACTGAAACGCGCAATAAGAGTTTTCGGGGCGTTCGAACTTAACTTAACATTCCAATAAGAACGAGTCCGCAAGATTTTTGATAATCATATAGAACGTTGCATAAGTTACTAAACATACTTAATTACAAATTGTGCTCCAGAATACTCTTTATTTGACAAGTTTGTTAAACATTGTCAAAACCAAATAATTACATACATCGCATTGTGATCACGAGGTCCTGGGTTCAAATTCTAGGTCAGACAAATGTAGTTTTTCTAACGAAAACTTCCCAGTATGAGTCCGGAGTCCAGAATTGTGCCCGGTATATGGCAATAGGCTCGCCCCTATTACAAGGGACCTAACATCGTTGGCGAAACGTGGACGTACTCAGTACACCTCTGCCACTCCCGCTGGGAAATATAGACGTGACAAATAATTACGAGAAAACAACATAGAAAAATAAAACCCTGATGAAAATGAGTATGCACAATAAATCTCTGCTTCAAAAAATAGTTTTGAAATACTAAGAATGTTCATTTAATGTATATCGATCGCCGTACAATATTATGTACATATATATAGTCGACCCCTAGCCTTTCTCCAAGCATTAATAATTTAAATGCCAAATTAGACAAACGAAACATTGCCTGGGGATTTCAGCCTCTGCAGAATAAATTAGAAAAGTTCGTAACACAGAGGTAAACATCAAAAAGTTGGTAAGTAACAAACGAATTACTTTGGGGCCATCCTGTACCCTGTTATGGCTACAGGAAAGTCATATATTTTCTAAATGAAATATTTTGAGATTTGGGACATGCTTGCTTCAATCGAATACTGAATTGCAATGTAGACACAATATACTTCAGTTCTTTATGGAAAAATTATCAGTAAAAGTTTGAAGTATGGAACTGTGACTAGTAGGTTTAGTGACAATAGGCTCGCCCCTGACATCTACCAATCAATCAATCGTCGGTGAATTGTTGGTGTACACATTACACCTCTGATTGACTACTACCCTCCAGCGGAATGGGCAACTGGGTTATAAGCTCAAGAGTACCTCAAGGAGGAACGGCCTTGGCTTGGGCAGTCGCTACAGTCTCGCTAAGTGTGTCGCTGCGGTGATCTGGACCAGCCGGCAGACAAAGGATTCTTCGACCTCGCCGGCGAGGTTGATGTCTGTTTCCGTGTGCGGTAGGTACCTGTAACGACACGACTATGTTCCCTAAGCAATTATACCCACATTTTGCTGATTACTTTACGTCTCAATGTTGTAGAAGCCCTATTTAATTGTCATTATACTGGACACAATTCTAGACTCCCGAATACTACTGAAATTTTTTCGATAGAAAACCCCAGTTTAAACTTCTTCGCTTCAAGATTTAAGCTCGGGATCAACAAGTACCAAAAGGAAGCCTCTAAGTGTAATAAGTAGTCTTTGTTTTTGATGATTTTGTTCCCAAAATAGTCAGTTGCTATTTCCACCTCTACCGTAACCAAATCTGTAAAGTCACAACTATAAACACATTAGTAGTAGGTAATAAACGCGGAAGAAAAGGAAAATTTGAAACAAACCCTATACCAACCCGTCTGGCCAGCGTGGTATAGTAGGCCAAAAACCTCTTAACATGTTAAGACACCAAACGCAAAGGCCCCCAGTTCCCGGTAGTCCCGCTGTCCGCTGCCACGGTAGCGATCGCGGTAACAGCGGGGCAGGGGGTGCGAAGAATCTCCGGGCTACGACACAAGGCTACCAAAAACACCTGACCCTGGCTACGTACAATGGACGCTCTCTACGGTTGGACCAACACCTCACTGAACTCAAGGTAGAACTAGGTCGCATAAACTGGCACATATTGGGGTTATCCGAAGTCCGAACACAGGGCGAGGACACGATAACCCTTGAGTCAGGCCACCTGTTCTACTTTCGGGAAGGTAATCAGCCCTCTCAGGGCGGTGTCGGTTTCCTGGTCAACAAAGCTCTCACTAACAACGTTGTGGAAGCCAGCAGTGTGTCGACAAGGGTAGTGTACCTCATAATTAAAATCACCAACAGGTACACCCTGAAGGTGGTACAGGTATATGCGCCGACCTCGACATACTGCGACGACATAGCCGAAGCCATGTTTGAAGACATAGCCAAGGCATTACATGGCACCACCAAGGCTCACTACAGCGTTGTTATGGGGGACTTCAATGCCAAAGTGGGAGTACAAGAACGCGGCAAAACGATAATCGGACCCCACGGCGTGGGGCGCCGAAACCACAGGGGGCAGATGCTGGTCAACTTTCTGGAGTCACAGGGGCTCTTCTTGATGAATTCGTTCTTTAAGAAGAAGCCTCATAGAAAGTGGACATGGCGAAGCCCCGACACTGTGACGAGGAACGAGATAGACTTCATCATGACTGACAGGAAGTCTATATTTAGAGACGTCTCCGTGATCAACACGTTTAATACCGGCAGCGATCACCGACTTCTCCGAGGCGCTCTAAATATAAACTTCAAGGCCGACAGACGTCGCATGATAAGATCTACTCTCAGACCTACTGCGCCTCAAATAGCTTTAGGATCCGAAAAGTTCCAACTGGAGCTTCAAAATCGTTTCGACCTGCTGGAAACCGAAGGCAATGTTGACGAGAAAACCGACACAGTGGTCAAAACGCTACAGGATGTGTCTCCAAGGGTATTTCCCGGCAAAAGCGGTAACAGAGAGTCTAAACTCTCGCTCGAGACTCTCGAACTTATGAGGCAGAGACGGGAAATGTCATCCACGCAGGCGTCTTCGCCGGATGGGAGGAACCTCAACCGGAAGATCCGGAAGCTGGTGCGACGTGACCTCCGATGTTCCAACACCCGCACCATCGCGGCTGCGATTGAACAGAACAGAGGCACCAAAGTCTTCGCTCGCCAGCTAGGTAGATCCCATCTGACGAAACTTAATACAGCGGATGGCAAAACCGTGACCTCCAAGTTCGAGATACTCGAGGAAATTGAGAGTTTCTACAAAGACCTGTACGCATCACGGATGGCTAAACCCTCGAGACCCAGCGCTGACGACCACAGAGCCCCACTAACACGCCACGATAAGGAAGACATCCCTGATGTCAACCAGGACGAGGTCAGAGTGGCTCTCGAGCAGCTCAAAAATAACACCACTGAGCTCCTAAAAGCAGGCGGGACTCCAATCCTAAAAAAGTCATCCACCAGGGCTTAACACCTCAAGCGTGGAGCGGGAGTGCGGTGGTTCTGTTCTTCAAAAAAGGTAACAAAACCTTGCTGAAGAACTACAGACCCATCTCACTCTTGAGCCACGTCTACAAGTTGTTCTCGAGAGTACTCACAAACCGCCTCGCCAGAAGACTTGACGAGTTCCAGCCACCGGAACAAGCCGGGTTTCGAAAAGGCTACAGCACCGTAGACCACATCCATACTGTTAGGCAGATTGTACAGAAGACCGAAGAGTACAATCAGCCGCTGTGTATGGCTTTCGTGGACTACGAGAAAGCCTTCGACTCCATCGAAACCTGGGCGGTTTTGGATGCTCTGCAGCGATGTGGCATCGATTGGCGCTATATCGAGGTGATGAGATGTCTGTATGATACCGCCACAATGACCGTCCAGCTCCAGGACCAAAAGACCAACCCGATCGAGCTGCATCGAGGGGTAAGACAGGGGGATGTAATATCCCCCAAGCTCTTCACCAATGCACTCGAAGACGTCTTCAAGACGCTGGACTGGACTGGGCGAGGCATTAACATCAACGGCGAATACATCTCACACCGACTCGTTTGCCGATGATATCGTCATCGTGGCAGAGTCACTGGAACAGTTAAGCGAAATGCTGCATAGCCTAAATGGAGCCTCTCGAGGTGTCGGTCTCGGCATGAACTTGGATAAAACCAAGATCATGTTTAATGAGCATGTCACGCCGGGACCGATCTAAGCGTAAGCGTAAGGTAGGACGGCCCCCAGCTAGATGGACCGACGACCTCAAAAAGGTTGCTGGGACAGACTGGATGCGGAAGGCGGAGGACCGTGTGCAATGGCACGTGTTAGGAGAGGCCTATGTCCAGCAGTGGACTACGATAGGCTGATTGATTGAATAAACGCGGCCCAAGACCTTTATGTGCGTAATAACGGCACTTTTGGCAAGTACATAATTATCTTTATTATTTTCACCGACAGCGATTTGTCGATTTTGCTGTTTATGGAGACTTCTAATGTCTCTGTATGATAGCTTGTTTTTGTTTTGCGAAAAGAGGCCTTCATGCCTATTTTTTAACACAATTTCACAATGTTATAGAAGCCTTATTGCCGTTATACTAGACACAATCTCAGACAGCTACTAATAGAAAAGTCCAAAAACTTCTTAATAATCTTTTTCCAACCGAATAATTCCAAATAATCTACTTATATCCAACCTAAAATTCTTAAAATCATCAGCCGCATCATGTCCCATAAATTCAGGAGTTCTGATCAATAACCGTAGGGTAGCCTCTAAGGATAGTAAGTAGTCCCTGTTTTTCACTGTTTGTTCGAATAATAGCTGCAATTTTCACCTCTACTCCACCTCAAAAACTATAAAGCCACAACAACACATCAGTCACAGCTAATAAATGCAGCCCCAGATCCTAATGTCCGCGATAATAGCACTTTTGGCAAGTATATAATTACCGTTTGATGAAAAATTATTGCTTTCACCCAGAAGTTTTCACCACGATTTGTCGAGTTGTGTTGTTAATGGAAAGTTTTAATGTCTTTGTATGATAACTTTTATTTTTATAAAACGTAGCCCTACACTATGCTTTATTCCTGTGTCGTGGGTGCGTTTACAAACATGAAAATTCACATACACAAATACCCAGACCGAAATAAATAATTGTGGATCACATAAAGAATTATCCCGTGCGGTAATCGAACCCGCGACTATAAGAGCCAGCGGCTTAAGCTCGGAACCACTGCGCTAAATCGTCCGTCAAAAGTTTTTTAGTTTTGCGGAAAAAAAACGTCATATCTGTATTTCTGTTAATAAACCCACATTTAAGGACGATATTAAGTCATAATATTCTAAAAGCTTTGTGACCATTATACTGGGAAAAATCTCAGACTTCGGATAGCTACTCATAGAAAAGCCCAAATATTCTTTTTCCAACCCAATAATTCCAAATAATCTAATTTTAATCCAAAATTCGAACTCAGGATCATCAACCGCATTATGTGCTAAAGTCCAATAATTACTTAACAGTAACCCAAAAGAAAGCTTCTGAAGATAATACGTAGCTTGTTTTTCATGATTTCGATCCAAAAATAGTCAGCTGCTACTTTCACCTCTACCCCACCTCACAAACTATAAAGCCGCAACAACAAACACATCAGTAATAGCTAATTAACCCAGACCCTAATGTCCGCAATAACGGCACTATTGGCAAGTATATAAATACTGTTTCATGAAAAATTATTAAGATCACCCGCGATGATTTGTCACATTTCGTTGTTCATGGAAAGTTTTAGTGTCTCTGTATGAATGCGGTCTAAATCGATATTATAAGCCCCTATTCATTATAGGACAAATGTTTCGCAACACGTGTTGCTGATGACGTCAGACCTGTTCCTTCTCGTTGATCAACAGACATCATAGAGATTAGACGTGTGTTGCGCAAAAATATACACGAACAATGCTGATTAATGAAACTTCTACGAGCGGGATTTGTCCGGCGACGTCTTACGACTTCGATATCTCCTGGTCTCCCCTCCAGGTAACCGATGTATAAAAGAAAATCATCAAATCAAACCGTTTAGGAGGAGAGGCACTCTTAAAATGGAATGTTATATATAAAGATTAAAGCTATTAATTATACTTCCAAGGAATTAGCTATTGCACAAATTCGTAGTATCATCAACAATGTGTCATTTATCGCATTATATTTTTAGGATTTTGATCTGAATCCACCGTGTCATGTGGGAGGACGATTATAATAAACGAAAATTAAAATACAATAAAATATAATTCCTTTGACTTACAGTTTGCATTAAAATTATCAATGATTCCGTACAATAATTTTGTAATTTGTAATCAATTTTTTGTTGTATAATTTCATAGCAGAGTAAAATTTGTAGTTACTTAAGAACATCGTGGTTGCCTATAAATGTGGCAGCACTTAAATATAGTATGATAACAAGAGTTTATACAAATATAATGTTACATAATGTTTGTCACGTTGGTGATCCTAAAATAAAATAAATAAATAAACATTCATCTAATAGACCACTATCACCTAAAATACCAAATAGATCGTGTCTTATCTGAAGGGCAAACTATGAGAGTGGAGGGCGCCAAAGAGGTATGTAAGAAACAAACCTGTTGAAACGCTGTACTATCTACCTACCCAGCAAAGGATTTGATGTGATGATAGAGATAGAAAGATTTAACAATCACTATTTAAAAAGGGGTCGAAATGAAATAGTGACGTAACTTAAAATCAAGAACAGGAGAAATGAAGCTTGACAGTTTTAAAATTAGGGTTCCAGCTCAAATAAACAAATTTTTAAATTATGCTTCTCTTATACTTAATAAAACTCCAGTATTCATTGAATTACAGTCAACGATTAACATGGTATAGATTCTCTATCAAAAAACTCCCAGTATCAGACTGGAGTTTGGCATTGTGCCTAGTATAATCGTAGTAGTCTCGCCCCCTATTACATGGGGACCTAATATTATCTGAGAAAAGTGGTCGTACACAGTATTGGACCCCCGCTTGGGGAGTATAGGCTCGCCCCTAATAAGTTTTTTTTTAAACTTAGACCCTCACTAGGGTTTATTCCTGTATCTTGGGTGCGTTAACAAACATTAAAATTCACATACACAAATACCCAGACCGGAAAAATAATTGTGGATCACACAAAGATGTGTCCCGTGCGGGAATCGAACCCGCCACTATTAGACGCAATGGGCGGAGCGGCTTAAGCTCTTAACCACTGCGCTTAATCGTCCGTTGAAACCTCTGCTACAGCCGCTAGGGAACTATAGGTCTAACAAAGCGCATTAGTTTCTTTAAATCCTCAAACGTTTTGTTCATAGTTTTACGGTGCCCTAATTGAGTCTACCATCAAAACAATAGTCTAGTGTTACCATATTAAGGTTTATAGTGTTTGTAAACGTATTCGATATTTCAAATTTGGAAACTGAGGAGTTGCGCAACCGTTGACGAATGTGGCGCCACGGCGGCCGCCTATGGCAATGCCGTTGCTAACTTAGACCGATGGAATAGAGTGGATAAGATTTTTTGATTTTTTTTTAAATATTAATTATTGTGTGTGTGTGTGTGAATGATGTACGCTGTTGGCTGCGGGGCCTTGACAGCTTCACTGGACAAGAGGGCGAGCGTGCAACCACTACGGTCGAGCCGAAGGGGGCAAAGGCGCCTCAAGGAGGAACGGCCTCGGCTTGGGCAGTCGCTATAGGGGACGGCGTATACTAGGTCTCTCGCCATGGTGCTCAGCACCGGCTGGCGGGCAAGGGATTCTTAGACCTCGCCGGCGAGATCAGTGTCTGATCCTTTGTGCGGTATCTGTATCAGAAAGAAGGGATGTAAAGGGCACCGGGAGGATCAGTGAGAACATGGCGCGGACGGCGGTAGCGGCTGATAGGAGGGGAATAAAAATAATATAAACATGGTCACGCCTATAGTTCTCATGTTGGAGGAGTAGAGGTGTACTATGTCCCCACATTTCGCCAACGTCTTTGTTTAATTACACAAATATCATACGCACAATCATCTAGACCAAAACGAATAATTGCGATTACATGCAAGATGCGAGTATCTAATGCAAGATGCGATTATCTCATGCAAGATGCGATTATCTAATGCAAGATGCGATTTACTCATGCAAGATGCGCTTATCTAAGTCATGCTTAGTTAATTTTATTTGAATTCATTACGTACATTTTGACGACATGGCCCAGTGTATAAAAGCTTTAGCCGCTTCGCCCACTAGATCGAATAGTCGACGGTTCGATCCCCGGAATAAGTGTTTGTGTAACCTACAATTATTAGTCTCGGTCGGGGTGTTTATGTGAATTTAATGTCTATAAATGCACCTACGACCTTATGTTAATTCCTTTTGTGTGGCTATTTTTTTTAAAGACTAGTAGTTTCACGCGACTTCGTATCCGGTCGACAACAGTGCCACCTACCGGGTCTATGTTATGAAGCCTGTGTTACAACTGTCTAATGATGAAATAATTTATGAAAGCGGTCCAGTAGTTTTTGAGTTTATTCGTTACAAACATACAAAAATACAAATCTTTCCTCTTTATTATATTAAGTATAGATAAGTCGCCTTTAACAGAAAGTGTTATAAAATATAACATGTTCTTTAATCACTGTCATATCCACACAAATCGAGCAGTAGTAAACAAAACACGAGCTAGTGAGCCTTGGATATCTGCGTAGGAGTCGAAATTTGGGTCGTCTCGTACATTTTACAATCAACTTATGTAACAGTATCTTCGTATGAGCGTCGAAATGATTCCACTTTCGTAAATTGTTGATAAGTAGGCACCTATCTAGTGATGTATTATATTTTACGTATCTACAATAATTCCACTAGTATTATATATGCGAAAGTTTGTGAAGATAAAATCTGTACACATGGTAATCTGTTTATATATTATTAACTAGCTGTGTCCGCGACTTCATCCGCGTGGCACAGCTAGGCGCGGCGCGGTGCTTGGCAAGCTTCTTACTCGCGTTAACTTCAGTTTCACATTTTGTAATGATTCCGTAAATGTTTATTTATTTAATTCTTTATTGTACATATATATTGACAAATAACAATTTAACTGAAAGTTTATGTACAAAGTTGAGCTCAACTCAATATTAAGTTTTCTTCCAGCAAACCTTAGAGCGATAAAGAGATGAAAATAAAGTAGAGGATACCAACAAGTGTACCTACAGTAGAATTAAATAGAATATCCTAAACTGACCATATATATTATACAAAATATCACATTAACACAGAAATCTAACTATATAGTACTAAATATACATACATACATAAATATAATAAAATATAACTAAATATATACATATATAAATAAATATATTCAAATACATATATGATAATACTATATACGGATAAATATAATTCATGACGACAGGAAATGTTCTTTTCTTGAAGGCGTCCAGTGAGATGCTATTGCGGATGGAATGCGGGAGTGAGTTCCACAAGTGCACCGCGTAGACAGTAAAAGAACCATTATAGCAGCTAGAAGTGTGATTAGGACTACGGAGAAGAAGGGAAGTAGATGTGCGACAGGGCTTTCCCCTAGGAACTAGAAATTCAAAACGTTCCTGGAGATATGCTGGTGAATTGGGATTGTGGAGAACGGAAAAGAGAAGTGAAAGTATCTCGACGACGCCGAATATGCAACCACCTCAATTGCGCTCGAAATTCCGGCACGTGGTCGTATTTTCGGAGTCCAAAAATAAAACGGATGCACAAATTTTGAAGTCGTTCGAGTTTATTGAGGAGCTCCTCCGTCGCGTCCAGAAAACACACATCAGCATAGTCCAGAAGGGAAAGAAGAAGAGACTGAGCAAGAGTTATTCTAGTTTGAAAGGGCAGGAACTTTTGGAGCCATTTGAGAGACTGGAAGGAACCATATATTCTTCTGCTTACTTCCGCAATATGAATATTCCACGAAAGATGGCGATCAATATAGATTCCTAGATTTTTGACACTTTTGGAACAAGCTATAAGAACGGAATCGTACAATACTGGTGGAAGAAAATCTTGGTTCAAAAGGTTTTAGTAGTATCTGCCACCAAAAATGAGCGCTTGAGATTTTGTAGGATTGACTAACAGGCCATAAGTTTTAGTCCACTCGTTGATATTTTTTAGATCATTATTGATGGCTTCAATGGCCTCAGGGAGCTCGTCGATTTTAAAATGACGATAGAGTTGCAAATCGTCTGCATAGAGATGATAATGTGAAGATAAAATTATTGTGATGGCGTTAATGAAAACCGAGAAGAGAAGAGGAGAAAGAACACCACCTTGGGGAACTCCGGCAGTCAGATTACACCACTCTGAGGAAGCCTCTTTGTAGCGGACCGACTGTGAACGACCCCGAAGATAAGAGTTAAACCATTCAGTCACAGAAGACGACACATTTAAGGATGATAAGATCCCTAGGGGGATGTCAAAATCAACTGAGTTGAAAGCACTGCTAAAGTACAATAATACCAAAATGGTAAGGAGTTTATTTTTCATAGCCAAACGGATGTCATCTGTGATTTTTAAAAGCGCTGTTAGAGTACTGTAGCGAGGACGGAACCTGGGCTGGTATGGACTTAGCAGGCAGTTAAAGGAGAGATAACAAGACAGTTGATAATGTACCACACTCTCAAGTACCTTGGACAGGATAGAATATTTATTTATGCTTTATGCACTTATGTACATAGGTGGACTTAATATCTGCGGCATTTTCTGCCACCTTAAAGTGGTGTGAGACAAATGTGGTAGGTGCGAAATTACACAAATTTAAGGAAAAACGAAGTTACAAGAATAAAAAATATAAATAACAAATAATTAACTATTTAAAACACATTAGTAAATACAAATTATATATAATGATATTATGCATAGTACATATTTATATATACCACAAATATATACATACATATATAATTATACAATACATATATAAAGTAAAACTGTGCGACATAACGACATGGAACGACTAACATAGCTCTAATTTTTTGTCTCTTGTCGCAAACTTATAAAATATTCATGTAAGGTTTATGACCTTACATGTTTACATACAAACTGTTATTATTTTACACCCTTGAGGGTAAAACTTTTACAAGCTTTGAATGTCATATTTATTTATATCGAATCAACAGCCTAAAAAATAAGTTTCAAGCTTCTAGCTCTAAAATGACGATACTTCCATAAAACTTTTCATCCCCCCCCCCCCTTTCAACCTGTTACAACTCTTTTTACGCATTAAAAAGTAGCCTATGTACCAAATTTCATTTAAATCAGTTCAGTAGTTTTGGCGTGAAAGCGCGACAGTCAGACAGACAGTTACTTTCGCATTTATAATATTAGTAAGGATTATATTGTTTTTAGTTGCAATAGCTGTTACCCGCGATACGCTATCTCCAAAGCACGATATTAGCTAACGCCGACGCATAAAAAAAAACATATACATCACTTGGGTACTTTTTTTTTGAAAAGGACTACCAGTTTATCTATTTATTATAAATTGTTTGGTAAAATGGCTGATTTAACCTTGTCTACCTACCCTGCCAAAGATCGGAATTTGGCGTAATAATATTAAAAAAGGTACATTGCGATATATGTATGTAACAATGTTTTGTCAGTACATTTCGTGTCAGTCGTCTCGCAAGAATATATGTTTAGATATCTCAAATGAATAAATGTACGTAGTTTCGTGTCCAGGCCATTCATCGTAAAAGAGTTCTCTCCAGAAGAGACAATGAATGCATCATTGGTCCATGTACGAGATCATGTTTGAGTGTTTAAATTAAACATGTATGTACAGTTTCAGGTGAGTTCTTTTAACCACCGAAGAGTTTTTCGTCAGGCGACGATCCTGAATCCAATACCATCTAATGCAGTAAACAAATTCACACATTTTAACGTAACCAGCTCGAGACTAACAATAATAATAATAAATATTTATGGTTTGCCCTGTGACTATCCTGGATTAGTTCTATTATTATGGTAAATTAGGACATAAATTACCACACTAAAAACTAATTAAAATCCGTTCGGTGGTTTTTGCGTGATTACAACACAAAGAGAGAGACAGAAAGACAGAAAAAAAATCCAAAAAAAAAAGGTTTTTTGCCATATATATCGATAAGGAAATGGACCCCAATTAAATTTAAAAAAAATATTCAGTATACAGAATTGGCTCGGTTACATTTTTATTATATGTATGTAGAGAAGATAGAAAATATAACTTCCTTAGATGGCGCTCTTTGCGACATTTTGAATCACGGTAACCAGGTTTTTGTATAGTTCATAATAGTCGGTATTTTTTTTTGAATGATTAGAATCTGAGTCATGAGGACACGGCTCCTGGATCTAATATCAAACACGGCATCCTACCAAAATTTTCATTTGTGCATCCTGTAGGATTTATTTAGAATAAGGTAGTCTAGATCCCAAGCCTTATACGGGATCAGACATTCAAATTTAACAGCCTGCGATTGTGGTGAGACTTCAAAGACTATTGCGCACCTCCTGGTTTGCCCTTTATGGGCCACCACCTGTACAAGGAAGAGCTGAGCGCGGCTACAGATGGAGCGGGACAAATTTGAACCATTGACACGAAAATAAGAAGTCAGTTTCATACTAAAACTACCTAAAGGATTTTGATGAAACTTTACAGTATTATAGCTATACATTAGAATAACTCATAGCCTATAAATTATAAAGATATAACAAAATAAATGTGCGTGCAACCGCGATTAAAAGCTACTGTTCCATGAGATAGAGTACTTAAGGCTTGGTCAAATAGCCAACGGAGCGCGACGGAAGCGCTCTACTACGTTCGGTCGTCACGTTTGCCATCGCGCCGAGCGGGGCTGCGCTGAGTGGCGTCTCCCGTACATTTCAGTACATTACAACTCCCCAAGTCAAGCCACCGTCGCGCTCCCGTCGCGCTGCGTCGGCTATGTAGCGAAACCTTTACTGAGCTATTTATACGCATACTGTATTTACTCGGATTTAAGACAAACATTGGATCATCGGACATGGGACCTAAAAACCGTCGGTGAAAATTGGGTGTACACAGTACACCTCTGCCATTTTACGAAGGTAAAAAATGACAATTAATTTAATTACTGATAAAATAAGACAACAATAATAAACTATATTCATGGAGGAAGCCAGAGAGATGTGTAAGGAAATAACCTGCTGGAACTCTGTACTCTCTGCCTACCCCGCAAGGGATCTGACATGATGATATAGATAGAACAATATTCATCAAGACTGGAGAAGGTGTACTGAGTACATCCACTTTTCGCTGAAAATTTTTGGTCTCATGTATTAAGGAGCAAGCCTATTGCATTATACCGGGCATAATATCAGATTCCTGACTGAAACTGGAAATATTTCTATCGAAAAATTACATTTTGACCGATCTAGGAATCGAACCCTGGAACTTTGTCCTGGATCAAACCTTGTATGCGTTATTGCTATAACACCATTAAATTAACTCGGTATCTAATTAAGCAGTCCTAAATTATGCACATTATTCTATTTCTCCATTTCGATCTCGGTTTCGAAACTATGGGCGCTTTTATTAAAAAGGTGACCACCCGATATTTTGCAATCGCGTCCAATCATAGGAATCGCGTCCAATCTTCCCGATGCCTTTACATCCCTTCTTTCAGATACAGATACCCCACACAGGATCAGACAACGACCTCGCCGGCGAGGTTGAAGAATCGCTTGCCGGCCGACCGCTGCAGAGCACTATGACGAGGCACCTAGTATTCGGGCGTATACTATGTGCTTCCCCCATAGCGACTGCAAAAGGCGAGGCCGTTCCTCCTTCAGGTGCGTTGAGCTAGTTGCCCCCTTGCCCTTCCGGCTCGAGCGTAGTGGTTGCACGCTCGCCGTCTTATCCAGTGAAACTGTAAAGGCTCTGCAGCCAACAGCGTAAATCATACACACACACACAATAGAATTCTATTTATCCTACTCCTTCTATTTTCTTACCTTTCTTATTAAATTTATTGCAGGTTCCAAGACCATTAAAGGGCTTCCCGGGACACCCCAAGGTGTCATCTAAGGATATCATTGTGGATCCTGACTTACAGGAGTTACAGTGGTGGAAGCGTGTGGCGGGCTTAGTCCCATTAAAAAAGGTCCAAATTACGCCACTTTGAAAAATTTTGATAATTATCCCCTAATTTCTACTAAAAACAAAAGTATTTTATCATTTAACCTTTCTCAAATTGAACAAAAAGTTCCAACTGGAGTTTCCTTATCGATTCTAGTCACAGGCCAATACTGTTTCTTGCGGGGAATTAGAGAAAATTGAAGTGACCGTATACCGATGTGTCTAGGTTCTCAAGTGGCGACCACGTACCGGAAGACGTGGAGTGGGCAGGCCCCCCACAAGCTGGGCCGCTGACCTGGTGTAGGTCGCAGATAAAAACTACATCATTTTTTTTATTTAAAACTGTAATGAATTGGAGACACTATTTCTGGCATTTTTATTATTATTATAATAATATTAGCCCTGTTAAGAAACTATTCCACCGTTGGGCACGGGCCTCCTCTCAATCTGAGAGGGTTAAGGCCATAGTCCATTAATTCTCACATAAACATCGAGTCTTGTGCTCCCTCAATTAAAGCCAATCACAGATAACAATTAATTAATAAACATTAAAATCTTATATTAAATAGTTACAATAATAATATTAAGAAACCATACCGTCTTATCTGAAGGACAAGTCAGGAGTCTCCGTAACCGGCGAGCGTGTATGAGACGAATTATGAGAGTAGAGGAAGCCAGAGAGGTATGTAAGGAAAGAGCCTGTTGGAACTCTGTACTCTCTGCCTACCCCGTAAGGGATCTGGCGTGATGATATAGATAGATAGATAGAAGAAACCATAATAATAAACGGTGAAGGAAAACATTAGTGTTAAATACTTTCTTGAAGGTGTGTGAAGTCGCCAACCCGCACTAGGCCAGCGTGGTGGACTATGGCCTAAACCCTCTCAGTTTGAGAGGAGGCCCGTGCCCAACGGTTCGCCATTTTCTTAACAGGTTTAATTATGGGTTATGTTGGGGTATGCGTGGTGGTATAGGTTACTAAAATGTTAGTGAAATGATGAGAGGATAAAAGTTATGAATGCACCGATTACCGTGACTATTAAATGGGCACTGAAGACAATGTTAAATGTGTAGCTATTTTACTTTATATTAGGCATTCGCGTCTTAGTAAGATGTTCGGCGGAAATGCACCGAACACCAATGTTATAAAAAAATAATCAATGAAATATTTTTAGAAAACAAAATTGAGGATGAAAGTCCAAAGATATATAAAAATATAAGGATGTCGCATCATGAAAAAGCATGAAGAAGCTAATAAAAATATTACTTGCAGAGAGGCTATTTTTATGAACACTATAAATTCTTTCACCGTCACGCCTATATTCCCCAAGCGGGGGTATACACCCACTTTTTGCCGACGATGTACGGTCCTATGTAAAAGAAGGCGAGTCTATAGCCACATACCGGGCACAATTCCGGACTCCGAACTATATACAAGGTGTAACATAATAAACACAAGACCTCAGACACCCCGATTAGAGAATTTCTTCCTAAATTCAAACGAAAGCCAAATTTTCAAATTTAAACGTTTTTCCCCTTTTTTTAAGCACTTTTATACCCCAATTAACAATGAAACTTGTACGTGTATATGTACGATTTAAGAATAATGTTTTAGGAATGCATTTGAAATCTCTTGCTATGAATCAAAAACAAATTTAGTTTTTTATAGCGCACTAAAGAATAAAAGAACTTTTTGCAAATTTGAAAAAAAAATTAAGATACATTAAAAATTGCTGGAAACAATTCAGTTATCGATTTAGAACAAACTACTTTCAGGTCTTGCGTTTATTATGTTACACCTTGTATATACTGGGAATTGTTCGATAGAAAAACTACATTTGTTCCACCTAGGATTAGAACCCAGGACCTCTTAGTCGCTTAGCACATTATTCGGCACTAGACCAACGAGGCCGTCAATTATAAATGCTAATAGTCTGATACTCCTAATAGGTATGTTTTCACAAACACAAAGAGAAACTCAGAGCGATAATTCAACTATATATTGAGTATGAAAACAGGAGACGGTGTCAAAGTACTTCTCAGTACTCGAAACGGGCAGAAGCGATTGTGGTATAGTTTAAACCAGGTATAAGATACAGATTAACATGACAGAAAACAAAATGAACAATTTAACACTCAAATTTGACAGACGATTTAGCGCAGTGGTTAAGAGCTTAAGCCGCTCCGCCCACTGTGTCTAATAGTCGCGGAGTCGATTCCCGCACGGGACAAATCTTTGTGTGATCCACAATTATTTGTTCCGGTCTGGGTATTTGTGAATGTGAATTTTCACGAGACAGGAATAAATCCTAGTGTGGGGCTGTATTTAAAAAAAAATCAAGATTAAAAGAGGAAATTCAAAACCAACTATTTCGTTGGACTGGTGGTGAAAGTGGAAGGATGCAGATGTCGGGGAAGACCTGGACTATCTTACCACGACCAAATAAACCGAGTCTTATCTGAAGGAAATGTCAAGGGTCTCCGTAACCGGCGAGCGTGTATGAGACGAACTATGAGAGTGGAGGAAGCCAGAGACGTATGTAAGGAAAGAACCTGTTGGAACTCTGTACTCTCTGCCTACCCCGCAAGAGATCTGGCGTGATGATATAGTTAGAGATAGATGGCGGTGAATAATGCGCGTATTGATCACGGGTTAAAATCCCTATTCTGTATAAAGTGTAATTTCTCAGTAGAAAAATTCCCAGTATCAGCCCTGAGTCTGGCATTATGCCCGGCAATAGAATCGCCCCTTATTACATGAGGACCTAAAACCGTCTGTGAAAAGTAGGTATACACAGTACACCCCTCCCACCGCCACTTTGAGAATATAGGTGTGACAGTGTTTATTTATTAAAACACATGCGACTCGCCCCGGTTTCGCACGGGTAAATTATACACAAAAACCTTCTTATAAAATCATTTCGTCTGTTGGTGAAAACCGTATGAAAATCCGTTTACTAGTTATTGAGTTTATCGCGTTCAAACAGACAGACGCGGCGGGGGGTTTTGTTTCATTATATGTAGTGATAAAATTATGCTGATGATGAAATTACATTTTGTTCGTCTTTTCGAACCCAAGACCTCGAAGCTATCACTTTGCACAGTATCCACCATTAAACAAACTAGGCAGTTTATTTATTTTTCAAAACCAACTACGCTTCATTATATAAGCAAACAACGTAGCCACATCTATTCTTCCAATATCCGGGTGACCAAATTTTCCCACCCCGACGACCGGCAACTTTTCTACTGAACTCCAATTAATTATATCGGATAATGAGTGGGTTCGCCCGCCACCAACTTGGCTACGTGATTTCGTGGTCAATATACTACTATTTTAGTTCTTAAGTTATAGTTAAATCAGTGAAAATGTTGCATAGAATACTGTGTTACTTCGCACCATGATTTGCGAGAGAAGGCCTTTGCCCGATTAGCTTGTATTTCACACTCAGACTCACATTATTTATTTTGTATAACCCTGCGGGGGTATTTACTAATGGCCATATTTACATTATTTTTTTTCTAACTTACTAATCTACCACTGGATCGGAAGGCACCCTCCACTGAGAAGATCCGGCAAGAAACTCAGAGGGTTTGCTTTTTTTTGTTTAATTCTCTGTTTTTTTGTCATCATCATTATAGATACTTACATTTTTATACTATACAAAATTAAGTATCCGATTCAGCTCTAGTGATGCCTTATGGCTGAGATATAAGACTAATAATAATATTTTGAAAGAATGATAAGCTAAATCATTGTGAGTAGACCTTTTTCCACAAACAGCACCAGTTGTTAAAAACTGACTACTAAAGTAGCCATTACCTCTCTCAACCATATTAGAGGGAAGGAAGTGACCCGCGCCATATTGCTGAGCAAAAGCTTTTTCTCACCAATTTAGGTAAGAAGGATCTGTCTGTCTGATCTGTGAGACTCTACTATGTGGATCCAGTGCAGATTGTCGGAGACAGGTTTCTGGCCACCTGCTGTTAGAACTTAGAAAGTGTCCTATAAGGCATCCAACTCGTCTATCGACAACCACAATAAGTGGCCACGGGGACCAAAGGTTTAGCTATCACGTCTTCGTAAATTGAAGAATATAAAAATGCGCTAAATTAACACTTGTTAATGATTACTTAATCAGGCGTTATTGAGACGAATTACTATGAGAGCAGATAAAGCGACAAAGATTTGTAAAGGAAAGAACTTGTTGGATCTACTCTGCTATGTCTACCCCAAAAATGATCTGGCGTGATGATATAGATAGATGAATCCACTCAAATCTGTATCAGGAATCAACCTCCAAATAGCTCCAGTCCCAATAGTTACCAAACCTCTAAACCTCATGTGGCATTAAAAACGAACCCGAGGAATTATCAAAAAAAAAACTTGAGTGGAAAGCTAGCAAGTAAGCGTGCTGTCGCGTTAATGTATATTAAGCGTGACAAGGAAGCCATACAACTGGATAGAGTCACACGAACGTTAATTTTTCGTGCTAAGCCGTCAGGTAGGTATCCTCAAACAGGTACATTTTACCGAACCTAATAAATTTCGCTCTATCATTTCAGTGGCGATATTAAAAACTATATCTCCACTATCGAATATGAGAAATTCCATTCAATGATACAAGAATCCAATTCCGTATTTTTACAATATTTTATGCATTGCAATACCGTACTCTGGGCATTTATTCGCGTTTACACAACGCGGCGCGTTACTATAACTTTGTGAAACGATTGTTTAAAGGTTTCACCACATAGTCGACACAGCGCGACGGAAGCGCGAAGGTGGCGCGGCTTGGGGAGTTGTAATGTACTGAAATGTACGGGAGATGCCACACAGCGCAGCCGCAAATGTCATGACCCGCCGTTGTTGCGCTCGACGTAATTACAAACGAAGTAGGCGGGGGTGGGGGTGGGGGGAGTGAGACGCCAATACGCGTGCGAGCGAGTCGTTAGTGTCGGTTGGCAGCCCGACCAGCGCGACGTCGCTCCCGAAGTGTAACGTGTGCGCCACACTGCCGACCGCCAACCGAGCGTACCCGAGCTCTCCCGACAGCTATTTGAACATACCTAGTTCTTTCAGGGGAATATAAAATTCTATTACATGATTATTCCACGAAGTCGTCGGTAAGCGACGCGTTTGGTCTACGAATAAGAGCCCTGACCGACGGACTTAAATTAAAAAAATGTTCCGTGTAGAAATAGTATCGAATACTCATGGATTTCTGTTTTCCTGGTGGTTGTAACAGCCCCTTTTGGTCAAATGGTGGATTTTATCAGGACATGCGATCACGAGGTCTTGGGTTCGAATCCTAAAACGGAAAGTGTGCTTTTTCTATCGAGAAAAAAACTTCAGTCGTGTCCAAAATCTACTATGTGACCGGAATAATGGCACTTACCTCCGTATTACATTGGGTTTGGATGAACATAATTCTGCTATCCCTATGGAGGACGTAACATCCAGGAATCCAAGAATTTTAGGCGTAACGATGTGTATTATAATTTTTAACCGACTTCAAAAAGGAGGAGGTTCTATGTTCGGTTGTATGTATGCTTTTTTTTATGTATCTTCAGCGATATTTCCGTCAATTGTGGACCGATTTTGATATTTTTTTTTGCATTGGGTTCAGTATATATCCAAGGTGGTCCCATATTATTTTTTTGACATTGGACCTTGGACTTAGAAGATACACCAGGGAACTCCTTAACGACAAACAATAGGCATGTGTAAATTGAGATATTATTGGTATTACGTCAATTCTATAGGTACCCTACTATAGAATAATTCACTGGTCACTTAAAATTGTAAAATAAATATCTTTTAAAAAAAAAGGTAAACCGACTTCAAAAAGAAAAAAAAAAAATATTTGAAGTCGGTGCCAAGTAACCGACTGCACCAACCAGCACCGACTTCAAATATTTATTTTTTTCTTTTTGAAGCCAGTTTACCTTTTTTTTTAAAGATTTTTATATATTTAGAAATGATATCAATTCTTTTGGATTTCTGTTCTCCTGGTAGCTATGCTTATGTCATTGCCTCTTTGGTCTAATGGTGGATTGGTAGTATCAAGTTATTAAGTATTGGTCGAGTAGCACAATTGCAGCTTAGGAGAGGAAGTAACTGCCTTTTACAGCTTCCAGAGTATAGTTTTCATAATGGTGTAAAGCTACCACTATGTGTATACTCTAGCTGTCGTTACTACTTGGGTGGATTCGAATCTTAGATCAGAAAACTGTGCCTATTCTTTTGAATAAAATGACAGTAGCGGTTCAAAATCTGTAATTGTGCCTAGAATAACGGCAGTAGATTTGCCTTCCCATTACATTAGTTAGGGTGTGCATATTACACCTCTGTTATTCCCTCTTAGGGTGGGATGAACAGCTCGTCATAGAGCGAGCTACCACCGAGGAATTTTATTTATTTATTTATATATTTATTTATTTTATTCTTCATGCATATGTCACAGTATGTACATCCATAGGCGGATTTAATGACTGAGATATTTTCTCCCAGTCTACCTTAGGGTGGTGTAGAAACAAACAAAGAATGAATATAATCAAAACGATGAGAAGGGCACTGCAAAAGACGATTACTTGAGGAACGAAGATTTGTCTCGTGATTGGAGCACGTATACTGAAATTTGGAAGTAAAATTTAGTAAGCGAGGTTGAAGGAAGAAGAATAGAAAATAGTGTTGTCAGGGCCCTCAGAGTTCTATGCTGTCGAATAGGCAACCTCTTTAACTAAGAACGATGCTCTGACACATGGTAATATTTACGTAGGTTAAATACGAATCAAATGCTGAGAAGCAAATATTTAGAAGGCGCTCTAGTTTGTGCAGGTGATATGCATTCAGGTCGAAGTAGCACACATAACCATTGTCGAAGATAGGGAAGATCAGGGATTGTACAAGCGTTGCTTTTGTATTAGAAGGGAGCAAATTTTTTAATCGATATAGGTATCGCAATACACCAGTGATCTTTTGACCGACGGCCTTAACTTAAGTCTGCCATATAAGCGTCGTGTCAATGTGCAGACCAAGATCTTTTATACTGGAGTTTAGAGGAATAACTGTTTCGTTGAATTCAAGTGAAGGTAAAGTAGCCAAATTTACCCTGCAAATCAATGTAGAGCTCTTTATAAGAATTTTACTCGGTGCGGTATTTATTTTGTCTTTATATATTTAGAAATAATATCGAATACTCGTGATTTTCTGTACCCCTGGTAGTTGTTCTTATGTAACTGCGTTGGTCAAATAGCGAATGGTGTGGCTAGGGAGGCCTTAGGTTTGACTACAAAATCTTCTTGTGGTTTTTATATCAAAAATAAAACACCACAAAATTAGGTTCATTTCTAATTAAGTTATTCACAAAACTTTTCTAACTCTATTGTAGCTAAACATTCGTTAAAAGATTACTCTGTAAGTACCTAGAGTAACACGATGTAGGTAGATAATAACCGCTTTATTTTTATAACTAAGTAGTAACTGTTAATAAATAATCATTATTAACCGCGAATTTATGAATAAGTATTATTTGAAGGACAAGTCAAGAGTCTCCGTAACCGGTGAGCATGTATGAGACGAACTATAAGAGTGGAGGAAGCCAGAGAAATATGTAAGAAAAGAATCTGTTGGAACTCTGTAGTCTCTCCCTACCCTGCCAGGGATCTGGCGTGATGATATAGATAGATAGATGTTTGTATAAGACCAATTAACATACATAAATAAAAAACTTTTGATTTTGATTATTATTTAAGGCTGCCGACGTCCGACTACCGTTTTTTATCGGCAAAAAATGTAACTCTAGATTTCAATGCTAATACACACACGTTTTGCAGGAAATTGGTCACAAACAATGGGCGACAATAGTTGCCGAAAAAATCCTCCTGATTACCTGAACTACAAACATTCGGCAGGCAGTCTACGGGTTAAAGATATAGACTTAACTTTTATTTACAACTTACCTTGCTTTGTTAGTATATCTCAACTCAATCCATTAATCCGTGTGGCTCACTAAAACCACTAGACCAACCCATCGTCATATCATAGTCGTCATCTTTTAAAAGGAATGTGAATGTTTCTCACGCAAAATTAAATTCTACGCAGATAAAATTAAAAATCTCAAGATCAAGTCGGCTACAGACGTGTTGAGTGAATCAAACATTTTGATCTTACTACAAATGTTAGTGGGAACAATACAAGGTCAATGATGAACAGTTCACATGTATACAACACTTTATTGTTACAGATTTAAGCAGACAAGAAATTGTGTGGATGAGGCATACAAAATTTTACTTACCTTATCCCTCTATATGGGCCACGAGATCAATGCGAAAGTAAATTTAAAGATATAAGGTTAAAGTTACCGGTGTATCATTATCGTCAGACAGAGCACTTCAGCCTACAATTGTCACGACGATTACGAGCCGCGAGACAGATGTAAGTGTCAAACAAAATTGTACTTTATTCAACAGCAATAAGAGGCATGGCTTGTTTCTATGGTGTTATGCCATAATACCATTGAATTAAATATTAATTTCGTTTGGCACTTAGAACTGTCACTACCCATCTTATATGAATAATATTATAATAAGCAATATTTCAGAAGCAATTAGGTAGATGTTTATGGAAACTCTTCGATAATAAAGACAGCAGATTATACTTAGCACAATTATTAACTCATTAACAAATCACTTATACTGCTTATAAAACCGAATGCGAACACAATCTTGAAGTGTTTATAGTGCGTGCACAATGCTAATTGTAGTATGCATTAATATCAAAATATTATCCGCCCCGCTCGCAGAACTGTCAAGGCAGAAAGTTTCTCAAGTGGCGATCATCTTTGGAGTGGGCAGGCCCTTCTACAAGATGAACTGATGATCATATAAATAAAGGGCGCTGACGAAAGCTTGGCAAAATCGGACATCATCATGGCGATCTTTGGGGAGAACTTTGTCTACTACTACTACGCCCCACAAGATGGACCGATTACCAGATAAAGTTTACCAGTAAAAGCTGGATACAGACAGCACATGGCATGACATAATTATGGTATTTTCAGAAAAACCTATATCGTACAGTGGACTTCTTTAGCAGATATTGATGTGTGTAATTATATGCCACATCCAAATGACCTTTATTAAGATCAGAGTGAATTAAAAAAATATGCAGAGGCCTCCATGCTCTGTTAGCCACCGTGGGAGTCACAAAATGTGCAGTGAGGTAAATTGCGACTAAAAACTATACAACTTTTAGGGTTGGCACGACTAAGAAACTGATGAGTTTGTATGAGTTAAATTGTAAGAGTTAACCAATATTACTTGATCCAATCGATCGGTCCTTAATTTGTTAGTTTGTACCAGAGATGGACAAAATGTAATCAGATTAATGATTAACCACCCCCGCTTGGGGAATATAGGCGTGATGGTGTATCAATGATTAACGATTATAATTACATTTTGTAATCTTCAACGATTACGATTACACTTTTAATCTTGAATCATGATTGAATATTACAAAATGCAATTCTAATCATTAATCTGATGACATTTTGCCCATCTCTGATTTGTACTTAGAATTCTATCAGTCAAAATCCTATCAGTCTAATCCTAAGTAAAGGCTATTACTTACTCCAGCGAAAGCAAGTATAACTCAGTAATTCAAAATCTTAGGAACTGGCAATATTGAGTCTTACGTTTTGTTTATTAATGAAAAGGTAGAAAAAGTGCACAGGTTCAACAAAATTATGCACCGTTATAAGTAATGTTCATTGCTCAACAAAAGAAAATTGTGAGACGCTAATAATTCTATCTTTTGTCAGTATTTCGCAAATAGAATAGAAATGGTGAACTGAGTAAATACTTTTATTCAAGTGGTTACTCCGACTTGTTTATTGATACGTGTGTTGGTTTAAGATTCGATTATAGCGGAGCGTTTTAGTAGAGTTGGAGCTCTTGTCTATTTAGATAGGGGAGGATAGTAAATATTATGATAATATTAGCCCTGTTAAGAAAGTGTCTCACCGTTGGGCACAGGTCTCCTCTCAAACTGACGGGGTTTAGGCAATAGTCCACCACGCTGGCCCAGTGCGGGTTGGCAAACTTCACACACCTTCGAGAAACTCTTAGGTATGTAGGTTTCCTTACGATGTTTTCCTTCACCGTTAAAGCAAGCTATAGTTAATTTTTAATACGCACATGCCTTCGAAAAGATAGATGTGCGTGCCTCTGACTTTGCAGTCCAACGATCTAACCACTAGGCTACCACTGCTTTTAATAGTAAAATATACAAAAAAATAATAATTTAAGGCTTAACAGCCCTAAGTGGAATACAGTTAGCGACATGGAATGCATCGCGTGCGAGCAAGTGACGTGTCATTAAGGACAGACCAATCCGCCTGGCTTTTATCATTTCGGCTGCAGAATTGAAACAATTATTTATACATTTCAGTAGAGATGATGAAAATTAAATACCGTCACATGTACTTGTGACGATGATATTAATTTCAAAGGCGGACGATTTAGCGCAGTGGTTAAGAACTGTCTAATAGTCGCGGGTTCGACACATACCCGACACGACACAGGAATAAATCCTAGATTAAAAAAAGGGCTAGGCAAAAAAAAGGCCGTGAGCGTATTACTATTATGTCAGGCGCGACTGTGGACTTCGGATTGCTAAAAATAGATAAAAGTAAACACCGTCACGCTTATATTCCCCAAGCGGAGGTGGCAGAGGTGTACTGGGAACACTTTTCGCCGATGATGTTAAGTCCCATGTAATAGGGGGCGATCCTATTGCCATAAACCGGGCACAATTCTGAAAAGTTTCTGGGAAGTTTTTGTTAGTAAAACTTCATTTGTCCGACCTAGGATTTTAACCCAAGACCTTGTGATCATTAAGCGATGCGCTTTGCCACTAGACCAACGAGGCACTCCGCATTGTTACTTTTTTTTGTCATTGACTATCTTCAATAATAGATAACTTGTCTCCAGCAATGAATATAATATCAGCCTATATTGCCCACTGCTGGACAAAGGCCTTCTCTCACTTATCGAGGTGAGAGAGATTAGGTCATACTCCACCGCGCGGACCCAGTGCGGATTGGTGGAGGCAGGCTTGTGGCCACCTGCTGTTGGAACTTATCAAGCCGCCTTTAAGGCTTCCAACTCGGCTTAACGACTACCACATTAAGTGGTAGCCGGGACCAACGGCTTAACTTGCGTTCCGAAGCACAGAGACGCTCGAATATGAAAATGACACAAACGGTCACCCATCTCGGGTCAACCGAGTCGAACGCTGTTTAACCTTGGTAATCGGTAAGAACACCGTGGTCGCACCGCTACGAGAGCGCGAACCAGCAATGAATACATACCCCAATATACATAATTTGTCTCATATAATATTTTCTTTTACTATTTTTTATTTTGTTTAAAAAACGTTGCCCAAAAAAATAAATCCTCCTAAGGAGGATTTATTTCTTTGTCGTGGGTGCATTTACAAACATGAAAATCCACATACACAAATACCCAGACATGCACATATAATTGTGGGTAGTAATATTTTGATTTGGCAAAGTGGTTAATAGCCTAAAACATACTCGAATAGTTGCGGGTTCGATTCCCGCACGGGACAAATCTTTGTTTCGGCCTGGGCGTTTGTGTATGTGAATTTCGTGTTTGTAAACTCACTTACGATACAGGAATTGTTTTTAGAGACTACGATTATAAAAAAAAACGTTGGTCCAAAGCAATTTATTATAAATGAAACTTCAAAATCAGGCCCAATAATTAAATACAAATCCATCAAGAGAAATGAGATAAAAGTAATTTTAACACGTTTATAATTATGTTGGATCGGTGTGTCATTATTTTCATCCATGGTTTGTTTTTAATGGATGTATTAATTTAGGTGTGTGGCTCATAGTGGTAAGCGAAGCTATGCTATTTATCATCGCAATTGGAATATTTTTTATGGTTCCAGAATTTTTAAATAAAATTATGTAAGTATTTCTTCCGTTTGATCATCATTATTTAAATTAGTTTATTAAGCCAATGGATGTACTATTACTTAAACAAGCTGAAATACACACGCTAAATGTAAAGCTATGAATATATATATATATAGGTGTAACTTAATAAACGCAAGACCTGAAAGTAGGTAGTTTGAAATCGATAACTAAATTGATGAATCCAACAATTTTTTTGTATGTTACATTTTTTGTGCGATAAAAAAACTAAAATTATTCTTGATTCATAATGCATTAGTAAAATGAATTTTTCAAAATGCACATATACACATACAAGTTTCATGGTTAAGTGGATTTATTAAAAGTGGTAATAAAAGTGCTTAAAAAAAGTGTAAAGACCTTTGAATTTGGAAATTTGGTTTTCGTTTTGAATTTATGAAACAATTCTCTGATTGGGGTATAACATCTTGTAAATATAATATTCCGAATAACACCACATATATGTGAAAGGAAATACTATGGAATACTGGAATGATAAGTATTGTTATACATAATTTAAACTATGACTTTAACGTAATTATTCGAAAAATTATAAAGAAGCATTTCAACACATGGTCTAATCTCTCTCACCTCGATTTGTGAGAGAAAGCCTTTGCCCGGCAGTGGGCAGTATAGGCTGATATTATTATTATTATATATCTCAACACAATATTAATAAAATCGATTTTCTTTTCCTCCAAAAGTCTTAAAGTTATATGCAAACTTTTTATAAGTCGAAATGTGTATGAATAATATAAACTTTGATTTTGATATCAATATACTGTAACAAGCTGACGTCCGGACAGTGGGCGCGGCCAACACCCTTCCACGCGGTTTGGGGTTCTCACGAGGTCTCGAGCGGCAAGCTGGCGGTTACCTCGCTCTCTTTTGCTTGGGCGGTCGGACAGTGCGGACGTGCTAGAAACTAGTCAATAGATTTAGAAAATCGGTTTTGCTATTTTTTTTTAAATAATATAATTTAATTAATAATTTGTAAAATATTAATCATAAAGGTTTTGTGTTCTGTGTGTATTTGTTTTTATTAAATTTCACTTCTGGTTTGTAATATTAGAAGTGGGATTGTGCCTCGTGGCCTACCCGCTTTTGGTACGACTGACCGACATTATAAATAAAAAAGAATTGTTTTCACATTAACGTTTTATAAAGATCATAGTTTTCGTTTAATTTGCTGTGTTCAGTGTTAGTCGAAAATGTTCGAAAAACAGACTTCTTCTCGTAAACGCAAGCGTGATTCGAGCAAGGATGTGCTGGATGCTATTCTTGCTAGATTAAATACGCTTGAAGAACGTTTCGCGACACCGCCGCCGCCGTCCGAGCCACCTTTACAAATTGCGTCGACGTCAAGAGGTGCGTCGCAAGTAGTGCTACCCGCACTAACAAATGACGTGACCACCGACAATGTGCGTGATAACGACTCAACGGCGGGCTGCGCATCCGCTTCGGTATCGCGAGAAAGCAACTATACTACTGAAGACACAACTGGCAGAATCGTAAAGGCCATAACTTTGCTAGTAAAAGTAAGGTCGAATAATTTTATCTCTAATTTTAACCTGCATGTTCACAATATCGATGTTTGGTGCGAGGAGGTAGATAGGGCTAAGGAAATTAACGAATAGGACGATAATGAGTGCTTGTCGCGGATTGGAAATTGCTTAAAGGGAGAAGCGCGTGTGTGGCTTAATGAGTGGTCTAGCGCGGATCGCTCGTGGATGAATTTCAAACGAGAATTTAAAGCACTGTGCCCGCGAACCGTCGATATTGCGAACATTCTTCACGAAGTTATGACCAAAGATTCCAAAAGTTATGTCACGTATGCTTCGGCATACGTGACATAACTTTTGCTAGGCGTTCGTTGTTAAGATTAGGCCTAGTCAAAGGTTTATCGGATGAACTAATAGTTGCCATAGTTCTAAGGGGTATTACAGATCCTCATATTAAGGCCGCAGCCACTAATGCTAATTTGCAACCTAATGATTTAGTACAATTTTTATCGATGTACGTAAAACCAAAAAATGATTGTCGGTCTACCCGCGAATTTTCACGTGTTTCACGTTCCAGTTCCAGATCATTCATGACTCAACGTAGCGATAATAATAAAGGGGCTAGTGATATGAAATGTCATTTTTGTGGAAAAATCTGACATAAACACATAAATTGTATAAGTGCTAAAATAAAACGGTTAGGGAACAATTCAGAGCCGGGGTTATCCGAGACGCCGTTGTCATTTCAGGCAATAAAGACGTGTTCTTTTTGTAAGAGGAAAGGTCATGTAGTGGATGATTGTTTTGCGAAACAACGTTCCGAGTTGGATAACCACAACCCACGTAATTAAAAACTCAAATTTATGTTAAAACGAAAATTAGACAGTAGTGTTTCGGGGTCGACGACTGATGTTATAGGTGTGCCGGTGTAGGTACCTGTAAATAGTGGGTCTGGCATATCCCATATATACAAAATTCGTTGTTCATTTTAATATCAGCCAGAAAGCTACCTATTGTATTTTACAAGGCATAGGAAGTCAATTAGTAGAATGTAAATCGTTTGTGACGTTAATTGTTGAACTACCCCCTATCGAAGCCGATTTTTACGTAGTACCTCTTGGGTGCACAAGTATTCCTGTCATTATAGGCACCGACGTTCTAAATCGTGACCATATTACGTATGTCCGAGAAAACGGTGTTCAACTTTTGACGCGTTCAAGTTCGCCTATCGCTGTAAACAATATTTTTGATATTAGTAATGCAAATACAATGGGAGTAAAGATCTACTTTTACGAAAAAAAATAATTGATATCAGAAAGATTGTTACTATTACAAGTTTTAGGAACCCTTACTATGTTTTTACTTTTTAATTTATTTTTACTTTAACTTTATCAAGGTTCTCTATTAATTTAAAGAAACTCACCTTTCTTGGTCGCAAAGTAGAGTATCTCTAGAAGGTTATTAGTAATGATCAGGTTAGGCCGAGCCCGCATAAATGACTTCCCCGTGTAGCCACGTGGTGCCTATTTCACAAGCGAGTGCTACGCGCTCCTCTTCAGCCCACCAAATCCTGGTCTAAGCTAGATATTCCTTTAGCCGAAGTACATATGAACGAAGTTGGTCCACTGCCCAAATCCCAAGGTTATAAGTACGTATTTATTAACATCGATGCGTTTACAAAATACTGTCTCTTGCAGTCACTTTATCGTCAGGAGACTGCCGACTTAAAGCATGTATTTATCGATGTGGTTTTGTTATTGGGTTTCAGAGACTTTTAGTAACAGATCATGGACGGATGTTCGAGAGTGCCGCTTAGCGGGACCAGGTTAGGTTTTTTGGCAGTGACATTTATTTTATCACGCAAGGTATGCCATGTGATGGGCAGGCTGAGCGTTGTCGAACCTTACTTACTAAACCTGCTTCGTATTGAAGTGAACCATAAAGGTTATAATTGGTGGGATGTGCTATGGAGGACTCGACTTATTTTAAACTAGCTGTCCCCGCAAACTTCATTTCGCTTTAATATCATATAGCCCATGTTACCCGCTGATGATGTAGCTTTTTATAGATGAAAGAATTTTGAAAATCTGTTAAGTAGTTTGAGTTTATGCACTACAAACAAACATACAAAATTCAAAACCACTATACCGTACCACGAATATGTCACCCCTTCAATTTCTCATCAGAATTTACTCCACCACACCTGTCCTATGCGCTCTCGTTCGGAATGTTGCGATAAATATAGCTACCTCAAATCGCGAAGCTATTATGGCATTGAAACCACAGCGTGTGTCGTCACAGCTGCCAAATAATCAGCAACAGTACGAATACGTAATCGACGGACGATTTAGCGCAGTGGTTAAGAGCTTAAGCCGCTCCGCCCACTGCGTCTAAAAGTCGCGGGTTCGATTCCCGCACGGGACAAATCTTTGTGTGATCCACAGTTATTTGTTCCGGTCTGGGTATTTGTGTATGTGAATTTTCATGTTCAAGCGACTTTCACATCATCGGTATGAACCGGAGCCGTTGGCTGGCTCATACGGAAAGCGTACGGAGGCTGCAGCCGAAAATATGTTAGCATGGTCAGGAGAGTGGACTTCAGAGGCAGGTGCAGCGTTTTTCAATTGTAAGTTAACGATATTGTTTTACTTTCCCGCTTAAGCAGTTTTGTGTACCTCTGTAATTGGCACGTTGGTATCGAGTGTGATTCTCTACCACGGCGGATGGAATGCTCCGCTGGAGTCTTTTCCATATTCACGTTGACATATTGTGTCACCGCAGACGGACGACTCATGAGAGCCTTTCCGTATTCACGTTGGTATCGAGTGTGATTCTCTACCACGGCAGGGCAGTTGGCTCCTAAGGAGCGCTGTCACGGTGTACTAGTCACTACCGCAGTCAGTATAGACACTGGCCAGTTGAGATGAATGGAGGGCCCTCGAGAGATCGAATGGTATGGATGTAGTCAGTAGTGTGAAAAACTTTTGTGAGGAATGAGTGCAATGTGAAAACTTTTGTGGAGAATGAGTGTAATGGTATGAAGTATGAAGAGTTATGAGTGCGCCTATTATAACTTAAAGTTGAGTTCTAATGTGACCAATTTATTTGTGTGTTAGCGGACTCTGACGAATCACCGTTAGAGACTACGGCGGAGAGTCAAGCGGGACCTAGCAGTGAACACACCAGAGTTGCGGACGAGGACGACCGCCAGTCAGGAGAGGCCGTGTAACAAGCTGACGTCCGGACAGTGGGCGTGGCCAACACCCTTCCACGCGGTTTGGGGTTCTCACGAGGTCTCGAGCAGCAAGCTGGCGGTTACCTCGCTATCTTTTGCTTGGGCGGTCGGACAGTGCGGACGTGCTAGGGACTAGTCAATAGATTTAGAAAATCGGTTTTGCTATTTTATTTAAATAATTTAATTAATAATTTGTAAAATATTAATCATAAAGGTTTTGTTCTGTGTGTATTTTTTTTTAATAAATTTCATTTCTGGTTTGTAATAATACAGTATACTCGTTGGGCTAGTGCCTAGCTTTATGTTCACAAAGTCCTGGGTTCAAATCCTAGGTTGGCCAAATGAAGATTTTCTAACGAAAAATTCGCAGTATCAGCAAAGCCCGGAGTCTGGAATTGTGCCCGGTAGTATGGTAAGGCTTGCTCCTTATTACATGGGACTTAACATCGTCGGTGAAAAGTGGATGTATTCAGTACATCTCTGCGACTCTTGCTTGGAAAATATACGAGTGACGGTTTTTATTTTATATATTTATTTATTTAAAATTCATATCAACATAGCAGCACTTATTAAATCAATTAAAATCTAGTGCATTAAAAACTTACAAATTTACTGTCTCAAAACCCGTTGCTATAACGATGCTAACATAGCAAAACAATCGTTGTCTCTACAATACAGACCTTATCTGTAGCCCGAAGCAAGACACGTGTCCTATTTGCTTTTTATATTAAGTTTATAACTCAATTCACATGTCAGCATGTGTTTCGGTGTCGCAACGATTTCTTTGACAATTACTGTAATGTAGACTTCGTGACATCGGTGTAATGTTTTTATCGAGTTGAATGGAGGTAGGAACAATCAATTGGTTAGCGGCGATATATTTTCAAGTGCGAGTCTGTGTCATTGAACTAGTGGTGCATTGCGAGTGACGATCATGAGGTCCTGGATTCGAATCCCAAGTGTAAAAAATAATATTAGCCCTATTAGGAATTCAAAATTTTGCCACCTTTGGGCACGGGCGGCCTCTCATACTGAGAAAATTTAGGCCATAGTTCACCATGCTGGCCGAGTGCGGGTAGTCTTAGGCGTCCAGGTTTCCTCATGATGTTTTCCTTCACCGTCAAAGCAAGTATAGTTAATTTTTAATACGCACATGCTTTCGAAACGGCAAAGGTGCGTGTCTGGATTTGAACCCGAGACCTCTGACTTTGCAGTCCAACGGTGTAACCACTAGGCTATCACTGCTTCGGTTTTAAAATTAACTATCAGTTGATTTAACGATGAAGGAAAACATAATGAGGAAACCTGCATGCCTGAGAGCTTTTTGAAGGTGTGTGAAGTTCGCCAAAAAAGTGGGTATGCTCAGTACACCTCTGCCACCCTCGCTTGGGGAATATAGGTGTGACTGTGATTTTAAGTGTTTTTTTTTAAGATAAAAAGCAGCCTATGTCCTGTTCTCAGATAACGTGTATCTCCGTGCAAGATTTTATCAAAATTCGGTTCGGTTTAGGTTTAGGCGTTAAAATGTGACAGACAGTTTTACTTTCGAATTTATAATATCAAGTATGGATACAATAACTTATCGTCGTATTTATACACCAATCCCCAGCTTCATAAAAAAAAAAAACTGTAAAATAGATAGAAGTGATGTTCCAACTATTACCCAGTCTAGTATCAGGTTAGTCTAAGCTATGTAGTTTGCATTCATACAAATATTATCACAGTTCGTTTCCAGTTGGCGAACACCCATTATAAAACAGAACAAAGGAATTTACAACCGCATGATTACTAGACAGGTTTTCAACAGTAAAGATCAGCGTATAATCACACGAATATAATTTCACGGCAGCTTGGCCCAGTGGTTTCAAATGTAGACCGCTCCGGTACAGCATACGTACTCGCTTTCTTACTACAGCTTAGTAAGAAAGCGAGTAGGTATGAAAGATAGTATCGGTGTAAAGATAAGAAAGGGTATGCTCCGCTGATTCGGGCATATAGAAAGAATATCAGAAGAAATAGTGACAAAACAGATACCTATATCATGCGAAAGTGGAAGGATTAGGACTGAGTCTTATCTGAAAGATAAGTCAAGAGTTTCCGTAACCGGCGAGCGTGTATGAGACGAACTATCAGAGTGGTGGAAGCCAGAGAGATATGTAAGGAAAGAACCTGTTGGAACTCTGTATTCTTTGCCTACCCCGCAAGGGATCTGGCGTGATGATATAGATAGATAGATAGACCGCTCCGGTCACTAGATTAAATAGTCGTAGGTTCGATCCCCGAACGGGACAAATCCTTGTCTGCCCTAAAAATGTTTTCTGGGTCTGGATGTTTGTGTATGTGAAATTCATGTTTGTAAACGCACTCTCGATACATGAATAATCTCCAGTGTTTGCTACGTTATTTAAAGCAAAATTTAATTAAAAACCCCTACTACATCAGACCGTAATCCAACTATCTATAGCCTATTCATTAAGACCATACCCGTGAACCATTTCAATGAAATACGATACCTCTGCTGTAAGTTAGTGAGGAGTTGGGTGTCCTGCTGTTTTCAGATGATGCCGCAGCATCAGGTCAAGGTGACCATGTTATTAGTTGGTAGTAATATCACAGAATACTAAATTTTAAATCGATCAGACCAGTAGAAGTTGCTCAAATCTCTTCAACAACTATAAAAGATCTGATGATCTTCTAAAGGGATAACAAATTTTCTTGAGTCATAGCTAAGTAAATTTCCGATTAAGTCACCTTTCAAACAAAAAATAAGTACCCCAACCAGTTTATCTTTTAAGAAGCTAGGATGTCCCAGACAGACACACCGATACACACGTTAAACTTATTACATCCCTCGTTATGCGCCAGGGGTTTAAAATTAAAATCAATAAAGTAAAAAGCATGATAATCAAAGAGATTTGTCATGCAAAATCATGCCGCCAAGCAAACCATTCGTGTTCCGGTATGTTACTCGAAGTCTAACTTCTGTCTTTTCAGCCTAGTTCAGAGCGTATAGGCTATTACTGATTTAGCGAACTTCATCTTCTGTCCCATTGAGGCTTTCCATCAGGTAAGATAGGGGTCAATCACTGACTAGACCTCAATAAAAAATTAAGCACCTACTGTAAAATAATCTTAATTTGAAAGATCTTTAAAAAACAAGCTTAAAGCCAAAAGTCATAAGACATAGGTATCTTCCTAGTTGAGAAGTTTCTATGAACTCCTTCCGATTCCATCAAGACAAGTCCAAGTCCAGTCATAGTGGTGTTACGTTAAGTACTTGGGTGGTTCCATTGACCATCATTCGACTTATCGTCAGACCCTGTACACCATTTGGATGTATAGTACTTGTCAATGCCAATCTAACAAGCCCAAATACGAGGGGGGTATGTTGAGTAGTTGACATTCCTGCCACCTTCCGACTTCATCATTAGGCCACTCTGTGTACCATATTATTGCATTTTTACTAAACATATATATGTATGCCAATTTTCAGCTCAATCGCATACCCGTAAGTGCTTTAAAGATGGATTACAAGATTTGAACTGGAAAGACAGACCGGTATACGAACAGTGCATGTTAAATAAAAGCTTGTGAAAAATAATTTTATTGATCAACAATATTACAATAGTTTTGTATAGGCTTCAGTGTACGTTTTTCCTTTGCATTGGATCGTGAGTAAAGCCTATAAACAGTAACTAGACCAAAACTGAAACTCAAAAGTTGGACTCGACACACCCTCTATTTGTCGGTTCAGCTAACAAAATTTGCCACCCCACACACCGTAGCGAGCAATCACAGCTATCTGATTAGAGGATTAACCATAACCAGCATTAGTATAAAACTACTGTAAGAAAGAGATGTGTAACCATGCAGTTTATGCCTATGTCTCTTTCTCACGGCACAGAAGAATTAAAATAGGTTAGCCTAAGGGGTTATGGCCCAGCCAGCTCAGTAAAGAATAAGAATCTTACGTTGCGGTAAAAAAGACGGAGTCACTTCTTCAACTTCGTATACCTACGTCTTCTTAATTACCAAAAAAATCTTTAAAAAAAAAAAGAAATATTTGAAGTCCGTGCCAAGTAATCGACTGCACTAACCGGTACCGACTTCAAATATTTATTTTTTGCTTTTTAAAGTCGGTTTATTTTTTTTAAATAGATTTTTATTTTACAGTTTTAAGTGACAAGTGAATTATTTACTAATATTTATATACCTACATTATATTATTTGGCTGAGTTATACAGAGAGGTACCTGCAGGATTGATATAATAACCATAATAACGGAATCTATACATTCGTGCTGTTCGCCGTTAAGGAATATCCTGATGTATCTTCAAAGTCCAAAGTTCAATACCGATTACATTAAAATGAGACCACCTCGAAACTATACTTAGACCAACGCAAAAGACTCATCAAAATCAGTTCATAAATGGCGGAATGATCGCGTAACAATTAAACAAAAAAAAACAGTCGAATTGAGATCCTTTTTAGAAGTCTGTTAAAATTTAAATAACCCTGTCTAATCTCTAATTTATACCTAGGACATCCTAAATGCCAGCAGTGCCACATGGTGGAGCACTCCACGAATTATTCAGTCTGCAATCATTAATATCTCTTACATATGTTAGAAGTCAAGAGTCTTGGTAATCGGCGAGCGTGCATAAGACGAACTATGAGAGTGGTGAAAGGCAAAGAGATCTGTTAGGAAAGAACTTGCTGGAACTATGTACTCTATGCCTGCACCGCAAAGGATCTGATGAGATGATATAAAAAGTTTTATAACTTACTATTTAAAAAAAAATAGTAATAACTTGTTGCCCCACGAGTGTGGTGCACGCCTGCGCAATCGGGCCAAGGAAAGCATACAAATTCGCGCATTTCAAATAAGTATAAAAGCAGACCAAATGTTACGCTACATTGTAAAAGGTGTCCAAACCGAACTGACAAAAGTTTGAGCCGCTACAACGAAGACTTTATCTAGAGCAGTGCGAATTGGAAGCAGCACCACTAAACGCCTCCAGCATTTAATTAGCTTAAAAGCTGGCTTATTACTTGGCGTGAAACTTTATCGTGCGGTCAAAAAGTTCCTTTGCAGATATTGGGTGGAATGATTACAATACTGGGCCCTTAGCGTTAAAATAACTTCGAAAAATGATCGCTAACGCGATAAAAAACGTGTTTTCATACTCTATACACTTCAAGAAGTATATGGATTAGAGACTTAATATTTCGAAATATGATTTTTGGCTGCATATTTTAGGAAAATTATTGAACGGAGAATGCGCGTGAAGTCCGATGGAATGTTGTGCGAGGCACAAGGGGGTTTCAGGTCTGGAAGAGGATGTTCGGATCAAGTCTTCTCACTCCGCAAAATCGTAGAGAAGCATCTGGCAGTAGGCCGGAAGGTTTTCTACGGTTTTGTAAATCTGGAGAAGGCATTTGACAGAGTTGTGCGAAAGAGACTTTGGGACATTTTGCCAGAGTATGGTATAGATGGCACTCTGTTGTGAGCCGTCCAGTCCACTTATGTGGACTCCAAGGCATGCGTACGGGTGGGTGGTAACAGGTCACCCTGGTTTGACGTTAAAATCGGCGTCAAGCAGGGTTGCGTGTTGTCCGCTAGACTGTTTATAATATATCTGGACAAAAGTCTCCAAAGACTGAAAGCGATGAATGAAGGTGTACAAATGGGTGACTTAGTGGTTAACCATCTACTTTATGCAGATGACGCGGTTTTAATAGCGCCAACAGCCACTGATCTGCAAACACTAGTCACAGTTATGAAAGACGACTGCATGATCAATGGCTTACACTTGAATGTGAAGAAAACCAAGATTATGGTTTTTGAAAGGGAAGAAACCAGAACGAATGTAAGGATTGTGGTTGGTAACGATGTGCTGGAGCAAGTGAATGAGTTTGTATATCTTGGATGCGCCTTCAGTAAGGATGGGAAATACACCGCTGACATAGAGAGAAGAGTGAGTGCAGGGAACAGAGTGAATGGTGCGATGGGAAAGCTACTCGGGAGCCGGCACTTAAGCCATAAGGCGCAGCTGGCCATACATAACGGAGTTCTTGTCCCAACGCTGTTATATGGTAGCGAGAGCTGGGTATGTAAGAAGGAGAATGAAAGTAGGATAAATGCGGTAGAAATGCGAGCTCTGCGGAAGATGTGCGGTGTGAAGCTGAACGACCGCATTAGCAACAGCATAGTAAGACAGCGAGTAGGTATGAAAGATAGTATCGGTGTAAAGATGAGAAAGGGCATGCTCCGTTGGTTCGGGCATATAGAAAGAATGCCAGAGGAAAGAATGACAAAACAGATATACAATGTGAAAGTGGAAGGATGCAGGTACCGGGGAAGACCTAGACTATCTTACCACGACCAAATAAACCGAGTCTTATCTGATGGAAAAGTCAAGAGTCTCCGTAACCGGCGAGCATGTATGAGACAAACTATGAGAGTCGAGGAAGCCAGAGAGGTATGTAAGGAAAGAACCTGTTGGAACTCTGTACTCTCTGCCTACCCCGCAAGGGATCTGGCGTGAGGTTATAGATAGATAGATAGATAGATAGATAGATAGTTTAGGATCTGGCAAGAGGAATACACGATTAAACCATTTTCTCGATAGAAAAGAAATCTAAAGTCATATCTAATGTTTTACATTTTGTAATTCCAACCCGAAATGCTTAAGAATACATCTATAGAATTTAGTTAAGCATAGCAAATAATTGAAGCAAAGTTCTTGTAAAGCAGTTTTTTTATTTCATATAGACAGTGTCTTATCTGAAGGGCGAGTCAAGAGTCTCCGTAACGGGCGAGCGTGTATGAGACGAAGTATGAGAGTAGAAGAGGCCAGAGAGTTCCGTAAGGAAAGAACCTGTTAGAACTCTGTATTCTCTGTCTACCCCACAAGGAAACTGGCGTGATGATAGAGATATATATACACAGACATTGTTCTGCACCCATACATGATTAGCCCCAGAACCAACGGCAATGAAAAAATACTTGTATGATTTCAAATCACTCATAAATTCTTTTAATGCATTTATTATTAAACGGACAAGCGGGAGAATCGCAATATTGTACAAAAAGTATTACATTTTGAGGTTACAATTTAGTAGCCATTATCACATATGAGGTTATATTGTGTGTGTTGACATTCAGTAAAGATTTCGGCAAATTCGATATTAGTACTAACAATACTTTGAAATATTCGTTTTAGATTGCAAATTGTCCGTTGATTGCAAATATTTGCCATTATTTTAATAATATAGATAAATAATGATAGAATGGGTAAAATTTCTGTTGGTTCTAGGGCAATCTTCTAAAATGTCCTTTGTTTTTACACATACGTCGTTCGTTTCCCAGCGCGCGCTCAATATATTCGTTCCTTATTATTCTTTGTAAAGTAAATACGTCAGTGTCACTCTCCCGGTCAAGTGTCATAGAAAAGACCATTACACGGTAATTTCTCGTAGTTATCGTAACGCACCGCGTTTAGTCATGGCGAATAAGGAGATAGAATGATATCGCATATCGCCAAAAGCGTTGTACGAAGACGACCTGGCATACCATCTCTTTAGTAGTATTATTGTAATATTACTGTCATCTCAGCCTATACTTGTCCACTGCTGAACATAGGCCTCCCCAATCGCTTTCCAGCGTAACCGGTCCGACGCCACCTGCATCCAACGACTTCCTGTGATTTTCACAAGATCGTCAGCAGCCGAATCTCTGCCAGAGATTCTTAGCACCCTTTGTCCTGTCGTTATCATGGCTGCTACTGTCGCTAGGACGAACAGGACCGCCGGGGACTAGGGGCCTGGTTTTATATTTTTTTGTCCTAATGATTGGGGGGATTTGCCTTACTCGCCACGCTTGGCAGGCGGGTTGGCGAGCGCAGTTCGATGGGCGTGGAAGTATCTAGGAGAACGCTGCTGCCCATTCCCTAGTTGTCCCTCATTCGCCTTGTACGATACCCGATGGGATGAGATGGGATGGTCCAATTATAAGCCGGGAACCACACGGCCTTTTACAGAATATTACCATACCGTAAGAAAAAGGCGCGAATATACGGAGTTGTCTTTCTCATAATAAAGTAATATTACAATGATACTGCTACAGATGTCGTGGTAGTGGTCTATTGGTTAGGACATAGGCCGCTTTGCCTAATCGATCAACTACTGACAGATTCGGTTGTCATTCAGGACAAGTATTTGGGTGACCCACACAAATTTGTTTCGTTCTGAGTGAACGTATTGTAAATTCTGTGTCCTGAGTTAATGTTTCTAAATGCACTAACGACACATCAATAATTACCAATGTTAGAAAGGATTCCAAAAACTAAAACTTCTATAGTACATATTTCATCACACTCATCTACGTAATAAGGGGCGTGACTAATGCTATAACAGACCTGATTGCTGATGAAATTTTTCTCTTTAGGGCTCAGCTTTTATTCTATATTTTCCCACTGAAACTGTCCCACCATTGGGCACGGGCCTTCTCTCAAACTGAGAGGGTTTAGGCTATAGTCCACCACGCTAGCCCAGTGTGGGTTGGCGAACTTCACACACCTCCGAGAATCTCTTAGGCATGCAGGTTTCCTCACGATGCTTTCCTTCACTTTTAACGCAAGTGGTAGTTAATTTTTATTATTATTAATTACCTTCATAATAATACGCACCTTCAGAACAGTAGTGACTTATCTCAAAAAATCAAGTTTTGGGAAACTAATAGCGTCCCTTCAGAATCGAATACGCGGGTGGAGGGAGAGAAAGTGAAAAAGACCGAAATATCGTAATTCTTAATTATACATAAAAATGCCGCTGTTTTAATATTCAACAGACAAAACGTACTTTTTAATGGCCCTATATGACCGTAACTCGATTTCTTCGATTTTTGAGTTAACACTATACCGTTCTGAAAGTGATTATTCTTTTACATCCTACCTCTTCTGTTGAAATTACATTCACAAGAATACCGGGTCTGTAAAGGCCTTGCGGCCAACAGCGTACATCACTCACACACGGGTTTTGTGAAGGGCAGTAAGGTCACCTCAACCATTGCAGCTACAGGAAAACGGATTTAGGAGACTATACTTAACTTTTGGCACAATTTAGAGATTTTGCAAAACACAGCAAGAAAATGGGCAAATTCAGCACAACTTTTCTTGATGCCAATGATCCTGTTTCTATCATAATAAGGATCATAAACTTCGTTCTTATCATATACTCTTATTTCGAACTAACTGAGGATTGAGTACTAGAAAAGTCAGAAATCGCAATAATCTTTTGCCATATATTTTGTAAGAAATCATACATCTCCCTTCCCCTTCGGTGATAAGAAACGCCAAAAGCCCACTATATCTATTAAAATATATCGGCGCTTGGGTTCTCTGTGTGGCCGTTTCAATGCTGGTAACGGTGATGTGTGGGTTTATCCTCGTATTCGTAGTCGTCCGCATGGTGGCCCAAAATAAATAAAATCTTGAAATAACACTGGCGTCTCGTCCGGTACACTGATATTCCTTGTTATGCGAATATGCGCACAATAGTTGGAGATTAATATTGTGACATAAAATGCAGTGAGGTTAGCTGCTCCGACCGCTTGCCTAGTTGCCAATCGAATAACAACGCAATGCCGTCCGCCATCTTACATCGACTATCTGGCGTCGGTGATTGGTTATCTGACAGATGTCATCTGTCATCGCTTTACAACTAAACACACTCGAGCAATCATTAAAGGTATAGAGTATGTCTATGTCAAGATGAAATGGTTACTAAAATGAAAATAACTGCCCGTTATTCCATTAACTGTGATTAGGGGTATCCTACTACAAATATAATATATTTCACGAGAGAACAAGTTGATAAGTAACAAGTTAGTATTAACAGCGGTACCTTCTCATAGTTAGCTAAAATCGCGTCGTAAAATACACAGCATTTTATTAGCTTACCTGCATTACTTTCTGGTTTATTGTTCAGATTAAACGTCGAGATTTATAAAGGCATTTAGATAATCCAGCTGAATTTATTTGGCTAAGTTATTTTAAAGGTTGAATTGGTGAACATTTGGATGAGAGCTGAACATGTAGTAATAGTGAAAACTAAGTATGTAGTAATAATATCAGCCTATACTGCCCACTGCTGGGCAAAAGCCTTCTCTCACAAATCGAGTTGAGAGAGATCAGGTCATACTCGCGTGGTGACGCGGACCCAAAGCGAATTGGTGGAGGCAGGTTCGTGGCCTCCTGCTGTTGGAACTTACCAAGCCGCCTTTAAGGCTTCCAACTCTGCTTAACGACTACCACATTAAGTGGTAACCGGGATCAACGGCTTAACGTGCCTTTCGAAGCACTGAGACGCTCGAATATGAAAATGGCACAAACGGTCACCTATCTCAGGCTGACCGAGTCGAACGCTGCTTAACCTTGGTGATCGGTAAGAACACCGCGGTCACACAGCGCTACGAGCGCCCTAAGTTTGTAGTGAGTTCTTAGATTAACGCGAATATGAAATGAAATGAAATGGAACTATTTTTTCGGATTTTGTATGGTCACGGGAAGTCAGTCCTTCCCGTGACCATGGGTTATGCGAAGCACTCGAAACGTCGGGAACTTAAAAATAAAAAATAACACGCGAATAAAATCCGAAAAATAGTTCTATTTAATAAGTATGTAGTTTTATGCAGTTTGAAGTGAATGCACTGATTCAATCGATTTACGATTAAATCGAGTAAGAAAGAACGATTCTCCGACGGCTTGGCTCAGTGGTTAAGAGCTTGTGTCGGTCCACCTACTGGATTAAGTAGTCGCGGGCTCGATTCCCGTACGGTAAAAATCTTTGTGTGACCCACAAAATATTTATTTCGACCTGGGTGTTTGCTTTAAAATAAATAAAATAATCTACTCATTCGTTTATTTATTTATTGGGTATATAGTTAGATTACATTATAACCTTTTTGTCAATGTAGTTCGTTGCATCAGTATATTTATTATATGAATGATATATAATGTATATAGTTAATAAAAACTTAATAATAAATGTATACTACTACATCTTATAAAACAAAATCCCCCCGCCGCGATTGTCTGTCTGTCTGAACGCGATGAACTCAATATCTACCAAATGGATTTTCATAAGGTTTTCACCAATGGACAGAGTAATTCAAGAGGAAGTTATTTTGTGTAATTCACCCATGCAAAGGCGGGGTGGGTCGCTAGTAGTAAATAAAAATATACTAATTAATTATATAATAATTTTTTTTATAATCAAAGTTTTAAAGCTGCATCCAACAATTCCAAGCATGAGCTTTTAAAAGCGTATTTTCGGTATCAAAAAGGTACGTTTGGCTATTTAAAAAAAACTCCAGTATTTACGCCAAAATATATTCGAAACCGGGTTTTATATTTTTTCTCTCTATGTAGTGAAATGCTCTTTATACTAACAAATCCCGCAAGATGATTTAAAGACAATGATTAATAGTGAAATTGATAAAGCGTTGCAGGTTTAATATATTATCAAGATAAGATTCAAAGGAAACCGGTGTTTGTTTGAAATATATAATAGCTACTGTGGGCGTGTGTGCTCCATACATAAATATTACTATTGACATTGTTATTAATGAGGGCTGTCTTAAAACATGGTGTGATGATTCTATGACGGGTTTGTCAAGTGGTTAGAGTTTAGGCCGCTTTTCGTAATAGATTCAGTAGTGGCGGATTCTATCCCAGCATTATTAACGTAAAAAATATTTGCGTGTGTAGTGATAGCCTAGTGGTTAGATCGTTGGACTGCAAAGTCAGAGGTCTCGGGTTCAAACCCAGGCACGCACCTCTGTCTATTCGAAAAGCATGTGCATATTAAAAATTAACTATCACTCGCTTTAACGGTAAAGGAAAACATCGTGAGGAAACCTGCATGCCTAAGAGTTTCTCGAAGGTGTGTGAAGTTCGCCAACCTGCACTGGGCCTGCGTGGTGAACTATGGCCTAAAACCTCTCAGTATGAGAGGAGGCCCGTGCCCTACGGTGGGACAGTTTCTTAACAGGGCTTATTATATATTATTTACGTATGATTTGACGTAGCGCTTAAACTATTTATCTGATTTTGATGAATGGTGTTAAGAACCTACCGCGATCGACCTTCTATAGACCAAGAACATGACAGAGATACAATTACAACATACATTACATTAAACGCGCGCTTGGAAATAAACGATGAAGGTATGCCCAAAATAAAATTTTATCATTTTCTAAAAAAAAAAACTGCTTTGGAATAATAAATCGCTTTACAAGAACTTTGCTACAATTATTTGCTATGTTTTTAAGTAAATTCTATTGATAAGTTCGTAAAAATTTCGGGCTTAAATGAGAAAATGAAAAGCAACAAAGACGGCTTTAGATTGTTTTTCTATCGAGAAAATGTAATAATGTATTTCTCTTACCAGATTCTAAAATAGAAAAGTCAAAAATTATCTATAGATCTATATCATCACTTCAGATACCTTGCGGGGTAGGCATATAGTACAGAGCTTCAACAGGTTCTAAACTTACATGCCTCTCTGGCTTCCTCCACTCTCATAGTTCGTCTTATGCACGCTCGCCGGTTGAGGAGACTCTCGGTCCCTACATCCTTCCACTTTTGCATTGTATATCAGTTTTGTAATTTTTTCTTCTGACATTTTTTTAACATGCCCGAACCACGAGCGACCCCGAGGAGGACGGCGGCGTTATGTGACCCACGTCGCCGTGAGCACCGTGTCGGTGCGGAAGGGGAGCGTTTCTCAAGACTCCCTCCGATGGCGGGCTCGTTAGAGCGCGGCACAAGAGGGGCATCGGTGCGTTCCATATGGAGATCCCGAAGCCTCTTCAAAGTACTGATGTCGGCCACTCAGGAGTTTTTAGTCGTTGGGAATCCGACACGCCCCGCGAGCTACCCCGCGGCTCGCGGAAGTCCTATGCAGGATTTTCACCAAAAAAAGGTCAACTCCGGTACCTACATCCTTCCACTTTCGCATTGTATATACATATTAATTTTCTAATCCAAATCATTCTTGAAGTGCATGGCAGAAACATGGTTTTAATGATAGCTCCTAAATCATTTTGTTATTATAGTCTGGGTGACATAGGCTACATTTTACATTAACATAATCAATATATACGATGTTAGATCTAAAAAAGTGGGTGTCTCTATTTTTTTATACTTGATATCATCTCGAATAGGATGTAATATGAAAAAAGAGAAACATAAAGTTCATAAATAAACACAATACAATATATAATATAAAAAGCGACAGAAAAATAATTTTCAAAAATGTCGTAGTCTAGTTACAATTTTTTTTTCAACTTCTCCCTTATGCCTACCGCGATAATAAATCGCCAAGCCACTGCTCGATCGGGAGAATGAGAATGATGCAATTTCTTTAGAAAATAATATTAAGGGACGGATATATTCCGCGTAGGGTCGGAAATAAACGACGTACTCGTATGTGCTAAAACAAATATAATCTTTTCAAAGAAAAAACTACCTTATGAAACTAAAAACAAAAGTTTTCGTACAATTATTTTCGATGTCTTTAAGTTAATTCTATAACTAACTCTAAAGCGTATCGTGCTAGAACGGGAAAATGTGAAAAAAATAGACAATAGATTTCTATCAGAGTATTGGATATTACTAGAATATAGAGTCATGAGCATATGTTTAAATCTAAATATTAAATCTTTAAAATCCATACTTAATTAAACGCATGCAATGACATACAAAAATCACGGTTTTTTCAATAAGCTAGAACGATTGGGCGTAAGAGGAACGCAACTTGAACTTTTTAAGAGTTATCTAACAGGGCGCGTACAATGTGTTAAAATAGAAAACTGGATGAGCGATCACCGTGAGGTGCTATATGGAGTACCACAGGGAAGTGTACTGGGGCCGACGTTATTTCTGGCATTCATAAACGACCTATGTAATTTGAAACTACCAAATGGAAGAATTGTCTCCTATGCTGACGATACGGCTTTGATTTTTAGTGGGGACACGTGGGAAGAGGCATATGATTTTGCACAAAATGGGTTTGATATTGTTACTAAATGGGTCTCCGCTAACTTGCTCTCTCTGAACGTAAGCAAAACCAAATATATGACAATGTCCCTTAAAAGTCCGCAACGACTACACATCTCCACTCTTGATATAAAAGCCCACAAATGTCAGAACTCCAATATCGCATGCGACTGCCCCAGATTGCAAAAAGTTAACAGTATCGAATACCTAGGGATCATAGTAGACAAAAATTTAAATTTCAAGGAACACATAAACCTTCTCACTTCCCGAATTCGCAAATTAATATATATATTTAAGAATCTTCGTCATGTTGCAGACAAGAACATAATAAAACTAACTTATTACTCCTTGTGTCAATCCATATTAACATACGGTATAACAATATGGGGAGGTTGCGCAAAGACCTATATGCTACCGTTGGAACGAGCTCAAAGAGCCGTCCTTAAAGTAGGTCTCTTTCCCCTTTTTCTATCCTACCTTTGAACTGTATACCTCATGCAAGGTTCTTACTGTCAGACAACTTTTTGTTCTGTATACAATATAAAAAAAAACACTCACAATTGCATTACAATCATATGCCAATGATTTCTTTGCTATCAAATCCTACAACTAATCTTATATATTTTTTCTTACATAAATAATTTGTATACCTTATGCTACCTATAATGTGTGCACCGCACACACACGCACGCGCACACACACACTCACATTAACACACTGACACACACCCATACACATGCACAAATTTACCTACATGTCTCTACCTGTACCGGATTACCTAGATCCTAAGTCACCTAAGCTATAAGTACTATTATCTTTTGTGTCGGGGGCTTGGTAATCTGTCAGACAGGATAACCCTATCCTAGTGCAGATGCCAGTCTCTCACAAATGGTGCACTACAAAAGTACTGTATTTAGTCTCTATTAGAATGTAAGTACCTTTGTGTAGAGAAAATAAATATTATTATTATTATAATGTATCACCTTAAGCAGCAGTATTTAGTTACAACGTCGATTAACTAATGGCAGTCGTGACTGGAGATTAGAATCTGTTTGTATAACTAATACCGTATCGATTTTTCAGCTATAGATCAGCTGACATAGAGATTTTTTATGAATTAAGATCTATGTGACGGTGACAGCTTAGTCGTAGAAAGCACGCCTCAAAAATTTGAGACTCGCAGTTTGAAACTTGGCTCGATTTTTTTGGGATTTGGGAAACGATTTTCACTTACTATCTAGTTTTATTATTACGCAAGGATCCTCTGCTGGTTAAGCAGAGAGTATAGAGCACTAACAGGTCAAGATTACAGTTTACAATGTACAGGAACAGCAACTATAGTAGAAATAATAACTTGTTTTTGGTGAAATTTGAATGTACTTTATACACCTCTGCCTACCTCTTCAGGGAAAACATGCGAGATATTATCTTTATTGACTATTTAATTTTAGTTGTTATATTTTAAACACCAGTAATGCTATTTTGAACATTCTATCACGATATATAAAAAAATAACACAGTCTATCTATCTATTTATCTATATCATCACGCCAGATCCTTTACGGGGTAGGCAGAGAGTACAGAGTTCCAACAGCCTCTTTCCTTACATACCTTTCTGGCTTCCTCTACTCTCATAGTTCGTCTCATACACGCTCGCCGGTTACGGAGACTCCTGACTTGTCCTTCAGATAAGACCAAGTCTATAATAACACAGTAATTTCAATATTCCCCAAAAGAGGATGGCAGGGGCGTATTTTGTGCACCCATTTCGCCCACAATTTTTTCTCCCAATGTAATAGAAGGCGAGTCTATGGCCATTATACCGCGTACAATTTTAGACTCAAAATGTCTACTTTTTTTGAGAGGTGAGAGAGATTAGGTTATACTCAAGCAAGTGGGCCCAGTGCGGATTGGTGCAGGCAGGTTTGTGGCCACCTACTGTTGAAACTTATCAAGTCGCCTATAAGGTTTCCAATGTAGCTTAGCGACAATCACATAACGTGGTAGCCAGGACCAACAGCTTAAAGTGCCTTCCGAAGCACGGAGACGCTTGGATATGAAAATGCCACAAAGAGTCACCCATCTCAGGCCGACTGAGTCAAGCGCTGCTTAACCTTGGTGATCGGTAAGAACACCGCGGCAGCACGGCGCTACGAGCGCCTAAAAAAATAAATTCCTCTAAATAAACTACGTGACCGAAAATAAAGAAGAGTTGATCAAATTAAAAATGGAATACGAATAATGGTATTTTTGCACTTCCGTTTCAAGTTACACACTTAAAGATCAACCGACATGGGAATTTAAATGTGTTGTAACTTGGCAGGAAGTTTGCTTGTTTCCGATAAGATCAATGATCTATTGATCTTGATATGTCTGTCATAATAAACGGGGCAATTTCTTTTAGATTCTTGTTATTAATGTTTGATATACTTGCACTGTTAAGTATATCTATCTATCTATCTATATCATCACGCTAGGTGCCTTGCGCGGTAAGCAGAGAGTACAGAGTTTCAACAGGTTCTTTCCGTACATACCTCACTAGCTTCCCCCAGTCTCCTGATTCGTCTTATACACGCTCGCCGGTCGCCGCCGCTTGACTTGCCCTTCAGATAAAACAGTCTATTTGGTCATGGTAAGGTAGTCTAGGTCTTGCCCGGTGGAGTCGTGCGATCGATGGCCCTCTACCCTCACCCTGAGGTTTTTAGTCGGTGGGAATCCGAAATGCCCCGCGAACTTCCCTCGAGGTTCGCGGAAGTCCTATGCAAGATTTTCCCCAGGAAAAAAGGTCTTCCCCGGTACCTACATCTTTCCACTTTCGCATTGTATATCTGTTTTGTCATTCTATCTGCTGACATTCTTTCTTAAATAAACTTGAAAATTGATCTATATCATCACGCCAGATCCCTTGCAGGGTAGGCAGACAGTAAAGAGTTCCAACAGGTTCTTTCCTTACATACCTATCTGGCTTCCTCCATAAACTTGAAAATAATACCCAAAAATCGATATCGGAGTGACTTTCAAAGTTTCTAGGGTCGTATGTCTCACCGCGACCGCAAATAAGAGGCTTTTAGACAAAATAAAAATAATTTGTCAAACTAGTCGGTCGGGTTGTCGGCTACCCGACCGCAGCTGGGATTATAAAAAGAACTGTGCTCAAGCGATGCGGCTTTTATTAACTATTCAACTTCTTGTTTTCTTAATAATTACTTGGTCATGAATTCAACAGATTTTAAATTAATTTCACTCCCTGATTATTTTGATGGTGATCATAAAATTAATGAAATACCCCTTGAACAGTAAAGTTACAGATACTTTACATACCAATTTAAATTAATAATTTCAATTGAGATTGGGGTTTTAAGGGAAATTGGAAAAGTACGTTTCACTATGTTACAGTTACAGTTACCTTCACCCATGAATATCAATCAATCAATCAGCCTATCGCAGTCCACTGCTGGACATAGGCCTCTCCTAACACGCGGCATTGCACACAGTCCTCCGCCTTCCGCATCCAGTCTGTTCCAGCGACCTTTTTGAGGTCGTCGGTCCATCTAGCTGGGGGCCGTCCTACCTTACGCTTACCAAGTCTCGGTCTCCACTCTAGGACACGCTTGCTCCATCGGCGGTCGGTCCTTCTGCAGATGTGACCAGCCCATTGCCACTTTAGCTTACTGAATCTGTGAGCTATGACGGTAACTTTGTTTTTTTGTCGGATTACCTCGTTACGAATTTTATCCTTCAAAGAGACGCCGAGCATAGCTTGCTCTATAGCCCGCTGTATGACTTTGAATTTGAGGACTAGTCCCACTCTGAGTGGCCACGTCTCGGCCCCGTAAGTTATAACAGGTAGGACGCATTGGTTATAGACTTTAGTCTCATGCATATAACCACTTGATTTGATATGTAAAGACTTGCAATTCATCCTATTTCCTACTGATGTTATAAATGTGAAAGTTTTAATATTTGTATTACTCAATCACCCAAAAACGACTCAGTTGATTTAGATGAAATTTGGCATATATATAGTTTATTACCTAGATTAACACATAGGGTACTTTTTATCCCCAAAAAATGATAAGTTCCTATCTAATAATAAGTTCCTATCTATTGAAGGACGATTTAGCGCAGTGGTTAAGAACTTAAGCCGCTCCACCCACTGCGTCTAATAGTCGCGGGTTCGATTCCCGCACGGGACAAATCTTTGTGTCATCCACAGTTATTTGTTTCGGTCTGGGTATTTGTGTATGTGAATTTTCATGTTTGTAAACGCACCCACAACGACACAGGAATAAATCCTAGCGTGGGGCTACGTTTTGTAAAAAAAAATCAATAAAAAGTCTACGCGGACGACGTCGCGTTCAAAACCTAGCATAAAATAATTTACGGAAACTAAACCAAATGTTTGTAGATACAATTTATAATTTAACTTATAGTGTTATAACCATAAGGAATATTAAACTTTCCCACATCGATGTTAACCAGATGGTATCACCGAACATAGTCCGTTAACGCGTATTAGACCTTTGATCGATGTAGTGTGGCGCCCGTCCTGGTTACATGCGTTCACTCGCGGCTTAAGGGGACACCATATCAATGACCCGGGGTGAATCGGGAAGTTTGCATGAAATAGTAACAAGACCCGTATTAGCTTTCTACAGACGGTAATGCTAATGCGAAAAATGGAATGACGTTTCCCAACGAAAAGTCACGTGATCACAGATGTTCTATTGGTTACAGCAAGAAATTAAAAACAAATACGCTTGCTATTTAGCTAGGCCCTCGGATAGTATCAGTGATTCAGTACTTATGAAAGCTTTTAGGGTACTTAATTACGACCTTAAATGTAATTATAGCACCGGTACCACTGATCATATTCTGTTAACGCGTATTAAGTACTGTGGCATCCGCCTGTAACATGCGTTTACTCGCAGCTTAAGAGGACATAATATTAATGACTCGGAGTGAATAGGGAAGTGCGCCTAAAATTAACAAGTTGTTAATTTTCTTTGGGACTAAAATTAATACCGTCACTTTACAAAATTCGAAAACAATAAATTAGACTTCGTTGTTCTTCTTTTTAACAATTCATAAGTAATGAAAAGGTATAAATAATAAAAAAAAAAATATTTTGTTTCCAAATAATATTTTTTTAACAATAAATAACGTCTCAACCTTCCCCTTAAAAGAATTTGAGAAAATGGTCACTTAATCCGCTTAGAAAAAGTTGAGATTAAAAAAACAATTTTGTCTATAGATTGAAATCACAGATAATACAGGTCCGAACATAACTCTAATATGGCAACATTGCCACGGTGCGTCCATTCTTAATTTACAAAGCCCGATGAGCTAATTGATCGTGACTTATTTGGACTGTCGCTTAATTGAATATAACGGTTAGATATTTTTGTGTCTTCGTCCGGCGAGCGTGTATGAAATCAACTATGAGAGTGGAGGAAGCCAGAGGTCTGTAAGGTAAGCCTGTTGGAACTCTGTACTCTCTGCTAATCCCGCAAGGTATCTGGAGTGATCATATAGATGTGTGTGTGTCACTCCCATTGTGTCTAAACGTCGCGGGTATGATTCCCGCACGGGACAAATCTTTGTGTGATCCACAAAATTTTTTTTTTGCAGTCTGGGTATTTGTGTATGTAAATTTTCATGTTTGTTAACGCGCCCACGTCACAGAAATAAATCCTAGTGAGGTAGGAGAGGTTTAAAAAAATAGATAGATAGATACATATTTTCTTTATTACTTCGTCAGTCTATCATGAAGTCCTCGGTTCGAATCCTAGGTCGGACAAAATGAATATAATGATAGAATTCCAGTATCATTCCGGAGCCTGGAAAGGTGCCCGGTAAAATAGCAATGCGCTTACTTCCTATTACATAGGATCTAACATCGTCGGCATAAAGTGGGTGTACACAGTACGTCTCTGCCACCCCCGCTTGGGGAGTATAGGCGTGAAGTTGTTTTTTTTTTGTATTTTATTTATTGCTTTTATGGACGGTGTAGTGGCGTCTGATCTGGCTCGCGATCACGAATTTCTGGGTTTGATTTTTTGAAATAACAAAGTGCTGTTGGAGTTTAAATCAGAATATATTTATTTACGTTAACCTTTATAGTATTTATGAATCGTCAGAAAGTTAAACGTCTCTATCACCACTCTACACCACACATTCTTGTGAAGAAGAAGGGAGAGAAGCTTATAGTTTCCGCGGTTTGCTGGAAGAGAACTCATATTTTGAGTTAAGCTCGCCTTTGTATATCACTTATAAAATTACTATTGCTTTTGTACTGTATACAGTAAAGGATGTCAGAAGAAAGAATGACAACACAGATATACAATGCGAAAGTGGAAAGATGTAGGTACCGGGAAAGCCCTTGACTATCTTACCATGACCAAATAGATCGAGTCTTATCTGAAGGACAAGTCAAGAGTCTCCGTAACCGGCGAGCGTGTATGAGACGAACTATGACAGTGGAGGAAGCCAGAGAGTTATGTAAGGAACGAACCTGTTGGAACTCTGTAATCTCTGCTTACCCCGCAAGGGATCTGGCGTGATGATATAGATAGATAGATAGATAGACAGTAAAGGTTTTTCTTGGACTAAAGTAACATATAATCCTTTGTTCGGCTTGAGAATCAAACTCAGGAGGACCAACGAGACAGTCCCTGATCGCAAGACATTTTTTTATTAAGATGGATAACATATTTACTTATACTAAAATAAATGCTCTGACGTGAAAGAGATCTCTGAAAGAAATTGCCTCATTTAGACTAGTTGTGGATAATGTTTTAGCTCGGAGTTAATATTATTATCTATTTAGCTTTGAAAACTAAGTAGCAGTCCTGTAAAGAAGCAAATAAAACACTATATATGGTTATCATACCTTTAATCTCGATCATTAATTCCGTGTGGGTACACGATACACTTTTTAACAAATCCTAGTCACCCGATTCCTTCGTCTGCTATGTTCGAGCGCTCGAATGAAACTAACTTAAAAATGGCCGGCCTCATCCATTAACCTTTAGTTGAGTCAAATTAGATACTATTTTAAATCAGCGTTCACGTTAAATCAACAAATCAAATGAAGTACTATTTATTTTCTATAACAATTTAAAGTCAGATAAAATACTTTTAAAATTCAAAATAAATTATTTGTAACCGGAAATCTGAGTCTGGAATTTTGCGTGGTATGTGATAGCAATAGTTTTGTCCTCCTATTTTATTGGCACCTAATATGGTCAGCTAAATGAGGGTGTACTCAATACACTTCCACACCCGCGTGAGGAAATGTAGAGATGCCGACATCTAATAAAACTGTAAACGGGCCGAATCTGTACCTTGAATATATTTGAAAATTTTAATTGGTGTACACCAGTTTTTTTTGAAATTATTGTCTGTCTGTCCATCTGTCTCTTTATGTTCAAACAAATCAAATAAAGTACTATTTATTTTCTTTAACAATCCAAAGTCAAATAAAATACTTTTTAAATTCAAAATAAATAATTTGTAACGGGAAATCGTGATACGTTTGTGGCCACGAATGCTTTTAATTGAATACGGCAATGCCAAAAGGAAGGGTTTTGCATTTAGCAGCGTATTTATGTATCTTTGTGTTTGTGTAATACGCATACGCACTGCGTATGACCACCGAAAAAACCGAGCGAAAGAAAAATTAAAGGCATCGGGTGAGTTGGAAAGAATATGTGCCGCAGGCAACAACCTGTATGTGCTAGCCCCTCAGAAATAAATTATTAATATTCCACTGTCACAAAGTTACGAAACATGTAAGGGGGATGACAAAGAAGACATGGATAGCTTAATTCAAATCACTTTGATGGGTATAAAAAATATACGGAAGAAAAATAAATAAACAGCAGACGCTCTTTTGTGAAAGATGAAAGAAACTGGATGGAATGGTAGATTTACATACATACATACAAACACAATCACCTTTATCCCACTGGGGTAGGGTAAGAGTACAGTTTGCGATATACTATGATTCTGACACGTCTTTCGCTTCATCTAGGTTCATACATCACTATATACATTTCGTCGTCATCGTCGTCGATTAAGAGTGCTACGCACTTGACCCTTTCCATGAGACTATTAATTTGGTCAGAATCAGAATATTTTTTATTCATGTACACCATTACAGTATTTATGAATCGTCAGAGAAGTAACAAAGACTCTACCACCACTTCGGTCATACCTGTGGAGAAGAAGGGCAAGAAACTCCACGGTTACTCTTTTAAAATAGTATTTCTACATTTTCTTTTTCTATCTACATTTTGTTGTGAGATATGGGAGAATGATGTAGGCTAGTATATCAGATGGGTCTAAGTTAAATTATAATAATAATAATATTAGCCCTGTTAAGAAACTGTCCCACTGTTGGGCACGGGCCTCCTCTCGAACTGAGAGGGCTTAGGCAATAGTCCACCACGCTGGCCCAGTGCGGGTTGGTGAACTTTACACATCTTCGAGAAAGTCTTAGGCATGCAGGTTTCCTCACGATGTTTTTCCTTCACCGTTAAAGTAAGTGATAATTCATTTTTAATACGCACATGCTTTCGAGAAGACAGATGTGCGTGCCTGGGTTTGAACACGAGACCTCTGACTTTGCAGTCCAACGGTCTAACCACTAGGCTATCACTGCTATTATTAAGCTAAGTTAAATTATACAAAGTATACTATTCATGGGAATGGCTACATGATTCCCTCATTTCCAGAGAAAGAAATGAGAAAAAAAGATACATGTTAATAGAAGGAAGAGAGGGAATATTAAGTAATAATAGCTAAACAAGGTCGTGATAGGTTTTCCTTGGGCGACCCCTTCCGACGCTTCCACTTACATTTGCTCGATATATGCCTTTCGTTAGCCCCCTATCACACATCCTCTCCACATGTCCATACCAATCCAACATACCTCTTTCAATCCTTGTCACCACGGCATCCTTTAACCTTAAGAAAACGTATACACCAAGATACGTTTTCGAAAACAAAGATAATATTTAAGAACAACCAGTTGACAACAACTGGTTTTAGCGTCGATGCTCATCTCACTGACTTAAGTAATCGCAGGTTCAAACCCTTTATTGGAAAGGTTTCATATGACCTGTAGCAAGTATTTGTTAAGTTTATTCTACTAGTACACCTGCCTACAACTGTCTCGTTAGTCTAGTGGCAAAACGCTTTGTGATCACGAGGTCCTGGGTGCAAATCCTGGGTTGGACAAGTGTAATTTTCTAACGAACACTTCCCAGTACGTGTTCCCGGAGACTGGAATTGTGCCCGGTATATGGCAATAGGCTCGCCCCCTATTACATGGGACCTAACATCGTCGGCGAAACGTGGGTGTACTCAGTACACCTCTACCACCCCTGATTCGGGAATATAGGCATTACGGTGTGTCCTACTAATATTGTCCCACTATATCATAAATGTAAAAGTTTGTATGTTTTTTACCCAATCACGGAAAAACGGCCGAACCCATTTGAATCTGACACATAAGATACTTTTCATCCCGAAAAAATGTCAGGTCTAAAGTGAACGCGGACGTTGTCGCGGGCAGAAACTTGTGTCTTTATAAACGCATCTATGGTAAAGAAATACGGTAATGAGAGATTATTTAAACTTTCTTGTCTGTTTGGGTGTTTGTTGGTATAGAAAAATATTGCACTGATAATTATACTAACTGTCGTGTTAGATTTATTTCACCCTTTACCTATGTAAATCAAAGTCAACAATCATATAGGCCAATACAATAGCACTCACAAATGTCAACATTATTACATTTTTACATCTACCACCTTTTTTTTTTAACGGGGGAAATCCTTCATAGGATACCCGCTCGCCTTTGGGGGAAGCGAGGAGTTATGCCGAGACTCCTACCGGCTAAAACCTCCACCGTGCTCCAATTCGTCACTGTGGCTGGGGCGGGTTACGGAAACGCGTGAGCAACCATCCGCGACCCGCCAGTGACCTTCCACTTATGTGGAAATCCACTCTTGGCACGCCCTTCCCTCCCGAGGGTATTTTATTGTGTGCAGGCAATGGGCAACCCCATTCCCATTACCCGCAAACCCTCATCAAGGCGGCATCATAGCTTGCGCTAAAGCCAGCAGTGACAGATCCCTTCCTACGACATCGACGAGAACACTACGTTGCGCAGCCCACGCAGGACAGAGCTTAAGTGTATGCTTCGCAGTGTCCTCGTCGGCACCGCCCTCGTAGCATTGTGGAGTCGGTTCTCTACCAGGCATTTGGAATAGGTACTTTCCAAAACACCCGTGCCCGGTCAGTATCTGCGTGAGCCGGTAGGTAAGCGCCCCATGCTTGCGCTTTACCCAGTCCGGAAGGACTGGGCGTACTCCCGTAATGGTCCAGTGACCAGCCGTTGGCTCCACCAGCCTCTCCTGCCATTCCTGAAGTCCGCAGTTTTGCGTCTGTCGCCGCCATCTTGCTAGAACTTCTGGCTCAGTATGTATACCGTCGTTTCGAGCCTGAGCTCTGAGACGGTAAACTGTGCTCAATACCTCCGCCTCGAGGTTCCAGGGTGGGGTCCCCGCCTGTACACATGCTGCCTCAAAAGAGACAGTGCGGTATCCCCGAATCGCTCTGACCGCCATGACCCGTTGCGGCCTCCGTAATAAGATCTTGGACCGGGCGGTCAAAGCGTCGGCCCACACAGCTGCACCGTACAAAGCCATCGACCTCACAACCCCGGTATACAGACGACGACAACACACACCCGGTCCCTTCAGGTTCCGCAGAAGTCCACTAAGAGCTCCTGCCGCTTTGAATAACTTCTGCACTAAACGCCGGAAATGCTTGAAGAATCCCCATCTCGATTCGAGGACAAGGCCCAGGTATTTTATTTGGGCTCCAACCTCAACCGCTACACGATTTAACACTAAATGAGTGCCTTCGGGCGGCCGCTTTCGAGGCCTGTGGAATCACAGAGCCTCAGTTTTGTTGAGCGCCACCCTCAAACCCAGCCGTCGAATCCTCTCCACCACCTCCGATGTCCTGAACGTAGCTAGTTGGATAACCTCTTCCCACTGGCCCCCTTGGGCTAGGACTAGTGTATCGTCCGCATAACAAACGAGCTGGAGTTCGCGGTGAAAAGGGCCGCGGAGCACCCAGTCGTAGCCCTATATTCCACAGGAGTGGGCCGAGTACCGACCCTTGTGGAAAACTGCACGCCATCCTTCGGTACTTTACATCTACCACCTAATCCAACCGCGGCCTCCACTGCGAAGGCTAGTCTTTCAATTTAATTTGTTTGGTCTGATAACCTTTTTTTTTCATTTTTATATGAATTATTCATTTTTATATTCAATTATTCGTGATCCGTGGTTGCGTTAACAAACACGAAATTCACAAACACCCAGATAGAAACAATTATTTGTGTGTCACACATAATTTTTTCGGGGATCAAACCCGTGACTTCCCGAGTGAGCGAAGTGGCATAAACTCCTAACCCCTAAACCAAGCCATCCATATAAATATGATAATAAATAAGCTACAAATTCCCAAACGAAGTTCGCATTTAAAATAATAATTCTAACTTACAAAGAGCGATAATTAAAATGGCGTCTCATGGATGCGCCTTGGGGCCGTGTAATTAAATACAACGTAACATTCAAATCGTTAGGTCTGTCCGTTTTAAATGAATGAGTGTTAAACACTATTTTAACTGAGCCAAGTAATTGCTGAATAAATTTGTTGGTGGATGCCGAAATTGGCTTTCATGTTGTGGTATGTTGTAATTTGATAGTATCTACAGTCTCATCGAAAAGGTGAAAATCATCGAAGAGAAGAAGAAAGTAAGAAAAGAAAGTGTGTGGCTCGCGCCCTACACTACGAACGTTGTTATAAAATGAATTAATATGATTTAAATTTGGTATATTATCCAAAATACTGGGTATTACACCGGGCACAATTCCAGGTTCCAGACTGTTAACTAATAATTTGATAGAAATATGTGCACTTCTACATGTAAATAAAAAATATATATAATACTAGAGGAATGAGATGACTATGAGAGTGGAGGAAGCCAAAAAGGTCTGTAAGGAAAGAACCTGTTGGAACTCTGTAATCTCTGCCTACCCCGCAAGGGATCTGGTGTGATAATATAGATAGATAGATAACTAGAGGTTTTTGAAATATGGTGCTGGAGGAGAATGGAAAAGATCAGTTGAACAGAAAAAGTTAGAAATAAAGATGTACTAACAAGAGTCGATAAAAAAAGATTACTGTTAGACACACTGGCACACCTATATTCCCCTAGCGGGGGTGGCAGAGGTGTACCGCATACCCACTTTTCGGTGACGAAGTTAGGTCCCATTTAATAGGGGACGATCCTTTTGCCATACGCCGGGCACAATTCCGTGATGACTGATACTAGAAATTTTTCGACAGAAAATCTTACATTTGTCCGACCCAGGATTTGAACTCAGGACCTCGTGAACACAAAGCGCACCCTTCGCCACAAGACCAACGATTCAGTTACTATTAGAAATGATAAGAAACAGAAGAAGATACCACATGACACTACACGACAATTTTATCAAAATCATCTTGGATGGGAAAGTCGAAGGAAAGAGAGGAAGTGGAAGGCCCAGGATAAGCTGCACCAGTCAATTAATGGAGAAAGTTTTCGTCAAGTCGTATAAGAAACTCAAAGTGTACGCTTTGGGTAGCTTTGAATGGATAAATATGCACACATCAGCTGCACCAACAAGAGTTTAACTCTTAAATAAGAATGAATAATTCATTCACATTTCTATCGCCTCTTCAAAAAAAAACCGTAAATAGTATGTTATGTGTTTATATGGGCAATCAAATCTAGCAGAAGACATAAACTTAATCAGTATTCAAAGTATCTAAATTAACATGCCTTCTTTAATAGGGTGCAATGTAGAGCACATTATGAGCCATTAAGGATGAGCGCACATTATGTATAACCTAATGATAAATACTGTTCACACACCAACCGCCCGTGTTCGAATTAAGGGTACGAACATAGTGATGGACTTCAAATTAACTAATTAGATTCCGCTTAAAGCGATTTTTTTATCCCTATCGATCAATGTTTTTGTATGTTAGTAATATACTTTATTTATATACGATTATTAGTGGCACTTGTAGCGCTGTGCGACGACGGTGGTTTTAGCGATCATCGAGTAATTCAGCGATCAGATCGCTCGCTCTAAAGTGCCGTCTCTATTGCGGCGTGGTTGCTTTGTAGACACAATCTGGCTACCGTCTTTGGGGTTCTGGTTTGGTCATGCTCACTATAATGTCTTTGCTTGCGGTGGCTGTCTGGCGCGGGTCACTCCCTTCCCTCCAATATGTCCTGTTCCAGCAGTCATACTTTTGAACGGGTGCTGCTTGTGGGGACTGGTTCATCTGGAATCCTTTAGACACTCTTTACAGATAACATCATTAGATTCATATCTCGATCGTAAGGCATCACACTGGAGCTAGATCGTAAACTATTTATAAAGAATGTATCCACACAATAAAATTGTAAAAAAAGAGAAAAATAAGTACATAAAAAAGACAAGCCCGCTCAGTTTGTTCGCCGGATCTTCTCAGTGGAGGCCGCGTTCCGATCCGGTGGAAGATTAGTAGTGAAAATAGATTTAAAAAAAAGATGTAAGTTGACTATTTGTAAGCGTCCCCGCAGGGCTTACACAAAATAAATTACTTGAATTTGAGCTTCGGAAAGCACGCTGAGCCATTGGTTTTGGTTACTACTTAATATGGTAGTTAACAAGCCAAGGTGGAAGCCTTATATACTTGATAACTTCCATTAGCTAGTGGCCACAAGTCTGTTTTTGTGTATCCTTACTGGGTAGTCGTGACGGAGTATGACCTAATCTCTCTCACCTCGATTTGTGGGAGGCCTTAGTCCAGCAGTGGGATAGTACAGACTAATTAATTATTATTATTAAACGTACACTTACAATTTGTCGATAATACAACTTCACAAGATCGTATTATTGGATGCAATCATTACATAAGTACACAACTATTACTTAATTTTGGCAGATGGCTTGGTGCTGTAGTTAAGAGTTTATACCGCTCCGCCTACTGGATCGAGTCAACGCGGGTTCGATCCCCGCACGAGACAAATCTTTGTGTTACCAACAAATATTTTGGTCTGGGTGTAAATAATTCTTAGTGTTGGGCTCCGTTTTTAGCATATTATTTGGCTGTGTTCATAATATTTGTAGCTAAATAAACGTCTTTAGTTCTGTACTGCCCGCTCCCGCTACCGCCCGTCACCAAAGTCCCGCCCGTAAGTGATCACTTACAAAACACTTACGATATATTACAGGCGTTAATGTGTATCGTTAAACTGCACTACACAGTCAAGTTAATTATGCACGTCAATGCTTAGTGGTTCAATGCGGGTTGGGACTTTCTCACGTAGTTCTGAAGCCGGTTAGGAATTATTTAAATATTTACGACCTATTAACGACATTTATGAGTTGAAGATTTGGCGATATTCTTCTAATAAGCCGGTTTTTATTGTCCCATTGCTGGAGAAAGCAGGCAAAAGTCTATTTTCACAAATTGAGGTGACAGTTATAATCCACCACGTGGGCCCAGCGCGGGTTGGTGGAGGCAGGTTTGTGGCCACCTTTTTTTTGTGCCTGTGGAAAATCCTGTATGACTTCCGCGTGTCTCGGGTAACGCTCGCAGAGTGTTGGATTCCTATTAAATAAAAATCCAAGGATAAACGACATCAGTACTTTGGAGGGGCTCCGGGATCTGCGTATAAGAACGCACGCCCCTCTTGTCCCGCGCTCCAAAAAAGCCGCCAAGGGGAAGCGTCTTGATAACACGCTAGATACACACGAACCTCGTTTGTTTTAAACTATGCTAAAAGGAACAAATTTAGTGCGACAAGGATCTTTTGGCCGATGGATGTGTATATTATGTATTGTAATACCAGCGCTACTTACGATTTGGCCGCAGGCCAAACGATCCTTGTCGGACTGTACCAAATTATATAAACTTTAGAATCACTTTAAAATTAACATCATTGTAATTTCAACAACATCAAAATTTTTTCAGCAACTGAAACTGGCTTAGACACTTTATCAAGTAATATTATCACGAAATTAAATTAATTTAGCAAGACATTGAGATTTTAAGTTCTGAAACATTGTTGAAATATGACGGGATCTGAGATCCACTGCGTTCAACAGGTACCCAATTTTCATGAAATGAGTAAGAACTTATTACGTGTTAAATGAAAAACTCATGAGGTTTTTTTTTATTTCAAATAATTATTTTTTATTTATTTCATTCCAAAAGAAGCAGCTACAGAAATAGTTTGATCGAGATGTGTTTACAAACCTGAATACGCAGACCGAAACCAACGTTCATGGGTCAACATGACCCAACTCGAGACCATGCGTTCCAGTAAGCATATGGGCTTCCACTCTAATCGATAAGTCATCGATTATTTATAATATCTGGTGGGTAAGTCATCTTTGTATCCGACTAGCGTGTATCCAGTGACGTGCATTGCATATAGGCAATTAAGCGGTGCCAACCTCATAAAAATGCAATTATATTACTTTCAATTATTACTACGTAAAGAAAATTACATTTATCATCATACTTACTTAAGTATAGTAATTGATGATATATACTTATAATATCAGTCTATACTGCCCACTGCTTGGCAAAGGCCTGCTCTCATAAATCGAGGTGAGAGATTTTAGGTCATAATCCACCACGCGGACCCAGTGCGGATTGGTGGAGGCAGGTTTGTGGCCACCTGCTGTTGGAACTTATGCAGCCGGCTTAAAGGTTTCCAACTCAGCTTAACGACTACCACATCAAATGGTAACCGGGACCTACGGCTTAACGTGCCTTCCGAAGGACGGAGACGCTCGAATATGAAAATGCCACACAAACGGTCACCCATCTCAGACCGACCGAGTCGAACCCTGCTTAACCTTGGTGATGCGCTCGTAGCGCTGTGCAACTGCGGTGTTCTTACCGACACCGCGGTCGCACAGCGCTACCAGCGCCTTTGATATATATACTTACATTCAAAATATTATTATGAGGCGCTGCTTAATTGCCTATATGCAATGCACATCACTGCGTGTATCTGTCAAACTATAAAAATTTGGTCAAATAGCCGACGGAGCGCGACGGGAGCGCGACTAAGCGCTCGGCTACGTTCGGTTGTGACGTTTGCCATCGCGCAAAGCGTGGCTGCGTTATTTGGCGTCTCTTGTACATTTCAGTCCATTATAATTCCCCAAGCCGCGCCACCGTCGCGCCGAGCGGGGCTGCGCTGTGTAGCGTCTCCCGTACATTTCAGTACATTAAAACTCCCCAAGCTGCGCCACCGTCGCGCTCCCGTCGCGCTACGTCGGCTATGTGGCGTAACCTTAAGAGTGGAGGAAGCGAGAAAATTTGAAGGGATACAATCATCAGTTCCTATTGCCTTCTGAACTACACCGTAGACCTTTTATTATGTTGTTTTGTTTGCTATTTTGTGAGACTGTCTGGTTGATCTAATACGCATAGGCAGCTGACGGTTACGACGTCCCGGGTTAAGATCATAGATGGGGTAATGTTCTTGAAGTTTCCTATCGAAATGTCTTATTAGTAATCTCCGGAGTACTCCTGTTATTAACACCATTAAACAAATCTGGGACTCCGAAACGAGATTTCGCCACTTGTCACGATTCTACATGTTTCCTTGCCAGTCTTCGGCTTAGAGCTCACGCAGATCCGCTTCAACGACGTTCTTCATGCAATACCCGAGACGACTAGACGGTCGGCCTGGGTAGGCCGTTTTCAAGGATCTGCAAGGAGACTGCCAGTTGCCTGCATACAAAAGCTGGCCCTTGTGAGAAAAGTGCGTGTCATTTACTCCCGAGACGCCCTTCAAAAAAGAATATTTGGATAGATAAGCACGTCTTATCTTACCTAGAATTCGAACCTAGGACCTCATGATAACCACAATTATGCATAAGTAACTAGAATGTCTCTATAAGCAATCTAACAAAAAAGCAAACAACATGTTATCGAGTCTCACTAAAAACACAAACAATGTAATATCACGAAAATAATAATAATACCAGCCCATTCTGGGCCATTGCTGGGCAAGGACCTACTTTTACAAATCGAAGTGAGAGAGTTTAGGTCATAATCAAACACGCGGACCCAGTTCGGATCGGTGGAGGCAGGTTTGTGGCCACCTGCTATTGGAACTTATCAAACTGCCTATAAGATTTTAACTTGGCTTAACGAGTACCACATTACGTGGTAACCAAAACCCACGACTTAATATGCCTTCCAAAGTACGGACGATTCACGGAAAGTCCACAATACATTTTTTTTCAATACTTTCTTCCTTCAGTATTTTTATTCCAGAAGGCAATAGCAACTGATACACTAATTAAAATAACACCTAATACATGCCCTTAGAATCCTTCATGACCATTTTAATTTCGTCACAGTCTTGTTTTTGCAGGGATGAAAGGAGAAAAAAATACATCTGTCAGAATAAAAAAGTGCTCTCCTTTTTAAGAAGGGTTCGCCCGCCATCTTTATTATTCTAACACGTGAAATGTAGTTAGAATAATGAAACAGAATTTAAAAATTGTAAGAAAGTCAAATAAAACTGTTATATAATGCGAAAATGAAAGGGGAGGACGGATTTTACTTACTCCGTTGACCCAGAGACCCAAAGTGAATCTTGGCCTCCGCAATGTAATTTCGCTACTTTTCATGGGTTTGCGATTCCCTGCCAGTCTTCGGCTGAGAGCTTACGCAGATCCGCCTGAACCGCGTGCTTCCAACAATACCTGAGAACTAACTGGTCGGTAACCGATAGATCGGCCCAGGTAGGCCTCCTTTGAGGATCTGCAGACAATGAGAAGGAGGACTGCCCTTTGCCTGCGCCCTACAGCCCACCCTCAAGATAGAAGTCCCCTTAAAAGAGTACCCACGCCCTTTTAAAAGAGTAGTGTGCGGAGAGTGATGCCGCTATAAGTGAATGCCCACAAAAGTGGTCCGTCGCATGCGAGTCGCGGATAGTTGCTCAAGCGTTCCTGTAACCCGCCCCAGCCACAGCGATAACTGAAGCGTGGGGGTTTTATTTGGTAGCAGTCTTGGCATAATCCCTGTAAACTAATTCACTATTATCAAATATGATAATGGTATTATTATTTATATAATTATATATACAAAACGTATGTCAAAAGGCCGCCAAGCTTAAGTGGGACTGGGCCGGCCATATCTGCCGCATGAAAAATAACGAATGGGCCAAAATAATAACAGACTGGTCCCCACGAAATACAAAAAGGCAACGCGGTAGACCCAGGTGGAGATGGCGGGACGAGCTGGACCACTTTTTGAGGGACTGGCCTGACATGGCAACGAACGGAGAGGAGTGGAAAAAGTGGAGGGAGGCCTTTGCCCAGCAGTGGGACACAAATGGCTCGTAATAATAATAATAATTATATATAATATAATTAGTTTACACTGTAATATCGTATAGACTCCTACATTCAGAGAATGGGAGAAGATCGTAGTGCAAAGCAGGCATACTTTTTTGGATTTGAACATCTGCTTGCTAAGGCGGAAGCGAGGGATTATGCCAAGACTCCTACCAGCTAAAACCACCACCGCGATCCAGTTTATCGCTGTGGCTGGGGCGGGTTACAAAAACACACTACTTTTTCGGAGGGGCATGTCAGACGTGACTTATCTGATGGATAAGTCAAGAGTTTCCTAAAAGCGGGAAGGTATGAGATGAACTATGAGAGTGCGGAAAGCTAGCTAGAAAGACCACAGTAAACGTAGGTATACCAGTATAGATATAACCAGATTTGCCGCCATCATATGACTAAAATGGTTTCAGAGAGTGACTTGGCAGCAATGATTTTTTGAATTGATCATTTAATGATAGTCAAAGTGAGGGTAGTCAAAGTGTAAAGTACAGAATTTTTATCAGCTGATAATTAAATTTATTTAAATATTAAATAAACAAAACTTTAATGTTTACTGAGTGCTAAAAGTTCTTGGTTACCTTTGGTGCATTCCTTCACCTATCTATCTCTCCTCTATCTATCTTCGCTACACTTCACACTTCACACAACAACAATCTATTGCTTCGTGTGTTATCAACCTTTCTATATCATTATGGATCTATATGCAAAGTTGGCCAATACTATGGAGGATCTGACTGCATTATTTACTTCAAGAATGGACACCTACGAAGAAGATCTCAAGAATGCTGGCAACATTGAGAACGCTGCAGCTCATAAAACCATAGCCAGCCTGTCACGTGAATTTACTGACTTTAAGTGTCTTATCTGGAAAGCCTTGGGAGCACTAAAAGCACAGGTGGAGCTGCTCTCACTTGGGCTTGATCGACATGAAATGGCATCTCGCAGAAAGGTACTCCTCTTGCATGGAATGTCTGAAGTTTCGGAGTGTAAGACCAAAGTTATCAACATTTTCCATGATATAATGCGGCTGCCAAATATTAATCCTGCTGATATCGCTGTGTGCCACCCTCTGGGAGTAAATATGAGTAAGCCACGTCCCATTCTTATCAGGTTTCAGTCTTCTTCTCTGCGTGGTGAAGTATGGAATAAAAAAGCCACTCTAAAAGGGTCCGGGTTAACTCTCTCCGAGTTTTTAACGAAGCCTAGACATGAGGTGTTTATGGACGCTCGTAGAAAGTATGGTCTTAAACAGTGTTGGACTTCCGATGGGCGAATTATCATCCAACTGCCAGATAAATCTCGGAGGAGAATCGAGTCTGCGGCTGAATTGCGTCAACTGCTGGCGCAGTTCCCCCCTGCTCACGAGGTTGCGAGCACCAGTAAGCAGCCGCGGGAAAATCCTGCATCATCCATCTCAGAGAAGAGGTCGCGACGGCCTGCGAAGTGATCGTGTGTGGTATCACTTCTGCCCTGTCAAACACTTCCTTCGTTCACTTTTTACCTTCACTCACTATCGTTTACTAGGTACCTGTAATTTATTTACAATTTATTTAATGTCAATCACCTCGCTCACTGTAAACCTTTGACATTTGTTTGACACATTGACATATGTCTATAGTGTATTCATCCATTGACATTAGGTGTCAACGTTCAGAAACAATGCGTTTGAATCATAGCACTTTTATCTGTATTCCGCAACCGGCGAGTGCATCGAGGGTAAAATTATGTATTTTTTATTTATTTTTTTTGTTTTCGTTTGAAGACATTTCAATTTAATAATTTATATATTATTTATTAGTGGTATTATATTTTATTTATTTATCTTATTTTAATAAAGGTAATAGTATCTTATTTCAAGTATGGATTTATTGGATATCAGCGATGATAGTTTTGTTTCTTGCTCTTCTGAAATGTCCGACGTACAGTATTCAAGTGCGTTTAGTGATGATGATGGCTCAACACATCTACGTGAACAACTTTTTTCTACTTTCTCCACTCTTCGGAAATTCTTCAATGTTGTGCATATTAACTCTCAAAGTATTCCTGCTCACTACCCCGACCTCTTAGCTTCCTTCGACTCTGAATATATACATGCGATTTTGGTAACCGAAACCTTCCTCAAACCTTCCCTACCTTCAGTGCAGTATGCGTTGCCTGGATACAAGCTGCTACGTAATGACAGAACAGGCAAGGGGGGCGGTGGTGTTGCTATTTATCTTCGTGGGGATATCCCTTACAAAGTGATTGATCAGTCACCAAGTGAGTACTCTCAATTTTCTGAACATCTTTTTATTGAGCTCAATTTCCTTCATACAAACCTTCTCCTAGGCGTTTATTACAGCCCATCCTGTCATATTGATTTCTTCTCCTCCTTTGAGTTAAAACTAGAGTATTTCTCTTCGTTATACGATCATACTATAATTCTTGGTGACTTTAACACTTGTTTATTAAAAGGGGATAGTCGTAGCAACAAACTCCGGTCCCTTGTCTCTTCTGTCAACATGCATGTCCTACCGCTAACAGCTACTCATCGCGCTCCGCATAGTTCTCCATCACTCCTAGATCTTATTCTCGTTTCGGACGCTAGCCATGTGGCTGCACACGGTCAGATTCCTGCTTCTTTTTCGTATCATGATCTGATATTCCTTTCCTATAAAATTCGCTCTCCAAAACGCTCTTCTAAATTTCTTTTCCTTCGCAGCTTTAAAGACATTAATACTGAGCAGTTAAGACTGGACGCGAGCAGTGTAGACTGGACTTCTGTTTATAAATGCGTTGACGTAAACGAAAAAGTATCTATATTCAATAAAACAGTGCTGGGTTTATATGATACGCATGCGCCGGTAAAAAAAGTGAGAGTTAAGCATCGTCCCGCGCCTTGGCTATCTGATACCATCAAGAAAATTATGGCTAAACGTGATAAGGCGAAGAGAAGGTACAGAAAGTTTCCTACGGATGTAAACTGGAGTCAGTACAAACAACTAAGAAACCGCTGCAATCGTATGTGTAGGGATGCAAAGAGGCGTCACATACACAGTTCCATTCAAAATTTCAATACAGCACAAGTTTGGCAATTTCTCAAGTCGTTTGGTGTTGGCAAAACCATTACTCCGAATGTTCCTAATGTGGACGTTAACGCATTAAACGCACACTTCTCCAAACCTCCAACTTCGGTTAAACATGACATAAAATCGTCTACTCTCAAGTATCTCTCCAATCTTCTCGTGCCAGTATGTGCTTCTTTCTCCTTCAGCCCGATTACGGAACAAGACATCAAGAAATCCATCTTGTCCATTTCCACGAAGGCGGTTGGTGATGATGGCATCCAAATCCAAATGCTCTTACTTATCTTGAATGAACTTGGGCCTGTCATCACGCACATAATGAATTCTTCCCTGGAGACTAGCGTTTTTCCCGATATTTGGAAAAAAGCACATGTTCTCCCATTACCCAAAACTCAGAACCCTTCGTCCTTATCCCATTTCCGACCTATCTCCATCCTTCCCTTGCTATCCAAGGTGCTCGAGAGTGTTGTTCAGGGTCAACTGTCTCTCTATCTCTCCTCTCATGGCATTCTAAGTCCTTATCAATCTGGTTTTAGGCCAGGTCACAGTACAGTTACAACTCTAATCAAGATAACTGATGATATTAGACTGGCTATGGAAAATAGACTCCTTACAGTGTTAGTATTATTGGATTTCAGCAGTGCTTTTAATTCAGTTGATTTTGACATACTCTTAGGCACCTTATCTTCTCTGAATGTCTCCGCTCCGGTAATTGCGTGGTTTAACTCTTATCTTCGGGGCCGCTCCCAGTCAGTTCGCTTTGAAGGAGTTTCCTCTGATTGGTGCAATCTTACTGCGGGTGTGCCTCAGGGTGGCGTCCTTTCTCCTCTTCTGTTTTCAGTTTTTATAAACTCTGTTACTAAAGTGATTACTTCCTTCTATCATCTCTATGCCGACGATTTGCAGCTGTATCGACATTTTAAAATTGAGGAGCTTAATTATGCAATCAGCGTCATCAATGATGATCTAGAAAATATTAGCAAGTGGGCAAAATCTTTTGGCCTTCTTGTTAATCCGGCTAAGTCTCAAGCTATCATCATTGGTGGCAAATACTACATGAACGCACAAGTTATTAATTCACATTCTCGCCCTCCAATTGTGCTTGATTCTGTATCCATACCCTACTCTGACACTATTAAGAATCTAGGTATTTTTATGGACTCCAACCTTGCATGGAGCACTCATATTACTGAGGTAAGCAGAAGAGTCTACAGCTCCTTCCAGTCTCTCAAACGTCTTCAAAAGTTCTTGCCTTTCCAAACTAAAATTAACCTTGCTCAGTCTCTTCTCCTACCTCTTCTTGACTATGGAGATGTCTGTTTCCTTGATGCAACTGAAGAGCTAGTGAACAAGCTGGAACGTTTGCAGAATCTGTGCATCCGCTTCATTTTCGGATTGCGTAAATATGATCACGTATCAGAGTGCCGGGGAAAATTGAAGTGGCTGCCTATTCGGCGGCGTCGAGACTCACATGTTCTTTCTCTTCTCTACTCCATCCTCCATAGTCCTAAAGCCCCTATCTACCTACGTGAGCGTTTTGACCTTCTTGTTCCTACAGATAGGCCCTGTCGTAGTGCTACTTCTCTCCTTCTTCGTACTCCTCTTCATTCTTCCAGCCGATACGATAAGTCTTTTACTGTTCGTGGTATCCGTCTTTGGAACTCACTTCCACACGCCCTACGTGCGAGTTCATCTCTGGATGTTTTTAAGAGAAGAGTCAGGGAACATTTCCTATCTGTTTGCTAATTGATGCATACATACAACTTTTTGTACTATTTATGTATGTTTATGTAGGTATATTATATTTATTATATGTATGCAGTATTTGTGTAGTGTATGTAATTTATTTATAATTATGTTTAGGAATTTTATATATTTTCCTTTTTTTTTCTGAAACAGTGTGATTGTATAACTGCCCTCTTATTTTTCTGTCTTATCTCTCAACACTCTAAGGTTCGCTGGAAGAGAACTCATATTCTGAGTTAAGCTCGCCTTTGTATATGACTTGTGAAAATGAAAATTACCTCTGTTCTGTATACAATAAAGAATAAATAAAAAAAATAAATAAATAATCCATTTCACGAAGATATCGTAACGCGTCGCTTTTGTTCAAAGCAAATAAAGACCAAGCGCGTTTTAATCACGTTTAACAAAATACTCATTATGTACTCTCTAAAAAACCCATTAGCACTCAAATCTCACCTGAATGAAATTTCAATGTCAATTCACATTTTTCTCAGAATAACTTCAAATCCATTTATTTTCTTGATTAAAACGGGTCTTGAATCTCTCTCGAAACTGCCAAAAAATCTGAAAAAGCTTTTACTAACTTAACGAAATAAAAACATACAAACACTGCGTAACTTTATAAGAAAAAAATCTTGCGAAATAAGAAAATATCATTGTTATTCAAGTGAAAATCACACGTGGTCTCCCTCTACCCCCCAAAAACCCAGGAGACGTGATACGAATACCAAATAATAATTATTTACTTGGTACTGAAGAAATCTACTTGTAGGGAAACCGTGTTTGCTGAAATACTTGGGATAAATGTTAGAGATTACCGTGTCAGTCATTGTCAGATATTTAACACGTAATTCTTGGGGTCTTGTTGAGTTATTCGTGTTATGAAGGATGGTGAAAGAGGAATGGAGAAATGTAAGTTGGGGACATGTTATAACAGTATGAAACTCTGAATGGACATTTTTTATATTGTGTGGTTATAAGGCGTGATGATATAGATAGATAGATATTTTATAATGGCATGGTAAAAGAGAGGAGGCCTACACTCAGCAGTGGGCAGATTCAGGCTGATTGGTGAAGATATTATATAGAGATATGGTACTGCGATGTTCACTGTAATTGCCAAGGCTGAGCAGCATTCGGCTCACTTGTAAAATTGGTGCTGAAAGTAGCATTGAAATTTTTGAGTATTTTCACACTTTTGGTGGCACGCGAAGCTTTTAGGACCGTATAACAGAACAAAAATCTGTTGTGAATTCAGTTAAAAGTAACGATAGATAGATAGATAACTCTTTATTGTGCACCAATTACATAGATATTAAAATACAAAAAAAAGAACTTAAAGTTACACAAAGGACGGCCTTATCGCTAAAAAGCAATCTCTTCCAGGCAACCTTCGGATGGAGAAAACGATTAGGTTGTGGAATAAACGGGGGTGCACTTATTACATAGAAGCTTAACTTATAGCAATAAATACTTAAATATAATATAAAAAAATACATACTACAAAAATTTTACCACACATACACATATCTAACTATCACGATACGACGGCAGGACCCGGTGAACAAGTAGATAAGTAATACTTCCTCACCTGGCCCTTGAAGCTCTCTAGCGACGATGCACGCCGTATACTGATAGGTATAGTATTCAACAGTCGTACCGCCTGGACAGTAAAGACTTATCATAGAAGCTGCTATTGTGAAGGGGCATTCTTAGGCTAAGATTTTCTGAGGACCTGAGGCATTGGGTGCCAGTGCTTTTCAGGTACTCGAAACGTTGTTTAAGATAGGAAGGAGAAGAAGGGTTAAATAATATATTGTAAAGAAGGGAAAGAATATGCGCGTTCCGGCGAAGTCGAATGGGTAGCCACTTGAGTGTTAATTCTATTGATCATTCGAGAGCTGCCTATAATGATAACTTGCGTTTTGACGGGATTCACTGTCAATCCGTAAGATTTGGTCCATTTAGTAATTTGGTATAGATCATTGTTTGTGTTTTCAATGGCTTCACTAAGATTTGAGAGTGAGGCCTGAGAGTAAATTTGCAGGTCGTCTGCGTAAAGGTGGTAGGAAGAAGTAAAATATCGGGATATTGAGTTATTAAAAATAGTAAAAAGAAGAGGAGATAACGATTTACGTTCTGTAATACGGGCCTTAGTCTCGGTTAGTGCTCCATGCGCTTTAGGAGAGTTCCAATAGCCGGTGGCCACAAACCTGTCTTTGTCAATTTGTACTGGATCTCTACTGTGGAGTACGTATTTTTTGCCATCGCGATTTCTGATAGAACATAAAGATGACAATCGTACCGGACCTTTGTCCAGCAGCGAGATTGCATAAGCTGATTTAAGCATGTACCTGCATATTTATTTTAAAAAATTAGTAAGTTTATTCACTACATATTTTTAAATAAATTATAATCGTAGTAACGTACATTAGCTATATTTTTTCTTGGTTAGCTATCTTATTTTACACCTTAAACATGAAATAATAATAAATAGTTTATTTTAGATAACAGAAGTTTACAGTCACAAAGGAGACACATTAGCGATTAAGGGCCTATCGCGATCGACCATTTATGGATTGAAAGAGTAACAGTGATATTATACTTTACAAAAGAAGTGACAGATATATTAAGCACGCGCTTGGCAATAAGTAACGTATGTGCAAAAGCAAATTTTATCATTTACTGAAAATACTACACAAATAGAAAAAAAACTGTTACAAGTACTTTCCTTCAATTATTTGCTATGTTTTAAAGTAAATTCTATTGATTAGTTCTTAAGAATTTCTCGTTCAAAATCAGAAAATGTAAAGCAATAGAGGTGACTTTTAGATTTAGGTTCTATCGGGAAAATTTCGTTCAATCGTGTATTCCTTACACCAGATTCTAAAATATAGACTCTAATCTATACACTTTTTGAAGTGCATGGGGTACAAAAACACTTTTATTTCGCGTTAGCTTAGCCAAAAAATTATACCAAGAATAAACATCCAAAATGACTTAAAAAAAGAAACACGAAAACCATGGTGACCCTACCTTCAGGTGCGAGATAGATGAGGACGTGTTCGTATTCGGAATGTTACTAAGTTTTCTTTTTTTGCTGAAAAAGATTTCCAGAGTACTTATTGACCTTCTGTAAGGTCGCCGGGGACTCCATTATCAGTACTTATCTAAAATTGAATAAATTGTTTGGAAAATGGGTCTCTGGGTTAATACATTTTTTTAATAGAACCTTAGGTTTTGTGTGCTTAGGTTTCTGTCATGGTTTGTATGAAACAGCAATAGTTATCTCATGATTAAAATCTTGGATTACCTTACTGGTAAAACCTCTTAATATGTTAAGACACCAAACGCAAAGGCCCCCAGTTCCCGGTAGTCCCGCTGTCCGCTGCCACGGTAGCGGTCGCGGTAACAGCGGGGCAGGGGGTGCGAAGAATCTCCGGGCTACGACACAAGGCTACCAAAAACACCTGACCCTGGCTACGTACAATGGACGCTCTCTACGGCTGGACCAACACCTCGCTGAACTCGAGGTAGAACTAGGTCGCATAAACTGGCACATATTGGGGTTATCCGAAGTCCGAAGACAGGGCGAGGACACGATAACCCTTGAGTCAGGCCACCTGTTTTACTTTCGGGAAGGTGATCGGCCCTCTCAGGGCGGTGTCGGTTTCCTGGTCAACAAAGCTCTCACTAACAACGTTGTGGAAGTCAGCAGTGTGTCGACACGGGTAGCGTACCTCATAATTAAAATCACCAACAGGTACACCCTGAAGGTGGTACAGGTATATGCGCCGACCTCGACATACTGCGACGACATAGCCGAAGCCATGTATGAAGACATAGCCAAGGCATTACATGGCACCACCAAGGCTCACTACAACGTTGTTATGGGGGACTTCAATGCCAAAGTGGGAGTACAAGAACGCGGCGAAACGATAATCGGACCCCACGGCGTGGGGCGCCGAAACCACAGGGGGCAGATGCTGGTCAACTTTCTGGAGTCGCAGGGGCTCTTCTTGATGAATTCGTTCTTTAAGAAGAAGCCTCATAGAAAGTGGACATGGCGAAGCCCCGACACTGTGACGAGGAACGAGATAGACTTCATCATGACTGACAGGAAGTCTATATTTAGAGACGTCTCCGTGATCAACAGGTTTAATACCGGCAGCGATCACCGACTTGTCCGAGGCGCTCTAAATATAGACTTCAAGGCCGAAAGACGTCGCATGATGAGGTCTACTCTCAGACCTACTGCGCCTCAAATAGCTTTAGGGTCCGAAAAGTTCCAACTGGAGCTTCAAAATCGTTTCGACCTGCTGGAAACCGAAGGCAATGTTGACGAGAAAACCGACACAGTGGTCAAAACGCTACAGGATGTGTCTCGAAGGGTGTTTCCCGGCAAAAGCGGTAACAGAGAGTCTAAACTCTCGCTCGAGACTCTCGAACTTATGAGGCAGAGACGGGAAATGTCATCCACGCAGGCGTCTTCGCCGGATGGGAGGAACCTCAACCGGAAGATCCGGAAGCGGGTGCGACGTGACCTCCGATGTTCCAACACCCGCGCCATCGCGGCTGCGATTGAACAAAACAGAGGCACCAAAGTCTTCGCTCGCCAGCTAGGTAGATCCCATCTGACGAAACTTAATACAGCGGATGGCAAAACCGTGACCTCCAAGTTCGAGATACTCGAGGAAATTGAGAGTTTCTACAAAGACCTGTACGCATCACGGATGGCTAAACCCTCGAGACCCAGCGCTGACGACCACAGAGCCCCACTAGCACGCCACGATACGGAAGACATCCCTGATGTCAACCAGGACGAGGTCAGAGTGGCTCTCGAGCAGCTCAAAAACAACAAGTCGCCAGGCGATGACGGAATCACCACTGAGCTCCTAAAAGCAGGCGGGACTCCAATCCTGAAAAAGCTAGCGAGTCTCTTTAATTCCGTCATCCACCAGGGCTTAACACCTCAAGCGTGGAGCGGGAGTGCGGTGGTTCTGTTCTTCAAAAAAGGTGACAAAACCTTGCTGAAGAACTACAGACCCATCTCACTCCTGAGCCACGTCTACAAGTTGTTCTCGAGAGTACTCACAAACCGCCTCGCCAGAAGACTTGACGAGTTCCAGCCACCGGAACAAGCCGGGTTTCGAAAAGGCTACAGCACCGTAGACCACATCCATACTGTTCGGCAGATTGTACAGAAGACCGAAGAGTACAATCAGCCGCTGTGTATGGCTTTCGTGGACTACGAGAAAGCCTTCGACTCCATCGAAACCTGGGCGGTTTTGGATGCTCTGCAGCGATGTGGCATCGATTGGCGCTATATCGAGGTGTTGAGATGTCTGTATGATACCGCCACAATGACCGTCCAGCTCCAGGACCAAAAGACCAACCCGATCGAGTTGCATCGAGGGGTAAGACAGGGGGATGTAATATCCCCCAAGCTCTTCACCAATGCACTCGAAGACGTCTTCAAGACGCTGGACTGGACTGGGCGGGGCATTAACATCAACGGCGAATACATCTCACACCTTCGGTTTGCCGATGATATCGTCATCGTGGCAGAGTCACTGGAACAGTTGAGCGGAATGCTGCATAGCCTAAATGGAGCCTCTCGAGGTGTCGGTCTCGGCATGAACTTGGATAAAACCAAGATCATGTTTAATGAGCATGTCACGCCGGGACCGATCTACGTCGATGGTTCGATGCTCGAAGTTGTTCGGGAGTATGTCTACCTTGGACAAGTTGTCCAATTTGGTAGGAACAACTTCGAGAAAGAAATCAACCGCAGGATCCAATTGGGTTGGGCAGCATTTGGCAAACTACGTCACGTTTTCGCTTCGCCTATACCGCAATGCCTGAAGACTAAAGTCTTTAACCAATGCGTTCTACCTGTTATGACTTACGGGGCCGAGACGTGGACACTCACAGTGGGACTAGTCCACAAACTCAAAGTCGCACAGCGGGCTATGGAGCGAGCTATGATCGGCGTCTCTTTGAAGGATAAAATTCGTAACGAGGTAATCCGACAAAGAACCAAAGTTACCGACATAGCTCGCAGACTCAGTAAGCTAAAGTGGCAATGGGCTGGTCACATCTGCAGAAGGACCGACGGCCGATGGAGCAAGCGTGTCCTAGAGTGGAGACCGCGACTTGGTAAGCGTAAGGTAGGACGGCCCCCAGCTAGATGGACCGACGACCTCAAGAAGGTCGCTGGGACGGACTGGATGCGGAAGGCGGGGGACCGTGTGCAATGGCGCGTGTTAGGAGAGGCCTATGTCCAGCAGTGGACTACGATAGGCTGATTGATTGATTGATTGATTACTGGTTTTTGGCGAATTATGCGTGTAGCGATCACGAGGTCCTGGGTCCGGATCCTAGGTCGGACAAAACGTAATTTTTCAATGGTATTATTTTTTCTTTTTAAAAAGAAAGCTGCGCATGATTTATTCCTGTATCGGAGTGCGTTTACATTGGTACATGAAATTAATTTACATTACGATTCACAATTAGTTTACATAAAGATTTCTCTCGATCTAGGACCAAATCTATGAATACTCGATTCAGTAAGTGAAGTCGCTTATGCTGTTAACTCTAAACCAAGCCATCGTTAACACATTATACGATGGGTTTTTATCTTACCATATTCTTAAATTTAGCAATGATGATCCTCCGACATAGATAGATCTTTCGCGAATTCTAACATAGAGACACTAAGTATGTGGCAGTAACGTTATGGCAGGATTTACAAGTGTATTTTGGAAAGTACCTATTTAAAGTAGCCGATAGAGAACTGACTGCACGATGCCACGAGTGCGGTGCCGACGAGAACACTGCGAAGCATTCACTGGAGCTCTTTCTTGCTTGGGCTGCGCAGCGTAATGTTCTCGTCGATGTAGAAGGGAGAAATCTGTCCCTGCCGGCCATAGCGTAACCTATGTTCAGCAGTAAGAGGTCATTGGAGGCGGCGGTAACCTTCTGTGAGGAGGTCATAGCGCAGAAAGAGGCGGCGGAGCGTGTGAGGGAGGCTGACTCGCTGCCTGCTCCACTCCATCGTCGTCGAACACGGCGGCGAAAGCGCACCTACGCACCTACGCTAACTTAATGCCGCCTTGATGAGGGTTTGTGGGTATGGGGGTTGCCCATCGCCTGCACACAATAACTGGCCCTCGAGAGGGAGGTGAGTACTACGTGCTCCTGGCACGCCCCTCAGTGAAGTGTGTGGAAGCAATTCCGCCAAGAGGGGATTTCGAGGCGGTGTCTGTGCATGAGTGCAGTATCTGTATTCAAAAGAAAGGAAGTCAGGGCATCGGGAGGTTTGGCGAGAATAAGCTGCCGCTACCACCGTCTACTACCGGGAGGGCGAACAGCAATCCCAAGGTGGTGTCGGATTTATCGTCCACAAGTCACTCATAAACAACGTTGTGTCCATCACTAGTGTGTCGAGCAGGGTAGCGTACCTGATACTCAGAATATCCAAAAGATATTCGCTGAAGGTCATACAGGTCTACGCACCGACCTCGGCATACTCAGATGATGAGGTCGAAGTTATGTATGAGGACATTAGTAGAGCCATACATACTTCCAAAGCACATTTTACAGTAGTTATGGGTGACTTCAATGCGCGGCTGGGCCAACGGGGCGATGATGAGCTGAGAGTGGGGCAATTTGGATATGGGCAGCGCAACCCCAGGGGTCAGAGGCTGGCCGAATTTCTGGAGAAAGAGGGACTCTTTAGATATTTATGATGAACTCTTTCTTCCAGAAGCCGCCTCATAGGAAATGGACCTGGATGAGCCCTGATGGTTCCACAAAAAATGAGATAGACTTCATCATGAGCACCAAGCGACAAATATTTAATGATGTCTCCGTGATTCATAGGGTAAAAACCGGCAGTGATCACCGAATGGTCAGAGGCACATTAAATATTGATGTCAAAATGGAAAGATCGCGTCTGATGAGGTCTACGCTCCGACCTACTCATGCATATATCCAAAACCCCGAGAACTTTCAACTCGAATTGTCAAACCGCTTCGAATTGCTAGACAGCAGCGCATCAGTGGACGAAATCAACAACAGGCTGGGAGAGACTGTTCATACGGTCGGGTCCAAGTATTTTAAGACCCACCGTAAAAATAGGCCTCAAAAACTATCTGACTACACCCGAAACGTCATGGCTGAGCGACGTTCCATGACGCTCCAAACCTCCGATGATGCTAAGTCCTATAGGCAGCTTAATGGACAGATATTGAAGTCCTTGCGACACGACTTACGGTCCTTCAATGCAAGGCGTATTGAGGAGACCATAGAGCAGAACAAGGGCTCTAAAGTGTTCGCAAGAGACGCGTCTATTGGGCAGAGCCAGTTGACGAAGCTGAAGATGGAGGACGGAAACGTAACGTCGAATAGGTCAGAGGTGCTCAGGGAGATAGAGAGGTTCTATGGACAGTTATATACCTCAGTAGCTAAACCTGTTGTTGACTTGGTAAAAGACCCAAGAGCCAAGCTAACCCGACACTGCACTGAAGATATCCCGGACATCAGCCTGTGCGAAATTAGGATGGCTCTCAAACAACTAAAAAACAACAAAGCGCCGGGTGAAGACGGAATTACTGCAGAACTTCTGAAGGCGGGCGGATCGCCGGTACTTAAAGTCCTTCAGAGGCAGAGGAAAACGCCGGAAGCATGGAACAGGGGTGTGGTGGTGCTGTTTTTCAAGAAAGGTGATAATTCTTTATTGAAGAACTATAGGCCCATCACACTGCTGAGCCATGTTTATAAGTTGTTTTCGAGAGTCATTACGAATCGTCTCGAACGAAGGCTTGATGACTTCCAGCCTCCCGAACAAGCCGGTTTCCGGAAAGGTTTTAGTACCATAGACCACATACATACGCTGCGGCAGGTTATACAGAAGACTGAGGAGTATAATCGGCCACTATGCTTGGCGTTTGTGGACTATGAGAAAGCCTTTGATTCGATCGAGACTTGGGCGGTTCTTAGATCTCTCCAGCGATGCCGCATTGACTATCGGTACATCGAAGTGTTGAAGTGCTTGTATAATAACGCCACCATGTCAGTCCGAGTACAGGGGCAGTGCACGAAGGTGATCCCCATAAAAAGAGGAGTAAGACAGGGAGACGTCATTTCACCGAAACTGTTTACGGCCACCTTAGAGGACGCCTTCAAGCTCTTGGAATGGCAAGGACTTGGCATCAACATCAATGGCGAATACATCACTCACCTTCGATTTGCCGACGACATTGTGGTCATGGCGGAGTCGCTGGAAGATCTAAAACGAATGCTCGGTGACCTCAATAGAGTATCCCAACAAGTGGGTCTTAAAATGAATATGGACAAAACAAAAATAATGTTTAATGTCCATGTCGTACCCACCGCACTCACCGTTGGGAACTCTACTCTTGAAGTTGTCGACGAATACATTTACCTGGGACAGGCAGTCCGGTTAGGTAGGTCCAACTTTGAGAGAGAGGTCAATCGACGAATCCAACTCGGCTGGGCAGCGTTCGGGAAACTGCGCAACATCTTCTCATCCAAAATACCTCAGTGCCTAAAGACTAAAGTTTTTAGTCAATGTGTGTTACCAGTGATGACATATGGATCAGAGACGTGGTCTCTTACAATAGGTCTCATAAAAAAGCTCAAAGTTGCTCAGCGAGCTATGGAAAGAGCTATGCTCAGCGTTTCTCTACGTGATCGAATCAGGAATGAGGAGATTCGTAGAAGAACCAAGGTCACCGACATAGCCCTTAGGATTAGCATGCTGAAGTGGCAATGGGCTGGCCACATAGCGCGAAGATCGGACGGGCGTTGGGGCAGAAAGATTCTAGAGTGGAGACCACGTATTGGCAAGCGCAGCGTAGGACGACCGCCTGCTAGATGGACCGACGATCTTGTGAAAATCGCAGGAAATCGTTGGATGCAGGTGGCATCGGACCGGTTACGCTGGAAAGCGATTGGGGAGGCCTATGTTCAGCAGTGGACAAGTATAGGCTGAAATGATGATGATGACCACCGTCTGGTGGTAGCTGCATTGCATTGTCACCTTTACCTATTCTTTCCGTCCGTACGTGAGCGATGGCGAGAACATGGCTGGGGGTTGACCACTGTGTAGCTCAATTTCTCACCGGACATGGCAACTTTAAGAGTAAATTATTCTCTTTTAAACTGGTACCTTCACCGCTATGTCAGTGTCTACGTCTCACGGCGAGTATGAACAACCAGCACACCACGTACTTTGGGAGTGAAGTCTTGGGCAAAACGAGCGTACCATTATGTCAAACAACCTGTAAATACGTCTGGGGTAATCTACTACACGGATCTTGTAAAAACTCGGATAATTTCCGTGCGTTCAAGCGTTTATGCCATACCCATTACTGGAATTAAGCATGAAGCTCATAAATAGGTCCTGTCAATATTTTTTCGTATCCCTGGTGCTTTACAACTGGACTTATCCTAGTTGTAGTCTCCTTCTCTATGGCCGATGTGCCAATTTTTTGTGTCTCCCGTTTTGCAAAGGAGGGAACTGGAATTTCATTTTTGTTAATCCTCCTGTTTTTATTTCTAATTAAATTTGTTGCGGGTTCCAATACAATTAAAGCACTCCCCGGGACACCCCAAGTTTCAAACCTTGGTTTAGTCCTGGCTAACAGGAGTTACAATGGTGAGAATGTGTGGCGGGCTTAGTCTCAAAAAAAAAATGTTTGATGGATCATCATCCAGCTTCAGCGCCTGTATAAATCTGTAGGTATTCGCAACATTGTAGCAATTTATAGGGTCGCTGCACGTGTATCCTTGTTACCTTTCGTATCGTGAATAAATTGGAATTATGACTTCTGGGAATGTTGGCTATGTGAGTCTCTTGGAATTAAAATAAAAGACGACTTATTTTGGCAGGCACGTGACAAAAAACAGGGATGTGAGAAAAAACTGAATAATAAATATACTTTAGGTATCTTCAACACCATTTCAGGAGCTGTATAATAAATACATATTATGTATCTTCCAAACTATTTCTCTATATGAAAAAATTGAGTATTTTTACATACTTCTCTATCTATATTATCACGCCATATACCTTGCCGGGTAGACAGTGAGTACGAAATTCCAACAGGCTCTTTCCTTACAGACCAATCTAGCTTCCTCCATTTTCATAGGTCTTATACAGGTCGTAATTTCTCGTCGGTTACGGAGACTTACCCTTCAGATACGACATGGTCTATTTGGTTATGGTAATAAGGATTGACTTTTGTGTAAATTAAGATTAGAATTGCTTTAATGGATGAAAAATGTTAATTAAGTATTATTTAATTTTTTTCACTTAGTAAAAGCAGTGGTGTTATTAATAATGGCTGTATTAAAACATGGTGTAATGATTCTATGACGGGTTTGTCAAGTGGTTAGAGTTTAGACCGCTTTTCGTAATAGATTCAGTAGTGGCGGATTCTATCCCAGCATTATATACGTAAAAAATATTTACGTAAAGTAGTTACCACTACTTTTGGCCTAGTGGTTAGACCGTTGGACTGCAAAGTCACAGGTCTCGGGTTCAAACCAAGGCACGCACCACTGTCTTTTAGAAACATGTACGTATTAAAAAATTACCTATCACTTGCTATAACAGTGAAGAAAAACATCGTGAGGAAACCTGCATGCCTAAGAGTTTCTCGAAGGTGTGTGAAGTTCGCCAACCCGCACTGGGCCAGCGTGGTGGACTATGGCTTAAACCCTCTCAGTTTGAGAGGAGGCCCGTGCCCAATAGTGGGACAGTTTTTCTTAACAGGTCTAATATTATATTTTTTATTTTTTTAGTAAAAGTATTTGTTTCGTGGCGCTGTTTAGTGTGACTGGCGATTTTGAGGTCTTGGGTTCGAATCCTAAGTCCGAAAAGGAATCATTTTTAATTTAATTTGTCTAAGTATGCTATCTGCTGCTATATGCTAGAGTCTAGATTTGGGTCCGGTATAATTGCGTATGTAAAAATGTAACAATATTTCTAATTATGCAAAATAAATTTATATTTATCTCCAGGTAGAAAATAAATACCGTATTCTACTTTCCCGGTAGCCCCACAGAACGATATTTAAAAAACCATCTCGTTATGGTTAAAAAAGAAATGAGATGTGGCTTTCAAGGTCACGGTAGATATAATGATTATAATACGCGGCGCGCCAGATCTGGTGAGGCCTTTAATTTCGGGCCGCCAGCTATTTCATTTTTTACCAACATCTGACATACACACCGGTGTGTGTCAGTTCGAGTGTGGTTAGTACGGAGAGAGATATATAAATATTTATCTCGAAGAGTTTCTCGAAGGTGTGTGAAGTTCGACAACCCGCACTGGGCCAACGTGGTGGACTATGGCCTAAACCCTCTGTTTGAGAAGAAACCCGTGCCAAGCGGTGGGGCAGTTTCTTAACAGGGCTAATGTTCTTTTTTTTAAACAATAATTATAAAAATTATTAAAAAAAATACTATTATTATTCCCCAAGGGGGGTGGCAGAGGTGTACTGAGTACACCCACGTTTCGCTTACGATGTTAGGTCCCATGTAATAGGGGCGAGCCTATTGCCATATACCGGGCACAATTCCAGACTCTGGACTCGTACTGGGAAGTTTTTCGTTAGAAAAACTACACCTTGATGATGATGATTTGAACCCAGGTCTTCCTGATCACAAAACGATGCGCTTGGCCACTAGACCAACGAGGCAGTCCTAAATAAATATTCATATTACTATTATTTATATTGTACTTGCTTCTTTCTCTATTTATTACATATGCGATTTTTGTTTACTGTGTCTATAGTTGGAATTATGTCACCGTTCAGGGTAGACATATTTACGTAAAAACCGTCTGAAGAGGGGTTTGGCTGAAAAACAGCGTTGGAGGAGACCCCAGTCCAGCACATGCTGAGCCAAACCCCTTGCTGTGCTGAATAAATATTTTTCATTTCATTTCTAATATTAATATTATAATATAATGAAGGAAGATGAAAAAGGGTATGCTCCGTTGGTTCAGGCATATTGAAAGAATATCAAAAGAAAGAATGACAAAACAGATATACAATGCGAAAGTGGGAGGATGCAGGTACCGGGGAAGACCTAGACTATCTTATCGTGACCAAATAAATCAAGTTTTATTTGAAGGACAAGTCAAGAATCTCCGTAACCGGCGAGCGTGTAAGTGACAAACTATGAGAGTGGAGGAAGCCAGAGAGGTATGTAAGGAAAGAATGTATTGGAACTCTGTACTCTCTGCCTACCCCGCAAGGGATCTGGCGTGATAATGTATTGTTGTTGTTGTTGTTATATAATGAAACAGCTTTTACTGATCCAGTGCTGGGCAAAGGCTTTCTCTAACAAATTGAGATCTATTTACACCATCACGCCAGATCCTCTGCAGGGTAGGCTGAGAGTACAATGTTGCAACAAGTTATTTCTTTACATACTTCTCTGATTTCCCCCACTCATAGTTCGTCACGCTCGCCGGTTACGAGGACTCTTGTCTTGCTTTTCAGGTTGATGAGAGAGTATAAGGTCTAGACCTATTACGGGCAATGCCATTAATTAAAGAATTAAGTTATTAAGAAATTCTCTGTTCGGCATGCCTCAATTGATGATGCCTAGTATAACGATAACTTTAAGCCGTGAATTTTTCATACAAATTTGAATACAAATACCAATAATAAAATCAATGATAGCTTAGCAGTGAGACCGATGGACTACAAATTCAGAGGTCTCGAGTTTAAACCCAGGCACCTCAGTCTTTTCGAAAGCATGTGCATATTAAAAATTAATTATCACTTGCTTTAACGGTGAAGAAACAAAACGCGAGGAAACCTGCATGCCTAAGAGTTTCTCGAATTGCCAACTTGCAACAAATTTGCCAACCCGCACTGGGCCAGAAACCTGCGCCCAACGGTGGGACAGTTTCTAAACAGGGCTAATAGATAGATAGATAGATAGAGTACTCTTTATTGTACACCAGTCATATTTACAATTAATTACATACGAAAAAAAATAGGTACAATTGGCGGTCTTATCGCTAAAAGCAATTTCTTCCAGACAACCAATGTATTGGAAGAAGCAACATACGTAATAGGGCAGTTATGGTGGCGTACACTATAAACCTCAATAAAACATACTGTCATCATTTTACTTACATACATATCATAGTTATAATACAACATTATATACATACATATATACACATATAATACTATGCAAATATATAAATATATCTTACACACAATACAGAGAGTGTGCAATGAAGAGTTTATAAATGAAGAAAGTGGCGGTGAACCATCTTCTTAAAGGACGCCAACGACTGTGCACGACGGACTGTTACAGGCAATGCATTCCACAAGCGAACGGCTTGATTAGAAAAGGATTTATCGAAGTAGTTGGTAGAATGCATTAGTGTTTTCAGCCTTAGGTTCTCCGATGACCTTAAAAACCTTGAATGTGTGTCGTGAAGAATTGCAAATCGTTCTTTGAGGTAAGTGGGAGATGTTGGATTAAATAAGATATTATAAAGAAGAGATAATATGTGAGCATTCCGGCGAAGGCAAAGTGGTAACCACTTAAGTCTTAAACGAAATTCAGAAATGTGATCATATTTGCGAAGGCCAAATATGAATCTAATGCAAAAATTTTGAAGTCGCTCAAGCTTGTTATATTGGTTCTCTGTGAGATCACGATAGCTGGCATCTGCATAGTCGATTATAGGGAGTAGAAGGGAATGTGCGAGAGCAATTTTAGTGGCAGTAGGGAGAAAATTGGACAGTCTTCTCAAGGACCCTGCAGAAGCAAAAACTTTTCGACTAACTTCTTGAAGTTGCGCGCCCCAAGTGAGAAATATTATTATTACAGGTACTAATAAAGTAATAGATAGTTCTCTTTATACTTATCAGAGTAGAAACAAACAGTATCGACAAATCTCTCTACTTTGTATTATATAACAAGTATTGTTACTAGTGTTATAATAATCTATCATAGAGAATACTTTATCTAGGTAAAAAATACTTGAAAAAATGTATTATCAAAAAATGGTCTAAAGGTCAGAAATATTAGAACAACCAAGTTTTAATGAATATTGTTTCAAATAAAACCACAAAAAATACTCTTGCACGACATTATTACATCAAGTATTTCCAATTCGGTATCTCTATATATTGAGGAATAATTTGGTAACAAAAAAACTGTTCATATGAAAAATTAGTCATTTCATGAAATAAAGCTCATTCCATACTAAGTTATCCTTGTCCAGAACGGAAGCTTGTCCAAATTCGGGGCTGGTACGTAGCAATCACCGCGCCGCGGGACTGCGTACCGACGGACGTACGATACCACCAAATTTACACGATTTATGTAATTTTGCTGACGGTACAGTATCGAGATTTGGGGTACTACACGATCTCTTTAACAAAACTTTTATATGTTAAGAGGAGACGTTTTACAATTATTTCCTAGTCTTTGTTTTATTTAGGAACTCCGAATTTATAGGAGTTCCGAGTAATTTATTTTTGTTCGAATGCCTGACTGTCTTTTTGGTTTGAATCTTGTGATCCATTTTTCAAACACTTGCAGGTATCCAATTGAGTTGAAATTTGGCATACGAATGTAAAGTCGTTGACAATGCAATAATATGGTACTATGAAGCTGGTCTGATAATGGAGTCGAAAGGTAGCTATAGGAACAGGTAAACAAAAACACAACGTTACCCCCTTGTGCTTAGGTTTGTTTATAATCAAGAGTTCAAGGTCTGATGATGCAACTATGAGGTGACCAATGGAACCACATGATTAATCAATATAACCTCGCCGTATTTGGTCTCGTTGGATTTGCCTTGACGAGGACTTTATACCCGTATGTTGTCCAAGGTCTAATGATGGAGCCAGAAGGAACCCGTAGGACCTCCTCATCTAATCAAGATATTTTCGTTGTGTGTTCCCTATAATAATATTTTTTTACAAACTTCTTAAATAAAATTTTCTATTTAATCTTTGAATATTTTTGTATTTATAATCCAAATAATATGATATAAATAAATAAAAATTTATTAACTTTATGTATTTAAAAGACAAAAATTAAAGTTGAACACCCTATGTATCTATATCATCACGCCAGCTCCTTCGCGGGCAGAGAGTACAGAGTTTCAACAGGTTCTTTCCTTACATACCTCTCTTGTTTTCTCCACTTTCATAGTTCGTCTCATACACACTCGCCGGTTACGGAGACTCTTGACTTGCCCTTCAGATAAGACTCGGTCTATTTGGTCATAGTCGAGTCTAGGTCTTCCCCGGTACCTACATCATTCCACTTTCGCATTGTATATCAGTTTTGTCATTCTTTCTTCTGACATTCTTTCTATATGCCCGAACCAACGGAGCCCTTTCTCATCTATACACCGATACTATCTTTCATATATGTAGGGTAATATGTAGGGGATAATCAGGACATTGTGCTGTTCGCGGATGATACAGCTCTATTATTCAAAATAAAAAGACAGCTGCTTAATTATGACGATGTGAACAGTGCACTGTCAATGGTTGTTCATTGATTCAACACGAATAATCTTCTCCTTAGTGAGAAGAAAACAAAATGTATTAAATTCACAACGCCAAATGTAAGACAGGTTGCAACTAATGTACAAATAAATGGCGTGAATTGAGACCTTGTAGAGTCGACTGTATTTCTAGGTATCACTATTGATGCCAGATTACAATGGGGTCCCCATATTGATCAATTATCTGGTAAATTAAGCTCAGCGGCATATGCGGTAAAGAAAATTAAATTACTAACTGATATTGAAACAGCTAGACTTGTTTATTTCGCTTATTTTGATAGTATTATGTCATATGGCATACTACTTTGGGGATGCTCTGCAGAACTTAATACCATCTTTGTTCTCCAAAAAGGGGCTGTTCGAGCAATTTACAATTTGGCCTCGAGAGCTTCTCTTAAGAAAAAGTTTAGAGAGATAAATATTCTAACTGTTGCATCACAATTTATATATGAAAATCTTCTATATGTTAAAAAAAAATCAGTAATTTTGAAAAATATAGCGACAATCATCATGTAAATACACGGAACAAAGATGATCTTATTGTACATTCCACTCGTCTCCACAGAATTAGTAATTCTTTCATGGGGCAATGTATACGCTTCTACAACAAATTACCCATAGATATCCGAAACATGCCTATCAATAAGTTTAAAAAGGCAATTAAAACTAGACTCTGTAATAAAGGGTATTATAAAATTTCGGATTATCTTGAAGATAAAACAGTTTGGGTTTGAGCAACATTTATAAATGATGTATAATACAATTTTTAAAAAACAAAAAAATGGTTATCGGAAAGGCCAAACAAATTAAATTAAAAGACTAGCCCGCTGAGTTTCTCGCCGGATCTTCTCAGTGGAGGGCGCGTTCCAATCCGGTGGTAGATGTAAAAAATGTAATAATTTGTAAGTGCTTATGTGTTTGCCTATACAAATAAATGAATTTTGACTTTGACATACCTTTTCTTACCACGCTGTTGCGAATACAGTCGGTCAGCGTGACTCTGCACATCTTCCGCAGAGATCGCATTTCGACCGCATTTATCCTGCATACGATCTCTTTCTTACATATCCAACTCTTACTGCCATATAACAGCGTTGGGACAAGCACTCCGTTATGCATGGCCAGCTGCGCCTTTTGGCTTAAGTGCCGGGTCCCAAGTAACCTTCCCATCGCACCATTCAGTCACAAAGTTGAACACGTTCACATAAATAAAAACTTACTGTAACATGCACAATTATTTCCCTAGTTAAATTCATAAATGTATTCTGCTATAGATTTTTCAAATATAATTAAATGGTTGAGGCGCTCGTAGCATTGTGTGACTGTGGTATTCTTAAGGATCACTATGGTTAAGCAGCGTTCGACTCGGTCGGCCTGAAATGGGTGACCGTTTGTAGAATTTTCGTATTCGAGCGTCTCCGTGCTTCGGAAGGCACGTAAAGCCGTTGGTCCCGGTTACCACTTAATGTGGTAGTCGTTTAGCCAGTTAGAAGCCTTATAGGCGGCTTGATAAACCGCACTGGGTCCGCGTGGTGGAGTATGACCCATGAAACTATTACAAGGGTACAACCTAATCTCTCTCATTTCGATTTGTGAGAGAAGGCGTTTGCCCAGCAGTGGGCAGTATAGGCTAATATTAATAAACGCTTAATAAAATGTCGACAGATTATGAGCTATTCTAACTGGCATTTTAGACGTAGGCTTCAAGACTGCCAAGCTCAAGTGGGGATGGGCGGGTCATTTGAGCAGAATGAGCCCAGATAGGTGGGCAAAAATCACCGAATGGCGACCAGATGGACACCGACGCCGGGGAAGACCTAGAAAAAGATGGCGCAACTACCTTGACGCCTATGAGAGGAGATGGTCTGATATGGCCAAGGATAGGGTTAAATGGATAATCATGGGAGAGACCTTTGCCCAGTAGTGGGACGAAAGAGGTTTATTAAAAAAAAAGATCTATTAAGTCAATGTCGTCCCTTCCTGGGCAAGGCGCTCTGACAGCTGTCAAATGTATCACCCTATATTTTAAACACTGTAAAAAATAAAAAAACAATCACCGTCACGTCTATAATCCCCAACGGGGGGAGGGGGATACACCCACGTTTCGCCGACGATGTTATACCGGGCACAATTCCAGACTCCGAACTCGTACTGGGAAGTTTTCGTTAGAAAAACTGCACTTGTCCGACCTAGGATTTGAACCCAGGACCTCGTGATCACAAAGCGATGCGCTGTGCCACTAGACCAACGAGGCAGTCAACTATAAATGATGATGTAATATTACGTCATTCACTATAATAAGCATGGATTTCCATAATAATAAGTCGTAGTATGACAAGCATGGCACATCAACTCGGTAGAGTCACTTACATGATAAGCTCTCAGGTAAAAGTATTCGCAAAGTATAATTATGAACTGCACATGTGGGGGGTATCACAGTCTTCTTGTTGTGACTGTGGAGGCTAAGTGCTGACAATCCAGCAAATCGAGGAGGACTGCCCCACTAGGAAATTCAGCAGCGGATTCGAGGGACTACACTTGCTGACGTCGGATGCTACATAATGGCTTCTCCACTCTGTCATAAAATTTTGATCGTGAATTGCTTTACTGATAGTACATTGCCATACGATGATAATAATAAGAATAAAAATATTGAATTTTAATATTGTTTTTGTGACGGGCACGTCGAACTCACGTACCGCGAAGTTTAATCCTCATCTCCTTGGCATTCGTGCCGAATACATTAAGATTGTCGCCGTATAATTTTTTCACAGACCAATTAATATAAAGACCCGTCGTGTACAAATTGTTGTAAGGAAAGATCATGTCTGTTCTCTCTGTCTACCCAGTCTGTTCTTTTTAAAAAAAAAAACGTAACATAGCCCCGCCCCACACTAGGATTTATTCCTGTGTCGTGAGTGCGTTTACAAATATGAAATTTCACATACACTAATACCCAAACCGAAACAAATAATTGTGGGTTACACAAAGAATTGTCATGTGTGGGAATCGAACCCGCGACTATTAGACACAGTGGGCGGAGCGGCTTAAGCTCTTAACCACTGCCCTAAATCGTCGCGTTTAAATCGCACATAGATATAATGCGATTGTGAAATTTTATCAAAGTACACGGAATAAATGCCATTTTTTTTCTTTCTTAATTTTCATATTTATCTGCGGTCATGAGGTGCAAAGATTGATGTTTAAATTCGACATGTATTAATTGAAATGAGATGGGTGTAAAATTATTTGCTTCAAAGCATCAATATTCCTAGAAAATGTAGTGTGTAAACCAGGCGGACATTTCTTGTGGAGACGGGGACTCTAGAATTAGTGCTCTATAGGTTTTTATCACGCACCGATTGTCAAATAGTTAATCCATAAATTTTGTAATGGCGACATTATTTTTGTGTGGTCTCATATTATACTATTCAATATTCATATTTCATCACGACCAGCAACCCAGAAGAAGCCTAATACTATTTGGAATGTCCATATTCTACAATAGGTCTCATAAAAAAGCTCAGAGTCGCTCAACGAGCTCTGGAAAGAGCTATGCTCGGCGTTTCTCTACGTGATCAAGCGTGACGTATAGCAAGCAGTCAAACAGGCCACTGGTAGAGCTAGCTTTTACTATGACCACGAACAAACCAATGGTTTGTTTAACGAAAATAACGTTTCTTTCAGTTCTTTTTGCACGAATTGTTACGATATGGAGTGTGGATGATCAATTAAAAAAATATTTACTTGTTTATTATAAACAAACATATGATATAGATATAGATGATATACATAAATATCTATCTATCTATATCATCACGCCAGCTCCCTCGCGGGGTAGGCAGAGAGTACAGAGTTCCAACAGGGGGTCTGTCCAAGAGCGTGCCCGTCGCGACCCCTGCCAGCCGATACGGCTGCAATCTTGGACCGAACAAGTACCGCAGTGCGGGCTAGGGCGTCCCCCCGAGGCGACGCGTACCGGCCCGCCCCCGTCGGTACGAACATAGGTGGAAGCGGCGATGGGGGCCGCCACCCATCACGCCGGGCCCGAACTGGCGAGTCGTGGGGTGCAGAGAGCCGAATAGATAAATAAGTTACCCAATTAAGGAAAATAAGAATATTTGTATGAATATAACGAGTTTTATTGGTACAGCGGTTTTAAGCCATATTTTTTTCTACGACTGCCTCGTTGGTCTAGTGGCAAAGCGCATCTCTTTGTGAGCACGAGGTCATGAGTTCTAATCCTAGGTGGGACAATTGTAGTTTTTCTACGAAAACTTCCCAGTACGATTCCGGAGTCTGGAATTGTAAGCAGTATATGGCAATAGGTTCGCCCCCTAGTATATGGGACCTAACATTGTCGGCAAAACGTGGGTGTACTCAGTACACCTCTGCCACCCCCGCTTGGGGAATATAGGCGTGACGGTGGGTTTATTTTTCTATGTCAGATACAAATTTCAAAACCAGTATTTTAGACGTGGACTGCATTACTGCTAAGGTTTAGTCGGAATGGGTGGGTCATTAAGAGCAGAGCATCCAACGACTTCCTGCAATCCCCACAAGATCGTCGATCCATCTGGCAAGCCGCCGTCCCACGATGCGCTTGCCAAAACGTGGTCTCCACTCTAGAATCTTTCTGCCCCAACGCACTTTAGATCTTCGCGCCATGTCGCTTGCCCATTGCCACTTCAGCTTACTTATCCTATGGGCCATGTCGGTGATCATATGTAGCGGCCCCTATACATCGCTACATAGTTCCGCCTACCTACCAATAGATGGTGCTGACGATTCGCCATACATGTATAAAACGCGATATTAGAGTGCGTGCGACGTTTAACATATAAACAAGCGACAACAAGTCTTGGGGAGAATCGCAGGCCCCGCCAGACCACCGGATCTTCTCCGTGGAGACCGTTTTCCGATCCGGTGGTAGATTAGTAATTAAATTACATTAAAAAATTACTTGGATAGTTAGTGGTATTTGGGCCCTGAACGTATGGTACGCAACATAAGTTTTTACCTTACATTTTTGGTGTTTAAAATCGCTTGCGAGCTTTTATTTACACTAAATCCATATTTTATGTTGATCTAAATATATTCGAATATCTATCTAACCATATCATCATGCCAGTTCCCTTGTGAGATAGGCAGAGAGTACATAAGAACATGTTGTTAATAATTTGGTTTTAACCATATTCACCAATGTTTATAAAATAAAGAGTGTTAGTGATTTGAAAAACTGAGAATGTTAAGAGAATTTTGTTGCAGACTGTATCGACCTCGACCATAGTTATATCTGAACTCTTGTAGTACTTCGACCTTAGTCAAACCCTTCTTTTTTAAACTGCTTCGTCCCACTGCTGGGCAAAGTCCTCTCTCATGACTCTCCACTTAATTCGATCCGTGGCAATATATTGATTGGCCATGTCAAACCATCTCCAATCATGATTAACACAAACCCAAAGCACTCACCCACACATCTCTCATCATAGGCATCAAAGTCATGCAGCCCACGTCTAAAATGCTAGTTTTTAAATTATAATACCTGGCATAGAAAAAAAAAATCACCGTCACGCCTATATTCCCCAAGCGGGGGTGGCAGAGGTGTACTGAGTACACCGACGTTTCGCCGACGATATCAGGTCCCATGCAATAAGGGGCGAGCCTTTTACATTATACCGGGCACAATTCCAGTCTAAGGATTCGTACTGGGATGTTTTCTTCAGAAAAACTACACTTGTCCGACCTAGGATGACGACGATGCGCTTTGCCACTAAACTAACGAGGCAGTCGTAGGAAAAACGTTGTTTCAAAAGAGCTGTACCAGTAAAACTCGTTATATTCATACAACATCATATTGTTATGTTCCTTAACTGTGTAACCTATTGCTCTATATCACCACCTAAGATCCCTTGCGGTGTAGGCAGAGAGTACAGGGTCCCAACAGGTTCTTTCCTTACAGACCTCTCTGGCTTCCTCCACCTATATAACCTACTAGCAGTTCCCGCGACTTCGTACCCGGTCGACAACAGCGCCACCTACCGGGTCTATGTTATATAGCGAATGTTACTTCTGGATAATGTAGCTTTCTAATGGTGAAAGAATTTTTGAAATCGGTCCAGTAGGTTTTGAGTCTATTCGTTACAAAAATACAAATCTTTCCTCTTTATAATACTAGTAGTATAGATATTGCTTCCTTACTGGGCTGGAAGCGAAAGAAAAACTTAGAATGCCCCAGTAGCCTTACTTTTGCTAGGCTGGTGGTAAGAGTCCACCAAAAGCAGTAAGTCCACCAAAGGACCAGAAAAGGAAAATTCGGAATAAACCCTATACCAACCCGTCTGGCCAGCGTGGTATAGTAGGCCAAAAAACCTCCTAACATGATAAGGCACCTAAACCAAAGGCCCCCAGTTCTCGGTAGTCCCGCTGTCCGCTGCCACGGTAGCGGTCGCGGTAACAGCGGGGCAGGGGGTGCGAAGAATCTCCGGGCTACGACACAAGACTACCAAAAACACCTGACCCTGGCTACGTACAATGGACGCTCTCTACGGCTGGACCAACACCTCACTGAACTCGAGGTAGAACTAGGTCGCATAAACTGGCACATATTGGGATTATCCGAAGTCCGAAGACAGGGCGAGGGCACGATAACCCTTGAGTCAGGCCACCTGTTCTACTTTCGGGAAGGTGATCGGCCCTCTCAGGGCGGTGTCGGTTTCCTGGTCAACAAAGCTCTCACTAACAACGTTGTGGAAGTCAGCAGTGTGTCGACACGGGTAGCGTACCTCATAATTAAAATCACCGACAGGTACACCCTGAAGGTGGTACAGGTATATGCGCCGACTTCGACATACTGCGACGACATAGCCGAAGCCATGTATGAAGACATCGCCAAGGCATTACATGGCACCACCAAGGCTCACTACAACGTTGTTATGGGGGACTTCAATGCCAAAGTGGGAGTACAAGAACGCGGCGAAACGATAATCGGACCCCACGGCGTGGGGCGCCGAAACCACAGGGGGCAGATGCTGGTCAACTTTCTGGAGTCGCAGGGGCTCTTCTTGATGAATTCGTTCTTTAAGAAGAAGCCTCATAGAAAGTGGACATGGCGAAGCCCCGACACTGTGACGAGGAACGAGATAGACTTCATCATGACTGACAGGAAGTCTATGTTTGGAGACGTCTCCGTGATCAACAGGTTTAATACCGGCAGCGATCACCGACTTGTCCGAGGCGCTCTAAATATAAACTTCAGGGCCGAAAGGCGTCGTATGATGAGGTCTACTCTCAGACCTACTGCGCCTCAAATAGCTTTAGGGTCCGAAAAGTTCCAACTGGAGCTTCAAAATCGTTTCGACCTGCTGGAAACCGAAGGCAATGTTGACGAGAAAACCGACACAGTGGTCAAAACGCTACAGGATGTGTCTCGAAGGGTGTTTCCCGGCAAAAGCGGTAACAGAGAGTCTAAACTCTCGCTTGAGACTCTCGAACTTATGAGGCAGAGACGGGAAATGTCATCCACGCAGGCGTCTTCGCCGGATGGGAGGAACCTCAACCGGAAGATCCGGAAGCGGGTGCGACGTGACCTCCGATGTTCCAACACCCGCGCCATTGCGGCTGCGATTGAACAGAACAGAGGCACCAAAGTCTTCGCTCGCCAGTTAGGTAGATCCCATCTGACGAAACTTAAAACTGCGGGTGGCAAAACCGTAACCTCCAAGTTCGAGATACTCAAGGAAATTGAGAGTTTCTACAAAGACCTGTACGCATCACGGATGACTAAACCCACGAGACCCAGCGCTGAGTATGATACCGCCACAATGACCGTCCAGCTCCAGGACCAAAAGACCAACCCGATCGAGCTGCGTCGAGGGGTAAGACAGGGGGATGTAATATCCCCCAAGCTCTTCACCAATGCACTCGAAGACGTCTTCAAGACGCTGGACTGGACTGGGCGGGGCATTAACATCAACGGCGAATACATCTCACACCTTCGGTTTGCCGATGATATCGTCATCGTGGCAGAGTCACTGGAACAGTTAAGCGAAATGATGCATAGCCTAAATGGAGCCTCTCGAGGTGTCGGTCTCGGCATGAACTTGGATAAAACCAAGATCATGTTTAATGAACATGTCACGCCGGGACCGATCTACGTCGATGGTTCGATGCTCGAAGTTGTTCGGGAATATGCCTACCTTGGACAAGTTGTCCAATTTGGTAGAAACATCTTCGAGAAAGAAATCAACCGCAGGATCCAATTAGGTTGGGCAGCATTTGGCAAACTACGTCACGTTTTCTCTTCGCAATGCCTGAAGACTAAAGTCTATAACCAATGCGTCCTACCTGTTATGACTTACGGGGCTGAGACGTGGCCACTCACAGTGGGACTAGTCCACAAATTCAAAGTCGCACAGCGGGCTATGGAGCGAGCTATGCTCGGCGTCTCTTTGAAGGATAAAATTCGTAACGAGGTAATCCGACAAAGAACCAAAGTTACCGACATAGCTCGCAGACTCAGTAAGCTAAAGTGGCAATGGGCTGGTCACATCTGCAGAAGGACCGACGGCCGATGGAGCAAGCGTGTCCTAGAGTGGAGACCGCGACTTGGTAAGCGTAAGGTAGGACGGCCCCCAGCTAGATGGACCGACGACCTCAAATGGTCGCTGGGACAGACTGGATGCGGAAGGCGGAGGACCGTGTGCAATGGCGCGTGTTAGGAGAGGCCTATGTCCAGCAGTGGACTGCGATAGGCTGATTGATTGATTGAGTATAGATAATTTATATATGTAGATTGTTCTGTTCATATACGTTTGTTAATAATAAACAAGTATATATTTTTTTTAATTGATCATCCAGTATCCATTTTGCAACAACTCGTGCGAAAAGAACTGAAAGAAACGTTATTTTCGTGAAACAAACTATAGGTTTGTTTGCGGGAATGATAAAAGTTACATCCTCTATTAATGGCCTGTTTGACGCAATTTTTTGTGGAATATCATAATCTCAGCCTATACTTGTCTACTGCTGAACATAGGCCTCCCCAATCGCTCTTCAGCGCATTCGATCCGATGTCCCTTGCATCCAACGCGTTCCTGCGATCCTCACAATATCGTCGATCTATCTGATAGGCGGCCGTCCCACGATGCGCTTGCCAATACGTGGTCTCCACTCTAAAATCTAACTGCCCCAACGCCCGTCCGATGTTCGCGCCATGTCGCCCGCCCATTGCCACTTCAGCTTACTAATCCTATGGGCTATGTCGGTGACCATGTGTAGCGGCCCCTATACATCGCTACATAGTTGCGACTACCTACCAATAGATGGTGCTGACGATTCGCCATACATGTCTAGAACGCGATATTAGAGTGCGCACGACGTGTAACATATACAAGCGACAGCAACTCTCGAGGAGAATGGCAGGCCCCGCCAGACCGCCGGATCTTCTCAGTGGAGGCCGCGTTCCGATCCGGTGGTAGATGAGTAATTAAATTACATTAAAAAACATTGTAAATTGATCATTAATAAGCGGGGCGCTTACTAATGGTCAGTTTACATATTTTTTTTTATTAGCAGTTCTTTAAAAAATATGCTATACAAAATAAAACAGTGATAGCCTAGTGGTTAGACCGTTGGACTGCAAAGACAGAGGTCTCGAGTTCAAACCTAGGCACGCACCTGTATATTTTCGAAAGCATGTGCGTATTAAAATTAACTATGCTTGCTATAACGGTGAAGGAAAACATAGTGAGGAAACCTGCATGCCTGAGAGTTACCCAAAGGTGTGTGAAGTTCGCCAACCCGCACTGGGCCAGCGTGGAGGACTATGGCCTAAACCCTCTCAGTTTGCGAGGAGGCCCGTGACCAACAGTGGGACAGTTTCTTAACAGGGCCTAATATTATTATGCAATTTAAATTATTTGAGTTTGAGTTTACAGTGTTTCGCAGACGAAGACATCGAAACGGAAATTTTTAAATTGAGTTAATATCAAAGTAAATATGTTTTAAAGTTTGGTAGGAATAGACTAAGACTATACCTACTCTGTATACATATAAAAGTACAGGTTATAGAATAAATATAGTCACAAATTGATACAACACCATCGGTCCATTAATTCAGTTCGTTAATTAGCGCTCTGTTCCCAACATTACGTTAATTGGGATTAAATCCTGAGAATTTTAATGAACTCCATTCCCGTAATGCGTGGAAGGTATTACAGAATGTATGAATTTTGTTCAAAATAAAATGGCCGCCGCCGTACAGGTTTTATTCTAAATCTATATCATCACGCGAGATCCCTTGCGGGGTAGGCAGAGAGTACAGAGTTCCAACGGGTTCTTTCCTTACATACCTCTCTGGCTTCCTCCCCTCTTATAGTTCGTCTCATACACGCTCGCCGGTTACGGGGACTCTTGACTTGTCCTACAGATGAGACTTGGTCTATTTGGTCGTGGTAAGTTAGTCTAGGTCTTTCCCGCTACCTATATCCTTCCACTTTCGCATTGTATATCTGCCCGAACCAACTGAGCATACCCTTTCTCATCTTTACACCGGAACTATCTTTCATACCTACTCGCTTTCTAACTACGCTGTTGCTATCTTCCGCAGAGCTCGCATTTCTACCGCATTTATCCTACTTTCATTCTCCTTCTTACATACCCACCCCTCGCTACCATATAAGAGCATTGGGACAAGAACTCCGTTATGTATGGCCAGCTGCGCCTTTTGGCTTAAGTGCCGGCTCCCAAGTAGTTTTCCCATCGCACCATTTACTCTGTTCCCTGCTCTCACTCTTCTCTCTATGTCTCTCATAATTTATCTGGATAAAAGTCTTCAGAGACTGAAAGCAATGAATGAAGGTGTACAAATGGGTTTTATTGTGTTGTATTAATTGTGTATTTGGACGTTTCTCGTTCCTTTTTACTAGAGTGCGCCAAGGATATTTTGGCCAGTGGATATCATTCCCGGTGTTGGTTTGAAATCATTGTTGGTGTTATCATTAAGTTAATTTTTCCTACTTCTAAGGAAATATTTCAACAGGTGGGTCCGCTTGGCTACTAATTCAAAAAAGAACTCAGGTAAATTTCATAGCATACAGCAACTCTGCGGCTGTCATAAAGTGACATTTAACTTGATGACAACGTTAGTTCCGATTTTGGGCGCGGGCCACAAGATTCTTAATGATATAAGTTTTTAATTTTGTGTTGACTGTTTTGTTATTCTAGTGGTGAATAAAGCGCGTAGCGATGACGAGGTCCTGGGTTTGAATGCTAGGTCGGAAGAAGCGTAATTTTAGGAAAATTCCCAGTATTAATCAGGAGCCTGGCATTGTACCCGATAGATTGGCTTGGCCCCTCTTACATGGGACCTAATATCGTTGGCCGTGCGTGCGTGCGTGCGTGCGTGCGTGCGTGTGTGTGAATGATCTACGCTGTTGGCCGCATGGCCTTTACAGCTTCATCGGATAAGAGGGCGAGGGTGCAAGGGATTCTTCGACCACGCCTGCGAGGTCAGCGTCTGCTCCTAGGTCGGTGTTTGATCCTAGGTCGGTGTCTGATTCTAGGTCGGTGTCTGATCTTAGGTCGGAGTCTGATCCTAGGTCGGTGTCTGATCTTAGGTCGGAGTCTGATCCTAGGTCGGTGTCTGATCTTAGGTCGGTGTCTGATCCTAGGTCGGTGTCTGATCCTAGGTCGGTGTCTGATCCTAGGTCGGTGTCTGATCCTAGGTCGGTGTCTGATCCTAGGTCGGTGTCTGATCCTAGGTCGGAGTCTGATCCCAGGTCAGTGTTTGATCCTAGGTAGGTGTCTGATCTTAGGTCGGTGTCTGATCCTAGGTCGGTGTCTGATCCTAGGTCGGTGTCTGATTCTAGGTCGGTGTGTGATCCTAAGTCTGTTTCTAATTCTAGGACAAAGTTCTCACTAGATGTCACTATGTTAATTGGATGTTTTTCGTTTTCGCCGTGAGCAATTTTAAACAGTAGTTTATTTGGTCGATAAATATAAACATCGTCATGCCTATATTTCCCGCGATATTAAAATATCACTTAGAATAAACATAATCAAAAAATTTCCTAACGCGTGAAACCAAAGAACTAATTTCATCAATAAGTCTTCTTTATACTTAAGTCAGATATACATTAAAAAACAATATTATAATAGTTATGTACGTCGTCAAGACACGCAACTCACTAATTGATTATTATTAGAATAGATCTTTTTGCAGGAAAATAACCCAAAATTGAATCATCAAATATTTATAATTCCTCCGTCGGTTTACAAATCAGTCTTCCTAATGTTAATATAACGACAAAATCCTTATCATAATGTTAAAGTATTGAAAGATCCATGTGGTTACTTAGTTATTTCAGTTTGAACAAACGATGAAACGGTCCTCTTGTCCGTCGAAGCTGTAAAGGCCCTGCCGCCAACAGCGTAGATCAGTCACACACACACACACACACACACACAAGGGACTTTGTTTGTGTGTTCTGTTTACAGCTTCACCAGACAAGAACGATGAAAAGGTAGTCATGCGAGATTCTAGTACTGCCATTCCACAAAATCATATTATTATTTTAATTATCTATACGATCGGTGCATACCCGTTGGTCTGGTGGCAAAGCGCATCGCTTTGTGATCACGAGGTCCTGGGTTCAAATCCTAGGTCGGACAAATGTAGTTTTTCTAACGAAAAATTCCCAGTACGAGTCCGGAGTCTGGAATTGTGCCCGGTATATGGCAATAGGCTCGCCCCCTATTTTTTTTTTTTTTTAAACTAAGCCCCACACTATGATTTATTCCTGTGTCGTGGGTGCGTTTACAAACATAAAAATTCACAAACTAATACCCAGACCGTAACAAATAATTGTGGATCACACAAAGATTTGTCCCGTGCGGGAATCGAACCCGCGACTATTCGACACAGAGGGCGGGGCCGCTCAAGCTCTTAACCACTGCGCTAAATCGTCCGTCAATTATGGGACCTAACATCGTCGGCGAAACGTGGGTGTACTCAGTACACCTCTGCCACCCCATCTGGGGAATATAGGCGTGACGGTGTGTGGAACTATACGATATTTTACATTTGTAAGCATAAGTGGGTGAACGTGTACATCGTGCATAGCTCACCAAAGAGAATATAATCACTACGTTTTAAGAGGCGGAACTTCGTACTAGAACACGAAATTGCAAATTATTTGGAATTTTTAAAGTTCTAACGCCGTGATAAAATTAAATGTCATTGCTGCCAACATATAAAACAATACTGCTAACACAAAATGAAAAATGGGGATATAGCCTTGACATAAAATTTAATGGATCTATCGATATCGATATGTAAACTTGTTTTTACTTGGCATATTTCTAATTTTTTTTTGCTCATTTTGGAATATGCAACTCCACAGAGAAAACAACGCTAATTAAATTTAGTAATACTTACTAAAGGGATATTATTTTTTTTTTTTTCTTCTTACTTCTATATGTCAACTAAAAATGACAATTGGAATTGACAGATTCAGATCAGATTAAATATGGCAGAACAGTATTATACACCTAAATTAAAAAGTAAACAGTTATAAAGTACGTATTGAAGATACATGCTTTTGATTTGAATGGGTTTAAAAAACAGAAAATTCAATATAAATCGTTATTTCTACAGGAATTTCACCAGCCCGGAACTCACCTCTGTTACCCTAATTGAAGAATATATATAAACGTGAACATGTATAAGAATATTATATAGCAATGAATAATTAGCTCAATCATCGCTTATGTTATTATGGGGGGACGGCGCGTACGCAGTCCCCACTACCAAAAATTACGCGTCCGAGTTATCCACATTAGGGATAATCGCAGGGGTCAACCCAACTGCAGTGCAATGGAGGGGCCTCGCCCTGGGGGAACCGCCTTCATGATCACGGTGTCCCCTACGCCAGGTAAGTATGCTTTGATAAGCTCGCCCGCGGGTAGCCATCATCATCATCATCATTTCAGCCTATACTTGTCCACTGCTGAACATAGGCCTCCCCAATCGCTTTCCAGCGTAACCGGTCCGATGCCACCTGCATCCAACGATTTCCTGCGATTTTCACAAGATCGTCGGTCCATCTGGCAGGCGGTCGTCCTACGCTGCGCTTGCCAATACGTGGTCTCCACTCTAGAATCTTTCTGCCCCAACGCCCGTCCGATCTTCGCGCTATGTGGCCAGCCCATTGTCACTTCAGCATGCTAATCCTGAGGGCTATGTCGGTGACCTTGGTTCTTCTACGAATCTCCTCATTCCTGATTCGATCACGTAGAGAAACGCCGAGCATAGCTCTTTCCATAGCTCGCTGGGCAACTTTGAGCTTTTTTATGAGACCTATTGTAAGAGACCACGTCTCTGATCCATATGTCATCACTGGTAACACACATTGACTAAAAACTTTAGTCTTTAGGCACTGAGGTATTTTGGATGAGAAGATGTTGCGCAGTTTCCCGAACGCTGCCCAGCCGAGTTGGATTCGTCGATTGACCTCTCTCTCAAAGTTGGACCTACCTAACCGGACTGCCTGTCCCAGGTAAATGTATTCGTCGACAACTTCAAGAGTAGAGTTCCCAACGGTGAGTGCGGTGGGTACGACATGGACATTAAACATTATTTTTGTTTTGTCCATATTCATTTTAAGACCCACTTGTTGGGATACTCTATTGAGGTCACCGAGCATTCGTCCTAGATCTTCCAGTGACTCCGCCATGACCACAATGTCGTCGGCAAATCGAAGGTGAGTGATGTATTCGCCATTGATGTTGATGCCAAGTCCTTGCCATTCCAAGAGCTTGAAGGCGTCCTCTAAGGCGGCCGTAAACAGTTTCGGAGAAATGACGTCTCCCTGTCTTACTCCTCTTTTTATGGGGATCACCTTCGTGCACTGCCCCTGTACTCGGACTGACATGGTGGCGTTATTATACAAGCACTTCAACACTTCGATGTACCTATAGTCAATGCGGCATCGCTGGAGAGATCTAAGAACCGCCCAAGTCTCGATCGAATCAAAGGCTTTCTCATAGTCCACAAACGCCAAGCATAGTGGCCGATTATACTCCTCAGTCTTCTGTATAACCTGCCGCAGCGTATGTATGTGGTCTATGGTACTAAAACCTATCCGGAAACCGGCTTGTTCGGGAGGCTGGAAGTCATCAAGCCTTCGTTCGAGACGATTCGTAATGACTCTCGAAAACAACTTATAAACATGGCTCAGCAGTGTGATGGGCCTATAGTTCTTCAATAAAGAATTATCACCTTTCTTGAAAAACAGCACCACCCCACCCCTGTTCCATGCTTTCGGCGTTTTCCCTTCAAGCAAGACGGAATTAAATAGCCTCTGAAGGACTTTAAGTACCGGCGATCCGCCCGCCTTCAGAAGTTCTGCAGTAATTCCGTCTTCACCCGGCGCTTTGTTGTTTTTTAGTTGTTTGGGAGCCATCCTAATTTCGCACAGGCCGATGTCCGGGATATCTTCAGTGCAGTGTCGGGTTAGCTTGGCTCTTGGGTCTTTTACCAAGTCAACAACAGGTTTAGCTACTGAGGTATATAACTGTCCATAGAACCTCTCTATCTCCCTGAGCACCTCTGACCTATTTGACGTTACGTTTCCGTCCTCCGTCTTCAGCTTCGTCAACTGGCTCTGCCTAATAGACGCGTCTCTTGCGAACACTTTAGAGCCCTTGTTCTGCTCTATGGTCTCCTCAACACGCCTTGCATTGAAGGACCGTAAGTCGTGTCGCAAGGACTTCAATATCTGTCCATTAAGCTGCCTATAGGACTTAGCATCATCGGAGGTTTGGAGCGTCATGGAACGTCGCTCAGCCATGAGGTTTCGGGTGTAGTCAGATAGTTTTTGAGGCCAATTTTTACGGTTGGTCTTAAAATACTTGGACCCGACCGTATGAATAGTCTCTACCAGCCTGTTGTTGATTTCGTCCACTGATGCGCAGCTGTCTAGCAATTCGAAGCGGTTTGACAATTCGAGTTGAAAGTTCTCGGGGTTTTGGATATATGCATGAGTAGGTCGGAGCGTAGACTTCATCAGACGCGATCTTTCCATTTTGACATTAATATTTAATGTGCCTCTGACCATTCGGTGATCACTGCCGGTTTTTACCCTATGAATCACGGAGACATCATTAAATATTTGTCGCTTGGTGCTCATGATGAAGTCTATCTCATTTTTTGTGGTACCATCAGGGCTCATCCAGGTCCATTTCCTATGAGGCGGCTTCTGGAAGAAAGAGTTCATCATAAAGAGTCCCTCTTTCTCCAGAAATTCGGCCAGCCTCTGACCCCTGGGGTTGCGCAGCCCATATCCAAATTGCCCCACTCTCAGCTCATCATCGCCCCGTTGGCCCAGCCGCGCATTGAAGTCACCCATAACTACTGTAAAATGTGCTTTGGAAGTATGTATGGCTCTACTAATGTCCTCATACATAACTTCGACCTCATCATCTGAGTATGCCGAGGTCGGTGCGTAGACCTGTATGACCTTCAGCGAATATCTTTTGGATATTCTGAGTATCAGGTACGCTACCCTGCTCGACACACTAGTGATGGACACAACGTTGTTTATGAGTGACTTGTGGACGATAAATCCGACACCACCTTGGGACTGCTGTTCGCCCTCCCGGTAGTAAAACAAGTTGCCGGATTTTAAGGTTATCGTGTCCTCGCCCTCTCTTCGGACCTCCGATAAACCAACAATATTCCACCGCTTGTAACTTGTTTAACTCTTCTTCCAGCTCAACTAGCTTCTCATCTGTCCTCAATGTGCGTGCGTTGTATGTCACCAGGGCCAATTTTCTGTTTTGGTGGTAGCCGAATCTCTGCCGGAGATTCTTAGCACCCCTTGTCCTGTCGTTACCATGGCTGCTACCGTGGCCAGGACGAACAGGACAGCCGGGGACTAGGGGCCTGGTTTTCCTACTTTCTTCCATAATTGGGGGTGTTTGCCATACTCGCCACGCTTGGCAGGCGGGTTGGCGAGCGCAGTTATTGGTCGTCGAAGTGTTAAGGGAACGCTGCTGCCCATTCCCTAGTTTTCCCCTTAGTCGCCTTGTACGACACCCGATGGGATGAGATGGGTTGGTCCTATTCTAAGCCGGGAACCAAGCGCCATGATTTCAAGGAAAATCTCATTACCGCGACTCACCGGCAGTATGGCAAAGTTGCATGTCGGTGTAGCGCCATCTATCGGAGTCAGTGAAACTAAATCGGAGTAGGTAAGTAATATGAAGTACCAAGTAGGCACTTCGTACTCTTATCAAAGTTTAAGATAAAACTCCGTTCAGTTAATCAATTAATACAGTTTAAATGCATACGTGAAAACTAATAAAAAAAACACTCCAGGTGGTTCAAACACCATGGTTATGGTTGTTGGCGGGTTACATCATTTTAAAGCAGAATAAATTTCAATGAAATTTATTTTTGATTATGATTATCTGTTGGCGTATAACGCTTGCCTAAAATAAAATCAGTTTACAAAAATAGTTTAATAATACTGATTCTATCAACAACTTAATAATCTATTCATATTATATTAAAAAAACTTTATTTTTCGGATATCATCTATCATCATTTTGGGTTTATTATTTAATATTGAAGTTCTCCTAACCTAAGGGACCTCAAAAGTAAACAGCGATAAAATCCGAAAAACAGATAGTGTTATATCAAACTTAATAATATCGCAATAAACACCACTCCAACAGACAAATTAATTATTCCATTAAACTAACAAGGCTACGTTACTTAAAATCTAGGGGGTCAGCCGCCTCTAGACAAGCCAGTCCCGCCGGGCTGGTCTGATCCGGCGAACGCTGTAAAAGCCCCGTGGCTAACAGGTCATTCACACACCACAAATACTTAAAATCTAATTTCTCTTAAAGTTACCTAAGCAGAGCAACTTAAGGCCCCACGTAAAGCTTCACAAAAGTTCAATTTAAGTTTTCTTTTGGGGCCTCTAATTTCGAGCTTTGCACAGGGTTGGACCGACCGACGTTTTGGTGCGAAAACTTTGTCCGGACCCAAAGGCAGCTTTATAATTAGTTGTAGTTTATTTTATTGAGCGATGGCGGAATTTCTAGTGGCTCCAATTATCGAAGTCATTTATTGGTGTTTCGGAACGGTGGAGGGAATAGAAAAGGTGTTTTTTTTTGTTTAGACTGGGTAAGTTTTATTCCGGCTTATAATGCAATGGTACAATACAAATATAAGGAACCAATTATGAATATGATTACGATTACTACCTTGAAAAGAGTAGTCAGAATTCTCTAGAACGTTAAACACTCCGTATATTTGGAATTATTAAAATGTGCAAATCACTAAATTGATTTATTTATGGTTTTATCATTCTTTTACACTATTGTACATATCCCTGCAAGGGATCTGGCGCGATGAGATAGATAAGTAAATATTAATTGTATAGATCTTCTAATTTTGGTCAAACTAGCGTATGTAATATATCACTTGCTTTGAATAAAATCCGGTTACAAAAACGGAATATTTAATCACTTCCATTATACAAACAATTTAATTATATTGCAATAAAAACCACGCAAACAGACAAATTAATTATTCCAATAAATTAACAAGGCCACGTTACTTAAAATCTAATTTATTTCAAAGTTACCTAAGCAGAGCAACTTGCGGCACCATGTAAAGCTTCACAAAAGTACAATTTAAGTTTCCTTTTGGGGCCTCAAATTTCGAGCTTTGCACAGGGTTGGACCGACCGACGCTTTGGTGCGAAAACTTTGTCCGGACCCAAAGGCAGCTTTATAATTAGTTGTAGTTTATTTTATTGAGCGATGGCGGAATTTCTAGTGGCTCCAATTATCGAAGCAATTTATTGGTGTTTCGGAACGGTGGAAGGAACAAAAAGGAGGATATTTTAAGTGGCTGTTATTCCGATTTAAAACACAGTGAAAGAATTAAAAGTTATCAATGAATATGATCACGATTATTATCTTGGAATGAAGAGTCAGAATCCTCTACAATGTTAAATATTCCAAATATTTGGATTTACTAATAAGGCTACGTTAGGTCAAATGTAATTTTTCCCAAAGTTACCTAAGCAGGGCAACCCAAGGCATCAAGTAAAGCCTCACAAAAGTCCAATTTAAGTTTTCTTTTCAGTCCACAAATTTCTGATCTGATGGTCTGATCCTAGGTCGGTGTCTGATCCTAGGTCGGTGTTTGATCTTAGGTCGGAGTCTGATCCTAGGTCAGTGTTTGATCCTAGGTCGGTGTCTGATCCTAGGTCGGAGTCTAATCTTAGGTCGGTGTTTGATCTTAGGTCGGAGTCTGATCCTAGGTCGGTGTTTGATCCTAGGTCGGTGTCTGATCCTAGGTCGGTGTCTGATCCTAGGTCGGTATTTGATCTTAGGTCGGAGTATGATCCTAGGTCGGTGTTTGATCCTAGGTCGGTGTCTGATCCTAGGTCGGTGTCTGATCCTAGGTCGGTGTTTGATCCTAGGTCGGTGTCTGATCCTAGGTCGGTGTCTGATCCTAGGTCGGTGTCAGATCCTAGGTCGGTGTTTGATCTTAGGTCGGAGTCTGATCCTAGGTCGGTGTTTGATCCTAGGTCGGTGTCTGATCCTAGGTCGGTGTTTGATTCTAGGTCGGTGTCTGATCCTAGGTTGGAGTCTGATCCTAGGTCGGTGTTTGATCCTAGGTCGGTGTCTGATCCTAGGTCGGAGTCTGATCCTATGTCGGTGTTTGATCCTAGGTCGGTGTCTGATCCTAGGTCGGAGTCTGATCCTAGGTCGGTGTTTGATCCTAGGTCGGTGTCTGATCCTAGGTCGGTGTTTGATCCTAGGCCGGTGTCTGATCCTAGGTCGGTGTCTGATCTTAGGTCAGAGTCTGATCCTAGGTCGGTGTTTGATCCTAGGTCGGTGTCTGATCCTAGGTCGGTGTTTGATCCTAGGACGGTGTCTGATCCTAGGTCGGTGTTTGATCCTAGGTCGGTGTTTGATTCTAGGTCGGAGTCTGATCCTAGGTCGGTGTTTGATCCTAGGTCGGTGTTTGATCCTAGGTCGGTGTCTGATCCTAAGTCGGTGTATTATCCTAGGTCGGAGTCTGATCCTAGGTCGGTGTTTGATCCTAGATTGGTATCTGATCCTAGGTCGGTGTCTGATTCTAGGTCGGTGTTTGATCCTAGGTCGGTGTTTGATCCTAGGTCGGTGTCTGATCCTAGGTTGGTGTCTGATCCTAGGTCGGAGTCTGATCCTAGGTCGGTGTCTGATCCTAGGTCGGTGTTTGATCTTAGGTCGGAGTCTGATCCTAGGTCAGTGTTTGATCCTAGGTCGGTGTCTGATCCTAGGTCGGTGTCTGATCCTAGGTCGGAGTCTGATCCTAGGTCAGTGTTTGATCCTAGGTGGGTGTCTGATCCTATGTCGGTGTTTGATCCTAGGTCGGTATCTGATACAAGGTCGGAGTCTGATCCTAGGTCAGTGTTTGAACCTAGGTCGGTATCTGATCCTAGGTCGGTGTTTGATCCTAGGTCGGTGTTTGATCCTAGGTCGGTGTCTGATCCTGGGTCGGTGTTTGATCCTAGGTCGGTGTCTGATCTTAGGTCGGTGTCTGATCCTAGGTCGGAGTCTGATCCTAAGTCTGTGTTTGATCCTAGGTCGGTGTTTGATCCTAGGTCGGTGTTTGATCCTAGGTCGGTGTCTGATCCTAGGTCGGAGTCTGATCCTAGGTCGGTGTCTGATCCTAGGTCGGTGTCTGATCCTAGGTCGGTGTCTGATCCTAGGTCGGAGTCTGATCCTAGGTCGGTGTCTGATCCTAGGTCGGTGTTTGATCTTAGGTCGGAGTCTGATCCTAGGTCAGTGTTTGATCCTAGGTCGGTGTCTGATCCTAGGTCGGTGTTTGATCCTAGGTGGGTGTCTGATCCTATGTCAGTGTTTGATCCTAGGTCGGTGTCTGATCCTAGGTCGGAGTCTGATCCTAGGTCGGTGTTTGATCCTAGGTCGGTATCTGATCCTAGGTCGGTGTCTGATCCTAGGTCGGTGTTTGATCCTAGGTCGGTGTTTGATCCTAGGTCGGAGTCTGATCCTAGGTCGGTGTTTGATCCTAGGTCGGTGTTTAATCCTAGGTCGGTGTTTGATCCTAGGTCGGTGTCTGATCCTAGGTCGGTGTTTGATCCTAGGTCGGTGTCTGATCCTAGGTCGGTGTCTGATCCTAGGTCGGAGTCTGATCCTAGGTCGGTGTCTGATCCTAGGTCAGTGTTTGATCCTAGGTCGGTGTCTGATCCTAGGTCGGTGTTTGATCCTAGGTCGATGTCTGATCCTAGGTCGGTGTTTGATCCTAGGTTGGTGTCTGATCCTAGGTCGGTGTCTGATCCTAGGTCGGAGTCTGATCCTAGGTCGGTGTTTGATCCTAGGTCGGTGTTTGATCCTAGGTCGGTGTTTGATCCTAGGTCGGTGTTTGATCCTAGGTCGGTGTCTGATCCCAGGTCGGTGTCTGATCCTAGGTCGGAGTCTGATCCTAGGTCGGTGTCTGATCCTAGGTCGGTGTTTGATTCTAGGTCGGTGTTTGATTCTAGGTCGGAGTCTGATCCTAGGTCGGTGTTTGATCCTAGGTCGGTGTTTGATCCTAGGTCGGTGTCTGATCCTAGGTCGGTGTCTGATCCTAGGTCGGAGTCTGATCCTAGGTCGGTGTTTGATCCTAGGTCGGTATCTGATCCTAGGTCGGTGTTTGATCCTAGGTCGGTGTTTGATCCTAGGTCGGTGTCTGATCCTAGGTCGGTGTTTGATCCTAGGTCGGTGTCTGATCCTAGGTCGGTGTCTGATCCTAGGTCGGAGTATGATCCTAGGTCGGTGTTTGATCCTTGGTCGGTGTCTGATCCTAGGTCGGTGTTTGATCCTAGGTCGGTGTCTGATCCTAGGTCGGTGTTTGATCCTAGGTCAGTGTTTGATCCTAGGATGGTGCCTGATCCTCGGTCGGTGTCTGATCCCAGGTCGGTGTCTGATCCCAGGTCGGTGTCTGATCCTAGGTCGGTGTCTGATCCTAGGTCGGTGTCTGATCCTAGGTCGGTGTCTGATCCTAGGTCGGTGTCTGATCCTAGTTCGGTGTCTGATCCTAGGTCGGTGTCTGATCCTAGGTCGGTGTCTGATCTTAGGTCGGTGTCTGATCCCAGGTCGGTGTTTGATCCTAGGTCGGTGCCTGATCCTCGGTCGGTGTCTGATCCTAGGTCGGTGTCTGATCCCAGGTCGGTGTCTGATCCCAGGTCGGTGTCTGATCCTAGGTCGGTGTCTGATCCTAGGTCGGTGTCTGATCCTAGGTCGGTGTCTGATCCTAGGTCGGTGTCTGATCCTAGGTCGGTGTCTGATCCTAGGTCGGTGTCTGATCCAAGGTCGGTGTCTGATCCTAGGTCGGTGTCTGATCCCAGGTCGGTGTCTGATCCTAGGTCGCTGTCTGATCCTAGGTCGGTGTCTGATCCTAGGTCGGTGTCTGATCCTAGGTCGGTGTCTGATCCTAGGTCGGTGTCTGATCCTAGGTCGGTGTTTGATCCTAGGTCGGTGTCTGATCCTAGGTCGGTGTCTGATCCTAGGTCGGTGTCTGATCCTAGTTCGGTGTCTGATCCTAGGTCGCTGTCTGATCCTAGGTCGGTGTCTGATCCTAGGTCGGTGTCTGATCCTAGGTCGGTGTCTGATCCTAGGTCGGTGTCTGATCCTAGGTCGGTGTTTGATCCTAGGTCGGTGTCTGATCCTAGGTCGGTGTCTGATCCTAGGTCGGTGTCTGATTCTAGGTCGGTGTGTGATCCTAAGTCTGTGTCTAATTCTAGGACAAAGGTCTCACTAGATGTCACTATGTTAATTGGATGTTTTTCGTTTTCACCGTGAGCAATTTTAAACAGTAGTTTATTTGGTTAATAAATATAAACATAGTCATGCCTATATTTCCCGAGATACTAAAATATCACTTAGAATAAATATAATCAAAAAATTTCCTAACGCGTGAAACCAAAGAACTAATTTCATCAATAAGTCTTCTTTATACTTAAGTCAAATATACATTAAAAAACAATATTATAATAGTTATGTACGTCGTCAAGACACGCAACTCACTAATTGATTATTATTAGAATAGATCTTTTTGCAGGAAAATAACCCAAAATTGAATCATCAAATATTTATAATTCCTCCGTCAGTTTACAAATCAGTCTTCCTAATGTTAATATAACGACAAAATCCTTATCATAATGGTAAAGTATTGAAAGATCCATGTGGTTACTTAGTTATTTCAGTTTGAACAAACGATGAAACGGTCCTCTTGTCCGTCGAAGCTGTAAAGGCCCTGCCGCCAACAGCGTAGATCAGTCACACACACACACACACACACACACAAGGTACTTTGTTTGTGTGTTCTGTTTACAGCTTCACCAGACAAGAACGATGAAAAGGTACAGTCATGCGAGATTCTAGTACTGCCATTATACCAAATCATATTATTATTTTAATTATCTATACGATCGGTGCATACCCATTGGTCTGGTGGCAAAGCGCATCGCTTTGGGATCACGAGGTCCTGGGTTCAAATCCTAGGTCGGACAAATGTTGTTTTTCTAACGAAAAATTCACAGTACGAGTCCGGAGTCTGGAATTGTGCCCGGTATATGGCAATAGGCACGCCCCCTATTAATTTTTTTTTTTAAACGTAGCCCCACACTAGGATTTATTCCTGTGTCGTGGGTGCGTTTACAAACATGAAAATTCACAAACTAATACCCAGACCGGAACAAATAATTGTGGATCACACAAAGATTTGTCCCGTGCGGGAATCGAACCCGCGACTATTCGACACAGTGGGCGGAGCCGCTCAAGCTCTTAACCACTGCGCTAAATCGTCCGTCAATCATGGGACCTAACATCGTCGGCGAAACGTGGGTGTACTCAGTACACCTCTGCCACCCCCTCTGGGGAATATAGGCGTGACGGTGTGTGGAACTATACGATATTTTACATTTGTAAGCATTAGTGAATGAACGTGTACATCGTGCATAGCTCACCAAAGAGAATATAATCACTACGTTTTAAGAGGCGGAACTTCGCACTAGAACACGAAATTGCAAATTATTTGGAATTTTCAAAATTCTAACGCCGTGATAAGATTAAATGTCATTGCTGCCAACGTATAAAACAATACTGCTAACACAAAATGAAAAATGGGGATGTAGCCTTGACATAAAATTTAAGGGATCTATTGATATCGATATGTAAACTTTTTAGGGTTCCATAGTTTGGCAGGTTCAGCAGGTAGTATAAATAAAAAATAGAATAATGATTTTACGTAATCAACCTGAATTTCTAACGATGTGAATATAACGAAAGAAAAAGTTACCATTTTAACTGCCATACAAAAATATGGCATCGTCGGCGAAACGTAGGTGTTCTCAGTGCACCTCTGCCACCCCCTCTGGGGAATATAGGCGTGACGGTGTGTGTTTTTTTTACAAAAATATAATATATTTTAATGAATTAATTTAATTAATACAATTTTTTATAGGAATATATACCAAGTCTTCACATTCCATAACTCATTGTTTACATCTGTAAAAATCAATTCTTGTGTCAAAAAAGAGTAAAACGCATAGAACCAGAAGCTTTAGTATCATAAATTTATATTATTAACATTTAGAATAAAAGGTATCGATACATGACTATTGTTTTTAATATTTCTATTTATCTGAACCGCAAGAACTATCATGACTGTATGTTTTACATTCATTGTATGAAACATATTATTATAACAGAAATATACTTACCGATCTTTATCCAGTGGAAATTTAGCCATAAATATTATTTTCTGGTCACCTACCCTACTTGTTTTTACTTGGCATATTTCTAATTTTTTTTTGCTCATTTTGGAATATGCAACACCACAGAGAAAACAACGCTAATTAAATTTAGTAATACTTACTAAAGGGATATTAAATTTTTTTTTCTTCTTACTTCTATATGTCAACTAAAAATGACAATTGGAATTGACAGATTCAGATCAGATTAAATATGGCAGAACAGTATTATACACCTAAATTAAAAATTAAACAGTTATAAAGTACGTATTGAAGATACATGCTTTTGATTTGAATGGGTTTAAAAAACAGAAAATTCAATATAAATCGTTATTTCTACAGGAATTTCACCAGCCCGGAACTCACCTCTGTTACCCTAATTGTTCTTCAATTATATATAAGCGTGAACATGTATAAGAATATTATATAGCAATTAATAATGAGCTCAATCATCGCTTATGTTATTATGGGGGGACGGCGCGTACGCAGTCCCCACTACCAAAAATTACGCGTCCGAGTTATCCACATTAGGGATAATCGCAGGGGTCAACCCAACCGCAGTGCAATGGAAGGGCCTCGCCCTGGGGGAACCGCCTTCATGATCACGGTGTCCCCTACGCCAGGTAAGTATGCTTTGATAAGCTCGCCCGCGGGTAGCCATGATTTCAAGGAAAATCTCAATACCGCGACTCACCGGCAGTATGGCAAAGTTGCATGTCGGTGTAGCGCCATCTATCGGAGTCAGTGAAACTAAATCGGAGTAGGTAAGTAATATGAAGTACCAAGTAAGCACTTCGTACTCTTATCAAAGTTTAAGATAAAACTCCGTTCAGTTATTAAATTAATACAGTTTAAAAGCATACGTGAAAACTAATAAAAAAAACACTCCAGGTGGTTCAAACACCATGGTTATGGTTGTTGGCGGGTTACATCATTTTAAAGCAGTATAAATTTCAATGAAATTTATTTTTGATTATGATTATCTGTTGGCGTATAACGCTTGCCTACAATAAAATCAGTTTACAAAAATAGTTTAATAATACTGGTTCTATCAACAACTTAATAATCTATTCATATTATATTAAAAAAACTTTATTTTTCGGATATCATCTATCATCATTTTGGGTTTATTATTTAATATTGAAGTTCTCCTAACCTAAGGGACCTCAAAAGTAAACAGCCATAAAATCCGAAAAACAGATAGCTTTATATAAAACTTAATAATATCGCAATAAACACCACTCCAACAGACAAATTAATTATTCCATTAAACTAACAAGGCTACGTTACTTAAAATCTAGGGGGTCAGTCGCCTCTAGGCAAGCCAGTGCCGCCGGGCTGGTCTGATCCGGCGAACGCTGTGAGGCTGTAAAAGCCCCGTGGCTAACAGGTCATTCACACACCACAAATACTTAAAATCTAATTTCTCTCAAAGTTACCTAAGCAGAGCAACTTAAGGCCTCACGTAAAGCTTCACAAAAGTTCAATTTAAGTTTTCTTTTGGGGCCTCTAATTTCGAGCTTTGCACAGGGTTGGACCGACCGACGCTTTGGTGCGAAAACTTTGTCCGGACCCAAAGGCAGCTTTATAATTAGTTGTAGTTTATTTTATTGAGCGATGGCGGAATTTCTAGTGGCTCCAATTATTGAAGTCTTTTATTGGTGTTTCGGAACGGTGGAGGGAATAAAAAAGGTGTTTTTTTTGTTTAGACTGGGTAAGTTTTATTCCGGCTTATAATGCAATGGTACAATACAAATATAAGGAACCAATCATGAATATGATTACGATTACTACCTTGAAAAGAGTAGTCAGAATTCTCTTGAACGTTAAACACTCCGTATATTTGGAATTATTAAAATGTGCAAATCGCTAAATTGAATTATTTAAGGTTTTATCATTTTTTACTCTATTGGATATATCCCTGCAAGGGATCTGGCGCGATGAGATAGTAACTAACAAACTAACAAACTAGCATATATAATATATCACTTGCTTTGAATAAAATCCGATTACAAAAACGGAATATTTAATCACTTCCATTATACAAACAATTTAATTATATTGCAATAGAGACCACGTCAACAGACATATTAATTATTCCATTAAACTAACAAGGCCACGTTACTTAAAATCTAATTTATTTCAAAGTTACCTAAGCAGAGCAACTTGCGGCACCATGTAAAGCTTCACAAAAGTCCAATTTAAGTTTTCTTTTGGGGCCTCAAATTTCGAGCTTTGCACAGGGTTGGACCGACCGACGCTTTGGTGCGAAAACTTTGTCCGGACCCAAAGGCAGCTTTATAATTAGTTGTAGTTTATTTTATTGAGCGATGGCGGAATTTCTAGTGGCTCCAATTTTCGAAGTCATTTATTGGTATTTCGGAACAGTGGAAGGAACAAGAAGGAGGATTTTTTAAGTGGCTGTTATTCCGATTTAAAACACAGTGAAAGAATTAAAAGTTATCATTGAATATGATCACGATTATTACCTTGGAATGAAGAGTCAGAATCCTCTAGAATGTTAAATATTCCAAATATTTGGACTTACTAATAAGGCTACGTTAGGTCAAATGTAATTTCTCCCAAAGTTACCTAAGCAGGGTAACCCAAGGCATCAAGTAAAGCTTTACAAAAGTCCAATTTAAGTTTTCTTTTCGGTCCACAAATTTCGAGCTTTGCACAGGGTCGGACCGACCGACGGTTTAGTGCAAAAACTTAGTCCGGACCCAAAGGAAGCTTTATAATTAGTTGTAGTTTATTTAATTGAGCCGTGGCGGAATTTCTAGCGGATCCGATTTTTGAAGCCATTTATTGGTATTTGGGAACGGTTAAGGGAATAAACAAGGTGATTTTTTTATTTAAATTGAGTTAGTGTTATTTCGCTTTTTAATGCAACGAAAAAAGACAATCACAAATATGATCACGATTATTATCTCGGACGGCCTACTCCTTCCGAGACTTTATTATGAGTATTTAATGTTCCAGAGGATTCTGACCACTCAGAATCCTCTAGAACGTTAAATACTCCAACTTATAAAAAGTGCTAACCTTTAAATTTTTTTTTAAATGTGTTATATTTTTATCTCTATTGTATATATCACCGCAAGCGATCTAGCCTGATGGTATAGATAAATTAAAATTGTGCGTACCTTTTTTACACACATTATGTACATGTTTCTAAAAATATTCTTTTCTAATGTGCAGTTTGAGGCAATTATTATTTTGTAAAATAGTCGATAAGTAGTTTATAAACTCGACATATTTGACCCCTATGTTTTTAATGTCTACCCTATATCTAAATCTCTGCTTCAAGGTCATTTTAAACGTTAAGACCACCTTACTGTACTGTACCTATACTTGTATATACAAGGTGTAACATAATAAACGCAAGACCTCAGACACCCCGATTAGAGATTCATAAATTCAAAACGAAAACCAAATTTTCAAATTTAAATGTTTTTACCCTTTTTTTAAGCGCTTTTATACCCCAATTATCGATGAAACTTGTACGTGTATGTGTGTGTTTTAACAAATCCGTTAGGAATCATCTTCTTGCTATGAATAACAAATAAATTTAATTTTTTATAGCGCACTGAAGGAGTAAAAGCATTTTTTTTTCAAATTAAAAAAAAAAATGTAAAATACATTAAAAATAGTTGGAATCAATTCAGTTACCGATTTAGAACAAACAACTTTCAGGTCTTGCGTTTATTATGTTACAGCTTGTATACTGTATATAATATGTTCGTAATTTTAGATTATATTATTAAAACTTTTATTTAAATTCCTAAGATTTCAAAATCTGGCCGTCTATAATGAATATTATTAGGACCAATATAGTGTGCAAAATCTTTTGAATCATGAACCCGAAGTAAGTATCATATGTGAATTTTTTTACGACTCAAAATGCCTCCCTGTATTTAAAAGACGTTGATCTTGTAACATCACCGGAACACACTAATAGCACTTACTCTGGCCCTTATTCGCTACGTCTTAACGCAATACGAAATGATAACATTGTGATATGATCGTGTATTGGACCACTGGACCACGGTCTACCAATCAGTGTCGGAACACACATCGTCACGCCTATATTCCCCAGAGGGGGTGGCAGAGGTGTACTGAGTACACCCACGTTTCGCCGTCGATGTTAGGTCCCATGAAATAGGGGGCGAGCCTATTGCCATATCATCATCATCATCATCATCATCATCAGCCCGAGTCAGTCCACTGCTGGACGTAGGCCTCTCCCATGGCACGCCACTGAGCTCAATCTTCAGCTCTCCTTCTCCAATCCCTGCCCGCTGCCTTACGAATATCGTCGCCCCACCTAGCTACAGAGCGCCCTATACTACGTTTGCCGACACGCGGTCTCCACTCAAGAACCAGTCTGCCCCAACGGCCATCGGTATTGCCATATATCGGGCACAATTCCAGACTCTTAACTCATACTGGGAATTTTTCGTTAGAAAAACTACATTTGTCCGACCTAGGATTTGAACCCAGGACCTCGTGATCACAAAGCGATGCACTTTGCCACCAGACCAACGAGGCAGTCAGTGTAAGTGTCAAGGTATTATAATATTAGCCCTATTAATAAACTGTCCCACCGTTGGGCACGGGCCTCCTCTCAAACAAAGAGGGTTTAGACCATAGTCCACCACGCTAGCCCAGTGCGGGTTGGCGAACTTCACACACCTTCAAAAAACTCTTAGGCATGCAGGTTTCCTCACGATGTTTTCCTTCACCGTTAAAGCAAGTGATAATTAGTTTTTAATACGCACATGCTTTCGAAAAGACAGAGGTGCGTGCCTGGGTTTAAACCGAGACTTCTGACTTTTATGTCCAATGGTCTAATCTATCACTGCTCGCTTGTTCACAATCAGTGTCGGGTATTATTCAATAATTTTGTAATTGTAAGATCCAGTTGCTATTCAATAAATTTATAAGCCATCCCCTAAAATCAGGTACAACAATGACATTTGGACGTCAAACCCCTTAATCCCTCCCATAGCTGTAGAGTACTCAAAACGATGGATACTATTTTGCTTAACTTATACTATCCCATTGCTGGTCAAAGTTCTCCTCCATAACCTCAACGTTAAAACCAAAAATAACATCTTTTGTATAATTGATTATGAATAATATGATGATGTATAATTAATGAAAAAAAAGCAGTGATAGCCTAGTGGTTAGACCGTTGGACTGCAAAGTCAGAGGTCTCGGGTTCAAACCCAGGCACGCGCCTCCGTCTTTTCGAAAACACGTGCGCATTAAAGATATGCATTTAACCATCACTTGCTTTAACGGTGAAAGAAAACATCGTGAGGAAACCTGCATGCCTGAGAGTTTCTCGAAGGTGTGTGAAGTTCGCCAATCCGCACTCGGCCAGCGGGGTGGACTATGGCCTAAACCCTCTTAGTTTGAGAGGAGGCCCATGCCCAACAGTGGGACAGTTTCTTAACGATTTAGCGCGGTGGTTAAGAGCTTAAGCCGCTCTGCCCACTGCGTCTAATAGTCGCGGGTTCGAGTGCCGCACGGGACAAATCTTTGTGTGATCCACAATTATTTGTTCCGGTCTGGGTATTTGTGTTCCGAAATACCAATAAATGACTTCTAAAATTGGAGCCACTAGAGATTCCGCCATCCCTTAATAAAATAAACTACAACTAATTATAAAGCTGCCTTTGGGTCCGGACAAAGTTTTCGCACCAAAGCGTCGGTCGGTCCAACGCTGTGCAAAGCTCGAAATTTGAGGCCCCAAAAGAAAACTTAAATTGGACTTTTGTGAAGCTTTACATGGTGCCGCAAGTTGCTCTGCTTAGGTAACTTTGAAATAAATTAGATTTTAAGTAACGTGGCCTTGTTAGTTTAATGGAATAATTAACATGTCTGTTTGCGTGGTCTTTATTGCAATATTATAAAATTGTTTGTATAATGAAGTGATTAAATATTTCGTTTTTGTAACCGGCTTTTATTCAAAGCAAGTGATATATTATATACACTAGTTTGACCAAAATTAGAAGATCTATACAATTAATATTTACTTATCTATCTCATCGCGCCAGATCCCTTGCAGGGATATGTACAATAGTGTAAAAAAAATGATGAAACCTTAAATAAATCAATTTAGCGATTTGCACATTTTAATAATTCCAAATATACGGAGTGTTTAACGTTCTAGAGAATTCTGACTACTCTTTTCAAGGTAGTAATCGTAATCATATTCATGATTGGTACCTAATATTTGTATTTCATTATGTGAAACATATTATTATAACAGAAACATACTTACCGATCTTTATCCAGTGGAAATTTAGCCATAAATATTATTTTCTGGTCACCTACCCGACTTGTTTTTACTTGGCATATTCCTAATTTAATTTTGCTTATTCTGGAATATGCAACACCACAGAGAAAACAACGGTAATTAAATGTAGTATTAATAATAATATAATATTATAAAGAGATATTAATTATTTTTACGTCTTACTTCAATATGTCAACTACAAATGACAATTTGAATTGACATATCAGATTAAATATGGCAGAACAGTATAATACACCTAAATTGAAAAGTAGATAGTTATAAAGTACTTATTAATTGAAGATACATGCTTTTGCTTTGAATGGGTTTAAAAAACAGAAAATTCAATATAAATCGTTATTTCTACAGGAATTTCACCAGCCCGGAGCTCACCTCTGTTACCCTAATTGAAGAATATATATAAGCGTGAACATGTATAAGAATATTATATAGCAATTAATAATTAACTCAATCATCGCTTATGTCATTATGGGGGGACGGCGCGTACGCAGTCCCCACTACCAAAAATTACGCGTCCGAGTTATCCACATTAGGGATAATCGCAGGGGTCAACCCAACCGCAGTGCAATGGAAGGGCCTCGCCCTGGGGGAACCGCCTTCATGATCACGGTGTCCCCTACGCCAGGTAAGTATGCTTTGATAAGCTCGCCCGCGGGTAGCCATGATTTCAAGGAAAATCTCAATACCGCGACTCACCGGCAGTATGAAAAAGTTTCATGTCGGTGTAGCGCCATCTATCGGAGTCAGTGAAACTAAATCGGAGTAGGTAAGTAATATGAAGTACCAAGTAGGCACTTCGTACTCTTATCAAAGTTTAAGATAAAACTCCGTTCAGTTATTAAATTAATACAGTTTAAATGCATACGTGAAAACTAATAAAAAAAAACACTCCAGGTGGTTCAAACACCATGGTTATGGTTGTTGGCGGGTTACATCATTTTTAAGCAGTATAAATTTCAATGAAATTTATTTTCGATTATGATTATGATTATCTGTTGGCGTATAACGCTTGCCTACAATAAAATCAATTTACAAAAATAGTTTAATAATACTGATTCTATCAACAACTTAATAATCTATTCATATTATATTAAAAAAACTTTTTTTTCGGATATCATCTATCATCATTTTGGGTTTATTATTTAATATTGAAGTTCTCCTAACCTAAGGGACCTCAAAAGTAAACAGCAATAAAATCCGAAAAACAGATAGTTTTATATCAAACTTAATAATGTCGCAATAAACACCACTCCAACAGACAAATTAATTATTCCATTAAACTAACAAGGCTACGTTACTTAAAATCTAGGGGGTCAGCCGCCTCTAGACAAGCCAGTCCCGCCGGGCTGGTCTGATCCGGTGAACGCTGTAAAAGCCCCGTGGCTAACAGGTCATTCACACACCACAAATACTTAAAATCTAATTTCTCTCAAAGTTACCTAAGCAGAGCAACTTGAGGCCCCACGTAAAGCTTCACAAAAGTTCAATTTAAGTTTTCTTTTGGGGCCTCAAATTTCGAGCTTTGCACAGGGTTGGACCGAGCGACGCTTTAGTGCGAAAACTTTGTCCGGACCCAAAGGCAGCTTTATAATTAGTTGTAGTTTATTTTATTGAGCGATGGCGGAATTTCTAGTGGCTCCAATTATCGAAGTCATTTATTGGTGTTTCGAAACGGTGGATGGAATAAAAAAGGTGTTTTCTTTGTATAGACTGGGTAAGTTTTATTCCGGCTTATAATGCAATGGTACAATACAAATATTAGGTACCAATCATGAATATGATTACGATTACTACCTTGAAAAGAGTAGTAAGAATTCTCTAGAACGTTAAACACTCCGTATATTTAGAATTATGAAAATGTGCAAATCGCTAAATTGATTTATTTATGGTTTTAATCATTTTTTACACTATTGTGCATATCCCTGCTAGAGATCTGGCGCGATGAGATAGATAAGTAAATACTAATTGTATAGATCTTCTAATTTTGGTCCAACTATTGTATATAATATATCACTTGCTTTGAATAAAACCCGGTTACAAAAACGGAATATTTAATCACTTCCATTATACAAACAATTTTATAATATTGCAATAAAGACCACGCAAACAGACAAATTAATTATTCCAATAAATTAACAAGGCCACGTTACTTAAAATCTAATTTATTTCAAAGTTACCTAAGCAGAGCAACTTGCGGCACCATGTAAAGCTTCACAAAAGTCCAATTTAAGTTTTCTTTTGGGGCCTCAAATTTCGAGCTTTGCACAGCGTTGGACCGACCGACGCTTTGGTGCGAAAACTTTGTCCGGACCCAAAGGCAGCTTTATAATTAGTTGTAGTTTATTTTATTGAGCGATGGCGGAATTTCTAGTGGCTCCAATTTTCGAAGTCATTTATTGGTATTTCGGAACGGTGGAAGGAACAAGAAGGAGGATTTTTTAAGTGGCTGTTATTCCGATTTAAAACACAGTGAAAGAATTAAAAGTTATCATTGAATATGATCACGATTATTACCTTGGAATGAAGAGTCAGAATCCTCTAGAATGTTAAATATTCCAAATATTTGGACTTACTAATAAGGCTACGTTAGGTCAAATGTAATTTCTCCCAAAGTTACCTAAGCAGGGCAACCCAAGGCATCAAGTAAAGCTTCACAAAAGTCCAATTTAAGTTTTCTTTTCGGTCCACAAATTTCGAGCTTTGCACAGGGTCGGACCGACCGACGGTTTAGTGCAAAAACTTAGTCCGGACCCAAAGGAAGCTTTATAAGTAGTTGTAGTTTATTTTATTGAGCCGTGGCGGATTTTCTAGCGAATCCGATTTTGAAAGCCATTTATTGGTATTTGGGAACGGTTAAGGGAATAAACAAGGTGTTTTTTTTTTTAATTGAGTTAGTGTTATTTCGCTTTTTAATGCAACGAAAAAAGACAATCACAAATATGATCACGATTATTATCTCGGACGGACTACTCCTTCCGAGACTTTATTATGAGTATTTAATATTCTAGAGGATTCTGACTTCTCAGAATCCTCTAGAACGTTAAATACTCCAACTTATAAAAAGTGCTAACATTTAAAATTATTTTTTTAATGTGTTATATTTTTATCTCTGTTGTATATATCCCTGCAAGCGATCTAGCCTGATGGTATAGATACATTAAAATTGTAAGTACCTTTTTTACACACATTATGTACATGTTTCTAAAAATATTCTTTTCCAATGTACAGTTTTAAGCAATAATTTTGTAAAGTAGTCGATAAGTAGTTCATAAACTCGACATATTTGACCCCTATGTTTTTTAATGTCTACCCTCCATCTAAAACTTTGCTTAAAAGTAATTTTAAACGTAAAGACCGCCTTACTGTACATATACCTGTATATGTATATAATATGTTCGTAATTTTAGATTGTATTATTAAAACTTTTATTTAAATTCCTAAGATTTCAAAATCTGGCCGTCTATAATAAATCTTATTAAGACCAATATAGTGTGCAAAATCTTTTGAATCATGAACCCGAAGTAATTATCATATGTGAAACTTTTTACGACTCAAAATGCCTCCCTGTATTTAAAAGACGTTGATCTTGTAACATCACCGGAACACACTAATAGCGCTTACTCTGGCCCTTATTCGCTATGTCTTAACGCAATACGAAATGATAACATTGTGATATGATCGTGTATTGAACCACTGGACCACGGGCCTATTCTCAGACAAAGAGGGTTTAGGCCATAGTCCACCACGCTGACCGAGTGCGGGTTGGCGAACTTCACACACCTTCGAGAAACTCTAAGGCATGCAGGTTTCCTTACGATGTTTTCCTTCACCGTTAAAGCAAGTGATAATTAGTTTTTAATAAGCACATGCTTTCGAAAAGACAGAGGTGCGTGCCTGAGTTTGAACCCGAGACTTCTGACTTTTATGTCCAATGGTCTAATCTATCACTGCTCGCTTGTTCACAATCAGTGCCGGGTATTATTCAATAATTTTGTAATTGTAAGATCCAGTTGCTATTCAATAAATTTATAAGCCATCCCCTAAAATCAGGTACAACAATGGCATTTGGAGGTCAAACCCCTTAATCCCTCCCGTAAACATAGCTGTACAGTACTCGAAACAATGGATACTATTTTGCTTAACTTATATTATCCCATTGCTGGTCAAAGTTCTCCTCCATAACCTCAACGTTAAAACCAAAAATAACATCTTTTGTATAATTGATTATGAATAATATGATGATGTATAATTAATGAAAAAAAAGCAGTGATAGCCTAGTGGTTAGACCGTTGGACTGCAAAGTCAGAGGTCTCGGGTTCAAACCCAGGCACGCGCCTCCGTCTTTACGAAAACACGTGCGCATTAAAAATTAACCATCACTTGCCTTAACGGTGAAAGAAAACATCGTGAGAAAACCTGCACGCCTGAGAGTTTCTCGAAGGTGTGAGAAGTTCGCCAATCCGCACTCGGCCAGCGTGGTGGACTATGGCCTAAACCCTCTTGGTTTGAGAGGAGACCCGTGTCCAACAGTGGGACAGTTTCTTAACAGGGCTTATATATTGTGTAATTAATTGTTGTCACAATTAATTTTTTGCCGAACTCTGCTTCCAATAAACGATTATTTTACAGTTATCGTAACGCACCGCGTTGTGTTTAATTGGTTATATCGAATAAGGACCGTGGCTCGGTTATTTGAAAAGTTTCCGAAAAGGAATTTGTGTTTTTTAAACGGCCAGGCTTTGAGTTAAAAAGCGAGATAGATAGGTATAAGATGGGAGTTTTACGAAGTGAAAGATGATGTAAATGAGATAAATAAGGATAAAAGAAGAGGTTATTTTTTGTTAGATATCTACCTAATTTGGCCCATTCGTTATTATTAATGCGGCAGATATGGCCGGCCCAGTCCCATTTAAGCTTAGCGACTTTTTGACATACGTCGGCAATAACTGACTGGTCCCTACGAAATAAGGCCTGACATGACAACGAACAGAGAGGAGTGGAAGAAGTGGAGGGAGACCATTGCCCAGCAGTTGGACACAAATGGCTCGTCTATCTCTATCTATCTATAACCTTACGCCAGATCCCTTGCGGGGTAGGCAGAGAGTACAGAGTTCCAACAGGTTCTTTCCTTACGTACTTCTCTGGCTTCCTCGACTCTCATAGTTCGTCTCATACACGCTCGCCGGTTACGGAGACTCTTGATTTTTCCATCAGATAAGACTCGGTTTATTTGGTCATGGTAAGATAGTCTAGGTCTTCCCCGGTACCTGCATCCTTCCACTTTCACATTGTATATCTGTTTTGTCATTCTTTCCTCTGGCATTCTTTCTATATGCCCGAACCAACGGAGCATGCCCTTTCTCATCTTTACACCGATACTATCTTTCATACCTACTCGCTGTCTTACTATGCTGTTGCTAATGCGGTCGGTCAGCTTCACTCCGCACCTCTTCCGCAGAGCTTGCATTTCTACCGCATTTATCCTACTTTCATTCTCCTTCTTACATACCCAGCTCTCGCTACCATATAACAGCGTTGGGACAAGAACTCCGTTATGTATGGCCAGCTGCGCCTTATGCTGTAGTAGCTTTCCCATCGCACCATTCACTCTGTTCCCTGCACTCACTCTTCTCTCTATGTCAGCGGTGTATTTCCCACCACAAATGGCTCGTAATAATAATAATCTTTCTATATTCCTTGCAGAGTAGGCATAGAGTACCTTGAAGAGAGAGAGTACGAGGGAGGTGATGGCTGCTTAAGTTGTCATACTGAACGGGTGCTGCTTGTGGGGACTGGTCCACCCAGATTCCCTTACCTTTTCATTATCTATACTAATATTATGAAGAGGAAAGATTTATATTTTTGTATGTTTGTAACAATAAACTCAAAAACTGCTGGACCGATTTCAAAAATTCTTTCACCATTAGAAAGCTACCTTATCTAGAAGTAACATAGGCTTTATAACAAAGACGCGGTAGGTGGCGCTGTTGTCAACCGGGTATGAAGTCGCGGGAAACTGTTAGTGACATATATTAAAAATATTATTATTAGTCTTATATCTCTGTTGCAAGGCATCAGACTGGAGGAATGATTTTGTATAATATAAAAATTTATGTATCTACTATACAGAAAATTATGAAAAAAAGAAATGAATGGAGAATTGGACAAAAAAGACCTGCCCGCCGAGTTTCTCGCAGGATCTTCTTTGTGGAGGCTGCGTGCCGATAAGGTGGTAGTAAATTAAAAAAACTGTAAAAATGACCATTCGTAAGTACGCAGGGTTTGCACAAAATAAGTTATTTGAGTTTGAGTTTAAAAAAGCACGCCTATATTCCCCAAGCGAGTGTGACAGAAGTGTAATGTGTACATTCTCATTTCGCCAACGATGTTAGGTCACAATGTTATAGGGGGTGAGCCTGTTGACTGTTGATTTTATTTGCTTCCATTTGAAAAAAATAATTTACAATAATTTGTTTTGACGACGAAACGACTTCATTTATCAAATTAATAAAACCGCCGTCCTCCATCTTAGATATATTATTATCAGACTGTTCGTTTGTGATAGAAGCTAAGAGAATCGCTACCAAATATAAAAGTAAAAAATAAAGATAATATAGTGAATATTGCTTTTCAAATCCTTAACTTGTGAAAAAAGCAGGAAGTCGTTGGATGCAGGTGGCATCAGACCGGTTACGCTGGAAAGCGATCGGGGAGGCCTATGTTCAGCAGTGGACAAGTATAGGCTGAGATGATGATGATGATGAACTTCGTGTTTCGTTACGCCCACCAACCTTAAATGACCTACATTGACATTATACAATTCACGACTTGGGACTGATACTGGGAATTGTTGAATAGAAAAACAACATTTTGTCTGACCTCAAATTCGAACTCATAGACCGACGTGAGAAATGTAAGTATATCATCCGCAGTTATAAATATTCGTTTCCAGACAATACCGATAAGGCTGGCATGAATATAAATCCTTAAAATGATTAATGAAGTGGCAGTGTATTGCTTACAACCTTTTATTTCATTAGAGGCCATTTTGTTTTGTCTCATAGCATCGTCATAACACACCGTCACGCCTATGTTCCCCAAGCGGGGGTGGCAGAGGTATACTGAGTACACCGAATTTTCGCCGACGATGTAATTTCCGATGTAATAGGGGGCGAGCCTATTGCCGGGCACAATTCCAGACTCCGGACTCATACTGGGAAGTTTTCGTGAGCAAAACTGCATTTGTCCGACCTAGGATTTAAACCCAGGACCTAGAGACGAGCATCGTCATCACCAAGGCTAAGCAGCGTTCAACTCAGTCTGACTGAGATGGGTGACAGTTTGTGGCATTTTTATATTCGAGCGTTTCCTTTACCACATAAACCATTAAATCAAGTCGGAAGCCTTATAGGCGTCTTGATAAGTTCCAATCGCAGATCACCACAACCCTGTCTCCGCCAATCCGCACTGGGTCGACTTGGTGGAGTAAGACCTAATCTCTCTCACCTCAGTTTCTGAGAGAAGGCATTTGCCCAGCAGTACGACGGTATAGGCTAATATTATTATTAGGTATGTATATGAATAAGCTTTTACAATCATAGGAATCCGCTAATCATAGCCGCCGCCGACTACGAACTTAACTTTCCTCCTACAAGCCGCTGCCGCCGTCTGCGGCATGTTCTCACCGACCCTCCCGATGCCCCTACATCCCTTCTTTCGGATACAGACACCGCACATAGAATCAGACACTGACCTCGCCGGCGAGGTCGAAGAATCCCTTGCCCGCCGGCCGGTGCAGCATTACGGTGAGACATCTAGTATATGCTCTCCCCCATAGCGACTGCCTAAGCCGAGGCCCTTCCTTCTTGAGGCGCCCTTAAGCTAGTTGTCCTTCTGGCTCGAGCGTAGTGGTTGCACGCTCGCCCTCTTGTCCGGTGAAGCTGTAAAGCCCCCGCAGCCAACAGCGTAGATCATTCACACACACACACATATCTAAGATCTAAGATCGCCCGATGTACCTCGATACCACTTATTATTATTAACACGTCATATCAGTACACACAACCACGCAAATCATAAGAAAGAAGTCAAAAATTGTAGATTTATCACCATTTTATATTTTAATGCAGGTAATAAGTAATTGACACGTACAATATTTTTTTGTACATTTTTTTTCTGCGTGTGCGGTACCTAGTGTTGTCGAGTGATATACTAGTATAGAAGTCGCCAGATGTCACTAATAGTGCGATCCAGTAGCCGACCGTAACGCTCATGTTCGTGTGTAAAACATTTATCTGTTCCATAAGGCAATAGGCTGATGGAAAGTTTTGGGCGATTCTAACGGTAGCTGGAACGCACTATAAAAAAATAAAATGCCTCATTTTACTTTTTTTTTCTTTACAAGTTGTAGTAGCTGATTTAGGTTAAGAATTACCTTTTTCTTTCTATTTTTGTCATGTTTTTTCTCTATTATTTGTCTTTTGTTAATTCGTAAATAATAAAGTGTGATGCCGTGACGTCAACGGTCCTGCAAAAAGGTACTAACGGAAGATCAGCGCTGGCTGTCCACAGCCAGCAAACCTGCTGAGTTAGGACCTATTTTGTAATACACTTTAAAGTTATTCCGCCTCTTTTAATAGGTACTTACCATATTTACTTATGCCATCATGTACTTGCACCGTGTAATATTTAATAATATATCTGTATTGTGCGTTGCAAAATAAACGTTTTATTATTATTATATTATTACGTATATAACTTTGTCTTTTACACTTTTTACATCGGATTATTAATGACTCTTTTTTTGGCCGTCTGATCGGTCTCGTTTGTGATTAGATTAATGATTTAAAGAGACCATCGTTAATAGAGGCGAAACTAGTTTTGTTTTAAGACTTTGCTTTAAGACTACCTCGTTAGTCTAGTGGCAAAGCGCCTCGCTTTGTGATCACGAAGTCCTGAGTTCAAATCCTAGGTCGGATAAATGTAGTTTTTCTAACGAAAAATTCCCAGTATAAGTCCGGAGTCTGGAACTGTTAACGGTATATGGCAATAAGCTCGCTCCCTATTACATGGGACGTGGGAGTGTGTGTTTGCTTTTAGACTAGCGACTGCTCCCGACTTCTGTATCTTAGGCTATAATTTTATAGCCTATATGAGTAGACGAAATCAGAGAGGTCTGTAAGGAAAGATCCTATTAGAAATTTGTACTCTATGTCTACCCCACCAGTGATATGGCGTAATGATATAGATAGCCTATGTGTTATTGTGACGTATAAGTGATATTACTGTGAAGCTGAATCAAAGTTCGTTTATTAGTTTTTTTATTAATTAAGTTTTATTTTAATCCTTTATTGTAAACAGCACAAAAACAATTGTAATTTTACAGGTGATATACAAAGGCGAGCTTAACTCAAATTATAAGTTCTCTTCCAGCGAACCTTTAAGTTTTGAGAGGAAAAAATGTTCTCTAATTCTCCTCTTGAAACTTTCCAGGGAGAAGCTTAGGGACCCCACGAACAGTAAAAGACCTATCATATCGACTGGAATAATAAAGAGGAGCACGAACAAGGAGAGAAATAGCAGTAAGACACCCTTTCCTTGGGGACAAGTCAAAACGCTTACATAGATAAATAGGAGCTTTGGGGTTATAAAAGACGGAATAGAGAATAGAAAGGATATGTGAGTCCCGGTGTTGCCGAATAGGCAGCCACTTCAATATAGTTTTGGCGTGACAGAATAACTAACTTTCGCGTTTATAATATTAGTATAGTATTATTTAAGACCGTGACAGAATAACTAACTTTCGCGTTTATAATATTAGTATAGTATTATTTAAGACCGTGTCGGTAGACTAGTTGCATAAAATGTTAAAAAGTCGAAATGTTTCCTAAAAAAAATGGTGCCCATCCCATGCTCAAAACATCAAATTCACATACACGAATATCCAGACCGAATTTAATATTTGTAGTTTGCACAAGGAATTTCCCCTGCGGGTATCAAACTTGCAAATACTCAATTCTGTGTGCGGAGCTGCCGAAACTCTTAAAAACTGGTGTGTGTGTGTGAATGATCTACGCTGGCCGCGGGGCCTTTACAGCTTAACTGGACAAGAAGACTAGCGTGCAACCACTACGCTCGAGCCAGAAGGGCAAGGGGGCAAGCTCAAGGGCGCCTCAAGGAGGAACAGCCTCGGCTTGGGCAGTCGCTATGGGGGAGAGCGTATACTAGGTGTCTCGCCGTGGTGCTCTGCACCGGCCGGCGGGCATGGAATTCTTCGACCTCGCTGGCGAGGTCGGCGTCTGACACATTAAAAACTGGACCAAGCCATCTTCAGTAGTAATAGGATAGTAAAAATACCAACGAGGCAGTCACCGATGACATGAAATAGATAATTCCATCTAACTCTACAAATACCACACGCCAGATACGGCCTTACGGGATAGGCAGAGAGAACGAAGTTCCAACCGGTTTTTTCCTTACAGACCATTCTGGCTTTCAGCATTCTCATAGTTCGTCTCACACACGCTCGCCAGTTACGGAGATGCTTGACTTGCGCTTCAGATAAGACACAATCTTTTTGGTCGTGGTAAGATAGATCAGGTCTTCCTCGGTACCTTAAACCTACCACTTTCGCATTGTAGTGATTTATGTGTTGTTATTATTATTTTCGACATACTACTATACTTTCTATACTTTACTTGACGGGCGATTTAGCGCAGTGGTTAAGAGGTCAAGCCGCTCCACCCACTGTGTCTAATAGTCGTGGGTTCGATTCCCGCACGGGACAAATCTTTGTGTGATCCACAATTATTTGTTCCGGTCTGGGTATTTGTGTATTTTCATGTTTTCAAACGCACCTACGACACAGGAATAAATCACAGTGGGGCTACGTTTAAAAAAAATAAAAAAAATGCACGAACTATCGGAGCGTATGCCATAGTGAGATAATTAATATTTTATATGATCTCTCATAATGTTCTTTATCAATTTCACCGTTGCCGTAACAATATAATTAATTTCCTATAAAATGATATAAGACATCTATTGTCTACCAAATGAAATCAATCCATAAACGTATCATTTAATGAATAGATGATACTTTTATTAATCGTTAGCTATTAATTGATTTTAATTGTTAAGTAAGTGTGAATGTGGATGATCGCTTATCAAGTTTTGAACTGATATAAAAATAAAAAAGTAACAAAAAATTCTATCTATCTATATCATCACGCCAGCTCCCTCGCGGGGTAGGCAGAGAGTACAGAGTTCCAACAGGTTCTTTCCTTACATACCTCTCTGGCTTCCTCCACTCTCACAGTTCGTCTCATACACACTCGCCGGTTACGGAGACTCTTGACTTGCCCTTCAGCTAAGACACGGTTTATTTATAATCCAAATGGAAGAGTTTGACTACAATCAGAACTTAAATTGTGATCAAGTGAAACTCCAGTTCTTTTTTAATTAGTAGGAATGTTTTAAAAGACATATTATCATCCCAGATCCGTGTCGGGGTTGGCAGATACTAGTTTTTTAGTCTTAACTAAAGGGCATAAAGATGAGAAAGGGTATGCTCCGTTGGTTCGGGTATAGAAAGAATGCCAGAAGAAAGAATGACAAAACAGATATACAATGCGAAAGTGGGAGGATGTAGGTGCCGGGGAAGACCTAGACTATCTTACCATAACCAAATTGACCGTGTCTTAGCTGAAGGGCAAGTCAAGAGTCTCCGTAACCGGCGAGTGTGTATGAGACGAACTATGAGAGTGGAGGAAGCCAGAGAGGTATGTAAGGAAAGAACCTGTTGGAACTCTGTACTCTCTGCCTACCCCGCGAGGGAGCTGGCGTGATGATATAGATAGATAGATAGACTAAAGGGCAAGTCGAGAGTCTCCGTAACCAGCGAGCGTGTATGAGACGAACTATCAGACTAAAGGAAGCCAGTGAGGTTTGTAAGGAAAGAACCTTTTAGAACTCTGTACTCTCTGCCTACCCTGCAAGGGATCTGGGGTGAAGATATGGATAGATGGATAGAACATCAATTTGGTTTACTGCGTCCACATACTGCTTCTGGAATAAGTTTATTAAACAAGTATACCTGTTCTCCTGAGTTAATTACATCGTACGGATCCACCTGTTGAAGAATTACCCTGGAAGTAGGAAAATTATACTAAATAGCAGCCCTAATTTCATACCCCCTGTCAATTTTATACACGTGCCAAAAGATCCTTGTCACACTTACGTACTTGTACTACGTATTCTTTCAGTTGTGTGTGCTTCGGAAGGCACGTCAAGCCGTTAGTCCCGGTAACAACTTATTGTGGTAGTCGTTAAGCCAAGTAGAAAGCCGGCTTCGTACGGCTTGACAAGTTCTTACAGGTGTTCAAAAACCCGCCTCCACTAAAACGCACTGGGTCCACGTGGTGGAGTATGATCTAATTTCTCTCATCTCTGAGTGAAGGCCTTTGCCCAGCGGCGGGACTCTAACAGGCGTCATTATTCAATCAGTAATAAAAATATTATTTACGAGGAGGGATCAAAAAGAAGTGAGAATTAGATAGAATATAATGACTATTGATAACTTAATAATTTATTTTCATTAGAAGCAAACAAATGACTACATTCTGAAAAAAACAAAAGAGGATCGAAGTTTTTTTTTTATTAATATTACAAATATGTATTTGAGCTTTGCCTGCCAGTATTTTTTTTTTACTAAGTAGTATGTCGTTCTCACTACTTTTTGATCCCTCCTAGTATATACAAATAAATAATACCCTACTATTTTTACCCTCCAGTATTTGTGCACCACTAGGGATGCGCGTAATGAAATATCCGCAATCGAATAGTATCCGCGTATCCGCAGGTCTATCGATGCAATTTCCTCTGCTAGCCCGGCATGGTTTAAAGTCAATAGACGTGTACGAATGTATAACTGCGAAGGACATCACCGTTCGATGATATGATAGCTTAACGAGGTTTTGTAGATATGTGATTTTAAAACAGTATGGTAGTTTATTTAATATTTGAAGGTGCAATTTAAAACAAATCACTGGTTATTTTTCAAGGGTGGTGGAAGAGATGTGTATATATATTGCTGACGATTTTAGGTCGTAATGATAAGTTCTGAGCCTAATAAAATTATTTCAAACAAATTTTTAGAGTCTGCTAATAAGAAATATTATACGATAAAAAAACCCCAATAGGGACAAGCCTGTTGCCATAATACCGTGCATAGTTCCAGAATTTAGTTGTTATTGAAAATTCTTCGATAGTAAAAAATCAATAGGAGACGAGATTATTGCCATACCGGACATTCCATTTGAATTGTGATCGAAATATTACAGTAGAAAAAAACCTCACTTTAGATTTGGACACAAAGATTCATAACCAGGACCTCGTAATCGCCACTCGCACTATGCGCTACTAGATTAATGAGCCATTGACTTTAATTCACAAATATTATTATTTTTCTCACTAACAGAACAACAATGTGAAAGTGGAAAGATAGGTAGGTACCGAGGAAGACCTAGATTATCTTACCATGACCAAATAGAACGTGTCTTATGTAAAGGGTCACAAGTCAAGAGTCACTGTAACCGGCGAGCATGTGTGAGACGAACTATGAGAGTGAAGGAAGCCAGAGAGGACTGCAAGGACGAACCCGTAGAAACTATCTACCTACCTCGCAAGGGATTTGACGTAATGATATAGATGCATAGATTTTATTTTTTAAATTTCATATACAAGGTGTAACATAATAAACGCAAGACTTCAAACATCCTAATTAGAGAATTGCTTCATAAATTCAAAACGAAAACCAAATTTACAAATTTAAAGGTTTTTACCCTTTTTTAAAGCACTTTTATACCCCAATTAACAATGAAACTTGTACGTGTATGTGTGCGTTTTGAGAAATACAAATACAATAAAATACGTTTTAGGAATGCATTTGGAATCTTCTTCTTGTTATGAATCAAGAATAAATTTAATTTTTTATAGCGCACTGAAGGAGCAAAAGCATTTCTTGCAAATTAAAAAAAAATTTAATATACATTCAAAATGGTTGGAATCAATTCAGTTACCGATTTAGAACAAACTACTTTCAGGTCTTGTATTTATTATGTTACACCTTGTATATTTAAAATTGATACTACTTAATAAGTTACATCACTATAAGTTTGTACTACTCAAATAACTTTTCAACCAATTACCGCGCGTTGTCACCGCTGCGTATACGCATAGCAGCGAGACTATCGGTCGTTGACTCCCAACGTGACCGTCCAGTTAGTAGCTCACGACATCTGCCATTAATATTCATTGTATCGAAGTGATAATCAGCCGACTCTTTATGAAAGATGTCGCTCGTGGTACGGTCATTAAATTGATGGCGAAATACCATCTACCACTAAAACCCAAGTAACAGAACTTGGGTTAATTATTGTACAAATATTTCGATAGACTTATAAATTTAGAAGACACTTTTAGCGCTTAGCGACTGTCGTGTTCTTAGGAGCAGGTTAAGGTGCGTTTGGTTAGGTCTATCTGAGATGGATGGATGTCGTAGCATATTCAAGCGCCTTTGTACTTTAGAAGGCACGATAAACCGCTGTTCCTGGTAACAACTTAATGTGATAGTCGTTAAGCCTAGTAGGCAGGGAGTACAGAATTCCAACAGGTTCTTTCCTTACACCACCTCCCGCTTCTCCACTGTCATAGTTCGTATCGTACACGCTCGTCTGTTACGGAGTCACTTGACATACCTTTTAGATGACTCAGGGTAAGATAATCTGGACCATCTTCGATACCTGCATACTTCCACTTTCGCATTATACCTATGTCTATTTTGTCAATCTTTCTTTTTTCTCATCTTTACCTTGATACTATGTTTCATACTTACACGCCTTCCTAATACGCTGTTGCAAACGCGTTTGGTTAGCTTGACGCACATCTTCCGCAGAGCTTGCAATTCGACCGCATTTATCCTGCATTCATTCTCCTTCATACATAGCCAATTCTCCACATATAACAGCGTTGGGACAAGCACTCTGTTATGTATGGCCATCTGCGTCTATTGGCGTAAGTTCCGGCTCCTAAATAGCTTTCCTTTATTAACCCTTCCCTTTATGTCAGTGGTGTATCCCATCCTTACTGTACGTGCATCCGAGTTATACAAACTCGTTCACATGCTCCAGCAGCTTCATCACCCACAATCTTTGCATTAATTCTAGATTTTTATGAATGACAGTGATACTGTTTAACAGATATTTTATCGGTTCAAAATATATAATCTTGATATATCTGTTCAAAGAAGTATAATCGTTGAACCAATTAGCCACGGTCAAATTCACTTTAATAGGTTTCTACGGTCACCGAACAAAGGAACGGTCACCCTTCTAATACCAAAGGTCATACGAGCTTAGGTATTTATAAATATAATTGGCTTGTCTGTACAATATAGTCTTCACTACGTTTTTTGTAAAGGGAATTAGGTATGTCATCGGTCTTGAAGAGGACTTAAAAAGAAATCCAAATAAATTAACTTTTTAGATTTAAGCCAGCATAATACATAAAATAAAACTTCTTTTACAGATTTCATTGCGATTCATTTTTTACGAATCTCCGAGAAGTTATAATGTTTATATATCACCACGCCTGATCCCTTACGAGGTAGTGCCTCTCGCGCGTTCGGTCGTGTCACTGCGCTGCCCGCCCGCTCGCTATTTTCGTGTTACGTAATTTTCGATTTCGACTTGCTTTGTTGGAAACGCCTGCGCTTGCGTGGAGTGGTAATCAGGTTAGCTCGTATACGTGTATACGTACGCATATACGGGCTGCGACGTTGCTTCTCCGCGTCTGGCTCGCGCGTAGCAACAAGGCGAGCCGTTAGGTAGACTCGCCGTTCTGACGGCGGTCGGCCTTCCCGCGCTTTTAGTAACGGTCGTTTTCCGCGACCTACGTGGTTCGTCGCGGCTGTGCTTGCGTGTGTTGTGCTTGCGTGTTTACGTGTTTGCACTCGCTGTGCGTGTGCTTTTGCGTCCCGTGTAGGTACGGTTCGCGTATAGCCCGGCGTGACCAAGCACGTGGGTTGCTAGGCAGCCGCGTCGGCTAACGGCGCGGCCGGCCCTCCCGCGGTTTCTTCTCTAGGGTGAGTTTTTTTTTTCTAATTCGATTTATCCATTCTCTTATATCTATTTCTATCCTATTCTCCGTGCGGCGGTTCTCTTCGCCCCGGAGCAGATAGGGTTTGGTGCCGCCCGTTCGCCCCTAAGGCGAAGGGGCACACCGCGTCTCCCCGGTAGTGCCACCCCCCCGCCGCTACCCGGTGGGGGGATCAGGGCAACGTTCACGCCCGGGTCTTAGGGCCCCTTGTTTTTTTTTGTTTTTTTAGTTCACTCGACCTGCCATTTCCCCTCTGGAAATGGCGGAAGACTTCCCTCCGGAGTTCGTCCGGGAGCTCGCGAAGTACATCGTCCTACGCTGCCCGGACATAGTCCGGGAATTCAAGGCGACGTACTCGCCCGCCTCGCCCGACGCGTCGCCCGCGCGCGCGTCGGCCCCCGGCCCCGCGCACCCCGCGCCTTCTGCGCGCCCCGCGACTCCGTTCGCCGCGCCGCGAACTGATGTAGGGGCGCAGCCCCAGACCCCCGCCGACCGCCCCGTCTCGCCATGCGGGTGCGAGCCTCTCTCGGACTCGGATATGGAGGTCGAGCGCGCGTCCGCGCGACGCGCCGCCCCCGCCCGGTCCCCGTCCCCGTCGCTCTCGTCGGAGGACGACTTCGTTCCCATCGCGAATGGGAAGCGGGCGCGCAAACCGCGCGACTCGCCGCCACCCAAAATCCAGAGGGCCGGAAACGACTCTGTTTCTCCCGGCCCCTCCGGCCCCCGGCCGTCTCCGTCTCCCAACGCGGCCGCGAGGGCCTCCCCCCACGCGCGCCCCGCACGTCCGAACATCACTCCCCCGCCGCTTGTCATTCAGGACAAGAGCGCCTGGGAGCGTATATCCAAGGCGATTTACAATCGCCAAATTAGTTATACGCACGCGCGTTCCACCGCGCAAGGCATAGCCGTCAAGGTGGCGTCTTCGGACGACCACCGACGGCTATCCGCGTTCCTGCGATCTAATAAGATCGCATACCATACTTACACCCTGGAGGAGGAAAGGGAGCTCAGGGTGGTAATCCGCGGTGTCCCGAGAGAGCTGGACACCGCCGTCATCAAGGCCGACCTCCAGTCCCAGGACCTTCCTGTGCGCCAGGTGCACAGAATGGTGAATGGGCGCTCCAAGGAGGCGTACGACATGGTGCTGGTCGTCCTCGACCGCACCGAGTCCGGCCGTAGGGTCTTCGACCTGAAGGCCGTGTGCCATATCTCTGGCCTCTCCGTGGAGGCCCCCCACAAACGTGGCACGCCCGGGCAGTGCCACAACTGCCAGCTGTACGGGCACGCTGCCCGTAACTGTCACGCGCGCCCTCGATGCGTTAAGTGCATCGGGGACCACGCGACGTCCCAGTGCGCCCGCTCGAAGGAGACGGCGGCCGAGCCCCCCAGCTGCGTCCTCTGCGGCACCAAGGGGCACACCGCGAACTATCGCGGTTGCCCCAAGGCCCCGAAGGGGAAGCGCGGCCGGGCGAGGCGCGGCGGCCGCCGCCGCCCCCGCGCGGTTGCCCCCCCCTCTGCGCCCTCAGCGCAACACCCCCCCGCGCCATCAGCGCACCCTCGTCCGGTGCCTTCTGCGCCAGCGACCGCGGCTCCCCGCGCTCCCGCGACGCTGAAGCTGGCCCCCCCTCCCCCGCCGCTCAGGCCGTCCCTCGGCGCCAACGCGTGGGTGAAGCCGCTGCCCTACACCGCGGCCTCCCACCCTGCGTCAGTGGGCCCCGCCTGCCCCCCGAAGCGCGCGCCGGCGATCCCGCCGGTGGCGGCTTGTCCCCCTCCGCCCACTAACGTCAGTCAGGACGTCGACCTCATAATGAGTGTCTCGGCGGTCATAAGCCCCGCTCTGTTTCCCAGAGTCCGCGAACTCGCCCTTCGTCTCCGCGCCGCCACCAACTTGGCGGACCAGGTTCTCCTGGCCGCGGAATACAGGGACGTCTATGACGTCCTGACGTCCCTCAGAACCCAACCCCCCCGCACCCGATAATGGATCTGCGACCTCCCCGCCATAAGCCCCACAACCTATCCCTGGCGTTCTTTAACGCCGATGGCCTTCGCTCCCAGCGAGATCAGGTTGCTGATTTCCTCCGAGATCACCAACTTGATATCCTCCTCGTGCAGGAAACCTTCCTGAAGCCCGCACAACGCGATCCTAGGATCGCAAACTACAACCTCGTGCGCAATGACAGAATCGGCTCCCGCGGAGGCGGTACTCTCATTTATTACAGGAGGTCCCTGCACTGCATCCCTCTCGATCCCCCCGCGCTCACCAACATCGAAGCCTCGGTCTGTCGCGTCTCTCTCACGGGGCACCAGCCCATCGTGATCGCCTCCGTTTACCTTTCCCCCACTAAATCCGTTCTCAGGAGTGACTTTGAAGCACTCCTGAATCTGGGAAGCGCCGTCATTCTGGCGGGCGACTTCAACAGCAAACACGTGGCCTGGAACGGTCTCACCACTACCCCTAACGGTAGGAGCCTTGACGCCCTGGTCGACGTTCTCGACTTTGACGTCATCGCACCCATGCACCCTACCCACTATCCTAACAATCCCAATCACCGACCCGACGTCCTGGATATGGCGCTTCTGAAGGGTGTCACCCTACGGCTGCACTCCTTGGAAGTAGTCCAGGAACTCGACTCTGACCATCGACCTGTAGTCATGAGACTCGGTTCCCCCCCTTCCGCCCCTCAGCGACCCAAAAAGACGGTGGTGGATTGGCATGCGCTAAGCACGGCCTTGGCGGATGCCGACCCTCCCCCCCTGCCTCTCAGCTCGGACTCCATCCCGTCCCCTCAGGACACCGATCAGGCCGTAGATGCCTTCACCGAACACATCCGATCGGCGGTCAGTCGATCGTCCAAGCAAGTCGAAGCGGAAGATTTCTACCTCAACCGCTTTCGACTGCCGGACGATGTTAGGGATCTCATTCGTTCCAAGAATGCTTCCATCCGAGCGCACGACTCCTACCCCACCGAAGCCAATCGGGCCCGGATGCGCGCTTTACAACGAGAGGTAAAGAGTCGTGTCGCGGAGGTCCGGGAGGATCGGTGGGGTGTCCTCCTAGAGGGAATCGCGCCGTCGCATCTGGCCTACTGGCAGCTGGCGCGTAGCCTCAAATCCGACTCCACGACTGACATGCCCCCGCTGTCTCGCCCTTCAGGCGCAGCGCCCCCAGCCTTCGACGACGACGAAAAGGCCGAGCTTCTCGCCGACTCCCTCGAGAGCCAGTGCGCCCCCAGCTCTCAGTCCGTCGACCAGTCCCACGTCGACGCGGTAGACAGGGAAGTCGAGCGCAGGGCATCCCTCCCCCCCGTCGATTCCTTGCCTCCTATCACGCAAACGGAGGTCGAAGATCTGATAATGGGTCTTAAATCTAAAAAAGCCCCCGGCCCTGACGGCATTTCGAATCGCGTTCTGAAATGCCTGCCCGCCCAACTCATCTGCCTCTTGGTGGCCATCTTGAACGCCGCCATGACGAACTGCACCTTCCCCGCTAAGTGGAAGGAGGCGGACGTCATTGGCATCCCCAAGCCCGGCAAACCTCGCAATCTCCCCGCGAGCTACCGCCCTATCAGTCTCCTCAACTCCCTGGCCAAGATATACGAGCGCCTCCTTCTGGCGAGGCTCAAGGACTTCATAACGTCCAGGGGTATCCTTATCGACGAGCAGTTCGGCTTTCGAGCCAAACACTCTTGTGTCCATCAGGTGCACCGCATCACGGAGCACATTCTCTCCGGTCTCAATGGGCCCGGAAGACCCGTCTACACGGGCGCCCTCTTCCTGGATGTCGCGAAGGCATTCGACAAAGTCTGGCACAACGGCTTGATCTACAAGCTCTACCGATTGGGTGTGCCGGACAGACTCGTGCTCATCTTACGAGACTTCTTGTCGAATCGCACCTTTCGTTATCGCGTCGAAATGACGCGCTCCGCTTCCCACTCCATCAGTGCTGGAGTCCCACAGGGCTCAGTGCTCTCTCCGCTCCTGTTTAGCCTCTACACGAACGACATTCCTCGTTCGAGTGATGTTAAACTAGCTTTATTCGCGGATGACACCGCTCTTTATTATTCCAATAGGAACAAGGCCCTCATCACGAAGAAACTCCAGACCGCCGCCAATACCCTAGGGGATTGGTTCAGGAAGTGGCGAATCGAGGTGAACCCGGACAAGAGCGCGGCGGTGCTCTTCTCCAGAGGTGCACCTTCGCGCCACTCTCTGCGCCACCCCGGAAGGAACCGAGGTCAAGTGACCATGTTCGACCGACCCATTCCCTGGGTCAAAGAGGTCAAATATTTAGGGGTCACCCTGAACAGTACCATGACCTTCGGCCCGCACATCAAGCGGGTCCGTCACCGAGCATCCTTCGTGCTCGGTCGTCTCCATTCGTTAATCTGCAAGCGGAGTAAAATGTCCCTTAGAAATAAGGTGACGCTTTACAAAACTTGCGTTCGTCCCATCATGACTTATGCGTGTGCTGTGTTCGGGCATTCGGCCCCCTCTCACATCGACAGACTTCAAGCGGTTCAAAACCGCTTCCTCCGTAAAGCCGTAGGAGCCCCCTGGTTCGTACGGAACGTCGACCTCCACTCCGATCTAGGTCTCGAACCTATTCGCGCCTTTATTAAAAAGGCGTCAACACGTCACTTCGCGAACGCATCTTCCCATGCGAATCCGTTAATCGTAGCCACCGCCGACTACGACCTCCCTCGCGACCCCTGCCGCTACCGCCGGCCGAGACATGTTCTCACCGACCCCCCCGATGCTTTGTCATCCCTTCTTTCCGCTCAGAATACGAGCGACGCCGTAGACGCAGACGCAGTAGTAGATCCCCTCCCATAGCCGGCGGTCGACCGGTGCGCTTAGTAGTGCACCCGTCCCCCTACAGCGACTGTCCCAACCGAGGGCGCCTCTCCGAGGCGCCCTCGAGTATGTCGCCTCTTGCCCTTCTGGCTGGCTGGAGCGTAGTGGTTGCACGCTCGCCTTTAAAATCCGGTGAAGCTGTAGAGGCCTCGAGGCCAACAGCGTAGATCATTCACACACACACACCCTTACGAGGTAGGCAGTACAGAGAGGTATGTAAGCTTATTTGCTTACATACCTCTCTGGCCTCCATTCTTATAGTTCATCTCATATACGCTGGCCTCAAATAAAATTATAAATTAACCAATTCTGGGAAAATACATACTCACAAGTTGAAGTGATAGAGAATGTGGACCAGACCACCCTGTGGACCCAGTGTGGTTTGGATGAGCTACGTTTGGGGCCACCTGCTGTTGGAAACCATCAAGTCGCCCGTAAGACTTCAATACAACTTAATGACCACCACATGAAGAAATAATCGAGATAGAAATACTAATGATACCTACTCCTCGAGTAATGATGGAGAGACCAAACCACCTTGGTTTAAAAACGGACGATTTAGCGCATTGGTTTAAAACTTAAGCCGCTGGACCTATTGGGTCTAATAGTAGCGGGTTCGATTCCCGCACGGGACAAATCTTTGTGTGATCCACAATTATTTGTTCCGGTCTGGGTATTTGTGTATCTGAATTTTCATGTTTGTAAATGCTCCCACGACACAGGAATAGAGCCTAGATTGGGGCTATTTAAACAAAAAAGGACAAAAAGCACGAGCTTTTTAAACCAAGGTGACTCTAGAATATGGTAATGCCATAAACGGTGCCACAATAAGGTAATGTCATCCATCTCAGACTGATCGGGTCGAACACTTATTAGCCTGTGTCAGTTACGAACTATATTTTGACGAGTCTTAGACTTAATGACTTAAGACAATATTGACAAAGGACATTGTTATGCGAGCATACATGATTTGCCCCAGAACCAACAGCAATGAAAAAATGCTTGTATGATTTTAAATTACCCGTGAATTATCTTTATGCATTTATTATTAAACGGACAAGCAGGGGAATCGCACTATTGCAAAAAAGTATTAGATTTTGCTTTTATCATTTTTTTTTTTTTTTTTTAAACGTAGCCCCACTCTAGGATTTATTCCTGTGTCGTGGGTGCGTTTACAAACATGAAAATTCACAAACAAATACCCAGACCGGAACAAATAATTGTGGATCACACAAAGATTTGTCCCGTGCGGGAATCGAACCCGCGACTATTCGACACAGTGGGCGGAGCAGCTCGAGCTCTTAACCACTGCGCTAAATCGTCCGTCCGTTAGTAGCGAACAATAAAATCCTCATGTAAAAATACACTAGTAATAATCAAATCGATCATGATTGAATGTAATCGATTGAATACGAGTATAACCGATTGATAGGATTGACATCTTCAACCGCAATTCGATAATAACGTTGACATTTGGGAAAGACTTTGCCGACCTTGATTTAAGTACTTACAGTACTTTGGAATATTCGTGGATTGCAAATTGGCCGTTAGATACGGATGTTTGCAACTACTAGGGAATATAAAGGGGAATGATGGCTGTTCCAGCAGTCATACTCGTAAACGGTGCTGCTTGTGGGGACTGGTCCATCTGGAATCCTTTGGAAGCTTTTTACAGATATTATTAGATTCATATCTCGATCGTAAGGCATCACTGGAGCTAGGTCATAAACTATTTAATTGTAACCTAAACATTGTATCCACACAATATGATTAAAAAGGAAAGTAAGAGAAGTAAATAAAAAAGATAAGCCCGCTGAGTTTCTTCGCCGGATCTCCTCAGTGGAGGCCGCGCTCCGATTCGGTGGTAGATTAGTAGTTTAATTAGATTAACAAAAAGAAAATTGACTATTTGTAAGCGCCCCCGCAGGGCTTTTAGAAAATAAATTATTTGAGTTTGAGTTTACTAGAAATAATTACGATATAGGTCACATGTTTGTTGGTTCTGGGGCCATTTTCGACGATGTCCTTTCGCCAATTATCATATTGTCATCTGTCGCCTGGCATTGTCACTTTTGTTAAACCGGACCAGGGTGCCTACCACAAACTCTTTTATAGCAAGTTTAGCTAACCTTACTTAGAGGTGGAAAAGAGGCGGAGCTAGAAACTGCGTATATGCTATATACATAACATCTCTTTCTAACAGCAACGAAAGATTATAAAAGCTTTGTGAAATATATAGTGCTACGAGCCCGGCTCTTGTATATTCATTAAGAAAAACAAGATAATGCATAATATTCAACCATAGCCCCACAATACTGTGCAACCAGGACTGTATTACAAAATAACGAAAATCAGTCGTGAATCTAGTTTTGAAACTAACATTTTAGTAGAAAAATCAGTTTTTAAAACTAAGGGATATTGCTCTGCGCCCATACATGATTTGCCTCAGAACCAACAGCAATGAAAAAATACTTATATGATTTCAAATCACCCACAAATTATCTTAAGGCATTTATTAATTAACGGACAAGTAGGGGAATCGCAATATTGCACAAAAAGTATTAGGTCTTGAGGTTATAATTGAGTACATATGAGGTTATATTGTATGTCGACATTCGGTAAAGATGTCGGCGACTACAATATACGTTCTTACAAATACTTTGAAATGTCAGTTTTAGATTGCAGATTGTCCGTTAGATTCGGACATTTGCCATTATTCTAATAAAATACATAATGTATAATGATGAATGAATGTAAGGATTGTGGTTGGTAACGATGTGCTGGAGCAAGTGAATGAGTTTGTATATCTTGGATGCGCCTTCAGTAAGGATGGGAAATACACCACTGACATAGAGAGAAGAGTGAGTGCAGGGAACAGAGTGAATGGTGCGATGGGAAAGCTACTCGGGAGCCGGCACTTAAGCCATAAGGCGCAGCTGGCCATACATAACGGAGTTCTTGTCCCAACGCTGTTATATGGTAGCGAGAGCTGGGTATGTAAGAAGGAGAATGAAAGTAGGATAAATGCGGTAGAAATGCGAGCTCTGCGGAAGATGTGCGGAGTGAAGCTGACCGACCGTATTAGCAACAGCATAGTAAGACAGCGAGTAGGTATGAAAGATAGTATCGGTGTAAAGATGAGAAAGGGCATGCTCCGTTGGTTCGGGCATATAGAAAGAATACCAGAGGAAAGAATGACAAAACAGATATACAATGTGAAAGTGGAAGGATGCAGGTACCGGGGAAGACCTAGACTATCTTACCACGACCAAATAAACCGAGTCTTATCTGATGGAAAAGTCAAGAGTCTCCGTAACCGGCGAGCGTGTATGAGACAAACTATGAGAGTCGAGGAAGCCAGAGAGGTATGTAAGAAAAGAACCTGTTGGAACTCTGTACTCTCTGCCTACCCCGCAAGGGATCTGGCGTGAGGTTATAGATAGATAGATAGATAGATGTATAATGATGGCATGGGTCAAATGTTTGTTGGTTCTGGGGAAATTTTCGACAATGGCCTTTACGACTGATTTACGTTCTGCAATACGAGCCTGACTAAGGTCAATAGAGTCTGATACTCACACTTAATATTAATAAATACAGCACATACTTAGGTAATGATTTTACATTAATTATATTACATGTTTTGTAACAGAAATCTCCCACGGAAAAAGCCAGCAGTCATATCATATCATCTCCACAGTATTGTTACGTAAAGCCATGAATACTCAATTCATTCAAATAGCCATCGACGTCAAATATTAATGCATTTCCCAGGAGCGGTTTACGTAAGTACCAAACAGCTGGTGTTAATGGACTCAATAGCCGACTTCCAGTTAAGTAATTTACTCGTCCGTTTTACCGGACAAACCATCCAATTTATATTGGGATAGAATTGTGGCGATGAAGCTAGAACTGAGTGCATGGAAAGTGTATGAACACGGTGGAGCGAAAATTATTTATAGATCTTTTTTTTTATTATTACATTTACATTATACAATATTAATATAATGTTTTCATTTGAATGTGAAGAAAACCAAAATTATGGTTTTTGAACGGGAAGAAACCAGAACGAATGCAAGGATTGTGGTTGGTAACGATGTGCTGGAGCAAGTGAATGAGTTTGTATATCTTGGATGCGCCTTCAGTAAGGATGGGAAATACACCGCTGATATAGAGAGAAGAGTGAATGCAGGTAATAGAGTGAATGGTGCGATGGGAAGGTTACTTGGGAGCCGGCACTTAAGTCAAAAGGCGCAGCTGGCCATGCATAACGGAGTGCTTGTCCCAACGCTGTATTATGGCAGTGAGAGTTGGGTATGTAAGAAGGAGAACGAAAGCAGGATAAATGCGGTAGAAATGCGATCTCTGCGGAAGATGTGCGGAGTCACGCTGACCGACCGTATTTGCAACAGCGTAGTAAGAAAGCGAGTAGGTATGAAAGATAGTATCGGTGTAAAGATGAGAAAGGGTATGCTCCGTTGGTTCGGGCATATAGAAAGAATGCCAGAAGAAAGAATGACAAAAAAGATATACAATGCGAAAGTGGAAGGATGTAGGTGCCGGGGAAGACCTAGACTATCGTACCATGACCAAATAAACCGTGTCTTAGCTGAAGGGCAAGTCAAGAGTCTCCGTAACCGGCGAGTGTGTATGAGACGAACTATGAGAGTGGAGGAAGCCAGAGAGGTATGTAAGGAAAGAACCTGTTGGAACTCTGTACTCTCTGCCTACCCCGCGAGGGAGCTGGCGTGATGATATAGATAAAGATAGTCAGTAAATGAACCATGTTGCAGAGGTTTAAGTACTGACACTCAAACCTCTCCGCCAATGCGTTAAGGATACTGTTGCGGCTGGCCCGAACCCTGAGCAGTAAGAACGTGCACCGCTTGCGCATGGTTGCAAAAAAGCAGACCACACGCGCTTCGGCGAACATTGCCGAAGCGCTACAAAAGCGAGTGGTTTATATGGTTATATTTATACCTAAATTTAAAAGGAAACTGGAAGATCATACCAGCCTATACTGCCCACTGCTAGGCCTTCTCTCACGAATCGAGGTGAGAGAGATTAGGTCATACTCCACCACGCGGACCCAGTGCGGATTCGTGGAGACAGGTTTGTGGCCACCGGCTGTTCGAACTTATCAAGCCGCTTATAATACCTCCACGTCGGCTTAACGACAATGGCTTAGCGTGCCTTACGGAGACGCTCGAATATAAAAATGCCACAAATAGTCACCCATCTCAGGCCGACCGAGTCGAACGCTGCTTAACCTTTGTGATCGGTAAGAATACTGCGGTCGCAGAGCGCTACGAGCGCCTCTGCATTGGAATTAAGTTTGTATCTAGTATGTGACTCAATTGACACCACAGTCAAACTGGTTTTACAGTTTTGTAGGGCTTTGATTTAACATAATGCATTACTAGTTTCTGCCCGGGACTTCGTCGGCGTTGATTTTAGACTGAAATCTTTATTTTTTTCGGGATAAAAAGAATCATATGGGTTAATCCAGGTAATAAACTACAGATAGTTTGCCAAATTTCATCCAAATCCGTTTAGCCGTTTTTGTGTGATTGAGTACCAAACATCTAAAGATAAAAACTTTTACATTTATAATATTCGTAGGATGTTGTTTTTAATAGTCAGAGATGATCCGGGCTTAGCACAAAAATGTTGACGTCAGCGTGACGTTAGCTGATTGATATACCATCCTTACAAAGTTATTTAAACCTATAAAATGTACCTTCAAAATCTCCCGATTTAATTTAATTTATATTAAATAAAATGTTTAGCCTAAGTGTTTTAGCCTAAGATAAAGATCTTGAAAATTTATTTCAATTTGAAAATGTCTAATATTTCATTATTAACCTCATCATCATTGCCTGAAAGATGTCCACTGCAAGACAAAGCCTCCTCGAATGTCGCTACAACAACCATCTTTGTGATGGACGTATACCCCTTTTACCTGCGACCTTTGTATGAAACGTTTCTGCAATAGATGTCTTTTGCCTGAAGTGAAATAATTTTAATTGAAAAAGTCCTTTTAAAACAAGCTTTTATAGCAAAAACAAAAAGAAGATATCTTTCTTAGTCTAGGAGTTCCTATGGCTTTGTTCCGACTCCATCATCCGACACTGTGCACCAGTCAGGTATAAAATACTCGTCAAGACATATCCGACGAGCACAAACACGGCAAGCTTATATTGAATAGTTGGGTAGTTCCATTGGCCACCTTTTGGGTTCATCTTAAGACCCTGAACTAACTGCTTGTAAAATACGTGTAAATACCTATCTAACAAACCTAAACAGGTGGGGGATACGTTGTTTAGTTCACATGTTCCTATGTCCACCTTTTGACTTCATTATCAGATCAGCTCCATAATATTTTTGTATCGTCACCGAACTTTCACACGTATGCCAAGTTTCAGCTCGATCGACTAACCGCAAGTACTTGAAAAATGAATCGTAAGATTTAAACTGGAAAGACAGACAGACATACGAAAATTGCAAGTTAAATATATTTTATTGACAAAATTTTATGGAAGAAATTAAAAAAGATAAAATGTGTTTTATACACATTTTCAATATTACTACCACTGAAATACTAACCCAGTTTTACTGCAGAGTAGGTATTAAACATATGTATGTGAGTTTCACAATGCCATTCAATTTAAATTCTGATTACCAGCATACGTCCAGCTTTTGCGATTTGCCGCTCTCTAGTGTTGGGTGGTGGTCGATAAATTAGTATCGATATCTTTATATACTATATCTATACTCTTTGCTGACGTGAGGATATAAATAGATACATCTTTGTATAGTAAATTCTGGTCAGAATAACGAACGTGTGTTCGTAATTTTTCTTCTCCTAAACAGCTTGACTACTTTTGATTTTTTTTTGTAGTTATGATTTCATTTGGATGGTTTTAGCTATAGCCAAAGCTAAAGTCAAAAATCAATTATTTGTATAGGTCAATAAAAAACACAAACTTCATTTTTTATATTTTTTACATCTACCACCGGATCGGAAGGCGGCTTCTACTGAAAAGATCTGGCGAGAAACTTAGCAAGCTAGTATAGTATAGTCGGGCCCGGTAGGTAGCGCTGTTGTCGACCAGGTCCAAAACCACGGGAAACTGCCAGTAATCAATAAAGATTTATGAGCTACAAGGTATCATTACTAAAGTCCGTATTGGTGTTTTCGGCAGCGATAAGTTATTTAATACAACAGAAAACTTATTTTATGTTGTAGTTATTAGAATCATAATTTATCTGTAGGTAATTGTTTTAGTTTCAATTTCTGGTGACTTGGTATAGTGATTAGAGCGTAGGTCACATCGTTCACTGGATTAAATAGTCGCAGATTCGATCTTCACACAGGTTAAATCTTTGGCCAACAAATATTTATCTAGATCCGGGTGTTGGCACCGATGGTACAGGAATAATTCCTAATTTGAGAGTTACGTTTTTTAAGTAAGATAAACAAATAAGCATTACATCCAGCTTTTTTGTGGCAATTATTTATACCAATAATATTAGCCTTTACAGTCCCACAGCTGGGCAAAGGCGTTCTCTCAAAAATCGAGGTGAAAGAGATTTGGTCATACTCCACCACGCAGACCTAGTGCGGATTGGCAGAGGCCAAATAGCAGGTGGTATTAGAACGTATCAAGCCGCATATAAGGCTTACAACTTGGCTTAACGACCTCTTCACATTATGTAGTAACCGGGACCAACGGCTTAGCGACCCTTCTAAAGAACGGAGACGCCTCAGAATAAAAATGCCACAAATGGCCACTTACCACCGGCCGACCGAGACGAACGTTGCTTAACCATGTTAATCGCTAATAATACCATGGTTGAACGGCACTACGAGCGCCTTTGAGGTGGCTGATGATGATTCTGTATATATATAGAAAAAATATAAGTATCAAATAGTAAAAAAATATAACTTTTACTTAATTATAATGTTGTGGCTTTTACTTCCCTTTTGTCTATCTCTGGTGAAACGAATAACCTGTTATCTATATGTCTATGTATACCAATAATCCAACATTATCGCCTGAAACAATGCATTTATTATAGTATTGCGATTTAAAGGAGTGTTTGTAATGTTGCGTAGCGGGGTAATTAAATGCCGAATAACGTGCAAAGAAACATTGAATCTGGACGTCAAATCACTAATACCTTCGTGCGCAAAACCACCACAGTTGTATGGGCTCCCAAAAATTCATAAACCGAATGCTCCCCTACGTCCAATTGTTAGCCAAATCGACACGCCAACCTACAGATTGGCTCAGCACGTAGCGAAAGTGCTCTCGCCACTCAGAGGACACACAAGAGCACATGTTAAGGATTCATACCATTTTGTTAGTGAGATCAAAAATCTACATCTCACTGACAATGAAACTATGGTCAGTTTCGATGTCCAGTCACTATTCACATGCTTACCTGTACAAGACTGTGTCGAAATTGTAGAAAGGAAACTAGCGGAGAACAACATGCCAGCGGAATACTCAGAACTATTGAGACACTGCCTTACATCTGGCTACCTACTGTGGAAGGAGCAGTTCTACAAGCAAGTAGATGGTGTGGCAATGGGCTCCCCTGTATCTCCCATTGTTGCCGATATATTCATGGAAGACTTTGAGGAGACAGCCCTTCGTACCTCACCTGTAAAGCCAAGTTTCTACAAGCGGTACGTAGATGATACTTTCACAATATTACCATCTGACAAAATTCATGTATTCCTTAATCATCTTAACTCCATTAACCCTAAAATTCAGTTTACAATGGAGTTGGAGGCAAACAATTCCCTAGCTTTCCTAGATGTTTCAGTAATCCGTAACCCGTTTATAGAAAAAATACCCATACTGATAGGTACTTAAACGGTGAATCTCACCACCATCCATCACAGTTAGCTACTGTGGGTAAATCTTTGTTTCAGAGAGCACAAGGGATCTGTGACAAGGAACATCTGGCTGCCGAGCTTCAACATGTCAAGCAAGTCCTGCACGACAATAAGCTTCGAGTCCCACGCCAACGTCACAGTGACCGAGTGAAACCAGCCACAGTCGAGCGTCTCCCTGCTGTACTACCTTACATAAGAGGAGTCACAGACAAGATTGGCTACATCTTGAAGCGTGCTTCAATTAAAACATTTTATAAGCCGCCAAAGAAGATCAGTCAGTTTTTACCATCTGTCAAGTGTCACATCCCTCTTCAAGATGCAGGAGTATACAAGCTTGATTGTGAATGTGGTCTCTCTTACATAGGACAAACAAAAAGACCAGTAAAAACTCGGGTTAAAGAACACATAGCTGACCTAAAACACCGTCGCTCAAAGAAGTCTGCAGTCTGTGAACATGTCCTTGACCGCACCCGCCATAACATCAGATTTGATAGACCACAAATCCTCGTGAAAGAACACCGATTCCTACCAAGGATGGTTCGCGAGGCTATTGAAATTAAAAAACATCCTAATTTCAATAGAGAAGATGGCTGGGTGCTTCCATCGTCTTGGGATCGTCCAGTAATTAATATAATCAAATCTAAAACCAAGCATAACACTGCAAGACCTCAAGACACCGTGAGCTCATTCTGCGTAGATCGGACCAACAAAAACAAAAATAATTAAGAAGTTTGAGGGTACCCCGGAACAACTATGCCTTTTGGACGTCTAACACCTCAGTCCTTCCCGTGACCATGGGTGCTGCAAAGCACTCGGAACGTCGGGAACTTAAAAATCAAAATAAACCGCGATAAAATCCGAAAAAATAGTTTTATTTCATGTGTAATATTCGCGTAAATCTAAGAACTCAGTATAAGAACTTTGTTGGGCGCTGTACGCACAATACAATACGTCGAATGTAAGTACACACAAGCACTAAACACACGCTAGTACTACTCTCGTTAGTACCCAAATACTGCTTCCAAATCGGTGAAGCACTCGTGGTATCCATATAACTTTGCTAAGGTCACCGGGGTATTCCACATAAGATCGCTTGTTCCCGATTTGATCGCTGTCGCTTCCGAAAAAAAACTGTGTCCATTGCCGCGCTGAGTGTTCCTATTATATTCGTATGAAAGTTCTAGAACGGACGCGAACCCTTTAAGTAAATCGATAAAAAAGTATCGGTGTAAAGATGAGAAAGGGTATGCTCCGTTGGTTCAGGCATATAGAAAGGATGCCAGAAGAAAGAATGACAAAGCAGATATACAATGCGAAAGTGGAAGGATGTAGGTGCCGCGGAAGACCTAGACTATCTTACCATGACCAAATAGACCGTGTCTTAGCTGAAGGGCAAGTCAAGAGTCTCCGTAACCGGCGAGTGTGTATGAGACGAACTATGAGAGTGGAGGAAGCCAGAGAGGTATGTAGGGAAAGAACCTGTTGGAACTCTGTACTCTCTGCCTACCCCGCGAGGGAGCTGGCGTGATGATATAGATAGATAGATAAAAAAGTACATGGAACAATAGCCGGCGCGCCCCCCAAAGCGTTATGACTATTACATACCTATTTATACGTGAACAAGTAGGTACTTGTTCATTGCGATCACGCGCCGGCGTCAATTAAAGGGGAGGAACCTTCTAGACATTTTAACACTTAATCGCGGATTCTAGATCTTTCTTGACGCGTCGATACGGGACCTACGGGTGTGTAATGCGTTTTAAAATTAACATCCCCCGATAAGGGGTTCACGAGATATCAGGGTGTATTGAAATCGTAACAGTAACATTTCCTTCGTTCTCTGATGTAAATCATAATACCTTATTATCATAATACCATAATGACATATCGCAGTAATATCGATATCGTTCACATCACTACCGCAGACCGCAGGTGTGGCGCTTACATTACTATCGAGCGATAACTCGGAATGTCGATATTCTTTCCGGACCGATACGTAGCGACCGGTTCACCACTATCGTTTTACATTTAGTATCGAGAAACTGTTCACGAGATTTTTGTGGTCAACTCTACTGGGTATTGATATTTCGTAGATACACACATATCTCTGGCAGAAAGTGGTACAACTTAAAAATATGATTATTGGAATTAGGACTCCAGTTTCAATAGGATAAAGCTCCGTTTTTCTTATTTTGCTTTTTTAGTTATGTCACTAGTTATACTCAGTGGTTATAGGTGTTCGAAATACTTAAAACAATTTTGTTTTTTAGATATATTTGCGGTTTGTTTTTCGGTTCCGACGTCTTTAGATATTTACAGCACCTGTGAATGTCCGAAAATCATGTTTTATTTCATATGTAATATTCGCGGAAATATAAAAAGTTCATATCACACCGTCACACCAATTCTCCCAAACGGGGATGGCAAAAGTGTTTTATGTACAAATCACTGACGATGTCCCAATCTAATAAAGGGCTAGTTTATTACTGGTACATTGATTACGATTCCAGACTTCGGATTGCAACTGCTAGTCTTTCGATTAAGAAACCCCGACAAATTTTTATTCGACCTGTAATTCGAACTAAGGACGTCGTGGTACTATAACTACTCGTGATACTAGACAAAAAGACGCAGTCAATGTATAAATAATCATATGTTTCGCCATCCACCAAAACGACAATTCTTTATCAACTTGATAACTACATACGTACCGATAATTATGCACAACAATTCTTTTTACCCACAAATCTAATGAAAACGCAAAAAGATTTAAAATAAGTATATTTTTCTATCTATCTATATCATCACGCCAGATCCTTTACGGGGTAGGCAGAGAGTACAGAGTTTCAACAGGTTCTTTCCTTACATACTTCTCTCTCTCTACTAGAATATTTTTTATTCATCTATATCCGTTTTATTTCATTCATTGGCTCTCCAAAAGGCATCTGCCTATGCCCAGCAGTAGATTGCTATAGGCTGATGATGATGTAAGCCATAGTATTTGTAAGTAAGTAACAGACTCTACCACTAATCCGGAATATCAATTCCTGTGGAGAAGAAGGCCAAGAAACTCCACGGTTACTCTTTTAAAATATTTTTTTTACATTTCTTTATTCGTCTTTATCTTGTTGTGGGGTATCGGAGAACAATATAAGTTAGTCATCAGGTCGGTATATTTTAACTTTACCAATTTATACTGTTCTTAAAAAAAAGTCATCTTGCTAAATTAATTGAACAAAAGCTAAAACCAATCCAACAATGCCAATAAGTCACACAAGGAAAGATCTCACAAGGTGGCTCCACCAATTACGCTGATTAAAGCATGGTAACCCAAGACCGATGGTCTTATATTCCACCTAATGAACCCATTTATTCGATAAACGGTGCGTGTGTGAATTACACACGGACGTAAAGAATTGTGAGCTAGTTTTAAGCTATTATCCATAAAATTTTCTAAAATTGTCCTACATGCTTTTTTTTATTTTATAACGTGGCCCACACTAGCTTTTATTCCTGTGTCGTGGGTACGTTTACAAACATTAAAATTCACATACAAAAACGCCCAGACCGAAACAGATAATTGTGAGTCACACAAAGCTTTGTCCCGTGCGGGAATCGAACCCGCGACTATTAGACACAGTGGGAGGAGCAGCTTAAGCTTTTAACCACTGCGCTAAATCGTCCGTCATGCTTTGCTTGAGAACATAAATGTGAACTAATCTTCTCACTTATTCAGTTAATTTTAATAGTAATAATAAGCAGGTTATTCTATCTTAGCTCACAAATGGAGGTGAGACTTTTTCAAACTTAAATTAATTTTGTCAACAGTTGGGTGAGAGCGTAAGTCGTTCCGCTCACTGGATCAACCAGACATGGGTTTCATCCCTTTGCGGGGTAGGCAAACACATTTTTTGTGGGAGTCACAAATGTTTCTTTTGATCCGGTTTCATGAAAGGAAAATTTTTATGTTTGTAAATGTACCCACGACACATAAATAATTATTTGTATAATGACTAGGTTAAAAAAAACATAATATGCAATATATCTTGCAGCGGACTTCTTTAGCAGTTAAAAAAGCAGCCTACCCTTTACGTCTCCTCATTTCTTGTCGTGAACCAGCCGAATAAATTTACATTTTTATACATTATGTTTGACTGCCTCGTTGGTCTGGTGGCAAAGCGCATCGCTTTGTGATCACGAGGTCCTGGGTTTAAAGCCTAGGTCGGATAATTGAAGTTTTTCTATCGAAAAATTCCCAGTATGAGTCCGGAGTCTGGAATTGTGCCCGGTATATGGCAATAGGCTCGCCCCCTAATACATGGGACCTAACATCGTCGGCGAAACGTGGGTGTACTCAGTACACCTCTGCCACCCCCTTTGGGGAATATAGGCGTGACGGTGCTTTTTTTTATGTTTGTAATGAAAATTAAAAACCCTTCCTATTATAGTGTTAATTTTTTGCACTCTATTTACTAGTTAAACAATTCAATAAATTTATTTTCTTTCTTCCAAACATTTAGCTTGTCGTCTTATTCCGCAGTATGTCACAGTAGAAATCAGTGTCTCGATTGACGGGAAGCTTTATTTTTATTTCAACACTCATTGCTTAGGTCGTGTCTTCGCGTGACTCAGTTTCTGAGTATTTCCTGGGATCAGAGAAATGTCTCATAACTGTTTATAAATTTGGTTTGTTGACTCATAACCCTATTCTACCATTTCTTAAGAAAGGCAAAAAATGAGATATATTTTTATGTATCTATATCATCACGCCAGATCCCTTGCGGGGTAGGCAGAGAGTAGAGAGTTCCAACAGGTTCCTTTCTCACATACCTCTCTGGCTTCCTCCACTCTCATAGTTCGTCTGATACACGCTTGCCGGTTACGGAGACTCTTGACTTGTCCATCAGATAAGACTCGGTCTATTTGGTCATGGTAAGATAGTCTAGGTGTTCCCCGGTACCTACATCCTTCCACTTTCGCATTGTATATCTGTTTTGTTATTCTTTCTTCTCACATTCTTTCTATATGCCTGAACCATCGGAGCGAACCCTTTTTCATCTTTACACTAGGTTTTATTCCTGTGTCGTGGGTGCGTTTACAAACATAAAAATTCACATACAAAACACCCAGAACAGATAATTGTGGGTCACACAAAGCTTTGTCCCGTGCGGGAATCGAACCGGCGACTATTAGACACAGAGGGCGGAACGGCATAACCTTTTAGCCACTACGCTAAATCTCTGTCGAGAGTCAGTATAGGCTACATAATGATTTAAAGTGGTAGCGATGTTAGAACTTACTCTCTACTTAGCCCGCAAGGGAACTACCGTGATGATGTAGGTAGATATATTCCCTTAAATAATTATAACAATTAACTACACGGCGCACATAAATTATAAAATATTCATCGATTGAGACGATCTATTTCAATCAAAAGCAATTATTATTTGTAATAAGAGGTCTTATCTACCAGCCCCGAGTGCCTCCATGGACCCTGTTTTATTATTTCCGGCCGCGTTTCTACCGGACGAGCTAGCGTTATAATATTTAGGGTTCCGCAAAATTTATAACTAGAATGATTCTTAATACTGTTATTATAAACTTATTATAAATACTATACATATCGATTTCCTCAGTGGTCTAGTGGCAAAGCGCATCGCTTGTTGATCACCAGGTCATGGGTTCAAATCCTCGTCTCGTCATACTTACACATAACTTCCCAGTCTGGAATTGTGCCCGGTATGACAATAGGCTCGCCCCCTATTACGTAGGACCTAAAATCGTCGGCGAAAAGTGGGTGTATACAATACACCTCTGCCACTAAGGGAATATAGGCATGACGGTGTGCTTATTATATATTACAAATAACTGAATTAATAAATAAATGCGAGCTCTGCGGAAGATGTGCGGAGTGAAGCTGACTACTATTCGCAACAGCGTATTAAGAAAGCGAATAGGTATGAAAGATAGTATCGGTGTAAAGATAAGAAAGGGATGCTTCGTTTGTTCGGGCATATAGAAAAAAAATCCGAAGAAAGAATGACAAAACTGATATACAATGCGAAAGTGGAAGGATGTAGGTACTGGGGAAGCCAGAGACTAACTTACCATGACGAAATATACCGGGTCTTATCTGAAGGACAAGTCAGGAGTCTCCGTAACCGGCGAGCGTTTATGAGACGAACTATGAGAGTAGAGGAAGCCAGAGAGGTATGTAAGGAAAGAACTTGTTGGAACTCTGTACTCTCTGCTTACCCCGTAAGGGATCTGGCGTGATGATATAGATAGATAGATAGATTAAATAAATGGCTAACAGTAAAAAATAGGAAGTCTATATGTGTTCGTAATCTTCTCCTCGTATACAGCTTCACCGATTTTCATGTTTTTTTTTTGTATTTATAAGGTGGCATTTTTAGCTATAGTTTAACCTGGTAGGTGGCGCTTTGGTTGCCCGGGTGCGAATCTGCAAGTAACTGCTAGCTATATATACCTACTCCTCCTTGCGTCGATATCCTCTATATGAGGGTCGTGATATCCAGGAACAACGATATTGCAGATTATGTTCCGCTAACCAGTTCAGTTGTCAGCCGTGTGTATCGCATCAGAAATTGTGGTGCCCAGGGCGGATCGGATCTGATCGGACCAACGCACAGGGTTACGACCTCTTGGTTTCTTTCCTTCTACTTTTCCAGTGACCAGTAGCTTTTCGAGGTTGTCGCCCTTTTTTGTTTATAATTTTTATATAAACACAATAAAACACGAACGGAATGATAAAGGAAAAATATATATTTATACTGCCAAAAGACCAAATAAACCGAGTCTTATCTGAGGGAAAAGTCAAGAGGTTCCGTAACCGGCGAGCGTGTATGAGACGAACTATGAGAGTCCAGGAAGCCAGAGAGGTATGTAAGGAAAGAACCTGTTGGAACTCTGTACTCTCTGCCTACCCCGCAAGGGATCTGGCGTGATGTTATAGTAGTATAGTAATATATATATTGCCTAATGTAATCATCAAAGGCCCTAACAAATTGAAGTTATAGTAACGCTATCAAAATGATATTATATCCTTTTCACACAACAAATATTATAACTCGGATGTGTGAGTGACTAGCATCATAACTAAGCTCCAGAAGCTGTCCAGTAGCTAACTAATTCACCTCACTCGCTAACTCGCGTAACTTAACAAGGACTTTGTCCAAACATGGCGGCTGTAGACACAGAAAATCATAATAAAACAACCTTAACATAGCAGTGAAGGGACAAGCTTTTGCTGTATATTTGCCGACTGCATACGGTAAGTTTAAATCTGTGAAATCATACATTTTAGGGACGGGATAATTGTCAGAAGAATCTAGTTGCAAAATAATCTTTTTTTTATAAAACTGCAACCAGAAATGGGCAAAATGTAATCAGATTAATTATTACAATTGCATTTTATAATATTCAATCATGATTCAAGATTAAAAGTGTTATTGTAAATGTTGTAGATTACAAAATGTAATTGTAATCGTTAATCATTATTACACCATCACGCCTACATTCCCCAAGCAGGGGTAGTTAATCATTAATCTGATTACATTTTGCCCATCTCTGGCTGGAACCATGAACCTACAGGACACGGCATATTGATTGATAAGACAGTTATAACTAATATCCTGGATTAGAAATCCATAAACGCACGTCTCATATCAGATACAGATTTAGGAAATATCCTAATATAATAGAGGGCAAGCCTATTGCCAACCGCATAAAAAAAACCATCACGCCTATATTCCCCAAGCGGGGATGGCAGAGATGTACTGAGTATATCCACTTTTCACCGACGATGTTAGACCACGTGATCTTCAGCCGCACTAAATTCCTCACGAGATTCACGAGATTACCTTCCGTTATTTTTACTTAAATAAAAACATAATCATCTCTATCTTTAATACTCTAGTAAAAACCTTTTTCCACTGACAGAACCCACGGTATTTTTCTAGATACGGAATTGACGAGATATATTATTTTTATAAAATAATGTATGCGTCGTTGGTTTTTTATGTACTTATTAATCTAATAAAACTTGTAGTTGTTTGTCAAATATGATGAATGTGTGCAAGATGGAGAGGTAGAGCCTAGTGGTGACCTGTACTGGTTTGGAGCTAGGATTCGCGCTGGATCAACCGAGGAAGTGCCATCCTTTCTCAGAAATATAGTGGGAAGTATTGACGTTGTTATTGCGTTTTACTGTAGTGTGAGAGATTCCAAAGTCCAAACTCATTATTCTGGTTTTTTTAAACAGGCACTTAGGGTTTGCAAATTTCACTTTTTTTTTAATCTATCTACCAATATCCAAACGGATTGGAACGCGTCCTCCCGGAAATGGGGCGCGAAATGTAGCGCGCTTATTTTTTTTTCATAGACCGTGTCTTATCTGAAGGACAAGTCAAGAGTCTCCGTAACCGGCGAGCGTGTATGAGACGAACTATGAGAGTGGAGGAAGCAAGAGAGGTATGTAAGAAAAGAGCCTGTTGGAACTCAGTACTCTCTGCCTACCCCGCAAGGGATCTGGCGTGATGATATAGATAGATAGATTTTTTTTCGTATCATTTGTTATTATCAACATTAACGATACATCCTCCGGCGAACAGAAGTCGTCCCGAAAAATGACTACAACGAAAAGGTTTGTGCTGTATGAATCCAGGTTTTACCCGCATCCTTCAGCAGGTCCTCTGCTTAAAAAAAAAAAACACCGTCACGCCTATATTCCCCAGGGGGGTGGCAGAGGTGTACTGAGTACACCCACGTTTCGCCGACGATTTTAGGTCCCAAGTAATAGGGGGCGAGCCTATTGCCATATACCGGGCACAATTCCAGACTCTGGACTCATACTGGGAATTTTTCATTAGAAAAACTACATTTGTCCGTCCTAGGATTTGAACCCAGGACCTCGTGATCACAAAGCGATGCGCTATGCCACCAGACCAACGAGGCAGTCTGTTTTTATATCTGTGATTAATACTAGATTTTTTCCCTGAGATTTACACCTAAGATCGCTACGTGCATTTTTCACCACTAAACCATCGAGGCAGTTCTAAAAACATGGATTCATCTATACGTTTTTCCAAAACCGCAAATCGCATACACATCGAATATAATCACCATAATAAATCAAAACCCTCGTTGACTCTCATGTCCTCGGAAACTGGCTGACTCGAAGCATTTCCTTTGCTTCAATGAGAAATGTGCAAGAATTTTATGGGAAAGTATTAAATTTGATCTGGTTAGAAACCGGAGAGGATTGTACAATGCGAAAGTTGAAGGATGCTTTTGAAAAAGAAAACTTATTATCTGGTTAATTTTAGTCGATGTGAATTAAAAGAAATAAGAGTTAATCGCTTATATTAACCAAGGATTACAAAACAGATCTTGTATTATTTAATGGGTAAGTCAAGAGTCTCCGTAACCGGCGTGCGTGTATAAAACGAACTATGAGAGTGGAGAAAGTTAGAAAGATCTATAAGGATAGAACCTGTTGGAACTCTATACTCTTTAGGTCTGCGAGGAATCTGGGATGATGATATCATCCAGCCCAAAAGCCTGATGCGGACAGCACAAAGCCGATCATCCGTCTTAGTGCACTTTAAAAAGGCTTTTGTTCTCCGTTTAATGTTGTTTGGCTGGGGAGAATGATTTTGATGATGATTCAAGTCATAATTTTGTGCCAGACATTACAAGGGCAGATAAGAGGGTGGCAGAGTTGTACTTTGAACCAACATTTCTTTCCGAGGTAATAGGAAGTTAGCATTATACCGATCACTACCCCAGACTACTGCCTCGTCGGTCTGGTGGCAAAGCGCATCGCTTTGTGATCACGAGGTCCTGGGTTCAAATCCTAAGTCGGACAAATGTAGTTTTTCTAACGAAAAATTCCCAGTACGAGTTCGGAGTCTGGAATTGTGCCCGGTATATGGCAATAGGCTCGCCCCCAGTACACCTCTGCCACCCCCTCTGGGGAATATAGGCGTGACGGTGACAACCCCAGACTGACTGGAAAAAAAATCAGCACAAAATCTTCAACATTATTTTATATGACTTAATATTTAAGTCCAGGACTTCGTAATCGCCAGTCGCATAAACTTCACTTCACTATTTTTTACTACAATATCAGAACAAAGACCTTTTCTCAAACGATAAAAACATTTTTTTTCCAAACCAACTGCAATAACTTCAAACATCATGTACCGAATTCGGCCTAATTACCTCTACACGTTGCACAGTCCAATAAAACAGGAGCGGCAAAAAAAAAAGAAGATTTATACCCCCAAAAACCCCTAATTACTACTTCGGCACACGTACTAGGACAAATGTACACCATAATTTTTACAAGTAACGATTGCAATTTGACATTTATTGTAGGCATTAAGAACGGCAATACTGGCCGCAAATACGTTCTGCCATTTTGCGCACGAGGTGAATTCCTAAAATGGCGGATTACTGCGTTGACAGCTCCGACCGTTTTGTATTCCAAATACGTTTTTTTACGTTTTATTTTATATGACGCGTTGTAAAATGTATTTGCGGAAATGCGCAGGTAAAACAATTTATGTGGAGTGGTTTTAAAGACTTCCTTTATAAAACTTTCTTTATTCGTTCTGAATTATTTGCTGTCTGACTGAAAGTGGTTTTCTAAGAATATTATCGGAAATAGTTTTAAAGAAAATAAAAGTCTATGAAGAATCGTGAATTATTAAGTGAAACTCAAGGAGAATAAAATTAGAATCAAGTTTATAATACTACGCTTATAACCTTATAGTTTTATCAAAATATATTTTTGACTCTCATCGAGAATATGACACCTAGTTCACTTTATATAAAATTCCGTTGTGAATGTGTTCGTAGTTCATGACCTCCAAAACGTCTTGAATGATTTGATGTTTTTTGCACTTTTGGAATCATTTGGATGGTTCTTAGCTATAGCTGACCCAATAGGGGGCCTGTTGTCGACCGGGAGCCATATTCATACATCCTATTTCCTACTAATACTATAAATGTAAAAGTTTGTATGTTTGGATGTTTGTTACTCAATCGTTTGTTACGCATAAAGACAAAACGGACTTGGATGAAATTTGGCACACAGATAGTTCCAATCAATCAGCCTATCGCAGTCCACTGCGATATATACACTAAAAAACAAAAAAAAAACAAAAAAAACACAATGTCATATGTAACATAAAATATATATGTATATATATATATATTCCTAAACAATGTTCTGAATTAATTGTCAACAAATGCACAGTTCAAAGTTTTAGTGGTTGAACTGTGCATGTTGTTGCTTAACTATTGTATTTTATTTAAAGTCTTACCCTCTTTTATTTATATTTTTGTATAAATTGTAAGCCTGGTTTGTGTAATAGTGTAGTATGGTTTTAAGCTAATAAAGTTATTATTATTATTATTATTACTGCTGGACATAGGCCTTTTTTTTTAAAAAAAAAAACGTAGCCCCACACTAGGATTTATTCCTGTGTCGTGGGTGCGTTTACAAACATAAAAATTCACAAACAAATACCCAGACCGGAACAAATAATTGTGGATCACACAAAGATTTGTCCCGTGCGGGAATCGAACCCGCGACTATTCGCCACAGTGGGCGGAGCCGCTCAAGCTCTTAACCACTGCGCTAAATCGCCATTGCACACGGTCCTCCGCCTTCCGCATCCAGTCTGTCCCAGCGACCTTTTTGAGGTCGTCGGTCCATCTAGCTGGGGGCCGTCCTACGCTTCTTACGCTTACCAAGTCGCGGTCTCCACTCTAGGACACGTTTGCTCCATCGGCCGTCGGTCCTTCTGCAGATGTAACCAGCCCATTGCCACTTTAGCTTACTGAGTTTATTACCTGGTTAAACACATAACTCTTTATTTCAGAAAAATGTAAGGTCCTTGTCTAAAGTCTACGCGGCCGAAGTCGCGGGCAGAAACTAGTCCTGTATATAATAAGTTAATTGAATAATAAATTTGTGGATTAACTAATAGTTTGTTTGTGCCTGTAAAGGTTCTAGATTGGGGCAACGATTTAAAATATAAACAAGCAATGGAATATTAGAACAGTTCACATAATTAGGGGTACCTATTTATTATTTATTATATTTTTTAAAAACGTTGCCCCACGCTAGAATTTATTGCTGTGTCGTGGGTGCGCTTACAAACATGAAAATCACATACACAATTACTCAGACCAAAACAAATAATTGTGGAGCACACAGAATACCAAACAGACGTATTGTATTTATTCTATAGCTAGAAAGCTTATTAGAAATAAATGAGATTATCTTAACGTTATTGCGTAAGTGTGCTATCACGTTCATGTTTATTTAGTAACTTTGTAATATGAGAAGGATGGCATATCAACTCGCTATTTTCAAGTTAACGTAAACCTTTTCGAGCTCAGCTCTCAAGTCTACAAGCTGTAACATAATTAACGCAAGACCTGAAAGTAGTTTGTTTTGAAAGTATTTTTATTTATCTATCTATACCATCACGCCAGATCCCTTGCGGGGTCGGCAGAGAGTACAGAGTTCCAACACGTTCTTTCCTTACATACCTCTCTGGCTTCCTCCACTCTCATAGTTCATCTCAAACACTCTCGCCGGTTACAGAGACTCTTGACTTGTCATTTAGATAAGAATCGGTCTATTTGGGCATGGAAAGATAGTCTAGGTCTTCCCCGGTACCTGCATCCTTCCACTTTCACATTGTATATCTGTTTTGTAATTTTTTCATCTGGCATTCTATTTATATGCCCGAACCAACGGAGCATACCCTTTCTCATCTTTACACCGATTCTATATTTTATGCCTACTCGCTTTCTTACTGCGCTGTTGCGAATACGGTCAGTCAGCTTCACTCCGCACATCTTTCGCAGAGCTCGCATTTCCACCACATTTATCCTACTTTCCGTCCAATCCGCATTTATTCTATCTATCTATCTATCTATAACCTCACGTCAGATCCCTTGCGGGGTAGGCAGAGAGTACAGAGTTCCAACAGGTTCTTTCCTTACATACCTCTCTGGCTTCCTCGACTCTCATAGTTCGTCTCATACACGCTCGCCGGTTACGGAGACTCTTGACTTTTCCATCAGATAAGACTCGGTTTATTTGGTCGTGGTAAGATAGTCTAGGTCTTCCCCGGTACCTGCATCCTTCCACTTTCACATTGTATATCTGTTTTGTCATTCTTTCCTCTGGCATTCTTTCTATATGCCCGAACCAACGGAGCATGCCCTTTCTCATCTTTACACCGATACTATCTTTCATACCTACTCCCTGTCTTACTATGCTGTTGCTAATGCGGTCGGTCAGCTTCACTCCGCACATCTTCCGCAGAGCTCGCATTTCTACCGCATTTATCCTACTTTCATTCTCCTTCTTACATACCCAGCTCTCGCTACCATATAACAGCGTTGGGACAAGAACTCCGTTATGTATGGCCAGCTGCGCCTTATGGCTTAAGCGCCGGCTCCCGAGTAGCTTTCCCATCGCACCATTCACTCTGTTCCCTGCACTCACTCTTCTCTCTATGTCAGCGGTGTATTTCCCATCCTTACTGAAGGCGCATCCAAGATATACAAACTCATTCACTTGCTCCAGCACATCGTTACCAACCACAATCCTTACATTCGTTCTGGTTTCTTCCCTTTCAAAAACCATAATCTTGGTTTTCTTCACATTCAAGTGTAAGCCATTGATCATGCAGTCGTCTTTCATAACTGTGACTAGTGTTTGCAGATCAGTGGCTGTTGGCGCTATTAAAACCGCGTCATCTGCATAAAGTAGATGGTTTACCACTAAGTCACCCATTTGTACACCTTCATTTATCGCTTTCAGTCTTTGAAGACTTTTGTCCAGATATACTATAAACAGTCTAGCGGAGAACACGCAACTCTGCTTGACGCCGATTTTAACGTCAAACCAGGGTGACCTGTTACCACCCACCCGTACGCATGCCTTGCAGTCCACATAAGTGGACTGGACGGCTCGCAACAGAGTGCCATCTATACCATACTCTGGCAAAATGTCCCAAAGTCTCTTTCGCACAACTCTGTCAAATGCCTTCTCCAGATCTACAAAACCGCAGAAAACTTTCCGCCCCACTGCCAGATGCTTCTCTACGATGTGCAGAGCTCGCATTTTTACCGCATTTATCCTACTTTCATTCTCCTTCTTACATACCCAGCTCTCGCTGCAATATAACAGCGTTGGGACAAGCACTCCGTTATGTATGGCCAGCTGCGCCTTTTGGCTTAAGTAGCTTTCCCATCGCATTTACTCTGTTGTCTGCACTCACTCTTCTCTCTATGTCGCGGTGTATTTTCCATCCTTACTGAATGCGCATCCAAGATGTATAAACTCATTCATTGCACTATAATATATAATAGTGCAATATAATCAACTAAAATTATTTTTGATTCAAATCAACACGGAGATTTCAAATGCATTTCTAAAACGTATTTCTCAATACGCACACGTACAAGTTTCATTGTTAATAGGGGTATGAAAGTTTCGTATTTAATTTGTAAAGCAATTATCTGAGGTCTTGCGTTATTTACGATGCACCTTCTATATGATTCAATGTCGTTTTCAGTTTTAAAAACTTCACGTCTGCAACTACCAACTGCAACGCATCGTCCAACAAAAAAACACTATTAACAGCCTTTCGCGAATGAAGGCTCATTCCTTATAGATCGTAAAACGTGAAGGAAGCTCGTATAAGATGTGCAATGGCCTAGCAAAACCATTACTTCTTTATTACTCTGACAGGGTTCACGCTTCGGTTCCTGGGAGTATTGAAACTATTCTAGCTTCACATTTGATTAGTGGTTACTTTCGGGTTGGAGTTGATCTAACTCAGAGGCTGTTAGATTAATAACTGCAATCTATTAGAAATGGGATCAGTTGTTTATCATCTAATTCAGGGATTCCTAAACTATTTTGGGCAAGAGACCCCTTTTCCAAAATGAACTGATACCTCAGACTCCCATAGCCAAATTACTTTAAAAATCCTATCCCTTATTTTTTTTTCTATTGATACAAATTACTTACTAATTTAAAAAACTTTGCGGTTGATACTTCCTACAATAATATTAGTCATTCTTATAACAAGTTGGTAAACGTAACACAACTTATACAGTGTCTTGAAAGTTTCAAATAAGAACTTGTGTTAATTAATAGGGGTCGGTTTTAGACCTCATCGACCCCCAAAATCAGTTTTCGTTTATGTCGACCCCTGGGAAACCTAAAGTGTTAGGAATCCGTGATCTAATTAATATGGAGGTGTTCAAAGAATCAAAAAGGAGTTGAAGTAGTGATGCAATATCCTACTAATATAAAAATGTGAAAGTTTGTATGTTTAAATGTTTGTTACCTTAATCACACAAAAACGGCTGAACAGACTTGGTTGAAATTTTGCACACAGATAGTTTATTATCTGGATTAATACAAAGGATATGTTATATCCCGGAAACATGTTTGGTTCCTGTATAAAGTCAACACGGTCAAAGTCGCGGGCAGAAACTAGTAATATATAAATCAGCCTATACTGTCCTAAGGCATGTCCCAAAAAAGCAGCGATAGCCTAGTGGTTAGACCGTTGGACTGTAAAGTCAGTGGTCTCGGGTTCAAACCCAGGCACGCATCTCTGTCTTTTCGAAGGCACGTGCTGTGCACTTGCTTTACTGGTGAAGGAAAACATCGTGAGGAAACCGGCATGCCTAAGAGTTTCTCGAAGGTGTGTGAATTTCGCCAACCCGCACTGTGCCAGCGTGGTGGATATATATATTGTGGTCGTCTGCTATTGGAACTTATCAAGCCGCGAAGACTACGAGATTGGCTTAACGATTGCCATATTAGATGGTAATCGGGACTGGGAAATACTTAGGGTGCCTTCCAGATCACGGACGGTCGATTATGAAAATGCTACAAGTCACCCATCTCAGACTGACCGAGCCGAACGGTAGTTAACCTTGGTGAACGCTAAAGACACTGCGGTTGCATAGCAGTACGAGCGCCCCTAAACTATATGCAGTGATGACAATAAATTGTTGACTGCCTTATCGGTCTAGTGGCTAATAATGTGCTTGGCGATCACGAGGTCCTGGGTTCAAATCCTAGGTCGGCAAAAGTAGTTTTTTATCAAAAAAATCTCAGTTACCGTCCGGAGTCTGGAATTGTACCATATGGCTCTCCTCCTATTACATAGGACCTAACATCGTCGGCGAAAAGTGGGTGTACACGGTATACCTCTGCCACCCACGCTTGGGGAATATAGGCATTGCGGCGTTTATTTTTATGATAAAAATATACGCTATATATAAAAGTGATGCAGTATGATATCTTAAATAACTTGGAATAGTTTGTCTTTGTTTTTTTTTAAAAACGTAGCCCCACATTAGGATTTATTCCTGTGTCGTGGGTGCGTTTACAAACATAAAAAAATCACACACACAAATACCCAGTTCGCAACAAATATTTGTGGATCACACAAAGATTTGTCCCAGTGGGCGGAGTGGCTTAAGCTCTTAATCACTGCGCTTAATCGTCCGTCAAAATTAGGCTATATGTTAAATTTGTATTTAAAAAAAAATTCAATAGAAATTCAGAATTTGGAAGTGTGCTCGATATAATGTCAATATACCTGCTACTTATAATGTTAATATCGTCGGCGAAATATACTGTAGACAGAACACCACTTCCATTTGGGGAATATGGACGTGACAGTATGCGTCTCCACAAGCTTTTATTAAACTTGTAATATTTGTTTGCTTAGGTCAATTTACCAGATCATATCAGAAAGTCGGTCCTGCGCTCCAAAACAAAAATCGCTGATATAAGCCACTCAGCTGCAAGGCTCAAATGGAACTGGGCTGGTCATATCTGTCGCATGTCGGCTGCGCTTTGGGCAAAAATTACCACAGTGTGGGTCCCACCTGCCGGAAAACGAATGCGCGGCAGGCCCAAAAAGAGGTGGCGAGACGAGCTGGTCTCCTAAAACAAGGATTGGCATCAGCATGCAATAAACCGAGATGAGTGGAAGAAGGGAGGAGAAGCCTTTTCCTTGCAGTGGGACAGTATGGGCTTATAATATTAAAAATAATAATTAGGTCAAATATTGCAATCAGTACCACTTTCTGTTATCCTACGCAGTTTTTTTGGAAAAAATAATACACACTAGTAATTATTCCTGTGACGGGGGTGCGTTTACAAACATGAAATTCACACACACAAATACCCAGGCCGAAACAAATAATTGTGGGTCACACAAAGACTTGTCCCGTGCGGGAATCGAACCCGAGACCATTAGACACAGTGTGCAGAGCGACTCAAGCTCTTAACCACCAGATCAAACCATCCATTATATTGTTGAAATTTGACATGTTGTTTTAAAGAACTCAATATGTTGCGTCAGTTTAAACTACAATGCATTTTTAAGTATGACTTGATTTTATACCCAAGATTGGCTCCATACGAAGAAACTCTTCAACAGCCAAGACAGGAAATTTTGATAGATCGTTTAAAATTGCATCATTATCTGGCTTCAAAAGACCGTGTCCTATCTGAAGGACAAGTCAAGAGTCGCCGTAACCGGCGAGCGTGTATGAGACTATGAGAGTGGAGGAAGCCAGAGAGGTATGTAAGGAACGGACCTGTTGGAACTCTGTACTCTCTGCCTACCCGCAAGGGATCTGGCGTGATAATATAGATAGATAGATCTGGCTGCATAATAGCTTGCCACAATAATTTTCGTTAAGATAATATAATCTTTTCAAAGCATATATTTGCAGATAGATAACCTATCACACTATCTCCGCCATTTGCCAGCCAAATTTAAAACGGAAACAACTCAAAATTTGATTATTTGAATAAACACTCTAATATTAGAGCGCTAAAATGTTTTTTTTCTCATCTTCTTCCTTCGTTACTTGTATCACTATTCAATCCAGCAAACGATATGTGAAAGCGTTTGAACGGTTTCGCAATATAATGCCATATTTAAAATCCTTTCGAAGTGAAGGGATAAATTCTTAGCCTCGCCTACCGGCCGGTGCCTTTGGTACTTCTGCCTAGACATAAACGTGTTGCTCAACTAGCCTGCTTACATTTGCCAGCAAAATAACTGCACACACTTCTCTATTAGCTATTGTGAGATCAATACCACGATTCTTTATTTTGAGGCAGAGAAAACCTTTGATGGGTATCCGTCCGGGAGACACGAACCGGTTATGTTGGAATCCTTGATTCATCGATGCTTGGAACAATAAGTTTCGGCCGTCAATAGACCATGTGCACCTACTCAAAACTCTGCGGTGACAGCACCTTTGCGCAGGTGACGGGTTAACGGGTTAGGCATTCTTCCGTGACAATACCATGATACCTACTGTGTCTTATCTGAAGGGCAGTAACCGACGTTTGTGGGTTACTGACGCGCTCGCGTATGAGACGATCTATGAGTTTGAAGGAAGCGAGAGAGGAAAAGAAGTGAGAACGGAAAGATCCTGTGGGAACTCTGTATTATGTGCTTACCCAGTAAGAGATCTGGCAAGATGATATAGATATAGATAGTAATCATGAAAGTAATTTTTTGAAGTTTCCATAAGACCAAACATTAACACCAGTTCTCAGTGTTCACACCAACACCTGTTCTCTAAAGGCGATTGTCAAAAGTGTACTGTGTAAATCCAGAATTTGCCAACTATGTTAGATCTCAAAGTTATAGATAGAGAATCTATCCATATTATACAAGTAACGATTCCAGACTGTTACTAAAGGTTTTGTCAAATAGCCAACGGAGCGCAACGAGAGCGCGACGGAAGATCTCGGCTGCGTTCGGTTGTGACGTTTGCCGTCGCGCCGAGCGGGGCTGCACTGTGTGGCGTCTCCCGTACATTTCAGTACATTACAACTCCCTAAGCCGCGCCACCGTCGCGTTCCCGTCGCACTGCGTAGGCTATGTGGCGAAACCTTAAAAACTTTTGACTTAAACAATAATTCTTTTCTTCCCGGGATCCCTATTATATCATTATGCAACATCCTTTGCAGGGTAAGCAGATAGCACAGAGACACACATTAATCTTTCACCAAAACAAATAGTGTAGGATGGTGTATTATTCATGGCATCAACTACACAAAGACGTATAGCGATCCACATAATCTATGCGATTAGCACTTACTTAGATAGGTACAGTCCTAACATTCAAACAGATATTGCAATGAGATAAATTAACCTGCATCGATGTAACCGCGCCTTTAATAGCTATCAAAGTTCACAGGTCGTGTTAAAGATGCTAAAGTTATACTGTAATTATCATTCGGTTTCACTTATTTATAAACTACGGATAAAGAAACGTAGCCAGGAATTATTTCTATATCGTGGGTGTGTTTACAAACATAAAAGCACACAAACACCCATACCAAAACAATTTTTTTGTGTCTTGTCTCGTACGGGGACTGTGACTATTTGACCCAGTGGGCGGAGCGCCTTGAGTTTTTAAGCACTGCCCTGGACTAAACCCTCCGTCAAAAACATTGGGACCGAACATCCTTGGGAAAATGGGGGCGTCCATAGTACACCTCCAATACCTCAGCTTAGGGAATATAGGCGTGATAGTATATTATAAACGAACGAGCGATTTGGAACGAAGCCAAAGTGGTCTGTAAGGAAAGAACCTGTTGGAAGTCTGTACTCTCTGCCTATCGTGTGATATAGATATCTTCTTCAGCCGAAAGACGTCCACTGTAGGACAAAGGCCTCCCTTAAAGACCGCCACAACGACCGGCTTTATGCTGTACGCATCCAACTACTACCCGCGACCTTCACCAGGTCATCGGTCCATCTTGTAGGGGGCCTACGCACTCCACGTCTTCCGGTACGTGGTCACCATTCGAGAACCTTTTTGCCCCAACGGCCGTCAGTCCTACGAGCGATGTGCCCCACCCACTGCCACTTAAGTTTAGCAATTCTGAGTGCTATGTCAGTGACTTTCGTCCTTCTGCGGATCTCCTCGTTTCTGATTCGATCCCGCAGGGTAACTCCGAGCATAGCTCTCTCCATCGCCCTTTGGGTGACCTTCTTATGAGGCCCATTGTAAGCGACCATGTCTCAGTGCCGTAAGTCATCACTGGCAACACACACTGGTCAAAGGCTTTTGCCTTGAGACACTGCGGATATTGATATATAGATAGAATAAACAAAGTCTGCCTAGTTGGTCTAGTGGCAAAGCGCATCGCTTTGTGATCACGACGTCCTGGGTTCAAGTCCTAGGTCGGACAATTGTAGTTTGTCTAAAGACAAATTCACAGTATGAGCCCGGAGTTCGGAATTGTGCCCAGTATATGGCAATAGGCTTGCTGGATTACGTCGTCAGCGAAAAGTCACAAAAATTTGGAGTTTTTGTGTCATTGCAATTTGTTTATGGTTTCGCAGCTTACCAACGGATAAGTGCGAAATTTGTTAATTATCTGAAGGATTATTAGAATACTGTAACCTCAATTTTAATATTTCGGATGTATGTATTTATTTAGTTACATTTCCATGAAAATCGTTCTATTGATAATCGTTCTATTAATCTAAAGATGGTGACATTCTTGCAGACACACAAGCTGTGCTAAACCGGTGGAGTGAATATTTTGGAGAAATGTATGGAGATGACCCGGATGCTGATGCCGCAGACGTGCCTAAAGGCGTGATTGCGGCACCGGAATCAACGGAGGACATCACTATGGAAGAAGTTGAATGGGCGATAGGAAGTATGAAAAACGGTAAAGCTGCGGGAGTAGACATGATATCTGCCGAGATGATCAAATATGGTGGAACTTGCGTCCGGGACGCTTTCCGGGCCCTTGCAAACCTTTGCTGGAGGACCGGTAGAGTCCCTACAGATTGGCGCCGCGCATTCATAGTACCCTTGTATAAAGGCAAGGGCTCACAATATGACTGCGCCAATTACAGGGCCATCAGTTTGATCAGCTTGGCAGCCAAGGTGTACGGTAAAATTATTGAACGGAGAATGCGCGTGAAGTCCGATGGAATGTTGTGCGAGGCACAAGGGGGTTTCAGGTCTGGAAGAGGATGTTCGGATCAAGTCTTCTCACTCCGCAACATCGTAGAGAAGCATCTGGCAGTGGGCCGGAAGGTTTTCTGCGGTTTTGTAGATCTGGAGAAGGCATTTGACAGAGTTGTGCGAAAGAGACTTTGGGACATTTTGCCAGAGTATGGTATAGATGGCACTCTGTTGCGAGCCGTCCAGTCCACTTATGTGGACTGCAAGGCATGCGTACGGGTGGGTGGTAACAGGTCACCCTGGTTTGACGTTAAAATCGGCGTCAAGCAGGGTTGCGTGTTGTCCGCTAGACTGTTTATAATATATCTGGACAAAAGTCTTCAAAGACTGAAAGCGATGAATGAAGGTGTACAAATGGGTGACTTAGTGGTAAACCATCTACTTTATGCAGATGACGCGGTTTTAATAGCGCCAACAGCCACTGATCTGCAAACGCTAGTCACAGTTATGAAAGACGACTGCATGATCAATGGCTTACACTTGAATGTGAAGAAAACCAAGATTATGGTTTTTGAAAGGGAAGAAACCAGAACGAATGTAAGGATTGTGGTTGGTAACGATGTGCTGGAGCAAGTGAATGAGTTTGTATATCTTGGATGCGCCTTCAGTAAGGATGGGAAATACACCGCTGACATAGAGAGAAGAGTGAGTGCAGGGAACAGAGTGAATGGAGCGATGGGAAAGCCGGGACTTAAGCCCTAAGGCGCAGCTGGCCATACATAACGGAGTTCTTGTCCCAACGCTGTTATATGGTAGCGAGAGCTGGGTATGTAAGAAGGAGAATGAAAGTAGGATAAATGCGGTAGAAATGCGAGCTCTGCGGAAGATGTGCGGAGTGAAGCTGACCGACCGCATTAGCAACAGCATAGTAAGACAGCGAGTAGGTATGAAAGATAGTATCGGTGTAAAGATGAGAAAGGGCATGCTCCGTTGGTTCGGGCATATAGAAAGAATGCCAGAAGAAAGAATGACAAAACAGATATACAATGTGAAAGTGGAAGGATGCAGGTACCGGGGAAGACCTAGACTATCTTACCACGACCAAATAAACCGAGTCTTATCTGATGGAAAAGTCAAGAGTCTCCGTAACCGGCGAGCGTGTATGAGACGAACTATGAGAGTCGAGGAAGCCAGAGAGGTATGTAAGGAAAGAACCTGTTGGAACTCTGTACTCTCTGCCTACCCCGCAAGGGATCTGGCGTGAGGTTATAGATAGATAGATAGATAGATCGTTCTATTTTGTGAGCTGTTTATTTTTTCAGTGAAATTTGAGGATGTGATCTCGTCAAGAGTCTCTGTAACCAGCGAGCGTGTAGGAGACGAACTATAAAGAGTGAGGGGAGCTAGACAGGTATTCAAGACTATTAACCTGTAGCACTCTGTACTCTCTGCCTACTCCACAAGGTATCTAGCGCGATGATATAGATCTAGAAATTATTATAATTTGACTTTATGGATCACCATTATCCTCATAAATTAAAAGAGGTCTACTGGAGTCCCTGTCGTCACAAAGCTAATGGATCACTAGTTTTTGCCCGCGAATTAGTCCGCGTTGACATTAGACAGGAACCTAACATATTTCCAAGATAAAAAGTATCCTATGTGTTTGTACCGGTAACAGACTAATTGTGTGCCAAATTTCTTCCAAATCCGTTTTTGCGTGATTGAGTAACTCACCGTCATGCCTATATTCCCCAAGCGGGGGTGACAGAGGTGTACTGAGTACACCCACGTTTCGCCGACGATGTTAGGTTCCATGTAATAGGGGGTGAGCCTATTGCCTATACCGGGCACAATTCCAGACTCCGGACTTGTTGAAAACTACACATGTCCGAATCCAGGATCACGAGCACAAAGCGATGCGCTTTGCCACTAGACCAAGGAGGCAGTCATTATTTGCATTGAGTAACAAACATACAATTTTTCACTTTGTAATATTGGTACGATATTAACGCACAATTATTTCGTCCATAAAATTAGAGAAACCATTGCCTTTTAAAACGGTATTTTTAGCACCCTTAAATTATTTTTCATGTGGCCTGGGATTTTAAAATGAATACCTCTAAAAATCTTTATAAGTATTTTCTACACTTGTATTACACCATAAGCATGCAAGAATGAACTAGATTTTACCTGCGGCTGCGCATGCGTTTATTTTGTAATTTTAATTCATAATATGTTCATAAATTATATCCTATGGTTGCTTGTTGTTTGATCGAAAAATTCCCAGCATTAGTCTGGAATTGTGCCAGATATATGGCAACAAGTTTTTCCCTTTTACATGGGACCTCACATGGGACAGCGAAAAGTGAGTGCAGATAGTACACCTCTGCCCCCGCTTTAAGAACACAGGCATCACGGTGATTATATTTTTTAACAACTACCTCTAAAAACCTCTCAATATATTTTAAACTCTTGTTGTGTTAGTGTATGTGTGTGTGTGTGTTCAACTACACCAGTAATACACCAAGCTCCTATGCGAGTGAATGTATTTTAACACAGCAATATCATAACTCATCACAAGCTTAATAAATCACCGTTTAGGTACGTAACCTTATTAAGTTTTCCCCCAGTATGCGCAGACGCAGCTTCTCGTATTCGGAACACAATACCGCTGTTGGTATCTGTGTCAACGTGGGTGTGAATGTTTCGTTCCCAGCACAGACCAAAGAACTTGTAGATGAGTTATTTATCTATACTAATATTATAAAGAGTAAAGTTTTGTATCTTTGTAACGAATAAACTCAAAAACTACTGGGCGAATTTTAATGATTCTTTCACCATTAAAAAGCTACATTATCCAAAAGGAAGAAAATAGGCTATAAAATATAGACCCGGTAGGTGGCGCTGTTGTCGACCGGGTACGAAGTCGCGGGAAATTGCTAGTTTATTATAAACCTACCGTTGGATATAGGCTTACACTACTTCTATTAAGTTATTTTTCGGGTTAAAGAGATAATAAAAATTAGATTCACTTAATTTTATCAAATCTTTGTATATTATCACACCAAATCCCTTGCGGGTAGACAGAGAGTACAGAGTTCCAACAGGTTCTTTCCTTACATACATCTGGCTTCCTCCAATCTCATAGTTCGTCTTATACACGCTTGCCGGTTACGGAGACTCTTGACTTGCCCTTCAGATAAGACACGGTCTATTTGGTGTACGTAATTATTTCTCAATACTAAAAGTACGCAATATTTGTGCTAATTGTGTACTAATTGTGTGCCAAATTTCTTCCAAATCCGTTTTTGCCTGATTGAGTAACACACCGTCACGCCTATATTCCCCAGAGGGGGTGGCAGAGGTGTACTGAGTACACCCACGTTTCGCCGACGATGTTAGGTCCCATGTAATAGGGGGCAAACCTATTGCCATATACCGGGCACAATTCCAGACTCCGGACTTATACTGGGAATTTTTCGTTAGAAAAACTACATTTGTCCGACCTAGGATTTGAACCCAGGACCTCGTGATCACAAAGCGATGCGCTTTAACACCAGACCAACGACGCTTAAAAATAGTCAATTTACATCTTTTTTTTAAATCTAAAATAACTACAAATCTACCACCGGATCGGAACGCGGCCTCCACTGAGAAGATCCGGCGAAGAAACTCGGCGGGCTTGTCTTTTTTTATTTAATACTCTTTCTCATTTTTCCTTTCAATTTTTTTATCATATTGTGTGAATACAATGTTTAGGTTACAATTAAATAGCTTACACTCTAGCTCCAGTGTGATGCCGTACGACCGAGATATGAGACTAATGAAGTTATTTATAAAGAGTGTCTGAAGGATTCCAGATGGACCAGTCCCCACAAGCAGCACCCGTTCACGAGTATGACTACTGGCCCTATTATGCGAATGGCATTTTACGCTTTGTTCGGCCCGACCGCACGAGCCGATCACTACACAGAGAAGACAACAACGCACAACACTTAAATCCAGAAATAATAATTAATGTAATGAACTTAAAATTTCATACAATAGCTCTTGATTTAACGTTTATGTTACTGTCGAAGATTGCAGGAGAGGTATTTGGGAACTGGTATTTAATTTTAGTTTCTTGTTTTTTTTTTAATTTGAGTTAAGTGCAGAACTCCTGTAATTCGCGAGGGTATTAATTTACAGCATGTGTTACATTGACGCTTTTATGATGAAGGCATAAATCCAGCAGTAGACTGCTGTAGTTTGATGATGTTGCATGAAACAAATATAAAAAGATAATCAAGCGTGTATCTGCGCGGGGTGGTGCGGGATCAAGTGCACGTTACATCCTGCCCACTGCTTGTATTTGTCATCTAGCTAATAATGACACACTGACTTAAACCACGCTTACCGCTATGACGTCAGGACCTAGTTCGAGAACACAGTGCACAATTGCTTAGGCCGTCTCCTTTTTACATTTGCTGCGTGTGATGAAGATATTATGAAACAATATTGACGATGCCGAGTCTAGGATTAGTACTCTATAGTTCCCATAGAGAACGCTGGCTGCGCAACGATGTTAACTCTACATTGTTTATGTTAACAAGATTGTTATGGGATAGAGTAACTTTTGTGCTTGAATTAAAGATTTTATAATTATCATTGGTCTTTTCTTGTAAAAACGAAGGCCGCTTTGTTAATGGATCAAGATAATCGCGGGTTCGATCGGAGCTTTGCATGACACACACCTATATTCCCCAAGCGAGGGTGGGAGAGGTGTACTGAGCACACCCGCTTGTCACCGACGATGTTAGGTTCGATGTAATAGGGGGTGAGCCTATTGCCATATACCGGGCACGATTCCAGACTCCGGACTGGGAAATTTTCGTTAGAAAAACTTTATTTGTCCGACCCAGGATTTGAACCCAGGACCTCGTGATCACCAAGCGATGCGCTTTGCCATTAGACCAACGAGGCAGGACTTTGCAAGACTTTCAAATATTTTTGAATAATTAGTATTGGTATGGGTATGTTTGTGCGAAATTCGCGGGTGGTGACGCGATCAAAATTCAGTTATTAAACATAATTAACTAAAATGAAAACTAATTCATTGAGGTTGCTTTGGTCCAGTGATTGACCCTCTTTTCAGTATACCCACTGGATCGAGTGGTCACGGGTTTGATCCTTGCACAGGACTAACTTTTGTGTCTAGTAACTCACAAACTTTAATTTTGATCTGGGACTTTATGTATGTGAATGTCATATTTGTAAGCCTATACCGCAGGATAATTCCTAATATTCGTTTTATGTATATAAAAGTATAGTTTTTACTCCCACTGTTGAGCAAATATCGCTCCCACAACCTTAGACAGTAACAAAAAAAACAAAAGTAAAATCAAAAGCAACTTGCGCATGGAAATATTTCAATTCTTCATTGCATTAAAGCTTAAACAAAAACCTGTAACAATTAGTTTGCCGCGTAATAATAAATATTTCTTGCAACAGGAAAAGGAATAATAAAACATTTTTAATTCAACCGTGTTGAATGTTAAAGACTCTACAGATAGGATCATTTGTTCGGTTGATGAGTCGCATTTTTGCTAACCACCCGAGTCACTGTAAAAGACATCGTCGGTCGGTAAATAGCCTCAGAACCAACAGACATGTGACCTTAACCATAATTATTCTATTTATCTATATCATCATGCCAGATCCCTTGCGGGGTAGGCAGAGAGTACAGATTTTCAACAGGTTCTTTCCTTACATACCTCTCTGGCTTCCTCCACTCTCATAGTTCGTCTCATACACACTCGCCGGTTACGGAGACTCTTGACTTGCCCTTTAGATAAACTCTGTACTCTCTGCCTTCCCCACGAGGGAGCTAGCGTGATGATATAGATAGATAGATAGATAATAATGTCAGCCTATACTGCCCACTGCTGGACAAAGGCCTTCTCTCACAAATCGAGGTGAGAGAGATTAGGTCATACTCCACCACGCGGACCCACTGCGGATTGGTGGAGGCAGGTTTGTGGCCACCTGCTGTTGGAACTTATCAAGCCGCCTTTTAAGGCTTCCAACTCGGCTTAGCGACTACCCCATTAAGAGGTAGCCGAGACCAACGGCTTAACGTGCCTTCCGAAGCACGGAGACGCTCGAATATGAAAATGCCACAAACGTTCACCCATCTCGGGCCGACCGAGTCGAACGCTGCTTAACCTTGGTAATCGGTAAGAATACCGCGGTCGCACAGCGCTACGAGTGCCTGCGATATATAACCATATATGCAAAGAGTTTTCATATATAGATAGATAGATAGATATTGTAAATACTTAAATCGAAGTCGCCGACATATTTACCGAATGTCTACGTTGTTTTCTAATTACGGTTGGAGATTTTAATCCTATCAATTGGTTATATTCAATTTATTACATTAAAACTTAATAAAATCGATTATTGGTAATATATTTTTACATAACGATTTTACAGATGTATTGTTGGCTACTACATTACTATTCTCCCGGATGTCTGATGATAAATACATAAAGATAATTTATAGATAATTTGAAATCATGAAAAGCATTTTTTTATTGCTGTTGGTTCTATGTCGAATCATTTATGGACGCAAAACCATGCCCTTTGTGCAAATCTATATATTTTAATAATATTATCTAGCCGGTGGTATTACACTGCCGGGCAAAGGCCTCCCTCCATTGATGTTTACTATCGTTTGTGTGGGGACGGGGTAGGGATATAGTTTCCGAACCGAAATGAAAGAAAAATAATCCAAAAATAAATACGACAAATAGTGAAAATCCAAGTAAAATTAAGGAGGCCTTCTTAAACCGAGTAATGCTGACACCAAAACAACACCCTTTGGTGGTATCTACTACCTACATCCGAAGTCCTAGTCAGTTAGGCTACTTCTAAGCCTCAAAAAGAATTAACTTCTGTTAAGCCGCCAGCCCTAACGAATATCAAATAAATCATTTTTTCACCGAACGCGCGTCATAGCGTCAATCAATATGAAACACCTTACCAAAATAATGACCGTACGTCCCGTGTCGCGACATATGTCGCATTTTTCCTTCCGTATGGGCTTACACGAACTGCCATGAATCAGCTAACGGAAATATGTGCTTACAAGTGTATGAATTTTGTTCAATTAACTTCTTGCACGATATCAAAGTATGGGCTAGTTTTTTTGTCTCAAACATCGGCCTGCACTAGAAATTGTTTATATACCTTGGGTAAATTTAAAGATAAGTAGCAGTTGTCCGCGGGTTCGTACGCGTTTATTTTATATTTAAATAGCAGACCCAGTCGAAAATAGTGTAATTATATATAGTATTACTAAAGCAAGGCATGTAAGGAAAGTTCTTTCCTTACATGCCTTGCTTTAGTGTAGTGTTGAAACTCTGTACTCTCTGCCTACCCCGCAAGGGATATGGTGTGACGATATAGATAGATAGATATACTCGTATGATATACACACTAGAGAAACTACTTCAAAAACATAATTTTATATTATTAATTAGCAGTCGGAAGTCGTTGGATGCAGGTGGCATCGGACCGGCTGCGTTGAAAGGCGATTGGGGAGGCCTATGTTCAGCAGTGGACAAGTATAGGCTGATATGATGATGATGAATTAGTCGCGGGTTACAGCCGCGACTTTGCCCGCGTGGAATTTAACGAAAATTATTTTTTTTTTAAACAAAAGTTGCCTTAATTACTCCTTATAACAGCTATCTGCCAATGAAACTCCTGTCAAAATCGGTCCAGCCGTTTCGGAGATTAGCCGGAAGAAACAGACAGGCAGATAAAAATTGTATTTCTGTTATAAATACCGTACGTACTTTCAGATGCATTTATTGCAAACAGACACTTAAATTTTATTTAATTATATAGAATAGATATAGTTCTATAGATTATTTTTTTATTATTGGGGTAGTTTTAACAAACTGTAGCATCTTAGCGCGTCCTCGTGTTCGCTAGAGTTGGATGGAACTAATTAGAAATAAAACCGCATGCATATTTATGCCCTTATTCTTCATCATCATCATCATCATCTCAGCCTATACTTGTCCACTGCTGAACATAGGCCTCCCCAATCGCTTTCCAGCGTAACCGGTCCGATGCCACCTGCATCCAACGACTGCCTGCGATTTTCACAAGATCGTCGGTCCATCTGGCAGGTGGTCGTCCCACGCTGCGCTTGCCAATACGTGGTCTCCACTCTAGAATCTTTCTGCCCCAACGCCCGTCCGATCTTCGCGCTATGTGGCCCGCCCATTGCCACTTCAGCTTGCTAATCTTAACGGCTATGTCGGTGACCTTGGTTCTTCTAAGAATCTCCTCATTCCTGATTCGATCACGTAGAGAAACGCCGAGCATAGCTCTCTCCATAGCTCGCTGAGCAACTCTGAGCTTTTTTATGAGACCTATAGTAAGAGACCACGTCTCTGATCCATATATCATCACTGGTAACACACATTGACTAAAAACTTTAGTCTTTAGGCACTGAGGTATTTTGGATGAGAAGATGTTGCGCAGTTTCCCGAACGCTGCCCAGCCGAGTTGGATTCGTCAATTGACCTCTCTCTCAAAGTTGGACCTACCTAACCGGACTGCATGTCCCAGGTAAATGTATTCGTCGACAACTTCAAGAGTAGAGTTCCCAACGGTGAGTGCGGTGGGTACGACATGGACGTTACACATTATTTTCGTTTTGTCCATGTTCATTTTAAGACCCACTTGTTGAGATACTCTGTTGAGGTCGCCGAGCATTCGTCCTAGATCTTCCAGCGACTCCGCGATGACCACAATGTCGTCGGCAAATCGAAGTTGAGTGATGTATTCGCCATTGATGTTGATGCCAAGTCCTCGCCATTCCAAGAGCTTGAAGGCGTCCTCTATGGTGGTCGTAAACAGTTTCGGAGAAATGACGTCTCCCTGTCTTACTCTTTTTATGGAGATCGCCTTCGTGCACTGCCCTTGTACTCGGACTGACATGGTGGCGTTATTATACAAACACTTCAACACTTCGATGTACCGATAGTCAATGCGGCATCGCTGGAGAGATCTAAGAACCGCCCAAGTCTCGATCGAATCGAAGGCTTTCTCATCGTCCACAAACGCCAAGCATAGTGGCCGATTATACTCCTCGGTCTTCTGTATAATCTGCCGCAGCGTATGTATGTGGTCTATGGTACTAAAGCCTTTCCGGAAACCGGCTTGTTCGGGAGGCTGGAAATCATCAAGCCTGCGTTCGAGACGATTCGTGATGACTCTCGAAAACAACTTGTAAACATGGCTCAGCAGTGTGATGGGCCTATAGTTCTTTAATAAAGTCTTATCACCTTTCTTGAAAAAGAGTACCACCACACCCCTGTTCCATGCTTCCGGCGTTTTTCCTTCGAGCAAGACGGAATTAAACAGCCTCTGAAGGACTTTAAGTACCGGCGATCCGCCCGCTTTCAGAAGCTCTGCGGTAATTCCGTCTTCACCCGGCGCTTTGTTGTTTTTAAGTTGTTTGAGAGCCATCCTAATCTCATACAGGCTGATGTCCGGGATATCTTCAGTGTAGTGTCGGGTTAGCTTGGCTCTTGGGTCTTTTACCAAGTCAACAACAGGTTCAGCTACTGAGGTATACAGCTGCCCGTAGAACCTCTCTATCTCGCTGAGCACCTCTGACCTATTCGACGTTACGTTTCCGTCCTCCGTCTTCAGCTTCGTCAACTGGCTTTGCCCAATAGACGCGTCTCTTGCGAACACTTTGGAGCCCTTGTTCTGCTCTATGGTCTCCTCAATACGTCTTGTATTGAAGGACCGTAAATCGTGTCGCAAGGACTTCAATATCTGTCCATTGAGCTGCCTATAGGACTTAGCATCATCGGAGGTTTGGAGTGTCATGGTACGTCGCTCAGCCATAAGGTTTTGGGTGTAGTCAGATAGCTTTTGAGGCCTATTTTTACGGTGGGGCTTAAAATGCTTAGACCCGACCGCATGGACAGTGTCTACCAACCTATTGTTGATTTTGTCCACTGATGCGCTGCTGTCTAGGAATTCGAAGCGGTTTGACAATTCGAGTTGAAAGTTCTCGGGGTTTTGGATATGTGTATTAGAAGGTCGGAGCGTAGACTTCATTAGACGCGATCTTTCCATTTTGACATTAATATTTAATGTGCCTCTGACCATTCGGTGATCACTGCCGGTTTTTACCCTGTGAATCACGGAGACATCATAAATATTTGTCGCTTGGTGCTCATGATGAAGTCTATCTCATTTTTTGTGAAACCATCAGGGCTCATCCAGGTCCATTTCCTATGAGACGGCTTCTGGAAGAAAGAGTTCATCATAAAGAGTCCCTCCTTCTCCAGAAATTCGGCCAGCCTCTGACCCCTGGGGTTGCGCTGCCCATATCCAAATTGCCCCACTCTCAACTCATCATCGCCCCGTTTGCCCAGTCGCGCATTGAAGTCACCCATAACTACTGTAAAGTGTGGTTTGGAAGTATGTATCGCTCTACTAATGTCCTCATACATAACTTCGACCTCATCATCTGAGTATGCCGAGGTCGGTGCGTAGACCTGTATGACCTTCAGCGAATATCTTTTAGATATTCTGAGTATCAGGTACGCTACCCTGCTCGACACACTAGTGATGGACACAACGTTGCTTATGAGTGACTTGTGGACGATAAATCCGACACCACCTTGGGACTGCTGTTCGCCCTCCCGGTAGTAAAACAAGTTGCCGGATTTTAAGGTCATCGTGTCCTCGCCCTCTCTTCGGACCTCCGATAAACCAACAATACTCCACCGCAACTTATTTAACTCTTCTTCCAGCTCAACTAGCTTCTCATCTGTCCTCAATGTGCGTGCGTTGTATGTCACCAGGGCCAATTTTCGGTTTTGGTGGTAGCCGAATCTCTGCCGGAGATTCTTAGCACCCCTTGTCCTGTCGTTACCATGGCTGCTACCGTGGCCAGGACGAACAGGACCGCCGGGGACTAGGAGCCTGATTTTCTTGCTTTCTTCCATATTGGTTGGGGGTGTTTGCCATACTCGCCACGCTTGGCAGGCGGGTTGGCGAGCGCAGTTTTTGGTTGTAGAAGTGTTAAGGGAACGCTGCTGCCCATTCCCTAGTTTTCCCTTAGTCGCCTTGTACGACACCCGATGGGATGAGATGGGTTGGTCCTATTCTAAGCCGGGAACCACGCGGCACAGCCGGGAACCACGCGGCCCTTATTCTTAGACCGTTTTTAAATTATCGGTCTATTTTTCTATACCATCACGCTAGATCCTTTACAGGGTATGCAGAAAGTCTATAGTCCAACAGTTTCTTTCCGTACAGACCTCTCTGGCTTCCATCACTCTCATAGTCGTCTCATACAAGCTCGCCGGTTACGGAGACTCTTGACTTGGCCAAGTATGTACTAACATGTAATAACTGTTATCTTTAATATAGTGCAAATTATATATCAATGTCATACATGTAAGGAAAGGTAGACTGACTTACCAGGAACAAAGACACCGTGTCTAAAGGGCAAGTTAAGAGTCTCCGTAACCGGCAAGCGTCTATAAGACGAACTGTGAGAGTGGAGGAAGACAAAGCGGCCTTTAAGGAAAGAACCTGTTGGAACTCTGTACCCTCTGCCCACCCCGCAAGAGATCTGGCGTGATGTTAGAGATAGATACATATAATAAACCAAAAAGTTTCAATTCATATCTCAAAAATTAACTCATCAATATCGAAAAAAGACCATTAAAACTTGACATACTGTGACTCGAAGGCATGGTATATTTATATCCACATAAAAACTGGTATTCATTCGAGTTTTAAGCCTTAGGACGTGCAGAAATACGCGTGCCGTCAGACAAGGATGGATGTATTATATTACATAGGAAAGAAAGAGGAAAAACGAGTCGCGTGGCTTGGAAAAGTGGACGCTGTCGCTTTTATAAGTGGTTGAACAAGGTTCGAGATAGGCAATGACTATTGAGAATTTTCACTGGATAGAAATGGCGATATCTGCCTACCTCGTTATTGTTGACTGGATGTATTTAGTTGGACTCGTCCTGACGGAATGTGATATTGATATGATATGATAGTGATATTTAAAATACAACGTTTAAGTCTATGAAGTCTGCTTATTTAAAAATCCTTTGGACAGTACATGCAGCAACCTCGCACATTTTTGTTTTGCATCAAATCCATTATTTTTACAAGCTTTTATTTAACTTGCAATGTTCGTATGTCTGTCGGTCTGTCTTTCCGGTTCAAGTCCTAATTTTTTAACCATTTGTGGGTTCACCATCCCGTTAAGTTAAAATTTGGCAAACGTATGTAAAGTCGGTGACAATGCAATAATACGGCATCATGGAGCTGGTCTGATGATGAAGTTGGAAGGTGGCCATAGGAACATGCAAATCATACAACGTAACCCCCTTTTGCTTAGGCTTGTTAGATTGGTGTTGACTAGTACTATATAATCAGATAGTGTTTAGGATCTGATGATGAAGCGAAAAGGTGGCCAATGGAACCACACAACTACTTAATATAACCCCGCCGTGTTTAGGTTCGTTGGATTAGTCTTGATGAGTACTTGAGACTCAAATGGTGTCCAGTGTGTGATGATAGAGCCGGAAGGAAGCCATAGGAACTCCCCATCTACGTAAGATGTCTTCTTTATATTTTTGCTAGAAATGCTTGTTTTTGAAAAGGTATTTTTGAATAGTTTTTTGTTAATATATGTAATGAATATTTATTTATTGAAATGTGGTCCAACGGGTTACATTTCTATGATAAATAACTTAAAAATTTGACGGGGAACCAGTTATAGGATCACACGTTTATGAAACATATAAATTTGTACTCATTTCTTCTTCATTTCTTATTCATTTACTTCTGAATGCGTGGAATCGTCGATATGGCATCTGTGACGTCACCTTTTTTATAGGTGCTGCCAGAATGCCAGCGCTGCACCATAAGTGTTTATGGTGCAGCAATATGCTGAGGCAGTAGCCTGTTTAGCCCCACACAATCGCTGGCATATGCTGTATTTTGTATGTATTTTGTATGCTGTATTCTGTATATTTACCTTTTGTTTATAGTTTGTGTGTGGCTAAAAATAAATGTATTTTCTTTCTTTCTTCTTTCTTTCTCATTAGAGCAATAGCATGTGTGTCAAGAATAAACCGGTAAAAGTAAATGAACTAAAGAACTGATGTTTCAGATACCCTCTTGCTGAAGCCGTGTCAAAAGCCGTGTTTAAAGGGTCAAATAAAAACTCTTTGCATATATGGTTATATATCGCAGGCGCTCGTAGCGCTATGCGACCGCGGTGTTCTTACCGATCACCAAGGTTAAGCAGCGTTCGACTCGGTCGGCCTGAGATGGGTGACCGTTTGTGGCATTTTCATATTCGAGCGTCTCCGTGCTTCGGAAGGCACGTTAAGCCGTTGGTCCCGTTTACCACTTAAAAGGTAGTCGTTAAGCCGAGTTGGAAGCCTTAAAGGCGGCTTGATAAGTTCCAACAGCAGGTGGCCACAAACCTGCCTCCACCAATCCGCACTGGGTCCGCGTGGTGAAGTATGACCTAATCTCTCTCACCTCGATTTGTGAGAGAAGGCCTTTGCCCAGCTGTGGGCAGTATAGGCTTATATTATTATATATGGTTAAAATCTTTACTTGAACGAACCATAAATGAATTACGCATGTAATTGGATGGTGGAACATTAATAATATAATATATGTGGCTAATAGTTTGATAGTGAATAGTTCTGAACACAAAAATTGTGATAATAAAGCTCTAGAAGTGAACAAATGTATTCGAACCCACTGTCGCCTCTTGCCATATACACACAGTTTGAAAAAAGTACACACGTACTGAAATTGTTATAATTTAATAATATTAGCCCTGTTAAGAAACTGTCCCACTGTTGGGCACGGGCCTCCTCTCAAACTGAGAGGGTTGAGGCCATAGCCCACCACGCTGGCCCAGTGCGGGTTGGCGAATTTCGCACACTTTCGAGAAACTCTTAGGCATGCAGGTTTCCTCACGATGTTTTCCTTCACCGTTAAAGCAAATGATAATTAATATTTAATACGCACAAGCTTTCGAAAAGACAGAGATGCGTGCCTAGGTTAGAAGACGAGACCTTAAACTTTGCAGTCCAACGGTCTAACCACTAGGATATCACTGCTTTCACATCACCTTACAGGTTTTGAAAGACTTCTATATTAATATTGCCACTTTTTCTTCTCGTGTCAATGGTTCATAATTTCCGCTAAGCTTCACACCTAGGTGCATACCTAACGCTGGTGTGCGGGCCCCACTACGTCGGCTCTTGGAAACATATAGCACGCAACTTTACGCAACTTAACTCTTCTAAAAGTAGCAATCTTTAGATGTTGCTTTTTTCCGGTTTAATACATGCTGGTCGGCTACCGCATATGACTCTTCTTTCCAACAGCATTTTAGTTTATTCTATGGACAAAGCTGTGGGTTATATGTTTATCCAGTATCAATTTACGCTTTGTATGTAACGCAGAACATGTGACTGTTATCGTCCTTATTTAAAAAAAATATATAAATAAGTAAGTGGCTAGTTCGATCGCGGCTTAGGTGGCCGCGCTCAGCTCTTTCCTTGTACAGGGCATAGGGTCAGACCAGCAAGTGCGACATAGTCTGCGAGGTTGCACCACAATTGCAGGCTATTAAATTTAGGTCTCTGAATCCCCATGTACACTTTGCTACTGTATCATATATATTCACGCAGTCTTGGCACATTTTTTGATATCTTTCTCACATGTGTGGAGACAAAATTGGTTAAAGGAATTCAGATTTTTTTTTAAAATAGTAGCCCCAATCTGGGACTTATTCCTGTGTCGTGAGTGCGTTTACAAACATGAAAATTCACATACACAAATACCCAGACCGAAACAAATAATTATAGGTCACACAAAGACTTGTCCCGTGCGGGAATCGAGCCCGCGACTATTAGACACAGTGAGTGGAGCGGCTTTAGCTTTTAACCATTGCGCTAAAGCGTCCGTCAGAAGTGACTTATTGTTGTCACTTCAAGTGTCTTATTGTTGCCTACGTTTTTTACAGTTTTTTTTTTGTAAAACGTAGCCATACACTAGGATTTATTCATGTGTCGTGGGTGCGTTTACAAACATGAAAACACAAACACAATAGTTAGTAACAGGATTTTTTCCCGGTAAAACAGTAATAGTGTAGCGCCCTGTTACATGGGACCTAACATATTCGATAAAAAGTGGGTGAACGCATTACACATCTGCCATGCAGGCTTAAGAAAAAAATTAGCCAGATAGTATTTTTTTTAATGTGGCACAGGTGTACTGTGTACACTCACTTTTTGCCGACTATGTCAGGACCCCTGTAATTGTGGGCGAGCCTATTCACAATTCCAGACACCTGACTGATACTTTTTCTACAGAAAAAATACATTTGTCCGATCTAGTATTCGAACCCAAGACCTCGTAATCGCAAAAAGCATTATTCGGCACTAGACCAAAGAGGCAGTCCTGTTATTATATTTTTTTATTATAAGAAGGAATATACTCGTACACTTTCTACTTGCTCCTGTGGGATAGCCAGGTGACATGTTTGTCTCAAAAAATAAATACATGCGGAAAAAGAAGGAAATTGTTTTCCCCAAGATCATATGGCACGCAGATGGGAAGGACACAGCTTATCGACAGCATGCCCACTCCATGCAATACAACGTGTATCATCATCTTCAGCCGAAAAATTACGGAATGAAAATGAAACCTTTCCAAATATCGCCATGATGACCAGCTTTGTGTCGTACGCAACCAGCTTTTATCCACGGCTTCCGCTAAGTCATTATGATTTATTATATTTTCTTTTGATCTAGGTGTTTGTGTGTATAAAATTTATATATGCTGTACACCTACAACAAAATAATAATTCGTGGGGACGCCAAGTTTTTTTTTAAATAAAAAATAAATATTCAACACACACAAAGACTAGCTTAAGGCACTGCGCCCACACGTCGAAGAGTCGTGGGATTGATTCCCGCTCGCGACAAATATTTGCGTGATCCACAATTATTTGTTTCGATCTGGGTATTTGTGTATGTGAATTTTCATGTTTGTAAACGCACACACGACACAGGAATAAATCCTAGTGGGGCCTTTTGTTATTCTTTCTGTGAGATAACTGCGTGACATGTTTGTCTCTAAAAATAAATATAAATGAAAAAAGACGGAAATGGATTCCCCAAAATTATATGGCACGCAGATGGGAAAGACACATATTAAAGACAGCATACCTACTCCATGATGTATAGTATCTAATATTACCAGCTACCGAAAGAGATTTCCTGCAGGACAAAGATTGCCATGATGATCAGCTTTGCGCTGTACACATTCGGTTATTAACTGCAGCCTTCAACAGGTCATCCATCCAGTTTATTGGATGCCTGCCAACTTCACATCTTCCATGCAATGACTTCACTGTTTATAACCTTAAGAGTTGTGATAATGATATGACATCAAATATATTTAAAATTAAATTGGTATCCATTATTAAAGAAAACCAAACAACCACCCAAAAACAGTGTTCGAGCATCAGGTTAACTGAAATGCTTAGATTGATTCTTTATATTTAAAGCTATTTATCTAAAGTCATTTCATATCTTCCCATTCTGACCAATATAAATAAATGACCCTGTAACACAGAGCCGGCTGGTCTGAGAAGCTATGATTTGCGGGTTACAACTCCCTCCAAATAACACGGGAGGATAAATTAATGAATGGAGACAAGAAAATATCGTACAATTTCTACTCCCATGGAAACTATATACAACCATATCCCATATCCAGTGTATATACCATATACACTGTTACGCCTGTTATCAGTGGGGATAGGTGGTGTAGGTTGTAACATCTTTCTGGGAAAATAGTATTCTTTGTATTAATTTAGGTAATAAACTATATGTATGCCAAATTTCATGCAAATCCATTCAGCCGTTGTTACAAAAGTCGAGTAACAAAAATCCAAACACATTACATGCCCGATAAAAGCAGTTGGCACAATGTAGGTGTGCTATATACACCTTTGCCTAGCCCTTCTAAAGAAACGTCTAAGGTATGTAGCAAATATAAAAAAAATGCACATAGATTTAGAAAACTCAACAAGTGCCATATTATACTGAGTTCTTAGATTTACGCGAATATTACACATGATATAAAACATTTTTTTTCGGATTTTATCGTGATTTATTTATGATTTTTAAGTTCCCGACGTTTTGAGTGCTTTGCAGCACCCATGGTCACGGAAAGGACTGAGGTGTTAGACGTCCAAAAGGCATAGTTGTTCCGGGGCGCCCTCAAACTTCTTAATTATTTTTGTTGGTCCGATCTACGCAGAATGAGCTCACGGTGTCTTGAGGTCTTGCAGTGCACTAGAAACGTCGGGAATTTAAAAATCAAAAATAAACCGCGGTAAAATCCGAAAAAATGTTTTATTTCAAGTGCCATATTAGAAACCTTGGATCTCCTTATAAACGACCAACTAGACTATCTTTGGTACATCTAACTTGTAATAGTTTTATTACACTGCATTGCAACTGAAAATATTTTGTCTGGACAACCCTTTACTGTTCAATTTATCCATTCTTCTAAATCCACCCCAATAAAATACAAACTTAATTATCCTAGAAACTACTAACAAAAATATTTCACATTAAATACTTTACATTTCTATATATTTTCCTTCAAAAGAAAATATATAAGTCACACTCAAATTCTAATTCACCACAAACCGTTCTACATAAAAAATATGTAATACATGTATCAAGAAAAATTGCCAGTATAATAAAATGAACGGACCGAATTAATTTATTCTGTGGTCAGTTTAAAGGAAAAATTTCTTATTCGGAACGCGAACGTTGATAGTACGGCGGTTCTACCTCGTTTTTGAGGCTCTGCAGTGGTGGGGGAGCGGGACAGACGTATGGAGGTACAGTACGGTTGAGAGAGACGGACATATTATTGCACCGGTAGTGAGGAGTGAAAGAGATCAATAATGAGACGCACGAGGAGTTGAAAAGGGATTTCAGATTAAGGTCGTTGTCGAGTCAAAGATTATGTTAGCGTGGAAATCAAGAGATGGGGAGTTTGGTAAAATAAATTAGTTAAGGCTTTATTTGTGACTCTTAGAGGAAAAAAATATTTGTATTATTGTATACCGGTATACTTTACAGTTAAAGGTTTGTTGATTTGTTGCTTGATATAAAAAATATAATTTTTAAATTTATGCGAATATTTCAAATCGCCGTCGTTCGTCGTAAAATGTATCTAATGGATGTTAAAAGAGTTGGTGTATGTTTAGTTAAATCAATATGTTTTTTAGTAAACATTAAACTTCCCCTTTTTTAATCTACATAGTTTTTACATTCACATTTTTTTTATATTTAAGCACTCGCTATTATAAACAATAAGACAATCGATAACATTGGAAAGCCTTTGGCAATCTTTATTTGCGAAATTTTAATTACCTAATTATAATTCGCAAGAACTTCTAATAACAGCAGAATTATAGCCACGGATGTGTACAACAGTATAAAAAGTTTAAACTTAAGTATCATAAAAAATCTGCAACACTACAACTTACGAGAACGATAACTTAATCTAAAATCAAAAGCGCACTTCGTTTTCTCAAGGGATTTCAGAAAATTAATAGTTATCAATACCTAAAAAGCCTATAACCATACACCATCTACCCAATATCATAATCTTTGCCAAATAGCCTGGCCGGGCGAGCGCGAGCTTACGTACAACCCTCAGTCACTTGCTACGCGCGAACCGCGTCGATACGCGTCGTTTTAACGCCCCACGCGTCCAATACGCGGCATTTTAAATAACGAACCTTTGCATAAAAAAAAACAATACAATTGTGATTTTTCTGTGAGTGATCGTGCAAAAAAATAGAAATACTTTATTTTTCTGTGCTTGGATTCAAAAGTTTTTGGGAAGTGTTTGGATGTGGGATTTTTAACTTGAATGATTAGAGGATTAAGTAATGAACGTTTTGTTGCGTGATTGCGTTTGCGAAGGTTAGTTGAATATGTTATTTTTAGGTATAATTTATTTAAAAGTGTGTTTTATTGTGGGGGTGATTGGGTTTTTAATTATTTGTTGTGGGATGCCCCAGGAGCTTCTTGCGGTATGAATAACTGGTGTTTTGATTTGGAGGAATTAGTTTTTGACGTAAATAAAAAAAAGTTTATTATTAAGGATTTAAATAAAGAATATGCAGTAAAAATATTACCGCGGGAAAGTTAATTCAAATTTTTTTGACTTTAGGGCTGCAATAATATGGACTTTCCATTTTATTTCATAGCATTTTAATGACAAAAATAAACCAATTATTAGAATATTTAGATCATTACCTCATTTCATAATTTAAACTCTACGTGGCTATTTAAATGAACAATCTTTTTTAAACCCGTTCATAATAATAATACTAAGTAATTCTTCATTCAATAATCTCTTATTAACATAAAAATAGGGTTGGCGCTTATTTTTATTTTCATTTTTAAAAATGAATTTCTATTTTTTTCCGCAATATCATCTGTCATATTTTGACAGCTAAATTCGAACGCGTATTTAAACACCATTTTATATTATTTGATTTGTAATTATTGCCTCGTTAGAGGCAAAGCGTATCGCTTTGTGATCACGAGGTCTTGGGTTCAATCCTAGGTCGGACAATTGTAGTTTTTCTAACGAAAACTTCCCAGTTTGAATCCGGAGTCTGGAATTGTGCCCGGTATATGGCAGTAGGCTCGCTCCCTATTACATGGGACCTAACGTCGGCGCAAAGTGGGTGTACTCAGTACACCTTTGCCACCCCCGCTTAGGGAATAAAGGCATGACGGTGTGTGTAATTATTAAAAATATAAAAAAGGTGTGTGCTTCAAAAATAATAATGCATCGCAAAACCATGGCCAACAAATGCCATAGCAATCATTTTACCTGCTAACAAAGTGCGTGGGAAGTAAAACATGTGATACAATCCCATGTCTTGTATCGTTCTTAGAAGCGAATACAATACAATATAACATGTAGACAACAAACAATAAAGGTCGATTCTATTCCTGGATATGCCTTTGGGTGTATTTTAATACAGACAAAGCTTTATGATTAAATAAAATCATACATACTATCATGGCAAATTTTCCCAAGTGATCCTAACACTTCGAGGATAATGTTAGGTCCCAAGTATAATGTACTAAATAATAAATAAGACTTTGATCCTAAAATCAAACTCAGGACCTCGTGAACGCAAGACGCACTATTAAGCTACTATTTTTACAGTGATAGCCTAGTGGTTAGAAAAAATTGCAAATTCAGAGGTCTCGGGTTAAAACCCAGGCACGCACCTCTGCCCTTTCCGAAAGCATGTGCGTATAATAATCAACTATCACTTGCTTTAAGGGTGAAGGGAAACATCGTGAGGAAACCTGTATGCCTAAGAGTTTCTCGAAGGTGTGTGAAGTTCGCCAACCCGCACTGTGCCAGCGTGGTAGACTATGGCCTAAACCCTCTCAGTTTAAGAGGAGGCCCGTGCCCACACATACTTACACACACATAAATTTTTTTTATATTTTTTACATAAGTCGTATCCCCGCACTAGGATTTATTCCTGTGTCGTGGGTGCGTTTGCGACTATTAGACACAGTGGGTGGAGCGGCTTAAGCACTTAATTACGATTAGCCACTGCACTAAAGACGATTTAGCTCAGTGGCTAAATCGTCCGTCAATATGACGTCGTTCGTCCGTATTTAAAAAAAAAAACACCGTCACGCCTATATTCCCCAGAGGGGGTCGCAGAGGTGTACTGAGTACACCCACGTTTGGCCGACGATGTTAGTTCCCATGTAATAGGGGGCGAGCCTATTGCCATATACCGGGCACAATTCCAGACTCCGGACTCGTACTGGGAATTTTTCGTTAGAAAAACTACATTTGTCCGACCTAGGATTTGAACCCAGGACCTCGTGATCACAAAGCGATGCGCTTTGCCACCAGACCAACGAGGCAGTCTGTTACTTAAAATACAAATACATGAAAAACATGCTTTGTGCAGACTTAACGGTACATCAAAACTAGACTAATGAGATTAACAACTATCTAGATAATGAACGATAAAGGTTGATTCTAATCTTTATATATGCCTAACTTTACATAAGGCACAAAGCTTTATGATTAAACTAATAAACAGACAACGACACACCTATATTCTCCAATCAGGTATAGTTAATATTATAGGAGAATGGACTGGCCTATTGCTATCATACAAAGCTAGATTTCTAGATTCCGAACTGGTGAAAATTTTCATTCGAAAAACCGACCGTCCGATCGTCTGACTTTAGAAATTCTGATATTTAACCAGATAATCGGTAGCCACAGCATGCGTCAGTAAACGAGGTGATTGTTAAACAGTAGTACTAGCCTGAAGAATTAGGCTGTACTGTCCCACAGCCGGGCAAAGAAGTTCTCTCACAAATTGAGATGCATAAAGAAAGAAAAGAAAAGAAAAAAAATATATTTTGTGCTCACACAACTAAACACAAAAGAATGAAATGAGTAACAAAAGTAATTAGTAATTTTAATAAATGACAAAATAGTAACAATGAAAAGGTAGAAATGCAAAGCAGTGATTGTGTGATACCCAAAATTGGTCCCTGCCTCAGCTAATGCCGCAGCTGTATTATGCTGCAGCGCTGATCTTCCAGCAGCGCCATAAAGATGCATAAGAATAGGTCATACTCCATTACGTATACCCAGCGTCAATTACTGAAGGTAGCTTTGTAGTCACGTGCAGTTGAAACTTATCAAACCAACTATAAGGCATCCAACTAAGTTTGACAACGTGATGGTAACCGGAACCAATAGCTTAGTATGCCTTCCAATGATGTGGTGATTACCACAACTCCTAGCTTCGCAAGGTGCTCTAGGCTACTAGTTATGGTTGGAAGCAACGGCTTAGTGCACCTTTCAAAGCATGAAGACGCTTGAATATGGAAATAACACAAACGATCATCCATCTCATATTGTTGAATGCTACTTAACCTTAGTGATCAGTACGAACAAACAGCAACGAAATGGCAAAGAACTGCTCGCGAATTATTACCAGTAGAGACACACCTTTAAAAAGCTTTTCAAAGCCCAAAGCAGAGTTAAGTACAGAGTCGGCAAATTATAATTTAATCCCCTTTTATACCTCCTCTTTAACACGTAATTCACGGAACTGTCACGAATTCTGACGTCATCACACCCACCTCAGGGCAAAATAAAGCCTTATTTATTAAGAGTTGTGCTTTTAAAGCTGCAATGTTGTGAGATATAATGGATTAGATTTGAAAATAAATATTAAATAACTTAAGCGTGATTCTCTTCTCGGTCTAATAGTACACGATGAATAGTCAGGTCAAACTAAGGTGTTATCAGGGCGTCTCTATCAATAACTTCTCAGTACTCTACTTCGGTGCAGTGTTGTTACTATTAAAGTTTAGTAACCGTACTCTAAATTCAAAACTGCAGTCCTTTTATTCCTAACTTAGGTTCTACACTCTTTTTTCATATCTATAAATACAGTAGTCAAAGTGCTACCGTATACCGTATTTTTGATGAATACGTATACGGTACAACACTAGTCCGGAATCTGGAATTGTGCTCGGGTATAATGGAATTATGCACGTCCCGATTACATCGGGACCTAACGCCGTCGGCGAAATATGAATATGTATAGTTTTTATTGGACTTGGATTTGAAAAAAAACTTTATGCGTGGTTACTTCGTTGGTTCAGTGACGCATAATTTGTGTGTGTGAATGACGCTGGCCGCGGGGCTTGTGCAGCTTCATTGGACAAGAGAACGAGCGTGCAACCACTACGCTCGAGCCAGAAGGCAAGGGGGCAACTAGCTTAAGGGCGCCTCAAGGAGGAACGGCCTCGGCTTGGGCCGTCGCTATGGAGAAGGGCATATACTAGGTGTCTCGCCGTGATGCTTTGTACCGTCTGGCGGGCAAGGGATTCTTCGACCTCGCCGGCGAGGTAATTCTCTAATACTGTGTTTTTTTTGTTGGTAATTTTCTATCAAAAAGGAGCCTGAAATTTGCCCTGTATCATGGCAATTAACATAACATTATCGACAAATGTATACAGTTCACCTTTTTTATTTCTTCCCTCTTTCTTTCATCACCGTTTAGCGTGACGTGTCTATTTTTTTTTTGTAATTTTTGACAACGATACATCGATAAAAATCGTAGGTAGTAATAACACCCTTCATTAAAACACGTCTAGAATCAAAATGGTACTTCAATTGACCTTCCCAGCCATTAACGATTAGCGTTTTTATGTTACAAAGTAATTTATGGGCGATTCATTACAGAGTCTTTATTCACTGTGACCAATGAAACTTACCACGTCACGTTACGATAACTTTGTGAAATTTTCTTTTAGATAGATAGATTACTCTTTATTGTACACCAGTCAATTCACAATTAATAAAAAAAATATTACAGACAAATATGTACAATTGGCGGTCTTATTGCTAAAAGCAATTTTTGCCAGACAACCCTTACAATGGAAGAAACAACATAAACAGTGATAGAGGGCAGTTGGTGGAGTACACTAAAAACTTCGCTAAAAAAAAAACACCGTCACGCCTATATTCCCCAGAGGGGGTGGCAGAGGTGTACTGAGTACACCCTCGTTTCGCCGACGATGTTAGGTCCCATGTAATAAGCGGCGAGCCTATTGCCATATACCGGGCACAAGTCTAGACTCCGGACTCATACTGGGAATTTTTCGTTAGAAAAACTACATTTGTCCGATCTAGGATTTGAACCCTCCTGGGTTCAAATCCTAGACCTCGTGATCACAAAGCGATGCGCTTTGCCACCAGACCAACGAGGCAGTCGACCTAAACTTAGATAATAGATTATAATCACATTTTACACACAACTAACATATAGTAACGATAAGTCTTAGTCTAAGAGAAACAGTGCTCCGGAAGTTTAGTGATACTTCCATAGAAATCTTAATAATAAGACACTGGAAGTTGATGTCGATACACAAAAAATAAATAATTTGTGTTTATAGAAAGAATTTCAGAAGAAAGAATGATAAAACAGATATACAATGCGAAAGTGGAAGGATGTAGATACCGGGGAAGACCTAGACTATCTTACCATGACCAAATAGACCTTTGTCCCTTGCGGAGTAGGTAGAGAGTTCCAACAGGTTCTTTCCTTACATACCTCTCTGGCTTCCTCCACTCTCATAGTTCGTCTCATACACGCTCCCCGCTTACGGAGATTCAAATACAACTCATCAGAAAATATTTTTTACAATATATGGGCGTATGTCTTTGGATTTTTTTTATCTGTGCATGTATGACAAGGCATTAACTGTAGTATTGAACAAAATCATGCATTATTTTCCTTCTAGTGTTATAACGATTTCTGTGGATAGTCCACTACATATAGAATACCATTACATGATCATTTCACAAATATATATTAACGCGTCGCGTTTGGTTATACCGAATAAGGATACGGTACCATAATAGGTTAGCGAAACAAAAGTTGGTGTACCTATCGCGTTGAAACGAATGGCCTCTGAAATGAAATTGGCCGGTGTTAATGGTAACGTTTAGTACTTTGTAAGACCGAAAATTGTAGATCATTATTTATTATTACTAGTTTTATTGAAGTGAAAACTTCTTTAGGCGCATTGGGCATTTTTTGAGATGGATGTAAACGTTACCGATATCTCTATATATCTTATCTTACTTTGACTGCCTCGTTGGTCTGGTGGCAATGCGCATCGCTTTGTGATCACGAGGTACTGGGTTCAAATCCTAGGTCGGTCAAATGTAGTTTTTCTAACAAAAAAATTCCCAGTATGAGTCCTCGCCCCCTATTACATGGGACCTCCTCTGCCACCCCCTCTGGGGAATATAGGCGTGACGGTGTTTTATCTTATCTTATTGTTAGCTTTTTGGGCCTAGGAGACCTCAAGCGCACTTCGACCCGATGGGATCTTTTGTGCTGTCCTTGCCCTCATACTTTTACGTACTTGAAGGATCAAATACTCCCTGTATCAGGGTGTAGATTCCAGCAGGGGGGCAAAGCCGTAGTTCCTCTGGACTTGGATAGGCCACTCCCAGTAGCTTCATTCCCCGCGCTGCCAGAGCGTCGCAGTGGCAGCGGACGTGTTTCATGGTTTCAGTCTCTGTACCACAGTTCCTGCATACCACGTCGCTGCAAAGGTTCATCTTGTGTAAATGTTCTTTTGTGCCATAGTGGCCTGTGAATGCTCCAATTAGTTGCCTTAGTTGTAGTCTACTGTGTTTTAGTAGTCTCTGGATGTCGCTGTCACACCATGCGGAGAGAAATTCCTTGAAGTGTCTCAGCCCTGTATATAACCTCACCTCTGTATATAAGTATGTACATATATTGTGTATGTGTGTATGTATACGTACATGGATACCCATACAAGTTGGCATGTTTTGAAATGGGAAAAAACCATTGAGCTCATGACACTCACCGCTACCGACATCTGTAAATATAAAAAAATACAAAAAAAAATCCGATCCGACGATTAAAAAAATACACACGTAATTGTTCAAGTTTTCATTTCTGTCAGCACTCTTGGAGTGCCACTGTTAGATTTTTTCGTTTAAATAAAAACGTTGCCCTACACTAGGATTTATTCCTTTGTCGTTTACAAACATGAAAATTCACAAACACAAATACCCAGACCGGAAGGTTAAGAGTCTCAAACACAAATACCCAGGACCGGTGGTTAAGAGCTTAAGCTGCTTCACCCACTAGGTAGAATAGTCGCGGGTTCGATTCCGCCCAGGACAAATCTTTGTGAGACTCACAATTATTTGTTTCGGTCTGAGTATTTAACGCACCCACGATACAGGAATAAATTCGAGTGTAGGGCTACGTTTTTAAACAATATCTATCTATCTATAACCTCACGCCAGATCCCTTGCGGGGTAAGCAGAGAGTACAGAGTTCCAACAGGTTCTTTCCTTACATACCATACCTTTAAACAATATAATAAAAAATAAATAGGTTCCCCTAATTATGTGAACTATTGTAATATTAAATAAAAAAATAAATAAATAAAAAAAATAATATTCCTTTGCTTGTTTATATTTTAAATCGTTGCCCAAAGCGCATCGCTTTGTGATCACGAGGTCCTGGGTTCAAATCCTAGGTCGGACAAATGTAGTTTTTCTAACCAAAAATTCCCAGTATCAGTCCGGAGTCTGGAATTGTGCCCGGTATATGGCAATAGGCTCGCCCCTATTACATGGGACCTAACATCGTCGGCGAAACGTGGGTGTACTCAGTACACCTCTGCCACCCCCTCTGGGGAATATAGGCGTGACAGTGGCGGTGGTTGCCCCAATCTAGAACCTTTACAGGCACAAACTATCAGTGTTAATCCACAAATTTATTATTCAATTAACCTATTATATACTGGACTAGTTTCTGCCCGTGACTTTGTCCCACGACACAGGAATAAATCACAGTGTGTGACTACGTTTCTTAAAAAGAAAAAAAAAGATTATTTATATGTCACGTTGGTCCAGTCGTGAATGCGCGTAGTGATCAAATGTAGTGTTTTTATCAAAAAAATCCCAATATCAGTCTAGAATTGAGCTCTTTATATGGCATAGGAGGATTCTATAATATTCTAAATGGCCGGCCGTTACCGATTCATCGAAGCTGTAATGCTCAGGGGCAATGAAAATAAACAACGGTAGTCGTAGCACCTGTTGGTCAATTATCCCGGGGTCTCAACAAAAACTCGCTCTTCAGAGTTCCAATGGCATGTAAAGTACTAAGGATTCGGTTATAACTCGATGGGTTATCACTTGGTAGAAAAAAACCGTTATTTTTTTCTCATGTAACATATGTAAAGACGGATAGAACAGAATCCAAATTCAAAAAGAAGCCATTACCAATATAAATTATTTAATCGGTTATATATTTTTACGTGAGAAAAAAATAATAGTTTTATTTCTGATGTTTATATATTACTGCTCTATAAGTCATGGCTCAAGGTTCTGTCAGTATCCTACATTACTCAAGATTGTCGGCCGTTATAGTTCCATCGAAGTTGTAATGCTTCCGGGCTATAGAAATAAACAACAGTAACCATAGGACCTGTTGGTCAATTACTCCGGGGTCTCAACTAAAACTCTTCTTCAGAAATCCAATAGCATATAAAGTACTATGAATTCGGTTATAGCTCCATTGGTTATCACTTTGTACAAAAAAATACCTATTATTATTTTCCTATTTCACAGAAAAACTGACAATTCAAAAAGACGTCATTACTAACACAAATTATTTATTTGTCGTATAAATAATTTGCGTTGGCGATGATTTATTTTTGAATTTGGATTCTGACAGTTTTTACTTTTTATTGGAAAAAATGAATATAATTTTCACTAATATTAGCTTTAAAATATTCCTTTACAATATCTCACATTTTGTCCGTTATAATTTGGTCAGTAAAATTCATTCAGTAGTATGTCCAATTTAAATACATATTTATTTGTGGACTTTGAGTACAATAATTATGAGATATTAATACTATAAAATGCTTATGAAATTTTAGTTTAATATGAAATCAGTCCGTTTTTGCTCTAGTGGCGTACGGCTGTCACGAGGTTCTGCATTTGAATCGTCTGCAATGCGGTAGTTAGAATATTTCTATTTAAAAAAAGCTCAGAAGCAGTCCGGAGTATAGAATTTTGGTGAGTATAGTGGCAATATGCTCAAACCTTTATTTAATTCGAAACTATCATCACGCAATACACTTCTCCCACCCCCGCTTGGGGATTAAAGACGAGACGGTGTTTTTATTTTATTATATCTTATTAAATTACGTAAAATTATTTCAACAGCTTTATAATGGTTTTATAGTTTACACCGTTTCAGTAATAGCAGACAGATTAAAAATATATTAAGCAGAGTAATGACATTTTTATTATCATTTTCTCTAGGTATTAAAAAGTTTTAATAGTTTATAATATTCAATAAACTGTTTATTGTTATTAGCTTTTTGTATGAAAACATTAAATTTTGTAATTATTACTGTGCACTGCAGCATTTCATTTTGTTTTCTATTTTTCATCTTCATAGTTAAGGAAAATTCAAAAATTTAGAAGTATTTTTATACCTATAAACAATTTTTATCAGTAACATAAATTCTTATTGATAGTACTCGTACTTTACGTTGCGAAAAATTATAATGATCTAAAGAGTGAGTGATTACTACTGGTTCGTTTAGCATCCGAAAAATAATTGAGATATATAGCGGATTCCTGTACAATTTCGATAGGTTACACATTTTAATTATTACTTCGAATTATAATTTATTGAGCCCTACTTTTAATAAAATGTATGAATATTTGAATAACTGAAGATAAAGGGAATCGCTGATGTGGGTAATAAGTCTGCAAAGCTTACATGAGAGTGAGCGGGGCATGTTTGTCGCATTCAACCTGAGAGATGGGCTAGAGTCGTTATGCAATGGGTGCCTGCAGATGGGCATCAACGTCGGATGCATTTCAGAAGGATTAGCCGGAGATGTGTGAAAACAGATCGGTCTGGAAGGTAGGGGAGACCTTTACCCAGCAGTGGGACAACATAGGTTAAAAAATAAATAAACTGAAGATTGTACATCATAATTATGATATCTATTAAGCAAGAAGTTCAGGGGTGAGTACAAACGGATTGACGTTAACGTAACCCTATCGGTTCGAAGTGCCATTCTTTATCACACTACAAATTTCTATAAAGTAAATAAACGTGACAGCAAGATTTCTCGATAACGTCACGGTAACGTTAAATGGTTTGTGTTTAGTATCGCTACCCCCTGGTATCGCTGCTCTAGTTTTGTTTTCTCCTCTAATATTTTCACGTGATAACGGATCGAGTTACGAGAGTAAAGCATAGTTCACTTTCGACCTCCACCGTTCGTTTTAAAGGATCAAGATCAGTTGTGCGTATCTTATGTTTTTTTGTTAAAAACTTTATGAGTTTTAATGGTTCCATCAATTCGTGTAAGTGTTAAGTTTGTAGTTGTATTACGTCTTGTAAGAATTTTTAAAGGGAAAGTTGTATGAATAGTTTCTTTTTTGCTGTCGACGTGTGCTCAATCGCTAATGCGTAAATTTTTAGATGGAAAAAGGAACAAAAATACTTGTAATATTGGAGTTTTATTTGCATATATTATTATATTCGAATGTGGTACCTCCTTATTAAGTAGGCACCACATTCGCATATAGTATATCCATTGGTCCATTTGTTCTTTTTTTGTATAAAATGTAGCCCCACAGTATTATTTATTGTTATTCCTGTGTCGTGGATGCGTTTACAAACATGAAATTTACATGCACAAACAACCATCCCAAAACAAATATTTGCGGGTCACACAAAGATTGGCCCCGTACGGTAATCGCACCCGTGGCTACTCGATCCAGTCGACGGAGCTTTGTGTGTGCGTGAATGATCTACGCTGTTGGCCGCGGGGCCTTTACAGCTTCACCGGACAAGAGGGCGAGCGTGCAACCACTACGCTCGAGCCAGAAGGGCAAGGGGGCAACTAGCTCAAGGGCGCCTCAAGGAGGAACGGTCTCGGCTATAAAAGTTTACATATCGTCAAGGACAAGTCAAGAGTCTCCGTAACTGGCGAGCGTGTATGAGACGAACTATGAGAGCGGAAGAAGCCAGAGAGGTATGTAAGGAAAGAACCTGAACCTCTGTACTCTCTGCCTACCCCGCAAGAGATCTAGCGTGATGATATAGATAGAGATAGGCATATCGTCAGACTGGACAAACTACCTGCTCAGATGGTTGTCGTCGTCATCTGTCGAGTGGCGACCACGAACCAAAACCAAGTGACCGTGTAGACCCTCCCACAAGTTGGACTGATGACTTGGTGAAGGTCCCAGGTAAACTCTGGATGCATACAGCACAAAGCCTGTCATCATAGTGACCTCTAGTGAGACCTTTGTCCTAGGATCAGACACCGACCTCGCCGGCGAGGTCGAAGAATCCTAGCCTGCCGATGCCGTTCCTCCTTAAGACGCCCTTGAGCTAGTTGCCCCCTTCTGGCTGGAGCGCAGTGGTTGCACGCTCGCCCTCTTGTCCGGTGAAGCTGTAAAGACCCCGTGGCCAACGGCGTAGATAACTCACACACACTCAAAAATATACCTTTGTCCTACAAAGTATGTTTTTCGGCTGATAATGTGATTGGAAAACGCGTTAAAATATTACTTAATCAATATCCAAGTAATTAACTAATAAATATCAGCCTGTATACTGCTGGGTAAAAGCCTTCTCTCACAAATCGAGGTGAGAGAGATTAGGTCATACTCCACCACGCGGACCCAGTGCGGATTGGTGGAGGCAGGTTTGTAGCCACCTGCTGTTGGAACTTATCAAGCCGCCTTTAAGGCTTCCAGCTCGGCTTAACGACTACCACATTAAGTGGTAACCGGGACCAATGGCTTAACGTGCCTGCCGAAGCACGGAGACGCTCGAATATGAAAATGCCACAAACGGTCACCCATCTCAGGTCGACCGAGTCGATCGCTGCTTAACCTTGGTGATCGGTAAGAACACCGCGGTCGCACAGCGCTACGAGCGCCTAACTAATTAACTAATACTACCACCTATATAACAACTTTTAATAGTAAATTTACGATCTATTGAAACCTATTTTATTAGCATAAATCATATCAACACTTAATAGGCGTATAGGCGTACTGTATTGTTTTACCGCCTATTGTGTTCAGTGTAGTATGACAGTTTAACTTGTTTATATATTATGTTGTCCAGGGCTGGATTTAAAAAGGGAAGGAAACGTCTATTTAGCAACACGGACACGAAAAACGCTATAATAATAAGATAATACGTATATGATTCAGTAAAAATTCCAGTACACAATTATATTTATCAATACATATTATCTATTATATAAAGTGTTTTCGTTTTTGTATTTTGACAGCATATTAAGAGGTATTTGTTGTAAACGGATTTAAAATACAAAAAAGCAATTAACTAAATTAATTAGTAGTGACTGTAGCTTTAGTATATTGATGTGCAATACGCGTTGCGATCACGGTGTGCTGGGTTTGAACCCTAGTCAGACAAAGCGTAAGCCCACAGAAATCGTAACAATAAACCACTAGAACTGAAATAGCGCACGATTTTGTTCGAAATAACTGTCGTTGATATGTCATACATGCAGAGTTCGACAGACAGACTTACATACACTCATGTCATTGCTGTAAAATGAATGTTTCGATGAATTGTATTACCTTTTAAATACATTTACAAGTTTTAGAAGATATTCTTATCAATTTTAGCCACTGTATCACATATATTGGTCTAATCAGTCCTAAAGTATTTTGTAGTAATTTTTTTACATGTGTGGCGGCAAGTTCACACGCCTATAAGTCTTCTAGTGTCTTATTATAAGAATTTCCAAAATTTCCATTATCATTTTGAAGTCTGGAATCACGATCGGTAATTACCTCGCTTCCTATTTCATTGGGGCATTCAAACTTTAAGTTGATGTATACATCACAACTATAACACTCGTGCTTGGATATAGGTGTAATGGTGATGTTTTTTTTCCTATTTTATCAAAATGACTGACTGCCTCGTTGGTCTAGTGGCAGTGTATCGCTTTGTGATCACGAGATCCTGGGTTCAAATCCTAGGTCGGACAAATGTAGTTTTTCTAAGGAAAACTTTCCAGTATGAGTCCGGAGTCTGGAATCGTGCCCGGCTCGCCCCCTATTACATGGGACCTAACATCGTCGGCGGAAAGTGGGTGTACCGAGTACAAGTCTGCCACCCCCTTGGAGAATGAAGGAGTCGCGGTGTCATTTATTAAAATGATTTTAACAGCTCCTGTAATAGGGGGTTAACCTATTGATGTAACAGGCTACTCCACCCATGTTAAATAAAAATTTGTCCCTTTACTTGCCTTTTACGATAAGGTGTAGAAAAGGCGTTATTTGTTAGGTACTTATAATAATTATCAGCCTATACTACCCACTGAGATTAGGTCTTACTCCACCACGCGGACCCAGTGCGGATTGGTGGAGGCAGGTTTGTGGCCACCTGCTGTTGGAACTTATCAAGCCGCCTTTAAGGCTTCCAACTCGGCTTAACGGCTACCACATTAAGTGTAAGCCGGGACCAACGGCTTAACGTGGCTTCCGAAGCACGGAGACGCTCGAATTTGAAAATGCCACAAACGGTCACCCATCTCGGGCCAACCGAGTCGAACGCTGCTTAGCCTTGGTAATCGGTAAGAACACCGTGGTCGCACAGCGCTACGAGCGCCTCATGTTAGGTACTTGTTAACTATAAAGGTGGAATGTATATTGCGTAGGTACAGCACACATCCAGTCATCGAAGCGACCTTTGGGGCTAACCTTCGTCCTGGAATGTGGTGATGATGATATAATATAAAGTTCTTAATACTACACCGAAAATGATTTGCTATTAAAAATTATGATAGATATAGATTACAATTTCTAATACGGCCCTGCTTTGATTAGAAATAACATAAACAAGTGTTAGTAACTTGAGAATCGGTTTATCGATTATGTAAAAGGCTACTCGTAAATAACCTTATTGTTTCTACCTATCTATATCGTCACACCAACTCTCTTGTTGGGTAGGCAGAGAGCGCAAAGTTCCAACAGGTATAAAAACTTGTAATATATAAAAAATTGTCTCACTGATAAGTAACCCTTCTTTCACTAATCGAGTTGAGGCGATCACACTACCGTGTGGACCTGGCGTGGTTTGTTATAGTTAGTTTATAGATAATATCCTTTAAAGTACAGTTGACATTTTTTAAATTTTAAAGATGGCATTAATCGCAAATATGTCCTTAAATTATTGTTCAAATCAAAATTAGGATAAATTTTAAATTTAAATAAAGATTTTGGAGTTTTGGCGGGAAGTCGAAGAGTGATTTTATCAATTTGTTTAAATTTCCAAAACTTGTATTATTTCAACTAATAATGTGTAATGTTGGTGGACTATTAACCATTACGTGTTTTATATGTGCAAGAGTGAAGATAATTGTAAAAGTGATGAAACGTGCCTTTTGACTTCCCTCAAAACGGCCGTCGCAATTGGTATGTAAAGTATCCACCGCTTTTCTATGCAGGGTGGGGTACTTCATTAATTTCATTATCATCGTTGTCATCACGTTCATCGGGGAGTTGAATTAATTTAAACAAACACGATTATACAAGGTGTAACATAATAAACGCAAGACCTGAAAGTAGTTTGTTCTAAATGGGTAACTGAATCGATTCCAACAATTTTTAATGTAACTTAAATTTTTTTTAATTATGCAAAAAATGCTTTTACTCCTTCAGTGCGCTATAAAAAATCAAATTTATTCTTGATTCATAGCAAGAAGAAGATTTCAAATGCATTCGTAAAACGTATTTCTCAAAACGCACACATACACGTACAAGTTTCATTGTTAATTGGGGTATAAAAGTGCTTTAAAAACGGGTAAAAACCTTTAAATTTGAACATTTGGTTTTCGTTTTGAATTTATGATGCAATTATCTAATCGGGGTGTCTGAGGTATTGCGTTTATTATGTTACACTTTGTATATCTCACTGGACTTTTGCCAGTGCAAAATACACTTAAAATTAGTTTGAAGCCATTACTTAAAGAAAAAGAAAAAGAAAGAATTAATTAGTGATTTGCCGGTTTTATGTCATGTTATTGATGAGATTTCTATTGCTGAGTGTAAACCCCCAAAATTAAAGGAGCAATAAAAAAATTTAAATATTTGGTCATATATGTCGCATACCTGACACTTCTTGGCTAAAAATAATCACCAACAGGGTTCCTCCTAATTTTAAACGGCGTCGCGGCAGTCCCAGGAGTAGATGGCGGGACGAACTGGACGCCTTTAAAAGCGATTGGCGCTCCATAGCCCTAAATAGAGTAGAGTGGAGGATAGGGTGGGAGGCCTTTGCCGAGAAGTAGGACACTGTAGGCTAACTAATAATAATAATAATTTGTAATGGAATTAGTAACTAACTGAATAAGAAACTAATTACTCACAAATTCAGACTAAGCCTTTAAGATTATAGATCATTTCGTACCCAATTTATCTAACTCCGCAAAATTGCATTCATCTATAGAATTCGCTGATACTGACTAATGACTTCCAACCAATTCAACCATTAATTGGAACTTCAGCCCCTTGACAAATTGGCACCTATTCAAATAGGTTTTAGTTTGTAATTTATTTTATTTATATACAACGTGAATTTTCGGAAAGGTCATGAATGGTCGAATTTAGAAAATATATCGATTAATGCTCAAGTAATTGTTAGGGTCGATTTTGATAAAACTGTATCATTAGATTTTTGAAATAAATATTTTCCTAAGCGGGAATCGAGCCCGTTGATCACGAAAAAGAAAACAACGTGCCAGTGTAACACAATATTAGGTTAGCAGGAAAAAAAAAGTTTTATACAAGTATATAGTAACAAAAATCTAAGTAACACATTGTCTTACCTTACCTATTATTCGGACCCAAGACTTTATGAATACAAACTTTCATTGTCTTTAGAGTATTTTATTGTGCCTCATATAATGGCAATATCGGATCTACATATAGGTGTACTTAGTGCACCTCTGCCATTCTGCTTGGGAAATATAAGCATGACGTTGTTTATTTTTTTAAATGATTCTGTTCTATCGAATTTGGAACAAACTGCTTTCAGGATTTGCCTTAACTTTACTTCCATGTTGTATAACAGGCGTTTAAAATCTATCTATATGTTTCACAACCGACCACCATAGCTTACGTAAGCACCATAAGTAAAATTCATACATTAATTCATCCAACTGGCTACGGAAGTACGAACCGTTACACATCACCAAAGAATCTTGTCCACCCACACACCCCATCGTCTTTGGGGTCACACTGAGCCATTTCGCAACAACCAACTAAACTTTGAAACCATGCCTTTAAAATTAAACCTTAAAAACTACAGTTAACAGATTAAATTCAAATTTTATGTCAGTTTTGTTTAGGGCTTAATCGTGTGATTCGGAGATGAAAAAGACAAATGGAGTCTTGCAAAATATTTGTCGGTGTTTTTATTGTCTGCTTTTGAGGTCCCAAATGAGTGTATCGTTTGGAGGATAAATGTGCAGTGATTTTTTATTGTTGCGGTAATTTGTATAAGATAAATATTATTTTATTTGTGTGAAAGGTCTGTAGGAAAAGAACCAGTTAGAATTCTGTTTTCTTTGCCCAATTCACAAGGGATCTGGTGATGATAAAGATAGATATTACATACCTTTCAATTACAAGACTGTCTCGTTGGTTTAATAGTGCATGGTGCGGTTGGCGATCGTAAGATCTTGGGCTCGAAACCTAGGTCAGACAAATTGTCATTGCCTGATTCTCGTACATTTTTCCTTTGTCAACATATTCAGGCCCTCAGGTTTCCCCAAGATTTAGAGCTTAAGGCTTGAGGCGCTCGTAGCGCTGTGCAACCGCGGTGTTCTTACCGATCACCAAGGTTAAGCAGCGTTCGACGGTCGGCCTGAGATGGGTGACCATTTGTGGAATTTTCATATTCGAGCGTCTCCGTGCTTCGGAAGGCACGTGAAGCCGTTGGTCCCAGTTACCACTTAATGTGGTAGTAGTTAAGCCGAGTTGGAAGCCTTAAAGGCGGCTTGATAAGTTCCAACAGCAGGTGGCCACAAACCTGCCTCCACTAATCCGCACAGGGTCCGCGTGGTGGAGTATAATCTAATCTCTCTTACCTCGATTTGTGAGAGAAGGCCTTTGCCCGGCAGTGGGCAGTATAGGCTGATATTAAGAGCTTAAACTGAAAGTTTGGTTTAGTATTGAATTTGAAAAGCAATATTCTAATTGTGCTGGTTGCATCCAGCACCTGCTACGTTCTCCAGGTTATTGTTTTACCTTGTTATGGGCATGCTCACTCCGCGTGTTACGTGGTTGCTACCCGAGAACCGTGGAAGCCGTCAGTTCTACGAGCTATGCGCCCCTTCTACTGTCAGTTTGGCAACTCTGATGGCTATGTTTGTTGGACTTTCGTTCTTTTATAGACTTCCTCATTCCTTATTTGATCTCGCAGAGTAACACCAAGCGTAGCTCTTTCCATTGCTTTGTGGTGACTCTAGGCGACCAAGCAGTGATAGCCTAGTTAGTGGTAAGACCGTTGAACTGCAAAGTCAAAGGTCTCGGGTTTAAAACCAGGCACACACCTCTGTCTTATCAAAAGCATGTGCGTATTAAAAAAATACTATTACTTGCTTTAACGGTGAAGGAAAACATCGTGAGGAAACCTGCATACCTAAGAGTTTCTCGAAAGTTTGTGAAGTTCGCCAACCCGCACTGGGCTAGCGTGGTGGACTATGGCCTAAACCCTCTTAGTTTGAGAGGAGGCCCGTGCTTAACGGTAGGACAGTTTCTTAAAAGGGCTAATATTATTATAAACCTTCTTATGAGGTCTATCGTGAGCGACTATGTCGCAGTATCAGTAGATCATCACTAGCAACACCCACTGGTGAAAGACTTTTGTTTTGAGATACTGTCGGTCGTCCTGGCAAACTTTTGGGGATGCCTTTGTCTGGCAATTGACATCTTTTGGTTCATCATCATTATCCTGGTATGACTATATACTTCCATCTATCTATCTATCTATAACCTCACGCCAGATCCCTTGCGGGGTAGGCAGAGAGTACAGAGTTCCAACAGGTTCTTTCCTTACATACCTCTCTGGCTTCCTCGATTCTCATAATTCGTCTCATACACGCTCGCCGGTTACGGAGACTCTTGACTTACCTACGTGTTATGGCTACCCCGCAAGGGAACTGGCATGATGATATAGATAGATAGATAGATAGACTATGTACTTTTAATAATGCAATCTACGATCGAAATGTTATGTCAAATTGGAGGATCCATCTTTAGGCTGATGGTGTTGTATCACACATAGGGCAAAAACCTCTGTCTTGAGACACTGCCAGTAGTCGTGGCGATCTTTCGGGGAGGCTTTGCTCTGCAGTGGCCGTCTTTTGTCGTCTGTCGTGTCATGATGAATGGGGTGTGTGAGGTCTTGCGTTGTTTAAGTTACACGTTGTATATACCGTGTCTTATTGTGTATGAGGCGAACTATAAGAGTGGAAGAAGCCAGAGAGGTGTGTAACGAAGGAACCTGTTAGAACTTTGCACTCTTTGCCAACCCTGTAAGGGATCTGGCGTGAATATAGATGAATAAGATGAATATACCTATTATGGTTATAAAATACACGGCGTGTCCAAATCATATTAATGGTTATGTCGCGTGGGTGTTAGGTTTCGTTATTCAATCGATAACTGCAAACAGCAATTTAGTTGTCAATTTCATATGATTGATTCGATTCAAATTTGTTAAGTATATTAAATTCATTGATCTTTTTTATATAAAGATTGGGAATAGGTTACTGTTATTATTCTGTTTACTTGTAATTTTTTTGTCGTGTTTAATCAATAGACTAAATGATATGAACCGTTAATTGTTGTCTTTATATGGCTAAGACTGGTTCAAGATAGGGATATCCTATGTAGCGTAAAAGTGAGGAGTATATATATACAAAAAATGAGATAGACTTCATCATGAGCACCAAGCGACAAATATTTAATGATGTCTCCGTGATTCACAGGGTAAAAACCGGCAGTGATCACCGAATGGTCAGAGGCACATTAAATATTAATGTCAAAATGGAAAGATCGCGTCTGATGAAGTCTACGCTCCGACCTTCTAATGCACATATCCAAAACCCCGAGAACTTTCAACTCGAATTGTCAAACCGCTTCGAATTGCTAGACAGCAGCGCATCAGTGGACGAAATCAACAATAGGTTGGTAGAGACTGTCCATACGGTCGGGTCCAAGCATTTTAAGCCCCACCGTAAAAATAGGCCTCAAAAACTATCTGACTACACCCGAAACCTTATGGCTGAGCGACGTACCATGAGACTCCAAACCTCCGATGATGCTAAGTCCTATAGGCAGCTCAATGGACAGATATTGAAGTCCTTGCGACACGATGTACGGTCCTTCAATACAAGATGTATTGAGGAGACCATAGAGCAGAATAAGGGCTCCAAAGTGTTCGCAAGAGACGCGTCTATTGGGCAAAGCCAGTTGACGAAGCTGAAGACGGAGGACGGAAACGTAACGTCGAATAGGTCAGAGGTGCTCAGGGAGATAGAGAGGTTCTACGGGCAGTTGTATACCTCAGTAGCTGAACCTGTTGTTGACTTGGTAAAAGACCCAAGAGCCAAGCTAACCCGACACTACACTGAAGATATCCCGGACATCAGCCTGTATGAGATTAGGATGGCTCTCAAACAACTTAAAAACAACAAAGCGCCGGGCGAAGATGGAATTACCGCAGAGCTTCTGAAAGCGGGCGGATCGCCGGTACTTAAAGTCCTTCAGAGGCTGTTTAATTCCGTCTTGCTCGAAGGAAAAACGCCGGAAGCATGGAACAGGGGTGTGGTGGTACTCTTTTTCAAGAAAGGTGATAACACTTTATTAAAGAACTATAGGCCCATCACACTGCTGAGCCATGTTTACAAATTGTTTTCAATAGTCATCACGAATCGTCTCGAACGCAGGCTTGATGATTTCCAGCCTCCCGAACAAGCCGGTTTCCGGAAAGGTTTTAGTACCATAGACCACATACATACGCTACGGCAGATTATACAGAAGACCGAGGAGTATAATCGGCCACTATGCTTGGCGTTTGTGGACTATGAGAAAGCCTTCGATTCGATCGAGACTTGGGCGGTTCTTAGATCTCTCCAGCGATGCCGCATTGACTATCGGTACATCGAAGTGTTGAAGTGCTTGTATAATAACGCCACCATGTCAGTTCGAGTACAAGGGCAGTGCACGAAGGCGATCTCCATAAAAAGAGGAGTAAGACAGGGAGACGTCATTTCTCCGAAACTGTTTACGACCACCATAGAGGACGCCTTCAAGCTCTTGGAATGGCGAGGACTTGGCATCAACATCAATGGCGAATACATCACTCACCTTCGATTTGCCGACGACATTGTGGTCATGGCGGAGTCGCTGGAAGATCTAGGACGAATGCTCGGCGACCTCAACAGAGTATCTCAACAAGTGGGTCTTAAAATGAACATGGACAAAACGAAAATAATGTGTAACGTTCATGTCGCACCCACCGCACTCACCATTGGGAACTCTACTCTTGAAGTTGTTGACGAATACATTTACCTAGGACAGGTAGTCCGGTTAGGTAGGTCCAACTTTGAGAGAGAGGTCAATCAACGAATTCAACTCGGCGGGGCAGCGTTCGGGAAACTGCGCAACATCTTCTCATCCAAAATACCTCAGTGCCTAAAGACTACAGTTTTTAGTCAATGTGTGTTACCAGTGATGACATATGGATCAGAGACGTGGTCTCTTACTATAGGTCTCATAAAAAAGCTCAGAGTTGCTCAGCGAGCTATGGAGAGAGCTATGCTCGGCGTTTCTCTACGTGATCGAATCAGGAATGAGGAGATTCGTAGAAGAACCAAGGTCACCGACATAGCCCTTAGGATAAGCAAGCTGAAGTGGCAATGGGCGGGCCACATAGCGCGAAGATCGGACGGGCGTTGGGGCAGAAAAAATATAGAGTGGAGACCACGTATTGGCAAGCGCAGCGTGGGACGACCACCTGCCAGATGGACCGACGATCTTGTGAAAATCGCAGGAAGTCGTTGGATGCAGGTGGCATCGGACCGGTTACGTTGGAAAGCGATTGGGGAGGCCTATGTTCAGCAGTGGACAAGTATAGGCTGAGATTATGATGATGATGATGATATATATGTCCAGTAGTGAGTGGAATGAGCTGTGAAGTGATGATGTATGTCTTTTATAAATTGTAGATCTGACAGTCATTAAAATTTTTTCAACGAAAATGGGATAAATATAAAATTTTGTTGGCTGGATAATTCTCTCAAAAACTTTTTACTGCTTTACATACTGCTATTTATTCTGAAATTATGACCACTGTAATGACAAGAGCTCACCTCTTAACTCATCGTTGGCGAAATCTGGATAGTTGGTCCAGTACACCTCTGCCACCTCCCGAGAGCCATTAGAGAGAGTTAAAAATACTTATCACGAGGTATTACGAAATAACTATCGGCACAAACAATATAGTAACCAAAAAAATCCCACTCCTAAATGCTTTTAATCCCTGCTAAGCCTATCGACTAACAAATACAGAGTCTTATTACTGCAGTAATTAGGTTCATTTCTCCAATAACGAAGTATTCACCGACCCACATTTGAGCCCTACATCCAGCAAATGATCTTAAGAGAAACTTAAGTGAAACTTAATAATTTTCTACACACTTAGTAAGTATGCTGACCGATCTATGAACTAGGTGAACCACATAATGACATCGTTAATGTATGTAAATGTGGTTTCTATTGGATCCGATCACGAAGCCAGTATTAAGAGGAGATGGCATTATCATATTTTGCTATACAATCAAGCGTATCAATGCGCGAGGTGGCGCGGGATCAAGAGAATGTTACACCCTGCCCATTTCTTGACCATTCCGATCTCGGTCTCGAACTTATTCGCGCCTTTGTTAAAAAGGCGACAACTTAATATTTCGCGAACGCGTCTAACCATAGTAATCCGCTAATCGTAGCCGCCTCTGACTGCGAACCTAAAAGCCGCTACCGTCGTCCGCGGCATGTTCTTACCGACCCTCCCGATTCCCTTACATCTCTTCTTTTCTTTCGGTTTTGAATACAGATACCACACACAGAATCAGACACCGACCTCGCCGGCGAGGTCGAAGAATGCCTTGCCCGCCGGCCGGTGCAGAGCACCACGGCTATTCACCTAGAATACGCCCTCACCCATAGCAACTACCCAAGCCGAGGCCGTTCCTCCTTGAGGCGCCCTTGAGCTAGTTGCCTTGCCTCTCTGGCTCGAGCGTAATGATTGCACGCTCACCCTCTTGTCCGGTGACGCTACAAAGGCCTCACAGCCAACACCGTAGATCACTCACACACACACCCATTTCTTGTACAACTGACGTTAAACACGCCCAACACGATGACGTCAGGGCCTATTTGGAAGACACAGTGCACAGTTGCTTAGGCCGACTTCTCTTTATGTTTGCTTTGTGATTCCGGTCAATTATCATATCGTCATATATCAAGCAAAACTAATTTATATCTATATTATCACGCCATATCCTTTGCAGGGTAGGTAGAGAGTAAAGATTTAAGCAGATTTTATTTATTTATTTATTTATTCTTTATTGTACAAAGTTACATAAATTAGTAAGTACATTTACAGATATGATGTACAAAGGCGAACTTAACGATTTTATTGTGATGCCTTAATGTTTGGTTTTCGAAATTTGCACCCATGGTCACGGTAATAACTGAGACTTTTGACGTCCAAAAGTCATTGTTATCTTAAGGTGCATTCTGACTTACACTTTACTAGTTTCTGCCCGAGACTTCGTCTGCGTTGACTTGAAACAGTAACCATAGACTTTTTCGGGACAAAAAGGGCTGCCTTGTTGGTCTGGTGGCAAAGCGCATCGCTTTGTGATCACGAGGTCCTGGGTTCAAATCCTAGGTCGGACAAATGTAGTTTTTCTAACGAAAAATTCCCAGTACACCTCTGCCACCCCCTCTGGGGAATATAGGCGTGACGGTGTTTTTTTAAAAAGTTGATGTAGACGTTTGTTTCTCACTCACACAAAAATGGATTTAGATGAAATTTGACACAGATAATTCATTATCTTGATTAACACATAGGATTTTTATCCCGAAAAAATGTGAGGTTCCTATTTAAAGCGGCCGAAAACAAAAACTTAATGTAAGAAACGGATAATTTTGACTTCAGCACATGGCTATAAACAACACAATCCCAAATAATTCCTAACGCCTACATGTTAACTTTGTACATTACACTCGTTATAGGAAACGCATTATCGGTAGTTATGCGTGCCTATAAGCGGTCTGAAAAATTGGGTTCACGATAACCGCAATTTCCGTTACCCAGTGTTGAGTTAAGTGATTTTATGTGACAATTATTTGTGGTAATGGAGTTTATGAGACCTATTGTAAGAGACCACGTCTCTGATCCATATGTCATCACTGGTAACACACATTGACTAAAAACTTTAGTCTTTAGGCACTGAGGTATTTTGGATGAGAAGATGTTGCGCAGTTTCCCGAACGCTGCCCAGCCGAGTTGGATTCGTCGATTGACCTCTCTCTCAAAGTTGGACCTACCTAACCGGACTGCCTGTCCCAGGTAAATGTATTCGTCGACAACTTCAAGTGTAGAGTTCCCAACGGTGAGTGCGGTGGGTACGACATGGACATTTAACATTATTTTTGTTTTGTCCATATTCATTTTAAGACCCACTTGTTGGGATACTCTATTGAGGTCACCGAGCATTCGTCCTAGATCTTCCAGCGACTCCGCCATGACCACAATGTCGTCGGCAAATCGAAGGTGAGTGATGTATTCGCCATTGATGTTGATGCCAAGTCCTTGCCATTCCAAGAGCTTGAAGGCGTCCTCTAAGGTGGCCGTAAACAGTTTCGGAGAAATGACGTCTCCCTGTCTTACTCCTCTTTTTATGGGGATCACCTTCGTGCACTGCCCCTGTACTCGGACTGACATGGTGGCGTTATTATATAAGCACTTCAACACTTCGATGTACTTATAGTCAATACGGCATCGCTGGAGAGATCTAAGAACCGCCCAAGTCTCGATCGAATCAAAGGCTTTCTCATAGTCCACAAACGCCAAGCATAGTGGCCGATTATACTCCTCAGTCTTCTGTATAACCTGCCGCAGCGTATGTATGTGGTCTATGGTACTAAAACCTTTCCGGAAACCGGCTTGTTCGGGAGGCTGGAAGTCATCAAGCCTTCGTTCGAGACGATTCGTAATGACTCTCGAAAACAACTTATAAACATGGCTCAGCAGTGTGATGGGCCTATAGTTCTTCAATAAGGTGTTATCACCTTTCTTGAAAAACAGCACCACCACACCCCTGTTCCATGCTTCCGGCGTTTTCCCTTCAAGCAAGACGGAATTAAATAGCCTCTGAAGGACTTTAAGTACCGGCGATCCGCCTGCCTTCAGAAGTTCTGCAGTAATTCCGTGGCAATGGGCTGGCCACATAGCGCGAAGATCGGACGGGCGTTGGGGCAGAAAGATTCTAGAGTGGAGACCACGTATTGGCAAGCGCAGCGTAGGACGACCGCCTGCCAGATGGACCGACGATCTTGTGAAAATCGCAGGAAATCGTTGGATGCAGGTGGCATCGGACCGGTTACGCTGGAAAGCGATTGGGGAGGCCTATGTTCAGCAGTGGACAAATATAGGCTGAAATGATGATGATGATGATGATGGAGTTTACTGAGAATGTTTTTGCTGATAGGTGTTAATGTGATACGAGCTTGTAGCGCTGTGCAACCGCGGTGTTCTTAGCCATCACCAAGGTTTAGCAGCGTTTGACTCGGTCGGGCTGAGATGGGTCACCGTACGCCTATATTCCCCAAGCTGGGGTGGCAGAGGTGTACTGTGTACATCCAATTTTCGTCAAATATGTAATAGCCTTATACCGGGCACAATTTCATACTTCGGACTGAAACTAATTTTTTGTTGTTGAAAAAAAAAATTTGAAAAGATTTGAACTCAGGACCTCGTGATCACAAAGCGATGCGCTGTACTGGAGAGTTGTAATGTACTGAAATGTATGGGAGACGTCACACAGCGCAGCCCCGGTCGGCGCCACGGCAAACGTCACGACTGCACGTAGCCGAGCGCTACCGTCGCGCTCCGTCAGCTATTTGAGCAAACCTTTAGGTCTACTGAGAAACTGTTTAAAAAATTGATTAACATAAGGTCAAACTCGAGTAACATCTATAAAAGCATAAGCATCCCCGCTAACTCTGGGGTCATAAATTTACGTGCCATTTTTTATTTGACATAGCTTCTTCTTACATAGCTTCTTTTTCGGTCTCGGGTTGAAACCCAGGCACGCACCTCTGTCTTGTCGAAAGCATATGCGTATTAAAAATTAACTATCATTTGCTTTAACGGTGAAGGAATACATCTTGAGGAAACCTGTATTCCTAAGAGTTTCTCGAAGGTGTATTCGCCAACCCGCACTAGGCCAACTCTCTTTGCGAAGAGGCCCGTGCCTAACGGTGGCACAGCTTCTTAACAGGGCTAATATTATTTTATATTATTAAGCTTTTTAAGACTGCATCCTTGATCACGAGCTCTTGGGTTCAAATCCTAGATCGGACAAATGAAGATTTCTAACGATTCTTCCCAATATGAGTCCGAAGTCTGGAATTGTGTCCGGTATATGGCAATAGGCTCATCTCCTATAATATGGGACCTTACACCTCTGCCACCCCAGTTGGGGATTATAGGCGTGACGATGTTTTATTATATAACTTCTGTAGTACTTAGTACAGTAAGAGGCGATAGATAATGCACATCGGCTAAAGGAGAAAATAATCGGTTACTTTTGGCTACATACACGTCGTCTCTGTTACTCGCTACATTATGTGACGTTTTGTCGCGTTGTTGTTACGTAATGTTTGAAAAAATCTGTCGAAATATCTTTTCTAGTACATAATAATGCAATTTGTTATTTACATTTCTGATATATGACTAAAGCAAAAAATATTTTAATAGAAAACCGTATATTTTGAACATTCCAAAATAAAATTAATTCCTTTCTTTTTAAATTATTGTACGCGGACGATAAATACAATGATTTATTGCATATAAAAACTATAAAATTACCATCGTAAGTTTGAATAAAATCATCATTTATGTGGCAGCCATTTCGCCTACGCAAAATTTATTATGATCGAAACTATTGGAATGCAGTTTTCGGATGTGAATAATATTTTTTTTTCATTGTAAATTATACGTGTGTGATTGCCAGTTGAATAAAATGGCGCCAATCCTTAGTGAGTGCCAAAATAATTGATAGATTTATCTATCCCTTGCGGTGTACGCAAAGAGTACAGAGTTTCAACAGCTATTATCTATCTATCTATATCATCACGCCAGCTTTCTTTCGGGGTAGGCAGAGAGTACATAGTTCCAGCAGGATCTTTCTTTACATACTTCTCTGACTTCCTCCTATGATAGTGGAGGAAGTCAGAGAAGTCGTCTCATACACGCTCGCAGGTTACGAAGACTCTTGACTTGTCCTTCAGATAAGACTCGGTCTATTTGGCTATGGTAAGATAGTCTAGATCTTTCCCGGTACTTACATCCTTCCACTTTTGCATTATATATCTGTTTTGTCATTTTTTCTTCTGACATTCTTTCTATATGCCCGAACCAACAGAGCTTACCCTTTCTCATCTTTACACCAATATTATTTTTCGTAAATACTCGCTTTCTTACTACGCTGTTGCGAATACGGTCGGTCAGTTACACTCAGCACATTTTAAAAATTTTTTAAATGTCAGAATATACTTAAGGGGGAGACTTGGCCAAATAGATTTTGATACTTTAAAGTACGCTCACTTTATCATTTAAAACTCTAGGTTATTGTAACTTTTGGGCGAGTATCACCTAGTAATGGTGAGAAGGACGATTGTATAGCAACCCCTATACAAAAAAAAAAATAGCAAATCGCCGGTAAAATAATGTGCCGAAAGAATAGGTATCGGATGGCCCCCTGTCACACTAGGACCCAAGAAAACCAAAATGTATACATGCGTAATAAATACCACTTATATACATCTCTACCCGTAAGGAAAACGGTCGGTAAGGGTACGTTTTTATTATTTATCTGGAGACATACACTCGGGCCTATATCTTACTGGGGAAGGCAGAAACTATAGTTCACCTCATTCTTTTTATACGGTTCTAACCACTAAAAAGGCGACAACTCGATGTTTTGCAAACTCTGGACGAGTAAATCCGTTACACGTCGCCGCCGCCGACTACGAACCTAACTCCCCTCCTATCAGCCGCTACCGCCGTCTGCGGCATGTTCTCACCGACCCTCCCGATGCGATATGATTCTTTCGGATACAGATACCGCACACACGATCAGACACCGACCTTGCCGGCGAGGTCGAAGAATCCCTTGCCCGCCGGCCGGTGCAGAGCATCACCAGCAGACACCTAATATACGCCCTCCCCCATAGCCCTGCCCAAGCCGAGGCCGTTCCTCCTTGAGGCCTCCTTGAGTTAGTTGCCCCCTTACCCTTTTGGCTCGAGCGTAGTGGTTGCACGTTCGCCCTCTTTTCCGATAAAGCTTTAAAGGCCCCGCAGCCAACAGCGTAGATCATTCACACACATACAATTAAGGTTCTGACGCACGACGTTCTGAAGGTATGTGGTTCTGACGCACGTCTTTCGCTTCATCTACGTATAATATAAATATTGTACTTTTGCATTATTAATGAGATACCGCTGAACAGACTGACCAAATTTGGCAAGAAATAGATTTTATTCAGAAGAAGGACATAGCCTCCAAAAAGTTTAATGGTGCGAAATACACGCCTAAAAATAGTGCAAACGAAGTAGGTACAGTTAGGATTAAAATTAATTAATAGTAAAATATTTTTTTAATACCTGCAGCCAGTTAATGATGAATTTTAAAACGGCCATTCAAAATCAAATGTGTATATAAATTTTCAACTCTACGCTTTTGCCGGCCCTAGTCTTGAAACAATCCTGGGTGAAGAATTACGTTATGCAACTGAACATGCAAAGGACATTGTTCTGCGCCCATACATGATTTGCCCCACAACCAACAGCAATGAAAAAATACTTGTATGATTTAAAAACACCCATAAATTTTCTTAAGGCATTTATTATTAAACGGACAAGCGGGGGAATCGCAATATTGTACAAAAAGTATTAGATTTTTAGGTTATAATTCAGTACATATGACGTTATATTGTATGTTGATATTCAGTAAAGATGTCGGTGACTTCGATATAAGTACTTACAATACTTTGAAATATTCGTTTTAGTTTGCGAATTGTCCGTTAGATACGGAAATTTGCCATTATTTTAATAAAATAGAAAAATAATGATGGCATGAGTCTAATGTTTGTTGGTTTTGGGGCAATTTTCGACATTTGCCCTTCAAATCCGTAGGATAAGACGAAGTAGTTCTTATTTACTTTGCAAGATTTGACTTAAGAAAACATTGCAAGTGAAATAAAACCTTGTAGAAACGACATACAAGAGTTTTTTCCGGAAGTCGAATAGTGCGACGGACGATTTAGCGCAGTGGTTAAGAGCTTGAGCCGCTCCGCCCCCTGTGTCTAATAGTCGCGGGTTCGATTCCCACACGGGACAAATCTTTGTGTGACCCACAATTATTTGTTTCGGTCTGGGTATTTGTGTATGTGAATTTACATGTTTGTAAACGCACCCACGACACAGGAATAAATCCTAGAGTAGGGCAACGTCTATTTAAAAAAAAAAAAAAGTGCTGTCGTCAATTTATTCTAATTTCCAAAGCTTGTGTTATTTCTAATAATAATGTGTAATGTTGGTGGAATATTAAGCATTATGTAGTCTTACATGTGCACGAGTGAAGGTAATTGTAAAAAAGTGACAAAACGTGCCTTTTCGATTTCACTTTAAAACGGCCGTTGCAATTGGTATATAAAGTATCCATCGCTTTACTATCCAGGGTGGGGTACTTCATTAATTTCATTATCATCGTTGTCATCAAGTTCATCGGGGAGCTGAATTAATTTCAACAAACACGATTATATATCTCACTGGACACTGGCAAAATACACTTAAAATTAGTGTGAAGCCATAACTTAAAGAAGAAGAAGAAGAAGAAAGGACATATCATGGGGACATATATTCTCAAAAAATATCGAAGAAAAGAAATATTATATAAATTCAAACGAATTCGAACGCTGCAGATAGTTTTAATGGTACAGAAAAAAGCTTAACATTTACGGCCAGTATAAATGATTTACAGCAAACCGTTTTCCAAAATATACAACCAATATATAGGTACCCATAAAAATATAAGACATAATTTACGACATTCTCATGCCGACGGGAAATTCGAACGCAGACTACATTGTATTGTTCACCGAAGCAATAAAGTCGATTATTGTGCAGCATTATATTTTATTGATGGTAAATTGTAAAGTTGTTTTACGAGATCGCTTTAAAGGCCGGAAATGTATGAGATTTAACCGATATATTATCTGTGGAATTGAAAAAATAAATGTTTTAATGATTTTTTGAATGTTCGATATTGTAAAATGGGGCACCGTTGATTGATGACTAGTATTTTTTAGTATTTTATTTATCCATTACGCCTTCTTGGTCTATGCTAATATTAAAATCATGTGATGTGGCAACAGGCTCGCCCCTTGTAACGCCGAGACCAATGATAGGTCGGCTTACAATGGCTACATGCGTGAACCTCTTAGAATAAATATTATTATGCTATGATGAACCTATTGGTTTCTTCTTCTTTAATCAGCACCCAGCGGCTACTCATCCAGGTGATTATCTTAAGCTTTCGCCACATAGCCGACGCAGCGCGACGGGAGCGCGACGGCAGCGCGGCTTGTGGAGTTGCAAACAGCGCAGCCACGCTCTGTGCGACGGCAAACGTCACAACATTTTTTTAGCAAGAGGTTGACTTTTTATTGGAGTCCGTCGAATAACCTCGTATATGCCATATATGCAATATGCCTTGCCTTTTGCGAGTACTAATTACAGGTAAAACGCATTTTTATTACGAAGTTCTGGCAGCTTTAATAAATTATCGTTAAAATTGGCTATAGATTTGTTTTGAACTAGCGACAACATAATGAATAAAAATCTTTTATAAAAAAAGGTAAACCGACTTCAAAAAGCAAAAAATTTAAATATTTGAAGTCGGTGCTGGTTGGTGCAGTCGGTTACTTGGCACCGACTTCAAATATTTATTTTTTTGCTTTTTGAAGTCGGTTTACCTTTTTTTATAAAAGATTTTTATTTTACAATTTTAAGTGACCAGTGAATTATTCTATAGTGGGGTACCTATAGGATTGACGTAATAACCATAATATCTCAATTTACACATTCCTATTGTTTGTCGTTAAGGAGTTCCCTGGTGTATCTTCTAAGTCCAAGGTCCAATGTCAATAAAATTAATATGGGACCACCTTGGAGATATACTGAACCCAATGCAAAAAAAAATATCAAAATCGGTCCACAATTGACGGAAATATCGCTGAACATACATAAAAAAAAAAAAAAAAAAAAAAAAAGCATACATACAACCGAACATAGAACCTCCTCCTTTTTGAAGTCGGTTAAAAAGGAATTAACCAAGGATTTCTTTTCTAATTAATCACCAGTTAATCGCTGGTTAAAATTAAAAATAGCTATTATTCATTGTTGGTCTTGTTGTTTCATTATTTAATTTGTTCAACTTTTTCCTTTTTGCTTTTTTGGTTTAGGTTTTGTACTCTGGTGTATTACTTTTGTCTGATTTAAAAGATGCTTGTATTTATCTCGCGATCAAAGGTGCTTAGTTAATTAATTTGTTACAAATTGGTGGAGGCTTATCATTAGCAATTAAGTTATTATATTTTTTTTATGTCATTGTGTAATTAGACTGTAAGATTTCCTAAAATAAATAAATATAAATACTGGAAACATTGGCAAATACGATCTCGTTTGATATCGATGGCACGATAACCACAGACGGGGCGAATAAGAATGGATGATGACTTTTTCAATTGAATAATTTATACACCTGGGTATAATCACGGCATAAATAATATAATGACAACTCGGCCCAGTGATAGAGCTTAAACCGCTCAACTTACTCAATGGAGTAGGTAGTGTCGGGTTGATCCTCGTACGAGACAAATCTTACTGTAACCAACAAGTGTTTTTTCGGTTTGTGTGTATGTGAGTGTGTGTGTGTGTGTGTGAATGATCTACGCTGTTGGCCGCGGGCCTTTACAGCTTCACCGGGCAAGAGGGGGAACGTGCAACCACTACGCTCGAGCCCGAAGGCAAGGGGGCAACTAGCTCAAGGGCGCCTCAAGGAAGAACGGCCTCGGCTTGGGCAGTCGCTATGGGGTAGTGTATACTAGGTGTCTCGCCGTAGTGCTCGGCATTGGCCGGCGGGCAAGGGATTCTTCGACCTCGCCGGCGAGGTCGGTGTCTGATCCTGTGTGCGTCGGCATCGGGAGAGTCGGTGAGAACATGCCGCGGACGGCGGTAACGGCTGATAGGAGGCGAGTTAGGTTCGTATTCGGCGGCGGTTACGATTAGCGGATTTCTAACGAAACGCGTTTGCGAATTATCAAGTCACCTTTTTAATAAAGGTGCAAATAGGTTCGTGGCCGATATCATAATGGAGTGTTTTTCGGTCTAGGTGCTTGTGTATATGAATTCGATGTTAGTAAACGAATCTACGACACAGGTATAATTCCAATTATGAGGCTACTTTTTTTTAAATTTAAGCCATGACCTAGCCTAACTATGCCAGTCTAACCATCTAACATAAGGCTGCCAATATATTCACCTTTTCTTCGCCTTTTCTTATTTAGAACTGAGCATTTCTATAAAGACAATTAGTAAAGTTCTATTAACTCCGCATGTACTACGAATCCTTTTAATAGTACTCCAGAGTAGCTCCGCGTCGTAAGTTTTAACCTCAGGTTTTAACGTACTTTGAACAAAACTGGTAGTTAAATGACGGGTTGACATCACAAAACATTGCAGGCTATAAACCCAGAGAACTTCTTTACATCAAATTTCAACCTTATTGAAATGCAAGAAAGTTTGATTCGAATTAAAACAGTCTCCGCGTTTACGACACTTTTCGATTAGGCCCAACGATCTACAGCCACGCGAACGATTCAATTTCCAGTAAATGTCATTTTGGACTTTATTTGTTGGAAGTAAGTGCCTATTTCGGTTGAAAGGAAAATGATATATGGGACGTTCGTATGTCGGAGTTATATCGCCACGCGTAAAGTACTTGTGGGGACTCAACTAGTTTTTTTATTTTTACCTTGCATGTTTTTTTTTAGATGCGTTCGCCATAAAATAAGAGATGAAAATACAAGCGTATATTTTTTACGATTGTTCAAAAATGGCAATATTTTATACACGCGTTCTGAATTCAAAATATGAATGTTGTAATGTTTATCTTTGATGCTCTGTTTTACGTGTATACTATTCTACTAAATAACGAATGTCAATGTTTTTATGTTTGTTACATAAATACACCATTTTCAAAATGCATTTGGTTGTCAATTATTTTTTTCCAGTTAAGTGTTGTTACTGGTGTAGTCTGCTTGATATGATTTGGCTTGTGTGGGTGTAATTTTCCACATTGTTTAGGGTTTCGTTTCGAAATCTCATAAATTTTATGTAGACAGACTTAGTCCTACAGTTAAGAGCTTGAGCCGCTGCGGCAACTGGATCGAGAAGTCGCGGGTTCGATCTCAGCACGGGACAATTCTTTCTACGAACCACAAATGTTTGTTTCGGTCTGGGTGTTTGTGTATGTGAATTTCAAGTTATTGTGGTGGGGCTACGTTCAAAAAACACATGTTTTTTTCCCAAGGTTGTAGAAGTGAAAAACTCAGTATAAATGTTATTTTCTTACTAAATGGTAAAACATTGCTAACACCAGAATGCATTGGAGTTTTTTCTGCGAGCAAAGCCGTGTGAACAAGCTAGTATTGTATACACGCGTTCTGAATTTGAAACATGGCAGTTTGTATGATTATCTTCGATACATTTTTTACATGTTTTTATTTGTTTAATAAAATAGGGCGTTTATCTGCACGTCTTTCGTTACTGCTAGCTTTAGAGATTTATTTCACACTTCAGCAAAAAAAAAAATTGTTTATATTTCGAACCGTTTTTATTACGGTGTTGTATTTAAATATTTTCGTTTGTTTTTCATACGTTTGATGTTCTTTATTTGAATAGTTTTGTGGCCAATTTTGTGTCTAGACAAAAGTTATGTATTATACAAAAATATTGTGTATTTTTTTGTGAGTGTACATGATTCTTTTCTTTTAAATTATTTATTATTAAAATGCGATCTTTTGTTTGTGAACATGGCAATATTTTAAGATATATTTTCTTAATGTAAATAATAATTGTACAATCGTGGAGTCTTGTGATCTAACTACTGATTTACTAACTGTACCTAAAGGTTTAGTTGGATTCCAATTAGAGTTTTCGGAAATCATTTATAATTCCACCGACATACGCTTATTTATGAACATTTGTAGGCAAATTTTTCTTAAACATATTGTGTTAATTTCTCATTTAATTTAACCATTAACGGATTTGTTTGTTTTTATCAGAAAATTTAAAATATTCGAAGCCTTATATGGGTAGATGATTTGTCTCGCGTCAGAAGCCGCTGGACCGGGGAGGTTGGCGTCGTAGGCAAGTAACCAAACAAAATAAAGTTGTTGTATGCGCCACTATACAAATAAATGAGAAGTTAAAGTTTCTTATGCAGTGAAATTCTAGGTATGCTTGGTGGGTCCTAACCGGGTTTTAGTTGATTCTAGTAACTTATCCTGGTCTTGTAATCACAATATAATATTTTATATGCTACTAGCTGTTCCCCGCGACTTCGCTCGCGTTTATAAATTCTAGTTATTGTTTAAGGGTTCTAGTAGAGTTTTAGTCGATGCTAGTAAGTTGTTCTTGTCTTGTAATCACAAGATAATATTGTACGCTAACAACTATTGCCTGCGACTATGCTCGCGTTTATTTTATAATTTATCATAGATATTATATTTTAACTAAATTGCTCGTGTCTCTGTCGATATACTGAATATTTTTTCCCTATCCCGTAGGAATTTCGATAAATCCTGAAAACAGTTTTTTGTAACTAGAATTACGTACATACCTTAGAATAATAATAATCTAGAAGCCGCGGGCGCGCATTCAGTTGAAGCAACAATTAGTACCTGCAAAGCAAGTTTACGTGCTGAGTCACTCGGCGACCGTCGCGCGAAATGACGTGCTCTACGCGTGTCAAATTAAATTTAATTATGGCGTCTTGCGGCGTTCCTACCTGTAACAATTCTAACGAGCTCAAAAAAAAACAGGATGGTATTGATTTCATGTGTAAGTAGCCCAATAGGACATCGTATTATTTAAATATTGAATTAAATGTTCCGTTCATAATTATCACCGAAAATGATGCGTCCATTTTGTCTGTGTTACCAATACCACAATGTAATTTTTCCCTACTTTTATTTACCTGGACCTTATTTGTTATGATACTAAATATTATTAATTTAATTCCTTATTACATTATAATTTTACAACTTAGTTATGATGACGAAAGTACTTTTCCTCTTTTAATTACTAAGAGCTGTATGGAAAGACGCTTTATATGTACCGCGCAGTATGATAGTTAAAGCCGGGATATAATTTTATTCCCAGTAGTATATTGATATGCCGGATGAATCATAGGCCTACATTTTGCCGACGATGTTAGATACTAAAAACATATTTCGCCACGTGGCGATGGCAGAGGTGTACCGCGTACTCCCACATTTCAGGCAATATTTAAAAAAAATATTGCTACAAGAGGGAGATTAACATTAATATTACACTTTTTCCGTCCTAAGAATCGATCTCAGAACTTCCTCATTTTAAAGCACATTATGAGTATTCTCCACTAGACCAATGAGGCAGGGAACGACACAAATAACAAAAAATAATTATTAACTTATAAAAAAATAAACATTACTAACTTACTGGTAATGGAATCGTGGTTTAACCTACTTAATACATCTATTTCTTTCGTTAATATGTTTAAAAGTACATGCTACCGCTAGAAATAAACAATAATGATTTTATAATCTCTTACCGAACATTTACCCCAAAGAGTGGTAAATCAATTTTAACTAGCAACATTATGCGGGTGGGAAGTACGGTGACTGCGGGACGTTTGTTTAGTTTTTGGCTGCACCGCGGGGCGTACAATTACGACTGGACGCGGCTTCTGGGTTATTGTTATTCTAAGTTACATACATGCTAAAGTTGGAGTCTCTAATAATAACAGTTACAGTTAGTTTAAAGCGAAAATACGAATCCCATTAAATCTCTATCCCGTAAGAATTTGTCTGACCTTATTCTTTGTCTATATTATAAGGGAACTTTGTGCAAAATTTCAGCTTTCTACATCCAAAGGTTTGAGCTGGGCGTTGATAAGTCAGTCAGTGAGTGTGTATCAGAACCTGCCTTTTTATATATTTACGGTCCCATAGAACAAAGTTACATATGCCCAACATAATTAATGGCATTTGCAGCTTTCATGCCCGTCGATAAGGTTATTTATGCCAAATATTAATACTGGATTATAGAACTTTGTTGACAATGCGAAAGTAAAGGGATGTATGTATCGGGGAAGACTTGTAGACTATCTTACCATGCCCCGATAAACCGTGTCTTATCTGAATGGCAAGTCGAGTCTCCGTAACCGGCGAGCCTGTATGAGGCGAACTATGAGAGTGGAAAAAGCCAGAGAGGTATGTAAGGAAAGGGATATGGCGTGATGATGTAGATAGATAGATAGGACTTTGTTCGTTGGACATGTCGATGTATAGATATATAAGTAAGTATCATCTGATGGGTAAGCCATAAGTCTCCGTAATCGGCGAGCGTGTGTGAGGTGAACTGTGAGGGTGGATGAAACGAAACAGGTCTAAGGAAAGAACCTGTTGCAATTCTCTCCCTCTCTTTCTATGCCTCTCCTTACACGCTTTCTTACCACGCATTTGCAAACGCAGTCGTTCAGCTTGACTTCGCACATGTTCCGCATTTCGACAACATTATCCTGCTTTCATTCTTTTTCATAAAAAGTGACGTTGTTTATACAATCGCTAAAAATATCTGAAAATAACTCGAACAAAGTCGCGGGTACAGCTAGTTGGATATCGCCCGAAAAATAAGGTCACAATAAAGTATGGAATAAGTTCGATCCAACCATAGTGTGTCCGTGTGTGTGAATAATCTACGTTGTTGGCCGCGAGGCCTTTACAGCTTCACCGGACAAGAGGGCGAGCGTGCAACCACTACGCTCGAGTCAGAAGGGCAAGGGGGCAACTAGCTCAAGGGCGCCTCAAGAAGGAACGGCCTCGGCTTGGGCAGTCGCTATGGGGGAGGGGTATACTAGATGTTTCAGCGTGGTGCTCTGCACCGGCCGGTGGGCAAGGGATTCTTCGACCTCCCCGGCGAGGTCGGTGTCTGATCCTGTGTGCGATATCTGTATCCGAAAGAAGGGATGTAAGGGCATCGGGAGGGTCGGTGAGAATATGCCGCGGACGGCGGTAGCGGCTGATAGGAGTGGAGTTAGGTTCGTAATCGGCGGCGGCTACGATTATCGGATTTCTATGATTGAACGCGTTCGCAAAATATCGGCCAACGTAAGGATGCATTAAATTGCTAGTTTGATAAAATTCCTGTGATAAAATGATCCGAGCTCATTCATAATTTGAAACTAATTTTTACAGTTGCTAGCTACGAGTAGGTATATAAATATTATAGATGCAAGTATAAGGTAGTTTATTGGTTGTTATTTTGTTCGTGATCTGCAATACGAATCATATATCGATGATAATTTTATTTGAATTACGGAAGTAGTTTTTTTATATGGTGCCTATTATATTTGATCTTCTGCGGCTCATCTGCGCGGGCGCACGACAGGTGTATAGAACGGATGTTCGACCGGTTGCTGGCAGCCTGTTCACCGGAGACTGGCCGCTAACCAACATGGCGACGATACGACGTAAGACGTATCGGTTTTCTAATTCGATTGATATATAACACAAATTGATATGTGGGTGCTTGTACACAGTTAGGTATTGCGGTCGGTGTAACGGAAAAGGGTCGTCCCCTAATATGCGGCACTTAACATCGTTAGCGAAAACTGGGTAAATAAAGTACACCTCTGCTGCCCCTGCTTGGTGTTTAAAAGTCACACAATTAGACAAACCTAATGACACCTCCTTAACGTAATCTTTTGGCTACAGAGCATGCCAAAGACAAAAATCGTTTATTGGTTTAGGTCATTGAAAAAAGCACTTACGAACGTTAAAATCAATACATTTTCACCAGAACGCGGCCTCCACTTAAAGGTCTGGCGAATAACTTAGAAAGCTTTGAAGAAAGAGACTTAGGAGACTCAGAAAAAACATACAAACGCAGCTGTGTTGGGCATTTACAAATATTTTTTTTATTTGCAAGATATGAATTAGTTTGTAAGTCCTCTCGCTAGGGTATTCCGGAATAATATTAACTTTTGGAAGTGGAAGTATGTAGTTGCCGGGGAAGACCTAGACTATCTTACCATGACCAAATAGACCGAGTCTTATCTGAAGGACAAGTCAAGAGTCTCCGTAACCGGCGAGCGTGTATGAGAGGAACTATGAGAGTGGAGGAAGCCAGAGAGGTATGTAAGGAAAGAACCTGTTGGAACTCTGTACTAGAGAGATAGATAGATATTACCTTTTGGATGTCAAATATCTCAGTCTCTTCCGTCACGATGGGTGCTGTGGAGCACGTACGTACTAACTAGAATCGTCGCGAACATAACAAAATATAAAATCCGAAATATTTTAATTGCAATGTATATCATAGCTTTTACAATTAATGTTAACCCAACTCTGACATTTAAACAGGAGAGAGACACAAAAAGAAATAGACAACCATACACACACACGCGCACACACACGCACAAACGATGAAAGGATGTACGAAATGCTATTCCCAAAGTTGACAAAAACGGAGCATTTAATTAAAACCTTATCACTCCATTGATCTGGATTGACCACACGCAAGATTGTCTTAATGACTTGGTTTCTGGATGCAGTTCTTTGAGATAAGTATCCGCAGTTAAGCAGTACTTATACCTATCTGATGGGATCTCATTAGTTTGGGTAGGTCGCTTGAATGATTTATTTTTTTGGTAATTTAAAGTTATTGGGACCTGTATAGTTATTCATAGGTATTCATATGAACATTAGTTTGTTTATTTAACTCAGAACGACTAAATTAATGTTGATATGTGGCCATGCTACTCTTAGACTACCTGTATTAATGGTGGTATCCGGGCGAGACGAGGCAGGTTGTTAGTTATCATTAAATTTTTAGGTAAAGGTGAAAAAACTTTGAAATGATAGGTATTTTCATACTCCTATCGTTATAGTTGATTATATTTCCAAAACCTGCGCATGAGTGGCACCGAACAAAAGCTGATAAAAATTACAATTTGATCGATCGATCTTTTACATTTTTTTTTCTTATTTCACTTGTAATTTAACACAACAACGAGCACTAAAATCAAAATTAACCGCACGCTACACCATCGAGTGTTTGCATAACTCGTTTCTGATTCGTCACTTCATTTTAAAACTGATGAAGTGTGACTTGCTAAGATTCTACCGTGGTTCCGTACTTAGCAATTTATATAATAAAGACATCGTATAGGTTGAACTGAACGGTGCAATATAATTCAAGGTCGGTACAATATATAAGTTAATCAGTAAAAGTGAAAATTACAACCTGGAAAGCGCTTATACTGTGGAGTCATCAAGAGCAGCGTTTGGCTCAGCCAGTCTGAGATAGGTAACCATTTGCAGCATTTCCATTTTAAGCATGCTTTGGAGGTAGGCAGAAGGCACATTAAGCCTTTGGTTCTAGTTAAGCCAAGTTGTAAGTCTCACGGGTAGCTTGATAAGTTCCAACAGCTGATGTCCAACAGCGTCTGCCATTCCAAATTGGCTCGTACCAACAGAAAGAACAGTGTATACATAGTCTGTAAATCTATACAACCCATTTTTAGCTATGTTAAGCTACTATTATTCATGAGATCAGAGGTACTCATTCTTAAATTAAAACTATTATAGTTTTTACGTTGCATTAAATTATTGTAATTCTGACACAGAGCCCTAAAAACACCAAGGCCCAGTCATACAAGTGTCAAATGTAAAAATAATATAGTGTGAGTAAAAAAAAAGATGAATATTTTCGCATATCACGCCACGTTAACGAAAGGAATGAGACGTTTTCTGAAAAAAATCACTGTACGTTTTTTACTTTATTGCTCAAATGGAAATGTGGCAAAACTAAAAAGCAAGAGCAGGCGAAATTAATCTTTATATTGTTGAGTACAGAGTGTTAATTTCAATGATTGAATTTTTGAGTTAGGTCATTATAATATTTGATCGCTGCCTAGTGTCGCAAAATAATTTGTTTACGTGCTTTTATTTTCCCAAGTCACGTTCTTGATGACAATTTCAGGCTTCGAATATGTCACAAATGCGTGAAATTATCGGACTATATATTACTTCTAACAAATACGCAGTACACTGATCAACAATCTTTTGTAAATAGAGCCCATTTTTGGGAGTTAGTGTTAGGTCCCCCTTATGTTGTACTTATTTGCTCCTGTGACATACACCCACCTTTATCACCGACGGCAAAGTTAATTTCTATCTATCTATCTATCTATATCATCACGCCAGATCCCTTGCGGGGAAGGCAGATAGTACAGAGTTCCAACAGGCTCTTTCCTTACATACCTCTCTGGCTTCCTCTACTCTCATAATTCGTCTCATACACGCTCGCCGGTTACGGAGACTCCTGACTTGTCCTTCAGATAAGGCCCGGTCTATTTGGTCATGGTAAGATAGTCTAGGTCTTCCCCGGTACCTACATCCTTCCACTTTCGCGTTGTATATCAGTTTTGTTATTCTTTCTTCGGACATTCTTTCTATATGCCCGAACCAACGGAGCATACCCTTTCTCATCTTTACACCGATATTCTCTTTCATACCTATTTGCTTTCTTACTACGCTATTGCGAATACGGTCGGTCAGCTTCGATCCGCACATCTTCCGGAGAGCTCGCATTTCCACCGCATTTATCCTACTTTTATTCTCCTTCTTACATACCCAGCTCTCGCTGCCATATAACAGCGTTGGGACAAGCATTCCATTATGTATGGCCAGCTGCGCTTTTCGGCTTAAGTGCCGGCTCCCAAGTAGCTTTCCCATCGCGCCATTCACTCTGTTCCCTGCACTCACTCTTCTCTCTATGTCAGCGGTGTATTTTCCATCCTTACTGAATGCTCATCCAAGATATACAAACTCATTCACTTGCTCCAGCACATTGTTCCCAAACACAATCCTTGCATTCGTTCTGGTTTCTTCCCGTTCAAAAACCAAAGTTATTTAAAAATTATAAAACCGTTATTTAATTTGTACGTTTGTAACATAAACAGTGTTTAACATGGTATACATTCTACAAAAATTGGTATATTTTTTTTTATATTTTATTTTCTGAATAATAGTATAGAGTTCTCTATTCATAACATTACGGTAGATCTCTTTGCTGGTCAGGGAGTACAGAGTTTTAATAGGAAGTGTGTGTGTGTGTATGCTCAAGGGCGCCTCAAGAAGGAACGGTCTCGTCTTAGGTTATCGTTATGAGGGAGGGCAAATACTAGGTGTGTCTCTGTGTGTGTGTGTGTGTGTGTGTGTGTGTGTGTGTGTGAATGATCGACGCTGTTGGCCGTGGGGCCTTTACAATTTCACCGGACAAGAGGCTGAGCGTGCAACCACTATCCTCGAGACAGAAGGGCAAGGGGGGCAACTAGCTCAAGGGCGTCTAAGGAGTAATGGCTTGGGCAGTTGCTATGGGGGAGGGCGTATACTAGGTGTCTAGCCGTGGTGCTCTGCACCGGCCGGCGGGCAAGGCATTTTCCGAACTCGCTGGCCAGGTCAGCGTCTGATGCTGCGGTATCTGTATCCAAAAGAAGGGATGTAAGACCATCGGGAGGGTAAGTGAGAATATGCCGGACGGCGGTAGCGGCTGATAGGAGGGGGCTTTATATATATTTGCTTATATATTATACTATACCGTGGTGCTCTACATTGGCCAGTGAACAAGGGACTCTTCAACTTTAGAATACAAGCTCGTCGGTTACTGTACGTAGACATATATCTTTTTTTTAAAAAAAAACGTAGCCTCACCCTAGGGTTTATTGCTGTTAGTGGGTGCGTTTACAAACATGAAATTTCACAGAGACCACCCATACTGAAACAAATAATTGTGGATCACACAAAGATTTGTCCCGTACGGGAATATCCGCGACTATTAGACACGGTAGGAAATCGTCCATCAAATAAATATCTGGAATTCTAAACCCCAGTATGTATTTACCTAAAATAAGTTTTTTTACAGACTTATATAAGCTTAAAAAATCGTAATTACTTTCGTCTACAGTTAATAAAACATTGATAGAGTAGGTACTTAAAAAAAATAGATCTGTCTCGCTATTTTTCCCATCAGGATTCTAGTCTCGAGGGACCCGCTGGCTATTAAGGCCAGGTCTCGTAGTTGTGGTATTAAAAGTTGTATAGTGTTTTTTTTTATGAATATCTGGGTAACATTTTTATTTAATTATATTGAGATGTCTCGTTGTTCTTCTCGTATAAAGTGTGATTGGCGATCATTAGGTTCTAATTTTAGGTCTGACTAAATTTTTTGAGTTGTCCTATCAAAAAATTCTAAGTGTCAGTTTGAAGTTTGGAACTGTGCCTGGTGTAATGACAATAAATGGGTACTTTTACTATACTGGGACCTAACATCGTCAGCGAAAGCAAAAGGTGGATGTTTATACTACACCTCTGCCAACGGCTTGGAGAATTTAATCGAGTTTTTTCTTAATTCAACGTAATATATTCAAACAATATATTTTGTTATTCAGTTTTTTCTTACAACTAATACAGCGGTAAGATACCTCATTTATTTTTGTGTGATAACAAAATTAAAATCAGTTACTGTTAATAAAATAAAGCATTAAATCATCAAATTAAAGCAAATTGAAGAAAAGTCATTAAATTAATGTAACACTCATAAAAAGTAAAGTCACCGCCTTAAATGTAAAAAAGAGATGGAAGATTTTAATTTATAGCCCTGCGTGTAGTTTGGAGATTTTATAACGTTTATTTTGTATTTTATTAGTTTTTAATTGAAGTACGCGTAATAAACCTTTTCCTATTTCCAACATTTGTGCAAAATCATAAACGTGTCTTCGTTTTCATTTTAATTAATTAGTATGATTTGTGAGGTATACTAAATTAATTACAGTAACATGTCTGCCGGTTTGTTAACTCTATGATTTAATCAAACAGTTATGACGAGTAGGTTATAAAATTTGGTGTCATAAAATTCTATAATTAGATATTTAATTTTTAATTATTAATAAACATGTAAAGATGCATACGTGTGAAGGGTTAAAAATAAAGAGACTGACATTTATTCATTCACTATCTTACTATGACCAGATTTACCATGTGTTATCTGAAAGGCAATTCAAGAGTCTCCGTAGCCGGTGAATGCGTATGAGACGAACTATGAGAGTGAAGGAAGCCAGGGAGGTGTGTAAGGAAAGAACCTGTTGGGACTCTGTACTTTTTGCCTACCCTGCAAAGGATACGGCGTGATGATATAGATAGATAGATAGGCTTTCGTTCGTTGGACACGTCGATGTATAGATATATAAGTAAGTATCATCTGCTGGGTAAGAGAGAGCGTGTGTGTGGTGAACTGTGAGGGTGGATGAAACGAAACAGGTCTAAGGAAAGAACCTATTGCAATTCTCTCTCTCTCTCTCTCTTTTCCTCTCCTAACACGCTTTCTTACCACGCAGTTGCAAATGCCGCCACAACGACCGGCTTTGTGCTGTACGCATCCAACTTCTACCCGCGACCTTCACCAGGCCATCGGTCCATCTTGTAGGGGGCCTACCCACTCCACGTACCACGCAGTTGCAAATGCGGTCGTTCAGCTTGACTTCGTACATCTTCCGCAGAGCTCGCATTTCGACAGCACTATCCTGCTTTCATTCTCTTTCATAAAAAGTGACGTCGTTTATCTGTTGGAAGTCTTTACTCTATGCGTACCTTGCAATCTGATGTGATCATCTAGATTGATAGAAGTTTATTAATTATTTTAATATAACGCTAACACAATTCGGACCGGGATGGACATACCAGTCCCATGCCGGATACTAAATAACGCTGACATCAAGTGAAATGTCACTTTATGACAGTCGCAGAGTTGCCGTATGCTATGTAATTTGACGCGCTATGGAGAGAGCTATGCTCGGCGTTTCTCTACGTGATCGAATCAGGAATGAGGAACTTCGTAGAAGAACCAAGGTCACCGACATAACCCTTAAGATTAGCAAGCTGAAGTGGTAATGGGCGGTCCACATAGCGCGAAGATCGGGCGGGCGTTGGGGCAGAAAGCTTCTAGAGTGGAGACCACGTATTGGCAAGCGCAGCGTGGGACGACCACCTGCCAGATGGACCGACGATCTTGTGAAAATCGCAGGAAGACGTTGGATGCAGGTGGCATCAGACCGGTTACGCTGGAAAGCGATTAGGGATGATGATGATGATGATGTAATTTACCCAAGTTCTTTTTTCAATTAGAAATCGTGGACCCACCCACCTATTAAATCGTGGACACACCTTGAAAGTAGGAAAATTTTACTGAATATTAATACTAATTTCACACTAACGCCCTGTCAATGTCATCCGCGAGCCAAAAGATCCTTGTCGGACTATAACTAAAGCATAAACAAATAATTTGTCATTTTGACATTTCGGTACAGCTCCATATAATTATGTAAAACTAATGAACTGTTTCGAAGACGTTTACAAACTAGAAAATAAATTAATATTATAATCAAAATTAAGAATTACTATTAAACAGCTATGATTATGTCGTAAAACCGCTCGAATTTCACCATCGTAAAAGTTCCCAATTCTTTTTAATCTAATGTCAACGGTCGCTGATTCTTCTTAGAAAATTATTATTCAAATATTGTCGCGGCCATTTTATGTTACCGGTTGTCAATATCCCTCCTTTTATGGCGCGAGTTATTTTTTTAATCTGTTTAGAGAATTGTTTCGTACGATATTATTTGTATTTTTTATAAAATGTTCAAAAGTAGATAAAATTTTTTTCAAAACCATGATCAGTGCTTAATAAATCTAACAATCCAACTTATATGTCCTGAAAACTGTTACTTTGTCACGATAGGCGTTGTTTACTAAAACCATTTGGTAAGAAATATTATTGACATATTTGTCACATTCTCACCTTTCGCTTATCTTTGTCATTGTACGAGGAGGGATCAAAAAGTAGTGAGAACGACATACTCCTTGGTAAAAAAAAATACTGGCAGGCATAGCTCAGATACATATTTGTAATATTAATAAAAAAAAATCTTCGATTCTCTTTTGTTTTTTTCTGAATGTAGTCATTGTGTTCTCGAAAATGGAGAAAAACGAAGTGCGAGCCGTTATTAAATACCTCTGTTTAAAAAAGTTAACGACGCAAGAGATTCATTGCGATTTGGAGGCAACATTAGAAGAGTCTGCTCCGCCGTATTCCACTGTCACAAGGTGGGCTTCTCAATTTCGAGTAGGGAGAACGAGCACGGAAGACGAACATCGTTGCGGCCGTCTATCGACGTCAGTCACAGTCACCCAAGAAAATGTTGCGAAAGTACAGAAAATTGTATTGAGCGATCGAAGAGTTACCATCCGATACTTAATCAAGAAACGAACCTTTCATATGGAAGTATTCAATCCATATTGAAACAATCTTTGAATATGAGAAAAGTCTCCGCAAGATGGGTGCCGAGAATGAACCGACCGAGAATGACCGAAAACCGACAGTCAGAAACAAAATCGACTTGACATTTCGAAGATATTGTTGGATAAGTTTCGAGAAGATTCTGAAAACTTTTTGTCTTGTTTCGTAACAAAGGACGAAACATGGGTCCATCATTTTGAACCCGAGACAAAACAGCAATCTTCACAATGGAAACGGCCATCATCACCAACCCCGAAGAAGTTTCGTGTCGTGGCATCGGCTGGCAAGGTTATGGCCTCAATATTTTGGGACTCAGAAGGAATATTGTTGATGGATTACCTGGAGCGTGGAACCACTATTACAGGCCAACCACTATTACATTATGCAGCTTTAATTCCCAAGTTGAGAAAAGGAGAGGGAAATTTCGAAGGGGCGTGCTGTTTCATCACGACAACGTACCCGCGCACAGGTCGGCAGTTGCGATGGCTGCCATTCAGCAAGCTGGCTTCGAATTGGTTGACCGCCCCCCTTATTCACCAGATTTGGCGGCTAGCGATTTTTATCGGTTTCCCAAATTGAAAAAATACTTAAGGGGAAATAGGTACGAAGACGATAACGAGGTGATGGATGCTGTGGAGAGCTTTTTTCAGAACCAAGACAAAACTTTTTTTGTGAAAGGGATTGATGCCTTGGAAAAGCGCTGGACTCGGTGTGTAGAGAGACTCGGAAACTATGTAGAAAAATAAATTATTAAGTTATCAATAGTCATTATATTCTATCTCATTCTCACTACTTTTTGATCCCTCCTCGTATCATTAATATTTATGTGTCTTAGATGTGTTACAAACAAAGAACTCACGTACACAAACAGCCAGACTGGAACAAACATTTGTGGATCACACAAATACTTCTTCCGATCGAGCCTGCGACCCGATCGGAGCGTTAAGTGGGCGGCTTTAGCTCTTAATCACTGGACAAATTCTTGTTCTATTTTACATTTCAGAAACACTCTGTAATACATAGAAAGAAAGAAAGAAAATAAAATTTAATTTGCAACAAGTAGGGGCAATACAAACATTGGTAGGGGCAAGAAATACATTACATGACCTCGCTACAAAAACCGACCCAACTCAGCATAATGCTGGCTGCTTATGCAACCAGCGCTGGTCTTCTGTTGAGCCGTTTGGTGACGTCATGGACGTTAACAAAAAGTGAGAGAAGAAAATAAGAAAAATAAGTCTTCTTCTTCTTCTTCAGCCGAAAGACGTCCACTGCAGGACAAAGACCTCCCCTAAAGACCGCCACAACGACCGGCTTTGTGCTGTACGCATCCAACTTCTACCCGCGACCTTCACCAGGCCATCGGTCCATCTTGTAGTAGGCCTACCCACTCCACGTTTTCCGGTACGTGGTCGCCATTCGAGAACCTTTCTGCCCCAACGGCCGTCAGTTCTACGAGCCATGTGCCCCGCCCACTGCCACTTAAGTTTAGCAATTCTGAGTGCTATGTCAGTGACCTTCGTCAGAAAAATAAGTAACTGAAATAAATTAAATAGGGTATATGAAAAATTATAAAAACAAAACCTTACACAGGAACACTTAATAGGTACAAACCCCTTGCCATAAAAAGAGAGAAAAAAAAATAACTGATGTGACAGCAAAGTGACAGTGACAATCACGACATTTAACTTTCCTAACCTCAACCTCTGAGTACGTGGCGTATACGCAGCATTTACAAAAAAAAAGTTACTTTAGGTTTTTATTTAGTTATTAAGACACCAACAGAGTACATATTAATACATTGAAAAAAACTAGTAATCAAACAGAAACACATTCCGATATGTACACCAATAACAGGTGTGTACATTATTTACCATTTTACAAAGCTTAAAATCTAAATTGAGAAGGGAATACAAATGATATGCGATTTACATTAAATTAAATTTTGATAATATTGAATAAGTAGACAATAATAATACTATAATTATAACATAAAAACTAAAAAGATAGCAAAAATATGTCAAAGGATTTAAGGATAATAATCTATTTATCTATAATCTAATGATTCCAGTATAATCTTTTTATAAATTGGAAGAGAGTCATGAAATATGTCAATATTATTATCATTTTTATTATTAAACTTATTTTATGTGTTACATACAATAAGTTTAATAATAAAAATGATAATAATATTGAGATTGAGGCAACATGCATAATTTTGACCAATACAAGGGCAATACCATCTCTGGAACCACGAAGCTGGTTCTGGTGGTATTGTGTAAACCGTATTGTGTATCGTAGGTAAAAATATAAAGCTTGTATATTCATAGATGACTATTTAATTGCACCAACCTAACACGTTTTTAATGTCAAAACTTGTATGGCGCCATTTTTCGTATAAATTATAATAAAAATCGTCACAGAACTATGTTAATTTCGTATGAATTATCATTAAATGGTTTGAAGATTTTTGTTTATTTTATGTTCTAGTATTTTTAATGTCTTTTTGTTTTTGAATTAATTAGGATATTCAGATCTTTAATGAAGATTAATTTATTATAGGTATTATAAAACTTTTGAACTGTTAGTGTTGAAAGCATTTTATGCTCTTTATCATCATGTATAGAGTAGCTGCAAATTCCAATAATCTACCTGTTTCCTTTAGCATTTTTAGTATGTGATTTTTTTAACCTATTTCGTCCCACTGCTGGACAAAGATCTCTCTCATGACTCGCCACTTAGCACGATTTTTGGCTATATTCGACCATTCCTTTTCATAGGCGTCCAGGTCAGCGCGCCAATTTATTCTGGGTCTGCCCTGGCGTTGGTGTCCAAATGAATGAAGACCAAACGGTCTTCATTCTGTAATTTATAAATAAGCGATTTTTTTTAAAACCACATTTTAATCGGATTGTCAGTTTGGAGGTTATCACGCAACAGATATGTAAAATGTTATAACATAAGTCCATTAGCGGAAATTTGTAGTTATTTATTGCAACGGTCAAAGACATCTATATTAATGTTATAAATTCGAAAGTAACTCTGTCCGTCTGTCTTTTTTTTAAAACGTAGCCTCACTAGGATTTATTCCTGTGTTGTGGGTGTGCTTGCAAACATGAAAATTCACATACAAAAATACCCAGACCGAAACAAACAATTGTAGGTCACACAGAGATTTGTCCTGTACAGGAATACCCGCGACTATTAAACCCAGTAGGGCGAAGCGGCTTAAGCCCTTAACCACTGTGCTAAATCGTCCGACAAATAAATATTTATTACGAAACATTTCAGATTATACAAGAATTTTAAACCCCAGTATGTATTTACGTAAAATAGTTTTTTTTCCAGACTTATATAAGCTTAAAAGAATTGTAATTACCTTCGTTTATCTATAGGCTGAGGCGCTCGTAGCGCTGTGCGACCGCGGTATTCTTACCGATTACCAAGGTTAAGCAGCGTTCGACTCGGTTGGCCCGAGATGGGTGACCGTTAGTGGCATTTTCATATTCGAGCGTCTCCGTGCTTCGAAAGGCACGTTAAGCCGTTGGTCCCGGCTACCAATTAATGTGGTAGTCGTTAAGCCGAGTTGGAAGCCTTATAGGCGGCTTAATAAATTTCGACAGCAGGTGGCCACAAACCTGCCTACACCAATCCGCACTGAGTCCGCGTGGTGGAGTATGACCTAATCTCTCTCACCTCTATTTGTGAGAGAAGGCCTTTGCCGAACAGTGGGCAGTATAGGCTGATATTATATATCTACAGGTAATAAATCATTGATAGTCGGTATTTAAAAAAAATATATCTGTCTCGGTATTTTCCCATCAAGATTCTAGACTCGCGGGATCCGCGTAAATCTAAGAACTCAGTAAAAGAAATAGATTTTATCCAGAGGAAGGACACAGCCAACCTTTTGTCTCAAAAAAAAGCTTAAGGGTGTGAAATACATGCCTGAAAATAACGCCAACGAAGTTGCGGGTGCAGCTAGTTGCTCATATCGGAAGAAATTAAGTAATTTAGCAGGAAATCAAGTCATTAATAATCAATTCACTATATATCAAATCAACTAACCGTTTACTAGACATTGAAATTCGACGGAAATAGGAATCCGTTTACTAGATGGACGATTTAGGACAGTGGTTAAGAGCTTAAACCGCTCTACCCACTGTGTCTTTTCGCGAGTTCGATTCCCGCACGGGACAAATCTTAGTTTGATCTACAATTATTTGTTCCGGTCTGGGTATTTGTGTATGTGAATTTACATGTTTGTAAACGCACCCACGACACAAAAATAAATCTTAGTGGCAACTAGCCATCTTCAACAGGAAAAGCCATTTTTGGTTTAACTTCTCGCTTATCAAATCTTACTGATTTCAATTTTAAAAGGTACTAATATTACAAACTTACAAATGTGAAAGTTTGTATGTTAAGATGTTTGTTACCCAATCACGCAATAACGGCTAAACGGATTTGGATAGAATTTGGCACACATATAGTTTATTACCTGGTTTAACACATAGGATACTTTTTATTTCAGAAAAATATTAGGTTCCTGTCTAAATTCAACGCGGGCGAAGTCGCGGGCAGGAACTAGTATTTCATATTTCCACGACTTCGTCCGCCTGGACTTTAAGCCGAACCCGACATTTTTCCGGGATAAAAAGAATCCTATATGTTAATCCAGGTAATAAACTATAATTATACTATAATACGGCTAGTATCTGCTAGCTGTTAAGAAACTGTCCCACTGCTGGGCACAGGCCTCCTCACAAATTGAGAGGGTTTAGGCCATAGTCCACCACGCTGGCCCAGTGCGGATTGGCGAACTTCACACATCTTCGAGAAACTCATAGGCATGCAGGTTTCCTCACGATGTTTTCCTTCACCGTTAAAGCAAGTGATAATTAATTTTAAATACGCACATGCTTTCGAAAGACAGAGGTGCTTGCCTGGGTTTGAACCCGAGACCTCTGACTTTGCAGTCCAGCGGTCTAACCACTAGGCTATCACTGCTTATAAACTACATGTGTGCTAAATTTCATCCAAATCCGTTCAACCGTTTTTGCGTGTTTGAGTAACAAACATGCAAACATTTAAACATACAAACTTTTAATACATTTTTCAAGCGATCCCCGCTTGCAGAGGTATACTGTGTACATCCGCTTTTTGCCAACGATGTTAGGGCCCATGTAATAGGGGGCAAGCCTTTTGTTATACAAGAGGCACAATTCTAGACTCCGGAATGACACTAGGAATTTTTCGATAAAAAATACTATCTTTTGCTCGACTTAGGATTCGAACCCAAGACTATGCGCATTACTCGCCACTAGACCAACGAAGCAGTCAAATAAAAAAAAGATATATTTCAATCTAGTGCATCATTCCTTCGCAAGAACACTCCCAAAGATTAAAAAATAAATATAATAATATTTACTTGAGATGGGTACTGTGACATTACTCAGTGTCAAAGGAAATTGATTTTTAATTCAATGGTGTTAAGCCATAACCATAGTTAATTATAGAAACGGGGCATGCCTCTTATTGCCATTGAATAAAGTATAATTTCCTTTGATAATTAGAACTGGCACAGTACCCATCTTATATGAATAATACTATAAATACGGCAATACAAATATTCCCAGACACTTGCCTACTTGAATAATCTCAAGGAAGTAACTCCTCACATATCACGATTAATAGACACCGTATATCTAAAGCTTCCCGTAAATATATCTTACAAAAAAAATATCAACCTGTTTGTCCACATTTCAAAGTGTTGTAATTTAAAAATCTTCTTTAGTATCGGTTTCTTCATTTTTTTAGGTTAATTGAACTAGTTCGTTAGTTAATTTGTTATTTACTTAAAACATCACTTCCTGTTTTATTGAAAAAAGGTTTAGTTGTAAATTAAATATAATGAGATACATTTTTGGGAACTTGGTCCAATTAATTCACTGCATTTTTTATGATTATTTCGGTATAATAATATTAGCCCTGTTAAGAAACTGTCCTACTGTTGGGCACGGGCCTCCTCGCAAACTGAGAGGGTTTAGGCCATAGTCCACCACGCTGGGCCAGTGCGGGTTGGCGAACTTCACACACCTTGAAACTCTTAGGCAGGCTTAGGTTTCCTCAAAATGTTTTCCTTTACCGTTAAAGCAAGTGATAGTTAATTTTAAATACCCATATGCTTTCGAAAAGACAAAGATGCGTGCCTGAGTTTGAATCCGGGACCTCTGACTTAGCAGTCCAACGGTCTAACCACTAGGCTATGACTGCTTATATATACCTACTTATCTATATGTTAATACGTGAAGCCAAAACTTTGTACACATTTTTACGAAAATTGGGCGGACGGAGGAGTATGAAATATCCCACACTTTATATAGAGAATGATATCACACAGTTTATATAGAGAAGGTGTGGAGAATGCTAATTTTTTTTTTAAATTATGCATAAAACATACCTTCAATCAATGAAAAAAACATTACACACACTACCATCTATTTGACACAATACACGTCAAATTGATGTTTGTCTTTAATATTATTTGTCTATAGTCTTACTGAATGTCAAACATAACCAGCAAACGATGAAAGAGTAGGTCGAATATCGACCTATGGGCGACCACAGGTATCATTAAAAAAGTCAACGAAGCCTCCATATTTTTTTTCACTTGACGCTCACCGACTGTCAACTGATCTTGGCTGTCACTTCCTGACACCCAATATACCAACAGCAACTTGCAGTTACAAAATATAACACCCCAACTTATTAATTTGCACAATAGAGTTCAAAATCGAATACCATTGTTATATTTCAATTCAATTCGAAAGTTTGTAATTTGTCAAAATTGAATATTACGATACGCCTGTCATAAGTTCTCGTGTTTTTTTTTGTAACAATATAGGTAATGATATTCAGCATTAAGTTATGTGAAAGTGTGAAGAGAGAGCGATGTAAATGATTAAGTATGGTGTATATTGTAATTAAGCATGGAATTGTGTGTGCTTAATTTATGCTTGTGTGAAAACGAGGTAGACAATTTATTTATGGGATTGTGTCCGTGGCAAAATACTCGCCCCCTATTACATGAGATCTAAATTTTTCGGCGAAAAGTTGGTTTACACATAGTGCGTTTCTGCCACCCTCGTTTTAGGAATATAGGCGTCACATGTTGATTATTTTACGATTAAAAGAAATAACAACGTCAAGAGTTTTTTTTTGAGTGGACTCTATAATGAGTTCTTAGATTTACGCGAATATTACACATGAAATAAAACTATTTTACGGATTTTATCGCGGTTTATTTTTTATTTTTAGTTCCCGACGTTTCGAGTGCTTTGCAGCACCCATGGTCACGGGAGGGACTGAGGTGTTAGACGTCCAAAAGGCATAGTTGTTCCGGGGTACCCTCAAACTTCTTAATTATTTACGTTGTTGTTGGTCCGAAACGTCGGGAACTAAAAATAAAAAATAAACCGCGATGAAATCCGTAAAATAGTTTTATTTTATGGACTCTATAATTTTGCATTTTGCGAAGAATTAGAAAGATTTAATCTGTTTATTCAAGACATAAATAAAATAAAGGACTCCCTCGTTGGTTTATTCCCGGAGTAAAAAAGTACTACCTCTATCTGTGCGAATACCATGCGTAACGATCACGAGGTCCGGGGTTCGAATCGTTGGTCAACATATAATTTTCGTCAAAAATCTCCCACTAAAATTCCGAAGTGTGGAATTGTGCCCGGTATAATGATAACCTACCTACCTAACCTACCTCTTACCTTACCTTGGACCTGACATCTTTATGTACAAAATACACCTCTACCACCCTCATAGGCGAAGAGGCCTCACAAAGCAAAAGTGAAAGCCAAAAATTTATTCATATAAACCAATAACTTACTAAAGTCAAAATTATTACATTTTTACATTTACCACCGGATCGAAATGCGGCCTCCACTGAGAAAGACCGGCGAGAAACTCAGCGGGATAGTATTTTAGCTCAATTTGTTTTATTTGACTGACCTTTCTGATAACTATTTTTAAAAGATTTTATTTAACTTACAATCTTCGTTTGTCTGTCTGTCTTTCCGGTTCAAATATAGTGATCCATTTTTCAAGCACTTGTGGGTATCCGATTGAGCTAAAATTTAGCACACTTATGTAAGTTCGGTGAATTTGATGATAGAGTTAGAAGGTGGCCATAGGAACACGTGAATTAAACAACATAACCCCCTCGTATTAAGGCTTGTTTGATTGCTATTAACGAGTACTTTACAACCAGATAGCGTTCCGGGTCTGATAATGAAGCCAAAAGGTGACCAATGGAAACACCCAATTACTTAATATAACCCCGCGTTGTTTGGGCTCGTTGGGTTTGTCTTGAAGAGTACTTTAGACCCGTATGGTGTCCTTGGATTGTTCCGTATGGTGTCCATTAGAACCCTTTAACAAAGCAGGATATATTCGTTGTGTTTATGCTATAAAAGCATGTTTTCAAAAAGGTCTTTTTTTAAATTATTGTTATGTTTTTCATTTAGCTGGTTCTAAATAATCTTCCAGGTCCAACCTGCCACAGTATCCCAATCAAATTCAATATAACCTCCTCACTGGAGCATGACTACCGAAAAACTTGTTAATTACCGATCATCCGTTATTGGATCAACACTGGCTAGCCACAGTTCAATCGCCGTAATATTTTAAGTTTTGGACCACTGTGAATCAATCAATATGGTAATGTGAATATGGAATGAAAAAAGAAGTAATTAATAAAAACTAAAGCAAGTTCCTTACGAGCAATACTTTCGAAGTAAAATTAATGAACCAATTTTAGTTTTTTGGTGCGTTTATACATCCCTATTACACATAAAAAAATTAAGTTACTGGAATTTCAAGCAGTTATTTTCATTTTAATAACCTTTTAATCTTGTCTCTATAGACAAGGTGTCTATACATAGTCTATGCCTTTATGCATTAATAATTGGTGAGTGTATTTAGTTCGTTCTGTTACATCCCTAACTCCCACGGCTATATTGCTGAATTGCAGTTCCCGCATTTTGCCATTTCTGTTTAAGCAAATCAGCAATATATGCCTTTATAAACCCCGGGTTTTCAACAAAAGTCAGTCATTATTCATTTGGTAATTAGTCTAATTACTGCCCAACTACGGACCTGGTTTCTGCCTGCCGGTTGGCTCAGTAGTGAAAGCTAAGCTACCAAAGGGGTCTGAATTCGGCAAAGACCGTGGTCTTGCGTGTGAGCGACAAAAGTACCGCGTTACAAGTGTAGTCGGTTATAATAATTGGGGAACAAAAATATATAGTTTTTTTTTTAATTACAACTATGTGCCCGTACCTAATAGTTCGTTAATCGTTAATCTAGTTTTAAAACTAACATTTTTAATCAAATATCACTTTTTAAATCTAGCTTCGCAACTGATTTACGTTCTGTAATACAGGCCTAAAACATTGAGGGAGAGTTAACGAGATTATGTATTTGCACTGCTTACACTTATGGCATGTCAGTGATAAGAAAGGGGACAAATCTATCGTAATCAGTTACACTTTGTTTTGACATTATTTATTACTTAAAAACAAAAACCCCGTCACCGAGAACACAGTCACTAGATAAACAAATATTCTATTCTTTCGTATATCATCCCGCCAGTTCCCTTGCGGGGTAGGCAGGGAGTACAAAGATCCAACAGGTTCTTTCCTTACCGACCTCTCTGGCTTCCTCCACTCTCATAGTTCGTCTCAAACACGCTCGCCGGTTACGGAGACCCATGACTTGCCTATCAGATAAGACTCGGCCGATTTGGTCATGGTAAGATAGTCTAGGTCTTCTCCGATACCTACATCCTTCCTTTTGCGCCTTGTTTATTTACCAATATTATCCTATACTTTTGCGTGGGGCCTACGTCAAAATGACAAGCTATAACATTTTGAATAAGAAGGAACTACAAACCATGTAGAAACAAATATTTTTTAAATGGTCACCTAAATGGTACCAACTGTTCACAAAAAGTGTTCACGTTTTAGTCATCTCTATGGTGTAGTTGATGTGACGACCATGAATTTATAACCCTAAAAAGATTGAATACTGTCAAAATATTGCTAAAGAAAATTAAACTCTTACTTACGGACACAACATTGAATTTTCTATGATTTCTACAACTCGAGAAACCATGATGAGTGAGAGCAATATACGGAGCCCGGTGTTACGCTCGCACCCATCAGGATGCATTAAGGTGACCATAAGGTAGAACTAATATGGACTATACCTATTTATCATATGGTTGAAATACGCTGTGAACCATTTATTACAGAATGGATTAAGATGGGGCAGTAAGGGCAGCTATCTCAACCGTTGTAGATACAGAAAAACGGCTCTAAGGGACTATCATAAATTTTTGCGATATTTAGAGCTGAATTTACAGATTCTCAAAAAAATGTACAGTCAGCAAGAAAATGGATAATTTAATTAAAAACTGTGACCACTACTCATTTAAGATGTGGCATATGCGTAGAAAGAAAGAATTACGGCAATAAACAGTGCCCGAGAATTTTACGTTAATTATATGTCAACAAGTCCATAATCGTACCAATTTTTGGTCACCCTACTTAGAAAGAGACGTAGGGCTCTGAGTGAGTATCCTTGTCATTCCGTTTTTTTCGAAGAGTGCTCAATCCAGTATGATAGAAATTCATGGGGACGACAAATGATAGCTGTCAGATGATGTATTACCGAAGACAGATAGTCGATGTAAGATGGCGGACGGCGCTGCGTTGTTATTCGATTGGCAACGGGGCGAGCGGTCGGATGTATCGCGGATCAGCTAACCTCACTGCATTCCATGTGAATATATTAATCTTCAACTATTGTGCGCGGTCTCAGATATCAAGGACGATCAATGTGCAAGAGAAGAATACCCTAATGTTATTTCAAGATTTCATTCATATTCGGCCACCAGCCGACTTTGAGAATAAAAATAAACCTACATTTTACCGTTACCAGCATTGAAACGGCCATCCCAAAAACCTAATCGCCAACACATTTTTTTTTTAAGCGTAGTTCCACACCAAGGCCTACCTATGAAGATACATTTATTTCCTTATGTGGGGGCTACATACAATACACACAATTTCTTCTGTACAATCTGCCTAACTCGCAAGAGATCTGGAGTGATGGTATAGATAGGTAGCAGGTATACATATTAGGGCCGAAACAAACACTAGTTGGCCATACAAAGAGTTTTACTGTTTCGATCTAACTTCCAAGTACTTGACTTAGTAAGCGGAACTGTCTACGCTTAAACTATTAGACCAAACCAAAATACGGATGTATAGAGTCATCATCATCATCATCTCAGCCTACACTTGTCCACTGCTGAACATAGGCCTCCCCAATCGCTTACCAGCGTAACCGGACCGACGCCACCTGCATCCAACGACTTCCTGCGATTTTCACAAGATCGTCGGTCCATCTGGCAGGCGGTCCTCCTACGCTGCGCTTGCCAATACGTGGTCTCCACTCTAGAATGTTTCCGCCCCAACGCCCGTCCGATCTTCGCGCTGTGGCCCGCCCATTGCCACTTCAGCTTGCTAATCCTAAGAGCTGTGTCAGTGACCTTGGTTCTTCTACGATGTATAGAGCACAAAAAGATAATTATATATGCTAAACGAAACTCCCAGACAAACTTGATTTTTGCTTTATTGTCTCCAAACACCAACAAACTATTCCTTCAGCATAATTATATTATTATATATACTAAAACGCTATCATATAAACATAGCAATGTTTTGTTTTGTGATAGCCAGCCGTAGCATACGGAATTAGACCAAAGAAATATATTTTTCTCTATCTATATCATCACGCCAGGCCCTTTGCGGGGAAGGTAGAGAGTATAAAGTTCCAACATTTTCCTCGAAACCTACATCATTCCACTTTTGCATCGAAAAATATTTTTTATTGCTAAAATTATACATTTCAAAGTACAAAGAGGGAACATAAAAGTTTAGTTGCTGGAAATAATATATTCATAACAAACCAACTTATGAATAAAACACGAGAGCCTAAACCACCCTTAAAAACTGAATTAACAAGTCAACCCCAGAGTGACCTCACAGTAAAAGCTACGCGAAAGTACAAGTTATGCAATAATATATCAATATTTAGGTTATATTTTAGCGAAAACACGACTTTAAGTCCCACAGTAAAGTCCGATTCTGTAAATATATTTTGGCAACACTATCGACAGCGATAATTGAAGGAAGTTATGCTATAACTTTTTTATATATAGATGGTATTTTAGAGAAATTAGACTCTAATTCCCTGAGATAAAGACCGATTCTCTAAAATGCCAGTTATGTTATTGAATGATTATTGTATAACTGCGCTCATTTTAACTTAAATTTACCTGTAAAGGTAATTAAACTTTAACTCTCATAGGATAAGGTCTGATTTCTATAAATTACCAATTATATTATTGAACAGTATCTCAGAGCATATGAAACAATATTTTCGGAACCTAGAACAATGGGAGCTAGAGTCAACGATCAAATATAGGTAGACACGCTAGCCGCACGAAAAGTGGCACCACTTAAAAGCAGATAAAAGTAGGCGGTACTAAATACTAGCAGTGTTAAGTTTTTAGTCGCTTGTTTACCGCGCGACGAACATGCTGAACTGGACAATTAAAAACTGTAATAATTATACAAAATAAGTAACAAAAACTGATGAAGAAATGTTTTATTTTAAGTAACTGTCATATCACTTTTTTTTAAATTAAAAACGCTACCCACACTAGTGTGGGTAGCGTTTTTAATTTAAACACAGGAATAAATCCTAGGATTTATTCCTGTGTCGTGTGCCTTTACAAACATGAAAATTCACATACACAATTATCCAGACCGGCACAAATAATTGTAGATCACACAAAGATTTGTCCCGTGCGGGAATCGAACCCGCGACTATTAGACACAGTGGACGGAGCGGCTTAAGCTCTTAAGCACTGCGCTAAATCGTCCGTAATTTATTAATGATACTTTATACTGGGTTGTCTTTATTCGCATTAAAATTATGCATTTTCAATTATTTTGTTAATTTATAACATCGTATGCATTCGGAGAAAGAGACAGTTGTCTCTTTCTCTCTTGGTGGACCACTCTACTGGTAAGCTTCGGTAGTAAAATCTTATCGCTTTTTGTTCATTACTATGCAAATACAACTTTAAGTGATACGAGTAAGGTACAATATGCCCTAATTTATATTTATATCATAACTATAACTACGCGGGACTGTGTATCTCGTTATAATATATCGCTAACTAGAGTGTATGCACTATAACTTTTGCTATAAAAATTACGTGAGGTGTTTTCTCTAGAACGAGGTACATTTTAACTATATGAACTTAACCTCAAACTCAAATAATATATAAGCCCTGCGGGGGCGCTTACAATTAGTCAATTTACATTTTTATTTAAATCTATTTTAAGTACAAATCTACCACCGGTTTGGAACGCGGCCTCCACTGAGAAGAGCCGGCGAAGAAACTCAGCGGGCTTGTCTTTTTTATTTAATTCTCTTTCTCTTCTTTCCTTTTGATATTTTTTTATCATATTGTGTAGATACAATGTTTAGGTTACAATTAAATAGCTTACAATCTAGCTCTAGTGTGATGCCGTACGACCGAGATATGAGACTAATGAAGTTATTTATAAAGAGTGTCTGAAGGATTCCAGATGGACCAGCACCCGTTCACGACTATGACTACTGGAACAGCCATCACTCCCCTCGACCATATTGGGGGGAAGGGAGTGACCCGCGCCAGACAGCTACCGCAAGCAAAGACATTATAATAGTTTTGTTTATTGCAATATCCAAGAGCTGGAGCTAAGAGCACCATAATACTTTCTACTGCTACGGTATTATAGCTTATCTTATTGTGAAGTGATCACCCAAACATGGAATCAATTATTGGACCTCAAAAATGACCCAAACGTAACGAGTCCCAACACTTAACTTTCCTTCCGGCAATCGATTCAGGTCTCTATTAGCACAGCTCTACCATAAAAAATAACGTCGTCTCTCTTTCCCTTATTAATTTTTAGTGAGGTGTGTTTGAGAGAGAAAATGTTTTGTGTTCGTTGTAAAGTAAATATTGCATAGTCGAATCGATTGGAACTAATTGGTGTTAATCAGTCGATTATCAATTAGTGAGGGTCCGTGAAGCAAATCTGGTAGACTGTTTACTTTTTGATTTCCATTTAAAAAATACGGTTGAATGTCTATCCCGTGGTTATTAGTTTGAAAGATAGGTTTTTTCTGTGTTTGAAAATATTTAGATTGGGGTGGATTTCTATTGAAGAGCAACTCTGGGACGTGGAATCCTAGGACGTTTGAATCCTAAGAGTGACAAAATATTCTTGTGATTTTTCATTGGCATTCCGGAGTCTAAACTAGTGTCCGATATTATGACAAAAAACTCTCCCAAACTAATATTTGGGTAATAACATCGTCGGCAAAATATGGGCGTACAAAACACACCTTTGCCGCTGCCGTTTGGCAAATAATATTAGAGACGGTGTTTATTTTTTTTACGGTTTAGGAAGCAGACCTTAATGCTTTATATTCAGTTTTTGAAAAAATTTAGACAGGGGTGGATTTCTATTGGAGAGCAATTCTTCGAGGGTAGTTTTTGGCGAGCTTCCACGTAGTTTTGAGAAGGTTTAAATTATTATCTGTAACCAATTGATTCGGTTATTGCTATAAGTAATAAAGCAATTGCTTATATCAATAAAACCACCAAATGTAAATAACTTTGTACTCACAGCCTACCCCGCAAGGGATCTGGTATGAAGATATAGAAAGCAAGATAGGTAGAAATAAATATCCATCCCTAAAATTTATTCACAACTTCAAAGGAAGTTAGACCTAAAAAGACCTTGGTCTGGATTTTTAAATCTATTCCGGAAATCTTCGTAAGCCTTTACGAATAAAGTAATAAAAACCAAAATGTATCTGTTTCTTGTTTCTTCTTTCCTTTTTTTCACGACAAACAGGCACGTCGTTAAGTTGGCCACTTTATGTACAGTCGCCCGCCAAATACCGATATCATCTTAGAAAAATATCACGGCGATTTGAACTTTATCTTGTTAAACCTAAAAGCGAAAATAGATTGTATCTTTTTGAAGGTGGTACTTACTTGTTCTTCGATTAAACGGATGCCCGATACATCCGTTCCCAGAAGGATTGAAAACGGTAAAAAATTAAAAAAGCCTACGGACACACGGTTCGATTAGTTGATGAGCATTGTACGCTATAAATAACTAGTAATAGTATGTTAATAGAAAGTAAGACATTTAACATCTTTATCATATCGTGATAGAAATGTTTTTTTTTTTTTGCTGTGGCCGTTATTTTTTTATTTTATTCATATTTTTTACCAACATAACTATGTAAAAACTTTTTTTATGCCGATAGGTTTTTAATCACTCATTTTTCAAGTTTTACATCTCATCAAGAAATTCTCATTTAAATCTGCATGATTTCGATTCAAATTTTCCAGTTATCTAATTAGTCTATATATATAAAAATCAATTGCTGTTCGTTAGTCTCGCTAAAACTCAAGAACGGCTAAACGGATTTATCTTATCTTGGTCTTGAAATGTTCGTGGAGGTCTAGGAAAGGTTTAAAAGGTGAGAAAAATTCGAATAAATGCCGGAAAACCCTTAAAACAGCCCTTTTCTTTTTCCCATATAAACGTTTTCTAAATAAAATGTAGAGTCAATTTGAACTTTATTGCTATTCAATAAAGTTCATATTAAATTATAATCACTCACTGTTGTCTAAGAAATGTAGGCGTGTGAAGTTAGGAACTTCAAAGAGTCAATTTGCAATTTATTACCGTTGCACAAAGTTCAAATTCAATCATATCTATCAAAATAGTTTTCGCGTGCGCGTTGGAGGATCTAATGTCGCGTTCCGAAACTTAACAAAAGTGATGATATCGCGAATGCGACCAAATTGTATAGTCACAAAATGTAATAGATCATTAGTAGTACTGATTTTCAATTTGGTCGGCTTCGCGAAACTTAATTTTAGCGAACTTCAGTTGTTAATCTATCAGATTATTTTGTTTTATAGATTGATAAATATTAAGTTTTGTCACAAATTAAATTTCTGAACGCAACCATAATATTTGACATTAGATTTGACAACCAAGAGAGTTTTTGGCGGGAAGTCGAAGAGTAATGTTGTCAATTTGTTTTAATTTCCAAAACTTGTGTTATTTCGACTAATAATGTGTAATGTTGGTGGAATATTAACCATTATGTGTTCTTATAAGTGCATGAGTGAAGGTAATTGTAACAAAGTGATAAAACGTGCCTTTTCGACTTCCCTCAAAACGGCCGTTGCAATTGGTATGTAAAGTATCCACCGCTTTACTATCCAGGGTGGGGTACTTCATTAACTTCATTGTCATCGTTGTCATCAAATTCATCGGGGAGTCGAATTAATTTAAACTAACACGATTATTTATCTCACTGGACACTGGCAAAATACACTTATAATTAGTGTGAAGCCATAACTTGAAGAAGAAGAAGAAGAAGAAGAAGAAGACAACCAACGGAGTTTTGGCGGGAAGTCGAAGAGTGATGTTGTCAATTTGTTTTAATTTCCAAAACTTGTGTTATTTCGACTAATAATGTATGATGTTGGTGGAATATTAACCATTATGTGTTCTTATATGTGCATGAGTGAAGGTACTTGTAACAAAGTGATAAAACGTGCCTTTTCGACTTCCCTCATAACGGCAGTTGCAATTGGTATGTAAAGTATCCACCGCTTTACCTACTATCCAGGGTAGGGTACTTCATTATCATCGTTGTCATCAAAATCCATTGGGGAGTCGAATCAATTTATACAAACACGATTATATATCTCACTGGACACTGGCAAAATACACTTAAAATTAGTGTGAAGCCATAACTTGAAGAAGAAGAAGAAGAAGACAACCAACTAATATGTCAATCCATCCTGTCGCACTTCAAAACACGGAAAAAGTATTACGATATTGTGTTACGATATCTATGAGTGCGCGAGAACTTTCTTTACTTTGGTGATCCTTTGTAATAGTGACATTCCAAGTAATGTGCTTTTATTTTGATATTTTGTGATAGTGACACTTTAAGTAAGCGAAAAATTTTCTCACTTTGATTAATTACAATTTACGATGCCGAGGAGAAGACGACCTGACTTAAGTTGTCGCAGTCAATCAAATGTGCGAAGAGCTACCTCACGTGCTAACCGCACTGATGACCAGAGAGAGACAGATCAAGAAAATAGTCGTATTGCTATGTCAGAATTGCGTTATTTAGTGAGTGACAATGAAGTAAATAGGCTTAGAATGCAACGAGTTCGTGCACATCAAACACAACAACAGCAAGCACGACATAATTAAATTGAGCGAATCCGCAGACGCAGTGCTACTGTGATTCTTGAACGAGCTGCATTCCACTATAATCCGGCAATTGATTATTGTGCCGACAAATCGGTAACAATAGGGGAAATGAAAATAATTTGTAAATATTGTAAGGCGTTAAAATACACTGGTGAATCTACTGGATTATGTTGTGCTGGAGGCAAAGTAAAATTGCCACAATTGGTCCCACCACCAGATCCTTTACGATCTTTAGTTTCTGGGATAGGAAATGATTCTAAGCACTTCTTGGCCAACATTCAGAAATATAACAGCTGTTTCCAGATGACATCATTTGGCGCTACACATATTATACAGGACAATTTCATGCCCACTTTCAAGGTATTATACCAGAATATTTTTTTTATAATATTCAATATGTACCGATATATATATATATATATATATATATATATATATATATATATATATATATATATATATATATATATATATATATATATCGGAAATAATTAATGGACAAATTTTTAAAAATTACAGATACAAGGACAAATTTATCACTTACTGGGGGCACTGTTACCACTACCTGATGCAGATTATCAATTTTTACAAATTTATTTTATGGGCAATTCAGATGCGGAAGTAGATAATCGTTGTGGTCACAATCCAACAGTGAAGAGAACCATTGTCCAAGAATTACAAATGTTTCTTCATCAGAATAACAATTTAGTAAACATGTTCAAAATAGCATTGGATCGGATGCCATCTGATAGCCATAATATTATCATTCGAGCTGACAAAACACCTGCCGGTGAACACACAAGGAGGTTTAATTCACCTACCATTGACGAAGTGGCTGTTGTCATTGTGGGAGAAAATTTACAATCTAGAGATATTGTGCTTCATCGTAGGAATAGTGATTTAAAACGTGTATCTGAAACACACAGGAGTTATGATGCATTACAATATCCTTTGATCTTCTGGCAGGAAAGATGGATACCATTTTAATATCAAAATGGTAAATCAAGTAACAGGTAAATAAATTGAACAAGATTAAATAATATTTTTAAATTCAATTCATCTCAGTAACAAATTAAACATTTATCATTTTTGATTGCAGGTGCTGAAACCAACAAAAAGTTAGTGCTATGAATTTCTATTCTGTTTTGTAAGTAAGCAACATGATGTGTCGAAAATAATAATAAAACTTCATGCTTCATTCAAAAAATGCTTTTTTATTAAATACGGATTCGTTTTGTTTTGTTTTAAGATATTTTATACTAAAGTTTAGGTCTTTTATTTATTGATTGAGGTAGTACGAAGTCTGCCGGGTCAGCTAGTTGTTAATATAAATTACACTTACTTTATAAATTTTAACACTTACAACCACCTATTACCTATTAGTAACAAAGAATAGTGCACATAAGAATTACAAAAAAACATACAGATTTAAACAATATTTACTTATATTTTATTATTACCCTTTACATACAAAATAAAAAAAATACCCAACAAGTTGTAAACAGGCCGAATAAAAACAACATTTAACCCTACTTACCAATTCATACAAAAAAAAATCAGCCAACAAGTTTTGAAAAATATTCTCCAACCCAAGCGCCCGTATGTCACACAGCATCAGGTTAAAACATTTCAAAATCATGTTTGCCTTTCACAGTAATAAGATGATTGTTTTAACAATAACCTACGGTTCAAATAGTCCGGTTCAAACTCGTACTGCGCATACGCACGCATGTTAACAAATAATAATTGGACTTGTTTTAGTAATTGTCATAATTAGGTTTAAATTTCCGTTTTAGGAACCGGTAAAGGTAAGAATAATTGTTCTGTCTTGTTCGTCTAGTCCATGGTTAGCTATCACGAGGTTCTAGATTTGAATCCTTGGAGCGACAAAATGTTCTTGTGATTTTTTCATCTATAAGTTTTATTGACATTCCGGAGTCAAAATAGTGTCCGAAATAATGACAGAAAAGTCTCTCCTATTAGATTGGGTACTAACATCCTTGGCAAAATATGGGCGTATAAAGTACACCTTTGCCGCTCCCGCTTGGCAAATAATATTAGGGACGGTGTTTATTTTTTACGTTTTAGAAAGCAGACCTTTATCCTTTATGTTCAGTTATGCAAATCAAATAAAATGTTAATTATTGTTGTAAAAGCGATACATCAACCTTTCATTAAAGGCAGCAGTAGAGGTGTACTACCAACGCCTTTCGCCAACGATGTTAGATCCCAATAGAGGGTGAGTCTATACACCGGCTGTAATTCCAGACCCAAGACTGCCATTGCTAATCTGACAATTATTATTTCAATACGCCATTAAATTATTGTCATTAGTATGTACATATATAGCCATTACCGATGTCTGTCTGTTCGTCAAAGTTACAGGGCAGACAGTATAGTGAGATAAGGATCTTTTGTCTTACGTATCACATTTACAGGGGGGCGTTGGTATGCAATTATGGTAATTTAGCAAAATGTTTCTACTTCCAATGAGATATTTCAATATTTGGGTCCGAACCGGATACTTAAAAAAAATATGACGGACGATTTAGCGCAGTGGTTAAGAGCTTAAGCCGCTCCGCCCACTGTGTCTATTAGTCGCGGGTTCGATTCCCGCACGAGACAAATCTTTGTGTGATCCTCAATTATTTGTTCCGGTCTGGGTATTTGTGTATGTGAATTTTCATGTTTGTAAACGCACCCACAACACAGGAATAAATTCTAGTGCGGAGCTAGGTTTTTCGAAAAAAAAAGAAAAAGAAAGGATTAAAAACTCGGATAAATTTCATAGCAAATGACAACTCTGCGACTGTCATGTAGTGACATTTAACTTGACAGCGTTAGTTCCGAATTTGGCCGCGGGCGCAAAGATCCTTGACGGACTGCATTTATTTATTTATTTTATTTATTTAAAGCCACACCATCGACAATTCACGAATTTTACATAAATAAATTATATCAATTTTTCATGCTGTGTGAAGTATCTTTTTAGGCGTGTACAACACTCAATGTATCATTAAAATACGTATACAATTATGTATACGTATTTCGTACGTTCACAGATTCGCATCCATACAACACGTATAGTACTCTACTTTAGTCTATTTTTCATATATACATTGTAATTTTAGCATGCTTTTAAATTTATTTCTATTGTAAGGACATATTGTGTCCCTTTATTTTTGTAACATTGCTAATGGAAGAGCAGAGTCTCCTAACACAAGTATAAACATACTTAAAAGGAGTCTCCAACCACTGTCAAAGAATGTTTTGTTGTTACCGAAATAAAGATTTTTGTTTTTTTTTTTTGATTATGTATACACTTAAGGTTTGGTCAAATAGCTGACGGAGCGTGACAGGAGCGTGACAGAAGCGCTCGTCTACGTTTGGTCGTGACGTTTGCCGTCGCGCCAAGCGACATGTACATTTCAGTACATTACAACTCCCCAAACCGCACCAACGTCGCGCTTCCGTCGCGCTACGTCGGCTATGTGGCAAAACCTTTAGTCGCACGTTACGTACTTACGTTACGCCTTCGTAACGAGGATAGCATAGGTGTACTATGCACACTCACACTTCGCCAACGTTGGGCGGTATATGGGCCATAATTCTAGACTCCAGACTGCTTCTGATATTTTAGTGAAAAGACAAATATTATTTCTTCGATACGCCATTAAATTATAGTCATTAGTACATATGTAGCCATTACCGATGTCTGTCTGTTCGTCAAAGTCACAGGGCAGACAGTATTTGAAATGTATCATTGTAAAAAAGGAACTAATTATGGGTTGTACTGACGAAAGCACGAAGTTGTTTTTGTGATCTATATGGAAGTTGTAAGGGGTAATTACAAGCTTTTATTTAACTTTAAATGTGCGTAGGTCTTTCTGTCTGTCTTTCAGGTTTAAATTTTCAGAACCATTCATCAAGCACGTTCGATTGAGCTGAAATTTGGCATATACATTTGTAAGTTTAGTAACAATGCAATAATATGGTACCATAGAGCTGGTCTGATAATGGTGACAAGAGGTGGCCATAGAAACATGTACACAACAAGTACTATACAATCAGATGGTATTCAGGGTTGGATGATGAAGCCCAAAGGTGGCCAATGGAACAACCCCAATTACTCAATATAATCCCGCCGTGTTTGGGCTTGCTTGATTTGTCTTGACAAGTGCTGTATATCTGGACTGTGTCCAGGGTTTGATGATGGAGCCGAAAGAAGGTTATGGGAACTTCTCAACTAAGTTGTACTATAAAAACTAGTTTTAACATCGATTTTTATAATTCAGATTATTTTAACTCCTAATTTGGGTAGGGATTTTATTGTATCGTTGGTCTAGTGGTGAATAATGCGTGAAGCAATCTTGAAGTCCTCAGTTTGAATCCTACGTTAAATAAAGTTTAATTTTTCAATTAAAAAACTACCAGTTCAGTCCGGAAATAATTCCGGGCATAAGCCCGGTATAATGACGATAGGCTAACCCCGTATTATATTGGTAAATAGTAATTGATAATGGTTTTTGTGTGATAAATTTAATTGTTATTGTATGGGTGTTATGGAGCAAGTGAATGAGTTTGTATATCTTGGATGCGCCTTCAGTAAGGATGGGAAATACACCGCTGATATAGAGAGAAGAGTGAATGCAGGTAATAGAGTGAATGGTGCGATGGAAAGGCTACTTGGGAGCCGGCACTTAAGCCAAAAGGCGCAGCTGGCCATGCATAACGGAGTGCTTGTCCCAACGCTTTTATATGGCAGTGAGAGTTGGGTATGTAAGAAGGAGAACGAAAGCAGGATAAATGCGGTCGAAATGCGATCTCTGCGGAAGATGTGCGGAGTCACGCTGACCGACCGTATTCGCAACAGCGTAGTAAGAAAGCGAGTAGATATGAAAGATAGTATCGGTGTAAAGATGAGAAAGGGTATGCTCCGTTGGTTTGGGCATATAGAAAGAATGCCAGAAGAAAGAATGACAAAACAGATATACAATGCGAAAGTGGAAGGATGTAGGTGCCGGGGAAGAGCTAGACTATCTTACCATGACCAAATAGACCGTGTTTTAGCTGAAGGGCAAGTCAAGAGTCTCCGTAACCGGCGAGTGTGTATGAGACGAACTATGAGAGTGGAGGAAGCCAGAGAGGTATGTAAGGAAAGCACCTGTTGGAACTCTGTACTCTCTGCCTACCCCGCGAGGGAGCTGGCGTGATGATATAGATAGATAGATAGAGGTTATGGCCTGAATATGGGGTTGATTTGATTGGGACCTAATATCGTTGGTGAAAAGATGGTGCACGGTAGAACAGTACACCTCTACCACCCACCTCTTGGGGTTTATAGGCGACGTTCTGCACATATTTTTTTATTTTATTGTAGTATTATTCGGTTGCCACATTTAAGTGGTAATGGCCAGGGCATAGCGCTTGTGAACTGACTGTCAATGGGGTAGAAAGGTTCTCAGGATAACCACATACTGGAGGACATGACGTAGGTCGCAGGTAAAAGCTGCGTAGGTGATCGCTGGTGTGATTTTTGGGAGAGGCTTTCAGTCTTTTGGCTGATAATAATGTTCCAACAGATAAACAGTCTTAGAACAGACATAATAGGGTTCTTTTTTGTGGGTTATTTGACGTCATTTTTGGGAAGTATGAATGGTTAAGATACAAAGATATTGTTGTAAAATGACTCCAACTATCCTTTTTAGAATGACCACCGTGATGATATCAGATGTTTTCTAATGTTGTTCTAATAAACTAAAGCGATCAACTGAAACGGATCTAATAATTTGCATTCTTGTTAAAAAAAAAAATCTATTCTTTCTTTATAAAAACGTAGCCCTCACTAGGATTTATTCCTGTGTCGAGGGTGCGTTTACAAACATGAAAATTCACATACACAAACACCCAGACCGGAACAAATAATTGTGGATCACACAAAGATGTGTCCCGTGCGGGAATCGAACCCGCAACTATTAGACACAGTGGGTGGAGCGGCTTAAGCTCTTAACCACTGCGCTAAATCGTCCGTCTCCTATTCAACTATTATTGTAAAATCTACGTTGTGTATCTATATATATTTACAAATTTTTATTCATTTCCATTGCATAACTTTAACGGTCGCAATGCGCTGTCTATTTCATTTTTTATTGCAGTCTAATTGTCATGGCGTTATAATACGAATACCTTTGTATACAATAAATAAATAAAAAACAGAAGTTACAAATAAAAACGCGCAAACAGAAGCAACAAACTTTTTTCCTCCTGTATTTTTTTGAAAAAAGAGCTATAAAAATCTCGATCGTGTCGAAACTTGTATCCATCGGAACCCAGAATGCACTCCATTTCCGGACGGCCAATAGCGAGTCAGCATTTAAATTTAGAATCATTTCTAAATACGAAACCAAAATGGCTTCTCAGCTGTCTACTTATATAAAGTCGAATTTCGATCAGCAAAGAACTTTTGTTCAACAAAATGGCTGAAATAAGATACCTAAGAATTAACTAAATAACTTTTCTATTGGCTAAGTTGTTTCAAAGCTATCAATTTACGCCATTTGCAGTTAATGTCATATAAATTTTTCGGTTCACTTAGCTTAATATGCGTAAGAGTGTCTTGGGACCGTTACAATTTTGAAAATGTGTAAATGAGCTGCTGGAACTTCGATTTCAGCTTAGCTATTTTAATTTGAATTGATATTATGACTGTGGATAATAGATTTTAAGACTTTTGAAGAGTTCCCTAATCCGTGGTTCCAATTTCAAGAGGATGTTTAATAAAGGAGCTTATGGAAAAATCGATATGGGATACGTTTAGGTAGTAATCTATCTATCTATCTATATCATCACGCCAGTTGCCTTGCGGGATAGACAGAGACTCCAGAGTTCCTACAGGTTCTTTCCTTATAGACCTCTTTGGCTTCCTCCACTCTCATAGTTCGTCTCATACACACTCGCCGGTTACGGAGACTCCTAACTTGCCCTTCAGATAAGACACGGTCTATTTGGTCATGATAACATAGTCTAGGTCTTCCCCGGTGCCTACATTCTTCCACTTCGGTATTGTATATCTGTTTTGTCATTCTTTCTTCTGACATTCTTTCTTTCATGGCCTTTCTCATCTTCACACCGATACTATCTTTCATCCCTACTCGCTTTCTTACTACGCTGTTGCGGATACGGTCGGTCAGCGTGACTCCCTACATCTTCCGTAGAGATCGCATTTCGAGCTCTTTTATCCTGATTTCATTCTCTTCTTACATACCCAACTCTCACTGCCATATAATAGCGTTGGGAAAAGCACTCCGTTATGCATGGCCAGCTGCGCCTTTTGGCTTAAGTGCCGGCTTCCAAGTAGCCTTCCCATCGCACCATTCACTCTCAAATTTTTCAATCACCAGATAAAAGTTATTAATAACATAGAGAACATTATCTATAAAGAATTACAGTTAAATGAATAAAAAAAATCAATTCTTACATCCAGCCAGATTTAAATTTACTTAATTATAAAATTTGCCCTCAGTAATGTATCATGTTTATAATATTGCTAGTTTGGATCACAAAACAAATAAGACGTTTTGATATAAAAATATACTAATGTCTAAAACTAACACGTTTGTCTCAAATTATAATTACAAATTCAACAACAATTTCAAACAGCTGATTCAAAATCCAATGTAAAGAATATTGAACTCTCATTTTGACACGTGTTGCACTTACCGAGTTTATTAATAGGGTGACAGTTATTTTTAAAATTATTTTTAGAACAAGAATAACAGAAACACTCAGATGCATTATTTGTCTGGACGGATCATGGCGTGCGCGGATACGGCATTAAACTGATCTACACATAAACAAATCGGCGTCTCTTTGAAGGATAAAATTCGTAACGAGGCAATCCGACAAAGAACCAAAGTTACCGACATAGCTCGTAGACTCAGTAAGCTAAAGTGGCAATGGGCTGGTCACATCTGCAGAAAGACCAACGGCCGATGGAGCAAGCGTTTCCTAGAGTGGAGACCGCGACTTGGTAAGCGTAAGGTAGGAAGGCCCCCAGCTAGATGGACCGACGACCTCAAAAAGGTCGCTGGGACAGACTGGATGCGGAAGGCGAAGGACCGTGTGCAATGGCGCGTGTTAGGAGAGGCCTATGTCCAGCAGTGGACTACGATAGGCTGATTGATTGACACATAAACACGAACATACACAATGATAGCGCACACAGGATCAGATACTGACCTCGCCGGCGAGGTCGAAGAATCCCTTGCCCGCCGGCCGGTGCAGAGCACCACGGCGAGACACCTAGTATACGCCCTCCCCCATAGCGACTGCCCAAGTCGAGGCCGCTCCTCTATGAGGCGCCCTTGAGTTAGTTGCCCCCATGCCCTTCTGGCTCGAGCGTAGTGGTTGCTCACCCTCTTCTCCAGTGAAACTGTAAAGGCCCCGCGGCCAACAGCGTAAATCATTTCCACACACACACACACACGATAGTTCTGATTTTTGTTTTTTAATACATAATTCTCTGGCATCATACAGACACAGTGCGTAACTGAAGCCGCTTTTGGCGACATTTTCGTTAGCAATGCTCAGTCTAAACAAGTCTTAGTCTAAACAGACACAATTAATTAATTACTCAACCGGAGATCACTGTGGCATGTGGAACCCTCTGTGAGTCAGTTCCGTACAGGGTCTTTATTCGCTGTAACTAAACGCGGTGAGTTACGACATTATTACGAAATGATTGTGGTCGGCTTGGTCCATTAGTTAAGAGCTTAACCCACTGAATTTAGTAGTCGCAGGTTCGATCTTTCTGTGACCCAAAAATATTTTTTTCCGGTATGGGTGTTTGTGCATTTAATTTTCATGTTGTTTTTTTAATAAAAACGTAGCCTCACACTAAAATTTATTCCTGTGTAGTGGGTGCGTTTACAAACATGAAAATTCACATCGAAGATCACACAAAGATTTGTCCCGTGCGGGAATCGAACCCGCGACTATTAGACACAGTGAGTGGAGCGGCTTAAGCTCTTAACCACTGCGCTAAATCGTCCGTCAATGTTTGTAAACGCTTGGTGTTCCTAATGCGGCTACGTTGAAAAAAAAGTTACTTTGTGCCAGTTTAAAAAAAAATTAAACGTGCATTTCACGCCGTTATCGTAACGTGTCACGTTACTAGTTTAATTGGTAATAGCGAGGGCTTAGCAGATAGCTTACGAGGGGGTAAGTTAAAAATACCCGATGTAGACTGAAATGTATTCGGTCGTCCAGTCGCGTGCCGCGGGTTGAACGCTCGCATTGTGAATTGGAAGCTACAGTTACAGGGTTAGGTAAAAGATTGGGTACCTTTGTATTATTCTTTTAAAAGTGATATTTCTGTGAGTTATTCGTAAAATTGTAATTTTGGTGAGTTTAATTTTGACACTTCTTTCTCTTATTTTTTTTCAAACGTACCCCCACACCACAGATGGGCAAAATGTTATTAGATTTATGATTACAACGGACGATTTAGCGCAGTGGTTAAGAGCTTAAGCCGCTCCGCCCACTGTGTCTAATGGGTTCGATTCCCGCTCGGGACAAATCTTTGTGTGATCCACAATTATTTGTTCCGGTCTGGGTATTTGTGTATGTGAATTTTCATGTTTGTAAACGCACACACGACACAGGAATAAATCCTAGTGTGGGGCTAAGTTTAATAAAAAAAAAATATTCAATCTAGATTCAAAATTGTTATCGTAATCGTTCAAAATTACAAAATGTTATTGGAATCTTACTCATTAATACAACATCACGCCTATTTACCCTAAGAAGGGGTTGTTAATCATTAATCTGATTACATTTTGCCCATCTTTGCCCCAAACTAGGAATTGTTCTTGTCATGAGTGCGTTTACAAACTTGAAATTTAAATGCCCAAACACACAGACCTAAACAAATATTTTTGGGTCACACAAAGATTCGTCTCGTGCGGGAATCGAATCCGCGACTACTCAATCTAGTAGGCGGAGCGAATCAAGCCCTCAACCACTGGATCAAGCGGTCTGTCAACTTCTGCATCCCTCAGCAAGGCAAAGGCCAAAATTTTTATCTATCTAAATTAACACGCCACATCCCTTGCGGGGTAGGCAGAGAGTACATTGTTCCAACCCGCACGTCAACCCTGCAAGGGATTTCACGTGATGAAATAGAGAGGTGTATATTAAAATCGAATCAGTAAGTAAGATTGAGGCCAGTTCTAGGGTTTGGTGAATTTAGCGTACCTGCGTATGTAAGTTTTAAACATAGTGAGATTTTGGTGAGTTCATTAGTATTGTTTATAAATTTAAAGTTTTTTTATGCTTATAATATCAGCCTATACTGCACACTGTTGGGCAAAGGCCTTCTCTCACAAATCGAGGTGATAGAGATTAGGTCATACTCCACCACGCGGACCCAGTGCGGATTGGTGGAGGCAGGCTTGTGGCCACCTGCAGTTGGAACTTATCAAGCCGCCTTTAAGGCTTCCAACTCAGCTTAACGACTACCACATTAAGTGGTAACCGGGACCAACGGCTTAACGTGCCTTCCGAAGCACGGAGACGCTCGAATATGAAAATGCCACAAACGGTCACCCATCTCAGGCCGACCGAGTCGACCGCTGCTTAACCTTGGTGATCGGTAAGAACACCGCGGTCGCACAGCGTTACGAGCGCCTTTTTTATGCTAACATGCAGTAAATTAGTAGGTACTATCTATCTATCTATATCTATATCATCACGCCAGCTCCCTCGCGGGGTAGGCAGAGAGTACAGACTTCCAACAGGTTCTTTCCTTACATACCTCTCTGGCTTCCTCCACTCTCATAGTTCGTCTCATACACACTCGCCGGTTATGGAGACTCTTGACTTGCCCTTCAGATAAGACACGGTCTATTTGGTCATGGTAACATAGTCTAGGTCTTCCCCGGTAGCTACATCCTTCCACTTTCGCAATGTATATCTGTTTGGTAAGTTTTTCTTCTGGCATTGTTTCTATATGCCCGAACCAACGGAACATACCCTCTCTCATCTTTACACCGATACTATCTTTCATACCTACTCGCTTTCTTACTACGCTGTTGCGAATATGATCGGTCAGCGTGACTCCGCACATCTTACGCAGCGATCGCATTTCGACCGCATTTATCCTGCTTTCGTTCTCCTTCGTACATACCCAACTCTAACTACCATATAACAGTGTTGGGACAAGCACTCCGTTATGCATGGCCAGCTGCGCCTTTTGGCTTAAGTGCCGGCTCCCAAGTAGCCTTTCCATCGCACCATTCAGTCTATTACCTGCATTCACTCTTCTCTCTATATCAGCGGTGTATTTCCCATCCTCACTGAAGGCGCATCCAAGATATACAAACTCATTCACATGCTCCAGCACATCGTTACCAGCCACAATCCTTGCATTCGTTCTGGTTTTTACCCGTTCAAATAGGAATAATCTCCTTCCACAAGTGCGGTATTCATTTCGTAACCATAATCCAATGATTAACATAAAGTTATTGACCTTTGAACTCATAAAACAGGCACTATAAAAATACGATTTCAAGTAGATACATTATCTCAACAAACTAAAAGTAACCCATTACTAAAACAAAGTGCTTATAAAATACTTAAACCCTCCATATGTCCGTGGGACGAAAATTTATCTTATAAAATTGATCGGAAATTAGTTTAAAATCGTATCTTTTTGAACCCTTCAATTTTGTTATCAGCAATAAAATTAAATGATGCGAGATTAGGATGAAAATGATCTTCTTAGTTACTGATAAATGGTGAAATTGTTACTAATTACGTTCGGTTTGTTATCTGTTGATAATGTTACTTTTTATTAATAAGATAACAGACTGATTGATATTATATAGGCCTTATATCGCACGTCGAGATTGGAGAGATTGGGTTTAAACCTTCATACGAACCCAGTGCGGATTGGTGGAGGCAGGTTTACGGTCATCTGTTATTGGAATTCATTGCCTATAAGGCACTATATATACATATCTAGGCTTAACGACTTCCACATAGTATGATAGCCGGTGTCATCTCCTTATCGTACCTTCCGAAGTACAAAGACTTTCATCATCATCATCAATCTGCCTGTATCTACCCACTGATAAGTGTAGGCCTCTCCTCTATCAGTTACGGTTACGAAGACTGTATATACTTTATAATATATTCAAATCCAGCGAGACGCTTAGGATAAAAAGGGCACCAAAGAAATGGATATAAATATTTATATTATATCCATTTCTTTATTATATACGAGTACTATTATTATTATACTTTTTATCATATACCTTTACGGTCTCCATTTTGTAAATAAGAGGACTATGCGGACACTGACTGATAACATTAATCTAAGTACACTAATGTTTAATCTATACTTAAGCACATCTATTTAGGTCATTCCGCACTATTCTCACATACTCAATGAATGCAATGTATATAAAATAAATGTATTACTCTCAGTTTTAAAAAGAGTAATCGCGTATTTTCTTGTCCTTCTTTTCCTTGACTTGAATGACTTTCCGAACGGGTGGTAGAGTCTTAAGTAATCAATAATTTTCTGTATTTGACTATTCATAAGTGAATAAAAACTAGATTTATTGACACTCGAAAAACATTACTACTTATGCAGCAGTCGGATAATATATATTATCTTTCTATCTATATCATCACGCAGGATCACTATCAGATCCGTTGCAGGGTAGGCAGAAAGTATAGAGTTCCAACAAGTTCTTTCCGTACAGACATCTCAGGCTTCCTCCACTCTCATAGTTCGTCTCATACACGCTCCCCGGTTACGAAGACTTTTGGCTTGCCCTTCGATTAAGTCACGGTCTATTTGGTCATGCTTAAATAGTCTAGATCTTCCCCGGTACCTACATCCTTCCACTTTCGTATTGTATATCTTTTTTGTCATTCTTCCTTCCGACATTCTTTCTATAGTAGATATATTCCAATCAAACTTTTGAAAACTTTTTTCATCCTACATAACGTCGATTTCTTGCTAACAGCATTTTCATTTCGATGTTGGGCATACTGTTGCCTTCATATTAACCTTGTAATAGATTGCAATCATAATTGAAACATCTAAAAATGGTGATAATTTGTAACATATATAACGTAAGAACTCAGACACCCCAATTTGATTATTGCTTTGCATGAAGCGGGGTAAATCACCCGGGGATGACGGTCTGAGCGTTGAACATTTAAAGTATGTCGGTACACATTTGCTCAGAGTACTTGTGATGTTATTTAATTGTTGTATAGGTCATTCCTATCTGCCAAATGATTTTATAAAGACAATTGTGGTTCCCATTTTAAAAAACAAAACAGGGGACTCTTGTGACATAAATAATTATAGACCGATTTTTTGGCAACAGTCGTTGTAAAGGAGCTGGACTGTCTGCTTAATAAGACCGATAGAAAGAACCCGATATAAGGCTGATAGAAAGAACCTGTTGGAACTGTACTCTCTGCCTACCCCGCAAGGGATCTGGCGTGATGATATAGATAGATATATAGATTATTATTATTAATTTTATTCGCTAAATATTGTTTTTGCTAAATGTCCATATCATGGTTTGTAATCTAGATCAATATTATTAATTGAAGTGTAAATTTCCTATCTATTGTTAACTAGCCATGTGGTTCCCGGCTTAGAATTGGACCAATCCATCTCATCCCATCGGGTGTCGTACAAAGCGACTAAGGGAAAACTAGGGAATGGGCAGCAGCGTTCCCCTAGATACCTCTACGACCAATGAACTGCGCTCGCTAACCCGCCTGCGAAGCGTGGCGAGAACGAATTTTGTCGTTAATAAATAAATTAAATTTCATACTCAATATTTTTTAAGTAATTGAACTAAAAAATAGCACTAACTAATATCAAAAAGTATGCCCAAGGAATGAAGCCTTAAGAATACACTTATAGAATACACAGATAAATTTCGCATTACACAAATTGTAGATAAATTTTGTGAGCGTCTCGAAATTTATGAGATGACATATAAAATATTCGAACAGTGACTTAAGCTGTTTACAGATTACACTTTATAGAATATGGTAGGGTTAATTTTAATAATATGTGTAAAATTTAATACTATATTTATTCATCATCATCATCTCAGCCTAAACTTATCCACTGCTGAACATAGGCCTCCCCAATCGCTTTCCAGCGTAACCGGTCTGATGCCACCTGCATCCAACGACTTCGATTTTCACAAGATTGTTGGTCCATCTGGCAGGCAGTCATCCTTCGCTGCGCTTGCCAATACGTGAGACTCTAGAATCTTTCTGCCCCAACGCCCGTCCGATAGTCGCGCTATGTGGCCGACCCCCCACATATTATTGCTCTATATTAAATGTTTCGTTGGTCTAATGGTGATTAATGCGCGTTGCAATCACGAGGTCCTGGGCTCAAATCTTAGCTCGGATAAATGTTGTTTTTCTATCTATCTATCTATCTATCTATAACCTCATGCCAGATCCCTTGCGGGGTAGGCAGAGAGTACAGAGTTCCAACAGGTTCTTTCCTTACATACCTCTCTGGCTTCCTCGACTCTCATAGTTCGTCTCATACACGCTCGCCGGTTACGGAGACTCTTGACTTTTCCATCAGATAAAACTCGGTTTATTTGGTTGTAATGTTGTTTTTCTATCTAAAAATGTCCTGTATTACACCGTGGAGTTGTGTCCAAATAAAAAAGTATCCTATGTGATAATCCGGATATTAAACTATCCGTGTGTCAAATATCCAAATGCGTTGGGCCGTTTTTGCGTGATTGAGTTACAAACATCCAAAAATCTAAACTTCCAAACGTACCATACCATGACCGATACCATGAATCTAAGTACACTTATGAGAATCTAAGTATACTTATGATTAATCTATACTTAAGCTCCTATACTCCTATACTCCATGAACGCAATGTATACAAAAAGGCTTATTTTTAAATAGAGGAACTGTGGAGTTTCTTGCCCTTCTTCTCCACTGGAATGACTTTCCGAACGGGTGGTAGAGTCTTAAGTAATCAATAATTTTCTCTTTTTAACTATTAATAAGTGCCTTTTGGTCTACATGAACAAAAATCTTTTGATTTTGATCATACAAATTTAAACATTTACATTATAAGTAGGATTAGTATAGATAGTATTTTTCGTACTTATATCGATCAGGAAGCTTCCATTAATTTCAAAAGTTACCTCATAAATAAAACCTAGACATAATTGTCAGTTACATTGAAATAACCTCAAAATGATTTCGTCCTAGACAGGCAGGCAATATTAGTCGCAACTAGCTTTTAGAATATGAATAATTAAGTGGACCTAAACTATCTAGCCATGACCAAATAGACCATGAATCTGAAGGGCAAGTGTAGAGCCTCCGTAATCGGCGAGCGTGTATGATACGAGCTATGAGAGTGGAGGAAGCCAGAGAGGTCTGTAAGGAAACAACCTGTTGGAACTCTCTGCCTATCTTGCAAGGGATGGTGTGATGATATAGAATGTTAGTTTTGTCTTATATCTAGCGATTAGAATAGAGGTTTCTGCGTTCACTGTATTAAGTTATCGTGGGTTCGACCACGCAAGGGACAAATCTATGTGTGATCTACAATTATTATTTCTGTTGGAACTCTGTACTCTCTGCCTACCCCGCGAGGGAGCTGGCGTGATGATATAGATAGATAGATAGATCTACAATAATTTTTTTCAGGCTCAGTTTTTGTGTATGTGATTTTCAGGTTTTATAAACGCACCTATCACACAGGAATGATTACTAATGCGGGGTTACGTATAAAACAGTATGTACCGTCCATAAATAACCAACATCACATATGATATAATCGTGCGCATACAGACGCTGGCAATGTTAAATGGGCCTTAAAATAGGCGTTTTATGTTGTGTTAATTGAGTGTGACAAGCTGTGGCGGGCGCATAAGAATGTGCGTTTTACAAATGCTTGGTATGTGATCTATTTTTCTCGCTCGATATCGCGTTCGAACGCTTCCATCCGCATATATCCATACTCCAGCGCGGCAACCATGCCATTTGTCTGGTTGTTTATGTGTATGAATTTCATGTTTCTATATTTCTAAACGCACCTAAGACACGGAAATAATTCCTATAGTATATTTTTATCAAAGATGGGTACTGTGATAGTTGTAAGTGTCGAAGAAAATTATACGTTATTCAATGGCAATAAGATACAGGTTTCTATACTAATGGTTTTATGTCTTAATGTCATTGAATGAAATATTAATTTTGTTTGGCACTTAGAACTGTCACTACTCACCTTATGTGAAAAATATTATAGTATTAGGCTACGACGGCAAATATGAAGAGGAGATAGTATTATAAGATTTTTCTATACAATTAATCGCGTCACTGCGTGAGGTGGCGCGGTATGAAGAGGATTTTACATCCCGCCCACTTCTGTATTTACCATCTAGCCAAAAATGACAGATGGCGTCACGGTCTAGTTGGAAGACACAGTGCATAGTTGCTTAGATGGACTCCTCTTTTATATTTGCTTCGTGTGCGTGGCTACGTTTTCATTAAAATAAAAAGAATTAATTACAAAAATTCACCCCCTGAATACGCTTTAGTCTGACTCATCACTCTGTGCCAATTAATCAACAAAACTTATAAAACTCAAAGCATAACTTAATTGCGCAAAAACACAGATAAGTTTCTCAACACAAATCGCTAATTACAGTTTGTTAACTTGAACAAACCAAGCTTTATCGCGAAAGAAAAGTTGCAAATAAAAATAGTTGCAAAAACGAGTAACGCCGGGACTCAAACTTAACTAGCACCGCAAAGTTTCTTCGTAACTTCACATTTTATTATTTAGGTATTTTATTTCTGTAAGGAATGTTTGCCAGTGAAAGTTACAAGCTATAAAAATGGTCATAATATTTTTTATATTTTTGTAACATTATATGTTTGTGCAAATAGCAACAGGCTTTCTTTTTATTGTAGTATAAAATGTATAACGTCTCCAACATTATCTTTCTTCATATCTGCGTTGGCCTTTTTTTGGAGGCGAGATGGGTAATTCTTTATAGCTTTCTCTTATCGAGCATCTCCAATCTTCAGAAGATGCATTAAGCTGTTGCCCCAGGTCACGTGGTCGTCGTAGTCATGTTGGAACTTATGGACTTCATAAGTTTCAACAACAGGCCGCAAACCTATGTCCATTTATACACAATAGGTTCGCGTAGAAGAGTAGGAGTTAATTATGTGATCTCGATTTGTGATAGAAAGGCATTTGTGCAGCTATGGGGCGAGTTAGGCTGACTTATAATAGGACTCTGTTTATTACATATGTATACTATTTTTAGTGGCCCTATGTAATGGAACCAGTAGCTTTGTATGTATTAAAATAAAGCCATTACTATTTTCAATGGGTGTTTTGAAAAGCGTTATTATTTACTATAGTATAGCGTACATATAATACCGTGCGACAAGCATTAATCCCAGATTTAAAATTCTTACTTTTAAAGTTTCTTTGAAGCTAACTCGTGAACATAAACTAACTTTTTCATGTCAAGACTATTTCGAAAAAATGTAATAAGAGCTTTTTTTTCATGAAATTTAATTATAACTAGTTCGTGCCTGTGTTAAGAATTTTCGATGCGTTTTTGTTTTATGATGTTGTTTATTATATGGAAGGATTTTTTGTTTTATTATACTATGGTCAGATTAGAACTAGATCTATCTATCTATGTCATCAAGCTAGATCCCTTGCGGAGTAGGCAGAGAGTACAGAGTTCCAACAGGTTCTTTCCTTACATACCTCTCTGGCTCCCTCCACTCATAGTTCTCTCACACACGCTCGCCGGTTACGGAGACTCTTGACTTGTCCTTCAGGTAAGACTCGATCTATTTGGTTATGGTAAGATAGTCTACCCCGGTACCTACATCCTTCCAGAACTAAATGTGGTTTTTAAGTGAATTTTGCCTATCAATTAGCTTAAGATTTATTTAATAGGGTCCAAAAGGCTTTTTCTCGCATGGAAATGACCTAATATCTCTCATCTAGATTTGTAGGGCTTTTAACTAGCAGCGTACCAGTAATAATTGATTTTTTTTGAAAAAAAACAACAGCGTCGATTCAAATCTTCGCCCAACCAAATTTCAACCACAATATCAACTAACATCCCTGTCTTTTGTTTCAGATACGCCACATCGTCGGCCGCTTTTAAAACGCACAGAGAACAATAAATCATATCCACTAAAAAGCATCTAAAAATAAACTATGGCATTTCCCCCGGCGGTTCCTGTGTTTAAAATAGACTATTCGGATGAAGGAAGTTAGACATCCGCTTAAAATGTGAGATTATTTTTAGACTTCGGATATTCCTACAGGATAAATTCCTACGTTTTAATGATGAACTTTAGGGGGGTGAAAGTGACGAGTAGGGGGGTTACACCTTTGTTCTTGCTGCTTCGGACTCAGTGGTGTGCGGTTAATTTTTGTGTTATGTTGTGTGTGATTGGAGTTTGTGGTTATCAAGAGCAGAAGTTTGCTATGGAGCCACAAGATCAGGTAAGACCTTCTACCTATAAATTATGATCTCTATCTATCTCTATTATCACGCCAGATCTCTTTCATTCCAACAGGCTACTTTCTTTACGGACCTCTTATGACTTATTTATATATTTATGCTCTCTATCTCTATATCATCACGCCAGATCCCTTGCGGGGTAGGCAGAGAGTACAGAGTTCCAACAGTTTCTTTCCTTACATACCTCTCTGGCTTCCTCCACTCTCATAGTTCGTCTCATACACGCTCGCCGGTTACGAAGACTCTTGACTTGTCCTTCAGATAAGACTCGGTCTATTGGGTCGTGGTAAGATAGTCTAGGTCTTCCCCGGTAACTACATCCTTCCACTTTCCCATTGTGTAACGGTTTTGTCGTTCTTTCTTCTGACATTCTTTCTATATGCCCGAACCGACGGAGCATAGCATATGCTCCGTCATTCTCATCTTTATACCGAAACTATCTGTCATGCTTACTCGCTTTCTTACTACGCTGTTGCGAAGACGGTCGGTTAGCAGCAGAATAGCAGGTCAGGTCATATGTATTCTATCTATTTATATCTATCTTTTTACGTCAGGCATATTTAAGCAATTTATAGACGTCACTTTTTATGCAACAAAGAGAATGAATGCAGGATAAATGCATTTGAAATTCAATCTCTGCCGAAGATGTGGAGTCGAGCTGACAACAGCGTAGGAAGAAAGCGTGTAGGCATGAAATAGAATATCGGTGTAAAGAATAAAAAGAACATGAGCGGTCGTTTACATAATACAATATTAAAGAGGAAGGAGTATGGTACCGAGGAAGACGTAGACTATATTACCATGGCCAAATAAGGGTCTCCGTAACGTACGAGCGTGTGGACTACATATGAGAGTAAAAGAAGCTGGAGAGATCTGTAAGGAAAGAACCTATTGGAACTCTGTACTCTCTGCCTAGCCTACTCTCTGCCTAGTCTCCAAGGGATTATATCTATCCTTCTCTAGATAGACTTACTATATAAGATCATAGATACTGGCATGACTATATCCCTGAGGTGTACTATAAATGTACTTATACACAGTTCACGTACATTTCGTTGATGATGTTTGCTAACAAAGTGAATAGGGTCCGACAATCTTGCCTTTATACTAGCCTTCACTCTAGATTCCAAACACTATCAAAAACACTGCCTGATATCTAGGATTCGAACTTAGGCCCATGGGCTCGCCTGATGCACTTTGTAGTCGAGGCATACGTTAAAACGAAGGCATAATGACATGAAACTAATTTTTGGATTTTATCGCGGTTTCTTTTACCGACGTTTCGAGTGTTTTGCAGCACCCATGGTCACGGGAAAGACTGAAGTATTAGACGTTCAAAAGGCACTGTTATTCCGGGGTACCCTCAATATTCTTAATTATTTTTGATGGTCCGATCTACTCAGAATGTTTTTTATTTTAATAGCCTCACCTCAACTCACCTAGTAGGAATAGGTTTCCTTTCACGAGGATTTGAGGTCTAGCAGATCGGATGTTATGGCGTGTGTGGTCAAAGACATGTTCACAGACCGCAGTCTTTTTTGAGCGACGGTGTTTTATGTCAGCTATGTGTTTTTTACCCGTTTTTACTGTTCTTTTTCTTTGTCATAGGATTTCATGTGCAATATTCGCGTAAATCTAAGAACTCAATGAGACATAAGTTAAAAAAAAAACTTATATTGTTGATTTTAAAACAAACATTGCTTCACGGGAAGAACTAATGTAACGTAGAAATAATAAATAACACAAAACCCAAACAAAAAAAGCAGTTTGTGGGTCAAAGAAAGATTCAGCCAGACTAGAAATATATATTAACAAAAAGCAAATTTATGAACAGTTATGTACGGTTAGTCTACAAAGTACGGTCTGCCAGACCACTCTACTACAACGAGGATGTAATTGCGGTACCGGAAATGACGCCAACATTAGTACCGGGAGTACTGTCGTGTGGCGTTTGTCCGGCGACCGTTGCGGCGCCACTGTACGCGTATGTAATATTATGTTGATTTCAGAACTCCCTCATTGGTCTAGTAGCAAAGCGTGTCGCTTCGTGATCACGAGATCCTAGGTTCAAAACCTAGTACGTACAAATGTAGTTTTTCTAACGAAAACTTCCCAGTATGAGTCCGGAGTCACGAACTGTCTGCGGTATTATGGCCATAAGCTTGCCGCCAATGACATGGTACCTAACATTGTCGGCCAAAAGTGGGTGTACTTAGTACATCTCTGCCACCCCCGCCTGGGAAATACCGGCGAGACGATGTAAATTTTTTTTAAAGACGCGTGATAAATGATGTAGATGTAATTTTAACTAAATGATTTCCGCGTGGTTCCCGGCTTAGAATTGGACCAACCCATCTCATCTCATTGGGTGTCGTACAAGGCGACTAAGAGACAACTAGGGAACGGGCAGCAGCGTTCTCCTAGATACTTCCACGACCGCTGAACTGCGCTCGCCAACCCGCCTGCCAAGCGTGGCGAGTAAGACAAATCCCCCAATCAACATGAAAGAAAAGTACAAACCCAGGCCCCTAGTCCCCGACAGTCCTGTTCGTTCTGGCCACGGTAGCAGCCATGGTAACGACAGGACAAGGGGTGCGAAGAATCTCCGGCAGAGATTCGGCTACCACCAAAAACGACGAAAATTGGCCCTGGTGACATACAACGCACGCACGTTAAGGACAGATGAGAAGCTAGTTGAGCTGGAAGAAGAGATAGACAAGTTGCACTGGAGTATAATTGGTTTATCGGAGGTCCGAAGAGAGTGCGAGGACACGATAACCTTAAAATCCGGCAATTTGTTTTTCTACCGGGAGGGCGAACAACAGTCCCAAGGTGGTGTCGGATTTATCGGCCACAAGTCACTCATAAACAACGTTGTGTCCATCACTAGTGTGTCGAGCAGAGTAGCGTACCTGATACTCAGAATATCCAAAATATATTCGCTGAAGGTCATACAGGTCTACGCACCGACCTCGGCATACTCAGATGATGAGGTCGAAGTTATGTATGAGGACATTAGTAGAGCCATACATACTTCCAAAGCACATTTTACAGTAGTTATGGGTGACTTCAATGCGCGGCTGGGCCAACGGGGCGATGATGAGCTGAGAGGGGGGCAATTTGGATATGGGCAGCGCAACCCCAGGGGTCAGAGGCTGGCCGAATTTCTGGAGAAGGAGGGACTCTTTATGATGAACTCTTTCTTCCAGAAGCCGCCTCATAGGAAATGGACCTGGATGAGCCCTGATGGTTCCACAAAAAATGAGATAGACTTCATCATGAGCACCAAGCTACAAATATTTAATGATGTCTCCGTGATTCATAGGGTAAAAACCGGCAGTGATCACCGAATGGTCAGAGGCACATTAAATATTAATGTCAAAATGGAAAGATCGCGTCTGATGAAGTCTACGCTCCGACCTACTCATGCATATATCCAAAACCCCGAGAACTTTCAACTCGAATTGTCAAACCGCTTCGAATTGCTAGACAGCAGCGCATCAGTGGACGAAATCAACAACAGGCTGGTAGAGACTGTTCATACGGTCGGGTCCAAGTATTTTAAGACCCACCGTAAAAATAGGCCTCAAAAACTATCTGACTACACCCGAAACCTCATGGCTGAGCGACGTTCCATGACGCTCCAAAGTTCCGATGATGCTAAGTCCTATAGGCAGCTAAATAGACAGATATTAAAGTCCTTGCGACACGACTTACGGTCCTTCAATGCAAGGCGTATTGAGGAGGCCATAGAGCAGAACAAGGGCTCTAAAGTGTTCGCAAGAGACGCGTCTATTGGGCAGAGCCAGTTGACGAAACTGAAGACGGAGGACGGAAACGTAACGTCAAATAGGTCAGAGGTGCTCAGGGACATAGAGAGGTTCTATGGATATACCTCAGTAGCTGAACCTGTTGTTGACTTGGTAAAAGACCCAAGAGCCAAGCTAACCCGACACTGCACTGAAGATATCCCGGACATCAGCCTGTGCGAGATTAGGATGGCTCTCAAACAACTAAAATACAACAAAGCGCCGGGTGAAGACGGAATTACTGCAGAACTTCTGAAGGCGGGCGGATCGCCGGTACTTAAAGTCCTTCAGAGGCTATTTAATTCCGTCTTGCTTGAAGGGAAAACGCCGGAAGCATGGAACAGGGGTGTGGTGGTACTCTTTTTCAAGAAAGGTGATAACACTTTATTAAAGAACTATAGGCCCATCACACTGCTGAGCCATGTTTACAAGTTGTTTTCGAGAGTCATCACGAATCGTCTCGAACGCAGGCTTGATGACTTCCAGCCTACCGGTTTCCGGTTTTAGTACCATAGACCACATACATACGCTGCGGCAGGTTATACAGAAGACTGAGGAGTATAATCGGCCACTATGCTTGACTTTGATTCGATAGAGACTTGGGCGGTTCTTAGATCTCTCCAGCGATGCCGCATTGACTATAGGTACATTAAAGTGTTGAAGTGCTTGTATAATAACGCCACCATGTCAGTCCGAGTACAGGGGCAGTGCACGAAGGTGATCCCCATAAAAAGAGGAGTAAGACAGGGAGACGTCATTTCTCCGAAACTGTTTACGGCCACCTTAGAGGACGCCTTCAAGCTCTTGGAATGGCAAGGACTTGGCATCAACATCAATGGCGAATACATCACTCACCTTCGATTTGCCGACGACATTGTGGTCATGGCGGAGTCGCTGGAAGATCTAGGACGAATGCTCGGTAACCTCAATAGAGTATCCCAACAAGTGGGTCTTAAAATGAATATGGACAAAACAAAAATAATGTTTAATGTCCATGTCGTACCCACCGCACTCACCGTTGGGAACCCTACTCTTGAAGTTGTTGACGAATACATTTACCTGGGACAGGCAGTCCGGTTAGGTAGGTCCAACTTTGAGAGAGAGGTCAATCGACGAATCCAATTCGGCTGGGCAGCGTTCGGGAAACTGCGCAACATCTTGTCATCCAAAATACCTCAGTGCCTAAAGACTAAAGTTTTTAGTCAATGTGTGTTACCAGTGATGACATATGGATCAGAGACGTGGTCCCTTACAATAGGTCTCATAAAAAAGCTCAAAGTTGCTCAGCAAGCTATGGAAAGAGCTATGCTCGGTGTTTCTCTACGTGATCGAATCAGGAATGAGGAGATTCGTAGAAGAACCAAGGTCACCGACATAGCCCTCAGGATTAGCATGCTGAAGTGGCAATGGGCTGGCCACATAGCGCGAACGGGCGTTGGGGCAGAAAGATTCTAGAGTGGAGACCACGTATTGGCAAGCGCAGCGTGGGACGACCGCCTGCCAGATGGACCGACGATCTTGTGAAAATCGCAGGAAATCGTTGGATGCAGGTGGCATCGGACCGGTTACTCTGGAAAGCGATTGGGGAGGCCTATGTTCAGCAGTGGACAAGTATAGGCTGAAATGATGAAATGATTTACTATTAATTCATCAGGTTGTTCGAGTTTTTTAATTCTTATTTATTAACAAACCAATAGTTGACATATTATTACACTTAAATGATGAATTGTTTGAATATAATTAAATTTTTGAACAAAATTATAATACGCAAGAATAATATTTTCGCGTATTATAATTTTGTTGACGTATTATTATTTTTGAAGGAGTTCCTTGCCCGTGGAGTTTCTTGCCCTTCTTCTCCACAGGAGTGACATTCCGAAGTGGTGGTAGTGTTTGTTACTTTTCTGATGATTCATAAATATTATAATGAATAAAAAATATTCCGTTTCTGATTTGCGTATACAATATCAGACACTTAAATTTGATAATAATTTCACAAATTCAAAACAAAACCCAAATTTCCAAATATAAAGTTTTTTACGTTTTTTTAAATCACTTTTGTGGGGTATAAAAATTAAAAATGAAACTTGTACCTGTATGTGTACATATTGAAAAGTCTATCTATCTATCTATATCATCACGCCAGCTCCCTCGCGAGGTACGCAGAGAGTACAGAGTTCCAACAGGTTCTTTACCTTACATACCTCTGGCTTCCTCCACTCTCATAGTTCGTCTGATACACACTCGCCGGTTACGGAGACTCTTGACTTGCCCTTCAGATAAGACATGGTCTATTATATCACGGTAAGATAGTCTAGGTCTTCCCCGGCCCCCCCCTACACCAACATCCGCAGGGGGGCACTTGGGGTCGTGGGATATTGGGGCAAGGGCCCTAAGCGTCCTTCACGCGCGACCCCGAGGAGGACGGCGCCGTGGTGTGGCCCATGCCGCCGTGAGTACCGTAACGGTGCAGGGCGGGTGCGGATCCATAGGCTCCCCCCCCGAAGACGGGCTCTTCGTAGCACGACACAGAGGGGCACCGGTGCGTTCCTAACGGAGATCCCGGAGCCCTTCCCTGAAGTGTCGATGCCGGTCATCGTGGGGTTTTAGTCAGTAAGAGTCCGACATGCCCCGCCAGCTTCCCCCGAGGCTGGCGGAAGTCCATGAGGATTTCCCGACGTAAAAAACAAAAAAAAAGGTCTTCCCCGGTATCTAGGTCTTCCGGTATCCTTCCACTTTCGTATTTTATATCAGTTTTGTCATTCTTTCTTCGGACATTCTTTCCATATTCCCGAATTAACGGAGCATACCCTTTCTCATCTTTACACCGATACTATCTTTCACACCTATTCGCTTTCTTACTACGCTGTTGTGAATACGGTCGGTCAGCTTTGCTCCACACATCTTCCGCAGAGCTCGCATTTCCACCGCATTTATCCTACTTTCATTCCCCTTATTACATACCCAGCTCTCGCCGCCATATAACAGCGTTGGGACAAGCACTCTATGTATGGCCAGCTGCGCCTTTTGGCTTAAGTGCCGGCTCCCAAGTAGCTTTCCCATCGCGCCAATCACTCTGTTCCCTGCACTCACTCTTCTTTCTATGTCAGCGGTGTATTTTCCATTCTACCTGAATGCGCATTCAGGTAGGATGGAAAATACACCCAAGATATACAAACTCATTCACTTGCTCTAGCACATCGTTACCAACCACAATCATTGCATTCATAGATAGACTATTATAAATTAATTAAGTTTTTAGATATAAAATGTGCAACATATATAACTTAAGACCTCAGATACCCCAATTAGTTTAATCTATCTATAACCTCACGCCAGATCCCTTGCGGGGAAGGCAGAGAGTACAGAATTCCAACAGGTTCTTTCCTTACATACCTCTCTGGCTTCCTCGACCCTCATAGTTCGTCTCATACACGCTTGCCGGTTACGGAGACTCTTGACTTTTCCATCAGACAAGACTTGGTTTATTTGGTCGTGGTAAGATAGTCTAGGTCTTCCCCGGTACCTGCATCCTTCCACTTTCACATTGTATATCTGTTTTGTCATTCTTTCCTCTGGCATTCTTTCTATATGCCCGAACCAACGGAGCATGCCCTTTCTCACCTTTACACCGATACTATATTTCATACCTACTCGCTGTCTTACTATGCTGTTGCTAATGCGGTCGGTCAGCTTCACTCCGCACATCTTCCGCAGAGCTCGCATTTTTACCGCATTTATCCTACTTTCATTCATTACTTTAGTTTAATGCTTCACGAATTCAATACAAAAATCAGACTTCCAATTTTAAGGAGTTTTCTACCACTTTTGTAAATTCTTTGGTACGCAAATTGACCACGAAACCTTACTTTTGTGTGCATATTGGGGTATAAGTATAAGAAATACATATAAAATAGTCGTATTGCTTTGAATAATTATTAAATTTTGTTTAATACAGCGGACTGAATGTGTAGCAGCAGTTTTTGGTAATGTAAAAAAATAACATACTTTAAAAATAGTTGGAATCGATTCAGTTGCCGATTTAGAACAAATTATTTTTTTCAGGCCTTGCGTTATTTATATTACACCTTGTATAGAAATCATCCATAGACTCCTAATAAATTTAAAGTGACCTTGTATCTTCAAGCTTATTTTTTTGTGTAACTAAAAACTAAGAAATTTCACTTAGAGATTTTTTTTTTTATTTTTTTTTATTTACATTATAACTTATAATAAAAACACTCACTTTAAACTAAAATATAAAATAAAACAAAAAAAAGACCTTAATCAAAAAGACCGCATCCGCGTGGAATGGTGGCAAGAATGCTGGCTGCGTTTCCTCGCTGAATAGACAGACCAATCTTTTGAGCAAGGAACGAGCCAGCCCTCTTGTCACCCGAGGAGGTGATCAGCGTAGGTGTTATTTTATTGATAAATTGTTTTGAAGCCGAACTCCATGGGCCCAATGTTTCTACGGCAAACGGCACAAATATATAATTGTTGCTAATAGCAGCATATTTGCGCCGTTTGCCCAGGTCCGCCTTCTCAGCCGCAGCTCCCGCCCTAGATATTGATTCCCTGAGATGGGACGGAGCCAATGTATCGACGCACGTCGCGTCCCATACAAGGGCCCGCCCCCGTTCCCAAGGGATCAAGGACATCCCATCGGGTCTCTTGCCATCATCACGGAAAATCCCCGCCGGTTCTAACACCGAAGGAACGTTGATGGTAGCAAGAGTCCTTTTGATTATGTCATTGAGCGAGCCGTGGCGAGAAAACCTGCCGGCACTTTTGCGGCAAGAGAGCCCATGGAGTCCGGATCGATCCACCTCCGCTCCACACGGACACCTGTGTTCTTCACAAATCGGTGCCCCTAAGCGAATACCTATTGCGATCCGGAAACTTTCACTATCCAGCTGTGTGCCAAGGTTGGATGCAGGGATTGAATGAAGCCAATGACCCGATTCCTTTTGACCCAACGCTAGTAAACGAGCACGGTCGCGGTCACTGACGATAATTTCGGCCAAATACATAAATAAGATAAATTTATTCGAACTCAATCTCAGACAATTCGCGGAGGATATCTTATATCTTAAATTAGAACTAGTGGAGTCATCTATCTTTATGTCTGTGCGGATTTTATTTTTATCTGTATTGCGATTGATTTGATAGCCGAAATAAATTATTGTCTTATTTTTGCCCGTCGGGTTTATAAAGAGGTTATTGTTTTTAGAGTGTATGAGTGTATGTATATTTCTTTAGTGCGCATATTATTTAAATTGTAAAAAAGGCGTCGTTACATGAACCTCCTATGAGCCGCTACCGCCGCCTGCGGCATGTACTGACCATCCCTCCCGATGCCCTTACATCCCTTCTTTCGGGTACAGATACCGCACACAGGATCAGACACCGACCTCGCCGGCGAGGTCGAAGAACTCTTTGCCCGCCGGCCGGTGCAGAGAACCACGGCGAGACACCTAGCATATGCCCTCCCCCATAGCGACTGCCCCAGCCGAGGCCGTATCTCCTTGAGGCGCCCTAGTTGCCCCCTTGACCTTCTGGCTCGAGCGTAATGGTTGCACGCTCGCCCTCTTGTGTGATGAAGCTGTAAAGGCCCAACAGCGCAGATCATTCGTACACACACACACACAAAGCGGTCCACCCCGGGCAACGCACTTGTGCGGCTGAAGTATTCCAACCTCTATGTGGCGCGCTGAACCTGTCCCTGGCGGATCTCTTAGCGAGCTTTTAAAAATGCGACCTACAAAAGGCTCTTTTAAACCACCAAAAGCTTTGATCGTGATTTGTATTATTAAAAATACACCGCCATACAATGATGATGCTGATATTATTTCAATATGACGTCCACGAATAAAAAAAGAGAGGGGTGAATAAAGCAAAAGTAAAATAAACACCATCACACCTATACTCCCCTAGTCAGGGTGGCAGAGTGTACTATTTACACCCACTTTACGTCAACGACGTGAGGTCCCAATGTAATATGGGGCGAGCCTATTGTCATAATCCCCGAGACAATGCAAGACTCCGGACTTATCAGGGTAATTTTCCCTCGAAAAATTATATTCTGTCTGACCTAGGATTTGAACTGAGTCCGTTATCGCTACGCGCATTATTTGCCACTGCCTGTGCATCCGCGCTTTACGAATATAAGGCGTGACAGTGTGTATTGATAACATTTAATACAAATCAGAGACTCCCAGGCGAATCCACTAATCGTAGCCGACTACGAACCCATCCCCGGCCGCCGCTACCGCCGGCCGCGACATATTCTCACCGATCTCCCCGATGCTCTGACATCGCTTCTTTCCGCTCCGGATACGGACGTCGACGACTAAGTCGTAGATCCCCTCCCCCCGTAGCGACTGTCCAAACTCGAGGCGCCCTCGAGTATGTCGCCCGCTTGCCCTTCTGGCTCGAGCGTAGTGGTTGCACGCTCGCCCTTAAGTCAGGTGAAGCTGTAAAGGCCTCGCGGCCAACAGCGTATATCACTCAAACACACACACATACACACACAAATTTGAGAGCTTGGCACGAATAGATTGAGGTTAGCGTGACTATAGCGAGTTGATATGCCATCCTTGTCATACTACAAATTTACTAAATAAACATGAACGTGACAGCATGATTACCCGCTAACGTTAATCTTTTCGTTGCTAAGTACTCTGGCGAGAAACACGGCGGGCTTTTTTTATCTAATTCTCAGTTCTTATTATCTTCTTCCATGAATTAATGATTCTCATATTATCTCTTTGTCCCCAGACCGCTGTAGTAGGGTCTAGGGTGACCTTGCCATGCCGAGTGGAGAACAAAGCAGGACAGCTGCAGTGGACCAAGGACGACTTTGGTCTTGGCCTTCATCGAGACCTGAGCGGTTACGATCGGTACAAGATGATCGGAAGCGACGAGGAAGGTAGGTTTCTTTTTGTGTACATTTTAGTAAGGCCGTGTAGCGCTGTGCGACTGCGGTATTTTTAGCTATCATCAAGCTTAAGCAACGTCCAGCTCGGTTGGCTTGAGATGGATGGTTGTAGCATTTTCATATTAAAGTGTCTCTGGGCTTTATAAGGCATGTTAAGTCATTGGTTACTACGAATTGTGGCATTCATTAAAGCTAAGTTGAAAGGCGGCTTGATAATTTCCAACAGCAGGTGCTTTTGCCAGTCCGCATTAGTTCCGCGAGGTGGAGTATGTTGGAGCTAATCTCTCTCAGCTCTTCTTCTTATTCTTTTGACGGCAGACATGTAAAATTTATAAAGAAGCGGCCCAGAACACGGTCACTTCGACTTTGTGGTCGGTAGTATTAATTAAGTTCTGCTGTGTGTTGAGGCATGAAAAGCACGATGTAAGGTGGGCCGTCGATTGGCATTGTCTGTGGGTCTTCACCTGAACTTGTTTTTCTTGCTCCGACCGACCCGAGTCCGGAGTAACACCTCGGTTTGGGAGAGAAGGCCTTTGCTGCTTTATAAACACAATATGGCTACCGTCTTTGGGGTTCTGTTTTGGTCATGCTCCCTATAATGTCTTTGCTTGCGGTGGCTGTCTGGCGTGGTTCATTCCCTTCTCTCCAATATGGTCGAGGGGAGTGATGGTTGTTCCTGCAGTCATACTCGTGGATGGGTGCTGCTTGTGGGGACTGGTCCATCAGGAATTCTTGAGATGTTCTTTACAGATAACATCATTAGATTCATATCTCGATCGTGAGGCGTCACACTGGAGCTAGGTCATAATCTATTTAATTGTAACCTAAACATTGTATCCACACAATATGATTAAAAATAGAGAAAGAGAAGTAAATAAAAAATACAAGCCCGCGGAGTTTCTTCCCCGGGTCTCCTTAGTGGAAGCCGCGTTCCGATCCGGCGGTAGATTAGAAGTTAAATTAAATTTAAAAAATAATTAAATCGACAATTTATAAGCGCTCCGCAGGGCTTATACAAAATAAATTATTTGAGTTTGATTTTGAGTTTGCCCAGTAGTGGGACAATATATATAAATTACTACAATAATACTACAGAAACTAACAACTACCTACTCACCTACCCGAATATCATAGCTAGGGTGAAAATCCGGAACACCTATCTGACAATCTACCGGCCAGCTGACAAGCCTAGGTTTTTTATAATAAGTATTGATATGGAGACGTTACTTATTGAAGTATTTTTTCTAGTACCCGTGATTAGTAATCATCACCTAGGCTTTTTTCCAAAACGACTCAAATACACCGGGTATTTTGTATTCCGAAAAAGATGGCATATCCCAATAGCGTTACGCTAACGTGGATTTGTCTTAGTAGTCGTCGTCGTAGAAGCGGATTTAAAGAAAAACGTAACCTCACCCTAAAAACAATTCCTGTGTCGTGGGTGCGTTTACAAACACCTTTTATAACTCACTCAAAGATGTGTACCGTGAGGAAAGCGAACTCGCAATCTCTTTAGTGACATCCTTTATCCTGCAATGGACATCTTCCAGCTGAAGATAGATAAATGTGTACACGGTGCACCTGTGCCACCCACGCTTGGGGAATAATAAGGGGGAGAGAGGAGTGAGGTTTATAAACCGATGTTAAAGGATCACGTAAATAGGCAAGGTGATACCACCTATTGATTCCACACGAACGCCTCTAACCAAACTTCGGCAGACTATTTCGTGAGTTCGGAACTAGTCGTAAATCGCCGCTTAACGGCTTTGAAGTCAATGCGGATGCCAATCGAATCTAAATTTTGCTTGGCATTGAAACTGGGTGGTGGTGGTTTTGCATATTAACTCTTGTATTTTTCAAAAAGAAAGTTCTTTTCTGTGGTTAAAGAAAAATGACTGGCTGGCGATCACAAGGTACTGGATTTGAATTGGAAGTCGTTATCAAACCAATTTTTGATATTGACACGACACAGGAATAATTCCTGGTGTGGGGATATGTTTTCTTTTAAAATAAATCTACATTTTATCCCTCGTTTGCTCGAGTGCTTTTTGTTAGCCCTCAATTGTTTATCATTTTACCTTTTTTCATTTTGTCGTTTTTACTTGTTCTGTTTATATTTTTATATACCTCAGTAGTTTTAGATTTTAATATATCTAATCGAGACCGCCCGTGATGTTACTGAAACTAGGCGCTACCGGAAGATCAGCGCTGCAGCATAATACAGCTGCGGCGATAACTGAGGCAGGGATTAATTTTGGGTCTCAGACAATCACTGCTTTTCATTTCTACTTTTTTTAATAATGCTCTTTGTCATGTTGATTACATTTGTTTCTAATTTCTTTCTTTTGTGTTTATTTGTGTGAGCCCAAAATAAATTATTTTACTTTTCTTTCTTTCTTACACTGCCTCTATCCGAAGGCAGGTATATATAAGAATTGGCGAATATTGGTGAAATATAATCACGGACCGAATACGTAAATATTTAGCTGGACATGTCCGACGAAAGCCGGACACGTCGCGACCGTACATTCGCCCTTGACGTCACAAAAGGCTGTTTTTCATAATACCAAATGCTCGGTCCACGCTCTTTGAGCTCTTAACCTAATTAATGTCGGCATTATCTTCAGGCGACAGCTTTTTTGCGTCCGCAAACATGTCTGCCGAGATATAATAACTCATACTCGTTAGGGTTCCGTGGGTGAATAAAAAATGGCCATTTGAATGACGTAACATTTGTTACTGTTGGTTTGATGTGTTTTGTTGTTTTGTAGTTTCTGAAAATATATATCTGTGTTTATAATAATGAACAAGGGTTTTCTGGTGGTGATGGCGATTCAAAGGATTTATTTTTCATTGAATATAGTACGTAATATAAGTTAGCTTAAAGCCGTTATGACTTAATCCAAAGTTATTTTGTAAATGACAATATAAGCAAAGAGTGGCGTTGTTGTGTTATATTAGTAGCTAGCAGTTCGTACCCGGTTGACAATAGCGCCACCTACCGGGTCTCGTTATATAACCTATGTTACTTCTGGATAAGATTCTTGAAGGAATTTTTAAAATCGGTCCTATCGTATTGAGTTTATTCGTTACAAAAATACAAATATTTTCTCTTTATAATACTATACCTGAAGAGATAAAAGATATTAAAAATTTCAATCAATCAATCACCCTATCGCAGTCCACTGCTGGACATAGGCCTCTCCTAACACGCGCACTTGCACACGGTCCTCCGCCTAATTAAAAATTTATTATAGGTAATATGAAAAATTCTAAGTTTATAAGATTGATACTTACAGAAATTAAATGCTGTCAATTGGTAAACGAGTCACCTTAGAACGCCTGGACCGATTAGTTTAATATTTTCAACTGTTTTGATGATCTGAGTAAAGTTTTAACGGTAAATTGAAAAAAAAAATAGAAAATCGAAAACTATTTCTATGGGATATTTCTAAAGATATAAGGAGAAGAGTGTGAGGTCAGCTTGTGATGTAAATAACATTTGTTTTGCCTTCAGAGACAAATGTAATATAACACCTTCACGCCTTTCTTCCTCAAGTGAGATTATCTAAAGAGTAGTCTGTATACATTACACATACATACATAATATTGCCGACAATGTTAAGTCTCAAAGTAACGTAGAATGAGCTTTTTCTTATTATATTATGCATAAAAGAGACTTAGGACTCCAGCTAAGAATGTTTTGATAGAAAACCCCCTCTTTTTCCAACCTAGAATTTGAAACCAAGATTTAATGATTGACAGTCGTACTGTGCGCCACTAGAGCAATTAAACGGACTATAATATAAAATAGTTAAATCTATTTTTGAAATAGTAAACTACAGAATTAAAGACGAAATTACCAGCAGAACCCGATTATATTATCAAAGATTAAGCGTACCATTTTATTCCATGAAAAAGTAGATATTGTCTTTTAAATAAAAAGATTTCTACTCTTTAATTTATAACTTATATAAGTCTTATTATAATATTTATGTACAGTACATACAAGGTGTAACTGTGGAAAAAATCTACGGTGGAAACCGCGTATTGGCAAGCGCAGCGTGGGACAGCCACCTACTAGATGAACCGACGATCTTGTGAAGATCGCAGGAAGTAGTTGGATGCAGGCGGCATCGGACCGGTTGCGCTAGAGAGCGATTGGGGAGGCCTAATTTCAGCAATGAACGGGTGTAGGCTGAGATGATGATGACTTATTTAACCCATATTTTGACAGACCCATGACGGATGATTTAGCGCAGTGGTTAAGAGCTTAAGTCGCTCCGCCCACTGTGTCTAATAGTCGCGGGTTCGATTCCCATACGGGACAAATCTTTGTGTGACCCATAATTATTTGTTTCCGTCTGGGTATTTGTGTATGTGGATTTTCATGTTTGTAAACGCACCCACGACACATATAAGTCCTAGTGTGGGGCTACGATTTTAATAAAAAAAAATATTTTAGTATCTTGACTGTATTAGGGCTACAAAATTTTATATCTATACTAGTGAATGTCGTTCCTTTATTTCTTAAGTGGGTTGGTGGAGGTGTACAATGTACATTCACATTCCAACGACGATGTTAAGTCCTGTTTTAGTTTGTTCGAGTTAAGACTGTTGGTATTTTACAAAATTGTCACTATCGTAACGCTATCGAGTTGATACGCCATCTTTTTAACCGACTTCAAAAAGGAGGAGGTTCTATGTTCGGTTGTATGTATGCTTCTTTTTTTTTTTTTTTTTATTTATGTTCAGCGATATTTCCGTCAATTGTGGACCGATTTTGATAATTTTTTTGCATTGGGTTCAATATAGCTCCGCGGTGGTCCCATTTTAATTTCTTTGGTATTGGACTTTGGACTTAGAAGTTACACCAGGGAACTCCTTAACGACAAACAATAGGCATGTGTAAATTGAGATATTATGGGTATTATGGGTATTACGTCTATCCTATAGGTACCCTACTATAGAACTAAGCATTATATTAGCCAACTTCAAAAAAGGAGGTACATAATTCATCCTTTTTTTATAACTCCTTTGCTTATGAATCGATTTTGATGATTCTTTTTGCATTTGGTTCAGTATAGTTTTGAGGTTGTCGTATTTTATTGTTATTGGTATTGGACCTTGGACTTTCAAGATACAAGAGGGAAAACCTTAACGGCGAACAGCACGAATGTATAGATTCCGTTATTATAGTCACTATATTAATCCTGTACCTTACTTTGCAACTTAACAAAATAATATAATATCGGTATATAAATATTACTAAATAATTCACTCGTCACTTAAAATTGTAAAATAAAAATCTTAAAAAAAAAAAGGTAAACCGACTTCAAAAACCAAAAAAATTAATATTTGAAGTCGGTGCCAAGTAACCGACTGCACCAACCAGCACCGACTTCAAATATTTGTTTTTTTGGTTTTTGAAGTCGGTTTACCTTTTTTTTAAAAGATTTTTATTAATTCTACAAAGGACATTGTCGAAAATTGCCCCAAAACCAACAAACATTTGACCCATGCTATCATTGTTTATCTATTTTATTAAAATAATGCAAATATCCGTATCTAACAGACAATTTGCAATCTAAAACGAATATTTGAAAGTATTTTAAGTACTTATATCGAAGGCGCCGACATCTTTACTGACTGTCAACACACAATATAACCTCATATGTATTAATGGCTACTGAATTATAACCTCAAAATCTAATACTTTTTGTGCAATATTGCGGTTCCCCCGCTTGTCTGTTTAATAATAAATACCTTAAGAGAATTTATGGATGATTTGAAATCAGACAAGTATTTTTTCATTGCTGTTGGTTCTAGAGCAAATCATGTATGGGCGCAGAACAATGTTCTTTACTAATCTACACAAATAAATGAAATTGAAGTGTCTGTTTATATTGTCACATTAATAGTTTTTTACTAAATGCATATGAAAGTATATACATACGGTACTTACAACAAAAAAAAAACAATGTTTAAAATTTGTTCGTCTGTCTGTTCCGGTAAATCTTCGAAATGGCTAGACCGATTTCAATGGGACTTTAATTGGCAGATAGCTGATGTTATAAATAACTTAGGCTACTTTAATTTAGAAACATATTTTTTGTCAAATTCCACGCGGGCGAAGTCGCGGGTAACAGCTAGCTTAGTAATGGCCGGTGTTAATATTTTGACAGATTTTCCATACAAAATATGTCAAAATTCTATCGTAGTAGGCAATCTATCCTTGAGTTCATTGAAACTAGCTGTAAATTAGGATGAACGTGACAGCACACTTTCTCGACAGCGTTATTATAACGTTGAATAGATCGTATAAATGACAAAATAGATATGCAATGCGAAAGAAGAAGGATGTAGGTACCGGGGAAGACCTAGACTATCTAACCATGACTAAATAAGTCTTATCTGAAGGACAAGTCAAGAGTCTCTCTCCGTTACAATAACTTCGTGAAATGATCATTTGTAATATATAGCACCAGAGTACTATTTTCCTTTAGAATATGGTTCATAATCATTGGAGTAATTGTATTTCTTCTATATTTATATTTAGGTAATTCTTTTGTTGTCATATTGAAAGATTTTGTTTCTTTTGTTTATTTTCCCTAAGTTTAATTGCTTATGAAGGTCTCCGGCACCCCCATCTATCAGCTGCTACCGCCGTCCGCGGCATGTTCTCACCGACCCTCCCGATGCCCTTACATCCCTTATTTCGGATACAGACACACACAGGATCAGACACCGTCCTCGCCGGCGAGGTCGAAGAATCCCTTGCCCGCCAGCCGGTGCAGAGCACCACGGCGAGACACCTAGTAAAAAGCCTCCCCCATAGCGACTGCCCAAGCCGAGGTCGTTCCTCTTTGAGGTGCCCTTGAGCTAGTTGTCCCCTTGCCCTTCTGGCTCGACCATAGTGATTTCACGCTCGCCTTCTTGTCCGGTTACGAGGTTAATAATTAAGAATCTGTTATTGCTACTGTATATGCTATTGTTACGGCAAGCACAGGACACAAAATAATAAGGTACAGAAGTCAAACGCGCGCTCGAGCAACGCACACATAGACATCGCTCACGGACACGATATCTCGGCACGGTTAGGAACAGTGCGAGCGCGAGTGCCGCTTCAGACATGCGTCTTGTGATGTTTTTTGTGCAGGGATGAAGTAACAAAAAAATAGTTATTAAACTGTTCAGCTGATGGATATTTAAATTCTTCTTTAAACGGTGAATTGTCGTTTTTAAGCTACCAATTGTATCAGAGAGGTAAGTAGGTATTTGCTTGTATTTTAACGTAACTCAAAACAGTAGGTAGGTAAGCGCCGCCCACCGGACCCGCGCCGAAAAAGCGAACATGAGTTTGTGGCCTTGTAAAATATTTATATTATTTTTTTCTAGTATAAGCTGTGTAAGCCTTGTGTTAAAAATTCACTAAACCGTTTCCAACCAATAGATATTTTTTTTTAGGTTAGGGTTATAAATTTTAAGATAAATTTATATCTTGTTTCAAGCGAACTGAGTGGTTGAGATTGATACATAGAGAAGATTTAATAGATTCAATTTGCCTTTGTGCTCGTGTGTGTGGAGCTTATTTTAGCCCCAACTCCATTATAATAATAATAATAGATACAACAATGACATTAAAATTGAATATATACACGCATACGAATAATACTAAATATATATATATATATATATATATATATATATATATATATATATATATATATATATATATATATATATACGTATTTCGAACAATATAAATTATTCTGTAATGAACAAAGTGGATTTAGAAAAAATACTACTATTAATAGGGCACTATATGACTTACTATCCAATGTTATGAAATCCGTAGATAACACAAATCCGTTTTGCGCTATATATACCGACATGACCAAAGCATTCGATTATGTAGACCATAAAATTTTATTACAAAAACTACACGGATACGGCATAAGGGGAAACATCCATAAACTTCTAAAATCATACCTAAGTGATAGATCTCAATGTACTGAAATTTCTAGAATATTTCCAAAAAGTAAAAGAGAAATAACATATCTATCTGGACCATGGCATTTAAAATACGGCGTGCCCCAAGGTAGCGTGCTAGGGCCACTACTTTTTATAATGTATATAAATGATCTCCCAAAAATTACACGACACAAAATGGTTCTTTTTGCAGATGACAGCACAGCTATTATAAAATCCAATAATCCAACTACTTATCAAAATGAAGTTAATAAGTATCTCTGTGACATAATAAAATGGCTTGAAAATAATAATCGAGTACTTCAGTTATTAATGTTACCTATAACGACTGTAAAATAGAAGAAGTTAGTAGTGCCAAGTTCTTAGGTATTACAATGGATGAGAAACTAACTTGGAAGACCCACATAAAAGAAATATGTAAACGTTTGAAAAAAATTGCATATGCACTTTCACAACTGTCGAAGATAGTAAATACTGAGACAACATTAACAGCATATCATGGTCTAGTCGCCTCGGTTCTGCGATATGGTGTTATTTTTTGGGGGCAATCAACTGACAGGGAGCTTGTATTTAGGATGCAAAAACGATGTATTCGGTCAATGTGTGGTCTTATAACTACAGATAGCTGTGTACCCTATTTCAAATCTTTAAAAATATTAACACTACCAGCAATGTATATATTAGAAATTGCATTGTTGGTAAAAACTAATTCACATTTATTTAATAAACTATCTGCAGTTAAAAAAGACCAATACGTACTCAGTATGAAAATCAATTATGCCATGTAAAATGTAAAACTACTTTGATGAAAAAGAGCTTATTTGGTAATGCTCCTAAAGTATATAACAAAATACCTGATGTTTTTAAAAATATGCCCTTAATAAAGTTTAAGAAGGCACTTCATAAATTGCTGATTGAGAAATGTTACTATAAAATAGATGAATTCCTAAATGATAAAACACTTTAATTATATTTACATATTACCTTTTAATTTATACAATATTTTTTAAGTATGCTAGATTGTTATTATGTAACTTTTAAGTAATTCAAAAGCAAATCTGTGATTAACCAGTTCCCACATATTTGTATGCTTTAATGGCAAAACATAGCGGACTAAAAAACAAATTTAAGATCATACATATTGACACCTATGTTTGACAAATAAATAATTCTGATTCTGAATTATTTTAGTTATTATTGGTTTTTATTTCCGTTCTTCCTGTTTTATTCTCAACAATCAATCAAACAATTAGATACGAGTGCCACTACTACGATAGTTTTTTCGCATAAGCTAGAGTTGATAACCCTAGCGCGACCGCCGAGCATAGGTATGAAAAGTGAGGTTCATACATGAGCTTGACTTCTGTACACTTATTATTTTGTGCCCAGGAGGAGATGGCGGGACGAACTTGACCCTCTTTGAGTGATTGGCCCTCAATAGCCTTAAACAGAGTGGATTGGAAAATATGGTCTTTGCCCAACAGTGGGACGCCAACGACTAGATAAAAATAATACATATTGTTAATGCGAATGATGTTAACGCGTTGAAAAATAAATCTCTTTTTCTTTCTTTCTATAGAAAAAGTATGTATAACAGCCTCGTGGTATGTCCAGCCTGTGCTAGGTATAGTATAGAATGAGCTACGACCTTTCAACAAAATGACCTTTATTACATAATAGGCGGCCATGATGGGTGACATTAATTTGTCTTCATTTAACGTTACGAAATATTAATGGAAGGGAATTAATAAATCTATTTTTGTTCATAAGACGATAATAATATTGAGATGGGACTGACGAAAACTTGCTTTAGAAGTTTGAACGTAAGGTAGACGCGTATACTTCTATGTGTTCGTGCGTGCGTGTGTGCATGCGTGGATGCATGCGTGCGAGCGTGTGTGCGGTGCATGTGTGGGTGTGTGCGTGCTTGCATACATGCGTACATGTGTGCGAGTTTGTGAATTGGTCGCTACCGGGCATAATTTCAGAATCCGGATGTACATCTGAAAGTTTCGTCCAACTTGGGTTTTGAACCTAGAACGTCATTATCACTACGCGCATTTCTCGTCAATAGACCAACGAGGCAGTCCAGAAATACGATACAATTTATGACAACATATACAATTGGCGATTTTATTGCTAATATCTTTCAGAAAACTAGTACGTTTGAAGACGCATAAATTAATAAGTGATTTATCATCATCATCAGCCTATAGCAGTCCACTGCTGGACATAGGCCTCTCCAAGTGCACGCCACTGGGTACGATCCTCGGCTACTCGCATCCCGCCTCTGCCAGCCGCCCTACGAAGATCATCGCTCCACCTAGCCTGAGGGCGTCCTGCATTACGTTTGCCGGTCCGTGGTCTCCACTCAAAAACTCGTTTGTCCCAGCGGTTATCGGTTGTTCGGCTAATGTGACCGGCCCATTGCCACTTCAGCTTACTAATCCGGTGGGCTATGTCAGCTAATAAGTAATTCACAGTTACCTAAATAGAGTTCCCGTTGGTAATGGTCAAATAGCCGACGGAACGCGACGGGATCGTAACAGCAGCGCTCGTCTACGTTCGGTCGTGACGCTTGCCGTCGCGCCTAGCGGGGCCGTGCTGTGTGGCGTCTCCCGTACATTTCAGTACATTACAATTCCCCAAGCCGCCCCACCGTCGCGCTGCTATGTGGCGAAGCCTTTAACCATTGCGCCGTTAACCTCTCCGCACGGGGTCTACTAATCGCTCTCACCTTGATTTATGAGACAAGGCCTATGCCTAGCAGATAAACAGTACATGCTGGCTTATTATTTACACTTAACAGTGTTGCTAACGAAACTGTCAGAATTGCATTTACAACTCTTCAATTTTGTTACAGGTGATTATTCACTGGACATCAGAGACGTGACCTTGGACGATGACGCTAAATACCAGTGCCAAGTCAGCACAGGACCCAAAGGTATGTAACGACTATAAAAAAGATAGTCCAAAAAACGGACAAGAAATAAAAGCACATGTATGGATGTAATCTTATTTCGAGTTCGATCTAACCATAGCCAACGTGAGGACGCAATAAAATGCTACAGTTTTATAAAACTACCACGATAAAAAGATTTAAAGCTATTATTCATTTAAAACTAATTGCTATAGTTGCTAGATACGAGGTATAGATGCGTAAGTATACGCAAATGTGACGATGTTTGGGCTGCCATTCTGTTCGTGATCTGTAATCTAATACGAATAATATATTGATAAAAGTTAAGAAAAATCAAACTACACATAGTCCCGACATTTAAATCCGCAAATGGAAAAAACCATACAGCACCCCATGCATGGTACACACACACTCCAGTACAGTAAAGACTAAATAGCCATAAAACTTTATAAAGTGTGTCAACCCATTAACCCTGGAGCCAATAAAAGCGAGATGCAACCTTTGAAGGGAAGGAGTATCGCTACCCAAATCCCTTTGTTCCACCTACTGACAGTCACCCACTTGGACATTAATTACCTTGGTTAGTCTGGAAGTCTTTTAATAGACTACGGACCCAGGTCGGTGGAAGCAAGGTAAATATGATCAGGTGGGGATTCACAGACAGTACTAATGTGGAGTGTTTTGCGGTGCTTAAATCATGATCTGCCCGAACACCTCCATGCAGCAAGATTTGATGTCTGCTATGCAATCAGTGTTGCCAGAAGATACTTATTATATAATCCGCACGAGGATCAAATCCGTGACAAGTCGATTAAGCGAACGGAGCGGCCCACACTCTAATAACTAAACCAAGCCGTCTTCCAGCTCAAGTCAAAATGCTTTTATCAATGTTTAATTTTTCGTCGGTAATTTCTCAAGTTTTTATGTTGGAAGTAGCACTATTATATCTTTAAATAACCAATACACAACACAATAAAGTTATTATAATAATCATCTAGTACCGAAAGTGTGGATGTAACCAAATCTTACTTCTGAAGCTATCTAAATAAACGACCTACCAAAATTGAACACCTTAATTGCAATAACAATTTATTTTCCTAAGTATAATGAAAGGCCAAATTGATATCCAATCTCAAAACACTTTGAACCAAGCTACCATACGAAAAACCAACAACGCGGAATCGATTACCAACTTTATTAACTGAAATTTAACCTACCAATAATACCCCTAATTTAACTGTAGCAGATCCCACGTACCAAAGTAATTTAAAATAATAAATCAGGGTTCAGTACACAAAATTACGATATGAAATTTTCGAGCAAACATCTTGCTTGTTATCGGTGTCGGGTGCCGTATGCAAGTGGAAAAATAAATATTTTCTCCTATGGATAAGATATAGGAGGTAGCGGTTACAAGGAATGGAGAAAATATATTTGGAAATGAGTTGTTTAATATCTTCGTACGATATCTGACGTGACACACAGTAGAAGTTAGTTTAGTAGTTTTAATATGATCAAGTAAACCGTTTTTATGTGATGGGCATGTCAAGCGTCTTCGTAAAGGGCGAGCGTGTATGAGACGAACTAGGTCTGTAAAGTAAAAACCCTGTTGGGTCTGAACTAACCCCGCAATGAATCTGGTGAGACGATATAAAAAAGAGGAAGAGAAGTAAATAACAAAGACAAGCCCGCTGAGTTTCCGATCCGGTGGTAGATTAGTAATTAAATTAAATTTAGAAAAAAAATGTAAATTGACTATTTGTAAGCGCCCCCGCAGGGCTTATACAAAATAAATTAATTGAGTTTTTGTTGGAAATTATATGTGTTTGAGTTGGAGTTTACATAAATCTAGTTATAAGCTTATAGGTTTTTTTTAAACTCGTATCTATAAACATTTCTTAAGTGAGAAATGTCAAAAATTAGTTTTGTATAGAATTTTAAGCACATGACATTACTGGGCTAAGTAAATTTTTAAGATTAAGTATTTAGGTGTTAGAGTCACTTTAATTTGAGAGAACAAGCTTTGCTTAATAGTGAGGCAGTGTAGGCTGATTTATATACTACCTATAATTACGGTTAAATGCTAAACAAACAGAGATGCAAGAAAAAGACTATACTAGATATAATCACCACTTACTTTCAGGCTAAAATTATTTAGACACAAATATAAAACGCTTAGACCTAACTTCTTGCACCACAAGCTCTTCCTCCGAAGCAAGTAACTATTGTTTTCGTACTTAAGCCCGAGTCTAGCGAAATTGTGTTTGCTTTTAATAAATTGAAAATCTTGACTCGAATTTTATTCCCTGCCCCGTATCCAGGCCGGGGAGTTTTCTCTCCATTTTGTATAATGCTTAAAATTTTTTTAGGGTTCCATAATCTTTTTTTAATCTTTGCTGGATTTTTCGCAGTCTCCCGTTTTGCTGTTGACAATCTTATCCTTGTTGAAAGTTGTTTGTTCATGACTATATCTCTGATGAGGGTAATGGAGACATTTATTTAAAGCACCAAAGTATTTCATCAAGATTATCACGTCTATAATTAAGGGTAATATTTTTTGCGTACGCATATACGTTTTGCGATCTCGAGATCCTGGTTCTATTTCGGGAAAATGTAGTTTTTCTGTAGAAAAATTCTTAGTATCATCCCGGAGTCTGAAATTGTGTTCGGTATATGGAACTTAGCTCGTCCCCTATTACATGGTATATAACATCGGCGAAAAGTGGGTGTACACAGAACACCTCTGCTACCCCTGCGTAGGGAATATAGGCGTGACGGTGTTTATTTGGGTGAATCTCTTGAGGTGGTTAATATTTTATTTAGAAAGGAAATAATAATGTCTGATAAGATAGGAATGGAATTCTCTTATTCAGGGATTGAATTGATTAATTCAGGGATTGTTGTGAGGTACCTGCAGAGGTGCGATACCAAGGTATTCTTAGATATGACCAAGGTTAAGCAGCGTTCAACTTGGTCAGTCTAAGATGAGTGACCGTTTGTAGCATTCTCGTATTTAAGCGTCTTCGTACTTTGAAAGGCATGTTAAATCGTTGATGCCGGTTATCACTTCATGTGGTAGTCATTAAGCCAAGTTGGAAGCCATATAGGCGACTTAATAAGTTCCAACAGCAGGTGGCCACAAACCCGCCATCACCAATCTGCACGGAGTTTGTGTCTCACCTCGATTTGTGAAACAAAATGGCTCAATTTATAGGGATTGATGTATGAGTATGTTTGTAACACAAATTAACTACACTTGCATTGACCTACTTCACTGCTGAGTACTGTGCTCCGGTGTGGTATCAAAGCATAAGGTGGACGTTCAGCTTAACAGAGTGATGCGAGTCATAACCAGTACACTCCGACCCAGGCCCACCTCTTGGTTGCCGGTACTTGCAAATATTGCGCCACCGAAGCCGAAATGCCAATCCAAAAGATCCTCAAAAACATCCCCGCTCATAGACTACCTTCCCGGAAACCGATCTGGAGCGACAACAAAATCCAGAACCACTTCAACATCCGGTTAGAGTGGAGAAAGCAATGGCAGAGCACGGACGCCTCCCAGAGTAACATCAGCATAACCGACCCCTTGACTGTGGTACAGGGCTTCAAAGAGCAACGGCTGGTTTGGTCCTCTATCAATCGAATCAGAACCGGAATCTCAAGGTGCAATTTTAATCTGCACAGGTGGGGCGTCACTGAATCTCCTTACTGTGACTGTGGAGACTCAGTAAAAACTATCCAGGACTTCGTGGAGGCCTACCCTACTAGGAAATTTAGCGGCGGATTCGAGGGGCTACACCTGCTGACACCAGAGGCTAAACAATGGATCCTTCACTCTGACATAAAATTTTGATCGTATGTCGCATTATTAAAGTACATCGCCATACGCTGACGATGATTAACTATGTCCAAAGTAATATCATCTATTCGTTAAACCTAACTTCAACTCTTTACAGATTTTCTATTATTCAATGGAAATGTCGGTTTCGTGGTGCCTCGTAATTTGTATTTAATTCATTTCGTACCCTTTTTCGTTTCGTTTCCATTCTTGTTTTGTAATTTTTCACTACGCCTAATTTACATTTGTGGGCACAGTGATCTTTATCATTTCTATTTATTCTTAGAAATGGAAGAATCTTATTTTAAAAGAGCTTTGCTGTTGCTTTGATGTATTTATTATATTATCTTTACTGCTAAATTAGATTAAATAGGTTTTAATTTTGCTATACCGTTAGCAGTTTATTTGGTTTTGCTTTGTTAATTAAGCTAATTATGAATGAAGTTCGTTATTGAAGAAAATTATTATACTATAGAAAGATTAACAGTAGTGAAAATAAATTCAAATTTCATGTGATAGTTATAACCAGTGTTCCAGTAATTAACGCCAGCTTCATAGCACTAGTAGCTTAGGGATAATTTTCGCTTCTATAGTTTGTTATGTTTTGGCCGTAGGCCATAGTTCATTAGATCGAGTAGTTGCAGGCTCGATCATCACAAGAGAAACATTTTCAGGTGACTTAATAATATTGTTTTTGGTCTGGTTATTGTCCCTTTGAAAGGACATTGTTCTGCGCCCATACATGATTTGCCCCAGAACCAACAGCAATGAAAAAATACTTTTATCATTTCAAATCACCCATAAATTCTCTTAAGGCATTTATTACTAAGCGGACAAGCGGGGGAATCTCATATTGCACAAAAACTATTAGATTACATACATATGAGGTTATATTGTGTGTGTTGACATTCAGTAAAGATATCGGCGACTTTGATACAAGTACTACAACACTTTGAAATATCCGTTTTAGATTGCAAATTGTCCGTTAGATACGCATATTTGTCATTATTTTAATGAAATTGATAGAGAATGAGGTCATGGCTTAAATGTTTGTTGGTTCTAGGGCAACTTTCGTCAATGTCCTTTAGATTTGTAATCGAGGAATTAATAATTGCCAATGTGGGACAAAGATTTCTATAAAAGTGAATATAAACCTTAAGAGTTAAAAATTAATCTATATTCGTGAATTTTGACAAAATGTAAAGGATAAAATCTGATCTACGGTTTCATTTCAAATAATAAACATAATACCTTATATCTCAATACCCACCAATATCTCAAAGTTAAACTTATCAATACACTCTCCGACCTCACTAAAGTCATTCAAATCTAAAACATTATCTCTCAACATAAACGGGAGTTTATAAGCATTAGAAATTTCAACTTCGATCCTTTCAGCTCTAAGTGCTAAGACTCTATTCAGATGCAAACGGAAAGGTCCATGAAATTAATTTACATTGCGCTTTGTGAGCTAAAGCGACGTAACCTTTGATAAATTTCCCCTTTCCTTTGAACTGTCTTCGCTAGTATTCTTATCTCGTCTTAGCCGGCTCTTAGGGGCTATTCAGCTTTTGTTTCAAGATTTAGATTCTGTATTTCTTCAGCTAAACGTATAGCTATATCTGGAAGTATATCTCAACCATCTTCGTTGGGATTTAATGAGGCTCGCTTAGATGTGATAATTAAATTTCTAATTTTGCTTAAAAGGTTTATTGAAATTAGGTTATATATATTAGACTGAATGAATATCGGAGTTCCGTGTGCTTGGTATATCATAGTATTGTGCTGAGATTAAATGTTTCTATTTTTCTATTTATCTAAAAGGACATCAATTTTGGTTCTAAAGATTCTTTCGACCTTGTTAATTGACAGCTTAATTGGATATGGATAACTATGGGCATTCTTGAATCTTTGTTTGAAGTTAGGTGAAACAATAATGCCACTGATTTAGACTTGATTCGATTTTCTTCGCAAGGGACCTAACTTGATGATATAGATTAAAATAGATAACTACTAACTATATCATCACGCCAAATCCCTTGCGGGGTAGGCAGAGAGTACAGAGTTCCAACAAGTTCTTTCCTTACATACCTCTCTTTAAAAAAGATAAACCGTTACTATTCCAGCTCATGTAGGGACGCTAATAAAAGCCAGACAAATTAATGTTCGTATGTGTTGATTAAAAGATCCGCTCTTAGAAGGAAGTTCATTTAGAATAGATCCGGTTTTCCAATCATAAGCCCGGCTGGAGAAAACTCGGGTTGGGATTAAAATAGATAGCTTGAGCCAAGACCCGTAAAAACCATTTTGTGCTGATAGTATCTGTAAATTCTCTTAAATATTATTAACAATGAAATTGCTACTTGCTTACAATATTATAGCCATGATTAGATATGGGCATGTAGTTAGGATAGTCAAGGAAGAAAGAGTGACGAAGCAAGATATGGGGTTAAATGGATAAATAGAGTACTCTTTATTGTGCACCAGCATAAGAACAGTAAAGAAATACAATTAGTTTATGGCGGTAGGTACAATTGGCGGCCTTATTGCTGAAAGCAATCCAGACAACCAGTGCGTTCGAAGAAGCAATAGATAGAATAATATGGGGCAGTTGGTTGCGTACTCTGAATGTTTATATAACACCGTCATGCCTATATTCCCCAAGCGGGGTGACAGAGGTGTACTGAGTACACTAACGTTCCGCCGACGATGTTAGGTCCCATTTAATAGAGGGCGAGCCTATTGCCATATACAAGGCACAATTCCAGACTCCGGACTTATACTGGGAAGTTTTCGTTAGAAAATCTACACTTGTCCAGACCAGACCACTTGTCACAGACCAACGAGGCAGTCATTAATGTCCTTGATGTTTATATAACTACTATAATATACACACAAAATTGCTAAATGATGACAGCAATACATATTAACCAGTAGACAGAAAGTGATCCTTAACTACTCGTATAATTTTTAAGGCAGCGATTGCACGTCGGACTGTAACAGGCAATGCATTCCACAAGCGAACAATTTGATTAGTAAAGGATTTATGAAAGCAGTTTGTGCAATGCATTGGTGTTTTCAGCCTTCGAGGTTAACGTATGTTATAAATCATAACACATATTTGCATGTGTACTTAATTCCATCTTTAATTTACACCCTTTACTTTTTATAATTAAGCCCCAAATACTTCTTAGGGTGTAATTCATCATCATCATCATCTCAGCCTATACTTGTGAACTGCTGAACATAGGCCTTCCCAATCGCTTTCCAGCGTAAGCGGTCCGATACCACCTGCATGCAACGACTTCCTGCGATTTTTACAAGATCGTCGGTCCATCTAGCAGGCGGTCTCTAAAATCTTTCTGCCTCAACGCCCGTCCGATCTACACGCGATGTGTCCGCCCATTGCCACTTCAGCTCGCTAATCTTAAGGGCTATGTCGGTGACCTTGGTTCTTCTACGAATCTCCTCATTCCTGAATCGATCGGGTAGAGAAACGCCGAGCATAGCTCTCTCCATAGCTCGCTGATGTAACTCTTATAAAACTTTGTGCCATTCTTATCCTAGATGAGTTTAAGAACGACGTATCTGTCTTATTTTTATTAAAGCTACTAACCCCATCTCTCACTTCGAATAACTCAATAGAGCATCCAGAAACTTGTATAAAAGTAGAAACTCGCAATTTACATGGAAACTTACAACGCCAACTTTGTTTTTTATCAGCCAGAGAGCACAATGGACAACCAACTCGCGGTTAAATTGTACAACTTTGCACTATTTAACTTCACAAACTTCGTTCCGAGAGTCCCCATAGGAAACTATTTGAAGTAGACTTGAGACTTTCATTGTCTTTATTGCGCACCCTTGTATTAAATTGTTATCTGAGGGTGGGTTACCACAATCTTGGTTTATTTATTTATAAGGCTTACCAACTAAACAAATACATAACATTCATATAAAACAAATCACATAGAAACTTAATATTCATATGGTTTTAAACTGAAGGAAAATTAGCACAACAATTGTGACCATTTTATTTCCAATAAAAAAATTCAAGAAATGACAAAACAGATATACTATGTGAAAGTGGAAGGATGTAGGTACCGGGGAACACCTAGACTATCTTACCACGACCAAATAGTCTCCGTAACTGGCGAGCGTGTATGAGACGAACTATGAGAGTGAAGGAAGCCAGAGAGATATGTAAGGAAAGAACCTGTTGGAACTCTGTACTTTCTGCCTACCCCGCAAGGGATCTGGCGTGATGATATAGAAAGGGAGATAGATACACAAATTATTTCTTTTGTAAAAAAAACGTAGCCCTACACTAGGATTTATTCCTGTGTCGTGAGTGCGTTTACAAACATGAAAATTAGCATACACAAATACGCAGACTGGAACAAATAATTGTGGATCACACAAATATTTTTCCCGTGCGGGAATCGAACCCACGGCTATTAGACACAGTGGACGGAGTGGCTTAAACTCTTAACCACTGCCCTAAATCGTCAGTCATTGCCGCCGTTATTATTACAAATTACACAAATTATATTTCGGAGATCTAGCAACTTACATTAATAATAATACAATTTTTTACCACAGAATCAGGACTTTCTAGGCTGTGGTAGTATTGAATTATGAAATTTTGATTAAAATAGAATATATCCATATCATCCCTTTAGAATAGAGACATAAATAAATCAGAAATTGATTTTAAATAAACTTGCCTCGTTGATCAAGTGATGGATGGAGCTGCTGACGATCATAAAGGTCTAGGGTCTTCACCCTAGTCAAATCTGAGCAGTGTTATTGAGGTTTTTCCCATCGAAAAATTCTCAGTAGGACCACAGGTAGTTGTCCACAGATAAAAAAGCTATTAAAACACGTCACGTCTTTATTCCCCAAGCGGAGGTGACAGAGGTGTAATGAGCACACCCACTTTTCGACGACGAAGTTAGGTCCCATGTAATAGGGAGCGAGCCTATTGCCAGACTATAGATATATTCCAGGCTCCGGACTCATATTGGAAAACTACATTTGTCCGACCCAGGACATGAACCAAGGATCTCATGATCACGAAGTGATGCGCTTTGCCACTAGACCAACGAAGTAGTAAACGGTCTAATATCTTTTAGACCTTAGGTATTATTCTGAATAAATTGTCGAACTTGAAAAAAAAATACCTACGGGACCATATTTCCCAATGTGGGCCTAAAGGTGGACAGTATACACATGTCCACAATAGGTCCCAGTGAAATAGGAGGAACACAATCCCAAAAATGGATTTTGATAGTTTTTGAAAAATAAACCATAAACTTTTGTCTAACCAAGGATTCGAACCCAAGTCCTTGTGACCAATCGTACTATACACTACTAGATAAACGAAGTTACTCAAATGGTAATTATCAATCTTAAACCATAGATTAAAGGAACTTTAATAATTACTTGATCATTTACCGCAGTACTGCAGTAGATAATAAAGTAATTATGAAGTATTATAAAGTAATTTTCTAAATTCTATTTAAATTCATAGCAACCTATTCATTAGTAATTTATTGGTATTTAATTTTATCAAATGAGTCTAGTTCTAATTAGTTGGAACTATTTGAATTTATATGCATAAAACTAGACTAAAAGTTGCAAACTTTTTAGAATATTTTGGAATTCATTGTAGATATCTTTATGTTATTGCAGTGTTTTGGAAAAGTTTCATGAAAATATTTTTAGGTCATATAATTTAATTGCTGCATTAATTTAGTGATTATTAATAAAAGTAGATTACCCGGTGAACTACGTACCACCTAGAATTGATTTGAATGTATTCATTGGCGATTATCAAAATACAAAATTACTCATTTCTATTTTGGCTGTTCTGAGTTTTTTCTACTAATACAAAAAAAAATCTTTCTCGTAGCGCTGTGCGACCACGGTGTTTTTAGCAATCACTAAGGTTAAACAGCATTTGGCACGGTCGGTCGGAGATAGGTGTCCCTTTGTGGCATTTTCGAGCGTCTTTGTGCTTCGAATGGCACGTTAATCCATTGGTCCCGGTTATAACTTAATGTGGTAGTTGTTATGCCAAGTTGGAAGCCTTATATGCAGCCTGATAAGTTCCAATAGCAGGTGGCCACAAACCTGCCTCCACCAATCCGCACTGGGTCCGCGTGGTCACCTATCACCTCTCTCTTCTCTCTTACCTCGATTTGTGAGAGAAGGCCTTTGCCCAGCAGTTGAACAGTATAGGCTGAAATTATTATTATTATAATGTTAGCTAATTAACAAACTTTTTTCTTTGCTAGGTGAATCAGCAATCAGGTCGAGATACGCACAGCTCACAGTTCTAGTCCCGCCAGAACCTCCAAAGATCGTAGAAGGGAATTTCTTCTCTACAATAGAAGACAGAAATATCAAATTGGAGTGCGTCTCTGTTGGCGGAAAACCACCGGCTGAGGTAAGATAAGACCCCGAAGTAATAAAAAAGATATTTTGTTCTTTACTATTAGACGCAGCTTAAAAAAAATCACTTGCTTTAAAGGCGAAGGAAAACATCGTCAGGAAACCTGCATGCCTATGAGTTTCTCGAAGATGTGTGAAGTTCGCCAACTCACACTGGGCCAGCGTGGTGGACTATGGCCTAAACCCTCTCAGTTTGAGAGGAGGCCAAACCCAACAGTGGCACAGTTTCTTAACAGGGCTAATATTATTATAATATTAGACCTTGGAAAAAGGTTTTGGTAGGAAACTAAGGTAAATTTTTATCATTTTATATGGTTTATATAATCTAGAATCGTTCGTAAGGGTATGCTCCGTTGATTCGGACATATAGAAAGAATGTCAGAAGAAAGAATTTCAGAAGAAAGAATGACAAAACAGATTGACAATGCGAAAGCGCTATCTTACCATGACTAAATAGACCGAGTCTTATCTTAAGAACAAGTCAAGAGTCTCCGTAACCGGCTAGCGTGTATGTGACGAACAATGAGAGTGGAGGAAGCCAGAGAGGGATGTAGAAAAGAACTTGTCGGAACTCTGTACTCTCTGCCTACCCCGCAAGGGATCTGGGGTGTTGATATATATAGATAGATAGATAGAATCGCTCGTTTTTCTAGGACTGCCTCATTGGACTAGTAGCATATGGTGAGGTCCTCAGCTCGAAGCCTAGGTAAAAAATTCTGAATAACTGCCCAGGAACAAAAATAATTAGACAGAAATTAAATCCCCAATGGGAGGTTGCGTTTTTTTTAAGAAAATGACGTGTTATGTTTACGTTACGAATGATATATCGATGGTTCACAGTATTATATTGGGACCTAACGTCGTCGCCAATATGAGGGTGTAGTTCATCTTTGTAATCCCCGCTTCAGGAATATAGAGCAGACTTGTTTTGTTTTGTATAGCAATTCAATTCTGCTCTCTATCCAATCAGAAAACTTCACAATTGAATGCTCCCCAAAGTCTAAAATGCCTTGACATCCGGCCAGTATGTACAGAGTTCCTTTGTGTCAAAGATAGAACATCTTGTATAATTCGTGTATTGATTGACAAACAGACTGTGCGAACCTATTTATTCAGTACAACCAAGACCTAAAGCGAAATGAAAAGCGTTTTATTGGCTGGTCATTATTTTTAATATCCTATAAGCTAATTCTGTACCTTCAGAAAAAAGTGATACAACTCGAGTTATAGCCCTTTTGATATTTTGCACATTATGCATCAGAAAAAAATCTGATATTTTTCAGTCTGATCCCATGTTCCCAAAGCTTAAAACGAGAAAGCAAAGGGTTTAACTCTATTTACACGATCAGCAGAAATAGATTAAAAATGGTGCAAATTGTTATAATTACACAGTATCAGTGAACACCAGTGTTGTTCAATAGATGAACCCATTTTTAAATAAGGTTTATGTGCCAAATACTTATATCATTCGACACCACTTCGTTACTGAACCAAAACCAACTGTGTAATGATTCAGGTAAATTAACATCAATTTACACAAAAAAGTATGAAAAAAAATTTATCATGTCAAACAGTATACATTTTAGTTAATACTAAGAAAACTACTTAAAATAATTTCTTGAGTCTTTGTGTAAAATAATCTTTAAGTTAGTTTCCATCAATAACCGAAACCAACATCCAATTAAGTGCAGTAAAAAAGTCAGAGGAATTTTTAAAACTTTAAAGCCAATTTTCTCAAAACCATGATTTTCGACTTCCGTGCATTTCCGTGACTTCAGTTTAAGCTCCTTTCACTGAAGGCACGGAAATGCTTCAACAAGAGGAATAGGAATCAAGGCAGCGCTAAAACTTCTATACATCAACTGCTTTGCTGTATAGAAACTGACTCCCCCAGCGGATGATCCCCTCTTAGAGATCATGATTATTAACCATGGCCATTCAAGGCGTATAGTCTGTTACATCTAAGACAATACCCCACAATATACCATTCCGACCACAAAGCAATTGAAGTAGTTATAAATGTTCCCACAGCAACATTTTCTTACTTGTCAACCGAGTTTTCAGCCCTGATAATATTAATTAATCAACGTCACCGCCAAAATGGAATTTTACAGGCTTGCCGCGACATTACCTCTGCCTATTCATATTTCTCTCATTTTTCTTAATATACGTGCTTCTTTAATGACGGTCTAGTTCTTTTTTGTATTAAAAACGTTTTATTAGTCTAAAGTGATACCTAAATCTTTGGCCATTACTAGCGATTCAACAGCGTTTTCTGTCATCGCTGCTTTTTCTGCTTTGTCTGCGTCAATTAATCTAGATCTATTATTGAGTCTTTTTAGTCTGCCTGTTTTAATGGCCTTATTTAAATCTACGTGCCGAGTTTAAACTTTTTGCACAAGTTTTTTCTTAATAACATCGTTTCTACAAGGACATTTTACGTTTTACGTTATTAACAAAGTAATTCATCTTTTCCAGACGACTTTTATGATTTGCAAAGACTTAATATAAGAAGTTGTTGAATTTGAAAAACATGTTTTAAAATACCTAAACTTGGATGGTTTTATTCAGTATACGTAGACAATTTTATGTGCTTTATATTAATTATCTGGATATTTTAAACGCAGTGAAAAGAAACTTAATAAAACAAAGAACGAACTATAGTTGAAAATATGGTACATTGTATAAAATAGTGCTCTAAGATAATTTTATGAACAACATAAAAAAATAGCTTCAGAAAACTGCTACCGTTGGAGAATATAATTTGTTTCATCTGATCAATAACTTTTACTCCTTGTATCTTTTTTCTCTACTTAAAATCCATTCACAACCATTTAAATTGGATTATATAAATATATTCGTCACAAACAAACAATCAACTCCTTTCGCAAATAAATTTCGTTACGACGCAAATTTTCCAGCACCAGTATTTTCATCATCATCACCCGAAAATATAATCCCACGCTCAATTCACACATCAAGACAACAGAACAAAATAATACCGAGCTTGCCAACATTTTACATAAACAAATCCACAGAGATTCTCGCCCGTCTGTCCAATTTATTTTGCACTGTGTCAATTTGTTTGCGCCGGCATTAACCAAGAGAATATTCCATTTAAGCCGTTCAAGTGGAGTGAATAGGTATATCACTCCAGGGACCTGGGTACAATTAGGAGTTAAATTGAAAATGATGTTGCGACGCTATTCTGAGGTGCCGTGGAGGCAGCATTCCAGATTGAACGTATATTTTCTAATCAAGGATTTGAGGAGATTGGAATTTAGGACGGGGGGAGGGAAGTCGTTTTTATGATTGAAATTAATATGGTTGGGTTAGTAATGATGATTAGCCTTATTAAAGTACAAATGAGGTGGTACAGGTGCGCTATTATGTTTTTTATAGCGACACGTGCCAAAATCAGCAGTTTTATATATTTGGGTGGAATAGGTATCAATATTTTGTATGCAATCGTTTATTTTTTTGTATTTTCGATAAATATCGTCAGTAACAGTTGTTCGTATTGCTGGGTATTTTAAGACTTGCACATCTACATTGTTTACATATGTCGTATCATATCCTGTATTGTTGGACTACGAGAAATTTGATAATCATTTTTATATTTTCTAAGACAAACAAATTTCCTTTCGCACTTTGTAAACATAGGTATTATACCCATGAATAAATATTAAAAAAATCAATAAATATTCAATTATGATGCCAGATGGTTTCGCCAGCATATCATTATTAATATTTTATTCATAAGTCAGTGTGAACTGACCGTCCTAAAATTAAGACGGACGTTTTAGCGCAGTGGTTAAGACCTTAAGCCACTCCGCCCACTGTGTCTAATAGTCGCGGGTTCGATTCCCGTACGGGACAAATCTTTGTGTGATCCACAATTATTTGTCTTGGTCTGGGTATTTGTGTATGTGAATTTTTATGTTTCTAAACGCACCCACGATACAGGAACAAATCCTAGTGCGGGGATTGTAAAAAAAAATTGCTGGATCTTGAACTGAATTATAACAACGGACACAATTAAGTCATCACCATCATCACTTTCAGCTCATTCCACCCATTGCAGGGTAAAATCTTACGCCACAAATCTCTATACTGGATCAATCAGGTTCTACCTAACAATACCAACTGCAAGGCTGAAATGAAACTAGGCCGAACATATCTTTCGCATGTCGCAATGCGCTTAGGGCAAAAAACAACCACACAGTGAGTCCCTCCTGGTGGGAAACGACAGCGCGGCAAGCCAAGAAAGAGATCACGGACGAGCTGGACTCCTATGATAAGCAGGCCTTAGCTTGCACCAGACTGGCATAAGTGTAAGAAGATGCCTTTACCTTGCAGTGGCACACTGTAGGTGGTCTCCGTACCTTGTGAAATAGACCTATTTTAGTCTATCAAACCTCATTTGCACAGTCCTTGTTCTCTTTCCATAGTTTACTATAGACCGTGCATCAGCTGGAGTTAGTTCGTTGTGTATGTTTCTTCATTACCGCAATTGATATCAGCAGGTAGCTTACACAACTTCTCGAAAACTGTCTCTACATTTTAGACCCTTATCCTCATTCAAGCCTTTAAAGTACCGAGTAAAACCCGTGCCCACAGCGATATACATAAAATAATAAAACATTATCTGGTACATCAATATCGTTGCTTTATACAGGCAGATTTTTGTAATCTGATTGCGTATCCAGGGGTGGATATTCATTAACCTCATATTTTTCCTTAACAACGACAGGCTGTGTAATAAGCACGTTTTTGTCCACAGATTACGTGGGTGGATAGCAACGCGGGTGTTCTGACGCAAGGAGTCACGTACAGTGTTGAACCAATGCCAGACGGCCAGAGGTTTACTGCTAGGTTTGTAAAATTTTCTTAATTTAGTAGTGTATATTCAGTATACCTAATCATTTTTACCTAGTTTCAACGAAAAATAGTTATTTTAGACATATAACAGAAATAGACAAACAATAGCAAGAGAAATGAGAGTTTTCACAAAAACGGTCCCAATTCAGCATAATGATCGTTGCTCAACCATCCAACGATTCTCTGCTGACAAGCCTGGGGTAATAAAAAAAATCTACTAGTTCTCATTGAAACGTGAATAAAAGAGTAGAGTATAGAAGAACAGTAATACATGATATAATGTTAACACATGAAGTCACTTTTCCCATTGGTTTTTCAAACTGTGTAATCCTTATTAAATAAAACTATTTTACGGATTTTATCGCGGTTTATTTTTATTTTTAGTTCCTGACGTTTCGAGTGCTTTGCAGCACCCATGGTCACGGGAGGGACTGAGGTGTTAGACGTCCAAAAGGCATAGTTGTTCCGGGGTACCCTCACACTTCTTAATTATTTTTGTTGGTCCAATCTACGCAGAATGAGCTCACGGTGTCTTGAGTTCTTGAAGTGTTATGCTTGGTTTTGGATTTGATTATATTAATAACCGGATCCCAAGTCGATGGAAGCACCCAGTCATCTTCTCTATTGAAATTAGGATGTTTTTTAATTTCAATAGCCTCGCGAAAAATAGCGTGGCGAACTCAGTGTGTAATCCTTGTATGGAAACGTTTCTTCAAGTTGTTTCCAGCTTGCCTGGACGTAACCAGGTGACAACATAACGATGAATTATGTTATGGTAAAAATTAATCTAGTTGGCACTCTGTAAGGTTTATTTGTGTCCCTAAATATTATTTTTGTTTGTTGAACAGATCAATTATAAAAATGACGCCTAAGCAAGAACACCACAATCAGACATTTACATGCCAGGCGCAGAATACAGCAGACAGGGCATACAGGGCTGCCAGTATACAAATAGAGGTAAGTGAGACATAATTATCTTTATAATAATATTTTAAGGTAGTTAACATTTTTTCAGTGTTACACCAGAATGATCTCAAATAGATCTCTTAATAGTAGATGTGGGGGTGTGGGTGGTGGCTATGACGGCAAGTTGTGTGACATGCGAATCAACGCCTTTTAGCAAAGTATCCGAAAATCATTCAGTATGTGGCTTTTTATATTCTGACCAGCCTTTCCAGAAACAAAAACAAATGTAGAAAACAAAAAAAAGTCTACAAAACAACAAATCAGAACGGACAATTTTCCAAAATTATTTCCAAAGTAACAAACAAGCAGAACTTCTAACAATATTTTGTCCATTTTTGAAATCTCCTTATCCCAGTTGGATAGAAAATAATGAAATCACTGGACAGCGAGTATATCAGAGCTACGTGTTGCCATTTCAAATGTGCAGACAGATTTAACAATGTCACTGTAGCGAACTAATATTACTGCCGCACTAACTGAATACACAACTTCGCTCTGAAATTTAGAGTCAGAAATGTTCTTTATTTCAGGTGATTGTTAGTGCTAATGTTTAACATGATTAAGTTATTGTTTTATATCTGCAGTTACTTTTACATTAGTAAAATGGACTTGTTAAGTTAATTACTAGAAATTTGGTACACAATCCGAAAGTGGAAGGATGTAGTTACCAGGAAAGATTATTTTACCATGACCAAATAGATTTTTTTATATGAGAGTAGGGGGAGCCAGAGGAGTCTGTAAGGAAAGAACCTATTGGAATTCTGTGCTCTCTGCCTTTGTGATGATATAGGCAGTTAGATAGTAAATGGTCATTAACATAATAAGTTACAGCAATAATTTAAGACTTCTTAATTAAAAATTGACGGACGATTTAGCGCAGTGGTTAAGAGCTTAAGCCGCTCCGCCCACTGCGTCTAATAGTCGCGGGTTCGATTCCCGCACGGGCCAAATCTTTGTGTGATCCACAGTGATTTGTTCCGGTCTGGGTATTTGTGTATGTGAATTTTCATGTTTGTAAACGCACCCACGACACAGGAATAAATCCTAGTGTGGGGCTTCGTTTAAAAAAAAAAGAAAAAAAAAAAAAATTGATAATGCTGACAGAAAGCCTGAAAGGTCAAATACGAGTATCCATTAAATGACAATTAACATTGATGATAAAGTAGAACGTGTATTGATAGTAAAAGTTAGTAGAATAGCACACCTATCAAATAAATAAAACCCTTTTAAAACCCTTATTGTTATGATTACTTATTTTGAAACAAACCTTATATGTTCAGATAACCGTCATATGTTTATTCTAGAAGAAGGAGTGGCGGCCACTATACTCCAAAATTTTACCAAACATATTAGTTCCGGACGCATTTTCAGACTTATACTAAGGATGTTTCGATAGAAAGCAATAACATTTGGAAATGTATAGATTCGTTTGTACAAATACTTTGGCAAGAAACATCTTGATAATTATGACTACATAAGAAATGGTAAATAACAAACGTAAGCCAATGTTCTCGAATCAAAGAATTTAATTAAATCACTGAATTCGCCAACAAATATCATTCCACAATTCTCCTTGGAACTTATATAGCTCCGAATTTCGTTTTTACTTTATATTTTCTTTCTAGAAATTGTTCTGGTATTCCAAAATGTGTTTTAATATTGTATTATATACTTTTCACATGTTTTTACGTTCCCTGTACTCAATTAAGATTGTATGTTTATACACAAGGTCTTTTATTTAGTACTACAGTAAGAACGGTTTATTTATTCTGCCCGCGTTAGGTCCTCCCAGAAGGCCATTTTTTGGGATCCGAATCATCCGAATCTGTTTTTTTTTGAGTAAAACAAAAAGTGGCTTGTTTGTTTCATGAAAAAGACCATAAGTTGTAGTCACGTCGAATGTTGATTATACGCGATTTCACTTTTTATGAGCAAATTTACAAGTACTAGGAAATAAGTAGATATATACTAAAAATATGCACCGTCACGCCTATATTCCCCAAGCGGGGGTGGCAGAGGTGTACTGTGTACCCCCACTTTTCACCGAGGATCTTAAGTGCTCCGTAATAGGAGGATAGCCTATTGCCATATACCTGGCACAATTTCAGACTCCGGACTGATACTGGGAATTTTTCGATAGAAAAACTTTGCCTGACCTAGGATATAAACCCAGGACCTGGGTTCAAATTCAAAACTAGACCATCGAGGTAGTAAGTATAAACTGTTGTTGAATAATTCGTACGCCGTTTTGTAATATATTAGTTGTAACACTCAAAACTAATACACTGCAGTACACAAAGAATACAATATAACACGCTAGGAATAATCTTTAAAGAAAAAGAAGTGCCTTGTGGGTGTCCAGAAGTGGGTGTACTCAGTACCCCTCTATACCCCCCAGTACGCCTATATTCCCCACTTGGGGAATATAGGCGTGGCTGTGTGTGTTTATTCTTTATTGTACAAAAGAGAAAAAAATTGTGAGCATATTTATTTACACATATTATGATGATGAGGATCTTATCTTAATTTCAGTTATCTAGCAGTTAACATTTAAGTGTAGAGAGAACAGTTTTAGGTAGGTACTTGTAGTAAGTACTAGGATTTCGATAAAGAGCTTTTTAGGGACTAAGCCCGCCACACATTACCACCATTGTAACTCCTATAAGCTAGGATTCACAATGGTCTCCTTAGATGACACCAAGGTTTGAACCTTAGGGTGTGTTTAAGTGTCTTGGAATCCGCAACAAAATTAATTAAAAGAAAAACAGGAGAAGTAGGAAAAATAAAATTCCATTTCTCTCCTTTGCTAAGCGGGAGATATTAAAAATGGGAGATCAGCCATAGAGAAGAAAACTACAACTATGATAAGCCCAGTTGTAAAGCTTGGTGCTTTACGGTGCGATACAAAAAATATAAACAGGACCTATTTGTGGGCCTCACGTTTGATTCCAGTAATAGGTATGGCAAAAACGTTGGATTGCACGGTATATTTCCCGAGTTTCTACAAGATCCGTGCAGTAGATCCGATCTTATAAAGTACTTACGGGTATCGACAACTACATAGTTGTTTACAATACATCTTAGTCACTTCACACACAGACGTACATACATCTTTCCGTGTATATTCCCCAAGCGTCACATGTACATACATCTTTCCGTGTATATTCCCCAAGCGGAAGTGACTAAGATGTATTGTGATAATCCACATACGGCCGACAGGTTCTAATTCAATAAGAGATGGGCTTAATGCCATTATAGCGGACACGATTCTAAACTAAGGACTAATAACAAGAATTTTACGATAGATTTCCAATAACACTTTTCAGACATAAAATTTAACAGATCCTACGCCGTTTACATTTACTGATTATTAGGAACTAATTCATAGAATTTACTTAAACAAATAGCAAATATTTTATGCAAAATTCATGTATAGCAGATTTTTTTTATTTCATTGTGTAGATTTTCCAGAAAATGATAAAGTTTATTTTTGCTCAAACGTCGTTTTTTTCCGAGCGCGTGCGCAATATATCCGTCCCTTGTTATTCTTTTATAAAGTAATAATTGCATCACTGTCACTTGCCCTTAAGCACTTAACTACTATACCAAGCCGTCTGTCAGTTGTCAAATGAACTAGGTCTGGCCAGCCTGATATCTTGGACCATAAATACTAGTAACATTTTCAATACAACATCAAACTAAGACTTTTCTGAAGTCAAAATACAGGGAAATGGTACAGTCATTTTGTCTCAATATTTTATGAGGACCTACATTGTGAGTCCGTGGCGGTTGCCCCACGGAACAAGGGCGTGGGCGCATTACATTATTCTTTCACGATTTTGCGGAATAAATGTGAGATATGTTTTTTTTCTTGTTAGGGGAGAGCTTGTGGGGAAGTTAATTAAACAAAAATATATTTTGTTTGCCTCGTTGGTAGTATCGTATGTTCTTGGCCGTCCTATCCTAAAAAAATAAGCACCGTCACCTATATTCTGCGAGGTGGTAGAGGTGCACTGTGTACAGTCATTTTTCGCCAAAGATGTTAGGTCCTACGTAATACGGGGTGAGCATATTACCATATACCAGGCACAATCCCAGCCAGTCTCCGACTGATTCTGGAAATTTTTAGATAGAAATAATATATTTGTCCCACCCAGCAGTGATAGCCTAGTGGTTAGACCGTTGGACTGCAAAGTCAGAGGTCTCGGGTTCAAACCCAGGTAACCCACCCGTCTTTTTGAAAGCACGTGCGTATTAAAATTAATTATCACTTCCTTTAACTGTGAAGGAATACATCGTGAGGAAACCTGCATGCCTCGGAGTTTCTCGAAGGTGTGTAAAGTTTGCCAACCTGCACTGGCCCAGCGTGGTGGACTATGGCCTAAACCCTCTTAGTTTGAGAGGAGGCCCGTCCCCAACGGTGGGACAGTTTTTTAACAGGGCTAATATTATTTATATACTATTATTTATTTATATTTGACGGACGATTTAGCGCAGTGGTTAAGAGCTTAAGCCGCTCTGCCCACTGCGTCTAATAGTCGCGGGTTCGAGTCCCGCACGGGACAAATCTTTGTGTGATCCACAATTATTTGTTCCGATCTGGGTATTTGTGTATGTGAATTTTCATGTTTGTAAACGCACCCACGACACAGGAATAAATCCTAGTGTGGGGCTACGTTTTAAAAAAAAAAAAAATACTATTGTTACTACCCGAACATACCCCGATATCTTGAAAAGTTTTTATCGAGGGATGTCGATTCTAAAAGGCATAACACACCCTTAGGTCCCCCGATGATCTGCATAGAAAGATCTAGAATCCGCGCTCAAGTGCTGAAACGTCTAGAAGGTTCCTCCCCTTTAATTATCGCCGGCGCGCGGTCGCGGTGTACAAGTACCTATTTGTTCACTTACAATAGGTATGTAATAATAATACCGCTATGTAGGCCGCGCCGGCTATTGTTCGATGTACTTCTACCGATGTATTTAGAGGGTTCGCGTCCGTTCTAGAACTTTCATACGAGTATAAAAGGAACACAGAGCGCGGGGACGACACAGTCTCTTCTCGGAAGCGATAGTGATCAAATCGGAGAACAAGCGATCTAAGTGGAATACACCGACTTTAGCATCGATATACGGATACCACGAGTGACTCAGCGACTTGGAAGCAGTATTTGGGTACTAACGAAAGTAGTACTAGTGTGTGATTGGTTCGCGTGTGTATTTGCATTCGACGTACTGTTTTCTGTGTACAGCGCCTAATAAAGTACTTCGCACGCTATTCGGCATTTAATTACCCCGCAAACGTAACACTATATTTGTCCGACCTAGGATTAGAACCCCTCCCCCTGATTTATTACAACCCAATAAACATAGATACCCATTGATCACTATACACATAATACAACGTAAAAATATCGTTTGTACTCCGTTAAAAGAAAATTACTATTCTGTCCACGGCTCAAGTTACTCTGGATGCGGCATTAATATTAATATGTTTCTTCCCTTATTATTTTCCTACGGCTTATTGTTTGTTGTATTAACGTCAAGATATAAGAATTTCTGGATATGGTATTCCTAGATTAACGGGACCTATGTAATATTGTTCTTGTAATAAAAATATTTCTTGACGTTTTTCGTTATTGAGGGCAGTTTTATTATGATAGAATTATGAGGCATTGGGTGTGGGCTAGATTTTAATTTCGCAGTATGAGAAAGCAGACGAAAATAATACGAGGTATATTTCTAAGAGAATTGTTACTATTTGTACGAAATTGTTGTGTTAGATGTTTGTGACCTATTGAGGGAAAATATAAGATTCTAGAGTGGAGCCCACGTATTGGCAAGCGCAACTTGGGACGACCGCCTGCCAGATGGACCGACGATCTTGTGAAAATCGCAGGAAGTCGTGGGATGCATCGAACCGGTTACGCTGGATTGGGAAGGCCTATATTCAGCAGTGGACAAGTATAAGCTGAGATAATGATGTCTTACAAAAAAGGCAAAATTTTTGGAACTAATATTGCAAGTTACTTTAACTTACTCATAATAATTAAAAATACCTTTTTCATATTCACTGATAACAACAAACATTATAGAGATAATATAATTAAATTTATGTTTGAGATAACATACATATTTGAGACACTGCGTGGCCATTCTTCTACAAATATATTCTGCTAAATAGTATCCACAAAACTTTTAAATAAATACAAACAGATATGATCCTAAATGAGACCTAGGAAACACAGTATAGTGTCAATCTCAATCAGCCTATCGTAGTCCACTGCTGGACATAGGCCTCTCCTAACACGCGCCATTGCACACGGTCGTCCACCTTCCGCATCCAGTCTGTTCCAGCGACCTTTTTGAGGTCGTCGGTCCATCTAGCTGGGGGCCGTCTTACCTTACGCTTACCAAGTCGCGATCTCCACTCTAGGACACGCTTGCTCCATCGGCCGTCGGTCCTTCTGCAGATGTGAGCAGCCCATTGCCACTTTAGTATAGTGTAAAAACACATTAATATGTTAATTAGTTTTTTGAGATAAAACGAGCTTTAAGATAGAAAAGTTTCAGTGCTTTTATTATCAAATGCAAAGCAAGTTGTATATTTTTATAATTATTTCCTGTGTATATGTGCTGTAATAAGAGATAAGGAGTTGTAATTGTATCATGTTGCATGACTATTTGCATTGAAATTAGCCATTTTAGTCTCTAGTGTGCAGTTTTGCTGGTTATTACCAGAACTACGAACTATGATAGTGAGAAAGGAAACAAAACGGTTATAAAGAAAAGAAATTTAGCTTAAATATTTAAAAAATCCACGTATACTGTACCGCCCGGTCTGTAGGGCATAGATCATCTCTCACAAATCAAAGTGAAAGAGAATGATCTATAATCCACCACGAGGATCAATTGCGGATGAGTGAAGGTAGGTTTAAGGCCTGCTGTTGAAGCTTTTCTAGCTCTCTCTAAGCTCACTAGCTCATAAGGCTTATACAATAGTAAACAGAATCGATGGCTCAGTGTGCCTTTCTAAGCATAAAGATGATGATTACTGATTCTATTGTACTTGCCTATTAGATTTATCTCCTCCTCGTCTAAATATTGAATCAAATAAACGAGGAATTAATCAATAATAATAATTTTATTATTAACATAACAGCTTCCATATTTCTCCACAAACAAGAAATTCACAATGATATTTAAAAAAAATACATTATTATTACATAACTATAACAATATTATTATTTATTTTCGAAATATAATTAGTTCATACTGGCAAAATAAATCATCATTTCATTCATAATAACTCCTCATTAGCCTACATCAGTTCTCTAAATGCACGCCACTGTGTACGATATTAGGTTACTCTCACCTAACTACGCTCACTATACTTTAAATTCAACACCCATGCCACTTCCGTTGACCGATTATCCTAGAGATCCACCGCTACGAGAAAGGCCAGCCTGTTTATCATGTATTTTTTCGTTGGTCATAAAATAAAACCCCTTTTTACGGGCAACCCAATTACTTTTTATGATCAGATGTGGCACGATATTGCTTTGATACAGAGATGCTTGCCATTCGTACACGTAATACTGTTGTGACCATTTTTTTTCTTTAATGGCAACACCGGTATACATTTTGACGGCTGTCTACTATAATTTTGAGGATCGAAACTTAATAGTAGGTTTTTTTTTATTTATGATGTTTCAGGTATAATGAAGTGTTATTAAAGTTATGTTAGTATTTAAAAATAGGAAAAAAATATTCTGTATTTTTTTTTGAAAGGCACACCATCTGGTACACATATTGTTACATTCATGAGGAATTCTTTTAACGGATTTTTTAAGTTGACTGGTACACAACATTGATAATTACATTCAAGGATCTTGTGGCCCGCGGCCAAAATCGGATCTAACGCTGTCATCACGTGAAATATCACTTCATGATAGTCGCAGATTTGCAGTTTGATATGCAATTTACCCAAGCTCTTTTCTAATTACTAACCTATTGAAATATTTTACTAAATGATAACCCTTATTTCACACCAACGCCCCTATCAACGTCATTCACAGGCCAAAATATCCTTGTCGCACTATAGCTTGCGACTTTCACATTATAATAATAATATCAGCCTACTGCCTACTGCTGGGCAAAGACCTTTTCTCACAAATCGAGGGTAGAGAGATAAGGTCATACTCTACCACGCGGACCCAGTGCGGATTGGTGGAGGCAGGTTTCTGGCCACCTGCTGTTCGAACTTATCAAGCCGCATGGAAGGCTTCCAACTCGGCTTAAGCGCTGTGCAACCGCGGAGTTCTTACCGATCACCAAGGTTAAGCAGCTTTCGACTCGGTCGGCCTGAGATGGGTGACCGTTTGTGGCATTTTCATATTCGAGCGTCTCCGTGCTTCGGAAGGCACGTTGAGCCATTGGTTCCAGTTACCACTTAATGTAGTAGTCGTTAAGCCGAGTTAGAATTTCATATTGCTTAAGTCTATTTCAATATAAGTATAGTACATAAATTAATTAAAACTAAAACTTAAGATGTATGAGATATTTTGGTTAACTTTTGATTTTCTAAAAACGTGTTTCGATTATATTTGATCCACCATTTGAAGGATTCTATTCATATTGGTACTTCATACATCAAAAGCAGTAATAGCCTAGTCGTTCGACCGTTGGATTGCAAAGTCAGAAGTCTCGGGCTTAAACCCAGGCACGCACCTCTGTCTTTTCGAAAACATGTGCGTATTAAAAATTAAGTATCACTTGCTTTAACGATGAAGAAAAACATCATGAGGAAACCTTCATGCCTAAGAGTTCCTCGAAGATGTGTGAAGTTCGCCAACTCGCACTGGGCCAGCGTGGTGGACTATGGCCTAAACCCTCTCAGTTTGAGAGGAGGCCGTGCCCAACAGTGGGACAGTTTCTTAACAGGGCTAATATTATTATTATACTTCATACATCATTTTAGTATGTTCCTCAGTTATTTCATGAAAAACGTTACACTCATTTTCCCCAAGCGAGAGCGGAAGAAGTATGTACACCACCTATATTTCGCCGATTTTAGGTCCCAATAAAATAGATATAGAGGGTGAGCCTATTGCCATTATTTTTGCCATTATTATAGGAACAATTCCAGACTCCAGATTAATACTGATAATTAACTCAATAATACTTAATCCTAGGAATCGAACCTAGGATCTAACCACTAGCCCAGTCACTAGGCCAAAAAGACAGTCACAGAAATTTGAAACAGATTTTTTTTCAATAAATGGAACATGGTTTCATAGACTATGTCTTATCTGAAGGGCAAGTCAAGAGAGTATGAGACGGACTATGAGAGTGAAGGAACCCAGAGAGGTCTTTAAACAACAACTACCCTGCAAGTTCCTGGCTATATAGTTAGTTCCATAAATAACCAACGGCCCAATAGCACTATTGAGGTAACAAAAAATAACGCGCAGATACAATGAATTAATTACAAAAAAAACTTTATTCAATAAAACTATTTTTTTTAAATCGACAAAACATTTTTCCGATGCAGTGCTATTAAAACACAGGAAAACTGTCTATCATATATTATTCCGAATGTTTTTCCGTTGTTTTTGGCCTCCGGTTTTATTTATCGTGTGTGTTTTTTTATTGTCGTCCACTGGAGACTATTAATTTCATTTATTGTGTACTGCTTAGTTTATTATTAAAGGTAGTGGAGTTTACGTTTCCATTCGGTTGAATTTATAACCATTATAGTATAATGAATCGTCGAAAGTAACGTCAATAGGAATAAAGGCTTTCATTTTGGAATATGAGCAAAAAAACTCAATTATTACTTTTTATCTCTACTTACGATGAAATAGATGTCTTCCAAAATTTGAATTTTAAAGAATCATGGTCTATTTCATCGTTAATAACTATAGACTTATATTTATGTTGTAAGAGTCTCTCTTACAATAGGTCTCATAAAAAGCTCAGAGTTGCTCAGCGAGCTATGGAAAGAGCTATGCTCGGCGTTTCCCTACGTGATCGAATCAGAAATGAGGAGATTCGTAGAAGAACCAAGGTCACCGACATAGCCCATTGGACTAGTAAGTTAAAGGGGCAATAGGTGGGCCACATAGCGCGAAGATCGGACGGGCGTTGGGGCAGAAAGATTCTATAGTGGAGACCACGTATTGGCAAGCACAGCCTGGGACGGCCACCTACCTGATTGACCGACGATCTTGTGAGGACCGAAGGAAGTCGTTAGATGCAGGCGGCATGGGACCGGCTGCGCTGGAGAGCGATTGGGAAGGCCTATGCTCAGCAATGGACAAATATAGGCTGATAATCATATCAGAATAGGCTGATAATCATAACAGAATACATCAATATTTATGTATACTTCATTGTTAACCAATAAAAATGACAGTGCCATTACGATAAAATTTAGGTATATACACGGTCGCCGTACGAATAATGGTTCCACCAAAAGGCAAGCGAAAGTGGACGGTACTAAAAAATTAAGACTTTCGCTTTTTGGCAAATACAACTTTAAGTGATACAAATACTACAATATGTTTATATCATAACTATAACTACTTATGTGGATTTGGGGACGTTTTCAGTGTAACTTTTGAACGGGACTGTGTACCTTGATATGATATATCGATGAGTGCAATAGCCAAACAGAAAAAATAAAGTAATATGAGCGATCTTGTTGCTAAAAGCAATTACTGGCTGGATTATTATGTACGGAACATAAAAAAAACTATGTATATTCTAATATTTCGTAAAACTTTGAAAAAGTTACGAAGTTTGCGTGTCTGTAAATTGCTGATCACTCATGTTTTTTTTGTTAACAGGTAAAATATGCTCCAAAGGTGAAAATTTTTATCAAGTCAGGTGTTAACGGGAAAATACCTGAAGGAGAGGATGTAGTTATAGGTAAGTCAAAATACTGTATATTTCTAGAAGTTATTGATAAAACAGATATACAATGTGCAGGTACCGGAGAAGACTTAGCTGTCTAACTATAACCAAATAAATTGTGCCTTACTTTATGGTTAAGTCAAAAATCTCCGTAACTGATGGTAATGAGACAACTATAAAATTGGAGGAGTAGAAGAAAAGGTAGTATGGAAAATTTCTGAAATTCTTTACTCTCTACCCCCATATCTAGCGTGATCTCACAGATGGATAGACTTGTAATATGTAAATATATGTAAATAAGATTGTAATTTAAACATCCCAATACATAAGGAACATGAAACAGGTAATAAGGTAGCTTCATTGATACCTATCAAACAAGTCAAGAAGTGTTCTGTTAAAAAAATTTAACCAAATCAGTAGTAGGGTATCTATCTATCTATCTATCTATATCATCACGCCAGCTCCCTCGCGGGGTAGGCAGAGAGTACAGAGTTCCAACAGGTTCTTTCCTTACATACCTCTCTGGCTTCCTCCACTCTCATAGTTCGTCTCATACACACTCGCAATAAGGTAGCTTCATTGATACCTATCAAACAAGTCAAGAAGTGTTCTGTTAAAAAAAATTAACCAAATCAGTAGTGGGGTATCAATAGTAAAATTAATTGACCCCCCTTTAAAGACTAAAAAGGCAAAAGAGACCATATAGGTACTTAACACTTTTTGGCTGCACTTAAAAATAATAATACGCTCATAATAAGATTATTTAATAATTCCGTATTTCCAATAGCCTGCAAAGCAGATGCAAACCCATCGAATTTGACATACAAGTGGTATCTTAACGAGAAACTCATTGAAGGCAACACCACTGAATTGGTAAGTCAAGTTTTATTTTAATTGCTACAGTGATTAAAATTACAGTTAAACATTGAACTAAGGAGCAATGAAATTTAACAACATACTAACTAATTAAAGTTATAATTAGAAGAATGCAGAATTGCGAAACTCATAAAGAATTATTACTTAAGGACATCTAACATAAATTATTACTAATTATGAGAAAATGAACTGTGTGACTCAACATAGTTCATTGTCTTACATTAACCTATTTGATTTTTAATAGATACTAATAAAATAATTAATTATTTAAACGAAACTGAGTTGCTTACCGAAAGATGGGATAAGCAACTGCTAATTATTAGTGAATTAACTAACAAAAAGGAAGGAAGGAAGGAAGCTCTTTTTCCTTTTTGCATTTAATCAACTACCAAAGCTGTCCAATTTTACAATAATAATCTCTTTGGTTTATAAAATATACTATTATACTCATTTACCAACTAAAGTTTCTATAAAACAACTGCTCATTTAATAATGAAAAGAAATGTAATATAAATAAAGTTCTTTCTCCCAACAGAAAATTTACAACATATCAAGAAGGTACCACGACGCCACCATAAAATGTGTAGTCTACAATGACGTTGGCAACAGCGAGGAAATTGAAACACTAGAAATTACATGTAAGTTATAAACAAGCAAGAAAATAAACATGAACTTAATTCAGGGTCCACAGCCGAGAAAATTACCCTCTCACATATCATGTGTTTGTGCTCGCAAGAATAATATTTGTAAACGCATTCACGATTCATGACTAATTATTCGCTCGTAGCGCTGTGTAACCGCGGTGTTCTTACCGATCACCAAGGTTAAGCAGCATTCGACTCGGTCGGCCTGAGATGGGTGACCGTTTGTGGCATTTTCATATTCGAGCGTCTCCGTGCTTCAGAAGGCACGTTAAGCCGTTGGTTCCGGTTACCACTTAATGTGGTAGTCGTTAAGCCGAGTTGAAAGCCTTAAAGGCGGCTTGATAAGTTCCAACAGCAGGTGGCCACAAACCTGCCTCCACCAATCCGCACTGGGTCCGCGTGGTGGAGTATGACCTAATCTCTGTCACCTCGATTTGTGAGAAAAGGCCTTTGCCCAGCAGTGGGCAGTATAGACTGTTATTATTATTCACGATACATGAGTAATTATTAGTATGAAGCAATAAAAGACAATCATACGAAACTAATTATTTTATTATATCCGAAAATAGAAATATATAGGTAACTTGTGAAATGCTCAATAATATTTATAACAGTTACAGATATAAATGTTACTAAAATTTACTTATTCTTTAGATGCACCAACATTCAGAAGTTTACCAAAAGACGTGGATGCAGAAGTTGGAACGACAGTTACACTCAGCTGCGATGTAGATGGTTACCCGCCTCCAGAAATAAGATGGCTCCATCATGAGGAAGACCAAATGATTGTAAGTATTATGTTAGCTTATAATGAATTTAAAGGCAAGATTAGACACTGAAAGCCTGAGGCTAAAAATACTGAAGTATACCTATTTGTTACATTTTTAACATTAGATGGTTTTACAGAAGTATAAGAGGAAATTCAGATGACAGATTTAGACGTTGTTAATATTAAATTGATAGAAACATTGTCTGATCAACACAACAGAAAAACTGTTTGATTAGACAACCGCCGTACAATTTTACCGACACACCTAGCTATAAGCACGCGTTTAGTATAGCAATAGTATATTAAATAAATTGTTCGAATAATTGTTACTGAACAGCACTACTGTGTTCTGTTACCTTAAGGGTCATTCTTTTATTACAGTACTGAACAACACAATAACTTGTTAACCTCCTACAGAACATCCGACAACTAATTTTTGACATCAATAAATAGTCTTTAAAATCTAATCAACCTCAAGCTCTCCAATAATTTCAGTCACGTGTTTAGTCACGGTTTAGTTACAAAGTCAACTTTTACGATAATTGTTAAACTTCCGGTATGACAAACAGTCGATGGAAACTTAAAACAACTTTACCCGAATTCTTGATCTTATAAAGATCGTTAAATCCCAAAAATAGTTGAGGAACTGAATACCACTCGAATACCGATTCCCGTCTTGAACAATTTTGTAAATAAACAAGAAGTTATGTATGAAATCGATAAATAGACGCACCCACATCACTGTTATCGATATAAAGTTTGACCGTTAGTAAGACGATTGCTTTGAACATTACGCACAAAATATTTTTATCAAGATACAACTTTTTTGTTCATGTTCATTGTTTAGTATCGTCATCATCATCAAATTCTACGTGCCTTTTTTAGACGTTACTACTGCGGTTTATTTTGATTATATCTTAATATTATACACACTTATATTTTATGCATTTTAAATATTTCTCCTTTGTCAAATATTGTTTTTTATCATTGTCATTTGCAGTTAGTCGATTTTTAAAACAATCCCATTTTTTTGCTGGACTTTCAATTTAATTTGAGTAACCTACTCAAAAAAATAGGTGATCAAATTAAGCATTCCATGTTTTTTTTACAAAACTAATAGTATCTATAAAGTCAAGAAATTCATTGATCTGGGAATGTATGAGGATAAATTATAATCTGAAATAACTAAAATCAGCTGCATCAACATTTGTAATTAGTTTTATTTCAAGATCATTGTATTATTTCATTGATTCGTTATATGATGCATATCATACATACTACATACATCTGTAGACTCTTTTCTTCGTATTATAAGGGAAAATACTCGACAAATATTAAAAGTTCGATCACAAACGAAAGAACAGAACAAAAGAGTGTTTGTAACACATTATTTCCTACGTGGGTGTCATGTTCAGAAGCTGCGTTGGTATCAACAAGCTTGTTCAAACCATCTAAGTCAAAAAAATGTTCTGTTTCCTTTAATAAAGCATGTACAAGATAAAATTATTTGTTCGCCTTGTTACTAGTTGTTTCCTCTTGAATTTTAATGATATCATCTACGCTGTCACTATCACCATGTAATATTTAAATGGGTAAAATATTAGCTTCGTGATTAACATCATCTATGTTTATGTTAAGCAAGTTAATTATGAAAGTTGTTCTTCTATGTGGTTAGAGAAATATTGGGTTGTTCTGTTATGAATTGTTTAAGATAAATGGATTTATTTTTCGGTATCGTGTAAATTTGTATAGTATATTAGATTAATTAGTACTATATGTATCTATTTTCTAATAATTTTTATTGTTATTATATTACTGATTATTATTTTCCGATTTATACTTCAACAGCTGTTGATCTATTGCTGTTCGAAAGGTGTCTAATTGTAATGGTGCCAAATAGTTACACCACCTTATTCTAGGTCGACCTCGTCGTCTGCGACCACCACCTGGTATCCAATATACACTAAAAAGGGGAAGCCTTTCCTCAGGAGTGAGACAAACAAACTTGCTAGAAAAAAACTATCTTGTTCCTATGTCATACTGTTTCTTTAGTAAAAAGGGTATAATACTACTGTCATTCAAAAAGTTAGCATTAGATTCAAATCGGTCATCTGTTACTTGAATATTATGCGGATAATAATTAAATATTTCACGTACATTGTCCTCTATCCTCTAATCTTTAGCAAAACGATTGGTATTGAATACATTTTGTAAATTACTACCAGTTGAATGTTCATCTCCAAATTCCTGTGGAGTTCATTGCCATTGACAGAATAAACAATATTCAACACACAGTTGTAGCAGCTAATTTTCTGTCGCATGAGTCTCTGGTAAAATGTGATTGTTTGGATTATCGATCATGACATTAAAGCATAATTACAAAAATGCTATAAATACTGAATAAATAGCGATGAATAGTGCTATAAACAGCGAGTAACTGTGAAGTTCTTAGTAGCCACCTAGATTAGGCAGCGTTCGGCTCGGTCGGTCTGACATGGGTGACCGTTTGTGGCATTTTCATTTTTGGTCGACTCCGACTAACCATTGGTCCCAGTTGTTACTGAATTTGGCTTAACGACTACGTTAAGCCAAGTTAGAAGCCTTATAGTCAGCTTGATAAGTTCTTACAGCAGGTAACCACACACGGTAGGTGTGTCCACCACACCATCCACTATCCGCATCAGGTCTGCATGGTGAAGCATGATCTTATCTCTACATTTGTGCCCAATAGTGAGACAGTTTAAACTGATTTACAATGTACAATACCCTCAACAGACTAGGGAAAAAATAATAAAAATAAACTTCGTACTAGCGATTCAATAAAGAATTCCCTGCGAGCTGAATTACTTATTTTCTTGTTAAGCTATCTAATTCAAGGGGCCGGGCGGGGAACTACGGTAGTTCATTAGGGTTTAAACCTGTCGATCGCTAACCTTTAAATGGGTCGGTATCTACTTACTTTGTAAATGTTACTTGCATTAACCGTCACGCTTACATTAAACCGGACATAAATCCAAATTTCAGACAGCTATTAATTTATTTTTGGAGAATGAATTTCCAATATCAATTTTTGAATTATGAGGACTCGTGATGGCTAGTCGCACCATAATGGAGCATTTTTCTATTACACTAACGAGACAATTAACTTATAACGTGGCTATTAATATTATCTACTTAAGGGATCTGGCAAGAGATCTGGTGTGATGATGTATATAGAATATCTACTTAATAAAACTAACGTTTATTGACTGACAAAACACAGCTTAAGCCGGTGGGTATACAAGCATGATTTTTCGCACATGAGTTCTTTAATGTACGTGACCAGGATTATTGAATTCATCCTCTAAGGGGTTAAAAATTACTGAAAGGATTTGGTCCTAGGCCAGACGGCGCTGTGTCCGTTTTTCTATTTAAGTTCTCCGCAGCAGTCCGAAGTGTGGAAGTATGCTCGGTATAATGGCAATGGACTCGATCCCTATTACAATGGGAGCTGACATTCTTAGTGGTATGTTAGTGCACAAACTTGCACCACCCCATGTTTGCGTAATGTGGGTGAACGAAAAACACCTTTACCGTCCCTACTTAGGAAAATAAACGTGACGATGTTTCCTTTCTTTTTCTATATTATATTACCAGACTCCTAACAAGGTAGACAGATGGTCTTGTAAAGGTTGTGGCTAAAAACTGGCTGCATACAGCACAAAACCAGTTGCTGTAGCGATCTTTAGCTCAACTCAACTCAAATCATTTATTTTGCATAAATCCTGCGGAGGTGTTAACAGATTGTCATATTTACATATTTTTTAACTTACAAATATACTATCGGATCGGAACGCGGCCTCCACTGAGAAGATCCGGCGAGAAACTCAGCGGGCTTGTATTTTTTGTATAATTCTCCATTCATTTTTTCATCGTTTTTTGTATAGATACATACACAAAATCATTTATGCTATCCAGCTCCTTACGACTGATATACAAGACTAATAATAATATTCTTAAAAATTTGTCATAATGAAAAGTTAGAGGATTCTGTGTGGACCAGTCTCCACAAGCAGTACCCGTTCACGAGTACAACTACTTGTGCAGTCATCACCTCCTTCGACCTCATTAGAGGGAAGGAAGTGACCCGCACTAAATAGACACTGCAAGAATGGACTTTTTAGTGAAGTTTTTAGTTTAAGGTGCCTTTCTTCTTCAGTAGACGACTTTCGGCTGGAGATCTTTATTCTTTTATTTTTTTTTAAACGTAGCCCCTCACTAGCATTCAAGACTGTGTAGTGGGTGTATTTACAAATATGTAATTCGGACCGAAACGAGTAATTGTGGGTCACACAAAGATTTGTCCCGTGCGGGAATCGAAATCTTAACCACTGCGCCGAATCGTCTGATAAGATATTATCATAGCAGATTTCTAAAGGGATAGATACTATTAGTATATCAATTAATGATTGATTTTGTTTCAGCGGGTTGGTAGAACAGCAAACTTGACTCTAAACCTGGACACTCACACTTCCGGCCGCTACTTATGCAAGGCCAGCGTGGATGGGTACCCGGAAATAGAGGCAGATGCTTCCGTTTATATCAAAGGTAAGTTAATCATGTTTTCTGATAAGGCTTTTATGTGATAGTATTTCAAGATAGCACGGTTAATACGTGGCAGTGCTCTCCAGAAGGTGGTTCGATTAATTTATAATATTGAAGTTGTCTGATTGTAAACTTTTATTGAGAATGAAATAAAAAGACTGGCCTGCGGAGATTTTCACCTGATCTTTGCAATTAAGGCCGCGCTTAGATTCGGTGGTAGATAAGTCAGATTGAAATAAAACTAGTCTATCTATCTATCTATCTATAACCTCACGCCAGATCCCTTGCGGGGTAGGCAGAGAGTACAGAGTTCCAACAGGTTCTTTCCTTACATACCTCTCTGGCTTCCTCGACTCTCATAGTTCGTCGCATACACGCTCGCCGGTTACGGAGACTCTTGACTTTTCCATCAGATAAGACTCGGTTTATTTGGTCGGTTACTTGCATCCTTCCACTTTCACATTGTATATCTGTTTTGTCATTCTTTCCTCTGGCATTCTTTCTATATGCCCGAACCAACGGAGCATGCCCTTTCTCATCTTTACACCGATATTATCTTTCATACCTACTCGCTGTCTTACTATGCTGTTGCTAATGCGGTCGGTCAGCTTCACTCCGCACATCTTCCGCAGAGCTCGCATTTCGACCGCATTTATCCTACTTTCATTCTCCTTCTTACATACCCAGCTCTCGCTACCATATAACAGCGTTGGGACAAGAACTCCGTTTTGTATGGCCAGCTGCGCCTTATGGCTTAAGTGACGGCTCCCGAGTAGCTTTCCCATCGCACCATTCACTCTGTTCCCTGCACTCACTCTTCTCTCTATGTCAGCGGTGTATTTCCCATCCTTACTGAAGGCGCATCCAAGATATACAAACTCATTCACTTGCTCCAGCACATCGTTACCAACCACAATCCTTACATTCGTTCTGGTTTCTTCCCTTGTAAGCCATTGATCATGCAGTCGTCTTTCATAACTGTGACTAGTGTTTGCAGATCAGTGGCTGTTGGCGCTATTAAAACCGCGTCATCTGCATAAAGTAGATGGTTTACCACTAAGTCACCCATTTGTACACCTTTATTCATCGCTTTCAGTCTTTGAAGACTTTTGTCCAGATATATTATAAACAGTATAGCGGACAACACACAACCCTGCTTGACGCCGATTTTAATGTCAAACCAGGGTGACCTGTTACCACCCGCCCGTACGCATGCCTTGCAGTCCACATAAGTGGACTGGACGGCTCGCAACAGAGTGCCATCTATACCATACTCTGGCAAAATGTCCCAAAGTCTTTATAAAACTAGTGGAACTTATAATAAGTAAGTAGTTACTTCCGAAGAGTTAAACTAGTAATCAACAAGATTTTTAGTTTGAATATCTCCATTGATTAATAAGCAAGCACTTTTCAAATACAAAATCTTAAATGTCACAAGTTACAAAATTGTACGAAAAAATATACCAATCCTAAGAAATTCCAACAACAAAAAAAGGAAGCTACTTAATTCGAAACCGACCTGTATACAGTACAATGAATCTAATTGGGTGTATTTCTATAGAAATTTTACTTACTACACGTTTCCCAGTACACTCCAGTGTCGGCGAAACGGTTTCTTTCATAAAAAATAAATGAATCCCGCCTTGTCGCTACTTGCTACTTTGAATACCTCACACATATCTAATGAAACGCCTCACTACGAACCCGTCCCTCCTTAATTAATTATTTTATATGACAGAAAGAAATTTCACGAATTTGTTTTTAGGTCAAAATGTACTTATGCGTTTTTGCTTTGTGAATCCTTTAGTAGGTGTGTATAGAGTTGGTAGTGTTTGTGATGCTTCCTTATTGCTTTTTTTATGTTCTTTGGTATTGCTAAGGTTTAGTAGCTTGGTCAGTCTGAGATGAGTGACGAACGTTTTCATGCTTGGGAAGACACGCTGTCTGTAATTTTTTTTTATAAGCTTTTATTTGACTTGCATGACTGTCTAGTTGGTCTAGTGGCAAAGCCCATCGCTTTGTGATCACGAGATCCTGGGTTCAAATCCTAGGTCGGACAAGTGTAGTTTTTCTAACGAAAACTTTCCAGTCCGAGGCCGGAGTCTGGAATTGTTCCCGGTATATGGCAATAGGCTCGCCACCTATTACATGGGACCTAACATTGTCGGCGAAACGTGGGTGTAATCAGTACACCTGTGCCACCCCCACTTGGAGAATATAGGTGTGACGGTTTTTATTTGACTTGCTATGTTCGTATGTCTGTCTGTCTGTCTTTCCGGTTCAAATTTTGTGATTTTTTTCATACGTATTTAAGTTCAGTGACAATACAATAATTTGGTACACTGGAGCTGGTCTGATGATGGAGTCGGACGGTGGCCATGGGAACATGATAGATAGATAAATCATTTATTACTTGAAACATGGTTTTATACAAGGTGTTTGTTATAATAATATTATTATTTCAGTGCTACATGTTTCGCCGAGAGCTTGGCATGCAAATTTGTCATATTCATAAAATCTCTAACATTAATCATAACAATTATAATATCATTATTATTATTACATTATCATTATTATATATGTATCTCGCTGAGATTCACGGGCTTTACCCGGACCTTTGAAAGGCTTGCATGGGGACATGGGTCCAACACGTAGAGGCCCTATGCGAGAAGTTAATGTTATGTAAGCCACCTGCTGAGATCACTTGCTGAAAATGAAGAAACATAACCAGCGAACTGACCCCGGCAGGTGCAAGGACTATTGTAAATTATGGAAAGAAAACAAGGGCTATGCAAATGAGGCTTGATGGACTAAACTGGACTATTTCAAAGAGGACGGACACCGGCCATAATTAGTTATACCTAATTACCCGTGGCCGGCGGTGACTCGCCGCTTACTAGATGGGCCCTCAAACGGTCGTCCTAGGACAACTGAGGGCAACACCGGTGTGAGCGGCTCAGGGGTGTAGAGAGGTGTGCTGCGCTTTCTCCGAAGTTACTCGCGGCGTTATGCCCTTTAACACTTCCACCCCTGGAGTACATCGATATAGGAACGCATTATCTTCCTACGTCGATATAGCTCTCACGGCTCCTCTCTGGACGGCCAATTAAGGCTAGCCAGAGCCGAGAGTCCTGCGGGCACCCTTCGGTTTCCACTCGACCGACGAAGACACGCCGAGTTGGGGGCCCTGACCGACTCTCTGAAGCACTCGGGTCCGTGGTGTCGTTACTCACCAACAGCTCGCCACAAGCTGCCCTGCGGGCTCATTATTATTATTATTACATTATCAATATTAAATTATAATTATTATGAATGTCATACAATAATTTTGAGTTTAATAATAACAGTTACATCATCGATAATTGGCATTTTAAAATAAAACAATACACACAATGTCCATAATAAAATGTCAGGACTGGATGCAATGTATTGCATCCAGTCCTGACAATTGTGCAATTAATACATCATAATTAATGAAGTATATCTGAGATTGTCAAGCTCCAAGGTTACTTATTTTCTAAAAATTCTTTCATATTATAAAAACACTTTTCGATGAGCCACTTAGTCAATGTGTTTTTAAATTGATTCATTGTCATTTCTCTTATGGATTTTGGTACATTATTAAATATTTTTACACACATATAATACGAGTTCTTTTGGTGAAGTGAGGTTCTAGAACTTGGTAATAATAGTTTTGTTTTATCTCTAGATAGATGAATCTTATATTCACTGGCTTTTCGAAATAAACGCGGATGCTTTCTTACAAATACATACATGTAAATACAACATAACACCTCTGCCGCTCTGTACTCTCTGCCTACCCCGCGAGGGAGCTGGCGTGATGATATAGATAGAACATAACACCCTCGTGTTAATGTTTGTTAGATTGGCATTGACAAGTAATATACAACCAGATGGTGTTCGGGGTCTGATGATGAAGGCGAAAGGCGGCCAATAGAATCGTCCTACTACCCCATATAACCCGGCCATGTTTGGCCTCGTTGGGTTTGTCTTGACGAGTACTTTCTGGACTCAGATGGTATCTATGGTCTGATAATCCGGAAGGAAGCCGTAGGAACTCCTCAACTAAGCAGGATATTTTCGTTGTGTTTATGCTATAAAAGCTTGTTTTTAAAAATGCATATATTTAAATTCAAAATATTTATAATTTTTTAAAAATTTAATTATTCCAGTGTCTTGAGTGTGTCGACACATAAAGGATACGCAAACCCCTAACTTACAGTTGTGGGTCACAGAACGTTTCGTGCCATGCAATTATCGAACCCACGATTAGGTTACCCAGTGAAGCGACCTACATTTTAACCACTAGACATCGATGTTAATCATTTGTGAAATTTTCTTATTCCAGTTTCTCCGTGCTTCGAAAGATACGTTAAGCTATTGATACCGGTTATTACGGTGTTATTAGTGGCTGCATAACTTCTTTTTTGAATAGTGAACTATGCCCGCATCCATTGATATTTAATCAGACATACAAAGACAACGTAATATAATAGACATTTTATAATAATAATAATAATAAGCGGCGAGTCACCGCCGGCCACGGGTAATTAGGTATCACTTATTATGGCCGGTGTCCGTCCCCTTTGAAATAGTCCAGTTTTTGTCCATCAAACCTCATTTACATAGTCCTTGTTTCTTTCCATAATTTACAATAGTCCTTGCACCTGCCGGGGTCAGTTCGCTGGTTATGTTTCTTCATTTTCAGCAAGTGATCTCAGCAGGTGGCTTACATAACATTAACTTCTCGCAAAGGGCCTCTACGTGTTGGACCCATGTCCCCATGCAAGCCTTTCAAAGGTCCGGGTAAAGCCCGTGAATCTCAGCGAGATACATATAAATAATAATAATAATAGACATTTATAATAATAATAGACATTTATAATAATAATAATATATTTATAAAAAAAAACTATCATAAAAGACATAATATATCTATTAGAAAAATCTATCACTACTGACTTCCTACCAACAATAACAGTTCGAAGCCAAGTATTTCAATATAAAAATATAGTAATATTTATTACTTTCAATCTGAAATTCCTAGAACTAGCTTTTAAGCTGATCAATGTTACTATCTAAACAACATTGTGGAACGCAAAATAAAATATGAATATGACAAAAAACTGCCTGGTTGTCTAATCAGACAGTTATGACTACTCTGTCATGTTAAAAGTATTACCGGTGCCTAGCCTTAAACACTTTTAGCGAGGATCATAACAACGTTCATTTTATAGCAAACAAATTAATGCAAATAAATAAATTGATAGTAAAGAAACAAGCCTTTATGTTGCCAGATAATTGTCTTTTTAAGCGACCAATCAAATTAACGATGCGAAAAAAATGGTGATTATAAATGTTGTTGACCGTTGAGGAGTTCCGTCATCTGGATCTAATCTTGGCTGTGAAATCAGGTCATGCATATACAAGGTGTAACATACTAAATGCAGGACCTGAAAGTTTGTTCTAATTCGATAACTGAATTGATTCCAACTATTTTTAATGTATATTAAATTACATTATTTTTTATTTGCACAAGAATGCTGTTAATGCTCCCTCAATGTGCTATAATATTTTTAATTCATAGCAATATGGAGATTTCAAATTCATTTCTGAAACGTATTTCTCAATTCGCACACGTACATTCCGTACACGTATCATTGTTAATTGGGGTATAAAGTGCCTAAAAAAGGGGTAAAAAATTTAAATTTGGTAAATTGGTTTTCGTATAGAATTCGTGAAATTATCCAATCGGGGTGTCTTGTCTCGGGGTATTATCATCGGAACTGAACCAACAATTCTAAATTTCAACTCCGTAGATAAGAGGAAGTATGTGGTTCTAATTTAGCTTGCAACATTTGAGCCTAAATAAAGTAACACACATTGCAAGCTAAATAAAAGCTTGCAATAAATAACTTTTAATAAAAGAAAACCGACTTCAAAAAGCAAATAAATATAAAAACCCGATCCAAATCGGATCAGTTGGGAAAATCAATACATCATTAGAAAACGGGCATACAAACATACGGGTCAAATAGAGAGCCTCCTTTTTTAGAGTCGGTTAAAAATAGGGTACTTTTCAATGCCATTGACAATGTAGGAGTTAAAACGAGCTTCAATGAAATATAAATTTATAGAACACGTCAGTTTATTTCCAAGAACTCTACCCTATAGCTAAAATTATTACTCATTCCTATAAACTTAATTATAACTTTGATACCCAGAACTGTGTAGATAACATTTATAATACTTAATCATTTCTAAATACAATTCAAATTCTAAGTAAAAGTCACTAACTTCACCTTAGAACTAATAATTTTAACTATAACTAATTCCAAACGAATTAATGGACCTTTTCATAATTAAAACCTTAAATGTTCGTGACAAATTCACTGGAAAACTACTAAATTTTCATTCCAGTATTCTTTGGAATCCTACTTAATTACGTTAGAACTTTAATAAATTAGTTCTAATGAAGTATTGTAATGTAAATTTTTACTCTTTTCGTTTATACCTAAGTTTTTATGCATTTATCGATTAATCCTATTTCAGTGGTCTGAATTTGTTTAAACATCAAACACATCGCACCTACATTCCCCAAGCGAGGATGGCAGAAGTGTACCTACTATGTGCCGAGAGGCTGACACTGTTAAGGTCCAATATAATAAGATACTATATGAGCCTATTCCCACAATTCCAGACTCCGGATTGATATCGGAAATTATTCGTCAAAAAAAACAGAGTCTCTTAGTCCACCTTAAAGTCTTTAGTTGACTTTAGAGTCTCACGTTGGCCACGCACTATACGCAACTAGACCAACGAGGCTGATTCGTTCTTTATATCCAACTAGCAGTTTCCCACGACTTCGTACCCGGTCGACAACAGCACCACCTACCGGGTCTATGTAGGTGGCGCTGTAACATAGGCTATATATAACCTATGCTACTTCTGGATAAGGCTGCTTTCCAATGGTGAAAGAATCATTAAAAGCAGATCAGTAGTACCGGAGATTACCCCGAACATCCAAACTCACAATCCTCTTTATAATATTAGTATAGATTTACACACTGCTTACATTGCATAAAGTGAAGGAAGGTAAGTCGTATTAACGCGCCACTTACGCACTATTTCTCTTCCCAAACTATCACTGCCAGGCGCTTCCGTTGTTGGCGGTTTTTTGAGCGGGAATCAAAAGACTGACAGGCCACAACCACTCAGTGCGGTTCAATAATCTGTAAAATAAATCTGATGTCGGGAGTTTTTTTGCAAACATGAGAGAAAGACAGAGCGGTGCTTGAAGTGCGAAGGGAGCATGTAAACGATGCTGCCGCCGTACTGTTCATTACTTTTGGCGGGAAGTGGCGGCGGTAACAGTGTATTAGCAGGGTATTAGAATTATTAGTTTAGTTAGCAAGTTAACTTCTAACGGCTTTTATAATTTAGCGCTTTGACGACTTTGACGATGACTCTTGAGCGTAGTAGTTAAGAGCTTAAGCCGCTCCGCCTACTGTATCTAATAGTCGCGAGTTCGATTTTCGCATGGGACGAGTCTTTGTGTGACCCAAAAATATATTTTTTTTTTTATTTATTTATTTATTTAAAAAAAAAAAAACGTAGCCCCACACTAGGATTTATTCCTGTGTCGTAGGTGCGTTTACAAACATGAAAATTCACATACACAAATACCCAGACCGGAACAAATAATTGTGGATCACACAAAGATTTGTCCCGTGCGGGACTCGAACCCGCGACTATTAGACGCAGTGGGCAGAGCGGCTTAAGCTCTTAACCACTGCGCTAAATCGTCCGTAATATTTGTTTCGGTCTGGGTATTTGTGTATGTGAATTTTCATGTTTGTAAACGCACCCACGACACAGGAATACATCTTTGTGTGGGGCAACATTTTTTATAAAAATAAAAGTAGTATGGGCAGCCAAGGTGCACCAATGACCTGGTTAAGGTTCTGGCTAAAGGCTGGATGTGAAATCACAAAGCTGGTCATCGAGGTGATTTTCTTTGGTCTCGAGGTGGTCTTTCGACTAACAATAAAATGGCAAAAAAAGCAACACTTGAGCAATTTAAAAGACGATTGTAAATTTTTATCTATACCATCACTCAATTGTAATAAAATTGTTGATCATTGACATCATAATTGTTAGGTTCGACAGTTTTCAATCCACGAATTAAATTTTTTCCAATTCTTATGGTACCTATCAATAATGCTTATGATTTCCATAGTCGTAGGTGCTAGTTCAAACGATTACCGACTTTTGGGATGTTTTAAATGATTTTTTACGTAAAAACGAGTTTTCTAGCATGCTATAATTAGCATGCTAGAAAAATAGTTTTTACGTGTTTGGTATAATTACCAAACACGTAAAAACGTAACTTTTCTAAAATTGCAAACTCAGGTCACTAATCTCTTGCAAAGTAGATAGGGAGTACAGAGCTCTTTCCTTAAAGACCTTTCTGGCTTTCTCCCCTCTCATAGTGCGTCTCATACACGCTCGCAGAATCTTAAATCCGGCCAAAGAGTCTTAACTTGACTGACAAAATACGATCCAAGAATAAAATGGCAAAAAGCAAAACTAGATCATTTTAAGAGACTTCAATAATTTTCGGCTTCAGTAAGTGGATTACTAAAATATCAAACGTAATTCAGTAGACTGAGACGCGAGAACTAGTGAAACATAAATTCAGACGTTACGTGAATTAGACCAACTCTTAAGTTAGTTAGCTAGATTATAATTTGTAATTTTAATCGGAGGTCTTACTATGTGGGACGTTTATAGGGTTGTCGCTTTAGTAACAAATATGTTTAATAATTGATGTTATCTTGAAATTAGTTTTGTTGTTGGTGTGAGTTTAGATTATTCGCCTTGTCTGATTATCTGGTTTAGTCCCGATGTGCTATTTCCATTTTCTTGCTAGTTTTGAACTGTTCTTTGTTTACTGGTACCTTAGCAAGGTAAGAATCTGATACTAAAAGTGAGGGCTTCTTATGATATTAAGTTTGCCATACAATCCTACCGAAGACACCAAAGTGTAAACTTTGAAGTTCTTCGAACGTCATAAATATTATAAGGTTTCAAAAGATTGTGCAAATTTTACTGAATATGACAGGTATTATAAAATCAAGCTAATATGCGTAATAACCGTAACTGATAAGAAGTTAACGTGAGGTAAGTCGACAATTACCTACTATGTTATTTTATTGCCGCGATGCAGTACGATAATGCGATGTCAACCAGAGAAGTAAAACCATAATAATAAGAAAACAAGCTGTGGTAGCCTAGTGGTTAGACCGTTGGACTGCAAAGTCAGAGGTCACAGATTCAAATCGAGGCACGCACCTCCGTATTTTCGAAAGCCTGTGCGTATTAAAAATTAAGTATTACTTGCTTTAACGGCGAAGGAAAACATCTTGAGGAAACCTGCATGCATAAGAGTTTCTCGAAGATGTGTGAAGTTCACCAACCCGCACTGGGCCTGCGTGGTGGACTATGGCCTAAGCACTCTCAGTTTGAGAGGACTCAAACTGAGAGGATTTGTTTAAACATAGTCATAGGAGGCCCGTGCCCAACGGTGGGACAGTTTCTTGCTCAAAACGCTTGAAGTCGACTCGCACAATTAAAACTTTCCCTTTCGCAAGCTGTAAATTTGAATTCTTGCAGATTTAAAGAATATATAATAGAGTACATTATCATTCTAAATAACTCAAAACACGCTTTTTTTTGTATTAAGAATATATTTTTTCCTACTTATTTTAAGGATAATTTGATAGCCCTATTGAAGTGAAGAATAACCATCCACAAGGTTGGTATGTAAATATTATATATGCGCGGGGCAATGCATGAAATTTAAGCATATAAATTTTTTAATGATTGAATTATGGGTTTATTCTGAGAGCTTAGCACGAAAAGATTAACGTTAGCGTTGATTTGCCATTCCTGTGACACTAAAAATTTACTCCTGTAAACTTGGCTTGAACGCAATTCAATACATTTTGTTTTATTTTATTCATTTTAGGAAAATTAATAGCTAACAAAGAACAAGCATAGCGTAAGTAATAGATGCTGAAGGTCAATCATAAGTTTCCACACATAATTCGAACATGAATAGATCGCGGTAGAATATAAAGTGACGATAAAACGTATAGATAAATAACATACAATTGAAAAAAACACATACAATTAAAGGAAAAGAGACCATTTAACATATGATAGTTGAGAGACTCTGGTGTCAAATAAATCATATTTGGACGCTCTTACGAGAAATGAGTTTTGCCTGTTAAGATACCTGCTGAATGGAATATTTAATAAGTCTGGTTTCCTTAAAAATGAAGACATAAGTATATTCTTTACATATTTTATGGTATCAACCCTAGTTATATCGTGAAGAACTAGTCTACGAAAGGGGTCGATTGGTGTTAGCCTTGAAACATTCATTGCCACCTCGATCTAATCTAACTGCGTGTATTCAATTTAACTTAATATGCGTAACGACCTAACGTACTAACGATCTATTTAGGCCAGATTTGTGAGGCTTTCATTAATATTTATAGGTGTCAAAGTGTTTATAATACTGTGGTACCGCAGTGTTTATGGAAATCATCAAGGTTGATCAGCGTTTGGCTCGTTCAGTCTGAGATGAATAACCATTTGTGACATTTTCGGACTTTTGATTTGAAAAGAATGTTAAGTCCTTGGTCTAAGTTATTCCCACTTAATGTTGTAGTCTTTAGCTTGATAAGTTCTAACATCAGATAGCTAATAACTTTTCCTGTCTCCCAAAAACCAATCCGAATTGGGTCCGCGTGCGTGTGTGTGTGTGTGAATGATGCGCTGTTAGCCGCGAGGCCTTTACAGCTTCACCGGACTTAAAGGCGAGTGTGCAACCACTACGCTCTAGCCAGCCAGAAGGGCAAGGGGCGACATACTCGAGGGCGCCTCGAATAGAGGCGATAGACGATCTTACACCAAGATTTGTTAGAGAAGGCCTGAGGCCAACAGTGGTATATAACGCCCGGTATTGTGTGATTATTATAAATATTTAGTTAACTGTTGATTCTAGAACTAGTAATTTGCTTACCATCTATAAAATGACCAGTTTGAGAGTGTGTCGGTCAAATCTTATCATCCCATACGAATCATGGTTAAGATGATGATTGCAATCTCTACGCTTGATATTAAATAAGTCTTTCTTTCTAGGACCACCAAAAATAATATCAAACCAGACCCAATTTGGTTCGCAAGGAGATACAGTGCATATAGAATGCGCATCCTTTGCTGTTCCAAAGATCGACAACATAGTATGGACTTACGACGGAAAGGAGATTGATACACTGCATGATCAGGTAAGACCAAACTTAGTGGTATAGCTTTTTTTTCAGCTTTGTCTACAAGTCGTACTTTAAAGAACATGAAAAGATCGAAACAAAACGAAATAAAAGATACTAGAATCGTACAATTAGCCTTAAATGTTGACTTTAACAATTCCCTTCTCATAGAGCATGTTAATAGAAGATGGATGGCGAAAAATGACTACTTTAGCTACATATAAACATAAGGACTTACATTAGAAGATTTTCAATTACAAAATTTATAGTACCAAATTTCAAAATACTCCTACACTGTTATGTGCTTTGAAGTGATTGCCAGATATTAGTAGCCAAACATTTAGAACTGAATCAAAAACGTACTAAAGTCACTTCGGCGCACTTTAAATTTCAACTTTAAATCATTATTTGTAGCGTCCTAACTTGAGACACATTCCTGTTTCACTTAAGAAACTATTTCTCATTAACAAACACTGTCTGATGCAGGATTACGCATTCCTAGAAGATCTTCAGCCGGGAGGGATAGTCAACTCGACGCTAATCATTCGAGAGAGTCAATCAAAGCACTTTGGTGTTTACAAATGCAATGTCTCTAATGACTACGGGAGCGATACACTGGAGATCCTGTTGAGGCCTAATAGTAAGTATTAATACTGTAGCTTATTCATGTACACATACTTACAAGGCATTTATTTCCTTTGCGGATCAGAATCAGGCAGACAGGTCAAAGTTATAAATGACCGAATAAATTTTGTAAAAAATTTCTTACATCTCTAACATCAAAAGGTTTATATTAAGTTTAAGTAATGGTACTTTGGTTGAATATCATGTAATGCTGTATTTGTTAGTTGCGTATGTATTCATGATGGTTAATATTGCTTGGAAATTACAGAAGATTATTTGAATTTATTATACGTATAATATGTTGCAAGATCAATCTGAATACAATTCTGGACGACGAATGTGCAAAAAAATATCATATGATAAACAATTGCTTATTTTGAAAATTATCACCTGCTTTCCTAAGCACGGTGCGATATAGTCGCGACGGTGTTTAAAATTATCTCAAGTTTATTAACCTAATTTATAACTACCTAATACTTAATACCGACCTTTATTTTAATATTACTTAATGTACGTACAAAATATGCAAAATGTCCAAGCAACTACGCAACAGAATATTAAATAGGTTTGGACAGTTATAAGAAATGAACCTTACGAGTTTAGCTTTAAGAGTGTGTTAGAATAGAGACCCTACCTCTGAATTGACCTTACAATAATTCCATTGAAAACGAACGACGACCAAAATCACAAAACTAAGCCCATCGATCAAAATCAATTTCTCCCACCTAGAATATAAAGACTAGGCCACCTTACACGTCTTTTTCCAAAAAACGCCTTGAAAATATTGTAAAGAGTCCAGTGATGGATGACGTACGCTTATGTGAGGGTTATAAAGTTAAAATGGCGATACATTTACTGTAATGTGGGGTCGTAACGACCATAATAGCGGTTCGACACCGCAGTAATAGGTATACCTTAAAGTAGTCGAGGTGAGAAAGAATTCGGAGGTTGGATTTTATCATGCTCAGAATGGAGTTTTAAGTTAGATGAGGTGGCGTATTATTAGAATGGTATATATTTATAGGTCATGGATATATAGAGGTCTACAATGTGCATCCACATTTTGTCGAGATGTCTTGGTATGTTAACCAGCTTGTTTTTGGGGAATATAATTTTATGTCTTTTGAAAAACATAGATAAGATATTGGCTTGAATTGAACCGTATGTCAATATATATAATTATCATCATTATCATTAGCTTTCTACACTATATTAACTATAATATGAACTCAAAATCACACTCCAGAAGTATACTTAAAATGCTCCTAAAGTTTCTAAAATCACTTAGCAACATCATCACGAGACATTTGCTCAGTCAAAAGTAGGCTCAATAGTACATCACGAACAATATTAAAAAAGTCATCAAATCAGGCGCGATCCCTTCAATTTCCTAACTTATATCAAGAACAGTCGTAAAGTCGAAACTCATAAAGCTGCTGTCGTAAAATACTTAATAAAAAACAATGAGCGTAATGACGACTCTCATCATCTTTTAAGACCAAAACAACAGAAAAACAGGATTTCTTTGTTTTAGTTTGTTTTTATTTTTGTTAAATCTCGTATTTTTTCGGGGGTTTGCTGGTTTTTCAACCTCAAAAAGATATATCTGTATCAAGGAGCACGTATCTCGGGGGTCTCTATGGTTGCATTTACACAGACACTCGGATTTTTTTATGTCGATACTTGGATGCTTAAAGAAAAAATAGTCGAGAAGCATAATTGATGTCTCTGATCTACGCGAATTTTACTCATGAAATAAAACTATTTTGTTGCTTGAACTCTTTTGTATTTGCTTTAATCGCAGTTTATCTATAATTTTTAATTTCTCACGTATCGAATGCTTTACAACTGTCATGGAACATTACTATAGATGCTGTAAAGTATTCGAACCATCGGAAATTCAAAAGCGTAAATAAACTGCAATGCAAATCCGTGGAAATAGATTCCTTTTGTCTAATATTCGCGTATATCTAAGAAATCACTGTTCTTTCCCTTGCAAGTAACAAGTAATAATCATTATCAGCCTATAACAGTCTAATCAATAAATCTTACTAACCAATTCAGTCGATTTCGGCAAAGGCGAAGGCATACGTGACGAATTCATTGGTGTGAATTACTATTCTGGTCTGCCCTTTGTGTCAGATACTGGACATAGGCGTCTCTTATATTACTGAGTACAATCCTAGGCTATAAAATAAACAAAAACAACTAGTCATACATTAAGAAAACTCAAAGATGCAAACCGAGGGTGTGATCTTTCAACCTCTTAATAACAAAACAAACTTCTAGCTTGGCTATCACTGTCTCAATAATTTCAACGTGATAAAAATATAGCTTGGCTATTACTTCCTCGACAATCCTAACGCGACCAAGCTATATATTTTTTCTTTGTTCCAGAAACTTTTCCATTACTCCTTATACTATTTGGGGTAACCTCTGGTACAATAATGGTGGCAGCAGTAATAATGCTAGTGATATTGTGTCAGAGGAAACAGAGAAAGAACAAGCAATCCCAAGTAGCCGAGAAACCAGATGTGACGGTGACCGCTGAAGAACTCTTCAAAGAGAATGATAGGAACTCAAATATAAGCGACCTGAAGCTGGAATTAAGGCAAGCTAATGGGAGCTGTGAAATTGTGAGTAGATTGTTTTAATCTACGCGTTATAGTATTTATTATTGTTTAAGTATCTATAACCGTAGCTTTACGAACAGCCGGTTAAAGATTTTGTTCTATAGTATGCAATTCTCTAATATCCAGTTATTATTGTCTTACTAGCTAGGTAAAGACTCTCCACAGTATATACTTTTATTTTGCTTATCAGGTTTGGAGGGCTATTTTCTTCGCAAAGGATTCAATTTTGTACCATCATCTTCATTATCCCAGATTTTTTTAAAAATAAAAAAATAATTAATAATAATGTTTCAATTAGCCTGAACTCCAATAATTAAATAAAATAAAATAAATGCAAAGTAAAATATCTTTATTTCAGACATTAAGTCCATAAGAGTTGTTAGTGATAAGTTAGTAATAGCTTTTCTTATACGCTGCGTTAGTATTGTTAGTACTTTATTGAGCAATTTCCAATGACTACTTTAGAACAGGACTGACAAGTTTTGGGTGCACGATAAGTTTTCCTGTACTGGCCCTTTGGGGAAGACAGGCGTGGCGTTAGATGTTTATTTACGCGCACCCATTACTACCGCCACCTGATGTATTTGGATGGGACAGTCCTGTCTGTCAACAATTATTTTCGGTATACTGTTCCGAGTGCCACATAAGCGCTGCAGTAAGGAACCCGTTTTCTTTGCATTATGGTGCGAAAGCCATCCGTGCGGCATCCAAAATTCATCTAAACCTATAATATTCTACTATTAGGCAAAGACCTGCTCTCACAAATTGAGATAAGGCAGAATATGTCATTCCGCACCACGTATATTCAGTCACTGGATTAGAAGAGGAAAGAGCATGCTGCCAAATTTTGTTATTGCTATTTTGAGAAAACGTCTTTTTCGGAAGTAGGTTTTATGAGAAATGTAAGATATCCCAAAGGATGCACTGCATACGGTTACATAAAATACTTTCTAAAGTATCTTTGTGGGTAGCATGAGAGAGCATGCCAAAAGTATTCAAACATCTCGTAAATTGTGTCAGGAGTCGATACCTGTGAGGACTATTTCTTACAGAAATGCATAAAAATATTATACCTTTTACAAATCTAATAAAATGTAAAAGATTATAAATATTTACTGAACGGAATAATGTCATATATAAAAAGCAAGAACAGGAGAAATTCAGCTTTATAGCTTTGAAATTAGAGTTGTCTCTATTATATCCGGTAAGCAACGTATTGCCACATGAATGGGATAGCAACACAACTAATAGAAGTTAGAATGAATGTAATCAAACTTTCTAATTAAGATATTAGTATGCTTATGGAACTAACTAAATTTGAATTAGGGTTTTAAGTTATTAAGAGTGTGACCATAATATGATGATCGTTTTTGTGAATCACCAATTTTGTGAATTATACCAATATATAATTTGGCCATATAAAATTTTCGTTTCATCATCATCATCATCATCTCAGCCTATACTTGTCCACTGCTGAACATAGGCCTCCCCAATCGCTTTCCAGCGTAACCGGTCCGATGCCACCTGCATCCAACGACTTCCTGCGATTTTCACAAGATCGTCGGTCCATCTGGCAGGCGGTCGTCTCACGCTGCGCTTGCCAATACGTGGTCTCCACTCTAGAATCTTTCTGCCCCAACGCCCGTCCGATCTACGCGCTATGTGGCCCGCCCATTGCCACTTCAGCTTGCTAATCTTAACGGCTATGTCGGTGACCTTGGTTCTTCTACGAATCTCCTCATTCCTGATTCGATCGCGTAGAGAAACGCCGAGCATAGCTCTCTCCATAGCTCGCTGAGCAACTCTGAGCTTTTTTATGATTAATTAATAATAATTAATTAATTAATTAATAATTATTAATTTTCGTTTATTAATTAATAATTATAATTTGAACGCAATCATACGATAATCTTTCAATTATATAATTTATATTTTGGAAATATTGCTCCTTATTTATGGTACCTAGTTTAAGGCCAATTTCTTGACTGCCTCGTTGGTCTGGTGGCAAAGCGCATCGCTTTGTGATCCTAGGTCCTAGGTTCAAATCCTAGGTCGGACAAATGTAGTTTTTCTAACGGAAAATGTTCAGTATTAGTCCAGAGTCTGGAACTGTGCCCGGTATATGGCAATAGGCTCGCCCCCTATTACATAGGACCTAACATCGTTGGCGAAACGTGGGTGTACTCAATACACCTCTGCCACCCCCTCTAGGGAATATAGGTGTGCCGGTGTTTTTTTTCTTTAAAATACCAACAATATTATTGAAAGCTTATTTCATAACTAAGCTCATTTATGAAATATTCCAAATCCACCTACCTATTTTTAACATCACCATTTTTTCCCAGGACTACTCAAATACAGGATCAGACAGCACATTATGTTCGAACGCCAAACTCGGCAGTGGAATACCCCTAGCCGGTTCAGTACCACTATCGTCAATAAACCAGTCCAATAGTTACCAGCCGTATAGATATAGTAATGATTACACCGACCCAACGTACGCTGATTGTTATAAGGTAATGGAATTTGTAATGTGTTTATCGATATTCTATTCCATGTCTTGGAATCTTAGTATGTAGGAAGCGTAGGATGAAATGTTCCGTTCTTTTGAATGTAATGTGATTTCAAAGAATAAATAAAGATACAAAGATTGGGAACAAGGATGATATTTCGGTAAATAAATATAGGAAGAAAAGGATAATAGAAAGGTGATTTGGTTACAGCAAACAAGTAGTTAGTTATTCTTGAAAGTTATTATTGTATGTGATTCTTAGAAATAAAGAATAGGAACGATATATCTACTACGGATTTGAAGATACACCTCGTGTCTTATCTTACGATGTCTTTTTTATTTAATTCCGTTTTAGTTGTTTCTCTCTCTCTCTCTCGCTCTCTTACTCTTTATCTCCCACTCTTTTTCAACTGAAAGACAACCTCTGCACATATAGTGGGACTAGGATATTTTGGTCCATGGATGACATTAAAAGGCGCCGGTGTGAGATAAGGGTTACCATTTAGTAAAATGTTCCTACTCCCAGGGCAATATTTCAAATAGTGCGTCCGCACGGTTACTAAATAAAATAAGAACTTGAATCAATTTTATAGCAAACCTTAACTTTACAACTGTCTGAGTTCTTAAATTTACGCGAATATTACACATGAAATAAAACTATTTTTTCGGATTTTATCGCGGTTTAATTTTTATTTTCCCTACGTTTCGAGTGCTTTGCAGCACCCATGGTCACGGAAGGGTCCCTCACGTGACCATATGTACTACTGAAAGACTATGTGAAAAATTGTTTTATTTCATCTACAACTGTCATTAAGTGAAATTTCACTTGATGACAGCGTTTGTTCCAATTTTGGCTGCGGGCCAAATTATCCTTGTATACCTTTACATATGCGTATATATGATATTAGCTATTTATGTCATGTTAATTTTGGTATTGACTTCTTATTTATTAGCTTATATCATAAAGTCTAGATGTCAAGATGACCATGTAGTCATAAAGTCTATTTACAGACTGGTTTTGTACTCTCGCGGAATTTACAGGGGTAGCTTGTACTGGTGATACTGAACACAAATTCATGAATATATCAAGAATCTGCGAAAGTGGAAGGATGTAGATACCGGGGAAGACCTAGACTATCTTACCATGACCAAATAAGACCGTGTCTTAGCTGAAGGGCAAGTCAAGAGTCTCCGTAACCGGCGAGTGTGTATGAGACGAACTATGAGAGTGGAGGAATCCAGAGAGGTATGTAAGGAAAGAACCTGTTGGAACTCTGTACTCTCTGCCTACCCCGCGAGGGAGCTGGCGTGATGATATAGATAGATAGATAGATATCAAGAATCTAATTAATACAAATAATTACAGACAAATAAAAAAGAATCGTATTTGATCCGGCCTTACATACATAACGCGTGGTAGAGTATTCTTCACTTCAACTACGGATTCTTCTGATTTACTGTCAAATAAGTATTAATTAAATACGGGCTAAAACAAAAATAGTGAGCTTTAAGAAGTGTAAAATAATTAAGTGCTATTACGTTCTCACTGCCTCGTTGGTCTAGTGGCGAAGCGCATCGCTTTGTGATCACGAAGTCCTGGGTTCAAATCCTAGGTCGGACATGTGTAGTTTTTCTAACGAAAACTTCCCAGTACGATTCCGGAGTCTGGAATTGTGCCCGGTATATGGCAATAGGCTCACCCCCTATTACATGAAACCTAACATCGGCGGCGAAACGTGGGTGTACTTAGTACACCTCTGCCACCCCCGCTTGGGGAATATAGGTGTGACGGTGGTGTATTCTATTACGTATACTATAAATTCCGCAAGAATACAAAACAACGACTTCTATATCATATATAAGAATACGTTGAATACCATAATCTACAATTCAAAAATACTGTCTATCTATCTATAACCTCACGCCAGATCCCTTGCGGGGTAGGCAGAGAGTACAGAGTTCCAACAGGTTCTTTCCTTACATACCTCTCTGGCTTCCTCGACTCTCATAGTTCGTCTCATACACGCTCGCCGGTTACGGAGACTCTTGACTTTTCCATCAGATAACACTCGGTTTATTTGGTCGGTTTATACAAAAATACTGTAATACTGTAAAATGTGTAATATAACATCTGGATATTATTAACTGTGACCTGTAATTACTAAATAGATTTTGGTTGTTATCAGGTAAACGGCTTCAACAATGGCTACCAGACTTACGTTCATTATGGTCATGATTACACACCCGGATCATTAAGAGTCACTTCACCTACTTTGGGTAGCGATAAACTGACACCTAATAGGTAAATATGCTAAGAAATATTGTTTAAAATTATTTTCGTTTAAGCTGGCATTATCGGAAAATGTAAAAGAATACAAAATCTTCTATAAGTGACTTAAAAATATTGCAACTTTAAATACCTTGTAATGTTTCACGGTTTAGATTTAATTGTATCTTAAGTTGATATTTTGTTGATTTTGGTCATTAATACAGAATTATGTTTTTTTTGTTGGGTAATTTTGGTAAACGTGAAACGTTCCACCATATCTAAGATTGCAATTTTGGTATTGAATGCTGGATTAGTCTCCTCGTAACATGAGAAAAAATACTAAATAGTGACTTTAAGGCTTAGTTAAAGTTAACGGTGACGCATAAGCTAAATATATTTGTATCAAGTTATTAGAACTCATTTTTTATTATTTTAACAGTCAAGCTTCAAGTGTTTCTTGTTAATAACGGTTGTAATCTCAGCACCGTACTTTTATCTCAAATATTTTTAATTGCTATTTACTTTAGTCTAAATAATTACTTATACCAGGATAGTTTCCTGACAATTGTATAATACCATAACCCAAACTTTTCTACTTTCATGAAAATTTGTTTAGCGATATATCTATTTATCCTCTTTCCTACAGGTCAATAAATGGTAGCCTACCAAGAAGCATAGATACACCCTCAACAGTACAATATAATCCCGGGAACGGGTCCCAGAACAATTCCTTACAAAGGTCCACAAAGAGACAGGATAACACCAATGCACTGAACAATTTGGGACTACCCACTACGGAAGGTAAGTGTTAATAGTTGGATAAAATAACTCATGAACAAGTCTGAAATAAAACTGATTTCATTTTAGTTTAGAATAAAATATAAAAACCATAAAAATTGTGTAATCGTGTTTGTGCCTTGACCGTTGGTTCGTTCGCTAAGTTAACAATAGAATAAAGTTGACTATGGAATGACAGTGCCGTCTTCGGTTGCGCGAGGTTGCCACCGACTATATAGTTGCGTATACAGTAAGGCTATATATCTCCTACCCGACCATTTTGTAAAAAGCATCTTTAATGTATTTGGAATACAATTGATACTCGGTTCACCATTCTTATGCACTTACGAGTACTAAAATAAAAAAAATGTTGCAATAATTAGATTCAATTTATTTTTTCATGGCGTAATATGCTTCAAGAACAAATTATTTAAAGATATGCGAAAAATTATTATCAATAACTTTCAAATGGCTATCAAAACTGGTCTGTAATAAAAGTTATTAAGTTTACGCAGATCTTCAAACAGGAATTCTAAAAAACTTGCAGTAAAACACAATTTTACTAAACTTAGTTAAAACTTAGTTTTGCGCCCGACCCCGCGTTCCGATTCGGGGGAAGACGTAAAAAACGTAATAATATTGACGTTTAAACGTATGTAAGGGCTATCGTATCTACGGTTTTCAATTTCCTCAAAGTTCCTTCACAATGTTTTGTTTAACTTCTTTGTGAATAAGTTTCTCACAGACACATCCTTTGCAAATAATTTTCAGAAAAGTTATTTAATAAAATTTATCTCGTTTCATCTGAAACATGTTGCTGAGGAAATTGAAAGCTTCCGCATTTTTTCCTCCAAAATATTTTTGTAATATTTTTCTGTACTTAATAAAAAAGTATATATTTTATTACAGAATAAATTGTAAGTACACAGTCTAACAAATCTAGTGAGAATCTAGTAATATATTAGATTTCGTTGATTTACAAGTGATATACTTTACTTACTTTACGAAAATAAAATAATATTAGCAATAGAGACTGTTGATTTGTATTCTCATAGAACTTACATTTTGGAGTTTTGTATTCTCTGCTTACCCTGCAGGGGATTTGGCGTGACCATAATATACATAGACTCGGTCTGAGTAATATTAATATCGATATTAGCGCTTATACATGCTTGATGAAACAGCTTAAGTGCGCTAACAATTTGTCGCGCTTACGCCGTTTTGTGACACGTAAATAAGCATAATATCAATACTAGCATGATTCGGACCACAGTCCACTACTAATATGTAAAATCATAAAAAGAAACAAACACTCAAGTCACTTATTTTCCCTATAATTATTAAATTCCAATTCGACGTGTTGTTCCCCGGTGTCTGAGCAAATCACACAATACTATCTAAATACTTATCGCGTGGCAGGGTATTCTTCACTTCAACTAAGTCTAATGAAAATAACTAAAAAATATGAGCTGAAAACAATTAAAGAAAACAAGTATCGTAGAATAATTAAATACTCTATTACGTAATCTCAAACTCCGCGAGAATACAAACCTACAGTCTGTTTAACTAACTTCTGCTATAGACGTATTCTTAACTATTTATCATGCTGTTAGCATGCCTTCTAACATTTAAATGTTTTCTTATAGTAAACAGAGTACCAAACGGTATTTTACATGGAGTGGATGTCAGATACGCAGCTACGTATGGCAACCCCCACTTAAGGGCTGGAGGGGGGTTGGGTTTCGCTAACACTGTGAACACGGCGAAACCCGCATCCACTCCTGCGCCGCCTCCGTACTCCTCAGTTAGAAGTTCCGTGATATTACCGTCAGGTAAGTTGATTAAATGGTTAGCTATATAGACCTAAATAGTCTTAAATAATAATTATTAACCGCCTCGTTGATCTAGTAGCGAATAATGCGTTATGCGATCACGAGGTCCTGGGAGCAAGTGTAGTTTTTCTATCGAAAATCACTAGTATCAGTCCGGAGTCTGGAATTGTACCCTATAGATGGCAACATGCCCTATTACATGAAACCCAATATCATTGGCGAAAAATGGGTGTTCACAGTACTCCTCTGCAACCTCCGCTTGGGGAATATAGACTTGACGATGTTGGTTTTTAATTTTTTAATACATCTGCACTTGTAATTGTTTGATACCGCAAAGGATCTGCTGTAATGATATAGACATAGAAAATGCATAGGGTGAATGGAAATCATGAGATTCTAGGTTAGAACTTTACATTGATCCAAGTGTTGTTTTCTATCAAAAGTTTCTCAATACTTATGAGTATTGAGAAACTTTTCAATACAATTTATTCTTTGCCTACCCCGCGTTCTAAAGTGATGATAAAGTTAGGTAAAATATTCTCAGTACCAGTCTGGAGTACGGAATTGTGTCCGGTATAACGGTACTTTCACATATTCGAGAGCGAATATGTGAATATGTGAAAGAATACATATATTTAGGCAAACAGATCTCATTTAGACAAACGAATAATGAAGAAGAGATAGACAGAAGAATAGCAAAAACATGGAACAAATACTGGAGCCTGAAAGAAATTTTCAAAAGTACTTTACCTATTAATTTAAAGAAAAAAGTTATGGACTCTTGCTTATTACCATGCCTTACTTATGCTAGCCAAACATGGGTCTTTTCAAAATCAGCCAGGCAAAAGATTACCACTTGTCAACGCTCTATGGAAAGAAACTTACTAAGAATAAAACTAATGGAAAAAATAAGGAGTACAGACATACGAAAAACAACAAAAGTAATTGACGCATTATACTACGCTCTAAAGTCAAAATGGCGTTGGGCTGGCCATGTGGCTAGAACGTCAAATAACAAATGGACCAAATCAGTGTCTTCATGGAAAGGCCCAAAGGGCAAAAGAAAAAAGGGAGACCAAAAACTAGGTGGTCCGATGAATTTCTGCGAACAGCACCAAATTGGTTAGAAACAGCACAAGACAGAAAAAAATGGAAAAAGCTGGAAGAGGCCTTCACCCAGAAGGGGTCCTGAATTATACTAATAAACGAACCGGGATTAATTTTTTAATGATTTCCTGTTTAAAATTATAAATATGATTTGTAAAAATTTTGTAAAGATTTCTTTTTTTTAGTTTAGGAATAAAAGGCTTTTTTATTTATTTATTTATAACGGTACTAAGCTTGCCCTCTCTTACATTAGGGGCTAACATCGTCGGCCATAGATAAGTGTACACAGTACACCTACACCACAAAAATTATTCTTAGTGTATAAAAAAACGACTTTGCAATCCCTGCTTGGAGAATATAGGACAAATTGGATTTTCTTTACTGACTGCCTTTGTGTAGTTGCAAAGTGCATCGCTTGGTGTTCACAAGGTCCTGGGTTGAAATCCTAGGTAGGACTTTCCAGTATGAGTCCGGTGTCTGGAATTGTGCCAGTATATGGCAATAGGCTCGCCGCCTATTACATGGGGCCTAACATTGACGGCAAAAAGTGGGTGTATACAGAACACCTCTGCCACCTCCGCTTGCGGAATATAGGCGTGACGGTGTATGTTATTTTTTTATTACATGCAATTATGAAGAAAAATCTTTGCACAGCAGAGGGACACCAACAGCTGAATAATAATAACAATAAAACTGAAAATTGTTTTAAACATGAAAATATCCCAGAACGTTTACTTTATTTAAAATAGTTACGTCTGAATATCCTAAAACGTCTACTCTACAACATACAGGTACATCATCACACTCAATTACGTCACCTACTAGCCTCGCGTCGCCGCAGTGCGCGACGAGTCCAATTACCACATCTACGATGTCTACGGACAGTACTCAGCCAATGGTTCGTATGAAAAGCTACCGTATTTATATTCAGTCAATCTCTCTAGTGGGCAGGAAAATAATAATGGAATTTAGTAGTGGGTAAGTAAAATTTTGAGAACCACTTATCTACTGCTTTTCTGAAAATCCTCCAAAAATCATGGAATTCGTGTGACGTAGTTTATGGATGACCCTGAGTTCCGCTACAATATATTTTTATAAAAATTTAATGTTTTTTTTCACCTTTGAATGATGGCTTAGTCAAGTATACGATCGAGTAGTCCCACGTTCGAGCTCCCCATAAAACTAATCTTTTTGTGAACCACAATGTTTTTTTTCAGACTGGTTGTTTGTGTGTATGAATGCATGAATTGAATGAATGTTGAATTTGATGAATTGAATGAATTTTATGTTTATATTCGTATCCGCGATACAAGAATCTAGTATGGAGTGATGTTTTTATTTTAACAAACAGAAACTAAATATTTTTAGAAGTAATGTAGACTATTCAATCAATAGGAAATCAAACCTATTGTTTTTTTTTCTATCAGACTGGCGTAGCAACATCATCAGCGACCCCACAGTCGCCAAGCGCACACTATATTTTAGCCCCATCGAACAGAACTATTAGTAATACTACGGTTACAAAGAAAGGTAAGTTTATCTATCTATCTATCTATAACCTCACGCCAGATCCCTTGCGGGGTAGGCAGAGAGTACAGAGTTCCAACAGGTTCTTTCCTTACATACCGCTCTGGCTTCCTCGACTCTCATAGTTCGTCTCATACACGCTCGCCGGTTACGGAGACTCTTGACTTTTCCATCAGATAAGACTCGGTTTATTTGGTCGTGGTAAGATAGTCTAGGTCTTCCCTGGTACCTGCATCCTGCCACTTTCACATTGTATATCTGTTTTGTCATTCTTTCCTCTGGCATTCTTTGTATATGCCCGACCCAACGGAGCATGCCCTTTCTCATCTTTACACCGATACTATCTTTCATACCTACTCGCTGTCTTACTATGCTGTTGCTAATGCGGTCGGTCAGCTTCACTCCGCACATCTTCCGCAGAGCTCGCATTTCTACCGCATCTATCCGACTTTCATTCTCCTTCTTACATACCCAGCTCTCGCTACCATATATCAGCGTTGGGACAAGAACTCCGTTATGTATGGCCAGCTGCGCCTTATGGCTTAAGTGCCGGCTCCCGAGTAGCTTTCCCATTGCACCATTCACTCTGTTCCCTGCACTCACTCTTCTCTCTATGTCAGCGGTGTAGTTCCCATCCTTACTGAAGGCGCATCCAAGATATACAAACTCATTCACTTGCTCCAGCACATCGTTACCAACCACAATCCTTACATTCGTTCTGGTAAGTTTAAGCTCTTTTAACATATTTTATTCTACATCAAAGACTTCTAGACACAAAGAAACCTGAAGAATAAAGAGTAAACCACAATACTGAAAACTCAGTGGCGCATGTTTTCTTTAAGCCATTCATACCGATATGTTACTGCAGTGGAAATAATATTTACATAGCTTTTATTGGCATGTTCCCGTTACTAATATTGTACAACGAATTCGTGAAAAATTCATGAGTACCTATTTGTTAGTGGATTGATTTAAAAATGCAATTTTATCTATCATTACTTTTTTATGACTAAAAATGTATTTTCAGGTAACGGTCATCAAACACCGTTAGCGACACACGTATAACCTAAGTTTTAAATGTTTTTCTACAAAGACTTTCGATGAATATTTACTATAAACAATGAATTTTTAGTGTTATCTGTGTATTCTACTATTTTATTTCGTGTACGTATTAATTTAGATATAATTGTTAATTGTGATCATACTCTTCTACCGTCAAATTAATGAAAATGTAATCAATTATAAATTTTTGTAAAAAATATTACTATTATTACAGTATTTTTTCATATATTTTATGTCAATTTTAAGCTGTGTATTTACTTACTACACATATCTTAATTTACTAATATCTTTCATTCATTTATAGATAGGTACTCAATATATTTTATCGTTCTGTGACGTCCGGTAACGTCGCGCAATATCTGTTACCGTTAAAAAATGTCACTAAACGTCGTGCGATATTACCAGGATATTGTATTAAATTATTAAAATATCAATATCATACAGTAAATACACATCTTTAATAAGTATACTAAATTTATTAAGCCGCTAAAATGTATGAACAAATACTGTCAAAAATGCTGTAATGTCCTTACACTCGTAAATCTAGTATTAGCGTTCAGTCTAGGTAAATAGATCGTAAAAAATAGATTATCATAAAAAAGTTCTTGTCATAACCGAATTAGGAAAGTTTATGATGGATCAGTTTGAACATTTCATAGAATCAAGGTTGAAATCGTAAAATGTTGCGTGTGTGTTATTAATATTATTGTGTGTTTTTACCTTTTGAAATGGGTGATGTTGGGTTGCTACTGTTTTGTATTATTGGACTTGTATATTGGTTTTTAATAGTAGGGTTTGTTCCCTGATATATTTAAAGAATAGTCGTTACAGAGTAAATATTTTTTACTTGAAATTTTTATTTAATCATCTTCACAACCTGAATTATGAATTAAGGGAATTACTGACGTCCATGACCTTGAGAATTTTTGTTTGAAGATTTCTTTGTCTGGTGACCTTGACAACAGTGAAAAGTGTGCCCGGAGGACGCAGACGCAGTTTTTTTTTAATAATTCAGATATAATAAATTAAAACAAAAAGAAATCCATACAAGTTAAAGAGCACATATTAACCTTTTTTGTGTATACGAGTATACATACATATTCAATCTACCATTGAATAGAAAATTTGCAATATACAAGCTGTAACATAATAAACGCAAGACCTGCAAATAGTTTGTTCTATATCGGTAACAGAATTCATTACAACTATTTTTAATGTATTTTATATTTTTTCAAAATTTACTAAAAATGCTGTTACGCCTTCAGTGCGCAATTATAACAAACTAAATTTATTCTTGATTCAAAGCAATACGGAGATTTCGAATGCATTTCGAAAACAAATTTCTCAATACGCACACATACACGTACAAGTTTAATTGTTAATTGGGGTATAAAAGTGTTTAAAAAGGGGGTAAAAAACTTTAAATTCGGAAATTTTGTTTTCGTATTGAATTTGTAAAGCAATTATCTAATCCGGGTGTCTGAGGTAATTTATGGTACACCTTGTATATATTCAAAATAGAGTTTTTTAAACGTATTATTTTGGAAAATGAATACAAAAATTACATTTTACTCCATGCATAGAATTCACTACCTTTTTAATCTTAATTTTTATATATATTTTTATAACAAATACACAGTACATCCATCAACAATGTTCTGTAAATAGAGCCTATTTTGGGTTAGGTTTCCCTTTAATAGGACATACTATTTTATTATTATTAAGCACTCCTTTAGTGAACAGACTTCCTAAGTCGCAAGTATTTTTTCAACACATAATAAAAACTTGTATCAAATACTTCTGTGCGGCATACTTCCGTCGAATATTATCGTAAAAAATATACGACAGTTTTCTATTTAATGATACTGTTTCAATGGTTCGAACATGTCGAAAGAATGAGATATAAAATACAAAATTGGAGGTATTTAGGTGGAAGGAAGACCTCAGATTATATCAGTACCATGATCGAATACTATGTTCCGTTAATTAAGACTCACAGGTACTGTTGAGCGTGTAAGAAATAGTTAATTAATGTGGAAATAGCGAGGGATGTCTATAGAGCAAGAAAATGTAGGAATTATGTATATTTGCCTCATATAAAGAGCTTTCTTAGACTTGTCTCATTAATTTTCTATAAGAATAGCAAAAAATATTTTACTATGAAGTCATAGCAAAATATATCGAACTTACGTCCTTTTTCTACAAAAATAGTGCTACCCCAGCATTCCTCATTCTACTATCTTTTATGTTATTTTCCTAAAAAAACATGTAAAAATTATGTCAATTTCGTATTATCTGACTGAGACTGGTCTTGTTACTATTGTAAAGCGTTTTATAATTATAGTAAATTATTTATTTAGAATGATTCGATTTCCCTAAAGGGTAAAATGTAGATACAAAATATGGTCAATTAATAAGCCATATGAATCCAGTTTAAATTGTTGAATCGGGTGTTCCTTTTACCAGATTCTAAAATTTTTTTTCATGGTTACGCCTTAACCTTTGTGATCGCTAGGACACTATAGCTACTCAAAGGACTTAGCACGAAAAGATTAACGTCAACATAAAGCTATCGAGTTGATATGCCATCTTTGTTATACTACAAATTAAGTAAAGTAACATGAACGTGACAACACGCTTTTTCGGTAGCGTCTCGTTTACATCAATGTTTTCGTGCTAAGCCCTTTGCTCTAAAAGCGTGTTTTTTATAATTTTAGTCAAGTTTTATTTTAATCTTACACTATCAGCCTATACTGCCCACTGGTGGGCAAAAGCCTTCTCCAACAAACCGAGGTGAGAGAGATCAGGTCATACTCCACCACGCGGACCCAGTGGACCTGGAACTTATTGGAACTTATCAAGCCGCCTATAAAGCTTCCAACTCGGCTTAACGACTACCACATTAAGTGGTAACCGTGACCAACGGCTTCACGTGCCTTCCGAAGCACGGAGACGCTTGAATATGAGAATGCCAAAACGGTCACCCATCACAGGCTGACCAAGTCGAACGCTGCTTAACCTTAGTGATCCGTAAGAACACCACGGTCGCACAGCGCTACGAGCGCCTCCGCTACGAGCGCTTAGTTTCAGACATAGTCCAGTTTTATAGTCACGTTGACAGTCGCCAAAATATTAGTGCACATGACTCCAACACTATCATGTTATCGCTCTGTATAATATACAGAGCAATATAATATGTTGGTGTATCTGCGAGAGGAAACACATAATAATAAAGTTGTTTCATGATGTTCTGGTCCAATAACACGCTTAACTATCGCGCGGGTTTCAGGGTATCTATAAAACCGTAAAAATATTTCCCTGCCCCTTTTATGATATGGGAAAATGTTAAAACTATGTAGCTTATTAATTGACCACAGTAAAATCATAATTTTTCAAAATAGTAAAGCTTGTCAAAGATGAATTAAAATATGTATAATTGAACTTTTGATTAGTATTTAGGTATTTTTAACGTAACTATTATTTCAATAATTGTTTATCCTTTATTAAAGTTACTTATTATTAAATATTTTAATTTCTAATGTAATAATTCTAACTATAAATTTAAATTACACGACAAACCGATAAGTCTATTGAATGAAAACGTATGTACCTTAATATCTCTTTTAAAAACTACCCACATATCAAAATACAGAGATATAATATTTCGTCTTTTTATTTTATTATTAAAATGTACATTTTAAAGTTGTACTTATAAGCTTTAATTTTAATACAAAAATGTGTGCCATTTTCATTAAAATTTTGAATATTCTTACTTAATATTTTATTATGATTAGTATCATTAATAAAGATCAGATAATTATTTAAAAGCAATGTTCTTCCGTTTCGATGCAATGACAATTTTATAGATTTTATTTTAATAAAAAAACTACTGGCCTTATTTTTTTTAAATATAAATTATAAACTTTAAAAGTTTAGCAATTTTATTTGTTATTGTCATCCAATATAGTATTGTTTACGAATTAAAAAACGCGAATTAAAAAATAGCTATTTACAATTTATAAATAATTAGTATAGTTGACAGGGATCTTTTGGCCCATGGATGACTTTGTGTGTGTGTGAATGATCTACGCTGTTGGCCGCGAGGCCTTTACAGCTTCACCGGGCAAGAGAGCGAGCGTGCACCCACTACGCTCGAGCCAGAAGGGCAAGGGGGCAACTAGCTCATGGGCGCCTTAAGGAGAAACGGCCTCGGCTTGGGCAGTCGCTATGGGGGAGGGCGTATACTAGGTGTTTCGCCGTGGTACTCTGCACCAGCCGGCGGGCAATGGCATGAAATTAGGGTTAACATTTTGTAAAATTTTCCTATATCCTAGGAGATATTTTATCAAGATCGTCCACATGGGTACTAATTAAAAAAAACTTGGGTAAATTTCATAGCAAACGCCAACTCTGCGACTGTCATGTAGTGACATTTCGCTTGATGACAGCGTTAGTTCCGAGTTTGGTCGCAGGCCAAAAGACCCTTGTCGGACTGTAGTTAAAATATTTAATAGTTTTCTTAAGGCCTTACTAAAATATTTTGTTTTTTTTTTACACAAATACGGCCAGTGTTTTATTTAATAGTAAAACAATTTGAAAATCAATTATAAATATTATTGTATATTAATAATATCAGTTTAGCACGATATGCTCAATAATCTATAGGTAATAAAAAGAGAAATATTTCATTTTTAAAATTTCCATTTAAGACTGATTAGACTAACCTACACCACAGAACTATTTGCTTATTTATTTTATCATTTCATCTTCTTCAAAAAATATTTTATTTTTCAGATGGAACATTCGAAAAGTTTAAGTAATGAATAATTCAAAAATAAAATTTATTTTTTTGCAAGCTTAATGTTTGTATGTAGCAATATTTTTATTAAAATATCTCGTGAACTGGCCTAGAAATGCATTTTAATAATAATAAAATAGTTGCTTAGGAATCATCTCATCCGTCTTAATAAAATTTGTGAAGCTGGCACGTTGAAACTTTTTATTGTGTCGATTTTAAAATAATAGTGTATTTTAAAAATAAATTTGCACTGAATTTTATTTTATTTATTATGTTAAAAATATAACTATTACAATAAAAAATCAGTGATAGCCTAGTGGTTAGACCATTGGACTGCAATGTCAGAGGTTTCGGGTTCAAACCCAGGCACGCACCACTGTCTTTTCGAAAGTATGTGCGTATTATAAAATTAAGTTTCACTTGCTTTAACGGTGAAGGAAAACATCGTGAGGAAACCTGCATGTCTAAGAGTTTCTTGAGGGTGTGTGAAATCCGCTAACCCGCACTGGGCCACGTGGTGGACTATGGCCTAAACCCTCTCAGTCAGGAGGCCCGTGCCCAATGGTGGGACAGTTACTTGACAGGGCTAATATTATTATTATATGTTAACAATAGGTAAAATTTTTATTTTTATTACTTATAAAAAAAATATTCTCTTTTACTTATAGGAACGGATATTTGAATATTTTTTTTAAAATAAGATACAATTATTAATTTGTTAAAATAATACAATATCGTTGGAGAAATTAGGGGAGGAACTTTGCTTAGCACTGGGGCACTTAAGATTAGAAAAAAAAACCAATAAAGAGGTTATTTTTTTACTGATTCTTTCCCACTGGTAGGCTCATAAGGTTGTTTTTATTTTTTATTTATATAGTAATAATATTAGCCCTGTTAAGAAACTGTCCCACTGTTGTGTACGGGCCTCCTCTTAAACAGAGAGAGTTAAGGCCACAGTTCACCACGCTGGCCCAGTGCGGGTTGGCAAACTTCACTCACCTTCCAGAAACTCTTAGGTATGCAGGTTTCCTCACGATTTTTACCTTAACCGTTAAAACAAGAAAAGATAGAGGTGCGTGCCTGGGTTTTATCCGAGACCTCATACTTTGCAGTCCAACGGTCTAATCACTAGGCTATCACTGCTTTTTATTTGGACTTAATAAAAAGTTTCAAAGGTCACACATTCATAGCTAAATAATAATTATAAAACTGCTTACACACTTGCGACTCCGACTTTGTACACGTACGTGTGTAGGGTAGTTTAAGTCGATTATTCCTCTAATAAATACTATTATTATGCTAGATAATATAATTATTTTTTCTGTGATACATAGATTAAAATGTTTTTTGTAAATAATCGCTATATTACTATGTGGGTGAAAAAAAAATTGTTGCGATAAAATATACTACTTACTTTAATAAATAAAAATAATAAAAAATGTAAAGCTTTCGACTTTGTGAACTAATTTTAGAATAGAGAATGAACTTTTCTGTTGGTTTTTTTTTTGGCGTGGAGTGAGGATAACGTAGATAGTTACTCGTTATGGTCGCGATTATATAATTGCAACTTGTATATTTAGTAAAATTGTACAAACTACTTTTCTAAATAAAAAAAAACTTTGGCCTATGTATTGTTCATTGTTTCTTTTACCAAACCTTTTTGGAAAATAATTTAGAAGGCAAATGTTACTGGAAAAAAGCTTTGTGAATGTTTAAAATAAGGTCAATTTTACCGGAATACAGCCGATTATCATTATCACAGCGCTCGTAGAACTGACAGCCGTTGGGGCAGAAAGGTTCTCGAATGGCGACCATGTACCGGAAGACGTAGAGTGGGCAGGCCCCCTACAAGATGGACCGATGACTTGGTGAAGCTCGCGGGTAGAAGTTGGTAGTACAGCACAAAGCCGGTCGTTTTGGCGGTCTTTAGGGGAGGCCTTTGTCCTGCAGTGGACGTATTTCGGCTAAAGAAGAAAAAGCCGATTGAAAAGTTTCTCTAAGTTCTGTGAAAGTATTAACGTAAAGGCCAAAAACCGGACAATTCGATTTCGAATTGGTACTATGAGAGTCTCGCAATTACATTATTAGAAAGAAAAGATGTTTTTGTGTGTGTAAATGATCTACGCTGTTGGCCGCAGGACCTTTACTGCTTCACTTCACAGGGCGAGCGTGTGACCACTACACTCTTGCCAGAAGGGCAAGGGGGCAATATATACTAGGTGTCTCGCCGTTCTGCTCAGCACAGGCCGGTAGGTAAGGGATTCTTCGACCTCGCCAGCGTAGTCGGAACATAGTGGCTGATAGGAGGGGAGTTAGGATCGTAGTCGGCGGCGACTACGATTAGCGGATTCCTATGATAGGAACGCGTTCGTAAAATAACGGAATGTCAACTTTTTATAAGGCGCGAATAGGTTTTGAGACCGAGATCGGAATGGAGAGAATAGGGAGGTAGATACTTGATGTGTGCTAAAAAAATGGCACCTAAAAACTAGACTAATTGAATTAAAAACTAGACTTTATGACTATGCATAGAAACAAATCGAGGTAGGCCAGAGTTAATTGCAGATTGTTAAGGCAGATTTTATGCAGGCAGACTTGCTGTGGAAATTATGTGCACCATAAGGCATCAAACTCATCTTAAGATCTACTACATTAAGTGGCAGTTAGAAACAACGGCTTAACGAGTCTTTTGATGATTTGAGACGGTCTAAAATAGAATTTCGCATTTCGTAATCGCTAAGAAGACCGGACTAGATCACTTCGGTAATCAGTCTGATATATCTAGTATAAACTTCATTGAAAACTATAATTGTTTACGTCTTCCATTCTAAATGATAAATCTGTTAATAGTTTGGTTGGTGCGGTGTGGATAAGTTGTAAGTAACAAGAAGTTCGCCCAAAGTAAAAATTTAATTTGTTTCACAATACACAGAAGAAAGTTCTTACAGTCAGTAAGAGGGATAATACAGAGTTGAAATAAGCAGGGAGATAGTGTTATCAATATTTAAGGAAGCAGAACTAACAATATTATATGATGGTTACAGTAGCGGGCGGACTTGTTAACCGGCTCGCGTCAAGTTCACTTAACAATAATGACAACACCCCAGGAACATGCGTTATGAAACGGGCCATACGTTATGTAACGGAACACATCACAAGCCGTATTAGCTCCTCTATGCTTCTCCATTCCGATTTTGGTCCTCTCTATTCCGATCTCAGTCACGAACCTATTCGCGCCTTTATTAAAAGGCGACAATTCGATATTTCGCGAATCATAGGAATTTGCTAATCGTAGCCGCCGCCGACTACGAACCTGACTCTCCTCCTATCAACCGCTACCGCTATCCGCGGCATGCGCTCACCGACCCTCTCGATGCCCTTACATTCCTTCTTTCGGATACAGATACCGCACACACGATCAGAAACCGACCTCGCCGGCGAGGTCGAAGAATCTCTTGCCCGCCGGCCGGTGCAGAGCACTACGGCAAGACAACTAGCATATGCCCTCCCCCAGAACGACCCCCCAAGCCAAGGTCGTTTCTCCATGAGGCTCCCTTGAGCTAGTTGTCCCTTTGCCCTTTTGGCTCGAGTGTAGTAGTTGCACGCTCGCCCTCCTGTTCGGTGAAGCTGTAAAGGCCCTGCGGTCAACAGCGTAGATCATTCACACACACAAAATACTCTATGCTGTTCTCAGTAGACTGCAGTTCTTATGCCAAGTCAAGTTTTTCCGCACCACAACTCCAGAGATGTCAGGCCAGCACTAGATAATCCTTTTTCTCTTTCAGCCAATGATACCGTGATCGATTTTGTGCCGTACGCAAACAGCTGTTACCCGCAACCTTTACCAGTTCATCAATCCATCTTGTAGAGGGCATGTCCACTTAAGGTCTACGTGGTCGCCATTCGAGAACCTTTCTGCCCCAAAAACCTTCGGTTCTACTAGATATCCCATCCACTGTTACTTAAATTTGGTAATTCTGAGTTCTGTGTTCGGTGACTTTAATCTTCCTGATCGATTCTGAGTCGATCTCTCAAGCAATCTTCGATTTAAGCTCTCTCTATTGCCCCTTAGGTGATCTTGAACCTTTATACGAGGCTCATCGTTAGCGACCATACCTCAGTGCGGTAAGTCAGTCAGTAAAACATTTTTATCCTTAGACACTGCGGTATTTCGGGCGAGATATTACGTAGCTTCCCGAACGCTGTCCAGCCGAGGTGGACTCGATGATTAACCCCTTTCTCGGAGAACCTATATGATTATTTGTCCAAGGTATATCAATATAAACCTAGGACAAATAATCATTTTGATATTTTTTATCAATATACTAGTATTCGATCAATATCGAATATCGATCAATCACGACCAGATAAAAGGCAAATTTGTGGTTGCCTATCTTCTAACCTTCGCCCCGAACTACGGATTAACATATTATTATGTACCATAAAACAAGACCACCTGTTCTTTATGTCTGCTTAATTCAATCGCTCTCCTACACTCCCCTTAATAGGGGTGGTAAACATTTTTACGTTCATGTCGCTGTTATATGAATCACATTTTTAGGGTATAAAAATGTTTAGTAGACCCGGTGATTCACAATATTTTGAATATTACTTGAGCAAAATAAATAAGCACTGCCACGCCTGTTTTTCCCAGACGGGAGTGGGAGGTATACTGTATTCCTACATTCCAATATTGCCGATGATGTATGGTTTATTCCTTGCGAACTGCAACTGCAAATTTTTCGACAGCAAAACCATACCTTGTCCGAACTAGTAATTAAACCATTAGACCTACAAGACAACTTTTAAATGGTTGGAGCCATATATTTCTTATATCTCCAGAGCGTAGGCCTCTCTGGTCACTGGTTTGAGTAGAGTCGATTTCCTTACTGGACAAATCTTGGTGTGACCCATCAATATTTTGTGTTAGGTATTTGTGTATATAAATTTCATGTTTCTAAACGTACTGACGACATAGGAATAATTCCTAGTGTAGGACTTTAAAACTTCTTTAATAGTAAAATAAAATTACAAACTAGCTATATGATATTTAAAACAATCACGTCGTAGTCACCCACTGCTGAGTGTAGGTCTTCTCATTAGCACACCATTATTGTCTGTTGGTAGCTTTCCTCATCCAATGCTTTTCTATCGCTCTGACGATATCATCGGACCATCTGGCAGGCTGGCGGCCTATGCTTCTGCGTCTTGTTCTCGGTCTCCAGTCAAGAACCTTTCGACTCCATCTGCCATCCCTCCTTCGACTGGCATGTCCCGCCCATTCAAAACAAACCTTGGAGCAATTAAAACAACCCATCTAAATTAAACAACGTGTACAAAGATTGGCCGTTGGGGAGTTCCTTCATCTGGGACCAATCTTGGGTAAAGAATCAGGTCATACTTATCATAAAAACGCATTGTTGTTAGAACTGAACCAACAAGACAAATTTCAAGGCCGTAGGATAAGAGGAAGTGATTCTAATTCAGTTTGCAAGATTTGGCCTAAACAAATAAACATTGAAAGTTAAATATTGGCCCTGTTAAGAAACTGTCCCACCGTTGGGTATGGGCCTGCTCTCAAACTGAGAGCCATAGTCCACCACGCTGGCCTAGTGCGGGTTGGCGAACTTCATACACCTACGGGAAATTCTTAGGCATACAGTTTTCGTCACGATGTTTTTGAACCCGTCTCTGAATTTGCAGTCCCCCGGTCTACCCTCTAATAAAAGCACAATAAAAGCCTGAAAATCTATAGCTGGCATACGAATTACTCATGTTCAAAGCTCACTACAAAAACGTACAATATTTTGTTAGCAAATCTTAAAATACAGTTAAATTTTAAACCATCAAATTCTAACGTTTAAATTGAGTTCATATAGTCGGAACGTTAAAACATGGCGGCATGAATTACTGGCCGAATGCTGAGTGCTTTTTTACCGTACACACTAAACTAGCTTGGGAAATGTTTTAAACTTTTAACCTTACTGATGTTTAGAATTCGTTCGGGCAACTCCGTAACGTCTTTTTATACAAAATACCTCAGTGCCGTGTATAGATGATCTACGGCGGGGCCTTTACAGCTTCACCGGATATGAAGACCTCAAGCCTCAAGGCTAAAGTTTTTAGTCAATGTGTGTTGCCAGCGATGCCATGCGTATCAGAGACGTGGTCTCTTATAATAGGTCTCATAAAAAACTCAGAGTAGCTCAGCGTGCTATGCTGGGCGTTTCTCTACGTGATCGAATCAGGAATGAGGAGATTCCTAGAAGAACCTAGGTCACCGACATAGCCCATAATATTTATTTATTTATTTATTTATTGGCACACCAACAGCTTATAGGCGTATACAGTATAAAAGTTTTTGATCTAAGCTTATGCTAGCCTACTTGCCAATAATAGGCGTGAAACAACATGCACATATTTTTTTAAGTTAATATAAATCTATCTATCTATCTATATCATCACGCCAGCTCCCTCGCGGGGTAGGCAGAGAGTACAGAGTTCCAACAGTTCCAAAATAAATCTGATATAAAAATTAGCTTATAATAAACAAAAAATTAAAATTAAATGTGAATATAAATTTATAAAAGGCCAGAAACATGCAATGTATTTCTAGTGTAAGTTATTTTAATGGTTGCAATATTCTACGTTTCCATTGAAGAATCGTATCATTGTTTATATCTATATTCTCCAACTTATTATGTTGCGAATATATAATAATATAATAATAGCGAATGTTTCCCGAGATTTGTTCTGCTATAGCTTGGCTGAAAGGTGATACCACGCGGAACTCTACTATGGCGTATTGTTGGCGATAATTGACCCAAACTTCTCTCATTAGAGTGATATTGGAACTCATTGCGAGTCTATTTTTGGCTGATACAGAAATACCACTTATTTGTGCCTGGCATTAAGCTGATCTGGATACCTATTTGGATCAGCCGTGAGACATATACTCATGTGTGTTTAAATATTAGCCCTGTTAAAAAACTCTGAGCATGCAGGTTTTCTCACGATATTTTCCTTCACCATCAAAGCAAGTGATAGGTAATTTTTAATACGCACATGCTTTCGAGAAGACAGAGGTGCGCGCCTGGGTTTGAACTCGAGACCTCTGACTTTGCAGTCCAACTGTCTAACCACTAGGCTATCACTGCTTCATTGTGTGTTTGTTGTATACAAGCTGTAACATAATAAACGCAAAACCTGAAAGAAGTTTGTTCTAAATTGGTAACTCAATTGATTCCAACAATTTGTAATGTATCTTACTTTTTTTTTGATTTGCAAAAAATGCTTTTACTCCTTCAGTGCGCTATAAAAACAAAATTTATTCTTGATTTATAGCAGTAAGGAGATTTCAAATGCATTTCTAAAACGTAAAACGTACGTTTTTCTCAAAATCCACACATACACGTACAAGTTTCATTGTTAATTGGGGTATAAAAGTGCTTAAAAAAGGGTAAACACCTTTAAATTTGGTTTTCATTTTGAATTTATGAAGCAATTCTCTAATCGGAGTGCCTGAGGGCGAGCGTTTATGTTCCACCTTGTATATTTTTCTGACAATGTTAATGGTTCGAACGTTCTGTGGTTGAATTGTTAATATATGTTTTCTATCAGCTTATCATTGGGTGACAAATAAAATTTCTTCCTTTCTTACCATCTCTACCTCTTGATTTCACCTAAAACTCAAGATAAATTCCTAAGCAATTCAGTTCAGCTCCAAGTTGATTTCCAATTAAACAAAATGATACTACCAAGCAACAGGAAGCAACTCAGCCATTTAATAACCAACCTTATTACCATCAAGTTATGACTTAAGATAATTGGTCAATAACTTGAGGGTCTAATTACACCGGTTTTGCTCGTTACATGTTCGTATCATTATGCTAATCTAAGTGTTATGTATGTACTTGAATAAAGTATGAACCTATTGAGCTGAGAATATTACGGGAAAAATGTACCGTCTACTACAAAAAAAAATTAAATTAAATATCGCCGACCACCTTTCTAGGGGGTGACAGTGGTGTACTGTGGACGCCCACTTTTCGCCGCCGATGTCAGGTCCCATGTAGAGGACGAGCCTATTGCCATTGTACTGGGCACTATGCCAGACTCCAGTACGATACTAGGAATTTTTGGTAGGAAAACTATATTTGTCCGACCTAGGAATTGAACCCAGGACCTCGTGATCACTGCGCGCATTGTTCCCTGCTAGACCAACGAGGCAGTCAGTCCAAGATGTAGTCCTTTATTTTTTTTATACATTGATAAGACTGGGGTCTTAGAATTATTTATGCGCTAAAAATTTTAAATTCTCAAACAAAACACCAAAATTATACATTACTAGCTACTCGTATTACTCAAAGCTGCGCACGATATCTTCATAAAATATAGCTCGTTGATCTAGTGGCAAAGCGCATCGCTTTGTGATCACGAGGTCCTGGGTTCAAATCCTAGGTCGGACAAGTGTAGTTTTTCTAACAAAAACTTCCCAGTACGAGTCCGGGGTCTGGAATTGTGTCCGGTATATGGCAATAGGCTCGCCCCCTATTACATGGGACCTAACATCGTCGGCGAAACGTGAGTTTACTCAGTAAACCTCTGCCAGCCCCGCTTGGGGAATATAGGCGTGACGGTGTGTATGTGTAAAATATAGCCTATATGATATTCTGATATACAAGGTGTAACATGAATAACGCAACCTTAAAGTATTGTGTTTTAAATCGGCTACTGAACCGAGTCTAACTATTTTTAATGTATGTTACATTTTTTTTAAATTATTCTAAACTACCGTTAGTTATTTAATTCGCTGTTTTAACAACATTTTATCATTACTAGTGGTCGCCCATTGGTCGATATTCGACCTACTCTTTCATCGTTTGCTGGTTATGTTTGATATTCAGTAAGACTATAGACAAATAATATTAAAGACAAACATCAATTTGACGTGTATTGTGTCAAATACATGGTAGTGCGTGTAATGTTTTATGCATAATTTAAAAAAAAATATTACCATTCTGCACTCCTTCTCTATAGAAACTATAAGTGTGGGAAATTTCATACTCCTCCGTCCGCGCAATTTTCGTAAAAAGATGTACAAAGTTTTTGCTTCACGTATTAATATATAGATACTTCAATACGCAAAAAAGTACAGATTTCGTGGTTAATTTGTGTACCACGGAGCTCAAAAAATGGTAGGAAACTCCACAAAATTTGAAATTTGATTTTCGTATTGAATTCGTAAGGCAGTAGTTTAATTGGGGTGTCTAAGGTCTTGCCTTATTTATGTTACATCTCGTATAAGCTATATTATGGTTATGTTGCCAACCGTCCAGTCCCAACACGTCACGCTCTATTTACGTAGAAGATCTTGCTCTAACTTACCAAGGTACCAACTTTGAGAAAGTAGAGTACTAACCTCACTATAGCTCTTGGCGCATTGAATCGATATTATGAGGAAAACAGACTTAAGCCTAACCCTTCCAAAACGTCTTGTACGAGTACCCTTCTAAAACCGAGTCAATGTTATCAGATTAATGATCACGATTAGATTTTATAATCTTCTATTTTTTGCATTAGATTCATATTTGGCCTTCGCAAATATGATCACATTTCTGAATTTCGTTTAAGACTCAAGTTGTTACCGATTCGCCTTCGCCGGAATGCTCACATATTATCCCTAATATCTTATTTAATCCAACATCCACATCCACTTACCTCAAAGAACGATTTGAATTCCTTCACGACACACATTTAAGGTTTCTAAGGTCATCGGAGAACCTAAGGCTGAAAACACCAATGCATTCTACCAACTACTTCGATAAATCCTTTTCTAATCAAGCCGTTCGCTTGTGGAATGCATTGCCTGTAACAGTCCGTCGTGCACAGTCGTTGGCGTCCTTTAAGAAGATGGTTCACCACCACTTTCTTCATTTATAAACTCTTCATTGCACACTCTCTGTATTGTGTGTAAGATATATTTATATATTTGCATAGTATTATATGGATGTATATAATGTTGTATTATAACTATGATATGTATGTAAGTAAAATGATGACAGTATGTTTTATTGAGGTTTATAGTGTACGCCACCATAACTGCCCTATTCCGTATGTTGCTTCTTCCAATACATTGGTTGTCTGGAAGAAATTGCTTTTAGCGATAAGACCGCCAAATGTACCTATTTTTTTTCGTATGTAATTAATTGTAAATATCACTGGTATACAATAAAGAGTACTCTATCTATCTATAATTATTGAAGATTGGAAATGTAATTGTAATCGTTGAACATTCAAACTCAAACTCAAATCCTTTATTTTGCATAGACCCTGCGGGGCTGTCATATTTACATTTCTTTTTTTTTTAACTTACTTATCTACCACCGGATCGGAACGCGGCCTCCACTGAGAAGATCCAGCGAGAAACTCAGCGGGCTAGTCTTTTTTGTTTAATTCTCCATTCATTTTTTTCATCATTTTTTGTATAGATACATACATTTTTATATTATAGAAGAAAAGAAAGAAAAAAGAAAGAAAAAAGAATTTTTAAATATATGCTATAATTAAAAGCTAGAGGATTCTGAGTGGACCAGTCTCCACAAGTATTACAAAATGTAATTGTAACCGTTATTATTAATCTGATTACATTTTGCCCACTAGACATGGAAACGTGTCTCACTGTTGAGATTCGATCATTTACATATGAAACAGTGCAAAGATTCGAATCCCAAAATAATTTATTTGGAATATCGGAATGAACTAATTTGAAACACAGTCAGCCCACCGACAATCGCGTTGCGCATTCGTTCGTTCTGTGGGACGGCAAGTCTTTTTTTAAAGGTAAAATCGAGATTAAGTTTCAGATTGGAATGAACTATAAAGCATTTTGTTTGCGTTAATTTTATTTTATTGAGGAACAGCAAACAGTTGTACACTAGGTTTTACAATATTACAAAATAATATATTAAATAAGTGTGTAACCCACTACGCTATCCACAGATTACTAATTAATATAGTAGCTTGTTGCTTAAAATTAAGAGATTAGTAAAAGGTCATGTATTTATGTTACAATCATATTAATATTATGCTAATATTGTATAAACGCGGTCTATTACAACATGAGAGATTTGAGATGGAATCTAAAACTTGTTTTTTAAATGCTAAGGGACTCAAACCAAATATGTCGATATCTTCACAATAAGTGTTATATTGTTGTACCAGCTGCCGGAGCGGATATCGCAAGCCATCGTTCGTGTGACAAGTCACCAGCGAATGTTCTGTAAGACTAGCGCTTTTGTATACTGACTGGTGAATGTAAGATCGAGATTCAGATACAAATGAGACATTTTCTGTACAACTGTTTCGATTCTTGTAGTCCTTGCTCATGTTTCATATCATTGTATCATATCAGTTAATATCGACACATGTTTTCTGCCTACTGGATCCAGCAGTCGCGGGTTTGGTTTGTGTGGCACACAAAATGTAAATGTCGTGTTAGTAAATGCACTTACGATACAGATATAATTTCAAATCCACACAAGGCACTATTTCTTTTTTTTAATAAAAAACAGTCTACCATTCACCGTCAAATAATCGACACTATTATTGTCACTAAACAATCAAAAAAAAAGTGGTAAAAACATGTTAGTGACTTTCCGTCATCGATTATATTCCAATGAAATTAATTGCGTCCTTATTAATCGAATAGATCGTTTGTTTAGAAACGCGATAAGTATCGATTCAATGCCGAGTGCTTCGTTATTTTGTTTACGCTGTCCAATCGATGTTTTGATGCCCGGTTCCGCACTAGCACATTGCCGATGGGGCGGGACGACGGCGTGACGCGTCCACTGGCGTCAAATCATCAAAATAAAAAAATCCTACTAATTAAAAATTGGATAAATGTCATACGCGACTCAGTGAACTGTTATGAAGTCAAATTTTGCTTGATGACGGCGTTAATTTCGCTTTTAGCCACGTCTCAAAATATCCTTGTCGCACTATTGACAACTCGATGCTGGCGTCCCGCTCGCGCCCGTATTGGCGTCTTCTTTGCACCGTCTTTTTTTTTTTGTTTTTCGTCGAGCGTGGCGTCAAGTGTAGCAGAGCTCTGTGGCGTCTCCCGTATATTCAGTACATTACATCTCCCCAGGTCGCGCTGGCATCACACCACGCTCACGCCGCGGCTGCAGTGTGATTATATCAATATTTATCAAACGACTCATTTTGGCGTGATAGATAGATAGATTCATTTTGGTAATGAACAGTGACTTTTTCTACGAGACGTAAGCCTAAACAGATAGCTTAGCATGGACAAATTAGCATATCAACTTGATAGCGTCACGATAACCTCAATCTTTTTGTGCTAAAACTAAAGCCCTTAGGCTAGACCCACCTTCTCGTGAGGCAACTCATATAAAATAAAATCACCATCATTATCATCACCAGCCGTGTCAGTCCACTGCTGGACGTAGGCCTCTCCTATGGCACGCCACAAAACGCTCACATTTAATTACTAAATAATATATTATAAAACAAAACTATTTTTCTAGTGACTATGACTGTAAAGATCTTGAAGTCGGTAAGATAAAAATTAAAAATTAACCCCAATAAAATTCGAAAAATAGTTTTTTTTTATGTCATGTTTAATATTCGCATAAATTTAAGAACTTAATACACTCACCATATCGTATCCAAATAAAAACTTTTCACTGCTCTAAACATTCAAAAATATAAAATACTAGTTCCTGCCCGCGATTTTATTCGCGTTGGCCTTAGACAGGAACCTTACATTTTTTCGGGATAAAAAGATTTTATGTGTTAGTCCAGGTAATTAACTATCTGTGTGCTAAATTGTGTCCAAATCCGTTCAACCTATTATGCGTTATTGAGTAGAAAACATCCAAACATATAAATATCATACTCACATTTATAATATGAGTTGGTACCTATTCCATGTGCCATCTATTCCCAAAACCTAACGTCACACACCGTCACGCCTCAACAAACACACTCCAACGCAAGCTCAAAACTCTATACGACCTATTAACCGGCCTATCAGACCATTCGAAAGGTGCCACTTTCGCCCATTGTTTCCCAAACTGCCTCCGACGTTGGCCCCCATATTCCCGTACGGGTATTTTGCATAATGCTTTGGTTCCCAGATTGTTTGGACTCACCCGTTCGGCAAGAACCTTTTGGGGACATGAATTTATATAGGTTATGAGGGTTTTCTTTGAAAGTTTCTTTTGGATACCGTGTTTTTAGCCGTTGATGGGATTAAGGGAGGTTTGAGTAGAATAGTGTTAGTTTTTTTCGTGCTGATGGAAGAAATAATGTACGGATTACTAGGTGATTGGTAATGGGTATTTTTGGGGTTCCGTACCTGAATCGGTAAAACAGAACACTTATAGGATCACTTCGTTGTCCGTCTATCTGTCTGACGGTTATCAACTTTTTTCTCAGGAACGGCTAGACGGTTTAAGTTGAAATTTATGTCAAAAGTGAAGGTTCTAAATAAACCCAAACAACATTTAAAATTAAATCCATTTAAAGTCACTCATTAGAAATTATAGGGCACTTTCCGTTGACCTAGAACCATTGAATTTAGAAAGAAGAAGAAAAGATCCGAAAATTGTTAATGTGAAATTATATCATATACAAAAAGGATTCCTCAATGCCGATGACAATTTAAAATAGCGCTATCTAGTGACATTTTGTGAAAGTATTTTAATTTGTGGTGGATAAAGATTTTGTAACGACTGGCGCCATTTGCATTTAAGCGCTCGAGTGTCTGACGTAAATTATCTTATGTTTATATAGTTAGAATAAAAATTAAATGTATTTTTTTTAATTACAGCTAAAATTTTATAAAGAAAGAGGATGCCCTCTTTCTTCTTTTAAAAAAAGGGGTTTTTATGGTCTGCCTCGTTGGTTTTGTAGGTACCGTATAATGCGTGTATGAGTTCGCGGAGAATCTCATACAAATTGTATGGCGGACTACACCTCTGCCACTCCAGCTTAGGGAGCGAGGCGTCTCGGTGTGTGTGGATTTTTTATACGAAAATACTTGAATATTAACGTTGTTCATTTAAATTGTAAAATACAAAAAAATTAACATCGTCACGCCTATATTCCCCGAAGATGGATATCAGGTACCATGTAATATATGGCGAGCTTAATGCCATTATATCGGGCACAAAGCCAATTGATACTGGAAATTTACAAAAAATTACATTTGGTCCGCCCTAAGATTCGAACTAAGGACTTCGTGATCGCTACGCGCATTATTCGCCAATAGACTTACGAGGCATAGGTAACTTTTTACAAGCTTATATTAAGCTTGCACTGTTCGTATGTCTGTCTGTTTTTCCGGTTCAAATCTTGTGATCCACTTTTAATCGACATGCCTAGATCATAGTTCAGTAATTCGACACTCGCCTATACCGCCCAGTTTAACCGGAAACTCACGGTTTTCTAACTAAACCGAAACTACAATTTTGCGCTGAAACTGGTTGAAACCGAAACCGGTACGGAACCCTTAGAGCGCGAGTCCTACTTGCACTTATCCAGTTAATTTTATTTCAATTATTTTTGGTCTGTATAAAAATAGCCCGGTTACAGTTACCATGTTCAAAAATAATACCACATTTAGTGAATTTCTTGGAAAAAAAAATAAACAACACTATCAAGTCTAAATTTCTCAAAAGTCACCTCCATTTACCGGCTGAGGTGTATTGTATACAACCCACCTATCGCCGACTATGTTAAGTCCTAATTTAATAAAGGGTGAGCCTTTTGCCACGAATCCAAAACCCAAATAAAATTCGGACAATATTTTAAAAATAACATCCCAAGACTACTCAGGCTTCCACCATGTTTTCTTTTGCTATTACAAAAAATATTAATGTGGGGTAAGCAGAGAGTACAGAGTTCTAACATGTTCTTCCCTCATAGACCATTCTGGCTCCCTCCACTCACATAGTTCGTCTCATGCATGCTCGTCGTTTACTGAAACTCCTGATTGATAAAAACAATTTGGTAACAAAAAGTTTCAAAAACTGTAACCCAACTATCGACTTAACAGTGAAATATATTAAAGCTGTTTTTATATCGCTTGCATATTTAATATTGTAGTGTATCTATATGTATGAATTACAATTTCCTCTTCTTTTATTTAACATTTCTCTTGATACGATAGAATTTTTTTTTATCAGAGACACGTTACATTGCCGGCTTTTTTGGCCTTAAAGTAGTTGAGTTAAAACCTTTCCCTACCAAATTCTATCTATATCATAACGCCCGATCCGTTGCAGGGTAGGCAGAGAGTACAAAGTTCTAACAGGTTCTTTTCTTACATAGGTATGTAAGGAAAGAACCTGTTATGTAGGAAGCCACAGAGGTATCTGGCTTCCTCCACTCTCATAGTTCGTCTCATACATGCTCGCCGGTTACGGAGGCTTTTGATTTGCCTTTCAGATAAGACACGGTCTATTCACCGGTAAATATGATTGCAGTACGACTCCTGCTAAAATATTAGATAACAAAAAGAAAAATAGGTACTATAAGGCATACAATATCGCGGTTTGTTTCGACTTTTATCCCCGAAGCCCCACAAACCTCGTAAACTTCTTTTTATGTTCAAATGTGTTTGCTCGTAAAGATCCTACGTGATATTTTTGACAAGCACACCCTTAGGAACTTTCCGTTTGAATTAAATGCCTGAATATGAATGATGTAATCGGAATATTACCCTATCGCAATAATATTTTGTGTTGGGAAACAATTGATTTTGTTCCAAGCTCGTGATATGGAATACCCGACTGCACAGAGGAGAAATAGTGTCTTAGGGTAGATCTACGCCTTTACTATCATTTTCGATGCGTAACTGCCCAACTGCCTCGATGGTGAATAATATGCTTTGCGATAACGAGGTCCAGAGTTCAAATCCTAGGTCGGCCAAATTTAGGTTTTCTGTAGAAAAAATTCCAGTATCAGTCCGGAGTCTGGAATTGTTTCCGGTATAGGGCAACGGATTCGCCCCCTATTACATGAGACCTAAGAATAAAAATAATCTAGAAGCCGGGGATGCGCGTCAAACTGCAGCAATAATTACTACCTGCGAAGCAGGTTAACGCGAGTAGTCACTTTGTGACCGCCGTGCGGAATAACGTGCTATGCGTGTGTCACATTAATTTGAATTATGCCGTGTTGTGTGGTTCCTGCCCGTAAAAATACTATTGAGAAAAAGAAACTAGCGTATTATGGTGCCGTGTACTTTTATTTGCTGAAGACTTTATATTAGCCCTGTTAAGAAACTATCCCACCGTTGAGCACAGGCCTCCTCTAAAGGTTATGGCCATAGTTGGTGAACACGCTGGCCCAGTGCGGGTTGGCGAACTTCACACACGAGAAATTTCGAGAAACTCTCTGACATGCAGGTTTCCTCACAATGTTTTCCTTCACCGTTAAAGCAAGTGATAATTATTTTTTAATACGCACATGCTTTCAAAAAGACAGAGGTCTGTGCCTGGGTTTGAACCCGAGACCTCTGACTTTCCAGTCCAACGGTCTAACCACTAGGCTATCACTGCCTTTAAGACTTTATTAGTTCTAATATTAAATGGTATTAATATAGTTAACTACTAAATCGTGCTAAATATTAAAAATATTTAGTTAAGATGATGAAACATATTTCCCCTAGATTAAATTACTATAAATCTTCTATCTATCTATCTATAACCTCACGCCAGATCCCTTGCGGGGTAGGCAGAGAGTACAGAGTTCCAACAGGTTCTTTCCTTACATACCTCTCTGGCTTCCTCGACTCTCATAGTTCGTCTCATACACGCTCGCCGGTTACGGAGACTCTTGACTTTTCCATCAGATAAGACTCGGTTTATTTGGTCGTGGTAAGATAGTCTAGGTCTTCCCCGGTACCTGCATCCTTCCACTTTCACATTGTATATCTGTTTTGTCATTCTTTCCTCTGGCATTCTTTCTATATGCCCGAACCAACGGAGCATGCCCTTTCTCATCTTTACACCGATACTATCTTTCATACCTACTCGCTGTCTTACTATGCTGTTGCTAATGCGGTCGGTCAGCTTCACTCCGCACATCTTCCGCAGAGCTCGCATTTCTACCGCATTTATCCTACTTTAATTCTCCTTCTTACATACCCAGCTCTCGCTACCATATAACAGCGTTGGGACAAGAACTCCGTTATGTATGGCCAGCTGCGCCTTATGGCTTAAGTGCCGGCTCCCGAGTAGCTTTCCCATCGCACCATTCACTCTGTTCCCTGCACTCACTCTTCTCTCTATGTCAGCGGTGTATTTCCCATCCTTACTGAAGGCGCATCCAAGATATACAAACTCATTCACTTGCTCCAGCACATCGTTACCAACCACAATCCTTACATTCGTTCTGGTTTCTTCCCTTTCAAAAACCATAATCTTGGTTTTCTTCACATTCAAGTGTAAGCCATTGATCATGCAGTCGTCTTTCATAACTGTGACTAGTGTTTGCAGATCAGTGGCTGTTGGCGCTATTAAAACCGCGTCATCTGCATAAAGTAGATGGTTTACCACTAAGTCACCCATTTGTACACCTTCATTCATCGCTTTCAGTCTTTGAAGACTTTTGTCCAGATATATTATAAACAGTCTAGCGGACAACACGCAACCCTGCTTGACGCCGATTTTAACGTCAAACCAGGGTGACCTGTTACCACCCACCCGTACGCATGCCTTGCAGTCCACATAAGTGGACTGGACGGCTCGCAACAGAGTGCCATCTATACCATACTCTGGCAAAATTTCCCAAAGTCTCTTTCGCACAACTCTGTCAAATGCCTTCTCCAGATCTACAAAACCGCAGAAAACCTTCCGGCCCACTGCCAGATGCTTCTCTACGATGTTGCGGAGTGAGAAGACTTGATCCGAACATCCTCTTCCAGACCTGAAACCCCCTTGTGCCTCGCACAACATTCCATCGGACTTCACGCGCATTCTCCGTTCAATAATTTTACCGTACACCTTGGCTGCCAAGCTGATCAAACTGATGGCTCTGTAATTGGCGCAGTCATATTGTGAACCCTTGCCTTTATACAAGGGTACTATGACTGCGCGGCGCCAATCTGTAGGGACTCTACCGGTCCTCCAGCAAAGGTTTGCAAGGGCCCGGAAAGCGTCCCGGACGCAAGTTCCACCATATTTGATCATCTCGGCAGATATCATGTCTACTCCCGCAGCTTTACCGTTTTTCATACTTCCTATCGCCCATTCAACTTCTTCCATAGTGATGTCCTCCGTTGATTCTGGTGCCGCAATCTCGCCTTTAGGCACGTCTGCGGCATCAGCATCCGGGTCATCTCCATACATTTCTCCAAAATATTCACTCCACCGGTTTAGCACAGCTTGTGTGCCTGCAAGAATGTCACCATCTTTAGATTTTATCCTTTCCATTCTGGAGCCTGACGAATCACCTCGAGCCTTTCTCACCTTGCTCCAAAAGAGTTTGGTGTTGTTCTCGAAGTTCTTCGCCAGCCTCTCCTCCTCAATCATACTGGCTCTTTCACGCTTTTCTTTCACTAAAGTTTTAGTGGCATTCTTGCATTGCCGGTATATTTCTTTCTTCATCTCTGTCATACTGGCATTCAGGTTCAAAGAAGATACATAGTCCTGCCACGCTTTCTTCTTACTTTCTACGGAGCTTTGCAACTCCGCATCCCACCATGCATCACCTTTTGCTGTAATATGCTTCTTTGAGCAACCACATACTTCTTTCGCGGATTCCACCAAACTCTCTTTCAGGCTATTCCAGCATTCATCTACATTTGAGTCCGAAGAGCCTGCTGTCAAAAGCTTGTCCCGGACTCTGTCTTCATACATTCTCCTCACGCTCTCATCTTGCAACTTTTCAACCTTTAATCTTTCAAGGTCTCCGAAGGGGATACGCTCTCGCCAGTGCCTCCACTTCCTGAACAGACCACTAAACCGCGCAACTACGAGATAGTGGTCTGATTCCAGAGTGGGGCCTCTATACGCACGCGTATCTTGTAGTTTGCTTCGGAGACGGTTATCAACCAGGATCAGATCTATCATGCTTTTTTGTTCATTCCTTCTCCACGTATACATATGTATGTCCTTATGCTGGAATATCGTATTAGACACAAGGAGACCCCTTTCCAAACAAACATCTACAATGAGCTTACCTGCATCATTCACTCTCTTATCACCATAAGGACCCAGAGCAGCGTCGCAAGTTTGCCGCCTGGTTCCTACCCATCCGTTCAGATCGCCACACAGAATCACCTTTTCGTTAGCCTCAGCCAAATCCAGAACTTCCCTGACATTATCCCAAAACTTCTCAAGGTCCTGGGGTGTCGACGAGCTTACGGGAGCATACGCTGCGACCAAAAATACTCTAGTGACACCCAGTTTTAAACGGACCCAGAGAAGTCTCGCATCGCACAGGCCATAATCTCTCACTCCAGAGGCCAGGCGACGGGACAGCAAGATACCCACCCCCATGCTGGCACGACTGCTCTGCGGTACACCAGACCACAGAGCCATCGTTCCATCAGGCAGATCACAGGTTTCACTGCCCCTCCGCTTAGTCTCTGTTACACACAGAGCATCCAGGCGTCTCTCTTTCATTACATCAATCACCTCATGCATCTTATCTTCCATACCACCTCTTACATTCCAAGTGCCTATTCGGCACTCTGCACCCCACGACTCGCCAGTTCGGGCCCGGCGTGATGGGTGGCGGCCCCCATCGCCGCTTCCACCTATATTCGTACCGACGGGGGCGGGCCGGTACGCGTCGCCTCGGGGGGACGCCCTAGCCCGCACTGCGGTACGTCTTCGGTCCAAGATTGCAGCCATAATGACTGGCAGGGGTCGCGACGAGCACGCTCTTGGACAGACCCCCTAAAAATCTTAATAGTATAAATCCCCCGACTATAAATCTTAATAGTTCAAATATATCTATTTCTTGAGTTTAATATGCATGAAAGTGCACGTTACCGTAGCAATTACTTTATTATCATCTACTATAATGTAATTAATATTTACCCCAAAAAGTGGTAATCTTTTCGGGCTGCCAACATTACGTGGGAAGTGCAGTGAGTGCGGGGCGTTTGTTAAATTTTTAGCTTCACCACGCGGCGTGCAATTACGACTGGACGCGGCTTCTGGATTATTTTTATTCTAAGCATGAGACCTAACACCGTCGGCGAAAAGTGGGTGTACACAGTACACCTCTGCTACCCCCGATAGGGAATATAAGCATGACGGTATTTATAGCCACCTAACGTAGGATTCTTCTATGGTATTATCGGTTTCATTTCTTTTGGCCAAACTCTTTTTGCATTAAGTCTGTTTCTTCAGCACGCCCTGTAGCTTAATCAGCTTGATGGATCATTAGGTTAGTAGTTAGATTCATCTTATTTTCGCATTGACATTGGGTTTAATGTTTATGATGGCATCCGCAAATAAAAAAGAAGGGAGAGATGGAAGAACTATTTTGTTATTATAAAAGAAGCCCATCTTGCAGATGGCGATGACGAGATTCTGACTAGGAATCTTAGGCGGGGTAGAAAGTACATTTTTTTTTTTTAAATCATATAATCAACATAATGGAAATAGGCTCTTCCTCCACATTAAGATCTTATAACAAAGGTAATATGTGGGTGTAAAAGTACACCTGCTTGGTAAAAGCGCAATAGTAATGGTTTTTTTTTCTACAATTTCTATAAATGAAATACTCTCCTTTTAACGACAACAAATCCCCGATTGAACCAGCAAAGCGTTTTACAACAGTTTTAAAACTCTATTTAAATTTTACGACCACCCTCGGTTTTTATTGATATTATCTACCCCTGAATGTGGAACGTTCGGAGTGGTGCTTTGTCTGAAATAACTTTAGCTGACAAATCACTTTTGTTCAATCTGTTTGCAGTATCAAACACCACATAAATACATCAATACAATCATCTTCATAATAATGTAAAACGTGTCTTACTAATCTACCACCGGATCGGAACGCAGCCTCATCGAGAAGATCCGGCATTTTTTTTTCATCATTTTCTGTATCGAAACATACATTTTTATATGAAACAAAATTAAGTATGCGATCCAGTTCCGGTGTGATGCCTTACCACTGAGATATAAGACTAATAATAATATTATTAAAGAAGATAAGCTAAAGGATTCTGGGTGGACCAGTCTCCACAAGCCGCACCCGTTCACGAGTACGACTACGAGCAGCCATCACCTCCCTCGACAATATTAGAGGGAAGGAAGTGACCAGCGCCAAATAGCCACTGCAAGCATAGACTTTTTAGTGAGAATGATTACCAGACCCCAGAGAGCAGTCAGAAAAAGTCTACAATAGGAGCAATATTTTGAGCTCGTTTGGTATAGCACGCTACGCGTCGCCATTTTTTTTTTGGGCTTTTATAAAATGGTTTAGGCAACCGAAATATTTTAGTTACAGCATTTAGACTTCGTTCGGGACACATTCCACTTAATAAATTTGCCTACTTAATGAGAAAGGTGCCATCCCCGCTCTGTTCAGAGTGCGAGATGGTAGAGGGTATTCTTCATATTCTGGTGGAGTGTGTCCGGAATGAGGACGTCAGATGTAAAGTGTCACGATTGGCTGACGAATGCAATATTAAGTCCACTGGAAGTTGCAACATTATTTTGGCGTTTCCTCTGTCTGAATTGTCAAAATTATTATACAGGGTTATTGAAGTCGGTGTGCGACGGCGTCCACGGTGATTTTAAATACATTTTTTTTTCATTAGGCTGTACTTACCGTAAGATAAGCTATTATGGAGCGGCATAGTCTTCAGTGACTAAGCTCCTAAATAAAGATAAAAAAAAGGTTTAGGCCTGTGGTAAAGGGTCGCTCTGCTCACTGGATCAAGTAGACGTGGATTTGATCCTCACATCGAACAAATATTTATTTAGGTCAGGGTGTATGTGCATGTAAATTACATGTTCGTAGACGCACTCACGACAGGAATGAATTTCTAGAGGGGGCTATTTTTTAAAGCATGAAAGTTTTATATAGTGGGTGAACCTATGGCCATAGCAATCAGTCTGTTCCCATTTAAATAATATCTATCTCTATCTATCTATATCATCACGCCAGATCCCTTGCGGGCCAGGCAGAGAGTACAGAGTTCCAACAGGTTCTTTCCTTACATACCTCTCTGGCTTCACTCTCATACACGCTCGCCGGTTACGGATACTCTTGACTTGTCCTGCAGATAAGACTCGGTCTGTTTGGTAAGAAAGTCTAGGTCTACCCCGGTACCATTTTTTTTATTATTAATTCTGGTTATTTTCGTGTCTTTACGTCTGTAAGAAGGAGTCAAGATTTTCTATTACTCGGGAACAACACAAGTGCCGATAAAACTGAATAGAAGCATTTAAGTTTTCATTGTTTCGTTTCATTTTCGAAACTGGAATAATTGAAGGCATAATTCATTAATTCAAAAAAGAACAATCAATCATCAATAAAATAGATCAATTCATTTGCAAAATATTTTCCCAAACTCGGAATTATTTCCGTGTTGTACGTGCATTCACAAACATATCACATGCTCAAACCGAAGCAGTCGTTTGTGGATCACTAAAATTTGTTATGTGTGAGGGTCGAAACCGCAACTACTAGATCCAGTCTACGCTCTGATCACTAGAGCAGACCATCGTCATCGGCATAACATGTCATATGATTTTATCAAAAACGTATAGCGTCACGACTACTTACCGCAAGTAGATGTGACAGAGTGTACTGTGTACACCCATTTTTGCCAATAATATTATTCTCAATATCATTTAGTCTATAACTGCCATTAAACCGGGTAGATTTTTTTTGAATATTCCGATACTAAAACTAACAAAACTATTACATTACAGATTAATCTAAAACCACCGGAAATACAAATCCTACAAAAATAATAATATATAATATAAAATAATATTAGCCTTGTTAAGAAAGTGTACCACCATTGGACACAGGCCTCCTCTTAAACTGAGAGGGCTTAGGCCATAGTCCACCACGTTGGCCCAGTGTGGGTTGGCGCAGTTCACACACATTCGAGAAACTCTTAGGTATGCAGGTTTCCTAACGATGTTTTCCTTCACCGTTGAAGCAAATGATAGTTAACTTTTAATAGGCACATGCTTTCGAAAAGACAAAGGTACGTGCCTGAGTTTGAACCCGAGACCTCTGACTTTGCAGTCCAATGGTCTAACCACTAGGCTATCAATCAATCAATCAGCCTATCAGTCCACTGCTGGACACAGGCCTCTCCTAACACGCGCCATTGCACACGGTCCTCCGCCTTCCGCATCCAGTCTGTCTCAGCGACCTTTTTGAGGTCGCTAGGCTATCACTGCTCTCGAAAATAAAATTCAATATCCTTTTAAATTTTATGATATACATTATCCAGCGCTACAAAAGATCAGAGTTTAATCACAAAAGTTCACAAAAAAAGTACAAAAAATCTCTCCCGAGCAAAATCTCGGCTCGCTGACAAAATATCGTGTCTTTTAATTACCACTATGAAAGCGTCCGTAATAAAACTAAAAAGGAAAGGTCGAAGGATAATGAAACGTCTTTATCTTTGAGATAAGGCAGGAAACAGTTGGAATAAGAGTTCAGGAGGCAAAAACTCCTAATGAAGTGGGGGATTGAAGTAATTTAAATTCGTTACAGTGCGCCATCTGGTAAATGCACTTCGTTAAAACGTGCTAACTCTAGCACGGGTGTACGTCGACTGAAAAACCAATTCGAATTGCAAATTGTCACCGGTCTTTTTTGAATTTGGTATGCAATTCTTGAGTGACGAAAAATGGCGGTAAATTGAAAATGAGAAAAGTATCAACTACTTAACTGATAGACTGCCTTGATAGTCTTTAACAGTTTCGCCACATAGCCGATGCAGCGCGACGGAAGCGTGACGGTGGCGCGGCTTGGAGAGTTGTAATGCACTGAAATGTACGGGAGGGAGACGCCACAAACGACGGACGACGGACGTTCGACGTCACGACCGAACGTAGCCGAGCGCTTGCATCGCGCTCCTGTCGCGCTTCGTCGGCTATTTGACCAAACCTTAAGTGACCTGCAAAAAAGGGTGACTTATTAAATGAAGAGGAATGTATCATTATCATCTCAGGCGTGGACACAAGCAGAAAGGAAATGGGTGGAGTTCCACCGCTCCTCTGTCCCCCAAATCATAGTATACTAGAAAAATTTTAGATCTCTTTAATCAGCTAGGCGATAGGCATTGCTATAACATACAACATAGAAATAATTTAGATCAACCGCAATTACGCCTGTCAAAAATTCACACGTCTTTCATGGGGCACTGTGTTAGATTTTATAGCAAAATTCCAAATGACGTCACTAAATTTAGTGAAAATAAGTTCAAAGCTTGTACAAATGTACAAACAACGTACAAACGAACACTTTGTAAGCAATTCAACAGAAGATTATTAAAACACAAAAATGCTTGGATAGATGCTCTTTCAGCTCCAATTGAATCATGACAACCGATTCAACTTTTATTAGTTAACATCTCTCTCTTCCTTCTATTAATTGAACATAAAGAACACCGTCACGCCTATATTCCCCAGAGGGGGTGGCAGAGGTGTACTGAGTACACCCACGTTTCGCCGACGATGTTAGGTTAGGTTAGGTAATTTAACATAATGACATTTTTTTTTGTTTGAGAGATTCATTCCATTTCCATTCTCATAAACAGTATAATTTGCTTTTTTTTAACTTAGACTCACCTGATGACTACATTGTTCTTTCATGCCCCACAACAAAATTGATATGAAAAACTTTTTAATAATTATTTTAAAAGAGTAACCGTGGAGTTTCTTGCCCTTCTCCACAGGAATGACATTCCAAAGTGGCGCTAGAGTCTTTGTTCTTTTTCTGACGATTCATAAATACTGTAATGATTTACATGAATTAAAAATATTCTGATTCTGATTCTGAACATAGCCTTTCCCCAAAGATCTTCAAGACGACCGGCTTTTTGGTGTTCAAATCCAGTTTTTATCCGAGACCTTTGTCAGGTCATCAGACCACCTTTAAGGTGACCAGACCACCTAGCTGGATGATTTGGCGGAGTGGTTAAGAACTTTAAAATAAAAATAATCCAAAATCCGCGTCCAGACGTAATTGCACGCCTCGCCGTGAAGCCAAAAGTTTAACAAACGTCCCGCACTCACTGCACTTCCCACTCGCGTAATGTTGGCAGCTCGGAAAGTTTACCACTTTTTGGGGTAAATGTTGATTACGATAGAGTAGATGATAACAAAAACATTAGTGCGGTAAGTTTGTAGTAATTTATTGTAGGGAAAATATATTTTCATTATCTTAGATAAATATTTAAACGATGGTTTAGGTAGTAGTTAACTATATTCTATCTATCTATCTATATCACCACGCCAGATCTCTTGCGGGGTAGGCAGAGAGTACAGAGTTCCAACAGGTTCTTTCCTTACACACCTCTCTGGCTTCCTCCACTCTATATTAACTATATTAATACTATTTAATACTAGAACTAATAAAGTCCTTAGCAAATAAAAGTGGGGAAAAATTAAATTTTTATACTAGCAACAATAACAAAATGGACGCGTCTTTTACTATGACAATTACAGACGGTGAAATTAATTCAATATTTAAATAATACGGCACCTGAATGCGCTAGTTAGGTATGAAGTATGATCCCATCATGTTTCTTTTTGATCTCAAGAGCATTCTGCAGGCAGAAAGGACACAAGACGGCATAATTCAATTTAATTTGATACACACAGAACACGTTATTCCGCATGACGGCCATAGAGTGAATACTCGCGTAAACATATAACTACCTGCTTCGCAGGTAGAAATTGTTGCTTCAATTTAATGCGAGCCCGTGGCTCTAGATTATTTTAAATTCTAATTTAAGAGCTTAAGCAGCTTCGCCCAATGGGTCGAACAGTCGCGGGTTTGATTCCCTCACGGGACAAATTGTATGATCCACAATAATTTGTTTGGTTATTTGTGTATGTGAATTTTCATGTTTGTAAACGCACCCACGACAGGAATAAATCCTGGGTTAGAGCGACGCTTTTTTTTTAAAAAAGGGGGCCTGCCAAGTACCGTTATTTACTCTATACACAGTGCATTTGGCTTTGTTGCCTTTGCTACCAACCTAAGCAGATTAAATCGATCGTTTAAGTATAAGCATACTTGAAATTACTGTAGATATACTGAGTCCTTAGATTTGCGCCAATATTACACATGAAATAAACCTATTTTTCAGATTTTGTCGCAGTTTATTTTTGATTTTAAGTTCCCGACGTTTCGAATGCTTTCCATCGACTTGGGGTCCGTTAATTAATATAATGACATCAAAAACCAAGCATAACACTGCGAGACCTCAAGACACCGTGAGCTCATTCTGCGTAGATCGGACCAAAAAAAATAATTAAAAAGTTTGAGGGTATCCCGGAACAACTATGCCTTTTGGACGTCTAACACCTCAGTCCTTCCCGTGACCATGGGTGCTGCAAAGCATTCGGAACGTCTGGAACTTAAAATAAAAAAAAAAACCGCAATAGAATCCGAAAAATAGTTTTATTTCATTACTGTAGATAATGCGGAGTTTGATTTAATGATTCTAGAATACAAATGTACATAAGTAGGTATTATAATATCAGCCGATATATTTCCCACTGCTGGGCAACGGCCTTCTCTCACAAATCGAGGTGAGAGAGATTAGGTCATACTCCACCACGCGGACTCAGTGCTGATTAGTGGCGAAAGGTTTGTGGCCAAAAGCTGTGTGAACTTATCAAGCGGCCTATAAGGCTTTCAACTTGGCTTAACGACTATCAGATTAAATAGTAACCGCCACCAGCGGGTTAGCATGCCTTCCGAAGCACGGAGACGCTCGAATATGAAAATGCTACAAACGGTCACCCATCTCAGGCCGACCGAGTCGCACGCTGCTTAACCTTGGTGATAAGTAAGAACACCGCGATCGCACAGCGCTAGGAGCGCCTCAAGGTAAGTAGGTATTACATAGACAAAAATACACTGTCACGCCTATATTCCCCAAGTGGGGGTGGCAAAAGTGGATGTTTTCAGATCCCATACAAGGGGCATAATGTCTGACTCGGGTCTGATATTGGAAATTTGGATCTCTAGGATTTGGACTTCCGACCTCGTGATCGCTACGTGCATTATTTGCTACTAAACCAACGAGGCAATAATAAAATATTCAAATTATAATTATGGACGAACTATGAGAGTGGAGAAAACTAGAGAGGTCTGTAAGGAAAGAGCCTGTCGGAAAACTGTATTATTTGCCTACGCCGCAAGGGATCTGGCGTGATGATATAGATAGATAATTATAAAACTAAATATCTTATTTCCCATGCTCTTGATTTTTGATTGCGTCATTATTCCATTGATAATGTGGAAAAAGTAAAACCTTCCAAAGTGTAATGGCTGGCCCTTAAAATAAAAAAAAAACTTCTCAAGGAAAAAAGAAAAATATGAAAAGTTGATGTTTAATTCATAAAAACGTTTCATTTCCTCGCTATTCGATGCCCCCAAACGAGATAAAAGCATTTAACGATAAGTAGGTTATGAAAATTTTCTCAAAAAAAGTGAGACAATGGATCTTAAACGCCTTAAGTCAATACACATTTTGAATTAACATACGACGCAGCGAAGATCAAATATTTTCTTTGTCAAGACAAATACTGAGGGAGTTTTAATGAGTTGGCGTTTTGAATGAGAATTCTGATAGCGAAGTAGGTGAAAACTTCTTTATATATCGTTTGCGATATATAATGAAGTTTTCACCTAATTCCCTATCCGAATGCTCATTCAAAGCTGACAGGAGGACGATTGAAAGTGACTAAAAGTGAGCCTTAGGTCATACTCCAATACGCGGACTAAGTGTGAATTGGGAGGTGTGTGGTTTATCTGATATTGGAATTCATCAAGATCTTAACAACGGCTTAACGTGCCTTCCGAAGCACTGGGATGCTCGAAAATGGAAAATGAAAATGACATCAAACAGTCGCCCATCTGAAACTGGCCAAGTCTAACGTTGCTTAATCTTGATGATCGCCGGGAAAAGCACCATATAGGTTGTACATGAATAAGAAATATTGTGATTCGAGTTTGCTATTAAGATTTTTTAAGGAATTTTTATATTAGGTACATGTCCTGTAAATATAGAACTTACATACTAACAGAATATCTTCCATAGTACTGTACTAGCGACAAAAATACTTAAAAGGATAATAAAAAAATAAATACATATGCATTAAAGGATCTTTAGAGAAATGGAAAATTTGTTTAAGACAAAACGATCTTATTCTAATGAAATGGGCAAGATACCATTACGATTAAGATCTTTTGAAGCAGTACGGAATTAAATTTGTATTATAATGGGGGATTATTTAAATTCTGATAACAGAATTTACGGATATATCGCAATGTACTTTTTGTGTTGAATAATTATAAAAATTAGCGAGCCAGCGTGTATGAGATAAATTATAAGAGTGGAAGAAGCCAGAGACCCCGCAAGGAATTTGGTGTTGTGTGTAGCTAGCCGGGTGGTTCCCGGCTTAGAATTGGATCAACCCATCTCATCTTATCGGGTGTCGTACTAGGCGACTAAGGGAAAACTAAGGAATGGGCAGCAGTGTTCTCCTAAATACATCTACGACCAATGAATTGGGCTCGCCATCCCACCTGCCAAGCGTGGCGTGTACGATAGCTCCCCTACGCAATTTCTTCAACTAATAATTGGGATAATCTCCGTGCGTTCAAACGTTTTATACCTATTACTGGAATAAAACATAAAGCTCTTAAATAGGTCCTGTTAATTTTTTTTCGTATTCGTGCTGCTTTACAACTGGGCTTATCCTAGTTGTAGTCTCTTTCTCTATGGCTGATCTGCCAATTTTTTTTGTCTCCCGCTTTGCAAAGGAGGAAAGTGGAATTTTATTTTTCTAACTTATCCTGTTTTGTTTCTAATTAAATTTGTTGCAAGTTTCATCACATTTAAAGCGCTCGTCGGGACACCCCAAGGTTCAAACCTTGGCATCGTCTAAGGAGACTATTGTGGATCGTGGCTTTTTATGAGTTACAATAATATAGACAGATAAATAAAATTATAAAAAAAACTGCCTCGGTGGTCCAGTGGTAAATGATGCGCATAGCGATCAGAAGGTCCTGGGTCAGAATCTTAGGTGGAACAAAAATTAATTTTCTGATAGGAAAATTTTCAGTATGTCTGAAGTCTAGCATTGTCCCCGGTATAATGGGTATAGGTAGGTCTATTAAATGGGACAGTACACCTCTACAACCGCAGGGAAATAAACATGAGCGTTTTTTCAAAAAAGTAGGAGCATGCGACTGAGGTATAAACGGAAGAATCCTGCCCGTTTAGAACTCTGTATTCTCAGCTTACTTCGCAAGAGGTCTGAGGATTTAACACAAAAACTTTGACTTTAGCGTGACGCTAGTAAGTGATTATTCTGTGACGTTCGTGTTTATTCAGTTAATTTATACTTTGACAAGGATGGCATATTAACTTGCTGGCGTCCCACTACGTCAATCTTATCATGCTAAGCTCTCTGGTATGCTGATATAGATAATATAGATAACTAAAATTATACACAACCGACCGGCGAGCATGCGTGTGATGAAACATAAGTGGAGGAAGCCAGAGAGGTCTGTAAGAAAAGACCTGTTGGAACTCTGCACTTTCTATCTTTCCCGCAATGCATCTGGTGTGATGATATTGATAAATAGATACAATATGTAAACAATAAACAGCTTACTAGTACCTTGGTACTGAACGAAAAATTCTTATACAAATAAACAACAAATGTGTCGTGCCGGGACAACCGGAAGGGACTTCGATCCCGTCGTAAAATGGTAGAAATAATCATGTGGAGGTTTATGAGATGAAACATAAACCCGACGATTGTTTACGAATGGACTAGTCTGATGGAGGTGTTGGTCATTTGATAAAACTAATGAGTACTGGGTTTCGTGTAAAAGTTTTTCAGTAGAGGTTGCGTTATCCTACTATGATACTAGATGTTTGAATGTTTGTTACTAGATCAGGCAAAAACTGCTAATGGATTTGGATGAAATTTGGCACTCAATTTATTACCTGGATTAACAAAGATACTTTTTATGCCGGAAACATCTTTATTTTGAAGAAAGAACCTGTTGGAACTCTGTATTCTCTGCCTACCCCGCAAGGGATCTGGGATTTTTTTTTATAGAAATGCAACAGCTGTAATACAAAATATAAACAATACATAATGAACTTAAATTAAGCCAATTATAAGTTTTCCTAAAGTAATTACACATATTAGGAGTGGAAGTATTGTAGCTTTAAGAAAGTGATCTTATCTAAAATATAAAAGTAATATAATACAAATAATTTACAGAAAATAGAAGTACTAATTGCGATGTGTGTCAGGATGTGTGTGTGTGTGTGTACGAGTGTGTGTGCGTGTGTTTGAGTTAGTGTGTGTGTGAGGATGTCAGTTTGAATCTGGTGTACAGTTTATTAAAAACTCTTTTCCTGCTTGCTGTTATTAAAAACATCTATGTCTGAGCTTAAATTATAATTTATCCAGAAGCTGCGTCCAGTCGTAATTACACGTCGTGCGGTGAAGCCAAAAATTCAACACGCGTAATGTTGGCAGCCCGGAAAGATTACCACTTTTTGGGGTAATCTTGGTTAATGACATTACAGTAGATGATAATAAAATAATTGTTGCGTTAACTTGTAGTTCAATGCGTATTAAAGTCAAGAAATAAATATACTTGAATTATTAAGGTTTGCAGTAATTTAATGTAGGGAAACGTTAACTATCTTAGTACCATTAAATACTAGAACTTATAAAGACCTCAGCAAATAAAAGAAGGGAAAAATAAAATTGTTTTACTAGCAACACTAACAACATGGACGCGTCTTTTGCTATGACAATTATAGATGGAAGAATTAATTCGATATTTTAATAATACGGCACCTGAATGCGCTAGTTACGTATGAAATGTGATCCTATCATGTTTCTTTTGAGCTCAACAGCATTTTTACAGGCGGGAATGACAGCAGACGGCAAAATTCAATTTAATTTGACCCGCGCAGAGCACGTTATTTTGCACGGCGGTCACAGTGTCTACTCGCGAGAACGTGTGGCTACTTGTTTCGCAGGTAGTAAATGTTGCTTCAATTTGGTGCGCGCCCGCGGCTTCTAGTTTATGTTTATTCTGAGGTAAAAATATAAGGTTCCTGCCTAAGTCAACGCTGACAAAGTTGCGGGTAGAAATTAGTAATCCAAATAGTCGACATCTTAGTCTAGTTGATAGAGTAGTGGGTAGAAATTCTCGAACAAGACAAAACTTTACGTGACTCACAAATGTTTGTATCAATCTGGGTGTTTGTGTATGTGAATTCCATGTTTCGTCTACGCATCCATGATACAGGAATTCCTAGTGTGGAACTATGTTTCTGTTGCAAAAATTAAAATGTCACATATATACTATCTACATTCATACGAGGATCTTGTGGCCCGCGGCCTAAATCAGAACTAACGCTTTCATCAATTGAAATGTCACTTCATGACCGTCAGAGTTGCCATTTTCTATGAAATTTACCCAAGTTCTTGTTTTAATAGTAACCGTGCGGACCGGACTGTTGAAAAAATTCCCTGGAAGTAGGTAAATTTCACTAAATGACATCCACGGGCCGAAATATCCTAGTCGCACTATATCTATATCTTAACGCAGAGTTCCATCACGTTCTTTCCTTACAGTATTATTATGAAACATATTCTATCAAAAAAGTACCAGTCTGGAGTCTGAATTTGTGCATAGTTTTTTTATTTTATTTGGGTTACCAACAGATGATATACACGGGAGTTTTGGCTGGAAGTCGAAGAGTGATGTTGTCAATTTGTCTTAATTTCCAAAACTTGTGTTATTTCGACTAATAATGTGTAATATTGGTGGATTATTAGCTATTATGTATTCTTATATGTGCATAAGTAAAAGTAATTGAAGCGAAGTGATAAAACGTGCCTTTTCGATTACCCTCAAAACGGCGGTCGCAATTGGTATGTAAAGTATCCATCGCTTTACTATCCAGGGTGGGGTGTTGAAGTACCCTATTTCATTATCATCGTTGTCACTAAGTTCATCGGGGAGTTGAATTAATTTTAATAAACAAGATTATGCATCTCACTGAACATGTGCAAAATACACCTAAAATTATTGTGTAGCCATAACTTAAAGAAGATGAATATGATACACACACAAAGATAGTTAAATAATACTAAATATTATATCACCTGCTCACCCAGTTGTAGGCACTTTGATGAAAACAAACTCACTCCTCATTATATTAAGGTCTAATATCATTATCCAAATACACAAAGTGCACCTCTGCCATATCTATTTGATGAATATAGGCTTGATAATAAATGTTGGTCTAGTGGCGAATAATGTGCTTTGCGATTACGAGGTCCTGGGTTCAAATCCTAGGTCGGACAAATGTAGTTTGTCTATCGAAACTCCTAGTATCAGTCAATAGGCTGGCCGCCTATTATAAGGGACCTAACAATAGTCGGCAAAAAGTGGGTGTACACAGTACACCTCTGCCATCCCCCGCTTGGGGAATATAGGCGTGACGGTGTTTATATTATTATGAAGATAAAAGTTTTGTTTTTGTCTCTATCTATCTATATCATCACGCCAGATCCCTTGCGGGGTAGGCAGAGAGTACAAAGTTCCTACAGGTTCTTTCCTTCGATACCTCTCTGGCTCCCTCCTTCGTTGTTTATGTTTGTTTGTAATGGATAAACTCAAAAATTACTTTACTGATTTCAACATTTTTTTACCTATAGAAAACTACATTATCAGCAAATTACATGGGCTAGTTGGAAATAAAGACATGAGACTTAAATGTCTAAAATATTAAAATATCCCATGAACCTAAATAAAGAAATTCCATCCAAAAATTACCAAAACAATTCACATGCAAATATCTAAAAGCGTGACTACACAAATTGAATTTCCTTGCTTCCCTTTCAGTTAAAAGATGGAACCCGCATTCTAAGTTTGCTAAATCGAATGGAAAAAACCCTTGGATAAAAAGGGTCCCATGTAGAAAGGTCGCTTTACAGCGGTCAGTATGTTTAAGATCTTTTTAACTGACTTTAAAAAGCCTCCGCACTTCCCGTATAAGGTTGAATGCTTTGTGGTTTTTTTGTGGTACTTTTTTACGGCAATATTATGGACTCGTTCGAATGATGAGTTTGACCTTTTGATCCTTTTTTAAGAAAAGGAGACGTGAAATGTACAGTACTTAATATGATATTGGCACTATTTCTTGGAGATATATCTACCTATCTATATCATCATGCTGGATCCCTTGTGGGGTACGCAGAGAGTACAGAGTTCCAACAGGTTCTTTCCTTACATACCTCTCTGACTTCCTCCACTCTCATAGTTCGTCTCATACACGCTCACCGTTTGCCAAGTCTTGACTTGCCCTACTGATAACATACGGTCTAAGAATCTTGACTATTATGATATGAGATATTATGATTATAATAGTTATATAAAAGCTGTAACATAATTAACGCATTACCTGTAAGAAGTTTTTTAAAAATAACTAAATTAATTCTGAAAATGTATAATGTATTTTACATTTTTTTTCTATCTATCTATATCACATACAGCATTCTGTTTGATCCTAATACTCCTTTATACCTCAAAAACGATTCGATTTTCTCCGTGAGTCACATTCAAGGTTTTTAAGGTCGGAAAATCTCAGTTAAAAACACCAATGCATTCCAAAATATTTCTTGATAAATCCTTCTCAGTCTAAGCTGTTCGTCTATGGAATGCATTGCCTGTATCAGTAAGACGCGCAGAGTCAATGGCCATTTTTAAAAGAATGGTTAAGGACCACTTTCTTTCGACTATTCTCTAATAAGTCACCTACTATCATGCCGTTTCTTTATACCTATCTTTATTATATACAAGGTGTAACATAATAAACGCAAGACCTCAGACACCCCGATTAGTGAATTGCTTCATAAAGTCAAAACGAAAACCAAATTTTCAAATTTAAAGATTTTTACCCTTTTTTAAAGCACTTTTATACCCCAACTAACAATGAAACTTGTATGTGTATGTGTGCGTTTTGAAAATTACCTTTTAGGAATGCGTTTAGAATCTTCTTCTTGCTATGAATCAAGAATAAATTTAATTTTTTATAGCGCACTGAAGAAGTAAAAGCATATTTTGCAAATTAAAAAAACAATGTAAAATACATTAAAAATTGTTGGAATCGATTCAGTTACCGATTTAGAACAAACTACTTTCAGGTCTTGCGTTTATTATGTTATAGCTTGTATATAAATATTGTCATGTATCATATATATTTATAAGCATATACCTATTCCTATTAAAATGAACTAACTAATAAATGTACGCCACCCACTGCCCTCTATTTTTAGTATATATTTTTTTCTTGTTCTTTCAGTTTTGGTTGTCTGGAAGAGATCATTAGCGATAAGACCGCCAATTGTACCTCCTTTGCTTAATTTTTTTGTTCTTTATATAGATGTATTGGTGTACAATAAAGATTAATCTATTCTATTCTATTCTATCGTCACGCCACATCCCCTGCGGGGTAGACAGAGAGTACAGAGTTCCAACAGGTTCTTTCCTTACATACCTCTCTGGCTTTCTTCACTCTCATAGTTCGTCTCATACATGTTCGACATATTTTTTGTTTTATTTGTAAAATATACTGTTACTCCTTCAGTGCGCTATAACAAACTAAATGTATTATTGATTCAAAGCAATATGAAGATTTAAAATACATTACTAGAACAAATTTCTCAATACGCACGCATACACGTACAAGTTTCATTGTTAATTGGGGTATAAAAGTGCTTGAAAAAGGGGTAAAAAACTTAAAATTTGAAAGTTTAGTTTTCATATTGAATTTGTGAAGCAATTATCTAATCTGGGTGTCTGAAGTCTTGCGTTATTTACGAGACACCTTGTATAGTATTAGTCTATACTGACCTGGTGCAGGTCACGGGTAAAGTTGGATGCGTACAACGCTGGTCGTCGTGTCCTTTGTTCTGTGGACGTCTTTTGGTTGAAGATAGATAGCTTAGATTAGCTAGGGACAAATCTTTGTTTGATCCACAATTATTTGTTCCTGTCTGGGTATTTGTGTACGTAAAAATAGGTCCTACTGAGATCCTACTCCGACACACAAACATAGTGCGGGTTGTTGAAGTAAGGTTTACGGCGAAATACTTCATGACATTGCCTACGGCAAAAGAAAACTAGATTACATTATACCATCTCTTATAAATAACTTACCAGATCATCTACAGAAGTCATACTCAAATTCCTCCATACGTAAGTCCCTTAAAGAAATATTTCTTACAAAATAACTTAATAATGTAGTGCACCTATTCAGACTGAGTATTATATCTACGAGGAGGGATCAAAAAGTAGTGAGAATAAGATAGAATATAATGACTATTGATAACTTAATAATTTATTTTTCTACATAATTTCCGAGTCTCTCTACTCACCGAGTCCAGCGCTTTTCCAAGGCTTCAATCCCTTTCACAAAAAAAGTTTTGTCTTGGTCCTGCAAAAAGCTCTCCACGGCATCCATCACCTCGTTATCGTACTTCGTACCTGTTTCCCCTTAAGTATTTTTTTCAATTTGGGGAACAGATAAAAATCGCTGGCCGCCAGATCTGGTGAATAAAGGGGAGGGGGGGGGGGTCAACCAATTCGAAGCCAGCTTGCTGAATGGCAGCCATCGCAACCGTCGACTTGTGCGCGGGTGCGTTGTCGTGATGAAACAGCACGCCCCTTCGAAGTTTCCCTCTCCTTTTCTCTATGATGGCATTCCTCAACTTGGGAATTAAAGCTGCATAATATTGGCCTGTAACAGTGGTTCCACGCTCCAGGTAATCAATCAACAATATTTTTTCTGAGTCCCAAAATATTGAGGCCATAACCTTGCCAGCCGATGCCACGACACGAAACTTCTTTGGGGTCGGTGATGATGGCCGTTTCCATTGCGAAGATTACTGTTTCGTCTCGGGATCAAAATGATGGACCCATGTATCGTCCATTGTTACGAAAAGAGACAAAAAGTTTTCAGAATCTTCTTGAAACTTGTCCAACAATATCTTCGAAATGTCATGTCGATTTTGTTTCTGACTGTCGGTTAACATTCTCGGCACCCATCTTGCGGAACCTTCTCTCATATTCAAAGATTGTTTTAATATGGATTAAATACTTTCATATGAAATTCCCGTTTCTTGAATTAAGTATCGGATGGTAACTCTTCGATCGCTCAATACAATTTTCTCGACTTTCGCAACATTTTCTTGGGTGACTGACGTCGATGGACGGCCGCAACGATGTTCGTCTTCCATGCTCGTTCTCCCTACTCGAAATTGAGAAGCCCACCTTGCTACAGTGGAATACAGCGGAGCAGACTCTCCTAATGTTGCCTCCAAATCGCAATGAATCTCTTGCGTCGTTAACTTTTTTAAACAGAGGTATTTAATAACGGCTCGCACTTCGTTTTTCTACATTTTCGAGAACACATTCCGACACGAAGCAAACAAATAACTACATTCAGAAAAAATCAAAAGAGAATCGAAGATTTTTTTTTATTAATATTACAAATATGTATCTGAGCTATGCCTGCCAGTATTTTTTTTTACCAAGGAGTATGTCGTTCTCACTACTTTTTGATCCCTCCTAGTATGTAAAACCTCAACAGCTAAGATCGACTCCTCCTCACAGATGAACCTTAAAAAGTTTCCGTGTTGAAATCACGAAATGTAAATAGTTGATTAAGTATATTAAATAATAAACAAATAAAAAAAAACATCGTCGGCAAAATGTAGGTGTATACAGGACACTTCTAACTTCCGCTTCAAGGCATAATAGGTAATGATGCCGGTACATCAGCTTACCATAATGCGGAGATACAAAATCTTATCTGTAACACTAGCCGCACAAAGTACATCTCACTATAGCCCTTAAAAGATAAACGCCTTCTAAAAGACAGCGCTCCCTTTACAATATCTACTATACAACAATACTTTCTTCCACGCCACAAAAATCAGTGTCTAATTATTTAGATTTCTGTTTCACTCAAGGATCGAAAGTTACTCGACTCCAAGAAAATTCTTCAATTAAGCAGAGCAAATGTCACTTAAAAACCTCACACAAAGTGCAAACCATCGATAACGAACCAACGAGAATCGTTTAAGTTACCAATCACTTAGCACTCGAGAGTTCCTCTCGAGCGATAATAGGAAACGTTCGATTTGAAGTTCTCGATTCTACGAGTATATTATCGATACTCAGAAGTTTGTTAGCTTGTTATGAATTCGAGATATTTCGTGAGGAGTTGTGTTATTTAAAACATGTGTAAGTACGCGGGTACACTCATATAATTTTGGTAGTAGCATAATAAATTTCAAAACAGTGATAGCCTAGTGGTTAGACCGTTGGACTGCAAATTCAGAGGTCTCGGGTTTAAGCACAGGCACGCACCTCAGTATTTTCAAAAAAAAAGGTTTTGTTTTTGTTTAACTAACCTATTGGGTCCCACTGCTGGGCAAAGGTCTCCCCCTCCTTCATCCAAACAGTCCTATCCTTGGCCAATAATGGCCACTCAGGCCGATATGCATCGAGATCATTGCGCCACCGCTTCTTAGGCCTACCACGACGACGATGTCCGTGTTCTGGGACCCATTCGGTAGGAGTGGGCCGATAGGTGGGCTAAAAGGAGTTTTAGCCCACCTATCGGCGTTCATTCGGATCAGATGACCGGCCTAATCCCACTTCAGTCTAGCGGTTTTTACACCCACATCTATTACACGGGTTCCGCACTCTATCCATACGTTTAACACCCAAGATGCTGCTCTCCATTGCCCTTTGACAAAACTTGAGTTTATACTTTTGAGCCTCGGTGAGTGACCATGTCTGCGCACCGTAGGTGAGAATACACATGTCGATGAGTTTGCGCTTCAGTGTCAAGGAAAGGTCGCCCTTCATAAAATGCCCCATGGACCAGTAGCTCTTCCAGGCATTTTCAATACGGCGATCGATTTCTTTGCTTTGCCTGTTTTCGAAGGAGACTAGCTGGCCCAGGTATATATACTCGTCAAAATAGTGTAGGATTTGCCCATCAACCTCTACTTCACGTTTGGTGAAGTCGAAAACATGTGCCTATAAAAAATTAGCTATCACTTGCTTTAACGGTAAAAGAAAACATCGTGAGGAAACCTGTATCCCCAAGAGTTTCTCGAAGGTATGTGAAGTTCGCCAACCCGCACTGGGCCAGCGTGGTGGACTATGGCCTAAACCCTCTCAGTTTATAAGGAGGCCCGTGTCTAACGGTGCGACAGTTTCTTAACAGGGCTAATATTATTATTATATATCAAATTTCAGGCTTGATAAGTTCTAACACCAGGTAGACATAAACGTGATACATCAATATGCACCAGATTCGCGTAATGGAGTACTTATGACCTAATCTCTCCCACCTCGATTTGTGAGAGAAGGAATTCGCCCAACAGAGAGACAGTAGCATCTATCTATCTATCTACAACCATGCAAGGATCTTTAGGCCTACTTGCTAACTCGGAACTAACACTGTCATCAAGAGAAATGTCATGACAATCGCAGAGTTGCCGTTAGCTGTTAAATTTACCACAGTTCATTTTTTAATTAGTAACCGTGCGGACCCACATGTATATGTAATATATATTTCTCTCGAAGTAGGAAGATTTTACTTAATGATAACCCTAATTTAACACCAACGCCCATTGTCAATATCATCCACTGGCCAATATATCCTTGTAGCACTTTATTTTGGCATTCCAGATTCCCTTCCTTCTAGGCAAAGAGTACAGATTTTAAACAGGTTCGTTCCTATATTCCCAAAGAGTGGGTGGCAGAAGTGTACTGATTACACCCACTTGTCGCCGACGATGTTAGGTCCCATGTTTATTTATTTATTTTTCTTTGGGATAACAAACAGGTACATAATAACTATGACATAGATTATTATAATCTACATTAATTACTTATTATGTACCCAACACCATTACCCACTGAATATTTGAATCCAAACATTTGAACCTGCTAGTTCATACCTTTTAGCCAAGGTATACTAGAACAAATCTCAGGAAATACTCGCCTCTTAACAGAATACAAGACACCCATAATAATTTTCAGAATATAGATATCAATAATCTATCTATATCATCACGCCAGCTCCCTCGCAGGGTATGCAGAGAGTACAGAGTTCCAACAGGTTCTTTCCTTACATACCTCTATGGCTTCTTCCACTCTCATAGTTCGTCTCATACACACTCGCCGGTTACGGAGACTCTTGACTTGCCCTTCAGATAAGACACGGTCTATTTGGTCATGGTAAAATAGTCTAGGTCTTCCCCGGTACCTACATTCTTCCACTTTCGCATTAATATAAATAATGATACAATTTTTGAATGGAAACGTAGAATACTGCAACCATTCAAATTACTCACATTATAAATACATTTCATGTTTTTGGCCTATTTATAAATTTATACTATAACTTTAATTTTGGATTATCTTAAGTTAATTTTTATGTTAGATTTATATTAACTTAAAAAAATATGGATGTTGTTTCACGCCTATTGTTGGCGAGTAGGCTAGCATAAGTTGAGATTAAAAATAACTTTTATACTGTATACGCCTATAAGCTGTTTATGTGCCAATAAATAAATTAAAAAAGGAGTTATCGATTCATCATCATCATCATCATTTCAGCCTATACTTGTCCACTGCTGAACATAGGCCTCCCCAATCGCTTTCCAGCGTAACCGGTCCGATGCCACCTGCATCCAACGATTTCCTGCGATTTTCACAAGATCGTCGGTCCATCTGGCAGGCGGTCGTCCTACGCTGCGCTTGCCAATACGTGGTCTCCACTCGAGTTATCGATTACTGAAAGCTAAATAGAAACAAAATGATTGCAACATGGCTAGGCCCGCCGTAGCCGTGAATGCATATAGAAAATGGAAATTGGCTAAAGTGAGATTTTATAACTAAAAGTCACAAAATAAGAACAAAATAAGCAAAACTAAATTTATAATTTAGTTATAGGGTAATCAAAAGTAAATTTATGTTATAGGGGGCGAGAGGGCTATTGCCATATACCGCCACAATTCTGGGAAGTTTTCGTAAGAAAAACCACATTTGTCCGACCTAGAATTTAAACTTAGGACCTCGTGATCACAAAGCAATGCGCTTTTCCACTAAACCAACGAGTCAGTCTTCAGTCTTTTCTTTACAAACCTTTTTGGCTTCCTTCACTCTCATAGACAGTAGGGTAGGTTCATATATTAAAAATACACGTTTCCTTGTGTTAATACTAACGAAATTACAAATAAAAGGTTTATTCTATCGATTATTACTCAATCAGTGTAATATCCAACCGATTTTCCTCAATAAAGAAGCGAGTGAACTAGAAATCGATACCTAGGGAGGGCAATACGAGTGAACACAGAACAATAATATTATAGCGAGTAAACACAGAGGGTAGAATATTGACGTTGTATCTTTAAAGACATATTAAAGTCCTACTGTTTGAAGTAATTGTGGTTTTGATACGTGCATAGGATAAATGTTAGTAGGGGCTGGATGTTTCTATGAGTGAAATTACACTTAAAAAAACAGCACTAATTACAATACCGGACGGACGATTTACCGCAGTGCTTAAAAGCTTAAGCCGCTCCGCCTACTGTGTCTAATAGTCGCGGGTTTGATTCCCGCACGGGATAAATCCCGTGCGGCAATCGAATCGATTGTGTAACCCACAGTTATTTGTTCCGGTCTGGGCTTGTGTATGTGAATTTTCATATTTGTAAAAGCTTTGTTGTGGGGCTATGTTTAAAAAAACCACTCGTCAGCATCACAGCGAGATACCAGCTTTACGCCTTGTTCCTCAGCGAATATCTAAGCCAAAGTCGTTCCTTCTTAAGCCATCCTCGAGCTGCCCTCTTTATCCTTCCAGCTGGCGCGTAATTATTGCATGCTTAAGACGAGCTTTACCGGTTGAGTTGTAAACACCCCTCGCAGGGCCTTTACAGCTTTACCGGACAAGAGGGCGAGCGTGAAACTACTTCGTTCGAGCCACAAGGGCAAGGGGGCAACTATCTCAAGGGCGCCTCAAGGACGAACGGCCTCGGCTTGGGCGGTCGCTATGCAGTATATGCCCTCCCCGGGCATATACTAGGTGTTTCGTCGTGGTGCTCTACACCGGCCGGCGGGCAAGGGATTCTTTGACCTTGCCGGTGAGATTGGTGTCTGATCCTATGTGCGGCATCCGAAAGAAGGGATGTAAGGGCATCGGGAGGGTTACAGCATACTAATACACACACGCATGTATGCATGCATGCTCTCTAGCTTCAAGTGACTCATGATTTCCTATCCCGCTCCTCGCCTAGTCTAAATAAAACCTGATCCTAAGGCCGTCTTTTTAAAGAGCTCCTCTAGCAGTTTCTCACAGCTTTGCACTCAGACGACAACAGTGACATCTTCCGGGTCCAACTATGGTTAGGAAGTATCTAAGTGACCCCATAAGTCAGTCAAGCTTTATAGAACGAAAAGAATTACTAGCACACGGGAATTTTATATACATATAAATTTATATACACTTTACGCCGACGACGCTAGGTCTCATGTAATAGGGGGCAAGCCTATTGCCATATACTGGGCACAATTCCAGATTCCGAACTCATACTGGGAAGATTTGTATATACATATAAATATATAAATGTTGTGTTAGTATTGTATCTATGGCTGATTATGCGTCGTTGGGGTGAAAAGAATCGTAGTATTGTTTCTGAAGGGATATACCCGATATTAACACATCAAAACGTTATCACGCGAACCGTCAGCTATACGTAACATGTGCCGCTTCATAGAGAAAGTTCTTTTTTTCTATTTGCTTGTCCTGATGTTCGGAAGATAATTCAGAAGTATAAGAATATACTTTCTTGTTGATCGAATGGTGAATAATGCGCGTAAAAGGTGTCTTGGTAAAAATGTATTGGGTTCGAATCGTACGTCGGGCAGTGTTGTTTTACAATTGAAAAAAACACAATATTAGTCCGGAGTCTGGCATTGTGCCCGGTATAATGACATTAGGCTCGTTCACTGAGACTTAACATCGTCGCCAAAACATAGTACACTTCTGTCACCGCCACTTAGATAATAAAGATTATTTTCACGCAAGAGATCTGACTTGTTTGTGTGAATGATCTACGCTATTGGCCGTGAGGCCTTTACAGCATCACCGGACAAAAGGGTGAGCGTGCAACCACTACGCTTGAGCCAGAAGGGCAAGGGGGCAACCCAAGGGCGCCTCAAGGAGGAACCGCCTCGGTTTGGGCAATCGCTATGGGGGAGGGCGTATACTAGGTGTCTTGCCGTGGTGCCCTGCACCGGCGGGCGGGCAAGGGATTCTTGGACTTCGCCGGCAAGGTCGGTGTCTAATCCTGTGCGCGGCATCGGGAGGTTGGTGATATACTTCGATGAACTAGTACGAAAGAAATACCGTAATTTCTAGCAAGCACGGGAAGCACAATGTACACTTATTTGTACCAATGATGGTCAGATTGCTATTAATGTTTATTTGATAGAATTAACCACACTCTTTCCGACTTAGGACCCTAGCCAAGGGCCTCGTAATGGCCGTCCGATGGGGCAGTGCGCAAATACTTAACACGAATTAATTAGTTTTACCGAATTTGTCGTGTTTTATTGACCATGCCTGAAGTTAGGACTAGAAATCAGTTAATTTTATTAAAAAATATTGAAAGGAAAAAACGAGAAAGTATTATATAAAAAAGACAAGCCCACTGAGTTTCTTTACCGAATCTTCTCAGTGGGGGCCGCGTTCGGATCCGGTGATGGATTAGATTAGATAAAAAATATGTAATTTGACAATTTGTAAACACCCTCGCAGGTTTTATAAAAAATAAATTATCTGAGTTTGAGTTTATATACTTATCTGCATCGATATTATTATGCCAAATTCCTTGCAAGATGGCCAGAGAGTGCAAAACTCCAACGGATGATCCTTATAGACCTCTTTGGCTTCCTCAACTCTCATATATTAATATATAATATCATTTTATAGTGTCCCACTGCTGGGAAAAGTCCTTCTCTCACAAATCAAGGTGAGACAGATTTGGTCATTCTCCACCACGCGGACCCAGTGCGGATTGGCGGAGGCAGGTTTGTGGCGACCTACTGTGTGTGTTAAGTGGTAACCGGGACCAACGGCTTTCCGAAGCACGGAGACGCTGGAATATGAAAACGGTCACCCATCTCAGACCGACCTTGTCGAACGGTGCTTAACCTTATTGATCTCTAAGAATATCACAGTCGCACAGCGCTACGAGTGCCTCCACTCTCATAGTTCATCTCATACAGCCGTTTACGGAGAATCGACTTTCAGTTAACCTTCTCAATATTATTTGTATTATACAAACCCATTGTCGCCATTGTTCGCGTTATTAGATCTTTAGTTGTTTATTAAACATTTTGTTATGTATTTTCGTTTGTAAAGGCTCGGGAATTATTGATAAGGGCTCGGAACCGCTTTGTGTGTGGCTTTGTAATTGTTTTCCCTATTGTTGTAATTCTTTTATTGTTGTTTCAGTATGGGAATTGTGTTAGGTTTCAGTCTGTATTATTGAACAAGCAATGCGGGAGTTACAAAAACATCGTGAAATGATCGTTTATGGTACTAGTGGCATACAGAACACCATTAGAAAAGAAAAGAAAGAAAATTATATTTATTAGTAAACCTAACAGTTAAGTACACTGCATGTTACAAGTTATACTTCATCATCTCAGCCTATACTTGTCCACTGCTGAACATAGGCCTCCCCAATCGCTTTCCAGCGTAACCGGTCCGATGCCACCTGCATCCAACGACTTCCTGCGATTTTCACAAGATCGTCGGTCCATCTGGCAGGCGGTCGCCCCACGCTGCGCTTGCCAATACGTGGTCTCCACTCTAGAATCTTTCTGCCCAAGTTATACTGATAACACAAAAAACAATACAAAAATTACATATAGGTACATACTACGAGTACGTACTCGCACTAATGGGGTAACACTCGGCGTATATTTGTGTTGCAGCGTGAACCATAACACAGTGCTGATTTTCAGTGTTACCCCAAGTGACGCGCATGAAGTCTAGGTTCTCGATAAAGTAGTGCACAGCACTGAGTGCTAAAGTTAAAACAAAAACTCCTGTAGCGACTCCTATACATCGCTACATAGTTGCGACTACCTACCAATAGATGGTGCTGACGATTCACCATACATGTCTAGAACGCGATATTAGAGTGCGCACGACGTGTAACATATATAAATATCCCCGACAACAACTCTCGGGGAAGGTGGCAGTCCCTGCCAGACACAACACCCGTCTGGCTGGAAGATCTTCCCTTTGACAAATCCTGCCACAATGTTCCAACCACATTGGAGATCACCGACACGGACATCAAGCAAGCCTTCTGCAGAGTCATCATCATCGTACTTCCTTTCAAAACAGGTCGTTCAGAATCAACCGCCAGCAGTCACACAGCAAGCCACTCGTCATTCTCAACGGACCATTGGAAGCTTACTCACAGGCGACATGGTTCGGCGAATCATGACACTCAACCGACTCAGTGGACTAAAGTCATCACCTGGACTTCGCCACTAACAGTCGACACTCAGATAGCAGACAAAGCTCAGTCTCGACTCATTGAAGACTTCGAGCATCTGCGCACACAGTCTAGACTCACCGCAGACTACGCGCAACTCGGCACTTGCAAGCATGACTACGAGCATGACACCGACTTCAAAGAATCACGACCTCCGGTCTCAGCGGGGAGTCATGTAGCGAACCCTATACATCGCCACATAGTAGCGACTACCTACCAATAGATGGTGCTGAAGATTCGCCATACATGTCTAGAACGCGATATTAGAGTGCGCACGATGTGTACACATATAGGCCCCGCCAGACACAACACCCGTCTGGCTGGAAGATCTTCCCTTTGACAAATCCTGCCACAACGTTCCTGCCACACTCCTTTGTCGCACGAGGCAGTCGAGACAAACCCAGCACAAACGTAGAATTAAAATAGTTATGTATACTCATGATATGAACCTATACCTATACATACAGTCAGTGCATACCATGTGCATACACTCTATCTGGCTCACACCTCGCTCGCGCACTCTGTGTGCGCGCTCGCGCCGCAAAAATTATAACACGATCAGTCATCGTACCCTACCGAAGCACTTACTTCCCTCCTTTTGGATATAGGTACCGCACACAGATTCAGACACCGACCTCGCCGCCGAGGTCGAAGAATCTCTTGCACGCCGGCCGGTGCAGAGTACCGCGGCAAAACACCTATTATATGCCATCCCCAATAGCGACAGCCCAAGCCAAGGCCGTTCCTCCTTGAGTCGCTCTTGAGCTAGTTGCCCCTTGCCCTTCCGGCTAGAGCGTAGTTGTTTTTCGCTTGCCCTCTTGCCCGGTTAAGCTCTAAAGGCCACGCACGTACGCACGCTCGCACACATACTCACACACACACACACAAAGTGATCGTAACGCGCTGCGTTTGGTCATAACGAATAAGGGTCCTAAACGTTGTGAAGTATTTTTGAGACAACAAAAGCTGTTCTTTACCTTTCGTAACCCTGTATTGTATATACATATTTTTCTGGCGCAAAATTCATGCGATTTCTTGGGGTTTCTTTAAAAGTTCTTTATGGTTATACAAGGGGTTTTTATTATGAAAAAAGTTTTAAAGTTGTGAAAGGATTCGCGCCGGTGGTTTGGATATAAAAATAATGTTGGGGGAAAGAATAACGAAACCGATATACAATGCGAATGGAAAAATGTAGGCACCGGGGAAGACCTATAGTATCAAGCCTATATACAGTAATATACCGTAAAAATATACCGTGTGCCATCTGATAGACAAATAGACAAAATAAGAGATGAACTATTAGAGTAGAGGAAGTGAGAGAGAACTGTAAGGAGAGAACCTTCTGGAACCTTTCTCGTGTTCCTAGCCTTTAGTCAATGGAGGACGGTGGTATGAGGACTATTAGTGGCACTGGAAAAGGACTTTTCCTCAAGATATGCTGAATATTATATATTTTAATTACTGAAAATTACTTATATGAAATTATCAAAAAAATAACGGCTGCTGCTGACTGCCTCGTTGGTCTAGTGGCATAGCGCGTCGCTTTGTGATCACCAGGTCCTGGGTTCAAATCCCAGGTCGGACAAGTGTAGTTTTTCTAGCGAGAACTTCCCAGTAGGAGTCTGGAGTTAGGAATTGTGCCCGTCATATGGCAATAGGCTCGCCCCCTTTTATATGGGACCTAACATCGTTGGTCCTAACACCAAAAGTGGGTGTACTCAGTTCACCTCTGCCGTTTGGGGAATATAGGCGTGACAGGGAGTGTGTTCAACTCCGAAACACAACTAAATCTTAATCTTCAACATTTACCAAATTATAAAACGCATTAACCGCACGCATGCCGACCCATTGAATTGAAGGTCTATAATTAATTCATATAACCACTACGCTCGCTGTACAGTCGCACACGGCTTTGCCCGTGCCTCGACTGTTTTTCATTCGGGTACCATGTTAATATTTTAGATAGGTAGGTAAGGTTCTAGGAAGTAAGTGTGTCGAATTTGGATAAGGCATTTTGGATAATGGGATATTGAGCAACGTTGCTATGTTGCCAGCCTTTTAAATACGCTGCTTAACGACAGAGATCATGCTTATTTTTTTTTGTAATTTTTTGTCTTAGATGACCTAAACCAGACTACGTATACGAGGCATGCCTTTTAAGTTCTGTCGTTTCCATATTTCCCGGCAATTTTGAATTTGGAACTGTTCTATATTCGAATGTGTTTAAATTTTGAATCTCAAAACAGTTGAAAGTATTAGGATTAATGGTATTGTTTAGTCACAGCGTCAATTGGAATCTGTCAGGTTACGTACGAAAATGAATCGTTTTAAGGAAAATGTTCATGCAATAATTTTCTACAACTTTAGAAGAGGCCTGACACGGCTTCAGTGTTTTGAAGAGCTAACATCTGTGTTCAGTGATGAAGCCCCATGTTTGCGGACTGTCGAACGCTGGTATTTAGACATCCAGCGTGGACATACTAGTGTTAGTGACAAATCTCGCGAAGGACGCCCAAAATCCGCCTTCACTGAAGATAACATAATTGCTGTGAGACAACTAATTCTCGAAGATCGTCATGTGACGTCTCGAGAGATAGAGGCTCTATTAGGCATCTCAGGGACAATCATTCAGAAGATCTTGCATGAAGCGCTTAGTGTGAGAAAGCTAGTTTGCCGTTGGATACCGCATCTGCTTTCCGACGATCACAAGGCGGCCCGCGTCAGATGGTGTAAGAAAACTCTGCAAAGGTTCAACCGAGGAGAGTCAAATCACGTCTACGACGTCATCAGTGGTGACGAATCTTGGATCTATGCCTACGATCCTGATTCCAAACAACAATCTACAATCTGGGTCTTTCAAGACGAGCCAACGCCGACTAAAGTTGTTCGTTCTCGAAGCACTTCAAAAAAGATGGTGGCCACGTTCGTTGGAAAAACCGGCCATGTTGCAACTATTGCACTTGAAGATCGTAGAACGGTTAACGCAGAGTGGTATACCACAGTTTGTTTATCACAAGTCATCGCCGAACTTCGAAAATCTAACTCAAAGCGACGCATCATCCTACACCACGACAACGCAAGCTCACACAGCGCTCGTCAAACGATTGAGTATTTGAAGCAGGAAAAAGTAGAAATTCTTAACCATCCTCCATACAGTCCTTACCTAAGCCCTAACGATTGCTTTACATTTCCTAAAATTAAGAAAAGTCTTCGTGGTCAAAGTTTCCAGTCCGGTGAAGAAGCAGTGGACGCTTTCAAATCAGCCATTTTGAACACCTCCACTTTAGAGTGGAATAAATGTTATAATAACTGGTTTGAGCGAATGGAAAAGTGTATTAAGCTACGTGGTGAATATTTTGAAAAACAATAAAAAGTACTATAAGGTTCTAGTTGTGTTTTTTTCTTCAAACGACAAAACTTAAAAGGCATGCCTCGTATGATTTGAAATAAGGCGTCTCAGCGATCGATTTGTTGTGATTTCGAGTAGCTGCCTCATTACACATAAACCACCGTCAGACCACGCTACGATGATGACACGGAAGGTTCCAGAGTTTTGGAGAAAACTCGGTGCGTGAGACCGGCGTCACCGATTACCCAAGTCAAATGATCTTAGTTGAGTTTTTGATTATTTACATTCTGATAAGACTTTTACAGAGATTCAAGATTTTCACTTATTTTTTTATTATAATCACTGTGTTTTAGCTTTATGTATGATAATATCGTTATTTCACTGAAAACCCTACCAGAAATATTAGGAATCCAGGATACATCCTCGATTCTTACACAGCGCAGCCGTGCCAGGTACACCTAGGACGACCGGTACTTCAATTTATGGCCAGATTTCCGTGTGTGGATAGCAGAAAAATAAAAAAACTAAATTAATTTTCTAGAATTTCTAGAAATATTTGTGTATTGACTACTACTGACTTAGGCCTTTTTCGGAAGCCGTTTTTGCTTTTGAAGAAGAGTCATTTTAGAAAAAAATAAGAAAAGAATTAAAAGTTTGTTTTGTTGTTCAACGTGTAGGTATATGATATATTATACTAACAAACGTTAATAAAAATAATTATATGACCTCGTCACAAAAAACGATCCCAACTCGGCGTAATGCTGGCTACTTAAAGGTTAAGCAACCAGCACTGGTCTTCCGTTGGGACGGTTGGTGACGTCACAGATTTTCGAGTAGCGTTTCTTTTTTTTGGTTAGAAGTATAACCATTTCCATTTATTTTGCTATATTATTGTCACCAGTTGCGGGTTAAGACACAGTGAGCTCATTCTGCATAGTTCATTAAGCGCAGATGCCGGAACAACAGTGAATTTTATGACCTCAGTCCCTCCCCTGACCATGGGTGCTATAAAGAATTTGACACTTGCACGCAGCGAGACTAGATGTAACAATGTGATCAATGTGACCACGGTCTGAGTCACTTCTATATAATTATTACATGTTTCCCATCCCAACGCTAAGAAGAAGATGCACTCGAAATGTTGAGTACTTGAAAAGTAAAAAAAAAACCACGGTAAAATCCGAAAAATATGTTTTATTTCGTTGATCATAAGCCAACCGAGGGCGACAACGGTGTGAGCGATTTTCAGAAAATATTTTAGGTACTATTTATAATATAATTACCCTAAAACTAACTGTAAAACACATTTATGTATATACAAATAATATAGTAAAAATGCCATTACTCGTATAGATCAAACTGGATCGCACATCTATTTCGCCTCATACATCATTGTATCTCAGAGGGTTGGATAAACATAATGTTTGCAGAGCCGGCCGAACAGTTATGAAATGTAACCCTTTCACTACTCCACATTGAAATGGGATGCTTAATAGTTATGTCGAGTTAAGGAGCGGGTTGAATAACGTTTATTAATGTACTTAATTTTTCTCTCTTCATGAGAATTTCAACTTAGATTTTAGTGAATAACGTCGAATGAATGTAAAATCCTATAATCGAGTATTTGTATCCTTGTGTCCATTTGTATCCTTTACAATGTGACTAACGGTCTAGTGTCTTTTCCAAAGCACGGTGATAATTGCATATGAAAATGGCACAAACTGTCAGCCATCTTAGCCGAATGTTGCTTAACGTTTGATAACGCTAAGATCATAGTAGTTCCAAAGCGATACAAGAGTCTTAACTTAAGTAATACTACAGGTAATATTTAACTTAAAATAATCAAATAAGAGACTATCACAGTTACTTTGGGGCAGCGTATCAAATAAAAACCCAGAACTTAGCTTGAACACATTGAAGTTAATGTGACGCTATCGAGTTGATATGCCTTCCCTTACACACTACATCATCATCTTCAGCTGAAAGACGTCCAGTGCTGGACAAAAACCTCCCTAAAGACCGCCACAACGACCGGCTTTGTATTGTATGCATCCAAATTCTAACCGCAACCTTACTACTATAAAGTTACCACTGTAACTTCCACTATAAATAAAGTTGAATTTGACAGAACACTTTCTCGTCAAGCTTACGATAACTTTAAATGGTTTGTGTTTAGCCCTATGAGTAATCGCAGTAACCGGGCCAATTTTGTTCTTGTTACTTCATTTTATGCATCATCATCTCAGCCTATACTTGCCCACTGCTGAACATAGGCTTCCCCAATTGCTCTCCAACGCAACCGGTCCGATGCCACCTACATCCAACGACTTCCTGCGATCCTCACAAGATCGTCGGCAGTCCAACGCTGCGCTAAGTGGCCCCACCCGCTCATTGCCACTTCAGCTTACTAATCTTATGGGCTGTGTCGGTGACCTTGGTTCTTCTACGAATCTCCTCATTCCTGATTTGAACACGTAGAGAAACGCCGAGTATAGTTCTTTCCATAGCTCGTTGAGCAACTCTGAACTTTTTTTGTGAGACCTATTGTAAGAAACTACGTCTCTGCTCCATATGTCATTAATGACGTACGGATCAGAGACGTTTTTTCTTCACACATTGACTAAAAACTTTAGTATTAAGGCACTGAGTCATTTTCGATGAGAATAAATTTTATATAATAAGTGTTTATTTCTGTATTTTAAATCAACATCATCATCATCACTTCCAGCTCATTCCACCTACTGCAAAGCTTGAGCCACCTCTTTCTTAAGCCAAATATCCCTATCCTTAGCCAATGGCCAGGTCTTACCTATGCACTTAACCACATCATCGACCCATCTTTGTATCAGTCTTTCACAATTGCGGTATTCCTTTCGTGGTCTCCATTTGGTTGAGAATCTACTGAACGCTTCTTCCCATGTGTCGTAGCCACCTTTATTTAAAATTAACTATTTTATATTATCGCTTTATACTATTGCTAGTTCTCCGATATCAGCTGCAAGTGGCTTGGTCTCCATTCAATATTTAAAGATACTTTACTGAACTTTCAGATTGGGGAAAAACTCTCTTGAGATAACTGTCTACTACGAAAAAAGGGCGTCAAGTGCTCATATCTTATTTACTATATTGATCCTTACCTTTCAAGATCAGACATTTATATAAATCTACATATTTATGTACGTAGAATTGAACCAATCGGCTCGGTCGCTATATGAATAATATTCTTTATGTCCTCATTCTGTATGTGTACAGTACATATCTGACCATCGTGGTGATCTTTGAGGCGATATGTGTCAGACTTCTGGTCAGGTGTCGTGTCGAACAGTTTCTGAGAAAGTTCCTCAAAGATGTGATTCACTTAGCTGAATCCGCAGCGCTACCAGCCTTAACAACTGTCTCTAAAAAGTGCGAAGGGGCGCTAAAGTATCGATACATGATGCGATTCATATCATAGAAAATATACTATTTACAATCAAATGGTGCTGAATGCACAAAACTGGTTGTCATGGCAATCATTGGAGAAGATATTTGCCATGCAGTGGACGAGTTTGGATGATAATTATGATGCCAAATCACTGGTGCTTGGCAGGGTGCAAGTCTGCTAATTATTTAGCTAATGTCCTTTTGGCTGGCAGCATTTTCGCACAGGATAGCAATCCATCATTTGTTTAAGATACGAAATAGTATTCTGACCATGTGTCGTATCGCCTAGTCTTTATGAGAGTTTGCTTCTAAGAATTTGGAAACACAGTGACCATAAATGCTTTAGTGTGAAAGGGTTTATGGTGCTTACAAATCCCTTTCCCCTCTTACTTATTCAAATGTGCGGTGGACGAAATTTATGGAAAATGTCGGTATGCAAAGCGTTGCGGGTTTCAATTTTCGGTTTAAGATTCCAGTTGTGTTGGCTGATAATACATTAATAATGTACTTTAGCGAGCGTTAATGGGATATTAACTATATGTAATTTCTGGGATTAATGTGGTCACACAAAATGTAACAGCATTCTATTGTTTTGTAGGTGTTAACAGCTTTTTAAGTTGTAACAATGACGTTTTGTAGACATTTTTGAGCGCCATCCCTAGGATTTTAAATTGATCATGCTTGCTGAAGTTTTGGTTTGGGGTGGCTGTGGAGTAAGGGCTACTTCTTTTCCTCAAATATTCTTTCGTAAGGGGTGGATACTCAAGTCCTCAGATTTACAAAACTTAACAAAACAAAGTGAAACGTAACACGACTTTCTTATTTAATATTCCACTCGTGCCAGACGTCTTTTGTTTACAACTAAAATTCCACGGCAAAAAAAATAAAGAAATCTCCAAAGTGAAATTTATTGTCTGCCAAACAAAAATATCGAGCTAAAAAAACCAACATTCCGATATTCAATTCGCTATTCGAGATAAAAAAGAATCTATTACACTTACTGCCACGCAAAACTGAACACGGTATAAAAAGCGTTGGCCGAAAATTCAGGTATCAAATGAACTGTTTTTGCTACATCACTAGACCATACAACTACGAGCCCCCCTGCCTTCTAAAACTATTCTAAAACACGTGCCAGAGGGGAGGGTATGTGTCGATTGATGTATCAAGGTATTCTGGTCAATAGTATCTTGCATCGTTTTAGGAGTATCGAGGAGTGTAGTTTCGATTTTCGATTGGGTCTCGATACCGTTGCGGTTGGGTGGTACGATAAGTCCACCTTTTCGTTTATATATTTTTTTTATTCTGTGCTAGTTTCTGCAAAGTGATTGTTGAATAGTTCCCTTTTGCGTGGAAAATGTTTAAATTATACACTTACATAGAATGATTCAAAATTTGATTGCAGTTGTATTCTTTCTTAAATATTTTATATGTAAAATTTGTGATTGGGGACCGCGGTGTTCTTAGCGATCACTAAGATTAAGTAACACTCGGCTTGACCAGTCTGAAATGGGTTGTGGGATTTCCGCATTTAAGCGTCTCTGTGCTTTTAATTTTTTTTATTAAAGACATAAAAATGGAGCTGATTGTTATAAGTTGTGATTAACAATGATGTCATACTTTTCTACATTTTGATACCATCAAGCAAGAAGCAAGCAAGTTAGTAGTACTGTAGAACAAGTGAAGAAGAAGGCAAATTTACTACAGAGCCTGCCCAACAGATTACAACGACGACCGGCTTTTGTGTCGCCATCCTTAAAATCTCGACTACATTACTTTGCAAATTCGGATTGATAACATGAAATCCGTAAACTTCACCAGAAATCCAAGACGATTTGAATTCCCAATGCTTCTTATTGTATCGACTAGGTGCCTATCTTACTGGCTTAATATAATTGACAACTGATGCGAATAATTTAGAAGACTCGTTTTTTTGCTTTGTGTGCCTATTACGAGTATTAGCAGAGTATTTCTAACACACATTTCTACAAATGTAATTTCTGCCGGGATCCATAATGACTTTTATAGACGATATCGTGCTTTAATTGTTTCGGAACTGGGTTCCGAAGTAATATGGGAGAAGTGTATTACAATTATAATAATATATAAATCAGCCTAAACTGTACTCTCACAATTAGATGCGAAACAGAAAGATCATACTCAACCACGCGGACCCAGTGCGATTAGTGGAAGCATGTTCGTAGCCAACTGTTGTTGGAACTTATCAATTCGCTTATCAGGATTCCAAATTGGCTTAAAAATTACCACATGAAATGGTAAGCTTGCTTTCTAAAGCACAGAGTCTCTCCAATATGGAAATAGCAAAAATGGTCAATCATGGTCAATATCAACTTTGGTGAGAGCTAGAATCGCCTTTATACTAGGCTTGTGTAGTACATGTAGTAAGAACTAATAAGAATAGTTCGGAATTGTGAACTAGAACGAACTATTTCGCTAGCTTACGATTAAGCATCGTTCATTTAGTACATTTTGGATATGAACGAGGCAAAAGAACGAGGTTTCAGTGACATTTATAATCTGTAGTGTGGAATAAAACTAGACGAGAGGTCCTTAATAGTTTCTATTAGTACATGTATCTAGTATATTCTCGAAATCTTCCGACACGATACGCCTTTTTGTAACTAAGAATATTTCGTTCTCGTAATTTTGCCGACTTCCTAAGGTATATTGTTGACTGATTTAGTTTCAGATATTTGTTTTCTAAGGATGACAGTCCCTACAAAGTATAAAAGAAAATTAATTCAGAATAATTGTGCCTGTGCTATTCGGAAGCGGCGTAGGGAAGCACTTTTTGTACTTTTAAACTAATAGTGCTAGAAGAGCGAACTACTCCACTGGGCTGAATGAACTAGATTGGAGCGCTCTTTTCAGTGACCGAGCATGCACAAGCCTACTCTATACGTACGGTATTGTATCAGAGAATCCCCGTAACATCCTAGTATAATTGATTTTCAACCCTCCCACCCGCGTTGTAAGGGATAATCGACTGTTTTCCGCTCGATGCTTCCAGAATAGTTTATTTGGCTTTTATTGAGATTGTGTTTGAGAACGGAATGCGGTAGTGGATATAGCTTATGTGTGAGAAACGGGGATTCTGAATGTGAAAGCTGGATAGACAATTTGAGCTTTAGTAGTTTTGCGGAATATACAAAAGCGTTGTCTTTTAGACTCTCTTCCATAAATCTCCTGCAAAAAACGTTTAGGTCTTTTTAGGGGATTTTTTGATGTTATCGTGGTAAATGAGATATTGAAGGTGTAATGAAATGTTTTTGAATTATATGTCATCTTTTTCATACCCTGATTTGTTACTACATAAACATGACCATACCATGACTCCGCGGATAACACGCTTTCTTGGCAACGTTACTATAAAGTCAAATTGTCTGTGCCCTTAGAACTTTAAGCTGCTTGATGCGTGACTGACACTTAATGCTATGAAGGCTTGTAAAATCTATTTGTGTGGAAGATATCTACAGAATTGTATAGTATTCTCACAATATTTTTGTACACCGACCGCAACGGCTAATGACGGCATCTTAATTCAATTGTGGATATCGTAGGTATGATGACTTTGTTGCAATGGACTCACAGTACGGGACGACGAAAGTGCCTTGTGTAGGAATTTATTTATTATAAGAAGCTTGCATTAAGTTAATTTTAAAGAATAACTAAATAACTTTCCTCTAAGTATAACTCAAGAGTCTCCGTAATCGGCGAGCGGGTATCAGACGATCTATGAAAGTGGAAGAAGGCAGAGAAGTATGTAAGGAAAGAACTTGTTGGAACTCTATATTGTCTTGTGTTGTGATAATATAGATACGAAGAGGGATCAAAAAGTAGTGAGAATGAGATAGAATATAATGACTATTGATAACTTAATAATTTATTTTTCTACATAGTTTCCGAGTCTCTCTACACACCGAGTCCAGCGCTTTTCCAAGGCTTCAATCCCTTTCACAAAAAAAGTTTTGTCTTGGTCCTGCAAAAAGCTCTCCACGGCATCCATCACCTCGTTATCGTCTTCGTACCTGTTTCCCCTTAAGTAGTTTTTCAATTTGGGGAACAGATAAAAATCGCTAGCCACCAGATCTGGTGAATAAGGGGGGTGGTCAACCAATTCGAAGCCAGCTTACTGAATGGCAGCCATCGCAACTGCCGACCTGTGCGCGGGTGCGTTGTCGTGATGAAACAGCACGCCCCTTCGAAGTTTCCCTCTCCTTTTCTCTTTGATGGAATTCCTCAACTTGGGAATTAAAGCTGCATAATATTGGCCTGTAATAGTGGTTCCACGCTCCAGGTAATCAATCAACAATATTCCTTCTGAGTCCCAAAATATTGACGCCATAACCTTGCCAGCCGATGCCACGACACGAAACTTCTTCGGGGTCGGTGATGATGGCCGTTTCCATTGCAAAGATTGCTGTTTTGTCTCGGGATCAAAATGATGGACCCATGTTTCGTCCATTGTTACGAAACGAGACAAAAAGTTTTCAGAATCTTCTTGAAACTTGTCCAACAATATCTTCGTAATGTCAAGTCGATTTTGTTTCTGACTGTCGGTTAACATTCTCGGCACCCATCTTGCGGAGACTTTTCTTATAGTCGAAGATTTTTTTTTTTTATTATTATAACAAATATGTATCTAAGCTATGCCTGCCAGTATTTTTTTTTTTACCAAGGAGTATGTCGTTTTCACTCCTTTTTGATCCCTCCTAGTAGATAGAGAACTTTCTTCTTAAATATACCTAAGTTACAGCAATAAATTTCTGTTGATGGCAACGATTTTTGTATGCAAAAAAAAGGTTATTGATTGGTTGAAGTTTGTACGACGGCTGCTCTATAGCATAGTAGCGCGTTTGCTTTTGATAATACAGTCCTAAGTTCGAATCCCTGTTTCGGCAAAGCGTTAGTGAGGTTTTTTTTATAGGATAATTTAAGTAGCAATCTAAAATTATGCACGTTATATTGCCCCCTAATACATTGGAGACTAACGTAGTCGGTGGAATATGGCAATATAGAGGACACCTCTGCCTTGGGGATATGGATGTGACGGAACTTTCAATTTTTTTTAAAGAATTAACAAGAATAAATGTATGTCGCTAAAGCCCTGACAGTTGGTCAATATGTAAATAGTACGGTCAACAACATAAGTCGCTTAATAGATTTACAAATCGCATGTACGCTTTTGTTGTGCATCAAATACAAAATTTTTGTTGATCTTCATATATTTGAAAATGTTGCCAATAATAGGGCTTTAAGAATGTTTACCAAAGTTTTTATGATAAAGAGTATTAACGGTTTGAAATACTGAAAATGTTCAACGACTTACGTCGCTGACTATACTCCTTCATTTCGCTAATGCAGTTTTGTAGTTTTTTTTTTGTGAATAAGAAACAGAGAGGTATTATTCGGGAACAACGTATTAACGCTTGCTTATACATTTTATGTTTAAGTAAGCGAACATTGTAACTTAGGTTTTAAACATTCTAGATTTACAAACTGAGATTTGAATTCTAAATCTTTTGACATGAACTTCCTACCTACACCTTTCTGATTCGTAACTTTCCACCTACCGCACCTCAAATCTAAAAAGCCACATCTCCACCGCATCAAATAGGTAATGGCGTTACGTAATTATGGGCGTCGGTAGCGGCGTGTAACGAACAGACGTACACGCATTTTTTGTGTACATACCAACAAAGTTTGTTTACTATATTCACGGCCTTTAGCTCTGTTTGTCTCTGTTAGCTATCAGAATTGACACCAAAATTTTTCTATCTATATCATCACGACATGATTCCTTGCGAGAGAGAGAGCGAGAGGCAAAGAGACTTCTAACAGGTTCTTTATTTACAGACCTCTCTGGCTTTCTCCATAGTTCGTCTCATATATGCATACCGATAAACCATAACAACAAAATAATTTTAACGTTCTTGAATTATTCCAAAATAACACTCGGACTGTAACAAATATTTGTATGTCACACAAAAATTTGTGCCGTGCGAAGATCGAACCCACAACTACTCGATCTATTCGACGGAGCGACTTGATCTCCTAATTATAAGACCAAGCCATCCGTCAAATAATCATTTATATTATACTCTCAATAGGAAAACTATTATTATCAGAAATATACCCATGAACAATTCTGACAATCAGGTCTGTAGAAGGATTGTCAAGATGGATCAAAGATCTAACCGGCCACATAATATATTTGTATCTTTATCATTACCTGTTCTCCGGGATCGAATTCTTTTAGCTGCTACGCGATACAATAAGGTCTCAAAGGACAATCTACTCAATTCTACCCACCTTGGGCTCACCGGCGATTCGCAAAGAATTTATCTATGCGAACATCTGTCGCCTGAAAGCAAGCAACTCTTTGCTGCTGCGAGAAAAGTTGCCAAAGAAAAAAAATATAACTTCGTGTGGGTCAAATTCGGTCGCATCTACATTCGCAAAGATGAGAATTCAGGGGTCACACTGGTGAAAAATTATGACACTATTGACAGATTGTTTTGTGAAAAACTTATTTTTCTTTTCTCTTTTTTGTTTAATCGGTATTATATGGCATTTTTTTCTCTTATTCAATTATGATATTGTTTTACCATAATGTAAATAGAATCAGAAGTAAGTTATACGAATTATATAGTAATGTCTTAAATAGCAACTTTGATATAATTTGTCTCACTGAGACTAATCTAAATGACTCAGTGTATGTCTATGAATGATTTGATAGTAGATACAGTGTTTTCCATAGAGACCGTTCGGACACTAGCGTTTCTAAGAATGAAGGAGGTGGCGTACTTATTGCTGTTAAAAATAGTATGAACGTTGTATACCGAAAATCATAGTCTAGTGATGTCGAGGATCTTTAATCCCAACGGCTAGCAACACTGCTATGAGGCCATTGCATCTTTGTCTTTGCTTCCTTCCTCCTGACTTACATCCCTCCCATCTTCAGTCCTTTTATAAAAACTGTCAAAAGGGTATTTTGAATAATGAATCCAATGACCTATTTTTAATAATCGGTGACTTCAACACACCGAATATGACGTGGTCCCGATGTTCTGATTCTTTCTCAATGAGTCCATCTTATCCTTCTGGTACTAAAGCTACCTGGCTCTGTGATTTCATATTCATCTGTGCCCTTACGCAACAACACACTGTTCTAAATGAGACCGGTGGTACCTAGACTTAGTGCCTAGTGCCTTATATTCCAATAATTTTCAGGTCCACAGCTGCAAACCTCTAACCCGTATTGACAAACTATACCACTCACCTCTCGTAGTTGACATCCTTACAGCAATACTCTCAGCCCCAGCAAAAATACACGCCTTATCAATAAAAAGAGTAACGTAGAGGCTATACGATCTGACTTGCGTCTAGTCGACTGGGTTGCTTTATTGTCCTCCCTTGATGTTGATGAAGCTGTTACAACTTTTTACAGTATATTGAAAAAAATAATATCCGCTCACACTCCTTTTATTAAGCATAAGAGACATGACTTTCCGCACTGGTTCAATTCTTCCCTTATTAAATGCATCAAGGAGAAGCAAAAATAAGAAATATAAAAAATATGCAAATCCTAGAGAATACGATACTTTTTCACACTAGATTTACTTTTACGCACTAGATCTAAACGATTGATTGATGAATGTTATAGTTTATACTTAACCACCGTGGAAGGGTCAATGCACAATCACATTAAATCATTTTGGAACTTTATCCACAGCCGTAAGGGTTCGGGTTCAATTCCTCGTACGATGCATCTTGGAAACCAGACTATGATCCTCCCATGAAAATATGTGAATTGTTTTCCATGTATTTTGGGTCTGAATTTGATGTGCCTTCTGAATTATCCCCGCTACCTAGCCCAGTTGTGTCAAGCGTATCTTTGCAGTATTATTATAAAGTCAAAACAGGTTGAAACTTACATAAAAAATTTAGATACCGACAAGGGCCCAGGACCTGATGCCATTCCTCCGTCACTTATTAAATCCTGTGGTGCTGAACTTTGCACTGCATTATCTATAATTTTCAACAAATCTCTTGACTTTGGACTGAATCTCTCTATTCCCCACTTATTGGAAATTAGCTCATATTGTCCCAATATTCAAGTCCGGTGATAACTCCAGATGTGATAACTATAGGCATATAAGCATTTTATCGTGTTTTGCAAAATATTTGAAAAATTAGTCTATAAGCCCCTATACTTTTATGTCCACTCGCTAATCTCACCTCAAAAACATGGTTTTCTCCAGAATAAATTCACTAATCTATTAGAGTATAAAAACTATCTCTGTAACGCTTTTGCTCGAGGGGAACAGGTTGACTCTATTTATACCGATTTCCGTAAAGCTTTTGACAGAGTCAATCACCAATTATTTTGTCACGAACTTATATGTTATGGCATCAGGGGTCTGACTGCCTCGTTGGTTTGGTGGCAAAGCGCATCGCTTTGTGATCACGAGGTCCTGGGTTCAAATCCTAGGTCGGACAAATGTAGTTTTTCTAACGAAAAATTCCCAGTATGAGTCCGGAGTCTGGAATTGTGCCCGGTATATGGCAATAGGCTCGCCCACTATTACATGGGACCTAACATCGTCGGTGAAACGTGGGTGTACTCAGTACACCTCTGCCACCCCCTCTGGGGAATATAGGCGTGACGGTGCATCAGGGGTAGTCTGTATCGCTGGGTCAAATCTTACCTCATAAACAGAAGCTAGCTTGTAGCTTTAAAGGGATATATTTCAACTCCAATTCCAATCACTTCCGGTGTTCCTCAGGGCTCGCATCTTGGTCCTTTATTCTTTGTCATATTTGTAAATGATCTAATAGATTTGCTTATTAATCCCTGCCTGTTATATGCTGATGACCTAAATTTTTTTTCCACTGTCAACACCGTTGATGATTGACGTTTGCTTCAGAAGGATTTGGATACCGTACTCCGGTGGTACGAAAACAATAAAATGTTTACTGTAAGCAAATGCAGCATTATCACCTTTACCCGTAGACATACACAAATATTGTTAAAATTCAGCGTAGCCTCGACATCTCTTGACAGGCAGTGTGTAGTGAAAGATCTCGGAGTTCTTTTCGACGATAAGCTGATATTTAGAGCTCATTATGACTGTCTTGTAAGCATAGCAAACTAGTTATTGGGCTTCGTCTTTAGATCAACTAAGCCATTTAAGCAACCGAGTACCTTAATTACTGTCTTCTGCAGTCTGATTTGAAGCACCCTCGAATATGCATTGGTAATATGGTCTCCTTTCTATGCACTACATTCTAATAGAATCGTAACGGTTCAGCGTAAATGCCTTAAATTGGCGTGCCTCCGGTTAGGAATATGCACTCGGCAATTGTCTTACACCGACATGTTAAAAAAAATTAACATGGTAAGTCTCTCACTTCGGCGGCAGCATAGCGATTTTTTGTATTTGTATAAAATTCTGCACTCTAATTTAAATTCTCCTGATCTACTCTCATTAGTCAGCCTAAATACAAGATACATCACACGTCATCCTCGTCTATTTCACTTGAAGTATACAAAAACAACACTTCCTATTATAATCCTATCATCCGCATGTGTAGACTATACAACGACGTAACATCAAACCGCAATATAGATATCGACATTTTTGAACCCTCATATATTTCTTTCAAGCGCAGTGTCAAATTTAAAATAATTTTAAATTATTTAATGGTGTCTATTACGGTTATTTCTTATTACTTACTGTGTTATCTTATTTTTAATTTTTATCCAGTCTAATCAATTTTTCTGTTTCTATTAATCTATTTAATTTGATGTAATTTTATTTGCATGGTAGTCAGTTGACTTAGTTTTACTATCTTTTACGGATTCACTATCTTTTTCAATACCCTAAATCCTGAGCTGTGTTACAGTTACAGTTGATGTACTGTTTTTTTTCTTATATTCATTTACTTATGTGTACATTATCTTAGGGTTATTCCCTATGCCATAAATGTTTATATAAAAATCTAACGTAATCATATCTTGGGTGTAACCTGTATATGTACCAAATAAAATAAAAAATATAATATAATATTAGCCCTGTTGAAAAACTGTCCCACTGTTGGGCATGGGCCTCCTCCCTAACTGAGAGGGCAATAGTCCACCACGATGACCCAGTCCGGGTTGGCAAACTTCACAAACCTTCGAGAAACTCTTAGGCATGCAGGTTTCCTCACGATATTTCTTTCACCGTTAAAGCAAGTGATAATTAATTTTTAATTCACACATGCTTTCGAAAAGACAGGCACCTGCCTGGGTTTTAACCCGAGACCTCTGACTTTGCAGTCCAACGGTTATCACAATTGGCATTAAAATATTCTCATCTTCAGCTAAAAGAATCCACTGAAAGACATAGTTCTATCTCAAAGATCATCGCGACGATTGGTTTTGTCCCGTATGCATCCAGCTTAAGCAGGTTTTCGGGTGACGATCACTTAGCAAAAACCGTGGAGTTGATAGGCCCCCTACAAGATGGGCCGATGATCTGGTGAAGGTCGCAGCTGAAAGTTGAATGCGTTGGATGCAAAGCCGGTCGCCGTGCGATCTTTCGGAGAGGTATTTGATCACAAACTGCGGGGACGCTTACAAATAGTCATTTTACATTTTTTTTTAAATACAATTTAACTACTAGTCTACCACCGGATCTGAATGCGGCCTTCACTGAGAAGGTCCGGCGAAGAAACTCAGCGGGCTTTTTATATTCCTCTTAATCCTTTTTCCTCACTATCTTTTTTTTAATCATATTGTGTGTATACAATGCTTAGGTTACAATTGAATAGTTTAAGATCTAGCTCTAGTGTGATGCCTTAGAATCAAAATATGAGACTAATGATGTTATTTATAAAGAGTGTCTAAAGGATTCTATATGGACCAGTCCCTACAAGCAGCACCCGTTCACGAATGTGACTACTGGAACAGCCATCATCAGTGGACCATCTGCTGTGGACCTCTTCCAGCTTATGATACTTAAATGATAATAGGTGGACCGATAATTTGGTAAAGGTCGCAGGTAAAATATTGATCATCAGTCTATAGCAGTCTACTGCTGAACATATGCTTCTCCAAGTGCACGCCACTAGGTACGATCCTCTGCTACTCTTATCTAATTTCCGCCAGTCGCCCTACGAAGGTAATCGCTCCATCTAGCTTGAGTGAAAAGTTGGATACTATAGCATAAATCCGATCCTCGCGACGATCGTTGGGAGAACCTATATCTGACAATGGATGTCATTAGATTGATGATCTTGATACCTCTTCAAAACCTCGCAACCAGGTGTTGACATCATCAACAGCCTATACTTATCCACTGCTGAACATAGGCCTCCCCAACTCTCCGGCGCAACCCGTCCGGTGCCACCTGCATCTAACGTCTTCCTGCAATCCTCACAATATTAATAATTAGCCAAAAATAGAAGCAAGTGAGTTTGTAGCACATTAAAACACTGATGCAATAGAACAAAAATATCCACATAGCTCCGAGTTTTGAACACTAACTCAACCAATTCCTTATTTACAGTCCAACCTCTAAGGAACAAAGCCTGCATTACTCAGTAGAAACATCGTCAGCCACATAAATCAGTCAAGCAAATATTGGCACGCGGCCAGGGGTTGCCAACTTTTAACAACAGTTAATCTAATACAGCGACTGTTGGCTGCCATTCAAGTTATTTTTTTTCAAAATTTGGCACCGGTGCGATATAAAACGAAGCACGCTAATTGTTCCATTTAAATTAGGGCTTTTACTTTTGTGCTGTGTTAATTAAAAATAGGTAATTGATGAAAATTGTCATTGCGATTTATTATTGATTTCAGAGTTTTACCTATTTAATTCAACTGACTGCCTCGTTGGTCTAGTGGCACCATAACTTCCGAGTATGAATCTGGAGTCTGGTATTGTGCATGGTATATGGCAATAGGCTCGCCACCTATTACATGGGACCTTACATCGTCAGCAAAAAGTGGGTATACTCAGTATACCTCTGCCACCCCCGCTTGGGGAATATAAGCGTGACGGTGTTTAATTCAACTGATAATGGTAAAGCTACGTGTTTCTAAAAAGGTTTCTTTATTAACGGTGAATTGTGATGTACTGATTTAAATTTATATTAATCCCCTTCTTATAATTAATAACTTGACCAAAAAATCTTCAATATTATTCTAAGCTTTTTGTCTTTGTATATCGGCGTAGCTCCTGTACGGATAAAATTACTGGTTCATTATTTCGGGAGCTTTGAAATTTCTATTTTCATATTTCAGACTTAAGAGAGGTATGTAAGGAAAGAATCTGTTGAAACTCTGTACTTTCTCCCTACCCCGCACGGGATCTGCCGTGATGATATCGATAGATAGATAGATATTTAAGACTGCGTTTTTATAAATATTCTTACCTACGTAATTCTTTTATTTGTGTTCAATACTTTCTGCCAGAAAGATGACGTTTGGTTCTCTTGTATAAATTACTTCAAGACGTTTATTCGCTATAAGCAAACGCGGTGCGTTACGATAACCTTGTGAAAGAATCATGTAATGATATGTCAATGAGGTACCATTTAACAAAATATTTTCGACGTTAGCATACCACGCCGTGTTATGTGTTTCATTGGCCATAACATATGGCCTAGTCTACTTGAAATATTGTTGATGTTAGTTAGTGAGATATTTTCTCTACTCTCATTTGTACCAAAGAATACACCACCGAAATCAAACTCAAACAAAACAATTTATTTTGCAAAAGACCTGTGGGGGCTTACAAATAGTCAATTTAAATTTTTTAAATCGAATTTAATTACTAATCTGCCACCGGATCGGAAAGCAGCTTTCACTGAGATGATCCTACGAAAAAACTCAGCCTGCTTGTTATTTACTTCTCTTCCTCTACTTTCTTTTTTTTCCAGTCATATTGTGTGGATACAATGTTGAGGTTACATTAAATCGCTTACGATCTAGCTCCAGTGTGATGCCTTACGATCGAGATATGAATCTAATTATGTTATCTGTCAAGTATTAGTATTAGTAGTGTCAAGTAGTGTCAGTATCTAAAGGATTCCAGAGAGACTAGTCCCCATAAGCAGCACCCGTTAACAAATATGACTACTGGAACAGCCATAAGTCGCCTCAACCATATAGGAGGGAAGGGAGTGACCTACGCCAGACAGCCACTAACACACTAACAAGTACTTTAAGCAATTTGCGTAGAATCAGCCGGCGATCGTAAATGCCCCCTTCGCTGTAATAAACTCGCCTCTCGGCATTTTAACGGTTTAAAACTTAACCGCAACATGTACCGGGTTGTCGCAGTACAATATATTATTCACGTTAACGAATAACCAAGTGAATCTTTTTCACAATTTGTACATCTTTCAGTCGAGGCTCGGGTGTTGGATGATTTCTCTAGGGGTTTGATGATACACCGATTTGACCGCATTCCGCGATAAATTCTTAATAAAGGTGAAAAAAGTATCCCTGGGCATTGGTTTGCCTTTCTTTCTTTTAGGGTTCAGTATCTTAAATATATTAAAACATCTTACATAATGCATTCTTAGAATCTGGCATACGGAATTTATAGTTTAACTTAATAATAATAATATTTATTTATTTCGGATTAAATCCATACTGTGTTAGTAACAATTTCCTTAAAATCTATGTTAGTAACAATTAACTATTTAGACAACACTATTTGGCACTTGACCAGCATGAACCATGCATACTTATCCAATGCCTCATAATAACGCCGTCAAACCGATCCGCAAAAATTAACAAAAATCTGTTGGAGCTGTCACGCACCCTCGTCATCATGGACGCTGCTCTTTTACGCAAAATCGCGTGAAAGCCATCCACATGCTCAGCCGCAAACATCTCTGATGCGCTGCAGTATCGCGGCAGCCCCAACAGAATCCTGATTAATCCTGGTTAGATTAGAAACTTAAGATTAGATGTATGATTTTTGATAAATACTTGAAGAGAGAGGGTAAAAAAGTGGTTTCCCACTTCTAGATTTGTAAGAAAATTTGTTAAACTTGTGTAGGTACCTCGCAAGGAATCTGATAAGAGAGAAAAACACATAGTTACCTTCTTGATTTTAATTCTTTCCTGTGTTATATATACCTTAAAAATATTTAAATGTTTGTTTATAACTTTGGTTTAAGCTTAAAAGAAGAATATGAAAATGCCACAAACGGTCACCCATCTCAGGCCGACCGAGTCGAACGCTGCTTAACCTTGGTGATCGGTAAGAACACCGCGGTCGCACAGCGCTACGAGCTTTGGAAGGCACGTTAAGCCGTTAGTCCCGGTTACCGCTTAATGTGGTAGTCGTTAAGCCGAGTTGGAAGCCTAAAAGGCGGCTTGATAAGTTCCAACAGCAGGTAGCCACAAACCTGCCTAAACCAATCCGCACTTGGTCCGCGTGGTGGAGTATGACCTAACCTCTCTCACCTCGATTTGTGGAAGAAGGCCCTTGCCCAGCAGTGGGCAGTATAGGCTGATATTATTATATGTATCTCGCTGAGATTTACGAGCTTTACTCGGACCTTTGAAAGGCTTGCATGGGGTCATGGGTCCAACACGTAGAGGCCTTTTGCGAGAAGTTAATGTAATGTAAGCCACCTGCTGAGATCACTTGCTGAAAATGAAGAAACATAACCAGCGAACTGACCTCGGCAGGTGCAAGGACTATTGTAAATTATGGAAAGAAAACAAGGGCTATGTAAATGAAGTTTGATGGACAAAAACTGGACTATTTCAAAGGGGACGGACACCGGCCATCATTAGTGATACCTAATTACCCGTAATATTATTGTTATTAAAGGAAGAAATTCTGATCTAATTTAGTTGAGAGTTTAGCTTATTGGTCTAGTGGTGCAAGGTCAATTCAAATACCTAGGATTTATTGAAGAGATATTACTGGGATTTTTCTATCGAAAAAAAATTATAGCGGTTTTGAAACAGCCGAATTTTATTTTCATTAGTTTTTCTACTAATTAATCGTAATTAATTAGTGAAGAAACTAATTACGGAAATAAATTAAGCCAGACGTATAAAATTGAAATATTAATTCTTAAAAAGATTTGCCGGAACAGACTGCCAGTTCAGCCAGCTTACGCTTGACCAATTTAATTTTTAACGAGCCCTTTCCGTTGGTTTTGTTTTGAATTATTTGTGCGCCTATATTTTTTCGTGTAAATTATTTAATGAATAGATAATGTATGCAAATATATCTTTTACTATTTAGGATTAAGTGAGACCACCTTAAAAAATATTGCATATTATGGCCTAGTATCGAATAATGTGCCTAGCAATGAGGTCTTAGGTTTGAATCCTAGTTCGGTGAAAATGTAATATTTCGTCTGAAAAAAAAATACTAATATCCGTCCGGAGTATGCCATCATAAACACTGCCACGCCTATATTCCCCAAGCGGGGGTGGCAGAGGTGTACTCTGTACACCTGTGTCTAACTTCTCGCCGACTATATTAGGTCCCATGAAATAGGGAGCGAGCTTATTACCATATATTGGGCACAATTCTAGACTCTGGACTATGACTGATAGATTTCGATAGAAAAACTACATATATTTTGCCTAGGATTTAGACCCAGGACCTCGTTATATACTATTAGACCAGCCACTAGACCAACGAAGCAGTGGTATATGACTGACGGTGCATTATGACTAGTATAATGACAATAGGCTCTCTCCTCCCACATGCGACCTAACATTGTTACTGTTACTAGTACTCCTCTACAACCCAATTTTGAGGAATCAAGGCGTAACGTGTTTAATTATATTATTACGTAGCGAGGTAATTAAATGCTGAATAACGTGCGAAGTACTTTATTAGGCGGGGTACACACAAAACAGTACGTCGTATGCAAATACACACGTGAACTAATCACACGCTAGTACTATTTCGTTAGTACCCAAATACTGTTTCCAAGTCGCTGAGTCACTCGTAGTATCCGTATATCGATGCTAAAGTGGCCGGTGTATTCCACTTAGATCGCTTGTTCTCCGATTTGGTCACTATCGCTTCCGAGAAGAGACTGTGTCGTCCCCGCGCTCTGTGTCCCTTTTATACTTGTTTGAAAGTTCTAGAACGGACGCGAACCCTCTAAGTATATCGATAGAAGTACATCGAACAATAGCCGGCGCGGCCCACAAAGCGGTATTATTATTACATACCTACTCGTATTTGCGCGTGAAATAATAGGTAATTGTATACCGCGACAGCGCGCCGGCGATAATTAAAGGGGTGGAACCTTCTAGACGTTTCACCACTTAAACGCGGATTCTAGGTCTTTCTAGTCAGATCACCGGGAGACCTAAGGGTGTGTTATGCGTTTTAGAATCGACATCCCTCGATAAAAAGTTTTCAAGATATCGGGGTATGTTCGGGTCGTAACAATATTTTCAATAAAAAAAAATAACTTATGAAAAAACATAAATTGATAGTTAAATCAAACGACTTATTTAGCTTTTTAATTAGCATTGCACGGCACGAGCGAAAGCACCAAATTGGGTCGGAGCAATTTGGGTGCTTCGTTTTTATCGCACCAGTGCCAAATATTGAAAAAAAAAAACACTTGAATGGCCGCCAATAGTCGCAGTGCTAGATTAACTGTTGTTATAAGTTGGCAGCCCCTGGCCGCGTGCCAGTATTTGACTTGACTGATTTATATAGCTGACTATATTTCTACTAAGTAATACAGGCTTTGCTCTTAAAGACTGGAGTGTAACTAAGGTTAAAAAAATATCGTAGTCACACACCAAGAATTGCATGTATCATGGCTGCATTTACAAACATGACATTCATGAATACCCGGACCGGAACAAATATTTGTGGGTAACATAAAGATTTTTTTGGTGATGGATATCTTTATACATAGGATAACTGCTCGCTACTGGGGGAAGCGGGGATTCATGCCTCGTATTAGCTAAAACCTCTACCGTACTCTAGCTCGTTGCTGTGGCTGGGGCGTGTTAGGGGAACATGTGAGCAGCCATCCGCGACACGCCAGCAACCGCCCACTTTAGAGAAATTCTATTTTTTTCGAAAATGCTTTCTGCACTCTTTTTGAGAGGCATATCAGGAGTATATGGCATGCATTTCCCTCTTGAGCACTGTTTATTGTGTGCAAGCGATGGGCAACGCGGAACTGAACCTGTGGTTACTGAATTTGTTGGTTTAGCTATTATTATTTAATATTCCCTCTCTTCCTTCTATTAATTTAGTAAAATGTAACTTTTTTTGATCATTTCTTTCTCTGTGAATGAGGGAACCATGTAGCTATTCACATGAATAGAATAATTTAACTTAGATCTACCTGATAGACCAGCCTACATCGTTCTCCCATATCCCACAACAAAATGTAGATGGAAAAAGAAAATGTAAAAATACTATTTTCAAAGAGTAACCGTGAAGTTTCTTGCCCTTCTTCTCCACAGGAATGACATTCCGAAGTGGTGGTAGAGTCTTTGTTACTTTTCTGACGATTCATAAATACTGTAATGGTTTACATGAATAAAAAATTATCTGATTCTATTCTGACTCTGATTCTGAATTCAATGGCAAGAATGGCTTGTGCTCTTTACCACTGCTAAGCCTTTGTATTTTTTTGTGTTAGTGTTCAAAATCCGGACCTAAAAAGGAGTTCTAGTTCTACTACCCCCGTGTTTTAATATAAAATGCTATGATGTTTCTTAGATTTTATAATAAAAGCCCATTATTTACTGCTGTCAAATCGTGGCTGCCCTTTATTGTCAGCAAAGCAGCTACGTCTATTTAGATTACTCCAGAATACAAAAGTACCTACGACGAAGGTAACATCAATTAATTCCAATCTCATATAAATCGTAAAAGGAGCTAAATCTTTACAAGCTTTTATTTAACTTGCAATGTTTGTCTATCTGTCCATTCGAATAAAATCTTGTTGTTGATTTTTCAAACACTTGCGGATATTCGATTGAGCTGAAATTTAGCATACGTAAGTAAAATTGATAATAATGCAATAATATGGTACCACCATAGCTCGCAGACTCAGTAAGCTAAAGTGGCAATGGGCTGGTCACATCTGCAGAAGGACCGACGGCCGATGGAGCAAGCGTGTCCTAGAGTGGAGACCGCGTCTTGGTAAGCGTAAGGTAGGACGGCCCCCAGCTAGATGGACCGACGACCTCAAAAAGGTCGCTGGGACAGACTGGATGCGGAAGGCGGAGGACCGTGTGCAATAGCGCGTGTTAGGAGAGGCCTATGTCCAGCAGTGGACAACGATAGGCTGATTGATTGATTGAATGATTGATGGTACCACGGAGCTGGACTGATGCCAGAGTCGGAAGGTGGCCATAATAATATGTGAACTATAAAACGTAACCACCTCGTGTTTAGGCTTGTTAGATTGGTATTGACGAGTTCTTTACAACTAAAGTGTTCAGGGTCTGATAATGAATCCGAAAGGTGGCAAATGGAACCACCCTACTACTCAATATAACCTCACCTTGTTTAGGCTCGTTAGATTTACCTCGACAAGTACTTAAAGCCCATATATCTAACGGACGATTTAGCGTTGTGTCTAATAGTCGCGGATTCGATTCCCGCACGGGACAAATCTTTGTGTGACCCACAATTATTTGTTTCGGTCTGGGTATCTGTGTATGTGAATTTTTTTATGTTTGTAACCGCACCCACGATACAGGAATAATACCTAGAGTGGGACTACGTCATTTAAAAAAAATAGGAATGAAAAAAATACAATATATAGACCCGGAAGGAAGCCATAAGAACTCCTCAACTAAGCTAGATATTTTCGTTGTGTGTTTGCTATAAAAGCTTGTTTTCAAAAAGGGCTTTTTAAATTAAAATTGTTGATATGAAAAAAGAAAAGTATGTTTCCTGAAGATAAGACGTATATAATCCGGGTTCAAGATGGCGTGAGTCAGACACGTCTTCTAGTTAATTCCAAAAATGGCGACTAGACACGGTGACTCGACGAGTTTAAAAATGTAGATGCAAATTTACTAAGATGCAATTTTGCTTCTCCAGACGTTTTTATTAGGTTCAACTACAGAATTTGTAATAATAGGACACTAAAAGTCACATAACTAGGTTATCTTGTTGTCAATGTGAAAAATAATTTTATTTTAAAAAGAACTTAAAATAAAGCTTTTATAGCTAAAATCTTGGCATGGCTTGCTTTTCGTTCCATCATTAGACCCTAGAAACCATCCAGGTCTAAAGTTCTCGTCAAGACAAATCCAACGAGCCCAAATACGGCAGAGTTATATTGAGTACTTATGTAGTTCTATTGGCCACCTTTCGGCTTCATCATCAGACCCTGAACGCTATCTGGTTGTATAGTAATTACTACATCGTCACGCCTATATTCCCCAGAGGGGGTGGCAGAGGTGTACTGAGTACACCCACATTTCGCCGACGATGTTAGGTCCCATGTAATAGGGGGTCCCATGTAATTCTTAATATTAATCTAATAATCCTAAACACGAGGGAGTTACGTTGTATAGTTCACATGTTCCTATGGCCACCATCCAACTCCATCGTCAGATCATTTCCAAGATACCATATTGTTGCATTGTCACCGACTTTACATAGGTATGCCAAATTTCAGCTTAATCTGAATACCCGCAATTGCTTGAAAAATGGATACCAAGAACCGGCAAGATAGACAGACAGACATAAGAACATTGCAAGTTAAATACAAACTTGTAAAATAAAGCATATTTTATGAAGATAAGGCGTATATAATCCGGGATCAAGATGTTGTGAGTCAGACACGAGGTTACCTCTTCTAGTTAATTCAAAAATTGCGACTAGACACGGTGTCTCGACGAGTTTAAAAATCTAGATGCAAATATACTTACGCGTCTTCAGACGTTTCCATTAGGTGCAACTATGGGTACTCGTATTGTTGCATGACTGCGTTTTTACTGATCACCAAGGTTAGCGCGCAAGGTAGCGTTCGGCTCGGTCGATCTGGAATAGGTGATCGGTTGAGATTTTCATATTCGATTGTCTCCGTGCTTCAGAAGGTACGTTAAGCCGTTGGTCTTGGATCTTAATGTGGTAGGTAGTCGTTAATTTGGAAGCTCACTCACTATAATGTCTTTGCTTGCGGTGGCTGCCCGGCGCGGGTCGCCCCCTTCCGTCAAATATGGTATCGAGGGGAGTGATGGCTGTTACAGCAGTCATACTCGTGAACGGGTGCTGCTTGTGGGGACTGGTCCATCTGGAATCCTTTTGATACTCTGTACGGATAACATCATTCGATTCATATCTCGAGCGTAAGGCATACTGGAGCTAGATCGTAATCTATTTAATTGTAACCTAAACATTGTATCTACACAAGATTAAAAAAAAGAAAAGAAAAAAGGGAACTCTCTTCGCCGGTTCTTCTCAGTGGAGGCCGCGTTCCGATCCGGTGGTAGATTAGTAGTTAAATAATATTAAATATAAATTGAATTTTTGTACGCGCCTACATAATATTGTATTGTAGTGTACTTGTTTGTATATAATATTGTACTGTAACTATGATATGTATGTAGGTAATATGATTATAATGATTACAATATGTTTTATCTAGGTGTATAGTGTACGCCACCAAAACTGCCATATTCCTTATTCCAATGCATTGGTTGTCTGGAAGAAATTGATTTTAGCAATAAGACCGCCAACTGTACCTAGCTGTTGGGAATATTTTTGTTTGTAATTAATTATAATATTCCTGGTGTACAATAAAGAGTACTCTCTCTGTTAAGTTTGCACACGCAAGACAAATGAAAGGTCGGATGGCGGGTAATGAACTGCTTTATTTGACAACCCACGTGCGCTTATATCGTACACACAAGTAAGGCCAACATTACAATATATAACATTCCTCCCTCTAGATTGACATAACATATTTAATAAAACTGTCTGTAATCTACCCTAGGTACAGGGCGTAATACTTTTCCGGCATCTGTTTGCCTCTCTGACTGTGGTAGTTGGCTGGAGGATGCCTGTCTCTGAATTTCGCAGTCAGTTGCTTCATGAAATTCTTCATCTTCTACTGATTTATCTGGCTGTGTTGCATGGTCCGCTAACTCATCATTCTCTTCCCCACCTGTCGCAGGTGTTACTGTGGGTATTCCCGGAGAAGAAAATTCTTGTGGACTGACATCTATCTATCTATGATATATGATCCCTAAAATTGGTATTTTGCAGCATATCTAACTGCCAAAAATTGTAACTATACTTATAGGGGTATTACAACCCATTTTTTTTTTTGTAAAAAAGTAGCTCCGCATTAGGATTTATTCCTTTGTCGTGCGTTTACATACATGAAAATTCACATACACAAATACCCAGACCGCAACAAATAATTGTGGGTAACACAAAGATTTGTACCGTGCGGGAACAGAACTTACAACAGAATACGGCTGGGCTGGGCGGCATTTGGGAAATTACGTCGAGTATTTACATCGCCCATTCCACAAAGCCTAAAGACAAAAGTCTTTAATCAGTGCGTCCTGCCCGTTATGACATGTGGAGCCGAGACGTGGACACTCACGGTTGGAATGGTCCATAAATTTAAAGTCACTCAGCGAGCTATGGAAAGGGCTATGCTCGGAGTTTTTCTGAATGATAGAATCCGGAACGAAGTCATTTGACAGAGAACCAAAGTTATCAACATAGCCCATCGGATTAGTAAGCTGAAGTGGCAATGGGCCGGTCACATTAGCCGAACAACCGATAACCGCTGGGACAAACGAGTTCTTGAGTGGAGACCGCGGACTGGCAAACGTAATGCAGGACGCCCTCAGGCGAGGTGGAGCGATGACCTTCGTAGGGCGGCTGGCAGAAACTGGATGCGAGTAGCCGAGGATCGTACTCAGTGGCGTGCACTTGGAGAGGCCTATGTCCAGCAGTGGACTGCTATAGGCTAATGATGATGATGATGGGAACAGAACCCGCGACTTTTCGACACAGTGGCTGGTGCTTTAGCACTTAACCACTGCGCTTAATCTTCCATCCATTGGAAAGTATTTTTTTAGCGATGACGTGAATATGTGTGAGACTGCCAATTTGTTACTACATGTGTGAAGCAGCAGTGACAATGGTTGGAGACGAAATGGTGCAGTATTTTATTTCTTATTTATTACAATATAGCCCTGTTAAGAAACTGTCCCACCGTTGGGCACGGGCCTCCTCTCAAACTGAGAAGATTAGACCACTGTCCACCAGGCTGGCTCAATGCGGGTTGGCGAACTTCACACACCTTCGCGAAACTCTTAGGCATGCAGGTTACCTCACGATGTTTTCCTTCACCGTCAAAGCGATAGTTAATTTTTAATACGCACAGGCTTTAGAAAAGACAGAGATGCGTGCCTGGCTTTGAACCTGAGACCTCTGACTTTGCAGTCCAATGGTCTAACCACTAGGCTATCACTGCGTGTTATCACTGTGTGTTATTACAATCAGGGTTTTTTTTTTGGATCTAATAAGCCCGCCACATATTTTTTCTACTATTACTCTGTAGGAACAAACAAAGTTATTTCTGTGGGGCTAAGACCGTCACTTTCTCAGCACTCGTACACCTGCAAACCAGGATTTTCGAGGCTTAATTCACATGGCTATGGCTATCCCTTGGCGGCAAAAAAGTTGCAGCTTTTAATACAATTAAAAAATACGGTAATTTAAATTTACCCATCAATACCCGATAAGGTACTGCCCATTGACATATAATCGTGCAAAAGCAAATTAAGGAAAAAAATAAAAAATTAGTCGATTAAAAATTTAAATAGTGCCATCTCGTGGCACTTGGACGGAAGCTTCAGACTGCGAGATCCAGTTATAGTTTATTTTAAAGAAATTATTTTTGATTTTCTGTCAAATAAATTGGTCTCCATAATTTTTGCTACAAGTAGATATGACTGTTTTCTTAAATAGATAAACTTTTATAATGAGATCCAGTCGAGGCAGACGTCTCTATGGCTCTCACGTGTTCGTGGTAAAATTCAAATTGCTTGCCTCGCCTCACCCCATGTGGGCAGTTAACGGGTTCACATGCAATAGTTCTGTTTCTGCTGACTATAAAGTCCAAGTTACAAGAATATAGCGAGCGGTATTTATGAAAAATATGTATAGTGCCCAAAATCTGAAATAAGTAAGTACTTATTTCAAAGTGTAAGCATTGTTAAGTATCAATAAATAATCAAACGTTTAAAAAAGATGTAAATAGCAGCTTCATATAATTTGGTTGGTCATTATTTTGTACAAAACCACTTTTTAATTTATTCCTTCCTCCTTCCTTTGTCATTACTCTCCAGTGTCGTTATTTCTAAAATTGTTGTGCTGATAAGATATTGTCCAGAACATGACTTCCGCCATATATTATCTTATGCAGTAACCATTTTTACTATAATTAAGTATGCTGAGAGTCGCCATTTTTTCTCAATTTGTATGTGCAGCTAAACCCCCCTTTATGGCTTTAAGGCAACTCCGGGCAACATGCCTGAACACGCCGGGATCGCTTGGCGGTATGACTTTGCTGGGAGGATGATGACCAGCCATGGATGTAGCCTACCAACTATGAAGATGCTGCTCGTTTAGCAGTGCCCAGGGACCAGGTGTAGGGAACCAAGAGTAAATCTTACGAACGCGAGCAGCTTCGGCCCATCAATCAAATCAAAAAATCAAGATCATTGACCGACGATTTAGCGCAGTGGTTAAGAGCTTAACCCGCTCCGCCCACTGTGTCTAATTGTCGCGGGTTCGATTCCCGCACGGGACAAATCTTTGTGTGATCAACAATTATTTGTTCCGGTCTGGGTATTTGTGTATGTGAATTTTCATGTTTGTAAACGCACCCACGACACAGGAATTAATCCTAGGGTGGGGCTTCGTGTAAAAAAAGAAAAAAAAAATACGAGAAATAAATTATTACAATTATTATAAAGAAAATCGAGATTATTTGTAACTTGCACCACACCTATTGCGAAGATCTTGTAACATGCATTAAGAATTGTTAACATATGTATATAAGTTACAAGTTAATAAGCAGAGTGAAGATTACCTTGTTCAGAATTATACAATACCAACTTAGAAGATAGTTTGAATATCCCAGGGCTAGGAGACCACGTATTGGCAAGCGCAGCGTGGGACGACCGCCTGCCAGATGGACCGACGATCTTGTGAAAATCGCAGGAAGTCGTTGGATGCAGGTGGCATCGGACCGGTTACGCTGGAAAGCGATTGGGGAGGCCTATGTTCAGCAGTGGACAAGTATAGGCTGAGATGATGATGATGATGAGGGCTATGATGTATTAAAACTTGCAGGTAAACGCCACATTTTATACTTTGACGTTCGTAGCACTAATTTATTGCCAGTTTGACATCTTCAGGGGTGATGTTCCAACCATCAGGTTAGAGTTATACATCAACTAAATTTTAATATCGCTGAATATAAAAGTGAAACAATTGAACTATTTTATTCATAGAACTGACACTTTTTAAATTGTGTATGTTGTATTTTATCCTTAAAGGTTTGGTTAAATAGCCAACGGAGTGCGACGGGAGCGTGACAGAAGCGCTCGTCAACGTTCGATCGTAACGTTTACCATCTCGCCGAGCGGATTAGCGTGTGGCGTGTAGCCGTGTGGCGTCTCATGTACATTTCAGTACATTACAACTCTCCGATCCGCGCCACCGTCACGCCCCCGTCATGCTACGTCATATATGTGGCGAAACCTTTAGTCAACCCCTAATAGGGTAATTAGATATAGTTTTTTGTTAAGGAAATGTTGATGCAAAAGAGTGCTCTCATGTTCACCTTTATTCAGTAAAATAATAGTGTTTAAAGTGATGGCATATCAACTCGATAGCATCACTTGAACGTCAATCTGTTTGTACTCACCCCTGAAATGGCAGCATATTTGCGCCATTGACACCATGGATGAAGTTCAGCAAATCTGCATCTTGCAGATTTGCAAGACTAACTTCAAACATGAAGAAATTTGCAGTGCGAAGGTACTGCTCTACCAATCGCTCGAGATGAGCGATCACATGCCGACCTGCAGGAGGGACGAAAAGGGCGAGAGAAGTCTCCAGGACATCATCACCCTGCTGAAGGCGACAAAACCCGACGACGTGCCCGCCTTCATGGCGAAGCAGCTGCACAGGCTGCCCCCCCGTCACATTCGACCACGTCGACGTCACCAGGCTGCTGAAGGACATAAACACCCTGAAGTCTAGCCTGGCCGAGGTTCACTTCAGGTTAGAGGCTTCGGAAACTACCATCCATGAACTAGGGGAAGAGGTTGCGTCATTGCGTGGCGCAAGACCGGAAAGTAGGTCGCACGAGGCCTCTAATGTCAACGTACCTCGCGGGTCGCAAAATGCATCCGTCGGCAGTTTCGAGTCGGCCGATGCGTCACCGGGTGTTGCTATGACCCCGCGCGATGCCCCGCGCCTCACCGCCAGCTCCACGGCCCCGCCGATAACGTCAAACGTATACACGACTACTTCTCATCGTGATTACGCCGCCGCTGCCACCCGCGCACCAGAGAAGACAACCGTGGCCTGTGCGAAGGGTCGGGCAAGGGGAAGTTGATGTGGAAGGCTTCATCAAGGTGGAGAAGAAGAAGAAGCCTCCCCGATGAAACCGGTGGGGGACTCCACCAGTAGAAGATGGTATTTTCCTTCGCTGAGCAGTACCAACAACACGTACGTGTCTCGGCTACACTACACCGCTAAAACCGAGGACATTGCGGAGTACGCCCGTAAGAAGACCTTCTATACTTTCAGGATCGAGAAGCTGAATTCGCAAAACAATAAGACATTTAATTCCTTTGTTGTGCGAGTTCCCGCCGCCAAGCTGGAGACCTTCATGAGCGAAGAGTTCTAGTCGAAGGGTGTCGTATTCCGAAGAGTTCGGGAAAGACTGAAAGGTACCCCTGCACAGCGCAACATGTCGCCGTCAACACATGTGTCTTAATTTATAAGTTTTTATATTTATGTTAGTATGTAAGGTATTTATTCTATGGGCCTGCAAGTTAAACAAAATTATTTTTGTAAAAATGCAGTTGCCTGAAAATAAATGAGTTATTATTATTATATTAGATTAAAAGTAGCTTGCTTACCTTTTAATCAATTAAATGAATGTTTATAATATAGTCTTGTCTTAACACGTTACATCCGAGTGTATAAGAAGATCTGAAGTCACAAAGGATCTGCACGCTTTTTAGGAATTGCCTGCTTTGCGAATGTCTCAAAAATTCTACAGCGACACGACTGTAATTCACTGATTTCTGTCTTTTTCATATTCTCTACCTCATAGTGTCTACCTTTTGCAGCTTTGATTAGCCTTTAGAATCATTTCTCCTTCTTTTCTACAAACTATGTAACTATTATACTACAATTATTGTACTATCCACTAGAGTTTTTTACCATATTTCATCACAGTAGAGTGTATTAGGCCTCTAAGGACGCTCTAATCCCGTATGATTGGAGTTAGTTAGAATTACTATATACAAAAATATTGTTTGTCCGTGACACATCTTGCGGCGTTTTAATTGAATATACCCTAAAAATTGTCCTGGCCTATTTTATCCCAATAATTAATAGAGGTGCAGAGTAAACAGTGTAGTTACACCGACGATATTGGACCCAATTAGGATGAAATGTACTGAATTTTTTTACGAATGTCTGCTGTCGATACGCTACTAGACTATTTAAAGGGCCTCTTGTATTGAACCTATATTATTCCTTCCCTTTTTTATCCTTCTTGTATTTCTTACCAAAAGAACGTATCCTAGACCAAAATTTTCATCTTAGGTTCGCGACGACCACAACTACCCATCACTAGTTACCCAAATACCGCATCCATACCTCTGCTCACAATTTTCACCCATCAGAAACCTGTGCAGTCCCTTAGCTTTGTGCATTATTGTTTTACGGGGAAATGTTCTGTATTCTTTGTACATTGCCTTATTTAACAAGTGCCTACCCCGTGCCCCGTTCAATGCCGGGTTTGGTATTATAATGAATACTTGATGAGACCTCACTTTGTCTTCCCCTGTGTGGAGTTTTGAATATAATTTCATTGTTTAATTGTAGGCCACGTTTGAAAGGGCTTTGAAAAGAAAATGTTGAGGGTTTATATGAAAAAGGTATGTGATTTTATATTTCATGAGTACTTTAATATGTATGCTGTAGGGGTTTGATGACAGTGAATAAAAAAAAAAACGATTTAAAACTGTTGAAAAAATTTACCATCAGAAACATATCCGTACCAGTCTAGCAACAGGAATTGTGTTCAGTAGTGGTATAAAAACGAAGTAGGGAAGAGAAAGGTAAGATTCCCAGGCTACGATGTGTCAAAACAGTCGATGAATCTGATATATTATGCATATAGTGAAGAAGAAGGTAATTTGTAATCTTTAGATACATGGCCTACCAAACTAATAAAAACTAAAGGATATGGAGAAAATTATTAGTAATAATACACTACACCAGTACGTATCGATTGCCCAGAGCTGACATTATGATTCTAGAAGGGTTGGAATGTTAATGCATGCACTAGGCTATGCATTAAGATTGAAAACCTTAACGATTAACGAAACCTTAGGGTAGTTGTGTATGTGATAAAAGATATATAAAAAGAAACTACAAACTATTCACAGGCATACATCACAAGGGCAATGATTTTTCCCTAACCCTATTATATCGGGACCTAACATATCGAAATTTTCTTTTTTTTGAAATAAAAATTCTTAGCCCCACAAATCCTAGGATTTACTCCTGTGTCGTGGGTGTGTTTACAAACATGAAAATTCACATACACAAATACCCAGACCGGAACAAATAATTGTGGATCACACAAAGAATTTTCCAGTGCGGGAATCGAACCCGCGACTATTAGGCACAGTGGGCGGAGCGGCTTAAGCTCTTAACCACTGCGCTAAATCGTCCAACAAATAAAAATCTATATGAAATATTTCAGATTATACAAGAATTCTAAACCCCAGTATAAATTTACGTAAAATAGGTTTTTTTCCAGACTTATATAAGCTTAAGGATATACACAGTCTGCACCCCGATTGGGAAATACAGGCCATCGCGCCTATAACAGTATTTATTTTTCATACAGATTCATTAAACCTAACAAAATCCAACTTCTAACAAACAATTGTAAGCCCATGTATTAACTAAATGTTAAACAAATTCCCAAAAATACAGAAGTAACATCGAAATACCAAATACTAAATTTATTAAATATAATAAGCCTCATTATAACAATTTTTACATCGATCATTTACGAAAAACAATTTGGGAAGACCACAGCCCGAGGGCTTTAGGCAAACTGGTTCCGTTGACGCTATGGCTGTGAGTGGAGCCTGCTATTGGTCGATTCGAACAGGTGTGGAGTAACCAGGTAATGAATCTATTTCTGACAATACATGGTGTTTTGAAAAGATAAGTATTTTTTCTGAGTGTTACATAAAAATACCAAATATTAACGTGTGTGGTGGAGTGTGGTGTGAGAATATTTTTATAACATTTAGATAGGTTTATAAAAAATAGACACTGTAACGCCTGGAAATATAGGCATGACAGTGTCTATTTTTTTCAAGCAGGGGTAGCAAAGGTGTATTGTGTTCATCCACTTTTCGCCGAAGATGTTGGGTGCCATATAATACGACGGACGACGGACGGACGATTTGGCGCAGTGGTTAAAATCTTAAGCCGCTCCGCCCATTGAGTCTAATAGTCGCGGGTTCGATTCCCGCACGGGACAAATCTTTGTTTGATCCACAATATATTTTTCCCTCTGGGTATTTGTGTGTGTGAACTTTCATGTTTCTAAACGCACCCACGACACAGGAATAAATTCTAGTGCGGGGCAACGTTTAAAAAAAAAAAAAGAATACAAGGTACGCCTATTGCCATATACCGGGCACAATTCCAGACTCCGGACTGGTACTGGGAAATTTTCGAAAAAAACAAACTTTTTTGCGACATGTTAACAAATTTGGTTGATATTATAATTAGGTATAGAGAACCTTCTTTTTGGATTGCTTCGTTGGCCATCGTGCGGTTGAGTCTGATTCATAGGATGGGCAAAGTTAATCTATTGAAAAATATCTCATTAGCAGTCCAGAGTCTGCCCGGTATAATAGCAACAGACTCGCCTCCCATTACATTGGCACCTTTTTTCGAATGGAAACGCATCGCGGGCTTAATAATTATGTGGGGCTTGCTACTACTAAAATTCCCTGGCGACCGTCTCTTCCCCGAGTGCCCCACCGCGGGAATCGCCAATGGCATAACATACGCGGCGCGGGCACGCCTATAGTCTTTTCCACAAGGCATGGGTATGGTGACATTGGATGTTCCATTTTACGCATATTGTATTTAAGAATATTGAAAATACATAATCCAAAAAATAATTAGAATATAAAAATACATCAAATATCTACCTTTAGTTTTTATTTAAATCATATTCTGTTCATAAATTCGCGTAATTATTTAAAAACCTTCATAAAATTCTATTAATCAGTTATGTTAATTATAACGGTTTGCATTATAGGGACTGACCATTAAAAAAAAAAAAAAAAAACACAATTAAATGCATATAATCAATGTTGTTTTTTAAAATGTGCAAAATCGATTGCTGATTTTTAACGAAAATATTATTCTATGTATCTGACTGAAATGTTTAGTATTCTCATGGTAAATAAATTAATAAATAAGGAAGCAGCGCGTTTTCTTCACGGGCCTATCACTGTTCGGGCGACCGGTTGCCCCTGCCCGGTATACGCAGGCCTATGTTCATGGAGGGGGGAGGTCGTTTTCAGTGTACGCTTTACGCCTTCGCCCGACGCGTCTTCCACGTGCGAGATTATAGGAGGTCTCCTCCCACTCCTACTTAGCCTTCTCTTTTGCCGTCAATACGGCCTCATTACATTGGGACCTAGCATCGTCAATAATATGTAGATGTAGACAATACACTTTGACCACTCCCGCTTGGAGAATAATAGGCGTGACGTCGTTTATATTTATTAGTACTTTTTCATTTTAGGAATTTTAATCTTATAACTAAATAAAAAAAAATCCATGAGTATTTTGCTGGTATTTTTTTTATAAAATATTTATTTTTAATTCATGTTTGACAAGCAAATTTATTCGATTATATTTGAAAAACCTGATCAAGCAACCTGTCATTGCAATAGGCATACCCCCTACCTACTACGTGTTTCGTTTTTTAGTATGTGGACGATTGCAAAATATTTTGAGACCAGCAATCAGCAACTACACATTTTTATGTTAAATGTTTTTCAATTTGATGATAAAATAAATTTATTCAGCTATCAGAACACCCTGTATTCAAGCGCCGTAGAAAGCACAGTAGGTGTCTAATCAAGTTTTATTATAATACCTATATATTACACCTTACTAGTCGCCATGGGAACCGGGAATCGCCAGATCGATCAACGTCTTTATCTTTTATCTTTGTGTAATGTTTCAAATATTTATTTGTATGATTTGTTTATTTAAAAAAAATAAAGTGGTCTCATACTAAAATTATTCCTTAACTGCGCTAAAATTATGGATGTGTTTACTAACATGAAATTTACATAGAAAATAAGAAAAAAGCAGTTTATTTGTAACGAGCATTATATAATAGAAGTATATAAACATAGCAATAATAATAAGTAAATAAACACAAAAGAGAACACGTCAAATAAAGTGTGCCCGTTATAAACCAGACCGAAATCACTATTTGTGGGCTACAAATAGCTTTGTGCCATACGGGGATAAAACTCGCGATTATTCAATGTAATGGTCGGAGCGGCTTAGGGAATAAATACTTCCAACAAGATGTTTCCTGACAGACCTCTGTGGCTTCCTCCAGTCTCATAATTCATCTCATACACACTCGCCGGTTACGGAGACTCTTGATTTGCCCTTCAGGTAAGACACGGTCTATTTGGTCATGGTGAGATAGACCTATCTTAAGCACTAAATCGACACCAAACCAACCAAACTTTCAAGTCCCCAAAATAGCTGCGGCCTCCCCAAATTTATTCCCACCATATTACGACACCATATGTTCCTGGCAGCACCAAAGTATACCTATAATTTCATTACCTGGTGTCTGCCTCGTTGGTCTGGTGGTCGCATCGCTTTGTGATCATGAGGTCCTGGGTTCAAATCCTAGGTCGGACAAATGTAATTTTTCTAACGAAAAATTCCCAGTATGAGTCCGCAGGCTGGAATTATGCCCGGTATATGGCAATAGGCTCGCCCCCTATTACATGGGACCTAACATCGTCGGCGAAACGTGGGTGTACTCAGTACACCTCTGCCCCCCCCCCCTCTGAGGAATATAGGCGTGACAGTGTTTTTTTTTTCAATACAGCAAAAGTCGGATTATATCTTCCATGGGAACGTGTTTGGTATTGAACTGGTCACCCATACAAAAATGCTACCATGATAAATACACCTTAACTTCTGACTTACACTAATGAATCTAGTCACCAAGCCAAAAATGTTTCCTTGCTGAACACACCTTACCCTCACCAAACTTTCGAGTCCCCAAAATAGCTGTCCCCAAATTTGTTCCCACGTTATAACGACATTATTAAATTATGTTCCTGGCTTCACCAAAACAGAGATACCTTTTATGTCCCAAAACGCATTATATTTCATGTGAACACCATAAAAGTCAGATTACCGCTTCCGTATTATTGTGTTGCCATAAAAATATTATCATAATACTTTTTGTAATGGCAATAAATAGAATGAGGCGCCCGTTACGTTGAGAAATTAAGGTTAAGTAGCAGTTGACTAGGTCAGCTCGAGATGGGTGACCGTTTGTGGTAAATCAACTTTTTGACCGTCTTTACAGAAGCCCAGTTAAGCTATTGGTCTCAGTTACAACTTGATCCTTTTTTTTTGTTAAAAACAACCCCACACTGTGAATTTATGCTCTTATGTTGAGGGTGCGTTTAGGAACGTGAAAATCATATACAGCAATACTCAGACTGACATAAAGATTTGTGGGTCATACAGAGATTTATCCTGTGCGGGAATCGAACCTGCGACTATTCGACCTAGTGAGTGGAGCGGCTTAAGCTCCTTAGCTCCTAGCACTTGTGCCTGGCATTAACCTGATCTGGATACGTATTTGGCGCAGCCGTGAGTGACATACTCGTGTGCATTTGTGTGTAGTGTTCCTGTATATTTTTCAATGTCAATTATGACGGACGATTTGGCGCAGTGGGCTTAAGCCGCTCCACCTACTAGGTCGGATAGTCGCAAGTTCAATTAATAATAATAATAATAGCCCTGTTAAGAAACTGTCCCACGGGCCTCCTCTCAAACTGAGAGGGTTTAGGCCATAGTCCACCACGCTGGCCCCGTGCGGGTTGGCGAACTTCACACACCTTTGAGAAGCTCTTAGGCATGCAGGTTTCCTCACGATGTTTTCCTGCACCGTTAAAGCAAGTGATAATTAATTTTGGAACTCTGTACTCTCTGCTTACCCCGCAAGGGATCTGGCGTGAGGTTATAGATAGATAGATAGATAGATAGATAATTAATTTTTAATACGCACATGCCTTCGAAAAGACAGAAGTGCGTGCCTGGGTTTGAACCCGAGACCTTTGACTTTGCAGTCCAACGGTCTAACCACTAGGCTATCAGTTCAATTAAAACGTAACAAATATTTGTGTGACCCATAATTATTTGTTTCGGTCTGGGTATTCGTGTATGTGAATTTTCATGATTGTAAATGGACCTACGGCACAGGAATAAACACAAGGGTTTATGGGACCAGGTTTTAAAAAAAAAAACGTTCGAACTTTATGTCATTGAATGGTTGAATTGTTGATATGTATGTGTTATAACAGCTAAATATTGGGTCTCTCGTGCTGTAAAAAATATATTTTTTTTCTTTCCTTCTAATGAATAGACCAAACCCTCCGTCAAAATCTTGATGTGGTAGTCGCTTAAGGTACGGCCACACCAACGCGTCCAGCCGCGTCTGCGATGGCGTGCACGGTGGCGATGAGTTCCTGCAGTAGTATTTCTATATATAAATAATAATATCAGCCTATACTGCCCACTGCTGGACAAAGGCGTTCTCTCACAAATCGAGGTGAGAGATAAGGTCATACTCCTCCACGCAGACCCAGTGCGGATTGATGGAGGCAGGTTTGTGGCCACCTGCTGTTGGAACTTATCAAGCCGCCTTTATGGCTTCCAACTCGGCTTAACCACTACCACATTATGTGGTAGCCGGGACCAACGGCTTAACGTGCCTTCCGAAGCACGGAGACGCTCGAATATGAAAATTCCACAAACAGTCACCCATCTCGGGCCGACCGAGTCGAACGCTGCTTAACCTTGGTATTCGGTAAGAACACCGCGGTCGCACAGCGCTACGAACGCCTCTGTATTTCTATGGACGTACGTAAATACGTCGTCCAACGTCCAACCAACGCGTCCTGCGTCCTCCACGCGGGATCTGAGCAGCGTCTCCACGCGTGATCATAAAGAGATACGTACTGATCGCCACCGCGGACACCGCCGCAGCTGGACGCGTTGGTTTGACCCTTAGTCAAGTTAGAAGCTTTATAGGTGGCTTGATATGTTCCAACATTACACTTCTGCCATTCCCACTTGGGAAATATATGCGTGAAGTATACACATTTTATGTAGCTTTATCTCCTTTAATAGCCATACTTATTCTCTTCTATCATCCTAACATTAGTTAAAGCTCTCAATTTTATTAACCCGTAAACCCATTTTGGTTGGGTAACGCTAAACAACTATTAAAGAGTTAGAATCCTTATTCACTATAACCAATCGAAAACGTAACGCAGCAAGTTCCGCTAATTTCCTTAACCGATTGTTTGATACAGAATATCAGGGTTATTCCGATCCTTGCATCCCCACTCTATAGATACCGTAGTACCGGCTTAGAATACACTTGCATATCACTAAAGATACCGGGGTGGACGGAGGTGGAAAACTAGGGGCGGTTTAAGCCGATAAGAGTCCGGCACTACCTGGAATAGCTGTATGTCCATGAGGATTTCCCCTCGTTGGGAAAAAAGGTTATTCTGATCTGATCTGGTTTTCCTCTAGTTTTGAACCGCAAGGTATTTCATTTTTTGTTTTTGTTGAAACGTAGCCCCACACTTCGAGTTATTCCTGTATCATGGGTGCGTTTACAAACATGAAAATTCACATACACAAATACCCAAACCGAAACAAATAATTGTTGATCACACAACGATTTATCTCGTGCGGGAATCGAACCCGCGACTATTAGACTCAGTAGGCGGAGTGTATTAAGCTCTTAACCACTGCGCTAAATCGTCGGTCGATTATTCCGATCTGATCACCTGATCTGATTCACCTTCTAAAAATGATACGGGATCCAATCGGAAATGCAAAATCAAACTTATTTTTAATATTTATAAAGCTCTCGTTCGCCCCTTCCTCATTAAATAAATATTTTTTTGAAATAAACGGATATTGTAATTTGAATTTTATTTCACTGCGACTACAATTCATTTTGAGTTGATAGCTTTAAAAGTTTTCCAAAACTGTATGTTGTCACAAACTATAGAAAGGGCTAACCATTTTAGTCGTATTTTTTAAGGGGCCAGTTATGCTATCAGGGGTGAAACATATGGGGCGAACGGGTGCGAGACCTATATTTAGTAGATCAGACAGACGAAAACTTTAATTTAAAAAGACCATTTTAAAGACTAGCTTTTCTATCAGAAACACAACCGAGACCGACAAGTACTATGGTACTTGTTAAGACAAATCCAACAAGCCCCAATACGTCGAGGTTTTGTTAAGTATTTGAGTAGTTCAGTTGGCCACCCTACGGCTCCACAACAGATCCTGGACACCATTTGAGTCTATAAAACTCATCAAGACAAATCCAACGAGCCCAAACACGGCGGGATTCTGTTCAGTAGTTGGGAAGTGCTATTGGCCACCCTCCGGCTCCATCATCAGACTCTGGACATCATTCGGGTCTACTGAATTTGTCAAGACACCCACCACGAGCCCAAACACGAAGTGGTTATATTAAGCAGTTGGGTACTTCCATTGGCCAACCTCCGGCTCGATCATCAGACCCCGTATGATACGGGTCTACAGAACTCGTGAAGACAAATCCAACTAGCCCAAACGCGGCGGGGTTAGGTTGAGTAGGTGGGTGGTTCCCTTGGCTACCTTTCCTCTTTATCATCAGGCCCTGACCATCATCTGGTTGTAAGCTACTGGTCAATACCAATCTAACAAGCCTAAACACGAGTTGGTTATAATGTGTAGTTGACATGCTCCCCTGGCCAGGTTCCGCCGCCATCATCAGATCAGCCCTATGGTACCATATTATTGCATTGTCACCAAACTTGTTGTTATTATATAAGGCTGCCAAATTTCAGCTTAATCGGATAACCGCAAGTGCTTGAAAAATCAATCACAAAATTTGAACCGGAAAGAAAGACAGACAGACATATAAAATCTTATAATAATAAACAGCAGGGGATCTGTTTTGGAGATCGGACCGAAATAAATCATTACACAATTATTTCTCGGGCCTCTTGATTCTGTGGTTAAGAGCTTAAGCCGGTCTACCCACTGGATCGAGTAGTCGCGGGTTTGTTTCCCGCACAGGACAAATCTTTGTTTGACCCAAAAACGTTTTGGCCTAGGTCTTTGCGTATCTGATATTCATGTCCGTAAACGCATCCAAGATACAGACATAATAAATGTGGGGATACGTTTTTTTTAATAGAAAGAGACTGAAATAATTCGTAGATTGGGGTAACGTTTTTCAATAAAAACGAGAAAAGAATCATAACGCTCCGCGTTTGGTTATGATGAATATGGACCCTGATCTTATTACGCAGCATGTGATGGTTAAGTGTGGTTAATTAGTGGCTGTAAAGGAAGTGTTGAAATTATTGGTTAGTGATGCGTTTTACTGATCAATCGGTAGTGATCTAAAATAGCGGTCTTAGGTTACTCAAAATCATAAAAAAGTTACTATTTTTCTTAAAAGTCCAATTTTATAAACAAACTAACTTCTGCCCGCGACTCCGTCCGCGTATCCTATGAGTTAATACAGGTAGGAAACTATCTGCGTGCCAAATTTCATCCAAATCCGTTCCGCCCTTATTCTGTAAATGAGTAACAAACATCCAAACATCTGTACCTGCCAACTTTTACATTAAAAATATTAGTAGTATATGGTGTGACAAGTAAAGACACTAAATTTAATATGATTAGGACAAAGAGAAAGAACTGGATAATCATTGAATGAATAAACTGAATGAATTTTCAACCGTGTCAATTTTGTCTTTAGCTATCGCACAATATTTGCTCAAAAAATTGGTCACTTAAAAAAACACAGATCACAAATCCATCTAACTATATCGTGTTTGCTATCGCACAGAGCGAGACTGTGCTGTGTGGCGTGTCCCGTATATTTCAGTACATTACAACTATACAGCGCTGCGTCGCCTATGTGGTGAAATTTTAAATGCCTTCTCTCATAAATTTAGGCGAAAGATGAAGTTATACTCCAAGACTAGGAAATTAAAAATATATATCCAGACAAATTGACAACCTCGTTCTTTCTTAAACTCTTTTAAAACCAAAATAAACTGCGATAAAATCCATAATATAGTTTTATTTCATGAGTAATATTCGCGTAATTATAAAAACTAAAACACTTAATTTCATTTATATTTTTCAGTTCTATGAATAAATTGCCGCCATTATAAAGTCTTAACTATAACATCACACCAGATAATATGTTGTAGATAAATCATGCGGACGCACTTAAAATTGTCAATTTAACATTTTTTAACATTTCTGCGACTCAATTTCTGTCCAAATTCCCATGACGCCCTTCTTCCTTCTGTTTCTAAGGTCCGTAGGAAAAACGAAGTCATAGGATGAATTAAAAGAAGGACTGACAGAGAAATTTGGGCAGAAATTTTCGGGTCACCATTCTGTTACATTTCTGTAGCACATCGAGCGTCTAAGTGCATCGAAAGACATGTTAAGGTGTTGGTCCCGGATACCACGTAATAAGGTAGTCATTAAGCCGAATGGGAAACCTTATAGGCGGCGTGATATGTTCCAACAGCAGAAGGTCACAATTATGCCTCCACCAATTTGCACTGAGTCGGTATGACAAGTATGACCTTATCTCTCTCATCTCGATAATTGGGACAGTATAGGCTGGTATTATTATTACTAATATTAACATTTACTTTGCTCGAAACGCGGCTTTTACTGAAAGATCCGACGAAATTTGTGTAATTCTGTCTATATCGTCTCGTCAGATACCTTTCGGGTTTGTCAAAGAGAACCTACAATGTTACAGGAATATCTTTCCTTAAGAAATTCTCTGGCTTTGTCTAATTCTCTTTTCTATTTTTTTTAAACAGTCACGCCTTGTTGGAAAGATGTATTATGCATATGTTTACCCACATCACAATAGCAGTGATAGCCTAGTGGTTAGACCGCTGGACTGCAAAGTCGGAAGTATTGGGTTCAAACCCAGGCACGCACCTCTATCTTTTCGAAAGCATGTTCGTATTACAAAATAATTATCACTTGCTTTGACGGTGAAGGAAAACATTGTGAGGAAACCTTTCTTGCCTAAGAGTTTCTGGAAGGTGTGTGAAGTTCGCCAACCCGCACTGGGCCAGCGTGGTGGACTATGGCCTAAGCCCTCTCAGTCTGAGAGGAGGCCCGTGCCCAACGATGGGACGGTTTCTTAACACGGCTTATATAATATACCCACCTCGATTCTTCGTCCCAATGCAATAGAAGAAAGAACTACTGTTTTCATACTGGTTACAAATCCAGATTCCAGGAAGCTACTAAGAATTTCTTTAATTGAAAAACGGACGGACAATTTGGCGTAGTGGCCGGACAATAGTTTCATCTCCTCCGCTCACTGGGTCGAATAGTCGCGGGTTCATTTATTTATTTATTGATTTATTAAATAGGTACATAAACAGATTACAACCAATAATAATAAATAAAACATAAGTATCTTAATTTAGTTCTGGGAAGTAACCCTTAATAATGTACACAAAAAGAAAAACATGCCATCATTAACTTATAATTAATAATATCAGCCTATACTGCCCACTGCTGGGCAAAGGCCTTCTCTCACAAATCGAGGTGAGAGAGATTGGGTCATACTCCACCACGCGGACCCAGTGCGGATTGGTGGAGGCAGGTTTGTGGCCACCTGCTGTTGGAACTTATCAAGCCTACCTTACCTTTAAGGCTTCCAACTCGGCTTAACGACTACCACATTAAGTGGTAACCGGGACCAACGGCTTAACGTGCCTTCCGAAGCACGGAGACGCTCGAATATGAAATGCCACAAACGGTCACCCATCTCAGGCCGACCGTGTCGAACGCTGCTTAACCTTGGTGATCGGTAAGAACACCGCGGTCGCACAGCGCTACGAGCGCCTCTTATAATTAATCTAGACTAATATTACAAAGAGGAAAGTTCGCACGGGTTAAGCCTGTGTGTGCCCCCCAACGGTTTGTTGCGGTATTGGTATAATTATCGTATTTGAAAGAAAGAAAGAAAGAAAGAAAGAAAATTTATTTATTTTGATAAACACACACAGTCCAAAAACAAAGCAACAACAATAAATTGTATTTAATTCTATATTAAATGAATCTGGACACATGTTGTCATCAAAATGGGTTCCCCATTCAGCTAAAAGCTGTAACACGGTCGTAACCGTGCTACAGCGCTGATTTTCAATGAGGGCCCAAAGTGGCGTGCGAGCATTGAGTCAAACTAAAACAAGTATTTCGCAGTGTTATAAAATTATAACTGTATAATTCTGCACTTAACACATAATAAGTGCTAGGGATTACGCAGCATTTGTAAATGTACCCACGATACGGAAATAAATCCTAGTATGGGACTACGTTCTGAAATAAAAACAAAATCTAGTAATTTTGTCAGAGGTTCTTTACATGTATGACGTGCTGAACGGGACGTAGAGTCTGAAGTTATCACTTACTTTTTCTTTCTTGACTATTCAAAAACCCTTTTTTTGTTTGACCGTCTCGTTGGTCTAGTAGCAAAGGGTATCGCTTGGTGATAACGAGGGGCTGGGTTCAAATCCTAGGTAGGACAAATAAAGTTTTTCTAAAGAAAACTTCCCTGTCCGGAGTTTGGAATTGTGCCCGATATATGGCAATAGGCTCGCCCCTTATAACATGGAACTTAACATTGTCGGCGAAAAGTGGGTGTACACAGTACACTTCTGCCATCCCGCTTGGGGAATATAGGCGTGACGGTGTTTTGCTTTTTGGTATGAAAAAACTTTTGACTTTGATTTTGAGACCCAGTATTTGAAATCAACACTTAAAGATCGTTACCTAATAAGACCAACGAGGCAGTTACCAAAATAATATTTGAAAAGACCGTGTCTTTAACAGAAGAAAAATATCTGTTCCTTTTTAAACGTAAAACAAAAAAGGATCATCACATGCAATCCAAAAGAGCCGTCATTCTAACACATGCAATCCAAAAAAAGATCCAACAATCGAATTCATTAACATCGGCACATCCCTAATTCAATTAAGCGCCAGCTAAAGATTAAATTAAGTCTGACATAATCAGGTGTCCATTCATAATATATAAAACATTAAAGCGACCGGGAATTATTATCGGAAGGCGACGATACATCGAAATGCTATGTTAAGAAGCAGCCACACACTGTTGTGTCTTTTTTGTTCTATGGCTGATTTACCATTTTTTTTGTCTCCCGCTTTGCATAGAAGGGAAGTGGAATTTTATTTTTTTCTAACACTCCTGTTTTATTTCTTTCTAATTAAATTTGTCGTGGGTTCCAAGACAATTAAAGCGGCTTCCCGGGACATTTCAAGGCTCAAATCTAGGTGTCATCTAATGAGACGGTTGTGAATCCTAGCATACAGGAGTTATAATGGGGGATAATGAGTGGCGGGCTTAGTCCTATTAAAAAAAAGCAGTCACACTGTATTATGAATCAGAGTTAAGCACGAAAAGGTTGACGTTAGAGTGACGCTAGCGAGTTGATATGCTGTCCTTGCCACACTACACATTTACTAAATAAACATGAATGGGACACCATGATTACTCGCTAGCGTCAAAGTTTTATAACTAAGCCCTCATACCTTCTAATTGTTGGGTAAAGGCGTTCCCCCATAAATCGAGGGAAGAGAGAATAGGCCATACGCCACACTATCTGAAGGTTTGGTTAAATAGTCGACGGAGCGCAACGGAGGCGTGCGGCTGACGCTTGGAAGCTGGTCCACAGCGCGGCACGCACGTCTCACTGCAGACGCGACGTCACGCCGGCCAAGCACCAGCTCAACATTATCGTTCCGCTCGCCAGCGGTTGAGCGTCTCGCTGCCGCAGTGCTTCGTTTGTAAGCGCGTTGAGCGCGACGGAGCGTGCCATGACGTTTGCTATCGCACAGAGCGAGACTGTGCTGTGTGGCGTGTCCCGTATATTTCAGTACATTACAACTATACAGCGCTGCGTCGCCTATGTGGTGAAATTTTAAATGCCTTCTCTCATAAATTTAGGCGAAAGATGAAGTTTTACTCCAAGACTAGGAAATTAAAAATATATATCCAGACAAATTGACAACCTCGTTCTTTCTAAAACTCTTTTAAAACCAAAATAAACTGCGATAAAATCCATAATATAGTTTTATTTCATGTGTAATATTCGCGTAATTATGAAAACTAAAACACTTAATTTCATTTATATTTTTTAGTTCTATGAATAAATTGCCGCCATTATAAAGTCTTAACTTTCACTGTCTTAGACGAAAAAAATGATTAATGCTTAAATATTTTATCATCTCAAAAAACGAGATAGTTGAAAGTTTTATTACTTTTTAAATGAGATTATTATCCTTTTGATAAGACAAGTTTTGAGATGGATTTGATTAAAGATTGTGCGGTAGGTAAAACGTAAACGCAACAGCAAGCGTCATGACCCGCCGCCGTCGCGCCCGACATGCTTACAAACGTAGCACGGCGGAAGCGTCTCGCTAGTGTTAAGCGCCCACTTAGCCGGCGTGACGTCGCGCCCGCATTGTGACGTGCGCGTCGCGCTGCCGACCACCGGCCGAGCGTCAGCCAAACGACTCCGACGGCTATTTAATAATAATAATAAAGAGGGAGAGTTTAAGATTCTTTCAATCTACAACTGTCCGAAGAAAAATCCCTCAGGTTTCTCTCTGAAATGGATTCCTAAAAGTATCTTGGTATGTCACAAGTCTTAAGTATAGCTGAACAGGATATGAAACAATCATTGATAGATCGGTTCTTTAGCCGCCTGATAAAAGTGTTAAAAAGCCTTTTATCAGGTGGAAATAAGGTCCAAGCGTTCAATGGTAGGGTCATGCCTGATCTTACTTACTCTTTTGGCATACTAAGGTGGACTCAGTCTGAACTGGATGCCCTGGATAGAAAGGTCCGTCGATTGCTGACAGCGTATCGTATGCATCACCCGCGGTCGCCTGTTATGAGGTTGTACATCCCGCGGAAGTGCGGTGGTCGGGGGTTTTTAAACGCTAAGACACTACATAACCGCGAGGTGTACAATCTCAGACAGTACTTTCTGAGTGTGTCTGTGGTGATGTATCGAGATGTTGCCGCAATCGATAGAGGCCTAACTCCGCTTTCCTTGGCAAACGGGAACTGGCGAAAGCCCCAGGTATTAAGTATTTCGGACCGCACTATTACTTGGAAGGGCAAGGAGCTACACGGATGGTTCTATCGGGCTCTTATAGGGCCTAATGTGGACCAGCTCGCTTCCGTGACCTGGCTACGCTTTAGTAATCTCTTTGGGGAAACTGAAGGGTTTGTCTTTGCAATTATGGACGAAGTTATCATGACGAACAACTACCGGAAACACATACTAAATGACGGTACGGTTGTCATTTGTCGGGCATGCCAACGTCCCGGTGAGTCTATTAGACATGTAGTTTCCGGTTATTCTCGTCTTCCTAACGAAGAGTACCTGCATAGATATAACCAGGTGGCTAGGATTATTCATCAGCAACTTACTCTTAAATATGGCCTTGTGGACTCTGAAGTACCATACAACCAGTACCAGCCTTTTCCAGTTCTAGAAAGTGATCATATCACGCTCTACTGGGATCAATCTTTTTATCACGGACTGGACTATTGTAGCCAATAAACCTGATATCGTGATAATAGATCGATCAATGCGTCGTGTAATGCTAGTTGATGTTACCATTCCGCATGATGAGAATCTTGTGAAGGCCGAAAAAGAAAAATTATCTAAATATTTGGACCTGGCCCATGAGATTACCGCCATGTGGAATGTTGATTCAACTATCATTATTCCGATAGTCGTTTCAGTCAACGGCCTTATAGCGAAGAGCTTCGATAAACACCTCGAGAAGCTCTCGCTAGGTGGTTGGGTGAATGGCCTGATACAAGAGGCCTGAGGAGGTTCCTCTCTTTGGAGCCCTGACCCGGTGGTCAGGTTGGACCTTGCTGTCGGTGGAGCACTTTTTTTTATACAATATATACACGAATATTTGTATTTTGTATTTTTATATAAATTTTTTTAGAAATTATACTTAATAAATATATACATAAAAATAATAATACATTTATTCATTTCATTCGGACATTCATCCATATGAGTACATACATATGTTAGTAATTATATTGTTAGTAGAGACAAACAGAAAACAAAACAAAAAGAAATAATTTTATTCGGCCGCCCGGTTTGACGGCGCCACATGTGTGGTGGTCCAGTCCCGCAATGTCGGCTCTTCGACCGTCTTCGCCACAGTGCGCAGGACACTGTTGGGGCTGGCGCGCACCCGCCACCACAGGGACGCGATCCGCTTTTGAATTATAGCGTAGAAGTCATATGTGCTTCCGCGAACATCCCCGAGGCGCTGCAGTACCTCGGCAACCCCATCAATGCCCTAAACGTTATTATATTGTACGTACAGGACGACGCCAGCCCTTCTAGTATTGCTGATCCACAGACTGCAGGTGTAAAACTTTTCGCAAAAGGCTCTAAACAAGGTTAGTTTTACACCATTAGTACACTTCGCAAATCTGCGAATCAACATATTACTTTTCACTGACAACGCCCTACGTTCTCTCTTCAGGTCCAGGTCATCGTTCTGGTTTGCGGTGACCCAGTGTTCCAGGTATTTAAATTCCGACACTAACTAAAGGGGTGAACCTCTTATCATTACCGACGCAACCGAAGAATATTCTTTAGTCCCTGCCCTGAAAACGAGTAGCTCACTTTTGTCGGCATTATACCTGAGACCATGGGCCTCCGCATACCCCTCACACATCCCTACCAGTTTTCTTAAGGCACTGATTGAGGGGCTCAGCAGCACCATATCATCTGCATAACTTATATTGTTTACAAATATACCACCTATAGAACAACCTATGTTGGCGCTGGTGAGCTCCTCAATCAACCGGTTAACGTAGAGAATAAAGAGTTTGGGTGAGGTTGCCCCCCTGCCTCACGCCGCACTCGAGTTGGTACGCTCCGGATAGTGAGCCTCCCCGTCTAACCACGTTACTTTGGTGCCCTTACCAATTCTTTAATAGGTCGTGTGGTCTGCGTACAGTTTATTCCAGACCTTGCTATGGGACACCAAATCGAATGCCTTTGACAGATCAAGAAAACACGCATAGATAGGTGTCTTCCTATCTATATAGAATCGTACAGTATGCTTGAGACACAGTACAGCCGCGTCTGTTGAGAGTCTAGACTGAAATCCAAATTGCGGGTCGTCATGCTTTATATACTCATTTAACTGCTGGTGCAGCATAATGTCCAGCACTTTGGCTACGATGGTTGCTAATGATATGGGCCTATAATTAGTCTTATCAGACGCATCCCTCGTACGGGTTTAGAGTATTGGTACCACCAGGGTTCTCATTATCTCGTCAGGCAAGTATGTGTGACACACGCAAAAGGAGAAGAACATGGCTAGCACTAGGGTAACTGACCACCCGCACGCTGCAGGTAAGGGAACATCCGCATGTTTTTGTATTTGACAAAACCTTTATAAAATAATAGGTATTTGGTAATAAACCCTGACTATATATATGACATACCTAGGGTGTATGAGCTTTGTTGTGTTATTCTTTCAGTTATCCTACTAATATTTTAAATGTGAAAGTTTGTATGTTTGGATGTTTATTTCATCACAGATTGTTTATTATGTGGATTACCACATAGGATACTTATATCGCTCGTAGCGCTGTGCGACCGCGGTGTTCTTATCGATCACCAAGGTTAAGCAGCGTTCGACTCGGTCGGCCTGAGATGGGTGACCGTTTGTGGCATTTCATATTCGAGCGTCTCCGTGCTTCGGAAGGCACGTTAAGCCGTTGGTCCCGGTTACCACTTAATGTGGTAGTCGTTAAGCCGAGTTGGAAGCCTTTAAGGTGGCTTGATAAGTTCCAACAGCAGGTGGCCACAAACCTGCCTCCACCAATCCGCACTGGGTCCGCGTGGTGGAGTATGACCCAATCTCTCTCACCTCGATTTGTGAGAGAAGGCCTTTGCCCAGCAGTGGGCAGTATAGGCTGATATTATTATTATTATATACTTTTATCTCAGAAAAATGTAAAGTTCTTGTCAAAACGAAAACGCGGACAGAAACTAGTAATTTTATACTTGTAACTAGTTGCTGCCCGCGACGCTGATGCCAATACTGCATAAAAGTAAATTTGTACATAAGTATGTATCATTAAAGGAAGGCGCTCGTAGCGCTGTGTGAAGGCGCTCGTAGCGCTGGGAGACCGCGGTGATCTTACCGATTACCAAGGTTAAGCAGCGTTCGACTTGGCCGGCCCGAGATGGGTGACCGTTTGTGGCATTTTCGTGTTCGAACGTCTTCCTGCTTTGGAAGGCATGTTAAGCCGTTGGTCCCGGCTACCACTTAATGTGGTAGTCGTTAAGCCGAGTTGGAAGCCTTAAAGGCGGCTTGATAAGTTCCAACAGCAGGTGGCCACAAACCTGCCTCCGCCAATCCGCACCGGGTCCGCGTGGTGGAGTATGACCTAATCTCTCTCACCTCGATTTGTGAGAGAAGGCGTTTGTCCAGCAGTGGGCAGTATAGGCTGATATTATTATATAGTATTTTATATCTTTTTAAGTTCATGACATTTGGCGTGCCTTATAGCACTCAAAGTTGCGGGAGGGACTGAGCTGTTTGACCTCCAAAATTAATTGTTATACCGGGGTACCTTCACCATTTCAAGACTCCGTGAGCTCATTATGCATAGATGCCACCAACAAAAATAATTAAGAAGTTCAAAGGTGGCCCAGAATAACAATGACTGACCGAGGTTCTCGTATCGAAGTCAAGGTCAAAATGGTATTGTGGTGTTTCTTTCAAAAATCATTGACGTTATCTGGAATTGTACCTAGCATAATGGCATAGCTCGGCCTTTGTAAGATTAGGATCTCTTGGCAAAATGTTAGTATATTCAGGACATCTCTTATGTAAGATTAGTCATATTGTTAAATGCTGTTTGTAAATATAATTGTGGTTGGGAACGATGTGCTGGAGCAAGTGAATGAGTTTGTATATCTTGGATGCGTATTCAGTAAGGATGGAAAATACACCTCTGACATAGAGAAGAGTGAGTGCAGGGAACAGAGTGAATGGGATGGGCGCGATGGGAAAGCTACTTGGGAGCCGGCACTTAAGCCGAAAGGCGCAGCTGGCCATACATAATGGAGTGCTTGTCCCAACACTGTTATATGGCAGCGAGACCTGGTATGTAAGAAGGAGAATGAAAGTAGGATAAATGCGGTAGAAATGCGAGATCTGCGGAAGATGTGCGGAGTGAAGCTGACCGACCGTATTCGCAACAGAGTAGTAAAAAGCAAATAGGTATGAAAGAGAGTATCGGTGTAAAGATGAGAAAGGGTATGCTCCGTTGGTTCGGGCATATAGAAAGAATGTCCGAAGAAACAATGACATAACAGATATACAATGCGAAAGTGGAAGGATGTAGGTACCGGGGAAGACCTAGACTATCTTACCATGACCAAATAGACCGGGTCTTATCTGAAAGACAAGTCAAGAGTCTCCGTTACCGGCGAGTGTGTACGAGACGGACTATGAGAGTAGAGGAAGCCAGAGAGGTATGTAAGGAAACAGCCTGTTGGAACTCTGTACTCTCTGCCTACCCCGTAAGGGATCTGGCGTGATGATATAGATAGATAGATAGATAGCATGTAAATATTGCTGAAATGCCTAATATAAATAAATAAATAAATCTCTCATACACCTTTGTATCGTAAATAACGCAAGACCTCAAACACCCCGATTAGATAATTGCATCACAAATTCAATACGAAAACCAAATTTCCAAATTTAACGTTTTTCACCTTTTTTTAGCACTTTTATACCCCAATGAATTTATACGTGTATGTGTGCGTATTGAGAAATACCTTTTAAAAATGCATTTGAAATCTCCGTATTGCTTTGAATCAAGAATAAATTTAGTTTATTATAGCGCACTGAAAGAGTCTGTAACTCTTTCAGTGCGCCAACAAAAATAATTAAGATTTTATATGAGAGATTTTATCTTCTTCTTCTTCTTCTCAGCCTATACTTGTCCACTGCTGAACATAGGCCTCCCCAATCGCTTTCCAGCGTAACCGGTCCGATGCCACGTCTCTGATCCATATATCATCACTGGTAACACACAGAGAGATTTTATAGAAATTAAAAAAAATAATAGTTGGAATCAATTCATCTACCGACTTAGAACAAACTACTTTCAGGTCTGCGCTACTTATGTTACACCTTGTCTTTAGGCGTGTTGGTGTTAATTTTTTATATTATTGTCTCTCCCGTGTTTTAGATATGCCTTCATCAAATGAGCACCCTTCTTTATATAATCAATGCGTGGTTAGTGGGATACAATTAAGGTTTAACACAACTAGCAAGTCAGCGGGAAACACAAAGACATTTGTTAGATAACACAAGTCATTTAATTAACACGAGTCATTTTATCTATTTGGGTCCCGTTGGGATATATGTAAACCAAATTAGTCTACACCATTTTGAGGGTCAAGAAACATCGTCACGCCTACATGTATTTTTCTAGCGGGGTTGGCAGGTGTTCTGAGTACACCCTCGTTCCTCCGATGATGTTAGGTCCCATGTAATAGGGGGTGAGCCTATTACCATGTACCGGGCACAATTCCAGACTCCGGACTCAGTCAGACTCAGTCTTTGTTAGAAAAACTACATTTATCCTACCTAGGATTTGAACCCAGGCCCTCGTGATCACAAAGCGATGCGCTTTGCCACTAGACCAACGAGACAGTTTGAGGGTCGACTATATCATCACGCCAGATCCCTTGCGGGGTAGACAGAGAGTACAGAGTTCCAACAGGTTCTTTCCTTATATATCCCTCTAGCTTCCTCCACTCTCATAGTTCGTCTCATACACGCTCGCCGGTTACGGAGACTCTTGATTTGTCCTGAGTCTTGAGGGTCAAACTCACCATAAATAAGTTTTCCCTTTCCGTGTGCCCAGTCACTTGACTTACCCCCACTGCCCCAAAACAATGAACTATGTTATCCCAAAATAAGGAAGCGATATAAAGAAAAAACTTCCTAATATTATTTGCTAGGGTACTTTTGTATCGAAACTTTGCACTCAACGAGATTTGTATTGTAAGGTTGGGGTTACGTTGGAGGGTGAATCATTATAATAATAACGCTCGTAGCGATTACGATGCTGGCTCGAGCGTAATGGGGTGTAGCTATAAAGGCCCCGAGGCCAACAACGTAGATCATTCACACACACAAAAATCTTTTATAAAAAAAGGTAAACCGACTTCAAAAAGCAAAAAAATAAATATTTGAAGTCGGTGCTGGTTGGTGCAGTCGGTTACTTGGCACCGACTTCAAATATTTATTTTTTTGCTTTTTGAAGTCGGTTTACCTTTTTTTATAAAAGATTTTTGTGTGTTGGTGCAGTCGGTTACTTGGCACCGACTTCAAATATTTATTTTTTTGCTTTTTGAAGTCGGTTTACCTTTTTTTATAAAAGATTTTTATTTTACAATTTTAAGTGACCAGTGAATTATTCTATAGTAGGGTACCTATAGGCTTGACGTAATACCCATAATATCTCAATTTACACATGCCTATTGTTTGTCGTTAAGGAGTTCCCTGGTGTATCTTCTAAGTCCAAGGTCCAATGTCAATAAAATTAATATGGGACCACCTTGGAGATATACTGAACCCAATGCAAAAAAAATATCAAGATCGGTCCACAATTGACGGAAATATCGCTGAACATACATAAAAAAAAAAAAAAAAAAAAAAGCATACATACAACCGAACATAGAACCTCCTCCTTTTTGAAGTCGGTTAAAAACGCGATCACGATATCCTGAGTTCAAATCCTAGGTCGGATACATATGGTTTTATCGATCGAAAAATTACCAGTATTAGTCCGAACACGTGAATTTTGCCAGTATATGACAACAGGCTTGTCTCCTATTACGTCGGGACTTTTGCCATTATGACGGGCACAATGCCAAGCTTCGGACTGCTACTAGAATATTTTTCTATATCGTCACGCCAGATATAGGCAGAGAATTAAAAGTTCGAACAGGTTCTTTTCTTACATACCTCTCCAGCTTCCTCTCCGGCTTCCTCCACACTCATAGCTCGTTTCATATACGCTCGCCGGTAACGGAGATGCTTGACTTGTTCTTCAGATAAGACACGGTCTATTTGGTTTGTTTGAATGTTTTCTATCGAAAAATTATATTTTTTACGATCTAGTGTTCAAACCCAGGACCTCGTGATTGCTACGTGCATTATTTGCCACTAGATCGACGAACCACTATATAACTTAGGGTTTCAGCACCAAATTGGGAAATAATGCACGATTATTTCAATGCCGTAAATGTGACACAAAAGTATAGTATTCTTCACATTGGATGGGTAGTGACAGTTCTATTTGCTAAACTAAATTATTCTTTATTCAATGGCAATAAGAGGCATGACCGGTTTCTATACTTATAGTTTTATGCCTTAACACCATTGAATTAAATATTAATTTCGTTTGGCGATTAGAACTGCCTCTACCCATCCTGTGTGAAAATTACTATAGCAGTTTCCTTCGCACTTGGTCGGCAGCTAATAAGTAATGTAGCTTTCTAATGGTGTAACAAATATTAAAATCGGGTCAGTAGTTTCAAAGTTTATCGATTAGAAACTAACAAATTCTCTCAACTCGACTGTCTCCTTGGTTTAGTGGCAAAGCGCATCGCTTTGTTATCACGAGGTGCTAGGTCCATATCTTAGGTCGGACAAATGTAGTTTTTCAAACAAAAAATTCCCAGTATGAGTCCGAAGTCTGGCAATGTGCTCGGTTTATAGCAATAAGCTGGCCCCTATTACATGGGACCTAACATGCTCAAGGTGTACTCAGTACACCTCTGCCATCCGCGCTTGGGGAATATGGGCCTGACAATGTTTATTTTTTATTTCTTTCAATTCCCCGTTTCCTGCTCTCTTTTATTGTTGTTAATTTAGTGGTCAATTTTAGACTAGTATAAGAGTCAGTAAGATTTAAGATCAAAATTGTCCGCATTTTAAACGCATATCAGCGTAACCTGGTCGTAAGTAGGTCAACAATGTTCAATTGTATTTAATATAAGAATCTCCCTATTTATACTTTAACCAATGTATAGCTTGTTGGTAGCTTAATAAGTAAATAAAAAAAATCTTTATAATATTTGTATAGATAAAAATTTAATTTAGATCGAAGTTTTATGTTTTAGAACTACAGTTGTATTTTTTTTTTATTTTGTTTTTTTACAAATACTTATACAGCTCTTGAACATAATTGTAGATGTGAACAGAAGTATAATATCTTAAAGCCAATTATGGTTTTACAATTTACACTATACTAGGTCATAGTCTATTTTAATAATAATTAATGATTGAAAACGAATTGCCTTACCTATAAATTATATGCCGTGCATGTGTGTGTATGCGTGTAAGTATTTGTGCACATAAATATACATGTGTACCTAATAAAAGAAAAACAAATTGCATTATAATTACTATAACCATATTATTTAAACTAAAGCAGTGACGTCACTTGTTTTTTAAAGATAGCTTTTGAGGTATTAAATATATCTACCGAAGAAAATTTATTGTTATATGTTCTACGAATGCGGCAAGCGACAGAATTATGTGCATAGTTGATTGTGTTGGCCGGAACATCAAATAAAGTGGTGTCTGGTTCGGTAGGAAGGTGCCCTAAACTGCATTACAAGATTATTTAAAGGAAGGCAATCTACTAGGGGGGATCAAAAAGTAGTCAGAACTACATACTCCTAGGTAAAAAAAAATGGCAGCCATGGCTCAGATGCATATTTGTAATATTAATCAAAAAAAAATCTTCGATTCTCTTTTGTTTTTTCTGAATGTAGTCATTTGTTTGCTTCGTGTCGGAAAGTGTTCTCGAAAATGGAGAAAAACGAAGTGCGAGCCGTTAGTGAATACCTCTGTTTAAAAAAGTTAACGACGCAAGAGATTCATTGCGATTTGGAGGCAACATTAGGAGAGTCTGCTCCACCGTATTCCACTGTCGCAAGGTGGGCTTCTCAATTTCGAGTAGGGAGAACGAGCACGGAAGACAAAAATCGTTGCGGCCGTCCATCGACGTCAGTCACCCAAGAAAATGTTGCGAAAGTCGAGAAAATTGTATTGAGCGATCGAAGAGTTACCATCCGATACTTAATTCAAGAAACGGGCATTTCATATGAAATCATTCAATCCATATTGAAACAATCTTTGAATATGAGAAAAGTCTCCGCAAGATGGGTGCCGAGAATTTTAACCGACAGTCAGAAACAAAATCGACTTGACATTTCGAAGATATTGTTGGACAAGTTTCAAGAAGATTCTGAAAACTTTTTGTCTCGTTTCGTAACAATGGACGAAACATGGGTCCATCATTTTGATCCCGAGACAAAACAGCAATCTTCGCAATGGAAACGGCCATCATCACCGACCCCGAAGAAGTTTCGTGTCGTGGCATCGGCTGGCAAGGTTATGGCCTCAATATTTGGGGACTCAGAAGGAATATTGTTAATTGATTACCTGGAGCGTGGAACCACTATTACAGGCCAATATTATGCAGCTTTAATTCCCAAGTTGAGGAATGCCATCAAAGAGAAAAGGAGAGGGAAACTTCGAAGGGGCGTGCTGTTTACATCACGACAACGCACCCGCGCACAGGTCGGCAGTTGCGATGGCTGCCATTCAGCAAGCTGGCTTCGAATTGGTTGACCACCCCCCTTATTCACCAGATCTGGCGGCTAGCAATTTTTATCTGTTACCCAAATTGAAAAAATACTTACGGGGAAACAGGTATGAAGACGATAACGAGGTGATGGATGCCGTGGAAAGCTTGTTGCAGGACAAGACAAAACCTTTTTTGTGAAAGGGATTGAAACCTTGGAAAAGCGCTGGACTCGGTGTGTAGAGAGACTCGGAAACTATGTAGAAAAATAAATTATTAAGTTATCAATAGTCATTATATTCTATCTCTTTCTTACTACTTTTTGATCCCTCCTCGTCTCTATACAATAAAAAACTTTAAAAAAAAGTGAATCCGACTTCAAAACGCAAAAAATAAATATTTGGAGTCGATGCGGGTTGGTGCAGTCGGTTACTTGGCACCGACTTCAAATATTTATTTTTTACTTTTTGAAGTCGGTTTCACTTTTTTTTAAAGCTTTTATTTTTTAGGTTTAAGTTATGAGGATTTAATTATGTATATTATATACCTATATTATATTTTTATATAGTAAGGTACTTACAGGATTGATATAATGGTCATAGTAACTGATTTTACACATTCGTGCTGTTAGCGGTCAAGGAGTCCCGTGGTGTATCTTTAAAGTCCAACGTCCAACACCAATATAATTAAAATGGGACTACATTGGAGCTATACTGAACCCATTGCAAAAAGAATCATCACAATCGGTTTATTAGCAAAGAGGTTATACAAAACATAAACGAATGATGAACCTCTTCCGTTTTTGAAGTCGGTTAATATTCTGCTTAGTTCTATAGTAGGATACCTATAGGATTAACGTACTACCCATAATATCTCAATCTACACATCTGCATTGTTGGTCGTTAAGGAGTTCCCTGGTGTATCTTCAAAGTCCAAGGTCCAATACTGCTGAAATTAAAATGGGACCATCTTGGAGCTATACTGAATTCAATGTAAAAAGGATCATCAAAATCGATTCATAATTGGCGGAATGATCGCGTAACATATATCCAAAAAAAACATACAGTCGGATTGAGAACCTCCTCCTTTTTTGAAGTCGGTTAAAAAAAATGGAATTAATGATTATTTTCTACGCCACTGTGTCTACAGCTTTAGGGTAAGTGCTCTCCCAAACTTGTGAGTTGACAATTTGTTATGGGGTTTGTAGTGATTCCAATAACGGCCTTTCGTACAGACCCCTTCGTAAATAAGGGTATTGTTAGTGAAATGGCTATATAAGGTTTCCCGTAAATATTGTTATGCTTGTTTAATGTAAAGCTTTTTTAGATGCACCAGGCCTAGTGGTTAGACCGTTGGACTGCAAAGTCAGAGGTTTCGGGTTTAAACCCAGGCACAAACCTCGTGTCTTTTTAAAAGCATGTGCGTATTAAAAAGTAATGATCACTTGCTTTTGTGAAGGAAAATATTGTGAGGAAACCGGCATACCTAAGAGTTTCTCAAAGGTGTGTGAAGTTCGACAAGCCACACTGGGCTAGCGTGGTGGACTATCGCCTAAACCCTCTCAGTGTGAGAGGAGGCCCGTGCCCAACGGTGGGACAGTTTCTTATTAGGGCTAACATTATTATTATTGTATTATTGGGTTCTTGATTTATCTTCTCGTAGAATTTCTATGACGGCGAATGCCCTTTCGAATAAACTTTCATTTAAATTCTCAATAGCTATTCATATTCATATAGTTATGCAAAAGATAAATGTCAGTTAACTATTACTACGTTTCCGAATATGCAATGAGCCTTTAAATAATTATGGAAACGATATCGGCAAAAAATCGTCTGTTAAGTTAACCTACGTTTAAATGAAGTTTGTCTTACATTGCGTAGTTTGGAAACGCACATTTTAAAGTTATCAAATCAATACCGCTATTTAATAGATATGCCGCGTGGTTCCCGGCTTAGAATTGGACCAACCCATCTCATCTCATTGGGTGTCGTACAAGGCGACTAAGAGACAACTAGGGAACGGGCAGCAGCGTTCTCCTAGATACTTCCACGACCACTGAACTGCGCTCGCCAACCCGCCTGCCAAGCGTGGCGAGTAAGGCAAATCCCCCCAATCAACATGAAAGAAAAGTACAAACCCAGGCCCCTAGTCCCCGGCGGTCCTGTTCGTCCTGGCCACGGTAGCAGCCATGGTAACGACAGGACAATGGGTGCGAAGAATCTCCGGCAGAGATTCGGCTACCACCAAAAACGCCGAAAATTGGCCCTGGTGACATACAACGCACGCACGTTGAGGACAGGTGAGAAGCTAGTTGAGCTGGAAGAAGAGATAGACAAGTTGCACTGGAGTATAATTGGTTTATCGGAGGTCCGAAGAGAGGGCGAGGACACGATAACCTTAAAATCCGGCAATTTGTTTTTCTACCGGGAGGGCGAACAACAGTCCCAAGGTGGTGTCGGATTTATCGTCCACAAGTCACTCATAAACAACGTTGTGTCCATCACTAGTATGTCGAGCAGAGTAGCGTACCTGATACTCAGAATATCCAAAAGATATTCGCTGAAGGTCATACAGGTCTACGCACCGACCTCGGCATACTCAGATGATGAGGTCGAAGTTATGTATGAGGACATTAGTAGAGCCATACATACTTCCAAAGCACACTTTACAGTAGTTATGGGTGACTTCAATGCGCGGCTGGGCCAACGGGGCGATGATGAGTTGAGAGTGGGGCAATTTGGATATGGGCAGCGCAACCCCAGGGGTCAGAGGCTGGCCGAATTCCTGGAGAAGGAGGGACTCTTTATGATGAACTCTTTCTTCCAGAAGCCGCCTCATACGAAATGGACCTGGATGAGCCCTGATGGTTCCACAAAAAATGAGATAGACTTCATCATGAGCACCAAGCGACAAATATTTAATGATGTCTCCGTGATTCATAGGGTAAAAACCGGCAGTGATCACCGAATGGTCAGAGGCTCATTAAATATTAATGTCAAAATGGAAAGATCGCGTCGGATGAAGTCTACGCTCCGACCTACTCATGCATATATCCAAAACCCCGAGAACTTTCAACTCGAATTGTCAAACCGCTTCGAATTGCTAGACAGCAGCGCATCAGTGGACGAAATCAACAACAGGCTGGTAGAGACTGTTCATACGGTCGGGTCCAAGTATTTTAAGACCCACCGTAAAAATAGGCCTCAAGCGACGGAGGCGCGACGTTCCATGACGCTCCAAACCTCCGATGATGCTAAGCCCTATAGGCAGGTAAATGGACAGATATTGAAGTCCTTGCGACACGACTTACGGTCCTTCAATGCAAGGCGTATTGAGGAGACCATAGAGCAGAACAAGGGCTCTAAAGTGTTCGCAAGAGACGCGTCTATTGGGCAGAGCCATTTGACGAAGCTGAAGACGGAGGACGGAAACGTAACGTCAAATAGGTCAGAGGTGCTCAGGGAGATAGAGAGGTTCTATGGACAGTTATATACCTCAGTAGCTAAACCTGTTATTGACTTGGTAAAAGACCCAAGAGCCAAGCTAACCCGACACTGCACTGAAGATATCCCGGACATCAGCCTGTGCGAGATTAGGATGGCTCTCAAACAACTTAAAAACAACAAAGCGCCGGGTGAAGACGGAATTACTGCAGAACTTCTGAAGGCGGGCGGATTGCCGGTACTTAAAGTCCTTCAGAGGCTATTTAATTCTGTCTTGCTTGAAGGGAAAACGCCGGAAGCATGGAACCGGGGTGTGGTGGTGCTGTTTTTCAAGAAAGGTGATAACACCTTATTAAAGAACTATGCCCATCACACTGCTGAGCCATGTTTATAAGTTGTTTTCGAGAGTCATTACAAATCGTCTCGAACGCGGGCTTGATGACTTCCAGCCTCCCGAACAAGCCGGTTTCCGGAAAGGTTTTAGTACCATAGACCACATACATACGCTGCGGCAGGTTATACAGAAGACTGAGGAGTATAATCGGCCACTATGCTTGGCGTTTGTGGACTATGAGAAAGCCTTTGATTCGATCGAGACTTGGGCGGTTCTTAGATCTCCAGCGATGCCGCATTGACTATCGGTACATCGAAGTGTTGAAGTGCTTGTATAATAACGCCACCATGTCAGTCCGAGTACAGGGGCAGTGCACGAAGGTGATCCCCATAAAAAGAGGAGTAAGACAGGGAGACGTCATTTCTCCGAAACTGTTTACGGCCACCTTAGAGGACGCCTTCAAGCTCTTGGAATGGCAAGGACTTGGCATCAACATCAATGGCGAATACATCACTCACCTTCTATTTGCCGACGACATTGTGGTCATGGCGGAGTCCTCAATAGAGTATCCCAACAAGTGGGTCTTAAAATGAATATGGACAAAACAAAAATAATGTTTAATGTCCATGTCGTACCCACCGCACTCACCGTTGAGAACTCTACTCTTGAAGTTGTCGACGAATACATTTACCTGGGACAGGCAGTCCGGTTAGGTAGGTCCAACTTTGAGAGAGAAGTCAATCGACGAATCCAACTCGGCTGGGCAGCGTTCGGGAAACTGCGCAACATCTTCTCATCCAAAATACCTCAGTGCCTAAAGACTAAAGTTTTTAGTCAATGTGTGTTGCCAGTGATGACATATGGATCAGAGACGTGGTCTCTTACAATAGGTCTCATAAAAAAAGCTCAAAGTTGCTCAGCAAGCTATGGAAAGAGCTATGCTCGGCGTTTCTCTACGTGATCGAATCAGGAATGAGGAGATTCGTAGAAGAACCAAGGATAGCCCTCAGGATAAGCATGCTGAAGTGGCAATGGGCTGGCCACATAGCGCGAAGATAGGACGGGCGTTGGGGCAGAAAGATTCTAGAGTGGAGACCACGTATTGGCAAGCGCAGCGTAGGACGACCGCCTGCCAGATGGACCGACGATCTTGTGAAAATCGCAGGAAATCGTTGGATGCAGGTGGCATCGGACCGGTTACGCTGAAAAGCGATTGGGGAGGCCTATGTTCAGCAGTGGACAAGTATAGGCTGAAATGATGATTTAATAGATAAACCATCGACAAAATTTCAAATGGATTCAACTCACTAATTGCTAGAATGTGTAGATTGTACAACAGCATAAGTTTCTCAAGCAATGTACACCATCATTCAATTAACAGATTTTGATAGTGTATCAATACTGCATTGGTCAGTCGAGAAGACGCATACTGATTGTAAACATTGACGGACGATTTAGAGCAGTAGCGAAAAGCTTAAGCCGCTCCGCCCACTGAGTCTAATAGTCATGGGTTTCATTCCCGCACGGGACAAATCTTTTCGTGACCCACAATTGTTCGTTTCGGTCTGTTTGTAGACGCTCTTACGACACAGGAATAAATCCCAGTGTGGGGCTACGTTTCTATGAAAAAAAATAACGTGTGTGTGTAAATGATCTACGCTGTTAGCCGCGGGACCATTACAAGCGTGCAACCACTACGCTAAAGCCAGAAGGGCAAGGGGGCAACTAGCTCAAGGAACGGCCTCGGCTTAGGCAGTCGCTATGGGGGAGGGCGTATACTAGGTGTCTCGCCGTGGTGTTCTGCACCGGCCGGCGGGCAAAGGATTTTTCAACCTCGCCGGCGAGGTCTGCGTCTGATCCTGTGTGAGGTATCTGTATCCGAAAGAAGGGATGTAAGGGTTGTTAATCGTCAGAGTTGGTGAGAACATGCCGTGGACTGTGGTAGTGGATGATAGGAGGGGAGTTAGGTTCGTAGTCGGCGGCGGCTACGATTAGCGGATTTCTATGATTGGACGCGTTCGCGAAATATCGGGTTGTCACCTTTTTAACAAAGGCGCGAATAGGTTCGAGACCAAGATCGGAATGGAGATCAATCAATCATTTATTTTAGGAACATAGGTAGTGTGTACAGACAGATGATGATATCTTAATGTAGACCGCTATATTTTGCCAGTAGTTGGCGTACGAAATTTGGGTATGAATTGTATTAAAAATTAAAGCATCATATTAATTAAGTTAGTCATTTTTCAGATATATATTATTATAGAAAATAAAATAAAGCAATTCTTAAAAGTCAGTATACAATGCTGATAGAATTATACAGTATGACACATAGATTTGTCAAAATACAATCATAATTCATTAAGAAAAAAATAAATCGACATTCCGTATGAACCACGGGGCTCCGACGGCTTTGCGGAGGAAACGGGATTGAACCGTTTCGAGTTTATCGATGTGAGAGCGGGCGGCGTGCCCGAACACCTCACAAGTGTACGTCATGATGGAAAAAAAGAAAACAAAATCACACCCGCACTATAATATTATGTACTCTATCATCAAACCTAACCTTATATTTGTATAGGCTGTTACAAATAGTGCATGCTGTGTTCACCTTAATAGTTTAGATTCCTAGTATAAGTACCTAAATCCCTATGCAAATTTAAGTAAATGCATTGTCGTGTAATTAATGGTGGGCCTTTAATAAATAAAATTGCCTCAGAAACTGGACATTAGTCGAGTCGTTAAGACCCGAGACAAATTTTTATGTGACCTACTAATGGTTTTTTTGGTCTGTGTTTGCCTATTTCAGGTTAAAAAGGTACCAACGACACAAACAATATCAAGTGTGAGTTCCAATTGCTTACATTAATACTAAAAAAAAGAACATTTATTTTCTTTCTATAGCAAAATCACAGTTTGTCTGACCGTTGTGTATGCGCCAACGCGTATGCGCCACTATACCAACAAGGCAGAACTTATATCTTAGTAATAAAAAATATTTCAAGAATCTGGACCATAAAAGCCACATTCAAAATATTTATGAAAGTGACATAACTCTTGCTATAATATGGCTTTAAAATAAATATCATACATACTTTTAGGTGACTAATTGATGTTGGTATGCGACGGTTCTGTAAAGCATGTAATCCATTAACACTAGCGATATAGCGAAGCGATATTTGTGTATAACTCGCCCCAATATCTATGTCCGCCTTAATGTAGCTGATACAGCTGCATATCGATACACAAAAAAAAATCTACATCCAAAGTAGACACATTTTGTCGAAATATTTCAACCCTATGACAGGTTGTAATCGTGATAACATTCTTTGAGCAAACATTTAACTTTGAGCAAACAAGTAGCTGAAACGAATTCGCATAAGAATAGTAACGAACATCCATTGCTTATCGACAAAGACGTTTAAGAAGGAAACGTTGTCCTCGGTGAACGATAAACGCGACGCGATACCTTATTACTAAGTTTGCAATAAGATGTTTGTTTGTAAGTTTCAACTCAAGAATAATTTAGTTTGCAATTTCTATCAAAATCATTTACTATACTACTTTTTTACAAATATCATATTTCTTTAAAAGGCATATGTAAAAAGTTTTAGGAAAAGTTACACAATTATACGTTGTCTTAATGCAGGGGTAATATTTTTTTTTATTAAAGCATTGCCCCACATAAGAATTTATTCCTGTATCGTGGGTGCGTTTACAAACATGAAAATTCACATACACAAATACCTAGACCGAAGCAAATAATAGTGGGTTACACAAAGATTTGCCCCGTGCGGGAATCGAACCCGCGACTATTAGACCCAATGTGCGGAGTGGCTTAACCACTGCGCTAAATCGTCCATCACATTAGAGAGCGTTGGTGTAAAGTGAGGGTTACCATATAATAACATTGTTTTACTTCTGAGAAGATACTTAAACTAAACAGTTACTAATTAAAAAAAGAACTTGGGTAAATTTTAAAGCAAACGGCAGCGATTATCATCGTTATTTGCGTTAGTTCCGATATTGGCCGCGGGCCAAAAGATGTAAAAGTGTAAGTCAATGTTCACCTAAGACGTTCTCTTGTTGTGCCAGGGCCTGAAGAGGCTATCGCTCAAAAAGGCTCGCATAGCGTTCAGTACAGAACCTACTTGTGATTCATTTAATTGTTACCATACCTTTTTTAAAAACGTACATAACTGATAAGCAGTGTAATATTTGATACAAATGGCGTGACTCAGCCATCTTTTAATGTAACTTTTAAAATATGTGATGTTACCTTTTTATAACCACATTTTTGTATTACGTATTATTGTGAATGATTTAAAGGCGGTCATACAAAATGCCGATCACGCAATTAATAATTGGATACAGTACAAAGGCTGCCTAAGCAATTATTATATTTTAACTGCAGGCGCTCGTAGCGCTGTGCGACCGCGGTGTTCTTACCGATCACCAAGGTTTAGCAGCGTTCGACTCGGTCGACCTGAGATGGGTGACCGTTTGTGGCATTTTCATTTTCGAGCGTCTCCGTGCTTCGGAAGGCACTTTAAGCCGTTGGTCCCGGTTACCACTTAATGTGGTAGTCGTTAAGCCGAGTTGGAAGCCTTAAAGGCGGCTTGATAAGTTCCAACAGCGGGTGGCCACAAACCTGCCTCCACCAATCCGCACTGAGTCCGCGTGGTGGAGTATGACCTAATCTCTCTCACCTCGATTTGTGAGAGAAGGCCTTTGCTCAGCAGTGGGCAGTATAGGCTGATATTATTATTATTATAACTGCTCAAAAAGTTCTTTTCAACCTTGCGAGAGTCATTGCGTACTTGAACAACATCCATATCATCACACCAGATCTCTTGCGGGATAGGCAGAGAGTACAGAGTTCCAACAGGTTCTTTCATTACATACCTCTCTGGTTCTCTGTTCAGTGGGAGCGATAGTCTGATTTATTAGATAAATCTCTATCTATCTATATCAGGGATTCCCAAAGTAGTCGATAGTTTATGGGGTCGACGAGGTCTAAAAATCGACCCCTATTAATTAACACAAGTTCTTATTTGAAACTTTCAAGATATTGTATACGTTGTGTTACGTGTACCAACTTGTAATAAGAATGACTGATGTATGCGTAGGAAGTATCATTGTTGTACTTTACTCACTTAACCAACCGCAAAGTTTTCAAATTGGTAAGTATATTTTATCAATAGGAAAAAAACTAGAGATAGGATGTTTAAAGTAAATTGTCTATGGCGGTCTGAGGTATCAGATCATTTTAGAAAAGGGGTCCTTTGCCCAAAATAGTTTGGGAATCTCTGATCTATATCATCACGCCAGATCCCTTGCGGGGTAGGCAGAGAGTACAGGGTTCCAACAGGTTCTTTCCTTACATACCTCTCTAGCTTCCTCCGCTCTCGTAGTTCGTTTCATATACACTCGCCGGTTACGGAAGAATTCATATACGAAATATTAGAGAAGTCATTGCAAACTAATTATCAAACATCAGTTTCAACTGCCCTTACGGGTGGAGGGCAAAAATTAATTGTGAAAAAATTACTTGCCATTAAAATATTTCGGATTTTACAACGGTTTATTGTTCCTTTTTACGTTGCAGACGTTTCGAGTACTCTACAGCCACTCATAGTCACGGGAGGAACTGAGGGGTTTTACGTCCAAAAGTCACTGTTATTCCGAAGTATCTTAGGGGGATTAAATCAATCAAGAGTATCGTTTTGTGATCACGAGATCCTGGGTTCAAATCCTGGGTCGGACAAATGTAGTTTTTCTAAAGAAAACTTCCCAGTATTAGTCCGGAGTGAGGAATTGTGGCCGGTTTGTGGCAATAGGCTCGCCCCCTATAACATGGGACCTAACATCGCCGGTGAAAAGTGGGCGTACTCAGTACACCTCTGCCACCCCCGCTTGGGGAATATAGGCGTGACGGTTTGGTGATGGTGAAATTTCAATGAATTGATCGTACTATTAAAAAAAAGAGATATGGCTACCACTGGTGAAGAGAATAACTACATTATTTATCATTACAGTAATTAACATAAAATTAAAAATTTACAAGAACCCTCATATACGTTTTTTTTTCTAAAAACATAAAGGTCAATGTACACTTAATAGCTATCAAAAATAAACAACGCCGAATTAGTTACTCTTTACGCTGATGCGCACTGATCGTGAGCTTCCAATAAAATTATACTGTTGTCCCGCTCTGACCTGCAGATGGGCGTATTGTTGTCTCACTCGCGCGGCACGCTTAGTGTCTCTATTTTGTAATAGTATACAGTAAAATTGGAGATGAATTATCATAAATCGCTTGGCTTTTTGTTGGGTGCCCATTTTTGATTAAGCGAAAGCATGAAAACCGACATGATATTATCACGATTGGCTAGAAATGACATCAAAGTTAATATTTCTACAGTAAATAATAATATGTTACTTAAAGTTCTCTGTCAATTTTTTTAAGTTAGTTATCATAGAATTGTAAACCGTTGGAACATCTTTAAACAAATACTGCTTAGTTGGCTTAGTCACCAAAGTACTCAGTTCGAATCATTTTTAGTGCACAAAGTCTTCATCATTACTGCGCAGATCTACCTTTTTTTTTAACGTGGGGAAATCCTCATGGACTTCTGCCAGCCTCGGGGGAAGCTGGCGGGGCATGTCGGACTCTTACCGACTAAAACCCCACGATGACCGGCATCGACACTTCAGGGAAGGGCTCCGGGATCTCCGTTAGGAACGCACCGGTGCCCCTCTGTGTCGTGCTCCGAAGAGCCCACCTTCGCGGGGGGGGAGCCTATGGATCCGCTCCCGCCCTGCACCGTCACGGTGCTCACGGCGGCCACACCACGGCGCCGTCCTCCTCGGGGTCACGCGTGAAGGACGCTTAGGGCCCCCGCCCCAATATCCCACGACCCCGAGGGCCCCCTTGCGGATGTTGGTGCAGGGGGGGGGGAGGTCCCCCGCCAGATGTTGCGGCGGGGGACACATGTTAGCCCGTATTATAAAGCCCCGTGCTACTGGGGGGGCCTGGGCGGGCTGTGCCTCCGCGCCGTCGCCGGGCGGGATCGGCTCTCTCCCGATCCCGCTCGGCCTTCTCCTTCTGGGACATCACAGTCTCAGGTCCGGTCCGATCCGGTCGACCAGGATCCGCCGCTCGAAGGCCCACGCTGGGCTCTCAACGAGCGTGTGTTCTGCGGAATCCCGGTCCCCACCACAATGGTGACATGTCGCCGTCGCCTCGCGTCCGATCTTGCTCAGATAATCACCAAAACAGCCGTGACCGGTGATTATCTGAGCAAGCCTGTAGGAGACGCGCCCACTCCTCCGCTGTTGCCAGGCTTCGAAGGACGGCAAGATGGCTTGGACGACGCGCTTGCGCGCGATGTGCTCCTGGCTGAGCCTCGCGCGCCACTCCTCCAGAGCGCGTCGTCGTTCCTGCCGGCGCAGATCTACCTATATTATCTCGCCAGATCCCTTGCGGAGTAGGCAGCAAGCCAAGAGTTTCAAGAGTAAAGACCTTTCAGGCTTCTCTTACTGTCATATTTCATCTCATACACGCTCGCCGGTTACGGAGAATCTTGAATTGCTTTTCAGGTAAGACACGGTCTATTGTGTGTATAGTGTGGACTCTCCCGGTACCTACATCCTTCCACTTTCGCATTGAGGATTTATCTATCTATATCATTATGCCAAATCCCTTGCGGGGTAGTAGATAATTCAACAGGAACCATTTTTTATTTTTTTAAAAAGACTTATTTTAGTCCTATTTAAGACGGGTACACGGAGTGAACTCGCTGTCATTACGCTGTGCGTCTAAGTCTTAATCGTTACTTTCGGAGGTTTGCAGAGCCTTTTTTTAAAAAAAAAACGTAGCCCCATACTAGGATTTATTCCTGTGTCATGGGTTCGTTAATAACCATGGAAACCTACATATAGAAATACCCAGGCTGAAACAAATAATTGTGGGTCACACATAGATTTGTCCCGTGCGAGAATCGAGCCCGCAACTATTCGACCCAGTGGGTGGACCGGCTTAAGCTCTTAACCACTGCGTCAAATCGTCCGTCAATTGGAAAATTATAATAATTATTTAATATTTTTATCTACAAATCTCCATTATACATGTAACTTTAATTACCAACGTGCGAACTAAGAAAGCCAAACTATATCTAGGGCATTATCGCTTCCTCGGCGCGCCTTTTCAACCTTTTTTTATCTTTGTACATTTTTTTCTTCGACATTTTTCTGTCCAGTGCACGCTCCGCTTAACACCCGAGTGACAATTGTCTACTGAATGTTAAAAAAGGTTGAAGATGACACAATGAGATGCTTTTTTATCATATGATATTTATTTGGTTCCGTATATGTATTTTTTGTGTTAACATTTTTCATGGTGGACTTTTGATAGTTAATGTGATGTCATTAAGCCTGGCATTTGTAGAATAGTAGTTGGTAGTAATTAATGTAGAGAACAGAGTGTCAGTAGTAAAGAAAGCCATGATTGGTGTTTACTGTAGTAAAGCCCTGTAAATCTCAATTTACGCCATAGACGACTGAAAATCCTTTAAAAATTTGAACTCCATGCAACTCACGGCCTTGTTGTTTATTTCGATACTACCTGCTTTTGCTAGTTCTTTTGAATTAATTCAACAGAATATGGCGTATGTTTTCTACCGTCATTAATAGCCCCATTACTTTTACGATATTTAAACCGTGGCAAATAAAATAAGCAGGTGTATCTAGTTAACGATTAGAAGTTTTGTGTTTGTCCTTTTACGATTTTACTTCGGTTAAGCTAATTTAGGTTTGTGTTACATTGTACATCATAGGACATTTTTTTTTGAGATCAACCATTATGATGTTGATCACAAATAAGGTTTATCTATGTGTCTACTTATTAACTCCTTCCCACAGTAATATTACTTCCTCACAATAATAAAATAATATGTAATTTTTATAAACAATATTAATATTTATCCCAGGGATCCCTAATCTGTTAAAACAAAACTTAAAAGCGTCAGATCCGGATGCAACGGTCCTCGAACATTAACCGAGGCTTAATCAAAAATGTTAATGTTAGGTACTTGTTTAACTGTTTCATAGTTCTGTAGTTATAGGTTAAAGAGCGTTTGATTCGGTCAGGGCGAGATGGGTGGCCTTTTGTGGCATTACGTAGTTTCCGTGTGTCGGAAGGTATTTCAAGATGTTAAACCAAGGTATAATGGAAAGCTTGATAAAATCCCAAATATGGCAGCCAGAAATCTGGCTTCAACGATCTGCACTAGGGCTGCGTTCACCTCAATTTGTAATACCTTAGCCTAGTAGTGGGGCAGTCAGAGTTATATATTAATAATAAAATTAAATAAATTAAATAAATAGAGTTGTGATGCGCTAGCAGCGCTGCATTTTAAAATTCGATCGTCTCCGTGTTTTGGAAAGGACGTTAGCTTGTCGGTCCGGGTTACCATTAAACGTAGACGTTAAGCCAAGTTGGAAGCCTTATAGACGGTTTGATAAGCTCCACTATAAAGTGACCACCAACTTGCCTCTAGTACTCCGCATACGGCACATAACCCTATCTCTCTCACCTCGATTAGTAAGAGAAGGCATATGCCTAATGATTGGACTATATACGCTGATTAAATAGGATCATAATATTTTATTAAACATTTTTATGTAAATTTTTTTTTATAACGTATCCCCACACTAGGATTTATTCCTGTGTCGTGGGTGCGTTTACACACATGAAAATTGACATACACAAATATCCAGACCGAAGCAAATAATTGCGGATCACATAAAGATTTGTTTCGTGCGGGAATCGAACCCGCGACTATTAGACACAGTGGGCGGAGCGGTTTAAGCTCTTAACCAATGCGCTAAATCGTCCGTCGAATAAAAAAGCCTAAGTTACTTTTAATAATATCAGCTATCTGCCAGTGAAAGTCCCGCCAAAATCGGTCCAGCCAATATGGAGATTTGTCGAAGCAAACAGACAGACAGACATCAATTTTAAAAATTGTTTATTTTGTTAGAAGTGCTGTATACTTTCATATGCATAAAGTAAAAAGCTGTAATTTTGATATTAAAAACAGACTTCAATTTTATTTATTTGTGTAAATGATTAAATATTTAGGTAAGAGGAAAGGGTACTTAGCTGCAACCTACAATACATTTATATTTGACAGACGATTAAGTGAATTGGTTAGCTTAAGCCGCTCCGCTTACTGGATCGAAGAGTCGTGGGTTTGATTCCAGATTGGCCAAATCTTTGTGTGACCTACATCTATTTGTTTCGGTCTGGGTATTTGTGTATGTCAATTTTCATGATGGTAAACGCACCCACGACACAGGAATAAATACTCGTGTATGGGTACGGTTTTTTAAAACAAAAAAAATGAGACTGATTAATTACTGGAATACCAGAACACCTAATCACCGCCAAATTTAACAGCGGTCAAAGTTCGGATTTCGGGAATTTTAATCAGTAAAATTGCCCCCTGGAATCACACGAGGGGTGAACATAAAATCCAACATTAATCCCTATAATTAAAACGAATGACACCTCTTTGAGAACTGCAATCATCACTTTTGCAGAGCCTAATTCCTCTCCCCCTTCCACTTATAATTCCAAGTCCATCAGATTAAATATTCCATTGAGTGCGTCCAAACGGCCCATCCAGCTAACGGCCTTTTGGGAATAAAAAAGACTCGTGAAAATTAAAAACTGTTAAGCGTGAATTTGAATAAGTACTTTGGGTTCTGTTCACAGTTAAAATTCGTTGTGACTAGAGGCGGGCTTGATCCTGGTGGTGCCGAAGCCGTTTTTAGTGAAAACATTATTACTTACTCAGTTTAAAGGATCATTTCGTTGCTAAAATAATAAGAAAAATAACTAGAGTGAATTAAAGGAAGAAATATAAACCTAATGGAACAAACTTTGTTCTTTCTGTTAACCTCTTGGAACTTTGTGCTCTCTGCCTACTTCGCAAGGGATCTAGCGTGATTATACAGGTAGATCATTGTCTTTTTGGATAAGATGAATAAAAACTAAAAACACCAAATTCAAACAGTTACCAAAGGTTCTTTCCTGACAGAACTCTCTAGCTTTATTTCTTATCCTAAAAAAAATAAAAATATGAAATCCTATATTTTCATTTATTTTCAGCGCAAACACAACTTTATAAGATAAGCAGAGAATTATCTTGATTGAATCATACCTCGTGACAAAAATTAGGGTCCCATTTCGCAAGCTTACGGAACCACAAAAAGGAGGGAAAAGTTTGTCTGTCCGCATCCCGGCTAATTACATCCGCAGCGCCTGCACACTCATTCCGTGTAATTATTTTAAAGGGGACTTTATGTCTGGGCGTACTTAGGTGTTCATTTTTATGACACACGTGGTTGTGTATTTTCGTAATGTTTTTGAACATAACCTTGTAGATACCTAATTATTATTATTATTAGCCTATACTGTCCTACTGCAAGGCGAAGGCCTTGCAGTGGGACAGAAGGAGGGAGGGCCATTTTCCACCTATCCCGGTCTAGTACAAGCTAATGCTAATCCTTATCATAGGAGCAGAGTCTGGCAACCTCTTTTTGGATCTGCCACGCCGTTGTTCCCCGCCTGATGGGACCCAGTGTGTTGTCATTTTAGACCAAATCGCATCCGACATGCGGCAAATATGTCTGGCTCAGCTCCATTTCAGTCTTGCAGCTGATTGCCCTCCGTCAGTGATTTTCGTTTTGGAGTGCAGAACCTAAGTCTCTCGGATATGCAAGTACTAATGTTTCGACTAGTGGGATATTCTCACATAGTGCATCTTGCGATCTCAAGCAGGTATCCAGGATGATTCAATCGATAGAGATCAAAAATTATAGTACTCAGGAGTCTGGATATGTGCATTTTTTTTAAAAGCCTAGCCCCACTCTAGGAATTATCCCTGTATCGTAGGTGCGTTTCCAAACATGAAATTCACACACACAGATACCCAAACCGAAAAAAATATTTATAGGTAACACAGATATCCCGTGCGGGAAACAAACCAGCTAGTGCTCGATCCAGTGGGAGGAGCCGCCTTAACTCTAGACCAAGTCGTCGTCAATATGGTGGCCATAGTTTCATTATGTGAGTGAAAGAAGCCAGAGAGGTCTGTAAGGAAGAACCTTTTGGAACAATGTACTCCCTGCCTACCCGGCAACGGGAATGTAGTATTAATATAAGTAGGGTTTCTAATACTATATAATAATGACAAATAAAGTGATAAATTATTAAGTTTCAGTCTAATAATAATTGCAATTGGTAATTAGTTATTACTAGTTATGGCCGGTGCCCGTCCCCTTTGAAATAATCCAGTTTTTGTCCATCAAAGCTCATTTACATAGCCCTTGTTTTCTTTCCATAATTACAATAGTCCTTGAACCTGCCGGGGTCAGTTCGCTGGTTATGTTTCTTCATTTTCAGCAAGTGATCTCAGCAGGTGGCTTACATAACATTAACTTCTCGCAAAGGGCCTCTACGTGTTGGACCCATGTCCCCATGCAAGCCTTTCAAAGGTCCGGGTAAAGCCCGTGAATCTCAGTGAGATACATTGCAATTGAACACCGCTTAATTATTTTATTTCATTCACCAACTAGCTCGACAATGCTTAAATAATCATAAAGTGTTATTAATAATTGTAACCGGTCTGGGCCTAGCCCGAGGGCTTAACACGAAAAGATTGACGTTAGCGTGATGCTAGCGAGTTGATATGCCATCCTTGTCACACTAAAATTTAATGAACACTCATAACATAAACGTGACAGCACGCTTACTCGCCAGCGTTACGGTAACTTCAATCTTTTCGTACTAAGCCCTATGGCCTCTGAAAATTATATACTTATTATAATATAAACTGTTACCTCGCAGAATTTGTAGGAGCAGCTGTATTCGTGATACTGAATAAAAAATCTTAAAAAGAAGGATAAACTATTTTTTACGATTTATAAATTTCAAAAATAAGATTAGCGCGAAGATTGGATGGCCGTTAGAGGAAAAAGATTCTAGAGGAGATTGACCACGTATTGGCAATCTCAGCGTGGGACGGCCGCTTGCCAGTTGGACCGACGAACTTGCAAAGATTGCAAGAAGGTGAACAAAGATGTAAAGATGAGTAAGGGCATGCTCCGTTGGTTCGGGCATATAGAAAGAATGCCAGAGGAAAGAATGACAAAACAGATATACAATGTGAAAGTGGAAGGATGCAGGTACCGGGGAAGACCTAGACTATCTTACCACGACCAAATAAACCGAGTCTTATCTGATGGAAAAGTCAAGAGTCTCCGTAACCGGCGAGCGTGTATGAGACGAACTATGAGAGTCGAGGAAGCCAGAGAGGTATGTAAGGAAAGAACCGCCTACCCCGCAAGGGATCTGGCGTGAGGTTATAGATAGAGAGATAGAAGTCGTAGGATACAGATGGCAATGGACCAATTGCGCTGGAGAGCGATTGGGGAGGCTTATGGTCAGCAGTGGGTGAGTATAGGCTGAGATGATTATGATGATAATAAATTTAAAAAAATGTTATCCTGTTTTTCCGTGTGTGTGATGACGAGCCACACGGTGGAGTCGAGGAAAGCATGCAATACTATCTACATATCTACCATGCAATAGTGTATTTTTCGCTTTAACTAAAGTTTTTCTGATTTACTGTCACAAACTGTACTGTCACAACAAGCTTTTACAGCAAAAATAACGAAGATATCTTACTTAGATGAGAAGTTCCGAAGGCTATCTGGCTCAATCGTCAGACGTTCGAGTTACAACCAGATATCTGGTTGTAACTCGTAACCAGATGTCTGGTTGTAACGGTTAGGTCCACACAAAGATTTGTCCCATGCGGGAATCGAACCCGCGGCTAGTCGATCCAGTGGGCTAAGCGAGTTACGTTCTTGCCCACAGGGCCGAGTCGTCCGCGATATATGAAAAACTGATTTTTGACATAAAATTATCGTATGTATATGTAGAATGTACACATCTGCCATCACTTCTTGGCAAGATTTTTAACATATTAGTAGATTAAAAGGCAAACCTTGGGGTGACTGTCTGGCGCGGGTCACTCCCTTCTCTCCAATATGGTTGAGGGGAGTGATGGCTGTGAACTGAGCTGAATGTGAACGGATGCTGCTTGTGGGGACTGGTCTATTTGGAATCCTTTAGACACTCATCACACTGTAACTAGATCGTAAACCATTTAATTGTAACCTAAACGTTGTATCCACACAATATGGTTAAAAAGGAAAGAAAAAAGAGAAGGAGAATTAAATAAAAAAGACAAGACCGCTTCATCGGATCTTTGCAGTGCAGTCCGCGTTCCGATCTGGTGGTAAATCAGTAGTTAAATTAGATTTCAAAAAGTGTAAATTGTCTATTTGTAAGCACTCCCGCAGGGCTTATACAAAATAAATTATTTGAGTTTGAGTTGGAGATGCCTTACAGTGTAGGCATTGAGTACAGAGTTTCAACAGGTTCTCGTTCCTTACAGATTTATCTGGCTTCCTCCACTCTCATACTTCGTTTCATACACGCTCGGCGGTTACGGAAACTCCTGACTTGCCCTTCAGATAAGACACGGTCTATACTATAGTACTATTTTATAATATTATAATTTCAGTACTCCCCTGGCATATGACAACATAATTTGTTTATTATTTTGATAATATTAGTAAATAATTTATACTAAAAATAATAACACAGAAACCATAATTTATCATACATACATTATTATTTTTAAATAATGATGGATGACTTTCGAGTATTCATACAACTATCGTGTTACAAAGCTTCAGGAACGAATTACGCTATTGTCATACAAAATAAATGGATCGCTCGTTCGACCGGAAACGCTATTTAAAGGTGTTTTATTGGACTATATTGAATCAATATGTTTACGACTACATCACAAAACGGATCAGCAGATACAAAATAAGTAAATAGTTGAGAATGTAGAAGAGTATTTTATCGGTAGAAAAACCATTTTGCCTGACCCAGGTTCGGAAAAATCCCCAAATATGCCAAGGGTTGTGTAGTGAGATATCACAAATTTTTAATTTTTTCGATCAACGCACGTTTCGGCGCATGACTTTGACACTACTTAAAAAGTTTATGATACTGTGTATCAAAAAAATAGTAGACTAGACTTAGTAGTAATAGACGACCCCTAACCTTTTCTTTAATACAAAAGGTAGCCTGTCTCCTTTTCCAGAATAAAATCTTTTACCTTTAAACGATTATATCATAAAGCTATCTTAACGCAGCGCGTCGCATAGTTAATTCAAACACACATGCATGCAAAAATAACTCGAAATTTTAAATTAGCTTAGTCTGTCTGTTTATTGTAAATTAGCTTAGTCTAATTCGGCAAAGAAAATTAATTTTATCCAGGGGAAGTACATAGGCTACCTTTTCCCTCAAAAAAAAGTTTAAAGGTTTGGTTAAATAGCCGACGGTGCGCGCCGGGAGCGCAACGGGAGCGCGACGCAAGCGCTGGACTACGTTCGGTCGTGACGATTGCCGTCGCGCCTAGCGGGGCTGCTCTGTGTGGTGTCTCCCTTACATTTCAGTACATTACAACTCCCCAAGCCGCGCCACCGTCGCGCTCCCGTCGCGCTGCGTCGGCTATGTGGCGAAACCTTAAGGCCCTTGTTCTTTAATTTTACTTACCGATCACAAAAAAGAGAAGTAAAACAAAATATTCAAAAAGAAAACTGCCTCGATAATCTAGCAGCGCGTGGTGCGGTGTACGATCACAAGGTTATGCGTTCGAATCCAACAGTTTAACATTCAGAATTTTCTATATTATTTGATAACTTTGGACGGCGTGGTCCAATGCTTAAGAGCTTGAGTTGCTTCACCCACTATATCGAGTAGCCGTGGGTTCGATCCCGTACGGAGTGTAACTCCAAAGTTATCAATTTAAAAAAAAACAGTCAGAAGTCTAGAATTATGACTGAGATAATAGCAATAAGCTTACTATTTCCACATTGGGTCTTAATATATTCCCACTATACTGGTTGCAATATCCGACTGCAGGTCGTAAGAGAGGCAGAATTTTTCGCTAGAAAAATACACTTTTGCTGACCTACGATTCGTACGATTCGAGCCCAGGATCCAGAAGAACTATTCATCAATAGACTAGCACGGTAGTTTGATCTAAAGGCGGATACATGTTACATACATGTGGACACGCCTTTATACCTATTCTACTAATATTGTAAATGTTGATATGTTTGGATGTTTGTTACTCAAGCACGCAAAAGCGGCTGAATGGTTATAGTTTAGAAGTTGGCACATAGACAGTTTATAGATAGGATACTTTTTAGTCCGGAAAAATATAGGTTCAAAAATAGGTCAAAAATAGGTTAAAAATAGGTTCCTGTCTAAAATCAATGCATACGAAGTCGAGGGAATAAGCTAGTAGTAGTAATATATATATATATATATATATATATATATATATATATATATATATATATATATATATATATATATATATATATATATATATATATATATATATATATATATATAGCTGGATCCTTAGCTGTAGGTGACGCTGTTGTCGATGAGGTGCGAAACGTGGGAAACTGCTAGTATTATTAGAATTTTAGTTCCTACCCCCCGACTTCGTCCGCTTTGACTTTAGACAGAAACCTATGTGTTAATCTAGGTAATAAACTATGTGTGTCCCAAATTTCATCTAAATCCCTTTAGCCATTTTTGCGTGAAAATAATAATATTTAAACATACAAACTTTCACATTGATTGTTAAACTTGAAATAAGGAAGTATTACTTACTATACTTTCTCGGAAAGAATTTAAGTACTCACATTTACTGGTGGTTGGATGAGTCAAACCACAAATACTCGCATTTCCTTGTAATCGAAATGAAAATGATAAATATTTATTCAGCACAGCTAAACTAATGGGATGAAAAAAAACAAACAAAGAATAAGATACAATGAGCTACTGCCATAAGTATTGTTTGCTATGGTGTGAGCTGTGCCGAAAGGTGTTTGGGTCGGCATGTGCTGAAGGGGAACCCGTGTCTCCGCAAACACTAAACCGGACTATGAAATGTGTGATTCCTCTTGGTCCTATGAATCTATGAATCGGACCAAAATGGAGGAATCACCCTCTTGGTCCTATTAATTTTATGAATCGGACCAAAATGAAAAAAAATTCGTGGTCCGATCGGACTAAAGGTTTTGCTACATAGCCGACGCAGCGCGACGGGAGCGCGACGATGGCGCGACTTGGAGAGTAATAACGTATTAAAATGCACGGGAGACGTCACACAGCGCAGCCCCGCTCGGCGCGGCAGCAATGTATATATATATATATATATATATATATATATATATATATATATATATATATATATATATATATATATATATATATATATAGCTGGATCCTTAGCTGTAGGTGACGCTGTTGTCGATGAGGTGCGAAACGTGGGAAACTGCTAGTATTATTAGAATTTTAGTTCCTACCCCCCGACTTCGTCCGCTTTGACTTTAGACAGAAACCTATGTGTTAATCTAGGTAATAAACTATGTGTGTCCCAAATTTCATCTAAATCCCTTTAGCCATTTTTGCGTGAAAATAATAATATTTAAACATACAAACTTTCACATTTATAATATAAGTAGGATTTATTTAACCTATTTAAATAATCATTAAAGTCCCCTTCAACGCACAAACAAGTTTATTTCCTATAAAAAACGGACAAAAGAAAAATAAATAAGTTACATATTTAAATGTCTCTTAATTTGTCTCGACATCAAAAATAAAACGCAAATGTCAAACGTTATTTTGTGAGGACACAAAAAAAAATGTAATCAACTCGTAATATTAAAAATATCGTAATGAAATCGTTGTCTTTCAAATAAATTCTACTAATATACAAATAAGTATGTTTGGGTGTTACTTATTCAAATTCAGATCCCTGTGAACGCATAGCCCTACCGCTTAAGGTTTAGTCAAATAGCCGACGGACCGGAACGGGAGCGCGACGGAAGCGCTCGGCTACGTTCGGTCGTGACGTTTGCTGCCGCGCCGAGCGGGGCTGCGCTGTGTGACGTCTCCCGTGCATTTTAATACGTTATTACTCTCCAAGTCGCGCCATCGTCGCGCTCCCGTCGCGCTGCGTCGGCTATGTAGCAAAACCTTTAGTCCGATCGGACCACGAATTTTTTTTCATTTTGGTCCGATTCATAAAATTAATAGTACCAAGAGGGTGATTCCTCCATTTTGGTCCGATTCATAGATTCATAGGACCAAGAGGAATCACACATTTCATAGTCCGGTTTAGTGTTTGCGGAGACACGGGTTCCCCTTCAGCACATGCCGACCCAAACACCTTTCGGCACAGCTCACACCATAGCAAACAATACTTATGGCAGTAGCTCATTGTATCTTATTCTTTGTTTGTTTTTTTTCATCCCATTAGTTTAGCTGTGCTGAATAAATATTTATCATTTTCATTTCGATTACAAGGAAATGCGAGTATTTGTGGTTTGACTCATCCAACCACCAGTAAATGTGAGTACTTAAATTCTTTCCGAGAAAGTATAGTAAGTAATACTTCCTTATTTCAAGTTTAACAATCAATGTTCGGTACTCTGTGCAACCGAACACCGCGTCAGCATTTTACGCGATTGAGCAGCATGCGTGCCGTTCGATCGGTGCAGTTTAAGCCAGGCTGTCGGACGCGTCGCTGTATCAATTTTGTATTAGTTTGCATTCGTAAATCGTATCATTCAAGATCATTATATTATAGAGCTATCGAAGGAAATATACAGTGTTTATCAAACTTATCAACTATCATTTATCAGTCACTGAGCGGTACCCCCTACAATCAAGAAGTCGTCGTCCTATTGATATGATAACTTATTTCAAACTACTGAAATCGGACGTCGTCGTCGTCACTTTTTTATTCGCTTCACTCTTGATAGGGTGGTCGTGGTCACGATGAGGTTGAGTTGCTGGAGGCTGATATAGCTCACCTTACGATATCTCACCATTTAGTTCGATCACTGAGATTCTGGTGCACTCGATTAAAGAATCTCCCACTGCAGACTTAATTTGATCTGTTAACTTGACCACCCACGTGGTCTAGTTCCTTTCACTTTGCCCTGGACAACCAGGCGCTCTATGGAGTCCCTGTTAAGCCTAGAGACATGACCAAAAAATTTACGTACGCGAGACTGAACCAGTGCTGATAGGTGCTGTTTGATGCCGAGTTCTTGGAGTATAGAGTCATTCGTGCGAAATTCGGTCCACGATATCCCAAGCAATCTTTTCCAACACCACATTTTCAGAGCATCTATTTACTTCTTTTCCAGTTCTCGCAACGTCCAAGTCTCTGTAGCGTATTAGAATATGGGGAATACGTGAGTTCGTACGAGTCTAGTTTTAGTGGCTTTGGTTATATTACCATTCCGCCATATATTTTTCAACTTGTCCATTGCAGTTCTGGCAATCGCCATACGTCGCTTTACTTCATTCATGAAACCGCCATTATATGAGTTTAAGGCACCGAGGTACATGTAGGTTTTAACCGCATTACAGTTTGCAATTTGTTTTGTTTCTTTTTTAATAGGGCCCAGACAATAGTTTACAGTCCGATTATTCAATCGGATCGAATCCGATCTGAACTATCTGCTGCCTATCGGTTACTTCTAGAAAGTATCCCTGGCTCGCCAACGCACAAGTGTGGGAACACTCCCGCCTCTCTCGTCCAGCGGCCCCCTTGAACTATCAGTAGCGCCCACACACATGCGCACACGAGACAGTGTTGCCATTACAGATGATGTACACTTCATCCCTTCATTGTTAAATGAAAGAAATAAAGTTAAGGAATCCAATACCACTAATATTTAAATCTAATATGTCCGCCTACGCAAGGGATCAGGCACGATAACATTGATATATCTCTTCATCATCACTTCATTTAAGAGAAAATGAGCAGGGGATGTTGGTAAAAGAAATTACAATAGATGGAGTATGATATAGACAGAATTATGGCCTAGAACAGGAAAACGACGAGTGGACAGACTGATGACTCGGTGGGTCCGTCTACCGATCAAGAGTTGGAGGAAGAACTTGGGGTAGATTGGCACAGGACCGCGAAGATTGGCACAAGAGGGAGAAGGATTATGCCCTGCAGTATGTTGTAGAAAGCTGATGATGATGCAAGCCAAATGAAAATCCGTGTAGCAGTTTCTGAGATTAGCCTATACATAGATAAATAGACGCGCTTTCGCAACCAAGACTTATTTAAATAACACTGTCACGCCTATATTCCCCAAGCGTTGGTGGCAGAGGTGTACTGATAACACCCACTTTTCACCGACGATGTTAGGTTCCATTTCATAGAGGGCAAGCCTATTGCCTAATTTAAGACTCCGGCCTCTTACTGGGAAGTTTTCGTTTAAAAATTACATTTGTCCGACGTAGGGTTTTAACTCGGAGGACGATGTACTTTGCCACTAGACTAACAAGGCAGTCACGATTTATTTGTAGATTAGTTAACCTAATTCTTTTTCTTCTTCTTTATCGTCACGCCAGATCCCTTACCGGGGTAGGCAGAGAGTACAGAGTTCCAACAGGCTCTTTCCTTACATTTCACTCTTTCTACAGGCTCTTTCATTGACGGACGATTTAGCGCAGTGGTTAAGAGCTTGAGCTGCTCCGCCCACTGTGTCTAATAGTCGCGGGTTCAATTCCCGCACGGGACAAATCTTTGTGTGATCCACAATTATTTGGATTATTATCTGGGTATATATTATCTGGGTATTTGTGTTTGTGAATTTTCATGTTTGTAAACGCACCTACACAGGAATAAATCCTAGTTTGGGGCTACGTTTTAAAAAGAAATAAAAAAAATAGCTCTCTGGCTTCCTCTACTCTCATAGTTCGTCTCATACACGCTCGCCGGTTACGGAGACTCCTGACTTAACCTAATTAAACATTAATAAGCAAAACCACGGGCAAACACTAGTTCTATTCAAATATAAAATGTAATATTCCCATCGTCGTTTCCACGATGGTGTATTTCTAAGTATTCACGTCGACAAACAAAATAATGAGGCCAATTTCTTGAGCAAAATTCCGAATATCATATTATTCAGCTAAACGGTACTTCGTGAATTAAATAAATTGAGTTTATTATATTTTCAGTTTCGGAGAAGCGTCTCAAATGTTCTTGGATGTATAAAATCACGATCGTTGGTGTGGGCATACTGATTAAAAATCTTCGAAATGGCTATATTTCACCAAAATGCTTATGTATGTACAGCGAACAAGGATCTATTGGCCCGCGGCCAAAATTGTAACTGTCATCGAGAGAAATGTCACTTCATGCAGTCGCAGAGTTGCCGTTTGCTATGAAATTTACCAAAGTTCTTTTTTAATTAGTAAGCGTGCGGATCCTGTAGTGTTGTAAAAATGAGCGCTGAAGTCGAGCGTTTAGTGCTGAGTCGACGCTGACGAGCGTTGAAACATGTAGAACATGCGTTTTTACAACACTACCCACCTGTTGATATGTCTCTTTAGAAATAGGGAAATTGTATTAAATTTTAGTAATTATTTCACATCAACTCCCCTCTGTCAATGTCATCCACAGGCCATAATATCCGTGTCGCATTAAGTGTGTATTAAAAAACAACGTAGCTCCACACTTGGTTTAATTCTTGTGTCGTGGGTCGCGTTAACAAACATGAAACTTCACACACACACAAATACCCAGACCGGAACAAATGATTGTGGATCACACAAAGATTTGTATCGTGCGGGAATCGGATCCGCGACTATTAGACTCAGTGGGCAAAGTTAGAGTTGTAAAAATAAGCGCTGCAGTCGCGCGTTTAGCGCTAAATCAACGCTCACGAGCGCTGAAACACATAGCGTTTTCACAACACTAGGCGGAGCGGCTTAAGCTCTTAACCATTGTACTAAATCTTCCGTCGTATGTCATATGTAATTGAGGTAGCACTGTGCAACCGCGGTGTTCTTACCGATCAGCAAGGTTAAGCAGCGTTCGACACGGTCAGCCTGAGATGGATGGCCATTTGTGGCATTTTCATATTGAAGCCTCTTCATCTCGTCTCCGTGAAAGTCACGCTAAACCGTTGGTCCCGGTTACCACGTAATGTGGTATATCTATAATCTAAGTTGCAAGCCTTATAGTCTATCTATCTATATCATCACGCAAGATCCCTTGCGGGGTAGGCAGAGAGTACAGAGTTCCAACAGGTTCTTTCCTTACTAACCTCTGTGGCTTTCTCCACTCGAATAGTTCGTCTCGTACACGCTCGCCGTTTACGGAGACTCTTGACTTGCCCTTCGGATAAGACCCGGTCTATTTTGTCATGGTGCGATAGTTTAGGTCTTCCCCGGTACCAACATTCTTCCACTTTCGCATTATATATCTGTTTTGTTATTCGTTCTTCCGACATTATTTTTATATGCCCGAACCAATGGAGCATATCCTTTGTCATTTTTACACCGATACTATCTTTCAAACCTACACGATTAAAAGCGCCTATTAAGACGTAATTTTGAACTAAAGCCTGCTGCAGAGTATTTTTGGTAGAAAAACCTCAACATTAGCCCATCTAGAATTCGATCTCAAAACCAAGTGATCACCAGCTGCATGTACTACTAAACCAAAAAGACAAACAATCTACTTACACCATAATTACATTAGCCCTGTAAAGAAACTGTCCCACCGGTGGGCACGGGCCTCCTCTCGAACTGAGAGGGTTTAGGCCATTCTCCACCACGCTAGCCCAGTGCGGGTTGGCGAACTTTACACACCTTCGAGAAACTCTCAGGCATGCAGGTTTCCTCACGATGTTTTCTTTCACCGTTAAACAATGATAATTATTTTTTTCTTTCGAAAAGAAGGGAGTTGCGTGCCTGGGTTTGAACCCGATACCTCTGACTTTGTAGTCCAACGGTCTAACTACTAAGCTATGACTACTTTTTTTTATACTTGTCCACTGCTAAACATCAACTGTCGAATAATCATCAAGGCAACACTAGAATCGTGGTATAACAATATTTTTCGTTGGAAAAATCTCAACATTATCCCACCAAGGATTCGAACTCAAATCCTAGTGATCACCAGCTGCATGTACTACTAAGCCAAAAAGACAAACAATCTACTTTCACCATAACACAGTTTATCTACTCAACTCTACCCGTGTCACCCCTCATGGTTATATTTCAACAAATAGCCATATTTGTTCGGGCTCGGGATGGTAATAATATTTTATGTTGAGGGTATTTGCGGATACATTTGGCGGTTCGTGTTAATTACCGACAACGTTGGATACTTTTTAATGTACATGCATTTAGCATGAAATTTTTAAACGCAAATATTTTGACTGCCTTGTTGGTCTAATGGCCAAGAACGGGCTTTGCGATAGATAGAAGCGCATTATACGCCCCTAGACCGACGACGGATTTAGTATTTTTTTCATTAGATCCATTTGGAATTAATAAATTATGATACTACTTTCTACTAATCCTACTATAATAATATAAATGTGATAGTTTGTTTGTTACTCAATTATGCTAAAACGGCTAAATGGATTTGGATGAAATCGGTACACAATATAGTTTATTACCTGGTTTGGAACCTAGGATACTTTTTATCCCGAAAAAAATTAAGGTTTCTGTTTAAAGTCAACGTAGATGAAGTCGCGGGCAGAAACTAGTTCTACTAATATTATAAATGTAAACGTTTGGGTGTTCAGATGTTTGTTACTCAATCAAGCAAAAACGTCTAAATGGATTTGGATGAAATTCGTACACAGATAGTTTATTACCTGGGTTAAAACATACGATACTTTTATTCCGAAAAATATAAGGTTTCTGTTTAAAGTCAACGCGGATGAAGAAGCAAGCAGAAACTAGTAACAAATAAATTTAGATTTTTATCACTTTTCTCGCGTAGCTCTGTGGTACTACAGTTTTCGTAACGTTTACCAAGCTTAAGCAACGCTCGGCTCGGTCAGTCTGAGATAGGTGACCGTTTGTTTTATTTTTGAGCCATACCTCGAAAGGTGCATTAAGCCGTTAATCCCGGTTGTCACCTCATATGGTAGTCATTAAGCCAAGTTGGGAGTCTTCTAGGCAGGTGGCCACTAAACGGCCTCCACAAATTCGCACTGGGTCCACGTGGTCCACCTTAATTGTACAAGAAGGACTATTTGTAACATAAGGACAATATAGGATGATTCGATATTATTATTTAATTAAGTAAAAATATTCCGTATGGCAGAAATTATAGTTACGTGAAAGTAGAAAATGTTAACGATTATCAAAAAGCCCGTTATGATAAGGTATTTTCCGTTAATACGAAAGTCATTTAAGGTGGTGACGAAGGAATTCCTTAACAGCTAGCATAGATGCAGAATTTCGTATACACATTTTTTCGATTCACAATTTTAAATTACTCCATTCTTCATTCTGCTGCATAAAAGCCTGGTTTTAAAGATGTTTTCTTTTACTGTAAATGTATTGTACTATCATGGAAGCCTTGAAAAACCTTGACATTTTTGACAATACCCATAAGACACCCTTTCAGAATATTCTCACAGAACACTATTAACAATAAAAAACATTGCAAGACTTGCTGGCGGCTCACCAACCTTTGGTACATCATTTATCAACGTCACCCCGAAGAGAGGGGTATTATTAGCGACGACAAATGGTTGCCGATCGCTTATCTATTGATTCGAACATCCGTCGGGTTGGATGTGTTAATATTGTAGTTTTTTTCGGTATAGTATTTGTTGGAAGGAATTGTATGGACGGAAATATGAGGAAATGTATATGTTGGAGTAAAACGCTCCAACAAGGATTTCCTTTAAGGGTCATAGTTATTGGAATGCCAAGCAGTTATTGTCATTTTAGTAACATTTAATCTTGTTTATAAATAAACTCTATACCTTTGATAATTGCTTAAATGTGTTTAGTTGTGGTGGGATGACAAAAGTCAGATGACAACAGACCGATAACAGATAGTTTATGTGAGATGGGGACGACCCTACTTTGCGTTTCAATTAGCAACGGGGCGAGCAGTCGAACGTATCGCGGTGCAGCTATCATTTCAGCCTATACTTGTCCACTGCTGAGCATAGGCCTCCCCAATCGCTTTCCAGCGTAACTGGTCCGATCCAACGACTTCCTGCGATTTTCACAAGATCGTCGGTCCATCTGGCAGGCGGTCGTCCTACGCTGCCCTTGCCAATACGTGGTCTCCACTGTAGAATCTTTCAGCCTCAACGCTCGTCCGATCTTTGCTCTATGTGGCCCGCCCATTGCCACTTCAGCTTGCTAATCCTGAGGGCTATGTCGGTGTTCTTGTTTCTTCTATGAATCTCCTCATTGCTGATTTAATCACGTAGAGAAACGCCGAGCATAGCTCTTTCCATAGCTCGCTGAGCAACTCCTAACTTTTTATGAGACCTGTAAAAGACCTTTCTTACAATAGGCGGAGCAGCTAACTTCACTTAATTTCATGTGACAATATTAATACTCAATTATTGCGAGGATCCTCTGAAATTTTGCTACCAAAGTCAGGATATCAAGGAATATCAGTGTACCGGACAAAAACCTAGTGTTTTTTCAAGATTTACAACATGTTTGGCCACCAAGCGGACGACTGTGAAACCAAGACTAGCCTCTTTCACCGCTACGAGCATCAGGAAGGCCATCCCGAAAAAATAATCGCCGATATATAATTTTGATGTGAACAGAGAATTTTGTAAGTTATAATATATTTTCTTTTATTTTAAATAAAAACGTAGTCCCAAACTAGGAGTTATTCCTGTGTCGTGGGTTTACAAAATATGAAATTTCACATACATAAATACCCAGACCGGAGCAAATAATCGTGGATAATGCAAAGATTTGTCCCGTGCGGGAATCGAACCCGCGACTACAAGACACAGTGGGTGGAGCGGCTTAAGCTCTTAACCACTGCGCTAATTCGTCTGTTCTCTATATACTGTTATAATGATTCTCTATTCTCTGACTTTTTGGTCTGGTGGCGCATAGTACGGGTGGCGATTCTATATAATTCTCAAACTCAAACTCAAATCGTTTATTTTGCATAGACCCTACGGGGGTGCTTACAAAGTGTCATATCTATATTTCTTTTTTTAAAAAGGAAAATCCCTGACTTAGTTTAAAATTTTGCATGGTATAGGCTGCCCCCCAATTACTTGCACACACAGTCAGTGATATGTGAGTGTATATAGTTCGCCTCTGTCACCACTTGGGGTATATAGGAGTGGCGGTATTTGGTTTTATTTCTTTGACGATTCTGGAGTTACAAAAAAATTTGGCCAGTATTAAAGCTTTGAATATAATATACTCTTAGTAATATTGGAATCTTACTAATGGTGCACAGAGCGATTGCCGATCACGAAATCCTGGTTTCATAGCCTATGTTGAAAAGAAGCGATGTTCCTATGTATATCCCATTATCTGCATGTGTAGGACACAACAATGAATTAAATAAAACACACACACCGTCACGCCTATATTCCCCAAGGGGAGTGGCAGAGGTGTACTGACTACACCCACTTTTTGCCAACGATGTTAGGTCCCATGTAATAGGGGCGAGCCTATTGCCATATACCGGGCACAATTCTAGACTCCGGACTTATACCGGGAATTTTTCGTTAGAAAAACTACATTTGTCTGATCTAGGATTTAAACCCAGGACCTCATGACAACAAAGCGATACGATTCTCCACTAGACCAAAGAGACAGTCATTGAATGATTGATTATTGTCATGAATTAAACAAAGAAAATCAATCTTTAGGTTTGTTTAACAATGATTTTGGTACATGTTAATGGTAAATCCACAAAATCCTCAAAAACTCATAACTCGCATTAAGTAAGTTAAGTGAATTTCTGTTTTATGCATATTTTGCAGTAGGTATATGAACATTAATTTTGTTTGAAATAAAACTATGTTACGGATTTTATATCGGTCGATTTTTGATTTTTAGTTCCCGACGTTTTATAGAAAAACGGTTGATAGAAAAAATACCCATACTGATAGGTACTTAAGCGGTGAATCTCTCCACCATCCAACACAGTTAGCTACCGTGGGTAAATCTTTGTTTCAGAGAGCACAAGGGATCTGTGACAAGAAACATCTGGCTGCCGAGCTTCAACATGTCAAGCAAGTCCTGCACGACAATAAGCTTCGAGTCCCACGCCACCGTCACAGTGACCGAGTGAAACCAGCCACAGTCGAGCGTCTCCCTGCAGTACTACCTTACATGAGAGGAGTCACGGACTAGATTGGCTACATCTTGAAGCGTGCTTTAATTAAAACATTTTATAAGTCGCCGAAGAAGATCAGTCAATTTTTACCATCTGTCAAGTGTCAGATCCCTCTACAAGATGCAGGAGTATACAAGCTTGATTGTGAATGTGGTCTCCCTTATATAGGACAAACAAAAAGACCGGTAAAAACTCGGGTTAAAGAATACATAGCTGACCTAAAACACCGTCGCTCAAAGAACGCTCGAAGAAGTCTGCAGTCTGTGAACATGTCCTTGACCGCACCAGCTATAACATCAAATTTGTTAGACCACAAATTCTCGTGAAAGAACACCGATTCCTACCGAGGATGGTTCGCGAGGCTATTGAAATTAAAAAATATCTTAATTTTAATCGAGAAGATGGCTGGGTGCTTCCATCGACTTGGGATCCTGTAATTAATATAATCAAATCCAAAACCAAGCATATCAATGCAAGACCTCAAGACACCGTGAGCTCATTTTGCGTAGATCGGACCAACAAAAATAATTAAGAAGTTTGAGGGTACCCCGGAATAACTATGCCTTTTGGACGTCTAACACCTCAGTCCCTCCCGTGACCCCGTGACCCCCGTGATGGGTGCTGCAAAGCACTTGAAACGTCGGGAACTAAAAATCAAAAATAAACCGCGATAAAATTATTAAAATAGTTTTATTTTATGTGTAATATTCGCGTAAATCTAAGAACTCAGCATTAATTTTGTTACCTTTTTCGAAATCACGTAATTCTCGTACTTAGTTGTTACTCTCTGGAATACATTTTTTTGGGTTATAATTATTGTCCATAACCTTCTTTTACCTTGTTTGGACTGTAACCTGTTTTGTGTTTAATAAAATAAATAAAATAGGTACCTAAACTACATTTTAATTACTGTTCAGACCGAGCGAGATATGTTGCTTTAAAACATTAGAAGCGGGCGCATTTACGACCTTTGAAACGTCTCACACAGGCAGATTTTCTGAAATTTTTGGTCAAAGCCCGTAGATTGATTCAAAAGTTGGAAAATATATAGGAATCGAAAAAACATGATTAAATTAAACTTAACCCTTATTAAACTCCAATTCGCAAGTTGTTGCATATGTCATAAATACTTAAAGTCTCACTGATGGATATATTTGTTGGGTAGCACTTTTCCTTGCAGAAGTAACATGTTCATAAGAGATTTGCACTCTTCCTTATTAAATTGTATTGGAACTTGTTAAGCCGTGTTTGACTTGCCTTGATGACTTAGCCAGGAAAGGAGCAAGGGAAAAACCTATTGGTCCAGAACCGTTCATAGGCATACCAGACGGTGCCTACAGAGGCGCACTCTTCAAGTATGCCCAAGAACAACACAGGAAAGAATAGGAAACACACACAGGGCTTAGAGACTCCAAGAAATTTCTCTCCGCATGGTGTGAGAGCGACAAGGTGGTTTAGCAAGAGACTACTGAAATACAGTAGACTACAACTAAGGCAAATAACTGGAGCATTCACAGGCCACTATGGCACGAAAGAACATCTACACAAGATGAACCTATGCGGCGACGTGGTATGCAGGAGCTGCTGTACAGACACTGAAACCACGAAGCATGTCTTCTGTCATTGCGACGCTCTGGCCGCCCGGCGAATGAAGCTACTGGGATTGGCCTATCCAAATCCAGAAGAACTACGACTCTGCCCACCTGCTGGGATTTACAACCTGATACACGGAGTATTGGACACGTCAGGTACGTAAGAGCATTAGGGCAAGGACAGCACAAAAGATCCCATCGGGTCGAAGTGCGCCAGAGGTCTCCTCGGTTCGGTAAGCCAACACTAAGATAAGATAAGATAAGCCTTGTTTCAACAACAAGTACTAAAGCTTCGTCTGGTGTGTAAGGTATGTACGATTGTTCAGAAGTGGTGTCTTGTTTTGTAATTAGAAGTGGTGTCTAGCTTAACATTGTTCAGCAGATTTCAGATGACCATCTCTTTTTAAATTCATTTTAGCAGCAAACAAAAGTTCATTACTAGATCTTTCTATACGTAAGTCTTCAGTTTTTCTGGGTTTTGATCGATCACTGCTCTCAGAGAAATTTTTAGGTCTTTCACGAACTCGCTTTGGAACATTTTTTTTTAAATTAAACACACCGTCACGCCTATATTCTCCAAGCGGGGTTGGCAGAGGTGTACTGAGTACACCCACTTTTCGCCGACGATGTTAGGTCCCATTTAATAGGGGGCGAGCCTATTGCCACATACCGGGCACATTTCTAGACTTCGGACTCATACTGAGAAGTTTTCGTTAGAAAAACTTCATTTGTCCGGCCTAGTACCTCGTGATCATCAGGCGATGCGCTTTGCCACTATACCAACAAGGCAGTTAAAATAAAGCAGATACCATTATTAAGCCAAGCAGATTCATTGCTATTATATAAGAAATGGGCCTCATAAGAAGGCTCAAGGTCACCCAAAGGGCGATGGAGAGAGCTATGCTCGGAGTTACCCTGCGGGATCGAATCAGAAACGAGGAGATCCGCAGGAGGACGAAAGTCACTGACATAGCACTCAGAATTGCAATACTTAAGTGGCAGTGGGCGGGGCACATTGCTCGTAGAACTGACGGCCGTTGGGGCAGAAAGGTTCTCGAGTGGCGACCACGGACCGGAAGACGTGGCGTGGGCAGGCCGCCTACAAGATGGACCGATAACCTGGTGAAGGTCGCGGGTAGAAGTTGGATGCGTACAGCACAAAGCCGGTCGTTGTGGCGGTCTTTAGGGGAGGCCTTTGTCCTGCAGTGGACGTCTTTCGGCTGAAGAAGAAGAAGAAGATATAGGACATTGCTTTTTTAGCAGTAGCCCACTTCTATTTATATTCGAATGTAAACTTAGATAATAACTGTTTTAAGCAATCTGTTAAATCGTCCTCAATACGCGAAAAAAAATAACTTTATGTACAAGATTTTAATTTTTATTAGTATTATTTTTTAAATTATGGTCTCAACCCACTGTTAACGACATATGACGACAATCCCAAAAGATGAACCTAAAAATAACAAATATTTATTGTTTATGATTTTAATTGAAATTTTTAATAAGAAGAAGAATAGCACATATTACCAACAAAAATTTACACAGATATGAAGCTAAGATGTATAACTTTATTATTATCTTTACAGAGTAGTTTGATTCTAATGAATTTATAACTTTATAGCTATATACTTTATTGCTCTTATCGGAATAATTACGTAAAGCTAGTTTTGTTCTGTTTTTTTTGCAAACAAACTAATAAAATAAGTAAGTCCTTATTAAATACACAGATACATACCCACACGTTCACAATCCATGATAAAAATTACACTAAATACTTTTAAAACACTAAGATATTTTTTTGAAATAGCCTTAATTTTAAACAATAATTGATTGTTGTTCAGAAGCCGATACTTTGTAACAGAAAATAGCAATAAAACGTTCATTATTGAAATTATACGGACTGATATTAGATGCAAGGAACTAATAAGATTCAAAAATCAATCCCCGTGGCTATTATGGCTGAATTCGTACATTGGAGTTTTGACCACGAATATATCAAAATCCGCCCATGTGCGTGTGGTAGAAGTTAAGGCTCACGGAAAGTGTCTGCCAGTATCGAACGTTGGTTTTTTAACAATATTCTATATAATATATGTCGTCTCCTATTATTTGAAAATCACAGTTAATAGAATGACAAGCAGTTATTATCATTTTAGTAACCTTTTAATCTTGTGTATAGACATAGTCTATGCCTTTAATAATTGCTTGATAGTGTTTAGGTGTAAAGCAATGACAGACGACATCTGGCAGATGACAAATCACCGATGACAGACATTCGATGTAAGATGGCGGACGGCGCTGCGTTGTTATTCGATTGGCAACGGGGCGAGCGGTCGGAAGTCACGCGCAGCAGCTAACCTCACTGCATTCCATGTGACAATATTAATCTCCAACTTATATGTGCATACTGGGATATCAAGGAAAATCAGTTAACGGACGAGACTTCAGTGTTATTTCAAGATTTCCTTTATGTTCGGCCACCATCCGGACGACTACGCAAACGAAAATAAAACCACCTTTCACCGTTACCAGCATTAAAACGGGCATTTCAAAAACCCAAGTCTCGACCTATATATGAAATACAATGTTTTAAATTATCGAGTATATGTAACTATACATTGACTTACTTTTGACTTAAGATCCTAAGTCACCTAGATGGGGCAGAGGGCGTCAACAGTGCGCCGCCAACCCGGTCGATCTTGAGCTTCACGCTTCAGCTCGCTCCAGCTCTTCTCTACATCCTCCGCTTCTAAAATGATTGTCCGCTGCCAGGTCTGCTTAGGACGGCCACGTTTACGCTTTCCTTGAGGGTTCCAGTCTAGGGCTTGCCTCGGTATGTGTTCAGGGCTCCTTCGGAGCGTGTCTTCGTGAGCGCTCCCAAAGATGTGCGTTGGAGATTATCTCGGGCATTCTTGTATTGTAACTACACATTAGACTCACAAAATTTTAGCTGTCATAAAATGACGTAAGTCTATCCGGCCTGGGATCTTGGTCCATTATTTGTCACAATATGCAGAGGCTGCTCTCAAGAGGTTATTGATTAAGCAAAAACCTTAGCCCCGCACCACGAGTTATTCCTGTGTACATGAAATGCATGTACACAAACACCCAGACCGAAACAAATATTTGTGGATCTCACAAACTTTTATCCCGTACGGAGATCTAACCCGCAACTACTCGATCCATTTGGCAGAGAGGCCTTATCTACTGTACTAAGTCATCTGTCCAAGATACATAGATATAGATTAAAACTATTAAGGGTATAATCGTATCTGCATGCGTCGCTGTCTGCTATATGCCCGTGCCGCCCGCCCGGCAATCTCACTACGCTCCTGCGGTTTGTTAATCTTTTAATGGAATTAACCCGCGCCCGACGATGTCACTAGCAAAATAGCGGATACACGGAATTACGGGAATGGAAGGGACATGGGCGTTAATTACTCACATATAAAATCAATACTGACTGCTTTGTTTGTCTAATGCCGAATAATTTGATTTGTGATTACGTGGTCCTGTTTTCAAATCCTGGGACGGACAAATGTAGTTTTTCTATCGAAAAAGTCTCAATATCAGTCCGGAGTTTGGAATTGTGCCCGCTATATGGCAACAGGGTCGCCCCCTATTACATGAGACCTAACATTGTCAGCGTAAAGTGGGTGTACACAGTACATCTCTGCCACCCCCGCTTGGGGAATATAGGCGTGACGGTGTTTATATATTCCATTTATCGAATCAGTAATGAAACGCATGAAGAGATGTATGAACGTGTATGAAGTGAAAAGGTATGTCAGACTCGTAGCGTGTGGCATGAGGGATTAGCAAGAAAGATTGACGTTAGTGTGACGCTAGCGAGTAAGCATGCTGTCACGTTCATGTTAATTTAGTAAATTCGTAGTGTGACAGGGATAGCATATCAACTTGCTAGCGTCACGCTAACTCTGTCTCTAACGTCAATCTTTTCGTGCTAAGCCTTCTGTAGTCTTTGCCTATCTGAGGAATAAAAGTGTATTAATCCAGCACAAAGATACGTTGATGATGTGGTAAGATTTGTCCAAGATTGACTCAGGAACGGGATATGTGACGTAACAGGGAAGAGACTTATGCCCTGAAGTGGGTAGAATAAGCTGGAAGTGATGATAGTATAAATATAAGGCCACCAATGTGATTGGCATGGTGGATAATAATGATAAAAAAATAAACACCGTCACGCCTATATTCCCCAAGCGGGGGTGGCAGACGTATACTGAGTACATTCACTTTTCGCTAACGATGTTATCTTATATTTTTGTCGTCTCATGGATCTGAGAAGAGCTCAAGCGCACTTCGACCCGAGGGGATATTTTGTGCTGAAATAGAATTAATTAGATAAAGAGAATCAAATAAAAAAGACAAGCCCGCTGAGTTTCTTCGCCGGATCTTCTCACTGGAGGCCGATCGGGTGGTAGATTAGTAATTAAATTACATTTAAAAAAAAAATTAAATTGCCCATTTGTGAACGCCCCCGCAGGGTTTTCTCCAAATTAATTATTTGAGTTTAAGTTCAGTGCCTGCAACATGACCATTGGTCAGTATATATATCAGCTCATACTCTACTACTGACCACAAGTCTTCTCTCACATATCGAGGTGAGAGCTATTAAGTCATACTCCACCAAGCGGACTTAGTGCGGATTGGTGGAGGGTATCTCCTCTAAGGAGATATCTTTACTACGCTCGAAAACTCTATAAAACCACGCTCACTACATCCAACTACCTTGTCACTTCCATTACACCTGAATCTTCAACTACGCCTAGTAGATTGTTTCGTTCCTTGCATAATTACTTAGCTTTTGTTACTTAATTATGGTACGAGGAAATGAGGTTTTTAACACAATGAGATGAACGGCTGAGAGGCTGATTTATGCTATTTGCGTAACCGCGGTGGTGCGGGAAATGTTAACTAGAGACTTTAAGTATAGCCGGATTTAATGGGGATTAAAATATAGCGGGTAATCACTTCTTCTTTTTAGCGTTTCGTGGGAAATTGTAATGATAATTATATGGATGCGGCCCAGAAGGTAGCCACACTGATTGCATTGTTGGAAGCAGACACCAAATCTTGCTGCATACAAGTGTTAGGGCAGAGCATGATATAAGGTGGGACTTTGTTTGGGTTGCAGCGCATAAACACCCCAAATTAGTATGTCCGTGAATCCCCGGCTGATGCATGTTTTCCTTGCTTCAGCCAACCTGGGTTCGGAGTCATTTAAAGACTTACAAACTGGCTATGGTAATTTATGTTCAGGTGGGGGACTCTCATTAGGTATAACCAAGGTAATACTTAAGTGTAATTTAGATCGCTAGAAAAATTTCAAGAGGAAAGCGGTGGCGAATTTTCATGCCTTTTCCCAAAATAGAAGCGCTATCATACTTATATTCCCTGTTTGGTGGCAGAAGTATAATTTTCTGACTGCGATATCTTGGTCTAATGGCAAAAAGCTATAGCTACTCCACCCACTGGATCGATTAGTCACCCACAAATATTTGTTTCGGCCTGGGTGTTGTATGTGAATTTAATGTTTATAAACGAACTAACGATATCCGAGTAATTCATTAAAAAAAATTTTGGCACCTGAACCCACCCCACATTTCCACCACTGTAATTCCAGTAAGTCAGAATGCACAGCATCCGAAGAGGGTGTATTGTGTATAACCATACTTCGCCGACGATATTAGGCCCTAATGTAATGATGATTGACTCTAATGCCATTATACTGGGCTATACTGCAGTGATAGCTTAGTGTTTAGACAGTTGAACTGCAAAGTGAGAGGTATCGGGTTGTGTCTCTGTCTATTCGAAAGCATGTTCGTATTATAAATTAACTATCACTTGCTTTAACGGTGAAGGAAAACACCGTGAGGAAACCTGCATGCCTAAAAGTTCCTTGAAGGTGTGTGAAGATCGCCAACCCGCACTGGGCTAGCGTTAAGGCCATAGTCGGCCTAAACCCTCTTAGTCTGAGAGAAGGCCCTCGCCCAACTGTGGGACAGTTTCTGAACAGGGCTAACATTATTATACTGGGCTCAATTCTAGATACCGGATTGCTTATAAGCTGAATCCCAGCAAAATTTTCTGACCTAAGAAGCCATTCGAAAGCAGAACCTTGTCATCAACGAAAAAATGCACCACTAGACCAACGAGCCAAGCAAAACAAATTCAAACTTAAATGATTTATTTTGTATAAACCCTGCAGGGGAACTTTTTTTTGACTTACTAATCTACTACCGGATTGGAACGCGGCCTCTACTGGGAAGATCCGGCGAGAAACTCAGCGGGTCAGTCTTTTTTGTTTAATTCTCTATTCATTTTTTTTTCATTATTTTATGTATAAATTTTTATATTATACAAAATCAAGTATGCAAACCATCTCCAGTGTGATGCCTTACGACTGGGATATAAGAGTAATAATAAAAGTGTTCTATCTATATCTATATCATCACGCCAGATCCCTTGCGGGGTAGGCAGAGAGTACACAGTTCCAACAGGTTCTTTCCTTACATACCTCTCTGGCTTCCTCCACTCTCATAGTTCGTCTCATACACGCTCGCCAGTTACGGAGGCTCTTGACTTGTCCTTCACATAAGACTCGGTCCATTCGGTCATGGTAAGATAGTTTACGTCTTCCCCGGTACCCACATACTTCCAATTTCGTATTGTATATCTGTTTTGTCATTTTTTCTTCAGACATTCTTTCTATATGTCTGAACCAAGGGAGCATACCCTTTCTCATCTTTTCACCAAAACTATATTTCATGCCTACTCGCTTTCTTACTACGCCGTTGCGAATACGGTCGGTCAGCTTCACTCCGCACATCTTCCGCAGAGCTCGCATAAAAGTTTTTAAGAATGATAAACTAAAGGATTCTGAGTAAACCAGTCTCCACAAGCAGCATCCGTTTACGAGTATGATACTACTTGAGCAGCCATCACTTCCCTCGACCATATTCGAGGGGAGGAAGTAACCCGCACCAAACAGCCACCAAACATCTTCAATAACATACATAAAGTTGCTTGATCAGCGTTTAAAGGATTTTAAGTCTTATTTTTTACATTATACTAGGCATGCCTTTTAAGTTCTGTCGTTTCCATATTTTCCGGCAATTTTAAATTTGGAACTGTTCTATATTCGAATGTGTTTAAATTTTGAATCTCAAAACAGTTGAAAGTATTAGGATTAATGTTATTGTTTAGTCACAGCGTGGATTGGAATCTGTCAGGTTACGTACGAAAATAAATCTTTCTAAGGAAAATCTTCGTGCAATAATTTTCTACAACTTTAGAACAGGCGTGACACGGCTTCAGTGTTTTAAAGAGCTAACATCTGTATTCAGTGATGAAGCCCCATGTCTGCGGACTGTCGAACGCTGGTATTTAGAATTCCAGCGTGGACATACTAGTGTTAGTGACAAATCTCGCGAAGGACGCCCAAAATCCGCCTTCACTGAAGATAACATCATTGCTGTGAGACAACTAATTCTCGAAGATCGTAATGTCACGTATCAAAAGATAGAGGCTCTATTAGGCATCTCAGGGACAACCATTCAAAAGATCTTGCATGAAGCGGTTGGTGTGAGAAAGCTAGTTTGCCGTTGGATACCGCATCTGCTTTCCGACGATCACAAGGCGGCCCGCGTCAGATGGTGTAAGAAAACTCTGCAAAGGTTCAACCGAGGAGAGTCAAATCACATCTACGACATCATCAGTGGTGACGAATCTTGGATCTATGCCTACGATCCTGATTCCAAACAACAATCTACAATCTGGGTCTTTCAAGACGAGCCAAAGCCGACTAAAGTTGTTCGTTCTCGAAGCACTTCAAAGAAGATGGTGGCCACGTTCGTTGGAAAAACCGGCCATGTTGCGACTATTGCACTTGAAGATCGTAGAACGGTTAACGCAGAGTGGAGTACCACAGTTTGTTTACCACATGTCATCGCCGAACTTCGAAAGTCTAACTCAAAGCGACGCATCATCCTGCACCACGACAACGCAAGCTCACACAGCGCTCGTCAAACGATTGAGTATTTGAAGCAGGAAAAAGTAGAAATTATTGACCATAATCCATACAGTCCTGACCTAAGCCTTGACGATTTCTTTAAATTTCCTAAAATTAAGAAAAGTCTTCGTGGTCAAAGGTTCCAGTCCTGTGAAGAAGCAGTCGACGCTTTCAAGTCAGCCATTGTGAACACCCCCACTTTAGAGTGGAATAAATGTTATAATAACTGGTTTGAGCGAATGGAAAAGTGTATTAAGCTACGTGGTGAATACTTTGAAAAACAATAAAAAGTACTATAAGGTTCTAGTTGTGTTTTTTTCTTCAAATGACAAAACTTAAAAGGCATGCCTCGTATCGTTGTCTCCAACATCAATTACTATACTGTAATTATGAACAAATTCTATTTTCAACTGATGCGGTATATAGAAAAAAAATACAAATATTAATACAAAAATTATAAATAGGCTGATTAGAAAAATAATTACACACAATAAACATTGACGTTGATAAAAAGCAGTGATAGCCTTGTGGTTAGACCGTTGGACTGCAAAGTTAGATGTCTGGGTTCAAACCCAACACCTCTGTCTTTTCGAAAGCATGTGCGTATTAAATATTAACTATCACTTGATTTAACGGTGAAGGAAAACATCGTGAGGAAACCTGCATGCCTAAGACTTTTTCGAAGGTGTGTAAAGTTCGCCAACCCGCACTGGGCCAGCGTGGTGGACTATGGCCTAAACCCTTTCAGTTTGAGAGGAGGCCCGTGCCCAACGGAGGGGCAGTTTCTTAACAGGGCTAATATTATTATTATTATATAAACATTGACTTGAACACTAACCACACATACGAGTTCGTAGTCTATCTTAATTCAGGAAGAGGACAAACTCTGTTAGTCACCTATTATAAGACCTAGGATAAAATTTAAACTGTTCTATACATTTTTCTATTATTTGTGATCTCCTAACGTTAGCATGTGACAAATATTTAGAGGTTCAATAACAATATTCTTTTTTCTTTTTATAACAGTTAAACAAGAATAAACTCTGTATTATACCCTATTCACCCCGCCGCCTGCCTTGTTACTTGGTACGTAAATAGAATAATAATACCAACTGCTCAGAAAAGAGTAATGTTATCCTTTTTCCGCGCACTAAAAGCGATCCGGAAGAGAAACACGGTCCAATCAATTCCTTAATTATATTTCATTCGACCGTTTCTGGAGGTACACTTTGTGACTTATAGGGGTAAAAAAAACAGTTACTGGAAGTATTCAAATAAAGATAAGGAATAGTAGTTACAAGAAGAATAACTTTGTATATTGTTTTAATCTATCCATATCATCACGCCAGATCCCTTGCGGGGTAGGCAGAGAGTACAGAGTTCCAACAGGTTGTTTCCTTACATTCCTCTCTGGCTTCCCCCACTCTCATAGTTCTTCTCATACACGCTCGCCGGTTACGGAGACTCTTGACTTGTCCTACAGATAATAATATCAGCCTATACTGCCCACTGCTGGGAAAAGGCCTTCTCTCACAAATCGAGGTGAGAGAGATTAGGTCATACTCCACCACGCGGAACCAGTGCGGATTGGTGGAGGCAGGTTTGTGGCCACCTGCCGTTGGAACTTATCATGCCGCATCCAACTCGGCTTAACGACTACCACATTGAGTGGTAACCGGGACCAACGGCTTAGCGTGCCTTCCGAAGCACGGAGACGCTCGAATATGAAAATGCCACAAACGGTCACCCATCTCAGGCCGACCGAGACGAACGCTGCTTAACCTTGGTTATCGGTAAGAACACATCGGTAGCACAGCGCTACGAGTGCCTCACAGGTAAGACTCGGTCTATTTTGTCATACGTGAATATTTTAATTCTGTCTATCCAATCAGCACACAACATTCCTTGCATGGTAGACAAAAAGTACAGAGTATTACCTTCTTATAGAATTTTAAATTGCTTCGAAGCATTTTACAAATTTTCTCTGATACAAAATCCTGTCTCCCATATTAAGCACTAGCTGTACCCGCAACTTCGTTAGCGTTATTTTCAGGCATGTATTTCACACCCAGAATTTTTTTTTTAATACAAAGGGTATACTATATACTTCTATCAATATCATCACGCCAGATCCCTTGAGGCGCTCATAGCGCTGTGCGACCGCGGTGTTCTTACCGGTTACCAAGGTTAAGCAGCGTTCGACTCGGTTGGCCCGAGATGGGTGACCGTTTGTGGCATTTTCAAATTCGAGCGTCTCCGTGCTTCGGAAGGCACGCTAAGCCGTTGGTCCCGGCTACCACTTAATGTGGTAGTCGTTAAGCCGAGTTGGAAGCCTTAAAGGCGGCTTGATAAGTTCCAACAACAGGTGGCCACAAACCTACCTCCATCAATCCGCACTGGGTCCGCGTGGTGGAGTATGACCTAATCTCTCTCACCTCGATTAGTGAGAGAAGGCCTTTGTCCAGCAGTGGGCAGTACAGGCTGATATTATAGATCCCTTGCGGGGTAGGCAGAGAGTACAGAGTTCCAACAGGTTCTTTCCTTACATACCTCTCTGGCTTCCTCCACTATATACACTTCCCCTGGATAAAATCTGTACAGCGGTTTTGGCGTAAAAAGATACCAGACAAATAGATAGTCATACAGAGTTACTTTCATATTTATAATATTAGTATGGATATCTGTTAGACAATACTCTGATAGCTCTAAATGTCATAGTCTCGTCCTTATCACAAATCATGACAAATCTACTAGTTTTCCTCTTTATGACCCTACAGGTGATGGTGATACGGTGTACAAGGTGAAAGCTAAAAGCAGTGACTGATAGCACAACACAGAATAAATATAAACCAGAAGCCGCGTCTAGTCGTAATTGCACGCCGAGCGGTGAAGCCAAAAATTTAACAAACATCCCGCACACACCGCATTTCCTACCCGCGTAATGTTGGTAGCCCGGGAAGATTTACCACTTTTTGAGGTTAATTTTGATGACATTAGAATGGGTGATAGTAGAATCATGTATTTTTATGGATATTAAACTTAATAAATAGATTTACCTGAGCTATAAAAGCTTAGTAATTTAATATAGGAAAAATATATTTCTATCATCGTAAACAAATATTAAACCTGAATTACCTAATACCATTTAATACTAGAACTGATAAGGTCCTCAGAAAATAAAATTAGAGAAAAATAACATTCTTATACTACCAACACTAGCAAAATGGACGTCTGTACGTACGTTATGCTATGGCAATTACAGACGGAAGAATTAATTCAATATTTAAATAATACGGCACCTAAATGCGTTAGTTGAGTTGAGTGACTGCCTCGCTGGTCTGGTGGCAAAGCGCATCGCTTTGTGATCACGAGGTCCTGGGTTCAAATCCTAGGTCGGACAAATGTAGTTTTTCTAACGAAAAATTCCCAGTATGAGTCCGGAGTCTGGAATTGTGCCCGGTATATGTCAATAGGCTCGCCCCCTATTACATGGGACCTAACATCGTCGGCGAAACGTGGGTGTACTCAGTACACCTCTGCCACCCCCTCTGGGGAATACAGGCGTGACGGTGTAAATGCGTTAGTTAGGTATAAAATGTAATATCATTATCAAGTATCAAGGACTAATGCAAATACAATAATTTATTAATAACATTTATTATATAGCTTTGGTCTAATATCCAGACTAGAAACACTGAAGTATCTGATCTGTATTTCCTGTTTAAATCTTATGATCCATTTTTCAAACACTTGCAGGTATCGCTGAACTGAAACTGATTAAGCTGAACTTCGTATGTAAATTCAGGGACAATGCAATAATATGATACTATAGAGCTGGTCTGATGTAGTTGGTAAGTGGCCATAGAAAGATGAGAACCATACAACATAATCCCCTCGTGTTTATATTTGATGTATATCATAGAACTTATTTAATCTTTTTTTTACTAAAGTATTCAAGTATCATATCCATTTATTTATTCCGAATTCATCCGAGGTAGCACGACTCAATTTATTTAAATTTGCCGCCATTTTCTACCGTCACTTTTAATTACACCAACTGTAACTTTATGTACTTGCACCTGTCGAAAAAGATCTTACTACGTTATGTTAAAAGCACGAAACACATTTTTTTCAACCATAAATAAACTTTAATGTAACACTTTTACACATTTTCAAAAGCATTAACTTTAACTCTCCACTGAAACGGCGTTCGCACCGAAGCTATACCATTAAATACTTGCGGTCACATGTACCCCGGACGAATTAATTCCACCCTCGCCACTGAAGGGTTAAGTCTGTCAGCGATACAAATTCCCCTTAATTAGACGGGTCTGGTTGACCCACTCGCGTTTTTTTTCAGACGGCTTTTGAGGGTTTAAATGTTGGGTGTTGAAATGTTTCAGTATGAAGTCGTGTCTGTATATTTTTGGGTAAGATCATGGAGTTATTATGTACTATGTTCAGTCGTACAAGGATAATTTGGCCCGTGGCCAAAATCAGAACTAACGCTATCATCAAGTGAAATGTCACTTTATGACAGTCGCAGAGTCGCTGTTAGCTATGAAAGGACATTGTCGAAAATTGCCCCAGAACCAACAAACATTTGACCCATGCCATCATTGTTCATCTATTTTATTAAAACAATGGCAAATATCCGTATCTAACGGACAGATTGCAATTAAAAACGAATATTTCAAAGTATTGTAAGTACTTATATCGAAGTCACCGACATTTTTACTAAATGTCGACACACACAATGTAACCTTATATGTGTTAATGGCTACTGAATTATAACCTCAAAATCTAATATTTTTTGTGCAATATTGCGATTCTGCCGCTTGTCCGTTTAATAATAAATGCCTTAAAAGAATTTATGGGAGATTTCAAATCATACAAGTATTTTTTCATTGCTTTTGGTTCTGGGGCAAATTATGTATGGGCGCAGAACAATGTCCTTTACCCAACTTTGTTTTTCAATTAGTAACCGTGCAGACCTATCATTTAAAATATTTCCCTGAAGGTAGAAAAAAATACTTAATGATAACCCCAATTTCACACGAACGCTACCTTATTAATGTCTTCCATGGACCAAAATATTCTTGTCGCACTATACTAAAGAAGCTACTTCAAAGAAAAATAACTTGATCCACTACCTTTTTTTTCTGTATCGTATGTGAATTTACAAACATGAAATTCGCATACACAAATACCCAAACCGAAATAAACCTTTGTAGGTTACTCAAAGATTGTTTATTAGTCTTTTTTCACAAAATTGTATTTTGTGATAAAAGAAAGGCCAGTCCAATTAAGTTTAAAGGCTAGCCCGCTGAGTTTCTCGCCGGATTTTTTCAGTTTGAGGCCGCGTTCTGATCTAGTGTTAGTTGTAAAGAATGACATATTTTTTGATGTTTGTACATGCTTACAAACGTAAGCGCTCTTGTTGGCCTTATTTGTATAGGCATAAATATTTTGGCTTCGACTTTGATTTATCCCGAGCGGGAATCGACCTTCCAGTGGGTGATTTAAGTTCTTAACCACTGGACTAAGTCGTCATCATTAGTCAGTGGGGAAGTTAGTGTTTTCATAGATAATAAAATCTCATGTTTCCCGAGTTGCTTAAACAGTATATCAGTGCATATGAAAGCATATAATAAAGCGAGTAGTTATGAAAGATAGTATCCGTGTTAAGATGACAAAGGGTATGCTCCATTGGTTAGGGCATATAGATATACAATGCGAAAGTACTATCTAATTTATTATTTATATATTAATAGAGAAATATTTTTGTAATAAAACTTAGCCCCCGAACATGCTCCGGCAGGCACCTGGCACACTTTACTCTCCCGAGGCGGGCCCTTCGGAGCGCGGCACAAGGGGGACACCGGTGCGTTCCACTCGGAGATCCCGGAGCCCCTCTGTCATGTTCCAGTGCCGGCCACCGTGAGGTTTCATTCGGGAGAAGTCCGACATGCCCCGCCAGCTTCCCCCGAGGCTGGCGGAAGTCGATGAAGATTTCTCCACGTGAAAAAAATAGCTGGCACACAGTAAGCTATGTGCACGCGCTCTTATTTTTGCTGCAAAAAAATAGTTGAGGTGTCTTAACTACGTACTAGGTTGGTTGTCTAAGCCCCTCTGACACGTGCCAGTGTCGGCCACCGTGGGGTTTTAGTCGGTAAGAGTCCGACATGCCCCGCCAGCTTCCCCCGAGGCTGGCGGAAGTCCATGAGGATTTCGCCAAGAAAAAAAGAAGTCTTCCCCGGTACCTACATACTTCCACTTTCGCATTGTATATCTGTTTTGTCTGATGATGTTTCTCTTTTATTCGATTCTTTCTTATCCGATATAAGTTGTCTTTTTTCCGTGTCAATGATCCCTATTTTGTCCCGCTAAGTGAGTGGGTAATTCTGCGTTTTGCACCTCGAGCAAATGCCGCGCAGAGCTGTGGCCCTTTTGTACCACTTTGACTTACGTAGGTACTATAATAATATATTTCAGATAATAAAATCCACAAATTTATTAGTAACAATCTTCTTACAGACTATGTTAGTTTTTATATTGTTACGTTTGCGGGGTAATCAAATGCCGAATAACGTGCGAAGTACTTTATTAGGCGCTGTACACACATAACAGTACGTCGAATGTAAGTACACACGCGAACCAATCACACACTTGTACCACTCTTGTTAGTACCCAAATACTGCTTCCAAGTCGCTGAGACACTCGTAGTACCCGTATATCGATGCTAAAGTCGCCGGTGTATTCCACTTAGATTGCGCCCCATCTGTGATCGTGCTCACCTCTTCCATTGGACAAATTGTAGGGGACAAAGGCCAGGCCAGCAGGTGCAACATAGTCGGTGAGGTGGCACCACAATCGCAGACTGTTAAATTTGGATCCTATGTTACAATTCATGGAGTGTTAAGGTTTTGCAGTTTTACGCTTATTATAGGAACTCAGTAAGTTATTTCACACAAACAACCGTACCATTGCACGTTAATTACGAAGTAAAAAAATAATTAAACGTCAATCAAGCGAGGCCTTTAATTAAAAAATTCAACATCCCACCGGCCGCTCGGGAAATGCTTAAAAGATTTTCCCTTTGCACAATTAAGATGAAAATGTTTATTTTCAGGACAATAAGAAGGTGTCTGCTATTTAAGTTAGTAGATGTTAGTAAATGCTATTTAAGTAAGTTGGTAGAACCTACTCATATTATTAAAGTTTGTAAGGGTATTTAGATTTTTGAATATTTGTTACTTAATTACGCAAAAACTGCTCAACGGATTTAGATGAAATTTGACGCATATATACATTATCACTTGGATTAAGATATAGAATACTTTTTATGCGTGTGTGTGTATCTAAAGTCAACGTGGACTAAATCGCGGGCAGAAGCTAGTTAAAAAAATTGTTAACTATGACTGTTTCGTAGGTCTAGTGGTGAACAATGTGCGTGGTGATTACGAGGTCCTGGGTTCAAATGCTAGATCGGACAAAAATGAAATTTTTCTATAGAAATAAAAACAGTATTAGTCCGGAGTCTGATATTGTGTCACTCTGCTACCCCTATTATATATTAATAACCATTTCCTGTACTTACTATAGGACTAAACTCATAGTTTTTCTGTGGCAGAATTACCAGGGTCTTGTGATTGCCAGCTGCAGTGCGTCATTGGGCTAATAAAGCTAAGGAAATTATTGATTTGTTTGATAAAATTTTATAAAATATAGAGCCTCTCCGCCCTCAGGTTAGGTGGAGCGATAATCGTCATAGAGTAGCTGACAGAAATTGGATAGGAGTAGCTGAGGATCGTACTCGGTGGCGTCGTTCACATAGAGCCACGCAGGCAGTTACATCTCGCGGTTATATGTTTGACCGACCAAATGCAGACATCTTGAATATCTGCATAACAAACTTAAATTTTTCTCCTTCTACAATCGTTACGGGTCTGATATAGCCAGCTTAATGCGGCCGCAGCAGTTGGCTCACGAACAGAACGGTAACATTTAACCTTGGAACGTCAGCCATTTTCGTTTGTCTTGCTGTCGAGAGTTATCGGAATTGCAATTGTTTTTTGCCCAGGTCATCGAAAATACTGCATTTCGGGATTATAATAAGTTTATTAGCATATAAAATGTATATAATTGCCTTCATTATTAAATTTCTAATCGCATAAACTGCATTATATATCATGAAACGAAAAAGGCCGATGCGGACCACATACCTGCATGGTTTATATTTTTTTATTAGACTCGATTCACTGCAATATTGCCGTCAATGTGCCGAAATTATTTTCAGTAGTACTATATGAACGTCGCTAGTGCTAAATCGTAAAAAGTCCTCGACCAACATCAGCGCATTGCTTATGTACACCCGGGTTCTTACTCGACACGTCAAGTCCGAAATATTTCTGCACATCCGTGTGTGCGAGCAACACTTAAGGGGTTATTGGTAGTTTCCGCTACCAAGCGATTAAGTGTTGGAACAATATACCACCCTATAAGAATACTACCATGTAAATTTCATGGCTGCAGCTGTAATTCTGCGTTTTGCACCTCGAGCAAATGCCGCGCAGAGCTGTGGCCCTTTTGTACCACTTTGAGTTACGTAGGTACTATAATAATATGTTTCAGATAATAAAATCCACAGATTTATTAGTAACAATCTTCTTACAGACTATGTTAGTTTTTATATTGTTACGTTTGCGGGGTAATCAAATGCCGAATAACGTGCGAAGTACTTTATTAGGCGCTGTACACACATAACAGTACGTCGAATGTAAGTACACACGCGAACCAATCACACGCTTGTACCACTCTTGTTAGTACCCAAATACTGCTTCCAAGTCACTGAGACACTCGTAGTACCCGTATATCGATGCTAAAGTTGCCGGTGTATTACACTTAGATCGCTTGTTCTCCGATTTGATCACTATCGCTTCCGAGAAGAGACTGTGTCGTCCCCGCGCTCTGTGTTCCTTTTATACTTGTTTGAGAGTTCTAGAACGGACGCGAACCCTCCAAGTACATCAATAGAAGTACATCGAACAATAGCCGGCGCGCCCCACAAAGCGGTATTATTATTGCATACCTACTCGTATTTGCGCCTGAACAAGTAGGTACTTGTATACCACGACCGCGCGCCGGCGATAATTAAAGGGGTGGAACCTTCTAGACGTTTCGCCACTTAAGCGCGGATTCTAGATATTTCTAGTCAGATCACTGGGGGGTTTTAGAATCGGCATCCCCCGATAAAGTCTTTTAAATATATCGGGGTATGTTCGGGTCGTAACAATATCTATATTTTATTTATTTTGCACTGGACATGTATGAATTATGCATACCTATCCAATGCCGAATAAATGTGCGATTAGCCGATTAGCCAGTACGCTTAGGAGAGTATTATCTGACGATTTAGCGCAGTGGTTAAGAGCTTAAGCCGCTCTGCCCACTGCGTCTGCGGGTTCGAGTCCCGCACGGGACAAATCTTTGTGTGATCCACAATTATTTGTTCCGGTCTGGGTATTTGTGTATGTGAATTTTCATGTTTGTAAACGCACCCACGACACAGGAATAAATCCTAGTGTGGGGCTACGTTTTAAAAAAAAAAAAAGACAAAAAAGTATTGGCGCTGCCCCGCATTCGCGTCATCGTGGATGCTGTTCTCTTACGCAGGATGGCATGAAAACCATCTACTCTGTCCTCAGCGAACATCCCCGATGCTCTACAGAATCGAGGTAGCCCCAACACACCCCTAAGCGCATTATTATATTGGACTCGCAGAACATCCAGACTCTTCTGCGAGTATCGGACCCACAGGCTGGACGTGTAGAACGTCTGACAGTAAGCCCTGAACAAATCTTAACTTCGTTGCTACACCGTGTAAACCTACGACTCAAAATGTTACTTCTAACTGATGATGCTCTTCGTTCCCACTCTGCGTCTATGCCATGGTGTAGTGACTTATGCTGCAGGCTATAATAATGTTACGACCCCAACTTACCCCGATATCTTGAAAACCCTTTATCGGGTGATGTCAATTCTAAAACGCATTACTTACCCTTAGGTCCCCTATCGATCCGTCATGAAAAATCTAGAATGCGCGGTTGAGTGCTAAAACATCTAGAAGGTTCCTCCCATTTTATTATCGCCAGCGCGAGGTCGCGGTAAACAAGTACCTACTTAATATTAGCCCTGTTAAGAAACTGTCCCACTGTTGGGCACGGGCCTCCTCTCAAACTGAGAGGGTTTAGGCCATAGTCCACCACGCTGGTCTAGTGCGGGTTGGCGAACTTCACACACCTTCGAGAAACTATTAGGCATGCAGGTTTCCTCACGATGTTTTTAATTAATTTTTAATACGCACATGCTTTCGAAAAGACAGAGGTGCGTGCCTGGGTTTGAACCCGAGACCTTTGACTTTGCAGTCCAACGGTCTAACCACTAGGCTATCACTGCTTCAGTACCTACTTGTTCAGGTACAAATAGGTATGTAATAATAATATCACTTTACGGGGCGCGTCGGCTATTGTTCGATGTACTTTTCTATAGATGTACTTAGAGGATCCACGTCCATTCTAGAACTTTCATGCAAGTATAAAAGGAACACTCAGCGCGGCAGCAGACACAGCCTCTTTTGGGAAGCGAAAGCGATCAAATCGAGAACAAGCGATCTAAGTGAAATACACTGGCGACTTTAGCAACGATATACGGATACTACGAGTGACTCTACGACTTGGAAACAGTATTTGGATACTAGCGAGAGTAGTACTAGTCTGTGTATAGAACTTGTGTGTACTTGCATTCGACGTACTGTTTTGTACGTACAGCGCCTAATAAAGTACTTCGCACGTTATTCGGAATTATTTAACCCGCAAACGTAACAATAGGATTATGTTTAAATTGTACTGCATGATCATCATCAACCTGTGTCCACTGCTGGACGTAGGCCTCTCCCATGGCACGCCACTGAGCTTGATCTTAAGCTTTCCTCCTCCAATCCCTGCCCACTGCCTTACGAATATCGTTGCCCCACCTAGCTACAGGGCGCCCTACACTACGTTTGCCGACACGCGGTCTCCACTTAAGAACCAGTCTGCCCCAACGGCCATCGGTTCTGCGACATATGTGACCTACCCACTGCCTTTGAGCTTGCTAATTAGCTGAGCTATATTAGTAGCCTTAGTTCTCTGACGAATACCTTCGTTCCAGATTCGATCCCTAAGAGAAACTCCATCTCCATAGCTCGCTGAGCGACCTTGAGCTGGTGGACAAGCCGAACGGTGAGTGGCCACGTTTCGGCTCCATATGTCATTACAGGTAGGATGCACTGATTAAACACTTCCGTTTTTAGGTTTTGGGGTATGGGCGATGAGAAGACTCGACGAAGTCTTCCAAATAACATATTTTTATTCAGAGCGAAATAATGGCTCCTGAAAAAATATTAATTCACTTATTATTCTTAGTAATTGACAACGACAGAAAACATTATTTATTCTATGTTATCATCCCATATTTTGGTTACAGAAAATCGTAGACCGTAGAAAAATATATGAAATTAAATAGATACAAAGCTAAATTACTTATAAAATTGCTTTTTTGCCATTTTAATTAAATAGAAGATTTAACTTGTTTTGATAGAATAATGGAAATTGTATTATTCTTCTATTTCTGTTTCGAAAAAAGCACTTAAAGCTCTCTGCGGTGTTCTTAACGTACTCTAAGGTTAAGCAAATTTTGGCTCGGTCTGTCTGAGATGGGTGACCGTTTGTGACAATTTCATTTTCAAACGAAATGTACGTTAAACTATTGGTCCTATTCAGAGTTGAATAAAATTTGAAACATTACCGTTTCTTACAAAATCATGTTTCATTCGAAAAAACAAATAACAGCTGATGATAAAACTGAAAAAACTCTTGTTTCAGAAAACACAATGGTTTCTTTCATTTAAATACAGAGCAGTGAGCATGAGTGGATAAAATTTGCCACAGTGAGACCGAAACGAGGTGTTGAGAATAATGGATGTACTTTGTACTCGTATTTCTACGACGATAGGTGTACTTTGTACGTCCACATTTCGGCGACGATATTTGTTCGGCCTAAAATATATATTTCCACACGCGGCGTTGGCAGAAGTGTACTAGGTACACCCAAGATTTTACCCATGATAGGTGTACTTTGTACGCCTACATTTCGCCGACGACATTAGGTCCCAAAATATGTTTCCCCAAGCGGCAAATTGCAGAAGTGTACTTTGTGCACCTCCAATTAACCGACAACAAATCGACATATTAAATGTTTGAAACATCGTTTTAAACCGTTTTTTTTCAATATAACCCGTACTTTCAATTTTGCAACGAAAAATCTAAAATAAACGAATTTACCATTGTTTCCGCGGAAATAACAATTGGTTTCTTTCAGAATTTTCAACGCTAGTCCCGTTAACCACTTTATGTGGAAGTTTTTAAGCCAAGTTAAGCGAAATAACTAATTTATTAAAAATAAAGTAGTTTCATTTCGTTCACATACTGTAACTACTTCAATTTTCTTTATGTTTTTAAAAGACTTTATTTCTATTTGTTTATTCTATTTTTTAGTTAATGATACTTTTTAAAATTCGCGGACGCTACTTTTGATTTTATAATTGATAATGATGTTAACTTTACCAGTTTTAATAACATGAATGACTGGTTGGATACATTTGGAAACATAGAAGCTTTGAGCATTTTGCATGTAAACATTCGTAGTTTAAAAAAACATTTTAGTGAATTACTTGTAATATTAAATGATAGTATAAAGCATTTAGACATTATTGTTATAACAGAACCTAATATAGATTACTCATTATTATCAATGTTTAAAATAAATGGCTATGATGTTAACAACTATACACGAGCGGGCCGTTCCGGTGGGGGGGTCTTAGTGTACACGCGTGAGGCGTTAGGAGCATGTGTGTGCGATTTGTTGCCGGTCACTGGAATGCGCTCGGCAGAGTGCGTTTCCACTATAATTAATTATAATGGTGAAAAAATTTATGTTATATCTATGTATAGACCGCCAAGAATAAATAATCTAAATAAAGTAAGCCAGTTTTTACTTGAATTTCGATGCCTCTTGGAAAATCTACCACAAAATTCCAAAGTGTTCTTCTGTGGTGATATAAATATTAATTTATTAAACTACGAAGACAATCACGTCACTACTTATGAAAATTTATTATCTGAATACGGATTCCAAAAGTGCATTGAAGATGTTACGCGAAGAGAAATTTTATTAGGAAATGTAGTACAATCTTGTTTAGACCACATTTACGTTAGAGCAAGTAACACACGTATTCACTCAGCGGTAATAAAGCATAAATTATCTGACCATTATTTCGTCTCGGCTGTAGTAGAATGGAAACGAACTCCGTCGAAACAGCTGTCCCACTCCGATGCGACCCGACTTGTGCGTTCATCTGCGCCACAATTCGCTATTACGAAGCGAGTTCTAGACAATAGAATGGTCAGAGACAAATTATTAAATACAGACTTTGAGAGGTTCTTATCGATTAATTGCCCAACTGAATTATATAACTCCTTTACACAATTATTTAATGATATTTATAATGATTGTTATACAAATAAAACTGTCAATATTAGTAATAGAAATAACAAAGGATGGATAAACAATAGTTTGAAGAATATGGTAAGAGAAAAAGACAGACTTTTTGAATTATGGAGTAACGACCCAAAAAATATGATAAAGCGTCTTACTTACACTAAATACAGAAATAAGTGCCAGAAAGCTATTAATAAAAGTAAAAATGTTTATGATCAGAATAGCATATTAGAATGTCATAAGAATATTAAACAGGTATGGGAAAAAATTAACGAACTATTAGGAAATAACAAACAGACCATAGACGCACTTATTCTGTCAAATATGAAAACGCAAGGAAACGCCAGAGATATAACTAATAATTTTGCTACAACTTTTTCAGATGAAGTTAATAATATAATACATAAGTGTAAAGAAAATTGGTTACCTAGAGCAACTTATGTAAAACCTGTTGACGTAAGCATGAGATGGCAACCAGTGACGAGTTTAGATATTAAGAATACAATTAAAAACATGGATATTAACAAGTCACCGGGTAGCGATCTAGTGCGTATGTCCGATTTAAAACTTGTTTGTGATAAGATTAGCTCAGTCCTGGCTAGACTTGTAAATTTATCTGTGAAAAATTATGAGTTCCCTATGAAGTTAAAAGAGGCAATAGTTCGTCCAGTTCATAAAAAAGGTGACCCGAAAAATATATCCAACTACAGACCTATATCTATATTGTCAAGCATAGATAAAATATTTGAGCATTGTGTAGTTAAGCAGTTAGGGGACTATCTAAAGGCTAATAATGTATTAAACAAGTGTCAATACGGTTTTCAAAAGGGCAAAAGTACAAACACTTTATTGGCAAATTTCACAGATGAAATTAATAATTATTTAGGTGATAAAAAGTTTGTAGTAGCAACATTTTTTGATTATAAAAAAGCGTTTGACACTTTACAAACGGAAACCCTACTTAGTGCATTGGCTGAGTGCGGAGTGAGAGAGCCGCTTAATCATTGGTTCCGTGACTATCTCACAGCACGCTCTTATCGTGTGAAAGTGGGCGAGGCGTACAGTGACAGTAAGACAGTGCAGTGCGGCGTACCACAGGGATCGGGGTGTGGGCCTGTCTGCTACCTCATACACGTGAATAGCTTGTGCGGTGTACTAAGGCACTGCTCGGCATTCATGTACGCAGATGATCTTTGCGTGCTGCGCGCGGGCACTGACATCAATGACAGTTGCAGATTAGTGCAACAAGATATAGATGCAGTAGTAAAATGGTCGCATGACAATGGTATCGTGTTAAACGCAGACAAAACAAAATTAATGATTATACACTCACCTTATTTACACTTATCCTTAGAACCCCCCCTTTTATTCACTCACGACTATTCATGTATGCATAACAATCTAACCAATTGTAATTGTAAACCTATCGAACAGGTTAAATGTATAACTTATTTAGGTATGAAAATTGATGAAAACTTCTCTTGGTCTCAGCACGTAGACTATGTTTGCAATAAATTAAGAATATTACTAGGTAAATTTTACCATCTTAGTTACAGAGTTCCTATTAATACTCTAAGATGTTTATATATGTCTTTAGTTGATTCGATATTTAGTTACGCTCTTGATAGTTACGGTCTTACATTTAAAACAAACCTGGATAAATTAGAAACGCTTCAAATTAGATTTCTAAAACTACTTGTCAATAGAAAGATTAATAATAGCTGTAAGGATAACTATAGAAAGTTATTTCAAATTTGTAAAATTCTTCCAATCAGTTTAAAACACAAATTTCTTTTAATTGTAAACAATCGTGACCGTCGAGAGTTTTTAACTCCAGCAAGCAATGTGTACAGTACGCGCTTGGTGACCGACGGCAGATACAATGTACCAAGGGTAACCAACTACTTCGGTGACAGGGCGCTAAAAAAACGCATCCCATACATTTTGAATAGTCTGCCGGCGGCCATAAGGGGCGAGACAAATATAAAAAAATTTAAAAGGAATCTGAAAAAACATTACCTAAGTTTGTGTTAAGTTAGTGTTACCATTATATTAAGTTTGTAGATTCAACTGACCCCACAGTCAAACTGGTTGCACAGTTTTGTGGGGCGATGTTTTTTATGTTGTGCATTATGTTGTGATCGTAAATAAATAAATAAATAAATAAATAAATAAGTTGGAAGCCTTAGCCGTTAAAGATTCTGTTTGATAGGTTTCAGTAGCAGGTGGCCAAAAATCTGACTCGACCAATCTGCATTGGGATGGAGTATTTACTCTCATCTCGATTTGTGATTGACTACAAGAATGACAAGAGAACAATTATTCAATGAAATATTGTCATTCAATATACCTTCGATAAGAAGAGGTTATTTATTGAAATAGATTGTAAAACTTTACTCGGCGTATACCAATTCTCATACAAATAATAATATAATAACTTAACCTCTTGGCGAAGATCTTCTCTCACAAATCGAGGTGATAGAGATTAAGTCATACTCCACCACGCGGACCCAGTGCAGATTGGTGGAGGCAGCTTTGTGTTAGTGTGTTTTACTTTCAAATAGCCTTAGCAATTACCATGTTAAAGATTTGGTAAAATAACTGACGAAGCGCGACGGAGGCGTTCGGCTACCGCTCGGCTGGCAGTCGGCAGCGCGGCGGGCACGTTATACTGCAGGCGAGATGTCATCATGTCGCCAGCCAAGCGGCGGCTCAACAATAGCGTCACGCTCGCACGCGTATTGGCGTCTCGCTTCCGCCGTACTTCGTTTGTATGCGCGTCGGGAGCAACGACGACGGGTTATGACGTGTGCCGTCGCGCCGAGCGTAACTGCTCTGTGTGGCGTCTTCCGTACATTACAATACATTATAACTCCTCAGGTCGCGCTAGCGTCGCGCCCCCGTAGCGCTTCGTCGGCTATGTGGCTAAACCTTAAGTGTTACCGGGACGGCAGTTACCAACGATGTAACATGCTCTCGGAAACATGGGGACACTCAAATATGAAAGTCTTTGTAACTTTTCTGACGATTCACAAATACTATGATGATAATATAATGATTTATATGAATAAAAAATATTCTGATTATGATTTTGAAAATTCTACAAACAGTGACCCATCGTTCACCTTTTGAGCATTTCACTCTAAGTGTCTCATCCTAATATTATATTTTAGATAGATAGATAGAGTACACTTTACTGTACACCTACATAAGCACAGAACAACAGACAAAGAAAATAAAATATACATGTATAAAATGCTAGTATTATTGGCGGTCTTATTACTAATAGCAATCTCTTCCAGACAACCAACATACCTAGAGAGCTGAAGCGAGAAATAGGGCAGTTGTGGGCGTACATTATCATTGAATTATTTACATTAAATTAAACTACATACTAATCTATATAAATATACCTACGGACGATTTAGCGCAGTGGTAAAGAGCTTAAGTCACTCCGCCCATTGCGTCTAATAGTCGCGGGTTCGAGTCCCGCACGGGACAAATCTTTGTGTGATCCTCAATTATTTGTTCCGGTCTGAGTATTTGTGTATATGAATTTTCATGTTTGTAAACGCACCCACGACACACGAATAAAACCTAGTGTGGGGCTTCGTTTAAAAAAAAATAACCTACATAATACATATCTACTTATATATTTTAGTTTATTACCATTTCTTTATCCAAAGCTTCTTTTAATATACAACGACGAAAATTCTTGATCTTGAAAAAAAGCTTACACAGTAATCTTCAAAATCCCAGCGCCGTTGACAATATTTTTATTGGTGAAAATTAAGCCATACCTTACCTCGAAACATACATCATAACAACTTAATTCATCACAAAATAAGAACCATTTTTGCATAAAATAAACAAAAGCAAACGGAATGCTAAGCTTTCATATTGTACGCAGAGAGGATGATAATGCATCAAAGAAAAAACAGCTTTGGTAACATGAAGATAAGATAAATTTTCGATAGGGTTCTCATGAATCATTGTTTGGACCAGATAACAAAGGATGAATTTGCATAGAAATAAACAAGGGTTGATTTCTAACGATTTATGGGCCAGCCTGTTGGAAATAGGCTTTGTTTTGATCTAAGTAATGTATGTCTTGTGTTGGATTATGCCTATCAGCTTACGTTTTGGGCAATAAATCGTAGTTATAAATAAAAAAAGAATTTTAGATTTATAAGTAACACAATTCTGTAAAGAGTCTTCTCCACAGAAATCGTAGTAATGTAACACTAGAATGAAAAAGCTTACGATTTTGTCCGAAATTACTCTCGCCACTGTGCCATATATTTGCACTTTGAAAAAGACACAGACTACATACACTTACATTATTGCCCTAAAAAATATTTTCCGAAGTATGGTTAAGTAATAAACAAGAATTCATCATATTCCTCGTTTCCTCATTGCTGAGGATCGCGACCACGCACTGTCTCTATTGAGTGCGGTCATATGCGGAGTGTACCGCCCGATGCATGCTGCCAATCACCGCCTTCTTCATAGTATCAGACCATCTTGCGGGTGCCCTTCCCTGAGCACGTCAAGAATCCATAATGGAATTTATTTATTTATTTATTCACCGATATATCCGTCAACTATAAACCGATTTTAATTATTCTTTTTGCATTGGATTCAGTATAGCTCTAACGTGGTCTCATTTTATTTTCATCGGTTAGACCTTAGGCTTTAAAGATACACCATCCCTGGTGTATCTTTAAAGCCCTTTAAACTCTTCTTTAAACTCCTTAACAACAAATAATACGAATTCGTAAATTGAGTAATTATAAGTATTGTGTTAATCCTATAGGTACCCTGCTACATAACTATTCAGAATATTAACCGACTTAAAAAAGGAGGAGGTTTATTTTTATAACGATTCGTCTGTGTATTTTTATAACGTCTTTATTTATGAACTGATTCTGGTTATTCTTTTTGCGTTGGGTTTAATATAGTTTCGGGGTGGTCGCAGTTTAATCGGTATTGAACCTTAGACTCTAAAGATACACCAGGGGACTCCTTAACGGCAAACAGCACAAATGTATAGATTAGATTTTTATAGGTATTATATAAATCCTGTAGGTACCTTATTATAGAACTAAGCAAAATAATATAATATAGGTGCATAAATATTAATCATTAAATAACTTGTAGGGATGGTACCCTGGGAGAGAGTAATGAAAAGTCAGAGAGGAGTCGATACGTGTATTCTCCGAGAGTTCCAATATTGCTCTGCTTACAGCTAACACAAAATGTTTACATAAATAGTTGATACATACTTAGCCTACGTTATACATACTTTACTACAGCTAGTATACGCTATGCCGTTACAAACTCATCACGTGAAATTGAATTTTTTTTTTTAATGTGTAACCGACTGATTTGTAAAGCAAAACATAAGTATTTAAAGTCGATGCCAAGTAATCAACTGCACTAACTGGCACCGACTTGAAATATTAATTTTCTGCTTTGAAGTCGGTTTACGTTTCTTCAAAAGTTATTTATTCATCATCATCATGTTACACCGTCACGCCTATATTACCCAAGCGGGGGTGGCGGCGGTGTACTGTGTACACCCACGTTTCGCCGACGCTGTTAAATCCCATGTAATAGGGGGCGAGCCTATTGCCATATACCGGGCACAATACCAGACTCCGGACTCGTACTGGGAAGTTTTCGTTAGAAAAACTACACTTGTCTGACCTAGGATTTGAACCCAGGACCCCGTGATCACAAAGCCTTTGCCACTAGACCAACGAGGCATTCATCATCATCAGCCTATAGCAGTCCACTGCTGGACATGGGCCTCTCCAAGTGCACGCCACTGGGTACGATAAGTTATTTATTAACACTTCATTATGCCCACCATTACTATACTGTACCACCGTACCCATACATTGACAGTTATACACCTTTTTTTTCTTAGACATCTTGTTAGTAATTCGGAGCAATTAAAATTATAAATTATTTGACACTATCTCATTTTAACTCCGTTTATCGGAGATGTCATCTGTACAAGATGATATAATAATCTATGAGCCGTGATTGTTATGATAATGTCTCTGTGGGATTGGATATGTTTGATAGAACTGTGTGGGTAGTAACGAGTTTATCTTAACGATAGTTCCCTTGCAGAGTAGGCAGATACCGCTATCTATCAAAGTCTTTACTGTCTCAAAAGGCCTATCATAGTACATTTAATAAATCAAGTTATACTTTCGCATTGGTGGGTATAGATCTTCATAGTATATTTCTATTGACCTTAGATCTGATAATTCGAGTTAAGAGATAATAGTTGTATCTGCCTACCCTGCAAGGTATCTGGCGTTATGATAATGATAGATAGATGTCGGACGATTTAGCGTAGTGGTTAAGAGCTTAAGCCGCTCCGGTTACTGGATCGAATAGTCGCGGGTTCGATTCCCGTACCGAAAAAATCTTTGTGTGACCCACAATTATTTGTTCCTGTCTGGGCATTTGTGTATTCGAATTTTAATTTTTGTAAAGGCGCCCACGATACATGAATAAGTCTAAGTTTGGGGCTACGTTTATTTTTTTAATAATAGATATATAGGTCATTCCTTACCACGTGGCAGAGGTGGCCACGTGAGAGGTGTACACACAGTTTTCTCCGACAATATTAGGTCCCATGTAATAGGGAGCAATCGTAATACCATATACCGGGCACAATTCTTGTCACCGGGCTAATATTGTGAATTTTTTAAAAGAAAAACTACATTTGTCCGAACTAGGATTTGAGCCCAGGACCTCGTGATCGCAAAACGCATTATTTGCCACTAGACCAACGAGTCAGAATATACACGGTGTAATTGGAGTCGTCCTGGAGCGAAAGCCTAGGTGATGTATCCCTTGCGAGGCCTAGCCCGAGTACAGAGTTCCAACAGGTTCTTTCCTTACATACCTCTCCGGCTTCCTCCACTCTCATAGTTCGTCTCATACACGCTCGCCGGTTACGGAGACTCCTGACTTGTCCTTCAGATAAGACTCGGTCTATTTAGTCATGATAAGATGGCCTAGGTGATGTATACAATGCTTAATCTTCACTGGTACTAAAAAATGTAAAAAGAACATTTTAATTAGTAACATTTTCAAAACAAGACTTATAAGTCCATTAAAATCACAACTTTTAACCTTTATCAAGCGTTGGCGTGACGACTTGAATACGCAAATAGAGGTGAGATATCAGTAGGATCTGCCCACCCCGCAATGGGTCTGGCGTGATGATAACGACGTCGGCTTGGGCCAGTGGTTAAGAGCTAAAGGCGCTCTGCCCACTGGATCGAGTGTCGCGATTTCGATTCCCACTTTTTCTCATATCATAGGGTTTCAATGTACCTAATAAAGAGGAGCTTAAGGGGAAGAGGACCTACGCACAAAGATTCCGGACAATTATTAAGTATGTTTTTAAAGAAAATAATGAAAAACTGTCTAATATATGGAATTTTATCTATCTATATTATCACACCAGATCCCTTGCGGGGTAGGCAGAGAGTACAGAGTTCCAACAGGTTCTTTCCTTACATACCTCTCTGGCTTCCTCCACTCTTATATATTGAATTCATCGTTATAAATTCAATTACTTATCAATATCACGGACGATTTAGCGCAGTGGTTAAGAGCTTACCCTGGACACCACCCGAGGTTTCAGTTCTCGTCACCAATCCCATGAGCCCAAACATGGCGGGGTTATGTTGAGTCGTTGGGTGGTTCCATTGGCCAACTCGAACACCATCTGGTTGTAAAGCACTAACAATCAAAGTACCAGAGTACCAATCCAACAAGTCCAAATACGAAGGGTTATGTTGTGTAGTTAACATGTTCCTATGGCCATCTTACGACTCCATCATCAGACCAGCTCCATGGTTTGCCAAATTTAAGTAACCCTCTACACTCTTAACGTTATATAAAACCTTAATAAGATCCCAATTGGAATACGCTATATCAATTTGGAATCCTCTCTATGCCAAGTATACTCATAGACTAGAGATAGTACCCCCCCGATGCTTTGTCATCCCTTCTTTCCGCTCAGAATACGGGCGACGACGACGACGTAGTAGTAGATCCCCTCCCATAGCCGGCGGTTGACCGGTGCACTTAGTAGTGCACCCGTCCCCCTACAGCGACTGTCCCAACCGAGGGCGCCTCTTCGAGGCGCCCTCGAGTATGTCGCCTCTTGCCCTTCTGGCTGGCTAGAGCGTAGTGGTTGCACGCTCGCCTTTAAGTCCGGTGAAGCTGTAAAGGCCTCGCGGCCAACAGCGTACATCATTCACACACACACACACACACACACACACACACGACTAGAGATAGTACAAAAAAAGTTTTTACGTACCATACAATATAAAAGCAATCAACCTAAAATTCCTTATGCACAGTTGTTAAAACAATATAATATCCTTAGTTTAGAATCACGACGTTCACTTCTAGATGTAATGTTGCTTCATGGTATATGTAACAAAAGATTTGATTGTACAGAAATTACTAACGAATTATGTCTTACAGAACCTAGAGCTGTCTATCGCCGGGGGGTGCGCGTACCTCGCCTATTCCACACAGGCACCTGCAAGACCAACGCCGGGATCCGCGCACCTCTTCGTCGCCTTGTAGACACTTATAACACACGGTTCACCGACGTTGACATTTTCGCCCTTTCCAACCGACAATTCAAGAATCGGGTCAGTAAAATACTATGTGCTGAGACGTAATACAAGTATGACCCTAATTTCTCGTATGAAACCTTTTACTAAAATGTAACTTTTTGACTATAGTCTATATATATACACCGTCACGCCTATATTCCCTAGAGAGGGTGGCAGAGGTGTACTGAGTACACCCACGTTTCGCCGACGATGTTAGGTCCCATGTAATAGGGGGCGAGCCTATTGCCATATACCGGGCACAATTCCAGACTCCGGACTTATACTGGGAATTTTTCGTTAGAAAAACTACATTTGTCCGACCTAGGATTTGAACCCAGGACCTCGTGATCACAAAGCGATGCGCTTTGCCACTAGACCAACGAGGCAGTCAAGACTATAGTCTAACTTTTAATTTTTGATTTTTAGTCAGTCAATCCGTGAACAATGGTGTTGGTTACATGTTTATTAACTCATTAAGATAATTATACTGTAAAATCAATAATATGTAACTGTTTTTTGTTCCATATAAATAAAATCAAAAAATGAAAAAAAAATTAAGCTCAATCTATATCCGCAAGTGCTTGACAAATAAAAGCTTGTAAAAATTAGTACAGTGATAGCCTAGTTATACCGTTGGACTGCAAAGTCAGGGTTCTAGGGTTCAAACCCAAAAATTAACTATTACTTGCTTTAACGGTGAAGGAAACATCGTGAGGAAACCTGCATGCCTAAGAGTTTTTCGAAGGTGTGTGAAATTCGCCAACCCGCACTGGGCCAGCGCGGTGGACTATTGCCTAAACGCTCTCGTTTTGAGAGAAGGCCCGTGCCCAACGGTGGGACAGTTTCTTAACAGGGCTAATATTGATTGATAGATAAATTAGTACACTAAATGTTAGTTTACCCTCAAACAATTCTCGTGTTTTTTTTTTTTTGTATTGGTAGTCTTCAATACCTTAACTTTTCCTAAAATAATTTGCAATATTATAAGCTTTTATTCAACTTGCAATGTTCGTGTCTATCTCTCTTTCTGGTTCAAATCTTGTGATTCATTTTTCAAGCACTTGCGGGTATTCGATTAAGCTGAAATTTGACATACGTATGTAAAGTCAATGATAATGCAATATATGGTATCATATAGCTGGTCTGATGATGGAGTCCGAAAGTGGCCATAGGAACATGTGAACTATACAAACGTAACCCCCTTCTGTTTAGGCTTGTTAGATTGAAATTGACGAGAACTTTACAACCAGATAGTGTTTAGGGTTTGATGATGAAGCCGAAAGATGGCAAATGGATCCAGCCGACTACTCAATATAACCCGCACTGTGTTTGGGCTCGTTGGATATGTCTTGACGAGTATTTTAGACTTGTGTGGTGTCCAGGGTCTGATGATGGAGTCGAAAAGAAGCCATAGGGATTCCTCAAATAAGCAAGACTTCTTTGTTGTGTTATGCTATAGAATCTTGTTTTTAAAAGTCTTCTCTCATCTTCTTCGATTCTAAATTAAAATAATTCCATCTACATTTCTACATATCACAACAGCAACACTCCATTGAACGTAGAAACCTAACTTTGATGTAAATTTCCTTTTGATACCGCAAAACCATTCACGTTTCTGAATATCACAGTACATTCGTTACATATTATTGAGATATTAGACTGTGCATATGCATATATTAGAGTGACTGCCTCGTTGGTCTAGTGGCAAAGCGCATCGCTTTGTGCGAGGTCTTGGGTTCAAATCCTAGGTCGGACAAGTGAAGTTTTTTTTTACAAAAACTTCCCAGTACGAGTCCGGAGTTTGTGCCCGGTATATGGCAATGGGCTCGCTCCCTATTACATGGGATCTAACATCGCCGACAAAAGTGGGTGTACTCAGTACACCTCTGCCTTCTATCTATCTATCTATAACCTCACGCCAGATCCCTTGCGGGGTAGGCAGAGAGTACAGAGTTCCAACAGGTTCTTTCCTTACATACCTCTCTGGCTTCCTCGACTCTCATAGTTCGTCTCATACACGCTCGCTGGTTACGGAGACTCTTGACTTTTCCATCAGATAAGACTCGGTTTATTTGGTCGTGGTAAGATAGTCTAGGTCTTCCCCGGTACCTGCATCCTTCCACTTTCACATTGTATATCTGTTTTGTCATTCTTTCCTCTGGCATTCTTTCTATATGCCCGAACCAACGGAGCATGCCCTTTCTCATCTTTACACCGATACTATTGTAAGCTTCGAAGATAATTTAAACACCTTGATTCATTTTCACGCTTTAATCACTTTGACATATAAATCTCTCACTTTATAATACACTTGAACTTTTAAATACATTCGACATGAAGTTGTCAGTACGACTTCTTACAAGGAACTGAACACTTAATTGAATTTTCAAGCCTTTTTATACAGTTCGTTGCACAAATTAAAATAAGGGTAGCTCGAAATAAATTCAACAAAAATCAATAATCAAATACGTTCCGAAATTATAAATTGTATATAAATTAATTATCAAAAATGCCTAATACAGTATAAATTATATATATATTCATATGTTAATGTAAGAAAAGGGATTTTAACATAACTAAATATTCTTATATGAAGGTAACAATAAATGTCATCATAACAGCTCGGCCATCCGACAAATAGTAACGAGTCCACTCGTTAAATCAAAATAAGTGTAAACCAAATACATTTTACACAGAGACATCTTACGTAATAAATTAGCTTGTATACTTAACAAAATAAGCACAACCACACGGAAGACGGTCATGACATTACCACCTCCAATGTGGATGCACCGTGACATAACTTTCATATGTAGCTCCAAGGGCGCAAGGCCGGCCATGACAGTACCCAGAGTGGCCATGACAGTACCATCTCTGCATTGGAGTACAACTTGAACTTGACACAAAACTTAACATTCATTTTCTAGAGAGGCCATGACAGTACCACTCTAAAAATTAAATCACTTAACATTGAGCGCCATCATCAATCCTCATCATTACTAGTAGAGGAAACATCATATGCATTACCAAAACTTAGCCAAGGAAATAACTTATCAATAGCTACGATAGCTTCATACACTTTGCCCTTCTTGGTCAAGGGGGTGTCTTCGATCACGAACCTGTCATGTGGGAGTATCTTTTTGATTCTGTAAGGCCCGCGACATTTAGCCTCTAATTTCCTTGACTGGCCATCATGACTAGGGATATTTCTCATTACTCTGACTAGGTCACCTACTGCAAAACTTTTACCTTTGTGTTTATGGGAGTCATAACGTTCTTTATCTTTGGTTTGTTGTACTTCAATCAAATTTTTAGCATTTTTCCGTAAGTTATCTAAGCTATGAACCTCATTGCCTACGTCATCTATAATTTCATTTAAGGTACCCATGGACGGGTGGGTGGCCTTATAACCGAATAATAGTTCTGTTGGGGTTTTTTGAGTCGTAGCATGAACGGTTGTGTTTATGCCCAGTTGAATGTCAGTCATATATTGGTCCCAATCTCCCTTAGGTTTCTCGTGAGACATAGAGCTCAGGGCAGCCAATATTGTACGGTTATACCGCTCTACCTGGCCATTTGCTCTAGGGGTGGCTACAGCATTATATATGTGTCTAATACCTAAGGATTTGACGTAATCTTTAAATTTCTTTCCTGTGAAACTCGTACCTTGGTCAGTTATTAGTCTGACTGGTGTGCCAAAGTAGCTAATATGTTCTTTTAGTACACGAACACTTGTAATAGATTTTGTATTTCGCACAGCTGTAATGTTAATATACTTGGTAAAGGCATCAATAATAACGAGTATATAGCAGTTTCCTTTCCTACTTCTATTGAATGGACCTAAGTGATCTGCATGGATGGTATGAAATGGGATATCTACTTTAGGTATCGGGTGAAGTAAACCAGACTTAACGCCCGGAGGTATTTTATGATGAGCGCATTCAAGACATGCGTTTACGTATTTCTTGATAAACCGGCGCATCTTTGGGAACCAAAATGTTGATTTGATTCTTGCAAGAGTTTTCTCGAAACCAAAATGTCCTACTTCGTCGTGATTGGCTCTAAGAATCTGCCAACGCACCCCTTTGGGCACTACCCATCTCAGTACGTTTGGCTCTATAATTCGATATACGCGGCCACTTTTGATTATATAATTTTGGATAATATTTACAACATCATTTGACTGTGGATCAGTTAATATATCCTTAAGACGTTTTATTTCATCGTCACTATCTTGAACAGTCGCGATCCAGTCTAGGGAACCTACGTTTAATATGTCAAGAACACGTGTTTCATTGTTTTCGTCAGGTATTGGACATCTACTCAGAGCATCAGCATGTGCCATCCTGTCACCAGATCTGTATTCTATGGAGCAATCAAACTCCTGAAATTGTATCCACCATCTTGCAATTCTCGGTATCAAATCACGTTTAGTAAGAGTTGTTCGCAAAGAATTGCAATCAGTTACTATAGTGAATTTTATGCCTAATAAATAGACACGGAACTTATTTAAAGATGCTATAACAGCTAATGTTTCAAGTTCGTATGAATTAAATTTTTGTTCGTCGATGGTGGTCTGGCGGCTATAATAGGCAATTGGTTGAAATACACCTGCATTCCCCTTTTGCATGAGGATGCCAGCGATGCCTACTTTGCTTGCATCTGTATGCAATTGGGTTTCAGCATTTGGGTTATACAGAGCTAGAATAGGCCTTTGCACCAGATTTTCTTTTAAACTTGCAAAGGCAATTTGCTCAACTTCTGTCCAACGCCAGCCAACATCCTTCCTCAAGAGCTCCGTCAAAGGCCTCGCCTTTGCTGCGAATCCCTTGACAAATCTCCTGAAGAAACTCGCCAGGCCAATAAAACGCCGCACGTCATGCTGATTTTTAGGAATGGGAAATTTTGAGACTGCTTCAGTTTTTATAGAACCGGGCCTGACGCCATCCGCCCTTATTTCGAAACCTAAGTAGTTTATACTTTCAAAACAGAACCTACACTTATCGAGTTTTAGGGTAAGCCCGCTATTTTTAAGAAGTGTTAATACCTCCTCAAGGACACTAAGACACTCCTCAAATGAACGCCCAGGAATCAAAACGTCATCCATATATACTAGCGCGCGTTTATTCCTGACTTTGCTCAAAATCCTATTTACTGCTCTTTGGAAGACCGAAGGGGCATTAACCAACCCAAAAGGCATACGATTATACTCGTATTGCCCGTCAGGCGTGACAAAAGCAGTTTTAGCCCGAGATTCTTCAGATATTGGGATCTGGTAGTATCCAGATGCCAAATCTAGCACTATAAACATTGTATTGCCAGCTAAGAGGTTAATCTGGTCCTCTATGAAAGGAAGGGGATAGTGTTCTTTAATAGTTTTGGCATTCAGAGCTCTGTAGTCGACACAGAGTCTTTTTTCGCCAGTTTTCTTTTGCACAAGTACTATAGGGCTGGCATAAGGTGAGCACGATTCTCGAATTATCCTGCTATCTAACATTTCCTGAACCATTGATTGGACCAATTGTCTATCAGAATATGAGAGACGGTATGGTCTATACACGACAGGTTCAGAGTCCTTCAAATGAATCTCCATTTCTGTTTCGATTGTGTATCCTAGCTCTTGTAAATTAGAGGAGAAGCATTGTTGGTATTTCTTTAATAAGTTAATCAGTGTTGTTTTTTGTGGGGGAGATAAATTACCGCATTGAACATTATATGTTGTTAACGTTACGTCTAATATAAAATAAGAGTTTTGTTTATTCCCACCTTCAGCTACACGAGCGCGAGTCATTAATGTCTCAGTCGGTATATGTATGTCATTGCTACTTATGTTTTGTATTATTAATTTGCAGTATCCATTCCTTAAATCGTATTCACCGGGAAAAAGAAAGTATTCATTACCTACGGACCCTCTTATCGTTCCATGTACGTAAATCCCTCCAGAGTAATCAGAATCGCATTTGACACCTACAGCGCTGGTACTATGTGGTTGTAGATTATAAGGCTGGGTAGTTTTTAATATAAATTTAAAATTCTGAACTTCACAGCGCTTTACTATTATATCTGTAGCGGTTTTTATAATTCGTATCAACGGACGTTCAGTGTAAGTATGTCCAAGCAATACGGGGTCATTAATAATATCATTTGTTACGATTAGTACTTCAACATTTTTCTCGACAACATTTTGCACATCTATGTCAGCAAATGCACGGCCAATTGGCCGATAAGGAATATTACCAAGGCCCCTCAATATGGGTAGTGAATTTATTTCCCAGTGAATACCTAGTTCGATAGCATTACTCAATCTAATCAAAGTACATTCGCTTCCCAGATCGACATGACTCATGAGCGTTTTACCATTGATTTTAATCGGCATTTTGTATTTCGCGTTCGCATCATGGGCAGAATGTACTTCCATTATTGATTGAGATGCAGCTTTTGGCACAGAAACAGAGCTATTTGGGCAGCTGTTATTCAAGTGTCCTCTTAAATTACAATTTTAACATTTAACTATGGGCTTGGGACAGCGATAATACGGATGCCCAACTTCGTTACAATTATAACACTTAAAATTTAGTGACTTTGATGACTTGTTCTCTTGATCTGATCTCTGACCAATTTTCCGATCCTGTCTGTCAGTATGTCTAGCTTTAAAATCAATGTTAGTGTTCGATTGATTTACTTTAACGCTTTTAAAAAACTTCAATAACTGTTCAGGCTCAAAAAACTGAGCTCCTTGCGCTCCTAAACGAATTCCTCTATCATCTATACCATATATCAAACAGTCAACTGAGTTTTTACCATATATTTGACACCGATTTAAGAGGTTGATTTTGGAGTAACAATAGCTTTCAAGGGGATCCCCAACTCTAGCCCTTTTGTTAAGCATTTCGGTAAGTATCTCTGCATAGTTGGTTTGCGAGGGAAAAGAGTCTATCAATTTTATTTTCCACTCAGACCAGGTATGCAAAAGTGAGGGTAGACCTTGGTACCAGATTTTTGCAACCCCGTTAAGTTTAGGCACTGCATAGTGGATTATCTGTCTATCTGACCATCCATAAATCTGTGCGCATTCTTCAACCTTGTGTATCCAAATTTCAATAGTTTGCTCACGCGACATAGGATCAAACTCGGGAATGACATTTAAAACGGGGAACTTTTCTGCATCTGTAGTATTCCTACTTTTCAGAACGTCTAACAGTTGATTAACCAAGTCTACATTACTTGAAGCAGTACGCCTTTTTCTAAGTAAGGGTTCTATACTAGAACTTGCTGAACTTGATGAAGAGTCCCGGGGCTGCCGCCCACGGACCCTCTTACTTGCTCGATTTCTCGGAGAATGCAGTTCTCGTGACCTGGTTCGCTGCTTAGACGGGATCCTGGTCCGCAATTGTCTCATCACATGGTCCTCCTGATGTCGCGACTCAGCCTCGTTGGTTCGTCGGGATCGTTTTTTATGAGATCTCCGTTTATGGTTTGGCATCTTATGTATAGACTTGATCTGAAACTTGCGATTAAATTTTTTTGGCATTATTGCCGAAATAGATGTCTGTGTCTTAAGGAAGAAGGCATTAGATTTAGCTAGATAAATCTATGGAAAATGTTGCAATAATCCATCGCTCCCACGTAATAACCCCAGAGAGTGGCCCTGGCTATGTTATAGTCGTAGGATCAATTTCGTATTACCACAACACAAGCAAAACTTTACAAGGACGTCTATTCTTTTTACTGCACTTTATTACGGATTAATTAGGTACTTAGCGTGAAAAATAAAACAGTTTGATTTAAAATTTAACCGTCCATAAAATACTTGAAAGCACTTTAAATAACAATACCACACTCGCCGAACGTACTTACGTTTTTATTTGGTAGGCGTGGTAAGTAGAACTTCACGTTCTACTTATATTCCTGCTTCTGAGTTGTAAGCTTCGAAGATAATTTAAACACCTTGATTCATTTTCACGCTTTAATCACTTTGACATATAAATCTCTCACTTTATAATACACTTGAACTTTTAAATACATTCGACATGAAGTTGTCAGTACGACTTCTTACAAGGAACTGAACACTTAATTGAATTTTCAAGCCTTTTTATACAGTTCGTTGCACAAATTAAAATAAGGGTAGCTCGAAATAAATTCAACAAAAATCAATAATCAAATACGTTCCGAAATTATAAATTGTATATAAATTAATTATCAAAAATGCCTAATACAGTATAAATTATATATATATTCATATGTTAATGTAAGAAAAGGGATTTTAACATAACTAAATATTCTTATATGAAGGTAACAATAAATGTCATCATAACACTATCTTTCATACCTACTCGCTGTCTTACTATGCTGTTGCTAATGCGGTCGGTCAGCTTCACTCCGCACATCTTCCGCAGAGCTCGCATTTCTACCGCATTTATCCTACTTTCATTCTCCTTCTTACATACCCAGCTCTCGCTACCATATAACAGCGTTGGGACAAGAACTCCGTTATGTATGGCCAGCTGCGCCTTATGGCTTAAGTGCCGGCTCCCGAGTAGCTTTCCCATCGCACCATTCACTCTGTTCCCTGCACTCACTCTTCTCTCTATGTCAGCGGTGTATTTCCCATCCTTACTGAAGGCGCATCCAAGATATACAAACTCATTCACTTGCTCCAGCACATCGTTACCAACCACAATCCTTACATTCGTTCTGGTTTCTTCCCTTTCAAAAACCATAATCTTGGTTTTCTTTACATTCAAGTGTAAGCCATTGATCATGCAGTCGTCTTTCATAACTGTGACTAGTGTTTGCAGATCAGTGGCTGTTGGCGCTATTAAAACCGCGTCATCTGCATAAAGTAGATGGTTTACCACTAAGTCACCCATTTGTACACCTTCATTCATCGCTTTCAGTCTTTGAAGACTTTTGTCCAGATATATTATAAACAGTCTAGCGGACAACACGCAACCCTGCTTGACGCCGATTTTAACGTCAAACCAGGGTGACCTGTTACCACCCACCCGTACGCATGCCTTGCAGTCCACATAAGTGGACTGGACGGCTCGCAACAGAGTGCCATCTATACCATACTCTGGCAAAATGTCCCAAAGTCTCTTTCGCACAACTCTGTCAAATGCCTTCTCCAGATCTACAAAACCGCAGAAAACCTTCCGGCCCACTGCCAGATGCTTCTCTACGATGTTGCGGAGTGAGAAGACTTGATCCGAACATCCTCTTCCAGACCTGAAACCCCCTTGTGCCTCGCACAACATTCCATCGGACTTCACGCGCATTCTCCGTTCAATAATTTTACCGTACACCTTGGCTGCCAAGCTGATCAAACTGATGGCTCTGTAATTGGCGCAGTCATATTGTGAACCCTTGCCTTTATACAAGGGTACTATGACTGCGCGGCGCCAATCTGTAGGGACTCTACCGGTCCTCCAGCAAAGGTTTGCAAGGGCCCGGAAAGCGTCCCGGACGCAAGTTCCACCATATTTGATCATCTCGGCAGATATCATGTCTACTCCCGCAGCTTTACCGTTTTTCATACTTCCTATCGCCCATTCAACTTCTTCCATAGTGATGTCCTCCGTTGATTCTGGTGCCGCAATCTCGCCTTTAGGCACGTCTGCGGCATCAGCATCCGGGTCATCTCCATACATTTCTCCAAAATATTCACTCCACCGGTTTAGCACAGCTTGTGTGTCTGCAAGAATGTCACCATCTTTAGATTTTATCCTTTCCATTCTGGAGCCTGACGAATCACCTCGAGCCTTTCTCACCTTGCTCCAAAAGAGTTTGGTGTTGTTCTCGAAGTTCTTCGCCAGCCTCTCCTCCTCAATCATACTGGCTCTTTCACGCTTTTCTTTCACTAAAGTTTTAGTGGTATTCTTGCATTGCCGGTATATTTCTTTCTTCATCTCTGTCATACTGGCATTCAGGTTCAAAGAAGATACATAGTCCTGCCACGCTTTCTTCTTACTTTCTACGGAGCTTTGCAACTCCGCATCCCACCATGCATCACCTTTTGCTGTAATATGCTTCTTTGAGCAACCACATACTTCTTTCGCGGATTCCACCAAACTCTCTTTCAGGCTATTCCAGCATTCATCTACATTTGAGTCCGAAGAGCCTGCTGTCAAAAGCTTGTCCCGGACTCTGTCTTCATACATTCTCCTCACGCTCTCATCTTGCAACTTTTCAACCTTTAGTCTTTCAAGGTCTCCGAAGGGGATACGCTCTCGCCAGTGCCTCCACTTCCTGAACAGACCACTAAACCGCGCAACTACGAGATAGTGGTCTGATTCCAGAGTGGGGCCTCTATACGCACGCGTATCTTGTAGTTTGCTTCGGAGACGGTTATCAACCAGGATCAGATCTATCATGCTTTTTTGTTCATTCCTTCTCCACGTATACATATGTATGTCCTTATGCTGGAATATCGTATTAGACACAAGGAGACCCCTTTCCAAACAAACATCTACAATGAGCTTACCTGCATCATTCACTCTCTTATCACCATAAGGACCCAGAGCAGCGTCGCAAATTTGCCGCCTGGTTCCTACCCATCCGTTCAGATCGCCACACAGAATCACCTTTTCGTTAGCCTCAGCCAAATCCAGAACTTCCCTGACATTATCCCAAAACTTCTCAAGGTCCTGGGGTGTCGACGAGCTTACGGGAGCATACGCTGCGACCAAAAATACTCTAGTGACACCCAGTTTTAAACGGACCCAGAGAAGTCTCGCATCGCACAGGCCATAATCTCTCACTCCAGAGGCCAGGCGACGGGACAGCAAGATACCCACCCCCATGCTGGCACGTCTGCTCTGCGGTACACCAGACCACAGAGCCATCGTTCCATCAGGCAGATCACAGGTTTCACTGCCCCTCCGCTTAGTCTCTGTTACACACAGAGCATCCAGGCGTCTCTCTTTCATTACATCAATCACCTCATGCATCTTATCTTCCATACCACCTCTTACATTCCAAGTGCCTATTCGGCACTCTGCACCCCACGACTCGCCAGTTCGGGCCCGGCGTGATGGGTGGCGGCCCCCATCGCCGCTTCCACCTATATTCGTACCGACGGGGGCGGGCCGGTACGCGTCGCCTCGGGGGGACGCCCTAGCCCGCACTGCGGTACGTCTTCGGTCCAAGATTGCAGCCATAATGACTGGCAGGGGTCGCGACGAGCACGCTCTTGGACAGACCTCTGCCTTGCTTGGGGAATATAGGCGTGACCGTGTGTAGAATATACATAGTTTGTATGCATGATATATTGAATAATAGTTATTGCCCGCGACTTCGTCGGCGTTGACTTTAGACCGGAACCAAATTTTTTTAGGATAAATTGTATCTGATGTATTAATTAATGTAATGTACGTTATGTGAGACAAATTTAATCCAAATGCGTTTAGCCGTTTTTGCGTGATTGATAAACAAACATCTATTTCATTCTATTGCATCTATTGCATTCAAACATTCACATAAAAAATATGATGAGGATTTAACAAGAAGATTTAAGAGGGACAAAAAGCGTGCATACACAGCTTTCCAATTACACCCTTATACTAGATTTTTTTCGATAAAAACATTTACTGTATCGTTGGTCTAGTGTCCCGAGTTCCAATCCTAGGTCGGAGGACCGGAAATTCCCAGTATCAGCTCGGAGTCTGCCATTGTGCCCGGATTAATGGCAACACCCTCGCTCCGTAGGCGAAAAGTGTGCACAGATATGCCACCCGCGGTTAGGGAACATACGCGTGAAGGTGTTTATTTTTTTTAATTTTTTACTAAGTGTACAAGAGATTTGAATAAACTAAGACTAAAATCTTTGATTTTTTTAAGATACAGTAATTGACCATTTCTGTTTCACACGGTTCGGCTGGCGATAACGATTTTTATCTCGAGATGTTTAATCAGATAACTAATTAGTAAACGGTGAACTCATTTATGCTTATTTTACTCAGAACTGGTTGGGCTACTGGTTTTTAATTTTTTTTGTATCCATTGTTAAGTACTCGTCCAACGAGCACACAGCCTAAAAAAATCATCAACATCTTTAAATTAAATTCCAATGTGTTCGTATTTCTTTTTTTGAAACGTATTCCGCTAAGATTAATTGTGTGTCGTGAGTACATTAACAAATATGAGAATTAACATACACAAATACCCAGACCGAAACAAATAATTGTGGGTCACACCAAGATTTGTCCCGTGCGAGACTATTAGAACCAATGGGCGGAGCGGCTTAAGCTCTTAACCACTGCGCCAAATAGTCCATCAAAACAATTCCTCTTCTTCAAAGCGATGGCGGTAGAACAGCACTAAGCCGATCGTTGTGGCGGTCTTTAGGTTGATATATAAACGGCTTGACGGATTTCGATGTTTTTCTATCTATATCATCACGCCAGCTCCCTCGCGGGGTAGGCAGAGAGTACAGAGTTCCAACAGGTTCTTTCCTTACATACCACTCTGGCTTCCTCCACTCTCATAGTTCGTCTCATACACACTCGCCGATTACGGAGACTCTTGACTTGCCCTTTAGATAAGACACGGTCTATTTGGTCATGGTAAGATAGTCTAGGTCTTCCCCGGTACCTACATCCTTCCACTTTCGCATTGTGTATCTGTTTTGTCATTCTTTCTTCTGGCATTCTTTCTATATGCCCGAACCAACGGAGCCTGTCCTTTCTCATCTTTACACCGATACTATCTTTCATACCTACTCGCTTTCTTACTACGCTGTTGCGAATACGGTCGATCAGCGTGACTCCGCACATCTTCCGCAGAAATCGCATTTCGACCGCATTTGATGTTTTTGTTTTCAAATTATTGAGTCACCCGGATGGTTCTTAGTTATAGTTGTACCCGGTAGGTGGCGATGTTATCGACCTGGTGAGAAACCCCGTGAAACTGCTAGTACAATATTATTAATGCAAGTTGCTAGGCTCGTCTGATCTATGTATGTATAGGCAGTGGCGTGCATAGCATATAGGCAATTAAGCAGTGCCTATCTCAGTATAATATACTGAATGTAGATATTATACATTATTAATTTTATTATTAATTGAGTCGAGGAAGCCAGAGAGGTATGTAAGGACAGAACCTGTTGGAACTCTGTACTCTCTGCCTACCCCGCAAGGGATCTGGCGTGATGTTATAGATAGATAGATAGAATTTTATTATTATTTCGCTGCTTTATTCGAAGATATAGAGTAAGCAAAGTGTTATACTATTGTATGTATTTTAAAATATAACGAATAATATTAGCCCTGTAAAGAAACTGTCCCACTGTTGGACATGAGCCTACTCTCAAACTAAGAGGGTTTAGGCCATAGTCCACCACGCTGGCCCAGTGTTGGCGAACTTCACATACCTTTGAGAAACTCTTAAGCGTGCAGGTTTCCTTAAGATGTTTTCCTTCACGTTTGTGGACTATGAGAAAGCCTTTGATTCGATTGAGACTTGGGCGGTTCATAGATTTCTCCAGTGATGCCGCATTGACTATCGGTACATCGAAGTGTTAAAGTGCTTGTATAATAACGCCACCATGTCAGTCCGAGTACAGGGGCAGTGCACGAAGGCGATTAATATAAAAAGAGGAGTAAGACAGGGAGACGTCATTTCTCCGATACTGTTTACGGCCAACTTAGAGGACGCCTTCTAGCTCTTGGAATGGCGAGGACTTGGCATCAACATCAATGGCGAATCCATCACTCACCTTCGATTTGCCAACGACATTGTGGTCATGGTGGAGTCGCTGGAAGATCTAGGACGAATGCTCGGTGACCTTAACAGAGTATCTCAACAAGTGGGTCTTAAAATGAACATGGAGAAAACGAAAATAATGTTTAACGTCCATGTCGTACCCACCGCACTCACTCTACTCTTGAACTTGTCGACGAATACATTGGGACAGGTAGTCCGGTTAGGTAAGTCCAACTTTGAGAGAGAGAGGTCAATCGACGAATGGAACTCGGCTGGGCAGCGTTAGGGAAACTACGCAACATCTTCTCATCCAAAATACCTCAGTGCCTCAAGACTAAAGTATTTAGTCAATGTGTGTTACCAGTGATGATAAATGGATGATATAAAAAAGCTCAGAGTTGCTCAGCGAGCTATGGGAGAGCTATGCTCGGCGTTTCTCTACGTAATCGAATCAGGAATGAGGAGATTCGTAGAAGAACCAAGGTCACCGACATAGCCCTTAAGATTAGCAAGCTGAAGTGGCAATGGCCGGGCCACATAGCGCGAAGATCGAACGGGCGTTGGACTAGAAAAATTCTAGAGTGGAGACCACGTATCGGCAATCGCAGCGTGGGACGACCGCCTGCCAGATGGACCGACGATTATGTGAAAATCGCTGGAAGTCGTTGGATGCAGGTGGCATCGGACCAGATAAGCTACGGAACTCTAAAATGTTACATATCGCTATCGATTATCCATTAAATTTAACGTCAAGGCTACATCCCTGTTCTTTTTTTTATGTTGGCAGTATTGTTTTATTAGGTTGGCAGCATATTCTAATTTTATGTTGGCAGCAATAACATTTAATCTTATCATGGTGGTAGAATTTTGCGTGTAAGTTTCATACAATTTGCAATTTCGTGCTTTAGTATGAAGTTCTGCCTCTTAAAACGTAGTGATTATATTCTCTTTGTTATTGCGAGCATCTTCTGATATTTTGCTACCAAAGTCTAGATATCAACGAAGATCAGTGTACTGGACAAGAACCTAGTGTTATTTGAAGATTCCTATGTTCGGCCACCATGCGGACGACTATGAAAACGAAGATAAACCCACCTTTCACCATTACCAGCATTGAAACGGCCATCCCGAAAACATAGGCGCCGATATATAATATAATTTGACATATAAGATAATATAATAGACATTTATAATAATATATAAAAAAACTACATAAAAGACACAATATATCTATTCAAAAATCTATTACTACTGACTTCCTACAAATAATAACATGTCTAAGTTCCAAGCTAAGGATTTCAATCTAAAAATATTGTAATATATATTACTTTTAATCTAAAATAGTCTTAAAAAAAAAGAGAGGAATCTCTTCTAAACACTTTTCTGTGCCCGTCAGGGTCCATGATTGTTACCTAACCTAGCTTTTATGCAGATCAATGTTACCATCTAAACTACATTGTGCAACGCAAAATGAAATATAAATATGAATACTACACAATTTTTTATCCTCTTTTCACCAATACATAGAATAATTCGCGAGAGGCGCTCGTAGCGCTGTGCAACCGCGGTGTTCTTACCGATCACCAAGGTTGAGCAGCGTTCCACCAATCCGTCTTGGCTCCGCGTGGTGGACTATGACCTAATCTCTCTCACCTAGATTTGTGAGAGAAGGCCTTTGTCCAGCTGTAGGCAGTATAGGCTGATATTATTATATTATATAGAATGAGAAAGGTTTAGGTTATACGCCTACTGATGAATATTTTGTGCGAATGTGCTGATCTATGAATACATATATTTCTCAAATAAATAGAAAAAAATCGAGCTCCTGGGCGTCTCTATAACATTCATTCCGTAAATGGAAAAAAATTATGTAGGTTGGAATAACTCTCAACCAGTTTTAAAGAAAGATCAATACAGTAAATCAAAAAATCAGTGGTAAGTCTCTATTGCTATGGTGACAATCATTAAGGGCTCCAAAAAATAATTGGGCGTATCCTGTCCCTCTGCTGGACAAAAGTCTTCTCACACAAGTTGAGGTAAGAGAGATTAGGTCACACTCCACCACACGGACCCAGTACGGATTAGTGGAGGCAGGTTTGTGGCCTGCGTTTGGAACTTATCTAGCCGCCTCCAACTTGACTTGACGACTACCAAATGAGATAATAAAAGGGACCAATGGCAAAATGGAAAAGCCACAACCGGGTATCTATCTCAGACTGACCGAGCCGAGCGCTGCTCAACCTTAGTCATCGCTACAAATATCGTCTCTGTAAAAGGCTTCTACTCTTCAGCGTATTTTTCAATCTCGCTTAAACATGCAAAAACGGCCTTTTTTGCAACTTATATAAAAAATCTACCGATTAATCATCACATCAATCCAACCATTATTATAAGAGCTTAAACATTAAAAATATAACCAAAAAAATAACTAAAAGGTTCTAATGAAAAGACAAATTTTTCACGGTCCCTTTTCAATAGGTAAAAGCGCCTTCCCCGAAGACAAGGACTGAAAAAAAGAGATCGCCCTGAAAGCTTCACACTCTATTGTTATTTTTCAGTCAATTTACTTTGAGTAACGTCGGAGGAAGTATTATTTTTTTAAAGGGAATTATTTAATTTTTGAAGCGCTTTTCGTGTTATTTTAAACGTAAGGTCCCTACATAATATTATGCAGGTTGTAAAGAGAAGTCACATGAAAACTGAAATAGATAATTATTACACATAAATACGATTCACGTATTGGCAAGCGTAGAGTGGGACGGCCGCCTGCCAGATGGACCGACGATCTTTTGACGATCGCGAGAAATCGTATGCAAGTGGCATCGGACTGGCTGCGTTAGAGAGCGATAGATGCCGTTCAGCAGTTGACAAATATAGGCTGAGATAATGAATACGTTTAACTATTACTAATAAATCCCACTAGCGTGGTAATAAAGCGTGTAAGTATGAATTAAAACATTAGTCTAAAAAAGAATATACTCCGGTGATTTGGGCAAATTGAAAAATTGTCGGAAACAATAATGACGAAACAGATATACAATACGACAGTGGAAGGATTTACTGAGGAAGACCTAGACTATAATATCATGACTAAATAGACTGTGTCTTATCTGAAGGGCTAGTTAAGAGTCTTCGTAACCGGTGAGGGTGTATGAGACAAACTTTGAAAGTGGAGGAACCTAGAGAGGTATGTAAAGAAAGAACCTGTTAGAAATTCGTACCCTTGCAAGCAATCTGGTGAGATTATAGACCGACACATACTTAGGTTTTATAAACTTTTGGCAAATTTATTTACAGCTTGGTAAAATAACGAATGTTTCGGGAAAACAGAACGGCTTGAGCAGCTCGTATAGCTGCCGAGTTAATATGCACAATAAATTTGCGAAATAAAAATGATCATGACATTTTCACGTGCGCGAGACTAGTGGCAAACAATGCGTTTTGTGACCACAAGGTCCTGGGTTCAAATCTTAGGTCGGACAAATCAAGTTTTTCCGTCGAATATAGGCTTGATTGGGCTCGTTGAATTTGTCTTGACAAGTTCTGTACACACGGATGATGTCCAGAGTCTGACGATGAATCCGGCGGGTGGCCAACGGCACTACCCAACTACTTAACATATCCCGACGTGTTGGGGCTCCCTGAATTTGTCTTGACAAGTCCCATAGAACTTGTCGGTCTCTGTTGTGTTTTTGGTAAAAGCTTGTTTTAAAAATATATTTTAATGAAAGATTATTTTTACTGACAGCGTCAATCTATTTATGCTAAGCCATTACAGATCCATCTACCTATTTCCTTACGCCAGATCCCTTGCGAGGTAAGCAGGCAATACAGAGTTCCACAAGCTCTTTCCTTACACACTATCTAAAGTATTTCCCCCTATGCTGAGTATTCACAAGTTGCGCAATGTTTCCGCCAGAGGGCGCCCCAAACACGCGGTTTGACTGTCATTCAGCCCACGTGACCTGTAATTTGGCGAACGGAAATGTTATCAAACTACGCTTCCGGCGCGGTTGGTTCCTATTAAGAGACTTTGATATGTTTGTATAATACATGTAACATTAATAATGTAAAACCCCAAACATACCAATTAGATAATTGCTTAACAGATTCAATTCAAAACCCAAATTTAATACATTAATAGTTAATTAAAACATGTTTTAATTATTAATCTAAAGCATTAATAGTTATGTATGTCAGGTTTATTTTCTGCCTAGTCATATGAAGATATCAAAAAATCCGCTTTAAGAAAATTTGTATGAACAAAGTTGTATAAATTAGCGAGCCACGAAGTCAGTTTTTTGAGGAAATAATAACTTAATGACACTATCACTCCGTGTTGTTTTTCTCATTTTATTGAATGGCCCCACACTTTAACAGTGTTATTTACCAATGTGCAGTAACAATAGAATATATAAAATTATAAAAATTGGTTCGTTTTCGCCATTATGGCAAAAAGAAAACGCCACTTTGTTTTCTATGTTGTTATGCCTTGTGGGTTGTATTTGTTTGCTTCTTAGTAAGTTTTTGTTTTTTCTATTTATTAGACTTAGATTTTATTTATATTTAAGTCATTATTTGTTTATGTTATTTTTTTTGTTTTGTTGTCATCTGTGACGTCACCATCCGGCCCAACGGAAGACCAGCGCTGGTTGCTTAACCTTTAAGTAACTAGCATTATGCTGAGTTGCGACCGTTTTTTGTGACGAGGTCATATAATTATATCTCTTTTTTATCATTATCATATTGTATCTCGCTGAGATTGACGGGCTTTACCCGGACCTTTGAAAGGCTTGCATGTGGACATGGGTCCAACACGTAGAGGGCCTTTGCGAGAAGTTAATGTTATGTAAGTCACCTGCTGACATTACTTGCTGAAAATGAAGAAACATAACCAGCGAACTATGAGAGTGGAGGCAGCCAGAGAGGTATGTAAGGAAAGAACCTGTTGGAACTCTGTACTCTCTGCCTACCCCGCAAGGGATCTGGCGTGATGATGATATAGATAACCAGCGAACTGACCCCGGCAGCTGCAAGGACTATTGTAAACTATCTATCTATCTATAACCTCACACCAGATCCCTTGCGGGATAGGCAGAGAGTACAGAGTTCCAACAGGTTCTTTCCTTACATACCTCTCTGGCTTCCTCCACTCTCATAGTTCGTCTCATACACGCTCGCCGGTTACGGAGCCTCTTAACATTTCCATCAGATAATACTCGGTTTATTTGGTGGTGGTAAGATAGTCTAGGTCTTCCCCGGTACCTGCATCCTTCCACTTTCACATTGTGTATCTGTTTTGTCATTCTTTCCTCTGGCATTCTTTCTATATGCCCGAACCAACGGAGCATGCCCTTTCTCATCTTTACACCGATACTATCTTTCATACCTACTCGCTTTCTTACTACGCTGTTGCTAATGCGGTCGGTCAGTTTCACGCCGCACATCTTCTTTCATTCTCCTTCTTACATACCCAGCTCTCGCTACCATATAACAGCGTTGGGACAAGAACTCAGTTATGTATGGCCAGCTGCACCTTATGGCTTAAGTGCCGGCTCCCAAGTAGCTTCCCATCGCACCATTCACTCTGTTCCCTGCACTCACACGCACCACGCACTCTTCTCTCTATGTCAGCGGTGTATTTCCCATCCTTACTGAAGGCGCATCCAAGATATACAAACTCATTCACTTGCTCCAGCACATCGTTACCAACCACAATCCTTACATTCGTTCTGATTTCTTCCCTTTCAAAAACCATAATCTTGGTTTTCTTTACATTCAAGTGTAAGCCATTGATCATGCAGTCGTCTTTCATAACTGTGACTAGTGTTTGCAGATCAGTGGCTGTTGGCGCTATTAAAACTGCGGCATCTGCATAAAGTAGATGGTTTACCACTAAGTCACCTATTTGTACACCTTCATTCATCGCTTTCAGTCTTTGAAGACTTTTATCCAGATATATTATAAACAGTCTAGCAGACAACACGCAACCCTGTTTGACGCCGATTTTAACGTCAAACCAGGGTGACCTGTTACAACCCATCCGTACGCATGCCTTGCAGTCCACATAAGTGGACTGGACGGCTCGCAACAGAGTGCCATCTATACCATACTCTGGCAAAATGTCCCAAAGTCTCTTTCGAACAACTCTATAAAATGCCTTCTCCAAATCTACAAAACCGCAGAAAACCTTCCGCCCCACTGCCAGATGCTTCTCTACGATGTTGCGGAGGGAGAAGACTTGATCCGATTGTGCCTCGCACAGCATTCCATCGGACTTCACGCGCATTCTCCGTTCAATAATTTTACCGTACACCTTGGCTGCCAAGCTAAAACTTTAAACTATGGAAAGAAAACAAGGTCTACATAAATGAAGTTTGATGGACAAAAACTGGGCTATTTCAAAGGGGACGGTCACCGACCATAATTAGTGACACCTAATTACCCGTGGCGGGCGGTGACTCGCCGCTTACTAGATGGGCCCTCAAGCGGTCGTCCTAGGACAACTGACGGCAACACCGGTGTGAGCGGCTCAGGGGTGTATAGAGGTATGCTTCGCTTTCTCGGAAGTTACGGCGTTATGCCCGGCGTTATGCCCTTTAACACTTCCACCCATGGAGTACAACGACGTAGGACCGCATTATCTTCCTACGTCGATATAGCTCTCACGGCTCCTCTCTGGACGGCCAATTAAGGCTAGCCAGAGCCGAGAGTCCAGCGGGCACCCTTCGGTTTCCACTCGACCGACGAAGACACTCCGAGTTGGGGGCCCTGACCGACTCTCTGAAGCACTCGGGTCCGTGGTGTCGTCACTCACCAACAGCTCGCCCCAAGCTGCCCTGCGGGCTCATTATCATTATTATTACTAACTAATATACGTTACTTGTTTGCTTACTCTTTGCAAAAATAAACCTTATTTTCTTTTCTTTCGATGGGCGATTGTTACAAAAAATACTAACGAATGAATCGACAATTGTAGTAACACACATTCAATTGTCTATTCATTCGTCCTCAAAAAAATACAATCGAATAACAGTCGACGAATGAATGAAAATCGACGGTGCGTCGCCAACGCGCAGGGTACAATCGATACGGGGCAACGTTTCGATTGTTAGCAATATTTTTAGTTGATCAGTAATTTCTGTCAGTGAAGGTTATATCGATAAAGGGCTTAGGTTAAGTTGGAAGTATCGATTGAATTATAGATAAATATAACCTACTCTGCAGAAGATCTAGCGTGATGATGGATTACCACAAATTTCAATTTCCAGGGTATTTTTATAAATTTTCTGTATATCAGAATCAGAATCAGAATCAGAATATTTTTTATTCATGTAAACCATTACAGTATTTATGAATCGTCAAAATAGTAACAAAGACTCTACCACCACTTCGGAATGTCATTCCTGTGGAGAAGAAGGGCAAGAAACTCCAAGGTTACTCTTTTAAAATAATATTTTTACAATCTTTCCATCTACATTTTGTTGTGGAGTATGGGAGAACAATGTAGTATCAGGTGAGTCTAAATTAAATTAACCAAGTTAAACTATTCATGTGAATGGCTACATGGTTCTCTCATTTACAGATAAAGAAATGAGGAACAAAAATGATAAATTTTATTCAACTACTAGAAGGAATAGAGGGAATTATAAATATTTATATAATAATTTATGTAAATAAGTAATTATACCCATGTACATAAATTGTTATATGACAAAACAAGTCCCGATTCAACGGTGCAACGGATTCGTCTGTCGATTGCATACTCGTTACTAACGTTACGCGCGCGCGGTCGAAACGCTGAGCAACAATCTAACAATCCGCCAACAATTGAAGAATTGTGATTGTCATTCGATTGCATCGAAACGGAACAATAGAATTATTCGATTGTTTTAGTAGTAATCGCCCATCGCTAGTAAAACGTGCTGCACCGACAAGAGTTCAATTCTTAAATACCGTCTTGCATTATTTATTAAGGGCTGATTTTTCAGTCTTAAATAAAAGTAAGACTAGATGGCCGAAGCATGAAATATTTTTAAATATTTGCTTCTTTTTTCATACTTTGTTTACGTTTAACCATGTTGAATATATTTTCTAGTACCTTGAATCCAATTTACCTGTCAGAGTATACAAGTTTGAACGTCCCTTTTCTGATCTGCATTCAACCCTCGCGAGACGTGAAGTCAGCAAAAATGCCAGCGCGCTCTGCGGCACTCCTTAATATATGTATGGGTTTTACAACTAAACACCTGAAACAGTTTGAGGCTTAAAAACTTTCAAAGTAGAAATTCTTTGTATTTTTTGCTAGCCAGCCTTTTACTAATGGGCAGAAGCTGTCTTAGAAATAGAGGTGAAAAAAAATATATTTTATACTTCACGGTGATTTCTTGGTGTGAATTAGAGTAGGCATGTCAAACTTGCGGCCCACAGAGCATTTTCCTGCGGCCCCGAACCAATTTTGGAAACAGCCAGATAATATGGCTCGCGAGCGTGTTAAAAACCGTTTTGGAAATTTAATAAAAATACTTGTATATATAATAGTACTTTTTCCGTTAAGATTTTTAGTGGTTAGTCTTCTTTAAGATTAGGTTTTGCGGCCCACCTAGTGTACGGTCTTCACCCCACCTACTATACGCTTACCAGTAACTTTGAGTTTGAAATGGCTGAATTAGAGGGATGCAGCTTTGTGCCTACCTTATGAAGCCGCTAGTGAAGCTTCTAACTCATGGACTACTGCAAGAAAAGTTGACGGGGACTAACAACAACACATACCTTTAAACATGCATGGAAATATAAATGTTGTAAACGGCCACTCATCTCTAATTGTCCAACTTGAATCGCTGCTTAACCTTGGTAGTTACCACAATGCGCTGCAGGACATAGGTATCCCTAAAGATAGTCCGCGACCTTACCCAGGTCTTCGGTGTATCTTGCGAGGAACCTGTCTACTCCAGGACCATCGGTACGTGGCTTTTACTAGCAACCTTCACGCGATAATTGGTCTGCTTTGATAGGGCCTGGCCACTCCACGGGTGTTTGTGATCACCATATAAATGACGGACGGCTTGGCCCCGTGGTTAAGAACTTCAAACGCTCAACCCACTAGATCGAGTAGCCGCGGGTTTGATACCCGCACGGGACAAATGTTTGTGTGGCCCACAAATATTTGTTTCCATCTGGGTGTTTGTGTGTGTGGATTTCGTGTTTGTAAACGTGCCCACAATGCAGAAATAACTCCTAATATGGGGCTACACGCTTTAATAAAAGGTAAATACCGCCGCTGACTACGAACCTAACTCCCCTCCTATCAGCCGCTACTGCCGTCCGCGGCATGTTCTCACCAACCCTCCCAATGCCCTTACATCCCTTCTTTTGGATACAGATACCGCACACAAGATCAGACACCGTCCTCGCTGGCGAGGTCGAAGAATCCCATGCCCACCGGCCGGAGCAGAGCACCACGGCAAGACACCTAGTATATGCCTCCCCCATAGTGATTGCCCAAGCTGAGGCCGTTCCTCCTTGAGGTGCCTTTGAGCTAGTTGCCCCCTTGTCCTTCTGGCTCGAGCGTAGTGGTTGCAAGTGACCACCAACAGCCAAAAGAAATTCACTGCAAGCTAAAGAGCTCCTCAAAGATTACCACGATAGCCGGATTTCTGCTATACGCATCCCGCTTTCAACTGCAATCTTCACCAAGCCATCGATCTATCTTAGGGGACCTGCCAATTGCAAATCTTTTACATGGTCGCTACTCGAGAATCTTTTTGCCTCAATAGTCACCGGTTCTACAATGTGCATGTGTAAATCAAATTCAAATATATGTTACTAAAAGAAAACTTTTTTAATGACAAATATAAAATTGAAATTACACATCCTGTATACACGCGGGCTGTGGCGCAGAAACGGCTTCGTACGAACACGACCCGCGTAAACAACTGCTATGGCGAGCGAACAGCTGCTTACCTAGTTCCTCGATTTATCAACGAACTACCCTCTGATGTATGTATTAACATTAATAGAAAGAACATTAAAGATAAATTAAAATCCTTCTTGCACAATATTGCCTAAATAAAAACATAATAGTTTAATTATATATAAACTTGATGTTTTTAATATTTTTGTTATATTTTGTTATTATTCTTATAAATATGGTGTCTCGATGTATTTAGCATGAATACAAACCTTTGTGGTTTCTCAATGCTATGTGACCGACTTGTTGTACAAATTTTTTAAGTGATAAATAAATAAAAAAAAAAAAAAAAAAAAATCGTCCCCGTAGCGCTAAATAAAGTAACTAACAGATGCACTTTTGAAAAAGGCCATTTAAAGTTTGAAAAAAAAAGGAAGAGCATATACAAGCTGTAACATAATAAACGCAAGACCTGAAAGTAGTTTGTTCTAAATCGATAACTGAATTGATTCCAACTATTTTTAATGTATCTTACTTTTTTTTTATATGGCAAAAATTGCTTTTACTTCTTCAGTGCGCTATTAAAAACTAAATTTATTCTTGATTCACAGCAATAAGGAGATTACAAATGCATTCCTAACCCGTATTTCTCAAAATGCACACATACACGTACAAGTTTCATTGTTAATTGGGGTATAAAAGTGTTTAAAAAAGGGGTAAAAACCTTTAAATTTGGAAATTTGGTTTTCGTTTTGAATTTATGAAGCATTTCTCTAATTGGGGTGTCTTAGGTCTTGCGTTTATTATGTTACACCTTGTAGTTTATTAACAACTTTGGAACAATGGAGTTCGGCTTCAAAAAAGAATATAAATAAAATAACACCTACGCTAATTACCTTCTCGGTTGAAAAGGCTGGCCCATTCCTTGCTTAAAAGATTGGTCTGTCTATTCAGTGAGGAAACGCAGCCAGCATTCTTGCCACCATTCAACGCGGATGCGGTCTTTTTGATTATGTTTTTTTTGTGTTTTATTTTCTATTTTAGTTTAAAGTAAGTGTTTTATTGTGTCCGATATATGGCAATAGACTCGCCCCCTATTACATGGGACCTAACATCGTCGGCGAAACGTCGGTGTACTCAGTACATCTCTGCCACCCCATCTGGGGAAAATAGGCGTGACGGTGTTTTTTTTTATTGTAAATTATAATTTGATTTTAGATTTAAGTATAATAATATTGTAGAACATAATTGTGTATGTGTTAGCCTATGGTTGGTTACTGTAACTTTTAAAAAAATTACAAATCTTACTTTGACAAGAGAACGAGATGGAGCTTAAAACTGCATATTTCCACGCCTCTTTTCTTTAATAACTTTTAATTCTATTTAAATCATCATCATCATCATCATCTCAGCCTATACTTGTCCACTGCTGAACATAGGCCTCCCCAATCGCTTTCCAGCGTAACCGGTCCGATGCCACCTGCATCCAACGACTTCCTGCGATTTTCATAAGATCGTCGGTCCATCTGGCAGGTGGTCGACCCACGCTGCGCTTGCCAATACGTGGTCTCCACTCTAGAATCTTTCTGCCCCAACGCCCGTCCGATCTACGCGCTATGTGGCCCGCCCATTGCCACTTCAGCTTGCTAATCTTAAGGGCTATGTCAGTGACCTTGGTTCTTCTACGAAACTCCTCATTCCTGATTCGATCACGTAGAAAAACGCCGAGCATAGCTCTCTCCATAGCTCACTGAGCAACTCTGAGCTTTTTTATGAGACCTATAGTAAGAGACCACGTCTCTGATCCATATATCATCACTGGTAACACACATTGACTAAAAACTTTAGTCTTTAGGCACTGAGGTATTTTGGATGAGAAGATGTTGCGCAGTTTCCCGAACGCTGCCTAGCCGAGTTGGATTCGTCGATTGACCTCTCTCTCAAAGTTGGACCTACCTAACCGGACTACCTGTCCCAGGTAAATGTATTCGTCGACAACTTCAAGAGTAGAGTTCCCAACGGTGAGTGCGGTGGGTACGACATGGACATTACACATTATTTTCGTTTTGTCCATTTTCATTTTAAGACCCACTTGTTGAGATACTCTGTTGAGGTCGCCGACTTCCAGCGACTCCGCCATGACCACAATGTCGTCGGCAAATCGAAGATGAGTGATGTATTCGCCATTGATGTTGATGCAAAGTCCTCGTCATTCCAAGAGCTTGAAAGCGTCCTCTATGGTGGTCGTAAACAGTTTCGGAGAAATGACGTCTCCCTGTCTTACTCCTCTTTTTATGGAGATCGCCTTCGTGCACTGCCCTTGTACTCGGACTGACATGGTGGCGTTATTATACAAGCACTTCAACACTTCGATGTACCGATAGTCAATGCGGCATCGCTGGAGAGATCTAAGAACCGCCCAAGTCTCGATCGAATCGAAGGCTCATAGTCCACAAACGCCAAGCATAGTGGCTGATTATACTCCTCGGTCTTCTGTATAATCTGCCGCAGCGAACGTATGTGGTCTATGGTACTAAAGCCTTTCCGGAAACCGGCTTGTTCGGACGGCTGGAAATCATCAAGCCTGCGTTCGAGACGATTCGTGATGACTCTCGAAAACAACTTGTAAACATGGCTCAGCAGTGTGATGGGCCTATAGTTCTTTAATAAAGTGTTATCACCTTTCTTGAAAAAGAGTACCACCACACCCCTGTTCCATGCTTCCGGCGTTTTTCCTTCAAGAAAGATGGAATTAAATTAAATATGAATTATTTATTCCTTTTTCTAGTAAAAAGGAACAGAATTTCACAGAATTTTAATACTTTTTATTACTAATGATAATTAACTAAAATTCGAATTAGTTAGTTTTCGCCCTTTTCAAAATGGTGAATCGAGTAACTTAACCTCATTAGGGATATGTTACTTACAATATTTTAATTATCATGAAAGTCACTTAGTTATTTTCGCTTCAGCGATTTTAACAAATGTTAGCTCACTAAAATCATTTAGCCAATTACATAAGTTTTAAAAAAAAATTGATCCAAAAATAATTATATCTACTTAGGTCTTTCTTTAGTAACACAAAGTTACTACATACTAAAGTAATTTAATTAATTTATTCCCTTAAACTTGAAGCAAATCATAGCATCAATTGGATTCTGACATGTCTTAACTTTGTCATCTTAATTGCTAGAACTATGGCGATGAGATAAAAAAATATAGAAAAAATCGTCGCATTTTATAACTCATTTTACCTAAAAGTGTCACTTAGTAGTAAATATTAGTAAGTATTTTTCGATCTACGGGGTCGAAATATTTATTAACCGTTCTAAAATCAGTTCAAAAAGAATAAAGGAAACTGTCCCGTTAATCCTGCTTTAAGGAAAGAAAACAGACATTTTCCAACAATTACGGACGGAAACCTCATCCTCGCAGTTCCCGCCCCGTCCAGATTGACACCGCCGTACAATCGGCGGGACTGACTTAATCTGCCCAATAAATTACTTTTATCTCGAGCCTTAAGGCTTGAGACCGAAACTCAATTCTTTGTTAAATAATATGGCTGTAACCTCTTAGATGGTCACGTATTTCTTTGAAGATTTTTGGTTTTGGAAACGAGGAGGTTTAAGCAGCTTCACATGTAAAGATGTAATTTTTTTTATTTGATATCATTTGAATAAATGTGTCGAAATTGAGTTAACTTTTGCAAATAGTTTGGTCGAGTGGTCCATTGATGAATCCACAAACATTTGCTTCGGTCTGAATGTTCGTATATCTATTATCATCATATAAAATCCCTTGCAGGGTAGCTAGAGAGTACAGAGTCCCAACATGTTCTTTCCTTACAAACTTCTTTGGCGTACGCCAGACTCATAGTTAGTCTCGTACTCTCTCGTTGGTTTCTTGACTTTCCTTTTAAATAAGACATTCTCTTAGCGCATGGTAAGATAGTCTAGGTATTTTCCGGTGCCTATACCCTTTCACTTCTGTATTGTATATCAGCCCGAGATTAGTGTATTAATTAATTTAATCTATAGCATTTTGTATATACAAGTGTAATATAAATAACGCGAGACCTCCGAGACGCCAATTAGATTACTGCTTTACGAATTCAATACGAAAATCAGACTTCCAATTTTAAGGAGTTTTCTCCATTTTTTTTAAGGTTTTTTTTTATATACATAATGCTTTGAATAATTATTAAATTTTGTTTAATACAGCGAACAGAACGAGTAACAGCTTTTTCTAAAAATTTTGAAAAAAACTTTAAAAATAGTTGGAATCAATTCGTTTGCGTTAATTATGTTACGCCTTGTAGATAGATACGTACAGGAACAACCATAGTGAGACCCATAAATGTATGCTCGATCTGGATGTTTGTGTGGATAAATTTGATGTTTATAAACGCACCTACAACACAGGAATAATTCCAAGTATGGGGCTACGTTTACGCTTATAAAACTGAAACAAAACACAGAGAAGCCTTATTGCTTCGCTCAAAGCCTCAACGCTTGCCGAGGACAAAATATATCCTTACTACCCACACTTTCATACTAAAATCAGACATATAGCATTTATATGCAACCTCTTCAACAAACCTCATTATCAGAGATCGTTTTCACTCAATTTTCAACAACGAATGTAGGCCACCAGCCGTAGGGTTACAATGGAAAAAAAATAATTGATTCGCCCGTCCTCCATTGTCGATTTTTATGCATACAAAAATATATTTACATTTAAATTGGAAAGGCGTTTGCAAAACAAATTTTTGTATAGTTTTTTATGGGTTAACTATGGGTTTTGAAAGCAAAGAATCTCGAGTGGCGACCTCGTACCAAAAGCCGTAGAGTGAGCAGGCCTATCCACAAGATGGATCTATGACCTGGTGAAGGTCGCAAGTTACTCCTGGATGTGTACAGCATAAAGTCGGTCATCGTGGTGATCCTTGAGGTAGTTCTTTGACTGGAGTAGACTTCTTTCGGTCGATGGACAAAGACCTCGAGGCCGCCGCCCAACACGTTGGTTTGACCAGACTCGCACCACTCTGGACACTACAGTCTACAACGCGCTGCATGTCACCGAGGTCAGAGGACAATGGCGAAATATCATAAGAGCAAGACTCCTGGGAGGGGGAGGTCACGACCCTCAGACATGAGGAATACGATTCGAGGAGGAAGAGACTTCTTTCATCTGATGATAATGGATTTTTAAGGTTTAGTAAAATAGCGACGGAGCGCGACGGGAGCGCGACGGAAGCGCTCGGCTACTCTCGGTTGGCGTTCGGCAGCGTGGCGCATACTCCACACCGCGGGAGTGACGTCGCGCCGACCAGGCGGCCGCCCTACACTAGCGACCCGCTCGCATGCATATTGGCATCTCGCTCCCCCCGTGTTTCATTTGTAATCGCGTCGAGTAATAAATAGTGAGTAATATAAAAAGTGAATAATACCCTACCACGCGGTAGGCATGTCATCATCATCATCTCAGCCTATACTTGTCCACTGCTGAACATAGGCCTCCCCAAGGCATGTAGATAGTATTATATGCTTTCCTCAGCTCGGCAGCACGGGCATGTCGCTACACACGTGGGGTAGTAAGAAAGATTTTTTTTTAATTTATTAATAACAATAACATTATACAAAAAACTGTCTCGTTCACTGCCTCGTTTGCTTAGTGACGAATAATGCGCGTAGCGATCTCGAAGTCCTAGGTTCGAATCCAAGGTGAAACAAAGTGTACTTTTTCGATGGAAAAATTGTCAGTATCGGTCCGGAGGTTGGCATTGTGTTCGGTATAATGGCAAAAGACTTGCTCCCTATTACATAGGACCTAACATCGTCGGCAAAAAAAAGGGGGAACACAGTACCATCCTCGTTTGAGGAATAAAGATAGATAGATAGAGTACTCTTTATTGTACACCAGTGATATTAACAATTAATTACATACAAGAAAAAAAGAAAAAATAGGTACAATTGGCGGTCTTATCGCTAAAAGCAATTTCTTCCAGACAACCAATGTATTGGAAGAAGCAACATACGGAATAGGGCAGTTATGGTGGCGTACACTATAAACCTCAATAATACATACTGTCATCATTTTACTTACACACATATCATAGTTATAATACAACATTATATACATACATATATACACATATAATACTATGCAAATATATAAATATATCTTACACACAATACAGAGAGTGTGCAATGAAAAATTTATAAATGAAGAAAGTGGTGGTGAACCATATCGTCTTTCGTCTTTCGTCGTCGTTCTTTGAGGTAAGTGGGAGTTGGATTAAATAAGATATTATAAAGAATAGATAATATGTGAGCATTCCGGCGAAGGCGAATTGGTAACCACTTGAGTCTTAAACGAAATTCAGAAATGTAATCATATTTGCGAAGGCCAAATATGAATCTAATGCAAAAAAATTTAAGTCGCTTAAGTTTGTTATATTGGTTCTCTGTGAGATCAAGATAGCTCGCGTCTGCATAATCAATTATAGGGAGTAGAAGGGATAGATATGATGATGTTCGTTTTATTTTTCTAAATTTTAGTTTCCTGATTTTTTTATGAATTTATGTTAAGTATCACCAGTATATCCCCACTCCTGTAACAACAGACTGTATAGGATTGCTAAGTTGTACTGAAATCCCTAAACAGTATAAGCTTAAGATTTAATAACTTGGCAAGTTACTACGACCAAGTCCATTTGTTCTTAGTATAAATTGACAACTTGCCAATTTAAATCTTAAGCTTGTATTGTATAGGCATTTCTATACAACTTGGCTTTCATTTTGATCTCAATTTGTATATTGACGAAGCTAACAATTCTACACGTCCTTACGTACAGTGTTGGGCATTTTTTAATTGTCTGATCAATGAATCGAAAGTTCATTCGCATTTAAATTAATCCCCCTGAGGTACACCGGAATAATAGTGACTTTTGGGCGTCAAACACCTCAGTCCATTCCGTGATCATGTGTGCTATAGAGCACTCAAGCACTTTAGAACCACAAATAAGCCGCGACGAAATCCGAAATATTTTAATTTGACGGACGATTTAGCGCAGTGGTTAAGGGCTTAAGCCGCTCCGCCCTCTGTGTCTAATAGTCGCGGGTTCGATTCCTGCATGGGACAAATCTTTGTGTCCACCATTATTTGTTTCGGTCTGGGTATTTGTGTATGTTTATTTTCATGCTTGTAAACGCACCCATGATACAGGGGTAAATCCTAGTGTGGGGCTACGTTAAATAAAAAAAATAAATTGCAACATAATTCATTCCCAATTAATTTTTGCCTAACTCTGCTTACGTATACAAAATTGAACATATATAACGCAAGACCTTAGACACCCCAATTAGATTATTGCCTTAAGAATTCAATACGAAAATCAAATTTCCAATTTTAAGGAGTATACAATTTTTTAAGCTCTTTAGTACCCAAATTAACCACGAAATCTGTACTTTTTCGTGCGTTTTACAAGCCAACAGTATACATATACAACATTGTATGATGTAGATATAACATAATAGTACAGATCTTATATGTATACCTGTAACATACAACAGAAACACAGACAGAAGTTGGTAAAATTAGAAACTATAAATAATTAAGTATTTAAGCAGGTAGGAACAGTTTAAATGTATATACATTTTGCAGTGTATAAATTATGCGAACGATTTCAGTATTTTATTCCTGAAGTTACATAAGGAATCGAGAAAGATGTCGAGATTACTGAGTTTACCATTTAACAGATTGTATTCATTACAAGCTCGCACGATGGGTGAATTTAATCCGACATTAGTTCTCACAGCTGGTATGCTGAAAGTTCTGGTAATGGGGTAACGTGGTGGTTTACGAGGAACAGTAAACAGTAAGTCATTAATGATATCGGTGCAGGTATGTAGCCTGCGACGATTGCTTAAAGAGGACATATTGAAGTATTTGAGCCATTGGTCATAACTACATCGATGTTTAATGCCTTATGAGATGAAAGCTAGGTATCTTGTGAATGCCCGTTGAATACCCTCGATACGTTGAGAATACACAGCATAAAAAGGACTCCAGACAAAACACCCGTATTCTAGATGGCTACGAACCAGAGCGTTGTATAGTATTACTTTTGTTTGTATGTTCCTGAAACACTTTGTATTCCGCTTCATTGAAATGTGACGTGAAACGTAACTCAATATCGATTATAACGCCAAGATCTTTCATCTGATTAACCTTTTTTAACTTAGCCCCGCCAATATCATATGTTCTACACACCACACCGTCACGCCTATATTCCCCAGAGAGGGTGGCAGAGGTGTACTGAGTACACCCACGTTTCGCCGACGATGTTAGGTCCCATGTAATAGGGGGCGAGCCTATTTCCCTATACCGGGCACAATTCCAGACTCCGGACTCATACTGGGAATTTTTCGTTAGAAAAACTACATTTGTCCGACCTAGGATTTGAACCCAGGACCTCGTGATCACAAAGCGATGCGCTTTGCCACCAGATCAACGAGGCAGTCTACCGGGTATTTATTCTTTGAGAATCTAAGGTGATAGCATTTATTTGCATTAATCTGCATGCTTTTGCGATCACACGATTGCTTTACTCTATTCACATCATCTTGTATTAGATAAATGTTAGCGGCTTGATAAGTTCCAACAGCAAGTCGCCACAAACCTGCCTCCAGCAATCCGCACTGGGTCCGTGTGGTAGTGTATGACCTAATCTCTCTCACCTCGACTAGCGAGAGAGAAGGCCTTTGTCCAGCAGTGGGCAATATAGGCTGATATTATATTATTATATATTATTTGAGTATAACTTGGCCAATTTTTCCCATATTTATAATTTGTTTTTATTATACCCTGGTTAGGGCGGTGGTCGAATCTTAGCATATCTACACGTCTTTTAAGTATGTAGTTCATAGCTTGAGTTTCAGTTGAAGTTGGTCATATTTTTCATATTTATGTGTTGCACTAATTCTACCAAGTTTTGTTGTCCAAATATTCAAAACCTTGAAAAAAGAGAAAAAGTTTCCCAGCTAAAACCTAACCTAGACAAAATGACTAAAGATGTCTATCTACTGCATCATGCCAAATCTCTTATGGGATACGCATAGAGTACAAATGTCAAATAGGATCTTACATATCACCCTGGCCTCCTACATTTTTAGACTTCGTCTCATACGCGTACAAAAAATAAACTTGTTATCTCAGATCAATATTCATAGCGTCCCAAAGTCGATTCTCGGTGGACATCCAACCAAGAAGAATGTACGTAGTAAAACTTATTTTTCTCGTATCACTAAAAAACTTGGCTGTGACGCATCACTCCCAAACGTGTAATTGATCTCGGAAAAGAATTCCTCCATTTCTTTAAGGGAATGGTTATAACGGTCAAGCGTGAGTTTTATGTACGCGTATATTCTACAAGGGGGTGTGACAAAGTATACAATCCATATTTTAATAATATTTCTATTTATCTATATCATCACGCCAGATCCCTTGCCGGGTAGGCAGAGAGTATAGAGTTCCAACAGGTTCTTTTCTTACATGCCTCTCTGGCTTCCTCCACTCTATTAGATCTCATACACGCTCGCCGGTTACGGAGACTCTTGTCCTTCAGATAAGACTCGGTCTATTTGGTCGTGGTAAGATAGTGTAGGTCCCCGGTACCTACATCCTTCCACTTTCGCATTATATATCAGTTTTGTCATTCAATAATATTTGACCAAGCTCGCTATAATGTCTTTGCTTGCGGTGGCTGTCTGGCGCGGGTCACTCCCTTCCCTTCAATATGGTCGAGTGATGGTTGTTCCAGTAGTCATACTAGCGAACGGGTGCTGCTTGTGGGGACTGGTCCATTTGGAATACTTTAGACACTTTTTATAAATAACATTATTAGTCTCATATCTCGGTCGTACGGTATCACACTGGAGCTAGATCGTAAACTATTTAATTGTAACTTAAACATTGTATCCACACAATATGACTAAAAGAAAGGAAAAAAGAGAAAGAGAATTAAATAAAAAAAGACAAGCCCGCTAAGGTTCTTCGCCAGATCTTCTCAGTGGAAGCCGTGTTCCGATCCGGTGGTAGATTAATAGTTAAATTAGATTTAAAAAATTAAGCAAATTAACGTTTTGTAAGCGCCCCTGCAGCGCTTATACAAAATAAATCATTTGAGTTTGAGGCTGAGTTTATTTTTCAGTAGAAAAATAATAATAAAATCTTAAAAGGTATAGTTTTCCCGACCTATGATTTCCGAACCTAGAACCTCGTGATTACTAGTCGCAATATGCGCCATTAAATGATGATAATGAGTTTTTTTTTGGCAAAGGACTTGCATATATAAAAAATATTACTCTGGGTGCGTTTACAAACATGAAATTCAAAATACACAATAAAATTGCGCTTTCTTGTAAATCAAGCTGAGTTTAAAGCTATTTCTATTGGCTTTATTGCCTATATAATAGAATCTAGGCAGGTAAATTCTTTCGGATTTTATCGCGGCTTATTTTGATTTTTAAGTTCCCAACGTTTCGAGTGCTTTGCAGCACCCATGGTCACGGGAAGGACTAGGAAAATAGTTTTATTTCATGTGTAATATTCGCGTAAATCTAAGAACTCAGTAGGTAAATTCTTAATAAAAAATACCTACCACGGTACCCAAAATCTTCACAGATTGCCATTTCATATCGTTCCATCGTAATTGTGTACCGCAACTATGATACATAACATTGCCTATAAATCAATTTCGCCCAGCCTACCCTAGCTGAGTCGAAGAAGGTTCTAGTATGACATATGCCAAACAATCTCAACCGAAACACATCTCAACACCTCACAAAATAAAGTTTCTATTCGATTGTCATAACGTTTTCAAGTTTTTTTCAAAAAAAAAGGTCTCGTAATGGGCCAAGCTCTCCTGATAAGACGTAAAATAGTGCCTGAGGTTGTAATTTAAGTGATTTTGACGGAATATATGGCCCTAAGGGACGATTCGCTAATACTATTTTATCTGAAATGCTTTATGTGGTAATGGCATGAGGCAGTTGGATTTTTTTTTCGCTTTTATCTGAAAATGTGATGAGATCGCCGATATGTGTTATTTGAAGGATGTAAGGGAAAAATCAAAAGGGACTCTTGTGTGTGGGATTGAAAATGACCGTTTTAAAAAAAGTTGTTGAAAGCGTTACCTATGAATGAAAATATCTGAAATACATATTGTCATTAAAAACTAACAGAACATAAATTACTTAACGTGATTTGAATTGAATCAAATAAACATCCCTTTATTTTAATTAAGAAAAGTCATTTACAACTGCAAAACCTATTCTCTTATCTAAATTTCTTCTTTCTCCACCTATATGGTTGCCGCCTGAAAATTTATTATTGTTTTTCTAACCACATGATGTTTATTAGTTAATTTTATTTATCTATGTATTTTTTCGTCACGCCAGAACTCATTAATTTTGTGACATGTAAATATCTAATAATAATGTATATTTCCACATTACTTAAGGTTATGAGTAAATCTTTAAGAAAAAATAATACAAAAAAGACTGATAAAATTTGCAAGACTTAAAATTTAAATCATTTTGATGAATACAAAAAAAAACTTAAAAAATTGAGAGGTACTTGGTCACTTTCTTCACAACAATTATTTTGATACAACAATTATTATTTTTTCCAACCTTTTCATTCATTTCCAAGAAAAGTTATATAAATCTGAGCATTGATGCGTCACAACCGGGCGAGTCTCTCCGTGACCGGCGTTGTCCCGGGTAATCCGGGTAAATCGCGAGCGGATCCGGGCGCCGCAGCCGGGTAACTCCACAAGTAGTTCCGTTCTTTAATTTTTGAATTTGTTACTTTATGCGAATTACCTTTTGGTCAAAATACATATATACCGGTATAAATTGACCAGAAGGTTTAGCAGAATGTTTAAAGCATTATTGTTGTAATCTTACTTTACATCGTAGGTCACGAATACGAGGTGGCGATTACAAGGTTCTAGGTTTGAAAAAATTCCCAGTCCGGACTCCGGAGTCTGAGACTGTGCCCCGTATGATGGCTAACAGGCTCGTCTCCTATTACGTTAAAACCTCTTTCTAATCGTCTGCCATCCCCGCTCGGGAAATATATAGGCACGACCGCCTTTTTTATATCTCAATGCTGGGCTAGTATATAGACTCAGTGCGGACTGGTGAAAGCAAGTTTTGGCCACGTGCTTTGGAATACTTCAAGTGTCCAAAAAGGTTTCAAAGTTGACTTACCGACTACCAAATCATGGAGACGCTAGAAATTGAAATGCTACAAATGGACACCCATCTCACTCTAACATAATCGAACAGATCTATATTAAGAAAAAAAAAACATTTAAAAAATTCATCATAAATCGAACAATGTTTTCCAAAGTCTATTCAACATAATGAACATTCCATGATTAAAGCAAACAACAATTTTCCTCATTCCTGTTACAATACCTACAACGAAATACGAAAACGAATAATCGATTGCTTTAATCAATTAAAGATCCAAGTAAAAATCCCGCTGAGCCTATCGATAACATTCTATAAATATTTCCCCTCCATACAAACCCTCAAAAGAAGCTATGGGTCTTTTAGACCGAATCGAGTAAAAATAATTATTTGATATTTGATTTTTGGTTAGACCGTTGGACTGCAAAGTCAAAGGTCTCGGGTTCAAACCCAGGCAAGCACCTCTGTCTTTTCAAAAGCATGTGCGTATAAAAAATTAATTGTCACTTGATTTAACGGTAAAGGAAAACATCGTGAGGAAACCTGCACGCCTAAGAGTTTCTCGAAGGTGTGTGAAGTTCGCCAACCGCACTGGGCCAGCGTGGTGGACTATTGCCTAAACCTTCTTAATTTAAGAGGAGGCCCGTGCCCCACGGTAGTTTGTTAATAGGGCTAATATTATTAAGTTAATTTTTATTGAGTAGTTCTTAAACGTTTCGCATTGGATACAGAAATTGTAGAGTATTAAAGATGACTTTAGATTTTTTTCTACCTCAAAACTTTCGTTTAATCGTTCAAAAATATACAGTCAAAAGAGAGAGAAGTGCTTTAATTGCCTTGGAACCTACAGCAAATTTAATTAGAGAGAAAAACGGTAGGAGTAAAGCACCACAGATACGAAAAAAATATATTAACAGGGCTTATTTTTGACCCTCATATTTGAGGTAAGGCAAAAACGTTTACATTTGTCATATTTATACACCACCGTCACGCCTATATCTGTCATATTTAATGCTGAATTAAATTGTAATAATTCAACTACGGCACTTCATTAAGATGTTGCAATTTTTATAAGCACTCTACGTCCTGACGTAGGCGTACATTAATATCATGCTTAAGCACTAGATTAAATTTTAATAATTCAACTGAAATACTAGTTGATTCACGCTTTTGTATCACTAAGTAAACGTACGGTCTATTATACCCCACGGCTGTTATAAGGTTATATCCGTAAATCAACAAGTCAACCAATTGAAGGCAGTTACGAAAGCTGAGATTGAAATGCGACAAACATCCAAATTTGTCGTATTCAAAAGAAGCCCATTTCCATTTTCCATAACAACTCTAGTCACAAATATATATTGCGAAAGTGGAAGAATTTAGGTACCATGGAAGACCACGACCAAATAGACCGACTCTTATCGAGCGTGTATGATACGAACTATGAGAGTGGAGGAAGCCAGAGTGGATTGTAAGGAAATAACCCGTTAGAACTTACCTTACCCTTAACAAAAGATCTGGCGTAATGATTTAGATACATAGAGAGATAGAACTCTAGTCACTTTATTAGGAGACTGTAAACTCAAACTGTAATAATTTCTATCTATCTATCGATATCATTACGCCAGCTCCCTCGCGGGGTAGGCAGAGAGTACAGAGTTCCAACAGGTTCTTTCCTTACATACCTCTCTAGCTTCCTCCACTCTCATAGCTCGTCTCATACACACTCGCCGGTTACGGAGACTCTTGACTTGCCCTTCAGATAAGACACGGTCTATTTGGTCATGGTAAGATAGTCTAGGTCTTCCCCGGTACATCTTTCCACTTTCGCATTGTATATCTGTTTTGTCATTCTCTCTTCTGGCATTCTTTCTATATACTACTTATACTTCTTTCTATATATAGCATACTGTAATAATTTATTTCGTTTAATCGCTGCGGGGCGCTTACAAATGGTCAATTTGCATTTTTCTGACCTAATTTAACTACTAATTTAACACCGGATCGGACCGCGGCTTTCACTGAGAAGATCCGGCAAAGAAAATTAACAAGCTTTTCTTTTTTATTTATTTCTCTTTATCTTTCCTTTTTTAAAATCATATTGTGTAAATACAACGTTTAGGTTACAATTAAATAGTTTACGATATAGCTCCAGTGATGCCTTACGATCGAGATATGAATCTTATGATGTTATTTATAAAGAGTATCTAAATGATTCCAGATGGACCAGTCCCCACAGCACCCATTCATGAGTATGACTACTGGAACAGTCATCATGCACAAAATGAAGACTAAATGCGGGATAAATATTATTATTTTTATGGAAACTGGAGCGATTTACCACTTTCTCACTTGATAAAAAGTGACGATGGAGCAGAAAAAGTGGCCTGCTGATACTGATACTTAAATTATACCTCTCCGGAAACTACTACATATTTTCACTGCGATCAGTTCTGTAACCCAGGATCCATGACCTCCCCCTCCCGTAAGCTCACGTGTCCCGGACTGCGCAAAAAAAATAATTAGAAAGAAGAAAACAAGAAGAGTAGGGAAAAAACCACTCCTCCTTTGCAAAGGGAGAGATTTTTTTTGGCTAATATATTTCAAAAAAAGAAAGTTTATTCGTCACCAAGGAGGAAATAACCTGTTGGAACTCTATACTCTCTGCCTTCCCCGCAAGGGATCTGGCGTGATGATATAGAAAGATAGATAGATAGAAACCGTCACGTCTTTATCCTCAAAGCTGGCAGAGATACAGAGATGTACTTTGTGCATGCTCATATCGCTAACGAAGTTAGGTCCCAATCGTAGCGGAGGGATACCAATTAGCATGCTATAATATTAGCCCCAACCCCATATTCCGAAATTCCATTGAAACTTTTTTGATGCATTAACCATATCTAATGATATCAGCCGATATTACCCGCTGCTGGGCAAAGGCCTTCTCTCACGAATCGAGCCGAGAAAGATTAGGTCCTACTTCACCACGCGGACCCAGTGCGGATTGGTGAAGGTAGGGTTGTGGCCAACTGCTGTTGGAAATTATCTATCTATATCATCACGCCAGTTCCTATGCGGGGTAGGCAGAGAGTGCAGAGTTCTAACAGGTTATTTTATTGCATATCTCTCTGGCTTTCTCCACTCTCATAGTTCGTCTCATACACGCTCGCCGGTTACGGAGACTCTTGACATGTCCTTCAGATAAGACTTGGTCTATTTAGTCATGGTAAGATGGAAATGGAAATTATCAAGCCACCTACAAGGCAACCAACTCGGCTTAACGACTACCACATTAAGTAGTAACCGGGACTCGTTAGTCCCGGTTACTTACTACTACTTTACTAACCTTGTCTACTGAAGCAAGGAGACGCTCGAATAATAAATTTCCACAAACGGTCACCCATCTTAGGCCGACCGAGTGTAACGCTACTTAACCTTGGTGATAGGTAAGAACACTGCAGTGCAACAGTGCTACGAGCGCCGCTGATTAACCATACTTTGTTGGATTTAGGATCCAAACTCAATACCTCCTGATTGCCAGTAATACTGCACGCCAGTAGACCAGTGAAATAGTCTCAATCAGTAAAGATTATATTTATAAGGTTTTATTTAACTTGCAGTGTTTCCGGCTAAAATGTTATAATCTATTTTTCAAGCACTTGCGGTTAATCGACAGACAGACACACGAATATTGCAGATTAAATATATATATATATAATATCAGCCTATACTGCCCACTGCTGGGCAAAGGCCTTCTCTCACAAATCGAGGTGAGAGAGATTGGGTCATACTCCACCACGCGGACCCAGTGCGGATTGGTGGAGGCAGGTTTGTGGCCACCTGCTGTTGGAACTTATCAAGCCACCTTTAAGGCTTCCAACTCGGCTTAACGACTACCACATTAAGTGGTAACCGGGACCAACGGCTTAACGTGCCTTCCGAAGCACGGAGACGCTCGAATATGAAATGCCACAAACGGTCACCCATCTCAGGCCGACCGAGTCGAACGCTGCTTAACCTTGGTGATCGGTAAGAACATCACGGTCGCACAGCGCTACGAGCGCCTCCGCAGATGCAGATTAAATAAAATCATGTAAAAGGTATTATTAATTAAAATGTTTTATTTAACTTGACAATTTTTAAGACAGAGCTTTTTTCTGTAGTAGACGTCTTCTGCTTCTTTAAGTTATGGCTTCACACTAATTTTAAGTGTATTTGGCCAGTGTCCAGAGAGATATGTAATCGTGTTTGTTTAAATTAACTCGACTCCCCGATGAACTTGATGATAACGATGATAATGAAATTAATGAAGTACCCCACCCTGGACAGTAAAGCGGTGGATACTTTACATACCAATTGCGACGGCCGTTTTGAGGGAAGTGGAAAAGGCACGTTTTATCACTTTGTTACAATTACCTTCACTCATGCACATATAAGAACACATAAAGGTTAATAAAAAAAATCACCGTCACGCCTATATTCCCCAATGGGGGTGGCAGAGGTGTACTGAGTACACTTACGTTTCGCCGACGATGTTAGGTCCTATGGAATAGGGGGCGATCCTATTGCCATATACCGGGCACAATTCCAGACTCCGGACTCATACTGGGAATTTTTCGTTAGAAAAACTACATTTGTCCGACCTAGGATTTAATATAATGGTTAATATTCCATCAAAATTACACATTATTAGTCGAAATAACACAACTTTCATTTTTGTATTATTGAAGCCAGGTAACCCTGCTCATATTTAAAAAAAAACCCTTATCTTCGGCTAGAAAGTTCCGATATGGGTCTTGTCTCATAAATTGTATATACCATTCGGTTCCAATGTACCCTGAAATAAGTTTCACAACCGTTGAACGATAAAACGGGTCATATGATGGTATGGGCTTGAATTAGAAATAACTTAGTTCTATGAAGAAAACCAAAACTATGGTTTTTGAACGGGAAGAAACCAGAACGAATGCAAGGATTGTGGTTGGTAACGATGTGCTGGAGCAAGTGAATGAGTTTGTATATCTTAGATGCTCATTCAGTAAGGACGGGAAATACACCGCTGACATAGAGAGAAGAGTGAGTGCAGGGAACAAAGTGAATGGCGCGATGGGAAAGCTACTTGGGAGCCGGCACTTAAGCCGAAAGGCGCAGCTGGCCATAGATAATGGAGTGCTTGTCCCAACGCTATTATATGGCAGCGAGAGCTGGGTATGTAAGAAGGAGAACGAAAGTAGGATAAATGCGGTGGAAATGCGAGCTCTGCGGAAGATGTGCGGAGTGAAGCTGACCGACCGTATTCGCTGATATACAATGCGAAAGTGGACGGATGTAGGTACCGGGGAAGACCTAGACTATCTTACCATGACCAAATAGACCGGGTCTTATCTGAAGGACAAGTCAGGAGTCTCCGTAACCGGCGCGCGTGTATGAGACGAACTATGAGAGTAGAGGAAGCCAGAGAAGTATATAAGGAAAGAACCTGTTGGAACTCTGTACTCTCTGCCTACCCCGTAAGGTATCTGGAGTGATGATATATATGTAGATAGATAAAACTAAGTTGGATTTTGTTCCGGGCAAATACGCAAAAATAATACTTAAAGAGGGAGCATAAATCAAAATTATGTGTATTCGATTTAGCCATCGCTTGCCAATCTCTTTGAAAAGCATATACGTAGAATATTATGGGGAGAATCTTTGCCCAGATGTAAGACAAAATAGGTTGACATAAAATACATAATTCAGTCTAAAGTTATAAATAACAATAGGTATAAGTAACTACACGATATTTTGAAGACTTTTTATTAATCAAAAACATATAATGATAATAAAATTGTTTCGATAGAAGAAATTACGAAATAATTGAATTTGTTCATTTTTCGTTTCATACTCAATAATATACTATACTACTATAATTTGGGGAAAAAGTTTATAATGAATTATATTTATACATAATCAAGGGTTAACATCAGGGACTTTAGAATATTTTTTTAATGTTTTCATTTTGATAAAACTCATTTGGCATTGACTATCGCAAGGCGCGATCTTATGTAAAATTTTGCTGGCTTTATTCGCCCTCTTAAGAGCCAATTTTAAAAGAAGATCAGAAGAAAGAATGACGAAAGACCTGGTCAAGATTGGCCCAGAATAAGAGTATGTTTATCAAGTGGCCCTTGGCCCTCCGATGGCGGGTTCTTCGGGACGCGACACAAGAAGGCAACTTGTGCATTCCATACGGAGGTCCCGAAGCCCCTCTAAAGTGCTGGCGTCGGCCAACCTGGGGTTTTAGAATTCAACACGCCCTTCGAGCTTTTCTAGAGGTTCGGGGAAATCCTTTGCAGGATTTTCCCCAGTTAAAAAAGGACAGAGATATTGGCGTATGGGGGAAGCGGCATATGCTCTGCAGTGGGTGGAGTGAGTTAATTACTCTTACATTAGCTTCAACTCTAGGGAGTAGTAGTAATTTGTTGTATAGAAATTTGTATTTTGTGTGTGATGGCTGCCTGTGGATTGTGGTGGTGGGAAAGAGAACGAGGGTTACGGTTTTTGAGAAAAATCTCCATTTAATATGCCATAATTGATTGAGCAAAGCGGTATTTTAGATCTATTGGAATGTAGCTCACCAACTTTTTTATATATTGTTCTGCTCGAACAAAGACCAATGGCTTCGTTTAACCAAATACACCGTATCTTATCTGAAGAGCAAGTCAAGGGTTTCCGTAACCGGCGAGCGTATATGAGATGAACTATAAGAGTGAAGGAAGCCTGTTGGAACTCTGTATTCTCCGCCTACGCCGCAAGAGATCTGGCGTGATGATATAGAAGAAAAAAAGAAAAAAGATATTCTTCAGTCCGCTATATCTCAACACTTACGAGTACAAAGCCTAAAAGGAACTACTACTACTATTTACTTTTATTTCGAAATGGAAGAGTATTATGTACTGTAACATCAATCAAAAGATCTGTCCTAAGATGGCCTCACGTTAGAGCTTTTTTGTAATGTTGACCCTATTCAGAAAACGTACGCAAATCACTAGGAATAAGGGTAGTACCACGATCTTTAAAATCAAATGTCGATTGTAAAAAATGTAATGTGTGGTAAGAGTGAATCGAACTCAGGGTGTAAGGGTTTCGTCCATTTGTCTATCTAATGTTTCATCTATCTATCTATATCCTCACGCCAGGTCCCTTGCGGAGTAGGCAGAGAGTACAGAGTCTGCCTAATGTTTCATCAGAGTAATTAAAGTGGATAATCTATTGTAAATAAAGACTAGAGTTAAAAATAGTCTCCGTAACCAATTATAAAAGTGGAGAAAGCCCGAGTGGGCTGTAAGGAAGCACCTGTTGGAACACTGCATTTTCTGACTACACCGTAAGAGATGTAAATTACATACAACGACCGGGCGTACTTGGTCACTTTACGACAAAATTAATTTATTGAAAATGCGTTGTTTTTTGCCACTCATATAGAACAATTCATTCGTTTGAACCAGGAGTAAGAAATAAATTAACACCGTCACGCCTATATTCCTCAAGCGGAGATTTTTTCACTACCACTTTTCCCCGATAATGTTAGGTCTCATGTAATAGGGGCCGAACGTAGTGCCATATACCGGGCACAATTCCAGGCTGTAAATTTAGTTTATCTGATATAAAATTCCCAATATCAGTCTGGTACCCGGAATTTCTCATTAGAAAAATTAAACTAAACTAAACGAAAAATTCCCAGTATGAGTCCGGAGTCTGGAATTGTGCCCGGTATATGGCAATAGGCTCGCCCCCTATTACATGGAACCTAACATCGTCGGCGAATCGTGGGTGTACTCAGTACACCTCTGCCACCCCTCTGGGGAATATAGGCGTGACGGTGTTTTTTTTTTAAACGAATTTTTTCCGAACCAGGATTTGAACCCAGGACCTTGTCATGTGATCACAAAGCACTTCATTTACCACTAGACGAGGATGTCGAGCCAGACCAACAAAGCAGACCAACTAGGAGAAATTTTTTTTTGTTTCGTTGTTAGCTTGGGACGATGCGAACCCCAAAAAGTAAGAACATTTGTATGTCTCCTTCTGTTTTACGTGAGCTGAGTGTCAAATAAGTAGATTTAATAATGTAGTCAGGCCATCACGTACTTTGTGAAACATTTTTTTTTTATTCAATTTCGGAAAGTTGAAATAGTTGTACGTACGTGGGGCTTATGACCCGTGAGTCTGATTGACACTTAAAAATGTACCTTTTGGAGAGCAAAATAAATTAACGAATTGAAAATACGTGTCAGTTGTAGAATGGAATTTTTGATGACGACTTGGCTCTTTCTTCTTTTTCTTTAAGTTATGGCTTCACACTTATTTTAAGTGTATTTTGCCAGTGTCCAGTGAGATTTATAATCGTGTTTGTTTAAATTAAGTCAACTCCACGATGAACTTGATGACAACGATGATAATGAAATTAATGAAGTACACCACCCTGGATAGTAAAGCGGTGGATACTTTATATACCAATTGCTACGGCTGTTTTGAGGGAAGTCAAAAAGGCACGTTTTACAGTGCTTAGTCAACACATCGGATTACTTTTTATTTTTATAAACGTAGCTCCACACTAGGATTTATTCCTGTGTCGTGGGTGCTTTTAAAAACATGACCATTCACATACACAAATACCCAGACCGAAACTAATAATTGTGGATCACATAAAGATTTGTCCCGTGCGAGAATCCAACCCGCGACTATTAGACACAGACGAGTAAACAACTATAGGCGCAGATAGTAATGGCGTAATATGCCCAATTGGCGAAAAAGTTAACAAAAAAGCAAGTACGTACAGAAGAAATAAAGCTTTCTAGTTCTAAAATTAGATTTTCAACTCAACAAACCACATATCCGAGTTCGCTCTTTCTTACACTCAACTATTAATAGTCACGTCCCTTTCATTCCCATTTTGATCTAAGGCTGCTCATCTAAAATATGCAACGACAAACAAAAATAACTCATTACTTAGTCAAGTTTTTTGAGTTCTAGTTTAAAAATCAGACTCCAAATTCAACTAACAATTTCTTTGCAGTTCGGTCACTTTTATATTTAACTAATAAAAGTCTGATATCATTCTATTTCATATTGATCCATCAAAAATTCGCAACGAGAAGCAACAATAACTCAGAGCTTAGTCAACAAATCGTAAATTCGTCGAGTAAACAACTATAGGCACAGATAGTGATGGCGTAATGAGCCCGATTGGCGCGAAATCACGCCCGAAATGGCTGCCATGACAAATTCACTCCGGAGCCCACGTCGACTGAACTGATTTACGCTGTGAACAGATTGGTACTACGCCACGCCAATCGGTGGGAATTTTTGAAGTTTTTGCAACGTGATTTGGTGCACAAACTGCCTGGAGAGCTGTGGGCTTGAGTGTTTGATTTAAAATTATAAACTTCTAACAGATTTTCACAGGCTTTAGATATTTTGCAAACATAATAGGTATAAAACCAGCATAGATAGTCATGTAAATTGAATGTACCATTTTATCTGTATAAATAACTATTATGCCAATAACTAAAGCGACGTTTAAATATGGTTTAATCACAGAATTGTTAAATCTTTAAAGTTCTGTAAACCACACATCATTATATCTTTTTTTTTATTAAATGCGACATGCATTAAAATAAAATAATACCAAACATTTCTATCATTATGCTAACAACTATGAATTACTATGGAAGTGCGCGCACCACACCAACTATATAATTAAAATATCACTTTTACGATCGGTCTATAACCGTTAAAGAAGTGAGAGTGGAATTGTTCACTTTTATATTATTTTTTAATCAACGCCGGAATTAATTGACGCGCGGAAGATCATTATTTTACACGGTGCGTCTTTAAAAAAAATGTTTTAATGGAAAAGTCACAGTCTTGCATCAGAAATATCGGGATAGGAGTGCGATGTGGACTCGTAGCATAAGCTAAATATGTTCACCCCGTTATCGTCGGCACGGTATGCAGGAAAACGCTAAGATAGACAAAGCCCCGAATATGTTGTGATTTTATTTTCTAACTCGAAAGAGATTTTCTTGCGACGAATGGGATATATAAATATGTTTTCGTTATGATATTTTGTCGATAAATTCAAAGGCGTAGGATATTTGTGTGTTTCATCTTTTCGCTCCAGTTTTCTATTACGATTTTAATATAAGATATTCTTTAAGATGATCGATTGTAGACGGGCTGGTAGCTGTTAGATGTCTTATTTTACTGACTTCTGAGGAGTTGTCCTTGATCGGGTCTTTAGCTTAATAAGATAACGATAAATCAGTCGGGACTGTTACACTGTTGGATAAAGGCCTTCTCTCACAAATAGAGGTAACAGAAAATAGGGCACACTTCACCACGCGGATCTTGTGCGGATTGGTGGAGGAAGAATCGTGGCCACCTGCGGTTGGACCCTACCAGCCACCTACTAGGCTTTCAACTTGCAGAAATGAGTTCCGCATTACGTGGTAACCGTGATCAATGTGTAATACTTAACGACGGACAATTTAGCGCAGCATAAGCCACTCCGCCCACTACGTCTAATAGTCGCGGGTTCAATTCCCGCACGGGACAAATCTTTGTATGATCCACAATTGTTTGTTCCTGTCTGGGTATTTGTGTATGTAAAACATGAAAAATGTTTGTGAACGACACAGGAATAAATCCTAGTGTGGAGCTACGTTTCAATAAAGAAAAAAAATGTGCCTTCTAAAGTACGGAGATGCTCAGATATGAAAATTTTACAAGCGGTCACCCATCTCAGACTGACCAAACCGAATACTGCTTAACCTTGTTAAAGTTAAGAGGTCCACGGTTTCGCAGTGCTACGAGCGCCTAATCTTAATGATATAAGCGAATGAAAAGCTGTTATTTTATTTTTATTTTTGTTTAATACCGAAATTTCGACGCGGAAATAATTTATAGTACTACGTTTATCCATACAAAAATCTATTTATTGCTCTATTTCATCGCGCTAGATCTCTTGTGGGGTAGGCAGAAAGTACAGCGTTCTAACAGGGTTTTTTATAGACCTCTCTGGCTGCCTCTATTCTGATAGTTCGTCTCATACACTCCACGTTACGGATACTTTGGATTTGCCCTTATAATTGTTTTGTCATCCGTTGTTCCGACATTCAAAAATATATTAATCATTTTCGTACTGAGAATTACTTTAAGGTAATTTATAGTTAAAGGTCTATAAATCACCAAAATATATTTGGTTTCAATAAAAAAGAATGCATAAACCAATAAAAAATGGTAATCACCATTCCAGTATCGGCTGAAAAGCAAACTGAGTTCGATTGAATCACGGCGATTTTAATATTTCACTGCGAAAAATGCAATTTATTCGAGCACAGCGGCGTGGAAGCTATAAATTAAGATATAATATTTTAATCAAAACTTTTTATGCATTAAATTAATAATATTTATATAGAGGACAAGTCAAGAGTCTCCGAAACCGGCGAGCGTGTATGAGACGAACTATGAGAGTTGAGGAATCCAGAGAGGTATGTAAGGAAAGAACTTGTTGGAACTCTGTACCCTCTGCCTACCCCGCAAGGGATCTGGTGTGATTATATTTATATAGAGGTACCCATATAGCGCTAGCCATAATATTCTTATTGATCTAGGTTAAGCAGCGTTTGATGCAGTCTGAGATGGGTGACCGTTTGTGGCATTTTTATTTTTGCGCGTCTCCGTGCTCTGAAAGACACGTTACGTTTGCATTTGATGTGGTAGTCGATAAACCAAGTTGGAAGCCTTATATGCAACTTAATAAGTTCCAACAGCAGGTGGCCACAAACCTGATTCTACCAATCCGCACTGGGTCCGTGTGGTGGAGTATGACCTAATCTCTCTCAACTTGACTTATAAGAGGAGGCCTTTACCCAACAGTAGGAGAACACAGTGTAGATTAATTGTGACCTGCTGTCTATCCAGCTTGCGGTAGGGAAACCATGTTCATATAGAAGATTATTATTTAGTAATTTGGAAGAATCTGCCTTTTCGAAAGCATGTACGTTTTAAAAGTTAACTATCGGTTGCTTTAACGTTGAAGAAAAATATCGTAAGGTAACCTACACGCCTAAGAGTTTCTCGAAGATGTGTGAAGTTCGCCAACCCGCACTAGGCCAGCGTAGTGGACTATGGCCTAAACCCTCTCAGTTTGAGAGGAGGCCCGTACCCAACGGTGGGATAGTTTCTTAACAGGGCTAATATTGTATTATTTATTTTTATTTATTTTTTACACCGTCACGCCTATATTCCCCAAGCGGGGGTGGCAGAGGTGTACTGAGTACACCCACTATTTGTCGACGATGTTAGGTCCCATGTAATACGCGGAGAGCCTATTCCCATATACCGGGCACAATACCAGACTTCGGACTCATTCTGGGCAGTTTTTCGTTAGAAAAACTACATTCGTCCGACAAAGGTCCTGGGTTCAAATCCCTCGTGATCACCAAGCGATGCGCTTTGCCACTAGACCAACGAGGTAGCCATAGTGTAGATTATAGTGTAGAATACAGTGTACATTAAATAAGACCTGCTGTACATTCAGCTTGCGATGGGGAAGCCATATTCATATAGAAGATTATCATTTAGTAATTTGGAAGTCATCACTTATCTGAAGGCACCCGTTGTGTCTGCAGATGGGCAATGCCACGTTGGGGCAGGCCCAAGAAACGTTGGCGTAACGACTTAGCTGCATTTCAAAAGGATTGGCCTGAGATAGCTGATAACAGATCTGTTTAAAAGGTTATGGGGGAAGCCTTTGCCCAGTAATTGGACAGTATAGGTTGCTCACTATAATGTCTTTGCTTGCGGTGGCTATCTGGCGCGGGTCACTCCCTTCCCTCCAATATGGTCGAGGGGAGTGATGACTGTTCCAGTAGTCATGCTCGAGAACGTGGGCTGCTTGTAGGGACTGGTCCATCTAGTTCATTAGTCTCATATCTCGTTCATACGGCATCACACTGGAGCTAGATCGTAAACTATTTAATTGTAACCTAAACATTGTATCCACGCAATATGATAAAAAAAATTGAAAGGTAAAAAGAGAAAGCAAATCAAATAAAAAAAGACAAGCCCGCTGAGTTTCTTCGCCGGATCTTCTCAGTGGAGGCCGCGTTCCGATCCGGTGGTAGATTTGTAGTTAAATTAGATTTAAAAAAAATATAAATTGACTATTTGTAAGTGCCCGCGCAGGGCTTATACAAAATAAATTATTTGAATTTGAGTTTAAGTAATATACTTTCTTCCCTCTAATATGGTCGAGGAGAGTGATGGCTGCTTCTCAAGTCTTACTCGTGAATGGGTGCTGCTGGGGGCTGGTCCGCTGGTCCGTCCTCTACTCTTTAATTGATTAAACATGTAGTAATAAATTTTGTCTCGTTCGGCATCACACTGGAGCTATAGCCAATTATTTTGTACGTTCTCTATTGTGTAAATGAGAAGACTATGTAGACACTGACTAATACCAGAATCAGAATATTTTTTGTTCATCTAAACCATTACAGTATTTATGAATCGTCAGAAAAGTAACAAAGACTCTACCGCCACTTCGGAATGTCATTCCCGTGGAGAAGAAGGGCAAGAAACTCTTACTCTTTTAAAATAAAAAATTTACAAACTTTTTCATCTACATTTTTGGTATGGGAGAACAATGTAGGTTGGTTATCAGGTGAGTCTAAGTTAAAAAAGCAAATTATACTATTTATGAGAATTGCTACATGGTTCCCTCATTTACAAAAAAAAGTAGACAAAAAAAAGGCATTATATTAAATTAATAGAAGGAAGAGAGGAAATGTTAATGTACTGTATAATACTACTGTATAATACCATGAATCTAAGTAACTTATGTTTTATTTTATACTTAAGCACATCTATTTAGCTCATTCTGCACTATTCTCCTATACTCCATGAATGCAATGTATACAAAAAAAATTGTAAAACTCTCATTTTTTTTTAAAAGTAACCTCAACGGATACTTTTTAAAAAAAATGAGAGTTTTTGTTTCTTGCCTTTCTCATCCACAGGAATGAATTTCCGAACGGGTGGTAGAGTTTTAAGTAATCAATAATTTTCTCTTTTTTGACTATTTATAAGTGCTTTTTGGTCTACTTGAATAAAAAACTTATGATTTTGATTTTAAGGAATATAATTGAAGAACCAAGCAAGAATTTCCTTCCATTTTTTTCAGGAACTTTATACATACAATTTTAGCTTTAAAAATACCTTCATACGCCCATATAGCTCAAACGAGGGTGTACTGTGTGCACTCACTTTTCATCGACGATATAAGGTCCCATGTAACAGGGGGCGAGTCTATTGCCATACACCGGACTCCAAACAGATATTGAGAATTTATCGATAGAAAAACTACATTTAAACCGACCTACATTCCTTCATACAACTAATAATACATTACACAATAACCCTTATGTAATTTCCGAGCCAGTCCATTTCGTTCCCACGTGGGGAATATATCTAAAAACATCCCTCGCCCCTCGAGAACTCCCCGCGTCATACCACTCACATTTCTGTTGGGGTGACTGCTTAGTTTTCAAGTTTATGGCGGTTTTGGGTTGATATAAATTGGTCAGCTTATCCTGTCTACTTTTGAGCAAAGACCCTCTCTTTTAAATCGAAGTGAGAGAGAATAGGTTATCCACCACATGAACCTAGAGCGGATTGGTGGAGGCGTTGTAACCTGCTGTTACATCTTTTTTGCGTGTGTGAATGATCTACGTTGTTGGCCGCGCGGTCTTTACAGCTTCACCGGACAAGAGGGCGAGCATGCAACCACTACGATCGTGCCAGAAGGGCAAGGGGGCTACTAGTTCAAGGGCGCCTTAAGTAGGAACGGCCTCGGCTTGAGCAGTCGCTATGGGGGAAGGCGTTTACTAGGTGTCTCGCCGTGGTGCTCTGGATGGACAAGGGATTCTTCGACCTCGCCGACGAGGTCGGTGTCTGATCCTGTACTGTTGCATCTTATAAAGCTGCCAAATTGTCTTGAGTATTTACGAAGAGGTAACTGGGACCAGCAACTTAGCGACTTTGCTTTTAGCTGAAGCGTAGTGGTTGCACGCTCGATCCCTTGTCTTGAAAGTAATTAAAATGAAAAATATTTATTCAGCACAAAGAATAAAATAAAATGAAATACTACTATAGGTATTGTTTGCTACGGTATGAGGTGTGCCGAAAGGTCCTTCGGCACACCTCACACCGTAGCATATGCTAAAGGGGGACTGGGGTCTCCTCTGACGCTGAGAAATTGTCCGTCAACCAAAAGTAAACTCATTTATTTAATAGCCTTATCTTGTGTCTCACTACTAGGCCAAGGCCTCTCCTTGACGTCTCCACATAGATCAATCCTGGTCTAATAGTATCCGCGTCATCCCCGCAATATACTCATTTATACATAAACAAAATTAGGAGTCTGGTCAGTGTAATAACTGAAGTCTTGCTTCCTATTCTACACATAAGTCGATGTTATTACCGCTATGGGAATGTAGATCTGAGAATATTTTCATACCTCATTACCTGTGGGTCGCATTGTCACGATATTGTGAGGTGATTTTGCATGTTTCCGTAACCTACAGCATACACTACATTAGCTATACTCTTCCACTGCTGCTGGGCAAATCAAAGTGAGAGAGTGAATAAAGAAAAATCCACCACGCGGACACAGTGCAGATTGCTGAAGGCACGTTTGTGGCTACCTGCTATTAGAGCTATTAAACCGTCTATAAAACTTCCAACCCAGCTTAAAACTACCATATTGAGTGGTAACTATCTAAAGCCTCTAAAGCGGTTTGACGGACGATTTAGCTCAATGGTTAGGAGCTTAAGCGGCTCCGCCTACTGTGTCGAATTGTTGTGGGTTCGATTTCCGCACGGGACAATTCTTAGTGTGATCTACAATTATTTGTTCCGATCTGGGTATTTGTGTATTTAAATATTTATGTTTTTAAAAGCGTGGGTGCTTTTACAAACATAATACACAGGAATAAATCACAGTGAGGGGCTACGTTTTATTTAAAAGAAGCACAAAAACGCTCGTATACAACAATACTATGGTATTGTTTTGACAGACACCCATCGCAGACCGAACGAGTTAAACGCTTCTTAATCTTGGTGATTGCTAAGGACACGGCAGTCGCACAGCGCTATGAGTACCTCTGGTTAAAATCTTTCTATATCATCACGCCAGATCCCTTGCGGGGTACAGAGTTCCAACAGGTTCTTTCCATACATACCTCTCTGGTTTCCTTCACTCTAGTTACGTATACACTCGCCAGATATGGAGACTCTTGACTCGTCCTTCAGATAGGCTAAAGAATATCGGAAAAATATTAACAAATCTATCCGAGCTAGAATATTTTCTCCTAACTTAAGCCACACATATCTCATGAGGCGAGGCATTTGTCACCGTCACCGTATCTCGGTGTTATGATTTGAACAATCCTCGAATGTTGAATTATCTCGAGAGAATCTCCAGCTCCGAACGTCATTTAGTTTCCCTCTTGCGTGGGATAAACAAAATTGTGTTGTTTGATATGTGGAGTACTTTGTAAGAGTAACACAGTAAAGATATGTAAACAGTAGAGAATATTAGTACTAGCGGGTAACTCAGCAGGTCAACTAGCTAAGACTTGCCAATAATATTGCTGCGTAGAGCACTCGTCTGTTTACATGATTCTTATATGGACTGGACGTGTCATTATATAATAATGTTAGCCCTGTTGAGAAATTGTCCCACTTTTGGGCATGGGCCTCAAACTGAGAGGGTTTAAGCCATAGTCCACAACGCAGGCCCCGTGCGGGTTGGCGAACTGCACACACCTTCGAGAAACTCTTAGGCGTGCAGGTTTTCTCGTGATGATTTCCTTCACCATAAAAGCAAGTGATAGTTAATTTTAATATACGCACATGTTTCGAAAAGACAAATGTGCGTGGCCTTGAACCCGAGACCTCTGACTTTGCAGTCCAACGGTCTAACAACTAGGCTATCACTGCTTTTTGACGTGTTATTATACCGTCGTAAAAGGTGTAATGTAGAAGAGCAGATCCTCAATTTTACTAATAAAATTTTGCTACAGCTGAATTTCTATTATAATCATAATTAGCGAAAGACCCCATCGCTAAATAAAAGTATCCCTCGACCTGCACCAGGTCATTGGCCCACCTTAACCTGTCAGAAATACCACAGAATACAAAGAAATTATGCCCTTAAATACTATTATTCAATGTGAGTGTGAGATTTTGCAGCGCATTTCTTAGATGTGTACACGCCCAGAAATACCTATTTCCCCATAATAATTTACGATAGTTATTCAGAGCAAACATAAATGTTAACTATATATTAAACTCTCCTTTACGATCCAATTTTACTAAATTACATGTAATTTTGTATTAATTATGGTTTCTTATGGATGTTGAAGACAGACGTAATGAACAAGTTAGACAGAGAGAATGTTACGCCAATATTTTTCAAGCGGGTTGATTTAAGCCCACATATCGCCGACGCTGTTAAGTCCCGATGGCCTAAGGCCCAATTCCCGACTTCGGACAGTGACTAAAGGTTTGTTCAAATAGCCGAAGGAGCACGACGGAGGCGTTCGGCTGTCGCTCGGCCGGCAGTCTAGCGGCTGCCAAATTAACTACCAGCTCGCACGCGTATTGGCGTCTCGCTTTCGCCGTGATTTGTTTGTAATCGCGTCTGGCGCGACGGCGACGGGTCGTTACCGTCGCACCGTAGCAGACCTATATGACGTCTCCCGTACATTTCAGTACAATACAACTACCCAGGTCGCGCTACCGTCGCTATGTGGCAAAACCTTTACGATTATTCGACAGAAAAAGCAAACTGTAAAAAACCTCGGGATCCTCAGCCGTACTCTGTGCCTCTACACCATCGAAAGAAAGACTCATTTTATTTATTATTTACATATGGTCACGCCTATATTCCCCAAGCGGGGGGGTGGCAGAGGTGTACTGAGTACACCCACGTTTCGCCGACGATGTTAGGTCCCATGTAATAGGGGACGAACCTATTGCCATATACTGGGAAGTTTTTCGTTAGAAAAACTACACTTGTCCTACCTAGGATTTGAACCCAGGACCTCGTGATCACAAAGCGATGCGTTTTGCCACTAGACCAATCACGCAGTTTAGTTTGGTTTATTACTTTTTTTTTAATATTCCAATATCTACTTTTCTTGCAATTAGGTTTGCGTACGCGCATGCGCGCCTGTTTGTGTGTTTTGAGTACGTATGTTTTGAAATAACAACGCATACTATGCGTTACCTATAAATTTCAGAACCGATAGCTATAATTAAAAATATACAATTTCTACTGTTTATCTATCGTAGCACTGTGCGACCGCGGTGTTCTTACCGATCACTAAGGTTAAGCAGCGTTTGATTCGGTCGGCCTGAGATGGGTAACCGTTTGTGGCATTTTCATATTCAAGCGTCTCCGTGCTTCGGAAGGCACGTTAAGCCGTTGGTCCCGGTTACCACTTAATGCGGTAGTCGTTAAGCCGAGTTGGAAGCCTTAAAGGCGGCTTGATAAGGTCCAACAGCAGGTGGCCACAAACCTGCCTCCACCAATCCGCACTGGGTCCGCGTGGTGGAGTATGACCTAATCTCTCTCGCCTCGATTTGTGAGAGACGGCCTTTGCCCAGCAGTGGGCAGTATAGGCTGATATTATATATCTATCTATATCATCACTCCAGATCCCTTGCGGGGTAGGCAACAGGTTCTTTCCTTACATACCTCTCTGGCTTCCTCTACTCTCATAGTTCGTCTCATACACGCTCGCCGGTTACGGAGATTCTTCACTTTTCCTTCTACTATTTATACTGTACTAATCCTATAAATAAATATTCTATCTAGCTTTCTTCAATCTGAGGTGTCAACATTAAAATAAATAATAGAAAAAAGGGCAATTAAAAATATGTAACTTCTTTTTATAGCACAATCATGATTCACATTTAATTATAGTTAAAACAGGTTAACTGTATGTAATCAGCCCATCTCGACGGTTAGTTCTAATTAAAGTCGGTATTTATTAGCACATAATTAACTAAGTAACTAATTCGTGATTGTTACAAGAATTTTATCAGCAATTTCTGATTCGGTGTTGAGTGTACTGTTAAAACCACCTGTGTGATTAGAAAAATACACTGGCCCATCTGTATTTCCCAAGCGGGGATGGTAAAGGTGTAAGGGTAAGTGCTCCAATAAATGATCACAACCCAGTGATTGGACATAACGCAGTGTTTTCCAAAAAGCATAAGGAATTGGCATATTTCGACGTACTGGAGTATTTTTTCTTAAAATAAATTTTTTATCTATATCATCACGCCAGCTCCCTCGCGGGGTAGGCAGAGAGTACAGAGTTCCGACAGGTTCATCATTATCAGCCCAAATCAGTCCACTGCTGGACATAGGCCTCTTCCAATGTGCGCCACAGAGCCCGATCCTCGGCTTTATGCATCCAGTTCCTGCCGGCTATCCGACGTATGTCGTCACTCCATCTCGCGGGGGGGCGTCCCACACTGCGCTTACCAGTGCGTGGTCTCCACTCCAAAACCCGTCTGCTCCAACGGTTGTCCGTTCGGCGGCAAATGTGACCAGCCCATTGTCACTTTAGCTTGCTGATTTTCAGAGCTATGTCGGTGACTTTGGTTCTATGCCGGATAGTCTCATTTCACAGGTTCTTTCCTTACATATCTCTCTGGCTTCCTCCACTCTCATAGTTCGTCTCATATACTCTCGCCGGTTACGGAAACTAAATAAAATTTCATTTTCGTATATTGTAGCAAAATTAATTTCTTACTCAAAGATGTTTGGATGTTTGTTACTAACCGACACGCCTATATTCCCCAGAGGGGGTGACAGAGGTGTACTGAGTACACCCACGTTTCGCCGACGATGTTAGGTCCCATGTAATTGGGGGCGCGCCTATTGCCATATACCGGGCACAATTCCAGACTCCGGACTCGTAATGGTTATTTTTCCTTAGAAAAACTACATTTGTCCGACCTAGGATTTGAACCGGTCCTGACCTCGTGATTACAAAGCGATGCGCTATGCCAACAGACCAACGAGGCAGTCATGTTTGTTACTCAATCACGTAAAAACGGCTGAATGGATTTGGATGAAATTTCGCACTCGTTGGATAGTTTATTACCTGGAATAGCATATAGGATACTTTTTATCCCGGAAAATGTAAGGTTGCTGTCTAAAGTAAACACAGACGATGTCGCGGGCAGAAACTAGTATTCTATCTCTATCTTTTTCATCACCCTAGATACCTTTCAGGTTAGGCAGAGTATACAGAGGATCTTTCCTTACAAACCTCTCTGGCTTCCTCCACTCTCATAGTACGTCTCATACACGCTCCCCGGTTACGGAGACTCTTGACTTGACCTTCAGATAAGACTCGGATTAGACGATATTAGATATTCTATAATATATGATTTTAAACGACTTTTATTGCTTCAATCCACATTTCTTTTATACGCGGGATTTAACTTGATCCTTTTACGCTTTCTTGCTTCCCCAATCGAGTTAAATCACCATGCCATACGTTTTGATACGAGTAAATGAGCGATAAATCTAAAGGTTGCCCACATGCGAGCGGTAAATTGCTAAGCGTTTGTTTGCTGAAATCGTTTGGAAAATCTATATGGCGATAAAACGGAGTGCGGCTGAGCCGTTGTGCGGAGGCCGTTCATACATTTGGTACTCGATTTGAAGGAGTGACAAGAAAATGAGTTTAAAACATTCAAATCAAAGTCAGTAATCATTTATTTACCAAAAAGGCATGCCAATAAAAAGCACTTACAAACGTTAAGATTATTACATTTTTCTTATATGTACCATCGGATCACCACAACGCGAAGATCGGACAGGCGTTGGGGCAGAAAGATTCTAGAGTGGAGACCACGTACACGCAAGCGCAACGTAGGACGACCGCCTGCCAGATGATCTTGTAAAAACCGCAAGAAGTCATTAGATGCAGGTGGCATCGGACCGGTTCCGCTGGAAAGCGATTAGGGAGGCCTATGTTCAGCAGTGGACAAGTATAGGATCGGAACACGGCTTTCACTGAGAAGATTCGGCAAGGAACTGAGCGGGGTGGTATAACTTAATTTGTTTGATGCACTTATTTTTGTGCTTTTTTGGCTTGGCATCCTAGGCCAGACAAAACCTTGTTTTTCTATCAAAAAAATCCCAGTATATGTCTGGAGTCTGGAATCGTGCTCGGTATACCTAATGGCAATAGACTCGTTTCCAATAGCATGAAAATATCGTCTGCAAAAGGTGGGTGTACCCAGTACACCCCTGTCACTCTCGCTGGAAGAACATAGGCAAGATAGGTCAACCTAATATTACTAAATTATTTTGACTTCTTATCTCGTTATTTATTTTCTTACTATAATCGTCACATTTCTAGACTCCGGGCTGTAACTAAGAACTTTTCGATAAACTAACCACAATTTATTCGACGTACGATTCGAACCGAAGATCTAGATGCTTAACTTGCTTGGTGAAGCTGTAAAGGCCTTCCCATAGACATTTAACACATGGCACTTCGAATAACACCCGTATCTATAAACATGACTTTACTCAAGTATGTAAGTAAATACACATCATTTTTATTCTATAGTTGAGAAACTATCTAAAGTGAGAAATTTCAAAGTTTTTCTTAGCCAAGTATAGAATTTTATTACACGTCTAAGTAAATTATTATGACTTACTTAATTTTTAAAGGGAGCGAGTAGGTATGAAAGATATTATCGGTGTAAAGATGAGAAAGGGTATGCTCCGTTGGTTCGGGCATATAGAAAGAATGTCCGAAGAAAGAATGACAAAACAGATATACAATGCGAAAGTGGAAAGATGTAGGTACCCGGGAAGAACTAGACTATATAAATAGACCGGGTCTTATCTGAAGGACAAGTCAGGAGCCTCCGTAACCGTCGAGCGTGTATGAGACGAACGATGAGAGTGGAGGAAGCCAGAGAGGTATGTAAGGAAAGAACCTGTTGGAACTCTGTACTCTCTGCCTACCCGGTAAGGGATCTATATGATGATATAGATATAGAAGTAATTAAATGTCTATTCTTCTTCTTTTAGTGTCAATGGTTCATATTTGTACCGCTAAGTAAGCGGCTAATTTGATAACGCCCTCTGTGGTCGCGCTCAGCTCTTACCTTGTTCAGATGTTGGGGCATAAAGTACAGACTAGCAGATGCGACATAGTCAGTGAGGTCGCACCACAGTCGCAGGCTATTTAATTTGGATCTCTGAATCCCCATGTACACAGATTATGCCTGCATTTACCTACCTGTTTGCGGAGCCGATTTAATGATTTCCACACCGACTATGATAGTTGGTGCCCAGGCGATAGTTGGTCCTGACATGGGACGAAGTAAGGCAGTGGGGGCTAAGTTTCTCCATAGTTTTAGTCTGGCCACTGTTGGGAGATCCCACAATGATTGAATGGTCTTTAAAAAACTTTTATGACTTTCGAGGCCATACAAGACATGTCGGGTGTCAGATTCTTGTTTTACCTTTTTTATGGGGCAATGTCTATAGACACGGGTGAAATTCTGATTTATATTCTCTGATTTACGTTCTAGTAATAGGTACTCTAGTTATAGGTACGATGTGCTGGAACAAGTGAATGAGTTTGTATATCTTGGATGCGCCTTCAGTTAGGATGGGAAATACACCGCTGACATAGAGAGAAGAGTGAGTGCAGGGAACAGGGTGAATGGTGCGATAGGAAAGCTACTTGGGATCCGGCACTTAAGCCATAAGGCGCAGCTGGCCATACATAACGGAGTTCTTGTCCCAACGCTGTTATATGGTAGCGAGAGCTGGGTATGTAAGAAGGAGAATGAAAGTAGGATAAATGCGGTAGAAATGCGAGCACTGCGGAAGATGTGCGGAGTGAAGCTGACCGACCGCATTTGCAACAGCGTAGTAAGAAAGCGAATAGGTATAAAAGATGGTATTAAGGTGTAAAAATGAGAAAGGGCATGCTTCGTTGGTTCGGGCATATATAAAGAATGCAAGATGAAAGAATGACGAAACAGATATACCATGTGAAAGTGAAAGGATGCAGGTACCGGGAAAGACCTAGACTATCTTACCACGACCAAATAAACCGAGTATTATCTGATGGAAATGTCAAGAGGCTACGCAACCGGCGAGCGTGTATGAGACGTACTATGAGAGTGGAGGAAGCCAGAGAGGTATGTAAGGAAAGAACCTGTTGGAACTCTATACTCTCTGCCTACCCCGCAAGGGATCTGGCGTGATGATATAGATAGAGAGAGATAGAGATAATAGGTACATATGAACTGAAAACAAATATAGGAATAATTAAGTACTCAATCTATTACTTAAAATCTGCTAGAGTACAAAATAACAGTATGTATATCTATCTATCTATATCATCACGCCAGATCCCTTACAGGGTAGGCTGAGAGTAGAACTAGCGAAATATAAGCCTTACACCTGTATCTATAGACAAGTAAATACTTATCCTAAAGAATTTACTTAGCCGAGTAAAGTCATGTGTTTAGAATTCTATTAGTCGAAATCCTATTCTATAATCAAGTAAATGCCATTATTTACTTGAATAAAAGGAAGTATGACTCAATACCTACTTCAGAATCTTTTGGAACTGGCAATATTACTTCTTAAGTTTTGTTCTTTAATGAAAAAGTAGAAATGGTGCACAGGTACTTGAAAATTATGCACCGCAGTTATGCTCATTGCTTACATAAAGAAAATGTTGACTATTACTTGGCTAAGAAAACTAACTTTCCACATTTCTTACTTTTGACAGTGTCTCAACTATAGAATAATAAAGTTGTACTAAGTTAATACTTGAGTAAAGTAATCACTTAGATATGTTTATAGATACGGGCGTTAATATTATCTATAGATAGTAAATAGAGTACTCTTTATTGTACACCAGCAAAAATACAGCAGAAAAATACTATGACCAAATAGACCGAGTCTTATCTGAAGGACAAGTCAAGAGTCTCCGTAACCGGCGAGCGTGTATGAGACGAACTATGAGAGTGGAGGAAGCCAGAGAGGTATGTAAGGAAAGAACCTGTTGGAACTTTGTACTCTCTGCCTACCCCGCAAGGGATCTGGCGTGATGATATAGATAGATAGGAATACAATGTATTATTTGAAGATAAAGGTAAAATTGGCGGTCGCATTGCTAATAGCAATCTCTTCTATGTTAGAAATTGACTACAAATTCACGTAGTAGGGTTAAAAAAGGTAGGTCTTCTGAGATGATTACCAATTGCCGAATGTAGCTTCTTGATACGGGAGTACGTTGATCATAGTTGCATTCGGAAAAACCAATCTTATTAGTTTCGTAATTAGAGTCTTGATTTAAATAAGCATATTTTTGACTTGTGTCACTATTACATCAGTGCATTATTAAAAAAAAAAAAATTGAATCAGACTAATCACAAAACTAATAAGAATGATTTACTAATCACAAAACTAATAAGAATGATTTTTGCTTTCTTGTTTTTTTATTATGATACTATAATGACTGCGGCCTATGAGTTATATATATACTATGTCCTAAACCCTCTCAGTTTGAGAAGAGGCCGTGCTCAACGGTGGCACTGTTTCTTAATAGGGCTAATATTATTATTATCACTATAAAACTTGACCAACGATTATCTGCTTATACAAACCTCTTTAGTAATGATAATATTACTTTGCTGTGAGAAACGGATTGAGGTTTAACTAAGTATACCCACACGCCGCTCTCACGAGAAATTAAGATTGCAATAAGACTCCTAAAAACGCTCAATATAGAACGATGCACCATAGCACTTTTCAAATGGCTCCATTTTTTAACAAACTTATAAAAACACCTGGGATTTTATAATTAGGTTTAAATAAATATTTATACTCTTAAGGATATCTGAATTTCTGAACATGTCTTTGATTAATTTAGGTTATAATATTATTGTATCTTCTTTGTGATATTACTTGAATTGTACTTAATAATTATCTCATACATGTGAAAGTGTGTAAGTGTGTTACTTAATCACGCAAAAACGGCTGAACGAATTTGGAAGAAATTTGGCAAACAGGATACACATAAGATACTTTTTATTCCAGAAAATGTAAGGTTCCTGTTTAAAGTCAACGCGGACGAGGTCGCGGGCAGTAACTAGTGTTTTTTGTAAATTTGACTCGCATTGAATTTGTATTGAAGATCTTCTAAATCATGAAATAACAACAACACCATACTTAGTCACAAATACCGTGTTATTCACAAGAAAAATCACGCCATACTACCAAACACTTAAGTTTCTATATACGTACATACATCACTGGATCGTTTTGTCCAAAGGCATCGGGGTTACGATTGATGGGGGAATCTCAGTCCCGTGTAATTTTGCGTAAAAATGCCCCATAAAGAGCCATACCTTCGCTTGGAGTGGGCATAAATCTTGAGAGAGATAAATACGATTACACGATGTAAGTTTGGATACGGGAAATGTTTTATGTTAGGTATCAATCAAAAATGCTGTATATTTGTGACCCGAGAGCCTAGCATGAAAAGTTTGACGTAAGCTTGACACTAGCGAGGTGTTACGCCATCCTTGTCAAACTACAAGTTTACTAAATAAACATGAATGTGACAGCACTACAGTCAACGATTTCTTGCTAAGCCCTCTGGTCACATTGAGGGTGCAGCGTAAGCGTGGCGCGACGTCAGCGCGGCGTGGGAAGTTGTGATGTACTGAAATGTACGGGAGACGCGACGCAGCGCAGTCACGCTCGTCGCGATCCGCCGCCGTCGCGCCACCAGCAATTACAAACGAGAACGAGAGCCAATATAGGTGCGAGCGGGATGCTAGCATCGAGTTGTTTAGTGGCCGGCGCGATGCCAACAGTTCCTTCGCGTCCGTCGCTTCGACAGTGAAGGTCTCGACACAGTCCAGCGCGGCGTGAGCGCGGTGCGACGACCACGCGGACTCAGTGTGGATTGGTCTAGGCTGGTTTATGGTCTGCTCTTGGCTCCACCATGTAATTGGGACCAATCAATTAACGTTCCGAAGCAAGAAGTTACTCAAATTTGGATAGGTCACAAACGGTCACACATTTCAGGTTGTACGACTAACCACCGCTTAACGCCTTTTGTTTGCTGCTTGTGTTCCTTTCAACAGACATACCTTTTAAGTTATTTAACTTAAAAGGTTTGTAAGTAATTGCAAGCAACAATCATTGAACTCGATCCGATCTATTTAAAAAAACGGGGCCCCCTCTCTTGGATTTATTCCTTTGTAGTGGGTGCGTTTACAATCATGAAAATTTACATACACAAATATCCAGAACGGAACAAACAATAGTAGATCACACAAAGATTTGTCCTGTGCGGGAATCGAACCCGCGATTATTAGACACAAAGAGCGGAGCGGCTTAAGCTCCGCCACTGCGTTAAATCGTCCATCCATCCGTATTTGCAATCAAAGGGCTAAGTACAGACCATTTGACGTTATAGTTTTGCTGTCAGTATCGTGCTGTCACACGTTCATTTTCAGTAAACTAGTGGTGTTAAAGGATGGCATATCATCTTCACACTAACGTAAGTCTATTCGTGCTAAGCTTTCTGAGAGTTGAGCATGGACAGATTAAAATAAGCGTAACGATATTGAGAAAGCGAGCTGTCATGTTCATCTTTATCCAATAGGTACATCTGTAGTGTGAATAATTCCAATCTTAAAGCAAAAATTTAAAGAAGATGTCTTGCTTGAGAAGTTCTTATGGCCTTCTTCCGGCTCCATCATTAGACCTAAGACACGATACGGGTCTACAGTATTAGTCAAGACAAATCCAACGAGCCTAAACACTGTCGACTTATATGGAGTGGTTGGGTGGTTTCATTGGCCACTTTTCGGCTTCATCATCAAACCCTGAACACCATTTGGTTATAGAATATCACATACCACTTGTCAATACTAATCCAACAAGCCTAAGCACGAGGGGGCCATGTTGTATAGTTCACATGTTCCTATAGTTACCTTCCGACTTCATCATGAGACTATTGTAGGCTTTGTCGCGGAATTTACTTACGTATGCCAAATTTCAAGCCGGTAAGGGCTTGAGAAACGGATTACAAGATTTGAACCGGAGAGAAAAACAGACAGACATACGAACAGTTATTTTAAAACTTGTAAAAACACAGCATATCAACTTGATAGCGTTGCAACAATTTCAATCTATTAGTACTAAGCACTCTGACGTTGAAAACAAGGCGCACCTAAGTAAAGAAATATCAAGCGTCGGCAGTCAATTTTCTACTTTATCAGCCACTTAGGACGTTTCACAAGGCTTCCTTTTGAAATTAAACAGTTTTATTGAAACACTGCTGAAACTTTAGCTGTAGCCCGCAACTTCGCACGCGTTTCACAAAAAGAAACTCTGATTTTATATATTTGTATAGATCTTCTATTCTATATACCGTAGTACAGATAGATTGTACGCTATCACGTGAGTATTCCTAAAAATCCTGAATCCTCCTCCGAAATCCTGAAAATATAAGCCCCCTTTACTATCTATCCCGTGGGAATTTCGAAAAACATTGAAAATTGATATTAATGATTATAATCACCTACACACGTGCAAATTTGAAGTCTCTAATAATTATAGTTACGGAAACAAGGCAACTTTAAAGCGAAAATATGAATCCCAATTATTCCGTAAATCTCAGCCTATACTTGTCCACTGCCGAATTTAGGCCTCCCCATTCGCATAACCGGTTCGATGCCACCTTCATTCAACGCCTTCCTGCAATCTTTCCAAGATCGTCGGTCTATCTGGCAGGCAGCCGTCCCACGCTGCGCTTGCCAATACGTAGTTCCCAATATAAAATCTCTCTGCCCCAAACGTCCGTTTGATCTTCGCGCTATGTGGCCCGCCCATTGCCACTTCAGCTTACTAATATATGGGCTATGTCGGTGACCTCGGTTCTCTACGAATCTCCTCATTCCTGTTTCGTAGAAGAACCAAGGTATGCTTTAATGATCGTCGCCGTTATGTGAGCATACGTAGTTCTCCTCTGACATCCCCAGGAGCATAAAGGTTTGATAGTGTTTACATATATCACCACGCCAAATCCCGTGCGGGATAGGTAGAAGTTTGGTAGTGATTTTTTTTCATTACTTGGGGAGTACTAGGAGGCTGATTTATCCTTATCCTTTACAAGAGTACTTGTTTTTATTATAATTTAATTTAAAAATACCCTTTTATACACAAACTTTTATAGTAAAAAACAACGAAGATATTTAGTTGAGAAGTTTCTATGATCATCTTCCGACTCCACCATTAGACTAGCTCCATGGTACCATATTATTGCATTGTAACATTGCATTGTAATAATAGCTAAACAAGTAGTCCATATTCAATCAAGTGGAGCTGGAACAGCCCCTATCCAAGTATTTTTGTCTTTTAAATAATCATCTAGCGTATAATAAGCTTGTTTACTAAGCGTACGTTTAATACAAGCTTAGAATTTATTGTCACTAAGTTTAGTGACGTCAAGAGGAATTTTATTATAAAATCTAACACAGTACCCCATGAACGAAGTGTGAATATTTGACAGATGAAATTGCGGTTGATCTAATTTATTTCTATGTCGCGTATTATAGCAATGCCTATCGCCTAGCTGATTAAACAGATCTATATTTTTTCTTGTATGCATTATGTTTTCATAAATATACTGACATGGGACCGTCATAATATTGGCTTCTTTAAACAATTCTCTGAGAGATGCGCGACTACCTAAGTTATAGATGGCTCTTATAGCCCTTTTTTGCAAGATAAAATTAGAGTACTTAAATCAAAGTCACCAACGTCTTTTCCGAATGTCAACGTCGTTATCGAATTCCGGTTGGAGATGTCAATCCTATCAATCGGTTATATTCAATCGATTACATTCAATAATGATCGATTTGATTATTGATAGTGTATTTTCACATAACGATTTTACAAATGTATTGTTGCCTACTAAATTACAACCTCAAAATCTAATACTTTTATAATGCAATTATGCAATTCCCCCGCTTGTCCGTTTAATAATAAATGCCTTAAGAGAATTTATGGGTGATTTCAAATCATACAAGCATTTTTTCATTGCTGTTGGTTCTGGGGCAAATCATGCAACGCAGAACATTGTCCTTTCAGTTCAAGTGCTTAAAAAATGAATCAAAAGATTTGAACCGGAAAGACAGACAGACACACAGACAGACATAAAAGCTCGTAATAAATAATAAACATCGCTATAATGCTGTCGTAATCCTTACCAGTGTTATAGCTATAATATGTATTAGTTTGTGAGTATGTATTGTCTTGTCATCATCATCATCATCATCATCTCAGCCTATACTTGTCCACTGCTGAACATAGGCCTCCCCAATCGCTTTCCAGCGTAACCGGTCCGATGCCACCTGCATCCAACGACTTCCTGCGATTGTATGTATATTGTCTTGTATGTTTTTATAATTAGTTATATATCGTATTGGTGTGTAATTTAAATTAATCATTTATAGTGTACGCCACCAACTGCTCCTTTCTTTCTAAAAATTGCTATCAGCAATAAGGCCGCCATTTGTACTTATGTTTTGTATAAATCTGTTTGTAATTTATTGTTTTTTTCTGGTGTACAATAAAGTGTACAATTATTATTATTATTACATTACTCTAGCGAGAATGGCAGAACTGAATTATATACACCTACATTTTGCTAACTATGTTAGGTTCTATTATAATAATAGGCGAGGTTATTGTCATTACACACACCCTCACCGTCATGCCTGTATGCCCTAAGCGGGGGTGTTAGGGGTGTACTGTGTACGTACTCTTCGCCGATGACGTTAGGTCCCATGTAATAGGGGTCAAGCTTATTGTGAAACACGGGCATAATGCCAGACTTTAGACCGACACTGAGAATGTCTCGACAAAGAAGCTACATTTTTTCGACCCAGGATTTTAACTTAGGACCGCGTGATCACAAAGCGCACCATTCGCCACTAGACCAACAAGGCAGTCTATCATCATAACATGGGTAAAAAGCCCAATTCCGGACTACAAGTAAGAATTTTTGAACAGAAAAACCTCAAATACTTTCTGATCCACGATTCAAACCCAGGAATTTGTGATCGCTAGCCTAACCATATGCAATGAAGCAGTCAATTCAAACAAAAAACTATCATAGAAAAACACAAATATTCCCGACAATACAGTATCAAAAAATTCCAAGATAACCTTAAGACCCATGAAATCAGAAACCCGCAAGTATTAAAAAGTCAATTAATAAAACATTATGTTTTTTGTATCGATTTTAAAGGTGTTAAAACGACCCTCTCTTATCGATTACAATCTTTACGATACGTGCAGGGTTAGCACGGCCGTTAAAACTTTTCTCGCGCGGGTCGTAATTTTGTCGGTCCGTGATTCGAGTCTTGTACGCAAGTCAAAACAGTTTTGAGTATTTAGGTTTCAGGGAATATTACTTACTATTTTTTCGGATTTTATCGCCAAAATATATTTAAGCACTCGAAACGTTATGAACTTAAAAAATCAATGTTTTTAGCGATTACCAAGGTGAAGTGGCGTTTCAGTCGGTCAGGGTGACCGTTTTTGGCATTTTTACATTCAAGCGTCTCAGTGTTTCAAAAGGCATGTTAAGCCGTTGGTCCCGGTAACCATTCAATGTGGTAGTCGTTTAGCCAAGTTGGAATCCGTATAGTCTTGAAAAATTACCTCAACAGGCCTTTTCAGGCAGGTTCCTACATTTTTTTATACCTGGGAAAAATCCTGCATAGGACTTCCGCGAGCCTCGGGGGACGCTCGCGGGGCATGTCGGATTCCTACCGACTAAAAACCCCAAGGTGATCGACATCAGTACTTTGGAAGGGCTCCGGGATCTTCGTATGTAACGCTCCGGTGCCCCTCTTGTGCCGCGCTCTAAAAAGCCCGCCTTTGAGGGGGAGACTTAATGATACGCTCCCCCCCCCCCGCACCAACGCGGTGCTCACGGCAACGTGGGCCACACCACGTCACCGTCCTCCTCGGGCCCCCGCCCACCATAACCTAATCTCTTTCAACTCAATTTGTGAGAGGCCTTTGACCAGCAAAGAGAGAGTATAGGCTGATATTATTAAACTTTTATCACGGTAGACTATGCTAGTAGGTAAAACAAAGCGGTTATCTCACGCCGAGGGCGACAAAATCCGTAACATAATATGTCTTATCGTGTCCTCTATGCCAGCCCTGCAGGTGTTTATTAGGTGTCAAATCCCTACCCACTTGTGAATGAATCGATATAACTAATTATGTTTATCTCGATATAATCTGATTAATATAGTGTAACACGAGTATCGAATCGTGCTGGTAATCGAATAGAATTAAAATAAATCGAATTATCTTCTTTTGGATGTATATCTTTCACAAATTAAATTTTATTGTGTCCAAGGTACGTCGTTAAATATTTAAAGTATTTTAAATTGATTTTTTATTTTTGTTTTGCATCAAATATATTTTATTTTTTTTATACAACGTAGCCCTACACTATGATTTATTCTTGTGTCGTGGGTGCGTTTACGAACATGAAAATTTTACATACATTCGTATAAGCAAATACTCAGACCGGAACAAATAATAATTATTTGTTTCGGTCTGGGTCGATCGATCGAACCTGCGACTATTAGACGAGGCGGGCGGCAGAGGAGCGTCTTAAGCTATAACCACTGTGCTATAGCATCCTTCAAAATTATATTGTTTTATCCATATCATTACGCCAGACCCTTTGCAGGGTAGGCCTCTGCCTCGGCTCTCTGCCTCTCTGGAACTCTGCTCTCTCTAGTACAGAGATCCAACATATTCTTACCTTACAGATCTCTGTGGTTTACATTACTCTCTTGTACAGTGAAGCTGTAAAGGCCCCGCGGCCAACAGCATAGATCACTCTCACACACAAAATATACCACTCACAGTTCGTCTCATGAAATTCTCGCCGGTTACGGAAACTCTTGAATTGCCCTTCAGATAAGACACTTGTCTATTAATCATAGTAAGATAGTATTACTGATTTGGAAAATCGAGAATGCGGAGTGACAGTTGTTGTCTGTACTATTTAGATCTATCTATCTATATCATCACGCATATATCCCTTGCGGGGTAGGCAGAGAGTACAGAGTTCCTACAGGTTCTTTTCTTACGTACCTCTCTGGCTTCCTCCACTCTCATAGTTCGTCTCATACACGCTCGCCGGTTATGGAGACTCTTGATTTGTGCTTCAGATAGACTCGGTCTATCTGTTCGTGGTAAAATGATGTCCAAAATTTGAAATTTTCTCTATAATACATTGAGCTTACAGTTTCAGGTGAAAATTGCACATAAAATAAAACTATTTTTCGGATTTTACTGCAGTTTATTTTTTTATTTTTAAGTTCTCGACGTTTCGAGTATTTTACAGCAGAATTGAGAAGTTTGACGTCCAAATCTCATTATTATTCTGGGATACCATTCACGGCTGTACGTGGCTGGTCACCGCCTCCCAGCGAAATCATGCCGTCAAGCGACCCAGTCCTATTCCAGCATGATGCCCAGAGTTGCTTTGAGTGGCGGGTCTGGACCGATCATGCCGATTTGAAACTCGGTCTGACTTCCGTCTATTTATTCGGCGACTCCTAAATATAGTTTGAAAAATACTTTGTTATTAAAACACAATTTTGTAAAAAAGGAATGATAAACAGATAGACCAGTCCACACTGACAGAGTAAATGACCAACCCGCTGAGTTTCTCGCCCAATCTTCTCAGTTTAAGGCTGCGTTCCGATCCGATGGTAGTTGTAAAAATTGTAATATTTTTTGCCGTAAGTAAGCGCTCTTGTTGGCCTATACAAATAAAATATTTTAACTGACTTTGACTTTGAATTCAGCCTATTTCAGAATGAATAGACTAATACTGAGCCACATCTTCGGCCTCATCGTCAGTTTACATCACGTGCGATTTGGTACATAAACAGGTAACACCCAAGATATGATTACTTTAGGTTTGATATGAACATTTATGAGCTAAGGAATAACCCTAATGTACAAAAAAAAAAAACAGAACATCAACTGTAACTGTAATACAGCTGTGGATTTAGAGTAACATTGAGCGTATTGAAAAAGATAGTGAATCCGTAAAAGATAGTAAAACTAAGTCAACTGACTACCATGCAAATAAAATTACATCAAATTAAATAGATTAATAGAAACAGAAAAATTGATTAGACTGGATAAAAAATAAAAATAAGATAACAGTAAGTAATAAGAAATAACCGTAATAGACACCATTAAAATATTTTGAATTTGACACTACGCTTGAAAGAAATATATGAGGGTTCAAAGATGTCGATATCTATACAGGGGTTTGAAGTGACGTCGTTGTATAGACATGTGGATGATAGGGTTTTAATAGGAAGTGTTGTTTTTGTATTCATCAAATCATAAATCATTTCATAAATCATAAATCATTTATTCAGTGTGGTTTTTGGTGATACAATATGATCGTGGTTTAACATTTAAGTTTCTCAAAAATCTACCCATTGGGCGTACACTGTTTAGGTAGTTAAAATACATGCAATTACATTATTACTGTTATCAACATTACATAATATTATTATTTCTTGTGTGTAAGTCATTTGTCAAAAAGGAATTCGTCAACTGTATAATAGCATTTGTCCAATAAAAATACATTTAATTTTTGTTTAAATTGTGTCAAGTTTAGGTCTTTGATGTCATTCGGGATTTTATTGAAAATTTTTGGGGCCATGCATAGTATGCTCTTGTGCAGAGCTCAAGTGAAAATAGACGAGGATGACGTGTGATGTATCTTGTATTTAGGCTGACTAATGAGAGTAGTCCAGGAGAATTTAATTCAGAGTGCAGAATTATATACAAATACAAAAAATCGCTATGCTGCCGCCGAAGTGAGAGACTAACCAAGTTAAATTTTTAACATGTCGTTGTAAGACAATTGCCGAGTGCATATTCCTAACCGGAGGCACGCCAATTTAAGGCATTTACGCTGAACTGTTTCGATTCTATTATAATGTAGTGCATAGAAAGGAGACCATATTACCGACGCATATTCGAGGGTGCTTCGAATCAGACTGCAGAAGACAGTAAATAAGGTACCCGGTTGCTTAAATGGCTTAGTTGATCTAAAGACAAAGCCCAATAATTGGTTTACTCTGCTTACAAGACAGTCATAATGAGCTCTAAATATCAGCTTATCGTCGAAAAGAACTCCGAGATCTTTCACTACACACTGCCTGTCAAGAGATGTCGACGCTACGCTGTAATTAAACAATATTTATGTATTTCTACGGTTAAAGGTGATAATGCTGCATTTGCTTACATTAAGAGCCATTCTATTGTTTTTGCACCACCGGAGTACGGTATCCAAATCCTTCTGCAGCATCATCAACGGTGTTGACAGTGGAAACAATTTTTAGGTCGTCAGCATATAACCATCATCATCATTTATAAATATGACAAAGAATAAAGGACCACGATGCGAGCCCTGAGGAACACCGGAAGTGATTGGAATTGAAGTTGACATATATCCCTTTAAATAAATATCCCATACGCTTCTATTTGTGAGGTAAGATTTAACCCAGCGATACAGACTACCCCTGATGCCATAATATATGAGTTTGTGACATGATAATTGATGATTGACTCTGTCAAAAGCTTTACGGAAATCGGTATAAATAGAGTCAACCTGTTCCCTTTGAGCAAAAGCGTTACAAAATAGTTTTTATACTCCAATAGATTAGACACAGTGGATTTATTCTGGAGAAAACCATGTTGTTAAGGTGAGATTAGTGAGTGGACATGAAAGTATAGGGGCTTATAGACTAGCAGTGATAGCCTAGTGGTTAGACCGTTGGACTGCAAAGTCAACCTGTTCCCTTTGAGCAAAAGCGTTACAAAATAGTTTTTATACTCCAATAGATTAGACACAGTGGATTTATTCTGGAGAAAACCATGTTGTTAAGGTGAGATTAGTGAGTGGACATAAAAGTATAGGGGCTTATAGACTAGCAGTGATAGCCTAGTGGTTAGACCGTTGGACTGCAAAGTCAAAGGTCTCGGGTTCAAACCCAGGCACGCACCTCTGTCTTTTCGAAAGCATGTGCGTATTAAAAAATTAATTATCACTTGCTTTAACGGTGAAGGAAAACATCGTGAGGAAACCTGCATGCCTAAGAGTTTCTCGAAGGTGTGTGAAGTTCGCCAACCCGCACTGGGCCAGCGTGGTGGACTATGGCCTAAACCCTCTCAGTTTGAGAGGAGGCCCGTGCCCAACAGTGGGACAGTTTCTTAACAGGGCTAATATTATTATTATTATAGACTAATTTTTCAAATATTTGCACAAAATACGATAAAATGCTTATAGGCTATAGTTATCACATTTGGATTTATCACCGGACTTGAATATTGGGACAATATGAGCTAATTTCCAATAAGTGGGGGAAATCCCAGAGTCAAGAGATTTGTCGAAAATTATAGATAATACAGCGCAAAGTTCAGCACCCCAGGATTTAATAAGTTACGGGGAATGCCATTAGGTCCTGGGCCCTTGTTGGTATCTAAATTTTTTATGCAAGTTGCAACCTGTTCTTACTTTATAATGATACTGCAAAGAACATCGCTTGACACAACTGGGCTAGGTAGCGGGGATAATTCAGAAGGCACATCAAATTCAGACCCAAAATACATGGAATACAATTCACATATTTCCATGGGAGAGGACACAGTCTGGTTTCCAAGATGCATTGTAGGAGGAATTGAACCCCAACCCCTACGGCTGTGATGAAGTTCCAAAATGATTGAATGTTACTGTGCATTGACCCTTTCACGGTGGTTAAGTATGAACTATAGCAATCATCAATCAATCGTTTAGATCTAGTGCGCAACAAAGCAAAATATCGTATTCTCTAGGATTTGCATATTTTTTATATTTCTTATCGTATTTTTGCTTCTCCTTGATGCATATCATAAGGGAAGAACTGAACCAGTGCGGAAAGTCATGTCTCTTATGTTTAATAAAAGGAGTGTGAGTGGATATTATTTTTCTCAATATACTGTAAAAAGTTGTAACAGCTTCATCAACATCAAGGGAGGACAATAAAGCAACCCAGTCGACTAGACGCATGTCAGATCGTATAGCCTCTACATTACTATTTCTATAGTTAAGGCGTGTATTTTTGCTGGGGCTGAGAGTATTGCTGTATGAAGGGTAAGGATATCAACCACAAGAGGTGGGTGGTGTAGTTTGTCTATACGGGTTAAAGCTTCGCAGCTGTGGACCTGAAAATCATTTGAATTTGTGAGCACTAAGTCTAGATACCGCTAGTTCTCATTTAGAATAGAGTTATGTTGGGTAAGGGTACAGATGGACATCAAATCAAAGAACAAGGTAGCTTTAGTACCAGAAGGATTAGATGGACTCATTGAGAAAGAATTAGAACTTCGCGAGCACGTCATATTCGGTGTGTTGAAGTCACCGATTATTAAAAATAGGTCATTGGAGTCATTATTCAAAATAACCTTTTGGCAGTTTTCATAAAAGGATTGAAGAGTGGAGGGATGTAAGTTAGGAAGAAGGTAGCAAACACAAAGATGCAATGGCTTCATAGCAGTGTTGCTAGCCATTGGGATTAAAGTCAGCCAAAGATACTCGACATCATTAAATCATGATTTTTGGTATACAACGTTCACACTATTTTTAACAGCAATTAGCACGCCACCTCCTTCATTCTTAGAAACGCTAGTGTCCCAACGGTCTCTACGGAAAACACTATCTATAACACTGTCGTGCACTGAGGCATTAAAATTAGTCTCAGTGAGAAAAATTATATCAGAGTTGCTATTTAAGACATTCCTATATAATTCATATAACTTACTTCTAATTGTATTTACGTTTTGGTAAAACAATAACATAATCGAATGAGAGAAAAAAAAATGCCATATAATACTGATTAAATAAAACAGAGAAAAGAAAAATAAGTATGTGATTACAATCTATCAAGAGTGTCATAATTTTTCACCAGTGTGACCCCTGAGTTCTCATCTTTGCGCATGTAGATGCGACTGAATTTGACCCATACGAAGTTATATTTTTGTTCTTTAGCTTTAAACTTTTCTCGCAGCAACAAAGAGTTGCTTGCTTTTAGGCGATAGATAAATTATTTGCGGATCGCCGGTGATCCCAAGGTGAGAAAAATTGAGTAGACTGTGCTTTGACACATTATTGTACCGTGTAGCAGCTAAAAGAATTTGATCCCGGAGAACAGGTGATGACAAGGATACAAGTATAGGATACAAGTATACGTGGACGGTTAGATCTTTGATCCATCTTGGCAATCCTTCGACAGGCCTGAATGTCAGAATTGTTCAAGGGTATATTTATAGACTCGCTTATTTTTCTCACCATCAGCATAACATTTTTATTACGACTTTCCGGGACCGCCTGAATCTATAAGTTTCGGCTATGGGAAAGCTTTTCAGCAGCTGATAAATGGTTTTCCAGTGGCCGCAGGTCGTTTTGAAGGCGAATATTATCAGCTTCTAGTTTCTTAACGTTCTCAGACTTTGCATTAAGTTCAGCTTTAATATCCCGCTGCTTAAGAGCCAGAAAATCAGTCATCTGCGTGAAATCATTTTTGAGCATCTCTATCTCTTTAGAGACGAAATCCTTCATGTCTTTACAAATATCCTCCCGAAGCCTATCGGAAAATAACGACGTACAAACATTCAATTTTTTGTCCAGCAGAGATGAGATGTTTTCCATTGTGACAGGACATGAGGAAGAGGCCGTGGCTGAACAGGTCTTGGAAGTGTCGCTGGCAGTGACTAAATAAGGAAGCAGATTCGCCGTCACATGACATGTTCATAAAGTCTCCATCATCGCTCCAGGGAACCTGACAGACTTTTGCAGGGGTATTCAAGTTGGGCTTCATTCTGCGCGTAACTTTACTACATGCCGGACACATCCAAGTGTTAAGAAAATTAGCCTGCAGCTTCGAAAATTGAGCCTCTGTCAAGTTGAGGCATTGGCAATGATACTGGTGCTCACAAGATTTACATGTCATGGTCCCCAGAAGGCATAGCTTTTTATTACAGGCATAATATTTAAATTAGAGTTCGGCATTATGTACAAAACATTAGTAGAAGAATGCCTCTGGAACGCACCCTGATTTATTACGGCTAGTCTATGGATTTCCTTACAGTGGCAACCGCGGAATATTTAATCACTGTTGGCAACTTTGCTTTACAAGTGTCATGTCAAAGTTCACCAATCAGCAGATCGAAAGTAAGCTAAGGAAGTATTTTTATCAACGAATGTTTATATTATATATCTTGATCTATTTTGAGTTTCAAAAGATAACAGTAAGTATTTTCTCTCACCTCCATAAGAACGTGTGAAGATTCTGAACTCCGAGCTTGCGAATTAATATGTTTGTGAATAGTAAAGGTAACTTAAGTGTATTCTCACAATTCCAAAGTTAGACACCAATTTATAACAGATAAATTTAATTTTCCAATCAGGAGATGTTTACTTGTCAAAGATCGGAAACGGAACAATTAATCGACCAGTCCTCAAGTCCTCAATCGACGGACGATTCGGTTAAGAACTCAAACCGCTCTACCCACTGGATCGAGTTGTCACGGGTTCAATCCCCGCACGCCAAAAACCTTTGAGTGTTTGTGGATTTCATGTTTGTAAACGCACCCACGACAAAGAAATAAATCCTAGTGTGGGGCTATGTTTAAATAGTTAAAATTGCTCCGAAATCGATACTCAAACGAGAATAAACCGATTCATTAATATCTTCCTACTCTTCCGGGTTCTTAAGATCTTGTAATTCCGTTCAAACAATAGATTAATTCCAATCGCCCCAAGTCAATTCAACAGTTACCTTTCTATTCAACAATACGTAACCCAATAAAGACATCGGAACCATTTTATTTGCTTACAAAAGCATTTGCTTTCGTTAAGATTAGCCTGTTAAGAAAGTTTATGGTATATAGAGTTGGTTCTCTTTATCTTTTCAAATGAAAATGTATACTTTTTCCGATTTTGATGGGGTTCCTAGAGTACGTTTTTTTGTTGATTTATTTTATTATTGGAGAGGGTATTTTTCTTTGCTATTAGGTTTTTTATGATATTGTTACGTAGCGGGGTAATTAAATGCCGAATACTTTATTTATTTATAATTTAAAAACGTAGGCCCCTCACTAGGATTTATTTCTGTGTCGTGGGTGTGTGACAAGCATGAAAATTCACCTACACAAATACCCAGACTGAAACAAATAATTGTGGATCACACAAAGATTTTTCCCGTGCGGTAATCGAACCTAACTGCTAACCTAACGGCTTAAGCTTTTAATCACTGCGGTAAATAGTCCGTCCGTATTAGGCGCTAAAACAGTACGTCGAATGCATACAAATACTAAACACACACTAGTACTACTCTCGCTGGTACCCAAATACTTCTTCAAGTCACTGAATCACTCGTAGTATCCGTATATCTCTGCTAAGATCGCCGGTGTATTCCACTTAGATTGCAAGTTCTCGATTTCATCGTTGTCGCTGCCGAAAAGAGACTGTCCGTCGCCGCGCTGAGCGTTCCTTTTATACTCGTATGAAAATTCTAGAACGGACGCGAACTTTTTTTTTAAACGTAGCCCCACCTTAGGATTTATTCCTGTGTCGTGGGTGCGTTTACAAACATGAAAATTCACAGACACAAATACCCAGACCGGAACAAATAATTGTGAACATAGGTATAACAATGATGGTATACAGAGTAATTAATGTTTCGCCATGCTCAGCCGATACTTGGCGTACAAACATTTGTGTCACACAGTCCTAAAATAAGGAAAGCTCTACATTTATTGAAAACAATAACTATTTCTTAACAATAGTGAGAATTTATATGTCAAAGTAAGTCAAGAGCAGGTAATATGTGAATAATTGATGATTACATTTAAATGTAGCCTTTTCATCAGATATCATGCATGATTGTACAATCTTCAACCTTTTTAACCGTTGAAAAAATAATCTATCTATCTATATCATCACACCAGATCCCTTGCGGGATAGGCAGAGAGTACAGGGTTGCAACAGGTTCTTGCCTCACAGACCTCTCAGGCTTCCTACACTCTCATACGTCTTGTACAAGCTCGCCAATTATAGAGACTCCTGATTTAAAAAACAATCTTAAAGAAAATTATTCGTTCACGATTCTGCTATATAATTCGCTTTAGTTTTTTTTAAGAGATACCTTTACACCATTACAAATAATTGATAGACCAGTCTAAATTGTAATCACTTACCCCACAGCAAATTGTAGATGGAAAATTTCTAAAAACAAATAACTAAAGAGTGACGTTGGAATCTTTTGTCCTTCTCTATAGGAATGATATCCCGAAGTGGTGGTAAAGTGTTTAGTACATTTTTAGCGATTTATAAATACTATCAAGGGTAATATGAGTTAGTAGTTATTCTGATTTTAATAGTGAGGGTGCGTATTGGACTGAAAAGCTCTACCGTAAAGCCCTACGGTAGAGCTTTTAAATCACACACTTTTTTAGCGATTTATATATACTATAATGGGTGATATGAATCTAGTTATTCTGATTTTATTAGTAAGAGTGCGAATTGGATTTAAATCAATATAATTATTGTTAAGCTAACTCAAATTTAAACTTAAATAATATGAGCCCTCCGGGGGCACTTATAACATTCCATTTATTTTTTATAATACACCGTTACGCCTATATTCCCCAAGGGGGTGTAATCTAACTACTAATGTACCACTAAATCGGAACGTGGCTTCCACTGAGAAGATCCGGCGAGAAATCAGAGGGTTTGTTTTTTTTCTAATTCTATCATTCATATTATGTTGACTGCCTCGTTGGTCGCTTCGCATCGCTTTGTGATCACGAGGTCCTGGGTTCAAATCCTAGTTCGGACAAATGTAGTTTTTCTAACGATAAATTCTTAGTTTGAGTCCGGAGTCTGGAATTGTTCCCGTATATGGCAATAGGCTCGCCTCCTATTACATGGGACCTAACATAGTCGGCGAAAAGTGGGTGTACTTAGTACACCTCTGCCACCCCCGCTTGGGGAATATAGGCTTGACGGTGTATATTGTTTAGAAACAATATTTAGGTTACAATTAAATAAATACAAACAAAACATAGCGTTCAACATCTCATAACTCTTTCCTAATCTTTGCTATTTCAAGTACCTCTGACATTTCCGATCGTACCCAAACACCAACTGGTTCTGAAAGCTGAAATATTCTTTCAGTGAACACTTGGCATCCATTTCCTAGACTTGGCTGGGCAAAATCTACGCTTAAACCTTTTCAGGCAACTTGACCTAGTTGTTGGGGTATGGCACAAAATGTAAGTGTAAGCGGGTAATTGCATAAGAAAAGTGTATGTTTATCCTTAAGAATATTTCTTAGACCTTTTTATCTCATCATGACTGTAATTTTTTATCTCTGTAAGACGGTGGTACTTATATTGAATACCAAGCTTCATGACAAATTGGTGAGTCTGATTTATATACGTGACTACGATATTCGATACTTCGTATGGGTGAGCGTTTGTTTCATTTTTATATTTGAGCATCTCTGTGCTTTGAAAGGCTCATTAAGTTATAGGTCTTGGTAACCTCTTAATGCGGGAGACGTTGAGCTCAATTGAAAGCCTTACATGCGGCTTAGTAAATTCAAACAGACCTATTCTCGGTCACCTTGATTTGCTAGAGAAGACCTTGCGCAGCCGTGATATCATATCGACTGATTTATTTATGACTAGCTGTTGCCCGCAACTTGGTCCGCGTGGATTTCATGGTTTTTAACGGAACAAACAAACAGACAGACAAAAAGTTTAAAAATTGTTTCTTTGCTTTAAGTACCGTATATACTTTAATTTGTATTTAGTAAAAAACTGTTATTTTGACACTACAAACAGCCCCTTTAATTTTATTTATTTGTATGTATGTATTGATATATATGTTTCTCTTAACCTACACATGTTATCCCACTGCTAGGCCAAAAATTTCCCCTTAATTTTCCAAAATGATCGTTTTTTATTTTTTATTTTTGACACGTTATCAGCCATCTCCAGCCATTCCAAATGAAAAGGGGGGCCTGTATATGGGCATTGACGTCGGAGTAGGCCCGGAAAACATTGGCGCGACAACTTAAATGCATTTCAAAAGGGTATTGTAATATTATTGAGGATGGCTGCTAAGGTGATGGCTGCTCATGTAGTCATACTCATGAACAGGTGTTGCTTATGGAGACCGGTTCACCCAGAATCGTTTAGCTTAACATTTTTTAAAATTATTGTTATTATTCTTATATCGTCGTAAGTCATCACAGTGGAGGTAGATCTCATATTAAATTTTGTATAATATAAAAATGTTAATAATAAAAATGTATGTATATGTATACAGAAAATAATGAAAAAAAAAAATAGAAAATCAGACAAAATAGACAAGCGCGCTGAGTTTCTCGCCGGATCTTCTCAACAGAGGCCGGGTTCGGATCCGGTGGTAGATTAGAAAGTAAAAAAAAAATATAATCATTTGTTAGTACTCCCGAAGGGTTTATACAAGATAAATAAGTTATTTGGGTTTGAATTTATTTTAATTATTCTTATAACTTGCACCACATAGGGGGTACTTTCAAAGTTTCCTACGTTGACTCTGTAACTTTCCTTTTAGTATCGATTTATTGTGTACTTAATTTCAACGTTTGTTTGCTTGAGCTGTAATTAGATTTCTACTTAGAATTGTGAAGTTGAAACGTATTTATTATACCGCTACATTCTGAAGAGATTAGACAGAAAACAGAGTGCTAACTAGTGTTGTAAAAACGCTCGAGTCGACGCTTAAACGTTTTTGTCGACGCTCAAAATGATGCTAAGCGCTGGAATCCAGAGCCGAGTCGGTTTCAAAGCGCTTGAGCGCGAGCTCGAGCGTTTTATTTAAAACGCTCACTGGAGCGCGCTCGAGCGTCGAGAGCAACGCTCCAGTTTTATGGAAGATTTTAAGTCATGTTCATACATTAATATTTACTGCGTGCTGCTCTTTCAGTACTAGGCATGCCTTTTAAGTTCTGTCGTTTCCATATTTCCCGGCAATTTTGAATTTGGAACTGTTCTATATTCGAATGTATTTAAATTTTGAATCTCAAAACAGTTGAAAGTATTAAGATTAATGCTATTATTTAGTCACAGCGTCGATTGGAATCTGTCAGGTTACGTACGAAAATGAAACTTTCTAAGGAAAATGTTCGTGCAATAATTTTCTACAACTTTAGAAGAGGCCTGACACGGCTTCAGTGTTTTGAAGAGCTAACATCTGTGTTCAGTGATGAAGCCCTATGTCTGCGGACTGTCGAACGCTGGTATTTAGAATTCCAGCGTGGATATACTAGTGTTAGTGACAAATCTCGCCAAGGACGCCCAAAATCCGCCTTCACTGAAGATAACATCATTGCTGTGAGACAACTAATTCTCGAAGATCGTCATGTGACGTATCGGGAGATAGAGGCTCTATTAGGCATCTCAGGGACAACCATTCAGAAGATCTTGCATGAAGCGCTTGGTGTGAGAAAGCTAGTTTGCCGTTGGATACCGCATCTGCTTTTCAACGATCACAAGGCGGCCCGCGTCAGATGGTGTAAGAAAACTCTGCAAAGTCTACAACATCATCAGTGGTGACGAATCTTGGATCTATGCCTACGATCCTGATTCTAAGCAACAACCTACAATCTGGGTCTTTCAAGACGAGCCAAAGCCGACTAAAGTTGTTCGCTCTCGAAGCACTTCAAAGAAGATGGTGGCCACGTTCGTTGGAAAAACCGGCCATGTTGCGACTATTCCACTTGAAGATCATAGAACGGTTAACGCAGAGTGGTATACCACAGTTTGTTTACCACAAGTCATCGCTGAACTTCGAAAATCTAACTCAAAGCGACGCATCATCCTGCACCACGACAACGCAAGCTCACACAGCGCTCGTCAAACGATTGAGTATTTGAAGCAGGAAAAAGTAGAAATTCTTGACCATCCTCCATACAGTCCTGACCTAAGCCCTAACGATTTCTTTACATTTCCTAAAATTAAGAAAAGTCTTCATGGTCAAAGGTTCCAGTCCGGTGAAGAAGCAGTCGACGCTTTCAAGTCAGCCATTTTGAACACCTCCACTTCAGAGTGGAATAAATGTTATAATAACTGGTTTGAGCGAATGGAAAAGTGTATTAAGCTACGTGGTGAATACTTTGAAAAACAATAAAAAGTACTATAAGGTTCTAGTTGTGTTTTTTTCTTCAAACGACAATACTTAAAAGGCACGCCTCGTATGTGACTGTTTTCCGATTCAAATTTATCGTTAGTTCAAAGGTAGTTTATGATCTACTCTTCAAACACTTGCGGTTCTCTAATTGACCTGAAATTTGGCATACGTATGTAAGTTTAGACAGACGATTTAATGCAGTGGTTGAGAGCTTAAGCCGCTCCGCCCACTGTGTCTAATAGTTGCGGGTTCGATTCCTGCACGGGACAAATCTTTGTGTGATCCACAATTATTTGTTACGGTCTCGGTATTTGTGTATGTGAATTTTCATGTTTGTAAACGCACTCACGTCACAGGAATAAATCCTAGCATGAAGTTACGGTCTTTTTAATAAAAAAGAAGAAAGTTCGGTGACGACTATTCTTTTTTTTTATATACGGCCAACTGAACAACCCCACTGAGTTTAGGCTCGCTGGTTTAGTATTGGCAAGTACTGTCTACGTAAGTACTTACTCAAGTATATAATATCAGCCCATACTGCCCACACCCAGCTGTGGACCTTCTCTCACAAATCGAGGTGAGAGAGATTAGGTCATACTTAACCACGCGGACCCAGTGCGCATTGGTGAAGGCAGGTTTGTGGCCACCTGCTGTTGGAACTTATCAAGCCACCTATAAGGCTTCCAACTTGGCTTAGCGACTACCACATTTAGTGGTAACCGGGACCAATCGCTCAACGTGCCTTCCGAAGTATGGAGATGCTCGAATATGAAAATGTCACAAACGGTCACCCATCTCAGGCCGACCGAGTCGAACGCTGCTTAACCTTGGTGATCGTTAAGAACACCGCGGTTGCACAGCACTACGAACGCCTCAATGCGCCTTACTCAAGTACTTCACAATAGCTCTGGGTACTGCCCTGGGTCCCATGATGAAACCGGAACGTGGCTATAAGAACTATTTAAATTAAATAAGATAGCATCGTCGTATTAGGGCTCTTTGGATTTGCTTTGACAAATGTAATAGACCTAGATGATAAGCAGAATCTGATGATAAAGCCGGAAAGAGACCATATAAACTCCAAAAATGAAAATACTATCTATCATCACGCCAGATCCCTTGCGGGGTACCGTGTTACCCCGAAAAATACTAATTTAATAACAAAAATAAATAATCACTGACCATGACTATTAAATCAGTACCTTTTGGTTGGCTATCATTTGACCAATGCCGTAATAGCTAGCGCACATCACAAAACATCGTCCAATGTATGGCGTCCAATGGCGCACTAACGTTTCCGTAAAAATAATAAAGAATGACAATAGGTGGTGTCGTCGTGTACTATATTCCCTCAACCTTATACGTAAGGATAAAGGCGTGAGGGAGTGTGTGAGTAATCATTAAATTTAAAAAAATAACCGTTTATTTCGCGATACCTACTATAGGTATCGCGCATACCCAAACCTTGAGTCTTCGAAAATTCGTATTTTTTGTTATCTATCACCGGGAAGACATTTCTATTGATATTAGGTTTCCCCTAACAAGTTCTAAATACATATATGAAATATGATTACATACTTAATGGTACCTATGTTACGATACAATGAATACAATATGTACGCACCCTTTCAAAGGATTTATTTCGAGAATTTATTTACAATTTCATTTTCGGCTTCTCTTTTAACCTCTTTACTCTTTCGGCAAGTAACATCCCCCCCGCGACCGGTCTGCCCCGCGGCGCCTTTGGCGGGTGGGTGTACACAGACAAATAACTACAACTTGTTATATTTAGGTTTAATATAAACTGGGTGACTGCGTCGTCGGTCTAGTGGCAAAGCGTATCGCTTGGTGATCATGTGGTCCTGGGTTCAAATCCTAGGTCGGACAAATGAAGTTTTTCTTACGAAAACTTCCCAGTATGAGTCCGGAGTCTGGAATTGTGCCCGGTATATGGCAAAAGGCTCGCGCTCTATTACATGGGACCTAACATCGTCGGCGAAAAGTGGGTGTATACAGTACACCTCCGCTACCCCCGTTGGGGGAATATAGCGTGACGGTGTGTAAACACCCTCTGTCCAGAAGTTTGCCATTAGCATATTACTGCACCGGACTTGCCACAAGAGCTGCCCTTGGAAAAATCATGCGTTCATGCAAATATCAGCTTCGTGTTGGTCATTTTAAAATTACACACCTTTTTTCATTTATTAAAATTGATGCAATAATCTTAGTTACTGGTGTTGGGTACGCCTCTGTATACAGTCGTTCCGACTCTATAAATTAATTTCGATTTTCGAGGATCAAAGTAAAACAAATTATAACGCTTGAGCAGCAACTCGAGCACTATAGTCCAAGTCTTCAACGCTCCGTGAGCCTTAAACGCTCGAGCCTTTGTGGCAGGACCGTTGTGGCAGGATTTGTCAAAGGGTAGAGATCTTCCAGCCAGACGGGTGGGTGTCTGGCGGGGCCTGCCACTCTCTCCCCAAGAGTTGTTGTCGGGGGCTTGTATATATGTTACACGTCGTGCACACTCTAATATCGCGTTCTAGACATGTATGGCGAATCGTCAACACCATCTAGTGGTAGGTAGTTGCAACTATGTAGCGATGTATAGGGATCGCTACACCTTCAACGCTCGAGTCTTTAACGCTCATAAGCGTCGACTCGGCGCTGAACGCTCGGCGCTCAAATTTACAACACTAGTGCTAACACACTTTACCTTTATTTTCATATAATAGTCGCCCTAACATTATTTTTAGTGTCCTAGACTTATCTCGTCCTATTGTAGCTATAGAGCTATGATTGTCTTGTTGGCTCAGAAGCGCAATACGCCTGGCAATTACGAGATCAAAATTCGAATCCTATTTCAAATAAAATCTATTTAGAGATTTAGAATAAAAAATCAGGAACAGTCTGGATTTTAAATTTGTGACCGATGTAATAGAACTAATAAATTTGCCCCTTACATTGGGATCTAACCTGTTTAGCAATATACGTTTTCGTAGTCATCTGCATGGTGACTATACGTAAAGGAAATCTTAAAATAACACTAGGAATGCACGCAATAGTTGGAGATTCATATTGTCACATGGAATGCAGTGATATAAGATGCTCCGCGATACGTACGTCCGCTCCCTTCGTTGCCCAGCGAATAAAAAAGCAGCGCCGTTCGCCATCTAACATCGTCTATCTGTCATCGGTAAATCGTCATCTGACAGCTGAAATCTGTCATCGCTTCACAACTATACAAACAACTGATGCCCAATATATGCCACCAATCCCCACCAGTTCCCCAACATTGTTCAATTTAGCAACCCAGCGTAAATTTCTTTTCGAAATCTTAATATCTCGTCTACATAGATGCACACCGATAGTGAAACGTATTCCTAGAGGATCCACTTTCGGGCTTAGTTACCTCCATGCCGACAAATCAATTAATACTACATTTATCCATCAATTAAAACAGCACTGTATCACCCATTTCGTACCTGTACTACCTCTATTAGTAAATTGCCCCAGGATATACAAGCTGTAACATAATAAATGCAAGACCTCAGACACCCCAATTAGAGAAATGCTTCATCAGTTCAAAACAATAACCACATTTCCAAAATTAACGGTTTTACCCTTTTTTTAAGCACTTTTATACCCCAATTATCAATGAAACTTGCACGTGTATGTGTCCAGTTTGATAATACGTTTTAGGAATGCATTTGAAATCTCCTTATTGCTCTGAATCAAGAATAAGTTTATTTTTTTATAGCGCAAGGAGTAAAAGCATTTTTTGCAAATTTAAAAAAGATGTAAGATACATAAAAATTGTTTGAATCAATTCAGTTACCGATTTAGAACAAACTACTTTCAGGTCTTGTGTTTATTAAGTTACACCTTGTATAATTTTAAACATAAGATTGAATAAAAAGTACAGGAGGGAGATCTCAGGAACGCTGCTCGCCCCTTATTTACAAACGACACTCTTCCTCCCAATAATGACCTAACGCTAGATTCTCTCCGGGAGGAGCATCCCTCAGCTAAGTCAGTCTCTCAGGTGCCAAATCCACTCCAAATTAGAATTCAAAAATTGCAGAGAAATGAAAAAAACGTTCTTGAATCAATTATGTCGTTCCCAAGCGGCTCTACCGGCGGCATAGGCGGCATAACCCCCCAACATCTAAAAGACCTAGTTAGTGTATCCACTAGTAACGCCGGCAGAGCACTTTTAAGCTCCTTAACAATATTATGTAGTTTTATGCTCGCTGGCCATGTTAATTCCCTACCTCTACGGTGCAAGACTATGTGCCTTCAACAAAAAGGATGGTAGCATCCGTCCTATAGCAATAGGCGCTACGATCTGGTGGCTAACCTCCAACATAGTTTGTAGACACATAGCCTCGACGCTTAAGTCCAAATTTCAGCCAATTCAATTAGGGTTAAGCAGCAAAGGGGGATGTGAGGCAGCAGTTCATGCAACTAGAACCTTCGTCTTATTAAATGAGATGGAGGTTCTTCTCAAGGTTGACGTGAGGAATGCTTTTAATTCATTAGATAGGGCAGCCTTGCCGAACGAAGTAGCTTCTCACCTTCCCAAAATTTATCCTTATATTTGGCAGTGCTATAGTGATTCTTCTAAACTGCTATTTGGCGAAAACCCATAAAAATTTAGCAGTTGGCGTTCAGCAAGGAGACCCTTTCAGCCCTGCTCTATTCAGTCTAGGTGTCAATCGACACATTTTATCCTGAACAAGTTTGCTCCAGACGTCAAAATTCTCAAAAAAAATACAAATAACTATCAACTCAAGCAATTATTAAAGGTATAGAGCATGTCTATAAACAAGACAAAAAGTTACTAAAATGAAAATTTGAATGAAAATAAATGCTTGACATTCCATTAACTACGATTTTTAAATAAAAATATACGACATACGGATGTACACAAAATATCTCAGCCACTCCCGCTTAGAAAATACACGGTGGAATTTTAGTCGTCCTGGAGCGTGAGACCAGGTGATAAATCCTTCCTAATAATCTATAATCCTTTTTATTGCCTACTATATTCAAAAAAAAAAAATTAACACTTAAATAACTAACATCTACCTACTGACCTATCAGAATATCATAGCTAGGGTGAAAATCTGGAAAATTGAAGGTATCTACCGGCCAGCTGACGAGCCGCGCCGCTTCTTATTGTTATTTTGAGCTTGTTTAGGAACGCGCCGGTACCCCTCTGTGTCTTGCTCTGAAGAGCTTGCCTTCGGGGTCGGGGGTAGCCTATGCATTCGCTCCCCTCCCCGTGCACCGTCGCCGTGCTTACGGCGTCGTGAGCCAAACCACGCCGCCGTCCTCCTGGAGGTCTATAGTAGACTTCTGCTAACCTGACCTAGGGAATATAGGCGTAACAACGGTGTGACAGTGTTTTATTCGTAATGGCAAAAGACTCTCATCACATTAGGGTCTAACATCACTGATGAACTTTGGGTGTACACAAAACACCTCTGCGACTCCTCATCAATGACACTAGATATGACGATTTTTTATGTATGTGTTTTATGGTCACGCAGGTTAAAGGTAGGAAGAAAGAATAGATTACTTAAGGTCCCGTTTCCCTCATATTCCCCTCACTACGTCAAATTTAATTATTTCCTCAATACATACACGTCGGCTCTTGGGAGTAAGCAATTTGTTGTATGGAAATTTGTTTTATTATACATAATAAAGGTTTTTTGAGAAAGGGAATATTATATGAACTGGTCTATTTACCAATTTTGTAGTGTTGTTGTTACAGTGACGTATGAAGGTGACAACTATAGAGTCCTGGGTTTGCTTATTAGGTAGGATTTATTATTAGAACAAGTCAAGTCATGAGTCTCCGTAACCGGCGAGCGTGTATGAGACGAACTATAAGAGTAGAGAAAGCCAGAGAGGTATGTAAGGAAAGAACCTGTTGGTCTATACTCTTTGCCTACCCCGCAAGAGATCTGGCGTGGTGATATAGATAGATAGATAGACGGCATTATAAGATTTTATTATAAAATCAAGCGTGTCACTGCGTGAGGTGGCGCGGAATGAAGAGAATGTTAGATCCCGCCCACTTCTGTATTTGCTGTGAATTAGATTGACGTAAACCACGCCCACCGCGATGACGTCAGGACCTAGTTGGAAGACACAGTGCCCAGTTGCTTAAGCCGACTACTCTTTATATTTTCTCAGGGGTATGAACATACTTATCTTATTATAGATATTTGAGATGAAAACTCGTAATGGCTCTGATCTGAACTAAAGGTGCACCGCTAATGGTCGAAGGTGGACACTGCAAAATGAACGACCGCAAATTACACCGCGGGAGAATGTCATTGGCACTAATTAATAGTGGGAAAACTTTTGCTTTGAGCAACCAAGGTTTCCATGGAGCTAGAAATAAAAATATTTGGTGTCTGTTTGGTAAAGTATTTTTTAGTTATGTTTTTTTACACCGTCACGCCTATATTCCTCAAGCGGGGGTGGCAGAGGTGTAATGGGTACAATTACTTTTCGCCGATGATGTTGGTTCCCGTGTAATAGGAGACTATTATCATATACTGGGCACAATTCCAGACTCCGGACTGATACTCCGAATTTTTCTATGAGGAAAACTACATTTGTCCGAGTTAGTATCGAAGTATCATTACATTAATACGCGAAGCAAAAACTTAGTGCCCCTTTTTACGAAAATTGCGCGGACGGAGGAGTATGAAATTTCCTACACTTATAGTTTATATAGAGAAGGAGTGCAGAATAGTAAAATTTTTTTTAAATTATGCATTAAAATGCATTAAATCAATAAAAAAAACATTACACACACTACCATGCATTTGACACAATACACGTCAAATTATTTATCTATAGTCTTACTAAATGTCAAACATAACCAGCAAACGATGAAAGAGTTTTTACAAAAAACATCGCTTACAAAGAAGTTTTGTATCATTAATTAAATTATCGAAATATGTATGTCAAGTTCAATGGACAGCATTTTCTATTTTGCATGGTTTTAGTTACAATAAAAAAAGGTATTCTTTATTTTAATCATGTTTTGTTTTTTTTTTATTTAAATTTCATATAGTTTGTTTGAAAAAATAGGCAAATTAACAGTTTACCCTTCTGTGATTATAGAAGTATAGTCTTTGATAATAGAATCTTAATAATGTTTAAACTTATAATTCAAATTAATTATGGTCGAATTTCGACCAATGGGCGACCAGTAGTGATAATAATTATTTGTACATATAAATAGAGCTTACTTCAAAAATACTATTTTGTTTCACTAAAATCTTTATAATTTTGTATCTTCACGTTGGTTGGGCAATAAACCTCTAACTCCGCAAACTTGTCACTAGTCGTCACCCCGAGTAGCGCGGATAATCTCGGCGCTACGTCATATGACATCCCCTTCTAGAAACTTCCGCTAACTTTAGATAAATGACGTCTTTTATTTTATTATTAGAGGAGATTCTTCTTTGTTTGTTGTTTATATTTTATTAAAAAATATTTTTGTGTAAATATTATTGTGTGTGTGAGTGTGTGTGTGTGTGGTGTGTGTGTATGTGTGTGCGTGAATGATCTACGCTATTGGCCGCGGGGCCTTCACAGCTTCGGCGGACAAGAGAGCAAGCGTGCAACCACTACGCTCGAGCCAGAAGGGCAAGGGGGCAACGAGCTCAGCTTGGGCAGTCGCTATGGGGGATATACTAGGTGTCTTGCCGGCCAGCGGGCAAGGGATTTTTCGACCTCTCCGGCGAGGTCAGTCTCTGATCCTGATCACGCAATATCATACGCAGTACCATTTGGTGTGATAATACGAGGAGGGATCAAAAAGCAATCAGAATGAGATAGAATATAATGACTATTGATAACTTAATAATTTATTTTTCTACATTGTTTCCGAGTCTCTCTACACACCAAGTCCAGCGCTTTTCCAAGGCTTAAATCCCTTTCACAAAAAAAGTTTTGTCTTGTTCCTGCAAAAAGCTCTCCACGGCATTCATCACCTCGTTATCGTCTTCGTACCTGTTTCCCCTTAAGTATTTTTCAATTTGGGGAACAGATAAAAATCGCTAGCCGCCTGATCTGGTGAATAAGGGGGGTCAACCAATTCGAAGCCAGCTTGCTGAATGGCAGCCATCGCAACTGCCGACCTGTGCGCAGGTGCGTTGTCGTGATGAAACAGCACGCCCCTTCGAAGTTTCCCTCTCCTTTTCTCTTTGATGGCATTCCTCAACTTGGGAATCAAAGCTGCATAATATTGGCTTGTAATAGTGGTTCCACACTCCAGGTAATCAATCAATAATATTCTTCTGAGTCCCAAAATATTGAGGCCAGAACCTTGCCAGCCGATGCTACGACACGAAACTTCTTCGGGGTCGGTGATGATGGCCGTTTCCATTGCGAAGATTGCTGTTTTGTCTCGGGATCAAAATGTTGGACCCATGTTTGGTCCATTGTTACGAAACGAGACAAAAAGTTTTCAGAATCTTCTTGAAACTTGTCCAACAATATCTTCGAAATGTCAAGTCGATTTTATTTCTGACTGTTGGTTAACATTCTCGGCACCCATTTTGCTGAGACTTTGCTCATATTCAAAGATTGTTTCAATATGGATTGAATACTTCCATATGAAATGCCCGTTTCTTGATTTAAGTATTGGATGGTCACTCTTCGATCGCTCAATACAATTTTCTCGACTTTCGCAACATTTTCTCGGGTGAGTGACGTCGATGGACGGCCGCAACGATGTTCGTCTTTCGTGCTTGTTCTCCCTATTCGAAATTGAGAAGCCCACCTTGCGACAGTGGAATACGGCAGAGCAGACTCTCCTAATGTTGCCTCCAAATCGCAATGAATCTCTTGCGTCGTAAACTTTTTTAAACTACTACTACTACTTCAGCCACCATCGTCCCATTGTTGGGCAAAGGCCTCTCTCCACTGAGTCCATTCGGTTCTGTTTTCGGCTTTTTTAAACAGAGGTATTTAATAACGGCTCGCTCTTCGTTTATCTCCATTTTCGAGAACACGTTCCGACACGAAGCAAACAAATGACTACATTCAGAAAAAAACAAAAGAGAATCGAAGAGTTATTAATATTACAAATATGTATCTGAGCTATGCCTGCCAGTATTTTTTTTTACCAAGGAGTATGTCGTTCTTACTACTTTTTGATCCCTCCTAGTATACAAGGTGTAACATAATTAACGCAAGACCTGAAAGTAGTTCCTTCTAAATGGGCTACTGAATCGATTTCAACTAGTTTTAACCGACTTCAAAAAGGAGGAGGTTCTATGTTCGGTTGTATGTATGTTTTTGTTTTTTTTTTATGTATGTTCAGCGATATTTCCGTCAATTGTGGACCGATTTTGATGATTTTGTTGCATTGGGTTCAGTATTACTCCAAGGTGGTCCCATTTTAATTTCATTGGCATTGGACCTTGGACTTAGAAGATACACCACGGAACTCCTTAACGACAAACAATAGGCATGTGTAAATTGAGATATTATGGGTATTACGTCAATCCTATAGGTACCCTACTATAGAACTAAGCAGTATATTAGCCAACTTCAAAAAAGGAGGTTCTTAATTCGTCTTTTTTTTATAACTCCTTTATTTACGAACCGATTTTGATGATTCTTTTTGCATCGGGTTCAGTATAGTTTTGAGGTGGTCCTATTTTAATGTTATTAGTATTGGACTTTGGACTTTGAAGATACAAGAGGGAACTTCTTAACGGCGAACAGTACGAATGTATAGATTCCGTTATTATAGTCATTATATTAATCCTGTAAGTGCCTTACTGTACAACTCAGCAAAATAATATAATATCGGTATATAAATATAACCAAATAATTTACTCGTCACTTAAAATTGTAAAATAAAAATCTTTAAAAAAAAAAAGGTAAACCTACTTCAAAAAGCAAAAAATTAATATTTGAAGACGGTGCCAAGTAACCGACTGCACCAACCAGCACCGATTTCAAATATTTATTTTTTGCGTTTTGAAGTCGGTTTACCTTTTTTTTAAAAGATTTTGAAAGTAAGTTATTTAATTTTTAATTTTCAAAAAAATACTGTCATTCGTTCTGTTTGCTATATTAAACAAAATTTCATAATCATCCAAAGCATTACGGCTATTTTAAATGTATTTCTATTACACACCCAATACACATACAAAAGTTAATTTTTTTAAAGTTTTTGGTTACCAAAGAGCATAAAAAAATGGTTGAAAACTCTTTAAAATTGGAAGTTTGATTTTCGTATTGAATTCGTAAAGCAATAATCTAATTGGGGTGTCTGAGGGCTTGCTTTATTAATGTTACACCTTGTATATAGATATATGATATGGATAGCTTGACAAAGATTTGTGCTGCATGAGGATCTCTTCGATAAAAATACCGCAGCGGTCAACGCTCTGACTAGGGCAATCCGTTTATTTAAGGCGTTTATAAAACACTAGCAACCTGCCCCGGCTTCGCACGCGTTAATTATACACATAAACAATCCTCTTGAATCACTGCGTCCATTGGTAAAAACCGTATGAAAATCCGTTCAGTAGTTATTGAGTTTATCGCGTTCAGACAGACAGACGCAGCGTGGGGACTTTGTTTTAGAATATGTAGTGATAATTTCTTAAATATCTATCTATCTATAACCTCACCCCAGATCCCTTGCGGGGTAGGCAGAGAGTACAGAGTTCCAACAGGTTCTTTCCTTACATACCTCTCTGGCTTCCTCGACTCTCATAGTTCGTCTCATACACGCTCGCCGGTTACGGAGACTCTTGACTTTTCCATCAGATAAGACTCGGTTTATTTGGTCGTGGTAAGATAGTCTAGGTCTTCCCCGGTACCTGCATCCTTCCACTTTCACATTGTATATCTGTTTTGTCATTCTTTCCTCTGGCATTCTTTCTATATGCCCGAACCAACGGAGCATGCCCTTTCTCATCTTTACACCGATACTATATTTCATACCTACTCGCTGTCTTACTAGTCTGTTGCTAATGCGGTCGGTCAGCTTCACTCCGCACATCTTCCGCAGAGCTCGCATTTCTACCGCATTTATCCTACTTTCATTCTCCTTCTTACATACCCAGCTCTCGCTACCATATAACAGCGTTAGGACAAGAACTCCGTTATGTATGGCCAGCTGCGCCTTATGGCTTAAGTGCCGGCTCCCGAGTAGCTTTCCCATCGCACCATTCACTCTGTTCCCTGCACTCACTCTTCTCTCTATGTCAGCGGTGTATTTCCCATCCTTACTGAAGGCGCATCCAAGATATACAAACTCATTCACTTGCTCCAGCACATCGTTACCAACCACAATCCTTACATTCGTTCTGGTTTCTTCCCTTTCAAAAACCATAATCTTGGTTTTCTTCACATTCAAGTGTAAGCCATTGATCATGCAGTCGTCTTTCATAACTGTGACTAGTGTTTGCAGATCAGTGGCTGTTGGCGCTATTAAAACCGCGTCATCTGCATAAAGTAGATGGCTTACCACTAAGTCACCCATTTGTACACCTTCATGCATCGTTTTCAGTCTTTGAAGACTTTTGTCCAGATATATTATAAACAGTCTAGCGGACAACACGCAACCGTGCTTGACGCCGATTTTAACGTCAAACCAGGGTGAACTGTTACCACCCACCCGTACGCATGCCTTGCAGTCCACATAAGTGGACTGGACGGCTCGCAACAGAGTGCCATCTATACCATACTCTGGCAAAATGTCCCAAAGTCTCTTTCGCACAACTCTGTCAAATGCCTTCTCCAGATCTACAAAACCGCAGAAAACCTTCCGCCCCACTGCCAGATGCTTCTCTACGATGTTGCGGAGTGAGAAGACTTGATCCGAACATCCTCTTCCAGACCTGAAACCCCCTTGTGCCTCGCACAACATTCCATCGGACTTCACGCGCATTCTCCGTTCAATAATTTTACCATACACCTAAATATTCCTTTAAATATTTTTGTAAGGTAGCATCAGAAACTAGTCTTTATAAGTATTTACGTTACGATGCATTTTCGTTTTGTCTTCGGTTCTTCTTATAGTACCTATGACATTTTAAAGGATTTTTGATATTTTTGACATTACATCAAGCGATGGGAATGAAGACACAATAAGTTTCCCTGGCGGTTGATAACAAAAAATCAAACAATCATCAACTCTATTCTGTAAATAAAACCCAAAATGTACCAACACTCTTTTCTTACATAACCGTACCATAAAACACTTCTTTGGTTATCACCATAAATACGGGCATAGGCTACCGCTCATGGCGGCAGTCAACAATTTTTTTTCTTTGAAAATAACGTAGCCCCATGCTACGATTTATTCCTGTGTCGTGGGTGCGTTTACAAACATGAAATATTCACATACACAAATACCCAGATTGGAACAAATAATTGTGCATCGCACAAAGATTTGCCCCGTGCGGGAATCGAACCCGCGACTATTAGACACAGTGGCCGGAGCGGCCTAAGCTCTTAACCACTGCGCTAAATAGTCCGTCAAAATGAATGTCGCAATGTCCCCGCTCGCCATACGAGCTGTCCGCATAGTCTATATGCCAAACCTGCCTTATCCGAACACAACCTTTACAAATTATTCCAATTCACTCAAATACATAACCTTAAACGTAAATCCTTAAGAAAACAAAGTACATCGAAAAAGCGATTGCAAATATTTTCCAAGAACAATCGTTACTCGTGGATACGTCAACTGGGCCCTTATTCGCTGTAACCAATCAAACACGTACCGTGGCGCGTAACGATCACTTAAAGTTATCTCACAAATCGAGCTGAGAAATAAAATCAGTTTATTTGCGAAAATGGGTTACAGTGGAAAATTACATTGGTCGTAAGCGATATTCTGAGTTTAGGCATGCAAATATCATTAGAAATAATCCAAGAACTTAATGTACTAAATAAGATTAGGTCATACTTCATTACATGGACCCACTGGGGATTGGTGGAGGCAGGTTTGAGGTGACCTGCTGTTGAAACTTAGCAAGCCGCCTATAAGGCTTCCTACATGACTTAACGACTAACACATGGATTGGTAACCGAGACCAACGGCTTAACGTGCTTTCCGAAGCACGAAGATGCTCAGGTATGAAAATGCCACAAACGGTCATCCATCTCAGACCAACCGTAGCGAACGCTGCTTAACCTTGGCGATCGATAAGAACATCGCAGTCGCACAATGGTACAAACGCCTCATCATTCATCAAAACACATTAACTTTTTTTAAACCCCTACGTACTTACAGATTCTTTTTAATTTTTTTAACTTACTAATTCTCCACTCGAGCTCGCTTAAGTGGCAGTGGGCTGGCCATGTCTGTCAAAGAACCGATGGCCGATGGAGCATAGACCGCGACTCGGCAAACGTAAGGTAGGGCGCCCCCCAGCTAGGTGGACCGACGACCTTGAGAAAGGGTGGGACTGGATGCGGAAGGCGAAGGACCGTGTATTGCGGCTCGAATTGGGAGAGGCCTATGTCCAGCAGTGGACTGAAATAGACTGGTTTGATTTGATTGAATGCACCACTGGATCGGAACGCGAGAGTGTGCGTTGCGGTCACGAGGTCCTAGATTCGAATCCTAGGTCGCACAAATGTAATATTCAAGTATCAGTCTGGAATTTTTCCCGGTATAGGCTTGCTCCATATTACATGGGACCTAACATCGTCGGCGAAAAGTGGGTGTACACACTACACCCCTGCTACCCCCGCTAGAGGAATATCTGCGGGACGGTGTTAATTTTTGTTATTTTATCATTTCACAAAGTTATCGGAACGCGTCGCGTTTTGTTATAACGAATAAGGGTCCTGAGTTGCTACAAGGGTCTTAGACAATGATAATATTGGAGGTCCCCTTGGGGTTTGTGCCTACACGCCGCGGCGAGCTCCCGTTATTGTAATGGCTTTAGACCCAAAACGATTTGGAAAAAATATTATAGAGGAGACAGTATGTAGAAAGCTATTTATTGGCTGGTACTAGTGTGTATATTTACTCGTTTCTTTGAGTTAGGCGTCATATTTTGAGAAATGAAGTCAAATTTAATTATTTTGATAATATTAATACGTGAAGCAAAAACTTTGTACACATTTTTACGAAAATTGCGCGGACGGAGATGTATGACATTTCCCACACTTATAGTTTATATAGAGAAGGAGTGCAGAATATTAATATTTTTTTTAAATTATGCATAAAACATACATTAAATCAACGAAAAAAACATTACACACACTACCATGTATTTCACACAATACACTTCAAATTGAGAATAGATTAATTTTGTTTGTTTTTAATATTATTTGTCTATATTCTTACTAAATGTCGAACATAAACGGTGAAAGAGTTTTACAAAAAACATGGTATACAGAGAAGTTTTGTATTATTAATTAAATTATAGAATTATGTATATCAAGTCAATGGACAGAATTTCCTTTTTGGTTTTTAGTTTCAATAAAAAAAAAATAAAAAAAAAGGTTTTCTTTATTTTAATCATTTTTTGTTAGTTTTTTTTTATTTAAATTACATATAATTTGTTTAAAAAAAAATAGGCAAATTAATAGCCTTGGCAAAATCTGTGATTTTAGATACCTCTATATAGTACATAATCTTTGACAATAGAACCTTAATAATGTTCAAACTTATAATTTAAATAATTATGGTCGAATTTCGACCAATGGGCGACCACTATTTTTAATAATTATGTCAACTAAGTCGTTACGAAGATGTAGTTGGCTTTGGTAGGTGTTGTGTGGAGAACAATAATACTCCAACGAAGTGTAAGTTATTCGGCAGACACAGAAGAAATTTCACACACATAAGCACACTAAAGCACAGGTAGTAGAAGGCTATATAGAATAGAAATAGAAAGACACAGATAGACAATGGCATATATACGAAAAGAAACTTAGAAAGCATAGCTGACCACATACGATGGCTAAGGTAGCGGACGGACCGGTTAACCGGGTCGCGCCAAGTGCAACACTAGAAAAGATTACACCCCTGCACGGTAAGCGGGGGGTCAACCAGTGCGTTAGGACAATAAGGCGCGAGCGCAGATATACGGTCCGTTTTCTAATAATAAAATTGAATACTTGTGTATGGCTAGTGGTCAGTGTACGATGCAGGCTGTAAACAGATCAGTAAGGAGATTTTAGCAAGTAACTAGTACCGTAACAAGTTACACGTGGAAAGTAAATGACATCGGATTGATATATTCTTTGAAACAATGGAAACCAAGCTTGGGTTGACTAATATGGGATAACAACTTCACCCTCCGCTTTATCAGAAATAATCTTTTGGTTCATTTTTACGACCGTCACGTCTATATTCCCCAAGCGGGAGTGGCAGAGAAGTACTGAGTACACCCACGTTCCGTCGACGAAGTTAGGCCCCATGTAATAGCGGGCGAGCCTATTGCCATATACCGGGCACAATTCCAGACTCCCGACTCGTACTGAGAAGTTTTCGTTTGAAAAACTACACTTGTCTGACCTAGGATTTGAACCCAGGACCTCGTGATCACAAAGCGATGCGCTTTGCCAATTGACCACCGAGGCAGTCATCATCATTTTTAAAAACATTGAAAATGGTGGAAAGGAATAAAAATTTTAATCTGTTCATGAAATGGTGAACGCATCGACAGCCCACGCATCAGGTTCATTCCTCCGTCTGTCTATGGATGTAAATCATTATAAGGATGATCATGTAATTTACATAATCATCACAACGGAATACACAACAAATAGATTCCCTACATTATCTAAAGACAATGATAATATTGGAGGTAAGCTTGGGGTTTGTGCCAACACGCCGCGGCCGTGGTCCCGTTACTGTAATGGTTTTAGACCCGAACAACGAGTTGGGAAAAATATTATAAGAAGACAAGATTTATAAAGCTGCTTTTGGATATATGAATATGATATACTCTGGTGTGCAAGTTTTGCTACTGTTGAAGTGCTTAAAAGGGGTCCTATTTTAAGAAATGGTGGTAAATTTGTTGATTTCGATAATAAGTTTTTATCGAGTTGCTAGATGCGTCTTAGAAAATGATAATAAAGGGGGCTGTTTAGAGGTTTGTGTCTGCATCTTAAGTGATGGTTTTAGTCCCGAAGCGATTTAGGAAAAATAATTATAGAGAGAGATAGAGAGAAAGAGTGAGGGAGAGAGAAATGCCGAAACAATTTTTAGGTACTAGTGTGTAAGTTTTGCTTCTTGTTTTTTGAGATGTTCAAAGGCGTCACGTTATGAGAAATTATGGTAATTTTGATTGTGTTGATAATATTGTCTTCTGAATCATTACGAGGGTCTTAGAAAACGATAGTATTGGAGGCTATCTTGAGGTTTCTCCCTACATGGCACGGCTTGCTCCCGTTACTGCAATGGCTTTAGACCCGAAACGATTTGGGATAAATATTATAGAAGTGACAAGAAATAGAAAGCTATTTTCGGCTACTAGTGTGTATATTTTTCTCGTTTTCCTTTGAGATAGGCGTCATATTTTGAGAAATGACGATTAATTTAATGATAATGTCAACTAAGTCGCTATAAGGAACAGATTGCTACTTTGTCTAGACAATGATAATATTCGAGGCTGCCTTGAGGTGTCTGCCTGCACATCGCGGCTCGCTCCCGTTACTGTATAAGAGGTTTGGACCCGAAACAATTTGGGAAAAATATTAAAGCGAGACAAGATGTTGAAAGTTGCTAATAGAAACTTTTCTGCAAGTATTGCTAGTTTTGAGGTGTTTCAAAGGCGTCAAATTTTGAGAAATGGTGATAAATTTGATTGCTTTGGTAATACTGTCAACTGAGTTGCTACAAGGGTCTTAGCCGATAATATTGGAAGCTTTTTAGGGATTTGTGCCTCCCCTTTACGTGATGGTTTTAGATTTATTTATTTTTTTTAAACGTAGCCCCATACTAGGATTTATTCCTGTGTCGTGGGTGCGTTTACAAACATGAAAATTCACAAACGAATACCCAGACCGGAACAAATAATTGTGGATCACACAAAGATTTGTCCCGTGCGAGAACCGAACCCGCGACTATTCGACACAGTGGGCGGAGCAGCTCAAGCTCTTAACCACTGCGCTAAATCGTCCGACTCGAATGATATAGGGAAAAATTTTAAAGAGAGAGCTAAAGAGGTAAGAAGAAAAAGAGATATATAGGTAAAAATAGTTAGAGATGCAGGAAAATGTATTCAGGTATTAGTTAATAAGTTGTTGTGTTGTTCAGTGTTTTATGAATACAATCTCTGAAGCTCAAAATAACTTTTCAGGCATGTTTATTATAATCATTGCACTGGGCCGGAACAGGTGAGAGAAGGGAAGGGAGGTCTTCGCCTTGTAGTGGGACCGTATAGGCTTGTAAAAATATTTTTTTCACAACCAGTAATTAGAAACACTTATTCATAAAAATAGAGATACGCACATAATAACAAACCCAAAAATATATAAAACCACTAAATTGGTCACCAAGCACCCTACTATATAATAAATGCGAAAGATGTCTGTATGAGAGTTTTGGCGGGAAGTCAAAGAGTGATGTTGTCAATTTGTTTTAATTTCCAAAACTTGTGTTATTTCGACTAATAATGTGAAATGTTGGTGGAATATTAACCATTATGTGTTCTTATATGTGCATGAGTGAAGGTAATTGTAAGAAAGTGATAAAACGTGCCTTTTCGACTTCCCTCAAAACGGCCGTTGCAATTGGTATGTAAAGTATCCACCGCTTTACTATCCAGGGTGGGGTACTTCATTAATTTCATTATCATCGTTGTCATCAAATTCATCGGGGAGTCGAATTAATTTAAACAAACACGATTATATATCTCACTGGACACTGGCAAAATATACTCATAATTAGTGTGAAGCCATAACTTGAAGACGAAGAAGAAGATCTTTATTGGCTTGAACATTTAGTGGCTTGAACATTTGTTATTCATTCACGTCTCAACACCTGATCGGATTTAGGTAAAATTTTACGGAAAGTTAAATTATATAAAAAAATTACATAAAATAGGCAGAATCACGAACAAGGCGTAGTTAAAAATAATAGAAGTACTTTCCAAAATGTAAAAGCTTAAATTTTATTAGTGACCATCAAGTCTGTCCTTGGAGATCCAGAAACGGTCGTGTCTTTATTAATGTTACTGTTATTGCGTCTCGACTAAAAAGGTGATAGTTTTACGGTAATCTAGAGGCCCGGTTTGTATCATAAACGTAATGGCCGTAGATTTTATTTCAGATAGCATTTTTTTTGCTTATTTCTGAGAAAAAGCTATTTCGTAAGTAAAATGTGTGTGAATTATATTTTCTTTATTTGATAAGAATATAACTAGAAATAGACCGAGTCTTATCTGAAGGACGAGTCAAGAGTTTCCGTAACCGGCGAGCGTGCATGAGACAAACTTTGAGAGTGGAGGAAGGCAGAGAAGTATGTAAAGAATGAACCTGTTGGAACTCTGTACTCTCTGCCTACCCCGCAAGGGATCTGGCGTAATGATATAGAATATTACTGGAATATTACTTGTAAGCTGTGTAAGCATGATAGTTTAATCTCGTTCCAAGTGAAGCTTTATGTTTGAAATTGTATGTAAGCTTCTGTTTTAAAAAATACATGTTTTTATTTCATTGTAAGTCCTTTTTATTGACCTATACAGATAAAGTATTTTTTGAATTTGACTTTATGAGTTAAAAAAATATATTGTTATATACATATTTATAGTGTATGAAAAAGACCTTTTCCTAGCAGAGGAATAATATAGGTTAACAAAAAAAAACAATAAATTAAGACTTAAAATATTGAAAAAAAGTTATTTGTTTGAGGACACTTAAAATGGGCTTATAAAGAACACTGTATAATATGTAGTGTTTACAAAATAATATGTCGACATCAATATTGTCAAAATTTATCGACCCGACCCCATCACTAGTCCGATCCAGAACATAATCCTTATGTACGGCTCGCGGACTGCGCCCGCGCACCACGGGAATTTCCTCCACTCCGATCTAGGTCTCTAACCTATTCGCGCCTTTATTAAAAAGGCGTCAACACGTTACTTCGCGAACGCATCTACCCATGCGAATCCGTTAATCGTACCCACCGCCGACTACGATCTCCCCCCCGACCCCTGCCACCACTGCCGGCCGCGACATGTTCTCACCGACCCCCCCGATGCTTTGTCCTCCCTTCTTTCCGCTCAGAATACGGGCGACGACGACGTAGTAGTAGTAGATCCCCTCCCATAGCCGGCGGTTGACCGGTGCACTTAGTAGTGCACCCGTCCCCCTACAGCGACTGTCCCAAACGCCTCTTCGAGGCGCCCTCGAGTATGTCGCCTCTTGCCCTTCTGGCTGGCTAGAGCGTAGTGGTTGCACGCTCGCCTTTAAATCCGGTGAAGCTGTAAAGGCCTCGCGGCCAACAGCGTACATCATTCACACACACACACACACACACACACACACACACAACACACACACACACACCACGGGAATTTGAATGTCACGGCCTGTCAGAACTTAGCTACGACGCGAAGCGCTTGTCATTGTTTTCTGTACTAAGGCACACGCGGGTAAATCATATTTGCTTGTTTTATGTTTCATCTTCTTATTCACTTTCACGCTATCATTATATGAACTGTTTCCTGTTATCATCAAACATTCATTTGCTGTGATTTTTGTACTTATGCTTCTACCCTACGATGCCTTCTGAACTTTTCAGACAATATAATATACAACTGTAAGTGTGTTATTCATTTCACTAACACCGAAGAATATCCTAAACGTTGGCAGCCCCGGATCTGGGGCAAGCCGGGGCACCTGCCCCGGGCGGCAGTTTCAGGGGGCGCCAAAATCCTGGGAATATTATTTCATGTCACACCAATGAAAAAGTTATTAGGTAGAGATAATGAAGCGTACAAATTTATTAAAGGGTTCTTATTGTCCCATTCACGAAAAACGCCAACCATTATATAATTGTGAGTTTTTTTTAAGTAATATCTCAAACGCTGGAAAGAGGGGCGCCACTTAACAAGTTTCTGCCCCGGTTCGAAAAAATCGTAGATCTGGGGCTGAACGTTGGTATCTTATATACCTAATTTCTATAGACGGTTGAATCTGCCGTCACTACCGCGAGTGACGTAACGCAGGATCGGCAACTTATTGACGTATGACGCCAAACGTATTGACGTTTGTCCGCGTTTCCCGTCTATCTGTTCCCAGTAGAAGTAATAATACATATTTCTGTCAGGTCTTTGGTACGTGTCCCGACTCACTGATAGGAATGTAGTGACTCTATTAAGCTTTCTCTTGGAGGTTTTATTTTTCATACAGTATCGAAAGAACGGCCGAAGAAAAAATTACAGTAGGTACCGGGGAGGACCTAGAATATCATACTATCACCAAATAGACCATGTCTTGTTTTGAAGGCAAGTCAAGAGTCTCCGCAACCGGCGAGCGTATATGAGACGATATATGAAAGTGAAAGAAGGTCTTACAGAGAGAGAAGTCTGTCAAAAGAGGGGTCTGTAAGGAAAGAACCTGTTAGAACTCTGTACTCTCTGCGTACCCTGCAAGGAATTTGGCGTAATAATATAGATAGAAAGATGATATTTGTTACATAACGTAAATCGGCCTAGTATACTTTGCCACTGCTATGCAAAAGCTTTCTCTCACAAATCGATGTAAAAGAGAATATGTCATACTTCAGCACGCCGCCCCAGTGCGGATTAGTAAATGCCGGTTTGTAGCCACCTGCTGATGGAACACAAAATTTTAGAAATACAAAAAATTATAATATAAATGGAATCAGGTCTGGAAGAGGATGTTCGGATCAAGTCTTCTCACTCCGCAACATCGTAGAGAAGCATCTGGCAGTGGGGCGGAAGGTTTTCTGCGGTTTTGTAGATCTGGAGAAGGCATTTGACAGAGTTGTGCGAAAGAGACTTTGGGACATTTTGCCAGAGTATGGTATAGATGGCACTCTGTTGCGAGCCGTCCAGTCCACTTATGTGGACTGCAAGGCATGCGTACGGGTGGGTGGTAACAGGTCACCCTGGTTTGACGTTAAAATCGGCGTCAAGCAGGGTTGCGTGTTGCCCGCTAGACTGTTTATAATATATCTGGACAAAAGTCTTCAAAGACTGAAAGCGATGAATGAAGGTGTACAAATGGGTGACTTAGTGGTAAACCATCTACTTTATGCAGATGACACGGTTTTAATAGCGCCAACAGCCACTGATCTGCAAACACTAGTCACAGTTATGAAAGACGACTGCATGATCAATGGCTTACACTTGAATGTGAAGAAAACCAAGATTATGGTTTTATAAAGGGAAGAAACCAGAACGAATGTAAGGATTGTGGTTGGTAACGATGTGCTGGAGCAAGTGAATGAGTTTGTATATCTTGCATGCGCCTTCAGTAAGGATGGGAAATACACCGCTGACAGAGAGAGAAGAGTGAGTGCAGGGAACAGAGTGAATGGTGCGATGGGAAAGCTACTCGGGAGCCGGCACTTAAGCCATAAGGCGCAGCTGGCCATACATAACGGAGTTCTTGTCCCAACGCTGTTATATGGTAGCGAGAGCTGGGTATGTAAGAAGGAGAATGAAAGTAGGATAAATGCGGTAGAAATGCGAGATCTGCGGAAGATGTGCGGAGTGAAGCTGACCGACCGCATTAGCAACAGCATAGTAAGACAGCAAGTAGGTATGAAATATAGTATCGGTGTAAAGATGAGAAAGGGCATGCTCCGTTGGTTCGGGCATATAGAAAGAATGGCAGAGGAAAGAATGACAAAACAGATATACAATGTGAAAGTGGAAGGATGCAGGTACCGGGGAAGACCTAGACTATCTTACCACGACCAAATAAACCGAGTCTTATCTGATGGAAAAGTCAAGAGTCTCCGTAACCGGCGAGCGTGTATGAGACGAACTATGAGAGTCGAGGAAGCCAGAGAGGTATGTAAGTAAAAAAAACCTGTTGGAACTCTGTACTCTCTGCCTACCCCGCAAGGGATCTGGCGTGAGGTTATAGATAGATAGATAGATAGATATAATATAAATTGCCACGACTCCAAATCAACGGTCTCTTTGGAATAGTGGTGAGAGCAAGATCACGAGATCCTGTAGTGTTACAATTCAAAAAATGTTAGCAACAGTCCTGAGTCCGAATATGTGCCTGGTATATGGCAATAGGCTCGCCCCTATTACATGGGTCCTAACTTAGTTGGCAAAAAGGCGGTGTAAGTAGTACACCTTTGCTACCCATGCTTGGGTAATATAGGCGTGACGATGTTTTTTTGTGATTTTTATTTTTTGTAAGTACTTCTTCTTCTTTAAGTTATGGCTTCACACTAATTTTAAGTGTATTTTGCCAGTGTCCAGTGAGATATATAATGGTGTTTGTTTAAATTAATTCAACTCCCCGATGAACTTGATGACAACGATGATAATGAAATTAATGAAGTACCCCACCCTGGATAGTAAAGCGGTGGATACTATACATACTAACTGCGGCGGCCGTTTTAAGGAAAGTCAAAAAGGCACGTTGTATCACTTTGTTACAATTACCTGTACTCATGCACATATAAGAACACATAATGGTTGATATTTATTTATTTATTTAAGGACTACCAACTGAGTTTGCAATAGTAAATTACAATTATTCATTATATATATATATATATATGTATATATATATAACCTTATTCTAATTGCAACTCTGATAATAGGTAATCACAGCATGTACCAAAATATATTTTATAATTAGAAAGTTTAAATAAAAGAAAAATAATAATGCTTTAGGTTCAACAGCAACTCTTTAATATTTCTTTTTTGAATTTTGATTGTGAGTTATTAAATATATCAATATTCTCATTTTTAGATATAAGTCTATTGTAGAGACAAGACAGTCGAGGAACAGGTGAATGTTTACCAACATTAGTTCTACATGATCGGATGTGGAACAAGGGACGGGGTTTTCGGAGCAGCCGCGCAGGCACGTTAATAAAAAACTGAGAAGAGGAGGGGAGTTAATGATGCCATTAATAATTTTATAAAGAAAAGACATGTTTAACAGATCACGTCCATCCCTTAATGTTTGCATTTTGAAATGCTTGACCCTATCTTCATACGATTTTATGTTTCTCGGTGGTGTGAAACGGTAGGCCATGTTTTTTAGTAACTTTTTTTGGACTTTTTCTATTCTATTAATATGGACATTATAGACAGGTGACCAAACAGCACAGCAATAATCAAGTTTACTCCTGACATAGCTGTTATATAATAATAATGTGGTGGATATGTTTTTGAACTCTCTGCCATTCCGCAAAATAAAGCCTAGTGATTTGTTAGCACTATTCAAGATTCCGTCGATGTGTGAAGAAAATTTAAGTTTTGTATCAACTACAACTCCCAGGTCACGGATATCACATACTTCTTGTATAACCTCCCCAGATAAGTTATACTTGGTGATGAATTTGTTGTGTTTTAGTGTAAACTTTATATAAACACATTTAGAGGGGTTCAAAAACATTTTGTTATTTATTAACAATGAAGAGAGTCTATTTATATCACGCTGTAAAAGCTCAGCATCATTGATATTATTTATAAAACGCATTATTTTGAGATCATTAGCAAATAGATAACAATTTGAGTGTGTAAAGATATCAGTTATATCATCAATGAAAATATTAAAGAAAAGTGGACCCAAGTTTGGGCCCTGCGACATCCCGGAAGTAGGCGTAAAAGGATTGGAGCTGTGCCCTTCCATGACCACCCTTGAAGATCTTTTACTTAAGTAAGATGCACACCAATCCAGTAGTTGACAAACAATCCCAATCTTTTTCAGTTTATTTATTAATATACGATGATTCACTTTGTCGAATGCTTTAGAAAAATCTGTATAAATTGTGTCTATTTGTCCACCTTTGTCAACAACAAGTGCAATATCTTCAATATACTGAAAAAGATTTGAATTAGTGGACCTCTGTGTCATGGAACCATGCTGAGAAGAAGATAATTTATTTCTAACATGGTTATAAATATACGGATACACTAATGACTCAAAGACTTTAGCGAGTGTTGACAGTATGGATATAGGTCGATAGTTAGTAATCAAATCTTTTTTACCACTCTTGTGAATTGGTACGATTCTGGCCTCCTTCCATTTATCAGGAAAAGTACCTGTAGCTATAGATTTATTAAATATAATGTACAAAGGTTTACACAGTTGTTTCGCACAGTTTAAAATAAAACTCGGAGGAATATTATCTGGTCCTGCTCCCTTTGATAAGTCCAAGTTTTTAAGTTTACCTTCTATGGTACTGGTTTCGATTGTAAAGTCTTGGATTTCTTGCCCTAAGCCAACAATATTATCAACGTTAATTACATCGTCATTATCACTGTCACCAATGCTATCAAGTTCATAAACAGAGGAGAAATGTTTTGCAAATAGTTCAGCGACTTGCATTATACTGTGGCCTGTGATATCATCTAGAATCATAGTTGGAGGATAATTAGAGCTATTTTTGCGTTGGTTTTTGATGTGTGACCAGAAAAACTTTGGATTTTTAGTTATAAAATTTTCTAATGATGTGATGTAATTATTGTAGCATTTAACTATTAATTTTTCACAGTCAGCGCGTAAATAACTGAATTCGATTTTATCTAAGGGATTACGAAATTTTTTATACTTTAGTTGATATATAAATATCTTTCTTTTGAGCATAAAAACTAGAGACGCTGAGAACCAGATAGGGTAATCATTACTATTACTCTTTTTAGAAAAAGAAACATGGCTTTCAATTGTTTTTCTAATAATTTTGTAAAATTTGTCTACCATTTCATGTATATTACCGCATTCCTCAAACTCAATTTGCCAATTAATGTTATTTAAGGCACGATTAATTATTTCATAATCAGCTTTTCGAAAGTTAGGTGTAGATTTAACATTATTTTTGTGATTTTTTTCGAGAGATTATATCCATTTTGATTAGTACTTTTAAAGGCGAGTGTAACTTATCGATATATCTTATGGGGTTAGTGCATTCAGTGACTTTAATATTAGTATTTGAGTTACTCATGATAAGATCCATAATTTTATTGTTGCTGTTCGAAATATGGTTAAACTGAACAATGTCATTTAGTGACATAAAGTCTATTAAACTACTCTTTAGAACGCAATTTGCATAATTTTTTGGTATAGTAAAAGAATCAGTGTTATCAGTTACCCAGTTAATTCCACTTAGATTAAAATCTCCTACAATAATAACAGAGCTGTTGTTTTCATGAACTGTGCCACACTTATTTAAGTAGTTATCTAATGTAATTTGGGTGACAGGAGGAGGTAAATAAACCGCGCATAAATTCAAGATCTGCTCCCCCGGTTTACCACAATCAGTTCTGACCCACACATCCTCACAGTCACTCTCCCAGTCACACATACGTCGCGATATATACTGCTTTTTTACAGCAACTAGAACGCCACCTCCCCTTTGCCTACAACTGTAAATGGGTGAGCTCTCTCTGTCTCGTCGAAAACAGATATGAATCTATCATCAAATATTTCTGAATCAAAAAAACTGTTATTAAGCCATGTTTCGGTTAAAATTATAACATCGTAATTATTTTGTAATATTTGTTGTTGAGCCTGTACAGTACTTAACCTAAGGCCTCTAACATTTTGGTAATAACAAGATAAATGAAAAATTGTTGAGATCATAAAAGGCATTTACGCATATAAGTGCAGACTACAACTAAAACCAATACAAAAACAAAATAAAGTTTCATAATCAAAAATAAATACCCAAAATATGCATATCTTTAACAATTTTTTTTTATTCCAACTATATTGCACATTATTAGTCGAAATAATACAAGTTTTGGAAATTAAAACAAATTGACAACATCACTCTTCGACTTCCCGCCAAAACTCTCTTGACTTACTCATACGTTTTCAGTTTTTTGTTTTTGTTTTAGTACTTACGTTGTTCAAGGGTCACGATGATTTCCTACAAAAGTATCAATCAAATCGGTCTATTGCAGTCCACTGCTGGACATAGGCCTCTCCCAATTCGCGCCACAATACACGGTCCTCCGCCTTCTGCATCCAGTCCCACCGCGCGACCTTCTTAAGGTCGTCGGTCCACCTAGCTGGGGGGGCGCCTTACCTTACGTTTACCGAGTCGTGGTCTCCACTCTAGAATTCGTCTGCTCCATCGGCCATCGGTTCTTCAACAGACATGGCCAGCCTACTGCCACTTTAGCGAACTCACTCTGCGAGCTAAGTCAACTACTTTTGTTCTTTGACGGATAACCTCATTTCGGAGTTTATCCCTCAAAAAGACTCCGAGCATAGCCTGCTCCATAGCTCGCTGCGCAACTTTGAGCCTATGTACTAGCCCTAGTGTAAGTGTCAAAAGTATGAGAAAATCTTTTAGCGATTTCTGACTTTACTCGTACTCCGGCCTCAGTTGATTCAATAGGAGTTTTTGATCCTCATAAGAAACAGAATCTATTGGCACCAAAAAAAGTGTTTGTGTAAATTATCCATATTTTTGTTGACTGTACATTTTTTCAAAATCTGTAAATGCAGCTCGAAATGTCTCAAAAAGTTAGGGATAGTTTTTTAAGACCGTTTTATTGTAGCTACTACGGTTGAGGTAGCGGCCCTTACAGTCCCGTCTCAAAAATCTACCTTGATAGTGAATAAGGTCTCGCTTACATCGTTAAACCGTAATAAAACTGAAAAAAATAGTTTTCAAAAGTTGTTTTATTCAGACCTTAGTCCATATTTTATACGTATTATAAAAACTTAAGGCTACAAGTATTAAATCTCTAGCAATAAATCAAACGACTCAAAAAACCAACGACATATATTACCAACGACTTGGAAGTAACCCTCAAATAATCCAACAGAGTCCTTATTCGGTACCACTAATTGAACACGTAACGCGGCGTGTTACGATAGTTTCGTAAAATAAGTTTATATACTCAATTAGGACAGTGAATACCATTCTTTTCTCATATCATAGATTTTTTTTAAACTAGTCGCAATCTAGGAATTATTCCTGTATCATAGGTGCGTTTACGAAAATGAAATTCCATACTGAAACACCTTTACTGAAACAAACATTTGTAAGAAGATTTTTACTCTGTACTTCCTACCCAGTAAGGGATCTGGCGTGATGATAAAGATCGATAGACAAAGATTTGTTTCGTGCGGGAATCAAACCCACTGCATGGACCGTCTTAACCTCTTAACCAAGCCTGACTACCTAGTTAAAAACTGCATAAAATATTCATAAATATAATTCTTACACCTTTTTCGTAAATCAGTCTATCTAATGATGATTAGTTGTCCACCATTACACAATAATTCCACAAAGTTATCAAAATACGCCGCGTTTAGTTATAGTGAATAATGCACCGTACTCGAGTGAGGCAATTTTTTGTCGGATCCGACCGACCACGGTTCAGATAGTTGTGGGGATTTGCTGAACATTTGTCAATAACGACAGCTGGTTCCATCACTTGGGTTTATAAGATGTCCATCTGTCTGCGGTTTATGTATGTGATTTTAGTAAGAGGAAAATTGTATCCTAGTTACTAGCGGCCGCCCGCAACTTCTTCTGCGTTTGTATGTTTATAAATTATAACATATGCGTTTGATAACATATCCGATGGAGCGCTCGGGAGGCGCTCGGCCGGTGGTCGGCTGGGCGGCGCGCACGTCATACTGTGGGCGCGAAGTCGCGTTGGCCGGGCTGCCACCTAACTCTTAGTATCACGCTCGCACTCATATTGGTGTCTTTGCAGCTATGCTTTGTTTGTAATCGCTGGTAGCGTTGCGGCAGGAGGTCGCCACTAGACCAACGCCAACAAGGCAGTCAAATGTATATCATCATAATTATTATTAGCTTCTACAACCCACTGCAGGGCATAAGCTTTCTCCCTCTTGTACCATTCTTTCGGTCCTATGCCAATCTACCCCAAGTTCTGTCTACAACTCTCGATATATAATCTACCCATCGAGTCATTGGTCAGCTCATTCGTCGTTTGGCTATTTCAGGCCACCATTCTGTCATAACCTTACTCTATTTATTGTCATTTCTTCTAGCAACATGCCCTGACCAAATGTATATATGCACACTTATTCCTATTTATCTATATATCTACGTACCCCACAAGGGAATAGCAGATCACTAGGTAGGCAGAGAGCACAAAGTACTCATTTGTTTATCTTTATCATCACGCCACAAAGAGTACAGAGTTACAACGGGTTCTTTCCTTGCAGACTTCTCTGGCTTCCACCACTCTCAACATGAAGCTCATTGTTCGTATCATACAGACTCGCCGGTTACGGAGACTCTTGACCATACTAATTTTGTGGATTCATACTAATCTTTATTTAGTAAAATATCAGATTTTACTAAATAAAGATGAACATAATAGCACGCTTTTTGACAAAGTTATCCTGTTCGTTCTACGCCCTGGTTTTGTATGATAGGATAATTAAGTGAACTACACTTCCCGCCACCGTGAACGGTTACCGGTCGATATTTAATGTACTTCTACCTAAAAGGGTTAGGCTTGTTGGAAATATACAGAAATTTGTTTTGTACGTTGCCGTAAGTTAAAAAAGTTTGAAGGTACCCCAGAATAACAATGAAGTATGCAGGATAAACACCTCAGACTCTCCGGTTTGCATGGTTGCCCTAAAGCACTCGAAACTTCGGGGGCTTAAAATTAAACAAGCGTTCAAAGTAGAAAACCTTCGTGCTTTATTTTCGAAGTTATCTCTCTTCCTTAATACGCTGTTGAGATACTTTTGTATCTTAGACCATAATTTCTCACATTAGCATTACAGTCACAATTGGTGGAATGCTATGATATCAGTAACACCATAATATCTGTAAAAAAAGAAATATGTGTCACTGTCAGTTATGCCACTTGGAAAATAAATGTCATTCATGTAAATCCTGCATTTTATTTATACTACCAAATATTACATTTCTTTCTTTTCTTTTTAAAAACGTAGCCCCACTCTAGGATTTATTCCTGTGTCGTGGGTGCGTTTACAAACATAAAAATTCTCAAACAAATACCCAGACGGGAACAAATAGTTGTGGATCACACAAAGATTTGTCCCGTGCGGGAATCGAACCCGCGACTATTCGACACAGTGGGCGGAGCAGCTCAAGCTCTTAACCACTGCGCTGAATCGTCCGTCATTCGACGGCGACATTCACATTGACGGCGCGGATGGGATTTCCAAAATACCCAGGCCAAGTAATGTGCCGGTATTGCGTTTCTTTTTGGCGTTGGTTTATTTTTATGCTAAGTTTGTTAGGAATATGAGTACTAAGCTTGTACCCTTGTACAACATGCTCGATCGATTGTTGAAAAAGGAGCGGAAATGGTGTTGGTTAGGTGAAAGATTTGTTGGTCAGCGCTAAAGTATTGGCTCATTATGATCCCCAGAGACCACTCGTTGATGGACGATTTAGCGCAGTGGTTAAGAGCTTAAGCCACTCCGCCCACTGTGTCTAATAGTCGCGGGTTCGATTCCCGCACGGGGCAAATCTTTGTGTGATCCACAATTATTTGTCCTGGTCTGGGTATTTGTGTATGTGAATTTTCATGTTTGTAAACGCACCCACGATACAGGAATAAATCCTAGTGTGGGGCTACGTTTTTTAAAAAATAGAAATAGAAGACTCGTGTTAACGTGCGATACCAGCAAGAAGGGGGTGGGGGCTTTTCTTACACAGCCCTGTACGGAGAGCGGCCGCGAGTGGCCGATAGCTTATGCCTCGCGTACGCTGAACGACCCGGAGAAATACTACTCGCAGATACATTGGCTTTGGCTATTATATTTGCAATCAATAAGTTCTATCAGTGACATCAGCTGGTTTTAATTTTTAGTCCTCATTTTGGTGTACCGGCAGTGGTTGCGAGTAGTATGCAGCAGTGGGCGATCATTTTATCCGCCTATAAGTTCGAGATTGAGTATGTTCGGTCGGATAAGAATGAGGAGAATGGGCTGTCGTGGTTGCCAGTACGTGTTAGTGGGACAGCGTCTCAGGTTGTTCCAGAGCAGACATATTTGCATTTTGTGCAGCAGGCTTTGTTGCTAAATTATGACGTGATTAAGGCTTGGACTGCACGGGATCCAATGCTCTCCATTGGTTAGTTATATAAGAGACGACTAGCCTACGGAGTGTGATATTGAGAATTTAAAGGCGTTCTTTGATCCTAAGAATAAGTTGTATGAGGAGATTGGGTGCGTGATGTAGGTCCATAGGTTCATGGTGCCGGAGGGTTGTAAGGAAGATGTGTTTCGTTTGATTCATGAGCCTTATACGGGCATTATTAGATCCAAAGCGATTGCTCGCAGTTATGTCTGTTGGCTGGGGATCGATGAGGCGGTAGAGCGAATGTGCCGGGAGGTCGAGGCACATGTGGATGCACCTCCGCGCGAGACTCCATGTATGTGGCCGTAGCCAAATCGTCCGTGGACGCAACTGCATGTAGCTTTTATGGTTTCCATTGACGGTAGGACGTTTTTAGTTATAGTAGATGCGTTGCCTAAGTGGATGGAAGTTTTGTGTTGAGTACGGTGGCGACAGGAGTGATAGGTCGACTAGTGGAGTTGTTTAATCGGAAGGGTTTACGAAAGCAGATACTGACGGACAACAGGTCATCCTTTACGAGTTCGGCGTTTAGCAATTTTACGTTCAGACATGTGATCGAGCATGTTTTTACGGCACCATATCACTCAGCGTCCAATAGTTTGGCGGAAAATTCTGCAGATGAGGTCTAAAATAGGCAGTATTTGAAGGGCAAAAAGTGCGCCCGCGGCAAGTGTTATAGTGTTATGTTCCAAATAGTTTCACGGTTAGGAATGATAGGGGTTAGGTTCGACATGTGGATCAGTTGAAACGTAGGTCCCTAAAAGGGTCTCTCTGTTGGGGCTACCCAACGTAGCAGCGCATATTCTGAGTCGGAGTCCGCTACTTTTCAACCGGAGGATGAGGGTCAGCCGGTGAGCCTGGGAGGCCAGCATTCCGACCCGTCAAGGGTCGAAGTTCCCTCTGAGGATATGTTAGGGAGCAGGTCTGGCGTTCTAAATTTACCGGAGTTCCAGGATACATTGCCAAGCGTGTCTACACTATCTCAGATGCACCCCGTTAGACAATGTAGGGTTAAGAAGATTATATGATTACAAAACCTAAATGGTAGGCTTTCGGGTGTTTGATTTAGGGCAGCTCGGGCGGGCATAGGGGCAGAAACTATTGTGGGGGAATGTTGAAAAAGAAATGTGTGTCACTGTCAGTTATCACTTGAAAAATAAATGCCATCCATATGACTCCTACGTTTTATTTATATTAGCAAATATTACAATATCCATAAAAAGGCCCCTATCATTTTGGTTAGCCCAACAGTATCTATAATTGGTTCTTATTTTGGTGCATTAGTTGAGCGTTACATCAATGATTATAAACATTACGGTATATAATAAAAAAATGAGTACTATATTATTATAAGGTCACAGACCGTATATACTGACGTCATCAGCGGTTGCGCTCCAACCTCAGTATTGTATGTTTCCATTCCTATGTAAATGAAGGGTCAAGCATAAACTTGTAATATTGAGTAATTGTTTCCGAAAGACGTGTCAGTGACTGAAACTTGAGTCGAACTCCGTTGCCTGTCAGTAAATTTCCGAATAGTTGTATTTACTTGCCGTTCTTCATTTTAGACCTGGGTTTGTTGACCTGATGTAACTATAATTATTATGGATGACGAGCAATAAGCTAGCTACCGCCCTTGTTAAGCTTTAGCTTCGATGTATATGGTAAAACAATTAGGAGCGAGACTGCGCTGAGTTTACTCGCTTGATTTCTCGCTAGTTGTAACCCCTAAAAATGTATGTAAGGCAGGCCAAAATAGTCGATCGCGATGCCTCAAAATTCGAAGACTTGGTTGGTGGTGTAAGTAAGGTTAGAATAAGTAAGCTGATTGAAGAGCTTAAAATTAATTACGTACTTTAAAATTGTGTTTTCACTATCTGACAGTCACAATAATTTTAACATTAACATGACTATACTGAATTCAAGACCAGCGCCTATAGCCAAGTTGACAATCTACAGTCGTTAACGCTAATAGAAAGCGGAAAAATGTATGGGAATGACATTTTGCAACGAAAAGTCACTTGGTCAAAACAATGCGCTATCGATTGCGACAAGAGAATAGAAACAAAACGCTTGCAACTTGTCTAGGCCCTCGGTTCGGCTGAGCAGCATTTGGGAAGCTACGTAACATCTCGTCCCAAATGCCGAAGTGTCTCAACATAATAATCTTCGACCACTATGTGTTGCCAGTGAGGACTTACGGCACTGAAACATGGTCGGTCACGATGGGCCTCATAAGACAGCTCAATCTTGACCCAAAGAAGAGAGCCATGCTCGGAGTTTTCCTGCGAGATCGAATCAGAAACGAAGATATCCATAGAAGAACTAAAATCACATTGCACTCAGAATTGCTAAGCTTATGTGGCAGTGGATGAAACACATTGCTCGTAGAATTCACGGTCGTTGGGGCAGAAAAAGTCACAAGTGGCTTCTTCTTCTTTTCGTGTTAATGGTTCATATCTGTCTCGCTATGTAAGTGGCTAGCTCAATCACGCCATTTGTGGCTGTACTCAGCTCTTCTATTGTACATGTGGTACATAACGGGCAGACCAGCAAGTGTGAAGTCGCACCATAATCGCAGGCTGTTAAATTTAGATCTCATAACCCCCATGTGCACAAATTTTGCCTGCACCTATCTACTTGAGTGCGGCATCGATTTGTGAGTGGCGACTGCGTAACAAAAGACTTGGGAGGGGGCAGATCCCCTACAAGATAAACCGATGACCTGGTGAAGGTAGTAGGTAAAAGGTGGACGCGAACAGTACAAAGCAGGTCATCATGCCGATAATAAGGGGAGACCTTTATCCTAATGGACCTTTTTTGGCGGAAGAAGGCATACAACAAAAACCTGAACGCAAAAATTGTTATTAGAGTTTCTCTCTCATCATCATCATCTGTAAGACAAAGCCCCTCCCCAAAATCAACACGACGACCTGGTCTGTGTTGTACGCATTCAGCACACCACCTTGTGGGGGACCTGCCTACTCCATGTCTTTCGGTATGAAGTCACCACTCGAGAACCTTTCCGCTTAAATGGTCGTCAGTGAGTTTTTCTCTACCACTAGAATACAATATTTTTTTATTTTTACTTACCCCGTCACCCCTATATCCACCATGCGGGGGTAGCAGCGGTGTACTGTGTACACCCACATTTTACCGACGATGTTAAGTCCCATGTGATAGGGGGCGAGCCTACTGCTAGTATATCGGGCAGTCCGGTCCCGATCGTGAACGCGAGTGCAAGCAAGGCAACGCACCTCTGCTGCGATAATGAATAACGTATCGAAAAGACTTAAATGTGCTAGTTGTAATATTGTGATTTGTGAGGTGTTGGCCTTTATACAAAACAAACTAGATGTTATGGACGAACAAAGCCTTGTGCAAATATGCGAGAGTGCTTTTAATACGGCAGACATCAAGTTGGCAAAGTCGTTACTGTTTGAATCGATGAGCAAGCGACCGACAACGCGAAAGCGTTAAGGAAAAACCTTACGAGACTTGGAGGACATAATTTGCTTATTAAAGGAGACGGATCCTGAAGAGATTCCGATTTTTGTGGCCAGAAAATTAGAAAAATTGCCGCCCGTTACATTCGATCATGTCGATGTTACCGCGTTGCTCAAGAAGATAGTTTTACTTGAGAAAAGTATACATAATTTTCAACATCAGTATGCTACCAAAAGTGAATTAAATGATCGAATTAACGAATTTTATAAAACTACATCTTTTGTAAATCAAGAGAGAAATGTAAACACGCAGAGAGGAGGTAGATTTAAAATGTTTGACAGTGGGCCGATGGCACTACCAACATTATGTGGTGATGAATCATTTGATGTCAAACGCAATGAGTGTGCAAACTATCCATCTCTTTCCTCTATGCACGAGCTGCCACCTGCAACGTCGCCGGCCCCGGCGAGCGAGACTAGCGCGGGTGTAAATGAGACGACAAGTGCATGCGCAATATCAACTGATAATAAGGAGCCGTCGCATACCGGTTGTGCGTCGCGACCGCCAGCGCTGAATAATGAAGCAGCTGATCGATGTAAACAAATTAATGTTATGATGGATGAGCGTCGGTCGTTTTCTGAGGTTATTCAGAAAGACGGTGAATGGAAAGTATCGAATAATAATGAGGAATGGACTTTGGTTCAGAAACGAAGCCATAGAAATCGGTTTATTAGTCAAAGGGGGAGAGCGTTAGTTGATCTTCAAGAAAAAGGTGTGCAGTTTAGAGCTGCGGACACAAAAGTGCCTCTATTTATATCCAATGTGCATAAAGAGGTATCTGAGCAGGATATTATTACCTATGTGTATGAGAAGACCGGAGAGCGAGTTACACTAGTTAAAATTAAAATGAAACAGGAAAAAGACTATAATGCTTACAAGGTCTTTGTAACTAAGCATAACATTGATACCTTCTTAGATGATAAGTTGTGGCCATCTGGAGTATCATTTAGGCGATTTGTGCATTACCATATGAGGCGAAACAATAATGAAGTTGAAAATACAGATAGCAAAAATGGTCAATCTTAGTAGAATAGTAAGTTTCAATTGCAAATCACTCAAGAGGTCATTGGAAGGAATCAGAGCTTTGTGTGAGTCAGCGGACGTGGTAGCCCTCCAGGAGACATGGTTGCTGCCACACGATTTTCCGCTACTTAGCACAATCGATGATAACTTCGGGTGTACAGGAACGTCGGCTGTGGACACCGCGGCAGGCCTGCTGAGCGGAAGACCATACGGTGGCGTCGCATTATTGTGGCGTAAGAGTGCGTTCGAGTCAGTGTTGCCGATCGATTGTAATAATGTGCGAGTGTGTGCGGTCAACATAACTGTAAGTAGTAGATCTGTAGTGATTTTCAGCGTCTACATGCCCACGAACTCTAATGACAATCTTCCTGAGTTCACAGCTTGTCTAAGTACTATTCGCTCAATAATTGAAATAGAGGAGAATAAGGGCGTTGAAGCTTTTTATATTATAGGAGACTATAATGCACATCCGAACGAGTTGTTTTATAATGAAATGATAAACTTTTGTCTGGATCAAAGTTGGTTCTGTGTAGATGTGAATATGTGTGACAGTAATACCTACACTTTTACAAGCGAATCTCATGGCTGTAACAGATGGTTGGACCACTGCATAGTCACTGAGTCTGCGCGGCAATCTGTTGTTAATGTGACAGTACTCTATGACTTGTATTGGTCTGACCATTTTCCGATTGTGGTCGAATGTGATTTACATAAAATTAATCCTAAATTTGTAGATAAGGTAAATAATAAACCTGCAAATCGTGTTATATGGGGTGAGAGGTCGCCAAAGCAGATTAGCGAGTACCACGACCTCTGTCACTCTGGACTAAGGCTGATAGATGTTCCTTGTGAGCTGCATGGTTGTTGTGATAGGCTGTGTGATCACAAGGAGCATCGCTCGGTTCTTGATGAAATGTATTTAAATATTGTAAATACACTTGCAATGTCCGCAGTACAGACCTATAGGACACAGTGTCGGAGGAAGGGTGGCTATATCACCGGGTGGAATAAATATGTCGCCGGCGCACACCGCGAGGCGCGGCTTAAATTCCAAGTGTGGACTATGGCCGGTCGCCCGGCCAGTGGTCGTGTATTTAATGATATGGCGGAGGCGAGGAGACATTTCAAGGCTAAACTCAAGTGGTGTCAAAACAGGCAAGATCAGCTTAGAATGGACCATCTCGCGTCCAACCACGCTACTAAGAACTTTAAGCATTTTTGGAAAAACACTAATAAGATGAATGTAAGGCCGAGTCTCCCGGTGAGTGTCGGTGGTATTACTGACCACAAGCATATTGCCGATGCTTTTAGGGACCATTTTTCTGTGCGGTCGCCCTTAATCGCGGTTCCTCATAACGCAAACGATACGGAGACCATGGCGACAAAACGGAACCCAAAGATACCAGCTAAGATAGTGGCTAGAATTATCTCAAAAATGCAACGTGGAAAGTCACCGGGTCACGATGGTCTCAGTATCGAACATTTTAAGCATGCGGGTATCCATCTGCCCAGGGTGTTGTCACTGTTTTTTACACTGTGCTTGGGACACTCTTATCTGCCGGAACCGCTTATGCAGACGATAGTCGTTCCCATAGTTAAAAACAAGACTGGTGATACATCCGATATAAATAACTATCGACCCATCTCGCTCGCTACTACCACGGCCAAGGTGCTTGACGGTCTGTTGAATGACTGTCTCTCCGAGCACGTTAAGGTGCATGATGCCCAGTTTGGGTTCAAGACAGGAGTATCAACGGAGAGTGCCATCCTGAGCCTGAAACACACAGTCAAGTACTACACTACGAGGAGGACGCCGGTATACGCGTGTTTTCTTGACTTGTCGAAAGCGTTTGAACTCGTCGCATATGATATACTATGGGACAAGTTGGGAGACACGGGTGTGCCGGCGGAATATACAGCACTTCTCAGATACTGGTATGCTCACCAGAAGAATCAGGTGAGGTGGGTCGGTGCTTTGTCGGATGAGTACAGGATGGAATGTGGTGTACGACAAGGGGGGTTAAGCTCTCCTCTGTTGTTTAATCTATATGTTAACCAGCTTATAGAGCGGCTGAGTAATACACATGTCGGTTGTCATATTGACAGTACTTGTGTCAATAATATAAGTTACGCGGACGACATGGTCTTGCTCGGTCCAACTATAAGCGGGCTGAGAGAGTTACTATCGATCTGCGAGACGTATGCGAAGGTGCACGGCCTTAAATATAACTCACAAAAAAGTGAGATGCTGGTGTTTAAAGCACCTAAACAACAGCCTCGTCGTGTACCTCCGGTATATCTCAACGGCATAGTACTCAATGTGGTTGATAGTTTTAAGTACTTGGGTCACATTGTCACCAGTGACCTACGAGATGATAGGGACATAGAGCGAGAGCGCAGGGCGTTGGCGGTAAGAAGCAATATGCTTGCTCGTAGGTTCGCTCGCTGCACGACAGACGTCAAAGTATGTTTATTCAAAGCGTTCTGTCAGTCCTTCTACTCGAGCGGCCTATGGGTATCTTATACAAGCCGAGTCTACAACATCCTGCGCGTACAATACAACAACGCCTTCAGAATGCTGTTGCGACTGCCATGGCGCTGCAGTGCGTCGGGAATGTTTGCCGAAGCTCGCACGGATGGCTTTCACGCCATAATGCGTAAAAAAGCGGCTTCCTTACTGCAGCGCTTACGTGGCACTCGAAACAGTGTACTGAAAATGATTGTTGACAGACAGGACTGTCCCATCCAAAAACATTGGGTGGAGATAGTTATGGGTGCGCGTAAATAAACATCTAACGTCACGCCTGTCTTCCCCGCAGGATCAGTACAGGAAAACTTATGGTGCACCAAAAACTTGTCGCAATATTAATAGCAAAAGTACTAACAATACTAACGTAGCATATAAGCAAAGCTATTACTAACTTATCAATAACAACTCTTATGGACTTAATGTCTGAAATAAAGATATTTTATTTTATTTATTTATTTATTTTTACAATACCGGACTCCGAATTGATACTGGATTTTTTCTGTCGAAATATTCCATTATGTTTTACTTGCCTAGGATATAAACCCTCGTGATCGCATCGCGTAATATACCAACAAGGCAGTATTTCTTGTATGTTTCTCTACAAATACAAATATAGTCAATAAACTAGACCGCCTACTTAATAACTGATTTCGATTCGTCTTCAATTTGCGTAAATATGATCATGTGTCGGAGCATCGATCACTATTGAAGTGGTTACGTATTCGGTAACGTAGAACTCTGAGGGCACTGACAACATTATTTTGTAACCTTTATTCTCCAGACTCGCCCGCTTATCTTGCTTCTCAATTTCAATATTTTTTCTCTAATCACGATAAACATATTCGCTCTTCTGATCATCTTCTTTTTCAGTGCCCTCCTCATACTACTGATTTTATTCACTCTTTCTTTGTCCAGTCTATCCTTCTTTGGAGTGCTTTGCCTCTGGAACTCAGGATGTCAACCAATCGTCCCTATTTTCATTTTAAAAAAGTCTGAGCGACTATTTGCATAAAATGTTGGATCCCCCTCAAATTTAGTTGTTACATGTCGTTATGTCGCACAGTCTTAGTTAATGTATAATTATATATGTATATACATATTTATGGCATATATAAATATATATTATGTATATTATCGTAATACATAATGCAAAAGTGGACGGATGTAGGTACCGGGGAAGACCTAGACTATCTTACCACGACCAAATAGACCAAGACCAAATCAACCTCTCCGTAGTCACTGTAACCGGCGAGCGTGTATGAGATGAATTATGACAATGGAGGCATCCAGTGAGGTATGAAAGAAAATAACCTGTTGGAGCTCTGTACTCTCTTTCTACCCCACAAGGGATCTGGCGTGATGATATCGATAGATAGATACTCTACAAATATACTGTCCTGTTTGGTTTAGTGAAGAATATTGCTCTTTGCAATCATGAGGTCCTGGGTTCAAATCCTAGGTCGAACAAATGTAGTTAGAGTCTGAAACTGTGCCCGGTATAGGCTTGCCCCTATTATATGGAACGAAATATCGTCGGCGAAAAGTAGGTGTACACACACCTCTGCCACCCCCGCTTAGGGAATATAGTCGTGAAGGTATATATTTAGATTATTTCATATACAAATAAATTCAAACTAAAAACTAGAACAAAAGTCCCACAGCGGTTATATTTTTAACTCTTTCAAGTTATTCGCTTATTTAAACTTTGCTAACTTGACGTTCGCCTTAATTACTTTATAATTAGTATTGTTTTGTTTGCGTGCGGATAACTTGGTCCCGGGTTTGAGTTTGGCCTGATAAATACTAGGAACTAACGTGGGTGATTAAAGTTTAATCACGGCTTGGTTTAGTAGTTAAAGTGTAAGCCGTTCCATACAATGAAGCGAAAACCCTTGGGTTTGATTTCCGCATGAATGTGATCCAAACATGTATGGGTCTGAATGTTTATATATGTAAATGCACCCACAACATTTTGTTTTTTTTTATAAACATTTCTTTTTTGTGACACTATAACGACTTTAATCAAAATAAGTGCGAAAGATCTGTGATGAGAAATAATTTTATTTTTTATATTAAATTTTTTTAGTACATATCAAACTAAAATAACCTCTATAAGCCGATAAAGTATTATAATGTCTATATCTCCCTAACCTTCTACAAGAACAGGCGGAACTTCTTTTTACGTCATCTCGTAGAACCTTTTTTTTTTAATAAATATTTTGTTGTCGGAATAAAAAATGATAAAATAGTTGCATAACGCGAAAGTGGAACGATGTAGGTACCGGGGAAGACCTAGACTATCTTACTATGACCAAATAGACTATGTCTTATCTGAAGGACAAGTCGAGTCTCCGTAACCGGCAAGCGTGTATGAGACGAACTATAAGAGTGGAATAGTCGAGAGAGATCTGTAAAGAAAGAACCTGTTGAAATTCTGTACTCTCTGCCTATCCCGCAAAGGATCTGGTGTGATGATATAGATACTAGCTCTGTTGGCTCAGCGACTCAAAGTGAATCTTGGCCTCCGAAACGAGATTCCACCTATGATAGATAGATAAAATTACTACTATATTGTTAGGTGCCAAATGATAACATTATATTTATTCATGACAAATCCTAAGCTAAACTTTAGCCTATAAACCGGTGATAAACATAAAATAATTTCGCCATGGCGCGCGAAACCAGCGGATTTTATTTACTATCAAGACTCAGGTAAACTGAAAACATACTGCAATATATTCTACCCAACAAATCAGAGCAAACAATTAGTACGCTGCTGTTCACTTTTGCACAATATAAAAATATACATAGGAATGAATACAACACAATTATGAGATATTATTTATTATAAGCCTATGACAAAGACAAAGAATGACAAAACATACATACAATGCGAAAGTGGAAGGATGTAGGTACCGAGGAAGACCTAGACTATCTTATCATGACCAAATAGATCGAGTCTTATCTGAAGGTCAAGTCAAGAGTATCCGTAACCGGCGAACGTGTATAAGACGAACTATCCGAGTGGAGGAAGCCAGAGAGGTATGTAAGGAAAGAACCTGTTAGAAGTCTGTACTCTCTGCCTACCCCGCAAAGGGATCTGGCTTGATGATATAGATAGGTAGATAAGCCTGTACAGTCCTCCTGCAAGCGAAGGCTTCCCCTTTCGTCTTCCACCTATCCGAGTCCAGTGCAAGCTGATGCCAATTCTTACCATAGGAGTCCAGCTTGTCTCGCCACCTCTTTCTGTCGTTTCCCGCCTGGTCACCAACTGTGTGGTTGTTTTAGCCCAGAACGCATCCAACATGCGGCAGATATGTCCGGCCCAGCTTGATTTCAGTCTTGCATCGAGTTAGATATTAATTAAGTCAATATAAAGTGCAATGGACAAGCCCTTCACAAGATAAACAGATAACCTAGTAAAGTTAGCAAATAAAAGCTAGATGCAGCACAAACGGACCGATGCATGTGGCTATCTTTGGACCTCCTCTTCCATTTGACTTGCAGTAAATCTATATTCTTCACAATTTCACTACAGAACTTCGAAGTTTCTCCTCCCATAAAACATTAGACATTTGTGTTCTACAGAGCACACGTTTATGCGTTGATCAGTCCGCCAAGTTAATAAAACAATTTAATTTCTTACCTTTCCGAACAACAAAAATCATGGGATTCCAAAATCCTTATCAATTAATGAGCTTCTAACTTTTCAATCCGTCTTGTTTGTGTTGTTTTTGAAACAATCAAAAACTTTGTTGAATTTTGAAGCCATCTATTATATAAAAGTACAACCATCTCGTTTTGCTGTCTGTGATTTTGAATTTCATTATTAGATACTTTCTGCTTTTGGTTTGTTGCTAAATGAAGATTTAATTTGTATCGAGAGTACGTTTAAAGATATTTTGAACTGGATTATTAGAACGAATCTTAGCCAAGAACTTATAATTTATATATGTAAATATTGACTGGAGTATAGAATTCGTAGGTTAGTTACAGACATTTAGAATACTAGAATGTAATTTAAAAAAACGGTGATAAAACAGAATGTTGACGTAACGTTGGGCTTATTATTACAATAACAAACCATGTGTAAAGTTAACTCTACATGTAAGCACTGTCATCTTTTTTACATTTATTTTTTTACTGTTGTCTTCAATAGATAGATTAGATAGATTACTCTCTATTGTACACCAATACGTTTACATAGAGAAAAAAAAATTAAACAAAGGAGGTACAATTGGCGGTCTTATCGCTTATAGCGATCTCTTCCAGACAACCAAAACTGAATGAAAAAGGTTATACAAAAAATAGAGGGCAGTACGTGGCGTACATTTATTAGTTAGTCTTATTTTGATAGGTACAGGTTCACATGCTTATAAATATATATGATACATAACAATAAACAAATATAATACAGATAGGTATAAAGAAACGGCGTGATAGTAAGTGACTTATTAAAGAATAGTCGAAAGAAAGTGGTCCTTAACCATTCTTTTAAAAATGGCCAAAGACTCTGCGCGTTGGCCTACGGCCTTGACAGCTAGTCTTGTCTAGTAACCACAAGCATAAATTTAACACAAGAAAGCTGTCTGCAACTTAAGTATTGAGCCGTTTAAGTGTATTTTATACTGAAGAAACATCTATTTTTACTTATGTATTTTCTTAAATGATCTCAAAACGTTAGCAAAACTGAAAGTTTTAACCACTACCCGCTGTCGCTTTTCATAAGCCATAACTGACTATCAGACACACCCTATTCAGCCATGTCAACATAGAATATTTTGTAATCAAACTTTAAAGCCCAGTTTGACAGTATCCCTTTCCGTATGTTTAAATGAAGTCGCTTGTTGGTAACGTTATAAAACTTAAACTTACTACCTTAATATGGCTTAACTTTGACACCAACTGCGCAAGAGTGAAAGCGCGGGTCATATTTATGTCCTTAGGTACGATTTCCCGCTGCTTGATGTATTTTATCGCTGTTAGTATTAGGTATATGCGGATATGGTCAGAGGTTACCAGTATATCTAATAAGATATACTGGTAACCTCTGACCATATCCGAAGACTAACAAACATTCTTTTAGCTGCCATGGCAACTAAAATTCGCAAACAGTTGTGAAAGATAGTTTTTACAAGTGCTCATTTAACTTGCACTGTTCGAAAGTCGGTCTGTCGGTTAAATTTTTATGATTCATTTGAAGCATTTACAGGTATCCGACTTAGCTGAAAAAATAACTCCGTCACGCCTATATTCCCCAAGCAGAGGCAGAGGTGTACTGTGTATAACCACTTTTCGCTTTTTGTTAGGTCTCATGGGGATCGACCTTATTGTCATTATATCGGGCACAATGCCAGACTCCGGACCATTGCTAGGCTTTTTTTCGATTACAAACTATATTTTGTGCAACTTAGAATTTGTACCCAGGACCTCGAGGACCTCGACTCACCAACAGACCAACGAGGCAGTCTGAGCATTTGGCATATGCATGTAAGTTCATTGACAATGCAATCTTACTTCCTACTATATTTTATTAATAAGAATAAAAGCCCCATTAAGAAACTGTCCCACGGGCCTCCTCTCAAACTGATAGGCTTTTATTATATTATCCTACTAATATTATAAATGAGAAAGTTTTTAGATGTTTGTTACTTAATCACGTAAAAAAGTGTAGAACGGAGTTGGTTAGAATTTGGCACACAGATTAGAGGTTGGTTAGAGTTTATTACCTGGAAGGACACTTTTAATCCCGGAAAAATGTAAGGTTCCTGTCTAAATTCAACGCTGACGACGTCGCGGGCAACAGCTAGTAATATTATTTTATTTATTTATTTAACCACCAACAACTTACATACTAACTCTTACAATTTGACCACATGCTTCTTCAATATTACTAAATGAGTAAGTCTATTACAGGTTATTTTTTTTTAACGTAGCCCCTCACTAGGATTTATTCCTGTGTCGTGGGTGACAAACATGAAAATTCACATACACAAATACCCAGACCGGAAGAAATAATTGTGGATCACACAAAGATTTGTCCCGTGCGGGAATCGAACCCGGGACTATTAGACACAGTGGGCAGAGCGGATTAAGCTCTTAACCACTGCGCTAAATCGTCCGTCACAGGTAGTTACCACATTCTAAAAAGTTTTGTACTATTAGATCGTGACAGTGGTATTAATGATTAATGCTCATGTATAATAAATGGTGTAATTATAAATATGAAAGTAGATCTATTAGTTTGTTACCTTTTTACATCTAAACTGTTGCTTTTTATATAATTTGGCAAGGAGATATTTTGCATCCTACCGGAGAACATACGCTTACTTTCTTTCACAGAACCTTTAAGGCAACAGGCAAGTATCAGCTAGTGAAATATAAATTACAAACAACACGTTTGTTTTAAGTAATTTAAGTTGAAAGCTTTTATTCGCTATGACCCATAACATAAGGCTTTCGCGATAAATTCGTGGAAACATCGTTTATACTATTTTTCACATAGGATGGGTACTGATAGTTCTAATTGCCAAACGAAATTATACTTTATTTCAGGGCAGTAAGAGGAATGACCCGTTTCTATACCTATGGTTTTATGCCTTAACACCATTGAATTAAATATTAATTTCATGTAGCAATTAAAACTGTCAGTACCCATTCTATGTGAAAAATACTTTAATAACAGTGTCGGATTATTTAATTTTATATCTTTTTAAATTATAATCAATCAATTAAGCGACGGCCGATTTAGCGCAGTGGTTAAGAGCTTAAACCGCTCCACCCACTGTGTTTAATAGTCACGAGTTCGATTACCGCACGGGACAAGTCTTTTTGTGATCCACAATTATTTGTTCTGGTCTGGGTATTTGTGTATATGAATTTTCATGTTTATAAACGCACCCACGACACAGGAATAAATCCTATTGAGGGGGCTACGTTTAAAAAAATATATATATATTAAAATTACAAATACATTTAAATTAACCCCGGAGGTACTCCGGACAAGTGGACCAGTATAGGCTGAGATGATGAAGGTACTCTGGAATAACTATGACTTTTAGTCGTAAAACGACTCATTCCCTCCCGTGACCATAGGAGGGGGAGGGGGAGCCGTCGTCGTGGGTGCTATAGAGCACTCGTAACGCTGATAACTATGTAATGGAAACAGTGCAGGAAGGTCTTTGCCAAACAGTAGGCCAAAAATGGTTGATAAAAAAAACGCGATAAAAACCGACATTTCTAATTGAAATTTGTTTTAACAAATCATCTTTGCCCTACTCTGTTTATTGGTACTCTGGTGGAATACTGCTTCACATCAAGGGCATACAGCGCTCTGCAGGTATATAATAACATCTTCAGGGCTCTATTGAGGCCTTTTCGCTTCTGTAGCGCATCTGGCATGTTTGCGGATGCTGGCATAGATGACTTTTATGCCACCATGCGCAAAAAATCGGCCTCAATAGTGAGAAGGTTGCGGGAGAGCACCAATGGAGTTCTGAAGATGATTGCGAATGGATGCAGATGTCCTGTGAAGATATGCCTATCTTCATGTCAATACTAACATAGTTCGTACACTGAGTTCTTAGATTTACGCGAATATTACACATGAAATAAAACTATTTATTCGGATTTTATCGCGGTTTATTTTGATTTTTAAGTTCCCGACGTTTCGAGTGCTTTGCAGCACCCATGGTCACGGGAAGGACTGAGGTGTTTGACTGACTTTATTTTTATTAATGCATAACACGATCATTTCACGAAGTTATCGTAACGCGTCGCGTTTAGGAATAGCAAATAAGGACCTTGTTTAGGCAGGCGCGCTTAAAGTAAATAGGTAACATTCCTAACTAATGAGTAAGTTTTAATCGATTTCCTTTTCAGCGCCGCTTTTAGGGCTTCAGGAGATATTTTCAATTAAATTTTGGTTTAGAATTAGTTGGTTATATTAGTTTTTAGTTTCAACTAGCTGTTACCCGCGGCTGCGCACGCGTTTATTTTGTGATGTAACATAAAAATATTATTGCCAGACCTAAGACACCTCCGTAAAAGGTTTCTTTAAAATCCATTCAGCCGTGTAAATATAAACAAACCAAAACTATGCCACAGGAATCTTTCATTTTCTGACCCAAAAAGTAGCCTTAAATGCTCTATTTTCCAGTGATAGTCCATTGAAAATCAGCTCCGCCGTTCTGGATATTAACACAGACAAACAACATTTTTTTATCGTGCAGATAGCTATTTGAGCTTCTTTCTATTTATCTATATCATCACGCCAGATTCCTTGCGGGGTAAGCAGAGAGTACAGAGTCCCTTACATACCTCTCTGGCTTCCTCTACTCTCATAGTTCGTCTGATACACGGTCGCCGGTTACGAAGACTCTTGACTTGCCCTTCAGATAAGTCACGGTCTATTTGGTCATGGTAAGATAGTCAAGGTCTTTCCCGGTAACTGCATCTCTCCACTTTCGCATTGTATATCTGTTATACCATATGAGCTTAAAATATCTTTTAAAAATCACAAATCAACACATCAATCTTGCTTTTTTTTGTATTTCGTGCACCGTGCGGGGATCGTACCTGTGACTATTTGACAAAGTAAGTTGAGCGCTCTACGTTTTATCGCCTGCATCAGAAGCCCATTGTGAACGACTCGTGTAGTGGCCATGTTTAGTAAGTTACCTACAAGGACCTAATAAGTATATTGAAAACTAAGTAACAACATGCATGCAAAAAGGAGTGCTTGTCCCAACGCTGTTATATGGCAGTGAGAGTTGGGTATGTAAAAAGGAGAATGAAAGCAGGATAATATGCGGTCGAAATGCGAGCTCTAGGGAAGATGTGTGGATTCAAGCTGACCGACCGTATTCGCAACAGCGTAGTAAGAAAACGTGTAGTTATAAAACATAGTATCGGTATGACTGCCTCGTTGGTCTGGTGGCAAAGCGCATCGCTTTGTGATCACGAGGTCCTGGGTTTGAGGTCCTAGTTCGGACAAGTGTAGTTTTTCTAACGAAAACTTCCAAGTATGAGTCCGGAGTCTGGAATTGTGCCCGGTATATGGCAATAGGCTCGCCCCCTATTACATGGGACCTAACATTGTCATCGAAACGTGGATGTACTCAGTACACCTCTGCCACCCCCTCTGGGGAATATAGGCGTGACGGTGTTAGTATCGGTGTAAAGATAAGAAAGGGTATGCTCCGATAGTTCGGGCATATAGAAAGAATGTCAGAAGAAAAAATGATAAAACAAGTATACAATGCGAAAGTGGAATGAGGTAGGTACCGGGGAAGACCTAGACTATCTGAAGGGCAAGTCAGGAGTTTCCTTAACCAGCGAGCGTGTGAGACGAACTATGAGAGTGGAGGAAGCAAGAGAGGTATGTAAGGAAAGAACCTGTTGGAACTCTTTACTCTCTACCTACCCCGCAAGGGAAAGTAACAGCAATATCTCATTAGAGTCAGTATCCGTCCGTCACGACCCTTGTTTGTATCAGTCCATTTTGATTTACCGCTTAAAGTCAATCAGGATTACAAGTTTGATTTGATTCAGAGTCTTTATAATGCAGACTATTGTTTTGTATCCTAGCGGAATTTAGCAGTCGCTGTACTAGTAATACTCAACATAAATATGTTAAAAAAATAATAGAAAGTAACGTCTATTATTATTATTTGCTAAATCAAAAATCGTGGATTGTTACCCCACGTACATTGTGGTAACCCACCTGCACAGTCGGGCTAAGGAAAACATACAATACTACTGCTTTCTCTATTAAAATATCCTCAATACCAGTCCATATTCTAAAATGACCACTCGATTTTCCTGATTAGTTTTTGTTTACTTACCTTATAAGTCCCACTATTGGACGAAATCTCCCCCTCTTTTTTTAAACGATCGGTACCCTTGTCAGTAAAATCTTGTTTATTAATGCATAAAATCATCTTGCTAACTGACCACTGAAGATATTTAGATCTTTATTATCGAAACCAATATTTTAATGGAGACCAACTAATATTATCTAGAAGATTAAAGCGGTAGTGGCTGGCCCGCTAAAGCGGCGGTTGCTCGCATAATGTGTACAGTGCTTTAGAAAAATACCCCGTCCTACTGCACCAGCCATTGTTAGCTTAGCTAGATATTATGCTATATTGTGCAGTTTTATTTAGGAACTAGATGTTCAAAGCAACGGTAGGGCCGCTAAATATGAGCAGTGCCTTAGAAAAATACACTGTGCTAATGCAACGGATCCTTGTTGGCTTTATGAGCTATAGGTATTGTGCCAATCTGTGTAGTTTTATTTAGAAACTAGATGTTCAAAGGGGCAGTTGGTCCGCTAAATATGAACACTGCATTATAGTACGTCTCAACAGCAACGGGCGCTTGCCAGCTTAATAAGCTAACATAGATAGATAGATAGAGTATTCTTTATTGTACACCAGCGAACAGAAAAATACAATGTGACATTAACTAAGATAGAGGCACAATGCGGTCATATTGCTAAGAGCAATTTCTTCCAGACAACCAGTACGTTGGAAGAAGCAACAGATAAAAATAGAGGGCAATTGGTGGCGTACACTATAAAGATATATATTCTATAAAATACTACTATATACATATTGATACACAGGACTTGATATACTAAACATATAAATCTAATTCAATCCAACTATGACAGCAATTATTACATTATCCAACCAGGAAAAAGTGATCTTTAACCATTGTTTTAAAAGAATGCAACGTCTTTGCACGTCGGACCGTAACAGGCATTGCATTCCACAAGCGTACAGCTTGATTAGTGAAGGATTTATGAAAGAAGTTTGTAGAATGCATTGGTGTTTTCAGCCTCAGATTCTCTGATGACCTTAGGAACCTCGAATGCGTTTCATGAAGGAATTCAAACCGTTTTTTTAGGTAAGAGGGAGTTGTCGGATTATATAAAATGTTGTATAAAAGCAATAGTATGTTAGCATTCCGCCGATGGCAGCCACTTAAGTCTTCCACGAAATTCAGAAACATGGTCATATTTGCGTAAACCAAATATGAACCTTATACAAAAATTTTGAAGGTGCTCAAGTTTATCAAATTGACTATCAGTAAGATCAAGATAGCTGGCGTCTGCATAAACTAATATAGGAAGGAGAAAGGATTGTGCAAGTGCAATTTTAGTGCCCGTTGGCAGAAAATTGCGTAGCCTTCTTAACGATCCTGCCGATGCAAAAATCTTGCGACTGAGTTCCTGCAGTTGTGGGCCCCAAGTAAGATTGGAGTCTATATAGATCCCCAGATTTTTTACAATTTTGCTTATGGGTATTGTGACACCATCGAACATAATATGCGGAAGCTGTGACCAATCAAGACGAGAACTATGTCTGGATCTACCTACAACAATGACTTGCGTTTTAGATGGGTTAACTTGGAGACCGTGACTTTTAGTCCACTCACATATTTTAGTCAAGTTGTTATTGATGGTATTAACTGCCTCCGACAACTTGGCCAATGGAGCTTGAGTGTATATTTGGAGATCATCTGCATAAAGGTGGTAAGAAGAACTTAATTGATTGGAAATAGAGTTAATAAAAACAGCGAAAAGTAAAGGAGTTAAAATGCCACCCTCTGGAACACCGGCACTAGTAACATATTGTACTATACAGATATACGTAAAGAAAATGTATTTTCTTGTAATGTATAAATGTAGTAATTTAAGCGAGATATATTACAAAAATTGATTTAGTTATAAATGAACTTTTAATGTCGTTTCTTTGATTTATAGAGCAACGTCATATGGTTTATTTCATTTTAACTTATATAAAAGTTAAATGATATTATATAATACAAAAGTAGAAGGATGTAGGTAATAGGAAAGACTTAGGCTCGTATTATTATACTGTGCCTTATCTGAAGGGGTCAAAAATGTGAAAGAAATTTCGGTGATAATATAGATACATTCTGCTATTCTGGGCAGTTTTGTTAGGAATTAGTTCACTGAATATATAATAATAATATTAGCCCTGTTAAGAAACTGTTGGGCACGGGCCTCCTCTCAAACGGAGAGGGTTTAGGCCATAGTCCACCACGCTGGCGCAGTGCGGGTTGGCGAACTTCACACACCTTCGAGAAACTCTTAGGCATGCAGGTTTCCTCACGATGTTTTCCTTCACCGTTAAAACAAGTGATAATTAATTTTTAATACGCACATGCTTTCGAAAAGACAGATGTGCGTGCCTGGGTTCGAACCCGAGACCGTTGACTTTGGAGTCCAACGGTCTAACCACTAGGCTATCACTGCTTTTAGAGTCTATTTATATAGAGTATTGTATAGAGAGTTTTATATAGTCTTTTTTTTCTTGCTACGTTTGTGGAATACTTTCTGACAGAGAAATATGCCTTAAATATATCAGCTGCAAAATGAGGGGTTTCTCTGTCACGCTAGATCCTTTGCGGAGTAGGCAGATATCACAGAGCTCCAACAGGTTTTTACCTTACAGACCTCGCTGACTGCCTCCACGCTCATAGTAGTTTCAGAAATCTTTATTTTAATAAGCATCTATTTAGAATCATGTCAAAGGTCAGTGACCTTCTTAAGTCTTATATTCAAAACACAATAAATCTGACCTGAAAATCGAACCCAGGAACTTATGATTGTCAGCCACAGCAACCGTCACCTAAGTCAATAAAAAACCTATTCAAGTTGGTATAAATATATTTAAGTACTTTACATAAAATATAATTACTCAGTAACATAATTTTTTTGTGTATTATTAATTCAATTTATAATGATACTTTACTTCTTCGGATATGAAGGGCTGCAAAGAAAAAAATAAGAAAAAGAAAGATATGACGTTGCTTAACGTGGTTATTACAGTCCGACAAGTATCTTTTGGTTCATAGATGACATTGGCGTTGGTGTGAAATTAGGGTTAAAATTTAGTAAAATTTTCGTACTTCCAAGGATAATTATACAGGGGGAATGCGAGGTTGCTAATTAAGAAAAGAACTTTGATTAATTTCATATCAAACGGCAACTCTACATCTGTCATGTAGTGACATTCCACTTGATGACAGCGTTAATTCCGATTTTGGTCGCGCGCCAAAATATTCTTGTCGGACATACATTTGAGTTATTATATACTATGAACTAGACGTCACTCAAGATACTCTGTGGTTTTTTTAATTGGAAAAAATCCATAGGACTTCCGCAAGCCCTGGGGACGTTCGCGGGGCGTGTCAGATTCCTACCGTCTAAAAACCCCAGGGTGGCCAACATCAGCACTTAGAAGAGGCTCCGGGATCTCCGTATGGAACGCACTGGTGCCCCTCCTGTGCCAAACCCCGAAGAGCCCGCCATCAGGGGGAGACTTGATAACATGCTCCCTCCTGCACTGAAGCGGTGCTCACGTCGACGGGGGTCACACCATGCCACCGTCCTCCTCGAGGTCGCCCGGGGCACCCGCCCATTGCTTCCGTGACCCTGAAGGCCCCCCCATGCTGATGTTGGTGCGAGGGGGGGCAAATACATACCGCAACGTGACAGGTGTAGGTGTCAAGTCATATTTAAAAATATGCCTTTATGTGCACTAATATACTGCTTAGACAGCTATAAAAGATTATAACGTATCTATGAAACAAACATTCCTGCTCACCCCGTGTTCATGAAGTAGAGCGTTATTTTTCGTTTAAAGTATTTGTTTTAGTACTTCGTATAAAATAACCCAATGTGTTTGGTTGCATCCACGAAGCAAATATGTAGAAGAAATGGCATAATAAGATGTTCCTATACAATTAAACCGTGGCACTGCACGGGGTGGCACAGGGCGAGAGGGACGTTACGCCCAACCCACATTTGTATTTGCCATCTGGCGGAAACTGGTAAAAACTAAATGGTTTTCCATATCAATGTTACTTGTAAGTTCAATTATATTACGGTAGATGGCATTCTTAATATAGAAGTATTCTAATAAATTAAAAAAAATATTACAAGTGAATTATGATATAATATGTGTCTAACTAGGATGTCGATTCAAGTTATTTTTGCATGTTAAGATACGAGTACATCACTCCATTTTAAGGGTTTTATTTTTAGTACGAATAGATAACATTTAGTAGCGATGACAAACTGAGGTCAGCCACGCCCACCACGATGACCTCAAGGCTATTAGGAATTCAAAAGGCTCGCTAGCTTAGGCCGTCTCCTCTTCGTGTGTGCTTTGTGGTTGCACCCGTGAAATAGTAAAATCAATCATAGATTTTAGTTGACTAAAAAGCTGACATAATTGTGATGCAAAAAAGCACGTCATTAGTTTTTGAAACCGACAATATTATTCCATCGATAATATCGCCGTCCAGCTGCAAAAACGACTTATCTCGTTGCATGAAAGTTACTAATAATCTGTATTTTGCAGTATAACGAAAAATATATTTTCTCATTAGAGCCACCACCCTTGAGTAAAGTGCTGGTTAGTTATTTCTTGATAAGCGTTACTCGGCAATTAAAACCGACTAATTTAACCGTCGGATAGGGCTACTCAGAGTTGGTAAAATTCGTACATAGACCTAATTACAACTTTGATTGTCGATTAATATACTTTAGACGTTACTCGAAGCTGGCGAAAGAGGTCCTTATAATGATATTGTTATCTACCTCAAGAACGGCGATTTATATTTTATGTTGTCCAATCTCCATGTTGTGAATTTCCTTGGGCGCACAATTTTGACTTTATTCACCGACCGGTTACTGGAATAAAATAGAATAAACGCCACTCCATATGACTATATCATAACCTCAGATCCCTTGCGAGGTAGGCAGAGAGTACAGAGTTCCAACAGGTTCTTTCCTAACAGGCCGTTATGGCTTTCATCACTCTCATAGTCTATGAACATAATAAAAAAATAAACACCATCACACCTTGTTTCCTGAAGCGAGAATAGCAGAGGTGTATTTTGTACACCTGCATATTGCCGACGATGTAAGGACCAAATGTAATACAGAACGAGCCTTTTGCCATTATCATCATCAACAGCCTATACTCGTCCACTGCTGAACATAGGTCTCCTTAATCGCTCTCCAGCGTAATCGGTCGGATGCCACCTGCATCCAATGACTTCCTGCGATTTTGACAAGATTGTTGGTTCATCTGGTGGCCGTTCCACGCTGCGAGCCATTATAGTGAGCATAATTTTAGATTCGAAGTTACCTACACATGTTCTCTGCAAATGCAACGCATTGGCGGCACAGTGAATGAATCTACTGGTAGCCTATCCATCACCTGAGGAAAACAATACTCTTCCCTTCTGGTGTATTCTACAAACTGGTAAAGGGAGTATTTGGATCACCAGATACGTAAGAACATAAGAGCAATGGCCAGCACAAAAGATCCCATATCGGGTCGAAGTGCACTTAAGGAAACATAAAACGCTAATAAAGGTAAGATCACTTTGTTCGACGTAGGACCTAGTTATTACCAGCGGCACTATAGGCCACTAAACCTAGGAAGCAGTCATTAGAGCCATTTAATAATCTTACATATAGATTAATAAATGGCTCTTTTCTTATTTTTACTTACCTCACGAGAACATAAAGGGCATGAACATAAATTCCTTGCTTAGTCTTCTTTGTGGCTTTTTCCTTATATTTTTAATACTCTTCAACGTTCTCACACCCTTGAGAGTACTCTCAGTTACCCTTTCACGTATTCTCAAACCTTTTAGTGGATTCTTAGGCAAATCTGGTATTCTCAGACTTTTTATAGGATTTTTAGTTAGTATCTCCGGTACCCTCATATTGAAATTTCTAATTCTATCGTTCATGTGGAAGCTTAAATGAAATCTTTTGCGGATAGAAAACAGCCATTTAAAATAGTGCTTTACACCTATAATAATAAAGTTTGTATCCATATGAATATACTTACTTGTTGTTAAAGTAACTCCGGTCGGGTTTTGGCGGTGTTCTTTTGGTGGTTGCGAAATATGTAAATTTTCTTTTTCTGTAAAATATAAGTGTTAAATGCAACTTTTGCGAGATTCTCCGACGGTGACTTTGTTTTTCTGTGGATCGCCAGAAGAAAACCAAAGTCACCGATAAAATTGCTAAAGGTTTCACCACATAGCCGACGCAGCGCGACGGGGCCGCGACGGTGGCGCGACCTAAAGAGTTGTAATGTACTGAATTGTACGGAAGACGTCACACAGCGCAGTCCCGCTCGGCGCGATGGCACACGCCATGACCCGCTGCCATCGCGCCCAACGCGCTTACAAACGAAGCACGGCGGGAGCGAGACATCAATACGCGTGCGAGCGGGACGCTAGTGTTGAGCGGCCGCTTGGCCGGCATGATGTCGCGCCTGCAGTGTGTAGTGCGCGTCGCGCTGCCGACCGCCGGCTGAGCGTCACCCGAACGCCTTTGTCGTGCACCGTCGGCTATTTGACTAAACCCTAAAAGTTTTATTACAGCGCGGCACATTGCACGTAGAACTGAGGGCTATTGGTGCCAGAAAGGTTCTCGAGTGGCGAACTGGGGCCAAAAGACCTGAAATAGGCAGGCTCTTCAGACCTGATGAAAGTATCGGGTTAAAGCTAGATGCGTATAGCATAAATCCGGTCGTTTCCGTGATCTTAAAGGTATGCTTTTGTCCTGCAATGGACTCCGGACTAATATTGAGAATTTTTCGTATAAATAACACTTTTTCCGACCCAAACTCAAACTCAAATAATTTATTTTGTATAAGAGCTGCGGGGATACTTACAAATAGCCAATTCACATGTTCTTTTAAATCTAATTTAACTACTAATCTACCACCGGATCGGAACGCGGTCTCTACTGAGAATATCCGGCGAAGAAACTCAGCGGCCTCGTCTTTTTTATTTAATTCTCTTTTTACCTTTTGTATTTGTTTCAATCATATTGTATGGATACAATATTTAACTTACAATTTAATAGTTTACGATCTAGCTGCAGTATGATGACTTACGACCGAAGTATGAGATTTATAAAGAGCGTCTAAAGGATTCTAGATGGACCAGTCCCCACAAGCAGCACCCGTTCACGAGTATGACTACTGGAACAACCATTAATCGCCTCTACCATATTGGAGGGAAGGGAGTGACCCGCGCCAGACAGCCACCGCAAGCAAAAACATTATAGTGAGCATGACCAAACCTGAATCCCAAAGACAGTGGTCAGATCTTGTCTACAAAGCAGCACCCAGGATGTGAACCCCGAAGCTCGTGATTGCGAGCCGTACCATACGCTACTAGACTAACGAGGCAGTCGATCATTGATCGTAACAAATCTAAATTTATTATCAGTACCAAATTTGCTTCAATTTGTTACGGGTGCTAGATTAAACTAAATCTCGATAAGAAACCAAATTTGCTAACGTTAATAAACTGGGCATATCTTTGTAATTGGTTTGTTAGTTATAATTTATTTTATATAATATTAATTGGACTGAATAAATGTTATTTTGCAATTTAACTTTCTTTTCTAGAAAAACGTAGCCCTACACTAGGATTTATTCCTGTATCGTAAGAAGGTTTACAAACATGAAAATTTACATAAACAAAATAATTGTGGGTCACACAAAGATTTGTCCCGTGCGGGGAATCGAACCCACGATTATTCGACCCAGTGGGCGGAGCGGCTTAAACTCTTAAGGTCTCGTCATCGGTCATAGCCGACGCAGCGCGATGCCAACGTGAAGGTAGCGCGGCTTGGGGAGTTGTAATGTACTGAAATGTACGGGGGACGCCACACAGCGCAGCCCCACGGCGCGACGGCAAACGTCACAACCGAACGGAGCCGAACGTTCCCGTCGCGCTCCGTCGGCTATTTGACCTAACCTTCAACCTCTGCTCCATATCGTTTGTAACTTAGTTTTTTTTAAGTATTTTTACAGTATTGACTTCAAGCCCCTTAAACCCATTCATATTTAAAGTGCTTACTTTGGAGACTATTCTAAGTCTATTTATTTTTAACTTCAGCCGAAAGATCTGCACTGCAAGACTAAGGCTACTCCCAAGTATTACCGCAATGACCAGCTTAGTGCTGGACGCATTCAGCTTTAATCCATGACCTTCACCAGGTCTACCGGCTCTTTTTTCAAGCTTTTATTTAACTTGCAATGTTCGTATGACTGTCTGTTATTCCGGTTAAAATTTTGTGATCTATTTTTCAAGCAATTGCAGGTATCAGATTGTGCTGAGATTTGATATACGTATGTAAGATAGTGACAATGCAATATTATGATACCATGAAGCTGGTCGGCTGGAGTCGGAAGGTGGCCATAGGAATATGTGGAATAAATAACGTAACCTTTTGTGTTTAGCCTAGTTAGGTTGGCATTGACAAGTATTATACAACCAGATAGTAATTAGGGTCTGATGATGAATCCGATAGGTGGCCAATGGAACCACCCAACTATTCAGTATAACCCCGCCGTGTTTGGGCTCGTTAAATTTGTCTTTACGAGTACTTTAGACCTGGATGGTGTCTAGGGTCTGATGATGGAGCCAAAAGGAAGCTATGGAAACTTCTAAACTAAGGAAGATATCTTCGTTGTATTTGCTATAAAAAAAAACATCGTCTCGCCTATATTCCCCAGAGGGGGTAGCAGAGGTGTACTAAGTACACCCACGTTTCGCCGACGATGTTAGGTCCCATGTAATAGGAGGCGAGCGTATTGCCATATACCGGGCACAATTCCAGACTTCGGACTCATACTGGGAATTTTTCGTTAGAAAAACTACATTTGTCAGACCTAGGATTTGAACCCAGGACCTCGTGGTCACAAAGCGATGCGATTTGCCACCAGACCAACGAGGCAGTCAGCTTTTATAAAAACTTGTTTTTAAAAAGGTATTTTTAAAGTAAAATTTTATTTATCCGCTTTCTTTTATGGTTCAATTCATTTGTAACTAAACTAAACTCTTATTGTGTGACTAAACTTACTTTTGTGGGTAATGTAGGGTGACACCATTCGGTGTTACTTTCTGTTTGCATGGGCCTTCACTGCCACAAGGGCAACCCTTCGGAGCTCTCGGATAGGCCGGGATAGGTACTATCCTAAAACAACATGGTGAAATTTAGTTTTCAATAATTCAAGAGACTAACAACCCCATTAGAGGTACTACTAAAGTACGTAGAATATCATTTGGATACTAAAATTGCCGTGTAATTGTTGGATAGACGGCAAATATCAATGGAAGACTTGGTTCGTTTCTATTGTAAATGGTGTCAAACTAATCACGTACTAGACAATTGTCTTTATTCGCTATCTATTTATCTAAATCATCACGCGAGATCCCATGCGGGGTAGGCAGAGAGTACAGAGTTCCAACAGGTTCTTTCCTAACATACCTCTCTGGCTTCCTCCACTCTCATTGTTCGTCTCATATACGCTCGCCGGTTACGGAGACTGTTGACTTGTCCTTCAGATAAGACTAGGTCTATTTGGTCATGATAAGATAGCCTAGGTCTTCCCTGGTACCTCCATCCTTCCACTTTCGCATTGTATATCTGTTTTGTCATTCTTTCTTCTGACATTATTTCTATATACCCGAATCAACGGACCATACACTTTTTCATCTTTACACCGATTTATTCGCTGTGAGCAATTAAACAGGTAACTCAACTAGATTTAAGCTGGCTACTGCAGCTAGAGATTCTTAGCTTTCTAGTTCGGAGCTCCAAAAAGTAATACAACAATAAACACCAATAACATAACAGCCTATACTTTCCCTTCTTATCGTCTCAAAGGTAAATAAGCTATCATTATATGGAAGTGACTCGGCCCTATTGACTGCATCATCGGAGGCAGCCATCAGTCCTGTGTGTTGGTGTAGGATTTACTCTCCTTCTGCTGGGTAAAGGCTTTTTCTTAAGTATCGAATTAGGACAGACTAAGGTCACACTCTCCCAAACGACCTAGTGCCGGTTAGTGGAGATCCATCTATCCTCCCATTTGTATATAGGTATATTTTGGAAAAGCTGCTAAGAACATTACAAGCCGAAAAATCAACTGATTAGCAGGGTAATGGACATACCTAAATATACCATTTAAAGACTGTTTAAAATAGCTTATGAAAGTTATCGCTCCAAGAGAATTTCTCCTCGCCCACAAAAATTGATAATTTCATTTGCAAAATCCTTTCAGGTACAGAATTGACTTGCTTCAGATGAAGTTGTTGTTATGTAAAATTTATATTAGAAAACATCCACGACACAAACGAGACAAAATTCTCAGCTGATACAGACAACAACTTTCTCAGCGTGGGATGACGCGCAAAAAATATGTTAACTCGATTACTCACTCCTTCTTCTTGAAAACTTTCCATTTTGGTTTCTCGGTAATAACATATCGCATGTTGGACAAACTGAAATATAAATTAATAGTCAAAAACATTTTTAAGAACAAGCTTTTATACAGCCGGGTTTTTATTCTTATCGTTTGAACGGTAGACATGTAAAATTGATACAGAAGCGGCCCAGAACGTGGTCACTTAATGGTGCATATTAAAACGGTCAATAAAAAATCGTGTCTCTGCTGTTGAGGAGTCCTTCGTCTGGAGCCACTTTAGAGTGCAGAATCAGGTCATGCTAACCATAAATATGCAGTTTTATTGGATCTGAACCAACGTGTTAGCCGTCAACACCGAAGGATAAGAGGAAGTGATAATACAGGTTGCAAGATTTCATCTCAACAAACAAACATTGCAAATTAAACAAAAGCTTGTACAAATACAATATTTTACAAGGAACCAAAGCTTGCAATACCAGATAATATTAACATTTTTCTATTCAAATAATGTTTTGTAAAACAAGTCTTTTGTAGTCTCTTTGTGTTAAGATTGGCGAGAAAATATTTTTAAACCACGCAAATATGACTCCATATACTCGTATGATTTCACTGTCGCTATTTTCTTGTTTCGTTCCTAAATAATGAAATAGGATCGTAGAAGTTTTAAAATTGTTTTATTTTTGTTGAATTAGCGTCCATCGGAATCAATACGAATTTATATGATAACAGTCATGAATATAGACAATTGACAGGTCAAAACAAAAAGACTAAATTACAAAACGTTCTATAGTTTTTTCAGTTACTTCACCTTGCTTAAATTATATGGCTAGTCCACCATGATATAAAAATGTAACGGGATCGTTTTAAATTTTAATAGGTATATTAATGATTTTGCTGTTGGCAGAAGGGCCTTTACAGCCTCGCTAGCTGAAAGGGTAAGCGTGAAATTACTACCTACTTCTTCTAGACGATATGGAAATAGGGACTAGCTCAAGGGCAATTCAAGTGAGGGCATCGGAAGGATTGGTAACAATATTTAATGGGTGTCGGTGAGGGCTAAACTCAAACTCAAATAATTTATTTTCTTTAAGCCCTGCTTGCTTACAAATAGTCATTTAACATTTTTTTTTTAAATCTAATTTAACTATAAATCTACCACCGGATTGGAACACCGCCTCCACTGAGAAGATCCGGCGAAGAAACTCAGCGGGCTTGTCTTTTTTTATTAACTTCTCTTTCTCTTTTTTACTTTCAATTTTTTTTATAATATTGTCCGGATAAAATGTTAAGGTTACAATCAAACAGTTTACGATCTAGCTCCAGTGTGATGCCGTACGTCCGAGATATGAGACTAATGAAGTTATTTATAAAGAGTGTCTAAAGGATTCCAGATGGGCCTGTCCCTACAAGCAGTATCCGTTCACGAGTATCACTACTGGAACAGCCATCAAGCCAGCTAAGCCAGCCAGCCAGCTAAAATTGGGCAAGAAGGAATTAGTACAAAACGTGCGAAAAACTAAAAACACCTCATGTTAGACCTACAAAATGTTATTACTGCAGAACGTACGATACAAGGAACTTCATACTTTCGACGCTATAATGGACAGACTGTACAGGAACGAGCATTATTATATATACGCATGTTACTCACGCACTTTTTCATAGTAACGTCTCTATTCAAAAACGTAGGAGTTTTCAAACATGAAGTTACTTAGACAAAATACTAATGTGCTTACATACAATGAAGCCATATCCTTCCCGTGAATACACTTAAAATACAACTAAAAACTTAAACATTATTAAGCGTAGTATTCGGTGGAAAAGAACTTTTGATGTATTGGTTCAGAACTCCCTTTCGGTTTCTGAACTAACAAAATTGACTATTGTTTGAGGAATTCCAGGATGTATATACTTTTCCTATGGGCTACGGAGCGAGCTATGCTCGGCATCTTTTTGAAGGATAAAATTCGTAACGAGGTAATCCGACAAAGAACCAAAGTTACCGACATAGCTCGCAGACTCAGTAAGCTAAAGTGGCAATGGGCTGGTCACATCTGCAGAAGGACCGACGGCCGATGGAGCAAGCGTGTCCTAGAGTGGAGACCGCGACTTGGTAAGCGTAAGGTAGGACGGTCCCCAGCTAGATGGATCGATGACCTCAAAAAGGTCGCTGGGACAGACTGGATGCGGAAGGCGGAGGACCGTGTGCAATGGCGCGTGTTAGGAAAGGCCTATGTCCAGCAGTGGACTACGATAGGCTGATTGATTGATTGATTGATATACTTTTCCTAGAATCTTTTACAAACTTTTGGCTACTATCATGAGTACAGACATGCAACTAAAGAAAGAAAATCTATACGATTTTAAAAATCCAATCGAATCGAGAACCAATTCAGAAATAGCTTCATTAAATTTGTAGTTACCTAGTGTTGCTCGTGGCTTCATCAATTTTACGTCTCGACGTAAAATCCTTGCTATTCATAATTCCCATCTTAATATAGCTCTTTAGGGCTCTTTTTGAAAAACTGATTCTTTTCCCAAACATATGCACTGTATTTTTGTCACGGTCTCAAAAATGTAGTTCTGCTAAAACAGATTTTTGGGAATTTTTCATAAAGGAGATAGCTGCATTTATTTCTTGATACTTTTTCACATTTTTTTTTGTTCACAACATAGCTTCAGTTTTGTATCTGTCAATACGATAAATGTGACAGAATTTATTCTTCTTTTATGACGTCAATTTTCATGTTAATTATATAAAAAAGATTTATTTTAAGAATTGAAGTGAATATTTCTCAGAGAAAGGACTATAAGTATTTCAACGCCAAACTTGTTTAGAAAATAAATTACCTTTTTCATGGTTGACTTTTTAACATGCTAACGTGAACCCTACAAAGTAATTGTTCTTGGCTATCTATATGATTTTAGATTACCGCACTTACCGAATTTTACTCTATAATACCTCTATGGGTTCAAAAGTGTGACCGCGTAGTCTGACTGCTTGGTCCTTAGGCTTAGTCCGACCGATCGAATTAGGGCACCTGTCTGATCTTAAGCAAAGAACTTAATGAAGTTCTCTGGCTTTGTGAAGTTCTATGACTTTTTATAGTTTTGTAATGACAAAACTACAAAAAGTAATAGCTAAATTACTAATTTATTTTAATCAAGAGATCTACATGATTTATAAATCAGTGCAAAAAATCACTGTACATACACAATTACGCAATAAAAATTTTAAAAATCCTCGCCCCCTATTACATGGGGCCTAACAGCGTCAATGGAAATTGGGTGTACACAGTGCACCTCTGCCACCCCCACTAGGGAAATATAGGCATGACGGTATTAAAAATTTGCAATGATATTTTTAAAACGAAAAGCAATACTTAATTCATGATTAAAATCAATTTAGTTTTTTCAAGTTACATTTAACAGAACTAGGCACATTCAAAGCTGCTCTCATTTATTCTCATGATATATATCTCTTTTATCGCAAATCCCAACACCGCAAAGTCAAACACTCCTCCACACAAATCTTTCTTAATCTCTAATAAGTCAAAACACAATCAGAAAAGCAGCCTTCCATCAGCATTCTCTCCAGTATAAAAACTTGGGTGTTTACGTACCCTGATCTCAGACCCTCATTGATCCACGAAGAAATACAACGGGATCCTAAGTAAACGGTCATAACTTTTCCACGCAAAAACTTTTGATAAAGGGTGCGGGGTGAATTCAACTTGCGTGTTTTAACTTGCCTTGTTGAAGTTTCTAATATCTTTAATAATATGGAGGCGTAGCGCTGTGCAATTATAGTGTTTTTGGCATCATATTAAGTAGCGTTCGGCTTGGTCGGTGTCGGATGGGTGACCATTTTTGGCATTTTTTGAGCGTCTCTTTGCTTAGAACGTATGCTAAAGCGATGGTTCCGGTTATCGCTTAATGTGGTAGCCGTTAAGCCAAGTTGGAAACCTTTAATTCTTTGTACACATACAAATTGTTTCAATTGATTGAAAATACAAAGTAAAATAATGTACAAAGACGAGCTTAAGTCAAAGTCGAGTTCTCTACCAGCAAACCTTTGAGTGATAGAGAAATGAACAAAATGAGGATAGGAATAAGTGTACAACACAAAAGAAGGGAAAGAAAAGATATTTATAGATACAAAAGGTATAAACTACAGATATATGTCTACAAATATACTACATGCTATACATTACCATAAAAGAGACCACATGACTATAAACATACATACAAATATCTTGCATAGATAGGAAATGTTCTCTAATTCTTCTCTTGAAAATCTGTAAAGTTGGGTTATTACGTAAAGAGTGTGGAAGAGAACGCCATAGGCGCACAAGCCTTTTAGTTAGCTTGATAAGGCCTTACAGCAGGTGGCTACAGACTTGCCTTCACCGCACCGTGCTGGATCCGCGAGGTGGAGTATGACCCATACTCTCTCACCTCGATTTATGGGAGAAGGCCTTTACTCAGCACACCCATAAGTACCAAAAGTACCACCGGATGTTATAATATTTATTAAAATAATAAAGATCACTTCACACTGATCACTCGAACTTTACAGGGTGACACGGAAAATGGATATCATACGAAAAGTTGTTCTACTGCAAGAAATAATGAGTTTATAATTTCTTACAAATTGCTTTTTTTGTTTTTAACATAAATTGATCAACAGATCAAGTGAAATTGTAAAGAAAAGTGAGAAAAACCCGAATACATTTTTCAGATTGTCGTACGCAAGTACTTTTGGCATGATACCTTAGTTCTGTGTCACCCACCCAGTAGGTGCATCTACTCCGTCGTGAATATATGGAGTTTCACGTGCTTATTTATTTTTTTCTTTATAAGAAATCATAATTTTATCCAACACAATATTATGTTCGTAACTCTAAAGTTTTTTTATCACATATCGCTGGATGTAGCAATGACATAAGTCACAAATTCGGTCAATCAAATAGTATTCTAATTCCAAAAGCAAAAAGATTGATTTCTATTTTTACTCTTTTTACATATGTCCCTATTCTAGCTAGCGATATACAATGCGGAAGCTATTAGTTTTGGAGGCAAGCTCATAAGGATATCCTTATTTCTTTACATCATAAAAATCCTAACCCTTATATAGGGGTGATATTGTAACTGTAGTTTGTTGGAGTTACTTTCCACACTTAAACATACAGATGATATACAATGCGAAAGTAGAAGGATGTAAGTACCGGGGAAAAGACTACCATGACCAAATCGACCGTGTCTTATCTGAGGGGCAAGTCAAGAGAGCGTATGAGGAGATTTATGAGTGGAGGAAGCCTGTAGGAGAGCTCTGTGAGAAAGGAACCTGTTGGAACTCTGTACACTCTGCCTACCCCGCAAAAGATGTATCATAATGATATAAATAAATACACACACATCTCCCAATGTTGGTAGAAATTAGAGATAGAGTTGCGGATGCTTAGGGTAATTTGACTTGCTTCCCTGAGATATTATGTTTGGTACGATCGTTAAATTATTGCAAAAAAAGCTGTTATGCCCATATTCTTCTAGATCGTGTACTGTGTACGCCCATATTTCACCAATGACATTAGTTCTCCCTATAATAGGGGGCGTGCCTACTGCCATTATTATAGGATACAATGATATAATATACATACTTCTGAGACATAATCCTAAAGACACCACATGTAAAAAAATATCATTACTAGGACATTAGCCTCCTCAAATATTGCCAAGATGATCGGCTACGTGTTGTACGTATGTTTTTACTCACAAACCTCATCAGGTCATTGGTCCTGCTTCTGGACTACTTGTCAACTCTACATTTCCGGTTCGTTGTCGCCACTCGATAATCTTTCTACCCAACAGCCATACACGAGCAATACATCCACTCACTGCTACTTAAGTTTGGCAATTCTGAGCACATATCAGTGACATCGTAAGCTTATGCAGTCTATAGTCTCTTACGCAGCTTTAGTATAGCTTAAAGCTGTAAAAAGGCAATCACTTCCTCTCTTTAGAAGCTGTTGTGCTACGCGAGTCCTTCTCCTGTGGACCTTGTTTTTAATTCGATCTCTCAGAGAAACTCCTCAGTGTGTATAAATATTGTGCAATATATTTTTTTATCAACAATGTACACCCAAGTAATATCATCAATTGACAATTTCCATCTTGGGCGGGGCCTATTGATTCCTCTGGTCACAGCTTAATAAATCAGCTATATCCCTCTGCGGACACTTATACATATGTAAGTACAATGTGTGCTAGGCCGCATCCAAGGCTCTTTTTCTAAATGTTCGGAGATCTTGGAGAAGCTTTTACTTAACAGAATCGAATTAAATGTAGCATAGATGATTTGAATTTTAATTTTAAACCACTAGTTCAACATTTTGGTCGCTGCTAGAACTGCAAGAAATCAAGAACAAAATTTCTATCTAACTTTGCATACATACTTATTACGATTATATTGGTGGAAGAAGGAACAGAAGTGTGCATGATATATCTATGTTTCATAAAGGTATTTTTGGTCGAAATGTGACAGTTTGTACTGATAATTACACATATTTTTCGAAAACTTAATCCACACGATATTTTTTTCCAACAAATACCCTCTTGTACGGACCATGATTTAGTCCTTGGATCTCATGAATGTAAGGCGGTCATTTTAATAATCAGACTACTTTTTCATGTGAAAGTGAATCAGTCTGAATTTAACGATACCCTAAGTTTTACTTCCTTGGACATAGAAATTAGATTAATGTACGAAGTGAGCTCTCTTCTTTTATAGGTTGTATTGGTTCCTTCGATGTTACCGCCCGTCAACTGCTGGCGTGATGGATGGGATACCCAGGCGACACCTGCGGTACCTTGCGGAGTAATTCCTTAGAATTAACGGGGACTGCTTTGAATATAATATTAGTAGGTCGTATGAAATGTTCGTGATGTATTTTATTGTTGGAAACCGGGTGAAAAATGTTTTTGGTCAAGAAACTAGGTCAGTTTAGTGGGCACATGTTTTGTGGAAGGGCTTGAGTCTTCTATCTATCTATCTATAACCTCACGCTAGATCCCTTGCGGGGTAGGCAGAGAGTACAGAGTTCCAACAGGTTCTTTTCTTACATACCTCTCTGGCTTCCTCGACTCTCATAGATCGTCTCATACACGCTCGCCGGTTACGGAGACTCTTGACTTTTTTCTTTGGCTTGAGTCTTCTTCTAAGTTAATTAGTTGGTGGTGCTGTTGTCGATACTAAGCTCGGAAGGGTCAACCTATCTAAGAGGCAAGGGTTTTATTTCTATGATCTTGTCGCAATCGATCGCGCATTCTGTAGGCTACGTGAGTTTGCGTTGTAAAATGTCATTCCTGTACATATTTTCCTTTTCTATTCGCGTTAACGACTGTAGGAAGTCCGCTTGGGTGTTCAAATCCTAGATTGGTCAGACTAAAGGTACGGCCAAACCAACACGCTCAGCCGCGTCCGCGGTGGCGGCCCCGGCGGCGATTAGTATTTCCCTATGATTGCGCATGCAGACGCCAACCAGATAGCGCATGCAGGACGCAGGACGCGTTGGTGTGAACATTTCTATACAAATATTACTGCAGGAGCTGATTGCCACCGTGCACGCCATCGCGGACGCGGCTGGACGCCGTTGGTTTGGCCGTATCTTAAGTGTTGAAGATTTTCAAGCGATATATCCTCAGTTACAGTCTTTTCTGGTATTGCGCCCGATCTAAAGGCAATAGGGTCGCCTCCTATTACACTGGGACTTTACATTGTCAGCGAACAGTGGGTGTGTATAGTACAAACACTTCTGCCATTCCCTTGGAGAATGTAGGCGTGGCATTGTGTTTCTCGTATGAATCAATAACAGACAGATATTTTTACTTTAACATAAAATACCGCTATTTTACAAACCTTTCTTATTTTATGGTAAGTTAGATAAGTAATGAATTTCAACTTAATAACTTTAAAAGCAATACAAATAACATACGCTAATGGATCGTAATTGAGAGGAGGCCCGTGCCCAGCAGTGGGACAGTTTCTTAACAGGGCTAATATTATAATAATATAATGGATCGTCATCCATTACTCTATCAATACCAATATTGAAGACGACTCGATGTAGTGGTTAGAGCGTAGATCTGTGCTCACTGGATCAAATAGTCTCGGATTCGATCTCTGCACGAGATAAAATTTTATGTGACTCATAAACATTAGTCTTTCTCTGTTCGCTCGGCCTACCCCGCAAGGGATCTGGCGTGATGATATAGATAGATAAACATTAGTTTTAGTAAGGGTTATTGTGTATGTGCAATTTGTCAACGGCTATATGTAGTCGTTACTGGATCAAGTAGTTACGAGTTCGATCTCTGCACGGGACAAATATTTCTGTAATACAAATATACCCCTCTCTCGAGTACTTTGGTCACATTGCACGTAAAAATCCAGATAGTCTAGAAAGACTCCTAGTCACAGGGAAGATCGAAGGAAAGAGATCTCAGGGCCGCAGTCCGACACGTTGGACCGACCAGATCCGCACCCAAGTACATGTAGCTCTACACACTGCCGGGAATCGCACAAGATGGAAAGACGTCGTGCAAAAGGGAATCCTGAGGTCACGACCCTCAGCATTGAGGAAACGACGCAAAGAGGACTAAACCACTTCCTCCTAAACCATTTTCTGAAGTTAGACGTGTTGGTTCTCTTCCGATAACAATGCTTTTTATACATGGCCTGATTCTACACCTAGGTTCGGCTCCAGATGAAGGAACTCATCAACGGCCAGCAGCATAGACACGAAATTTTGTATGTACAATATTTTGATTTGCCGTTTTTAATTGTACCATTACCAGGCTGCATATAAGCTTGTTTTTAAAAATGTTTTGATTATTCCTTGTTTATTTGTCTGTTCCACTGTGAATATACTTTATTTATATAATGACGTCAAGGTTTAGGCCATAGTTCATCACACTGGCCCAGTGCGGGTTGGCGGACTTCACACACGTGAAACTCTTAGGCATGCAGGTTTCCTAACGATGTTTTCCTTCATCGTCAAAGCAAGTGATTGTTAATTTATAACTACGGCCTATGATTTTACAATTGTGGACTATAGCCTAAACCCTCTCAGTTTGAGAGGAGGCCCGTGTCCAACGGTAAGACAGTTTCTTAATAGGGCTAATATTATTATTATTATTATTTATATAGTGAGGTATACTCTACCAAGAAATAAAGACAGCAATATCAACTCTATAGAAGACTTTTCGCCACAATAGTAGGTAAGACCCCCCACAAAAGACTTTTCCACATAAGTGGCCTCAAGCGACACGGATTTAAGTTCTATTGTCTACAGCTCTCTTCCTACAAAGAACATTGTTGTTAAAGCTGACTTTGCAGATTTTTTTTGGAGTGTCGTATACGTAGAGACTAGTCTGGTCTAGGTGAATAGTGCGCAGATCGATCACAAGGCTTCAAATCCGAGGTCGGAAAAACAATATTTTTTTGATACGCTGAAATTATGCCCGCCCAGTATAGTCATCAGTATACAATGAACATCGTTTGCGAAGAAGGCGTGTACACAGTACACCACTGCTACCCCCGCTTGGGGAATATAGGCGTGACGGTATATATTTTTTTCGGACAAACACTACATTTTAAAGAAATGGATCACTTCAAAAATAAACACTGTTCCTTATATTCCCCAAACAAGGGTGGCTAAGGTGTATTGTGTACGTCTAAATTTCGTGCTACGAAGGTAAGTCCTAATGTATTAGACGGCGAGGCTTTCGCCATTATACTGGACACAATTCCATACTCTGGACTGTCATTCAAAATTTTTCGGTAGAAAATGTACATATTTTCGACCTAGAATTCGGACCCAGGACGTTGTAATCGCCAACCGTACTGTGCACAAATAGCGTTGGTCTAGTTAGGGAGATAAAAAAGTAGAAGACAATTTTACCTATACCATCATGCTTATAGTGGAAACAGAATATCCCACCCATATTTTTCGTGTATATCGTTCATGAGCCAATATCTCCTAGATGATGCCCTAGTACATTGACAAAGAATTTTAATGCCATAGAAATATATAAACCTGGATTGAAAAGATTGAAAACGCATCTATGGATCCACCTCTGGTGCCCGATTATGAACCCAGCTGTCCAGTTCTTCCATTAAGAATACAATCTCATCAAAATAATCATCAGACCAACCAGTTTTCTGATTAAAACAAATGCTTCATCGAGTTACATTGTGCATGACCAGTTAGTCAGTTCAGTTTTCAGGTCATATATTGGTCAGTACAAGAATATTAACCGCAGTTTCATATCCACTTCTCTACATACTGTCCTACGATTGAGCTGAAAGTAGATCCGGGATTAGGTGAAGCAAGTAAATAGCAGAAGAATACATCACGGCTATCTAGAAATTCTGTGACTTCTTTCCAAAGCCTTTCCTCTCAAACTGACAACTAGAGGCAAAGCTTTGTGCTTTCCATCGCTAGCATTGCGCGGACACCGGGAGAAATTCATTTTTATAACGCCTGAGTTCATATTTATAAAATTACTGGAAGCCCTGTAAGTATACATATGTTTCTTCTGAAAAAAAATAACACTTTTGACTTGCCTTTAAGATATGACATGATTCAAGAGTATGTGGGAAAGGATCTGTGGGAACTTCATAGTCTGTGCCTAACCTGCAATGGATATGGCGTGATGGAATAGACGAAATGGAAAAAGACGAGCCAGCAGGTGTTTTTGAATGCTTCTTAATAAATCGAAGAACAGCAGGACATAAGGTGACAAAGAGACTAAATTATTTATATTAGGCGAAAGCTTGATATAGTAATTTAGTAGGCTCACAGGATTGAGGAGTAATGGGTTTAAACCTGCAAGGGACAAATATTCGCGTAATTTACTGAATATTTTTTGCGGTTCGAGTATTTGTACATATAAAAATTGTATCTGCATACTCCCATTATACGAGAAATACTGCCAGTGTAGGAGGAGTTCAAAAATATCGACAAATATCCGAAAGATCTGCTAAAAATCAGCTCGAAGGAATGGCGACTAGCTCTATTCCTGTCATATTTGTCCCAAAATGCTATAGTAAAATAGCCAGTTGTAGCCCAACCCTGGGCAAAAGTATTCTATCACAAATCGAGGGAAGAAAGCCAAGTGCTATACTATCCCTGTACTCCCCCACTGCTGGCAAAAGTCTTCTCTCCTAAGTCAGGTGCGAGAGAACAGGTCATACTCCACAAATTGGTAAAAATTCTAGCTGTTCCAGTTAACTTTAACTCTCTATAACTTGTCGTTTCCGGTTCGAGAGCAAACTAAGCGATGTTGCCAGAGCAACGATGGCATTTGCAATGGACTTGTTTTCTTTAAGCAGAAAATAACACGGGACAAAGAATCTTCATTGAAAATACATATAAATAAATAAAATAAATATTCTTCAGGTAGGTCAAAAAGACGCTAATCTGAAATTGGATTGAGCTTTACGAGGCATGCCTTTTAAGTTTTGTCGTTTGAAGAAAAAAACACAACTAGAACCTTATAGTACTTTTTATTGTTTTTCAAAGTATTCACCACGTAGCTTAATACACTTTTCCATTCGCTCAAACCAGTTATTATAACATTTATTCCACTCTGAAGTGGGGGTGTTCAAAATGGCTGACTTGAAAGCGTCAACTGCTTTTTCACCGGAATGGAACCTTTGACCACGAAGACTTTTCTTAATTTTAGAAAATGTAAAGAAATCGTTAGGGCTTAGTTCAGGACTGTATGGAGGATGGTCAAGAATTTCTACTTTTTCCTGCTTCAAATACTCAATCGTTTGACGAGCGCTGTGTGAGCTTGCGTTGTCGAGGTGCAGGATGATGCGTCGCTTTGAGTTAGATTTTCGAATTTCGACGATGACTTATGGTAAACAAACTGTGGTATACCACTCTGCGTTAACCGTTCTACGATCTTCAAGTGCAATAGTCGCAACATGGTCGGTTTTTCAACGAACGTGGCCACCATCTTCTTTGAAGTGCTTCGAGAACGAACAACTTTAGTCGGCTTTGGCTCGTCTTGAAAGACCCAGATTGTAGATTGTTGTTTGGAATCAGGATTGTAGGCATAGATCCAAGATTCGTCACCACTGATGATGTCGTAGACGTTATTTGACTCTCCTCGGTTGAACCTTTGCAGAGTTTTCTTACACCATCTGACGCGGGCCGCCTTGTGATCGTCGGAAAGTAGATGCGGTATCCAACGGCAAACTAGCTTTTTCACACCAAGCGCTTCATGCAAGATCTTCTATATGGTTGTCCCTGAGATGCCTAATAGAGCTTCTATCTCTCGATACGCCACATGACGATCTTCGAGAATTAGTTGTCTCACAGCAAAGATGTTATCTTCAGTGAAGGCGGATTTTGGGCGTCCTTCGCGAGATTTGTCACTAACACTAGTATGTCCACGCTGGAATTCTAAATACCGGCGTTCGACAATCCGCAGACATGGGGCTTCATCACTGAACACAGATGTTAGCTCTTCAAAACACTGAAGCCGTTTCAGGCCTCTTCTAAAGTTGTAGAAAATTATTGCACGAACATTTTCCTTAGAAAGATTCATTTTCGTACGTAACCTGACAGATTCTAATCGGCGCTGTGACTAAACAATAGCATTAATCCTAATACTTTCAACTGTTTTGAGATTCAAAATTTAAACACATTCGAATATAGAACAGTTCCAAATTCAAAATTTCCGGGAAATATGGAAACGACAGAACTTAAAAGGCATGCCTAGTAACAGCCTTTTTGAAAACTAGACTAGTCTTTGTGTTTAAAACGCCTACCCCTCAATTCTGTTTCATTTCTTACTACTTTTTGCTTCTATTTTTATTCCCAAAACAAAGTCCTATATCGTGGGTGCGTTTTTAAACATTAAATTCGCTACCCATCACCCAGGCCGAAACACATGCTCGTCGGTCACACATATATTTATTCCATGCGGAGATAAAACTTGCGATTACTCGATCCAGTGAGTGGAAATTTAGACTTCAAGGCACTAAAAAAAACCATCGTTAATCAACCCGGAAGTTTCCAGGTAGTTTGGGTAACTTTGACATCAACATAATCTAATAAAGATAAAACAAAGAGAGTGTTTGATCAGTCTCAGTCTCAGTTTGAAAATTCTCAGGGGCAATCATACAAGTCAGTCCTCATCAAACTCTTCAATACTTTGGCCACATATTTGTTTATTTATTTTGCTCTTCAAAAATGAGTAGAGCAAGAAAATAACAACAACACAATTTTAACTTAAATTTAAGTGCCACATTACTTAAAGAAGAGCACTGCATGCGATAAACATGAGTCTTTAAGAACGACACTCATATCTCCATAGAGAAATATAAAACTGTAAAAAATACACGGTTAATATTTAAATAAAAATTGAAACAAACCATAAACAATAAGTAAGGAGAAAACAAAAAATTTAAAATACTAGACAAAAAAGCGAGAATACATTGAAACAGTATCAGCATGTTATCCTTAGTACAACTTTTTTTAAAGTCCTTTTAATGAATCATATCTCTAAGATATAACAGTAGCCTAGAGATACTACTGGTGATAGGCAAACTAGAAGGGAGGATACTAAGGGGACGCCGGGCGGAGGCGAGGCGTAAGAAATGGTCAGACCAGGTCAACTTGATACCTTTTTCTGCTCCTGAGAAGTAGGGCATTAACCGATAGACAGACAGAGAGACGAACAACAAAGTAATCTTATAAGGGTTGATTGGGGTACAACACCCTAAAAATTACCAATAACATAGGCACCATCTTAAGAATCGAGGGAACGTTTGTAGAGAAATAAAATACTAGTACAATACCTACTTAGTGCTGAAGATACTGGATAATTTGTTTTATACACTCGTACATTAAAATAAATAAGACCTAACCTTTAGACAGCTTTTTTACTTCACAACAATACTAAGCAGCTTACAGTCATAATGCATATATACGAAATTTCATTCCACATCTGTCTTTGTGTATTATTGGAGAAAAATGTTCTAGGTTCTAGTTAAGCAATAATACATCAAACGTTAATAGTAGGTTGCTCAAAATTCAGCCCTGTTACTGGTATTTTAAGATTAGAATACAATGCACCATTTTTCTAGTTAAGGGCGTTTCTAAAATTGATTATATTGTCGAAGGTCACATTAGTATGTCACGGACAAAGATGCCTCAACAAATGTTCGTAGATGCGTCGTTGTGTTGTATCTACATTAAAAGCTATTTGAGCGGCTTTCATAACTATATTCGCTTGTAATATAGGAACATATACTTATACAGATATAGGTAATATTAATGTAGCTTCATCAGTTATCAGCACAACATGTGACAAGATGCGATGATGGCCATTGAAATGGGTCTATGATCGAATGGTAGCCACGATAGGGATACTGTGATCATGCAAGGCCAGTATAAAGGAATGATGTAGTTAAAGGTATAAGGCAAGAGCTTTAATGTGGCGATGTTGGAAATCAGCAGGACATGTGGCAAGATGCGTTGGTGACTGGTAGAGTAAGACTTTAGCCGAATGGTGACCAAAAAAGAAATGTCATAATCGTGGAAGGCCAATTCAAAAATGGGTTGATGATATAGTTAAGTGCATAGGTAAGACCTGGCCAAGATTGGCTCAGAATAGAGATGGGTAGCGTAATAATGAGTGCGCTTATATGCTTTAGTGGGTAGGACAAGTAGGAAGTAATGAAAATAATGATGATGATCTATCTATCTATCTATCTATAACCTCACGCCAGATCCCTTGCGGGGTAGGCAGAGATATGAATGAGAGAGAATGATGATGATAGTTATGAAAATTTAATATCGGCTTGAATGTTTGGAAAAAGAAATGATATACCATCAATAATACAATTCTTTACTGAGCTACCATTTCTCAATTCTTCCGTTATTTAAATAATTATCATTAAGTAATGAGCAGGCGGACAGATCTCTCTGGAGGAAGCCAGAGAGGTCTGTAAGGATAGAACCTGTTTGAACTCTGTATTCTCTCCCTACCCCGCAAGAGATCTGGCGTCATCATACAGATAGAGAGCGAGAGAGAGAGAGAGAGAGAGTGAAGGAGAGAGAGAGAAAGAAGTAATGTCAGTTTCAACAAAATTATTTTAGCTATTTTTAAAGTGCGCAATGTTTCAGTGTAACGTGTCTATACATTAATTGTCATTGACTTTTGTGGACGGTAAATCGCATGTCGTGTTGTCCAATGAAAACATCTCCCTAACAGTGTATTTCTTTGTCATGTCTACTGTAACCTTTGTCTGCAGGTTTTTTCAATGCAAACTTTATGCTTTGGAAATAGAGTTTAGATTTATAGAAATGGTTGATAATAGATTGATTGGTTATCGCATAATATTGAGAAATATGGTTGTTAGAAGCTAGACGAGACACAGTAAATTGAAAGTAATGTAGTTCTTTGTTACAAGCTTAGTGCTAAAAAAATAGAAGTGTCTGTAAAAAGATTAGTATTATTAGTACATAAAATAAACGCGGCTATGCCTATAATCACGAAGCAGGAGTGGCATAGATGTAACCCAGCCGACGATGTGCTGACACCATACCGTGCTAAATTTCGAACTTTTGACCGCGACCATGAATTTTTCGATAGAAAACAACCAAAACCACCGTTTTACCTGCCTGCGTGACGCAACTGCTAGGCATAATTCCTTTCCCATGAGTTAAAACCGCCACATTAAAATGGAATTGGGCGAATCATCTGAACCTCTCATATCATCTGAATGGACTATGATGATGGAATAGGTAAGCCAAACAGTGTACTGAATGCGTCTCACAACAAAGTCATCCTCGCCGAGACAGGCCCATAAAGTGGTGGCGCGATGACCTCGACGCGAATCGAACAGAATGGCCATTATTACCAGGAGATAGAGATTGTTGGAAGAAAGAGAGGGAGATTTTGCCTAGCAGTTGGACACATTATGTTAATGAAAAAACTGTATACCATCGATAGTAGGCGACCTGTTCTACAAGGTAATAGTGGTATGGCTGAAGGAACGTTTTAGGCGAATTTAACGGTAACTGGAACGCACTATAAAAGAGAAATGCTTCATTATATATTTATAAAAAAAATTGTTAGTTGACTTAAGTTTAGAATTACTCTGTTTTCTTTCTGTTTTTCAGACACTCGACCTCGACATTCAATTGTGTCAAATACATGGTAGTGTGTGTAATGTGTTTTTATTGATTTAATGTATTTTTTATGCATAATTAAAAAAAAATTAGCATTCTGCACTCCTTCTCGATATAAACTATAAGTGTGGGAAATTTCATACTCCTCCGTTCGCACAATTTTCTTAAAAAGGCGTACAAAGTAATTGCTTTACGTATTAATATAATGATTATTTATCTTTTTTTAATTCGTAAATAATAATGTGAGACGTCATGGGTCCTTCAATAAGGTACTAAGTGAAGGTCAGCGCTGTTCTCAGTCAGCAAACCTGCTGAGTTAGGACCTTTTTTGTAATGCACTTTAAAGGTATTCTATCTCTTTTAATAGGTACTTACCTGTTTTACTTATGTCATCAAGTACTTGTACTGTAATATTTATTTTAAAGCATATCTGTATTGTGCGTTGTAAAATAAGCGTATTTATGATTTTATGTTTTTATTATCGGATAGTATCGGTGGAAAGATGAGAAAGGGTATGCTCCGTTGGTTCGGTAATATAGGAAGAATGTCGGAAGAAAGAATGACAAAACACATATACAATGCGAAAGTGGAAGAATGGGGAAGACCTAGACTATCTTACCATGACCAAATAGACCGAGTCTCATTCGAAGGGCAAATCAAGTGTGTCCGTAACGGGCGAGCGTGTATGAGACGAACTATGAGAGTGGAGAAAGCCAGAGAGGTCTGTAAGGAAAGAACCTGTTGGAACTCTATACTCTATGCCTACCCCGCAAGGGAACAAAGGGAAAAGGGAACGTGATGATATATAGAGATAGATATTTTTATTATTACAACGGGTAAAATAGCATCTTCTCTGTGGACGGATAGACGGCATGCTGGCCTAACCAGCTAGAAAAGAATGCGAGTGTTAATTCTTTCCTTAAAATAATTAATCTTTACACCTAACAAAGTTTTTTGGGTTTAAAAAAACAAACATCCTCACGTTTATAAACAAGAAAATCACATGCATTATCACCCAGACCAAAACAAATCTTTGTGGGTTACACAAAGATTCGTCCCGTGCGGGAATCGAAACAGCGATTACTCAATCCAGTAAGCGCAGTGACTCAAGCTCTTAATCACTGGACCAAGCTGTTCGTCAAACTTATTCAATTACCTACAAAAATTTAGCATGATAAAATGTACGAAAATACTCAAAAATATTTTACTACCCACCCTAAATCCTTGAAAAACTGTTAACAAATAACCGCCATTCAAAACTTTCCCGAGTTGCCGATTGCGGCCATTTATAAAATCTTGTAGGCTTATTCTTAAGGGAATTTGGTGGTCCACAATAGAATAAGGCATAATTCTATCTATCTATCTATAACCTCACGCCAGATCCCTTGCGAGGTAGGCAGAGAGTACAGAGTTCCAACAGGTTCTTTCCTTACATACCTCTCTGGCTTCCTCGACTCTCATAGTTCGTCTCATACACGCTCGCCGGTTACGGAGACTCTTGGCAGGCATAATTCTTTTGAATATCTAAACTTAGGCCTAGATTAGATTCAGCCGCGGCATTGAACAAAGAAGTAAACATGAGGCTGGCCAATACGAGAATGTATGCTCCGGCAGTGGGCATGAAAGATAATAAAACAACGAGATAATTTAAATTTAAAGAAATCTTTTTAAAAACAAGATTTTATAGCAAAAACACAACGAAGATATCTTGCTCAGTTTAGCCTTCTTCCGGCTCCATCATCAGTCCATTGTCACCATGGGGGCCTAAAATACTCGTCAAGAAAAATCCAAGGAGTCCATGCGTGCGAGAACACGGCGTGGTTATGTTCAGTAGTTGGTGGGTTCCATCGGCCATCTTTCGGCTTCATCATCAAAGCCTGAACACCGTCTGGTTATATGGTACTTGTCAATACCAATCTAAGGAGCCTAAACACGACGGGTTTGCGATCTATATTTGTCGTGTTCTTACGGTCACCTTGAGACTCCATCATCAGATCAGCTCCATGATACCATATACCATTATCACCAAACTTACATAGGTACCTATACCATATTTTAGCTCAATTAGACAATCGCAAGTGCTTGAAAAATGAATCACAAATATTGAGCTGGAAAAACTGACAGACAGACATGCAGACGGTGCAAGCTAGATAAAAGCTTGTAAAAAGTGGTTATGCAATGTTTTGTTCTGTATTCTCGCTGAAATTAATAATAACTGATTACACCACGTTTCATACACTGGTTCCGACCACGTTAAGCAACGTCGCGCGCGGTAAGTACTTAGATGGGTGACGAATAACCTAATAGACTTGCTGTGTTCATTTTAGCCCATGTATTTTTTAAAGAAACGTTGCCCGTATGTAGGATTTAGTCGGGTGTTGTGTTTACAAACATGAATATTCACATACACAAATACCCAGAAACAGATACTTGTGGGTCTCACAAAGATTCGTCCCGTGCGGGTATCAAACCCGCGACTATTCGACCCAGAGGCGGAGCGAATTAAGCTCTTAACTACTGCGTGGCGATCAATTATTCCTATACTAACGGTGTGCTTACATGCCCGCAATGTGTGAGGCTATTTTCCAAGAAGGTTGGCTACATAAGCCACATGCGAGCGCACGATCTTCAATAATAACGGAGTTGATGCAGTCGCCATTGCCGAAATCGGTCTGGATCACACACTGCACCAAATCGTCCGTCGATTTTACTAATACTTATGATATTATCAGCCTTTACTCTCCCACTGATGGGCTAAGTCCTTCGCTCACAAATGACGTATTGGCCCAATAGTAAAGAACTTAAGCCACTCCACCTACTAGACCGAGTAGACGCGGGTTAAATTCTCGTGAAAGAGAAATTTCTGTGTTACCCACAAATGTTTATTTCAGTCTGGGTGTTTGTGTATATGAATCTCATGCTTGTAAACGCACTAACGACAACACAATAATTCCTAGGGTGAGTGATAAATTTCCTAACAAAAAAATCCAGATAAGAGAGATTTTGTCCGCTAGTGGTGAGATCTTGGTTTCGAGGAGACTGATGGGTCGGTAGACATTATACTCCACTACGATGATCAAGCACGTAATGGTAGAGGCAGGTTTGTAGCCTTATTTTATTAAACCACCTATATAAGTTCGGTCAAATAGCTGACGAAGCGCGATGGGAGCGCGACAGAAGCGCTCGGCTACGTTCGGTTTGCCGTCATGTCGAACGTGGCTGCGCTGTGTAGCATCTCCCGTACATTTCAGTACATTACAACTTCCCAAGCCGCGCCACCGTTGCGCTCCCGCCGCGCTCCGTCGGATATGTGGTGACACCTCAAGGCTTTCATCTTGGCTTAGCGACTAGCATATAACGTGGTAAGCAAGACCAACGCCTATGCCTTCCAAAGCATAGAGGCGCCCTAAAATAGTCATTGCACAAAAACTTATAAACGAAACTATACCGAAAGTTATAGGTCCAAAAAGTATTCTTAAATTTTCAAAGTTCATAAACAAACGCCCTAAGGGCCTTTCAGTTAGTCAAATTAAGTTACAACTTAGGGCGACTTGAAAATTGTCTTTTGGGGTCTTATAAAAGGCTTTGAACGACACACGGCCGAAAGGGCACGCGAAATTAAGATTTCGACCTTTGAAATTTGGGTGGAAATCTGCTTTTGAGTATAGTAGTAGAGTGAATGTGGTTACCCTTTTGGGAATTGTTTTTATGTTTACTGTTTCTGTAGAATACTAATAAAAACAAATATAGGGCGTCATGCTTGTTATTCCTCGAGCGGGGATGGCGAAAGTGTGCTATGTACTCCCAAATTTTTCAAACGGTTTTAGGTCTCTCAGTAAAGGAGCGAGCGTCATCATCATCATCATCTCAGCCCATACTTGTCCACTGTTGAACATAGGCCTCCCCAATCGCTTTCCAGCGTAACCGGTCTGATGCCACCTGCATCCAACGACTTCCTGCGATTTTCACAAGATCGTCGGTCCATCTGGCAGGCGGTCGTCCCACGCTGCGCTTGCCAATACGTGATCGCCACTCTAGAATCTTTCTGCCCCAACGCCCGTCCGATCTACGCGCTATATGGCCCGCCCATTGCCACTTCAGCTTGCTAATCTTAAGGGCTATGTCGGGAACCTTGGTTCTTCCACGAATCTCCTCATTCCTGATTCGATCGCGTAGAGAAACGCCGAGCATAGCTCTCTCCATAGCTTGCTGAGCAACTTTGAGCTTTTTTATGAGACCTATTGTAAGAGACCACGTCTCTGATCCATATATCATCACTGGTAACACACATTGACTGAAAACTTTAGTCTTAAGCACTGAGGTATTTTGGATGAGAAGATATTGCGCAGTTTCCCGAACGCTGCCCAGCCGAGTTGGATTCGTCGATTGACCTCTCTCTCAAAGTTGGACCTACCTAACCGGACTGCCTGTCCCAGGTAAATGTATTCGTCGACAACTTCAAGAGTAGAGTTCCCAACGGTGAGTGCGGTGGGTACGACATGGACTTTAGACATTATTTTCGTTTTGTCCATGTTCATTTTAAGACCCACTCGTTGAGATACTCTGTTGAGGTCACCGAGCATTCGTCCTAGATCTTCCAGCGACTCCGCCACGACCACAATGTCGTCGGCAAATCGAAGGTGAGTGATGTATTCGCCATTGATGTTGATGCCAAGTCCTTGCCATTCCAAGAGCTTGAAGGCGTCCTCTAAGGTGGCTGTAAACAGTTTCGGAGAAATGACGTCTCCCTGTCTTACTCCTCTTTTTATGGGGATTGCCTTCGTGCACTGCCCCTGTACTCGGACTGACATGGTGGCGTTATTATACAAGCACTTCAACACTTTGATGTACCGATAGTCAATGCGGCATCGCTGGAGAGATCTAAGAACCGCCCAAGTCTCGATCGAATCGAAGGCTTTCTCATAGTCCACAAACGCCAAGCATAGTGGCCGATTATACTCCTCGGTCTTCTGTATAATCTGCCGCAGCGTATGTATGTGGTCTATGGTACTAAAGCCTTTCCGGAAACCGGCTTGTTCGGGAGGCTGGAAGTCATCAAACCTGCGTTCGAGACGATTCGTAATGACTCTCGAAAACAACTTATAAACATGGTTCAGCAGTGTGATGGGCCTATAAATCTTCAGTAAAGTGTTATCACCTTTTTTGAAAAACAGTACCACCACACCCCTGTTCCATGCTTCCGGCGTTTTCTCTTCGAGCAAGACGGAATTAAACAGCCTCTGAAGGACTTTAAGTACTGGCGTTCCGCCCACTTTCAGAAGCTCTACGGTAATTCCGTCTTCGCCCGGCGCTTTGTTATTTTTGAGTTGTTTGAGAGCCATCCTAATCTCGTACAGGCTGATGTCCGGGATATCTTCAGTGTAGTGTCGGGTTAGCTTGGCTCTTGGGTCTTTTACCAAGTCAACAACAGGTTCAGCTACTGAGGTATACAACTGCCCATAGAACCTCTCTATCTCCCTGAGCACCTCCGACCTATTCGACGTTACGTTTCCGTCCTCCATCTTCAGCTTCGTCAACTGGCTTTGCCCAATAGACGCGTCTCTTGCGAACACTTTAGAGCCCTTGTTCTGTGCTATGGTCTCCTCAATACGCCTTGTATTGAAGGACCGTAAGTCTTGTCGCAAAGACTTCAATATCTGTCCATTGAGCTGCCTATAGGACTTAGCATCATCGGAGGTTTGGAGCGTCATGGAACGTCGCTCAGCCATGAGGTTTCGGGTGTAGTTGGATAGTTTTTGAGGTCTATTTTTACGGTGGGGCTTAAAATACTTGGACCCGACCGTATGGACAGTCTTTACCAGCCTGTTGTTGATTTCGTCCACTGATGCGCTGCTGTCTAGCAATTCGAAGCGGTTTGCCAATTCGAGTTGAAAGTTCTCGGGGTTTTGGATATGTGCATTACAAGGTCGGAGCGTAGACTTCATCAGACGCGATCTTTCCATTTTGACATTAATATTCAATGTGCCTCTGACCATTCGGTGATCACTGCCGGTTTTTACCCTGCGGATCACGGAGACATCATTAAATATTTGTCGCTTGGTGCTCATTATTGTAATAAACACACAGGTGGCCGTTATCAAACTGTCTTTATTTTACGTTCATACAAGTATCAGTTCGCCGTGTACCCACATCTTAAAATATAAATTCTTATAATTACTACATCTTCCCCTTATTATAAAAATAAAAATAAACAACTGTAAAACAAAGTTATACTTATTTATTGAAAAATAACGCAAGTTTGTCTCGGGCCTTTATAGCAGCATCTCTGATGCGTGGACTGTGCGGAACAGGCGTATTTATAGGGGAATGATAAGCCGAATTATCAGACGGCGTCGTTGATTCGTTACCTACACTGGGATCAACCTTCTTTCTTTCGGGAGAGAAAGAAAGTGTTGATGTACTCTCTCGTTCATTTGTCCGAATTAAGTGACGCCTATTCCTTCTAAACGCTCGTCCCGAGCGGTCCGAGAGAAGGTACGAGCGCGGCTGCGACGCGTGCGCCTCGACGCGCATCCGCCGGCGCGCGGCCCCGTCCGCCACGATAACGCGCTCACCGACTTTTAACTTTGGAAGATCATGAGCATGCAAATCGTAATATTTTTTGTTAATCATACGATTACGATGTATTTTCGCGAAATCCTGTCTATTATTTCTATCAGGTTTCAATTTGTTATCATTAATCGGAAGTCGCGTATTAAGCCGACGCCCCATCAACAATTGCGATGGTGAAGATACTCCATCGCGTGGTGTGGCTCTCAAATTTAGCAATCCTAAATAATAATCTGATCCGGAACAAAGTGACTTTTTAATTATATTTTTTACCGTTCTCACCGCGCGTTCGCTGAGACCGTTGGATTGAGCGTAATTAGGAGAAGTCGTAGTGTGCTTAAAACACCATTCAACACAAAATCGACGAAAGTCGTTCGAGCCATACGCCGGTCCGTTGTTCGTTACCAATTCTGCGGGAATTCCATGTCTAGCGAATTGATCTTTTAACGCAAGAATAACGGACCTCGACGTTATATTTACTAAGGGACTAACTTCTATAAAGTTCGAATAATAATCTACTAAAATTAGGTAGTTCTTTTGGTAGCAGGTAAATATGTCCGAACCTACCTTCCTCCATGGTATTTGCCAAGAACACTTTGACAATCAGAATTTGCTATCATAAAATTGATTAAATAATTTCGTTGTTTGTATGACCATAACATACTGCAAGAACCTAGAATAGGAATATTATTTCCACAAAACGATTGGGCTGTAATATATGATGGCTTTAAATCCTCTGGGCAAAAACCTAATTTTTTAAATAGATTTAAAGATAAAACATTTAGATCCGACCCTGTATCTAATTTAAAACATACAATCATTCCATTTCGACAGAGAGATAATTTTTCAAACCACTTACTGTCTCCGCTTCTAGTCTCTAAGGTATCAATACGAAACAGCTGATCACTTTCATCGTCACACTGATGCACTTCGTATACGCCTCTATTGAATCTGCTCGGGCACATTCTATGAAAATGGCCACGATTGTAACACAAACAACACTTGACATTGCGCGCGGGACACTGAATGTTCTCTGAATGAGCACCACCACACGCGCCACACTTGGCCACTACGTTGTGTTGAGGTACGAGCGCGCCGCGGCGGCTGCGCCCGTCAACAGCGTCACTGCGCCCGCGCGAGCGGCCTGCGCGCACGGCGCGCGTGCTCCCGCTGTTTGGCCGGTTGTATGCGCGCGATCCGTACACGACATCGACGACTCTGCTTCTCGAACCTTCTCCGAAGTTTGTACTTTCAATCTGACGATTCTCCTCAATTGAAATCTCGTTAGCCTGGCAAATTCTAACGGCTTTATCCAGCATCAGGTCCTCCGTCCTTAATAATCTGCCGCGCAACGCGCTGTCTGTGATACCACACACAATTCTATCACGAATCAAGCCATCTTCTAGGTGTTCGAACTCACAATACTGGCTGAGCAGTCGCAATGCCGTGACATATGTATCTATGGTTTCGCCGTTTTCTTGATTTCGTGTGAAGAAACGAAATCTTGCCATTGTAGTGTTATACCGCGTGCCAAAATAGTCATTAAACTTTTTAATAATAACATCGATATCGTCTTGATCTTCAGATTTAGCAAACTTAAATGTTGAGAATATATCATATCCCTGGGGTCCCACAAGATTGACCAATAAACTAGATTGTATATCTTTCGCTTCTTTACACACCCCAGACGCCTTTAGAAATACCTTAAATTGTTTGAGCCATCGGCGCCATGTATCCGCTCTGTTGGCCGGGCCACCTTCCAGTGTTAACTCGACTGGAGGCCTCGCGTGCTCCATAATTATTGTATCACAATATTTCTATTCGCAAATGTAATTAAAGTCAATTTCCTATTGGAATTTCACAACTGACTCAATAAAAGTAAATATTTGGTGCACCGCTGTCACCATGTAATAAACACACAGGTGGCCGTTATCAAACTGTCTTTATTTTACGTTCATACAAGTATCAGTTCGCCGTGTACCCACATCTTAAAATATAAATTCTTATAATTACTATAATTATGAAGTCTATATCGTTTTTGGTGGAACCATCAGGGCTCATCCAGGTCCATTTCCTATGAGGCGGCTTCTGGAAGAAAGAGTTCATCATAAAGAGTCCCCCCTTCTCCAGGAATTCGGCCAGCCTCTGACCCCTGGGGTTGCGCTGCCCATATCCAAATTGCCCCACTCTCAACTCATCATCGCCCCGTTTGCCCAGCCGCGCATTGAAGTCACCCATAACCACTGTAAAGTGTGTTTTGGAAGTATGTATGGCTCTACTAATGTCCTCATATATAACTTCGACATCATCATCTGAGTATGTCGAGGTCGGTGCGTAGACCTGTATGACCTTCAGCGAATATCTTTTGGATATTCTGAGTATCAGGTACGCTACCCTGCTCGACACACTAGTGATGGACACACCGTTGTCTATGAGTGACTTGTGGACGATAAATCCGACACCACCTTGGGACTGCTGTTCGCCCTCCCGGTAGTAAAACAAGTTGCCGGATTTTAAGGTTATCGTGTCCTCGCCCTCTCTTCGGACCTCCGATAAACCAACAATATTCCACCGCAACTTGTTTATCTCTTCTTCCAGCTCAACAAGCTTCTCATCTGTCCTCAAAGTGCGTGCGTTGTATGTCACCAGGGCCAATTTTCGTTTTTGGTGGTAGCCGAATCTCTGCCGGAGATTCTTAGCACCCCTTGTCCTGTTGTTACCATGGCTGCTACCGTGGCCAAGACGATCAGGACCGCCGGGGACTAGGGGCCTGGTTTTCTTCTTTTCTTCCATAATAGTGATTGGGGGGATTTGCCATACTCGCCACGCTTGGCAGGCGGGTTGGCGAGCGCAGTTTTTGATCGCAGAAGTGTTAAGAGAACGCTGCTGCCCATTCCCTAGTTTTCCCTTAGTCGCCTTGTACGACATCCGATGGGATGAGATGGGTTGGTCCTATTCTAAGCCGGGGACCACGCGGCGAGGAGCGAGCGTACCGCCATTAAACCCGGACATAATTTCGGACTTTCATATGAATATAATAATAATAATACCTCTGTTAAGAAACCGTCCACCCGTTGGGCACAGGTCGAGTTAGCCGACCCAGTATCAACTTCGAATTTTAAACTAACACCTTGTACCGAAACCGTTAAAGTCATAGGTTCACCCTTATAAGAACGAATTTTATTCGACTTACCGTCATCATCACTCTCGTTCGACTCGCCAGTACCTACAAAATTTATCTTTTTACACATACGCCGTAGATGGCCTTTCATATTACACTTTTTACACATATAATTAGCAAAACGACACTGCAATGTTTTATGATTTCTATATCCACATACTAAACACATATCTTTTCTATCGCTGGAACCACTGGCGTCGCGCGCGATCTTGAACAGCGGCTCACTTGCCGTAGCCGACGACGCCGCTGCTGCTCCCTTACGCGCACTGCGCACGCTCTCCGCCACCTCCACTGCCTTGGCCAGCGTAAGCTCCTGAAGGTCACGCGCGAACAATTTGTCGTTCTCTGGTCCAGGTTGCATGCCCATAACAAATCGATCGCGAAGCGCCTCTTCTACGTTTAGGAATCCACAATGCGTCGTCAAACCGCGTAACCTCGCTGCCCACTGCACATAGGTTTCTTCTGGTCCTTGAGTTGCAGCATAAAAGTTATATCGCTCACCAAAGCCGCATTTCTTCGGAGTAAAATGCTTGTCGAGGAGAGATAATATATCTTCGTACGGCACTTGCGTTAATTCCTTTGGTAACGCTAAATCTGCCGCCAATTTGTAAGTGCTGTCTGTAAGTGCACTCAATAGAATCGCCCGCCTTTTTACACCTGACGGATCCTTTACATTGTCGATGTCGTTCGCAATGTACCATTGGGAAATACGTTGCTTGTAATTTTGCCATGTATGGATATTATGGTCAAAACTAGACAAAATCCCGAAATGAGACATTTTTCGTTATTTTCTCTTAACGCGGGTAGGTATATCGTCGCCACTGTTAAGTATGCGCACGCAAGACAAATGAAACGTCGGATAGCGGGAAATGAACTGCTTTATTTGACAACCCACATGCGCTTATATCGTACACACAAGTAGTGCCAACATTATAATATATAACAGGTCTCATCTCAAACTGAGGGGGTTTAGGCCATAGTCTACCACGCTAGCCCCGTGAGGGTTGGCGAACTTCACACACTTCCGAAAATTAAAAAAAAATGTGTTAGTCGTTAAGTCGAGTTGGAAGCCTTATAGGCGGCTTGATAAGTTCCAACAGCAGGTGGCCACAAACCTGCCTCCACCAATCCGCACTGGGTCTGCGTGGTGGCGTATGACCTAATCTCTCACACCTCGATTTGTGAGAGAAGGCCTTTGCCAAGCAGTGGGCAGTATATTCTGATATTATTATTGTATTATAATGGCAACAAACCCTTATTATATTCCGACCTAATATCATTAACAATAATATGTAGGTATAAAGAGTACTGTCACCATCACTTAAAAAATATAGGAGTCGCGGTGTACTCGTATTAAAGGCTGTACAGTCATGAGAAATAATTTACATATCTATATCATCACGCTATATCCCTTGCGGGGTAGGCAACGTGACAATATTAAAGAAAAACATGTACCTAATAATGGGCAGCAAGAAAAAAAAAATTGCGATAAAGCAATATCAATAATAGCCACTTATCCCAGTTATCACGTAACGTGGTAATCGTTAAGCCGAGTTGGAAGTTTTATAGGCGGCTTGATAGGGTCCAACAGCAGGTGGCCACAAATCTCCCTCCACCAATCCGCACTGGGTCCGCGTGGTGGAGTATGACCTAATCTCTCTCACCTCGATTTGTGAGAGGGCCTATACTGCCTAGCCCAGCAGTGGGACAGTATAGCTGATATTATTATTAATAATCATTTATGTTAGTATTTTAGCACCTTTTCATAGTAAGGCCATGTTTAAAAACTCATACGTGTATATTTTTGCTGGTTACTTTACCTAAAAAATAACATACTCCCTTACATATCACAATAACAGTGGCACAAAGGAAACAATGAATAAATTAAAATATTAATTCCGCCATCGAACGGCCACGTCAACAAGTGACGCCGCGAAATTCGTTCATTCATTCGCGCATACGCCAATTTTTTTCTGCTGGCAACTCCAATTTCAATCCGTGACGGGTCTACTAAAGAGTCAGTACATGACGCTTCGAAGATTGACAGACATGGCAATGTAAAAAATAATTTTTCTACGAGACATATGAAAGACGGACGATTTGGCACAGTGGTTAAAAGATTAAGCCGCTCCGCCCACTGGGTCGAAGAGACACGGGTTCAAGAAGGGACAAATCTTTGTCTGACCCACATTTTTTTTTGGTCTGGGTATTTGTGGGAGTGTGAATTTTCATGTTATTAAACGCACCCACGATAAAGGAAGATCAAGAAAATCCTAGTGCTGGGCTATGTTACTATAACATGTTTTTTTTTTAAGTAAACTTTGTTAGAAAGCGTGTAAGTATGAAATATAATATTGGTGTAAAGCTGAGAAAGGGTATGCTATTGGTTCAGGCATATAAAAAGAATATCGGAAGAAAGAATGACAAAACAGATATACAATGCGAAAGTGGAAGAATGTAGGTACCGGGGAAGACCACGACTATCTAACCATGACCAAATAGACCGTGTCTTATCTGTAGGGCTAATCAAGAGTCTCCGTAACCGGCGAGCGTATATGAGACGAACTATGTGAGTGGAGGAAGCCAGAGAAATATGTAAGTAAAGAACCTGTTTGAGCTCTGTCTCTACTAATTTGCAGGGGATCTAGTGTGATAATATAGATACTAAAAAATCTTGGTGTTTGTAGCGATCACGGAAAGACTTTCTTTCAGAGAAGTAGCAGCTATCACAAAGTTTAAACCGCTTTCGTTGCGGTCAGTCAGGGATGGGTAACCGTTTGTGGCATCATCATTTCCAAGCATCTCTGTTACAGAAGCCACGTTAACTTAAGCAGCTTTTGCATCAGTCAGTCTGTCTGTCTGGCAATCTGTATCATCACGGCAAATCCTTTGCCGAGAGATTTGAGAATACAGAGTTCCAACAGGTTCTTTCCTTACAGATCTCTCAACCTTCCTCCACTCTCATAGCTCTTTGAGCTTTATTCTTGTGAGCTCATACTTCTCCATTACCTAGCTCAAGCTGCTGTTATCACGTACTGCAAAATACTTTACGTCTCCTACTTTTTATGGCTTAAGGACTCCAGTGCGGTAACAATGGGTCGTCAGGTCTGACTGACGCGTCGGCTCGTTGCGCATTGCCCTTTGAAACTTTTTCATTTCACCACTGGTAGCGTTGACGTAAGTTTTTTGAAATCAGCATTCAATTGACACGTGTTTTTTCTATGTAAAATCAATGCCATCACTGATATACCCTAAACAATCACACAATGGGTGTTTGTAAACAAATTTCCCCAAAAATATTGGGTTGCAGGAAGCCTACTTGTTGACACTATACTGAGTATAATTTCAGGCTCCGGTCTATTATTTTATTTTTTATTTTAATACTTGAGAAAACTTACAGCTAATACAGTGAGTAAGTACAGAACAATAAAAAGAATAAGGCCAATTAAAAGTTTCCTCTATCTATCTATCTATATCATCACGCCAGCTCCCTCGCGGGGTAGGCAGAGAGTACAGAGTTCCAACAGGTTCTTTCCTTACATACCTCTCTGGCTTCCTCCACTCTCATAGTTCGTCTCATACACACTCGCCGGTTACGGAGACTCTTGACTGGCCCTTCAACTAAGACACGGTCTATTTGGTCATGGTAAGATAGTCTAGGTCTTCCCCGGCACCTACATCCTTCCACTTTCGCATTGTATATCTGTTTTGTCATTCTTTCTTCTGGCATCCTTTCTATATGCCCGAACCAACGGAGCATACCCTTTCCCATCTTTACACCGATACTATCTTTCATACCTACTCGCTTTCTTACTACGCTGTTGCGAATACGGTCGGTCAGCGTGACTCCGCACATCTTCCGCAGAGATCGCATTTCGACCGCATTTATCCTGCTTTCGTTCTCCTTCTTACATACCCAACTCTCACTGCCATATAACAGCGTTGGGACAAGCACTCCGTTATGCATGGCCAGCTGCGCCTTTTGGCTTAAGTGCCGGCTCCCAAGTAGCCTTCTCATCGCACCATTCACTCTATTACCTGCATTCACTCTTCTCTCTATATCAGCGGTGTATTTCCCATCCTTACTGAAGGCGCATCCAAGATATACAAACTCATTCACTTGCTCCAGCACATCGTTACCAACCACAATCCTTGCATTCGTTCTGGTTTCTTCCCGTTCAAAAACCATAAGTAAAAGTTTCCACTAATAGAATTCCAATAACGCAAGAACGCACTTATGCAAGGATTATAGTTATACCAGCAATCTCTAAAGACCTGAGTCGAAGAAATGGTTACACAGAGTCTTTTCCAATTTAGTGGTATTTGTAGTAAATGGATCAATATCTACCACATGAGACATAGCGTTAAAACATCTGCTTGACTATGTATGCATTTTGCCTGTTAGCACACTGAACCGTCGGAACATGGAGTAAATTCGGCTTTCTAAGTAGAATTGATGATGTGCGAAATCCAATTTTAGTCAATAATTCAGGACAGTCAACTGAATTATTAATTATGTTAAATATTATGAGATGTTTGTGAAGATAAAACCTGAATAACACTTATATTGGATTCAAACTTGCGAGGATTTGATGATCGCTAGCCGCACTCACCGCCATTAAACCTCCGAGGCCGTTGCTACTAACATGTTTTAATAAAGTTTCACTTTATTAACTACATACTCTATTGCTAAGAAAAATTACCGGGTGAAATTCTTTTACCGCTCCTTGGGCTAAGGGTGATTATGTCTTTCTATCTTTATCATCATGCCAGATCCCTTGCGGGGTAGGCAGAGAGTACGGAGTTCCAACAGGTTCTTTTCTTAAATACCTATCTGGCTTCCTCCACTCTCATTAAGGTAATTATGTAATGCCGAAAACAATAAATAAAAGGACTAGAATATAATTACCTACTTATTATTCCGAGGCTTCATTATTGGAAATTAGTCGCATTTGATCACCCAGGTGATTAAAGTAGAATATTTCTAGCAGCAGTGATAGCCTAGTGGTTAGACCGTTGGACTGCAAAGTCAGAGGTCTCGCGTTCAAACCCAGGCACGCACCTCTGTCTTTCCGAAAGCATGTGCGTATTAATAATTAACTATCACTTGCTTTAAAGGTGAAGGAAAACATCGTGAGGAAACCTGCATGCCAAGAGTTTCTCGAAGGTGTGTAAAGTTCGCCAACCCGCACTGGGCCAGCGTGGTGGACTATGGCTTAAACCCTCTCAGTTTCAGAGGAGGCCATTGCTCAACGGTGGGCAGTTTCTGTTATATTTTTTTTTGTGAATCCTTTTATTAGCTCATACGATTGCCCTAATTTTACAGATTACTGCCGTGTCAGCGGCAGATCCACCTCCGTGAATGATTTATCGATTCGATATATCAATATTGGTGCCAAGAATTGAAAAGACTGCCTCGTTGGTCTTGTGGCAAAGCGCATCGCTTTGTGATCACGAGGTTCTGGGGTCAAATCCTAGGTCGGACAAACGTAGTTTTTCTAACGAAAACTTTACATTATGAGTCCGGATCCTGGAATTGTGTCTGGTATATGGCATTAGGCTCCCCACCTTTTACATGGGACGTCACATCGTTAGCGTAAAATAGGTGCACTTAGTACACCTCTGCCACCTCCGCGTGGGGAAAATAGACGCGACGGTGTTTACAGTGTTTTTTTTTAATTGAAAAGTTCCCATTGCGAACTACATCAGTACCCTAATCTGAATAATTATCTAGAAAGTATTCCGTCTCATTCAATTTTACTGATTACACCTGATGCATAAAAGGGATGGCGTGTCAACTTCATAAAGTGACGATGCATCAACTTATGCTTGTTTGGTTTTCAGATTGTTTGCCTGTCATCTGGGTGTGAGTTAGACAAATATCGCGAAACACGATGCGAATTGTATTTGTTCATCTGATGAGCTATTCGTGTACACGTTATGATTGATTGGTTTATGTATGATTCCGTTCTGAGACCAATTACATAGATCGATTGTTTATTAAGATTATCGGAGACCGTGTATTTGTCACATAGCTTCTTCTTAGAGTGAAAATCTTGAAAGTGGTAGCTTAACAAGAAAACTTGTTCCCTTGATCACTGGAGCTTATTTAATTATTTGTCTTCTAGTGTCAATTTAAACTTAAACGCAAAATATTTTTTATGAAAAACGTAGCCGAACACTAAGATGTATTCCTGTGTCGTGGGTGCGTTCACAAACATTTACCTACACAAATACCTGAACCGGAACAAACAATTGTGGATCGCATTTGTCCCGTGCGGGAAACCCGCGACTATTAGGCATAGTGGGCGCAGCGGCATTTTTTTTACCACTAGCATTTATTCGCAAAATTCTTACGGAAGTGTTTTCAAATTAACAATTTTACTTTTTTTTCGAGCTATTAAAATAGCTCGAAAAAATATCCTCCTTATAGGAGAGCGGTCTTCACTGAGAAAATCTGGCGAGAGACTTAGAGAACTTGCTGATTTAATTTCATTCTTAATTTTCCTCAAATAGGGGCAAGCCTATTTCCATTTTCAATCAATCAATCAGCCTATCGCAGTCCACTGCTGGACATAGGCCTCTCCTAACACGCGCCATTGCACACGGCCCTCCGCCTTCCGCATCCAGTCTGTCCCAGCGACCTTTTTGAGGTCGTCGGTCCATCTCGCTGGGGGCCGTCCTACCTTACGCTTACCAAGTCGCGGTTTCCACTCTAGGACACGCTTGCTCCATCGGCCGTCGGTCCTTCGGCAGATGTGACCAGCCCATTGCCACTTTAGCTTACTGGGTCTGCGAGCTATGTTGGTAACTTTGGTTCTTTGTCTTTCCATTTTGCCGGACACAATTTTACATCAGACTATGTGTGATTTAGGACTTAAACCTAGATCCTAGTGATCGCCAGCTATACCACGCCACAGATCATAAAACCGTTGATCTCTTCAAATTTTCAAGAAAACCACAGAACAAGAACATATAAATTTACCCTGAATCGGAACCAGACGGCTATGAAACTAACCATTTGTCATATGCGAGTTCCGACTCGGAGCAAAAACATGGCGCAAGTTATGTTTGACTGTACACTAACATTTTTCATTTAAAAATAGAGTTGTGACGTATCCTTTCGTCACACCTTTATTTTCGAAGCAGGGGTGGTAGAGGTGTACAACCTAGGCTTTTCATCGCCGATATTAGGTTCCGTGTAACAGGCGAGTCTATTACTTTTATAACAGGAACGATGTCAGACACCGGACTGATACTGCTTTTTTTTTCTATGGAAACATTAAATTTTGTCTAATGATTTGAATCGGGACACTCAATCGCTAGGTGCATTATTCGCCACTAGACTAACGAGACAGTTATTTCTTATAATTATACCCCCGTATAAGATAGATACTAGTCTAGTATCACCAGAATAATTTGGAAATGTGTTTAATGTCTATCCGCCCTATGCCATTACTTTAGAACTAAGTGTTATATTTTGATTATAATCTGTGTCGTGTGTCAATAAAAAAGAATAAAAAAATTATAACAATTTCTCTAAATTAATAATTAATTGAATTAAAAACAAAAATGTTGTTTGCGGTTATGCTAAAAAAATATAATAATAGTACGGAAATCCTGTTGCTGAACGCAAGTCTTCTCTCACAAATCAAAGTCAAAGTTCACTACAAAGACTCAGTGAGGATTGATAAGCATGGAAAATATGAAATAAAAGTGGACAGACTGACGGCCGTTGGGCAGGGTTCTCGAGAGGCGACCTCGTACCGGAAGACGGGCACGAGTGGGCAGGCCAAGATGGACCGATGATCTGGTGAAGGTAAAAATATGCCTACAGCTCAAAGCCGGTCATCATGGCAGTCTTTGGAGAAGCTCTTTGTCCTGCAGTGGATATTTTTCAGCTGCAGATAGATTATTAGATTATTTCTGTGTCACGGGTGCTTTTAAAACATGAAATTCACATAGATAGATAGATAGATAGAGTACTCTTTATTGTACACCAGTGATATTAACAATTAATTACATACAAGAAAAAAAAATAGGTACAATTGGCGGTCTTATCGCTAAAAGCAATTTCTTCCAGACAACCAATGTATTGGAAGAAGCAACATACGGAATAGGGCAGTTATGGTGGCGTACACTATAAACCTCAATAATACATCAGTGATCATATTTGCGAAGGCCAGATATGAATCTAATGCAAAAATTTTGAAGTCGCTCAAGCTTGTTATATTGGTTTTCTGTGAGATCAAGATAGCTGGCGTCTGCATAATCGATTATAGGGAGTAGAAGGGAATGTGCGAGAGCAATTTTAGTGGCAGTAGGGAGAAAATTGCGCAGTCTTCTCAAGGACCCTGCAGAAGCAAAAACTTTGCGACTAACTTCTTGAAGTTGCGGGCCCCAAGTGAGATTTCGGTCAATATAAACCCCCAAATTTTTAACAATTTTGCTTATTGGTATGGTAATATCGTCAAACTTAATTTGGGGTAATTGTGACCAATCAATCCAGGAAGTCATTCTAGAGCTACCAATAATAATAACCTGTGTCTTAGTTGGGTTGACTTTGAGACCAAATTCCTTACTCCAAGTACTTATTTTGGATAGATCATCATTAATAGTGTTAACAGCTTCCGGCAACCTGACTAACGGAGCTTGAGTGTAGATTTGCAGATCGTCAGCATAAAGGTGGTATGAAGATTGTAGTTGGTTGGGAATAGAGTTAATAAAAACAGCGAAGAGTAAAGGAGAGAGAACGCCACCCTGTGGAACACCGGCATTAGTGTTGCACCAAGAAGAGTAGTTTTCTTCAATGCGAACACGTTGCCGACGCCCAAACAGGTAGTTACGAAACCAGTCAATCGCTGTTGGAAATATGTTAATAGAGCGAAGAATCCTAAGTAGAACATCAAAGTCCACAGTATTAAAAGCATTGCTATAGTCAAGCAGTGCAAGCATTGTTAAATTACTATTATATTCCTGACCTTATATCATCCATAATATTCACCAACGCAGTAACGTTACTGTGACCAGGACGGAAGCCAGACTGGAAAGGATTAAGAAGGGAATTTTTATTAAGGAATTGACTCAGTTGATCGTGGACGAGGCGCTCGAGAACCTTTGATAGAAAAGGTAATATAGATATGGGACGATATTCAGAGAAGGACGTGGGATTGCATTTTTTCGGGAGAGGCGTTATTTGAAAGTGGCCGCTGGATATGGAATGGTTACAGATATGGCAAATGACAGGAAGGATTTCATCAAGGATAGGTAGGATAATATTACGGCTGATACAGTCACTGCCGACTGCATTGGGTATAATCGATTCTATGCTCTTTTTAACATCACAAGCAGGGAATTGACTAAAAACAAATGGAGAATAATCGGGCGCCGGTATGGATAAAAGAAAATTAAGAGTATTTGATTTTAATGTCTTATCCATGTGAGACGAAACAGAGAAATGTTGATTTAGGAGATTAATATCTAAGTCTTTAGAAATGTTGTTTTGGCGCGACTTGCCGACACCCATTGATTTAAGAAATTTCCAGACTTTTGCTGGATTTCCGTTTTGTATAGAAGTGTGAATATGTTGGCGTTGAGCATCCCTACACACCTTATTGCAATGATTTCTAATGGCAACATATTTATTCCAATTGGAATCAGTGGTTCTAGCTTTGTATTTGGATTTAGTTGCCACTTTTTTGCTCATTAACAACTTGATATCATCAGTCAGCCAAGGAGCCGGAAGATGTTTTACTCTAATAGAGCGAATGGGCGCATGGACATCGAATAACCGTATTAAGGTGGATGTGAAAATATTACCTTTATCATCCAACTAGTCCGACATAAACAAAGAATCCCAGTCAATGTTGGCAGCATCTTCACGAAGCATCTTAAGGTTAATGTCACTAAAATTGCGCTGCATAAGAATTTTAGCTTTAGCCTTAGGTGGCCGGACTTTATAGGATAGGAAAACTAAATCGTGATAAGAAAATGCGTCAGCTGAGCACTGCCCATGCTTAGCAACGTGTTCAGTTGAAGAAACAAAGATAAGATCAAGAAGTGACGGAGTTGAGTTCGGAAAATGATGGGTGGCCTGAAGCGGAAGCACGGATGGGTTACAGGAGCCAAGAACTGAGTGAAGATTAGAAGAGCGGGAGTTATTTTTGAGCAGACATGTGTTGAAATCTCCCATAATAATGCTATGACTGTAAGAAGGAACCAAATTTTCTAACAAATTTTCAAAAGAAGAAAAATAGTCTATACTTGACAAAGGACAGTAATAGACACCGAGAAGTAATTTAGAATGATGAAGCTCGATCTCAATGAAAAGATGCTCACCAGCATTTGGTGGTGGGGGTTGTGTCGATAGTTCAATTAAAGAAAAGGGAATATTAGATCGGAGATATATCGCCACACCACCGCCACCGCCCGATGAGCGGTCGTTCCTAATGAGATTAAAGCCCGGAAGTGAATAGAGTGTAGATGGGAGACACGGCTTCAGCCAAGATTCAGAAACGAGTATAGCGTAGATATTTTTACAGTCAAAGCTGGCCAGCATATCGGAATAATGAGCTGGAATACTCTGAGCATTAATATGAACGACATTAAAGTTTCTAATGACATCAGAGAACGTCGATGTGAGAGTGTCAGCAAGAGATGGGACACTAACAAAACTTTCATCGCCACTTTCCACAGAAAAAAACGATTCCGAATCGCTGCAACTGTTATGATCAGACATAATGTTGCATATACACTAATAATAATAAATTACTATTTAAATAGCTATGTAATGTATATGTAGTATTTAAAATATATATTGTGTTTACTAAATAATTATATAATATGACTCTATATGACAAAAAGAAATAAGTAAATATAAATAGGATACTATATATTACAGCTAATTTCAACTATACGTATATAAATTCGTCCACCTGCCGAACGTGTTATAACAAAAAAAAATAAGCTAAAAAAATAAAATGAAATTACAGCTAAATTAACAATGCAAAAACATTTTCTATAAATAAGAAAATAAAAAGAAATTAAGTTTTAGGATTAAAAATTAAAAAAAAAAAAACCAAATAAATATGGATGATAAAATGGAAATAAAAACAAAAAAGAAAATAATCAAGTGTGATGCAATTGCATTTTGCAAGAAGTTAATGCCGAGATACTGCGTGAAAACGGAACGCATTAATAATTTAACAAAACGGAACGCCGCTGACATTGACAATCTTGGCATTATTGACGTTTAGAAAAATTTTAAACATAAACAACACAGTGACAGATAAAAAGTAAAATGTGTAACAAAATGTGGGCGTTTAAAACAACCATATCAATCAAAAAGAGGAACAGGAAATGTTATATTAAAGAAAATTGTCTTGCGAATGACACTGCTGTTCACACACACATGCACAAAAAACAACAATCACTTTTTCACCCGTTTGGACTTCGGTACTGTGCCGGTCTTAACAGCAGCCGGTTTAACAGGGTCTTGTGTGATAGCGCTTATATCTGCTATAGACCGCACACGGGCGTGTGCCGCATCAGAATTAAGGACATAGACTTCTCCATCTTTTGACCAACTCTTCGTTACGCCAAATTTCGCCCTCGCAGCGAGAAACAAGTTATGCCACGTCTTAGTGAGAAACTCGGAGATTGTCACCCCCCAGCCTTTCAGTTTTGTCTTGGCGAACCACACTCTACTGCGAACAGCGACATCCACGAATTTTACAAGGATTGGCCTACTATTTTGTGAGAGCCGCCCCATTCTGTGGCATCGGCGTATATTGACGGTGTCAAAGTCACTCAGGCCCAGACGACCCCGGATGATGCTCACTACAGCTAGCGGTGTGTTCTCCTTGCTGTCCTCGGCCACACCATGTAGCATAAGGATCTTTCTCCGGCTTCGTGTCTCCATTGCATCAACGGTTTGAGCCATCATAGTCAACTGCTGCTGAAGAGTGTTCAGAGCTTCAACTACAAACACTCTAAAGGCAGCAAACTCTGCAACCAGGCCTTCCGACGATGAGGTATTTGGGGATTTCTGAAGTGCACTTTCGAAGTCTTCCATTTTTTTAAAAAACATGTCTGACAATTGTGACATGCTCTCTTGAAGTGAGTCCATTGCAACCGAAGTGTAAAAGTAGAAATTAAGTGTGCTGTACTGGAGAAAACACTTATTCAGCAGGTATAAAAGGTTAGTTAAGCTTATATACCTGCTGGGTCGATTTCCGATTAAACTCACGACGATTAGATCCAGTGAGTGAAGCGGCTTTGTGCCTTTACCGTTAGACTATGTCATTCTTCAAAGAAATGAAAGTAATATTAGGTTCTAAATGAAAGTTATTAATTATCTTCACTTATTAGAAGTTAAGTAACAAAATTAAAGCCAAAAGTTGGTCAAAAACGTGCTGACAAAATCGGCTAGCTGGTAGGTGCTCTATTCTAGTCTGGAACTCAGGCAGACAGCTGTGAAGCGGCTGCCATTTGTCTTGCCGGAGCTGGTTGGAGTTCATTGTTAACTCACCGCAACAACACAAGCTGTAGCATTTTTAACCGACTACGAGAATTAGGTTTTGAAATCATGTGTATTTATCTATTTTTTTCTTTAATTTGAGTTTGTTTGTGGCAGTTTGTGATAAAGTCAAGTAATATATTTCAGCATCTATACTTAAATGATTGTCCAATAGTAACTCCGTTTGTCTGTCTGTTACCTTTTGACGCCTAAAGCCATCACCTTTACCAATTTTGAATGCATCGTCTTGGGCGAGGACCTAGGGCTATCTTTTTTGAAAAACTAGCGCCGTTGAAATTGCGAGTAACAGCAAGCTAATACTAATAATGGACACACGAACGTACGATGACAGTAAAAGCCAGGGAATTCTGTAACAAGAGAATTCTGTAAGATAAAAACCTGTTGGAACTCTGTACTTTCTGCCTACCTAAGGATCTGGTAAAATGAAATAGATATATAGACCATATTTGAAGTTATGAAACAAAATTAAAATACCAAGTCGAACAAAATCGTGCTGATAAAACCGTCTAGGTAGTAGCTGCTCCAATCTAGTTTGAAACATGAGCAGACAGCTGTGAAGCGGCCGCCATTTGTGTTGTCGGAGCTGGTTGGAGTTCAGTGTTAACGCGCCGCAACAACACGAGCTGTGCTATTTTTAAACGACTACGAGAGTTATGTTTTCAAGTCATATGTATACTATCTATGAGAATGGAAGCAAGAGACAACTATAAGGAAAAATATCTTGTTGGTACTACTGTATTCTTTATATTCGTTATTCTGTATATATCTGTCTTATTAGCTTGTCACGTCTTAACCTCTGAACAGATTTAATTAAACTTGTCAAGGAGATGGGATCACCCTGCGGAATGACATAGGGCTACCATTTGATTAAAAAAACACAGTACATATCAAGACTAACAATTACTTAATAATAATGGACGCAAACTATGAAATCAGAAGCCAAAAGAGTCTGGTAATAATCTATTGCGACTCTAAACCTACCTAAGGAACTGACGATATGATATAGATAGACAGACTAAACAAAAACTTGGTGACAAAATCGGCTAGCTGGTAGGTGGTCTAATCTAGTCTAGACAGCTGTGAAGCGGCTTTCAAATCATGTGTATTTTTCTGTTTCTAAGATAGATAGATAATACTTTATTGTACCAAAAGGAAGTAAAAATATACAATATTTCAATTGAAAGGTAGTGTAATAATGGGCGGCCTTATCACTTATAGTGATATCTCCCAGGCAACCTTTGGATGGAGAGGATCTACAGAAAACACAAGATTTAGGGGTATACTTAGCAAACAGAGTAGCAATATACAAATAAATCTATCAAACTACATAAATAATGTAACTTTATATAACCTAGACTATCTTACCACTACCAAATAAACCGAGTCTTATCTGAAGGAAAAGTCAAGAGTCTCCGTAATCGGCGAGGGTGTATAAGACGAACTATGAGAGTGGAGGAAGCCAGAGAGGTATGTAAGGAAAGAACCTGTTGGAACTCTGTACTCTCTGCTTACCCCGCAAGGGATTGGCGTGATGATATAGATAGATAGATATACAAATAATACACAAGTAAAAAAATATATATACGCGCCAAAGATAAATAATAAAACCATAACATAAAACAACTAGGAACAGCATATAGAAAACATCCAGCAAATGTAATTTAGTTAATCAGGGATGTAGAACTTTTTCACCTGACCTCTAAATATATGAATAGGATGGAGCACTCCTTAAAGAGACAGGTAGTGATTTCCACTATCTTAAAGAATACGAGTTGGAAATGTGAAGGCATATTTTCGGCATTTTTTAAGATGATGATCAATATATTTCGAAATGTCAGATCCCTTGGGGGGAAGGCAAAGAGTACAGAGTTCCAACAGGTTATTTAAGTTATACAATCTTAATTAATCTTTCTAATACTACATTATCATCGTGTCATATCTCTTGCGGGACAGACAAAGAACACAGTGTCAACAAGTTTTTTGGTAAAATACGACTTCGAGATCTTTAAACAGGATACACTGGTGCTCTTCTCTCATGGCTCACTTAATTGAGCACCCCTTAGCTTGATCGTGTTAACTTCCTTACCTTCAATATAGTTGAGGAAGGTGATGGCTGTTTTAGATGTCATACACGGGAACGAATGCTGATTAGTCTAGATGTGTAAAAATTAAACCTTTATATCTCAGTCGTAATCCATCACATTGGAACTAAATCGTAAACTACATTTTATAATATAACATTGTATGATGCAAGCCAGAGAGGTCTGTGAGGAAAGAATCTGTTGGGATTCTGTACTCTCTGTCTACTCCGCAAGGGATCTGGTGTGATAATATAACTATACACAATATGATATGAAAAAAATATAAAAAAGTCCCAATAACATTTGATTCTCCTAGGATACAAACCAACTTATGATCTCCAGCCACACGATGCACCAATGGACCATAAAAGCAGCTTTAGCATAGCAGCAGAATGTAGGTGACATTCTAATGAAAATTCACTCTTTTTAATTTCACAAACAAATCACAAAAAACAAGATGTGTATAAACACAGGATTATTCGACATAGAGGAAGAGAAAACGATATTACCGTAAGATTTCACCTCTAGAGGTGAAAGGAGGAAAAAAATATGCGATAAAAAACAAAGAAAATATGCAATAAAGCATCACCCGGGGGTTGATAAAAAACAATGTTACCTGTTTGGTTATAAAACAAAATGTATTTTCGAGATTTTTAGTATATTTTAAGCACTTTATAAGGAGGAGGAACTTTTAGGAAGACTTATAAGGTGAATAAAGCGAGTCAGATTTATATGGAAAGAAATTGGAACAACTTTCTGCCTACCGCGCAAGGGATCTGGCGTCATGATATAGATGGGTACCTAGTTAGACTGTCACGTTAGTCTAGTGGAGAGAAATGCACGTAGCAATTACGAGGTCCTTGGTTCGAATTCTAGAATTCTAGCTACATTCTTATTAGAGGTCACTATTTTTAATTCCACAAACAAATCACAAGGAAAAACAGATGTGCATAAACATGGGATTATTCGACAAACAGAAAGAGGAAAAAAACAATATTGCCTTAAGATTTCACCCTCCAGGGGTGAAAGGAGGATACAAAATATGCGAAAAATCAAAGGGTGAGGTTCTAGCTAAACATCACCCCCGGGGGTTGAAAAAAAGCGATGTTACCTTTGTGGTTACAAAACAAAATGTATTTTCGAGATGGGTCCTAAATTATAAAGCAAGTTTTGAGGAAAAAGAACTTTTAAGTATACTTAAGGAAAAAAGTGGTAAAGATTTTTATGGGAAGAAATTGGAATTACTTTTTGCCTACTGTGCAAGGGATCTGGCGTGGTGATATAGATATACTACAAAGTCAAGCCTATATTCCCCAAGCGGGGGTAGCAGAGGTGTACTGATTACACTCACTTTTCGCCGGCAATATTAGGTCCCATATAATAGGGGGCCTATACTGCCGACTTATACTGGAAGTTTGTTAGAAAAACTACATTTTTCCGATCTAGATTTAAAACCCTGGACCTCGTGAACACAAAGCGATGCGCTTTGCCACTAGATCAACGATGCAGCAGTAGATATACTAGTTAGATTTTTAAAAGGAAATTAACAATCTTAAGGAACTATACATAGCAATCCCGGGGTTGATAAAAAGCGATGTACCTTCATTTTTAAGGGTTTTAAGGAATAGTTCGTATATTGTATACAGTAGATCTTTTTAGGAGGAAGAAGCGAAAAAGGCCTGTAAGATAAGAAATTGGACTTCAGCACTTTCTGCCTCTACAAGCTGTAACATAATAAACGCAAGACCTGAATGTAGTTTGTTCTAAATCGGTCACTGAATCGATTCCAACAATTTTTAATGTATTTCACTTTTTTTTTAAATTTGCATAAAATGCTTTAACTCCTTCAGTGCGCTATAAAAAATTAAATTTATTCTTGATTCATAGCAAGAAGAAGATTCCAAATGCATTCCAAAAACGTATTTTTCAAAACGCACACATACACGTACAAGTTTCATTGTTAATTGGGGTATAAAAGTGCTTTAAAAAAGGGTAAAAACTTTTATCTTCAGACTGCCTCGTTGGTCTGGTGGCAAAGCGCATCGCTTTGTGATCACGAGGTCCTGGGTTCAAATCCTAGGTCGGACAAATGTAGTTTTTCTAACGAAAAATTCCCAGTATGAGTCCGAAGTCTGGAATTGTGCCCGGTATATGGCAATAGGCTCGCCCCCTATTACATGGGACCTAACATCGTCAGCGAAACGTGGGTGTACTCAGTACGCCTCTGCCACCCCCTCTAGGGAATATAGGCGTGACGGTAAAAAGCTTAAAATTTGAAAATTTGGTTTTCGTTTTGACTTTATGAAGCAATTCTCTAATCAGGGTGTCTGAGGTCTTGCGTTTATTTTGTTACACCTTGTATATAAGGTATGTGGCGTGATGATTTAGGTAAATACCTAGTTAGACAGTTTTAAAAGTATTGTGAAATAGATTAGGCTCATTATCGCAATACATTACTACACAGTAGTTTCAATTTTTTGTTACTTTGGCAGAGTGTATAAATAACTTTTTCAAGATATATAATTTAACATCTATCTATATCATCACGCCAGATCCCTTGCAGGGTAGGCAGAAAGTACAGAGTTCCAACAGGTTCTTTCTTTACATACCTCTCTGGCTTTCTCCACTCTCATAGTTCGTCTTATATACCCCCGCCGGTTACGGAGACTCTAGACTTGTCCTTCAGATAAAACTCGGTCTATTTGGTCATGGTAAGATAGTCTAGGTCTTCCTCGGTACCTACACCCTTCCAATTTCGCATCGCATTTAACATCTAGATCTATTTATTTCATGATCCGTGATGGCCACAAAGTATTGGGTTCTATCACAGAGATATATATGTGTTGGGTTCTATAATCAAAATCATACTCAGAAACTAAAGAACGTTTTAATACTCCTCTTGCAGCTTATCCTCCTATCCGGCTAACATTGTATGCAACTAAATGACCCACTTGCATCAATTCTCTAAAAGTCGTGTTCTGGTGACAAGGAAACTGTTCCTATTAAATTATTTTGCTTTAAATACAGACAGAAGCAAAAGGTGCTCAGCACAATAAAAAAATAAATTAACAATTATTACACCTTTGAATTAAATTTTACACTTTAGCTATATAACTTTAAGTCATATAAGAAATTAAAGAAACCTTATTATATAATAATAATAATAATAAATAATAACAGCCCATATGGTCCCACTGCTGGGCAAAGGCCTTCTCTCACAAATCTAGGTAAGAGTGATTAGAATCACACCCCACCACGCGGATCCAGTGCGCTCGGCTACGCTCGGCCGGCCTTCGACAGCGCGGCGCACGCGTCATACTGCAGGAGCGACGTCACGCCGACCGGGCCTACGCCCAATACTAGCGTCCCACTCGCACGCGTATTAGCGTCTCGCTCTCCCGGGCTTCGTTTGTAATCGCGTCGGGTGCGACGGCGGCGGGTCGTGACGTTTACCGTCGCACTGAACGTGACTTCGCTGTGTGGCGTCTCCCCTACATTTTAGTACATTATAACTCTCCAGGTCGCGCCACCGTCGTGCTCCCGTCACGCCGCGTCGGCTATGTGGCAAAACCTTAAGGCTTCCAACTTGGCTTAACGACAACCACATTACGTGGTAACCGGAACCAACGGCTGAGCGTGCCTTCCAAAGCACTGATACGTTCAAACATGAAAATGCCACAAACCGTTACCCATCTCAGGCTGACCGAGTCGAACGCTGCTTAACCTAGGTGATCGCCAAGAAAACCACGCTCGCACAGCGCTACGAGCACCTCTTACCTTATACCGATAGAACGCTAATGGTTTCGTCACATAGCCGCAGCGCGACGGGAGCGTGACGGTGGCGCGGCTTGGGGAGTTGTAATATACTGAAATGTTCGGGAGACGCCACACAGCGCAGCCCTGCTAGGCGCGGTGGCAAACGTTACGAACGAACGTAGACGCCCGCTTCTGTCACGCTCCTGTCGCGCTCCGTCGGCTATTTGACCAAACCCTAATTATAATGCATGGAATTTATAGAATCTGTACCATAGGTATTAATTATTTATTTATATCGGTGACCGCCTAAATGGCTTAAACTTTTTCAAAACTTGGCTCATTGGATCGATTACTTTCATATCGATATTTACCTTTAACAAGTATTTGTGTGAACCGCAAGTATTTTTGGGCTGTTTTTTAACGTATTCACGACGTAGTCTACTACTAGGAAGTCGTAGATTTTCTTATAATAACTATAGTGCAGTACAAATTTTAAAAAATCAAAATATAACAAAATAACGCATAGTGTGAGAGGCGATCCCGAAGGCCCGTATTCGCATCGTAGGACAAAAACAAAGTGTGTTTTTTTCATCAAAAACTCTTAGCCAGAACCTGGAATTGAACCTATTATAATGGCTATAGACTAGCCTTCTATTACATTGAGATCTAATCCCGTTGGCAAAAAGAGGTTTGCACGTGCAGCTCTACAAACTTCGCTTGGAGAAGCTAGTTATTTATTTTTAACACGCGGATATTAGCTTGACCTGTGTATGTACTCGTATCTATGAATCTATGTAACGGAATTTTTCAACGTAATTTTCAAAAAATTGGCACCGTACCGTATTGGTATCAAGGACCGATGATAAAACAGTAATGTATATAACTTTGGCCTAACATCTTGATCAGGATCACGATGATAAAAAAATAAGGTTAATTTTAACAGGTTAAGTATATACATACTGTTTAGTACTAGCTACTTTTCATATTGTATTGAGACTAAAAAACAAAAAAAAAACAAATTATAGTTCAAAAAATTTATTGTATTGTGAAAAAGCGTTTTATTGTGCTTGACATTAAATTTTATAAATAGTTAATTGGTAGCTATTTATAGTAGTAGAGTTATAGTGAGTATAGTAGAGTTATAAACAAATATATCATCACGCCCGATCCCTTGCGGGGTAGGCAGAAAGTACAAATTTCCAATAAGTTCCTAGTAAGTACCTTGTCTCCCACACCCCACAATTGACAGTGTATACAGAACAGCTTTTGTTTTTAAGGAGTGGCTGTGGAGTTTCTTGCCCTTCTCCGCTCGAGTGTCTCTTTATTTTATTGATGATTATTGGTCATAAAGCACGTCTATAATCTGAACAAAAATGTCAAAGCGTAGCGTGTCGTGCGAGCTCGAAGTACTGCTCCTTTTGTAGACTTTTTCTGACTGCACTCTGGGGTCTGGGATTGGTTATGCTCACTAAAAGTTTATGCTTGCAGTGTCTATTTAGTGCGGGTCACTTCCTCCCCTCTAATATGGTCGAGGGAGGTGATGGCTGCTCAAGTAGTCGTATTCGTGAACGGGTGCTGCTTGTGGAGACTGGTCCACCCAGAATCCTCTAGCTTTTCATTATAGCATATATTTAAAAATAGTCTTATATCTCAGTCGTAAGGCATCACACTGGAGCTGGATGGCATTAATGCTTTTGCGAATTGTGAGAGAAAATGTATGTATCTATACAAAAAATGATGAAAAAACTGAATGGAGAATAAACAAAAAAGACAAGCCCGCTGAGTTTCTCGCCGGATCTTCTTAGTGGAGGCCGCGTTCCGATCCGGTGGTAGATAAGTAAATTAAAGAAAATGTAAATATGACACTTTGTAAACACCCCCGCAGGGTTTATGCAAAATAAACGATTTGAGTTTGAGTTTAAGTTTGAGTTCTTTCCTTACAGACCTCTCTGGCTTCCTCCACTCTCATAGTCCGTCTCATACACGCTCACCGGTTACGGAGACTCTTGTCTTGTGCTTCAGATAAGACACGGGCTATTTGGTAAGATAATCTAGGTCTTCCCCAGTTCTTACTTCCTTCCACTTAATATAATACTAAAAAGCACACCACTCTTTTTACGATAAAATTAATAATTTCATTTTTAATTTTCTGCTTTTTTTAGTGTTTTTGACTGCCTCGTTGGTCTGGTGGCAAAGCGCATCGCTTTGTGATCACGAGGTCCTGGGTTCAAATCCTAGGTCGGACAAATGTAGTTTTTCTAACGAAAAATTCCCAGTATGAGTCCGGAGTCTGGAATTGTGCCCGGTATATGGCAATAGGCTTGCCCCCTATTACATGGGACCTAACATCGACGGCGAAACGTGGGTATACTCAGTACACCTCTGCCACCCCCTCTGGGGAATATAGGCGTGTCGGTGTTTTCTTTTTTTTATATCTATCTATCTATCTATATCATCACGCCAGATCCCTTACGGGGTAGGCAGAGAGTACAGAGTTCCAACAGGTTCTTTCCTTACATACCTCTCTGGCTTCCTCTACTCTCATAGGCCGTCTCATACATGCTCGCCGGTTACGGAGACTCCTGACTTGTCCTTCAGATAAGACCCGGTCTATTTGGTCATGGCAGGATAGTCTAGGTCTTCCCCGGTACCTACATCTCTCCACTTTCGCATTGTATATCTGTTTTGTCATTCTTTCTTCAGACATTCTATATGCCCAAACCAACGGAGCATACCCTTTCTCATCTTTACACCAATACTCTCTTTCATACCTATTTGCTTTCTTACTACGCTATTGCGAATACGGTCGGTCAGCTTCACTCCGCACATCTTCCGCAGAGCTCGCATTTCCACCGCATTTATCCTACTTTCATTCTCCTTCTTACATACCCAGCTCTCGCTGCCATATAACAGCGTTGGGACAAGCACTCCATTATGTATGGCCAGCTGCGCCTTTCGGCTTAAGTGCCGGCTCCCAAGTAGCTTTCCCATCGCGCCATTCACTCTGTTCCCTGCACTCACTCTTCTCTCTATGTCAGCGGTGTATTTTCCATCCTTACTGAATGCGCATCCAAGATATACAAACTCATTCACTTGCTCCAGCACATCGTTCCCAACCACAATCCTTGCATTCGTTCTGGTTTCTTCCCGTTCAAAAACCATCATTTTGGTTTTCTTCACATTCAAATGTAAGCCATTTTTCATGCAGTCGTCTTTCATAACTGTAACTAGTGATTGCAGATCAATGGCTGTTGGCGCTATCAAAACCGCGTCATCTGCATATAGTAGACGATTTACCACTAGATCACTCATTTGTACACCTTCATTCATCGCTTTCAGTCTTTGAAGTCTTTTATCCAAATATATTATAAACAGTCTAGCGGACAACACGCAACCCTGCTTGACGCCGATTTCAACGTCAAACCAGGGTGACATGTTACCACCCACCCGTACGCATGCCTTGCAGTCCACATAAGTGGACTGGACGGCCCGCAGCAGACTGCCATTTATACCATACTCAGGCAAAATGTCCCAAAGTCTCTTTCGCACAACTCTATCAAACGCCTTCTCCAGATCCACAAAACCGCAGAAAACCTTCCGGCCCACTGCCAGATGCTTCTCTACGATGTTGCGAAGGAAGAAAACTTGATCCGAACATCCTCTTCCGGACCTGAAACCCCCTTGTGCCTCGCACAATATTCCACCTTTTTTTTATAATTTATTTAAATATGAAATAAATATTTAAGTTGTGTTTTTTCAGACCGTACTTCCCTCGTGCAACTAAAATTTACACTCCTAATGGCTATACTGAGCTTCAGAAATTGTATGTGGACAACTAATTAAGCTGTATATTGTCTTAATGTGCAGCGAACGTAATCTGGAGCTAGTGAGTCACGGGCCAAATCTATTTGGATACATTTTGAAATGGAATTTTAGCTCGTGGATATTTCTGTCGTGCTTTTGTTTGTATTTTTACTAAAGGACTTTATGTTTATTATTTTGGACACAATACTCATATACCTACAAATAGTGAATATAATGTGAAGAAAACCAAAATTATGGTTTTTGAACGGGAAGAAACCAAAACTAATGCAATGATTGTGGTTGGGTACGATGTGCTGGAGCAAGTGAATGAGTTTGTATATCTTGGATGCGCCTTCAATAAGGATGGAAAATACACCGCTGACATAGAGAGAAGAGTGAGTGCAGGGAACAGAGTGAATGGCGTGATGGGAAAGCTACTCGGGAGCCGGCACTTAAGCCGAAAGCGCAGCTGGCCACACATAATGGAGTGCATGTCCCAACGCTGTTATTTGGCAGCGAGAGCTGGGTATGTAAGAAGGAGAATGAAAGTAGGATAAATGCGGTGGAAATGCGAGCTCGGCGGAAGATGTGCGGAGTGAAGCTGACCGATCGTATTCGCAACAGTGTAGTAAGAAAGCAAATAGGTATGAAAGAGAGTATCGGTGTAAGAATGAGAAAGGGTATGCTCCGTTGGTTCGGGCATATAGAAAGAATGTCCGAAGAAAGAATGACAAGACTGATATACAATGCGAAAGTGGAAATATGTAGGTACCGGTGAAGAATTAGACTATCGTACCATGACCAAATAAACTGGGTATTATCTGAAAGACAAGTCAGGAGTTTCCGTAACCGGCGAGCGTGTATGAGACGAACTATGAGAGTAGAGGAAGCCAGAGACGTATGTAAGGAAAGAGCCTGTTGGAACTCTGTACTTTCTGCCTACCCCGTAAGGGATCTGGCGTGATGATATAGATAGATAGATAGATAGTATAACTATTTTTTAACACTAGGCATTAAACATAATATTCAAAGTTAAATTTAAAAAGACCATTGACAGATATCGAATCGAAAACATTGTCTATATAACTGGCAATACAATTATTTATCGATCAACCTTGAGGATCAAAGAATTTGGGAAAATTACATTGATCAATATTTACTCTATAAGTTTTCCGCGACTTTACATGCGTTCATTTTTTATTTACATAGCGGGCCCGATTGACAATAGCGCCACTTATCATGTCCAACTCTGGCTAACAATCATCCAAGTGACCCCATAAATAACAAAATCGGTGAAACCATTTTGGGAGAGGAGAATTACGAACACAAGCACACCTGAAATTTATATATAAAGATTTTCTTGGTGGTATATTTTTTTTTAGGACCAAGCCCGCCTCTCATTCCCACCATTGTAACTACTGTAAGCCAGGATCCACAGTAGTCTTCTTAGATGACGCCAAGGTTTGAACCTTGGGGTGTCCCGGGAAGCACATTAATTGTCTTGGAACCCGCAACAAATTTAATTTGAAAAAAAAACAGGAGGTGCAGAAAAAATAAAAATTCCACTTCCCTCCTTTGCAAAGCGGGAGACAACAAAAATGGCAGATCAGCCATAGAGAAGGAGACTACAACTAGGATAAGCCCAGTTGTAAAGCACCACGGTCACGAAAAAATATTAATAGGGCCTATTTGTGAGCCTCATGTTTGGTTCCAGTAATAGTACTGACTTTGTGGTATATGTAGAATAATGACATTAGACAACAATAGTTATATTAACGTAACCTAAAATCAGTCTAAAATGAAACTCTGGCGAGAAAAAATAAAAACCAGCTTAAATTGTAGCAAAATAAACAAAAACATTTACCTATTTCAAACCAGAAAAGAAAGCAATCTTAAACGACTTTATTTACACTTGGAAGACTGCACGATGCTAATTTCTGTAAAAAATTCAGACCTATAAAAATGTACAGAACACACGCTGGCTTAGACTATTACCATGGCTTTTAGGGATGGGTAATTCAACCATTTTTTGAGTCAACTCAGTGACTCAATCACAAAAAGTTATGTTAGCGCACTAAATTAATTGCGCTATAACGCAATGAGTCAAAATGTACGCAGTCAGTTTCGATGTGCCATCTTTTCATCATCAGCCCAAAAGCGTCCACTGTAGGACAAAGGCCTTCACAAAGATCGCCACGATGACCGGCTTTGTGCTGTATGTCCAGCTTTACCTGCGACCTTTACCAGGTCATGGGTCCATTAAACGTATTTCGGTACGAGATCGCCACTCGAGAACGTTTTCACATGTGTCACTTGAGCCCGCCTTATAGGGTAAGGTACAGAGTATCTGTACTCTCTTCTTACCTAGTTCCAATAGATGGCACTTTATTTCCAAATAATGGTTGTCATGGTCATATGAATTTATGCTGACGCTGTCCCCTAACTGAAATGCCCCCGACCCCTGCCGCCACCGCCGGCCGCGACATGTTCTCTCCGATCCCCCCGATGCTATACCATCCATTCTTTCCGCTCAGAATACGGGCGACGACAACGTAGTCGTAGATCCCCTCCCATAGCCGGCGGTTGACCGGTGCACTTAGTTGTGCACCCTGTCCCCCCACAGCGACTGTCCCAACCGAGGGCGCCCTCGAGTATGTCGCCCCTTGCCCTTCTGGCTCGAGCGTAGTGGTTGCACGCTCGCCCTTAAGTCCGAAGAAGCTGTAATGCCTCGCGGCCAACAGCGTACATCACTCACATACTTACACTGGAATGCGTTAGCGCAATTACATAGCACATCCCTATTATCATCTCCACGGTTTTTACATTAACCTCTTGGCTGATAGCCAAAGCTACTGCGCGTTATAACTTGGGACCAAGTTCCGTTGACCATATTTTAGTGGACGACTGCAACTGAGTTAGGACCCATTTGAGTTCCCAAGTGGACGTATTAGTCCAGAGTTAGATTTTGAGTGGGCTTTAATTATGTTCTTGTTACAGTGGAAGCATGATGTAGTAAAGTGTTCTTCTCCACAGGAATGATATTCGGAAGTGGTGATAAAGATTTTGTGTCACTTTACAATGGGTACGTTTTTGAAGTGTTCTTTATTTCTTTTTCTTATTACCAGTCAACAGGAAGCATTAGTTAATCACCTGAGCTTTCGCTGACTAAAATTACACCGTGTATAAATGAAAATATTATGATTCTGATAGCTCGGAAGAAATGTCCGTGAAACGTTTTCTTTGACATCAAAGATGATCTTTATATATCTCTAATTTAAAACACAGTATACCATTATCCCTAAAAGGTTACCAGAACTAGAAGGCTTTAATTCTAAGCACCCACACTTTTCTATGATGTCGAGCAGCCGGAATATGGAGTAATATTTCTGATTTGACAGACTATTTGGTCGATATATTATTTTATAATAATTAAAAATAAAGTAGCCCAACACTAGGCTTTATTCTTGGGTCGTAGGTGCGTTAACAAACATAAAAATTCACATACACAACTACCCAAACCAAAACAAATAATTGTGCGAATCGAACTCGCGACTATTCGACGCAGTGGACGGAGCGGCTTAAGCCCTTAACCACGGCGCCAAATTGTCCGCTGAATTATTGAATTCAATATTTTTTACGGCATTTGTGGGAATATACCTGCTACTCTACTGCTGTCTATATCATCACGCCAGATCTCTGGTGGGGTAGGCATACAGTAAAGTTCCAACAGGTTCTTTCCATATAGACCTCTCTGGCTTTCTCCACTCTCATAGTTTATCTCATACACGCTTGCCGGTTACTCTACTACTAATAGATCCTAATTATTCTTTTCTTTACTCTTCTTTCCTTTACTTCCACGGTAAGAGTGCAGCTTAGCAGAACACGACCACGTCATAAAACTTATTAATTATCGCATTCAAGCTCAGTTCATTGGTCAATATAAGAAATCTAAATCTATGTAGTCCACGTCACGACTATATTCCCTAAGCGGGGGGGCAAAGGTGTACTAAATACATCCACTTTTTGCCGACGATGTCAGGTCCCATGTAATAGGGGCGAGTCTATTGCCATATACCGGACACAATTCCAGACTCCGGACTCATACTGGAAAGTTTTCGTTAGAAACATTTGTCCGACCCAAGATTTGAACCCAAGACCTCGTAATCACAAAGCTACGCACTTGATCACTAGACCAACGAGGCAGTCTATATTGTCAATAAGTACTGAAGAAATACATTTTTGGATCCAACAAATTACTGATACTACAAAATAATATTTGGGGCTTTGTTATATCAACATTTTTAATCAATTATGTTGCAACCTCAAAATATTCATACAACAACAAACCTAATTCCTCGACACAAAAGTAACTAACTCCAAATTGTAATAAATTAGATTTTCCCTAAAAATACAGGCGTATTTTTCCCGCAATCAAGTTAACAATCAAATTATGAGTTCATACGCGTCTGGTATCGTACAGGGCCCTTATTCGCTATCGTAACTTATATCGTAACACGGCGAGTTACTATATCTTCGTCAATGACTTTGGATCTTCAGCTTGGTGTTGTAGTTATGAGCTCAAGATTTGATTTCCACACAAGACACATAATAGGGAATATGCGTGTAATTCAAATAAGGGTCATATATTTTTTTTTACAAACTTTATCGCATTAGAATAATGTTTATACTAATATTTTTTTTAATAACATTACTTTTTTTTTATTAAGAAAATAATTATTGAGAGTACAAGCAACAAGTAGCGAGAACGCCACGCTATTGGTCAGATCGAATATGACGTCAAAGTCTACAATACAAATGTCAAAAAGTGCATATTTCTTGGATGTTTGCAATTGAGTTAGTTTTATTGTTATTTTTTGCTGTCAATTTACACAAAGACAAAATTTTAGTTTAAATTATTTAAGTTAATTTTTACGTTAAAGTGATATTCGCAGCAATATAAACAAGTTGATAGAGATACCATGTCTCTTTTTCAGATTATACATCACTTTCTCCTTATGTCCGCACCTATCGGGTGCATTTCTTATTGTATTTTACACCTAGGCACAACACAGTGTTGTTCCATTGTATAATAGTCGCAAAATACATAATAAAAACAAATTACAGAATAAAATACTTCTACAGCTGTTCACTAATTGATTGTTATTATAGACTTTGACGTCACGCCAAGCGCGCCAAAATGGCGGGCGTTTAAAATGCTCTTACCTTTTTGCTATATTCAAAATTTTTTTTGCCCTTTACCTTTTGTTTTTGACGCTTAATTTTTTGTTGCAGTTATATATTGATGTAATCTATCGTATAAAAATATTTTTTTTATATATTTTCGCATATTCCCTATTGTGTGACTCATATTATCATATTTGTTTCGGTCTGTGTATTTATAATATAAATAATATTAGCCCTGTTAAGAAACTGTACCACATTGGGCACGGGCCTCCTCTCAAACTGAGAAGGCTTAGGCCATAGTCCACCACGCTGGCCCTGTGCGGGTTGGCAAACTTCACATACCTTCGAGAAACTCTTAGGCATGCAGGTTTCCTCACGATGTTTTCCTTTGCCGTTAAAGCAAGTGATAATTTCGATATAATATTCATTCTACTGATTATATATGTTACATATTTTCCTCTTAATTTTTTTTTGGTTCTATGAGTATGCACCTACTTCACTCGTTTCTGCATCAGGCTAAGGTAGACTGGTAGAAAATGCCTCAGGCCGCTTTTGTACCAATAGTGCATAAAGAATAAAATAAACAAATAAATAATTAATTTTAATACGCACATGCTTTCGAAAAGATAGAGATGCATGCCTGGGTTTGAACCCGAGACCTCTGACTTTGCAGTCCAACGGTCTAACTACTAGGCTATCACTGGTGAGAGTCTGTGTATCTTAATTTCATGTTTATAAACGCAACCATGACTTAGAAATAATTCCTTCTGTGGGGCCTCGGCTTTTTAATTAACCTTTTATAGTACTCCAGTGGTATACAGAACCATAACATAATCATTTTACGAAGTTATCTTAACGCGTCGCATTTGGTAATACCGAATAATGACCCAGGTACAGTATAGAAACATTTTTTCACGGGAATATTGAGTGAGAACCGAATGAGAGGCCTGCAGGCACGAACCATGAACCGCGATAAATCCGCGATAATCCAGGGTTTGTGCTGTCACTAAAAATATTTTAATAATATTATATGAGCCTTGATTCTCAGTACACGAATCAAACAATTGTCTCTATGGTCCACTTTCTAAATATTGAGATATTTATACTGCTTTAAACTTAAACGTGCATAATTTTTTATAGTTTACAAAATACCATGGTTAATAACCCACGGTTTAATGGTATGTCAGTCCAAAATACCATTACATGCTCATTTCATAGAGATATCTCCACACGCCATGTTCAGTAATAGCGAATACGAGCCCAGATATAGTATAGAAACAATTTTTCACGGGAATATTGAGTGAGAACCGTATGAGAGGCCTGCAGGCACGAACCATGAACCGCGATAATCGTTATGGATATGTTTGTAGCTTTGAGTCGGGCCGTGGAAGTACGAAATTGGGTGATATTTTACCTGTATTATTTGGGACGAGTTTTTTTTTGGGGATAATACTAGTTATGTTCTCATTTCTATCGGATATGTATTGGGTATGTTATTTAAGTTACTGTACTCAGGATTCGTGCTAGCTTCAATAGTATTATAGGCATATTGTACGATAGCTCCGATTAGAAGTACGCGAATAATTTGGTAATTCACGTAATGATGTATTTTTTTTTTGAGAAACATAACGTACCCCCCGCACTTGGATTTATTCTTGTGTCGTGGGTGCGTTTACAAACATGATCTTTACAAAAACTATTTGTCTTTGTGAAGATCATGTCTGTTAACGACCAGCTCGAAACAAATATTTGTAGGTCACTCAAAGATTTGTCCCAGGCAGGAATTAAAGTCCGTGACTCCTCGATGTTGTGGGCTTTTATTTTATAAGTAAACTACCAGATAAGCAATTTACTCGTGATTCAAGCTCAAGCGGTGTTTAAGTCCGTTAAACAATTAGATGGTTTTATAGGCATTGATTGGGTTTTAATAGCCCGACAAAAATGTCGTTAAACCCGACAAAAGTGGATTAAAGCCGGAAAATTTGCCAATTAGCACATTTGTGCAACTAGACTTTCATAGCAAGGTTGTTCAAAATGTTCAACACAACACGAGAATATCCACAACTTCCTCCCTACTCGCAACCCTTTTTAATCCATGGGGGTGATGGCGGAATATTCCATAAATTGCGTCGGCTGCAGATTCCTGGCATTTATCATTGTTTTATTGTTTTCATATAAATTTTGAGTGTGTTTATTTTTTTCTTTCATTTCCATTCATTTGGGTGCGCCATTGAAAACCATTGGGATCGTATACGGAATCCCTCTGTTTTGTTCTGCGAGTCATCTTTTTTCATTCGTTAATTTTAATTGTTTATATTTTGTGGTGTTTCTTATTCAGTTAAGGGTTGATACGCGGGGTTTATTTGAGTGTATGTATTCGGTATATAGTTGGTAACAGCTTATTTCAAAATTATTACGAATGATTTGCGTATTTAACGTTCATAATCGTCTGAAGGTCCTGTAATTGAATGGTTGAATTATTGTTATGTATGTGTTATATCCGCTAAGTATTGTGTGTCTTCTTTATTTCTATTTTTAACCGCGATACGTCCATTGCAGGACAAAGGGGGGATGTTACAGTTCGCCACGACAACTGAACTTAATGTTGAAATAAATAAATTTTAACATTTACTAATGATTACATTTCGGCCGACAGCCTTCATTTTTAGTAGTAAATTTTCTCTTGAATTATTTTGTTATTTACTTGATTATATCCATTTTTGTTGTTGTAAAGTTATTTTGTTAATTAATGTTGTTGATCAAGTTGAGTCAATAAATAACTTATTACCCCTAATAAGTTCTACACACTTCAGTACAGTACCGTACTACCTTGCGTTTTTACCTCATCCTACCCAAAAAATCTTTTGATCCACGCTCGTAACTAGATTTTGACAACCAGCTTCGGAAGGAGGTTTATTAGTGACCAATCCAAAATGTTTTTTTTTCTGAATTCATAACTAGTAGAAAAAACTCGCCTCGACCGTTTTCGGAAGCAAGTTTCAAAATTCAAGCAGGTTACCTTCTGTATCTCAGGAGGCTGCTGAATGCAACAGCCCGAAGCTTTCTAAGTCTGTTTATATTCATAATTACAGCCCTAATTAGCAACAGGACATGTTAATCGCAATGTCACCACTTAAGTACAACATAGAACCTTAACCACCCATCTTGCGTATCATTAGACAAGATTACACGAGTTAGGAAGGGGTTACAACGGTATCAAGAGAGTATAATAATGCTTTGAGCAAACTGTTTGATTTCCACCGCGTGTGTGTACAGGGTTGTGATACGTACTGGTTACACGAGTGATATAAGCAATATGCGATTAATTTGAACTAATTCTATGTACTGTAATACTTGCGGAGCCAAAGCTGCTCACGTCCGTAGGATATTCTTGATTCTCTATACGTGATCAACGGGCAGAGATATAGAGCAGAACTTTCACCAATGGAAGGCTAGGGACAGTCAGGCTGGTCGCCACTCTCCTAGCAGTCGTGTTACGGCATGTTGTCAGGAGTTGCCTTACGAGGGCGCGGGTCTATCCTGATCATACCAATTTGGAATTCGGATTAACTTTCGTTTCTTCAGCCTATTTCAGAGCGAATTGGCTATTACTGAGTCCGCGAGCCACCTTTTTGGCCTTATCGTCACTTTTTATTAAGTAAAATATGGGCCAAGCGCTGACCGGTCCCTAAAGTCTGAGGAGATGGAAATAAGACCAAGTTCCTAATTAGTATGACCGGGCTGGATCAAGGCATCTTCGCGCAACATACAGGAGTACGACCGGGTCGCTTGGCGGCATGACTTTGCTGGAGCGTTGTGACCAGTCATGGCCGTAGCCGACTAATACTGAAGACCTGCTTGTTTACCATTGCCTAGAAATTACGCGTAGGGAACTCTTTGTAAAGCAACTCCGCGTAACATGAACACTATTGGGAAGGTTAGCAGCATGACTTCGATGGGCAGGTGGTGACAAGTCACGGCGGTAGTCTACCAGCGGTGAAGCCCAGCGGCCCAGAGATCAGTATAACCAACGGATGCAAACAGCTTCGGTCCCCACCGAACCGTAGAACCGGACAATAAGCTCGACGCACACAATGCGACAGTTAGTATACAAAACGCAGTTGTTGTGTGCTTGCGACATGTATTCATGATAGAAGCCCATCGGCATGAGTTGGGCGACGGCGGTAAAATGTTGCTTGTACCTATACTGGGCTTTCTTCTTTGTTTTTAGTTTGGCAAATGTTTTATGGCTATAGCCTAGTGGTTAGACCATTGGACTGCAAAGTCAGAGGTGTCGGATTCAAACCCAGGCACGCACCTCCGACTTTTCAAAAGCATGTGCGTATTAAAAATTAATTGTCACTTGCTTTAACGGTGAAGGAAAACATTGTGATTAAACCTACAGGCCTAAGAGTTTCTCGAAGGTGTGTGAAGTTCGCTAACCCACACTGGGCCAGTGTGGTGGGACTATGGCCTAAACCCTCTTAGTTTGAGAGGAGGCCCGTGTCCAATAGTGGCACAGTGTCTTAATAGGTCTAATATTAAAAATGTTTCATGAAATTCAGTGGTTGGGTGTTAAAAATACTTTCTGTTTTAATGTCCTTTATATCTGTACTGTTTTTGCTAATACTATCTAAAACTAATAATTTTAATTTAAAAAGACTTTTTAACAACAAGCTTTTATAGCAAACACACAACGATAATATCTTACTTAGTTGAGGAGTTCATTTGGCTTCCTTCCGGCTCCATCATTAGACTTTGGACACCATACGGGCCTAAAGTACTCATCAAGACATATCCAACGAGCCCAAACACGGTGAGGTTATATGGAGTAGTCGGGTGATTCCATCGGCCACCTTTCGGCTTCATCATCAGACTCGCAACACTATCTGGTTGTATATTACTTACCAATACCAATCTAACAAGCCAAAACACGAGGGAGTTAGGTTGTATATTTCACATGTTTCTATGGCCGCCTTTCAACTCGTCATTAGACCAGCTCCATGTTACCATATTATTGCATTGTCACCGAATTTAAATGCTTATATCTAATTTGAGCTCAATCGGATACTCGCAAGTGCTGGAAAAATGGATTACAAGATATTATATTATACTGACGGACGATTTAGCGCAGTGGTTAAGGGCTTAGCCCGCCCCGCCCACTGTGTCTAATAGTCGCAGGTTCGATTCCCGCACGGGACAAATCTTTGTGTGACCCATAAATATTTGTACCGGTCTGGGTATTTGTGTATGTGAATTTTCATGTTTGTAAACGCACCCACGACACAGGAATTAATCCTAGTGTGGGGCAACGGTTTTTAAGAAAAAAAAAAGATATGAAGCGAAATGTCAGACAGACATACGAACATTGCAAGTTAAATAAAAGCTTGTAATCATGTATTAAGTGAAATATGTTAATTGAAAATTAAAACATTATGTCCTTCAAATTTTAGTTCTTTACAATACCAAAGATTACGGATAGTACTAAATTGTTTGACCGAATCTAGAAGTGAAATATATATCAAAAAGTAAATTACCTAATAAATAATATACCGTATTAAAATCTTAAAAAGTATGTTTAGCCTTTACATTATATTTAGTCATTAATGAGTCTCTGCCTATTCCACAAGTTATCTGGTGTGATGATATAGATACATTGTACATAGGATAAAGTAACAAAGAATATGACTTACCGATTTAAATTAAGAAAAAAAATATTAAGCACTGAAAGGTACCTAATACATTTTATCAACTCAAAAATCTATATTGAATGAGATTAATTTCTTCTATCGCGTTTTAGGTTTAAAGAACTTTATTTCTCATAAGAACATACATAGTTCACTTAAATGAGATTATAATGTGAAAACTTAAGACTATAATTATCACTTTGACGTCGTTATCGAGTCTCAGACACTACACAAATTTCGTATTTATCCAGTCATATCCAAGTCCTTGTATGTCATTATTTCCTGTTTTATTAATATTTCTCGTATATATATTTCTTAAGTTTAGTTTGAAACACATTAATCCTGCTGCACTCCTTTAATTCATTTGGTAAGTTATTGTATAGTTGCGCTCCCTCAAACCGTATGGTTCTTTTCCCGTAAGCTATTGTACGTGGTTGAGTGAGTTGTATTTTGTTCCTATTCCTTAAGTAGTGCTTTTGTTTTCTTGTGGTAAATGTTATGTTCGAATGTATGTTGCCTGTGATAATTTTTTTAACTAAAATACATGTTTTAAATTTATACAGCTGGGTTAGATTAAATAATTTTGTTTTAATATATAGCTCTTTTATGGGTGTAAAATAGTTATAATGGAAAAGTATTTTAATAATTTTGTTTTGTAATGTTTGTAGCCGGATAAGGTTTGTCTTAGACGCTGCTCCCCATATTTCGATGAAATATTCTAGGTGTGTATTTATTAATGAATTATATATCAGGGTGCGCACTTGCCGTGGTATAAAATTTGCCACCTTCCTCAGTGCACCCAGAACTGCGCTCAGTTTAGATCTGATGTGCTCAATGTGCGTCTTCCACGTAAGCTGGTCGTCTAGATATAGTCCTAAATATTGTTGATGATTTGATCTCTTTATTATCTTATGGTTAATCGTTAGTGGTGTGTAACTGGGGATCTTCTTATTCTTAGAAGTAAAAATCATGTAGTAAGTTTTCGAAATGTTAACTGTCAATAAATTATATAGATACCAATCATTAATTTTGTCAAGATCTTTTTTGGTTAATATTTTGAGTAACCTCTCCAACAACCTTACGGCACTGTTTCAAAATACAGCTACATTTTAGGCGTCCTCAAGCCTATCAGTACACAATAATGTATGCGCATACATTTGTTACGAATGTCGTGTCGGGCTATCATAGGGCGTGTGTCGACCCTAATATTATGCGCGTATGAAAATGTTTTTTAAAAATATACATCGCGTTTCCTCCACAATCCGCAGTTAATTTGAAATACCAATAGCTTAGTATGAAGGTCAAGGGGGCACACCTCATAGGAGAAGAAAATATATTTATTTATTTTTAGAAAAAAATTAAACGATTTCGAAAAGTAGCCTTCAGTGGAAGTTTCTTAATATTAAAGAGAAGTAGTTTTGAACCCCTAATACATGTTTTGAGTCGAGGTTTAATCTTAGATCAGACTGAGTATGTGCTTTTTTCTATCAAAAAATCTTCAATAGTATCGCAGTCTTCGAAATTGTGCATGGTATGATGTTAAAACCCTGCTTCCTATGAAATAAGGACTTAATATTGTCAACGATGGCTTTACTTACGCAAACACGGTAAATGTCTGCCATACCTCGTTCGGAGAAAATAGTTTTATACAAGCTTTTATTTAACTTGCAACGTTCGTATGTCTGTCTGTCTTTCCGGTTCAAATCTTGTGATCCATTTTTCGAACACTTGCGGGTATCCGATGGAGCTGAAATTTGGCATACCTATAAATTCGGTGACAATGCAATAATATGGTACTATGGAGCTGGTCTGATGATGGAGTTGGAAGGCTATAGAACTATGTGATATAAACGACGTAACCCCCACGTATTTTGACTTGTTAGATTGGTATTGACAATATGTATAGTACAGGGTCTGATGATCAAGTCAAAAGGTAGCCAATGGAATCACTTTACTAGTCATATATTGACGCCGTGTTTGGGTTTGTTGGATTTGTCTTGATGCGTACTTTAGACTAGAATGGTGTCTAGGGTCTGATGATAGAGCCGGAAAGAAGCCATTGGAACTTTTCAACTAAGCAAGATATCTTCCTCGTGTTTTTGCTATAAAAGCTTGTTTTTAAAAAGGTCTTTTATATTAATATTATTTTATCAATTACGTCAACAAAGGGTACAAAAGATTCCTTTTTTATTTCCTCTAAGCTGTAACTCTTTCTTAATTTTATAATAGGTAAGATTTATACCAATGGTCGTATCTCCAGTATCTAATCTTTGAACAATGTTTGTTATCCTAATCCGTATCGGTATTGGGTTCAAAATCTTAGCGAGATTCCGCGGATCCATAGCGGCGCGCGGAACCCGGATTGTGGTCACGGATCGCTTTATTAGCTCGCAGAATTTAGCCTCGGATCTGGGGATAAACCTCCGGACTGTAGTTGAATTGGGAAATATGATATAGCAGATTAAATCATATTATAATATTTCAATCTATTTATATCTTCACATCGGATCTTTTGTAGGGAGACGAATTGGTGGGTACCTGCTTTTGGAACTAATCAATCCATCCATAAGGTACCCAACTCGTTTTAAAGATATTAAGTGGCATCCAAGACCAGCGTTTTACTTGTTTTCTGAAGAACGAAAAAATACACAACAGATACGGTCACCCATCTTAGACAGACCGAGCCGAACGCTGCATTTCCTGGTAATACTAAAGACACCGCGGTGATAGCGTTACTAGCGCCTCATTGATTAATTTACTGTGTGGTTTCATTTAGTCATGGTGTTAAAAATGTTACCCTTGAAATACTTTAACTGTAAAAATACTATTTAAAACAAGCTTTTATGTAACTAGATAGTGGTAAAAATTATCCCATTGAGTGTCGCATGCACACACGGGTGTGCAGAAATATCTGTGTCAATATCTGTGTCAATATCTGTGTAAATGTCTAGTGTGAACTCGGGTATACATAAGCAATGCGCTGGTGTTGCTCGAAGACTTCTTACGATTTAACACTAGCGACATTCAGGACTCATATACAATCATAAAAGAAGCAGTGATAGCATAGTGGTAAGACTGTTGTACTGCAAAGTCAGAGGTCTCGGGTTCAAACCCAGGTCTGTCTTTTCGATAACAGGTGCGTATTAAAAAAAAATTAACTATCGCTTTCTTTAACGATGAAGGAAAACATCGTCAGGAAATCTGCATGCCTAAGAGTTTCTCGAAGGTGTGTGAATTTCGCCAACCTGCACTGGGCAAGCGTGGTGGACTATGGCCTAAACTCTCTCATTCTGAGAGGAGGCCCGTGCCCAGCAGTGAGATAGATTGTTAACAGGGCTAATATTATACAATCATAAGTACAGTATTTCTGAAAATAATTTTGGCACATTCACGGTGATATTAAAGCGAGTCTTATAAAAAAATATAGTAAAAATACTATTTAAAACAAGCTTTTACGCAGCCAGGCAATGTTTCAATTTGAAATGGTCAACCAAATTAAATGTGTACATAACATTAAGTGGTAATGCTGTCGGACGCTAATTCCTTGGTCTGAAGCCAATCCTCGGTGTAGACTCCGGTAATGCTTATCATATCACTATCATGTCTTTACTGGCAGTAGCTGTCTGGCGCGGGTCACTCCCTTTCCTCCAACATCGTCGAAGGGAGTGATGTGCTTCGAACGGGTGCTGCTTGTGGGACTGGTCCATTTGGAATCCTTGGACACTCTTTACAGATACCATCATTAGATTCATATCTCAATCGTAAGGAGTCAAACTGGAGCTAGATCGTAAACTATGTAATTGTAACCTTAACTTTATATCCACTCAATCTATCATCAGGCAGAGAGAACAAAGTTTCAACACGTTCTTTCCTTACATTCCTTACATCCACGCAATATGACTAAAAAACAAGAAAAGAAAAAAGAGAATGAGAAGTAAATAAACACGAAAAGTCTGCTGGGTTTCTTCTCCGGATCATCTCAATGAAGGCGTTCTGATCCGGTGGTAGATTAGTGGTTAAATTAGATTAAAAAAAATCTAAAATGATTATTTTCAGCGCCCCCACAAGGATTAAACAGAATAATTTGAGTTTGAGTTATAAAAACTGAGCCAACATGACTTTCATCTCCGTAGGATCTTATCCTACGAAGCTGAAAGATAGATTCTTACTCAACTTGCAAGATTTGACGTAATAAACATTTCAAGGGCATTAAAAGCTGACGGACGATTTAGCGCAGTGGTTAAGAGCTTAAGCCGCTCTGCCCACTGCGTCTAATAGTCGCGGGTTCGAGTCCCGTACGGGACAAATCTTTGCGTGATCCACAATTATTTGTTCCGGTCTGGGTATTTGTGTATGTGAATTTTCGTGATTGTAAACGCACCCACAATAATAATAATAATAATATCAGCCTATACTGCCCACTGCTGGGCAAAAGCCATCTCTCACAAATCGAGGTGAGAGAGATTAGGTCATACTCTACCACGCGGACCCAGTGCGGATTGGCGGAACTTATCAAGCCGCCTTTAAGGCTTCCAACTCGGTTTAACGACTACCACATTAAGTGTTTACCGGGACCAACGGCAACGACGGAGACGCTCGAATATAAAAATGCCACAAACGGTCACCCATCTCAGTCCAACCGAGTCGAACGCTGCTTAACCTTGGTGATCGGTAAGAACACCGCAGTCTCACAGCGCTACAAGCGCCTCGCACCCACGACACAGGAATTAATCCTAGTGTGGGGCTACGTTTTAAAAAAAATAAAAAAGCTTACAAAAATATACCTCTTTTCTCACTATCTTAATTCGAAAACTAAACAGTGTTGCAAACATTTCACTAGTTAGTGTTGCCATAACAATTAAACTTGGGTGTAACTAGCGGATTACATTGTCGAGCGATATTCAACTTTATTGTTTACAATTGCAACGTTAGTTGGAGATAATTTAACTTTTGGTTATAGTTTCGTTTTATCTTTTATAGTGTTTTGGAGGACGGTGTAATGGTTAATTGGTTAAGTTCAAGGGTTACTATGTGTTTTAAAAGGGGATAATTGAATCACTGCTTTGTTGTAGAGAGGTAAGGTTTTGAGACCATTCCATTCCTGTTTAAGATCCTATAGTCAAATTTCATAAGGTTCGCTTAGCGGTCCTATGATAATTGAGATTGTATAATTTCACACCGTCACGCCTATATTCCCCAAACGGAAGTGGCAGAGGTGTACTGAGTACACCCACGTTTCGCCAACAATGTCAGGTCCCATGTAATAGGGAGCGAGCCTATTGCCATATACCGGGCACAATTCCAGACTCCGGAATCATACTGTGAATTTTTCGTTAGAAAAACTACATTTGTCCGACCTAGGATTTGAACCCAGGACCTCGTGATCGTGAAGCGCTGTGATTTGTGACCAGACCAACGAGGCAGTTTTTTGAAATAATTTTATTTTCTGAAATGTAATTCCATTACAATTAATCTTTGGTTATAAACCATGTACTCAGCCACAAGATAGAACGACGGTCTGGTTGTATGGAAAAGTTGAATGCGTCCAGCACAAAGGTAGTTGTCGTGTTAATCTTAATACCAAATTTACACGCTGCCCACTTTCGCGTGAAGTGAGGGAAGGTTATTCGTATAAACGCGCCACTTACGCTCTATTCTGTTCCCTTCCCACACTATCACTCCCCCGCTTCCTTCGTTGGCGGCTTTTTGAGCGAGAGTCCAAAGACTGATAACCCACACCCACTCAGTGTGGCCGGCTTAGATTTTTTTTTATCCATGTGGAAATGTAATGTTGGAAAAATACTTAGGGACAAATCAAATCAAATAAAAAGTTTTTTATTCGTGTAGACCAAGAAGCACTTATAATATCAGCCTATACTGCCCATTTCTGGACAAAGGCCTTCTCTCACAAATCGGGGTGAGAGATTAGGTCATACTCCACCACGCGGACCCAGTGCGGATTGATGGAGGCAGGTTTGTGGCCACCTGCTGTTTGAACTTATCAAGCCGCCTTTAAGGCTACCAACTCGGCTTAACGACTACCACCTGTTCGGAAAGTCATTCCTGCCAAGAAGAGCAAGAAACTTCACGGTTACTCTTTTTAAAAATGAGAGTTTTACAATTCTTTTTGGATATATTGCATTCATGGGGTATGGGAGAACAGTGCAGATCGAGCTAAATCGATGTGCTTATGTATAGATTAAACATAAGTGTACTTAAATTCATGGTAGCAGTCAGAGTGTACATAGTCCTCTTATTCCTATCCAAAATGGAACTGTAAAGGTATATAATAAAAAGTATAATAATAATAGTAAGAGGAAAAAAGTGCGTACAAAATAATTGGTTGTAGCTCCAGTGCGATGCCTAACGAGACAAAATTTTATATTACTACGGTTCATGTTTAATCATTCAAAGGATACGAGGACGGACCAGTTCCCACCAGCAGCACCCATTCACAAGTATGACTTGAGGAGCAGTCATTACTCCCCTCGACCATAATAGAGGGCAGAGAGTGACCCGCTCCACAGAACCGCCACTAGCAAAGACATTTTAGTGAGCATGACTAATCCACGACCTGGTCGACATCGTTCGAAAATAATATTTAAAATCAATGAACGCTCGCTAGGCAGGACACGCTGCACTTAACATCATGTACTTGTGAACTTCAAGTAATTTGTGTAAAGGCATCTTTATTATTAATAAAAATCATTTACACTACAATATCCTTTACTCATTTGTGAAGATTTAATTTCAGACTAAAATCTATAGAAACATATAACGGCGCTTAGGTTTTCTGGATGGCCGTTTCAATGCTGGTAACGGTGAAAGGTGGATTCATCTTTGTTTTCATAGTCGTCCGCATGGTGGCCGAATTTAAAGGAAATCTTGAAATAACACTGGGGTCTCGTCCAGTATACGGATCTTTCTTGATATGCGAGCATGCGCACGATTGTTGGAAATTAGGTAACATGGAATGCAGTAAGATTAGCTGCTCCGCGATACGTCTGACCGCTTGCCCCGTAGCTAATATACTAACAACGCAGCACCGTCCGCCATCTTACATCTACTATCTGATATCGGTGATTCGTCATCTGACAGATGTAGTCTGTCATCGCTTCACAACTAAACACACTCGAGTAATCTTAGCGTATGTCTATGACGAGATTACTAAAATGAAAATAACTGTTCGTTCCGAAAAATTATGGGACAGCTAATATAAAAATTGCCTTGGTGTTATTTTTATGACAACAATGATATTTTGTGAAAAAGTAAATGCATAGAAAAACGATGCTTGAAGTGCTAAGGAAGTATGTGAACAGTCGATGCCGCTGTGGTGCTGCTTATTGCTCTAGGTGGGTAGTGGCGGCAGTAGTAGTGTATAAACCGGGTATTAGGGGAGCTGTGACCTGCAGTAGACGTCTCCCAGCTGACGAAGACAAAAAAACATATCGTCTAGTCGGACTGTCTTTAAAATTTTCACCATCTGGTAAATCAGTTAAAAACGTAACAATGATCCATTTTACAATAACAAAACACGTGCGGATTCTGTTTCCCTCATTTCGTATGCTAGTCAGCTGCCTACTTCCCTACAAATTCTCGCCAAGTAATAAAAGTAAACAACGGTACATCGCTTTAATTTCCTCTCGGCTATTACGCAGCGTACGTTACCCCGCGAACACCGGTGCAGCCATAAAATTGGCGGGTAATAAAAACGCTGTCCATAATTAAGATAGAATTGTAATGGTCAATGAATATCGCCAGACAATTGTGTGGCTTAGTTATTGAAAGTTCTTTTGAGCTTATGAGTACAATTAAATTAGAACATTCAGGTTAAAACGGAGGGGCTTGTGGCGCTTAAGAACCGTGGTATTTAGCACCAAGGCAACGTATGGCTAGGACAGTCTGAAATGTGTGACCGTTTATGGCATTTTAATTTTCGAGCACCCCTGTACCCCGGAAGTCATGTTAAGTTATAGCCGTTACGTTTAGTTAGAACCCTTATTCGGGGGCTTGATAAGTTTCAACAATAGGTGGCCACAAACATGCCTCTAACAATCCACATTGGGTCTGCGTGGTGCTCTATGAGTTATTGTATTTGACACATGGATTTCGATACAAAACGGATTGAGCACTATGCTCAAAAAACGTGACGACAAGGATACTTACCTAGAGCCCTACGTCTTTTTCTAAGTAGGGTGACCATATATTGGTATGATTAGGGACTTAATAAATAATTTATCACTATCGTCACTACATAATATAAAACTGTCTCTGTCTGAATTTTCACTTCAATTTATAAGACGAGGTTTTTGCCCAGTAATGTGAAAGTATAGACCACCGTCACGCCCCCATATTCCCCAAGTAAAAAAGTATAGCCGATTATGTAGACTAAATCGTCTATACTCGTATATTGCTATAGATTGTTGGGCAATCTTTTCCTTATTTCCCACGGGATTTTTTCTTACAATCATTTGATATTGTAAGTAATATTATTTACATTTGCTGGCTTTGCGATACGATAAGATAATGATGAAGCCCTACATTTATACCAGTAGGTATAGTCTTAAGTGGTATCACTGCTGAGACAACATACGATTATGTTAAACAGAAAATAAAATATTTTTAAAATCCCTTTTAATGGCTAGTTTTATGGCCCGAATCACGTGTGAGGAACAATCATTCGCAAAAATGAAATTATTTTACCACAAGCTTAGTCAATGGAGCCACTAAGTTCCTTACATATCTTGTTAATTAAGATCTTGGCTATCACCCAGTTTGTGGTGATCACCTGATAAAGACGAATGGAAACAAATAAGAAATATTATGACCATAAAATTGTGTTAAAAACAGTCACCCCACGTATATATCATGAAAGAAAAATTCTGAAAAACTCAGTCTTTCTGGAAGAGATTAAGTGTATTTTGAACATTTAACCCCGACACCACTGTCCCACCTTCTCCCGATCCCGCTTGGCCTTCTCCTTCTGGGACATCACAGTCTCGCAAAAGGAGGATACGGCCCCTACGCCGATTCCTCTGCCAGCTTAGCCGCTACTACTGCCGACAGGTAGAGGTCTGGTCCCATCTGGTCGACTAGGATCCGCTGCTTGAAGGCCCACGCTGGGCACTCTTTGATCGTGTGTTGGGCGGAATCCTGATCCCCACCGCAGTAGTAACAGGTCGTCGTCGCCTCGCGTCCGATCTTCCTCAGATAAACACCGAAGCAACCGTGACCGGTGATTATCTATAGTAAGTAAGTATGGTAAGTCTATAGGAGACTCCGCGGACTCCTCCGCTGGTGCCGGGCTTCGAAGGATGACCACTGCCCGACCTAGCACTCAATCCCAGAACCATGCGTAACCAGACCAACGAGGAAGTTTAATCTAATGGAAGTGTATTATATACGTCCTTACCTATTTGCAATAATTTTAAATTATAAAACTTTTATATCAAAACACAAGGAAGATATCTTGCTTAGTTGAGGAGTTCCTTAGGTTTTCTTCCGGCTCCATCATCAGACCTTGCACACCAGCCGGGTCTAAAATGTACTCGTCAAGACAAATCCAACGGGCCCAAACACGACGAGGTTATATTGAGTAGTTGGGTTGGTTGGGTTACTTGTCAATACGAATTTAACAACCCTAAATACGAGGGAGTTGCGTTGTATATTTTACATGTTCCTATGGCTACCTTTCGACTTCATCATCAAACCAGGAGCTGGTACCATATTGTTGCATTGTCACCAAACTTACTGTTAACCCGCAGTTGCTTGAAAGACAGACAGTCATACGAACATTGCAAGTTAAATAAAATATTGTGAGAATAGGTGTGATAAATATTTTTGTAGAGTTAGTCAGTCCAGCATACTATTAAATGTTGGGCAGTGTACTACCAACCTATAGTGTCCCACTCATAAAAATCTTAATTATAAGACACTAGACCCGCAGGACAGCTAGTGGCGAGCTTTTCGTGAATGACGACACTACGGACTCGTGCTCCAGAGAGTCAGTCAGGGCTCCACCTCGGAGTGACTTCGTCGGTCGAGTGGAAACCGAAGGGTGTCCGCAGTTCAAGAATTTTTCAGAGTACAATAATGTGATTGTGGGTCTACTTTTTTTCAAGGTGCATGTATGGCTAAGAGGTGACAGTGGTTTCGTACGAAATAGAACTATTTATTACCTATTACTTCACCTTCTCTCATAAATCAAGTTAAGTTTGATTAGGTATACCACCGCGCGGGCCCAGTGCGGATTGGTGAAGGCAGGTTTGGGATCAACTGCTGTTGGAATTATCCAGCTGCCTATAAAGCTTCAAACTTGGGTTAAGGACTTCCACATTATGTGGTAACCGAGACCAACGGCTTAGTGTGTTCCCCAAAACAAGAAGACGCTGGAATATGAAAATACCAGGACCGGTTACCCATCTCAACTGACCAAACCGAATGCTGGTAATCTTGGTAATCTCTAAGAACACCGCTGTCGCACAGCGCTATGAACACATCTCCTAGAAGTCCATATTTGCATGGAGAAAATGATTTAATAATCTCAAGTACACTACAATCACATAGCAATCCATCTGTAGAATAGTACAGTCGCGCGCAGCGGTGCTCGCCACTTGAGAATTCCATTTGGAAGCGTCTTTGTCCGCGCCACTCATACCAACTGTCCGATTGTGCGATACCGCTCTGTATTACATGAATAATGGCGGACGCGAATATTCCGAATTTGAAATATTACTCGAGAATGAATGAATATCGGTGAATTGGAATATTGTTTCTTGTTTTTATTTTGGATTTATTATAGACATCTATCTTTCTTACTAAGCAAAGTAAGCATAAGAAATAGAACTCATGGCGAGATAGTGTATTTGACCCGATATGTTAATAATATTAATAACTAATTTTAACTTCTCGCAAAGGGCTCTACGTGTTGGACCCTTCTCCCCACGCAAGCTTTTCAAAGGCCCGGGTAAAACCTGTGATTCTCAGTTTTTTAATAATATTTATGCGAACCTGAACCGAACCGAATGGGAACAACCTGTTGGAACTCTGTGCTCTGTGAAAAACGGCATACGGTAGAGGTGTTCGTAATGCTAGGACACTAGGGTGTTCTTAGCGATCACGAAGGTTAAAGGTTTGGTGAAATAGCCGGCGGAGCGCGACGAGAGCGCGATGGACGCGCTCGGCTACGTTCGGCCGCGTCGTTTGCCGACGCGCCGAGCGGTTGCGCTGTGTGGCGTCTCCCGTACATGTCAGTACATCACAACTCCCCAAGCTGCGCAACCGTAACACTCCCGTCGCGCTGCATCGGCTATATCGCAAAACCTTAAGCATTGTTTAACACGATCCGTCTAAAATAGGTTACCAATTCCACGAACCGTCGCTCTCTCCACGAACAGACGCACAAAAATTGAAATGTTTATGAGCGTTTTTTTTCACACATTTCTATTTATAAGCGTCTTATTATTTCGAAAAACACCCTAAGCCGTTATTCTGGCTGCCTTTTAATGTGGTAGTCGTTAAGCCAAGTTGATGTGTTCACAGTGGCTACTAACCTGTCTCCATTAACCTGCACTGGATTCGCGTGGTGGAGTATGACTTAATCTCTCTTACCTAGTTTTATGATATGGCATTTGACCCCCGCAGAGAGACAGCTTTATAATGAACATAAATAAAAAATGTTTTGCACATACGTCTCTCCTTAAAAACTGAGTACAGCGTAAAGAAGGAGGTATACTCAGTGACAAGCGCATTATGTATTCCGTCTTTACGAGACAGCAGACGTTGCGGCGTCGTCGCACGTCGCCGGCTCCGGGGAAAACATTTTTGCATTTGACTGTCCTGTTGCATATGTATTTTTTGAAGAATTTTCTATACTAGTTTTTGAATTTAATGAAAAGCAAATAGAAAAATATATTAATTATAATCATGTTTGCCCTCGAAATGCTAAGAAGAAGACACATATTATTTCTCTCAATCGCCAATAAATTAGATATCTATCTATATCATCATGCCAGATCCCTTGTGGGGTAGACGGAGAGTACAGAGTTCCAACAGGTTCTTTACTCACAGACCTCTCTGGCTTCCTTCACTCGCATAGTTTGTCTCATACACGCTCGGGGTTACGGAGACTCTTGCTTTGCCCTTCAGATTAGACATAGTCTAATTGGTCATGGTAAGATAGTCTAGGTCTCTTCCGCTACCTATATACTTCTACTTTTGCATTGTATATCTGTTATATCATTGTTTTTGCTAAATATTTTAATGCATAAATTATTTAATTCGACAAAGAACCTGACTTATCGATATAGCCATATATATAAAAGTGGTAGTAGGTTTGCTACATTAATCAAGGAATCGATAATCGCTGGGGTAAACGAGTTCTTGAGTGGAGACCACGGATTAGCAAACATAGTGCAGGATGACCTCAGACTAGGTGGAGTGATGATCTTCGTAGAGCGGCTGGCAGATATTGGATGACAGTAGCCGAGGACCATACTCAATGGCGTGGAGAGTGGCCTATGTCCAGCAGTGGACCGCCATAAGCTGATGATAATTATAATTTTATTTTATGGTCCATTTTTTTAAAACTCAGGTGGGTCTAAAATAATTTTGTTTTAATCTAATCGTTTTAATCACTATGAGGGTTAATTTTTCTTTTGTATCCAAAAGGAATACCTAATGAAGTTTTAACTTAGTACAAAGCTAAGTAATTAATTGGAGTCTCTTTGTGAATCGTCTATGAGCACTTAAATATTATTTTTGTCGATGTGTACATGAATTTTAGTACTCTGTTACTCGATTATATTATATATATTATGTACGAGATTATAATTGGAGACTTGGATTTACGATTACAAATAAGGAAATGTTTGAGAATACCTATAAAAGTTTTATAAAATTCACGTGAATTCCTGTCACATTGTGACCAAAGTAGCTAACCAGACTCTTTTGAAATAGTATTTTTACATTTTCTTTTTGAAGTGAAACTTTTATTAGATCGTCTCAAACTTTTTGGTATGTGTGTTGCATGTCGCGTGACGGTCGGCCGCGGAACAGGGATAAAGTGAAAGGCGCTCGCCAGAGCAGCCAAGGCCAATATGTTTCACTTTTACCGTGGTTTCATAAAACCACACAAGAATTTTTCCATCTACATTTTGTTGTGGGGTATGGGAGAACAATGTAGGCTGGTCTATCAGGTGATTCTAAGTTAAATTACACTATTACACTATTCATTTAAATGGCTACATGTTTCCCTCATTTACAGAAAAAAAATAAGATACTTTTCACCATATTAAACCATCTGCGGAAACTCAGAAAACATTGGTAATTTTGATATTTTTCACCAATCTTTCAGTAACTCCAGGAATAGTCTGATAAACTATTTTAGTATGTAAATCCATAATTCATTGTTGTGTAGTAATTTAATTATTATTTGATGTATGTCTCACTCTTATTTTATTTAAATTTTTATTCTAATATTTTATTCTAAACAAAATAGGTACACTATTTTGTTTTCAATTTAATTATGTAATTATGTTTTTTAATATTATTTAATAACTGGACATGCCAATCGTAAACCAAGGAATGTTGTCTACATCTATAATTGATATTCATATAAGATTATAATATTGTTAAATGCTATTTATAAATGTGACGTATGAATATTGTTGATGTGCCTAATACAAATAAATAAATAAATATTAATAGAAGAAAGGGAGGGAATTTTAAATAATAATAGCTAAACAAGTTATCCAAAGTCAATCAAGTACAGCTGGAACAGCTGTCCAAGTATTTTTGTCTCTTAAATAATCTTCTAGCGTATAATAAGCTCGCTTACTAAGCGTACGTTTAATACAAGCTTTGAATTTATTGTCACTAAGTTTAGTGACGTCAAGAGGAATTTTATTATAAAATAACACTGTACCCCATTGAAGGAGTGGAAATTTTTGACAGACGAAATTGCGGTTGATCTAATTTATTTCTATGTCGCGTATTATAGCAATGCCTATCACCTAGCTGATTAAACATATCTATATTTTCTCTTGTACTCATTATGTTTTCATAAATATACTGACAACCAATGTGTATGTGTACCATGTGCTATCTACGTATGGGTGTTGTTACGTGGAAAATAGTATGAAAATTTATACGTTTATTGCAGATTATTTTCAATTTTCAGTTCAGGTCGCAGGAAGGAGTAAGGTGTTTGAGGTTTATATGTCATTGTTATTACAGGATTCTTAATTATTTTTCTTAGTCCGATCTACACAAAAATAGAATAGAATACGTAAAAATATTTTTATTTCGTAACGTTCATAAAAATTGCAGAAGTCCAGATATAAAACTACTTGAATTTTTTCAATGTAATAAGACATGTTTGGTTACATTTGATACACAGTGTATTTGTCAACACGATGCAGCTGTGCGCTGCAGAACACAGTCGCATAGTTCTGTGTATTGACGCAAGCTGTGGATGAGTAGAATGTATGATGGTGCAGTCGCGAACAGAAGTATCATGATATAAAAATTTAACTTTTGAATTGGTAACCTATATTATCGTTCTTAACCTATATTATTTCAAGCTGTATGAGCAATCTATGATCACTTTTTAATTTTAATTTTATGATAGTTAAAATCTAGTAATTTTTAAGCTACATTAAATTTAACATTTTACCTAATTTTGCAATAGTTCAAATTTTATTTCTATGTACTAAATATTTATTACTATATTTATTACGTTGGTCAGTAATATTTTTGTGACCTTAATCTTTAAAATCACCACATTTCAATTATACTAGCAGCACCTTCAAAGACCCGCTGGTTGTTTTTACTTCTTTGGAAGACTTTCACGGGTATATGAGTCCTAGAAGTAAACCTCCTTCGAGAAGCCCTTCGAGAGAAAACTGTCCGCCTGTAAAAATTAATTTCTGAAAATATAGGATCATAAAAAACAGTTTATTAAAAATGAAACCTTATATCGATGAAGTGTTCTACGACAAGATTTTGTCATGATATTCACAATACAGCTCCAGGTTTTTTGTACAAAATTTACAATGTCTGGCTGTCATCAGGACTCGGGAAAAATTCCCAAACATATTTTTTCCGCAACAGGAACTTCAATAACAAAAAAAGGAAATTCCACACTGAATTCAGATTTAATCCTCAAAAAATAACTATGGAAAATATATTATGCGTTGAAAGCGAGGAAGATCGTATTATACTATGTCCTTCGTTCTCGATATAGATATATGCAGCTCTCTCGTGTCACTTGGCAACCCGTCGCAATGTTTCAGAGCTTCAAGTCCAGAACGCACCTCTATCCTTGTCTGTGGGCTTGACGTATGCTGTCATTCTCTTGGTTTGCGCGGCAACCGGCGACACAAAAAATTTTTGTTCTTCCCTACTATTATTTAGTTAAACATATAAAGTGAAGAATCATTCGTGTAATAGTGAAAAACTTTCAATATGCCAAAACGAACACACAAAAAAGATATAAAACATTATATAAACAAAATAAGGAAAATTGAGAAGAAGATTAAACGACGCCATAAACGCCAAGGGCGGAATGAAAGTTCATCAGATTCAAATCTGGACGAGGAAAATTCACCAACTATCCATTTACCAGGTAAATATTTCTCATATTTAAACCTTTTAGGTTATTTTAATCAGCAAGTGGTATTTTAATGTTTGTACGACACGAGTGGTGTACGAGATACATCGGCGTGGTCATAGAGACTTGGGGCGTATACGTGATATTCGCACGAGATCTCACTACTCGTAGGTTCACCCGAGAGGTGATGCCTATGGTGTAACGCTTCCCTTAAAGGCTTGAAACAATTAAATGGTTTTCAGATAGTGACATTGAAGTTACTAACGAAATAATGACTCCAACACAAGAGCAACGAGTATTAACTGAAGATATACCTTTAGCAAGCTCAACAATCCATGGGACGGACGTATCAATTACAGAAACACCTTTAGACAAGGATGTACTGTTAGCATTAGGAGACTTGATGGAAGATAGGCCAAAATATGGCCCGCCTATTAATAATGAGGTGGCTTGTATCTGGAAGAATCTTTTAAAAAGTGGTCTCCAAAAGGAACACAAACAAAAATTGATGACCAAATTAATCCCAGAAAACTGTCCGTTACTAATAGCTCCTAAATTAAACCCGGAGATATCTAGCACAATAAGTGACAACATAATTAATAGGGATAAAAAGATTGAGTTGGAACAAAACCAAACTGGAGTAGGACTCTCTATCTTAGGGGATGCCTTATCATTACTGATAAGTAATGAGTCAGTGGACAGATTAAAAGTAATATCCCTACTAAGCGATGTAGGCAGAATGTTGGCCGATCTACATTACACCCAAACAAAATCTAGAAAAATCTTGATTTATCCAATGTTGGACAAAACATTTATACAGTTAGTAAAAGACATTGATAGAGATGAATACTTGTATGGTGACAATCTTACAGAAAAAATAAAAATGCTGAAGAATTGCCAGCGTACTGGAGTATCAATTAAAAAATCTAATCCGTCAACCAGCCGTACTCAGCAGGGAAACTACAAAGGTCCTCCCCGGTACAATCAACCGAAGACAACATCGAAGGGTGGACAAAAGATGACACAGTCTTCAAACCAATCACGCAGATACCACAATCCACAGTACCAATCCACCATAAAGAAACCAAAAACAACACAACAGAAAGCTCCTGCCAGGCCATAGAGGTGAGCCATGCTGGACGTCTTTCACAATTCTTTAATTGCTGGAGAAAGGTCAGTAAAGATAAAACCATACTTAAACATATCCAGGGATACTCCATGGAATTTACTAAAAAACCATGGCAATGTTTGGTAACAAAGGCAACTTTAACTAGCTGCTCTACAAATAATCCCGATATGTCATCAGCTATAAACAATCTCTTGCAATTAGGTGCCATTAACCCTTGTGAACCTTGTGAAGATCAATTTGTTTCTAAAATTTTCTTAATTCCGAAACCAAATGGTACTAAAAGGTTTATATTAAATTTGAAGTCTTTAAATAAATTTATAGCCACACCTCATTTTAAAATGGAAGACCATAAGACCGTTATAAATCTTATTTCACCAGGGTATTGGATGGCAAAAATAGACTTAAAAGAATCATATTTATTAGTAAATATAGACCCACAATTTAGAAAATATCTACGCTTTGAATATGACAAATTGTATGAATTCAACGCTCTTCCATATGGTTTGTGTACGGCACCATACATTTTTACAAAAATTATGAAAGTTGTAGTAACACATTTAAGAAAGAAAGGTTATACATCCGTACAATATTTAGATGATTTTTTATGCATTGGATCAGATTATCAATCCTGTTTAAGGAATGTGAATGAAACTGTCAGGTTATTACAGTGCTTAGGCTTTGTAATTAATTTAGAGAAAAGTGTTTTGGAACCATCTCAATGCTGCCAATTTCTGGGATTTGTCTTCGATACCAGAGATATGACATTGCAATTACCATTAGATAAAAAATCAAAAATAACTAACTATGTACATAAATATTTAAAAACCGAATCTTGCCTCATACGAGACCTAGCAAGATTAATAGGAACACTAATTGCGGCATGTCCTGCTACCATGTATGGAAGAATTTACACAAAGTTTTTAGAACACCATAAATATTATTTACTTAATAATAAAGGAGATTTTGACACCAAAGTGAAATTACATTCAGAAATAAAATTAGATTTAAAGTGGTGGGCAGACAATGTTAATTCAACATTCAGATGTATAGCTTATTCTAAACATGATTTAGAAATATACACAGACGCCTCTAGAACAGGGTGGGGGGCCGTGTGTAATAATAATAGAGCTAATGGAACGTGGAAACGAAGTGAAAAATTGTTCCACATTAATTACCTAGAATTACTAGCAATATTTATGGCCCTAAAAACATTTGCCAAACAAAAAATGCATATCAATATTTTATTAAGAGTAGATAATAAAACAGCTATAGCATACATTAATAAAATGGGAGGTACCCAATTTCCACACTTAAATAAACTAACCAGGGAGATATGGCAGTGGTGTGAAAAGAGACACATCTGGCTATCAGCCTCATATATAAAATCATGCGATAATAAAGAAGCAGATGAGGAATCTCGAAGAATCAACCCAGACATAGAGTGGGAATTGGATGACAATGCCTTTGAACACATAGTATCAGTGTTCGGCCTACCAGAAATTGATTTATTCGCTTCACGAGTAAATGCTAAATTAAGTACTTACATTTCTTGGAAACCTGACCCAGACGCCATAAATATTGATGCCTTTACTGTTGGCTGGTCAAAATATTTTTTCTATGCATTCCCTCCATTCAGTTTAATATTAAAATGTTTGCGAAAGATCGCAAATGATAATGCAACAGGCATTATGGTTATGCCATACTGGCCATCCCAGCCTTGGTATCCCTTAATGCAAACAATGTTAATATCAGACTTAATATTTCTAAAACCTGATGACCATTGTTTACATTCCTCTTTCAGAGACAGTCATCCGATTCATCATCACCTTACCCTGATTGTCGGGATATTATCAGGCAAGCATGGTCAAGACGGGCGATCCCTGCATCATCCTTAGAAGTAATGCTAGCGTCTATTTCAAGTAACACATTAAAACAGTATAATGTAACTTATAGAATTTGGTGGAAATTTTGCTCAGAACAAGGTTTAGATCCATTCACACCCTCAGTACCTTGGGTTATGCATTTCCTAACAAAGTTATTCAACTCGGGTGCTGCATATGGCTCGCTTAATTCACACAAGTCAGCACTATCACTCATTGCGGGATCAAAGATTGGGGATGATGACCGTATGAAAAGGTTATTTAAAGGTTTTTATAGGGCTAAGCCCCCAATACCAAAGTATCAAACCACTTGGGACCCACATATGGTTCTTAAGGTTTTACAGGCATGGGTTCCTAATAGTTCCTTAAACCTCGAAAAACTAACAAAGAAATTAGTGTTATTGTTAGCATTAAGTACAGCCCAAAGGGCACAAACGTTAGCTCTCATAAGAATATCTAACATTAAATTTAATAACGAGGGCGTACACATTGTTATAACTGATATAACAAAAACATCTGCTCCAGGGCGTAGCCAGCCTAATCTATACCTACCTTTTTTTGAAAAAGCTGAAATATGTCCAGCCACAGCCCTATATGATTATATTTCTTATACAAAAAACATTAGAAACAATAATGATTATTTAATATTAACTGTGAAAAAACCTCATACAAGAGTCTCTCCCTCAACTATAGGAAGATGGATTAAAAACACCTTAACTATATGTGGTGTGGATACTAGTACCTTTACCAGTCATAGTACGCGACATGCGTCTACTTCTAGTGCGAGAGCAAAAGGTGTTTCATTAGATGTGATTAGGCAGACGGCGGGTTGGGCTAATAATTCCTCAACATTCGCAAAATTTTATAACAGACCCTTAATTAATACGCAGAGACAATTTGCACAGACTGTATTAAGTACAGAAGTAAGTAAGTGATTGTGATAATTATAATAAAAATGATTAAAGACTGATTAAGTATTACTTAACTTTCAATTAAGTTGTTAGAAATTATAATTGAGCTTAAGTTTATTTGGGTTTTTTATACTTAATTATTTAATTTGAGGTTTTAATTATGTCAAGTAGAGGTACTCTTGTTACTTTAAGTTTCTTAACTGTTTATTTTTTGTTATTTGTCATACGAAATAAAACAGGTAAAATTTATAAAAAATGTATTTATTGTACTAAATGTTGGAGACATGTCAACTTTACTATTATATCTCTAAACAGCTGCATATATCTATATCGAGAACGAAGGACATAGTATAATAAGTGATCAAACGAACTTACCTGAAGTGAAGTTCGATCATTATTATACGAAGTCCTTCGTTCGAAGATATAATGTTCCCTGCCCACCCCACCCATTAGTAAAGTTGAGATATGTACCAGTTCTAAAAGGAATGACAGCATACGTCAAGCCCACAGACAAGGATAGAGGTGCGTTCTGGACTTGAAGCTCTGAAACATTGCGACGGGTTGCCAAGTGACACGAGAGAGCTGCATATATCTATATCTTCGAACGAAGGACTTCGTATAATAATGATCGAACTTCACTTCAGGTAAGTTCGTTTGATCACTTATTATTCCCGTCGTGCCCAATGCCGATTTTATTGGATCCAACCAAAATAAAATTACATTCAAATTGGCTGTACAATGATTGGCGGGAAACGAATTTTATCAAATTTCCATAGGAAATGTTTTACGACTTTTAGCGAATATTTTTTTTTGTGTGCAGGATTTTTTGGGTATATCAACATTCCATAGTTATTGCGTTTCAGATTAAATGTTTTATGTAGTACTGTTTAAGTACTAGCTTACTCGGAGTTGGCATACTTTTCTTATCTCTTCAAGTCTTATAAATCATTTCATACACTACAGTTTTCGAGCTACATTTAGACATAACAATTTTTGTAAGTTACTGTTACTCAATTTCACCTGGACTCCGGTATGGACTTAAACTTAAGTAAATGCAAAATGGGACATAATAAGGCTTGTAGTTATCACGAGGTCCTGGGCTCGAATCTTGGGTCAAACAATAATGTAACTTTTCAATAGAAAAAATCCAGTTTCGGTCCGGAGTATATCATTGTACTCAGTATGATGATAATAAGTTCGTCCCATATTACATGGGACTTAACATCGTCACCGAAAATTGGGTGTACACAGCCTTTGCGACTCCCACTTGGGAATATGGATAAGACGGTGTTCATATTTTATAAATAAATCAATTTTAAGATACCTCCAACACTTCTTTCCGCAACTGTACTATGTACATGGTGTTTACTCTTCAAACGGTCTCGGAATCGAGGCGCACAATAGCGCCCCACCGCGCCTGCGCCGCTCTTTCTCTTTTCAGACCGTGCAAGCATTTTTCACACTAGAAAACTGTCTCTATTATTCTCTACCTCGTATTTTTAAACTGGGGAATCGTTTTGTGATGAAGGAGGAAGTAATAACATTTATGTTTGAGTGAATTGGTTTTGCTGTTTAAGTTGAGTTTGTGCTAATGAGCTGTCAAGCTGTGGCTTCTATTTTCTCTCACTTTACTTTTCCCCTTGGTATTCGATAATTTTTTTTTCCCACGTTGAAGGAAAACGTCAGCGTAGCAGGCCCAGAAAGAGGTGGCGAGACGAACTGGACACTGGACTGGACCGGGAAAGGTGGAAGAAGGGAGGGGTGGCCTTCGCCTTGCAGTGGCACTGTATAGGCTTTTAATAATAATAATTAAAGGTTACTGAGCAATTCAATAAAAATGATATGTCGGTATAGTCCGACGAGGATATTTTGGCTCATCGATGACATTGACTAGGAACTTGGGATAATTTATGGGCGTTCAAGCGTTTTTGCCTTACCTATTACTGGAATCAAACATGAAGCTCACAAATAGGCCCTGTTAATATTTTTTTCGTATCCGTGATGCTTTACAACTGGGCTTTATCCTAGTTGTAGTCTCTTTCTTCGCTTACGATGGGCCTCATAAGAAAGGCTCAATGTTACCCAAAGGGCGATGGAGAGTGCTATGCTCGGAGTTACCCTGCGGGATCGAATCAGAAACGAGGTGATCCGCAGGAGGACCAAAGTCACAGACATAGCACTCAGAACTGCAAAACTTAAGTGGCAGTGGGCGGGGCACATTGCTCGTAGAACTGATGGCCGTTGGGGCAGAAAGGTTCTCGAGTGGTGACCACGTACCGGAAGATGTGGCGTGGGGAAGCCCCCTACATGATGGGCCGATGACTTGGTGAAGGTCGCGGGTAGAAGTTGGATGCGTACAGCACAAAGCCGGTCATTGTGGCGGTCTTTAGGGGAGGCCCTTGTCCTGCAGTGGACGTCTTTCGGCTGAAGAAGAAGAAGAAGTCTCCTTCTTTATGGTTGATGCGGCAATTTGCAAAGGAGGGAAGTGAAATTTTATTTTTCCTACTCCCCCCTTCCTACTAGAGCTTTCGGGGACACCCCAAGGTTCAAACCTTGGTGTCATTTAAGGAGACCATCGTGGATCCTGGCTTACAGGAGTTGCAAAGGTGGGAATGTGTGGCGGGCTTAGTCCCAAAAAAAGGCGACATTGACAGAGAGGTTTGTGTGAAATTAGTGTTACTTCAAGGAGATATTCCATTAGGTACACGTTTACTAATTTTAAAAAGAAGTTGGGTAAATTTCATAGCATACGGCAACTTTGCGACTGACATAAAGTGAAATTTGTTTTGATGACAGCATTCGTTCCGAAATATCCTTGTCGTACTGTTACTTGCTTTCTGCTGCCGTTCAAGATTATTCCTTTCTCTTTAGTTTATTCTTAATAGCGCTCCCAGACATGCACAAATATTTGTAACAATAAGTGCATATATGGTATGACAGATAGTTTATATAATATCAGCCTATACTGCTCACTGCTGGACAAAGGCCTTCTCTCACAAATCGAGGTGAGAGAGATTAGGTCATACTCCACCACGCGGACCCAGTGCGGATTGGTGGAGGCAGATTTGTGGCCACCTGCTGTTGGAACTTATCAAGCCGCCTTAAGGCTTCCAACTCGGCTTAACGACTACCACACTAAGTGGTAGCCGGGACCATCGGCTTAACATGCCTTCCGAAGCACGGAGACACTCGAATATGAAAATGCCACAAACGGTCACCCATCTCGGGCCAACCGAGTCGAACGCTGCTTAACCTTGGTAATCGGTAAGAACACTGCGGTCGCACAGCGCTACGAGCGCCTCACACATAGTTTACAGACAGACAGATAGTTTACTTTATGATAATCCTACTATCCTACTTATATTATAAATGTCGATGTGATGTTGGATGTTTGTGACTTAATCACGCAAAAACGTCTAAATGGATTAGTTTATTACCTGGACATACGATATTATTAACACATAGGATACTTTTTAGCACGAAAAAATATATGGTGTCTGTCTAAAGGCAGAAACTAGTATTTCATATTTGGCTTATTACAATTCTAATTTTGGAGCCTATATTTTCAGAAAACACATAAAAGCTATTTATCACGAGTAGCAGCTTCCGTGATACACATTTTGCACGTATTTGGCGCAGTGGTAAAGCTTAAGCCGCTCCGCCTACTGGGTCGAATAGTCACGGGTTCGATTCCCGCACGGGAGAAATCTTTGTGTAACCCACAATTATTTGTTTCGGTCTGGGTATATGTGTATGTGAAATTTCATGTTTGTGCCACCCACGCCACGGGAATAAATCCTAATGTGGGGCTACGTTGTTACTTAAAAAAGAAAAGAAAATTGTGCAAATATTTCTTAATGAATACAAATACTTATATGCGCATGTGTGGTAACGCTTTAACAATAAACAGATCAACATTTTATTACGTTCACATACAGTTTCATCGCGAAGTTATTGAGTAGTATATCATAAGATACATAAAATCAGATAACTACGAGTATCATGTTCAAATGTATTAAACAAACATCGTTATAGGTAAACACCGATAATCAGGTATTTGTTTGATTTGATCTCTAGTAGATAATATAAGGTCGTTATTTATTAATATGCCTCGTTGGTCTGGTGGCGAATCATGCGGTAAGCGATTACGAGGTCATGTGCTCAAATCTTAGGTTGGAAAAAAATTGTCTATCGATGAATTCCCAGGATCAGAAGGAGCTGGGAATCGTGGCAATATGGCAATAGGCTCACCCCCTATTACATGGGACCTTACATCGTCGGCGAAAAGTAAGTGTACGTAGTAAACCTCTGCCACCGCCCCCCCCCCCTAATTTTTTTTTAAAATCGTAGCCCCATTCTAGGATTTTATTCCTGTGTCGTGGCTGCGCTTACAGACATGAAAACTCACATGCACAAATACCCAGACCGAAACAAATAATTGTGGGTCACGCAAATATTGGTCCTGTGCGGGAATCAAACCCGCGACTATTAGACACAGTGGGCGGAGCGGCTTAAGCTCTTAGATAGATAGATTGAGTATTCTTTATACACCAGCAAAAATACAACAGAGAAATAAAATGTGATATTATCTTAAGATAGAGGCACAATTGGCGGCCTTATTGCTAAGAGCAATTTCTTCCTTAGCTTCTTAGCCACTGCGCTAAATCGTTTGTCAATCAATTAGGGAATATAGGCGGGACGGTGTGCTTACTCTCGAATATTGTAACATCGATAGCATCGTATAGGTGTTTTAGTGATCTCCGAGAGTGGTTAAGAAGTAACCCACCCCGCTCAATCATATCGAGTAGTCGAAGGTTCGATCGCCACAAGATACAAATTTTTGTGTGACCCACAAATATTTGTTTTGGTGTGGGTGTTTGTGTATGTGAATTTCCCTTATTAATTAAACTCAAACTCAAATAATTTATTTTGTATACGCCCTGCGGGGGCGCATACAAATAGTCAAGTTTCTTTTTTTAAATCTAATTAAACTACTAATCTACTACCGGATCAGAACGCGGCCTCGACTTAAAGAAAACGGCGAAGAATCTCAGTGGGCTTGTCTTTTTCATTCAATTTTCTTTCTTTTTTTAGAGCGCGTAGGTCTTAAAGATAATATCGGTGTAAAGATGAGAAAGGGTATGCTCCATTGGTTCGGACATAAAGAAAGAATGTCAGAAGAAAGGAAAGGAAGCATGTAGGTACCGGAGAAGACCTAGACTATCTTACCATGACCAAATAGACCGTGTCTTATCTGAAGGGCAAGTCAGGAGTCTCCGTAACCGGCGAGCGTGTATGAGACGAGCTATGACAGTGGAGGAAGCCCGAGAAGTATGTAAGGAAAGAACCTGTTGGAACTCTGTACTCTCTACGTACCCCGCAAAGTATCTGGCGTGATGATATAGATAGATAGATTAAATTACCCGTGGCCGGTGGTGACTCGCCGCTCACTAGATGGATCCTCATGTCATTATTATTGCCGTAATCAGTTTTTTTAATGTCAGGAAAAGGGTTTTATCTAGAGACGTCCAGAAAAACCCATGTGATATTTTTTGAACAGAGAGCCACGATAAGTTTTTTCAGTACACTTAACTCTCGCAGACAGCGGATAAAATCTAATATCTATATATATTTATCGGACAAAATGTAAGTTTAAAGGGACTTTATACAGCAGATTTTCATGAAGCTCAACACAATGGATCTTCCGAGAGCCATGAATCAATACAGCGTCAGCTTCCACTTGATGTATCGTTGTTGGTTAAGTTAAAACAACCATGATGGTATTGGAAGAACAATTGGAGCATATACAGTGCTGTGGATCGAACCAAAAATTAATCAAAGCTTTAAATTTAGGTTTAACGAATAATTTCTTGATCATTTTATTGCCCTTCGGCTTCTATTACTAACGCTATACTTGTACCTAGTTAGCTGTTAATTTTCCTAGAATTAACAAAATAAAATAAATCTTTAGGCCCAAAACTCTTTGTTGGCTTAACGCTCAAGCTTGGCTTATCGACGCGGTAACCGGGACCAACGGCTTAACGTACCTTCCGAAACACGGATACCCACCAACCCACCCATCTCAGGCTGACCGAGTCGAACGCTGCTTAACCTTGGTAATCGGTAAGAACAACGCGGTCGCACAGCGCTACGAGCGCTTCAAAAGTTTATCGTTTTAATAATCATCCTTTACAGGAAAAAAATACAAATTTACGATACACCGAGTCACAGTTGGTATTATTTTATTTTTAATAACTGTCGTATTAATCTAGAATTGTGGGTATAAATGGAAATAAATACCGAACAGTTACAATCGTGTCCAAGTTATTTACCACGCCCAGGCGATCGCCCTAAAAACTGGGCAATTTCAAATTTTTGTTTAATTTTTTTCTTAAACGAAGCCCTCCACTTTGATTTATTCCCGTGTCGTGGATGCATTTACCCACATGAACATTCACATACACAAATACTCAGACCAAAACAAATATTTGTGGGTTACACAACGTTTTTTTCTGTGCGGAAATCGAACCCGCGAGTATTAGACACAGTGGTCGGAGCGTCCCGTTTTGATTCCCGTTCCCCAGAAAAGTCAATATTATTCCATGCGAATGACAAAATCGTTGGTCTAGTGGCAAATAATGGATTTTGTGATCACGAGATCCGGACTACAAATCCTAGATAGGACAAATGTAGTTTATCTATCCAAAAGTTCCGAGTATAAGTCCGGAGTCTGGCGTCGTGCCAGAAGTATGGCAATAGACTTGCTCTTCTCATGGAACCTCCTTCTCACCGAACAAGGCGGCGAAAATTAGGTGTACACAGTACACCTCTGCCACCCTTGCTTGAGGAATATAGATGCCCCGGTGTCTTTTTTTTATGAAATGTAACCCATATCTCTCACAAATACAACAAAAAATGACTACCCAACTGAAACAAGCGGGCTCACCCACCTTCGTAAATACACGTGGAACGTTATTTCCTCTTATTTCTATGCAAATTCGGTTTTATCAGCACCGTGGCAAATTCTCGCTACCCTATACGTTATATGAAACGCTTAAATATAATAATTTACTTTAATTTCCCTTTGTAATGGGTAGCAACTTGTGTTAGCTATTTATCTACAGATACCTTGCGAGGTAGGCAGAGAGTACATAGTAAATATTTTATTATAATTATCACATTTGATAGCAGTGATAGCTTATTGGTTAGACCGTTGGACTGCAAAGTCAGAGGTCTCGGTTTCAAACCCAGGCCCGCACCTCTCTCTTTTCGAAAGCATGTGCGTATTAAAAATTAGTTATCATTTACTTTAACACACCGTCACGCCCCATATTCCCCAGAGGGGGTGGCAGAGGTGTACTGAGTACACCCACGTTTCGCTGACGATGTAAGGTCCCATGTAATAGGGGGCGAGCCTATTGCCATATACCGGGCACAATTCCAGTCTCCGGACTCATACTGGGAATTTTTCGTTAGAAAAACTACATTTGTCCGACCTAGGATTTGAACCCAGGACCTCGTGATCACAAAGCGATGCGCTTTGCCACCAGACCAACGAGGCAGTCTTTAACGGTGTTCAGTTTACTTTAACGGTGAAGGAAAACATCGTAAGGAAACCTGCATGCCTAAAGGTTTCTCGAAGGTGTGTTAAGTTCGCCAACTCGCACTGGGCCAGCGTGGTGAACTGCGTCCTAAACCCTCTCAGTTTGAGAGGAGGTCCGTGCCCAACAGTGGGACAGTTTCTTAACAGGGCTAATATTATTATCACATTTATGTGAACTCGCTTGTTTGTCTGTTCGGTACAAAACTTGCAAATGAATTTTAACTAATTCCCCGATTTTAGGCATAGCTCAAAATCGAATAAGAATGCAATAATATCAGTGTTTTAGTCGCTAAAAAGCAGAAAATAATAATTTCCGCCATCACGTTTCTTAAAAAAGACTAAAATATATGAAGACAAGTCAAGTAAATTACTTACTTGACTTGTCTTCATGATTCTGATAAGTCAAGAGTCTCCGTAACCGGAGCGTGTATGAGACGAACTATGAGAGTGGGGGAAGCCAGATAGGTGTGTAAAGAAAGAACCTGTTGGAATTCTGTACTCTCTGCCCACCCTGCGGATCTGGCGTGATGATATAGATAGATAGAAAATATATGAAATAAGTAACCGTAACCGTCACTTCGTTCGCGTTATTTTCAGGCGTATATTTCAAACCCTTAAGCTTTTTTTTAAACAAAAACTAGCCTATGTCCTTCTTCTATAAAATTCTATAAAATTTAGATCCTTGCCGAATTATATCAAAATCTTTTTAGCGGTTTGGGTGTGGAAAGGTAACAAGCAGAGTTACTTTCGGAATAATAATATTAGTATATAATAATAATATATAATATCAGCCTATACTGCCAACTGCTGGGCGAAGGCCTTCTCTCACAAATCGAGGTGAAAGAGATTAGGTCATACTCCACCACGCGAAGCCAGTGCGGATTGGTGGAGGCAGGTTTGTCGCCACCTGCTGTTGGAACTTATCAAGCCGCCTTTAAGGCTTCCAACTCGGCTTAACGACTACCATATTAAGTGGTAACCGGGACCAACGGCTTAACGTGCCTTCCGAAGTACGGAGGTAATAGGCAATATTAGTATGAATAAATTGAAAACGTGACATGACTCCACGTCCACCAAACCAAGCCGTCGGTCCTTGGTATAGTTCCTTCCTTGATATAGCAAATGGCGCAAGACGAGATCACGAGGTTCTAGGTTCGAATCCTTGGTCGGACAAAATATATTTTTTTGAAAGAAAAATATCCATGTATTTCCGGAGTATGGCACCGTACCCGATAATAATGACGAATAGGCTCGCCCCCTATTACATTACCATTCATCATCATCAGCAAAGCATACACAATATACCTCTACTACTCTTCTCTAGATAATATAGGCGTAACGTAGTTATATTCACGTAAATCTAAGAACACAATACCAAACTTATAATTTAAACTCTACACCCGTTTACAAATTCATTAAAGGTTAAAAAAAAGCCTGAATATTTTACGAAATAATCCAACATTGGCCCGTTACAACCCCCTTAATCTACGATGTAATTAATACAATCAACCCCCAAATTGTATACCCAATAGACCTTTTTATTTCGCTGTAAGGGTTGCTTTTTAATCTTTCTCAATGTTTATTATGCAAACATTTAGACGTCTGAGAAATTAAAGGTACGTGCAGACGAAATTGCGGTTGCGAACAAGATTATTATATTATATCCCTTGCGAAGTAGGCAGAGAGTGCAAAGTTCCAACAGGTTCTTTTCTTACAGACCTCTCTGGCTTCCTCCATTCTCATAGTTCGTCTTATACCCGCTCGCTTGCTACGGAGCATCCCTTGAGATAAGAGTCTAAAGATGGTATCTTCAAAAGTGTTAGTTTTGGCAGAGGGGGGGGGGGGGGGTTTGGACCCATTCTCTTCCACCTCGACTTGTAAGCCTCGCCTTTTCTCAGCAGTGGAATATTAAGGGACTTATTTTTTAATTCCGCAGCGGGTGTAGCGCGATTTTAATTCTTTTCTTTGTTTATTATTTACACATACATACTAAGTAATTATGTGGTAAAATAATTCAAAGGTATCCTCACGTAGCTCTCTGGCTTCGTCCACTCTCATAGTTCGTCTCATACACACTCGCCGGTTACAGAGACTCTAGTCTTGCCCTTCAGATAAGATAGTATCTTTGATGAGTTAGTCTCAGCAGTAGCGGATGTGATTGTGTGGTGGATTAATATCGACTCAACTCGACTTGTAAGAATCGAAAAGTCTATCCAGTGTTGGGCAAGGGCCCAGCACTGGGATAATAGGTATAGACTGATTTATTAAACTCCCAGCGGGTCTCGTCTACGCACAGCCTAAGGGCGGTTTTTAATCTTTTCTTCCTTTATTATTCAACCCTTTAGATGCTGAAAAATTAACAGGTAAATTAATGTGGAGGTGTTTCATGGATTCTAGTAAATATTTTTGCGGAGCTAAATATTTTATGTTAGAGTTTAGGGAATGTGTATTTGTCCGATGAAAGCTGAGAAATACAGCGTAGAAGTTATGTTTCATCTATTTAATTTAGAGAATCCCATATAAATTAGTTTATACTAACCCACTGTGGTGTGACTTCACAGACTATTTTGCATCTACTGTTCTGCCCTTAACGCCCCTCCAACTGTACAGGGGAAGAGCTGAGCGCGGCCACAGACGGCGCGATCGAACTCTCTCACTTAACAGGACATATGAACCATTGACACGAAAAGAAGAAGACTGCTGGTAGCCCTGTCACAAACAGAGATAAGAGAGATCAGGTCATACTCCACCACACGGTCCCAGTGCAAATCGATGGAAGAAATGATATCCCTTGCAGGGTATCTTTTTTCATTTAATTCCCATATGCTTTTATTACAAGCTTTTATTTAACTTGCAATATTTGTATGCCTGTCTGTCTGTCTGTCTTTCCGTGTTTGAGCTCGTTGAATTTGTCTTGACAAGTACCATAGTATTCTTATAGTAGTCTCTGCTTTGTTTTTGTTATAAAAGCTTGTTTTTAAAAAGATATTTTTAAATTAAAATTATTTTCATAATATTGTGCCGTTATAATGTTTTGGTAACCCAAATTTTAAGCCCACGATCTAGCTCCAGTATGATCTTTAAGGATAATTTCGTACATGGACTTACTTGCAACTTTAATTGTCTTTTAGTCTCATTGTTTACTAGGCTACATTTTACTGCCTCGTTGGTCTAGGCGAAATCGTGCATAGCGATCACGACGTCCTAGGTTCTAATCCTAGGTCGGACAAATGTAGTTTTTCTATAGGAAAATGCCCAGTATCAGTCCGGAGTCTGGAAATGTACCCAGTATATGGCAATAGGTTCGACCACTATTGCATGGACCTTACATTGAAATGTAGGTGTACAAAGTACGTCTCTGCTACCCGCTCTTTAGGAATATATGCGTGATGGCGTTTTTTTTAGTCTACTTTAGAGTTTACTATAGTAAAATAGGCCCTAAAAGTTACTTTAAAAATTTCAAACCACAATTCAATACACTACATGTATGTTTTATCATTCCAATCCAATATTAATAATAATATATAATAATATAAGCCTTGTTAAGACACTGTCCCACTTTGGGCACGGGCCTCCTCTCAAACTAAGAGGGTTTAGGCCATCGTCCAATATTAATACATATGTATAAATACACCAGTACACAACCAACTGAATCGTGTTTTTTTTGGGACTAAGCCCGCCACTCATTCCCACCATGGTAACTCCTGTAAGCCAGGATCCACAATAGTCTCCTTAGATGACGCCAAGGTTTGAACCTTGGGGTGTCCCGGGAAGCACTTTAATTGTCTTGGAACCCGCAACAAATTTAATTAGAAAGTAAAACAGGAGGAATAGGAAAAACTAAAATTCCACTTTCCCTCCTTTGCAAATCGAGAGACACAAAAAAAAATTGGCAGATCAGCCATAGAGAATGAGACTACAACGAGGATAAGCCCAGTTGTAAAGCACCACGGTCACGAAAAAATATTAACAGGGCCTATTTGTGACTTAACTAACTGATTCTATCAAACGCTCAAAACGAGAGAGACCACTCTAAAACCAACCCAAACTACACAACACAAGGTACAATTTTATAAAACCCCCATCGGATACCAAAGCGATACAATAGAGCGTATCTAAGAATACGGCTTTGTCTTTAAGCGCAAATTACGAAGCTTAAAGCTGAGCTGAGCTAATCCACATTCGGTGAACATACTTAACTATATACTTAAGTTTATATGAAAATTATACTGAAACAAAGGTGATTAATTAGATGCATTTGAAAATTGTTACCATTTAGCGAAAATAGCTCAAAATTTGGTTGTTCAAACACAACAAGGCTTGTACTGTTCGTTGCAACTGGCCCTGAAGAAACTCAGTTTTTCTAATTGCTTGTACGCTTTAAATTAGCATTATTTCCACTATTTTTCTATCTATGTATATCATCACGCCAGATCCCTTGCGGGGTAGGCAGAGAGTACAGATTTCCAACAGGTTCATTCCTTAAAGACCTTTCTGGCTTCCTCCACTTTCATTCGTCTCATACACGCTCGCGGGTTAGGGAGACTCTTGACTTGCCATGGTAAGATAGTCTAGGTCTTTTCCCGTACCTACATCCTTCCACTTTCGCATTGTATATGTTTTAACATTGTATATCTGTTCCATTATTTTTCTTGATCTAATATATAAATAGGTATGTTGCTGATAATTGCTTGTCTCCGTAATCGGCGAGCGTATGTACAAAGAACTATAAGAATTGAGATAGCAAGACAGGTCTGTAAAGTACGTTACTGTTAGAACCACGTGGAACTCTGTCCTTTTTGCCTACCCTGTAAAAGCCACGTTGTATTCGTCACGTGTTCGCCAACGATTGCAAATTGCAATGTGTTTAAAATACTCCTGGCTTAATAATAATAATATTAGCCCTGTTAAGAAACTGTCTCTGTTTAGGTCATAGTCCACTACGCTGACCCAGTGCGTGTTGGCGAACTTCACACACCTTCAAGGAACTCGTAGGTATACGGATTTTCCCACTATGTTTTCCTTCAATATTAAAGCAAGTGATAGTTAATTTTTAATACGCACATGCGCTCGAAAATGTATAGTTGCATGCCTGGGTTCGAACCCGAGACCTCTGACTTTGTAGTCCAACGGTCTAACCACTAGGCTATAACTGCTCTTGGCTTACTAACATTTATACGATTTTTCAATATCAACAATATTTTTCATGCTCCGTTGGTTCGGGTATATAGAAAAAATGCCAGAGGAAAGAATGACAAAACAGATATACAATGTGAAAGTGGAAGGATGCAGGTACCGGGGAAGACCTAGACTATCTTACCACGGCCAAAAAAACCGAGTCTTATCCGAAGGAAAAGTCTTGACTTTTCCTTCAGATAAGACTCTTGAGTCTCCGTAACCGGCAAGCGTGTATGAGGTATGTAAGAAAAGAACCTGTTGGAACTCTGTACTCTCTGCCTACCCCGCAAGGGATCTGGCATGATGTTATAGATAGATAGATAGAACAATATTTTTTTTGTGGTCCACGTTCAAATAACTGGATTTTAATAGCTATAAATACTATTTAGTCTTTTCAAAATGACGTAACGCTACTGACCATGACCAAATAATGTCAAAAATACACAAATAATAGACCATGATAAAAATAATCGACTATCTCATCTGAAGCGCGAGTCAAGAGTATCCGTAACCGGCGAACGTGTACAAAACGGATTATGAGATTGGAGGAAGGCAAAGGTGTGTAAAAAAAACCTGCTGGAACTCTGTACCCTCTACGTACCCCGCAAGTAATCTGGGGTAATGATTGATAGTAGATACATATAGTGCTACAACAAGGCTACAATGATCTTTCAGCCCGTGAATGACATTGACAAGGGGACGTTGGTGTGAAATTAGGGTTATCATTAAGTAAAATTTTCCTAATTCTAGGGAAATATTTCACTAGGTGGGCCCGCACGGTTACAGAACTCGGATTAATTTTATAGCAAACAGCAACTCTGCGACTGGCATAAAGTTTCATTTGAGTTGATAACAGCGTTTCGCTTGTAGCGCTGTGAGACTGCGGTGTTCTTACCAATCACCAAGGTTAAGCAGCATTCGACTCGATCGGCCTGAGATGGGTGACCGTTGTGGCCTTTTCATATTCGAGCGTCTCCGTGCTTCGGAAGGCACGTTACGGCCAACGGCTGTTGGTCCCGGTTACCACTTATTAGCGTTACACTTTGCCTTATAGGCGGCTTGATAAGTTCCAACAGCAGGTGGCCACAAACCTGACTCCACCAATCCACACTGGGTCCGCGTGGTGGAGTATGACCTGATCTCCCTCACCTCGATTTGTGAGAGAAGGCCTTTGCCCAGCAGTAGGCAGTATAGGCTGATAGTGTGATGACAGCATTAGTCCCGATTTCCGAAGGATCCTTTTATGACTGTAGCTTTTCGAATCCAAAACATTTTTCTTGTTTCATAACTGTTTCGATAGAGAAATCATTATTTTGTGTATTTACCTTGTCAATGGTTGTACAAAGGACAGGTAAATAAAACAGATTTGGAGACAAAGGCGAGAAATCGCTTGCTTTGAGAGTTCTTATCTGGATTAACGATAAAGGAAAATGGATATACAAAATTCGAGATTTGATAAGTCTTTTTACCTAACTAGATATATAAGAGTATATAAATAATGTGTCGGCGATTGGGTTCCGCTTCAATGCTTGTAATGGTGAAAGGTGGATTTATCTTCGTTTTCATAGTCATCTGCATGGTGGCCGAACATGAAGGAGATCTTGAAATAACACAAGGGTCTTGTCCAGTACACTAATCTTTCTTGGTAAAAATACACACAATAGTTGAACTTTAATATTGTTACATGGAATGCAGTGAGGCTAGAGCTCAATGTTAGCTACTCCGCGATACGTTCGACCACTCGTCTCGTTGCCAATCGAAATAAGAACGCAGCGCCGTCCGCCATCTTATATCGACTATCTGTCATCGTTAAATCAACATCTGACAGCTGTTATCTGTCATCGCTTTACAACTAAACACACTTAAGCTATTTTAATGGCATAGAGTATGCCCATAGACAAGATTAAAAGGTTACTAAATTGAAAATAACTGCTAGATATTCCATTAATTATGATCTAATATTAGGATACGATAAATTATTGATGTGTAACATCTTTCCTCTCGGTTGCTGGATAATTTTTGTGGGAGTGATTTTGAAAAAGGGACGGAAATGTGTTACAGGAAACCGGAGAAGCGCGCGCTATTTGATTTGATCAATGAGCGCGTGCGGTGGAACCGGGGAAGCGCGCGCTATTTGATCTAACCAATGAGCTCGCGCTATTAGATTTGACTAATGACCGCGCGCTATTAGATTTGAGCAATGAGCGCGTGCTATTTGATTTGACCAATGAGCGCGCGCGGTGGAACTGGTGAAGCGCGCGCTATTTGATTTGACTAATGAGTCATCTCAATTTCATAGTAGGATAGCATGTCAGATATTACACATTATACGCGAATACTGTAAGGCTCGCTGGTTTTTTATGCACTTATATCTACCAATAACGATTGCTGCTCGCTTGCGCTCAGCGTGCGGACGTGTTTGCTAATTGTTTTTCGTGTTATAGTATAAAAAATGGTGCAGTGTAAAAAATGTAAATTATTTTTATCTATAACAAAAGACGATGTGATTAAATGTAAAGGAGCCTGTGAAAGTGTATTCCACAAGAAATGCGTACGAAACAATCAACAATTTACGCAAACAGAGTTATGCGATGAATGCCAAAAATCATGCTCTTTCAAGGTACCACAATCTTCAATCATTAATATTGATCCCAAAAATATAACTGTAGAAACTCTTCTAATGGAAATGAACAAAAAACTGGAAGTTATCTTTAAAGTGGAAAAAAAACTAGATGAACTTGCTGATACAGTAGATTTCTATGCCGAAAAATATCAACAAATGCTTGATTTTAAGAAAAATGCTGAAAATAAAATAAAGGCTGTGGAACAGAGATGTGTATACCTTGAAAAATGCAATATTGCCTTAGAAGAAAGAGTAATTAGTTTAGAGAAGAAGGAGAAAGAAAGTAATATTGAGATTGCATGTTTGGTTAAGAACCAGGAAAACGAAAATGTACTGGAAGTCGTTTCCAACATTGCTACGAAGCTTAACCTAAACCCAGAAGATATTGAGAGTGCAGTGAGGGTAGGCCCACAGAAACCGGGAGCAGATAGACCGCGCCCTGTTATTGTCAAGCTGCGGTCTAAATACGTCCGGGATCAATGGCTGCAAAAACGAAAAGCCCGTTTGACGAATAATGATATCTACGGCAATGATAACAAAATGAATATATATTTAAATGAAGATTTAACTAAGGCTTCAAGGCTACTGTTCTGGGAAACTAGAAACCGTTTGAAATCGACATATAAATTTATCTGGATCCAAAACTCCAGTATTTTAGTAAGAAAAAACGAAAACGATAAAATTATCCGTATAAAGTCAGAAAATGACATCAAATCGCTATGCGATGATACTATAAACAAGTAAACAGCGACCCATGATGCTGCGTATCCACACTACGTGATTTTGCTAACAACAAAATTCAACGAAACACTTTATTTGAACTCATGTGAAATTGAATATAATAAATATAAGGATTTACACACCTGGACGCAACATTTCATAAAGAATCACTTAAACATTATTCATTTAAATATAAGATCTCTCCGGAAACAGTTTAACCAGTTGCTTGTTTTACTTAACGACTGCATAGTCGAACAAAAAATAAGTGCTATTGTTCTCACCGAGGTGAATATAAAGAATGAGGAGCTGACACTTTATAATATACCTGGATATATAGCGTATCCTAATACTAGGGAATCAAGAAGAGGAGGTGGAATAGTGATATATGTGAAAGAATCTATACAGTTTAACATGGAAATACCACCGATACAACTAAAAGCAACAGAGTTAACATATGGAAAACTAAATATTGGTACGAGAACTATATATCTTGTTGCTATATACCGACCGCCCAATACGAATAAATTGTCATATATCACGGAATTGAACATTATCCTAACAAATATACCAAACTCAGAAGAAATTATACTGATAGGAGATACCAATATCGATATTTCACAGGAAACAAACTCCGTAGTAATTAAATATAAAAACATGCTGTGTGATAACGGCCTGCAATGTACTATTCCTGCGACAGAGATAACGCGCGAAACAGTTGTCGATGGACGACCGACGGCGTCTAATATCGACCACGTGTGGGCGCGCGCCGCCCGCGGCCGGCCACTCGCCGCGCGCGCACATCTGCTCAACTGCACCCTGTCGGACCATTACCTAGTGGGAATAAGTACCATAACGGATAAAGTATGCACGAATAGCCGAGTGCAAACGATTTTAAATGAAACGATTATAAAAAAAGAATTATCTACAATTAACTGGACTGAGCTGTTGCATATAAATTGCCCTATATTATTATTTGAAGAATTACAGAAAGTGTTTATTAACGCCTATGAGAAAAGCAGGGCGCATAGGATATTAGGAAAAAGCAGAATTACGCAACCATGGGTAAATAACGAGCTTAAGAAAAAGCTAGAACGCAGAGACATATTATTTAGAGCATGGAAATCGACCCCTAAGAACATGAACAAAAGGTTACAATACACAAAATACAGGAATAAAGTCAATAAACTCATAGATGTGGCGAGAAACAGATACAGACAAGAAGAAATAGAAAGATGTAATAACGATTTTAGAAAAATATGGTTAAACATAAATAAATGGTTGGGTAATCCAAAAACCAGTTTAGACAGTGTAATTCTAAAATATCTAGGCAAGACTAGTTCTACATATAACATTTGTAATACTTTTTCGAAAACTTTTACGGAAGAAATAATAAAGATAAAACATAATTGTAATAGAACTTTCTTAGACAGAAACTCGTATATAAGACCAAGTGATGTCACTTTTTATTTTAAAAAAGTAGCAGCATGTACCGTCGAAAAATTTATTAATAATTTAGATTTTAACAAAGCGCCTGGATTAGATAGAATTAGAGTGCAAGATATAAAGATGGTGAAAAAGGAAATAAGTCCCATAATAGCAAAATTTATTAACATGTATATATGTGAGGGAGTTTACCCGGATCTCTTAAAAAAATCGATAATACGACCCATTTTCAAGCAGGGTAACCACTTAGATTATAGTAACTATAGACCGATCGCGATTTTATCAGTGATAAATAAATTAGTGGAAAAAGTTATAGTTAATCAAGTGAGTAGCTTTCTGGAGCGGCACGGCATAATATCGGATTCACAACATGGATTCCGAAAGGGGCGAAGCACTGCCACGGCGCTTGCGCAGTTTACCGATTATGTCAATAATCATCTGAATGAGGGTAAGTTTGTAATAGCTATTTTTATTGACTTCAAAAAAGCATTCGACACCTTGGAACACGATGTATTACTGCAGGCAATGGATGAATGTGGTATTAGGGGGCCAGTCAACCGGTGGTTTAAAAACTATTTACAGAACAGAACCCTTCGTACGACGATAGACGGAACCACCGGAGATGAAGTGAAAGTGAGACTAGGCGTGCCTACTGGATCCGTGTATGGTCCGGTTGGGTATATAATGCTCGTGAACAGTGTCATTAGCGTAATACAACATAGCACAGCTTTTATGTACGCCGACGATATGTGCCTATTATATGGTTCCGACAATATTATAGATGCGCAAGATTGTTTACAATCAGATTTTGAGAATATAACTAAATGGGCCCATGATAATGGTATAATTATAAATTTTACCAAAACTAAAGCCATGCATATTAGTTCCCCGTACAGTAAGTACAGTAAAGCTGGGTTAAACAGTATAAACATTATAGGTCATACGTATGAGTGCCTGCACAATGATAAAGTTGGCTGTCTATGCTCAAGTATAGAGGAGGTGGATCGGTATAGGTACCTAGGTTTGTTAGTGGATCGTAACCTAAACTGGAAGTTACACGTAAATGACGTTTGTGGTAAACTAAGATCGATCCTGGGTAAATTCTTTCACCTTAGCTCTTTTGTAAGAAAAAACATACTGTATGTTCTCTATTATGCGCTTGCTGACTCATTGATAAGCTATGGTTTAAGCAGCTACGGGCTCACGTTTAAGACACAGTTGGATTATATAAAACAATTACAAATTAGACTCTTAAAATACTTAGTTAATAAAAAGGTTAAACAACAATGCACACCTGATTATGAAAACCTGTTTTGTATTTGTAAAATACTTCCAGTACATCTTAAAGTAGAATATCTCATTGCTATTGAACAATATTATAAAACAGATTATAGAGAATTGATAACGCAGAAGTACTATACCAGGCAGGTTAAACGAGGAAAATTCATAATACCATCAGTTAAAAATTATTATGGACAGAGAACACGGCGTTACTTAACACCTGTAATATATAATAACATAAGTTTGTTGAGATGCTTAAGAAAAGATACATCAATTGCAACATTAAAGGAAAAACTTAAAAAAAATATGCTTCTACTACTTAAAAAGTGACAGTTGTTATTGTTTCGATAATAATTAAAAGTGTACTGTAGTGTAAGTGTTTTGTAGACAAACAGAGCGCCTCCTTCGCCAACAAACTGTGTCGTGCAGTTTGGCGAATTTGTATATCATTCTATTTGTAACTATTTATCGAAATTAAATAAATTAAAAAAAAAAAAAAAAAAAAAAACAGTGTAAGCCACTGTATCTAACCAGGTTGTCTGGAAGAAATTGCTGTCTTATCCGCCTATTGTATCACTGTATTATTTCACATGGCTGTTTTGTAATTTTTATTGCTGTACAATAAAGAGTATTCTATTCCAGTCCATTCCTTTCTATTCCATTTCATTTCATTCCATTCCATTCAATTCCATTTCATTTCATTTCATTCCATTCAATTTCATTCCATTCAATTTCATTCCATTCCGTTCCGTTCCGTTCCGTTCCATTCCATTCTATTCTAACATCACCAGCTCTCTCACCAATGAAAATTTTCATCAAATGTTCTAAACCGTATGGTTCAGGCACTTTATATTTTAGAATATAATAAAAAGAATACACAATTAAACAAAATTTTCTTGATAGACCAAAATTCTAATGTCATTTCTATTGCTTTACATTTTCTGGTCGAAGGGAGTGATGGCTGTTCCGTGTGTGTGTGTGGGTGTGTGTATGTGAGTGATGTACGCTGTTGGCTGCGAGGCCTTTACAGCTTCACCGGGCTTAAGGGCGAGCGTGCAACCACTACGCTCGAGCCAGAAGGGCAAGGGCGACATACTCGAGGGCGCCTTGAAGAGGCGCCCTCGGTTGGGACAGTCGCTGTGTGGGGACGGGGTGCACTACTAAGTGCACCGGTCAACCGCCGGGTATGGGAGGGGATCTACGACTACGTCGTCGTCGCCCGTATTCTGAGCGGAAAGAATGGATGACAAAGCATCGGGGGGATCGGAGAGAACATATCGCGGCAGTGTTGGCTGTTCCAGTAATCATATTCGTGAACGGGTGCTGCTTGCGGGGATTAGTCCATCAGGAATCCTTTAAACACTCTTTATAAATAACATCATTAGTCTTATATCTCGGTCGTACGGCATCACACTGAAGCTAGATCGTAAACTATTTAATACCCTAAACATTGTATCTACACAATATGATTTAAAAAAAATTGGGAGGAAAAACGAAAAAGAGAAATAAAAAAGAGAAGCCCGTTGAGTTCCTTCGCCGGATCTTCTCAGTGGAGGCTGCGTTACGATCCGGTGGTAGGTTAGTTGTTAAATTACATTAAAAAAAAAATGTAAATTCACTATTTGTAAGCGCTCCCGCAGGGCTTATTCAAAATAAATCATTTGAGTTATGAGTTTGAGTTTCTGATTCCAACACGAAACCCTTAAGAATAGGTCAATAAAATTTACATAAAAACATATCAAATAATTGTAGCAAAGTTCTTGTAAAGTTGTTTTTTTATTTCATAGAACAATTATTTTTTAATGATTAAAAATCGATTTTCCTATACGTCGCTAATTTCCGAGCACGTGCTCAATATGTCACTTATTTTTCATTTGTAAATTAATATTGTGTGAAATTGTATCACTGTCGCTCTCCCGGCCGATAAAAGGCCGATCGTGGTAGGCCCTTAATATGTTGCATATCGATCGATATTTGCACTATTGACGGTTGAATATATATACGCAGTGATAGCCTAGTGTTTAGACCGTTGAACTGCAAAGTATCGGGTTCAAACCCAGGCACGCATCTCTGTCTTTTCTAAAGCATGTGCGTATTAAAAATTAATTATCACTTGATTTAACGGTGAAGGAAAACATTGTGAGGAAACCTGCATGTCTAAGAGTTTCTCGAAGGTGTATGAAGTTCGCCAACCCGCACTGGGCCAGCATGGTGGACTATGGGCAAAACCTTCTCAGTTTAAGAGGAGGCCTGTGCCCAACGGTGGAACAGTTTCTTAACAGGGCTAATATTAATTACGGGACAAACGTCCCACCACACATGTATCCTGTGATTTCCTACGATATCTAGCGACGTCGCCCCCCGATGTCGTGTCTCGCGACCTCCGTTGTTTGCATTTGGTTAGTCTTGGTTTAGTCGGTTGCAGCCTATTCGAAGAAGTTTTATAACAATCGAAGAGGTTTCATACATCGTTAGTCCATATTATTTCACATCACAAGTCTACTCTGTAACTTCTGTTCCTCGACAAATGCATTGTAGTGACACGGATCAAATCTCACTAATGCTCCAGACTTGTAAGCGACGTCACTCGATTTCGCGTGGTACGTCACATGTCACGGGATATTTGTCAGCTAATGGATACGAGGCTTTATCTTCAAAAAATCTTCTTAAAAAAATAAAGCCGACTTCAAAAAGCAAAAAATGAATATTTGAAGTCGGTACCGGTTAGTTCAGTCGCTTACTTGTCACCGACTTCAAATGTTTAGTTTTTGATTTTTGAAGTCGGTTTTTTCTTTAAAAAAAGATTTTTATTTTACAATTTTAAGTGACAAGTTAATTATTTACTAATATTTATATACCTATATTATATTATTGTGCTGAGTTGTACAGCAAGGTACCTACAGGATTGGTATCATAACCAATACGGAATATAAATAACGGAATCTATACATGCGTGCTGTTTGCCGTTAAGTAGTCCCCTGATGTATCTTCAAAGTCCAAAGTTCAATACCGATTTCATTAAAATGGGGTAACCTCGAAACTATATTCAACCCAACGCAAAAAGAATCATCGAAAGCAGTTCATAAATAAAGACGTTATAAAAAAAACACAGACGAATTGTCGACCTCCTCCTTTTTTGAAGTCGGTTAATATTCTGATTAGTTCTATGGCAGGGTACCTATAGGATTGACGTAATATCTCAATCTACGCATTCGTATTGCTTGTCGTTAAGGAGTTCCCTGATGTATCTTCCAAATCCAAGGTCCAATACCGATGAAATTAAAATTAGACCACCTTGGAGCTATACCGAACCCAATCCAAAGAATCATCAAAATCGATCTATAATTGCCGGAATGATCGCGTAACATACATACAAAAAAAACAACGTACAGTCGAATTGAGAACCTCCTCCTTTTTAGAAGTCAGATAAAATATCTATAATGATAACCACACTGTGGTTATTAGGCCTATTTACATATTTTAAGAAAAATACGAAAATAAAAGGGAGTAGGTACCTTCTTATCTGAAGGACAAATCAAGAGTCTCCGTAACCGGTGAGCGTGTACGAAATGAACTATGAGAGTGGAAGAAGCCAGAGAAGTATGTAAGGAAAGAACCTGTTGGAATTCTGTACTCTCTGCCTACCCCGCAAGTGATCTAGCGTGATAATATAGAAAAGAATAGAACAATATATTCATTTATCTTGCGGACATAAAGGATGAAAGCGATAGGTGTACCCAACCCAAAATGGGTTGAAGTGTTGAAGATGACATTGCACCGATATAAAATATGATTATGAATGTTGTGATACAGGTATAAATATGGAATATTTTTTAACTTTAACAGTTTGTCTTAACATTTATTTTATTACTTGAGAATAATTACAGCTAATACAGTGAATAAGTACGGTACAATAAGTGAAGGAAGGCCAATTTAATATCACTTTTATATTTATACCTCATACGCAGATATTTTTATATATCGTTCGATTGTCGTGTATATTATCGTCTTCGTATTTCGAGGTCACATCATCGCATATCTATTAAAAAATAAGAATATTAAAAATCGTTCCTCAAAATCGTAACACAAGTGTACCTAATACACAGGAAAAGGGAAAGTTAAACGAGTTTAAATGAAAAGGTTAGAGTCGCCTGCACTTCCCCAAGCCGGGGAGGAACGGGTACGGAGAACTGTATTTTCTGGCGTGTAGTTACGTGACTTGATCTTTGACTTAACTTTTGACCATATATGTAAGAGTTTATGCTGCCATTTTAACTGCTAGTCTAGTAAATTTATAAGTGCATGAAATTTTATAATATTACATTATTAAAATTTCTAGTGATTTTACTGCATGTAAATTGAAAAACGTCTCGCCTACCCCCAAGCGAGGTGTCATAGGCGTACCGTGTACACCCACATATCGACAACGTTTGTAGGTTCCAGTGTAAAACTGGCGAGATTTTTGCTATTACCCCAGGTACGATTCCAGAATCGGTATGAACGTAGATGAAGCGAAGAGGTGTGTTAGAATCGTAATATGTGGCAAACTGTAGTCTATGGCTACCCCAGTGGGATAAAGGTATGAGTGTATGTATGTTGGATTTCAAGTCTCTACCTAGCCCAGTGGGATAGAGGAGTGAGTTGTATGTATGATTTCAAAATCTGGACTGATGTTGAGTGTAAAGATAGAAAAACTACATTTTATTCGAGCTAGGATTCAAAACCAAGGCTTTGTGATCGTTATGCGCATAATTCGCCATTAGACCAACGAGACAGTCTATAATAAATTGTAGGAATATTAAAAATCGTTCCTCAAAATCGTAACACACGTGAACATCACACACAGGAAACGAGGAGAGCGGGGCAAAAAGATCCAAGCGCGAGCGGAGCAAGTTAAATAAGTTTAAATGAAAAATGGTTAGAGTCGCCTGCACTTCCTCAAGTTAAGAAGGAGCGGGGATATAGGACTGTGTGTCCTATGTGTCCTATAGGGCTATCACAGTAAGCGTGACACGATATATGTTAGGAATTTTAAAACGTGAGTTACCAGCGTGTAGGCTAGCGTAGTCGGGGCATGAAGGTTCTCGACTGGTGACCTCGTACCGAAAGACGTGGAGTGGGCGGGCCCCTCACAAGGTGAACCAATGATCTTGTGAAGATCGCAGGTTAAAGTATAATGCGTACTGTTACATCCCTAAATCCCGCGGCTAATATTGCTGAATTGCATCCCACATTATCCCAATTCGGTTAATACCAATCAGCAATATATGCTTTTATCAACCCCTGAATATTTAACAAAATTCAGTCATTATTCATTTTGTAATTAGTCTAATTGTTGCCCAACTACGGACCTGGTTTCTGCCTGCCGATTGGCTTAATGAAAACTAAGCTAACATAGGGGTCTGAATTCGGCAATGACCTTCAAGAGGTCTCACGTGTGAGCGACAAAAGTACGCGACTGGTAACGCGTTACCAGTGTAGTTAGTTATAATTTTTGTGGAACAAATAATAAATAAGTGTCTAGGAATCCAGTTGTTTCTTCTAGCTGATGATGATGATGCTAGCATGGCGTGCCGAGACGAATCTTGACACGAGAAAACTGGGTTCAAGAACTGTATTGACGTTTTTGACAACGTGTTACGACCGTTAGGAGCTTAAGCCGCTGAATCAAGTTTCCATTCGCGCACGAGACCAACTTTTTTGTAACTCACAAATGCTTGTTTCAGTCTGGACGTTTGTGTACGTGAATGTTTTCAAACGCACCTACGACACAAGAATAATTCCTAAAGTAGGGCTACGTTTTTTTTTAATATACAAGACTATTTTGTCTTGAGTACAAGACACTGATTGCAGGTCAATAAAATTTTGACCCGCGTGAATAGTCTCGTCGTTCTCGCAAGCCCTGCACATGTGTAGTTACTTGAGTTCCTCCGTATTTTACTCAAGATTGTGTCTTGCATTTTGACTGCTAGTAAAGTTAATAAAATGTATAGCATACAATTAAAATTCATCTATCTACTTATAGAATAGAATAATTTTTATTGTACACCAACAAAAATATAAAACCAAATGTGAAATAGGACAGTGATACAGGCGGTCTTATTGGTAAGAGCAATTTCTTCCACACAACCTGGTTAGATACAAAATACTAAAGGGAAAAGTAATCAGGGTAGTTCAGGCGTACGCTATTATATATACAAAAGATAAATAAATACATATATACGTAACTAAGCACATACATATATAACTAAAAAAGAAACTGACTATGATGTATCTTATTTTATCAACAAGCAGAGAGTTAGTGGTCTTTTACCCTCTTTTTGAAAGAAGCTGACGACTGTGCACGTTTAACTGATACAAACAATGGTTTCCACAAGAAATCTACATCTTCACGCCAAATCCGTTGTGGGGTAGGCAGAGAGTACAGACTTCCAAAAGGTTCTTTTCTTGCAGACTCGTCTTGCTTCCTCCACTCTCATAGTGTGTTTCATGTACGTTCGCATCGATTACAGAGACTCTTGATTTGAACTTCAGATAAGATACCATCTGATAAATTTATATTATTTTTATTGGATATTCTATCTTGCTATTCTAGTAGCCCAGTTAATCACGAGGTCCTGGTTTCGAATCTTAGGTAATAATACTAGCCCTGTTAAGAAACTGTCTTACCGTTGGGCACGGGCCTCCTCTCAAACTGAGAGGGTTGAGGCCATAGTCCACCACGCTGGCCCAGTGCGGGTTGGCGAACTTCACACACTTTCGAGAAGCTCTTAGGCATGTAGGTTTTCTCATGATGTTTTCCATCACCGATAAAGCAAGTGATAGTTAAGTTTCACCCACGACACAGGAATAAATCCTAGAGTACGTACCTACGTATCCTTTTTTTTTAAAAGTAAACCAGGAGATACGTTTAAAAACAAATGTGGGTGCACAGCCCAAACTTAGGAAATTAGGTGTAATGGTGTGTTAAAATCTTACTTTACCGTAAGACAGAGACATGCATATACGCAATCTATAGCTCTATCTCTTTCTTTCGGCAAAAGTAAGATTGCAATAATGCTAGATATTGTGTACATAATGGGGGGAATGTTTGGGGGAATATGAGCATCATTGTTTTTTTCTTAGGAAAATATTGTGGTATTCCCAAAATGATACATTCTAAAACATTGAATATACAAAGCAAATTGCGACTAACATTAGTAAAATGTCACAATTATCATAAAAGTTTTTGCTCGAATTCGAAAAATTCAACCCCTCGCCCCCACGTGGTGCAATTATTAAAACTCAAAACGCACCCCGTCGAACAAACAAGTCCCATTAATTTAGAAGTTGTTATGACTTTCACCCCATCTCACCCTAACTGTTACATTCCACGTAATAAAGAGTAGAAAAACTTGGTGCGCGCTAAATTCAGCCGGGGATTCGTTATTTGTTCGGTAAAGATTTTGTTCCACGAATTCCTAGGAGGAGCTAACGAAATTCCGTTAAAACCAAATCTTAACCGTAGTCAACGGCGTTACATCTAAACTGTGTTGATAGGTTGCGGTTAAGTTTCGTTTTTTATGCAAAATATCGTTTGCTGAATTAGCCCCCGCCAAAGTATTCCTAAAGCAAAATCTTTCTAGTAGAATTCGAATTCGAATTCGCCGTTAATATGTGATTTTTTGCGAAATTATATTATATTTATTGAATTAGCTCCCTGCAGAAAAGATTATTTTCCAAAATCTTCCTAAAACAAAACTTTCCTGAAGAATTAAGACAGCTCCTAAAAACCATTGATCATTGCGCTGGCTATGATTCATTTTTTTTCGAAATTTTATTTTTATGATTGACCTCTTTCAATTTATCATTTCTAATTGAATACGAAAAGAGCGAAACGCCAGTAAGTTTTGCGGCGGTTAAGATTTGGTTTTCTTTACGAAATTTTGTTGGTATAATTGTCCCTCCCAGTACCTTAAACAGCAGGACTCGTCTCTTATATTTGCAGGTCTGAAGAGTTCCAAATCGAGGGTAAACAGCGTTTGGTTTAGTCAGTCTGAAATGATGATCAATGTGGCATTTCAATTTTCGAACATCTTCGAGTTCTAAGCCGTTCATCTTGATTACCAGCTTATTTGGTAATCGTTAAACCAAGTTTGAAGCTTAACGTATAGTTCGGTAGGTTCCAATAGCAAGTGGCCACAAACCAATTTACACTAGGTCCGCGTGGTATGTAAGTATCACCAATTACCTCTTATCTCAGTTTATGACAAAAGGCAGAATTCGCACAGCACTAAAACAGTATCATGTAGACCTGCGTTGGTTGCTTATTTATGGTATGTAATCATCTAATTCCTTATGTTTTTGTGGAATCAAGTGGTATCTTCGTGGTATATACAACGTGTATCGTGATTAACGGAAGACTTCAGACACCCTGTTTAGCTAAATGCTTCACAAATTTAATACGAAAACCAAATTTCCAAATTCAAAGTTTTTTACCCCTTTTGTAAGCATTTTTATACCCTAATTAACAATGAAACTTGTACGTGAATGTGTGCATATTCAGAAATACGTTTAAGAAATGCATTTAAAATCTCCATATTGCTTTGAATCAATAACAAATGTAGTTTGTTATAGCGCACTGAAGGAGAAACAACATTTTTTGCAAATTTTGAAAAATTTTAAGATACTTTAATAATAGTTGGAATGAATTCAGTTACCGATTTAGAGCAAACTACTTTCAGATCTTGCGTTTATTATGTTACACCTTGTATATACCAAATAGTCGCCTCTTATTCTATACTAATATTATGAAGAGGTAAAGTTTGTGATTTTGGATATTCAGGGTAATCTCCGGTACTACTAATCCGATATTAATGATTCTTTCACCATTGGTAAGCTACCTTATCCGTAGAAGTAACATAGGCTATATAACATAGACCCGGTAGGTGGCGCTGTTGTCGACCGGGTATGAAGTCGCGAAAAACTGCTATTCTGTAATAAAAATCAAAATAATAGGCATCAACTTGTTGATCACATACTTCAGAAGAAATGAGAAAGATTTTAGCTAATCTTTGTAGTAAATAACCAGTATAAGATCCAAAGCACCGGTAGTACAATACATGAATTATAATCATTACCGTTTGATCTACGTTCCCCCGCGCCAGGTAATTACCGTTCGCTATTTAGTTCCTTATCTTCGCTTTCAGGAACCACAGAATAAAGCAGCTACATCATTTTCACGACTAAATAAATGGTCTCTGAAAAAGTTTAAGTACGTAGCACTGTGCCTATCTATCTATATCATCAACCCAGATCCCTTGCGGCGTAGACAGAAAGCCGATGAGAGCCGTAGAGTATGAATGTAGATGAAGCAAAAATGGTAAGTATGTCAGAAGTTTGCGGCGAACTGTAGTCTCTGCCTACCCGTATGGGATCAAAGTGTGAGTGTATGAATGAGTATGAATATATATTATTTTGTAAATTTAACGGTGACTGCTTCGTTGGTATAGTGGCGTTTCTTAAGTCGAACAGAACCTAAAGCGCAGCTAGAATCGTAAGTCGGAGATATTGTTATTGAAGATTTTCTTTTAAAAATGTGCAATAGCAATCTGAAGTCTGTAGTCTGGCCTTTGGGATTGTCTATCTGTATCATCACGCCAGTATCCTTGCAGGATAGGGATAGTGCCCGATATAATGGCAATAAACTCGTCCTCTAATATATTGCGACATAACATCATCGACAAAATGTGGATATAACTACTACATCCCTGCCACTTCTTTCTTTCATGAAGTGAAGCGTAAACAGTGGAATAGATTAATACAAAACATCTTTCCATATTACTATTTCATTACGCCAGATCTCTTTCACTATAGGCAGAAAGTACAGAGTTCCAACAGGTTATTTTCTAACATACCTCTCTGGCTTCCTTCACTCTCATAGTTCGTCTCATTTACGTTCGCCGGTTACAGAGAAACATTTATAATACATAAGTACTTTTGCAAGTTTATTAGACCAAAAATATATAAGTATTAGTTTGCCGATGAATTTTTGCATAAATATACGCGTATCGCAGCTGATTGAGCGAATTATGCCATTCAGATTAATCGTCGCTATTTGTACGAAGCGAGGTATTTGTATTATGTATGTAGCTTAGTTACTTCGTAGCAGTTACAGTATGCCAATAACATGGAGTTGTAATTAAAAGCACACCGTGATTGTAGAATCCGTGTAGTTATTAATTTAACAGTAGCTTTACCATAAGTTAATTTCTTTAATTTCTTTTTTCGTCTCCACAGAATTAGTAATTTTATAAATAAATCATTTTATAATTTATATTAAATGCGCGCGCGCGTGTGTAAAGGTCGGAGGTAATCGGTAGTCGATTTTTGGAAAGGATTTTTTATTGAACTAAGCCTGCCACACATTTCCACCATTGTCACTCCTGTAAGTCAAGATCCCTAATGGTCTCCTTAGATGACACCAAGGTTTGAACCTCGGGCTGTCCCGGGAAGTGCTTTAATTGTCTTGGAACCCGCAACAAATTTAATTAGAAAGAAAAACAGAAGGAATAGAAAAATAAAACTTCACTTCCCTCTTTTGCAAAGCGGGAGACACAAAAAATTGGCAGTTCAGCCATAGAGAAGGAGACTACAACTAGGATAAGCCCAGTTGGACAGCACCACGGATACGAAAAAGTATTAAAAGGGCCTATTTGTGAGCCTCATGTTTGATTCCAGTAATAGGTATGGCAAAAACCCTTGAACGCACGGAAATTATCCCGAGTTTAGAAACTCGGGATAATTTCTTAAATATTCGTGCTGTAGATTACCCCAGACGTATTTCGCAGACTGTTTAACATAATGGTACGTTCGTTGTGCCAGAGACTGCACTCCCAAAGAATGTGGTGTGCTGATTGTTCATACTCGTAGTTAGACGAGGAACACTGACATAACGGTGAAGGTAACAGTTTAAAAGAGAATAATTTACTCATAAAGAGGAGACATAATTTACTATTCTTTTGGGGAGGATGTGAATTATTGGTGTTAGAGATGAGAAAAAAGGGAATCGACTAAGTCATTACTTAACAATACGCCTATAAGAGTACAGCAAATTTCCCAAACATATCCAGAAAATGCCTATCACGACTGTTCAGCAAATTTCAGATTATAGTGATACTTACAATAATACTGATTAAATTTGATCAGCTTTTCTATCACCGATAAAACAAATAGGTAAAATAAAACGCAATATTTGGAAAACGTAAGTATTAAAGGCCAGTCGAATAAAACGTTTCCAATGTAATAAGGGACGCTATTGTTATTATAACGGGTATAATGCGAGACCCTAGAGTTAAAGTGGGAATTTTTTAAATATAAATTATAAGCAAAATAACCACCGTCACACCTATATTCCTCTAGCGGGGGTGACGGTGCTATGCTGAGTACACCAACTTTTTGCCGATGATGTTAGGTCCCATGTAATAGGGGGCGAGTCTATTGCCATATACCGGGCACAATTCCAGACTCCGGACGCATACTTGGAATTTTTCGTTAGAAAAACTACACTTGTCCTACCTAGGATTTTAACACCACGTGATCACAAAGCGGTGTGCTTTGCCATTAGATCAACGAGGCAGTCTATACTAATTCTATACGATTTTTTCTATGAAAAAATTACATGTTTCACCTTGGATTCGAACCCAGAACCTCGTGATCGCTGCGCTACTAGACCACTAAAATTACAAGGCAGTCTAATCTAACGCATATTATGTTAGCGCTTATATCGATATTTGCATAATTCGGACCGCATCCCAAACACCTTAGTCAGGAACATAAAATTAAATCTTAACGGACTGAGCTTGAGGTTAAGAGCTTAAGCCACTCCGCCAACTAGTCACGGGTTCGTTCCCCGCACGGGACAAACCTTAATGTGATCCTCAAATAGTTGTATCTGTGTCGTCTGTGCGGTGAATACTCGAATTTCATGTTTTTGAACGCATCCACGACAGGAATACCTACTAGTGCGGGTCTACATTTTTAATAAAAATCAGTACATTTAAACAGCATCCTAAGCTGTATAGCGAGCAGACTAGACTGCTTGTATGTAAACCGCAGCTGCTGGCTTTCAACATCTAGGATGAGGGGTGGTTCACATGTACATAGATAATAAGAATACTTACATAGTTTATAAGTGAAATATTACTAACAAATATGAGTCCATGAACTTGAAAGATAAATAAATTATTATTATGTATATATTTATTAAGTATAATTTCTTATAAAATATACAAGCTGTAACATAATAAACGCAAGACCTGAAAGTAGTTTGTTCTAAATCGGTAACTGAATCGATTCCAACTATTTTTAATGTATTTTACACTTTTCTTAAATTGGCAAAAAATGCTTTTACTCCTTCAGTGCGCTATAAAAAAATATTTTATTTCTTCTTCTAAACGCATTCCTATAAGGTATTTCTCAAAACGCACACATACATGTACAAGTTTCATTGTTAATTGGAGTATAAAAGTGCTTTAACAAAGGGTAAAAACCTTTGAAAATTTGGTTTTCGTTTTGACTTTATGAAGCAATACTCTAATCGGGGTGTCTGAGGTCTTGCGTTTATTATGTTACACCTTGTATATAAAAATATAAAATACAAATATTCTTGTATATATTGTATAAAAAAAAAATGTGCTCCACCGACAGCAAGGTCTACGACCGGAACAGATAATTGTGGATCACACAAAGATTTGTCCCGTGCGGGAATCGAACCCGCGACTATTAGACACAGCGGGCGGAGCGGCTTAAGCTCTTCACCTCTGCGCTAAATCGTCCGTGACTTGATGACAGCGTTAGCGTGAGTTAGAGATGTGTAAGGAAAGAACCTGTTGGAAATCTCCGCCTACCCCGCAAGGGATCTAGCGTGATAATGTGTTTTTGTGGTTGTTGACAGCGTTAGTTCAGATTTTGGCCGCGGGCCAAAAGTCCTTGTAAGACTATATCCTTTTCTCTCTCATACTGTAATGTGATTGCGGTATTTTGTATAATTGTGTCATTATTTCTGTATGTGAAGTTCTTGTTAGTAACTTGTCTACGTTTCATATAATAATAATTTTAATTTAAAAAGCCTCTTTTAAAGGCAAGCTTTTATAGCTAACACACAACGAAAATATCCTACTTAGTTGAGTTCCTATGGCTTCCTTCCGGCTCCATCATCGGACCATCACGGACACCATACGGGTCTAAAGTACTCCTCAAGACAAATCCAACGACTGACGATTTAGCGCAGTGGTTAATAGCTTAACCCGCTCCGCCCATTGTGTCTAATAGTCGCGGGTTCGATTCCCGCACGGGACAAATCTTTGTGTGATCCACAATTATTTGTTCCGGTCTGGGTATTTGAGTATGTGAATTTTCATGTTTGTAAACGCACCCACGACATAGGAATTAATCCTAGTGTGGTGCTACGTTTTTTTTTAAAGAAAAAAAAGAACGAGCCCAAACACTGTGAGTAAGACGGGTTCTTCTAAAGGCCACCTTTTGGCTTCATCATCATACCCTGAACACCATCTGTTTAAAAAGTACTCGTCAATACCAATCTAACAAGCCTAAACACGAGAGGGTTACGTAGTATAGTTGATATGTTCCTATGGCCATCTTCTGACTCCATCATCAGACCAGGTTCGTGGTACTATATTATTGTATTGTCATCGGTTTTTTACGTATGCCAAATTTCAGGTCAATCGGAGACGAAAGTGCTTGAAAAATGGATTGACATTTGAACTGGAAAGACAGATAGACAGACATACGAACATTGCAAGTTAAATATAAACTTTGAAATATCAAAAATAATTTTACTTTAAGCATGATCAATGTTGATCGAATTAAGCTCTCCTGTGTCTTTTTCGCACAAATAATGAAAGCAAAACACCCGCAGCTTTTCCATCGCCCAAAAGTTTACCCTTCCCATCACTCAATCCTTCACAAGACCCGGAAAAAAAACAATTTCATTCGAAAAACAATGATATGGTAATGCATAGCGAATAATACAGTGTTGGTCTAAATAATTCATGTTGTGTTGACTCCGACCCTGAAGGGCCGGATCAAGGGAACAAAAGTAACACTGATGTGAAAATCGTGAATGCTTTTTTCATGAAAGCTTCGTGCCGTCTGTAAACCAGCCATTTTTGCTAGCTTTTATTTAACTTGCACTATTCGTATGCCTGTCTGTCTTTCCGGTTCAAATCTTGTGATTCATTTTTCAAGCACTTGCAGGTATCCGATTGAGTTGAAATTTGGTATATATATGTAAAACGGTAACAGTCCAATAATATGGTACCATGGACCTGGTCTGATGCTGGGGTCGGAAGGTAGCCATAGGAACATGTGAACTATACAACGTAACCCCCTCGTATTCAGGCTTGTTAGATCGGTATTGAGAAGGATACAACCAGATAGTGTTCAGGGTCTGAAGATGAAGCTGAAAGGTAGCCAATTGAACCAACCAACTACTTAAGATAACCCCGCCCTTCTTGGGTTCGTTTGATTTTTCTTGAGGAGTACTTAAGACCCGTATGGTGTCTAAGGTCTAATAATTGAGTCAGAAGGAACCCATACGAACATCTTAACTAAACAAGATGTTTTCTGTTGAAATTGTTAAAATTTTAGACATTCGTTGCCTTGTTACTGAAGTGTTCTATCCGAGGTGATAACTGCTCTAGTGGTCATACTCGTGAATGAGTACTGCTTGTGGAGACTGGCCCACCCCGAATCCTTTAAATTCCCATATTTTAAAAAAAAATCTGGTGTAACTCTGTACTCTCTGCCTACCTAAGGGATCTGGCGTGATGATATAGTAGTACTAGTAGTTAAAAATATTATCATTAGTCTGAGTCTTAAGACATCACTGTAACTGGATCGCAATTAATGTTGTAATTTAATTTTGTATAATATTACATAGTATCTATAAAATGATGGGAAAAAGAAAAAAATTTGAAAATTTGACAAAAAAGACAGGCCTTGAGAGAGAAACTGAGTTTCTCGCCAGATCTTCTCAGTGGAGGTCGCGTTTCGGTCAGGGCCTTCTCTCACAAATCGAGGTAAGAGAGATTAGGTCATTTTCTACCACGCGGACCAAGTGCCGATTGGTGGAGGCAGGAGGCTACCTGCTGTTGAAATTTATCAAGCTGCCTTTAACTTCTTCAAACTTGGTTTAACGACTACCACATTAAGTAATATCCAGGACCAACGGCTTTGTATGCTTTCCGAAGCACGGTGACGTTCAAATATGAAAATGCCACAAACGTTCATCAATCTCAGGCCGACCTATCCGATCGCTACTTAACCTTGGTAATCGGTAAGAACATTGCGGTCACACAGCGCTACAAGCGTAGCGTCCGGTGGTAGATTAGTAAGTTAAAAAAAATATTTGAACATAAAAATTTGTTAGTACCCCCGCGGGGCTTATACAAAATAAATGATTCCAGTTTGAGATTACCCGTACAAAGATTAAACAACGTTCAGCTAGACCGAAATCTGAGTTCTGTTAGACCGAAATCGGTTAACGTTTGTCTTCGTCATCGATATTTGGTTTCCGTGTTCCAGAAGAGTTGGAAGCCTAAAGAACGGCTTAATAAGTTCAACAGCAGGCAATTTAAACTTGCCTGTATTGAGCCGCATAAACTTTCCTGGGTCCTCGTGGTGAAGTATTAGGTCTCAATGTGATGGAGAGAACCCATTTACAGGCAGACTCCGGATTCTAGATTACGGACTGCATTATGAGTTTCTGGATAAAAAACCACAGCATTATTCGATCGATTCGAATGCCAGCCCTACTTTTTGCCACTAGGCCAACGAGACAGTATATAATATAATATTAGCTCTGTTAAGAAATTTTCCCACTGTTGGGCACGGGCCTCCTCTCAAACCGAGAAGATTTAGGCCATAGTCCACAACGCTGGCCCAGAGCGGGTTGGCGAATTCACACACCTTCCAAAAACTTAGGCATGCAGTTTCCTCACGATATTTTCCTTCACCGTTAGTGATTAAAATATATGTTATTAAATACTATTTAAGAGCATACTTTTATACAGCGGATAATAATGCAATTTAAAACCACCGATCTTTATTAAATGTGTATACAAAATTTCGTGTCTATACTGTTGATCGTTGAGGATTTTCGTCGTCTGGGAGTAGAATCAGGTCATGCTTACCATAAAAATGCATTGTCATCAGAACTGAACCAACTTGTCAAATTTCAACTCGGTAGGATCAGAGGAAGTGGTTTTAAACTAAATAAAAAAAATCAATTTGTAAGACGCTATTTTTAATATCTCTTATTACAGCATTGTGTAATTATTATGGTATGCGGATGATTCGTTTTTTTATAAATAAATCTAATGAACATTAAGTAAGTATTTAAATAGTTTGGTGCCTCGTCCACAAGATTAATATTAAACATAGCATCGATACACGCTATGATGATAAACGTTGAAACTGGTCATTAGCTAGTCCAGGAGGTCGATTTATTTATCAGTTCAAATATTTTTAGTACAATATGACATGTTTCTTTTATAAATATTTATATACAAAAATTAATGTTAATTAAATTATTTAAATCAAAATAAAATTCGCAGTCACATCGCAATACACATATTATTAAATGTATCATAATTTGTTTTGATAGAAATTTAAAGTTCTAATATGTGTACCGCTGACAGGTGTCCATATCATTGATAAAAACGTTAATAGAACAACGCAACTTATTATCTTGAAGATATAGTAAAAAGTTATAAAATTTTGGCGACCAATCATGAAATGATTGTTCGATGGTTGGTTAGTGATGGTTGGGTTAACAGATTTGTCACACCAATCATTTTCCTTCATTTTCTGTATTCCTTCTTACATCCACAAGGAAAGGAAGAAACTATTTAACTACTCAGTATAATAATAATAATATTTATTTATTTATTTATTTATACTTTTGCACAAAATTGTACAGAGGCGGACTTAATGCCAAAGGCATTCTCTCCCAGTCAACCTTAGGGTGATGCAAAGAAAACAAGGTAGGTGCACTTGGACTACAATATAAAGAATTATCGCGAGGACAAATATTTTAAATATAATACACAGATACGCATATATAATAAACTAATATATATCAATTTTTAATATGTATATATACATAGAATACATAAAATTAAATGAATGTTACATTAGATAAATAAATACAATAAATATAATTAAACATACTAACGAGATGATTCTGCTAACATTTTTTTGGTTATGTGTTCGCGAGTTCTTTTCTTGAAGGAGTACCGGCTCACTGCCATCCTCACATTAGGAGGAAGAGAGTTCCAAAGAAGAATGGATTGCACGAGGAAAGAAGAGTGAATAAAGTTAGTGCGGTGGAGTGGGCATCAATGCCCACTGCAATGCTTCTTCAAAGAAGCCGATTATGAGAAGAGCGTAGATTTTTACAGTGGTTGGAACTTAAATATTGAAACTGAGATGATAGGTAAGACGGGGAAGAAGGAGACTCAAGAAGAGAATACAAGGTTGTAAGTGCTCTCAAGTTCCTACGCTGTCGAATCGGAAGCCACTTTAGTTCCGCGCGATACATGGAAACATGGTCATACTTGCGAAGATTGAATACAAATCGAATGCAGTTATTCAGAAGTCGGTCCAATTTATTGAGTAGATCTGCATTCAGGTCAAAGTAGCACACATCACCATAGTCGATTATTGGAAAGATTAAAGCTTGCACGAGCAGTGCCTTAGATTTGGATGGAAGAAAGTGTTTCAGCCGATAGAGCATCCGCAGGATACCCGTGACCTTCTGGCTTACGCTACCAATCTGATTCCGCCAGCTAAGTGAGTTGTCAATAAGGAGGCCAAGATTTTTCACGTTTTGACTGAATGGAATGGGCGAATTATTAAAAATAATTGGTGGTAAAGTATCAATAACCACTTGGCTCACCATACGTGGACTGCCTACAATAATAGCTTGGCATTTAAGAGGGTTGACAGTGAGACCAAACTTATCAGACCAGTTCTTAAGCGTGTCCAAATCATGATTAAGTTTTATGATTGCACCTTGGACGCTGTTAGTTTCAGCCTGAGCATACAGCTGCAAATCATCGGCGTAAAGATGATACTCACACTGAAGTTCATAGGTTAAGAGATTTATAAAAACAGAAAACAATAGAGGGGAGAGTATACCGCCTTGAGGAACACCAGAGTCTAGGTTAGCCCAACTTGATGAACAATCACCGACTTGTACAGACTGCTGGCGCCCCCGAAGATATGAGGAAAACCACTGTAGTGCTTCGTCCGAGACCATAAGATGAGAAAGGATGGATATGAGGACATCGTGACTGACAGTATTAAACGCATTCGAAAAGTCTACCAAAACTATAACTGTGACTTTAGAATCCTCCATGCCGGCCCTAATATCGCCAGTCACTTTAAGGAGTGCAGTTGTTGTACTATGCCCTGGTCGAAATCCAGATTGTAGTGAGCTGATTAATCCGTTTGCAAGTACAAAACGGGACAGTTGTTTTTGGACGCAGGACTCCAGTACTTTAGATAGAAAAGAAAGGATAGAGATAGGACGGTAATGTACGGGAAGAGAAGGATTTGAGATCTTGGGAAGGGGCCTTACGTAGGCTTTACGCCACAGAGTGGGGAAGGATCCAGTATCTAAGGAAAAGTTTATTACATGTGAAATCGCCGGAAGGAGATGATCCAGTATTGTTGTGATCATACGTCGGCTAATGTTATCACAACCAACGGCATTAGATTTTATGACAAGGATGATCTTTTTGATCTCAGAAGAATCCACTGGAGAAAGGTAAAAGGGAATGATATTGGAGCGCGTTAGACCATTCAAAAAGAGAATAGTTTGGGTTTTAGTCAGATGATCCATAGTGGAAGTGGTGGTGAAATGTTGATTAAGATCATCTAATCCAACCGAGCTAGGGAGGTCCAAATGTCGCGGCTTGCCCACACCGAGGGTTCCGAGGAATTTCCAGACACCTGCAGATGTAGACAAGGAGATATTTTCGAGAATATGACGGCGTTTAGCATTACGTACCATCTGGTTACACCGATTTCTAGCAACCTTAAAGTTAGTCCAATTTTCATCACATCGGTATTTTTTGTATCTCCGAAATGCGCGATCTCTTCACCTCATCACCATACGAATACCCCTAGTCATCCAAGGCGCTGGTGGGCGTTTCAATTTAACTTTTTTGACCGGTGCACGAAGGTCATACAGTCTAGTGATTGTTTCATTCAGAAGGCCAACCTTATCGTCGATGGTACTGGCTTCCATCAGTGACTCCCAACACACTTGAGACGCATCCTTGGATAAGTGCTCAACGTCCATTTTTGCAAAAGACCGCACGTGCATTACTTTCGGTTTAGGTTTAGGAGGTTTCAGGATGTATGAAAGGAAAATAAGGTCGTGGTGTGAGAATCCTGGAGCCTCCCATTGACCATGCGAATAGACCAAGGATGGGTTGGAGGTGAGGATTAGGTCAAGCCAAGTATTATCACCTGAGGTATTGTGGTGGGTAGCTTGTAGAGGCAAGACATGTAGACTACTTGACTCGATAATGTGCAGGAGCTTAAGGGAGCTAGGAGATTTGAGCGAAAGGAGGTTAGTATTAAAATCGCCCATGATGACGTGGTGAGCATACTCCGAACCCAAAGATTCTAGTACCAATTCGAAATCGGTGAAATAGTCAGTGTTAGGAAGACAGTAAACCACACCTACAACAATTTTCGACCCTTTCAGGGAGACTTCGATGAAAATATACTCTGCAGAGGCAGAGTAGTCAGGGGGCGAAGTAGTTAATACCTTGTAAGGCAAGTCACTTTCCAAATACATGGCGACACCGCCTCCTCCCTTACCAGTCCGATCGTTTCTGACCAACACAAACCCGGGTAGAGGATACATGGAGGAAAGTAGATGTGGTTTAAGCCAGCTCTCCGAAATGAGGATGGCGTGAAGGTTACAGTCGGTGAAAGTGTCTAATAGATCATTATAGTGGCTAGGAATACTCTGGGCATTAACATGACAGATGTTGAGAAGGTGACCACGATTTTGATTAAATTGTCTGCGAATAAATTCACCGAGTGCATCACCCTGCGAACCACAACTATCATTCAAAGATTCGCTAGCGGAATAAAAATGAATCATCATCAGTATCAATATGTATCAAGGACATAGAATAAATATACAATAAACAAACTAAATATGTATATAAATAAGAGGTAAATAAATAAAAATATGAAAAAGTGCAGTTCAAAAATTTACACCAGTAAGCTCTGCACCACCCGCCAGATTACAGCAAAAAATAAAATTAAGAATAATATAATGTAAAACACACAGAACAAAACAACAATAAAAAAGAGAAAAAAAAATGCCAGATAAGGAACAGACTATTCCAGTAAAAGTGAGACCATGCATAAAATCTGTCAATAATGGCGTTGGAACGCGCCAAATAAACACTGTGACAGATCAATGACTGAAGTTCTTAATTGGGTGACAGATACTATTCATGACACCTCAGACCTCACTTTAAATATAAAATAAAATTATTAGATAAATGCACGTGATCCGAGGGTGAAACAAAAGAAATAAGGAATAAAGCTACAACTAGATATATATATCGATTTAAATTAAGGGATGCAGAGAACACAGTAAATCAAATTTGACAAGGTGAGGTTAATACAAACAGATATAAGTAATATTTACGGTAATTGCGTCCCAAACAAATGATTTCAATGCAAATTATTCTTTTTTCTAGGTCATCAGCGCGCTAAGCCATTGGGTACTTGGCAGAGAGAGTGGGTAATTGTTCCATGGTAGTGATCTTATGGCTATTACCATCGGATGACTTAATAACAATGGTCCCCGAATGTGTCCAAACTGATCGCATAACAAAGTGCAGCAGGGCCCTGGTGAAGACTGTTTGCCTGGACCTAGTCAGGAACTCCTTGACAGTTATAGAGGAGCCCTTCAACTTAGCTTTGGCCTTCCACACTGCAGACTTCGTTGCTATGTCATTAAACCGGACAAGAATGGGGCGACGATGTTCCTTATTGACTGAGCCCAGTCTATGGCAGATTTTTATATCTGATAAGGACACATCACGGACACCAAGTCTGCTTTTGAGAACCTCCAATACAGTTCCAGAACAATCTTCGTTTTCCTTTTCGGCAAATCCTGTAAACACCAGGGCTTTCCGTCGGTTCCTTGTTTCCAAGTCATCAACTTGCCTGGTGCACTCTTCTATCTGCTGCCGAAGGAGATTCAGGATATTGAAGACCAGCTCCCTGAAGTTCCGAAGCTCTTCAGCCAGTTTAACAACAGTGTCTCTAGATGTACCAGCATTGTTGATTTGAAGTTGGAGTTCCTCGAATTTCTTTGCCACATTCTCTTCAAGTCTGTGTTGTGTGTTCAGTACCTCCGTGAGACGAGACATATTGTTATTTTTGAAAGTTCTGTGTTCAAACAAATTGTAGAGATGAAGCCTTGCTGGCAGGTGGCGTACAGAATGTTATGGCTCACATAAAATGTGGTGCAAATGTAAGTAGCACTTAATTTATGCTAGAACACTAAAAATATATGTTGATAAAAGAGAAAAATACTATATTTTTTTATTATTTAATTAATTGAGTTAACAAAACACGCCTGTAGTTTTCTTCACCTACCCCTGAAAAAGTATAAGTATAAGTAATATCAGCCTATACTGCCCCACTGCTGGGCAAATTCTCCTACAAACCGAGGTGAGAGAGAATAGGTCATCATACTCCACCACGCGGACCCAGTGCGGATTGGCGGAGGCAGGTTTGTAGCCAACTGCTGTTATCAAGCCGATCAAAAGGCATCCAACTTGGCTTAACGGGACCGCGGAAGCACGGAGACGCTCGAATATGAAAATACCACAAACGGTCGCCCATCTCAGGCTGACCAAATCGAACGCTACTTAACCTTGGTGATCGCTAAGAACACTTCGCTACGAACGTCCACCATAAAAAAATAAAATACAAATAATGATTTTTTATCCCCACATCCTGCCTCTTAGCCTACTATAGGTCGGTCCACAAAAAAGTGCCCGTTATAATTGGGTTTAATTTCTTTAAACATAAATCATATAGCGGCCTCTTAATGAATCGTTTTAACTAAGAGTTGGAAACTGTACTAAATTGGAGCGATTTAACGGCGCAATTAGTTCGGTGGGAAGATGAGACAGGAAGTTACGATAATAAACAAAAAAATAAATAAACAACCTCACACTCATATTCTCGAAGGGAGTCGCTAAAAGTGTACTTTGTACACCCATATTTCGCCAATGATGTAAGGTTTTACATGTCTTACCACGACCAAATAAACCGAGTCTTATCTGAAGGAAAAGTCAAGAGTCTCCGTAACCGGCGAGCGTGTATGAGATGAACTATGAGAGTGGAGGAAGCCAGAGAGGTATGTAAGGAAAGAACCTGTTGGAACTCTGTACTCTCTGCCTACCCCACGGGGGATCTGGCGTGATGATATAGATAGATAGATAGATGTAAGGTTCTTATGTAATAGGGGCGAATCTATAGTAATGGTAGCGCTCATAATTTCAGACACAGAGTGGTTAGTACTGATAAATTTATCGATTTAAAAACTTTTTACCGCAACATAACACACATCACTTGCTTTAACGGTGAAGAAAAACATCATGAGGAAACCTGCATGCCTAAGAGTTTGTCGAAGGTGTGTGAAGTTCTCCAACCCGCACTGGTCCAGCGTGGTGGACTATGGCCTAACCCTCTCAGTTTATGAGGAGGCCCGTACCCAACGGTGAGACAGTTTCTTTACAGGGCTAATATTATTATTTAAAAGAAAGAATAAAAGAAAGAAAAATAATTTATTTTGTGCTTACACAACTAAACACAAAAGAATGAAATGAGTAACAAATGTAATTAACATGACAAAAGAGTATCAATAAAAAGGTAGAAATGCAAAGCAGTGATTGTGTGAGACCCAAAATTGGTCCCTGCCTCAGCTAATGCCGCAGCTGTATTATGCTGCAGCGCTGATCTTCCGCCAGCGCCATATTTCGGTAACATCACGGGCGGTCTGTTTCAGATATATGTCTTAAAGCTTTTATTATTATTTATTTTTATTTATATATTATAAAAACTTCAAGCTAGAATTCATACCCAAAACCTCATGATTGCCAGTTACATCAACTCATATTCCACTACAGATTTAGTGCGGATTAGTGGCGGCAGGTTTGTGGCCACCTTCTGTTCGTACTTAACAAGCCCTCCATACGGCTTTCAACTTCTCTTAACGACTACCACAAGAATTATTAACTGGGCTTACCGGCCTAGCACATCTTCTAAAGCACTGAGACGCTCGAATATAGAATTACTACAAACGGTCTCCCATCCCAGTCTAACCAAACCGAATGTTACTTAACCTAAGAACACCGCAGTTTCAATTCCACTGCTACGATCACCTCTTGAATTAGCATTGCTTGATATAAAAGCACCTGTACTATCTCAAACAAATCAAATAACTTTTCAATAACAATAGTGGCTGAACTCAAAAACATGTTTATTTTAATTAGTACTCGTACTCGTTAGTAAGCTTTGGTATGCAGACCCAGTATGAATTGGTGGAGGTAGATTTGTGGCCACCTGCTGTTGAAACTTACCAAGCCTTCCAAACGGCTTCCAACTTCGCTTAACGGCTTCTACATGATAAATTGACTGAGACCAACGGCCTTAAATGCCTTTGGAAGGCATTGAGGGCCGTAGTCACGAAGATGGTAGAATATTAAATTGCCACAAACGGTCACCCGTCCCAGTCTAACCGAGCCAAACGCTGTTAAACCTTAATTATAGATAAGAAAAACCGCAATACCGCTGCACTGCGAACGCCTCTCGAGTTAGCATTACTCGATATAACAACACCTGTACTATCTCAAACAAAACAAATTACTTTTCAAAATTATTAGTGTCCCAACTCAACAACATGATTATTCAAATTAGCACTCTAAACTCAATACTATAAAGCTCCATTGCCCTTATACCTTGCTTTATAGTTGTTCCGTTTTTTTTATTCAACCACTAAATTCACCACAAATAACATTGTAATCACTAAAGCGTCAAGATGTCAGTATTCCACTATCAGTTCAGATTAATCTAGGCTCGTCCAGTGGCGTTTCTTTGAGAAGGGTGTATGCGATAAGGGAGCAGGTGCAAAATTATGCCACTAAGCCTTGGGTACGCCTTTGGGTGCGTTTTAAGTTGTCAAAGTGGATCAAGATGGGCCTAAAGTTGTTGCGTGGTTTTAATGTGTTTTGGGTCTTCCGGTATTTCTAACATATATTCCAAAAAGCTATACGTTCAAAAATGATGATGAGAAATCTTTTGAATATTTTATAAGCTTTATTAAAGCTGCACTGTTCATTTGTGTGCCTATTTTCCAGTTCAAATTTTGTAAACTATTCAAGCACTTGCGGGTATCTGGTTGAGCTGAAATTTGGTATACGTATATATTTTTTTAAAAACGTATCCAAACACTAGAAGTCATTCATGTGTCGTGGGTGCGTTTACAAATATAAAATTCAAACACATAAACACTCACACACATATTTGTGGGTCACACGAAGATATGTCCCATGCGGAAATAAAATCCGCGACTACTCGATTCGGTGGGCGAAGGGACTTAAGCTCTCATCCATTGGACTAAGCCGTCCGCCATCTAATTCAGTCAGTCTACAAGTTTATTGTTTTACAACAGGAACAGGCTCTGAGAATATACACAAAGTACATTGTCCAAAATATCCCCAGAACCAACAAAAATTTAACCCACGCCATTATTATATATCTACTTTATTAAAATAATGCCAAATATCCGTACCTAACGGATAATTTGCAATCTAAAACGAATATTTTAAATAAATTGTAAGTACTTATATCGAAGACGCCGACATCTTTATTAAACGTCAACACTCAAAATAACCTCGTATGTGTTAAATAAATTCTAACCTCAAAATATAATACTTTTTGTGCAATATTGCGATCCCCGCTTGTCCGTTTAATAATAAAGGCCTCAAGAGAATTTATGAGTGTTATGAAATCATACAAGTATTTTTTCATTGCTGTTGGTTCTGGGGCAAATCATGTATGAGCGCACAGCAATGTCCTTTAAGATTAAACAGTCTATAATTGTTGCGGGCCCGGGTTGACCTACGGGTCCACAAATGCATGCATTCGTGGGAATATTACTCCCGTGGCGATCGGTGAGTGCAGAGTTACTATGCACTGCGTTGGTTCTACTTGCCCCGCGCTTATGCTCAGCGTCTCGATGTGTAGACATGAAGCGGGCTGCGTCACCGGAGGATGCCGTCGAGGGGAGTGGGAACAGGAATTTTCAATAAAACGCTTCTTTTAGTTAAAGAGAGAGAACTTTGAGTCGGTCGCTACTAGTGCTTACCCTTCTCCCTATTTTCTTTTTTTTATATCTTCTGTTTTTCTCTCTTTTCTTCAGGAGCCCAGGAACTGACTTTGGAGCGAACGCATTTGTGAACCTATGAGTCAACCCGGATCCGCAATAATAATGGAATATAGTTCGTTACGTTCCCATTTTATTTGTTTCCATTCTTTAAATAAACGTTAATGAGTTAGGCCTAGTCACTAACAATTCTTCGATTCACACTGGGTGTTTGTGGTGGAGTATTACCTGGTCTATCTCACCTTTTTTTGTTTTTTTATATAATTAGACACTGCGGGCCCGGTTTGTCCCGCACCTTTTTTTGTGTAATTTATGTGTTGTTAGTAGTTGCTTTTATATGCACTTGTGTGGTACATGCCCCTTATTTTTTTTTATTTTTTTTTGGTTTTGTTGTTACAGTGCTTGATATTTGTTTGTAGCGGTACTTCAGTAGAGGTTTTTTCTTTTCCTATAATTTTTTTTTTTAATTTATATTAATGATTTTGTAAGTGAATGAAAAAATAAAAAAATAAAAATAAAAATGTTTTATTCAGTAACCAAGTAAAATTACAGTAACAGTGGTTGAAATCCCCTTTTAAGTAAATATTATACTTGTGCTAGGGGATCCCGCTCTCCATTAATAGTGAGTTTAGTTACATGAACAAAATATATTCTAACATGCGATAGTATTTGAAGTAGTAACACTTTAGTTATTTATTCAAGGATAGTAGCTAGATACATTTTTCCTTATAACTAGGTAGGTGGGTACGAACATTAAATTAAAATTAAAAGTGAGCTAATGTGTGGTGTCCCTGCGCGCGCGTGCTTGTATGTGTATGTGTGTGTGTGTGTGTGTGTGTGTATGTGTGTATGTGTGTGTGTGTGTGTGTGTGTGTGTATGTGTGTATGTGTGTGTGTACATTCTTATTCTGAATGAGGCTTTCTGTTTTGGCTTGCCTTTGTGCCAGAATGCCTCAGTTGTGTAGGTGTTTGGCTGCTTGTGAGGGTTTCCTTTAGGCCTCCGCCTCCAGCAGCTTTTTAACAACTACCATGTCTCGACTGCGAATAGCCATCTTTATGTTGTATTCTTTTATTTTTTTGGTCGCAGCTGCCCCCGCCCTGCTTATTAGTGTAGCCGTTGCGTCCCCTTCACAGCTGTGTGTGTAGTAGACGCAACTTCCAGTGTGGCGAGATATAGCTACGACCGCGTATGGATAGTTTCGTGGAGCTTCAGTCTCTTGGGGACCGCTCGCACTATCACCACGTTTTCACTCGTTAGTCCCTGAGACTCATGCACGGTGAGGATGCGCGACCCGTTTCCCGACGCATAGCCCTGGCCGAGGAGGATTTCCTTCTCGGCCTGGGTGTGCACCAGAAACAGGGTGTTCTCCTGGTGTTTTGGAATTTGCGCTCCCGTGTTCTTACTGAGGCTCAAGGACCTCACGAGGGATTTGGACGAGTATATGCCCCTATATATCTCGTTGAGGGCATACGCTACGTCCATTGGGTTTCTGTGAGTGCAGAGCAGCTCCCTGTTGACACGCGCCACGGAGTCTGGGCGGTTGTAACGCAGTCGAAACAGGTTCTACCTATCAATGAACGGCAGTTGGTTGCAGTCGCCGACGAGAATAGCCTCTCTCGCGCCAGTTATCTTGATGGCCATCACTACGGCTTCAAAGTGGTTCATGAGTGCCTCGTCGATGAGAATACGTGTGCACTCTTCACCTTCTTTCAATCCGTTGACCAGCATTGAAGCCATAGTGCGGACCCTCCTCTTGGTGTTTGTTTTAACTTTTTGCGCGAGTCTCGCCCTTAAGTCATTCGCTGCCTCGGTTGCAGATGTTATTAGGATATCGCTTTCGATGTTGTAGTTTGCGATTATCCATGTTGTTTTTCCGCATCCAGGAACCCCGTTGGCCCATGTTATTTTGGGTACGGTCCAGTGTTCGATTGCAGGCCCCCGACCCCGGCCACTTGAGACAGTTTCTGCTATCTCAAATATCCGGTCGTCGAGCACCACCCTCGTGCACTTTGCCGCAACCACTATTGGGTCGTTAGGGGGGGTTCTGAACTTGTGTTTGCCGGTCCGCCGGGACTCCTCCTCATCGTATTCGACGAAACCGCTGGTTCCACTATAGGCCGCCATGTACTTCCCCGACATTTCTCCTCTTAACGTGGTGGAGTTGTCGTTGTCGTACACCGCCGCTTCTGCTTCCTCGAGCTTCACCTCTAGCAATCCTTCATTGCCCAGGTGATAGGTTTGCAGGATGGATCTACAGGTCTCACTATTGACCCTTCTTGTTGCTTTGGTGATTGCTTTGAACTCGAGGAACGCGTTTTTTGTGTGTTGCAGCGGCTCCGTCGCCTCGCTGAGCTCCGGCGGATCGACAAGCCCCATCTGGGCTCTTGTTCGAGCCTTTTCCGGCTGTTTATGACTTTTGGGAGGGGGCTCCCTCAAGAACGCTTCGGCGGCGACTGCCACCCCCTCCGCCCGTTGGTTCCCCCTGATTTTTTTCCCCAGCACACTTGGTATGCCGAGGACCGCCTTCCCGAGCGCCATTGTGAAAGACGCGAGTTTTTTGGCACCTGTAGTGTCCTTTGGCTTCTGCTTCGCTGTGCTCTCCTCGAGAGCTGCCCTCATTTGTAGGCGTTCAGACCCGCTGAGCCCGTCTTGAGTCGCTATGGGGTGTCCCCAGATGTCAGTTGGGGTTTTTGTGGTGAGGTTTTCTGGCTGTCGTGGCCGTCTCTCTCACCTTAACTTGTGAGAGATAGCGTTCTACAGAAAAGGGCTGTTCGAGCAAAAAAAGAAAAATTTAGAAAAATAAATAGTCTAACTGTTGCCCCAGATTTATATACAAGCTTTAGGCTTATAAGCAGGGTCGATGTTGGTTCTTTGCCTCCACTTAAATTCAACGGGACAGTTATCCCCCTGGGCTCTAGCGTTAAGGATCTTGGTTTGCATATTGACACTTCACTTAGCTGGCAAATACAAGTCATGGCTGTCGGTCAAAAGGTCACCGGTTATCACGATAAACATCTTCGCTCTTCTGATAATCGACTTCTTCAGTGCCCCCCTCATACTACTGATTTCATTCACTCTTCCTTCTTTGTCGAGTCCATCCTTCTTTGGAATGCTCTGCCTCTGGAACTCAGGATGGCAACCAATCCCTCTTTTAAAAAAAGTCTGCAGGATTATGTACTTAAGATGTAGGATCCCCCTCAATGTTAGTCATTCCATGTCGTTATGTCGCACAGTTTTAGTTTAGGTATGTATTGTATAATTATATATGTCTATCTATCTATCTATCTATAACCTCACGCCAGATCCCTTGCGGGGTAGGCAGAGAGTACAGAGTTCCAACAGGTTCTTTCCTTACATACCTCTCTGGCTTCCTCGACTCTCATAGTTCGTCTCATACACGCTCGCCGGTTACGGAGACTCTTGACTTTTCCATCAGATAAGACTCGGTTTATTTGATCGTGTGGTAATTATATATGTATGTATATATTTGTGGTTTATATAAATATGTACTATGTATAATATCATTATATATAATTTGTATTTACTAATGTGTTTTAAATAGTTGTTATTTATATTTTTTATTCTTGTAACTTTTTTTATCCTTAAATCTGTGTAATTTCGCACCTACCACACTTGTCTCACAACACCTTAAGGTAAACTTGTAGAAAATGCCGCTGGCATTAAGTCCGCATATGCACATAAGTGCCTAAAGCATAAATAAATATATATGTAAATCTTCTATATGATTAAAAGAATATCAGTAACTTTGAAAAATATAGCGACATTAATTATGTTAATGCACGGAACAAAGATGATCTTATTGTACATTCTACTCATCTCCACAGGATTATTAATTCTTTCATGAGCCAATGTATACGTTTCTATAATAAATTACCCGTAGATATCCGAAACATGCCTATCAATAAGTTTAAAAAAGCAATCAAAACTAGAATGTGTAAGAAAGGGTATTACAAAATTTCGAAATATCTTGACGATAAAACAGATTGGGTATAAGCAGCTCCTCAGTCAGCACCATTAATCAATGATATTACAGTTTTGAAAAAGAAAAGAAAATGGTTATCAGAAAGGCCAAAAAAATTATGTTAAAAGGCCAGCCACTTCCCAGTGGAGGCCGCGTTCCGATCCGATGATAGATGTAAAAAATGTAATAATTTGGACTTTGACTTGGACTAGCTTTAGCTCAGGAGTTAGAGAGTAAAATTTTTACCAACACTCCTACACAAACAAACATCTCAGAGCATATATGAAATAAATATAATTAACCATACATTAATCAGGACTTCCTCGTTGGTGTAGTGGCTGGTCAGTAGCGTTAGGATTCCGAATTTCTCAATAGAAAAATTTGCCCGGAGTCTAGCATTGCGCCACATATATTGCAATGCACAATATCTGAATAGGGTTATCTTCTACTACATGGGGCTTAGTCGACGAAAAGTGGGTGTACACAGTACACGTCTCCTACCCCGCTTGAGGAATATAGGTGGTCGGTGTAATGACTCGTAACAACAAATTCTGAACCATATTGATTAGTTTCACTGCAAAATGCCAACGAAATCAGAGCAGCCATATATGATATCCCGAACCATAAATATGAACACGCCATTCAATCAATAAAGACTAAATCTCTGATCGCATCCATTAAACTGTTGGCAACGTTGAGCTACGAAAATTAGAGTTAGCGACGTACGAGCTATAATTTACTGCTTAGTTTAATATTCTGAGAGAACGCTGTTTAGCTCAGTGGTTCGAATGCTGTCTGGTTTAGTGAGAGAAATTTCGGAAGGCGTCAAAAAGGGTGGAATTTAACGTTCTTGCTACAGTTTTTTGACTCTTGTATTTTCGCATATACTTGTTTCTATACCACCCTAAGATGGACAGGCAGAAAATGCATTAAGTCCGCTCATATAAATTGAAAATCTAAAAACTGCCAACTGCAAAAAAAAAACTTCATAAAAAAGCTTGCATAAAGAAAAAAAAAACAGTCTGTTAGGTGACGGTCCCACTGCTAGCGATCTAGAGTTCAGTGTTGCGTTGAGAATTTACAGTAATTATATGATAGATTAACACATATAAAATTTGTTTGACCGGTTGTCCGAGTGACTAGTAGACCGTAGGACTGCAAAGTCAGAGGTCTCGGGTTCAAACCCAAGCACGCATGTCTATCTTTTCGAAAGCGTGTCGTTTTTAAAAATTAATTATCATCGGCTTTAACGGTGAAGGAAAACATCGTGAGGAAACCTGCATGCCTAAGAGTTTCTGGAAGGTATGTGAAGGTCGTCAACCCGCACTGGGGACTATGGCCTAAGCCCTCTAGCTAATATTATTTTATTCGTACATTATTCATTGCATAAAATACAATAAAGAAAATTCTAAACTCGGAGCTTTTAAAACTACTTATCAGCTAAAAAGCGGTGGAATCCGAAATAACCAAGGATGAGAGTCATGAGCTTTCTCAGTTTTTGCAGTGGAACAGAAGTTTAACTTAGAGACAAAGGACGTATTAGGTTACGAAAATACACGAAATTAATGGGTTTTTAGATTTACGAGAATATTACACACGAAATAAAATTATTTTTCGTTTTTTATCGCGGTTTATTTTTGATTTTTAAGTTCCTGACGTTTCGAGTACTGTGCAGCACCCATGGTCACGGAGGGGACTGAGATGTTAGAAGACCAAAAGGCATAATTGTACCGGGGTACCCTCAAACTTCTTTGTCGGAAACTTAAAAATCATAACATAAACCGCGATAAAATCTGAAAAATAGTTTTATTTCATTTGAGAAATTACCTCAAAACGGCATGACAAAACTACCGAGAGGGTGTAATCAATTTTACCGATGTTTGTATTCAATAAAACCTATATTTATCTATCACGCTAGATTCCTTGCAGGGTAGACAAAGGGTACAAAGTAAATAATATCTATTATAAGCTATTCCAATCAAACTTTAAAAAATTGTGATTGCAATCTATAACAAGTGTAATATGAATGCGACAGGATTTTCAAAGACATCGAAATATCAATGCTGTTAGCAAGAAATCGACGTTTTTATGTTGCGTGAAGAATGTTTTAAAGTTTGATTGGAATAAACTTTATGTCGGTGCCTATTTTATTTGAGCAATATTTAACGATTACAGTAATTGGAATGTCAGGCAGTTATTGTTATTTTAGTTACTTTGAATCTTGTCTATCATCATCATCATCTCAGCCTATACTTGTCCACTGCTGAACATAGGCCTCCCCAATCGCTTTCCAGCGTAACCGGTCCGATGCCACCTGCATCCAACGATTTCCTGCGATTTTCACAAGATCGTCGGTCCATCTGGCAGGCGGTCGTCCTACGCTGCGCTTGCCAATACGTGGTCTCCACTCTAGAATCTTTCTGCCCCAACGCCCGTCCGATCTTCGCGCTATGTGGCCAGCCCATTGCCACTTCAGCATGCTAATCCTGAGGGCTATGTCGGTGACCTTGGTTCTTCTACGAATCTCCTCATTCCTGATTCGATCACGTAGAGAAACGCCGAGCATAGCTCATTCCATAGCTCGCTGAGCAACTTTGAGCTTTTTTATGAGACCTATTGTAAGAGACCACGTCTCTGATCCATATGTCATCACTGGTAACACACATTGACTAAAAACTTTAGTCTTTAGGCACTGAGGTATTTTGGATGAGAAGATGTTGCGCAGTTTCCCGAACGCTGCCCAGCCGAGTTGGATTCGTCGATTGACCTCTCTCTCAAAGTTGGACCTACCTAACTGGACTACCTGGCCCAGGTAAATGTATTCGTCGACAACTTCAAGTGTAGAGTTCCCAACGGTGAGTGCGGTGGGTACGACATGGACGTTAAACATTATTTTCATTTTGTCCATGTTAATTTTAAGACCCACTTGTTGAGATACTCTGTTGAGGTCACCGAGCATTCGTCTTAGATCTTCCAGCGACTCCGCCACGACTACAATGTCGTCGGCAAATCGAAGGTGAGTGATGTATTCGCCATTGATGTTGATGCCAAGTCCTTGCCATTCCAAGAGCTTGAAGGCGTCCTCTAAGGTGGCCGTAAACAGTTTCGGAGAAATAGTGCATAAGAAGGTCGGAGCGTAGACTTCATCAGACGCGATCTTTCCATTTTGACATTAATATTTAATGTGCCTCTGACCATTCGGTGATCACTGCCGGTTTTTACCCTGTGAATCACGGAGACATCATTAAATATTTGTCGCTTGGTGCTCATGATGAAGTCTCATTTTTTGTGGAACCATCAGGGCTCATCCAGGTCCATTTCCTATGAGGCGGCTTCCGGATTCTTCCGGAAGCCGCCTCTTTCTAGAGTTCATCATAAAGAGTCCCTCCTTCTCCAGATATTCGGCCAGCCTCTGACCCCTGGGGTTGCGTTGCCCATATCCAAATTGCCCCACTCTCAATTCATCATCGCCCTGTTTGCCCAGCCGCGCATTGAAGTCACCCATAACCGCTGTAAAGTGTGCTTTGGAAGTATGTATGGCTCTACTAATGTCCTCATACATAACTTCGACCTCATCATCTGAGTATGCCGAGGTCGGTGCGTAGACCTGTATGACCTTCAGCGAATATCTTTTGGATATTCTGAGTATCAGGTACGCTACCCTACTCGACACACTAGTGATGGACACAACGTTGTCTATGAGTGACTTGTGGACGATAAATCCGACACCACCTTGGGACTGCTGTTCTTCCTCCCGGTAGTAAAATAAGTTGCCGGATTTTAAGGTTATCGTGTCCTCGCCCTTTCTTAGGACCTCCGATAAACCAACAATATTCCACCGCAACTTATTTATCTCTTCTTCCAGCTCAACAAGCTTCTCATCTGTCCTCAACGTGCGTGCGTTGTATGTCACCAGAGCCAATTTTCGTTTTTGGTGGTAGCCGAATCTCTGCCGGAGTTTCTTAGCACCCCTTGTCCTGTCGTTACCATGGCTGCTACCGTGGCCAGGACGAACAGGACCGCCGGGGACTAGGGGCCTGGTTTTCCTCTGACCTTCCATAATATTGATTTGGGGGGGGTTTGCCATACTCGCCACGCTTGGCAGGCGGGTTGGCGAGCGCAGTTTATGGTCGTAGAAGTGTTATGGGAACGCTACTGCCCATTCCCTAGTTTTCCCTTAGTCGCCTTGTACGACACCCGATGGGATGAGATGGGTTGGTCCTATTTTAAGCCGGGAACCACGTGGCAATCTTGTCTATAGACAAACTCTATGCTTTTAATAATTGCGTGAGTGTGTTTAGCTGTCGATGCGATGACAGATGTCAGATGACGAGCGACCAATAACAGATAGTCGATGTGAGACGGCGGACGGGCCTACTGTGTGATTCTATTGGCAATGGGGCGAGCAATCGGACATATCGCGGAGCAGCTAACCTCACTGCATTCCATGCTACGATAATAATCTTTAATTATTAGGAGCATCTTCTGATATTTTGCTACCAAAGTCGGGATATAGAGGAAGATCAGTGCCCCGAACAAGAACCTAGTGTTATTTCAAGATTTCCATGTTCAGCCACCATGCGGACGACTATGAAAACGAAGATAAACCCACCTTTCACCGTTAAAAACATTGAAACGGCTATCCAAAAAACATAAGCGCCGATATGTATATAATTCTTAGCCTCATATTAAATAAATACCGCATTCATATTCAATAAAGTGCACAGAATTGTAGCTCAACGCTAACCAATATCGGCTCATTAATTATGGCTCAGCCGTGAGTGCTGCCTTTAAAACAACCCATTTTGCTCGCTCTTTTCAACTTTCTAAATTATTAAACAAAATATTTACTTAGCTACACCATAATACACGTTTTTGGGGATTTATTACTGAAAAAAGATGTGGTCGTGGTTTTTTTATCAAAAAGGTCTGTCTATTTATATCATTACGCCAGATCTCTCGCAGCGTAGGCAGAGAGTACAGAGTTCCAACAGGTTATTTCATTACATACCTCAGCAGAATCGAACAAATAAAAAAAAAATAGAGCGGTCGGGGGACCCCCGTCAGGAACGAAGTTCCTTAGGTTATTTTTAAAACTCTCAACGTCACTTAATATGTAGATTTCTATTGATTATATTAGTGAATTTTATTCATGCCAATAGCCCTCTTGTATTCAACTCTCTCTTTGTCTCTCGCTCTCTAATTTGTATATTTCATTTTATATTTCATCTTTTTATAAAGCATAATCTCGAAGTAAGGATTTAAAATAATATATTGCATTTAATATTTTAGGAAAAATAGTCATTTATTAAAAATTAAACATAAAACAGTGAATCATAAATTATATGTAAAATAACCTAAATAAGTAATTATATGATTTATTACCTTACTTTTCTAAGTTGGCATTATTTACACTTGTTGATTTCTGTATCTCGACATTCCATTATTAAATTGCAATAATGACAATATAAATGTGTGTGTGAGGTTATAGATAGATAGATAGATTCTACTGACCTTCCTAATAGCCATTATACTGTGTCCTTCGTTCTCGATATAAACTATATTAGCAGCTCTCTCGAGTCGCTTGGCAACCGCGCGTCATTTAGAAACTTCAAAAGCCTCTATGGTATCTGTGGACATAACCTCTGGAACCATTCTTTTGAAAGCGCGGCAGCCGACGCTTTGTAATAAAGTTTTTGGTCGACATTTAATTTAATAACGTGTTATGGCACTGAAATTATATAACAAAAAGGTTGTAATATACTCAAGTGACCGTGTGAAATAAATTTAAAACATCGTATAGGCAAATTTAGAAAAGTTTACGTCCTGGCAAAGGAGTACATTCTAAAAAGATCAACCGATAGTTGTTTATGTGTGGTGTTTTCAGCTTAACTTGTTTATTTATATAATATCTAATATTTGGAGACGTGAGTTTCGTCATATTAAAATTTGGGAAAGCTTCGTCGCCCGAAAAGTAAACTTATGAAGTCTATGTCCCTATTCGTGTACAAACAGTTTAACACGAAATATACCTGAAAACGATTATTAACCGTCTATAAATTGGCAATGTTATACCTCCTATAAGAGAAATTAGGGGGACGTTCATCAATTATGATGATTGTTAAGGATCGATGGCATTTTAAGGACACGGGTAATGTACGAGATACATTGACGTGGTCCGCAAGACTTGACGATAATTCAAGGACACGAGTGGTGTACGAGATACATCGGCGTGGTCCGCAAGTCTTGGGGCCCATACGAGATATGTGCTGAAGGTCATACTACTCATAGGTTTCATCCATGAGGTGTTCCTGTGCAGTTCACACTTCTACAATGGTAAGAATCAAAAATGTTACCTAAAATACATACCTTAAACATGCCTAACACAGTAAATACAAAGACTATTGCTATAAACTATAAGCAATTTGTCATACTAATCTCCAAAAGGAGACTTACTGAAAGGGTAATTGAAGTGACATTGTTTATGTATAACAATACATTATTAATAACAAAAGTCACTCCTTTGCAGAAACATAGTGTTTTTATTGATTTCATTATTAGACATACTTGTATAATAATACTGAAATAGCCCAAACTGGAGCTTATTACACAAAGAATTGTGCAAAATTATGAGTACTTGTATTAAAAAGTTAAATCCAGCAATACTTATTCCTGAACAGGGTTTATAACCAAATAAGCCAAAGTAATATACTAATGGCAATGCCTGTTGTAACTGACAAGCAACAGGACTGTAGATTCATTCCAAATATAATATCTTATCCTATGGATGCTGCGGCAGGCAGGTTGTGGGATAATTTGTGTTATGCACAAAGATACTTAAAAGATAATATAAAATACCTGGTCTATCCAGTTAACATAAAACTAATAATTATCTATCAATATTATCAACCCAGGCTCCTTGCAGGGTAGCCAGAAAAGATAAATCCTAACAATACAGTCATGAAACCTTTATTGAGATAAGAACCTTTAAGGTCAGCAGTATATATTTTGCATAAAAAGAGTGTTAATATAGTGGATTATCAATATGGAATTATTAACTAGCTAGTCATAGCCAGTAGTTAAAATTTCATAAAACGACCACCGTTGTAACCAATATAGAACAACAATCCTCATCCTGGGTGTGAAAATATTAAGTCACAGTGTACCTATCAGTTCACCAAAAACAACATCACGTTGGACATTGGAAATCTCCTACCAAAGAAAGTGAGGTACAAAAAGCATGATAGGCATTTTACACAAGGACTTGGTTTTTAAGTTGCTGAAAAATTCAGAAAAACTATCAGGAATACATAATGGGTTTTACAAAGAAACCATAATATTGGAGGCTAAGGGTATTCACTGACTTTGGTATGTATCTATGACACTAATAATGCCTTCAACGACAAACATAATTTTATTGGTTTTGTGCAAGTACTTGCACTTCAGACAAGTGAATCTTGTCATACATATGTTTAACATTATGTATAGAAACATTATTATTAGAAACACTATTGTTTAATAATTGATATATATATATAAAAAATAGACCTTACAGTCATAATAAATATACTAATAAAATATTTATTAGTACCTATTCAGTTTTCTATCATGTAATGAGTTCAATGGTTTTGGGATTTTTGATTATTTCCTGCATCAATTATAGTGTACTTAATAATATTAGAAATTTGAGGCACACACAATGGAAAGCTATACATCAATTCATCATTGGGAGAATTAGATGGTTTTACTGTATTTTTGTTTGATCATATGATAATCAATAAATAATATGTAATTAAATAAGATTATTCAAGAAATTAATAACTATAAAAAATAGTTTTGTAATTAGTTTGGAATGGGTACAGTTATTTTGAACACTAGTGATGTTTCTGGTATAGTTATGATAACACAAGCACAAACGGCTACCATTAAAATAACAAGTTGGTTTTAGAGCACTATATATGTTGTAATTTATTTAAAGGTGTTTCAGTAAAAAATATTGGATTGAGATATCATACAAAAATTTGCAATTTTGGTATTGTTATATTTAAATTATTACATCCACATGTTACATGTATCTTATAAATAGGTATCTATATATAAAAGAACATAAAGTCATGCAAATGACTTGATAATAATATCCATTTGAAAATTTAATGATATTATGTTGACATGCTACGGTGGATGAAATATTGAGTTACATTATTTGAAAGTATGGATTATCTTAAACAAGAATAATCAAAAGCATATGCTTATCACAGGTATGATAAATATTATGTAGTATCAGCAATAATCTAAGTCCTAAGGAACTTGATATTATTTATTTATTATTAATGGGGGATACATAATAATAAGTTGAGTAGCACTCGATTCTCCCGGTTGGACATCTAGAACTAACTAGAAAGTTACGCATTGCAATTTTTTTTTTTTTACTTATAAATACAGTCACATACAAAGAAGCAAAGGAAGTGTGGTATGAAATGAAAATTTCATGGTATGAAATAATTCAGTTATGAATAGGATTCACAATATGATACAGTTTTAACCCGTGGTTCGGTTTAGCAGACTGTAACTTATTCGCTTCTTAAGTTATTACTAAATTAGGAGTGTATTTTTTCATCAGTAATGTAATTGGTTCAGGTGTGGCCCGATCGTATTGCCAAAACGAATGTTCGCGGGCGTTATTGCGCAGGAACGAATCGTTAAGTAATACATAAAGATTTATGTAGCCAAGGATTTATTTGTCGGTATAGTTTCGAAATTTAAATTGAATTAATAATAGTGGTATAGTAATAACACTGGGGTAGGTTATGTTTGTTTACCACGCATTAATACTGCCCTTCGTTCCAGACTCTAAAATTGGGGGGGAGGGGGGCGAGATTATATAGGTAAAGCACATAGCCTTATGTGAGGAATATCTCCAGATAAGATGTGTGTGTGTGAGTGATGTACGCGGATGGCCGCGAGGCCTTTACAGCTTCACCGGACTTAATTCCATATAAGCTCATTAGTACAAAGGCCTCTAGTACAAAAAATGTTAAATTTTGATATATGTACATCTTTAAAGATTAAAAATATTACTGACATTAAATATAGCAGAATGTTGATAAAAAAAAAAAAAAAAAAAACATAAATTAAATATGTAATGATAGCAAAAACATTCTTATAATCACCAAATTAATTCGTAACCTTTGTTTGGTACTGTACTCAAAAAGAGATCATTTGACAAAAAAAAAAAAAAAAAAGAATCACATGCCTGTTGGAAAACACATTAGTGGGGAAATAGGTTTCCCTGTTATATTTGTATCATATTGTTATAGATTGGGTACTAACAGACTTTGTTTTCAGGTCTAGTACACAGTAAGGGTTTCTAGCTATCTATCTATCTCTATCCATATTATGACGCCAGATTTCTTGCGGGGTGGGCAGAGAGTGCAAGGTTCCGACGGGTTTTTTTTCTTGCATGCCTGCCTGGCTTTCTTCACTCTCATAGTTCGTCTCATAATGGTTGTCGATGATACAAGAATTATTATAAAGGATTTAATTTTATATAAACAAAACTCTAGATGGGCAATTCTTCAACTCTTGTTATATAGAAGATATCTATAGAAGAAAGATCTCTATAGAAGACATAACAGATGGAGACTGCACTGATATCTGATAAGTAATGATTGATTAATATTACCCGGTATTAATGAATTTTGGACATCAGGTGTGGTATAAAGGTACATATCAGGTGCTTTAAAGGTTTGGTTGGGATGGATCTACACTACAAAACATAACATGTTATAGAATTTGATTATATAAATTTATTTTAAATAAGTTTATATCATAGACAGACTGGTTGTAAGAAACAATATAGGTGTATATATTTGTTGTGTTTGTGTTGTATGGCAATACAAAGAACGGGAATGTGTTATAGTACAAATATACTCATGATATGTTACTTTTTAGAGGTCACGCTCAAAAAAAAAAAAAAAAAGAATCCTTTATGTGGTATACTTCAACTTTACCCTTATAGCTCTAAACAGCTGCTAATATAGTTTATATCGAGAACGAAGGACACAGTATAATAAGTGATCAAACGAACTTACCTAAAGTGAAGTTCGATCATTATTATACGAAGTCCTTCGTTCGAAGATATAAGTACCCAATCCGCCCTGCCCGTTGGTAAAGTTGAAATGTACTACTTCTAAAAGGAATGGTTCCAGGGGTTATGTCCACAGATACCATAGAGGCTTTTGAAGTTTCTAAATGACGCGCGGTTGCCAAGCGACTCGAGAGAGCTGCTAATATAGTTTATATCTTCGAACGAAGGACTTCGTATAATAATGATCGAACTTCACTTCAGGTAAGTTCGTTTGATCACTTATTATTTGCCGCCCAGTTTAACAACTCCACATTTTTTTTTTAATTTATTTAATAAAACGTTGCCCCGCACTAGGATTTATTCCTGTGTCGTAGGTGCGTTTACAAACATGAAATTTCACATACACAAATACCCAGACCGAAACAAATAATTGTGGATCACACAAAGATTTGTCCTATGCGGGTATCGAACCCACGACTATTAGACACAGTGGGCGGAGCGTCTTAAGTCCACTGCGCTAAACCGTTCGTTAGTGTAAGAGTTCCACATTAAAAGATGATTTCAAAGATGTGTAAATATTTATATTATTTTGATTTACGTAGATCTAGGTAGTTATGTATTCGCAACCCGTACTCAGTTCAGTGCAAGTATATTAGAAGATGATGCAATAAAAACAAAGTATTGCTCATGCATATCTATTCTAAGAATGGGTATATCACTTTATCTTGATCTATCTCTATCTATAACCTCACGCCAGATCCCTTGCGGGGTAGGCAGAAAGTACAGCGTTCCAACAGGTTATCTTGATAGTATAATATATTTATGTACGTGCGCACTTATTATTCAAATTTTATTTTATTTATTCTTACCTATCTCGTTAATTCTTAAATTGGCTAAAGTTGTTTTAACTCGTTTAAATCGTTCCTGGATTCGCTGTAATATATATATATATATATGTTCAACAATAATTAAAACTCTTCGATATGCCTAGTTTATAGTTAATTTGGATATCTGAATTCTTAAGAAAATGGTAATCACCTCTTCAAAACTGGAACATCGTTTTTTGTAAAAAACCTGCAGGGCTAATTGCGGTATCTAAGTCTTACGTTATTTAAATGACATGTTGTATATAATAACATATGTTTCTTTTAGTTAAAGGTACCTTATATACTTCCACGCTTACTTTGTTTGTTTTTGTTTTTTTTTACATACTTCTCAATTTTTCTGGAGTAATTAGCGTAAACCAACAAAATGTACTAGCTGGTATTTAATGAAACCTATTATTAGCCTTAAAATTGCAAGATTATGACCTGTTATATAAACTGTAACGCCGTTAATTTCATAAATAAATAATAAATAAAGAACTTTTTTGATGGTTCAGCATACTTGCTTAACTGCGTATTCGTTAAGACACGTCATTATAAACATATATAAGAATACATGTTTAGTCTTCGTTCAGTTCCACTAACTTTTTTGATTAGTTAGCAGTTATGAATTATTACGGCGCACTCTGCGTAGGCGACGCCGTCGTAAACATGTTTGTTTGGCAATGCCTATAAATAGCCATCACCAGACAAAGTACCTCAATATCATTTTAGCTCTTTTACCGTTTGCGCAAACCCTAAGTAATATTATTGACTGCGTATCTATGCACTTGGTTTTGTTATGAGAATGTCATCTGAATTCTTTAATATAAAAACAATAAAGATTCTATATTGCACCTACGTACGTAGTCACTTGGAATATGCAGTGCAAGTGTGGAATCCTTGTTATAATGTGCATATTACGCGCCTAGAAAATATTCAAAGAAAGTTTCTTTGTTACATACAATTTCGCGCTAAAACATACTTACCCAACTGTACCGCCAGATGTCAAAAATTCCACTTTCTTCCTCCCTATGAACGAATAAAAATTGCTGATTTGGTGCTTTTGTTCAAGATAGCTAATGGTGATGTGGACTGCCCTGATATTCTTGAGCAAATTAGACTTTGTACGCACACAACCTCACTCAGAAAACCTAGTCTCTTGTATGTCCCTCTAGTAAGAACTAATTATAGACAAAATGCGTTCATTATCAGGATAAGCAGATGTTTTAATGTTCTGGCCAGTGATATAGATATTGATCTATTTAATTGCTCCATAAGTCGGCTTAGAAAGCAGCTAAGCGACAAATTCTTTCAAGACCAACTAACAGGTAATTAACAGACCTTTTTTTGCTATATATATATAGATTCAGATTTAGGGGTGCTGCGGTCGGGTAACCTCCTAGTGTGCCCGGCCCATTGCCAGTCCCGCGGATACGTCCAGAGGAACGACAATGGGAACGGGACGGTGCACCCCGGGTATCGTCAATAACTTCCCTCACGGGGGATCTTGTTGGTGATGGCGGATGACCTGACATGGCGCGGTGCTTGGGATTGGGTGCTGCGGCAGGGGGTAGGGGGGGGAGGGAAGGGGGGGACAATCTCCTGCGTGTTTGTGCCGTGCGCGGTGACCCGTACAGCAGGGTGAAGGAGTCCTGGGGGTTGAGTCGGTGATGGACCGGTAGTTGTTGTCTGTCGCCGGCAACACGCCTCTTTGGTCTGGATCTCTGTCCAAACGGGAGGCTGTCACGTAGCCGCGTGGCAGTCAATCGGCTGAAGTCCATCTTTCAGATGGGCTAGGCTAGGGTTCTGGGGTGAAGGGGTCCGCAGGCGGCGGTGTGAGCCTACACTACGCGGGAGTGGAAGTGAACACCGTTAGTCTCGTGGACAACTCACCCTGGAACCCTATACTCTGATGATAGCCCTGGTGCTTACAAAGCATCCCCAAAGGTGAGGACTCCGTGGCGGGTGGGGAATCATCAGAGTGAAGAACATCATTAAGTCACATGGACAAAAAAAGAAATAAAAACCCCAAACCAGTCCCCAAAAAGGGACAAAGTGCGTCATGCACACAAGGCCCCTCGGGGCAAAGTGTAAGGCCCTCGGGCATGAAAAAGGCAGCGGGACAAGTGACGGCAGCAAACCCCAGTGGTGGCGCCAGTCTGGTCCCCAAAATTGCACCTATGAGTTGCGGATCTGGAGGAGACACAGTGTCTTCCGGTCTGCCCCCGGCTGCCAAGGTGGAGGCGAAGGCGTCCGGCTCTGCTGGACCCGGAAACCAAACCACCCAGGCGGCCGGTGCTGGCGGACTGCGTGACCATGTCCCCCCTAAGGGACGCAAAAGACTCAGCGGGCTCGATAAGCGGAGGAAGCGAATCGAGCTCGCAAGGCAATCGGCTGTCTCTCAGATGCCCGTACAGGAGGCGACGCTCTCTAAACGGGCGAGAGAGGTCAGCGATGCGGCAGGGGATCTGAAGCGAGTTCGCCTCGGGTCCTCCTTTAAGGATGCCCTGACTATGACAAGAATGGTCATCATTGCGGATGACTATCCCAAGACGATGCTTGATGAGGAGACTGCCTGGAACATCAAGGAGGTCATCTGGAGGAGGATGTGGAGCGATCCGGTCCTCACCATTGATTGAAAGGGGGTCCAGGGCGGCATCATCAGCATAACTTGCTCCAGCGATGAGGCGATCACCTGGCTGAAGCACTACGACGGTCAAACTGTCGGTGGTGTCAAGGTCAAGGTGATCAGGGATAGGGACTTACCCCGTCCTGTGAAAATGGCGTGGAAGAGGACACGCGTGAGTGAAAAGGTCTCTCTGTTAATGGAGCTTCAGATGCTCCAGCGACTCCCATAAAGTTATACTCACGGACCGCTGGAGGGTCGTGAACACGACGACAGAGGGAAGACAAGCTAGGAGCATCATCCTGATGGATCAGTCCTCGGCTGATGCCATTAAAGAAGCCGGGTACATGCTGCACGCCGGGCTTGACCGCAGCTACTTCAAAGTCCTTGAAACGTCAGAGGACAAAGAGGAGGCTGTGGTTGGGTCCGATAAACCAGCGGTAGTACCCAACACTACTCCGGTGGAGACACTACCAGACCATCAGCAGGGGGGAAACACCCCTGCAACAGATAAGGAGGAGGCACTGCTCGCGGACTGTCCGGTCCCATCGCCAGCCATGTCGGTGAGATCGGATGGACTAGCGGGCGGCTTCGACAATCTGGGCATCACGTCTTCCCCAATAGGGGAGGACGATGAAGCCCCAGATAGCAGCGAACCGGAGGAGAGCTGCACGGTAGGTAGTCCCTAGTGTGGACTACCAACTAAACACAACCAGGCAACAAAGGAGCTTGGCTTAAGGTGCGTACAAATCAACTTGCACCATTCTAAGGCGGCTACGGCGATGCTAGATCGCCAGCTGCGAAGAGCTAAATTTGACTTAGCACTTATTCAAGAACCCTATATTTATAGGGGACAGATAAAGGGCCTTGATGGAGCGGGGGGTAACCTGTTTCACAATTGCACAACTAATGACATGAGGACCTGCATTTTTGTCAGGAATGGCATAAACGCTTTGCCTCTGTCCATTTTCTGTTATAGGGACCTCACCACGGTGAAGTTAAAATTGGAAGGTAACAAGGGCAGCCGAGCAGTCATCTTCTCGGCTGCCTATCTGCCCTACGAAAGCGCGGACCCTGTTACAACGCATCTGCGGGACTTGGTTGAATATTCCTGCAACAAGAAGGTTGAGCTAATCGTAGGATGTGACGCAAACGCGCATCACGTCGTCTGGGGCAGCTCAGACACTAATCAAAGAGGGGAAAAACTTCTGGACTTTCTGGTAAGCACTCCTTTACAAATTCTCAATAAAGGAAATAGGCCCACGTTTGTTAATAGACGTAGGGCAGAAGTTATTGACATTACAGTTGCCTCTAATAGAGCGAGCAGACAGGTAAACAACTGGCATGTCTCCAATGAGATCTCATCCTCCGATCACAATTATATATGTTTTCAGTATGGGATGGAAACGTTTAATATAAACCCAAGAAGGCGGAACCCAAGGAACACTGATTGGGCCGCATATAAAAGTGACCTTAAAGCAGAGTTAGGGAAGGTCCGAGGCAGACTCAGCTCTGTATTGGATATAAAGTTCGAAGCGGATAGCGTAGCTCGGGCAGTAAAGACCGCCTGGACTAATAACTGTCCGGAGAGCAGAGTCATAGCGAAACGTGACCCATGGTGGACACCAGAGCTAGCGCGGTTAAGAGTAGAAACTCGACGTGCATTCAACACTGCGAAAGCAACCAAGAACTTTGGGGAATATTCTACGATACTCACGAGGTTCAATACAGAAGTGCGGAGAGCAAAAAGAAAGGCTTGGAAAAGACACTGCCAAAGCATAGACAGCCTCCCTGAGGGTATGAGGTTAGCCAAGGCAATATCCATGGCCAAATTAAATTCACTTACTACAGTGAGGAATGAGGTAGGGGAACTTACAAACAATGGGGAAGAAACACTGAAAACAATGTTCAACGTGCACTTCCCAGGTTCGGTAGCAATACAGGGAGAGGACACCATGTGTGATGTCCAAATAGATGAGCTGACTGGGAGACGGCAGGCAAAGTCGTGGAACAGAACAAACTCAAATGGGCCTTAAAGAGCTTTCAACCATTTAAGGCCCCTGGTCCGGATGGTGTTTACCCCATCCTACTACAAGAAGGGGAACCAGTACTCAGCCAACACCTGTGCAGACTATTCAGGGCGTGCGTGGCCTTTGGGCATACCCCTAGTATCTGGCGGCAGGTGACGGTGACGTTCATTCCCAAACCAGGGAAACCCAACTACGAGGATGCTAAATCCTACAGACCAATCAACCTGTCCTCATTCTTTTTAAAATGTCTAGAGAAAATGATAGATAGGCACATAAAGGATGATCCACTAAAGGATTATCCCCTACATAAGATGCAATGCGCTTATCTACCTGGTAAGTCTACGGAAACGGCATTGCACTATGTGGTGAATCGTGCAGAGATGGCTCTGCAGCAAAAGGAAATTTGTGCTGCAGCTTTTCTGGATATCGAGGGTGCATTTGATCGCACAACATTCTCATCCATAGAACTAGCTGCTATAGAGCATGGGATAGAACGAACTCTTGTCAGATGGATCAAAAACATGCTAAAGAACAGGATAGTCCAGTCCATTCTATTAGGAGAAGGGCTATCCGTAAGAACTACTAAAGGATGCCCGCAAGGAGGGGTCTTATCGCCGACTCTGTGGAGCCTGGTAGTGGACTCTCTCTTGAAGATAATCAACAAAGGTCCGTTCTACGGAGTAGGATATGCGGATGATATAGTGATAGCAATCAATGGGAAGTTTCCAAACACAGTATCGACACTGATGCAGGAAGCTCTAGATAAAGTAACAAACTGGTGCACAACAAATAGCCTCTCGGTCAACCCGACGAAGACTAATGTCATCCTGTTTACAAGGAAAAAGGTACTGACGGGTTTACAGGACCTGCACATGTACGGAAGTGAAATTAAATGGGTCACTGAGGTCAAGTATCTGGGGGTGACCCTGGACAAGCAACTGAAGTGGCATACACATGTTGATCTAACCATAGCCAAAGCACTGAGAGTGCTGAATATGTGTAGGTCAGCGTATGGAAAGGCATGGGGACTACAGCCCAAAATAATGCACTGGTTATTTATCACTATGGTAAAACCGATATTAACGTATGGATGCATCGTATGGTGGCCTAGAACCAAGACACAGACGTGCAGGGATTCCTTAACAAAACTGCAGAGGACAGCCTGCCTGGCCATCACAAGTGCTTTCAAAACAACACCGACGGCAGCTACGGAGAGGCTACTCAACCTGACTCCATTACATATCGTCATTGAAACTGAGGCAAGGAAGGCACTCTATAGGCTAGAGAAAGCTGGACTATGGAGCATAACGGCGCCAGGCCTCGAACACACCAAGCTAGAACCGGATAAGGAACTAGATGACATAAGGAACATGAGAAGCGACAAGATCCTAACCACATACATGTTCAATAAGAGATTTAGCACTCACATCCCAACCAGGGAACAATGGAAAAGTGGTCTAAACAAGCAAGGCAGGGAGCAAATGATATGGTACACTGACGGATCCAAAACCAAGTTTGGAACAGGAGCCGGAGTATACACGGAAGGATACAGCCTCAGCCAAAGCATGGACAGGTTTACATCAATATTCCAGGCAGAGACCTATGCGATAAACATTTGTGCAAAAGAGATATTGGACAAACGAATCACGGGCAAGAAAATCTACATTTGTAGTGATAGTCAGGCTGCCCTCAAGGCCGTCGGCTCCTATGAGCTAAACTCAGCACTGGCTGCGGAGTGCGCATACCTTCTTGACAGATGTGGAGCGCGCAACACGGTCAGGTTAGTCTGGGTCCCTGGGCACACGGGAGTTGATGGCAATGAGCGTGCGGACGACTTAGCCAGGAAGGGAGCAATGGGAAAACCCGTTGGTCCAGAACCGTTCATAGGCATACCAGACGGTGCCTATAGAGGCGCACTCTTCAAATATGCCCAAGAACAACATAAGAAAGAATGGGAAACACACACAGGGCTTCGACACTCAAAGGAATTCCTTTCCGCATGGTGTGAAAGCGATTGCAAGAGACTACTAAAATATAGTAGACTACAACTAAGGCAAATAACGGGAGCATTCACAGGCCACTATGGCACGAAAGAACATCTACACAAGATGAACCTATGCGGCGACGTGGTATGCAGGTGCTGTGGCACAGAAACTGAAACCATGAAGCACGTCGTCTGCCACTGCGACGCTCTGGCTGCGCGGCGAATGGAACTGCTGGGAGTGGCCTATCCAAACCCAGAAGAACTACGGCTCTGTCCCCCTGCTGGAATCTACAACCTAATACAGGGAGTACTGGACACCTCAGGTATGTAAGAGCATTAGGGCAAGGACAGCACAAAAGATCCCATGGGTCGAAGTGCGCCAGAGGTATCCTCGGTCCGGCAAGCCAATATAAGATAAGATAAGATAGATACTACCAGCGGAATTTTATAAATGGCCATCTATTATTGTATAAGCTGTCTAAGTACCTCTTACCTAGCCGTTAGATTCCCAAATATTGTAAAAATAAAATAGTAATATTGTAAATATCATTTGTAATATTGTATATTTTTATATTGTGAAAATAATATATTTTTATAAAACACAGCGCCTACCATTTAGTTGACTAGGTAGAGTGCTGTGCCTAGGCGACGAGATAATATAAATAATCAACGGATATTTCAATTATCACCTAACCTACTGTTACGACCGCCTGACGGCGGGTACAAATAAACACACACAATTATAAAAAAAATACAATTGTTTATTGTTAACAGGAAAAAATATATTTAATTACGCAAACAATTAAAAATCGTTATAAGAACAATCCAGAAAAAATAAAATAAGTAATAATATTAAAATGGGGCGTGAATTCCCGGCACAGGGGAGTTTTCGGGTCCACAAAAAAAACCTATGGGCGCTGGGGACTTATCTTTAGGCCGCTCGATCCCGTGACGCGTGGGGGGTCTTCGGTAACAGCCTCCACCGGCTAGGTGGGGAATTTGGAGGTGCCCTGTAGAAGGCCCTCAGCCGCCGAGGTCAGCGGGAGTCGACGGGCAGAAATGAGGCCTGCTGTCTCCCAAACCGTACTTTGTCAACCCGTACGGTGGACCCCCAGTTTTCTGGAACGCGCCGAATTGGACACATGTAGCGCGAAAGATCCGACCCCCAGGCACTAGGTGAGACCAGGAGTGGGCGTCGGCATCTTTCGCGAAGCAATTAAAATATTCACGAAATGGAGTGGTGATATTTACGTCCGGTTGAAATATAAGGAAAAACAAATATATAATAAAACTTATTACCCAACCCAGAATCAAACCCCAACATTATATTTAGGACTATCACCACTCCACTACGCTATGAGGTACAAAAAAATTTTATTTCTACACATTACGGTAGGTCTATAAAGACATCGAAACAATGACCATTGATATTTTTTTTTGTCGGGTATAATGAGAAAACCCTCTTTCGTGACATCAATCCAGCGAATAATTTTGTGTTACATTATAAAATTTGCGGTGGCAATTTCTAATAGATTAACAAAACAAAAATCTCATTATTTTAATGTATGAAGTTAGAAATTTAGTAATTACGGAATTTTGATAACAAATATTTTAGAAAAATAGATATTCACAAGCCACCGATGTTCAACAACACACGCGTGGAATGCACAGTGGGAATTAATTATCGCGGCCATATCTCTCCTGGTTTCTTGTGGAGGCTGGATCGATTTGGACGAAATTAATATGATAATAGAAATGAAGAAAAATACCGCGGTGAAACATATTCAAAACTTATCGAATGATTAAATAGAAAAGGTTATATTTTACATTTTTTAAGATACTAGCTGTCACATTTGGTAACGTTGTTACCCACTATTAAGAAATATATATAGCCACAGAAAAATACACTATTAAAAGGTAGAACGAATCACTTGTTGAATAGTAATCGAATTAATCCAGACACGAAAAATTAGTTAACAGCAATCAGAACTATTGGAATAATTATATTGAAATTACCAAGGGGGTTGAAGAATGTTGCTAATTTAAACTTTTATTTTTTTATTTTAATAAAGCACTGTTCGAACGGAACTGAATTGTTGTCGTGCGAGCTCTGGCGTCGGAAAAGGGTTGTTCCTGCGCGAACTCGTTTTTATATACTGCCCCCCCCAGGACGGCCTACTTCCTGCCTGGCAACAGTGCGCACTCCCCAGATCTCTTGATCCTTCGTCTGAGACGAGGACAGAGATATAGAAAGAACGGCTCAACCGAAGCAAGGCACGCCCTAAACTATTGTCTGTTTTTTATAAAATTCTTGTGGGACTAAGTTAGCAATAACCGAACCGAGTGAGATAGGATCATTGTCCCGTTGTTCGCTATTGTATTATTTCTAGATCCTTCTATGTTGTGGGCGTTTCTTATTAGGTGTTCTAGAAGGAATTTGATTTCCGGTGCCAACGAATACCTTATATGGTCATTATGATGCTATCACTAGTTAAGGCGCGCGGTTTCCATTCGATGTAACAACTAGTTATTTTGATTGTCTGTGCGTAAAGATTTTTTATTTTTATTTTATATTTTTAAAACTATGTTGCGACGTAACACTACCTTACCGCGATTTGTGAGAGCAGACGTTTGCTCAACAGTAAGACAGTATAGGCTACAATAGGATTTACATTGACGGACGATTTGGCGCAGTGGTTAAGCCGCTCCGCCCACTGGGTCGAATAGCCGCGGGTTCGATTCCCGCACGGGACAAATATTGTGTGACCCACAATTATTTGTTTCGGTCTGGGTATTTGTGTATGTGAAATTTCATGTTTGTTAACGTACTCACCACACAGAAATAAATCCTAGTATGTATCTTTTAAAAAACTTATTAAAATACAAACGTAACCCACGTCTGTTTTTAAAAAGTTTTTTAAACGATTTTTATAAAGAAAACGATAAAATATATTTTTTGATGTGCTGGAGCAAGTGAATGAGTTTGTATATCTTGGATGCGCCTTCAGTAAGGATGGGAAATACACCGCTGATATAGAGAGAAGAGTGAATGCAGGTAATAGAATGAATGGTGCGATGGGAAGGCTACTTGGGAGCCGGCACTTAAGCCAAAAGGCGTAGCTGGCCATGCATAACGGAGTGCTTGTCCCAACGCTGTTATATGGCAGTGAGAGTTGGGTATGTAAGAAGGAGAACGAAAGCAGGATAAATGCGGTCGAAATGCGATCTCTGCGGAAGATGTGCGGAGTCACGCTGACCGACCGTATTCGCAACAGCGTAGTAAGAAAGCGAGTAGGTATGAAAGATAGTATCGGTGTAAAGATGGTATGCTCCGTTGGTTTGGGCATATAGAAAGGATGCCAGAAGAAAGAATGACAAAACAGATATACAATGCGAAAGTGGAAGGATGTAGGTGCCGGGCAAGATCTAGACTATCTTACCATGACCAAATAGACCGTGTCTTAGCTGAAGGGCAAGTCAAGAGTCTCCGTTACCGGCGAGTGTGTATGAGACGAACTATGAGAGTGGAGGAAGCCAGAGAGGTATGTAAGGAAAGAACCTGTTGGAACTCTGTACTCTCTGCCTACCCCGCGAGGGAGCTGGCGTGATGATATAGATAGATAGATAGAGATATATTTATATCATCACGCCAGAGCCTTTGCGGGGTAGGCAGAGAGTAATAACTTCTTTCCTTACAGACCTCTCTGGCTTCCTCCTCTTTCATAGTCCGTCTCATACAGGCTCGCCGGTTACGGATTCTCTTTACTTGCCCATCAGATAAGACGCGGTCTATTTAATTCTGTTACTATTCATTTTAACAAATCTAGTGAAATTGTAAACTGGCGGTGTTTACAATCATCCGGTGCCAAAGACACCGTATACATACTTACGCTGCCCATCATCACTTCTCAGCTAACCAACGCAATCATTACAAATGTAAACCTTAAAACAATTAAAAAAATGCTGTCACACCTATATTAAAAAGCAGTGATGGCCTAGTGGTTAGACCGTTGGCCTGCAAAGTCAGAGGTCTCGGGTTCAAGCCCAGGCACGCACCTCTGTCTTTTCGAAAGCATTTGCGTATTAAACATTAACTATCACTTGCTTTAGCGGTGAAGAAAAACATCGTGAGAAAACCTGCATGCCTGAGGGTTTCTCGAAGGTGTGTAAAGTTCTCCAAACCGCACTGGGCCAGCGTGGTGGACTACGGCCTAAACCCTCTTAATTTGAGAGGAGGCCCGTGCCCAACAGTGGGACAGTTTCTTAATAGGGCTAATATCATTATTATTACACCTATATTCCCTAAGCGAGGGTGGCAGAGGTGTACTGTGTACGCCTACTATTCGCTGACGACTTTAGGTCTCATGTAATAGGGAGCGAGTCTATTGCCATTTATTGCCAGTATTATTTGCGTAACGCAGCCAGCTGTAATTCTCTGTCGTTGCAATTGGAGTTGGACATCTTTTGTATCAGCTCGAGCTCAATCAGAAAACGTATGAGTAGTGAGTTTTTTGTGGATAGCGACCAGCGTTAGCTCTGAGTTCAACCTATCTACTTGCTCTGGTTAAGTTCTTTTTGTGAATCTTCTCTCTTGTCATATTTGTGTTTCATAAATTAAAAGAATATTGTTTATTATTAAACCTTTTCTCATATTTAATTAATATTAAATTTCGGCCTTGTTTGTTTGTAATTGCGACTAAATTATATAGATGCTAAGTGTGGAAGCTTGTTGGTAGCAATTTGGAATATGTTTATATTTCTATATCTAAATGATCATCTATCATATCTGCCTCGTTGGTCTGGTGGCAAAGCGCATCGCTTTGTGATCATGAGGTCCTGGGTTCAAATCTTAGGTCAGAATAATGTAGTTTTTCTAACGAAAAATTCCCAGTATGAGTCCGGAGTCTGGAATTGTGCCCGGTATATGGCAATAGGCTCCCCCCTATTACATGGGACCTAACATCGTCGACAAAACGTAGGTGGACTCAGTACACCTCTGCCACCCCCGCTGGGGAGTATAGGCGTGACGGTATTTGTATCATTAGTCTGTAAGCTTTCCTAAGTATAAATAAATAAATATACGGAGTTTAATGCAAGACTCCAGACTGATACTGGATATTTTTCATCGAAAAATTACATTTAGTCCGACTTAGAATCTTAAGATCGCTACACTCATTATTCGCCAATTTACTAACGAAGCAGTCAGTAAATAACAAAATCTATCTATCTATAACATCACGGCTAATCCCTTTCAGGGTAGCTCTCTACTCTACAGAGTTCCAACAGCAATGGAAAGAACAAAATATCTAATTATAATTCATAACCATAACAAATTTCAATGCAATTAACGAACACACATATCAATTAAAATTATGAAGTTAAAGCTTTACCATTAAAAATTCAGCACACGACACTTTTAGTCAGAACCTTCAACAAATTAACCCGAAAGCTGTCGGGTTAAGGGCATTATAAGAATAAATAATGAGATGCCCTCTGTAGATCACAAGAATCCTCCAACCCCTCTCAATTAACGTAGAGTTGAAATTAATTTATTCTAACCAGAGGATGATTGGGTGGCGACCTAGTGAGAGCGGCAAGCGGAGATGTTAATAGCGCGTATTTTGATTAATTAGCTGTAAGTGAGAACAGGTAATATGTAATTAGTAAAATTATAGATAATTTAGATAGATTATATGTGGTGAATAGGTTTTGTGAGATTATTTTATACTGTTTTTCTGGTCAATAATCGTTTTGTTTTTGAAGTTACCGGCCCTTATGAGGCATTATGTGAGGCGTTCATCATCATCTTAATCATCACTACCATCATTATCATCATCAGTGAGGCCGAAAGACGTCCACTGTATAACTTTATATACGCATCCAGGTTGAATAAAGTTTTATTGGGGTTTTTTCTATCGAAATATTTACAGTAGCAATCAAATTATTAATGATAACCAGAGATCATTTATTGTGTATCAGACCTTCGGTTTTGGCAATTACACATTGACAATTTACATTATTTATCTAATCAAACTACTAATCTACCACTGGATCAGGAAGCGGTCACCACTGAGAGGATACAGCGAAAATAGTGAGAGGGCTTGTCTTTTTTATGTAATTCTGTTTCTATTTCTTTTTTTATTTATATTATGTGGGTACAATCAAAGCATAGGCTCGCCTTCTATTTATTACATCGCTACATAATATCGTGGACAAAAAGTGGGTGTATGCAATACACGTCTACTATCTTCACATGGCACCACTACCATAAAGGCGTGGCGATTCAGACTTTATTACCGATCTACTCGCTAACACTGACACCAAACCTTTAGGGCTTCTAAACCTTTGCTTTTTAGGTGTTACGAAGTCCTATGTCACCTTAATTGTTGACAGTACAAACTTAATAACAAACAAAATGACCTATTTATGAGACATCCTAACGCAAGCAGATAAGGACTTGCCTATTCATATTTGATTGTTCTAATTTAAACTGAACTGTTGCGAAATTAAAGTTTGTTTTGCAGGAAGCGTCATGGGACTCGAAAATTTGTTTATTTTTGAATGAGTGGGGAAAGACTTTGTGTATACAGTAGGTACTTTTAATAGGTCATGGCCTATCAGAAGTACTAATGTGAGATGTGAGTAATAAATATTTAATTATTTCGTGTTTCTCTGGCGTGAAGGAAGTGAATTTTGTAAACAAAGACTCACTCGTATTTACGTGATTTTATTTTATTTTGTTTTGTTTTATTAGGATAGCTAACAGCTTATGTGTATTCTAGTAAGACACAAAGTAGCAACTAAAAGCTAATTATATACTAACCAAATTCAACATAAAAATCAAGCTTACTGAATGGTTGCAGAAATTGTCATACGATTATACGGAAAGCATTTTAAACACTCTATCATAAATGCTCCAAACACTGTTACGTACATTGAGCTACAAGAATCGTGAAGTTGTCATATTTTTCTCATAGGAGGAACAATGGCTCCTGAGATACAAGTATTTTTTACTTAGTTCAGGAGTCAGTTGTTTTAGTATTATGATTACTGTTTTGTACAACTTAGGTTCTATATGTCTGACTTATGTAACATGATAATTGTACAATAAATAAATATTATTATTATTATAAGCTATCACAAAACAACTATTAATAACAATCACAGTTTTTTTGTTTCTATTTTTAAAAAAGCACATGTAAAAGATACTCGTACAAACTAACTACAAAGCAAGAGCAAAAATACAAACTAACTACAAAGCAAAAATATACACAAGCACAATGTTAATTAGGTTTAGACGTGCCAATTGGTCTTAACAATTTGTTTCTTACACTACCGATACTGTTGTGAAATAAATCCAAACTTATATCGTTAAGATCATTAAATGTCCTACTGGCTCTAATAAGGAAGCTGTTTTGTCTATAGTTTGTGTGAGCAAACGTCAGGCTGAAAGGTTTATAGCTGTTCCGAGGTGCTACTACTGGTATTTTAAAAGTAACTTTGCTTAGCAAAGCCGGACAATCAACATCTCCCCTTATTAACTTAAGAGGTAATATAAGATCTGCTATATTACGTCTAGCAGAAAGAGGTAAGAGATGAAGCTTGGTACAGCGTTCGTCATAAGCAAGTTTAGGTATCTTAAATTTGTAAGTAAGAAATCGTGTAAACTTGTTTTGAACCCTTTCAATCATAAGATTATATAATTCGTAACATGGATTTCAAATTTGACTAGCATACTCGAGATGGCTACGGATGTAAGCACAGTAAAGGATTTTAATGGTGTTCATACATTTGAAAGACTTTGACATACGCATTATATATCCAAACACTCTAAATGCTTTGTTGGTAGCAGCAGTAAAATGATTACAAAATTGTAATTTAGAATCTAGGATAACTCCTAAATCTTTTACCTCGTGTTTTTTTATCTAAATTATGATTTTTAATTTTGTAGTTATAACAATGCAGATATTTTTTCCGACTAAAACTCATAGAAAAACATTTACTTACATTTAAGTCTAGTTTATTTTGATGACAGTAAGCGTCAAGTCTTTCCAGATCTTCCTGGAGTTTCAATACTTTAGAATCATTATTTACAACTTGAAAAATTTTCATGTCGTCAGCTAATAGAAGATAATTTGAAAATAGGAAGCATTGGTCAATATCATTAACGAAAATTGTAAACAAGAGAGGTCCCAACAGAGATCCCTGTGGCACTCCTGATGGTATACTAGACCAGGAAGATATAAATCCATCAAGTACGACTGCTTGAGACCTATTCCTGATATATGAAGTAAACCATCTGAAGAGATCACCTCTAATGCCGATTCTCTGAAGCTTCAATAGTAACATCTTATAATCTAAACGATCAAAGGCTTATATATCATGACTCGTACTCGAGAACGGGTATTATAAAATTTCGGATTATCTTCACCGTAAAACAGATTGGGTTTGAGCAGTTCCTCAAGCAGCAACATTAAACAATGCTCTATAAAGCAATTTTGAAAAAGACAAAACAGATTATCAGAAATCCCGGAGACCCTTCAAAATGGCAATGTCGACCACTATGGAGCTTTTGGTTGAGTCCAACATACTCCTTAAGCTTTCTCTGAGGCTTGTGGAAGTCTTTTGTAGGATTTTCCTCAAGTACTTGCACATAAAAGGTCTCTATCTATATTATCACGTCATATCCTTTGCGGGATACGCAGTGGGAGCAGACTTCCAACAGGTAATTTCCTTACAGACCTTCCACTCTCATAGTTTATCTCATACGAAAAGGTTGTATACATATCTGTTTCATCATTCTTTTTTTTGACATTTTTTCTATATCTATGAACTTATATTAAATTTCTTACACGCATTTTATATAATTATGTTTCTTATAATAATAATAATAATAAGCCCGCAGGGCAGCTTGTGGCGAGCTGTTGGTGAGTAACGACACCACGGACCCGAGTGCTTCAGAGAGTCGAACAGGGCCCCTAACTCGGCGTGTCTTCGTCGGTCGAGTGGAAACCGAAGGGTGCCTGCAGGACTCTCGGCTCTGGCTAGCCTTAATTGGCCGTCCAGAGAGGAGCCGTGAGAGCTATATCGACGTAGGAAGATAATGCGTTCCTACGTCGATGTACTCCAGGGGTGGAAGTGTTAAAGGGCATAACGCCGCGAGTAACTTCGGAGAAAGCGCAGCACACCTCTCTACACCCCTGAGCCGCTCACACCGGTGTTGCCCTCAGTTGTCCTAGGACGACCGTTTGAGGGCCCATCTAGTAAGCGGCGAGTCACCGCCGGCCACGGGTAATTAGGTATCACTAATTATGGCCGGTGTCCGTCCCCTTTGAAATAGTCCAGTTTTTGTCCATCAAACCTCATTTACATAGTCCTTGTTTCTTTCCATAATTTACAATAGTCCTTGCACCTGCCGGGGTCAGTTCGCTGGTTATGTTTCTTCATTTTCAGCAAGTGATCTCAGCAGGTGGCTTACATAACATTAACTTCTCGCAAAGGGCCTCTACGTGTTGGACCCATGTCCCCATGCAAGCCTTTCAAAGGTCCGGGTAAAGCCCGTGAATCTCAGCGAGATACATATATAATAATAATATTTGCTCCGTTAAGAAACTGTCCCACTGTTGGGCACGGGCCTCCTCTCAAACTGAGAGGGTTTAGGCTATAGTCCACCACGCTGGCCCAGTGCGGGTTGGCGAACTTCACACACCTTTGAGAAACTCTTAGGCATGCAGGTTTCCTCACGATGTTTTCCTTCACCGTTAAAGCAAGTGATAATTAATTTTTAATACGCACATGCTTTCGAAAAGACAGAGGTGCGTGCCTGGGTTTGAACCCGAGACCTTTGACTTTGCAGTCCAACGGTCTAACCACTAGGCTATCACTGCTCTAATTATGTTTCATAGCGTAACAAAAAGTTAGATAATGGAATACAAAGCGCGAATATACTGCTACATTGCACTGCACAAAATATTGTTCGTTCGGTGCCTGCAGTGTGCATGGCGCCCAAGTTTCTAATCTACATTCCGAGTTTCATTTGCAAAGGTGGCCGTTCGTAACACCAAAGTGAATCGGACAACAGAAATATTCGTATTCACTGTAGTGACAGCTGTATTATCGTACCAATGACCATGTAAGAAAATGGTATTTTCAACTTTATGTAATTTACATCTAGATGTTCATCTGCCTTAAGTGAAGGAAAATATTTTAGCTAAGTATGATATATGATTGTATCATATTTTACCATATATATTTTTCTGCTTACAAGCATATACTCCATATCTACTAGCGCAAGTTTATAGCGGTCAAATAAATATTTAATTTAGACTCTCTTTCTCTCTCTCTTTACACTAATTTTTTAAAATATTTAAAAAAAACAATTTTTTTTTACAATATTTATAGAAGTTAATATTTTAATCACTGGCGCTCGGCAGAGCCAAAAAGCTACTTTACTATTCCAGTCAATTGCCAAACTTATTTATACAATGTTACAATGTGGTGTGAGCGTCACCCAAACTAAGGTGCTTAGAGCTCACTTTGATACCTACTTCCCGGGTTATAGGTATTAGATACATAATCAACTCTCTACTCTGCCAGCCCCTTTATATTAACCCGTCCCGCCATTCTTACTTACCCGTTTTCTCTAGTAGAGACTAGTCTAAGTGAATAATCTTATACCGTGTTACAAAAAGGGGTATGCTCCGTTGGTTCGGACATATATAAAGAATGTCAGAAGAAAGAATGACAAATGGAAGAATTTAGGTACCGGAGAAAACCTAGACTAACTTCTTTACCAAATAGTCCAACTTTTATCAGAAGGACAAGTCAAGTGTCTCTGTAACCGGCGAGCGTGTATGAGACGAACTATAAGAGTGGAGGGAGCCAGAAAGGTATGTCAGGTAAGAACCTATTGGAACTCTGTGCTCTCTACCTACCCCGCAAGGGATCTGGCGTGATGATATAGACAGATAGAAATAGATAACCAAAAATCGGGTGTGGCTGTATCAGGGCACTTGGCCGTTGGTTTTAACGTGAATCGTCTAAGTCAGCGAGTTGCCTTTAGTGATAAAGATTGATAGAAAGGACCGAGAGCGCGAGTTTTGGTCAATCAGCGGGATTGTCTTTTTTATTTACTTCTCTTTCTCTTTTATCTTTTCTTTTTTTCAATCTTATTTTGTGGATACAATGTTTCCAAATCACCAAAGTTAAGCAGCTTTCGGCTTGATCTGAGATAGGTGACCATTTGTGGTGTTTCTATTTGCGAGCCTCTCGCTGCTTTGGAAAATACGTTGATCGATCCAACCCTACATTTGTATCTTTCATATTCCTAGTCTTCGATTCTCCTGTTATTTATTATTATTATAATTAAAAGCTCATACTATCCCACTGCAAGGTTCCGTTCTGATCTCGGTCTCGAACCTATTTGCGCCTTTATTAAAAAGGCGACAACCCGATTTCGCGAACGCGTCCAATCATAGAAATCCGCTAATCGTAGCCGCCGCCGACTACGAACCTAACTCCCCTCCTATCAGCCGCTACCGCCGTCCGCATGTTCTCATTGACCCTCCTAATGGCTTTACATTCCTTCTTTCGGATACAGATACCGCACACAAGATCAGGCACAGGCGAGGTCGAAGAATCTCTTGCCCGCCGGCCGGTGCGGGGCACCACGGCGAGACACCTAGAATACGCCTTCCCATAGCGACTACCCAAGCTGAGGCTGTTGAGGCGCCCTTGAGCTAATTGCCCCCTTGCCCTTCTGGCTCGAGCGTAGTGGTTGCACGCTCGCCCTCTTGTCCGGTGAAGCTGTAAAGGCCCCGCGGCCACACACACAAACACACTCTTACAACCATTGCAAGGCAAAGGCATCCCCCCCCCTTCTTCGACTCATCTCGATTTAGTTCAGGGTGATGCAAACTATTCTCTTGTAGGGACACTCTTTTTTTTTCTATGTTCTCCTCTTTTTTTTTGTCAAGACTGCATTGATTGATTTACAAAAAATTTCGCATACACAAACACCCAGGCTGAAACAAACATTCGTGGGTCACATAAATTTGTACGTGCGGGGATCGTATCTCAGCTATTTAATCCAATAAATGCACTGGCCTACACCCTGACTACTATACCAAGCTTTTATTTAAAGTTAAGCAACGTCTGACTTGGTTGGTCTGAGATGGGTAACCATTTGTAGCATTTCTATTTTCGAGGGTCTCCATGCTTTTGATTGCATGTTATGGCTTTGGTGCATACAACACCGTCACGCCTATATTCCCCAGGCAAGGGTGGCAGAAGTGTACTGTGTACACCCACTTTTCGCCGACGATGTTAGGTCCCATGTCAGGTCCGACCTAGGATTTGAACCTAAGACCCGGTGATCGCAAAGCGCATTATTCGCCACTAGACCAACGTGGCAGCCATAAAATTACATATATTTATTTATTTCATAAACTAATCTATTTTTTTACCCCTGGTACGGTCGGCAACATAAGCCGGTTAACATCTATCTATCTATCTATATCATCACGCCAGCTCCCTCGCGGGGTAGGCAGAGAGTACAGAGTTCCAACAGGTTCTTTCCTTACATGCCTCTCTGGCTTCCTCCGCTCTCATAGTTCGTCTCATACACACTCGCCGGTTACGGAGACTCTTGACTTGCCCTTCAGCTAAGACACGGTCTATTTGGTCATGGTAAGATAGTCTAGGTCTTCCCCGGCACCTACATCCTTCCACTTTCGCATTGTATATCTGTTAACATTCTTTTTGTAATAGCTTGCAAACTTTAGTTTTGTATCAAACCCATTAATTATGTTAATCTAAATTGAATGATCTCTAAATCATTATAATAATCCGTCAAGCAAAAACTTTGTACCCCTTCTTACGAAAATTGCGCAGTATGAATGTTCCTACACTTATAGTTTATATAGAGAAGGAGTGCGGAATGCTAATATTTTTCTTAAATTATGCATAAAAATTACATTAAATCAATAAAAAAAACCATTACATACACTGCCATGTATTTGACACAATACACTTCAAATTGAGAATAGATTAATATTGTTTGTCTTTAATATTATTTGTCTATAGCCTTACTGAATGTCAGACGATGAAAGAGTTTTTACAAAAAATATCGTTTACAGAGAAGTTTTCTATCATTAATAAAATTATCGAAATATGTATGTCAAGTTCAATGGACAGCAATTTCTTTTTGGTTTCGATAAAAAAAAAATTAAAAAAGAGGTGTTTTTATTTTAATTTTTTTTTTAATTTCAAATAATTTGTTAGAAAAAAATTGGCAAATTAACAGTGTAGCCTTGGCGAAATCTGTGATTATAGAAGTATAGTCTTTGACAATAGAACCTTAATAATGTTCAAACTTATAATTTAAATTAATTATGGTCGAATTTGGACCAATGGGCGACCACTAGTCGACATAAATGTATGAAGAGATGTATGAACGTAGATGAAACAAAAGAGGTGTGTCAGCATCGTAGTATGTGGCTGTAGTCACTGCCTACCCCAGTGGGATAATGGCGTGAGTGTATGTATATGTATGTATATTTAAATGTGTTCTTGCGAGTTTTCCTAATTAATGAAATAAACTTAAGTGTAAATTTTCCTTTATTGACAACTATTTTGTTATTGAAATGCATGCAATCTAGCGTAAACTCAGCCTAAATTTAGACGAAGAGAATTTTCTGTCCAAGCGCGGAACTCTGCCAAAACCAAGCTTCGACTAGCAGACAGCTCAGGATCGTAACCAATTTGTGCATCAGATCCTAAAGGGCGTTTCCGTAAGCTACGACAATTGAGAAATCTTTAGTTAGTTACGTTAAGATATCTCAATCCTATCATGAACATTTACCTATCATTTATCTACTTCAATTAATACAATTTACTTACCCATTTGTGCACCTCACTCAAAACAATGCGTTAATTATTTAATAATTTCAGTGACCCAAATTATGCACTTTATATTTATAATATTTTTTCTTTAAATATGACGTTAGGTGGGCGTTTAGCAATATTAGTATTAATAAGTAAGTAAGTAATTTAGTAACTCCTTACACCGCGCTGTCGCGTAACCGAATGCACGGGGCATTGGTCCGCTCATGCAGTCATGCGTCTAAAAAAATATTATATTTTGCGGAAACAAAAAGACACGTGGGTTTGAACTTGCGTCTCGCTGTTGAGCTTGTTACAACTATTTCAATCTAACATAATAGTGTTTTTAATCATTTGGTTTTGATAACGTGCACCAAGGATAGTAAAATAAAGTTTGATTAAAAAACACGGAAAGTGCACGTAGAACTTGTTGGCGCCACTAGATGGAGCTATTTTAATTTTTTATAGGTAATTTATCAACGTATTTTATTTAGCTTGCAATGTTTGTATGTCTGTCTGTATTTCTAGTTCAAATCTTGTGATCCATTTGTCAAGCACTTGCAGGTATCCTACTGAATATGGAACACGGATGTAAATCCGTTGATACTGCAATAATATGGTACCATGGAGCTGGTCTGATGATGGAGTCGGAAGGTGGCCATGGAAACATGTGAACCACTCAATGTAACCCCCTCGTGTTTAGACTTGTTAGATTCGTATTGACAAGTACTATAAAACCAGACAGTGTTCAGGTTCTGATGAGGAAGCTGAAAGGTAGCCACCCAACCACTCAATGTTACCCGCCGTGTTTGGGCTTATTGGATTTGTTTTGCCGAGTACTTAAGACCCGGATAGTGTCTAAGGTCTGAAGATGGAGCCAGAAGGAAGCCATAGGAACTCCCCAATTAACTATACCTTTTGCTATAAAAGCTAGTTTTTACTCTGACTTTGCAGTCCATCGGTCTAACCACTAGGCTATCACTGCTTATTGCTAAGATTCAATAGTTTAAAATTTTACACCACCAAGAAACTGCAGACGTTATATATATTTGATGTTAGGTCAACAAAATTCCTTTACCTGTTCTTGAGAAAAATATTCTTAACCATCAAACAGACAGGCAAATAACAAACAGACGGACGATTTGGCGCAGTGATTAAGGGCTTAAGCTGCTCCGCCCACTGGGTCAAATAGTCTCGGGTTCGATTCCCGCACGGGACAAATCTTTGTGTGATCCACAATTATTTGTTTCGGTCTGAGTATTTGTGTAAATAAAATTTCGTATTTGTAAACGCACCCACGAAAAAGGAATAAATGCTAGTGTGGGGCGTCAAAAAGAAAAAAAAATACTGTGCCTGTAATGGTTTTGTTTCTACCCATTGAGAAAATAATCCTTAAAACTAAGAATATTAAACGACTTCAATTGCTGACTGTACGCTTAAGCCCATAACTTGCGTGTTTAGACCCAATTTCGCTCCAACATTATTTTATTTAGATAAGATTAGAGCAACTAAAATACAGAATTAGCGTTCAAAATGGCCGTTATACGTATGATGTGTGTTGGTTTATCGGCTATGTAATTGAATTAAAATGTAGTGGTTGCGTTATTATAAAATAATTTTCATGCTAATGTCATTTAGCTACTTGATTAAATATATTAGGTAGTTAGCTGAGAAATGGACATAACACTGGAGTGAGAATGTAAACAGAGGTAATCACCGAGAGCAGTTATTCTCGTGTGTTGAAATTAATTTCACTTTAATTTTTTTTAGCTGCGTTGCACCAGTAGCGAAACCCATGACTTTTCTGTCATCATCAGTTTTGTGTTATATTTTTCTCTGTGTACTGTTATTACTGGTTTTTTTTTATATCTATACTAATATTACAAAGAGGAACGATTTATATTTTTATATGTTTGCAACGTATAAACTCAAAAACTACTAGACCGATTTGAAACATTCTTTACCAAAAAACCAAGCATAACACTGCAAGACCTCAAGACACCGTAAGCTCATTCTGCGTAGATCGGACAAACAAAAATAATTAAGAACTTTGAGGGTACTCCGGAACAACTATGCCTTTTGGACGTCTAACACCTCAGTCCGTCCCGTAACCATGGGTGTTGCAAAGCACTCGAAACGTCGGGAACGTAAAAATCAAAAAAATAAACCGCGATAAAATCCGGATTAAATAGTTTTATTTCATGTGTAATATTCGCGTAAATCTAAAAACTCAGTATTCTTTCACCATTAGAATGCTACCATATCCAGAAGTAACATAGGCTATATAACATAGACCCGGTAGGTGGCGCTGTTGTCGACCGGATACGAAGTCGCGGGACTGCTGCTTCTGCTAGTATCATAATACTGCTAGCAGCATAATAATTATAGGAGTGTATTTAGCATGACAGCCCGTAGTCACACCAAGGGCCTAGCCAGAATACCAGTACTGGTTGCTTCAACCAGCATAATGCTGAGGCGGGTACCCGGCGGGTACACGGGGTTTTATATTAAGTTAATTGCAATTGTCACTTTTTGTTTTGCTTGGTATGTACCACATTAAACGTTTTCCTTCCTTTCTTCTTTCTTTCTTAAAGTAAAAATAAAAATATTCAAATGTTCGTCTATATTCCCCAAGCGGGGATGGCTGAGGTGTACTCGTATACTCACAGATCGTACGACAATGCTAGATCTGCGCGGGTGCGTATTGCCATTATGCCGGGCACATTTCCAGACTCCAAACAGAAACTGAGGATTTTTTCCATGGAAAAAGCACTCTTTTCCGACCTAAACCTCGAACCCAAGATCTCGTGAAAAACCTTCTTATACCGCAAAATAAACACAATCAAGAGAAGGGCACCAAAGGTATCACTGACAGGTTACCTGGTAGGCCACCACTGATATGGATATGGTAGGTAGCACAGTTATGAATTGTGTTCCTGGATATATAATATATACTGCCCACTACTGGACAAAGGCCTTCTCTCACAAATCGAGGTGAGAGAGGTTAGGTCATACTCCACCACACGGACCCAGTGTGGATTAGTGGAGACAGGTTTCTGGCCATCTGCTGTTGGAACTTATCAAGCCGCCTTTAAGGCTTCCAACTCGGCTTAACGGCTACCACACTAAGTGGTAGCCGGGACCATCGGCTTAACGTGCCTTCCGAAGCACAGAGACGCTCAAAAATGAAAATGCCACAAACGGTCACCCATCTCTGGCCAACCGAGTCGAACGCTGCTTAACCTTGGTAATCGGTAAGAACACCGCACAGCGCTACGAGCGCCTCTATATTACTGGATATTACTGGGAAGTATTCCCGAGTTATTTTTTAGTTTTTTTTTTCATTAATTTTTTTTTATAAAATACAGTTGTTTAGAATAGAATTTTAAACTACAGAGGTTTGTACCATGCTACCAAGCTAACATCAAGATTGTAGGCAAGTGCATTATGAAAATCATGATCAATTATTGCGTATATTATTCAAGTAATAAGTTTTAAGTTTTTGTTTTATATATTTAGTATTTAAATTATCGCGAAGACCTGGGGGTAGTTGCTTAATAATCCGCGGAACCAGGTACGGCCGATTGCTCGCGGAACGTGTTTTTCGCACGCGTCGTGCAAAATTGCCCCTGCGCAACTGACCGAGTAAAAACAGAATGTTTAATTTCTTTCCTCAGTTCTGGTCTGAAATAATATTTTCTAAGTAATTCGTACTTTACTTGAGTATGAGATGAAGATGAGAAAGGGCATGCTCTATTGGTTTGGGCATACAGAAAGAATGCCAGAGGAAAAAATGACAAAACAGGTATACAATGTGAAAGTGGAAGGATGCAGGTAGCGGGGAAGACCTATCTTACCACGACCAAAAAACCGAGTCTTATCTGAAGGAAAAGTCAAGAGTCTCTGTAACCGGCGAGCGTGTATGAGACGAACTATGAGAGTCGAGGAAGCCAGAGAGGTATGTAAGGAAAGAACGTGTTAAAACTCTGTACTCTCTGCCTACCCCGCAAGGGATCTGGCGTGATGATATAGATAGATGGATAGTAGTAGATGCCGCAATGCTTAAATAATCCATTGTCATTCTTATTTGTAGATAGTAAATTTGATCAAGATTTGTTGCGTCTAGTTCTGTTATTTTATTTTTTAAGTATATACTTATGCGACTTTATGAAAATTAATTTCATTGTGAACAAAACAACGTGACACAACAACGGGAATCGAGCACAGACATCGATTGCAAAGCTCTACATACCGACATTGTCCGAAGCGGCGAACTTTTGAATTTCCTGTTGATATTTAGTTGCATACATGCGGTATGTACCCTTGTCTGCTGCCGATGCTTTTGTAAGGGTCGTTTTGTACCGTGAACCCGATAAATAATCATATCGGCCTCAAAAATATGAAAGCAATCATAACCCTCAAAACTATGTATTAGATTTCACTGGAAAAATATGTTGGGAGTTTTTTTCCTTTTTTCATTTGCGGTTTTATACTCAATTAGCACAACTGCTGCTTGAGAGAGGAAATAACTACCCTTTTAAAGCTTCAAGCTCTACTACTACTGAAGCTCTGTATAAAGGATGAGAGGTGTAAAGCCTCAATTATCTTTCAATTTTATTTTTCAAGTATATATGAATTTTAGTTCATGGAAAAATAACAGTTATCAGCATGGGGGGTCGCTAGCCGATGGTTAAGGAGGGGTGGCGGGGTTTATATGTAATGATGATCCTCACTCCCTCTCGCCCCGTTTTAATAACATATTATAGAAGCGCGAACGGAGTTCTTGGATACTTCATTTAAGTTTTGACGTTGGCGACAGATCAACAAAGTCATCGGGCAACAAAGTCAAATGAGTGGTCTCTAGGGCTGGGCTATTTTTTTTTGGCTCTAGGGGAGGACTGCTGCCCCTCTCTGCCCCTCCTTAGTGACGCCCAGGGTTGTAAGAGGTAATTTCATTAGGCCCCACGCCAAACCACAGTTATAAGCAAGTACATAACAATAGTAATCGAGCACAGACATCGATTGCAATGCTCTACATACCAACATTGTCCGAAGTGGCGGGCTTTTCAATTTCCTGTTGATATTTAGTTGCATGCAGTATGTACCCGCCTTTGTGCACGTTCGTTCTGTACCAAAAGTGGGCTTGATATGATAAAAGCAAAGTTATCAACTGTGTGTTCTAGATTTTAGTGAAAAAAATATTAGTTTTGTATTTTGCTCTCCTTTGTATGTTCTATTGTCTTTTTTCTAGAGAATATATGCGGTTCATAAAAAAATTGTTTTCTATGAAGAACTGAGATTTATAGTGGTCTTAGTAGAGAATAGAATTCTACTGAATATTTATTTAATTTATAAAAACATAGCCCCCACTAGGAATTATTCCAGTACCGTGGGTGCGTTTATAATAACTAGAGGTCGCCCATTGGTCGGAATTCAACCATAATTAATTTTAATTATAAGCTTGAACATTATTAAGGTTCTATTGTCAAAGGCTACACTTCTACAATCACAGATTAAATATGAAATTGAAATAAAAAAATCCTAGGTCGGACATGTGTAGTTTTTCTAACGAAAAACTTCCCAGTACGAGTACGGAGTCTGGAATTGTGCCCGGTATATGGCAATAGGCTCGCCCCCTATTACATGGGACCTAACATCGTCGGCGAAACGTGGGTGCACTCAGTACACCTCTGCCACCCCCGCTTGGGGAATATAGGCACGACGGTTTTTTTTTTAAATAAAAAAAAACAAGAATGATTAAAATAAAGAATACCATTCTTTTAATCTTTTTTTATTGATATAAAAACCCATAAAGAAAATGCTGTCCATTGAACTTGACATACATATTTCGATAATTTAATGATTGATACGAAACTTCTCTGTAAACGATGTTTTTTATAAAAACTCTTTCATCGTTTGCTTGCTATGTTTGACATTCAGAAAGACTATAGACAAATAATTAGAAGTGTATTGTATCAAATACATGGTGTGTGTAATATTTTTTTATTGATTTAATGAATGTTTTATGCATAATATAAAAAAAATATTAGCATTCTGCACTCCTTCTCTATATAAACTGTAAGTGTGGGAAATTTCATACCCCCCCCCCCGCAATTTTCGTAAAAAGGGGTACAAAGTTTTTGCTTCACGTATTAATATAATGATAATATTAGACCTGATAAGAAACTGTCCCTCCCACTGGTGGGCACGGGCCTCCTCTTAAACTGAGAGAGTTTAGGCTATAATTTCCCACGCTGGCTCAGTGCGGGTGGCGAACTTCACACACCATCGAGAAACACTTAGGCATGCAGGTTTCCTCACGATGTTTTCCTTCACCGTTCAAGCAAGTGAGAGTTAATTTTTAATACGCACATGTTTTCGAAAATACTGAGGTACGTGTCTAGGTTTGAACCCGAGACCTCTAACTTTGCAGTCTAATCACTAGGTTAGGCCGTTGGACTGCAAAGTCAGAGGTCTCGGGTTCATCTTACCCGGGTGCGTTTACTAATATAAAATTCACATTCATCATCATCATCATTTCAGCCTATACTTGTCCACTGCTGAACATAGGCCTCCCCAATCGCTTTCCAGCGTAACCGGTCCGATGCCACCTGCATCCAACGACTTCCTGCGATTTTCACAAGATCGTCGGTCCATCTGGCAGGCGGTCGTCCTACGCTGCGCTTGCCAATACGTGGTCTCCACTCTAGAATCTTTCTGCCCCAACGCCCGTCCGATCTTCGCGCTATGTGGCCAGCCCATTGCCACTTCAGCATGCTAATCCTGAGGGCTATGTCGGTGACCTTGGTTCTTCTACGAATCTCCTCATTCCTGATTCGATCACGTAGAGAAACGCCGAGCATAGCTCTTTCCATAGCTCGCTGAGCAACTTTGAGCTTTTTTATGAGACCTATTGTAAGAGACCACGTCTCTGATCCATATGTCATCACTGGTAACACACATTGACTAAAAACTTTAGTCTTAAGGCACTGAGGTATTTTGGATGAGAAGATGTTGCGCAGTTTCCCGAACGCTGCCCAGCCGAGTTGGATTCGTCGATTGACCTCTCTCTCAAAGTTGGACCTACCTAACCGGACTACCTGTCCCAGGTAAATGTATTCGTCGACAACTTCAAGAGTAGAGTTCCCAACGGTGAGTGCGGTGGGTGCGACATGGACATTAAACATTATTTTTGTTTTGTCCATATTCATTTTAAGACCCACTTGTTGGGATACTCTATTGAGGTCACCGAGCATTCGTCCTAGATCTTCCAGCGACTCCGCCATGACCACAATGTCGTCGGCAAATCGAAGGTGAGTGATGTATTCGCCATTGATGTTGATGCCAAGTCCTTGCCATTCCAAGAGCTTGAAGGCGTCCTCTAAGGTGGCCGTAAACAGTTTCGGAGAAATGACGTCTCCCTGTCTTACTCCTCTTTTTATGGGGATCACCTTCGTGCACTGCCCCTGTACTCGGACTGACATGGTGGCGTTATTATACAAGCACTTCAACACTTCGATGTACCTATAGTCAATGCGGCATCGCTGGAGAGATCTTAGAACCGCCCAAGTCTCGATCGAATCAAAGGCTTTCTCATAGTCCAGTCTCAAATTCACATTCACAAACACCCAAATCAAAACAAATGTTTATGAGTCACATTAAGATTTGTCCCATGCGGGGATAGAATTCGCAACAACTCAGTCCAGTGGGCAGTAAACAACCTATACAAACATATGCGTGATCCAGAGATATTGGTTTGAGTCTGAGTAATTTTTGTAAACGCACCGACTTCACAAAAAAAAATATCTTATTGTGGGTAATATTTTTATGCAATATAAAATAACATAAGTGCTTTCTACTTCCTGAATATCAGAATTTAGCCGTATAAAATCAAAATCATTTTTTTCTTATTTATATGTAAACCAAAAGACACTTATGAATAGTCAAAAATGGAAAATTATTGATTACTTAAGACTCTACCATCCATTCGAAAAGTCATTCCTGCGGAGAAGAAGGGCAAGGAACTCCACTTTGTAAAAATGAGAGTTTTACAATTCTTTTTGTACACATTGCATTCATGGGGTATGGGAGAGTGCTTAAGTATAGACTAAACATAAGTGTATATAAAAAACTTTTGTTTGTAACTTACTGCCTCCGCTCCACAACCTGAGAGCTTAGCACGAAAAGATTGTCGTTAGCGTGGCGCTAGCGAATTGATATGCTATCCTTGTCACACTTCAAATTTACGAAATAGATAGGAACGTGTGAGTTATAATTTTTTTTGTTAAAAAAAAACTTTGCCTCGCACACACAAATACCCAGACCGAAACAAATAATTTAGCACAGTGGTTAGCAGCTTAATCCGCTTAGCCGACTGTGTCTAATAGTCGCATGACACTAGCGAGTAAAAGTTGACAAACGATTTAGCGCAGTGGTATAGAGCTTAAGCCGCTGCCCTCACTGTGTCGCAGGTTCGATTCCCGCACGGGACAAATCTTTGTGTGACCCACAATTATTTGATCCGGTCTGGGTATTTGTGTATGTGAATTTTCATGTTTGTAAACGCACCCACGACACAGGAATAAATACTAGTGTGGGGCTAGGTTCTTAAAAAAAAATTTGGGTAACACAAAGATTTGTCCCGTGCTGGAATCGAACCTGCGACACAGTGAGGGCAGCGGCTTAAGCTCTATACCACTGCGCTAAATCGTTTGTCAACTTTTACTCGCTAGTGTCATGCTAACGTCAAAGTTTTCGTGCTAAACTCTCTGATATACTATAAATCATTTCAATCGCATAACCAACATAACATAGCTGTTTGAATGGTCTATATATCAGCGTTGTCTGCACGCAGGAAGGTTTTCAATTTCCTGTTTGCTCTCTATATTCAGCTGCATTCAATGTGCAATTGTCCTTATTCCAGTTGAATACCAATTGATATCGAACGACTAACTTATAGTTCGTACGTACTTAGGTAGCCATTATTATAATCTGTATTGTGATTTTACAAATGAAGACAGAATTAGAACTCTATATATACTCTTTTTTTCGTTCGTTTTTTAAAAAAAAACGTATCCCCATTAGGATTTACTCCTGTGTCGTGGGTGCATTTATAATAATAAAAATAATAATATCAGCCTATACTGCCCACTGCTGGGTAAAGGCCTTGTCTCACAAATCAAGGTGAGAGAGATTAAGTCTAGAGAGATTGGGTGCATTTACAAACATGAAAATTCACATACACAAATACCCAGACCGAAACAAATAATTGTTGATCGCAGAAAGATTTGTACCGTGCGGGAATCGAACCCGCGACTGTTAGACACAAGGGCGGAGTGGCTCAAGCTCTATACGACTACACTAAATCGTCAAGTTTTACTCGCTAGTGTCATGCTAACATCAAAGTTTTCATGCGAAACCCTCTGATATACTATAAAATATTTTATTTATTATAACCATGTTTGAATGGTCTATACATCAGCGTTGTCTGCACGCAAGGAGTTTTTAATTTCTTACTTACTCTGTACATTTAGTTGCATTCAATGTGCAATTATCTTTATACTAGATAGTAGTTTCCCGCGACTTAGTACCCGGTCGACAACAGCGCCACCTACCGGGTCTATGTTACCCTATGTTACTTCTGGTTAAGGTAGCTTTTCAATGGTGGAAAATTCTTGAAATCGATCCAGTAGTTTTTGAGTTTATTCGTTACAAACATACAATAATACAAATCTTTCCTCTATATAATATTATTAGTATAGATTGACAATACCAATTGACATCGTACGACAAACTTATAGTACGTGCGTTCACTAACTGAGCGATGCCATTATGATACTCTCTATCGAGATATTATAGTGATTTTACAAACGAAGACAATATTAGACCTCTATTTTTTATTCTTTAAAAAAAGCTTTATACCGTGCGGGAATCAAATCTATTAGACACAGTGGGCGGATCTATCTATACCATCACACCAGGTCCCTTGCAGGGTAGGAAGTACACAGTTGCCACAGATTCTTTCCTTACAGAGCTCTCTCGCTTCCTCCATTCTCATAGTTCATCTTATATATGCTCGCCGGTTATGGATACTCTTGACTTGTCCTCCAAATTATTTACGGTATGTTTGGTCATGGTAAGATAGTCTAGGTCTTCACTGGTCCCAAGGACGGCAGCATGTGATGGTGTGGCCTATGCCGCCGTGAGCACCGACGACGCGACCGCAACAGTGTAGGGGGGGAGCCGGTCCATAGACTTCCACCCCGAAGGCGTGCTCTTTGGATCACGATACAGAAGGACACCGGTGCGTTCTTAACGGAGATCCCGGAGCCCCTCCCCGAAGTGCCGCTGCCGGCCGCCGTGGGGTTTAAGTCGGTAAGACTCTGGCATGCCCCGCCAGCTTCGGAGAAGTGCATGAGGATTTCCCCACGGTAAAAAAAAAGGTCTCCGGTGGTGCCTATATCCTTTTTACCGATTCTTTCTATATGTCCGAACTACTGCAACATAGCCTTTTTCATCTTTACGCCGATACTATCTTTCATATTGCACGCTTTCTTACTATAATAATATAAGCCCTGTTAAGAAACTGTCACACCGTTGGGAACGGGCCTCCTCTCAAACTGAGAGGGTTTAGGCCATACTCCACCACGCTGGCCCAGTGCGGGTTGGCGAACTTCACACACCTTCAAGAAACACTTAGGCATGCAGATTTCCTCACGATGTTTTCCTTCACCGTTAAAGCAAGTGATATTTTTTTTTAATACGCACATGCTTTAGAAAAGACAGAGGTACGTGGTGTAGCGAGGGGATGGGTGCAATAAAATATTTCTTAAAATTCAAATACTGACTTCCTTGGGCTCGTTGGAATAATGGCAAAGCGCATCGCTTTATGATCACGAGGTCTTGGGTTCAAATCCTGGGTCAGACAAATGTAGTTTTTCTAACCAAAAATTCTCAGTATGAGTCGGAGTCTGGAATGGTGCCCGGTATATGGCAATAGGCTCGCCCCCTATTACTTGGGACTTAACATCGTCGACGAAAACTCTCTCTGTTACCCCCGCTTGGGGAATATAGGCGTGACTGTAATTTTTTAAATATTCAAATAATGGAGTTCTTAGATTTACGCGAATATTACACATGAAATATAACTATTTGTTCGGATTTTATTGTTTTTTGATTTTTAAGTTCCCGACGTTTCGAGTGCAACAAAAACAAAAATAATTAAGAAGTTTGAGGGTACCCCGGAACAACTATGCCTTTTGGACGTCTAACACCTCAGTCCTTCCCGTGACCATGGGTGCTGCAAAGCACTTGAAACGTCGGGAACTTAAAAATCAAAATAAACCGCGATAAAATCCGAAAAAATAGTTTTATTTCATATTCAAATAATTATTTTTTAACGGAAAAATAATTAGGGAACTGCAATTTAGTGTTCCAAATACTGTTATCTCATTTGAAAAGAAGCAATAAAAACATCCACGTTTAGTAACAGATACCAGAAGCTGTTAGTATCTAGTACAGGAGTAATTCCGAATCACAGGTACGAGTAACGTACTGTTATTGGAGCAATAACAGTAAACAACCGGCCTGTATTTATGTGTTGTAGTATATTTTATGTGGTACGCTTGCCGCGTGCGAAATTTATGCTGTATTAGGATTTTTCTTTTCACCCCTTGACAAAAAAACGTGGGGTGTCATAAGTTTAGATTCTTTATCTGTAAAATTGTAGCTGTTTAATAAATTAATTGATTTTGGAGCTATTTTCACAAGCTTTTATTTAACTTGCACTGTTCGTCTGCCTTTTCGGCGCAAATTTCGTGATCAATTTTTTAACACACGGGTATCCGATTGAGCTGAAATTTGGCATACGGTGTTCAGTTCAGTGATAACGCAATAATATAGTTATATGGAGCTGGTCTCATGATGGACTCAGAAGGTGGCCATAGGAACATGTCAACTACACAACATAACCCGCTCGTGCTTAGGCTCGTTGGATTGGTATTGATCAGTACTTTTCAACTAAAGATATAAGCAAGATTGTCACCATAACGTTATATTCGTGTCATAAAAGCTAGTTTTTAAAAATAAACTTTTTTAATTCTTGTGGTTATAGATGTTGGTGACGCCAGTCGTACCAAAATTCAAAATAATCAATATGTAACCATACCTCCTCTTCTCGGCTTTCATCCGTCGCCTATGAAGAGAAGAAAAAGGAAATATTGTGCTACAAAGATATTTCGGCGCGTGGATGACATTGACACGGGGGCCTTGGTGTGAAATTAGGGATATCAATTAGTTAAATATTCCTAATTTCAGGGAAATATTTTAACAGATGGGTCCGCATGGTTACTAATGATTAAAAGAACTTGGTTAAATTTTATAGCAAATGGCAACTTTGCGATTGTCATTAATAAATGAACAAACCTGTTGTACTCTCTGCCTACTCAGAGAGAAATCTGGCGTGATGATATAGAAAGAGAGAGCGAGAGAAATTAATGAACAAATTTCTCTTGATGACAGCGTTAGTTACAACGAAAATATCCTTGTGTGACTTTAATAAAATTTATAAAAGAAATACACGCCCACATTGACATAGGTGTTATTGTCTTCACCGCTTTGGAGCGCACCGCAACATCTTCACGACCGCTAACTCATTAAGAGTGTATGAACTTCGAGACCTGCATTGCGGCCACTCCAGATAGCCAAGCCCTGAAGGAGTCTGTGAGGAAGCGGCGGCTCCCGAGGCGAGATAAGGTAAACGCTTTTTGGCTACATTTTGATAACCCCGTGGCGGCGTCTCCAGATGTTGGTGAGTAGATCAGCTGTTTAATAGTACAAACAATTTGGAATAGAGTAATCATGGAAATTCTTGTCATTCTTTTCCAAAAGAATAGTTGTAACAAGGTTGTAACCATTTTGGACGGGTAATAGTGTTAAGTACAAACTGTTCCTTCTATGAATATTTGTGAATTTGTGTTTCAGTCTATCCTTGTCATCACCCCAGATCCCTTTCGAGAAAAAGTTCTAACAAGTTTTTAACTGAATTATTTATTTTTGTTTGTGCTTAAACACAAGGAAGCCCCACACTAGGAACAAGTCCTGTGTCGTGGGTACGTTTACAAAACCCGAAATTTGCATACACAAACACCCAGGCCGAAACAAACGTTTGTGGGTCATAAAAAAAATTATTCCGAGCGGGAATCGAACCTGCAATTACTAGATCCAGTGGGCTAAGTGGGTTAAACTCTAAAGGTTCCGCCAAAGTGCTCCGATGGCACGGCTTCCGGAGTTGTTATGTACTGGAATGTACGGGAGACGCCACACAGCGCAGCCCCCTCAGCGCGGCGGCAAACGTCACGAGCGAACGTAGCCGAGCGCTTCTGTCGCGCGCCGTCGCCTATTTGACAAAACCTTTAACCACTCGACCAAGCCGACGACTTCAAATATTAATACTGTTTTTGAATGTTTCTTATAAATGAATAGAGTTTTTTATGCCTATGGCGTTGTTATTTCTAAACGAACGAACTGGATTCAACACGTTTTTCATTTATTTATTTATATACTAACACGGCAGATACACCATTTACGTTAGCATAAAGAAAAACATCCTGTGTCCTGGGTGCGTTCACAAACATGAAAAGTCACATTCACAAATACTCAGTCTGAAACAAATAATTGTGGATCACACAAACATTTGTCCCGTGCGGGAATCGAACCCGGACTATTAGACACAATGGCCGTAGCGGCTTAAGCTCTTAACCACTGCGCTAAATAAAAAAAAAATGAACTTGGGTATTAAATATACCCACATTCATTTTCATAATTAGCATTCATGCGGACTCACCTGTTTAAATATCTCCTTGGAAGTAAGACAATTTTACTAAAAGCTAACACTAATTTCACACCAATGCCTGTCATTGTCATCCACGAGCCAAAAAATCCTTGTTCGACTATACTTAAAATATTTAATACAGGTTAATTAGCAACATAGCCCCAATCACTATTATACGAGTATATTAATATTTACTTTGATCATCCCACGACCCCTCGTCTCACATATTATGATGTATACAAAAAATGACGGACGATTTAGCGCAGCGGTTAAGAGCTTAAGCTGCTTTGGCCACTGTGTTTAATAGTCGCGGGTTCGATTCCCGCACGGGACAAATCTTTGTGTGATCCACAATTATTTGTTTCGGTCTGGGTATTTGTGTTTGTGAATTTTCATGTTTGTGAACGCACCCACGACACAGGAATAAATCCTAGCGTGGGGCTACTTTTTTTTTTTTAAAGATAAATGTAAATTAACTTCACGCCTATATTCCCCAAGCGGACGCAGAGTTGTACGGAGTATGTAATAGTCCCATGTAATAGGTCTATTGCCATATATCGGGCACAGTTCCAGACTCCGGACTTATACTGGGAAGTTTTCGTAAAAAAAACTTCATTTTTCCGACCTAGGATTTGAACCCGTGATCACCAAGCGATGCGCTTTGCCACTAGACCAACGAGGCAGTCTCGTCTCACATATTATGTGAGATATATACCGATATATGTATTGTATATAACTCGCAGTATTTTTCTATTACAGCTGATGTAAAAACCGAAGCACGTATCTTGACAAACGACCAGTTGGCCATCTGTGCAGAGAAAGTCATGTTTATGACTTCTGAAACAATATTGTACTTCTTTTTGAAGTTAGTGCTGAAAATTCTAACAAAAATGCTTTTCTAAGACTAAGGATAAAATTAAAAAGAAAGTTGAATAATTTTTATATAAATAAAATCGTAAAAAAACTCTGTTTTAAATGAATATCTACAAAGATGAATTGCAATAACTGAAAGTTTAGCTAAATCACACTTAGATGTAGCTAAGAAGAGAGCTATATACTATATGAATGATGTCTAGGATACCATTCTTTGTAAGTAAGAAGGAGCATGGACCAAATTGATGCCCCTAACCTGCAGAATGAGTTGTGTCGACTCTGCGCTCCTATTAACTACTGCGGAACAGGAAGCATAGATTGTTTTCTGTTCGAACATGTAGAACAGTAGCGCGTGCTCGTTCGCCAATCCCGCGTACCCTCGCCGCACTGAACGCTCTCCTTGACGGCAGTCCTGGTTGAAAGTAAGAAGAAAGCGTGGCTGGACTATGTATCTTCTTTAAACCTGAATGCCAGTATGACAGAGATGAGGAAAGAAATGCCACTAAAACTTTAGTGAAAGAAAAGCGTGAAAGAGCCAGTATGATTGAGGAGAAGAGGCTGGAGAAGAACTTCGAGAACAACACCAAACTCTTTTGGAGCAAGGTGAGAAAGGCTCGAGGTGATTCGTCAGGCTCCAGAATGGAAAGGATAAAATCTAAAGATGGTGACATTCTTGCAAACACACAAGCTGTGCTAAACCGGTGAATATTTTGGAGAAATGTATGGAGATGACCCGGATGCTGATGCCGCAGACGTACCCAAAGGCGAGTTTGCGGCACCAGAATCAATGGTAGACATCACTATGGAAGAAGTTGAATGGGCGATAGGAAGTATGAAAAACGGTAAAGCTGCGGGAGTAGAACTTGCGTCCGGGACGCTTTCCGGGCCCTTGCAAACCTTTGCTGGAGGACTCGTAGAGTCCCTACAGATTGGCGCCGTGCAATCATAGTACCCTTGTATAAAGGCAAGGGTTCACAATATGACTGCGCCAGTTACAGAGCCATCAGTTTGATCAGCTTGGCAGCCAAGGTGTACGGTAAACTGATTGATCGGAGAATGCGCGTGAAGTCCGATGGAATGTTGTGCGAGGCACAAGGGGGTTTCAGGTCCGGAAGAGGATGTTCGGATCAAGTCTTCTCCCTCCGCAACATCGTAGAGAAGCATCTGGCAGTGGAGCGGAAGGTTTTCTGCGGTTTTGTAGATCTGGAGAAGGCATTTGACAGAGTTGTGCGAAAGAGACTTTGGGACATTTTGCCAGAGTATGGTATAGATGGCACTCTGTTGCGAGCCGTCCAGTCCACTTATGTGGACGGCAAGGCATGCGTACGGGTGGGTGGTAACAGGTCACCCTGCTTTGACGTTAAAATCTGCGTCAAGCAGGGTTGCGTGTTGTCCGCTAGACTGTTTATAATATATCTGGATAAAAGTCTTCAAAGACTGAAAGCGATGAATGAAGGTGTACAAATGGGTAACTTAGTGGTAAACCATCTACTTTATGCAGATGACGCGGTTTTAATAAAGCCAACAGCCACTGATCTGCAAACACTAGTCACAGTTATGAAAGACGACTGCATGATTAATGGCTTACACTTGAATGTAAAGAAAACCAAGATTATGGTTTTTGAAAGGGAAGAAACCACAACGAATGTAAGGATTGTGGTTGGTAACGATGTGCTGGAGCAAGTGAATGAGTTTGTATATCTTGGATGCGCCTTCAGTAAGGATGGGAAATACACCGCTGACATAGAGAGAAGAGTGAGTGCAGGGAACAGAGTGAATGGTGCGATGGGAAAGCTACTTGGGAGCCGGCACTTAAGCCATAAGGCGCAGCTGGCCATACATAACGGAGTTCTTGTCCCAACGCTGTTATATGGTAGCGAGAGCTGGGTATGTAAAAAGGAGAATGAAAGTAGGATAAATGCGGTAGAAATGCGAGCTCTGTGGAAGATGTGCGGAGTGAAGCTGACCGACCGGTAAAGATGAGAAAGGGCATGCTTCGTTGGTTCGGGCGTATAGAAAGAATTCCAGAGGAAAGAATGACAAAACAGATTTACAATGTGAAAGTGGAAGGATGCAGGTACCGGGGAAGACCTAGACTATCTTACCACGACCAAATAAACCGAGTCTTATCTGAAAGAAAAGTCAAGAATCTCCGTAACCAGCGAGCGTGTATGAGACGAACTATGAGAGTCGAGGAAGCCAGAGAGGTATGTAAGGAAAGAACCTGTTGGAACTCTCTACTCTCTGCTTACCCCGCAAGGGATCTGGCGTGTGGTTATAGATAGATAGATAGATAGATAGATAGATTGATAAGTTTCGACAGTAGGTGGCCACAAACCTGCCTCCGCCAATCCGCACTGGGTCCTCGATTTGTGGGAGAAGGCCTTTGCCCAGCAGCAGGATAGTTTAGGCTGATATTATCATTATAAGTTTAATAAATCCACAGATCAAAGCAAAAAGTACTGTTCTTCATGATTATAATGAAAGCCATCCATTCCATCATTAGACTATTATTGCAATCAGAAACAACATCCCCATTTCAAAGGCCATCTCTTATATCCATAATCTAAAAGGGAGAGCACTTTTTTTTTTTAAATTGCCCACTCTGGGATTTATTCCTGTATCGTGGGTGCCATTACAAACACGAAAATTAATATACACAAATACCCAGACCGGAACAAATAATTGTGGATATCACAAAGGTTTTTCCAGTGCGGGAATCGAACCCGCGACTATTAGACAAAGTGGGCGGAGCGGCTTAAGCTCTTAACCACTGCGCTAAATCGTCTGTCAGATATGTAGTTTTTTTTATCGAAAAATTCCCAGTATCAGTCCGGAGACTCAAATTTTGTCCGGTATATGGCAATAAGCTCGCCATCTATTACATAGGAACTAGCATCGTCAGTGTTCCCAGAATACCTCTGCCACCCCAGTTTGAATAATATAGGTGTGATAATGTTTAAAAAAGCGCTACCTATCAAAAACAAAATGCACACACCGTCACGCATATATTCCCCAAGCGGGGGTGACAAAATCGTACTCAGTACACCCACTTTTAGCCGACAATTTTAGATCCAATCTAATAGGGACCGAGCCTATTGCCATATACCGGGCTCAATTCCAGACTCCGGACTCATACCGGGAAGTTTTTCGTTAGAAAAACTTCATTAATCCGGCCGAGGATTTGAACCCAGGACCTCGTCATCACCAAGCGATGCGCTTTGCCACAAGACCAACGAGGCAGTCAAAGCAGTGAAAAACAAATCGAGAATACTAATTTGCAGAAGCTTATATAATGAGGACGCGGAAGGAATTCCGCCGAACAAAATCCAATTTAATGCTAAAAAGGTACCGTAATACATTAGGGGTAGTTAATTTCCTGTTGTATCATTACACCTGCCACTACAGGGGTAGAACTATTTATTATCTGTAAGGGACTGGCGATGATAAAAGTCGGATGTTTCTGTTTGATTAGGTTTTGCTTGCGAATTCGTTCCTTATTACTAATGAAAAAGTGATATTTTTCTTACCATTTACTATTATCTAGGGTTGTTTAGCTATAAACTATTATTTATGTATTTTCATTACTCAATTAGAATGCCCATGAGGCACTTGCACTAATTAAGAACACATCAATCATACTTTTCACAGAATTTCGAAACAAATATTTTCTTCCATTCATCAATAAACAGATTACAATTTGGTACTGCTTCCAAGAGAGCATTTAGCGGGCCCAGTGTGCGAGGTATAGTTGAGTTGGTACTAGTGTTGTGAAAATGAGCGCTGAAGTCAAGTCGAGTCGATGCTTACGAGCGTTGAAGTACGTAGAAGACGCAAGCGATTAGGGGCCGACTCAAGCGTATTTACAACACTAGTTGGTACGAAACACGATGCGCGAAGAACAGCGAACAGTATGTGTTTTCTGTTGCTGGTTATAATTATATGGGATAAAGATTCTAAGAAGTGCTGAATGCAATAAGGAGCATCAATATCAATATTTTACTTGACTGCTTCGTTGGTCTAGTGGCAAAACGCATCGCTTTGTGATCACAAGGTCCTGGGTTCAAATCTTAGGTCGGACATGTGTAGGTTTTCTAACGAAAAACTTCCCAGTACGAGTCCGGAGCCTGGAATTGTGTCCGGTATATGGCAATAGGCTTGCCCTTTATTACATGGGAGCTAACATCGTCGGCGAAACGTGGGTGTACTCAGTACACCTCTGCCACCCCCGTTTGGGGAATATAGGTGTGACGGTGTAAATATCAATATTTTACACATTTGGAGGAGATGACGGGACGAACTGGTCGTCTTTAAAAAGGTTTGGCGCTCAATAGTCCCAAATTGACGGACGATTTGGCACAGTGGTTATGAGCTTAAGCCGCTCGGCTCACTGCGTCAAAGAGTCGCGTGTTCGATTCCTGCACGGGACAAATCATTGTGCGACACACAATTATTTGTGTCGGTCGGGGTGTTTGTTTATGTGGATTTACATGTTTGTAAACGCACCCACGACACGGGAATAAATCGTAGTGTGAGGATAAGTTTAAAAAAAAAAAAAAACTAATATTATTTTTTTTGAGTGGAGGAGGTGGATGGAGGCTTTTGCCCAGCAGTGGGATACTGTAGGCTAATTAATAATAATAGTGGTTTGGCATTATATTTGCTATTAAAAGCGTAAAAACTTTTTTTCTTTTATTTGAATGAATGAATGAACGAATGAATGAATTATTTATTTGTCATAACATAGGTATGGAATTAGATCTCAATACTATGAACAGTCTCACTATGTTTCACCCTAAGGGTATACAAAGGTTCATATTAATAATAAAATGGAAACATTATTCGGTTAAAAACAATCAAAGAAACACAGGTATACAAACAAAGTGCATGCTAAGGGTATACAGAAATGCATTGTAATAATAAAATGAAATTAATACTTGGTTAAAAGGAAATAAAAATAATGTAATAATAAAATATTATGTCAACAACAGCAAATTATACTACATGTCATACTGTAACAAGTCATTGTATAATGTCAAATTAATATGTAACTCAAACACCGTTTAAATGTCATGGTCATTTAAGAAGTCGCCTATGCTATAATAACATTTTTCTACTAAGAACATTGACAATTTAGATTTGAATTCCTTTATTTGTAAGGTTTTGAATTCATTTGGGACCTTATTAAATATATGGACGGCCATACCTAATACGCTTTTTCTGGCAGCTGCACTTTTACAACCAGCTTTATTTGTGATTTGGTATTCATATTGCTTTCTAGTTGGTAGTTTTCTCACATCTGCTATATTGTTAAATAATTTTATGTTCTGTTTTACGAAAATTGCCATTTCCAATATATATAGTGATGACATTGTTAGAATTTTTAATTGTTTAAAGAAAGGTACACAACTATCTGTCATTTTCAAACCACAAATTGCCCTCACACACCGCTTCTGTGCTTTAAACACGGTTTCTCTATTGGTTGCATAACCCAAAATATAATACCATACCTTAAGACAGAGCCAACTAAACCATGATAAGCAACAAGTACTGCTTCTCTATTTACAATTTTTGACAAATTATACAATGCGTATGCACATTTATTCAATCTTTTGCAAACATGCTCTATTTGTGGTTTCCGTGTTAACTTGTTGTCAATATGTAGGCCTATGAATATTGACGTTTCTATTTGCTTAACTTCAGCTTTTTTATATTTAATCGTCATAAATGATTTACGTGCTTCTTTTGAGAATTGCATTAAATTTGTTTTGGTTAGGTTAATCTTTAAGTTATTTCTATCTAGCCAATTTATTAGGTCAAATACCGATGCCTGAATGCTTTTTTCGTATTCACTGACGTTATTACTACTCACTAAAATTGTACAATCGTCTGCGAACAAAACCATTGGACACATCACATTTTGGGGTAGATCATTAATATAAATTAAAAATAATAATGGACCCAACACACTCCCTTGTGGCACTCCATATTTAATTATTCGCTCACAGGATTTAAATGTTTTTTCCCTCCTGGTATTGTAACATACTCTCGTTACTTCGGTAATTTGTTTTCTATTAGATAGGTATGATTTTAACAATTCAAGTCCGTTACCTCTTACACCTATTGCATATAATTTGTCAAGTAGCAGGTCATGTTCTACAAAGTCAAATGCCTTAGTCATGTCTGCATAAATTGCACATACAATTTTTTTTGCGTCTAAGTTTTTAATTATCATGGACAAGAAATCATAAATAGCTAGATTTATTGTCTTATTTTTTCTGAATCCCTTTTGTTCGTCACAGAGTATATCATATTTTTCAAGATATGAGTAAAGCCTTTCGTATATAGCCTTTTCAAATATTTTTGACATTACTGATGAAATAGCAACAGGTCTGTAGTTATTAACGCAAGCTTTATCTCCTTTTTTATGCAGAGGTTTTACTATCACGGACTTCATTTTCGTCGGATATACACCTGCACTTATACACATGTTGAAAATATGGCTTAAATGTGGTGAGATAGTTTCGATTACATGGTTAATAACTTTAGTCGATATACCATCTAGTCCTACACTATTTGTGTTTCTTAGATTTCTTGTTATTTTAATAATGTCTTCAGGTGTTATTGGATACAGGAAAAATGTTTGTAATTGTGTATTAGTCAGTTTAACTTGATTACGCGGTCGTGCATCTAACTTTACTTGGTCTACAAAAAAATTATTAAAAATATTAGCAATGTCATTTGGTTCAGTATATGTATTGTCATTATATTTTATATTTTTTATATGTCGTTTCATCTGATTTGGTTTGCAGCTATTAATAATGTTCCATGTTGCTTTCGATTTATTTATGGATGTCTTTATATAGTAATTGTTCTGTGCTTTTCGAGTTAATTTTATTATCTTTTTGTATTTTTTGTTGTAGTTATTAAACTTAATTTTATTTTCTAAGCTCGGTTTTAGTCGTTGTTGCCATAACAGTTTCCTACGGTTCCTGCTACACAATTTTATGCCTTTTGAGATCCATTTAATGTTCTTTTTTAGGTTATTAATTGTTACAATTTTTATCGGAAAGCATAGATTGTAAAGAAGTAAGAAAATATCAATAAATCTATCATAAGCTAAATCGGCATCATTTACTGTATACATTTCTGAAAATGTCAAACTTTGTAGGTATGACTTAAATTTGTTCAAATTTTCTTTTGTAATGTCTTGTTTACGCATTTTCCATGTCGTAATATCAGATTTTCCCTTTAAGTTACGGAGTTTGAGTATCTGCGCTGTATGGTCAGAAAGTCCTAGGTCAAGTATATTATATTGGCAACCACAAGTAAAGCTATGTGCAAAATTGTCAATGCATGAATTGCTTACCAGCCGAGTTGGTTGTCGAATCTCTAGCGTCAAATTAAAACCTAGAAGAAATTGTTCAAATTCTGCAGCAGTCTTGTTCCTTCTTAGTAAGTCAATGTTAAAATCTCCACAAAGAATTATATTTTTGGTTCGTTTTATGCACATTTTTCTCAATATATTCTCTAATTTTAGGTAAAAAATTTCTAAATTACTCATCTGAGGTACCCTGTATACACATATTATTATTATTTGGTAGTCTGATTTAAAAGTAGCTGCTACCCGCGACTTAACTGTGTGATATTTAACAAAAAATCTTTTTCTTAAATAAAAAGTAGCCTAAGCTACTCTTTATAATATCAGCTATCTGACAGTGAAATTCCCGTCAAAATCGGTCCCTCCGTTTCGGAGATTAACAGGAACAAACAGAGGGACAGAAGGACAGACAGACAGACGGACAGACGGACAGACGGACAGATAGACAGACGGACAGATGAACATACGGACAGACGAACAGACAGACAAACGGACAGACAAAAAAATAAAAAATGTTTTTTTTTGTTATAAGTACCATATTACTTCCATATGCATTTAGTAAAAAGCTGTTATTTTGACATTACAAACAGACACTTCATGTTATTTATTTGCAAAGAATATATAAAAATCTTATCTAGGAAATATAATCTAAAATCCCAAACTAGGAAAACATGAAATTCACAAACACTAAGACCGAAACAAACATTTGTAGTTCACACAAATTAGTAGTATTTGTGAAAGTGGAAGGATGCAGGTACCGGGAAAGACCTAGACTATCTTACCACGACCAAATAAACCGAGTCTTATCTGATGGAAAAGTCAAGAGTCTCCGTAACCGGCGAGCGTGTATGAGACGAACTATGAGAGTCGAGGAAGCCAGAGAGGTATGTAAGGAAAGAACCTGTTGGAACTCTGTACTCTCTGCCTACCCCGCAAGGGATCTGGCGTGAGGTTATAGATAGATAGATAGACAAATATTTGTCCTGTGCGAGAATCGAACCCGGCACTACTCGACCTAGTGGGCGGAGTTAATTTTAACCTGGCCCAAGCCGTCTGACCTCAGTCGTTTAACAAATATACATTTCCATATTTAAAGCGATTAGGTATGTGCTATATTTCTAAAATACGCCCCACTGAAGTAAGAAATAAAACCTGTTGACACAGTTCATTTTTGAATCTTTTACTTGACATACTAATGTTTTCATTTAATCTTAGTCTAAGTTTACTTTTATTATGTTATGAATTGATATTTTTTATGTTATTTTTATTTTATTTTATTTCGATAGCGTACAGCTATTAACAACAATATTCCATAATTCAATAGTAACTACTAGCCTTTTATAAGCTACCACATATGAGTTACTATAGAAAAAAACAGTAAATAAATGATGAAACATTGAAAAAAAGATAAAACATACAATTAAGACATTGTCGATATGATTACAAGTAAAGTAGCAAAATAGGGTTTATATTATTATATTAGTTGGGCCTTTCGATGGGCACTACAAGTGCTTTCCGCATACTATTAATGCTACCATAAAACAGATCTATATCTACGTTGACCTTATTAATTGCTGCACTAGCTCTACAAAGAAAACTGTTTTGTTTATAGTGTGGGCATATTTCTATACCTTTGTAATATCTCATAACTTTATAGCCCTATTTTAACTAAAGATGAGAAAGGGCATGCTCCGTTGGTTCGGGCATATAGAAAGAATGCCAGAGGAAAGAATGACAAAACAGATATACAATGTGAAAGTGGAAGGATGCAGGTACCGGGGAAGACCTAGACTATCTTACCACGACCAAATAAACCGAGTCTTATCTGATGGAAAAGTCAAGAGTCTCCGTAACCGGCGAGCGTGTATGAGACGAACTATGAGAGTCGAGGAAGCCAGAGAAGTATGTAAGGAAAGAACCTGTTGGAACTCTGTACTCTCTGCCTACCCCGCAAGGGATCTGGCGTGAGGTTATACATACATACATACCTACATACATTAACTAATATTAATCAATCTAAGTAAGCTGTGCCTGACTATAATCGGATTTCAAATTGAACTGTATTGTATTCCTTACTATATTACTTCTAAATGTCTAATTTGTAATCTGTAGTCGTGCCTATAAGTAAATAAATAAACCTTAACCATCATAATTTTAAGTACGAACAATAACGAAGTCAACAATCCATCAACTCCCATACAAGGGTCATGAAAAGCTTCACAGAAATAAAGCAAATAAGGTCCCGGAAACGCAACAACGGGATCCTAATGAACGCTGGACAAAACCCCTGCGAAGAGGGGACAGGACGCGCAATTTACAGGGAAAAAACATCTTTTCAGACACTTTCTGAGAAGGGCTTAATCAGCGGAGGACACTGATGGATAAAGTTTTTAAGGAAGGTAGATGGGAGAGGTGGAGGGTAGCTTTTTATGTTTCTGTAAAGAGTATTGACGATGGTAGTATAGCGGTTGGAGCGACCCTCCGGTTACTGGGTCGGGTAGTTGTGGGCTTGATTCCCGCTCTGAGCAAATCCATAAGGATTAGCCTTAACTTAGGCAGTCGCTATTAAAGGGTGTCCCCTTTAATAGTTGTAGTCCAGGGGTCGACCATGCTGTCCATAGCCGACCCCTCGACTGTGGTACTGGGCTTCAAAGAGCAACGGCTGGTGTGGTCGAATCGCAAGGTGCAATTTTCATCTGCACAGATGGGGTGTCACTGAATCTCCTCACTGTGACTGTGGAAACTCAGTGCAGAGTATTCAACACATTGTAGAGGACTGCTTCACTAGGAAATTTAGCGAAGGATTCGAGGGGCAGCACCAGCTGACACCAGAAGCTAAACAATAGATCCTACACTATGACATATAATTTTGATCGTATATCGCATTATTAAAAGTACGTCGCCATTCGATGATGATGATGGGGCATAATGTAAGCAAGTTGTCCCGTTGTGATGTCATGCACCATCCGGCAGTCGAGAAATTTTTCGCCCTCGGCAGCGAGCTCAGCGTCTGATTCTGTTTGTAGTATTTATATACGGTAGCAAAAAAGTAGAAGAGGGAATTATAAGACAAGTATAATAAAACTAAGTATCCAGAAGAGGTCATTAAAGACTTTCGGCACTCCATACTTATGTTGTTGTGTTTGCATGTAATGTTTTACTAAATTGATTCCACGTATCCCATCTAGAGCCAGTAATACTATAAATAATGTGATTTCCAGTTAAATATTTTACCTAAAATGCTGCAAACGATCACCTTTATCATACTAACCAAACAAAACGCAACTTAACCTTGGTAATGGCTATGAACAGCGTATACATACGAAAAATACATAGAGGCGAACATATATCCTTCTGTTTGAAGTCGGTTAAAAATGAGAGATGTTAAGACAAATTTTCTACCGAAACTATTACTCGAAAAGAAAGAATTCATTTATTATATTCATAGAGCATATAACACATGTTTTCACTTGCAAAGTTTCAAGCCTTACGAAATTCTCACCCCAATAATTCATTTCATTTATTCAATAAACGTCAAGGTAACATTGAAAGGGGTGGGCGGTAAATCAGCCGGTGCTAAATAATCACTGAATCGCTGGGGTGAATAGGTACAGGCCCTAGGGGTCACGGGCCGGCAGGAATTAAATTATTCTGTTTCCCCGAGCATCTGTGAACTTTTCCTCAAATACGTAATTGAGAAGTGGGTTTCTGGATACTTGAGATTTATAAGGAGTTGTTTTATGTGTTGTGAAAATGACCCTGCATGGATGAAAATTCCCAAGAATTTTACGAAAGTTTCGAATGACGAGGATCTTTGGACATATTTGCAAAGTATCCATTATTACTATGGGGCTTTGGAAACATTTGAAACTAAATAATCAGTCAACCGCCGGGGTGAATAGGTCTGGTAATCCCTAGAGGTCAGGGGCCTGCAGGAGTTAAATTATTCTAATAGAGATTTATGTGAAGCTGTTTTATGATGTCATGAATGTTCTCATGTAGTTACAGGCTATAGTGACATTGGCGGGTTATATATAAAGTATCCAATATTAGTATGGAGACTGAAAATATTCTCAATGTATCCAACACTATATCACCTTTTTTATAATTTATTCGGAATAAGAAACAGTATCTAGCGTATTATATATTATAATATCAGGATATACTGCCCACTGCTGGGCAAAGGCCTTCTCTCGCAAATCGAGGTGAGAGAGATAAGGTCATACTCCACCACGCGCACCCAGTGCACATTGGTGGAGGCAGGTTTGTGGCCACCTGCTGTTGGAACTTATCAAGCCGCCTTTAAGGCTTCCAACTCGGCTTAACGACTACCACATTAAGTGGTAACCGGGACCAACGGCTTAACGTGCCTTCCGAAGTACGGAGACGCGAATATGATAATGCCACAAACGGTCACCCATCTCAGGCCGACCGAGTCGAACGCTGCTTAACCTTGGTGATCGGTAATAACACCGCGGTCGCACAGCGCTACGAGCGCCTTGAAGCAGCGTATTATAACTTAGGGGAAATTTCGTCCCGCAAAACAGTTATGTGGCAATAGGATTTTATCACTCCTATTTCCTATAGATGAAGTAACAAGCGACGAAAGTGATAAAACTAATTTGACAATTATCTTTCCTTTGAAGCAATAGGCTTACTCTTTGTACTTAAAAAAGGGCCTTCAAAACAGAATCAGAATCAGAATATTTTTTATTCATGTAAACCATTACAGTATTTATGAATCGTCAGAAAAGTAACAAAGACTCTACCACCACTTCGGAATGTCATTCCTGTGGAGAAGAAGGGCAGGAAGCTCCACGGTCACTCCTTTAAAATAGTATTTTTACATTTTCTTTTTCCATCTATGCTTTTTTGTGGGATATGGGAGAACGATATAGGCTATCTGTCTACTGGCTATCAGGTAGGTCTAAGTTAAAATATACAAATTATACTATTCATGTGAATGGCTACTTGGTTCCCTCACTTACAGAGAAAGAAATGAGAAAAAAAAACAGAAAGATACATTTTACTAAATTAATAGAAGGAAGAGAGGCAATATTAATTAATAAATATATACATATGAAATAAAACTATTTTTTTCGAATTTTATCGCGGTTTATTTTGATTTTTAAGTTCCCGACGTTTCGAGTGCTTTGCAGCACCCATGGTCACGGAAAGGACGTCACTCGAAACGTCGGGAACTTAAAAATCAAAATAAACCGCGATAAAATCCGAAAAAATAGTTTTATTTCATGTGTAATATTCGCGTAAATCTAAGAACTCAGTAAATATGTACATATTTAACATTTCGTTGAATTGTGAAAGTTGCAATTCGGTGTCCGAAGTTGTGCCCAGTATAATGATACCAGGCTTTCTCCCTGTTACATTAAGTGCTAACATCATAGACAAAATGACAGTCTACGTAGTATACCCCTACTACCACTACTTGGGGAGTACAGACCTGCTGTTATTTAAATCCAATTAACAAAAATAACAAGAAGGGACGGGAAGCTTTCACCTTGTAGATCCATTATATAATACGTACGCCTTCACCTTGTAGTGGGACGATGTAGTCTTATTAACAACTCTATGTAAATCCATTCACGTGCGACCTGATTTTGTGTGTGGGTCGCTCGTAATAAGCCGGTGACTTTTCAAAGAGTTTCTTTGATACAAGTACAAACCTCTTGTTTTACTTAGATTATACACAAGTTTTGAGTTTTGTATCTAAATTAAATAAATATAAGCGTTGATCTGTCAGCCTACTCGCTCTATCTCGCTCACGCTATCTATAGAGTTACTCCCATAGAAGGGTAATAAATGCTCATGCTCACTCCATATATTTAAAAGAGGCTGTTCGGGAACATTTCCGCAAAATTTGGTAGTTACAATTCGCAGTGTGTAGTTGTGACTTACATAATCACAATAGACTTCCCCTAGAAGTGAAAAGATGTAGGTAACATAACCTAATAGACCGTGTCTTATCTGTAGGGCAAGTCAAGAGTTTCCGTTATCGGCGAGCGTATATGGGACTAACTATGAGAGTGAAGGAAGCCAGAGAGGTCTGTAAGGAAAGAATCTGTTGCAACTCTGTACTCTCTGCCTTCCCCGCAATGAAACTGGCGTGAAGATATAGATAGATATACACTTTCCATATTACATTAGGAAGCTTACATCATAGGCAAAATATGGTAAACACAGAATACATCTGCCCCTATTACGTGGGAAATATAGACCTGACATTGTTTAAATGTACTTAATGATGGCAAAATGAATAAGAAATGCGAGCAGGTCTTCGCCTTGTAGTAAGGCGGTGGCGTCCTTTTTCCTCTTCTCTTTTCAGTTTTAATAAACTCGGTTACTAAAGTGATTTCTTCGTACTATCATCTTTATGCAGAAGATTTGCAGATGTATCGTCACTTTAAAGTTGGGGAGCTTCATCATGCGATTGGCGTCATCAATTATGAGCTTGAAAATATCAGCAAGTGAGCAAAGTCGTTTGGTTTTTTAGTCAATCTGGCTAAGTCTCAAGCTATCATCATTTTTGGCAGATACTATATAAATGCACAAGATATGAATCTACAGGCTCTCTCTTCAGTTCTATTTGATTCTGTGTCTATACCCTTCTCTGAAATAATTAAAAATCTAGGTTTTTTTATGAACTCCAACCTCACGTGGAGTATTCACATTTCAGAGGTAAGCAAAAGGGTCTACGGCTCCTTCCAGTCTCTCAAACGTCTTCAAAAGTTCTTGCTTAGTCTCTTCTCCTACTACTTCTAGACTATGATGATGTCTGTTTTCATGCTACTGAAGAGCTAGTTAATAAGCTGGAATATTTTCAAAATCTCTGTATCCACTTTATTTTTGGTCTCCATAAATAGGATCATGTATCAGAGTTCCGAAGAAAATTGAAGTGGTTGCCTATTCAGCAACGTCGAGACTCTCATAGTCTTTCTCTTCTCTACTCCATCCTTAATAGCCCCAAAGCTCCTATTTATCTACGCGAGCGTTTTGACTTTCTTGTCCCTAAGAAAAGGGTCTGGCATACTGCCACTTATCTCCTTTTTCGTGTTCCTCTTCATTCTTCCAGTCGCTATAATAGATCTTTTACTATTCATGGAGTGCGTCTTTGGAACTCTCTCCCACACGCCATACGCGCAAGCTCCTCTCTGGTTATTTTCAAGGGAAGAATTGTCGTAAAGGGGAAGAAATATTCTCTACATTTCCTATCTGATTGTTGGTACATATTTATAGTATAATATACTATGTGTTATAAATTATATATATTTAGTTTTTGTGTAGTACATATTTTATTTATATTTATGTTTATTTTATTTTATGTTTAAATGTGTGATTGTACTGCTCTCTTATTGATATTCTCATCTCTCAACACTAAAAGGTTCGCTGGAAGAGCACTCATATTTTGAGTTAAGCTCGCCTTTGTATATTACTTGTTAAATTACTATTGCTTTGTATGTATACAATAAAGGATTAAATAAAATAAATAGTACAACATATGCTTATATTTGGGGAATAAAAACCTGATAGTATTTAAATCCAATTAATATTAATAAGAGGAACAAAAAAGCTGGGCAATTCTTTGCCTTGCATATAATATGTAGACCTTTGCCTTGTAAGATTAATACGTATGCTTGTTAACAGTTCTATGTAAATCTACTCACATGCGAACTAATTTTGTGGGTGGGTCACTCGTAAGAAGCCGGTGACTTTTCAAAGCGTTTCTTTTGATACGCCCAAGTCCAGACCTCTTATTTAATTTTAATTATACACGAGTTTATGACTTTTGTATCCATATTAAATAAACATAAGCCTTGCTTCCTCCACTCATACACGCTCGCCGGTCACGGAGACTCTTAACTTGCTCTTTAGATAAGAAACGGTCTATTGGGTCATGGTAAAATAGGCTAGGTCTTCCACACATTTTGTTTAATTATTAAACATGACTTTTTACTGCTATCTGTATTATATATCTATTTATATCTGTCACATGTCGGATGTCCTTTGGGCAAAAATAACCACAGTGCCCCACCTGGCGGAAACGAGAGCGAGGCAGGCCCAGAAAGAGATGGTGAGACAAGATGGACTCCTATAACAAGGACTGGCATCAGCTTGCACTAAACCGAGATGAGTGGAGAAAGGGAGGTCTTTGCCTTGCAGTAGGACAGTAGGGGCTTATAATAATAATAATGACTTTTTGAGTTTTGTATGCAAATTAAACAAACGTAAGTCTTGACCATACCTGCGCAAGCGAGCGAGAGTATGTTGATAAGAAGTAGACTCTCTCAATCTGTTGCTCTCTCTGCCTCTCTCTCTCTCTCTCTCTAATTGTTAAAAATAAACACCGTTACGCCTATATTCCCCAAGCGGGGGTGGCAGAGTATACCTAGCCCACTATTTATAGTGTACAGGTACACCCACTATTCGGCAACGATGCTAGGTCCGGTGTAATAGGGAGCGAGCTTATTGCCATATATCGGGCACAATTCCAGTCTGATACTGGGAATATTTCGATAGAAAAATATTTTTTTCTCGAACCTAGTATTTCAACCATGAGCAACGAGACTCTCATAAGTTTAATTTTAATGGGGACAAGTTTACGTTCATTATACCGAGCACAATCCAAAGCTCCGATCTTCTCCTAAAAATTTACCGATAGGATAACCCCAATAACAATTTGTCCTTCCTAGGATTGGAACCCTCGTAATCAGTACCCGCAGACTATTATGTGATATAAATGCCTATCCCAACATATACTTTATTTTTTTTTGAAAAATACGACTTACTTTCACATATATTTATTTGGACCTTGGAGCTATTCAACTATTCATATAACAACACCGTTTGCTAAATCAAAACAAACTGACCCAATAATGATCTGTTTTGCTTCTAACCGCCTCCTAGCTGAAGAGCAAGTCAAGAGTCTCCTTAACTGTCGAGTGTGTAAGGTATGAACTATAAGAGTGGAGCAAGCCAAAGAGATCTGCAAAGAAAGAACCAGTTTGAACACTGCATTCTCTGCCTACCGATACCCATAAATACAACTACATTTGGATCTTATTACGGTTACCTAGTTATTATGTGACTGCTGTAAAATCCTCGAAACCTTAACTTCAAAATAAAAATAAACTACGATATAGTCCGAAACATAGTTTTGCCACCTTTTTTTTGTGTGTGTGTGTGTGTGTGAATGATCTGCCGACAAAGAGCCCTCAGCTTTAAAGACCGCGTAATGTGTCCGCACATTACGCGGTCTTCAAAGCATTGTCTGGAGAAGCAGACTATTTTAGGCAAAATGGACGGTAGACGTACTCAGGAAAGGGCACCTGCAAGATGGTCTGACGCAATAAAAAAGGCGGTGGGTGGCAGCATGCATCAGGCGGTACACTCCGCATATGACCGCACTCAATGGAGACTGTTTGTGCGTGGTCGCGATCCTCAGCAATGAGGGAACGAGGAAGAAGAAGAAGTGAATGTTCTACGCTGTTGGCCGCGGGGCCTTTACAGCTTCACCGGACAAGAGGGCGAGCGTGCAACCGTGCACTATGCTTGAGCCAGAAGAGCAAGGGGGCAAGTAGCTCAAGGGCGTTTCAAGGAGGAACGGCCTCGTCTTGGACAGTCGCTATGCGGGAGGGCGTATACTAGATGTCTCGCCGCGGTGCTCTGCACCGGCCGGTGGGCAAGGGATTCTTCGATCCCGCCGGCGAGGTCGATGTCTGCTTAACCCCGCGGTTTCTCCTAATTACCACGAAGCTTATACGGTCACAACTATGTCGCAAATCATCGGCTACCCACGCTATTACTTCGTTTACGCCTAACGTTCGTTCTGACTATTTTGTAATAGCTCAGCTCCTAAGGATCGTAGCGTGATGTTAAAGAAACATTAGACTTTTCTCTAGAATTGAGCTATTAAATACAAAAAGAATTTTTCAAATCCGACTACTTTTTCAGTGGGACAGTTTCTTAACAGGGCTAATATTATTTTTATTTTTATGACTACTTTTTCTAGATATTAGGTCGTTCAAACAAACCAAAAAATCTCAAGCTTTATTATGTTAGTATAGAATAGAAACTTTATTCAAGTAACTTAGACTCACATATAGGTTAGTATATTCGGTAGATTAGTATTCTTAATTACTATTATGGCTCTATCCCACATGAGATAGCGCAGCAGCGTCTTGCAAATACGGAGTCTAACCTACTAGCTATTATATTTAAGACGCTGTTGGAGATGGCCCACACCCTGCGCAGTAAGGAGGCACACCGTTTTCGCACAGTTGTGTAAAAACAGTCTACCTGAGCATCAGCTAACATCCCAGATGCGCTACAGAAGCGAAGCAGCTCCACCAGCTTTCTAAATGCATTGTAATTGAATGCGGAAGTCACTGTAAGATTCAGCGTATATTTAGCCCACAGGTTGCACGAGTAGAATATTGTGCAATAGTTTCAGAAGAGCGTAATTTTCCAGCGCACAAAACTGCGAGCCAGGATATTTGCCCTTATCGACAACGTTCTCCGCTCTCGTTCAGTATCGTGATCGCCCGACCAAGGTATTTATATTTAAATACCCTCTGTAAAGTCATGCAGCCTAGTAGCAGTAATAGCCTAGTGGTTACACCGTTGGACTGCAAAGTCAGAGGTCTCGGATTCAAACCCAGGCTCGCACCTCTGTCTCAAATTAACTATCACTTGCTTTAACGGTGAAGGAAAACATCGTGAGGAAACCTGCATGCCTAAGAGTTTCACGAAGGTGTGTGAAGTTCGCCAACCCGCACTGACCAGCATGGTCTAAGCCCTCTCAGTTTGAGAGGAGGCCCGTGCCCAACGGTGGGACAGTTTCTTAACTAGGCTAATATTTTTTTTTTTAGTACTGGTGGATTTTTTATAGATTTTACGTTTTATAAAACGCTCTTCTGCTAACGTCGACGGACCCCTAACTAACTTAATTACAAGAGATACTTTCAAAAGCTAATGCAAACTAACTTAATATAATAAAAGTAAAAAGAAGTATACTAATATAAAATTTCCCCGCTCGTAAAGCAATGCTTTTACCTAATTAATGTGTGTATTAATTTTATTAATGTAAAACTTAATACAAAGTATAATTAAAAAGCTTCTCTCGCCCGAGCTAGTGAATTAATAATTTTAAATTAAATTGAAGTAAAAGCAAACAATTTTGTAATCTCAGAGTAAAATTTGGCAATGGGAGTACGAATGGAGTTGGTTAGACACTATTTAATCTCGGAGTAAATGGGAGAACGAAAGGAGATTCTTTTTAACAGACTTTGAAATAGTAGGAGGTTCTCAATTAGATGTTTTTTACAGACGCAAAGAAAACGGGTGTTATAAGTTTAACGTGTGTCTGTCTGTGGCATCGTAGTTTCTGTGGCCTAAACGGATAAACTGATTTTGATTTTGATTTTTTAGACTGGTGATTTGATCGAGTGTTCTTAGCTATGATTCATTTGAGCCGGGGCTTTTTTATTTTGTAATTTTAGTGTTACTTGTTAATCTAAAACAGGTGAGGGACATGGCGTGATGATACAGATAAATAGTAAACAGGTGAAAAATAAATGAAAATCTATTAGCAATGCGAATAGCTTTTGCCGGAATTCCGTCACTTATCGAAAAAAAACAATCAGCATTTCTTTCCAAAATGTTGTTATTAAAAATAACGTCACGCTTATATTCCCTAAGCGAGGGTCGCAGAGGTTACAGTGTACACCCACTTTACGCCGACGATGTTAGATCCCAGTATATGTTTTTACAAATATATATGATGGGTTGGATGGAATGAAACTCCTGCCTCTATGGATCTTCTTTTATTTTCTCTAAAACAACTTTACAAAATTTTTTTCTTTTCCTCGTCCTTCGTCCTCACACTTTGCATACTCGTTCTCTACACCATCACGCCTATATTCCCCAAGCGGGGATAGCAGAGGTGTACTAGTACACCCACGTTTCGCCGACGATGTTAGGTCCCATGTAATAGGGGGCGAGCCTATTGCCATATACCGGGCACAATTCCAGACTCCGGACTGGGAAGTTTTTCTTTAGAAAAACTACACTTGTCCGACCTAGGATTTGAACCCAGGACCTCGTGATCACAAAGCGATGCGCTTTGCCACTAGACCAACGAGGCAGTCTCGTTTTCGTTTTTTCCATTCATTTCATCCTATCACTCCTTGTTGGCTCGTTCATACATCTTTCTTCACATTTCCTACCACAGATACAAACTTCCATTCGATCATTCAAATCCTGCATATATTTCATTCATTTATTCATATAATTAGAGTCAGCAGATTGCCATCATTTCGAGCACAATACCAGACTCCGGACTGATACGTCTGCAACCCTCACACAGTGAATATTATGTATATATTATGTATAAGAGATGACCTCAGACACCCCAATTAGATGATCGCTTCACAAATTTAATGGAAAAACTAAATTTCCAAGTTTAAAGATTTTTACCAACATTTAAAGTACTTTTATATATATCAAGTTTAATTGATAATTGGGGTCAATTATCAATTAAACTCGAACGTGTATGTGTGCGTATTGAGAAATACGTTTTAGAAATACATTTCAAATGCATTGTCATTGCATCTTCGTATTTCATATTCGAGCGTCTTCGTGCTTCGGAAGGGACGTTAAGCCGTTGGTCCCGGTTATCACTTAATGTGATAGTCGTTAAGCCAAGTTAGAAGCCTTAAAGGTGGCTTGATAAGTTCCAACAGCAGGTGGCCACAAACCTGCCTCCACCAATCCGCACTGGGTCCGCGTGGTGGAGTATGACCTAATCTCTCTCACCTCAATTTGTGAGAGAAGATCTTTGCCCAGCAGTGGGCAGTATAGGCTGTTATTATTTATTATTATTATTGCTCGGAATCAAAAATAAATTTAGATCGTTATAGCGCATAGAAGGTGAAACAGCATATTTGCAAATTTATAAAGAAATTAAGGTCCATGAAAAATAGTTGGAATTGATTCAGCTACCGATTTAGAAAAAACTACTTTCAGGTCTTGCGTTAATTATGTTACAGCTTGTGCTTCTTTTATTTTTTAAGTGCTTTGCAAAAAACGCCCACAAAATATAAAAACAGTTCGACAAGGATGTTTTAGCCCGCGGCCAAAATCAGAACTAATGCTATCATCAAGTGAAATTCCACTTCATTTCATTCCACACCGTCACGCCTATATTCCCCAAGCGGGGGTGGCAGAGGTGTACTGAGTACACCCACGTTTCGCCGACGATGTTAGGTCCCATGTAATAGGGTGGCGAGCCTATTGCCATACACCGGGCACAATTCCAGACTCCGGACTCGTACTGGGCAGTTTTCGTTAGAAAAACTACACTTGTCCGACCTAGGCTTTGAACCCAGGACCTCGTGATCACAAAGCGATGTCCTTTACTACTAGACCAACGGGGCAGCAAATTTACCTAAGTTCTTTTTGGACCGTACGAACTCTTCTGTTGAAATAATTGCTGTTCTCCATGGAAGCAGGAAAATTTTACAAAATGTTAACCCTATCTATCCGTCATCCATGGGCCAAAAGATCCTTATCGCACTATAATCCATTTTCCAGTCTCTTGCTGGCATCTAATTGAGTTGAATTTTAGCATATTATGGGTATGTACCTCCAGTAAGAAGTACTTGAAGAAAAAGAAGTTGTCATTTCCGTGAAAATGCAATAATTGTATTATACCACTAGCAATTTCCCGCGACTTCGTACCCGGTCGACAGCAGCGCCACCTACTGGGTCTAGGTTATATAGCTTATGCTACTTCTGAATAAAGCGGCTTTGCAATGGTGAAAGAATCATTAAAATCGGATCAGTAGTACCGGAGATTACCCCAAACATATAAACTCACAAACTTTACCTCTTTATAATATTAGTATAGATAGTATATAGTATAGATTACTACTGTACTATAACGTACTATATATATAGGTCGTTAAGCCAAGTTGGAAGACTTAAAAGCGGTTTGATAAGTTCCAACAGCAGGTGGCCACAAACCTGCCTCCACCAATCCACACTGGGTCCACGTGGTGGAGTATGACCTAATCTTTTGGTGTACAATAAAGAGTTTTCTATTCTATTCTATTTCACCTCGATTTGTATGAGAAGGCCTTTGCCCAGCAGCGGGCAGTATAGGTTGATATTATTATAATTATATATACTATCTATCTATCTATGACATCACGCCAGATCCCTTGCGGGGTAGGCAGAGAGTACAGAGTTCCAACAGGTTCTTTCCTTACATACCTCTCTGGCTTCCTCGACTCTCATAGTTCCTCTCATACACGCTCGCCGGTTACGGAGACTCTTGACTTTTCCTTCAGATAAGACTCAGTATATACTGAACTATATCCTCACTTCCATACAAGTGTTCTCTCTACACTCAAAGGTTATCTGGTAGATAACTCAAACTGAGTTAAGTTCGCCTTTGTACATCATTTCTATAAATATGCTCATAAAATCTTTTTGTACAATAAGGAATAAATAAGAAAAATAGAATATTATGGCACCGCAGAGCTAGTCTAAAGATAGAGCCGGAAGATGGCTCCAGGAACTTGACACTACACAACTAAACAAGGAAGCTACGTCGTGTTTAGGCTACAAAAGGTTGTTTTATTTTATTACTAGCAGTTTCCCGTGACTTCGTACCCCGTCGACAACAGCGCCACCTACCGGTTCTATGTTATATAGACTATGTAACATCTGGATAAGGTAGCTTACTAATGGTGAAAGAATTTTTCAAATCGGTCCAGTAGTTTTTGAGTTTTTTCATTACAAACATACAACAATCTATCCTCTTTATAATATTAGTATGGAAGTAGAGATATACAGATGTTTTGCTAACACGCCCGTAAAATATACATACGAGTGATAAAAACCACACGGGGCCACCGTCGTTATTCGTACAAAACTCGGGTAATTGAGGTTATCGGCCAAATGTTTTTAACTTTTTTCACCCCTCCCATGTCCAAAGGGGTTGTTTGTTTAAATTTTTTTGGTGCTTTAGTATACCTGTGTGGGTCTTTAAGAGCAGGAATTTGTTGTTATTGATGGAAATGTGTTATTCGTCGCTTACCGTACACTTATGTTTGATAGTTGATAAGTAATGAAATGACCGATGAATTAGCGCAATGGTTAAAAGCTTAAGCCGCTCAACCCACTGTGTCTTGTAGTCGCGGGTTCGATTCCCGCACGGTACAAATCTTTGTGTGATCCACATTTATTTGTTCCGGTCAGGGTATTTGCGTATGTGAAGTTTCATGTTTGTAAACGCCACAGGACACAGGAATAAATCCTAGTGTGGGGTTGCGTTAAAAAAAATGAAATGCTAAGATTGCAGTGTTTATTATTTTATTTCCTTTTCCACAAAGTCAAATTTAATGTTAAATGATAATTATTTATCCAAATGATAGTTTGACTGTCTCGTTAGTCTGGTGGCAAAGCGCATCGCTTTGTGATCACGAGGTCTTGGGTTCAAATCCTAGGTCGGACAAATGTAATTTTTCTAACGAAAAATCCCAGCATGAGTCCGGAGTCTGGAATTGTGCCCGGTATATGGCAATAGGCTCGCCTCCTATTACGTGGGACCTAACATCGTCGGCGAAACGTGGGTGTACTCAGTACACCTCTGCCACCCCCTCTGGGGAATATAGGCGTGACGGTGTGTGTTTTTGTGTGTGATAGTTATTTATTTTATGATACGATTAATGATATGTTGGCGTGGTCTGATCAAACACTAACTTAAATTATAAACTACGATGATTGCGTATAAGGCTGCATTGGCGAAAATGTGCCACGCCACGGATTACCTCGAACACATGTTTTGTCTACGTCGATGGTTCGATGCTCGAAGTTGTTCGGGAATATGCCTACCTTGGACAAGTTGTCCAATTTGGTAGAAACATCTTCGAGAAAGAAATCAACCGCAGGATCCAATTAGGTTGGGCAGCATTTGGCAAACTACGTCACGTTTTCTCTTCGCCTATACCGCAATGCCTGAAGACTAAAGTCTATAACCAATGCGTCCTACCTGTTATGACTTACGGGGCTGAGACGTGGCCACTCACAGTGGGTCTAGTCCACAAATTCAAAGTCGCACAGCGGGCTATGGAGCGAGCTATGCTCGGCGTCTCTTTGAAGGATAAAATTCGTAACGAGGTAATCCGACAAAGAACCAAAGTTACCGACATAGCTCGCAGACTCAGTAAGCTAAAGTGGCAATGGGCTGGTCACATCTGCAGAAGGACCGACGGCCAATGGAGCAAGCGTGTCCTAGAGTGGAGACCGTGACTTGGTAAGCGTAAGGTAGGACGGCCCCCAGCTAGATGGGCCGACGACCTCAAAAAGGTCGCTGGGACAGACTGGATGCGGAAGGCGGAGGACCGTGTGCAATGGCGCGTGCTAGGAGAGGCCTATGTCCAGCAGTGGACTGCGATAGGCTGATTGATTGATATGTTTTGAGTTGATGTGAGCTGGCTTTTTTTTCTCTTCGGTGGTTGATATCTCAGGAGAACTTCTTAAGGAAGAATACGTCCATTATTTCACATCAAGACCATCAAAAACAGTCCAGAAAAGATGAATAGATTTTTTGTTACTAGTTTTTTGTGTAACAGGTCTTTCTTAATGAGACAGTTTTTTTATAAATGACAGCTATTTTTGTGTCGACACTTTTAATGACAGATGTTTTTTATTTAGTCTTTATTTGTGTAACAGGTGTTTTGTGCGACAGGTTTATTTTGTGTAAAAGGCTTGTTTCCATCTTTCACAAGAACTATGAGTGGCATTATTCTACAAATCTGCAATATTCTGCAAACCAAATAAAAATTGACTTACAAATATATTCAAAATTCCACTGACCTACATTCAAAATAGAACCGATAGTCGCCTAAATGTGAACATTAAAGATGTTCCCGGTTCGGTAGTTTTTGAAGCGAGACATTTAGCGACGGCACATTGGGTCCAATGTTGAATTATCTCGGGCGCCTTCATGCTTGAAAGAATTTTATTGATAGATGAAATGGTGAAAGAATTGAAAGGAGTACTGAGGATAAAGTACCCTTTTTTACTTCAAAGTATTCTCAAATCCGTTTTTCTCAAAGGAATAGACACATCCAATTTTTGACGAAGTATTTTTGGCCCCAAAGAGACCAGAAAGGGAGATGTGTAGAGAGGGATCTGTGGAGCGGGTCACTCTTTTTCCTCTAATATGATCGAGGAGAGTGATGGCTGCTTCTCAAGTCATACTCGTGAACGGAGCAGCATCCGTGGGGACTGGTACCTCCTGCATCTTTTGACTGATTAAACACGTGGAAACACCGTAGTACTGTTGAATTTTGTCTCTTTCGGCATCACACTGGAGCTATAACCAATTATTTTGTACGCACTCTCTACATATTTTATTGTAACCCTTTCTCTTACTATATGTATCTCGCTGAGATTCACTGTTACTATTATTATTAAACTTTTTATTATATACCTCTACATCTCTATTTTGTTAATGAGAGGACTATGTAGACACTGACCGATACCATGAATCTAAGTACACTTATGATTAATCCATACTTAAGCACATCTATTTAGCTCGTTCTGCATTGTTCTCCCATACCCCATGAATGCAATGCATGAGTTTTACAAAAAGAATTGTAAATCTCTTATTTTTAAAACGAGTAACCGTAGAGTTTCTTGCCCTTCTTCTCCACAGGAATGACTTTCCGGACGGGTGGTAGTGTCTTAAGTAATCAATAATTTTCTCTTTTGGACTATTCATAAGTGCCTTTTGGTCTACATGAATAAAAAACTTTTGATTTTGATTTTGGAGAAAGATTATACTCTGCAGTAATTGGAATGCTGGAAGTGATGATGAATGTGCCAGTCATAGATAGTAAGCCTATTGCTATTACACCTTCCTGAGACTTGTCATTACGCGTCCGCTGTTTTATATATGATCTTGAGCAATTTCAACTGAACATGGTAAACAACATGACGGACGATTTAGCGCAGTGGTTAAGAGCTTAAGTCGCTCCGCCCACTGTGTCTAATAGTCGCGGGTTCGATTCCCGCACGGAACAAATCTTTGTGTGATCCACAATTATTTGTTTCGGTCTGGGTATTTGTGTGTGTGAACTTTCATGTTTGTAAACGCACCCACGACACAGGAATAAATCCTAGTGTGGGGCTACGTTTTTTTTAAAAGAAATACTCTGTACGTCTGCCTACCTTGCAAGCGATCTGGTGTGATGATATAGGATAAGACGGACGATTTGGCGCAGTGGTTAAGAGCTTAAGCTTATCTGCCCACTGGCTTGAATAGTCGCGGGTTCGATTCCCGCACAGGGCAATTTTTTGTGTAACCCACAGTTAGTTTTTTCGGTCTGGGTATTTGTGTATGTGAATTTACATGTTTGTAAACGCACCCACGACACAGGAATAAACCCTAGAGCGGAACAAAAATTTAAAAAAAAAATATAGATCAGTGGTTCCCAATTAGTTTCTTATGCGCAGCCCTTCAAAAAAAAATTCACACTGGCGTATCCCATAAGCTACGAACTGTACGCCAAAGGACAGGTGGGAGTTCAGTTGATTAGTTGAGCGCACGGCCACCCCGCGTGCCGCTAACATCAGCAGGGTCGAGTTTATGGCGGTTAACCTATAATCGACTTAAAATATATTTAGGCTATTGTTTTTTATGATTGAATTAACTTAGTAAAGAGATTACCACAAGTACCCCTTCATGTAACTTCACGTATCCCCAGGGGTACGCGTGCCACTAATTGGGAAACACTGGTATAGATAGATAGAGATAGACATGGTTGTTCATTTGACGTTTTAAGAGTTATAATATAATCGTTGATTTTCCTTTACAATGACTTTCTTTACTCTATGTTAGTAAGCGTCAAAAACTTAAATTATAATGAGTTAATAATAAATAAATGTTATATTGTTGCTGTTTGTTTATTGGTCTAGCTGGCTTACACGAGGTCCTTGGATCCAATTTCAAATCACAAAAAGCTCTTGTTGAAGTTCTTCAGAATTTGGAGTCTAGAATTTATTTTGCCCGGAATTTTTGGCAATAGACTTACCATTTTTACTTCAGAACCTAACAGTTTTAGACTAAATATGGATAAGATATACAGTCTCGCCTATATTCCCCAAGCGGGGGTAGCAGAGGTGTACTGAGTACACCCACGTTTCGCCGATGATGTTAGGTTCCATGTAATAGGGGGCGAGCGTATTGCCATATACTGGGCACAATTCCAGACTCCGGACCCATACTGGAAATTTTTCGTTAGAAAAACTACATTTGTCCGACCTAGGATTTGAACCCAGGACCTCGTGATCACAAAACGAAGCGCTTCGCCACTAGACCAACGAGGCAAGCAGGCATGGATAAGATAATCACCCTATACCAACTGTGCTTTGGAAATATAGGCGTGTCGCACGGAAGCATGTTTTAGAGTGCATGCGCCGAAGTTTGTACACGTCTCATCTAGCATTTGTACGAACCCCTAAGCTGCATTGGCTCGAAAGATGGTTTTCGAGTTCGTTACAGGGCGCAGTCAAATGCGCCCGAGTCTGTCCTAAGTCCCGTCGCCGATTGCATCGAAAGACGCCGCTCCAACCGCCGCAGTGCTTTTAATTATACTCCCTTGATTCTCACGCATATGCTTTGCTTTCATGGAATTTGGCAATATTATCGACGCGCTGTCATCATAACGGCTTGAGCTGTGGGCTGTGAATTAACTTTCTAGCGACCCCTATACATCGCTACAAAAAGATGTGACTACCCAAAGACCGCGCTGAATACAAACTCATCAATGATTCTTCAAACATGTCTAGAACGCGATAGGTTTGCATGACGCGTTGCATATATACAAGCCCTCAACAACAACTTTCGGGGGAGTGGCAGGCCCCGCCACATACAACACCCGTCTGGCTGGAAGATGTTCCCCTTCCTGCCACACAACGTTCCTGCCAACTGCAACCTGTAACTTGTTTGCATCTTGACATCTTTCCTTTATCCTACCACCCTTCCTTGACATTCTCTTCAGCCACTCATAGGCTACTCGCATCACCCTTTCGCATTACCAGCATCCGCATGATATCCCATACAGTTCAATCGCTTCGCATCACCATAGGGCTTAATGATTTGTGTTTTAAAAAATAAAGAAATTCAAAAGCTTAAATCTTATTTTCCTTATCTTAATTGATAATCGTTTTTTTTTAAACCAGCCACACGATCTCCCATTTCTATCTCCAATAACAAAACCACAAAATTAATAATAATAATTCGTACCAAAATCTAACGTTTGCGGTTTTATTTCTGAGCGTTTGTAATAATCGGATCATTTCGCGGGAAATAATTATTGCTTGGAGCCCGTTGAGGGCCACAAAGAGATTTGCACTGCAATTTGCGAATTCTGGGGTGGCAAGAGGTTGATTTGGGTTGAGCGTACACTGGCACTAGCTAGTAAAAAAAAATGTACTAGTCTTTATCACAAGAGATGGGTACGGTAACGTTTGATCGAAATCCATTTTACACCTATTTTATACAAGAATATTTAAAATAATGTATTCAGAAATAAACAAGAATTTAAAAATAAACTAAAAATCTATTTTAATTTTCATTTGAATCATATATTGTTTATAAATTTGTGTAATTATAAAACTTTATTACTCAATTATGTTAATTGAAACGGTTTGCGTTTTAGAGACTGACACAATGAAATAGTTGTAATAGATAAATCGTTTTTTAAAATGTACAAAATCGATCGCCGATTACTTTACGAATACTATTCTATGTATCCGACTGAAAGACATGGTATGCTCATAGACAAGACATTAATAAATAAACGTGGATGCGCGATTGTCCATCTTAACATATTAAAATGGACAATTTCATAGATCGTTACTAACAAAATTTACGTGAGCGACGAATTAAACAATTTTTCACATGATTTTTCTGACCAATCAGTTGATTCGTAAATGAATAATAATAAAACAAACAAAAACATAATAATTTATAAATGTCCGATACAATTATAATATTTTCTTAATTGTTAGGTACTTTAAGTTCTTGGATTATTCCTAATGATATTTGCATGCCTAAAGGCAGAATATGGCGTACGACCAATGTAATTTTAACATCCGCTGTAACCCATTTTCGCAAATAAACTGATTTGATTTGAATAATGAAATTATTGTATTGTGTTTTATTTTTGCTCGAAAATTATGGTATTAAAATAGTTTCATTCTTCGTTATAAAATAAATCGATACAAAATTCAATCGATTCAATTTCATCATCACCACATATTTAGAAACGTCAAATTCCAAACGTCACCCGTGTCTTGTGAAAAAGACTATATCAAGGCCGTTTCCAGACAACGTGTCGTATAAATAAATAATTCTATATACCTTGTGACAAATTTATGGATCTTTTAAAACTATTTAAATACTGAAGATATTGAAGATGGAGTATATTTACAGATGGAAAGATGTAGGAAAATATAATGACAATAAATACCGTACTTGACTGCACGTGTCGACTGATGGGACTGACTGCTTCTAGATTGCAAGTATAAATTTGCTTACTTTCAGTAGAGTTTTCACAGATTTTTCATACAAAATGTGTCAAATTTCTATCTGTAGTAGGAAAATCTATCCTTGGGTTGAATATTGAAACCGGCCAGTAGTCTCTGCCAAGTGTTTGCCGAAACGTGACAAGTTCGTGAGCTAAGTTTTTATTTTAAAAATTTAGTTTTCATGTCACAAACCGAGATGATTAGGTCATACTCCTCCAAGTGCGGATCGGTGAAGCCAGGTTTGTGGCCATCTGCCGTTGAAACTTATTAAGCTGCTCTCAGTCTATAACTTGGCGTGAAGACAACCATATTAAGTAATAACCGAAACAAACAGCCTACCATGCCTTTCGAAGCAAGGAGACGCTTGAATATGCAAATGCCACAAACACACACTTCTCAGATCGACTGAGTCAAACGCCGCTTAGCCATGGTGATCTCCAAGAACATCGCTGTCATATAGGGCTAGAGACGGCTGTTGAGATGCAATAATAATTACATTATTCTCTTAGAATATATCCAAAAGGCGCTTCCAGGCATAATTGCACGTCGCGTGGTGTAGCAAAAAATTTAACAATCGCCCCGCACTCACCGCACTTCCCACCCGCGTAATGTTTGCAGCCCGGAAAGATTACCAATTTTTGGGGTAAATGTTGATGACATTAGAGTAGATGATAATAAAATCATTTCTGCGGTAACCTGTATTTTAATGCATATTAAACTCAAGAAATAGATATACTTGAACTATTAAGGTTAGTAGTAATTTAATGTAGGGAAAATATATTGCTATCTTTTAACTAAATATTAAAACGGTGATGTAGTAGTTAACTATAATAATACCATTTATTACTAGAACTAATAAAGTCCTCAGCGAATAAAAGTGGGGAAAAATTAAATTGTGATACTAGCAACACTAACAAAATGGACGCGTCTTTAACTATGACAATTACAGACGGAAGAATTTATTTGATATTTAAATAAAACGGCACTAAATGCGCTAGTTACGTATGAAATGTGATCTTATCATGTTTTGTTTTTGAGCTCAACAGCATAGCACAGGCAGGACGACACAAGACGGCATAATTCTGTTTAATTTGACACGCGCAGAGCACGTCATTTCGCACGGCGGTCGCAGAGTGACTACATACGTGAACATGTGACTACTTGCTTTGCAGGTAGTAACATGTTCAAAGTAATTGTTGCTTTAATTTGATGCGCTTCTACGGCTTCTAGATTATATTTACGAGTATTTTAAGATTTTCTATGTACGTCGCTCCTTATACAATTCCGTTTTAATGTGCTCGTTTGCAATGCTCACCTCCTTCGGCTAATGCCGAAGCGATTCGGGCGGTGACGTCATGCGGCATGCTGTAGGTACCCACTTGAGTATTATTCGTTGTGAATAATATTTTTGTGAATCTATGATTATAAATAATAATATCAGCCTATATTGCCCACGGCTGGACAAAGGCCTTCTCTCACTAATTGAGGTGAGAGAGATTAGGTCACACTCCACCACGCGGACCCAGTGCGGATTGGTGGAGGCAGGTTTGTGGCTGTTGGAACTTATCAAGCCGCCTTTAAGGCTTCCAACTCGGCTTAACGACTACCATATATAGCCGGGACCAACGGCTTAACGTGCCTTCCGAAGCACGTAGACGCTCGAATATGAAAATGCCACAAACGGTCACCCATCTCGGTCCAACCGAGTCGAACGCTGCTTAACCTTGGTAATCGGTAAGAACACCGCGGTCGCACAGCGCTACGAGCGCCTCGAATATGTAATATATGATTATAAACTTGAAAGTTTGTAAGGGGAGATGAAGAAATGTTTGAATTTAGTTAAGTTTTATTCCTTTTTTCCAGTCCACGGGGCTACCTGGACGTTACAATTTCGACACGTCTGATGGAGTCTACAGGCGACCAGGATACTGGCTTGAAACTTAGAAGCTTGACTCAGAGAACCTTATATCGGTGCTCATCTGTGTTCGGAAGACACAAACGGTGTATATTGGAGTCCTTGACGATGGAGCTAATATACCGATTACAAACTTCACAGGGTCATTCTTTCTTGCAGGTTTTGTGGTTACGAGAGCACTCATCCGTTGTTTTGAAGTTGAAGTTAGTTGCCGTCTGCCCTTCTTTAGTTCCTCCTCTCACCCTCAAAGGCACCGTGATAGACCAGCACCATAGCTTGCCTATCCAATGAGGCAATACTATCAGCGTTCTTAGTACGAATATATCAACTAGGAGTTGCATACAGCCATTGGAATTTTAGTAAATATTTCTTTTGCCTACATTCATTGACAGAGTCCAGCAGTGGTCTATCTATATCATCACGCCAGTTCCCTTGCGGGGTAGGCAGAGGATACAGAGTTCTAACATCTTGTTTCCTTGCAGTACCGTCTCGCTTCCTCTACTCTCATAATTATAATACATGCTAACAACGTTACTAAGCACCGGCACGCCTATATTCCCCAATTGGGGGTGGCAGAGGTGTGCTGAGTACACCCACGTTTCGCCGACGATGTTAGGTCTCATGTAATAGGGGGCGAGCCTATTGCCATATGCCGGGCACAATTCCAGACCCCGGACTCATACTGGGGATTTTATTATTAGAAAAACTACATTTGTCCAACCCTTCTTCTTGTCTCATTCAGTTTTTTTTATAGTATTGTACATATTGTATATAATTTGTGTTATGTTTAAGATATAAATTATTTCACACTAGTTTCTTTCCGCGACTTCGTCTGCGTTGACATTAGACAGGAACCTATCATTTTTCCGGTATAAAAAGTAATCTATGTGTTAAACCACGTAATAAACTATCTGTGTCCCAAATTTCATCCAAATCTAGTCAGCCGTTTTCGCGTAATAGAGTAAAAAACATCCACACCTCTAAACATACAAACTTTCAATTATAATATGAGTAGGATATAGTAGAATGTGAAATTTTGTATTGTATCCTTTTCCGGAAAAATGTTAGGTTCCTCTCTAAAGTCAACGCGGACGAAAAATGTTACGTCACTGTCCAAAATCAACCCGGCCGAAGTCGCGAGCAGAAGCTAGTCTTTTATATTTTATCGTTGTATATATGTGTTGCTGCATTCTACAGTGTTTGATAAAAGTCTTTCATTTAATTTCCTGTTTTTTCACATGTTGATTTTGTATATAATTGGTCAACACCGTCACGCCTATATTCCCCAAGCGGGGGTGGCAGAGGTGTACGGAGTACACCCACGTTTCGCCGACGATGTTAGGTCCCATGTAATAGGGGGCGAGCCTATTACTATATACCGGGCACAATTCCAGACTCCGGACTCATAGTGAGAAGTTTTTTCGTTAGAAAAACTTCATTTCTCCGACCTAGGATTTGAACCCAGAACCTCGTAATCATCAAGCAGTGCGCTTTGCCACTAGACCAACGAGGCAGTTATTATATAATTGTTCATATTGTATATAATTTGTGTTATGTTTAACATGTAAATTATTTCACACTAGCTGCCCGCCGCAGGTACGCACGGGTATCAGTATTTTTGCAGATCTTGTCTTCTGTCTCACTCACACACTCACTTTATTATATGGAGATTTTTCTACCATTTTTCTCATTTTTTCATACAATTTTCAATTTTCTTTCATACTACCCTTATCCTGACAAGTACAAACACAACAAAAAATAATTAGCCCAATATTTGCAACCGTTCTAAAGTGATGTACTTGTGTGATTCGGCAATGATTTTTATTTATATATATTTCATTTCACCAATTACGGAGACTCGTGACTCCAGTGGTAGCTTGACTTAACGATGTTAGAAATATAATTCTGGATCATAACACCGCAGTCATTACGTCACAAAATGGACTTAGCCGGAAATTACCAGTTTGTGACGCGGCCCACGTCACGCTAATCACGTGGCGGAACCGTGCCGTGAATACACGTGACCTGAAAGTACGAAGAACAGGCACACACGTACGATTAATCGTCGTACGATATTTCTAATTTGTACTCATCAAATAAATGTAGACATATTTTATTAATTTATTCAGCGAGGAAACTCGCCAGCATCCTTGCCATTTTCCACGAATATGATCGTTTTTATATGATCTTCAGGTTTTATTTTTACATTTAACATTAGTAAGTATGGACAATGTTAAAATAAAAGCATTTTTGATAGCCATAGATAATATAGAATAGAATAGAATACTCTTTATTGTACACCAACAAAATTATAAAACAACATATGAAATAAGACACTGATACAATATGCGGTCTTATTGGTAAGAGCAATTTCTTCCACACAACCTGGTTAGATACAAAATACTAGAAAGAAAAGTAATCAGGGCAGTTGGTGGCGTACGCTATTATTGGTATATATAGTATTTACTATACAGCTCTTTTTTAATATAAAATACTTGCATTGCATTTAAGTATTTTTTTCAAATTTAATAGAAACAGCATATATATGAAAAACGATAAACAATTAATAAAATCTTCAAATTAAATGTATTACATAAGAAAAAAACGAAGTAAAGAAACCTGCATTATTTTTTTTGTATTAATCAAAATGGCAATGGGCGGGCCACATAGCGCGAAGATCGGACGGGCGTTGGGGCAGAAAGATTCTAGAGTGGAGACCACGTATTGGCAAGCGCAGCGTGGGACGACCACCTGCCAGATGGACCGACGATCTTGTGAAAATCGCAGGAAGTCGTTGGATGCAGGTGGCATCGGACCGGTTACGCTGGAAAGCGATTGGGGAGGCCTATGTTCAGCAGTGGACAAGTATAGGCTGAGATGATGATGATGATGATGAATCAAAATAGATGGGAGTGAGCACCCTTGCAACTAAATGTTGCATTCCCAAACGATTGGTCGACATATTTATTAATTGCACATCAATCGTTTTATATAAATTTGTTACGTAAATAAAATCAAGACAATTTGAAAACCATAATTATAATTTTAAATAATTAATTAAACACATCTCCATATTGATATAAAATATTATAATATTTTCTATAATACTGCAGATTGAAATAGCAACATAAATTTTAGCAACCTTAATTTCAAAATAAGAGAAAAAAACTAATATATTTAGAACAATTACCGATTTGGATCAATTATTTTCAGATATTGCATTAATTGATTTATAAGACGTATACTAACCTGCAAGTGCACTGACAGCCTTAACCACTAGGGCCCCCGTTGGATTGCAAAGTCAGAGGTCTCGTGTTCAAGCCCAGCACCTCTATCTTTTCGAAAGCTTTAACTTGCTTTAACGGTAAAGGAAAACATCTATAACCTAAGCCCTCTCAGTTTGAGAGGAGACCCGTGTCCAACGGTGGGACAGTCTCTTAACAGGGCTAATTTTAATAATAATAATAATAACCTAACCTAACCTGCAATAGTTGTGCGACAAAATTATCATCCAGCGAATAATCGCAAGTGTGTCCTCTAAGAGTTCTTATACTCGAACAATATTTCCCTCTGTATGTTAGTTCTATATCGTTACTGGATTATAGAAAAGCATCATTCTTACAGCCTGAATAGACATTAAATACCATTCGATTACATTTCTCAAACGGAAGACATAAAGGTGTATTATCTATACCCAAATTATGCTGACGATTTTGAGTCTAAATGAAACAGGGCGCGAGCAAGGTGTTAAAGGAAGCAGTTAACAATCTTCTGGTGATTGGTGGAGGCAGGTATATCAAATCAAATCATGTCAAGAATGTCAGAAGAAAGAATGACAAAACAGATATACAATACGAAAGTGGAAGGATGTAAGTACCGGGGAAAATCTAGACTATCTTACCATGACTCGTGTCTTATCTGAAGGGCAAGTCAAGAGTCTCCGTAACCGGCTAGCGTATGAGACGAACTGTGAGAGTGGAGGAAGGCAGAGAGGTGTGTAAGGAAAGAACCTGTTGGAACTCTCTGCCTACCACGCAAGGGAACTGGCGTGATGATATAGATAGATAGATAGAAATCAAATCATCTTCATTTCAGGCTGAAAACACATAAATTATTAGTAAACATTTGTTTATACTATGTTAGTAATTTTACATTATTTATTTATTTTTACACATTACACCAGCTGTATCCTACACAAGTGCTCCATATCCTTCAATTTTGCTGGCAACAACTCTCAGCAGACTGTTGTCACTGCCTCGCACACGTCGCAACAGGGATGCGCATCTTTTGCGTATACTACCGAAAAAGTCGTCAGTATGCGCCGCCGCAAACATGGCCACCCGCTGTTGGAATTTATCGCTTACACTTAAACTTGTCTAGATTGAGAATTGATGAATAAAACCTCAAAAGCAGCATCAGATACACACTATGAATGCTTGTTGGCAGTGTTCATTTTTGGGAATTTGTTCGGACGCTATCAATGCGTGTGTGTATGTAAATGATCTACGCTGTTGGCCGCGGGGCCTTTACTGCTTTAATGCGTGCGTGCGCGTGTATGTACGTACCATTTATTTACCCTATGTATGGATTACATACCTAAATCTTTACATTTTCGAAACAGCTAAATTCGTTAAAAATAACATACAACAATATAAGAAATTAAGCGGCAGCAGACATAATTATAAGTTGAGCAATGTACCCAGTAAGACTACGCTAATGCATAAAAGTATATTTTACATGGCACCTAAAATTTATAATAAATTACCCAGTGAAATAGAAAATTTTCTCTGTTTTAAAATAAGAGAATTTCTAGAAAAAATCATATTATAGTAGAAGGGAATATCTTGAAGAGTAAAGATCTTAGAAATATTTAATTCTATTGACATTACTATGGACATTATTTTAGTTATTAATATTAACATTAAATTGACATTTGCTGTGTATTACAATAATTTTATTAATTAATATTTATAAAACTTGTTATGGCTATTTTAAATGCCTTATACTAGATTATCACGTTATTTAAATTTAACAGTAAGTGTAATTAAGGTCTATCTAATATTTGCATGCTCTTTAGCGAAATATGAAGAATCTATTTTAAAAATTATGTCACATATTTGCAGATGAAAAAATAATTATGATGACCTATATACCCACCACTTCTATACCGTTTCCAAGTAATTCATCTATGTTATCAAGTTATCCATAAATCCAACTTGGAACAACAGCATAGAGTGCCCTTTAAAGCATGAAACTGTTAAAAAATGGAGATGCAACAAACGGTCACGCATCACAGACTGACCGAGCTTATCCTTGGTAATCGCTTAACCCATGGCTGCATCGCTACGAGGTCATACATAAGCGCAAAATTATTAAACGCCAGTAATACAAATAGACCCAATACGATATAGCAAGTACACCCAAACGTTTGTACGTAAGTGTAAAATCTCACATAAATACAACTAATAAAAATACAAGTGCCTGTGTGTGATATTAAAAACAGGTCTTATTTTAAGCTTATTTGGCTATTCGTATAATGTTAATACCCAAACATGCATTGTTTTAAACTTGTCTTTCAATTTGTCTGGGCTGAACTTCAGAACCGATCTGGCTGAAATATCAATAAAAGATATTATGGGCTCCTCAGGGATTTTTAGGCTACTTTTCGTATATATAATATCATGCCAGTTCCCTTGCGGGGTAGGCAGAGAGTACAGAGTTCCAACAGGTTCTTTCCTTACATACCTCTCTGGCTTCCTCCACTCTCATAGTTCATCTTTTACACGCTCGCCGCTTACGGAGACTCTTGGCTTGCCCTTCAAATAAGACACGGCACACTTTTTGTGTCGGAAAAGTGCACGGTTCCTAAGTGATAGCTATTATTTTTTAATACCACACTGAACGGATTCTAATAAAACCTTATATGAAAATTTGAGGCGCTCGTAGCGCTGTGCGACCGCGGTGTTCTCACCGATCACCAAGGTTAAGCAGTGTTCGACTCGGTCGGCCTGAGATGGGTGACCGTTTGTGGAATTTTCATATTCAAGCGTTTCCGTGATTCGCAAGGCACGTCAAGCCGTTGGCCCCGGTTACCACTTAAAGTGGTAGTCGTTAAGCCGAGTTGGAAGCCTTAAAGGCGGCTTGATAAGTTCCAACAGCAGGTGGCCACAAACCTGCCTCCACCAATCCGCTTTGGGTCCGCGTGGTGGAGAATGACCTAATCTCTCTCACCTCGATTTGTGGAAGAAGGCCTTTGCCCAGCAGTGAGCAGTATAGGCCGATATTATTATATTATTATTATATGAACATTTTACATTTTAAAATAATATAAAGGTAGATTTTGATGCCAGAGACCTGCCCGGTTCCTGTCTGATAGCTACATACTAAAACTGCTGAACGGGTTTTAATAAAATTTATTATAAATGTGTCTTAGGGCTTTGAAAAATATATAGGGTTCTTATTCGCTCTGACCAAACGGCGTGCGTTACAATAACTTTCTGAAATGATCATGTAATGATATTCTGTATAGCACTGGAGTACTATTAAACGATCATAATATCACGAATTTATCGTAACGCGCTGCGTCACTCGTTTAATTGATCATATCAAGCAATGGTCAGGATACTTTTTGGTCCGGTAAAAAAAACGCGTGCGAATCCGCGGGTAACGTACACAGTAATATTTTGTTCGTATATGAGTGTGTGGGTGTGTGTTAGTGTATGATATTGCGGAACCGGCAAAGCCCTTGCGACGTGAAAAATTACTAGGAAATGGTAACATTTTTCACCTTTCGCGGTGGGAGTTGGCGAAGGTAAATATGAATTAAAAGTTCTAGATACGCCATTTTTTTATTTAAGTCCCTTTTATATTTTTAATAATAACATCGTACATTATATCATTGCCATAGCGATAGTAATATTGAATGCATACAGACCAAAGTTTGTTGTTGTAGAGATCTTTGGAGGAAGCCTATAACCTGCAGTGGACATCTTTCGGTTGAAAGCGAAGTGGATAGTCTACTATTAGTAATTTGGTCATTATTATTATAAGCCTACACTGTCCCACTGCAGGGCGAAGGCCTCCCCTCCCTTATTCCACTTGTCCCGGTCCAGTGCAAGCTTATGTCATTCCTTGTCGTAGGAATCCAGCTCGTCTCGCCACCTCTTTCTGGGCCTGCCGCGCTGTCGTTTTCCGCCTGGTGGGACCCACTGTGTGGTTGTTTTAGCCCAAAACGCATCCGACATGCGGCAGATATGTCCGGCCCATTTCCATTTCAGTCTTGCAGCTGAGTGACCTACGTCAGTGATTTGTGTTTTGGAACGCAGAATCGAGTTTCTGACACAATCTCTAAGCTTTACTCCAAGAAAGCTACGCTCCATTGCTCGTTGGCAAACCCCAAGAGTGGACTTTTGACGATCAGTTAATGACCAAGTCTGTGCTCCGTAAGTGAGGGTGGGGAGAATGCACATGTGTTCCTTTTTAATGAAACCGGGAGAGCTCCCTTCATTAAATGTTTCATTGACCAATAGTTCTTCCAGGCGTTTTCGGTACGTCGAGCAACTTCTGTATCTTGTCTCTCCTGGAAAGAAACTAATTGGCCAAGATATATATACTCGTGGACATATTCAATCTTCACTCCCCTAAGCTCTAGCTTACGTTGCACTCTGTTGGTCATCAGCTTTGTTTTAGTCATATTAATTGTAAGTCCTACCTTGAGGCTCGCCTGGCTCAGTTCTTCGAGCAGTAGGCCAAACTCAGCTACGGACGAGGAAAACAGGACAATATCATCGGCAAAGCGCAGATTGGTTAATCGCCCACGACGATGCCTCTGTCCTCCCAAGCTGTGTTGAGGTTTCAGAAAACTTCTTCAAGCGTGGCTGTAAAAAGCTTTGGAGACAATGGGTCACCTTGTTTATTTAAGATTTATTTTTAGTAGCTTATTCTGCCCACTGCTGGGCAAAGGCTTCCTTCCTCCTCCTGTTAAGATAGTATGATGACCAAATTATTTTATAATACTATGTATCTCGCTGAGATTCACCCAAACCTTTGAAGAGCTTCCATGGAAACAAGTATTAACACGTTAAAAACCCATTGCTGAGATCAATTACTGGGATGGATGTAACATAAACAGCGAATTCACCTCCTATGGGTGCAAGGACTATTATATATAATGGAAACAGAACAATATGGATGAGGTTTCTTGGACTAAATGTGGTCTATTTCAAAGGATACGCACACCAGCCAAGTGATATCTAACTACTCATGGCTGGCGGTGACCCACCACTCACCAGATGGGACCTCAATAAGACAACTCAGGGCAACATCGGTGTGAGCTCAGGGGTGTCAAGAAATGCGCTGCGTTTTCTTCGAAGTTACCAACGGCCTTATTCACTTTAATCCTAAAGGATCTGTGGAGTACATCGATGTAGTAAAACATTATCTTCCTACGTCGATATAGATATCACGGCTCCTCTCTAGATGGCAATTCAGGCAAGACAGAGCCAAGTATCCTGCGGACACCCGTTAATTTCAACTCAACCGACGAAGACACATCGAGAAGGGGGCACTGACCGACTCTGGAGCACTCGGGTCCAGGTGTGGCTACTCACCAACAACTCGCCTCTAGCTGCCCTGAGGACTTCTTATATTTAACGGAGATTAGGTTTTTGGATGGACGTCTCAATTCTGGTAACAGTAAAGTTTTCATAATCGTCCGTATGGTAGCTTACTTTTAAGATAATCTTGGAATAATACGAGCAAGTTGTCAAGTATACTGGTATTCTTTGATATTCTATCTTTTGTAGGAAAATGTCAAAAAAGGCTCACAATAATTGAAAATCATAACTGTTACGCGTTAGCTGTTTCGCGATACGCCCGATCGCCCGCCCCGTTTCCAATCTAATGGCAAAGTAGGGCTGTGCGCCATCTTACATCGACTATCTGTCATCAGTCAATTGTTATCTGACAGCTGTCATTTGTCACCGCATCATAATTGAATACACTCAAGCTTTCTATGCACTCAAGCAATTTTGTTAAAGGTTATTAAAATAACAATAACTGCTTGACATTTCATTAACTGTGATCTTCAAATGATACGATTTGCGATACATTTATTATTAATATTATATAAAAGCCTTACTAAAATTTATATATCCATGTCGACCGCCATGATTTATGAAAGTCACGCCCGAAACATTTCAATTAGAAGTTTGACGAGTCATTCTAACACTGTGCGTATTGATTTATTTCACTCTCCAATTGCCTTATTTATACTGCGGTTTTACTTAATGCCATGTTTATTTGGAATATTGCGGGAAAATAAGAGTGATAAAGTTTTTAGGGTCCTGTAAGCTTGCTGTTAATGTACAGATGGAGGAACTTGGCCCTTACTCGCTATGATAATTACATAACTCGGCACGTTACGATGACTTCGTGAAATGATCTTTTGTATGTGATCAGTTATCTACGCTGTTGGCCGCGGGTCCTTACAGCTTCACCGGACAAGAGGGCGAGCTTTCAACCACTATGTTCGAGTAAAAAGTAGGTCAAGGCGCTTCAAGGAGGAGCGGCTTTGACTTCAGCAGTCGCTATAGGGGAGGGCGTATACTAGGTGTCTCGTTGCGGTGCTCTGCACCGGCCGGCGGGCAAGGGATTCTTCGACCTCGCTGGCGAGGTCGGTGTCTGATCCTGTAGTGAAATGATTGTTTAATGGTACTTTAATGGCATACAGAACAGTGACGAACGACTTGGTTTAGTGGTTAAAGAGTTTACACCGGTCCACTCACTGGTCGGAGGGTTTGTACGTGAATTTCTTGTTTGTAAACTCACCCACGAAATAAAAATAATTCCTAAGGCTACGTTTAAAAAAAAAACCACCTACGAATCGCGCCACGTTTGTTATTGCAAATGGGGGCTTTGCAGTAATCCTGTACCACCTGCCTACCTTGCAAGGGATTCGAGCTGCATAATACTTTTAAAGAATCAAACTTTAAAGGATTCTAGGTGGGCCAGCCTCCATAAGCAGCACGCGTTCAAAATAATAACTACTTGAGTAGCCCCTACTTCCCTAGACCATATAGAAGGAAAGAAATTTACACGTACCACATAGCTACTGCGAGTTTAACCGGTTTAGCGAACACGACAATTCCAAGACCCATAGAAAGTGCTCAGAAAATGATAGCGAAAAAGCAATTCTCTTATAAGATGGACCGATGATCTGGTTCACCAGATCATCAGTCCATCAAACTCAAACTAAAATTATTTATTTTGTATATACCCTGCAGGGGTGCAGGGGTACTCACAAGTGGTCATATTTACATATATATTTTATTAATTTACTATTCTACCGGATCGGAAAACTCCGCTGAGAAGATCGAGCGAGTAACTCAGCTTATCTTTTTTGTCTTATTTTCTATTCATTTTTTTCTATATAGATACATACATTTTTATATTATACAAAATCAATTATGCGATCCAGCTCTAGCGTGATGCGTGATGAGTGAGATATAAGACTAATAATAATATTTTTCAAGAATGATAAGCTAAAGGATTCTGGGTGGAGTCTCCATAAGCAGCACCCGTTCAAGAGTATGACTACTTGAGCAGTCATCACATCCCTCGATCATATTAGAGGGAAGGAAGTGACCTGCACCAAATAGCCGTCTTGGAGCTAAGGAAGAAGATCGCGGGTATAATCTGGAGGCGTACAATACAAAGCTGGTCGTTGTGGCTAACTTAAGGTTTCGCCATATAGCAGACGCAGTGCGACAGGAGCGCGACGGTGGCGCGGCTTGGAGAGTTGTAATGTACTGAAATGTCCGGAACACGCCACAGCGCAGCCTCGCTCGGCACGACGGCACACGTCACAACGAACGATGCCGACCGCTTCCGTCGCGCTCCCGTCGCGCTTCGTCGGCTATTTGACCAAACCTTTAAGTGGAGGCCTTGGTCCAGCCGTGGAAATCTTTAGGCTAAACAAGAATACTTTTAAGATCAACAATACCCTTGTCATATAAGTCACGTTCGCACTTGACGATATTTAATTTGTTTGTAGGAAATGTGAAAAAATTGAATATTTCTGACGAGTAACAAACAGGAAATGTTGTTTTGTTCTATATTGTTTTATTTATTTGATGTTTAATAAAACATGTTTTAGAGTCTATTGTTTATCGCCAAACAAATCATCGTACAAAACCTTACATATGCGGGGTCACCACAACCTCTTTTACAAAACTATTTTAACTTACTTTGCGGTGAAAAAGATACAGAGCTAAAATTATAATAGCTTTCTTAAGAAGATTGGGGTAAGCGCCCCGAAAAAAGTTTGTTTCAACTCGGCAACTATTATTTGCTAACTGAATGTTTCCCATCGCTGGGCAATGGTCTCGGGGAAGAAAGAGCCGTCTTTTCCAACGATCTCTATCCCCTATAAATAATCGTATTCTACTAGATATGGGTCGAAGTCATACCACAAGTACTTCCTGGATCTGCCACGGTGCCAATGTCCCCGTTATGAGATACATTCGGTACACATTCTAGCCCATTTATTTGTGTCCATTCGGCTTGGATGACCGACCCAAATCCATTATCCTATCCAAACTATTATTAAAGTCACATTTTTAATGCTAAATATCAAAAGTGCTATTACTCATCCTAATTATTCTTCAGTCATCTGCCTGCAAAGCAATCACGATCTCAATGCACTTCCAAACATATCAGAGGCCAGGTTTTATAGTTATTTAGGATATTAAAGTTCTTACAAAAGTTTATTTATTTATTTATTTTAAATTACAACATACTTACAGTTACCCAAATCGATGCTATAACCAACAACGTTACGTATGTTCATAAATTAAATCATATTATTATTAATTTGTTCGAAACACCTAGTTGCGCATTCAATAAATTTCGTCTGGCTGCACCTAAAAATATCAATTTCTTTATGTATAAGATTCACAATACATTTAGCGCGAGTCACAGGTGAATACATGACTAAATTAGTGCGAGCTATCGGAATACTCAGCAATGGTGGCCGCCGGCGCGCACCGACATACGAGTAATTATCAGGCGCGCAAATCTGGAGCTCCTCTAATATCTCCGGGTGATGCACTTTCCCCTTCAAGACGTCCACTGCGTACCTAGTGAGGGTAACGTCTAGTCTCACGGCCAGTCTGGTGTATCCGGTCATACCCAAAACGAACAAGCTCGGATACTCGTACATAAATGGATAAAGGAAGGATACACGCCGTACTGTTTAAGATATAAACACTTTAAAATTTTATTTTGAATTTTCTCAATCATTAGGCTGTACTTATTTTCATGGCTGTACTTATTTTCAAGTTATAATCAGAGATGGGCAAAATGTAATTTTGCAATTGCAATCATTAATCCGATTATATTTGACCTTCTCTGATTATAATTAACGTCTATAAACTGGAATTTTGGTTCCTGTACGGAATTTGTAGTTCTATAATCTAATTCGGGTATCTAAGTTCTTGCATTGTTTATGTTACACTTAGAATATTTGAAACCAGAGGGAATACAAAAAAGGCCTAAATCTGACCTACGAACGAACTGTCTGACCTCCGATCTGAGGTTTCGAGGGTTGGGTCTAAGAAAACGTCGATTTACGCGCGGAGAGGTTTTTGGGCTGTAGATTTATTATTTATATTTATATCAATTTTAAACGCCTCGTTGGTCTGGTGGGAAAGCACATCGCTTTGTGATCCCGAGGTCCTGGGTTCAAATCTCAGGTCGGACAAATGTAGTTTTTCTAACGAAAAATTCCCAGTATGAGTCCGGAGTCTGGAATTGTGCCCGGTTTATGGCAATAGGCTCGCCCCCTATTACATTGGACCTAACATCGTCGGCGAAACGTAGGTGTACTCAGTACACCTCTGCCACCCCCTCTGGGGAATATAGGCGTGACGGTGTGTGTGTTAAACTATTATAGGAACTTCAAATCTAATAATTAACTATACATATCTATCTATAACCTCACGCCAGATCCCTTGCGGGGTAGGCAGAGAGTACAGAGTTCCAACAGGTTCTTTCCTTACTTCTCTGGCTTCCTCGACTCTGCCACCCCCTCTGGGGAATATAGGCGTGACGGTGGTGTTAATTTTAAAGATAAACTGTGTTCCTGAGATGTCTCAAGCGGCAGAGACACTGTGTACACCAGTGTTGGATATTAGTCTATTTATTGTGGGATCAACCAATTGCAATTTTAGCTGTAATTAAAATAATCTCCCCAAGGTTCTCCGGAATAATACCACACTTGTAGATCAGTCCCATGACCATGGGTTCTCTAAAGCACTCGAACGTCGGAAAACTAAAACCAAGTATAAACCGCGACAAAATTAATTCGAATGAAGACGGACGATTTAGTGTGTCTAATGGTCGCGGGTTCGATTCCCGCACGGGACAAATCTTCGTTTGATCCACAATTATTACCGGTCTGGGTATTTGTGAATGTGAAATTTCATGTTTGTAAACGCACCTACGACACAGGAATAAATCCTAGTGTGGGGCGTTTCATTCACATACACAAATACTCAGACCGAGACAAATAATTGTAGATCACACAAAGATTTGCCCCATCGGGAATCGAACCCGCGACTATTAAACAACGGACGAAGCGGCTTGAGCTCTTAACCACTGCGCTAAATCGTCTCCAGTCGGTTCTGAGTAGTTCTTTCAATACAGAGTTCTCTAGCTTCCTCAATCTCACAGTCTAAGCTTAAGTATTATATTTAATTTTAAAGCAAATGATGAAGCAAATACAAATGGACCGCGTCTAATCAGAATGGCAAGTCAAGAGTCTCAGTAACTTCCGGGCGTATATGAGACGAACTATGAGATTGGAGGAAGCCAGAGAGGTCTGTAAGAACAAAACCTGTTGGAACTCTGTACTCTGCCTACCCCGCAAGAGATCTGGTGTGCTGATATACATAGAGGATTATAATAATTCCATCTAAATACAAGCATGGCTATTAAAGTTTGTGCCAACAATCTCCTATGGAGTTTAAATGTTAAAACTGTCGAACACAAGGAACTGATATTATTAAACTCGCCACAGACTGAGTTCCAGGATTTACTCATCCTACTTCCTACTAATGTTATAATAAAAGTTTGTATGTTTGGATTTTTAGATGTTTGTAGCTCGATTACGCAAACACTGCTGAACGGATATGGATGAAATTTGTCACACAGATAAATTATTACAAAAACGAGGCTCCCTTTTGGATTTATTCCAGTGTCGTGGGTTCTTTTATAAACATAAAAAAATTCACAAATATGCAGACAGAAACAAATAATTGTGGGCCACACAAAGATTTGTCCCGTGCGGAAATCGAACCCGCGACTATTCGACCCAACGGGTGGAGTGGCTTAATCTCTTAACCTCTGCGCCAAATCGTCTGCCCATTCACATTCTGCCCATCATATTAACACAGGATATCTTTTTATCCCGGAAAAATGTATGGTTCCTGTCTCAACACAACGCGGGCATAGTCGGGGGTAGAAACTAGTAATGATATAAAAAATATCTATCATTACGGTGAACCGATGACCTGGTGGAGGTCACGGGTCAAGCACAAAGTCGTAATAATTTTTGGCTTTTGTCTTATGGTTGACGTCATTCGGCTAACTATGGTAATATTTATTATTTTATTTATTTTTTATTTTTTCAAAAAAACGTTGCCCCACACTAGGATTAATTCCTGTGTCGTGGGTGCGTTTACAAACATGAAAATTCACATATACAAATACCCAGACCGGAACAAATATTTGTGGATCACACAAAGATTTGTCCCGTGCGGGAATCGAACCCGCGATTAGACACAGTGGGCGGGGCGGACTAAGCCCTTAACCACTGCGCTAAATCGTCCAATACTTTAAAGGGTATTCAGAATTAGAATATTTTTCATTCATGTAAACAATTATAGTTTTTATCACGGTCGCATCACGGCGACGCGTATTTTGCCAATGTCAAGTATTACGAATATAACTAATCATTTCTAAATAAATTCAACTCCCCGATGAACTTGATCACAAAAATGATTATGAAATTGATGAAGTGCCGCACCCTGTCTAGCAAAGCGTTGGATACTTTACATACCAATTGTGACGGCCGTTTTAAGGGAAATCGAAAAGACAAGTTATATGACTTTGTTACAATTACCTAACTCATGCACATATAGGAATACATAATGGTTAATATTCCACCAAAATTACACATTATAATTCGAAATAATACAAGTTTTGGAAATTGGAACAAATTGACGACATCACTCTTCGATTTTGCGCATAAAAAAACCAATTACAGTATTTATGAATCGTCAGAATAGTAAAGAAAAGACTCTACCACTACTTCGGAATGTCATTCCTGTGAAAAAGAAGGGCAAAAAAGCTCCACGCTTACTCCTTTAAAATAGTATTCTTGCAATTTTTTCCATCTACATTTTGCTATGGGGTATGGGAGTACAATGTAGTATCAGGTGAGTCTAAATTAAATTAACCAAGTTATACTATTCATGAGAATGGCTACATTGTTCTCGCATTTACAGATAAAGAAATATGGAAGAAAAATGATTGCAGAAGCAAATTTTATTGAATTATTAGAAGGAAGAGAGGGAATATTAAATAATAATGGCTGAACATGTTATCCACATTCAAGTGAAGCTGGAACATCACCTATCCAAGCATTTTTATCTTTTTAATAATCATCAAAATCACAGATTTGTAAAATTTCAGTTGCCTGAATTAAATGACTTATTATTATATTAAAGCAAAATAAGCAGCGATAGCCTAGTGGTTAGACCGTTGGACTGCAAAGTCAAAGGTCTCGGGTTTAAACCCAGGCACGCACCTCTTGTCTTTCCGAAAGAATATGCACACTAAAAATTAATTATCACTTGCTTTAAAGGTGAAGGAAAACATCGTGAGGAAACCTGCATGCCTAACAGTTTCTCGAAGGTGTGTGAAATTGCAAACCCGCACTGGGCCAGCGTGGTGGACTATGGCCTAAGCCGTCTCAGCTTGAGAGGAGGCCCGTGCCCAACAGTGGGACAGTTTCTTAACAGGGCTAGTATTATCATTATTTATTATTATATTATAGTGAGCTCGAATGCCAAGCGTACGTTTAATACAAGATTTGAATTTATTTACTAATTTTAATGACGTCTAGTGGGATTTTTTATAGAATCTAACACAGTACCTTGTGAAAGACGTGTGAATTTTAGACAGACGAAATTGCGGTTGATCTAATTTATTTCTATGTCACGTGGTTTAACAATTACTAGCACCTAGCTAGTATACATTATGCTTTCATAAATATACTGACAAGGGACCGTCATGATATTGGCTTCTTTTAGCAATGCTCTTAAAGAGTCGCAAGTACCTAAGTTATAGATGGCCCTAATAGCTCTTTTTTAAGATAAAAATAGACTCAATGTCAGCTGCCCTACCCCACATTAATATTAGTTTAGTCATGTCATCAATATCATCATCTCAGCCTATACTTGTCCAATGATGAACATAGGCCCCTCCATCGCTCTCCAGCGCAACCGGTCCAATGCCACTTGCATCCAACGACTTCCTGCGATCTTCACAAGATCGTCGGTCCATCTGGCAGGCGGCCGTCCCACGCTGCGCTCTCCTTAGAGATTGTAATAATAATTTATGGTTTTAATCATTCTTTTCGTCATCTATTAAATGGAGTAGTATAATTATAGAACTGTAACGTATATTTAATTGCCTCATTGGTTTAGCGGCAAAGCGCATCGCTTGGTAATCATGAGGTCCTGGGTTCAAATGCTAGGTCGGACTAATGAAGTTCTTCTAACGAAAACTTCCCAGTATGAGTTCGAAGTCTGAAATTGTGACCGATATATGGGAATAGGCGTAATGAGGGCGACCCATTACGTGGAACCTAACATCGTCGGCGAAAAGTAGGTGTACTCGGTACACCTGTGCCACTCACGCTTGGGGAATATAGGCTTGACGGTGTTACTTATATGATATACGAATAGTTGATAGTAACTACCTAGTCAAATTATAGGTGGTGGACTACCTCATTAGTTTGAGCTTAAGCCTCTTCGCCCACTGTGTCTAATAGTCGCGGGTTCGAATCCCGCATAGGACAAATCTTTATGTGACTCACAATTATTTGTTTCAGCCTGGGTATTTGTGTATGTGAATTTTCATGTATGTAAACGCACCCACGTCACAGGAATAAATCATAAAGTGGGTAGCCCCACACTTAAAAAAAAGGATTGGTATAGTGGTGCACAATACGTTTGTCGATCCTGAGATCCTGAGTTCGAATCTTAAGTTGCACAAAATGAAATTCCGAATATCGATCTGGATCGATATGCCTGTCCTGTCATAATCATTATAAGCTCATCTCTTATTACATCACCACGTTAATATGTCTGCTAAATTTTAGTCCACATAGTACACCAACATTACCCCCGAATAAGTCAATAATTGGCAATGCAAGAGAGACTGCTATTTTTCAATCGAAAGATTCAACAGAACACAAACTTGGGTGGAGAAAGATGTGTATCCCTGTACCCAAATGTTGCTATGAGAGTGAGCGGGACAAAAAATAAATTGCCCCAAACCCCTAATCATAATTATCACTCAAAGGATCCTTCTAATTAGCTAATCGGCAACCCTGTTAATTTTATCGGGTAAGTACCGTCTTTTGGGAGGAAAATAATTAAAACGTTTCGCTTGGAATGAATCACTTAATGAAAACTCAGTGTTACTAAAGGTGTGTAAGGTAGAATAAATAGATCAATTGATATTAACTACTGAGCGAAAATAGAGGAAATAGAGAATAGGTATAGTTTGTGATCACCTACTATTAGAACTTATCAAGCCGCCGGGATACAGTACACCTCTGTTAACCCCGTTTAGGAAATATAGGCGTGATAGCGATGTCCAAATATAACCATGTCTTATCGGAAGGACAAGTCAAGAGTTTACGTAATCGGCGAGCGTGTATGAGACGAACTATGAGAGTGGAGGAAGCCAGATATGTATGTAAGGAAAGAACCTGTTGGAACTATTTCCTCTCTGTCTACCCTGCAAGGAACCTTGCGTGCTGATATAGATAGATAGTGATGTCATAATAATTTATTTAGTGTTCAGTATAAACTTAACACCTGATTTATGGGTACAGAGGTAAAGAGTATTCAGAAATTTAATATCATAATTATTAAAATAGACGGCATAGTTAATCGGTTAATAGCTTAACGCGCTCCGCCCTCTGTTTTAAGTAGCAAGTAGTCGCGGGTTTGATTCTTTGTGTGACCCACAAATATTTGTTTCAGTCTGGGTGTTTGTGTGTGTGAATTTCATGTTTGTAAACGCACTCACGATGCAGGAAAGAATTATTTCTGCATCTTGGAAGCTAGCGTTATGGCTACGTTTTCTTATTAAAAAAAGTAAATAACTAGTCAAAATTATACTTTGAATTACATTAGTGATTGTGTCAATGTGGTTTACAATATACTTCTGTTACTTTAAATAGAAAACCCCTGATCTATAAGCATCAGGATTTTAATATTATATTAAAACGTGAAGAGGAATATTCAATCAATATCTAACACGCTACCTAGTATCTATCTAGTCGTCATCATAGACCTCCCCAACCGCTCTCCAGCGCAACCGGTCCGATGCCACATGCATCCAACGACTTTCTGCAATCTTAACAAGATCATTGGTCCATCTGGTAGGCGGCCGTCCCATGCTGCGCTTGCTAATACGTCATCTACACCCCAACGCCTGTTCGATCTTCGCGCCATATGGTCTGCTCATTGCCGATTCAGCTTACTGACCCTATGGACTAGTATCTAGCACTAATATATGTACCAAACACGTTTCAGTCAGTAATCCAGCTACTGATACGATAATACCGGCGATAGATCTTCTTTGAGAGCAATCGGTATATACTCGTACTTCATAACAGCTTTCATCACACCTTCAGTAGGGCTACCATGATGTCCCAACTAATTGGTATTTCCCTCTAACTTACTCAAGGTATTGTCTCTGTCTTTCTACAATAGGTCTTCTAAAAAAGCACAGAGTTGCTCAGCGAGCTATGGAAAGAGCTATGCTTGGCGTTTCTCTACGTGTTCGAATCAGGAATGAGGAGATTCGTAGAAGAACCAAGGTCATCAATATACAAGATTAGCAAGCTAAGGTGGCGATGGGCAGGCAACATAGCGGACGGAGGTCGGACGGGCGTTGAAGGAAAGATTCTAAAGTGGAAACAAGCGCGCGTGGGACGGCTGCCTACCAGATGGACCGACGACAATGGTTACAGGTGGCTTCGGACCGGTTGCGCTGAAGAGCGATTGGGGATGCCTATGTTCAGCAGTGTACGAGTATAGGATGGGATGATTACTCAAGATAATCACTAACTCTCTATAACTCAAATCATCCTTATTGCAAGCCTTTGTGTTTAAGTGGCATTTGTGAAGCTAATTTTTTATACGTACATACTAGCGGCCGCTAGCGACTTCGTCTGCATATATATCTTAATAAATTATAGCCTATCTCTTATTCTGCTGTATAAGCTATATTACTGTAAGGTTTCGACAAAATCCTTACAGTAAATTGATGTGGCTCACAAACCTTCGCATTTATAATATAAGTAGGATTTGCAGCGTTATCAAAAACGAGTTCAGTACTATTTATAAACAATTTTTTCATCTATCTATCTACATCAACCATGCCAGATTCCCTGCGAGAACAAAATTTCTGACAATGCTCTAGCTGCGCCTATATCTTATAATCATCGCCATCAATATCTTAATCATGATTATCAGGCTAATTTTACGCCGTTGAGTAATCATACTCAGCGGCAGTGTGCAATCGGAGAAGTGGCCTAGTACCTCATAGGCTTCTCTTGTCCAAATTGGTCCAGCCGCCCTACGAAGATAATCGCTCCATGTAGCCTCAGAATTACCGGTATATACAAACTGTAACATAAAAAAGGCTTTTACTCCTTCAGTGCGCTATAACAAACGAAGTTTTTTCTTGATTCATGGCAATAAGGAGATTTCAAATGCATTCCTAAAAGGTATTTCTCAAAACGCACACATACACGTACAAGTTTCGTTGTTAATTGGGGTATAAAAGTGCTTAAAAAAGGGTAAAAACATTTAAATTTGGAAATTTGGTTTTCGTTTTGAATTTATGAAGCAATTCTCTAATTGGGGTGACTGAGGTCTTGCGTTTACTATGTTAAACCTTGTATATATAATACAAATGAGTTTTTCTTTGGTGGGAAAACTTCTGTATAACGTATAAAATAACACGGCCGGCACCGACACTTCCGCAAGGATCATTACTGTATCGTGTTCCGAATAGACCGCAATGATGGGGAATTAGACTTGCTTTTCTCTCTACACAGAAGCGGTGATCACCCAGAAACGTGACCAGCTGGATATAAAACATCCTTCATAAACTGAGTTCTTAGATTTACGCGAATATTACACATGAAATAAAACTATTTTATCGCGGTTTATTTTTTGATTTTTAAGTTCCCTACGTTTCGAGTGCTTTGCAGCACCCATGGTCACGGGAAGGACTTACAGTCCTTCTCGTAACCATGGGTGTAAACCGCGATAAAATCCGAAAAAATAGTTTTATTTCATCCTTCATAAAGTTTTCCTTGTAAAAGACGTGTAGTACATCGCTTCTTTGTATTGATCCAACTTTTAACCGCAACTCCACCAAATCATCAGTCCGGAGAATATAATAATAATATCATCCTATACTATCCCACTGAAGAGCAAAGGCCTTCTCTCACAAATTGAGAGATCAGGGAGCTCTATCACGCGGACTCAGTGTAGATATATGGAGGCAGGTTTATGACACACCTGTTTTAAGAACTCATCAAGCCGTCTTTACCAAGCTGGCTTTGAATTTTTAATACGCCAACGACTATAACGTTACGTGGTAATTGGGAATAACGACTTAAAGTGCATTTGAAAGCACGGAAACCCTCCAATATGGAAATGCTCACTCCTATCAGGCCTGAAATAAAAAGGCTAGAAGGCATAGGATGGTCGAAATTATGGCTACAATACATCAAGTATAGCAGATAATCTCGATGGCGCAGGTATCAAGTTGGCAGCAATCCAAGTGTCGACGTGAGCTTTAGATTCATTATTACCTGCTTCAATACTGTCCTCTATTGCATTGTGTTTTTTGTCTGCAAGATTCTGTTGTGTAAATATATTTACATAACAATATTGTTTAAACTGCAGGCGTATAGCTTTTTATTGTTAAGCTTGTACATCATGGTTATATTATTTTTGTTTTATAAATTTTGTTTGATTGCATGTAATTGTTGACAATTACATGCAATCAAACACAATTTATAAAACAACGTAAAATATACTCAAAAAAATACCAGTTACGTGTATTTTTTAGTCAATGTGGTTAGTCCAGTGTTTAAGATTAGATAATCTATAAACTCATATCTGTTTTTTAAAAAAGAGATTTGATTTTTTATTATAAAATAAAAGTATATTATATTTTAGTTTTTTCATGTTATGTGGTGTGTGTGTGTATGTGTTATGTAGGTTACTATTATGAAATAAAGGCAGTATATTATGAGAAACGGATGTTCAATTATACTTGCCCTTATAACTACATCCTCAGCTCAAACCATAGATAGATTATGAAGTGTTAATTGGTTATTCTATCGCTCAGTTCTTACTAGTAGTCCAGAGTTTAAAATTATGCCCAATCCTCAAATGGAACTGAGCTCGGTTGTATTGTATGGAGATCCAACATTTCGCCATATACATTGTTCTTTTAGTTAAGGACTTTTAAGATAGACAAACCTTCCTCGGTATAGAGCTCTTTACAGGTTCAGTAATCGTTTTAGACAAAAGGTTCCAATATAAATAAGATTTATCTATTCAAATTAATCAGCGAAAAATCAATGATCTCCTTGACGGACTGTTCCGTTCTCTGGATTGTCTAGTCGCGGGTTCAATTCCCGCACGGGACAAATCTTTATGTGACCCACAAATATTTGTTTCGGTCTGAGTGTTTGTGCATGTGAATTTCATGTTTGTAAACGCACCTATGACACAGTAATAATTCCTAGTGTGGGGCTACGTCTTATCATAAAAAAAAGAAAAAGGACCAATAATACCTACTATAAAATATTTTAATAAAACAAATTAAACATCAAATTAACAAAAATTAACCTGACAGAAATAAGTTAACTGAGCTTTAAAAATTTATTATACGCATTCTTAATTAAACAAATTAATTATTAATAAGGCAAACACAAACTATTTCCATACAAGGTCATTAAGGCTCACAACGGATCAATATACCTCGAACATGTTGCGTAAATGATATTATATAACAGAATTGTGTCGAGCCTTAGTTAAAATGAAAATTCTCGACTTCAAAGGCACAGTTCGACGATATAACATCGCATAGGCGGCAATTTTCAGGTCAAAGAGTACGAGGATGACCTTGTTATGTAAATAGGGTATTTGTTTTGAAACGATTTTGTATAATTGTTACGGTATTGTAATAAAATATTGTTTAGGTCCAACAGGTTCTGTCCTCACAGACTGCTCTGGCTTCGTCCATTTTCAAAGTTCATATCAACCACCCTCGCCGGTAACGGCGACTCTTGACTTAGAATCTCTCCCTATCTATATAATCACGTCAGATCCCTTGCGAGGTAGGCAGAATGTACAGGGTTCAAACACGGTCTATCCTCACAGACGTTTTTGGCTTCTTTCACTCTCATAGCCATTCTTATGCACGCTCGCCCGTTACGTAGACTCTTGACTTAGGATGACACCATATTATGGGAAATGCATCAACAGAAACACTCTGGTGCTCCTCTGTGGCACGCTCCAAAGAGTTCCTCTTCAGGTGAATTAACGCTTTTTTCCCATACCCAAACACTCTGCTTACAGTAGCCTGAGCCACTTCTCGCCACCAACCTTCTCATGTTTGACCATAAGAGACACTTAGGGATCCCGCCTCTCTCATCACACGACTTTAAAGATCAATCTAAGATGCTGGTACAGTGGGTTGATCATCGGTGTTGTATCAATGCTGAAGGTAACAATACCTTTTCTTACAAGTATTAGAGGTAATCCTAACCGCATAGATTTGAGTCTGGCAGTGGTCCAATCGGCGCGCGGTAGCTAAGTCATTAATTACTGTCGATTTACGGCTGCAAACGGCTGTTAGGACGCGACGCTGTGGACAGCCGTTCTTTATTATTGCAATGATTTATTTGAACCAATAATATATTGTGACATACTTGGTTAGATTTCGCTGGCTTTAGCTCAGTTTCAGTTCGGTATAATTTATTATATAATAAGCGGTTAGGTAGACTAATAGGCCACAATTCTTACCAGACAAATAACAATATTCTTCTTAAGCCGAGAGACGCCCACTGCAGGACAAATACCTCCCCAAAGAGAGTCATGTTGATTGGATTCATTTTCTAGTAAGAAATCAATGACAATTATTTCAAAGATGACAATTTTAATTGTATATTACTCCGAGTATTTTAGAACATTTGCTTATTTTGACTGATTTCAGTCCAAAACGAAACAAGACTTATTTTAGGCTAATTTGCAGCGACTACAATCTCCACTAAACTAGATGTCGACTACTTTTATCAGACCAATATTTTTCACGTTCCTGTGAAGATAACCTTATCATTATATAATATTATTAATAACTAGCTGTTTCCCGCGGCTTCGCACGCGTTTATTTTGTAATTTGACATAGGTAGGTAGGACTTTTTGGGATAGCATTATTCTAAGACTTAAGAGACCCCTTATATTAAGTTTCTTTTAAATCCGTTCAGCCGTGTTAATATGGAGAAATAAAAACAGCTATCCCCCATGGAACCTGCATTTCCCGAGCTAAAAAGTAGTATTAAACAATCTTTGAGAATTCCTCCATTTTCCAGTGATAGTGTATTTAATCGGTTCCGCCGTTCTGACAATTAACACGGTCAAACATATTTTTTATTTTGCCCGTATGCGAATAAAATATCTTCTTTATTTCAAAATCACAAATCCCAAATGAATATTCCCGTGCGCTGTGCGGGAATCATACCTGCGACTATTTGACAAAGAATGTTAAGCAGTCTACCTTTTTTCATTTAAATCACGTCGTCTTTGTTTTGTAAAATTATTTATTCAGTCAACTTAAATACTACTAAATTTTCATCGTAGAACAATTTCAGCATGAGCCCAGGCTTTCAGTCACCTGTGAAGAGGAAGAGGGAAATCGAAAGATGATTGAGATGATTAATATCTTCGGGCCTTCATGCAGGCCGGTAAAAACCCACCAAATGCATATTGGTGTGATTTTATATACCACTTAGATGGATAATATCGGTATGATCTAGTGCGCAAATAAAGTTACCTATTTCAAATTATTATTTCACGACTTAAGATACTTTAATACTATCTAATAATCTATATTATCATGTCAGATCCCTTGCGGGGTAGGCAGAGGGTGCAGAGTTCTTACAGGTTCTTTCCTTACAGACCTTTTTATCTCTTTCCACTTTCATAGTTCGTCTTATATACGCTCGCCGGTTACGGAGACTCTTGACTTGCTCTTCGTATAAGACATGGTCTATTCATGGTAAAATAGTTATAGTTGATCTGTTCTAGGTACACTAACATCAGACAAAGGCGTGTAAATATGTATATTTCTTTTTTGCTACCGTTTTTTTTATTAATAATTCTTTGCTGTTGTTATATATAATTATAAATATTGTATATAATTTGTGAAACTATCAATAGTTGTTGTTCTATCCGTTCTGTTCTTCCACTATCGCATTGTATACCTGTGTGGATTTTTTCATATTAAGTTTCTTTATAATCTGTTCAGCCGTTTTAGTATGAAGAAATAATAGATAACGGCGAGCGCGTATTAGACGAACTATGAGAGTGGAGGAAGCCAGAGAGGTATGGAAGGAAAGAACCTGTTGGAACTCTGTACTCTCTGCCTACCCCGCAAGGGATCTGGTGCGATGATATAGATAGATAGATAGATAGAAATAATAGATATTCCACAGAAGTATGTTTCGAGATAAAAAGTGTTTTGTTTTATTTTACTATGTAAGACACCTTCATATCAAGTTCCAATTAAATTTGTTTAGCCATTTTAATATGAAGAACTGACAGTGAGACTAACTATTCCGGTAGAACCGTGTAGTAAATATATATTATATACTTTGTCAACTTCCACCAGACTTATTTTCCTATCAACTAACTCTATCACTGGGTTCAGTCTCAGACGATTAAGCGCAGTGGTTAAGAGCTTAAGCCGCTCCGCCCACTGTGTCTGATAGTCGCGGGTTCGATTCCCGCACGGGACAAATCTTTGTGTGATCCACAACTATTTGTTTCGGTCTGGGTATTTAAGTATGTGAATTTTCATGTTTGTAAACGCACCCACAACAAAGAAATAAATCCAAATGCGCGGTTACGTATAAAAAAAGGAAATTAAACGTGTTAGCCCCGTTAGCCCGCACAGTTGGTCTTTGTAAAATATAAACTAAACTATAGCGCAATCCTATTCTATATACAACAGTAACGCCGTCTCATAAAAAAACGTATACAATATCTTTCTTTTCAAGAAGGATTATCAGTGGACTATTTATTTTTAAATCATCGATAAAATATATCTGATTTAAATCTTTTCTACCTACCCTGTCAAAGACTATAATCTAGCCTAATAGTATCTAACGGTACATTGCTAGCTAAGTATGTAGCAAAGTGTTGTCAGTACATTTTGTGTTAGTCTTCTCGTAAGATATTCATCGTCATTACAGTTTTCCATTCATCGTTAGAGTTCTCTCCAGAAGAAACAATCCTGAATGTAGCATCGGTTCATGAATAAAACCATGTTTAAGTGTTTAAATCAAACATGTATGAATAATTTCGAGTGAAAGCTTTTAACCACTGGAATGTTTTTTGTGAGGAGACGAACCTGAGTCCAATATGGACGAATTCATGTATAGGCAAAATCACATATTTCACATCATAACATTTCAGTTCGGGACAAACAGTAATAAAGTTTTATGGTTTATTTCGCGACAATGTAGTAAGTTGATTTAGAAATAATGAATGATTTATCAAAATCGACTCTCTTTTTCTGTCCTCAAAAACTGTTAGATTTTACGAAAATATAAGTATGCAGTTGTGATCTTTTGTACAGGCTACAATTATACATTATATTATTTCCTAATAAAAATATTCCATGTGTAGACATGATTTCCTTACAGTTTATTATAAGTAGTATGTATGGATATAGATGCTCTACTTTTCCATACAAACCGCTTGTTTTCCTGAAAACTTAAATATTATCTATATTATCAATCATATGAAATATCTCCGTGCTAAGTTTCACTGACTTCTAAAAAGTAGTTTTGGAACAATTAATGATTTATCACAATCGACTTTTTTGTACTTTCCTCAAAATCTGTTAATTTTTTCGAAAATATAAGTACACAGAGTTGTGATCTTTTGTTCAGGCTACAATTACACAAAATTTCATTGAAATCCATCGAACAGATTTCAAGTAACATGTATTTTTAGAAATCCAATGTTTTGCTTATTTTTGCCTTTTCTGGAGAAACCTTTTAATTTTCCGAAATAAATACTATACACCATATTAGCCAACATTATAAGGTATCCGCATGCAAAGTTTCATCAAAATCCGCCTGGTAGTTTTTGCGTGATGCTGGTTCATACCCTCCGACAGACAGACAGACAGATAAACAGACACGAAAGCCAAAAATTGCAGAATTAACTTCTACATCGATAGTATGATACCCCTGGGTTGTTATTTCCTAAAAATATTCCATGTACAGACATGACTTCCTTACAGTTTTATTATATGTCTAGATAGTACAGGTATCTATAGTTAAACATTATAAATGCTACCACAAAACTAATCCTAACATAGATTTGAGTCTGGTAGTGGTCCAATCGCCGCGCGGCAGCTAAGAGATTAATTACTGCCGATTTACGGCTGCAAGCAGCTGTTAGGTCGCAGCGCTGTTGGCAGCCGTTCTTTATTGTTGCGATGATTCATTTGAACCAAGAATGTATTGTGACATTCTTGAATAGATTTTAGCCAATAGGGTGAGGTTTTAGCGATAAATAATTAATTTGGTTAAGTGAATGAAGTTTGATCTGGTATCTAAATCAAATGGTGGTTGAATTTGCTACTTAGTCACAAATATTTGTTTGTCCACGGTTTTTTGTTTTGTTCTACGTATTTATATTTTTTAATGGAGCAACACTAAAGTAATTGCGTTTTTGCTCTTGGAAAAACACTGCATAATAGGTACTACCGACAACCTAACCTAACCTCACGAAGCTGAGCTCCTCTGGCTTCAGCATATTCGCAAGAGGCGCATCGGTGCCCCTCTGTAGACTGTAATACGCTCCAAAAAGCCCGCTTTTTCTCTTGTATCGGAATAATAGTTTAAGACTACGCTTTTATATAAACAAATAACAATATATATCAAAAGAGAATTAGTAAAGATTGATTACTTATTGAATCGAAAGTAATAATATAATATGATGAGTATTCAAATAGACTGGAAAGCATCATAAATATTTTAAAGTGCTACTAATACACTATTCATAATTTATTATAATTATCTACAGTATGCTCAGAAGTCTTAGTGTAGATTAATACGTTTGAATTATTCACCAGAAAATGGTTTCGTCGGTCGCGGCATTGCTTCAATTAACGGTAGACGCCGGACGAGTTAATGTAAAGCGGTGACAGTAATATTCTATCATATTTTATGGACAGGAAAATAAAAGTAGTGTTTACTTATTCGTGGAAACGGTTAAAATAAGGTATTTTCTTTAACCTTTATGGATACATAAGTAGGTATAGTCGTTAAACATTCTTAAACCAAAGCGAGGTTTCTTTTTCACGCATCCTTACAAATTGTCAATATTCATTTTCTATTCAATCTGATCTAGATAGATTACACTAAAGTAAGTCATTTAGTAAGTACTAATCTACCACCAGAACGGAACTCCGTCTCCAAGATCCAATAAGAAAGTCGGTGGACTTATCTTATTTCATTTAATTCTCTTTGTTTTTATATTGTGTACATATCAATTTGGTAAGTTTTTATTTAACAAACAATATTAAACATTGTCAAAATAAAAGTATGCATGTGTTTTTCGAACTGAGAACGTTCAGTTGCTTGTCTCATATCTAATACAGAACGCTAGTACATAATATGACAATAAATGTTACTCAAAAATGTTCATAAACCTTTCACAAACAATATTAAGCACACATTTTCTTCTCATATCAATTACTTATTCATAGTGCAACTACCGCACCACGATAGCATAATATTTAACTTTTATTTTGATAACTTTGCGATCGCGTTTAAAACTTAAGCTAAGTTATGGCTTGAATTTTGAAAACTTTAAGACCGCTGAATTTTTATTTTCGTATCACAAATTCTGAACATGTTTTCTGAATGATAGTACTACCTATTTAAGCTTTAATAAAATAGCTTTAATAAAACTTTTGACAAAATATAGGGCGTTGTTTTACTAAACATTTTGTAATTTATAGCGCTAAGCACGTGTTCTTCATTATGCTTTGTATAAAAATTTAGTGTACATGGTATACCAATATTCCCCGCTTAAGTATTGCAAGGGAAAATGTTTTTTTTTTCAATTGAAAGATTCTACAGAACAATAAATTTGGGTAGAGAAAGATGTGTATCCCTGTACCCAAATGTTGCTCCAAGACTAAACGTGACAAAAAATCAATTGCTCCAAACCCATCATAATTATCACTCAAAGGATCCTTCTAATTAGCTTATCGGCAACCCTGTTAAATTTTATCGGGTAAGTACCGTCTTTTGGAAGAAAAATAATTAAAACGTTTAGCTTGAAACGAATCACTTAATGGAAACTCAGTGTTACTAAAGGTGCGTAAGGTAGGTACTAAATAGATCAATTGATACTTGTTGGGTGAGAATTGAGATGACAGAGAATAGGTTTAGCGAACTTTGTGATCACCTACTGTAAGAACTTAACAAGCCACCGGGATACAGTACACCTCTGCCACCCCCGTTTAGGTAATATAGGCGTGATAATGATGTCCAAATAGACCGTGACTTATCTAATGGACAAGTCAAGAGTCTCCATAACCAGCGAGCGTGTATGAGACGAAATATGAGAGCGGAGGAAGCCAGCGAGGTATGTAAGGAAAGAACCTGTTGGAACTATGTACTCGCTGTTTACCCTGCAAGGGATCTTGCTTGATGATATAGATAGATAGTGATGTCATAATAATTTATTTAGTCATCATCATCATCATCTCAGCCTATACTTGTCCACTGCTGAACAAAGGCCTCCCCAATCGCTTTCCAGCGCAACCGGTCCGATGCCACCTGCATCCAACGACTTCCTGCGATTTTCACAAGATCGTCGGTCCATCTGGCAGGTGGTCGTCCCACGCTGCGCTTGCCAATACGTGGTCTCCACTCTAGAATCTTTCTGCCCCAACGCCCGTCCGATCTTCGCGCTATGTGGCCCGCTCATTGCCACTTCAGCTTGCTAATCTTAAGGGCTATGTCGGTGACCTTGGTTCTTTTACGAATCTCCTCATTCCTGATTCGATCACGTAGAGAAACGCCGAGCATAGCTCTCTCCATAGCTCGCTGAGCAACTCTGAGCTTTTTTATGAGACCTATGGTAAGAGACCACGTCTCTGATCCATATATCATCACTGGTAACACACATTGACTAAAAACTTTAGTCTTTAGGCACTGAGGTATTTTGGATGAGAAGATGTTGCGCAGTTTCCCGAACGCTGCCCAGCCGAGTTGGATTCGTCGATTGACCTCTCTCTCAAAGTTGGACCTACCTAACCGGACTACCTGTCCCAGGTAAATGTATTCGTCGACAACTTCAAGAGTAGAGTTCCCAACGGTGAGTGCGGTGGGTACGACATGGACATTAAACATTATTTTTGTTTTGTCCATATTCATTTTAAGACCCACTTGTTGGGATACTCTATTGAGGTCACCGAGCATTCGTCCTAGATCTTCCAGCGACTCCGCCATGACCACAATGTCGTCGGCAAATCGAAGGTGAGTGATGTATTCGCCATTGATGTTGATGCCAAATCCTCGCCATTCCAAGAGTTTGAAGGCGTCCTCTATGGTGGTCATAAACAGTTTCGGAGAAATGACGTCTCCCTGTCTTACCCCTCTTTTTATGGAGATCGCCTTCGTGCACTGCCCTTGTACTCGGACTGACATGGTGGCGTTATTATACAAGCACTTCAACACTTCGATGTACCGATAGTCAATGCGGCATCGCTGGAGAGATCTAAGAACCGCCCAAGTCTCGATCGAATCGAAGGCTTTCTCATAGTCCACAAACGCCAAGCATAGTGGCTGATTATACTCCTCGGTCTTCTGTATAATCTGCCGCAGCGTATGTATGTGGTCTATGGTACTAAAGCCTTTCCGGAAACCGGCTTGTTCGTGAGGCTGAAAATCATCAAGCCTGCGTTCGAGACGATTCGTGATGACTCTCGAAAACAACTTGTAAACATGGCTCAGCAGTGTGATGGGCCTATAGTTGTTTAATAAAGTGTTATCACCTTTCTTGAAAAACAGCACCACCACACCCCTGTTCCATGCTTCCGGCGTTTTTCCTTCGAGCAAGATGGAATTAAACAGCCTCTGAAGGACTTTAAGTACCGGCGATCCGCCCGCTTTCAGAAGCTCTGCGGTAATTCCGTCTTCACCCGGCGCTTTGTTTTTTTTAAGTTGTTTGAGAGCCATCCTAATCTCGTACAGGCTGATGTCCGGGATATCTTCAGAGTAGTGTCGGGTTAGCTCGGCTCTTGGGTCTTTTACCAAGTCAACAACAGGTTCAGCTACTGAGGTATACAACTGCCCATAGAACCTCTCTATCTCCCTGAGCACCTCTGACCTATTCAACGTTACGTTTCCGTCCTCCGTCTTCAGCTTCGTCAACCGGCTTTGCCCAATAGACGCGTCTCTTGCGAACACTTTGGAGCCCTTGTTCTGCTCTATGGTCTCCTCAATACGTCTTGTATTGAAGGACCGTAAATCGTGTCGCAAGGACTTTAATATCTGTCCATTGAGCTGCCTATAGGACTCAGCATCATCGGAGGTTTGGAGTGTCATGGTACGTCGCTCAGCCATAAGGTTTCGGGTGTAGTCAGATAGCTTTTGAGGCCTATTTTTACGGTGGGGCTTAAAATGCTTAGACCCGACCGTATGGACAGTCTCTACCAACCTATTGTTGATTTCGTCCACTGATGCGCTGGTGTCTAGCAATTCGAAGCGGTTTGACAATTCGAGTTGGAAGTTCTCGGGGTTTTGGATATGTGTATTAGAAGGTCGGAGCGTAGACTTCATCAGACGCGATCTTTCCATTTTGACATTAATATTTATTGTGCCTCTGACCATTCGGTGATCACTGCCGGTTTTTACCCTGTGAATCACGGAGACATCATTAAATATTTGTCGCTTGGTGCTCATGATGAAGTCTATCTCATTTTTTGTGAAACCATCAGGGCTCATCCAGGTCCATTTCCTATGAGACGGCTTCTGGAAGAAAGAGTTCATCATAAAGAGTCCCTCCTTCTCCAGAAATTCGGCCAGCCTCTGACCCCTGGGGTTGCGCTGCCCATATCCAAATTGCCCCACTCTCAACTCATCATCGCCCCGTTTGCCCAGCCGCGCATTGAAGTCACCCATAACTACTGTAAAGTGTGCTTTGGAAGTATGTATGGCTCTACTAATGTCCTCATACATAACTTCGACCTTATCATCTGAGTATGCCGAGGTCGGTGCGTAGACCTGTATGACCTTCAGCGAATATCTTTTGGATATTCTGAGTATCAGGTACGCTACCCTGCTCGACACACTAGTGATGGACACAACGTTGTCTATGAGTGACTTGTGGACGATAAATCCGACACCACCTTGGGACTGCTGTTCGCCCTCCCGGTAGTAAAACAAGTTGCCGGATTTTAAGGTTATCGTGTCCTCGCCCTCTCTTCGGACCTCCGATAAACCAACAATACTCCACCGCAACTTGTTCAACTCTTCTTCCAGCTCAACTAGCTTCTCATCTGTCCTCAATGTGCGTGCGTTGTATGTCACCAGGGCCAATGTTCGGTTTTGGTGGTAGCCAAATCTCTGCCAGAGATTCTTAGCACCCCTTGTCCTGTCGTTACCATGGCTGCTACCGTGGCCAGGACAAACAGGACCGCCGGGGACTAGGGGCCTGGTTTTCTTGCTTTCTTCCATAATATTGGTTGGGGGTGTTTGCCATACTCGCCACGCTTGGCAGGCGGGTTGGCGAGCGCAGTTTTTGGTTGTAGAAGTGTTAAGGGAACGCTGCTGCCCATTCCCTAGTTTTCCCTTAGTCGCCTTGTACGACACCCGATGGGATGAGATGGGTTGGTCCTATTCTAAGCCGGGAACCACGCGGCACAGTATTATCATTATTAATTATTATATTATAGTAAGCTCGAATGCCAAGCGTACGTTTAATACAAGATTTGAATTTATTTACTAATTTTAATGACGTCTAGTGGGATTTTTTATAGAATCTAACACAGTACCTTGTGAAAGACGTGTGAATTTTAGACAGACGAAATTGCGGTTGATCTAATTTATTTCTATGTCACGTGGTTTAACAATTACTAGCACCTAGCTAGTATACATTATGCTTTCATAAATATACTGACAAGGGACCGTCATGATATTGGCTTCTTTTAGCAATGCTCTTAAAGAGTCGCAAGTACCTAAGTTATAGATGGCCCTAATAGCTCTTTTTTAAGATAAAAATAGACTCAATGTCAGCTGCCCTACCCCACATTAATATTAGTTTAGTCATGTCATCAATATCATCATCTCAGCCTATACTTGTCCAATGATGAACATAGGCCCCTCCATCGCTCTCCAGCGCAACCGGTCCAATGCCACTTGCATCCAACGACTTCCTGCGATCTTCACAAGATCGTCGGTCTATCTGGCAGGCGGCCGTCCCACGCTGCGCTCTCCTTAGAGATTGTAATAATAATTTATGGTTTTAATCATTCTTTTCGTCATCTATTAAATGGAGTAGTATAATTATAGAACTGTAACGTATATTTAATTGCCTCGTTGGTTTAGCGGCAAAGCGCATCGCTTTGTAATCATGAGGTCCTGGGTTCAAATCCTAGGTCGGACAAATGAAGTTTTTCTGACGAAAACTTCCCAGTATGAGTTCGGAGTCTGAAATTCTGTGCGATATACAGGAATAGGCGTAATGGGGCCGACCCATTACGTGGAACCTAACATCGTCGGCGAAAAGTAGGTGTACTCGGTACACCTGTGCCACTCACGCTTGGGGAATATAGGCTTGACGGTGTTACGTATATGATATACGAATAGTTGATAGTAACTACCTAGTCAAATTATAGGTGGTGGACTACCTCATTAGTTTGAGCTTAAGCCGCTTCGCCCACTGTGTCTAATAGTTCGAATCCCGCATAGGACAAATCTTTATGTGACTCACAATTATTTGTTTCAGCCTGGGTATTTGTGTATGTGAATTTTCATGTATGTAAACGCATCCACGTCACAGGAATAAATCATAAAGTGGGTAGCCCCACACTTAAAAAAAAAGGATTGGTATAGTGGTGCACAATACGTTTGTCGATCCTGAGATCCTGAGTTCGAATCTTAAGTTGGACAAAATGAAATTCCGAATATCGATCTGGATCGATATGCCTGTCCTGTCATAATCATTATAAGCTCATCTCTTATTACATCACCACGTTAATATGTCTGCTAAATTTTAGTCCACATAGTACACCAACATTACCCCCGAATAAGTCAATAATTGGCAATGCAAGAGAGACTGCTATTTTTCAATCGAAAGATTCAACAGAACACAAACTTGGGTAGAGAAAGATGTGTATCTCTGTACCCAAATGTTGCTATGAGAGTGAGCGGGACAAAAAATCAATTGCCCCAAACCCCTAATCATAATTATCACTCAAAGGATCCTTCTAATTAGCTAATCGGCAACCCTGTTAATTTTATCGGGTAAGTACCGACTTTTGGAAGGAAAATAATTAAAACGTTTAGCTTGGAACGAATCACTTAATGAAAACTCAGTGTTACTAAAGGTGTGTAAGGTAGAATAAATAGATCAATTGATATTAACTACTGAGCGAAAATAGAGGAAATAGAGAATAGGTATAGTTTGTGATCACCTACTATTAGAACTTATCAAGCCCCCGGGATACAGTACACATCTGCCAACCCCGTTTAGGAAATATAGGCGAGATAGTGATGTCCAAATATACCCATGTCTTATCGGAAGGACAAGTCAAGAGTTTACGTAATCGGCGAGCGTGTATGAGACGAACTATGAGAGTGGAGGAAGCCAGATATGTATGTAAGGAAAGAACCTGTTGGAACTATTTCCTCTCTGTCTACCCTGCAAGGAACCTTGCGTGCTGATATAGATAGATAGTGATGTCATAATAATTTATTTAGTGTTCAGTATAAACTTAACACCTGATTTATGGGTACAGAGGTATAGAGTATTCAGAAATTTAATATCATAATTATTAAAATAGACGGCATAGTTAATCGGTTAATAGCTTAACGCGCTCCGCCCTCTGTTTTAAGTAGCAAGTAGTCGCGGGTTTGATTCTTTGTGTGACCCACAAATATTTGTTTCAGTCTGGGTGTTTGTGTGTGTGAATTTCATGTTTGTAAACGCACTCACGATGCAGGAAAGAATTATTTCTGCATCTTGGAAGCTAGCGTTATGGCTACGTTTTCTTATTAAAAAAAGTAAATAACTAGTCAAAATTATACTTTGAATTACATTAGTGATTGTGTCAATGTGGTTTACAATATACTTCTGTTACTTTAAATAGAAAACCCCTGATCTATAAGCATCAGGATTTTAATATTATATTAAAACGTGAAGAGGAATATTCAATCAATATCTAACACGCTACCTAGTATCTATCTAGTCGTCATCATAGACCTCCCCAACCGCTCTCCAGCGCAACCGGTCCGATGCCACATGCATCCAACGACTTTCTGCAATCTTAACAAGATCATTGGTCCATCTGGTAGGCGGCCGTCCCATGCTGCGCTTGCTAATACGTCATCTACACCCCAACGCCTGTTCGATCTTCGCGCCATATGGTCTGCTCATTGCCGATTCAGCTTACTGACCCTATGAACTAGTATCTAGCACTAATATATGTACCAAACACGTTTCAGTCAGTAATCCAGCTACTGATACGATAATACCGGCGATAGATCTTCTTTGAGAGCAATCGGTATATACTCGTACTTCATAACAGCTTTTATCACACCTTCAGTAGGGCTACCATGATGTCCCAACTAATTGGTATTTCCCTCTAACTTACTCAAGGTATTGTCTCTGTCTTTCTACAATAGGTCTTCTAAAAAAGCACAGAGTTGCTCAGCGAGCTATGGAAAGAGCTATGCTTGACGTTTCTCTACGTATTCGAATCAGGAATGAGGAGATTCGTAAAAGAACCAAGGTCACCAATATATAAGATTAGCAAGCTAAAGTGGCGATGGGCAAGCAACATAGCGGACAGAAGTCGGACGGGCGTTGAAGGAAAGATTCTAGAGTGGAAACAAGCGCGCGTGGGACGGCCGCCTGCCAGATGGACCGACGACAATGGTTACAGGTGGCTTCGGACCGGTTGCGCTGGAGAGCGATTGGGGATGCCTATGTTCAGCAGTGTACGAGTATAGGATGGGATGATTACTCAAGATAATCACTAACTCTCTATTACTCAAATCATCCTTATTTCAAGCCTTTGTGTTTAAGTGGCATTTGTGAAGCAAATTTTTTATACGTACAAACTAGCGGCCGCTAGCGACTTCGTCTGCATATATATCTTAATAAATTATAGCCTATCTCTTATTCTGCTGTATAAGCTATATTACTGTAAGGTTTCGACAAAATCCTTACAGTAGATTGATGTGGCTCACAAACCTTCGCATTTATAATATAAGTAGGATTTGCAGCGTTATCAAAAACGAGTTCAGATAACAGGAAGGACTGACAGTCCTTCTCGTGACCATGGGTGCTGCAAAGCACTCGAAACGTCGAGAACTTAAAAATCAAAAAATAAACCGCGATAAAATCTGAAAAAATAGTTTTATTTCATCCTTCATAAAGTTTTCCTTGTAAAAGACGTGTAGTACATCGCTTCTTTGTATTAATCCAACTTTTAACCGCAACTCCACCAAATCATCAGTCCGGAGAGTATAATAATAATATCATCCTATACTATCCCACTGAAGAGCAAAGGCCTTCTCTCACAAATTGAGAGATCAGGGAGCTCTATCACGCGGACTCAGTGTAGATATATGGAGGCAGGTTTATGACACACCTGTTTTAAGAACTCATCAAGCCGTCTTTACCAAGCTGGCTTTGAATTTTTAATACGCCAACGACTAACGTTACGTGGTAATTGGGAATAACGACTTAAAGTGCATTTGAAAGCACGGAAACCCTCCAATATGAATATGCTCACTCCTATAAGGCCTGAAATAAAAAGGCTAGAAGGCATAGGATGGTCGAAATTATGGCTACAATACATTAAGTATAGCAGATAATCTCGATGCCGCAGGTATCAAGTTGGCAGCAATCCAAGTGTCGACGTGAGCTTTAGATTCATTATTACCTGCTTCAATACTGTCCTCTATTGCATTGTGTTTTTTGTCTGCAAGATTCTGTTGTGTAAATATATTCACATAACAATATTGTTTAAACTGCAGGCGTATAGCTTTTTATTGTTAAGCTTGTACATCATGGTTATATTATTTTTGTTTTATAAATTTTGTTTGATTACATGTAATTGTTGACAATTGAAAACGTAAAATATACTCAAAAAAAATACCAGTTACGTGTATTTTTTAGTCAATGTGTTAAGTCCAGTGTTTAAGATTATCTATCTATCTATCTATATCATCACGCCAGCTCCCTCGCGGGGTAGGCAGAGAGTACAGAGTTCCAACAGGTTCTTTCCTTACATACCTCTCTGGCTTCCTCCACACTCATAGTTCGTCTCATACACACTCGCCGGTTACGGAGACTCTTGACTTGCCCTTCAGCTAAGACACGGTCTATTTGGTCATGGTAAGATAGTCTATGTCTTCCCCGGCACCTACATCCTTCCACTTTCGCATTGTATATCTGTTTTGTCATTCTTTCGCACCGCAGTGCGGGCTAGGGCGTCCTCCCGAGGCGACGCGTACCGGCCCGCCCCCGTCGGTACGAACATAGGCAGAAGCGGCGATGGGGGCCGCCACCCATCACGCCGGGCCCGAACTGGCGAGTCGTGGGGTGCAGTGTTTAAGATTCGATAATCTATAAATTCATATCTGTTTTTTAAAAAAGAGATTTGTTTTTTTATTATAAAATAAAAGTATACTATATTTTAGTTTTTTTAATATGAGGGTTATGTGGTGTGTGTGTGTGTGTGTGTGTGTGTGTGTGTGTGTGTGTGTGTGTGTGTATGTGTTATATAGGTTACTATTATGAAATAAAGGCAGTATATTATGAGAAACGAATGTTCAATTATACTCGCGCTTATAACTACATCCTCAGCTCAAACCCTAGATAGATTATAAAGTGTTAATTGGTTATTCCATCGCAAAGTTCTTACTAGTAGTCCAGAGTTTAAAATTATGCCCAATCCTCAAATGGAAATGAGCTCGGCTGTATTGTATGGAGACCCAACATTACGCCATATACATTGTTCTTTTAGTTGAGGACTTTTAAGACAGACAAACCTTCCTCGGTATAGAGCTCTATACAGGTTCAGTAATCGTTTTAGACAAAAGGTTCCAATATAAATAAGATTTATCTATTCAAATTAATCAGCGAAAAATCAATGATCTCCTTGACGGACGGTTCCGTTCTCTGGATTGTGTAGTCGCGGGTTCAATTCCCGCACGGGACAAATCTTTATGTGACCCACAAATATTTGTTTCGGTCTAAGTGTTTGTGCATGTGAATTTCATGTTTGTAAACGCACCTATGACACAGTAATAATTCCTAGTGTGGGGCTACGTCTTATCATAAAAAAAAGAAAAAGGACCAATAATACCTACTATAAAATATTTTAATAAAACAAATTAAACATCAAATTAACAAAAATTAACCTGACAGAAATAAGTTAACTGAGCTTTAAAAATTTCTTATACGCATTCTTAATTAAACAAATTAATTATTAATAAGGCAAACACCAACTATTTCCATACAAGGTCATCAAGGCTCACAACGGATGAATATACCTCGAACATGTTGCGTAAACGATATTATATAACAGAATTGTGTCGAGCCTTAGTTAAAATGAAAATTCTCGACTTCAAAGGCACAGTTCGACGATATATCATCGCATAGGCGGCAATTTTCAGGTCAAAGAGTACGAGGATGACCTTGTTATGTAAATAGGGTATTTGTTTTGAAACGATTTTGTATAATTGTTACGGTATTGTAATAAAATATTGTTTAGGTTCAACAGGTTCTGTCCTCACAGACTGCTCTGGCTTCGTCCATTTTCAAAGTTCATATCAACCACCCTCGCCGGTAACGGAGACTCTTAACTTAGAATTTCTCCCTATCTATATAATCACGTCAGATCCCTTGCGAGGTAGGCAGAATGTACAGGGTTCAAACACGGTCTATCCTCACAGACGTCTTTGGCTTCTTTCACTCTCATAGCCATTCTTATACACGCTCGCCCGTTACGTAGACTCTTGACTTAGGATGACACCTAATTATGGGAAATGCATTAACAGAAACACTCTGGTGCTCCTCTGTGCCACGCTCCAAAGAGTTCCTCTTCAGGTGAATTAACGCTTTTTTCCCATACCCAAACACTCTGCTTACAGTAGCCTGAGCCACTTCTCGCCACCAACCTTCTCATGTTTGACCATAAGAGACACTTACGGATCCCGCCTCTCTCATCACACGACTTTAAAGATCAATCTAAGATGCTGGTACAGTGGGTTGATCATCGGTGTTGTATCAATGCTGAAGGTAACAATACCTGTTCTTACAAGTATTAGAGGTAATCCTAACCGCATAGATTTGAGTCTGGCAGTGGTCCAATCGGCGCGCGGTAGCTAAGTGATTAATTACTGTCGATTTACGGCTGCAAGCGGCTGTTAGGACGCGACGCTGTGGACAGCCGTTCTTTATTATTGCAATGATTTATTTGAACTAATAATGTACTGTGACATACTTGGGTAGATTTAGCTGGCTTTAGCTCAGCTTCTGAGATGCAATCTCTTATGGTTCGGTATAATTTATTATTAAAGTTAGTCGTTAGGTGGACTAATAGACCACAATTCATACCAGGCAATAAACAATATTCTTCTTAAGGCGAGAGACGCCCACTGCAGGACAAATGCCTCCCCAAATAGAGTCATGTTGACTGGATTCATTTTCTAGTAAGAAATCAATGACAATTATTTCAAAGATGACAATTTTAATTGTATATTACTCCGAGTATTTTAGAACATTTGCTTATTTTGACTGATTTCAGTCCAAAACGAAACAAGACTTATTTTAGGCTAATTTGCAGCGACTACAATCCCCACTAAACTAGATGTCGACTACTTTTATCAGACCAATATTTTTCACCTTCCTTTGAAGATAACCTTATCATTCTATAATATTATTAATAATAGTACAGGTATCTATTGTTGGGCATTATTAATGCTACTACAAAAGTAATCCTAACATAGATTTGAGTCTGGCAGTGGTCCAATCGCCGCGCGGCAGCTAAGAGATTAATTACTGCCGATTTACGGCTGCAAGCCGCTGTTAGGTCGCAGCGCTGTTGGCAGCCGTTCTTTATTGTTGCGATGATTTATTTGAACCAAGAATGTATTGTGACACTCTTGAATAGATTTTAGCCAATAGGGTGAGGTTTTAGCGATAAATAATTAATTTGGCTAAGTGAATGAAGTTTGATCTGGTATCTAAATCAAATGGTGGTTGAATTTGCTACTTAGTGATAAATATTTGTTTGTCCACGGTTTTTTGTTTTGTTCTACGTATTTATATTTTTTAATGGAGCAACACTAAAGTAATTGCGTTTTTGCTCTTGGAAAAACACTGCATAATAGGTACTACCGACAACCTAACCTAACCTCACGAAGCTGAGCTCCTCTGGCTTCAGCATATTCGCAAGAGGCGCATCGGTGCCCCTCTGTAGACTGTACTACGCTCCAAATGCCCGCTTTTTCTCTTGTATCGGAATAATAGTTTAAGACTACGCTTTTATATAAACAAATAACAATATATATCAAAAGAGAATTAGTAAAGATTGATTACTTATTCAATCGAAAGTAATAATTTAATATGATGAGTATTCAAATAGACTGGAAAGCATCATAAATATTTTAAAGTGCTACTAATACACTATTCATAATTTATTATAATTATGTACAGTATGCTCAGAAGTCTTAGTGTAGATTAATACGTTTGAATTATTCACCAGAAAATGGTTTCGTCGGTCGCGGCATTGCTTCAATTAACGGTAGACGCCGGACGAGTTAATGTAAAGCGGTGACAGTAATATGCTATCATATTTTATGGACAGGAAAATAAAAGTAGTGTTTACTTATTCGTGTAAACGGTTAAAATAAGGTATTTTCTTTAACCTTTATGGATATATGAGTAGGTATAGTCGCTAAACATTCTTAAACCAAAGCGAGGTTTCTTTTTCACGCATCCTTACAAATTGTCAATATTCATTTTCTATTCAATCTGATCTAGATAGATTACACTAAAGTAAGTTATTTAGTAAGTACTAATCTACCACCAGAACGGAACTCCGTCTCCAAAATCCAATAAGAAAGTCGGTGGACTTATCTTATTTCATTTAATTCTCTTTGTTTTCATATTGTGTACATATCAATTTGGTAAGTTTTTATTTAACAAACAATATTAAACATTGTCAAAATAAAAGTATGCATGTGGTTTTCGAACTGAGAACGTTCAGTTGCTTGTCTCATATCTAATACAGAACGCTAGTACATAATATGACGATAAATGTTACTCAAAAATGTTCATAAACCTTTCACAAACAATATTAAGCACACATTTTCTTCTCATATCAATTACTTATTCATAGTGCAACTACTGCACCACGATAGCATAATATTTAACTTTTATTTTGATAACTTTGCGATCGCGTTTAAAAGTTAAGCTAAGTTATGGCTTGAATTTTGAAAACTTTAAGACCACTGAATATTTATTTTCGTATCACAAATTCTGAACATGTTTTCTGAATGATAGTACTACCTATCTAAGCTTTAATAAAATAGCTTCCCTGGTGCGCCGTGTGCGGGCCAGCCCCAACAGCATCCTAAGCTGTATAGCGAGCAGACTAGACTGCTTGTATGTGAACCGCAGCTGCTGGCTTTCAACATCTAGGATGAGGGGTGGTTCACATACCTGTACATAGATAATAAGAATACTAACATACTTTATAAGTGAAATATTACTAACAAATATGAGTCTTGAACTTGAAATATAAATAAATTATTATTATTATTATTATTTAATAAGACTTTTGACCTATACCGCAATGCCTGAAGACTAAAGTCTTTAACCAATGCGTTCTACCTGTTATGACTTACGGGGCCGAGACGTGGACACTCACAGTGGGACTAGTCCACAAACTCAAAGTCGCACAGCGGGCTATGGAGCGAGCTATGATCGGCGTCTCTTTGAAGGATAAAATTCGTAACGAGGTAATCCGACAAAGAACCAAAGTTACCGACATAGCTCGCAGACTCAGTAAGCTAAAGTGGCAATGGGCTGGTCACATCTGCAGAAGGACCGACGGCCGATGGAGCAAGCGTGTCCTAGAGTGGAGACCGCGACTTGGTAAGCGTAAGGTAGGACGGCCCCCAGCTAGATGGACCGACGACCTCAAGAAGGTCGCTGGGACGGACTGGATGCGGAAGGCGGGGGACCGTGTGCAATGGCGCGTGTTAGGAGAGGCCTATGTCCAGCAGTGGACTACGATAGGCTGATTGATTGATTGATTGATTGAAAACTTTTGACAAAATATAGGGCGTTGTTTTACTAAAGATTTTGTAATTTAAAGCGCTAAGCACGTGTTCTTCATTATGCTTTGTATAAAAATTTAGTGTACATGGTATACCAATATTCCCCGCTTAAGAATTGCAAGGGAAACTTTTTTTTTTCAATTGAAAGATTCTACAGAACAATAAATTTGGGTAGAGAAAGATGTGTATCCCTGTACTCAAATGTTGCTCCAAGACTGAGTGGGACAAAAAATCAATTGCTCCAAACCCCCCATTATAATTATCACTCAAAGGATCCTTCTAATTAGCTAATCGGCAACCCTGTTAAATTTTATCGGGTAAGTACCGTCTTTTGGAAGAAAAAGAGTTAAAACGTTTAGCTTGAAACGAATCACTTAATGGAAACTCAGTGTTACTAAAGGTGCGTAAGGTAGGTACTAAATAGATCAATTGATACTTGTTGGGTGAGAATTGAGATGACAGAGAATAGGTTTAGCAAACTTTGTGATCACCTACTGTAAGAACTCAACAAGCCACCGGGATACAGTACACCTCTGCCACCCCCGTTTAGGTAATATAGGCGTGATAATGATGTCCAAATAGACCGTATCTTATCTGAAGGATAAGTCAAGAGTCTCCGTAACCGGCGAGCGTGTATAAGACGAACTATGAGAGGGGAGGAAGCCAGCGAGGTATGTAAGGAAAGAACCTGTTGGAACTATGTACTCTCTGTTTACCCTGCAAGGGATCTTGCTTGATGATATAGATAGATAGTGATGTCATAATAGTTTATTTAGTATTCAGTATAAACTTGACATATCTATCTATCTATCTATATTATCACGCCGGATCCGTTGCGGGGTAGGCAAAGAGTACAGAGTAACTCGACACATGATTTAAGGATATAGAGGTTCAGAGTATTCAGAAATTTAATATCATAATTATTAAGACAGACGGCTTAGTTAATTGGTTAAGAGCTTAACCTGCTCCACCCTCTGTTTTAAGTAGTAAGTAGTCGCGGGTTTGATTTCCGCATGAGGCAAATCTTTGTGTGACCCACAAACATTTGTTTCGGTCTGGGTATTTGCATGTGTGAATTTCGTGTTTGTTAACGTACCCACGATGCAGGAATAGTTCCTAGCGTAAAGCCTAATAAATAACATCTAAAATAAATTATACTTTAACGTTTTCGAATCACATTAGTAATTGTATCAATGTAGTTTATAATGTGCTGCTGAAGCTTTAAATAAAAAGAGCCTAAGCTCAACATTTTAATATTATATGAAAACGAGAAGAGGAATAATTAATCAATATCTAACACGCTACCTAGTATATGTCTAGTCGTCATCATCATCATCATCTCAGCCTAGAACACTGCTGAACATAAACCTTCCCAATCGCTCTCCAGCGCAACCAATCCGATGCCATCTGCATCCAACGTCTTGCTGCAATCTTCACAAGTCACAAGATCATCGGTCCATCTGGTAGGCGGCTGTCCAACGCTGCGCTTGCCAATACGTCGTCTCTACTATGGAATCTTTCTGCCCCAACGCCTGTCCGATCTCCGCGCTATGTGGCCCGCCCATTGCCAATTCAGCCCACTAATCCTATGAACTAGTATCTAGCACTAATATATGTACCAAACACGTTTCAGTCAGTAATCCAGCTACTATTACGATTATACCGGCGATAGATCCTTGTTGAGAGCAATCGGTATATACTGCATAACAGCTTTCATCACACCTTCAGTAGGGCTACCATGATGTATCAACCAATTGGTATTTTCCTCTGATTTACTCAAGATAATCACTAACTCAAATTATTCTTATTGTTATTCAAATCGTAGCCCCAAACTAGGATTTATTACTGTATCGTGAGTGCATTAACAATCATGATAATTCATCACATATACAAATACCCAGACTGAAACAAATAATTGTAGGTTACACAAAAATTTTGTCCATGCGGTAACCGAGCCCGCGACTATTCGTCCCAGGGGCGGAGCGGCTTAAGCTCTTAAACACTGCACCAAAGTGGAATATTCACATATTATAATATTTTATACATATATACTAGCGGCCGCTAGCGCCTTCGTCGGCATGTTCATATATCTTTATAATTTATAGTCTATCTTTTATTCTGTTAGTTAGTATAATCTATAATACTGTAAAGTTTCAACAAAATTCGTTTAGTAGATTGATGTGTCTCACAAACTTTTCTACTTAAATAAATAATATAAATAGGATTTGCGGTGTTACCAAAAACGAGTTTAGTACCATTGATTAAAAAAAACTCACAAAAACAACAACAACAAACAGAATTTCTGATAGAGATAATCTCGTAGCGTTGTGCGACCGCGGCTTTCTTATCGATCACCAAGTTTAAGCAGCGTTCGACTCAGTCGACCTGGGATGGGTAACCGTTTGCATTTTCATATTCGAGCGTCTCTGTGCTTCGTAAGGCATGCTAAGCCGTTGGTCCCGTTTACCACTTAATGTGGTAGTCGTTAAGCCGAGTTGGAAGCCTTGTATGCGGCTTGATAACTTCCAACAGCAGGTGTTCACAATCCCGCTGGTTCCGCGTGGTTCCTGGACCTAATCTCACTCACATCCATTTGTGAGAGAAGGCTTTTGCCCAGCAATGGGACAGTGTAAGACTTTCGCCCGTGGGAAGATCTCGTTTATCGATAGTTTGTTGAACTCCAACTAACTAAAAACCCGGCCAGCACCGACAGTTCCGCAAGGATCATCTCTGTGTCGTAGTCTAAAGAGATCGCAATAGTGGGGTACTAGATTGGCTTTTCCCTCTACACAGAAGTGGTGCTCACGTGACCAGCTGAATATAAAACATACATCATAAAATTTGCCTTGTAAATAAACGTTTAGTACATCGTTTTTCACTATCAAGCATCAACCACCAGTCTAAAGAATCAATTGCAAGACAAAAGCTAGCTTCCTCTACCAGCAATATTATCAAATCATCGTTTCACAAACCATAATAATAATAATATCACCCTATACTCTCCCATTGATGAGCAAAAGCATTATTTTACAATTCGAGGGCAGATAAATTAGGTCATACTCCATAACGCTGACTCCGTGCGGATTAATGGTGGCAGTTTTGTGATCACCTGCTGTTGGAACTTATCGAGGCGCCTTCAAGGCTTCCAAATTGGCGTAATGACTACCACGTTACCTGGTAATTAAGACAAATGGTTTACTATGCCTTCCGATGCACGGATACGCTTGTATATGAAACTGCCACAAAAACAATTTCAGGCCTGCAAAAAACGCCAGAAAGCAGAGAATGGTTGAAATTTTGGCTACAATACATCAAGTATAGCAGATAATCTCGATGGCGCAGGTATCAAGTTGGCAGCAATCCAAGTGTCGACGTGTGCTTTAGATTCATTATTAACTGATTTAATACTGTCCTCTATTGCACTATGTTGGTTGTCTGAAATATTCTGTTGTGTAATTGCATAACAATATTGTTTAAACTGCAGGCGCATAGCTTTTTATTTTAGCATGTTGATCATAGTATTATTATTATTGATTTATATATTTTCTTTGTTTACATATAATTGTTAAGTAAAATTTATTTTAAAAGAAGAAACTGCTTTCTGTATTTTATTATTCAATGTGTTTAGTTTAGTGTTTGAGATTAGATAATGTATAAACACATAGCTGTTTCGATAAATAGATTTCCTTTTTTTAAATAAAATAAAAGTATATTACAATAAAATAAAAAATAAAATAAAAGTATAAACCGCTGAACTAATTTTGACCACATATATTGTGTATCTATACGAGTATAATGTATCTATATCTCTGATTATCCAATTATGTTATTTGTTTATTCCTCCCTTAGTTCAGGTTTGCCATCTTTGACGTCACTCCTTCTTATAGGTGCTGCCAGAATAACATTGTGTCATGGTGCAGCAATATGCTGAGACAGTATCCTTTTCTCCCACACAACATCTAGTGTTTGTAAATGTGTATTTTGTTATCTTGTTGTCTGTATTTTTGTGGATGAATAAATGGTTTTTCTAACTTTCTTTCTTTCTTCTAGAAACGGATGTTAATTACACTCGCCCCCATAACTACATCCTCAGCTCAAGATAGATGAAGTGTTTATTGGTTATTCCATCGCAAAGTTCTTACTAGTAGTGTGGGGTCTAAAATTCTGCCCGACTCTCAAATGGCAATTAGCTCGACTATCAATATAGCCGGCTAGCAATACATAATATTGGATCTCCATACAATTATGGAGACCCAATATTGTTGGCGAAATGTGAGTGTACGCAGTACACGTCTCCGATACATTTTACTTTTAGTTGAGGACTTTTAAGATAGACAAACTTTCCTCGGTATAGAGCTCGTTACATGTTCAGTAATCGTTTAAGACACAAGGCTCTAATAAAATGAAGATCTATTTAATCAAATTAATCGCAGGAAGTCGTTGGAAGGTATGTAAGGAAAGAACCTGTTGGAACTCTGTACTCTCTGCCTACCCCGCAAGGGATCTGGCGTGAGGTTATAGATAGATAGATACATAGATAGATAGAAGTCGTTGGATGCAGGTAGCATCGGACCGGTTACGCTGTAAAGCGATTGGGGAGGCCTATGTTCAGCAATGGACAAGTATAGGCTGAGATGATGATGATGAATCAGTGTAAAAACAACAATCTCCTTGACGGACGGTACCGTTCTCTGGATTGAGTAGTCGCGGGTTCTATTCCCGCACGGGACAAATCTTTGTGTGACCCACAAATATTTGTTTCGGTCTGGGTGTTTGTGCATGTGAATTTCTTGTTTGTAAAGGCACCCACGATACAGGAATAATTCCTGGTGTGGGGCTACGTCTTTTCATAAAGAAAAGAAAAAGAACCAATAACACCTACTATAAAACATTTTAATAAAACAAATTAAAACTAAAATACTGCCTCGTTCGTCTAGTGACAAAGCGCATCGCTTTTCAAATCCTAGGTCAGACAAATGTGGTTAATCTAGCGAAAACTTCCCAGTATGAGTCCGGAGTCGGAAATTGTGCCCGGTATATGGCATTAGGCCCCTATTACATGGGACCTAAAGTCGTCGTCGAAACGTGGGTGTACTCAGTACACCTCTGTCACCCCCGCTTGAGAAATATAGGCGTGACGGTGTAAACAAAAATTAACCTGACAGAAATAAGTCATCAATAATAGTAATAAGCTTTAAAATGTCTTTAAACGCATACGTAATTAAACGAATTAATTATTAATAAGGCAAACACAAACTATTTTCATACAAGGTCATCAAGGCTCACAACGGATGAATATACCTCTAACATGTTGCGTAAACGATATTATATAACAGGATTGTGTCGAGCCTTAGTTAAAATGAAAATTCTCGACTTTAAAGGCACAGTTCGATGATATAACATCGCATAGGCGGCAATTTTCAGATCAAAGAGTACGAGGATGACCTTGTTACGGTGTTATGTGCATAGGGTATTTGTTTTGAAACGATTTTGTATAATATAAGATAAGGTATTATAATAAAAGATTGTTTACCTCCTTGCAGGGTAGGAATATGGTCCATGACCATATTGGAGGGAAGAGAGTGACCCGCGCCAGACAGCCACCGCAAGCAAAGACATTATAGTAAGCATCTATCTTCACAGACCCCTCTCGCTTCCTACACTCTCAAAGTTCTGGCTTCCCACACTCTCATATTTCATACACGCTTGCCGGTAACGGAGACCATGACTTAGAATCTCCTTCTATATATATCATCATGTCGGATACCTTGTGAAGTAGGCAGAAAGTATAAACAGGCTCTTTCCTCATAGACCTCTCTAACTTCTTCCATTCTCATCGTATATAATACAAGCTTTCCGGTTACGGAGACTCTTGACTTAGAACGAAACCTAATTATGGAAAATGCATCAACAAAAACCGCCAGCGTTGAGAATGCGAAGGGGCTCCACGGGGAACGCACCAGTGTTAGTCTGTGTAACACTCCGGTGCCCCTCTGTGCCACGCTCCCAAGATTCGTCTGTAGATGGGGTGAATTAACTCTTTTCTCCCATACCCAAACACTCTGCTTACGGTAGCCTGAGCCGCTCTTCAGGGATCCCGCCTCTCTCATCACACGACTTTGAAGGTTAAACTAAGATGCTGGTACAGAAGGTTGATACCCAGTGTTGTATCAATTCCGAAGGTAGATGTACCTGTTCTTACAAGTATTAGAGGTAATCCTAACCGCATAGATTTGAGTCTGGCAGTGGTCCAATCGGCGCGCGGCAGCTAAGAGATTAATTACTGCCGATTTATGGCTGGAAGCCGCTGTTAGGGCGCGCCGCTGTTGGCAACCGTTCTTTATTGTTTCAATGATTTATTTGAAGCAATAATGTATTGTGACATACATCGCTTTTGAGAGAAAACGTATTATGGTTGGGTTTGCTAGTTTGTTACTACATTCGGCCTAATTTATTTATGGGCAAAAATAACGCGAAGTTGCTGTATTTGGAATCTTCTTCATATCTATGACAGTTATTATGTAGGTAATTGATAATTTTAGTCTTGTGAGAAACAAACAAAGGGGGCTTTCACAAGCTGAATTGATGGCCTCGTGAAAATCACAGGAAAATTTGTATGAGCACAGCACAAACCCGGTTGTTTTGGCAATCGTAGGTCAATCCTTGTCCTGCAAAAAATATCTCTCGTCCGATGGTGAAGGAAAAAAGTATTTGGTGGAGTTGCAACGACCGTAGTCTCCAGCAGACTAGACATCGACTACCGTCATTCGACCCATATTCTTTCTGTACGTGAAAAGATAACCATTATTTCTGATGTAAGTACAGGTGTTCAGAGTTAGACATTTTAATGACACTATAAATTTTTCATTTCGTGGAAGACTGAGGGACACCCCTGTACAGCGCAACATGTCGCCAAAATTACATGTTATTTAGATTAGAAGTTCAATATATTATTATATGTATGTTAGTCTGTAAGGTATATATCCTATGTGCCTGTAAGTTGTATAAAAATATTTTGATCAATTTTTGTTGCCGAATTAAATAAATTATTATTATTATATTATAAAAATAATCTTAACCTAGATTTGAATCTGGCAGCGGTCTAATCGCCGCACCACAGCTAAGAGATTAATTACTGCCGATTTACGGCTGCAAGCGGCTGTTAGGACGCAGCGCTGTGGACAGCCGTTCTTTATTGTTACAATGATTTATTGGAACCAATATTATATTGTGACATACTTGGTTAGATTTCGCTGGCTTTAGCTCAGCTTCGGCTTGGTAAAATTTATTATATAATAAGCCGTTAGGTAGACTACTAGGCCACAATTCTTACCAGACAAATAACAATATTCTTCTTAAACCGAGAGACGCCCACTGCACGACAAATGCCTCCCCAAATAGAGTCATATTGACTGGTTTCATTTTCTAGAAAGAAATCAATGGCAATTATTTCGAAGATGACAATTTTAATTGTATATTACTCCGAGTATTTTAGAACATTTGCTTATTTTGACTGATTTCAGTCCAAAACGAAACAAGACTTATTTTAGGCTAATTTGCAGTGAGTACAATCTCCACTAAACTAGATGTCGACTACTTTTATCAGAACAATATTTTTCACGTTCCTGTGAAGATAATCTTAAATCTTTCTAAAATACCATTAATACTAGTACAGGTATCTACAGTTGCACATTATTAATGCCACCACAAAGGTAATCCTAACATAGATTTGAGTCTGGCAGTGGTCCAATCGCCGTGCGGCAGCTAAGAGATTAATTACCGCCGATTTACGGCTGCAAGCCGCTGTTAGGTTGCAGCTCTGTTGGCAGCCGTTCTTTATTGTTTCAATGATTTATTTGAACCAAGAATGTATTTTGACATACTTGAATAGATTTTCGCCAATAGGGTGAAGTTTCAGATGGTTTTAGCGATAAATAATTTATTTGGTTAGGTGAATAAAGTTTGATCTAGTGATATCTAAATCAAATGGGGATGGCTAGAATTTGCCACTTAGTGACAAATATTTGTTTGTCCACGGGTATTTATTTTATTCTATGTATTTGTATTTTTTGTATTGTTGCGTAAAACACATAAGTAATAAGTCCTCTTGGAAAAACACTGCATGATAGATACTCCCACGAGCTACAGGGTAGCCTCCCGAAGCATCAAAGTTCTGGCCCTAGAATATTTGCAAGGGGCGCACCGGTGCCCCTCTGTAGTCTTCTACGCCCCAAAATGCCCGCTTTTCCTTTTGCACCGGAATAATAGTTTGAGACTACGTTTTTTATATAAATAATAATAATATATATAAAAAGAAAATTAGTGATGATTGCTTACTTATTGAAACGGAACTAATAATTTAATATGATGACTATTCAAATAGACTGGGAAGCATTATAAAATTTTAAACTGCTACTAATACACTATTCACAATTTATTATAATTATGTACAGTATGCTCAAAAGTCTTATTGCAGATTAATACGTTTGAATTATTCACAAGAAAATGGTTTCGTCGGTCGCGGCATAGCTTCAATTAACGTTAGACACCGGACGAGTTTATGTGAAGCGATAACAGTAATAATTTATAATTTATTATGGACAGGAAAATAAAAGTATTGTTTGTTTATTTGAGTAAACTATTAAAATAAGGTATTTTCTTTAATCTTTATAAAAATATGAGTAGGTATAGTCGCTAAGCATTCTTTAACCCCACCGAGGTTTCTTCTCCACGCATCCTTACAAATTGTCAATATTCATATTTTCTTCAATCTGATCTAGATAGTAAGACTAATGTAAGTTATTTAGTATGTACTAATCTACCACCAGAATGGAATACGGCCTCTACTGAAAAGATCCCGTTAGAAACTCGGCGAACTTATCTTTTTTCATTTAATTCTCTTTTTTTTTCAAGCGTTACGTAATAAATCAAATTGGTAATATTCATTTTACAAATGTTGGTTAACATTGTCGGAATAAAAGAATTCTTGCGTTTTTCGAACTGAGAATGTTCAGTTGCTTATGTCTCATATCTAATACAGAACGCTAGTATATAATATGGCAATAAATGTTACTCAAAATGTTCCACAAACAAAATTAAGCACACATTTTCTTCTCATATCAATTACTTATTCATAGTGCAACTACCGCACCACGATAGTATAATATTTAACTTTTATTTTGAGAACTTTGCCATCGCGTTTAAAAGTTAAGCTAAGTTATGGCTTGAATTTTGAAAACTTTGAGACCGCTGGATATTTATTTTCTTATCACAAATTCTGAACATGTTTTCTGAATGATAGTACTACCTATCTAAGTTTTTAAATTTTATTGCTTTAATAAAACTTTTGACAAAATATAGGGCGTAGTTTTACTAAACATTTTGTAATTTAAAGCGCTAAGCACGTGTTCTTGATTTTGCTTTGTATAAAAAATTTAGTGTACATGGCATACCAATAGTACCCCGCGAGTAAGTATTGCGAGGGAAACTGTTTTTTTTTCAATTGAAAGATTCCACAGAACAACAAATTTGGGTAGAGAAAGATGTGTATCCCTGTACTCAAATGTTGCTCCAAGAGTGAGCGGGACAAAAAATTAATTGCTCCAAACCCCCAATCATAATTATCACTCAAACGATCCTTCTAATTAGCTAATCGGCAACCCTGTTAATTTTATCGGGTAAGTGCCGTCTTTTGGAAGGAAAATAATTAAAAAGTTTAGCTTAAAACGAATCAATTAATGGAAACTCAGTGTTACTAAAGGTGCGTAAGGTAGGTACTAAATAGATCAATTGATACTTGTTGGGTGAGAATTGAGATGACCGAGAATAGGTTTAGCGAACTTTGTACCTACTGTAAGAACTTAACAAGCCGCCGGGATACAGTACACCTCTGCCACCCCCGTTTAGGTAATATAGGCGTGATAATGATGTCTAGATAGACCGTGTCTTATCTGAAGGATAAGTCAAGAGTCTCCGTAACCGGCGAGCGTGTATAAGACGAACTATGAGAGTGGAGGAAGTCAGAGAGTTATGTAAGGAAAGAAACTTTTGGAACTATGTACTCTCTGTTTACCCTGCAAGGGATCTTGCTTGATGATATAGATAGATAGTGATGTGATAATAATTTATTTAGTATTCAGTATAAACTTGACACATCTATCTATCTATCCATATTATCACACCGGATCCCTGGCAGGGTAGGCAGAGAGTACAGAGTAACTCGACACATGATTATAGAGGTTCAGAGTATTCAGAAATTTAATATCATAATTATTAAGACAGACGGCTTAGTTAATTGGTTAAGAGCTTAACCCGCTCCACCCTCTGTTTTAAGTAGTAACTAGTCGCGGGTTTGATTTCCGCATGAGGCAAATCTTTGTGCGACCCACAAACATTTGTTTCGGTCTGGGTATTTGCATGTGTGAATTTCGTGTTTGTTAACGTACCCACGATGCAGGAATAATTCCTTGCATAAAGCTACGTTTTCTTATTAAAAAAGCTTAATAAATGACTAATCTAAAATAAATGCTAGCAGATAGATAGATAATGTGACTGCCTCGTTGGTCTGGTGGCAAAGCACATCGTTTTGTGATCACGAGGTCCTGGGTTCAAATCCTAGGTCGGACAAATGTAGTTTTTCTAACGGAAAATTCCCAGTATGAGTCCGGAGTCTGGAATTGTGCCCGGTATATGGCAATAGCCTCGCCCCCTATTACATGGGACCTAACATCGTCGGCGAAACGTGGGTGTACTCAGTACACCTCTGCCACCCCCTCTGGGGAATATAGGCGTGAAGGTGTTTCTTTGTTCTAAAATAAATTATACTTTAAAATTTTCGAATCACATTTATAATTGTTTCAATGTGGTTTATGCTGCTTTAAATAAAAACACCTTGAGCTCAGCATTTTAAAATTATATGAAAACGTGAAAAAGAATATTCAATCAATATCTAACACACTACCTAGTATCAATCTAGTCCTCCTCATCATTATCTCAGCCTAGAACACTGCTGAACAACTTCCCTAATCGCTCTCCAGCGTAACCACTCCGATACTATCTCCAACCAACGACTTGCTGGAATCTTCACAAGATCATCGGTCCATCTGGTAGGCGGCTGTCCCACGCTGCGCTTGCCAATACGTCCTCTCTACTAGAATCTTTCTGCCCCAACGCCTGTCCGATCTTCGCGTTATGTGGCCCGCCCATTGCAAATTCAGCCCACTAATCCTATGAACTAGTATCTAGCACTAATATATGTACCTAACACGTTTCAGTCGGTAATCCAGCTACTGATACGATTATACCGGCGATAGATCGTTGTTGAGAGCAATCGGTATATACTGCATAACAGCTTTCATCACACCTTCAGTAGGGCTACCATGATGTATCAACCAATTGGTATTTTCCTCTAATTTACTCAAGATAATCACTAACTCAAATTATTCTTATTGTTATTCAAATCGTAGCCCCAAACTAGGATTTATTCCTGTATCGTGAGTGCATTAACAATCATGATAATTCATCACATATACAAATACCCAGACTGAAACAAATAATTGTAAGTCACACAAAAGTTTTGTTCGTGCGGTAACCGAGCCCGCGACTATTCGTCCCAGGGGCGGAGCGGCTTAAGCTCTTAAACACTGCACCAAAGTGGAATATTCACATAATATAATATTTTATACATATATACTAGCGGCCGCTAGCGCCTTCGTCGGCATGTTCATATATCTTTATAATTTATAGTCTATCTTTTATTCTGTTAGTTAGTATAATCTATAATACTGTAAAGTTTCAACAAAATTCGTTTAGTAGATTGATGTGTCTCACAAACTTTTCTACTTAAATAAATAATATAAGTAGGATTTGCGGCGTTACCAAAAACGAGTTTAGTACTATTGGTTAAAAAAAAGCTCACAAAAACAACAACTACAAACAGAATTTCTGATAGAGATAATCTCGTAGCGTTGTGCGACCGCGGCTTTCTTATCGATCACCAAGTTTAAGCAGCGTTCGGCTCAGTCGACCTGGGATGGGTGACCGTTTGCATTTTCATATTCGAGCGTCTCTGTGCTTCGTAAGGCATGCTAAGCCGTTGGTCCCGTTCACCACTTAATATGGTAGTCGTTAAGCCGAGTTGGAAGCCTTGTATGCGGCTTGATAACTTCCAACAGCAGGTGTTCACAATCCCCCTGGTTCCACGTGGTTCCTGGACCTAATCTCACTCACATCCATTTGTGAGAGAAGGCTTTTGCCCAGCAATGGGACAGTGTAAGACTTTCGCCCGTGGGAAGATCTCGTTTATCGATAGTTTGTTGAACTCCAACTAACTAAAAACCCGGCCAGCACCGACAGTTCCGCAAGGGTCATCTCTTTATTGTAGTCTAAAGAGATCGCAATAGTGGGGAACTAGATTTGCTTTTCCCTCTACACAGAAGCGGTGCTCACGTGACCAGCTGAATATAAAACATACATCATAAAATTTGCCTTGTAAATAAACGTTTAGTACATCGTTTTTCACTATCAAGCATCAACCACCAGTCTAAAAAATCAATTGCAAGATAAAAGCTAGCTTCCTCTACCAGCAATATTATCAAATCATCGTTTCACAAAGCATAATAATAATAATATCACCCTATACTCTCCCATTGATGAGCAAAAGCATTATTTTACAATTCGAGGGCAGATAAATTAGGTCATACTCCATAACGCGGACTCCGTGCGGATTAATGGTGGCAGTTTTGTTATCACCTGCTGTTGGAACTTATCAAGGCGCCTTCAAGGCTTCCAAATTGGCGTAATGACTACCACGTTACCTGGTAATTAAGACAAATGGTTTACTATGCCTTCCGATGCACGGATACGCTTGTATATGAAACTGCCGAAAAACGCCAGAAAGCAGAGAATGGATGAAATTTTGGCTACAATACATCAAATATAGCAGATAATCTCGATGGCGCAGGTATCAAGTTGGCAGCAATCCAAGTGTCGACGTGTGCTTTAGATTCATTATTAACTGATTTAATACTGTCCTCTATTGCACTATGTTGGTTGTCTGAAATATTCTGTTGTGTAATTGCATAACAATATTGTTTACACTGCAGGCGCATAGCTTTTTATTTTAGCATGTTGATCATAGTATTATTATTATTGATTTATATATTTTCTTTGTTTACATATAATTGTTAAGTAAAATTTATTTTAAAAGAAGAAACAGCTTTCTGTATTTTATTATTCAATGTGTTTAGTTTAGTGTTTGAGATTAGATAATGTATAAACACATATCTGTTTCGATAAATAGATTTACTTTTTTTAAATAAAATAAAAGTATTGAGTTCTTAGATTTACGCGAATATTACACATGAAATAAAACTATTTTACGGATTTTATCGCGGTTTATTTTTTTTATTTTTAGTTCCCGACGTTTCGTCAAATCGCTAATACCTTCGTGCGCAAAACCGCCACAGTTGTATGGGCTCCCAAAAATACATAAACCGAATGCTCCCCTACGTCCAATCGTTAGCCAAATTGACACACCAACCTACAGATTGGCTCAGCACGTAGCGAAAGTGCTCTCGGCACTCAAAGGACACACCAGAGCACATGTTAAGGATTCATACCATTTTGTTAGTGAGATCAAAAATCTACATCTTACTGACAATGAAACTATGGTCAGTTTCGATGTCCAGTCACTATTCACATGCCTACCTGTACAAGACTGTGTCGAAATTGTAGAAAGGAAACTAGCGGAGAACAACATGCCAGCGGAATACTTAGAACTATTGAGACACTGCCTTACATCTGGCTACTTATTGTGGAAGGAGCAGTTCTACAAGCAAGTAGATGGCGTGGCGATGGGCTCCCCTGTATCTCCCGTTGTTGCCGATATATTCATGGAAGACTTTGAGGAGACAGCCCTTCGTACCTCACCTGTAAAGCCAAGTTTCTACAAGCGGTACGTAGATGATACTTTCACAATATTACCATCTGACAAAATTCATGTATTCCTAAATCATCTTAACTCCATTAACCCTAAAATTCAGTTTACAATGGAGTTGGAGGCAAATAATTGCCTAGCTTTCCTAGATGTGTTAGTAATCCGTAACCCCAACAACACCTTAAGCCATACGGTTTATCTTAAAAAGACCCATACTGATAGGTACTTAAACGGTGAATCTCACCACCATCCAACACAGTTAGCTACCGTGGGTAAATATTTGTTTCAGAGAGCACAAGGGATCTGTGACAAGAAACATCTGGCTGCCGAGCTTCAACATGTCAAGCAAGTCCTGCACGACAATAAGCTTCGAGTCCCACGCCAACGTCACAGTGACCGAGTGAAACCAGCCACAGTTGAGCGTCTCCCTGCTGTACTACCTTACATGAGAGGAGTCACGGACAAGTTTGGCTACATCTTGAAGCGTGCTTCGATTAAAACATTTTATAAGCCGCCGAAGAAGATCAGTCAATTTTTACCATCTGTCAAGTGTCAGATCCCTCTACAAGATGCAGGAGTTTACAAGCTTGATTGTGAATGTGGTCTCTCTTATATAGGACAAACAAAAAGACCGGTAAAAACTCGGGTTAAAGAACACATAGCTGACCTAAAACACCGTCGCTCAAAGAAGTCTGCAGTCTGTGAACATGTCCTTGACCGCACCCGCCATGACATCAGATTTGATAAACCACAAATCCTCGTGAAAGAACACCGATTCCTACCAAGGATGGTTCGCGAGGCTATTGAAATTAAAAAACATCCTAATTTCAATAGAGAAGATGGCTGGGTGCTTCCATCGTCTTGGGATCCGGTAATTAATATAATCAAATCCAAAACCAAGCATAACACTGCAAGACCTCAAGACACCGTGAGCTCATTCTGCGTAGATCGGACCAACAACAACAAAAATATTTAAGAAGTTTGAGGGTACCCCGGAACAACTATGCCTATTGGACGTCTAACACCTCAGTCCCTCCCGTGACCATGGGTGCTGCAAAGCACTCGAAACGTCGGGAACTAAAAATAAAAAAATAAAAATAAAAAAATAAACCGCGATAAAATCCGTAAAATAGTTTTATTTCAAAATAAAAGTATATTACAATAAAATAAAAAATAAAATAAAAGTATAAACCGCTGAACTAATTTTGACCACATATATTGTGTATGTATACGAGTATAACGTATCTATATCTCTGATTATCTAATTATGTTATTTGTTTATTCCTCCCTTAGTTCAGGTTTGCCATCTTTGATGTCACTCCTTCTTATAGGTGCTGCCAGAATAACATTGTGTCATGGTGCAGCAATATGCTGAGGCAGTATCCTTTTCTCCCACACAACATCTAGTGTTTGTAAATGTGTATTTTGTTATCTTGTTGTCTGTATTTGTGTGGATGAATAAATGGTTTTTCTTACTTTCTTTCTTTCTTCTAGAAACGGATGTTAATTACACTCGCCCCCATAACTACATCCTCAGCTCAAGATAGATGAAGTGTTTATTGGTTATTCCATCGCAAAGTTCTTACTAGTAGTGTGGAGTCTAAAATTCTGCCCGACTCTCAAATGGCAATGAGCTCGACTATCAATATAGCCGGCTAGCAATACATAATATTGGATCTTCATACAATTATGGAGACCCAATATTGTTGGCGAATTGTGAGTGTACGCAGTACACGTCTCCGATACATTTTACTTTTAGTTGAGGACTTTTAAGATAGACAAACTTTCCTCGGTATAGAGCTCGTTACATGTTCAGTAATCGTTTAAGACACAAGGCTCTAATAAAATGAAGATCTATTTAATCAAATTAATCGCCGGAAGTCGTTGGAAGGTATGTAAGGAAAGAACCTGTTGGAACTCTGTACTCTCTGCCTACCCCGCAAGGGATCTGGCGTGAGGTTATAGATAGATAGATACATAGATAGATAGAAGTCGTTGGATGCAGGTAGCATCGGACCGGTTACGCTGGAAAGCGATTGGGGAGGCCTATGTTCAGCAATGGACAAGTATAGGCTGAGATGATGATGATGAATCAGTGTAAAAACAACAATCTCCTTGACGGACGGAACCGTTCTCTGGATTGAGTAGTCCCGGGTTCAATTCCCGCACGGGACAAATCTTTGTGTGACCCACAAATATTTGTTTCGGTCTGGGTGTTTGTGAATGTTAATTCCATGTGTGTAAACGCACCCACGACACAGGAATAATTCCTGGTGTAGGGCTACGTCTATTCATAAAGAAATGAAACAGAACCAATAATACCTACTATAAAACATTTTAATAAAACAAATTAATACCAAAATTAACAAAAAAATACTGCCTCGTTGGTCTAGTGACAAAGCGCATCGCTTTTCAAATTCTAGGTCAGACAAATGTGGTTAATCTAGCGAAAACTTCCCAGTATGAGTCCGGAGTCGGAAATTGTGCCCGGTATATGGCATTAGGCCCCTATTACATGGGACCTAAAGTCGTCGTCGAAACGTGGGTGTACTCAGTACACCTCTGTCACCCCCGCTTGGGAAATATAGGCGTGACGGTGTAAACAAAAATTAACCTTACAGAAATAAGTCATAAGTAATAGTAATAAGTTTTAATATTTTTTTAAACGCATACCTAATTAAATGAATTAATTATTAATAAGGCAAACACAAACTATTTTCATACAAGGTCATCAAGGCTCACAACGGATGAATATACCTCTAACATGTTGCGTAAACGATATTATATAACAGGATTGTGTCGAGCCTTAGTTAAAATGAAAATTCTCGACTTCAAAGGCACAGTTCGACGATATAACATCGCATAGGCGGCAATTTTCAGGTCAAAGAGTACGAGGATGACCTTGTTACGGTGTTATGTGCATAGGGTATTTGTTTTGAAACGATTTTGTATAATATAAGATAAATTATAATAAAAGATTGTTTATCTCCTTGCAGGGTAGGAAGACGGGTTTGCAACAGGTTCTTTCCTCACAGACCTCTCTAGCTTCTTCCACTTTCAAAGTTCATTTGACCACCCTCGCCGGTAAAGGAGACTCTTGACTTAGAATCTCTCTTAATCTATATCATTACGTTAGATCCCATGCGAGACAGGCAGAAGTAGGTATTTCCAACAGGTTCTAAACTTAAACTCAAATAATTTATTTTGCATAAGCCCTGCGCTTACAAATACTCAATTTACAGTTTTTTTTAATCTAATTTAATTACTAATCTACGACCTTATCGGAATGCGGCCCCCACTAAAAAGTTCCGGCAAAGAAACTCAGCGGGTTTGTATTTTTATTTACTTCTTTTTCGCATTTATCTTTTTTTTTTAATCCCATTGTGTGGATACAATATTTAGGTTACATTTAAATAGTTAAAGATCTAGCTCCAGTGTGATGCCCTACGATTGACATATGAATCTAATGATGTTAAGTAAAGAGTGCTTAAAAGATTCCAGATGTACCAGTCCCCACAAGCAGCACGAGTATGGCTGCTGGAACAGCCATCACTCCCCATGACCATATTGGAGGGAAGAGAGTGACCCGCGCCAGACAGCCACCGCAAGCAAAGACATTATAGTAAGCATCTATCTTCACAGACCCCTCTCGCTTCCTACACTCTCAAAGTTCTGGCTTCCCACACTCTCATATTTCATACACGCTTGCCGGTAACGGAGACCATGACTTAGAATCTCCTTCTATATATATCATCATGTCGGATACCTTGCGAAGTAGGCAGAAAGTATAAACAGGCTCTTTCCTCATAGACCTCTCTAACTTCTTCCATTCTTATCGTATATAATACAAGCTTTCCGGTTACGGAGACTCTTGACTTAGAACGAAACCTAATTATGGAAAATGCATCAACAAAAACCGCCAGCGTTGAGAATGCGAAGGGGCTCCACGGGGAACGCACCAGTGTTAGTCTGTGTAACACTCCGGTGCCCCTCTGTGCCACGCTCCCAAGATTCGTCTGTAGATGGGGTGAATTAACTCTTTTCTCCCATACCCAAACACTCTGCTTACGGTAGCCTGAGCCGCTCTTCAGGGATCCCGCCTCTCTCATCACACGACTTTGAAGGTTAAACTAAGATGCTGGTACAGAAGGTTGATACCCAGTGTTGTATCAATTCCGAAGGTAGATACCTGTTCTTACAAGTATTAGAGGTAATCCTAACCGCATAGATTTGAGTCTGGCAGGGGTCCAATCGGCGCGCGGCAGCTAAGAGATTAATTACTGCCGATTTAAGGCTGGAAGCCGCTGTTAGGGCGCGCCGCTGTTGGCAACCGTTCTTTATTGTTTCAATGATTTATTTGAAGCAATAATGTATTGTGACATACATCGCTTTTGAGAGAAAACGTATTATGGTTCGGTTTGCTAGTTTGTTACTACATTCGGCCTAATTTATTTATGGGCAAGAATAACGCGAAAATGCTGTATTTGGAATCTTCTTCATATCTATGACAGTTATTATGTAGGTAATTGATAATTTTAGTCTTGTGAGAAACAAACAAAGGGGGCTTTCACAAGCTGAATTGATGGCCTCGTGAAAATCACAGGAAAATTTGTATGAGCACAGCACAAACCCGGTTGTTTTGGCAATCGTAGGTCAATCCTTGTCCTGCAAAAAATATCTCTCGTCCGATGGTGAAGGAAAAAAGTATTTGGTGGAGTTGCAGCGACCGTAGTCTCCAGCAGACTAGACATCGACTACCGTCATTCGACCCATATTCTTTCTGTTCGTGAAAAGATAACCATTATTTCTGATGTAAGTACAGGTATTCAGAGTTAGACATTTTAATGACACTATAAATTTTTCATTTCGTGGAAGACAAGGGACACCCCTGTACAGCGCAACATGTCGCCAAAATTACATGTTATTTAGATTAGAAGTTCAATATATTATTATATGTATGTTAGTCTGTAAGGTATATATCCTATGTGCCTGTAAGTTGTAAAAAAATATTTTGATAAATTTTTGTTGCCGAATTAAATAAATTATTATTATTATATTATAAAAATAATCTTAACCTAGATTTGAATCTGGCAGTGGTCTAATCGCCGCACCACAGCTAAGAGATTAATTACTGCCGATTTACGGCTGCAAGCGGCTGTTAGGACGCAGCGCTGTGGACAGCCGTTCTTTATTGTTACAATGATTTATTGGAACCAATATTATATTGTGACATACATGGTTAGATTTCGCTGGCTTTAGCTCAGCTTCGGTTCGGTATAATTTATTATATAATAAGCCGTTAGGTAGACTACTAGGCCACAATTCTTACCAGACAAATAACAATATTCTTCTTAAGCCGAGAGACGCCCACTGCACGACAAATGCCTCCCCAAATAGAGTCATATTGACTGGTTTCATTTTCTAGAAAGAAATCAATGGCAATTATTTCGAAGATGACAATTTTAATTGTATATTACTCCGAGTATTTTAGAACATTTGCTTATTTTGACTGATTTCAGTCCAAAACGAAACAAGACTTATTTTAGGCTAATTTGCAGTGACTACAATCTTCACTAAACGAGATGTCGACTACTTTTATCAGACCAATATTTTTCACGTTCCTGTAAAGATAACCTTTATCATTCTATAATACCATTAATACTAGTACAGGTATCTACAGTTGCACATTATTAATGCCACCACAAAGGTAATCCTAACATAGATTTGAGTCTGGCAGTGGTCCAATCGCCGTGCGGCAGCTAAGAGATTAATTACTGCCGATTTACGGCTGCAAGCCGCTGTTAGGTTGCAGCTCTGTTGGCAGCCGTTCTTTATTGTTTCAATGATTTATTTGAACCAAGAATGTATTTTGACATACTTGAATAGATTTTTGCCAATAGGGTGAAGTTTCAGATGGTTTTAGCGATAAATAATTTATTTGGTTAGGTGAATAAAGTTTGATCTAGTGACATCTAAATCAAATCAAAGGGATGGCTAGAATTTGCCACTTAGTGACAAATATTTGTTTGTCCACGGGTATTTATTTTATTCTATGTATTTGTATTTTTTTGTATTATTGCGAAAAACACATAAGTAATAAGTCCTCTTGGAAAAACACTGCATAATAGATACTCCCACGAGCTTCAGGGTAACCTCCTGAAGCATCAAATTTCTGGCCCCAGAATATTTGCAAGGGGCGCACCGGTGCCCCTCTGTAGTCTTCTACGCCCCAAAATGCCCGCTTTTCCTTTTGCACCGGAATAATATTTTGAGACTACGTTTTTTATATAAATAATAATAATATATATAAAAAGAGAATTAGTGATGATTGCTTACTTATTGAAACGGAACTAATAATTTAATATGATGACTATTCAAATAGACTGGGCAGCATTATAAATATTTTAAACTGCTAATAATACACTATTAACAATTTATTACAATTATGTACAGTATGCTCAAAAGTCTTATTGCAGATTAATACGTTTGAATTATTCACAAGAAAATGGTTTCGTCGGTCGCGGCATAGCTTCAATTAACGTTAGACACCGGACGAGTTTATGTGAAGCGATAACAGTAATAATTTATTATTTATTATGGACAGGAAAATTAAAGTATTGTTTGTTTATTTGAGTAAACTATTAAAATAAGGTATTTTCTTTAATCTTTATAAAAATATGAGTAGGTATAGTCGCTAAGCATTCTTAAACCCCACCGAGGTTTCTTCTTCACGCATCCTTACAAATTGTCAATATTCATATTTTCTTCAATCTGATCTAGATAGTAAGACTAATATAAGTTATTTAGTAAGTACTAATCTACCACCAGAATGGAATACGGCCTCTACTAAAAAGATCCCGTTAGAAACTCGGCGAACTTATCTTTTTTCATTTAATTCTCTTTTTTTTTCAAGCGTTACGTAATAAATCAAATTGGTAATATTTATTTTACAAATGTTGGTTAACATTGTCAGAATAAAAGTATGCATGCGTTTTTCAAACTGAGAATGTTCAGTTGCTTCTGTCTCATATCTAATACAGAACGCTAGTATATAATATGGCAATAAATGTTACTCAAAATGTTCCACAAACAAAATTAAGCACACATTTTCTTCTCATATCAATTACTTATTCATAGTGCAACTACCGCACCACGATAGCATAATATTTAACTTTTATTTTGAGAACTTTGCGATCGCGTTTAAAAGTTAAGCTAAGTTATGGCTTGAATTTTGAAAACTTTGAGACTGCTGGATATTTATTTTCTTATCACAAATTCTGAACATGTTTTCTGAATGATAGTACTACTTATCTGGGTTTTAAAATTTTATTGCTTTAATAAAACTTTTGACATAATATAAGACGTTGTTTGGTGTTGTACTAAACATTTTGTAATTTAAAGCGCTAAGCACGTGTTCTTCATTTTGTTTTGCATAAAATTGAGGTGGGAGCACGCACAACAATATCAAAAAAACTTATACATAAATTTGATGTCTGCTTGATCCTTCTGATATCTACATTTGACTAACCTATCTTACAATGACCAAATAAACCGTGTCTTATCTGAAGGGCAAGTCAACAGTCTCCGCTACCGTCGAGCGTATACGAGACTCCTGACTGAATAAGAACTGACTGAGAACCACGAGAGTACGGGAAGCGAGAGAGGTCTGTATGGGAGAAATTCATTGGAACTTTGTACTCTCTGATAGCCCTGCAAAGGATGTGACGTTACTATATATAGATTTGATACCTATAACGAATAAATGATTCTGATCCTGATTATACCGACCCAATACAAACTTGCCTTCATATCGCATAACACCATCACAATTAACGTTCCGTTGACAAATTAATGTGGTCAGTGTGTACTAAGGGCGCGGCGGTTGTCATACGACAACGACCACTTACAGGGGTGGGGGTTCGTCTGTATAGAGAGCTACAACAGTTGTAACTACCGATAGATGGCGCTGAATATTATATGACGATGTACCATACATGTCCAGAAAGCGATATAAGATAGCGATGGGAGCCTGGTATGAAAAAAGCTATCGAATGAATCGACAATCGTACACACATTCCATTGTCGATTCATTCGTCCTCACAAAAATAGATTCGAATAACAATCGACTAACGGATGAAAATCGACGGCGCGTCGCTAATGCGCAGGTCACATTCGATAGGGGGAGAATTTTCCGATTGTTAGCAATGACTATTAGTTAATTAGTAATTACTGTTGGTAAAGCTTAGGCAAAGTAAGTTGGAAATATCCATTGATATAGCGAATTTAAAATAATTTAGTTATTATCACTATACCTACCCCGCCGGAGATCTGACATAATGAATACCACAAATTCTGCACACATACATACAAGCCCCCGACAGTAACTTTCTTGAAGTGGCAGCCTCTGCCGAACACCTATTTGGTGGGAAGATCTTCCCTTTACCAAATCCTGGCACAACGTTTCTGCCACAGTATAAAGTCTTTTTAAGGCGCTTTTACGGTTGCTTGGTGTTATCTCATCAAGGTTAAACAGCGTTTCAGCTTCGCTACTCTGGGATCGGTGATCGGTTATAACATTTTCATATTTGAGCATTTCCGTACTTTAGAAGACATTGTAAGACGTTGATCCTAGTTACCACTTAAGGTGGTAGTCGTTAAGTCAAATTGGATGCATTGTAGGCAGCTTGATAGGTTCTAAAAGCAAGTAGCCTGCCTTCTTCACTAGGTTCGCGTCGTGGAATATGACCTAATTTCTGTCACCTCGATTTGTGAGATAAAGCCTTTACGCTGTTAGGATCAGACACCGACCTTGCCGGCGAGGTAGAAGAATCCCTTGCCCAACTTCCAACTTGCAAATGGTGTAGAGCACCTCGGCAAGATACCTAGTATATGCTCTCCCCCATAGCGACTGCCCAAGCCGAGGCCGTTCCTCTTTAAGGCGCCCTTGAGCTAGTTTCCCGCTTGCCCTTTTGGCTCGAATGTAGTGGTTACACGCTTGCCGTCTTGTCCGTAGAAGCTGTAAAGGCCCCGCGGCCAACAGCGTAGACCATTCAAATACACACACGCCTTTACGGAGCAGTGAAACAGTATAGGATGTTTATTATACAGCCTTTGGGGAATCTCTTTGAGAAACCCCAACACAGTGCCAGAATTGGGGTTTTTTTTATTATAATCTTAACTGCCTGACAGCCTCGTTGATCTAGTGTCAAAGAGCAACGCATTGTGATCACGCGGTCGTGGGTTTAAATCCTAGGTCGGACAAATGTAGTTTTTGTAACAAAAAATTTGCGGTATGAGTTCGGAGTCCAAAATTGTGCCCGGTATATGGCAATAAGCTCGCCTCTATTACATGGGACCAAACATTTTTGGCGAAAAGTGGGTGTACTCAGTACACCTCTGTCACCCCCTTTGGGGAATATAGGCGTGACGGTGTTTATTTTTATGTTAACTGTATCTTTGGTCTAGTGTATGGCTAGCGATCACGAGGCTCTAGGGTTCAACAAAGTTGTATGCACTAAATGGTATGAAGGTTTTCTCTATCAAAACATTCTCATTGGCAGTCCGGAGTCTAAGTAGTCTAGTAATATAAGGCTTTCCTGCAATTAAATTAGGACCTAATTTTATCGTTTACATGATCGCTCTAATTACATTAGAAGCAACAACGCTGAACTTCTATAAAGATAATACTCCAAAATATCTTCTCATAACCTCAAATATTTCCCACCATAAATATCCCCCTTCCCGCATATCAAACCTCATAAATACCGTAGCAGGCACACAGTAATAACATCAAAAAAACATTCGTCCCACACACTTCGTACGAATAAAAAAACAATAATTCTCCCCCTTTTACCCCCATTTTATTGCCGTGTAATTTCCTCAGACTGTTAGTCTCGATACTTGGTCGGTAGGGGGTCATGGCCAGTAAAATAATACTATAACATGGGGTATAAAACGCAAGGAAGAACAAATATTTCTTGGTGTACCGTTTTCGGCCATCTTTGGGTAATAAAAACGCAGATGTAGAAGTGCTAGAAGTATTGTTTTTGTTGTATTAATATAAAAATACATTTACGCTTATATACCTATCAATCTATCTATAACCTCACGCCAGATCCCTTGCGGGGTAGGCAGAGAGTACAGAGTTCCAACAGGTTCTTTCCTTACATACCTCTCTGGCTTCCTCGACTCTCATAGTTCGTCTCATACACGCTCGCCGGTTACGGAGACTCTTGACTTTTCCATCAGATAAGACTCGGTTTATTTGGTCGTGGTAAGATAGTCTAGGTCTTCCCCGGTACCTGCATCCTTCCACTTTCACATTGTATATCTGTTTTGTCATTCTTTCCTCTGGCATTCTTTCTATATGCCCGAACCAACGGAACATGCCCTTTCTCATCTTTACACCTATACTATCTTTCATACCTACTCGCTGTCTTACTATGCTGTTGCTAATGCGGTCGGTCAGCTTCACTCCGCACATCTTCCGCAGAGCTCGCATTTCTACCGCATTTATCCTACTTTCATTCTCCTTCTTACATACCCAGCTCTCGCTACCATATAACAGCGTTGGGACAAGAACTCCGTTATGTATGGCCAGCTGCGCCTTATGGCTTAAGTGCCGGCTCCCGAGTAGCTTTCCCATCGCACCATTCACTCTGTTTCCTGCACTCACCCTTCTCTCTATGTCAGTGGTGTATTTCCCATCCTTACTGAAGGCGCATCCAAGATATACAAACTCATTCACTTGCTCCAGCACATCGTTACCAACCACAATCCTTACATTCGTTCTGGTTTCTTCCCTTTCAAAAACCATAATCTAATGATAGATGTAGGTGCAATATGTATACCCACATTTCGAGCAAGGGATCCAAAGAGCTGAGGCCTTTGTTATTGTATACAAGGTGTAACATAATAAACGCAAGACCTAAAAGTAGTTTATTCTAAATCGATAACTGAATTGATTCCAACCATTTTTAATGTATATTTTTTTTTAATTTACAAATAATGCTGTTGCTCCCTAAGTGCGCTATAATAAACTAAATGTATTTTTGATTCAAAGGAATACGGAGGTTTTAGATGCATTACTAAAACGTTTTTCTCAATTCGCACACATACGTACAAGTTTCATTGTTAATTAGGGTATAAAAGTGCGTAAAAAAGTGGTTAAAAAATTTAATTTTGCAAAATACTTTTCCGTATAGAATTTGTGAAGCAATTATCTAATCGGGGTATCTGAGGTCTTGCGTTATTTACGAAACACCTTGTATAAAAACGATATTTTGTTCAGCCTAGAATTGGTCGCGTAAACACGATACAAGCATTGCTTCCCTTTCCACACAATCACTGGCCGACGCTCCCATCGTAGATGTTTTTTGAGCGGAAGTTAAAGGACTGTCGGTCTGTCGGACGCGCCTACTCAAAATATTTAGGAAAACAACGTAAAAATAAACATGTAATAACAATATAAAGTAGTGAAGATGATGATTAAGAAAAAGCATAGGAAAGGGTTGATACTTTTATGAAAACAATTTGATTTCACGGAAAAGAAAAAATGTGAGGAGTTTTCACGAATATAAAAGAAACACATAGTGATGCTTGAAGTTTGAAGGAAGTATGTAAACAGCCAACGCTGCATCTGTGCTATTCATTGCTCTATGCGGTAAGTGGCGGCAGCGGCAAGCACAGACATTTGATCAGAACAAGGCTCTAGCTTTTGCTGAAATACATAGATACAAATTGTTTGGAGTGGAGGAACCCAGACAGGTCAGTAAGGAAAGAACCTATTGGAACTCTGTACTCTCTGCCTACCCCACAAGGGATCTGACGTGATTATATAGATAGATAGAGGTTTTTTTTGGAACTTGACTAAGCCTCCTGATTGTAGCGTGTGTGTGTGTGAGTGATATACGCTGTTGGCCGTGAGGCCTTTACAGCTTCACCGGACTTAAGGGCGAGGGCGCAACCACTACGCTCGAGCCAGAAGGGCAAGGGGGCGACTTACTCGAGGGTGCCTCAAAGAGGAACGGCCTCGGTTTGGACAGTCGCTACGGGGGGAGGGGATGTAATTAGTGCACCAGTCGGCGGGCAAGGAGATCTACGACTTCATCGTCGTCGTCCGTATCCGGAGCGGAAAGAAGCGATGTCAAAGCATCGGGGGGATCGGTGAGAACATGTCGCGGAAGGCGGTAGCGGCAGGGATTGGGTTCGTAGTCGGCGGCGGCTACGATTAACGGATTCGCATGGGAAGATGCGTTCGCGAAGTGTCGAGTTGTCGCCTTTGTAATATAGGCGCGAATAGATTCGAGACCAAGATCGGAGTGGAGACCGAGATCGGAGTGGAGACCGAAATCGAAGTGGCTGATTGTAGCTTCTTGTGAAAGGAGACAGAAAAAAATCTCTTCCAGTAGGGCTACATCGGTGTATTATACATATAAGCTCATTTAGGACGTTGTTTGAGAGCGTTCAATATTTAGCTAGTGCACTGCACCAGACAAAGGCGTAATCCTTTATCTGTCTCAATGGTACAGTTAAACAAAGACATTATTTCGTATGTATTGTTGAATATACCAGACGCTTGTACTTCGGGCTCTAGTTGCAAATAACATTAAATCTAGTGGAAATTGTCTTAGGTAGATATTATTATGACCGTTATGTATCATCACAATAGATCCCTTGCGGGCAAGGCGGGGAGTACTGAGTTCCAACAGGTTCTTTCCTTACATACCTCTCTGGATTCCTCCACTCTCATAGTTCGTCTCATACATGCTCGCCGGTTACGAAGACTCTTGATTGGCCGTTCAGATTTGACACGGTCTATTTGGTCAAGGTAAGATAGTCTAGGTCTTCCCCGGTACCTACATCCTTCCACTTTCGCATTGTATATCTGTTTTGTCATTCTTTCTTCTGACATACTTGATATGATTTGATTTGACAAACCTGCCTCCACCAATCATCCAACTGTAGATTGTTAACTGCCTCCTTTAACACCGCGCTTGCGCCCTGTTTTATATAGACTTTAAATCGTCAGCATAATTTGGGTGTACTTAATACACCTCTATTTCTTTAGTAGGTATATACTACTCCGACCTATCTGAGATGAGGTGGGCAGTGGTGATCAATCGGTAGAGGCGTATATATTGCACCCACATTCTTTGATGTGTGTTTTTGTCGCAATGTGATAGTATAATTAGGGATGTCTTCACTTTTTTAACTATACTCTAATCATATAGATACCGTAAACCAGACACCAACCTCGCTGGCGAGGTCGAAGAATCTCTTGCCCACCGGCCACTGCATAGTACCACGCTGAGATACTTAATATACGCCCTCCCCACAGATAGACATAGCGACAGTCCAAGCCGAGGACGTTTCCCATAGAGGCGCCGTTTAGCTAGTTACTTCCTTGCCCTTCCGGTTGAAACGTAGTGGTTGCACGTTCGTCCTCTTGCTTGGGAAAACTGTTAAGGTCAACAGCATAGAATTATTTATTTATTGAGAACTCAACAGCTTACTTGTAATCGACGTTGTTATAATATAAGTATAGAGAGGAGAGGCGCTGGTACCGCTATGCGACCGCGGTGTTCTCACCAATCACCAAGATTAAGCAGCATTCTGCTCGGTTGGCCTGAGATGGGTGAACGTTTGTGGCCTCTCATATTTAAACGTCTCCGTGCTTCGGAAGGCACGCTAAGCCGTTGGTTCCAATTATAACATAACGTGGTAGTCTGTCGGTATTGGAGGAATCCCTCGTGTATCTATACTTACAATCGCTCACTCTAACTTAGTCTCTAGAGTAACACCAGTACCTAAAGGAACGACAAATGATGTATCTAACTTTGAACCAATTGCAGTGTTATCAGTCTTTGGAAAGCTCTATGAGTCTGTTCTAAATCAGCACATCCTTAGACAGATTGATGGGCGCCTAGACAATTCACAACAGAATTTCTAATTATGATTAATGATTTGCCAAATGTTCTTACTAGGGCAGAATGCCTTATGTTTTTGTCTATTACTAATGCTAGAGATTGAGCATTGCAGCGTAATATTGATGCTTTAGTTGAATGGAGTACAAAAAATAGACTGTAGTTTATGCTTTCAAAGTGCAATCTCATAACTTATTCCCGTTCTCGTTCCCCGATAGTGTCATATGAGGTGGCGGGCTCACCACTTGACCGTGTTACTACAATTGTCTAGGATTAACTTTGTACATTAAACTAAATTTTAGTGAACATATTATTACAATATGCAATTTAATAACATCCAAAATTATAACATTACTGTACAATGCATACATGCGAAGTAAATTAGAGTATAATGCGATTGTCTGGGACCCACAAAAAAAATTATATATCCTTGAAAGAGTCCAGCGTAAATTAACTCGATACCTATACAAACGTATATATGGTTAATATTCATTCTTGTATCCTTCCTTATTTGTGTCTGGAATGGTAGGTTTTGACACTTTGCAACTGCCATTGAAATATTCACTGTTGCTGATTAATAAGATGCATAACCCACAGGTACGGGAGTGTATAGACTTGTATATGCCTGATCAATATATGCGAGGCGTATATCGGCGACTACATCGACTCCTAACTTGCCTCCCAGCATGTTGCTCTCCACGTGGCACTAGCGGTCCCACAGCTAGGGAAAATACATTAATAAACGCCTTACTACAAAATGCCCAGATGCGGACATATTTTTTGATGCACACTCTATTATAGAAATAACGCTGTTATATTTAAACGAACGTTTAATGATGTAATTTCTCAATCCAATTAAACATTTTTCTTGATATTTATGACACTATTATTGTATAATATATTTAGGATATTACTATTGTGAAATATATTGTATGATACGATATATTTAATATAATATAAGCGCTATAGTTTCAACTGTAAACTTATTAGTGATGAATAAATAAATAAACTCCAGGTAGCCACAAACCTGACTCCATCAACCCACAATGGGTCCGCATGGTGGAGCATGACCTTCTCTTTCACCTCAAGTGAGAGAAAGCCTTTACCCAGCAGAGGGTCAATATAGGTTGATATTACAAGGTAAATTAAAGTAAGACACTGCTTATACAAGGGTTACTTTAAAAAAAACGTAGCTCCAAACTAGGAATAATTCCTGTGTCGTGGGTGCGTTTACAAACATGCAAATTCACCCACACAAATACCCAGACCGGAACAAACAATTGTGGGTCACACAAAGATTTTTCCATGCAGGAACCGAACCCGCGACTGTTAGATACAGTGGGCGGAGCGGCTTGAGCTATTAACCACTGCGCTTAATCGTCCGTTACTATAGTGTTATTCTTTGCCACTGCCAATTAGTTTTACTTAAACCTCTTAAACCTAATACAGAGTTCACGGCATCATATTATGTTCACATGCCGCGTGGTTCCCGGCTTAGAATAGGACCAACCCATCTCATCCCATCGGGTGTCGTACAAGGCGACTAAGGGAAAACTAGGGAATGGGCAGCAGCGTTCCTTTAACACTTCGACGACCAATAACTGCGCTCGCCAACCCGCCTGCCAAGCGTGGCGAGTATGGCAAACACCCCCAATTATGGAAGAAAGTAGAAAAACCAGGCCCCTAGTCCCCGGCGGTCCTGTTCGTCCTGGCCACGGTAGCAGCCATGGTAACGACAGGACAAGGGGTGCTAAGAATCTCCGGCAGAGATTCGGCTACCACCAAAACCGAAAATTGGCCCTGGTGACATACAACGCACGCACATTGAGGACAGATGAGGAGCTAGTTGAGCTGGAAGAAGAGTTAAACAAGTTGCGGTGGAGTATTGTTGGTTTATCGGAGGTCCGAAGAGAGGGCGAGGACACGATAACCTTAAAATCCGGCAACTTGTTTTACTACCGGGAGGGCGAACAGCAGTCCCAAGGTGGTGTCGGATTTATCGTCCACAAGTCACTCATAAACAACGTTGTGTCCATCACTAGTGTGTCGAGCAGGGTAGCGTACCTGATACTCAGAATATCCAAAAGATATTCGCTGAAGGTCATACAGGTCTACGCACCGACCTCGGCATACTCAGATGATGACGTCGAAGTAATGTATGAGGACATTAGTAGAGCCATACATACTTCCAAAACACACTTTACAGTGGTTATGGGTAACTTCAATGCGCGGCTGGGCAAACGGGGCGATGATGAGTTGAGAGTGGGGCAATTTGGATATGGGCAGCGCAACCCCAGGGGTCAGAGGCTGGCCGAATTTCTGGAGAAAGAGGGACTCTTTATGATGAACTCTTTCTTCCAGAAGCCGCCTCATAGGAAATGGACCTGGATGAGCCCTGATGGTTCCACAAAAAATGAGATAGACTTCATCATGAGCACCAAGCGACAAATATTTAATGATGTCTCCGTGATTCATAGGGTAAAAACCGGCAGTGATCACCGAATGGTCAGAGGCACATTAAATATTAATGTCAAAATGGAAAGATCGCGTCTGATGAAGTCTTCGCTCCGACCTACTCATGCATATATCCAAAACCCCGAGAACTTTCAACTCGAATTGTCAAACCGCTTCGAATTGCTAGACAGCAGCGCATCAGTGGACGAAATCAACAACAGGCTGGTAGAGACTGTTCATACGGTCGGGTCCAAGTATTTTAAGACCCACCGTAAAAATAGGCCTCAAAAACTATCTGACTACACCCGAAACCTCATGGCTGAGCGACGTTCCATGACGCTCCAAACCTCCGATGATGCTAAGTCCTATAGGCAGCTTAATGGACAGATATTGAAGTCCTTGCGACACGACTTACGGTCCTTCAATGCAAGGCGTATTGAGGAGACCATAGAGCAGAACAAGGGCTCTAAAGTGTTCGCAAGAGACGCGTCTATTGGGCAAAGCCAGTTGACGAAGCTGAAGACGGAGGACGGAAACGTAACGTCAAATAGGTCAGAGGTGCTCAGGGAGATAGAGAGGTTCTATGGACAGTTATATACCTCAGTAGCTAAACCTGTTGTTGACTTGGTAAAAGACCCAAGAGCCAAGCTAACCCGACACTGCACTGAAGATATCCCGGACATCAGCCTGTGCGAGATTAGGATGGCTCTCAAACAACTAAAAAACAACAAAGCGCCGGGTGAAGACGGAATTACTGCAGAACTTCTGAAGGCGGGCGGATCGCCGGTACTTAAAGTCCTTCAGAGGCTATTTAAGTCCGTCTTGCTTGAAGGGAAAACGCCGGAAGCATGGAACAGGGGTGTGGTGGTGCTGTTTTTCAAGAAAGGTGATAACACCTTATTGAAGAACTATAGGCCCATCACACTGCTGAGCCATGTTTATAAGTTGTTTTCGAGAGTCATTACGAATCGTCTCGAACGAAGGCTTGATGACTTCCAGCCTCCCGAACAAGCCGGTTTCCGGAAAGGTTTTAGTACCATAGACCACATACATACGCTGCGGCAGGTTATACAGAAGACTGAGGAGTATAATCGGCCACTATGCTTGGCGTTTGTGGACTATGAGAAAGCCTTTGATTCGATCGAGACTTGGGCGGTTCTTAGATCTCTCCAGCGATGCCGCATTGACTATAGGTACATCGAAGTGTTGAAGTGCTTGTATAATAACGCCACCAAGTCAGTCCGAGTACAGGGGCAGTGCACGAAGGTGATCCCCATAAAAAGAGGAGTAAGACAGGGAGACGTCATTTCTCCGAAACTGTTTACGGCCACCTTAGAGGACGCCTTCAAGCTCTTGGAATGGCAAGGACTCGGCATCAACATCAATGGCGAATACATCACTCACCTTCGATTTGCCGACGACATTGTGGTCATGGCGGAGTCGCTGGAAGATCTAGGACGAATGCTCGGTGACCTCAATAGAGTATCCCAACAAGTGGATCTTAAAATGAATATGGACAAAACAAAAATAATGTCTAACGTCCATGTCGTACCCACCGCACTCACCGTTGGGAACTCTACTCTTGAAGTTGTCGACGAATACATTTACCTGGGACAGGCAGTCCGGTTAGGTAGGTCCAACTTTGAGAGAGAGGTCAATCGACGAATCCAACTCGGCTGGGCAGCGTTCGGGAAACTGCGCAACATCTTCTCATCCAAAATACCTCAGTGCCTAAAGACTAAGGTTTTTAGTCAATGTGTGTTACCAGTGATGACATATGGATCAGAGACGTGGTCTCTTACAATAGGTCTCATAAAAAAGCTCAAGGTTGCTCAGCGAGCTATGGAAAGAGCTATGCTCGGCGTTTCTCTACGTGATCGAATCAGGAATGAGGAGATTCGTAGAAGAACCAAGGTCACCGACATAGCCCTCAGGATTAGCATGCTGAAGTGGCAATGGGCTGGCCACATAGCGCGAAGATCGGACGGGCGTTGGGGCAGAAAGATTCTAGAGTGGAGACCACGTATTGGCAAGCGCAGCGTAGGACGACCGCCTGCCAGATGGACCGACGATCTTGTGAAAATCGCAGGAAATCGTTGGATGCAGGTGGCATCGGACCGGTTACGCTGGAAAGCGATTGGGGAGGCCTATGTTCAGCAGTGGACAAGTATAGGCTGAAATGATGATGATGATGATGATTATGTTCACGCTAGAAAGTATTAAGTGAGATAGAGAGAGATGAACTTAACAAAAAATAAATAATGTTAGTAAGTAGTGAGTAATTAATACAAAAAAAAAAAATTAAGATCATCTATACAGCACGATCCACACGAAATAAGCAGCGCGTTCATGATCACTAATTTTGTAGTGCATCAGAGAGCATCCATTACTGCGCTCACGTCTATCCTAAAGACCTATTCTACACACAAACTAAATAAAATAGACAGTTCATTACCACAATACTATGGAAAAACCAGTCAGTCGACATTGCAGCGGTGGCTTCGCTTGCGGTCGTAGGCAGTAAGCCGAGACATTTATTTTCCATCAGTTCTGCTTCTAAAAATAACACTGCATTCCTTTGGCATGAGCTAGGTATTCCAGTTTGCTAATAGGAATTAGAAATAATACATCAAACGCAAAGATGAATGTAGTGTTGTAAAAGCTCGAATCGGCGCTTAAAGCGCTCGTAAGCGTCGACTCAGCTCTAAAAGCTCGATTTCAGCGCTCATTTTTACAACACTAGATGAAAGTATATAGAAAGAAAATTAAAAGCGGTCCAGATTGGCACAGACCGCGAAGGATGGCACAAAATAGAGGAGGCGTATACCCTGCAATGGGTTATAGAAAGCTGATGATGATGAAGGATAAAAAAAATTAAAAACCCTTTCTAAAAACAAGTTTTTATAGCAAAAACACAACGAAGATATCTTGCTTAGTTAAGGAGTTCCTATGGCTTTCTTCCGGCTCCATCATCAGACCTTGGACACCATCCGGGTTTAAAGTACTTGTCAAGACAAATCCAACGAGTCCATACATGATGGGCTTATATTGAGTAGTTGGGTGGTTCCATTGGCCACCATTTGGCTTCATCATCAGAACCTAAACACACACAATCTAACGAGCACAAACACGAGTGGGTTACGTCGTATGGTTCACAAGTTCCTATGGCCACCTTCCGACTCCATCATCAGAACAACTCCATGGTACCATATTATTGCTTTGCCATCTAACTTACATACGTATCTCAAATTTCAGCTCAATCGGTGACCCGGAGGTGCACAAGATTTGAACCTGAAAGACAAACGAACATTGCAAGTTCAATAAAAGCTTGTATAAAAGGAAAATATATTTCTGTTCATTAATTCTCAGTCGCTGAATATTTCTATCTAAAACCTCGTTGTCTTGTTACTGCGTAGATCAGAATCGTTCTAATTTAAACCAGCATAATCTTCGCCTATATTCTACAATATCATTATCATAAAGCTATTAAGCTACTGATCTAGCGGGTATCATCAACTCGATCTGGTTTTATTTTACAACGCCAAGAAAAACGTTCAAAATGAGCTTTTGATGGCGTCCAGTACTTGCGGTTAATGATTCTCGTATCTTGTGGTACGCATATGATTGTTCTGCGGAATTATTAATAAATAGCTGTGGTAATCGTTGTAGACTTGTGTAGTAACTTTGAGAAAAACAATGCCACTTTTTTGGACGACGTTGAGGTAAAATATGACAATTATAATATCAGCCTATACTGCCCTCTGCTGGACAAAGGCCTTCTCTCACAAATCAAGGTGAGAGAGATTAGGTCATACTCCACCACGCAGACCCAGTGCGGATTGATGGAGGCAGGTTTATGGCAACTTATCAAGCCGCCTTTAAGGCTTCCAACTCGGCTTATCGACTACCACATTAATTGGTAGCCGGGACCAACGGCTTAACGTGCCTTCCGAAGCACGGAGACGCTCGAATATGAAAATGCCACAAACGGTCACCCATCTCGGGCCGACCGAGTCGAACGCTGCTTAATCGGTAAGAACACCGCGGTCGCACAGCGCTACCAGCGCTAAATATGACAATTATTTGAAGAGTAAGCCTAAAGTCTCCGTAACCGGCGAGCTTGTGTAAGATGAACTATGAGAATAGAAAAGGCCAAAGAGGTCTGTAAGGAAAGAACTTGTTGGAATTCTGTATTTTTATACCATTTACGCACGTTTTCTCGAAGGCATAAACAAATGCGTACATGAAGATTCAGCGCAGTGGTTAAGAGCTTAAGCCGCTCCGCCCACTGTGTCTAATAGTCGCGGGTTCGATTCCCGCACGGGGCACGCCCAATTTGTAAACGCACCCACCACACAGGAATAAATCCTATTATGGAGCTAGGTTTAAAATAAAATGTCTGTCTTCATTTAGTCGAGGTATTTTGCCTTTACTTTTGAGGACTTGGATTAGTAATCTAGGTCAAATAGACTGTTATCTGACCTAGATTACCAATCCAAGTCCTCATGCTTCAATTTGTGTGACTAGGCATGATACATGTATATTTTTTTTATTAGCCTGTTTTACTGACACACTCATGAGCAAAGGCCTTTTCTACATACTTCCACAGCTGTCAATCTTTTGCTATTTCGGGCCACGAAGTACCGGAAGGTGTATATATTTTATTACATATTTATAAAGTAAAAATATACACTTTCACGACTACATTTCCCGAGCTGGTGTGCACAGGCGTGTTTTGTACATCTAAATATCGCCAATGCCGACTGTAGGTTTTATCTTTCTTTCTCTTTTTTTAAAAACGTAGCTCCACACTAGGATTTATTCCTGTGTCGTGGGTGCGTTTACAAACATATAAATTCACATACACAAATACCCAGACCGGATCAAATAATTGTGGATCACACAACGATTTGTCCCGTACGGGAATCGAAACCGCAACTATTAGACACAGTGGGCGGAGTGGCTTAAGCTCTTATCCACTGCGCTAAATCGTCCGTCAGTTTCAATGTAAAGCAGGGTTATCGCATTACGCCGAGCACAATTCCAGACTTCAAACTGATTCTGCAATTTTGCCGATAGAAAAACTGATTTTCGTCTGGCTTAGGATTCGAACCCAAGGCCTTTTGATCGTTAGTTGCATTATATACCACTAGATTTACACGGCATCTATAAGAATAAAACTATTTTTACATATAAGATTCCGGCTAGATAGTGTCCGTAATTCTTCTCCTCCTAAACGCAGCCGTTTAGGAGGAGAAGACTGACTATGATGTTTTTTTTTTTATACTTACGCGATAACTTGGATGTTTCTTCTTAGCTGCTGCCGACTCGGGTGCGAAGCCGCGGCACAAAGGCGAGTAAATACCCGAAATTTCGCGAACGTGTCCAGTCACAGGAACCACCGAGGACTACGAACTTACTCCCCTCCTATCAGCCGCTACCGTCGTCCGCGGCATATTCTTGCCTACCCTCCCGATGCCCTTACTTCCCTTCTTTCGGATACAGATACCGCACACAGGATCAGAAAGAATCGCTTGCCCGCCGGCCGGTGGAAAGCACCACGGCGAGACACCTAGTATACGCCCTCCGTCGGAGGTCGTTTCCTCCTTGAGGCGCCCTTGCCCTTCTGGCTAAAGCATAGTGACTTCCTCCTCCTCCTCCTTTACAATTGTAAAGGCCCCGCGGCCAACGGCGTAGGTCATCCATACACATTAAAATAAAACAACTTTTTTAATAAAATCAAAATTTTTATTCTGATAGCGTCGTCCGTTTTATAGGTAATGACAAAATAATGATCGCATGCAAAGAACAAAACACCGTATCATGCAATATTTTTTATAATTTTAATCTTTTTTTAACAACAAAAATATTAATTATCTTGCAATTTATCATGCCCATGTATCGAGGTTGTAGTTCTTAATAAAGCTTCTGTAAAACTTATTTAAAATATTTACATGTCAATTGGTCGTAAGTAAGCAATAACGTCGTAACTAACACAAGCCACATACGATTTTATACTCTGTTCGTAATTAACAAAGTTTATATTTGTTTAAAAAAAATATAGTTTCTTACGTTATTGCCTTGATACGCCGCATTACGATAAAAATAAACTGGCACACGAGAAGAAATATTATAATTATTAAACTATTGTATTGTGTAATATGTATGTGGAAATAATATCTTAATAATTACAGTGATCTATTACAAATGCATTTCTAAAGTTTTTAGACACTATATAAAATTATCACAGAAAATATATTTTTTTCTACTAATTTTGATTTTTAGCTGAAAGAAAAATTTACATTAATTTTAATATCGCTTTGACGCAATACAATTTGCGACTAATTATGTTGGACACATCATTATTAGATGAAGATATGCAATAATGTGTCATACTTTAACAGCATGTTATTAAAAATTGAATTCTGTCATCACAATCTTCGGATGTTAATTCAAATGTTAAGTTGGATGTGGTTGATAGGTTGTCGCTAATATCAATTAAATTTTCTTATCTCATTCAATTATAAATGTCAAACTCAAATTTCGAAGTTTCAAAATGTGAACACCAAAATTAGCCACAGTTAAATATCGAATCATACCTACAAAAATGAAAGATTCTCTTTAAAACTACATTTTCATTTTTATAAAATTTATAAAATATTTTATATTTCAGTCTGTATAGTATACAAGTTAATGATTTATACTAAAATGGAAATTAATAGAATAAATCGATCATTCGATTTTTCATTCGTTGAGCAATTAATAAAACGCTGTAAGTGAATTGCGAATAATTAAATTCAAAATTGAACTAAAAAAATACGATACGTACTGGCTGGTTTATGTTAATATTTTATTAAAAAAATATGAATACAGGTATAAAGAGTTACGACATTATAAAACAGAAGTCGTTTTCATGCATAACGATGCTATTTACAATTTTACTATAAGGCTGATGGATCAAACATAAAATTGGATTTCAAAACACCTTTTTAAATACATTTTTATAAATAGTACCCGACTATTAAATTTTATAAATGATAAAAATCCTAACGTTCAAATATATGTACTGATTTTTTAGGAAATTTGTCAATTTTTCGAAGATATGTAAAGGAATTGTTGTGAGTTTTTAGTTATGATGTATATCATTGGAACCAAAAAATCTAGGTGAAATGTGATTCTTCTATATACACATCTACCCCTGCGGGGCAAAGGGGTGTAAGAAGTAATTACTGCTATAGTTTTCCATATTGACAAATTCATTAATCGTTGTATGGAATCGGGTAACATTCGTAATACATTTTATTTCATAAATAAATCTTTACTGTCAAATGCATAGCAGCCCAACAAATGTGTTTTACAACACAATATAGTCTCCATTTCGATATTAACAAATTATACAAGTTTTCAGACTTATTCTATCCGTATTTACACTTCAGTCGTATTTCGAACGTCTTAGGAACCCAGTATGTACATACGATTGTTATGCTAAATAGTTGTATCTAGTACTTACGCTGTTTTACACAAATATTTTTATATTTTTAGGCCAAAATTTATAAGTACATCACACGCAATGATCATTCGATGTTGTTCCACGATTAATATAACGAAGTGGGCACAAGTCTTAACGTAATACAATCGTATGTGACACATATAATTATTTTGCATAGCTATCATATTTTTTAAATCTTCCTTTTGAACAAATTGGAAGTTATCTCGTCAGTATACATGTCTATTTCATCCAATAATCTCATTGGAAAATAGACACTATTATTTTGCCCAAAAGCCCATCTCAAAATGTTCTTGCACTTAAGACATTATTACACTCGCTGATATCCTCCTCAATAGTCCTATCTTTAAATACGTCCTTTAACACAAGTCTTGAGACATCACGCTATCGCTATACGTGGGTAGCTTGCGACGGCTGGTTACCATTACCTGTGAAAAATGACCGCAATTAGCTTAAGTGACATTGAGAAAAAAAGCATTCTTGTTAAAAAGAAGAGGTCATTTATTATTTTTAATACTGGTTACAAATTGGGCGCGATGTTTTATGTAAGTGGTATTTTCAGGCAACATTGGTTTTATGAATTCGTGTTAAAAGATTTTGAAATGATTTTTTATTAATTTTGCGGGAAATTTTGTCGTAACTCCTGACTTACAACCTTAGCATCTTTATTTTGAAGATGAAATTTAATATTATATAATGGTTGTTTTCGTCTAGTGATTGTTTGGATTAAAAGTAACAGGTACATTCCAAGATCTCCGAATTGTAAATAAAGATTTTCAGAGACGATGGCTTGCTCCGATTGTTAAAGTTAAGCATCTTCGCCCACTATATTGAGTTACGGAGGGTTCGATTTCCGCACGAGACAAATCTTCGTGTCACCTACAAAAATTTGTTTCGGTCTGGTTTTTTGTGTTTGTGAATGTCATGAGTGTAAACTCACTCATACACCGTCACGCCTATATTCCCCAGAGGGGGTGGCAGAGGTGTACTGAGTACACCCACGTTTCGACGATGTTAGGTCCTATGTAATAGTTGGCTAGCCTATTACCATATATCGGGCATAATTCCAGACTCCGGACTCATACTGGGAATTTTCGTTAGAACATTTGTCCGACCTAGGATTTGAACCCAGGACCTCGTGATCACAAAGCGATGCGCTTTGCCACCAGACCAACGAGGCAGGCAAACTCACTCATGACACAAGAATAATTCATAGTCTGGGACACGTTTAAAAAAATTGTTTTTGAAGGGACTCATTGCTATCAGAAACGGGTTATGAATAAATATTATTATGACATGTATCGATAACGCAATATAGCATATTTTTATCAGCAGTAATTTCATTTAAGCTTATATTTTATCCTATACATATATGTAGAGTACTTTGTAAGTATTAACTAAGTCACGAAACTTTCAAGGGATAACTTATTCAACGAAATCCATTACCAAATGACACGTTTAAACTAAATCCACAAAGCAAAAAAAAGGTCAGGTCATACTTTTAGAGCGATGGTCCCTTACATTATCAATTTTAATAACAAATTTTATTTTTAAAGAGTCAATTTTATTAGTCCCAGACCCACTTGACTCTCGAAATCTTGCCCCTTCATACCTATCTCCTGCACAAATATTCGCTATTAATGTTATTTATGATAGTAATGTTGCTTCTCATTCTTCTGGCTTATGAACGCAATATGCAAACAACTCTATAAAAAGTAATTATAGTTACTGAGTTCTTAGATTTACGCGAATATTACACATGAAATAAAACTATTTTTTCGGGTTTTATCGCGGTTTATTTTGATTTTTAAGTTCCCGACGTTTCGAGTGCTTTGCAGCACCCGTGGTCACGGGAAGGACTGAGATGTTAAACATCCAAAAGGCATAGTTGTTCCGGGGTACCCTCAAACTTCTTAATTATTTTTGTTTTTGTTGGTCCGATCTACGAAGAATGAGCTCACGGTGTCTTGAGGTCTTGCAGTGTTATGCTTGGTTTTGGATTTGATTATATTAATTACTGGATCCCAAGTCAATGGAAGCACCCAGCCATCTTCTCTATTGAAATTAGGATGTTTTTTTTTAATTTCAAAAGCCTCGCGAACCATCCTTGGTAGGAATCGGTGTTCTTTCACGAGGATTTGTGGTCTATCAAATCTGATGTTATGGCGGGTGCGGTCAAGGACATGTTGTGAACGTGACTGCAGACTTCTTTGAATTATTGTTATTACCATGTGTCAAATAACCTTCGTCCTGCAGTGGACGCCTTTTGGCAGATGATCGAATACGATTAAAATAAGTAATCGAAGTATTTAGACCAAAAAATCCAAATTGTCTAGGTACTCTATTGCTTGAAACCTTAAAGCATAAAAATGATGGTAGAACTATCCTTAATTAAAGTTTTTAGAATCGGGTAAACCATAAAAATAAATTTAAATTCCCACACTTCAGGTCCGTAGTATTAAAAAGACGTAACTGTAATTCAGTTTCACCTTTTACGTGCGAAACTCTAAATCTAATAAGTAAGAAGTTACCCAGCACGCCAATAAATTATTCAGTCTTAGAACAGTTCTTGAATGCAATTAGATTTATGCGAGTTTGCCAAGTCGTTGCGGTTGAGATCGATCGTAATTCACACAAACTTCTAAACACAAACAATTCTGTTGAATTTAAGCTAGGTGATCTAAGCCAGCTTGACAGACTAGACTAAAAGCATTGGACAACAAGTTGACGTATATAAATATATGCCCTTGTCTGGGATTAATATTAGGGTTGATACAAATATGGCGAAGACCATTTAATGTAACTAAGAATTTTTTTTCATACATCTACTTTGAATACGCGTAGTTTGCGAGCTTTTATTATGATGTATAAGGACAGTGTAATTATTTAAAAAACACCGTTACGCCTATATTCCCCGAGTGGGAGTGGCCTAGGTGTACTATGTACCCCCACTTTTCGCCAACGATGTTAAGTCATGTTCATAGTTCATAAATCAATAACAATAATTTAAATTAGATTGGAGATGTTAAAATATATCAATAAATTTATTTATTAATCTGTATTTTTTTTATTTATAATTTTTTTAGATTAATTTTTCCATGACAAAATAGACCGGGTCTTATCTGAAGGACAAATCAAGAGTTTCCGTAACCGGGAAGCATGTATGAGACGACCTAGGATGTTAACACAGGGCCTCATGATTGCAACGCGCACTATTCGTCACTAAATCAACGGGGCAGTCAATTCAGTCACTTAAAATGGTATGTCCGTAAAATCTCACTATAATCCAAGTTAGTAATATTACTTAAGAGATCTAAAGCCTCAGTTGTTTGAACAAAATAATATTTGAGCTTGATACAATATGTGTTGTTAAATTATTCATTTTGTCAACATGGTATTTACTCTTTTTGGAGCTCAGAATAATGTTAGGTTTAGGTATAGACTGATAAAAGGGGTATTGTATTATTTACATTGTTATTATTTAGTTTCTCAAGCAGGCGTAGTAGAAATATATAATGTACACACATTAAGTTAATAACAAAACTGATATACAATGCGAAAATGGAAGGATGTAGGTACCGGGGAAGATCTGGACTATTTTACCATGACCCAATAGACTGAGTGCGTGCGTGTATGAGACGAACTATGAGAGTGGAAAAAGCCAGAGAGGTATGTAAGGAAAGAACCTGTTGGAACTCTGTACTCTCTGCCTACCCTGCAAGAGATCTGGCGTGATGATATAAATAGATATATAGATTATTTAGTTTCTCAAACTGGGGCAGCAGAAATATATAATGTACAAACATTGTAATGTGGGTGATGGGGATTTTAGACTCTGAACTACATAGACTTTTTCGATAGAAAATCTTGAATAACATTTGTCCGAACTAAGATTCGAATCAGAACCTGGGGGATTGGTATGATCATCTGGTGTCAAACACGCGATCAGTTTTGGATCGAAAATTAGTAGTTAGTATACAGCATCATACTTTGATCAGATCAGTCTTTTTAGAGTATAATAGTGGTTAAGAGCTTAAGCCGCTCCGCCCACTGTGTCGAATAGTCGCGGGTTCGATTCCCGCACGGAACAAATCTTTGTGTGACCCACAATTATTTGTTACGGTCTGGGTATTTATGCATGTGAATTTTCATGTTTGTAAACGCACCCACGACACAGGAATAAATCCTAGTGTGGGGCTACGTATTTAAAAAGAAAAAAAAATCTTATCGGGGTCTATACTCAGATTAGAGAATTAGACGCGGCCTATTTGTTTATGTTAAGATAGTCTACATTCTTCTATACCATTCTTCGATACAGATAGATAGAGTATTAAACTATATACTGACTGGGATTTATCTGAAAATCATAATTCACAAAAACGACATTGTACGTTATCAGAGGGATTACCATAAAAAATGACGATAGTATAAATTTAGTAAATAAACATGAACCTATCAAGGTTCATGTTTATTTACTAAATTTATAGTGTTACAAGGATGGCATATCAACTCGCTAACGTCAATGCTATCGTTCTATTCTGATCCTGCTTTAAAAATTATGTATCCTTACCTGTCGGTAAAACTACAGAACTTCTGACAGCCGAGTAAGGGGGCGGTGCAGGAGTAGCTGCCGGCTTAGCTGTGTGAACTTGACCACCGTATCCTAATAAATACCACAATAAATATATTTATCCCTTGTCGAATGAACGTGCGGGTGCGCAGAAGACAGTTCTCAAAGTCATGTAAAAAATAGCCGGCACGGAAACACAGTTAAATAATTTAAAATGTCTTAATAAGTTCCATATTTTAATTTTGACTCAAAATTGAAGGTTTTTTTATATGTAAAGAACTCGAGATGCTTATGAATGGGGTCAATAGGAAAATAAATAATTAGTCATCCGTTTTCCTCGCTGTTTTTAAAAGAACAGTCCACTTCTTATGAATGTTCTAATGTTAATGCACCTAAAAGCATTTAAACACAAACCATATGTTATCTGTTTAAGAAAATTTTAAAAACATTTTTCAAATCTTCCCAACTTCTTTAGCAAAGCGATTTGAATTTGAGACAAGAGGCTTCGCTATAAATTTCGTAAATTCACATCTCTTTCATAGGGCATAGTAAGCTTAAAACAGGTTTATTAAAAAGGTGAGCCTTGATACCTTGTTATGAATATCATTGCCACTGAATTGCAGTCCAATAATAGACTATCTCCTAACCAAATTGAAGAAATAACGATAGTAGTTTGTGTCAATTGTGTGTAAGAATAGTGTTGGTACTTACCAAGTGAACTATTTCTAAGATACGGGTTTCCATATGTGGCTGCGTATCTTAAATCCACGTTCGGTTGGTTTTTTGTGTTGGGCTGTGCATATATAGGTGTTTGTGGGCCTAGACAAAACAGGAATAATATTTAAAAAATTATCTTTCTTTTCAATACTTATGTACTATTTTTCAAGCGAATAAAGATTTTCATTTAAAAAAGGAGTATGCAATCGGTGCAAGTAGAAGAACTGAATTCAAAGCGGTACTTAAAGAGACAACAGAAACGAACCTAGAAGAATTAAGTAGAGAAAGACGTGAGAGCATCAAAGGGAACATAACACAATATTCACAGAGCAGAAACTAAAGGAACTAAAAGAATAAGGGAAGGCGAAAGAGGAGACAAAAACGATAATACTCTAATGTACACTCAGCTGAGGCACAAGAAACTGAAAGATTAAATTAAGGTGGATGTAGAATTAGAAACAAGAATACGTTTTAATATTTACATCAAAAAGGTAACTACACTAGAGCTTATCATAAAATTCAAATAAAATAAAAGAGGTCATTAATCTTACCTTCTCCACCCATCGGCAAACCCAAATTGTTAATTGCATCATTTTCGTCTGGCGATTTGTTCGTTCGTTGCAATGTGTTATTTTGCGATCCATTGCCTGCCGATAACGGGAGCGTCGATGCTGTGTCGATACTACGCGTCAATGAGCCTTGCAGTGATCTGTAGGGAGAAGAATCACATTATTAAATTGTAATTCATTATTTTGTAATTTTTATTTATTATGGTTTAGGGACTGAAACAATAGTAACCACTATGGATATATAATAATATTGGAAGAAAGCGAAAGTTGGCATTCGGTATTCTCTATCGATTTTACAAATATGACATTATCAGTTATTTAGGTATGACCCACGAAGTACGAAATAGTATGATTAATAATACTAAAGACCATAGTCTTAGAAGTTTGATACATGATATCCCTACACTAGATAGATAAAAATGAATCGTCCATGTACCTGTTACCCTGCTGCTGTTCAAGTTGCGTGGGGGATTGCACTCTTAAGTTGGGGGGCGGTGCATACCCCTGCGGGTAGTCGTATACGTAGCCCGCAGGACTCTGTCAAGAAAATTGTCAGTTATACTTTATGAAAGCCTACTTGGTAGAAACCGTACGTTGTATTCACGAGGGCGAGTATTCATATCTTAGCCTAGGTAAATTCAAATTCATTTATTATTGTGCATCATAGGTTACATAGGTAGGTCTATGATCAGCTCATCTCTAGATCTCATTTTCTAAGCCTATTTTGTAATACATCCTTTCATTTGGTAATCTTAAAAATATTTAATATTGATCAATGAAATGAGTCTGCCTGAGGAATATTTACATTAGTATTAATGTAAATATTTGTATTTTTATGTAAGTACCTATTGTTACGTGATTATAAGTTATGCAACAAAATTAATTTTATAATAAATAAATTTACTGTAATATAAATTATTATATTTCGTTAATAAAGTCATTCTCACTTAAATCGTCTAAATAAATTTAAAAATGAGATCCGGCTCGAAGGACCACGTGTGATCTGTTAAGTTTTGTGTCTACCAACCTTAAAGTAAGGGTCGCTATACGTCGGGTCCGAATAGTCGTTGCTATATCTGAACTGCATCAAAGGGTCATCTCGCATGTGAGAGAGATGGACTGGTCCAGCTAGCGGCAGGCCAGCGTGAATCTTGCTGTCAGATCGATCGGAGCTTGTGTAATCCTGGTAGAGATATTCTGATTTAGATCATTCAAATAAGAATAAACTCTTCATGTTATGTGTTTCTATGATTTCTTAGATTTTATTATATTTATTAATTATATATTCGTTTGAACGTCCAATCATTCTATATTGGATGAATCAGGAATTCGACGATGATCTTGATCATAAAGTTTCTTAATTTTTTTAGTATTTTACGTCTAGTAAGAGGTTATTTATAGATCGCGTCAAGTAATGAACGTTCGTCAGCTTTATGTTTAAGGCGAAACTCAAGAAAAGACTTAAATCGACTAACTCAAACAGTTCTAAAGACTTCTTAATCTTTACTTTTAAAAATGCATCCACCAAATAAAAAAACACCTAAATCTAGTAATGACAAAATAACATAATCAAGACAATATGGTTTATCAGTTTCCTCCGGCCTTTCCTGCCTAATATCCTAGCTAAGGGGCATATTATAATATCGACGTGGTTATACAATATATACTTAATACATACCAATTCAAAGCTCCCATCACTCTGCGGTAACTGCAGTTTCAAGTCGCTAATATTAGAACTCCTATCACTCTCTTTGTACATATCTCCTGTTGTCACCGTGACGTCAGGCTTCTCATTCATCTGGCCCTTCTTCCTTCTTCTCCTATAGCAGATTACTACCAGAATTATGAAGCCAGAGAAGAGAATGATGCCTGATGTAACTCCGATCAAGATTATGTACAGTGGCAAAGTTTCTGGAAAGAAAAATAACTGTAAAGATTCTGTCAATCTTTGGACACAAACATACCGCATCGATATTGGATACAAATTATATTTTGATTGATGTAGATCATTTGAACCATTTTATTATTGAAGTAAGTCTTACGCGCCTGCCTACTTATTAATCAAATATAATTTATTTCAAATGTATTGACATTATAGGTTGACGTTAAATTGCATTTAAACCAAAAAAATCTACGTACAGTCCCACTTGCATCAATGTTAAAAGTTACAAATTAATTTGGGAGCGCAATTGCTTTTAACCTAAGCCAGTATCATCTCAATTCTTTTTTTTGCACATCGCGACCAATTAAAGATAAGGTAATAAAGATATTACTATTAAAATATCACACAACTTACTCAAAGGCTTCAAAAGGATAGCAACGTTATCATTGCCAATTATATTGGCGACGTTACAATTGTAATGACCGTAATGTCTAGATTGGCTGGCTCTGATCACCAGGATTGACTTCACAATGCCATCTGGATAGCTTTCTTCTAGAGTCGCGTAATCCTGCACAAATGACCACTAATATATCGGGTAACTTTTGTTTTTGAGGTACCTATTACCAGGAATCGTAAAAGTCCGATTAATGTCACAGGTAAAATGTGGATATGTACAGCACACAGATCGATCGTCGTAGCGATCTTTGGGGGAGGTCTTTGTACTGCAGTGGCAGCTGATGATGATAGATGTCAGAAAAACTTTATGAAGGTATCTCTAAAGTGATTCTCCAAAACCCGGTTTCTGAATATATAAATTTCATTATAAATTCATCTAATATCACTCTGTTACAGTGAGTATTGAAAAATAAATCAATTAAGCAGTATATTATGTCGAATCAACAAGGTATTTGCAATGTGAAATAATAGAGAAAAAAATATAAGCATTGAAAATTTTCCTTAATAACTTTGACCTCCTAGATCCCGTTTCTGTTAAAACTTTAAATTGCTTTTTTACTGTTGTGAATGTTTCTGACCTCATCTCCATTATTATCTTTAAACTTACCGGGTCATTAATGGGTTTGATCCTTCGACCTTCAAAGTACCACCCGATATCGTCAGGTTTTGGTACCGATATTGACGCGCACTCCACCCTCACATTTTCACCTTCGATGCCGAACTGAGTTCTGTTAGAGATGATCCTCGGTGCACCTATTACCAAAACAATTAATTTTAATAAAGTTCTTGCTATAAACCTGCAAACTGAAAATAAGTAATCGTATCCTCTCTTTTCTAGGATTTGGTAGAGCAGATCGTGGAACGGTCGTTCTAATATTTTGGTTCTTCTTCAACAGGAAGCCAATAATGTTATCTAGATTGCCATAATTTGTCTGCGTAGCATTCGTAGATTAGTTTGTTTCTATCTTAGCTCACTTGAACGCTATCTGATGATTAATACAGGCATTGCATTGCATGCATTCTTTAAAAAGCAGGCCTTAGGCTTAGGGGTATGATAGTTATTAATTTTATTGAGGCATAAGGCGTGATCAAAATGGATTGATGAAATAGGCTTCTTGTATTGATACGTAACTATGCGAGTGGTGAACACATGTAATACTACTTTACGTTAAAACACAAATGAAAAAGTACCTTAAGTTATCCTTTAAAAATGAACACTTAAACGAAAGAATCATTAACAAATCTAAAAAAGCAGATCCTAACTTCTATTTATAAGAAATATTGCTGAAAGCTTATTAAAACTTGCTAACGCCGTTTTAAAGCTATCCCTCCATTATACCTTGATTAATCTAAAGTACTACAACGACAAGCTGAAAAATGCTTATTCCGACAAATTGCCTAGGTCTCTTTGCTGAGTATTTTAAGCACGCCCCGCTTTATCTTATTTATCCGGATACTGGAATTGAAATCTCCGTTGGATTTCTACTAAATAATGTGGATCTTCTTCGTTAGTATTTTAAAAAGCAATTGTGAAATAGGTAATTGGTTTGTTAGATTTCGAATCAGGCTAGTGACTGAGACAAGTCTAAAGATCAAGTAGAATAGCGCCATTTTTGTGGATGTGGCTATTAAAGGGTCATTATAAGGTATTTCAGATAGTTCGCATGTACAAGCTCGTATTCGTCCCGTGCGGAAGTTGAACTCACATACCACGAACAGAAGCCAAGTTTTTGCCCAAGTACTTTCATCAGAGTGGAGTTTAAGTAGCCACAAATTCTCGACTTGCCAAGTTCTATAATTATGAACTTCGCAATTTGATTAATAATGGTCGAATTCGACACCCAACTCAGTTGGGTCAAACCTTGAATTCATCAATGACGGTTATTTTGGTTAACTATACAGTGAGCTAAAAATAGTTACGAGAATGCTAAATTATAGGTGGTAAAGTGGTGGAATTTATAGCATAAACAAAACTTTGTCAGAACTGGCAATAGTGCTAAGTTCTCTGGGCTTGCATTGCATATAGGCAATTAAGCGAAGTATAAATCAGTATTATATACTGAATGTAGTTATACATTAGTAAAGTATGGTGAACTCCCCATTATGATGGAAGAGCAGCAATTGGGAAGGCCTATGTTCAGTAGTAGATAGATGGAGGTTGAGATGATGATGATGATGGTCATCATCATCTCAAGCTCATCCTCTTCAACCCTCATCATCACTCTCCAGCGCAACCGATCCGATGCCACCTGCATTCAACGACTTCCGGCGATTTTCATAAGATCGCCGGTCCATCTGGCAAGTGGCCATCCGGGCTGTGTTTGCCAATACGTAGTCTCCACTCTAGAATCTTTCTGCCTCAACGGTCGTTTGATCTTCGCGCCTTATGGCTCGCTCCTTACCACTTCAGCTAATTAATCCTATATATGTCCCTACTATCCCTCTCTCCTACGAATCTCCTCATTCTTGATTCGATCACATGGAAAAACGCCAAGGTTAGCTCTTTTCGTAGCTAGCTGATCATCTCCGAGATTTTTTATGAGACTTATTGTAAGAGACTTCGTCTCTGAGCAGTATGTCATCACTGGCAATACACATTGGCAAAAACTTTATGATTATGGTGATCGATATCTTTTTATTCATGTAGTAATATTGAACTCTGTACTCTCTGCCTACCCCGCAAGGGATCTGGCGTGAGGTTATAGATAGATAGATAGATAGTAATATTGAAATACGTGGTCATTAAATTTTTATGAGGTAGGTATTGCTTACTTCCCTATGCATTCCACTGTAAGTATAACTTATTAGTAACTTACTTTTGATGAATACAGTGATTTCGCTCTCAATCTCCGGATATCCATCCAAGGAAGCCTTGCACAGGTATCGGCCAGCCGTTTCCCTTGTAACAGTCAGCTTGTAGTTGGGTTTGTTGATTTTAACCTGCTGGAATATTTGCACGCTCACATAAAACTAACAAACTTTTTACTAAATTTAGATTTTCCAAGGTAACGTCCGATTTAAAATAAATATGTCTGGTCTAATTCACTGTAAGGTTTTTGGGATAATTGTTACAATCGGCTACCTACCACTCATACATATGTGTAGGTATACCTCTGATACGTTTATATTTATTAATATTTCAACCAGGTTTTTTAGAAAAAGCGTAGCCCCACACTAGAATTTATTCCTATGTTCTTTTACAAACATGAAAATTTACATACACAAATACTCAGACCCAAACGAATAATTGTGGGTCATACAAAGATTTTTCCCGTAAGGGAATCGCACACGCGATAATTCGTCTCAGTGGGCGGAGCGGCCTAAGCCGGATTATTACAATACTGAATTAACAATGAAATTGAATGATTTTTAAGTAATTGGAACTAAAAGCTAAATCTTTAATAGGCAAATTGTTTCCGCTTCAAGAAATCAATACCTCGATCGAGTCAGCATGAACATGTCAAGTCTCCTTATTACATAAGTAATGATGTAAAATACGTGTTATTAGACATCTTTAAATGATGATGTCCACCCACTTTTAATGGTCTGGAACCTATTTTTATCAGCAAACATGCAGAATGTAAAACGGATAAATCTTACAAAAAGTCGTTTATATAAACTTGTCGGTGAAAAATTGGGTTGCACCCGAATGTTGTTTCTACAAAAAAATATCTTCTTTAAATAATCTTCTTTAATTTTTTAATCTTTTTTTCTTCTCAAAAAATCTGACTTGGGCATGCAGCCTAGTGATTGCTATTCAATATCTATTGCATTCAAGTCCATCGCAGCCATAAATTAAAAAGTTTTTTTTCATTAGTCTCATGATAATATTCATATTAAATAGTTAATACAACTTGCAACATGGTATTCACTTACCCCGATGCGTCCAGGTTCATAGAACAACCATCGTATATTGGTGTCTGGCAGAGCATCCACGTCACAAGTTAGCATCACCTTTTCTCCGATATTAGCTTCTACATTCTGTGGTCTTGTTCTGAAGGCAGGTGGATCTGGACGATAGGAAAATTAATTGTTAAATAAGTATTTTGTTAAAGTCGCAACCTAAGATTTTTATACTCTGCTATATGAAAATATGTCACCAAAGTGCCAAACAATGCGAAAGTGGCAGGATGTAGGTACCGGGGAAGACCTAGACTATTCTACCATGACCAAATACACCGAGTCTTATCTGAAGGACAACTCAAGAGTCTCCGTAACCGGCGAGCGTGTATGAAACGAACTATGAGAGTGGAGGAAGCCAGAAAGGTATGTAAGAACAGAACCTGTATGAACTCTGTACTCTTTGCCTACCCCACAAGGGATCTGGCGTGATGTTATCATCATTACCTTTATAGTTAGATAGATAGATGTCAACAAAATACTAGGTCGACGAAAAAATAATAACAATTTATATTTACCTTTATAAAAACAAAATATAAGCTATGGCTAATCTCTTCCATCAAAAAAGTGCACAGAGATTTTTTTGTGAGTACACAAGAAAAATTGCAAAATTTTGTTATGTCTTGAGTAATCAAAATACGTAACTTCACGCTAGCAATTAATCCTATCTTTCGGGTCCGTTTACAAATATATACAAACAGTCAGAGCGACACAAAAGTTTGTGAGTCTCGCAAATATTTGATGTGTACGGTACTCACAAATAGCAAGAAAGTTCAACCTTTCATGCTTTTAAGTCAACAACAACAAAACAGGCTTTTTTGCCAGCCATTATATCCCACCGTTTAGGAAAATGCCTTCCTCCGCTGCTTCTGTTCACGTGTTTCACTATACAGCAATTAATTTAGAAAATGTGATAATTTCTATCAACAAAAACCAATAATTGTTGAGCTAATGAAAATTATAATAAAGAATACGATGAAGCCATTTAATGCCAAACAACTTTACAACATTCCGCATTGTTCGTAATAACAAAATTCAAACACAAAACTCTGCATTTGTATTCCAATCCCTCGAGACTCGGAGGATATCCCATTACAATTCAAACGCACATTCTCGCAAAGATAATTCCACAGTTTAGCCATAACTAGAACGGTTCTAACTATTATTTGCAGTAATTCCAGCTACCGGTAGTTGGATGGATGATCGTTTACTCCAACTGTTAAGCGCTTCCGAGAATATTGAGAGCACCATCTGAACTGATTACGCTGTACAACTTCTGACGAAACTTAGTTTGAGTTGTTGGTGATTATAACCATTATCTACCTCTTTATATCTATATCATCATGCCAGATCCCTTAAGGTCTCGCCACACACTGCGAGTTGTAATGTACTGAAATGTATGGGAGACGCCACACAGCGCAGCCCCGCTCGATTCGACGCACACGTCACAACCGAACGTAGCCGAGCGCTTCCGTCGCGCTCCCGTCGCGCTCCTTCGGCTATTTGACCAAGCCTTTACGGTACTCCGTAATCTCTAATACGGCAGACAGAGGTACTTTTCAGTGGACAAATATTCCTAAGCGTGACTGGTTTGTGTATTTTTTATTGAAAACTTGTCAAAAAATAAACACTATCACCTCTTTAAATAAGCAAGCGGTGAGCAGAAGTATACATTTTTAACCGACTTTAAAAAGGAGGAGGTTCTATGTTCGGTTGTATGTATGCATTTTTTTTTTTTAATGTATGTTCAGCGATGTTTCCGTCAATTGTAGACCGATTTTGATATTTTTTTTTGCATTGGGTTCAGTATATCTCCAAGGTGGCCGCATATGAATTTTATTGACATTGGACCTCGGACTTAGAAGATACACCAGGGAACTCCTTAAGGACAAACAATAGGCATGTGTAAATTGAGATATTTTGGGTATTACGTCAATCCTATAGGTACCCTCCTATAGAATAATTCACTGGTCACTTAAAATTGTAAAATAAAAATCTTTTATAAAATAGGTAAACCGACTTCAAAAAGAAAAAAAATAATATTTGAAGTCGGTGCCAAGTAACCGACTGCACCAACCAGCACCGACATCCAATTTTTTTTTTTTTCTTTTTGAAGTCGGTTTACCTTTTTTTATAAAAGATTTTTTATAAACTCATTTTGCTGACGATGTAAGATCCCAATATATAACCTAATACAAAGCAAGCTAACTGCCATTATCGTGGGCACAATTAGAGACCCCGGTCTGCTACTGACAAATTCTCTATAGAATACAACTTAGTCGGATGTAGGATCCGAACCCAGGGCCTCGCAATAGCCAGCCGCACTACGCGCTACTACTAACTAAATAAATTTATACCAAGCAATGAATTTGAGATAAATGAGAATGTATTTAGGGTACGACGGGGCTGGCGTAAACTCGTGAACTTCTCCCTTAAAAATAAAATAATATAAAAATAATCTTTATACATATATCTATATCACCACGCCAGATCCCTTGTGGGGCAAGTATTCATTAAATATAAGCCTGGTTATATCTTTAGGAAGTGCATTGAACTCCAAATCACTTACTAGGCGAACTCATTTATTTTCCCAAATACCTACACACATTTCACCATAAAAATAACCGGAAAAGTGCGAGTAGGACTCGATCTCCAAAGGTTCCGCAAAAAACGCCGTTTTATTATTTCTTCATCGAATTCGAGGAAAAATAATATGTTCTTCTTTTTCTTTTCGTGTCAATGATTCTTATTTATTGTCCCACTAAGTGAGTGGCTAGCTCAATCGCGCCATCCATGGCTGAGCTCAGCAATGTAAATATAAGATTTAATTACAACAGAGTCAAGTCTCAAGTCTCCTTAATCGGCAAGTGTATAAGAGACGAACTTTGAGAGCGGAATTTTTAAGGATTCATAAATGTGTGAAATAGAGAAGGAATAATATCATCGCAGGAAAGAGGGAGACGGGTGGCATTTTCCCAGCTATGGAGTACATGGTGTTAGTAAAAAATAACTAATAAAGTCTGAGTAAGGGCTATTAAATTGGCGCTAATTACACTTTTCATCGATCTTGTTCCGTTTTTACTTACTGTGATACGGAACCCTATCTACGTCACAAGTGGACGCTGCAATGTTATGACTTGTTTTAAAATCAACAAACATGTTGCTATTTCTATGTGTTCAATATTTTTGTTAGTATTTATAAAAATGTTTGAAAATTTTAAGAATTCATAAATCAATATTTTTTTTTGTTTTTGGATATTTTTGAAGTGTGTGTGTCAATGCTCTACGCTGTTAGCCGCGGGGCCTTTACAGCTTCACCGGACTATTTTTGTTGAAGTGTACACGCGAAATACAATGAATATAAAAAATATAATAAGTGGAAGTATGTAGGTACCGGGGAAGACCTAGACTATCTTACCATGACCAATAGACCAGTCTGTCAGTCTTATCAGGGACAAGTCAGGACTCTCTGTAACCGGCGAGTCAGACCGGCGAGAGAAAAATATCAGATTATTGGAGGAAAGAGGGGAGACCTTTGCTCAACCGTGGGATATATTAAGTTAGGTAAAAACGACTGAATCATTTGTCAAATTACGCATAACGTTGCCGCCTATTAGAAATACTCAAATTATAGCTCAAACAATGTGTTAAAAAAACATCCCGATTTTATTACACGTGTTTCGATTTCTTTTTATAAAGTCCCGAACAATTTATTATCAGTTGGCCAGCCTAGTTCTGAACAGATTGATTTTAGAGTACTTCTATCAAACCGAACCGTGTATTATCTGATGGGCAAGTCAAGTCTTCGCAAACGGCGAGCGTATATGAGACGTGCGAAGAACTACGAGAGGGCCGGAACGAGACAGGTCCTATTGCCTACCCCGCCAGGTATGTGGCGTGATCATAAACTTAAAAAAACTCGAGCCAATGCTTAAGAGCTTGAGCCATCAAATAGTCGCGGATTCGATCCCGCAAGAGATAAATCATAATGAAACCACTTCGCTTATTGAATTAGGTAATCGCGGATGCGATTCCCACAAGAGACAAATCTTTGTGTGACTCTTAAATGTTTATTTCAGTCTGGGTATTTGTAAAATTCATTCAGACGCAGCAATGTGAGTTATTATAAATACACCGTCACGCCTATATTCCCTAAGCGGGGGTTGCAGAGGTGTACTGAGTATACCCACGTTTCGCCGACGATGTTAGGTCCCATGTTATAGGGGCGAGCCTATTGCCATATACCGGGCACATATCCAGACTCCGGACTCGTACTGGGAGGTTTTCGTTAGAAAAACTACACTTGTCCGACCTAGGATTTGAACCCAGAACATCGCGATCACAAAGCGACGCACTTTGCCACTAGACCAACGAGGCAGTCAAGTTCGAGTTATTAATTAAAAGAAATCTATGTTGGTACATTCTGTGTAGCCCTCAATGTGTCTGGCGTGATGATTTAGACAGATTTCTATTTTTTTTTTAAAACGTAGCACCACTCTATGATTTATTCCTGTGTCGTGAGTTTACAAACATGAAAATTCACACAAAAATACTGAGACCGTAACAATAATTGTGAATCACACAGAGATTTGTCCCGTGCGGGATTCGAACCCGCGACTATTAGGCAAAGTGGGCGGAGCGTCTTAAGCTCTTAACCACTCTTAATCTTCCGTCAAATACTTACAAGTGACATCTAAAGTGAGCTTTCCTTCGCCCATCCCAACCGAATTGCCGACCTCACATCTCACTACTGCTTTGTTATGTTTTCGGGAAACGTTGAAGATGATCTAAAACAAAATAAAAGGTTTTTTTTATTAGCCCTGTTAAGAAACTGTCCCACTGTTGGGCACGGGCCTCCTCTCAAACTGAGAGGGCTTAAGCCGTAGTCCACCATGTTGGACCAGTGCGGGTTGGCGAACTTCACACACCTTCGAGACACTCTTAAACACTCTTAAATAAAAGGTATTATAATATTATACACACATTATCGGGAAACTGCGCAACATCTTCTCATCCAAAATACCTCAGTGCCTAAAGACTAAAGTTTTTAGTCAATGTGTGTTACCAGTGATGATATATGGATCAGAGACGTGGTCTCTTACAATAGGTTTCATAAAAAAGCTCAGAGTTGCTCAGCGAGCTATGGAGAGAGCTATGCTCGGCGTTTCTCTACGTGATCGAATCAGGAATGAGGAGATTCGTAGAAGAACCAAGGTCACCGACATAGCCGTTAAGATTAGCAAGCTGAAGTGGCAATGGGCGGGCCACATAGCGCGTAGATCGGACGGGCGTTGGGGCAGAAAGATTCTAGAGTGGAGACCACGTATTGGCAAGCGCAGCGTGGGACGACCGCCTGCCAGATGGACCGACGATCTTGTGAAAATCGCAGGAAGTCGTTGGATGCAGGTGGCATCGGACCGGTTACGCTGGAAAGCGATTGGGGAGGCCTATGTTCAGCAGTGGACAAGTATAGGCTGAGATGATGATGATGATGATGATGACACACATTATCACGCCTATATTCCCCAAACGGGGGTGGCCGAGTTGTGTGTACACCTACGTTTGGCCAACGATTTTAGGTCCCATGTAATATATATTATAGGGAGCGATCCTTTTGGCAATAGTTTTAATCCATTTATTACTATAATACTTTAAGTTAAGATACTCATATGGTCAGCGAATAAAGACTTTATCTATCTATCTTTCAATAGGGGTGAGCTATTGTCATATGCCGGGCACAATTCCAGACTCCAGGCTCACACTAGGAAGTTTCCGTTAGACAAACTTCATTTGTCCGACCTAGGATTTGAATCCGGGGCCTCGTGATCACCAAGTGATGCGCTTTTCCAATAGACCAACGAGGCAGTGAAAGATATTATAATATTATTTATATAGACCTAGACCATCTTACCATGAACAAATAGACCGTCTCTTATCTGAAGGGCAAGTCAAGAGTCTCCGTAACCGACGAACTATGAGAGTGGAGAAAGCCAGAGTGGTATGTAAGGAAAGAACCTTTTAGAACTCTGTACTCTCTGCCTACCCCGCAGGGGATCTGGCGTGATGATATAGATAGATAATATTATACATACACTATCACGCCTATATTACCCTATTAATAGGAGGTGAGACTTTTGCCATATACCGGGCACCAAACTCCGGACTGATACTGGGCGTTTTTCAATAGAAGTACTATATCTGTCTGACCAAGGATTTAAACCCAGAATCTCAAGATCGCAAAGCGCATTATTCGCCACTATACAACTTGCGTGTTTGAGTTACAAACATACAAACTTTCATATTTATAAAATTAGTTTATAATAATACTAGTTTCTGCCCGCGACTTCGTCATCGTTCACTTTAGACAGGAACCTTACATTTTTCTGAGATAAAAAGTATTTTTTATGTCAATCCAGGTAAGAAACTATCTTTGTGCCAAATTTCATCCAAATCCGTTCAGCCGTTTTTGCGTGATTGAGTAACAAACATCCAAACATCTAAGCATCCACACTTTCACATTTATAACATAAGTAGAATACTTGTTCATTATAGAGAAATAAGACGGTATTGCCGTTTGCATACGCCCGAGCCACAGTCTTAGTTCTGAAGAACCAAATCGCAATTCCAGAACAGCAGTGACTTATCTCTAAAAATCAAGTTTTTTGGGAAACTAATCGCGTCCCTTCAGAACCGAGCGGCGCGTGCAGAGGGAGGGCAAGTGAAAGAGACCGAAGTATCGTATTTCTTTATTACTCTACCATATAAACGCCGTTGATTTTATATTCACCAGATAGAGCGTAGCTTTTAATGGCCCTGTATGACCGTATCTCGATTTCTTAGACTTTTAAGTTGTCTGTACCGTTCTGAAGGTGCGAAATGCGAAACGAATTTTTTTACCTTACTATCTATCTATATCATCACGCCGGTTCTTCCGTTACATACCTCTCTGGTTTCCTCCACTCTCATAATTCGTCTCATACACGCTCGCCGGTTACGGAGACTCTTGACTTGCCCTTCAAATAAGACACGGTCTATTGGCTCATGGTAAGATAGTCTAGGTCTTCCCCGGTACCTACATTCTTTCACTTTCGCATTGTATATCTGTTTTGTCATTCTTTTTTCTGACATTCATTCTAGAAGCCCGAACCAACGGAACATACCCTTTCTAATATTTACACCGATACTATCCTTCACACCTACATCCTTCCTTACTACGCTGTTGCGAATACGGTCGGTCAGATAGACTTCGCACATCTTCCGCAGTGCTCGCATTTCGACCGCATTTATCCTGCTTTCATTCTCCTTCTTACATACCCAACTCTCGCTGCCATATAACAGCGTTGGGACAAGCACTCCGTTATGCATGGCCAGCTTCACCTTTTGGCTTAAGTGCCGGCTCCCAAGTAGCTTTCCCATCGCACCATTCACTCTATTTCACCTCTTTCTACCTTACTTCGATCTAAAACCCCGAAAATTTTAACACGACTTGCCAACTAAACTTACAAGGGCCGAAATAATTTCAAACTTCACTAACATTAACGTCGGAACTATTAAACGCAAAGTTGTCCGTTTAACTGGGAATGGCCTACGTAATGTGGGCTAACTGTTGAGCCCAGTGATGGGGTCGCGCAGTGTAGCGGAGAGTTCAGGTAAGACTCTAAGTTCAGGTTTCAGAGATTCCTTATTCGCTATAACCACACAGTTCTACCATTTGGTAGAAACAACTTCGAGAAAGAAATCAACCGCAGGATCCAATTGGGTTGGGCAGCATTTGGCAAACTACGTCACGTTTTCGCTTCGCCTATACCGCAATGCCTGAAGACTAAAATCTTTAACCAATGCGTCCTACCTGTTATGACTTACGGGGCCGAGACGTGGACACTCACAGTGGGACTAGTCCACAAATTCAAAGTCGCACAGCGGGCTATGGAGCGAGCTATGCTCGGCGTCTCTTTGAAGGATAAAATTCGTAACGAGGTAATGCGACAAAGAACCAAAGTTACCGACATAGCTCGCAGACTCAGTGAGCTAAAGTGGCAATGGGCTGGTCATATCTGCAGAAGGACCGACGGCCGATAGAGCAAGCGTGTCCTAGAGTGGAGACCGCGACTTGGTAAACGTAAGATAGGACGGCCCCCAGCTAGATGGACCGACGACCTCAAAAAGGTCGCTGGGACAGACTGGATGCGGAAGGCGGAGGACCGTGTGCAATGGCGCGTGTTAGGAGAGGCCTATGTCCAGCAGTGGACTACGATAGGCTGATTGATTGATTGATTGATATAACCACACGCGGCGCGTTAAAATGACTTCGGGAAATTATCGTGTTACGGTATTTTGAATGCTTTGTAATACCACTAAATGATGATTTTACTACGTAATCTTAGCGAATAAGAGCCCAGTGCGAATTATACAGACTACATTTGAGGTATCTAATAGTGATGTGTACCAGAGGAAAATCAGTCTCCGGAGATTTTGGAAGAATTTACTATAATAACTGAAGAATCTCCGGAGAAAAATCAGTCGTTAACGACGTAAAGAAAATAATTAACATATACCAAATAGTTCTAAGGTAACTAGCAGTATGTACGTATACCTACCCGATTACCTATCTTCACGGCTTAAGTTACAGTTCTGAGTGGATTGAGTTTTCATTTATACATTCATGTGTACGATATGAAAAATACTTATTTAACTACCTGTTACGACTTACGTAGTACGTAGTTTTATATTATCAAAACTGGTATACAAATTAAACGATACTTAATAAATTGGTACCTACTTACACGAATCCGGGTTTGTCGGGAGTTCCTCCTATTTGGACAAATTACAGTCTAAAGATGCATTCAAAAAAACTCCGGTACTTTTAGTAATTACCGGCGAAAACCGGTTCATTTGTTAACCGGTGGATCTCCGGTTTTGATAGAACCGGTTCACGTCTCTAGTATCTAACGTGTTTCCTATCGACCAATAGAAATATGCCGATATTTGCATTGGTATATCATAACAAGATACACAATTCCATTTAAAAGTTACACTTAAACGTCCTCAAATCCAGGTATTTATAGCTATGATATAAACATAAATTACGGCATATTGTACCTTACTAGTATCACTTAAAGTTTTATTTGCAAAAAAAGCGGAAGCGTGTTAACTTTTTAGTACCGTCCACTTTTGCCTGCCTTATGGTGGTGCCATGTTTCGTGCTGCGAGCGTGTATCTACCTGCATTTGATTGATGCATATTTGACATCAATATGCAGATATCATGCAGTGTCTAGAACCTGTTCGAATTTTGTATAGTTCTATAAGGACCTTTTGGCCCGCGGCCAAAATCGGAACTGACGCTGTTATCAAGTGAAATATCATTTTATGACGGTTGCCGTTTACTATAGTGCTACAAGGGTCTTTTGGAACATGGATGACATTGATAGGGGGGCGTTGATATAAAATTAGGGTTATTATTTAGTAAAATTTAGTAAAACTGCCTTGTTGGTCTAGTAGCAAAGCGCATCGGACAAACCATTGTAGTTTTTCTAATCGAAAAATTCCCAGTATGAGTCCGGAGTCTGGAACTGTGCCCGGTATATGGCAGTAGGCTCGCCCCCTATTACATGGGACCTAACATCGTGCGCGAAACGTGGGTGTACTCAGTACACCTTTGCCACCCCCTCTGGGGAATATAGGCGAGACGGTGTTTTAAAATTATCCTTCTTCCAGAGAAATATTTCAACAGGTCGGTCCGTATGATTACTAATTAAAAAAAGACGCCTCAGTAACTATGTTAATTGTTTAGCTCAGTGTACAATTAGAATAAGATCTATCTATCTATCTATATCATCACGCCAGCTCCCTCGCGGGGTAGGCAGAGAGTACAGAGTTCCAACAGGATCTTTCCTTACATACCTCTCTGGCTTCCTCCACTCACGTAGTTCGTCTCATACACACTCGCCGGTTACGGAGACTCTTGACTTGCCCTTCAGCTAAGACACGGTCTATTTGGTCATGGTAAAATAGTCTCGGTCTTCCCCGGCACCTACATCCTTCCACTTTCGCATTGTATATCTGTTTTGTCATTCTTTCTTCTGGCATTCTTTCTATATGCCCGAACCAACGGAGCATACCCTTTCTCATACATCTTTACTCGCTTTCTTACTACGCTGTTGCGAATACGGTCAGTCAACGTGACTCCGCACATCTTCCGCTGAGATCGCATTTCGACCGCATTTATCCTGCTTTCGTTCTCCTTCTTACATACCCAACTCTCACTGCCATATAACAGCGTTGGGACAAGCACTCCGTTACGCATGGCCAGCTGCGCCTTTTGGCTTAAGTGCCCTCTCCCAAGTAGCCTTCCCATCGCACCATTCACTCTATTACCTGCATTCACTCTTCTCTCTATATCAGCGGTGTATTTCCCATCCTTAATGAAGGCGCATCCAAGATATACAAACTCATTCACTTGCTCCAGCACATCGTTACCAACCACAATCCTTGCATTCGTTCTGGTTTCTTCCCTTTCAAAAACCATAATTTTGGTTTTCTTCACATTCAAAGATCTCTGGACTGTTTATAAGTTTATTGACTTAAATGAAGACTAACAAAAAAAAAATGAACTCGGATAAATTTCATTGCAAACGGCAAGTATGCGACTGTCATGACATTTCACTTGATGACAGCGTTAGTTCCGATGTTGGCCGCAGGCCAAAAGATCCTTGTAAGACTACATGTAATTTACCCAAGCTTTTTTTTTATTACTAACCGTACGGAACCACACATTGAAATATTTTTCTCAAAGTAGGAAAATTTTATTAATGGTAACCCTCATTTCACACTAACGTCGCCCGGTCAATGACATTCACAGGCCCAAAGATCCTTGTCGCAATGTACTCTCTGCCTACCCCGCAAGAGACCTGCCGTAATGATATAGACAGCAATGTAGAAGTATGTCCCCTGCCACGGTAAAAGGCTATCTTCCTATAGTTGCTTAACGAAATTACCTTAAAAAGCTCTTCAATCAATAAGCCTATCGCAGTCCACTGCTGGACATAGGCCTCTCCTAACACGCGCCATTGCACTCGGTCCTCCGCCTTCCGCATCCAGTCTGTCCCAGCGGCCTTTTTGAGGTCGTCGGTCTATCTAGCCGGGGGCCGTCCTACCATAAGCTTACCAAGTCGCGGTCTCCACTCTAGGACACGCTTGCAAGCTCTTATTAAAAGATATTTTCTTTGACTGCCTCATTGGTCTTGTGGCAAAGCGCATTGCTTTGTGACCCGAGATACTGGGTTCAAATCCTAGACCGGATAAATGTAGTCAGTCTAACAAAAAAAATCCCATTGGAGTCTGGAATTGTGCCCGGTATATGGCAATAGGCTCGCCCCCTATTACATGAGACCTAGCATCGTCGGCAAAAAGTGGGTGTACTCAGTACACCTCTGCAACCCCCACTTGGGGAATATACGCGTGACGGTGATTTTTTTTTTTTTTTTTTTACTATCTTTGATATGTAACTTTTGGAATATTTCTCGGTGATAGTGCAAAACTGCATAACTAACAACAAACACTACGGCTTAGATTAGATATGGCGAACTTTACATGAAAACCAAACAATTAAATATTTTCAGTTCTACTTATCTTATGTGCCGGAACGTTTGGATATTTAAAAAGGTGCCTTGTTTACCTAAAGTTTCGACATACCTAATTTACCCCGTTGTCTGTTGTTATTTACGCAGTGTGGCATTATCACGTCGGTTATACTCTTTTCAGGTTGCCATGAGATGTTATGTATACAAATCATAAAATATTTTCAAATCAAGAAGTATCTTTAATACGTTTAAATGACATTGAAGTTCGCTTTACCATTTTCAGATGAGTTATATCCACCATTTTACTCTCCGTTGATTCGTTGACGTGAGTGCTCTCTCAGCTCATTAAATTCTTTGTTTTTGTTAAATTTCTTGTTACATTTTTGTTAATAGTTATATTTTTTTTGGTGCCTGACTGCCTTGTTTGTCTACTGGCGAATCACTCTGGGTTCAAATCATAGGTCGGACAAATTTAGTTTTTTTTTATCAAAAAACTCACCAGTATCAGTCTGGTTCCTGGAATTATGCCCGGTATATGGCAATTGGCTTGCCCCTATTATAAGTGACCTAACGTCGTCGGCGAAAAGTGAGTGTACACAGTACATCTCTGCCACCCTCGCTTAGGGAATCTAAATGTGTGTGTGTGTGTGTGTAAAAAGCACACTTTTCTGGCTCATAATTCGATGCCAGAACCTCCTGATCGTCACGCGCAATATGTACAACTAGACCTTAGAGCATTTTAAATGCTCTGAGAATCTGACCAACAAAACAGTCAAAATATCGTTTACAAGGTGTAACATAAAATATCAGCCTATACTGCCCACTGCTGGGCAAAGGCCTTTTCTTACAAATCGAGGTGAGAGAGATTAGGTCATACTTCACCACGCGAACCCAGTGCGGATTGGTGGAGGCAGGTTTGTGGCCACCTGCTGTTGGAACTTATCAAGTCGCCTTTAAGGCTTCCAACTCGGCTTAACGACTACCACATTAAGTGGTAACCGGGACCAACGGCTTAGCGTGCCTTCTGAAGCACGGAGACGCTCGAATATAAAAATGCCACAAAAGGTCACCCATCTCAAGCCGACCGAGTCGAACGCTGCTTAACCTTGGTGATCGATAAGAACACCGCGGTCGCGCAGCGCTATGAGCGCTAACATAATAAACGCAAACCCTGAAAATTTGTTCTAAATCGATAACTGAATTAATTCCAACAATATTTAATGGATCTTACATTCTTATTAAATTTTCAAAAAATGCTGTTATTCCTTTAGTGCGCTTAAATAAACTAAATTTATTCTTAATTCAAAGCAATACAGAGTAGATTTACACATACACGTACAGGTTTCATTGTTAATAGGAGTATAAAAGTACTTAAAAAGGGGTAACAATTTTAAATTTGGAAATTTGGTTTTTGTATTGAATTTGTGAGGTAATTATTTAATCGGGGTGTCTGAGGCCTTGCGTTATTTACGATACAGCATGTATATAATTATACATATAAATAATCTTAACTTACCATTTCATCAGTATAATCCCCAATGACTGGGTTATTATTGATGTACCACCGGTAGATCTGCGCCGGCGGGTTTGAGTCCACGTCACACCGGACCCTGAGCTCTGACCCTTCTGGTATCTTGCCCTTGACTGCCCCTAACTTTATAGATAGATTTACTTTTGGGGCGTATTTCACCTGTGAACAAGATTTGATTTAGACACATGTGCATCATATCAGGTTTTTAGAGAGAAGAAATTTTTTACTAAGTCCTTTTTTAACGCAAAATATCTTGTCTCCTTTACTTTTAATGTCTGATCGACAAAAAGTTTATTTATTTAAAGTATCTTAAACGTTGGAACGTTTTGGCGTGATTGGAGAAAGGAAGGATCTTCCAGCTACATGGTTGATGTGTCTGGCGGGGCCTGCCACTTCCCCAAGAATTGTTTTTTTGTGTGTGTGTGAATGATTTACGCTGTTAGCCGCGGGGCTTTCACAGCTTCACCGGACAACCCCAAGAGCTGTAGTTGGGGGCTTGTATATATGTTAAGCGTCGTGCGAACTGTAATAACTCGTTCTAGACATGTATGGCGGATCGTCAGCACCATCTATCAGTAGGTAGTCGCAATTATGTAGCGTTGTATATGGGTCGCCACATGGCTCCCTCCTGAGACCGGAGGTAGTGATTCTTAAAGTCACCTCTTTACATTGCTACAGAAGTAATTAAAGCAATAAAAATCTAACACTTGTTTTACTCCATAGATCATATAATATGTACATTTAACAAATAGGGCGGCTAAAAGTTTATCTCAAGTACCTCACCTCAATATGCACAGTTGCCATCCTAGGCGCTCTGTCTGCGGTATTCTGCGCCTGACATGTTATTGTCTGGTTGTGATGGAGCTTCTTCGGTGTTAACCGCAACACGGATCTAGAGATAAAACACTGATATCAAACACTTCGATAAAAACAACGTCGCACCTATAAACTAAAACTCAAATATTTATATAACCCTGCTTCAAAATAGTCAGTTTACATTTTTTAATCTATTTTAACTACTAATTCACCACTAGATCGGAACGCGGCCTCCACGTTCCATGTTTTCTCCTTGTCTGGGGCAACGTACATATCTGTACGTTGCGGTAGTCGATTACGTTATCGGTTATAATAATTGACCTGGATGTATAAATAATTGTTAAGCTTGCTTAGAAATAGTTAATTTACATTTTTTAATTTATTTTAACTACTAATCTACCACCGGATCGGAATGCAGCCTCCACTGAGAAGATCCGGCAAAGAAACTCAGCGGGCTTGTCTTTATTCTGTTCTTTGTTTTTGCAATCATTTTGTGTAGATAAAATTAGGTTACAATTAAATTGTTTACAATCTAGCTCTAGTGTTATCTATAAAAAGTGTCTAAAAGATTCCAGATGGACCAGCCCCCACAAGCGGCACCCGTTCACGAGTATGACTACTGGATCAGCGATCACTCCTCTCGACCATATTGGAGGGAAGCAAGTGACCCGCGCCTATTTATACCCGCGCGTATATTACCACCTATATGGCGGACAGCTTCATCCAGTGGTTAAGAGATAAAGTCACTCCGTGCACTGGATTGAGTAGCGACGGGTTCGATTCCTATGGTTCATATTCATGTTTGTAAACGCACCCACGAATCAGGAATAATTACAAATGTGGGACTGCTTTTAAATAAAAATACTGATGGTGGTAGAGATACTGTGACACATGCACTTTTCGTCGACGATGTTGGGTCCTATGTAATAGAGAGCGAGCCTATTGTCATATACATGACACAATTCTAGACTCCAGACTAATACTGGATATATTTCAATAGAAAAACTAACACTGTCACGCCTATATTCCCCAGAGGGGGTGGCAGAGGTGTACTGAGTACACCCACGTTTCGCCGATGATGTTAGGTCCCATGTAATAGCGAGCCTATTGCCAAATACCGGGCACAATTCCAGACTGACAGAATTTTTCGTTAGATTGTCCGACTTATGATTTGAACCCAGGACCTCGTGATCACAAAGCGATGCGCTTTGCCACCAGACCAACGAGGCAGTCCAATGATCAATATAAAAACTACATTTAGAAAAACAGGACGGACGATTTAGCGCAGTGGTTAGTAGCTTCAGCTGCTCCGCAACCTGTGTCTGCTAGTCGCGGGTTCGATTCCCGCACGGGCAAATCTTTGTGTGATCCACAATTATTTGTTCCGGTCTGGGTATTCGTGTATGTGAATTTTCATGTTTGTTAATACACCCGCGACACAGGAATAAATCCTAGTGTGAGGCTACGTTTTTAACAAAAGTTTAAAGTTTGTTTGTCCTACCTAGGATTCAAATCCAGGACTTCGTGATCGCAACTCGCTATTCACCTCAAGACCAACGAGGCAGTCAACTATTATTATAAACTTCGATAACATTAGGTACCTTCCTTCTAAGCACGTTTTAAACACCGTCATCGAAGCTGAATGGGTGGAGCTCATAAGAAGTCGTCGTGGAGGAAGCTTTTGTCCAGGAGGTGTTTTTTATCGGCTAATGATGATAATCTCCATCACGCCAATATTGGGGTGACAGAGGTGTATTGTATACACCCACATTTCGCCTACGATTAGGTGTCAAAGTAAAATGAATGAACCTATTGCCATTATAACGGGCAAAATTGCAAAATAAGGACTGCGATCGAATTATTATCATTATTATGTGCAATTTGTGTCCCAATGCTGGGCAAAGGCTTCCCTCCACTTTTTCTACTCCCCTCTGTTCGTTGCTATGTCAGGCCAGTCTTTCAAAAAGTTATCCAGTTCGTCCCGCCATCTCCGCCTGGGTCTAGCGCGTTGTCTTTGTGTATTTCGGGGGGACCAGTCAGTACGATCGAATATGTTTCGTTAAAAAAATCACACTTTGTTTAACCTATGATTCGAATCCAGGACCTCGTGACAGGCACGCGGACTTTGCCCTACTAGGCTTACGAGGCAATCAAATAAGTCATTACCTAGTTTTATACTTCAGTCCATCCGGTAGTAACTCAACAGTGCTTTTCACATTTTTTTTGATCACCGCCTGATTTCCATCAAGCCACGTTATCTGAAAAAATAATCTTGTTAGTATTTATGATTTTGGCTATCCTAACCGAATTTCAGGATCTGTTATAAATTGAAGTAGATAAGATAATTGAAGAAAGAAATAAACACCGTTACGTTTAAATTCCTCAAACGAGTACTATTTTCACCCACTCTTTGCCGACGGTATTAGGAGCCAATGTATAAATAGAGAGCTATCATAATGCCACTATACCAGGCAAAATTTTAGACACCAGACTGGTATATGGATTAGATTGGATAAGAAAACCCCAATAACATTGATCGACTTAAGATTGGACCCAGGATCTCTTGATCACCAGTTAAGCCATACAGCAGAACACCAACAAGGCAGTCAGAACAACGAAATGGATTTACATATGAAACTTATGTAGACCAACTGGCTTTTGATACCATGCCCGAATTTAGGCAAACAAGGACAATCACACGGAAGAAGAAGCTATCAGAGACGTTCAAAACACCAGAAGTAATACAAAATGTTCCACACTTTCCCAATTAACTTTAAATAACCCACGTAATACTAGGTAACTAACCTGCCTAAGCCTGTACTTCAAGTATCCATGTAGCATCAATCCTGGTTTTTTATTGTAGAGTATGACCTATTCTTTTTCACCCCAATTTAAGGCCTTTACTTAATAGAAAGACAATACAGCATTTATCAGACTCATTTATTAGACATAGAAACTGCAAACAAAATAGCCAGATCTTACGGATTTCTTGCTATCTTAACTTCTGTCAGCAAGATTGTGAAAAATCACGTCATCTAAAACTGGCTCAGGATTGGGATATGCAGTCTAAGAGATAATGCTTAAGCCATGTGGTTTATGAAATAAACTAAAAGTGATAATGATACAAACCTCAGCAGCGGGTTTACCACCAGATGACACACACTCGATGTCCACGGGCTGATCCTCAGTGGCATCTATGAAGGCACCCCTCAATATCCTCGGAGGGTCTGGAGCTACAAGGATCGTCAGTTGGGCGTAGCGAGACCGGATCGCTGGTTCGCCTGTTACAATAACCACAAATTTACAAGGGGGATAATCTTCAGCAGTATTAAACAAGGTTTTTTTAGGGAGTGGCCAGTGATTGACCCCTATCTCATCTGATGGTAAGTGACGATGGGGCCGAAGTTGTGGCTAGCTGACTCAGTAATAGCTTACACTCTGAAATATGCTGAAGAGACGGAAGCTATACCTTGGTCTAGTTTCCTAGAACTTGTTCTGAATCGGTATGATCGGGCTAAGCCTGTCTCCTTATAAGGAAAATTCAGGCAACATTCCGGAATAAGACTGGGTCGCTAGGTAGCATTACTTTGCTGAGACCAGCTACGGTCGTAGCCTATCACAAGCGAAGGTGCTGCTCGATCAGCATTGCTTGGGGTCCACGTGAAGGGAATCGAGAGCAAATCCTACAGACGCGAGCAACTTCGATCCCCAAAAGTTTTGCAATATACCAAGGTAAATCTTTGGATTAGCTACATCAAGATTAACCTGGTTATAGCAAAACCTGTTTCTTAATAACACAACAGGCATAGAAACCTTGGCAAAATTTTGACGGTATATGCCATGTTTCTTGTGAATTTAATTAACTTTTACTACTTCAAACAAGTAAACATATACCCAAAGTTGCTGTTACATCAACAGAAAATTCTAAAGCTGTTTTTGTTGTTTTAACTTTATCACTTTCTAGACTAATTCCACAACGGTTTTGGACAAATGGCGCTACCTATTTTACCTTTAATCAGCTATAAACATTTCAAAACTTAGATAGAATTTGTGATGTATTGGTAACATGCACTAGAATTTCAGGAGACGAATAGAAACAATGTACAATTTCAGCAACTAATTCTTACTTTGTCAGTTAACTATTTCTTTCCTTCGATCCTTATTTCTTACTTTCTTTCCGTTACATCACAGAATTAAAAAGATGTTTTTGCTCACCGTTGAAGCCCGAACTGACTTGGCACTGGTATTTGCCGTCATCTTCCAGAGTCACGTTTGCGATGGCTAACGAATAGTCCCCTGTAACAATGAAATACATGTTAGTTTTGTTACGTCTCCACTTACACTGCAGCCCGCGGGAGGCAAGGTTGAGCGACAGCGGCGACCAAAGACCTCATCAATGTCAGCGAACACTTAGAAAAACTGACCATAGGCGCGCGCCTCCCACATTTAACTTAACAATTGAATAATTTTTAGTATTATTTTTCACCGAAATACAGTCCCCACCACTATTTTTACTTCGTGGTAGTTGAAACCCTAATAGTTTATTCTAAATATGTTGCCTCTGTTAGAAAATTCGAAAGCATTCTGCATAAACATTTTGTTCTTGAGTTTCAAATTGGCAGAAATATTATAACTCGTTGCTCTTTGCGCATAGATTTAGTATACTAAATCTATACTTTGCAGGCTATCAGAAATATTATTTGTGACAGTTCGTGTACTGTCAAAAGTGGTTGCATATTGTATTTTTACAGCCAATATCTTACAACTCCATCCTGGTCTTAGACCTGGTTAGTCCAGGACCAACCATCCCGCTCCCGCTATGTCTCTGATGTGGTGATGTAGATAGATAGATATATTCTTATTAGTAGTTCAAAATCTAGAATATTGCATAGTACATTCGCAATAGATTCACCCCTTTGACACTGAGATCTACATCGTTGATAACCTGAGGGTGTACACAAAACTGTGCCTTCCTTTTTGGTGATATAGGCGTGAAGGTAGCAATTTATTCTTATAAGTTAATGCCTCGTTGGTCTAGTGGTAAAACGCATCGCTTTGTGATCACGAGGTCCTGGGTTCAAATCCTACTACGGACAAATGTAGTTTAACGAAAAAGTCCCAGTATAAATCCGAAGACTGGAATTGTGCCTTGTATATGGCAATAGGCTCGCCCTCTATTACATGGGACCTAACATCGTCGGCGAAAAGCGTGTGTACTCAATACACCTCTGCCACCCCCGCTTGGGGAATATAGGCGATACGGTGTTTATTTTTTATAAAATTTATTTTTTTACTCGGTACTCCGTTGGTGTGTCTTAAAATAAATAGCTATCGATATTTGCTATCTAAAATAGATTTTCAAGCTTAAAGCTGCAATAAGAAGGTTTCTTGCGAAGTTATTACTAGTACGTCGTTCATTTCCTAAGCTTGCCTCTACTAGCGTTTGAATAATACATTTTCTTCAGTTGCGGAGGAAGTGAAGTTGCGTGTTTTTCTTTGATCGTGCATTCTAGAAATGTTATCTTTTCTCATAAAGACTCATGTAGTTTCCTTTGCAAACGTTTCCAAGAACTAGTATTGTGTGGTTTAAGCCACGCCTATGTAGCTTAGCAAGGAGTGGCAGATGTATTGTAAACTAACATTACGCCGAGGGCTTTAGATCCAATTGGTGGCGAGATTATCATTATTATACGGAACACCAGACTCCAGACATTCAGACTCCAGATAGCAGACTGGAGTCTGAATGTCTTAACCAAGTAAATTTCAATAGCGCCACTGTCACGCCTATATTCCCCAAACGGGGGTAGTAGAGGTGTACTGGGTACACCTACTTTTCGCCAAAGATGTGAGGTCTCATCTAATAGGGGCGAACCTTTTGCCATATACCGTACCCAATTCCAGACTCCGGACTCATACTAGGATTTTTTTCGTTAGAACTACATTTGTCTAAACTAGGACTTGAACCCGGGACCTCGTGTTGACGAAGCGATGCGCTTTGTCATTAGACCAATGAGGTAGTCATTTTTCAATAGCAACTGAGATTTATTTGGCTAACAACGCCACGCGCTTTAGTAAACCAAGTATCTAAATCCTGGGTTTACTAAAGCACTTCCGATCGAGGCCTCAAGTTTAAAACTGAGGCCTTGTGATTTCCAGCCAAATCGTGTATCACTTGACCAGCGAGGCAGTCGTTTAGCATAATACTCTTTTTTTTCTAAACCTACATCATTCTACTTTTGGCCAAAAATACTTTGCATCTTAGCACTAGGACCATATATTATATTAAGAAAAAAACAGATCCACTTGGAAAGTTACGGGGGACTTACTTACTTTCTTACTTTCAAGTGGAACTATGTTCTTCTTCTTTTTTTCAAACAGAATACCCTACCGTTCATTTGTAAAGATATCGACGGATGGAACGGGACAAATCTTTGTGTGACCCACAAATATTTCTTCAGAATCAGAATCAGAATATTTTTTATTCATGTAAACCATAACAGTATTTATGAATCGTCAAAATAGTAACAAAGACTCTACCACCACTTGACACTACACCGGAATGTCATTCCTGTGGAGAAGAAGGGCAAGAAACTCCACGGTAGTCTAAATTAAATTAACCAAGTTAAACTGTTTATGTGAATGGCTACATGGTTCTCTCATTTACATATAATGAAATGAAGAAGAATAATGATCAATTTTATTTAACTACTAGAACGAAGAGAGGAAATAATCAAATTCTTTTGTCGAATTGTTTATGCATATCAGTCCTGTTTCTTTAGGAATTTTAGTGTCTTTTTAGGGCATAAAAACGTTCATCAAGTAAGTAGCTGAAATCATATGTACGAAATACTTATTCCGACGTGTCCAATAAAATCTTTGACCACGCTTCTGGAAATTATAACTTACCAAGGTCTGTAAGGAGAGAACCTCTTGAAACTTTGTACAATCTGCCCACTCCCAAGGGATCTGGCGTAATAATACACATAGATAACCTAGATGTTATATGCCGTTATATCATTGCCTTCCATTTCGTTCAACGGATGTTTGTTTTCGAATTAATTGTCGACAACGTAACGTTGGTCTGCTCTCCTATTAATTATTCCACTTGAAATAATAACATGGCAAGAAACTTAAGTTATTATTAATGTTAAAAGCTTTTTGAAAGAATTTGGGACGAGGTTGCTTAATATGGGACTTGGAACGATTGGCCAAGTTGAGTGTAGGCTGCTGGAGTCTTTGTATTTAAGAGTTGCTGTTTCGATGTACGTATAATATTTCTTTATTAACTTACAAACATTGCTTCAGAGTAGATGTTTGCAGGAATACAGGAACAATTCTTGGGATTTTTTCTATATTTCGGTACCTACATCCTTCCACTTTCGCGTTATAATTCTAACGATTTATCATTTTTTCATCTGACATTCTTTCTATATACCCGAACCAACGGAGCATACCCTTTTCATTGTTAAACCGATACTGCCTTTCTTACCTATCTTCCGTAGAACTTTATTTCGACCGCACCTTCCTTCTTACATACCCAGCTCTCACTGCTATATAACAGCTTTTGGTCAAGCATTCCCCTATGTATGGCTAGCTGCGCCTTTTGGCTTAAGTGCCGGCTCCCAAGTAGCTTTCCCATTGCACCATTTACTCAAAGAGGGGATTCCCTACACTCACTCTGCTCTGTATGTCAGGAGTGTATTTCCCATCCTTACTGAAGGCGCATCTAAGATATAAAAACTCATTAAATTGCTCCAGCCATCGTTACCAACCACAATCCTTGCATTCGTTCTGGTTTCTTCCCGTTCAAAAACCATTTTCTTCATTACTTCTTATTCTAGGTATGAAAGAAATAAATGAACTTGAATTTCGAATTTCTTTCTTTCATTAATTCTTACATTCTTAAGCTATTTTTACGCAATGACAATATTAGATACTGCATAGTAAATATCCAGACAAACTGCAGTATATTAATACTGCAGTCTGTCCGGATACTTACTATTTATTTACTGCAGTCTATCAAGCCAATACAGACTGCAGTATTAATATACTATATACTGCAGTCTGTATTGGCTTAATAGACAAGTTTGGATCTAAAGCGTTTCAAGGACGGCCTGGTCCAGTAGTTAAGATCTTGATATTCCGCCCATTGAATAGTCGCGGGTTAGATTCCCGCATGGAAAAAAACTTTGTGTGACCCTCAAATATTTGTTTCGGTCTGAGTATTTGTGCATGTGAATTCACGCGGTCACAGGGAAAAAACGCGATATAATCCCAGAATTTATAGATTCGTTTTAATATCCTATAATATCAGCCTATACTGCCCACTGCTGGGCAAAGGCCTTCTCTCACAAATCGAAGTCAGAGAGTTTAGGTTATACTTCACCACCCGAACCCAGTGCGGATTGTTAGAGGCAGGTTTGTGGCCACCTGCTGTTGGAACTTATCAAGCCACCAAGGCTTCTAACTCGGCTAAACGACTATCAAATTAAGTGGTAGCCGGGATCAACGGTTTAGCGTGCCTTCCAAAGCACGGAGACGCTCAAATATGAAAATGCCAGAAACGGTCACCCATCTCAGGCCGACCGAGTCGAACGTTGCTTAACCTTATTAATCGGTAAGAACACCGCGGTGACACAGCGCTGCGAGCGCCTCAATAATATAATATCCTATCCTAGTGCTCTTAAAAAGCAAAAATATTTACGTTACTTTCTAAGCGTTTCAATAACCATCCTATTTCCATGGGCATCCGGGATCGGCCATATAACACCATAATGTGTCAGCTGCCCATCCCTGCAAGTCGTAAATATAAGTCGTAAACCTTATTGAGAATTGCGACCACGGTGTAGCCGGCCAGTGAGATGAGAGATTTAAGATGATTTTGTGTCCATTTAAAGCGTATACTGAAGAGAGATTGTATGTTGTCTGATTGAAGATGGTTTTTGCAGATTTATTATTATATCTAATTTGAGTAATAATACCTATCTGGTTTGAATTATTTCACTTTCGCCACTTCCTGCTTAGGGCATAGGGGCAGCGTCGACTGTTCACGTATTCTTTTTTTTGGAAATGTGGAAACATCAGATTATTTTTTCTCCGAAACGAAACTTATTTTATTTTATTAAAATAGCGTTGCTGCTTAATTAGAGGTGTTTTGATTATTTTCCTTGGAAATGACTGGAAAATGCAGTATTTTTACAACAATTAACTATCAAATCAATGTTATTTGACTATTACATAACTGTCAATTAAATATAAATGACTATCAATTGTAAATTAATTTAAGCCATACGTGACCAGTTTATTCAGGTCCCTTGCATTCACTACTGTTTGGAAAGTGATTGGTAACTGATTGCCACCTTGCACGCCATCGCAGACGCGGCTGGACGCGTTGGTTTTGCTGTACCTTTATGCAGTCGGTTATGCTAGAGGCTAATTTCTGCTGCACATCAGTTTTCCATTTTACGTTTGAATGGGTTGTCAATTAAATATTAGTTTACTATATATGTATATGTATTGAAATATTAATATACTTGGATAAAAGCCTTCAAATACTAAAAGCGATGAATGAAGATGTACAAATGGGTGACCTAGTGGTGAACCATCTACTATATGCAGATGACACGGTTTTAATAGCGCCAACAGCCACTGATCTGCAAACCTAGTCACAGTTTTAAAAGATAAATGCATGAACAATGGCTTACGTTTGAATATAAAGAAAACCAAGATTTAATACCAAGATTTTGAACGGGAAGAAACCAGAACGAATGCAAGGATTATGGTTGGTAACGGTGTGCTGGAGCAAGTGAATGAGTTTGTATATCTTGGATGCGCCTTCAGTAAGGATGGGAAATACACCGCGGACATAGAGAGAAGAGTGTGTGCAGGTAACAGAGTGAATGGTGCTATGGGAAAGCTACTTGGAAGCCGGCACTGAAGCCAAAAGGCGCAGCTGGCCATACACAACGGAGTGCTTGTCCCAACGCTGTTATATGGTAGCGAGAGCTAGGTATTTAAGAAGGAGAATGAAAGTAGGATAAATGCGGTGGAAATGCGAGCTCTGCGGAAGATGTGCGGAGTGAAGCTTGCCGACCGTATTTGCAACAGAGTAGTAAGAAAGCAAGTAGGTATGAAACTCTCCGTTGGTTCGGGCATATAGAAAGAATGTCCGAAGAAAGAATGACAAAACTGATATACAATGCGAAAGTGGAAGGATGTAGGTACCGGGGAGACCTAGACTTATTTACCACGAACAAATAGACCGAGTCTTATCTAAAGGACAAGTCAAGAGTCTCCGTAACCGGCGACCGTGTATGAGACGAACTATGAGAGTGGAGGAAGCCAGAGAGGTATGTAAGGAAAGAACCTGTGGAAACTCTGTACTCTCTGCCTACCCCGCAAGGGATCTGGCGTGATGATATAGATAGATAGCTTGAAATATTAAGATATCTTAGTAAAACCCAAGTAAGCGTACAGAGTACACTTCTGCTTATCCCTCAATAATTTTATTATAACATAAAACCACTGAAGCCAATTAAATTACCCGTCACATTGTTTGAAAAGCTATTCAGCGGATTCGACGCAAGCCACCAGCTTTAATAAGCTGACTTCAAACTTTTTTGCTACTCGATAAAAACGGAGCGCTTGAATTCAACTGGGATTCCTTCGTTTCTATTGAAATAGTTGAGCGCTGTTGCTAGCAAGCCTAGGATTTGAGTCTTATTAAGGGTTTTTTTCTAGGTAATTAAAAAAATCTTATTAAACAAGATATTATTTTCTGCGAATAACCAGTCCTGATATTGGATAATTTAAAATTTCTCTATTGTAGTCAACGGATAGTAGAATCTCGTCTGTCAAAGAAATATCCTCATTGTCTATATTTTGAGCTGTTCCTTTGGCTCATCATACGTATCGTCTCAGCCTATACTTGTCCACCGCCGAACATAGGCCTCCCCAATTGCTTTCCACCGTAACTGGTCCGATGCCACCAGCATCCAACGACTTCCTTCGGTTCAATGCATCGAAATGTGAAATTCTAGGAAATAATTGTTTTTATTCATCCAAAATGATACATTCTGTAACGGTTCAGAGTCTGCAATTATCCCCGGTATGATGGAAATAGGATCACACCTAATTTCATATGTAACTAACATCGTCGGCAAAAAGTGAGTGTATATAGCCCACCTGTCACTTCACCTTTGGAATTGTAGGTATGATGGTGTGTTTAGAATATAAAAAGATTATTGTCTGCTTTTGTCTTTTTTTTTGTAGCCGTGCGTTTACAACTTGAAATTCACATGCACAAATACTCAGACCGAAACAAATATTTGAGGGTCACACAAAGTTTTTTTCCATGCGGGAATCTAACCCGCGACTATTCAATGGGCGGAATATCAAGATCTTAACTACTGGACCAGGCCGTCCTTGAAACGCTTTAGATCCAAACTTGTCTATTAAGCCAATACAGACTGCAGTATTAATATACTATATACTGCAGTCTGTATTGGCTTAATAGACAAGTTTGGATCTAAAGCGTTTCAAGGACGGCCTGGTCCAGTAGTTAAGATCTTGATATTCCGCCCATTGAATAGTCGCGGGTTAGATTCCCGCATGGAAAAAAACTTTGTGTGACCCTCAAATATTTGTTTCGGTCTGAGTATTTGTGCATGTGAATTTCAAGTTGTAAACGCACGGCTACAAAAAAAAAGACAAAAGCAGACAATAATCTTTTTATATTCTAAACACACCATCATACCTACAATTCCAAAGGTGAAGTGACAGGTGGGCTATATACACTCACTTTTTGCCGACGATGTTAGTTACATATGAAATTAGGTGTGATCCTATTTCCATCATACCGGGGATAATTGCAGACTCTGAACCGTTACAGAATGTATCATTTTGGATGAATAAAAACAATTATTTCCTAGAATTTCACATTTCGATGCATTGAACCGAAGGAAGTCGTTGGATGCTGGTGGCATCGGACCAGTTACGGTGGAAAGCAATTGGGGAGGCCTATGTTCGGCGGTGGACAAGTATAGGCTGAGACGATACGTATGATGAGCCAAAGGAACAGCTCAAAATATAGACAATGAGGATATTTCTTTGACAGACGAGATTCTACTATCCGTTGACTACAATAGAGAAATTTTAAATTATCCAATATCAGGACTGGTTATTCGCAGAAAATAATATCTTGTTTAATAAGATTTTTTTAATTACCTAGAAAAAAACCCTTAATAAGACTCAAATCCTAGGCTTGCTAGCAACAGCGCTCAACTATTTCAATAGAAACGAAGGAATCCCAGTTGAATTCAAGCGCTCCGTTTTTATCGAGTAGCAAAAAAGTTTGAAGTCAGCTTATTAAAGCTGGTGGCTTGCGTCGAATCCGCTGAATAGCTTTTCAAACAATGTGACGGGTAATTTAATTGGCTTCAGTGGTTTTATGTTATAATAAAATTATTGAGGGATAAGCAGAAGTGTACTCTGTACGCTTACTTGGGTTTTACTAAGATATCTTAATATTTCAAGCTATCTATCTATATCATCACGCCAGATCCCTTGCGGGGTAGGCAGAGAGTACAGAGTTTCCACAGGTTATTTCCTTACATACCTCTCTGGCTTCCTCCACTCTCATAGTTCGTCTCATACACGGTCGCCGGTTACGGAGACTCTTGACTTGTCCTTTAGATAAGACTCGGTCTATTTGTTCGTGGTAAATAAGTCTAGGTCTCCCCGGTACCTACATCCTTCCACTTTCGCATTGTATATCAGTTTTGTCATTCTTTCTTCGGACATTCTTTCTATATGCCCGAACCAACGGAGAGTTTCATACCTACTTGCTTTCTTACTACTCTGTTGCAAATACGGTCGGCAAGCTTTACTCCGCACATCTTCCGCAGAGCTCGCATTTCCACCGCATTTATCCTACTTTCATTCTCCTTCTTAAATACCTAGCTCTCGCTACCATATAACAGCGTTGGGACAAGCACTCCGTTGTGTATGGCCACCTGCGCCTTTTGGCTTCAGTGCCGGCTTCCAAGTAGCTTTCCCATAGCACCATTCACTCTGTTACCTGCACACACTCTTCTCTCTATGTCCGCGGTGTATTTCCCATCCTTACTGAAGGCGCATCCAAGATATACAAACTCATTCACTTGCTCCAGCACACCGTTACCAACCATAATCCTTGCATTCGTTCTGGTTTCTTCCCGTTCAAAATCTTGGTATTAAATCTTGGTTTTCTTTATATTCAAACGTAAGCCATTGTTCATGCATTTATCTTTTAAAACTGTGACTAGGTTTGCAGATCAGTGGCTGTTGGCGCTATTAAAACCGTGTCATCTGCATATAGTAGATGGTTCACCACTAGGTCACCCATTTGTACATCTTCATTCATCGCTTTTAGTATTTGAAGGCTTTTATCCAAGTATATTAATATTTCAATACATATACATATATAGTAAACTAATATTTAATTGACAACCCATTCAAACGTAAAATGGAAAACTGATGTGCAGCAGAAATTAGCCTCTAGCATAACCGACTGCATAAAGGTACAGCAAAACCAACGCGTCCAGCCGCGTCTGCGATGGCGTGCAAGGTGGCAATCAGTTACCAATCACTTTCCAAACAGTAGTGAATGCAAGGGACCTGAATAAACTGGTCACGTATGGCTTAAATTAATTTACAATTGATAGTCATTTATATTTAATTGACAGTTATGTAATAGTCAAATAACATTGATTTGATAGTTAATTGTTGTAAAAATACTGCATTTTCCAGTCATTTCCAAGGAAAATAATCAAAACACCTCTAATTAAGCAGCAACGCTATTTTAATAAAATAAAATAAGTTTCGTTTCGGAGAAAAAATAATCTGATGTTTCCACATTTCCAAAAAAAAGAATACGTGAACAGTCGACGCTGCCCCTATGCCCTAAGCAGGAAGTGGCGAAAGTGAAATAATTCAAACCAGATAGGTATTATTACTCAAATTAGATATAATAATAAATCTGCAAAAATCATCTTCAATCAGACAACATACAATCTCTCTTCAGTATACGCTTTAAATGGACACAAAATCATCTTAAATCTCTCATCTCACTGGCCGGCTACACCGTGGTCGCAATTCTCAATAAGGTTTACGACTTATATTTACGACTTGCAGGGATGGGCAGCTGACACATTATGGTGTTATATGGCCGATCCCGGATGCCCATGGAAATAGGATGGTTATTGAAACGCTTAGAAAGTAACGTAAATATTTTTGCTTTTTAAGAGCACTAGGATAGGATATTATATTATTGAGGCGCTCGCAGCGCTGTGTCACCGCGGTGTTCTTACCGATTAATAAGGTTAAGCAACGTTCGACTCGGTCGGCCTGAGATGGGTGACCGTTTCTGGCATTTTCATATTTGAGCGTCTCCGTGCTTTGGAAGGCACGCTAAACCGTTGATCCCGGCTACCACTTAATTTGATAGTCGTTAAGCCGAGTTAGAAGCCTTGGTGGCTTGATAAGTTCCAACAGCAGGTGGCCACAAACCTGCCTCTAACAATCCGCACTGGGTTCGGGTGGTGAAGTATAACCTAAACTCTCTGACTTCGATTTGTGAGAGAAGGCCTTTGCCCAGCAGTGGGCAGTATAGGCTGATATTATAGGATATTAAAACGAATCTATAAATTCTGGGATTATATCGCGTTTTTTCCCTGTGACCGCGTGGTTCGACTGCTTAGAAATGCATATGACTACAAGAAACACTCGTTTCATCGAGAACTTACAAATAAAAATAGCTCGGAAAATAATTAAAAAAAAAATACTTCTATGCGACTTTGAAAATCCAACATACTTTTCTATACATTCTAAAATGTTCAAGGGTATAGCAGTTTTTACTTGTTAAGTTACACCTTTCGCAAATCCAAGGTTTTCACTCTTAGTTAACTTATTCTGTTAGTTCTAATACACTAGTAGAACTTGATCTAGACTCTGAATTATTACTGACATTATTTGTTTCGTTAGAAAACCCCAACAACGACTTTTCTAACGAAGAATTCCAACCAAAAGATAAACAATGCGAAAGTGGAAGGATGTAGGTACCGGGGAATACCTAGACTATCTTACCATGACCAAATCAAGAGTCTCCGTAACCAGCGAGCGTGTATGAGATGAACTATGAGAGTGGAGGAAACCTGGGAGGTATGTAGGGAAACAACCTATTGGAACTCTGTACTCTCTGCCTACTCCGCAAGAAATCTGGCGTAATGATATAGATAGATAGAACCACGAGATAGTTACATACCCATTGAAATATATCCCAAGTATTTTCCCATTGATCCAAACTTACACTAGTACCCAATACCACAGACTTAAATGCCTATTTTAAATCCGCTCCACTTCAGAAACCTATTTAAATCGACCTTTCAGCGCGACCCAAAAACATTACATCTTCATTTATCATCGCCATCTTAGAAGCGTTTACAAGATCTTTATAATTCATCCGTTTTATTGTTTTCGTGCTGATCCAATAGATAAATACAACGATTTATTGGAAAGACTAACAGAATCCGTATTACTCATTCTTTTGGTGAAATAGGAAGGTTTTAGGCACACTGTAAGAAGGTCAATTCTACTAATAAAACAGTCAAAATGTTAGGATGTTTGTAGCTAAATCACGCCAAAACAGCTACATTGATTCCAATGAGATTTGCTAGAGAGGTAGTTTATAAGCTGATATAACATAAATTTGTAAGTAAACTACATAAATATCTATCTATATCTATATCATCACGCCAGCTCCCTCGCGGGGTAGGCAGAGAGTACAGAGTTCCAACAGGTTCTTTCCTTACATACCTCTCTGGCTTCCTCCACTCTCATAGTTCGTCTCATACACACTCGCCGGTTACGGAGACTCTTGACTTGCCCTTCAGATAAGACACGGTCTATTTGGTCACGGTTCACATAAATATCTTAAATAAAACTATTTGCCGAATTTTATCGCGGTTTGTTTTTAATTTTAAAGTTCCTGACGTTTTGAGTGCTTTGCAGCACCCATGGTCACGGGTAAGACTGAAGTGTTAGACATCTAAAAAGCATAATTGTTCCGGGATACCCTCAAACTTCTTGTAATGTTCTTGCAACTTGCAATGTTCGTATGTCTGTCTGTTTTTATAAGCTTTTATTTAACTTATAATGTTTGCATGTCTGTCTGTCTGTCTTCCCGGTTCAAATCTTGTGATCCATTTTTCAAGCACTGGCACCGATTGAGCTGAAATTTAGCAGACGTATGTAAAGTCGGTGACAATGAAACACCATTGAGCTGGTCTGACGATGGAGTCAGTGTAACCCCGGCGTGTTTGGGCTAGTTGGATTTGTCTTGACGAGTATTTTAGACCCAGATGGAGTCCAAGGTCTGATGATGAAGCCGGAAGGAAGCCATAGGAACTCCTCATATAATATCTTCGTTCTGTTTTTGCTATCAAAACTTGTTTTTAAAAAGTTTTTATTTTTAAATAAAAATTATTTTATTTATCCGCACCTTTTATTGTTTCAGATAGGTTCTTTAGTGCTTAGTACATAATAACTAAATAATGAAATCTATCGTTATTTATATCACACACCGCATAATAAATAAATCATTTTCTTCATTAAATGTTTCGGAATTCATCTCAGAATTGTCATAGAGTCCACGTCCCCACCCAGTAACCACGTCTCTCCCATCGTGGGCGTACAAACACCATAAATACACGATCGCACATAAAAACATTCACTTTTCATTTCATACGAATGTTCGGCGTCACTGTTTTATTATTAGATATTTACGCAACGGGTCAATGACCGAAACTTGGCGGTGCTAGCAATGATTGTTTGACGAATCAACCATTTGCTCCAAGGTTGGCTTTGGTTTTGTTTGGCAGGTGGAAAATTACGGCTATATACTTCAACAGTTCACCTAATGACGTAAATAGAATAATATTCAAAGTATTTTTAATTTAGTCCAAGGCTAAAATAGACACCTATCTAAGCCGCGTCTTTAGTTTATTCTTCTAAATAAACTAAAAGCCGCGGGCATGCCTCAAATTGAAGCAACATTTTACTACCTGCAAAGCATGTAGTTGACCTGCTAATTGAATTATATTGTGTCATTCCTGCCTGTTAACATGCTGTTGATAACATTTCATACGTATCTAGCGCATTCAGGTGCCATTTTATTTAAATATCGAATTAATTATTCCGTATGTAATTGTCATAGTAAAAGACGCCTCCATTTGGTTAGCGTTGTTGTCTAGTATAACAATTTAATTGTTCCCTACTTTTATTTGCTGAGGACTTCATAAATACTAGTATTAAATGGTATTAATATAGTTAACTACTATATATATATCACGGTTTTAATATTTAGTTAACATGATGAAATTATTTTCCGTACATTAAATTACTACAACAATGATTTTATTTTCATCTACTCCAATATCATCAACGTGTACCTCAAAAAGTGGTAAACTTTTCGGGCTGCCAACATTAAATGGCGGTGAAAAGTGCGGTGAAACGGGGCGTTTGTTGAATTTTTGGCTTCACCACGCGACGTGCAATTGTGACTGGACGCGCCTTCTGGATATATCGAAGCTAAACCGTTAGGACTATTTGGGCAGAAAAGTTATCGAGTGGCGACCACATGCCAAATAACGTGAAGTGGCCTCCCCCACAAGGTAGATCAATGACCTGGTAAAGGTCGCGGGTGAAACTAGATAAGTACAGTACAATATCGGTAGTCGTGGCGATATTTAGGGAAAGCTTTTGCCGAACAGTCGACGACTTTAAGCTTATGACGATTTAACACTTTTCACGTTTTATTTTTTAGAAGTAGGTTTAGAACTATTATGTTGAAAATAGACCGAGTCTGATATGAAGGACAAGTCAAGAGTCTTCGTAACCGGCGAGCATGTTTGAGACGATCTATAAGAGTGGAGGAAGTCAGAGAGGTATGTAACGCAAGAAACTGTTGGAACTCTGTGAACCTACCCGGCAAGGTATCTGGCGTGATCGTATAGACAGATAGATGTTGAAAATTATCTGTGTGCAATTATTTATAGATTGTGTGGATTCTAAAATGCTAACTAAAAAAAACTAAACTAAAGGATTAGAATTCACTCAAAACAGTGTGTCATGTTAGTGGCCTTATAGTCGGTTTGATAAGTTCCAACAAGTGGCCACCAATCCGCTCTGGGGCCACGCGGTGGAGTATGACCTATTCTCTCTCACCTGTATTTTGAATGAAGGCTTATACAAAGCCGTGGGAAGGTATAGACTGATTGAGTTAAATACTTTTTCATAACTAAAGTATAATGCACGTCTATTTTGTAACATGGCTAATTTAATGGCAATAGTGTTCCCCATTATTACATCGTCCTAACCTCGTCCGCTGAAAGTTTAATGTAGTACTCAAACCCGGAACCTCCTGATTGTTAGCTTCACGATCCTATTAAACCTCTACTACTCCTGCTTGGGGAATATAGGGGTGAAGTGTTTATTCTTTTATTTTTTACCCAAATAATCTTATACAGAAAATTACCAACATCTATTGTAAATATTAATAGAATCTTTTCCATTTGAAATTCCGTAGGCGTATTGTTGGATAAGCTCACAGGTCTCCTGAATCTCGATTTGAATTAAATTAAATGTCAGACTATAATTATCTATTAGGAAAAGTTCACATTCTGGTTATTTTTAGTATTTTATTCTTCTTCTTCTCTTCTATTTATTAAGAAATTAGGGTAGGGTCGAATTTTTTAAGTCCAAGGTTTTAAAATCGTCTAGTACTTTTGATCTTTTAAAAATAGATTTATATCTCGACGTCATTTAATTATGATGGATCGGTAAAGGAAAAGGTTACATATTAAGACGGTATTAGGATGTTTTTGCCGCTCTAAGCTGTTAGTTCAGTGATTTATAGGAGCAACTTCATCCAGCAATCAATACCACATTTTTTTACTTAATTGAATATCTAAGTTGTTAGAAAATACTACAAATAATGATAGAATTAGGGAAGCAGTGTCCTGGTGCCATTTCGAAGGAGGGTTCTTTTGGACGATCATGAAAATTACCAGGTGATGTGCCCCGTGATCTTCGGACTACCAAATTTAATCAGCCCATACCATTGTTGAAAAAATGTGTGTGTAGAAAGTACCCCTCTGCCTCCTAGGGAATATAGATATAACGGTGTTTATTTTTCTTCTCTCGACCCTGTACTAAATGTAGGTGATGAAACTATTGTAACACATGCACAAACCTGCGTTATTTCGCCAACCCAGTTGATCGACATCCCAAATAAAATATACACTGGCCGAAGAAGCCAGCCCAAAGAGTAATTTACCTAAATATCTCGTTGCGTTATATTTCTCGGTGCGAACCGGCGTGCCAAATGATCAAAGATTTTTTAGAGAAACTTCGGCAAGAACGAACTGTTCGATAAGTTTGAGGATCTTTAGTATGTAAGGAAATAACCTGTTGGAACTCTGTACTCCAACAGGCTCTTTGCCTGTGCCTACCCCGCAAGTGAGCTGGCGTGATAATGTAGATAGATAGATAGAACTTAAGTATGAAGGCCTGTAAGAAGAGTGTTCTAACCAGAACACTGTACTCTCTGCCTACCTTGTAAGGGATATGGTGAGATATTCACCAACAGAATATACATTATTTCTTGTCAACATCATTATCATTACACCGTCACGCCTCTATTCCCCAAGCGGGGGTGGCAGAAGTGTACTGAGTACACCCACGTTTCGCCGACGATGTTAGGTCCCATGTAATAGGGGGCGAGCCTATTGCCATATACCGAGCACAATTCCAGACTCCGGGCTCGTACTGGGAAGTTTTTCGTTAGAAAAACTACACATGTATTGAACCTAGGATTTGAACCCAGGACCTCGTGATCACAAAGCGATTCGCTTTGCCACTGGACCAACGAGGCAGTCTTATCTCTTAATGATCATTACATTCATATTTAATGTTATTCTAATTATAGGTAACCACATCATGCATTAACAGCTACTCTATAAATTCAATCAATACATTACAAAGTCGACCAAAATTATAAAACTTTTCTAATACATATAAAAATAATAATATCAGACTATACTGCCCACTGCTGGACAAAGGCCTTCTCTCACTAATCGAGGTGAGAGAGGTTAGGTCATACTCCACCACGCGGACCCAGTGCTGATTGGTGGAGGCAGGTTTGTGGCCACCTGCAGTTGGAACTTATCAAGCCGCCTTTAAGGCCTCCAAATCGGCTTAACGACTACCACATTAAGTGGTAGCCGGGACCAACGGCTTAACGTGCCTTCCGAAGCACGGAGACGCTTGAATATGAAAATGCCACAAACGGTCACCCATCTCGGGCCGACCGAGTCGAACGCTGCTTAACCTTGGTAATCGGTAAAAACAACGCGGTCGCACAGCGCTACGAGCGCCTCTTCTCCTTCCTAATGCATGCTGTTCAAATTTAAAAAAAAGTTTTTTTTTTCTATATAATTTTTTTTATTATATAGTCTCTATATATATATAGATAGAGATAGTATGTAGGTAAAAGTCGATTTTGAACCTATCAAGCCAAATAGGATCACCCGAATAAGATTATTATACTATTAGCAGCCTATACTGTTTTTGACAATAAAATCAACGTGTAACGTCGGGTTATTGAAATTGAAATAATCAGTCTTTACTATACCATAGCTAAAATTAGGCTTTTGCTTATAGATCTATCTATATCATCACACTGGATCCCTTGTGGGATAGGCAGAGAGTACAGAGTTCTAACAGGTTCTTTCCTTACATACCTCTCTGGCTTCCTCCACTCTCATAGTTCGTCTCATACACGCTCGCCGTTTACGGAGACTCTTGACTTTTTCAGCCAAATTTCAGCCAAGTCGGTTAACCGCCAGTGCTTGAAAAATGTATCACAATATTTGAACCGGAAAGACAGACGGACAGAAAGACAGACATACAAACATTGGAAGTTAAATAAAAGCTTCTAAAAAGATATAGGAAAGCAGCAGCAGTTAGAAATAAATTTCGCTTGCGCGTTTGAGATTTGTATAACTATATGACAAATTGTTGACTGGCGCCATCTATCCATGCTGGTTACATTTACCGATATAGTATGAACGCCAGTCACTTTAATGTAATAAATTTTTATTAAGCTACAAGAAAAGTAACAGCAATGTAAACATATGTATTCTATTTCCCACTTTATTAACAGCGGAACTCTAAAAGATAAAATTGTTTCATATAGTAACTTATAGTTATACGAGTCTATTTTAGACTCTATGTGAAACGCGTAAAATTGAGAATGGGCTGCCGAATTCTGTTGCTGTGTGTAAAAATGCGTTTTTTTTGTAGCTACAACTGAGTCATGGCCGAAATGCGTAGCGATGACCTGTGCTGAATTTTCTTGTATTACAATAACTAAAAACTATTTTTTGTATCGTAGAAAGCTTGTGTTTTCATCAAATAACAATTCGTATTTGCTTTTTCTGCGAATGATATGAAAAAAGATATAAATTATTTTTCGTGTATTATAAGAATCGAAGTCAATGTCCAGCCATAAATATACAGCAGATATATTAAAAAAAAAATCACGAGTATAGCTAGTTGTGACTAAAAAATCTATATTTTTAAATCAAAATTGTTCTATTATATAATAGCACCCTATACTGTCCGACTTCTGGGGTCCCGTCTCTCACAAATCGAGGTGAGAGGAATTTTTTTGTATTACAATAACTAAAAACTATTATTTGTATCGTAGAAAGCTTGTGTTTTCATCAAATAACAATTCGTATTTGCTTTTTCTGCGAATGATATCAAAAAAAGATATAAATTATTTTTTTTGTATTATAAGAATCGAAGTCAATGTTCAGCCATAAATATACAGCAGATATATTAAAAAAAATCACGAGTATAGCTAGTTGTGACTAAAAAATCTATATTTTTAAATCAATATTGTATCTATTATATAATAGCACCCTATACTGTCCGACTTCTGGGGTCCCGTCTCTCACAAATCGAGGTGAGAGGAATTAGGTCATACTCCACCAAGCGGACCCAGTACGGATTGGTGGAGGCAGGTTTGTGGCCACCTGCTGTTAGAACTTATCAAGCCGCCCATAAGGCTTATAACTCGTCTTAATGACTAACACATTAAGTGGTAATCAAGATCAACGGCTTAGCATGCTTTCTAAAGCACCGAGACGCTCGAATATGAAAATGCCATAAACGTTCACTCATCTTAGACCGACCGAGTTAAACACTGCTTAACCTTGGTGATTGGTAAGAACACCGCGATTGCACAGCGACTCTATCTATATAATTGTTCTATAAGAATTCTATATTCTCTATTTCTTCCGGAAGAGATCTGGAGCAATGAGATAAAATCAACAAATTTTATTTCCTCGATATTTAAAAGCAAGTTAAAATCAATGCAATATTTTAAAATTTCCTATTCGTAAATATGTAATCGTAATAATGAATTCTCTAATATGGTCTTTCTCAGATGTATCAACATAGATACTATTCTTGCAAATGCTTTGTACTGACGTACGTGTGTTATTTATATGTACATAAAAATATATTGTTACCATATATTTATGACAAAATGTCTATCTATCTGTCTATATCATCGCTAGATGCCTTGCAGGATAGGCAGAGAGTACAAAGTTCTGTCAGGTTCTTTCCTTGTCTTTCCGATATTCTGGCAATGGGTTGAGAGGCGGCACGGGGTACTTACCTACCGACTGACACAGGTGCTGTCTGGGCACGGCTGCTTCGGGCGATACCTGTGCCGGATCGGTCGGGAGGAGACGGCGGAGTGCCACCATTGCGGTGGTTCGGAGGACACAGCCTCGCATACCCTACTGGTGTGTCCGGCTTGGGGTGTGGAACGGCAGCAATTGGCCGCTGAGATCGGAGGGACGACGCTCTCACTCCCGGCTGTGGTATCGGCCATGGTCGAGAGGGAGAACGCCTGGGTGGCTATGGTCGCATTCTGCGGGACCGTAATGGCGGCAAAAGAGGCGGCAGAACGGGAGCGGGAGGAGACTAGCGTGAATCCCGCTCGTAGGAGGCGAGTTGGGCGGAGGCGTAGAGCGTATGCCGCTAATGACCTCCGCCCACCTTGAAAAGTGGCCTGCGGGCGCCGAGCGTGGGCAGCTTGTCGCCTGACCAGTAACAGGCCTGTGACGGAAGTGCGCTGCGTCCTGCGCAGCCTCAAAAAGAATGCACAAGGCACGAAGGAGAGGTCTGTGGAAATAGACCAGGCCCGCCCGTGCCGCAGATGTTCTACCACTTGGCAATTCCTGCGGTACGGCAATTGGGCAAGAGACGGACGCCGGGGGGGTTTTAGTGGGTGCGAGCCCCACATAACTGCCACATCACCAAGTCCAGGATGTGGCAGTATGCGGCAGGCATTTCCCCCCCGGGGGAAAAAAAAAAAAAAAAAAAAAAAAAAAAAAAAAAAAAAGTTCTTTCCTTGTAGACCCCTCTAGCTTCCTCCACTCTCAAAATTCGTCTTATACACGCTAGCCGGTTCCGGAGAACACATTAACAATAAATCGTCAAGCATAAAGTCTTTCCTCAAATCCTATCAAAAAGTCCTCATATCCGAAATTTAATCCGAAAAAGACATAAAAAGTATTTACCCTCCTCGTCGCTCCCTATCATTGAGTATCTGTCGTATCCGCTCAGGTTCCGATGAGTTCCGAGTCCGAAATCGTCCTTTGTCCATTGTAGAGCGCCAACTTTGTTCTCTACACGGCATGGTAGAGCCACATTCGTGCCCACTATGGCGCTCTGTGGGCAAAAGAAATAATATAAAATAATTATAATTAAGAAAAATCTTTTCAACAATAATATCAGTATGATCACGAGGGCCTGGGTTCGAATCCTAGGTCGAACAAAATGGAATTATTCGATATAAAAATTTCCAGTATAAGTCCAGAGTCTGGTATTGTGCCAGGTATAATAGCAGTAGACTCGCCACCCATTACGTGGGGCCTAACTTCCTCGGCGAAAAGTGGGTGTACACAGTACATCTCTGCGACCCCCACTTGAGGAATACAGGCGTGACGATGTAATATTTTGGAGCTAAGATTCGAAACCAAAAGTTCTTTTTTACTCTTGGCCAAGACGAAAAGTCTTATATTGATTGCAATATTTCATAATCAGCAATATTCGTTCCAAAGCCTTACTTATATCGATAAATCATTAAATTATCCACTAGTTAACGGATTATTACTGAAATTATATGACCAAAGTCGTACATAACGACTATAATTTTAAAGCCACTGATTGCCGAGTTGAATTTGAGTTGTGCCATTGGTACAAAGTTAATCACGCAATAGCGAACGGGTGATCTAATTAAACTTGTTTTTTTTTGATTGCTAAATAAATAATATTCTATGAAAAATGTATGGTAGACAAGTACAACGATCGACTTATGAGCTTGGGGAAGATTCAAAACCTGACTTGTGTCTCTAGAATCTTTAATTCTATCTTTTGAGAATTCATAATCATCCGTGCTTGAAGAAATAAGATATCAGATATATTTTTGTATGTGCCTATAGAAATACATTTCATCATCATCATCATCCGTGTCAGTCCACTGCTGGACGTAGGCCTCTCCAATGGCACGCCACTGAGTTCGATCTTCACCCTTCTTCTCCAATCCCTGCCCGCTGCCGTACGAGTATCGTCGCGGCACCTAGCTATAGGGCGCCCTACACTACGCTTGCCGACACGCGGTCTCCACTCAAGAACAAGTCTGCCCCAACGGCCATCGGTTCTGCGGCATATGTGACCTGCCCACTGCCACTTCAGCCTGCTAATTCGCTGAGCTATAACCTTGGTTCTCCTTACCTACTGTAACCTTAGAAATACATTTGCGTACGTGAATTTTATTTTTGTAAAAGCAACCACGATGCTGAAATAATTACTAGTCTGGAGCTACATTTTTGATGTGTAACATCTTTCCTCTCGGTTGCTGGTTATATTGTATGGGAGTGATTTTGGAAAAGAGACGGAAATGTGTTACAGGAAACCGGGGAAGCGCGTGCTATTTGATATGACCAATGAGCGCGCGCTATTTGATTTGACCAATGAGCGCGCGCTATCTGATTTGACCAATGACCGCGCGTGGTGGAACCGGGGAAGCGCGCGCTATTTGATTTGACCAATGAGCGCGCGCTATTTGATTTGACCAATGAGTCAATGAGTCATATAAACTTCATAGTAGGATATCATGTCAGATGTTACACATCATATGCGACTACTGCAAGGCTCGCTCGATTTTTATTAATATATTGTCGCATATCGTTTGCCCTTTCCATTGGTTATTTTTTACGTACTTTAAGTCTGTTTATTTCCTGATCAAAATTAATTTCTAAAATTCCATGAAAGCAGTTTTCTTTATATTTTAATTAAAACAATCTTATCTTAACTGAAGGATGTCAAGATTCTCCGTAACCGGCGAGCATGTATGAGACGAACTATGAGAGTGGAGGAAGCCAAAGAGGCCTGTATGCAAAGAACCTGTAGGAACTCAGTACTTTCTACCCCGCAAGGTATTTGGCGTAAGGTTATAGTCAGATTGATAGAATAATCTTGTTTTGAGTAAAGTTGTCGATCTTTACGACTTACGCTACTTTTGCTCTAGGACCCGGAACTTCGAATCACTCTGTATAATATATGCGATATAAAATCTACACAATATTAACAGGTCAAGTTCTATAGATTAGATTAGATTAGAGTTAATAACATACTAATTAACATAACGTGTGGTATGCTTAATATTTTAAGAATCCTTAAATACCGGATTGTTTTTAACGAAATTAGGGCTGCTACCTTTTTTAAACACGGATACTTTTGCCCAAATAAAATATAAACACTGTCACGCCTATATTCCCCAAGCAGGGGTGGCAGAGGTGCACAGAATACATCCACTTATCGCCGACGATGTAAGGTCCCATGTATTAGGGAGCGAGCCTATTGCCATACACCGGGCACAGTTCCAGACTCCGGACTCACAGTGGGAATTTTTCGTTACAAAAACTACATTTGTCCGACCTAGGATTTGAACCCAAGACCTCGTGATTACAAAAAGATGCGCTTTGCCACTAGACCAACAAAGCAGTCTACCACTAGACCAAAAGAAATAGGTTTGCAAAAGATCAAATAAAAATCTCGTATAGAAATCACATAAACGCGTAACCACCTAGTTTACTTTCTATCTATCTATATCATCACGCCAGATCCCTTGCGGGGTAGGCAGAGAGTACAGTGTTCCAACAGATTCTTTCCTTAAATACCTCCCTAGCTTCCTCCACTCTCATAGTTCGTCTCAAACACGCTCACCGGTTACGTAGACTCTTGACTTGTCCTTCAGATAAGACTCTGTCTATTTTGGAGTATTTCTTTATATTCAAAACATCATTTTTTCCTCTCTCACACAATTTCTTCCGCTCCATATAACTTTTAATCCGTGTCTTATATGGGTTTCTAAGATACAGGCTGTTTTCTTTACATTTTAAGGTTTGTAGTTTGCTATAACTACTCTGTGGTAAATAAAAATCTATCGCTACTAGGTCAGCATGCTGACAGTTTATCTACCTATATCATTGTGTCAGATCCCTGGCAGGATAGGCATAAAATACAGAGTCAACATTTAATCGAGTATTTTAAAATTCTTAAGGAAAAAAACCGTTTATTGACAGCGTGTTCTAATATTTACGCGAATTTTCTATCTATCTATCTATATCATCACGCCAGATCCGTTACGGGGTCGGCAGAGAGTACAGAGTTCCAACAGGCTCTTTCCTTACATACCTCTCTGGCTTCCTCTACTCTCATAGTTCGTCTCATACACGCTCGCCGGTTACGGAGACTCCTGACTTGTCCTTCAGTTAAGACCCGGTCTATTTGGTCATGGTAAGATAGTCTAGGTCTTCCCCGGTACCTACATCCTTCCACTTTCGCATTGTATATCAGTTTACGCGAATTTTGCTCATGAAATAAAGCTATTTTTTTCGGATTTAATTAAAAAGCATATAGTTTCAATGTTTGTTGATGCTCAAAGAATTCTTGATTCAAAACAAAGAAAAAACTGCTCAAATCAAAAGATGTAAGGATCGATGTATGTGGGTTAGTCTTTCACACCAAAACTACTAAACGGATTTTGCTAAAACTATACAGTAATATAACTTATTCATTAGAATTACATATAGGACATATACATATATAATTTATGAAGATATTACAGAATAAACGCGAGCTCAGCCGCAGGTAAGAGGCCTTCCTCCACTTTTTCCACTTCTCTCAGTTCGTTGCCATGTCGACCAGTCTTTCAAAAAGGTGTCCAGTTCGTCCCGCCATCTTCGCTTCGGTCTACCGCGTTGTATTTTTGTATTTCGTGGTCACCCAGTCAGTTATTATTTTGGCCCATAGAGATAGTCTTGAATAAATAATTCAATATGTTAAACCGTACATTTTATAGTCAAGTGTGAACCCTGATCCAGGCCAGCGATCGTAGCCGAACGATAAACCGAAGTGGCGCGCCGACTAACAAAATGCCTATGTAAATGACTTGAGCAATTATAAATTCAAATTTATGCCAACCTGACGCCACGGCGCAAGTTATAAAAAACAACGAACTTTATATTTTTATATCATCACGCCAGCTCCCTCGGTGGGCAGAGAGTACAGAGTTTCAATAAGTTCTTTCTTTACAGACCACTCTGGCTTCCTCTACTCTTATAGTTTGTCAAATGCACTCTTTTCGGTTTCAGAGACTTCTGACTAAGCGACAGCAGTTGGGAAAAGCGATATTAATAATTAAAAAATATACCGTCACTCCCCAAATAAGGATACACACATGACATTTCTTTGTCGATATTAGGGCCCGAGGCAATAGATGTCAATTTTTTTTTTCTTAAGAATAACGTCGCCCCACACTAGGATTTATACCTGTGTCATGGGTGCGTTTAAAAACATGAAAATTCACCTACACAAATACCCATACCGAAACAAATAATTTTGGATCACACAAAAATTTGTCCCGTGCGGGAATCGAACCCGCGACTATACGACCCAGTGGGCGGAGCGACTTAAGCTCATAACCACTGCGCCAAATCGTCCGTCAATTTTAAATTATACAGGTCACAATTTATGACTCTTAGATGGCTACTAAGAATTTTTTCATGTAAAATCGAATTATACTATCCGATCCACTTAACAAACTTTGCAGTACTCATTCAAAATATTGAAAGCGAGATATAGACGTAAAACAGATTATAAATAATATCAGCCTATAATGTCCCACTGCTGGGCAAAGGCCTACTCTCACAAATAGAGGTGAAAGGGATTAGGTTATGCTTCACCACGCGGACCCAGTGCGGATTAGTTGAGGCAGGTATGTGGCTACCTGCTGTTGGAATTTATCAAGCCGCTTATAAGGCTTCCAACTCCGCTTAACAACTACCACATTATCTGGTAACCGGTACCAACGGCTTAACATGCCTTCGGAAGCACGGAGACGCTCGAATATGTAAATGCCATAAACGGTTTTCCATCTCAGGCCGACTGAGTCGAACGCTACAAGCGCCTCCCAAAACAGATTCCTTTCGAAAAATATGATTGATATAATAACTACCTATAAAACATTATAGAGATAACTTAGATAAGTACAAATTCATTTATAAGCTTTATATTTCTTTTAAGTAATAATAGCAACGGCGTTTGTGAAATACTAAACCTAATTGCCACAAGATCATATAATATCTATCCGGTCACGACTTGCTTTATGCTTAAACTAGCCTATGGAAAAAACAGCAAATTTGTTTTGCAGGTTGCTCAATAGCCTTACCAAATTGTTTGTTATACAACTAAAAATATTTTACACAAAAAATAGTGTTTGTATATCATAGCTAACAATAAATGTTTAGTGTAACCACATTGTCAGTTTTTGTCCAACACTGCAATGCAAAAAAATGCTTACACTAACAGTGGCGTAAAGGTTTTTTGTTCGCTTTTAACTTGAACCAAACGCAAAAAGTTTGTTTACATGCCGGCGCAACTAAAAACTATCAGCCTGATGTTTGACAACACAGTTTCAAATACAAAGATAGATATAATAAATGTCTGTTAAGCCTCGTGTTCATTAGGGAACAAATGTCTCACGACATGTGTCTCTGATGACGTCAAACGAAGTCTCGCGACGTCGTTCGTTGTCCTATGACCTACGTCGTCCACAGTGGACGACATAGGACGCCGGACATTATCGGGCGACGACACTCGACTTCGCGTGACATCTCAAGCGACCCGTCGCGGGACAAATGTTGTTGATGCCTACGAAGCTTAGCATGTCACTCGAAATCGAGGCACGTCGCTTGACATCTTGTACCGCGACCTATGTCGTCCACATTTGTTTTGTCGGTTACCACATGTCGCCTGCAGAGGTTCCATTCATCATTCGGCCACACTGCTACGGAAAACTTGTCTACACTATGTGACATTTGTTCTTTAATAAAACATCGCAGCGACAGATGATAGGTCAGGCGACGTTACCCGACAATTGTGGCAAAATCGAGCAACTTGTTCCTTGCATCGCTTTTGGGGAACAAAAATCGTTAAAAGTAGATATGTGTTATACTACAATATGGACAAACGATGTATGGGACATTTTCTGGCGAGACATTGCAACCGATTACACACATGTGGATCTCATGGATCCCGGGACAGATGTCACAGGACGTCGAGCGACGTCTGACGTCACCATCGACACTTGTCCCGGGTTATTTGTCTCGCAATAAATACGACGGTTTATATCAAGATTTTGCTAATCTCATATATTAATATTCATGTGATTCCAACTATTTAGTTAATAATAAAACATTTTGATAGATTACGATCGGCAGCCCTAATTTATTAGTGGTTAAGAAAACTCGTTTCGTGTTGATTAGAATTTTTTAGAGTTATTTATTGATACTTCTTTCTTTGGACTGGTCTGAAACTGGTTCTTACACGGGTGCTTCTAAATAAATTCTTACTGTAAAACGACTTGTAGAAATGTTGTTAAATATGTAGATTAATAAGATATAGTAATTATAAGTTATAGCTTCGAATCCCTATATGTTATAGTTCGGACAAACTGTAACTGGACAAATTTAGGGCTCGCAGGTCTGATGAAGCTAATCCTTTCGCGATACAAATTCATAAAAATAACATTTCTTATTTCAATCCTCTAGTACGAATGCTTTGGCAGTATAATGATTTGGCCACGTGTAATCCTAACTTTGATATTTTTGAAAATCGAATCTGTAAATACATTAGAAATGTAAAAAATATCCTCCATCGAACACATAGTTAGTATTATATGTATCTTCTCTTCTTGCAATTTCGTACGTTTTAATTCTTAGCACTCACACGATAAGTTTATTATCGCCCTTTCCCTAAATCCTGTTTATGCTATCTATCTATCTATCTATCTATATCATCACGCGAGCTCCCTCGCGGGGTAGGCAGAGAGTACAGAGTTCCAACAGGTTATTTCCTTACATACCTCTCTGGCTTCCTCCACTCTCATAGTTCGTCTCATACACGCTCACCGGTTACGGAGACTCTTGACTTTTCCTTCAGATAAGACTCGGTTTATTTTTAATCCTTTATCAATTAACAATAAATATTTATCCACCAACTTACTTTTATTGGCACAATCTCCAGAACATCACTAGGTATAGTTCAAGAACCTTAAAATAGAAAATGGTATTGCCAAACATCATAAACTTGTTAAGTAAGCTATAAAAGTTAAGTTTAACACCGTACACAGAACGTTGTGTTAACTATTAATTAAATTAACGTACATCTTCCGTTAAAAGTGCAATTAACGGTCAGTTGTGTCATCCGCTAGCAGCCGGTTTCAATATTTAACTCCAGGATAAATTACGGACGATTTAGCGCAGTGGTTAATAGCTTAAGATGCTCTGCCCACTGTGTCAATAGTCGCGGGTTCGATTCCCGCACGTGCACATCTTTGTGTGATCCACAATTATTTGTTCCGGTCTGGGTATTTGTGTTTGTAAATTATCATGTTTATAAACGCACCCACGACACAGGAATAAGTCCTCGTGTGGGGCTACATTTAAAAAAAAAATTGCTTTGTGTCAGTTGAATTTTGACAGAACTTCTATAAAAATATGTCAAAATTCTATCCGTAGTAGACAAATCTATCTCTGTTAAATATTGAAACCAGCCGTAAATGGATATACAGTTTAATTGAAATTTTAATGCTTCATTGGTTAAACCTGTTTAAGATGGTCCGTGTTTATTTGTCCCATTTTAAGGCCATAGCATCTAAAAAGATATGAGGAGTGATTTTTCAAACGGGGTTATTTAAAAAAGAGTTTAGAAGAGTTTATTCAGAAAGAGTCAAGCTTTCCAAAATACGAAATATGCCCGAAAGCTCTTTCCAAAATACGTATTAAAAAGTTTGCTTTAAGATTAGCCCTAGATCTAAGAAAAAATAATATGCATTTTCTGGTGAAAAAAAATTCGTGGAGAACTAAAAATCAAAAATAAACCGCGATAAAATCCGTAAAATAGTTTTATTTCATGTGTAATATTCGAGTAAATTTAAGAACTCAATAAAAAAAAATTATATCTATATCATCACGCCAGATCCCTTACGGGGTAGGCAGAGAGTACAGAGTTCCAACAAATATATTATTATTATATACGGTCTTGTTGGTCTAGTGGCAAAGCGCATCGCTTTGTTATCACGAGGACCTGGGTTGTGTGTGTGAAAAGTAGGTGTACTCTTTGTACCACTGCCACCCCCGCTTGGGGAATATAGGCGTGCCGATCTGTATTTATATTGTATTACTTCATGCACTTATGTCCATTGGCGGATTAAATGCCTAAAGCACCTTATCTAATTAACTAATATGGTGAAGCCGTAAAGACCTCTTAAGCAATGGTAAACTCATTTCTATAACACACTCAACACAATGCTATTATTATCAGATTCATTATAAAATCAGGAGTCTTCCTAACTGGCGAGAGTTTATGAGACGAATGAGTGGGGAAAGCTAGAGAAGTCTGTAAGGAAAGAACCTGATGGAACTCTGTGCTCTCTGTACACCGCGAGGGATCGCGTGATGATATATAGATAGACTCAAAAGCAAATTTTTGCTTTTAATTAACTCGTTTTTTAAACGGAATTAGATAGAATTTTATCAACTAATGCGAATCGCTCGAGATTAAATTAGTATGTGAATTTAGCAGTTTTTTTTAACAACATCTAAAAATCACAGACTATTTTATCGTTATATACAAATTAGGCGCTCGTAGCGCTGTGCGACCGCGGTATTCTTACCGATCACCAAGGTTAAGTAGCGTTTGACTTGGTCGGCCTGAGATGGGTGACCGTTTGTGGCATTTTCGTATTCGAGCGTCTCCGTGCTTCGGAAGGCACGTTAAGCCGTTGGTCCCAGTTACCACTTAATGTGGTAGTCGTTAAGCCGAGTTGGAAGCCTTAAAGGCGGCTTGATAAGTTCCAACAGCAGGTGGCCACAAACCAATCCACACCCTCAAACCTAAAATTATCCTATCGAGTTACCAATATGCCCTACCCTAAAGTTTTACCACTAAAAGTTTTACACAGAACCAAATGCATCCCACAAACAAACGCCACTCTTCTCAGAATAAACCAAAACATTTACACAAAAAAGGGGTTTAGTCTTACCTGATCTTCGGGTTGTCTATCAAACTTCTGCTCCTGGTAACCATGGCAACCGGAAATCAGGACTATAAACAACACAAACACAACATCCGTTCTCCATATCCGGTTTCTAAATTTGAATTTGGAATCATCCCTGCGCACACGCAGACCTATAAATGGTGTTCCTTTTTCGAATGCACATTTATTTTTTGTCGCCATAGTTCATATGTTTGAAGCATATTGGTGACAATGGGGTGTTCTGTTTTCTATCATTTGTGAGGTTTATTCATGTGTTGTTTCGCATTTTATCTGAAACAAGAAGAAAAATATATTATTTTTTTTGGAAATGACGGCTTTAGGTGAATGGATGAAGGTCGAATTTTCTGCAAATGAATATGAATCCTATTTATAAATTGACTAGCAGTCTCCCGCGACTTCGTGCCCGGTCGACAACAGCGCCACCTATCGGGTCTATGTTTTGGTGGTTTCTAATGGTGAAAGAATCATTAAAATTGGTCCAGTAGTTTTTGAGTTTATTCGTTACAAACATACAAATCTTTCCTCTTTATTATATTAGTGAAGATAACAATTCATACCATCGTTACCGTACTAAAGGTTTAATTATGTACTACAGTTATTTAATTAGAGCATTATATTTTCTCGAAAAAAGCATAACGTCAATATTTGCTAATAGCTGAGCTGTTTGTTCATAGAAAACTATGAACAAACAGCTCAGCAGCTTATATACTCGTAAATGCTTTTTTCGAGAAAAATTATAGATAAGGCTGTAAGTGGCAGCAGGCGAAACATTTTAACATCTACATAGAATATTCATATTTATTTATACTAGGACTTATTCTGATGGAAAAGTCAAGAGTCTCCGTAACCGGCGAGCGTGTATGAGACGAACTAAGAGAGTCGAGGAAGCCAGAGAGGTATGTAAGGAAAGAACCTGTTGGAACTCTGTACTCGCTGCCTACCCCGCAAGGGATCTGGCGTGAGGTTATAGATAAATAGATAGATAGATTACTAGGACATAAGGTTTAAGAAATTAATGACGTAAATTCGAATTATGAGTAACTTATACTTCATGAACTTTGATTGAATGTCGAAGTGTCCAACGAACAAAGTCCAATTACAGTATTTATATTTGGCATTAATAACCTTACCGAGCGCGTCACCGCGCGACACCGCAGAAGGTCACACAGCGCTCGTAGTGCTGTGCGACCGCGGTGTTCTTACCGATCACCAAGGTTAAACAGCGTTCGACTCGGTCGGCCAGAGATGGATGACCGTTCGTAGCATTTACATATTCGAGCGTCTCCGTGCTTCGGAAGGCACGTTAAGCCGTTGGTCCCGGTTACCACTTAATGTGGTAGTCGTTAAGCCGAGTTGGAAGCCTTAAAGGCGGCTTGATAAGTTCCAACAGCAGGTGGCCACAAACCTGCTTCCACCAATCCGCACTGGGTCCGCGTGGTGGAGTATGACCTAATCTCTCTCACCTCGATTTGTGAGAGAAGGCCTTTGCCCAGCAGAGGGCAGTATAGGCTGATATTGTAACCTTACCGACGGGCAAGAAAATTGAAAATGCCATTTATTTTATTTGGTATATTTAACTTTGTTCTATAGGACCGTCGATGTCAAAAAAAGCAGAGATGGGCAAAATGTAATCAGATTAATAATCAACCACCCCCGCTTGGGGAATATAGGCGTGACGGTGGATTAATGATTAACAATTAAAATTACATTTTGTTAATTTCCACAATTACGATTACAAAATGCAATTGTAATCATAAATCTGATTACATTTTGTCCATCTCTGAAAGAAAGTACTGAAAAGGACTTCACTGCGATATCTTTACATGCGGTTATAAAAAATCTTTTAAAAGAAAAAGGTAAACCGACTTCAAAAAGCAAAAAAATAAATATTTGAAGTCGGTGCTGGTTGGTGCAGTCGGTTACTTGGCATTGACTTCAAATATTTATTTTTTGCTTTTTGAAGTCGGTTTACCTTTATTTTAAAGATTTTTATTTTACTATTTTAAGTGACGAGTGAATTATTTAGTACATAATATTTATATACCGATATTATATTATTTTGCTGAGTTGTACAGTAAGGTACCTACAGGATTAATATAATGACTATAATAACGGAATCTATACATTCGTGCTGTTCGCCGTTAAGGAGTTCCCTCTTGTATCTTCAAAGTCCAAGGTCCAATACCATTAAAATAGGACCACCTCAAAATAGTTTTGAGGTGGTCCTATTTTAATGGTATTGGACCCAATGCAAAAAGAATCATCAAAATCGGTTCATAAGCAAAAGAGTTATAAAAAAGGACGAATTATGAAGCTACTTTCTTGAAGTTGGCTAATATACTGCTTAGTTCTATAGTAGGGTACCTATAGGATTGACGTAATACCCATAATATCTCAATTTACACATGCCTATTGTTTGTCGTTAAGGAGTTCCCTGGTGTATCTTCTAAGTCCAAGGTCCAATGCCAATAAAATTAAAATGGGGCTACCTTGGAGGTATACTGAACCCAATGCAAAAAAATATTATCAAAATCGGTCCACAATTGACGGAAATATCGGTGAACATACATAAAAAAAAAGCATACATACAACCGATCATAGAACCTCCTCCTTTTTGAAGTCGGTTAAAAAAATAGAACATACGATTATACGGCTTAAGTCCATATTTGAATAATTAGCCTAATTTACAATACATAAATTAGCACATTTATCAAATAAATTTATTTTATCTTTAGGTATCTCTACGCTGTAAATATTAAGTCGTTTCGAGTTAAATGTCATGTAAAACAGCCCCCTGTAGCGTTGTATTCTAATTTCTAAACTAGATTTAGATTTTTTTAAATAAATCATTTTTTTTTATTTTTTTTTCTCTTTTTAAAAACGTAGCCCCACACTAGGATTTATTCCTGTGTCGTGGGTGCGTTTACAAACATGAAAATTCACAAACACAAATACCCAGACCGGAACACATAATTGTGGATCACACAAAAATTTGTCCCGTGCGGGAATCGAACCCGCGACTATTAGACACAGTGGGCGGAGCAGCTCAAGCTCTTAACAACTGCGCTAAATCGTCGTCGTAAAATTATATGTGTACTGACTCGTTGGTCTAGTGGGAAAGTGATCACGAGGTCCCGGGTGCAAATCCTAGGTTGGACAAGTGTAGTTTTTCTAACGAAAACTTCCCAGTACGAGTCCGGAGTCAGGAATTGTGCCCGGTATATGGCAATATGCTCGCCCCCTATTACATGGGACCTAACATCGTCGGCGAAACGTGGGTTCAGTCAGTACGCCTCTGCTACCCCCGCTTGGGGAATATAGGCGTGACGGTGTGTGTTATTATGTGTGTCTGATCCTAAGAATAAAAATTATCTAGAAGCCGCTATTGCCTGCCGCGCGGTCAAGCAAAAAATTCAACAAACGTCCCATATTCACTGAACTTCCCACCCGCGTTAGATTTCCGTTCGGTAATACTGGCCTAAATCCTAACAAAATTTTTACACCGTCACGCCTATAATTCCCAAGCGGGGTGGTAGAGGTGTACTAAGTACACCCACGATTCCCCGACGATGATCCCATGTAATAGGGGGCGAGCCTTTTGCCATATACCGGGCACAATTCCAGACTCCGGACTCGTGCTGGGAAGTTTTCGTGAGAAAAACTACCCTTGTCCGACTTAGGATTTGAACCCAAGACCCCGTGATCACAAAGCGATGCGCTTTGCCACTAGACCAACGAGCCAGATTAACCAAATTATTTCCTAGAAATACATTCATTATCTAAATCAACCAATCTCCTTCTATTAGGATTCATAGCTTTTTATCATTCTAAATTTGCTGTCCACCAAAAATATTATCCTTAGCTTTAAATAAAAATTAGCTGTCACAAAATAATAAATCACAATTATTTATGTTCGTTTAGCCGTTATAATTAAGTTATTAAAGCGCTTTTAATCTAGCTAATATTGTTAGTCTGCGAATCCGTTAGACTGTGACACCCGTTTACGTGAAATAAATTTATTTATCGCTTTATTTTTATATGCTTGTATGTTTTTTTTTATTGTAATTGGTTAAACAGGTGCAGGTCACGAGATTCTGAGTTCGAATCTTAGATCAGACAAAATTTATTGTTCCTATCTAAAAATTTTCACTTGTAGTCTGGTCTGCAACAGGCTCGCTACCTATCACGTATACATGTATGGAGATGTGCCACCATAATACCATAGTATTATATACCATTATAATAATCTTTATGGTATATAATACCATAGTATTATTAATATAACTAAACTTAACAACCATTATAATAACAATGCTCCGTTGGTTCGGGCATATAGAAAGAATGCCAGAAGAAAGAATGACAAAACAGATATACAATGCGAAAGAGGAAGGATGTAGGTACCGGGGAAGACCTAGACTATCTTACCATGACCAAATAGACCGTGTCTTATCTGAAGGGCAAGTCAAAGTCTCCGTAACCGGCGAGTGTGTATGAGACGAACTATGAGAGTGGAGGAAGCCGGAGAGGTATGTAAGGAAAAAATCTGTTGGAACTCTGTACTCTCTGCCTAGTCATGAGGGAGCTGGTGTGATGATATAGATAGATAGATAATAAACTTTAATACCATTATTACAGAGTCATACAAGGATATTTCGCCCCGCGACTAAATCGCTGTACAATTAGTTTGCCGAGAAACTACACTTCATGCACGAGGCACGTCACTTGGCCATGCGAATCCTTTAATCGTAGCCGCCGCCAACTACGATCCCCCCTCGACCCCTGCCGCCACCGCCGGCCGCAACATGTTCTCTCCGGTCCCCCCGACGCTTTGTCATCCATTCTTTCCGCTCAGAATACGGGCGACGACAACGTAGTCGTAGATTCCCTCCCATAGCCGGCGGTTGACCGGTGCACTTAGTAGTGCACCCCGTCCCCCCACAGCGACTGTCCCAACCGAGGGCGCCTCTTCAAGGCGCCCTCGAGTATGTCGCCTCTTGCCCTTCTGGCTCGAGCGTAGTGGTTGCACGCTCGTCCTTAAGTCCGGTGAAGCTGTAAAGGCCTCGCGGCGAACAGCGTACATCACTCACACACACACACACACACACTTGGGGTAACACTGAAAATGAGTGCTGTGCTGTGGTTCACGCTGTAACACAGATTAACGCTGAGTCTTACCCCATTAGTGCGGCTACGAAGTATGTACCTACATGTAATTTTTGTGTTTTTTTTTTATTTTTGCTGCCTCGTTGGTCTAGTGGCAAAGCGCATCGCTTTGTGATCACGAGGTCCTGGGTTCAAATCCTAGGTCGGACAAGTGTAGTTTTTCTAACAAAACTTCCCAGTACGAGTCCGGAGTCTGGAATTGTGCCCGGTATATAGCAATAAGCTCGCCCCCTATTACATGGGACCTAAAATCGTTGACGAAACGTGGTGTACTCAGTACACCTCTGCCACCCCCGTCAGGGGAATATAGGCGTGACGGTGTTTTATTTTTGTGTTTTCGTTATACCTTATAATCTGTAGTGAACTAAGCTGTTAGCTAGTTCGACGGACGATTTAGCGCAGTGGTTAAGAGCTTAAGCCGCTCCGTCCATTGTCTAATAGTCGCGGGTTCGATTCCCGCACGGGACAAATCTTTGTGTGATCCACAATTACTTGTTCCGGTCTGGGTATCTGTGTATGTGAATTTTCATGTTTGTAAACGGATAAATACTAGTGTGGGGCTACGTTTTCTAAAAAAAAAGCTGTACTATAAAATATACTTTTCATGTAATTGAAGAAAATGATAAAATTTCGGGGGTCCCTCCCGTGACCTTTAGTGCTGCAAAGCACTCAAAACGTCGGGAGCTAAAAATCAAAAATAAACCGCGATAAAATCCGTAAAATAGTTTTATTTTATGTGTAATATTCGCGTAAATCTAAGAACTCAAATATACTTTTCTTTTTTCTTCTTTCTAAAGTCAGAACTAACGCTATCATCGAGTGAAATGTCACTTTATGACAGTCGCAGAGTTGCCGTTTGCTATGAAATTTACCCAAGTTATTTTGTTATTTAGTAACCGGTTGGACGCACCTGTTAAAATATTTCCCTGGTAGAAGGAAAATTTTACTAAATGATTTTGAACCCTTATTTGAGACATATCCAAGATACCCCAGTGCCTCAAGACTAAAGTTTTTAGTCAATATGTGTTGCCAGTGTTGACATACGGATTAGAGAGGTGGTCTCTTACAATAGGTCTCATAAAAAAGCTCAGAGTTGCTCAGCGAGCTATTGAAAGAGCTATGCTCGGCGTTTCCCTACGTGATCGAATCAGAAATGAGGAGATTCGTAGAAGAACCAAGGTCACCGACATAGCCTATAGGATTAGTAAGCTGAAGTGGCAATGGGCGGGCCACATAGCGCGAAGATCGGACGGGCGTTGGGGCGGAAAGATTCTAGAGTGGAGACCACGTATTGGCAAGCGCAGCGTGGGACGGCCACCTAACCAGATGGACCGACGATCTTTTGAGGATCGCAGGAAGTCGTTGGATGCAGGTGGCATCGGACCGGCTGCGCTGGAGAGCGATTGGGGAGGCCTATGTTCAGCAGTGGACAAATATAGGCTGATATGGTGATGATGATGATGAACTCTTATTTCACACCAACGCCTGTCAATGTCATCCACGGGCCGAAACATCCTTGTGGCACTATAAAATACATTCCAATACTCTGACAGTGCTACAACGTGTCATATGTTCCAGCCATCTGCGTCTGATACAGAAACCTAATACTTCTAGATACGACAATTTTGTAATAACAGATAACCTAGTTATAGGTAGAGTTTTGAGGGCGTTATATTTCAAATTGTTGCCTATGACCACAGTTAACATTTCTTCCTCCAGTGCATCACTATTGCATTTGCAACATTTTGAGAAATGAGTTAAGCATAAATAATAATATCAGGCATAGGGGTTCTCTTACAAATCGAGGTGAGAGAGATTAGGTCATACACCACCACGAAGACACAGTGCGGATTGGTGGAGATAGGTTATGACCACCTGCTGTTACTTATCAAGGGCCCTAACATGGTTTAACGACTACCATATTACGTGGAAACCGGGATCAACGGCTTAGCGTGCCTGCCGAAGCACAGAGGCGCTCGAATATGAAAATGCCACAAACGGTCACCCATCTCAGGCCGATCAAGTCAAAAGCTGCTTAACCTTAGTGATCGGTAAGAACACCGCGGTCGCACAGTGCTACGAACGCCTGTATTATTGGGTCTATGTAAGCATGTATTCTGTGATCTAAAGTACTCTGCACTTGTTGTGATAATATCCCTGATGTGGTACTAACAGTTTCCATGTAAGTGCGTATGTATGTCTCAGTATGGTTTGGTGTATTTTGAATCTAGCGTTACACCAGGGGATTTTACAGGCTAGTACCCCAACGTCACAAATCGTCCACGTTTCAAAAATCTAAAATAGTATTCATATTGGAAAGAGACTAAGAGGTTGTAACCCTATGCGCTGGTCTGATCAGATCCGATCCGCCCTGGGCACCACAATTTCTGATGCAATACACACGGCTGAGAACCGAGCCGGTTGGCGGAACATAATCCGCAATATCGTTGTTCCTGGAGGTCACGACCCTCAACATTGAGGATATCGACGCAAGGAGGAGGAGTATTCATATTATAATACTATGTTTTATTTTAAAAACCTTACCGTAAGGACCTATTTTATCTTGCCTAAATCAAGAACTGTCATAAACTTCAAATCTTTAAATTCTTCTATCTATATCATCACGCCAGATCCCTTGCGGGGTAGGCAGAGAGTACAGAGTTCCAAAAGGTTCTTTCCTTGCATACCTCTCTGGCTTCCTTTAAATTCTTCTACTGAAAAAATGCATTTTTGCAAAAATTACGTGTTGCAGTGTGGATTATGTAACCAGTTAAGCATCTCAATATAAGTGGTGCAAATAAGAATCACGCCTTCAGACGCACGCTCTACGCGACTTCTCGGAAGTGTTCATCAGGTAGCGCCCTCTGAGAGCTGCCGAGAAGCCACGTAGAGAACGCGTGTGTGCGTGATTCAGATTCAGACCTCTGGTATTGAGATGCTCAACTGTTTACGTATATTAACTGTGATATACCTCTTGTAAAATTCTTCGTGCATTTAAAAATTACAATAAGTACACGGACTGCCTCATTGGTCTAGTGGCAAAGAGCATCGTTTTGTGATCACGAGGTCCTGGATTCAAATCCTAGATCAGACAAGTTTAGCTTTTCTAACGAAAAATTTCCAGTATAATTCCGGAGTCTGGAATTGTGTCCGGTATATGGCAATAGACTCGCCCCCTATTACATGGGACCTCACATCGTCGGCGAAAAGTGGGTGTACTCAGTACACCTTTGCTACATCCACTTGGGAAACATAGGCGTGACGGCGTTTATTTTAATTTTTTTAAGATAAATTATTTCCGGAATGGGGAAGGTGTATTTTAAACTATAAACCCCTATTTTGCCGACAGTGTTAGACCTAAATCTATACTTAATGTTCCCTGAATCCCTCAAATGGCGCAAATATAGCAACCTTGACAGGGGTTATAAGTTTAAGCCGTTTGGGGTAGAGACGCTTGGTTCGTGGGGTCCTGACGTACATTACATTCTCGGCGATATCTCTAAATTGCTGAACGACGTCACTGGTAATCAGAGGGTTGGTTCTTACCTCGCACAGAGGATAAGCATTGTCATACAACGTGACAATGCTGCCAGCCTTCTGGGCACACTGCCAAGCGGCAGGGATTTAGCAAAAATATATTGTTTGTAAATATTAATTTTATTCATATTTTAGTATTTTCTGTATATAGTTTTTATTTTAACTGTGTAAATATGTAATGTTGCTATTATATTAAGTTGTTGTCATATAGTTTATTATAAAAATATTATACTTATACTAATATTATAAAGAGGACAGATGTGTTTGTTTGTAAACGATAAACTCTGCCTACCCCGCAAGGGATCTGGCGTGAGGTTATAGATAGATAGATAGATAGATAGATAAACTCTAAAACTGCTTTCAATATTTTTTTCACCATTAGACGGATACATTATCCAAAAGTAAGACCCTGTAAATGGCGCTGTTGTCGACCGGTTTCTAACCAAAATGAAATGTAACCTAACAAATAAAACTACAAAGCTGTGTGCAATAAATGATTAAAATAACAGTTTTGTTTAAAACGATGTCAAGTGCAGTCTATAAATTATATCAAAGGAAGTGCGCTGTAATATTTCCTGGTCGTCCTCAATCTAAATCAACGAAATAATCGCTGGCAAAGAATTTGATAGTTTTCATGCTTCTAATGCCGATGATTGCAGTGTTTCTTTATTTCTTTCTTTTCCACAAATCAATATGATTTTAAAAGTGCATACCTTTAAAGTTATATTGATTTGTGGAAAAGACCTGCTGCAGTTGAAAAGCACGCACGGAATGCAATGGATTTGACGAATTGGCATCGAAATTAGCGCTATGTGGATAGCATATTGATGGTAAAGAAATGAAAAGAATATCTATTCACATTATAAAGACCACAATTCCAGACTCCGGACTACGACGGATTCTTTTTCCGTAGAAAAAGTAGGATTTCCATAGAAAAAGTATTACGCAGTCTTGAGTTGAACTCGAAACTGCGTAATCGCCATCCTCCTTATACGGTACTAGACCAATAAACTAATCAAAATCATCACAAACCAAACGCATTTCTAGCCACACTTCTTTTACATACGCTTTTCATTACGCTTTTACTGTACAAAAAACTACACTGGGCAAAAGTCTTCTTTAACAAACGGAGGTGAGAGAGATTCGGTGACACTTCACCACGAGGACGCAGACGAGGCAAGTTCGTGGCCACCTTCTGTTGAAACTTATCAAGCCATCTTCAAAGCTTCCAGTTTGGCTAAGCAATTACCACATCAAGTGGAAACCGGGACCAGCGGCTTAGCATGCCGAAGCACAAGAACGCTAAAATATGAGAATGCCACTAACGTTCACCGATATCAGACCAACTGAGCCGAAAGCTGCCTAAGTTTCATGATCGCTACGAACACCGCGGTCGCACCGCGCTATGAGCGCGTCAAACGCGTGCCTTAATTTCGAACACGTGGCAATTCTTAGAGTACGCTCGATAATCCCCACTAACCCCGCCCATGTCCCTTCCATTAACTCTAATAATCTACCGCCACCACATGGCGTCAACAAATATTATTTTAACGCCCACTTTTTATAATTATGTGTGCTTAAGTTAATTACGGCCGGTCTGTTTGTTTCTCATGATATTTTTGAGTCTCACTTTATGTGAGGCGAAGGAAATGATAATTTTGTTTTATTATTATTTCTTTTTGGAATGTGTGGTCGTTTTGATGTTATGAATTTGGTAGGTTTGTTGTAATAATCAAAGTTATGGACGCGCATGACTGTTGTAAAGATATATTATGTTAAAATTGTAGGATGAAAAAGGCCATTCTATTTAGTACTTGGGATACAAATGATTGAGCTTAAACCTTGCGTTTTTTTGGGACTAAGTCCGCCACACATTATCACCGCTGTAACTTCGGTAAGCCAAGATCCACAACGGTCTCCTTATATGACATCAGGGTTTGAAGCTTGGGGTGTCTCGAGGAGCGCTTTAATTGTCTTGGAATCTTCAGCTAATTTAATTTGAAAGAATAGAAAACCATGAGCCCAATCCTAAAGCACCTCGGATATGAAAAAAATATTAACAGGACCTACTTGTGAGCCTCATATTTGAGGCTTGCTTATGAGACTTTGGTACCTATTGAAAATTATCTCAATTAAGTGTGTGTCACATCACTGCCTCTCTGGGGAGACCGTCGACCTTCCCACCTTCTTCAATCAGTTTTTAGAGCTGGAGCTGGCGTTGCATCTGCTGAAACCCTCATGTGAAGGAAATATAGTAATCACGATAGAGGTTATATTTGAGCCATTTCAGGTCTGCCGTGTCAGTCTGGGTCCGTGGCTTATACACATCACTTATTTTGCGGTATGTCCAAACTGATGGTCGAAGTAACCGTCTGGCTCATACCTCGCATAAAGCATAAGTATTGCCATTCAACGCGGCAATGCTGCCAGCCTTCTGGGCGCACTGCCAAGCGACAGGGATTTGACAAATATTTTTTTTTGTAAATATGCATTTCAGGTTTATTTTTTCATATCCAGCTTTGAATTTATAAATAATCATCCTTAATTGTTTTTTATGTGTAAATCTATTAATTAAATATATACTTATTATACGTCATATGAATTTGTAGGTAGAAAAGACTTTCCTATTTAGTACTTGGAATACAAATGTGTAAACTCGAAGCCTGCTTATACCACTCATGTAAGTATTGATAACTACGTATTTATATCATCACGGCAATCCCTCGTGGAGTAAGAAGATAGTACAAAGTTCCAGTAGGTTCTTCCCTTGTAGACCTTCCTTGCTTTCTCCACTCTCATAGTTTGTCTTATACATGGAATCATATTTTGGTCAGGTATCAAAATACTGATTCGTTAGTCTAGTGGCAAAGCGCATCGCTTTTTGATCACGAGGTCCTGGGTTCAAATCCCAGGTCGGACAAGTGTAGCTTTTCTAGCGAAAACTTCCCAGTACGAGTCCGAAGACTGGAATTGTGCCCGGTATATGGCAATAGGCTCGCCCCATATTACATGGGACCTAACATTGTCGGCGAAACGTGGATGTACTCAGTACATCTCTGCCACCCCCCACTTAGGGAATAAAGGCGTGACGGTGTATCAAAATAGTAAACAATATGCCTCATTGGCGCAAAGTAGGTATAAGTTATCAATTAATTAATCCAAGTTGTATCAAGCCCCATATATCATAACCGTCACTTCTACGTCATCGCAGTACTGCACAATACGTGTGGGCGCATCACTTATATATTAGGGTTGCCTCCTCTAAGTATCTAATAATTGCATGATGCTTAAACGTGCAGTAGCTTTAATGTATATTATTTGACTAACTATACTAAAAGGTTTAGATTTTTGCGAGATAAATTTCATAGTTTTCTTTGAGTAGTCGGTGTCCTCGACGATACTAGCCTATTCCATAGTTATCGTAAAAATACACCATTTAATTTGCACATATGTTTTTAAATATTTAAGTTAAATTTTTTGGCTATTGATTGGTTTACATATACCTGCTTGTAATGAAGGGAATTTAATATTTTAAATTCACATTATTTCCCAAATAAGTGTATTTTTAGCGAGTATTGATATATTCGCTAAAAATACAAGTATTCTAAATAAATAAACCTTTTCCAGTGTTCATTGAAAATAACAACGATATATTTATTTTATTTTACACATTATAACATAAAGCAAATATACTTCCGCTTATTCCAGAACGTATATTTCTCGAACATAAGGTAACAACCCTACTATCATCGTGTGTGGTCACAAGCACAATGCTGATCCATCTAACAGATATACTTTTAACACTGAATCAACAAATAGCTAATGGAATGTATGCAGCGCAGATGGTAATGACAATAATATGAACTTGAACAAAAACGTAGTAACTATCTATAGAGACCATACCTCATTATAGCCATGCATTCTACAGGCCTTAATCCTACTTCCTACTACTCCTACTAATATTTTAAATGTTAAGTTTGTATGTTTGGATGTTTGTTCCTCAATCATGCAAAAATGGCTGAACGGATTCGGATGAATTTTGGAACTCAGATAGTTTATTACCTGGGTTACCACATAGAATACATAATAAATTAGGTGCCTGTCTAAAAGTAAATGCAGACGACGTCGCGGGCAGAGGTTAGTGTTCATAATTATAACGGACAAATACACAGAAATGATATGTTATCCATAATAAAATGTCACGTTGGTCACTACCTCGTTGGTTTGGTGGCAAAGCGCATCGCTTTGTAATCACGAGGTCCTGGGTTCAAATCCTAGGTCGGACAAATGTAGTTTATCTAACGAAAAATTCCCAGTATGAGTCCGGAGTCTGGAATTGTGCCCGGTATATAGCAATAGGCTCGCCCCCTATTACATGGGACCTAACATCGTTAGCGAAACGCGGGTGTACTCAGTACACCTCTGCCACCCCCTCTGGGGAATATAGGCGTGACGGTGTGAAATGTCACGTTTTCAGAACAAGGTATTATCGATTGCGAAAACGAAGAGATTACTAAGCACGAAAAGATTTAGATTTAGCGTAACGCTAGCAAGTTGATATGCCATCCCTTTCACACTACAAATTTACTAAATAAACATGAATGCGGCAGTACGCTTACACGATAGCATCACGTTTACCTGAAAGTTCTCGTGCATAAAAAAAACTAACGGTTCAGCTAAGCCCGCTGGAAAAGTTACTGGAACATTATATTTGAAATATATACGAGTCTGTAGTATAAACAACCTGTTTGTTTAACGCTTATCTAGTAATCAGAAACTCCTGACTTCAAACTGCAGAATATTACACTTTCATTTCAAGAAGTTATCTTAACACGCCGCCATTAGTCATAGCCAGTAAGATCTATCTATCTATCTATAACCTCACGCCAGATCCCTTGCGGGGTAGGCAGAGAGTACAGAGTTCCAACAGGTTCTTTCCTTACATACCTCTCTGGCTTCCTCGACTCTCATAGTTCGTCTCATACACGCTCGCCGGTTACGGAGACTGTTGACTTTTCCATCAGATAAGACTCGGTTTATTTGGTCGTGGTAAGATAGTCTAGGTCTTCCCCGGTACCTGCATCCTTCCACTTTCACATTGTATATCTGTTTTGTCATTCTTTCCTCTGGCATTCTTTCTATATGCCCGAACCAACTGAGCATGCCCTTTCTCATCTTTACACCGATACTATCTTTCATACCTAGTCGCTGTCTTACTATGCTGTTGCTAATGCGGTCGGTCAGCTTCACTCCGCACATCTTCCGCAGAGCTCGCATTTCTACCGCAGTTATCCTACTTTCATTCTCCTTCTTACATACCCAGCTCTCGCTACCATATAACAGCGTTGGGACAAGAACTCCGTTATGTATGGCCAGCTGCGCCTTATGGCTTAAGTGCCGGCTCCCGAGTAGCTTTCCCATCGCACCATTCACTCTGTTCCCTGCACTCACTCTTCTCTCTATGTCAGCGGTAAGATCCCAGGAATTAAATTACGTTGCAAAATCACAAGAAATCGCCTCTAAACAGAACAAATCAGCCAAAAGGTTAAGAGTTTAAAGCTGATCTTAAACAATTCCACAATATTACACACTGCACGAACAAACCCCACCAATTTGGAACCCTCACAAAAATAACCCCAAACCAAACGCGAACGCTCAATAATTCACAAAAGGCCCTTCAAATGCGAAATCGTAGTCTATTTTAAAGCTTCCATTAGCGTTCATCAGCATAGTTTCAGCTGTTCAGAGACAGTCGCCCTGAAAGTTCAACGATCGTCCAAATATAGACAGGAACGGGAAACAAAAGTAAAACACTTCAGCCGACTGTACATTTTCTGACGTTCATTTTGCTTCTTTTGTGTTCCTGATCTCTTGTGGCGCATGGAATTCCAGATGTCTGGTAGAATCTGATTATATTTATTCATGTAAACCATTAACCACAACGTTGGGTCCTAACCACTAGAAGATAAAAGCAGTGATAGCCTAGCGGTTAGACCGTAGGACTGCAAAGTCAGGGGTCCTTTCAAAAGCATCTACCTTTAAAAAAAAATAACTAACATTTGCTTAAACGGTGAAGGAAAACATCGTGAGGTAACTTGCGTGCCTAGGAATTTCTCGGAGGTGTGTGAAGTTCGACAACTCGCACTGGGCCAGCGTGGTGGACTATTACCTAAACCCTCTGAGTTTGAGAGGAGGCCCGTGCCCAACAGTGGGACAGTTTCTTAACAGGGCTAATATTATAAACGATTAACCACCACACGGACCAGAAAACGTAGTGCAAGACACCCTCAGGCTAGGTGGATTGATGATCTCCGTAGGGCGGCTGGCAGAAATTGGATAAGAGAATCCAAAGATCATACTCAGTGACGTACAATTATAGAGACCTATGTCTAACACTAGACTGCCATGATGATGATAACTATAAAATTATTAAAGTAGATATTTATGAATCGTCCAAAAAGTAACAAATACTCTACCACTCTGGAATGTCATTCCTGGAAAGAAAGGCAAGAATGTAACCCATGAACCGGAAAGGTATACAGAAAGATAGTTTTCTTCTTTTGTATTCTGTTCTGTGCCCAGAATTATACTTGTCTGGTAGAATTTCACTCCTGTACTTCTTCTGGAAGGGGTATACAGAAAGATACTATTCTAACGACAAACTCTCACCTCACTCACTAGCTTCCTATTTTGGGTGGATCATACATACCTCGGAAATTGTAGTATGACTGTGAGTGAGGGTGAGTGTCTTCGAAGTCTTGAAAGCGTTCACGTGAATTACGAAAACGAGTTAGAAACCGATTATTTTACAGCAATTATTGCTATTACAAAAATTACTACATTGCTTTTTTGGGAATACGGTGGTGACAATTCAAGAACAATCTAGTATTCAAAATAACCGTATCTTCGAAAAGTTGGACAGTAATCTACGGAGCACACCGTCACGCCTATATTCCCCAAGCGAGGGTTGTACTGTGTCAACCCACTTTACACCAACGATGTTAGATCCCAAGTAATATAAAGCGAGACTATTAACATTCTCCCGAGTACCATGACATACTCCGGACTGATATAAGAATTTTATCTATCGCAATATTACGTTTTTGTTCGACCTATCAAAAATCTTCGGAACACTAAAACAACGGCCGTCAGTTCTACAAGCAATATACCTCACCCAATCTCACTTAAATTTGACAATTCTGAGGGCTATATCAGGGACTTTGGTTCTACTGCGGATCTCCTTATTTCTATTTCGATCTTGCAGGAAAACTCCGCAAATAGTCTTAACATTGCCCTATGGATGACTTCAAAGCTTTTTATATGGCCTATCGTGAGTGACCATGTCTCGGTGCCTTAGGTCATCACTGGCAATATACTGGTCAAATACCTGTCTTGAAACAGTAACTAAATAAATTTACGTGCCTAATTTCTATGTGTTCGGTAACAAATAGTACCAAACATTAGCAGGTAAGCATCAGCTTATTCCGGCTTCATTAACATTACCTCAACTTTCACGGATTGAAGTTAAACAAAGCCTCAAACTTTTAGGCTTAACGGTAACCGCAAACGTTGTTACAAAATTCAACGATCCTTTATTAGGATCTAGAATTTTGATGACTTCATCCTTTTCAATTTAACTTGATCAGTTAATTCCAACCTTTTGTCTATAACCTAATAATAATGTTTGTTAATTGAAAATGGTTTAGAAGTGAAATTTAGAGTAATTTATTTATAATTTAGTTTTGTTCGTGACCCTAAGGGATTGCGCAGTATTTAACAATCACCAAATTTATAAAGGGTTTGGGTCAGCCTTTTTAAGATGGATGTTTGTGCAAATTTTGCCTCCGTACTTTGGAAGACACGCTAAGTTATTGGTTCCAGTTTCCATTTAAAGTGATTAAGCCAAGTTAAATGCCTTACTGACAGTTCTATAATTTCCAACAGCTGGACAACCTGTCTTCTCCGATCCGCAATGGGTCCGTATGAAGTCTGCCTCATCTCTCTTTATTTGGGCTGATTTATAGGACGGTTGAAAAAGAGTGGTAGACCAGTTAGTTAAATATTGATTTGTAATAACACAGTTCGAAACTCAAATTCACATCACAACCTTGTTTTTGCTAGATGATCTCTAAATATAAATTAACAAATTAAAATAATTCTAATAGCTTATGCCAACGGCTTGACAAGAAACTTAGACAGAAATTCCTATCAAATGGTTTATATATATTTATTTTAGCAGTGCCTTTTAAAGAACTGTCTCCTGATTTTTTTTAACGTTATAGTTGTTTTAGAGAAATTAACGGATAACTAAGACTTAACACTAGGTAGACAGTTACTCTAATTCTAATACTAAATCTTTGATCTCGACAAACATTGCTGAGAGTGAACTTAGCGGACTCTAGAATATCTATAGTAGGTAGACACTCAACACTTAGTAAAAAGCAGAATGAACAAAGCGAAATGTCCCAAGCAAGAGCTATTCGTTCGTGTCACACACGATACGATCTTGGCCACGTTCTGTCCAGTTTATCAAATGGAAACACCAGACATTGAATTAGAATACTCATTTAGTATGCTTAAAGAAATTTAGCGGCTGGTTTCAGAAATTTAAAATACCTGATATTTCTTCAAGTAATATTTTCCATAGAGAAGATGGCTTTTACCAACTTATGTTCTTGTAATTAATATAATTAAATCCAAAACCAATTACAGCACTGCCAGACCTCAAGATCCAACTTTTAAAAAATATGAATACTGTGATCAATGATAGCCTAACATTAGTTATATCCACCATCTATACATGTAATAAAACGGTAAATGAGCCAACTCAGTACATACATTGAATATTTTCTGAAAATTTTAATTGGTACACTTCCTTATCGATACAGAGGACGAACCAACTTTTTTTAAATTATTTTATGTCTAGCCGTCCGTCTGTCTGTCTCTTTGTGCTTCAATCATGCAAAAACTAGCGAACGTATTTCAGTGAAATTTGGTATTGTAATAACTTATACCCTAACTTTAAATATTAATTCCTTTAATCTGGGAAAAAATGAAACAATCGGGAAATATTGCGGGAGAAACCAGAAAACTTTATTATTTTTATTATTGTTAGTAATAAGCAATCAAATCATCAATCAAAGTAAAAGACAAAAAATATTTATTTCGTTAGGCCAATACAAGAGCACTTACAAACGAAATAAAATTATTTTTTCGGATTTTATCGCGGTTTATTTTGATTTTTAAGTTCCCGACGTTTCGAGTGCTTTGCAGCATCCATGGTCACGGGAAGGACTGAGGTGGTAGACGTCCAAAAGGCATAGTTGTTCCGGGGTACCCTCAAACTTCTTAATTATTTTTGTTGGTCCGATCTACGCAGAATGAGCTCACGGTGTCTTGAGGTCTTGCAGTGTTATGCTTGGTTTTGGATTTGATTATATTAATTACTGGATCCCAAGTCGATGGAAGCACCCAGCCATCTTCTCTATTGAAATTAGGATGTTTTTTAATTTCAATAGCCTCGCGTACCATCCTTGGTAGGAATCGATGTTCTTTCACGAGGATTTGTGGTCTATCAAATCTGATGTTATGGCGGGTGCGGTCAAGGACATGTTCACAGACTGCAGACTTCTTTGGACGACGGTGTTTTAGGTCAGCTATGTGTTCTTTAACCCGAGTTTTTACTGGTCTTTTTGTTTGTCCTATGTAAGAGAGACCACATTCACAATCAAGCTTGTATACTCCTGCATCTTGTAGAGGGATGTGACACTTGACAGATGGTAAAAACTGACTGATCTTCTTCGGCGGCTTATAAAATGTTTTAATTGAAGCACGCTTCAAGATGTAGCCAATCTCAATGAAAGATAGTATCGGTGTAAAGATGAGAAAGGGCATGCTCCGTTGGTTCGGGCATATAGAAAGAATGCCAGAGGAAAGAATGACAAAACAGATATACAATGTGAACGTGGAAGGATGCAGGTACCGGGGAAGACCTAGACTATCTTACCACGACCAAATAAACCGAGTCTTATCTGATGGAAAAGTCAAGAGTCTCCGCAACCTGCGAGCGTGTAAGAGAGGAACTATGAGAGTGGAGGAAGCCAGAGAGGTATGTAAGGAAAGAACCTGTTGGAACTCTGTACTGTCTGCCTACCCCGCAAGGGATCTGGCGTTACGATATAGATAGATAGATAGATTATTGGAAGTTCTTTTATACTTATACTACTTTCTGCCCACGACTTCGTCTTCGTTGACTTTAGACAGGAACCTAATATTTTTTCCGGGATAAAAGGTTTCCTATTTAATACCTTAATAAACCGTAATAAACTATCTCTGTGCTATATTTCAGACGGACGGACGATTTAAGGTGGTTAAGAGCTTAAGCCGCTCCGCTCTCTGGGACTAATAGTCGCGGGTTCGATTCCCGCACGGGACAAATCCTTGTGTGATCCACAATCATTTGTTCTGGTCTGGGTATATTTGTAAACGCACCCACAACACAGAAATAAATCCTAGTGTAAGGCTACGTTAAAAAAAATGCATCAAAATCCGTTCACCCGTTTTCGCGTGTAGTAGCAAACATCCAAACATACCAATTTTTATTAACTTTACGAGATTATTTTCGTGTGTTTTTGAAATTTTGTGAAACCTAAAGTATAACTAAATATGATGAACTGGATACCTGGCATATTATAATAGCTTATATATGACACAAAATAAAATACCATTTGAATGACTTTAATGTGCAATAGTCTTTTTTTAGGTGTCTTTAATGCGACCACAGTTCTCTCAAAGTGCCCTTAAGTAAAATACACCCCTTCAAAGCACTAAATGCAAAAGACTTAACAGGTCACTTGTTTCACGTTGGTCACGGTACATATAATAGCTAACAGGACATATAATAATCAGCTAGGTGATAGGCCATGCTATAAGACGCGACATAGAAATAAATTATAGCAACCGCAATTTCGTCTGTCTAAAATTCACTCGTCTTTTATGGGGTACTGTCTTAGATTCTATAATAAAATTCTACTTGACGTCACTCAACTTAGTATATCTTGTATTAAACGCACCTGAATATGGATAAGTTGTTCAGCCATTATTATTTTATATTACAGTTATATTTAATAGACTGCCTCGTTGGTCTGGTGGCAAAGCACGTCGCTTTGTGATCATGAGGCCCTGGGTTCAACTCCTAGGTCGGACAAATGTAGTTTTTCTAACGAAAAATTCCCAGTATGAGTACGGAGTCTGGAATTGTGCCCGTTATATGGCAATAGGCTCGCCCCTATTACATGGGACCTAACATCGACGGCGAAACGTGGGTGCACTCAGTACACCTCTTCCACCCCCGCTTGAAGAATATAGGCGTGTCACCCATCTCAGGCCGACCGAGCCGAACGCTGCTTAACCTTGGTGATCGGTAAGAACACCGCGGTCGCTCAGCGCTACGAGCGCCTCCTTCTAATAATTCAAGAAAATTGACCATTTTTCTTTACGATATAGATGGATAGATTTTTTTTTCTCATTTCTTTTTCTGTAAATAAGAGAACCATGTAGCGATTCTCACGAATAGTATAATTTGGTTAATTAAATTTAGACTCACCGGATACTACATTGTTCTCCCATATCCCACAACAAATGTAGATGGAAAAAAATTGTAAGAATACTATTTTGAAACAGTAATCGTGGAGTTTCTTGCCCTTCATCTCCACAGGAGCGACATATTGGAGTATTGGTAGAGCCTTTGTTACTTTTCTGACGATTCATAAATACTATAATGGTTTACATGAATAAAAAATATTCTGATTTCTGATCTAACTCGGAAAAGTAATCTTTGCTAGAATCAATAACAGCAAAAAATATATTTTATAAACAAAATATTTAATAAAATACAAACATTAGGAATATACGATTTCCAGGAAAACTTGTATCCCCTCATACCTAGCTCATTCTAATTCCAACTCGAACGTCAAAGGAACATAGTTTCTCAGAAATCCACTATACATAAGTCTGTAGAATTTTATTATTGCGTGTATTTAGCGAAAACAAAATAGGTCAACAGACTGAAAAAAGTTCTGAAAGCAAATTTATGGCATCAGCGAGCAAAATAGTAAAATTTATATCGAAAAAAATGTTTTCGTTTTAAATAATAGACCGCTATTTTGTTAGATTTTTTTTTGTTAACCTATATTATCCCACTGCTTACAAGTGATTCAGCATTAGCCATATCTGATACTTATGACACGCTTCCATATCGTCACGCCAACGTTTTCTATATTATTTAAAAATACTAATCTATCACTTTAAAATAATAAATAAAATAAAACTTACCACCAACAATAAAATTAAAATATAAATCCACAAAACCTCAACGTTCGCAAAATTCAAACACTTTAGACCATTTTCGGACGAACGAAAAACAAAATTATTTGAACGAATATATTCGGGATACGAATTTTCGGGGACCGCGTTTTGTTCGATCGACGCGACGTGACTAAACGTCGCACGCAGTATTGCGTTTGTTCTGCGTAGTATTTTTAGAATACGCCCCCTCGAACGAATGTGCGTGCGCGCTGATGTTCGAACACGTGGTATCCGGCCGGAGGGTTTCATGAAATGGTGAGAAAAAAAATGTATCCAAAAAAAACTTTCATTCAGACTGGAAAGTTATGTCTAACTATCGACACTTAAATGCTCACCACATTCGTCATCGTGGTATGCATATGAACATTCATAAAACGGCATATCATGAAATTTAAGCTTGGTTGTACGTATTTGGTGTTTGGTTAATAGGCTTTGTAGTAAGCATGATAAAATCGTGATCCATGTCCCAAATAAAGACATTTTATTTATTTACTTTTTTTTAACCAGAGAAACCGCGTTTTATTTGAAGGGCAAGTAAAGGGTCTTCATGATCAGCAAGCGTGTATTAGACGAATTATGAGTGTAGAGGAAGTAAGATCGGTCTGTAAGAAAAGAACCTGTTGGAACTCTGTATTCTCTGTGTGTGTCCCTTGCGGGGGCAAGGGATCTGACGTGATGGGCTAGTATCTATCTAGACAAAACGCCATTTTTGATTTGGGGTCTATAGCTGTAATATCTGCAACAAAATTTGGGTAAACATAGTACAAATTTTGCACTACTGGTTGAAGAATTTTTCTTGCTCGTGATCTCAATTATTACCAACATCGCCTTAACCGGTCATAGGGGTGGCTTCTGTCCAACAATGGACGGACGTATTTCGACTGGTAATGATGAGTGTGTCCCATATTAAGCGCTAGTAGAGTTACAGGGTCGCGTTTAGATTAAGCAAAGTTCGGCTTAATCAAAATGAAATGTCATTTGTGACATTTCCACTTTTGAACGTCTCCAAAAGCATGTAAAGCCTTAGATCCCGGTTACTAGTTCACGTGATAGTCATTAAGCTGATTCAGCAACCTTATGGGCTTGATGAGTTCCAACAGCATGTAGCCACAAATCTGCCTCCAATAATCTGCACTGTGTCCGCGTGGTGGAGCATGACCTAATCTCTCTCATCTCAATTCGTTAGAGAAATTTGACCAGAGACAGTACCCACAGGCTGTATAAAATATAGCGATGTTCGACACAAACTATTATATTGAAGCGAGAGTGGTCTTTAAGGCAAGAACCTGTTGGACTATTATACCCTTTGTCTACCCCGCAAGGAATCCCGTGGAGTAATTACGATATAGATAATATAATGTAAAATATGACATCACTTCTATTATTTCGCAACGTTCCGCCATATGGTTAATATTCAGTTCCCAATGATTCACATTGCACGTGGTACAGCAATTGTGCTAATTATATAAATATGTTAGATCACTGGTTTGGAAGTCCTGGACGATGACCTTTGCAGCATGTTGTGAAAGACTACAAGATCTTTTTGTTTGTGAATGATATACGCGGTTGGCTGAGAGGCCTTTTCAGCTTCACGAGGCAAGAGGGTGAGAGTGCAATAACTACGTTCCAGAAGGGCAAGGCGGCAAATAGCTCAAGGGCTCCTTAAACAGGAACAGCCTCGGCTTGGGCGGTCGCTTTGAGTGAGAGTGTATGCTAGGTGTCTCATCGTGGTGCTCTGCACCGGCGGGCGAGCAAGGGATTCTGTTACCTAACCACCAAATTCGGTGCCTGATTGTATGTGCGGTATCTGTATCTAAGAGCAGGAAAATAAGGGCATCGGGAAGGTTGGTGAGAAGAGGGGAGTCAGATGCGTAGTCTGCAGTAGGATACCATCTATGTTTATAGTACTTGTCAAGAAAAATCTATTGAGGTCTGACACGAAGGATTTTTATTTTCTTTTTTTTTTTTAAACCTAGCCCGTAGTCCGTAAACTAGGATTTATTCCTGTATCGTGGGTGCGTTTACAAACATGAAAATTCACATACCCAAATACCCAGACCGGAACAAATAATTGTGGATCCCACAAAGATTTGTCCCGTGCGGGAGTCGAACCCGCGACTATTAGATAGTGGGTGGAGCGGCTTAAGCTCTTAACCACTGCGCTAATATGCTGCGTAGTTGTCGAAAGAGAGAAGTATATTTTGTTCCAATGGCCACCTGCCGGCTTTACTATAAGATCAGGTCCATAGTATTATAATATTGTATAGCCACCGAAGTTACATGCGTATGCTAAATTTTAGGTCAATTGAATGGCAGCTTGTGCTTGAAAAATGCATGACGATATTTTGACTAACGAAGACACGGACGACGATAGCCGGGCGTTAGCCTCGCAAAAACTCGAAATTGACTTGACTGATATTTTTTTGTATCGTTCGCCTCAACACTGGGGTGGTTTAGAAAAAAGGAAATTAGGAAAAACGCAAAGGAATAGCAGAAAATTGAAAAATCATAACTAGTTATTTTGTATTTTGGTATGGCTTATGAAAACAATTAAATAAATTTTAAGTAGTACGAAGTTGCCCAAGAAGAGAAGGCGCCGTGTCACGCGCACTTTATACGGAGACACACACACAGACGTGGTCTGCGTCATAGACACAGACTGAGGCCCACCCTGTCGCAGACGAAATGCCCACGAGGCGACTCCTGCGACAGAGCAGTCGGCCAAGCGAAGGACACCGGGGGGTTTTAGTGGGTGCGAGCCCCACATAACTGCCACACCAAGCCTACTCTGGTGTGGCAGTATGCGGCAGGCATTTTCCCCCGAAAACAAAAAAAAAGGTGGTACGAAGTTCACCGAGTTATCTAGTAAGCTACTAAATCAGAAAGTCTTTAAGCTGTACACTACATAAGAACAATTGTTCTGTTATAGTATTTTTCACACAGGATGGGTACTGACAATTCTAATTGCCAAACGAAATTATACTTTATTTAATGGCAATAAGAGGCATGGCCCATTTCTATACTTATGGTTTTATGCCTTAACACCATTGAATTAAATATTAATTTCGTGAAAAAAAAATACTATACAGTACAGGGCATTGTATTATTCAAAATACAAGCTCATGTCCAACCAGCAACTATTTTATATTAAACTTTTTAAATATAGACCGACAGAGCGCCACAATAGCTTCAACATTTTCTGTATTGCCTACTACTGTACCTAATTAGCTAAGAAATCTTTCAGAGTAACCAAAGGCAAAAGAACTCGTATACAAAAGAAAGTAAAGCAGATTTTTGTTTGAAGCTCATTAGTATAATTAATTCTTTACCTCCAAATAGGACAGTCAGTGATTGGCAATTCAAAATCCTATTTACGGACGAAAATAAGAACCGACGTTTACTATCAAAATGCCAATGATTGTCAATCGTTCGAGTGTGATTGAAATTTATTTTGATGCGGCTTGGCATTTTGCCAACGCGATATTTAGGAGATTTTGTATTAAAAGAGATGACTCGGATGAATTGCATTTAGGCTTGTCTCAAATAAATTTAGATCTGACAACGACTGAATGCTTTATGATTATGAAACTTGGCATTTGGTGCAGTGGTTAAGAGCTTAAGCCGTTCCGCCTACTGTATCTAATAGTGTATAAAAGTCGCGGGTTCGATTCCCGCACGGGACAAATCTTTGTGTGATCCACAATTATTTGTTCCGGTCTGGGTATTTGTGTATGTGAACTTTAATGTTTGTAAACTCACCCACGATACAGGAATAAATCCTAGTGTGCGGATATGTTTTTAAAAAAAAAAAACAAAAAAAAAAATGTTGGAGAGATTTTAGAAGAAAAATAGCATCTCTCAAAAAAATCTATTAAGAGTCACTTAAACATTCTTGGTTCGTTGTTCTCGTATGATTCACGTAGCGATTACGAGGTCCTGGGTTCAAATTCTAGGTCGGACAAAGTTAGTTATTCTATCGAAGAATTTATTTTCTGTCCGGAATCTAGCATTATGCCCAGTATGATGGCAATAGGCTCATTCCTATTACAATAGGACCTAACATCGTTGGAGAAAATTGGGAGTACAACGTACACCTCTGCCACCTGCACTTAGAGAAATATAGGAAAGACTGTGTTTAATCTTTAATTTATTTTATTATTATTATAAAAGCTGATGGTTATCAATTTTTTGTCACTGGGATTCACTTTTGTTGGATTGGTATGTTTCCTATGGAATATTTAGAACTCTTAGTAAAGACAGAGATATTGCAAAAGATAAAGAGAAACGGTAGGACACATATCTTTGCGGATAAAAGAATCTAAAAATACTTAGTATATATTACAATATTTGTTCATCATTCACATCCGTTTGTGTTTTAAACAGAATTTCAAAGGAAAATTTCCGAATTTCGTCTTCAAATTCTCTTCGAATAAACGCATATGACTCAGTATTATCTTTCTTTGTAATAAATGACGATATAAGTTTCAATGACGGCTTATAACGTCAGAATACGGTGCTTCGCTTATTTGAACTGACGATACCATCCGGTTCGGATTTGTGGGATACAAATAAATTTCTAAAATTAGGGACTTAAATATCCACATTCTACAGACCGTTGTTCTTTTCATTTTCTTGAAATGTATGTACAGACAGACAGTGTACTGAATAATGTTACACTACCGAAAACTGGCTATTTTAGTCCTTTTTTTTACGAACACTGATTTAACAGTAATTCCAATAGGTCCGTTTCTTACAGATCTCACTCGCTTCCTTCACTCTCATAATTCGTCTCATACTCGCTCGCCGGTTACGGAAACTCTTGATTTGCCCTTCAGATAAGATACTTGAAATTCTATACGGGATAGATAGATAGACAGTAAATCAGAATAATCTTGCTTGATCTATAATAACGATCGAAAGATCTGTAATATCTGTAATGAATTTGAATTTGATACAAAGAGTGTCCTACCACGTGGTAGATATTAATAATAATATCAGCCTATACTGCCCACTGCTGGACAAAGGTCTTCTCTCACACATCGAGGTGAGAGAGGTTAGGTCTTACTCCACCACGCGGACCCAGTGCGAATTGGTGGAGGCAGGTTTGTGGCCACCTGCTATTGGAACTTATCAAGCCGCCTTTAAGGCTTCCAACTCGGCCTAACGACTAACACATTAAGTGGTTACCGGGCCCAACGGATTAACGTGCCTTCCGAAGCACGGAGACGCTCAAATATGTAAATGCCACAAACGGTCATCTCAGGCCGACCGAGTTGAACGCTGTTTAACCTTGGTGATCGGTAAGAACATTGCGGTCGCACAGCGCTACGAGCGCCTCAGATATTGGTAGATATTATATGCATAGTATTGTTTGCTTTTGCCCGACTGCGTGGGCTAGTCGTCCACGTCCAATTATGAGCCCTAATATGGCTCGCTAAACCGAATTTGGTCTTTAGCACCCGGTTGCAAGTAGAAAAATAAAGTTGGCCTTGAATATTAGAAGTGTAAGTATAGGAGAACTTAGGCCTAGTTTGTGTGTTTGAGTGATATACGCTGTTGGCCGTGAGGCCTTTACAGCTTCACCGGACTTAAGGGCGAGCGTGCAACCACTACGCTCGAGCCAGAAGGGCAGGGGGCGACATACTCGAGGGCGCCTCAAGGAGGAACGTCCTCGGTTTAGACAGTCGCTACAGGGGGAGGGGGTGTAATTAGTGCACCGGTCGGCGGGCTAGGGGATCTACGACTTCGTCGTCGTCGTCCGCATCCGGAGCGGATAGAAGCGATGTCAATTGTGTGTGTGTGTGTGTGTGTGTGTGTGTGTGTGTGTGTGTGTGTGTGTGTGTTTGAGTGAAATACGCTGTTACGCGAACTTTAGTTTACCAGTATACAGCTACCTCTGTAAATTTTGCGAGGACACAAATCTAGACGCTGTACGACCGTTTTCTTACCGATTACCAAGGTTAAGCAGCGTTCGGCTTGGTCGGCCTGAAATGGGTGACCGTTTGTGGAACTTTCATATTCGAGTATCTCCGTGCTTCGGAAAGCAAGATAAGCCGTTGGTGCCGGTTACCACTTAGTCGGCTTAATAAGTTCCAACAGCAGGTGGCTACAAACCTGCCTCCGCCAATCTGCACTGGGCCCGGGTAGTGGATGACCAAGTCTCTCTTATCTCGATTTATGAGAGGAGGCCTTTGCCCAGCCGTGGGCAGTATAGGCTTTATTATTATACATTACAAAACAACAGTCTGTATAATGAGTTATGTGTTTGTACCAAATTATCGTCAAAAACAATATTCGTATGCAGCGCAATTTTAAGTGGGCGGGACATATCATTCGTAGAACGGACAGCGGTTGGTGTAGAAAGGTTTTCGCGTGACGGCTACGTACTGGAAGACGTAGAGTAGGCAGGCCCTCACAAGGTGAACCGGTGACTTGGTGAGGGTCAAGGGTAAAGCCTGAATGCAAAACCAATCCTCGTGGCGATCTTTGGGAAGTATTTGTCCTGCAGTGGACGTTTTTCGGCTGATAATATTGTATCCTACACACACCGTCACGCCTATATTCCCCAAGCGAGGGTGGCAGAGGTGTACTAAGTACACCCACTTTTCTCCGACGCTGGTACGTAATAGGCTGGTAGGTAGGGGGCTGGACGCTCCCATGCAATTGCACACTCCGGACCTATACTGGGAAGTTTTCGTTAGAAAAACAATATTTGTCCGACCTAGGATTTGAACCCTGAGATCACCAAGCGATGCGCTTTGCCACTAGACCAACGAGGCAGTCTACAGTCCACAATATATTATCCTGAAGGCTTAATGTAGCTGAGATTAATGTCCAAACACAATATTCTATGTCTATTCCCATAGCTGATAGTTAAATAGCTCCTTATTAACTTCCCTCTTCTCTTTAGTTGCATTAAGACAATCAAAGCATCAAATGCATGTTAAAGTTTGACTACGTTAAACATTATTGCATGTTTGAATATATTTCGTTATAATAATTTATTCATGTAACTAAACCAACTATTAATGGAGAGCGGGATCCCCCTGCACAAGTATAATATTTTTTTTTTAAATTATGCATAAAAATACATTAAATCGATAAAAAAAACATTACACACACTACAGTGTATTTGACACATACACGCATATATACTCTTTTGTTTATTGTTAAAAAGTCTGTGGTCAAATTGAGAATAGATTTATATTGTTTGTCTATAGTCTTACTGAATGTCAAACATAGTCAAACATAACCAGCAAACGATGGAGGAGTAGGTCGAATTTCGACCAATGGGTGACCACTAGTTTACTTAAAAGGGGATCTCAGTGACTGTCACTGTAATTTTTACTTAATTACTGAATAATTTTATTTTATTTTATTAAATTGAGATGCACAGTGTTTTAACCATTTTACAACTGGGAAAAATATACACAAAATACAATAATAGTATATCTAAAAATATCGTAACTATGTTGAAATACAATACTTATAAATATTAAAACATCTACCTACCGAAAATTACATAAATATTATGAAAATAAAATAGATTTTGGCTCTATTCCTTGTGATTGCAAGGTACCGACTCCCAACGACCAACACATAGCAAACTGTTAATCCAAGCATATTTTTACTCCATTAGACGCCTCCATATATCCACAAAAAGAAGCGATGGAATGGTTCCGCCGATCCTGCATCCAGACGAAAAAGCAGAATATTTTCGCACAAAATTTTTCCTACTAAAAAAATATTCTCATTCTCTTTTAATTCTTGATGTGCCCCGGGAAATTTACCTTGAAAAAAGGGGTGCCAACGTTCTGAGCGTACTTTTTGCCCGCTTTCCCTGTCGCTTGCTAAATTTCTCCGCAGTGCAACAGACTGCTTGTTTTTTTATCAGCAGAATGCAGTACTACATTCAACATGGAAATACTTACTGTATACTTAAAGCAATAAGCTTCAATTTTGAAGAAACTTCTGTTGGTTATAATAATTCTGAACCGTATCGCGTTAATCCTAAAGTTGTTTATATTCCGGTGTCAAAATCAAGGATCACTCTTAATTATGTAGTAACGCATTATAATCTAGGGGTTATTTTCTCAAAATAGAACTTTATTACTTTTAATTAAAGTTTAGAATTATGCGCATAATTGCTCGTAGTTAATTCGTTATTTCGTAGTGTAGGTATTTTTTTAGACATCCCTTTGGATTTCGGTATTTTTGAGACCGGCGTGGCTTTGTAAGGCTTTTGATACAGAGTTGTTAGCGGTACCATTTTATTACTGTGCACGATACGTTGGCCGTTGTAATAATAAAGTTTGTTTTTATTTCGGGCGACAAATTGTTTGGAACACTGTGCGTTATTAATAAATAAAATGGCGCTTTTTTATTTTGATGAAGACTTTTTGGTGGTGGTAATAATTTGTGTGGTCGTTGCGGGGTTAATAATTTCTACTGTTTTAGTAGAATGAGTTATTTTACTTTGAAGTGAACCCTTTGACTTTGCCATGATGTCTTCATTTTAAAAAGCATTAATTAATTAAGAAATATCTTTACAAAAAAAAGATAATACCTACATCAAATTTATGTTATCTGAAGGAAATTCTAAATAATTAGGCTTGGCTATTATTACTAGACTGCAGTCTTCATTCAGACAAAGATATTTGAAAAAAGGAATACCGACCGTATTTAACTTTTCAAATATCTTTACCTAATGAACATTTTATTGAAGAAGTATAAGAAATTGAGTTATTTTATTATACCAATTATCAGCTAAGCAGGTCAACAGAAGAGATAGTGATCCTATTTCTTCAACTTTTTTGTATTCCATTTATTCTATTCATATGTTCCAATGTTTGGATCATAACCCTTAGACCTATATGCTAAGTTGGAGTCCTTTTGCAGCTTTAAAGCTAAATTGGTTGCCAACCTTACGAAATAGGAAGCAGCACTATTACCAACCGGCGAAAAACCTCTGGAAGTCTAGATATTACATATAAATAATAATAATAATAGCCCTGTTAAAAAACTGTCCCACCGTTGGGCACAGGTCTTCTATCGACCTAAAAAGGCTTAGGCCATAGTCCACCACGCTGGCCCAGTGCGGGTTGGCGAACTTCACACGCCTTCAAACTCTCAGGCATGCAGGTTTCCTCAATGTTTTCCTTCGCCGTTAAAGCAAGTGACAATTAATTTTTAATACGCACATGCTTTCGAAAAGACAGAGGTGTGTGCCTTCATTTGAGTCCGAGATCTCTAGCTTTGGAGTCCAACGGTCTAACCACGAGGATATCACTGGTGTTTTAGATATTAATTAAGCTTGCACCAACTCCCTAACGGCTTATTGTCCAAAAACGTTACACCGCAGTCATAATACCAGACCGGCAGTTACAGTTTAATTAAGGCACATCAAAAATTTAAACCGTATGTAGCACCACACGCAGTGTGACCGGGATATCATTTTAATGTGTTCGTTTTTTATTTCACGACGTCACATGAGGTCGAAAACGGCCAATAGATCATGGACATGTTTCATCATCATCATAGCATCATAGCAGTTCAATAGGTCTCATAAAAAAGCTCAGAGTTGCTCAGCGAGCTTTGGAAAGAGCTATGCTCGTTACTTTACGTGATCGAATCAGGAATGAGGAGATTCGTAGAAGAACCAAGATCACCGACACAGCCCTCAGGATTAGCAAGCTGAAGTGGCAATAGGTGGGTCACAAAGCGCGAAGATCGGACGACGGGGACGCCGTATTGGCAAGCGTAGCGTGGGACGACCGCCTGCCAAATGGACCGACGATCTTGTGAAAATCGCAGGAAGTCGTTGGATGTAGGTGGCGCCGGACCGGTTACGCTGGAAAGCGATTGGGGAGGCTTATGTTCAGCAGTGGACAAGTATAGGCTGAGATGATGATAGCAGTCCACTGCTAAACACAAGTCTTCTATCAAAATGTTTGTCGTTAGCAAATACGATTTAAATAACTTAGTAATAGAAATATGACATCTATTTAAAGAAAGACTGACATATGAGAGAAAGACTGATAATTCTCTTCCTCTCTCTCGCTTTTTCCATAATGCAACAGTGGAGAACCATATACAGAATATTATTAAATTAATCTATCTATCATCCAGTCAGATCCCTTGCGAAGTAGATACAGAGTATAGACCTTCAACAGGTTCATTCTTTACAGACAACAGCTCCCCCTCGCTTCCTCTACTTTCATAGTCATTCACTCTTGCCGGTTACAGATCTATTTATGTATATGATCACGTCAGATCTTGCGACATAGTTTCAGAGTACTGAGTTCTAACAGGTTTCTTCCTTACAGACCTCTCTCACTTTCCTCCACTCTCATAGTTGTTTTATACATGCTCGTCAGTTACAGAGATGCTTTACTTATCCATCAGATCTATCTATCTATATCATTACGTCAGACCCCTTGTGGGGTAGGTTACAACGTACAAAGTTCCAACAGGTTTTTTTCCTTTCACAACTCTCTCACTTCGCCCAATGTCATACAAGTCAGGCTCATAAAAGTTTTCCGGTTACAGAGATTCTTTACTTGCCTATCATATACTTATCTGATAAAGCTTTAAAGGCCCCGCGTAGATCATAGAGACAGCGTAGATCACTGCACACATCACACATTACACACCACAATCAAAAATGCCCTTAAGCTAAAAAAACATCGTCACGCCTATTTTCCCCAATCAGGAATGGCAGAGATGTACTGAGTACTCCCACTTTTCCACCCGTAATAGGGGGCAAGCCTATTGCTTTATACCGGACACAATTTCGTTTTCGTTAGAAAAACTACATTTGTCCGACCTAGGATTTGAACTAGGACCTCTTAATCACAATGCCAAGCGTTTTGCCACTAGATCAAATAGGCACTCTAGGTCTTTCCCGGTAATATATATAGTTAGCAATATATAAAATTTGTAATAATTTCTTTAAGAAAATCAGGCCTATTTTACGTCGTCGTCCAGTCAATAATGAATCACAATATAACTAAACAGCTATTGTGGAAACGTCTACAATGATGGATGTAGTTACCGAGATTGTCAATATAGGCCAACAGATTTCTAGGTAAATCCCGGCTTAGTTATTAATACAATAATCGCCCTTCTGAAGTGGGTATAGGTCAGGATTTTTAATAACCTAAATTTGATAAAATTGACAAGCTACTTTTTGATATCAAACATAGTAAAAACATACTATTACATCTAAAGATTTTAATAATAATAATATTATTAATTGCATAGCATTAAATTAAATAAAACTTTTAGTTCATATTTAAGCATTTTAAAACACTGTGCACCAGACAAAAGTTAACTTGGCAATTGTGTGGTTTTGAAATACGTAATTTACGGCATCTCTGCAATCAAATTATACAAGCGTTATTTTCAGGTGTGTATTTCATTTAGGTTATATTTTTAGGCAAATGGTAGCCTATGTCCTTTATCTAGATAAAATCTATTTCCTTGCCCAATTTGATAAAAATTTGTTTATCGATTTCGGCGTGAAAAGGTAACAGATAGACAGACAGACAGAGTTACTTTCGAAATTACAATATAAGTATGGATTTCAAAACTATCCACAAACCCAAAACCTTGTTTTATTTGGTAAACTAATTAATCGCAGCCTCAAAAACAAATTATAAAACACACCAATAATTCATTAGCAGATTTATTAACATTCAAATTAAAAACTCCTCAAGTCATACTGTCAACGGAAAATGAGCAAATGTCACGGATTTTTATCCAGATCTTTGACAAATTGTACCACTGTGGTACCTAATCATTCAAGTAACATAACACCATTCACAGCATCCGAGATCACTGGCAGATAAGGCGACATCACTCGACTGGTAATTAAAACTTCGAACTTGCACCAGCCGCATTTATAAAGTTTTACACTAGTGTCATTGACAGTGCCTAATGAGGGGCCATCCATTAATCACGTGAGGCTCGAAAGGGGAGGGGAGGGGGTTAGGAAAAAATCACTAAATATCCCAAAAGGGAAGGAGGGATAAAGTGAGATATCACGTGTATTTATGCGCACACGGACGGCTTTCGTGTGTTTATTCGCAAGAAAGTTGTATCCCTACGACAGCGAGTGAGAAGCTGCAGCTGCAGCAGATTGCTGCTCGTCTATATCTATGATCGTCATTTCTATGACTTTATTTTTATCTTAAAAATTTTAATTAAATAATAATATTGTAATAAATGTCATAATATGGATTTATATCTGAAATAAATATATAAATAAAATTTACGTTTTCGGTGAATGAACGATTTCTAAATCGGAACGCGGCGCGTTACCTTGAAAATGTTTAAGATACTTTGTACTAAAAAATATGCGTGATTTTGGGTTGGATAGGGGGAGTTTAGTCTTAAACTTCAGCACTCATTACCAGATGCTTAAGAAGTTAATGAGCGACCCCTGACCAAAGTCTCATTGGGTTATTTCCTCTCTCAATTCTGTAAATAGCTGATGGGAAAGCTCCTCCGTAGATAGGTCAAAGCTCCTACTTAAGAGTGCCGCCACATAATGCTTACCGAGACATTTTTTTAATACAAAAAATAACAAGCCTTTTGAATTAAATCCAGTTACACCATATTAAAATACAAAATTCAGCAGAAAATTAGCCAAACACGGATGTTTTGTCCAGATCTTTGACAAGCGGTACCACTGTGGTACCCATAAAATTGCCTTTATTTATATAGCACTAGAACCGTTGAGTTATTCTGTACTACGTACGATATAATAACTCTAAGACTGGAAGTCATATAGCCGTATGTACTTGTCGCCACACACGTATAAAATTTTTAATGTTTCCCCATCATGACCCACCACAAGATTTCTGACCCTCCTAGTGCGTATGGAGTAAATAAAAAAACACATTTCAATGTCCATGTCAATGTGGTAGCGAGCAGGAACAACACGCGGGGCGCAGGGAGTCTAAAACAAAAGCTGCGTAAGACGCGCGACGTCCACAATATCTTCCTACCCACAGCCCGGTGGCGTCTCATCGCCCGCTAGGTCTTCCTAGCAGTGCTGTATCGCGCTACGGGGCGAAAAAAGAAGAGGGGCCTCGAGAAGTCGACGCCTCCTTGCTGATCGCTTTGTCGGGCTTTCAATAGTTCACCATAAGTTCCACCTGACTGGGTTGATCGCAGAGGCGGCGTGAACACTATTATGATGCCCCCCCCCCGCGGGATCTACGGGTCTCCGCCTCACCAACGGACTCTAATTCCCAACATAAAGACCCGGCCATATTTATGGCCGGCGAGTGCCACCTCGGCCAGAGGGCTGACACCCCGATACCGATTCCCCGCATGCAGCAGGAAGCGAGCGAATACCACTATGACGTCCATCACTCACTTTTCAGTGCAAAAATGGAGCGAGCGTTCGCGTTGATACAAGAGCAACACGTCTCTTGATCATGAGCGAGTATGATTGATTGTCAACAATGGGACAATGCTGCGACCCGGTATTTTATTGTAGTGGCCCGGTGCCGGGTCGCGACCCACCATATGGGAAACGATGGTCTAAAGTATTTTGCAGCATATCCAACTGCGAGGTCTGCGAAAACTTATAGCTAAACTTATAAGGTACAATTTATTAATATTATTTATTCAACAATAATGTGAGTCTCCATATTTGAAACTGTTAGTGTATGTCAAAGCGGCGTCAGTTTCTAATGAAATCGTGTGCTATTTTACTTCTAGTGTTTTATTATTAACATTTCTGTGGTGATGCCTAATCGTCCAAGTAACATAATACCGTTCACAGCATCCCAGATAACCGGCAGATAAGACGACACCACTCGACCGGCAATTAAAACGAATTGGAACTTGAACCAGTTATATTCATATAATTTATGCATATTTTATACAATTCCGATATTTTAGGGTTATGATGTGAGTGGAACTTTATTTTGATAGGGTGTTCTCACATCTCAACACATTGAAATATTGACTACATCTGATTAATGTCTTAGTTAACATGTTAATTAACGCGTTATGACGGAAGCCTTGATGGTCTAGTAGCGCAAGGTAAATCTGGCGATTGCAAATTCCTGTATTCGTACCTAGGTCGGGTAAAATGTTAAAATTGGTGTACCTTTCGTAAAGTCAAGAGTCTCTGTAACCGACAAGCGTGTATGAAACGAACTATGAGAGTGGAGGAAGCTAGAAAGATGTAAGGAAAGAACCTGTCGGAACTCTGAACTCTCTGCCTACTCCACAAGGGATCAAGAGTAATGATATAGAGATACATAGTCACATGATATGACACCTTTCGGTAGTCACGCAAAAACGAAAACGAAACGCAAAACGAAAATGCCAAAGGAATAGGCAAGAATCGAAAAAGTTGAAATCGGTAATTCACAAGAGAGAGAAAGAGAGGTACAGTTATAATCAAATCAGTTTTAGGTGGTACGAAGTTCACCGGGTCATCTAGTGTAATATTCGAATGTGATATGTGAGTATTTAGAGTTCACCTTCACGCCTATATTCCCCGAACGGGGTTGGCAGATGTGTTTCCGCCGACGATGTTAGGTCCCATGTAATAGAGGGCGATCCTATGGCCTTATACTGAGCACAATTCCTGATTCCGGTCTTATACTGGGAAGTTTTCGTTAGAAAAACTACATTTGTCCGACCTAGGATTTAAAAAGGATCTCGTGATCGCAAAGCACATTATTCGCCACGAGGCAGTCGAGGCAATAGTGATTAATACCTTCTAATTTAATAATTTCCTGGCTGTGGTATATTATGATACTTTATTCAGTATTTCGCCGACATAGTAATATTTCCTTTATTGCTTGATTAACGTAGACGTCACAGTGTTAATTAATTTATAGGTTCTTTTATCAATCACATACAATAAATGTTTCATAATGTTACGACCCGAACATACCCCGATATCTTGAAAAGTCTATCGGGGGATGTCGGTTCTAAAACGCATAACACACCCTTAGGTCCCCGGTGATCTGACTAGAAAGATCTAGAATCCGCGCTTAAGTGGAAACGTCTAGAAGTTTCCACCCCTTTAATTATTGCCGGCGAGCGGGCGCGGTATAAAGTACCTATTTGTTAACGCACCTATAGGTATGTAATAATAATACCGCTTTGTGGGCCGCGCCGGCTATTGTTCGATGTACTTAGAGGGTTCGCGTCCGTTCTAGAACTTTCATAGGAGTATAAAAGGAACACAGAGCGCGGGGACGGATACAGTCTCTTCTCGGAAGCGATAGTGATCAAATCGGAGAACAAGCGATCTAAGTGGAATACACCGGCGACTTTAGCATCGATATACGGATACTACGAGTGGCTCAGCGACTTGGAAGCAGTATTTGGGTACTAACAAGAGTAGTACTAGTGTGTGTTTTGTGCTTGTGTGTACTTGCACTCGACGTACTGTTTTGTGTGTACAGCGCCTTAATAAAGAACTTCGCACGTTATTCGGCATTTAATTACCCCGAAAACGTAACAATAAGTGTTTTGTATATTATTTAACGTAATAATAACCGTTTTGTATATTATTTAACGCTGCTACCTCCGCTTATGCACCCAATATAGCATCACCGCGTTTTAATTAATACAAAAATCAAACACCGTATTCAACAACTGAATTAATTAATACCAGTTTGTTTGGTCGCCATCTTTTTTAATTAAGAATAATACCATATAACGAGGATGTCGTAAAATTTACGAGTTGGCTATTTAAATATGTATGTGCATACCTATATACGTGTGGCGCCGGCGCAGCTAACTCTACCTACTTTTAAATTTGCACTTTTGGTGTGTGTGGGTGTGTCAGTGTGTTCTGTGTGTGTGCGTGTGTGAATGACTATTCTACCGGCCGAGTGCCCTTTACAGCTTCACTGGGTAAGAGGGGAAACTAGCTCAAAGGCGTTTCAAGGAACGGCCTCTGCTAAGGCTGTCGCTTTGGAATATGGGCATGTATTAGGTGTTTCACTGTGTTCTGCACCGGCTGGCTGGGCAAGAGATTCTTCCACCGCGGCGAGGTTGGTGTCTGATCCTATTGACGGTAACTGTGTTCGAAAGGAGGGAGGAAAGGGCATTGTTGGAAAGGGTAAGAATATGCCACGGACGGCAATAACGGCTGATTGAGGTGGTCTAGTACCCGGTGGCGGTTTCATAAAAAGTTTGCACTATAGAGGCCTCTACTTACCTTTGGTAGTTAGCGTGTGTGTGTGAATGAATGTACTGATGGTCATGGGTTCTTTACAAATTTACTCGGAGAAGAATGCGAGCGATCTTCATTCAGAAGTAGCGAAGACTAGTATAGGTCATACTCCACCACGCGGATCCAGTGCGTGGTCATTTGTGGCTTGTTGTTGGAACTTATCAAACCACTAAGTTGTTCCGCCTCTTTTAATAGGTACTTACCACATTTACTTATGTCATCATGTACTAATATTTAATCTTATCTGTGTATTGTGCGTTGCAAAATAAACGTTTTTATTATGATTATTAGTTAGTGCCTAAATACAAAGAAAGAAAGAAAGAAAAACGTTTATTCAGTGACACAAAATACACAGCAAATAATATAAAATAAAATAAAAATTTAATGTGGCACTGTAATGGTAGACACTCAGCATAATGCCGGGGCCTCAAGTGCCACGACGCTGGTCTTCCGTGTTTCCGTGGTTCAAGTTGAGAGCGTAACTGCGCGTAATTACAATACAAAGAACAAAATACCAACAGCTTATCAGAGTAAATGTAGATGTAGTTGTTGGGTGACTGCCTCGTTGGTCTAGTGGCAAAGCGCATAGCTTTGTGATCACTAGGTCTTGGGTTCAAATCCTAGGTCGGACTAGTGTAGTTCTTCTACAAAAAATTCCCCTTATGAGTCCGGAGTCTGGAATAATGCCCGGTACATGGAAATAGGCTCGCCCTCTATTACATGGATTCTAACATCGGAAAAAGTGGGTGTACTGAGTACACCTCGGCCACCCCCGCTTGGGGAGTATAGGCGTGAAGGTGTTTTTTTTTATTATTTTTTGGTTGTTATATAGGCTAACAATTGACTAACATACATAAGCATATGGCTTAACCGTGGGGAAGGCAGAATATTTATAACTAAGCACCCTATGGGGTCATCATCGGGTGTATGATGACAACAGGTAAGACAGCAGAACAAAGGATGATTGACGGACGATTTGGCGCAGTGGTTAAGAGCTTAAGCCACTCTGCCCACCAGGTCGAATAGTCACGGGTTCGACTTCCGCACGGGACAAATCTTTGTGTGATCCACAATTATTTGTTTCGGTCTAGGTATTTGTATATGTGAATCATGTTTGTAAACGCAACCACGACACAGGAATAAATCCCAGTCTGGGGCTGCGTTTTTAAGGAAAAATAACGGACCCCCTAAAGATTGAACATCCCTAAGGGCAATCAATCAATCAATCAATCAGCCTATCGCAGTCCACTGCTGGACATAGGCCTCTCCTAACACGCGCTATTGCACACGGTCCTCCGCCTTCCGCATCCAGTCTGTCCCAGCGACCTTTTTGAGGTCGTCGGTCCATCTAGCTGGGGGCCGTCCTACCTTACGCTTACCAAGTCGCGGTCTCCACTCTAGGACACGCTTGCTCCATCGGCCGTCGGTCCTTCTGCAGATGTGACCAGCCCATTGCCACTTTAGCTTACTGAGTCTGCGAGCTATGTCGGTAACTTTGGTTCATTGTCGGATTACCTCGTTACGAATTTTATCCTTCAAAGAGACGCCGAGCATAGCTCGCTCCATAGCCCGCTGTGCGACTTTGAATTTGTGGACTAGTCCCACTGTGAGTGGCCACGTCTCAGCCCCGTAAGTCATAACAGGTAGGACGCATTGGTTATAGACTTTAGTCTTCAGGCATTGCGGTATAGGCGAAGAGAAAACGTGACGTAGTTTGCCAAATGCTGCCCAACCTAATTGGACCTAAACCCTAAGGGCTACTAGGTGAAAAACCAGTTCTGATTTATTATTGAAATTCTGACCCAAACAAAATAGGTAGCTGTTTTTTACAGACGATACGGAAAGATGTTTACAACCATAATAAAGGCATTAACCGAACACCGCTATTCAACCTAATGTCCTCAAACGGGCCACACGCGCGGGCGCCGATAGCACGACACTTCAACATTCTTCATTTATAAATACCGTCAAGTATATTCCCTAAGGGAGAATTGCAGAGGTGTACTGTGTACACTTTTCGCCGACAATGTTAGGTCCCATGTGATAGAGGGTGATTCTATTGGCCAGACTAGGTTTTTACTCGATTTTTCAATCGAGATATTACAGTTTCGTCTGACCTAGGAATCTAACACACGACGTCATGATCGCTATGTACATTGTTATTAGATCAACGAGGAAGTTATTATTGTTCATATGGCATAGGCATAAAGTTAGGACAACAGCATAGAACTGTTATTATCATCTGATTTCTGCCGATAGTTATTATAATATTCATCATCATCATCATCATCTCAGCCTATACTTGTCCACTGCTGAACATAGGCCTCTCCAATCGCTTTCCAGCGTAACCGGTCCGGTGCCACCTGCATCCAACAACTTCCTGCGATTTTCACAAGATCGTCGGTCTATCTGGCAGGCGGTCGTCCCACGCTGCGCTTGTCAATACGTGGTCTCCACTCTAGAATCTTGTTGCCCCAACGCCCGTCCGATCTACGCGCAATGTGGCGCGGGCCATTGCCACATCAGCTTACTAATCTTAAGGGCTATGTCGGTGACTTTGGTTCTTCTACGAATCTCCTCATTCCTGATTCGATCGCGTAGAGAAACGCCGATCATAGCTCTCTCCACAGCTCGCTGAGAAACTCTGAGGTTTTTTATGAGACCTATTGTAAGAGACCATGTCTCTAATCTATATATTATCACTGGTAACACACATTGACTAAAAACTTTAGTCTTAAGGCACTGATGATGATGATATTGGATGGTATAAATCTTACTGAAGCGTGCTTCATTAATCAAGGTACTGAGATTTTGGAAGTTTCGTTAAATTCTTAATTAAAAATGTACTTTCACACAAATACGAGTAACATCTTTATACCAAAGTATAATATTTATTTCTAACGAGTGCTGTATAATACGAAAAGTAAGCAAAGGCAGCAAGAACAGACTGACGTTATAGTAACGTTATCTAACGAGCTGTCACTTTCATCTTTATTAACTATATTTGCAGTATGAAAAGGATAGCATATCAACTCGATAGCATTACGCTAACGTCGGTCTGTTCGTACTAAACCGTCAGTTTTACCGGGTTTGTTAACAATAGAATTTAATACGGTAAAAACTGTTGGTTTCTTATATAAATACGACTGACACGTGGAGTATTTTTGCTGGACAAAATAGTCAATCCAATAAATAATCTTTTAGGCGTTTTGAAATATATATAATAAATCATTTATCCTCGCCCCGCCTTTTTAACCTGTATATTAACGGTCTGATCGTTAAACTCAGTAGCTCCTATATCGGATGTCATATTGATGGATATGTATCAACAATATCAGTTATGCTGATGATATGGTGCTGCTGAGTCCATCGATCGCTGCTCTGAGAAAACTTATCCTCATGTGTCAAGAATATGGATAGGCCCATGGTCTCAGGTACAACTCTAAAAAGAGTGAGTTACATGTGTTCAAGGCTGGCAATAAAAAGTACTTGAAAGTGCCACCAATATTTTTATATAACAACCCCCTAACACAAGTAACCCAGTTTAAGTACCTAGGTCATTGAGTCACTTAAGACCTAAGAGATAACAAGGATATTGAGAGGGCACGCAGGGCGTTGGCTGTCCGATGTAATATGCTGGCCCGCAGATTCGCACGATGTACAACACAAGTGAAAATTACACTCTTTAGAGCTTACTGTCAGTCACAATACACGTGTAGTCTGTGGATTAGCTAAGCGCAGAGGGCATACAGCGATCTGCGCGTTCAGTAAAATGATGCTTTTAGGGTGTTGTTGGGTCTGCCACGGTTTTGTAGTGCCTCTGGGATGTTCACAGAGGCTGGACTTGATGGCTTCCATGCCATCATCCGAAAAAGCTGTGCACCCCTCCTACATAGATAGCGTGCTAGCTCAAACAGCATCCTGAAAGCATTATGCGATAGTTGAGACTGCCCGATACTGGAGCACTGGATACAGCTACACGCGCCTGTTGCTAAGTGTGCAGTGCTCTAGTATGACGGGCACTTCTCATTTACTTATTTTTCCTATTTGGTTCTTCTTACTAACATTAGTTTATTAAGTTATTATTGTACACACTAACATTTTGGACTTCCTAGTCTGAAATAAAAAGATTTTTGTTTTATTTATTTATTTCAGCCAACTAAAGTTTCACAAAAATAATTATGTGCAACTTACAGGCTTATAGAATATATACCTTACAGACTAACATACATATAATATATAAAAACTTATAAACTAAGACACTTGTGTTGACGGCGACTTGTTGCGCTGAGCAGGGGCGTCTAGTAATCTTCCACGAAATCTCCTGAAGACGTTACCCTTCAGCCAGAACTCCTCGCTCAGGAAGGCTTGGCGGTGGGAACTCGCAGAACAAAGGAATTTAATGCCGTATTGTTTTGCGAGTTCAGCTTCTCGACCCTCAGAGTGTAGAAGGTCTTCTTACGGGCGTACTCCGCAATTTCCTCGGCTTTAGTGGTGTAGTGTAGCCGAGACACATACACTGCTGAGCGAAGGAGTATGCCATCTTCTACCGGATCACCGAGGATTCTATATGGATCACTGAGTCCCGTAAAAGGCAAAGTTTCTTAAATAGCGACCGTCTCCTGGTACATTCCGGAAGACGCGGACTGGGCAAGCCCCCTACAAGATACACCGATGACCTAATGAAGCGCCTATAACCATTACGCCGGGCATACCAAACCGGAATGATACTGTAAATATTTCTATTGAGAGATTATATTTTGTCCGACCTATGAGTCGAACCCAGGACCTCTTGATCGCGACGTGTATTCGCCACTAAACCAACAAGGCAGTCAAATTAAATTAAAATAAAATAAAAACTGTAAAAAGGCCTATAATTACTACCGATTCTTACTTTGACACGCCTTCCGAACTTGTGGCAACGCACCCAAGGAGGCAAGCCTAATAGTAGTTCATTAAATCCTATTTTTATCTATATATTACTTTACATGGCAGTATTTAACAAAAATACATGTTTTTAAAGAAAATTATTGTTAATTGTGACACAGAACTGCCTACGGCTTGACAGAGACAACGACATATTTAAGTATTAAATCTGACTTTTGACGGACAAATTAGCTTGTAAATTTTGCATACATAATAATATATAAAGCCATACAAGGATTGACTGCCTCGTTGGTCTGGTGGCAAAGCACATCGCTTTGTGATCACGAGGTCCTGGGTTCAAATCCTAGGTCGGACAAATGTAGTTTTTCTGTCTTTCAAATGTAATAAGGGGCGAGTCTATTGCCATATACCGGGCACGATTCCAGACTCCGGACTCATACTAGGAATTTTTCGTTAGAAAAACTTCATTTATCCGACCTAAGATTTGAACCCAGGACCTCTTAGGATGTTAATAGAGATAAGAATTACTACCAACTGCCAGACATAGTTGCCAGATATGCTGGCACCGCAGGCCAAAAGTGGCATCTCTAATACTCGTAGTAGTACATTCGTATTAAAAGCATTTGCCTAATTGCTACAGATTTGTCTGAGGTATGCCTACATTGCATCTGATGGAGCGTTTACACTAACTTGACTACTTGCCCGACAGTCACTAAATTGTTTAATAGATTATAAGTAAAGTAATAAGTAAAGAAATGAGTAACTAACACCGGCTTATTATTTATGGAAAAATAAGTCCGCTGAGTCTTTCGCTAATTCTTCTCAGTGGAGGCCACGTTTTGATTCGTTAGTAAATTAGATGATAAAAAAATATGTAAAATTGACAATCTTGATTTGAAAGCCTGAAAAAGTTGATATAGATGGACGGAAAGATTTTATATACGTCGAGGAGTAAAGTAAAACGTGAGATGATTAACGCATTCTACTTTTACCCGCTGTCTTTTTAACCATTCACACTAACATAACAAAAATGTAATAATGTTGACGTTTGTGAGTGCTATTGTATTGGCCTATACAAATACATGATGTTTGACTTTGACTTTGACCTTAACAATTAATATCAATCAATCAGCCTATCGCAGTCCACTGCTGGACATAGGCCTCTCCTAACACGCGCCATTGCACACGGTCCTCCGCCTTCCGCATCCAGTCTGTCCCAGCGACCTTTTCGAGGTCGTCGGTCCATCTAGCTGGGGGCCGCCCTACCTTACGCTTACCAAGTCGCGGTCTCCACTCTAGGACACGCTTGCTCCATCGGCCGTCGGTCCTTCTGCAGATGTGACCAGCCCATTGCCACTTTAGCTTACTGAGTCTGCGAGCTATGTCGGTAACTTTGGTTCTTTGTCGGATTACCTCGTTACGAATTTCATCCTTCAAAGAGTCGCCGAGCATAGCTCGCTCCATGGCTCGCTGTGCGACTTTGAATTTGTGGACTAGTCCCACTGTGAGTGGCCACGTCTCGGCCCCGTAAGACATAACAGGTAGGGCGCATTGGTTATAGACTTTACTAATAATAAGACATGACTAACAATTAATAAGAAATGCCAAAAAAGTGAACGTAGTCTACGTCGATCTAGTTACTTGTTCTGATAAAGTTACGTACAAATGATGCAAAAAAAAAAAGGATCAATAAAGGAGCACAACTGTTTAATAATTTTCCGTCTTATATAAAAAGTGTCACCACGTGTAACGGTTTTAACAACTATCAAAATATGTCATTGACGACAAATATCACTAAAAACGGTACTAGTTAATGGTGAAACCCACAAACGTGCAACCGAACTATTAAAAAAAAAACACCGTCACACCTATATTCCCCAAGCGGGGGTGGCGGAGGTGTATTGAGTACATCTACGTTTCGCCGAAGATGTTAGGTCCCATGTAATAGGGGGGAGCCTATTGCCATATACCGGGCACAATTCCAGACTCCGGACTCATACTGGGAATTTTTCGTTAGAAAAACTCCATTTGTCCGACCTAGGATTTGCACCCAGGACCTCGTGATCATAAAGCGATGTGCTTTAGACACTAGACCAACGAGGCAGTCCGACCTATTATTATTTTGACCGAACTATTATTTTTCTATATGATGTCTTTTGGTGACCATTATCTAAAATAAGTGTATTATGCTTATATATATTCTCATGTAAGTGGCTTTTGTCTTTTTGAGAATAAGTTATATGATGAAATCCGAAAAATAGCTTAATCCCAACATTATATCAAACATTATTATATACAATTAAACCGAGTCTTATGTGATGGAAAAGTCAAGAGTCTCCGTAACCGGCGAGCGTGTATGAGACGAACTATGAGAGTTGAGGAAGCCAGAGAGGTATGTAAGGAAATAACCTATTGAAACTCTGTACTCTCTGCCTAACCCGCATCTGGATCTGGCGTGGTGATATAGGTAGATTATTATATCCTCTACGAGAGCTATTTTTAAGGCAATTGTAAACCCTCTAAGAGGACGGGATTATGCTTCAAAGATACCACATGGATGTTACAAATATAACGCCATCTGTCAGCGACCCGAGACAACTATCTTTCAACGTTAAAATAAATAAAACTCAAACGTCTTGACTCCGCACGCGTAGAATAAAAAAAAAATTAAATCTTGCCTCGTTGGTCTAGTGGCAAAGCGCATCGCTTTGTGATCACGAGGTCCTGGGCTCAAATCCTAGGTCGGACAAATGTAGTTTTTCTAACGAAAAATTCCCAGTATGAGTCCGGAGTCAGGAATTGTGCCCGGTATATGGCAATAGGCTCGCCCCCTATTACATGTGACCTAACATCGTCGGCGAAACGTGGGTGTACTCAGTACACCTCTGCCACCCCCACTTGGGGAATATAGGCGTGACGGTGTACTAAATCTTGTTAATTTGATCTAACGTCTGGATTTATTATTATTAAAAAATAAGGAAAACACAAACTATAACAGTAAAAGAAAAGTTTAATTTATTAAAAGATAAAGCTGTGATAGCCTAGTGGTTAGACCGTTGGACTGCAAAGACAGGTGTCGGGTTCAAACCCAGGCACGCACCTGTCTTTTCGAAAGCATGCGCGTATTAAAAATTAACCATCACTTGCTTTAACGGTGAAGGAAAACATCATGAGGAAACCTGCATGCCTAAAAGTTTCTCGTAGGTGTGTGAAGTTCGCCAACCCGCACGGGGCCAGCGTGGTGGCTATGGCCTAAACCCTCTCAGTCTGAGAGGAGGCCCGTGCCCAACGGTGGGACAGTTTCTTAACAGGGCGGATATTATTATTATATATTATTTAACTAGAGAATAATAGACGTATAATTAGTGACGTCACGTCTTGAATGAGTTAACAATTGAGTGAGTTAATTAGCTCTTGCAGTGGGGCAAGGATCTTTTGGCCTGCGCATGACGTTGACAGGAGGACGTTCGTGTGAAATGGGGGTAACCAATTAATTTTTTTTTTTCTAGTTTCAAGGAGATATTTTAACAGGTGGGTCACTTATAAACAAAAAATGGGTAAATTTCATAGCAATCAGCAATTCTGCGACTGTCATAAAGCAACATTTCACATGATAACAGCGTATATCCGATTTTGACAGCGGGCCTAAAGATCCTTATGACACTGTACCTTTAACAAATTGACGGACAGATAAAAAAGAATCACTATATACTCGTAACTGTGTCCATTGTTATATAGAAATACATAGCTATTATGGTATACTTACTTCATCACGAGATCCTGGATTCAAATCTTCGGTCGAACAAAATGTGTTTTTTTTTATAAAATTCACAGTCTCAGGCCGAAATGTCGATTCATGCCTCATATGATAATATCAATAAGCTCGGTCCTTATTACATTGGGACTTAACACTTTACTGACACCTCTGTTTTGGTAATATAGGCGTGAGGATGTAAATTTTTTTTTAAGCGCTTACAATATTTTATTTATTACTAAGGCAGGGTGCCATCAAGACCCCATCTCTGGTATTTATAAGAGTCAAGAGTCTCTGTAACCGGCGAGCGTGTATGAAACGAACTATGAGAGTGGAGGAAGCCCGAGAGGTATGTAAGGAAAGAACCTGTTGGAACTCTGTACTCTCTGCCTACCCGCAAGAGCTCTGGCGTGATGATAAAGCGTTTAGTAAACCCAAAAAATTACATACATAAACTAACGCATTTATTACACTGGGGTAGGCAGAGACAGGTGCATTTACCCAAAAATTATTTATTCAAAAATATATTTATAGTTTTACTGTCACTATAATTCTGAACATTAATGACCAGTATACCTTTTATTGGCATATTTTTAATTCATTATAGATATAATAACCCTTTTTTAAGAATTAGCTGTAATAAAATCCTGTTATTAAAACTTGATTTCGCGAGGACACTGATCATACAGATAACCTTGAGGTTACACTGTGACAGGTTTGTAATTTATTGACAGTTTTTAGCCTAATATATACGAATAAATTCATTTTTATATATATTTATAAGACTATTTAAAAAGCTTGGTGGTCTGGTCCTGGATTCAAATCCTAGGTTGGACAAATGAAGTTTTTCTAACAAAAACATCCCAGTATGAGTCCGGAGTCTAGAATTGTGCCCGGTATATGGCAATAGGCTCGCCCCCTATTGCATAGGACCTAACATCGTCGGCGAAAAGAATTGGGGAATATATGCGTGACGGTGTGAATATCCAAATAAAAATATACAAATAATCTGGTCTCTTCAGTCTTAAAATATTTAAAGCTAAGATTTCAAGTATTCAAAATTTAATACTTTTTGTTGGTCACAGCTATTTTAGCAAGGTAGGTATTGCCTTATCTGAAGGAAGTCTTTATGGTTTCAAGGTTATGTAAGTACCGGATTTCACTTATCTATACAGTAACCTTGAGTTAATCGTCATTTGAGAGCTCAATTTAATTTGTCAATGGTTAAAATGGCTACATTAATCAGTAGAGCACTTTGTATAGCTGCGTGGAACTGAAGGCTTTTTTGTACATTTAACGGTAATGACTGCCTCGTTGGTCTATAAGCCTAATAGTAGCTAATAGTACCTCATGGCGATCACATGGTCCTTGATTCAAATTCTAGTTCGGAAATTATGTTTGTAGATGAAATTTTCAATAGGAACAGTTTGAAATCTGAACTTGTGCTCAATGTAATAGCAATAAGGTTCGCCCTCTGTTACATGGGGCAGATCCTAGATTCGACAGTGATATCTCCATTCCGATCTCGCTCTAGAACCTATTTGCACCTTTATTAAAAAGGCGGCAACCCGATATTTCGCGAACGCGTCCAATCATAGGAATCCGCTAATCGTAGCCGCCGCCGACTACGAACCGAACTCCCGTCCCATCAGCCGCTACCGTCGTTCGCGGCATGTTCTCACCGACCCTCCGGGTGATCTTACATCCCTTCTTTCGGATACAGATACCGCACACAGGATCAGACACTGACCTCGCCGGCGAGGTCGAAGAATCCCTTGCTCGCCGGCCGGTGCAGCTCACCACGGCGAGGCACCTAGTATACGCCCTCCCCCAAACCGACTGCCCAAGCCGAGGCCGTTCCTCCTTGAGGCGCCCTTGAGCTAGTTGTTCCCTTGCCCTTCTGGCTCGAGCGCAGTGGTTGCACGCTCGCTCTCTTGTCCGGCGAAGCTGTAAACGCCCCGCGGCCAACAGCATAGATCATTCACAAACACACACACGATTCGATAATGTTTTCGAAATATTCTCAATAGCAGACTGGAATAAGAAATTGTGCTTAGTATAATTGCAAGATTCTCTCTCCCTAAATCGCTAAATAGGTACTTAAAATTATCGGCGATACTTGAGTGTACACAGTACACATCTACCAGCCCTACATGGGATATATAGATGTAACGGCGTTTATTTTTCATAGCCAGTTGCTCGCTCCACTACTAAACTCCATCTAAACGGAGCGAGCCTCAAGACGATATGATGTTCAGTCTGGTACATTAACGAGAACACGCCGCAAGGTATACATAACTGTTGTCTTCAATTACTGGAATTAGTATTACAAGTATAGTAATATCGCGTCGCTGCCTTCACAGTAATATTTGATGGGGTGAATATAATATAGAGTTTCTATAGTTTTTTTTTAGGCACGTAGTCGATGTTCTTGTGTGGGGTGAATGGAACCACACATAACAAGGGGCGAATAGATTTAATATTCGTTTATTTTAAAGAATAAACGAGTTAAATATTTTTTCAGTTACTTATATATTTCTTAGGGATATATGTGCTTGTGTTCATGATGTATACGGTGGTTAACAATAAAATTAACATTTATAGGTTTTTATATTTTGTTCCCTAAAATATGGCAATAACTATTTCTACCCGCGACTTCGTCGCGTTGAGTTTAGACAGGAACCTAACAGTTTTTACAGAATAATAATAATACCATGTGTTGATCCAGGTACAAGTCACCATTTGGCGTTTCTTCGGTGCCATAGGTTCCGGCAATGGAGGTGTTTGAGTTAGCGAGGGACTCGCTGGTGTTTCTGTGAGGTCTTCCTCTCCAGATAGAGGTGGTGTCAGAGGTTCTCCTTGATTCTTCTCTTCCTCCGGTAAAGTGTAGTTGTCGTGGCCCTCCCACTCTTCCTGAGTTCCTATTATAACTTCCTCTACTTGCGGTTCGCTAGACTCGTTGTCGCTCATCTTGTGGCAGTAGTTGTTCTACGTTGACTGAGGTGATGATATGGTAAGAGTTGAACATGGTATGAATGCTCCGTGTTTCTACAGCCTTTTATATACCATGTCTTGTACATCTGCATTTGTCCGTTAATCGTCATCTACTACTGGACATCTCCCATACCATAACGTTTACTTTTGTTATATTTAATTACCTACCTAACCTAACCTATACCTGACCATTTTATTGATCCAAATCCGTTAGCGCAACACTCGGGTTCGAGATCGAGTTGACATGCTATCCTTTTCACACTACAGATTTAGTAAATAAACACGAATGAGACAGCACCCTTTCTCGACAATGTTAAATGATTTTATGCTTAGCTCTCTGATAAAGATTCGTTTTTCAAACTTACATAATTTCTTTAGTGTAAGCCTTGCAAATTTTCAAATTTATATTTTTTTTCAATCTTGCTGATTTACCATCTGATCGGTCTCCGCTGAAAAAATTCAGCGAAACACACTTGCTTGTCTTTTTCCTCTAATACTCTTTGCATAAAATTATTTGCAAGGAAAGTTCCTGTCGCAACTCTCTGCCTACCCCACAAGGGATCTGGCATGATGAGATAGAAAAATGTTGACTGGATATCCGCAGGCACGAATAGCGTTATTCAACTCGATAGACGAAACAAAATATTTTTAAGACATTAGTATCCCTTATAACATTTTTACTACTCCGCTCAATAAAATATTTCTGTCACTTCAATAGAGACTGTCACGGAAGTGATATAGTCGTAAACGACTCTAAAAAGGAAACGAAATGAGACGAAGATTCCATAAAAATGGAAGTAAATGTTATTACTTTAATAAGCCACGAATCCTGTAACGCCATTTTTAAATGCACATGTCTTCGAAAAAAACCGTAAGAATTGAAATTTAACCGCCGACATTTTTTTCAGGATAAAGTTTGGAAATTATAAATCGTCAACATCATCTCGGCCCATACTTCTCCACTGTTGAACGTAAGGCTTCCCAATCGCTAACCAGCGCAACCGATCCGATACCGCATGTATCCAACGACTTCCTGCGATCTTCACAAGATCGTCAGTCCATCTGGCACGCGGCCGTCCCACGCTGCATTTGTCAATACGTGGTCTCAGCTCTAGAAACTTCCTGCCCTAATTATTATTATTAAAAGCCTATACAGTCCTACCGCAAGGAGAAGGCCTCCCCTCCCATTTTCCACCTGCCTCGGTTCAGTGCCAACTGATGCCAGTCCTTGTCGTAGGAGTCCAGCTCGTCACGCCACCTCTTTCTGGGCCTGCCACGCTGTCGTTTTCCGCCTGGTGGCACACACTGTGTGGTTGTTTTAGCCCAAAACGCATCCGACATGCGGCATATATGTCCGGCCCAGCTGCATTTCAGTCTTGCAGCTGGGTAGCCTACGTCAGTGATTTGCGTTTTGGAGCGCAGAACCGAGTTTCTGACACAATCTGTAAGCTTTACTCCAAGAAAGCTACGCTACATTGCTCGTTGGCAAACCCCAAGGGTGGACTATTGATGACCAAGTCTGTGTTCCGTAAGTGAGAGTGGGGAGAATGCACATGTCCATGAGTTACATACTTTTTAATAAAACCGGGAGAGCTCCCTTCATTTATTTCCTGCTCTAAATTATAAATAAAAATAAACACCGTCACACGAGTTGTACTGCATACACCCTTTTTTACACCGACGATTACATTAAGTCCCATGTAATACCGGGCATAATTCCAGATTCAGGACTGAGTCAAACTATATTTGTCTGACCTAGGATTTGAACATAGGACATCGTGATCGCGCATTATTCGTCACTGGACCAACGAGGCAATAAATGATTATTTTGCAACCTTCCAAACCAATTTAAAAAAAAACCCTCCTTAATAACACTCGCAATAACCACCGATTCCCTACCATGATCCTTATTTCGAAAGTGATTAAGTGCAATTTGCAACACATCACATGTACATAAGTTGTTTTGCTCGTTCGAAGTGTCATTACCATGGCATGAAATGCGACTGCAGTGATTATAACTTCGCGATATTTAATTTGATGGTACAAAAATATAACTTGACATGGCGGCTTAAGTACATACGATGCTACATGGTGTAACAATCATAATATTAATCAGGCTTTCCTGTTCTATCTATCTGTATCACACCAGAACCCTTCCCGGGTAGGCAGAGAGTACAGAGTTCCAGCAGGTTCTTTCCTTACATACCTCTCTGGCTTCCTCCACTCTCATAGTTCGTCTCGTCCACGCTCACGGGTTACGGAGACTCGTGACTTGCCCTTCAGATAAGACACGGTCTATTTGGTCATGGATAGATAGTCTAGGTCCAATATTCTTCCACTTTCGCATTGTATATCTGTTTTGTCATTCCTTCTTCCGACATTCTTTCTATATGCCCGAACCATCGGAGCATATCCTTTCTCATCCTTACACCGATACTATCATTCATACCTACACGCTTTCTGACGACGCTGTTGCGAATACGGTCACTCAGTTGAACTCCGCACATCTTCCGTAGAGCTCGCATTTCGACCGCATTACTGTTCTACTGATTGATAAACGCCTTCTCTCTCTGATACGAATTAAGTCGTACTCCAAAAGTTAAGTGTGAATAAACTACGCTGATGACTGAGGGGCCTTTACAGCTTTACCGGTTGAGTGTGCAATAATAACCCTCTATCTGGAAGTGCAAGGGGGCAACCAGCTTAAGGGCGCTCAAGGAGGAACGGCTTTGGCTTGGGCTGTCTTGGATTTGGGCGGCTTGGATATTACTAGGTGTCTCGCTGTGGTGCTCTGCATCGGCCGGCGGGCAAGGAATTCTTCCATCTCACCAATGAAGTCGATGTCTGATCCTGTATGCGGTATCTGTACCCGAAAGAAAGGATATAAAGGCATCAGGAGGGTCGGTGTGAATATGACGCGGGCGGCGCTAACGGATTGATGGAGGCAAAATTGATTAGGAATAAACAAAAATAGGTCGATCTCATTTAACCTTCCTCAGTTCTTCGGGTCATATTTACCCGAAACTGAAATTTAACTGGCAATAAAAGTCATAATTATTAATATAATTCATTACGACTTCATGATAATTATTAATTATGCATTCACTATATATTAGTATTGTAAAATTATGGTGAAGTCTCTTATCTTAACGTGACCTTTGAAATAAAACTTTAAGAGTGCAGAAAAAAATTATAAATAAGCATTGCAGCATTATAATTATTGAGGCATTATTGCTTATTTCCGTCTAATTATAAATAGTAGTAGTTTCTCTAGTACATAAGACATAATCTCTTAATGATTGAAAAGTCACTCCTTAATTCATATTACAGTCATGCTTTGCAAAATATCTTTTAACGCGAATCCATCTCTCACTTATCCAGTATTTCATCATTGTTTTTTATTCACTAACAAGTCTTACGTTCCATGTTATGATGGCATGAATGGATAGGTTATACAAACGTTAAGTCACCGAATGTAATTGATACTGGGGTGGCAAAAGCTGCTATGGGATTAGTTATAATAGGTAGAGTCAACAACACAAGTCTCTCACTGAACAAATTAAATATTTAACCGACTTCATAAAGCGCAAAATTAAAAATACCTTACTAAAAAGCAAAAAATAAATATTTGAAAACGATGCCTAGTAACACCGACGATAAATATTAATATTTTTGCTTTTTTGTTAACTTGGGTATCTGAATTTTTGCGCTTTTTGAAGTCGGTTTCCCTTTTTAACCGACTTATAAAAAGGAGGTTCTCAATTCGACTGTATGTTTTTTTGTATCTATGTAACACGATCATTCCGCCAATTATGAATCGATTTTGATGATTCTTTTTGCATTGGGTTCAGCATAGCTCCAAGGTGGTCCCATTTTAATTTCATAGGTATTGGTCCTTGGACTTGGAAGATACAACAGGGAACTCCTTAACGACATGTTTGCGAATGCGTAGATTGAGATATTATGGGTATTACGTCAATCCTATAGGTACCCTGCCATAGAACTAATCAGAATATTAACCGACTTCAAAAAAGGAGGAGGTTGACAATTCGTCTGTGTTTTTTATAAAGTCTTAATTTATGAACTGATTTTAATGATTCGTTTTGACTCGAAACTGTACTAAACCCAACTAGGTTTAGTACAGTTTCAAGGTGGTTCCATTTTATTCTATATACAAATCCCTTCTAGGGTAGGCAGTGTACAGAATTCCAACAGGTTCTTTTCTAACATACCTCTCTGATTTCCTCCACTCCCATAGTTCGTCTCATACAAGCTCGCCGGTTACGGAGACTCTTGACTTGCCCTTCAGATAAGGCACGGCCTATTTGGTCATGGTAAGATAGTCTAGGTCTTCCCCGGTAACTACATCTCTCCACTTTCGCATTGTATATCTGTTTTGTCATTCTTTCTTCCAATATATATACATACAAAAAAATACACCGTCACGCCTATATTCCCCAAGCGGGGGTGGCAGAGTGTATTGAGTACACCCACGTTTCGACGACGATGTTAGGTCCAATATAATAGGGGGCGAGATTATTGCCATATATCGGGCACAATTCCAGACACCGGACTCGTACTGGGAAGTTTTCGTCAGAAAAACTACACTTGTCTTAGGATTTGAACCCAGGACCTCGTGACCACTAGACCAACGAGGCAGTCAATACATATACATGATATTGATATATTGTCATGAAATATTACCTATGTTACTTAGTTATTTTTATTAATATTATTTCATATATTTTAAAACGCAGCACCATTTTATTTTTAATTCATATAATAAAACACTTTTACCACCCTGTAAGTGCTCTTAAGATTACTCAAAAAGAAATAAAAACGTCCCGCGAGACAAGCCCCGCCTAGTGCAGGAAGTTTTTGCTAATTACAGCTCATACGTCTTTGACTTTATATATTAATGATAAAGGTATTTTTTTTAAACTGTTTTTGGAAGTTTCTCCAAAGAATTTGTATTTTTGTATTTTTATTAGTGCCAAATAAAGATTGATGTATGCATTTATTGAAATATACAATTTCCTATAATATATATAGTTCCACAGGAGCGGTCCGAGGATAAACCCCTGTGGAACCTCGCACCCGACGTTCCGCTCCTGCCACCGCGATGGCCCGGGGTAAACTACCCGCCTGACAGCAAGGTCTGCGACCCAAGCTACTGGAGGTCAGAGCTCAAAAGAGAGGAACCTCTTCACAATGCGCGCCGTGTCCAACACTACCGCCTTCTGTATCAGGCCCTTCACCCAACTGCTAAGCGAGAGCTTCTCGAGGTGTTTATCGAAGCTCTTCGCTTTAGGCCGCTGACTGATACGACTATTGGAATAATGATAGTTTAATCAACATTCCACATGGCGGTAACCTCTTAGGACAGGTCCAAACTCAAACTCAAAACTCAAATTGAAATCGTTTATTTTGCATAAGCCCGGCGGAGGTGCTTACAAAGTGCCATTGTTACACATATTTTTTTAACTTACTACTCTACCACCGGATCAGAACACGGCCGCCACTGAGAAGATTCGGCAAGAACCTCAGCGGGCTTGTCTTTTTTGTTTAATTCTCCATTAATTTTTTTCATCATTATTTCTATATGCATACATTTTTATATTATACAAAATCATTAATGCCAGCTACAGTGTGATGCCTTACGACTGAGCTATAAGACTTTTTTTTAAATATATGCTATAATGAAAAGCTAGAGGATTCTGGGTGGACCAGTCTCCACAAGCAGCAACCGTTCACTCCCTCGACCATATTAGAGGGAAGGAAGTGACCCGCACCATATACCCTACCTATCTATCTATATCATCACGCCAGATCCCTTGCAGGGTAGGCAGAGAGTACAGAGTTCCAACAGGTTCTTTCCTTACATACCTCTCTGGCTTCCCATACATGAGAAAGGGCATGCTCCGTTGGTTCGGACATATAGAAAAAAAATTCTGAAGAAAGAATGACAAAACAGATATACAATGTGAAAGTGGAAGGATGTAGGTACCGGGGAAAACCTAGACTATCTTACCACGAACAAATACCCTTAATTATTATTATTATTATTAAAAAATTAAAGAGCTCAAGAATCATAAGAATCTATCAAAATACAAATTTCCCCGCTAACACTGCGGTCATCAAGTTGAGGCACATAACAACTAAATGGTTATACGCTTTTTTTACTAACTATGGAGAAGATTGTGGAAGCCAAATATTACCCATTATATAAAAGACAGAGACGAGTGAGGAGAGCAACGACTGCGTGGGTAGATGATATATCGAGAGTTGGAGGAAGAACTTTGGGTAGATTGGCACAGGACCGCGACGGATGGCAGAAGAGGGAAGAGGCTTACTCCCTGCAACGTTGAAAGCTAATGATGATGACGATGAACCATTTGGTGATAAAGGTCACCAAGCAGGGCAAGGGTGGCAAAGGTGTACTAAGCACGCCCGTATATTGAAAACATTGTTAAGTCTCAATGTAATAGGAGACGAGCTTATTGCTAGTATACGAGGCACAATTTCCGAACTATATAAACAAATGTGTATCATCAAACCAGATCCATGCGGAGTAGGTAGAGAATATGGTACCTATAGTATACAAAAAAAACTACAAATACTTTTTCCGTCCTAGGATTGAAACCCGGGAACTCGTGATCGCTACGCGCATTATTCGCCACTAGAGCAACGAGCCAGTCTTATCCATTCTTATCAATTACCTACTACACATTCGACGGAAGACCCAAATTTAACAGTACATTGGCAAAATTTGCGAATTTAACGACGCGTCAAATTGAGGCAAATGATCCGGAAACTGACAACATTATTATTCAAATGAACAGGTTTAGCACGAATATGCCATCCCTGTTACACTACTAACTTACTAAATGAACATGAACGAGACAACACGATTATTAGCTAGCGTCACGCTGACGTCAAAGTTTTCGTACCAAGCCCTCAGGTTCAGCACAAACAGATTGATGTTAGTGTAACGCCGTCCAGAAAGCGTTATGACACGTACATTTAAATGTAAGGATGCCTACTTAATGAAATGAAAAATTACGACAATAAAAATTCATCATCATCACCTCAGACTATATGTGTCCACTGCTGAACATAGATCCTCCCAATCGCTCTTTAGCGCAGCCGGTCCGATGCCACCTGCAGCTAACGACTTTCTGCGATCTTCATAAGATCGGCGGTCCATCTGGCAGGCGGTCGTCTTACGCTACGCTTGCTATTACGTGATCTTTACTCTAGAATCTTTCTGCCCGATCTTCGAGCTATTTGGCCCACCTATCCTATAGGCTATGTCGGTGACCTTACTTCTTCTACGAATTCCCTCATTCCTGATTCGATCACGTAGAGAAACGCCCAGCATAGCTCTTTTCATTATCCAAAATAAAAATTACTAAAATTAAATCTATTTTCCAAAATAATATAAGTTTACTGAATGTAAAAGGGACATCGTACAAGATAATTGTACGATGTCCTTTTTACTCAATAAACTCTGCTAGTAACATCTTCCAAAGTTCACACCAATACATCAATATAAGGAAGTCCCCAATAACTCAGTATAGATCGTAATCTATAACAAATATATCGATTTGTCAACCTGTATCGATTTGAATCATTTGTAGTTTCATTATGTTTAACATCCCAGGTTGTAGATAAAAAAAAAACAAACGGACATATGTTTTTGGGACGCAATGTTTTTTATCTGTGCCCTTGTCAACGACTCGCTAATTAAGTAGATACGTTATCTGTGGACCAAACATGGGTTTGTTGCAACATTTGTTAAGTATCTTCTGGTAATTTATGGGTTGGTGAATTATTTATGGAAGAGATGACGGTTTCTTTCGAGAGCTTAGGAAGAAGGTAGATCTTTTTAGATTATGGGTTCAAGAAACCAATTCTACAGATTCGTATTTATTGCTTGTTTGTCTTTTTTACCGTTGTTTGCTGGTATTGTACTTATATGTACACCCTTTCTTGCCAGTGTTCTATAGCTACCGCCCGCCAATTAGATTGGACGATTGGAATTGGACGATTTAGCGCAGTGGTTAAGAGCTTAAGCCGCTCCGCCCACTGTATCTAATAGTCGCGCGTTCGAGTCCCGCACTGTTTTTGTTCCGGTCTGGGTATTTGTGTATGTGAATTTTCATATTTGTAAACGCCCCCACGATACACGAATAAATCCGAGGGTGGGGCTATGTTTAAAAAAAAAATAAAAAATGTATAACTTTCTTATTTCACATGTCTGTTTTATATTTTTTTTTTTTTTGCTGTACGATAAAGAGTATTCTATTCTATGAAACAAGGTTTAGTTTATTTATGTATTTAAATGTAGGTCAATTAAATTCACTGCAATGTAAATATTTAATTCATTATTAGCCAAAATATGTTGTGTGCTGAACATAGTACTACCACAAAGACTGTTAGAACTGAAGAGATGATCGGCTTTGTACTATACGCATCCGGCTTTTTTTTTCGTCATTGGCCCAACTCTTTAGTGACCTCCCCTCTCCACATCAAGTAGTTATTAGTAGTTATAGGTATACCCGTCAACTGCTCAACATCCCCAATCGCTCTGGAGCGCAATCGGCCTAATTCCACCTGCATCCAACGAATTCTTGTTAATTTTACAATCTAGCCAGAGGCCGTCCCAAATCTTTAGTCTTATCTTTCAGTCTCCCCTCTAGAATCTTTCTGCAACAACGGCCGTCCGATCTTTGCGCTATGTGGCCTGTCCCTTGCTACTTCAGCTTTCGAATCGTATAGGCTACTTCGATGACCTTGGTTCTTCTACCAGTCTCCTCATCCCTAATTCGATCATGTACAGAAATTCCGGGCATAGATTTTGTTGTTGTTGTTTTGTATTGTAACAAACATTTAAATTGTGAAAAACTGTTTCAACAAGTGTTCCTTTAATATTGTAAATACTCCATTCTCACGTAAACTGTACTACGTACTTTAATAAGCCACAAACTACAAGACGGACAGTCGTTTAATGATCGGTCATAAACGGTGAGTTGTCTCGACCAGTTTGTAACCTGAAGCAATTTGTTTACAAACTTGCGGAATACTGGGAAAATGCGCACTGGAGTGATCATTACTGTGTACCCCACCCTCCACCACTAGGGGGGACAGTGACACAACTCTTTGAATTATTCCGTTTTGACTTCTTCAAATGCAATACAATGCGAAAGTGGAAGGATATAGGTACTGGGGACGACCTAGACTATCCTACCATGACTAAATACACGGAGTCTTATCTGGAGGACAAGTCAAGAGTCGCCGTAACCAGCGAGCGTGTATGAAACGAACTATGAGAGTGCAGGAAGCCAGAGAGTTATGTAAGGAAAGAACCTTTTGGAACTCTGTACTCTCTGCCTACCCCGCAAGCGATCTGGCGTGATGATATAGATAGATCGGGGCGGCGGAATCTTGTTGTTCTTCAAAACATTCTCATTCTTCTTCTTTTTTGATTGATTCTCAGGGGCACAACGACGCGATTTTGAATAATTTTATCGGCCCTCTACTGATTCCGCTCAGCCTCCTCCTTCTGGGACATCACAGTCTCGCAGAAGGAGGATACGGCCGACGCCGATTTCCCTGCCAGCATAGCCGCTACTACTGCCAGCAGGGAGAGGTCCGGTTTGATCCGGTCGACCAAGATCCGCCGCTCGGAGGCCCACGCTGGGCACTCTTCGAGCGGCCGGACACCATCTGGGTCTACAGAACTCGTCACAATAAATCCAACGAGCCTAAATACGGCGGGTTATGTTAAATAGTTAGGTGGTTCCATTGGCCATCACTTGTCTTCATCGTCACTGAACGGAATCTTGTTGTATATATAGTACAGTACTTGTTAATATCAATCAAATAAGCTTAAACATGAGAGTTTATAAAGAGGTGACATGTTCCAATAAACACATTCCGACTCTATCATCAAATCAGCTCCATGGTAACATTTTATTGCATGGTCACCGAAGTAACATACGTGTACTTTTAAATTAATCGGATCCAGTGCTTAAAAAATAGATTATTAAATTTGAACTGGAAAGACAAACAGACAGACATACAAACAGTGCATGTCAAATAAAATCTTGTATAAAATATTACCTTTGTCCAACAGTAACGGACGGTGATACTTTTAATATAATTTCCAGTGTCCAACTCTTTAATTATTATTCTGATTTAAGAAGCCGCGTAGAGTTCGCGTGTGTGGGTATGTGTGTGAATGATCTGCGCTGTTGGCCGCGGGGCCTTTACAGCTTCACCGGACAAGAAGGCGAGCGTGCAGCCACTACGCTCGAGTCAGAGAGGCAAGGGGCAACTAGATCGAGGGCGCCTCAAGGCTTACCGGCCGGCGGGCAAGGGATTCTTCGACCTCGCCGGTAAGGTCAGTGTCTGATCCAGTGTGTGGTGTCTGTATCCGAAAGAAGGGATGTAAGGGCATCGGCAGCGGTAGTGGCTGATAGAAGGGTAGTTAGGTTCGTAGTTGGCGGCGGCTACGACTAGCGGATTTCTATGATTGGACGCGTTCGCGAAATTTCGGGTTGTCACCTTTTTAATATATGGGCGAATAGGTTACAGTCCGAAATCGGAATGGAGATTGTAGAGTTTGTTTTTATTCAGACTGCTAATACTTAGGTGCCCTACTGTTTACATATTTAAACCGTGTTTCTGCTTTCGCATTGCATATAGACCTCAGCATGAACAGATTGACGTTAGCGTGTCGATATGCCGTCCTTGTCAAACTTCAAATTTACCAAATTAACTTAAGCGTGACAGCATGTTTATTTGCTACGGTTACGCTCTGTTTTATCATTCTTTCCTCGGACATTTTTTTCATATGTTATTGAAGTCGGTTTTAAAGTCTATCTATTTATATCATTACGACAAATGCCTTGCAGGGTAGGCAGAGAGTACAGAGTTACAACAGGTTCTTTCATTACATACCTCGCTTGCTTCCTGCACTCTCATAGTTCGTCTCATACACGCTCGCCGGTTACGGAGACTCTTGACTTGTCCTTTAGATAATACTCGGTCTATTTGGTCACGGTAAAATAGTCTAGGTCTTCCCTAGTACCTACATCCTTCCACTTTCGCATTGTATATCTGTTTTGGCATTCTTTCTTCTGACATTCCTTTTTTTATGCCCGAACCAACGTAATATACCCTTTCTCATCTTTACACCGATACTATCTTTCATACCTACTCGCTTACTACGCTGTTGCGAATACAGTAGGTTAGCTTTAGTCCGCACATCTTCCACAGAACTCGCATTTATTCTACTTTCATGCTCCTGCTTACATACCCAGCTCTTTCTGCCATATAACAGGGTTGCGACAAGCACTCCGTTATGTATAACCAGCTGCGCCTTTTGGCTTAAGTGCCGGCTCCCAAGTAGCTTTAAAATCGCACCATTTACTTTGTTTCCTGCACTCACTATTCTCTCTATATCAGCGGTGTATTCCCCACCTTATTGAAGGCGCATCCAAGATATACAAACTCAAACAAAAATAAATATACTCACTCATTACAAGTTTTTACAATTCTAAGCTAGAGAAACAAGCACGCAAACATTTCTTTTCCTTTTAAAATAACCCCTGTCGTTATTTAAAATAATTTCTCTGCAAATTATACAAATTAACTCTAAAACTGAGTCTTTACTGTTGGTAGGTTTCAATAATCGATATCTTTACATTCTTCGCGTGTCTTGGATATGTAGGCTTTCCTAAGACGTCGCCAAACATATGTTAAAGAATACAATTTATTGCTTTGTAGATACTCTTTCGGAATTTATGCAGTATTTAATACGTAATTAGGTTGAGGACTTCCTCATTGGTTTAATGCCAAAGTGCTTTGTAATCACGAGATTCTGGGTTGAAATCGTAGGTCGGACAAACATAGAGTTTTCCTAACGAAAAACTCCCAATATGAGTCCGGAGTCTGGAATTGTGCCCGATATATGGCAATAGGTTCGCCTCCTATTACATGTGCCTTCTATGGAAAGTGGGTGTAATCAGTACACCTCTTCCACCCCTGCTTGGGGAATAAAGGCGTGCCAGTGTTTATTTCTTTTATTTGTCTATCTATCTATCTATATCATCACGCCAGATCCCTTACGGGGTAGGCAGAGAGTACAGAGTTCCAACAGGTTCTTTTCTTACATACCTCTCTGGCTTCCTCTACTCTCATAGTTCATCTCATACACGCTCGCCGGTTACGGAGACTCCTGACTTGTCCTTCAGATACAACCCGGTCTATTTGGTCATGGTAAGATAGTCTAGGCCTTCCCCGGTACCTACATCCTTCCACTTTTGCATTGTATATCAGTCTTGTCATTCTTGCTTCGGACATTCTTTCTATATGCCCGAACCAACGGAGCATACCCATGCTTTTATTTGTAATTAGGTTATGCTCCTATGCTCCGGGTATACAGACAGAATAACAAAACAGATATTCAATGCGAATGTGAAAGGATGAAGATACCCGGGACGACCTAAACTATCTTACCATGACCAAATAGACCGTGTCTTATCTGAGGAGCAAGTCAAAAGTCCGTCGTAACCGGCAAGCGTGTATGAGACGATCTATGAGAGTGGAGGAAACCAAAGAGGTCTGTAAGGAAATAACCTGTTGGAACTCTGTACCCTCTGCCCACACAGTAAGGGATCTAGCATTATGGTATAGATGGACAAGTAATACTTAATTATTTTGACTGAATGCTTCGTTAGTCTAAAAAATACTTTTATTACATCATCATCAGCCCGTATCAGCCCACTGCTAGACATAGGCCTCTCCCAAGGCATGCCATTGAGCACAGTCTTCGGCTCTTCTCCTCTAGCCGCTGTCAACCTGCGTATATCGTCGCTTCATCTAGCTGCAAGGCATCCCACACTACGTTTGCCGAGCCGCGGTCTTCACTCAAGAGCACGTCTACCCCCACGGTTTTCGGTCCTTCGGCAAATATGATCAGCCCACAGCCATTTTAGCGAGATGATCCGGTGAGCTACGTCGATGACCTTGGTTCTCTGTCAGATCACCTTATTTTGGATTCGATCCTTCAGAGGAACTCCAAGCATAGCTCTATTTCATAATATAGAAAAATGTTGTAACTTTTTTCTGTTTATTTGTGTACAGTTAAGCAATGCAATTTTTCTAAAAAAATTCCTATTATCGATCAGAACTCTATCATTGTACCCAATACAATTTTTAATAGGTTCACCCCCTGTTACATTGGGACCTAACAACGAAAATTCGATGGGCACAGTACAATTCTGCCATTCCTACTTAGAGATAATAGGCGTGACGTTGTTCATTAACCGACTTCAAAAAAGAGGAGGTTGTATGTTCGTCTGTATGTATGCTTTTTTTCTTTTTTTATGTATGTTCATCGATATTTCCGTCAGTTTTGGACCGGTTTTGATGATTCTTTTTGCATTAGGTTCATCATAGCCCCGTGATGGTCGCATTTAAATTTTATTGGTATTGAACATAGGGCTTTGAAGATACACCAGGGGTTTCCTATACGGCAAGCAGCATGAATGTGAAAATTCAGTTATTATGAGTTTTATATCAATTTTGTGGATGTATAAATAAGTAGAATAATATAAAGGAGGTATTTAAATAACAATAATAAATTCACTCATCACCTAAAATTGTAAATTAAAAAAACTTTTTAAAAAAAGGGAAACCGACTTCAGAATGCAACAAATAATTATTTGAAGTCGGTGCCAAGTAACAGACTGCACCAACCAGCACTGACTTCAAATATTTATTTTTTGCTTTTTGAAGTCGGTTTCCCTTTTTTATATAAATAATGGTTCACAATGTACGGTGTATTGGTTGGATGTGAACCCAGGACGTGTGTAGCATTTTACACGTCGCTTCGCACAAGAATAGGAATAGCAAATAACATGTCGTGTTTACTTTGGAAACATACGGGACCTTGTTTTATCGCGCCGAGCGGGATATGATTATCGAATTGATCAAAGTTGTGTTCTAAATGTTCATTTTGCAAATCAATATGTTCTGCCTGGGTCTGGTAACGTATGGTGGTGCTGGCCATCACTAGGTCCAGTGTTCTAATCCTAGATCGGGCATAGATAATTTTATTGGGGTTTTCCTATCAAATACTCTTTAGTATTAGTTTGAAAAAAAATCCCGTGCAATAGATTCAAGTGGAAAAAACTTGGGTGTAGATCTCTGACACCCTATGTTTAGGAAATGTAGATAGTACGACGTTTTTCGACCATCTCTTAATTTTACTCTACGCTGACCCATCATTTACCTATTAAACAGGTGTTTAGGATAATTAAAAAAAAGAAGAATTTTATATCAGAATCTGTTCCCCTGAAGACGAAGTTATAAAGATACACTAATATGTGACTGCCTAGTTGGACTAGTGGCAAAGGGCATCGCTTTGTGATCACGAAATCCTAGGTTTAAATCGTCTAGGTTTAGATTTTCTAACGAAAAACTCCCAGTATGAGTCCGAAGGCTGGAACTGTGCCCGGTATATGGCAATAGGCTTGCCTCTTATTACATGGGACCTAACATCGTCGACGAAAAGTGTGTACTCAATGCACCTCTGCTACCCTCGCTTGGGGGATATAGGCGTGACGCTGTTTACTAATATCTGTATGGCTTTCTACCTATGTATAAGATTGATATGTTCTATCTATCGCCAAGACACAATAAAAAAAACAAATTTTCACTATTAAAACACGCACCGAACATATTCGCACATTTTCCGTCCCGTGTGCCCCCATGTTTTTCTTGAAACCCCTGCGGCATAGCGTATCTATGCAAATTGCATTACAAACGGTGGCCGCCACCGTTTTAACACAAAACAATACAAAATAACTTTCGTTGGGACTAACAAGGCTTGCGCGAAAAAAATATACGGATTTCCTACAACGCGTTACATTTGTCCTTTTGTTAGACTATTTTGGATGTGGTTTTGTGTGTGACTTTTGTATAAAGATGATGTAAGTCTGTGGTGTGTCAATTATGGTCTTTGAATTTGGTTTTGCATGTTTTAGGATATTATGAAGATGATCTAATTTTGCAGTGTTAAGGCTTCACGAGCTGAGTGCTTGTCATAATCAAAAACCAAATTTATTTTTTTCAAAACAATCTTTTTATTCATGTAGACCAAAAGGCACTTATGAATAGTCAAAAGAGAAAATTATTGATAACTTAAGACTCTACCACCCGTTCGGAAAGTCATTCCTGTGGAGAAGGCCAAGAAACTCCACGGTTACTAATTTAAAAAATGAGATTTTTACAATTATTTTTGCATATATTGCCATCATGAGGTACGGGAGAACAATGCAGAACGAGTTAAATAGATGTGCTTAAGTATTGATTAAACATACATGTATTTAGATTCATGGTATCGGTTAGTATCTACATAGTCATATCATTGACAAAATAGAGATTTTCTAAAGGTATATAATAAAAAAGTATAAAGAGAAAAAAAGGGTAACTATAATATATGTAAAGAGTGCGTACAAAATAATAGCTTATAGCTCCAGTGTGATGCCGAACGAGACAAAATTCAAAAGTACTACGGTGTTTCTAAATGTTTAATCAGTCAAAGGTGAGAGGACGGACCGGTCCCCACCAGCAGCACCCGTTCGCGAGTATGACTTGAGAAGCAGCCATCACTCTCCTCGACCATATTGGAGGGAAAAGAGTGACCCCTTCCAAAGAGATTGTGATTATATGTTTCCAACTTCCTTCGACAGTGCGTTTTAATTACGTTTTTGTTGAGCGATTTTGAGTGCAGTTTCATGGGTGACTTTAGTATAAGGATAGTCTGGTTTATTTAGTGTGATTATAAAGTCTCACCTTCCTTCAGTAATGTATTTCAGTAGTATACTTATGGTGATGGTTACTAAAAAAGTTCAGAGTTGCTAAGCGAGCTATGGAGAGAGCTATACTCGGCGTTTCACTACGTGATCGAATCAGGAATGAGGAGATTCGTAGAAGAACCAAGGTCACCGACATAGCCCTTAAGATTAGCAAGCTAGAGTGGCAATGGGCGGGCAACATAGCGGGAAGATCAGACAGGCGTTGATGCAGAAAGATTCTAGAGTGGAGACGACATATTGGCAAGCGCAGCGTGGGACGACCGCCTGCCAGATGGACCGACGATCTTGTGAAAATCGCAGGAAGCCGTTGGATGCAGGTAGTGTCGGACCGGTTAAGCAGTGGACAAGTATAGGCTGAAATGATGATGACTTATGTTGGGCGATTTCGCATGAGCTTTTGTGTAGATTTTGGTATAAAGATGATAATATTCTGATGTGAAAGTTGTAAAATCGAAGTGAATAACTACTAATTATAGTTGAGGCCTAACTTTTCTATAAAAATAATACCGTCACGCCTATATTCACCAAGCGAGGATGACAGTGGTGTACTATGGACACCTACTTTTCGCCGACGATGTTAGGTCCCTTGTAATAGAGGGCGCGCCTAATGGCATATACCGGGAACAATTACAGACTCCGAACTGATACCGAAAAAAAATTACATTTTGCCGACCTAAAATTTAAACCCAGGATCGTGATCGCATCTCACATTTTTCGCCTCTATTAGACAGTCTCCTTAATAATAAATACCCCAATTAATACTATTACATGTTTATCTCAATAAATTTAATTTAAAATACAGTTAGTTACCTCAATATGTATCACCAAAAAACCCACTTCAATTACCATAACACAACCACCAATATAATATTCACGTAACGGAAATGAGACCCAAATTTTTGTTCGCCCAAAATAAGATCAAGTCGTGTTTTCAACCGGTTCCGTATATGAGATGGAAATGGCACAAACACGGTTATACTGTTGTTGCAAGACTTGCTACTTTTGTGATGTCGCGACAGTATGAATAAATGTTAATATTAATATTAGCCCTGTTAAGAAACCGTCCCACTGCTGGGCACGGGTCTCGTATCAAACTGAGAGGGTTTAGGCCATAGTCCACCACGCTGGCCCAGTGCGGGTTGGCGAACTTGTCACACCTTCGAGAAACTCTTAGGCATGCGGGTTTCCTCACGATGTTTTCCTTCACCGTTAAAGCAAGTGATAGTTAATTTTTAATACGCACAGTCTTTCGGAAATACAGAGGAGCCCTGAATTTGCAGTCCAACGGTCTAACCACTAGGCTATCACTGCTTACTATAGTATTAACGTTACTCCACACTAGGAATTATTCCTATAGATATCGTGGTTGCATTCACAAACACGAAATTCACATACAAAAACAGCCACACCAAAAAAAAAATATATGAGTCACTCAAAGATTTTTCCCGTCCCGGAGACCGAATCCGTGACTACTCGATCTAGTGGGAGGAGCGGTTTAAGCTCTTAACCAATGGACCATGCCGTTCGTCGATCTTTAACTTCTTTGTTCAGACGCAGTTAGTCGTCAAAACGCCATGTAGCATCGATGCAGTCGCGAAGACCCGCGATTTCAATACCGCGAAACGCAGTTAGCGACTACTGGCGACTTCGTCTGTGTTATTTTTTTTTAACTAAAGTTGCCTATATTTTACCGTAGGATAGAATCTATCCAAATTCTATCATAATGTCGTAAAAAGGTAAAAAATAAACAGGAGTTCCTTCACATTTATTATACACGATGTATTATATATAATTGCTTTATTTAATAAAAGCGTTTTCTGCATGGCTCCGAGAGTTTATAACAAACTGCCTAATTATATCATTGAAATCGAAAGCATTGAAAGCATTGTTTAAACATAAACATAAATTAAAATACTTTGTAGAGAATAGGACCTACTATACTATTAATGAATAATTAGAAGATAAGATCTTATCTGATGGAAAAGTCAAGATTCTCCGTAACCGGCGAGCGTGTATGAGACGAACTATGAGAGTCGAGGAAGCCAGAGAGGTATGTAAGGAAAGAACCTGTTGGAACTCTGTACTCTCTGCCTACCCCGCAAGGGATCTGGCGTGAGGTTATACATAGATAGATAGATAGAAGATAAGAGTAATTGACTTTTTTATAATTATCTTATTTTATTAATATTGGTCTTATTTTTTTATTATGTTTATAATATTGTTACGTTTGCGGGGTAATTGAAAGCCGAATAACGTGCGAAATACTTTATTAGGCGCTGTACACACAAAACAGTACGTCGTATGCAAATACACACTTCTGGACGTTTCAGCAGTTAAACGCGGATTCTAGATCTTTCTAGACAGATCGCTTGGGGACCTAAGTGTGTGTAATGTATTTAAAAATCGACATCCCCTGTACGGGGATGTCCGTACTAATAGAGTTTGATAGAGTCTGATAAACTGAAACACTGATAAACAAATAAAATTACAGATATATTTATATGTTTCCTTAAAGGGTAAATGAGTGATCTGATGACTAATGAGAACGTGCGGTGTACTTGATTACCGATGACGAACTGATTTGTTGCACGTTAAATTTGGATTATAAGTAATTTGCGTATTGCACTAAAGTGATGATTCAGCTATTGTACGGGCATAGTACATGCTCGTACATCCCCCAAAAAAATCTTTTCAAGATATCGGGGTATGTTCGGGTCGTAACAATATTATAATTTTGACGTTTGTTTGTATAAGGGGTACTCGTATTTGATTTTGGATTCTATATTCATGTAACTACTTCTGACGTCACTGATTTATGCATACCCTAGGGGTAAAATATGGTTAAAACAACATAAATAGTATATGTAACATCAAATGTACCCATATTTGCATAATAAATAATTTGAATTTGAATTATTTTTTGTCGTCCTGGAGCGAAGCCCAGGTAATATATCCAATGCCTTCAGTTCACTAATAATAAAAAATGAATGAAAAGAGCATTTCAATAAGAATCATCTACCTACTGGCCTATCCGAATATCATATCTAGGGAAAAATACGCCTACCTACTACCTACATATCTACCGGCCAATTGACGAACCGCGTCGCCCCTCAATGTCATTTTACGCTTAGTATAGCAATCTTTTAATGCACTAAATTACATATTAAAATTTTTATTTTTATTTTTTGGTAAGTACCATTGAACAGTATGCATTAGATACATCACCTGGACTTTCGCTCCATAACGACTAAAATCACATGGTGTATAGGGTGAAAGCATTCAGTATAGACTTCATATGTTGTTCATTAATAACTGAACGTGTAGAAATCGATCCCCACTCCGATCTCGGGCTCGAACCTATTCACGCCTTAATTAAAAAGGCCACAACCCGAAATTTCGCGAACGCGTCCACTCATAGACTCCCCTCCTATCAGCCGCTACCGCCGTCCGCGGCATGTTCTCACCGACCCTCCCGATGCCCTTACATCCCTTCTTTCGGGTACAAATATCTCACACAGTATTAGACATCGACCTCGCCGGCGAGGTCGAAGAATCCATTGCCCGCCGGCCGGTGCTGAGCGCCATGGCGAGACACCTAGTATACGCCCTCCCCTATAGCGACTGCCCAAGCCGAGGCCGTTCTTCCTTGAGGCGCCCTTGAGCTAGTTAACCCTTGCCCTGGCTCGAGCGTAATGGTTGCACGCTCACCCTCTTGTCCGGTGAAGCTATAAAGGGTTCATTCACACACATACTCATACCCTTCCATCGCAAAATGAAATAATAACAATGTATGTGTGCGTATGCGCAGGATGAAGAAAAGCGAAATATACAAATGCAAATTGTATACTAAGCAAAATTGTAAGAGTTAAGGAAGCCAGACAGGTTTGTATAGAAAGAAGCTGTTGAACTCAAACTCAAACACTAATAATTTATTTTGAATAAGCCCTGCGGGGGCGCTTACAAATATTCAATTTACATTTTTTTTTAATCTAATATAACTACTAATCTACCATTGGATCGGATCGCGGCCTCCACTGAGAAGATCCGGCGAAGAAACTCAGCGGGCTTGTCTTTTTTATTTACTTCTCTTTCCCGTTTTTCTTTTCTTTTTTTCAATTTTATTGTGTGGATACAATGCTTAGGTTACAATTAAATAGTTTACGATTTAGCTCCAGTGTGAAGCCTTACGATCGAGATATGAATCTAATGATGTTATCTGTAAAGAGCGTCTAAAGGATTCCAAATGGACCAGTCCCCATAAGCAGCACCCGGTCACGAGTATGACTGCTGGAACAGCCATAACTCCCCTCGACCATATTAGAGGGAAGGCAGTGACCCGCGCCAGACAGCCACCGCAAGCAAAGATATTATAGTGAGTAAAACTCTGTAGTCTCGGCTTACCGCCCAAGGATACGGCGTAATGAGGTAGATATAATAATTGAGCTTATAGAAGTGGCGATGACTAGACCGAAGACCTAGTCTTCTTCTTTTTGTGTCAATGATTTATATTTGTCTCGCTAAGTGACTGACTAGTTTGATGGCGCCGTTTGTGGTCGCGCTCAGCTCTTTCCTTGTACAGTCGGTGGGGCATAAAGGGCTGACTAGTAGTTGCGACATAGTCTGTGAGGTCCCACTGTCGCAGGCTGTTAAATTTGGATCTCTGAATCCCCATGTACATAGATTTTGCCTGCATCTACCTACCTATGTGCGGAGGCGATTTAATGATTTCCACACCGGCCATGATAGTTGGTGCCCAGGCGGTAGTTGCTCCTGACATGGGAAGAAGTAAGGCGATGAGAGTTTAGTTTCTCTCCATAGTTTCAGTCTTTAAAAAACTTTTACGGCTTTTGAGGCAGGCATGGGGGATTTGGTGGCCATACAAGAGGTGTCGGGTGTCAAACTCTTGTTTTAACTTTTCCATGGAACAGGCCACATTTCGTCGAACTTCAGGTGGCGGTTTGCCTACTAGGGAGTAGGTCATGATTAGTGAAGAAGATCTGGTGAAGATCGTAGATAAAAGGTGGACGCGTCAGTCTTTATGGCGGTGTTTGAGGTAGGCCTTTGTCCAGTGGACGTTTTTCGGCTGATAATAGACAGGTGGCGATATTCTACGACTCATTACAAAACAAGTCCAGACAACTAGACGGGGATAAACGACCTGTGAATACAATACAGATATTCTCCGCGATTAGTCTACCAACCGGTTTGTCAACAAGTCGTATATTCCCTACATGGCAGCTGTATGCCATGGAGATATTTTAAGACTTTTATGGTAAATCAACTTTTTTATGCTTATCTACCATGTTTAGTATAATATTTCTCTATTCCTTTTAGTTCGTTATGTTGCGTTATTTGAGTGAGATAAAAAAAACAGCACTACAATTTGCCTGTGGAGATTGTTCCATTAGGAATCCTTTACACTTTTAATCCTACTAACATTATCAATATAAAATTTTGTACGTATGTTAAAGTAACGGCTACAAATGAAATTTAGGACGTAGATAGTTTATTACCTGGATATGGGGTACTTTGTATCCTGGAAAAAGTAAAGTTCTAAAGTTAACACGGACGAACGCGGCCTTACTCGTAGTTCTCAAGCGAGGTAGGCAGACGTATACTATGTAGACAAAATTAGGTCCCAAATTATTATGAGACACCCCACTATTTTGTCTGACAATATCGTATTACCATTACAAATGTGTATCTACAACTACATGTATACATCTTAAATATTAGACCACAGAACTTCATCTTGAATGAAAGCTCAAAAACTTAACTAACCCTATTAAATTACTATTATTAATTATTACGATAATTAACATTAATATAATTGTTGTCATTAAAGCAGACACTTGGTATTAATTCAGTTTTACATATTTTTGTATATAAGTAACTTTTAATCAAGATTCTTAAGGTCATCGGAAAATCTCAGACTAGAAACACCGATGTATTCCACAAATTTCTATGACAAATCTTTTTCAGTTCAAGCTTCCGCTTGTGGAGTGCATTACCTGAGTCAATTAGACGTGCACGGACATTGGCTAATTTTAAAATGATGGTTAAGAACCACTTCCTCTCTATTGTAAATAGTGAGACGCTGTCATAACTTTTAATTAAATAATTTATAAATGTCCGATACAATTATTATGTTTTCTTAATTGTTAGGTACTTTAAGTTCTTGGATTATTCCTAATGATATTTGCAGGCCTAAAGGCGGCCAGAATATGGCGTACGACCATTGTAATTTTAACATCCAATGTAACCCATTTTCGCAAATAAACTGATTTGATTTGAAAATATTATTAAGGTTTTAATATACCAATTTAAAACTGCAAAATGTGACGCCACATTACGACGTAATTCACACAAATTTGATCACCTGTGGTTTGATAGGGTGGCTCCAAAAACCATAAAATTCATGTGACGTAATTTAAAGACGATCCGTAATGACCATGATATATTTCACACATTGCAACACATATCAATTAAAAAGTCTAATCGACATAATTGGCCGACGTCTATCGAATGGCTAAACACCCCATTCTTTCCCACGGGCGTGAAATAATCGATTAAAATAGACAAACAATCGACTCGCTTCACGGCGACTCGATTGCTGTAACGATTTTGGGAGACGCTCTATTTCGTTAGTTTGTAAAATATTGTGATGTCAATTGAAAATAGTGGGGTGAACGGTTAATTGATTTAAAACCACTTGTAATAGGTACTGTCCTATCTATCTATCTATATCATCACGCCAGATCTCTTGCGGGGTAGGCAGAGAGTACACAGATCCAACAAGTTCTTTCCTCACATACCTCTCTGGCTTCCTCGACTCTTATAGATCATCTCATACACGCTCGCCGGTTACGGAGTCTTTTAACTTGTCCTACAGATAAGACACGGTCTATTTGGTTTCGTGAAATACTGTGAAGTGAATTGAAAATAGTGAGGTGAACGGTTAATTAATAAACCACTTGTAATAGATACTGTGAAATCCTAATTAATATCGATTAAGCAGCAGACCGTACAATTCGACCGTGATTTATCTAAAGTAAAGAGTCTCTGTAAACGGAGAGCGTGTACCAGACGAACTATGACTCCGTGCTCCATTAGCTTGGGCATATAGAAATAATGTCAGAAGCAAGAATGACAAAACAGATATACAATGAGAAAGTGGAAGGATGTAGATACCGGGGAAGACCTATACTATCTTACCATGACCAAATAGACCGAGCCTTATCTGAAGGACAAATCAAGGGTCTCCGTAACCGTCGAGCGTGTATAAGACGAACTTTGAGAGTAGAGGAAGCCAGAGTGGTATGTAAGGAAAGAACCTGTTAAAACTCTGTACTCTCTGCCTACGGAATCTGGCGTAATGATATAGATAGATAGAAGTCTATTCTAATCACACTTTAAAACTTTTTAAACAAATCATCACCATTTTTAGAAGTTTTAGTTGTGATTGCAATCTATTATAATAAGTGTAAGGTGATAGTATTGCCGAATACGTTGATATGAAAATGCTGTTAGCAAGAAATCGACGTCGGGTGATTTTTTTTTAAATTTGATTAGAATAGATCATATATAGACACAGCAGGCGCTATTTTTTGGTTGTGTTTCAATAACTTGATAATATTTTGGCATAATAAACCAGTCTATACTACTCTTCGGCTGGGCAAAGGTTTTCGGTCACAAATGGTAAGAGAGATTGGGTCATACTCCACCACGCGAACCCAGTGTGAATAGGTGGAGTCACGTTTGCGGTTGCTTACTATTGGAACTTATCAAGCCATACTTAAGGCTTGCATCTCGCCTTAACGATATTAAGTAGTAACCAGCACCAACGCCTTCTGAATCTCGGAGTTGCTCAAGTATGGAAATTCCCCAATCAGTCACCCATCTCAGACAGAACGAGTCGAATGATGCTTAACCTTGGCGATCGCTAAATACAACGCGACCAACGATGGGTTTTATTTATTTATTAAATACGTCCGTCAAAAGCTGTTACAATGGCTTATAAATAAAAGGCGTTAAATTTATTGTACAACTAGACATGGATAATCACAACTTGCTCTATAAACAATATTTTTAAATATTTTTTTTTTAAATAAAACTATTTTACGAATTTTATCACTGTTTATTTTTGATATTTAGTTCCCGCCGTTTCGAGTGCTTTGCAGCACCCATGGTCACGGGAGGGACTGAGGTGTTAGACGTCCAAAAGGCATAGTTGTTCCGGGGTATCCTCAAACTTCTTAATTATTTTTGTTGATCCGGTCCGAAAAATAAACCGCTATAAAATCCGTAAAATAGTTTTATTTCATGTGTATTATGCGCGTAAATCTAAAAACTCAGCTTTTTTTTGTTTTGAAAAAACGTAGTCCCACGCTAGGATTTGTTCCTGTGTCGTGGGTGCGTTTACAAACAAGTAAATTCACATACACATACACTCAGACCGAAACAAATAATTGTGGGTCACACATAGATTTGTCCAGTGCGGAGTCAAACTCGCGCCTATTCGACCCAGAGGGTGGAGCGGCTTAAACTCTTAACCACTGCGCCAAATAATCCATCAAATTTATTCTCTAAAATGTGTAAAAGTCGTGAAAGAAATATAACGTTGTCTAAATAAATATAAAGAAAACATTACCTAAGGAGTGAAGAATCAGCATTTGTACGGCATCTGAGTATTTTCTTGCTGAGTTAACAAGATTTCGACATTCGAGTACATTTTAAAGACTTCCCTCGTAAGAAACATGAATAAAATACGTATCTATTTATACAACAACATTCATACATAATTAGAAAATGTTTTTTTTTGATTTGTAAGGAATGATCCTGTTGGAACTCTACACAGTTTCACCTGCTTATTTCAGGGTTCATAATCGGCCTACCCTGCAGGGGTTCTGGCGTGACGTAATAATATATGAATGACGGATCCCGATAATGCAGTCCTAAGTTCAAATCTAGGTCGGACAAAAGTTTTTCTATCGAGCCCCATACCAAGAATCATTCCTGATGGGTTCACGAATAAGAAATTCACATACACGAAAACGCAGGCCAAAAAAAACACATTTGTGACAACACATCAAACCCGTGACTACTTGACCCGGTAGGTAAAATAGCCAACACTTTAACCATAAACCGTCATTGTCGTCTTGTACCTCGGGCTCCACATAGATTTGTTCTGTGCGGGATTCAAACCCACGACTACTGGATTCAGTCATTCAAATTCACGCTCTACCTAAATGATCAAGTCATCGTCATCCCATACATAAACCGGAACTTAACAAAACCCGTAGCGCAAAAACCGACATCTCGAAAATTGCGCTAATTGAGCTGAGAACATATTTCGTGACAATAAAAGACAGAACACACACGCAAACGGTTTAGACAAACGCTATTAAGCATAACACAAAACATTTTAATAAACGCTAATTGATAATTCCTGTATGCTTATGGGACGCGTCAATTTAATATTTAGATGTCTATCTATTGTAGCGTGGATGTAATGGAATGGTTAACGAGACTATTAAACCTTATAAATAGTTTAATATAGTCTTTTAAACTTAATATATTGTAGTTAATTATTTCATACATATATTGTTACGCCTATTATCTTTTTCTACAAGTCCGTAATGAGTCTGCGTAGTGGAGTATGACTCTCTCACCTGATTTATGTATATAATAATAAAAATAATTAATAAATCTTTATTGCTATAGTTCAGAACAAACAGGTATGTTGCATACATTAATTACAGATGAGTGATCGATCACTTCAATAAAATATGCCGCTGGTACCTTAAATAAGGAAACCTATGCAGCACTCTTCCAGTGCACAATTTTGAGAACCTATGCTATAAGTATCAGCACTCTCCCAGTGCACAAATTTGGTAGTCTTACGAAGATTAAATACATTTTTACATTATAAGGGAAGGCCAGCAGTGGGATAGACCGATTAATATCCTTCTAGAATAAGGTAAAGGTGTTTAGCACACTTCCGATTGATCAAAATATTATGGTAATTCATATCTGAGAAGTTTCGACTACCTCATGAGGTTTTTTATTGCCTGATTTGCAGCTCTAATAGCAATACGGCTGTTGATCACGAATTCCTAAATATTAATCTCAGATCTAGTAAAGACTAGTTTTTCCATCGACAAATCTCATTAGCAGTCCAGCAGCTACTCGACGTAATGCTCACCCCCTATTCCATTAGGACTTAACATTATTGACGAAATTTAGGTGTACAAACAATTCTGCCTTCGCGCTTGGGGAATATAGTCGTGGCGGTTTCTATTTCTTTATTTTATTATCATATAACTAAACCTGGCACTATTTGTAGATGGCGTTGTTTCCAATCTTTATATTAAACTAGTTTTTGCCCGCGACTGCATTGATTTTAGACAGGACCCTAACATTTTTCCGTGATAAAAAGTATTCTATGTATTATCTATGTGTGACGAACGATTTAGCGCAGTGGTTAAGAGCTTAAGCCGCTCCGCCCACTGTGTCTAATAGTCGCGTGTTCGATTCCCGCACAGGACAAATCTTTGTGTGATCCACAATTATTTGGTCCGGTCTGGGTATTTGTGTATGTTAATTTTCATGTTTGTAAACGCACCCACGACACAGGAATAAATCCTAGGGTGGGGCTATGTTTTTATAAAAAAATAACAATTAAAAACCTATCTGTCTGCCAAACTTCATCTAAGTTTTTGCATGATTAAATTAAAAACATCCAAACATCTAAACATACAAACTTTAACATTTATAATGTTAGAGTAGGATAAAATAATAAAATAAACTTTAATATATATTAATATATTATATTATTATATACATATTATTAAATATATATTATATATTAATATAAAAATAAATTTAAAAAAAAAAACATGTTAAACCGTACCATGTCAATTAAAATGCAGACGGGATCATGAAATTGTGTCTGAGTCACTCTGTAATGCTTCATCAACATTTTTGGAAGCTTACGTGTTAAGTAAATAAAAAAACACCGTCACGCCTATATTCCCCAGAGGGGGTGGCAGAGGTGTACTGCGTACACCCACGTTTCGCCGACGATGTTAGGTCCCATGTAATAGGGGGCGAGCCTATTGCCATATATCGGGCACAATTCCAGACTCCGGACTCATACTAGGAATTTTTCGTTAGAAAAACTACATTTGTCCGACCTAGGATTTGAACCCAGGACCTCGTGATCACAAAGCGATGCGCTTTGCCACCAGACCAACGAGGCAGTCAGCAGTATATATAAATTACTTTAATATATATACATACACTACTGCACATACGCTAAATTGTTAGGCCTTAGTCTTTCTTTTTCTTATTCCTAATTTTCTACATACGCAAACGCCACTTAACATTGTTAATCAATTCTACGACACAAAAATCACGATACCCTTTCCCGTTACTCTCGTTAAGAGCTCGCATCACTTTTGACAAATTTAACGTATCAACTCAAAACCAGATACGTCATTCCCACATCAAAAGTGACCAATTATCGGACTTTCTCTTGTCTTTGTGTGATATCGGTCGCTTCCTGCGGGTACTTGGACTTCTTGACATTAAGTTATGTCCACAGTAGTGCGCTTTATTATTTGTTTTACTGTGTTAGTTTACTAAATACCTTAAATAGAGTAAAATGGAAACAAAGAACATTAACTGCGGTATTTTTATTATTAATGTTATAAGGGGTGACCATTTTTCAAGTGTATCATCACAAATGTCTCAAAAACGTCGTGAGTTGTTAAGTTTTACAACTTCATCGGATGTGATGGCAAGCGCAAAAAAATGACTACAGACGATAGCGCAAAAAAAACAGTGTGGACATAGGTCCAATTCATAATAACGTGATGATATTCTTCCGCTGACAGTTTGTCACAGCAATACCTACTAATAATTTAAATCAAAATATAAATTGCACTCCAAATGATAGCGCAATAAAACTTAATGGATATATTCTTATGCTGACATTTGGCGTGTCACTTATTAATGATGAAATCCGAAATTAATTTTCTTTACGACTGTATGCGCAATGATATGTATGGACTTAACCTAACACCGACAGGTGGTTTTGTCCACGAATTTTCTTCGTGGTATTGTCACAGTGTGTGAACAACTATTAGTGACGAAAGCCGAAATATTCGTGTATCTATGGATGTTCTGGTACGCCTCTTTCGTGTTATAATTTAGTGTTCATTGATGGATCACGATTTTGAGGGACGCGAGTGAAGGCAATTTAAGAGGTGTCTACAGTTTGATTGGGTTGAAGGTTGTCAACGGAGCTCGATAGATTTCTGAGAATGACTGATGAAACCTAATAATATATTATATACCTATTAATATAAAACTAATAATATACTGAGACCGCCTCGTTGATCTAGTGGCGCTTTGCACTCACCAGGTCCTGATTTCGAATCCTAGATCAGACAAATGTAGCTTCTATCTATCTTTATCATCACGCCAGATCCATTGCGGGTTAGGCAGAGAGTACAGAGTTCCAACAGGTTCTTTCTTTACATACCTCTCTGGCATCCTCTACTCTCATAATTCGTCTCATACACGCTCACTAGTTACGGAAACGCTTGACTTGTCCTCCAGATAAGACTCTCGGTCTTTTTGGTCGTGGTAAAATAGTCTAGACTTTCCCCTGTATTTTCATCCTTCTACTTTCACATTGTATATCTGTGTTGTCATTCTTTCTTCTGACATGAAATGTAGCTTTTCTATCAAAAACTCCCTGTATCAGTTCGGAGCCCAGAATTCTGTATGGTATATAGCAATAGATTCGCCCCCTATTACATGGGACCATCGTCGGCGAAAATTGGGTGCACAGTACACCTCTGCAACCCCCGCTTGGGGCATATAGAAGTGACGGCGTCTAATAATATATACGAGGCGCTCGTAGGATTGTGTGACCGCGATATTCATAGCGATCAGCAGCGTTCGGCTCGGTTGGCCTTGGATGGGTTACCGTTTCTGGCATATCCGTGTCTCTGTTCTTTGGAAGACACTTTAAGCCATTGGTCCCCGTTACCACTTAATGTGGTTGTCGATGAGCCAAGTTTGAAGCCTTAAGGCTTGATAAGTTCCAACAGTAAGTGGTCAAAACACTGCCTTGATCAATCCCAACTGGGTCCGCGTGGTGGAGTATGACATAATTTCACTAACCTTAATTTGTGAGACGAGACCTTTGCCTAACTGTGCCTGTTACGACTAACTTATATCTTATCTAATGGACAATTCAAGTACCATAACTGATGAGCGTGTATGCAACGAACTATGAGAGTGGTGGAAGCCAGAGAGGTAAGGAAATAAATCATTGGAAGTCTGTTCTCTCTGGACCCTGTAAGTGATCTACCATGATGATAAAGATAGTGAGATAGATAGAATGGTGCTTTGTTTGATATAATATCGCCTTTACATAACACCTTACCATAATTAACTGCCTCGTTATTCTAGCGGCGAAAATGCACGTAACGATCACGAAGTCTTGGGTTCAAATCCTAGGTTGGAAAAATGAGATTTTTCTATGGAAAAAAACTTAGAAAAATCTCATTTTTCTATGGAAAAAAATCCAATATCAGTCCGTTATTGTGTCTGATATAATGGCAATACGATCGCCTCCTATTACATGTGACCTTACATCGTCGGCGAAAAGTGGGTGTACGCAGTACACCTCTGCCACCCCCGCTAGGGGAATATAGGCGAGACGGTGTTTTTTTATTTACTTAACACGTAAGCTTCCAAAAATGTTGATGAAGCATTACAGAGTGGCTCAGACACAATTTAATGATCCCGTCTGCATTTTAATTGACATGGTACGTTTTAATATGAACCCGGCACGTTGTTTTATACAAATGAATTGATTAATTCCTGGTACAATTGAGGTGGTCGATTTTCATGCTGCTTTTACATGATGCGAGTAACTAGAGTGGGTTGGGTCCACTCGCACGAGACACTCGTATCTTAAAAACAATATAGGTTTCGCCACATAGTCAACGCAGCGCGACAGGAGCGCGACGGTGGCGCGGCTTTGGGAGGTGTAATGTACTGAAATGTACGGGAGACGCCACACAGCGCAGCCCCACTCGGCGTGACGTTAAACCGAACGTAGCCAAACGCTTCTTCCTAAAACCTTAATTGGTTTGTCGTATAAGGTTTATTAGTACCGTGACGATGGCTGGGTCCATTTCTTAAGTGGTTAAATCGCTCCGCCCACTGGATCGTGTAGTTGCGGGTTCGATCCTGTCAGAGGACACATCCTTGTGCGACTCATAAACATTTGTTTCGGTCTGGGTGTTTAAGTATTTGAATTTCTATATCATCCCGCCACATTCCTTGTGGGGAATGCAAAGAGTACAGAATTCCAACAGGTTCTTTCCTTACAGAGCTCTCTGGCTTCCTCCACTCTTAAAGTTTCATGTTTGTAAACGCACCGACGACGCAGGAGTAATTCCTAGTGCGCGGCTAGGTTAGTCTTAAAGAAAGTTAATAAAGACCAGAGGGCTTAGCGCGAAAATATTAACAACCAAATCAATATATGCCATCCTTGTCACACAACAAATTTACTGCATAAACATGAACGTGACACACGATTACTCGCTAGCGTCTTATAAAGCTGTAAATAACCCATACCAGTATAATTCTGTTCGTATTTTGCGTTACACGCCTTAGCAACGGTTTATAGATTATCATAAAATTTCGCAAGGAGATTTGTGATCACGAGGTCCTGGGTTCAAATCCTAGGTCGGACAAATGTAGTTTTTATAACGAAAAATTCCCAGTATGAGTTCGGAGTCTGGAATTGTGCCCGGACCTAACATCGTCGGCGAAACGTGGGTGTACTCAGTACACCTCTGCCACCCCCTCTGGGGAATACAGGCGTGACGGTGAGCTTAATTGCATCCCAATAAAGGCACAGACTACATATTTGCTGAAAAAAATAAGCGGATTGAAATAAGGAAAATATTTTTGCGTGGAGAACCCATCAAATGTAAGGTTTCAGTATTTTGGTAGTAAGTAGTAAGAAACAAAGAATTCTGGAACAAATAAACACAACAGTAAACAAAGACACTTATTTCAGCATTTTAAATGACGTCGTCTCCTAAATTCACGCGTAGGAAGTCTCTACAGCTAATATATCTAATCTAATACACCTGAAGATATCATATTTTTATTTAATTTGTAATATTAAAATAATAAAAAGCCGTGATAGTCTAGTAGTTAGACCGTTGGACTGTCAAGCCAGAGGTCTCGGGTTCAGACGCACCTGTCTTTTTAAAAGCATGGGCGTATTATAATTCAACTTTTTTTAATTAATTTTAAATAAACGTAGCCCCACACTCGGATTTATTCCTGTGTCGTGGGTGCGTTTACAAACATGAAAATTCACATTCACAAATACCCAGACCGGAACAAATAATTGTGGAACCCGCGACTATTAGACACAGTGGACGGCGCGGCTTAGGCTCTTAAACACTGCGCTAAATCGTCTAAATCACTTGCTTTAACGGTGAAGGAAAACATCGTGGGGAAACCGGCATGCCTAAGAGTTTCTCGAAGGTGTGTGAAGTTCGCCAACCCGCACTGGACCAGCGTGGTGGACTATGGCCTAAACTCTCTCAGTTTGAGAGGAGGCCCGTGCCCAACGGTGGGACATTTTCTTAACAGGGTTACTATTATTACTATATTATTTATTAAAATAATCAAAAATACTCATATTATAAAGTATTGCTGTATCATATCCAACTTAAAACGAACGACCGTTGAGTTATAACTTAACTTCAATCATACTTTATCATCCATCATAACATCGCAATTTTAACCTTATACTCTTCAAATTAAGGGTTATAACATTAAAAATGGGTCCAGGTAGGTACACCCACTCAAGCTCAATGTAGTCTCAACTGGTAGTTGAAATAATAATAGAATTATGATTAACCAATATAAGATGATACCTCATGATTCAGAGAAACCTAAAGGTTTTTTCTAGATAGTAACATATGGGAGTTATTTGTAAACTGGTTAGCAGATAAGTATTGTTATTAAGTTATGGTGTGAGGAAATAGGTATGGTCTTGGGAAATACAAAGATAAATTTGTATTTTGGATACTTGTTCCGTTTTAATGTCACTGGGTATCAGTTTCGTGGTAGAGTCGTGAAAATAAAAAAATAAACACCGTCACTGTGTACACCGACCATTTTCTCTCTCGCTCCGAATATAATAGGGGATGAGCCTATTGCTATTATCGAGCACAATGCTAAACTCCAGACTAGTCCTGTGATTTTTTCAATCGAAATATCGCACCTTCAGAACAGTAGTGACTTCTATCTATCTCTATATAATCACGCCAGATCCCTTGCGGGGTAGGCAGAGAATACAGAGTTCCAACAGGTTCTTTCCTTACCTACCTGTCTGGCTTTCTTCACTCTCATAGTTCGTCCCATACACGCTCGCCGGTTACGGAGACACTTGACTTGTCCTTCAGATAAGACTAGGTGTATTTGGTCGGGGTGAGATAGTCTATGTGTTCCCCGGTACCTACAGCCTTCCACTTTTGCATTGTGAATTTATTTTGTCATGCTTTCTTCTCACATTCTTCCTATATGCCCGAACCAACGGAGCATATCAGGATGCGAACACAGGACCATGATCGCTTCGCGCATTATTCACCACTGGACCAACAAGACTGTTTAATATAAGCAAGTTATTTTAGGCTAATCTTACTAATATTTTAAATGTGAAAGTTTGTATGTTTGTTGCTCAATTACACAAAAATAGCTAAATGGATTTGGACGAAATTTGGTACACAGATAGTTTATTACTTGCATTAATAAATAGGATCCTTTTTATTCCGGAAAAATGTTAGGTTTCTATTCAAAGTCAACGCGGATGAATTCACGGGCACTAGTAAAATACACTCATCATCATCATAATATACTCATTATATTCACTCATCCACTGTCTGTGTTCATTTCCCCCCAGGAATGAAACTTCAAGGGGTGGTAGAGTCTTTGTCACTTTCCTGACAATTCATAAAAACTTTACACGAATAAAAAATAGATTCTGATTCTGAATGGTGGTTAATCCTATGTTGTCCTGTTCGCAAGACACTAATTTTAATATCTCCATTGCACAATATATGGCACTTTTGACATTTAAAAGATCAAGTTCAGTTAAGTAAAGAGTGACTAATTAAACAACTGATCTCCTATTATGGGAATAACATTGTTTGAATATAATTCAACTCTTACGGTAAGTCATTATGTCCTAATGGTATCGTTAGTTCTTTTTAAAAACGTAGCCCCGCACTACGATTTATTCCTGTGTCGTGTGTGTGTTTACAAACATGAAAATTCACATACACAAATACCCAGACCCAAACAAATAATTGTGGGTCACACAAAGATTTGTCCCAAATCTATTAGACACAAAAACAAATCTAGTAGACACAGTGGGCGGAGCGGCTTAAGCTCTTAACCACTGCGTTAAATCGTCCGACAAATATCTCTAACACCAAAAAGTGCCTGTCTTAATAAAATAACTTATAAGTAAAGGAAATACATGTTTTTATTTAGTAAAATATTCCTACATAGTAGTTATCACTTACACTACCCATATAAATATCTAAACAAAGGCACAGCGGAATAAACCTTTTTTTAAAAATTCACTGCTCTAATATTGTAAGATGTCAAAAGTGTCATAATGTGTTGCCGCTACTTCCGATTAATTAAGCACACCATCACGCCTAAATTCCCTAAGCGGGGGTGGCACAGGTGTACTGTGTACACCCACTTTTAGCCGATATTAGGTTCCATGTATTAGGGGGCGAGTCTATTGTCATATAACGAGCACAATTCCAGACTCCAGACTTATATAAACTAGACTGAAGGCTCCTAATAATAATTTCGTTCATCATTAGCAAACATTTTGAGATATCCAAAAATGCATTAAGCATGTTTTAAACCCCAGACTTCGTGAATATATGGCAAGCTTTCTACTTACTGAACTATCACTACACTCATGTTATATAAAGTATTTAGAATGCATCTGACGGATCTTTTTTCAGCTTAATTTGGTTTATACGTCGATTAGCGAACAAACTACGGCAATAAATTAAATATATACCAACCATAAAAGGCTTTAAAGCCATATTTTTGAGCTAATTTGTAACGAGACAATATTGCGATATTTTTCACTGTGTTATATTTTGCGTCGTTAGGCAAAGTGGTGAAAATTTTGCGAGCGATCCTGGATTCAAATCCTAGGTCAGACAAAAAGTAATTTTTGATAGAAAAAATTCCAACTCCTTTTCATTCATTATATCGCCTCAGTAAAACAGCGAATCAACACACTGTCCTAACCGCATACCATGGCTACGTAGGTGCAATATTAAGTTACGGTCTAATACTATGGGGCAACTCTACTGAAGTACAAAGTGCGTTTCTTGCACAGAAGAAATGTGTTAGAGCGATAGCCGGTATAAGGCCCTGGGAGTCATGTAAGCCCATATTTCTAAAACTAAAAATTTTAACACTGCCCAGCATGTATAGATTTGAAGCAGCAAAGTTTGTTAAAGAACATAAACACCTGTTTACTCAAACACATCATAGGTTTCCTAGAAGCACAAGGAATCGTGAAAATATTGTTTTGCCTAAAATACCTAGAATTACTTTGTATCAGAAAAATTGTTATGCAATGTGCGGTCGCATTTACAATAAAATTCCTGGTGATTTTAAAAACCTTCCGACTTCAATGTTTACCAAAAAACTTAAATTGTGGTTATTAGACAAATGCTTTTACTCTGTATCTGACATCCTAACATAATTATTTTTATTTTTTTACATGGTCTTAAACTTTGCCTTTGACACTTATTTTATTACTTGACATTAATATCGTTGGATTATTTTATTAATGAATTGACAATTTTAATTAGACTAACCGAATTGAATTTCTACTTTTATTTTAGCCATATCTTAGCAAGTAAGACGAATTTTCTGCATGTCAACATGTTGTGACTAAAGTTGTATGAACCTTTTTATACTAAAATAAGACCGCAAATGTACCTACCAACTATTATGCAAATAAATAAATAAATAAATTTATTCCAATTCCATTCCAGTTACTCCGTAGTCTGGCATTGTGACCGATATAATGACAAAAACGGTGAAGAAAAACATTGTGAGGAGACCTGCATGTCTAAGAGTTTCTCGAAGGTGTGTGAAGTTCACCAACCCGCACTGGGCCAGTGTGGTGGACTATGGCCTAAACCCTCTCAGTGTGAGAGCAGGCCCGTGCTCAACAGTGGGAAAGTTTAGGCTGATATATATATCCCCATTATAAAGAGTTACGTAAAGAAAGAACCTGTTGGAACTCTGTACTCTCTGCCTGCCCTGCAAGGGATCTGGCGTAATGATATAGATAAAGAGATAAATTATGAAGAGTAAGAAAAATAGCTACCTAATCCAAATATACCCAATAACATCCATCTAGTTATCGACAATGTACCTTTTCTCCCTGTTCATGTTGACTATACTGCATATTTTTGGTAGTCGCGGGAATCAAAAAAAAGTCACGGAAATGGTGGTAATAAAATTTTGGAAGCCTGGAAACAACCCGTTTTTATTTACTGGAGCGTCTCATTTTTATTTATTTCATAACCTTCATCATCATCACAAAACGTCCAACATAGGCCTATCCAAAAGATCACAACATAAATTAAGTGCTTTATGCATTTTATTTCCTAATATACACGCTTAAGTGCAAACAAAATACAATGAATATAAAATTGAAAATTCTACACTGCTCTATTTATTCCAAGAATATTCTAAATGATAAAGAACCAACCTTCTAAAAAGTTACCTCGATCCAGAATCCCGAAAAAAAGATAAATCCACATTAAAAAAAAAACCTCCTCCATTGAACACCTGCCCTAATTACTATCCCTAACGAATACGTATCAAACCTGTTTACTCACAAAAAAAAAACAAACTTTGCAGTTAACAACGAACCAAATTCACCTTTGTTTCTGTAATGTTAAAGTTGAAAATAAAACGATGTTAGATATTTCCGATTTTTAGGGTTGTGATACAATATCATCTTGGAGTTACGAGTTTTTGATCTGCCGGCTACTTCATAATGTCTTTTTTATTTGAATGTTCTGCGGTAAGTTTTAGTAAGATTTTTTATATATTAAATATTTTAAATGCTATTTGATTCTTTTGGTTAAAAGTACGTATCTTTAATTTTATCAAATTTCTTTAAAAAGAGGTGGTGCAAAGATAAAAGATTAATTATCTTAAAGTAAATTAGTATGATTTTTAATACAAAAAAAATATTATCAGGAATAATTATGAAATTAAAATGTATTGTATGTTTCTGTAATGAATTAACAACCATTAAAATAACAAAGTGACAAATCTAAAAAATACGTGATATATACTAAATATATAATAAAACTATTCAAAAAATTAAATTATTTTGAAAACTTACCTGACAATAAGAACCTATTTCTTATTTTCACAAACGTCCAAAAAAAAACATTCCAAACACCATTCACTTTTACACTCGCACGTAGAGAAAAAAAAGTTTTAAAAATTCCAAATTCTAATGTTCTAAAATATGACACACACAACAAAAACCCTAACTCATAAAAAATAACACCACTATTAAAATAATTACAAAGTTCGATATTTGAATTTGAGAGTCCAAGAATTGTCAAAATGACGTTGTTAAATATTATTATTTTTACGCGCGAAAGCTTATAGGTGAGGCAAAGGCAATGAAGTGAGACGTCCACCGTGGCGGCCCTCTGACACGATACTGTGGGCGGTGCGATTACATCGCGCTGCAACGAACCCGGGACATGATAGTGCAGTGCTTTTGATAAGGTAACGCAATTGTTTGGTTGGGGCATACATTTCGAGAGTGGAATATTGTGGAACTCTATGTAGAGTAGCGTAAGTTTTAAATATTATTTAATCTATAATATACTCTTAGGCGATAATACGAGAAAAAAGTGAGTATAGGTGACGGTCTGACAAACGGCTTAAAAATAAAAGCACAACCATGAGTGCGGTTTTATTTTGAACTAGTTTCTGCCCGTGACATCGTCCGCGTTGACCTAAGACAGGAACTTCACATTTTTCCGGGATAAAAAGTATTTCATATGTTAGTCCAGGTAATAAAGTAACTGTGTGCCGAATTTCATCCAAATCCGTTCAGGGTGTGATTGAATAACAAACATCAAAACATAGAAACTTTCACATTTATAATATTAAATAGGAAGTAGGATTAGTTTCCAACCATAGCCAACGTAAGGACGCGATAAAATACCACAATTTGCTAAAACAATCGTAATTAACACTGTTACTGATCTAATTTATTCACCTTATCTAGTATCCATCCAAAAAAAAAAAAATTTTGCCGATTGTTTACCCTCTAACCTTCTTCTTTAACTCATTGGGGAGAGGGGAATCTCAATCACCCAATTACACCACTGCCATGCCAGTACAGTTCTTATTGTATTTTAATATGTTACTTTTCTCTTATTTATTATAGTTGTTTTGTACCCGGTTAACAACAGCGCCACCTACCGGGTCTATATTTTATAACCTATGTTACTTCTGGATAACGTAGCTTTCTATAAGTGAAAGAATCATTGAAATCGGTTCATTAGTGTTGGAGTTTATTCCTTACAAACATACAAAAATACAAATCATTCCTCTTTATTATATTAGTGTAGATTATTTTGTTTTCGGCTGCCAGTTTAATCACCGAGAGCAGTTATTCCCGTGTGTTGAAATTAATTTCACATTTAGCATGCTATTATATGTATGTTTTCTGTCATAATTAGTTCTGTGTTATATTTTTGTCTGTATCTGTTTTTACTCTTTTTTTATTGTTATATCTATCTATCTCAGATCCCTTGCGAGGTAGGCAGAGAGTACAGAGTTCAAACAGGTTCTTTCCTTACATACCTCTCTGGCTTCCTCCACTCTCATAGTTCGTCTCATACACGCTCGCCGGTGACGGAAACTCTTGACTTTTCCTTCAAATAAGACTCGGTCTATTTGATCGTGGTGAGATAGTCTGTCTTCCCCGGTACCTACATCCTTCCACTTTCATATTGTATATCGGTTTTGTCATTCTTTCTTCTGACATTCTTTGTACATGCCCGAACCAACGGAGCATGCCCTTTGTTATGTATTATAATAATTTGAGGCGTGTATTTAGCGTGACAGCCCGTGGTCACTCTAAGGCCTTAGCCAGAATACCAGCGCCGGTTGCTTCAACCAGCATAATGCTGAGGCAGGGCCCTATGTGGTACCCATATGTAAATATACGTGCTTTATGGCAGTATAATTTATATAGTATTATGTAATATACTATATTAAATTAATTGCCATTGTCATTTTTTGGTATTGCTTGTTTTGTACCGCATTAAACGTTTTTTCTTTCTTCTTTCTTTTTAATAAAAAGATCCGAGGTCATTGATAAAATTTAAAACAAATTTGTACAGATGCTAGCTACTTTCATATATATACCTAAGCTACGTAAGTATATATAAAAGTGATTTTTTCGCCTGTCTTTTTAAGTGTATTTTGCCAGTGTCCAGTGAAATATGTGTTTGTTTAAATTAATTCAACTCACCGATGAACTTAATGACAACGATGATAATGAAATTGATGAAGTAACCCCCCCCCCCCCCCCCCACACACACACACTGTATAGTAAAGCGATGGATACTTTACATACCAATTGCGACGGCCGTTTTGAGGGAATTCGCCAGTCATTTTATTCGAGTTCCTTAATCGAATACGAATAATATTGATAAGTTTTATGAACTTGCTTGACAACAGCTTGGTGCTGTGGTTAAGAGCTTAAGCCGCTCCGCCCATGGGATAAAGTAGTCGCGAGTTCGATACCCGAACAGGACAAATCATTGTATGACTCACAAACATATGTATCGAACTCGATTAATGGGTATGAATTTCATGTCCGTAAACGCACTCACGACACAGAAATATAATTATTAGTGTACGGCTACGTTAAAAATGGCATGAATATAGGCTTGTCAACTATTATATTAAGACGTAGCATATGTGGGTGTAAAAAGTACACCTCTGCCCCAACGCCGTTTGGTGAAAATATATTTTTACATATAAAATTCGGTGGAAGTGTGTTTGTAATTCTTCTCCTCCTATAGTATTTTTTATGTTAGATGGGTACTGTGACAGTTATAAGTGTCAAAGAAAATTATACTTTATTCAATGGCAATAAGAGGCATGACCCGTTTCTATAATTATGGTTTTATGCCTTCATACTATTGAATGAAATAATTATTTCGTTTGGCACTTACCCATCTTATGTGAATTTTTTTTTATAAAAGGCTTGATTGTATTTCATGCTTTTTTTGTACTCACCGGGTTCCCATCACCAGGTTTTTAGCTATAGTTGGACCCGGGCCCTAAATCCGTTATTTCAATTATTATAAAATTGTTGATCATTGATATCATAATAGATAGTTTTAACAGTTTTCAATATACTAAGTTCCATTCATCCATCTATCAATCCAGCTGTATGTGTAGATACAGGTGGATTAATGGATAATGCTGCATGTAGGCCTGCTGAATGTAGGCCTTTTCTCTATCACGCCATTCGTTCCGGTCCTGTGCTAGCCTATTCCACAATTTTCTGGCCACCTTCACAATGTCATCACTCCACCTGGCTGATGGTCTGCCTCTAGGCCTACGCCCTGTTTTGGGCCACCACTCTGTCACGGCCTTGGTCCTGCTGTCATCCCGCCTCTATACTAATTCAATGCTTTCCGATTCTTATGATACTCAATAATTCTCTTGGTTTTCCATAGACTTTTGGCACGATTGTAATTGCACAAGTTCTGTAGCATGCCATAATTACAAAACACTTAAAATATATGACGGACGATTTAGCGCCGTGGTTAAGAGCTTAGGCCGCTCCGCCCACTGTGTCTAATAGTCGCGGGTTCGATTCCCGCACGGGACAAATCTTTGTGTGATCTACAATTATTTGTTGGGGTCTGGGTATTTGTGTATGTGAATTTTGATGTTTGTAAACACACGACACAGGAATAAATCCAAGTGTGGGGCTACGTTCTTAAAAAAAAGAGAAAAGAGAAGAGTTGAGAGCAGACTTGGGGCACCGGTAAGTGGTACTATTGCCGACCGATTGCAAAGCCGCGGGAAACTACTATATTTGTTGGTATTAATTTAGAATTTTCATTGGTCTTGTGACGAGTAATGCGCATTAAGAACACGAGGTCCTGAATCTAAATCCTAGTTGGTATAAATTTAGTTTTTTTTAAGGGAATTGTGCCCGGTATATGGCAATAGGCTTGGTTTTTACCACTTAAATCACCTGATCAAACTGATGTACAATGTCCACCAGCGGATAATCACCCAGGTGATTATATTCCACTCGCCTCCGACCTAACATCATTGGCGAAAAATGAGTACACACAGTCACCCCCGCTGCGGGAGTACAGGTGTGACGGTGTTTTTTTTAAATATCTCTTAGTACCCTTCTGGATAGATTCATGAGATTAAAGTTGACGGTGTCAGTATAGAATACGTAAAAGACTATGTATATTTAGGACATTTAGTGTCATTTGAATGATGCACCAAAAGGGACATACAAAGACTAATAGCAATAGCTTGGAAAAGGTACTGGGGTCTTAAAGAAGTGATAAAGAAAAAAGAAGTTAAGACCAATATAAAGAAAAGAGTTTATGAAACGACAATCCTGCCCTGCCTAACGTATGGATGTCAGACATGGGCGTTGAGAAAGGAAGATGAGGAGAGGCTTGCTATTTGTCAAAGGAAAATGGAAAGAAGCATGTTAGAGATAAAACTTTCAGACAAAATAAGTAATCTAAATATCAGGCTAAGAACAAAGATAACAGATGTAAGAAAAAAATTAAGAATGATAAAGTGGAATTGGGCCGGACATGTTTGTAGATTGGACAACGACAGATGGACGGAAAGAGTGACAGAATGGATTCCATTGACAGGCCAGAGAAAGCAAGGCAGACCGAGAATGAGTAGCAGAGACATTTTTGTACGGAAATGTGGACCCGGCTAGATGACCACAGCACGAGAGAGAGCGAAGTGGAGAGAGTTAGGGGAGGCCTACGCCGCCGAGGCGACTACTAGAATAAAGTAAAAACAAAAAAAACACAATATGGATAGATATATCTATCTATCTATCTATATCATCACGCCAGCTCCCTCGCGGGGTAGGCAGAGAGTACAGAGTTCCAACAGGTTCTTTCCTTACATACCTCTCTGGCTTCCTCCACTCTCATAGTTCGTCTCATACACACTCGCCGGTTACGGAGACTCTTGACTTGCCCTTCAGCTAAGACACAGTCTATTTGGTCATGGTAAGATAGTCTAGGTCTTCCCCGGCACCTACATCCTCTACTTTCGTATTGTATATCTGCTTTGTCATTTTTTCTTCTGGCATTCTTTCTATATGCCCGAACCAACGGAGCATATAGATATATAAGATAGATTAATTATAATTAGGCTTTTTTATTTTTATTTTATTTTATTTATATTACCCTTCTGGAGTAAAGTTCGTGATGGTATGTAGGCACTGTAACTGTTTATATTATGCCGTGACCTTGCTAAGCAGTTGATAGCGGTACATACAATCAGAAGCATTCCATTCAATTGTTCTGTTCTAACGAGGGCCTGGGAATTTCTCGTCATTCACTATCACCCCAGATAACCCTTTTTTAGGGTACCGTGTGATTTTGGAATACTTTATTTATCTTTATCATCACGACAGATCCCTCGCAAGGTATGGAATTTATAATACACAAATATATGACTGCCTCGATGGTCAAGTGGAACATGATGCGCGTACCGATCATAAGGTTTTAGTGTCGAATCATTGGTCAGACAAAATTAAATTTTTCTATAGAAAATTTTCCAGTATTGGTCCGAAATCTGGCGCTGTGTCCGGTATTATGACAATAGGCTCGCCCCTTATAACATGTGTGTATATGTGGGTGTGTTTTAATACGCACATACTTTCGAAAAGACAGAGGTGCGTGCCTGGGTTTGAACCCGATACCTCTGACTATGCAGTCCAACGGTCTAACCACTAGGCTATCACTGCTGCTAATATTTATATAAATATTAAATATAGTTTCAAAATGAATGACATGGTTTTGACTGCCTCGTTGGTCTAGTGGCCAAGCGCATCGCTTGGTGATCACGAGGTCCTGGGTTCAAATCCTAGGCGGGACAAATGAAGTTCTTCTAACGAAAACTTCCCAGTCTGAGTCCGGAGTCTGAAATGGTGGTCCCAGTTTTTTGCAATAAGCTTGCCCCCTATTACATGGGACCTAACATCGTTAGCAAAGAGTGGGTGTGTACACAGCCACCTCCGCTTGGGTGGCGTGACGGTTTTTATGAAATGGTTATTTTTATGACAAAATAGGAAGCTCTCGTATCGCGAAGAACCAACGGGCCTTGTGGCAGGAAGATTCTAGAGTGGAGACCACGTATTGACAAGCACAACGTGAGACAGCCGCCTACCAGATGTGTTGGTGTGTGTGTGTGTGTGAATAATCTACGCTGTTGGCCTCGGGGCCTTTACAGCTTCACCGGACAAGAGGGCGAACGTGCAACCACTACGCTCGAGCCAAAAGGGCAAGGGGTAACTAGCTCAGGCGCCTCAAGAAGGAACGGCCTCGGCATGGGCAGTCGCTATGGGGGAGGGCGTATACTAGGTGTCTCGCCGTGGTGCTCTGCACCGGCCGGCGGGCAAGGGATTCTTCGACCTCGCCGGCAAGTTCGGTGTCTGATCCTGTGTGCGGTATCTGTATCCGAAAGAAGGGATGTAAGGGCATCAGGATGGAACCATCGACGGCAACACAGACTTACGGGCCGTTTTTACATATAATGAACTGACATTGACTGACTTGAAGTCTTGGAGTGGGCAGACCCGTCAAAAGATAAATTGATGGTCTGGTGATGCTGGATGCGCAGAGCACAAAACCGGTCGTTATGGCCATCTTTGGAGGTCTTTGTCATGCATTGGACGTCTTTTGGTTGATGATAATAACCCCCTTAGAGTAAAAATATTTGTTGTTTTCTATCTATAATATCACGCCAGTTCCCTAGCGGGGTATGCAGAAAGTACAGAGGGTCAGCAGGTTCTTTCCTTAAAGACCTTACTGGCTTCCTCCACTCTCATAGTTCGTCACATACACGCTCGCCGGTTACGGAAAATCTTGATTTGTTTCCTTAGTATCAAAAAAAAACATAGAACAAAATTAATTACTTGTCACACATTCTTAAATGTGTTTTTAACAACTTAATACTTCAATTAAATGACAGCTGTCAAATTTACATGACAAACAAGAAGCGTATCATATTATTTATCTCTAATACCACTCATTTCGGGTATAGATACATTAAAAACATAGTGGTTTATTTTTTCCTGTCATTAATCAAGTTATTACCTAAACTGCTTCCATAATTACGTGCAGTTTGATCTAGTGGTAAAGAGCTTTAACCTCCCCGTCTACTAAGTCCAGTAGTCACGGGTTCAATGCCCACACGGGACAAATCTTTGGTTACTTACAAATAATTGTTCCGGTCTAGGTAAATCGAACGTAGGTAACCCACGACACAAAAATAATTCCTTTTAAAAAAAAAATAATAAAGATTACATGATTACATTAGCGCTCGTAGCGCTGTGCGACCGCGGTGTTCTTACCGATCACCAAGGTTAAGCAGCGTTCGACTCGGTCGGCCTGAGATAGGTGACCGTTTATGGCATTTTCATATTCGAGCGTCTCCGTGCTTCGGAAGGCACGTTAAGCCGTTGGCCCCGGTTACCACTTAATGTGGTAGTCGTTAAGCCGAGTTGGAAGCCTTAAAGGCGGCTTGATAAGTTCCAACAGCAGGTCGCCACAAACCTGCCTCCACCAATCCGCACTGGGTCCGCGTGGTGGAGTATGACCTAATCTCTCTCATCCCGATTTGTGAGAGAAGGCCTTTGTCCAGCAGTGGGCAGTATAGGCTGATATTATTATTATATACATTATGTATTAGTTAACTATATAGTTGATTTGCAATTTAGAGCCCAAAGCCTAAGCGATTTACTTATGGACTATGGGTAATTGGTTTCGATACCACCATTAGCTATGTATTTGTGTGATGCACAGGTGGACGATTTAGCGCAGTGGTTAAGAGCTTAAGCCGCTCCGCCCACTATGTCTAATAATCGCGGGTTCGATTCCCGCACGATACAAATCTTTGTGAGACCCACAATTATTTGTTTCGGTCTGGGTATTTGTGTATGTGAATTTTCATGTTTGTAAACGCACCCACGACACAGGAATACATCCTAGTGTGGGGCTAAGTTTTTTTTAAACAAAAAAAAGATGTCAAAGTGCCATTTTAAAATGAAGTACAAATTGCATAAGAGTGTATAAAAGACATTAAAAACATATTTTTTTTCTTTGAAAGTTATCGCCTAAGATCTTATATCTGATCAAGCAAATATCATGCTAATTCGAAATAACAATTACTAGGTATATTCTGCACGATTAAAAAAAAAGAATTTTGGTTTAATTAAAAGGAAACATAAATAAATAGGAAAAATACAACTATAATTTCTTCTTTGAAAGTTATTCGACAACATTTCATAATTGGATCAAAGAAGATTCATACTAAATAATTAGAAATGCATAAACACTCCGAAGTAACGATGACAAAAAAAATATATAATGTGTTTTAATAATAACCAACTGGGTCCCAGAAAACTATTAACAACATCGCTGCAGGCCCAGACGAAGATGGCGGGACTTACCATGACCAAATAGACCGTTTCTTATCAGAAGAGCAACTCAACAGTCTCCGTTCTTTACCAGATAATCTGCAAGCGGACTAAGGACGTACGAAGTACGGAACAAGGTGACACTTTACAGAACATGTATACGGCCCATTATGACGTACGCTTGTGAGGTGTTCGGGCACGCCGCCCGCTCTCACATCGATAGACTCCAAACGGTTCAATACCGTTTCCTCCGCAAAGCCGCCGGAGCCCCGTGGTTCATACGGAATATCGATCTCCATTCCGATCTCGGTCTCGAACCTATTCGCGCCTTTATTAAAAGGCGACAACCCGATATTTTGCGAACGCGTCCAATCATAGTAATCCGCTAATCGTAGCCGCCGCCGACTACGAACCCAACTCCCCTCCTATCAACCGCTACCGCCGTCCGCGGCATGTTCTCACCGACCCTCCCGATGCCCTTACACACCCGCACGCCCTGTTACGCCCGCACACAGGATCAGACACTGACCTCGCCGGCGAGGTCGAAGAATCCCTTGCCCGCCGGCCGGTGCAGAGCACCACGGCGAGACACATAGTATACGCCCTCCCCCATAGTGGCTGCCCAAGCCGAGGCCATTCCTCCTTGAGGAGCCCTTGAGCTAGTTGCCCTCTTGTCTGGTGAAGCTGTAAAGGCCCCGCGGCCAACAGCGTAGATCATTCACACACACATAAAAGAGTTTCCGTAACCGGCGAGTGTGTATGAGACGAAATATGAGAGTGGAAGAAGCCAAAAATATCTGCAAGGAGGGGTCCTTATATTATTGGCTTCTTCCAAAAGCAAGGGAGATAGTTAGGGAATAAATAGGTTAAACATAATGAATGTAGATAACAGCTTGTACCTCTGACTCCGACTGACTGCCTCGTTGCTATCACGAGATCCTGGATTAAAATTCTAGGTGGTACAAATGTAGTTTTTCTATCGAAAAATTCTGAATATAATTCTGGTGTTCATCGATGACCTAACATTGTCGGCAAAATATGGGTGTATACATCTACGACCCCCGTTTGGGGCATATGGTCGTGACCGTGGTTTTTATAGCTTTTACCTATAATTTATCTATCTATCTATATCATCACGCCAGACCCCTTGCGGGGTAGGCAGAGAGTACAGAGTTCCAACAGGTTCTTTCCTTACATACCTCTTTGGCTTCCTCCACTCTCATAGTTCGTCTCATACACGCTCGCCGGTTACGGAGACTCTTGACTTGTCCTTCAGATAAGACTCGATCTATTTGGTCATGGTAACATAGTCTAGGTCTTCTCCGGTACCTACATCCTTCCACTTTCGCATTGTTTATCTGTTTTGTCGTTCTTTCTTCAGACATTCTTTCTATATGCCCGAACCAACGAAGCATACCCTATAATTTATCTTTTATACAAGTACAGAACCCATTTATTTCGTCACCTAATACGTATTGGAAACTTTATGTTAATGTCTATGTCGCTATCACTATCGACCAATCTCTATGGCTATCAGATGACTATAAACTTTATTAAATGTTTCTGTTTTTTTTTATTCATTTAATCTGATATAAATAGATAACATGTTTGCATGTTTGGGCCTCTCTCGAAAACTGCTATAGCGTTTGTGACCATTCTTGTTTGAGGTAAATACCTTTTTTAATGTTATTAGTGTATTTTCTTTTAAGTGTTTTATGAAATGTTTCTAAATATTGACTGACTGTCTCGTTGGTCTATGCACGTAGCGGTCACGAGGTCCTCGGTTCGAATCCTAGGTTGGGCAAAAATTAGTGTTTCTATTTAAAAAAATCCAGTACCTGTCTGGAGTCTGCTACTTAAGTTTGGCTATACTTAGAGCTATGACTTTGATTCTCCTGCGGATAACATGATTTCTGAATGGATCTTACTGGGGGATACCATAAATACACTTCGCACTCGGTCGACCTCAGTACCATCTACCAGGTCTTAACTGTAGCTAAGAACCAGGTGACACGTAAGTACAAAAAAAATCTATAAAACCCATCAAAACCTTCAGGAGAAGAATAATTATAAAAACCGGGACTTATCTGACGGGTCTGCCAAGAGTTTCCGTAAACGACGAGCGTGTTGAAGACGACCTATGAGAGTAGAGGAAGCCAGAGAGGTCTGCAAGGAAAGAACCTGTTGGAAATTTATACTGCCTACACCGAAAGGGATCTGGCTTGATGCCCCTTACACTGGAATTTTATTTACATAAATAAAGTAAAATTACTTTAAAGAAATACACCTTAATAGTCCGAGGCGCATGCCCCAGGTGATTTAACTCTAATGGCTTCGCTGCACTCTTTGTAATGTTTTTTGGGCGGTTAATTCATTTGTAGAGCACCATCATAAAATATGTGAACTGTAGAGCCTCGTATTCATTAGGAAGTAAAGTTCCAAACTAACACGGATCGAGGTTATCCAGTCTGCTTTTAAAAATCGTCTTAAAATTCTGAGTACCGAATTTTCAGTCAATTTTTAGATGATCGAGGAATTTTCGCGAGCTTTTATTTAACTAACATTTTTCATATGTCTGTCTTTCCGATTCAATTGTTGTGATCCATTTTTAAGCACTTCTTGGCATCCGATTGAGCTGAAATTTGGCATATGTAGGTATGGTGAAAATGCAATAATCTGGTACAATGAAGCTGGTCTGATGAATCGGAAGGTGCTTATAGGAATATGTCAACTACGCAACATAACATTAGGTGCGTTGTATTTGTCTTTGACGCGAACTATAATTGCCTCGTTGTGGCAAAGCGCATCACTTTGTGATCTTGAGGTCTTGGGTTCAAAACCTAGGTGGGACAAATGTAATTTTTCTAACAAAATATTCCCAGTCAGGAATTGAGCCCGGTATATGGCAATAGGCCCGGCCCCAAACAGGTGACCTAACATTGTCGGCGAAAAGTAGGTGTATTCAGTATACTTCTGCTATAAATTTTGATGGTGTTCAGGGTCTAACGATGAAGCTGGAAGATGACAATAGGAACTCCTCAACTGAACATGATAGCACCGTCGTCTTTGATATAAAAGCTGGGTCTTAAAACGATTTTTAAGTTTAATCCATACTAACAATGTAAGCACTTCCGCGTTTATTTTGTAATCCTACTTAATATTATAAATGCTACAGTTTGTATGTTTAGATGTTACTCAATGCAAAAACGGCTAAACAGATTTAAATGAAATCGCACACAGATAGTTTATTACGTAGATTAAGACATAGGATAATTTTTATCTCGGCAAAATGTTAGGTTGCTGTCTAAAGTCGACGCGGACGAAATCGTGGGCAGAAACTAATAAAAAAATAATAACCGTGGGTGGAGTGGCAGAGGTGTACAGAGTACACCCACTTTTCGCCGACGATGTAATAGGGGGCGAGCTTTTTGACATATACCGGGCACAATATCAGACTCCGGACTCATACTGGGAATTTTTCGTTAGAATAAATACATTTGTCTGACCTAGGATTTGAATCCAGGACCTCGTGATCACAAAGCGATGCCCTTTGCCACTAGACCAACAAGACAGTCAAAAACTAGTATTTAAAAGAAAATCGGTGCCTTTACAGACATAAAATTCCACATACACAAATACCCAGACCGAAACAAATAATTCTGGGACACACAAAGATTAGTCACGTACGGGAATCAAACCCACCACTATTCGACCTAATATCATTATATACCATCTTATTATTACTAAAATAAGACAGAGCTTATGTTACTTCTAGATAATTAGCTTTTTAATAGTAAATTATTAATATTGATTCAGTAATTTCAGAGTTTATCAATTACAAACAGGCAAATAATATATAAAACTAGTATAATATTAGTGTAGACAAAAACCCTAATAAAATTCAGTCCGACTTAAGTTTGGAACAGGTTTCAGGTGTTTTTTCCTTCTTTCAGGTTCGTTTCAGAACTTTTGCCAGCTATATTATTCAACACTAGACCGACAAGGCGTCAATTATTAATATTCGAAAATGCACACCAGGGTACGTCAGCGACAGAACGAAATAACATTCTGTTATAAGTAATTCATCGGCTAGCGATCCGAAAATACACGTTTCAGACTGAGCTATATGTAACGGCCAGTCTGTCTGGAAATATGCCTGTCTGGAATAGAACGCTGTATTTTTTGTTTGTCAATTTGTAAGCAAGCTGTAATAGCCTAGTGGTTAGACCGTTATACTGCAAAGTTCGAGGTAACGGGTTCAAACACAGGCGCACCTTTGTATTTTCGAAAGAATGTGCGAATTAAAAATTAACTAGTGATAGTGCTTTAACGGTGAAGGAAAACATTGTGAGGAAACCTGCATGCCTAAGAGTTTCTCAAAGGTGTATGAAATTTGCTAACCCGCACTGGGCCATCATGGTGGACTATGGCTTAAACCCTCTCAGTTTGAGAGGAGGCCCGTGCCCAACGCTAGGACAGTTTCTTAACAGGGCTAATATTATATCATTCGTAAGATATTTTAGATCTAACTTGTCTATTTTTATAATAATATCAGCCTATACTGCCCACTGCTGGACAAAGGCCTTTTCTCACAAATCGGGATGAGAGATATTAGGTCATACTCCACCACACGGACCCAGTGCGGATTGGTGGAGGCAGGTTTGTGGCCACCTGCTGTTGGAACTTATCAAGCCGCCATTAAGGCTTCCAACTCGGCTTAACGACTACCACATGAAGTGGTAGCCGGGACCAACTCCTTAACGTGCCTTCTGAAGCACGGAGACGCTCGAATATGAAAATGCCACAAACGGTCACCCATCCCGGGCCGACCGAGTCGAACGCTGCTTAACCTTAGTAATCGGTAAGAACACCGCGGTCGCCAGCGCTACGAGCGCCTTGTCTATTTTTACAAGCTTTTATTTAACTTGCGATACCATCTTCACATCTGTGAAGACTCATGATGGTCCAGATGAAAATCAGCGTCTCGCACTTGTGCCTGACATGAAGCTGATCTGGATACCTATTTGGTTCAGCCGTGAGACACATACTCGTGTCTATTACTTTGTTGTGTTCCTTTTCTGTATTTTTCTTCGTGTGTATTTTTATTGGGACAATGTTAATCGTTCGTACTTCTTCTAATTGTATGGTCAAATTGGCCTGTAAACAGCCACTAAGTCATAAGCACTTTATAATATTAATGTACCTCATCTCATCTTATGGTACACTTAGTCTGCAAATAAATATTGGATTTTAATATACCAGGATTTACTGTCGCTTCGCACTCGGTTGACAACAGCGTCATCTACCAGGTCCAATTAATACATGAGAGGAGTCACGGACAAAATTGTCTACATCTTGAAGCGTGCTTCAATTAAAACATTTGATAAGCCGCCGAAGAAGATCAGTCAATTTTTACCATCTGTCAAGTGTCACATCCCTCTACAAGATGCAGGAGTATACAAGCTTGATTGTGAATGTGGTCTCTCTTATACAGGACAAACAAAAAGACCGGTTAAAACTCGGGTTAAAGAACACATAGCTGACCTAAAGCACCGTCGCTCAAAGAAGTCTGCAGTCTGTGAACATGTCCTTGACCGCACCCGCCATAACATCAGATTTGATAGACCACAAATTCTCTTGAAAGAACACCGATTCCTACCAAGGATGATTCGCGAGGCTATTGAAATTAAAAACATCCTAATTTCAATAGAGAAGATGGCTGGGTGCTTCCATCGACTTGGTATCCGGTAATTAATATAATCAAATCCAAAACCAAGCATAACACTGCAAGACCTCAAGACACCATGAGCTCATTCTGCGTAGATCGGACCAACAAAAATAATTAAGAAGTTTGAGGGTACCCCGGAAGAACTATGTCTTTTGGACGTCTAACACCTCAGTCCCTCCCGTGACCTTGGGTGCTGCAAAGCACTCAAAACGTCGCGAACATAAAAATCAAAAATAAACCGCGATAAAATCCGAAAATATAGTTTTACTTCATGTGTAATATTCGCGTAAATCTAAGAACTCAGTAGGTCCAATTATAGTTAAGATCTATTCAAGTGACCCCATTAGCACCAAAAGAATCATCAAAATCCGTCAAACCATTTAATGTTTTTCAGTTAGAAAGTACAGTTAAGTAAAACAAAAATAAAATCAAAATACTTCACTCAAAATACCCACAGCTCGCTAATTACCAAGTAGAAAAGAAAAGAGAAAATAAGAAGAAGAATTCTATTCCCGTCAAACATATTTGTGAACTCCGGCTGGCGGTCATAACTCAGTCTGCAACTGAATCTTGACTATATTAGGACGTGCACCCATGTTTGACATCCATTATTTTTTTTTTACAAGCTTTTATTTAACTTAAAGAGCAGTGATAGCCTAGTGGTTAGACCGTTGGACTGCAAAGTCAGAGGTCTCGGGTTCAAACCCAGGCACACAACTCTGACTCTTAGAAAGCATGAGCGTATTAAAAAATAACTATCACTTGATTTAGCGGTGTAGGAAAACATCGTGAGGAAACCCGCATGCCTAAGAGTTTCTCGAAGGTGTGTGAAGTTCGCCAACCCGCACTGGGCCAGCGTGGTAGGCTATGGCCTTTACCCTCTCAGTTTAAAACGAGGCCCGTGCCCAACGGTTGGGCAGTTTTTTAATAGAATTAATATTATTTTACAGTACGACCGGTAAAAACTCGGGTTAAAGAACACATAGCTGACCTAAAACGCCGTCGCTCAAAGAAGTCTGCAGTCTGTGAACATGTCCTTGACCTAGGCTATTGAAATTAAAAAACATCCTAATTTCAATAGAGAAGATGGCTGGGTGCTTCCATCGACTCGACGAATCAAATTCAAAATCAAGCATACCACTGCAAGGCCTTAAGACACCGTGAGCTAATTCTGCGTAAATCGGACCAACAAAAATAATTAAGAAATTTGAGGGTACCCCAGAACAACTATGCCTTTTGGACGTCTAACACCTCAATCCTTCCCGTGACCATGGGTGCTGCAAAGCACTCGAAACGTGGGGAACTTAACAATCAAAAATAAACCGCGATAAAATCCGAAAAATCGTTTTACTTCAAGTTCTTTTAAATTAAAATTATTTTACTCCTCTGCATATACCATACGATACTCTGGAAGATACGACTTTCCTTTACTATGACTGCCTCTTTGGCCTTGTGGCGTATAATACACAAAGCGATCACGAGGTCCTGGGTTCATATCTTAGTTCGGACCCTAGGTCGATCTGAGTCTACCCTAAAAAAAATTGTAAAAATAATATTTTCCAGTATCTGTCTGGAATAACTGACTGATAAGTGACTGATAAAATGGATATCGCTCGCCCCCTATTATACGTGTGCACCTCTGCCTCACCCACTTAGGGGATATGGGCGTGACAGTTAGTATTATAATAGAATTAATTATGTCGAAAGAAAATAAATGAATAGCACTAAAATACCCATAGCACGGTAACTACCGAGCACTGAAAATAAGACAAGTATTCTATTCCTGCCGAACATATTCGCGGACTCCGGGTGCCGGCCGTAACTCAGTCTGCAACTGGATCGAGACTATACTTATACTGCATCCGTTATTTAGTTTTGTATACTCCTCTGCTTATACGATACCACTATTTTTTCGTTTTGAAAAACGTAGCCCCTCACTAGGATCTATGCCTGTGCCGTGGGTGCGCCTACAAACATGAAAGTTCACGTACACAAATGGCCAGACCGGGAAAAATAATTGTGGATCACACAAAGATTTGTCCCGTGCCGGAATCGAACCCGCGAGTATTAGACACAGCGGCTTAAGCTCTTAGCTACTGCGTATGCAGAGTGGTTAAGAGCTTAAGCCACTACACTCCTATAAGACAGGACTTTGAATGATTAAATACTATTTTTTGGCCGCGACTTTGTCCGCTCGGACTTTAGACCGGAACCTAAAATTTTTCGGGGATAAAAAGTATCCTATAGGTTAATTATAACAATCTGTGGGCCTAATTTCAATTCCGTTCATCCGCTTTTGCGTAATTGAGTAACAAACACCCAAACATCGACACATACAAAATTTCACATTTAAAATATTAGTAGGATAGGATTTATCTCCCTATACCATCACGCGAGATCCATTGCGAGGGAAGCAGAGAGAACACAGTCCCCCCCCCCCCCCCGATCCCGGCCGCCACCGCCGGCCGCGACATGTTCTCTCCGATCCCCCCGATGCTTTGTCATCCATTCTTTCCGCTCAGAATACGACGTAGTCACGATACGTCATAGTGACGACGACGTAGTCGTAAATCCCCTCCCATAGCCGGCGGTTGACCGGTGCACTTAGTAGTGCACCTCGTCACCCACAGCGACTGTCCCGACCGAGGGTGCCTCTTCAAGGCGCCCTCGAGTATGTCGCCCCTTGCCCTTCTGGCTCGAGCGTAGTGGTTACACGCTCGCCCTTAAGTCCGGTGAAGCTGTAAAGGCCTCGCGGCCAACAGCGTACATCACTCACACACACACACACACACACAGAACACAGTTCCAACAGGTTCTTTCCTTACAGAACTCTCTGGCTTCATATCATACACAGTCGACGCTTGGGCAGACTCTTAACTTGCCCTTCAGTTAAGACGGGGTCTATTTGTGTAGATTTTTAACTAATTAATGACTGCCTCATTGGTCTACTGGCAAAGCGCATCGCTTTGTGATCACGAGGTCCTGGATTCAAATCTTAGGTCGGACAAGTGTAGTTTTCTAGCGAAAACTTCCCAGTACAAGTCCGTAGTCTGAAATTGTGCCCGGTATATGGCAATAGGTTCGCCCCGGCTATGGAACCTAACATCGTCGGCGAAAAGTAGATTTACTCAGTACACCTCTGTCACCCCCGCTTGGGGAATATAGGCGTGACGGTTATTGAAAAAAAAACTGGTTTTAGTTTCTTAACATTTTTTTATGGTTATAGTTGCAATTTGCAAAACGAAAATGACGAATTGATATTTAAGGTAAATACGTAATTATAATAAACAAAAATCCTTTTTAAAACAATCTTTGGGGACACGTTTGATACATCGAACCCAAGCCCTCGGGGTCATCAGCCGCATGACACGCGACCAACGAGACATGATAACTTAGTCCATTGAATAGATAATTAGATAGAACATATCATACCGTTATGTGAAACACCGCCTCGTTGATAACGTAACGTGCTTTGGATTCTAATCCTAGATCGGACAAATGTAGTTTTATAATGAAAAAAATCCCAGTATCAGTCCGGAGTCTGGAATCGTGCCCGGTATATGGGAATAGCCTCGCTCCCTATTGCTGGGGACTGGGCGAAAAATGGGTGTACACAGTACACCTCTGCCAACTCCGCGTGTGAAGATTGTGTTTTTAAAGATTTTGAACTATTTTAATCGAAAATAATTTTAAAATGTTTTAACGGTGGATCCCGTCTTTCCTATTCACGACCGACCACAACCTTAACGACCGAATTTTAAAAACAATATTCATTTAAATTAAATTATATTGATTCACCAACATACCGAAAATGAGCCCAGTTCTAAAATAACTATTTATTTCAAAATAAAATATATATCTATGTACTGAGTTCTTACATTTACGCGAATATTACACGTGATATAAGACTATTTTTCGGATTTTATCGCGGTTTATTTTTAATTTTTAATTTCCCGACGTTTCGAGTGAGTCCTTCCCGTGACCATAGGTGCAAAGCACTCGAAACGTCGGGAAATTAAAAATCAAGAATAAACCGTGATATAATCCGAAAAATAGTTTTATTTCATATATCTATATAATTTTTACACAAGCCCACTCCAAGACAAAAATTGCAAACCCATAAAAATCGTTGCACCTTCGGAAGCCATACAACCTTTCTTATTATAACTGGATTATTAAATAAAACAAGCAATGCAGGGTTAACTCTATCCTTGTCGCGCGCCACGCGACGGTACACCTATCCTTTACGAACTACAGGCTGTTCTGTATCGTCCGTCGCTCTCGCACGGCACGCTTATGTTGCCATCTCGCACACTCTGGGTGAATGTACGGCACATCCGTTGAGAACTGGTCTTCGATGTGACAGGTGTAAAAACAAGCCCGTCGGACCGAAACATTCCTCGTCCAAGAGTCCTTATTCGATATACCCAAACTCTGCTTGTTATGATAACTTCCTGATATGACTGTGAAATGGTATTCTGTATGGCTCAAAGTACCATTTAACGATCATTTGATGGAGATATCGTTACGTGCTGCGTTAAGTGTTTTATTGGTTATAGCGAATAAGGGTTTCGAGGTATACCGAACTGTCCAGATGGCAAATTTGCGCTTTTTAAATAAGATAATTTTTCATTTAAACAATTTAATTGGCGTGTTTCACTAACCTGATATAAAAATCTATCTATATAATCACGCCAGATCCCTTGCAGGGTAAGCAGAGAGTACAGAGTTACAACAGGTTCTGTCCTTGCATACCTCTCTGGCTTCCACCACTCTCATAGTTCGTTTCATACACGCTCACCGGTTACGGAGACTCTCGACTTGTCTTTCAGATAAGACTCGGACTATTTGATCATGGTAAGATAGTCTACGTCTTCCCCGGTACTAACTGCCTTCCACTTTCGCATTGTATATCTGTTAAATATAAAAATAAATAAACAAGCTCCATTCCCTGAAAATCTCCCACATACATTCCTAAAGCAGGTGTGGCAAAGACTGTGTTCACCTATATTTTGATATTAGGCCCTAATATAAAGATTTGTGGTTGTGTGTATGTGTGTGTGTGTGTGCGAATGGTCTAGGCTGCTGGCCGCGGGGCCTTTACAGCTTCACCGGTCAGGAGGGCGAGCGTGCAACCACTACGCTTGATCCAGAAGGGCAACGGGGCAACTAGCTCAAGGGCGCCTAAAGGAGAAACGGCCTCGGCTTGGGCAGTCGCTATGGGGGAGGGCGTATTCTAAGTGTTGCCGTGGTGCTCTGCACCGGCCGGTGGGCAAGGGATTCTGCAACCTCGCCGGCGAGGTCGGTGTCTGATCCTGTGTGCGGCATCTGTATCCGAAAGATTGGATGTAAGGGCATCGGGAGGGTCGGTGAGAACATGCCGCGGACGGCGGTAACGGCTTATAGAAGGGGAGTTAGGTTCGTAGTCAGAGGGCGACTCGACTAGTCGTTATTATAATGGCCATAACTTTAGATGGCTACTGAGATTTTTTCCATAGAAAAACCATAATCTAACTTTACCTACTACGGATAGAATTTTGACATATATAGTCATGAAATATGAAAAATCTGTCTAAATTCTACTGACAGTAAACAAATCCTTGAGTTGAATATTGAAACCAGCCATAAAAGCCGACGGAGGTTTTAGCGCAGTGGTTAAGAGCTTAAGCCGTTCCACCCACTGTGTCTAATAGTCGCGGGTTCGATTCCCGCACGGGACAAATCTTTGTGTGACCCACAATTATTTGTTTCTGTCTGGGTATTTATGTATGTGAATTTTCATGTTTGTAAACGCACCCCCGACACAGAAATAAATCCTAGTGTGTGGCTACGTTTTTTTGATAAAAAAATATAGCCTAAAACATACTCCATATCCTTAAAACCCTACTGCCGTCCCAGGTCCTTTCTTCCGCAGATTAAAATAATAAATATCAAACATGCCTCACTTGAAAACACGCGAAACTTATAATCTGGGAGTAAACAAACGATGTTGACTCGCACGAAATAATTTCCATACTCGACTTATCGTCGTTATAATAGCCACAACTATAGACACCGGACGCCAACTTTTAATTTTCGTTAGAAAAACCATAGCACCACTTTGTCTGATCTAGAATTTGAACCTAAGACCTCGATAGCCATACCCAACACTGCTAGACCATCAAGACAGAACAACATGATCCATCAAACACCAAAGAATATAGGTACAGTAAAAGCTCCGAAAGGGTATAGGTTCCGTAAATATGCCGCAAATATGGTGAATATGGAATGGTAATTTGTACGGGATAAATAAAAAAAGGCAAAATAAAATCAATTTAATTAGAGTTTTCAACAATATCCATTAATAATTATTGTCAGGTTTAGGTAAGGTTTAAAGAACTTGGTATTTTTTACGCATCGGAACTACATTCTCTACCATTTTACTTGATATGATAAAATGAGAACAATCCATAATAGACACGTGTTATTCCATTAAAATTACATACAACGATTGACAAGTTGAAGAAATAAAACACCGATTTGTAAAAGTCGTCTTGGTACATGCCAGCAGCACTCAAAGGATGCCGATGCGTTAACAAACAATACCGAATCATTTTAATATACCGACCAGGCCCGCGAATAAAGAAATTGTTGCCGCGAATACAGGAACTTGGTCGCAATTTTTCAATCCCCGAATAAAGGAACCGCGAATAAGGAGCTGTAGTTAAAAAAATATCTCAACATCCTTAAAACCCTACTACTACCGCCCCAGGTCCTTTCGACCTATGATTAAAATAAATAAAACACGTGAAACTCGAAAAGACTCTAAAACTTTCTGAGGAGCCTTTATGCCCTCATAATCTGGGATTAAACGAACTATGTTGACTTTTCATACTCAACTAATCGTTATAATACTAGACTACTCGTAAAAAGACTAGACTACGGACTGCCATTCAGAATTTTTGATACTAATACCACTTTGTCTAACTTATGATTCGGACCTGGAACCTCATAATTAGTAGCCCCACCAAACGCTACTTGACTTGACCGAAAAGGCCGAACAATTTAATCCATCATACACTAAATTACCAAAAAAATATACAAGCTGTAACATAATAAACGCAAGACCTGAAAGTAGTTTGTTCTAAATCGGTAACTGAATTGATTCCAACAATTTTTAATGTATCTTACATTTTTATTAAATTTGTTAAAAATGTTTCTACTCCTTCAGTGCGCTATAAAAACATAAATTTATTCTTGATTCATAGCAAGAAAAAGATTCCAAATGCATTCCTAAAACGTTTTGCTCAAAACGCACACATACACGTACAAGTTTCATTGTTAATTGGGGTATAAAAGTGCTTTAAAAAAGGGGCCTTTAAAAGGGGCCTTTAAATTTTAAACTTAGGGTGTCTGAGTCCTTGCGTTTATTATGTTACACCTTGTATATAATATAAACCCTGTTAAGAAACTGTCCCACCTTTGGGCACGGGCTTCTTCTCAAACTGAGAGGGTTTAGGTTATAGTCCACCACGCCGGCCCAGTTCGCCAAAAAATATAGTCTACAAAAATACTCAACATCCCTACAACCGTACTACTGCCGCCCCAGGCCCTTTCAACTACAGATTAAAATAATAATTATCAAATACGCCTCACTCGAAAGTCTACAAAAACTTCCTGGGAGTGATTCCTCCCTCATAATCCGGGATTAAACGGTGTTGACTCGCACGAAATAATTTCCATTTTGTCAGCCATTTTGTGACTGATGGCAGCGGTGAGTATTTTGGGGTTGATTTAAGAAAACAAATTAACACCGTCACACCTCTATGTTCCTCAAATGGGGGTTGTAGAAATGTTCTTATAGTGGTGAATAGTGCGCGTTGCGATCACGAGATCCTGGGTTCAAATCCTAGTTTGGCCAGATAAAGTTATTCTATTGACAAATTTTCAGTATCCTGGGACCTAATATCTTCGGAGAAAAGTGAGTGCCACTCATGCTTGGGGAATATAGGCATAACGGGAAACAAACGGTATTGACTCGCACGGTATAATTTGTATATAATTTGTCAGCCATTTTGTAACCTATGGCAGCGGTAGGTGTTTTGGGGTAGATTTATCTATATCAATACGCCAGATCCTTGCGGGGTAGGCAGCGAGTACAGAGTTCCAACAAGTTCTTTTCTTACATACCTCTCGCTTTCTTTACTCTCATAGTTCGTCTCATAAACGCTCGCCGATTACGGAGACTCTTGACTTGTCCTTCAGATAAGACTCGGTCTATTTGGTCATGGTAAGATAGTCTAGGTCTTCCCTGGTACCTACATCCTTTTACTTCCGCATTGTATATCACTTTGATTGGGGTTGATTTAGGAAAACAAATTAACGCCGTCACGCTTATATTCCCCAAACGGGAGTTGCAGAAATGTACTGTGTACAGACATACACCCACTTTTCGCTAACAACGTTACTCCCCGACGTAAAGAGGGCGACTTAACTATTCGCCATTATAATGCTACTCCTACCAGCAATTTTGAATAGAAAAACTACACTAACCGACCTAGGACTCGAGCTCAGGACCTCGTGATCGCTACGCGTATTATTAGCTGGTAGACCAAATAGAGCCTAGTTACTATGGCAGTCAACATAAGTATATAATATAAAAATATATAATATCAGTCCATACTGTCCCACCACTCGGCAAAGGCCTTCTCTTACAAGTTGAGATGAGAGAGATTAAGTCATACTCCACCACGCGGGCCCAGTCCGGATTGATGGAGGCAGGTTTGTGGCCACCTGCTGTTGGAACTTATCAAGCCGCCTATTATAAGGCTTCTTACTCAGCTTAACGACTACACATTAAGTGGTAAGGGGGCGAACGGCTTAACATGCTTTCTAAAGCACGGGGACGCTCGAATATAAAATTTCAGAAACGGTCACCCATCTCAGGCCGACCGGGCTTAACCTTGGTGGTCGGTAAGAACACCGGGGTCGCACAGCACTACAAGGGCCTCATAAGTACACAAATATATGAACATAAGCACTTAGATATTTATATATAAAGAAATATAAAAAAGAACATCGTCACGCCTACATTTCCCAAGCAAGTAAGCAGAGGTGTACTTTCTACACCTACTTTTCGCCGACAATGTAAATATTTTTATTTTATTATTATTGCCGTGGAAACTTCTAGATTAATATACACAGTGTAATTATTCATCGTCTTGAAGCAAAAGCCCGGGTTATGTATCCAATGCCTACTTACTGTTCACACTGATAATACAAAACGAATAAAAAGAATCTCCATAACAATATTAATTTAGTAGATTAAAAATACCTGGGATCTGGCGTGATAATATAGATAGATAGGAAAACACCTATACCCAGTGCAAAATGACACTCAGGCGCAGCGCGGCCTGTGAGCTGGCTGATAGATACCTTCGGTGTCCCGGATTTTTACCCTAGCTATGTATATTCGGACATGTTAATAGGTAGTTATTACTTATTGACGTGTTCTTTTTAGAACCTTTTATTTAACTTGCAATGTTTGTATGTATATCTTTCTTTCTGTCTGTATATCTGGTTTAAATTTTGTAATCGATTTTTCAAGCCGTATCCGTATATTTTTCAAACTAATAAGTTTGATGATAATGCAATAATATCGTACATGGAGCTGGTTTGATGGTGGAGTCGAAAGGTGGTCATAGGAATATGTCTTTATCCACAACTAACTATCTACACAACATTACCACCTCGTGTTTGGGCTCGTTGTATTGGTATTTATCATCACCATCACCATCATCAGCCTATTGCAGTCCACTGCCTGACATAGGCCTCTCCAAGTGCACGCCACTGGGTACGATCCTCGGCTACTCGCATCCAGTTCCTGCCAGTCGCCCTACGAAGGTCATCGCTCCTAGCCTGAGGGCGTTCTGCATTACGATTGCCAGTGGTTTCCACTCAAGAACTCTATTAGTTTTGGTATTGATACGTACTAAACAAATAGATAGTGTTCAGGATCTGATGACAGAGTTGCAATGAGGTTATAGAAACTCCTCAACTAAGCAAAATATCTTGTTTTTAAAAGATCTTTATTTAAATTGAAATAATTTTTTTAGTACCAGCGAACGGTAAAGATTGGATACATGACTGGTCTTTCGCTTCAGGACGATTAAAATTACACGGTGTATACAAAGATAATTCCACTGCCTGTAATTCAAGAGTACAGTAAGCCGCTAAACTACGAGTTAGGTCGGCTTAAGCACATTTTGAGTTAAGCTTGGGGCCTGTTACTTAAGTTTAGATGGTGTTATTGTCATAGTTTGTGGAGTGGCTGTAGATTTGGATTATCGGGAATTATGAAGAGGCATTTTAACGAATAATACTAAATATAAATACATATCATGATAGATACCTTGCAGGTGGGAGTAGATAGAGAGAGAGAGAGAGATAGATAGCTTTTAGTGTTTATAAGCTCTATGATCTCTACTTTTATAGGTTATACAAACTCGTCTTGATTTTAAAGACTAGACATCGTAACGAGTCAAAGTTACCATTCCGATCTTGGTCTCGAACCTATTCGCGGCTTTATTAAAAAGGCGACAACCCGAGGCGTCCAATCATAGAAATCCGCTAATCGAAGCCGCCGCCGACTACGAATCTAACTCCCCTCCTTCAGCCGCTACCGCCGTCTATGGCATGTTCTCACCGACCCTCCCGATGCCCTTACATCCCTTCTTTCGGATACAGATACCGCACACAGGATCAGACACCGACCTCGCCGGCGAGGTCGAAGAATCCCTTGCCCGCCGGCCGGTGCAGAGCACCACGGCGAAACACCTAATATACGCCCTCCCCAATAGTGACTGCCCAAGCCGAGGCCGTTCCTCCTTGAGGTGCCCTTAAGCTAGTTGCACCCTTGCCCTTCTGGCTCGAGCGTAGTGGTTGCACGCTCGCCCTCTTGTCCGGTGAAGCCGTAAAGGCACCGCGGCCAACAGCGTAGATCATTCACACACACTCGAGTCAAAGTTAGATCGGGTTGAAATTCCTCACCAGTTGAATTCTTAAATTTACGTGTAATTATCATCGATATATCATAACAAGATTCCGACTCCCGTTCAAAAGTTACATTAAGAAACGTCCACGAAAAATCCTCGTGTGTAGTTATAGTTATGATATAAACATAAGCAATAGAAAATGTGTATAATCATTGTTACCACGCTTTTATTAACTCGCTCTGCCTGTCTGTTTATTTGTCTGTAAAGTACCTCAAATAACCAGACCGAAACAAATAATTGTGGGTCACACAAAGATTTGTCCCGTGCGGGAATCGAACCCGCGACTATTCGACCCAATGGGTGGAGTGGCTTAAGCTCACCACTGCGCCAAATCGCACGTCAAAACTATCTTTCCAATTTTAAATTTTCTGTTTTTTAGGACACAATTTCCCTCAGTAACTCCTATAAGCCAGCATCCACAATGATCTCTAGAGAACACCAAGCTTGGGGTGTCCCGGGGAGCGCTTTAATAGTTTTAGAACCCGCAACAAAAATAATTAGAAAAAAGTAAAAACAGGAGGAGTGGAATAATAAAAATTCTACTTTATTAGTATGTCTGCAAAGGAATTCGCCCCATTGTCTTTATAAACTATCCTAATACCGGGCAACACTTAAGCCACATAAACAAAATTGCAACGCCACGCCCACGCGTGGGAAGCGAGCACTGTGTCTGACGTGTGGAGTAATTACCTGCCGTTGGGTATCTACCGGATTTTATATGTAATACAATGTGAGTATTTTTCTAGCCGTGTAGATATCCGTAAAATATGATCCGTGATATACACACTTTAACTTATACACCGTCACGCCTATATTCCCCAGAGGGGGTGGCAGAGGTGTACTGAATACACCCACGTTTCGCCGACGATGTTAGGTCCCATGTAATAGGGGGCGAGCCTATTCCCATATACCAGGCACAATTCCAGACTCCGGACTCATACTGGGAATTTTTCTTTAGAAAAACTTATTTTATTTTATTTTATTCGGAAAACATACAGTGATTTATAACAAATGTAATGCCTTAATTGAATCTATACACCATTAACATGTTTTCACATATGTTTAACAACATGCTTGTTCATTATTTGAAATATAAAAGTATGTTTAAACAATGAAATAAATGTTTAGCTAACAGTTTGAGAACCATTAAACCACGATTTCAGTAATAATTGTTTAAAATGATGCGGCTTTGAGTTAAAGATATCAAGTTCCGGGAAGAAGACCAATTTATTTAACTCTTTGGCAGATCTTATAAAAAATGAGTTTTGCCTGTAGTTAGATGCACTTAAAGGAATATCCAAATATACAGGCAGTCTTACAGTTCTATTTGGGACTTTAAGAGTAAATTTGCCGAGAAGTTCCGGTGAATCTATTAGATTTTGGGCAATTTTCACTTTTACTTTTATATTGTTAAACTGAGTACATGATCTTATGACAAAACCCATTGCCTTATTGGCTTTAGCAGCAATGTAATCTATATGCTTCTCATAAGTTATTTTGGAGTCATGTATGATGCCCAGATCGCGAATCACCTCTACCCTTCGCAACTCTTTACCTTTGAGAAAGTAATTATTAATTGTAGGTTGTAGTTTTCTAGAAAATATTATGAAATTACACTTGTCGACGTTCAAATCTAGTTTGTTAAGGCGACAGTATTGTTCAAATCTAAATAAATCTTCTTGAAGAAGTCGACAGTCATTGGAGTTGTTAATTTTTTTGTATATTTTCATATCGTCGGCATAAAGGAGGAAATTGGAATTTTTAAAACAGTAACTAATATCGTTATGTTTAAAAGCAAAGGCCCTAGTAAGGAGCCCTGGGGGACACCTGAAGGTACGTTACTCCAGACTGAAGAAAAACCATTTACCACCACTGCCTAAGATCGATTTTCAATATAAGATGTGAACCATCTGAATAGGTTACCATGGATTCCGGCGAAAATAAGCTTCTCTAACAGTATTTGATGATCAATGCGATCAAAAGCTTTACTATAATCTGTAAAAATAGCATCAACTTGCCCTCCAGAGTCCATGTTAGACGTCACAAACTCGATAAAAGAAAGATGATTAGATGCAGTAGACCGTTTTTTTAAGAATCCATGCTGTTCGGGTATAAATGTTACTGACAATGACTCTGAAACCTGGGTATATACAATTTTATCGAATATCTTAACGAAAATACAGAGTTTGGATATTGGTCTATAATTTTTTACGTCGTTTTTGCTGGCATTTTAGTGCACTGGCGTAATAAATGCAGATTTCCAAATTTTTGGTAATATGCCTTCCGAGATTGATCTTTTGAAAAGAATAGTGAGTGGACGTGTTAGGCTATGAGCACAGTTGGCAATAAATGATGACGCAACCCGATCTGGCCCAGCTCCTTTAGTTTGATCTACAGATTTTAATAAGTTATAAACGGCATCAGTACAAATCTCAATGTCACCAATACTGGCCATACTCGTATGATCTGATGACGAGTTGAGGGAGGTAGGGTTGTCATAGCTTGATGATGGAGAAAGAAAGTTGGACTGAAAATAGGAGGCTAAAAGATTACAGATTTCATCACCATCAACCGCCAACCGTTCATTTAAATGTAGGGTAGAGGGAAGGCAATTGGAGCTACTTCTATTTGATTTAATAAAAGAACTTATTTATACCTAACTTATAAAATTTATATAGGTAATGTCTATTCTTTACAATGATTAGTGTTGTATTAATAGTGCGCGTGTTACCACAGATAATAAAACTCGCGCAAACTGTTTACTTTTGATTACTAGGCTTAAACAGATATAATATACTGAGTTCTTAGATTTACGCGAATATTACACATGAAATAAAACTTCAATTAAAACATTTTATAAGCCGCCGAAGAATATTAGTCAATTGTTACCATCTGTCAAGTGTCACATCCCTCTACAAGATGCAGGAGTATACAAGTTTTATTGTCAATGTGGTCTCTCTTATATAGGACAAACAAAAAGACCGATAAAAACTCGGGCTAAAGAACACCTAGCTGACCTAAAACACCGACGCTCAAAGAAGTCTGTAGTCTGTGAACATGTCCTTGACCGCACCCGCCATAACATCAGATTTGATAGACCACAAATCCTAGTGAAAGAACACCAATTCCTACCAAGGATGGTTCGCGAGGCTATTGAAATTAAAAAACATCCTAATTTCAATGGAGATGATGACTGGGTGCTTACATCGACTTGAGATCCGGTAATTATTATAATCAAATCCAAAACCAAGCATAACACTGCAAGACCTCAAAACACCGTGAGCTCATTCTGCATAGATCGGACCAACAAAAATAATTAAGAAGTTAGACGGTACCCCGGAAGAACTATACCTTTCGGACGTCTAACACCTCAGTCCCTCCCGTGACCATGGGTGCTGCAAAGCACTCGAAACGTCGGGAACTTAAAAATCAAAAATAAACCGCGATAAAATCCGAAAAATAGTTGTACTTCAGATATAATATCTTAGACCATAAGTGCTTTTAGTTCTTACTCTGACGCAACTATAAACGCAAGACCTCAGACACCCCGATTAGAGAAATGCTTCAGAAATTCAAAACCAAATTTCCAAATTTAAAGGTTTTTACCCCTTTTTTAAGCACTTTAATACCCCAATTAACAATGAAACTTGTATGTGTATGTGTGCATTTTGAGAAATACGGGCTAGGAATGCATTTGTAATCTCCTTATTGCTATGAATCAAGAATAAATTTAGTTTATAGCGCACTGAAGGAGTAAAAGTATGTATTGCAAATTAAAAAAAAAATTAAGGTACATTAAAAATAGTTTAAATCAATTCAGTTATCGATTTAGAACAAACTACTTTTAGGTCTTGCGTTTTATTATGTTACACCTTGTATAACACATTCTAATCTCTATATAGAATAAAGAAAAGAACCTTTTGTAACTTGGTACCCTCTGTCTACCCCGCAAAGGACCGAGTGTGATGATATAGGTAGATAAAATCCTCTAAGAACCGAATTTCTTTCATGTATTTCATCGATATAGATTAAAGGAGGCAGTCCCAAAAACGGCCCCAAAAATAAGAGCACAACTATGTGTGTGGTCTTAATTCGAATTAGTTCGGTCTAACCATAGCCAACGTAAGAACGCGTAAAATGTTGCAGTTTGGTAAAATTGTAATAATATTAGCCCTGTTAAGAAACTGTCCCACTGTCGGGCACGGGCCTCCTCTCAAACTGAGAGGGTTTAGGTCATACTCCACCACGCTGCCCTATTGCGGGTTGGCGAACTTCACACACCTTCGAGAAACTCTTAGGCAGGTTTTACTCACGATGTTTTCCTTCACCGTTAATGCAAGTGATAGTTAATTTTTGATACGCACATGCTTTCAAAAAGGCAGAGGTGCATGCCTGGGTTTGACCCAGAGACCTCTGACTTTGCAGTCCAACGCTCTAACCACTAGGCTATCACTGCTTTGGTAAAATTACCATTGAAAAAGATCTGCGGTCTAAAACTAATTTCTACAGTTGCTAGTAATAAGGTAAGTACATAAGTTACGTAAATATACGTAAGTACATAAGTTTTACCATTCTGCGTAAACCATGCCCACCGCGATGACGTCACGGCCTAGTTGAAAGACACAGTGCACAGTTGCTTAGGCCGGTTACTCTTTTTTAATCTTTTTGTGACAAGTGAATGAGTTTGTATATCTTGGATGTGCCTTCAGTAAGGATAAGGAGGGAAATACGCCGCTGATATAGAAAGAAGTGTGAATGCCGGAAATAGAGTGAATGGTGCGATGGGAATGCTAATTGGGAGCCTGCACTTAAGCCAAAAGGCTTGTCCTAACGCTGTTGTATTGCAGTGAGAGTTGGGTATGTAAGGAAGAGAATTAAAGCAGGATAAATGCGCTCTACATGGGAGCTCTGAGGAATAGGTGCGGAGTCAAGCTGATCGACCGTATTCGTAACAGCCTAGTAAGAAAGCGTGTAGGTATGAAAGATAGTATCGGTATAAAGATGAGAAAGATTATGATCCGTTGGTCATATAGATAGAATGTCAGAAGAAAGAATAACAAAACAGATATACAATGCGAAAGTAGAAGGATGTAGGTATCGGGGAAAACCTAAACTATCTTATTATGAGCAAATAGACCGTGTCTTATCTGAAGGGTAAGTTAAGAGTCTCCGTAACCGGCGAGCGTGTATTTTTTTTTAAACGACCCACGATCCTGTGTCGTGGGTACGTTTACAAACATGAAAATTCACATACACAAATACCCAGACCGGCACAAATAATTGCGGATCACACAAAGATTTGTCCCGTGTGGGTCTCGAACCCGCGACTATTAGACGCAGTGGGCAGAGCGGCTTAAGCTCTTAACCACTGCGCTAAATCGTCGTCGTGTATGAGACGAACTACGAGAGTGGAGGAAGCCAGAGAGGTCTGTAAGAAAAGAACTTGTTGGAACTCAGTATTCTCTGCTACCCCGCAAGGGAACTGGCGTGATGATATAGATAGAGATCGATAGATTTTTTTTGAATAAAACGTAGCCCCACACTAAGTTTCATTGCTCTATCGTGGATGCGTTTACAAATATGAAAATTCACATACACAAATACCCAGACCGAAACAAATAATTGTGAGTCATACAAAGATTTCTCCCGTACAGGAATCGAATCCGAGACTATTCGACACAGTGGACAGAGCGACTTAAGCTCTTAATCACTTAAATCATGTGTCTTCATATTTGCTTTGTTTTTGGGACAAGCTTAGTTATGTATGGCTAGCTTCATTTATGCCGGCTCAAAAGTAGCTTTCCCATCGCACCATTCACTCTATTCTCTGCATCTTCACTTCTGTCAATATCAGTGGAGAATTTCCCATCCTTACGAAGGTTACGTTACACAACCTGTGCTCGAGGTGCGCAATCATAGCACGCAACTTGAACGGTTCACGGCAAAAGTTGGAAAATTCCCTGCTAGTCGCGACAGGCGAGTCTATTAACTAAATTACCTTTTTCCTGTTTCTGTCGACTTCGCTCAGATAATTGGCAGTACGAAATGTATTTGGAATTACTGCAACACAGATGTGGACACACAGACCTCTTTCTCAAAGTTGGACCTTATTGGACTTGTTACCTAATTGGACTGTCAATGGCCGAATCTAACTCGGCTCCCAAAGGGCAATGGAAAGAGCTATGCTCGGACTTTCTCTGCGAGATCAAATCAGAAATGAGGAGATCCGCAGGAGAACCAAAGTCACTGATATAGCTCTCAGAATTGCCAAATAAGTTTGGCAATTCTGTCACGTTGGCGGGGCACGTCGCTCGTAGAACTGGTGGCCGTTGGGGCAGAAAGGTTCTCGACCTCGTACCAGAAGACGTGGAGTGGGCAGGTCCCCCACAAGGTGGAGCGATGACCTGGTGAAGGTCGCGGGTAGAAGCTGGATGCGTACAGCACAAAGCCGGTCGTTGTGGCGATCTTTGGGGGAGGCCTTTGTCCTGCAGTGGACGTCTTTCGGCTGATGATAATGATGATGTTGAGATGTGGTACGGTTTTACGGCTACAATTCACCTGGGCTTAGGCTCTCTCTGTTCAATCATTCTCTCATAACTGAGGATCGTGACTCCGTTACTGGACTTTTTTTTATAATTTCTTCTTCTGCGATCTCTTGCCAGGTGGAGCGCCGTGCTAACTGGCATCTTGAGTTGTTTCGATATCTGATCAGACTATCTCTTAGGGCTGCGTCCCCTTGGTCTCTTCCCCTCTATTTTACCTGTCATCAGTCGTCTCTCCAGTTTATTTTAAGGGGTTCCTCTCTAGGGCTTAGGATATCTATCTATCTATCTATCTATATCATCACGCCAGCTCCCTCGCGGGGTAGGCAGAGAGTACAGAGTTCCAACAGGTTCTTTCCTTACATACCTCTCTGGCTTCCTCCACTCTCATAGTTCGTCTCATACACGCTCGCCGGTTACGGAGACTCTTGACTTGTCCTTCAGATAAGACTCGGTCTATTTGGTCATGGTAAGATAGTCTAGGTTTTCCCCGGTACCTACATCCTTCCACTTTCATATTGTATGTCTGTTTTGTCATTCTTGCTTCAGACATTCTTTCTATATGCCCGAACCAACGGAGCATACCCTGTCTCATCTTTACACCGATACTATCTTTCATGTTCAGATGGGGCATGATTACTAGTTAAAAAAAGAACTCGGGTGAATTTCATAGCAAACGGCATCTCTGCGACTATCATGACAGCCAAAGATGTAACACAAAAACTTGTCAAACTATATTAACATAGTATTAACATTGACAAAAGCCCCCGGCCAAAGTTCACTATCTATCTCAACAATCACGAGACATGCAAAAATAATCCCAACAAAAACAAACCAACCAAAATAAAGTCAAATTACGTCAGGTTTAAACAGAAACACCGCCAAATGTAAAACATGGCGAAATAGGGCTGCCATTTGATCGATATCTTGTTAATTCAAAGGTTAAAGCTTGGCAATGTACGCCCACCTAGTAAATCTTTAGATAAGGTGAGACTTTGGTGGAGCGAAGCGGAGCGGAGCGGAGCGGAGCGATTTTATTAAAAGCTCCCTAATAAGTGGATAGTAGTCTAAAATATGATAGCCTATATAGAAACTTCCCTAATTTATTTATTCATTATTGTACACATACTTGAATCAACAATAAAATGGGAAAGTTTATGTACAAAGGCGTGCTTCAGACAAAATTAAGTTTTCTTACAGCAAATCTTAGAGCGATAGAGAGATTCCAATGGAGAAGACAGCCTCAAATGTATAATCGAAATAAAATGTAATAGTACATCAATATATAGCCTACATTGTGTTAGGGAGGAGTAATTTTTTTATGAAAAATGAGGATACTAATCTAAATAGAGGAAAATTAAAAGATTGGACATCTTTATAGCTTACTATAACAATTGTATTGTTCATTTTTGGCTTTTTGGCTTGGCTTTTTCCACTTACAATTTTCTTCCATTACTTATTCGCACGAGCGCTTTTCTACCTCGCGTTAATAAAGCGCTCGAATATAATAAATGGCGTACCGTACATTTCTTAAAAAGCGCTTAGGGTGCTTTGTAAGCTCGCGTTTAAAAGCGCTTCTGAAAATTAAGATTTAGATAGGCCATTTGCAGACAATAGGTAGGTACATCAGAATGATAAAAATTCCATTGTTGATGTGAGGAAAACCCTAGTAAACAAACACCATCTGAAATAAAACTATTTTTTCGGATTTTGTCGCGGTTTATTTTGATTTTTAAGTTCCCGACGTTAATCAAAATAAACCGCGATAAAATCCGAAAAAATAGTTTTATTTCAAGCGTAATATTCGCGTAAATCTAAAAACTCCGTAAACACCATCTTTTTTAGATGAACAGAGAATCTGATTTGGGTACATAATTTAGCTTGGGGATAATTCTAGCCCCTGTTTTGAAGGAGTCGTTTACTAAACTTTATTATCCATTAAGAGACAGAAAGCGAGAGAGAGCTTTTAGATCTTTTAGTCAACTTCAACACAACTCAGCTCCGTAAAGCCTAAATGAAACATCACCCTATTAGTGGAGTATTTTTATCGAAATGATAAGTTTTATCGATAAATATAAGGATATTTTTGGAATGAAAAATAATTAATTGGGGATAGGTAGCTTTATCCTGAGTCCAAGTACGGTAACCCACTTCTTCTGTAGAGGTTCCAACATACATCTAAAGGATTCTGTCTTATGTGTACCCTATGTACGAAAACAGAAACGTTATCCTTAGCGAATACGTTTTCCTTGTAAATTAAAAATAACGCGATAAGCTTGAGAGAAATAGAAAAACATTTTCCCTAATGAATAATGGCGATTAAACTTCGCAAATATATATTATGCGAAAGGGGAAGAATGGAATGAGATACCGTGGAAGACCTAGCCTAGCCTGATACCTAATAGACCGTGCCTTATCTGATGGACGAGACGAACTATGAAAGAAGAGGAAGCCAGAGAGGTCTGTAAGGAAAGAACGTGTTGGTTAGACAGTTGGACTGCACACCTCTGTCTTTTCGAAAGCATGTGCGTATTGATATTTAACTATCACTTGCTTTAACGGTGAAGGAAAACATCGTAAAGAATCCTGCATGCCTAAGAGTTTCTCGAAGGTGTGTGAAGTTCGCCAACCCGCAATGGGCCAGTTTGTGAAATATGGCCTAAGCCCTGTCAGTTTGAGAGGAGGCCCGTGCCCAACGTTGAGACAGTTTTTTAACAGGGCTAATATTGAAATAAAACTATTTTTCCGATTTTATCGCGGTTTAATTTGATTTTTAAGTTCCCGACGTTTCGAGTGCTTTGCAGCACCCATGGTCACGGGAAGGACTGAGGTGTTAGACGCCCAAAAGGCATAGTTGTTCCGGGGTACCCTCAAACTTCTTAATTATTTTTGTTTTTGTTTTTCCGATCTACGCAGAATGAGCTCACGGTGTCTTGAGGTTTTGCAGTGTTATGCTTGGTTTTGGATTTGATTATATTAATTACTGGATCCCAATTCGATGGAAGCACCCAACCATCTTCTCTATTGAAATTAGGATGTTTTTTAATTTCAATAGCCTCGCGCACCATCCTTGGTAGGAATCGGTGTTCTTTCACGAGGATTTGTGGTCTATCAAATCTAATAAACCGCGATAAAATCCGAAAAAATAGTTTTATTTCATGTGTAATATTCGCGTGAATCTAAGAACTCAGTAGGGCTAGTATTATTATATCCCTATCTGAGTTGACAATTAAGATTTTGTGGCTCGTTGGTCTTGTGTTGTACTGCGCCTAGTGATCCCAGGGTCTGGGTGTAGATCCCTGGTCGGACAAAGTGTAGATTTTTAATCGAAATTCCCATTATTGGTTCGGTATCTCGAATCGCAGCTGATAAAATAGCCTCCGTTTCTATTACATGGGACTTAACATTGTCGGCGAAAAGTGGGTGTACACATGACACCTCTACCATGTCCTCTAGGGGAATGAGGATGTCGGAACATCACTATGCGGCGGAAAGGCCGCGGGACGAGGGACGGGGCCGGCTTGGCAATTATTTAAATAAATAAATAAATAATTCTAGCAAGTTCAAGTTGGAAAATCTTTATTTCCTACCAACACCCGTAGGATAACCCTCATCATTTCCAGAGGATGTAACGGTAGGTCATTCTTATAATACAAGTAACTTGCCAGTAATAATCATTTAATATCAGCCGATACTGTCCTACAGCTCAGCAAAGTTCCCATAAATCGAGATGAGAGAGATTAAGTCATACTCCACCACGAGGACCTAGTGCGTATTAGTGGAGGCAGGTTTGTGGGGGCTTTTGAAGATAGGTGTCTTTGTATTGGCTTACTACTGTCGGATCTTCTCAAACCGCTTATTAAGCTTCCTACGTGTCTTAACGACAATCACATTAACTGGTCTCCACCCAATAGCTTCGTGCCTTCCGAAGCACGGAGAGGTTCGAGTTTGAAAATTCCACAAACGGTCACCCATCTCAGACCGGCCGTGCCGAACGCTGCTTAACCTTGGTGATCGGTAAGAACACCGCGATCGTACAGCACTACGAGCGCTTCACGGAATCACTGTGATATAATAAGCTGGTTACTACTATTTTGTACTAACCTAGACTATCTTACCATGACCAAATAGACCGAGTCTTACGGCGTCTTATTTAACCGGCGAGTATGTATGAGACGAACTATGAGAGTGGAAGAAGCCAGAGAGGTATTTTAAGAAAGATCCTGTTGAGACTCTGTACTCTCCGCGTACCCCGGATCTGGCGTGATGATATAGATAGACAGATAGATAGAATAATATACCATATAACTGGCAGCATTGTAAAACAATGTACGGCAAATCGAATAAGCCACAATTTAATCGATATCCCGAAGCGCAGCACTAGCGTGCAATAATTACGTTAGCCCGGCCGGTTTCAATCCCACCACTGGCTAGAAAGCCCGCTCTAATGTGTCGGGTGACCACATAGATAGCATAATAGGACAGTCCATTTGACTATTTTAATTTTTTAGTACCTGATATATCTAAATTTAGCAGTAATTATCCACGAAGTACGGAACAGAATTTTATCTGTTTACATTGTCTATCTATCTGTTTACATTGTCACACCAGATCCCTAGTGGGTGAAGCAAATAGAAGAGAGTACAGAGAGTAACAGAGTTCCAAATTCAAATTATTTATTTGTGAAACAGGTAATATCTTTAAGTAGTCATTTATAAGCGCCATGTTTGGTCATTCAATGGCGTACAAAATATTAACACACACACACCGTCACGCCTATATTCCCCAAGTGGGGGTGACAGAGGTGTACTGAGTACACCCACGTTTCGCCGATGATGTTAGGTCCCATGTAATTGGGGGCGAGCCTATTGCCATATACGTTGCCTGCACACATTCCTGACTCCGGACTTGTACTGGGAAGTTTTCGTTAGAAAAACTACGCTTATCCGACCTAGGATTTGAACGCAGGACCTTGTGATCACAAAGCGATGTATTCAGTACACCTCTGCCACCCCCGCTTGGGAAATATAGGCGTGACGGTATTAAGGCGAGTAAGTGCAATTACAAACTTTCACACACGCAAACACTTAGACCAAAACAAACATTTGTGAATCACATAAAGATTTGTTCCGTTCGTACATTAAACCTGCGACTACTCGATCGATTAAAGCGGCCTAGGCTCTTCACCACTGCCCCAAGTCGTCATCAAATACTAAAATAGAATAAAAAATATAATTAATATTGAAAAACTTGTTAGAATTATATTGGAACCTTAGATGAAATTGTAACGCAACGTTTTGTAAAGCTCATTTCTGTCATGCGCGGAGCTCCTGATATTGCTTTTTCTGTGTTATAATATTAGCCCTGTTATGAAACTGTCCCACCGTTGGGCACGGGCCTCCTCTCAAACTGAAACGGTTTAGTCCATAGTCCACCACGCTGGCCCAGTGCGTGTTGGCGAACTTTACACACCTTCGAGAAACTCTTAGGCTGCTAGGTTTCCTCACGATGTTTTCCGCCACCATTAAAGCAAGTGATACTGAATTTTTATACGCACATGCTTTCGAAAAGACAGAGGTGCGTGCCTGGGTTTGCACATGAGACCTCTGACTTTGTAGTCCAACGGTCTAACCACTAGGCTATCACGACTCTGTGTTATTGTCATTAAAGAATATCAACATTGTCATATGTGACGACGAAGCTACTCTGTTTCCTGGATCAAGTAGTCACGAGGTCGATGTCCACATTGGACAAATTTTTATGTGACTTACAAATATCTGTTTCATGTTGGGTGTTCTTATATATGAATTTCATGTTTATAAAAGCACCCAAGACATATGAATAATTCTTAAAAAAGGACTATTTTCTTTTCAAAAAAATTAGAAAAATAGTATCGGTGTAATGATAAGAAAGGGTATGCTCCGTTGGTTCGGGCATATAGAAAGAATGTCCGAAGAAAGAATGACAAAACTGATATACATTGCGAAAGTGGAAGGATTAAGGTACCGGGGAAGATATAGACTACCTGACCATGACCAAATAGACCTGGTCTTATCTGAAGGACAAGTCAGGAGTCTCCGTAACCGGCGAGCGTGTATGAGACGAACTATGAGAGTGGAGGAAGCCAGAGAGGTATGTAAGGAAAGAACCTGTTGGAACTCTGTACTCTCTGCCTATCCCGCAAGGGATCTGGCATGATGATATAGATAGATAGAAAAATTAAGAAATAGCCGCGGGACTCCTCCCAGCACGAGATAAGTTTTTGGGTAACTCATGAACGTTTATTTGTGTCTGTGTATACAATGTGTAACATAAAAAACGCAAGATCTCAGACATCCCAATTAGATTATTGCTTTATAAATTCAATACGAAAATCAAATTTCCAATTTTAAGGTGTTTTCTACCATTTTGTAAGCTCTTTAATACCCAAATAATTCACAAAATGTAATAATTAATTAACATTTGTGTGCGTATTGAGGTGTGTGTAATAGAAATACATTTGAAACAGCCGTAATGCTTTGAATAATTAATAAATTTTGTTTAGTACAGCTAACAGAACGAGTAACACCATTTTTTTTAAATAAAACAAGCTAATTAACTTTAAAAATAGTTGGAATTGATTCATTTGCCGATTTAGAACAAACTACTTTCAGGTCTTGCGTTTGTATAAAACACTTTCTATAAATTTCATGTTTGTTAATGCACCCACGGTACACGAATAATTCTTAGTGTAGGGCTACGTCATAAAATTTTATCATATTTTTGTCTCTTTCGTAATATGCTAAAAATAGTTAATCATGGTGAACCTACCGAAACTGTTTGATTCAGCCAGCGCCGATATCGCATGAAGTAGCAAACGTATTACTTAAATTATTTGAGCAGTTGCAGTGTGTTTGCCGCCGCCATGTTGCTGATAGCCAAATAATGTACTGTAGACGTGAAATACCATTAGTTTCAGTGGATTTACACATTTTACACCAGTAGGCTATTCGATTTTTGCCGCCCCTACTGACATCTGCAATTTAATACCTTATTCACCCAGTTCACAATCATATTTATACATTTTCTTTGTCAATGAAATTGCATATTTATGTTTTGTGCTCTATCGTCATCATTACATCAGTTTTTTCCCGTTATTTTCTGTGTGTATGCGTGTGTGAATGATCTACGCTGTTGGCCGCGGGGCCTTAGCAGCTTCACCGGACACGAGGGCGAGCGGGCAACCACTACACTCGAGCCAGAAGGGCAAGGGGGCAACTAGCTCAAGGGCGCCTCAAGGCGGAACGGCCTCAGCTTGGGCAGTCGCTATGGGGGAGGGCCTATACTAGGTGTCTCGCCTTATAAATTTTATAATCTATTTAGATTAATAAATAATATTCTAATTCTAATTCTAGAGCATAGGCCACTAAGTTCACGGGATCGAGTAATTGTTGATCTCCGGAAATAACAAATCTTTGAGTGATCCCCAAATATTTGTTTTGGTCTGAACATTTGTGCATGTCAATATCGTGTTAGTAAAAGTATCTATATATAACATATTATTCTTGCTCTGTGCAACAACTAATAAAATCAATCGTCTAAGTTACTGTACTAGCCCTACCAGTGGTACTGAAAGTCTTGCTTTTAGAAAACTGGTCTTAAAAGTAGTTGACTTGACTAAAAGGTATATTTTAGTCTATATAATACGACGACACGTAGAAACGCGTCACCAGTGCAGTGTAGAGGTTTAAGCACTTGTAATTACCGGCCATTTCAACGGTCTCATAGAAAAAATCTACATATGCCAAACAAAATAAATGGCATTTGTAAATTTTATGCAAAATATAAATACTGGATTATAGCTCCATTCCTTTTTGTGTCTGTCTTTAAAAGCTTATTGAATGTTACTATAATATTTTTCCCATAAGATGGGTAGTGACAGTTCTCAGTAATATTTCATTTAATGGTATTAAGGCATAAAACCATAAGATTAAAATGGGTCATGCCTCCTATTGCCATTGAATAAAGTATAATTTTCTTTGAGACTTACAATCAAAAATACTATAAGATTTCTACAACGGCCGACGAACGGCCAAAATTATGTAGAGAGGACCCCTTGAGACAAATTGCACCTAGCCTTAGATTTACATAACAAACGGGAATATGAAACAAACATCTTATAAAATGAGGATGAATTCAGAAAAATCTTACTCGGAACAAATAAAATGATTTCCCGAGTCGGTTCAATTCACATACGCAGTGAAAAATTACGCCAACTCGGCAAGGAACTCATAAAATTTAACCGTTTGAGATAACGTACGATAGCCTAATTTGAATTTAAAAATGAATCCGGCGAGGGGAAGACAGCTTCGCATGACTTTAGGTGGGGCCACTGAATCAGCGGATTGGAAAATATATAAAATAATAAGCTCTTTATTCCCCAAGAATACTATTTTATTCCTGATTGTAAACAAAAAGGCGTTGTAACAAGCTTTGGCTCCATATTTTAAGTACCTCTTTGATTTTTAAATCAACCTCTACCTTATTGTTAAGTGATATACAATGCGATTGGCAATCAGAACTCTTCGAATTCTTTGACAGACAAGGTGATTTTTCGTTGAAAATTTTCAATAGCCGGTAGTTGTGCCTAGACTCAACTTCTAAACATCTAGGAATCGAATCTATGGCTTCATATAATAGAACTAACCTACACAATACAGCGTTCATTTCATTTGTTTCGGTGTTTTGAAATCAGATTGAGAAAAATTAGAGCGTTTCAATGGCTTGTAATGGGATGTTGAATATTCTTTTTATACCATATCATCTGAACTGGAATCGTTAGACAAAGCCTGTAGTATTTTAACCCATAGTCAAGAAGACTGATGCATCTTTAGTGCAATTCGATATCAATATCTATAATTAAACTTGAGCTTGACATAAAAATCTCTAATATTGGATTGATCACCTCTGACCAAATAACTATAAGTTACAATTAATATCGTGGATATATTTCATGGTATAACTGCTTTAGAAGAAAAGTGCCTTTCATTTTTGCAGAAATACATAAACACTCAAAACATCTAACCACAATCTTTAGACTTCTAACGACAAATTTTAAAGTAACCCTTTTTGCCAATCTCGGAGCTCCATTTCAAGAATTACCCATCTGAATTGATATCCCCGAAGCACTTATTAGAAGAGGAAAAGATTCTAAGAAATGCAATTGGATTATGTATATTACCATCGGCTGCTATCTCGCATATGTGGGTCACATAGAAATTACGCTGAATGTTCTATTTAAGGGTATTATAAAATCTGTATAGAACACTTCGGCATGATTTTGCGAACGAGTTAAAACAACCACGTTCATTTAAAACTTACCAAGGTAACACAGGGTTATAGTTTTAAATTTTGACTTAGGTATACTAGGCATGCCTTTTAAGTTCTGTCGTTTCCATATTTCCCGGAAATTTTGAATTTGGAACTGTTCTATATTCGAATGTGTTTGAATTTTGAATCTCAAAAAAGTTGAAAGTATTAGGATTAATGCTATTGTTTAGTCACAGCGTCGATTGGAATCTGTTAGGTTACGTACGAAAATGAATTTTTCTAAGGAAAATGTTCGTGCAATCATTTTCTACAACTTTATAAAAGGCCTGACACGGCTTCAGTGTTTTGAAGAGCTAACATCTGTGTTCAGTGATAAAGCCGCATGTCTGCGGACTGTCGAACGCTGGTATTTAGAATTCCAGCGTGGACATACTAGTGTTAGTGACAAATCTCGCGTAGGATGCCCAAAATCCGCCTTCACTGAAGATAACATCATTGCTGTGAGACAACTAATTCTCGAAGAACGTCATGTGACATATCGAGAGATAGAGGCTCTATTAGGCATCTCAGGGACAACCATTCAGAAGATCTTGCATGAAGCGCTTGGTGTGAGAAAGCTAGTTTGCCGTTGGATACCGTATCTGCTTTCCGACGATCACAAGGCGGCCCGCGTCAGATGGTGTAAGAAAACTCTGCAAAGGTTCAACCGAGGAGAGTCAAATCACGTCTACGACATCATCAGTGGTGACGAATCTTGGATCTATGGCTACGATCCTGATTTCAAACAATAATCTACAATCTGGGTCTTTCAAGACGAGCCAAAGCCGACTAAAGTTGTTCGTTCTCGAAGCACTTCAAAGAAGATGGTGGCCACGTTCGTTGGAAAAACCGGTCATGTTGCGACTATTGCACTTGAAGATCGTAGAACGGTTAACGCAGAGTGGTATACCACAGGTTTTTTACCACCGCCGAACTTCGAAAATCTAACTCAAAGCGACGCATTATCCTGCACCAAGACAACGCAAGCTCACACAGCGCTCGTCAAACGATTGAGTATTGAAGCAGGAAAAAGTAGAAATTCTTGACCATCCTCCATACAGTCCTGACCTAAGCCCTAACCATTTCTTTACATTTTCTAAAGTTAAGAAAAGTCTTTGTGGTCAAAGGTTCCAGTCCGGTGAAGAAGCAGTCGACGCTTTCAAGTCAGCCATTTTGAAGACCCCCACTTTAGAGTGGAATAAATGTTATAATAACTGGTTTGAGCGAATGGAAAAGTGTATTGAGCTACGTGGTGAATACTTTGAAAAACAATAAAAAGTACTATAAGGTTCTAGTTGTGTTTTTTCTTTAAACGACAAAACTTAAAAGGCATGCCTCGTAAAGGTATCCAGAGATATATGGGTTACTATTTAGTATGCACGCCTATATTGGGGGGCGGAGATATTAAAGGAGTACTATTTCATTCCCTTTCAATGACGATGTTAGGTGCAAGCCTACTCTCATTATAGCGGGCGCAAATATTTACTTCGGACTAATAGAAAAAACAACGCTTTATCCAACCAAAGATTAAAACCCAGAACCCTGTGATCGCAACGCGCATTATTGGCCACTTGACCAATGAGGATATAACCTTAAGTTTTAAGGCCACTATCCAAAGTACTCAACTTTGCTAACTTTGAAGCCCCGTTTCAAGAATTACCATCTCAATTGATACCCCCAAAGCACTTATCAGAAGAGGGAAAAATTTTAAGAAATGTAATTGGATTATGTATATTACCATCGGCTGCTATCTCACATATGTGGGTCACATAGAAATTATGGTAAATGTTCTGTGTAAGAGTATTATAAAGTCTATACAGAAAATAGGTATATTAATTTATATTATTTTGTTGACTTATATGTGTATGTAATGTGTTGTGTATTTATGTATAGTTTTATTCCATTGTACACTTGTTACTGTCCTCTCTACTTTTCATCTCTCTATCGCTCAGGTTAGCTGTAAGAAAACTCAATTTTGAGTTAAGCACACCTTTTTTATATAAAATATCCTATGTAATGATTCATTGCGTATATACAAGGTGTAACATAATAAATGCAAGACCTCAGACACCCCAATTAGAGAATGGCTTAATAAATTCAAAACGAAAACCAAATTTCCAAATTTAAATATTTTGACCCCTTTTTAAAGCACTTTTATACCCCAATTAACAATGAAACTTGTACGTGTTTCGAGAAATACGTTTTAGGAATGCTTTTGGAATCATCTTCTTGCTATGAATAACGAATAAATTTAATTTTTTATAGCGCACTGAAGGAGAAAAAGCATTTTTTTCAAATTTAAAATAAAAGTAAAATACATTAAAAATTGTTGGAATCAATTCAGTTAACCGATTTAGAACAAACTACGTTCAGGTCTTGCGTTTATTATGTTACAGCTTGTATGTGTACAATAAAGAATAAATAAATAAATAAAATAACACTTTATCACGATTTTGCGAATGAGTTACAACAGCTAAGTTCCTCCAAAAGTTGCTTTTGTAATCATCAGGTTCCCGTTCCAAATTATGACCACTGCTTATAGACTCAAAATCAAACATTGTCAGGCTTCATTCCCCGAGCGGGGGTGGCAGAGTTGTACTGTGTACATTCATTTTTTGATGAAGATGTGAGTTTGAATCGTAAATAAACATATTGAAATTATACAGGACACAATGCCAGACTCTGGACTGATGATTAGAATGTTCTATGTATCTAAATCATCACGCCAAATCCCTTGCGGGGTAGGCAGAGAGTGCAGAGTTCCAAGATGTTCTTTCTATACATACCTCTCTGGCTTCATAGTTCGTCTCATACACGCTCGCCGGTTACGGAGACTCTTGAATTTTCTGATACAAAAAATACAAAAATTCTGATACAAAAAATCAGAACCCAAAACCTCGTGATCGCTACGCCCATTGTACTCCAGTAGATCAATGAGGCAGTGAAGGAGATTTTTTAAAAGTGTGGGGTTAATATTAAGTTTTCCTGTGAAAATAAGTATTAAGAAATATTGTAAGAGAAAGTAATTATTGCACTGATGCTAAAATTATGTGTAAAAAGACCAGCAAATTCCATCACACCAACTTTCACCAGGCGTGGGTGGTAGCAAGACATTCCCCAGGCGTAGGTGGAAAATATACACCTTCGATGTTAGGTTTTATTATAATATCAGGTACCATTGCTCGTGTCTCCCGAGACTATAACAGGCGCTTCAGCCATATCGATCCTTTTATACATTCCAAAAATAAATTTAAAACGGAAGTTATAAGAAGCATTACTAATCACAATTAGATAGTCGAGTAGGTATGGGTACCTCAGTACAAATCCATGTGAATCAGTAGGTGTGTATAGTAATAGTAACTGTGTATGTGTATTTCTCTCTATATATCTATCTATCTATATATATAATATAAATATTCTCTCTATATATTTACACACATATGTGTATTAGGGTATGTTTGATTTGTGATTTAAGCTTTCAGCTACATTATATTTAATTTAATTTAGAAAACCTGTTATTGGCCTTACTTAATTTTATCTCTAGTTTCTTTTTATTACTATTGTAACGCGGTTGGTTTTTTCAATAAATAAATAAATAAACAATCTAGGTACCACAGATTTGCACTGGGTTCGTATCATTCATATGGTGGAGTATGATCTATACTCTCCCGTCACCATCTGTGAGATAAGGATTCACAGTAGGTCAGGAGAGGTTATTATCATAGTGGGCGGTTATTGCTTATACCGGCAATGATTCTTCTCATAGGATATCTCATATTTACCCCCGTAATTTCGAACATGAGACTTCGTGATTAACCACTACATCAACGTCAGTAGACCAAAGCTGTAGTTTTTTTGTAAAAAAATAATAACTAGTTTTCATTCCTGTATTATGGGTGTATTTACAGACATGAAATTCACGTTTACATTGCCTAACATTTGTAGGTCGCAGAAATATTCATTCCATGCTGAGATCTAACCCGTGAAGCTCGATGAGTACACTACTACATGATCGATGAGCAGAGTTGCCTATACTTTAATCCACCAGACCAAGTCACTGCAAATTATACTGTAATATAGTGGTAGTACACTATATTACTCATTTTAAATTATTCGCCTGCCTCGTTGGTCTAGTGGCACAGCCCATCGCTTTGTGATTACGAGGTCCTGTGTTCAAATTCTAGGTAGAACAAATGTAGCATTTCTAATGAAAAAATCCCAGTATGAGTCCGGAGTCTGGAATTGTGCACAGTATATGGCAAAAGGCTCGCCTCCTTTTACATGGGACCTAACATCGTCGGGGAAAAGTGGGTGTACTTACACCTCTGCCAACCCTCGCTTGGGGAATATAGGCGTGACGATTTCAATTTAGTTTATTTTTTTTATTTATACTATATTATAGAAACTGTCTTTTTTGGGTCACTGTAATGTCTAACTAGGATCTTCTTTCAAGTCGAGACATAATTATAGATTATATTTTAACGAGATAATTTAATATGAATAATTTAGCGATACAAAGACTCTATTTAAGAACTTGGTCTAGCACTACCGTGTACACACATTACCTATATTAACTCCCACAGTAACGTGTAAGGCTACCTCTAAGCTCTGGCTAATCTCACCTGCAAAGCTGGGAAAATCCTATTTTATTGAAGTCTGGGTTTCAACGCGGTCGCCGTGTATCTTTGGGTAGATAGGTTTCCTTAATAGCTAAGAGCGTGCGACACTCTCATATAATCGTAATCAAAGACCAGTCATTTATTTATACTTGGTGTAACATAATAAACGCAAGACCTGAAAGTAGTTTGTTCTAAATCGGTAACTGAATTGATTGCAACAATTTTTAATGTATTTTAATTTTTTTTTAAATTTGCAGAAAATGCTTTTACTGCTTCAATGTGCTATAAAAAAATTAAATTTATTCTTGATAACATAACAATAAGGAGATTTCAAATGCATTTCTAAAACGTATTTCTCAATGCGCACACATACACTTACAAGTATCATTGTTAATTGGGGTATAAAAGTGCTTAAAAAAGAGTAAAAAATTTGGAACTTTAGTTTTCGTTTTGAATTTATGAAGCAATTTTCTAATCGGGGTGTCTGAGGTCTTGCGTTCATTTTGTGACACCTTGTATAGGTCAATAAAAAGCACTTGAGATCGTCAAAATTATTATATTTTTTACATCTAACACCATATTATAATGTGGCCTCGCACTGAAAAGATCCGACGAGAAACACAGCAGGTAGTCTATTAATTAATATTAATATATACTAATATTATAAAGAGAAAAGATTTGTATTTTCGTACGTTTGTAAGGAATAAACATAAAAACTACTGGACTTATAACCTCACGCCAGATCCCTTGCGGGGTAGGCAGAGAGTACAGAGTTCCAACAGGTTCTTTCCTTACATACCTCTCTGGCTTCCTCGACTCTCATAGTTCGTCTCATACACGCTCGCCGGTTACGGAGACTCTTGACTTTTCCATCAGATAAGACTCGGTTTATTTGGTCGTGGTAAGATAGTCTAGGTCTTCCCCGGTACCTGCATCCTTCCACTTTCACATTGTATATCTGTTTTATCATTCTTTCCTCTGGCATTCTTTCTATATGCCCGAACCAACGGAGCATGCCCTTTCTCATCTTTACACCGATACTATCTTTCATACCTACTCGCTGTCTTACTATGCTGTTGCTAATGCGGTCGGTCAGCTTCACTCCGCACATCTTCCGCAGAGCTCGCATTTCTACCGCATTTATCCTACTTTCATTCTCCTTCATACATACCCAGCTCTCGCTACCATATAACAGCGTTGGGACAAGAACTCCGTTATGTATGGCCAGCTGCGCCTTATGGCTTAAGTGCCGGCTCCCGAGTAGCTTTCCCATCGCACCATTCACTCTGTTCCCTGCACTCACTCTTCTCTCTATGTCAGCGGTGTATTTCCCATCCTTACTGAAGGCGCATCCAAGATATACAAACAACTGGACCGATTTCAAAAATTTCTTTTACCATTAGAAAGCTACCTTCTTCAGAAATAACATAGGCTATATACCATAGACCCGATAGGTGGCGCTGTTGTCGACCGGGTACGAAGTCGCGGGAAACTGCTAGTAATATATATAGTAAAGAGGAAAAAATTGTATCATCATCATCAGCCGAAAGACGTCCACTGCAGAACAAAGGCCTTCCCTCAAGATCGCCATAACGACCGGTTTTGTGCTGTACGCATCCAGCTTCTACCTGCGACCTTCACCAGGTCATCGCTCCCCCTTGTAGGGGGCCTGCACACTCCACGTCTTCCGGTACGAGGTCGCCGCTCGAGAACCTTTCTGACCCAACGGCCGTCAGTTCCACGAGCGATGTGCCCCGCCCACTGCCACTTAAGTTTGGCAATTCTGAGAGCTATATCGGTGACTTTGGTTCGCCTGCGGATCTCCTCATGTGTGTGTAAGTGATGTACGCTTTTGGCCGCGAGGCCTTTACAGCTTCAGATCTCCTCATTTCTGATTCGATCTTGCAGAGAAACTCCGAGCATAGCTCTTTCCATTGCCCTTTGGGTGACCTTGAGCCTTCTTATGAGGCCCATCGTGAGTGACCATGTTTTGGTGCCGTAAGTCATCACTGGCAACACACACTGGTCAAAGACAGGAAAGAAGGTTTTGTCTTGAGACACTGCGGTACTTGGGACGAGAAGATATTACGTAGCTTCCCGAACGCTGCCCAGCCGAGTTGGATTCGACGATTGATCTCTTTCTCGAAGTTGGACCTACCTAATTGGACTGTTTTTCCCAGGTATACATAATGGTCTACAACATTGAGTGTAGAGTCTCCAACCTTTACAGGAGTGGGTACGACATGGTTGTTTGACATAATTTTGGTCTTATCCATGTTAATTTTAAGACCCACTTGTTGAGAAACTCTGCTGAGGTCATCGAGCATAGTTTCGAGGTTTTCCAGGGTCTCAGCCATGACCATAATATCGTCGGCAAATCGAAGGTGAAAGATGTACTCGCCGTTGATATTGATACCATGTTCTCTCCTGTCCAGAAGCATAAAAACGTCTTCCAGCGCGGCGGAAAACAGTTTTGGGGAGATAACGTCTTCCTGTCTCACGCCTCGCTGCAGTTGGTTGGGGTTTGAGTTCTGGCCGTAGAGACGGACTAACATCGTGACGTTTTCATACAAACTCTTCAAAACTTCGATATAACGGTGGTCTACTTTGCACCGCTGGAGAGACTGTAGCACAGCCCCTGTCTCAATCGAATCAAAGGCTTTTTCATAGTCTACAAACGCTAAACATAGTGGCCGGTTATACTCCTCTGTCTTCTGTATAACCTGCCGCAGCGTATGTATGTGGTCTATGGTGCTAAAGCCTTTTCGGAATCCGGCTTGTTCGGGAGGCTGGAAGTCATCGAGTCTGTGTATGAGACGATTCGTAATGACTCTCGAAAACAGCTTATAGACATGACTCAGAAGTTATATGGGTCTATAGTTCTTCAATAGAGTTTTGTCGCCCTTTTTGAAGAAGAGAACCACCACACTTCTGTGCCATGACTTTGGCGTTTTGCCCTCGACAATTACGGAATAAAAGCTTTTGGAGAGCCTTTAGTATCGGCTTTCCACCAGCCTTGAGAAGCTGAGTTGTCATACTGTCATCGCCTGTGTTTTTGAGCTGTTTGAGAGCTATACTAATCTCGTACAGACTGATATCCGGGATATCTTCGGTGTAATGTCGGGTCAATCTGGCTCTTGGGTCTTTGGCAACAGGGCGTGTTAACATGTATAACTGTCCGTAGAACTTCTTGACCTCTCTCACCAATTCAGGTTTGGAGGATATAATCCTGCCGTCTCCGTCCTTCAGTTTATTTAACCGGCTTTGTCCAATACACTGATCGCTAGCAAACACTTTGGAGGCCTTGTTCCCCTCTATAGCCTCTTTTATTGTGCTGGTATTGTAATCGCGCGTGTCGCGAATCAGAGACTTAGAGATCTGCCTATTGAGCCGCCGGCATGCAGAAGCATCGTCTGGAGAATGCAGGACCATCCTTCGTCTTTCCTCCATTAACTTTAGGGTATGGTCTGAGAAGTTTTTGGTTCTTTTTGAACGGTGGGCTTTGTAGAACTTGTTCCCGACCGTATGGACAGTTTCCTCGATGCTGTTATTGTAATCGTCCACGTCTACGCACTCGCCTAGACATGCGAAGCAATTTTGCAATTCGAGCTGAAAGCTAACGTGGTTCTGGATTTGGACAGTGTCTGGACGCAGACTTCATCAGTTTGGACCTTTCGAGCTTGAAATTAATATTCAATGTGGCTCTTACCGTTCGGTGACTGTTTTGACCGAGTTGATTACAGAGACATTATTGAATATTTGCCGCTTTGTCGACATGATGAATTCTCTCTCATTTTTGTGACGACATCGGGATTCACCCAGGTCCACTCGCGGTATTCCCGCTTCTGGAAGAAGGAGTTCATCATATAGAGTCCTACCTTCTCCATGAAGTCCGCCAGCATCTGCCCCGGGGAATTCCGTTGTCCAGTACCAAATGTCCCTACTCTCAGCTCATAATCGCCTCGTCTGCCCAGTTTCGCGTTGAAGTTCCCCATTACAACCGTCTAGAGAGATTTCGAGGTATGTATGGCTCTAGATATATCCTCATACATAACCTCCACCTCGACGTAAGGGTGTGTCGAAGTTGGTGCGTATACCTATATAATTTTTAGTGAATACCTTTCGACCATTTTAAGTATCAGGTACGCTACCCTGGTCGACACGCTCTCGATCTTAAGGACGTTGTTCACGAGGGACTTGTGGACGATAAACCCGACACCACCCTGGGACGGACTTCGGATAGCACTACAACATCCCTGTGTAACTTGCTCAATTCTTCCTCCAGTTCGTCTATCGTCTTGTTGGTCCGCAGTGTGCGCGTGTTGTGGTTACCAGGGCCAATGGTCATCGTTTGTGGTAGCCAGGTCTCTGCCGGAGATTGTTAGCACCCCCTACCCCGCCATTACCATGACCGCTACCTTGGCCAGGGCCGCCGGGTAGGGGACGGCCCTTTAATTTTAGTGTCGTTCATTGGGGGGTAAATTGCCATAATCACCACGCTTGGCAGGCGGGTTGGCGATCGTAGTATGGGATTTTATATGAGATGAGAGAACGCTGCTGCCCACCCTCTTTTCCGGTGTCCCTTGGGTGTCTAGTACGACACCTTTAGGAAACGATGTTATTCCCAGCAGTAACCCAACTAGGGCTATGGATGCCATAGGAGCCGCCATCCCAAGGAGTGGTGTCCTGCTTCCGACCACACTCAGCCCAGACAAGCCCTCCTCCGATGTGGCACCGGAGTACTGCTTTGACTGAACTACCGTTGTTTGCGGTATTTTTGCGCTGGATTTGCCTCTTACGACCCGCTGTCTGTCCAGCATACGGAGATTGTACGCTTTATGCCGTTCCCACACGGCATGTCTTGGCAAAAATTTGTATGTTTGTAACGAATCAACTCAAAGACGACTGGTCCTTTTGTTTATTATTTTGTCTGTATATCATAAAAATACCTCTTGGAACCCTGAATTCTGTGCATACCCTACAAGGGTTCTGGCGTGATGATTAGATAGACAAATAAAAATACTAAGCCTGCAGGGCAGCTACTGACAAGCTGTTGGTAAGTGATGCCACCATGGACACAAGTGCTCAAAAGAGACGGTCAGGGCCCCCACTCGTCGTGTCTCCGCCGGTCGAATGGAAAACAAAGAGTAAAAATATTCTTATTCTGAAAATATCCTTACGAAGTTTCCCTTCAGAAATGATAAAGCACACAGGTTTTGAAAAACCCTGAGAAGTAAGCCTGATAACCAGACAAGTGTAAAGCTACTAAGCTATGTCTGCTATTAATGGAGTTACCTGTCTAAAACTTGGAACTCGATGAGACAACAATAGCGAAGTTTGAGTAATTAGTTCAAACAGTTGGTAAAACTTGGAGCAGCTTCAAATACTGCAAGCGGAGGATATTGGGAAGTAATTTGTGTTGCGTTATAAAGCTATTGCTTCAATAACCGCGTAGGAAAGCCAAACAAATTGTCATAATTTAAACAAAGATTTATATGCTGAGACTGACTCGTTGGTCTAGTAGCAAAACGCATCGCTTTGTGATCACGAGGTACATTAAAATCCTAGGTCGGACAAATGTAGTTTCTCTAACAAAAAATCTCCAGTATGAGTCCGGAGTCCAAAATAGTGCCCGGTATATGGCAATGGCTCGCCCCTTATTACATGGGACCTAACATCGTCGGCGAATAGTGGGTGTAGTCTGTACACCTCTGCCGCTTGGCGTATCGGTATAAGCATACATCCCCCAAGTCAAGCAAAAGGAAGCAAAGTATCTTATGTGTCCACATTTCACTGGATCTGTTTTGTTGGTCTAGTATGTGTGCCGAATGAGGCGCGTAGTGATCACGGGATCCAGGTTCGGACAAAGTTTTTGTATAGAAAGAATATTTATTCAGTATCATTCCAGAGTCTAGAATTGTGGCCGGTAAAACGGCAATAGTGACGGACGATTTAGCGCAGTGGTGGTTATCTTAAGCCGCTTCGACCGCTGTGTTTAATACTCGCGGGTTCGATTCCCGCACGGGACAAATCTTTGTGTGACCCACAATTATTTATTTCGGTCTGGATATTTGTGTATGTGAATTTTCAAGTTTGTAAACGCATCCACAACAAAGGAATAAATCCTAGTGTGTGGCTACGTTTGTTATAAAAAAAGGAAAGAATTAATAGGCTCGCCCCCCATTATATGGCAATAGGCTCACCCACTATTATGGGGCAATAAACATCGTTGGCCAAAGTGGGTGGGTACACCTCTAAGGTATGGTAAAATTTAACAAAGACAACTTGTTGAAGCCTATACGTGCCACTTTGGTACAAAAGAACATCTAGACAAGATGCACCTATCCAGCGATGTAGTATGCAGAAGCTTTGGCACAGAAACTGCAACTATAAAGCATATCCACTGCAAATGCGACGCAATCACGGCACGGCGAATAAACCTACTGGAGTGAACGAATCTGGCATATCCATCTCTAAAAGAATAGCTTGTATTCTCCCCCCTGGCGTAATCTAACAGGGAGTATTTGAATCTCCAGCATTAAAGCAAACGAACCAAAGACTCGGTGGGTAGATGATATATCGAGAGTTGGAGGAAGTACTTGTAGTAGACTGGCACAGCTGCGCTGGAGGTAACCCAGCCCATATACAAAGTGTAACAAAATAAACGCAATACCTAAATGTAGATCCATGGTCCAAATCCGCAACTGAATCGATTTCAACTATGGCTAATGTATGTTAATTTTTTTTTAATATAGTGGAAATTGTTCTATCTAAATGTCTACATCATCACGTCAGATCCTTTGCGGGGTAGGCCGTGATAATTGTTGTTAATCATTAAGTGAGTTAATCATTAAACAAAAATAAAATACAATTCAACACAAGGCGATTTTAAACGCATTTCAAAAACACATTCTTAAATATGAACACATAAGTATAGGTTACATGGTTAATTTATAATAATATCAGCCTATACTGCCCACTGCTGGGCAAAGGCCTTCTCTCACAAATGGTGAGAGAGATTAGGTCAGTCTGCACCACGCCGACCCAGTGCGGATTGATGGAGGCAGGTTTGTGGCCACCTGCTGTTGGAACTTATCAAGCCGCCTTTAAGGCTTCCAACTCGGCTTAACGACTACCACATTAAGTAGTAGCCGGGACCAATGGCTTTACGTGTCTTTCGAAGCACGGAGACGCTCGAATATGAAAATACCACAAACGGTCACCCATCTCGGGCCAACCGAGTCGAACGCTGCTTAACCTTGGTAATCGGTAAAAATACCGCGGTCGCACAGCGCTACGAGCGCTCGACTACGATGGTTAATTTGGAGAGTAAATATTTTTATAAAAATGTATCTCCATCTATAACCTCACGCCAGATCCCTTGCAGGGTAGGCAGAGAGTACAGAGTTCCAATAGGTTCTTTCCTTACATACCTCTCTGGCTTCCTCGACTCTCATAGTTCGTCTCATACACGCTCGCCGGTTACGGAGACTCTTGACTTTTCAAAAATGTAAATAACTCTTTAATTGGAAATTCAGTGGTATTGAATTTGTAAAGCAAACATCTATTTAGGGTGTCTGGGGTCTTGCCTTATTTATGTATATAACACCTTGTATCCGCCAAGTAAAATAAGATATGATTTTAACAAATTTCCTCTGCAACTGCGATGCACTGGCGGCACGGCAAATGAAGCTTCTGAGGGTGGCCTATCCAACTCCAGAGGAATATCGGCTCTTCCCCCCAGCTGGAATCAACAATCTGGTACTGGGAGTATTTGGATTTCCAGGTACGTAAGAGCATTAAGGCAAAGGACCACACAAAAGATCCCATCGGGTCTAAGCGCGCTTGAGGTCTTCTCAGTCTGGAACTAGCCAATAATAAGAAAAGATAACTAATTAATCAAACTTGGGTATTGTTGTCCAAGTTAGAGTTATAGAAAGTATTTCCGCAAATTGCATTTAACTAGCTTGACACGTGGTTCCAACTATCTTTAACGGCGGTTTTCTAATAAAAAAGATGAGTCATTAAAAGCCTGGAATTTAATGTTAAGGGTTTGCTTAATTCATTTAATAATATAAATATACGTAAAAAATATAATCTAGTGTGATAGAGGGAATGAGAAAAGAAAAAAATACTTATTATTACTTATTTTTTAAAATATTAGTATAATTCGGAATCCTATGCGTATGTTCACGACTGTCTGATTGGACATTTTCACATATAAAAAAATGTTATTCTTTAATATCCGTTAAAGTAATAGGTACCTATCTAGTATCTATCTATCTATATCATCACGCCAGATCCCTTGCGGGGTAGGCAGAGAGTACAAAGTTCCAACAGGTTCTTTCCTTACATAACTCTCTGGCTTCCTCCACTGTCAAAGTTCGTCTCATACACGCTCGCCGGTTACGGAGACTCTTGACTTGTCCTTCAGATAAGACTCGGTCTATTTGGTCATGGTAAGATAGTCTAGGTCTTCCCGGTACCTACATCCTTCCACTTAGGTACTGTATAATAAAAATATATTTAAACTTCTTACGAGTGATATAAAGTATAATAGTGAACCACATTTATCAGCAGGGTTATCATAAAAATCTGTATGTCTGTGCGTACAAAAAAGTCACTCGCATAAATTATTATAGCCTAATGTGAGTCTCTAACAGTACGCAACATTTTTTTTTATCTCAAATAAAAAAGCGAAAAAAAATATTTAGCACACACGCCCCAAATAAAATAACCGAAACATACATTCGAAATAAACATAAATTCGAATCATTTATTCTTATAGAAACATAAAAAGAAAGAATTACATAAGGCAACCTAAAATAATACTATAAAAACCATAGGCCATCAAAAGTTACGGTCCTTAAAATAATCTTGAGGCACTAAACCAAGATTATCTTAGGAAATAACCTTGACTAAACTTCGGGGAATAAAACAAACCCCCTTTGCACCCCTCGCAAAATTGAATTTATACCTCATTTCCCATAAAACGCCTATGCCAAATTTATTTTGGACCATTAGCATATTAAAACTGCTCTTACCTCAGTACAGATGGCAAAAAAAGTGTTATTTCTACCTGTAAAAACAATGGAATGTTATGAGGTTCTGTGCTAGTCTATTTGCTAGCCACCTTTACAATGTCATCGCTCCATCTGGGTGATGGTCCAGCTAGCGAAGCGGCTTAAGGGAATTACTAACGTCTATGACCTTGATAACTTTTGTTTGAAAATTTCCCTTGTTTGAATTGACATCAATGACCTTGAGAATTTTTGTTTGAAAATTTCCCTTGTTTGATTAATGACCTTGACAACAGTGAAAAGTGTGCCTAAATTGCAGGGTTTTTTTCCAATAATTCAGATATAATCACTCAAGTTATAGAGCATATCTTATGCTTTTTTTCGTGTATATTTCGTGTATTCCTTCTATTCGTTTATTTGGGTCCTCGCAAATCTTTGCTGGAAGACCGGTAGAGTCCCTACAGATTGGCGCCGCGCAGTCATAGTACTCTTGTATAAAGGCAAGGGCTCACAATATGACTGCGCCAATTACAGGGCCATCAGTTTGATCAGCTTGGCAGCTAAGGTCTTTGGTAAAATTATTGAACGGAGAATGCGCGAGAAGTCCGATGGAGTGTTGTGTAAGGCACAGGGAGGTTTCAGGTCTGGAAGTGGATGTTCGGATCAAGTTTTCTCCCTCCGCAACATCGTAGAAAAGCATCTGGCAGTAGGCCGGAAGGTTTTCTGCGGTTTTGTGGACCTGGAGAAGGCGTTTGATAGAGTCGTGCGAAAGAGACTTTGGGACATTTTGCCAGAGTATGGTATAAACTGCACCCTGTTGCGAGCCGTCCAGTCCACCTACGTGGACAGCAAGGCATGCGTACGGGTGGGTGGTAACATGTCACCTTGGTTTGACGTTAAAATCGGCGTCAGGCAGGGTAGCGTGTTGTCCGCTAGACTGTTTATAGTGTATCTGGATAAAAGTCTTCAAAGACTGAATGCGATGACTGAAGGGGTAAAAATGGGTGATCTAGTGATAAACCACCTACTGTATGCAGATAACGCGGTTTTGATAGCGCCAACAGCCACTGATCTGCAAACACTAGTCAGAGTTATGAGAGACGACTGCATGAACAATGGCTTACATTTGAATGTGAAGAAAACCAAAATTATGGTTTTTGAACGGGAAGAAACCAGAACAAATGCAGGGATTGTGGTTGGTAACGATGTGCTGGAGCAAGTGAATGAGTTTGTATATCTTGGATGCGCCTTCAGTAAGGATGGGAAATACACCGCTGATATAGAGAGAAGAGTGAATGCAGGTAATAGAGTGAATGGTGCGATGGGAAGGCTACTTGGGAGCCGGCACTTAAGCCAAAAGGCGCAGCTGGCCATGCATAACGGAGTGCTTGTCCCAACGCTGTTATATGGCAGTGAGAGTTGGGTATGTAAGAAGGAGAACGAAAGCAGGATAAATGCGGTCGAAATGCGATCTCTGCGGAAGATGTGCGGAGTCACGCTGACCGACCATATTCGCAACAGCGTAGTAAGAAAGCGAGTAGGTATGAAAGATAGTATCGGTGTAAAGATGAGAAAGGGTATGCTCCGTTGGTTCGGGCATATAGAAAGAATGCCAGAAGAAAGAATGACAAAACAGATGTACAATGCGAAAGTGGAAGGATGTAGGTGCCGGGGAAGACCTAGACTATCTTACCTTGACCAAATAGACCGTGTCTTAGCTGAAGGGCAAGTCAAGAGTCTCCGTAACCGGCGAGTGTGTATGAGACGAACTATGAGAGTGGAGGAAGCCAGAGAGGTATGTAAGGAAAGAACCTGTTGGAACTCTGTACTCTTTGCCTACCCCGCGAGGGAGCTGGCGTGATGATATAGATAGAGATAGATAGATTTCGTGTATATTTTATACATTTCCAGTCTACCATTGAATAGAACATTAAAACATTTGCAATACAAGGTGTAACATAATAAACGCAAGACCTGAAAGTAGTTTGTTCTAAATCGGTAACTGAATTGATTCCAACAATTTTTAATGAATTTTTTTTTTTTTAAATTTGCAAAAAATGCTTTTACTCCTACTCCTTCCTAAAACGTATTTCTCAAAACGCACACATACACGTAGAAGTTTCATTGTTAATTGGGGTGTAAAAGTGCTTAAAAAAAGGGTAAAAACCTTTAAATTTGGAAATTAGATTTTCGTTTTAAATTTATGAAGCAGTTCTCTAATCGGGGTGTCTGAGGTCTTGCGTTTATTATGTTACACCTTGTATATATTCAAGATAAAGCTTTTTAAAAGTATTATTTTGGAAAATTGAATACATCAAATTAAATTTTACTCCATACATTAAATTCATGACCTTTTCATCTTCATTTTTATTTATATTTCTTATTACAAATACGCAGTACATTCAACAGCAATCTTCTGTAAATAGAGCCTATTTTTGGGAGTCCGGGTTAGGTTCCCCTTAAGCCCTTAACCACTCACTCCCATGTGTTTTTTTTATTTTATTTGGTCAACAGAACAGATAACAATCAATTGCTTAGGTAATTGAGACACTGCAAAGGAATATGAACTAGATTGTACTTCTAAATATTTATTTATTTATTTTTATTTACTTACTTATAGGCACGACTACACATTACAAATTAGACATTTAGAAGCAACATAGTAAGAAATAGAATACAGTTTAATTAGAAATCCGATTATAGTCAAGCACAGCATTAATTAAAATAGGGCTATAAAGTTATGAGATTTTACAAAGGTATATATGTCAAAAGAAATGTCAATTGATAACCAATTTAAGTTAACTTAGGCTAAGATTAAAAAAACATTAGTTTGTCAAGTAAAAACATTAGTTCGTAAAGTTCAAAATTTTGCTGATTTAAGAATTCTTTTACACTTATATAGTGTAAAAGAATTCTCGGTGTCTTAGATAAAATATGTCTAACCCTTTGCTGTGATTATTATACCCTCTACACATTCGAGTGTGTGTGTGTGTGTGTGAATGATCTACGCTGCTGGCCGCGGGGCCTTTACAGCTTCACCGGACAAGAGGGCAAGCGTACCACCACTACGCTCGAGCCAGAAGGACAAGGGGCAACTAGCTCAAAGGCGCCTCAAGGAGGAGCGGCCTCGGCTTGGGCAGTCGCTATGGTGAGGGCGTATACTAGGTGTCGCGCCGTGGTGCTCTGCACCGGCCGGCGGGCAAGGGATTCTTCAATCTCGCCGGCGAGGTCGGTGTCTGATCTTAATTTTTTTTAGTAATCAGCCTATAGGGAAACACAAAATGAAAATCTGTGTAGTATTTTCTTAAATAACGGCTGAAAAAACGTGGCTGGCGACTTCAATTTATAAAGGGTCTAATCATGAAGCCAAAAGGTAGTCAATGGAACCACCCAAGTAAGCAATATCACCGTGTTTGGGGTCGTTGGATTAGTCTTGGCGAGTAATTTAGACCCGAATGGCGATCAAGACCTGTGATGGAGCCGGAAGGAAGTCACAAAAACTCCTCAACTTAGCACTTCGTGGTGTTGTTGCTATAAAAGCTTGTTTTTGAAAATGCTTTGGTAAATTAAAATTATTTTCTCTTAGCGACCCGCCTCGGCTATGCACTGGTAAATTATTCACATAAACCTTATCTTGAATCACTCCGTCCATTGGTGAAAATCGTATGAAAATCTGTTCGTAGTTATTAAGTTAAGTTCAGACAGACAGACAGACGCGGCGGGGAGACTTTGTTTTATAATATATAGTGATGTATATACAGGAAAGCGCTCGTGGTGCTGTGCGATTACGATTTTCTTACCGATCACAAAAGTAAAACAGCGTCAGACTGGATCGGTCTGAGATGGGTGACCGTTTGTAGCATTATCATATTCCAGGGCCTTTGTGCTGCAGAAGGCACGCTAAGCCGTTTGTCCTGGATATCAATTAATTAGGAAGCCGTTAAGCCAAGTTCTAAGCCTAATAGGTTTCACAAGTTTCAACTCCAGGTGGCCACAAAGCTGCCTATACAAATTTGCACTGAGGCCGCGTGATGGAGTATGTCCTAATCTCTTTCACCTCGAGTTTTGACAGAAAACCTTTGCCCAGCAGTGGGCACGCATGGGCAGATTAAATATTATTATAAATATTGAACTGTTGGAACTCTGTACTCTCTGCCTACCCCGCAAGGGATCTGGCGTGAGGTTATAGATAGATAGATAGATAAATATTGAAATGTACTCCACCTTCTTTGCTAACCGTACCAGATTGGTGTAAAAATAAGCTACTAAAATATGACTTTCGTCACTTCGTTGATTGCTATTTCGCTCATGCGTCATTCCTCAGAAGGACAGGCAGGTGACAAGTACATAATTAATCAAACAAAATGAAGATTGTGTAACTCAAAATCAAATCATTTATTTTGTAGAAACCTTGCAAGCACTTACAAAGCTACCAGCGGATCAGGACGCGGTCTCCACTAAAGAGATCCAGTGAGAAAATCAGCGGGCTTGTCTTACTCTTTTATTTCTCTTTTCCTTTTTTTATCCTCATAATTTTGTGTATAGTAACAATATTATACTACAAAATTAACTTAAAGAACTTAAAAATTAAATATAAACCGCGATAAAATCCAAAATATAGTTTTATTTTATGTGTAATATTCGCGTAAATCTAAGAACTCGACATACAAAATTAAGTTCAACAATCTATAATATTTTGAAATTAACTTATATAGTCATCAATCTATTATATCAAGCTATTTATGGGGTAGGCAGAGGTATACACAGTTCTAACAGAGTATTATCCTACAAAAGAGGTAGTTTCGGTTAGTCTCTATCTATCTATATAATCACCCCAGATCCCTTGACGGGTAGGCAATGTCGTTTTAAAAATTTGTCTTCTACAGTAATCGATCCCATTATTTTTTTCAATTACCTGAAGCTAGATGAATCACGCAGTCGCTATTGAAATTGCCTAGGTCGATAACTAGACCAAAAAAATTACTAGCGAGCATCCAAAACCACTGGTTAATGCAGACGAGCGACTTTTTAGGACGACTTTTTTATTCATGTATTAAAATTTGAGATGTCAAAGACTGATTTGTTGGTGGCGCAGGGTCTTGGGTCTAACAAAGTTTTATTAGGGTATTTCTATTGAAAATATGATATGAATAGCTGTCCGAAATGTGCCCGGTATAATAACAACAGGATCGCCGCCTATTATTGAGACTACTATTGAAACTATTATTGAGAGAGAATGTGCATGGTACACTTCAGCCACGCGTTGCAAAGATTGTATGCGTGACGAAAATTAGTTTTTAATAATATGTTGTGAGTACATTTTGCTGAGCAGCGCGTAACTGCATTGTAGTTTTCATAATTAATGTATTATTAAAACACAGACATCGTCACGCCATATACCCCAAGCGGGGGTGGCAGAGATGTAATGAGTGCACCCACGTTTCGCCGACGATGTTAGGTTTAATAGGGGGCGAGCCTATTGCTATATACCGGGTACAATTCCAGACTCCGGACTCGCACTGGGGAGTTTTCGTTAGAAAAACTACACTTGTCCGACCTAGGATTTGAACCCAGGACCTCGTGATCACAAAGCAATGCGCTTTTCCACTAGACCAACGAGGCAGTCATGTATAAGGTATAGCGCACAATGCGCGTGGCAATCACGAGGTCCTGGATTCGAACCCTAGGGCAGACCAAGTATAATTAATCTGGCAAAAATATCCCATTATATCAGTCCGGAAATCTAAGATTGTCTCCGGTGTAATGACAATAGGCTTACTCCCTATTTCTTTAGGACTTAACATCGTCGGCGATATGTGGGTGTACACAGTCCACCTCTGCCTCTCTTTACTATCATCACCTCAAAGACGTTCACTACAGAATAAAGGCTTCCCTAAAGATCGCCACGACGACCGGCAATAAAGGGAAGTAAAGGGATAGATGCTATTTTTTTACAAGCTTTTATTTTACTATGTTTGTTCGGGTAGAATCTTGCAACTCAATTTTGAAGCAGATATCTTCAACCAATTGAGCTGAATTTTTGTATACACTTTTATTTTGGATAACAATGCATGGTTAGCTGTGTGACGTCATTCTAAATCCAACATGGCGGAACACCCAAGATGGCGGACTACTTATTTTTTTAATGCACTCCTCAAATATGGGTATCAAATGAAAGGGCTTGCTGAGAATAACTCGAAAAATAAAGTGACGTTACTCTAAATCTTCTTCTAAAGATTGCGGACTAAGTTTTTTGTGCTATCAAATGGGTCAATTTTGGGTATCAACTGAAAAAACTTGCTGAGAATGATGTGTTGAACGAGATGAACAGACTGAGAAACCTGTCCAGTGATAACTAAAAAATAAAGTAAATCGAAAACAAACTTTTTTAAAAACAAGCTTTTATTATAATGCGCTAAAAAAATAATTTTAAACTTTTTAGCGCATTTAAATAAAAGCTTGTTTTTTAAAAAGTTTTTCATTTTTAATTTTTATTATAAGTCGCAAGTCTGCACTTTTGATGCAGCGCAGTGAAAAATATTCTGAGCAGAGCGTTGCTAAAAAGGTTGTCGCTAAGCCAGACGTATTGCCAGCGAGGACTAATGGTGCCAGATATTTTGAAGTATTCCTTTTGGAGGATATTTTAATGGAGATCCATATTTTGTACAATTTATTAGCAGGTATTTCCTAAAGCTAGTGGAATTCTTAAAAATGTTGCGAAGTTAGTTTTGTCGCGGCTAGGTTTTCTCCAAACAATTCAATTATCGGACTAATGGTAGGACTAGATGGAATAAATAATAGGTTGGTTCATACCATGGATGTATTGCAATGGATTGAGTACTGTCAAAATATTGTTAAGGAAAATTAAACTCTTACTTAGACACAACATTGAATTTTCTATGATTGAAACAACTCGAGAAACCATGATGAATGAAAGCAATAACCTGGAGCCCGGTGTCACGCTCGCACCCCTTGCGATGCAGTGCGGTGACCATAAGGTGGGACTAATTCGGACTATACCTATTTATGATGTGGTTTAAATACGCTGTAAACCATTTATTACCCAGTTCTAAACAAACAAGGTTCTCAATTCGTTTTTATATACAGCATGGATTAAGATAGGGCAATAAGGGCAGCTATCTCAACCGTTGTAGATACAGAAACAGGGCTTTAGGAGACTATCCTTAATTTTTGCGATATTTGGAGCTGAATTTACAGATTCTGAAAAAATGTACAGTTTGCAAGAAAATGAGCAATTTAATCAAACACTTTGACTACTATTCATTTAAGATGTAGCATATTCGTAGAAAGAAAGAATTACGGTAATAAACAGTGCCCAAGAATTATACGTTAGTTATATGTCAATGCCTTGACGGACGATTTAGCACAGTGGTTAAGAGCTTAAGCCGCTCCGCCCACTCCGTCTAATAGTCGCGGGTTCGATTCCCGCACGGGACAAATCTTTGTGTGATCCACAGTTATTTGTTTTGGTCTGGGTATTTGTGTATGTGAATTTTCATGTTTGTAAACGCACCCACGACACAGGAATAAATCCTAGAGTGGAGCTACGTTTTTATAAAAAAAAAAAAAAAAATGTTTGGTCACCCTACTTAGAAAGAGATGTAGGGCTCTAAGTGAGTATCCTTGTTATCACGTTTCTTTCGCAGAGTGTTCAATCCATTGTAATATATCCATGGCTCCTACGTAGTTCTACCTGCCAATGTGACAGTTTATGATTGTGTTATTCTGATCTATATCTTACTAATATTATAAATGTGAAAGTTTGTATGTTTGGATTCTTGTTACTCAATCGCGCAAAAACGGCTAAATGCATTTGGGTGAACAGGTAAGATCCCGAAAAAAATGTAAGGTTCCTGTCTAAATCCAACGCGGAAGAAGTCGCCGGCAGAAACTAGTATGTGTACTAATATTAAAAAGAGGAAATATATGTTTGTTTGTAATCTATAAACTACCAGACCGATTTAATTAATTCTTTCACTGTCAGGGAGATACATTATCCAGAAGACACATTAATCAATAAGTGGCACTGCTGTCGACCAGGTGTGAAGCCGCGGAAGGCTGCTAATAAGCTATATTACTGTAAACTTTCATCAAAATCCGTTCATTAGTTTTTGCCAAAAGGTGTAACAAACATTCATACATCCATCCTCACAAGCTTTCGTGTTTATAATATTAATAGGATTAAAGATAGTATCGGTGTAAAGATGAGAAAGGGTATGCTCCATTTGTTAGGGCATATAGAAATAATGTCAGAAAAAAGAATGACAAAACAGATATACAATGCGAAAGTGGAAGGATGTAGGTACCGGAGAAGACCTAGACTATCTTACCATGACCAACTAGACCAAGTCTTATCTGAAGGACAAGTCAAGAGTGTCCGTAACCGGCGAGCGTTTATGAGACGAACTATGAGAGTGGAGGAAGCCAGAGAGGTAATAAGGTAAGAACCTATTAGAACTCTGTTATCTGCCTACCCCGCAAGGGATCTGGCGCGATGAGATAGATAGATAGATAGTAGGATTAAAATTAGGCCAAATATATAGCATTGTATATTATTACCACGGTATTACGTCTGTGTTATGACCAGAGTTAGACAAATATTAATTCAAAAAAAAAGAATAGGAATTATAAAACTCTTTTCTTTTTTCATTATTTTTTTTTGATTTTTGATTTTTAAGTTCCCATTTCGAGTGCTCTACAGCACCCATGGTCACAGAAGGGACTTAGGCGTTTGACGTCCAAATGTCATTGCTATTCTGGAGTAGCTTATGAGAATTAATTTAACTGCAATGGAAATTTCAATTGATTGATCCAACTGTTACGTTTGCGGGGTGATTAAATTCCGAATAACGTGCGAAGTACTTTATTAGGCGCTGCACACACAAAGCAGTACGTCGTATGCAAATACACACGCGAACTAATCACACACTAGTACTACTCTCGTTAGTACCCAAATGCTGCTTCCAAGTCGCTAAGTCGCTCGTAGTATCCGTATATCGTTGCTAAAGTCGCCGGTGTATTCCACTTAGATCGTTTGTTCTCGATTTGATCGCTGTCGCTTCCGAAAAGAGACTGTGTCCGTCCCCGCGCTCTGTGTTCCTTTTATACTCGTATGAAAGTTCTAGATCGGACGCGAACAATCTAAGTACATCGAACAATAGCCGGCGCGCCTCACAAAGCAGTATTATTATTACATACCTATTTGCACGTGAACAAGGTACTTGCTTACAGCTACCGCGCGCCTGTAATTAAAGGGAACGAACCTTCTAGACGAACCTTCTAGACGTTCTAGCACTTAAGCGCGGATTCTAGATCTTTCGTGACGGATCGATAGTGGACCTAAGGGTGTGTAATGCATTTTAAAATTAACCTATAATCTATCTATCTATAACCTCACGCCAGATCCCTTGCGGGGTAGGCAGAGAGTACAGAGTTCCAACAAGTTCTTTCCTTACATACCTCTCTGGCTTCCTCGACTCTCATAGTTCGTCTCATACACGCTCGCCGGTTACGGAAACTCTTGGCTTTTCCATCAGATAAGACTCGGTTTATTTGGTCGTGGTAAGATAGTCTAGGTCTTCCCCGGTACCTGCATCCTTCCACTTTCACATTGTATATCTGTTTTGTCATTCTTTCCTCTGGCATTCTTTCTATATGCCCGAACCAACGGAGCATGCCTTTTCTCATCTTTACACCGATACTATCTTTCATAACTACTCGCTGTCTTACTATGCTGTTGCTAATGCGGTCGGTCAGCTTCACTCCGCACATCTTCCGCAGAGCTCGCATTTCTACCGCATTTATCCTACTTTCATTCTCCTTCTTACATACCCAGCTCTCGCTACCATATAACAGCGTTGGGACAAGAACTCCGTTATGTATGGCCAGCTGCGCCTTATGGCTTAAGTGCCGGCTCCCGAGTAGCTTTCCCATCGCACCATTCACTCTGTTCCCTGCACTCACTCTTCTCTCTATGTCAGCGGTGTATTTCGCATCCTTACTACTTAAAATTAACATCCTCCGATAAGTAGTTCACGAGATATTGGGGTGTATACGAGTTGTAACACTATAATAAAAAATGTTGCCCAACACTGGTCCTAACGAACCCTAAAATGTATATGTAGTTAAGTACAAAACTTCGTACTTAACCCTTGCGTACTCGTAACTTAACCCTAAAGTTTTTCTACTTAATCTTGAGGGGTCTGGAGGCGAATCAATTTATTGGACCGAATACATATGTATGGCTTCTTGGGACACCTAAGTTATTTTGGTATCAATTACATAGTCACGCCTATATTCCACAGTCGGGAGTGGCAGGGGTGTACTGGGTACGCCTATATAATTGCAGTTAGGTCTCAATGTAATAGGGGGCGAGTCTATTGCCATTATACCGGGCACAATTCCAGACTGCTATTAAGAAATTTTCAATAGAAAAATGCCCTGGGATTCGAACCCAAGACCTAGTGATCGCCAGCGGTGCTAAACGCTATTAGTCCAACGAAGCAGTATAGTTATCAAATACACAAATAAAAACACCTATCACGTCTGTTATTTATAGGGTAGGCAGCGGTTTGAAGATGACTTGATCTAATGGTTTGAGCATAAGCCTTCACTTAGGCGAGACGTCGCGTGTTCGATCCCGTGCAGGACAAATCTTCATGTCAAACAAACCAATTGCTTCGATATTAGTCGTTGATAAACAAACCCTTCCTTCTATCTGTATCATCACACCAGATTTCTTACGGGGTAGGCAGGGAATAGAGCTCCAAGCTCTTACCTGACTTTTTCAAAATATTTCAAGATAAAATTAACGGCGCTCGTAGCGCTATGCGACCGAGGTGTTCTTACCGATTACCAACGTTAAGCAGCGTTCAACTCGGTCAGCCTGAGATGGGTGACCGTTAGTGGCATTTTCATATCCGAGCGGCTCCGTGCTTTGGAAGGCACGTAAGGCGTTAGTTCCGGCTACCATTTAATGTGCTGTCGTTAACTCGAGATAGAAACCTAAAGGCGCCTTGATAAGTTCCAACAGCAGGTGGCCACAAACCTGCCTGCACCAATTCGCACTGGTTCCGCGTGGTGGAGTATGACCAGATCTCTTTCACCTCGATTTGTAAAAGAAGGCTTTTGCCCAGCAGCGGGCAGTATAGGCTAATATTATTAAATTATGTTTATTATATTAAAATAAACGGAGAGTGGAAGAAGCCAGAGAGGTATGTAAGGAAAGAACCTGTTGGAACTTTGTACTCTCTGCCTACCCCGCAAGGTATCTGGCGTAATGATATAGATATTAAACGGATAGATTGTTGTCGTCTCAGTGACAAATAATGCACGTAGCGAACACGACGTCTGGATTCGAATTCTAATTCGAACCCAGGATATCGTGATCACTACGCCCACGGCTATCAGACAAAATCTAATGTCCCGTATCTGAAGGCTGGCTCCTTATTATATGAGGCCTAAACATCGTCAGTGAAAAGTGTGTACAAAGTACCACCATTTTTTTTTTTATTTGTTTTTTTTTTTCTCAAAAATCGTAGCCCCACACTAGGATTTATTCCTGTGTCGTGGGTGCGTTTACAAACATGAAAATTCACATACACAAATACCCAGACCGAAACAAATAATTGTGGATCACACAAAGATTATATATATATATATGGATCAGAGACGTGGTCTCTTACAATAGGTCTCATAAAAAAGCTCAGAGTTGCTCAGCGAGCTATGGAGAGAGCTATGCTCGGCGTTTCTCTACGTGATCGAATCAGGAATGAAGAGATTCGTAGAAGAACCAAGGTCACCGACATAGCCGTTAAGATTAGCAAGCTGAAGTGGCAATGGGCGGGCCACATAGCGCGAAGATCGGACGGGCGTTGGGGCAGAAAGATTCTAGAGTGGAGACCACGTATTGGCAAGCGCAGCGTGGGACGACCACCTGCCAGATGGACCGACGATCTTGTGAAAATCGCAGGAAGTCGTTGGATGCAGGTGGCATCGGACCGGTTACGCTGGAAAGCGATTGGGGAGGCCTATGTTCAGCAGTGGACAAGTATAGGCTGAGATGATGATGATGACACAAAGATTTGTTCCGTGCGGGAATCGAACCCGCGACTATTAGACACAGTGGGCGGAGCGACTTAAGCTCTTAACCACTGCGCTAAATCGTCCGTCCATTTCAGGGGGAAATGCCTGCCGCATACTGCCACATCCTGGGCTTGGTGATGTGGCAGTTATGTGGGGCTCGCACCCACTAACACCCCCCCGGCGTCCGTCTCTTGCCCAATTGCCGTACCGCAGGAATTGCCAGTGGTAAAACATCTGCGGCACAGGCGGGCCTGGTCTATTTCCACAGACCTCTCCTTCGTGCTTTGTGCATTCTTTGTGAAGGTGCGCAGGACGCAGTGCACTTCCGTCACAGGCATGTTACTGGTCAGGCGACAAGCTGCCCACGCTCGGCGCCCGCAGGCCACTTTTCAAGGTGGGCGGAGGTCATTAGCGGCATACGCTCTACGCCTCCGCCCAACTCGCCTCCTACGAGCGGGATTCACGCTAGTCTCCTCCCGCTACCGTTCTGCTGCCTCTTTTGCCGCCATTACGGTCCCGCAGAATGCGACCATAGCCACCCAGGCGCTCTCCCTCTCGACCATGGCCGATACCACAGCCGGGAGTGAGAGCGTCGTCCCTCCGATCTCAGCGGCCAATTGCTGCCGTTCCACGCCCCAAGCCGGACACACCAGTTGGGTATGCGAGGCTGTGTCCTCCAAATCACCGCAATGGTGGCACTCCGCCGTCTCCTCCCGACCGATCCGGCACAGGTACCGCCCGAAGCAGCCATGCCCAGATAGCACCTGTGTCAGTCGGTAAGTAAGTACCCCGTGCCGCCTCTCAACCCATTGCCAGAATATCGGAAAGATATAAGCGATGGTGGCGTGTCCAGCACTGGGTTAGCTCAACAGCCCGCACCACTCCTCCAGGACCGCTCTCTGGAGCTCCTTCCGCCGAGCTCCTAAAGCTCTAGGCTCCGGATTTTCATCCCTGCGCCAGCGGTGAGCGGTGGCTAGGGCCCTCGCCTCAATGTGCCATGGTGGCATTCCAGCTAGCACGGTGGCTACCTCATAAGCGATCGTGCGGTACCCGCGGGCTACCCTGGCAGCCAGCAAGCGCTGTGGTCGGCGCAGGAGCGCAATTCTGCCGGCCGTAAGGCACTCAGCCCGTATCGGGGCCCCATACAGGGCTTGGGACCGCACAATACCCGCATATAGCCTCCGGTAGGATGCCTCCGGACCACCAAGATTAGGCAGGAGCCCAGCCAGCGCCCCCGCAGTTCTGATTAGCTTGGGAGCCAGTGTTTTAAAATGTGGCTCGAATCGCCAGCGGCTGTCCAAAAACAGACCCAGGTATTTGAGCTGTCTGCCGATGGAGATGCAGACCCCTCCAACCACAATGTGGGCATTGGGCGGCGGAGAATTCCTAGGTCCGTGGAATGTGACAGCCTGCGTCTTCTGGAGAGCCACACTTAATCCGAGCTGTCGGTTTTTCCCGACAACGTGGGATAGGCCCGCGGTCGCCAATATTGCCACATCCCGGTATGTCCTCGCCTTTGCCGTGACTAGCGTGTCGTCCGCGTAGCACATTACCGCCACTCCCGGCAGCAACGCACCACGCAAGACCCAATCGTATGCGATGTTCCACAAGAGAGGTCCTAGTACCGACCCCTGTGGAACACCACATCCCACGCCTCTTTCACCCCATTGCTCCTGCCCAGGGTAGGTAATGAGCCTCTCAGACAGATAGTCCCCGACGATGCAGCGGAGGTAATGCGGCACCCCATGGTACGTTAGGGCCGCAATGATTGTGTTGTGGGGGATTGAATTGAACGCGTTGGCAATGTCTATTGACACTGCCAACAGCACCCCCCCCCCCCCTCCAGAGATAGCTTCCGCCACCATCGCCCCAACTCGCTGGATTTCATCGATGATGAGGTCCCCGAATTGGCAGTCACCCGCGTAAGATGCTCGACTAACCTACCAGCAATTACTCTCTCAAAGAGTTTTCCCACCTCGTCGAGCATCACCAACGGGCGGTAAGCCAACGGCGAGTCCACCACCACCAAGTACTACCAGCCCCGCTTGGGAGATAAAGGCGTGACGGATTGTACCGAAAGTCCTACCTACCATTCCCAAATTTCCATGATAATTTTCTGGAATAGGAACGCTAAACTTGAGCCCTCAATTTAGCATTTTCCCATAAGATTTTTCTAGTAAACCAAATTACCTTCCATTAAGCCAAGTCTCTGCGAACCTCCGAAAGTAACGATCAAGACTCACACACAGCGTTATGACAGCGAGTTCACTCCGTGTACCCGTCTTTATTATCATTACGTCAGAATTCTTACGAGGTACGCAGAGAGGATAAGGTTCTATTAGGCTCTTTTCTTTCACTGCGTACTTACTACTAAAAGCGAGTGTCACACCCATAGCAACGCAACGCGATAAAAAAATAAACATCGCCTATAATTCCTAAGCAGGAATGGCAAAGGTGTATCGCGGACATGCACATATATCCGATGATCTTAGGTCCTGAAACAGGTAATGTTCCATCATTTACACCAGTCACAATCCCAGGCTCTGGAATTTTCCTATGGAAATAGTACACTGTATCTGACCTATGATTTGAACCTAACATCACGTCGTCACTGCTCATAGTATGGACCAGTACTGCTGAGCGACGAGGCAGTCAACAATAAAAACTTATTCAAATATCAGCAATATTCCTTGGCCGGTTTTTGGATGAAAGTCCGCGGCTTGAGCTAGCTTACATCTGAGCTGGCCTGATAAATATATGACGACGGGTTGATCCAATGAACAAAAATTGAAGTCGCTTCACCCACTGGATCGAGTAGTTGCAAGTTTAATCCTTGTATAGCACAAATCTTTGTGTGATGTGTTATTCTGATGTATCTTACTAATATTATAAATGTGAAAGTTTGGATGTTTGTTACTCAATCACTCATAAACGGCTGAACGGATTTGGATGAAATTTAGCACATAGATAGTTTATTACCATGACCAAATAGACCGTGTCTTATCTGAAGGGCAAGTCAAGAGTCTCCGTAACCGGCGAGTGTGTATGACACGAACTATGACAGTGGAGGAAGCCAGAGGTATGTAAGGAAAGAACCTGTTGGAACTCTGTACTCTCTGCCTACCCTGCGAGGGAGCTGGCGTGATGATATAGATATAGATAGATTACCTAGATTAATACATCACATACTTTTTATCCTGAAAAAAATTAAGGTTCCTGCCTAAAGTAAACGCGGACGAAGTCGTGGGCAGCAACTAGTATACTAATATTAGGAAGAAGAAAGATTTGTTTTGTAATCGATTATCTCAGAAAGTACTAGACCGATTTTAATAATTCTTTCACTATCAGAAAGCTACATTATTCAATAATAGCAAAGATCGACGGGTGATAACCCATACCGAAACGTTTATTATGTAATGTTTATATGTATGTATATAAATTTCGTGTTTGTAAACGCACCAACGTCACAAGAATAATTTGTACTAACTAAAGGGCTAGATAGTTAGCCCTCTGTTTCTGATACTAAGCGGCTACATTTCTTAAAACAAAATCAGTATTAGACTAACTTTATCTCGTGGACGACGATGAATATCTCACATGCACATGCATGATTCTTTACAGCGTATATTTAAAAAAGTCGTAACGTCCTTTAAGTAAGCCAGCTGACTCTTAAAGCTACGCGGTAAGTCACCCCCGTTTATTCGTCTCCAAATTTGAATGAGAACAAATTTGAAATTTAAATCGGTCCGTTTAAGAGAATTGATGGCATACGAGAGACGAACTCCACGTCAAATAGATACCCTATTACGGTTGATTGCTATTTCGGATTATGTATTTATCTGATGGTCGCTTTGCGCGATTTTTTCGTATTTTCTCGTTTCTTTATTAATTTTCCTTGCCGATTTGTATTGGGTTGAAAATTGATTGTGAAGTGAGACGTATAAGGAGAATTTATGCATGATCCGGCTATCCAGACTATAAAATTTTATTTTCTTATTTTATTACAGCGACTATCATCCCATTATTGGGCAAAGGCCTCCCTCCCCTGCTTCCATTTCGGCTTATAAATGCCAGTCTTCCAGAAAGGAGTCCAGGTCGTCCCGCCAACATCATCTGGGCCTGCTGCGATGTCGTTAAGTTTGGTGGTACTATGAGTACTAGCCCACCAGAATCTGTCAGTCACATATGGAAAGGTGAGAAACTTGCATACATAAAAGAAGAAGTCGTAATGTTCTACTACAAGGTGTATACGGCTCCCAGCGGTAAATAAAACCTTTTATTTATTTATTCTTTATTGTAAAAAAGAAATACAAACTTGTTAGCATATTTACACAGATGACGAACAAAGGCGAACTTAACTCAATTCGAGTTATCTACCAGTTAACCTTTTAGTGTAGACAGATCAGTTTTGTGGATGTGAGGGCAATTGCACAACAATCTAAGGGTTACTTAAGAAATGACGAAATCACTAACTATATACATTATACTTATAGCATATACTAATAGAAAAATACATAAATCAATAACATAGATATACATAAATATATCAAAAGGAGAGGAAATGCTCTTTAACTCTTCTTCTGAAAGCATCTAAGGAACAACTACCATGTATGGAATGCGGAAGGAAATTCCAAAGTTTCACCGTATGCAGAGTAAAGGAGCCATCATATAGACTAGAAGTAGAAGGTGTTCGGAGAAGTAGAGAGGTATTACGACAAGTTTTGTTCCTAGGAATAAGAAACTCGAAGCGTTCGCGGAGATATATAGGCGAGTTAGGGTTATGAAGGATAGAGTACAGAAGAGACACAATATGTCAGCCCCTGCGTCGTCGGCCCATCATGACATACGCTTGTGAGGTGTTCGGGCACGCCGCCCGCTCTCACATCGATAGACTCCAAAGGGTTAAATCCCGTTTCCTCCGCAAAGCCGTCGGACCACCGTGGTTCATACGAAATGTCGATCTTCATTCCGATCTCGGTCTCGAACTTATTCGCGCCTTTATTAAAAAGGCGACCACCCGATATTTTGCGAACACGTCCAAACATAGTAATCCGCTAATCGTAGCCGCCGCCGACTACGAACCCAACTCCCCTCCTGTCAACCGCTACCGCCGTCCGCGGTTCTCACCGACCCTCCCGATGCCCTTACATACCTTCTTTCAGATACAGATACCGCACACAGGATCAGACACCGACCTCGCCGGCGAGGTCGAAGAATCCCTTGCCTGCCAGCCGGTGCAGGGCACCACGGCGAGACACCTCGTATACGCCCTACCCTATAGCGACTGCCCAAGCCGAGGCTGTTTCTCCTTGAGGCGCCCTTGAGCTAGTTGCCCCCTTGCCCTTCTGGCTCGAGCGTAGTGGCTGCACGCTCGCCCTCTTGTCCGGTGAAGCTGTAAAGGCCCCGCCGCCAACAGCGTAGATCATTCACACACACACACCCCTGCGTCGTCTAATAGGTAGCTACTTCAGTTTATTTTGACACTCGGAGATATGATCGTATTTACGTAGACCAAAAATGAAGCGGATAGACAAATTTTGTAGATGTTCGAGTTTGTTAAGGTGTTCCTCTGTAGCGTCCAGGAAACAGAAATCTTAATTCTTTTCTTATATAAATAGCTCCTAACTAATAAATTAGTGAACAAGGAGTAATAATTAGCACCTGCGTAGCGCTAGCTGGTGCAGTCTCAGATTTATAGTCCCCAGTGCGAATGCAATGAAGCTTTAGCTATACAACTTACTACCTAAGTACCTAAAGACTGTACCATACTGTTGCCTTGGAAAATTCTTTTAGTTGTCGTTCCTAGCTGCCACTTAAGCCCACTTGCGTGTTAACTATTGACTAACTCGAGGTTATAACGTTGACTTAAAGACAATTTAACCTCAAAAAGTCTAATTCTAATTATCTGGAATAGAAACGCTAAACTCGGTTCGAGTTTAGCGTTTCTCAATTAAGCATTTTCCTATAAGATTTTTCTAGTAAACCAAATTACCTTCCATTAAGCCAAGTTGACTGACGATTTAGCGCAGTGGTTAAGAGCTTAAGCCATTCCGCCCACTGTGTCTAATAGTCGCTTCGATTCCCGCCCAGGACAAATCTTTGTGTGATCCGCAATTATTTGTTCCGGTCTGGGTATTTGTGTATGTGAATTTTCATGTTTGTAAACGCACCCACGACACAGGAATAAATCCTAGTGTGTGGCTACGTAATTTAAAAGAAAAGAAAAATAAAGTCTCTGCAAACCTCCGAAAGTAACGATCAGTACTCAGACGCACAGCGTCATGACAGCGAGTTCACTTCGTGTACCCATCTTATGTTATAACATCCAGTTAATTAAAAGGAAACGCTAACTCTAGTCCGTGCAAGTGAGCCTTAATAGTCATTAAACCAAGTTAGACGCTTCATTGGTGGCTTCATAAACGCTTATTACAAATTTTCGTTTTTTTAAAAGCTTAGCCCAATATGAATTATTCCTGTATCATAGATGTGTTTATAAAATTCACATACACCCAGACTGAAACAAATATTTGTGGGTCACACCAAAATTTGTCCCGTGAGGGAATCAAACTCGTGACAATCAATCCAGTGGGCGGAGTGGCTTAAACTTGTACTCACTAGATCAAGCCGTCTGCCGATTGCAACAAACCTGTCTTCACTAATCCGCACTGGGCTCGCGTCATGTAAATGTAATACATTATGAAATCCTGAAAGTATGACCCCTGATTATAAGACCTGAGAACAGAACTTGTTTTCTCTTATTTGGCACTAGGCAATGCCTTATACCACAATTAGGCCAGAGCCTAACGCCAAATGAGAGTGGTAGGTTATACTGGATAGTTAATTTCGGAACAGAAATATCGGAGGTATTTGCTTTGATTAAATTGAATCTATACATAGCGCCAGAGGTATAGTGTGTAAACCACATTTGATATTTGGTTCCAATGTAACAGGGAGAAAGTCTATGGAGCTTAAATTGTGCATTATACCAGACTACAGACTGTGACTCAGAATTTTTCGATAAAAATACCCCAACAACATTACCCGACATCGGATACGAACCTAAAATAGTCAGCCGTGCCATTTATCACTAGAAGTAGTTTCTACGAGCAATCACACGGCAAACATAAATAACATTGTCAAGTATGTTTCTTTTCTTATACTTTAAATGGACTTCATATTCCTCAAATTTTATTAATACTCATGAAAAACAATGAAACTAGGTCCGGAGTTCGCAAATGTGCATAGTGAACATGCCTTTACATCATCGTTGAGTAGTTCCAAAGCACACAGGGACTCTCGAGTTTACTCGTGGAACTAATTAAACTCGCATCTTACACATAAAACCTCCTGAACTATACTTACCTGATATAATTTCCTACCTCCTTTATCATTTCCAGCTCATTCTACACATTGCAGGGGGTAAGCCTCCTTAAATATCAGACTATATTGCCCACTGCTGGACAAAGGCCTTCTCTTACTAATCGAGATGAGAGAGATTAGGTCATACTTCACCACGCGTACCCAGTGCGGATTGGTGGAGGCAGGTTTGTGGCTACCTGCTGTTGGAACTTATCAAGCCGCCTTTAAGGCTTCCAACTCGGCTTAACGACTACCACATTAAGGGGTAGCCGGGACCAACGGCTTACCGTGCCTACCGAAGCACGGAGACACTCGAATATGTAAATGCCACAAACGGTCACCCATCTCGGGCCAACCGAGTCAAACGCTGCTTAACCTTGGTAATCGGTAAGAACACCGCGGTCGCACAGCGCTACGAGCGCCTCTAAGCCTCCTTACGCATATATATTCTAGGCCAGATCTTACCTATACACTTAACCATATCATCAACCCATCCACTGACCTTCCACGAGAGTGATATCTCTTTCTTAGTGACTATTAGGTCAGAGATCTACTCCACCTAGTACCTCCAAAACACGAATTATACCTACCAGATATAGTTAAGCACCTCATTCATAATTACTCACCTGTTGCGGGTCTAAAGTCTCCTTACGCCACATTACCTGAGGTTATCTTGACTAGGTCCTAGGCACTTAATCACTCTACACTGTTGCGGTATTTTTTTCATAGTCATCATTCAGTCAGAGACTTACTCTACACACAACCCCCTTAACACAAATTACACCTACCTGATTGAATTAAGTACCTTCTTCTTCATTTCCAGTGATTTCATTTATTTTCTTGCATGACACACGCCTCTTTCTTTCACCACATACCTCCTTAACCCATCTTTATACTAGCCTTCCACTATTGCGGTATCTATTTCATGGCTATCATTCAGTCAGAAAACTCCATATAGAACCTCCTGAATACGAATTATACCTATCGGATATCATTACCTACCTCCTCCATCATTTCCAGTTCATTCTATGCGTTTTAGGGCATAAGCCTACATCATATACCGAATATACTAAGCCAATCTTGGCCAGGTCTTACCTATAAACCATCGGCTGTTGTACTGGCTTCCCATGATTCCCATTACTTTTGCGGCCAATATTCAGTCAGTGACCTACTTTACCTGCCATCACCGCATCTTGCCATATGTCCCGCCAGTCGAATTATTACCTGGTCAATTTGAGATGCAGACTTATTGCATATATGGTCTTTCTGAAATCTAGCCTTATAGGTAAAAATAAGTAATTCTGCATAATAAGTCATTATAATACCGATCTTAATATTTTAAGTACGACATTGCGATTTATAAAAAGAGACATTCTAAGTAAGAATTCAGTTGCTAAGTCCATATATTTGGGGTATGGAATAAGGCCGGTCACCTGATCTGAATGAACGCTGACAGGTGGGCTAAAATAAGTACCGAATAGGTCCCAGAACAAGGACATCGTCGTCGTGGTAGGCCTAAAAAGTGGTGACGCGATGACCTCGTTGCATATTGGTCGGAATGATGTCGGAATGATCATTAGGCAAGAATAGAATTGTGTCTAAGGACCATTGCCCAGCATTGGGACACAATCTATTAGTTAAAAAACGTACATTTAAGTTGTTTAAAGTGCGCCACTGTACCAGCATATAGTAGACATTTCCATGGGTAAAATGTCACTTTAATAGCGTATTGTTCGTACTCCGTGAATATTAATGTCAATTAATATATTTAGTAGGTAAAACTAAATAAATAAACACCGTCTCGCCTATATACTCCAAGCGGGGGTGCCGGGTATACTGTGTATACCCACTTTTCGCCAACGATAGTAGGTCCCATGTAATAAGGGGCGAGCCTATTGATACCGGGCACAATTCCAGACTCCAAACTAACATTAGGAGTTTTTTAATGGAAAAACTACATTTGGCCGACGTAGTACTGCCTCATTGCTCTAGTGCCCAGGTCCTAGATTAAGAGGTAAATATAAGATTATTTCTTTAAAGGTACGCTCAAATCAACGCGTCCAGACGCGTCCGCGATGGCGTGCACGGTGGCGATCAGCTCCTGCAGTAATATTTGTATGGAAATGTTCACAATAACACGTCCTGCGTCCTGCACGCGCTATCTGGGTGGCGTCTGTACGCGCAATGATAAAGAGATACTGATCGCCACCGTGATCGCCGCCGGGGACGTCACCGCGGCCGTGGCTGAACGCGTTGGTATGGCCGTACCTTTAGATTATACTTAAGAGGTAAATATATATTTTTGTCGTTATTCTCCGAATTCGCTTTCAAAACGGAAGTTTCTGGAAAATTCCTCGGATTTATCAAGCAACATTTGCAGAGGCTGATTACAACTACAGCAGCAGTTAATGAGTTGAAAGCCAACATTGGAGCACGGAAGCCAAACAAACGGAAACTCGTTTCAACATGTCACATAGATGTAGGACATAATTGAGGTGGCAAAGAGCTTCCTGAAAGGCCAGAAATGTTAACTCTATTGATGTTTCTGATATTCATTGCTAGGGATGAGTGTTTATCACCAGACACCCTGCAAGCTGTAGCTTCAGCACATTTCACTCTTATTCAAGCGTTGGGACAGCAAAAATCTTTTAAAAAATAGGTAAACCGTGCTGGTTGGTGCAGTCGGTTACTTGGCACCGACTTCAAATATTTATTTTTTGCTTTTTGAAGTCAGTTTACCTTTTTTTAAAAAGATTTTTATTTTACAATTTTAAGTGACGAGTGAATTATTCACTAATACTGGTATTTAAATACCGATATTATATTATTTTGCTGAGTTGTACAGTAAGGTACCTACAGGATTAATATATTAACTATAATAACGGAATCTATACATGCGTGCTGTTCGCCGTTAAGGAGTTCCTTGGTGTATCTTCAAAGTCCAAGGTCCAATACCAATAACATTAAAATAGAACCACCTCAAAACTATACTGAACCTAATGCAAAAAGTATCATCAAAATCAGTTCATAAGCAGAGGAGTTATAAAAAAGGACGAATTATGAACCTCCTCCTTTTTTGAAGTCGGCTAATATACTGCTTAGTTCTATAGTGGGGCACCTATAGGATTGACGTAATACCCATAAAAATGAAATTAATAATGCTAATTTTAGACTTATATGGTTTTCTCATGGGTGCCATTGTCAGAACTGGACCAAATTGAAATGGAACCATACGGGAAGCACCAGCATTCAAATAAAAAACGAATCATTAAAATCGCTTCGCCCAGTCGAATGTTAAGAAGAAATAAACATAAAAAAAAAATAAAAAAAATACAGACGAATTGAGAACCTCCTCCTTTTTTGAAGTCGGTTAAAGAGGAATATGCAATGCTCCTTGTAATCTCTGTAATTAACGTCGACAAATTATGTACATCTCATGGGTAATTAAATGACAGGCATATAGGAGCAAATACTTTCGAAAACCATAAGAGAAATCGAGATGCAATTCGCTTAAATAGAATATTGATATGATGAATTAGTTATATAATATGTACTAATAATATCACTGGGTGCTAGCCTTCATACCACTCTAAAACTCTATGATCTCGTAACGACTACTATAGGCGCAATAAACCACTTATCCTCAAAAATATTTTCTCATATGATTTCTGAAATATTAACGTGCGTTTTCTTCACTTTTAACAAACAATTCTTTTCCTTAAAATTCTAAAGAACCATAAAAAAAAACTGCAAATAAACTGCCTTCTCCAAAGTTGTTCAACCATGAATCAATGACGAAATTTTCTATTAAAGCAAAAATATGAAAAGTATTTACACTCGGCCGCTAGAAGCCGGACAAATTAACCTTTGCAGCGGTGACCACCGGAATTTCATAGGCGGTACACCCCGTAGAAATTAATAATACACATTTTTGAGATACGAATTTTGTTGATAATTGAAGGTTCCGTAGGAATAAAGGAAGGATTTTACACCTCATGACAGACGTCATGAGGTGTAAAATCTTGGCTAGCAAGTTCCAGTTGCGTCTTAACAGACAGCTTGGTCCAGTGTTAAGAGTTTAAGCCACTTGATCTAGTAGTCATGTGTTCGGCCCCCGCCCGAGACAAACCTTTTTGTGATCCACACTCATTTGTTTCGCTCTGGGTGTTTGAGTATGTGAACAAGGGAGACAGCGGTGTGAATAGCTCTATAACGAATCCGTTATAACGAATTTTTGTGGGTACACACATTCGTACCACATGGGCTCTACACAAATACAAAATGCTTTGTTCAGTAACAATTCGGTATATACTGTATCAGTATCCGGGACCTTCCTTTAAGTATATAATTTCACTTGTACTATATTTAAAAAAAAATAGTTTTAGAAAAATAGTTAGAATCGAATAATCGCCGATTCGGTCCTTGCTTGGGGCAAATTGTTTTGTGACCCACAAATGATTCATCATCATCATCATCATCTCAGCCCATACTTGTCCACTGTTGAACATAGGCCTCCCCAAAGGGGGGATTTGCCATACTCGCCACGCTTGGCAGGCGGGTTGGCGAGCGCAGTTTTTGATCGCAGAAGTGTTAAGAGAACGCTGCTGCCCATTCCCTAGTTTTCCCTTAGTCGCCTTGTACGACACCCGATGGGATGAGATGGGTTGGTCCTATTCTAAGCCGGGAACCACGCGGTATGAATGATGAATGATTGTATCGATCTAATTGTTTTAGTGAATTTAGTGTTTATAAATGCACTGAATGGAACAATGAATGCAATGAAACTCGGTCCTGCGCTCCAAAACAAAAATTGCTGATGTAGGCCACACAGTTGCAAGGCGCAAATGAATTGAGCTAAACATATCTGTCTCATGTCGGATGAACTTGGGGCAAAAATTTCTACAGTGTGGATCCCACCCAGTGGAAAACGACGGCGCGACAGGCCCAGAAAAAGGTGGCAACAAGGATTAGCATCCGCTTGCACTAAGCAGAGATGAGTGGAATAAGCGAGAGAAGGCATTTTTCTTGCAGTGAGATAGTATGGGCTTATAATAATAAACTGATGAAATTCTAATAAAGCGAGGAATCTACTGATGAAATTCTAAAAAAGCGAGGAATCTTCCAAGGAGATTCTCTAAGCCCCTTATGGTTCTGCCTCGCTCTAAACCCCCTCTCAAACATACTGAACCGTTTAAACCAAGGATTTAGTATCACTTCAGAACACAATCACATATCACTTACACACCTTATGTACATGAATGATATCAAACTATACAATCACGCCCCTAACGCACCCCATCATCTTGCTGACATCGCTCAAACATTCTCAAAGTACATAAAAATGAAATTCGGTATGGATAAATGCAAAACGTTTACAGTTAAAGCTGGAAAGATTATCTCAAACAACTATGCCTTAGAATCTGGAGAAGCAATAGAAGTACTTAATCAGAACGAAACATACAAATATCTAGGATTTCAACAAGCTCGACAAATAAACCAACAGCAAACAAAAGCTGACATTAAAAGGAAATTAACTTTAGTAAGGAAATTTAACACACCGTCTCAATACATTACTTAAATCCAAATTAAACTCGCGTCACTTAATAAAAGCCATTAACACATACGCCATCCTAATACTGATATATACATTGGAATAATTAATAGGTCCCAATCAAATCTTATCAACTTACAACGTATAATTAATACATGACAGCCCCACGCAAACATCACCTCAGATCCTGTACTCAAAGACTAATACTACCCAGAGAAGAAGGGGGTAGAGGAATAATAGATATCATCAACCTACACAATAAGCAGATTAAGACATTGCGATACCACTTTCATAATAAAACTGAACAATCGACGCTACACAAAATAATATCACAAGCTAACAAAAGATTTACGCCGCTCAATCTACACGACTACAACACCCAACGCAATGGGCATATTATCAGTGACAAGGACAAGATTGCATCATGGGAGCTGAATTCACTCCACGGAAGACATCGCCACGATCTGCAACAGCCGCACGTCGACAAAGCTGCGAACGACTGGCTGCGACGAGGAGAACTCTTCACAGAGACGGAAGCTTTCATGATCGCAATCCAAGACTAGGTAATAGAGACCCGAAATTATCAAAAATATATAATCCGATCACTCAATCTACCCACAGAAATGTGCAGACACTATCATTGCAGCTCAGAAACCATTCAACACATTACTAACAATAGCCCAAACCGATTATAAACACCGTCATGATCAAGTAACAGCAATCATCCATCAAAATCTTGAATACAAATACAAAATCATATCAGAAAGAGTGCCGTACTATAAATACCAACCAGAAACTGTATTAGAAAATGGTAGCCACCGAATCTACTGGGACAGAACAATTATAACTGACAAAACCATACGAAGCAATAGACCGGACATCACAATCATGGATATAATAATAAACTATTTTCTTAATAGATATAACCATATGCAACACTCATAATCTTCTTATCACACGCACTGAAAAAATATCCAAATATACGGATCTTTCCATTGAACTCCGAACACAATGGCAGTTCAGCACGGTGAAGACTATCCCGATCGCTGTATCCACTACAGGCGTCATACCAAACACACTACACACAAGTCTCACTACTTTCGACGTGCATCCATCCATTATGTCCGGTGAAGCTGTAAAGAAATCCCTCGCAGCCAACAGCGTATATCACTCAAACACACACACGCATCCATCCACATTAGGACTTATTCAAAAAGCCGGCATCTTAAATACCTGTATTAAATACTTAAAACTACTACTACTTACTTAAATACCCTATGCGGCAGGTATTTAAGATGCCGTCGTAACGATGCCGTTTCGTACATTTTTATCATTATCAGGACCCCATTAACTATAAGCACTTGGCTTCGGCCCGTGCCTCTTGTTCACCTCTCCGGAGAGAAGTAAAACCACACATACATATAATAATAATAATAAATGCACCCGTGACACGGAAATAAATGCTAATGAGAGCTACGTTTTAATATTGCTTAATGAACTTTGTGTGCCCTAAATATTCGCGTAAATTCAGCGTAGATACAAGTTATACTTGAAACTGTTCGTCAACGAATTTATGAAAAATATTTTACCACGGATACGGATTCCTAAAACGCTTGTAATCCACTCCATCGTCATACAAAGGGTTTTTAATTTACAGTTTTTTTTACACAATCGCATGAAATTATTTATTCAGGGAAACCTACCATTTTTACAATTTAATATTTTTATTTTAGCCCAGGCACAATACTGTGTTAGTTTAGACAGAGTATACTTAAGAAAATAGTACATATCACAAGAACTAACATGGTTAACGAAATGAATGTGTACAGTACATAATATACCTTTTTCACTCTCTAATTGGGGAATATTATATTACGGTGTTAATATTTCTCTTAATAATATAATTTATATATATATATATATCTCTCTCTCTCCTTAGCAATTATTATTCCCATCTGATGGGGGGCCTAATTTTCTTCGTCCACTTCGCTCTGTGTCGTTTCGTGTTTGGAGACATTGCAGATACACAGGTCCTTCTTGACGACATCTGCCCATCTTGTTTTTGGCCGCCCTCCGGGTCTGGGCCCTGATACGTGTAACAATAACACTTATCTAAATTACATAAATATCGGCAAAGGAATCTTGATTAAAAACTAAAAGACAAGACACAGTCATGTCTATATTTCCCAAGCGAGGTTGGCAGAGGTGTTTTGTGCACACCAACTCTCCGCCGAAGATGTTAGGTCCCATGTAATAGGGAACGAGCCTATTGCAATATACCGGGCACGATTCTAGGCTCCGGACTGACAATGGAAATTTTTCTATCGAAATATTACATTTTGTACGTCCTAGGATTGTACCTATTCCTTTTTACAAGCCTTTATTTAACTTGCAATTTCCGGTTTAAATCTTGAGCTCTAGTTTTAAAGCACTTGCGGGTATCCGATTCAGCTGAAATTTGGCATTCGTATGTAAGTTCGGTGACAATGCATTAATATGGTACCATGGATGGTCTGATGAAGGAGTCGGAAGGCTATAGGAATATGTAAACTATACAATCTAACCCCCTTGTGTTTAGGTTTGTTGGATTGTTACTGACATGTACAACCAGATAGAGTTTAGGGTCTGATGATGAAGCCGAAAGATAGCCAATGGAACCACCCAAATAATGAATATAACCCCGCCGTGTTGTTCCTTGGTTTTATCTTGATGAGTACTTTAGATCCAGATTGCGTCCAGGGTCTAATGATTGGGTGGAAGGAAGCCATAGGAACTCATCAAACAAGAAAGATATATTCGTTCTCTCAATAAATACATTTAGTATTTATTGTATGTAAATTTATTTATATTTTAAATGTATTTTAAAATTATTTATCATCATCCATCTATCTATCTATATCAGGGTTTCCCAACTTTTCTTTCGTTGAGAAAGATTATAAATAATATTATCATGTCCCATTCCCCTTTAGTTTTATGATTCCAATAAGAAAAGTACATTATATTAACAACTTCTATTTATTTTCATTCTAAATTATACAATATAAACTTTAAACAAATTAAAAACGTTTTTTATCGAAATCATTTATGTAATTGAAATACTTCCTGAACTTCTATAGAACAATGACGACGCATTTTGAAACAGCGACAAACAGAATCAATAAATGTGGCGTTTAATGTACGCGTTATTTATTTTTTCTTTTTTTTTAACGTAGCCCCTCACTAGGACTTATTCCTGTGTCGTGGGTGCGTTTACAAACATGAAAATTCACATACACAAATACCCAGACCGGAACAAATAATTGTGGATTACACAAAGATTTGTCCCGTGCGGGAATCGAACCCGCGACTATTCGACACAGTGGGCGGAGCGGCTTCAGCTCTTAACGACTGCGCTAAGTCGTCCGACATCTATATCTTCTTCTATATATATATACATACATAAAACTGTAAGGAAGTCGGGTCTGTACATGAAATATTTTTAGGAAATAACAACCCAGGGGTATCCTTCTATCGACGTAGAAGCCAATTCAACAATTTTTGGCTTTTGTGTCTGTTTGTCTGTCTGTCTGTCGGTCTGTCGGAGGGTATGAACCGTCATCACACAAAAACAACTGGGCGGCTTTTTGATAAAACTTTCCATGCGGATACCTTAAAATATTGGTTAACATATTGTATAGTATTTACCTCGGAAAATCAAAAGATTTTTCCAGAAAAGACGAAAATAAGCGAAATATTGTATTTCTAAAAAGACACTTTACTCCAAACCTGTTCAATGGATTTCAATAAAATTTTGTGTAATTATAACCTGTACAAAAGGTCACAACTCTGTGTACTTATATTTTCGAAAAACTTAACAGTTTTTGAGGAAAGAGAAAAAAGTCGATTTTGATTTGATCATTCATTGTTCCAAAACTACTTTTCAGATGTCAGTGAAACTTAGCATGGAGATATTTCATATGACAGACCACATACTTAATATTGACGTTTTCAGGAAATCTATCAGTTTGTAGGAAACAGTAAAGCATCTACATACTACATATAATGAAACTGTAAGGAAGTCATGTCTGTGTATATTTTTTGGAAATAACAACCCACGGATATCATTCTATTGATGTAGAAGCCAATTCCACATTTTTTGGCTTTCGTGTCTGTTTGTCTATCTGTCCAAGGGTATAAACCCTCATAACGCAAAAACCACCAAGCGGATTTTGATAAAACTTTGCACGCGGATATCTTAAAATGTTGGTTAACATATTGAATAGTATTTATAAAATCAAAAGGTTTTTCCAGAAAATACAAAAATAAGCGAAACATTGAATTTCTAAAAAGACATTTTACCCCATACCTGTTTGATGAATTTCAATGAAATTTGGGATAGTTGTAGCCTGTACTAAGATCACAACTCTGTATACTTATATTTTCGAGAAATGTAACAGTTTATGAGGAAAGAAAAAAGAAGTCGATTTTAATATATCATTCATTGTTCCAAAACAACTAAAGCTACTAGATTGTCGCGGGATATTCCGCAAAACTTTATTACTATTTGTCCCGAACTGCAATGTTACTACGACGTAAACTATGTGATTTTGCCTACACATGAATTCCTCCATGAATTGATATTGGACTCAGGTTCGTCTCCTCACGAAAAACTATACAGTTGTTAAAAGCACTCATTGGAAATTGTTCATACACGTTTGATTTAAACACTCAAACATGATTTCGTGCATAAACCGATGATGCATTCATGATTGTATCTTCCGGAGAGAACTCTAACGATGAATGGGCCAGATACGAAACTTTAACGACGATTAATATCTTATGAGAAGGCTAACACGTTCTTCCGGGATAGCCGTTATTTCTTCATACTAATATGATAGAATGGATTTTACTAACACTTTCTAGGTGTTTTAGGTCTCGAAATAATATTCGAGATACTTTTTATCCCGAATCACGGTTCTTTCCACATAGCTGGCTAAATAAATTTAATTGAAACTTTATATGAAGGTGTCTTACACTGTAAAATAAAACAAAACACTTTTTATTACGAAAAGTATATAAGATAGCAAAATATACAATAGCATGACTTTTACGGAATATCTATTATTTCTTCATACTAAAATAGCTAAAGGGATTATAAAGAAATACGAAAGAAACCCAGAGATATAAAATGAGCAAGTGGAAGAACGTTGAGTTGTTATTGGGAAAGACCTAGACTATCTTACCATAACCAAATAGTACGTGTATTATTAGAAGAGCAAGTCAAGAGTCTCCGTAACCGGCGAGCGTATATAAGGCGGACTATGAGAATGGAGAAAGCCAAAAAGGTATGTAAGAAAAGAACCTGTTGGAAATCTAAAATCCCTGCCGGGTATGCAAGGGATCTGCCGTGATGATATAGTATTGAAGTAACTTAAGTCTTGAAATAGAAATATGAAATAGGTAATTTTGTTCACACACTATATCATGCCGATACTATCCGTGTAAGTGGTATATAAAATCACTCCAATATGCATTTGGTGGATTTTTGCCAGCTTGCATGAAGACTCAAAGATACTAATCATATTTAGGCTAATATGCCTAGCAATCTTTCGATTTCCCCCATCTTCTTCACAGGTGACTATAGGCCTGGGGACTTGTTGAAATTGTTGTACAACAAAAATTTACTCATTTTTAAGTTGACTTTAAAATAATTTTGCAAAACAAAGATGACTTGGTTTATCCGATAAAACGTAGACTGTTGACTATGTGACGTTGTGATCATTAAATAAATAAGATATTTTAAGTTCTATGGGTAAAATAAAAAAATGTTTGCTTGTCCGTGTTTATATCCAGAACCCATTTTAAAAAGACTACTACTGGAAAATTGTGGAATTTTCAGAGATTATTCAAGACTACTTTTTAGCTTGGGTAACGCAATATTTCTGGGGGATAGTTGATTTTATTTCTCCATATTAACACGGCTGAATAAATTTAAGAGAAGCTGAATATGGAGGTGTCTCTTCAATCTTTAAATAATGTTTATACAATATACTCACTACAAGGTCTACAAGGTTCTCCCGGGATATCTAGCCGTTATTTCTTCATACTAAAATCACACAATGGATCTTACTAACACTTTCAAGGTGTTTTAGGTCTCGAAATAATAATCGAGATACTTTTAATCTCTGAAAGAATCACGGTATTTGCGACATAGCTGGTATTTATTGATATTAAAAAAGCTAAACGAATTTAACTGAAACGTTATATGAAGGTGTCTTACACCGTAAAATAAAACAGAACACTTTTTATCCGAAAAATAGCACTACTTCTGTGGAATATCTATTATTTCGGATTATAAAGAAACTTAATATGAAAAAAAACACACAGATATACAAATTCAAAAGTGAAAGGACGTACAACAACAACCATTTATAGTTTCACAAATTATATACAATATGTACAATTACATAAAAAAAACAGCAAACTAATATCAATAAAAACTGTAGTAAAAAAAGATATTTACAAAGGGTCAAAAGGTTCCACGCCGCTGTCAGTTGGTAGTGTACCTAGAACAGGACGCAGATATCGGGGAAGACCTAGACTATCTTACCATGACTAAATATACCATGTCTTTTCCAAAGAACAAGTCAAGAGTCTCCATAATCGGCGAGCGTGTATAAGACGAACTATGAGAGTGGAGAAAACCACAAAGGTCTGTAAGGAAAGAACCTGTTGGAACTCTGTACACTCTGCCTACTCCGCAAGGGATCTGACGTGGTGATATAGATTTGTAGATAGTTTTAAAGTATCTTAAGTCGTGAAATAATAATATGAAATATGTAACTTTGTTTACACACTGGATCATGCCGATATTATTCGCATTATATGCATTTCGTGGGTTTTAACCGGCCTACATGAAGGTCCAAAGATATTAATCTTATTTTGACGAAAGAAAAGCCTGGCAATCCGTTGACTTCCCTCTTTCTCTTCGTCGGCGACTGGAAGCCTGGGGACCTGCTGAAATTGTTCTACAGCGAAAATTTATTCATATTTAAGTCGACTTTATAAATACTATTGGAAAACAAAGACGACTTGGTTTAAGCGATAAAACATAGACCGCCTTATTTACTTTGTCAAATAGTCGCAGGTACGAGCCCCGCACAGCACACGGGAATATTGATTTGGGATTTGTAATTTTGAAATAAAAACGATATTTTATGCACATACAGGCGCAATAAAAAAAGTTTGTCGGTGTTAATATCCAGAACGGTGGAACCGATTTTAAAAATACTATCATTGCAAAATGTAGGATTTCTCAGAGACTGTTGACAACTTTTTAGCTTAGGAAATGCAAGATTTCAGGGGATAGTTGCTTTTATTTCTCCATATTAACACGGCTGAACGGATTGAAAAGAAACTTAATATGGAGGTGTCTCTTAAGTCTTGGAAAATTATTATTCCAAAGTCCTACCTATCTATGTCAAATTACAAAATAAACGTGTGCGAAGCCGCGGGAAACAGCTAATTAATAATAATAAATTAAAATTAATTTTTAATAATAAATTAAATTAAATTAGTTAATAATAAATTAAATTTTACTTGTTCTTTTTTTTGTTTCAGCCCCACTTATTACCTCAATACGCTACTTGGGAACTTCTGATCTATATCATCACACCAGATCCCTTGCGGGGTAAGCAGAGACTACAGAGTTTCACCAGATTCTTTCCTTACAGAGTTCCTTTTCCTTTCTCCATTTATTATCATATTTCTAATACAATATAGCACCGTATAATCAGTATTGTATATGCAACAAATCCTAGGTAATATCCATGATTGACGCTATGCGATGCGCGTCTAATGTACCAACATAGTTCTGGACGCCTTTGTTCTAGCCTGATACACTTCGTGGTTTATATATTGGCACAATAATCCTGGGTAAAATATCTCTATCTATCTATGTCATCACGCCAGATCCCTTGCGGCGTAGGCAGAGAGTATAGAGTTCCAACAGGTTCCTTCCTTGCACACCCCTCTGGCTTCATCCACTCTCATAGTTCGTCTCATACACGCTCGCCGGTTACGGAGACTTGACTTGCCCTTCAGATAAGACTCGGTTTATTTGGTCATGCTAAGATAGTCGACTTCCCCGGTACCAACATCTTTCCACTTTCACATTGTATATATGTTTTGTCATTCTTACTTCTGACATTCTTTCTATATGCCGAACCAACGAAGCATACCCTTTCTCATCTTTACACCGATACTATCTTTCATATCTTCACGCTTTCTTACTATGCTGTTGCGAATACGGTCGGTCAGCCTGACTCCGCACATCTTCCGCAGACCTCGCATTTTAACCGCATTTATCCTGCTTTCATTATCATATTTCTAATATAATTAAGTACCGTATAATCTGTATTGTATACGCAACAAATCCTAAGTAATATCTATGCTTGAAGCTATGCGAGGCGCGTCTAATGTACCAACATAGTTCTTGACGGCTCCGTTCTAGGCTGATACACTTCGTGGCCAATATGTTGACGCAAAAATCCTGGGGAAAACTTTATTTACAACACTGTAAGATTTAAACACACCAAAAAAGAAAACTATTAGAGTGCAGGAAGCCAGAGAGGTATGTAAAGAAAAATCCTCTTGAAACTCTGCACTCTCTGCCTACCCCGCAAGGGATCTGGCGTGATGAAATAGATAGATAGAAAAAAAAACTTGACAATGCCTATTTATAACTTAAAAGATAGGTATAAACCAAAGTAAAATCTATTTTTAAATCACATAGTATATATTGGAGGTGATAGGCTAACATCGTCGGCGAAAAATGGGTATGCTCAGTTCACTCCTGCCACCCCCGCTTGGGGAATATAAGCATGACGATGTTTACATAGTAGGTATCCCTACTATGTAAACATCGTCATGCTCACTAGGACATATTCTTGTGTTGTGGGTGTGTTTACATAAAATTCACATGCTCAAACACCCAGACCGACCCCAAATATTTGTGGGTCACACGAAGATTTGTCACGTGCGGGACTCGAACCCGCGTCTACTCAATCCAGTGGGCGGAGCATCAAGCACTTAACCACTGTACTGAGTCGTCTGCCAGATTCTGTTCGAATTCTGTAAGAAAATAGATTTTATCCAGAGAAAGTATATAGGCTACCTTTTGTCTTAATAAGTACTTAAGGGTGTGAAATCTACGCCTGAAAATAACGCGAAGGAAGTTGCGGGAACTCACAATAAGTAAAGATTTTTACCGTTTACCCTAACCAGCGAGCGTATATGAGACGAACTATGAGAGTAGAGGAAGCCAGAGAGGTCTGTAAGGGAAGATCCTGTTGGAACACTGTACTCTGTGCCTACGCCACAAGGGATCTGGCGTGATGATATAGATAGATAGATAGAAAAAGTTAAGAACGATAATTTACAACTTATAAACTAGGTATAAAACGAAAAATAAATAAATAAAACAATGCTAAAATCCACATCTGTTCACAGTATTTACTTCTTACTACCTCGTAGATCTAGTGTTAAAGCCGCGTAGCGATCACGACGAGGTTCTGCGTTCAAATCCTAGGTCGGTCAAAACGTGATTTTTCAATCTAAAAAAATCCAGTATCGGTCCAGGGTCTAGCAATTTGCCAGGTTCAATGGCAATAGGCTTGTTCTCTATAACACAGGACCTAGCATCATCGGCGTAAAGTGAGTGTACATGGAACACCTCTCCCGCTTGAGGAATGTAGGCGTGATGGTGATCATTCCATTAAAAATATAAATTAGTGACAAATCGCCGTCGCTTGGCAGCGTGCCAAGAAGTAGCATTGCCACACTAATGACAATCCTTAGCCTTATGCGAGGTATGAGGCAACCCTCTGGTCGCCAGTTTAAAAGAAATAATACCAACCCACAGTCAAGAGCATTATCCCACCAAAATTATAAATGTAGGAGGCGCTCGTAGCGCTTCGCGACCGCAGTGTCCTTACCGAATTCCAAGGTGAAGCAGCGTTCGACTCGGTCGGCCAGAGATGGGTGACCGTTTGTGGCATTTTCATATTCGAGCGTCTCCGTGCTTCGGAAGGCATGTTAAGCCGTTGGTCCTGACTACCACTTAACGTGGTAGTCGTTAAGCCGAGTTGGAAGCCTTAAAGGCGGCTTGATAAGTTCCAACAGCAGGTGGCCACAAACCTGCCTCCACCAATCCGCACTGGGTCCACGTGGTGGAGTATGACCTAATCTCTCTCACCTCGATTTGTGAGAAAAGGCCTGTGTCCAGTAGCTGATATTATTATGTATCTCGCTGAGATTCACGGGCTTTGCCCGGACCTTTGAAAGGCTTGCATGGGGACATGGGTCCAACACGTAGAGACCCTTTGCGAGAAGTTAATGTTATGTAAGCTACCTGCTGAGATCTCTTGCTCAAAATGAAGAAACATAACCAGCGAACTGACCCCGGCAGGTGCAAGGACTATTGTAAATTATGGAAAGAAAACAAGGGCGACAACATTTAGATATAAATGAGGTCTGATGGACAAAAACTGGACTATTTCAAAGGGGACGGACACCGGCCATAATTAGTGATACCTAATTACCCGTAGCCGGCGGTAACTCGCCGCTTACTAGATGGACCCTCAAACGGTCGTCCTAGGACAACTGAGGGCAACACCGGTGTGAGCGGCTCAGGGGTGTAGAGAGGTGTGCTGCGCTTTCTCCGTAGTTACTCGCGGCGTTATGCCCTTTAACACTTCCACCCCTGGAGTACATCGACGTAGGAACGCCTTATCTTCCTACGTCGATAAAGCTCACACGGCTCCTCTCTGGACGGCCAATTAAGGCTAGCCAGAGTCGAGAGTCCTGCGGGCACCCTTCAGTTTCCACTCGACCGACGAAGACACGCCGAGTTGGGGGCCCTGACCGACTCTCTGAAGCACTCGGGTCCGTGGTGTCGTTACTCACCAACAGCTCGCACCAAGCTGTATTATTATTATTATAAATGTCAAAGTTTGTATATTCTGATGTTTAGATGTTCATTACTTAATTACGCGAAAAAGGCTGAACGGATTTATATGAAATTAAGCACACAGTTTATTACCTGGACTAACACAAAAGATACTTTCCATCCCGGAAAAATGTAAGGTTGCTGTCTAAAGTGAACGCGGACAGAAACTAGTTAATATTTTTTTTTTTTATGGGCCTAATCCCGCCACTCATTCCCACCGTTGTAACTCCTGTAAGCCAGGATCCACAATAGTCTCCTTAGATTTCGCCAAGGTTTGAGCCTTGGGTGTCCCGGGAAGCACTTTAATAGTCTTGGAACCCGCAACAAATTTAATTAGAAAGAAAAACAGGAGGAGTAGTAAAAATAAAAATTCCACTTCCCTCCTTTACAAAGCGGGAGACAAAAAAAATTGGCAGATCAGCCATAGAGAAGGAGACTACAACTAGGATAAGCCCAGTTGTAAAGCACCACGGTCACGAAAAAATATTAACAGCGCCTATTACAAATTAGTTAATATAATAAAATTAAAATAAACATCGTCACACGTAGGTATATTCATCAAGCAGGAGTGGCAGAGGCGTTCCATGAACCCCTACTATTCCCCGATAATGTTAATACTTTTTGAATCCTTAATCCAAGACCAAAAAAAAAAAAAAAAAAAAAAAAAAAAATCCAAATATCCGTAACTAACTGACAATTTGCAATCTTAAAAGAATATTGTAAGTACTTATATCGAAGTCGCCGCCATCTTCACTGAATTTCAACACACAATACCTCATATGTATTAATGGCTACTGAATTATAACCACAAAATCTAATACTTTTTGTGCAATATTGCAATTCCCCCGCTTGTCAGTTTAATAATAAATGCCTTAATAGAATTTATGGGTGATCTTAAATCATACAATTATTTTTTCATTGCTGTTGGTTTTGGCACATCATGTACGGCCGCAGAACAATGTCCTTTAGCCACTTCACTAACAAAGCAGTCAATATAATTACTGAACAAAATCCTCACAATTAAATTCACTCAGGTAAAATTCTGACCCTCATCGCCAAAACTATTGTAAAACTCAATAATTTATTACAATGTCTATATAATGAACGTAGTTAGACACTTTGTCAGAATTAACATCGCACAAGGGACCTGGGTCGACTCAGAACTCTGTATTGTTTGTTTTCTAAACATGTCCCAGAATTTGTTATCGCTAACATATTGTTATTTGTGTGTTTGTTAATTGCTCCCGCGGGCGCTTTGTGCCTTTAAATTAATTATGGTTCGGCTTTTTCTGAAGGTTAAATTGAGTTTCAATGTCTATGCTTAATTAATGGTTAAAACATCGTCCTCTTTCTGGAATAGGCGGATATAGTTACTTTTCACTGACGATGTAAAATCTAAGACTTCTATACAAGGTGTAACATAATTAACGCCAGACCTGAGTAGTTTGTTCTAAATCGGCAACTAAATCGATTCCAACTATTAATAAAGTAGTTAATTTTTACACCGTCACGCCTATATTCCCCAAGCGGGAGTAGCAGAGGTGTACTGCGTACATCCACGTTTCGCTGACGATGTTAGGTCCCATGTAATAGGGGGCGAGCCTATTGCTATATACCGGGCACAATTCCAGACTCCGGACTCATACTGGGAATTTTTCGTCAGAAAAACTACATTTGTCCGACCTTGGATTTGAACCCAGGACCTCGTGATCACAAAGCGATGTGCTTGGCCACTAAAACCAACGAGGCAATTTTTAATTTTCTGAAATTGCTGTTACTCGTTCTGTTCGCTGTTATACAGAAAATTTAATAATTATTTAAAGCACGGCTATTTTAAATGTATTTCTATTACACACACCTGAATACGCATACAAAAGTTAATTATCTATTAATTTTTATGGTTAATTTGGGTACAAAAGAGCTTAAACAATGGTAGAAAATACCTTATAATTGGAAGACTAATTTTTGTTTTGAATTCGTAAATTAATAATCGAATTGAGGTGTCTGAGGTCTTGCGTTATTATTGTTACACCTTGTATATATCATCACGCCCGATCCCTTGCGAGGTAGGTAGAGTACAGAATTCCAAAAAGTTATTTACTTACAGACCTCTCTAGCTGAGACTTATATTAGCCCTGTTAAGAAACTGTCCCACTGTTGGGCACAGGCCTCCTCTCAAACTGAGAGGGTTTAGGCCATAGTCCACCACGCTGGCCCAGTGCGGGTTGGCGAACTTCACACACCTTCGAGAAACTCTTAGGCATGCAGATTTCCTCACGATGTGTTCCTTCACCGTTAAAGCAAGTGATAATTAATTTTAATACGCACATGCTTTTCGAAAAGACAGAGGTGCGTGCCTGGGTTTGAACCCGAGACCTTTGACTTTGCAGTCCAACGGTCTAACCACTAGGCTATCACTGTTATTCCTTACAGCTGAGACTTACATTGAGTAATTGGACGGTAGCAAGTCACCATTGTACCGAACATAAAAAGACATTATCCTTCTGGACAGAAGTGTTCGGTGGTACACCCATATTTTGCCGACGATGTTAGTTGTCAATTCAATTGGGAGCGAAGCTATTGCCATTATAACGAGCATAATTCTAGACACGGGACAGATATTGGGAACTTTTAGATGGAAAGACCTTAACACTTCGTTCACCAAGGACCTTCTGATCGCCAACCGCATTATATGCCACTAGACTTATTGTGAAAGTAACTAACGACCTGATCATGTTCGCTGGTAAAAGTCGGATGCATGCAGGATCTATAAAAGCAGTCGTCATGGTCATCTTTTAACACTTCGTCCATCTAATAAAACCCAGGGCCTTCTGATCGCCAACTGGCTTATAGACCACTGGACTAATTTTAAAAGTAACTAAGGACCTGATCATATGCGCTGGTAAAAGTCGGATGCGTACAGGATATATAAAACGAGTCGTCAAAGTGATCTTTTGGAAGACTTTCACATAACTCGAAATCAGAGTATTTTATAATGTTGTTAATATAGTATTCATGATAATAATAATATTAGCCCTATTAAGAAACTGTCCCACACCGTTGAGCACGAGCCTCCTCTCAAACTGAGAGGGTTTAGGCCTTAGTCCACCACGCTGGCCCAGTGCGGGTTGGCGAACTTCACACACCTTCGAGAAACTCTTAGGCATGCAGGTTTCCTCACGATGTGTTCCTTCACCGTTAAAGCATGTGATAGTTAATTTTTAATTCGCACATTTAATATTTTTTCAAAAAGACAAAGGTGCGTGCCTGGGTTTGAACCCGAGACATCTGACTTTGCAGTCCAACGGTCTAACCACTAGGCTATCACTGCTTTTTTTATTCGTATTCATGGTACGTCAGAAAAATAACAAAGACTCTATCACCAATTCGGAATGTCATTTCTGTGGAGAAGGGCAAGAAACTCCGTGGGAACTCTTTTGAAATAGTATTCTTACAATTTCTTCCATCTACATTTTGTTGTGGGTTATAGAAAAACTTTATTGATGGCAGAGGTTAATTTAATTTGGACTCACCTCATACTACATTAGTATAAGATGAGTCAAAGTTAAATTAACCAAGTTATGCTATTCCTGAGAAAGAAATGGGGAAAAAAAATTATCAAGTTTATTGAATTATTAGAAGGAAGAGAGGAAATATTAAATAATAATAGCTGAACAAGCTATCCTTATTTAGGTCAAGCTAGAACAGCACCTATCTAAGCATTTTTGACTTTTAAATAGATATCTAGAGTATAATAAGTTCGCTTCAAGAGCGTACGTTTAATATTTTCACTAAGTTGAGTGACGTCAAGTGGAATTTTATAATAGAATCTAACACAGTACCCCGTGAAAGACGTAAAATTTAGACAGACGAAATTGCAGTTGATCTAATTTATTTCTATAACGTGTGTTATAGTAATGCCCATCACATAGCTGATTAAATAGATCTAAAATTTTCCGCATGCAGTGGACATCTCTTAGTTAATGACGTTGTAAGAACGATCACAAAAGATTCGGCGTGATAGATATATATATATATAATAATATTAGCCCTGTTAAGAAACTGTCCCACTGCTGAGCACGGGCCTCCTGTCCAACTGAGAGGGTTTAGGCCATAGTCCACTACGCTGGCCCAGTGCGGGTTGGCGAACTTCACACACCTTCGAGAAACTCTTAGGCATGCAGGTTTCCTCTCGATGTTTTCCTCCACCGTTAAAGCAAGTGATAATTAATTTTAAATACGCACATGCTTTCGAAAAGATAGAGGTGCGTGCCTGGGTTTGAACCCGAGACCTCTGACTTTGCAGTCCAACGGTTTAACCACTAGGCTATCACTGCTTATCAATCAAAGTAAAAGAAATTGATTTTCCGTAAGCTTCACAAGTCTCTTGAATTTTTGTTTGTTTTTTTAGATTTTCTTGGACATAAAAGTTGCGAGGTAACTAAAGTTACACATTTTTGACATACACAAATCTGTTAGCCAGTATTTAAACTAGACACATTTTATCAGATAGGGTATCTGTTTCCGTCAAAACTAAACCTCCAATTATTACTATTTAAACCTTAAATCGTAATCTTCTCGTCCAAAATTCCGCAGTGTCTCAAGACAAAAGTCTTTGACCAGTGTGTGTTGCCAGTGATGACTTACGGCACTGAGACATGGTCGCTCAGCCTCATAAGAAGGCTCAAGGTCACCCAAAGGGCGATGGAGAGAGCTGTGCTCGGAGTTACCCTGCGGGATCGAATCAGAAACGAGGAGATCCGCAGGAGGACGAAAGTCACTGACATAGCACTCAGAATTGCTAAACTTAAGTAGCAGTGGGCGGGGCACATCGCTCGTAGAACTGACGACCGTTGGGGCAGAAAGGTTCTCTAATTGGCGACCACGTACCGGAAGACGTGGAGTGGGTAGGCCCCCTACAAGATGGACCGATGACCTGGTGAAGGTCGCGGGTAGAAGTTGGATGCGTACAGCACAAAGCCGGTCGTTGTGGCGGTCTTTAGGGGAGGCCTTTGTCCTGCAGTGGACGTCTTTCGGCTGAAGAAGAAGAAGAAGAAGAAACCTTAAATTATTTTCTTATTATATACTTAATTGTTACAAAACTTTCATCACTCACATTTAATTTCTGTTACTTGGTAATACTGAACTTAATCATTTGCACATTATTTTTGTTCACCGAACTCCAAGATACAGACTCTCCGTCTAGTTTGGAGCTCACTGATAAATGTATCTTAGATATGAATGTAGAATGCGGTCGAAATGCGATCTCTGCGGAAGATGTGCGGAGTCACGCTGACCGACCGTATTCGCAACAGCGTAGTAAGAAAGCGAGTAGGTATTAAAGATAGTATCGGTGTAAAGATGAGAAAGGGTATGCTCCGTCGGTTCGGGCATATAGAAAGAATGCCAGAAGAAAGAATGACAAAACAGATATACAATGCGAAAGTGGAAGGATGTAGGTGCCGGGGAAGACCTAGACTATCTTACCATGACCAAATAGACCGTGTCTTAGCTGAAGGGCAAGTCAAGAGTCTTCGTAACCGGCGAGTGTGTATGAGACGAACTACGAGAGTGGAGGAAACCAGAGAGGTATGTAAGGAAAGAACCTGTTGGAACTCTGTACTCTCTGCCTACCCCGCGAGGGAGCTGGCGTGATGATATAGATAGATATTAAGTTATTTGAACAATAAATTTATTCTCATTCTTATTCCAAACTATAACATTTACTTTTAATGTGAGATATACTGCTTACATTGTCCGCCACTGTAAGCAAGGTAGTCAATTTGTCGAGATTAGTGCCATGTGCTTGTCAATAGAACACTGCATGGTAGCGAGTTATGAAGCGATACACTGCATTACCGTGACGTCATCGGCATCGGTTATGACGTCATGTTGCAACAGCCGCCATTACGGAGATTGATATTGATTAATAGGAAATAGGCAGTGTCTCAAGACAAAAGTCTTTGACTAGTGTATGTTGCCAATGAAGATGAAGGGCAGCGAGACATTGTCGCTCACGATGGGTCTCATAAGAAGGCTCAAAGTCTATGGAAAGAACTATGCCCGGAGTTACCCTGCAAGACCAAAGTCACCGATATAGTTCTTAGAATTGCCAAATGTAAGTGGAACCGGATAGAGCATATCACTCAGAATCAGAATCGGGATATTTTACAGTATTTATGAATCGTCAGAAAAGTAACAAAAACTAGAGTCTTTGGAACCACTTTGGAACGTCATTCCTGTAAAGAAAAAGGGCAAGAAACTCCACGGTTACTCTTTTAAAATAGTATTTGTACTTTTTCTTTTTCCATCCACATTTTATTGTGGGGTATGGGAGAACAATGTAGACTAGTCTATCAGGTCGGCCTTGGTTAAATTAAAGTTTGTATGTTAAGATGTTTGGATGTTTGTCACTCAATCTAGCAAAAATATATAATTTATTACCTAGATTAACACATAGCATACTTTTTCTGTCTAAAGTCAAAGCGGAGGAAATCGCGGGCAGAAACTAGTATTATATAATTTTTACTTACCCCGTGAGGGAGCTGGCGTGATGATATAGATAGATATAATTTTTAATACCTCTATCTCTACCTATCTATATCATCACGCCAGATCCCTTGCGGGGTAGGCAGAGAGTACAGAGTTCCAACAGGTTCTTTCCTTACATACCTATACCTAGGTTAAATTAAACAAATTATACTATTCATATAAATTCATACTCGTGAAACTGACGGTCGTTGCAGCAGAAAGGCTGGCGAGTGGCGACTATGTAATTAAATAACGTGGAGTGCCCAGGCCCCCTACAAAATGGACCAATGTCCTGGTCCGTACAACATAAAATTAATCAAGTGCTGATCATTGCGGTCCATCTAATATATAAATTTTCCTATACTGTCCTGCTGGGTAAGGATCTCCTCTCACAATCGACGTATGAGAGTCATTCTCCAACCCGAGGACCCGAGTAGGTAATGTTGTGGTCATCTGTTGCTGGAACTTATCAAGCCGCCTATTAGTCTTTCAAATTGTCTTAACGATCACCACATTTTAAGTGGCTTGACGTGCCATTTTAAGCAATGAGACCCTAAAAATATGAAATGCCACAAACGATCACCATCTCCCCTTGAACCAGGGTAAATTGTTTATATTGGACAACACTTGATTTTTGATCGAGTCTTTATGAATACTCGTACTAAAATTTTCGAATTGTTTATTTTTTAAAACATATCCCCACACTGAATTATTCCCATAATGTGGGTGCGCTAGCAAACATGAAATTCACATACAGAAGCACCGATACTGAAACAAATATTTGTGAGTTACAGAAAAATTGGTCCTGTTCGGGGATCGAAGCCGCGACAACTCGATCCAGTGAGTGATGCGGCTTACAAGCCGTCCGCCAAATAATGATTTTAAGTCTTCAGAAATAGTCCTACTCACGGTAGGCCTCATAAGAAGGCTCAAGGTCACCCAAAGGGCAATGGAAAGAGCTATGCTCGGAGTTTCTCTGCGAGATCGAATCAGAAATGAGGAGATTCGCAGGAGAACTAATGTCACCAATATAGCTCTCAGAATTGCCAAACATAAGTGGCAGTTGTCGGAGCACATCGCTCGTAGAACTGACGGCCGTTGGGGCAAAAAGGTTTTCGAGTGACGACCTCGTACTGAAAGACGTGGAGTAGGCAAGGTGGAGCGATGACCTGGTGAAGGTCTCAGGTAGAAGCTGGATGCGTACAGTACAAAGCCGGTCGTTGTGGGAATCGTTGGGGAGGCCCTTGTCCTGCAGTGGATGTCTTTCGGTTGATGATGATGAAATAATCCTACACTTTCGATCTGATTTGAACATCTCGTTGTCCATAAATACCTCGAGATGTTCATAGAATCAAAGCTACGTCCTCAACTAAATCTAGGAGGAAAGAAGCTAATTTATAGATGAAACAACACAAGTTTGAATCGACGCCGGTCACGGTTGACTGCGCGACCCGGATCAACTTTACATCTCGGTGATAAGGGTAGAAGTGTCTCGGATAAAAGACATTTGGATACGAAACTGTATTTTTATTATAAACTTGATGGGTTATGGGCAAACGGTATGGAGTATGTCTCTTCTGTGTTTTTCTACTGATGATCATAGTACTTGTGCCACGCAGATTAGATAAGTAATTTATATAAATCCTTTTATTTCTCCCACCATAACACTTCACCCCCAAAAAATTTATTTTATCGGTTTTTTATTGACTCTATAAAGAGTGGAATGATTTTGAAAGGTACCAGGAAGACCAAGGCTATCTTACCCTGACCAAATAGACCGTGACTTATCTGAAAGCGGACGATTTAGCGCAGTGGTTAAGAGCTAAAGTCGCTCCGCGCACTGTGTCTTATAGTCGCGGGTTCGATTCCCGGACGGGACAAATCTTTGTGTGATCCACAATTATTTGTTCCGGTCTGGGTATTTGTGTATGTGAATTTTCATGTTTGTAAACGCCCCCATGACACAGAAATAAATCATTGTGTAAGGTTACGTATAATAAAAAAAAAAGAAAAAAAAAGGCAATTCAAGAGTCTACATAATTGAAGAGTGCGTATGAGACGGACCATGAGAGTGGAGGAAGCCAGAGAGGTCTGTAAGGATAGAACCTGTTGTAACTCTGTACTCGTTGCCTACCCTACAAGGGATCTGGCTTCATGATACAGATAGATGAATAGTGTTACGACTAAACACCCCGATATCTCGTCAACCCTTTATCGGGGAATGTTGATACTAAAACGGATTACCCACCCTTAGGTCCCCTATCAATCCGTCAAGAAAGATCTAGGAACCGCTCTTGAGTGCCAAAACGTCTAGATGGTTCCTCCCCTTTTAGTTATCGCCAGCGCGATAAACAAGTACCTATCTATTTGTTTACGTAAAAGTAGGTACGTAATAATAATACCGCTTTGTTGAATGCGCCGGCTATTTTCCGATGTACCTGGACTTTTCTATCGATGTACTTGGGGGGTTCGCGTCCGTTCTAGAACGTAAGTGTATAAAAATCTTTTATAAAAAAAGGTAAACCGACTTCAAAAAGCAAAAAAATAAATATTTGAAGTCGGTGCTGGTTGGTGCAGTCGGTTACTTGGCACCGACTTCAAATATTTATTTATTTGCTTTTTGAAGTCGGTTTACCTTTTTTTATAAAAGATTTTTATTTTACAATTTTAAGTGACCAGTGAATTATTCTATAGTAGGGTACCTATAGGATTGACGTAATACCCATAATATCTCAATGTACACATGCCTTGTGTTTGTCGTTAAGGAGTTCCCTGGTGTATCTTCTAAGTCCAAGGTCCAATGTCAATAAAATTAATATGGGACCACCTTGGAGATATACTGAACCTAATGCAAAAAAAATTATCAAAATCGGTCCACAATTGACGGAAATATCGCTAAACATACATAAAAAAAAAGCATACATACAACCGAACATAGAACCTCCTCCTTTTTGAAGTCGGTTAATAAAAGGAACAATCAGCGCGGGGATGGATAGTCTCTCTTCGGAAGCAACAGCGATCTAATCTAAAACAAGCGATCCAAGTGTAATACACCAGCGACCCTAGCAACGATATACAGATTCAACGAGTGACTCAGCGACTTGGAAGCAGTAATTGGGTACTAACAAGAGTAGTACTAGTGTGATGAGTACTTGCGTGTACTAGGGTTCGACGTACTATTTTGTGTGTACAACGCCCAATTAAGTACTTTGTACGATATTCGGAATTTATATACCCCGCAACGTAACAATAGATATTCTAACTTATCCAGCCTTATTCAATCTATGTCCTTACATAAAAGTTTGAGGAGTAACATTAGCGGGCTTCTATTACGAATAGTTAGCCTACAGGTTGCGGGAGTCGACAGTTCAGCTCAGCTCCAGCTAAACTCCGCTAACTACTTAATAAAACGGTTCAACTCAGCGAACGCTTTTGATCATAATTTTAAGTTATCGAAAGATTTTTTTTTATAAAAACGTAGCGCAACACTAGGAATGATTGCTGTCGTGGGTGCGTTTACAAACATGAAATTCAAAGGCACAAACACGCGGACTGTAACAAATATTTGTGGGTCACACATAAATTTGTCCCGAATTGGAATCGATTTAGCGACTACTCAATCGGAAGCGGGCGGAGCGACTCAAGCTCTTATCCTCTGGACAGAACCGTCCAAAAAGATGAGTGACCATACGCATAGTTAGGTACTATTAATTTTGATATTTATATGTGATTTATCTACAAGGTTATCGTAAATAACGCCAAACTACAGAACCCTGATTAGATAATTGTTTTAAAAAATTCAATAAGAAAACCAAATTTCCAAATTTAAAGTTTTTTACCCCCTTTTTAAGCACTGATATATCCCAATCAACAAAGAAACTTGTACGTGTTTGTGTGCGTATTGAGAAATACGTTTTAGAAATGCATTTAAAATCTCCGTATTGCTTTGATTCAAGAATAAATTTAATTTGTTATAGCGCACTGAAGGAGTAACAACATATTTTACAAATTTAAAAAAAGATTCATTAAAAATTGTTGGAATCCATTCTGTTAGCGATTCAGAACAAACTACTTGAACAAAATAAATCAAAGGACATGCTAAATTGTAATTTTATTTTAGTATCAACGATTTTTAAACGATGCCACCTTAGATTAATACTTGTCTAGATTGAGAATCCCACGCGCGGAAACGGCATAAAATTTATGCAACAAAATGGCCGATAAATTCTCCCCTAACGTCAGTGTCACTTTGGCAACTACACATTGTTGAGCTCGTAAAAAAAAATTAAAAATGCCTATTTCTGCTGTAAAGTCGGGCCACAATCACAGAGGAAAACATAATCTTAACAAGAAGATTACTTTCCATCGGTTAGTTTTAAGATTTTCTTCTGATTTTTTTCAAAAACAACAATATTCAAACAACAATTTCGATATTTTGTAGGTTAGTAAAATTGGCCGGTGTTGCCAATTTAGAAAAGGAAAATAATTTATTAAAATAATGGGACTTTTTTTTGTTTAGGTATGAATTAAATATTATTTTTATTTGAATAATTAATATTATTTCGAAGAATTCTATACAGCTCTAACCTATTAACATAACATTTTATTAGGCATTTCGTCCTTTTGTGCTATTAGGCCATAATATTTTCATATAAAATAGCCATTATATTTTTTTTAGATTGGTATCAAAATCAATATCCAAGGGCTCCTGTGATTTCTCAATATATATATTTGTATCTGTTATTAGATAGAAAAAAATGGCTACCATTTGAAGCTTTTTGATATTGCTTGGATTGTTTACAAATTTGGTATCTGGGGTCCACTATGGTTCCTCAATATGTGTCTACTATTAGAATTCAGAAAAAAGGCCATCAATTTGAACTTTTTAGTTACTAAATAAGGTAGGGATTCTTTTCAGTTACAGTGTTTGATACATTTAAAATTTGTAGGGCAGCTGAATATGTAATTCGAGATTTTACCAAGCAGGGCCACCTATTGACGTCATTCTATATTTATAAAAAAATATGTCTTAAGCCAATAAGTCAGTTTATTGGAACCCACTGTTTTAATAACATGGGTGATTGTATTCAAAATCACCAAAGAAGACTAAAATTATGTAATCTTCGACCAGTGACTTGGTTTTTGCTGTGGTAAAGATGCTGGTGTAAAACTGGTTTTCTAAAAACGGTGTGAGTAGTTTTCAGATTGACTATTTTCCTTGAGGATAAATTATTAGATTCAGATTAAATCGTAATGCACGTATTCCAAACGAGATTAAGCATAATGATGGGAAAATTTACATCAATATCGATAGCATTTTCGATAATGGGTAATTAAACAATAGTAAACATAAAATCTATTTGCCTCGACTGCCTCGTTGGTCTAGTGGCCTAGCGCATCGCTTTGTGATCACGAAGTCCTGGGTTCAAATCCTAGGTCGGACAAATGTAGTTTTTCTAACCAAATCTTCCTAGTATGAGTCCAGTATCTAGAATTGTGCCCGGTATTTGGCAATCGGCTCCCCCGCTATAACATGGGAACTAACATCGTCGGCGAAAAGTTGGTGTACTCAGTACAACTCTGCCACCTTGGGGAATATAAGCGTGACGTTGTTTATATATATATATATATATAATTGTTAACGCATGGTTTTTTGATATGCCTTACAAATATTGCAGCTTAAATGAATAGCGGTTTTATGCGATATCAAAAGGACATTAAAATTGAGCTCAGTATAGTCGCATCTTTTAAAAACATTTTACAAAAGAGTGTTTCGATGTTGGAGACAAATAAGGAAGATTACAACCAGTAGCAGTTTCAATGTATTTTTTTTTTCGATAGAACAAGTACATTGTGTCAGACCTACGATTGAAACCCAGGACCTTTTGACCCGCCGCTAGACCAACGTGCCAGCAAGTAGGTACATATATTCTATTGTATTGTTACATTTGCGGAGTAATTAAATACCGAATAACGTGCGAAGAACTTTATAAGGCGCTGTAAACACAAAACAAAGAATGCAAGTACACACAAGCACTAACCACTCACTAGCACTCTTTCTCTTTTTTTCTCTTTTTTTTTTTAAAAAACGTAGCCCCACACTAGGATTTATTCCTGTGTCGTGGGTGCGTTTACAAACATGAAAATTCACACACAAATACCCAGACCGGAACAAATAATTGTGGATCACACAAAGATTTGTCCCGTGCGGGAATCGAACCCGCGACTATTAAACACAGTAGGTGGAGCGACCTAAGCTCTTAACCACTGCGCTAAATCGTCCGTCTACTCTCGTTATTACCCAAATACTGCTTCCAAGTCGCTGAGTCACTCGTAGTATCCGTATATCGTTACTAAGGTCGCCGGTGTATTCCACTTAGATCGCTTGTTCCCGATTTGAACGCTGTCGCTTCCGAAAAAATACTGTTTCCGTCCTTACGCTCTGTGTTCCTTTTTTACTCGTATTCAAGTTCTAGAAGAGACGTGAACCCTCTAAGTACATCGTTAGGAGTATATCGAACAATAGCCGGCGCGCCCCACAATGCGGTATGATTATTACATACTTATTTGTACGTGAACAGCTACTTACGTACCGCGACCGCGCGCCGGCGCTAATTAAAGGGGAGGAAACTTCTAGACGTTTTAGTACTTAAACGCGAATTCTAGATCTTTCTTGACGGATCGATAGGGGACCTAAGGGTGTGTAATGCGTTTTAAAATTAGCATCCCCCGATAAGGGGTTTACGAGATATCGAGGTGTATTGAAGTCGTAACAGTATTATAATAATCTTGATTCGTATGAGGTAAAAATAAATAAAAAATAAAATAAACACCATCACACCTATATTCCCCAAGCGGGGCTGGCAAGGGTGTTCTATGTACACCCAAATATCGCCAAAGCTGTAAGGTCCAAATATAATAGGCAGCGAGCCTGTAGCTAATGTGTGGAAAACAATTCTAGACTTGAATCGTGATATTAAAAAAAAATCTATAGAAATCTAAAACTATGTACAAACCCAGGATTCGAACCCAGAACTTAGTGATCGCTACATAATCTTGACTTATATGTGGTATAATTTGAAGGTTAAACAACTCGTCTGTTTCAAGTTTATTCAGTCCTCTTAAAAGATCAGATAAGTTCAGAAGATATCAACTTTATCACCTAATCTTAACTCGGAATCTGTCTGGAATCTCAAGCAGGCATCTTCGAACAATAGCGTTTGGACAATGTTTGAAAAAGGCCAGTGAAGACATAAACGATAGGATTGGGGTATAACAGTTAAGTTTAAAAGTCTAACGGGGGTTAAAGACAGTGTGAAAGCTATTAGAGATAATAGGATTGTTTGTTAGACTGGCTTCAATGGAATTGAATTTTTTTTTCAACCTAGTCTAATAAATCAATAAGCCGTGGATGGTATTGCAGTATTTCGAAAATTGGATTTGTTTTTTTATAGGTAATTTTGGATATTTAATATGGACTATGGCCTAAACCCTCTCAGTTGGAGAGGAGGCCCGTGCCCAGCAGTGGGACAGTTTCTTAACAGGGCTAATATTATTTGGATATTTAATAACACCGTCACGCCTATATTCCCCAAGCGGGAGTGGTGGAGATGTACTAAGTACAACCACTTTTCGCCGACGATGTTAGGTCCCTTGTAATAGGGGGCGAGCCTATTGCCATATACCGGCCACAATTCCAGACTCCGGGCTCATACTAGGAAGATTCCGTTAGAAAAACTTTATTTGTCCGACCTAGGATTTGAACCCGGGACCTCGTGATCACCAAGCGATGCGCTTTGCCACTAGACCAACGAGGTAGTCTATTAAAGATATTTAATAGTCAGCTGAAACAGATGAGTCTATTTATTCTTCTTCGTGTGAATTATTCAATTTCATTTCTCGCGAGGCGGAAGAGATTTGTATTTATAGAAGGGATGATTAACGTTTTCTTTTAATAGTTTAATGAAAAAAAACGGAATACCCTCACGGCTGCATTTTTCAAGTGGAGGTGGCAAAGATGTCGTTAGTACGCCCACACTTTACTAACAATTTTCAGTTCCAATGTTATAGAAGGCGAGCTATTATATTAGGCACAATTCCAGACTTCGCGCTAATACTAAGATTTTTTTCGATAGAGAAACTACGAAAACTCTGGGATTCGAATTCAAGTTACCGATTTTAATCGGTGGACGATTCCGCGCAGCGGTTAAGTGCTTAAGCCGCTCTGCCCACGGTGTCTTATAGTCGCGGATTCGATTCCCGCACGGGACAAACCTTTATGTGATCCACAAATATTTGTTTCGGTCTGGGCATTTGTGTCTGTCAATTTTGATGTTTGTAAACGCATCCACGATACAGGAATAAATCCTAGTGTGGGGGGGGGACACGTGTTTATTAAAAAATAAAAAAATAATTTGTTCCGGTCTGGGTATTTGTATTTGTGAATTTTCATGTTTGTAAACGCACCCACGACAAAGGAATTAATCCTAGTGTGGAGCTACGTAAAAAAAAATCGACGAAGCACCTGCATTTTAAAATGAACGGTTTAAAGACCTTTTGATATTTCACATTAATTACCTCAATCTAAAACCACCCCTTAATCCCAACCTTTTCAACGTCCAACAAACATCGAAAAGCCAAAATATTAATAAAACAATAATAATCATAACGGGCAAATGAAAGGGGTGAAACGGACAACTTTCAACCCCCAAAACTCCAAAACAAGGGTTTAAAGGTCCAATTAAAACCTCTACAACAATAAAGCTTCGAGCTCTCAAAAAGTTAAAACCTCATAATATTTTTGGGTTATAAAAAAAAAAAACACCGTCACGCCTATATTCCCCAGAGGGGGTGGCAGAGGTGTACTGAGTACACCCACGTTTCGCCGACGATGTTAGATCCCATGTAATAGGGGGCGAGCCTATTGCCATATACCGGGCACAATTCCAGACTCCGGACTCATACTGGGAATTTTTCGTTAGAAAAACTACATTTGTCCGACCTAGGATTTGAACCCAGAACCTCGTGATCACAAAGCGATGCGCTTTGCCACCAGACCAACGAGGCAGTAAAATTTTCGGGTTATAAAGTATCAAAGATAGCCTAGAAGTGATAGGCTAGTGGTTAGACCGTTGGACTGCAAAGTCAGAGGTCTCGGGTTCATATCCAGGCACGCACCTTTGTCTTTTCAAAAGCATGTGCTTGCTTGCTTTAACGGTGAAGGAAAACATCCTGAGGAAACCTAAGAGTTTCTCGAAGGTGTGTGAAGTTCGCCAACCCGCACTAGGCCAGCGTGGTGGACTATGGCCTAAGCCCTCTCAGTTTGAGAGGAGGCCCGTGCCCAATGGTGGGACAGTTTCTTAACAGGGCTAATATTATTATTATAAAGTATCAAAGAATAATAATAATAATATAATAATATTAGCCCTGTTAAGAAACAGTCCCACTGTTGGGCACGGGCCTCCTCTCAAACTGAGAGGGTTTAGGCCATAGTCCACCACGCTGGTCTAGTGCGGGTTGGCGAACTTCACACACCTTCGAGAAACTCTTAGGCATGCAGGTTTCCTCACGATGTTTTCCTTCACCGTTAAAGTAAGTGATAATTAATTTTTAATACGCACATGCTTTCGAAAAGACAGAGGTGCGTGCCTGGGTTTGAACCCGAGACCTTTGACTTTGCAGTCCAACGGTCTAACCACTAGGCTATCACTGCATTGTGAAGAAGAAGTAGGTACTTAATAGTCCTTAAGGTACTAATCCAAATCAAAAAACATGACTTCTAAATAATAATAATAACAGCCTATACCAGAAGTTCCCAACCATGGGGGCGTAGAGAGATATTGAGGGGGCCGAAACACAAAAAAAATATGCGTAAATTAAACATCACACATCAGTGGATTGGGCAGGCCCCTCACAAGGTGGAGCGATGACCTGGTGAAGGTTGCAGGTAGAAGCTGGATGCGTACAGCACAAAGCCGGTCGTTGTGGCGATCTTTGGGGGAGGTCTTTGTCCTGCAGTGGACGTCTGCCGGCTGATGATTATGATGATGATGAAACATCACAATATAATATTCTGTTTGACACTGTTTCAAAATGCGACGGCTTCGTTCAGAAAAAGTTCAGGAAGTATTTCAATTACGTAAATTATTTCGATAAAAACGTTTTAAATTTGTTTGAAGTTTATTTTGTATAACTTAGAATTAAATTAAATAGAATGTTAAATATCTGTAGTTGTTAAAATAATGTGCTTTTCATGGGAATTAAAAAAAGTAAAGAGGAATGGGGCGTGAAAATATTATTTATTATCCGGGGGGGCGCAACAAAAGAAAGGTTTAGAACCACTGGCCTATACTGTCCCACTGCTTCTCCCACAAATCGAGGTGAGAGAGATTAGATCATACTCCACCACGCGGACCCAGTGCGGATTGGTGTGAGTAGGTTTGTGGCCGAACTTATCAAGCCGCCTATAAGGCTTCCAACTCGGCGTAACAACACGTTAAGTGGTAACCGGGATCAACGGTTAACGTGACTTCCAAATCACGGAGACCCTCGAATATGAAAATGCCACAAGCGGTCACCCATCTCAAACCGACCGAGCCGGAAGAATTTAGAAGTCGCTCGTATCGCTGAGGCGCTCGTAGCGCGCGCTTAAAGTCATTTAATTTTACATATATTGAGTATCATATTACAAATAAATAGTTAAGATCTAGCTCCAGGGTGAGACCTTACAATCAAGATATGCGACTAATCATGTTATTTCTAAAGAGTAAGGGTCTAAAGAATTCCGGGTGGAACAGTCCCTATAAGCTGCACCCGTTCCCGGAAGGAAGTGACCCGCACCAGACAGAGCCGCAAGCAAAGACATTTCAGTGAGCATGACCAAACCAAAACCCCAAAAACGGTGGCATGTAACATGGAAGGATGTGTCTACAAATCAACATTACTCTGGCACAGCGTTATGATTACTCCCTATGACATGGACTGTTTATGATCATATTGGCAAATCTTATCATCACGCCAGTTCTCTTGAAGTCTGGGCATGGAATACAGACTTCCAACAGGTTCTTTGCTAACAGAACTCTCTGGCGTCCTCCACTCTCATAGTTCGTCTCTTACACACTCGCTTACAAGGCTCTTGATTTGCCGATCAGATAAGACACGGTCTATTGGATCAAGGTAAGATTATCTAAGTCTTCCCTGGTCCCTGCATCCTTCAGCTTTCGTTTTGGAGATTTGTTACTTTTGGCGGAATATAGACGTTTCAATGTTTAAAGTTTTTCATATATATCTGACCAATAGTTTCAAGAATAATCGTCGTAACATTAAAACCAATTTCACGGCACGTACAAGTTGTTAAGCACTATAAAACCTTATTGTAATAGCTACTGGTTTTTTGCTCGGTTTTCTTAAACGTTCATTGCAAACATTTACGAATACAATTAAGCAGTTAGGCCCAAAATCAAGGCTAATTTTAAAAGTCCAGGGGAAAGGACCCAGCCTGAAAATTGTTTAATCAGGCCGAACTTTGTGCTAAGTATCCAATATTTGTTAATTTCTGTTCAGTAATGTTGTTATAGAAGCTTAAGAATTACGATTATAGCTTTTAATTGGTATTCAGAGAGATGGGCACATCGAAATGCCTATATGCCTCAAGCGGGGGTACTGGGTACAGCAAAACATCCCGTGCCTTTTTTTGTCTTCTTTTTTGTTATTTTTTTGAAGTGACAGTCTTTAGGCGCGATGGGCATTTTTTGAGATGGGATAAAACAATTGAACTCGCTACACTGTTACCGTTACCGACACCTCTGTATACAAGTATGTACATATATTGCGTATGTACGTACATAGATAGACATGCACGTTAGAATTTTTTGACATGGGGAAAAAACCATTGAACTCACGACACTGTTACCGTTACCGACATATCTATATAAAAAAAAAATCTAAAAATATTACCTGACGATTCAAAAAATACACACGTAATTGTTCAAGTTTTCTGTTCTGTCGGCACTCCCGGAATGCCACTGTTTGTTTTTGAAATGAAGACTTCTTTAGGCGCGTTGGGCATTTTTTTAGATGAGAAAAAGCAATTGAACTCGCGACACCGACACCTCTGTATATATAATAATAATAATATTAGCCCTGTTCAGAAACTGTCCCACTGCTGGGCACGGGCCTTCTCTCAAACTGAGAAGGTTTAGGCCATACTCCACCACCCTGGCCCAGTGCGGGTTGGCGAACTTCACACACCTTCGAGAAACTCTTAGGCCTGCAGGTTTCCTCACGATGATTTTCTTCACCGTTAGAGCAAGTGATAGTTGAGTTTTAAAACGCATATGCTTTCGAAAAGACAGAGGTGCGTGACTGGATTTGAACCCGAGACCAATAACGCTGACTATGTTAGGTCCCAATGTGAAATCCAAATGGCCCCAAATGGAAGTGAGCCGATTTCCCATCATATAAAATTAGTAGGATAAGAACTGTTCCTGCCTCATTATTCGCAGCTCGCCCGTACACCGCTACTTAACCAATAAGGCAGTTTTATAATTCTTGTAAAAATAACGTTAAAAAAGGCGCCATTTTAGCATCGTCGTTCTTCTCAAAAGAATTTGGTAATTGTTAACGAGATGTTTTTGCGCACAAATTAGATAACCATTTAAATTAAAAGCGGAACGGAAAAAAAGAAAAGTTGTATTTAACAAAAACTTTACTAACGGTAGTAAAAAGTGGACAAAATTGCGGCTACAAGGTTTGGTCAAATAGCCGACGGAGCGCGACGGGAGCGCGACGGAAGCGCTTGGCTAGTTCGGTTGTGACGTTTGCCGTCGCGCCGAGCGGGGCTGCGCTGTGTGGCGTCTCCCGTACATTTCAGTATATGACAACTCCCCAAGCCGCGCCACCGTCGCGTCGCACGAGGCTGCGTTGCGTGGCGTCTCCCATACATTTCAGTACATTACAACTCCCCAAGCCGCGCCACCATCGCGCTGAACGGGGCTGCGTTGTGCAGCGTCTCCCGTACATTTCAGTACATTACAACTCCCCAAGTCGCGCCACTGTCGCGCCGAGCGGGGCTACACTGTGTTGCGCCTCCCGTACATTTCAGTACATTACAACTCCCCAAGTCGCGCCACTGTCGCGCCGAGCGGGGCTACACTGTGCAGCGTCTCCCGTACATTTCAGTACATTACAACTCCCCAAGCCGCGCCACCGTCGCGCCGAGCAGGGCTGCGTTGTGCAGCGTCTCCCGTACATTTCAGTACATTACAACTCCCCAAGCCGCGCCACCGTCGCGCCGAGCGGGGCTGCGTTGTGCAGCGTCTCCCGTACATTTCAGTACATTACAACTCCCCAAGCCGCGCCACCGTCGCGCCGAGCGGGGCTGCGTTGTGCAGCGTCTCCCGTACATTTCAGTACATTACAATTCCCCAAGTCGCGCCACCGTCGCGCCGAGCGGGGCTGCGTTGTGCAGCGTCTCCCGTACATTTCAGTACATTACAACTCCCCAAGCCGCGCCACCGTCGCGCTGAACGGGGCTGCGTTGTGCAGCGTCTCCCGTACATTTCAGTACATTACAACTCCCCAAGTCGCGCCACTGTCGCGCCGAGCGGGGCTACACTGTGTTGCGTCTCCCGTACATTTCAGTACATTACAACTCCCCAAGCCGCGCCACCGTCGCGCTGAACGGGGCTGCGTTGTGCAGCGTCTCCCGTACATTTCAGTACATTACAACTCCCCAAGTCGCGCCACTGTCGCGCCGAGCGGGGCTACACTGTGTTGCGTCTCCCGTACATTTCAGTACATTACAACTCCCCAAGCCGCGCCACCGTCGCGCCGAGCGGGGCTGCGTTGTGCAGCGTCTCCCGTACATTTCAGTACATTACAACTCCCCAAGCCGCGCCACCGTCGCGCCGAGCGGGGCTGCGTTGTGCAGCGTCTTCCGTACATTTCAGTACATTACAACTCCCCAAGTCGCGCCACTGTCGCGCCGAGCGGGGCTACACTGTGTTGCGTCTCCCGTACATTTCAGTACATTACAACTCCCCAAGCCGCGCCACCGTCGCGCCGAGCGGGGCTGCGTTGTGCAGCGTCTCCCGTACATTTCAGTACATTACAACTCCCCAAGCCGCGCCACTATCGCGCCAAGTGGGGCTGCGCTGTGTGACGTCTCCCATACATTTCAGTACATTACAATTTTCCAAGCCGCGCCACCGTCGTGCTGCGTCGGCAATGTGGCGAAACCTTGAAGGATTGCTTTTTGACGGTAAATTTAATTAAAATAAAACACTTTCACGCTTATATTCCCCAAGCGGGGGTAGCAAAGGTGTACTGTGTACACCTACTTTCCGCCGACGTTGTTAAGTCCCATGTAATGGGGAGCGAGCCTATTGCCATATACCGGGCACAATTCCAGACTCTGTCCTGATACTAGGAATTTTTCATTGGAAAAAATACATTTATCCGACCCAGGATTTGAACCCAGGACCTCATGATCAACCAAGCAACAAGGCAGACTACCCTAATTTAATTGAAATAGTTTTATAATACATTTTTATAAAACAGTCTCGCCTATATTCCCCAAGCGGAGGTAACAGAGATGTCCAGTGTACATCCACTTTTTGCCGATGAAAATATATCTTATACTAATATTATAAAGAGGTACTGTTTAGTAAGTATGCTTGTATGTTTGTACGAGGTAATCTCTGAAACTACTGATCCGATTCTGAAAATTCTTTCAATGGCTGAAAGCTTTACTATTCCCAATGATATAGGCTATGTGTATTTGTTTTTAAACGTAGCCCCACACTAGAATTTATTCCAGTGTCGTGAGTGCGTTCACAAACATGAAATATCACATACACAAATACCCAGACCGGAACAAATAATTGTGGATCACACAAAGATTTATCCCGTGCGGGTATCGAACCCGCGACTATTAGACACAGTGTGCGGAGCGGCTTAAGCTCGTAACCACTGCGCTAAATCATCTGTAAATTGTGATAAAAATAGCAAAATCATGAAATATCGGCGTGCTACGAATTACAGTTAACTATAAATTGATGATTTAAAAACAACAAGAATTGATACATTTCAAATAGTATACATATTCCCCAAGTAGGGATTGCAAAGGTGTAATACACCCATTTATTGCCGACGCAAGAAAGAATAACAAAACATATATGCAATACGAAAGTGGAAGGATGTAGGTACCGGGGAAGACCTAGACTATCTAACCATGACCAAATAGACTGTGTCTTGTCCGAAGGGCAAGTCAAGAGTCTCTGTAACCGGCGAGCATGTATGAGACGAATTATGAGAATAGAAGAAGCCAGAGAGGTATGTAAGGAAAGAACCTGTTGGAACTCTGTACTGTCGGCCTACCCCTTGATTATCTCAAAGTAATTTTTTTTGTTAGGGCCAATACAACAGCACTTACAAACGTCAACATTATTACATTTTATACATCTACCACCACTTTTTACTTTCTGATAACCATTTTTCTTTTTCAAAATTGTGTTATACAGCAATGTTTAATATTGATGTTCGAGGAGCTGCTCAAACCCAATCTGTTTTAACTTCAAAATATTCCGATATTTTGAAATACCTAGCCTAGTTTTCATTGGCGCTTTAAACTTATTGATAGAGAGGTATTGCCGGCGATGTTAGGTCTCAATGTATTAAAAGGTGAGCCTATTAGCATTTTACCCCATACAATTCTATTTACTACTACTGAAAAGCTTTATATAAAAAATAATTCGAAGTTTGAACCGGGACCGACTTTCCCCTTACCAGTTACTGCGGTAGTCGTTAAACCTAGTTGGAAGTCTTACAGGCGGCTTCTTCTTCTTAGCTTTTCGACAGCAAACACGATATAGTTATATGAAAGCAACCCAGAGTGTGGCCACATTGACTGCATTGTCAGAGGCAGCCACCAATCCTGCTGCGTACAGGAGTTAGGGGATGCGGAGCACGATATAAAGTGGGACATTGTTTGGGTTACGTGAATCTCCACCTGAACATGTGTTCCTTGCTACGAACGCCCTGAGTCCACAGTCTATTTAAAGATTTCCAGATCGGCCATGGTAATTTATGTCTAAGTGGGAGACCGCTGCATGGTTGCCGGGGCGACCGGCGGAGTTGACATTTTGACATACCTTCTTTTCCTTTTCTAGAATATCGCGTGTACATACTTTGAATATTCTATCTATCTATATATCATCACGCCAGATCCCTTACGGGGTAGGCAGAGAGTACAGAGTTCCAAAAGACTCTTTCCTTACATACCTCTCTGGCTTCCTCTGCTTTCATAGTTCGTCTCATACATGCTCGCCGGTTACGGAGACTCCTGGCTTGTCCTTCAGATAAGACCCGGTGTATTTGAATATTCCTTTATGTTTTGCTTTGTAAATATGTTAGATAAATTGTACTTCCGTGCCATATACACAGTCTATTTAGTATACACAAAATCTTTTCAATATACCTATACAAAGTCAAGCAAATACGTATTTTCTCCAAAGCCGCAGTGTCCACTTTATGGTTAAATTCAATGGGCCCGGCGAACACATCATCAGTTCCCGTTGAATGGAGGCGGGTTTGCGGTCGCCTTTATTCGCTATAACCAAACGCGGAGCGTTACGATATCTTCGTGAAATGATCTGTTAGGTTCGGGCACATAGTTATTAATAAAAACAAATCGCAGACTTTAATTGAGTTTTTGACGGAGGATGAAGACTTGTCTAGACGGAGCATTGCTAAAAAAAATTGGCGCCTAAAGCTGCCTCAGTTACGCACTATGTGTGTGTTATGCCAGTGTTCGTTCCATTCTGATCTCGGTCTTCCATTCTGATCTCGTACTCGAACCTATTCAAGCCTTTATTAAAAAGGCGACAGCCCGATATTTCACGAACGTGTCCAATCATAGTAATCCGCTAATCAGAGCCGCCGCCGACTACGAACCTAACTCCCCTCCTATCAGCCGCTACCGCCGTCCGCGGCATATTCTCACCGACCCTCCCGATGCCCTTACATCCCTTCTTTCGGATACAGATACCGCATACAGGATCAGGCACCGACCTCGCCGGCGAAGTCGAACAATCCCTTGCCCACCAGCCGGTGCAGAGCACCACGGCGAGACGCCTAGTATACGCCCTCCCCATAGCGACTGCCCAAACCGAGGCCGTTCCTCCTTAAGCTAGTTGCCCCCTTGCCCTTCTAGCTAGACCGTAGTGGTTGCACGCTTGCCCTTACCCGGTGAAGCTGTAAAGGCTCCTCGGACAACACCATAGGTCATTCACATACACACGTCAGAGTACGATTTTTAAAAAATTTGTTTTGAATTTATCTATCTGTGCGTAGCACTCACGCGTAGGTAGTGCATTCGTGTGCTTAATAGAGCTATTAGGCACACGAATGCACTACCATATGGGTAAATTTTATGCCGTTTCCGCGTCCATGACGCTCCATCTTGCTGCATAGACAAGAAAAGGTTTCGTCACAAAGCCGACAGAACGCGGCGGAGGCGCAACGCTGGCGTGACGCCGGCGGACAGCAACGCAGCCCGCACGTCACACTTCAGGTGCGACGTCGCGCCGGCCGCCCGGACGACCGCCATGTAGCTGTCAACGTCTAAAATTCAATCAATAACACTAGCTTCCCGCTCGCACGCATATTGGCGTCTTGCTCCGGCCATGTTTCATTTGAAATCGTGTCGGGCGCGGTGGTAGCGGGTCTTGCCGTTAGCCATCGCGCTGAACAGGGCGGCGCTGTGCGGCGTCTCCCGTACATTTCAGTACATTATAACTCCCCAGGTCGCGCCATCGTCACGCCCCCGTCAGCTATGTGGCGAAACCTTACTTCATCCAAGATTAGAAGAAAAGAAACCGGGTTTTTCTATCTATCTATATCACCATGCCAGTTCCCTCACGGGGTAGAGAGAGAGTACAGAGATCCAACAGGTTCTTTCTTTACAGATCTCTCTGGCTTCCTCCACTCTCATAGTTCGTCTCACTCACCGGTTACGGAAACTCATGACTTGCCCTTCAGATGAGATACGGTCTATTTGGTCCGGGGTTTTAAGAGCATATATTACTGATTGGTAAGTATGGAATTGTTAAAAATGTTTTTTATGGAAATGGAATGTGTTATTATAACGCACCGCGTTGCATGTTTAGTTGGCCATAGAGAATAAGGGCCCAGTTCACTTCTAGAATTACTTGCATTTAAGGAGCGGGTTTCTGGAAAATGGGAGTTGGGTGTGGAGCCACGAAACTAGCGTTTATTTTCGTGATATTAATTTTTTTAACATTTGTTAGTGTTTTAAAAACATGTATACTTATAAATTCATCCATATATATACTAATATCTCATCACGATTGTAATTCGAGCAGATGTTGTGTAAACTTAAATGTTCCGAATGTCCATATTATGCTTAAGCGATCCCAAACTGACTACATAGGTACACCTACATTCCCAAATCACGGGTGGCAGAAGTGTATTATATACACCCTATTTCACTGTCGGTGTTAAGTCCCATGTAATACTGGGCACAATTCCAGAGGCTGAACTGATACTAGAAATTTTTCGATAGAAAAACTGCATTTAAATGACCGAGGATTTGAACCGAGAACCTCGAGATCGCAACGCGCTTTATTCTCCACTAGACTAACGAGGCAGCCTACAAAGATAAAATCAATGGGCTTGACAAACACATCATCAGTTGAATGGAGGCGTGTTTGCGGTCATACACACCAGTCCACCTCTAGAAACACGTGCATTTAACAAGCGGGTTCATTGAAAATAGGAGTTTGGTGCCAAGAAATTTGAGGTTTGTACAGTTATTATTATTTTACTTGCACTGCTTTTGACAACATACTAAATACTGAGTTCTTAGATTTACGCGAATATTACACATGAAATAAAACTATTTTGTTCGGATTTTATCGCGGTTTATTTTGATTTTTAAGTTCCCGACGTTTCGAGTGCTTTGCAGCACCCATGGTCACGGGAAGGACTGAGGTGTTAGACGTCCAAAAGGCATAGTTGTTCCGGGGTACCCTCAAACTTCTTAATTATTTTTGTTTTTGTTGGTCCGATCTACGCAGAATGAGCTCACGGTGTCTTGAGGTCTTGCAGTGGTATGCTTGGTTTTAGATTTGATTATATTAATTACTGGATCCCAAGACGATGGAAGCACCCAGCCATCTTCTCTATTGAAATTAGGATGTTTTTTTATTTCAATAGCCTCGCGAACCATCCTTGGTAGGAATCGGTGTTCTTTCACGAGGATTTGTGGTCTATCAAATCTGATGTTATGGCGGGTGCGGTCAAGGACATGTTCACAGACTGCAGACTTCTTTGAGCGACGGTGTTTTAGGTCAGCTATGTGTTCTTTAACCCGAGTTTTTACTGGTCTTTTTGTTTGTCCTATGTAAGAGAGACCACATTCACAATCAAGCTTGTATACTCCTGCATCTTGAAGAGGGATGTGACACTTGACAGATGGTAAAAAATGACTGATCTTCTTTGGCGGCTTATAAAATGTTTTAAATGAAGCACGCTTCAAGATGTAGCCAATCTTATCTGTGACTCCTCTTATGTAAGGTAGTACAGCAGGGAGACGCTCGACTGTGGCTGGTTTCACTCGGTCACTGTGACGTTGGCGGGGGACTCGAAGCTTATTGTCGTGCAGGACTTGCTTGACATGTTGAAGCTCGGCAGCCAGATGTTTCTTGTCACAGATCCCTTGTGCTCTCTGAAACAAAGATTTACCCACAGTAGCTAACTGTGATGGATGGTGGTGAGATTCTCCGTTTAAGTACCTATCAGTATGGGTCTTTTTTCTATAAACCGTATGGCTTAAGGTGTTGTTGGGGTTACGGATTACTGAAACATCTAGGAAAGCTAGGGAATTGTTTGCCTCCAACTCCATTGTAAACTGAATTTTAGGGTTAATGGAGTTAAGATGATTAAGGAATACATTAATTTTGTCAGATGGTAATATTGTGAAAGTATCATCTACGTACCGCTTGTAGAAACTTGGCTTTACAGGTGAGGTACGAAGGGCTGTCTCCTCAAAGTCTTCCATGAATATATCGGCAACAATGGGAGATACAGGGGAGCCCATCGCCACACCATCTACTTGCTTGTAGAACTGCTCCTTCCACAGTAGGTAGCCAGATGTAAGGCAGTGTCTCAATAGTTCTGAGTATTCCGCTGGCATGTTGTTCTCCGCTAGTTTCCTTTCTACAATTTCGACACAGTCTTGTACAGGTAAGCATGTGAATAGTGACTGGACATCTAAAACCAAGCATACCACTGCAAGACCTCAAGACACCGTGAGCTCATTCTGCGTAGATCGGACCAACAAAAACAAAAATAATTAAGAAGTTTGAGGGTACCCCGGAACAACTATGCCTTTTGGACGTCTAACACCTCAGTCCTTCCCGTGACCATGGGTGCTGCAAAGCACTCGAAACGTCGGGAACTTAAAAATCAAAATAAACCGCGATAAAATCCGAACAAAATAGTTTTATTTCAAACATACTAAATACTATTTTATGTACTTACATATCATCAAAACGATATTTTGAGCAAATGTTTGATACTGTTTAATATTCCAAACGTTTACATTTCTTTGGGACTTTGCCGTACAAATTCTGGTCTGCGTGCACCCCTTCATAGATTGTGCAATATTAATAACAAAAGTTTTGTAGATGTGGGCATTTCCATTAAAAACTCTTATATGTTTAAAAAGGCTCTTAATGCTAAATTGCAAAATTCATCACGTTAATCTTCTAACCAGTTAAATTTCTTAACAATGACATATCAGCCATAAGTTTATGAAAATCGCGTCTAATGACGTAACCATTTTCTCTTTCCTTTTATGTGGTAACATGAGGATAACGTGGTGGGTTGCACCTTTAATTAACATTTTCTGTATAATACTGTATACTTACATAATAATATTAGCCCTGTTAATAAGCTGTCCCACCGTTGGGCACGGGCCTCCTCTCAAACTGATAGGGTTTAGGCCATAGTCCACCACGCTGGCCCAGTGCGGGTTGGCGAACTTCGAGAAACTCTTCGGCATGCTGGTTTCCTCGCGATGTTTTCCTTCACCGTTAAAGCAAGTGATAATTAATTTTGAATACGTACATGCTTTCGAAAAGACAGAGGTGCGTGCCTGGGTTTGAACCCGAGACCTCTGACTTTGCAGTCTAGCGGTCTAACCATTGGGCTATCACTGCTAGCCATTTATGTGCAACTGCTTGTTATCCCTACGTAATAAATAAATAATTTCACTAAGACCAACTCAAACGCAAACCGTTAAACAATTTTTTTGCGTGGAATTATTTTTAATACATTTACTTATATAAAATAGTGATTGTAAGTAGACTGAACGATCCTTGTCCGAAACAAATAATTATTCAAAATCACCAGTTATTTAAGTTCATACGTAGATATTCTGCTTTTACGATAGAACCAAATACGCTATTTTACTACTTATCTCGTAATATCAGGGTTCCAGACACTACAGAAAAATCTCTAATTCTTTAAAATAATGACATTTTTACCATATGGTTGAGCTTACGCATAGCCTAACATCATTGATATATATTTATAGTATTACTTTCGATAGTTATATTATTCTAAAGGACTAAGTTCTTAGATTTACGCGAATAATACACATGAAATAAAACTGTTTTTCGGATTTTATCGCGGTTTATTTTTTACTTTTAAGTTCCCGACGTTTTGAGTGCTTTGCAGCACCCATGGTCAAGGGGGGGACAGAGGTGTTAGACGTCCAAAAGGCACAGCTGTTCCGGGGTACCCTCAAACTTCTTAATTTTTTTTGGTGATCCGATCTAAGCAGAATGAGCTCACGGTGTATTGAGGTCTTGCAGTGTTATGCTTGGTTTTGGATTTGATAATATTAATTACCGGATCCCAAGTCGATGGAAGCACCCAGCCATCTTCTGTATTGAAATTAGGATGTTTTTTTAATTTCAATAGCCTCGCAAACTATCCTTGGAAAGAATCGGTGTTCTTTCACGAGAATTTGTGGTCTATCAAATCTGATGTTATAGCGGGTGCGGTCAAGGACATGTTCACAGCTTGCAGACTTCTTTGAGCGACGGTGTTTTAGGTCAGCTATGTGTTCTTCAACCCGAGTTTTTACCGGTCTTTTTGTTTGCCCTATATAAGAGAGACCACATTCACAATCAAGCTTCTACACTCCTGCATCTTGTAGAGGGATGTGACACTTGACAGATGGTAAAATTGACTGATCTTCTTCGGCGGTTTATAAATTCTATTTGATAGTATTTGATACTATAATCTTTGTCATAAAATTTCAATGACAACAAAAGCCTGTCCAAAATTTAGTACTCATATAATACAAAGCAACAAATCTTAATGCCAAAAAAATTTTTCAATCCATCCAAAATATAGAACGTATTTCACCAGATAACTAAAACAAAGACCCATTCCGAAAACGAACGGGCCATAACATCCATCCTTCATAAAAAGGACATCAGTCAAGATAGGAGTATGTAAAATAGGTACGTACGAATTACTTAAAATACCTGTGCCGCTGGACCATTCCGCCGGTTTTATGGCCCAACATAAAGAGTACACATTGACTATGTTACTGTGTACCCTTATGTGCTATATCCAAACGCGTCGCGTTAAGATATATTTGTGAAATGATCATGTAATCGTATTCTATATCCTGTACAATAATGAAGTATGACAAAAGAATTGGCACAGTGGTTCAGAGTTTCAGCCGCTCCGCCCATTGAATCGAATAGTCGCTACTGTTGTAAAAACGCTCGAGTCGGCGCTTAAAATGCTCGCGTCTTCTACGTGTTTCAACGCTCGTGAGCGTAGACTCAGCGCTAAACGCTCGTCTTCAACGCTTATTTTTACAACACTAATATTCGCCGGTTTAATTCCCGTCGAATAGTCGCCGGTTTAATTCCCATTGAATAGTCGCCGGTTTAATTTGCAATGAATAGTCGCCGGTTTAATTCCCAATGAATAGTCGCCAGTTTAATTCCCGTCGGATAGTCGCCGGTTTAATTCCCATTGAATAGTCGCCGGTTTAATTCCCATTGAATAGTCGCCGGTTTAATTCCCATTGAATAGTCGCCGGTTTAATTCCCGTCGAATAGTCGCCGGTTTAATTCCCATTGAATAGTCGCCGGTTTAATTCCCATTGAATAGTCGCCGGTTTAATTCCCGTCGAATAGTCACCGGTTTAATTCCCATTGAATAGTCGCCGGTTTAATTCCCATTGAATAGTCGCCGGTTTAATTCCCGCAAGGGAAAAAACTTTGTGCGACCTACAATAATTTGTCTCGGTCTGGGTATAGGTATTTTCATGTTTGTAAACGAATCCATGACACAGGAATAAACTCTGGTGTGGAGCTACGTTTTTTAAAAAGAAAGAAAAATTAAACGTATTTTCCACGAAGATATCATAACGCGCCGTGTTACGTGTTTGATTGGTCATAGCAAATAAGGCTTTGATTATGTTATCGAAGTCTGCTTACGGCGAGACATTTTATCTGAATGCCGCCATTTTAATTCTGTTAAGCTTCAAGTATATGTCTTTTTATTACAAGCTTTTAGCTTGCAATGTTCTTTGTTAGTTTGTTGTTTTAGATCAAATTTTCGCAAGCTGAATTAGGACCTAATCCTCTTATCCTACGCAGTTGAAGTTTCTATCTCTATCTATAACCTCACGCCAGATCCCTTGCGGGGTAGGCAGAGAGTACAGAGTTCCAACAGGTTCTTTCCTTACATACCTCTCTGGCATCCTCGACTCTCATAGTTCGTCTTATACACGCTCGCCGGTTACGGAGACTCTTGACTTTTCCATCAGACAAGACTCGGTTTATTTGGTCGTGGTAAGATAGTCTAGGTCTTCCCCGGTACCTGCATCCTTCCACTTTCACATTGTATATCTGTTTTGTCATTCTTTCCTCTGGCAATCTTTCTATATGCCCGAACCAACGGAGCATGCCCTTTCTCATCTTTACACCGATACTATCTTTCATACCTACTCGCTGTCTTACTATGCTGTTGCTAATGCGGTCGGTCAGCTTCACTCCGCATATCTTCCGCAGAGCTCGCATTTCTACCGCATTTATCCTACTTTCATTCTCCTTCTTACATACCCAGCTCTCGCTACCATATAACAGCGTTGGGACAAGAACTCCGTTATGTATGGCCAGCTGCGCTTTATGGCTTAAGTGCCGGCTCCCGAGTAGCTTTCCCATCGCACCATTCACTCTGTTCCCTGCACTCACGCTTCTCTCTATGTCAGCGGTGTATTTCCCATCCTTACTGAAGGCGCATCCAAGATATACAAACTCATTCACTTGCTCCAGCACATCGTTACCAACCACAATCCTTACATTGTTGAAGTTTGGTTGGTATATTGGTTGAGCTCCGATGGCAATACATTTTATTGCTTAACAATCCGTTCGTCTCTGATGTATGTCGGCATGGAATAAGTTGCGCCCCCTGCTTGTCCTACAAACAACACCAACATTGTTAGGGAACAAAGTAAATAACATACACTTTTGGCCACATCAATCAAGGAATAAATTCACTATACTAACCAGTATTCTCATATGGCAACGATTATGGGCCATTATCGTTTGGTGCAAAGATTATAATAATGTGTTGCTATTACCTTCATGTCACACGTGCGTTTTTTAATTTCTTCTTCTTCTTATTTTAATTAATGTACGCACACTTTAACAGTGTATTTCGCCAATGTCAAGTAGTAATAGAGTATAACAGTAAATTATAAAAATAGGCTTCTTGTCGCCATTACGGCAAAAAACAAAAGCCGTTTTTTAATTTATCAAATGACAAGTTTGACATAACGAGAGAGTTATTTGTTTTTCATCATCATCATCATCATCTCAGCCTATACTTGTCCACTGCTGAACATAGGCCTCCCCAATCGCTTTCCAGCGTAACCGGTCCGATGCCACCTGCATCCAACGACTTCCTGCGATTTTCACAAGATCGTCGGTCCATCTGGCAGGCGGTCGTCCCACACTGCGCTTGCCAATACGTGGTCTCCACTCTAGAATCTTTCTGCCCCAACGCCCGTCCGATCTACGCGCTATGTGGCCCGCCCATTGCCACTTCAGCTTGCTAATCTTAACGGCTATGTCGGTGACCTTGGTTCTTCTACGAATCTCCTCATTCCTGATTCGATCGCGTAGAGAAACGCCGAGCATAGCTCTCTCCATAGCTCGCTGAGCAACTCTGAGCTTTTTTATGAGACCTATAGTAAGAGACCACGTCTCTGATCCATATATCATCACTGGTAACACACACTGACTAAAAACTTTAGTCTTAAGGCACTGAGGTATTTTGGATGAGAAGATGTTGCGCAGTTTCCCGAACGCTGCCCAGCCGAGTTGGATTCGTCGATTGACCTCTCTCTCAAAGTTGGACCTACCTAACCGGACTACCTGTCCCAGGTAAATGTATTCGTCGACAACTTCAAGAGTAGAGTTCCCAACGGTGAGTGCGGTGGGTACGACATGGACGTTACACATTATTTTCGTTTTGTCCATGTTCATTTTAAGACCCACTTGTTGAGATACTCTGTTGAGGTCACCGAGCATTCGTCCTAGATCTTCCAGCGACTCCGCCACGACCACAATGTCGTCGGCAAATCGAAGGTGAGTGATGTATTCGCCATTGATGTTGATGCCAAGTCCTTGCCATTCCAAGAGCTTGAAGGCGTCCTCTAAGGTGGCTGTAAACAGTTTCGGAGAAATGACGTCTCCCTGCCTTACTCCTCTTTTTATGGGGATCGCCTTCGTGCAATGCCCCTGTACTCGGACTGACATGGTGGCGTTATTATACAAGCACTTCAACACTTCAATGTACCGATAGTCAATGCGGCATCGCTGGAGAGATCTAAGAACCGCCCAAGTCTCGATCGAATCGAAAGCTTTCTCATAGTCCACAAACGCCAAGCATAGTGGCCGATTATACTCCTCGGTCTTCTGTATAATCTGCCGCAGCGTATGTATGTGGTCTATGGTACTAAAGCCTTTCCGGAAACCGGCTTGTTCGGGAGGCTGGAAGTCATCAAGCCTGCGTTCGAGACGATTTGTTTTTGATTAGACATTTTTATTTATGTCATTGTCAATATCGTTATGTTAATTTGTGTTATATAGATTCGTGCTCATAGACAATATAGATACACATTCTTCACTATAAATATAATTGTATTTTATTTATAAATTTATTTGTATTGTTTTACTTGTATTATTTAATATTGTTTCTGCCTTCTTCTGAGCTGAGTGCTGTCTTATATATGTCAGTTTCTTCTGCATACTTATTATTTTACTATCTTTATATTTTATATTTATATGTATATGTACAGGTTATTTTATTACCCGTGACGCCACTTACAAAGGTTCTGCCAGGATACCAGCGCTGCATTATAACCATAGTGCAGCAATATGCTGAGGCAGAGTCCTGTTTAGCCCCACACAACTGTGCCTTACTTTACATAACTACCTGTTTACTCTGTTTTGTAGTGTGTTGGTCAAATAAATGTTTTTCCTTTCTTTCTTTCTTCCATAAGCATGACATGAGGCGCCACCCAGAATTGACTCCAGACAAAAGAATTCTTAAACGGACAACAACATAAACAGGAATTTTTGTATACACTATGAATATTGATTGGTTGTTTTAACTCGCACCCTTATAAAAGCTAACCCTAGCTGCTTGCCTTTATAAAAGCTTGTCCTTAAAAAGTATTTATAAAATTCTAAGCAAATTGTTGTCATTACATCCTTGGTCTAGTATTGTATAATGCGAGTAACGATCACGAGATCCTAAGTTTGATTCCTAGGTCAGACAAAGTGCATTTTCTTTAGAAAAAAGTCGAAGTAGTTCTCTGAAGTCTGGCTTCGTGCCCGGTATATGGCAATATACTGCTTCCTAATACATTCAGACTTTAAATTATCGGTTATATGTGGGTGTACCAATCTCCCACCCCCAATTGGAGAATATAGGCGTGACGGTTTATATATTTCTATGAATAAAAGACCTCACCACCAAAAGGTGGTCATTTATCACTACATATATTAAAACAAACTCCCCCCGCCGCGTCTGTCTATCTGTCTGAACGCGATAAACTCCATAACGACTGAACTAATTTACATACGGTTTTTCACCAATGGGCGGAGTAATTCAAGAGGAAAGTTTATGTGTATAATTCACTCATGCAAAATTGAAGCAGTTCGCTAGTTTATCATAAATGATTTTCTATTAAATTAACATAATGACTGCCTCGTTGGTCTGGTGGCAAAGCGCATCGCTTTGTGATTACGAGGTCCTGGATTCAAATCCTAGGTCGGACAAATGTAGTTTTTCTAACGAAAAATTCCCAGTATGAGTCCGGAGTCTGTAATTGTGCCCAGTATATGGCAATAGGCTCGCCCCCTATTACATGGGAACTAACATCGTCGGCGAAACGTGGGTGTACTCAGTACACCTCTGCCACCCCCTCTGGGGAATACAGGCGTGACGGTATTTTTTTAACATAATGTCCCGGCCTAACCTGCGTTAACAATAGCTGTATCAAAATGCACGTTATACAAGGCGTTAAAAAATAACGTTGCTACATCTCAATTAACGCATTAAACATCTGCATAATCTCTTTATTAGCGTGATAATCAACGCATTATGACAGTAGTGGAAAAGCAGCGTAAAATTAAAAAACCTTACTAACTTTCTTACTTCCCTTCTTTGTGTGTGTGTGTGTGTGTGTGTGTGTGTGTGTGTGTGTGTTTGTGTGTGTGTGTGTGTGGGCGTTTGAATGATCTACGTTGCTTTTATACTAGGTGTCTCGCCGTGGTGCTCAGCACCGGCCAGCGGGCAAGGTATTCTTCGAGCTCGCCGGCAAGGTCGGTGCCTGATCCTGTATCTGTATCCGAAAAAAGGGATGTAAGGGCATCTGGAAAGTCGGTGAGAACGTGCCGCGGATGGTGGTAGCGACTGATAGGAAGGCTTTCTTCCCTTGTCAACGAATAACTTCTTATCAAGTTAAGAGAATGAAATGTTAATAGCGCGATCTAGAATATTTAATGCAGCTATGCAAGCAATTAATTCCCCTTTATTACACTAGATGTTACCACTAATTGCTTCCTATCCAAAAATATAGATGTCACTAAATACTCATACCATTAAGACTATTATTTAGGGCAGACAATTTTAGCATTAGCGCATTTAGAATTTAAGCATTAGCATTATGCGACTTAATCGATGCTGTATAGCATTTTGGCGGCTTGGTGAATTCGATCGCGGTATCGACATTGTGTATCATGTTAGCATGTGTTTTTTACTGGACAAACAAATGGTTTTTAGTTTATGACTTCAGCGACTTCATCAAACTCAAACTTGGGTCAGTACCCCAGCAAATGGTCATATTTACATTTTGTTTAACTTACAGGTTTCGTGATTAATTAAAGGTATTCAAGCGCTTAAAAATGTAGTAAATAACTTTAAATGTGAAAGTTTATTTGTATTGTATTTGTAAAGAAATAATATAATTGGAAGCAGTGATAGCCTAGTGGTTAGACCATTGGACTGCAAAGTCAGAGGTCTCGGTTTCAAACCCAGGGTAGCACCACTCTTTTCGAAATCAAGTGCGTATTAAAATTAACTATCCTGCATGCCTAAGATTTTTCGAAGGTGTGTGAAGTTCAACAACCCGCACTGGGCGAGCGTGTCCACCTACGGCCTAAACACTCTCAGTTTGAGAGGAGGCTCGTGTCCAATGTTGAGACAGTTTCTTGACAGGACTAATATTATTATTATTAATTTAATTGGAGGGTCTGAGGTCTTGTGTCATTTTCGTTACACCTTATAGTTTTTTTTTTATTTTATTTTAAATACCGCACAGTAGGAAATATTCCTGAGTTGTGGATCTAGTGTTGTAAAAACGCTCGAGGCGGCGCTTAAACCGCTCGCGTCTTCTACGTGTTTCAACGCTCGTAAGCGTCGACTAAGCGCTAAACGCTCGACTTCAGCGCTCATTTTTACAACACTACGTGGGTGGTACGTACTATCCCTTTACAATCGTGAAGTTTACACGTACAAACAACCAGATCGAAGAGTATTTCGGGAAGTCAACGAGGGAAGTTGTGAATTTGATTTAATTTACAAAACTCGTGTTATTTCGAATAATAATGGTTAATGTTGTTGGAATATTAACCATTACGTATTCCTATATGTGCATGAGTGAAGATAATTGTAACAAAATGATAAAACGTGCCTTTTCAATTTCCCTCAAAACGGCTGTCGCAATTGATATGTAAAGTATCATCGCTTTACTATCCAGGGTGGCATACTTCATCAATTTCATTATGATCGTTGCACTGCATCGTATCACTGTTATGCTTCTCACTGGACACTGGCAAGATACACTTAAAGAAGAAGGACCAGACCGAAATAAGTTTGAGAGTTACACAAATATTTGTCCCGTGTAAGAATCGAACCCGCAACTACTCGATTCAGAAAGCGGAGCAGCTTAAGCTCTTAACCAAGTCGTCCGTCAATAGTAGTCGAGACACAGTGTTTGCTGATGGGAAACGCAAAACTATCAACTTTCAGGTTTAAAACTATTTCAGGGTAATTCGTGCTAGACTAAATTAGTAGTTAGGTTAGAAATAACGCTTAGCACAAAAATATTGTAGTTAGCGTGACGCTAGCGAGCTGACATGCCATCCTTCAGCATCATCATCATCTCAGACTATATCTGTCCACAGCTGAACATAGGCCTCCCCAATCGTTTTCCAGTGTATCCGGTCCGATGCCACCTGCGTCAAACGACTTCCTGCGAGATCTTCGGTCCATCTAGCAGAGGGTCGTCCCACGCTGCGCTTGCCAATACCTGGTCTCCACTCTAGTATCTTCCTGCCCCAACGCCCGTCCGATCTTCGCGCTGTGTGACCCGCCCACTGCCACTTCAGCTAATCCTGAGGGCTATGTCGGTGATCTTGGTTCTTCTACGAATCTCCTCATTCCTAATTCGATTACGTAGAGAAACGCCGATCTTATCTCTTTTTATAGCTCGCTGAGCAACTCTGAGCTTTTCTATGAGACCTATTGTAATAGACCATGGATTCTTGTGACTCAAATTTACTAAATGAACATGAACGGGACAGAACAATTACTCGCTAGCGTCACGCTAACGTCAAAGTTTCCGTGCTAAGCCCTCAGTTTGGAAGTGCTGAGCTAGATATAATGTAACTAAGCTAGTGCAAGGATAAAGTTTGGGAAATGTTAACTGGAGGATAGATGTTATAATCAATTAAGATTTGGACTTCTCTGGATAGGTTTTAGACTTCTGGATGCCATTATAGATAGATAGATAGATGCCATTATAAACTTATCTATGCGGCCTAGTAAGTTCGTGGCAGAAGTAATATTACCGGGAAAATAGGTAAGATTAGACTTATCACTACATATCATAAAACAAAGCATCGAATCTGTCTGTATGAACGCATAAGCTCAGTAACTACTGAACGGATTTTCATACGGTTTTCACCAATAGACGGAATAATTTAAGAGGAAGAGTATAATTCACCCATGCAATTTCGGGGCGGTTCGCTATTAGTATATAATCAACAAAAACGACGGTTTCCAACTTAGTTTCACAAAAAAAAACGTATGAAATTATTTAAATAGGAAAATATTAAGTATTTTTATTATAAAACCCTTAAAAACATATTTTTGGGTACTTTTAGCAAATTATGCAAAAATATTATTGAAAATTTCAAAGATCTTTGAATATTTCAAAGCTAGTTTCACAATCTTAGATTTAAATATATAAATAACTCATTTTTTATTTGATATGTCAACGATCTGTTTCTCTCTTTTCGCCGCTTCAGATTCATTACCGCAATAACTCCCTCAGCGAAGGCTTAAGTGGTGGGAACAGAGAGCAAATACGAAATATGTTTATTAAAAAACATATAGGTTCCGTTTTAACTTATAAGTATAAATAAATAGTTTAGTACTGACCTATATGTGTGTTACGTTTTACGCGTCACAGTAAAAATTGAAAGTAAAGTATTTTCGCGTACTTTATTTTCATGTAAAAGTGTAAAAAATCGAAAATAAAGTAAGATACGTTATTATATAGTATGGTTGGCACTAGACACACCTTAGTTAATCCAACACCAATATAATATTAGCCCTGTTAAGAAACTCTCCCACAGTAGGGCACGGGGGTCCTCCCAAACTGAGAGGACTTAGGCCATAGTCCACCACGCTGGCCCAGTGCGGGTTGCCGAACTTCACACACCTTCGAGTAACTCTTAGGCATGCAGGTGTCCTCCCCATGGTTTTCCTTCACCGTTAAAGCAAGTGATAATTAATTTTTATTACGCACATGCATTCGTAAAGACAGAGGTGCGTGCCTCGGTTTCAACCCAAGACCTCGAACTTTGCTGTCTAACGGTCTAACCACTAGGCATAAACATAAAATAATCATTGTTAGACTATTGTCTATTCACCACATTACCATCCTTAATAAGGAATTAATTATGAAATAAATTTACACCAAAAAATAAAGACAGGTTTATACAAATTATAATTGACTCCCAACAAGAATACACCATAATTACTTACAAAAAGGGTTAACCTGTAATCAACAGCGAAACCTTTCAATATTTCCCCCCATTAGGCACTAGTTACGCCGATTGAAAGCATTACCGATAATACTATTGTATCATACTCGAGGTAATTGTACTAGGATTATTAGTCCACCGTTTTAAGTTATAGGCTGCAGTGGGGACTGTAGCGGTAGCGATAAATACAAAGTTTCGCTCGCATACTTCGTCGCAAGTTATGCTTGTGACGGCGATTGTAATTTCATGCGAAATCGTTTTTGGTGTGTGGTACAATATTTTTAAATGGGTATGTTCATTGCCATTATTATACTTAGCGGGTTTGAATATAGGGGTTCTAATGATGTATAGTTCGTAGCGCTGTGCGACCGCGGTGTTCTTACCGATTACCAAGGTTAAGCAGCGTTCGACTCGGTCGGCCCGAGATGGGTGACCGTTTGGGGCATTTTCATATTCGAGCATCTCCGTGCTTCGGAATGCACGTTAATCCGTTGGTATCGGCTACCACTTAATGTGGTAGTCGTTAAACCGAGTTGGAAGCCTTAAAGGCGGCTTGATAAGTTCCAACAGCAGGTGGCCACAAACCTGCCTCCATCAATCCGCACTGGGTCCGCGTGGTGGAGTATGACCTAATCTCTCTCACCTCGATTTGTGAGAAAAGGCCTTTGTCCAGCAGTGGGCAGTATAGGCTGATATTATTAATGATGTATAGAGAAAAAACTATGCTTCAGTTATCTGTTTTGGTTAGTCAATGATTAGAGGAGTTACTACATTATGGTGGGTTTGATTCCCACCTAAAGCGATTATTTTTGGTAAAGCGAATAACTATTCTGTATACAGTTTATTTTAAAACCGCTTTTTAGGGCGCAACTGGGGCGTAACTATACTTGGCACACAGATAGTTTATTACCATAATTAACACATAGAATACTTATGTAAAGTTTCTACCTAAAGTCAACGCGGATGAAGTCATGGGCAGAACCTAGTATTTTAAATGAGAAAGTTTGTTTGTTTAGATGTTTGTTACTCAATCACGCAAAAACGGCTGAACGGATTTGGATAAAATTTGGCACATAGATGGTTTATTACCTGATAATAATTAACTTATAGGATACTTTTTATCCCGGAAAAATGTTAGGGTTCTGTCTAAAGTTAACGCAGATGAAATTGCGGGCAGAAACTAGTACAAAATAATGTTAAGAGAAAAGAAAAAATAAGCACAATGATGGCTCTAAGACTGCATTTTTAGATATTGGTAAATTTGTAGTCTTGCCACAGTGGTACTACAGCGTTACCTCGAGCATCATATAATTTGAAGACACTGTAAGAATACATTTTAATGATGACGACTTGTTATAAAAGTTGTTGGCAATTCAAGAGTTACCATAACCGGCGAACGTGAATAAGACGCACTATGAGAGAGTAGGAAGTCAGAGAGGTCTGTAAGGAAAGGACCTGTTGGAACTCCCTTTTCTCTCACTACCCTGCAAAGGTGATGGCGTGATGATATAGATAGATTTGATGTAATAGTAGAGTTTAAGCTGCTCCACTCATTGGATCGAGCTATCGCAGATTTGATTGATAAATAAATCTTTGGATAACCTATAAATGTTTGTTTTCGCCTGGACGTTTTCGTATGTGAATTTCATATATTCAAACATAGTGTCCACAACACAGAAATATTTTCTTAGGAGGGCCTATTACTTGATGCGAAAAAAATTTGATGTTGCTTTGTTTATAATATAATGACTATTTTTTTTAAATATACATTATTAAATGCAGACGCTTTTGCCTTGCACCACCGTAATCCTGATTATACAGCGTAGCCCCAACTCATGATAAATATTAGTTATATATGCTCTAATACATCACTACCGATTTACTGACCTTGCTCACATGTTAATGCAGTTTGTATAAGATGTAGGTACTAATAAAAAATAATTACCATGTCACGATGAACTTCCATTCCTAAATTATCTTTAATTTATTTGTACCTATAGTCTATACTGTCCTACTGACAAAGGCCTGCTTATACTCCTTTTGTGTGTGTCTGTAAATGATCTACGCTGTTGCCCGCGGGGCCTTTACAGCTTCACCTGACAAGAGGTCCACAACCACCACAACGCTCGAGCTCGAAGGGCAAGAGAGCACAAGGGTGCCTCAAGGAGGAACGGCCTCGGCTTGGGCAGTCGCTATGGGGGAGGGCATATACTAGGTATCTCGCCGTGGGCGAACTTAGTGCGCATTGGTGGAGACAGGTTTGTTATTGGAACTCATCAAGCCGCCTATAAGGATTCCAACTTGGCTTAACGACTAGCACATTACGTGGTAACCTGGATCAACGGTTTAGCGGCCGTTCTGAAGCACGGAAATGCGAATATGAAAATGCCACAAATGGTCACCCATATCAGGCCGACCAAGTAGAACGCTGCTTCACCTTAGTAGTCGCACAAAATAAATAAAAGAAAAGCTGGCGACATATCTTTCTTTTCTCATGCGGTGACCTGGTACCGGAGAACGTAGCGTGGGCAGGCCCCCTACAAAGTGAACTGATAGCCTGGTGAAGGTCGCAGTTTGAAGCTGGATGCGTAGCCGGTCACTATGCTGATCTTCGTGGAGGCCTTTGTCCTGCAGGAGACGTGTTTGAGCTAATGAAAAGAAGAAATGCTAAGACACTCGTATTGATGCGACATTTTAGAGATGATCAACGTTTCATTTGGTTAGCCTGAGATGGATGATCGTTAATGGCATTTCAATTTTCAAGCAGCTCTTTGTTTCTAAAGCCACCTTAAGCCATTGGTCCATCGTTAAACTAAATAGTATACATTATGCACGGCTTGATATGTCACAATAGCAGGTGGTTACAAGCTATCCTACACCAATCTCTAACCTAGATTTGTGAGAGAAGGCTCACTAATGGCTTAGTATAAATTTAATTGTCAAACGGAAATGGTTGCGTGTGATTGTATTTACATACAAATTTCTACAGTACATCTATCTAACTATATCATCACGCCAGATTCCTTGCGGAGCTGTCACAAAGCTCTATAGAAAATATAGTTTTAAGGACAAACTAGGTCGTCGTGCCGATCTTTGGGACTGCTGATATCCAAATGTTGTTACAAACTTGTGAATAAAAGCTTTTTATTTTTTTTTATAATTTTTTTAAAATACAGTTATAACCTCGACAGGTAAGGGCGAAATACTCGCGATTTAGCACTGTTCAAGATACCAAAAAACGTATACTACTTATTCAGAAATATGATGTATTGTTTAATAACATGGTAACACGGTGATATTATGGGGTAGCAAACACGTCAACTGGATTGCAGGTGTGCTGATGTAAAGAACCCGTGGATGGGGCTCTACATTGTAATGGAACGCCTATCCAGACGATGGAAGAGTACAGTTAGCAAAAAAAATTAACTTTAGAAACAATTAGCATTAAAAAGCTTTTTTATGTATTAACCTCTTTCGTCCTACTGCTGGGCAAAGGTCTCTCCCATGATTCTCCACTTAACCCAATCCTTGGCCATATCAGACCATCTCTCCTCATAGGTGTCAAGGTTGTCGCGCCATCTTTTTCTACGTCTTCCCCGGTGTCGGTGTCCATCTGGTTGCTATTCGGTAGTGATTTTTACCCAACTATGTGGGCTCTTTCTGCTCAAATGACCTGCCCATCCCTACTTCAGCTTGGCAGTCTTCTAGCTAATCTATCTATACTAATATTACAAAGAGGTAACCTTTGTGACGAAGTCACGCTGACCGACCGTATTCGCAACAGCGTAGTAAGAAAGCGAGTAGGTATGAAAGATAGTATCGGTGTAAAGATGAGAAAGGGTATGTTCCGTTGGTTCGGACATATAAAAAGAATGTCAGAAGAAAGAATGACAAAACAGATATACAATGCGAAAGTGGAAGGATGTAGGTACCGGGGAAGACCTAGACTATCTTACCATGACCAAATCACCGTCATCACAAAAAAAAGACCGTGTCTTATCTGAAGGGCAAGTCAAGAGTCTCCGTAACCGGCGAGTGTGTATGAGACGAACTATGAGAGTGGAGGAAGCCAGAGAGGTATGTAAGGAAAGAACCTGTTGGAACTCTGTACTCTCTGCCTACCCCGCGAGGGAGCTGGCGTGATGATATAGATAGATAGATAGGTAAAGTTAGTGAGTTTGAATTTTTGGGGTGATTTCCGGTATTACTGATCCGATTTTAATGCTTCTTTCACAATTGGAAAGCTACTTTATCCAGAAGTAACACAGGATATATAACATAGACCCGGTAGGTGGCGCTGTTGTCGACCGGGTACGAAGTCGCGGGAAAGCTAGTAGAAAAAAAAAAAACACTTACTCGCTCCTATCATCCAAGTGAACATGGCAGAGATGAACTGTGTACATTTATCGTTGACAATGTTGTCTAATACTTGGCACAATTCTAGGTACTCCACTCTAGACAGAATTTAAAAAATCTATCTATGTTATCACGCCAGATCCCTTAGTAGTAGCCAGGGAGTAGAATTACAACACTGTAATAGCATGGAGTAGCAAACACCTCAACTGGATTGCAGGTGTACTGGTGTAAAGAACCCGTGGGAAGGCATTGATAATTTGCATCAAATAAACTATCCTACTAATATCATAAATGTAATATATTGTTTATTTGGATGTTTGTTCTTAGTCACGCATAAACGGCTGACGGATTGTTTGAAATTTGGCATACAGATAGTTGATTACCTAAATTAACACATAGAATACTTTTTATCCCGGAAATATGTTCCTGTCTAAAGTCAACGCGGATGTAGTCGCGGATGTGTAAACTAAAAAAGATAAAAATCTAAAGTAACCATCATCACACTGATATTATCCAATTGAAAATGCTAGAGGAATTTTCTGTACACGTGTCGCCGACGAAGTCAATTCTAAACTCTTGACTCTGGAAAGAATAAAAAAAACCTAAAAAGACACCATCACATGCCTATATTGAAATGCTAACATACTATCGCTTTTATACAACATTTTATATAATCCGACAACTCCCTCTTACCTCAAAAAACGGTTTGAATTCCTTCATGAAACGCATTCGAGGTTCCTAAGGTCATCAGAGAATCTGAGGCTGAAAACACCAATGCATTCCACAAACTTCTTTCATAAATCCTTCACTAATCAAGCTGTACGCTTGTGGAATGCATTGCCTGTTACGGTCCGACGTGCAAAGACGTTGCATTCTTTTAAAACAATGGTTAAAGATCACTTTTTCCTGGTTGGATAATTTAATAATTGACGCATAGTTGCATTGAATTAGATTTATATGTTTAGTATATCAAGTCCTGTGTATCAATATGTATGTAGTAGTATCTTATAGTATTTTATAGAATATATATCTTTATAGTGTACGCCACCAACTGCCCTCTATTTTTATCTGTTGCTTCTTCCAACGTACTGGTTGTCTGGAAGAAATTGCTCTTAGCAATAAGACCGCCAATTGTGCCTCTATCTTAAGTTAATATCACATTGTATTTTTCTGTTCGCTGGTGTACAATAAAGAATACTCTATCTATCTATCTATCTATATTCCCCAAACAGTTGATATACTGAGTACACACACTTTTCGCCGAAGATGTGCGGTCCCAATGTTATAGGGGGCGAGCCCATTACGATTATATGTGGCACAATTCTAAGTTCCGTACTGAAACTGAGAATTTCTCGATAGATTAACTACACTTTTTCCATCTGGAATTCGAACCGAGGACCTCGTGATTGCCATGATCACTTTGCGCTACTAGACTAATAAGAAAGTCTGACAAAGGATGTTATGATTTTTAAATTAAAAATACAGTCGCCTTATGATGCCGCAAACCTGTTAATTTACCTCTGTAGTTATATCGCTCAACTAAAACAAAGCCCATTAATTAACAAGCAAACACAAATTAAGCTTACTCTGGCACCTGCTCCCTACACTGGATAAAGTACTTCCCATGTTTTAGTCTACTATCAAATTTACTACTAATAATAAAACTTGTCTTAACGATTAGGTCATCATCATCTTCGTCAGCCCGTGTCAGTCCACTCTCCTCCACCAATCCCTGCCCGCTGCCTTACGAATATCGTCACCCCACCTAGCTACAGGGCGCCCTACACTACGTTTGCCGAAACGCAGTCTCCACTTAAGTACTAGTCTGCCCCAACGGTTATCGGTTCTGCGGCATGTGACTTGCCCACTGCCACTTCACCTTGTTAATTCGCTGAGCTATATCGGTAACCTTGGTTCTCTGACGAATAACTTCGTTCCGGATTCGATCCCTAAGAGAAACTCCGAGCATAGCTCTTTCTATAGCTTGCTGAGCGACCTTAAACTGGTGGGCAAGTCGAACGGTGAGTGGCCACGTTTCGGCTCCGTATGTCATTACAGGAAGGACGCAGTGATTAAAAACTTTAGTTTTTAGGCATTGGTGTATGGGCGATGAGAAGACTCGACGAAGTTTTTCAAATACTGCCCAGCCCAGTTGTATCCGTCTCTTAACATCCTAGTCAAAGTCGTTTTTACCTAGTTGGAGCAACTGCCTTAAGTATACATACTCGGAAACAACTTCGAGGGAGACTCCGTTTACGGCGATCGGTCCCCAGTCAACATGCTTGTTGATCATATTTTTCATCCAGAGACCGATTCGCTGAGACGAATTAGCAAGGCTGTCCAGTATTTGTTAGGAACTAAACATTATCAAGTGGGAACCGGGATCAACAGTTTAGCATGCCTTCCGAAGCACGGAGTCGCTCGAATATGAAAATGTTATAAACGGGTATCTATCTTTTTTTTCCTAGGGAAAATTCTGCATAGGACTTCCGCGAGCCTCGGGGGAAGCTCGCGGAGCGTGTCGGATTCCTACCGACTAAAAACCGACATCAGCACTTTGGACGAACTCCGGGATCTCCGTATGGAACGCACTGGTTCCCCTTATGTGCCGCGCTCTGAAGAGCCCGCCATCGGAGTGAGACTTAATAACACGCTCCTCCTGCAGCGGCGCGGTGCTCACGGTGATTACGGCAACACCACGCCGTCGTCCTCCTCGGGGTCGCTCGTAAAGTACGCTCAGACTGCCCCTTACGTCCACGGACGTAAGGGGAGGCAGGGTCGCGACCCTGCCTCATATTACGGCGGGGTAAAACGGTCACCTATCTTAGAGCCGAATGCTGTTTAACCCTGGTCGTCGCTATAAATATATCCACAAGAAAAATTCGAACTAGAACTAAAGACTAGAAGGAAATAGGAATATCTCCGGAATTTATTTGCTGCCATTACCTCGAGCAATATAGAATAAAAAACTAGTGCAAGGAAGAAAAGTGGGCGCTTACCCTGTATTTTCTGCAAGACGGTGGCTGAGAGTTTAATCATGCGAAAGATAAGAAGGTCGGAGGTAGGGTTGTCACACATCATATTTTTTTTTCTTTGAAGAAACATGAAAATTTGTCAACACACAAAGATTTGTCCTGTGCGGGAATCAAACCTGCGACTATTAGACCCAGTGAGCGGAGCGGCTTAAGCTCTTAACTACTGCGCCAAATCGTCCGTCAAACTACAGTGTAAAGTAACATTTTTGTTTTCGGTATAAAGAGTTCCTAATTCACCATTTACAATAATATTTAATTTTATTTCTGTCAATAGGTAATTAAATTAAATTATATTCATAACGCCTTTTGAAAGTTTGAAAGTTGGTTTACGATTGATAATACAATAGGTGTAATACACCAAAATTGAGGAAATTAGCACTTACAAAAGCAAGGTAGATGTTTATGACCTCAGACCTCTTTGTAAGAAATTTCGGCACCTCAAAGATTTAGTTGGAACCTTTGGCAAGCTGATTATAATAACAATTACACTATTAAATACTTCTGTAAATATTTACTGGCGTCTAAATATTAAAATATATTTTCGTAATAAAGAATGGGTGTTGTGCTATAATGATTATTAATGTATGAGTTTTAACGTAAACCAACTAAATTGACCTTATGTCTATGGAAGGAATCATAGGAAGTTTTTTTGTTATAACGATTGACGTCATTAAGAGTTAAACAGTTTGTATTTTGGAAATAAATGAGTCATGATTACCTGAATGGTCTTATGTAGCGGCTTGATGACGGAACTCTCAACAAATCTGTTTAATATTATAAAACTCCCCAGCAACTGATATCAAATGGAAGACAAATAATATAATAAAAGGCTGCGAATTTAATAAAAAAAATACCATCACGCCCATATTCCCCAAGCGGGGAAGGCAGAGGTGTACTGTGTACACCCAGTTTTACCGACGATGCTCGGTCCCATGTAATAGTGGGCCATATATTGGGCACAAATCTAGACTCCGGAATGATACTGGGAATTTTTCGATAGAAAAACTACATTTGTCCGACCTAAGATTTGAGCCCAGGACCCCGTGATCGCAACGCGTATTATTCGCCACTATATCAACGAGACAGATCTTTATAATCATTAGAAATTTATTTATGTCAAACTAGCTGTTCCCGCGACTTCATTTGGGTGATATTCAAGCATCTTTGAATATTCTATCTATATCATTACGCCAGATCCCTTGCGGGGTAGGCAAAGAGTTCAGAGTTCTAACAGGTTCTTTCCTTACAGACCTCTCTGGCTTCCTCCACTCTCATAGTTCGTCTCATAAACGCTCGCCGGTTGCGGTGACTTTTGACTTGCCCTGTCCAAGATCTACATCTTTCCACTTTCGCACTGTAAATCTGTTTTGTCATCTTTACACCGATACTATCTTTCATACCTGCACGCTTTCTTACTACGCTTATCTTTAAGTATTAGTACTAATTATATTTTTGCGGTGGCTATCTTCCGGATTCCGGAGTTGGTTTAAATATGTGTGTTTGTGTTGGTAATAAATTCCAAATATCTGTGGAATAGAGGTCTTTACAATACATATTACAAAATTAACACTATTTTTTGGAGACAGCCCTAACAAAATTTTGGATCTCCACATCCAAGACCTTTTGTGTCTCGTCGCAATTCAATTTAGTGATAAGGGATAAGTTAAGGACCTCCGAGATAAACAGAGAAACAAATAAAGTAGCCATCGATTGGAATAACGAAACGAGAACAAAGGATAAAGGAATAGCAAACGAAAATGGAAAGATGTAGGGGAGATTGAATTACAATGAACATGTTTCCAAAGTACCAGGCATGTCTTTTAAGTTATGTCGTTTCCATATTTCCCGGCAATTTTGAATTTGGAACTGTTCTATATTCGAATGTGTTTAAATTTTGAATCTCAAAACAGTTGAAAGTATTAGGATTAATGCTATTGTTTAGTCACAGCGTCGATTGGAATCTGTCAGGTTACGTACGAAAATGAATCTTTCTAAGAAAAATGTTCGTGCAATAATTTTCTACAACTTTAAAAGAGGCCTGACACGGCTTCAGTGTTTTGAAGAGCTAACATGTGTGTTCAGTGATGAAGCCCCATGTCTGCGGACTGTCGAACGCTGGTATTTAGAATTCCAGCGTGGACATACTAGTGTTAGTGACAAATCTCGCGAAGGACGCCCAAAATCCACCTTCACTGAAGATAACATCATTGCTGTGAGACAACTAATTCTCGAAGATCGTCATGTGACGTATCGAGAGATAAGAGGCTCTATTAGGCATCTCAGGGACAACTATTCAGAAGATCTTGCATGAAGCGCTTGTGTAATAAAGCTAGTTTGCCGTTGGATACCGCATCTGCTTTCCGACGATTACAAGCCGGCCCGCGTCAGATGGTGTAAGAAAAGTCTGCAAAGGTTCAACCGAGGAGAGTCAAATCACGTCTACGACATCATCAGTGGTGACGAATCTTGGATCTATGCCTACCAACCTGATTCCAAACAACTATCTACAATCCGGGTCTTTCAAGACGAGCCAAAGCCGACTAAAGTTATTCATTCTCGAAGCACTTCAAAGAAGATGGTGGCCACGTTCGTTGGAAAAACCGGCCATGTTGCGAGTATTGCACTTGAAGATCGTAGAACGGTTAACGCAGAGTGGTATACCACAGTTTGTTTACCACAAGTCATCGCTGAACTTCGAAAATCTAACTCAAAGCGACGCATCATCCTGCACCACGACAACGCAAGCTCACACAGCGCTCGTCAAACGATTGAGTATTTGAAGCAGGAAAAAGTAGAAATTCTTGACCATCCTCCATACAATCCTGACCTAAGCTCTAACGATTTCTTTACATTTCCTAAAATTAAGAAAAATCTCCGTGGTCAAAGGTTCCAGTCCGGTGAAGAAGCAGTCGACGCTTTTAAGTCAGCCATTTTGAACACCCCCATTTTAGTGTGGAATAAATGTTATAATAACTGGTTTGAGCGAATGGAAAAGTGTATTAAGCTACGTGGGGAATACTTTGAAAAACAATAAAAAGTACTATAAGGTTCTAGTTGTGTTTTTTCTTCAAATGACAAAAAAAGGCATGCCTCGTAGTAGATGTAGTACGATTTTTGCAACTTCATTGCCATGCTAATAGGTGCAGGATAACCGTGGTAGATTATTACAAGTTTTGGAACAGAAGTTATTGAAATAGTGTCACTTCACCGCGTTACACCTCGTGTAGATAGACTTCTATCTAATATAGGTCAAGTTATAAGTAACTTGACCTATATTAGATAGAAGTCTATACTTATAACAGAAAGACTTGTCCTATATTACGTTGTTTTTTTAAGGTTATTTTATGTGAATTTGAAATATTAGTATTCTGAAATATTTGACCAACCATTCAAAGATGAGGGTCATAATACTAATCCGAATCATAATACTAATACTAATCCGAAACATACCTATCAATAAATTTAAAAAGGTAATCAAAACTAGACTGTGTAAGAAAGGGTATTACAAAATTTCGGATTATCTTGAAAATAAAACAGATTGGGTTTGAGCAGCTCCTCATTCAGCAAAATTAAACAATGCTATATAATAATCTATCTATAACCTCACGCCAGATCCCTTGCGGGGTAGGCAGAGAGTACAGAGTTCTTTCCTTACATACCTCTCTGGCTTCCTCGACTCTCATAGTTCGTCTCATACACGCTCGCCGTTATTTGGTCGTGGTAAGATAGTCTAGGTCTTCCCCGGTACCTGCATCCTTCCACTTTCACATTGTATATCTGTTTTGTCATTCTTTCCTCTGGCATTCTTTCTATATGCCCGAACCAACGGAGCATGCCCTTTCTCATCTTTACACCGATACTATCTTTCATACCTAATCGCTGTCTTACTATGCTGTTGCTAATGCGGTCGGTCAGCTTCACTCCGCACATCTTCCGCAGAGCTCGCATTTCTACCGCATTTATCCTACTTTCATTCTCCTTCTTACATACCCAGCTCTCGCTACCATATAACAGCGTTGGGACAAGAACTCCGTTATGTATGGCCAGCTGCGCCTTATGGCTTAAGTGCCGGCTCCCGAGAAGCTTTCCCATCGCACCATTCACTCTGTTCCCTGCACTCACTCTTCTCTGTATGTCAGCGGTGTATTTCCCATCCTTACTGAAGGCGCATCCAAGATATACAAACTCATTCACTTGCTCCAGAACATCGTTACCAACCACAATCCTTACATTCGTTCTGGTTTCTTCCCTTTCAAAAACCATAATCTTGGTTTTCTTCACATTCAAGTGTAAGCCATTGATCATGCAGTCGTCTTTCATAACTGTGACTAGTGTTTGCAGATCAGTGGCTGTTGGCGCTATTAAAATCGCGTCATCTGCATAAAGTAGATGGTTTACCACTAAGTCACCCATTTGTACACCTTCACCTTCATTCATCGCTTTCAGTCTTTGAAGACTTTTGTCCAGATATATTATAAACAGTCTAGCGGACAACACGCAACCCTGCTTGACGCCGATTTTAACGTCAAACCAGGGTGACCACTGTTACCATCCACCCGTACGCATGCCTTGCAGTCCACATAAGTGGACTGGACGGCTCGCAACAGAGTGCCATCTATACCATACTCTGGCAAAATGTCCCAAAGTCTCTCTATAATATAAAATTTTGAAAAAAAATGGTTATCAGGAAGACCAAACAAATTAAGTTAAAAGACTAGCCCGCTGAGTCTCTCGCCGGATCTTCTCAGTGGAGGCCCCGTTCCGATCCGGTGGTAGATGTAAAAAATGTAATAATATTGACGTTTGTAAGTGCTTATGTATTGGCCCAAACAAATAAATGATTTTTGACTTTGACTTTAAATATTTTGCACGTGTAACATAAATAACGTAAGTTCACAAACACCCCAATAAAAACTTGTAAAAACAATATTGTTTTTTTAGCTTTTATTTAACTTGCAATGTTCGTGACTTTCTGGTTCAAATCTTGAGATACATTTTTCAAGCACTTGTGGGTATCCGATTGAGCTGAAATTTGGCATACGTACTAGGAGGGATCAAATAGTAGTGAGAACAACACACCCTGGGTAAAAAAAAAATACTGGCAGGCATAGCTCAGATACATATTTATTATATTAATAATAAAAAATCTTCGAATCTCTTTTGTTTTTTTCTGAATGTAGTCATTTGTTTGCTTCGTGTTGGGGCGTGTTCTCGAAAATGGAGAAAAACGAAGTGCGAGCCGATATTAAATACCTCTGTTTAAAAAAGTTACCGACGCAAGAGATTCATTGCGATTTGGAGGCAACATTAGGAGAGTCTGCTCCGCCGTATTCCACTGTCGCAAGGTGGGCTTCTCAATTTCGAGTAAGGAGCACTAGCACGGAAAAAGTACATCGTTGCGGCCGTCCATCGACGTCAGTCACCCAAGAAAATGTTGCGAAAGTCGAGAAAATTGTATTGAGCGATCGAAGAATTACCATCCGATACTTAATTCAAGAAACGGGCATTTCATATGGACGTATTCAATCCATATTGAAACAATCTTTGAATATGAGAAAAGTCTCCGCAAGATGGGTGCCGAGAATGTTAACCGACAGTCAGAAACAAAATCGACTTGACATTTCGAAGATATTGTTGGACAAGTTTCAAGAAGATTCTGAAAACTTTTTGTCTCGTTTCGTAACAATGGACGAAACATGAGTCCATCATTTTGATCCCGGGACAAAACAGCAATCTTCGCAATGGAAACGGCCGTTATCACCGACTCCGAAGAAGTTTTGTGTCGTGGCATGGGCTGGCAAGGTTATGGCCTCAATATTTTGGGACTCAGAAGGAATATTGTTGATTGATTACCTGGAGCGTGGAACCACTATTACAGGCCAATATTATGCAGCTTTAATTCCCAAGTTGAGGAATGCCATCAAAGAGAATAGGAGAGGGAAACTTCGAAGGGGCGTGCTGTTTCATCACGATAACGCACCTGCGCACAGGTCGGCAGTTGCGATGGCTGCCATTTAGCAAGCTGGCTTCGAACTGGTTGTTTTTATCTGTTCCCCAAATTGAAAAAATACTTAAGGGGAAACAGGTACGAAGACGATAACGAGGTGATGGATGCCGTGGAGAGCTTTTTGCAGGACCAAGACAAAACTTTTTTTGTGAAAGGGAGAAAATTGAAGCCTTGGAAAAGCGCTGGACTCGGTGTGTAGAGAGACTCGGAAACTATGTAGAAATACATTATTAAGTTATCAATAGTCATTATATTCTATCTCAATTTCACTACTTTTTGATCCTTCTTCGTATGTAAGTTCGATGACTGAACATGGTACGATCCTTAACAATAAAAACTTCCATATTTTTTCTGGATTTTTCCATTTATTGACAGCCGCTATAAGTTGACATGATATTTTTTTTAAATTATAGACAATCGTCGTGTAAACATAGACATACGTTTTGACTTTTCATTTTGTAATTGTAAGTATGTATCCTTATTTATATCATCTCGTCAGAGTCCTTGCGGGGTAAGCATCTCTGGCAAGGAGTAAGAAAAGAACGTTCCAACAGAAGGCCAATCCTAGTATTTAATTGACACTGAGACTGAATATTGGCTGAAGCGAGATTTAATTATGAATCCATCGTTAAGTCTGGAGCAGGCGTCGCATCTGCTGAAACCCTCAAACGGCGCACATATTGCACCCTCGATAGAGGTTATATGTTTGAGCCGTTTGGGGTAGAGACTCTGGATTCCTGGGGTCCTGGCGCACATCGTATATTTGGCGATGTGCTCAAATTGCTGGTCGAAGTAACAGATGACCAGAGGGCTGGCTCAAACCTCTCACAAAGGTTAAGCATTACCATTCAACGTGGCATTGCTGCCAGCTTTCTGGGCACATTGCCAAGCGGCAGCGATTTGACACAAATTTAATTATTTGTAAATAGTATAGATATAGTTTTTAGCTTTACATTATTTATTGTTCTTTGTTGTTTTATATCTTTTTTTTCAAATTCAAATTACGTAATATGTACATTATTTGACGTAACATATACTATTTATGTTGCTTTAACCATATTTTACCTTTAGGGTATGCATAAATCAATTATGTCAGAAGTATTTACATGAAATAGAATCCAAAATTAAAGTCCTCTCATACAGACCACTGTCACGCCTATATTCCCCAAGCGGGGGTGGCAGAGGTGTACTGAGTACACCCACGTTTCGCCGACGATATTAGGTTCCATGTAATAGGGGGCGATCCTATTGCCATATACCGGGCACAATTCCAGACTCCGGACTCGTACTGGGAAGTTTTTCGTTAGAAAAACTACACATGTCCGACCTAGAATTCGAACCCAGGACCTCGTGATCACAAAGCGATGCGCTTTGCCACTAGATCAACGAGGCAGTCGATACAAACCAAATATCAAAACTATAAACATTTTTTTTTTTTATTCATTTTAGTAAAACTAACAGCTAACAAAGAACAAGTATGGCTTAATTAGTAAATGCTGAAGGCCAATTATAAGTTTCCACAAATAATTACAATATGAATATAGCGTGGCAGAACATAAAGTGACGATAAAACGTAAATAACATACAATCAAAGAAAACACATACAATTAAAGAAAAAAGAGACCATTTAACATATTTTTAAGCTGAAGACTCTAGTGTTAGATAAATCAATATCAATTGTTTGCGTTATCGCATTATATGATTTAGATGCCCTTACGAGAAATGAGTTTTGTCTGTAAATGCACCTGCTGTATGGAATATTTAATAAGTCTGGCTTCCTTAAAAATGCAGAGGGAACGCGTGAACCGATCTTTTCTCGCATTTCGGGACAGTCAATAGAATCATTCACAATGTTTATAAAAAAACACTACAGAATAATAATTTTTTATTATTCTGCTCCATTAAAGTTCCGATCGGATTTCAGTATCATCTGCGTCTAATTTCGATATGATGTCAAGTTGTTTAATTTAAAAAACATCGTTGATTACGTGTTGATCCCATGTTAATTTTATCTGCCACAGTCTAAATAAAAAATAGGTATATCTCCAATTTGACAACGCTTTATATATTTTGCTGTTCATGTCAGTTCAAAATTTTATCGGAATATCGTTTACATTTGGTTCAACTTTTGGACGGATCTCAATTCGGTCGATGTCGATATTTTACGAGAATACCATTTGTGAGATTTATGACATTCAGATTAGATCCAGTCTGCGTTCTGAATACTTATAATTATGAGACCTTCGGATCACTTCTTACAGACTTCTCTGGCTTCCTCCACTCTCATATTTCATCTTATACACACTCGTCAGTTACGAAAACTCTTGACTTGCCTTTTAGATAATATAAGGGTTATTTAGTCATGGTAAGATAGTCTAACTATAACTTACATTATTATTTTAATTACTGATACTGGTTTCTTATTTAAATAATAAATTTAAAAAAAACCACTCCAGAGTAAATAACAATCCAGAATTGATTTTTGGCTAGTATCAATATACCAAGGATAGATTTGCTTACTGTCAGTTAAAATTTTGATAGATATTCCATACAAAATATATCAAAATTCTATCAATAGTATCCTTGAGTTAAATATACCGGCCGTTAGACACTTTAGCTTGGTTTTTATTATCACTTTTAGCTTTTTTTAATGTTGAAATCCTTGAAGAAAACGCTGAATTGGTATTCAAGGCATTGATCTCATTAAACATAAAAAAATACTTTGGATTGAGAAACCTCTTTTTTCGGGAGTCTCTTAAAGCAGCTAAAAGTACATATATAGTGTGACAAGGATTTTTTGGCCCATGGATAACATTAATAGGGGGTCGTTGGTGTTAAATTAGGGTTAACATTTAGTAAAATTTTCCTACTACGTGGGTCCGTACGATAACTAATTAAAAAAAGAACTTGGGTAAATTTAATGACAAACCGCCTTTGTCATGAAGTGAAATTTCACTTGATAACAGCGTAAGTTTCAATTTTGGCCGCGGGCCAAAAGGTCCTTGCACGACCTTAGCTGAAATATTAAGGAATACTTTACATATTTTGGAATGAACATTAAAATATTAATTATTTGTTATTTTTTTAAAAAACTAGTCCCACACTAGGATTTATTCTGTGTCGTGGGTGCGTTTACAAAAATGAAAATTCACATACACAAATACCCAGACCGGAACAAATAATTGTGGATCACACAAAGATTTGTCCCGTGCGGGAATGGAACCCGCGACTATTAGACACAGTAGGCAGAGCGGCTTAAGCTCTTAACCACTGAACAAAAAACAAAATTTGAGACAACAAAAGCTGGTTTGACCTACGTATTTCAAAGTTTCTTTTCATTATATCCCCTTATCCCTATCACTCTTATGAAATCCCATACTAGTACCTCTTCGCGCACAAGTTCCTTTTAAGCGCCATTAATTTTAATGAGAATTTAAATACTGTCATTCACAACAAAGGAAACTTGAGGCAATCGAAAAAATTTGAAGAAATACACATCAGAAATGATGTACCACAGGATCTCTAGGACACATCGAACGCTTAACATCACAATCCACGCGACATGGTCAGTATGAAAGTTAAACTCCAACAATATAAAATCGCTTAACATAAAAACAAAAATATGTACTATATAATACAAAGATTCCAATATAGAAGCGGGCATAGTAGGATTACACATGAATATAATTATCAATAAAAGTGATACACCCGGTATTGACATAAAGGTTAACACACTTATAAGTCTTAAAGCAATAATCGAATATAAGCCGCTTACCCACCATTTCATTAACCATTCACTTAATTCAATCAACGTCAAAGTTGATGATAAGAATAGCAAAACATCCTTAATATTGTACAATTCCTCGCCGTCTCTAAACATGAAAACTCTTAAGAAAACTAACCAGGATATGATGAAAGATGTAAAAGTTATTATGAGGTCCATACTACCGTAGGATACGCTAAGCACTTTGAGAAATTTTATATTGACGCTTGTGATATATTTTATGTTGAATACAGCTATTATTAATAAGTGAGCATAGTTCATGAAGAGATGTTGCAACGACAAGTAGCTGTGGATATCTTTCGGATATCTTCGGATAATGTAGATGCCGAATATTATTAAAATTATAGACACGAAGATCCAGTTCCAGAGAAATATTTGAGCATGTCTTTTTGTCTCAGGTATATCTAGTCCGTCGTACATGTCGATATGATGGTTTGTCTTCTAAATATTTTGATTCAACACTTATTTTGGTTTGATTTCGTTGGGTCTTGTGTCGTTTCAGTTCTTATTCTTCGTGCTGATTCCTTATCATCTTTCTTTTTTACTTGGTCGTCAATTTTCTTAGGTGTTAAAACTTCTGAGTCTGTGTTATCTGCGTTTATATTTGGGTCTGTTGTTATTTCAATATTGGCGATATAAAATATATTAGTCTGAAGCTTGCCTGTTGATTTCTTTTTATAATAATTAGTTCTTCAACTGGTTTTTGGTATGAGCTTTCTATAACGTTGGTTGGAAGTTCACAGAAATCACTATAACCAGCGTCCATATGGCTATCAGACTCAATTTAAAAATCACAAATATATTTTTTTAAATTGAACTTACAAGGGCAAATGTCAATAATGTACTGATTACAAATAAAAGAATAAATAATGAAGTTAATTTTAATCGTATCTCAAATTATTTCGATAACGCTAATGAACATTGTGAAAATCTAATTAAAATAAATAAAAGCTTATGATAACATATTAAGAGAAGTTTTTGATTTAGCCAATTATTTACATTAGCAATAAGGAAAAATTTCCTAGTATGTAATGAAATATACATATTTAACTCATCATACAAGGATTTAAGTAGGTAAGCCAATCGGCGCCCAAAATCTATCATATTACTTTTTACTTACATACTAGAATCTAATGAGATAATTGTAAGCACCGTTAGTAAGCACGAGATTGAATACTGACGAAGGATTGTGAACGAAAAATAAGTTACACTTACACTTATAGTAGTTTATTTCCACAAGACAGCACTCAGTGGACTTTCAACAAACATCGAGAGCTTGTGAAACACACGAAGTCGCTGCAGACGCCATGGCTCGTCTGTCGAGACGGTACGTCACCGCGCCACGCTAGCAGATCTTAGTATAGCAAGTGTAGATTGTAATGCATGGGCAGCAGCAGCCCCTGCAGCAACCACCACCACAGCAACCTCCGCAAGGTCTGCAACACATTTTGGACTATTTAGATGAAGAGTACAGTAAGCCGAAAAGGGTTAAGTCTAATGTAAAGCCATACCTCCATCCATAATTCGAGAAATTCGAAAGGAACTCTGTCTGTCTGTTTGTCTGTAACCTTTTCACGTAATGTTACTTTTTATCTAAAAAAACACTAAGGAGTGTGAAATAGGTGATGAAAGTTTGTATTCAACTTCGGCATATGAAAATTCATTCATAGATTTTTGGTGTCAAATAAAGGACTATGTGTTCCATCGTTGTTGAAAAATCATCCCTCAGGGAGATAAAACACTATACCTATTTCAAATTACAAATTAACCGGGGGTTTTAGCTAATTTAGTATATAATGTTACCATGTCAGCCATGCTGTGAATGAACATGCACAAAGACCAATCTAGGTAGAGGTTTTAGAATCATACAAATCACCTGAGTTTATTATCTACTGAAAAATTTTATACCCGCTCTTCATCATCAGTCGAAAGACTCCGACAGTAGGACACAGGCTTTGCTCAAGATTGCCACGATGACCGGCTTCTGCTAGGAAAAAACCTTCTCTCACAAATCAAGGTGTGAGAGATTACTCCACTACACGGACCCAGTGTGGATTAAATGAGATTTGTGGCCACTTTCTGTTGGGACTTCGACTTATTTTTCACTGCGAAAATCCTGCATAGGACTTCCGCGAGCCTCGGAGGAAGCTCGCGGGGCGTGTTGGATTTCTACCGACTAAAAACCCCAGGGTGGCCGACATCAGTACTTTGGAGGGGCTCCGGGATCCCCGTATGGAACGCACCAGTGCCCCTCTTGTGCGCTCTGAAAAACCCGCCATCGGGAGGAGACTTGATGACACGCTCCCCGCACCGACGCAGTGCTCACGGCAACGTGGGGCACACCACGCCGTCAACCTCCTCGGGGTCGCTCGTAAAGGAGGCTCAGGCCCTCCCACCTCCAAGGCTTCCGACTTAGCTTAACGAGTACCATATTAAGTGGTAACCGGGACCAACATATCTCCGAGCTCGGAGACGCGCAAACATGCAAGTGCTACAAACAATAACTCATCTCAGACCAACCGAGCTGAACGCTGTTTAAGTTGTGTGGTCGCTCAGAACACCACGGTCGGATAGCGCTACGAATGCCTCTAAAGATTGCCATGACGGCTTTTGTTCTGTACACATTCAGCTTTTGACCGCGACTTTAATGCTTTCCTAAATGGTCTAAATGACCTTCGTAGGGCGGCTGGCAGAAACTGGAGTTCTGCGTAAGTGAACGCAAGTTCTGCGTAAGTGAAAGTGCATTCTGGAGTAATGCGAGTAGCCGAGGATCGTACCCAGTGGCGTGCACTTGGAGAGGCCTATGTCCAGCAGTGGACTGCTATAGGCTGATGATGATGATGATGAAATGGTCTAAATAAAATTACCCCAATGAGTCCAGCACATGCTGAGCCAAACATCTTTCGGCACAGCTCACACCGTAGCAAACAATACAATAAGTAGTACCTCATTATATTTTATACTTTGTTTGTTTTTTTTATTCCTGTTCTTTTGCCATGCTGAATTAAATATTCTTCATTTCATTTCATTTCAGTTACCCAACGTTTCCATGATTGTTACTTACCTAGCTATTAAGCTGATAGTTTTAACTTATCAACTAGGTACATTGTGGAAAGACTAAATTTCCCAAGCGAGGAGTGCCAAAGGTGTACTTTGCACACCCACATTTCGACGACAATAATACAGTTACGAATGCCATTCCGAATATATATGGCCCCCTTTGGTATAATTATCATAGATACGATGTATTATAGAATCTCACGATTATTCTTCGTCTCTACCTCCCACATCACCAATTTCGTAGAGCATTAATACATACGAAATAACCGGACAGAGAATCAAACACGAACCTCTCATTCAAAATTGTAGAGTCACATTATTTTTTTTGGCTACTCTACCGTTTTCGAACATGCGTGCTATGGTTGAGGCGGGTATAAATGAATTTAATAAGGTTGGATAAGTGTGGAATGTGCTTTTCGGGTTTGTTTTCAATCGTCGTTCAATTTTTTGATGAAAAAGTTTTACTTTTTTTGTAATTAAAATAACGTAGCCCCCCACAAGGAATTATTCCTCTGTCGTAGGTGCGTTTACAAACATTAATTTTACATACACAAACACCCAAACCAATACAAATATTTGTGGGTTACACAAATATTTGTCCCGTCCTGGGGATGGAGTCCGCGACTTGTTAAGCTCTTAACCACGAGACCAAGTCGTTTGTTCTAGTATAATTGCTATTGCTGGGCATAATTAATAATAAAATCTTTTTGACCCCTATGAAAAAGCTTTTTATTTCTACAGAAAGACTACAGGATAAGCTACAGGCTAGTTTTTTCATACGTGCATCTACGTGCAGGGTGATGGTGGCGGTGACATAAAGTGACCCACGTCGTCGTGAGCACCACGTTGGTGCAGGAAGGAAAACATGCGATCAAGTCTTCCCTCCGATGCTCAGCTCTTCGGATCACGGTACAGAGGGGCACCAGTGAGTTCCTCGAGGATCTCCAAAGTAAAGATGACCCAGAGGTTTTTAGTCAGTAGGAATCCAACACCCCCCACCGTTACCCCTGAGGCTAGTGGAATTACTATGCAGATTTTTTCAAGGTACATAAAAGATGTGTGATTCTTTCTAAGCCTGTTTTGTTATAAAGTATAGTGGGTTCTTTATATCCATTGTTTAAAATGTTTATTAATGCAAGTTAAACTTAATGAGTAAATAAACATTATATTTTGGTCACGATACGACTTGATTTGTATTGGACATAATAATTGTTATTTTTTTATGAGTCTCTTAATATCTGCCCTTTAATAAAGTAACTTCTCAAACCCGCACTTTTTGCAATTTGAATAATATACTGTGTAGTTTTAATTTTTGTGGATATTATGTAAATATATCCACAAAAACACATATGACCACGTACCGGAAGACGTGGAATGGGCAGGCCCCCTACAAGATGGACCGATGACTTGGTGAAAGTCGCGGGTAGAAGTTGGATGAGTACAGCACAAAGCCGGTCGTGGTGGCGGTCTTAAGGGGAGGCCTTTGTCCTGCAGTGGACGTCTTTCGGTTGAAGAAGAAGATGTAAGTATATGCATGTCACTCTAAAATTCAAAGTAGCCCAAGCTGAACTTCCATAACAAATTCAAGAAAACAGTAATAGATTTTTCATATAGACTTTTTATAGACTGTCTTACCATGACCAAATAATAAGCAACCGGAGAGCCTAGACACTGGTACGTGCACTCTACCTACCCCGCAAGGGATCTCGCATGATGATATAGTTAGATGATATAATTTTTTATGTGAATAAAATATTGAGTATATTTTTGTTTCTATGTCCAAAAATAAGTATTAATAAATTCCTTTTCCATACTCGTCGACCACCTAACAGTCGCGGCGCGCCCTAACGACGCGATTTTCGGTGGAACATCCGGCGATTATCCAGCGGCCGCGGATGGTAACTATCTGTTACGAGACGCCGAAAAAATTCTGACTGGTGGGTGTATAAATAACTCATAAGTACGGACTTTCTAAAGGGGAACACTGTTCATTAATTATTTGCGAGTGTGTTAATTCGCGCTTTATACAATAAGTAATGCTTCGTTGGTCTAGTAGTGTGTTATACGGCTGGAAATCACGAGGTCACGGGTTCGGATCTGAGATCGCACAAAGTATGTTTTTTTCTGTAAATACATCCTAAATAACAGTTTGGTGTGACAGACGTACCTATCTTTGAGTCCTTACTTACGTTTATTTTTGTGTGATATAGAATATAGAGTTCCAACAGACAACGTTGGAACTCTATATTCTCTGCGAACCAATTCGAACCCATAACCTCGTGATCACTTATCGTTATTTTGAAATACTTGTTACTAGCTCCGCGTTTGTTACTAACTTGACCCGCGGCTGCGCTCGCGTTTATTTTACGATATTTTTATAAATTATGGCCTGTGTATTTCTAAAGTACAAACTATATTAAGGTAAAGTGCCATTTAAATTCGTTAAGTAGTTTTTATTTAAAATAGTAACAAACATACATCTCATACTTTGACGGACGATTTAGCGCAGTGGTTAAGAGCTTAAGCCGCTCCGCCCACTGGGTCTAATAGTCGCGGGTTGGATTCCCGCTCGGGACAAATCTTTGTGTGATCCACAATTATTTGTTCCTGTCTGGGTGTTTGTGATACGACACGACCCAGTCATCATAGTGTGGAGCTACTTTAAAAAAAATAAAGAATAAGAAAAGAATCCCTCCTTACAAACTTTCGCATTTATAATATTGCTAGTTTCAGCCCGCGACTTCGTCCACGGTGACTGTAGACAAGAACCTTTAATTTGTTCAGGATAAAAAGTATAAAAATAATAATAATATTAGCCCTGTTAAGAAACTGTCCCACTGTTGGGCACGGGCCTCCTCTCAAACTGAGAGGGCTTAGGCCATAGTCCACCACGCTGGCCCAGTGCGGGTTGGCGAACTTCACACACCTTTGAGAAACTCTTAGGCATTCAGGTTTCCTCACGATGTTTTCCTTCACCGTTAAAGCAAGTGATAATTAATTTTTAATACGCACATGCTTTCGAAAAGACAGAGGTGCGTGCCTGGGTTTGAACCCGAGACCTTTGACTTTGCAGTCCAACGGTCTAACCACTAGGCTATCACTGCTTGTTATAAAAAGTATCGTATGTATTAATCCAGGTAATAAACTATATGTGCAAATTACATCCAAATCCGTTTAGCCGTTTTTGCGTGATTGAGTAACAGACATCCAAAAATCTAAACATACAACAAAAAAAAAAAAAACATACAAACTTTTACATTTATAATATTAGTAGGATATAGTAGGATTATATCTCTATATCATCACGCATGATCTCTTGCGGGGTAAGCAAAAAATACAGACTTCAAACAGGTTATTACCTTACAGACCTATCTGGCAGGATTGACGAACAATATAAAGTTACCTATTTAATCCTAATTAACATTTCAGTTATTGTTATTATGCCATAAATGTCTTTTTATATATCTATATCATCACGTCAGATCCCTTGCGGGGTAGGCAGAGAGTACAGAGTTCCAACAGGTTCTTTCCTTACATACCTCTCTGGCTCCCTCCACTCTCATAGTTCGTCTCATACACGCTCGCCGGTTACGGAGACTCTTGACTTGCCTTGACTATTCATACATAAGTAGTATTTGATGTTTCATTCTTGTGTTTTTTCTCTCTCTTTATATTATACTTGCTATCATTTCATTTAAATTGAATGAGTATTCTGTAAAAAAATTCATTAATGTAACCATAATATGTTGAATTATTAAATTTATGATTTTCATTTTCTAACTAATTATAAAGACTAAAGTTTTTAGTCAATGTGTGTTACCAGTGATGCTATATGGAACAAAGACGTGGTCTCTTACTATAGGTCTCATAAAAAAAGCTCAGAGTTGCTCAGCGAGCTATGGTGAGAGCTATGCTCGGCGTTTCTCTACGTGATCGAATCAGGAATGAGGAGATTCGTAGAAGAACCAATGTCACCGACATAGCCCTTAAGATTAGCAAGCTGAAGTGGCAATGGGCGGGCCACATAGCGCGGAGATCGGACGGGCGTTGGGGCAGAAAGCTTCTAGAGTGGAGACCACGTATTGGCAAGCGCAGCTTGGGACGACCACCTGCCAGATGGACCGACGATCTTGTGAAAATCGCAGGAAGGCTTCGGACCGGTTACGCTGGAAAGCGATTGGGGAGGCCTATGTTCAGCAGTGGACAAGTATAGGCTGAGATGATGATGATGATGATGATGAACTTATTCGATTAAATTTGTATACCATTATGGTAAAACATAGCTGAAGTTGGAAAAAGCATGTACTAACCATCTAATTTTACCTATGTTTTTTCAAATAAACGTTTTATTCATTTATTCAGTCTAAAACCATCCGATTAATCATATTCCAATAGGCTAAAACTAGCTCATTCTCTGCATTCATAATGAACAATCGAGTGACAGCCATTTATCGGTAACCCGATATCGATACCGCGTATCGGTGTTCGCTCGATTAAAATAGGTCATTCGATCATTTTGATCGTTAATCGATTTGTCATGATAACTAGGTTTATTACCTACTGTTGTGAATTAGTAGTTTATTTTTTTCTTCTTTTTAAAAACGTAGCCACAAATTAGGGTGTATTCTTGTGTCATGAGTGTGTTAGAAATGGTAGAATTAAGATATTGGCTAAGTTATTTAATGTTTTATGTTAAGTCACTAGTATTGTTATTTACTGATTATACTAAATTATGTGATAAGGAAATAAAAGGGGCAGCAATTTAGAAGTTAAAGAAACCCAGATTATCGACATGAAACATATAGTTTATTACTCAAGTCAAATAGCATACACCATAAAATACAATATATACGGACATCATAGGATCAGATGCCAAGACGGGCATAATAACAATATATAACAGTAGTCACAATAAAAAGGTACTTAACTTGCTTATCCGCTCTCGATTAAAAACTCAGCTGTTTCTCAAATTACGTGGCCTTTTATACCCATCAGTTTTTTAAATATAGATGAGGACGTGAAAAGGTTATAATCTGAAAATAAGCCAATACAATTTCAGTATAAGCCAATCAGAGCACAGTTACAATTTAGAGTCTTTTTAACGAGAACTAAAAGAACGGCAATGAATATAGTGATACCAAAAATAGCTCTGTATTATTTAAATAATCATTAAATAATACTCACAATAATTATTTACAATTCTAAAACATCTTATAAAATTATCAAGTTGTCAATACAATCACATATTTAAATAAATTCAAAAACAACGGAAGTTTATAAATACCTTTTCTAATTATGTATTGGGTATTTAACCAAAATACATCATAAAGTCTTTACTCAAAAGTCTTTAATCAATTTTATACTTAATATTATGGTATTATCTTAGTAATCAATACTAGTAAAATATTAAATATCTAACAAGTGCGTTAACAAACATGAAATCCATATACACAAGCACCCAGACCGAAACAAACATTTGTGGGCCACACAAAGATTGCCTGCCTCGTTGGTCTGGTGGCAAAGCGCATCGCTTTGTGATCACGAGGTCCTGGGTTCAAATCCTAGGTCGGACAAGTGTAGTTTTTCTAACGAAAACTTCCCAGTATCAGTCCGGAGTCTGGAATTGTGCCCGGTACATGGCAATAGGCTCACCCTCTATTACATGGGACCTAGCATCGTCGGCGAAACGTGGGTGTACTCAGTACACCTCTGCCACCCCCTCTGGGGAATATAGGCGTGACGGTGTATTTTTTTTTATTACACCGATTTGTCCCGTTTGGGAATTGAACACGCATCTATTCGACCCAGTGGACGGAGCGGATTAAGCTCTTAACCACTGCACCAATTGTCCGTCCGTTTTACTCTTGACAGTTGGGCTAGTAGTGAATAATGCGCGTAGCGATTAGTAGGTCCTGGGTACGAATCCTAGGTCAGACAAGGTGTAATTTTTCGATGGGATTTTTTTATATAATCCGGAGTCCGGAATTGTTCCCGGTATATGGCAATAGGCTCGCCCCCTATCACATCGGACCTAACATCGTTGGCGAAAAGTGGGTGTACACAGTACAACTCTGGCACCACTACTTTGGAATATAGGCGTGATGGTGATTATTTTTACAAGCACCTAACGCAATATTTCTTTGTTTAGGTCAGAAGGCCAATTCTCGTATTTTATTGGCACTTGACTGAATTTAAATTTAATTATGAATTGATTGACATTTGGTATTCTGCTCCTCTAAAGTATCGATCCGATCTCAGTATCTTCGTAGTCTAATTTCTATATACGTCAAGTTGTTTAATTTAAAATATACTGTTGACTATGAGTTAATCACGTGTTAATCTCAGCTACCACAGTCTAAATAAAAAATATCAAACTGAAATTTTCAATTTGACGTTTGTTCTGTATATTTGTTGTTCATGTCATTTCAAAATTTTATCGGAATACCGTTTGTTTACTTTGGGAGAGATCTCGATTTGGTCGATGTCGATATTTTACGAGAATACCATTTGTGAGATTTATGACATTGAGATTAGATCGAGACTGCATTTTTTAACACTTTTTATTACGAGAATACGGGCTTTGGGGCAGAAAGATTCTAGAGTGGAGACCACGTATTGGCAAGCGCAGCGTAGGACGGCCGCCTGCCTGATGTACCGACGACCTTGTGAAAATCGCAGGAAATTGTTAGATGCAGGTGGCATGGGAACCGTTACGCGATTGGGGAGGCCTATGCTCAGTAGAGGACAAGTATAGGTTGAGATGATAATGATGATGATTACGAGAATTAACATTCAGATCTTGCAAGCTGAATTAGAACCACTTCCTCTTATCCTACGGAGTCGAAATGTGACATGTTGGTTCAGTTCTAATGACAATGCATTTCAATTGTAAGTATGGCCTGATTCTATACTTTTGGCTCACAGGAACTCCTCAACGGCCAAAAGTATAGACACGAAATTTCATATATACAAGGTGTATCATAAATAACGCAAGACCTCAAGACACCCCGTTCAGACAATTGCTTCGTAAACTCCATACGAAACCCAATTTTCCAAGTTTCAAATATTTAATCCGATTTTTTACGCACTTTTATACCGCAATTAACAATGAAACTTGTACGTGTATGTGCGCGTATTGAGAAATACGTTTTAGATATGCATTTGAAATCTCAATATTGCTTTGAATCAAGAATAAATTTAGTTTATGTAATAGCGCACTAAGGGAGTAACAGCGTTTCTAGCATATTTAAAAAAAAAAATATACTTTAAAAATCATCGTCTCAGCCTATATTTGTCCACTGCTGAACATAGGCCTCCCCAATCGCTTTCCAGCGTAACCTGTCCGATGCCACCTGCATCCAACGATGTCCTGCGATTTTCACAAGATCCACAGTCGATCTGGCAGTTGATCGTCCTACGCTGCGCTTACCAATTTGTGGTCTGCACTCTAGAATCTTTCTGCCCCAACGCCCGTCCAATCTTCGCTATGTGGCCCGCCTATTGCCACTTCAGCTTGCTAATCTTGAGGGCTATGCCGGTAACCTTGGTTCTTCTACGAATCCCCTCATTCCTGATTCGATCACTTAGAGAAACGCCGAGCACAGGTCTTTCCATAGCTCGCTGAGCAACTCTGAGCTTTCTTATGAGACCTATTGTACATTAAAAATAATTGGAATCAATTCTGTTATCAATTAAGAACAAACTACTTTCAGGTCTTGCGTTTATTATGTTACACGTTGTATAGGTAAATTTAATTTTGATCTGCCGTTTTAAGTTACAGAATTAACTGGCTGTATAAAAACCTGATTTTAAACATTTTTTTTCTTTTTGTAGGAAGTTATGTAATTCCATAAATTTACTCACTATCTATCTATCTATAACCTCACGCCAGATCCCTTGCGGGGTAGGCAGAGAGTACAGAGTTCCAACAGGTTCTTTCCTTACATACCTCTCTGGCTTCCTCGACTCTCATAGTTCGTCTCATACACGCTCGCCGGTTACGGAGACTCTTGACTTTTCCATCAGATAAGACTCGGTTTATTTGGTCGTGGTAAGATAGTCTAGGTCTTCCCCGGTACCTGCATCCTTCCACTTTCACATTGTATATCTGTTTTGTCATTCTTTCCTCTGGCATTCTTTCTATATGCCCGAACCAACGGAGCATGCCCTTTCTCATCTTTACACCGATACTATCTTTCATACCTACCCGCTGTCTTACTATGCTGTTGCTAATGCGGTCGGTCAGCTACAAATTATATTACTCACTATACAAACCAATAGCCTTCATATCTATCTATAACATCACACTAAATCCTTTGCACAGTAGACAGAGAATACAGAGCCTCATCAAGTTTTCTCCTTGCAGACTTCCCCGGCTTTCACCACTTTCAATATGTAAATAAATTCCGCTGGAATACAAACCAACATCCTGTAATTCTAATCCACCAAACAACAGGATACAAAGCGTATTAACTTTGGATACTATGTACAAACTGCGAATGTCGCAATACTTAAACCATAATTCTTCGGAGCACATTAACGGTTAGGCGGTAAAGTTGTTCCGCAAAGCGAAAACTCACCGATGGCAGAACTTAGTTCAAAGTTTCAAGCTTACGCCTTTAATGGGGCTGGCGTATCAGGATTGATCGATGTTAAACTAGTATTGAGAAGTAGCTATAATAGTTAATAATCAATACGTTATAAATAAAATTGAAGTATCTGATTGTAATTTCAAAATAACAGCTTTTTACTAAATTCATATGAAAGTATATACGGTACTGAAAACAAAATAGTAATTTTTAAAGTTTTTGTCTGTCTGTTTGTTCTGGCTAATCTCTGAAACGGCTGGACCGATTTTAACGGATTTTTCACTGGCAGATAGCTGATGTTATAAGGAGTAACTTGGGCGCCTTTAATTTCAAAAAAACGCTTTTTTTATTAAACTTCACGCTGGCAATATCACGGGTAACAGCTAGTAGTCAATAAGCTACAAGTAAAGATACTCGTAAAAGGTATATCATCACGCCAGATCCCTTGCGGGGTAGACAGAGAGTACAGAGTTCCAACAGGTTCTTTCCTTACAGACTTTTCTGACTTCCTCCACTCATAGTTCGTCTCCTACACGCTCTCCGCGCTGGTCACAGAGTTCAAAAAATATATTTTGTGTTTACAAAAAGACGAGAAGGGTCACTTCCGAGTTGTTAATTTTCATTTTTTTAACCAACTACATACCTACTACTAGATCGGAAAGTGGCCACCCCTAAGAAGATGCGGCGAGAAACTCAGCGGGCTTGTCTTTTTAATTTTATTTTTTTATTTTATTCTTTATTGTACATAAAAACAAAAATTGTAAGTACCTTTACACATATTATGTACAAAGGCGAACTTAACTCAATTTGAGTTGTCTACCAGTTAACCTTGGAGTGCATGGAGAATATTTGTTGTAAGTGAAGGCAATTGTACAACTATTCGATAATTCCAAAAGGATAAAAGTAGAGATTAATATGAAAGTACCTATAAGTATAAATAATCATAATATAAAGAATATAATGGAATTTGTATCAACTCGAAAGGAAATGCTCTTTAACTCTTCCTCTAAAGACATCTAGAGAACAGCTCTCGCGTATGGAATGTGGAAGGGAGTTCCATAGTTTCACCCCACATACATTAAAAGGCTGGAAATATGAAGAGGAGTACGTAGAAGGAGAGAGGTAGCCTTACGACAAGCTTTTCCCCTGGGAATAAGGAATTCGAAACGTTCACGAAGATATTCAGGTGAGTGAGGGTTATGAAGAACAGAGTAAAGAAGAGGGAGAATGTGTAAATCCCGACGTCGCCGAATAGGTAGCCACTAGCGTTCGAGTTTATTAACAAGTTCCTCTGTAGCGTCAAGAAAACAAACATCGGCATAATCCAAAAGTGATAGAAGGAGGGACTGAGCAAGAATTGTTCTAGTTTGAAAGGGTAGGTATTTACTTAATTCTCTTTCTCTTTTTTCTTACTATCTTGTTAACTAACTGTATAATAAGTGATCAAACGAACTTACCTGAAGTGAAGTTCGATCATTATTATACGAAGTCCTTCGTTCGAAGATATAAACTATATTAGCAGCTCTCTCGAGTCGCTTGGCAACCGCGCGTCATTTAGAAACTTCAAAAGCCTCTATGGTATCTGTGGACATAACCTCTGGAACCATTCCTTTTAGAAGTAGTACATTTCAACTTTACCAACGGGCAGGGCGGGTTGGGTACTTATATCTTCGAACGAAGGACTTCGTATAATAATGATCGAACTTCACTTCAGGTAAGTTCGTTTGATCACTTATTATACTGTGTCCTTCGTTCTCGATATAAACTATATTAGCAGCTGTTTAGAGCTATAAGGGTAAAGTTGAAGTATACCACGTAAAGGATTCTTTTTTTTTTTTTTTGAGCGTGACCTCTAAAAAGTAACATATCATGAGTATATTTGTACTATAACACATTCCCGTTCTTTGTATTGCCATACAACACAAACACAACAAATATATACACCTATATTGTTTCTTACAACCAGTCTGTCTATGATATAAACTTATTTAAAATAAATTTATATAATCAAATTCTATAACATGTTATGTTTTGTAGTGTAGATCCATCCCAACCAAACCTTTAAAGCACCTGTTATGTACCTTTATACCACACCTGATGTCCAAAATTCATTAATACCGGGTAATATTAATCAATCATTACTTATCAGATAACAGTGCAGTCTCCATCTGTTATGTCTTCTATAGAGATCTTTCTTCTATAGATATCTTCTATATAACAAGAGTTGAAGAATTGACAACCATTATGAGACGAACTATGAGAGTGAAGAAAGCCAGGCAGGCATGCAAGGAAAAAACCCGTCGGAACCTTGCACTCTCTGCCCACCCCGCAAGAAATCTGGCGTCATAATATGGATAGAGATAGATAGATAGCTAGAAATCCTTACTGTGTACTAGACCTGAAAACAAAGTCTGTTAGTACCCAATCTATAACAATATGATACAAATATAACAGGGAAACCTATTTCCCCACTAATGTGTTTTCCAACAGGCATGTGGTTCTTTTTTTTTTTTTTTTTGTCAAATGATCTCTTTTTGAGTACAGTACCAAAAAAAGGTTACGAATTAATTTGGTGATTATAAGAATGTTTTTGCTATCATTACATATTTAATTTATGTTTTTTTTTTTTTTTTATCAACATTCTGCTATATTTAATGTCAGTTATATTTTTAATCTTTAAAGATGTACATATATCAAAATTTAACATTTTTTGTACTAGAGGCCTTTGTACTAATGAGCTTATATGGAATTACGTCCGGTGAAGCTGTAAAGGCCTCGCGGCCATCCGCGTACATCACTCACACACACACATCTTATCTGGAGATATTCCTCACATAAGGCTATGTGCTTTACCTATATAATCTCGCCCCCCCCCCCCCAATTTTAGAGTCTGGAACGAAGGGCAGTATTAATGCGTGGTAAACAAACATAACCTACCCCAGTGTTATTACTATACCACTATTATTAATTCAATTTAAATTTCGAAACTATCCCGGAATCATTTCCATGTTCTGAGTGTGCGCCGACAAATAAATCCTTGGCTACATAAATCTTTATGTATTACTTAACGATTCGTTCCTGCGCAATAACGCCCGCGAACATTCGTTTTGGCAATACGATCGGGCCACACCTGAACCAATTACATTACTGATGAAAAAATACACTCCTAATTTAGTAATAACTTAAGAAGCGAATAAGTTACAGTCTGCTAAACCGAACCACGGGTTAAAACTGTATCATATTGGGAATCCTATTCATAACTGAATTATTTCATACCATGAAATTTTCATTTCATACCACACTTCCTTTGCTTCTTGGTATGTGACTGTATTTACAAGTAAAAAAAAAAAATTGCAATGCGTAACTTTCTAGTTAGTTCTAGATGTCCAACCGTGAGAATCGAGTGCTACTCCACTTATTATTATGTATCCCCCATTAATAATAAATAAATAATATCAAGTTCCTTAGGACTTAGATTATTGCTGATACTACATAATATTTATCATACCTGTGATAAGCATATGCTTTTGATTATTCTTGTTTAAGATAATCCATACTTTCAAATAATGTAACTCAATATTTCATCCACCGTAGCATGTCAACATAATATCATTAAATTTTCAAATGGATATTATTATCAAGTCATTTGCATGACTTTATGTTCTTTTATATATAGATACCTATTTATAAGATACATGTAACATGTGGATGTAATAATTTAAATATAACAATACCAAAATTGCAAATTTTTGTATGATATCTCAATCCAATATTTTTTACTGAAACACCTTTAAATAAATTACAACATATATAGTGCTCTAAAACCAACTTGTTATTTTAATGGTAGCCGTTTGTGCTTGTGTTATCATAACTATACCAGAAACATCACTAGTGTTCAAAATAACTGTACACATTCCAAACTAATTACAAAACTATTTTTTATAGTTATTAATTTCTTGAATAATCTTATTTAATTACATATTATTTATTGATTATCATATGATCAAACAAAAATACAGTAAAACCATCTAATTCTCCCAATGATGAATTGATGTATAGCTTTCCATTGTGTGTGCCTCAAATTTCTAATATTATTAAGTACACTATAATTGATGCAGGAAATAATCAAAAATCCCAAAACCATTGAACTCATTACATGATAGAAAACTGAATAGGTACTAATAAATATTTTATTAGTATATTTATTATGACTGTAAGGTCTATTTTTTATATATATATATCAATTATTAAACAATAGTGTTTCTAATAATAATGTTTCTATACATAATGTTAAACATATGTATGACAAGATTCACTTGTCTGAAGTGCAAGTACTTGCACAAAACCAATAAAATTATGTTTGTCGTTGAAGGCATTATTAGTGTCATAAATACATACCAAAGTCGGTGAATACCCTTAGCCTCCAATATTATGGTTTCTTTGTAAAACCCATGTTGTATTCCTGATTGTTTTTCTGAATTTTTCAGCAACTTAAAAACCAAGTCCTTGTGTAAAATGCCTATCATGCTTTTTGTACCTCACTTTCTTTGGTAGGAGATTTCCAATGTCCAACGTGATGTTGTTTTTGGTGAACTGATAGGTACAGTGTGACTTAATATTTTCACACCCAGGATGAGGATTGTTGTTCTATATTGGTTACAACGGTGGTCGTTTTATGAAATTTTAACTACTGGCTATGACTAGCTAGTTAATAATTCCATATTGATAATCCACTATATTAACACTCTTTTTATGCAAAATATATACTGCTGACCTTAAAGGTTCTTATCTCAATAAAGGTTTCATGACTGTATTGTTAGGATTTATCTTTTCTGGCTACCCTGCAAGGAGCCTGGGTTGATAATATTGATAGATAATTATTAGTTTTATGTTAACTGGATAGACCAGGTATTTTATATTATCTTTTAAGTATCTTTGTGCATAACACAAATTATCCCACAACCTGCCTGCCGCAGCATCCATAGGATAAGATATTATATTTGGAATGAATCTACAGTCCTGTTGCTTGTCAGTTACAACAGGCATTGCCATTAGTATATTACTTTGGCTTATTTGGTTATAAACCCTGTTCAGGAATAAGTATTGCTGGATTTAACTTTTTAATACAAGTACTCATAATTTTGCACAATTCTTTGTGTAATAAGCTCCAGTTTGGGCTATTTCAGTATTATTATACAAGTATGTCTAATAATGAAATCAATAAAAACACTATGTTTCTGCAAAGGAGTGACTTTTGTTATTAATAATGTATTGTTATACATAAACAATGTCACTTCAATTACCCTTTCAGTAAGTCTCCTTTTGGAGATTAGTATGACAAATTGCTTATAGTTTATAGCAATAGTCTTTGTATTTACTGTGTTAGGCATGTTTAAGGTATGTATTTTAGGTAACATTTTTGATTCTTACCATTGTAGAAATGTGAACTGCACAGGAACACCTCATGGATGAAACCTATGAGTAGTATGACCTTCAGCACATATCTCGTATGGGCCCCAAGTCTTGCGGACCACGCCGATGTATCTCGTACACCACTCGTGTCCTTGAATTATCGTCAAGTCTTGCGGACCACGTCAATGTATCTCGTACATTACCCGTGTCCTTAAAATGCCATCGATCCTTAACAATCATCATAATTGATGAACGTCCCCCTAATTTCTCTTATTGGAGGTATAACATTGCCAATTTATAGACGGTTAATAATCGTTTTCAGGTATATTTCGTGTTAAACTGTTTGTACACGAATAGGGACATAGACTTCATAAGTTTACTTTTCGGGCGACGAAGCTTTCCCAAATTTTAATATGACGAAACTCACGTCTCCAAATATTAGATATTATATAAATAAACAAGTTAAGCTGAAAACACCACACATAAACAACTATCGGTTGATCTTTTTAGAATGTACTCCTTTGCCAGGACGTAAACTTTTCTAAATTTGCCTATACGATGTTTTAAATTTATTTCACACGGTCACTTGAGTATATTACAACCTTTTTGTTATATAATTTCAGTGCCATAACACGTTATTAAATTAAATGTCGACCAAAAACTTTATTACAAAGCGTCGGCTGCCGCGCTTTCAAAAGAATGGTTCCAGAGGTTATGTCCACAGATACCATAGAGGCTTTTGAAGTTTCTAAATGACGCGCGGTTGCCAAGCGACTCGAGAGAGCTGCTAATATAGTTTATATCGAGAACGAAGGACACAGTATAATAGTATGTAATAAAGAGGAGAGACTACATGAAAATCAGTGCCTAGCATTTATGCTCTATTTAAGCTGATCTAGATACCTTTTTGGCTCAATCGTGAAACAAATACACATATTTGTTTCTTTAATTTTTTTCTATATGTACGGTTATGCTAAGGTAGGTAGATGCAGGTAATCTGTACACGTGGGGGTTCAGAGATTTAACACCCTGTAATTGTGTTGCGACCTCACAGACTATGTCGTACTTGCTGGTCTGCCCTTCGTGCCCAACCACCTGTAAAAAGGAAGAGCTGAGCGCGGCCACGGACGACGCGATTGCGCTAGCCACTCACTTAGCGGGACTGATATGAACCATTGACACGCGAAGAAGGCTTATAATCTATCTATCTATATCATCACGTCAGATTCTTTGCGGGGTAGGCAGAGAGTACATAGTTCCAACAGGTTATTTCCTTACATACCTCTCTGGCTTCCTCCAATCTCATAGTTCGTCTCATACACGCTCGCCGGTTACGGAGACTCTTGACTTGTAATGGTAATATTTAACTGAGTAATGAGTTGTAAAGCGCTCTATGGTTCAATATTTAAATTGTTTGTTTAGAACCTGTTGGTACTCTGTACTCTCTGCCTACCCCGCAAGGGATCTGGCGTGATAATATAGAGATAGTAGTATGTTTCTATCGACAAAATATTGTCTTTCTTGAGCTGTGTCAAATAACATTTCTTTCTTCTTCCTAGTGTAATACATACATTTATCTATACAAACCTGTTGGTTGTTGGTTGATTAATTATAACTGGTGGTCGCCCATTGGTCGAAATTCGACCTACTCTTTCATCGTTTGCTAGTTATGTTTGACATTCAGTAAGACTATAGACAAATAATATTAAAGACAAACAATATTAATCTACTCCCAATTTGACCACAGATTTTAACAATAAACAAAAGTCAAATGTGTGTCAAATACATGGTAGTGTGTGTAATGTTTTTTTATTGATTTAATGTATTTTTTATGCATAATTTTAAAATACATTAGCATTCTGCACTCCTTCGCTATATAAACTATAAGTGTGGGAAATTTCATACTCCTCCGTCTGCGCAATTTTCGTAAAAAGGGGCAAAAAATTTTTGCTTTACGTATTAATATAATGATAATTACAGGCTGTTGCCTGTAATTCTATTCTAACACCAAACAACAGAATACAAACGTATTAACACTTTGGATACCATGTACGAAATGCGAATGTCGCAAAAGTTAAGCCATACTTCTTCGGAGCACATAATTACATTGCAAAAAATGTATTTTAAACTCGCAGATTAAAAGACTACAGCAGATGCTCAGTCATTTGTGGGATAGATTAAGTTAAAAAATTATGATAGCCCTGTTAAAAAATATTAGCCCTGTTAAGAAACTGTCCCACCGTTGGGCACGGGCCTCCTCAAACTGAGAGGGTTTAGGCCATAGTCCATCACGCTGGCCCAGTGCGAGTTGTCGAACTTCACACACCTTCGAGAAACTCTTTGGCATGCAGGTTTTCTCATGACAAAATAAAAAAATAAAAATAAAATAAATATGTTTTCGAAAAGACAGAGGAGCGTACCTGGGTTTGAACCCGAGACCCCTGACTTTGCACTTTCCACTTGGCTAACACTGCTTGATAGAACATTCAATGAAATAACATACCTGTAATAAATTTTACAGGTAGGTACTTATATCTACTACTTACTCTTCTAACTTATTTTATAGGACTATCAGAATTGGTCAAAAATTAATTGTGCAAAAATCGAATTGAAATTAAAATATTTCGGATTTTATCGTGGTTTATTTTTGGTTTTTATGTTCCTGGCGTTTCAAAGGCTCTACGGCAACCATGGTCACGCGAGGGATTGAGGCGTTTGACGACCAGAAGTCATTTTTATTCTGGAGTACCTTAGGGGGATTAATTTAATTGAAATAGCAATTCCATTTGCGTGTGTGTGAACGATCTCCGCTGTTGGCCGCAGGGCCTTTACAGCTTCACCGGACAAGAGGGCGAGCGTGCAACCACTGCGCTCGAGCCAGAAGGGCAAGGGGGCAACTAGCTCAAGGGCGCCTCAACTAGCTCAACCGCCTCGACTCAGGTAGTCACTATGGGGGATACTAGGTGTCTCATCGTGGCGCTCTGCACCGGCCGGCGGGCAAGGGATTCTTCGACCTCGCTGGCGAGGTCGGTGTCTGATCCTATGTGCGGTGATCCTATCAGAAAGAATGGATGTAAGGTCATCGGGAACCCTCCCGCCGGTGAGAACATGCCGCCGACGGAGGTAGCGGCTGATAGAAGGGGAGTTAGGTTCGTAGTTGGCGGTGGCTACGATTAGCGGATTTCCATGATTGGACGAGTTCGCGAAATATCGGGTTGTCGCATTTTTAATAAAGGCGCAAATAGGTTTGAGACCGAGATCGGAATGGAGATTGAAATTTCAATTTATTGATCCTACAATTAAAAAAATGCTTGAATAATGTTGGCTATATACCTATAATGTTGACTATTATAACTACAGTACTGAGGTACATATCGCTAACATTGTTGTCTCAGTGTAATAAAGAACAAACCTATAGATAGCTATTGCCGAATTGAACACTCTGGACTACTATTGAGGTTTTTTCATAGTATAACATTTTTTTGATCTAGAATTTGAAATCGGGAATTCTAATTGTCACCCGCTGCACTAGATCAACGAGACAATCTTAATTTTTTTAATGACACTCAAGTGTCCAGGTGACCATAAATCTGCCTCCATCAACCCGTACTAGGCATGATTGAAAGAAAGAAAGAAATTTTATTTGTCACAGCATGAGAGACACGATATTTAGCTGATATGACACATACATATCAGCAATTTAACCCTAAAATTACAAAACGTACGAAGGAAAATATTGTCTCAAATAAATACACATGAGGAAAAATACAAAAAAGGAACACAACAAAGTAATACACATAAGTATGTGTCTCACGGCTGAGCCAAATAGGTATCCAGATCAGCTTAATGTTAGGCACAAGTGCGAGACGCTGATTTTCATCTGGACCCTCCTGAGTCTTAACTATTCAGGTGGGTATTTACAGACAATACCAATCTGAAGTGTTTGTGTGGTCTAACCAAACGATGGCCCACCTTACATCTGCATTCATTCATGCCCCAACGCCTGCACGCGGCAGGATTTGATGAATGCCACCGACAATGCAGTCAAAGTGACTGCGTTCTGGGCCGCTTCTGTATAAATTCGACATGTCTGCCGTCGAAACGATAAGATTGTAAGTGAAGGTAGAGGGCAAAACCTGGATGGTTCCTAGCTATAGTTGGACCCTAAGTAGCGGTGTTAACAACCCAGTCGAAGCCGTGGAAAATTGCTATTATTAAGTTTATAAAAATCGTATTAAAGAGATTTTACAGTCATTCTAAATGGCGATGAAACAATAATTGACTCCACGGGTGTAGTAACAACAGATGTACACAACACTCGGCGAGATCTCGACAATGATTTGACCGTATTTGACGACTCCTACGCAAATTCTACAAGGTTTTTTGGCGTGCACGTTCATATTAATATGGATATGACTTTGTTTACAAATATTTTTTTACGGACTCATTAGTCTAATGTGCAATAGTAGGGCAATGTATGGTATAGAAAGATATCAGTGGCTTTCTAGAGTCTGGAATTGTGCCTGGTATAATGGAAGATCCGGCGAGAAACTCAGCAGGCTTATGTTTTTTATTTATAATTCTTGTCCACGCGTGAACTAAACGCAGCCGCAAGCGACCATCGACAGCCCCTACCACTATTACGGCGACCACTTCACTTGCATCCACCGGTGCCAACGGACACCACCAACCGCGACCCTATGGTATATTCTATAGTATTATTCATGAAGAATGGGTACTGTGACAGTTGTAAGTGCCAAAGAAAATTATACTTTATACAATGACAATAAGAAGCCTGTTTCTATACTTATGGTTGTATATCTTAATATAATTGAATTCAATATTAATTTCGTTTGGCATTTAGAACTGTCACTACCCATCTTATGTGAAAAATACTATAAATACATCTTTTTATACAGTCCGCGCCTATTTACTTTCACTGAGCTAGGGATAATACATATGGTCCTTCGAGCCGGCCTTTTGACATCCAGGTCAGAAAAGTGGATCGTAACGGTAAGTCCATATTCTTACCTTAATAATAACAAAACTATTAGTCTTAGAAACATGAATCTTTGTAATTATTTAGAATATATAGTCAGCTTACTGTTATGACCTTGAGATTGCGTCGGAACCGGGTAGGGCGGCGGGGGAGGGGCACTGCGTAGAATGACCGTAACCAGGGCTCTAGTTAGTTTCTGTCAATCTTTTAACACTAAAAACGAGTCGCTGACATAGACGTTAACGTGAAACTCAACTGCCGACTACTCCGAGACAGCCACATCCGATTTTGTCTATTTTTAAGCATATTGTTTGTGTACAGTGTTTGGGTTACAGTTAATTATAATATCAGCCTGTGCTGCACGCTGCTGGACAGAGGCCTTCTCTCACAAATCGAGGTGAGAGAGATTAGATCAAACTCTAGCACGCGGACCCAGTGCGGATTGGCGGAGGCGGGTTTGTGGCCACCTGCTGTTGGAACTTTTCAAGCCGCCTTTAAGGCTTCCAACTCCGCTTAACGACTACCACATTAAGTGGTAGCCGGGAACAACGGCTTAGCGTGCCTTCCGCAGCACGGAGACGCTCGAATATCAAAATGCTACGAGCGGTCACCCATCTCGGGCTGACCGAGTCGAACGCTGCTTAACCTCGGTAATCGGTAAGAACACCGCGGTCGCACTGCGAGCGCCTCGTTACAGTTAATTAGTTGTTAATAACTCTAGTTTAATATCTTATGACGGAGATATGAAGCTAATAATATTCTTTCTAAAGAGAAGTGTCTGAAGGTTTTCATAGAGACCAGTCCCCAAAAGCAACGCCCGTTCACGAGTATGACTACTGGGACAGCCATCGCTCCCCTCGACCACATTGGAGGGAAGGAAGTAGGGAAAAATCTTTTAGTGAGTATGACATAGTCGTGTGAGTGTATTCGTAATTCTTCTCCTCCTTAACCGATAGATTGACATATTCTGATGAATTTTTTGTACTTTTAGGGTTACCACATATGTACCAGGTCCCCACCTAACGGGCCCAACTGTTGTTGACTTGGTCCGCAGCCGCGGGAAACCGCTAGTTAATAATAAATCCACACTAAGCCAACGGTTCGGTTGCGTTTGCGCCGCCGTCCCGTTTGGCGCCACTTAGGCGCGACTGGATCTATTGCAAACGAACACACCGTTAAGTCTCACATCACAGATGGCGTAAGTGCCAAGCGGAAGCGAAAGCGAATTTAAATTTCTAAGAAAAAAAAATGTAACCTAATATGTGCCACTGATAAGCAAAAGGCTCCCCCTCTTTCCTCCAAGGATCGCTATCCCTTGTCAGTAATGAAACGGTCAGAACGAAGTTGAATGGTCAGGAACTTTTAGTACGTTTTAACAATTTAAACGTAAGTTCTTTAGAACGAAACTTTATTTTTATTGGGTGATACTTTTGTACGGGTGGCACTTTTGTATTATCCCACTGCTGGTCAAAGCCATTTAATCACAAATCGAGGTGTGAGAGATCAGGTCATATTTTACCACGCGGACCCAGTGCGGATTGGTTACAACAAACCGGATTACAACTTTTAGCCGAATAGGGTACCCGTTTTGATGACGATATGAGTCCATATTTGTTTTTCATTTAATGGTACCTATTTTTCGTTTATTTACTTAAGGACTTTTGTTGTTATTCAAAATAAATGAATTTTCTTTCTTCTTTCTTTCAATAGAAGAGGTTTGTGGCCACCTCCTGTTAGCAGTTATGAAGCCGCCTATAAAGTTTCCAACAAGCCTTTACATCTACCACATTACGAGATAAACGGGAGCAATGGTTTTTGACTTTTGAGATTTTTGAAGACACTCAAAAAGTGAATGACGCGCTGGGCGAATGTGGCACAACACAAATTTGGTTAGTCGAGTTGTAGGTACAACAAAAAAGATTTGTATTAGTTTCACTGTCGTATTTTAGTGTGCTAATATCTACTGGGTTTTCTATCCATCTATCTATATCATCTTGCCAGATCCCCTGCGGGGTAGGCAGAGAGTACAGAGTGTACTGGGTTTTGTACTAAGATTACTTTTTTTTTTTTTTTTTAAAAACGTAGCCCCTCTCTTGGATTTATTCCTGTGTCGTGGGTGCGTTTACAAACATGAAAATTCACAAACAAATACCCAGACCGGAACAAATAATTGTGGATCACACAAAGATTTGTCCCGTGCGGGAATCGAACCCGCGACTATTCGACACAGTGGGCGGAGCAGCTCAAGCTCTTAACCACTGCGCTAAATCGTCCGTCAAACCTACCTAAAGATCAAGTTATGTCCATATTTTACTACTAATATACAAAGAGTAACCTAATAAACGCAAAACCTGAAAGTAGTTAGTTCTAAATCGATAACTGAATTGATTCCAACCATTTTTAATGTATCATCATCATCATCATCAGCCCGTATCAGTCCACTGCTGGACATAGGCCTCTCCCAAGGCATGCCATTTGGGAAATCCTCGAAGAGTGACAGAGAAACACAGGTATTCAGCTGGAGATATTTATTCCGACTGGCATGACAATAGACTTAACCTACCCTCCACCTATAATTATAAAACCATTAGTGTGTTCTTAATACACTACACTCCTCCACACTTAAATTCTACTTATCCTTAATACCCTAATTATTTATTAAGTCTACATTGGCGAACCGGTCGACTCGAACGCGGGATTGTTGGATTTGTATCGGGGACAGGTTCACGGGGTACAGGCTCACTGTTTACTAAAGAAGGAACCGACAAAGTTTGTTCAATCGCTTGCGCCGGATTCGACTCCTGCGCCTGCTCAGACCGAGCCCCCAAAGCCGCCTGTGTCCGACCATTATGAGTCGGGGTATCAGCGCTGTCCGTCACAGCGTCCACCGTTTGACCAGCAGCAGCATAACCGTCTGTACGATTACACTCAGGGTTAGGTGCGGCTAAGACTTCTACTGCGACGTTTCAATTGGTCGATATGACGATGTACTTAGTTGCCTCCCTCGCCTATCACTCTATAGTTAGATGGACCTAAACACGTATCTACCGTTCCCGGTACCCATTTTTCCCCCTTTAGATACTGGCGGTACCACACATCCTCCCCAGGCCGCGTTATCTACTTGCAGCTGCTGTTAATATTTCACGCGCGCCTCCCGGTCCGGTCGCAAAGCGTCTAGTCGCGTACGCAGTTGTCTACCTAAAACTAACCTAGCTGGGCTCTCACCTGTCGACGCATGTTCTGTATTCCTATATTAAAATAAGAAGTTATTAATCATTCATCATCATCATGCAATCATTGACATGGGATTTTGTTTTGTATAATCAGCTTTTTTGATTACTCTTTTTAAAGTTTTTACTGCATTTTCAGCCGCACCATTCCATGACGGATGGTATGGCGGTGAAAACACATGCTCCATAGCATTACTTTTAAGATAAAATCCGAACTCCTGGCTTGTGAAAGGTGGACCGTTATCAGTAACTATCTGTTTTGGTAAACCCCATCTACTCCACAATTAATTCAACCTATCAATAGTAGTCGCCGCCGCCGTACTCGGTACAACAAATACTTCTAGCCATTTAGACATGGCGTCGACCACCACCAGATAGGTTTTACCAAATATGGGCCCCATGAAGTCCAGATGCAGGCGTGTCCATGGCCGAGAGGGCCAAGGCCAGGGGCGAGGCGCCTGCTGCGGGGGAGCGTCCGCGTGCGCGGCGCACGCGGGACACGCGCGGCACGCCGCCTCCACCGCCTCGTCCATGCACGCCCACCACACGTAACTTCGGGCCAAAGCTTTAGACTTAGCGATACCCATGTGAGGTTCATGTATGATTTGCAAAACTTTATTCCTACATCGTTCTAGTATGACAACCCTATGGCCCCACATTACACACCCTAGTTCCTCGTATAATTCACGTTTCCTATTAAAATAAGGTTGCATACCTACTATATCACACTCGTTAGGCTAGCCGTCTCGGATAAAATTTAACACCCTACCTAAAATCGGATCACGCAGCGTAAATATCTTAATTTCATTATAATCCAGAAGCATCGCCTCCTGCGCAAAGTGCAAATGCGTTTGTTCCGGAATCGCTAACGAAACCGGTTTCTTATCTCGCACTGGCAGTCGAGACAAGCCGTCCGCACTATTGTTATCTGTGCGCACGTATTCTATATCATAAGTATAGGCGATCTGAACGGATGGGTAGGAACCAGGCGGCAAACTTGCGACGCTGCTCTGGGTCCTTATGGTGATAAGAGAGTGAACGATGCAGGTAAGCTCATTGTAGATGTTTGTTTGGAAAGGGGTCTCCTTGTGTCTAACACGATATTCCAGTACAAGGACATACATATGTATACGTGGAGAAGGAATGAACAAAAAAGCATGATAGATCTGATCCCGGTTGATAACCGTCTCCGAAGCAAACTACAAGATACGCGTGCGTATAGAGGCCCCACTCTGGAATCAGACCACTATCTCGTAGTTGCGCGGTTTAGTGGTCTGTTCAGGAAGTGGAGGCACTGGCGAGAGCGTATCCCCTTCGGAGACCTTGAAAGATTAAAGGTTGAAAAGTTGCAAGATGAGAGCGTGAGGAGAATGTATGAAGACAGAGTCCGGGACAAGCTTTTGACAGCAGGCTCTTCGGACTCAAATGTAGATGAATGCTGGAATAGCCTGAAAGAGAGTTTGGTGGAATCCGCGAAAGAAGTATGTGGTTGCTCAAAGAAGCATATTACAGCAAAAGGTGATGCATGGTGGGATGCGGAGTTGCAAAGCTCCGTAGAAAGTAAGAAGAAAGCGTGGCAGGACTATGTATCTTCTTTGAACCTGAATGCCAGTATGACAGAGATGAGGAAAGAAATATACCGGCAATGCAAGAATGCCACTAAAACTTTGGTGAAAGAAAAGCGTGAAAGAGCCAGTATGATTGAGGAGGAGAGGCTGGCGAAGAACTTCGAGAACAACACCAAACTCTTTTGGAGCAAGGTGAAAAAGGCTCGAGGTGATTCGTCAGGCTCCAGAATGGAAAGGATAAAATCTAAAGATGGTGACATTCTTGCAGACACACAAGCTGTGCTAAACCGGTGGAGTGAATATTTTAGAGAAATGTATGGAGATGTCCCGGATGCTGATGCCGCAGACGTGCCCAAAGGCGAGATTGCGGCACCAGAATCAACGGAGGACATCACTATGGAAGAAGTTGAATGGGCGATAGGAAGTATGAAAAACGGTAAAGCTGCGGGAGTAGACATGATATCTGCCGAGATGATCAAATATGGTGGAACTTGCGTCCGGGACGCTTTCCGGGCCCTTGCAAACCTTTGCTGGAGGACCGGTAGAGTCCCTACAGATTGGCGCCGCGCAGTCATAGTACCTTTGTATAAAGGCAAGGGTTCACAATATGACTGCGCCAATTACAGAGCCATCAGTTTGATCAGCTTGGCAGCCAAGGTGTACGGTAAAATTATTGAACGGAGAATGCGCGTGAAGACCGATGGAATGTTGTGCGAGGCACAAGGGGGTTTCAGGTCTGGAAGAGGATGTTCGGATCAAGTCTTCTCACTCCGCAACATCGGAGAGAAGCATCTGGCAGTGGGGCGGAAGGTTTTCTGCGGTTTTGTAGATCTGGAGAAGGCATTTGACAGAGTTGTGCGAAAGAGACTTTGGGACATTTTGCCAGAGTATGGTATAAATGGCACTCTGTTGCGAGCCGTCCAGTCCACTTATGTGGACTGCAAGGCATGCGTACGGGTGGGTGGTAACAGGTCACCCTGGTTTGACGTTAAAATCGGCGTCAAGCAGGGTTGCGTGTTGTCCGCTAGACTGTTTATAATATATCTGGACAAAAGTCTTCAAAGACTGAAAGCGATGAATGAAGGTGTACAAATGGGTGACTTAGTGGTAAACCATCTACTTTATGCAGATGACGCGGTTTTAATAGCGCCAACAGCCACTGATCTGCAAACACTAGTCACAGTTATGAAAGACGACTGCATGATCAATGGCTTACACTTGAATGTGAAGAAAACCAAGATTATGGTTTTTGAAAGGGAAGAAACCAGAACGAATGTAAGGATTGTGGTTGAAAACGATGTGCTGGAGCAAGTGAATGAGTTTGTATATCTTGGATGCGCCTTCAGTAAGGATGGGAAATACACCACTGACGAGCAATGTGTTCCGCAGCCTTTGCAGTTAACGAGCAATGTGTTCCGCTCGTCTCTCCACTGCACCTCCGCGGGTCCTCGTTGCGCACTATTGCCGCCATGTTGTTGGCGCGCTCTGCCCGCGCGCACTGGCCCCGGCCGCATAGCATGCACTCCGACACTCTCCGCCGCTTCCGGTACGACCCGTACCTCTACTGCAGCCGCATCTCGCTCAGCTGCTACTAACGAGCACGCAAACTTGACCGCGTAACAAAAATTCAAATTTTCTATCTATCTATATCTATAACCTCACGCCAGATCCCTTGCGGGGTAGGCAGAGAGTACAAAGTTCCAACAGGTTCTTTCCTTACATACTTCTCTGGCTTCCTCGACTCTCATAGTTCGTCTCATACACGCTCGCCGGTTACGGAGACTCTTGATTTTTCCTACAGATAAGACTCGGTTTATTTGGTCGTGGTAAGATAGTCTAGGTCTTCCCCGGTACCTGCATCCTTCCACTTTCACATTGTATATCTGTTTTGTCATTCTTTCCTCTGGCATTCTTTCTATATGCCCGAACCAACGGAGCATGCCCTTTCTCATCTTTACACCGATACTATCTTTCATACCTACTCGCTGTCTTACTATGCTGTTGCTAATGCGGTCGGTCAGCTTCACTCCGCACATCTTCCGCAGAGCTCGCATTTCTACCGCATTTATCCTACTTTCATTCTCCTTCTTACATACCCAGCTCTCGCTACCATATAACAGCGTTGGGACAAGAACTCCGTTATGTATGGCCAGCTGCGCCTTATGGCTTAAGTGCCGGCTCCCGAGTAGCTTTCCCATCGCACCATTCACTCTGTTCCCTGCACTCACTCTTCTCTCTATTCAATTTTTTTTCTCTCTATTCAAATTTTCTTCTTCCGCAAATAAGAGGCCGCACACAAACTGATCACGTAAATTCTCGTTTAGCCCGTCATTGAATTTGCAATTCCGCGCCAACCGTTTCAGCTCTGCTACGTAGGTGCTCACGTTCTCCTCCGGTCTCTGTCTCCTCTGCCTAAACCGATACCTTTCCGCTAGCACTGATGGGCTCGGTTGCAAGTGATGCCGCAATAATTCCGCCGCCTGATCATACGTCAACTCCGACGGCTTTTTCGGGCTCGCCAAATTGACGAGCAACTCGTAGGCTTCATCCCCCATTACCGACACTAGCGTAGGCAGCTTGAGCTCCTCCTTGATACCATTAACCTTGAAATACATCTCAAGTCGGTCCGAATATGATGACCATGCGCCATTCTTGGTATCAAAATCCGATATTTTGCCGATCGACATTGCGTTTATTATTAATGCACGATATTTTGAATTAATTTTATCACTTCTCGCCACTGGGAAATCCTCGAAGAGTGACAGAGAAACACAGGAATTCAACTGGAAATATTGGCATGAAATTAGACTTAACCCCTACCCTCCACCTATAATTATAAAACCGTTAGTGTGTGTGTGTTCTTAATACACTACACCATTAAGCCCGATCATCGGCTCTTCTCCTCCAACCGCTGCCAACCATCCTCCGTATATCGTCACTCCATCTAGCTGCAGCGTCCCACACTACGTTCGCTGAGCCGCGGTCTCCACTCGAGAACACGTCTATCCCAGCGGTTATCGGTCCTTCGGCAAATATGGCCAGCCCACTGCCACTTCAGCGTGCTGATCCTGTGAGTTATATCGATGACCTTGGTTCTCCGACGGATCACCTCATTCCGGATTCGATCTTTCAGAGAAACTCCGAGCATAGCTCTTTCCATAGCCCACTGAGGAATTTTCACTTGGTGGACTAGTCTCACTGTAAGTGTCCATGTCTCGGCTCCGTATGTCATGACATACGTAGGACGGACTGATCAAAGACTTTTGTCTTCAAACTTTGAGGTATAGGCGACTAGAAGACTTGACGAAGTTTCCCAAACGCTGCCCTGCCCAGCTGTATCCTCCTGCGGACCTCTCTCTCTCAAAGTTGTTTCTACCTAATTGTAGTATTTATCCGAGCTAGATGTATTCTTGAACAACTTCGAGAGTAGTTCCATTTAGTCCAGTTCCGGAATGACATGTTCATGTTAATCTATATTTTAATGTATAACACATTTTTTTTTAAATTTGCAAAGACTGCTGGTACTCCTTTAGTTCGCTATAATAAACTAAATTTATTCTGCGTTCAAACCAATACGGAGATATCAAATGCATTTTTAAAACGTATTTCAATACGCACACATACTCGTACAAGTTTCATTGTTAATGGCCATGTCTGTCGAAGAACCGATGGCCGATGGAACAGACGAGTTCTAGAGTGGAGACCGCGACTCGGCAAACGTAAGGTAGGGTGCTAGGTGGACCGACGACCTTAAGAAGGTCGCAGGGCCGGACTGGATGCGGAAGGCGGAGGACCGTGTATTGTGGCGCGAATTGGGATCGGTGAGCAGTGGACTACAATAGGCTGATTTGATTGATTGATTGATTGAAAAGTGCTTGAAAGGGGTTCAAAATTTTTAATTCAGAAAATTGGTTTTTCTATTAAGTTTTTGAAGAAATGATCTAATGTCGTGTCTTGGGTGTCGGAGGTCTTGCGTTATTTACGATACACCTTGTATGTACAATCTACCAACTGAGATAGGTTTAATTAATTCGTACTTTATTACCATTTATAATTACAATATCCGTAATAAAACGTTGTCTAGTTTAAGAGACACCATAACCAATTTTGAGACATTATTATGAGAGCGAGAAAGCCAATTCAGTCCGGCTGATCCTTGTGATTATAAAACATATGAGATTTGTGAAAACGAGTCAAATTTAATCGCTTGGGTGATTATACCGTGACCATGGGATAAGAAAAACAAAAAAAACCGGCTCTATTTCTATCACCAAGTATAGGATACCAAATATGAGAAAAAATCTATGTTAGGTGCCATATAATAGTGGAAGAACCTATTGGCATTATACCGGGCACAATTCCAGACTTTGGACTTATATAGGGATATTTTCGATAATATAATTTTGATTTTAAAATATCTTTTTAAAAACATACTTTTATAGCAAAAACACAACGGAGACCGAAAAGTATACTTGACAAGACCAATCCAAAAAGCCCAAACACGGCGAGGTTATATTGAGTAGTTGGGTAGTTCCGTTGGCCACCGTCCGGCTTCATCATCAGACTTTGGTTATCATCCGAGTGTAGAGTATTTGTCAAGACAAATCAAATGAGCTCAAACACGGCTGGGTTGTGTTAAGTATTTGGGTGGTTCACTTGGCCACCTTTCCCCTTCATAATCAGACCTTGAACATCATCTGGTTGTATAGTGCTTCTCAATGCCAATCTAACAATCCTAGCGTTGGGGGTTCACATGTTCCTGTGGAAAAGTAATTATAACACGTAACAAATAGATAGTTCAAACAACGTTTTATTGCTTTGTACCATAGACAAGATAGATACAATATCAAAGACACAAGCGCAAATAAAGAAGAAAATAAATTATTTATGATTACCATAAACTAATAATTACAAATTTGTAGTTTAGTATTCCTACATCCTCCCTAAAACACAAAGCAATCCCATCTTAGAAGCACAATAAGTAAGTTTTGAGTATGACGTTGCTTCGGTTAGTGTATCAGCAACCATCATATCGGTCTGTATGTACTTCACGTCAATGGTCCCTGCATCAACTTTATCTCGTATAAAGTGGTGCCTAATATCGATATGCTTGGTCCTAGAATGATAGCCGTCAGAACCTGAAAGTTTTATAGAGCTTTGATTATCACTGTAGATGATCATTGCTTCATTCTTCAATATAGGCCAAAAGCTCTCTTGAAATTGTTTCAGCCACATCGCCTCTTGTATACATGATGACAAAGACATGTACTCTGCCTCAGTTGTGGAGAGAGCGACAGTAGGCTGGCGTTTTGAGTTCCAACTGATTGTTCCTGCCTGAAACAAAAATGTGTAACCAGTGCAAGAACGCCGGTCATCCTCTGAGCTTGCCCAGTCTGCATCACAGAAGCCATGAGTCATACTCTCTTCTGTATTTTGTTTATAACTTAATCTATACTCTTCAGTGCCTTTTAAATACCGCATAACTCGCTTCAAAGCCATCCAGTGTGACATTTCAGGTTTATTAATGTATTTACTTGTTAATATTGTGTATTAATATGTTATTTATAACACGACTGCCTCGTTGGTCTGGTGGCAAAGCGCATCGCTTAGTGATCACGAGGTCCTGGGTTCAAATCCTAGGTCGGACAAATGTAGTTTTTCTATCTATCTATCTATCTATAACCTCACGCCAGATCCCTTGCGGGGTAGGCAGAGAGTACAGAGTTCCAACAGGTTCTTTCCTTACATACCTCTCTGGCTTCCTCGACTCTCATAGTTCGTCTCATACACGCTCACCGGTTACGGAGACTCTTGACTTTTCCATCAGATAAGACTCGGTTTATTTGGTCGTGGTAAGATAAGATAAGATGTAGTTTTTCTAACGAAAAATTCCCAGTATGAGTCCGGAGTCTGGAATTGTGCCCGGTATATGGCAATAGGCTCGCCCCCTAATACATGGGACCTAACATCGTCGGCGAAACGTGGGTGTACTCAGTACACCTCTGCCACCCCCTCTGGGGAATATAGGCGTGACGGTGTTTACTCAACATATTTATAACAAAACTTATATCTGGTCTGGTAATTTGAGAAATGTACAATAAGCAGCCAATAATCCCTTATCAAGAGATTATTGGCATAAACTAATAATTATAGATTTTTAGTTTAATATTCCTACAGTTCCTATGGCCACCTTCCGACTCCATCATCAGATCAGCTCCATGGTACCATATTATTGCATTGTCATCGGACTTACACAAACTTGCTTGAAAAATGGATCACGAGATTTGAACCGGATAGACAGACAGACATTCAAACATTGCAAGTTAAGTAAAAAGTACACGTTGTCCGACCTAGGAATCGAAGTCAGGATCTTGTGATAGCTTTGCCCATCATGCGCCACTTTTCTTTTTTTTTTACCTGTGGAAAATCCGACGTAGGACTTCCGCGAGTCTCGGGGAAGCTCGCAGGGCGTGTCGGATTCCTACCGACTAAAAACCCCAGGGTGGCCGACATCAGCACTTTGGAGGGGCTCCGGGATCTCCGTATGAAACGCACCGGTGCCCCTCTTGTGCTTCGCTCTGACGAGCCCGCCATCGGAGGGAGACTTGATGACATGCTGCCCCCTGCACCGACGCGGTGCTCACGGCGACGTGGGCCACACCACACCGCCGTCCTCCTTGGGGTTGCTCGTAAAGGACGCTTAGGGCCCCCGCCCCTTGCGTCCGCGACCCCGAAGGCCCCCCTGCTGATGTTGTAGCAGGGGGGGGGGGGGGATCATACGCCACTAAATCAACGAGGCAGGGCGCCTTGAGCTAGTTGCCCTCTTGCCCTTCTGGCTCGTGCGTAGTCGCCCGCTCGCCCGCTCGCCCTCTTATCCGATGAAGCTGTAAAGGCCCCACGACCAACAGCGTAGATACACACAACGAGGCATTCCAATAAGGAGCCGACCCAAACGATTCCGCGAATCATCGACAACTAAGTTGGTAACAAGTTAGGAGCCAGTGAACGATGGTATTGGGGTCGGACCTTCCGCTGTTCTGACCTTAGTAACAAGGGTGTAGATTGTCAATTGACCTTTGAGCCAAGTGGGAACATGCAATAGAGGCAAATAGCTATTTGGAGTTTAAGTTTTGATTGTGCGATAACTTTGTTAGAACATTTCACTGACTGACAAACTGTTATAAATATTTTTAAATAAAATACTTATTAGTATCCTACTTATATTATAAATCTGAAAGGATGAACGGATTTGTATAAAACGTTTTTTTTTTTTTTAACATAGCCCTCCTCTTGGATTTACTCCTATGTCGTGGGTGCGTTTACAAACACAAAAATCACATACACAAATACCCAGACTGAAAGAAATACTGGTGGATCACACAAAGATTTGTCCCGTGCGGGAATCGAACCCGTGATTATTAGACACAGTGGGCGGAGCAGCTTAAGCTCTTAACCACTGCGCTAAATGGGCCATCTGTGTATATATTTTGACATACAAAGAGTTTATTAACTGGATTAAAACATAGGAATAATACTTTTTATCCCAGAAAAATGTAACGTTCCGATCTTAAGTCAACATGGACCAAGCCGCGGGCAGAAACTAGTAATATTATCATCATCATCATCATCATCTCAGCCTTTACTTGTCCACTGCTGAACATAGGCCTCCCCAATCGCTTTTCAGCGTAACCGGTCCGATGCCACCTGCATTCAACGACTTCCTGCCATTTTAACAAGATCGTCTGTCCATCTGCCAGGCGGTCGTCCCACGCTGCGCTTGCCAATACGTGGTCTCCACTCTAGAATCTTTCTGCCCCAACGCCCGTCCGATCTTCGCGCTATGTGGCCCGCCCATTGCCACTTCAGCTTGCTAATCTTAAGGGCTATGTCGGTGACCTTGGTTTTTCTACGAATCTCCTCATTCCTGATTCGATCACGTAGAGAAACGCCGAGCATAGCTCTCTCCATAGCTCGCTGAGCAACTCTGAGCTTTTTTATGAGACCTATAGTAAGAGACCACGTCTCTGATCCATATATCATCACTGTTAACACACATTGACTAAAAACTTTAGTCTTTAGGCACTGAGGTATTTTGGATGAGAAGATGTTGCGCAGTTTCCCAAACGCTGCCCAGCCGAGTTGGATTCGTAATATTATAAAAGAGTAATATTTTCCTGTTTGTGTTCGATAAGCTCTAAAACTACTTAACTAATTTTAATAATACTTTCACCATTAGAAGGTTATATTATCCAGAAGTAACATAGGTTATATCGTTTTTCAGTAATAATAATATTTTAGTCCGATAATATGGTATTTGTAATGATTCATAAGGATATTACGAAATAAACTCGTGCGCAGCCGCGGGGCAACGGCCATTTTTTTTAAAGCTTAGCCCCACCCCAGTATTTATTCTTGTGCCGTTTCAAACATGGAAATTCACGTACACTAATACCTAAACCCGCGACTCACAGACACAGTGGACGGAGCGGCTTAAGCTCTTAACCACTGCGCTATATCGTCCGTATAAAAAAATAGTATAACAATTACCTCTCTCTATCTATCTATATCATCACGCCAGATCATCCCTTGCGGTGTAGGCAAAGAGTACAGAGTTCCAACAGGTTCTTTTCTTACATACCTCTCTGGCATCCTCCACTCTCATAGTTCGTCTCATACACGCTCGCCGGTTACGGAGACTCTTGACTTGTACTTCAGATAAGACGCAGTCTATTTGGTCATGGTAAAATAGTCTAGGTTTTCCCCGGTACCTACATCCTTTCACTTTCGTATTGTATATCTGTTTTGTCATTCTTTCTTCTGACATTCTTTATATATGCCCGAACCAACGGAGCATACCCTTTCTCATCTTTACACCGATACTACTCGCTACTCGCTTTCTTACTACGCTGTTGCGAATACGGTCGGTCAGCTTCACTCCGCACGTCTTCCGCAGAGCTCGCATTTACACCGCATTTATCCTACTTTCATTCTCCTTCTTATATACCTAGCTCTCGCTGCCATATAACAGCGTTGGGACAAGCACTCCGTTATGTATGGCCAGCTGCGCCCATTGGCTTAAGTGCCGGCTTTCAAGTAGCTTTCCCATCGCACCATTCACTCTGTTCCCTGCATTCACTCTTCTCTCTATGTCAGCGGTGTATTTTCCATCCTTACTGAATGCGCATCCAAGATACACAAACTCATTCACTTACTCCTGCACATCGTTACCAACCACAATCCTTGCATTTGTTCTGATTTCTTCCCGTTCAAAAACCATAACATATAACAATGATAATTATTACACAGAAGTCAGAATATTAATTATTATTACTGTGTACTCTTGTACTGTGTACTGTGTACTCTTTGATTGTTTGAGTAGTGGTGTATAGGTCGGCTGACGATCACAAGGCCCGAAGTTTGTTGTTAAAATAAAGTTTTTTTTTATGTTCGACAGGAAATACTGTTCCAATTTAGATCTTTTTTTCAGACACTTTCAAAATCTTTTGACGAACATGCATATTATCCCCGTATTCTATTAAATATGGTACTGTTTCTGCCTAATTATTTGAACCTGGTCCATACAACATGTAACAAATATTTACAAAGATATTTCATAACTACCCAAGTTAGAAACTCGCGAACACGTCGAACATTCTGAATACTTGAAAGAATCCAATTCAACGCGAGTTTCCGCCTTCGTTTCCTACATTTGTTTTTATTCATAAATCATTTTGAGTAGGTGTGTCTGGTTGTAAAATTATTTTATCTATCTACAAACGTCATCACGCCAGGTCCCTCCCGGGTTGACAGAGCCAAAGTTTCAACAGGTTGTACAGTCTTATGCACGCTCGCCGATTATAGAGACTCTTGACTCTTGTCCTGTACAGGAATCGACTATGGACGGAAGCGACTACTCGAGTCACTGAGTGGAGCTCTGTAGCGAGAGCTAAAATGATTAACGACCCACGGCATCCCATGCATAGTCACAAAGCAGTGGAGCAAAGGTTGAAAAGCCGTAAGAGCTTTATTAAGTGCGTCGAACCATTAACCTTAGAGCCAACAAAAGCGACCTGCAATCTCTGGAAGGAAGAAATATTCCTACCAAAACCTTTTGTTTTACCTGCTGAGAGTCTCCCACCTGGATACAAATTACCATAGCCGGTCTGAAAATCTTTAAATAGACCTCGGACCCAGGTCGGCCGGAGCAAGGAAAACATGTGTAGCGACCCCTATACATCGCTACATAGTCGCGACTACCTACCAATAGATGGTGCTGACGATTCACCATACATGTCTAGAACGCGATATTAGAGTGCGCACGACGTGTAACATATATACAAGCCCCCGACAACAACTCGGGGGGAGAGTGGCAGGCCCCGCCAGACACACCACCCGTCTGGCTGGAAGATCTTCCCTTTGACAAATCCTGGCACAACGTTCCTGCCACACATGTTCAGGTGGGGATTTACGGTAGCAATTTAGGGCATTTGTGCGGCGTAGCCCTTACGATGTCCCAACTTATATCATGCCCCGCATCCCGTAACCTGTACACAGCAGGACTTGGTGGCTAACTCCTACAATGCAGTCAATGTGGATGCATTCTTCTCATATAACTATAGAAGGTTTGCCGTCGATACGCTAAGAAGAAGACTGAGTGGAGCGGCTTGATCTCTTAACCTCAGGATTAAGTCACATTAACAGGGCCCTTGTTTGCAATAAGTTCGTGAAGTTATCAGGTAATGGAATTCTGTATTGGATCATCATTAAACAATTATTTCATGACGTCATCGTAACACGCCGCGTTACGTATATGATTGGTCATATCAAATAACGGCCTTAAAATCAAACTGAAGACCTAGGGTACGCCTTTAAGATTTTGGTAATCTAACTAACCATGTGCAAAATGGGATATCCTATCAGCAATTTTAGCCCCTAATATATATCCAGATAGAGAATAAATTTTTAAAAAACCTTTCTCACTTCTTCTCTACGTTATATAAGGAACTTCTTTGCAAAATTTTATACTTAAAGACCCACCAAATTAACATGTACGGTGCCTACCAGTCGGTAGAATGTTATTGTATCTTATCTCCCTTGCCGACCGAATATCTACATAGAAGTCAGAATGCGGACCGAAGTTGAAAATGTTGGTAAACGCAGTACGAGGTAAAAGTGGGGATGGGCAAGGCACTTGATGAGGCGGGACGACAGCAGGTAGACCAAGGCCGTGATAAAATGGTGGCCCAAGAAGGGACGCAGGCTTAAAGGCAGACCATCAGCCAGGTGGAGCGAAGACATCGTGAAGGTGGCCAGAAAATTATGGAATATACTAGCACACGCCAGAAACGAATGACTTGATAGGGGAGAGGCCTACACTAAGAAGTGAGTAGATACAAGCCGATTGATGAAGATGATTATCTATCTATCTATCTATATTATCAAGCCAGATTCCTTGCGGAGTAAGCAGACGGTTGCGGTTTCTTCCTAACCCTTCTGGCTTCGTACACTCTAATAATTCGTCCCATACACGTTTTCCGTGTACGGAGACTGTTGAATTGCCCTTCAGATAAGACACGTTATCTGATTTATACAAACCCTATAAATTTTTGGGAGTAACAGGATATTAATTTCCAGTATCAAAGTTCGGAGTCTGGCATTGTGGCCGATACAGGCACTCCGCCATATCATGAGACCTAACATCGTCGACGAAAAAGGGTGTACACAGTACACCCTATGCCAAGCTTGAGAAATATAGGCAAGACGGTTTTTATATTTACAAGCTTATATTCAACTTTTAATTAATTAATTTTATTTTGTTCGTATGTCTGTCTTTCCGGTTCAAAACTTAAGATCCATTTTTCAAAGACTTACGGGAATCCGATTGAGCTGAAACTTGGCAAACGTATGTTAGTTTCATGACAATGCAATAAAATAGTACCACGGAGGTGGTCTGATGATGGAGCCGAAAGGTGGTAATAGGAACTCCTCAACTACTCAACATAACCCCGCCGTGTTTGGGCTCGTTGGAGTTGTTGACGAATACTGTAGACTCAGATGGTGTTCAGGTTTGATGATGGAACTAAAACCAAACCAAAAGAACTTCTCAACTAAGCAAGATATTTGCGTTGTGTTTTGCTATAAAAGCTTGTTTTAAGTAAGTTCTTTTTAAATTTAAATAGCATATTGTTACCAAGTAAATACGCTAGCAAACGCTAGTCTGTACCGTATGTTGAGTTATATTCAAAATAAATCTGCTCAGAACGGCGGGCTGGGTTCAGATTGAATTTTCTGTAGCTATCCAAGGAATAAAAGTACGTAATGTATTTGTATACAAAATATTGTATCGGTGAAATTTAATCTCAAGTTTCAAGACTCGCATATTGCAAATAGATATTGAACAACTAGCTTTTAAACTCTGTACCGCCCACTCCATATATATTTTTGATAAATTTATGTTATTTATAACATCACGCCAGATCCCTCGCAGGGTAGGCAGTGAGCACAGAGTTCTATCAGATTCTTTCCTTACATACTCTGGCTTCCTCAACTCGCATCATCTCAAACACGCTCGCCGGTTATCTTAAAGACGGTGAATTGTACTGAATCGCTATATCTATGTCATCTATTCGAAGGATTCGCTACTCTTTTTACAAGCTTTTATTTAACCTGCAATGTTGGTATGTCTGTCTGTCTGCCTTCCTGTCTGTCTGTCTTTCCGGTTCAAATCTTGTAATCCATTTTCAAGCACTTGTAGGTATCCGATTGAGATGAACTTTGGCGTACGTATATAAAATCAGTGACAATGTAATAATATGGAACTGGTCTGATGCTAAAGTCGGAAGGTGGCCATAGTAACTTATGAAACATACAACGTAAAATACAACGTAAACACAAAGGGTGTTTAGACACTTGACTTGCCCTTCAGATAAAAGACTTTCTATTTGGTAGTGGTAAGATAGTTTACATTCGATCATTCGAATCTATTTTAATAAAGAAGGATATTTTATTCATTGTTTCACTGACCTTATGACTGTTTGCGCATATAATGTACTAGCGACTTGCTCCGGCTTCGCACGGGTGAATACACATAAACCTTTCTCTTGAATCACTCCGTCCATTGGTACCGAAATCCGAAAACCGTATGAAAAAACATTTGGTAGTTATTGAGTTTATCGCGGTCAGACAGACAGACAGACGCGGCGGGGGCACTTTGTTTTATAATATGTAGTGATAAAGTATTTTGTATCATGGGAACAAAAATATTATAGATTGCCTCGTTGGTCTAGTCGCAAAGCGCATCGCTTTGTGATCACGAGGTCCTGGGGTCAAATCCTAGGTCGGACAAATGTAGTTTTTCTAACGAAAAATTCCCATTATGAGTCCGGAGTCTGGAATTGTGCCCGGTATATCGCAACAGACTGGCCTCGTCGCCGAAAAGTGGGTGTACTCAGTATACCTTTGTTTATTTTTATTTTTAAATATTATAGCTGCACATCTATCGAATATATATTCATGTAACTACAGCATTATGCGAAACAAATAGGTAGCTTATGATAGCAATTATTACACCTTTATCTCAAGCTGTACCTAATTCACTGGAAACACAAATTAATAACAATATAAACACCGCAACTCCTTTATTCCTAAAACGAGGTGCCAGAGCTTTACTAATGTAACAAAGGGCAAGCCTATTAGTATCATTATTCTGGGCACGTTTCCAACGGACTACTACTGAAAAGCTTTCTATAAAAAAAAAACAACGGTTTGTCCGACGTAGAATTCAAACCCAGGACCTGGTGATCGCCATCCGCATTAAGCTAATATACCAACGAGCCAGTAAAAAATAATAATTCACACTAAACAAGTAATCATCAAAAATTGGGTACTGCTACACACAAAATGACCTATAACCATAACGACACACTTCACTTATCGAAAAACGTCAAATCACCCTTAACACTCAAAGAATAAGATTTGACAAAGTTGTTTTCAGCTGTAACGATAAGTTTGCAGAAACCCAGCATCATTCATTACCTGCTTTCGGCTGGGTGGTGAAAAATGATGTCTTTCTTCACCCCACTTAGGCGATGAAAGGAGCAGGTTATGTAAAATGTAACCAGAAAATGTTACGGATGATATTTTACGAGAATAGATGGCTAACGGTGTTATATGGCTCCCCTCCCATAGCCGGCGGTTGACCGGTGCACTTAGTAGTGCACCCGTCCCCCTACAGCGACTGTCCCAACCGAGGGCGCCCTCGAGTATGTCGCCCCTTGCCCTTCTGGCTCGAGCTCTAGCTCTGGCTGGTTGCACGCTCGCCCTTAAGTCCGGTGAAGCTGTAAAGGCCTCGCGGCCAACAGCGTACATCACTCACACACACACACACAGACGGTGTTATATGGCAGTGAGAGTTGGTTATCTAAGAAGGAGAATGAAAGCAGGATAAATGCGGTCGAAATGCGAGCTCTGCGGAAGATAGTGTTGTAGAAACGTTCGAGTCGGCGCTTAAAACGCTCGCATCTTCTACGTTTTTCAACGCTCGCGAGCGTCGACTCAGCGCTAAACGCTCGACTTCAGCGCTCATTTTTACAACACTACCGGAACACGTGCGGTGTCAAGCTGACAGACCGTATCCGCAACAGCGTAGTTAAAAAGCGTATTGGTATGAAAGATAGTATCCGTGTAAAGATGAGAAAGGGTATGCTCCGGTGGTTAAGCGTATGTTGGAAGAAAGAATAGCAAAACAGATATACAATGCGAAAGTGGAAGAATGTAGGTACCGGGGAAGACCTTCACTATCATACCATGACCAAATAGACCGTGTCTTATCTGAAGGGCAAGTCAAGAGTCTTCATAACCGGCGAGCGTATTTGAGACGAAGTATGAGAGTAGAGGAAGCGAGAGAGATCTGTAATGAAAGAACCTGTTAGAGCTTTGTTCTCTCTATCTACCTTGCAAGGGAAATGGTGTGTTGATATAAACAGACAGATAGAAAGAAATAGAAACCGGTCATTTAATCATTTACGGGTTTTCATTCTAAGGAGACGATAAGAATATTATTTATAATATATTTTCCACTGCCGAGGTCGGGCTCGAATCCTAGGTCGGAAAAAGGTAACTATTCCGATAAAAAAAATCCAGTATCAATGATAATAGGCTCGCCTCCTGTTACATAGGATCTAACATCGCCGGCAAAAAGTGTGTGTGAGCGTGTTAGGAAGCTTTTGATAAGTTGAACATCAGATGACAACAACTACAAACCTGGCTCCGCTATCGCCATTTCGATCTCGGTCTCGAACCTATTCGCGCCTTTATTAAAAAGGCGACAACCCGATATTTTGCGAACGCGTCCAGTCATAGAAATCCGCTAATTGTAGCCGCCCCCGACTATGAACCTAACTCCCCTCCTATCAGCTGCTACCGACCCTCCCGATGCCCTTACATACCTTCTTTCGGATACAGATACCACACACAGGATCAGACACCGACCTCGCCGGCGAGGTCAAAGAATCCCTTGCCCGCCGGCCGGTGCAGAGCACCACGGTGGGACACCTCGTACACGCCCTCCCCCATAGCGACTGCCCAAGCCGAGGCCGTTCCTCCTTGGGGCGCCCTTGAGCTAGTTACCCCCTTGCCCTTCTGGATCGAGCGTGGTGGTTGCACGCTCGCCCTCTTGTCCGGTGAAACTGTAAAGGCCCCGCGGCCAACAGCGTAGATCATTCACACACACTGTCTCCGCCAATTCACACTGGGTTCGCGTGGCGGAATATGACCTAACAACGGGAGAGTTCAGGCAGATTTAATAATAAAAAAAGCATTCCATTGCGACGATAAGAATATTATTATTAATATATTTTCCATAATGTTTCATACAGCTTAATGCCGTCACACCTGAGACTCAAACACATGATTAAAGTTACCCAGACGACGGCCACACATTTATCATTACGCTAATAACGCCGATATACACAGTCACCGTCATTTACACAGTGATCCATCAATATCAGTTCACCCGAGGACATTTTATAGTACTCACTAGATAGGCGATGGAACCACAAAAGTATGTTCTAAACAGTTGTGGTTTGGGAACCACAAGTTACTTACACCAAGATTTGCCCAGGATAGGGTTATGTGGCGGATGGAGGAGGTCCTCCAGTGAGTAGAATGAACTGGAAGTGATTATGATAAATGCCCATTTCGCGTGATGTAAAAAATGAAGTCATCCCGCCAAACTCGGAGATTACGATAAGTTGAGTGACGGTTTGTAGCATTATTATATTCTAGTGTCTCTGTTACCTCTTAATGTGGTAGTCGTTAAGCCAAGCGCTCGATAAGTTCCAACAGCGGATGACCACGAACCAATGTCGGCCAGTTTTCAATTGTAGGACCAATCGATTGTAATTTGATTTGCAATTAAATTAATCCCCCTGCGGTACTCCGGAATCATAATGACTTTTGGACGTCAAACGTCATCATTCCCTTCCGTGTTTATTGGTGCTGTGGAGCACTCGAAACGTTGGGAACATTAAAACCACAAATCAGCCGCGACGAAACCCGAAATATTTTAATTGCAACTTAATTTTTTCACAGTTAATATTTCCCCATCTCTGCCACGAACCTGATTTTTTTTTGTATCGCAGGGCAGACCCTTTATGGGTACCCGTCCGCGTTCGGGGGACGCGGAGGGGTTATGTTGGAGTCCTTGATCTACTGCCAGTCGGAGTGACCCGGCTGTCAGTGGTGTGTACCGACTAAAAATCCTGCGGTGACACCGTCTTCGCCGCGTAGTGTCGGGGTCACGGGGTCGTCACGGTCACCGCGACCCCGACGCGACCTGCCCTGTTCGTGCCCACCCTGGGATCGTGTAAAGGCCGCTCCCTTCCCGCAACCGACCCGACAAGACGCGCCTTCTGCTGCACCCAACCCTCTCCAACACGGAGATTGAAGGGGGCAGCCAGGCGCAACCACTTCCGGACTGAACCGGGGGACATAGGGAGAGGAAAAGGAGGAATGGGACCGAAAACTGGGGAAGAGTAAGCGCATGACTGTTTCTGTTATGTCTGTTCAGAAGGAACAGACCAATAGCGGGCAGCAACCTCGAACAGGATACAGTCACACTTGCCTTGGGGATCGTCGCGACCGTGCGCTACTCCCAAGACCACCCCAAATTGCTTGCCGAGACAGACGAGCAAAATAGGCGAGAAGCTATGCCACTGCGCCTCGAAGGACGCCTGTGGTGGGATAGCCTGCCTCAACCAATCCGCACTCGGTTCGCGTTGTGGAGTATGACTTATACTCCCTCACCTTGATTTGTGAGAAAAAGCCCAGCTGTGGGACATTTGCTGATTTGTTTCAAATCCTGAACCACAAGGTAAGAGAACATGGGCATTTTTTAGTTTGGCTAATCTAGTACTAAGTGCTGACGCGTCAATGGTTTCAGCTTATTTGACAATTTTTATGAGATGATCTTTCGAACCATGAATATGACCTGACACGCCGTAAGATGAAAAATCTACCGTCAGCTAAATTTAATTTCTACGTATCAGCCAAATTGATGAGAATAGGTGTAATATACTTACGTACATATATCAACTATATTCAAAGGCGTAAGTAGTATAAAATAACAATAACTGCAATGATTAAGTAATAATATAAAATTATCAGTAAAAGGTCTAAGTGGAAGGATGCAGGTACCGGGGAAGACCTAGTCTTATCTGATGGAAAAGTCAAGAGTCTCCGTAACCGGCGAGCGTGTATGAGACGAACTATGAGAGTCGAGGAAGCCAGAGAGGTATGTAAGGAAAGAACCTGTTGGAACTCTGTACTCTCAGCCTACCCCGCAAGGGATCTGGCGTGAGGTTATAGATAGATAGATAGATAGATAGGTCTAATACTACTAACGGGAATTAGACTTTAGATGGTCCCCCAAAATTACAAATTATGAAAAGAATATCCACAAACCAAAATTAAAGGGATAGGAACCACTATAAAACAAAATCAACAAAACGGTTTCATACATACATATAAAAAAAAAGAATAAACTAATTACACCTTTTTGCGACATAGAATCCGAACTCATCTCATGATCCGAGTTAAACTTCAGCAAACTATCTTTAAATTGATACCCATTTAAAAGTATAGCCGCATTTGAAAGTTATAAGAGGACTATTGGGGAATTCAATTGTTTTAATATTTATCACATATCGGAATTCCGCATCCATTATAACACATCTTGCATTGACTAATGAAGTAATTAACCACATTACTATTCTGTTTATTATTTTTACAACAACAACTTAAACAGCTTATTATATATCGTTTGTTTTATTATAACAGAAGCTGTGAGTAATAGCGATAAATATATATAGGTCTGAGAGATAATTTCTTAGCAGTGTGTTGCGAGTTATTGTCGCAGTCAGACGAAGTGCTTGTTCAAATTAAATAAACAGATAATTGGATTTTAATAGAAAATCAAACGTTTAAAGGTAATTATAGAATTCAATATCAAATACATCGTGAAAGTGAAAATTGTAGGTAAAGAAGATAATGCACAAATGCATATTGATCCTGTTCTTAAAACTCTTGTCGAGTTTCAAAAACCATTAAAAAAGTAGAAATGGTAAATATGTACGCGTGTATCTTTTAGTGGAATTTGGTGTATACATGGGTATGAAAGTCGTTATTTTTGTAAGATTCCTAAACTGTTATTGTTGCACCAGTTCTGTATTGTTGTTGCAAAAAGTGTATAAGCGTCATAAATTCAATAAGTGCCTTTTAAATACTTGGACAGGAAAATTAAATGTAAAAGACAAGTTTTGCAATGGTACAAAATGTAGATAAAGCTTGCTAAAAACTAAAATACTTTCAGTGGTTTAACTTAATGGATGCATTTTAATGGAAAGAACCTATGAAAGATAGAGACTTTATTGGCCTTACAAAAATATTAATTTTTCTTTTAGGTGGCTTGTCAACATTTTCATAAGAATCTAGCTAGTTCTTTTCCACTCAATGTTAGATATAAAATATCAATGGTGATGATTCTCAGAATCTATACTGATATTTGTAAATTCATCACTGAATCATTATTTCCAGATGGAGAAAGCAATATTAATTACGATGTCAATAATAACAACGATAAACGCAACACCAGTAATGACCCGACAAAGATTAATGAACCAAAAATCCCATGAGATATTCTGCGCAAATTTACTCAACTTCAACAATTTCTATTATTCAATGGATGAAACGAAAAACTTGTCTGGAATCCCTGCGGACATGAGCATACATTGGAAGACCGGAAATATATTCTACACGTTAATTAGCGAAGAAATGAAAATGAGCCTACAAGTTTTACACCCAAGCTCAGAGATCGAAGTGATCAAAGTAGCTGGACTAGGTCAATCGACGTGCGTCGATAACCTCAACGATATTATTTATTTAGCTACAGATAACGGTGTCTATAAATACAAAGACGACGGTTCTATTGAATTGTATACAGCTTTAGGTGAAGATGTGATGTATACAACAGTTAGTAGCGATGGAAGTACCATGTACATCGCTACATGGCCTCAAAATAGAGTCCATAAAATAACGAATGAAGGGCAAAAGCAGGAGATGTTTTCTGCAATACCAAACGGACATGGCTTGACTGTGGACACTAGAAATAACTTGTATTTCGTTGCAACAAAAACGTCATATATACTGAAAAATGGATATAATGTTCCTATTAAGATAAAGGGACTTCCAAATGATAAAATGACAGGTGTTTTTGTTAGTAGGTCTGATGAAGTTTTTGCTATGGATGAGAATAGTAATCTGTATGTTGTGGATCCTGATAATGCTAGTGCAAGAAAGCTTGGGTCCTTCGGTGTTAATGGAGTGAATTCCTTTGCTATGGATTCGGCAGATAATGTTCTGATCGGTGTTAAAGGAGGAATTGTTAAATTCAATGCGTATGAGAAGACTCCTTGTCCGGATTATGAACAGTAATTATATTGTAATTGTGTGGTAATTGTGACTAATATAATAAAATTATTAAATAGTAAATTATTTAATGTGTGTTTAATAAGTACTCTAATTAATATTTTTAATATTAGTGTTTAACTGTAGGAGTGTAACTTTTCTCATTTTTTTTAGATAGGTAACACCTACAATTTTTTATCTCATGAAGACAAGTAAGTTATAGGTTGTATTATGAGGTATAGATAGAGGATTAAGGCAAATGGTAGTAGTAAAGATCCCATAGAGTTGAAGAAAGCATGAAGCAAATCGGCTCAAATAATTTTCCGAAGATAAGGTAGCTGCTTAAAGATTCTTTTTGCAGTTTCAAAGTTTGCAAAAGCGTGTTTATCTATTACAATTAGACGAACGGGTGGTTATCAGATAAGTTTGAAATACCTACTGTTTATATCCCAAACCTCATAATTATTTAAATAATATTATCTGAGACACCTCAGATAATATGGTTTGGGGCTATTAACTTGGCAGTCTGTTTAATTACTTTGATTTTACTGCTTCAGTTTCTGACCCTTACACAAATTAATGACACTGTCTCGGTACCTTATTATTTACAACGCTCACACTGGGTAATTCATATAATACTGGATCGGACACCGACTTTGCCGGTCGGTGCAGGTACCACAGCACGACACCCCATAGCGACAGCCCAAGCTGAGGCCTTCCTCCTTGAATCACTCTTGAGCTAGCTGTTGCACGCTCGCCCTCTTGCCCAGCGGAGCTGTAAAAACCTCGGCCAACAGCGTAGGTCACACAAATAATAATCATTGAGTTATTTTGAGAGAAGACACCGCAAATTTTTTTTGTAGCACAAGTTAATGTACATAGATGCACTCTACCTCGAATACACTCTAGTTCAATTTGTACCAGGCGCTGGCAATAACGTGACACGTTCGATGGTAACTTTTATTTCAATAAAAATTTACCTATGTGCACTGAGATACCGTGTGTGTGTGTGAATGATACGCTGTTGGCCGCGGGGCCTTTACAGCTTCACCGGATAAGAGGGCAAGCGTGTAACCACTACGCTCAAGCCAGAAGGGAAAGGGGGCAACTAGCTCAATGGCGCCTCAAGGAGGAACGGCCTCGGTTTGGACAGTCGCAATGGGGGAAGGCGTCGAGGTCGGTATCTGATCTTGTGTGCGGTATCTGTATTCGAAAGAACGAAAGGCATCGGGAGGGTCGGTGAGAACATGCCGCGGACGGCGGTAGCGGCTGATAGGAAGGTCTGAGATACTATTGAAACAACTCTAGTAGCTATGCTACTCGAGTATTATGATACTCGATTTATATACTGCTACTGCCGCTACTTCCGGCAAAAGCATTGAGCAGTGCCGCAACAGCGTCAACTGTACACATACTCCCCTTGCACTTCAAGTATAGCTGTGTTTCTTTTATATTTGCAAAAAACCCCCGATCCGATTTTCTCTTCCTGGAAACGATTTTCATAAACCATCCCCAAGGCAATTTTTATACTAGCTTTCCCATAGTTTTTCTGATGCATCACCCTCACTTTTTCTTTGGATTTTATATTTTTCTTTAGAATTTTATCCTTACTTTTTCCATTATTATTTTTAAAAATATTTCAAAACCGGCCACACTGAGTAGGCGTGGCCTGTCAGTCTTTTGACTCTCGCTCAAAAAACCGCCAACGAAGTAGTAGGAAGAAGTAGAAGAAGACGAAGTGATAATGTAGGAAGGGAAGTAGGGTGTAAGTGGCGTGTTTATACGACTTACCTTACCTCACTTCACGCGGAAGTAAGCAGTGTGTAAATTGGGTATAAGATTTTATTATCTATGAAAACAAAAGCATCCCCGTTTACTCGGCGGTCATCAATTTACGCGCCATTTTTATATGAAGTAGCTGCTCTGCGTAGCTCACAACTCAATGATAATAATGTTCAATTTTCAAATAACCGAGTTTATGTTATATTTTAGAATCAACAAGAAAGGCAAAAGGTCCAGTAAAAAGCGTAAAATCAAGAAACACACAACTACGACCACCACTGAATCCAACGAGGAAGAAGACGAAGAAGAATAATGTATTAATTAGAATTTGAAAATTAGTAGAGAATTAGATTTTTAGCTAACATTGGAAATTTTAATATTACTTCAATTTTCCTTATCTACCAACATTACAATTGATAACCGTTTATCTTAAACACAGATCACTTAAGCTTAACTTCTGATCTGGGCACATGTTAATTGTTTATTATGAAAAATACTTTAAAAATTACCATAGCTTATCTAAAGAATTTCTAAAAAAAAAAGTAATCCAAATTCCATTGCTTGTATTAAAATAATTTGTGTATAGTGACATCTATTAGCTCCTCTTCACACAAATTGCTAAGGTAGTGACATCTGTATCATGCATTGTAAACAATTTTCAAACAATCAACTTGGATTGTCTGAAAGTTAATACTATTATTTCTATAATTACTCACAAGATGTCAGAGCATAAACGGTTAATTATAAATGTGAAGTAAAATAGAAAAAAAAACTTACTTTGTAAAGTGAAAAGTAATTAATTTATTCAAGTAATAACGATCTGTAAATTATTCTAGATAATTTACATAAAATTAATTAAATGTTGTTAAGGTTGTAGCAATAATAAAACGTATAAGAACAGTGTTGCCGTTACTATTATTTTGCTCTGTTTGTGCGTAAAATAAATGGCGATGATATCAATTGCATATTAGAAATGCAACATAATAGTGCTTTTTTTATTAAAGTGTTTTATAGGTTCCAGGAGTGTTCAAGTTTCATTAAAATTAACTTCAAACATTGGATAACAGTTATTTTCTCTACCAAGGTTTTTCTAGAAATCATTGAGTAGTTATATTTTTAATCACTAAAAAGCCGAAGTAAACAGTTGTTTTCTGTCCGCCAGCTTTTTGTAACTTGAAAAAGAATTAACATTAGTAAAAAAGCTTCCTCATCGTCGGTCTTTTGTTTTATCCTACTAATATTATAAATGTAAAATTTGTATGTTTAAATTTTTGTTACTCAATCACGCAAAAACAGCGGAACAGATTTGGATGTAATTTCGCACAGGATATTTTTTATGCCAAAAAAATTTTAGGTTCCTGTCTAAGCCCAACACGGTCGCGGGCAGAAATTAGTACTTAATAAAATTACATAGTTAAAATAAAATGTTTTACTCCAAATATATACTGAAGTATCTGTCTCATGTACAGACACATGTCTTAAGTGGATAAAGCCTTCCCAAAAGTTGTTTTTTTTTTCCTGGAGCAATATCAAAAGCCTTCAGCCGTAAGTTTATTTTAAAACTGGTAACACTTACTCGCCCTCCAATTCAAAGTAAACTCTCCATTCTGAACTGTCACTTCATTCATTCGTTCGCGTAATTGTCAAATTGTCATACGCGTCGGCGATGTGTCGGTGGACGATCGTTACATAGTGCGGTATTTGTGTCGTAAATGTGGTTCGATTATGTGATAATGAGAAGACACGCGCTTGACAACGCTATTATTAAGTGATGCATGTGTTTTAAGTTCAGTGTCGTGTTATAAAACGTTGTTTTCATTTGTATGTCATCGGACTCCAACATGGCGGCATCTCGACATAAATCACAACAGAAAAATATATCGTCGATATTTTCGAAATTGCACGGTGCTTTTTCGGACGCTGTGTGTCCCACTAAGCTGGCGACGGACAAGAGGACGCTGGATAAAACATGGAAACTGATGGACAAAGTGGTGAAACTGTGCCAACATCACAAGATGAATTTGAAGAATAGTCCGCCTTTTATCCTTGATATACTGCCGGATACGTACCAGCGTTTGCGTGTTATTTATTCTAAATACGAGGACAACATGCAGGCGTTGAATAGTAATGAACATTTTAATATATTTATAATTAATTTGATAAGAAAATGTAAGCAAGCTATAAAGTTGTTCAAAGAGGGAAAGGAGAAAATGTTTGAGGAGAACTCTCATTATAGGCGTAATTTGACGAAGTTGAGTCTGGTGTTTAGCCACATGCTGAGCGAGTTGAAGGCTATGTTTCCGAATGGCACGTTCGCTGGTGACCAGTTCCGTATCACGAAGAGTGACGCCGCCGAGTTTTGGAGGAATAACTTTGGAAACAGGTGAGTGGTGTATTATATTATGTACGATCTAAGATCCTACAAAGGATGATGTGTGACGATATATAAATGCAAAGTGAAAGATATCAATATTTTTTTGTGTGTATAAGTAAAAGTCTACTTACAAAACTTTCTTGACAAAGTTTTCTCTAGTAAACCAATCTATAACAAGCCATAATTTTTAAGAACTTAAAGTCAATTTATTCTATTAACTTTTTATCAGTACCTATTATACTATATATAGTACCTATTACATTCAGTTTAGATTTTATATTCAGTATTATTTTTCGTTATATTTCACACAATACAACTGATTAATCATAAGCACCTGTCACAAATATACACTTGGATACACGAATCCTTATGCCGTAAAGAAGTACCTGTGATATAATATATCTTGAGTCAGAGAGTGGGAGCCTGGTGATCCCTAACACAGGTTTCAGCTAGTACAGACACCAGTCTCTCACAAAGGAACCTTTTCGCTAATGTAGTATATCTAATTTTAAGCTATTATGGACCTTTGTGAAGAGATAAACCTTAGTGAAGAGAAAATAAATAAATAATTATTTCTATTATTATTATCATTTCCCAATATCTGAGATTAAAACCAATATGTATTTTCTTTAATCCCATCTGTCTTGCCATATCAACATTTAGTCCTACTGACTCATATCCTATTTCAATCAAAGCTTGAAGTATATATAAATATAAGTGACAAAATGATAGAAAGGCTAATATGTGTAAAGTTATCAGCTTTCAATCTCATGTCTATTATCCCTTTTAAATCAAAAAGGATGTCTGTATAGTCTAATACAGTGGTTCCCAAAGACTGGACTGAGACCCACCTAACAAAATCTTCCAAATTCGGGACTCACTTCTTAGTTTTGATGAAGATGATTAAAATTACCTACAACTAGTTAAAAACAATAACGCTTACAATAGGTCTCATAAAAAAGCTCAAAGTTGCTCAGCGAGCTATGGAAAGAGCTATGCTCGGCGTTTCACTACGTGATCGAATCAGGAATGAGGAGATTCGTAGAAGAACCAAGGTCACCGACATAGCCCTCAGGATTAGCATGCTGAAGTGGCAATGGGCTGGCCACATAGCGCGAAGATCGGACGGGCGTTGGGGCAGAAAGATTCTAGAGTGGAGACCACGTATTGGCAAGCGCAGCGTAGGACGACCGCCTGCCAGATGGACCGACGATCTTGTGAAAATCGCAGGAAATCGTTGGATGCAGGTGGCATCGGACCGGTTACGCTGGAAAGCGATTGGGGAGGCCTATGTTCAGCAGTGGACAAGTATAGGCTGAAATGATGATGATGATGATGATGAATATTACTTATCATATTTATTTACTTAAAAGTATTCGTAAGGCTTCGGCCAAAAAAGGCTGAAGTTTGTGGCCAAAGGTAGTATTTTTGGTCGAAGGAAGCTGAAGCTTTGGTCATACACTAATGCTTTTACCTCCATATGGGAGTACAACATTTGATGATAATAGCTTTGTCTATTTTTTTTTTTTTTTTTTAAAAATGCCCCACACTAGGATTAAGTCCTGTGTCATGGGTGCGTTTACAAACATGAAAATTCACATACACAAATACCCAGACCGGAACAAATAATTGTGGATCACACAAAGATTTGTCCCGTGCGGGAATCGAACCCGCGACTATTAGACACAGTGGGCGGGGCGGGCTAAGTCCTTAAGCACTGCGCTAAATCGTCCGTCAATTAATATTCATTCAAGACCTTCTTGGATCTCTTGATTCAGTTTTTGAGCATAGTTTTTCAGTCGGTGTAGTTTTTCTAACGAATATTTCCCAGTACGGGTCCAGAGTCTGGAATTGTGCCCGGTATATGGCAATAGGCTCGTCCCCTAATACATGGGACCTAAAATCGTCGGCGAGACGTGGGTGTACTCAGTACTCCTCTGCCACCCCTGCTTGGGGAATATAGGCGTGACAGTGTGAAGATACAGAAATTCTAAGTAGCAGTCTGGAGTCTGTATATAATGTATACAAGTATTGGCTGAGATGATCTTTATCATCACGCCAGATCCCTTTCGGGGTAGGCAAAGACTATAGAGTTCCAACAGGTTTTTTCCTTACATATCTCTCTGGCTTCCTCCACTCTCATAGGTCATCTCATATATGCTTGTCGGTTATGGAGACTCCTGGCTGAGATGATGATGATGATAATGGGAATAGGCTCAACCCTTATTAATTTTGGGACCTAATATTGTCAATAGAATGTGAATGTACCCAGTATACATCTGCCACCACACTTGGGGATTATGATAAGGGTGATGATATGTGTATTTGTTTGTTATTATGCTGTTACATTAGCTTAAACTGGATATACCTGGAATAAACTGGAAAGTACAAGGATAATTATCATCAAACTAAAATAAGTATATGTAATAAATTAATCATATGAGGCAAAGGATAAAAGTAGAGTCAACAATGATAAAAGTAATTATTTATGAAGGAAAACTTTACAGTATGTAAAGTGCCTAATATTTGTATTAAATTTGGGTTTAATTTTAATTAACAAGTAACTTAAGAAGTATAATACCGACGAAAATAAACACCTATACTAAAATGTAGTTATACATATTTATTATCATACATACTTATTTGACTGGTAAAAACCTCGGTTTTTAGACACAGTGTTTTTTTTTTCGTGATATGACATAAAATAACATACCTTTATAATATATATATATATATATATATATATATATATATATATATATATATATATATATATATATATAAACATCCTAAGGTGTCAACATCCTTTTAAAAATTAGTAGGATATAATAATCGATTGGCGTGGCCCACTTCGAAAGAGGCGCAAAGGATGGCCAAAGGAAATATGGGCTGATGACCTTATCAAAATAGCTGGAAGGGACTGGATGAGCGTCGCCCAGCACAGGAAAAGGTGAAATGAGATGGAGGAGGCTTACACCCTCGCAGGGACCATTCAGGACTAAGTGGGTTAAAGAATCTACAATAATAAAAATCAATTGGCTTATACAGTGTCATCTCTATCTATCTATATCATCACGCCAGCTCCCTCGCGGGGTAGGCAGAGAGTACAGAGTTCCAACAGGTTCTTTCCTTACATACCTCTCTGGCTTCCTCCACTCTCATAGTTCGTCTCATACACACTCGCCGGTTACGGAGACTCTTGACTTGCCCTTCAGCTAAGACACGGTCTATTTGGTCATGGTAAGATAGTCTAGGTCTTCCCCGGCACCTACATCCTTCCACTTTCGCATTGTATATCTGTTTTGTCATTCTTTCTTCTGGCATCCTTTCTATATGCCCGAACCAACGGAGCATACCCTTTCTCATCTTTACACCAATACTATCTTTCATACCTACTCGCTTTCTTACTACGCTGTTGCGAATACGGTCGGTCAGCGTGACTCCGCACATCTTCCGCAGAGATTGCATTTCGACCGCATTTATCCTGCTTTCGTTCTCCTTCTTACATACCCAACTCTGACTGCCATATAACAGCGTTGGGACAAGCACTCCGTTATGCATGGCCAGCTGCGCCTTTTGGCTTAAGTGCCGGCTCCCAAGTAGCCTTCCCATCGCACCATTCACTCTATTACCTGCATTCACTCTTCTCTCTATATCAGCGGTGTATTTCCCATCCTTACTGAAGGCGCATCCAAGATATACAAACTCATTCACTTGCTCCAGCACATCGTTACCAACCACAATCCTTGCATTCGTTCTGGTTTCTTCCCGTTCAAAAACCATAATTTTGGTTTTCTTCACATTCAAATGTAAGCCATTGTTCATGCAGTCGTCTCTCATAACTGTGACTAGTGTTTGCAGATCAGTGGCTGTTGGCGCAATCAAAACCGCGTCATCTGCATACAATAGGTGGTTTATCACTAGATCACCCATTTTTACCCCTTCAGTCATCGCATACAGTCTTTGAAGACTTTTATCCAGATACACTATAAACAGTCTAGCGGACAACACGCAACCCTGCTTGACGCCGATTTTAACGTCAAACCAAGGTGACATGTTACCACCCACCATGATAATGTTGTTTATGCCAAACATAAATTCTAGATTATAGCACTTTGTTCATAGGACACGTCGATATCAGTCTATATTTTCCCACTGATGGGCAAAGGCCTTTTCTCACAAATCCAGCTGAAAGAGATTAGGTCATACTCCACCACGCGTGTGACGTCCAGTGACAGGGGGTATGGGCGAGTCATAACTTTCCTGAGGTCACATTTGAAAAAGTCTAATCTAAAATATTTAAACTGCAATTCCAATAAAAAAAATTAAGACATTTATAAGTTACTCTGGATGTCCAGTTTTAATTTAATAATATCTGAATTTAATATTAAATAATGTGTGACGTCCAGCCGGTTAGAGAGGGCACAAAGAATTGTGGGCAACTGTGACAAGGTCTGGACAGGGTTTTAAAAACCATGGCTGCTATCAAGAGAATGAGGTTATTCATTCCTTATTATAGTATTGGTATAATAAATTGGTAAACAGAGCCTTACAAGGAGTTAGGTTTAGCCTGATAATAGCGATTCAGAACACGGTTTAACTTTCGCTTTCTCAATCTGAATAGGCTATTACTAAGTTAGTGAGCTACATCTTCAGCCCCATCGTGAATTTCCATCATGTTGGATATGGGTCAATCGCTGACCAGTCCTTAATAAAAAAGAAATAAGTTGATGTGAAACATCTTCTTACCGTTTGACGGCAAACACACTTTGGTTATATATGAAAGCGGCCCACGACAATTCACTGCATTGTCGGAGGCAGACATCAAGTTTTGCTGCGTACAGGTGTTAGGGGACGCGGAGCACGATAGTAGGTGGGGCTACATGATGCGGCGCTCCCCACCACTCTGCAAAGCGCGTATCCGGCCGCGATTAGCCATAACAGGGGTATGACTCAAGAACCATGTGCAGAGTACCACAGTGGGACACTTTTTTACATGATCTCTTATAGAATATAATAATCTTTATTGTACACCATTACATTTACATTGAGAAAAAAACAATAAACAAAGGAGGTACAATTGGCGGTCTTATTGCTAATAGCGATCTTTTCCAGACAACCAAAACTGAAAGAACAAGAAAATATATACACAAAAAATAGAGGGCAGTAGGTGGCATTTGTGTAATACGTATAGGTTCATATGATTATAAACATATATGATACATAACAATATATAAATATACATAAAGATAAAGAAACGGCATGGTAGTAGGTGACTTATTAGAGAATAATCGAAAGAAAATGGTCCTTAACCATTCTTTTAAAAATGGCCAATTATTCTGCGCGTCTTACTGATATAGGCAATGCATTCCATACACGAACAGCTTGGACTGAGAAGGATTTATCAAGAAATATCTTGGAATGCATTGGTGTTTCTAGTCTGAGATTTACCGACGACGACTTAAGAACCTTGAATGTGACCCACTGAAGAACTTGAATTATAGCGCCTGCTCAAGCCGAAGCCGATCCATTTTATTTTTGCTACCGTAGGAGAAATCCTTCATGGACTTCCGCTGAGCTCAGGGGAAGCTGGCGATCATGTTGGACTCCTACCGACTAAAATCCCACGGTGGCTGGCATCGACACTTCGGAGGGGGAGGAGAGGTGGGAGACCGTTTGGATTGCGCCGCACAATCACCCCAAATTGGTACTGTCTGTTAATCTCCACTCCAATAGGAAACATAGGCCTTTGACTTGTAGAGTTATGTGATAGTATTTTAATTAATTATGCTTACAGACAATCCATTGTGATTTCTTCTCTAATAACAAGAACAGCTAAAACAATGGGAGATCAATTCCCATGTGCAGTAACTGCGTTGTTCTGACTTCCTTATTGAACTGTGGCGATGCTTTCTCATGGGAAACGGTTGTTAGAGAAATGTTTAACGTTAAAGGCACTTTATACAGTTGTTAATGGCTACAGAATTATGTGCAGGTGTACTGAAGGAATTATGTGTAATGAAGCGTTTTTCCTTTAGTTTATATATAAGTTGCTGATGTGGTTAACGCTACAATGCGACATTGGAGAGACAGGAACCTTGGGACACCTCTTGTCTGGTGAAGCTGTTGTAGCGACCCTTATACATCGCTACATAGTTGCGACTACGTACCAATAGATGGTGCTGACGATTCGCCATACATGTCTAGAACGCGATATTAGAGTGCGCACGAAGCGTAACATATATACAAGCCCCCGACAACAACTCTCGGGGGAGAGTGGCAGGCCCCGCCAGACACACCACCCGTCTGGCTGGAAGATCTTCCCTTTGACAAATCCTGCCACAACGTTCCTGCCACATTGGTGACCCTGACGTGATATCGAGCAAGCCTTCTGCAGAGTCATCGTCATCGTACATCCCTCCACCACAGGTCGTTCAGATTCAACAGCAGCAGTCACAAAGCAAGCCACTCGTCATTCTCAACGGACCATTGGCAGCTTACTCACAGGCGACATGGTTCGGCGACTCATGACACGCAACCGACTCAGTGGACTACAGTCATCATATGGACTTCGCCACCAACAGTCGACACTTCAAGCTCAGTCTCGACTCACTGAAGACTTCGAGCATCTGCGCACACAGTCTCGACTCACCGCAGACTACGCGCAACTCGGCACTTGCAAGCTCATCACCACGAGCACGACGCAGCGACTTCAAAGAATCACGACCTCCGGTCTCGGAGGGGAGCCATGTAGCGACCCCTATACATCCCTACATAGTTGCGACTACATACTAATAGATGGTGCTGACGATTCGCCATACATGTCTAGAACGCGATATTAGAGTGCGCACGAAGCGTAACATATATACAAGCCCCCGACAACAACTCTGGGGGAGAGTGGCAGGCCCCGCCAGACATATCACCCGTCTGGCTGGAAGATCTTCCCTTTGACAAATCCTGCCACAACGTTCCTGCCACACTGTAAAGGACCCGCAGCCAACAGAAACATACACACAAAAAGGAACCATGGAAAAAAAAATATCACTGCCACGCCTTTATTCAGTGGCAAGGGTGTAACCACGTACACTCTCTTTTCGCCGCCGATGTTTGGTCCTAAAATACGAGTCAATGTTATATGCAAAATCTCCATCTTGAATATTTATCCAAGCCTTAAATATTTATCAGTATACCCACGCTTCAGAAACAATTTTGGAATTACATAGTTACATATTATATAGTTTAGTTTGTTTCTTAAGGTCTGCTCTCACTAGGTGGGAGGGAACACATGCTGGGACCATTACACACAAGCCCCATATTCGATATGACCGATTAAATAAGGAATGCATTACATTACCTTCGTGAATTGTTTGACTAACGGCACTCCAAAGGCATACGAAAGAATTCCACGAAGTTATCCTAATGCGCCGAGTTTGATCATATCGAATAAGGTATCTGGTAGGGTAACATTAACTATCACATGCCAAGATGGCAACGTCTTTCCCGCGCGGGACAAAATTTTGTCGGCTCGTAATTCGGGCCTACGTACTGCTACATCCCTAACTCCCACGGCTAGCCAATCAGCAATATATGCCTTTATAAGCCCCTGGTTTTCAATAAAATTCAGTCAGTATTCATTTGGTAATTAGTCTAATTGCTTCCCGACTACGGACCTGGTTTCTGCCTGCCGGTTGGCTCAGTAGTAAACAGTAAGCTACCAAAGGGGTCTGAATTCGGCAAAGACCTTTAGGAGGTCTGTAGTTAGTTATAATAATTGTGGAACAAATAATAAATAAATGTCTAGTTGTTTTTTATGACAACTCAGTGCCCAGACCTAACAGTACGTACGTCAAAATACGACATGTTCGCTTCGATCCCCCCGATGCTTTGTCATCCATTCTTTCCGCTCAGAATACGGGCGACGACGACGTAGTCGTAGATCCCCTCCCATAGCCGGCGGTTGACCGGTGCACTTAGTAGTGCACCCCGTCCCCCCACAGCGACTGTCCCAACCGAGGGCGCCTCTTCAAGGCGCCCTCGAGTATGTCGCCCCTTGCCCTTCTGGCTCGAGCGTAGTGGTTGCACGCTCGCCCTTAAGTCCGGTGAAACTGTAAAGGCCTCGCGGCCAACAGCGTACATCACTCACACACACATACACACACACACACCTGCGTATACGTTAATAAATACAATACAATTCTTGAATTGAGTTTTTTTGTGTTAATGTTTTGTCACAGTATGCTATACTAGCACCTAAGACAAAACGATTATCTCACTCGTAAGGCGTCAGAATCCGTGATATATATCTTGTCGCCTGTGATAGCCCTGCAGATTAGACGCCACGTGCATTTTCTGTGATGCTACGTTGTCAAACTAGTAGCCAGATCCGCGTTCGTGCACAATTGTATATGCGTCATAATCATACTACCGTTCAACCGCATCCTGTGCATCAGAACGGGAAACAGGTATAAACGATGGACTTGACTTCAATGAACTATACAAACGGTTTGTGACTTATGCACGCAATTTATTGGTTCGGTTCGAACCTGTCACGGTCTAATGAGGGAAGACCTTTAGTCATTGCGTCTTACCCCAGAATCGCACGAGTGCTTTTACTATATACAATTAGCCATTTGTTTGTTTCCAGCGCTATATTAACACGCGTTAAAACGCTCTGCGAATGCGGGCTTACAGTCAAACTAATTACCTATATTCCCCAAGCCACCGTGGTAAGGTGTACTGTGTACCCCCACTTCGCGGACCATGTTAGGCCTTAATATAACAGAAGAACCTAGACTTAGACCGAAATTCCGGACCACTAGATCGACAAGGCAGTCCTTAGTGAGGATGATAAACGAGGAACTCTGTACTCTCAGCGTACCGCCCAAAGGTTCTGGCTGGCATTATGATATAGAGCAGTTAGAATCATCTATATAACACAAAGTGCTTTTAACGCTCTAAAACACTTATATATAATGTCATAGTCAATAGGTGCTCAACGGCCAGTTAACTAACGCAATTAGTCTCGGATGACCAGCCTCTATTAGCAATGTTGACATAGCCCTTCACTGTTCGATAAATGTTGCTAATTGTCTATAACATCCATATTAAAATATAGTATCGTCATCAATTGATTTATAGTTTAAAATACTAAGTAAATTAGTGGCGGCTCGTAGAATTGACGGCCGTAGGGGCACCTGAACCTTAATGAAACTTTGTTTCATAAGTGGTGACCTCGTATCGGAAAACGTGGAGTGGGCAGTACTGGGTGGACCGATGACCTGGTAACGGCTGCGGGTAAAGTCTGGATGCTCACAGCATGAAGCCCGTCGTCATGGCGAACTTTGGGAAGGCTTCTTTCCTGCAGTGGGCGTGTTTTGAAGAAGAACAACAACTTTTTCATAGAGACAAAATTTCTAGGTAAACCTACTTTTTTGCTAGCGAAATGTTATGGTCATTGCGTAAAAATCGACTAGTGAATCTGTTACGATTTCGCGTCTAACAATAAGTATTCTTATCTCTTTAAGGGGCATCGTTGCATTAGCAGATCTTGGCGCCTCTATAGCATGCCAGACATTTTTAGTGTGGTTAAAGTCTCCACCCTTAGTTCTCTCCACAAAATGCTGGTGATAGCTTACCGAATCGTATCCAATGCACGGTGGATTCCCGATATGTTCTTTGCGTATTTTCTGCTGGACTGGCTGCATGGATTGGCTCCAGCCTATTGTATCCATTATACACATTACATTATTTTAGTTGTTTCAATATACTGTCCTAGCAAGGCTCAGTGTCAAGGCTCATAATTCCCTTGTATTGAATTTCGTTGAATTATCTTTTAGGTATCTCAACTGTTTTAAATGGCTATCATTCTAAAATTGACTGCCTCGTCGGTCTAACGGCAAATAATGTCTTTTGCGATATGGAGGTCCTGGGTTCCAATCCTAGGTCGGACAAATGTAGTTTTTCTATCGAAAAATTCTCAGTATCACTTCGGAGTCTGCAATTGCGCCAGGTATATGGCAATAGGCTCGCTCCCTATTACATTGGACCTAGCATCGTCAGTGAAAACTGGGTGTACACAGTACACCTCTGCCACCCCGCGAGGGGAATATAGGCTTGACGGTGTTTATTTATATGATTGTAAAATACGTCATCTTATTTTTATTTAATTTCCTACTGTTCTCGGAAATAAAAAAATACTTGGTAACGATGTGCTGGAGCAAGTGAATGAGTTTGTATACCTTGGATGCGCCTTCAGTAAGGATGGGAAATACACCGCCGATATAAAGAGAAGAGTGAATGCAGGGTATAGAGTGAATGGTGTGATGCTATTTGGGAGCCGGCACTTATGCCAAAAGGCGCAGCTGGCCATGCATAACGGAGTGCTGTTCCCAACGCTATTATATGGCAGTGAGAGTTGGGTATGTAAGAATGAGAACGAAAGCAGGATAAATGCGGTCGAAATGCTAGCTCTGCGGAAGATGTGCGGAGTCAAGCTGACCGACCGTATTCGCAACAGCGTAGTAAGAAAGCGTATAGGTATGAAAGATAGTATCGGTGCAAAGATGAAGCGGTTGAAAGGGTATGCTCTGTTGGTTCGGGCATATAGAAAGAATGTCAGAATAAAGAATTACAAAACAGATATAAAATGCGAAAGTGGAAGGATAGGATATAGGTACCGGGGAACACCTAGACTATCTTACCATGACCAATTAGATCGTGTCTTATCTGAAGGGCAAGTCAAGAGTCTTCGTAACCGGCGAGCGTGTATGAGGCGAACTAAGAGAGTGAAGGAAGCCACAGAGGTCTGTAAGGAAAGAACCTGTTGGAACTCTGTACCTCTGCCTACCCCGCAAGGGAACTGGCGTGATGATATAGATAGGTATTTAGATTAAAACCATTTATAAGTGACGTACACTTCCTTTGCCTACTTGTTCACAAGCCCCCGTTGCAATACCTATCATAGTTATCGCACGATTCATCGCGCCATTCATAAATTTCAAGCAAAGCCGTATGTCAGGAATTGACAGTTTATGAATGGGCTTATTATCGCCAACGTTATCTGGCACATCGACAAGTATTTTATCATTATCGTGTTCGATAGTGCTTATCACATCCCTTTGTTATTGACTTTTAGGCTGGGCTTAGATAGACTTTGTTCAATCACCATTATAGATTGCTTCAACACAACTATGCGCAAGAGAGGCACTTCGCTCGTGCGGCGGGTGCGGGGGAGCTCCAACAGCATGCTGGCCACGCTCGCGGACAGGCTTGATTGTCCCTACATTACCCACTGTTGTAAGCTTCACGTTGCACACAGGGAGTGACGACATTGGGACCAATTCATCTTATGTGACATTATTTCAATTTTATGGCAATAACTTTAATTTTTTATAATTTTTTTAATGTTTAATGTGACTGCTGATTTGACTTTATTTTATTTTATTGATTTTGTGAGTCTTTGATACTTTTTAAATAAATTATTATTATTATTATATTCGACTTTTATTCATACCGATTGCTGGACCAAATTTATTCTTTCCATCGTTTGCATTAATTTTAGATATAGAATCACAAGACCCATCTAGGTCTTCCCTTCGATGATCTTTTTTTTCATCTCTTTTATGTTGTGGAGTACTATTTAGTTTTATAATTCGGGTTAGCGAATATACAGAAACCTTAATTGAATATAATTTATTACTTAGGTGCAACTTATCAAGTAATTTCACTTGAAAACTTTCATGGATGACTATGTTAAGGATCATTATCATCAGCCCGAATTAGTCCACTGCTGGGCACAGGCCTCTTCCAATGTGGGCTACAAAGTCCAATCCTCGGCTTCATGCATTTAATTCCTACCGGCTGTCTTACGTAAGTCATCATTCCATCTCGCGAGGGGCGTCCCATACTACGTTTGTCCGTCCGTGGTCTCCACTCCAACATTCCAAACTCAAAACTTCTTAAGGATATCTTAACCAAATTAATCGAAAATACACCACGGACCCTTGAAGACGGTCACAGGTATCGTGGTCAACCGAGACGAAGATGGGGCGGGACGATTAGAAAACGTTTGCGGGAATGACGTAGATATTACTACTGGCTCAAGATTGATTTATATAGAGACTTTTGTCCAGCTGTGGGATACAGATTTTAAAAAATCGAAATCAGGACCGTAATTTCCAAGTGCCTTTTTAAGTTGTTTAAACAGCCTTAAGTCACCCTTATTTACAATATAATCACTTAGTAATATAATATCACTAATAGTCTAATCCTTTGTCATCATCATATCCTTTGCACTTATTATCTGATTGTTTCGATTTTTCATTTATTTTACTCGTAACCCCGGATGTGCGTAATCTTATTTATCTCTATATGACGTATTATGAGCATGTTTTTATCGCGTAGTAACAACACTACATTACAGTTTATTTAATTTCCGCCAGTTGACTATACAGTTTTCTTTATCGGTGACTAAAGATCCGCTCGACTTTGTGGGGGTAGCACGGCTAAATATGACCATAGTTCAGTCGCATTTAACACATCAGTGACTGATGTCGCTGATCTATAGACAGTGATTGCGATAATCTGCAAGCTCGTTTGCCCCCTTTTCGGATAGAAAAAGTATATTCCATAGAAAAAGTTTGCCTATTGATATAGTACTTTAGCATATTGTAAATATGACATCCACTGTATTCCCTAAATTGAAAAGACAACGGCTAGTTATCACTTATTGTCTGTTGATCGAAATACGCAAAAACTTTTAGATTAAGTAAAGAGTTGTAACAGTAACAATCGAAATTTCTAATTACAATTGGATCTATATTTGTTTGGAGTTACCAGTGTATGAAAATTGAGTTAAAACTTATAATGAAAACCTTCAGAACCTGAATGTTCAACATATCGATCTTTGTTTCCTTTTTGTGTATAGAATGAATGGTTCAGTTTAGTTACAGAGGTATAAGTTGTATTTGTTATTTACGGTTTCAATGTAGAGCGTATTTCTCTATTCTTTTGCCAACAGCTTTGTAAGTTAAATAGGTAAATAGATGTCAGTTAAACTTATATCACTGAAAATGTTACTGCTTTTAATCCAACTGTCCTGATTTTCTAGACTTTTAAGGTGCTTTGACACCAATCACCTTTGTATAGCATTAAATTATACACCCTTGTCATTTACTTCAATAAAACGAAATACTATTTGAAGTATTGTACTGTAGTTAAGTATATATTATGCTCAATGTCCAATCGCTCCAAGTTGAAATTCCAAGATTATACTTAAGTAGATTACTCGCAGAATATATTTCACACTAGCTTCAGCTTTATATAATCCGTAATCGTCTACTACTCTCTGCAAATCACCCCTATTATTCGCACCCTAAACATTACTCAGCGACTTTTATAGCATTGCTAATAACTTTGTCTATTCCTGTTATACTTCTTGCACCTGCTTCATTATTATCGAGTAACTTTTCATAACCCGACATGGGAACTGGTTGAGATATACGGTTGATTGAGCCCAAGCAACTGAGTCCGTCGTATTTCCAGCCCAATGACATAACTTAGCTAGTTACAAGTTTTGTTTAATTGACTCGAATCATGATATCTTGCTTACAAGTATCGTGTCTTGATTTCTTATAATGTTGGTTAAGTTATTAGTTTCTAAATAATATGTAGTCCTAACTGTAGTTTTAAGGTATGAGTAGTTTCTTTAACGATTTCGTAATGATTATTGGTTTAACGTTAAAAACTTTATGATATTATTTTTTAAGTACGTACTTAATTAGATTTACAAAGAAATTAAAGTTTTGGATTTTATGTCACAGCTTTATCAAGAATTACGTTGATGAAATGATTCAGTATATAAAAAAAAAACTAGGGAGTCACTCAAGGTAAAATACTAGGTCCCATTAATTATTCGTTCCACTTCTTTAACGCGAGCTCTTTAAGCATTATCGTACAATTTTATCTACTCCAAAAGTATGACAACATAATTGTAGCTATTTTTCAGGTCCGCATGATCCGAATACAAAAGTTCGGCCTCGAACGAATTTAAAATTTCTAAGAAATCCCCGCCTTTGCTAAAGGAAAGAGATTTATTGCTGAAAAATTACGTTACGTTTTACACAAAAATATTGTATTGTATTCTGAAATGAACTTTCATACGAATACACCGTTGTTTGAATTAAACTTGTCTTTGTGTTTCCGTCGACCGTTTAAAACCCGCTTGTCCTCTTACCGTTATCGCCATAAAGGAAGTCTTAAACAGGATGACAGGTGGTCGCAACACCTTTGTCGCTATTAAAAGGGGGCTAAAGCTCTTGGAAAGTTTCTAAAGGCCAATTGAATATTTGCAAGCACCTTGTGGCGAATAAATGAAAATTTTAACGTCAGAAAGTTCATTAGCTTTGTGACCAAGTCGAAAGTTTTATTAATTCTTTTGAACGCGGTCATTGTGATAGTCAATTCAAGGAGGAGAAATTGATATTGAGGAATATAAAAGTAATATCTATCTATCTATCTATAACCTCACGCCAGATCCCTTGCGGGGTAGGCAGAGAGTACAGAGTTCCAACAGGTTCTTTCCTTACATACCTCTCTGGCTTCCTCGACTCTCATAGTTCGTCTCATACACGCTCGCCGGTTACGGAGACTCTTGACTTTTCCGTAAAAGAAATATTATTTTCAATAAGTTTTATTTTTGCACATGGATAAGTTACAGGTTTTGTATTTGAATCAACGTGCAACTATGTCTCACTGCATAGCAACAATATGCACTTCCTATACTTACCTGGGTTTCTTCCAAGTTTTTTTTCAATTTATTTCTACTTAAGTTTCACGGATGTCCTTATTGTGACATGTGGTCAACGAGCTGACGTTTTAGGGCAGTTTATTTTGCCCACTAGGTTTTTCCCGCGGTTCAGTTCGTGCGTCGTATTGGCCCTATATAGCCTATATTTTGTTTCAGCTAATAATGTACTTTGATCTTCAGAGTAACAAGAACAGCGACGTTAATTATATTAGAAGGAAATCTTTTCTTTTTCTAAAAAAATAATAAATTTTTACACAACTTTACGTTAGTGTAAATCATATTCGTATTTGCCACACGTCATGTTTTAAAGCCCATTTCGAACTCGACCGTTATCGAAGCGCTGAGGGCAATACAAAGCCTGTTTGTTGTCAAAAGGGTAGAACAGGGCCAGCGTCTCTCGCAACGAACGTTATTCGCCGGGTCCCACACCGACCACGTAATGAGCATCTATTTTTGGCACCGGTTTTCGCGCTCTCCGTGATTTTACACGTTTATAATGACATTCGTATAAATTCACGTATCACGCAACAAACAAGGTTAATTCCTCCCACCTAAACGCGACCGGTCCCAAAATATTTCGATATACTCATGAGATTTAGAGGATTATGATGATTGTGCGCCTGACATCACCGCTGGGTTCCCGATCTGCTAAGATATTAATGGACATTCGTTATTTTTATATGGCTTCTTATACTAACAGTATTGTTTTAAAATACATATATGTTTTAATTAGGACCGTAATAACAATACCGATTATTATTGCTTGCAACTATGGGACCTTCATCCCCAAGTTCGTTGAATAGTGATTACACCTTCAGGGTCTGCGTGAAATTATGTTAATCATGCGCACAGCAGCGCAACGTGCGTACGCGATAGAATGACGAAACGGAGAACGATACATTTATTGAAGAAAAAAAACGCTTCTTGTGTGTGCTTGTGTGTGTATCCGTGTGCGTGCGAGTGTGCGTTCGCGTGTGCGAGCGTGCGTGCGTGCGTGCATGCGTGCGTGCGTGTGTGTGTATTTGAATGATCTATGCTGTCGGCCGCTGGGGCCTTTATAGTTTCACCGGACAAGAGGGTGAGCGTACAACCACTACGCTCGAGCCAGAAAGCACCTAACTCAAGGGCGCTTCAAGGAGGAACGGCCTCGGCTTGGGTAGTCGCTATGGAGGAGGGCGTATACTAGGTGTCTCGCCGTGATGCAGTCACCGGCCGGCGGTCAAGGGATTCTTCTACCTCGCCGGCGAGGTCGGTGTTTGATCCTGTGTGCGGTATCTGTATCCGAAAGAAGGGATGTAAGGGCGTCGGGAGGGTCGGTGAGAACATGCCGCGGACGACGGTAGCGGCTGATAGGATAGCTAGGCTCGTAGTCGGCGGTGGCTACGATTAGCGTATTCCAAAAAAACGCTCCAGCACAAAGCGCCCGTACGAACAGGCTTAGAATTGATATGCTTTTAAAATATTTAAGGTTCCGAATCATTATAGGGATTTTATCATAATTATTTTGTACTATCGCAACATAATCACCGGAAATTTAAGGTTCCGAATCATTTTAAGGATTTTATCATAATTATTTTGTATTATCGCAACATAATCACCGGAAACATTGACTCTGCTTTCTTATCTAACCAATGTCACCGTTCTACCTACAACACGACTCAGCCCTAGTCGTCATTTACGTCTACAACAAAACTCCGGACGCCAAATGGGGTCATTAACTGATGTTTTGAGCGGATAGTAAGAGATCTCCTTATCCCTATGGAATTGCGTAAGTCGCCGTATTTAGACAACCTCTTATTCTTTGTAACAGGATGAGTTTCTCGTGTGTTTGGAAGCGGTTTTAGGTTTGCCTCATATGCTATTTATTGTGCTGTTCACTTCAAGCTATTAAATGTTGTACAAAATTGGCTACTATTGGTGTAGTCTAATTGATCATAATTGAACTACATACAAAATTACTTTCGTGTCAGGTTTTGTTTGCTCTTTATATTCATGTCTTTTGTGAATATGGTATTAGCACTTAAGAGTCTCACGTGACATGATAATTGCAGGCCTACCAAGTTAGGTCAGCAATGCAATTATTGCGTCTGTTTAGAACATAGCGTGCTTATTCATCATGCTTATCATGTCATCAGTTGACAAATTGAACCTTGATGTATAACTATTAACATCAATAACGTCCCAAACAAAGTTATCAATAACCAAATTCATTAAACACCTTTGCGGAATTGCTGACTGCTTGCTTCCGTGGATCAAGTGGCTAATTATTCATTAATTTTCTGATCACGTGAACGTTTACCATCATTTAGTATGATTTTAATGGTTCATTATATTTTCACCTCCGTACCTTAGCGAGGTCGAAGATATTGCTAACCGCGTAGGCCGCGTCTAGAATTTGTAATATGATATAGATTGATGGCAGTATGTTGGTAAACAATGTCAAGTTCTGGGCAAAGTAATTTTTTATAGTGGCATATTAATAATTACTAACTTAAAACTGGATTAAGTAAGATTTAACTATTTTTTTGATAGCATGTCGTTTTCTGGGACTAATAGTGCTGCAACTAGATATTCTGATTTGATTCTACCTTATGCTTTAGGTTAATTTTATTGTACTATATTTACTATAACTTTTTACCGGTGGTAGGTTACGGCCCTCGCTGGTCGCCAACGTCCCAAAGTTATGCTGCCAAGCGATCCATTCGTGTTTCGGCATGTTGTCCGGAATCGCCTTACGAAGAAGCGGGTCTAGCCCTATCATACCGATTCGGAACTCAGTTTCCCTTAGCCTATTTTAGAGTGAATAGGCTGAGGCTGAGTCAGCAAGCTCGAACTTCGGTCCCATCATCTCTTCTAATCAAGTGAGGTAGGTTCGATCTCAGAGCAGTTCTCAGTAAAAATAAATTACACTTGAATAACTGAGTTTTCTTAATAGCTATTATTTACTTGCTTGATTTTAAATTCAAGTTCAGTTAACCATTCCGACGCTAACAAGTTAAGTCCTCAAACAGATCTAAAGTTGAGCTCGTTATAACGCTGTATATTCCTGACTAAACTAAATAACAAATCCTAGTGCAATCTGACATCGTCTATAACGATGTTTTGCAAACGGAAATGAATCCCTTTAGAGTCATGAGTTTATTTTCGCTCCACCGCTTTTCCGACGCTGCAGATTTAATATCCTATTTCAATATTTATTCTAGAAATAATCTTATTTCTTAAAGGAATGTGGATTAGGTGTATTCCTTTTTTACAGAACGGAACTTTATGTCCCTTTAATCAAAGTATTTCTAGTTCAGTCTTCAAATTTTTGATCTTCTAGCTTAATCTACCTTCGCTACAAGTATTTCTCAATTTGTATAGTGTTTATAACAATGAAAGTTTCGTGAATGAAATCAATATTAACTGTTGACTGCTGCTTTCCTAATTTCTTTCTGGTCCATATTCTACTTATTTAGCATTACTTGTCTCTAGTTCTGCTTCGCTTGTTAGTAGAGCCTACCCTGCATTATTAGAATTTAGATGTATCTTAAAAATCTGTCTAGAGTTTGGTCTTGACAGAGTAGTACAATACACCAAAAAAGGAAAATGTATCGCATTTTCCGATATCACATAATTCCTTGTTCTGTTTTATGCCTACGATGTGTGTTATCACATAAAATTGCACTACGTAATATCTGTTACGTAGGCGTCCTTTGCTATTTCTCTTTCTTCTTAGCCTTTAACTACATAACAAACATTTCGAAAGGCGTAATTCATCGTTGAATCTAACAAATTGAGTTATCTTGTTGTTTGTTTCCCTATACTTTGTAAATACTGTGAGAAATCGCCAATACTTACGGAATACTGACGATCTTCCTGTTATTGTTTTGTCCGGAATTTTTGCTTATTTTTCGAAAAGGTGAATATTATTTTATATTGCATAAATGACACCGAAACTAGTCACATGGTAATAGTTGTTTGATATAAATAAAGGTATGTGCATTTCGAAATGTGAAAACTTTGACCCGTTTTCAATTCTATTTACAGGATTACTCATGAATCTCAGATCTTTCGGATTTCATCGGAAATCTGCCTTTTCGGAATCCGACTAGATGATTTTTCAAGGAAATGTAAATGGCGGTACTGATCTACATTGGTGGTTAAGCAGATATTTTCAGGATACACAAATAATTTATCTTTACCGCTCTTCTTTTAAATTCTTAACGGATGACGAATTTATTTTTTGATATACAGAAGGACGTGCTAGTTTTTTATAATTATGTTTTCATCCAAAATTTTCAATCATTCTCATTTTAATATTTATACAATACAATACAATACAATACTCTTTATTGTACACCAACAAAATTATAAAACAACAAAATTATAAAATAAGACACTGATACAATAGGCGGTCTTATTACTAAGAGCAATTTCTTCCAGACAATCTGGTTAAATACAAAATACTAGGAAAAAAAAAGTAATCAGGGCAGTTGGTGGCGTACGCTATCATTGGTATATACACGTACTGAAATTTGCATAAAAGATAAATAAATACATATATACGTAAATAAGTACAAAACATATTTAACTACATACATACTTACAGAAAAGTATAACAAAAAGGGACTGACTATGATGCATCATATTTTGTCAGCAAGTAGAGAGATAGGCAATCTGAAACTGATTGGTCACCATTGTGCGTTTAATTCCGATCTTATTTCTTTTGTCTTTCTCAACCTATTGGCAAGTTTTACGATACCAAATAAGTGGTTTTATGGTCGTAGATCGGCACGGGAGCATTTTATCTTTCTAAAAACGAAATCAAATGATCATAGATTCAATTCAATATCTAAGCTGATGGGGGCCTTTATAGCTTTTCTATTTTATCTGTATGATAAAAAACTCATGTTCCCTGCAAGTGATAAGTGTCTAATATAATAAAGAGCACCAATTTGTCTTTATAGTCTCAATATGTTTCATAACTAAACAAACAGGCTGTTGCCGTGACTTTAAACTTAGCTCTTAAATCCCAAAATCCCTCCCGGTTCCTTGATTAAGGAGAACTTGTTAAACTTTGACACTGCAAGTTTAAACATCCTTCCACAATGTGATTAGTTGTGACGCCTTTGAAGCGGCTTGAAATTTATGATAGTAAGTACCGTACGTTAATCAGTTGAATCGAATTTGCCTTTTCAAATGAAGCGAAGTTGTCGCACGTTAGCCCTCTTGTCCGGTGAAGCTGTAAAGGTTCTGCGGCCGTCAGCATAGTCACACACATTATAACAATGTCGTCTGCCTTTAAACTACGGCCTAACATTTTCAGATACTTTAGTTAATTTATTACAGAAATTTTCTCCTGTCACCATTGGTGTTATGATTTGCTAAATAACTAAAGATGGTTTTTGTTGTCAATCTGACATTAAGATCTTTTGTAAAGACTAATTGTTATCTGTCAAAGCGAGACTTCCTTATGTATTCATATGCTTATTGATTTTCTCTCTCTTCCACTGGTAAGCTTTGCGATTTGTGATTTACGCTGTTGGCCACAGGGCCTTTACAGCTTCACCGAACAAGAGGGCTAGCGTGCAACTACTACGCTCGAGTCAGAAGGGCCTCGGCTATTCTAGGTGTCTCGCCGTGGTGCTCTGCACCATTCGGCGGGCAAGGGATTCTTCGACCTTGCCGGAGATTGGTGTCTGATCCTGTGTGCGGTATCTGCATTTGAAAGACGGAAAGTAAGGACATCAGGAGGGTCGTTGAGAATATGCCATTGACGGCGGTAGCGACTGATAAGAGGGGAGTCAGGTGAGTAGTCGGCGCCGGTTACGATTAGGTGGTTCCGATGGTTGGACGCGTTCGCGAAATAGCGAGTTGTCGCCTTTTTAATATAGTCGCGATTAGCTTCGATTCCGAGATCGGAATGGACCAGTGGTAAGCATAGTGCGAGATTAACTGAGTTGTATGAAGCATCTATCTTAATGGGACAGTTGGTGTCTCAAACATATTCTGTAAAAGAAAAATATTGTAAGGAGCCAGTCTTTGCAAAATAAGTTATACATGCCCTGGTGAGCCTGATCCTGATGATGATTATTTTGGACTTTAAATGAACCTGTAAGTCCAAATTTGGTCAGAGATGAACTTCTAAATCATATTTTAAGAAATTTATTGTATTCTAGATAAAAATATTGTTTAGTTTTAAAATGTATAAAACTTTATTTTTAAAGTAGACTGAGTTCAAAAAGCAAGAAATAAATATTTAAAGTCGGTGCCAAGTAACCGACTGCACTAACCGGTACCGGCTTCAAATATTTTTTTTTTTTACAATTTTATGCGACGACATAATTACTAATTTTTATACACCTTTATTATATCATATTGCTGAGTTGTGTGTAGGATTGATATAATAACCATAATAACGGAATCTAAATATGCATGCTGCCGTTAAGGAGTCCCCTGGTGTATCTTCCAAGTCCAAAACCGATTTCATTAAAATGGGACCACCTTGAAACTATACTAAACCCAACGCAATAAGAATTATCAAAATCAGTTCATAGATAAAGACGTTATAAAAAAACAGAGACGAATTGTCAACCTCTCCTTTTTTGAAGTCTGATAATATACTGATTAGTTCTATGGCAGGTTACCTTTAGGATTACCGTAATACCCATAATATCTCAATCTACGCATTCGTATTGATTGTAAGGAGACGTTTAAGGAGTTCCCTGGTGTATCTTCAAAGTCCAAGGTCCAATAATAAATATGAAATTAAAATGGAACTACCTTGGAGCTATACTGAATCCAATGCAAAAAGAATCATCATAATCGATTCATAATTGGCGGAATGATCGCGTAATATACATACAAAAAAAACATACAGTCGAATTGAAAACCTCCTCCTTTTTTGAAGGCGGTGAAAAACAGGTATATAGTACAAAAGCGATTATTATTTAAAACTCATTTAATAGTCTTAACCTTTTCCTATCTAACCATCATATTACCAACAAAGACGCCATAAATCGTAAAGACAGCTGAAACGTTTCACAACATATAAAAAGCAATAGTACCTCGCGTTCCCTTTCTAAGCGCATTTCTATACAGTTATTATCGGACCAGTTTTATAACACACTAAACATTAATGGCGGCTGCTTCGTGATCAGGTAAATGTCAAGTTGTGTACACCCTGACATTTGAGACGATCGGTCCAGTCACATGGAAAATATAGCTGAAGCATATTCGGGCTCACGGATGTGGACTTTATTGATAAAGGTTATAAGTACCAGGATATTGTTAAGAATGAAGTGGCCAGATATTATTAACATGCTTATAGTTTTTTTCTGTTATGTGACTTGAGAGAAAGCTTTAACGAAGTTGCAGCTTTAAACTGTACTAAAAGTATGTGAAAGAAACAAAAGGACTAGCTTCAAAAAAAATTCAAGTGCCTTTATTTAGTTCAGAATAAATAATACTAGCGCGAATATTGGCGCAAGTATTTTGCAAATTGGATAGTTACCGACTAAGCCAACGTGTCTGGTTGTAGTTTTAATTCTGGAATAACTAAACCCAGTTACGAGAAGATCCCTAATTTAACATTCTTTGATTTGATACTAATGTCTTAAATCCTGTTATTTCCCCCTCTAAAAAGACTTAATTTTTATGCAAAACATCAATCACGATCATTATCAAATAAAGCACTTATCAATATTCCATAGCTCACTTAAAAACTGCATTGTTTGCAAGTTTCTCAAAGTCAACGAACTCATCACATCAAAGTTGACACTTGTCTTTCCAAGTATTGTTAAGAAAGTAATGAGTCAAAAGTGCAAATGACTTCGCTCACTTCTTTATAGGACGTGTTTGTGTCCTGCTAATTGCATCCGTAAGGTATCTTTCAAAAACGATTCTTCGCAAATAATACAAACTCAGAACTGATTAAAATGCAGATGATCTTGCAGAACATCGTTAAACTAACTATCGGGTATTCGTGTTTGTATCTACGTATTATTGTAAGATTTAAAATTAATAACATAATCTTCAACTTTACATTATTACTGTATATTCTCTTCAAAGCAAGTTAAATACCACGGTCGTTATATAAATTGTTTTTCTTACCACTAATGGATAGTTGATCAGTTTTGCAAATTGAGAAACTGCTTTAAGTAAGCTTAGTAGTTTAAATCTTCTCAATGCTAATATAGGATACATTATTATAGGATTAAATCAATTATTGATTTAGTTAGTTATAGTTACTAATAGTACATACAATTTTGACTCGCCCGTAGCCAACTTTATGAAAAATTTTTCAGACTTGTTTTTGAATCATGTATGACTCTTCATAATTCAATTGCCCATATTACGAGACTTAATAGTAACTATATCTACAATAAGATTACTGACTATGTTAATGAATGAAGGAATGGAATTACTCTATTGCTTCCTGACTTTACATTCCTTCGCCAGTTCCGTATTGTATCATTTCTTAAATAAAACACTTATTTCTGTTCATAAATTCTTTTATAAATTATATTTACTTTAATGTTCTCCGTTTTGATATCAAGAAATTTTAATGTACTCCATTATCTAAGCAGTATAATTGTACAAAATGTAGTTTATATTTTATAAAATTACGAGTTCCTCAGTTTTGCAGATAATTATTTTCGAAGCAAATTTATTGTGCTTAAACAGAGCAATTAACTTTTGTTTGTGTATGTTATTAGCGTTTTCATTAAATACAGTTATTAAACTTGGTCTTTTAAATATTAAACATTAATTACCTCGCTATCAAATGGATAGCGAGGCTTTCAAATGGATTAAAAATTTCTTCGACGGTATATTGGTTTTCTATAAACTTCGTAATTTTGGTAATGTTCTATGCTTTGGATAAAGTAAACCATGGTATCAATCACTAATATAGTTGTAACCATATTAATCTTATTGTCTATTATCTAACCTGTACACGTTTGTTGAAATGTCATGTTGGATATTTCCGTGTTTCCTATGTATTTGCTCATCCTTTGAGTATATTGTAGAGAATGCGTGTTCTTATTTAAGACGTTTGGTGACACCTGGTATTATTATTATAACTACTACATAATTTACGCCAATTTAGAAAATATGTTGTAGACTATAGAGAAGAAGAATAGGTACACTAATAAAGCTAACGTTTCCAGAATTTTCAAAGTAACTTTAAGATGCGATAGAAATGTTAATAACAAATTCTTTAGTTACGGTCAGTGGTAATGCGTATTTAAAAACGTTTAGTTATCTATATAAATAGATTACCGTTAAACTGTATAAACGCCGCATAACTTTCAGAAGAAGTAATTTTTATTAGATCACTAACTCTTAAAGTACTCTTACTAATGGAATGAATGAAAGCTGCATCGATTTTTAGCAAATCTTTTTGTGCCTACAAAGTTATCAGAAGCAAGGACTGTCCGTAGTTAAAAATATTATCTCCGTTACCCGTTAATCGATAAATCAATTGAGTTCGCACTTGCGAACTTGACCCCTCGTAAAACTAACGATACGCTTCGTCCGCACATTTTAAAAGTACTTCTTTAGTCAAGCGATTCTCATCTTCATCTGTGTCATCTTAAACTCTAACATGGATTATAACTGTAAAGTAATTTAAGACACTGTATAATCGGACAATTTTCAACGTTAAATGCTTATTTAATTGGCTACAGTTTTGTTTGCGCTGGCTTTGGCGTTCATTGATTCTTATATTCCACCTTGCCGTTCTTGAATGGAATATTATTGCTACCATTGTGGGTACTGTCATATGTCTCGTACTGGATACGTGCCAAGAGATTTTTGTTATCGAATACAAACGATCACTTTTGTGTCCTTTTAGTTATTCTATGTTTATGTTCATTTCTTTGAATTGTTATTTAGTATCAAGAATATTTGTAGCAGAAAATATTCTTGATACTTAAGTTTGTTCGAAACCAAGTTTTTGATAAAAATTAACTAGTGATTGAGGGGCACGATCAAATCTAAAGAATATTCTTAGTAAAAATTCTTATTACCAAGTGTCTTCTCTACTATTTAAAGCCTGATATTTTATTTGTATTAATTTTGTTTTTAATCACAGCGAGTGAATTTGCTAGACCATAATATGCTAGTTAATTAATTTAAATACCGTCAAAGCTGAAGGCAAGTTTGTATATATCCAATAATCGTGTTACTCAGGGCGCTCCTGTCAGTAACAATCGTAGTTAATTAACTAAGTGAGACGTGATTTAGAAAGTGCTTTGTGATAATTAAACGATGGTGAATGACGTAAGCTGACAACACGCTAAAAATAATTTGGTTCCACCAGCACGTGATTTAGCTAATGAAGAAGTTGCTTTAATATATAAAATAGGAAGGAAGACAGGTGATTGATGTTTTCCGATACTGTACAAATAAAACATCTTTAATACTTGGAAATCCCCGTTGAATATACAATATTTTTCCATTGAGAAATAATTCTATAAAAAAATGTTTAAGTTTATTTATATTACAGGGAATCGGTTACTGTAAATAACTATCAATGTTTCACTATAGTTTCAAAGTGTATCAGTGAATTTGTTTCGGTATAGTGAAAGATAAATGATGTGGCGTCGTAAACATTATTAAAATGATAGGTATAAAAGATGTTAAGAAAAAAATATTTGACGCACTTGAAATATGCGAGCCCGAAGTTAATTATAGATAGACACGGGCAGGAAACGGCGTACGTCTATCGTATCTTCGTGCCCTTGAAGCGACATTCGACGTTGATTGCTCGCTCCGTATATGAATGGTTCAGTTTCATTGATACATAGTGTATAGGCGTGTCAAGTGTATTAATATCTTTTATTCGACGCTTCCATATTGATAAATGTTTGCGTTCCTCATTCATAAATTCAATCTACATCAATACGTTAATATGACTGAGCCATATACATGTGTGTACATGGAATTGCTAAAGTTAGTACATTTTACATTCATGAAATTGGCGAAACCAAGTTTGTTACTTCAACAAACATTGCTTTTTGTCCTTAATTAATTGTTTCCCCGAAATAGAATCCAGATTTATCGTTTCTATTGTTTACTGAAAGATTTCATGATATTGTTATTGAAATATTCGAGTGACATGGAGAATTCATTTTTGGTTCTTTCTACGAAGTAAACACGTTTGTAAACTTGTCCTATTTTTCTCGGTATCAAGGTTGCTAATGTTTTACATAAATTAAAGTGACTGAAAATCGTAAAATTGTTGTTTGTGTTGTAGGAGTTTTATATTACCATGCAATCTTGTCTAGCATTTGTTTTATGCTTTTTCTTCGAATTTCAGTAGTTAATACAGATCCGGGATTTTATAGATTCTTATAGATGGCTTAAAAACTACGTATATAGTATATACGTAGTTACTGGGTTAGTAAATTATTCTCTTTAGATATTTTAATTTTATGTATATTGACGTCAGTACACAATGACATTTTCAATTGGGCCATTTCAACGAATAATCATAAGAAATCAATATTATCTAGATATGAATTGCATATTACGCCGAACGATTATGATCGGTTTGATAACATCATTGTTACTGTAAATTTTCAACACTTTTTAAATCAAATTTATTATAGCTAATCATCAAGTAAATAATATGTTATTTATTTATTTAAATACGGCTACTGTGTGTGCCGGATTCGATAATTTTTAAATCTCTTCCTTAAAAAAAGTCGATTCCTTAAGTGGGTTACCTTAGAGAATGACCTTTCTTTTTTTGTAAGTTAGAACCCATCTAATTCATTCTGATTTACATATTTACTAATTAGTTACGGAAATCTAGCTACAATTAGAAGCTTTAAGCTCTTGGCTCTATTAAAATGTCTTATCTCAAGGAAAAGTGAAGAGTCCGTAACCGGACAGCGTGTATGAGACCAACTATGAGAGTGGAGGAAGCCAGAGAGGTAAATAAGGAAAGAACCTGTTGGAACTCTGTACTCTCTGTCTACCCTGCTCGGAATCTGGTGTGATGATATAGATGGCGAGATGATAGAAAATGTTTCTGTAATATTTACATGCTAATTGATCATTAGTTACCGAACCCATAGGTTCGTAAATAAATCTTTGATGAACTACTGATGAAAACTTAAGATTTCATTGATTCAACAGTAAAATCTAAGGAAATCTAATGATTTTATTGATGAATCATTAACACTTGAATCTAAAAAATTGAACATACATATCAAGCAAAACGTGCACCATATAATTTTAAAAGTACAAAGTCCACATACTCATCCAAATCAATAGTTTGTCGAATCGAATACCCGACATAAGCCACTAGTATCAATAAAATTTCGGATGTTTTGAATCGTCCCACGCAAAGTTATTATGAAAGCGCCCAGGATGTTACCATTGATGAAACACGCAAGTCCACTGGCGTGGGAGTCGGTTGATTGTTGGCGTCCTTTTTCCGTCCACCTTGTTTTTTCCCCCGAATGAATGAATGTTTTCGATTTGAATGCCGATAATGAATGAGACTTTGGTGAGTCATTCGATATGTTGCCTATTTTTCGTGGCAATTTACTAGTTGTTGATATTTTCTTTTTCCAGAAGATTGTTATCAAAGCAAAATGAGATTGGAATGTTATTGATGTTTTCTATTTTCGGTGAGATATGTGAAAGCGAAAAATCTGTCTTGGGTTTTAGCTTTAATATGTATAGTTTTTGGAGGTTTGGGGTATTTATTGAAATTTCAGACTACAAGTATTTTTCTCTTATTAGCCTCTTATGAAAGTATCCTACATTGTTAATTAGCACAACCTTTATCTGTAATATTTTTCTGGTTATCAATGTTCGTAAAAATTGAGGCAGTAAACTACTTTTAAAAATTCTTGAAACCGGTCTACTATTTTAGTCTAAATACTTTGATTTTAGAAGAACTGTCAATTTAAAATATTGTTACTTAAGTTAGTAGAAACCTTTATATAAGGTCCCTTCTGAATTACAGGAGCTTAAAATTTTTAAATCGAAAATCGATCGTTTATCAAATTATTTTCAACAAACCTCCGAGACCATCCTTCATCTCATCGTTTTATTCCATCAAGAATAATTGGAACACCTTTACGCACTCCTGGCTTACAATAAGAGACTCATCCACCACCTATTACGTGTAGTCTAGACATCACTAGTCTAAAATTATTGTTTGTTGGTCTGTGTGGTTTGTTAGTCTGTAGGTTCACTATTCATAGATCTAATGCACTTTTATTGCACCAGAGGTTCCGGTGGGCTGCTGCAATTGTTGTGTTCTTTAGATTTTGTCACTTCTGTTTATTTACTTTACTGTTCATTTGTATTTATAATATCATGTTACAATTTCCAGCATCATAATGTAGGGCTGCTTTCAGACTTACTAGTACGTACTTTTCTTCACCTTATTATTTCTTGGCACTATAAAGTAAAATGTATTTCTTGTCGACATGTATGTTACGCAAATTGTGAACTCACTATGGAGTCGCAGACATAAGTTTGTCTAGACTAAATTCCTGTACGACTCATTCTATGAATGGTTCTTCGTTTGTTGGCGTTTTTGACCGCTCACAACCTTGCGGAACTCTGCCAATCGGATGTTACTATTTTAGTTTAGTAGGTCATTAAACGAAATACTTTTGATGATCGGTACTTTACAAAAGTATTATGCAAACATCGCACGTCGATTTTTGCAATATAGCATTATGACATATAGGCATTAGTATAATTAGGAATACCAATTAGGGAGGTTCTGATTTTTCACCGATTACCTTCTTCTTATTTCAATGAATGGCCCCACACTTTAAAAGTATTAATCGTTGCATTTACTGTTAGTCTGATCTACTACGTCAGATAAAACATGCTCACTTAAATTATGTCCAATCCATTTTCCCCAGACACCTTATTTTTACCTTCCAATGAGACGCAAATTATAAATCATCAAAGTATACATTCAACATTCCTAAAATAACTTTATGTTATCAAGATATTTTAAACACTCCATTACTCGTCACTAAATATGTCAGACACAAACAAACAATGCAAGTGCAGTCTCAATGAACACGTACATTAAATGCAAACAAAATAAAACTACCCACATCCCCTCAATGTGGTCGCTCTCACGCGGTCAGACACGACGAATGAGACATATTCCAACTGACACGCTGTGTTGTGGGCGTTTAGTATTGTGTAAAACTGAATGTTGAATTTTGAAGGATATGCAAGTAGCATATAGTTGTGTTTTATTAACGGCATGTACAGGAAACGAACATGCAGTGGCAAGACCTGATTCGTATGATTGTTTGAACTGTTCAAGACTTGATCAATTAAAATCTTTAATTATAGCGAAGGTTATAAACAGTATATGGATGATAATCATGTTAGCTTGAATGAAAAGAAAGGAGGTAAGGGAAATCTTATCTATATCGTTACGCCAGATGCCATGCGGGTTAAGCAGAGTGTACACTACACATTTCCAACAGGTTCTTTCTTTAAAGATATCTCTGGGTTCCGCCACTGTCATAGTTTGCCACAACTATAATATATTCAAAACACACATTTATTTTACAACTATACGCGACAGAAATGTAAAAGAATAACAAGGCCACGATAATAATAGAAGCATAATGAACCCACAAATGGAGCCCTTGCAAATAAATTAGATAACATCCGCATTTGACACAAAAATAAATTACAAACTAAAAACAAACACGGCAACGCGGACGTTTTATCTGCAGAAACATACTCCCATTGATGTTGTTGCAATAAAAATAAACAATGTATTGTAAAGGAAAGAAGTTATGCGCATGTTAGCCGCCAAAAGAGCAAAAAGGCGGGCGACCGGTAATGAGCGCGTTTGCGCGTCATCTGCCGGCCGTACGCTGAACGCATCCGTCACTGTTTCCGTTTCGGCCATCTTTGATTTATGGCATGTGTGTTAACACGATACAACGAAGAGGTTACTTTTTGAAAGGAAATGCATTACTGTTTTCATCATCGCTGGGAAATCTAGAGCCCATTGGATGCGTATTTTATTTGCTTAGCCGTTGTCTATATAGACGTTAAGTAAATATTCTTAAACGAATTTTGACTAGCTTTCTAGTTAGGTATTAGTTCAGAGAGACATTAAAAAAAATGATAATCTGTAACTATAATCCTTTCAACAATAGACCCATTTCTTGTTCAAAAGCTTGTTTTAATAGCATCTACTAGTTCAATAATAAAATGTTTTAAGAATTCTTGCAGCATATCTCATAGCCCTAAAAGTTCTCACACTATAATAAATACATTAACCGTTCCATTGTCGACCTTTATCTCAAAACAAAACGATTAATACATCGATTTCGTTAACCATGAGAACAGAATCGCGTGATCATAATGGATGGATCTGGAAAGACAAGTTCTTTGTTCACTCACGCATTAAGCATCGGACTTCTAATTACTCCACTGCCAATGGTTACGATTATTATTAATAAATACACACAGTTTGTTGTTGTTATGAGACTAATTTTGGAAGAAATGTCTGTTTCTTTATTTTATTGTGTCTTTTATTTAAGTACTTCTCACAAATGTTATTACATTTGTTGGCATTGGACGAAGACTCAATAGTTATATTCCGCGTCTTATTAATTTCATATTACCAGTAGTTCCATGTTTTCGGTTCAAAGTTAAGCCTAATTCATGATAAATTGATTGAGGCTAAACTGATAGCCCGACCTTAGCGTAATTAGTGTAAGTCTTAAGAGAGCCATGTCAAACTCAATGTCACTAGTAGGCCAAAAGCATCAAGACCGTAGACTAGGTGGGCCACAAAAATTAATCTTAAAGAAGACAAAATACTGAAAATCTTTACGAAAAAAGCACTATTATAGGACAAGTATATTTATTAAATTTCCAAAACGTTCTCGGGCCGCTTTATCTAGCTGTTTTCAAAATTAATTCGGGCCGCAGGGAAATGCTTAGTGGGCCGCATGCAGCCCGCGGGCCTCATGTTTGACATGCCTGGTCTAAGATATAATATATTGAAACACTTCTCCGTATTTTTCTTCATGTTTTTATAGATATCTGTACTAGTTAGTCAGCCACCATGGAAAAAATGAAACGTAAGGACTCTTAACATGGCACTTCGGGAATAAATACACAAGACTTGTTAATTGTTTCAAGGTATGCAACCGATCTCCTTGGTGTGCTTGCATTGCAAGTTGCATCAAACATCGAACAATGCTAAGTTTCGTAATGGACGTTAGGTTATACAGCGAATGCACCACAAGCGCCGTTGCGCAAGTTAAAATGGATTTTACCTTTATGTATGCCATCATTTATGTCATTCTTAGTTGTATTTTAGTGATTGTACGTACTCGAAATTTATTTAATTGCCATTTACGACATCAAAACTTTGAAGATATCTATCCTATTTGTTAGTCTCATCTAATATATTGTCCCTTTAATAAGGCCTTAAGCCATGCTTAGTCTTGTATTCAGGAAGTTCATACCATATTAAAAGATGGTCAGTCGTAAGGCATCACACTGGAGTTTGTATTGTAACCTAAACATTGTACCCACGCAATATGATTGAAAATATGAAAAATAGAAAGAAAAAAAGAGTAGGAAAATAAAATAAGTTGAGGCCACGAGCCGATGCGATGGTAGATTTGTAGTTATATTAGATAAAAAAGTGTAAATAGACAATTTGTAAGTGCCCCCGAAGTCTTCTTTATACAAAATAAATTATTTGAGTTTATCAGTCCGACCTGCAGTCAACGACTTTCGGTTAATGATGGCGATGAAACCAGATTTAACGATTGATTGCATTAAATATTAGAGCTTGCATTTGAAGGTCGTGATTTAGGGAAGAATTAACTCTATTGTCAGGTAAAGGCTTTTGTGCACCAAGAAATGCAACTTGCTTTTGTTTATATGTCATTGTTTTTTTTGTCTTCTTGTACTGACTGAAGATGTTTTCCGGCTCATATTCGAATGAAGCTACAATCGTAATTTCTTTAGAAAAATGTCAATTACATCTACCTAGTGGAAGAGATTATTAGAAATAACTTCGGGGTCTTAACGAGGCCAATATTAGTACAGTTGAAATTGGTGCCATTTATGTAAATATTTTTACTCTCTCAGTCATTTCAGTCTCTGTGTCTCGTGATATTAACCACTGGAATAGTTGATTTCGCGTCGTCTATTACCAAGCAAATATTATCTAAACTAAATCAATTTGTTGAATTTCCGTTCTTGCATTTATATTATTTCACATATATTTTTGGAGCTTTGTTTTAATAGTATTATTTGAACTGAATTTCAGTTTTCCTTAGGTTGATGTATTTCTTTTAACATATAACTTTTGATAAAATCACATCCTAAAATATAAAATTCTTTGAAATTACTAAGTGTGTGTGTGTGTGTGTGAATGACCTACGCTGTTGGCCTCGAGGCCTCTACAGCTTCACCGGATTTTAAAGGCGAGCGTGCAACCACTACGCTCCAGCCAGCCAGAAGGGCAAGAGGCGACATACTCGAGGGCGCCTCGAAGAGGCGCCCTCGGTTGGGACAGTCGCTGTAGGGGGACGGGTGCACTATTAAGCGCACCGGTCAACCGCCGGCAATGGGAGGGGATCTACTACTACGTCTGCGACTACTTCGTCGTCGCTCGTATTCTGAGCGGAAAGAAGGGATGACAAAGCATCGGGGGGGTCGGTGAGAACATGTCTCGGCCGGCGGTAGCGGCAGGGGTCGTGAGGGAGGTCGTAGTCGGCGGTGGCTACGATTAACGGATTCGCATGGGAAGATGCGTTCGCGAAGTGACGTGTTGACGCCTTTTTAATAAAGGCGCGAATAGGTTCGAGACCTAGATCGGAGTGGAGGTCGACGTTCCGTACGAACCAGGGGGCTCCTACGGCTTTACGGAGGAAGCGGTTTTGAACCGCTTGAAGTCTGTCGATGTGAGAGGGGGCCGAATGCCCGAACACAGCACACGCATAAGTCATGATGGGACGAACGCAAGTTTTGTAAAGCGTCACCTTATTTCTAAGGGACATTTTACTCCGCTTGCAGATTAACGAATGGAGCCGACCGAGCACGAAGGATGCTCGGTGACGGACCCGCTTGATGTGCGGGCCGAAGGTCATGGTACTGTTCAGGGTGACCCCTAAATATTTGACCTTTGACCCAGGGAATGGGTCGGTCGAACATGGTCACTTGACCTCGGTTCCTTCCGGGGTGGCGCAGAGAGTGGTGCGAAGTTGCACCTCTGGAGAAGAGCACCGCCGCGCTCTTGTCCGGGTTCACCTCGATTCGCCACTTCCTGAACCAATCCCCTAGGGTATTGGCGGCGGTCTGGAGTTTCTTCGTGATGAGGGCCTTGTTCCTATTGGAATAATAAAGAGCGGTGTCATCCGCGAATAAAGCTAGTTTAACATCACTCGAACGAGGAATGTCGTTCGTGTAGAGGCTAAACAGGAGCGGAGAGAGCACTGAGCCCTGTGGAACTCCAGCACTGATGGAGTGGGAAGCGGAGCGCGTCATTTCGACGCGATAACGAAAGGCGCGATTCGACAAGAAGTCTCGTAAGATGAGCACGAGTCTGTCCGGCACACCCAATCGGTAGAGCTTGTAGATCAAGCCGTTGTGCCAGACTTTGTCGAATGCCTTCGCGACATCCAGGAAGAGGGCGCCCGTGTAGACGGGTCTTCCGGGCCCATTGAGACCGGAGAGAATGTGCTCCGTGATGCGGTGCACCTGATGGACACAAGAGTGTTTGGCTCGAAAGCCGAACTGCTCGTCGATAAGGATACCCCTGGACGTTATGAAGTCCTTGAGCCTCGCCAGAAGGAGGCGCTCGTATATCTTGGCCAGGGAGTTGAGGAGACTGATAGGGCGGTAGCTCGCGGGGAGATTGCGAGGTTTGCCGGGCTTGGGGATGCCAATGACGTCCGCCTCCTTCCACTTAGCGGGGAAGGTGCAGTTCGTCATGGCGGCGTTCAAGATGGCCACCAAGAGGCAGATGAGTTGGGCGGGCAGGCATTTCAGAACGCGATTCGAAATGCCGTCAGGGCCGGGGGCTTTTTTAGATTTAAGACCCATTATCAGATCTTCGACCTCAGTTTGCGTGATAGGAGGCGACGGGAGGGAGGGATGCCCTGCGCTCGACTTCCCTATCTACCGCGTCGACGTGGGACTGGTCGACGGACTGAGAGCCGGGGGCGCTAAGTATCGATAAACTTCGTTAAAGCAACTTACCTTCTCTATCATATTTGTGCTGGCTTCCAATATAGGAGTATGAAACTTGACTTTTTGAAATCATTGTGTTTCAGCGGATCTAACTGATGAATATAAAGGTTATAGTCAAAGTCGCCAATTATCTATAACTTTACCTTCTATGTTGTCATTCCTAAATTTTCTAAACGACGGTCCCAAACGATGCGTAATTTTTACTTTGAACGAAATTACGAATAAAATCTTGTCGACCTCCTTTGTCAACCTTCCCGATGTCTCCGAATCGTGGTTGATCATGATCGTTTGAAGTGTAAAAACATTTCTTTTAAATATTATTAAAGGTTTTATTAAAGTCAAAGCGTTTATACATACCTATTAAGTTTTGTGGACTTCGTTTCACAAGGTCTCATACTTTCTTACACTTTGTTTTCGTTTATCTACCGTAACACAATTGCTTGGCATATCAGTCTTCCTATAGGATGTTTTTCTCTCCAATAACACAATCCCGGTAATGTATGCATAAGATCTAATGCTTCTGCAGTCAGTCGGGTTTCAAAAATCCTTTTTGGAAACTTGCAAAGCAAATGTCAAGGTGTAATCCTTATTGTTTTGTATATTAGTCAATGGACGCGAATCTCCTAGCTGTAACATTTCTACGGTTCAATGTTCTGTTACACTACGTTTCTTACAATCTAAATTGGAATCACAGAGTTAGTTCCACCAAGAGTTGTGACTTGTTCATCCAAAAAAAAGTTTCAACTCCCTTTACTAACTTTTTACTTTTATTAAAATTCTCCTTTATATCTTTTCTGAAATTGTTAGTTTAAACAAAGATAATTTCGTGAGACAACGAATCCATGGCTACTGTTAATTAAACAACTTCTCCGGCAATGACCACATTGTCTTTGTGCAATATCGGCGCGACATAATAACATTTGAGCTGTATATTAAGCCTCAAAGGGTCTGAATTCCGGTGCTAACTAAACTCTTTTTTTACACTACCGAATAAATAACACTTTGCATTCATTAAGGAACTTCAAAGGCTGTGTTGGTGACTCATTGCGTAATGGCAATTTTGATTTTGAATAGAAATTTGATAGATAAAGCTATTAGATGTATAGAACTAGTTTAGTCACAAATTTCATGGTTCTTAGCGACTATTATTGATAACCTTAAATCAATTTTGAGCTATTCAGTAGCAACCTTTACTGGAGGAATATTTTTGTGACACTTGAGTGTGTGTGTGTGTCAAATTTGGGCGACTGTATAGAAGAATTTATTATAATCGCCAAACACAATTTTAGAAACGGGATGGTTAGTTTGATGTGCAGTGACATTTCAGTGTAGGTTGTCTTTAGTGCGTTGGTACAGGTGAACCTCAATTATTGTCACTCCAATATTTGGTTATGCAACCAGACAGACATCACTTTATAATGCTGGTAAGATCATCACAGTACTTACCTGAAATGTAATGTCATCAAGCAGTAGCATTAATTAGGTCGGATTTTCAAAAAGATTAACCAGTAAGCGGCAGAACAGAATTGAAACTTGGCTTTGTAATGGCATCAACTGCCTAATATTGTTTTGACGTTAGACCTGTTTTCTTTTATTACATCGGCCTGTACTTCTACCACAGTGAACTGAAAAGATACAAAAAAAACCATCATAAATTCCACAGTTTAACTTAAAACATGTAGGGGTATTCCCATAACAGAACATAATGTCATGTCTGCTCAATACATTCAATAAGAGTAGGAATAATTCGCGTTCCCCCAGGCCAACATGCTCTGTATGATTTCTCTCGAGATTCAACCGAGCCGGGGGCAAATGACTGTGAAATTTATCTTTGTGATTTATACTTCGATTGTGTTTGATATTTCTGTCGTTGTTTTATTAATGTTCATGGAAAAAGTCTACCCTTTCAAGTATAACTGACAGTGAGTAAATAAAGTTATCCATAGTGACATTAAGTGTGACTTGGGTAAATAAAATTACCCATAATCACACTGGGCCCTTATTCGCTATTAGTAAACGCAGCGCGTTACGATAACTTTGTGAAATGATCGTGTAGTGTTTTCTGCAACTAGTGGAGTACTAATAAATGATTATTTCGCAAAGTTATCTTAACGCGCCGCGTTATGTGTTTTATTGATTATGGCGGAAAGCGGTCCAGTATGACTGTGGGTAGTTCGCGTGTTGGTGGAATAGACATTCTCCGAAACTGGACAGAATATTTTGCAAATATTTCTGGTATGTTGCGGGAATCTTCGGATAGTATGTAAATGTTAAGAAATTCTTAAGGAAGATTTTGTTATTATGTTGAATATATTCAGCTTCTTGCTTATGGCGGAAGAAACTCAAATAACTGATCATGATTATAAAGAAAATTAATTTCTGGGCATGCCAGTAGTGGTCTAATCCAGAGATGGCCAATTTGAATTGATTAATCCTAAAATTTTTAAAAATTATTAATATATGCCCAGCACTAGTCTAATCCTAAACTAAGCAACTTAGAAATGTTTAGTTTTATATTTAGTTAATCAGATCAATGAAGAATTTATGATCCCGTAAGACGACTGGCTAGCTACAATCAAATAACTGACCAAGCCTGTAATCATAAGCATTACTGAATTCGTATCTCAAATCAGGACTAATTTCATCCTTACTTATATATAACTTTATATTAATATCTTAAATTTGTGATCACGAGGTCCTGGGTCCAAATCCTAGGTCGGACATGTGAAGTTTTTCTAACGAAAACTTCTTAGTACGAGTCCGGTGTCTGGAATTGTGTCCGGTATATGGCAATAGGCTCGCCCCCTATTACATGGGACCTAACATCGTCGGCAAAACGTGGATGTACTCAGTACACCCGTGCCACCCCCGCTTGGGGAATATAGGCGTGACGGTGTTTTATCCCAAATTCGGATAATTGTTGGCAGATTCAAGGTCGGGTTTGATTGACGTAATTTCGTTCCGATATGTGGTCTCGTGTGACGGGAAACATTTTATACGGACTGATAAGTATGTATTAATAGACTAGTTTGTGAAGGTCAGTAGTAACTGCTTATATTTCGTATGCGCTTAAAGTAACAACGCTAAATAAACACATCAGTTCTATGCAACCATACTAAGCAATAATTGTGTTGTACAGTTCTTTAGCATGGGCTGGGTAAAAAAACTACTTTTTAATCCACGTCTCATCACTAAGAGTCGTAACCATTATGAATTTGGATTTATTTGGACTTTCTAAATTTGCCTGTGATCAGCGTGGCGTAAGCTGATTTACAACATTTAGTTAGTTTTATTGATATGCGTCAATGTGAGAGTTTATATTTTTCTTTGTTATCTTTCCTTTTAAACTACCTTAACTATTACAAGACATAGCAAAGGTTCCTTGCCCTTTTCTTTTGGACCTTTTTTAATTATTTATTCATCTGTTTCGGAGCTTCTTCTTAAATAGATTCTTTGTTATCATCAAATTTCATTAATTAAAAATAAACCTGTGCAACCAATTAGTACTACTCTTTTATCTCAAAGGCTTCATTATTACCTTCGTTAGAGAAACTCCATCTTTCTAGTATAATAATTTCAGTGGATCAGGATACGCTTCGGGGTTTTTGTGTTCGGTACCGTATTACACGTGAAATAGAAAAGAAAGGAAAAATCCAGCATCTTGTCAGCATTTTATGTACGTCGAGTTTTCTTAAGCTAGAATTATTTGATATGTTATTATCATTATCCCCCTTTTGTGTTTTAACGGCTCGGTCGTAGGCGTTTACACAAAGATGTTATTTTATACGTAATATTTTTGTGCCAGTATTTTGTATATCTATAAAAGATATTACATTATGAAGGTTATCATCATGCCAGATCCCTGGTCTTAACATAGCAGTCGCCAAGCAAAGGGTTTGCACAATTTTAATATTCTTACCGCTGGATAGAGTCTTAGTTGTCCCTTCTTGCACTATTCAGAAACATTTCTGGTCCGGTATAGCAAAGCTACCATTGCATGTACACTCAAAAAGCAAAAGGTAAGTTGGTCTTTAACGAAACATTAAAGTGTTTTATAAACAGGGACTTGTTTTGTAACATTAAGCGCACCAATTGTCGATTTACGGTTGATGTTAGTTTTCTAGTACTTATAGGGAGAACTTTCCAAAAATTATCAGAGCCTAAACGACAGTTGGTGTTCTGAACTCGTTTTGCCTATATAATAGCTTGACTTGCCTATATAATAGATCACCGACTTTTTGCTAAAAGTTTAAAATACAAATGGTAGATCAAATAAAAGCAGGAATATTACGAGGCATGCCTTTTAAGTTCTGTCGTTTCCATATTTCCCGGCAATTTTGAATTTGGAACTGTTCTATATTCGAATGTGTTTAAATTTTGAATCTCAAAACAGTTGAAAGTATTAGGATTAATGCTATTGTTTAGTCACAGCGTCGATTGGAATCTGTCAGGTTACGTACGAAAATAAATCTTTCTAAGGAAAATGTTCGTGCAATCATTTTCTACAACTTTAAAAGAGGCCTGACACGGCTTCAGTGTTTTGAAGAGCTAACATGTGTGTTCAGTGATGAAGCCCCATGTCTGCGGACTGTCGAACGCTGGTATTTAGAATTCCAGCGTGGACATACTAGTGTTAGTGACAAATCTCGCGAAGGACGCCCAAAATCCGCCTTCACTGAAGATAACATCATTGCTGTGAAACAACTGATTCTCGAAGATCGTCATGTGTCGTATCAAGAGATAGAGGCTCTATTAGGCATCTCAGGGACAACCATTCAGAAGATCTTGCATGAAGCGCTTGGTGTGAGAAAGCTAGTTTGCCGTTGGATACCGCATCTGCTTTCCGACGCTCACAAGGCGGCCCGCGTCAGATGGTGGAAGAAAACTCTGCAAAGGTTCAACCGGGGAGAGTCAAATCACGTCTACGACATCATCAGTGGTGACGAATCTTGGATCTATGCCTACGATCCTGATTCCAAACAACAATCTACAATCTGGGTCTTTCAAGACGAGCCAAAGCCGACTAAAGTTGTTTGTTCTCGAAGCACTTCAAAGAAGATGGTGGCCACGTTCGTTGGAAAAACCGGCCATGTTGCGACTATTGTATTAGAAGATCGTAGAACGGTTAACGCAGAGTGGTATACCACAGTTTGTTTACCACAAGTCATCGCCGAATTTCGAAAATCTAACTCAAAGCGACGCATTATCCTGCACCACGACAACGCAAGCTCACACAGCGCTCGTCAAACGATTGAGTATTTGAAACAGGAAAAAGTAGAAATTCTTGACCATCCTCCATACAGTCCTGACCTAAGCCCTAACGATTTCTTTACATTTCCGTAAATTAAGAAAAGTCTTCGTGGTCAAAGGTTCCAGTCCCGTGAAGAAGCAGTCGACGCTTTCAAGTCAGCCATTTTGAACACCCTCACTTTAGAGTGAAATAAATGTTATAATAACTGGTTTGAGCGAATGGAAAAGTGTATTAAGCTTCGTGGTGAATACTTTGAAAAACAATAAAAAGTACTATAGGGTTCTAGTTGTTTTTTTCTTCAAACGACAAAACTTAAAAGGCATGCCTCGTAAAAGAGGCAAAGCATTTTCAAATGAATATACAAATGATAACAAAGTTAAAAATGCCATTAAAATGGAGGAAATCTCATTGACTATGCAACATTGTGAACTTAAACTGTACCTTATTGTTTTACATGACATTATGAGAGTTCATCCATCCTTGGCAGCATAAATATATTTCAACATAATTTTAAATTTCTTTTTTGTAATGTTTGCACAAGTCATTACTATTGTGGACACGAACAACGTGTTAGATTTAACCCCTTTCGAGAACAAAAGAACACCGAACGAAAGCTATCACATAATACCTTTGTACTAAACATAGCACTCGTGAAAGGCAATTTGCCACAGTGACTCCTGATATAACTAAAGAAGTGTCTAGAAAGTAATTACCGCAAAGCAATCTATGTGAATTGACACTGAAGGCAAACCAACCATTGTGTCTAAACCACTTGGGGTCTAATTGCAACGATTTGTCGAAAAGAGCCGCATCAGACCAACGTCCCAGATTAAACGGGAAAATTAGATCGTGGCTTTGTCCCATTCTATTTGACGGTTTGGCGTGTGAGATAGATGTGGTGACATAGATAAATTAGAAAAGTTTACTGGTGATTACTGAGGTCTAGCCCTTAGGCGGGTCTGGGTTGCAGTTCAATATTGGTGTAAGAATAATTTTCGGTACGTACTTAACAAAATAAAAGTGAGACATTAGTATTACATCGCATATGGCTGTACATAAATTAGTTTGTCGGACTTAATTCATTGACAACTACAGAGCTTTTGTGTCTATAAGATTTTCTTTTTGTTTATAAGATACCTAAGTGATTTTTGCAATTGCTTTTCTTGGTGATATGAAACGCTAAAAGTAATATTAATGTAAGTGGTACGGAGTTAAAACTCAAGATTTGGTGGTGTTTTAGTCTTATAAAGCCTAGCACTTAGAACATTTTATGATGAGTTTCCAAAGCCATTTAAGCAATGCTGTGGTGAGTAGATGGTATAGATTGGTGGCTTATATAAAAAAAAGCTTATTTTTCTCAATATATCTATATCATAACGCCAGATCCCTTGCAAGGAAGCCTTCAGTACAGTTCCAATAGGGTCTTCCCTTACAGACCCCTGTAGATTCTTTGCACTCTCATAGTTCGCTTCATACGCGCTCGATGGTTATGGAGTCTTTTACCGATTTCTTTTTTTAAAGCCTTATTGCTCCATCTAAAAGTATTTGTAAAACACTAAGAATTCTGAAACACCCACTGAATAACATCGCAACGTAAAACTTTATCACTTAAAAGAAGTTTATGTCGCAGACGTTGAATTTTATTGTCATCTACGCGAAACATAACTTTCACAGCGATAACAATCCCACACAGTTTTAAATCATTGTGTTTGTGCAATTAGTTTGTTTTTATAGATAGATTGATAAAGTTCGTTCGTATTCCGTTGAACTTTTCAATTGAAACGCGAGTCAATTCATTTTTAAATAAAGGTTCTAGTTTATTTAGTTCTACTCGAATATTAAATATGAAATTAACTTTTATTGACGGATTTCATCGTGGTTTATTTGGAATTTTGGATGATGCAAGGCAATCGAAAAGTTGGAAACTCAAAAAGCTTCATTTCAAACGTAAATTTGTAAATTGGGGATAACTGAAAGACCTATGCAAGAAGCTCTTATCCATATTGTTACGTTTTCGTGCGTGCGAAGTACTTTATTAGGCGCTGTACACACAAAACAGTACGTCGAATGCAAGTACACACGCGAACTAATCACATACTAGTACTACTCTCGTCAGTACCCAAATACTGTTTCCAAGTCGCTGAGTCACTCGTAGTATCCGTATATCGTTGTTCAGGTCGCCGGTGTATTCCACTTAGATCGCTTGTTCTCCGATTTGATCACTATAGCTTCCGAGAAGAGACTGTCCGTCCCGGCGCTCTTTGTACCTTTTATACTCTTATGAAAGTTCTAGAACGGACGCGAACAATCTAAGCACATCAATAGAAGTACATCGAAGTACAGCCGGCTAGGATAATTATGAATATTGTATAAGCTAAAAAAACAAACTAATTATATAATTCGACAGTTCAAGAGGATTTGTGAAGGACTACCTCGTTGGCCTAGTAGCGCGAGCGTTATGCGACTGCCGATCACGTGGATCTGTTCAAATTCTAGTTTGAACAAATTGTGTAATTGTATTATTTAGCTACTAAAAATGGTCCGAACCAACGGAGCATGCCCTTTCTCATCTTTACACCGATACTATCTTTCATACCTACTCGCTGTCTTACTATATAGAAAGAATATAGAAAGAATGCCAGAGGAAAGAATGACGAAACAGATATACAATGTGAAAGTGGAAGGATGCAGGTACCGGGGAAGACCTAGCATATCTTACCACGACCAAATAAACCGAGTCTTATCTGATGGAAAAGTCAAGAGTCTCCGTAACCGGCGAGCGTGTATGAGACGAACTATGAGAGTCGAGGAAGCCAGAGAGGTATGTAAGGAAAGAACCTGTTGGAACTCTGTACACTCTGCCTACCCCGCAAGGGATCTGGCGTGAGGTTATAGATAGATAGATAAAAATGGTCAGTAGCGGTGCGTAGTTAAGAAATGTAGCCGGTATAATGGCAACAGTCAAGTCTATTGCATCCTATTGTAAGGGTAGGTCTCAAACAAAAATCATCGGCTAAATGTGGATACACAGTACAGCTCTGCCATTTTCGCTTAGGGGATATAGCCGTCACAGTGTTTTTTGTAATAGACACAGCCGTAACAAAATGAAATACGCTGTTTCACGCAACATCAATAAATATTAATAATTTAAACGGGGGTGTACGTTTAAATAGAATTGGATCGGCACGATCTCAGTTACCTCGCCTTTGGCCCTCTCATTCGAACCTGCCTTTTGAATACGATATCGGTATTTCTGTGGAATTTCTCTTGACTTTTCCGCGAACCTTTCTTGCACCCCTCTAAACATCTCTTGTGTATTTAAAATTTATTATTTTCTCCTGTGTCATTGTTGGTTTTCATCTTTAGCAAGAATTTATTTATTATATCAAGAGCATTCTTTACACACACACACCGTCACGCCTATATTCCCCAGAGGGGGTGGCAGAGGTGTACTGAGTACACCCACGTTTCGCCGACGATGTTAGGTCCCATGTAATAGGGGGCGAGCCTATTGCCATATACCGGCCACAATTCCAGACTCCGAACTCATACTGGGAATTTTTCGTTAGAAAAACTACATTTGTCCGACCTAGGATTTGAACCCAGGACCTGGCGATCACAAAGCGATGCGCTTTGCCACCAGACCAACGAGGCAGTCTTTCATATTCTTTAATATTTTTAAAACTTCGTTTATTTTTATAATAGTAATAGTAGCGTTTATTTCTTCAAATAAACGCTACTATTACTGCAATCAGTAATAGTTACAAAAATATTATGTCGTATAATGTAAGGAGCTGCCGGAAACTGTATTATAAATCACCAGCTTACCATTATATTACAGATCATCATTTTATTAACAATGTCGACTGTATCTGTTTTGTCTACTATTGCATTGATGTGATTGATCACAACGGAATTCGGAAAATGTGTTATTAGAGATTTTGTATAGGAAATTGCATGGAATTGTTTGCGGTATAAAGACAACAACATTTTTGTTGGGCGGTATGTGGGTGTACATAATACGTCTCTGCCACCCCTGTTTGTGTACTGTAGGCGTGATTGTGTGTCAATTGATTAAAAAGGTAATTTAAGATAAATCTCTGGGGTTTTTTAAAACAATCTTGAGTTATTTTTATCACATCTATGTCGTTATGTATGTTGTTCTTTATCAGAGTTTCTGTGTTTCTCTCGTTGTATTCTTTTATTTATTTTATTCATTTTATTTTGAGAAACAAACAGGTATTTTGACTTCAAACTAGATTACTCTAATACAAGATCATAGCTGTGTGACCGCGGTGTTCATAGCGGTCACCAAGGTTAAGCAGCGTTTGGCTCGGTTAGTCTGAGACTGGTATGGTGAGTGTGGTGTGGTTCCACATATGGAATTTTCATATTCGATCGTCTCCGTGCTTCGTAAGGTATGCTAAACTGTTGGGAAAGCCTTACAGGCTACTTGATGACTTCCAACAGCAAGTGACCTCAAACCTACCTCCAGCGCCGAGCTTCTCGCCGACTCCCTCGAGAGCCAGTGCGCCCCCAGCTCTCAGTCCGTCGACCAGTCCCACGTCGACGCGGTCGACAGGGAAGTCAAGCGCAGGGCATCTCTCCCCCCCGTCGATTCCTTGCCTCCTATCACCCAAACGGAGGTTGAAGATCTGATTATGGGTCTTAAATCTAAAAAAGCCCCCGGCCCTGACGGCATTTCGAATCGCGTTCTGAAATGCCTGCCCGCCTAACTCATCTGCCACTTAGTGGCCATATTGAACGCCGCCATGACGAACTGCACCTTCCCCGCTAAGTGGAAGGAGGCGGACGTCATAGGCATTCCCAAGCCCGGCAAACCTCGCAATCTCTCCGCGACCTACCGCCCTATCAGTCTCCTCAACTCCCTGGCTTAGATATACGAGCGCCTCCTTCTGGCGAGGCTCAAAGACTTCGTGACGTCCAGGGGTATCCTTATCGACGAGCAGTTCGGCTCTCGAGCCAAACACTCTTGCGTCCACCAAGTGCACCGCATCACGGAGCACATCCTCTCCGGTCTCAATAGACCCAAACCCATCTACACGAGCGCCCTCTTCCTAGATGTCGCGAAGGCATTCGACAAAGTTTGGCACAACGGCTTGATCTACAAGCTCTACCAATTGGGTGTGCCGGACAGACTCGTGCTCATCTTACGAGACTTCTTGTCGAATCGCGCCTTCCGTTATCGCGTCGAAATGACGCGCTCCACTTCCCACTCCATCAGTGCTGGAGTCCCACAGGGCTCAGTTCTCTCTCCGCTCCTGTTTAGCCTTTACACGAACGACATTCCTCGTTCGAGTAAGGCGCATCTAGCCCTATTCGCGGATGATATCGCTCTCTACGTCTCGCATAGGAATAAGGGTTTCATTACCAGAAACCTTCAGGCATCCGCCAATTCCCTAGGGAATTGGTTCAGGAAGTGGCGTATTGAGGTGAACCCGGACAAGAGCGCTGCGGTGTTCTTCTCCAGAGGTGCCACCCCGCGCCACTCCCTGCGCCGCCCTAGAAGTAATCTCGGCCAAGTGACCATGTTCGACCGACCCATTCCCTGGGTCAAAGAGGTCAAATATCTAGGGGTCACCCTAAACAGTACCATGTCCTTCGGTCCGCACATCAAGCGGGTCCGTCACCGAGCATCCTTTGTCCTCGGTCGTCTCCATTCGTTAATCTGCAAGCGGAGTAAAATGCCCCTTAGAAATAAGGTGACACTTTACAAAACTTGCGTTCGACCCATAATGACTTATGCGTGTGTTGTGTTTGGGCATTCGGCCCGCTCTCACATCGATAAACTCCAAGTGGTTCAAAACCGCTTCCTCCGTAAAGCCGTAGGAGCCCCCTGGTTCGTACGGAACGTCGACCTCCACTCCGATCTAGGTCTCGAACCTATTCGCGCCTTTATTAAAAAGGTGTCAACACGTCACTTCGCGAACGCATCTACCCATGCGAATCCGTTAATCGTAGCCACCGCCGACTACGATCTCCCCCCCGACTCCTGCCGCCACCGCCGGCCGCGACATGTTCTCACCGACCCCCCCGATGCTTTGTCATCCCTTCTTTCCGCTCAGAATACGGGCGACGACGACGACGTAGTAGTAGATCCCCTCCCATAGCCGGCGGTTGACCGGTGCACTTAGTAGTGCACCCGTCCCCCTACAGCGACTGTCCCAACCGAGGGCGCCTCTTCGAGGCGCCCTCGAGTATGTCGCCTCTTGCCCTTCTGGCTGGCTAGAGCATAGTGGTTGCACGCTCGCCTTTAAGTCCGGTGAAGCTGTAAAGGCCTCGCGGCCAACAGCGTACATCATTCACACACACACCTACCTCCAGCAATCCGCCCTGCAACCAAATATGGTGGAGTAAGACCATATCTCTCTTACCTGTATACGTAACAGAAGGCCGATGCCCAGGACAGTATTGGCTAATTTAGTATTCTACGCGGTTAGAAAAAATAACTGGATATTTCATGCATTTAATGATCTATATAGACGTCCCACATTATATCTTCCTCGCGGATACCTACCACCTACGAACTAGCCACACGAGTAAAATATTCATGACCAGTTAAATTTAAACCAATCACATTTATATAAGTTCAGCTGGCCTTGTATAAGTTAGCGTCGTATTAATTATTCTCTGTCTGTCTGAACTAATTACTGATTCGTTTAATGTTAAGGTACTGTTCGTGTCCCATAGTTGAGCAATAAAAGCTTGTGTTCTACAATTCATTGATCGTTCATTGAAGTTGTTATAATAGTATACTTGTTAGTTAAAACTGTTCTTAAACCTTTTACGCTTCTGATTGGATCATTAGATAAGTATGCTATCTAAACACCGTCACGCCTATATTTCCCAAGCGGGGTTGGCATATGTGTACTGTGTACACCCACTTTTCGCCGGCGATGGTAGGTTCCATGTAATAGGTCTATTGCCATATACCGGGCACAATTCCATAATCCGGACTGAACTACTACATATGTCCGCCCTAGGATTTGAATCCTAGTTAGTTAAGTCCTCGTGATCCCAACGCCCCTTATTCACCACCAGATAGATCAACGAGGCAGTCATCTATATTGCAATAAGTAATTATTAAAAATGTTAGTCCAGTTGAAGCTATAAGAACCATATAGACCTATTAAAAGAATAAAGCCACGTATACATTAGAGTATAGTATAGGACGATCTCGTAGACATTTGCCTGGGACAGGCAGTCCGGTTAGGTAGGTCTAACTTTGAGAGAGAGGTCAATCGACGAATCCAACTCGGCTGGGAAGCGTTCGGTAAACTGCGCATTATCTTCTCATCCAAAATACCTCAGTGCCTGCAGACTAAAGTTTTTTAGTCAATGTTTGTTGCCAGTGATGACATACGGATCAGAGACGTGGTCTCTTACAATAGGTCTCAAAAAAAGCTCAAAGTTGCTCACCTAGCTATGGAAAGAGCTATGCTCGGCGTTTCTCTACGTGATCGAATCAGGAATGAGGAGATTCGTAGAAAAACTAAGGTCATCGACATAGCCCTCAGGATTAGCAAGCTGAAGTGGCCATGGGCGGGCCACATAGCGCGAAGATCGGACGGGCGTTGGGGCAGAAAGATTCTAGAGTGAAGACCACGTATTGGCAACGCAGCGTAGGACGGCCGCCTGCCAGTTGGACCGCCGATCTTGTGAAAATCGCAGGAAGTCGTTGGATGCAGGTGGCATCGGACCGATTACTCTGGAAAGTGATTGGGGAGGCCTATCTTCAGCAGTGGACAAGTATAGGCTAAGATGATGATGATGATACATTAGTGTACTAATTTCACGCGACACATGTTACTTTAGATATGGCAAGTCATCAGATTGACAAGTCTGGCGACATCGTGCGACCTTTTCTCCGTCACCGCGTCGCTTCTGTTGAAGTACAGAAGTCACGAAGTCCAGACGTGTATTGCGCATAATGGACGAATGAAATCTCTTCGAGTGACATGCTGCAACTGACTACACATATGTGGACGAATTTTGTTTTTAAATTATTGGTTTAGTCGGCTCATGCTCCCAGCGTCGCAATTATCAGTACATTATTTTTTCTCTTTTTTTTAAAACAGTTTTGTTGTTCCATAAACTTATCAAGGTAATAAAGATAAGATTTTAAAGTTCATTAACAATTTAATCTGTATGATTGATAAATAAAAGTCTCTTTTAACTAAGCAAGTGTTAAATCTTTTGTACAGGTACTTTTTCGAAAGTAGTTCTCTTTATGATGATGATGATGGTTAAATGAAAGAAATATTTTTTCATGCTTCTGATTAACTGTTTTTCATTTAGCAATCGCACCTCTGTTTTTGTTAATCAAATTGCTATTTATCTCTTGCTAACACGTAAGGAAATTTCCATGGCTGAGAAAAACCTAAAATTTTTCGAAAAACATGTGATTTTCGCAACAAGCGCGACAGGCTTTATCCGGTAAAATTAGAATTAAAACTACCTCTGAGAAAGGTTAGTGTCTCCCTATACGTTCTGGAATAGGTGAAGTTTTTTTATTTTTATACTATAAAGGCTTTAATTTCGATTCATTACCATCATTATCTCAGCCTATACTTGTCCACTGCTGAACATAGGCCTAAATTTTGATTATAACAGCTACATCATCAGCCACAAAACAAAAGCTTAGCTTGCCTTACCAGGTCGTCGGCCCATCTCTTGGGGGGCCTGTCCATTCCAATATATCATCAACAGCTAATGATTTTATTAGTTTCTACAGCAATCGTGTTTATTAAACTTAATAGATATCAAATATTCGATAAATTCTTTGATGAAGAGAAACGTCAGGTTAAATATAATTTACCGCGAGGACGGGTCCATTACGGGACCCGCAGCCGTCTTGGCAACGATCGTTATAAATCAAACAGCGGCAGTAGAAAGGTAAATTTTAATGAAGCCTTATTTCTCTGTTTTAGATATCATTTTATTTATAGTTTCTACGGGTCGTTTGTGACATTTTAGGACTTGTTTGTGTTACCTTCTATTTCGGTTTTCTATTCTTTGTCTACTTTGAGTAAAGACTTGGACATTCATGATTGGGAGTTTGTCAGTAGTCAGATCTTTCTAAGTATATTAGGTGTCGACACCGTGATCGCCTTTGTGCTGAACGCAACCAGATTTCACCTGCGATCTACACCTGCTCATCGGTCCACCTTGTGATCTGCATGTCATAACATAATTATGTAATCATTCGTATTATACCATTGCTGGGGAAAAGCCTCCTCGCCGTTTCCATGCACTTCCGTCTTTGCCTTCCGAAGGCTATTCATACAAAAAGGAGTAGTTAGGGACTGTTTTTGATATTTTATAAAGAGTATCTATCTATTTCTAATAGGCTTCTATATCTCGACGATGATCATGTTTTGATCCAAAATATTGATTTACTCAAGTTTCGAAAACCAAAAGATCTTTTAAGCAAATGTCATCAAACCTTTTATTGTCAACATCAAACCTAGTCCCATCAAGTGATTGACCGCAGTGCCTATTCCTGTCTTGTCGATGCATCGATGGCCTTCCATCAGACCTGCAATACCAGTTCGCAAGTCTAACTGTGCCATCTTAGGTACCGTTATACCTCACAAGCCAATATAATTTTTATTGCCAACATTTTACGACTGCAATTTAATTGTGAGATGTCGTTTGTCTAGATAAATACGCGTTCATATTCTTTGAAAAGTGTTTTTGCTGTTTTTAATTTGCGTTATTGGAATGTCTTTGTGTTTTGGATTGAGAGCTGTCGTCAACCGATTGTTATTGTGAAATACAAGACTTTTGTATGGTTTGCATGGTTCACGTGATTTGACTGCATGTATATCAAAACTAGAGAGTTGTGTAGAAAAAATACTGTTATCAAGTTTACTCTTACGCTTAAGTTTTCGCTAGCGTATTCCTTAGCGTATGCATATATTGTTGTCCCCTCCACTCCGATCTAGGTCTCGAACCTATTCGCGCCTTTATTAAAAAGGCGTCAACACGTCACTTCGCGAACGCATCTACCCATGCGAATCCGTTAATCGTAGCCACCGCCGACTACGATCTCCCTCCCGACCCCTGCCGCCACCGCCGGCCGCGACATGTTCTCACCGACCCCCCCGATGCTTTGTCATCCCTTCTTTCCGCTCAGAATACGGGCGACGACAACGACGACGTAGACGTAGTAGTAGATCCCCTCCCATAGCCGGTGGTTGACCGGTGCGCTTAGTAGTGCACCCGTCCCCCTACAGCGACTGTCATAACCGAGGGCGCCTCTTCGAGGCGCCCTCGAGTATGTCGCCTCTTGCCCTTCTGGCTGGCTGGAGCGTAGTGGTTGCACGCTCGCCGTTTAAATCCGGTGAAGCTGTAGAGGCCTCGAGGCCAACAGCGTACATCATTCACACACACACACACACACACGCATATATTGTTATAATAATTTGTGTATTTTAATAATTTAGGGAGGCGCTCGTAGCGCTGTGCGACCGCGGTGTTCTTACCGATTACCAAGGTTAAGCAGCGTTCGACTCGGTTGTCCCGAGATGGGTGACCGTTTGTGGCATTTTCATATTCTAGCGTCTCCGTGCTTTGGAAGGCACGTTAAGCCGTTGGTCCCGGCTACCACTTAGTGTGGTAGTCGTTAAGCCGAGTTGGAAGCCTTAAAGGCGGCTTTATAAGTTCCAACAGCAGGTGGCCACAAACCTGTCTCCACCAATCCGCACTGGGTCCGCGTGGTGGAGTATGACCTAATCTCTCTCACCTCGATTTGTGAGAGAAAGCTTTGTCCAGGAGTGGGCAGTATGGCTGATATTTTAATAATTTAGAAGGATTAAGCGATAAATGAAGAAGAATAAAGTAAACTCCCTGTCATTTTCTTTCTGTTTTAAGTGGTTCCTCACACCATGAACTAATTCGAAACCTCAACCTTATGATTGAAAAGTTCCATTTCAATTAGACATGTTTCTTAAAGGCGAAACTTTTGTATGGTAAATTATTTTCACCGGACATCATCAAGTTTTCATAAACTATAAACTGTCAATTATAACCAACTAGTCAGCTTCATTCCCGTTTTAGTTTGCTTGCTGTTTCTCCACACTGTATCCTAAGATTAAAACTCGAGTACAAATTTTAGATGGCAAAGTTTGTTGCTACGTTTTTTTCTCTCTTTTCCAACCACAAAGTTTGTTAGTGCGAAAAAAACAAATTCTTTATACCTGTTTACTCTTTAACGTGATTTTCATAGCCTCCTTACGATTACACGGGTTTTACTCTCGTGTGAGTGTTTTACTGCGCTTGCACAATAAAAGGGTTTACTGCTCAATCTTGCGTTTGAAACGACCGGATTAATTTGTATCGTGAAATCAAGATTATACTTCTTCTATAATAATATCAGCCTATACTGTCCACTGCTGGGCAAAGGTCTTCTCTCACAAATCGAGGTGAGAGAGATTAGGTCATACTCCACCACGCGGACCCAGTGCGGATTGGTGGAGGCAGGTTTGTGGCCACCTACTGTTGGGACTTATCAAGCCGCCTTTATAAGGTTTCCAACTCGGCTTAACGACTACCACATTAAGTGGTAACCGGGACCAACGGCTTTACGTGCCTTCCGAAGCACGGAGACGCTCGAATATGAAAATGCCACAAACGGTCACCCATCTCAGGCCGACCAAGTCGAACGCTGGTTAACCTTGGTGATCGGTAAGCACACCGCGGTCGCACAGCGCTACGAGCGCCTCATCTTCTATACTTCTCTACTTCTTCTATACTACTGAGAATTTTTCGAGAGAAAACTATAAATATGAGTTTCCGAGCTAGGTTTACCTTGTAATCGTATGCTGCACCAGTAAACCTTCGAGGCATCCGTAACCCAGCAGCCTTTGTGCTCGGTCGTCTTTACCCGATGATCTGCAAGCGGAGTAGGTAAAAGGTCCCTTAGGAATAAGGTGACAATTTTCAAAACTTGTATACGGCCCATCATGACGTACGTTTGTAAGGTGTTTGGGCACGCCGCCCGCTCTCACATCGATAGACCCCAAACGGTTCAATTCCGTTTCCTCCGTAAAGCCGTCGGAGCCCCGTGGTTCATACGGACTGTCGGATCTCCATTCCGATCTCGGTCTCGAACCTATTCGTGCCTTTATTAAAAAGGCGACAACCCGATATTTCGCGAACGCGTCCAATAATAGAAATCCGCTAATCGTAGCCGCCGCCGACTACGAACCTAACTCCGCTTCTATCAGCCGCTACCGCCGTCCGCGGCATGTTCTCACCGACCCCCCCTTGCCCTTACATTCCTTCTTTCGGATACAGATACCGCACACAGGATCAGACACCGACCTCACCGGCGAGGTCGAAGAGTCCCTTACACGCCGTCCGGTGCAGAGCACCACGGCGAGACACCTAGTATACGCCCTCCCCAATAGCGACTGCCCAAGCCGAGGCCGTTGCTCCTTGAGGTGCCCTTGAGCTAGTTGCCCTCTTGCCCTTCTAGCTCGAGCGTAGTGGTTGCACGCTCGCCCGCTTGTCCTGTGAAGCTGTAAAGTCCCCGCGGCAAACAGCGTAGATCATTCATACACACACACCTTCGAGGCAATCATGGATCCTATTTGATCAACATCAGCCGAATAATTGATGATGATGATGAATACGAGACTGCTAGGTCCAGTGGTTAAAAGCTTAAGCCGCTCTGCCCACTGGATCGTGTAGTCGCGGATTCGATCCTTGTAAGTATCCTATGTATCTATCTATCTCTCTATAACATCACGCCAGATCCCTTGCGGGGTAGGCAGAGAGTACAGAGTTTCAACAGGTTATTTCCTTACATACCTCTCTGGCTTCCTCGACTCTCATAGTTCGTCTCATACACGCTCGCCGGTTACGGAGACACTTGACTTTTCCATCAGACAAGACTCGGTTTATTTGGTCGTGGTAAGATAGTCTAGGTCTTCCCCGGTACCTGAATCCTTCCACTTTCACATAGTTCGTCACAAATCTCTGTGACCCAAAAATATTTTTTTCGGACTCTGTGTTTGTTTATGTACGCACTCACGACACAGAAATTATTCCTAGACTGAGTCCATGTTTTATTTAAAAATAAATGGGTCCTATTCACATATAAATGCAAGTACCAATAAAATACATAATAATTAACATAAATATCCCGTTTTCTCGCATACAGGTTCATCAATAAAATGGTTATGTTTTCCTATTATATTAATTTAAAGTTAATTGCCTATAACTCTGTCCGCTCCACATCTCGCCGGTGCATTTGCATACCGTTATCGTTTTAGTGTATTAGCATACGTTTAAATTTGTTCGTGTTTTTATCAATACTTGCTCGATTGATTCCGATGGATGACCGATTTTAGGACCTGGGCCAGCAGTACCGACATAGATAACCATCTTACCGATGTCGGTCGATAAGTCCTTACGAATTGATTTGAAAGTAATTTTGTGCATTTGGTAGTCTTTACTGGTAACGCTATCGGTTTTAACACGCTTTTTATCGGTATCATGAATCAATCTATGACAGTAGGTATTTCTAAATGATGTTAAAATAAATTCGTTAGGATATATCAACCGAATCTGTAATATAAAATAAAACATCGTCAAATTGAAGATCTCGGTTAGATAGTCTTTATTTAGACTGTGGCAGCAAATTATAATTTATTCAATGGCAATAAGAGGCATGACCCGTTTCTATACTTATGGTTTCATGCCTTAACACCATTGAATTAAATATTAATTTCGTTTGGCAATTAGAACTGTCACTACCCATCCTATGTGGAAAATACTATAACAATTATATTTTAAATTAAACAGCTTGACATTTAATTTTATTTAATTAAACAACTAGCTTGGAATTAGAGATGATACGGTAATCGTAATGATACTTTAATGGAGCAGAAGGCCAAAAGTGAGTCAATTCATAATTAAATCTCACTTCAGTCAAGATTCAGTCTCAGTGTCAATTCAATACGAGAATTGGCCTTCTGACTCACAAGTCAAAGCACGCGGCCACTTTCGCTCACGAACCCAAAATACTTAGGATATCTGCTATTTAGACCGATAGGGACTGATGACCTGGTGTAGGTCGCAGGTAAATGCTGGTTGCGTATAGCACAAGGCCGGTCGTCGAAGTGATCTTTGTCCTGGAGTGGACGTCTTTTGTGTGATGATGATGATGGTATGCACACAAACTCAAATTTAAGTCGTTTATTCTGCATAAACCCTGCTGGTTGTCCTTTTTTTTAACTTACTAATCTACCACCGGATCGGATCACGGCCTCCACTGAGAAGATCCGGCGAGAAACTCAGCGGGCTTGTTTTTGTTGTCTAATTCTCCATTCATTTGTTTTCATTAATTTTTGTGTAGTTACATATATTTTTATATTATACAAAATCATGTATGCGACTACGACTGAGATATAAGAGTATTTTTAACCGACTTCAAAAAGGAGGAGGTTCTATGTTCGGTTGTATGTATGCTTTTTTTTTTTTTTATATGTATGTTCAGCGATATTTCCGTCAATTGTGAACCGATTTTGATAATTTTTTGTGCATTGGGTTCAGTATAGCTCCGCGGTGGTCCCATTTTAATTTCATTAATATTGGACCTTGGACTTAGAAGATACACCAGGGAACTCCTTAACGACAAACAATAGGCATGTGTAAATTGAGATATTATGGGTATTACGTCTATCCTATAGGTACCCTACTATAGAACTAAGCAGTATATTAGCCAACTTCAAAAAAGGAGGTTCATAATTCATCCTTTTTTTATAACTCCTTTGCTTATGAACCGATTTTGATGATTCTTTTTGCATTTGGTTCAGTATAGTTTTGAGGTGGTCGTATTTTATTGTTATTGGTATTGGACCTTGGACTTTCAAGATACAAGAGGGAACACCTTAACGGCGAACAGCACGAATGTATAGATTCCGTTATTATAGTCATTATATTAATCCTGTAGGTACCTTACTTTGCAACTTAGCAAAATAATATAATATCGGTATATAAATATTACTAAATAATTCACTCGTCACTTAAAATTGTAAAATAAAAATCTTTTTAAAAAAAAGGTAAACCGACTTCAAAAACCAAAAAAATAAATATTTGAAGTCGGTGCCAAGTAACCGACTGCACCAACCAGCACCGACTGCAAATATTTATTTTTTTGGTTTTTGAAGTCGGTTTACCTTTTTTTTAAAAAGATTATTTTAAATATATGCTATAATTAAAGGCTAGAGAATTCTGGGTGGACCAGTCTCCACAAGCACCACCTGTTCACGAGTACGACTACTTGAGCAGCTATCACCTCCCTCGACTATATTAGAGGGAAGGATCAGACACCGACCTCGCCGGTGAGGACGAAGAATCCTTTGCCCGCTGGCCGGTGCAGAGCACCATGACGAGAGACCTAGTATACGCCCTCCCTCATAGCGACAGCACAAGCTGGAGCCGTTCCTGCTTGAGGCGCCCTAGAGCGAGTTGCCCCCTTGCCCTTCTGGCTCGAGCGTAGTGGTTGCACGCTCGCCCTTTTGTTCCGTAAAGCTGTAAAGGCCCCGCGGCCAACAGCGTAGACCACACATACACGCACACGCGCACTGGCACGCGCACGCGCACGCCCGCATGCACGCACGCACGCACTCACGCACGCACTCACGCGCGCACTCACGCGCGCACTCACGCACGCACGCACGCACGCACGCACACACACACACACACACACACACACACACACATAAAATGCTATTTCATCAAAAAAATATAAAGTTTTTTTATATATATTTGTATCTTCAAGTATATAATCTGCCATTTCATCAAAAAAAGAATATTTCTTGGTTATTTTTGATCAGTATGTTTAAGTAGAGAAATAATATTTTTAGATGGCCACTATTCGTGATTTCCAGATAGACGTGTGTATTAAAAAAAAACCGTGAGATTTACTTATTTTTACTTACCAGACAAGCGTAAATGTACGGTCACAAAAGCTAACTCTTATATTGGGTCACAAAAAGGACCAATGGCTAAATGATTGCCAAAAGTCCTCGCTTTATAAGCAAAGGAGATTTGGAACACACCACATCAAGTCACCTTAGTATTTATTTAACTTAAGGAAAACATACAGCATTATAATTACATATAAAAGTACATAACTGAAATACATGTAGCCAATGAAGTTTCCACTAATGTGCAGGATAATTATATAATTCTGTAATGCAAGAGATTAAAATTTGTTAGCTTAATTAATTAACAGTTACCTATACTTATCTTAAAATTCTAAAAGGTGTGTCTGTACTTATACTATATTAGCATATTTTAACTTAAGAACCTTTTTAAAAACAAGCTTTCAAAGCAAAAATACAACGAAAATATCTTGCTTAATTAAGGAGTTCCTATAGCTTCCTTCCGACGTCTTATCAATTCTTGGACACCATACGGGTCTAAAGTAATCCCCAAGAAAAATTACACGAGCCCAAACACGGTGGGGTTATATTGAGTAATGGGGTGGTTCTATTGACGACATTTTGGCTTCATCATTAGACCCTGAACACTATCTGGTGGTATAGTACTAGTCAATACCAATCTAACAAGTCTAAACACGAGGGGCTTACGTTGTATAGTTTACATGTTCCTATGACCATCTTCCGACTCCATCATCAGACCAGCTCCATGGTAACATAACATTGCATTTTCATCGACTTAACATACGTATGCCAAATTTCAGTTCAATCGGATATCCGGAAGATGCTTGAAAAATAAATTACAAAATCTGAACTGGAAAGACAGACAGACATACGAACATTGCAAGTTAAATAAAAGTCCCAGATTTATCATCATCTCAGCCTATACTTGTCCACTGCTGAACATAGGCCTCCCCAATCGCTTTCCAGCGTAACCGGTCCGATGCCACCTGCATCCAACGACTTCCTGCGATTTTCACAAGATCGTCGGTCCATCTGGCAGGCGGTCGTCCCACGCTGCGCTTGCCAATACGTGGTCTCCACTCTAGAATCTTTCTGCCCCAACGCCCGTCCGATCTACGCGCTATGTGGCCCGCCCATTGCCACTTCAGCTTGCTAATCTTAATGGCTATGTCGGTAACCTTGGTTCTTCTACGAATCTCCTCATTCCTGATTCGATCGCGTAGAGAAACGCCGAGCATAGCTCTCTCCATAGCTCGCTGAGCAACTCTTGAGCTTTTTTATGAGACCTATTGTAAGAGACCACGTCTCTGATCCATATATCATCACTGGTAACATACATAGACTAAAAACTTTAGTCTTTAGGCACTGAGGTATTTTGGATGAGAAGATGTTGCGCAGTTTCCCGAACGCTGCCCAGCCGAGTTGGATTCGTCGATTGACCTCTCTCTCAAAGTTGGATCTACCTAACCGGACTACCTGTCCCAGGTAAATGTAGTCCCAGATTTATAATCCACGGAAATTATCAGAGATAACATCGGCATATTACGGGAGCTTACATTTTTTAGGTTTGAATGAATCTGCAATACTAAATAAAAGTTAACTATGTCTAGTTATAAAATAGAAAGAAATGGGCATATAGAAACAATGTCAGAAGAAATGACAAAACAGATATACAATGTGGAAGTGGAAGGATGTAGGTACCGGGTAAGACCTAGACTTCCTGGTAAGAACCAGGACCTAATAGTCCGAGTCTTATCTGAAGAACAAGTTACAAGTCTCCGTAACCGGCGAGCGTGTATAAGACGAACTATGAAAGTGGAGGAAACCAGAAAGGTATGTAAAGAAAGAACTTGTTGGAACTCTGTACTCTCTGCCTACCCCGCAAGGGATCTGCCGTGATTATATAGATAGATAGTTATAAAATAAATTGAATGGGTTCGACTATTTATAGGATTAGTACTCGATACAGAACCTCCACTGCGCAAAATATCTAACTATCGGAAACGACCATTATTTAGAATGTAATATTATTCAGAATGTACATTAAACTCTGTCACGCCTATATTCCCCAAGCGGGGGTGTACAGTGAACACCCAATTTTCGCCGACGATTTTAGGTTCAAATGGTACGCTGTTCCTGACTATGGAATAATACTGAGAATATTTTGATAGAAATACTACATTTCGTTCGACCTAAGGATTGAGCATTATACACTACTCAACCAACGAGGCAGTGGACACAAAAAATAATTATAACATGTACCTGACTGCCTCGTTGGTCTAGTAGCAAAGCGCTTCGCTTTGTGATCACGAGGTCCTTGATTCAAATCCTAGGTCGGTCAAATTTAGTTTTTCTAACGAAAAATTCCCAGAGTATTCCGGAGTCTGGCAATAGGCTCGCCCTATTACATGGGACTTAACATGGTCGGCGAAAAGTGGGTTTACGCAGTACGCCTCTGCCATCCCCGCTTGGGGAAGATAGGCGTAAGGATTTTTAATTATTTTTTTAAATGTACATCTTTCTGAAACCTTAATCACATTTTATGATAAACAAACACTTAATTACTCTGTCCAAAAAAATACAACGACGAAGCTTGTTAAATTCGAAAGCACCATAATTTAGTAAAACTCCTAGTCATCCTTGAAATTAATCTTTTGCCAGTTATTTACTTGAGATTCTAATATTCACGATATAAACAGAACATTTTTCTGGGGTTGTTTTAAATAGAACTATATTTGAGGGAATCGATTAAGGGTAAGGCTTACTATTAGCAGATACGCTAATCGCTGATGTGACTGAAATCTCAGTAAACCACAATAATGACGCGACTATACAGTTCGCTTGGTGCCTGAGTTATTGTCATTTTCTTAAATAAGTTAAATAGTAGTGTTGTAAAAACGCTCAAGTCGGCGCTTAAAACGCTCGCGTCTTCTACGTTACGCTTAAACGCTCGTAAACGTCGACTTAGCGCTAAACGCTCGACTCCAGCGCTCATTTTTACAACACTATTAAATAGGCATTACTTCAGATAGTACGCCGAGTAATATTAGCAGATACGCTTATCGCTTATATGACTGACGATCTCAATAAACCCCAATACTATACAGTTCGCTTGATGGTTATTGTCAATTTATTAAAGGAATTAAGAAGGTATATTACAGATCTCCAATCAGGAACTAGTGATTTCAATAATAGCAACTACATGTCTACTTAGGGCCCAGCTAAGCTAGGCCCTAAGTAAACAAGATAACCTTTTTGGCGTAATTAAAGCGAATAGAAAAGTGGAAAATTTCCAGGAATGACATTTTTTAACGAAAGTCCACGTGGTTATTCTCGTATTTTTTTCGTTTTCTATTAAAATTAACGACTGTTAGTCGTTAACTTGTCTGGAGGCCCTGGTTAGATGGATACTATATAAACATTATAAATGACAAAAACATCGCACCAAATGTACACTGCCATAACATTCGCCCGCTTTGTGTTTCTTTAACTTTCATTAAATTTTATACTCCCTTTCAAATTAAATTAAAGCAGACAGGTACTATGTAGCATTAACCTTAAAACTGTACCGTTACAGCAAAAGCTAAGTAAAATTTATATAAAAAAAACACTGCCTGTGTGCATGGTGGCATTGGTGTACTGTTTATGCCTACAATTTGCCGACGATGTTAAATCTCAGTGTAATGGAGGAAAGCCTATTGTAAATAGACCGGGCCGTTTGAGACTACTACTGAGTATTACTGAGATCTTTCCCATAGTTTAATAACAGTAATGAAAAAAAAATCTTGTTTAATTTTGTGAATCATATTTACCGTCTCTCGCTCTCGACTACTACTCAACTCTCGAATCTGAAGTGGCATGATCTCTCTTACTTTATTTACTCATATAAGGCTTTGAGTTTGGCTTTTGATAATATTTAGTAGCCGTCAATTAGGAAAATCTTTCTGTATTATAGGAATATAACGTTTTCAAATTTCTACATTTTAGTAAAAAAACATCTTTCTTGCCGTTGGGGCAGAAAGATTCTAGAGTGGAGACCACGTATTGGCAAGCGCAGCGTGGGACGACCGCCTGCCAGATGGACCGACGATCTTGTGAAAATCGCAGGAAGTCGTTGGATGCAGGTGGCATCGGACCGGTTACGCTGGAAAGCGATTGGGGAGGCCTATGTTCAGCAGTGGACAAGTATAGGCTGAGATGATGATGATGATGATGAGTAAAAAAACATAGGGTTCTAAAAAGTTGTTTTGTTGGGTTATTATTGTTAAAAGTTTTTTAGGATAAATGCGGTGGAAATGCGAACTCTGCGGGAGATGTGCGGAGTGAAGCTGACCGACCGTATTCGCAACAGCGTAGTAAGAAAGCGAGTAGGTATGAAAGATAGTATCGGTGTAAAGATGAGAAAGGGTATGCTCCGTTGGTTCGGGCATATAGAAAGAATGTCAGAAGAAAGATTGACAAAACAGACATACAATGTGAAAGTGGAAGGATGAAGGTACCAGGGAAGACCTAGACTATCTTACCATGACTAAATAGACCGAGTCTTATCTGAAGGGCAAGTCAAGAGTCTCCATAACCGGCGAGCGTGTATGAGACGAACTATGAGAGTGGAGGAAGCCAGAGAGGTATGTAAGGACAGGACTTGTTAAAACTGTACTCTCTGACTACCCCGCAAGGGATCTGGCGTGATAATATAGATAAAAAAATTTTAGTAAGCAACCCTAGAGTTCTAAAAAGTTGTTTCGTTGGGTTATTGGGTTAACTATTGTTGTAACTAAAAGTTTTATTATTGATTTGTGCTACAGATTGTCGACAACTTTGTAATTGCAATATCTAAGACGAATTAACTGGTGACACTATTAAAATGCAATTTTCTCCCTCTATCGTCACGCCAGATCCCTTGCGAAGTAGACTAAGAGTTCAGAGTTCAACAGATTATTCTAAAACAGAACTCTGGCTTCCTCCATTCTGGTTCGTCTCAAACACGCTCGCTGGTTACCGGAGACTATTGTTTTACCTTTTAGATAAGATACGATGTAATAATCGTCATAGATGCCGTCTGCCATTCGAATTTAGTTTTAAAAGGACCATTGGATAGTGTACAAATAAAAAAAATAAACACTGTCACGCCCATATTCCCCAAGCGGCGGTAGCAGAGGTGTACTGAGTACACCCACTTTTCGCCGCCGATGTTAGGTCCCATGTAATAGGGGGCTAGCCTGTTGTCCCAAACGCCGGACGCATACTGGGAAGTTTTCGTTAGAAAAACTTCATTTGTCCGACTTATTCCTCGTGATCACCAAGCGATGCGCTCTGCCACTAGACCAACGAGGCATTGGTTAGTGTACATAAATATTATTTGAATTATTGTCTACCTGCGACCTTCTCTAGGTCATCGGTCCTTCTTGTACTCTCTCTTCAATCGTTCCCTCATGACTGAGGATCGTGACTCCGCTGCTGGTCTCTTTTTATAATTTCTCTTCATCTATTGCGATCACTTGCCAGGTGGAGAGCCGCGTTGATTGGCATCTCGAGGTGTCTCGATATCTGATCCTCCGACCATCTCTTAGGACTGCGTCCCCTTGGTCTCTTCTCCTCTATTTTGCCTGTCACCAGGAATCTCTCCATGTTATTACCATTGCTTCGAGCTTTGTGACCAAAGTACTGTAGGGTTCGGTGAAGACAGATGGTGGAAAGTCTCTGGGAATGTTCAAGTTTTAGCTCTTTAATTACTTATATATTAGTACGGTGGGCTGTCCATGGGATTCGCACCATGCGTCGCCAGCACCACATTTCAAAAGCATCTATCCTTTTTCTATCTGCGGCTTCTAGAGTCCAAGATTCTGCACCATACAGGAATATACAAGGTGTAACATAATAAACGCAAGACCTCAGACACCCTGATTAGAGAATTGCTTCATAAATTCAAAACGAAAACCAAATTTTAAAATTTAAAGGTTTTTACCCTTTTTTAAACATTTTGATACCCCAATTAACAATGAAAATTGTACGGGTATGTGTGCGTTTTGAGTAATACGTTTTAGGAATGCATTTGGAATCTTCTTCTTGCTATGAATCATGGATAAATTTAATTTTTTAAGGCGCACTGAAGTAGTAAATGCATTTTTTGCAAAATCAAAAAAAATGTAAGAGACATTAAAAATTGTTGGAATCCATTCAGTTACCGATTTAGAACAAACTACTTTCAGGTCTTGCGTTTATTATGTTACACCTTTTAGATACTCGCAGGACCAGTGTTCGTACTAGGTTAATTTTTGTACTTTTTGTGTTGCTCCTGACCTTCCATATCCTGTTTAGCCGTGTCATGCTCGTTTTCACCATGCCTATTCAACGCCGAAATTCTGATTCACAGCCTCCTTGGTCGTTGATGACTGAGCTAGGTATTGGAACTCTCGAACTGTCTCGAATTAATTGAGTAGGCCTGTCCATTGTAGACTCCCGAAGCGGTCGACCACCATTATTTTGGTTTTGCCCTTGTTAATCGAGAGTCCCATGGAGGTGCTTGTTCTTTCAAGGCGGTCCAGGAGCTCCCTCATTTGAAGAGCGTTGTGTCATCAGCGTATCGTAGATTGTATTATTTATTTCCGCCAATATTTATGCCGCCCTCCCATACATCTAAGGTTTCGCGCATGATGTATTCACCATAGATGTTAAATAAGATGGGAGATATTACACATCCTTGTCGTACTCCTTTCCCAAAGTTGAAATGGCCCGAGTGCCAAGTTTCACGGTACCAAAACCAGATTTATACAGCCGCCGTATTAGTCTTATTAGATGCGACGGCACTCCGGCTTTGTTGAGGACCGCCCACAGACGTTGCCATCGTACACAGTCGAAAGCTTTCTAGTAATCAACGAAACATAATAAGTGAGGTGTTGTACTCATATCATTTTTCGATGATCAGGCTGATGTTTAATATTTGTTCCCTTGTACCTTTTCCCTTGAGAAAACCAGCTTGTTCTTGTGGGATCTGCCAGTTTAGGAAGGCTGTTTATTATGTGAAGAAGGACTTTGCTGGCATGCGATATTAGGGCGATGGTCCGGTAATTTTCACAGTTTCGCACTGACACCTTTTTGTGCAGAGGTAATATCAACGAGTGCACCCAATCTGTTGGCCACTTGCAGGATTTCAAAACTGCCTGGCATATGTTATGCATAATTGTTATGCCAGGATCGCCCAGAGCTTTCAATACCTCTGCTGCAATGCGATCGGAACCTAGAGACTTTCCTCTTTTAAGTTTCTTAATTGCTCCTTCTACTTCCGACCGAACTATGTCTGGTTCTGCTGCTAAAGGTGGTTCGTCATCGATGTTGGTGCGCGTTCTTATGGAATGATCCTAGTAGAGCTCTGAGCAATACTCCTTCCATCTTTCAGCCACTTTGTCAATATCGTGAAAGTCCATTCTTGTCGTTGATAGTCCAGGGAGTTGATTTGAAATTACGCGTTATCTGTTTTTTTTTCTTAATAGATCGGCAGTCTGATAGGTTCTTGCGTGTGCTTCAATCTCTGCATATATATCCTCAATATATCGGTTCTTGTCTTGTCTGCACATTATCTGAATTTTCTGGTTTAGGTTCGCGTATTCAGTCTTGGCCTACTCTGAGGTTTGCAAGCTTTTAAGTTGTTTCCTTCTTCTTGTACTACACGTAATATAACCTATTTCGTTCCACTATTTTAAAAATAGAAATAAATAAAATATTTTTGTAATTTAGAAGATATCATAATATGACTGTCTCGTCTAGTGGCACTAAGTCCTGAGTACAAATCCCATGTCGGACAAATGTATTTTTTACTATAGATAAATTTCCAATGGCCTCGCCATAAAGGATGCCGAAGACCGTGCAAAGTGGAAAAGAAAAAGCAAGAAAGCGGACCCCGGGCTCCGAAGCAGTAGCTGAAGATGCTGCCGGGACCACGCTCAGACGAAGAAGAAGAAATTCCCAGTATCAGTCCAGTCTGGATTTGACGGACGATTTAGCGCAGTGGTTAAGAGCTTCAGCCGCTCCGCCCACTGTGTCTAATAGTCGCGGGTTCGATTCCTGTACGGGACAAATCTTTGTGTGATCCACAATTATTTGTTCCGGTCTAGGTATTTGTGTATGTGAATTTTCATGTTTGTAAACGCACCAACGACACAGGAATAAATCCTAGTGTGGGGCTACGTTTTTAAAAAACAAAAATTTGCCCGGTGTATGGCATTTGTCTCGTCCCCTGTTACATGGGGCCTAACATCGTCGGCGAAAAGTTGGTGTATCCATTTACTCCTCTGCCGCCCCCGCTTGGGGATTATAGGCGTGATAGTGTTTATTTTTATTATAATTATGTGATATTGCGCAGCGTGACGTAGAATAAAATAACATAAAAGAAATTCATTCTGTCTCTATGTATCCAATATATTGTGGAAGAAATTACCATAGACTATCGGCCCACGCTTTAATCACAATCATCTTGTATAGAGACTTTAAGGCAGGGAAAACATTAATAGATTACGCTACGCTACATGACGTATGTACTCGTACGAGGCGAGATTATAATCAGAATAACTGAAACATTGTCGCCATTGATGTACATATAGATCGTCAAAATCGTATATTTACTATAGTTCTACCATTCCATAATATTATTGTTAGTCAAAAAGACGAAAGGCTAAAAGCTAGGATTCTATCAATCTCCCCATATCATCACGATTTCTTTCGGGGTAGGCAGAGAGTACAGAGTTCCAACAGGTTCTTTCCTTACAGATCTCTCTGGCAAAATCTAGGATTATTCTTAAATACTTTTTTACGGTCAAATTGCAATTATTGTGTCACAACATTAACCTATATGGCGCTGTCAGCGCAAAAGCGGCCTAACCCTCAATCTTTCATATCGTCACTTATCCACTACAAATTATTTAAAACATAATAAAATTAAATGCAAAACACCAGAGAATTTATCACAGCAATTGAATATAATATTCATCGGGACTAAAATCAACTATAATATAATTTATGTACATTGATTTAAAATACATGAATATACAAACCCCATTATTTTCATACTGCCTATCTCAAGCTTAGGCAACTTTTGCGCTGACGGCCTCATATATCTTAATATGTTAATATATTTAGGATTACTGTCTAGTTCATATTCCTTTGCACTCTCTTACTTACCTAAGTATTTGATTATAATATGCTCTGTTGACCAAATAAAATAAGAACACATTGAAAAACAAGCTTTAGCTGTAGTACTTGTCTTCGCAAATGCCCCAAAACGTTTTAAATGTCCCTCAATAACATACGCGAATATTCCCACATATCTATCTGTCTATCTATAACCTCACGCCAGATCCCTTGCGGGGTAGGCAGAGAGTACAGAGTTCCAACAGGTTCTTTCCTTACATACCTCTCTGGCTTCCTCGACACTCATAGTTCGTCTCATACACGCTCGCCGGTTACGGAGACTCTTGACTTTTCCATCAGATAAGACTCGGTTTATTTGGTCGTGGTAAAATAGTCTAGGTCTTCCCCGGTACCTGCATCCTTCCACTTTCACATTGTATATCTGTTTTGTCATTCTTTCCTCTGGCATTCTTTCTATATGCCCGAACCAACGGAGCATGCCCTTTCTCATCATTCCCACATATAATCTTTTTTTTTGTTTCTTTTTTATAAAAACGTAGCCCCACGCTAGAATTTATTCCTGAGTCGTGGGTGCGTTTACAAACATGAAAATTCACATACACAAATACCCAGACCGCAACAAATAATTGTGGATCACACAAAGATTTGTCCCGTGCGGAAATCGAACTCGCGACTATTAGACACAGTGGGCGGAGCGGCTTAAGCTCTTAACCACTTCGCTGAATCGTCCGCATTGCAGTTATCATCCGCCTATGTGTCATACAGCACAATTATGACATTTACATAGACTATAAAATATTAGCAACCTTTTTCTCAAGACGTATTGTATGTAGCCGGTGCTTTAAAGGCAGTTAAAAGTACGTTCAGGTTCTATCTCTATCTAAGGGGCTTACAAGTATGTACTATCACTATGTGTATGCACTTACGTTATTCGTACATATATGCTTCTGTCTACCTATGTCCACTTTTGTACAAAATGTAGATTTATTTCTAAACTAGGATTTATTTCTGTGTCGTGGGTGCATTTACAAACATGAAAATTCACATACACAAATAGCCAGTCCGAAAGAAATAATTTATACTGTGGGTCTCACAAAAAATTATCCAGTGCGGGAATCGAACTAGCGACTATTTGATCTAGTGGGCGGAGCGGCTAAAGCTCTCAACCACTGCGCTAAATCGACCGTCCGTCTTTCGCAGTTACTTAACTGGTACACTGGTCATAGGTATCATATAAATCATACATCTTTAATAAATCATACATCGTAATATACATCTTTAACTTATTGTTCTACTTTTAGGATATGATCTCTTGCTTCAAGAGCGGAGAGTACAGAGTTTGAACAGGTCCAATTCCCTGTCGATTTTGACTATTGAGTGTGATAAAAATTATTAGTCACAACAACCAAATATTCTGTCCAACTGACTCGTGATAGCGCAAGCTAAGTGTGTCTTTGTCCGAGATGCGCGCGCGACGGTGTTCTAACGGTGCCGGCCATTAATTGATCCATGTAAACGGTGTCGACTTGTAACGGAATCGTGCACTTTAAGCTTTTCGCTTGTGTAGCTTAATGCGGTTAACAATGCAGAGGATATTGTATTTCTTATTGTATTGCTCCACCTGCTTTAACGTTAGTGCGTTAACGCCTGTGTTAAAAATAATCCATACTAATTTTATAATTTCGTAAGTATCTCTGTCTGTCTGTAACCTTTTAACGCCCAAACCCCTGAACAAATTCCGCAAGGACATAGATTATATCTAGGGAAGGGCTTTTTGTCTTAAAAAAAACATAATGGTGTGAAATACACGCCTAAAATTTTTTAAAAGATAATCTATCTATCTATCTATAACCTCACGCCAGATCCCTTGCGGGGTAGGCAGAGAGTACAGAGTTCCAACAGGTTCTTTCCTTACATACCTCTCTGGCTTCCTCGACTCTCATAGTTCGTCTCATACACGCTCGCCGGTTACGGAGACTCTTGACTTTTCCATCAGATAAGACTCGGTTTATTTGGTCGTGGTAAGATAGTCTAGGTCTTCCCCGGTACCTGCATCCTTCCACTTTCACATTGTATATCTGTTTTGTCATTCTTTCCTCTGGCATTCTTTCTATATGCCCGAACCAACGGAGCATGCCCTTTCTCATCTTTACACCGGTACTATCTTTCATACCTACTCGCTGTCTTACTATGCTGTTGCTAATGCGGTCGGTCAGCTTCACTCCGCACATCTTCCGCAGAGCTCGCATTTCTACCGCATTTATCCTACTTTCATTCTCCTTCTTACATACCCAGCTCTCGCTACCATATAACAGCGTTGGGACAAGAACTCCGTTATGTATGGCCAGCTGCGCCTTATGGCTTAAGTGCCGGCTCCCGAGTAGCTTTCCCATCGCACCATTCACTCTGTTCCCTGCACTCACTCTTCTCTCTATGTCAGCGGTGTATTTCCCATCCTTACTGAAGGCGCATCCAAGATATACAAACTCATTCACTTGCTCCAGCACATCGTTACCAACCACAATCCTTACATTCCGACTTCAAATTTTGTTTTTTGCTTTTGGAGTTCGTTTTTTTTATATTTTTTTATTTTACAATTTAAAGGCACCTACAGGATTGATATAATAACAATAATAACGAAATCTATACATTCGTGCTGTTCGCCGTTAAGGAGTCCCCTGAGGTATCTTCAAAGTCAAAAGTTCAATACCGATTTCATTAAAATGGGACCACCTCGAAACTATACTAAGCCTAACGCAAAAAGAATCATCAAAATCAGTTAATAAATAACGAGGTTATAAAAAAACACAGACGAATTGTCCACCTCCTCCCTTTTTGAAGTCGGTTAATATTCTGATTAGTTCTATGGCACCTATAGGTAACACCCATAATATCTCAATCTACGCATTCGTATTGTTCGTCGTTAAGGAGTTCCCTGGTGTATCTTCCAAGTCCAAGGTCCAATACCGATGAAATTAAAATGGGACCACCTTGGAGCTATACTGAACCTAATGCAAAAAGAATCATCAAAATCGATTCATAATTGGCGGAATGATCGCGTAACATGTAAAGAAAAAAAACAGTCGAATTGAGAACCTCCTCGTTTTTAGAAGTCGGTTAAAAATACCGCGATTGAAGCTGCGGGTAAGGTGATGATTGATCCGACCGATTTCGGCCATGGCGACCACTTTAAAGACCCCTAGTCAGAGTAATGCCGCTGATGCGCTCGAAGATGGCTTATGTAGCCTATCTTCGCGGCGAAACTCCGTGCACATTGAGGGCACGTGAGTACGCCGTTCTCATAGTTGTATGATATGGCAGCAGGTGGGCGGGCCTTTAACTGATTGCGTTTGGCGTCAAGGTCAGCTTTACGCTGAGCCTCGAACTCGTGTACTTGGCTGTTCACCATCCTGCGCCATTCTGGCCGCTGTGCTGCCAAACGTTCCCAACGAGAGGGCTCTATGTTGCATCTCTTCATATGTCGCTTTTGGACATCCTTGTACCGGAGGAGGGGACCGCCATGATTCCGCTTGCCCTTCTCCAGTTCAGAGTAGAAGATGCGCTTCGCCACTCTTTCCTCCGCCATACGAGATACGTGACCACACCACCGAAGCTGTCGACGCATTAAATAGGCCTCAATGCCACCAACATTGGCTCGTCGCAGAACTTCGGTATTTCGCACTCTATCGGACCATCTGATCCTCATGATGGTACGGAGGCATTTAAGGTGGAAGCGATCCAGAGTGCGAATGTGGCGGCGGTATACACACCACGTCTCAGAGGAGTATAGGAGGTTTGGCAGCACGATTGCCATATACACCGATATCTTAGTGGGCAACTTAAGGTTATGCGAGCAGAAGACCTTGGTACATAGCTTGCCGAATGCCGCAGCTGCGGTACCCACCCTGCTATTGATCTCAGCATCAAGGTCACACTTGGATGTTACAGTGTTCCCCAGATAGCGAAATCTATCCACCTGCTTTAGCACATCCTCACCAAGTTTTATGGTCAGTGTCTCGTGACCGTGCATGTCCAGGGACATCACCTCCGTCTTATTGACACTGATCTTTAAGCCAAACTTACGGCAGGCTTGGTGGAATGCGGACATCAGCTGTTGCAGGCCGTCTAGGGATTCTGATAGGAAGCACAAGTCATCAGCATACATGATCTCAGTGATCAGTGCGTAAGAGACTTTAGTGCGAGCCTTAAGTCTAGCCAAGTTGAAAAGGCTGCCGTCTGTGCGGAAACGGATGCGGACTCCCTGAGAAACAGTGTGTAAGACCTCTCTAACTACCACCGCAAAGTATAAGGCGAACAGAGTAGGCGCTAAGACACATCCTTGCTTCACCCCACAGGTAACGGGGAAGAAGTCTGTCTGTTCACCGTCTACGGCAACGCAGCATTGCATGTCGTCATGCAGGAGTCTAAGAAGTCTCACAAACTTTTCCGTGCACCCGAGCTTACCTAGCACCAACCATAGAGCTTCCCGAGGCACGCTATCGAAAGCCTTCTCCAGGTCAACAAAGCAAAGGTACAGCTGACAGCCCTGTTCCCTGCTCTTTTCTTGCAGTTGACGCACAGAGAATATAGCTTCGCATGTGCCTCGGTCCGGTCGGAAGCCAAACTGGGTTTCAGGCAGAATCTTTTCAGACAAGTTCTTTAGGCGGTTTAAGAGGACTCTAGCAAAGACCTTTCCGGGGGCTGAAAGGAGCGAAATACCGCGGTAGGAGTTGCAGTCAGATCGGTCACCCTTGTGCTTGTAAAGAGCACTTATGCGCGATACTTTAAAGGTATCCGGAACGCGCTCCTCCTCCCACATGCGAACAAATAGTTCCCACACTAACGTGTGCAACTCCTCTCCGCCGTATCTTATCAGCTCTCCCGGTATAAGGTCAATGCCAGCCGCCCGTTTGTTTTGTTGCTGTCTGATGGCAGTAACAACCTCGTCACGCAATAGAGTCTCGTCCAGCTCAAAGGCGAGAGGGAGCTGAGGCATTAAACCGATACTTTGCAGATCAGCTGATCGATCCACATTTAGCAGAATGTTGAAGTGCTCCGCCCAGCGGTTTAGTATATCCTCCTTGCTTGTCAACATGTGACTACCGTCTAGAGACCTTAAAGGCACCCGAGCTTGGTAGGATGAACCAATCAGCTTACGTACCTCACTGTAGAACTCACCCAGCTGGTTTGTGTCAATGAGCCATTGCATGTGACTAGCTTTGTCCTGCCACCACTTGTCTTTCATATGTCGAGACAGCTTGCGCAATTCGAGGTCACTAGCTTTAACAACCGCAACGCTTCCTCTCTGCCTTTTGTGCTGTCGCAGGAGATCTCGGTGTTTGTCGAATGCTGCCCGCAGGGTTTCATCATTTCCATCAAACCAGTCTTCGTTGCGACGGATTTTTTTACCCAGTACAGTTGAAGCGGTATCCATGATATGAGATGACATAGTTCCCCAGGCAGCATCAACATCACCTACCTCATTAGCTGGCATCAGCTTTTAAGACAGGGCTTCAGCGTATTTCTCCCTGACCGCGATATCTTCTAGCTTATCCAAGTTCAAAGAAGCAAGCTTTTTTATAAGAGATCTACGCGGGCGACGGAGGCGGATTCGTAGCTTAGTGACAATAAGTCGGTGGTCAGACCAGCAGTGCGCACCACGCATCACGCGGGTGACCTGTACTTGGCTGAAATCTTTTTGTCTCACGATAGCATAGTCAATCAAATGCCAATGCTTAGATCTTGGGTGCATCCATGTTGTCTTGTACTTGGCGGCAAGTCTAAACATAGTGTTCGTAATTGCCAGACCGTATTGAGCACAAAGACTGAGCAGCAACTGACCATTGCTGTTCATGTTGCCAACTCCATGTCTACCCAGAACTCCAGGCCAAGCCTCATAGTCCCGTCCAACCCTGGCATTGAAATCGCCCAGCAATAAAACCTGCTCCCTGGCGTTGAAGCTATCGAGGCAATGTGTCACTTCCTCATAGAACTTTTCCTTGATGTCATCAGACTTGTCTAACGTTGGAGCATAGACACTGATGACATTAAGGTAGTTGTCTTTGTCCAGGTGAAGGCGCAGTGTGGTTACGCGGTCTGAGATATGTACAGGGTACTCCTCTAAATGCTTTGCTAAGTGATTCTTGATGGCAAAACCTACCCCTGATCGTCGAGTTTCGGAGGCAGCGGTACCTTTCCAGAAGAAAGTGTAGCCACCACCTGCTTCCACCAGCTCTCCTTCATCGGGGAGATGTGTTTCGCTGAGAGCAGCCACATCCACGCTATAGCGATGAAGTTCCCGAGCTACTATGGCGGTCTTACGTTCGGGCAGGCGTTGACATCTCGATCAAGAAGCGTTCTCACGTTCCACGCGCCGAATGTCATAACAGGTGTTCTTTTTAAATTTCCTTTGCGGCGTCGACCACGATTTAAATGATGCGATGATAGCCGCGGTTACTACCATCTGCCATGTCGGGACGAGCATTTTTTAGGGCACCTTTTCTAGCCCCCTCCCCAGCTGAGCGGGGAAAGCAGTGCCTCCCTAAACAGGGCTGCTTTGACATCCCAAGTGCTGCCGAGCCCGTGCTGTCGTCCCAAATGTGCAGCTCGGAAACGACCACGGCGTGTTCTCACGCCCCCGGGACCGCCTGCGTGCAGATATCAGACAAAGCCTAGTTTGCATCAGGCTAGACCTCTCTACTTCTACCCATCGCCACAGGACTTTTGCGTACTCGGAGTCCAGTAACGGAAGCGGTCAGATGCGCAGGAAATATTAAGGTGCACAAGTATACGCGCGAGACACAGGTGCACATACTCATCCTTATCCTTCTGGGCCCAGTGGAACGGAGACCGTTACGACCGGAGAAAGACTCAGACAGACGGAGCAGTATCACGGTGAGAAAGATACAAGGAGTCAGTATTTTCTCACACTCCCTTAATCGCCTTTAACGATACCCACGGGAAGATATGGGGTGGCGCTATTCTGTTCTGCCGGCACCACACGGCATAAGGGGGTAACGCGGGTAAGGTAGTAAATCATAAAAATGCTGCATATCAATTAGCGCAATAAATATGGCATTAATTCATTATAATGCAGGTAGAACGGTAACATTATGCTCTAACGTCACATGTAATTTATATCAATTTTATCTTCAACCGTAAGACGTCCATAGCAGGACAGAATCCTCCCTTAAATATCGCCATGACGACTCGCTTTATGGTGTTCGCATCCACTATCACTAGGAATCCCGCATGTTAATTAACGCATTGAGTATTGGCTTCATGTGTGTAATGTCGTTATAAACGATTAACACATTAAAGGTTCGTCAAATAACCGACGGAGCGCGACGGCAGCGCTCGGCTACTTTTAGTCCTGACGTTTGCCGTCGCCCCGAACGGAGTTGCGCTGTGTGGCGTCTTCCGTACATTTCAGTACATTACAAATCCCCCAAACCGCGCTGCGTCGGCAATGTGGCAAAACCATAAGATTTCGGTCGAAAAGAAGCATGATAGTTAGATGTATTTATTATCAGTATCCTTCTACAGCGAATTGCTTCACATCAATGATGTTAAGTCTTCCTTCTTTGAGATATTATTATCAACTAAACAGCTGTTTCAGTATTCTTAAATAGTTCGAAGATGATTGTGTCCGGTACGATTGTTATCACTTCAACATAGTGTTTAAAATCTTGATTAATCGTTTAATCTTTCTCAACCTTTATAACAAGCATATTATTAAACTTTCCCAATCCGTTCTTAATATACAAAACACCAAGTTTCACATTTCTCATGCAGACAGTGAGAAATCTCAAGCGTTTCGCGTAGTCAATTTACGTATCACATATTCAAATTGCATACACATATGCATAACACTTTGTTTGCTCGTTCATTTGCGTGTCGGAACAGTCTAATTGGCAATTATGTGTGACGAGACGAGGCTAGGTTTTAGGCCTTGGCCATGGTAATGAGCGAAGGCGGAAGCGGTCACGGTTGCTAGATATCAAATGTATGAAACCGCTTTTGGCCACAGGGAAGTACGAACAGCGATGGTGCCAGGCTTTATTTGTAGTCGAATGAACGGTTAATTTCATGGTTCCTTTACGCTAGTCATGGCCACACTAACAGGGCTAGCTAGTGAGCGACTAATAGCCAGTTTCAGTTTTGAACTCAAGGATTTCCTTACTACCAGTAGAATTTTGACATATTGAACAAATGATAAATAAAATATACACAGGCACGCCTATATTTTCCAAGTAGGGGTGGCAGAGATGTTCTGTGCACACCCACATTTCGCCGATGATGTTAAGTCCCGTGTTGTAGGGTGTGAGCCTATTGCCATATACCGGGTACAATTCCAGATTCCGGATTGATACTGGAAGTTTTTTTTGACAGAAAAACTACATTTTTCCGATCTAGGATTGAACTCAGGACGTCGTAGTTGCAACGCACATTATTCGCTACTAGACCAACGAGGCAGACATAATTTATATAGAAAATCTGTTATATTACTACTGACAGTAAGTAAATATATTATTAAGTTGAACATTGAAACGAGCCGTAATACCGCTACTCGCTACAGAGAATCGGGGCGCTCTTGGTTCATCCAATCGCTCTCGCACCCGCGCTTGTAACCGCCTTTTTACTCTGTCCAAGGCTTAAAATTTCGTAATTTAAGATTTTAACCCATAAAAATCAACGCAAAAATTGCTAAAACGTTGTACCCTGAAAATTCAATAAAATTTAATCAATTTTCATGTAAATTTTTGTGTGATATTTCTTTAAATAAAATTCTAGCACACGCCAAACCACCTTCCGCCCTCCTCTCACTATAAAACAGTTTCATTCCACCGATCCTGCACCCTGTTCTCAGCTGAACCTCTCAGCATTATCTATGTATGTTTCTGATGGTGGGCGAGGTATAGTACAATATGTCTCATGAATACATCGTTCGAAATTCTGATGAGGCAAAAAGAACTGGCAAAGTGTAGTCAGCTTTGCAAGAAATGAGTACTCCGATGTTACATTGAGTTATGTCATTTTTATATACATGCCAGCTTCCGTAACTACACAACAAGTACTTTCTAGCAAGACGTTAAAATCATCGTCGATGTTCTTTCTAGCAGCTAACTTTGATTGAATCGCAATCCATCCTATTCCCCAAACGGGGGTGTCAGTAACGTAGGCCCACTTTTAGCCGACGATGTGAGGTCTCATGTAATAGGGGTAAAACTATTGCGATTCTCTCTCACCTTGTTCTGGTGAAAGGAGGCCTTTCCCCAGCAGTGGGACATAATAAGCTGATATTATTATTATTTGGTTTTAGATTTCTCTCTCTCTCTCTCCGTTGAGGAGAGGAGCATCCATAGGCACGGGCCGGAGCCAAGTGCTTACGGAGTGGAATTTTTTTTATAACTATTCTATAGATAAAAAATTTCGTACTATTCTGCATGTTTTGAGTATGACTGCTTTTTGTATATGGATGAGTGAATGTTTAGCATATTAGGGCTTGTGTGTAGTGCATGTGGTATTAACCTTGTAGACAACAGGATGATAAGGATTGTTTTGTCAGTGTAGACTCTCCATTGGGTTTTTATTTCAATAGTACTATTGCCATTATACCAAGCAGAATTCCACATTCTGGCCTAATATCGGAGTTTGTTTGTCGAGAAATTAGATTTTGCCCGACCTAGGAATCGTAGGAGTCGTGATCACCACGCGCATTATTCGCCACTATACCCACGAGGCAGTCAAGTTAAAAATATATTGCGTGGTTTAAACCTAATACTAACTGATGAGTTATTCCTATTTACATTTATGTATTTGCACTGGTTTAAACGTAGGTGCGGCATAATTATGGCGAGATGCCTTTTAGCAGACTCATAAATAACTAATGCATAAGGGTATGTATCTTAACGTCCTCTATGGCATTATGTCTATCTATCTATATCAACACGCCATATCCCTTGCGGGGTTGGCAGAGAGTACAGAGTTACAACAGGCTCTTTCCTTAAATACCTCTCTGGCTTCCTTCACTCTTATAGTTCGTCTCATACATGCTCGTCGTTACGGAGACTCTTGACTTTTCCCTGCAGATAAGACTCGGTCTATTTGGTCATGATAAGATAGTCTAGGTCTTCCCCGGTACCGACATCCTTCTACTTTCGCATTGTATATCTGTTTGTCATTCTTTCTTCTGTAATTTTTTCTATATGGACGAACCAACGGAGCATACCCTTTCTCATCTTTACACTGATACTATGTTCCATACCTACTCGCTTTCTTACTTCGCTGTTGCCAATACGGTCAGTCGGCATTATGTACGCTATATTATAATCAGGAATACGAATCTTCAATTAGGATATTTATAACTTTATAAAGATCAGAACTCCAGTGGTCTGGACCTGAACAAAGAAAGCGATAAATATGAAGTATCATTGTACCTGCGTTCGGCCTACATCCGGACATCAAGTATGGACGGAAAGGCCCTTAATTGCACAACTTAAATTTTGAGAGAGGAGCCAAAAATGTCTCTACAACAGTTCAAAAATGTCTGTACTTAACCGCCAATATTATAACAGGCTAATTCTGATTTGAAAACTCAGTTTTAGTACCACTGATATATGATTTGTATTGAGAACTGCACACCGATTCGAAGGTTCACTTCTGAAACTATATGCTTATTTTCGTCTTAGCGTTTTGAAGGCAAACATGCTATAGTTATATGGAAGCAGCCCAGAATGCGGCCACATTGAGTGCATTGTCGGAGGTAGCCATCAAATCCTGCTGCGTGCACGTGTTAGGGGATGCGGAGCACGATATAAGGTGGGACATCGTTTGGGTTACGCCACACAAACACCCTAAATTGGTACCGTCCGTGAATCCCCACCTGAACATGCTTCCCTTGCTGCGGCCGACCTGGGTCCGAAGTCTATTGAAAGATTTCCAGACCGGCCATGGTAATTTATGTCCTGGAGGGAGACTCAGCAGGTGAAATAAAAGGGATTTGGTATGGATATTTCTTACTTCCAGAGATTGCACCTGGCTTATTTTGAATCAATATTAATTTTGCGCGTATTTTGAAGTACATACTCGTAGATATCGACTTAAGCTATGTTTTAAATCAGCCTATACTGACCCACTGTTCAGCATAAAGCTTCTCTCACAAATAGATGCGAAAGTTATTAATGGCCGGTTTCAATATTCACAATTCACGGATAGATTTGCTTTTACACTGAATTTTGACAGTTTATCCGTATAAAATATCTCAATATTCTATCCGTAGAAAGCATACCTATCCTTGACTAAAGTATTGAAGCTAGGCCGTAAGTCATACTCCTCCATGCGGCCAGTGCGAATTGATAGAGTTTTACTATCTTACCGTGATCAAACTTACTCTTCTTAACTTACTGGTCGTGTTTTGTCCATCATATGTAAAGATTTTGTAAAACAGGCGGATATTATTGCACTGAATTCGTACTTAGAGCTGTGTACTTAATAAAGAAAGCTTAACCCAAAGCTATATGTGAATTTCTTCTCTTACAAATTGAGGTGAGAATCATTACGTCCTACTCCTCCATGCGGACCCAGCGTGAATTAATGGAGGCCTACTATCTTAAAGTGATGAAACTGGTTGGATTTTGTACGACGTATGTGTCAAGATTTTCTAAAACAGGCGAAAATAATTGCACCGAATTCGTACTTAGACCTTCAATGAAGAAAGGGTAACCCAGACATCATAGGTGAATCCACCTTTTAAAAATTCTCCTTATATTCCTGTCTATTTAACAGTCTCCTCAACGATCGAATTTAGGCTTTTTATCTCGTCCAATACAAATGCAGTCAGTTATATCTACTTAATCATAATGGCATTCGCATGTACAATGTTTGCATGTGGGCGGAATGGTATGTCATTGTGTGTCGCTTTAGAATTTTGAACACCGTTCTAATGTTCTGGCTAGAACTGTCGAGAGGGATGGAGGTATATGTTAAAACGAGAAGACCTACACTATCTTACCATGAACAAAAAGACAGTGTCTTTTTTGAAGCGCAAGTCAAGAGTGTCTGTAACCGACGAGCGTGTATGAGACGAGCTATGAGAGTGGAGCAAGATAGAGAGGTCTGAAGGCAAGAACCTGTTGGAACTCTGCAGCAATGCAGGCGAAATACTATTTTTCTTTATATACGTATTTTTTACATTACCTACATGTCAATATGCAAGGTAATACAGAAAAACAATATTTTTCCCCGAACGGACATGGTTACATATGCAGTCTGATGTTTGCGTTTCTGTTTCAGGTAATTCATGAATTTCACATTATGTCTGCGTTGCGCTATTCGCAGAAGGATCGTGGGCTTATCCTGGGTGAGTTTTGTTAGTAATATTTATTTATTTTTACTTTATCCTTCTCATTTACAGGGGTGTTGATTTGAAAGTAAGAATTCTATGTCATAACGGCTCGGCATTTTATAAAACAGTATATACGGTGGACATACCACCGTTTGATACGAAAGTTGAAGGAAGACGTAGACTGCCTTATCTGGAGGCTAAGTCAAGTCTTCGCAACCGGCGAGCGTGTATTATAAGTCTGTAAGGAAATAACCTGTTGGATCTCTGTTCTCGGCTTACTCCGTACGGGATCTGGCATGATGATAAAGATAAGGGTCCATTCTTTTCAAGGTAACGATGGTAGGGGATATCCATTGACCGGATTCATTTTCCTGTGACGTCCTGGGCCCACATTCGCTATAAAGAATCAAACGTAATTAAACGTAACGTCGCACGTTACGATTTCTTCGGGAAATGATCGTTTAATGGTATTCCAGTGGTATATAGACTACCATTACACGATACCATTTCAAAAGTTATCTTAACGTGTTGCGTTTGGTCATAGCTGATAAAGGCCCTGTGCGTTTCCTTATGAGAGTCCAAACCATGACGTGCCTCTACACCCGCCCAAGGGATTAGGCCCTACATAATTGCCTATTGCCACAATCAGCGGAAACTAAGCCAGCCGGTTAACGTCGCTTTCTAATGTTTCCTGCACTTACGGTCATTAAGGGACAGTACTTAATGCCTTATTGATGGGCAGCCGTAAGGGTACTGAGGCTACGATATCGCTAACCTGCTGATTAGTAGTCTTCTTATATGTTCCGGTTTCACCTGGACTCCATTAAGCCTACTCGTGCGAAAGTGACCAAAGAAATGGACATGAAAATAGTCAGTACAAGAATTTAAAATGCATCAGTCAGCTAGAACATGAATAAGAGATTGGCATGTCAGCTTATCATGCATTAACTGCTTATTTCCTCCAATATTGTATATTTAATACCATAGTTTCTAGGAACAACTATGCTTTTTGGACGTCCAATGTCTTAGTCCTTCCCGCGACCATAGGTGCTGCAAAGCACTCGAAACGACGGGAACTTTAAAATCAAAAATAAACAACGATAAAATCCGAAAGATTTCATTTTTTTCGTTTCATTTCATGTGTAATATTCGCGTAAACCTTAGGACTCAAAATGTTGTCTGTTGTTCCTGATTACCACTTCATGGATAGTCATTATGCTAAGTTGGAACCCTTATAGGCAGCTTGATAAATACCAACATCTCTGGTAGTTGTACTGTATAAACCTTTGCCACCTCCGCTTCTTATTTAATTGGCTAACGTCTGTCTTTCAGCCAAAAGGCTAGCTTAGTTTGTATTGTAGCAATTTTTGCCAACCAAAAGGGAAGAATATCATAGAATAATATATATATCTATTAGTCTGTCTGCAGGTCAAAGGGCAGTTCCGGTTATAATGCTTTTCATTTCAACTCCGGCCCTTTCACATAAGAAGACAAAAACATCATTGTCTATTTTGGCTCCTTAATTCGTTTTCTAATGTTCTTCTTACCTACATACATTATGGTATCGCTTATCGTTCGTGCACTTAACTTTTTTTCCTTTCTTTGATAATGTCCGTCGTAAGTTAACAAGGCCTCAGCATGAAACTGAGAGATTAACAAATTTTTGATAGGCATGTGACATGAGAAGCATCCCCATGCTTCTCATCTGGATCATCTCTTAACTACTTACTATATACATCTAGATTCAGCGCAGCGCCGATGTATTGGCGGCGAAGATACTAATTTGATAACAATTATCCCAAATGCATGTATTTACAAACATCAAATTGACATATACAAACATCCAGATCAAAACAAATATTTGTGGTCCCAAAAAGATTTGTACCGTGCGGACATTCAGCTCGCATCTTTTTGATTCAGTGATTGGAGCGGCCAATGGTCTCACCATTAGACCAAACCTGTCATCGATCAATTGCCTTTGAATCTTTGTTTTGACCTAAGTAAGTTACATATACAAATTTTAGAAATAGTATAATTTGGTTATTTGAATTAAATCCACCTAATAGACCAGTTTGCATTGTTCTCCATACCCCGCAACAAAATGTAGATGAAAAAATTAGAACAGTAACCGTGGAATTTCTTGCCCTTTTTCCACAGAACTGACATGCCCAAGTAGTGGTAGTCTTTGTTAATTCTCTGACTATTCAAAAATACTATATTCGTCTACATGAATAAGAATATTATGACTGTATACTTAATTTGCTACGTACTGTTGGGTATAACATCGTTATGGTAACCTCTAGGTTCACTCCGGCTTTACAACAAACAGCAGTCATTTGGTAATGAGTCTAATTGCTGCCCTACTACGGGTCTGGTTTCTGCCTGCCAGTTGGCCCAGCGGTGAACTCTAATCTACCAAAGGGGTCTAATTTCAGCAAAGACCTTCAGGAGGTCTCGCGTGTGAGCGACGAGGTACCGCGTTACCAGTGTAGTTTAATTGTGATTATTGTGGAACAATAATTAAAATTGTCTAGCAAACTGGTTGTTTTTTTTATAACAACAAAGTGCCCGGACCTTACAGTACATACCTTCGGTAAATGTTTATTCCCTTGGATGAAGGATAATTATATACCTAGTATTCATTTAGTATCTATATTCGAGGTTTTACTAGAAGACATTTTATAAACTGAGGGTAATAATTTTGTTACAATAAACATGCCAGCACCCCACGCTGGAAGTTTGTTTGCCAAGGATCCGGGACGGCTTTAAGCTGAAATTCCATTATTATTATTTTATTTGGGACGTGGTATGTATTTGAGCTTGTTATGTGTTAACGCAGGACAATTTAGAGTAATGAATGTATTTCGTTAAGAATGGGACTATATACTGAAGGCAGCTTGTGCTTTTTAAGCCGTTGGGATAATGCGAGTTTTCAGATTGGTTGACAGCATCCGATTAATGGAATTGCAAAATAGGGCCTCTCCAAGTTCCTAATCATGTTGTAAATTAGACGACTTATTCCAGTATATTTATGTCCTTTATTTACACATTTATATTACATAATTATGTATTTACTGTATTTGTAATATGCAGTAAAGGTGACTGCGTCAGCATTAAGGGTAAAATTTTATGTATAATAAATAGTAGCTGAGGAGGCTTTGGCTGAAAACCAGCGTTGGGGGAGACTTTGTCACCCTCCAACACATGCTGAGCCCAATGCCTTTCGGCACAGCTCACACCGAGGCATACGTCACAAGAAGCAGCAGTAGTTTATTTGTCTTTCCTCGTTTTTTATATTCTTTTGTTACCTTTCATATATTTTCTATGTGTGCTGTGCTGAATAAATATTTTTTCTTTCTTTCTTTCTTTCTAGTTAAGAGCTTGAGCCGCTTCACCGGCTGGATCGGGGGTAGTGGCGGGTTTTGATTCCCGAAACAAATCTTGTATGACCTATAGATATTTCTTTCGGTCTAGATGTTTGTGTATGTGAATTTCATACGGCATAGGTATAATTTCTAGCTTTTCTTACATTGGACAATGTGTACGCCTCTATAACAAATTACCCATAGATATTCGAAATATGTCTATTAATACGTCCATTAAAATAAGTTAAAAGACTAGCCCGCTGAGGTTCTCGCCGGATCTAATTAGTAAGAAGCCACGTTCTGATCCAGTAGTAGTTGTAAAAAATGTAATAATGTTTGACGATTCGCACCTTCAGAACGATATAGACTTAACTCAGAAATCTAACAAATCAAGTTACGATCTTAGAGGGTCATTAAAAGGTACGCTATATCTGATGCATATTAAAACAGCGGCGTTTTTATGTTAGAATTAAGAAATACGATACTTCGGTCTCTTTCACTTTTCCTCCCTCTACCCGCGCCGCTCCATTCTGAAGGGACACGATAAGTTTCCCAAAAACTTGATTTTTTGAGATAATGTGGTTTGTAAGAGCTCTTGTTGGCATATTCAATAAAAGATTTTGAGTATCGAATCCAAGACTACTCAATCCAGAGCGAAGCGGTTTAATGATGAAAAAGACTAGTCTTAAGGACACTTTACATTATGGAAATATGTTTAGAATTTGCCACGTGTTGAGTTAATTACCCCTTGACAGCCCGGCTCGGTCGAATTGAATCTTAATTTATATGAAAATTTATGCTAACTGAAAACCAGCGTGTGACGGAATTTCTTTAAGCGGTTTATTAAATGGGGATTGCGGAACTGGTGTGGTCTCCCTCTTTGCAAAGGAGGGAAGTAGATTTTCTGCTCTTACTAACTTTTTCTAACGGAGATACTGATCGCCACCGTAAATGCCGCCGGGGACGCCATCGCGGACGCCGCTGAACGCGTTGGTTTGGCCCTACCTTAAGTAGTTACTTTTACTCAAGACTTCATTTAGTACATCTTATTTATTCTATAGGTGAGAAACTGTCAAAAGTAAGAATAGTCGAAAGTTAGTTTTCATAGCCAAGTATGGAATTTAAAACACATAATATTACTCAGCTAAGTAAATTCTTAAAACTAAGTAATTAAGTGTCTTTAGAAGCGGGTGCTAGCGTTCCATTCTATCACCAAGTTTATGCAGCGTACGGCACGGTCGATCTGAGATGGGTGACTGTTAGTGGCATTTTTATATTTACAAGGCACATTAGGCCGTCGGGATCGGTTACCACTGCATGTGGTAGTCGTTAAGCCAAGTTGGAAGCCTTTTAGGCGGCTTCATTAATGCCATACGACTGTATGAACAATGGCTTACATTTGAATGCAAAGAAAACCAAGATTATGGTTTTTAAACGGGAACAAACCAGAACGAATGCAAGGATTGTGGTTGGTAACGATGTGCTGGAGCAAGTGAATGAGTTTGTATATCTTGGATGCGCCTTCAGTAAGGATGGGATATACACCGCTGACATAGAGAGAAGAGTGAGTGCAGGGAAAAGAGTAAATGGTGCGATGAGAAAGCTACTTGGGAGCTGGCACTTAAGCCAATAGGCGCAGCTGACCATACATAACGGAATGCTTGTCCCAAAGCTGTTATATGGTAGCGAGAGCTGAAATTTCTCAGGAGTTGGATAGGCCAACCCCAGTCGATTTATTCGCCGCGCCGCCAGTGCGTCACATTTGCAGAGGACGTGCTACATAGTTTCTGTTTCTACACCACAGATCTTGCATACCATGTCGCAAAATAAAACTTAAGGCCTATAATCGTCAGTGAAATGTGGGTTTCCACAGTACACACCTGCTCGGAGAATGTACACGTGACTTTATTACAGAACTTGACTACAGAATGAGAATATTTTTATTCATGTAATCCAGTATTCATGAATCGTCAGAAAAGTAACAGACTTACCACCCAAAGATATAGCTTTAGCCACCACAATTTTGGAATATCATTTCTGTGAAGAAGGGCAAGAAACTCCACGGATATTCTTTTAAAATATTTTCCATGAACATTTTTTGTAGGGTATGGGATTTTATTTTTCTTTCAAAACAGACTATTTCGTTGAAAAATATAGCAAAGCCGTGTATTTTCGGATACGATTCAATATGATAATGCCCCTATTAGGGGTATTAACTTGTTATACTAATAGGTTCGACTAAATTATTTTCGGAATTCAGTCAATAGTGAGTGGGCAGTGACTGGATTAGCTGTTAATCAGATTAGTCAGATTGCAGAGATCATGATGTTATTGGAAAGTAACGAAAAGATATTATTAAAAAACAAAAACTTTGACTACGTCAAAAATATATAAGTGATAATGCACAGGTGCCTAAAAAATATATGCCCTGTGTCATATCCACTGTTAAGATGAATCTAATGACACGTCCTTCATATATTAAAATCTATCAATCCGTTTCGGCTACAGAGCGTGCCAAACACATTACCCTTCGGGAAAAAATAGGATATTTTTACAAGCTTTTATTTAGCTTACAGTATTCGCATGTCTGTCTGTCTTTCCGATATAAATATTATGATCCATTTTTCAAGCATTGGGCTGATAATTGGCATACGTATGTAAAGTCGGTGACAATGCAATAATATGGTACCATGGAGCTGGTCTGATGATGGAGTCGCGAGGTGGCCATAGGAACCACCCAACTGCTCAATATAACCCCGCCGTGTTTGGGCTCGTTGGATTTGTTTTAACGAGTACTTTAGCCCCGGATGGTGTGATAATGGAACCGAAAGGAAGCCATAGGAACTTCTCAGCCAAGCAAGATATTTTCGTTGTGTTTTTGCTATAAAAGATTGTTTTTAAAAAGGTGTGTTAAACACCCGCTTTAGGATTTATTCCTGCGTCGTAGGTCTGTTTATAAACATGAAAATTCACATCCACAAATACCCAGACCGAAACCAATAATTGTCAAGATTTGTCCCGTGCGGTAATCAAACTGACCACCGCGCCACTGCGGAAACCACTGCGCTAAATCGTCCGTCCATAAATTTTTCATTGACACCAATATTTGGATCTCCGAGAATCCCCTGGGAGCGATTCAACATCGCGGCCAACAGCTTACATCACTCACACACACACACTCTCAAGTTCAATGGTACTCGTAAAATGCCAAAATGCCAAACAGGATGTGTACGCTAAATAACAGTCGCTACATAACATTTTAAATATCGGTCTAGATTTAATAAAAACGAAATAACGGTGATGGAATGTGAACCAAGTCAGCCTGTTACGGAATAAGAACGGTGGATACGGTATTTAAAATGTAAGTTAATAGCTTTAGCTTACTTAAAAGTTGTATCCTTTTTAAAAGCATTTATTTATTTTTTATTTATTTATTTATTGGCACACCAACAGCTTATAGGCGTATACAGTATAAAAGTTATGTCCAAATGTTTATGTCCAGATACGCTATTGAAACTAAAAAACATCCTAATTTCAATAGAGAAGATGGTTGGGTGTGACAAAACCAAGCATAACACTGCAAGACCTCAAGACACCGTGAGCTCATTCTGCGTAGATCGGACCAACAAAAACAAAAATAATTTAGAAGTTTCAGGGTACCCCGGAACAACTATGCCTTTTGGACGTCTAACACCTCAGTCCTTCCCGTGACCATGGGTGCTGCAAAGCACTCGAAACGTCGGGAACGTAAAAATCAAAATAAACCGCGATAAAATCCGAAAAAATAGTTTTATTTCAAGTATAAAAGTTATTTGATCTAAGCTTATGCTAGCCTACTCGCCAATAATAGGCGTGAAACAACATGCACATTTTTTTTTAAGTTAATATAAATCTGATATATAAATTAGCTTATGATCTACAAAAAATTAAAATTAAATGTGAATATAAATTTATAAAAGGCCAGAAACATGCAATGTCTTTCTATTGTAAGTTATTTTAATGGTTGCAGTATTCTACGTTTCCATTGAAGAATCGTATCATTGTTTATATCTATATTCTTCAACTTATTATAGGTGTCTTCTTGTATTCTGTTAAGAGGCGAATGTTTCCCGAGATTTGTTCTGCTATAGCTAGGCTGAAAGGTGATACCACGCGCAACTCTACTATTAATCCTCGGTACATAAACATTCAGACTTTCCAATAAGTAGGGTTCTGCTATTGAACCGTTAACAATTTTGTGCAAAAATGTTATGTCCAGATACGAACGGCTCCTTTCCAGAGAGATTTATTTAACTTGCTATGTTTGTATATTTGTTTGTCTTTCTGGTTCATTTTGTGTTAAATTTTTCAAGCACTTCAGAAATTAAACCGATTTTCCATCGATGTATCCTCAAAAAACCTTTATCAATATACAACTTTTTAAAGTTACAGCGACGAAATATGCTTAAAAATTAGTCCCCCATAGCGACTGCCCAAACCGAGGCCGGTCCTCCTTGATATGCCCTTGATCTAGTTGCCCCCTTGCACTCCTGGCTCGAGCGTAGTGGTTGCACGCTCGCCCTCTTGTCCGGTGAAGCTGTAAAGGCCCCGCGGCTAGCAGCGTAGATCATTTACACACACGCTTAAAAATTACTTCTATGTAAAAAAAAATAAATAAATACTTATAATTACGACCGTTAGAACATCCCCGCATTCCTAGAATCAATTTAGGGTATCTACCTCTATTATAAGCCTCCTTCACCCTTGGTTACCAGAAGGATATAGCCATGAATTTGTAATCAATTATCTAAGTGATAATTGATTACAAATTCATGCAGGCAGTGGGTTTTCTCTGAAATTCTGACACGGCTTACTAAGTTACTAATGGGTAAAAGCTATAAAGCTTAGAGGAGATAGAATATAGATTAAACTTAAACGTAAATCCTTTATCAAAATCTCACTGTGATGTGCTATTTGCGGATTAACAAGAAGCTTTAGAAGAAAGAATGACAAAACAGATATACAATGCGAAAGTGGAAGGATGTACCGGGGAAGACCTAGACTATCTTACCATGACCAAATATTAGTCTTATCTGAAGGACAAGTCAAGAGTCTCCGTAACCGTCGAGCGTGTTTGAGACGAACTATGAGAGTGGAGGAAGCCAGAGAGGTATGTAAGGAAAGAACCTGTTGGAACTCTACTCTCTGCCTACCCCGTAAGGGATCTGGCGTGATGATATAGATAGATAGATTTAGCCTCTAGAATTGACGACGTTTAGCAATTCCGAGCGAGGTCCTCCTTCAGATGGGTGACCACTAGCTTTGTCTTCGTAAAATATGTCGCTCCCTGCTTTTATCTCTGAACTGCATTCGTCAAGGTAGAATTTTGTCACAAGTCCTGAAAGTTAAGTTTCACATATTTGGGTCCTAGATCAGAAACATTAAAAATGAATATTTTTGCCGATCTTGAAATACGTGGCTTTTTAAGAACAATCCCACACGTCATAAAAATACGAGCAACCGCACGTGTATGAGACGAACTATGAGAGTAAAAGAAGCCATTGAGGTATGTAAGGAAAGAATCTGTCGGAACTCTGTACTCCTGCTTACCCCCCTAGGTATCTGGCACGATGATATAGGCAGATAGATAATATGCGCTCGCCTCAGTAACGCATAATTATGCCGTATTATCATCATCATCAATTAGCTTATACCGGTCCACTGCTGGACATAGCCTCTCCATTCGCATGCCACTGAGAACGATCCTCGGCTACTCTCATCCAATTTCTGCCAGCCGCCCTACGAAGATTAGCGCTCCACCTAGCCTCCAGTCACCTCACTTTTTTTTCCTGGGGAAAATCCTGCATAGGACTTTTGCGAGATTCGGGGGAAGCTCGCGGGGCGTGTCGGATTCCTACCGACTAAATACCCCATGGTGGCCGACATCAGCACTATGTAGGGTTTCCGGGATCTCCGTATGGAACGCACCGTTGCCCCTCTTGTGCCGCGCTTCGAAGAGCCCGCCATCGGAGGGAGACTTAATAACACGCTCCCCCCAGCACCGATGCGGTGCTCACGACGACGTGGGCCGCACCACGCTACCGTTCTCCTCGGGGTCGCTCGTAAAGGACGCTCAGGGCCCCCGCCCCTTGCGTCTACGATCCTGAAGGTCCCCCTGCCAGTCGCCATCCTAGCCTAAGGGCGCCCTGCACGTACGTTTGCCAGTACGTGGTTACCATAAATATACCAACTGTAATTCTAGAAACATCTTTAAAATTAAGTAATACAACCCCACTGGTACATATTTTGGACCTTATGCCCCGTAGTTAAGGCTCATATTTTCAACGATAAGCAATATCTGGGTCGTAATAGAAGTCTTGTCAGCACCAACTAGTTGTCTCCCTGCATCCACTGGAGATATCTTCCATTCAGTAAACTACAATTTTGGACCTTATGCTCCGCAGTTAAGGCTCATGTTTTCAACGGGAAGCAAAATTTATCACCCGAAGTATCTTTCGACCAAGAAACTGCAATTTTGGACCTTATGTTTCATAGTTAAGTTAAATGTTTTGAACGGTAAGTAATATCTAGGTCATAATGAAAGTCTTATCGGCACCAACTAGGTGTCTCCCTGCATCCACTCGAAGTATCTTCCGACCAATAAAACCCCGGTGCTCTAGATTTAATAGCCATTTCGCTATGACCAAACGCAGCGAGTTACGATATCCTCATGAAATATTTTTTTTTTATTAAGGACTGGTCAGCCATTGACCCTTATCCATCCAGTCCACCAGATGTAAAGCAGAGTTGGGAAAATTTTAACTGAAAAAAAGCATTTAAAATATTTCGAATTAAATCGCGGTTTATTTTTGGATTTTAATTTCCGGACGCTTCCAATGCTCTAGTATACAATTTATTTTTCATAATTAATTTTTGCCTAAATCTGCTTTTGCAGTAGCACTGTAGACAGCGCACTCATCGTCATGGTAGGGTTTTGTGTGTGTGTGTGTGTGTGTGTGTGTGTGTGTGTGTGTGTGTGTGAGTGAACTACGCTGTTGGCCGCTGGGCTTTTACTGCTTCACTGGACAAGAGGGAGAGCGAACAATCAACGCTCGAGTCAAAAGGCCAAGGGCGACTAGGACGCATCAAGGAAGAACGCCCTCGGCTTAGGCAATCGCTATGGGGAAGGGCGTGAAACTAGGTGTGTCGGCGTAGTGCTCTGCACTGGCCGGCGGGCAAGGGATTCTTCGACCTCGCCGGCGAGATCAGTGTCTGATCCTGTGTGCGGTGTCGGTATTCGAAAGAAGGGAAGTAAGGGTATCGGGAGAGTAGAGGAGAATATGCCGCGAGCCGGCGGTAGCGGCTGATGGAATGGGAGGCAGGTGCGCAGTCGGCGGCGGCTACGATTACAGAGGGATCACGGGAGAGACTGAGGCGTTCGTGGTCCAAAAGTCATTAATTTTAGTGCAATTAATTTTTTCGATTGATTGATCCTACTTTTGAAAAATAATATTGAATAATACCCAACACTTATAGAAAGTGACGATGAGGCCGAAGATGTGGCTTGCTCACTCAGTAATAGCGTATCCACTCTGAAATAAGCTGAAGATACCAAATTTAGACAAAGTTCCAAATCTGTATGATCGGGCTAGAACCCGCCTTCTCGTCATCGTATTCCGTATGCCACCTCAATACCAATAAACGATAATTTCATAAAGTTATCGTAACGCAACGCGGTACGTTTTCAATTGATCAAAGCGAATAAGAGCTCCGACCTATTTCCATGTGCAATTTGTGTTCAACGTATTTAATTAACACTGAGATTGAATGTTGAGTGAATTGAGATTTGATTATTACTTCACACAAACTCCATGATATTTGGATCCATTACCTTTTTCGAATAGCCTCGTAGTAGTTACTAATGCGCGTAGCGATCACGAGGTCCTGGGTTCTAATCGTAGGTCGGACATTAATGTATTTTTTCCATAGATTTTTCTCAATATCTGTCCGGAGTCTGGCATTATGTTCGATATAATAGCAATAAGCTTGCCCCATATTACATGGGACCTAACATCGTCGGTGAAAAGTGGGTACACAGTACCTGCCACCCCCGCCAGTTTGCGGGCGTGGCAGGTACTGCGTATATAGGCGTGACGGCGTATACTTTTTATTGTTTTTTTTACTATACTTTCTCCGACGTAGCATTCGAATCCAAAAACCCGTTATCGCTACCGGAATTATTCGCCACTAAACTAAAAGCTAGTATTTTTTATTATTACTGAATTACCAACATTATCTCAAGCGTACCGTAATCTAATGAAGATTTATCGACGACCCGTCCGTTGCATCCCTACATCTCTCTTTGTCCTTATTCATGAAATAAATGCTATTGCAATAGCATTCTGCATGCCGCTGTAACTCATTCTAATTTAAGAGTTGAACTCTTTTCGGCGCAGCAGATGTATGCATCTTTCTCCATTCAACCCTTCACAAAGCGTACTCTTTGAGTTCCTTATACGACTTGACACAAACTTTCTCCATTAATTGACTAATGTAGCTTATCCTGGGCCTTCCTCTTCCTCTCTTTCGACTGCATTAAACAATCATTTTACGAACTTCATTCGATTTCATTTTCGATTCTCGCGGCTGTATTGTTGCATTGGCAGATTCTGCCATGTTATAAAATTAGAAGTGCCAATCAGCAATATAGGCCCTTATAAACCTCGGTTTCTTAACAAAAATCAGTCATTTTGGTATTTACTCGAACTGCTGCCGAACTGCGGACCTGCTTTCTGCCTGTCGGTTGTGGTAAAAACTAATTCACCAAAGGAGTCTGAATTAGACCAAGACCTTTAGAAGGTCGCATAGTAAAATATAAGAAAAATAATATGAAAAACCTTTTTAAAAACAAGTAATTTTATTACAAAACCACGACTAAGATATCTTGCTTAGTTAAGGTTCCTATGACTTTTTTCGGCTCCGTGACCAGACCCTAGACACTATCTGGGTCTAAAGTACTCGTCAAGACAAATCCAAAAAGCCCAATCACGGCGAGGTCATACTGAGTAGTTGGGTGGTTCTATTAGTCACCTTTCGGCTTCATCATCAGACCCTTAACACTATCTGATTGTACAGTACTTATCAACACCAATCTAACAAGCCTAAACACGAGAGGGGGGTTACATTGCATATTTCAAATGTTTCTATGGCCACCTCAAATTTCAGCTCAATCGGATTCCCGCAAGTGCTGGTTGGTGCAGTGGGTTACTTGGCACCGACTTCAAATATTTATTTTTTGCTTTTTGAAGTCGGTTTACCTTTTTTTTTAAATGATTTTAATTTTACAATTAAGTGACGAGTGAATTATTTAGTAATATTTATATACCGATATTATATTATTTTACTGAGTTGTACAGTAAGGTACCTACAGGATTAATATAATAACGGAATCTATACATTCGTGCTGTTCGCCGTTAAGGAGTTCCCTCTTGTATCTTCAAAGTCCAAGGTCCAATACCAATAACATTAAAATAGGACCACCTCAAAACTATACTGAACCCAATGCAAAAAGAATCATCAAAATCGGTTTATAGGCAAAGGAGTTATAAAAAAAGGACGAATTATGAACCTCCTTTTTTGAAGTTGGCTATTATTCTGCTTAGCTCTATAGTAGGGTACCTATAGGATTGACGTAATACCCATAATATCTCAATTTACACATGCCTATTGTTTGTCGCTAAAGAGTTCCCTGGTGTATCTTCTAAGTCCAAGGTCCAATGCCAATGAAATTAAAATGGGACCACCTTGGAGCTATACTGAACCCAATGCAAAAAAATCATCAAAATCGGTCCACAATTGACGGAAATATCGCTGAACATAAAACGAAAAAAAGCATACATACAACCAAACATAGAACCTCCTCCTTTTCGGTTAAAAATTAAATAGTATCTGCGAATTGTTGTTTCTTTTTGTTGAAATACCAAAGTGTTAGTTGTTAGTTACATGTTACATGTTGTCATAGTTACATGTGGTTGCCTTTTACTGGGTGAACACGGGGTATGATTTTTCATCGTCTCAGCCTATACTTGTCCACTGCTGAACATAGGCCTCACCAAACGCTTTCCAGCGTAACCGGTCTGAGGCCACTTGCATCCAACGACTTCCTGCGATTTTACAAGATCGTCGGTCAATCTGGCAGGCGGTCGTCCTACGCTGCGCTTGCCAATACGTGGTCTCCTTTCTGCCCCAACGCCCATACGATCTTCGCGCTATGTGGCCGGCCCATTGCCACTTCAGCTTGCTAATCTTAAGGGCTATGTTGGTGACCTTGGTTCTTCTACGAATCTCCTCATTCCTGATTCGATCACGTAGAGAAACGCCGAGCATAACTCTTTCCATAGCTCGCTGATCAACTCTTAAGATTTTTTATTAGACCTATAGTAGAAGACCACGTCTCTCATTGACTACAAACTTTAGTCTTGAGGCACTGAGGTATTTTGGATGACAAAATGTTGCGCAGTTTCCCGAATGCTGTATTATTTTTAGTATTAGTTAACTGACTTTGTATGTGTATTATCTGTTAGTACCCCAAAACAAGTGCCTAGACCTAACAGAACGCGGAGCATTACGTGTTTGCTTGGTTATATCGAATAAGGATCCGGCTCGCGTATCCGCCAGCTAATAAGGCCCCGACATCTAATAGATTGGACGAGACAACCTACTTTGCTTGAAGCTTGATACTAAGCTGAGAGCCATTAATAAAGTGGCTATTAAATTTCCTTTTTCCCACTAGTTTATGCTAGGTTTAAGGAAAAACACCGTTACGCCTATATCCCCAAGCAGGAGTGGCAGAGGTTTGTCATGTACACCCACTTTTAGACGACCATGTTAAGTCCCATGTAATAGGGGGACTCTATTGCCATATATCGGGCACAGCTCCAGACTCCGGACTGATACTGGGATTTTTTCGATTGAAAAGACGCTACTAGATCAACGAGATAAGTCAGTAAGGAAAAGTTGCGTAGAATCTGAAACAGGTAATTTGACTCTTCAATACGAGCGTCTTTCGAGGAGCTCTTAGCGCTGTTCGGTGTTTTTAGTGGTCACCAAGATTTCGTCTCGGTCGGTCTGGGTGACTGTTTGTGGCATTTCATAATCGCGCGTAGGCGCTCCTAGCGCTGTTGATATCTGAAATTGTGCCTGATATATGGCAATAGGCTCGCCACCTATTACATGGGACCTAACATCGTCAGCGAAAAGTGGGTATACTCAGTACACCTCTGCCACCCCGGCTTGGGGAATATAGGCGTGACGGTGTTTTATCCCAAATTCGGGTAATTGTTGGCAGATTCATGGTCGGGGTTTGATTGACGTATATATATTTTATGTAAATCGTTGCTAAATCTTGCAATCCGCAATTGGTACGGGTGATGGAGTATGATTTAATATCTCTCACCTGTGCGTGAAGGTCTGCCAAACAGAGGGCCAGTATAGGCTGTGTATAATACAAACAACTTTTACTTCGACTACACTGAACGGGAAGAAAATCGGGAAATTTCTCACATATTAGAGTGTGCTCTTACAAAACAGCTCGTTCTATTGAAGAGTATTATCATACCCTGTACAAGTTAGCGGTAGTTATAAAATTGTATATACTAAAACAAAATAGGTAGCTGTTACTTTTTAAAGCCCAAACGAAGATTTTGCTGTAGAATTTTTAAAGGTCCCGAGAGTCATATGATAGTTTGGAAAATAGGTCAGCCTTCCGGAATGCATCCGAGAGTAAACTATGATATGTTCGCTGTACTAGCTATTTAGATTTTCACCTGTTTACCATTATTATATTTTATAAATGTATATTTCTTACAATCTTTAACCAAAATGTTTTGTTATATGTAATACCTAATATTTACCATCATACCGTAATTACCTATTTTGTTGCCTTACTTTTTTGTCCATTATTGCTTCATTTCAAGTCTAGATGAAACAACATGTTGTGCGGAGTCCGGTATAATCGCAATAGTCTCGTCCTTTATCACATTGAGACCTAAAATTGTCGATAAAATGGTAATGTACAGAGTACACCTCACCCACCCACCACTTGCGGAATATAACATATATAACATTTTTTTTATTATTTCATTTTCAAACCACCAACGCCACTAACCCAATGAGGCAGTCAAAAAAGCAAGAATAATAAAATCAACCCTTTAAGTGTTGAACTTTAAGTTTTAACTGAAACAACCAAATTTTGAGTTGTGTCGCTATTACAACGGAACAGCGATATTGATGGTTGAATGAAAGAAAGATTTCTAAAAGGCAGAAAAAAGAAATGGAGCTTTACAATATTGAAATTAAATTGCTAATTCAAATGTTCATATTTTTTTCGAGTCGTCTCAATATTACATTCGATCAGCGATGTATCTAATAAGTGTCGACACTAGTTACACATTGAGCTGTATTCAGAATAATTACAGCGTACTAAAGACATACTGATGCAATCCTTCAGAGCTCTTTCACGTAGTATGCAAATCACTAGACTGTATTATCAGGGTTGCATAATATGCTCCCGTCTTATATTGGAACGTCTCGTCTGTGGGTTAAGAGTAAACTGGAGTTTAATGCCAATTCTACTGGGTTTGTATCACGCCAGCAGTATTGTGATGATGATGTGAATTAGGGTTGAGGAGCAATTTAAGTTGATACAGAACTTCAAAGATGAACCTCGGTGTCATTTTAACTTCTGTTTCAACCTCAATTGCATTTCGCAAGTGTCATATATGTTTTATAATATGGCATAATTTCATCACCATACGCTACAAGACCAACGAGGCAGTCGGAAAAGCAAGAAAAATGAAAGCTTTTTACTGTTGAAGTTAGAATTCTAACTGAAACAACCAAATATTTGAGTTGTGTCGCTATTACTTTTTAACAGCGGTATTGCTGGCTGAATCAATGATACAACTAAAAAGCAGGCATAAGAAAAATGGAGCTTTATAATATTGAAATGAAAGTGCTTATTCAAACGATTATATTTTTGAGTCGTGTCAATATTATATTCGATCAACGATATATATAATAAGTATCGACTTAAGTTACAAATTGAGCGATATTCAGAATAAATCCAGCATACTGAAGAGATACTGATGCAATCCTTCGGAGCACTTTTACGTAGTATGCAAATCACTAGACTGTATTATCAGGGTTGCATAATCTGCTCCCGTCTTAGATAGAAACGTCTCGTCTGTAGACTTAGAGTAAACTGAAATTTCATGCCAATTCGACTGGATTTCTATCAAGCCAGCAGTATTATTATATTAACGTTTTTAATTTAAGTTGATACAAAAATTCAAGATGAACCTTGGTGTCATTTTTAACTATGCTTAATAAAATGGCATATTTTGAGCGCTTCTTCACACTGTGTTTGAGGTTTAGGCTTGATCCAGATTTGCAAGACTTGCTGTTGGTCGTTTATATGCTCACGTATCAGAAGAGAATGTTAGCAAAACGACATTTTATCAAAATGTCCTATTAGCAACTTGCTCTAGTACCAAATGGCGTACATATTTGTATTCCAGTTCGATAAAATGTTGGGGTTTTTCGATCGGAACATTCTCTTGGTCGAGTTGCTCTACAATAGGCTAGGCCTCTATTAAATTGGGACCCTAAAACGTCAATGAAATGTACACGGTACACCTTAACCCCACTTGGCGAAAGTAGGAGTGTACGGTTGTTCAATCTAGCTGTTCATAAATTCTCATATAGGCACCAATAAATCTCATATATCAAAGAAGCGTATATTTTCTTAAAAGAATCCAATATTATTATATTGGAAGGTGTAGTTTCTTGCGGTCCCCAAAGATTCCGGATATTTTTTTCCGCTTCAATATTCCCTGATGTATTGACCTAGATATTGCGCGAACGAGACCCCTCAAGCTAGATCAAATAATCGCTGGATCGACATCGTAAAAACCAACAAGATGGTTTTGTAGGTGTAAGCAAGCTTATAAAACTATACTGTCACTATTCGAGGGTTGGGTATGTCCTTTATGTCTCTAACAGATTGAGTTAGAGTCTAACAGATTGGGACTCTTCAATCCGGATAGAATAGCTGTGAGTTTTGTTATACTTCCCTATACTTTCCCAAAAAATAAGTGCTTTTGGTACTAGATTGGCATGAATTGTCTTGAAGCTTACGATAACTCTTCTGCCATCAGTTTGTTCAATGTAAATTAGACCTTAGTGTTTGAACAGTAAACCTTTTCAACCAGTTACAACACTTGGTTCAACTTTAAATTATATAGGTTTCAGTTTCCTCGAAGTTACTTCAGGCAGTAGTATGGGTTAAGCTCGAAATAGTATTTCAATGAAAAATATGTCGGGCTTCTACGAATGTAACTTTATTAAAGTATTCAAATTAATTACGTTTCCAGTAAGTGTATTTATAACTGTCGCTTTTATTGTTGAAATATAAGAAAGTGCAAACAAATTACATGATTGTTTTTCCTAAGAATGAGGAAATCCTGCTTTGGTTTTCTTACCTTTATACGTACATTTATCCTCGTATTTCACAGAAATATGCAGGTACTAACTTAAAGTCGTTATCCAGTTTAATTGTCATTAAGGACCACTTCTAACACCCTGAATTGTCCATTTTTTTATATTTGTACGTAACTGACATTTTGGAAAGATCATTCCTTGTTCTTAGTAGATTTTTCTTCGACTGCCCTTTTCAATCTTAAACTTATATCTATTTCACATATTCTTTGCGTTGTTTTCTCTTTTGTCATTTACATTATTGTAGCTCGTACTTTTTTAACCAGTGGGAATGAGATATCTTTTCACTGAAACCACGAGGAGTACGTGACCAGGTGCTTAGCTCCAAAATTTGGACCAAAACCTATCAGTTTTGTATACTTTACCTATCCCGAAACGGATCTGGCGTGATAATATAGATACATACCTAACAAAGGTATATACTTCAAAGCGATTCTGGCATCAATCCAAGGGCAAGTACAGGGTCGGTAGATACTTGGTCATAATTTACGCCCTCTCCTTTTCCTTAAAAGACTCTAGTAGCTATTATTTCACCTACTTATTCAGTTGTTCCACAATGTTATGTACTAGTTCTCTAGTCCATATATGTGTCAGGGTTTAATGCTCAAGGGTGTACTAGTTCAAAAGAATTTTCATACTGCAATGAAGTATTAGAAATTCTCTTTTTTGGTCTAGGATGTCCTGTATTTTAAGACTTCTCATAGTGCAATGAAGAATTGAAATTTCTTTTAATCGCACATATCTTCTTAATTGCATATATTACTAGTGTTATGTCAATTGCTGTTGTATTGATTAGCTTCTTGTGTATGTGCATAATGAATCAAAAATTTTATTGCATTTGATGCCCTATAAATTCTAATTGAATTATCTTCATGAAATGTCAACTTCCTGATTATTCTGATTGAGGAATGATCAGCGATTGCCCATATCCCTCTATCTCTAATTTAAAAACAACTCGGAATGAATGGGTATACTGAGTCAGAGAACCACATCTTCGCCGCCATCATCAGTTTCCATCAAGTGGGACATGGACATTCGCTGGCCAGTCCTGAATAAAAACAATTTGGAAGTTTACATTATTTAAGTCTTTATCTTTATACACATTTATTTTGAATGCTCTAGTAAAACTTTTGATCTTGAATTGGCAGTTATTAATGATAGACGATTGGATAACTCTAATTGAAACAGCAAGTTCAACGTCAAAACACCTTCAATAAAGAAGAATAATTTAACACCATGACGAAGGGCAGTTTCACAAAATTATATTGACGATTTGGCGCAGTGGTTTAGAGCTTAAGTTGCTCCACCTACTGAGTCGAATAGCTGCGGGTTAGATTCCCGCACGGGACAAATCTTTGTGTGACCCACAATTATTTGTTTCGGTCTGGGTATTTTGTATGTGAATTTTCATGTTTGTTAACGCATCCTCGACACAGGAATATATCCTAGTGTGGGGGCTTCGCTATAAAAAAAATACTTAACGTAACTGTTTTTTATGATGAGAGTTAGCTTTTTATACCCTGCCATGCGGCAATGATTGTGTTGGCACATTTAAATACAAAGTTACTCGATTAATTAATTAAACTTATACCTAATCTAAGATTATAACTGTTAATTAGAGCCTTAACATACCTTTAGATGTTGCCACAGCGTGTCAGAGTTATCAATAAAATGACTCTTAGTCAACGAAACGGACGTCCTCAAATTAAAATAAAGGTTAAGTACTGAATCAAAACACCGTCACGCCTATATTCCCCAGAGGGGGTGGCAGAGGTGTACTGAGTACACCCACGTTTCGCCGACGACGTTAGGTCCCATGTAATAAGGGGCGAGCCTATTGCCATATACCGGTCACAATTCCAGACTCCGATCTAATACTGGGAAGTGTTCATTAGAAAAACTACATGTGTCCGACCTAGGATTTGAACACAGGGTCTCGTGATCACAAAGCGATTTGCTTTGTCACTAGACCAACTAGGCAGTCTAAAACCATATGAAATACCCCGCTGTGTGATTAAGCAACGCACATGAAAGTTAGGCTTAGCACACACGCTGTGATCGCACCGACCACAGCGACATCGCCGTCGTGTCGGTCTTCATGCAAAACTAAACAGTTTACGTTTCAGAGGCATAGTTTTTAGTGACTCTTAGGGTCGCGTGGCTTGTCTTCTCATTTTTATATTAGGCTAGGTGCTTGATAGCGCAACTCTAATTGTGGATCTCTAATTGTGGATGTTAAATTCTTAGTATTTTTTATATTAAACTATTTTTATTAATTGCTCTATATATTAAACTATTTTTATTATTCTCTTACCTATTGTTCCTAGCCAGCATAATTTCAATCTGTTAAAATGCCTGCATACATGTTACTGACAGACCCACATTTCACCTGGATAAGTACCTAATTTACGTTATTTTCTTCAAGACTTTCAATTCTTTCCTGATATGCAAACTTCCATTCAATATGTTAATCGACTAAGCAATATTTTATGATTTTATCGTATCTATAAAACTAGGTACTCAACATCTATTACCTTGCGATACGCATTCGAGATTCGCCACGGTCGGCCGCGACCCGCCGTTTAGCACTCAGCTTAACATCGTTCGTTCACCTTCACGGTTTATCGCCTCGTAAACGAATGGATTAGGCCAATCTCGTTCATTCAATGGTGTTGCCATTAACGCCATTCATGGATTATGGACTATGACGAATATTCTTTTTTTTTCTGATTCTTTTCGGTCTTTTATGTATATAGGGCTGTTTATGAAACTGATGATAGAGTCAATTTTATTTGTACACCAATAATATTACAATAGGCAAATATTTTTACAGTATACTTGGCGGTTGTCAGAGATACCTACATATCGCTTGCGGTGGCTGTATGGTGCGGGTCACTGTCTTCCCTCCAGTATGTTCGAGGGGAGTGATGGCTGATCCAGTAATCATACTACTCGTGAACGGTTTCTGCTTGTGGGGGCTGGTCCTTCTGGAATCCTTTAGACACTCTTTACAAATAACATTAGATTCATATCTCGATCGATTCATATCACTCTGGAGCTAAATCGTAAACTATTTATTAGTAACCTAAAGATTGTATCTTCCCAATATGATTGACAACAAAAGACAAAAAGAACTAAATTAAAACGACAAGTCTGCTGAGTTTCTTCGCCGGAACTTCTCAGTGGAGGCCGCGTTCAGATCCGGATTAATAATATGTATATAATATATATAAATTGACTACTTGTAAGCGCCTCCGCAGGGCTTCTACAGATTAAATAATTTGAGTTTGAATTCGTTATTGACACATCCAGGCAAGGTTTTCAATGAACCAATACATTAATACATATCAATTAATACATGTAAATATTGAAGTGTCTGTGAATTTTAGGCGAGGCTTTAATCTTTCAGTAGACGTCTTTCTTCTGATCATGTTGTGTCGAAAAAACTATGAGAGTGGAACGGTCAAGAGAGGTTAACCAACTATCGTCATCATCGTATCGTGATATACTCTCAGTAATGCGATCTACGATCAAAATTTTATGTCGGAGTGGAGGAGCCATTGTTTAACCTCCGGTGTAAGTTGGTGTAGCCCCTCGAATCCTCCACTGAATTAGATAGTAGGGCATTTCTGCGCGATATACTGGATAATCTAGAATGAGTCTTCACAGTCATAGCAAGGAGATAATTGCTCATTTCGATTCCGTTACACCAACTGTCAGCTAACTGTATAAACAGTCTCACTGTACAGACCACGAATCGTTGTAGATGTTGCCGAATTAAATATTCCCCATGAATAGATCACGTTCATTGCATAGAATGATTAGTTTGCAACGTACTAATCCAACAAACTCGACTGCCTCGTTGGTCTAGTGGCGTATAATCCACGTAGCGAACGTGATGTCCTGGTTTCAAGTATTAGATCAAACAGAATGTAATTTGAAAATAAAAAAGTACACTACCAGTCCGGAGCCCGCATTGTGCCCGGTAGACCCTTTACCCCCTATTACATTGGACCTAACATTGTCGGCAAAAAAATAAACAGAGTGCACGCAACTCAGTACACCTCTGCTACCCCTTGGGGAATATAGGCGTGACGGTGTAAAGATTCCTTATGAATCACGTTAATTGCATAGTATGATTAGCAGTTTTGAGGGTACCAAACTAACAAAGACACGCCTAAATCTAGCTAATTCAATCCAACACCTATCTTCGTTTGCATAAACATGCATCTCTTTATGGGCTGAGTCGGGCTTGCTGTGTGAATTCCTAATGCGATGCTTTGTCTGCCATTGTGACATAGATTCGACACGATGACTCAAGTTTGAAAGTTGATTGTTGTCGATGCTACTGACTTCGGCTACAGCTTACTACAGCTGGTTAATTGTATGGGCGCAAGGGAGAGTACTTATAAGGGCTTTTGGCCAAGTGAATATTCTACAGTCGTTAAAGCTATTGGAAGAGGGAAAAAATATACGGGAATTAAAGCTTACAACGAAAATTCACGTGTTAAGAATAATACCTTATCGCTTGTGGCAAAAGAATATAAACAAAACCTCGCTCAACAAAGCCTCTTGGCTAGGCACTCAGGAGTGTGCCCGCGTAAACGTAGCATATTGGTGTTTAGAGTTAAAAAGTTGTAAAGTCCTGCTTCGGCCTAGGTTAAATTTCAGCAATTATTCTAGAGCACTTTCTGATTGTTACATTTTTGAAGGTTCGTTCGTTCATTCGTTTTACTTGTTTACATAAAAAATCATTTTACATAAAAATATAAAAAAGGAATACAAACTAGGTGGCCAGCATTCACTCTCGTAGACAAATGTTAAACAAAAATTCTCAACTTCAAACCTGAAAATCCTGTTACGCGAGCGTTTACCAGATCCCGGTTACTACCAATTTTATAGCCGGCATAGAGCGCAACTGCAAGCCAATTGGCGATACGAACTGGTACGACCATAGCTTGTGTGCTAGCTGTCTGTGTAGTAGTGGTTTTTAATACCAAAATTTGTTGGAGTGAACCGGCTGTTCCAAGCTGTGCTTTGGCTGTATTATATAAATTCGGTATTGAATGACGCTTTAAATAATTGGAATATGTAGATGCAGAAATCGTTATCTTGCGTACAGTCCATCTGATATACTCAATATACAGACGGTTTGGTGCAGTAGTAATTAGCTTTAGCCGCTCCGTCTACAGGATCGAGTGATCGCCGGTTCGATCCCCGCACGGGAAACATCTTTGTGTGACTTACAAATGTTTTTTTCGGTCTGGGTGAATTTTATGTCTGTAAACCCATTCACGCCACAGGAATAATTCCCAGTGTAGCTACGGTTTTAAGATAGAAAAAAATGAGAAGTAAAATCCTAAAAACGATATCAATGGATCAATCTTGCGATCGTTTGGTTAGTGATCAATTTTAAGTCACATTTGTTCAAGCTAGCCGAAGGCTTAACGTGCCCTTCGAAATACGAAAGCGTTATCATATAAGTAGGTCCCACAAGCGATCACTCATCTGAAACCTAACCGTGCGTAATGTTGCTAAATATTATGGAATTGTATGGCCAAGGGCGCCTATCGCGCTTCGATTCAAATAGTGTCTCTATATATCTATCATGCAAAAACCCTTACGGGGTAGGCAGAAGATACGGGGTTCCAACAGGTTCTTTCATTCAAGACCTTTCTGGTTTCCTCGTTTTAAAAAAAATAATGTCACAACTCAATATCTTGGTTTCAAGTGATTACAGGTTTTTTGCCTGCCCTACCGCTCTCCCCATTCCCCGTACGGGTCTGGTGTGATAATATAGATAGAGAGAGAGACAAGGTTTTTAATCATATAATCGAAAACCTTAGCCACTTACCAAAATACATAATTTTATGAGTTTGGAACTTGAGACCCAAATACTGAGAAACCGTAATAATTACCCTTTTTTTTTCGAAAATTGTTACTTTCCAGTAATATTGTAATATAATGACATTTTGTCTATCTTTATCATCACGCCAGATCTCTTGCGGGTCGGGCAGAGATTACAGAGTACATTTTGTAGAGCTTCAAAAACCTTAGCCCTTACCATAATGCATATATTTTATGAGCTTACAAGTCAGTTTATGGCATTATTTAAGCGGAAGACCGATATAACAGTTAAAAACTATATCTGGCACGACCCAAGTGATTCCTGTAATTTGTGAATGGGTGGGAGCGAGTAGGCGCGAGGCGACCCCTCACGCTTCCGGCCGCGGTATCATACCGACGGACACACCTGCATGTGTGCGCGCGTAGTGACTCCATGAAACTGGTCATTGCGTGCATTGAGACAATCCAGTTGTCCCCAAGGTCCAATACCAATAAAATTAAAATGAAACCTCCTCAAGGTCATACAGAACCCAACGCATAAACAATTATCAACATCGGTTTATAATCAAAGATTGTTTTTTTTTGTGTGGGGTAAGGTACCTACAGCATTAACATAATACCCATAATAACTTAATCTACACATTCGTATTGTTTGTCGTCAAGGAGTTTCCTCGTGTATCTTCAAAGTCCAAGATCCAATACCAGTGAAATGGGACAAACTCGGAGCCATACTGAACTCAGCGCGAAAAGCATAATCAATTGTGAACCAATTTGGTTCACAATTGACGAGAAACGGGTAGGGCCCCTACAAGGTGGACCGATGATCTGGTAAAGGCTAAAGTTGGATGCGTACAGCACTAAGCCGGGTTTCGTGACAATCTTTAGGGGAGGCATTTGTCCTACAGTGAAATTCTATCGGCTCAAGATATATAACTGTATCTTTCGCGACCTAGGTGGTTCCTACAATATGTGAATAGGTGGGATGCGAATTGGCGCGAGGCGACCCTTCATGCTTCCGGCCGCGGTGTCGTTACGACAGAGGAACACATCTGCGTGTGTGTGCGCGTAGTGTCTCCATAGAACTCGGGTGCATTGGGACAATCCCGTTGTCTAAACCTATTAGCACTATCTCTATTCTCGCCCTGGCTGTGTCATATTGCATTAATTAAGATGTAGCTAATGTTTAATATGTGTTAACGTATTACTTTTGAGCGTCTTGTTTAAACCGCATTTTAACGCTGGCGAAAAGTTAACGCAGGTGGGGAGGAGCAATAGAATTTAAACCTCGTAATGCAGTTTTATGATTTTTTTATTTCTGATACCTTAACTTTTCACCGAGAAACATATCTCATAGGTATGTATTTGAAGGTATGTAAGAAGGAGAATGAAAGTAGGATAAATGCGGTGGAAATGCGAGCTCTGCGGAAGATGTGCGGAGTGACTCTGACCGACCGCATTCGGAAGAGCGTAATTAAAAAGCGAGTAGGGATGAAAGATAGTATCGGTGTAAAGATGAGAAAGTATATGCTCGGTTGGTTCGGGCATATACAAAGAATGTTAGAAGAAAGAATGACAAAACAGTTATACAATGCGAAAGTGGAAGGATGTAGGTACCGGGGAAGATCTAGACTATCTTACCAAGACCAAATAGCCCGAGTCTTATCTGAAGGACAAGTCACGAGTCTCCGTAACCGCGTGTATGAGACGAACTATAAGAGTGGAGGAAGCCAGAGAGGTATGTAAGGAAAGAACCTGTTGGAACTCTGTACTCTCTGCCTACCCCGCAAGGGATCTGGTTTGATGATATAGATAGATAGATATGTATTTGAAAATTTATCTTAATTACACACTAAATTATATATAATTGAATCAGCTTTAGGAAGCAGTTTTTTCTTTCCCTTGTAAAGTTATCTCTTTTCATTCTAAGGCGATGTTATCACACTAAAGCAAATGAGCGACATAACAGCTAAAAACTATATCTGACACGACCCAGGTGATTCTTGCAATATTTAAGTGGGTGGGATGCGAGTTGGCGCTAGGCGACCCCTTACGCTTTCGGCCGCGGTGTCGTTCCGACAGAAGACACACGTGCGTGTGCGTGCGCGTCGTGACTCCATGAAACTCTCTTGCATGGAAACAATCCATTGAATTCTAGGTCGAACAGTATTTTTAACGTTTTTCTATCGAAAAGTTAACGTTGTCTGCAAAACATCGGTGTACATATTACACCTTTGCGTCCCCGTTTGGGGAATATATAATTATATGTAAGAAGTATGTATTGGAGTGGGCAGACCCCTTACAAAATGGACCAATGTCCTGGTAAATGTCGCAAGTAAAAGTTGGGATGAGTACAGCACAAAGCTTAGCGTCTTATCAAGCTATGGGGGAGGTTTTTGTCCTGCAGTGGACGTCCTTCGACTGATGAAGATGATATGTATTAAAAGACAAAACTAAGCCTTATCGCTATCAACGTGTTCAACTCTCTTCACTCTCTTAAAGAAAGGATGTAGGTACCTGTATATAAATACTTAAAAACGTATTACCTTTATTTGTACTTGTTAATTCTGTGTGACCAATAACTGTGTTACAAAATTGGTGTACGTGAATCGTTTCATCGAATGTTCGATATGTGGTTTAAGAACTTTATTTCTCATAAGAATTTACATTCACTTACTGAGAAACATAATTTAAAATTAAACTAAATTAAATTGCCGGTAGGCGTAGTACACAATAAATACCAAGCTAGTATGTAGAAACACTGATATACTCACTTATGTAAACACAACAACAGTGGGATCTTGAATATATAGTCATCATCACCACTATTTGTACTTACATGAGTTTGTTTGTAAACTAAAATCTAACAAGATTAATTACAACAGTACAAAATAGAACAAAATATAAAATTGAATAACTAAAATAATGTGGGTAATTGTTTAAATAGGATGGGTTGCGTTTGCATTGAGCCCGGTTGCAGGTAGCAAGTTCATTAAGGCCTATACCATATTGTGGAAAACACAATAAAACGAAAACGAAAAAATAATTATAAAAATTTGGAATTTGGAAAGTCATTAGTTTATGTATTGGTTATTAATGAAAAATCGCCTAAAATGTGTTTCTTTAGCAGATTTTTAAAACTACTTAGCGAACTTATTTCTTTAATGTCTTTCGGGAGCTTATTGTACAGTTTTGCTCCTTCAAACATTATGTTATTCTTTCCATAATTCGTTCTAGGTGGTCTTAGGCAGATATTGTTAGCCTGTCTAGTCATACGCTTTTGAATGTGCATTTTTTTCGTAAATACAATTTGTGAGTGGATATCTTTGGTAAGTATTTTCCTGATTAGAATGCATGTAGTATATTTATAAGTTTGAGCAATATTCATGATTTTAGTTTCTTTGTATATTTTAGTTGTTTGTGTTAAAAAGTCATAATGGAAAAGTAATTTAATTATTTTATTCTGTAATGTCTGCAGTTTTTTTAGATTAGTTTTTGCCGCCGTTCCCCATACTTCAATCAGATAGTCTATGTGAGGTTTGACCATGGAATTATAAATAATGTTTTTAACATGTCTTGGGATACATCGCACAATGCCACGTAGTGCACCTGTTAGAGAGATCAGTTTAGTCCGTATATTCTCTAGTTGCGGTTTCCATGTTAGTTGACTATCAAGAATGAATCCTAAATAGTTTACTGTTTCTATTTTATGTATTATTTCGCCATTTATGGTTAGGTTATTGTGTGTACCAAGTTTTTTATTTTTAGCAGTAAAAATTATATAATTAGTTTTCGATGTGTTTATGCTGAGTAAATTTGATTGAAACCAAATATGCAAAAGATCTAGATCACATTGTGCTTGTTCTATTATAGACTCAATTGAATGGCCCGAGTAAAACAAGCTCGTATCGTCTGCATATAATGTAATGTCTCCCTTTAGACCAATTTTATGTATGCTGTTAATGTATATTAAAAATAATAAGGGGCCAAGAATTGATCCTTGGGGAACGCCGCAAGTGACTATTTGAGATTCGCTTCGATGATTATGGAGTTTGACAATTTGGTGCCTATTGTTCAAGTAGGACCTAAAAATTTCGTAAGCATTATCAGAGATACCTATACTTCTTAACCTCAATAAAAGCAGATCATGGCTAACCGTGTCGAATGCCTTCTTTAGATCAATAAATATCCCTAGAGTAATCTTGTTTTGGTCAATGTTGATTTTTATATTGGTGACTAGATCACTAGTGGCTGCAAGCGTATTTGATCTTGGTCGGAAACCATACTGTTTTTGAGAAAGAAAATTCATTGACGTAAGGTATTCACTTAGACGATGATATAGAATTTTTTCAAATACTTTCGATAGGATTGGTAGTACTGATATTGGTCTATAATTGCCAGGATCCGCTTTGTGGCCTGATTTGTAGATAGGGCTGACTTTAGCTAATTTTAAGGAGTCTGGAAAACGTCCTTCGTTTAGACATTTATTAATGCATTTAGTTAGGTTACCGATAATTAGATCTTTTACACATTTGATCATTTTTGTAGTTATTCCATCTATCCCTGTACTGGTATTGCTATTAAAATTGTCAATTATTTTGGTAACTTCGGCCGTAGTGGCAAATTTTATTCTAGTTAATTTTGGATTATTTATCTGCTTGTTATCAATTAATCCTCTAGTCAGATCATTATAATATTGCTTAGGAATTTTATTGGCCAGTTCAACGCCGATATTAGAGAAGAAGGAATTAAAACACTCGCATATATCTTTAGGAAATGTGTTACGACCATTGGGACTATCGAGCCTTGTTGGGATGTGGATTTGCTTTATTTTATTAGAAGCCAGGCTATTAATAAGCTGCCACATTTTCAGCGGTTTCTTTGCACAATTTTTAAAGGCTTTGTGGTAGTATTGTTTTTTGGCTGTCTTTATATTAGTTTGTACTAGTTTCTTATGTTGTAGAAATACTTCCTTTAGCTTTTCATCAGTTGGTTCTTGTTTCAGGTCATGCCATAATATGTTTCGCTTATTTATATCTGAGATGAGGTTCTTGTTAATCCATTCTGATCTTGGTGGGTTTAGGTATTTAGTTTTTATAGTTTTGTTCTTAGTGATAGCATCCAGTAGAAAATTCTCCAATGCCTCGTATTCATTGTATAAGTTTGTTAGGTGATTCACTCCATTTGCAACAGTTATATATAAATTTTGGTAGTTGACTGCTTCGTACTGTATTTTTTTAGGTCGTTCCGGTAATATTTTGTCTACTTCAAAGTAAATATGTTTGTGATCTGACATAGCGCTGTCAATTATAGCCATATGATAAGAATTATCTTTTAAATTTGAAGATATATGATCTAGTATTGTTTTCGAGTTTTCTGTCTCGCGTGTGCAGTATATTTTGTCAATTTTATTTAAAATTACAAATCCATTTGCTTTTAATAAATATCGGTAGTCCTTAACAGGGTTATTTTCGCAAAGTAAATTTATGTTAAAATCTCCTAGAATTACAGCTCTTTTTCTGCTTGTTAGTTGATTTTCATATGTTTCAAGAAATTTATTAACATTTGTTGTAGGTTGCTTATAAATTGCTCCAATGTCCAAAGAAAATTTGTCTAGATGTACCCACAAGTAATGGTCGCCATCGTCGTGTAGTTCTTCAATCAGTTTATGCTTTAAATTATTGTGAACATAGATTGATACTCCACCACCTCTCTTGTTGGTTCTGTAGTTAGTAGATATGATTTATTTAAACAAGGATAAACAAACTGTGAATGAGGAAAACTAAGTTATTATTAGCAATGGTTTAATATACCTATATAAATACTAATAATTATGTAATAAATTAGCTTAAGGCTGAAGAAATTAATGGCGTCGCTTAAGCTAGAAGCTATATGTCAAATATATGTATGTAGAATTTTAGTGCCCTAATAAGATGCATTTGAAGTTTCAATATTTATAATTATTCCCGTCTCATCTTCATCAGCCCGTGTCAGTCTACTGCTGGACGTAGGCCTCTCCCATGTTACACCACTGAGGTCGGTATACAGCTCTCCCCCTCCAATACCTGCCCTCTGCCTTACGGATATCGTCGCCTCACCTAGCTACAGGGCGCCCTAAATTACGTTTGCCTACGAGGGGTTTCCACTCATGAACCAGTCTGCCGTAATGGCCATCGGTTCTGCGACATATGTTTACCTGCCCACTGCCACTTTAGCTTGCTAATACGCTGAGCTATGTCGGTAGCTCTGATTAATAACTTCGTTTCGAACTCGATCCCTAACAGAATTCGTGTCGTGGTTGCTAATTTAACTTTTGTGGGGTTACACAAAGATTTGTCGTAATGATTTAACCCGCGGCTGGATCACTAGATTTAGATCGGTCTACCGAGCCGTCGTTGATGAATTATTTCATAAAGTTAGGCTGCATTTATTTATAAATTAAAATGTATGGTCACCCTACAAACGCGTCATTTATGCATCCGTGCCCCTTCAATGTGTGCAGTGTCTCCATATGAATCAATATCTCCCAATTCAACACTAATACGAGTATTTCGACGTGCCGTCGAAAGTTGTTCATGTCCGATAAATTGAATGTTACCTTCATTGTTGCACTCGTTGCCGCCCAAAATTGGAGTTTCGGTTTAGATTCGGTTTTGGCAGAAACTAGCCGAAATCGAAACTACATTCATGAATGTTCGGGTGTTCTTAGGGAACAAACGGCGAGGGTCGAAGCGACTGAACTATGGTCTAGGCAAGTCGATTAATTGTAAAAAAATCTATCATTACATTGATTGTAATCTAACGCACTAGAATCAATTTTTGATCTAATCGAGTCTTAAAAGCTATTATTTGGTAGCCAAGGTCGATTTTAACTACGCAATATAATTTGCTTGGCTCCGTTATATTTGTTTTATTAGTGCTGTAGTTCTAGGTAGTTTCCAATTGTATAGTTCCAGTAGATCTAATTACGAACCTAGAAGATAAACAGGAGGATAGCTCCATTAGGTTTGGGGTTGTTTTCTATAAACCACAGTTGCCAGGCCCTGATGATTTTAAAAATGATGGAGAAAGAAGGGGGCCATAGGAATTCGCCAAACATACAAACTAACCCAGTGTTATTTATTTTGACACCTAGCGTATGCCTTGCTGGGGCGCAGTCTGACCCAAAAGGTGGCCATAGGAACTCCTCAACTAAGCAAGATATTTCTGTTCTATTTTCGCAGTAAAAACTTATTTCATGAAGCCCTTATTTAATAAGCATCATCATATCAGCCTATATTTGTCCACTGCTGAACATAGGCCTCCCCAATCGCTCTCCAGCGCAGCCGGTCCGATGCCACCTGCATCCAACGACTTCCTGCGATCTTCACAATATCGTCGGTCCATTTGGTAGGTGGCCGTCCCACGCTGCGTTCTGCCCCAACGCCCGTCCGATCGTCGCGCTATGTGGCCCGCCCATTTCCACTTCAGTTTACTAATCCTATGGGCTATGTCGGTGACCTTCGTTCTCCTACGAATCTCCTCATTTCTGATTCGATCACTTAGGGAAACGCCGAGCATAGCTCTTTCCATAGCTCGCTGAGCAACTCTGACCTTTTTTATGAGACCTATTGTAAGAGACCACGTCTCTGATCCGTATATCATCACTGGTATCTTGGATGAGAAGACGTTGCGCAGTTTCCCGAATGCTGCCCAGCCTTGTTTTTTAATTATAACTATTTATAATTGTAGATACAATCCGACAAGGATCTTTTGGCCTGCGACCTAAATCAGAACTAACACTCTTGTCAAGTGAAATATCACAACTAGAAAGTCGCAAAGTTGCGGTTTGCTATGAAATTTACCAGAATTATTTTTTTTATTATTATCCGTACAGACCCACCTGTTGGAATATCTTCTTCTAAGTAGCAAATTTTACTAAATGTTAACCCTGATTCCTGAACTCCTTGTCGCACGTGAATCTGTCCGATGCAAAATGTTTTTGAATCGATTCATTAAACCGATTGATTATTGTACTTGTAAAACTCTATTGCAAACCGACATGCCTGTTAGGCTCATACGTCGCCCTCGCCCGTGTTAGCTGTCGTGCGATGTTTATTTTGCAATGTGTAGTCAAGATTCTTGAGTCTATTGCTTTCTGAAAAATAATCTGCATCTATGACAACAAACACATATCACTGGTCGACAGTGATGATGCCGCACAAATTCTGATAGGTAATTGTGTTTTGATTAACAACCCACATAACAAAAAATGCAAGCGCAGTTAGATAAAGCATAATTTAACTGCTTGATCGTACAACACATTACATTGAAAAATGCACGCCATGCTTATAATTTGAAAAAAAAAAGAACTTACATAAAAGTATATCTATCTATCTATAACCTCACGCCAGATCCCTTGCGGGATAGGCAGAGAGTACAGAGTTCCAACAGGTTCTTTCCTTACATACCTCTGTGGCTTCCTCGACTCTCATAGTTCGTCTCATACACGCTCGCCGGTTACGGAGACTCTTGACTTTTCCATCAGATAAGACTCGGTTTATTTGGTCGTGGTAAGATAGTCTAGGTCTTCCCCGGTACCTGCATCCTTCCACTTTCACATTGTATATCTGTTTTGTCATTCTTTCCTCTGGCATTCTTTCTATATGCCCGAACCAACGGAGCATGCCCTTTCTCATAAAAGTATAATTTCCTTAAAATGAAGTTTTGGTTTCGGCTGAAACTGAAACAAATACCGTTCGAAAGTTCGGTTTCGGTTTCAGCTGTAAAAACTAGTATCGGTCGGACACTATTCATAACATTGCTATAAAACCGGCAATATACCTTGAAACATAGATCAGACACCGACTTTGCCAGCTATGTCGCAGAATATTTAATTTCTTTTTAAAAAGAACTAAAGAAGGTACCTCACTCGCCTGCCGGTGCAGAGCACCACCGTGAGACACCTAGTATATGCCCTCCCCAAAACGACAGCGAAAGCAGAGTCCGTTCCTTCTTGAGGCGCCCATGAGCTAGTTGCCCCCTTGCCCTTCCGGCTTGAGCGTAGTTGTTGAATACATGCTTCCTTGCCCGGCGAAGCTGTAAACCTCTCGGCCATAGATCATTCGCACACGCAAAGGATTTCGAAACGCTTCATTCAGTCGTATTATCATATCATATGGGTTATCGATGGTGTTAGTCGTACACCCTTGTTATGTCGCTGTATTTTAGACCCAATGTGATATTTTATCAGCTTATCCCCGTATCTCAGCTTTGACAATTTTTCTAAATATAGAACAATAGGTTTTTCTCATTAGCTCCCGTGAAGTAAGACATTACTTGTCGTTCTTGTGGACGACTGTTATAGTATTCTAGAAGGGGAAATTATCTAGACATTTTCTATTAGCTTTATCCACTGTGCTACAGAAACTGTTTACAATGTAAAAATGCAGATCAACTCAACAAACTGGACCGCCTTCTCAATAACTGCATTCGATTCGTCTTCAACTTGCGTAAATACGACCACGTGTCAGAGCAGCGATCACTATTAAAGTGGTTGCCCATTCGGCAGCGTAGAACTCTGAGGGCAATGACTACGCTTTTTTCCATCCTTTATTCTCCAGTCTCGCCCGCTTATCTTACTTCCCAATTTCAATATTTATGTTCTAACCACGATAAACATCTTCGTTCTGTAAATAACCGTCTTCTTCAGTGCCCCCCTCATAGTACTGATTTCATTCATTCTTCCTTCTTTGTGCAGTCTATCTTTCTTTGGAATGCTCTGCCTCTGGAACTCAGGATGGCCACTAATCGTTCCTCTATTAAAAAAAGTCTACAAGACTATCTACACAAAAGGTTGAACCCCTCTCAATGTTAGTCGCTTCACGTTGTTATGTCGCACAGTTTTAGTTTATGTATACATTTTATAATTATTTATATATGTATATATTTGTGGTATATATAAATATGTATATTATCGTTACATATAATTTGTATATATTAAGTATTATGTATAGTTAATTAGTTGTTATTTACATATTTTTTGTTTTTTTTCTTTACCCTCTCCAATTCGTGTAATTTCGCACCTGCCACACTTGTCTCTACACCACCCCAAGGTAGACTGGCAGAAAATGCCTCAGGCATTAAGTCCGCCTATGTACATAAAAGTGCATAAAGAATAAATAAATAAATAAATAAAAACGGGTTATTAGGAAGCATAAAACAATTTAATTCAAAAAATAGCCCGCTGAGTTTCTCGCTGGATCTTCTCAGTCGAGGCCGCGTTTTAATCCGGTGGTGCGTTGTTTTCAAGGCGCGTTTAGTGAATTCTATGTTATTGTTATGTTATAAAATATACACCGCCTAGCTTCCTTAAACATAGACGTGCACACCCTCATACCGCCAAACATGGGCTTATGCCGGGTTAAGCATTTCAATAGGAAATCGAAATTGTAACATAACACAAGCCTAACATATCAGGGTCTGTATATCTCTAGTACAATTAAATTCGGCTTACCAATCCCCTACACCGTTATCGTCAATGATCGAGCGATATTCGTCTGTCCCCCATCTCCCCTGCGTTACTTAACATATAGCAGAGTAGCTGTTAAAGGAGATCGGTTTTTTTATGGGTAAGCATGCCGATTTAAAATCGGAGAATATAGGTTTTCGAGGGAAGCGATCGACTTTTCCATTGATCTAATGCAGTGAATCGATTTAGATTGGTCTTAAAGGGTATAGTATCGATGTTTATAACTCATAAAGGATTTGATTAACAAATAAGTAGCTTGAAGGCTTACACCGTGACTCTAGTGAATTCCGAACGCTGCATCAATTCTATAACAGTTATAAAGACGGTACGCTTCTATAACGTTATTATAACACGACGGAAATATGTTGCTTAGTTGAGAAGTTCTTATGGCTTTCTTCAGGCTTGCATCGTCAAGCCACCTCCATGGTACCAAATTTCAGCACAATCGGAAACCCAAGCAAGCGCTTGAAAAATGGATCTCAGAATTTGAACCGGAAAGACAGACATACGAACAGAGCAAATTAAATGAAAGATTGTTCCATAGATTTGAACAATCACTTCATAACACTATGGGAGCTGCGATTTTACTGGTAAAAAAGTAAAAATCATTAGTCTTTAATTCATCAAATTCGTATAACATGGACCCTCGTTATCGGCAATGGTAATTAAATTTGTCAAATCACTGCAAGGGTCCGGGATTAATTGTGCTTATTGGAAAATACCATGATCTATAATGGTGCTAAAAGCGGGGAGAAGTACTTGGAATATAATAAATCGATCTATACTTATCGAGATGAGATAGATTAGGTCGTACTCCACCACGCGGACCTAGTGCGGAAAAAAAAAGAGTAACCGTGGAGTTTCTTGCCCTTCTTCTCCACAGGAATGACTTTCCGAAGGGGGGGTAGAGTCTTAAGTAATTAATAATTTTCTCTTTTTGACTATTCATAAGTGCCTTTTGGTCTACATGAATAAAAAACTTTTGATTTTGATTGGTGGATGCAGGTGTGTGACCACCTACCGTTGAAAATTTTGAAGCCGATAAGCGTTACTCGGAAATTAACACTGATCGTCGGATACTTAAGAGTTAGTGAAATTCGTACATAACTTACTTGCACCTTTAATTGTTGATAAGTCTTCTTCAAATTTTACGTGAGGGTGGTGAAAGGGGTCCTGAACCGTCAACTATTTGCCCATAAATGATATTATAGTAACAGGCATTATTCGAACGATTCGCCAATTCACCGTGTCCCCCTCCCCTCAACATATTGGAAATTAATTCTGCTAATTGGAAAACGGTCGCGTCCGCATCGTAATTAGCGTTTTATTATATCGCCTCATAAAGTGTATGGTCACGTTTCGATTATTGATCGAGTGTAAGCACGTCTGTTCATAGGAGTTTTGGTAGCCTTAGCTGACTTTTTTGTAATCATTTTAGTAGAGTTTTTTTTCACATTTGTAGTAGATATTGTATATTTTATGAGTACGTACTTATCTGAAGAGCCCTCTTGTCCTTTTTGTGGTAAGCCAGTAACGAAATTACATGTTGAAAACCTCGCGAGTAAAAATCCGTACAGAGCACAAGCTTTATACAAACGGTCCATTGCAGGAACATTCACACGTAGCGCGGACAATACCATGATCTTGGGACCGCACATCAAGCGAGTCCGTAACCGAGCAGCGTCGGTCGTCTTTAGCCGATGATCTGCAAGCGGATTAAAATGTCCCTTAGAAATAAGGTGACACTTTACAAAACTTCTGTACGGCCAATAATGACGTAAACTTGTTAGGTGTTCGGGCACACCGCCTGCTCTGACATCGATAGACTCGAAACGGTTAAATCCCGTTCCCGCAAAACAGTCGGAGCCCCGTGGTTCATACGGAACGTCGATCTTCATTCCAATCTCGGTCTCGAATCTATTTGCGCCTTTATTAAAAAGGCGACAACCCGATATTTCGTGAACGCATTCAATCATAGGAATCCGCTAATCGTAGCCGCCGCCGACTAGTAACGTAATTGCTCTCCTATCAGCGGCTACCGCCATCCGCGACATGTTCTCACCGACCCTCCCGATGCCCTTACATCCCTTCTTTCGGATACAGATACCGTACACAGGATCAGACACTGACCTCGCCGGCGAGATCGAAGAATACCTGGCCCGCCGGCCGGTGCAGAGCACCACGGCGAGACACCTAGTATATTACGAGGCAGTAAATATGTGTAAACAACAGAACATTTTATTACTGACGGTCCGAGGGTACAGTCAGCAACAGAAGCCGCTTAACATTCTCAGTTTTTCAAATTAGTTATACTCTTTATTTTATAAATGTTCGTGAAAATTTACAAAACCAAGTTATTTGCAAGATATTCAAATATAAATTGACGAACAAATGGAGCGATGACATAGTGAAGGTGGCCGGAAAATTGTGGAATACACTAGCACAGGACTGAAACGAATTGCGTGATAGAGGCCTACACTCAGCAGTGCGTAGATACAGGCTGATGTGTGTGCAAGCTATTTATATAATTGAGAAGAATTGAATGTTAAAAGACTTATGTTGCTCTGTTGAATCTATTCGGACCGCTTGTACTAAGATGTTCTACTGTTTACATATATTTCCTTTGATTGTGGTATGATTGCTATATGCGAGTGTACCCGCAGCGGACAGTTTGTATGAAGCTACAGAGGTAAACACGCTCTAGTCGGCGCTTAAAACGCTCGCGTCTTCTACGTGTTTCAACGCTTGTGAGCGTCGACTCAGCGCTAAACGCTCGACTTCAGCGATCATTTTTACAACTCTAGAAGCTTGGCCTCTGTACGGATTTTTACACCTGTGGTGAAAAGTAACGTTGATCATAGCAGCTTTAAGTAGATTTGAATTAGATTCTAACCACGTGGTTTAATTCCAAACAAGACTACCTGCGCCTTAGTAACTAGTTTCTGCCCGCGACTTTGTCAGCGTCGAAATTAGACAGGAGCCTAACATTTTTCTGGGATAAAAAGTATCCAATGTGTTAACCCAGGAAGTAAATTATGTGTCTGCCAAATATCATCCAAATCCGTACAGCCATTTTCACGTGATTGAGTAACAAACGTAGTAAGAAAGTGAGTAGGTATGAAAGATAGTATCGGTGTAAAGATAAAAAAGGGTAAGCTCTGTTGGTTCGGGCATATAGAAAGAATGTCAGAAGAAAGAATGACTAAACATATATACAATGCGAAAGTGGAAGGATGTAGGTACCGAGGAAGACCTAGACTATCTTACCGTGACCAAATAGACCGAGTCTTATCTGAAAGACAAGTCAAGAGTCTCCGTAACCGGCAAGCGTGTATGACACGAACTATGAGAGTGGAGGAAGTCAGAGAGGTAAGTAAGGAAAGAACCTGTTGGATCTCTGTACTCTCTGCCTACCCCGCAGGGGATCTGGTGTGATGATATAGATAGAGTAACAAACATGTAAACATACAAACTTTCACATTTATGAAATTAGTAGGATTAGGTTCTTTTCAACCGACATCGCCTTATAATGATATTTTTATTAACATCCCTTGATTTATATTCCAGTACCCTGGTGCCGTGGAAGATCTTCCGCGAGGAGCTAAACAACGTGCACCCGATATCCTCGGGGCTGGAGACGATGGCGCTCAAGACCACGATAGACTTGACGTGCAACGACTTCATATCCAACTTCGAGTTTGACGTGTTTACCAGGTAAAACTATACTTACAGCATTATTAGCCATTGCCGTCCCACCTTTGGGCAACGGCCTCCCTCCACTGCTTCCATTCACTTTAATATAGCTTAAAATTTACAAAAAAAAAAATTTTAAACAGCTAAAAATAAATTAACTACTTCTGGATTTCTGAGTTTTGTCTCTATAGTTCTTGCTAGATGATGACCAAATCTATTTGAAAATACCTGGCAATAAAAGCTTTTAAACAGAATAAAAGAACAATGATTCTAAATAGAAATCCGAATCCATTACCAAAGAGAGATATAAGGATACAGCATGGATACAAATAAAAAAATGAGCGAGCCTTACAGTAGTAGCCTCCGTCGCACTCCGTCCGCTATTTGAGCAAACGTTTCTGTGACATTCCAGGTTATTCCAACCATGGAGTACGTTGCTCCGCAATTGGCAACTCCTGGCCGTTACACACCCTGGCTACGTGGCATTCCTCACATACGACGAGGTCAAAGCGAGGCTCCAGAAGTACATACACAAGGCTGGCAGTTACGTGTTCAGGTATATTTGGGAAGGTTTTAATTGGCACCTACAATACATAATAAACCTATTTTATTTTTAAATAGCCTTAGAGTACCTACCAACGCCGTGAATTATTTGCCATAACATAAAGCCACAAATTGAGTCAACGTTTTTAAAACTAAATGTGTCTTCACAATGTCGGACGGTCTTCACAATTCTGACGGCTTAGTTCAGTGGTTAAGAGCTTGAGTTGCTCCGCCCACTGGATTGTGTAGACGCGGGTTCGAATCCCGCCTGGGATAAATCTATATGTGACCCACAATTATTTGTTTCGGTCTGGGTGTTTGTGAATTTCATGTTTGTAAACGAATCAACGACAAAGGAATAATCTGTAGTGTGGGAGCTACATTTGTAAAAAAAAAATCTAAAATATCAAGACTTGTTGGGCGAGGTCGCCCAACGACGCTCGACTTCGCGTGACGTCACTAGCGACTCGTGTCCCGGGACATTAGGCCCCAAATAAATTTCACTGCTGTGACACTGTTCGCAAAGTTGCTGTTTGCTTACAGTATACGACTAAAGCATAAAGGGAATGTTAACAAGATTATATAGGTCACGCATAAGAAGGGAGACAAATCTATAATAATTAGTTACCCTCTGGTAAATTTTCTTTTGACATTTATAGCATCTAAATATTCTTATTTCTTGGATTCACAGACCATACTAGTGTTATCCCACACAACCGCGACAGTTTTATCGATAAAATCATTTTGTTTATGGGTAGAAAATTGATTATTTTTTACAAACATAATATTGCTGTAAAAGCAGTGAGAGCCGTTGGAATGCAAAGTCAGAGGTCTCGGTTTTAAACCCAGGCACGCACCCCGTCTTTTAGTCAGCAAGTGCGTATTAAAAATTAATTATCACTTGCTTTAACGGTAAAGGAAAACATCGTGAGGAAACCTGCATGCCTAAGAGTTTCTCGAAGGTGTGTGAAGTTCGCCAACCCGCACTTGGCCAGCGTGGTGGACCATGACCTAAACCCTCTCAGTATGAGAGGAGGCCCGTGCCTTACGATGGGACAGTTTCCTAACAGTGTTAATATTATTATAATATTTCTGTCTCATAATGCCTATAAATGCGTAACGTTCTTAAGTTTCGCACTAATTAATAATAATATTCACAAAATCTGAAGAAAAAAATAGATTTGTGAAATACATAAATAAAATGGATCCCTTTATATCGCTTTATACTCGCGCGTGTATACTATTGAATATTTCTCTATAGCAAAGTCAATACTAAATATTTTTCTATTAAAAAACACCTCGTCTGAGATCGCCACCACATACCACTGAACCAACGAGATCTAAATTTCCGCACTCACATGAATTTTTGGTAACATTAACCATTCTACTGATTTTTTTTTTCTATTTAATATAAACGTAGCCCCACACTAGGATTTATTCCTGTGTCGTGGGTGCGTTTACAAACATGAAAATTCACATACACAAATACCCAGATCGGAACAAAAAATTGTGGATCACACAAAGATTTGTCGCGTGCGGGAATCGAACCCGCGACTATTAGACACAGTGGGCAGAGCGGCTTAAGCTCTTAACCACTGCGCTAAATCGTCCGTCAAGTGCGCTAAGTCGTCCGATGGTGGCTTTTTGTTCTCGATATTATATGTCTGACAAAACAGATATACAATGCGAAAGTGGAAGGATGTAGGTAGCGGGGAAGACCTAGACTATCTTACCATGGCCAAATAGACCGTCTCTTATCTGAGGGACAAGTCAAGAGTCTCCGTAACCGGCGAGCGTGTATGAGACGAACTATAAGAGTAGAGAAAGCCAGAGAGGCATGTAAGGAGAGAACCTTTTGGAACTCTGTACTGTCTGCCTACCCCGCAAGGGGATCTGGCGTGATGATATAGATATATTTGGGATTGATGTCTAAGTCTAGAATATCTTTCTCCCCAGGTTATCGTGCACAAGGCTCGGTCAGTGGGCGATAGGCTACGTGACCGTTGACGGAGAAATACTGCAGACAATACCGCAGAACAAGAGTCTGGTGCAAGCTCTATTAGATGGGTATAGAGAAGGATTGTGAGTATACAAGGGAACTAATTGTTTCTCATCATTCGAAGTGCCTATCAGGATAGATTTATTTATTTATTCATTATCATAAGAAGTTACAATTATATTAACAACGATTCCTGCAGTAGGCTCGTGGCTTGTATCGCAGGAACCAGGCCCTGTCAAATATTCTGGTTTACAGTTTTGTTGGACACAGGTTCGGGTACAAGTTATAATAAAAAAAAAATCTAAAGAAAAGCAAACAAAATGGACTCTTATAACATTAAAGGTAACGCTATTAAAAAATATTCAATCAAACATTTTAATGCATCAAAAACAAAGACAAATAATAAAAATCTCCTGTATGATACAAGCTTGCTTGTGCGTATCGTGTGCAATTGTAATTGAGTGTGTGTGTATGTGTGCGTGCGTGTGTGTGTGTGTGTGTGTGTGTGTGTGTGTGTGTGTGTGCGTATGTGAGTGTGTGTATCTAAATGAATTAGATATGATTTGTAAGAATACGTTCAGTGTCATCATAGGATAAAGTGATCAACCACTTTTTCACAATATTCTTTACATTTCTAATGGAAGAATGTTTTACGTGTAAGCAGTTGACAAATTCTGTTGTACACAGAAGGACGCATAGGAGGAATAGGCACATGAAAAGTACGCCTTTGGGTAAGAAGGTAGAAGTCAGGAGATTTGATAATGTCTTTATGCATCGAGATAGTAGCTTTCAAAATAAATATTTGACTAGATAGATGTACTATCTACTTAAGTCGTGTTCACAGATCCACGTCACGGATAATATGTCCACGCCACGAATAACATGACAGATTCATATGTCAAAGCAATAAAAATGTTGCCAGCTTCAGATGACTAGTGTAGAGCTAATAACTAAATCTATCGACATTTATTTTTATTAATTTAATTCTATGTACTACATATCTGTTAAAGTCGCGTTCAAAAATCCACGGACAACATGACAGGGTCAAATGTCAAAACAAAAAAATGTTGCCAGCCTAAGGGGCTAGTGTAGAGCTAATAACTAAATCTATTGATATATGTTTTTGTTAATCTAATTATAATTCCAAAACATATTCATGATATTAAATACAAATTTATAAAAAAAATCCGCAAATAAATATATTTTTGTACTCCATGAACTTCGAGAAGTATATAGAAATAAGATTTTTGAATGTGTATATAAGAAATACACACCGTGACATATTATACCGTGCCTATATTCCCCCAGCGGGGGTGGCAGAGGTATACTGAGTACACCCACGGTTCGCCGACGATGTTAGGTCCCATGTAATAGGGGGCGAGCCTATTGCCATATACTGGGCACAATTCCAGACTCCGGACTCGTACGGGGAAGTTTTCGTTCGTTCGGAAGGAATACACGATTAAACAAATTTTCTCAAATGGGAAAAAAAATCTAAAATCTGCATTGCATTGCATTTTCTGATTCGAACGCGAAACGCTTAACTAATCAATAAAGTTTAGTATATAATAGTTTTTTTTAGAAAATGTTGAAATTTGTTTTTGCACATACGACTTTTATATCCGAGCGCGCTCTCAATTTAGTGGGTCGGTGTGTGAATGATCTACGCTGTTGGCCGCGGGGCCTTTACAGCTTCACTGGACAAGAGGGCGAGCGTGCAACCACACCATGATTATACTGTCACTCTCCCGGTCGATTAATGGTCTGTCGCAGTAGACCCTTAAGTAAAACACATAAGTCATGACAACATTCTATCCGAACTAACCGACTTACGGCCGAATACTCAAACGCTACTTAAATATTTAAGTCCCACTTAGATGTTTGAGACGTCGTTAACTTGCATTTTCGTATTGTCAAACGTCATTTAAATCATCGTCTTAAATTTAATTGAACTTAATTTAAGTACCGCTTAAATGGCTACTTAAACCAAAAACCGTATTCTCAAACGCCACTTAGTGTTTGACATCTGTCAAATCTTCACTTAAATAGCTCTAAGACCCCGTTAAACTTAAGAGTCCTCACAAGCAATCTTAAATTATTTTGTCTTTTGTATTTAATTGATAAATTGTGAAAAATGTCTCTATCTTCACTTTCCGAAGAAGAAGCGTCAACGAGTAGCGGCCGAATACGCCGGAATTTAGAAAAATTGGACGCTTTTGCAATATATGATGACATTGAATTTAAAATGAGATTTCGCCTCGACAAGAGCACGGTTTTACATCTAGTAGCATTATTTGGTGACAAACTCCAACCTTTAACAAAAAGAAATCGAGCAATCCAATTTCAGGAGGGATTCACGCAGAGACTTTCCGTAATAGGAAAAGTTATTTTTCCTTTAATGTACAAATGGTGTGTGATGCAAATTTAATTATAAAACATATTATAGCACGTTGGCCAGGCTCGGTGCATGATAGCACCATATTTAATGATTTACCTCTTTGTGCTCAATTTGATCGAGGAGACTTTGGAAATATGGTGCTGGTAGGAGACAGTGGCTACCCATGCTGCAACTATCTCATGACGCCAATACTAAACCCGACTACAGCTGCAGAAGAAGCCTACAACCGTGCACAAATCTCCACAAGAAACCCTATCGAAAGACTTTTCGGTGTTTTGAAGAGGAGATTTCCCTGTCTTCACTTTGGCTTGGGCGTCAAAACTAAAAATATCCCTCCCATAATTGTAGCTTGTGCAGTACTGCACAATATTGCCATGTCACAGCATGACCATCTAGGGGATGATATATTGGCCCAGGATTTTCCTGGTGAGGATTTAATGGAGGATGGCCACAATGTCATTAATGAGAATTTTCTTGTAAGAACCATGATAATTAATACACATTTTTCTAGTTAAATATTGTTTATTTTTTAATTACCAATTATATCTTCTTAAATGTATATAATCTATTGCATAGGTAGGTGTGTAAAAAATATGAATGTAAAAAAAAATTATCATTTAATCATTATCATTTAATAATGAGACGAACTATGAGAGTAGAGGAAGCCAGAGCCAGAGCTGTACTCTCTGCCTACGCCGTAAGGGATCTGGCGTGATGATATAGATAGAAAAATAAGTGGCAGGAAATCATGTATCAATAATAATGGCCAGTCATACGGCTACGAGTAGTTTGACAACCTAGCTTCATCTTCTGCAGACAATATGCAAACATCAAGACTAAAAAATGTTTCTTCAGTATTATGAATAGGATGGAATAAACATGATACAGCCAAAAAGTCAAAACAATGTCCTTATTTATTTATATATGTATTATTATTTTTACTATATATATATATATATATATATATATATATATATATATAATGTACAATCTGATAGTAATCTTATAAAGTGCTGGATACGACAACCAATATTTCACATCTTAAAAAAACCAGTGCGAAATCCTAATGAGGATGCAGCCCTGTAATTAAGTATTAATTAGGCTTTTTCTTAGTCTGATTTTTTAATCTTAATTTTAAAGTGCAAAATCCTAATGAGGATGCAGCCCTGTAATTAAGTATTAATTAGGCTTTTTCTTAGTCTGATTTTTTAATCTTAATTTTAAAATTTCCATTTCCATTTTCAATTTTTGATGTTCCATTTTATATTTATTGATCATCAATTTTCGTTCTAACCTAGCATTAGCCAGCTTTGTTTTAAAATACATTTCTTTGGTGCTGCTAGCTTTTACTGTCTTCTTACTCCCTACAACAAAACAAATAGGTAATTACATATACAGAATAGATTATTCACCTATATGATGACAACTTTAGAGATTACCTGTTTTTTTATTTGGTGTGTTAATGTTGTTGTCATTAACAATAGTTACTTCATGTTCTGAAATAAGGCGCAGAAATTAGTGAAATAAATTTAGGATAGATATTTCTATGTCTATTACATAAAATAAAATAATGTTACAGTAGTTTACCATTAATATGTTGAGACGAAGTAGATGAAATAGGAATAGAGTCTATAGAGCTCTTATCAACATGTACTTCTACTATTTGAACATCTTGAGATGATGAAGTCTCCATGTCACCTGATAAAAAATATATTTACTGTCATTATTACAGTATTTAATCTAAGTCAGAGAAGTACTGGGCTTGAATAACTGCCACAGGATTGACTACCAACCACACAAAAGAAGAATATTTATAACTAACCAAAATACAAGGCTGCGTCATCATTGGGCACTGGCTTTATTTGAAGAGCCACCATAGCTAAGATTTGGTTATCAGTTTCACTTAGCACACTTTTATGTGATCCACCACCAGTTTTTAAAATTTCTCTCTGTAAAAATGGAAAGATTAGTTAGCATGCAGGCAAATTGTGTTAATACATATGCTTAATAAAGAAAATGTTCACCTTATCCTCTGATGCTTTTTTTTTAGCTGACTTCATCCTTTTCATAAAACTGTAGTTTCTACAATGAAAAATCACATATTGTTGAATATATAACATCACACAATGAAATATACAGAAGATACAAAATAAAAAAAGTCATTTTACGTTTTCTTTTGCCACATTTTTCTTTGACTTCTGTTTTATATTTTCATACAGATGCCGTAGTTGAAGCCAAGTTCTGTGACCACTCGTAGCTACGGCATTGTATTGATGGGTAATTTCCTCCCATGTATTTTTCTTCTTAGTGATAAATACTGCATTTATCTCCTTGTTTTCAATTATGTGGAGAAACCTAAAATTAATACGGAATATGAAAACTAAGCATTCGTATTTTGTTGCTAAAACTGTTACAATATAATAAGTAATCACAAAACTTACGTATTAATTATTTTTAACAAAATTTCTTTCTCGGCACTGGTGTAATTGCAACCCCGCTTTTTCTTACCTTCCATATCGGGCAACAAAACAATTATAAATTGTATTTGTGATAACAAAATTAAAAAGATCTTTGGTAGATATCTAGTTTCTACTTGAATTTGTTTTCCTTCATCAATCGAATGTCAATATTGACAGACTATTATTGCGTTCCGTTGTTATGTCGTTTGGGACCTTTAAGGCCATTAGGTCTTAAAATTTTAGTAACTTTATGTTTTAAAATTATTATGAATTCCAAATGTTTTTACGTATATCACGGGAGTGTATTTTAAAATAATTAAATTCTAATTTACCCCTCACTTATCTTTAGAAATTTTGCATAAAATGAAACTACTACTTATATCGTTAATATTGTAAACGAGAACGAATTTTTTTCGTATTTTTATCCCGAATGTTGCCATATTTAAAACATTTGAGGGACACTTAGCTAATCATGGTCCTAAATCATGACAGCAGCTTTTGTGAATACCACTTAAATATAAGATGCTCTTAAAAATAAGCAGCTCTCAACGAATGTCTGATTTAAGTGACGTTTGAGTATTCGGCCGTTAGTTTCTCATCGGATCTTCTCAGCATAGGCCTAGCTGTGATCGTGGTAGATTTAAAAAAAAAAGAAGATGATTGTAAATGCTTTGAAATGAAAAAAAAATATAAGCGCTAAAAGCAGAGATAGCCGAGTGGTTAGACCGTTGGACTGCAAAGTCAGAGGTCTCGGGTTCAAACCCAGGCACGCACCTCTGTCTTTTCGTAAGCATTTTCGTATTAAAAATTAATTATCACTTGCTTTAATGGTGACGGAAAACATCGTGATGAAACCTGCATGCCTAAGAGTTTCTCGAAGGTGTGTGAAGTTCGCCGACCCGCACTGGGCTAGCGTGGTGGACTATGTCCTAAACCCTCTCAGTTTGAGAGGAGGCCCATGCCCAACAGTGGGATAGGTTCTTAACAGGGCTAATATATTATATATTATAAGCGCTAAATGTTTATTTTGTGTTTCCAGCTATCTGTATCCGGACGGACGGGATGTGAACCCGGACCTCAGCAGTGCTATTATCTCCCCCGCGGAGGATCATATCACCGTCACCCAAGAACAGTACGAGTTGTACTGCGAAATGGGTCAGTACACATTGTTATTATCATCATAATGGAAATAACCAGTTGGCATTCTGTACTCTGTGGCTACCCCGCGAGGGATCTGTCGCAATGATATAGATAGATAATGACGTTAAATAAGACATGACAAATAGACCGGGTCTTATCTGAAGGACAAGTCAGGAGTCTCCGTAACCAGCGAGCGTGTATGAGACGAACTATGAGAGTAGAGGAAGCCAGAGAGGTATGTAAGGAAAGATCCTGTTGGAACTCTGTACTCTCTGCCTACCCCGTAAGGGGTCTTGCGTGATGTAGATTGATAATGACGTTAAATGTACTTTCTGCTTGAGGTACTTTCTGCTTAATCCGTAAGGGATCTTGCGTGATATAGCTGGTCTTCTCAACCCAGTGAGCCAGAATACATACTGTCAGGCCAAGCATTCGTATATCGTCGAAGTTTCCTATCTATATATACCATCCTGCCAGATCCCTTGCGGGGTAGGCAGAGAGTACAGAGTCCCAACAGGTTCTTTCCTTACATACTTTCCTCTCTGGCTTCCTCCACTCTCATAGTTCGTCTTATACACGCTCGCCGGTTACGGAGACTCTTGACTTGTACTCCAGATAAGACTCGGGCTATTTGGTCATGGTAAGATGGTTTACGTCTTCCCCGGTACCTACATCCTTCCACTTTCGCATTGTATATCTGTTTTGTCATTCTGTCTTCTGACAGTCTTTCTATATGCCCGAACTAACGGAGCGTACCCTTTCTCATCTTTACATCTTTGTTCGCTTTCTTACTACACGGTCGGTCAGCTTCACTCCGTACATCTTCCGCAATAGCGGTTTTATTGTACGATATTCTGTTGTGTTTCGCAGGCAGCACGTTCCAGCTTTGCAAAATTTGCGCGGAGAACGACAAGGACATCCGGATAGAGCCGTGCGGACACCTCCTGTGTACACCGTGTCTTACCGCCTGGCAGATCGTGAGTACTGGCCACATATATTGTAATAATAAAACGCAATAATTATCATAAGGCGAGGCGCTGGTAGCGCTGCGCGACTGCGGTGTTCTTACCGATCACCATGGTTAGGCAGCGTTCGACTCGGCCAGCCTGAGATGGGTGACCGTTTGTGGCATTTTCATATTCAAGCGTCTCCGTGCTTCGAGGCACGTTAAGCCGTTGGTCCCGGTTACCACTTAATGTGGTAGTCGTTAAGCCGAGTTGGAAGCCTTAGAGGCGGCTTGATAAGTTCCAACAGCAGGTGGCCACAAACCTGCCTCCACCAATCCGCACGGGGTCCGCGTGGTGGAGTATAAACTAATCTCTCTTACCTTGATTTGTGAGAGAAGGCCTTTGCCCAGCAGTGAGCAGTATAGGCTGATATTATATTTTATATTATTATTATTATAATTATCATAAGGCAGTAAATGTGCGCCATTCTTCTCAATCTCTTTTATCTTCTTATTGTTTGGTGCAAAGATGATAATAATGTTTTGATATTACCTTCATATCACCCGTGCGTTTTTTTGGAATTTATCAAATGTAAAGTTTGACAAAACTAGAGCGTTTTTTTGTTTTTGATTTGACATTTTTTATTTACGTCATTGTCAATATCGTCATGTTATATTGTGTTATATGGATTCGTGCTCATAGACAATATAGATACACTATCTTCACTATAAATATAATTGTATTTTATTTATAAATTTATTTGTATTGTATTACTTGCATTATTTCATATTGTTTCTGCCTTCTTCTGAGCTGAGTGCTGTATTATATATGTCAGTTTCTTCTACATACATATTTATTTACTATCTTTATATATATATATATATATATATATATATATATATATATATATATTATTTATTACCCGTGACGCCACTTATATTGCAGCATATGCTGAGGCAGAGTCCTGTTTCGGACTCTATCTGAAAGGGGCCTATGTCCAGCAGTGTACTAATTTGGGCTGATGATGATGATGATGATGAAAAGTACAATTGGGCACCTCTGCCTACCACGCAACGGATCTAGGATGATGATATAGATAAACTATTTAATTGTAACCTAACATTGTAACCACAGAGTTTGATTAAAAAAATAGGAAGGGAAAAAGAGAATTAAATAAAGAAAGATAAGTCCGCTGAGTTTCTTCGCCGGATCTTCTCAGTGAAGGCTGCGTTCCGATCAGGTGGTAGATTAGTAGTCAAATTAGATTAAAAAAAATGTAAATAGGATTTTTACAAAATAACTTATTTGCGATTGATAGATTTTTTCAAAACGATTTTATGTTTCTCCTGAAAAATTGACTATGTTCGACTCAATCCGACGGACATCTTCGTCCTGTAGTCACGGGTTCGATCTCGCCACGGAACTAATCTTTATGTGAACGAACACGGACGGCTTGGTACAGTGAATAAGATCTGGAGTCGCTCCGCCCACTGGATTGAGAAGTTGCGGGTTCGATTCCCGCACGGGACAAATAATTGTGTGACCCCTTAAATATTTGTTCCGATCTGGGTGTTTCTACATGTGAGTTTCATGTTTGAGTTTTTCATCGACGACACAGAAATAGCTCCAAGTTCGAGGCTAGGTTTAAAAAAACATGTTCACAAATACCCAGACCGAAACAAATAGTCGTGGATCACACAAAGATTTGTCCCGTGCGGGAATCGAACTTGCGACTATTAGACACAGTGAGCGGAGCGACTTAAGCTCTTAACCACTGCGCTAAACCGTCCGCCTTTCCTAATTTAATGTTCGTAAACGCTCGTTCTCGTTCGTAAACTTCACAGGAATAATTTCTAGCGAGGGCTATGTTTAAGAAAAAAAGGTGTTTTAGAAATATCCTATTTTTATGTATATGACAATATATTGTTTCAGGATTCGGAAGGTCAGGGTTGTCCGTTCTGCCGCGCAGAAATCAAAGGCACCGAACCTGTAGTAGTGGACGCCTTTGTACCTCCCCGCCCGCCCAACACTACTGCTGACTCAAAGTGAGTATATTGCAAATATAAAAAAGAGTCGGTCTAAGCAACTGTGCACTGTGTCCTCTAACCAGGCCCTGACGTCATCACGGTGGGCGTGGTTTACCGTCAGTCTGTTATTCTCAGCTAGATGGCAAATGCAGAAGTGAGTGGGGTGTGACGTCTTCTTCGTTCTGCACAATCCGAGCAATGACACGCTTGATTGTATAGGGTGAAAGAAAATTAAACTCCTACTCGCAGACACAACATTGAATTTTTTATGATTTAAACAACTCGAGAAACCATGATGAGTGAGAGCAATAACCAGAAGCCCGGTGTCACGCTCGCACCCATTACGATGCAGTACGGTGATCATAAGGTAGAACTAATACGGGCTATACCTATTTATGGTTTAAATACGCTGTAAACCATTTATTACTGAGTTCAAAACGAACAAGGTTCTCAATTCGTCTTTATATACAGAATGGATTAAGATGGTGCAGTAAGGACAGCTATCTCAACCCTTGTAGATACAGAAAAACGGCTCTAGGGGTCTATCCTAAATTTTTGCGATATTTGAAGCTGAATTTACAGATTCTGAAAAAAAAACGTACAGGCAGCAAGAAAATGGACAATTTAATCAAATACTTTGACTACTACTCATTTAAGATGTGGCATGTGCGTAGAAAGAAAGAATTACGGCAATAAACAGTGTCCGAGAATTATACGTTTATTATATGTCAACAAGTCCATAATCGTACCAATGTTTGGTGACCCTACTTAGAAAGAGACGTAGGGCTCTCAGTGAGTATCCTTGTCATCCCGTTTTATTTCGCATAGTGCTCAATTCATTGTTTTATATCCATGGTTCTACACGTCGTCTTAAGCTGGCAACTTTTTTTTTGTTTTGACATTTGCTCTCGTCAAGTTGTCGGTGGATTTGTGAACCCAATTATAGCTGTACTTATAAGGTAAAACAGTTCACCGGAAAATATTTATTATAGCGATAATGTAAGTGTATGTCAGTCTGTGTCTGTTTTTGCAAACTGCATATATGGCTAAGCGGCGACAGTGTTTTATTTCTATTCCGATCTCGGTCTTGAACCCATTCGCGCCTTATTAAAAAGGCGACAACCCGATATTTCTCAAACGCGTCCAATAATAGAAATCCGTTAATCGTAGCCGCCGCCGACTACGAACTTAACTCCCCTCTTATCTACCGCTACTGCCGCCTTACATCCCTTTCGGATACAGATACCGCACGCAGGATCAGACACCGACCTCGCCGGAGAGGATGAAGAATCCCTTGCCCGCCGGCCGGTGCAGAGCACCACGGCGAGACACCTAGTATACGCCCTCCCCCATAGCGACTGCCCAAGCCGAGGCCGTTCCTCCTAGAGGCGCCCTTGAGCTAGTTGCCCCCTTGCCCTTCTGGCTCGAGCGTAGTGGTTGCACGCTCGCCCTCTTGTCCGGTGAAGCTGTAAAGGCCCCGCGGCCAACAGCGTAGATCATTCACACACACACACACACACACACACACAAAGACAGTGTTTTATTATAATAATTTTTGTTATAATAAGTGTATTATTTTCTATTACAGAAATACAAAGACACCAGTGAAGCCAGTTTCCTCAAATTCTTCTGGATCGTCCGGATCTTCAGGTTGTAATGGTTTCAGTGAGTTTGTTATTTACGTTTTTTTTACTCTATTTTTATAACGTGTACTCCAATAACGCAGATACCTCAATTCAAATTTATAGACAGAAACACTGATGTACTCGACTGCCTCGTTTTGCTTTGCGATCACGGGGTCCTGGGTTCAAATGTAGTTTTTCTATCGAAAAAGTCGCAGTATTTTTTTTTTTCTTTTTTTTACTTTAAAAAAAAACGTAGCCCCACTCTAGGATTTATTCCTGTGTCGTGGGTGCGTTTACAAACATGAAAATTCACATACACAAATACCAGACCAGGCCGGAACAAATAGTTGTTGCCCACACAAAGATTTGTCTCGTGCGGGAATCGAACCCGCGACTATTAGACACAGTGGGCGGAGCGGCTTAAGCTTTTAACCACTGCGCTAAATTGTCCGTCAATTATTAGTCCGGAGTCTGGAATTGTGCCCGGTATATGGCAATAGGCTCACACCCTATTACATGGAACCTAGCGAAAAGTGGGTGTACACAGTACACCTCTGCCACCGCCGCTTGATCCCCGAGGATTATAGGCGTTGCAGTGTTTATTTTTGTATTTTTTATAACACTGATATAAAGTGTCGATTATTTATTTTATTTTGATGATTTTATTTTTAACCTCTCGATGATTCGACATTTGCAGATGGGCTAGTGTTTACTTGGACCAGCCAATATATTTTTTAACATATCCTTTTTTTATTGATTCAGGTGCCGATGTGACGATATCTAGCAATTCGAACGGTTGGTCGTCGAGAAATACCACTTTCAACGGACTAACAGACGACATCGACGATTCCGAGGTAAATTGAGCTTTATTTACTCACTCATACGGTTCTAATTCAATACGTATAAAAAGTACGAGGAATGAATGAAATTGTCAAGTCATTCAGTCCGCGTTCATTGCAAAGAGTTTAAAAAAATAAAACGGAGGTTAAAAGTGTGATAAAAAAGAATAACATATTAGGTGATGGATAATTTTGTTCTGAAAATGGAACTTTCCAAATACGAATGTTATTATTATTTTGGATAAACCATTATATGGGGTTTTTGGCGGGAAGTCGAGGAGTGATGTTGTCAATTTGTTTTAATTTCCAAACCTTATTTCGACTAATAATGTGTAATGTTGGTGGAATATTAACCATTATGTGTTCTTATATGTGCACGAGTGAAAGTAATTTTGACAAAGTGTTAAAACGTGCCTTTTCGACTTCCCTCAAAACGGCCGTCGCAATTGGTATGTAAAGTGTCCACCGCTTTACTATCCAGGGTGGGGTACTTCATTAATTTCATTATCATCCTTATTATCAAGTTCATCGGGGAGTCGAATTAATTTAAACAAACCCGATCACATATCTCTCTGGACAATGGAAAAATACACTTAAAATTAGTGTGAAGCCATAACTTAAAAAAGTAGAAGAACCCATTATTTTTTAAAGATATTCTTTTGGGTCTTTTTTCTCTAAAATTTTTTTTAAAGATTTTCTTTTGGGTCTTTTTTTTCTATAATAGCATGGTCTGCATCGTGGGCTGCCGTGTGGCATGTGTTATGTGTTGCCATAATTAAGTTGTTTTAGCTTTTTGTATGTTTCGACTGTGCCATCTTTTACTGTTTATTTATTCATACTCTTATGGGTTGATATTTATTTGTGTACGTTTATTTTTTTATAAATACGTGAAATTAGGTATAGATATTGCGCAAGGAGTGTTAGATACTCTCTTTTGAAGGAGGTGTTGAAATAAAATTTAAAATATAATCTGTTTCTTCTTAGCTGTCAAATTTGGTAAACAATCTTTACATGATTAATAACAGAAATTATCTATATCATCCCGCCAGATCCCTTGCGGGGTAAGCAGAGAGTACAGAGTTCCAACAGGTTCTTTCCTTACATACCTCTCTGGCTTCCTCCACTCTCATAGTTCGTCTCATACACGCTCGCCGGTTACGGAGACTCTTGACTTTTCCATTAGATAACGGTTTATTTGGTCGTGGTAAGATAGTCTAGGTCTTCCCCGGTACCTGCATCCTTCCACTTTCACATTGTATATCTGTTTTGTCATTCTTTCATCTGGCATTCTTTCTATATGCCCGAACCAACGGAGCATGCCCTTTCTCATCTTTACACCGATACTATCTTTCATACCTATTCGCTTTCTTACTACGCTGTTGCTAATGCGGTCGGTCCGCAGAGCTCGCATTTCTATCGCATTTATCCTACTTTCATTCTCCTTCTTACATACCCAGCTCTCGCTGCCATATAACAGCGCTGGGACAAGCACTTCGTTATGTATGGCCAGCTGCGCCTTTTGGCTTAAGTGCCGGCTCCCAAGTAGCATTCCCATCGCACCATTCACTCTGTTCCCTGCACTCACCCTTCTCTCTATGTCAGCGGTGTATTTCCCATCCTTACTGAAGGCGCATCCAAGATATACAAACTCATTCACTTGTTCCAGCACATCGTTACCAACCACAATCCTTACATTCGTACATTCAAAATAACAGAAATCGTATTAAAAAAATCCGATTGGTCCTCACGTACAATTCAAGGATAAAAATTACCTGAAAAAAATATTATTTGAATACTTTTTTTCTTATTTATATTATATTAAAGATAGCCATCACACTGATATTATTATCCTACAAACAATTGTGAAAGTTTGTATGTTTCTTTTTTTAAAAATAAACGTAGCCCCACACTAGGATTTATTCCTGTACCGTGGGTGCGTTTACAAACATTTAAATTCACGTATACAAATACCCAGACCGGAACAAATAATTGTGGATCACACAAAGATTTGTTCCGTGCGGGAATCGAACCCGCGACTGTTAGACACAGTGGGCGGAGCGGCTTAAGCTCTTTACCGCTGCGCTAAATCGTCCGTATGTTTGATACTCAATCACGCGAAAACGGTTGAACGGATTCGGATGAAATTTGGCATAGATAGTTTTTTACCTGGATTACCACATAGGATACGTCTACGGACTAAAGTCAACGCGGGCGAAGTCGCGGGCAGAGACTAGTTATGCGACAAAAGTTACTTAAAGTTGTTTACCAAATTGGTCATATGTCGCAGAACCGATGGCCGTTGGGGCAGACTGGTTCTTGAGTGGAGACCACGTGTCGGCAAACGTAGTGTAGGGCGCCCTGTAGCTAGGTGGGGCGACGATATTCGTAAGGCAGTGGGCAGGGATTGGAGGAGGAGAGCTGAAGATCGAGCTCAGTGGCGTGCCATGGGAGAGGCCTACGTCCAGCAGTGGACTGACACGGGCTGATGATGATAATGAAATTGGTCATATAAAGTAAACAAAACTAATTAGCTACCTATCTATATCGATACGCGAGATCCTTTGCAGGGTAGGCAGATACTGGGTAGGTCACCGAGTCTCTTGACTTGCCCTTCTGATAAAAAGACATATTGCAAATATATATCAACCCACTCCCCCGCATGCTAATCATCCGTACATACAGGATGCGTCGTAAATAGCGGTCCAACGTTATTTTTTGCTTCAGGGCTCGGAATATATCAGATTTTTGTTATAATAATAATACTAATTGAGGCGCTCGTAGCGCTGTGCGACCGCGGTGTTCTTACCGATTACCAAGGTTAAGCAGCGGTCGACTCGGTTGGCCCGAGATGGGTGACCGTTTGTGGCATTTTTAAATTCGAGCGTCTCCGTGCTTCGGAAGGTACGTTAAGCTGTTGGTCCCGGCTACCACTTAATGTAGTAGTAGTCGTTAAGCCAAGTTGGAAGCCTTGAAGGCGGCTTGATAAGTTCCAACAGCAGGTGGCCACAAACCTGCCTCCACCAATCCGCACTGGGTCCGCGTGGTGGAGTATGACCTAATCTCTCTCGATCTCGATCCTCCTCAGTGAGAGAAGGCCGTTGTCCAGCAGTGGGCAGTATAGGCTGATATTGTTAATAATACTATACACCGTCACGCCTGTATTCCCCAAGCGGGGATGGCAGAGATGTACTTACTGAGTGCACCGACTTTTCGCCGACGATGTTAGACCCCATGTACTAGGGGGGAGTCTATTGCCATATACCGGGCACGATTCCAGACTTCGGACTGATACTGGGAAGTTTTCGTTGGAAAAACTTCATTTGTCCGTCCTAGGATATGAACCAGGACCTCGTGATCACCAAGCGATGCGCTTTGCCCCTAGACCAACAAGGCAGGCAAGCTTAAAAATTGTATTTCAAAAACTGTTCCTTTAAATAAAAAAAGACATACAGAAAAAAAAACCTACAAAAAAATATTGACTGCCTCGTTGGTCTAGTGGTCGCGAGCTCATGGGTTTAAATCCTTCGCAGGAAAAATTAAGTTGTTATCGAAAAAAAAATTCAATACTCGGAGTCTCAAATTGTGCCTATTCTATTTCAGTAATAATAAGATAATATATAATGATATTACATTATGAACGCGTGCGCAGCCGCGTATGACAGCTAGTTCTATAAATCTTTAAATTGTGGTACCCGGTAGCTGAACGTTGGACCACTATTTACGAAACACTCTGTATACAAACAAAAAAAAGCAATATGTCATTGTTTGTTTTGCAGAGGCACCAGAGAAAGTCACCGCATGCTTAGTGCTTGCACGTGCGTAGTTTTGTGTGCGTTGTGTTATGACGCCGCGACGAGATCACCGCGGACGGAATGTTTATTTATGCTTTTATACTAAAGCTAATGATCTGGGCAGTGTATGATGACTGTTTTGACTTTTGGTTTTGTTAGAACTTTTTTTTTATAATAAGTCGAAAGTACTCTTAACATTACTTGATACGATACTGAATTTAATTTATCTGAATAATTGGAAACAGGTTTTAGTTACATATACCTACCTTAAAAAATAAATGCGATTGCATATCAGCGGAAAATTAGCACATCAAAATCAGCTGCGATGCTCTGTGGAACAGTTAAAAGATTGATATTTTGCATTATTAGTTTAAATTCCAGCAAAAGGCCTATAAGGAATAAATATTTTATAGTTATGAATCTAAATTTACATGAAATTTTCGAAAAAACTTAGGATAAAATAATAAACAAAGCACTTTCTGTTAAATAGACAAAGTATTTTCTTAATAATTACTAGAATTGCTAGCATAACCGACCTAGATCATGTGCATTTAGTTCATGATAAAGCTCATACTAGTATAGTATTTAAACTTTCACTTGTGGCATTTTTATTTCTGAATATTTAGAACTGAGACTATCCGTACCAGATCATTGCATGTTTATCGGAATTTTGAACCCTGTTTCAATTGTAATAAAGTCGAATCGATCGAATCATGTAAAATCTCACGTTGATAAACATAATAATGTATTTTTGATACAAAGTTAGGCTAGGGTTGCGTGCGGTGCACACTTCTGATTTATTATTTTCATATCGCCTTAGGTAAGCGTTTAGCCAGAATTGAAAATTATTAACTAATAGGCTAACTTGACTTAGAGAAAGGAAATAACAAAAAAGTACCAATTAAAAGCTTTCCTAACATAGGAACGCTTAACAGTGTAGTTGCGATACATTTTTGATTAATCAATTTTCTATCAAACGCGTACGAGTTTTTGGCTCTATTTTATTATCCCATAACCAATCATTGTTTCGAGTAGAAAATTGCAAAATTACCAAAATTTCGCTATCGTCTCGTCTTCTCTAACATTTCCAAATGCTTTTTGACATGTTTGCCGCATTCAGATACCCTAGCCTTGCTTATTGTTATGTCCAGCATAAGAAACCCTTTCTGACGTGTAAAAATGTCAAAGAAAAATTAATGTTATTGCTTTATGATGAGGTTCATCTGTTAAATAAATTATTAGTTTTATATAGATGAACGATAACTTTAAGCAATAAGGACTTTTTTGACATTATTAAATATCAAAAAGGGTTTCTTGTAAAGTATCAAAGAAGCTAGAAACACTGTTTTCATTTATTTTTCAAATCTAAATTATGTTAGAGCATGTATTTTTTACGTCGTTATTATACAATGAAAGTGACTTTATTGTCTTAAAAATGATGATAACATTTTCTTGTGTCCGATTTACATTTGAGAATATTTGTTAAATTTTGACGCCTGTCAAAAATTTCCCAGTAAAGCTTATCTTTAAATTTTCAATTTCGAAATTACGATTTATAATATCACTATTCTTCAATTTGATAATGATTCTTATACATAACGCATTAAAGTCACTTTTACTTCGGTGCAATGGTAAGGACATGTTTTCACTAGGCCACTTCAACATAGTGTGAATTATGTTGACAAATATTATTTATTACAAAAGATACATCGGTTTAAAAGGTGCCTAGTCTAGACGCGAATTAAAATATATATATTTTTTTGGCATTTACTTTCTTCTTGCAAAAGTGGTGTAATTAATAAGATGTTATTTCTAGCATCGCTCATCTACAATTTATGAGGTCGAGTTGGATTTTCAAATAAAAGATTCAACTTTGGTGAAGATAAAATTGGTTTAATGAATATAAAATTCAACAATTACATTATTATTTTAAGAAGTTTATTATGCAATTGGAGCCCATAGCACTGCAGAACTGTGGTGTTCATAACGATCACCAAGGCTAAGTAGCGGTCGACTCGGTTAGTCTGAACTAGGTGAATATTTCTAGTATTTGCATTCCAGCGTCTTCTAGGAAGGCACGTTAGGCCGTTGGTCTCGGTTGCCACTTAATGTGATCGATGTTAAGCTAAGCTTTGCCTCAAGTCTAGTATTTATTACGTGTTTTGTAATCATGACATGCTAAAAAAATTTACATGCTAATAAATTCGTTCAATTACAATCGTGCCAAAAGTCGCCATTTGTTTGAAATAGTACCTATGATTATGGAACACCATAAGGATTATTGATACGTACCATAAGAATTAGAAAGCATTGAATTAGTAGATTGAAAACTGTCAAAACTAACAATTATGATGTCAATGATCAAGAATTTAATAAAATTGCAATAACGGACTTGGGGCCCTGGAAGCTTTATGGAAGCTTGATGAGTTCCATGAACAATTATGCTTCTATCTATCCGCACTGGGTCCGCGCGTGGTAGATAATGGAATAACCTGTTCCCTCTCACCTCATTTTGGGGTAGACGCAGTGTAGGGCATTTTTTATTCAATTTTCCTTTAATTTTAGTATCAAGCAGTTTATATTTCAATTGTAATTAAATTGATCCCCCTAAGGAATAACAATGACTTTTGGACGTCAAACGCCTCAGTGAGGGAGGGAAAGAGGGAGGGCTCTCTTTTTAGAAAAACCCGAAATATTCTAATTTTATCTTTATTAATTTTTGCCCAACTCTGGTAAGAAGGCTTTTACGTATCAGAGAAATTTATTTTTATACTCTTTTTAATTGACCTTCCTATAGTATTATTATAATGAACTATCTTTTGTGTCTTTTCAATGTGTTATGTTTTCAGAGTTACGCCACTTTTGTAACAAACAATTTTTAATTTATTATTAAACGTTAGTGCACGTAGTGACGTGTCGTTATTGATTTTGTTTAGTGAATTAGTTATTTTCTATTTTTGTTCTCGATGCACTAAATGCAATAAGTATTAATTAATTTATGATTTATTTATCTCCAGTGACCTGTGGCCGTTGTTTTGGGTTGCTGGTTATTAATTTTATAAAATTGAACACTATGTTATATTCTATTCTTTTTAAAATTAATTCCTGTAGGGCAGTTGTCACGGTTTAGTAATTTTATATTGTGTTCCCGCTTTTATTTTTTTTTTATTATTTGTATAAATGTATATATTTTATTATATATTTACTACCACATTTCTGAGGGTTTCTGTACGTCTCAGTCTTAATACAATATTTATTTCATGTTTTCTAAATGAATAATAAACCCAAAACCGCGGCCACGTCGTTTTGTTTACGCTTAGTTTGTATTACTTGAAGTAGATAAGTTAATTAATTATGTTTTTAATTTACAGCGACATAAGACCGATTTTCGAATTGAGAATTTCAATATATTTAAGCGTGACTTACAAGAGTCACACACAACCAAGGTTTGAGTAGGAACCTGTCAAATTGATGTATACGGTCAATTTGACAGCTGCTTACAGTATGTTAATTCTTATACTGGGTATACATCGAGACTACTAGCGTGGCGGTTAGGATCATCTTTCCCAGTTCCATGTTAACTTCCACCACACGTCTGAACTGAATGTAAACTCAATAATAGAGTTATTTTACGGACTTCATTGACTTAAAATAAATTTTACGTTGTACTCTTTCTGAAATTCTCAAAACAAAAGTCGGCCATTAATGATTTATTTATTGTAAGTGTATGATTTTGAATGTTGAAAATACACGCTTGGTGATATGTGCTTGGTTTGTTTTTTCCGTGTATCCTTTGGTTTATTTTGGTATTGCAATGAAGAATAGTATTTGCATGGTAAATAAACGATAAATATAAATTGAGAATGGTTTGAATAGGGTATAGAGCGCACGCATACGGCCGATTTTTTTCCGGTGAACGCATGATTCGACTGTTTAGTCCAATCGATTGGACCGCGTAAACTGTTTTACACCTAAATAATTGAATATTTTGAGTTTGTGTTAGTGTTTTAAAAACGCTCGAGTCGGCGCTTAAAACGCTCGCGTCTTCTACATGCTACAACGCTCACAAGTGTCGACTCAGTGCTAAACGCTCGACTTCAGCGCTCTTTTTTTACAACACTAGTTTGTGCACATTTCCATTATAATTTTAATAAACAACAAGCAAGTGTTTATTATAAGCCGGTGAAGTGTTATACAAAATTGAAATCATATTTATTTAATCTGTTGAGTCTACAATTTGTTGGTGATTCTATATGGGTGTACTATACACACTCGGTACCTGTTTTTATACTTCAATCTTTGTTATTCTATAATCCTAATCAATGGTAAGTTACATTTAAACGAATTGAAAAGCATTTTTGACTTGTTCATTTTGTGTTAGTCTAGCGTAAACATCCTAGACGGAATAAAAGATTATTTGAACATTACTATTCCAAACATTCACATCTCACCGAAATGAACTTGAATAGCCTATGTAATAATGGAAGGTGAGTTTGTTTCCAGGATAGGCTTGTCGAAGGATGTTAAACGAGTTTAACTCCGTCGTACGAAAGTGTGGCGCTATTCTACGATCCGGTAACTACAATACTACAAAAACCGTTATATTTATATAGCCCACGCGGCAATGACCTTATTTCCCAATGCGATACAAGCGAATCTTTTGCCATTAAACCGGCTACAGTTCCAAACTAGACTGCTACTAAGAATTTTTCGATAGAAACTACACTTGAACCTAAAACTCGAACCCGAGACCTCGTGATTAGCATACCCACCACGACAAGATCAATGATCCACTCGTAGATTATTCTGGTTATTAAAAATGACCACAATATCGAACTACCGTCACTTTGCAGGACTGGGCGGAATTTAACGCGGCAACGTCTACGATAGACGCTCTTCGCCCCTCCGTCCGTTCCCCCGGAGCTTCCCCCCGCCATTCCCCCCGTGCCCCTCGCCGAGCCCCTGCCCCCGCGGAGAATGCATACGGGGAACTTCGAGCGCCCCCCCTACCGCCCCGTAAGAGCTTGTCCCCCGCTGAACCGGCGATTGCAGCTGCGTCCAGCGTTCAGGACATTGCCACAGCTAGTGCTCAAGGTAAGATTAATTGATGAGATGAGATGATTATAATAATAAATAATATCAGCCTGTACTGACCACTGCTGGGCCAAGGCCTTCTCCCACAAATCGAGGTGAGAGAGATTAGGTCATACTCCACCACGCGGACCCAGTGTGGATTGGTGGAGGCAAGTTTGTGGCTACCTGCTGTTGGAACTTCTCAAGCCGCCTTTAAGGCTTCCAACTCGGCTTAACGACTACCACATTAAATGGTAACCGGAACCAACGGCTTAACGTGCCTTCCAAAGCACGGAGACGCTCGAATATGAAAATACAAGGATCACCCATCTCTGCCCGACCGAGTCGAACGGAGCTTAACCTTGGTGATCGGTAAGAACACCGCGGTCGCACATTGCTCGAAATGATTAAGGGAAAAAAATCGCTTTAAGGTACAAAAATTAATAATAGTACACAGATGTAAAAGGCACAAACAGTATCCTACTAGTATTATAAACGTGAAAGTGATGAATGATGGTTTTTGAAAGGGAAGAAACCAGAACGAATGTAAGGATTGTGGTTGGTAACGATGTGCTGGAGCAAGTGAATGAGTTTGTATATCTTGGATGCGCCTTCAGTAAGGATGGGAAATACACCGCTGACATAGAGAGAAGAGTGAGTGCAGGGAACAGAGTGAATGGTGCGAAGGGGAAAGCTACTCGGGAGCCGGCACTTAAGCCATAAGGCGCAGCTGGCCATACATAACGGAGTTCTTGTCCCAACGCTGTTATATGGTAGCGAGAGCTGGGTATGTAAGAAGGAGAATGAAAGTAGGATAAATGCGGTAGAAATGCGAGCTCTGCGGAAGATGTGCGGAGTGAAGCTGACCGACCGCATTAGCAACAGTATAGTAAGACCGCTGTCTTACTCTACTCGCTTCTCGCTAGTAGGTATGAAAGATAGTATCGGTGTAAAGATGAGAAAGGGCATGCTCCGTTGGTTCAGCCATATAGAAAGAATGCCAGAGGAAAGAATGACAAAACAGATATACAATGTGAAAGTGGAAGGATGCAGGTACTGGGGAAGACCTAGACTATCTTACCACGACCAAATAAACCGAGTCTTATCTGATGGAAAAGTCAAGAGTCTCCGTAACCGGCGAGCGTGTATGAGACGAACTATGAGAGTCGAGGAAGCCAGAGAGGTATGTAAGAAAAGAACCTGTTGGAACTCTGTACTCTCTGCCTACCCCGCAAGGGATCTGGCGTGAGGTTATAGATAGATAGATAGATAAATGATGCAACAACGACAACAGATTTGGATCAAATTTGGCACACAGATATTTTATTACCTGGATTAATCTATAGGATACTTTTTATCTCGGAAAAATGTATGGTACCTGTCTATAGTGAACGCGGACGAAGTCGCGGGCAGAAACTAGTAGGGTATGAAAAGTACAATAGTTAATGTATACAGAGTGTAAGGTAACAAATTTAATGTATACGGGTTGAAAACGACATGCGCAAAACCTGAAATAGACCATATTACTTATCAATACGAACAGCTTTTACTTGAATGAAAAAATGCAAGCAGTTCCATGCATTTGTTTGGACTAATTATCAACTTTTTTTATGAATGCATTCCCGATGACTGTCGTCCTAGTACCCAAAAGTTGTTTATATTGATGTTACTATTACCTGTTTTAGCGTTTTCACGCCTATCTCTTACCCTGTGCTTTAGTGCAAAGTCAACAAATTGGGTGGATCCGACTTGGGATGGATCCTAAAATCTCACTCAAGAGCGACTTGGGAAAATCAAACTGAACAGCTTATATTCTCGAACTTTTCCTTTTTCTCTGCTCACTGTCTCGCGTTTGGACTGAGTGTAATCATGAAGTTTAATCACAGAGCCAAGAAGACGCTCTTCGTTAGAGCCGGAGCCTGACTCCAGACACCGTCTGACTTCCATCATTACCGGGTCTACAGAGACCATAACCGGCGTTATCGACACAAGGCATGAGGTAAACTAGTATTATTATCGCTTATATATCGCTTACGATGGGCCTCATAAGAAGGCTCAAGGTTATCCAAAGGGCGCTGGAAAGATGCTCGGAGTTACCCTGCGGGATCGAATCAGAACCGAGGAGATCCGCAGGAGGACCAAAGTCACTGACATAGTACTCAGAATTGCTAACTTAAGTGGCAGTGGGCGGGGCACATCGCTCGTAGAACTGACGGCCGTTGGGGTGCAAAGGTTCTCGAGTGGCGACCACGTAACGGATGACGTGGAGTGGGCAGGCCCCCTACAAGATGAACCGATGACCTGGTAAAGGTCGTGGGTAGAAGTTGGATGCGTACAGCACAAAGCCGGTCGTGGTAGCGGTCTTTAGGGGAGGCCTTTCGGCTGAAGAAGAAGTATTATTAACCAGAAAAAATACTTGTCTATTTTGTTAATCTAAGCCCACACTAAAAATTGTTTATACCGAAACAAATATTTTTAGATTACTCAAAGATATTATTTCCCCTTCAAAGACTTATGTCCCGTACGGAGATCGAACCTGCGACTATACCTGCGGAAACTATAGAGTAGATAACTCTATAGTTTCCGGTATAAGCTGTTGCAAATTATTGAGATCGATGTGAACGCTTGTAATACTTATAATAATCTATGTGTAATGTATGAGACAAACGATGAGAGTGGTGGAAGCTAGAGAATTATGTAAGGAAAGAACCTGTTGGAACTCTGTACTCTCTGCCTACCCCGCAGGGGATCTAGCGTGATGACATAGATAGATAGATCTATGTGTAATATCTACTATGCGTTAGCATCTACATTAATAACCTTTTCACTCCATTTCTAGGTACCACCCGATCCTCGAGCCTTCGAAAAACCACGCCGAGCATGTACCCCCCAATCGAACAGTCGACCATTACCCGCTCCCCCTCCCGAACGACCCGCAGACGACAGACCAACCCCCACGGAATCGAAACCCGACAACCGCCACGACAGATACACTCCCGACAACCGACAATCCGACAACCGACACGTCCCAAACCTCCCAGAAACAAGAGACAGGCACATACCCGACCGACAAACTGAAAGACACGTTTCCACTCCAGACAGGCAAGATAGACCCTTACCAGAGAGGCAAGAAAGACATGCACCAATTCCAGAAACACGACAAGATAGACCCGTTCTAATTCCAGACACGAGACAAGAAAGACACGCGTCTAATTTAGAAAATAGACAGGATCGACACGTATCTAATATAGAAAATAGACATGTCCCTAATTTAGAAACTAGAGCTGATCGTCACGTTCCAGCGATGCCGGAGAGGCATTTAGTCGATAGGCATACGGAATTTCGTTTGCCGCCTGAAAGACCTCCAGAGAAACCAGATTTGAGGCAAGAGAGAGTTCAAAGTGTGGATTCTAGATGTAGTTTTGATAGAGAAACTAGAGGTGAAACTAGAGGGCCTCCTAGACAAAGGTCTTTGCCAGCGACGACTAGTGGGAGTATCGAACAGCCTACTAAATCGACGACCATGCCTAAGTTTCCTTCCGAGGATGCGAAAGACCCTCCATATGAGAACGTTGCTGCAGAGAAGAATGAGCTGGCAGTTGCGCGTCAGTATTTTTAAGATTTTCTTTATTTATGTCATTTCTACGTTCAGGGCCCACTATTAAAAATATATACAGAAAAAAAATCTGAAGACTTTATTGTAAAAGAATAACCGTGAAGTTCTTGCCCTTCTTAACCTTGAAAATTATATTTCTTCGCCACACCTTGGTGGTAATCTTTTGCTATTCATTTTTGACGATTCATAAGAGATTTGATGGTTTATGAGTACAGCATATCCTAATTCTGAAATATATGTTAATGCATAAATCAATCAATCATAAATGATCCCTTGTCGATCATATAAATTGTAAGCTAAAATTCCTCGGCACCCCGACTTTTTTTAAAGAAGTCTTTAAAATTTAAATAAACGCTATATATTTTTTTCTCAATATCAAAAACTACCAATCATTAAAAAGTGTAAACATTAAACATTACTTGTACATTTTTTTACAGCTAAAAAAATCAACCCGCTCACTCACGATAAACACGGGAGAAAGTACGGCGACAATGTGTCGTACGAAAACATCAATTTGGATTACATCGCTCGTTTAGTAGGGGAAGGCTACCCTAAGGACATAGTTGTGCGTGCATTGGGCATTACGCGGAACGATCTGGAGATGGCATGCGATATACTACACGAGTTTGGATCTAAAGTACCTAATAAGTGCTAAGAAATAGTAGAATTTCTAATATAGAAGTTGATGAGGTGTGTTATAATTTTTGTTATGCTTTGAAATAATCAAGAGACATAAGAATTTTGCGAACTTGATTGAATTCCACTAAAAAGAGAAAATGTAAGGGCATTTTTAGTTTGGCGACATTATCACGGAAGATGTATTGCATGTGTTAACAAATATACATAGATAATATGTCACCCATAGCATCTTTTGTCAAAATATGTATATTATGTATAAGACTAAATTTAACCGTATCAAAAGAAACGAAATTATAACACGCCTCATTAATAAATGAATCGACATGTTGAGCATCAGGTTTTTAATAGAATTTGTACCTTATGATCGTAATTATAAGTCTGATTTTGACGTGTTATTGGTGATAAACTGAAATGACGTTATTAGACAGGACTTAGAAACTTTGCACCGACCATTTAATTTTGACATTCATTGCATAAAGTAACTTAATTTAGATGAATTTTAATTAAATTTGCCATTTTCCTATCATGTGAATTTACGGGTCGAAATAAATTTAATGTTGTCCATAATAAAATATCTCAAATAGGTACGATATAAAGTTTATACGGAAAGAGAATTTAATCCATACTGTATACATAACGTTAACATCACGTGACCGAAGTAAAAAAAATATACATTTTTTAACATTTAGTTTGGTCTTTGTAAGCAATAGTTATCTATTGCAGACTTTCGCCCCGTTCCTATATTTTGGTGAATGCTTATCGTAGATCTGTCCTCCATCTAATAGTTACGGCTCCCAGTTTGTAATTCCATAAAACATCCGAGAAACTGTTCACAAAATTTTGCCTTCCGCTAAAAAAAACAAATTGTGTTTTTTCATATATAGGAACAGGGCATTTCTCGTGCCTACTACGAATACGTTTTGCTACGCTTAGGCTGTGAAAACAAGTGTATATTGCCTGTTGAAGGCTCTAATGGATATATAACCATTAATGAAAAAGACGCACCGTATCATCGCATATTTATGTCGTTAATCAATACCTTGACTTATTCTAGATTAAGATAATCGAAAATACGAAAGTATCTTTCAGAACAATACTTGGTAATATTCCTATTTAATGATACCTTTGAAGACTAAGATTGGGTAAACCAAACTATACCTTTGTTTTTGAGATATTGTACAGTTTTTTTTAGTCGAACTATTAAAAGTAAGGCTTATAACTCAATATGTAGCTGAACTGCGGCCCACATTTGGACATACACCAACCATCCACGAACATTTAACTGCGATATTCAGCTTAAAACCGGCTGCACAATGGAGGTGTAATTTTGTTTGACCAATCTTGTCTGTATTATATTAATATCGTTGATGCCTACCAAATAAGAACGTTAGTTTAACGAGGGACACAATATTATAGGAGGTGTATTAGTAAAATCTCAATCCATACCTGTAAATAGTATACATTTTTTTACTTTCGATTTAAAGGTCCCTTATTTCGCTATAACCGAATAAACATGTAAGGCAGTCGTCACGAGAACTCCATGAAATTATATTTTAATAATACTCCAGTGGAATGAAAGAATGGAAAGAGCTATGCTCGGAGATTCTCTGCGAGATCGAATCAGAAATGAGGAGAGGATGAGATCCGCAGGAGAACCAAAGTCACCGATATAACTCTCAGAATACGCTTCGAATCGCTCATAGAACTGACGGCCGTTGGGGCAAAAAGGTTCTCGAGTGGCGACCTCGTACCAGAAGACGTGGAGTGGGCAGGCCCCCCACAAGGTGGAGCGATGACCTGGTGAAGGTCGCAGGTAGAAGCTGGATGCGTACAGCACGAAGCCGGTTGTTGTGGCGATCTTTGGGGGAGGCCTTTGTCCTGCAATAGACGGCTTTCGGCTGATGATGACTACTCCAGTGGTATACAAAATACCGTGAATGTTTGACGAAGATGTCGTAAAGCAAATAAGGGCCTTGGTTTGAAGTAAAAATATGTAATTATCTCTTTGTATATAAATGTATACACTTAACAGTCCTTCAGCAATGTTTTGAGTTCCAAAACAGGGTTCAGTGACTGTCGAAATTAAAGAAATTGTCTTTTTTTGTACAAAAAATAATAAATACTGATTAATAGCAATAATAGAAGTAATAAAAACGTGTGTCGATGAACACCCCTTATGTTTGCAAAGATTATACATAGATTTAAGTGTTTACATTAAATTCAATTCAGTGTTTAGTTATTTTCTTTTAATATCCATCTATATATTCTATGACAAGTGACAATGCTTCTACAATAATTTGTTCCTCGTTTTACCAGTTACTCAAAATTTAACAGAAATGTTAGTTGTTACTAATGTCGATCATAATTACTTAAAGTAAATGAGTATACTAAGTAACACCGTAAGGGTCAAGTCATAATTGATATAATTAATTGTAATAGTTAATTACATGAATTGTAAATAAATCACGGTATATTAAAATTGGCACTGTCAACAGTAGACCTGTAAAATGAAGAAACGTTTCAATACCAAATGATTCGTCAGAAAGCTGTCAAGTTTGAGTTCGAAACGTGTGATAGTATTATAGATTAAATAATTTTTAATGTATACATTTAAGTGACATTCTTGAGTAAATGTATTTATTTTGCATCGGTAAGTTACAGTAATAGTAAAACTCAATTCCAGTGTCTATATTCTGTTATCTTCGATCAGTATTCATTTTTAATTTTTACTAATTTTTCATTATAATTTATAATAAAATGATGCTTTGTAAATATTTGATTGTACCTATTAATAAATATTATCTATATTTTCGTATAAATATCGCTGTCCCGAATCAACTTAATGACGATTCGTATAGAATATATTTTTCCATATTTACGTGGTATGTATAATGACAAATTTCGACATTTTAGCTTATGATACTTGCAATATACAATTTAGCATAACTTTAATACATTAATTAATATTGTTGATTGTAAATATAATTAATATTTATATTTTTTTGGACTCGTACGTGTTGCATTACGATCTTCCTTTTGGTATAAAAATTATTCGAAAATAAAACTTTGTAGATAGTTAGATAAGTTTTTACATTAAAAAAAAATCTTTTTTGAATTCGAAGAGCTTATAACGGCACCAAAAGTTTTTTGAAATTATTCTCTTCGTATTTTTCTAAATAAAATGATATTTTGTAACACTGCAACTTTTGTAATTGTTCGTCTGTTCTTTATTTCTTATTATTATGGTATCGCTTGAGCTTCGATTGAGTGCGGCGCAACAAAGACAGTATTTTGATATTTCTGCACTTGGGGTCGACCCTAAAAACGATGTAAAAACGCTTGAAATTATGTCGACGATACATATTTCATTCTTTTATCATTTTTGAAGTCCTATTATTGGACTTTCTATTCAATGTATTGTATAAATTACATTGTATCGATCAAAAATACTACATTTATGTAGCCTAATATTTTCTCACATTTATTTGTGGATACCAAGAAACACTTCAGTCTCAAAATTTATTAATATAATAGTGCAGAAAAATAAAAATACTGATCTTAGTTGCGCTGTTTTCAGTTGCAGCAACTTTATACTTGTAAAAAACCGCATTAAAACCACTCCAAATACTCGAGATGAAAAGCTAAATGGAGGATCTTATAGGAATCTCCTTTCGATAACCACACAATGTTCTGATAAAGGTTTACATACACTCTTTTTGATACTTAAGTTTTTATTATAAAGCAAATGGCATCATACTTTTAAAATCACTTCGGTGTCCATGCTACTTTTTGGCAATAAATTTTGTATCATATGACATGGTCTTGTGGCTTATAATGGTGCCGGGTAATATTCTAGTTCACTGAAATTTAATGAAATACTAAGAAGAAATGAGTATAGTGCACTTTTTCTTAATAACATAATTTTTAATGCAGTTTTCTCAAGTATATTGTCGTGCTTAGTGAAGGACTGAAATTTTAGGTTATAATCCATCTAGTCTTAATGTTTCATGTCTTTTTTTCTAATTTTTCATTCATCCGTTTGTTATAGGTAATTAATTGAAGACGCTATAATGTTCGTAATTTTTATTATTACAATTTGTAATTAATAATATTAAGTAGAAAATACCCACTGAAGTTTTAGGTACCTACTTATTTATGAGTGAATACATATCCACCAGATTACTAGTCAAATTTCACCTTTATCAAATAAAAATGGTTTACATGATTAGAATTTTATGTATACATTTTTATGTTAAAAGTTGTTATTAGTAACTTGTAATCGTCGGGTTGCGTATACATATTACATACGTAGTTTTGGTAATTAATTAATACAATGATGACTTTTTATGTCAAAAGTTTATTGTTAACAAATTGGTAATACAAAAATTTTGCATAGGATTTTGCACGGTATACATTATTTAACAAAAAAAAATGTATACAGTATATGCCAGTGTACACAACCCTTACTTTTACTTGCCATATTCATGCAATAATTTGATTAATTGTGCTAAAGAAAATTGTACTCAATCACATGTTATTAAAATTCATATTTTGGTAAATAAAAAATAATATGTTCAATGGCAAATTCCTCGTAGGCAATTATTTCTTTAGCAAACGCGTACTGCTTCTTAAAAACCTTAGTTTTATGAGAAATAAAATATTAATTATTTATATTAAGTAAATAAATTGATTATAATCTCACAAAACCTTTTTTATGACTAGACTATGTACAAAATGTACCTACTTATAATTAGAATGGTGTTTGACTACGGAGGTGAAATATTGTCAATTTTTGTATTTCGGGTTTTTTAGGTCAATGTGTAAATTAACCAGATCCTTTTCTCTGTTTTTTTACTTGGTCCAAATGATAATTTTAACTTTAAAAGGTAGAAAAAAGTCCATATATTCAAGTCAAAATATTTTAGGCATGATTTCAGGCGTAGAGAATTCGCTTACACTTGTTAGTTCATCCTAGTAAGATATTCATATATGCCTAATTATATTCTTCTCTTACGATTTTGGGTAATTTATACATTGTGCGATCAAACTGCGAAATATATGATCGAATCGCGAAAGTGTCAACAAACCATCGCCTTGTTTTACCTAAGAGAGAGAGATGGAACTAGTAGAATTTCATATCATGGGACAATATGCGGTTGCCATGGAAACCAGTGCTATGCACTTTGGACGGATAGATGTTATTGTGATTACAGAGGCTTGAGAAATAAATAAAAGTTTGCAAAACGGTTATAAATGTCATATGTAAACTGAAATGTGTACTTTTTGCAAAAAAAGTTCTCAAAATCGTTTTTGTATTGTTTTAAAAATATTTTTGGTGAATTAATGTGGATATTTAAAAACGTTTACAGCAATTATTCGTTATGACCAATAAAATACAACGCGGTGCGTTATAACTTCGTGAATCTATCTATATCCTTATCATCACACCAGATCCCTTGCGGGGTAGGCAGCGAGTACAGATTACCAACAGGTCTTTCCTTACATACATCTCTGGCGTCCTCCACTCTCATAGTTCGTCTCATAGACGCTCGCTGGTTACGGAGAATTTTGACTTGCCCTCAGATAAGACACGGTCTATTTCGTCACGGTAAGATTGTATATCTGTTTTGTCATTCTTCGAAAACTATTGTTTAGTGGTACTCCAGAATGCCATTTCACTATCATAGCACTCAGAATTGCTAAACTTAAGTGGCAGTGGGCGGGGCACATCGCTCGTAGAACTGACGGCCGTTGGGGCAGAAAGGTTCTCGAATGGCGACCACGTACCGGAAGACGTGGAGTGGGTAGGCCCCCTACAAGATGGACCGATGACCTGGTGAAGGTCGCGGGTAGAAGTTGGATGCGTACAGCACAAAGCCGGTCGTTGTGGCGGTCTTTAGGGGAGGCCTTTGTCCTGCAGTGGACGTCTTTCGGCTAAAGAAGAAGAACACGAGGTTATCGTAACGCAATTCATTTGGTTCAGAGTATCTCTAGTTAAAGAAATTAAATCCTTTATTTTCTGATGATAATATACAAATGAAGTTGCTGCTGGTCCAAAAATAGGCTAAGCCTGTATCTTGGGCAGAATTAATTGATTTCTAATTTCGTTTGTTCGTGTTCTACTAGATTACATAAAAGTTGTAGATCCGAAATATGAAAATGGAAGGATGTAGGTACCGGGGAAGACTTAGACTATCTTACCATGACCAAATAGACTGAGTCTTATCTGAAGGAGAAGTCAAGAGTCTCCGTAACCGGCGAGCGTGTATGAGACGAACTATGAGAGTGGAGGAAGCCAGAGGGGTATGTAAGGAACAAACCTGTTGGAACTGTACTCTCTGCCTACCTCGCAAGGGATCTGGCGTGATGATATAGATAGATAGATAGATTGTAGATCCGATCGGATTTGCGGATTTCTTTAGTAAAATTGAGGGCAAGCGATAAATTGACACATTTTATAGTGCATTGTCATAATTAACCAAAAGTTATATAATAATTTTTAAATACATTCACACATCTTCAATAATTATGTTTCTTATTTTACATTTTGGTGGATTTGTATGGAATCGAAATATTTGTAAAAACACTGACACAGCTTAGCAATAACATGTCAATCATTAAAATAGTCTACTGAAAAAATGAATTTTAATACTATACACATAGTGTTCCAATTCGATTGTCATTTTAATCTTGATTGACAGGTTTTTGCTCGAATCCAGATTTTTTTGTATAAAAATAATTAAAATATATTTTTATACCATCGCCATCTGTTGGTTTTCACCGGAATGTTTTGGGGAGGCCGCGTCTTGTGTTACGCTTTAGTAAACATATGTTGCAAATATATTTAAGTAAAATTATACGTTTTGTTGTTTTTATTTCAATTATAAAAATCCCGTGTCACTATCGGGGCTATCTAGTCAACACAGTGCCATTTCATCTAATAGATTGAAAAGCCCACAGCGACTTGAAATGCTGTAGTATACGGCGCCTCAGATTTAATAGCCCACCCTGGCTCAAAATACAATAGCCCACCGCGGCTCGAAATGCTACTATATCCCACCGCGGCTCGAAATGCTACTGTAGCCCACCGCGGCTCGAAATGCTACTGTAGCCCACCGCGGCTCGAAATGCTACTGTAGCCCACCGCGGCTCGAAATGCTACTATAGCCCACCGCAGCTAAAATACAATAGCCCACCGTGACTCGCAATGCCCACCGCATAATACAATGACGTGTTAAAAAAACTTGCATACTTATAAATATATATGTTTTGCCTATTGAAGAACCATCTTTTACATAACTTTTTTTATTGGGCGACGAAATAACAGCCGCCTTTTGCATTTTATTTATTCAGCAACCACACAGCTGCAGTCAATCAAATATCCAATTAAGAGAATGGCTTTTACGCCGATTCAATTAAATATGAAATCATATTAATTTTTCCAGTATTTTTGGTTGACTCGAAATGTTACTGATAAATTACTCACACTGGCGATGTACAAATTAGTAACATGCCTTTTTATTTTAAGAGTAAGTTTAAATTAATGTCTTAATAGCATATTTTTTTTGTATTGTTGTTTTCTAATTGAAATCCGGGAAAAAAATCATTTTAAATCAAATAATATATAGGTTCCATGTAATAGGGCCTCAATGCAAAACTCTGGACTGATACTGAAAGATTTTCTTTCAAATAATTATATTATTGTCCGACCTCGTTATCACTGCGCACATTATTCGTAACGAAGCAATATTGTAGTATTAAAATCAATCCAGCCAATGTCGGCAAAGGAAAAGGCATGTGTGATAACTTTACTTCTGTAAAATAATATTCTGGTCTGCCCTTTGGTGTGCTCTCCAATGACTGACGTAACGGACTACGATAAAGTTATTCTATTGTATTACCGCAGGGCTTTCAGTCATGTTTTTGTTATTACGGTTAACCTCCCTAAACTTAACTATGCAATTACCTCCTAGCAAAAATACTTATAATTCCCTTTCTCTATTGCAGCTACATACTACCCTAACCCAATTTCCAGATCACATAGACCTACAGAAAGTAGGTGAAGTCATTTTCAACAATGACAAATATAACATTCTAAAGCCTACAACCCACATAGTTACTGATTACTTCAAAGAATTTATGTTGAGACGACAAAGCAAGGAATTCCCTACAAAAAGAGTGTTCATTGACGACAACGGTTTTAGACACTCTTGGAGTGGATTTGGTGAAGATAATAAAAGTTTAAGAAAGACCGAGGTTGATATCGGGGAGAAATCTGAAGATTTTAATGAGGCAGTTGATATTATGCCGAGTCAAAACCCTAATGAAGGTGTAGAGAATACAGAACTAGCTGAAAATACGACTGACGAATCTCTTACCATGAGTCAAGATGATACTAACACAGAAGTTAGCGAAGACATTGTAACTTTTAGAGCAACGCCTAGAAGAAAAACGACAACTCCACATTGGTCTTACTTCCAACCTAAACTTCCAAAAGTAGCCGAACCGCTTTTAAGAGAAGCTAAAAATGATAACAAAGCCAAAAAAACTACTGCTACTAAGATGGTTTCAAAACAAGACGGTAATAAAGCGGGAGCTAGAACAGTCGCACGAACTACATTTTTCTGTCCGTTCTTCGGTGTGATGACTATGTCAGCGTTTATTGATTGAATTATTGGTGCATGGTTGCAAAATGTTGATTAAATAATATTTATATTTGCATTTTTAATTCAAAATACTGTTTTATCTAAGTAGGTGCTAGGGTTTCGTTCAGTTTATAGATATTGATATAAAGGAAATTAATCAATACTTATACATTTTATTTTACAGGAATCGACCAGTTTGATGCAAATAGACTGAGGATGTAGAAGTAAATATGTTTTTGTCTAACTAATTAAAACTGTAATGGATACGTCCAAGACGATATTATCTTTGTTAAAACATATGATAGGTATAGAAATTGGGATAAACGTTCTAAATTTTCTTATTTAAGCATCATAGTCATGAAAAACAACACTCCATTTCAAATTATTTATTTTTAAATACATTCATTTCTTAACTTTCTTATCATCATTCATGAATCTCCTATTAAATCTTCTTGTCATATACGGATCATAATCATCATCAACTTTATACTTATCAAACGTGTTCATAAAACTATTCATGGCTGTTATAAAAGCTCTTCTGTAACTTGTTACTGGCATTTTCTGTTTAAGCATTACTATAGGTTCAAAGGGTATGATCATACCAGCGGCAGAGGCAATAAGAGGTATGATTGGAGCTGGTAGATAGTAGGATATCAAATCCATAGCGCCATTTACCATACAAGTCCCAATGTTTCTAAGTACATTATTAACTCTTGGCGCATTAATAATCTGAATAATAGGTTTCGATACGAATTTGTAGATTTTTACTGAAAAACTTTCTTCCTGCGGTTCGATTTCAGTACGTAGTTCCTCATTCTGTTTACCGTCTATTTTAACTAGTTCTGTCATGTTCTCGACTTCATTTTTAGTGGTATCGTCAACTTGGTTCTGTGTTGTGTCCGCTTCGAATTGGTCATTTATTTCTGGTTGTTGTGGCTAAGGGCATACAATATTTAGTAGGGTTATGTAAAGATCATCATTAATTCATTAATGTCCTGTCCTTAATTTTACAAATATATCTAAGTATAGATTTCATATGTGTTCTCTCTATCCATATCTTCACGCCATCCCCATTGTAGAGTAAGACGATACAGAGTTCTAACAGGTTCTTTTTTCAATTATTGATTCCAATAAATGTCTTTTTTATGTAATTGTCCCTATGTTTATCATGATCATGAATCAGCCTGTTCTATTTTACTGCTCTGCAAACGTCTCCTGTTACATATGTAGGTAAGAGAGGTAGGTCCTACTTCTCCACGCGGACCCAGTGCGGATTGGTGGAGGCATGTTTGCGGTCGCCTACTGATGGATGGAATTTATAAAGTCACCAATAAGATATCCAACTTAGCTTAATGTGCGGTTTAGCGTAACTTTCGAAGCTCCAAAATGAATTGCCTCTAACGGTGACCTATCTCAGACCGACCGAGCCGGCCGCTGCTTAACATTGATGATCGCTAAGAACAGTACTTTAAATCAAATTAAAGACGAAGTAAAGTTAATAACTTACAGCTGCAATTGTCAAATGAAACAACAATATAATAAAAAGTATACAGAACATTTTCATACGATAAACTGTCTTTATTTTCTTGTATCGTCAGCATTTCTATAAAACATAATTTATTGTTCGCTTGTACTGGCAAAGAAATGTATAACAATAAACTGGAAGATCGTAAAATTATTTTATTTGTTATTTTCATCTGAATTTCACAAGTATATTGTTTCGAATAAAAAGTAACACTAAAGGTGGTTACCAAAATAACATTATTTATTTATTTGACTGCCTCGTCGGTGTAGTGGTACATAGAACCTATTTTTTTTAATAGGACTAAGCCCGCCACATGCCCAGCATTGTAACTCCTGTAAGCCAGGATCCACAATGGTTTCCTTAGATGACACCAAGGTTTGAACCTTGGGGTGTCCCGGGAAGCGCTTTAATTGTCGTTGAACCCGCAACAAATTTAATTAGAAAGAAAAACAGGAGGAGTAGGAAATATAAAAATTCCACTTCCCTCCTTTGCAAAGACACAAAACAATTGCAGATCAGCCAAAGAGAAGGGGACTACAACTAGGTTAAGCCCAGTTGTAAAGCACCACGGATACAAAAAACAATATTAACAGGGCCTATTTGTAAGCCTCATGTTTGATTCCAGTAATAGGTATGGCAAAAACGCTTGAACGCACGGAAATTATCCCGAGTTTCTACGAGATCCGTGTAGTAGATTACCCCAGACGTATTTCGCAGACTGTTTAACATCATGTTACGCACTCCCAAAAACAGTAGTGTGCAGATTGTTCATACTCGTAGTTAGACGTGGAACACTGACATAGTGGGGAAGGTACTAGTTTAAAAGAGAATAATTTACTCCTAAAGTTGCCATGTCCGATGAGAAATTGAGCCACACAGTGGTCTACCTCCAGCCATGTTCTCGCCAAACGCTCACGTACGGATAGAAAAAACATGTAGAGGTGACGGCCCTTTGTTATTGTATCCCATCTTTCCTGCCATTCGGTCAAGAGATCTTCATAGGCGATTGATTGCGGTTTTATTAATCTAGTGATATTACAACGGTCTCGAGACAATAGAAACTCGGTGTTCAAGTTTTCGCGAGTGGAATAGTACATTGACGAGCGTCTCTGAACCTCAAGATCGACTGGAAGCACACCCGCAAGTACCGGTAGGGCTACTGTACTGACCGTCCTGTATGTCTTACACAAAAATACTAGTTAGCGTTGACTCTGAAGCAATTTACGCCGTGCCGCCCCCCCCCTATCGTAGCCCTGTCGGCTCATACAGGTGCACCATAACATATACAGCCTAAGTATGTTGCTCCGTAGATGATTTTGAGAGTATTAAAACGAAGGCCCCAAGTTGACCTTGATATTCTGGTAAGTGCATAAAAGTTTCGTTTAGAACCTACTTACTGCTAACAATCATGAGGTCCTGGGTTCGAATTCTAAATGAGATAGTGTTATTGAGATTTTCAGTATATCAGTCTAGAATTGTGCCCCATGTGATGCTCGCCCCTATTAAATAAAAGCCTACAATCATCGGCGAAATGTGAATATCCACATTACACCTCTGAGGAAGCAGAGAACATACTCTAAGAATTAGACTCCATTCAGCTCGTGCCCAGAAAATAAATGCTTATAAATCTATTTAAACACATGCTTTTATAACATAACTACTTCAGAAATATCTTGCTTAGTGAGAAGTTCCTATGGTTACCTTCCGATTCCATTACAGGACACGACCAAGGATATAGCACTTTTTCAGAGAAATCTAATAAGGCTGTAGCGACCCCTATGCATCGCTACAAATCTTTAACTACCTACCCACAGATGGCGCCGAATATAAAATCGACGAGTCTCTATATATGTCTGGAAGGCGATATGAGAGTTCGTGCGACGCGGAACATATATACAAGCCCCCGATAACAACTCTCGAGGGAGTAGCAGGCCCTGCCAGACACAGCACCCGTCTGGCTGGAAGATCATGCTATTTTGTTTCGTTGAGGAGTTCCTTCCTATAGCCATTCGTCTCCATAATCAAACCAACTTATGGAGTGGGTTCGTTGGTACCATTTTAGTCTTCCTCCTTCCTCCTGTGTCGTGGTTTAAAACATGAAATTCACATACACCAATATTCAGGTCGAAACAAATATTCGCGGGTCATACAAAGGTTTGTTACGTGCGGGAATCGAACTTGTGACTGCTCGACTACTCGATCCAGTGGGCGGAGCGTACCTAAAGGAAGGTAAAAAGCGTACCTTATTCCAGTGGTAATGAGCTCAAGCTCATCACTACTGGATCAAGCCTTCCTTCAGGTACCTACCTATAGGCTTTGATATACATGTTTACACTCAGTGCCTATAGGTAAAAGTTGCGGATAATTACTCTACATTGACCGAAGTATGATGATATTTGTCCGTGCAGTTTAAAATAACCATGAAAACGTACCATAAATAATTAACTGCCGCAGTGAAATGGCCAATAAAATGATAAAATCGATTTCCATTGAATTTAATTACAAGAGAGTTGAACTCCAAGAAGGGAACGGTTGAACAGACATGCGTATGTTTTATTTGCTTTTTATATGCGCTTTGTTGGTGGCTTTTGTGGACTCGGAACCACAGGTAATGAATAAAATTAAGGTCTATAATATACTAGCTACTTTTAGCTTTGGCGGACGGTGATTTAGTCGCTTTTCGGAAGCTCGATGACGGGTCCGAATGCTTCCGCACACATACAAGGCCGCGGCGATCATGTCGCACTTTTTACGCTCGTGATAAGTTTCAACAGCAGGTGACCACACACCTGCCTCCACCAATCCGCGTGTGTGTGTGTGTGTGTGAATGATGTACGCTGTTGGCCGCGAGGCCTTTACAGCTTCACCGGACTTAAAGGCGAGCGTGCAACCACTACGCTCTAGCCAGCCAGAAGGGCAAGAGGCGACATACTCGAGGGCGCCTCGAAGAGGCGCCCTCGGTTGGGACAGTCGCTGTAGGGGGACGGGTGCACTACTAAGTGCACCGGTCAACCGCCGGCTATGGGAGGGGATCTACTACTACTACGTCGTCGTCGTCGCCCGTATTCTGAGCGGAAAGAAGGGATGACAAAGCATCGGGGGGGTCGGTGAGAACATGTCGCGGCCGGCGGTGGCGGCAGGGGTCGGGGGGGAGATCGTAGTCGGCGGTGGCTACGATTAACGGATTCGCATGGGTAGATGCGTTCGCGAAGTGACGTGTTGACGCCTTTTTAATAAAGGTGCGAATAGGTTCGAGACCTAGATCGGAGTGGAGGTCGACGTTCCGTACGAACCAGGGGGCTCCTACGGCTTTACGGAGGAAGCGGTTTTGAACCACTTGGAGTTTATCGATGTGAGAGGGGGCCGAATGCCCGAACACAACACACGCATAAGTCATGATGGGTCGAACGCAAGTTTTGTAAAGTGTCACCTTATTTCTAAGGGACATTTTACTCCGCTTGCAGATTAACGAATGGAGACGACCGAGCACAAATGATGCTCGGTGACGGACCCGCTTGATGTGCGGGCCGAAGGACATGGTACTGTTTAGGGTGACCCCTAGATATTTGACCTCTTTGACCCAGGGAATGGGTCGGTCGAACATGGTCACTTGGCCGAGATTACTTCTAGGGCGGCGCAGGGAGTGGCGCGGGGTGGCACCTCTGGAGAAGAACACCGCAGCGCTCTTGTCCGGGTTCACCTCAATACGCCACTTCCTGAACCAATTCCCTAGGGAATTGGCGGATGCCTGAAGGTGTCTGGTAATGAAACCCTTATTCCTATGTGAGACGTAGAGAGCGGTATCATCCGCGAATAGGGCTAGATGCGCCTTACTCGAACGAGGAATGTCGTTCGTGTAAAGGCTAAACAGGAGCGGAGAGAGAACTGAGCCCTGTGGGACTCCAGCACTGATGGAGTGGGAAGTGGAGCGCGTCATTTCGACGCGATAACGGAAGGCGCGATTCGACAAGAAGTCTCGTAAGATGAGCACGAGTCTGTCCGGCACACCCAATTGGTAGAGCTTGTAGATCAAGCCGTTGTGCCAGACTTTGTCGAATGCCTTCGCGACATCTAGGAAGAGGGCGCCCGTGTAGATGGGTTTGGGTCTATTGAGACCGGAGAGGATGTGCTCCGTGATGCGGTGCACTTGGTGGACGCAAGAGTGTTTGGCTCGAAAGCCAAACTGCTCGTCGATAAGGATACCCCTGGACGTTACGAAGTCTTTGAGCCTCGCCAGAAGTAGGCGCTCGTATATCTTGGCCAGGGAGTTGAGGAGACTGATAGGGCGGTAGCTCGCGGGGAGATTGCGAGGTTTGCCGGGCTTGGGAATGCCTATGACGTCCGCCTCCTTCCACTTAGCGGGGAAGGTGCAGTTCGCCATGGCGGCGTTCAATATGGCCACTAAGAGGCAGATGAGTTGGGCGGGCAGGCATTTCAGAACGCGATTCGAAATGCCGTCAGAGCCGGGGGCTTTTTTAGTTTTGAGACCCATAATTAGATCTTCGACCTCCGTTTGGGTGATAGGAGGTAAGGAATCGACGGGGGGGAGAGATGCCCTGCGCTCGACTTCCCTGTCGACCGCGTCGACGTGGGACTGGTCGACGGACTGAGAGCTGGGGGCGCACTGGCTCTCGAGGGAGTCGGCGAGAAGCTCGGCCTTTTCGTCGTCGTCGAAGGCTGGGGGTGCGCCTGAAGGGCGGGACAGCGGGGGCATGTCAGTCGTGGAGTCGGACTTGAGGCTACGCGCCAGCTGCCAGTAGGCCAGATGCGATGGCGCGATGCCCTCTAGGAAGTCACCCCACCGTTCCTCCCGGACCTCCGCGACACGACGCTTTACCTCTCGTTGTAAAGCGCGCATCCGGGCCCGATTGGCTTCGGTGGGGTAGGAGTCGTACGCTCGGATAGAAGCATTCTTGGAACGAATGAGATCCCTAACATCATCCGGCAGTCGAAAGCGGTTGAGGTAGAGATCTTCCGCCTCGACTTGCTTGGACGATCGACTGACAGCCGATCGGATGTGCTCGGTGAAGGCATCTACGGCCTGATCGGTGTCCTGAGGGGACGGGATGGAGTCCGAGCTGAGAGGCAGGGGGGGAGGGTCGGCATCCGCCAAGGCCGTGCTTAGCGCATGCCAATCCACCACCGTCTTTTTGGGTCGCTGAGGGGCGGAAGGGGGGGAACCGAGTCTCATGACTACAGGTCGATGGTCAGAGTCGAGTTCCTGGACTACTTCCAAGGAGTGCAGCCGTAGGGTGACACCCTTCAGAAGCGCCATGTCCAGGACGTCGGGTCGGTGATTGGGATTGTTAGGATAGTGGGTAGGGTGCATAGGTGCGATGACGTCAAAGTCGAGAACGTCGACCAGGGCGTCAAGGCTCCTACCGTTAGGGGAAGTGGTGAGACCGTTCCAGGCCACGTGCTTGCTGTTGAAGTCGCCCGCCAGAATGACGGCGCTTCCCAGATTGAGGAGTGCTTCAAAGTCACTCCTGAGAACGGATTTAGTGGGGGAAAGGTAAACGGAGGCGATCACGATGGGCTGGTGCCCCGTGAGAGAGACGCGACAGACCGAGGCTGCGATGTTGGTGAGCGCGGGGGGATCGAGAGGGATGCAGTGCAGGGACCTCCTGTAGTAAATGAGAGTACCGCCTCCGCGGGAGCCGATTCTGTCATTGCGCACGAGGTTATAGTTTGCGATCCTAGGATCGCGTTGTGCGGGCTTCAGGAAGGTTTCCTGCACGAGGAGGATATCAAGTTGGTGATCTCGGAGGAAATCAGCAACCTGATCTCGCTGGGAGCGAAGGCCATCGGCGTTAAAGAACGCCAGGGATAGGTTGTGGGGCTTTTGGCGGGGAGATCGTAGATCGTTTTGAGGGACGCCAGGACGTCATATACGTCCCTGTATTCCGCGGCCAGGAGAACCTGGTCCGCCAAGTTGGTGGCGGCGCGGAGTCGAAGTGCGAGTTCACGGACTCTGGGGAAAAGTGCGGGGCTTATAACCGCCGAGACGCTCATTATTAGGTCGACGTCCTGACTGACGTTAGAGGGCGGAGGGGGACAAGCCGCCACCGGCTGGATCGCCGGCGCGCGCTTCGGGGGGCGGGCAGGGCCCACTGACGCAGGGTGGGAGGCCGCGGTGTAAGGCAGCGGCTTCACCCACGCGTTGGCGCCGAGTGACGGCCTGAGCGGCGGGGGAGGGGGGGTCAGCTTCAGAGGCGCGGGAGCGCGGGGAGCCGTGGTCGCTGGCGCAGAAGGCACCGGACGAGGGTGCGCTGAGGGCGCGGGGGGGTGTTGCGCTGAGGGCGCAGAGGGGGGGGCAACCGCGCGGGTGCGGCGGCGGCCGCCGCGCCTCGCCCGGCCGCGCTTCCCCTTCGGGGCCTTGGGGCAACCGCGATAGTTTGCGGTGTGCCCCTTGGTGCCGCAGAGGACGCAGCTGGGGGGCTCGGCCGCCGTCTCCTTCGAGCGGGCGCACTGGGACGTCGCGTGGTCCCCGATGCACTTAACGCATCGAGGGCGCGCGTGACAGTTACGGGCAGAGTGCCCGTACAGCTGGCAGTTGTGGCACTGCCCGGGCGTGCCACGTTTGTGGGGGGCCTCCACGGAGAGGCCAGAAATGTGGCACACGGCCTTCAGGTCGAAGACCCTACGGCCGGACTCGGTGCGGTCGAGGACGACCAGCACCATGTCGTACGCCTCCTTGGAGCGCCCATTGACCATTCTGTGCACCTGGCGCACAGGAAGGTCCTGGGACTGGAGGTCGGCCTTGATGACGGCGGTGTCCAGCTCCCTCGGGACACCGCGGATTACCACCCTGAGCTCCCTTTCCTCCTCCAGGGTGTATGTGTGATAAGCGATCTTGTTTGATCGCAGGAACGCGGATAGCCGTCGGTGGTCGTCCGAGGACGCCACCTTGACGGCTATGCCTTGCGCGGTGGAACGCGCGTGCGTGTAGTTGATTTGGCGATTATAAATCGCCTTGGAGATGCGCTCCCAGGCGCTCTTGTCCTGAATGACAAGCGGCGGGGGAGTGATGTTCGGACGTGAGGGGTGCGCGAGAGGGGAGGCCCTCGCGGCCGCGTCGGGAGACGGAGACGGCCGGGGGCCGGAGGGGCCGGGAGAAACGGAAATGTTTCCGGCCTTTTGGATCTTGGAAGGCGGCGAGTCGCGCGGTTTGCGCGCGCGCTTCCCATTCGCTATGGGAACGAAGTCGTCCTCCGACGAGAGCGACGGGGACGGGGACCGGGCGGGGGCGGCGCGTCGCGCGGACGCGCGCTCGACCTCCATATCCGAGTCCGAGAGAGGCTCGGACCCGCATGGCGAGACGGGGCGGTCGGCGGGGGTCTGGGGCGGCGCGACTAAATCAGTTCGCGGCGCGGCGAACGGAGTCGCGGGGCGCGCAGAAGGCGCGGGGTGCGCGGGGCCGGGGGCCGACGCGCGCGCGGGCGACGCGTCGGGCGAGGCAGGCGAGTACGTCGCCCTGAATTCCCGGACTATGTCCGGGCAATGTAGGACGATGTACTTCGTTAAGTCCCGGACAAAATCGGGATGGAAGTCTTCGGCCATTTCCAGAGGGGAAATGGCAGGGCGAGTGGACTAAAATAGGGCCCTAAGACCCGGGCGTGAGCGATGCCCTGATCCCCCCACCGGGCGGCGGCGGGGGGGGTGGCACTACCGGGGAGACGCGGTGTGCCCCTTCGCCTTAGGGGCGAACGGGCGGCACCAAACCCTAACTGCTCCGGGGCGAAGAGAACCGCCGCACGGAGAATAGGATAGCGGGATGGGTTAAGGTAGGGTCCTGGTGGAATCAAGAGCCCTGACTAGGGAAGCCCCCAAGGCCAGAGCTCAAGCCCTTCCGAGTTGGCCGCCCTCTGAAGGAGGGAGGCGAGCGCTCGGGTCCCGCTCAAGCCGGCTTACGACGCCGCTAGGCGTCCACCGGACTTACCACGAACGGACAAAAGACGTGGATTTACAATAAACACTAATATCGAAAACAGTTATGAAACTAACCGTTGAGAAAACGAAAACCGCGGGAGGGCCGGCCGCGCCGTTAGCCGACGCGGCTGCCTAGCAACCCACGTGATTGGTCACACCGGGCGATACGCGAACCGTACCTACACGAGACGCAAAAGCATACGCACAGCGAATGCAATTACGTAAACACGCAAGCACGAAGTAACGTCGCAAGCCCGTATATGTGTACGTATACACGTATATGAGCCAACCAGATCACCACTCCACGCAAACGCAGGCGTTTCCAACAGAGTAAGTCGAAATCGAATACGTACGTAATTACGAAAATAGCGAGCGGGCGGGCAGCGCAGCGACACGACCGAACGCGCGCAAGGCACAGCCAGAACTTTTCCCAGCAGTGGGACAGTATATACTGATTTAATCATTGTTTTTAGGTTCCATATGACTACATACCTATAGGACGGCGTAACGCGGTATATTCTCCCCATCCTTTAGACGTGAATCTCAACTATGAGAGATTATTCCCGTCCCGACGCAAGTTCGTCGACTGAAGAGTGGGGGAAAGACAAGCTATAAATATTAAGTTATTATGTCATACATACTAGAGAAGAAACTTGAATAAATCTGCTCACTTTGTGTAAGGTACTTTTTTTCCTGGGTAAAATCCTGCATAGGACTTCCGCGAGCCTCGGAGGAAGCTCGCGGGGTGTGTCGGATTCCTACCGACTAAAAACCCCAGGGTGGCCGACATTAGCACTTTGAACGGAACGCACCGGTGCCCCTCTTGTGTTGCATTCTGACGAGCCTGGTTAAACTAAGCTAAGCAACTTAACTAAATCGGCTAAAATCAAGCAATTTAACTAAGCTGGCCTATACTAACCTAACCAATTTAATTTAGCTGTAAGCAATTCACACTCAAACTAAACTAAAATATGCGAGCTACGGCTTAGAATCTTTGGCAGCCGACACACCAGTATACGAATAAATAAACATACCTCGTACGCTAAAGGTACAACCAAACCAACGCGTCCAGCCGCGTCCGCGATGGCGTGCATGGTGGCGATCAGTTCCTGCAGTAGTATTTGTATGGGCGTGTTCACACCAACGGGTCCTGCGTCCTGCACACGCTGTGTCACAGCTACGGCGCCTGCACGTGAATATATGGAGATACATCCTGATTGCCGCCGTGCACGCCATCATGGAAACGGCTGAACGCGTTGGATTGGCCGTACCCTAAGATAAATTAGCTTAGCTTAGCTCTTTGTCGACAACAAGCTTAAAAAAGTTATTCTTTTGTAAGTAGTTATTATTTAATAAAAGGTGTAATACTCAGTTTATTGTGTAATTCAGAAAAAGAGAGACATTTTAAGAGCTTCAAAATTAAGAAAAACTCAAAGTACGGCGACGGTATCTGATAACCGATGGTCATAGGTTTTCAATATTTAATTCGTAGCCTGAAATTATGTATCCATTATAATTTTCACCAAAATTATTATGGTTGCCGCTCGATTACATGGTGGCATTGCTGTCGTGGTAATACTAGGTCATCAACTTAACAAGGTAACCATGAGAGCACTGTCTTAATTACCATGTGAGGTTGGTGACTTGAAGAAAATAATAATAATTGGTGAATATGGTTACGGAAGACGATTCTTGAGATGACATGATGTAAGCAAAGTCGCAGTTGGCTTTTATTTTTTGCCGCAATGGCATTGATAATATGCCAATGTTTATTATATTTATACTTTACCGATAAATTTATATTATTACTAACACAAAGCTAACTCATTACTGACATCGTCAAATACACTTTAATTGGGAGGTTATTTAAATAAATAGAAAATAAAGGCTTGCATTTATAAGAGAACGAATGTTAAGCAACGGCACTCCCGTCCCCCGACATATATCGTCCATATTTATTTAGTTTAGTCGCTTGTTTCCAAAAAGCTAATACGAAGAGGAGAGCGCCTAAGTTAGCGAGCCTTATGAATTCCTAAAAGTCTTAATGCCATCATGGTGGGCGTGGCCTACTTCAGTTTGTCATCGCTACTCGCTACATTCATACGTTCGCTCGAGTTCGCATAGCTATTAAATATTCTCGATTTTTACTAGAAATAAAACGCTTTAAATAAAGTGATGCATCCTAATATGCTAAAATTACCTGGATCGACATTCTGGTCACACAAAAAATATCACATTTCACGTGTAAGTTTTTTTTGTACTTTATTATAATACTTTTGTAATAAAATGCCATCTACCGTCATATAATTGAACTTACAAGTAATATTGACATGGATGAATTGGTTAGTTTTTACCAGTCTCCGCCAGATGGCAAATACAAATGTGGGTTGGGCGTAACGTCCCTCTCGCCCTGTGCCACCCCGCGCAGTGCCACGTTTAAATTGTATAGGAACATCTTATTACTGGTAATTGCATTCTCTTCTTTGTATTTATTTCGTGCGCGAAAGCAAAGTGGCAACCAGAAATAGGTCACGCGATGTCGCCACACTTCGTCGGCGACGCGTGAAAACAACGTAAATCGATTTTTTTACCTAAATAGTATTATTACTAACCCACTACTCACCTACCCATATTCAGTATGAAAGTTCACTAGACCATGTATGATTGTCGCGAATCATAAATCTATCTATGAAGTCTTAATTTTTGTATAGATACATGCATTGTTATATTATACAAAATTAAATCTATAATATTTTTAAAGAAGGATAAGCTTAAAGACTCTGGGTAGAACAGTCTCCACAAGCAGCAACCGTTCACGAGTACTTGAGCACCCATCACTTTCCTTGACCATATTAGAGGAAAAGAAGTGACCCGCACGAAATAACCACTGCAAGCATAGACTTTTTGGTGAGCATGACCAATCCCAGACCTCAGAGAGCAATCGGAAATGGTCTACAAAAGGAGCAGTACTTTGAGTTCGTTAAGGACAACACGCTACGCTTTAACATTTTTGATTACATTAAAGATGTGCTTTCTAACCAATAATCGTAACTCTGCAAGATTGTCAGGGAGTACATTTCGTTTTAGACACTTTTGTGGTTTTTTCACATCACCGACGACTTGTCACCCGACGTCACTCGACTTAGCGAGTCATCCCAAGCAAAACATACCGGGTGCTATTTGTCCCCTAACCTAATGTACACGAGGTTTAAAGATGCGTGCTTAAATCTATGAAAAATAATAATAACATAATTGATAAACAAACTTCGTCACTTTAATATAAATTACATACAAATCACAACAAATAAGTGTTCACTTAACACTTTTGATCTAATTAACATAAATAAAAAAAATTACTTAAAAAACAATACAAAAAAAAAAATTACTTCAATGCCAATTCAATTATCATTTAGTGGGACATTGACACACAAATGTTATTCTAAGTTTCGACCACAATTTATGAGTAAAATCATTTTTTTAATAACGAAAATCGACTAATAAAATTGAAGTATCTATAATCAAAAGCCCTTATTTTAAGCTATACGGCTTACCATACATCTACTTACTAAGGAGTTTCTGCAAGCCGAAGGTCAGTTTCTACGGCTTACGTTGTCACAGTGTGTACCCATCATAACATTCCTTACAAATTTGGCCAATGAAAATAGCACATCATTTTATTAGTCGATAAATTTGTGGTCATTTTGCCAAATTAGGGTGCATTTTCTTTACGTCCGGAGTGTGTGGTATGGTCTGTGGTTAGATATTGCTGGCAGCTGCCAGTCTCGCGATTAGGTCTGGTACGTCAACATGGGCGGGCACGGGTGAGGCTAGCTCCGCGTACCTGCTGGTGAAGTCGGCAGCGCCATCTCGATTTTCGTGGGATTCTTCTTCTGCGGCCTGTAAAAAAATTATGTCATCTAAGTTTGGCAGACTGCTTGGTACAGTGCTTAAGAGCTTGAGGCGCTTTGGAAGGCTTGCGCGGGGACATGGAAATTCACATACACAAACAACCAGACAAACAAATATAGATAGATTAAAATGCCTTTTTGGTCTAGTGGCGAATAATGCGCTTAACGATCTCGAGGTGGGTTCGAATCTAAGGTCGACGAAATATATATATATATATATATATATATATATATATATATATATATATATATATATATATATATATATATATATATATATATATATATATATATATATATACTAATACAGGCTTGGCCCCTATTACCTTGATACCTAATATTGTCGGCGAAAAGGAGCTGTACACAGTGAGTGGTAACTGTTATTTATTTATTTATTTAATAAGACACATCAACAACAGTTACACACATTGTTTATACAATGGTAGATCTTGATGTCCTGGGCAGCATGTACCGTTTTTACAGATATGTACAGCGTTGTCATATATAAAATTTGAAATGATTAATTATATTATTGCAATACATAAGGTCAAGTAAAGATAAATTTTTGAAATTACATTACATTACATTGAATAATAGTTGCTACATAAGAATTAAAAATTAAAATAATTAAACAATTAAAAATATTATTTAAGTTCCATTTATCAAGGATTTAAATTTAATAAAAGAGTTGCCGAAGATGTCAACCTCATCGTTGTTAATAAGATTATATGTTTCTTTTAGACGGTTCATTGGAGAAATCAATTTTGTGCGATAGGTTTTATTTGAAAAACTTGTCTGTATTGGATGTCTAGGAATCACTCTTGGTACATAGAGGTCCATTTGTTGTAACAAATTAGGAGCGTTTATATTTCCATTAACCAACTTATGGAAAAACAACATATCATGCATTTTTCCGGCGATTTTCTAAGCTGGTGAGCTTAAAATGACGAAGACGGGTGGCGTAATCCCCGCGATAAGGACAACTTGGATCTTTATATGCCAGATATTTGGTAAAAATTTTTTGGATCCTTTCAATGTGGGCTATATGTATTTGGTAATAAGCACAATAAGGATTTAACACACCTAAAATCCTTTGTCATCCGCTTGAGTAGACCAAGCATTTTCCACGCACGCGAGCAAGTGATATTGATATGGTCGATAAAATTTAACTTATTATCAATTATAACACCTAGATCGCGAATAGTGTCCACATCTTCTAAGGTATCAGAATTGACCGAATATTTCGTGGCTATCAGGTTTTTATTTTTTGTTAATTTAATGTGAGCACACTTAGTAGCGTTAATAGTCATATTATTGTTGTGACACCATGCACTTATCATGTCAATATCGTGTTAAAAATTTCGAAAATCTATTTCATTCTTGACGATCTTGTACAATTTTAAATCATCCGCAAATAACAAACACTTACTATACTTTATATTTTCTGTGACTTCATTAATAAATAGCATAAATAATATTGGACCAAGATGTGAACCTTGTGGTACCCCAGAAGAAGCCGTATAAGGATATATCCTGACACTGTAACCTTTTGAATCCGATCTCCTAAATAGGATTGGAACCACAACAGAAGGCGACCATACATTCCAAATCCACTCAACTTCTGCAATAATATATTATGATCCACTCGATCAAAAGCGCTACTAAAATCAGTATAGATAGCATCTGTTTGATCTTTGGCATCTATACGATTACACACGTCAGATACGTAGCTTATGAGATTTGAGATAGTCAATCTATCCTTGAAAAATCCGTGTTGTTGTGGAGATATGCAATGCATTGTATTCCAAACCAAAGTTGGATAAACACTACTCTCGAAGACTTTCGAAAAATATTTAGAATAGATATCGGATATATAACTGTTATGATAATAGAATAATTTTTATTCACTAAGCGATAATATACAAACTATACAGTTACTCTTTTAATCTGGCATGATGTTATAGATGGATGGAAAACATGACATAATGAAAAAAATTTATGAAAGAAAATGGCAATAAAAAATATAAACAGAAATGCCCGCTGAGTTTCTCGCTGGATCTTCTCAGCGTGAGACCGCGTTTCGATCCGATAGTACATAAAAAATACAATTTTTACGTGTGTGCCTGTAGTCCTACAAATAAATGATTTTTTAATTTTGACTTTGTTAGCTAATTAGCTTACCATAGCCGAGAATAGACCCAGCAAGAGACACAATAACGTTAGCCACTTCATGGTACCGGCCGCGGACCGCACTCTGCGAGGAATCTCGAGTGGGCAGTCTTATATGGCTAGCAGTTGATACCCGTAACTATAGTGACCAGTTAATTATAGGCGATATCAACGGAACGGATCAATTAATGTGTAGAGTTTGATTGATACGATATTAGATATGCAGATAAACTTTCTTTTTTTTAATGTGGACCCACAATAGGAATTATGTCTGTGTCGTGGGTGCGTTTACAAACATGTAAATCATATGCACAAACAGTCTAGAATATTTGTGGGTCACACACAGATTTGTTCCGTGCGGGAATCAAACCCGCAACTACTCAATCCAGTGGGCGGAGCGACTCAAGCTTTTAACCACTGGACCAAGCCGTCCGTCATATAAACCTTATAAATTATTGGGAATTTTTGTCACTATTATTTGAGTCGTTAAGAAAATATAACATTTTTACAGAACCCAAACAAAAAAAGACTAGAAACTTGACGCTTATTTACAACTTATTTTTATATAAAAATAACAAATAAATTTTGAGTAATTCTAGAAAAACATTTTTTCAGCCCTCTTCGGTTTAGTCGTCGTTACTGCCTTGTTGGTTTAGTAGCACGGGTGGCGATCACGAGGCCCTTGGTATGAACCTAGGTCGGATAAACTGTGCTTTTCCTATCGAAACACTAACAGTCCGTGTTCAGAGTCTAGAAACGTACCAGTTTTAATTGCAATAGGCTTGCCATAATTAGGACTTAAAATCCTCAGTGATATGGGTACACTACACAGAAAATACTATGCTCCGCTTGAGGAATATAGTCGTGACTGTGTTTGTTATCTTAGAATACAAACTTTAACTGTACTGTATTCTGATCAGCGAGGCGACGTTCTAACAACTAGACCAAGCTGTTGAAGAACTGTAAGGATCTCTAAACAAAACTGTACTTGTCCTACTTAACAGCATTTTCAACCTTACTTACAATATTATACAGTGATAAAATCTAAATTAAAACATTCGCAAGTTCACGCCATTTATTTACGGTCCTAATGAAATATGAATCATACAATAATATCGTTATTGACACATTAACATAACAACAATAGCCCATACAAACGGGAACTAATAAATCCCTACTGAAGTAGATATATTTTGCTAGGAAGTAATCTTTAAAGATCCCTAAGATCCCTAGATCTGGAATAAAATTACATTTTGTCCGACCTTAGATTCGAACGCACCTCGAGATCTTTAAGGGCATTATTCGCCACTAGACCAATGAGGCATTTCAATCTACCTATATTTGTTTAAGTCTGGTTGTTTGTATATGTGAATTTCATAAACGCAATAAGGACACAGGAATCATTCCTAGTTCTACGCTGGGATTATTTTAAGAATAAAGAAAGAACGAAGTTGCAATGTTTCGTTGTAATACCCAATGATAAAATCGCAGTACCTTATAGATTTAATAGATTTCACAGCTTCACCGGACAAGAGGGCGAGCGTGGAACCAATACGCTCGAGCCAGAAGGGCAAGGGGGCAACTAGCTCAAGGGCGCCTCAAGGAGGCCTTAACGGCCTCGGCTTAGGCAGTCGCTATTGGGGAGGGCATATACTCGTACTAGGTGTCTCACCGGGATGCTTTGCGCCGACCGGCAGGCAAGGAATTCTTTGACCTCGCTGACGAGGTTGGTGTCCGATCTTGTGTGCGGTATCTGTATTTGAAAGAAAGGACGTAAGGACATCGGGAGGGTCGGTGAGAAGATGCCGCGGGCGGCAGTACAGACTGATAGGAGGGGAATCAGGCAGCTACGATTAGGAGGTTCTGATAGTTGGACACGTTCGCGAAGTAACGGTCTGTCGCTTTTTTAATATACATGCTAATAGGCTCAAGATTGAGATCGGAATGGTTTCTAAATGGAACGGAACTGTGCCTCTCTCGTTTGCCTTGCTCATTTGAGCATCATGGCGAAGTGGTTTAAATCATACCCCTGTCCCTTTTGAGGTTACTTCGTTAACATGATGACCAATAGCTTAGACCTCGCATTTTCGTGATAGTTTGGAGCTAAGTATGCCAAAGATTTGTCTACCTGCCAAGACAATGCTTGTCTGGTGAAAACAAATTTATTGGTAATAAACTGAACTACCTACCTTAAAAGTTCCTCACTCTACTTCATTAAATAGTCACCATCAATGCTGAGGACATCAACTGCAGGACAAGACTGCTTTGTCCGGGTTTGTTTCGCACGCATCCAGCTTTTACCCGCAACCTTCATCAGGTCATTAATGACCTGATGAAGGTTGATTAATATACCTTGCAATCGATCAGCATACTCTGATGATATCTCTCTTTATAATAGTCGACACAAATCAGCATAAGTAGTAGTCAAATCGCTCGATAAAAAGTCAAACCGTAGGCATGGCGGCATTTGCCAATTGACGGCACAAGTCATGACACACAGATAATAGCGTGCTCAATTCCTGAATTCAGAAGGAGTAGAGGGAGGGAGAACATCTGTGATGTTCTTACTGAATAGTCAGAAGAAAGCGTAAGCACGAGTCTTATAGAAAAAAAAACAATAATTAAAGCAAATTTATGCGCCATATAAAACTCGCGGATGATATGATCTCTAGCGCGGCGGCCAGGCCGTCAGCCGACTATATTGTTACGACCCAGACATACCCCGATATCTCGAAAATCCTTTATCGGGGGATGTTTATTCTAAAACATATTATTCACCCTTCGATCTCCTATCGATCCGTCAAGAAAAATCTCCGCGTTTGAGGGCTAAACAGTCTAGAAGGTTCCTTCTATTATTATTTATACCGCATTTATTATTTACACCGCAACATAAATACTTAGCAAAGACTTTTACAACGGCCAGCACAAATCATAGGCATGGCAATTCATGACATTCGCCTATTGACGGCACAAGTTTTGAACACAGTGTCGGCGTAGTCTCACCACTTCATACGTGTTAGGGACCGCGGGCGCAGCGCAGAGGGCACTCAGCGTTCTTATTCGGTATGGCCAATGTTTCAGTATACCAAGCATGTAACGCGGCGCGTTATAATAACTTTGTAAAATGATCGTTTAATGAAACTTCAGTGGCATTCAGAATAGCATTACAACATCATTTCAAATAACTATAATAATAGTGACAAAATACATGTCATTGACATTAACAGTTATGTTAATAACTCTTACTATTTGACAAAAGATAATTTTTATCTTTTAAAAAATTTTGAATAGCTGGTTCGCTATCATATTTTTTATATACATTAGCCAAAAACTTGGCTAATAACAAAGTTGCTTCTATTGAGCAATGTAATGTTGACATTTGTAATTTAAATTCAGACATTTTTAATATTAAAACTTAAGACATTTAAGCAATAGAAGCATCCTCTTGCTTTAATAATAATAAAATAATAAAGAATAAATCTAATTTATTAACCTGGTCCATCAAAATATTCAATGTATGACGGGCATAGATTTAGAAATTGAATTATTCATGAATGGTGGCAAGATAGATATTCTTTGTATTACTGAACATTGGCTGAAAAGTAACCAGATCATGTTCAATTTTAAAACACCAGATTGCTAGCTCTTTCAGCAAAGTTAATATGATACATGGTGGCTGTCTAATAATTCTAAATAAAAATATTAAATTTAAAGAACGTAAGGACATAGTGAGCTTATCTGTTGAAAGAGTTATAGAACATTTACACGTATTGAGTCTGAGCAGTTTATTGTTGTGTGCGTAAACAGACCTCCATTTTCACCTTATGATGATTTCGAGCGGTTAATGGAGGACATTTTATTTAAAACCTCGACTTTAAATCAAACAGTTGCTATCTGTGGAGACTTCAATATCAATTTATTAGAAAACAATATTCTTACTAGGAAGTTTATAACTCTTATGAAAACTCTTATAATATGTACATTGTTTTTTTGGAACCTACTAGAATAACTGCTACTTTTTTATTTTTTTTATCGCCGGGAAAACCCTTTATGCGTACCCGTCCGCGTTCGGGGGACGCGGAGGGGTTATGTCGGAGTCCTTGATCCATCAACACTCGGGGCCGTAGCCCCGGCTGTTGATGGACCAAGTGTATCGACTAAAAACCCTGCGGTGACACCCTCTTCGCCGCGCCGCTCACTGCTCGCGCACGTGCCCGGCCTCGAGGCATCGGTAACACCACATTGGCCTCACCTCCAGCAGCTTGATCCGCGCAGAGGTGAAGCCGACGAAGATTTTGCCTAACGCCGCCACCTTTTTAGCTGCCTCTATGGGGCAGCTAATTACGACCGTGCCCAGGGGTGTCCGGTCACGTTGAATTTCTCCCGTCTTTATGTCATTGGCCGGGCACCCCCCGGCACGAGCCACCACCTCCGTGACGTCCGCCTTCGTCACGGAGTCGTCCAGACCCACCAGGCGCAAGGAAGCACGCCTAGAAGGCCTGTACACAATAATCCCTTCCGCGGCCAGCGCCGCGCTCATGGCGGCCGCCAGGGCATCCGCCTTCGGGCCGCTATCGGCGCCCGGGATCACAATCAGGCGTGCCCCCGTTTTCCCCACCTTGAAAATGGGGGACTCTATGCCCAGGTCTCTCGGGTTGATAATTTGCCGCGCCCGGGTGATGACGGCGGCGTACGACATGCCGCGATCTGCGGCGTCCGGCGGCAGCTTGATGGCCACCGCCGCCGAACGTGGCAGCCGCGTGGCATCTTTACCACCTTTTTGGCGACCTCATCCGAGCTTGATTGCTCTTGGTTGTGGGGTCGCTTAGCGCTCTGTCCGGCGTTCGCCCGCCCGAGGCTCGCCAGCGATTCGGCTGAGTCCGAGGCATCCGACCACGAAACGTCGTTGTCTGATGCCCCGTAGGCCTCTTTCAAGGCCGACTCAAATTCCAGGGCCGCCTGGATAGTTCGGGTGTCCTCCGATGGCCCGTCATCGTCAGAGTCAAGAGTCGGCTCCACCGTCCTCCTCGTCTCAGTCGCCGGAAGAATATCAGCGTCTTTAAGACGTTCCAGCACTACAACCGGTTGGTTCGTCGCCTTCCACTTGCTATCAGAGTCCTTAGTGCGTTTGCCAGTTTCGTTGGGTTGATGTGTCAAAGTGAAGAATACGAGTGGCAGCCAGAGCCCGAAGACCCTGGGGAGGATTCTCCGACCTTGGAAAGACCGGTACCTCCCTGGGGTAATTGCTTTTTATTTTGCGACATCATTTTTTAATGCTGAACTACAGGTTGGGCGCTTGGCGGAGATTGGCCCCTCCGCTTCCAGCCGCGGCACGCTGACCGCAGCATTAGGCAATTCGAGCCGACCGATCCTATCTACGTCGACTAAAACACACACAATGAAGACCCGCTGCCTGTCCTCCCTTCAAACGGAGAGGGACAAGGAGCGAGCGACTCGACCGACCTTTACAAGGAACGAATTCTAGGCTCCCAGTCTCTCCTCGAGCGAGGAGAGAGGGGAACGACCAGCAACCGACCCGACAAGACGCGCCACCCGCTGCACCCGACCCTCTCCAAAACGGAGATTGAAGGGGGCAGCTAGGCGCAACCAACTTCCGGACAGAACCGGGGGACATGGGGGGAGGAAAAGGAGGGATAGGACCGAAAACTGGGGAAAGGTAGCGCATGTCTGTTTCAGTTATGTCTGTTCAGAAGGACCAGACCAATAGCAGGCAGCAACCGCGAGCAGAATACAGTCACACTTGCCTTGGGGATTGTCGCGACCGTGCGCTACTCCCAAGACCACGCCAAAGTGCTTGCCGGGACAGACGAGCAAAATAGGCGAGAAGCTATGCCACTGCGCCTCGAAGGACGCGTGTGGTGGGATAGCCTTTAACCCGCCCAGAATAACTGCTACTAGTGCAACATGTTTTGATAATATTATAGTATAGGTATTATTCTGTAACAAACAAACTAGAATCCGATCATAGCGGTCAGTTGGTTGTGTTCCCTAGGACTAGTAAGGTTCTAAGGAAAACGGTCCCAATGAATTTTGGCCGCTTAGAGCGTTTTAAATGCAATTTAATTGAGAAAGTACGAGTACCTAGGTTGCCCTTTCAGAACGACCCAAACGATTTATATAACTCATTGTTTCACCTTATCAGTGATGAATTTAATAACATTTTTAAGCCTAAAATGTCATGATCACCAAGATCGTGCCGGTTTTAGTGAATGGGTTTTATTAATAATCTTAATATTAATAACACGGCGGAAATATGGGGACTGTCTGTAAAGACAGTTAGTTCTGTAATCCATATTATTGTCCCCCACTTAGCATCTGTGTTTAACGGTTGTGTTGCGAGTGGTGTATTTTCTGATCTTATGAAACTTAGTAGAATGATTCCTTTGTTTAAATCGGGTAGTACATCGGATCCAAATAATTTTCGGCCTATTTCTGTGCTGCCCACGTTAAGTAAAATATTTGAAAAAATTATACTAAATCAGTTGATAAGCTACTTTAGTAGTCATAAACTACTTCACAAAAACCAGTTTGGATTCACTAAGAATCACTCAACTACTGATGCAGGTGTTGAGTTAATGAGGAATATTTTTATGGCCTGGGAGAACTCGCAGGATTCTTTAGGTGTATTCTGAGACTTGTCTAAGGTGTTTGACTGTGTGTATCATGAAACTCTCCTCAGGAAGTTACATCATTACGGAATTAGGAACAGGGCTCTCCACCTCTTGGCATCTTATCTCTGTGATAGAATTCAAAAGGTCGATGTTAATGGGAAGCGATCTCCCGGTTCTAACGTGACAATGGGCGTGCCCCAGGGGTCGATTCTCGGTCCATTTCTATTCCTCATATATATAAATGACTTACCCTACTATGTAGGGGATAATCAGGACATTGTTCTGTTCGCGGATGATACATCTCTATTATTCAAAATTAAAAGACAACTGCTTAATTATGACGATGTGAACAGTGCACTGTCAATGGTTGTTCATTGGTTCAAAACGAATAATCTTCTCCTTAATGAGAAGAAGACAAAATGTATGTTGTGAATTTATCACAACGCCAAATGTAAGACAGGTTGCAACTAATTTACAAATACATGGCGTGGATTTAGACCTTGTAGAGTCGACTGTATTTCTAGGCATCACTATTGATGCCAGATTACTACGGAGCCTCCATATTGATCAATTATCTGGTAGATTAAGCTCAGCGGCATATGCTGTAAAGAAAATTAGATTACTAACTGATATTAAAACAGCTAGACTTGTTTATTTCGCTTATTTTTATGGCATACTACTCATACTTTGGGGATGCTCTGCAGAAATTAATACCATCTTTGTTCTCCAGAAAAGAGTGGTTCGAGAAATTTACAGTTTGGCCCCGAGAGCATCTCTTAAGGAAAAAAATTAGAGTAATAAATATCCTAACTGTTGCATTACAATTTATATATGAAAAGAATCTCAGTAATTTTGAAAAATATAGCGACATTCATCATGTAAATACACGGAACAAAGATGACCTTATTGTACATTCCACTCGTCTCCACAGAATTAGTAATTCTTTCATGGGGCAATGTATACGCTTCTACAACAAATTACCCATAGATATCCTAAACATGCCTGTCAATAAGTTTAAAAAGGCAATTAAAACTAAACTCTGTAAACAAGGGTATTACAAAATTTCGGATTATCTTGACGATATAACAGATTGGGTTTGAGCAGGTCCTCAATCTTCTCCTTTCAATTCCCAGTGGAGGCTGCGTTCCGATCCGGTGGTAGATGTAAAAAACGTAATAATTTTGACGTTTGTGAGTGCTATTGTATTGACATTTCAGCGAGTTATCATAAAGCGCCCAGGCCGTTCGAAGTAAACGTTACCCCGGTCCACTCCACAATTTCTATTACCCCTACCCCTAAATAAATCTATTGTATACAATCCACTCAAAGTTTAATTCACGTATCATGAGGGCTTAGTTACTAATCCGTATCGAAAGACCGACACTTACATTGTAGCCGGTACAAACCGTGAGCTTAAGTGAGAGGCAGACTAACCAATAAAAGTCGTAAGCTCAGGTCTTATAGAAAAACCAATAATGTTATTTAAAACAAATTTATTGCGCCGTGTAAAACTCGACTATGTAGAGTATGATCTCGAGTGTCGCAGCTAGCGCTAGTGCAACGCAAGCCGCCAGCCGGCTGTACAGTTTGTACTGCTGTGCCGTCGCCGGCGCACGCTCCGCTACCGCTTCAGTGTCGCGTCGCATGCGATTGCCGCCCAGCACCACACGCCATGGAGAGTCCTGCCCGATAAATCATTATCCCTTATTACTAACCCTTATCATTACTAGCCAAAAGACGTTAATTGTAGGGCAAATGCCTCATTCTAAGATCGCCACGGAAGGCGGACCAAACGAACGACGTGTGATGTGCACACATAAATCGTGGGTATAGGGCAGTGTATTTAGCTCCATAACCTTTCAGTGTCGCGTCGCATGCTGTTGCCAACCAACACCGCGTCATCATCCGAAAGACATACACTGGAGGACAAAGACCCTTCCCCAAAAGTCGCTATAACTACCGATTTTGTGCAAACAAATCGTGGTTATAGGTTGGTGGTGGTTCCAATCAAGTATCACGTTGCATGCGGCTGCCGCCCAACACCACACGCCATAGAGAGCTCTGATCGATGAAAAAATATATGAAGGTCAGGACCAACAGTTGGCATGAATCCACTTATTGATGACACATGTAGTGAACACGGGTTGTAAAATAATCGGCACAAGTCGTGTGTACGGGACGTAGAATAGCCGGCCCAAGAGGTAAGTTAAAGTCGCACGACAACCGGTACATGACATAAATGTAATAATTTTTTAACGTTTTTTAGAGCTCTTGTTGGCCTATACAATCAGTGGCGTATTTACCATCAGGCTGAGTAGGCTGGAACCTAGGGTGGTATATTTCAGGGGGCGGGGGGCAAATAAAAAACAAACACATACACGCGTAAGTAGTTTTAAGGCATACCTTACCCCATCTTATAAGTAGTACATTATTGGGCACTTCTTAGCTTAAAATTATACCCAAAGTTTATTTCGTGTGTAAACTTTACTATATCGTGAGTTGTAAGAATAATCTAGGAACTGACACAGGGATCCCTTAGTTCACAATCATACTAATAACGGGAAAAGCTGATGTAATGATGACGATAGAGCACAAATTATGAAATTCCAATTTCATTGCCTTAAATGTATAAATCCGCCACTGTCTACAATAAAAGATTTTTGACTTTGACATCAAGTCGCATAATAATTGTAGTAGCCACAAATGATAAGCACAGGTCAAATTTTTAACATAACATAAAATATGAGCAATAGCCGCCCAAGTCGTAGGTTAGCTGGCACAAAACCTGAACACAAGTCGTATGTTATCCGCCAGAAGTCATGAGTTAAAGTCGCTTAGAATAGAATAGAAACTTTTTATTTAAGTACTTTAGACTCACATATAGGTTAGTAGACTTAAGACTAATGTTAGTATTACCTATTCTTAATTACTATAAGGGCTCGATCCCATGTGAGATATCGCAGCAGCGACTTACATATACGCAGTCTAACTTACTGGCTATCATATTTAGAACGCTGTTGGAGCTGGCCCACACCCTGTGCACTAAGGAGGCACACCGTTTCCGCATAGTTGTGTAGAAACAGTCTACCTGAGCATCGGCGAACATCCCAGAGGCGCTACAGAAGCGAGGCAGCCCCACCAGCTTTCTAAATGCATTGTTATATTGAATGCGGAGGTCGCTGTACGATTTAAGCGTATATCTAGCCCACAGGTTGCACGTGTAGAATGTGCAATACGCTCGGAAGAGCGTAATTTTGACTCTTAGCGAACAGCGCGCAAACCTGCGAGCCAGCATGTTTGCCCTTATCGAGAACATTCTCCGCTCTCGTTCAATATTGTGATCGTCCTTAAGGCTGGGAGTCAATATATGACCAAGATATTTAAATTTAAATACCCTCTCTAAAGGCATGCTGTTGAGAAGTATTGGTGGAATTCTGTTAGGGCTTCTACCTTTAGCCTCAAAGACCATTACTTCCGACTTCTTACAATTATACAGCAGGCCATGCGTATTGGCGTATTTTTCACATAGGCCAACCAATTTTCTCAGACCACAAACCGACGCACTCGGCAGCACCATGTCATTTGTGTAACTGATATTATTAACGCAAACACCATCTACATAACAACCGACCCTGTTGCTGCTGAGCTCACCGATCAACTCATTTATATACAGGTTGAAGAGCGTTGGCGAACTCAATCCACCCTGTCTCACCCCGCGAGCGCGACGGTGGCGGGCCTGGGGAGTTGTAGCTTTTACATTGAAGCCATTACAGCTTAGCGTATTGCGGGCGTTCTTAGTACGCCTTTGCTCTTCACATTTATATCAAACTTTTACCTTTTCAGAGACGAATGCGGGATTCAGTTCTTGTGGCATCAATGCTGACTGCAAATCGGCATCGTTCTGAGCTTTCTGAAATATGATGTATTTTATGTATGAAAATCTTCAAACATTATAAAGACGCTAATAAGTAAAATTGGGATAAAGCAAGTGTTATTTAAATTTTAACTTTCTCTTATAAATAATTAAGTACAAATTTGAGAAAAATAATTCTTAGTGTTTGCTGCCATTGATCTACCTACGCAAATTTACTAGACAGGCTTTTATAGGGTTTCGAACTTTTTTATGTACCTATATAATAAAGTTCATCGGGTTTCAGAGAGGGTAAATAAAGAGTATGCATAAAAAACATGTAAAAAGACAATAGGTTTTTTGTTTGCGTGTTGACTACGTGTTTTTTGTGCAAAAACGTCAGAATTAGTATTATATAGTACTTTAACGTACTCTATCGGTGTTATACGTAATTTATAAATAATGAACACCAATGTAAAATAGAGAACAACACACTATTTTAAAACTCGGCTGGTAACCCTAGCACATTCAGATTTGTTGAACAAATTTTGATTTTGTGTGTGTGTGAATTATCTACGCTTTTGGCCGCGGGGCCTTTACAGCTTCCTAGTTGTTCAGAATTGTAACTATACGAGGCAAATATTTGCCAAATCCCCATAATATGGCATCAGCATTACATAGGTACATTTCACTTTAGAAAATCAATAATAATAATTACACATGACTATTTCCTGGTAAAAAGCAGTGATAGCCTAGTGGTTAGACCGTTGGACTGCAAAGTCAGAGGTCTCGGGTTCAAACCCAGGCACGCACCTCTGTCTTTTCGAAAGCATGTGCGTATGAAATATTAATGATCACTTGCTTTAACGGTGAAGGAAAACATCGTGAGGAAACCTGCATGCTTAAGAGTTTCTCGAAGGTGTGTGAAGTTCGCCAACCCGCACTGGGCCAGCGTGGTGGACTATGGCCTAAACCCTCTCAGTTTGAGAGGAGGCTCGTGCCCAACAGTGGGACAGTTGCTTAACAGGGCTAATATTATTATTATTATATTTCCTGGTAAATGATTAATAAGGGAACAAGTTACCATGTAGCTTTCATCATTTCCAGGTGTTTTAAGTTTACGAGCAATAAATAAAAAAAACACTGTCATGTCTATATTCCCCAAAGGGGGGTGGAAGAGGTAACACATTTCCACTATTGTCACTCCTGTAAGCCAGGACCCACAATGGTCTCCTTAGATGACTTTAAGGTTTCAGCCTTGGGGTTTCCCGGGAAGCGCTTTAATAATTATATGATAAAATAATCTTGGAACCCGCATGAAATTTAATTAGAAAGACAAACAGGAGGAGTAGGAAAAATAATAATTCCACTTTTCTCCTTTGCAAAACGGGAGGCACAAAAAAAGGCAGATCAGCCATAGAAAAGAAGACTACAACTAGGTTAAGCCCAGTTGTAAAGCACCAAGGATACGAAAAAATATTAACAGGGCCCTTTTGTGAGCCTCATGTTTGATTCCAGTTATAGGCATGGGAAAGGTGTACTGTGTACACCCACTTTTCGCCAACCATGTGAGATCTCATGTAATAAGGGACAAACCAATTGCCATATACCGGATCCAATTCCAGACTCTTGTTTGATATTGGGTATTTTTCGTTAGTAATACTACTTTCTTCGGATCTAGGGGATTTGAACCCAGAACCTCGTGATCGCAAATCACATCATTCACCACTTGACGAGACAGCCTGTGTGTAAAAATAATTCGTCTTATCCCCATAATATCCCAACGGTATTACACAAGTGCGCTGCACTCTAGAAAATCAATAATACGATAATTGCACATTGTTATGTTAGGGTCACAAGGTTCCAATAAAGACAACCATGTCGTTCAAAACATGTTTAATTAATCCCCTTAATACTAACTTATCTATCTATCTATCTATAACATCACGCCAGATCCCTTGCGGGGTAGGCAGAGGCCCTGGCTTCCTCAACTCTCATAGTACGTCTCATACACGCTCGCCGGTTACGGAGACTATACTAACTTATATTGCCCATTATAAGGTATACTGCCTAGGAAGCATGATATTGATACAGTTCTTATAAAGAAGTGTACATACTAAGTAAGAGCCACTAAAGAACCATACCTGGTCTCACCGATCCTCCCGATGCCCTTACATACATTCTTTCAGATACAGATACCGCACACAGGATCAGACTCCGACCTCGCCGGCGAGGTCGAAGAATCTCATGCCCGCTGGCCGGCGCAGCGCACCACGGCGAGCCACCTAGTATACGCCCTCCCCCATAGCGACTGCCCAAGCCGAGGCCGTTCCTCCTTGAGGCGCCCTTGAGCTAGTTGCCCGAGCGTAGTGGTTGCACGCTCGCCCTCTTATCTGGTGAAGCTGTAAAGGCCCCGCGGCCAACAGCGTAGATCATTCACACACACACACACACACACACACACACACACACAAACACACACACACACACACACACGCGCGCGCAGTACAGAAACATACCAATTTATTACATACTACACTACACATGATTATTTTCTATCTATCTATATCATTACGACAGATCCTTTGCGGGGTAGACAGAGAGTACACAGTCATTTCCTGACATACCTCTCTAGCTTCCTCCACTCTCATAGTTCGTCTCATACACGCGCGCCGGTTACGGAGACTCTTGACTTGCCCTTTAGATAAGGCACGGTCTATTTCGTCATGGTAAGATAGTCTAGTTCTTCCGCGGTACCTTTTTCCCTCCACTTGCTAGCATTTTTTTCTAATAATCATTTTCTAGCAAATATTTATAAGGGCACTGCTTTCCAGGTTTAGTTATGAGCAATAAATTTGTGGTTTAGTTATGAGCAAACCGTAAAGCCTGGTATGGGTGACCGTTTCTTGGCATTTTTATATATGAGCGTCACCGTGGTTCGGAAGTCACGTTAAGCCGTTGGTCCCGGTTACCATGTATTGCGGTAGTCGTTAAACCGAGTTGGAAGCCTTAAAAGCGGCTTGATAAGTTCCAACAGCAGGTGGCCACAAACCTGCCTCCGCCAATCCGCACTGGGTCCACGTGCTGAAGTATGGCCTTATCTCTCTTACCTCGATTCGGGAGAAAAGGCCTTTGTCCAGCAGTGGGCAGTATAGGCTGATCTTATCACGCGAGTAAAGAGAGAGGATAAAACAAGATTTGGTTATTGAATAAATGCTGGTAAATAATTCTCTCTACCCACTGGATTAAGTGACGGACGGCTTGGTCCATTGGTTAAGAGCTAGAGTCGCTCCGTCCATTGCATTAAGTAGACGCGGGTTTAATTCCCGCACGGGACAAATCTTTGTGTGACCCACAAATATTTGTTTCTGTCTGAGTATTTGTGCATTTGTGCACAGGAATAAATCCTATTGAGGGGCTAAAATTCCGCAGTGTCTCAAGACAAAAGTCTTTGACCATTATGTGTTGCCAGTGATTACTTACAGCACTGAGACATGGTCGCTTATGATGGGCCTCATAAGAAGGCTCAAGATCACCCAAAGGGTCATGGAGAGAGCTATGCTCGGAGTTTCCCTGCGGGATCGAATCAGAAACGAGGAGATCCGCAGGAGGACCAAAGTCACTGACATAGCACTCAGAATTGCTAAACTTAAGTGGCAGTGGACGGGGCACATCGCTCGTAGAACTGACGGCCGTTGGGGCAGAAAGGTTATCGAGTGGCGACCACGTGTAGTGGGTACCGATGACCTGGTGAAGGCCGCGGGTATAAGTTGGATGCGTACAGCACAAAGCCGGTCGTTGTAGCGGTCTTTAGTGGAGGCTTTTGTCCTGCAGTGGACGTCGTTCGGCTTAAGAAGAAGATGATGAGGGTGTAAGTTTTTCTAAAAAAAATCAAAATAAATACATTTTTTGCTATTATTCTGACACGTACTACATTTGATAATAAAGACTTAAATGTTCTTTCTTTAGTTACCTTTAGGCTTAGCATGAAAAATTTGATCGTTATCGTAACGCTGGCGAGTTCATATGCTCTTTTTATAATACCACACCGTCGCGCCTATATTCCCCAAGCGGGAGGTGGCAGAGGTGTACTAAGTACACCCACGTTTCGCTGACCATGTTAGGTCCCATGTAATAGGGGGCGAGCCTATTGCCATATACCGCGCACAATTCCACACTCCGGACTCGTACTGGGAAGTTTTCATTAGAAAAACTATACTTGTCCGAGCTAGGATTTGAACCCATGACCTCGTGCTCACAAAGCGATGCGCTTTGCCACTAGACCAACGAGGCAGTCATACCACAATATTTTAAATAAAGTCCCACAAGGATCTATTGGCTTGCGGCCAAAATCGAAACTACCGTTGTCATCAAGTGAAATGTCACTACATGACAGTCGCAGAGTCACCGTTTGCTATGAATTTTACCCAAGTTCTTTATTTAATTACCAACCGTGAGGACCCACCTGTTTATCTATTAGCCATATCTATCTATAACATCACGCCAGATCCCTTGCGGGGTAGGCAGAGAGTACAGAGTTCCAACAGGTTCTTTCCTTACATACCTCTCTGGCTTCCTCGACTCTCATAGTTCGTCTCATACACGCTCGCCCGTTACGGAGACTCTTGACTTTTCCTTCAGATAAGACTCGGTTTATTTGGTCGTGGTAAGATAGTCTAAACCTTCCCCGGTACCTGCATCCTTCCACTTTCACATTGTATATATGTTTTGTCATTCTTTCCTCTGGCATCCTTTCTATATGCCCGAACCAACAGAGCATGCCCTTTCTCATCTTTACACCGATACTATCTTTGCTAATGCGGTCGGTCAGCTTCACTCCCCACATCTTCCGCAGAGCTATTAGCAATAAATTATTATATTAGCAATATCTAGGGAGTAGAAAATTTTTACTAAATACTAATACTGATTTCATGCCATCACCCTCTTGTCAAATCAATGAGCCAAAATATACTTGTCGCACAATAAACGTGAACGTGACATCAAAAAATGTTTGGCATCGATATACCAGTCTATCATCACAAAGTTACAGTCGTTGTAATGTTTCTAATCGATATTATTAGACGCCAATCGAGCGCCAAGAATAACTCGTCAAACCTAACCGATACATGTCAACAAGTTCCGATTGTGTTGAACACTAGCAATCGATACCGGACATCGGTGTCAGACCGTGGGTAGCGCCGGGTATAATCAATAGTTCAGCCTAAATGTTTGTTGGGGAGCGGGCATAGGAGTACAGCGGAGCGATTATATAGGTGGTAAAAGGAGATGATTCGCACGATTCGTGCGAGTTAAATTCGTTGGTTAAAAGTTGTTGGAAACATTAAATAGTCGTTTTTTTAATAGGCAATGTTGTTTATAGTTTTAATTAAAGCTCTCTGATATAGAGCATGTAAAACTCTCTTGCAATAAAGCCGTTATAAGAAATGAAGGTATTTTTATCTATACATATAATAAAACTAGGTATAACGAAGTCGTCTCTGCACGAAATATTTTTCGAAAATAACAACCTAGTGGTATCATACTTCCAATGCAGAAGCCAATTCTACAATTTTTGGCTTTTGTATCTATTTGTCTGTTTGTCTGACCACCTATCTGTCTACCAGGCGGATTGTGATAAAATTTTGCCTTGTAATCTCTGCTTACCCCCCAAGCAGAGAGTACAAAGCTCCTTTAGGTTCTTTCCTTACAGATTTCTCTGGGTTTCTCCATTACTATGATTCGTCTCATACATGCTACGCGATTACGGACGCTCTTTATTAACACTTTAATAAGTATATATTTAACAATAAACCAGCCTTTACGGTCCCACTGCTGGGCAAAGGCGTTCTCCCACAAATTGAGGCGAGAGATTGGTCGTACTCCACGCGGACCTAGTGCGGATTGGTGGAGGCAGGTTTGTAGCCATCTGCTGTTGAAACTTATCAAGTTGCCTTTAAGACATCCAACTTAGCTTAAAGACTTGTACCTCATAATGTGGTGACTGGGACCAACGGATTTACGTGTCTATCGAAACAAGGAAGCATTCGAAACTGGCGTTACAAACGGTCACCCACCTGCCGCCCGCCCAATATATCCGGTAGTAGCGAGTTCAGTTCCCGCACAGCCAATTCTTTGTGTGACTCATATATGCTTGTTTCGGGTTTGTGTATGTGATTTCCATGTTGTAAACGCACCCACGTCACAGGAATGATTCCTAATAGGAAGCTAAGTTGTTTTTAAAATCACAAAATTGGTCACAGCAAATAAGGGTATTGTGTCGTAAACATTCGCTATCGCGTCAATACTATGACTGGGACCAACGGATTTACGTGTCTATCGAAACAAGGAAGCATTCGAAACTGGCGTTACAAACGGTCACCCAACTGCCACCCGCCCAATATATCCGGTAGTAGCGAGTTCAGTTCCCGCACAGCCAATTCTTTGTGTGACTCATATATGCTTGTTTCGGGTTTGTGTATGTGAATTCCATGTTGTAAACGCACCCACGTCACAGGAATGATTCCTAGTAGGAAGCTAAGTTGTTTTTAAAATCACAAAATTGGTCACAGCAAATAAGGGTATTGCGTCGTCAACATTCGCTATCGCGTCAATACTAAAACCACAAGCGGCCATACTGATTTCCCATGAGTACTTTAAATTTACGCGGGATGTTATTGCACTAGTAGTTTCGGGTAAACTAAATTGTTTATGATCTGTTTAAAGTAAGTATACAGTAGTTTATAAAAGCTGTAAATGTAATGTATTAACGCAATACCCGAAAGTAGTTTGTTCTAAATTGGTAACTGAATTTATTCAAACAATTTTTAATGTATCTTACATTTCTTTTAATTTGCAAAAAATGCTGTTACTCTTTCAGTGCGCTATAACAAACTAATTTTATTCTTGATTCAAAGCATTCGGAGATTTAAAATGCATTTCTAAAACATATTTCTTAATACGCACACATTCACATACAAGTTTGATGGTTAATTGTGGTATAAAAGTATTTTAAAGAGAAATTTGGTTTTTGTATTGAATTTGTGAAGCATTTATCTAATCGGGGTTTCTGAGGTCTTCCGTTATTTACGATACACCTTGTATACACTACCTTTACTATATCATCACGCTAGATTCCTTTCGAGAATGCAATGAGTCTATATAATATACCCTGAGTATATAATCGTACATACTAGTTGGTCTAGTGGCGAATAGTGCTTTACGATCACGAGGTCCTGGGTTCAAATCCTATGTCGGACAAATTTCGTATTTCTATCGAAAAATTCCAAGTATCAGTCCGGAGTCTGGATAAAAATAGGCTTGCCCCCTATTGCATGGTATACCAAACATCGTCGGCGAAAAGTGAGTGTATACAGTACACCTCTGCCACCAGGTAGGTATATAATAGAAAATAATATACTGTCACGCTTATACTTAATGGGTGTGGCAAAGGTGTACTACGTACGCCCACATTTTATCAAATATTTGAAGTACCAATCAAATAGAGGAGAGCTTATTGCGCGTGTTACTTTTTTTAATAGCCAATCTGTATCCCACTGAAGGCCTCCCTTTTACGTCTCTTCACAAATCGATCCTGGGCCTGTAATATGTATGTCTTGTTATTGTTATTATACGAGAAAAATACCCAGTCAAATAAAAGCTCAGGCGTGGCTTTAAAAAATATATTATTTTATAATATAACAATATATAATGTTATCTGTACTCTCTGCCTACCCCGCAAGGGATCTGGCGTGAGGTTATAGATAGATAGATAGATAGATATAATGTTATAAATGTTAGAGATCGTGTGAACGTTAAGAGTGCTTAGAAGATATTGAGGCATTATCCTTGACAAACAAACATGTTTATGACGGCGTCGCCTACGCAGAGTGCGCCGTTATAATTCATATTTGCAAATTAATCAAAGCAGTTAGTGGAACTGAACAGAGACTAAACATCTAATTTGATATCTGTTTACAATGACGTGTTTAACAAATACACAGTTAAGGCAAGTTATGCTGAACCATCAAAATAATTCTTGAAATAGATTTGCATGTGAAATACTTTGTTTTTACTGCATCATCTTTTGATGTACTTGCACTGAACTGAGTACGGGTTGGGAATACATAACTATACATTTTCACAACGCAAGTTCGTATCACAATGGGTGCAACAGAAAATCAGCGTCAGCTGTTTCAAGCGATGCATCTATGTTGAGTGCCTGTATGTAATATATAATAGCCTTTTCAGTGCCGCACCAAAGAAAATCAATATAACTTGTAATTATTTATAAACTGTGCCTTTATTGTGGTGGTGAGTTAATTACGGATGTAAATCAGCCGCACAGTGGTTAAGAGCTTAAGCCGCTCCACCCACTGTGTCCAATATTTGCGGGTCCGATTCCCGCACGGGACAAATTTTAGTTTGTTTTTAGTTTGTCCCACTTATTCGTCGCACATTCCAAAAATTTCTTGTTACGTCCCAAACGAAATTTAGATATTGTTTCGTCCCATTTCATCAAAATTACTAAAGTACTGTAAGTAAAAAATATGTTACACATTCCAACATATTTTTATTTTTGTAGATGTACACTACGACAAGTGCATGGCAATAATTGTATCATCGAGAAAAAAATTTGATGACCCGTTTCAGTAGACTGGAATGAAAAGACCGAATATTATTTGGTCTTTGGTTGGTTGGTTCGTTAGTAATATTTTTTACTATATTTGTACCTTCCTACACAATTTACACTGTTATAAAAATCTATACCGGTATAAACGAAATAATTGGTGGATGAAACTTAAGGGCCCAGCGCTATCGAACATTTATCGACCGGGAGAGTGACAGTGATGAAATTACTTAACAAAAGAATAATAAGGGACGGATATATTTTTTTTTTTTTTTTTTTTTTTTTACAATTTAGTTATTTATTTAAACAAAGAAGAATATTATATACAGTATGTACAATTATATAAAAAAACAGCAAATAAATTTTAATAAAAACGGGTGTAAAAAAGGAAAATACCTATTTACATAGGGCCAAATGGTTCCACGCCACTGTCAGTTGGCAGTGTACCTAGAACGCTGGCAGCATTGCCGCGCTGAATAGCAATGCTTATATGCTGACCAAAATACATACCAGCGTTCCGGTCGCCAGTACACTCCACCAAACGTTTCGAAATTTCTCGAAACATCCGGTGGGCTCCCGGCCCCCACGGACCCAATGTCTCTACCCCAAACGCCTCAAACATGTATCCCGAGCCAAGGGAATCATATTTGCGGCGTTTGAGGGATTCTGCGCTCAGTGCAGCGTTGCCTGCCCGCACCGAGGACGCTGGAAGATGAGACGGAGCGAGAGTGTCGACGCATGTAGCGTCCCACACTAACGGCCGTCCCATCTTCCAGGGTACCAGCGTCATACCATCGGGCCTCTTGCCATCATCTCGATGGAGACCAGCCGGTTCAAGGATGGCCGCCATGTTGACGTTGGCAAGGGCACGGCGTATGACGCCGTTGAGACTGGCATGACGCGCAATCCGTCCGGCACTTCTGCGGCATGAGAGTCCGTGGTGGCCGAGCTGGTTGACTCTACTACCACACTGACAATGGTGTGGAACAAGACAAGGAACCCCTAAACGAAGACACAATGCAACACGAAATGCAGTGGGGTCTAATAGGGTCCCAAGATGGACAGAAGGGTGCGCCTGTAGCCAAAGACCCGACTCCCACTCAGAAGCAGCGAGGATACGAGCGCGATCCGCAGAACTAAGGGACGTTTCAATAAGGTTTTTCCGTGTAAGTTCGCAGATCGGGCGATCCCACTGCTTCTGGGAAGTCGGATCTGTGGGAGGAGTAGTGTTTGGACAGGCCAATAGCCAAGCATCCTTGCCTTCATCCAAATATGGGATTCTGAAGTTGGTCAAAGAAGGTAACAAAATTCTTTTTACTAGACCAAGTGTGCTATGGACTGAAGACAAGAAGGCTGGGAGCGATAAACTTGAAATTTTGCGAATTCCCAAACCTCCTTTCCTGACCGGAAGAGAAGCCTGGGACCACGCGCGATCATCTAGACAACAATTTGAAATAGAGCTGACTGTATCTCTCACGATGTTGTCAAGCCTCTGTAAAATGTCGTTATGTGTCCAGAGGTGACAACATCGAAGAGCATACGTAAATTTAGGAACAAAAAGACAGTATTTAATAATGTTGAAGGCCATGTGAGAATTTATTTTGTGCAAGCGATCCGAAACAGACTCAAAATTTTGAATTTTTTCGTCAATAAAGTCCTGAAAAGAATCATCGAGGATGGGACTTCCTAGAAGACGGAGGTTACTGCTATTAATTAATTTGATATTAGGTGCCAAATCATTGAATTTTTTCTTAATGACGTCTTTATCGGAAACGGTATCAAATAAATAGAGCTCGCACTTTTTATAGTTTAATTCCAAACCGATGGATTTGAGTTCTTCAATCAAGAATTTCAGATCACGCAGAACCGTATCTACGTCCCCTCCAAGTGTCCCATCATCGAGGTACCACACATTGAATTTTGACTCTAAACGCATGATGATAGGGTGAATTGCTAAACTGAATATGGCCGGACCAAGGGGGTCACCCTGTTGACAGCCGACAGCCGAATCTATAAGGTTACCTTTGTACACTAATTTTGATGGATAACTATAACATTGCCGAAGAAAATTAAAACAGTTAGGAATTTTGTGGTTTATTTGAGTCAACAGGGCAAATCTGTCCACCGCGTTAAACGCATTCCTTATGTCAACCTTGACGGATATATTAAACACGTGCTCGGAAATAAACGACGTATATGCAAAAACAAATTTTATCTTTTTCTAAAGAAAACTACAATATGAATTGAAAAACAACTTTACAAGAACTTTGCAACAATTGTTTGCTATAAAAAAAATAAGTTTATTTCAGACGTGTCCATATTTTGTTAGTTTAAAAAAATCTAAGAGCTACGTTAGGGTCACATGAATGCTAATTTTGCGTTGAAATCGGAAAATCTATAGCAAAAGAGATAACTTAGAATTTTTTCGTAAAAATTTCGTTTAATCGTGTATTCCTTTTACCAGATTCTAAAATATACAGTTAAACATCATATTTCGAAATATTAAGTCTCTAATCCATATATTTCCTGAAGAGCTTTGTACTCCACAAAGATACGTTTTATTTCGCGGTAGTCTCTTAACATTTCCTCCCTCTGTAAGACGTGATGATACCCACTCGTATATTTAAAAACACCGTCACGCCTATATTCCCCAGAGGGGGTGGCAGAGGTGTACTGAGTACACCCACGTTTCGCCGACGATGTTAGGTCCCATGTAATAGGGGGCGAGCCTATTGCCATATACCGGGCACAATTCCAGACTCCGGACTCATACTGCGAATTTTTCGTTAGAAAAACTACATTTGTCCGACCTAGGATTTGAAGCCAGGACCTCGTGATCACAAAGCGATGCGCTTTGCCACCAGACCAACGAGGCAGTCATATATTAATTCCCCTAAAGTCGAAAGTATGGATAAGGTTGAATGTGGAGTGGCACAAAATCTTAGTCAATGTAGGTACCAGGACATCATAACATACTAGGAGATCTTAGCTTATGAGCGATACACTCCAAACAGATAGGCGAGTAGGATATTCGGCCTGTATTGTCTGCCACCACAAGAGCCTAAACACCTCTCATCTCATTTCGTTCAAATGTACTGACCCGTCTTCTTCCAGTACCTATATCGTTTATATGAGCTAAGATCTTCTACTCTATTATGCCCAGGTACTTTGACCAAAGATATTTGACGTACCATGTAGCGCAGTGGTTAAGAGCTTAAGTCACTCCGCTCACTGTGTCTAATGGTCGCGGGTTCGATTCGCACGGGACAAATCTTTGTGTGACCCACAATTATTTGTTTCTATTGTGTATGATATTTGTGTATGTGAATTTTCATGTTTGTAAACGCACCCACGATATAGGAATAAATCATAGTGTGGGTTGCCCCACACTATGAATTATTCCTATATCGTGTTTAAAAATATAAATAAAATTATAATTAATGACAGAATATATAAACTATATATTCTTGCTACTACAAAGGACGATCGAGGAGACGGAAAACGTATCCATGGAATCACCTGTGGAACCCGATTTTTTTATTTAAATCTCGCTAAGAATAGGATTTTACAAAATTAATATGCAAATTATAATCAATGGACCATCATTATATACTATACATACATACTAAAACATTTATACTCAAAATGATGTTTTAGTTTTTCCTTGATGCTTTTTAGTCGGTCTGTACATATGAAGTTAAAATGATCATATTAAAAAAATGGGACGAACCAAGAACCAAAAATGGAACATAACAGGGATAAAATAATTAAATATGAATATAAATGACTTTTGAGACGTAATAGAAATAGAATGTGGTCCGAATTAGAAAGCAAATACGAAAAGGAGATGCCGTAATAAGATGTTTCTATACAATTTAAGCGTGGCACTGCGCGGGGTGGCACAGGGCGAGAGGGACGTTACGCCCAACCCACATTTGTATTTGCCATCTGGCGGAGACTGGTAAAAACTAAACGGTTCGTCAATGTCAATGTTACTTGTAAGTTTATATCATCTGCCGTAATATAAGAATTATATTACGGCAGAAAGCATTTTTAAATTAGGAAAAATATAAACTTACAAGTGAAATGTGATATTATTTGTGTGACCAGAATGTCGATCCAAGTATTTTTTGCACGTTAAGATACACCACTTCATTATAAAGGTTTTAAATATAATAATAATATTAGCCCTGTTAAGAAACTGTACCACCGTTGGGCACGGGCCTCCTCTCAAACTGAGAGGGCTTAGGCCATAGTCCACCACGCTGGCCCAGTGCGGGTTGGTGAACTTCACACAACTTCCAGAAACTCTTAAGCATGCAGGCTTCCTCACGATGGTTTCCTTCACCGTTAAAGCAAGTGATAATTAATTTTTAATACGCACATGCTTTCGAAAAAACAGAGGTGCGTGCCTGGGTTTAAACTCGAGACCTCTGACTTTGCAGTCCAACGGTCTAACCACTAGACTATCACTGCTGCTTTAAAGGTTTTATTTTTAGTTAAAATAGATAAAATTTTAAAGTTATGCAAACTAGAGCGGACGTGTGAATGGAGCGAGTAGCGATGACAAAGCCACGCCCACCCCGATGACGTCTTAACGTCGACTTTAAGGAATTCAAAACGCTTGCTAGCTTAGGCCATCTACTTTTTGTATATGCTTGTGTGGTCCGAACGAAGAATTTTTTTTTTATGTGGGACGAAAATTTATGGGATTTTACGGCAAAAGCGGTGCTTGGGATGTCAAACGGTGGACGCAAATGTGACAAGAAAACTTGGTGGTGGAACGACACAGTCCAAAGTGAGATAGTGGTCAAAAAAACCCTCTTTAAAAAGTGGCAAGCGTCAGGATCCCCTGGAGACCACGACGCATACAGGGCGGCAAAACGTGCCACTAAGAAAGCGGTTGCCAGAGCCAGGCGAGACAACTTACAGCCGTTATACGACAAGCTGGAATCGCCTGAGGGTCAGAAGCTTATCTACAAATTGGCACGTTCCAGAGTCAATGCGACACAGGATATTTCCAAATGTCGCTGTGTTAAAGACTCTGACGGTAACCTGTTGTGCGAGGACCTCGCGGTGAAGGAGAGATGGCGCTCGTATTTTCACGGACTGCTGAACCAGCGACATAAAGAGGTGCGGCCACCGGACCTCCCTGCAAATCAGGGACTAGTGCCACCGATAACGTTCGATGAGGTCCACTTAGCTCTTCGTCGCATGAAGAATAGGAAAGCTGTCGGATCCGATGGTGTGCCCATCGAAGCTTGGAAGGCAATGGGACCTCGTGGTGTGGGCATCTTAACCAACCTTTTTAACCGCATACTCCTCACCAGTAAAATCCCCAACCAATGGAGGCTGAGTATTATTACTCCTGTCTTCAAAGGCAAGGGATCGGTGCAGAAGTGCGGAAACTACCGCGGTATAAAGGTAATGTCTTACACCATGAAGCTCTTTGAGCGTATAGTAGACTCCCGGATCCGACAGGAGAGTACAATCTCAGAGTGTCAATATGGGTTTCGCCCTGGTCATGGGACCATGGACCCTGTTTTTGCCCTAAGGGTCGTCATGGAAAAATACAGGGCGAAGAATACGCCTCTGCATTTCATGTTCTTAGACATGCAGAAAGCTTTCGACTGTGTCCCTCGCGTGGCGATCTGGTGGGCATTGTGGTCCAAAAGGGTGCCAGAGACCTATATTGACATCATCCCGGATATGTATCGCTATTCCGATTCATTTGTACGGACCGCTGTTGGCGACACCAAATCCTTCCTCATCACAGTCGGGGTCCACCAAGGCTCGGTTCTCAGTCCTTACCTGTTCAGCGCGATATTAGATGAAGTTACGAAAAGTATCAGAGATGCACATGAGCAGCCTCCGTGGCTGCTTATGTATGCTGACTATATCGCGCTGGTGGATGCGGACGGGGGGAGACTGGTGCGACGTGTGAATGCGTGGAAGGAGTTACTTGAGAACAGTGGTCTTAATATAAATGTGGCGAAGAGTGAGTACATGGCCTGTAATACTACAGATCCCCTACCCGTTCGCATAGGTGAAAACCAAGTCGAACGAACGGACCAGTTTAAATACTTGGGATCTGCACTCCATGCGACTGGGGACATCGATTACGACGTCAAGGCTCGCATTGCAGCAGCTTGGGCAAAGTGGCGTGAGGTGGCTGGTGTTATTTGTGACCCTAAAATGCCGGTTAAGCTAAAAGGACAGGTCTATAAATCCATCATTAGGCCTGTCTTTCTATATGGCAGCGAAACGTGGCCAGTGCTTGAACGGCACAAGCAAGAGCTGCGTGTCACGGAAATGAAGATGCTGCGCTGGATGTGTGGAGTGTCGCGGAAAGATCGCATCAGGAACTCCCGTATCCGCGGCAGCCTTCTTGTCCGTGATAAAGCAGATAAAATGCAGGAGAGCCGCCTTCGATGGTACGGCCACGTCTTAAGGAAACCGGCAAATTACGTGGGCAATAAGTGCCTGACCATGCCGCCTCTGCCGGGACCTGAAAGAAGAGGTAGACCCAAGAAATGCTGGCTTGATGTCGTCAGGGATGACATGCCTGCCAATGGCCTCGCCACAAAGGATGCCGAAGACCACGCGAAGTGGAAAAGGAGAAGCAAGAAAGCGGACCCCGGGCTCCGAAGCAGCAGCTGAGGATGCTACCGGGAACACGCTCAGACGAAGAAGAAGAAGAGAAAATTTATGGGATTTTTATATAAAAACCTATAACACTTTTTCACATTAAATTCGAATTTTGGATGAAATTTGGCATACAGATAGTTTATTACCTGGATTAATTCCTTAGATACTTACTAGAAATTTTTGATCCCGAAAAAGTGTTAAGTTCCTGCCTAGAGTCAACGCAGATAAAGTCGCGGGCAGAAGCTAGTTGGATATAAAATTGGAACTTACATCCTGATGACCATTAACGAAAAGTAAAATCACACAAAACGTAACAAGTTTCAACATTTTCAATATGTTGCACCACAAGAAGTATACTCAAAGTCACGTGTTCAACAAACAAATCATTATATTTTTATATAAAACTATAAAAAAATCCATTTACTTCGCATTGGACGTAAAAAGTAATGTATTTTATTCTTTATGTTGGTGAAAATGTGAAGAAATGAAGTGGTTCGGTTTACTACTGACCTGCTCCTGTGCGTTCGGACAGTATTATGAAAAGGTAATATTTAGGGTTTTCCATTTCATAATTGGCGATTGGAACCCTCTGAAAATCAGTTTTTGTGCAGGCAGAACTGTATTACTGAGAAACAGGTAAAATTTTGAAAAAAGTAGAGACAAAAAGCTTTAATTTCACAAAGTTTTTTTTTTATTGTTTAAAGAGTAGTGGTAAGAGACCGTTGGACTGCAAAGTCAGAGGTCTCGGGTTCAAACCCTGGCACGCACCTCTGTATTTTCAAAAGCATGTACGTATTGCATAACGGAGTGCTTATCCCAACGCTGTTATATGGCAGTGAGAGATGGGTATGTAAGAAGGAGAACGAAAGCGGGATAAATGCGGTCGAAATGCGATCTCTGCGGAAGATGTGCGGAGTCACGCTGACCGACCGTATTCGCAACAGCGTAGTAAGAAAGCGAGTAGGTATGAAAGATATCGGTGTAAAGATGAGAAAGGGTATGCTCCGTTGGTTCGGGCATATAGAAAGAATGCCAGAAGAAAGAATGACAAAACAGATATACAATGCGAAAGTGGAAGGATGTAGGTGCCGGGGAAGACCTAGACTATCTTACCATGACCAAATAGACCGTGTCTTAGCTGAAGGGCAAGTCAAGAGTCTCCGTTACCGGCGAGTGTGTATGAGACTAACTATGAGAGTGGAGGAAGCCAGAGACGTATGTAAGGAAAGAATCTGTTGGAACTCTGTACTCTCTGCCTACGCCGCGAGGGAGCTGGCGTGATGATATAGATAGATAGATAGATGTACGTATTAAAAATTAATGAGCCCTTGCTTTAACGGTGAAGGAAAACATCGTGAGGAAACCTGCATTCCTAAGAGTTTCTCGAAGGTGTGTGAAGTTCGCCAACCCGCACTGGGCCAGCGTGATGGGACAGTTTCTTAACAGGGCTAATATTATAGTTTTATTATATCCGGGTCACTAGCAGATGATACACATACAAAGTCAGTTTACTTATAGTAAAAATCATACCGCGTGCTCACTTACAGGCCCTTTTTAATATTTAACTAAAGACCTCTTTCACTACCCTTGACAAAAGTGTGAAGTAGACCACTTAATAAGTAAAGTTGCAAGCAGAGGTGGGCATAATGTAATCAGGCTAATGATTACAATTGTATATGTAGTGTATATGTAATTTTTAATCATTAATACACCATCACGCCTATATTCCCCAAGCGGGGGTGGTTAATCATTAATCCGATTATATTTCAATTAGTTGCCTTACTTGAGGTAAATTGGCATAAATAGTTCAATTTTCCCTTACTTTATTATCTATCTATAGCTGAAAGATGTTTTCAGCAGGACAAAGGCCAAAGCTCGCCACGACGATAAATTCTGTGCTGTACCCATCCAACTTTTACCTCTGCCTACCTACCTTCTACCTTCACCTGTTCATCAGTCAGCCTGGTGGGGCATCTTTAGAGAGTGGAGTGGAGCTCTTTTACCATGCTGGAACTTGTCCACAGCCAGAGTTTACGAATCTGGGGCGAGCCAAGCGAAGTGCAGTGGGAGCTCTGCACATCGTCACGAATCACGCGCAGCCGATTCATGCTGATGTAAAACCTGAAAACTCTGTGGATATTACTGAAACGGTAACTTGGTTTTCTTTTGGGTGTTTATTAGGGGATTTTTGAGTACCACATACATATACATAATATAGAGAACAGAGGGCTTGGAACGACAATTTTGACGTTAGGGTGACGCTAGCGAGTTGATATGCCATCCTTCTCATAGGTATTCTAATTTATTAAATAAACATAAAAGTGTTAGCATGCTTAATCGCTAGCGTCACGCTTACGTAAAGATTTTCGTGCTAAGCCCTCTGCAATACGATTGTATAAATCGAGAATGAAAGGCTGATTTGTATTATGAAATTTGGAAAAAAAGCACTACCTACTAACATTTTTGTATGAGAGAAATTCTTAAGATTTAGATAAAAATTCTTTAGTTATTGGTAATGTTATGTTTATTTCACTTTAAACTGGGTAATGTAACCATCGGACACGACTAATTAGTGTCAAGTTAAGTTAAAACTGTGCAGACATTATCGTACAAAATTTTGTAAATCCTTTATAAATTGTTCTAGTTCTAATCCTTTATAATTTGCCACGTGGTTCCCGGCTTAGAATAGGACCAACCCATCTCTTCCCATCGGGTGTCGTACAAGGCGACTAAGGGAAAACTAGGGAATGGGCAGCAGCGTTCTCTTAACAATTCTGCGATCAAAAACTGCGCTCGCCAACCCGCCTGCCAAGCGTGGCGAGTATGGCAAATCCCCCCAATCACTATTATGGAAGAAAAGAAGAAAACCAGGCCCCTAGTCCTCGGCGGTCCTGATCGTCCTGGCCACGGTAGCAGCCATGGTAACGACAGGACAAGGGGTGCTAAGAATCTCCGGCAGAGATTCGGCTACCACCAACAACGAAAATTGGCCCTGGTCACATACAACGCACGCACTTTGAGGACAGATGAGAAGCTTGTTGAGCTGGAAGAAGAGATAAACAAGTTGCGGTGGAATATTGTAGGTTTATCGGAGGTCCGAAGAGAGGGCGAGGACACGATAACCTTAAAATCCGGCAACTTGTTTTACTACCGGGAGGGCGAACAGCAGTCCCAAGGTGGTGTCGGATTTATCGTCCACAAGTCACTCATAGACAACGTTGTGTCCATCACTAGTGTGTCGAGCAGGGTAGCGTACCTGATACTCAGAATATCCAAAAGATATTCGCTGAAGGTCATACAGGTCTACGCACCGACCTCGACATACTCAGATGATGATGTCGAAGTTATGTATGAGGACATTAGTAGAGCCATACATGCTTCCGAAACACACTTTACAGTGGTTATGGGTGACTTCAATGCGCGGCTGGGCAAACGGGGCGATGATGAGTTGAGAGTGGGGCAATTTGGATATGGGCAGCGCAACCCCAGGGGTCAGAGGCTGGCCGAATTCCTGGAGAAAGAGGGACTCTTTATGATGAACTCTTTCTTCCAGAAGCCGCCTCATAGGAAATGGACCTGGATGAGCCCTGATGGTTCCACCAAAAACGAAATAGACTTCATAATGAGCACCAAGCGACAAATATTTGATGATGTCTCCGTGATCCACAGGGTAAAAACCGGCAGTGATCACCGAATGGTCAGAGGCACATTAAATATTAATGTCAAAATGGAAAGATCGCGTCTGATGAAGTCTACGCTCCGACCTTGTAATGCACATATCCAAAACCCCGAGAACTTTCAACTCGAATTGGCAAACCGCTTCGAATTGCTAGACAGCAGCGCATCAGTGGACGAAATCAACAACAGGCTGGTAGAGACTGTCCATACGGTCGGGTCTAAGCATTTTAAGCCCCACCGTAAAAATAGACCTCAAAAACTATCCAACTACACCCGAAACCTCATGGCTGAGCGACGTTCCATGACGCTCCAAACCTCCGATGATGCTAAGTCCTATAGGCAGCTCAATGGACAGATATTGAAGTCCTTGCGACAAGACTTATGGTCCTTCAATACAAGTCGTATTGAGGAGACCATAGCTCAGAACAAGGGCTCTAAAGTGTTCGCAAGAGACGCGTCTATTGGGCAAAGCCAGTTGACGAAGCTGAAGATGGAGGACGGAAACGTAACGTCGAATAGGTCGGAGGTGCTCAGGGAGATAGAGAGGTTCTATGGGCAGTTGTATACCTCAGTAGCTGAACCTGTTGTTGACTTGGTAAAAGACCCAAGAGCCAAGCTAACCCGACACTACACTGAAGATATCCCGGACATCAGCCTGTACGAGATTAGGATGGCTCTCAAACAACTCAAAAATAACAAAGCGCCGGGCGAAGACGGAATTACCGTAGAGCTTCTGAAAGCGGGCGGAACGCCAGTACTTAAAGTCCTTCAGAGGCTGTTTAATTCCGTCTTGCTCGAAGAGAAAACGCCGGAAGCATGGAACAGGGGTGTGGTGGTACTGTTTTTCAAGAAAGGTGATAACACTTTACTGAAGAATTATAGGCCCATCACACTGCTGAGCCATGTTTATAAGTTGTTTTCGAGAGTCATTACGAATCGTCTCGACCGCAGGTTTGATGACTTCCAGCCTCCCGAACAAGCCGGTTTCCGGAAAGGCTTTAGTACCATAGACCACATACATACGCTGCGGCAGATTACACAGAAGACCGAGGAGTATAATCGGCCACTATGCTTGGCGTTTGTGGACTATGAGAAAGCCTTCGATTCGATCGAGACTTGGGCGGTTCTTAGATCTCTCCAGCGATGCCGCATTGACTATCGGTACATCGAAGTGTTGAAGTGCTTGTATAATAACGCCACCATGTCAGTCCGAGTACAGGGGCAGTGCACGAAGGCAATCCCCATAAAAAGAGGAGTAAGACAGGGAGACGTTATTTCTCCGAAACTGTTTACGGCCACCTTAGAGGACGCCTTCAAGCTCTTGGAATGGCAAGGACTTGGCATCAACATCAATGGCGAATACATCACTCACCTTCGATTTGCCGACGACATTGTGGTCGTGGCGGAGTCGCTGGAAGATCTAGGACGAATGCTTGGTGACCTCAACAGAGTATCTCAACAAGTGGGTCTTAAAATGAACATGGACAAAACCAAAATAATGTCTAACGTCCATGTCGTACCCACCGCACTCACCGTTGGGAACTCTACTCTTGAAGTTGTCGACGAATACATTTACCTGGGACAGGTAGTCCGGTTAGGTAGGTCCAACTTTGAGAGAGAGGTCAATCGACGAATCCAACTCGGCTGGGCAGCGTTCGGGAAACTGCGCAATATCTTCTCATCCAAAATACCTCAGTGCCTTAAGACTAAAGTTTTTAGTCAATGTGTGTTACCAGTGATGATATATGGATCAGAGACGTGGTCTCTTACAATAGGTCTCATAAAAAAGCTCAGAGTTGCTCAGCGAGCTATGGAGAGAGCTATGCTCGGCGTTTCTCTACGCGATCGAATCAGGAATGAGGAGATTCGTAGAAGAACCAAGGTCACCGACATAGCCGTTAAGATTAGCAAGCTGAAGTGGCAATGGGCGGGCCACATAGCGCGTAGATCGGACGGGCGTTGGGGCAGAAAGATTCTAGAGTGGAGACCACGTATTGGCAAGCGCAGCGTGGGACGACCGCCTGCCAGATGGACCGACGATCTTGTGAAAATCGCAGGAAGTCGTTGGATGCAGGTGGCATCGGACCGGTTACGCTGGAAAGCGATTGGGGAGGCCTATGTTCAGCAGTGGACAAGTATAGGCTGAGATGATGATTATAAATTGTTGTTTAAACAGCCTTTCTCTTCGAAATATGATGTTCAGTTGGCCAAAGTTTGCCGCTAAGTCGCTCTGTCATCACTTAGCTATAAGACTGAATATATATGATATACAGGCAGTACATACCGAAAATAGGTAATAGTACCGATAGAAACAGATTTTACTATAAAAAACCTTACAGGAAATGAAATAAAAATCAGCAGTTTTAAGGTTTTGCCACATACGACGCAGCGCAACGGTGGCGCTGCTTGGGGAGTTGTAATGTACTGAAATGTACGGCAGAGTGATTACAAACGAAGCACGGGGGGAGCTAGATGACAAAACGCCTGCGAGCGGGTATCGGGCGGCCGCCCGGCCGGAATGACTTCGCTCCCGCAGTGTGACGTGTGCGCCACGCTGCCGACCGCCGACCGAGCGTAGCCGAGCGCTTCCGTCGCGCTCCGTCGGCTATTTGACAAAACCTTTACACATTTTGTACGAATGACTATCTATATCGCTCCGTCCATTTGGATCCATTAGATAGCTCTATTGATAGATCCTAGAGCACTTTTCCTCCACTAGAATCCATAATGCGAATGAGTTTCAAAAGAACGGTTTTTTTTTTCTGGAGACTGTCGTCGTGGTGATCGTATTGATGGATGCATTGGTGCTTCAGCTTATGCGCAGCTTTTCATCACATCCTATATAAAATGTTGGGTAGTAAATAATCAATTCATTTCTAATATTTAAAATAAACTCCATGACCCAACAGAATATGCTTTTAAAATTTCAGTACTTTCAGATGTTCCCCAATTTTTCGATTAGCGGTTTGTCAGGTATGACATGTAAACCGGTATTTTAACTATGTTTGTTCTAACATTGTTTGTTATACAACTATATATAAACATTGTTTGTTCTAACTAATTTTATATGAAGACGGTTAGGATTGACGTTGTAGGAGTTGTCGGGAATTTTACGGTGAAAAAATTATTAATGTTGATTTAGAAATTAATAAATATTACTATTCTAAAAAAAAACTTTAAGGGGAAAGCGAAGGATGTCAAACAAAATATTCAGACGGGATCTTCTACTATCCGTCAAAGATTAAATATTACGGAAGATAGTTAATTTTGGTACAAAATTCTTCTCCTAGTAGTACTATTCAATTCATCTTCTAATTTAGTTTATATACATTTATTATATTATATAAATTTATAGTTAGAAGGAGTGCTACACCCACCTATCCGTGCGCTGTAAATGTGAACGACGTAATGTCATGATAATTTTTATTCATTTAGTAATTGTATCTTTTATTGTGATAGTCTTTTAGTGTATATTCGATTTATTTTTTTATAATAATGAAATATATTTTCTTGTTGGAGAAACTACTAAAGTTTTAGTGTTTTCGACCCAGAATTGCGTACAACTGAAAGCCATTACAGCAAATTCTTGTTTTTTACAAACCAAAATTGCTGCCCGTTTCATATTTGTTTTTTTACTATAATGGCGTGCAGTATTGGCAATTCGAATGTCGGAACCGACGTTAAATGGTCATAGTAAATCATAAACAACTCAATCCCATTTAACAATTTAAAACCTCAGTGGCATAGAGATAAGATCTATTTTTCAAGAGAATATTTGAACGCACGACGCGTTGTGTGAACACGTCTATACAAATACTACTATACTTCTTTACTAGCTGATCGCGACTGTGCACGCCATCGCGTTGGTTCTATCATACCTTTAGTTTTAGTCGGATTATTTCAGATATTAAAATAATATACAAATCAGTTCAGCCATTCTCTAGTATTGCGCTTACCATGAACAGCATTTGATTGTTATTTATGTAGATTTGATATAGACAAAATGAGCGCTATAATTATTTAAGCTTTATAATAAGCGTTACAATAAGTTAAGCTCGCTCTTACGAATTAACTTTTGGTGCGTAAATCTGAAATGCACATTCGCTGCAGGGTAAAACCTGAATGATTTTAGCATAAAATCAGTCGCCGCAGCTATTGGGGAGACTTTTATCCTGGAATTGGACATCCATTCCATCCATTCAACTTTTTATAGCCTATTACTTCTTCATGTATACAAAGTATATAATATACATACTCAATGCAAGACCTGAAAGTAGTTTGTTCTAAATCGATAACTGAATTGATTCCAACAATTTTTAATGTAACTTAAATTTTTTTTTAAATTTGCAAATAATGCCGTTACTCCTTTAGTGCGCTATAATAAACTAAATTTATTCTTGATCCTAAGCAATACGGAGATTTTAAATGCATTTCTAAAACTTATTTCTCAATATGCACACATATATGTACAAGTTTCATTGTTAATTGGGGCATAAAAGGGAAGGGAATGCTTAAAAAGGGAAGAAAAATTTGGAAATTTGGTTTTTATATTGAATTTATGAAGCAATTATCTAATCGGGGTGTTTGAGGGCTTGCGTTATTTACGATTCATTGCTTACCGCTCAGCAGACTTTGATATTTGGCAAGGACAACCTTGCGACAAACTGCTAATATTAAATAAATTGGACGAAATTCGCCTAAAAAAGGTTGAATAAGGGGATTTGCATAATTATTTGTTGGTTTCCAGCCGTGTCCGAATGGCTCCGTTCCCTCCCACATTGAACAGGGCGTCGTGTTTCAGGTAACACAAAAACATTTCTTGACTTGATTCTTATTCGCTATGGCTAGGTAACACGTCGCGTTACGAGAACTTGTCATCAACATCTCCCAGTCTAGGATTTATTCCTGTATCGTGGGTGCGTTTACAAACATGAAAATTCACATACATAAATACCCAGACCGAAACAAACAATTGTGGGTCACACAAAGATTTGTCCCGTGCGGGAATCGAACCCGCGACTATGTGGTCCGCGTCACAGTGGAGGGAGCGGCTTAAGCTCGTAACCACTGCGCTAAATCGTCCGTCAAATGTTTGATGGTCATCGTGATCCTCTTATGGCGATGTACTTTCAGTAATGTGACCTGTCTATCTATATCATAACGCTAAATCCCATGCGGGCTTCCTGATTCGTTAGCCTGGTGGCGTATAATACGCTTTGCGTTCACGAGGTCCTTCCAAGGGTTAAATTTCTAGGTCGGACGAATATAGTTTTGCTTTAATTCGGTCTGAAGTCTGGAATTGTGCTCGGTATATGGCGATAGACTCGCCCCCTATTACCACCTAGCAAGTTAACGAAAAGTGGGTATACAAAGTACACCTCTGTCACCCCCGCTTTGGGAATATAAGCATGTGTTGTTAGTTTTTTTATTTTATCCCTTACGGATTTTGCAAAGAGTACGTTCCAACAGGTTCTTTTATTACAGACATCTGGATTCTCCCATCAAAATTCGATACCTTCAATATAATAACTATCATAATTTTATGTCAACGTGATGAGAGCAATTGTTAAGCCAGTGTCAGGTGGTGTAGATCCGCGAATCCGCGGGTACATTTCTAAGTGGGGCAGTCCTCTACAATGTGCTGGATAGTCTGCACTGAGTCTCCACAGACGAAACAAGGAGACTCAGTGATGCGCCACTTGTGCAGATGATAATTACATCTTGTGACTCCGGTTCTGATTCAGTTGGTATACCATAACAATCATTTCACAAAGTTATCTTAACGCGCCGCGTTTAGTTATAGCGAATAAGGTCCCTTACCATGTTTATTAACTTACAATTATTACCCTAAACGGAATAATATTTGAATTAATTATCATATTGTTAGCTAGCTGTGAGGAAAAATTTCTTTGGATCGAATAACGACAGGGTTAAAACAAAAATAAAATAAATACTGTCACACCTACATTCCCCAAGCGGGGGTGGCAGAGGTGCACTGTGTACAACCACATTTCGCCGACTATGTTAGGTCCCTTGTAATAGGGGGCGAGCCTGTTATGCATATATTGGACACAATTCCAGACTCCGGACTGATACTGGAATTGCTCCCTAAAAGTGACTTAGGATTCGGACCCAGGATCTCGTGACGGCCACGCAAATTATTCGCCACGAGACCAACGAGGCAGTAACAAGAAAAGGGATATTTTTTTATTTTTTGTTGTTATCAGAAAGTCTATATGTCCAATAAATTCACCACCTTTTTAAAAAATATTTCAAAGAACGGACTTTGTTCTGCGCCCATACATGATTTAACCCAGAACCAACAGCAAAGAAGAAACTCTTGTGTGATTTCAAATCACCCATAAATTCTCTTAAGGCCTTTATTATAAAATGCACAAGCGGGGGAATATTGCACAAAAAGTATTAGATTTTGAGGTAATAATTCAGTAGCCATTAATACGTATGAGGTCATATTGTGTGTTAACATTTAGTAAAGATGTCGGCGACTTCGTCATTAGTACTTACAATACTTTGAAATACTCGTTTTAGATTGCAAATTGTCCGTTAAATACGGATATTTGCCATTATTTTAATAAAATAGATAAATAATGATGGCATGGGTCAAATGTTTGTTGGTTCTGGGGCAATTTTCCACAATGTCCTTTTTAAGCTTGAAGATGTCTTTGTAATTGCTAAGCACACACTGAACAATTTTATGGTCTTCTTTTTATTACGGACTTGTCAGCAATTGACCCCTATCTCACCCGATGAAAAATGACATGTGGCTCAAAAGTTCGCTTAATTCCGAAAGTTGCTTTTTTAACTTAGGACTGTTTTTGAGCAGAAATACGTCATAATACTAACGATCGCCATTATAAGATGAAATACCTACTCTACGGGACAGAGGCCTCCTCAACCTCTTCTTACGGATACAAAAACCGCACACAGGAGCAGACACCGACTTCGTCGGTGAGGTCGAAGAATCCTTTGCCTGCCGGCCGGTGCAGAGCACCACGGCAAGACACCTAGTATATGCCCTCCCCATACCGACCGCCCAAGTCGAGGCCGTTCTTCCTTAAGGCGCCCTTGAGCTAGTTGTCCCCTTGCCCTTCCGGCTCGAGCGTAGTAGTTGCACGCTGACCCTCTTGTCCGGTCCGGACACACACACGCACGCTCGCTCGCTCGCTTGTACGCACGCACGCACGTACGCACGCACGCACGTTCGACTGCCCGCCCACCCGCACGTACGCACGCGCGCACGCACGCGCGCACGCACGCACGCACGCACAAAACAGTACATCCAATGCAAGTACACAGAACCACTAAGCACACACTAGTACTACTCTCGTTAGTACCCAAACACTGCTTCCAAGTCGCTGAGTCACTCGTAGTATCCGTATAGCGTAGCTAAGGTCACCGGTGTATTCCACTTAGATCGCTTGTTCTCGATTTGATCGCTGTTGCTTCCCAAAAGAGACTGTGTCCCTCGCCGCGCTAAGTGTTCCTTTTATACTCGTATGAAAGTTCTAGAATGGACGCGAACCCTCTAAGTACATCGGTAGAAAAGTACATCGAACAATAGCCGGCGCATTCCACAAAGTGGTATTAATATTACGTATCACTTTTGTACCCCAATTAATAATGAAACTTGTATGTGTGTGTGCGTATTGCGAAATACATTTAAGAAATGCCTTTGATATATATGTATTGCTTTGAATCAAGAATAAATTTAGTTTGTTATAACGCATTGGAATTAATTGAGTTACCGATTTAGAAAAAACTTGTCTATTTTCAGGTCTTGCTTTAATAATGGACCTTGGAGAAATTTTAAAAAGCATCCGTGCGTTCAGGGGTTTCTGTCATACTTACACCTAGAATCAAACATTAGGCGCACTAATAGGTCCTATTAACGTTGTTTCCGTATCCGTGGTACTTTACAGGCCTAGCCTAGTTGAAGTCTCTTTCGCTATGGCTGATCTTCAATTGTTTTATGTCTATCGTTTTGTAAAGAAGGAAACTGAGGGCTTAACACAAAAAATGTTACGTGACCGTACACGCTAGTGAGTTGATATGCCATCCCTGTCACACTATCAATTTACTAAACAAACATGTTATTAACAGCAAACTTACTCGCGAGCGTCAAGTTTTTGTGCTAAGCCCACTGGTATTTTTTTCTTAATCCTCGTGTTTTCTTTTCGGTCCCCCGGACTCTCCAAAGATCTATGGATGCCGTTGTAGACTCTGGCTTACAAGAGTTATAGTAGGTATTGGGAATGTGTGCTTCGTCCTATTAAAAAAATCTTTATATATTATAATATTTAAGTTTTAGGAAACATATACTTAGCACTATGCTCAGAAAGCCGACAGCATTATCACGTTGAATGGCAATGTGGAAAATTTTGTGCGAGATACAAGCCAGCCCGATCACCAGTTACTTCGACCAGCGATTTGGACACATCGCAAAAAAAAGGATGTGCATCAGGGCCCCATAGACCTAGATACTCTACACCAAACGGCTCATAATACTTACTTATAAATTACTATGTCTACATGGCTTATACATTTGATCATTTGATTCGCAGGTCACAGCTCCAGAAGATACGGTATACGAGCAGAAATCCCTCAGGAAGTCCTTACCATCAGATCAGACTACCAACTGCCTTGACCTGGTTCGCAGCATCAGCAGGGTCATCACCTTGACTGTCTTAATCGTGTCAGCTGTCTTTGAGTTCTACCCTATATTCCAACACTTGGTCAACAGTGTATTTAATATTTTTAACATGAAGTAGATGACAAATAAATAATGTATTATGTCGTATTGAGGTTTGAATATCCAATGTACCATGTAACCACTGGGCTAAAGATTTCTCTCAAAAATTGAGGTAGGACCATTCCACGCGGGCTCCGTGCGGTTTGGCGGAGGCAGGTTTGTGGCCACCTGCTGTAGCTAAGGGTTACAATACGCCTGTGTTTTTTTATTATTTCTTATTTATGAACTGATTTTGATGACTCTTTTTACGTTGGGTCTAGTATAGCTTCGAGGTAGTCCAATTTTAATGAAATCGGTATTGAACCCTGGACTATAAAGATGGTGTATCTTAACGTCTGGGGACTCCTTAACGTCAAACAGCACAAATGTATGGATTCTGTTAATATGGGTATTATATTGATCTTGTAGGTACCTTACGAAGCAGAATATTATAAATATAGGTATGTAATATTAATAATTAATATACTCATTACTTAAAATTGTAAATAAATGACCTTAAAAAAAGGGAAACCGACTTCATAGCGCAGAAAAGAAATATTTGAAGTCGATGACAAGTAACCGACTGCACTAACCAACACCGAATTCAAATATTTATTTTTTGATTTTTGCAGTTAATAAGTTAGTATTAAAAAGGTATTTTTAAATATTTTTTTCTCTTAACCTTTTTACCGCTTGATTTTATGTGTGCCTCTGGCATCGGCTTCATAAATCACAAATTGTTCAATAATTGTTTAAATGTTTCAATAATTTAATTAGAGTTTTTATTTCAGTAAAAACATAACCATTTCTAAATTCAATCTTCAATATTTCTTTGTCATAACAAGCCATTCTATTCTATTGTAAACGTTTATTGAATATTCCATCTCTATTATATTAAGTTAATAAAAAAAAACATAAATTACGAAAAATTCCTAATTCTATCATATACGAAAATATTTGACTGATAAATGATTCGGATAAATACATATGATGCGATCTTTTGGTTAAAATTACTTTGTATCGAGTTAGATACATAGTAATTTTCAACTACTTTTAGCTGGAAAACGTCCGCTGGTGGACTTTTGTCCAAGGCTTTTGCCTTCCCCCTCGAAGACCAGTTTGTGCTGTCCGCATCCAATTCCATTTTTGTTTAGTGTCTGTCTTTCCGGATGAAATCTTGTGAGTCATTTTTCAAGCTATAGCTGGTTTCCGATCTAACTGAAATTTGGCATACATAAGTATGTAAAGTCGGTGACATTACAATAATATGGTACCATGGAGCTGGTCTGATGATGGGGTCGGGAAGTGGCGAGAGGAACATGTGAACTATACAAAGTAAAGCCCTCGTGTTTAGGCTTGGTAGATAGTTTTTTTTTTTATTCATGTAATTATCGTCCGATCGATCCATTACAGTATTTATGAATCGTCAGAAAAGTAACAAAGACTCTACCGCCACTTCGGAATGTCATTCCTGTGGAGAAGAAGGGCAAGAAACTCGACGGTTACTCTTTTAAAATAAGAAATTATACACTTTATCATCTACATTCTGTTGTGGGGTATGGGAGGTTGGTCATCAGGTAAGTCTAAGTTAAAAAAGCGAATAATACTATTTATGAGAATGGGTACATGGTTCACTCATTTACAAAAAAAGTAGGCATTGTGTTTAATTAATGGAAGGAAGAGTCAACTGTTGTTAGTTAACATTCCCTGTTAACTAACAACAGTTGAATAGGTTGTCATGACTCAAGTGGAGCCGGAATAGCATCTATCTAAGCATTTTATCTATTATGGTATAGACAAGTACTATACAACCTATCTGGTTATTGTGTTTAGAGTTTGATGATGAAGCCGAAAGGTGGCCAATGGAACCACCCAACTACCTAATATAACCCCGCCGTGTTTGAGCTCGTTGGATTTGTCTTGACGAGTACTTTAGACTTGAATGATGTTTAAGATCTGATGCTGAAGCTGGAAGGAAACCATAGAAACTCCTCAACTTAGCAAGATATCTTCATCGTATTGTTGTTATAAAATTCTTCGTAATGCCCAAAATTGTCATGCGTTAAATAAAATAAATTATTAAAATCAATAAAATCTGTCTGAAGAAAGAATGACAAAACATATATACAATACGAAAGTGGAAGGATGTAGGTACTGGGGAATACCTAGACTATCTTACCATGACCAAATAGACCGAGTCTTATCTGAAGGACAAGTCAAGAGCCTCCGTAACCGGCGAGCGTGTATGAGACGAACTATGAGAGTGGAGGAAGCCAGAGAGGTATATAAGGAAAGAACCTGTTGGAACTCTGTACTCTCTGCCTACCCCGCAAGGTATCTGGCGTGATGATATAGATAGAGAGAAAATCAATAAAAAATTGTTACGTTACAAAATATGATGAAAGAGTGGCGGAATGTGAGAAATATCTCAAACCTTTGTTTAATAACAAAGATACTATGTTTAAAAACCTACAAAATGTAGGTATAAGATATTTAATCAAATAATTCTAAATTCATAATTATATCGCACCCAATGTAAAACATGGCAAATCAATTAATGATGTTTTCCAAAAACTATGCAAAGCAATAGATAAGGAACATTTGGTATTGCTCTTTGCTCCGGCTTTCTCACAGTAGTCTCATGTCCCATAAACACGCATTTTATGGAGGTCATGGAGATCGTAAGAATAATATTGTTATGTGTTGTTCTCCCTTTCATATGTCTTGCGATGGATACGTTGGATGTAAGTAAATAATTTTATGATATATGTATGTAAATAAAGGGGCATTTCGTAGAAAGGTTGCAGTTGGACAAATGAATTAAGGCTGTAGTAAATGAAGATTTTTATATTCATTTCAGATTATATTAAAGTTAATGATAAAATCTACAGGAAGTTTAATGTAAATGCAACTAAGATATGTTATTAAGATTTTTTCATTATTATAAAATAGCATATATCTAAGTTGTTTAACTTAGAAAATGAAATGAAATAATTTTACGTAGTTTGAATTTCAAATTATTAAAAAAAAACACATTATTTTGAGAGTACTTTGAATATTTATAACACTTCACCACATAATTATGTCTAAAATTGTGATGTTTATTCAATCATGTTATTCCATATCTATCGTGCTATTAGATTTATAATTGATCGCGCTAACAACATTGTTTCGCATTTAATATTTCAGAATAAACCAGAGAAGCAGGCATTGGAAATACAAGAACCAATATATGACATGGAAGAAAATTCACTACAAACAATCAGACAAAAACGAAATGACCTCAACCACCCCTTGAAAATAGTTCAAACAGTGCCCAAAGTATCACCTAAAAGAATTCTTAATTTACGTCTAGATACTATGCCTAGAAAGCAATTAACTACCAGATCTCCAACAACTAAAACAAGAGCTGTACCAAAGGTTACACAACCAATACTTAAAGGCCCATTGCCAATAAGTAAGAAAGAAAATCTTAAAGTGAATGACATCAACAGATTAATACCAAAAATAAGTAAACCCGAGAATTTACAAAAAGCTGAAGATAAACTTGTCAAACCAACTCAACACTTTTTTGAAGACGATGAGGAGCCAGAGATTAATGAACGACCTAAACTCAAGGAGAATAAATATCAGAAAGTTATTCCAAAAGCTAAAAAGAAAGAAAAGCTTTACCCGTTAACTGTTATTGAGACTAAATCAGATAATGATGGAAAATCATCTAATAATGATATTCCAGTCAAACTTGAGACAAATGCGACACATGTAGAACTAAAAATTGGGAAAGACGTATCACAAAATATTACTGATGCAAAATCAGGTACTTTTCAAGAACGCAATGATGATAACATTGTTCAATATAGAAGTGATAATTTGTATAACTTGGAACCTGGACTTATGAATGGGTCTGATATTGAAGTGATTACTTTAGCTGGAACTAAATATACCAAAAATCAGAAGGATGATAAGAGTGAAGACAGAGATAATATAAAAATGGTAATAGAAGAGTCTAATAAAAATGATCATAAGAATGGTAAGTAATAAATTAAGGTTTGATTCTTTGATTATAAGATAAGAGTTACTATTAATACTATATAAAAGAATTAAAAACTACAGTTGTAGAAATAAATTAGTTTAATTGATTCACTTTTCTTTAATTCAGGTAATAATTTATTTGATAGCGATTAAATAATAAGCCTCTGTTAGAGGGAACCTATAATATTAATTAACGTCACAAACCTTTTTAATTAATTTTAATAATAAAAAGTTGATCAATCAATTACTTAACAAAATACTAAAATTATACCAAATATCCAAAAATAGAAAAGCATCAAACATTATTTTTAATATTTTTTTCATCTTTTTGGTGCGAGTCATTTTATTAAACTGCTTAGTATACTCGGATTATCTAAATTATCTGCAATGTTATAATTTTCGCCTAATTAATTAGGAATATAAGATTTATGTTGTTAACAATTTCTAGACCAAGTTCAAGTTTCGAACTTAACTATTTGTTGGTAATATCTGAGAATTTTGTTCATGATTATTTGTATTGGAATATATTCCTCTAACATAGATAGTAAATAATAAACTAGCAATATTTTAATTTCAGAACCAAACAGTATAATCATAAGCAAACAAGGCTTCGAAGAAATCAGAGAAAGATCACCCGCCTATACAGTTGATACAACAAACATTAAACAACCAGACCCTATAAATTCTATTCCCAATTGGAATTATCCTTATTACAATCCTTACGACAATATTGAACTAAATTGTCAAAACGATATACCTTACAACTATCAAATAAAAACTGAAGCGTATGAAATCGGACCAGACATGACTTATAACCCAATAGAAGTAAAATCTAATACAGATAGAATTTGGAGAACATGGAAGAATACGGAAATACGGATAAGTAACGATAGATTTTGTAATCAGGTTAATGTAAACACTAATCAGAAGTATGTTGATGATAATGATATGAATGTTGTTAAAACACCGTATTGCTATAGAACTGAACCTGTTATTGGTAATGGTTATTACGGCAATAATAATATAGCAGCATGGCAGTGCTACACGTATCCAGGTTATCGGTGAAATACTTGCAGTAGTAATACATAATTGTAATTTAATATACAATTATTAAAAAAAGTATCTTCGTTATTGTTATTATTAACATTCCACTTTCGCATTGTATAATAGATATACACTGCGAAAGTGGAAGGATGTAGGTACCGGGGAAGACCTAGACTTTCTTACCATGACCAAATAGACCGTCTCTTATCTGAAGGGCAAGTCAAATCTTCGTGACCGGCGAGCGTGTATCAGACAAACTATGAGAGTGGAGAAAACCAGAGAGGTCTATAAGGAAAGAACCTGTTGGAACTCCGTACTCTCTGCTTGCCCCAAAAGGGAACTGTAGTGATGATATAGATAAAGAGAGATTATTATTCTCGCTAAGATTCGCGAGTCAAAGGTCCGGGTTAGCCCGGACCTTTGAGATGCTTGCATGGGGACATGGGTCCAACATAGAGGCCCTATAAAAATATTAACCCTGCTAAGGAACTGTTCCACCGTTGGGCACAGGCCTCCTCTCAACATGAGAGGGTTTAGGCGATAGTCCACAACGCTCAGTACAGTCCAGTGCGGGTTGGCGGACTTCACACAACTTCGAGAAACTCTTAGGCATGCAGGTTTCCTCACAATGTTTTCCTTTACCGTTAAAGCAAGTGATAGTTAATTTTAAAAACGCACATGCTCTCTAAAAGACAGAGGTGCTTGCCTGGGTTCGAACCCGAGACCTCTGACTTTGCAGTCCAACGGTTTAACCACTAGGCTATCACTGCTTTCGCGGTCCTATGCGAGAAATTAATTTTTTGTAAGTCAACTGCTGAGAGGAATTTCTGAAAATGAAGAAACATAAACGGACTGCTTAATCGAGTGGTTAAGAGCTTGATTCACTTTGCCCATTGGATTGAGTAATCGCGGGTTCGATTCCCCGCACGGGACAAATCTTTGTGTGACTCACAAATATTTGTTTGGGTCTGGGTGTTTGTGAATGTGAATTTCATGTTTGTAAACGCACCCACGACACAGGAATAATTCTTAGTATGTTCATAAAAGTAAAAGTAAGTATAAACAGCGAACTGACCCCGGCAGGTGCAATGACTATTGTAAATTATATAAAGAGAATAAGGACTATGTGAATGAGATTTGATAACCAAAAATTGGGCTATTTCAAAGGGGCCTTGTGTGTGTGTGTGTATGTTTGTGTGTGTGTGCGTGTGTGTGTGTGTGTGTGTGTGTGTGTGTGTGCGTGTGCGTGTGTGTGCGTGTGTGTGCGTGTGTATGCGTGCGCGCGTGTGTGTGTGTGTGTGTGAATGATCTACGCTGTTAACGAAGAAGAAAAGAAAAGAAAAGAACGAACAATTTTTTGTTTTGGCCTGGGTATTTGTGTATGTAAATTTTCATGTTTGTAAACGCACCCACGACACAGGAATAAATCCTAGATTGGGGTCAAGTAAAAAAAAAAGAAGAAAATTGTAGGACAAAAGGCACACACGTCAAAATTATTGCAATTTTTTTAATGTACATCGCATCGAAGCACGGTTTCACGCTGAGGAGATTCAGCGAGAATGTTTGTAAACGCACCCACGACACAGGAATAACTCCGCATGATATCCCAATTCTGGCTCGTCCAGTATTTATTTATTTATTTTATTCTTTATGCACTTATGTACATAGGCGGACTTAATGCCAGAGGCATTTTCTGCCAGTCTACCTTGAGGTGATGTGGAAACAGCTGTAGTAGGTGCCAAAAATTATGAGTTATAAAAAAGGAGAGAAAAAAAAAATTAAAAAAATACTAAAAACACAATTACAATTAAAAAAAAAAGGAAATTAAAATATTGAAAGACACAAAACTAATTACATACATACAACAAAAGCAGTTGTATATAAATAACATATAATACATACAGGTATAATACATACATATACATACACATATAACTATACTATATATGAAACAGACAGTATGACATAACGACATGAAACAACTAGCGTTTAGAAGAATCCACCAACATTTTGGTCAACAGATAGGCCTGCAGTTTTTTTTTAAATGTGAGACGATTGGTAGCCATCCTGAGATCCTGAGGTAATGCATTCCACAGAAGGATCGATTGGACAATGAAAGAAGAGTGGATGAAATCAGTACGGTGAGAGGGACACTTAAGAAGACAATTATTAGAAGAGCGAAGATGTTTATTATGATTGGAGCATAGATATTAAAATCGGGAAGTAAGATAAGCAGGCGCTACAGAAGAATGAAGGATAGAAAACAATGTTGTCAGTGCCCTTAGAGCTCTGCGTTGACGAATAGGCAACCACTTTAACTGTGAACGATGCTCCGACACATGATCATATTTGCGCATATTGAATACGAATCGAATGCAGTTATTAAGTAGGCGGTCTAGTTTATCGAGTTGATCTGCATTCAGGTCGAAGTAGCACACATCACCATAGTCGATAATAGGAAAGATCAAGGACTGCACAAGCATTGCTTTGGTATTAGAAGGGAGCAAGTTTTTTAATTTATACAGGTATCGCAACGTTCCCGTGACTCTTTGACCAACCGACGTAACTTGGGTCTGCCAGCTAAGCGTAGTGTCGATGTGTAAACCGAGATCTTTGACGCTTGGACTTAGAGGAATAACTGTACCATTGAACTCAAGCGGAGGTAGAGAACCAATGTTTAGTTTGTTAATCAGTCTGGAGCTCCCCACAAGAATTGCTTGGCACTTTGCTGGATTCACTGCGACACCGAATCTGTAGGACCAATTTTTAATTGCCCCCAGATCGCGGTTTAATTTGCCGATAAGGTCAGAAATTCGATCAGCACTATCTTGTGAGTATAATTGCAAGTCGTCGGCATATAGATGATACGCACACTGAAGTTCATAGGTTATCAAGTCGACGAAAATGGAAAATAGAAGAGGAGAGAGTATACCGCCTTGGGGAACGCCAGAGTCGAGGTAACGCCATGCTGACAACGCTTCATCACTCAAAACTGACTGCTGACGTTCCCGAAGATAAGAGGAAAACCAATCCAGCGACTCTTGAGAGCACAGACGATAGAAGAGAATGGACAAAAGGATATCGTGATTAACGGTATTAAAGGCATTGGAAAAATCGACCAATACAAGCACGGTGACTTTGGTATCTTCCATGCCTGCTTGAATATCATCAATCACTTTACGGAGGGCAGAAACGGTACTATGGCCAGGCCTAAAACCAGATTGAAGAGGATTAATTAAATTATTAGAGTAAATAAAATGAGATAATTGTTTATGAGCGCAGGCCTCAAGCACTTTTGAAAGAAAAGGAAGAATGGAGATTGGACGGAAGTGGCTGGGATGGCAGGGATTAGGAATTTTGGCCAGGGGGCGGACAAAAGCTTTTCGCCAGAGAGTTGGGAAAATACCGGACTCCAAGGAGAAATTAACGAGGTGGGTGATTACTGGAAGGAGATAGTTCAGAATAGTTATGATCATAAATCGACATATTTTGTCACAGCCAATAGCCCTGGATTTAATAGACATTATGATCTTCTTAACCTCACAAGAGTCGACTGGAGAAAAGTAAAAAGGATTAATGTTTGGCCGTCTAAGACCACCAAGGCAATCAAGAGTTTGCTGTACAGTTAGACGATCGACAGGAGCAACTGTGGAGAAATGGCAATTAAGATCGTCTAAATTTATTGTTCTTGGTAGGTCTTGACGTCGAGACTTGCCGATACCTAAAGTGCCTAAGAATTTCCAAATATCAGCAGGCGAAGAAGATTCAATATTGTTAAGAATATGGCGGCGTTTAGCGTCACGTATCATCTTATTACACCGATTTCTTGCAATCTTAAAACTGGCCCAATTTTCTTCAGTGCGATCCTTTTTAAATCTACGAAATACGCGATTTCTACGCCTTATGGCCATACGAATTCCCGTAGTCATCCACAGAGCGGGTGGTCGCTTCAACCTCACTTTTTTTACAGGGGCATGGGTATCGTAAAGCTGAATTACCGTTTCGTTAAAGATGCATATTTTGTCATCCATGGTCTCTGCTTCTATTAGGGGTGTCCAGTTGAGTTTGGATGCATCTTCGGTTAATTTATCGATATTCATTTGAGCAAAGCAACGTTTATGCAGAATTTTGGGACGAGGTTTAGGAGCTTTTAGGATATAGGAAAGGAAGATAAGATCATGGTGAGAAAAACCAGGGGCATCGTGCTGACCATGGGAGGAAACGAGGGAAGGATTAGAGGTGAGTATGAGGTCGAGCCAGGTATCATCACCTTTGATATTGTGGTGTGTAGCGTGGAGAGGCAGAAAGTGCAAGCTGGCTGACTCAATGAGGTGTAGCAGTTTACAGGAACGAGGGGAATCGTGGGCAAGGAGATTAGTATTAAAGTCGCCCATTATAATGTGATGCACATAATCAGACCCCAAGGATTCTACTACCGATTCGAATTCGGTGAAATAATCAACGGTTGGAGGACAATACACGACACCAATTACGATTTTGGCGCCTTTGACCCAAACCTCGAGGAAAAGAAATTCGGCAGAAGCGGATTGGGTGGAAGATATGGCTAGAATTTTAAAGGAAAGATCACTACGCAGGTAGATAGCAACTCCACCACCGCCTCTGTCAACCCGGTCATTCCGAATGAGAATAAAACCAGGGAGAGCGTAAGAGGTAGAGAGAAGATGAGGTTTGAGCCAACTCTCAGAAATCAGGATGGCGTGTACGTTTATGTTACTGAATGTGTCATACAACTCATCGTGATGACTGGGTATACTTTGAGCGTTTATGTGGCAAATATTCAGTAGATGGTCCGCTTGTTGGTCGAATTTGTTCTGTAGAAAGTCACTAAGATTATCATTTAAAGAATTAAAACTTACGTTACACGAGGAGACAGTAGATACATACATCAGTATGTAGCCGTTGGCATCTCAAAGGTTGATAAACGTCTCTCTGCCACTACAATGGTTAAGTGTTTGAGCCGCTCCGCAGTCGTGAATTTGATACCGCATGAGACAAAGCTTTGTGCGGCCCTTTAATGTTTGTATTTTTTTAAGTAAATACACCCACGAAAGAGAAATAATTCTTTTTACAAGCTTTTATTTAACTTGCAATGTTCGTATGTCTATCTGTCTTTCCAGTTCAAATTTTGTAATCCATTTTTCAAGCACTTGCAGGTATTCCATTAAGCTGAAATTTGGCATACGTATGTAAAGCCGATGACAATACAATAATATGGTACTATGGAGCTGTTCTGATGATGGAGTCAGAAGGTGGCCATAAGAACATGTGAACTATACAACATAACTCCCTCGTGTTTAGGCTTGTTAGATTGGTATTGACGAGTACTTTACACCCAGATAGTGTTCAGGGTCTGATGATGAAGCCGAAAGATGGCCAATGGAACCTCACCGTGTTTGGGCTCAATGGATTTGTCTTGACAAGTAATTTAGACCCGTATGGTGTCCAAAGTCTGGTGATGGAGCTGGAAGGAAGCCATAGGAACTCTTCAACTGAGATATTTTCGTTGTTTGTTTGCTATAAATGCTTGTTTTTAAAAACGCTTGTTTCATCTATATTATCATCTCAGCCTATACTTGTCCACTGCTGAACATAGGCCTCCCCAATCGCTTTGCAGCGTAACCGATCCGATGCCACCTGCATCCAACGACTTCCTGCGATTTTCACAAGATCGTCGGTCCATCTGGGAGGCGGTCGTCCCACGCTGCGCTTGCCAATACGTGGTCTCCACTTTAGAATCTTTCTGCCCCAACGCTCGCCAATCTTCGCGCTATGTGGCCTGCCCATTGCCACTTCAGCTTGCTAATGTTAAGAGCTTGTTTAAATTATTTTAAATTCACTTGGTCCGATCTATGATTCGAACTGACGACCACTTATTGCTACCAATCACTTGACCAACAAGGTAGGCGTACAAAGTATCAACAATATATGATTTTCAAATCATTTGTCAACGTTGAAACTCACCCTTATCAAATTCACAAGTTATTGAACGGTTTGCCCTATTTCTACTAACAAATTGAACGGCACGTGCACGCTATTTTTAAACTTATGTGTTTAATAATAAAGTTGAAAATCGCAGGTCGTTTAGTCTCAATAGTTTAAGTTTCGGTGAAATTTTAATAACAGCAATCGGCCAGGGTTTTGTTATTAAATCGTTCGTTTAATGGATGGCGAAACTCCGTTAAAGTTTTGTTAAGAAATTATGAATAGTTAATAATGTGATTAGACAGTTTTACACACCGTCACGCCTATATTGGGGAAGCGGGGGTGGCAGAGGTGTACTGAGTACACCCACGTTTCGCTGACGATGTTAGGTCCCATGTTATAGGGGGCGAGCCTATTGCCATATACCGGGCACAATTCCAGACTCCGGACTCATATTGGGAATTTTTCGTTAGAAAAACTACATTTGTCCGACCTAGGATTTGAACCCAGGACCTCGTGATCACAAAGCGATGCTTTGCCACCAGACCATAGAGGCAGTCAGTTTTGTTATTAGATACCTAAATACACTGCCAAATCTAAGTTGCCTTGCCTGCCTTTACTTCCCCCCGATCCCATATAAAGTATAGCAACTAGTTGCAGATTCGATACCAGCATGGAAAAACTTTATGAGACCCACAAATGTTTGTTTCGAGTTGGGTGTTTTTGTGTGTAAATTTCAATGCACAACACAGGAATTTAATTCTAAACTTGGGCTTAAAGTTTAAAAAAATAAAATTAACAAACGATTCAAATGTACCAATTTTTTTTTTGTTTTTGAAGTTACAACTTCTTTAGGCGCGTTGGGCATTTTTGAGATGGGAAAAAACTATTGAACTCGCGACAATTACCGACCCCTCTGTATATAAGTATGTACATATATTGTGTATTTACGTACATAGATACACATGCACGTTGTTCAAGTTTTCACTTCTGTCGGCACTCCCGGAGTGCCACAATTTTTAAAAAACGTAGCCCCACACTGGGATTTATTCACATACACAAATATCCAGACCGGAACAAATAATTGTGGATCACCCAAAGATTTGTCCCGTGCGGGAACCGAACCCGCGACTATTAGGCACAGTGGGCAGAGCGGCTTAAGCTCTTAACCACTGCGCTAAATCGTCCATCAATAGTATATACTTACATATATGTTCTAAGTATTTATATACCTAAATATTTATAGCACGGTGTACTTACTACAATATGTAAGTAAATAAAACAATATAATAATATATTATAGGCGAATATTAAATATTTTATTTAATATAAATCCTAAATATAACAGCAATTTACAGGAAAATCCAGCGGAATTGTGTATTATTTATTCAACACATATTTTATAAATCAGTGTAATATAAGTACTGCATTTGATTTAATATAGTAGGTAACGTATTTAAATAAATCGTAATATTATATTTAATTAAACGAAGCATTTAAAACGCCACTAAATCTATAATAATATCTTAAAAACTACATTATTCTAAAATAAAATATTAATTGTTCAACGAAGTTTTGAATTAATATGGAATGTTATTGATAAAAAATAAAAAGCGGCCATTTTGTTTTACAATAACACAAAGTAGTGTGATCAAACTTTATAAATAGAAAAACGGGATAGGTACCTATTATTTTATAAATAGTTTCAATTCATTACGATCAATATTATTTTTCTACTCTTTGGTATTCATGAGACACGTCAATTCAATGCAATTTTTTATGTAAATGATTTTCATCAAACAACTTTTATATTTTCTTTTTAAGATTTTCGCAGATTTACAGAGTAACATAGCCAAAATTCAACAATTGACGTGTCAATCATAAAAGTAAAGAATTGACATACCTAACATGATTAGTTAGATACTTCGCGACTAAGAAACTCAAGTAATGCTGACTTCGTACGCATATATTTATGTTTAAAAATACTCAAATATTGATACACTTATTGATTATGACTAAACATAATATTGAAAGTGACTAGATTTTTATTTTATATATCTAATTGAATGCCACGAGTGTTGACACTTGTTATCATTAGGTTGGTGCCATTATATTTTAGGTACTGTCAAATATTCTGAACAATATAGACATATTAAAAAAAGTACTATGTTACGTAACCCAAACTGGAACTAGTTTCTCACTCTACTAAAATCAGTTTGCTAAAATGACAAAACGGTTATTTCGAGTTATATAGCATCTGAATGAATGAGTTTTGATAATTTTACACTGATTTTAATTAAAAAATCAGCTATCATAACTATCATTGAAGAGTTCAACTTTAACGATTCAATATTGTGAAATATGTATTACGAAACAAAAAAAAAAACAATTCTAATCCCAAATTGTCGATTTTTCAATAAAAACATAACTCGAAATCTTTTACGTACGAAGTCAGAGACTTTCCCGCCCTATTTTTGGACCTCGTGGTCAGCTTATTTTACGTCCTTGCGCACTTTGTGGCCTCGGAATGAGGCCTGGATTTTAGTTGCGGCCTTGTTCAGATCCGGATCACCGAGGTCAATCTTCTCTATATCCTCCTGTAATGGAAAAGAAACCAATTTATAATTTTAACCCTGTATTTATGAAATCGAATGGTGGAGTATGACTGAACTTATGGCTTACCATAAGGCTTCCAACTAGGCTTAACGACTTTCACATGAAGTGGAAACCGGGACCAACGGCTTAATTTGCTTTCCGAAGCACGGAGACACACCACCACGAAAATGCCGCAAACGGTCACCCATCTCAGACCGACCGAGCCGAACGCTGCGTAACCTTGGTGATTGATAAAAACACCTCGATTGCACAGCGCTTTAAGCGCCTCTAATAACCTTAATATGGGTTGTGCGTTAATGGCTGCGACACACTTTTAACTAATTTAAATCGTTGTGGTTCCAAAATAAATGATTTATAATTGAATAATTGTAATGTGTAGACAAATAGGGTGATATGGGAAAAATCTACCTTGTCCTGCTGTTCCTTATCCTTCTGGGCTTGTTGAGCTGTATTCTCCTTGCGCGCCTGATGGCCTCTGAAAGACGCCTGGATCTTGGTGGCTGCGTTGCATAGCTCTGTGGGCAAACAAATGAGAATATATGAGAAACCGCTTATTCTATTCAAATAACAGAACCTGTTAGGTATGTCGGTGTACACGGTGCAACTCTGTCACCCCCGCTTGGGTTATTCAAGATTTATTTCATTCGTTCATGTGGGAGTGTTTATGGAAAGAACGAAGCGTAAGATGTATGAATGATGCATCATGTAAAACGAAACGTATGAAGCGGAAAGTGAAACGGAACGTATTACGAGTGAAAGGGATTGACGACTAGATGAGAGAGAGAGCAAGGATAATTAGTATAAGATGAGAGATTTTTGGGTAACGACGAAAGACTGTTAAAATCGATGGGGACCTGTAAATTTAGTAAGAAATACAAGATTATAAAAATAGAAACAACTTTATATTTTTACATTCATATATTTTATTAATTATACAAGGTGTAACATAATAAACGCAAGACTTGAAAGTAGTTTGTTCTAAATCGATAATTGAATTGATTCCAAGAACGTTTAATGTATCTTAATTTATTTTAGAAATTTAAAAAAAGTGCTGTTTCTCCTTTAGTGCGCTACAATAAACTAAATAACAAAGTACATCGTCGAAAATGGCCCCAGAACCAACACACATGTAAACTATACCATAATGATTAATCTGTTTTATTATAGTAGTTGCAAACATCCATATCTAACGGACAATTTTCAATCCAAAACCAATATTTCAAAGTACTGTAAGTACTTAAATCAAAGTCGCCAACGTCTTTTCCGAATGTAAACGTTGTTATTGAATTACGGTTGGAGATGTCAATCCTACGAATCGGTTATATTCAATCGATCAAGATCGTTCAATAAAGATTTCATTCAATAAAGATCGATTTGATTATTGCTAGTGTATTTCTACATAACGATTTTACAAATGTATTGTTGGCTACTAAATTATAACCTCAAAATCGAATATTTTTTTGCAATAATGCGATTCCCCCGCTTGTCCGTTTAATAATAAATGCATGAAAATAATTGGCATTTAACTTGAAATCATAAACGTATTTTTTATTGGTGTTGGTTCTGGGCCAAATCATGTATGGACGCAGAACAATGCCCTTTATTCTTGATTCAAAGCAATACGGGGATTTCAAATGCATTCCTAAAACATATTTCTCAATACGCACACATACACGTGCGAGTTTTATTGGTAATTGGGGTATAAAATGGCTTAAAAAGGGGTTAAAAAATTAAAATATGTATAATTGGTTTTCGTATTGAATTTCTGAAGCAATTATCTAATCGGGGTGTCTGAGGTCTTGCGTTATATACGAACACCTTGTATAGATTTTTTTTTTCAAGCTTTTATTTAACTAGCAATGTTCGTATGTCTGTCCGTCTTTCTTTCCAGTTCAAACTTTGTGATTCATTTTTCAAGCACTTGCGGTAATCCGATTTAGCTGAAATTTGGCATACGTATGTAAGTTCAGTGACAATGCAATAATATGCCATGGAGCTGGTCTGCTGATGGAGTCAAAAGGTGGCCATAGGGTTATGTCAACTACATGACATAATCCCCTTGTGTTTAGGCTTGTTGGATTGGTATTGATAAGTAATATATATCCATGGTGTTCAGGATCTGATGATGAACCCGGAAGATGGCTAACGGCACTACCCAAATAAGGAGGATCTTTCTGTTGGTTTTTTGGTATCTAAGCCTGTTTTTTACCTTCTACCTACCCCGCAAGAGATCTAGAGTGATGATACCGATAGATAGATAACTTTATTCAAGAAAAGCATTATGTTTTTATCATTTATCCATATTGTGTTGATCAAAGCGAATGTAAAATGGAATCTGCCTACACCTTTTGGAATAACGAAGTAAGTATTCATCCAATAAACGCCGAGAACAAGCAATATTCCAGAGCTGGAGTAGCGTTATGGAATTTCATCAGAGCCGGTTTAATCCCTGTTGACAGTGGATAGATTGCGACCCTACTCAGGGCTGCCAACACGGAAAATTTAATATTGTTTATGAGAGTGCCTCGTTGGTCTACTGGCAAATCGCTTCGCTCTGTGATCACGAGGTCCTGGGTTCAAATCCTAGGTCGGACAAATATAGTTTTTCAAATGAAAACATCCCAGTATGAGTCCGGAGTATAGAATTGTGCCCGATATATGGCAGACTCGCCTCCTATTATATGGGACCTAACATCGTCGGCGTGCACTCAGTACACCTCTGCCACCCCTGCTTGGGGTATATAGGCGTGCCGGTGTTTATTTATTATTTGGGTATCAATAAACTATTTTATAATAGTTGATCGGTTCAGTTGGTCCCAAAGACAGGACCGATTTTAGTAAGATGATGATAGTGTTGTAAAAACGCTTGAGTTAGCGCTTAAACGTTTGAGTCGACGCTCAAATGTTGCTAGAGTCCAGAGTCAAGTCGGTTTCAGAGAGCGTTTTATTTAATACGCTCCAAAAACGCTCCAGTTTTAGGAATGATTTTAAGTCATGTTAATATTATATTTACCGCGTGGAGTACCTATTTTTTTAAATTGACTTGATCTTTTCGTATGTCTGTCTATCTTTTCGATTCAAAGTATCGTTAGTTCAAAGGTAGTTTGTGAACTACTTTTCAAACACTTGCGGTTCAGATTGACCTGAAATTTGGCATACGTTTAGCCAGACGATTTAACGCAGTGGTTAAGAGCTTAAGCCACTCCGCCCACTGTGTCTAATAGTCGAGAGTTCGATTCCCGCACGAGGCCAATCTTTGTGTGATCCACAATTATTTGTTCTGGTCTGGGTATTTGTGTATGTGAATTTTCATGTTTGTAAACGCACCCATTACACAGAAATAAATCCTAGTGTGGAGTTACGTTTTTTTTATAAAAAAAAAAGGAAGTTCGGTGACTACTATTCTTTTGCTTTTATATAGTACAAGTTTTAATAATGGTAGATGGCCAAATGAACAACCCAACTACTTAACATAACCCCACTGAGTTAAGGCTCGCTGGTTTAGTCTTGACAAGTACAGTCTACTTAAGTACTTAGTCAAGTATATAATATCAGCCCATACTGCCCAATGCTGGGCAAAGGCCTGCTCTTAGAAATCGAGGTGAGAGAGATTAGGCCATAATTAACTACGCGGACCCAGTGCACATTGGTGAAGGCAGGTTTGTGGCCACGTGCTGTTGGAACTTATCAAGCCTCCTATAAGGCTTCCAACTCGGCTTAGCGACTACCACATTAAGAGGTAACCGGGACCAATGGCTTAACGTGCCTTCCGAAGTATGGAGACGCTCGAATATGAAAATGACACAAACGGTCACCCATCTCAGGCCGACCGAGTCAAACGCTGCTTAACCTTGGTGATCGATAAGAACACCGCGGTCACACAGCGCTACGAGCGCCTCAACGCGCCTTACTCAAGTACTTCACAATAGCTCTAGGTAGTGCCCAGGTTCCCATGATGAAACCGGAACGTGGCTATAAGAACTATATAAATTAAACCAGATAGCACCATCGTATTTGGGCCTTTTTGGATTTGCTTTGACAAATGTAATAGACCTAGATGATAAGCAGGAACTGATGATGAAGCCGGAAAGAGACCATATAAACTCCAAGAATGAAAATACTATCTATTATCACGCCAGATCCCCTGCGGGGTACCGTGTTACCCCGAAAAATACTAATTTAATAACAAAAACAAATATTCATTGACCATGACCATTAAATCAGTGCGTTTTGGTTGGCTATCCTTTGGCCAATGCCGTAATAGAAAGCACAACTAAAGCAAAAGAAATTATAACGCTATAACGCTTGGGCCCGCAACTCGAGCGTTATAGCCCAAGTCTTCAATGCTCCGTGAGTCTTAAACGCTCATAAGCGTCGACTCAGCGCTGAACGCTCGGCGCGCATTTTTACAACACTAGATGATGATGAATGAAAGTTACAATGCGGAATAAGTTAAACACACAACAACGCACACGCGCGCCCACACACTCAAACACTCTGCACACACATGAAAATCACTAACCTTTCCTATAGTACAATAGAATAGTAAAAACAAAATCATTTACTGTATAAGGAGACGGGCGTGTTAGATATTTAATATTTTACTAGAATTGATTACTAAGATAATACCATAATATTAAGTTTAAAATTGATTAAAGACTTTTGATTAAAGACTTTATGATGTATTTTAGTTAAATACCCAATACATAATTAGAAAAAGTATTTATAAACTTCCGTTGTTTTTGAATTTATTTAAATATGTGATTGTATTGACAACTTGATAATTTTATAAGATGTTTTAGAATTGTAAATAATTATTGTGAGTATTATTTAATAATTATTTAAATAATACAGAGCTATTTTTGGTATCACTATGTTCATTGCCGTTCTTTTAGTTCTCGTTAAAAAGACTCTAAATTGTTACTGTGCGCTGATTGGCTTATATTCAAATTGTATTGGCTTATTTTCAAATTATAACCTTCTAACGTTCTCATCTATATTTAAAAAACTGATGGGTATAAAAGGCCACGTAATTTGAGAAACAGTTCAGTTTTTAATCGAGAGCGGATAAGCAAGTTAAGTTCCTTTTTATTCTGACTATTGTTCTATATTGTTATTATGTCCGTCTTGGCATCTGATCCTATGATGTCCGTATATATTGTATTTTGTGTGTGCTATTTGACTTGAGTAATAAATTATGTTTCGGGTCGATAATCTGGGTTTCTTTCACTTTAAAATTGCTGTCCCTTTTATTTCCTTATAACATAATTTAGTATAATCAGTAAATAACAGTGTGTGTGTGTGTGTGTGTGTGTGTATGAATGATCCACGCTGCTGGCCTCGAGGCCTCTACAGCTTCACCGGATTTTAACGGCGAGCGTGCAACCACTACGCTCCAGCCAGCCAGAAGGGCAAGAGGCGACATACTCGAGGGCGCCTCGAAGAGGCGCCCTCGGTTGGGACAGTCGCTGTAGGGGGACGGGTGCACTACTAAGCGCACCGGTCAACCGCCGGCTATGGGAGGGGATCTACTACTACGTCTACGTCGTCGTCGCCCGTATTCTGAGCGGAAAGAAGGGATGACAAGGCATCGGGGGGGTCGGTGAGAACATGTCGCGGCCGGCGATGGCGGCAGGGGTCGGGAGGGAGATCGTAGTCAGCGGTGGCTACGATTAACGGATTCGCATGGGTAGATGCGTTCGCGAAGTGACGTGTTGACGCCTTTTTAATAAAGGCGCGAATAGGTTCGAGACCTAGATCGGAGTGGAGGTCGACGTTCCGTACGAACCAGGGGGCTCCTACGGCTTTACGGAGGAAGCGGTTTTGAACCACTTGGAGTTTATCGATGTGAGAGGGGGCCGAATGCCCGAACACAACACACGCATAAGTCATGATGGGTCGAACGCAAGTTTTGTAAAGTGTCACCTTATTTCTAAGGGACATTTTACTCCGCTTGCAGATTAACGAATGGAGACGACCGAGCACAAATGATGCTCGGTGACGGACCCGCTTGATGTGCGGGCCAAAGGACATGGTACTGTTTAGGGTGACCCCTAGATATTTGACCTCTTTGACCCAGGGAATGGGTCGGTCGAACATGGTCACTTGGCCGAGATTACTTCTAGGGCGGCGCAGGGAGTGGCGCGGGGTGGCACCTCTGGAGAAGAACACCGCAGCGCTCTTGTCCGGGTTCACCTCAATACGCCACTTCCTGAACCAATTCCCTAGGGAATTGGCGGATGCCTGAAGGTGTCTGGTAATGAAACCCTTATTCCTATGCGAGACGTAGAGAGCGGTATCATCCGCGAATAGGGCTAGATGCGCCTGACTCGAACGAGGAATGTCGTTCGTGTAAAGGCTAAACAGGAGCGGAGAGAGAACTGAGCCCTGTGGGACTCCAGCACTGATGGAGTGGGAAGTGGAGCGCGTCATTTCGACGCGATAACGGAAGGCGCGATTCGACAAGAAGTCTCGTAAGATGAGCACGAGTCTGTCCGGCACACCCAATTGGTAGAGCTTGTAGGTCAAGCCGTTGTACCAGACTTTGTCGAATGCCTTCGCGACATCTAGGAAGAGGGCGCCCGTGTAGATGGGTTTGGGTCTATTGAGACCGGAGAGGATGTGCTCCGTGATGCGGTGCACTTGGTGGACGCAAGAGTGTTTGGCTCGAAAGCCAAACTGCTCGTCGATAAGGATACCCCTGGACGTTACGAAGTCTTAGAGCCTCGCCAGAAGAGACTGATAGGGCGGTAGCTCGCGGGGAGATTGCGAGGTTTGCCGGGCTTGGGAATGCCTATGACGTCCGCCTCCTTCCACTTAGCGGGGAAGGTGCAGTTCGTCATGGCGGCGTTCAAAATGGCCACCAAGAGGCAGATGAGTTGGGCGGGCAGGCATTTCAGAACGCGATTCGAAATGCCGTCAGGGCTGGGGGCTTTTTTAGTTTTAAGACCCATAATCAGATCTTCGACCTCCGTTTGCGTGATAGGAGGCAAGGAATCGAAGGGGGGGAGGGATGCCCTGCGCTCGACTTCCCTGTCTACCGCGTCGACGTGGGACTGGTCGACGGAGTGAGAGCTGGGGGCGCACTAGCTCTCGAGGGAGTCAGCGAGAAGCTCGGCCTTTCCGTCGTCGTCGAAGGCTGGGGGTGCGCCTGAAGGGCGGGACAGCGGAGGCATGTCAGAGTAAATAACAATACAAGTGACTTAACATAAAACTTTAAATAACTTAGCCGATATCTTAATTTTATATTTTCTAACAGGCGCAAACAGCTGCAACATAGTTTTCTCTAATGCAGTTGTTTGCGAACGCACCGTTATTATTTTTCTGGGCTTATAATGAAATAAATAATCTTTAAATAGACTTGTTGGTCTTATAGCAAATAATGCGCATAGTGTTCACGAGGTCCTGAGTTAAAAACCTAGGTAGGACAAAATGTAGTTTTTCCATGAAGCTATAAGTTATTTAATAGAAAAAAATCCGGCATCAGTCTGGAGTCTGGAATTGTGCCCGATATGGCAATAGACTCGACCCCTACATGAGACCTAACATCAAGGCGAAAAGTGGGTGTACACAGTACGCCTTTGACACCCCTGCTTGGAAAACGTAGGCGTGACGGTGTTTACTTTTATCTATCTATCTATATCATCACGCCAGTTCCTTTGCGGGGAAGGCGGAGAGTACAGAGTTTTAACAGGTTCTTTCCTTACAGCCTCTCTGGCTTGCTCCACTCTCATAGTTCGTCTTATACACGCTTGCCGGCTACAGAGACTCTTGACTTGCCCTTCAGATAAGACACGGTCTATTTAGTTATGGTAAGATAGTCTAGGTCTTCGCCGGTAACTACATCCTTCTGCTTTCGCATTGTATGTGCGTTTTATCATTCTTTCTTCCGAACTTCTTTCTGTATGGCCGAACCAACGGAGCAAACCTGTTTTTATCTCTACACTGATACTATCTTTCATACCTACACGCTTTCTTAATACGTTGGTGCGAATACGGTCGGTGAGCTTGACTGTTTATGTTTAGAAATTTTTAGAAATAGAATTATTTTGTTTATAAATCTCTACTAATCCATACTGACTTCTACCAAATCACAATCCGCGTGGTGGAGTATGACCTTCTCTCTCACATGCATTTGCGAGAGGCCTTTGGCCAGAAGTGGGATAGCATTAGATAATTAACATAAGTGTCCCATCAAAGGTCAATTTTTGACCAAAGCCGGAGCCGATGAATAGGCCATCGCCAAAACCTTCGGCCGAAGATGAAGGTTTAATCATCATCATCATCTCAGCCTATACTTGTCCACTGCTGAACATAGGCCTCCCCAATCGCTTTCCAGCGTAACTGGTCCGATGCCACCTGCATCCAACGACTTCCTGCGATTTTCACAAGATCGTCGGTCCATCTGGCAGGCGGCCGTCCTTCGCTGAGCTTGCCAATACGTGGTCTCCACTCTTGAATCTTTCTACCCCAACGCCCGTCCGATTTTCGCGCTATGTGGCCCGCCCACTGCCACTTCAGCTTACTAATCCTGAGGGCTATGTCGGTGACTTTGGTTCTTCTACGTATCTCTTCATTCCTGATTCGATCACGTAGAAACGCCGAGCATAGCTCTTTCCATAGCTCGCTGAGCAAGGTTTAATAGCCATAAGGAATTTGCTTCTTGATTGGCTAAATTTTTGAAAAGTTATGTTGACTGTATTTACTTAACGAAATGATTAAAATTACCTGGTTAAAAATAATAATACCGCAAATAATATTATTTATAATATTTATTTACTTGAAAACATTTGTAAGTTGTTAATCGTAATAAATCGTTCAATTTCGGTGCTTGCTGGAACACTTCGGCGTCGTTTTTTGCCGAAGCCGAAGGATTGGCTGAAGATGGTAATATTGGCCGAAGGTGGCTAAAGCTTCGGGCGGACACTATTTATAATATTATTATTATAAATAGGGACAACCCTATCCCCCAAAATACCTTGCCTCTGTCCAGATAATGGCGGGGATTAGGTACCCGCTATACAGCGTGGTGTTGTATTTAAACCCGGATAGTGGGGATTTGTGGGACATTTGTTTAGCCGAGTTATAATGTACGTTATTTTATTTAATAGATGATTTTCACAGAGAAATGGGTAGTGTTCTAATACCAGAAGGAAATAAATATTTATCTATCTATCTATATTATCACGCCAGTTCCCTTGCGGGGTAGGCAGAGAGTACAGAGTTTCAACAGGTTATTTCCTTACAGACCTCTCTAGCTTCCTTCACTCTCATAGTTTGGCTCATACACACTCGCCGGTTACGGAGATTCTTGACTTGCCCTTCAGATAAGACAAGGTCTATTTGGTCATGGTAAGATAGTTAAAAAATATTTATATATTACTTATTGTACAAAAGAAAATTATAGGGTAAAAGCCGGATAGTTGCCTCAGTGGGATACATGCCCCGGTTTCAAATACACTATGTTAGGGATGTTGGTGGCATTAGCGCTTGAGTATAATACGAAGTGCCCCTTCCGTAGGCCTAGAGAGAGTAGGGTCATGTAAGCCGTTGGAGTAGGCGTATGCGTTTTGTCCGTGTGAGCAAAAATCCTCCGCGGCGAAACTTTGACGGGCGTCAAAATTATATTGCTACGTAGTTTCTGTTGAATATTTTTATTACTGATTGTGATTTCAGTCAACTTTTTATTTCTGTGCTTGCATTAGGGTTTAAGTTGCACTGTTTATATTTTTTAAATAAAAAGAGCAAGTATCCGTATCAAAAAGGATAGTCGCCCTATTTACTTTTGCGGATAGTTGCCCCTAGAACAACTAGAGCAATCTATAAATTCTTTAAGGTGTAAAGACATTTTTTGTTCTTTTGGTGATTTTTCCAGCTTATTGTGACTATAACTTGTTTTAAATAAAATAAAAACTTAACTGTTTTATGCGTTCAATCTAGGTGAGCAAAATGCCAGAGCAGAATAGCGTGAACCAAAATCACTCGCCACCTAGGCCGTCTTTAAACCTCTTGAATCTTTCTCAAGACATTCTAAATTACATTTTTTATGGTACTGAGCTATCGTTGCCATCGCTGATATCTTATGAATCACAGAACCAAAACCTTGCATTGTGAAGAAAAGAGAGCAACCGCAAAAAATGAAAATGACCATCAGAGAATATTACCAGCAGTGAAACTGAATCTGATAATACAGATTTTATAGTTACAGTTTCGACAATGAAAATAAAGAAAATGTTATAAGTTCAAATCCATCTAAAGGTAAAGCCACCGAAGGACTACCACTAATAAAAAGGAAAAAGGACGAATAAATCGATAAGTCACTGAAAATATATTAAAAGTGAAAAACACTAATTAAAAATAGAAGATACGAAAAAAAAATCAGTAGATTATTGCGCAGCATGTTTTTTTTAGAATTACAATTGTACTAAATCTAAATCAGATTGGATTCAATGTGGGATGTGTCGAATGTGGTTGCATTAAACTTATACAACATTCAAAAACCATTGCATGAGATGTGGAAAGTTGAAACCCCTGGCTTCTCGTGATAATTAATGCTAGTGCCAATCAACTTTGATTGCCATATTGTTCTATCTTTAAGATAGATAATAAAATATTTTACTAATAACTTACCTAACTTAAAGTTTAGTGGCTTTTCGTTTATTTTTATGGTTAAAACGTTAAAACTTAATACTATTTAATAAAGTTACTTAAAATTTTGATTAGTACTTAATATAGGATCTTGGTTAGTGATAACAACCGATTACTTAAATTAATATGCATTTGTTTCTATCTAAAAAACTTATAGTGAGGCGTCTATCCCCGCACGAAGCTAGTATCCCCCGAAGATTTTTAACGTTGGGCTACAGTAGGCAACTATCCCTTTTTTGAGAGGTCAAATAAAACAGGATTTACTCAAAAGTAATATTACTTATGTTTACAAAAATGGGCTTCTATAAAAGATCAAAGACCTGTCTGTGTTTTGATATACATGTTGCATTATTCCTTTTAAGTACATATTTTTTAGTAATAGAGCTTTTTTGAAAAGTGGGGCAACTATCCGGCTTTTACCCTAATTAGTTAGTAAGAAGAGCTTAGGACGATTTGAGTTATCCACTAGTTAAGCTTTGAGTGCAGAGAGAAAAATTAAGACGATGATTTTTAAATCTTCGCCCCACCCTAGGATTTATTCCGGTGTCGTGGTGCGTTTAGAAACATGAAAATTCACATATACCCAGACCGAAACAAATAATTGTGGATTACACAAAGATTTGTCCCGTGCGGAAATCGAACCGACGCCTACGAGACACAGTGCGGTAAATCGTCCGTCAATATATTTCATATTTATTTAACAAAACACACACCGTCACGCCTATATCCCCCAAGCGGGGGTGGCAGAGGTGTACTGATTACACCCAATTTTTGCCGACGATGTTAGGTCCCATGTAATAGGGGGCGAGGCTATTGCCATATACCGGTCACAGTTCCAGACTCCGAACTCATACTGGAAACTTTTCGTTAGAAAAACTACATTTGTCCGCCCTAGGATTTGAACCCAAGACCTCGTGATGACAAAGCGATGCGCTTTGCCACCAGAGCAACAAGGCAGTCAAGTTATTTAACAAAAATAAACGTATATGTCTTTTGTCCTATGTTTAATACATGTTAAGCCTGAAGTATATGGTCGAGGTGAACAACAGGTGTACAAAATAAACCCATGTTTCATCAAATAAACGTTGAGATAAGATATGTTGAAAGTTGTCCTTCTAAGCATGGCACCAGCGGAGGAGAGGGCGAGTCTCCTATAGACTTATTCAGATAATCACCAGTCACGGTTGCTTCGGTGGTTATCTGAGGAAGATAGGACGCGAGGCGACGACGACCTGTCACCACTGCGAAGGGGACCAGGATTCCGCCCAGCACACGCTCGAAGAGTACTTAGCGTGGGCCTCCGAGCGGCGGATCCTAGTCGACCGGATCAGACCGGACCTCTCCCTGCCGGCAGTAGTAGCGGCTATGCTGGCAGTATTCTCCTTCTTCGAGACTGTGATGTGCCAGAAGGAGGAGGCAGAGCGGGATCGGGAGAGGGCCTATCCTGCTCCATGAAGGCGACGGCGTCGGGCCGGAAGCACAGCCCGCCCCCGCTCCCCAGCCTAATAGTCTGACGCTTAAGAATACAGGCGTAATATTTGGCGGGGGCCCCCCCTGCAAAAACATTAGCAGGAGGCCTTCGGGGTCGCGGCCGCAAGGGGCGGGGTCCCTGAGCGTCCTTCACGCGCGACCCCGTGGAGGACGGTGGCGTGGTGTAGCCCACGTCACCGTGAGCACCGCGTCCGTGCGGGGGGGGGGGGGGGAGCGTGTCATCAAGTCACCTCGGACCTCGTCATAAAACAATCGTTATTACTACGCTACACAATAACCCATGTTCCCAATACCTTCACGTATTTGCGTGTAGCCACAATCTATTACACAACCACGATACGAATACCAATGAATTTATCAGAGACCAGTATAAGTAGACAAACTTACAATGTTCTACGAAATATCGTTACTAGAGTTGAAGAAATAACAGCTATCCCTGAAGAACCGTGTCGTGAATATATTGTATATGTTGTCAACTTATTCTTTTTAAGAAGGATTATCAGTTTATCTATTCATTATAAAATTATTGATAAGAAATATTTCGGATTTAACCTTTCTCTATCTACTCTGCCAAAGATTGTAATATAGTGCAAAGAAAGTTTTGTCAGTACATTTTCTGTTGGTCTTCTCGTAAAATATTATAGTTCATGTTCATGATCAAAATCATGTTAAGATATCTATACATATAATAAAATCTTGTTAAATAAATGAAAATGCAAAGTTTCGTATCTGGCCCATTTATCGTTAGAGTTCTCTCTGCAATGCATCATCAGTTCATGCACGAACCAATGTTTAAGTGTTTTCCGTGAGAAGAAGAACCTGAGTCCAATATCAATTCATGTGTAGGCAAAATCACATATTTTACGTCGTGACATTGCAGGTCAGGTCAAACCATAATAAAGTTTTATGGTTTATCGCGTGATAATCTAGTAGCTAAGTTGTTTTGGAAAAATGAAAGATTTATCAAAATCGACTTTTTTTGTTTCCTCAAAAACTGTAAGATTTTTCGAAAATATACAGAGTTGTGATCTTTTGTACAGGCTACAAATACACAAAATTTTATTAAATTCTATCACATAGGTTTGGAGTAAAGTGTCTTTTTATAAATTTACTGTTTAGCTTATTTTCGTCTTTTCTGAAAAAACGTTTTAATTTTTCGGCATAAAAACTATGCAATATGTTAGCCAACATTTTAAGGCCACCGCATGTAAAGTTTAATCAAAATTTGCTTAGTAGTTCTTGCGTGATGATCGTTCATACCCTTAGCCAGACAGACAAGCGAAAGCCAAAAATTGTAGAATTGGCTTCTACATCGATAGTATGATACCTCTGGGTTGTTATTTCCTAAAAATAATCCATGTACAGACACGACTTCTTTAGAGTTTTATTATATGTATAGATTTTAGTCTGAAATAATGGTATTTGTAATAATTCATAAAGATATTACAAAATAAACACGTGCGCAGTCGGGGTCCGTTGATAAACACGTAAAGGTGATAATTATTAACTCCAATTAAAATATATAAAATCAATAGCTATTACGAAAGCATCTAGAATATGAATCAGCACTGTCTAAAGTATCGATGCTTGGTAGTGGTATGACTTTGCTGGGAAGGTGGCTACCGACCCAGTCGTGTTCCGGCTTGTTGCCCGGAGTTACCTTAAGAGAAGACGAGTCTAGTCCGATCATATCAATTTGGAACTCTGTCTAACTTCCGTTTCCTCAGCCTGTTTAAGAGTCCTCCGGCTCCATCGTCACTTTCCATTAGGTAATAGGGTCAATCGTTCCCCAGAGAGCTTAGCACGAAAAGATTGACGTTAGTATAACCCTAACGAGTTGATATGCCATCATGGTCACTGTAAAATTTAATAAATAGACATGAACATGACAGCTAGACAGAACTTACTTATTAGCATTACATCAAAGTTTTGCTAAGTCTTTCTTTAGAAAAAAATACATAACACAGGATTTGCAATTCATGTTAAATGCACATTGCGATTTCGAGATCCTGGGCTTAAATCCTAGGTCGGACAAATGTAGTTTTTCCATCGAAAAACCCCTAGTGTCAGTCCGGAGTCTGGAGTTGTGCCCGGTATATGACAATAGGCTCGCCCCCTATAACATACGGCCTTACATTGTCGGTAAAAAGTGGGTGTACACATCTCTGTCACCTCCGCTTGAGGAATAGAGGCGCGCTATTATAAGTATGTGCGTGTGTGATAAATGCTACTGGTAGTCTATTAATTTGAACTATTCTGTGACAGAACGAAACACGCAATACAATATTACAATTGGTTTTAAAACGAGAAAATTCATTTATTACGATAGGTATGCCAAGTTTACTTGCCTTTAGTTGCCTTTAAAAGCAATAAATTGACCTTATTGAGCCTGTAGCTTAAATGTATTGTGCCTATTGTCTAAAATGAAATAGCCGCCCGTAAATAGATTACTGGTTTAGTTTGTCTAGCGTGTATATAAAATATCCATACTTCCATTCCATATTAAATTTGAAAGTAATTATGTTTACACCCAAATCCCAAAACATATTGATCAAATTAGGCAAGAAAATAGATTTTATTTTGGGATAGGACATAGGCTACCTTATGTCATATAACATATAATATAATATACATATGATATATGCTGACTATAATAACGTATAATGGTAAATTATGAAAATATTCAATTTTCTGTTTCATTAGTCTAGTGTGGCTGCAACATTGTTCTGAATTTCGTAATCGCCAGCCATAACCAGCCAACAGCTGGTTATGGCTGGCGATTACGAAATTCTCGGTTGAAATCCTAGGACGGACAGCAGTACGGAGTCTGAAACTGTCCCCGGTATAATAGCAATAGGCTCGTCCCCTCTTACATGCAATCTTATATGATTGTACCTCTGCTCCCCGCTTAGGCTTGACGGTATGACTTTTATGTATCAAATAAATAATTTAATAAATTCGCTTCCACTACCACGCCCGCTTCATCGCTGGTCTCCGCGCTTTAAATCTGGCTATAGCCTCAAGCGTAAGGCTATATATTTCTCCAATATCTTCAAATCAGCAAGCCTTGACAAAAACAGACAGTCCCTATCTACGAGTTGGTTGGATCTTTTTTCTCTGTCCGTTCTGTTCGTTATTATGATAAATTACTTTGGACTCGATTTTCTTTTTATTTATGTGGTCGCGTAGTTCTTCTGCCGTAATGAGGTATTCTTTAAACAATCCTACTTAATATTATAAATATGAAAGTTTGTATGTTTGTTACTCAATCACGCAAAAACGGCTAAACGGATTTGAATGAAATTTGGCTCACAAAGACTTTATTACCTAGATGAATACGTATGATACTTTTTATCCCGGAAAAATGTTAGAATCCTGTTTACAGTCAACGCGGACGAAGTCACGGGCAGAAACTAGTTTGATATAAAGAATTTATTACCGCGTTGCGTCGCGTCGCTTATTGCAGTGCAGTTTGGCCCAGTGCGGTCTTGCCTTAAGGCCTCGGACACGAAGCCAGCGGTAGCGAGGCGGTGGCGGCGGCGGCGCGGGGAGCGGCGCGTTTCAATGCATACATTTATATGGAACTGGCCTCGAAGGCAGCGGCGTGGGGAGCGGGCGGCGAGCGGCGTACAAGCGGTGCGTACCAATCTAGCGGTGCCCGCGCGTCTGCATTGACGTAGTGTTGAGTTGTAGTCAACTTTTTTTGCTTTTGAACGACCAAAGTTTCAAAATGCCTGCCGACGTGTCGGAGCAAATTATTACAATGACTTTTAAAGGATAGGATAGAACATCAATATGGAAAACTCGCCTTTTTGCTTCCTCGTCCGGTTGTAGGAATTTACATCTTCTTTTGCCCACAATAAATCAAAGTTTAGGAAGGAATTAGTATCAAAAAGATGTTTTTGCCACCGTTTAGGCATTTTGTTCGCGAACAAAGATACTAATTTCTCGTAACACAACACTACGCCGCTCTAGCGCCGTGCGGTCTGCCCGCTAGCTTCGAGACCGGGTACAGCGTTGTCGCGCAGCCCCCCGCGCCGCCGCCGCCGCTGCCCCGCTCCCGCTGACTTCGTGTCCGAGGCCTAAGTCACTCTGCCCACTGGATCAAGTAGTCACGGATTCGACACCCGTATGAGACAAATCATTATGTGACCTACAAATATTGGTTTCGGTTTGGGTTAATATCGTGCTTGTAAGCGCACCCAGGATACACGAATAATTCCTAGTGCAGATTAAGTTTATGAAAAAAGGCCCGAAGAATTGCTAAGAAGGCTCTTCATATTTTACATTGGGACCAAAATACTTCTATGAAATGCGAGAGTACAATGTATACCTTTACTTATTGCCTTGAAGATATCAGTCATGGCTCCATTCGGTACACATTTCAAAGAATCCTAACATTTCAACGAGAAATAAAAAATCCACATTCCAAAAACACCCCTCCTCTCTAAGGGACTTTAATTTAATGGAATACCCTCATTTGTTTTCCCGTCCACACAGATATAAAAATAAATTCGCTTTTTATTAAAACAACATTCGAATCCAGGTAAAAAATGAAAAGTCATTTGTACGTACATCGGGAATAATTTTAATCAATTTATTTTTCGAGTCGTTGAGTTTATATAGCCAGCGATAGAATCGATTCGACCGTAGTTGGTTGTTATTCAGTTTGATCAAACGCGGCGCGTTTCGATAAGTTCGTGATAAAAATGAAATAAACACCGTCACGCCTATATTCCCCAAGAGGAGATGGCAAAGGTGCACTGTGTACGCCTTCTTTTCGCCGACGATTCCATATACCGGGCATAATTCCAGATTCCGGACTGACACTGGGAATTTTTCGTAAGAAAAACTACATTTGTCCGAACTAGGATATCTAAATCAAAAGTGTTTTATTCATGTAGACCAAAAGGCACTTATGAATAGTTAAAAGAGAAAATTATTGACTACCTAAGACTCTACCACCCGTTCGGAAAGTCATAATGAGAGTTTTACAATTCTTTTTGTATACATTGCATTCATGGGGTATGGGAGAACAATGCAGAACGAGCTAAATAGATGTGCTTAAGTATAGATTAACTGAATGATTTTGAACCCTCAACCTCGGGACCTCGTGATCGCAAAGCACATTATTCGCCACTAGACCAACGAGGAAGTCGTGATAGTATCATTTAATTGTACTTTAGTGTACTTCTGTACAGTATTCTGTATGCCACTGGGCAAAGGACTTCTCTAACAAATCGACTTGAGAGAGATAAGGTCATACTCCACCACGCGGACCCAATGCGGATTGGCGGAGGCAGGTTTATGGCCATCTGCTGTCAGAACTTATCAAGCCGCATATAAGTCTACCAACTTCCCTTAATAACAGCAACATTACGTAGTAACTGGGACCAGTGGCTAAACGTTCCTACGGAATTACGGAGACGTTCGAATATAAAAATGCCAAACAGTGGTATTTCATTACATGAATATGGCCCTCCCAATACCTTTACTTCCCTTCTTTCGAATACAGATACCGCACACAGGATCAGACACCGACCTTGCCGGCGAAGTCAAAGAATCCCTTACCCGCCGGCCGGTGCAGAGCACCTCGGCGGGACACCTAGTATATACCCTCTCCGACAGCAGCTGCCCAAGCCGAGATCGTTCCTTTTTGAGGCGCCGTTGAGCTTGTTGCCCCCTTGCCCTTCTGGCTCGAGCGTATTGGTTGCACGCTCGCCCTCATGCCCGGTGAAGCTGTAAGGGTTCTGTGGCCAACAGCGTAGATCACTCACACACAAAAGCTCCTGGTCGTGGGGCCTTAACAGCTTCATCTGAACGAGGTGGAGAACGATGAGTGCTCTAAGCAGAATGCGTGAGAGCCGACTTCCTCAAGGGCGTCACACGGTAGGGACGACCTTGGCTTGAGCAATCGCTATGAGAGTTGCCTGACTGTGGCGCGCGGCGCGTAAGAGATTCTTCGGCCTAGTCGGCGAGGCCCACGTCTGGTTCTATGTATAGTAGGTGCAAGTGATGTGAGGGTATCTGGGTCATTAATCTTTCCACGTAGATATCGTAACGCTGTTGTTGATCATAGCGAATAAGGACCCTACACGCAATCGAGAATCAATTCCGAGTTGTTTAGTCGATTGGTATTGCTCAGTTTTTCGAATATCAGGGCTGGAATTGAATATTTGCCGTTCCGTTTCTTCATTGAGTCGTGTTTGGAGTTATAATTCTTTTATGGACACAAAATATTGGAAAACGCTGGCATTTGATATGTTAAAAAATTAATCTGATGAAAGAAAAAAGAAGTTCGATGGAATGTTATGCGAGGCACAGGGAGGTTTCAGGCCTGGAAGGACCAAGTTTTCTCCCTCCGCAACATCGTAGAGAAGTATCTGGCAGTAGGCCGGAAGGTTTTCTGCGGTTTTGTGGATCAGGAGAAGGCGTTTGATAGAGTCGTGCGAAAGAGACTTTGGGACATTTTGCCAGGATATGGTATAAACGGCACTCTGTTGCCAGCCATCCAATCCACCTATGTGGACAGCAAGGCATGCGTACGGGTGGGTGGTAACAGGTCACCCTGGTTTGACGTTAAAATCGGCGTCAAGCAGGGTTGCGTGTTGTCCGCTAGACTGTTTATAATATATCTGGACAAAAGTCTTCAAAGACTGAATGCGATGAATGAAGGGGTTAAAAAAGGTGATCTAGTGGTAAACCACCTGTTGTATGCAGATGACGCGGTTTTGATAGCGCCAATAGCCACTAATCTGCAAACACTAGTCACAGTTATGAGAGACGACTGCATGAACAATGGCTTACATTTGAATGTGAAGAAAACCAAAATTATGGTTTTTGACGGGAAGAAAACAAAACGAATGCAAGGATTGTGGTTGGTAACGATGTGCTGGAGCAAGTGAATGGGTTTGTATATCTTGGATGCGCCTTCAGTAAGGATGGGAAATACACCGCTGATATAGAGAGAAGAGTGAATGCAGGGAATAGAGTGAATGGTGCGATGGGAAGGCCATGCATAACGGAGTGCTTGTCCCAAAGCTGTTATATGGCAGTGAGAGTTGGGTATGTAAGAAGGAGAACGAAAGCAGGATAAATACGGTCGAAATGCGATCTCTGCGGAAGATGTCGGACGGAGTCACGCTGACCGACCGTTGCGAATACGCAACAGCGTAGTAAGAAAGCGAGTAGGTATGAAAGATAGTATCGGGGTAAAGATGAGAAAGGGCATGCTCCGTTGGTTTGGGCATATAGAAAGAATGCCAGAGGAAAGAATGAGAAAACAGATATACAATACGAAAGTGAAAGGATGCAGGTACCGGGGTACCACGACCAAATAAACCGAGTCTTATCTGAAGGAAAAGTCATGAGTCTCCGTAACCGGCGAGCGTGTATGAGACGAACTATGAGAGTCGAAGAAGCCAGAGCGGTATGTAAGGAAAGAACCTGTTGGAACTCTGTACTCTCTGCCTACCCCGCGAGGCAGCTGGCGTGATGATATAGATAGATAGATAAAAAATAAATCATTAGTTAAAGACATTTGATCGAGTTAATATAATTTTTTACGGCGATTTTGCGTGTTTTCAAGCTTCTGGTAAAGTTGTCTCGTTGGTCTAGAAACTCGGAATAATAGCAGTAGATCAAACCCTATCATATTGGGATCTAGCTTCATCGGCGAAATACCTGAGCAGTTATTTTTTTAGATATTTATAGAGGTCTGTAAAGAAAGGACCTGTTGGAAATCTTTGCACTGTGTCTACCCCGCAAAGGTTCTGGCGTGAGGATATATTAAACATGTCTGTAAAATATCAAATAACAATAAATAAGAATGTATAGATCATTATATACGTTTTTTTTTCCTTTTTTAATTATAATCTCAAGTCCCAGCTTATTAGCGCGCGGTGCGGATAAAATTTAATAAATTCAATGAATTTTAGAACTCCTCAGAACTTGGGAAAGTGAGATTAGGCGCTTTGATGTACAATTCCTTTTCCTTGTGAGTTTTGTTTTGTTTTGCTTATTTATAAAGAAAAATTACTGTTAGAATTCTGTACAGTCCGACAAGGATCTTTTGAGCCGCAAAGCATGACGGACAGAGTTGCGGTTTGCCATGAAATATACCCAAATTACTTTTTTAATTAGTAACAGGTGGGTTCTTTTGAAATATCCTTGGCAGTAGAAAATTTGTACTAAGTGTTACGGTTTAAAATTGTGGTAAAAAATGACTGCCTCGTTGGTCTGTTGGCAAAGCACATAGCTTTGAAATCACGAGGGGGAAATGATGAATCATCCTGGGTTCAAATCCTTGGGCGGACAAATGTAGTTTTTCTAATGAAAAATTCCCAGTATGAGTCCGGAGTCTGGAATTGTGCCCGGTATATGGCAATAGGCTCGACCCTTACATGGTACCTAACATCGTCGGCGAAACGTGGGTGTACTCAGTAAACCTCTGCCACCCCCGCTTGGGGAATATAGGCGTGACGGTATAGTAAAAAATAAATGTTAACCCTAATTCCTCAATAGGTTTATCGATACAGGCTTGTAAATAAATTTTTATGCCACATCAGATCCTTTGTGGGATAGCCAGATAGTACCGAGTTCCAACAGGTTCTTTTATAAGGAAATAATCTGTAAGAACGCCGCCTTATCTATATCAATAATTTTGAAAAATGCTGCGTGGAAAATATGAAACATGAAAAAGGGCCTCAATATTTATAGAATACGTAACATAACTTAAAAAAACATAAAAATAAATGAGCACCGTCACGCCTATATTCTCCAAGCGAGGGTGGCAGAGGTGAACTGTGTACCCTCTTCCGCCGACAGTGTTAGGTTGCTTGTAATAGGGGGCGGGCCTATTGCCATATACCGGGCACAATTCCAGATTCCAGACTGTTACTGGGAATTTTTCGATAGAAAAACTACATTACTTTCCCGATATCTTACTTCTTCCTATCACCTATATGCAGACGATCTGCAGGTTTACACTCAGGCCTCACTTTCAAATCTGTGTGAAGTGAGTGAAGCCATAAAAAATACGAACAATGATCTATGCCGAATAACCAAATGGAGCAAATCTTAAACGCAAGCCATCATTATAGGCAGCTCCCGAATGATCAATAAAATTAATTAGATAACGCTCCCGAAAATATTTTTCGGGGGTACTTCAATCGAGTACAGCCAATCTGTCAAAGATCTTGGTCTTCTAATAGATCGTTGTCTGACTTGGGGACCACAACTAGAAGCCATTAGTTGCAAAACGTTTGCAACAGCAGCCTCTCTAAGAAGACTTCGTAATTACCTACCCACTGCCACTAAGGTTGCTCTAGCACAATCACTCCTACATCCTATCTTAGATTATGCTGATGTGTGCTACTTAGATTTGACGGAGGACCAGCTGGATAAACTTGAGCGGCTCCAAAACTTCGCAATTAGGTTTATATTTGGCTTACGCATATATGACCATGTCTCTGCATTTCGTACACAACTCAAGTGGCTTCGAATTCGACTTCGCCGGGACTCGCATATGCTTTCTCTTCTCTACAATATATTATTTAACCCTTCTTCCCCTTCTTATCTTAAGGAGCGTTTCGAATATTTAAAAAGCACTGGCACCCAATGTTTCAGGTCCTCGGAAAATCTTAGCCGAAGGATGCCCTCTCACAATGGCAGCTTTTATGATAAGTCTTTTGCTGTCCAGGCGGTAAGACTGTGGAACACTCTACCTGTCAGTATAAGGCGTGCGACGACGCTAGATAGCTTTAAAGATCAGATGAGAAAGTACTTTTTCTCTACTTACTCATCGGATTCTGCTGTGAAACCTAAATAGGTAGGTAATTATGTGTTTATTTATTTATTTTTATTTTATTTTTGTATCATTAATATGCCACGTATGTGTATTTTCTAATATGTATTAGCATTTTGTTTTCTTTTTATATAATATTTCAAATTTTTACGGCTAATTCTTATACCTACAAGAATATATATGTATATATATATAAGTATGATCTCTAACAAGTGCACCTTCGTCAATACTACTTACAAATCAATTTCTCCATCCCAAGGTTGCCTGGAAGAGATTGCTTTTTAGCGATAAGGCCGCCCTTTGTGTTACTTTTAGTTCTGTTTGTTATTTTGAGATGTATCTTATTGGTGCACAATAAAGAGTTATCTATCTATTAATTTATTCTATTTAACCGACCTAGGATATGAACCAAGGACCTCGTAATCGCAAAGCGCATTATTAGCCACTAGACCAACGAGGCAGAAAAACATGACTTTTCAAAACAATACTGCCTAGGTCAAAAATTATTATGTTAAACCAAATGTGATTATATATCGGATGTGACCTGCTTATATATCAAATTTAATACATACAAATTAAGATAATTTGAAAAAGAAATTATATATTGAAAAGGGTAAGCTCCGTTGGTTCGGGCATATAAAAAAATGGCAAGAGATAGAATGATAAAACAGATATACAATGCGAAAGTGGAAGGATGTAGGTACCAGGGAAGACCTAGACTATCTTACCATGATCAAATAGACCAAGTCTTATCTGAAGGACAAGTCAAGAGTCTCCGTAACCGGCGAGCGTGTATGAGACGGACTATGAGAGTGGAGGAAGCCAGAGTATGTAAGGAAAGAACCTGTTGGAACTCTGTACTCTCTGCCTACCCCGCAAGGGATCTGCCGTGATGATAGATAGATAGATATATTGAAAACAAGTCATCAGTTATCCATCCAGATCTTATGTAGAAATATGACTGAGATGCGAGCTGTTCAATTCGTCACAAGTTAAGCTTCCGGCTTTTGAACAAGTTTCTTTGGCAAGAAACTTGCAAAACAAATCCCTTGTAGAGCTGTTGTTATGAATGTAGTTTTAGAGACTTAAGAAACATTATTTTCAACTTGAAGGCTAAGTATAAAACAATTGAAAGAAATAATAAATAAAATAAAACAATTTTTGCAGCATGAACGACTGCCTGCGTTGGTCTAGTGGCAAAGCGCATCGCTTTATGATGATGAAGTCCTGGGTTCAAATCCTAGGTCGAACACATGTAGTTTTTCTAATGAAAAACTTCCCAGCATGAGTCCGGGGTCTGGAATTGTGCCCGGCATATGGCAATAGACTCGCCCCTATTACATGGGACGTAACATTGCCGGCGAAAAGTGGGTGTACACAGTACACCTCTGCCGCCCCCGCTTGGAGAATATAGGCGTGACGGTGATTTTGTTTAATTCTGTATTTGAACACCTAGAATTTCACATAGCTCCACCCTCCTAAATTTTGCTATTGAAAAATTACGTTTTCTCCGACCTAGGATTTGAAACCAGGACCTCGTGATTGTATTATTCCCCACTAGACCAGCAAGGCAGTTATATATAAATAAAATAAAACAAGTAAGAAAATAAAGCAGTGATAGCCTAGTAAGCCGTGATCCAACGGTCTAACCACTAGGCTAGTGGTTAGACCGTTGGACTGCAAGTCAGATGTCTCGGGTTCAAACCCAGGCACGCTCCTCTGTCTTTTCGAAAGGATCTGCGTAATAAAAAATAATTATCACTTGCCTTAACGGCGAAGGAAAACATCGCGAGGAAACCTGCATGCCTAAGAGTTTCTCAAAGGTGTATGAAATTCACCAACCCGCACTGGGCCAGCGTGGTGGACTATGGCCTAAGCCCTCCCAGTTCGAGAGGAGGCCCGTGCCCAACAGTGGGACAGTTTCTTAACAGGGCGAATATTATTTATAGGTTGCTCCCCGACTTTAGAAATTATATTCCTACCACTTCCACGCCTATTACGTGTGGTATCCCACGCTATTTCGGTGTCAGAAAGAAAGTGCGATTGATATGACGAAATAAGGGGCATATATGAATTAAGTAGCCATTTTTCATAGTTATTCATACTTTTTGTTATTCAACTCTTTGTGATAATCGCTGGTAGTAACCGTAAATGTATACGATAAAATTAATCATCGTCAAAATTTTGAATTGTCTTTCTGTTTGTGTGTGTGTCTATGTATGTGTGTATGTGCATGTACGAGTTATCTACGCCGGCCGCGGGGCCTTCGCAAATAAATTTACATAAAATGAGATTAAGAGGTCAAATTTGTCACGTTGTTTCCCTCCAATATGGTCTAGGGGAATTCCAGTAGTCATACTCGTAAACGAGTGCTGCTCGCGGGGACTGGTCCATCTGGAATCCTTTAGATACTGTTTATAAATAACATCATTTCAACACATGCTTTCAAATAGACAGAGGTGCGTTTGAACCCGAAACCTCTGACTTTGCAGTCCTACGGTCTAACCACTAGGCTATCACTGCTTAATGAACCTATAAATACGAATAACCTATGAATACGAGACTAAAAATTGATACGATTAGAAAATCAATAAATTAACAAAATGTATTCCCAACCGTATCAACTTTACTGTTTTTAGTTGTCACGGCATATTTATTAATAACTAGCACTTTCCCGCGACATAGTACCCGGTCGACAACAGCGCCACCTACTGGGTCTATGTTTTATAGCCTATGTAACTTCTGGATAATGTAGCTTACTAATAGTGAAAGAATCATTAAAATCGGTCGAGTCGTTTTTGAGTTTATTCGTTACAAACATACAAGAATGCAAACCTTTTCTTTTTATTATATTAGTGTAGAAATTGACCACGTAAGAGACAGACAGACTAAAAATATCCTACAGTTTCAATAAGACAAGAGTTCAATCAGTTTAACCTCAAACAACTAAGGAAGGTTCTACATCACTGTCAGTTCCTGACTGAACCACTTTTAAAATGTTGGCTTAAAATTGGAAATCCAAAGTTGGCTAGATTGATTAGGTGTTACACGTAATCTGAAAGCCGCTGAAGGGTTGTCTAAATTGGATTTCTGCCCTTGTTAAATAAAAAATATGAACACCGTCACGCTTATATTCCCCAAGCGGGGGTAACAGAGGTGTACTATGTACACCCAATTTTCGCCGAGGATGATGTCCCATGTAATAGGGGCGAGCCTTTTGCCATATACCAGGCACAAATTCAGACTAATTTTTTTTGATAGAAAAACTACGTTGCACGACCTAGGATTGAACCCAGGACCTCGTGATCGCAAAGCGCTCTATTTGCCACCTGACTAACGAGGTTATCTTTATTAAATGCTCAATTTTTAAAGTGTAACAAAAGAATATCTTATGCTGTAAAACTCCTACTATAAATCTACCATTTTCATAGAATGGAGGAAGCCAGAGAGCTATGTGAGGAAAGAACCTGTTGGAAGTCTGTTCTCTTTGCCTACCCCGCAAGACATCTGGCGTGATGGTATAGAATAGAATTTCTTATAGTTTACCTCTTTTCACCCTTTTCTCAATCTATTAACAGCATCGATATATTATCTCTACCACATTAAAGGTGTCAATCCGAGAAACCGGACGAAAATAAGACCACAAATAAGGGTGTGATCTTATTTTGAATTAGTTCGATCCAACAATCACCAATGTGAGGACGCGTTTTCAATTTAGTTTGCTAAGGGCGAGCTGTCATTGTATCTCGGACTCAGGACTAATAGACAGGATGATTTTCTATTAAAAGAAAATATATACAGTTCGACTTAGGATTTGAATCCTGTACTGTACACCTCTGCCACCCCCGCTTGGGGAATATAGGCGTGACGATGTTTATTTTTTTTAATCTTCAACAACATTTTGTCCGATATAGGAATCGAACCTAGGACCTCGGGATTATGTCATGCGCAACTAAATCAACGACGTAGTCATAAAAAGATGTAACAATACTCTAATTGTATCTCTGTCATTTTCTTATGTTCCTGACCATAAAAAGCGTACAAATGAATGTCCTGGAATAATATGTTTTTATTCGAGTACTGCAAAGTACATAAAACATTATATAGGCACGCTTGAAACGGGTTATATCCCTTTTGAGTAGGGTATTCCGCAAATTAGGACTTACTGATGAACTAGGATTAGGTTTCGGATTAACTTTGAATGCCTTAAAGTCACCTATACTACATTGAGATTCGATTGAGACATCACATAAACACAGAATCAAATATTTTTCTAAACCTATTCACTACCTATTGACTACGATTACTTAATAACCGAAAAATGTTATTTAAAATAAAAAATGTAACAGATTTTTTTTGTGCGAGTGTCAATTTGTTAAATTGACAGAGCACTCGCGTCAACGAATCAATCGAGAGCAAAAATGGCGGATATAATCCAACTTTAAAATGTAACGGCGAACTTCAATGTTATTTACAGGTGTTAACGATTCTCCTTGATTTGTAGTATTTTATGACTTGTTTACCTAAATTCCTAAATTCTCATGGCAAATTTAATCGGACATAGTAACCGCAATAGAATATAGAAAAATAGAATGAAATAAAAAACACAAGCCTGCTGAGCTTCTTCGCTGCATCTTCTCAGTGGAGGCCGCGATCCGATCCGGTGTTAGATTAGTAGTTAAGGTACGGCCAAACCAACGCGTCCAGCCGCGTCCGCGATGGCGTGCACGGTGGCGAACACTAGCAGTAATATTTGTATGGAATAGTTCACACAAACGCGTCCTGCATCCTGCACGCGATATCTGGGCGATGCACGCGCAATCATAGGGAGATACTGATCGGCACCGTGATCGCCGCCGGGGACGCCGCGGACGCGGTTGAACGTATTGGTTTGGCCGTACCCCCGCAGGGCTTATACAAAATAAATTAATTGAGTTTAAACCACAAGGTTAAGGGTGTGTGTAATATTCATCATGAGTGATTTTTTTAGGGTTTCGTACTTCAATCGGTAAAAACAGAACGCTTTGTTGTCTGTCTGTCCGTTTGTCTGACAGTTAAGAACATTTTACTCGACAATGGGTAGAGGTATGAAGTATGAAGAACTTCCCACAAATGATTTACAGTCTTAAAAAATTGAAGCTTCTGAGTAAATTCAATCAAATGATTTAGCCACTTGAATTCACTCATCAAAAGTATATATTAATATATAATCATGAAAATTGTCAAGAAGCAAGGTTTTATAGTACAAGTGAAGCGAAAAATGCGAAGAGGCTAGTCCAACAGTATTTGTAATTTCATAAAACCATTTTTCCGTTGATATTAATGAAAAATTAGCACCATCGAGTGGCAGTTTTAGGGTATCCTCGGTGTGTGTGTGTGTGTGTTTGAGTGATATACGCTGTTGGCCGGGAGGCCTTTACAGCTTCACCGGACTTAAGGGCGAGCGTGTAACCACTACGCTCGAGCCAGCAGGGCAAAGGGGCGACATACTCGAGGACGCCTCAAGGAGAAATGGCCTCGGTTTGGACAGTCGCTACGGGGTAAGGGGTGTAATTAGTGCACCGGTTGGCGGGCTAGAGGGATCTACGACTTCGTCATCGTCGTCCGTATCCGGAGCGGAAAGAAGCGATGTCAAAGCATCGGGGGATCGGTGAGAACATGTCGCGGCCGGCGGTAGATGCAGAGGTTGGGTTCGTAGTCGACGGCGGCTACGATTAGCGGATTCGCATGGGAAGATGCGTTCGCGAAGTGTCGAGTTGTCGCCTTTTTAATATAAGCGCGAATAGATTCGATACCGAGATCGGGGTGGAGAATCCTCGGAGCGCGAGGACTGTTGACTGTTTAGTTTTATTGGACATTAATTTAAGGTTTGAAAATTATAGTTTTTGAGTTAAACAGCGTACATGCTCATAAAAGTAACGAACCTAACGACTAACCTAATCCAACTATATAATCATAATTGTGTCGAATAACCGACAATTCCTTATCAAACACCCACTGTAGATAATCTCCAATGCTGTTGGCTTTACCTAGCGTGACGTCAACCGACCCTAAACTTCCTTATCTGCGCCCTACCTTAAGCTTTGATAAGGGCTTAGAAATGTCAACTAGGAAACCAATTTCGGGGAAATTGTTTTAAGTAATAGTGGAACTGCTCCATTTGATCTAATAGCTCATGATATGGCTGGCGATTTTGAGGTCCTGGGTCAATATGTTTTACTAGTTCAAGAAATTAAAATAATAATAATAATATTTTTTATTTCATCTCCACAAATTATAAATTGCGCACAGATGAGGTGAGTCTAGAGGTTACAATGTAATTTGTGGGAGATCTGGAGCTGAAATTAACCAAAGCCTGTATTATAGGACTCCAGGCCCCCCTGAATAGCCACGACAAATGCAGACGAGTGATTTTGTGACTGTGATAGCTCATATTACGTTTGTGCGTGAGTGTGTGTGTGTGTGTGTGTGTGTGTGTTTGAGTGTGCGTGTGCGCGTGCGTGGGGGCGTGTGTTTCAGATATTAAATCGATTTAAGAAGAATGGAATACACATAGAGATGGGCTAACTGCTTAAAACAGAAATAAAATTAATAGTTAGACTTAATTTAAAAAAAGGTTTCTTATTATTAGCTTTTTTCTAGGGTGTGTGTGTGTGTATGTGAGTGATGTACGCTGTTGGCCGCGAGGCCTTTACAGCTTCTCCGGACTTGAGGGCGAGCGTGCAACCACAACGCTCGAGCCAGAAGGGCAAGGGGCGACATACTCGAGGGCACCTTTAAGAGGCGCCCTCGTTTGGGACAGTCGCTGTGGGGGGACGGGGTGCACTACTAAGTGCACCGGTCAACCGCCGGCTATGGGAGGGGATCTACGACTATGTCGTCGTCGCCCGTATTCTGAGCGGAAAGAATGGATGACAAAGCATCGGGGGGATCGGTGAGAACATGTTGCGGCCGGCGGTGGCGGCCAGGGGCGCTGTTTTGACGTGTGTTAATCAAGCGTTGGAATGAAATATACGTCTAACAGTACATACAAACAAAATTTCATCCTGCGCAAAAAGTTGCTGCCCGTGGTTGCCCCGTTGCATTATTTAAGCACTACCCTCTAATGGAATTGACATAAAATGTCTGATATCGTAAAACAGGTCACGCATGTAGCGAAACGGGTTGGAAGTACTCCCCAAATTGTATAGAACGACCCTCTGTTATTGAATTGTACCGCTCGATACGATGTTTATTGTATATTTGTTTTATTGTTTTTGGTTGGCAACGCAGTAGGCCTTCGACATAGATAACGATCGCTATCTTACCGATTTTGTTTCATAAGTCCTAATCATAGAAGTCGTCATAAGTCACTAAAGTCGCATGAACTAGTCGCCACACTGGAGGAAATTATCACAAAATAAAAAAGATTTAAAGTTGATATGAATATTGTGTGCTGAAAAAAATAAAATATTTTTTCAGCACCGTTAAATTAAAATTTTATCTATATATTAATATTTTATCTATATATTAATACATAAAGCAAAAACTTTGTACACCTTTTTACGAAAATTGCGCGGACGGAGGAGTATGAAATTTCCCACACTTATAGTTTATATAGAGAAGGAGTGCAGACCGCTAATATTTTTTAAAATTATGCATAAAACATATATTAAATCTATGAAAAAAACATTACACACACTACCATGTATTTTACACAATACACGTCAATTGATGTTTGTCTTTAATATTATTTGTCTATAGTCTTACTAAATCAAACATTATGGCAAACGAAGAAAGAGTAGGTCGAATATCGACCTATGGGCGACCAATAGTACGTATAGTTAATTTAAGAAGTTAGTATAAGAACCAACAAAACTTAAATATAGTTTTGGATGACATTTCGCAGTTAGATATGAAGAAAAATATCAATTTTTGCCACTGTATAACATACCAAGTATCAGTTTTGTAAATAAGAGGACTATTGATACCATTAATGTAAGTACATTTACAAATGGTTAAGCTTATCTCGCACATTTTGCACATGAACGCAATCTACACAAACAATTGTATAACTATCTATCTATCTATATCATCACGCCTGATCCCTTGCGGGGTAGGCAGAGAGAACAGACTTCCAACAGGTTCTTTCCTTACATACCTCTCTGGCTTCCTCCACTCTCATAGTTCGTCTCATACACCCTCGCCGGTTATGGAGACTTTTGACTTGTCCTTCAGATAAGACTCAGTCTATTTGGTCTTGTTAAGATAGCCTAGGTCTTCCCCGGTACCTACATCCTTCCACTTTCGCATTGTATATCTGTTTCGTCATTCTTTCTTCTGACATTCTTTCTATGTGCGCGAACCAACGGAGCACACCCTTTCTCATCTTTACACCGATACTACCTTTCATACCTACTGGCTTTCTTACTATGCTGTTGCGAATACGGTAGGTCGACTTCACTCCGCACATTTTTCGTAGAGCTCGCATATCCACTGCATATATCATACTTTCGTTATCCTTCTTATATACCCAGCTCTTGCAGCCATAAAACAGCGTTGGTACAAGCACTTCGTTATATATGGCCAGCTGCGCCTTTTGACTCAAGTGCCGGCTCCCAAGTAGCTTTCCCATCCCACCATTTACTCTTTTCCTGCATTTACTCTTCTCTCTATGTCAGCGGTGTATTTCACATTCTTACTGAAGGCGCATCCAAGATATATAAACTCATTCACTTGCTCCAGCACATTGTTACCAACCAAAATCCTTGCATTCGTTCTGGTTTCTTCCCGTTCAAAAACCATTATCTTGGTTTTCTGCATATTCAAATTTGTCTATTTTGTTGCGAATAAAAAAACATATACGACATTCAACCATTTCAATATAAAAATATTCCCACAACAAAGAATACAAATTACCTTCAATTTATAAAATATATTTTTTTTACAGCAAAAGCCGTGTGTTCAAATAAAGATGGATGTATACTAGCGAAGATTAATTAGGCTGTAGATGGCTTCGGCTTTACGCGTCATTGTCACCTCGCCTTTTGATCTGCGGACGAATTAATGACTTTCGTACCAACCGCCATTGTAGCTTGATTCAAAGCGAAAATTTTGAAGCTTAATTTTGTATTATAAATAAAGAATGCCTATATTTTTGGAGTTGCTGTCAATAAAATCGCTAGTTTTCTTTTAGAAATGTCGTATGGGTACTCTTCTCATTGCGCGCTCTTCGTATTTCTAACCTCATTGCCAATTATATAGATTTTTTTAACAGTCTTACAAGATTTTTTTGGCCTGCGGCTAAAATCGGAACTAATGCTGTCATTAATGTCATTAAATGAAATGTCACTACATGACAGTCGCAAAATTGTCGTTTGCTATCAAATTTACACAAGTTCTTTTTTTAATTAGTAACAGTGCTGACCCACCCGTTGAAATCTTTTTCATCCACGTCATCCACGAGCCAAAAGATCCTTGTGGCACTATCATCATCATCATCAGCCTATAGCAGTCCACTGTTGGACATAGGCCTCTCCAAGTGCCCGCAACTGGGTAGGATCGTCGGCTACTCGCATCCAGTTTCTGCCAGCCGCCCTACGAAGGTCATCGCTCCACCTAGCCTGAGGGCGTCCTGCATTACGTTTGCCAGTCCGTGGTCTCCACTCAAGAACTCGTTTGTCCCAGCGGTTATCGGTTGTTCGGCTCTTGCGACCGGCCCATTGCCACTTCAGCTTACTAATCCGGTGGGCTATGTCGATTACTTTGGATCTCTGTCGAATGACTTCGTTCCGGATTCTATCCTTTAGAGAAACTCCGAGCATAGCCCTTTCCATAGCTCGTTGAGTGACTTTAAATTTATTGACCATTCCAACCGTGAGTGTCCATGTTTCTGCTCCATATGTTATGACGGGCAGGACGCACTGATTGAAGACTTTTGTCTTTAGACTTTGTGGAATGAGCGATGTAAATACTCGTCGTAATTTCCCAAATGCCGCCCAGCCCAGCCGTATTCTTCTGTTGACCTCTTTCTCGAAGTTGTTTTTCCCCAACTGCAGAGTTTGCCCTAGGTAAACATATTCTTGAACAACCTTGAGAATAGCGCCATGTATTGCAACAGGTTCCGGTACTACATGTCGGTTATACATTACCTTGGTCTTGTCCAAGTTCATGCGGAGACCTATGGGTTCAGAAGAATCGGCTAGGCTGGTCAGCATCTGTTGTAAATTCTGCAACGTTTCGGCCATATTATTATTTATTGTTTTTTTAAAACGTAGCCCCACACTAGGATTTATTCCTGTGTCGTGGGTGCGTTTACAAACATGAAAATTCACAAACAAATACCCAGACCGGAACAAATAATTGTGGATCACACAAAGATTTGTCCCGTGCGGGAATCGAACCCGCGACTATTCGACCCAGTGGGCGGAGCAGCTCAAGCTCTTAACCACTGCGCTAAATCGTCGTCAAATGACAATGTCGTCGGCAAATCTGAAGTGGATATGAGGGACATTTATGTTTATGCCATGACCTTCCCAGTCCAGCGTCTTAACCATATCCTCCAATGCATTTGTGAACAATTTGGGGGAAGTAACGTCCCCTTGTCTCACTCCTCGATGCATTGGGATAGGGTTGGTCTGCTGGTTTTGTATCTGGATGGTCATGGTCGCGACGTTATAAAGACTTCTTAACACTTGGATGTATCGCCAGTCGACTTGGCATCGTTGCAAGGATTTCAGAACTGACCAGGTCTCGATAGAGTCAAAGCCCTTCTGATAGTCCACGAATGCTAAGCACAGGGGCCGATTAAACTCTGTGGTCTTCTGTATAATCTGCCGTATAGTGTGGATGTGGTCTATGGTTCCATACCCTCTTCGAAAACCGCTCCGGGGGTGTTCCGGGGGTTGAAATTCGTCGAGCCTTCGCGCAAGACGATTCGTGATAACTCTTGAAAACAGCTTATAAATAAAAGCGAAATAGGGCGGGAGTTCTTCATTTGGGTCTTATCACCCTTTTTGAAAAACAATACGACTACGCTCCTACTCCAAACCTCTGGAGTTCTCCCGTTAAAGAGTTACAGATATTTTAGAGCTCCTTTAGCACCGGTTTACCTCCTGCTTTTAATAGTTCAGTTGTAACTCCGTCCTCTTCAGGGGCTTTTCCATTCCTCAGCTGCTCAAGAGCCATCACAATTTCATCTAGGCTAATTTCGGGCATGTCTTCCGTAAAGTGGCGACTTAATGTAGCTCTAGGATCCTCATTTCCGGGATCAGGACGAGATGTATGCGAGGCGTATAGCCGGCTGTAGAAGTCTTCTACTTCCAAAAGAATCTCTGGCTTAGAAGTGATGACGTCCCCACTGGCTTTGGACAACTTCGTCAGATGACTCCTCCCCAAAGACTGGACAAACACTTTCGACCCCCGACTTTGCTCGATTGCTTTTTCAATAGCGCGTGTATTAGCGCATGTGATGTCGTACCAGATTGTTAATTCGTTTGTTGAGTGCTCTAACGAAGTGCGTTGCTCTAACGAAGTGTTGGGTGGGTTTACACGTCGTTCCTTCATAAGCCGCAGTGTATCCTCTGAAAGCTTCGTTTTCTTACTTATACGGCCCATTTCACAAAATCTCGTACCTTCCTCCCTGAGGATTTTAACCACATTTGTGAGGGCCTGGTCTACGTCATTTGTGGTTTCCATGGTAAAGAATCGGTTCTCCAGATTTGACTGGAACGCTTCAGATCCTACTACGGTTTGGAGGAGGTTGGGCCGGAGCCTGGCCTTCATCAAACGGACTCGCTCGAGCTGAAAGTTAATATTCAGTGAGCCTCTGACTTAGGCTCACTGAATATTAGCTTTCAGCTCGAGCGTGTCCGTTTAGGTCCTTTAGGCTATACCTATCGGTTAACTTAATAACAAGATACGCTACCCTGTTCGACACACTAGAAATTTCTACAACGTTTTCAGAGGGTTTTATTGACCAAGAACCCTATGCCGCCCTGGGATAGCTGGTCGCCCTCTCGGAAGTACAAAAGGTGGCTTGATTCTAGGGTAACGGTGTCCTCTCCCTTTCTTCGGACTTCACACAGTCCCAGAACGTGCCACCTTATTCCTAACGTAACGTGCGTCCATTAAACGTCGCCAAGGTCAGTTGATTTTGGCGGCCTCCCGTAGCCCGGGGATTCTTTGCACCCCCTACCCTGCCGTTACCGTGACCGCCGCCGTGATCCGGAAAAGCAGGGTGGCCGGGAACTGGGGGCCGTGGTTTATTTTGGCTTGCCATTTGGAGGGTTTGCCCATAATCGCCGCGCTGGGCATGCGGGTTGGCGATCGCAGTACGTAACTCTTCGCATCGGTGCCGCTGCTGCCCGTCACCGATCTGCGGTATTTAGTTACGCAGTTTTTTATTATGGTTATACCGCCATTTTTCGGTCATCAGAGCCTCGTTCGTTGATTAGTAGGATGTACCACGAGCAGGTGAGGATGGCTTGGAGCCATATGGTGGTATTTGACTCTCTTACACCCTTGTGGCACTAACTCTTAGTGAATTCACAAAGTTAACATAATATACTTTATGTTAAAGGTAGACTAGGGAGATTTTTTTATATATCTGTACATTTTGTTTATAAGTTTTAATTCTTATTTAGAAATGAAATACTGTAAAAATGGTGCTAAGTTTGGATAAATAAATAAAAAAGAAATAAATTTTAAAACCGGTGCTACCCCACAAGTGTCCAGTGAAGGGAGTCACACCGGCAAAAATTACAGCACTAGCCCATTTATGTTGATTGCTAGTCTGCGCACTAATCGTGTGCTCATCGTGTTGATACTTGCAACATCCAATCTTCACTAGAAGGATAAACATATATTTACTCGTAAAAAAATCAAAAAGTTTAACATAATGATTCTTTTTATTTTCCTTTTTTTTCAACTTATCAGGTCAGAATTTCGAAACTTTTAAGTTTCTCTAAAGTTTTATTTTTTTAATAGTTTTTTTTTATATTTAACTCTTAGGCTTGAAATCTACAACGGCTTTCTTGAGATCTTTTAAGCCGTACTGCTGTTCAGTCGTTTTTTTTATAATTTCGTTGCATTTCAACAAACAATAGTATTTATTTATGAGAATGGGGTAAAATAGAACTCATTTTATATTTAATTACCCCGCGAATACAAATTATAAAATTTAACCAAAAAGTTTAGGTTACTTTAATGTATGTGTGTGTGTGTGAGTGATGTTCGCTGTTGGCCGCGAGGCCTTTACAGCTTCACCGGACTTTAGGGCGAGCGTGCAATTACTACGCTCGAGCAAGAAGGGCAAGGGGCGACATACTCGAGGGCGCCTTCGGTTGGGACAGTCGCTGTAGGGGGACGGGTGCACTACTAAGTGCACCGGTCAACCGCCGGCTATGGGAGGGGATCTACGACTACGTCGTCGTCACCCGTATTCTGAGCGGAAAGAATGGATGACAAAGCATCGGGGGGGGGGTCGGTGAGAACATGTCGCGGCCGGCGGTGGCGGCAGGGGTCGGGGGGAGATCGTAGTCGGCGGCGGCTACGATTAACGGATGCGCATGGGTAGATGCGTTCGCGAAGTGTCGTGTTGTCGCCTTTTTAATATAGGCGCGAATAGGTTCGAGAGCTAGATCGGACTTTTATGTATGCCGCTACTAATTAGCAGAATATAATCTTTGATTCGTAACTATATAAGTCTATAAGTACCGTAAAAATCCTACTAATATAATAAATGTGAAAATTTGTATATTTAGATGTTTGGATATTTGTTACTCAATTACGCAAAAACGGCTAAACGGATTTGGATGAAATCCGGCACACAGATAATTTATTCCCTGAAATAACACAGTGGATACTTTTTATCCCGAAAAAATGTAAAATTCTTATATAAAACCAAGGCGGACGAAGTCGTGGGCATAAATGAGTGAATTTATACGAAACAAACCTACACTGACATTAAAAGTATTCATAACTTGGACAGTGTGCGCGTTTACTTTAATCTGTTAGTTGTGCGGCGCTAGAGGTGTGTGTATGTAAATGATCCACGCTGTTGGCCGCGGGGCCTTTACAGCTTCACCGGATAAGAGCATGTAACAACTACGCTCGAGCCAGAAGGGCAAGGGGGCAACTAGCTCAAGAGCGCCTCAAGGAGGAACGGCGTCGGCTTGGGCATTTGCTATAAGGCACGGCATATACTGGGTGTTTCGCCGTGGTGCTGTGCAACGGCCGGCGGGCAAGGGATTTTTCGACCTCGTCGGCGAGGTCGGTGTCTGATCCCTTGTGCGGTGTCTGTATCCGAAAAAAAGGGATTTAAGGGCATCGGGAGGGTCGGTGAGAACATGCACCGGGCGGCGATAGCGGCTGATAGAAGGGGAGTTAGGTTCGTAGTCGGCGGTGGCTAAGATTAGCGGATTCCTATAGATGGAGGCGTACGCGAAATATCGGGTTGTCGCCTTCTTAATAAAGACGCGAATAGGTTTGAGACCGAAATCGCAGTGGGTGACCCTGGGGGTTTCCAAGGATGGATGGAAATGGCCACAATCTTGTTACCCCTTTATTACATTACAGCTATACCCTTGCCGAACTTGATCAAAATCTGTTCTGCGTTTTAAGCGTAAAAAAGTAACAGACAAACATACTGACAGAGTTGCTTTCGAATTTATAATATCAATATATAGCAACCACTGAGTTCGGGATTACCCCAACATTCGCCTTTACCCCACTTGACCCTATCCCTATTCTTAAAAGTGATATTCGTTACATCACTACTCCAAACCCTAAAGTAATCGATTCAATCAACCCTAAAACGCTACCGGTTGACCTTTTTGAACTCTTTCAATAAGTGTCAAGGTGTTCCGAATCGCCCACTCCCCTAGAATATCGCCTTGAAGATAAAGGTTTTCTTTTCAGTTATTTGTTAAGGAATTGCGTTGCGTATACTATTCTATGAATATTCAAGAAAATGTTGGCACGTGATTTGAATTGAAAAGTTTGAAGAATATATTATGTAGCATGCCAATTGCCTAGTTAGTTGGGTGGCGCATATTTCAGCTGGTGATCAAGAGGTTCTGGCTTCGAATCCTAGGTTGGAAAATGTGCAGTTTTCTAACGAAAAATTATAAGTAATAAGCCGTCCGGCGCCTACAATAATGTTCCCTTAGGTTTCGCGTGCAAAGAAATAGATATGTCGCAATCAAATTCTAGAATCTACCCTATTACGAAACTACTCGGCATTTAAAAACTAAACTCCATTAAGTAAGAAAAAAGAAAGAAAGAAATTTTATTTGTCACAGCATTAGAGACACGATAATTAGCTGATATGACACATCCTTATAGGCAAAATAACCATACAATTACAAAAAGTACAAACGATTAACATTGACACAAAAAAAATACAAAAGAGGAAAAAATACAAAAAAGGAACACAACAAAGTAATACACATGAGTGTGTGTCTTACGGCTGAGCTAAATTGGTATCGAGATCAGCTTCATGTCAGGCACAAGTGCGAGACGCTGATTTTCATCTGGACCCTCCTGAGTCTTCACAGATGTCAATCCAGTATCAATTGAAGTACCTTTATGTGCACCTTTGTCAGGTGTAGTAAAGTGAAATGTGTGACACATATATATATATATATATATATATATATATATATATATATATATATATATATATATATATATATATATTACACACATTTCACTTTAATATAAGCAGAAATTGAAAAGATGGAATGGAAAAACGACAAACAAGTAAGACAACTGTTCAATGTTTAGCCGGATTATAATGCGGCTGTACGATTCGCTACCACGACCGGCTCTATGTTTTACGCATCCAGCCTTTACGCAACCTGAGACCTTCATTAGGTCGTTGGTCCACCTTGTGAGGGGCCTGCCGACTTCACGTCTTCCGGTACGTGGTCTCTACTCATGAACCTTTCTACCCCAACAGCCGTCAGTCCTACAAGCGATGAACCCCGCTTACTGTCACTTAAGTTTAGCATGGTCTTTAATATGCCCATACTTCCATATTAATATTATACAATCGAAAGCAACTCTGTCTGTCCACCTGTCCACGTCCAAACTGCTGAGAAGATTTTGATTGATTTCGGCAAGGATATAAATTCATCATGCGGGGAAATTCATACAGGGAAAGGATACAGGCTACATTTGCTCTCAAAAAAACTTAAGGGTGTGAAATATACGTCTGAAAATAACGCGAACGAAATTGCAAGTACAGCTTGTAATTTATAAAATAACCGCAGCTCCCTTTGTCCTGGAGCTTGCCGGCCGCTGCCGCAGCACAATCGTTTCGCTTGTTCGGCTCATGCGTTTTTGTCACAGCTCTCACCTAACTCAATTTATACTCGTAATATATCCTAAATTGCGAGTATTCTACATTCCAGCTAAACTTAAGCCGCCGTATGGTAGAACGCGTCGCTACAACAATCCGCCTAAACATTAACTAGCCATTTCATATTCGAGCTCCGTTTTTTAAAACGGCAAGCCGTTTTGTTATACATACATACAAAATTACCTTCCGTTTGGAGCAGTTGAGTCAATAATAATATGAGCTCTGTTAGGAAACTTTCCCACCGTTGGGCACGGGCTTTCTCACAAACTCCATAGGACTCTATGGCCATAGTTCACCACGCTGGCTCAGTGCGGATTGGTGGAGGCAGCTTTGTGGCCACCTGCTGTTGGAACTTATCAAGCCGCCTTTAAGGTTTTCAACTAGGCTTAACGACTAACACATTAAGTCGTAACCGGGACCAACGGCTTAACGTGCCTTTCGAAGCACGGAGACGTTCAAATATGAAAATGCCACAACCGGCCACCCATCTCAGGCCGACCGAGTCGAACTTTGCTTAACCTTGGTAAGAACATGCTCCGCTATAACAAACTAAATTTATTGTTGTTTCAAAGCAATATGGAGATTTCAAATGCACTTCTAAAATGTATTATGACCTAATCTCTCTCACCTCGATTTGTGAGTGAAGACCTTTGCCCAGCAGTGGGCAGTATAGGCTGATATTATTATTATTATTATATAGCGGACTGAAGGCGTAACATTATTTGCAAAATTTCAAATAAAAATATAAAATACGTTAAAAGTAGTTGGAATGAATTCAGTTACTGATTTAGAACAAACTACTTTCAGGTCTTGCATTTATTATGTTACACCTTGTATAGTAAAAAGCATTCCACGCTTTTACAATGAAATTATTTCATTATTATTTTCTCCGTTTTAGTTCGTCTTGCTATTAAAGCATGATTTTTGAAACTATAACTTATTTTCTTGTCTCAAAACAACATCAAAAGTTGTTAATACAAAATTACATAGATGGTATAAACTTAACCTGCAAAATTATTATTTTTTCATCCTGGTGGTCCTGATCAGGATATGAGGCCAAAGTTATAAAATCATTGTCGTTGGTCCTTGATATTAGTACCAATTTTGGAATTAATAGAACTTCTTTTAGTTGACGAAAGTTACGTTAAAGAGACGTTCTTGAGTGGAGACCGCGGACTGGCAAACGTAATGCAGGACGCCCTCAGGCTAGGTGGAGCGATGACCTTCGTAGGGCGGCTGGCAGAAACTGGATGCGAGTAGCCGAGGATCGTACCCAGTGGCGTGCATTTGGAGAGGCCTATGTCCAGCAGTGGACTGCTATAGGCTGATGATGATGATGATGATGATGACGTTAAAGAGACCGTTACATAGATCTCAAGCCAATAAAAGATTCTTAAAAATAAATAAGAGCAACTTTATAATTAAAAAGTACCGCTATTAATAACGGAAAGACAAACAAAAGCAGATAGACCGCCGCCATCATTATTCATCGGAGATTAATCGTAGCCCCATATGATTTATTAGCCCGAGCGCGTCGATAGCTGAACATCACAAAAATATTACGGTAATGATTCGTATTTTATAAGTATACTAGCTGTACTCGTAAATTCGTTCGAGTTATTTTATTATTACATTCTTTTATTAATATTAGCCCTGTTAAGAAACTGTCCCACTGCTGGGCACGGGCCTCCTCTCAAACTGAGAGGGTTTAGGCCATAGTCCACCACGCTGGCCTAGTGCGGGTTGGCGAACATCACATACCTTCGAGAAACTCATAGGCATGCAGGTTTCCTAACGATGTTTTCCTTCACCGTTAAAGCAAGTGATAATAATTTTTTTTTTAATACGCACATGCTTTCGAAAAGACAGAGGTGCGTGCCTGGGTTTGAACCCGAAACCTTTGATTTTGCAGTCCAACGGTGTAACCACTAGGCTATCATTCTTTTCTTATTCATCATAAAATAAAAAAAAACACCGTCACGCCTATATTTCCCAAGCAAGTGTGGCGGAGGTGTACTGTGTACACTTTTCGCCGACGATATTAGGTCCCATGCAATATACCGAGCACTCCAGACTCCGGACCAATACTGGGAATTTTTAATTAGAAGAACTACGTTTGTTCGACGCAGGATTTGGACCCAGGACGTCGTGATCGCAAAGCACATTATTCGCTACTAGACCAAAAAGGCAGTTTTATTGTTCATTATAATATGTTATTCACTCCCTCAAGCTTTTCTTGAGACAAAAGGTAGTATATCCTTCCTTTGAATAAAATCCATTTCCTTGCGGAATTCGATCAAAATCTGTTCAGCGGATTGGGCAATAATAGGGTAACAAACAAACAGACAGACAGAACCACTTTCAAATTTATAATATTTATATGGATTTTTTTTATAAGCAGTGATAGCCTAGTGGTTAGACCATTGGACTGCAAAGTCAGAGGTCTCGGGTTCAAACCCAGGCACCGCTGTGTTTTTGAAAGCATGTGCGTATTAAAAATTAATTATCACTTGAAGGAAAACATCGTACGGAAACCTGCATGGCTAAGAGTTTCTCGAAAGTGTGTGAAGTTTGCCAACCCGCACTGGGCCAGCGTGGTGGACTATGGCTTAAACCCTCTCAGTCTGAGAGGAGGCCCGTGCCCAACAGTGAGACCGTTTCACAACAGGGCTAATATTGTTATTATTATTATATATTATGTTTTTTTTTGGTAAAGATAAAACGTCTGTACTGTTAGTCTAGTGGTGTAGGCACTATACCTATAGTATATAGTAATTGTTCTATAGATACATTCTGAGCATCAAACCAGAGCACAGAAAATAAACAGGTATGAAGCCGCGAAGGTCTTTACTTGGGTATAGTAAAAGCTTTGAGCTCCGAACTGCTTGATGATTAATTACGACGGCAGACGTCTACAAACCAGAAACCTAATTCCTCTGACCTCTTGTGAGAGGTTTTTCTCAGCAGTGGGAGAGTATGGGCTGAATTATTGTTATCGAATTTAATAAAGACTTTTTACTTTCCAACACGATTGCTTAGCCAAAGAGAATATAATCACTACGTTTTAAGAGGCAGAACTTCATACTAGAGCACAAAATTGCAAATTGTATGGAACTTACACTCAAAGTTCTACCATCATAAGATTAAATGTTATTGCTGCCAACATAATTATGATATGCTGCCACCTAATAAAACAATACTGCCAACATAAACTAAAGAATTGGGATGTAGCCTTGACGTAAAATTTAATAGATCTATCGATATCTGCATGTAAAATTTGTAGGGTTCCGTAGCTTAACAGGTAGCACTGCCGCTTATAACGAAATAAGAAATAGAATAATGATTTTACGTTATCACACTGAATTTCTAACGATGTGAATATACAGAAAGAAAAAATTACCATTTTAACTATCATACAAAAATTTTAATATATTTTAATTCAATCAATCAATCAAACAGCCTATCGCAGTCCACTGCTAACACGCGCCATTGCACACGGTCCTCCGCCTTCCGCATCCAGTCTTTCCCAGCGACCTTTTTGAGGTCGTCGGGACAGACGTCGATATTTTAATTAGTTTATTTAATTGATACAGCTTTTTTATAGGTATATAAACCAAGTCTTCAGACATTGACAGAAGCAGAATATTTTTTATTTATGTAAATAATTCTGGTACTTATCAATCGTCAGAAAAGTTACAAAGACTCTACCGTCACTACGGAATGTCATTCTTGTGGAGAAGAAGGGCAAGAAATTCCACGCTTACTCTTTTAAAATAAAAAAAATACAAACTTTTTCATCCACATTTTGCTGTGGAGTATGGGAGAGTCTAAGTATAAAGCAAATTATACTATTTATGAGAATCACTACATGGTTCCCTCATTTATAAAAAAATGACTCAAGTTTTTTTTTTATTATGTTAAATTAATAGACTTAATAGAATAATAACTCGGTCCAAAAATTGGTCGGGACTTAACTGGATTAATTCCATAATCTTTAATGAACCGCAGTTATAAAAGTTGAATTTCCCAAAATTCCAGCCCAACCGTGCGTATGAAACTCAATTGAGCTTGAAATTAATTTGCCGATAGTTCAAAAAAGTTTTAGATTCCATTCTGGTATGGTTGATTGACTTTTTTATTTTTATAATATTACATTTTGGTGTAGTCGCTTTTAAAAGATAAATTGTTTCATTTTAAAAACACTTTGCTGAAGTGAGAGTGGGCTGGATATAACATGCATGGACACGCAGGGGTGGGCAAACGCCGTCGCCAACTGGATGCCCAGCGATGGTCGCAGACTACGAGGTAGACCTCGTCCCTCGACCTCGACCACCGCTGGGGCCTAGGGCTACCTAGGAACGGCTACCTAGGTGGCGCGACGATTTGGACACCTTGGCGAGTACTTGACAATGTTAATCGTTCGAACATTCTGTAATTTAATGGTCGAATTATTGATATGTATGTATGTATTATATCAGCTAAATATGGTGTCTCTCATGCTGTGACAAATAAAATTTCTTGCTTCCTCTCTTTTTTTTTCTTACTTGATAGGCCGAAATGGCAATGGCTCGACAGTTGTGAAAGTATGTAGGTGCACTATGTATAACACTACACCCCCGCTAGGGTATTACAGACGTTACGGTGAGCATATTTCACCTTTACATCCTGTATGACAACAGATTATTTTTTCTAGATATTTGGCCAAGATGGATCAATGACTTGGCGAAGATAGCGGGCAGATAGGGGGTTCGTACAACAAAAAGCCAGTCCTCGTGAGGTGTTACAGGGAAACCATTGTCCTAGAGTGGATGTCTTTCGGCTGAAGAAGAAGATATTTGGAAAATACATTTAAGTTCTTAAGGGTCATCATCATCATAATCTCAGGGTATACCCGTTCACTGCTAAACATAGGCCTCCCCAATCGCTCTCCAGCGCAACCGGTCCATTGCTATCTGCATCCAACGACTTCCTGCGATCTTCACAAGGTAGTCGGCTTCTTGAGGGTATATCATCTTAGCCTATACTCGTCCACTGCTGAACATAGGCCTCCCCAATCGCTCTCCAACGCAAATGGTTCGATGTCACCTGCATACAACGACTTCCTGCGGTCTTCACAAGATCGTCCGTCCATATGGCAGGCAGCCGTCCCACGCTGCGCTTGCCAATATGTGGTCTCTACTCTAGAACCTTTCTGCCCCAACGGCCGTCCGATCTTCACGGTATGTGGCCCGCCCATTGCCACTTCAGCTTACTATGTCGGTGACCTTGTTTTACTACGAATCTCTTTATTCCTGATTTGGTCACGTAGAGAAACGCCGAGCATAGCTCTTTCCATAGCTCGCTGAACAACTCTGGGCTTTTTTATGCGTACCTACAGCCAGAACAAATTGCGGAGAAAAAGAGGTATTTTTCGTGTTATTTCCCTGACTGTGGGCAGATCATGATGAATCGGCCGACTCCCGCCTCATTTATCAAACCTTTAGCCAGCCACCACGTGTTATTGAAATTTATATTTGTTAGCTGAGAATGGAAGGATATTTGTTATTTTTTTGTTTTAGCCAAAAAACAAAAGTTACACAAACCGTCACGCCTATATTCCTCAAGCGGAAGTGGCAGGGGTGTACTGTGCACACACATTGTTGGCCGATAATAATAAAAGATCTTAGCTTAAAAAAAACGTAGCCCAAGACTGTTATTACTAAACACAAAATACTAAATTTGAATAACATACTAATATTGTCTGTGAATCCAGCTGTGCCACATCACTAGAAGTGACGCCGTCTAATTGCTCCGTTTGGGGTTAGTCACTATCTCACCCGACAAAACTCGAACCACGCGGGTCAGTTGGTTAAATTTCATATTATTAAATTTATTCTTTCCTCAACTGAACCCGCGAAGGTTTTTTGTGAAAACCTACGCGGGGCGAGATGGTGAAATTTAAAATAAATAACATGTTGCTTTCATCAACTCATCCCACTCTTAGTATTCGTCTAAAAAGTACAGTCAGATGAAAAGACTTCAAGCGATTTAATATCAGTCGAATGTGTCCGCTCAATTATTTGATGATTTCAGACACAGCGAAGGTTTTTTTGTGAAAACCTACGCGGGTTCAGTTGAGGCAAGAATTAATGTAATACTATGAAGTTTAACCAACTGACCCGCGTGGGACAAGATTTGTCGGATGAGATAGTGACTAACCCTCGGTGTGTACCCTGTTCTGTGACACTGTATTGAGAATAAATCCTCCTAGACTCAAAACGTCTGTATTTTTGACCCTAATCCAACAAGATTAGGCATTATTTCTAAATGATTCCTCTTATTCAGTGATTTCGGGTATTCGAAAACGAAGTTCACATCAGAAAATTTAATTCATATAATTAGTTATATCTATAGTTTATAATTTGCCATCTTTCTATGTTTATCGATGGATAGTGTTGTGAAAACAAGTAAGGATATTTTGTAGGGTATTAAAAATCTATGTTCTTAAACTGGTCAACGTCGATAATACCCTTCATTCTTATGATATGATATTTTCCAAACATCATTTACTTAAAATATACTAGGTATACTTACTTACTAATATATAAATTAAAAAGTTACTCTGTCTGTCTGTTTGTAACCTTTTTACGCCCAAACCATTATACAAATTTTGATCAAATTTGGCAACTATATAGATTTTGTTCAGGGGCAGGACATAGACTACCTTTTGTCTCAATAAAAAAGCGTGAGGGTGTGAAATACACGCCTGAAAATAACGCCAACGAAGTTGTGGATACAGATAGTATCTTATATCGCACATACACACACACACACACACACACACACCCACACACACATACCCACCCACACACACACACACACACACACACACACACCCACACACACACACACCCACACACACACACACGCACACAAACTGACAGATTAATTTTAGTTATTATTTTTTACTATACACGTAAGTCCTGGCTCGTTAATTTATTTAAGTTGCTATGATATCCTGTTATTGGCTTCTTTAAATTGTATAGTTATACTCTTAAGCTTTCTATTGTTGAACGCAACGTATCTAGTTTGAAGATTCATAATAACTACACCGGATTGACTGTTTTCCTTGAGCATAAATGATTAGATTTGAACTGAATCTTAATAATCGTATTCCCAAAGAGATTAGTCATAATGATGGAAAAATTTACATCGATATCGAAAGCTTTTTCGAAAATTGGTGATTATATAATTGTTAATGAATGTTTTTTTTTTGTTTTAGTATGCCAACAGATATTGCAGCCTAAATGAAAAGTGTTTTCATGCAATAGTGAGAGCAGATTAGAGTTAAACTCAGTATAGTTACATGTTTTCAAAACATTGTACAAAAGAGTGCTTCGATGTCGGACTTAAATAGCGAAGATTACAACCAGTAGCAGTTTCAATGTAAAATTAACTTCAAATTGTTCTCTTTTAAATTAATTACATTTTTTGCAAAAGGTATAAATGAATAAAAACGTTATGAAAGGTTCAATTTTATTTTTACAAGCTTTTATTTACCTTACAATGTTCGTATGTCTATCTGTCTGTATGTCTGTCTTTCCGGTTCAAATCTTGTAATCCATTTTTCAAGCACTTGCGGGTATCTGATTTATCATACGTAGTCCGATAACAATGCAATAATATGGTACCATGGGGCTAGTCTGATGATAGTCTGAAGGTGGGTATAGGGACATGTGAACTATACAACGTAACCCCCTCATGTTTAGGCTGGTTAGATTGGTATTGAGAAGTACTATATAACCAGATAGTGTTCAGGATCTGATGATGAAGCCGAAAGGTGGCCAATGGAAGCACACAAGTACTCCATATAACCCTGCCGTGTTTGGGCTCGTTGGATTTATCTTGACGAGTTCTGTAGACCCGGTTGGTGTCCAGGGTCTCATGATGGAAGCGAAGGGTGACCAACATAACTGATGATGATGATTGATCCGACCGATTTCGGCCATGGCGACCACTTTGACCCCTAGATTTACATCGCCACAGGACTTTTGCGTACTCGGAGTCCAGTAACGGAAGCGGTCAGATGCGCAGGAAATATTAAGGTGCACAAGTATACGCGCGAGACACAGGTGCAAATACTCATCCTTATCCTTCTGGGCCCTGTGGAACGGAGACCGTTACGACCGGAGAAGGACTCAGACAGACGGAGCAGTATCACGGTGAGAAAGATACAAGGAGTCAGTATTTTTCTCACACTCGCTTAATCGCCTTTTACGATACCCACGGGAAGATATGGGGTGGTGCTATTCTGCTCTGCCGGCACCACACGGAATAACCCACGGAATAATAAACCAACAGAACTACCCAACTACTCAACATAGCCGTGACGTATTGGGACTCGTTACATTTGTTTTGACAAGTACCATAGTACTTATCGGTCACCGTTGTATTTTTGCTATAAAAGCTTGTTTCTAAAAAAAAATTTTTAAATTAAATTTATTATATAGTGAATGTCAAGATCCTTTAGATTGTCTATAGCTAGATATAATTACTTTAATTGATTACTTTGTAGTAATCAATTAAAGTAATGACAAATACAACACAAATAAACTTAAGTTAGTTACGTATCGATAATAGGCACTTTGAGATACAGCGATATTTTGTATAGTAAACAATATTTACTTTTCGGCTTATATACAAAATGATTTCATCTAAAAAGCTTTAGCAGTTATGTGGGAAAGTACTAATACTACATCTATGGGAAAACACAAGTATGGTCTATGTCATTAACGTCAAAAAAAATGTACAAGGGTGTAACTGGTTATGATGGATTTGTCCCCTTTCTTATCACTGACATGACATAAGTGTAAGCAGTGTTTATAATCTTGTAAATGCTCCCTCTATGCTTCTAGTACCTCTATGTTCGAACATCCTCGAGGGCGTGTGCGCAACGCATTTTTAGTGTCGGTTCGAAAATTTTAATTAATGTTAAGATTTTGTTATAAAAATCAAAAAAACAGGAGTCAGATGTACACTACACTAGTTTAAAAAGAAATAAATATAACATCTGTATTTAATAACGCAGAAATTTTAGACTCTTTATGTGACTGTGGAAAAATATTAAAGTGTGTCCAGCAATAAAAGGATTTTTGGCCTAAGTTCAAAATCTTAACTAATGCTGTCATCAAATAAAATGTCGCTTCATGACAGTCGCAGAGTTTCCGTTTGTTATGAAATTTACCCAAGTTCTTTTTTTTAATTAGTAGCCGTCCGGAGCCAACTGTTGAAATATTTCCTAATTTTACAACCACCCCCCTGTCAATGTCATCTACAGGCCAAAATATCCTTGTCGAGCTATACAAACTCATCCGTATTATTGACTTAAACGATATTTCCGTCAATTGTGGACAGATTTTGATGATTCTTTTTGCATTGGGTTCAATATAGCTCCGGGGTAGTCCCATTTTAATTTTATCGGTATTACACCTTGGACTTCTTGACCGCAAACGGCATGAATGTGTAAAATTAGTTACTATGGGAATTATAACAATCCTGTAAGTACCTTACTGTAGATTAATATAATATAGGTATATGAATATACATAATTAATTCGCTCATCACTTAAATTTGAAAAATAAAAATGTTGTTAAGAAAAGAGAAACCAACCGCAAAAAGCAAAAAATAAACATTTAAAGTCGGTGCTGGTTGTTGCAGTCGATGTTCTACCACTGGCAATTCCTGCGGTACGGCAATTGGGCAAGAGACGGACGCCGGGGGGGTTTTAGTGGGTGCGAGTCCCACATAACTTTTTTTTTTTCGAACTCGAACCCGCGATGGGACGCAGTGGGCAGAGCGGCTTAAGCTCTTAACCACTGCGCTGAATCGTCCGTCATTTACCCAAGTTCTTTTTTTAATTAGTAGCCGTCCGGAGCCAACTGTTAAAAGATTTCCATTAGGAAAATTTGACTAAATTATAACCCTAATTTCACACCAACTCCCTGTCAATGTCATCCTCAGGCCATAATATCCTTGTCGCAGTATACAAACCCAAGTAAAAGGGTCAGTATTAAGTACTTTCACGTAACGACTGTACACGAGCAAAGGAAAAATATTATATTTCTTGTCAAAAGGTCTCTTTGTATGCTTGTTCACAAAAGATCAATCTACTTAAGATTTCAAGATAGGATGACCAAATATTTTGTTATAATTTTGGGATTTGGGTGTTGCCTATGTAACTGTATAACGTTGTTGAAAATTCAGCTTTCTAGGTCCAGCGGTTTGGCCCGGGCGTTGATAGATCAGTCAATTAGTCAGGACAAGTAATTTTATATGTATAGATTGCGTAATGCCTGACGGCCGTTGGGGCAGAAAGGTTTTCGAATGGCGACCACGTACCGGAAGTCATGGAGTGGGTAGGCACCCTACAAGATGGACCGATGACCTGGTGAAAACAATTAAGTTAAAAGGCGAGCCCACCGAGTTTCTCGCCGTATATTCTCAATGGAGGCCGCCTTCCGATTTGGTGGTTAAAATAAAAAATGTAATAATTTTGACTGCATCGTTGATCTAGTGGCAAAGCGCATCGCTTTGTAATCACAAGGTCCTGGGTTCGAATCCTAGGTCGGACAAGTGTAGTTTTTCTAATAAAAACTTCTCAGTACGAGTCGGGAATTGTGACCGCTATATGGCAATAGGCTCCCTTATTACATGGGACCTAACGTCGTCGGCGAAACGTGGGTATACTCAGTACACCTCTGCCACCCCCGCTTGGGGAATATAGGCGTGACGGTATTTTTGTTTTTTAATTATTTTGACGTTTTTAAGAGCTGTTGTATTGGCCTATACAAATATATAATTTTTCACTTTGACTATAATTGTACTTAAACTTGAGGAAACAATCCTCTTTCACCCACTTAGTAGAAAATGGTCTATCTGAAATTCATTCATAAATCGCATTGTCCCGACTTAATTCATGGAGATGGTCGCCATTCTATTTTATAGGTCACGTCTCCTCTTGACGGATTCGCTTCCAATTACTGCGACAATTTACAATGACGACGGCCTATTTGTGAGCTCTGTAGAGGCGGGGGACAAAGTACGTGATTTCAGCCTATTATGTTCGATGTTACGTTCATATTTCAAAGGTTTCGACCTCCAGCCTTTGGATGTATGTTTTGTTATAAACAAAACTGGCATTGTTTCTTTTTATTTTGAAAATTTAGGCTTTTGAAGGGATAAGGCTACCCTCCCATTATATTGGGATGTAATATCGTCGGTGAAAAATGGGTGTATTTGGGAAATATAGACGTGACGGCGTTTATTTTTGAATTATGCTTTAAGACGATGGCGCGATCATTTAAGCGTGGCCTTTGTCGAGCTGTGGACGTCTTTCAGTTGAAGATTTCCACACACTTACAGCCAAAAACATCTTAATTTTATTGCTGGTATAATGCAGCCCCGAACAATGGACCACCGGAAGGCAAAATGTATAAATCCTAAAAATCAACAATTCTCTTAAACATTTTACAAATAAAATTGCATTCCACATGACGTTTATTTGAGAAAATATAAAACACCACGCGATGTAGCCATCCAATTCTTTGGGAATTGCACGAAATTACATTTTTATTAGCCACCAGAGTCGTTTCACTCTTGCCCGAAGCAAAAATCATAAAAATTCCTTTAAAAATCGTTTGGAAGCTCTTGAGATAAATTATAACTGGCTATTAAGCGATTATTGGTCTCGCGATACCGTAACTTTAAGATGAAGGATTTAAAATAAAAATGTTATGATTGTGACGATGGTTAAGCACAAAACTTGAGATATAAATATAACGACCGCTTTAAATAGCGCGATTTCTATGTTGTATATGTATGTATGAAAAAAAGAAGAAAAGGGCGATGGAAGAAGAAAGAGTAAAGAATTTTTATAAACGAAGAAACACGTTTTACGTTGTTTTGTCCTACAGAACTTAATTCACTCAACAATCAAAATTTAAGAACGGTACAGAACGACTAAAATATCGATTAGAACACCGATTCATAGCAAGGATGTTTCGCGAGGCCATTGAAATTAAAAAAAAAACCGTCTTTATTTCAGTACAGAAGATGGCTGGGTGCTTCCATCGACTTCATCATAATCTCAGCCTATACTTGCCGACTGCTGAACATAGGCCTCCCTAATCTCTTTCCAGCGTAACCGGTCCTACGCTCGTCAGTCCATCTGGTAGGCGGTCGTCCTACGCTGCGCTTGTCAAGACGTGGCCTCCACTCTAGAACCTTTCTGCCCCAACGACCGTCCGATCTTTGCGCTATGTGGCCCGCCCATTGCTACTTCAGCTTGCTAATCCTGAGACCTATGTCAGTGACCTTGGTTCTTCTACGAATCTCCTCATTGCTGATTCTATCACGTAGAGAAACGCCGAGCATAACTCCTTCCATAGCTAGCTGAGAAACTCTGAGCTTTTTTATGAGACCTATTGTAAGAGACCACGTCTCTGATCCGTATATCATCACTGGCAACACACATTGACTAAAAACTTTAAGTCTTGAGGCACTGAGGTATTTTGGATGAGAAGATGTTGCTCAGTTTCCGAACGCTGCCCAGCCGAGTTGGATTCGTCGAAGTGGGATTCATTAAATAATATAATTAAAACCAAACACCTAAAAATACCGTGAGCTCAACAAATAATTAAGAAGATGAAGGTACCCCGGAACAACTATGCCTTTTGGACGTGTAACCTCAGTCCTTCCCGTCACCAAAGGTGCTGCAAAGCACTCAAACTTCGGATACTTAAATATGAAAAATAAACCATGATAAAATCCGAAAAATAGTTTTATTTTATGACTTACATTTTGAACAGATATTCCAAAACAGGTGCTCGTAGAGGTATGCCGTGTTGCCGAGGTGTTTGCAGCGACCAAATAAAAGAGTAATCAGCTCGATCAGTCTAAGATGGAGAAGACCCTTTGTGACTTTACATATTTTTTAATGGTTTTAACTGGGTTCTGCGGCCCCTGACTGCCCCCTCATTGCAAGGTGATAAAGGCTGGTGTAAAGTACCTGAGAAGCTGGAGGGACTTGCTTCAGGTGCAGCAGAGACCATGGCCGGGGCACAGACTACCAATTCGTCAAATAGACTTTGATTCAATGATGCCGTCATATTAAGTTTAGCTGTTTCAAACTGAGATATTTGTGCATGGGCCTCTTGTAATTGGTGTTCTAACAGTGATATACGAGTGAGAGCTTTCTCATATTCAAAACTACATTCTTTGAATCCATCTTCAACAAGTTGGAGCCTATCCCGAGCATTTACAGCATCAGATAAATTTAAGGGTAGTCGTGTCAATTCCGTTTTTAGATTTTTATTTGAATTGAAAGACTCCTTTCGTTGTCATCGCTTTCCCTTTTTAAATCCTCACACAACTCCTTTGCTGCCTTCAATTCACTCAAAGCCAAGATGAGTTTGGTCTCCTCGTGGAGAGCGAAGGCCTTACGGGTAAGCATTGTGACGTAGGAATAATAAGATACTACTATGTAACCGTAAGATAGACAAATGATTAATGGAGTCAGTGACATAATCCTTCTCTCGGTTTATGAGGGAAGGTATTTGCTTAGCTGTGGAACAAAATAGGCTAATTGATAACACCGCGACATTGTTATTGTGAACGACGATATGAATTTAGCCACATAACCAAGTGTTTCGCTCGACGTACATAATATTTATTTATTGAAAAAAACCAGCATATTAAACTAAATAACATAGGGATAGAAATAAAAGGCAATTACAGATTTTCACTTATAAAATATCGTTTACATACTAAATTGGTGTGTACACTAATTTAATAAGTTACATATATTTATAGTCTCCGTAACCGGCGAGCGTGTATGAGACGAACTATGAGAGTGGGGGCACCCAGAGAGGTACATAAGGAAAGAACCTGTTGGAACTCTATACTCTCTCCCTACACCGCAAGGGATCGATAGAGGTATATTCAGAGCAGGTTCAGCACCCTGCCAGCACAGCGATGACATCAGACCATAATGCCCAGCCCCCCCCCTGCTCCAACCCAGCAGCTCACCGCCAGTCACACCGTTGGCCCTGCCCGCGGTCTACGACTGACCACCTCATCAGTATGTACGAGTATGTGATGTACCCAATGTACGAGATGTTAATTCGATGCATTGAATAAAATACATCAAAATATCGTAAAATATCGACTATAACCGATGTATCAGACTGATTCAATATATCGAATGGTAAATATCGATGTTTTCGATGCATTGATGTATATCGAGCAACCCTAGGAACACTGGCGTGTGTGTGTTTGAGAGATATACGCTGTTGGCTGCGAGGCCTTTCCTTTTTTCCTCCGAGGACAGAAGGGCAAGGCGGCGACATACTCGAGGGCGCCTTAAGGAGGAACGGCCTCGGTTGGGACAGTCGCTACGGGGGAAGGGGGTATACTAAGTGCACCGGTCGGCGTGGCATCACGCACACATAGTACGTAACTAAGGCCGCTTTTAGGCGCCATCTTTGCAATGCTTCGTCATGACAAGTCTTAGTCTCTTTATCTTCATCTTAAATTATCATTATTATCTTTATCAAAACTCTTGAATTCAATGGACAGACGGACGGACGATTTAGTGCAGTGGTTAAGAGCTTAAGCTGCTCTGCCCACTGCGTCTAATAGTCGCGGGTTCGAGTCCCGTACGGGACAAATCTTTGTGTGATCCACAATTATTTGCTTCGGTCTGGGTATTTCTGTATCTGACTTTTAATGTTTGTAAACGCACCCACGACACAGGAATAAATCCTAGTGTGGGGCTACGTTTAAAAAAAAACGTATTATTTCTGAAGCATCAAACTGCAAGAGCAAATTTCATTTCGCGAAATCAGTTTAGCGTGTCTCTATTTCGTTTCAAGAGAGAATTTCGTTCGGGTGGCGTATGTTCGTAGCATACTAATCGTGGCGTCCGGCTTCGTTGGACGATTTCAATTATACTAATTCAATTTTGGTTCCTTCAACTTGGGTTTTATGTCCTTTGAATACACGATAGTACACGTTTTTGAAGTTACAATAAACACGGTCATGCTTATTTTCCAAAAGAGAGATGGTAGGAAGTCCCGTAGGTGTACTGTGCACCCAATTTTCACCGAAAATGTCAGGTCCTAATGTAATAGCCAACACAATACCAGCCTACTACCGATATTTTGAGATTGAAAAATCGCACTGTCCGACCTAGGATTCAAACCCCTGACTTTGCGATCACTACGCGCATCATTCGCCACTAGACCAGTGCGAAATTCGTTACATAATTATATAAAACCTCTGTGTCCCAGACAAAAAGTTTGATTTTTGTTTTTTTTTTGACAATTACAATTACATTCAATCTTGGTCCCTTCATCTTTAGTTTTGTGTCCTTTGAGTATGACGATTTTGAATATAAATGGAAAATAATGCATAAGCTACAAAATACACACAGTCATGCTTATATCCCTAAATAGGAATGGCGGAGATGCACTGTAGATAGAGCCGACCACGGCATATAGATTTGTTTTGTGTCGCCGATTCATAGGTTCCAATGTAATAGAGAATGAAAAAAAAAGCAAAAGGCAAGTTTATCACCACCAGGTTCTTTCCTTTACGCCGGTACTATCTTCCATACCTACACGCTTTCAGCTTCAATCCGCACATCTTCCGCAAAGCTCGCATTTCGACCGCATTTATCTTGCTTTTACTCTCCTTCATACTTACCCATCTCTCACTGCCATATAACAGAGTTGGGACAAGCACTCCGTTATATGTATGGCCGTATGGCCAGCTGCGCCTTTTGGCTTAAGTGCCGGCTCCCAAGCAGCTTTTCAATTGCACCATTCACTCTGTTTCCTGCAAACATTATTCTCTCATGTCAGCGGTGTATTTCCCATACTTACTGAAGGCGTATCCAAGATATACAAACTCATTCAGTTGCTCCAGCACATCGTTACCAACCACAACCCTTGCATTCGTTCTGGTTTCATCCCGTTTAAAAAAAAAATATATTTTCTAGCTTGAATTTAACCTCGATCCACGTTTTAACTGGCTTTTGATAACCATCTACAAAAGAAGAATTTTATTCCATCATTCGTTACTGGTTCCACTCGAGAATACTTTTTCTGGATTAAAACCCAACATTGCGCGATCCTTAGCTGCAACAAATACTATTAGACCAACGCGACTAAAAATAAAAGATTCTAAAACAACTGCGGAACTGTACTTTCATAACACAAAGTGGTAATCTACTGATGGCACTAAATAGGATTAACTTTTCAGTAGGCTTTGTGGTGTTTTGTGAAACACCTTTGTGGCAGAAGAGAATTAGGTTACAATTTTTAGGTTGAAATGAAAACTTGTTATTCGCTTTTCGCCTTGTATTTCCATTCTATGCCTGTGTTATTATGATTTACTTAGCCTTAATATTGATAATATTAGCCCTGTTAAGAAATTGTCCCACCGTTGGACACGGGCCTTCTCTCAAACTGAGAGGGCTAAGGCCATAGTCCACCACGCTGGCCTAGGCATGCAGGTTTCCTCACGATGTTTTCCTTCGCCGCTAAAGCGAGTGATAATTAATTTTAATTACGCACATACTTTCGAAAACACAGAGGTGCGTGCCTGGGTTTGAACCCGAGACCTCCGACTTTGCAGTCCATCGGTCTAACCACAAGGCTTTCACTGCTTTAGTTTAGTAAATTAACAAACTTCGAACATTTAATCAGTTTACACTTTTTAAGTTAAAACAATGAAATCCATCTATCTATCTATCTATAACCTCACGCCAGATCCCTTGCGGGGTAGGCAGAGAGTACAGAGTTCCAACAGGTTCTTTCCTTACATACCTCTCTGGCTTCCTCGACTCTTGACTATGTAGTTAACAATGAAATCGTTAACTACATACTATATATATATAACAGGTACAGAGAGGTATGTAACGAAAGAACCTGTTGGAACTCTGTACTCTCTGCCTACCCCGCAAGGGATCTGGCGTGAGGTTATAGATAGATAGATAGATATATATATAACATTTATAGGCAATTGCTATTGGCTCTCAGTCTTGTATTTCGGTGTTATTATGATTAAATTAGCTATTAGTCTTTCATATTGTAGTATCGTAAGTAATGCTCAAACATTTGAGGATTCGAGTCAAGAAATTTATCTTATTTATGTGTTACTTAGCTAATTTAGTCATAATAACACCGAAATACAAGACTGAGAGCCAATAGCAATTCGCTGTCAGTATTTCATATTGTAGTATCGTAAGTAAAGCTCAAACATTTGAGGATTCGGATGGCACTTTTTAGGTTGAAATCATCAAAAATTAACTAGAAAATAAATACTGCTTATTGGTTGTCACTATTCTATTCCAATGTTATGATATAGTTAGCTGTAAGTCCTTTCTATTTTTGTAAATAAACCTCGAACATTCGAGAAAACCAGTTGTACTTTTATGGTTGAAACTGTGAAAAGATTACCCACACCTCAGGGTTTATCAGAAAGGATATTGTTCTGCGTCCATACATGATTTGCCCCAGAACCAACAGCGATGAAAAGATGCTTGTATGATTTCAAGTTACCTGTAAATTATCATAATACATTTATTATTAAACGGACAAGCGGGGGAATCGCATTATTGCAAAAAAAGTATTAGGTTTTGAGGTTATAATTTAGTATATAACATTACATTTGTAAAATCGTTATGTAAAAATACACTAGCAATAATCAAATCGATCATGATAAAATGTAATCGATTGAATATAACCGATTGATAGGATTGACATCTGCAACCGTAATTCGATAACAACATTGACATTCGGAAAAGACGTTGGCGACTTTGATTTAAGTGCTTACAGTACTTTGAAATATTCGTTTTGGATTGCAAATTATCCGTTAGATACGGATCTTTGCGACTACTAGAATAAAACAGATTAATAATTATGATTAATGTCACATGTTTGTTGGTTCTAGGGGCATTCAACGATGTCCTTTGAAACTAAGGTGATCACGAGGTCTTGGAATCCAATACCAAGTTGAAAAAGTTATCGGGGATTTTTATCAATAATTTCTCAGTAGCCAAATCGTTACTGTTCTGGAATCTCTGTTAGCGAATTTTTGGTGTATATAGTACACCTTTGCTACCTTCGCTTGCAGCCCTTAGGTGTGTTGGTGTATCTTTTTTTCTATGGCGGATAAGTCGTTTTGTTTGCACAAAGACTAGAGTTCAAACCCAGCTCGAACTTTAGGTGTTTTTCTAAATACCTAAGTGTAATCTTTTCTGGCATAACTATAGGAAAAAGTGATGCTATTCTGAATACTAGGTGAACGTAATTCTATGAAAAATAGAGCTAAAAATATATGTAAATGCCGAGTTATCTCCATGCGATCGTGATAAAGTAACACATAAATAAGACTTGACTAATCTTGACTCACGGATAATCTGACGCCCGTGATGAAAAAAAGGGAAGTAATTCTTGTTTTTGGATGGGAAAAGTTGTCGTTATCTTTTACAGTATTTTATGATTATGGATACATTGAGGCGCTCGTAGCGCTGTGCGACCGCGGTATTCTTACTGATCACCAAGGTTAAGCAGCGTTCGACTCGGTCGGCCTGAGATGGGTGACCGTTTGTGGCATTTTCATATTCGAGCGTCTCCATGCTTCGGAAGGCACGTTAAGCCGTTGGTCCCGGTTACCACTTAATGTGGTAGTCGTTAAGCCGAGTTGGAAGCCTTAAAGGCGGCTTGATAAGTTCCAATAGCGGGTGGCCACAAACCTGCCTCCACCAATCCGCACTGGGTCCGCGTGGTGGAGTATGACCTAATCTCTCTCACCTCGATTTGTGAGAGAAGGCCTTTGCCCAGCAGTGGGCAGTATAGGCTGATATTATTATGGATACATTTGCTAGTCGGTGATTGATTATATTTTCGTTATCCTCTAGTCATTAATGGCTAGTAGATACTAAAAATAAATAAGCAAATAAATACCTTAGCAAAATGTATGCAAAATGGAATGCGCTTATCCCACAGGTTAAAGTTGTACATTATTTGTCATTCAGTGCCCGTTATGTCTTTAAAAAATTGTCATAACGATTATTCGTTATGACAAGCTTTGAAGACATAATGCGATGTGTTAGGATAACTCCGAAATGATCATTTAATACTCATCCAGTGGCATAAAGACACCAATTTAAATTTGCAAATAGTCAAAAATGCTATTTTTGGGATTAATTGAGATTTACCTTTTAGTTTCACAAATCAAGTATTCTTATGAGTAGACATATATCCTTTATGCACAATATTAAGATATCATAATCCTTTCAAAATTTAGAGCGAGTCAAGAGTCTCCATAAACTGTGAACGTTGTATGAGACATTTAGAGCGAGTCAAGAGTCTCCATAAACGGTGAACGTAGTATGAGACCAACTATGAGATTGGAAAAAGCCATTGAAAAAATCTCTCTAAATTTGAGCGATAAAACTCGTTGGAACTCCATACCCCGTAAAGGATCTGGCATTATGAAATAAATAATTGGCTAGAATTTACTTTTGATTTGTAATACTAATACTTGTCCTAAAAATTCACATTTGAACTTTGCAAAGTGTTTTTTTTATTATAGTACGTGACTGTCCTCGAAACCCATACGTCACGTTGTAACGACATCTCAACACGCGTCTTTCGGTCCGAACAAACAACCCGAAGTAACGACCCAACGGCGAAATGGTGGAACTTGAAATGTTGCCAGCCCGAGCCCCCAATAACTCCCCATTTATTTCATGTGGCGACACACAGTCTGTATTCTCGGTTAACTTGGCGTTTCTTGGTAACAACAACGTCTGTATTGTTTCTTGGTGTTAAGATTTTTCCTCTTTGTTCTTTTGAATGTTGCATACATTTGTATTTGTTATTTTTCTCTAGATAGAATAGAGTTTAAAAAAACCCTAGTCCCACACCTGGATTTATTCCTGTGTAGTGGATGCGTTTACAAACATGAAAATTCACATACACAAGTACCCAGATCTAGACAAATAATTGTGAGTTACACATTTCGACTATTAGACGCAGCGGGCGGAGCGGCTTAACCACTGCGCTAAATCGTCCGTTAAAATTATATCTATAATTATAAGTTGAGATTAAACGTGTATGATAAAGATTGGGAAATGTAGGTGTAATCAGTACACCTCTGCTACTCCTACTGATGAATACTGGCGTGACAGTGGAAGACCAATTGAGATTGATCAATTGAAGAAAATTTACCCCAACAATCGGCGTAGTGTAAGTTTACGACTCGATCACAACACTGTTACTATGGCTCATAATTTCTTATTATCAGTAAACCAATTAGAAGCAGTGATATCCTAGAGGTTAAACCGTTGGACTGCAAATTCCTAGTTCTCGAGTTCGAAACCAGGCACCCACCTCTGGCTTTTCGAAAGCATGTGCGTTTTAAAAAATTAACTATCACATGTTTTAACGGTGAAGGAAAACATCGTGGGGAAACCTGAATGCCTAAGAGTTTCTAGAAGGTGTGTGAAGTTCACCAACCCGCATTGGGCCAGCGTGGTGGACTATAGCCTAAACCCTCTTAGTTTGAAAGGAGACCCGTGCCCAACAGTAGGACAGTTTCTTAACAGGGCTTATATTTTTGTAGGGCCTCTATCTTGGACCCACGTCCCCATGCAAACATCTCAAAGGTCCGGGTTAGACTCGCGAATCTCAGCGAAAATAATATTCTCTCACTATCTATATCATCACTGAACTGGAGTGATGCCGTTAAGTTAAAACCAGACAAGGCTCAAGAAATGTAGCGTAAGTGGGAGTTGGCTTACACCCTACAAGGGGTGGAATGTACTGAACGTGATGTGACGCATAATAGACAAATACATACGAATCGGATTCCCATCTTTCGCTTCATTTATACATTTTCTTCTATTAAAAACCTGTTCACGTCATTCCTACATTAGATTCGTTTAATACAAAAACTTCCATCTTGCGACTCCAAAACTTTCGCTGGGAAAAGTCGAACGATCCTAATAAAATCTAAAATTAATAGTCTCAATATTGAGAAGGGCCTGGCCACATGTGTTAAATAAAAGCGGGATATGAACCCGTTTATAGCCAGGGGTCAAGCTTCGGACATATTGGAAGGTGTATTGGGAATAGTCAACTAAAACTGGGTGTTTTAGGGGCGCAATTGGATAGAAAAAAGATGTGGCAGGAATGTTGAAGCAAGATTAGGCCGTGGGAAAATATACCAGCCAGACTTGTGTTGTTTCTGAATTAAATGTTACGGGCACAACACAGACAGGATTTTCCGACTTAGGATTCGAACTCAGGCCAAATTATGCTCTATTAGACTCACGAGGCTCTATGTCTTCACGCCAGATCCCTTGTGGGGAAAGCAGAGAGTACAGAGGTCTAACAGCTTCTTTCCTTACAAACCTTTTTGGTTTCGTCCACTCTCAAAGTTTGTCTGATACACGATGGCAGTTACGGAGACTTTTGACTCATAATTGAGGTATCGCTGTTCTATCATTTTTAACCGACTTGAAAAAAGGAGGAGGTTCTTAATTCGACTGTATATTGTTTTAGGTATGTATGTTACGCAATCATTCCGAATCGATTTTGACGATTCTTTTTGCATTGGGTTAAGTATAGCTCCAAGGTGGCCCCATTTTAATATCATCGGTACTGGACATTGGACTTGGAAGATGAACCAGGGAACTCCTTAACGACAAACAATACGAATGCGTAGATTGAGATAGTATAGGTATTACGTTAATCCTATAGGTACCCTGCCATGGAACTAATCAGAATATTAACTAACTTCAAAAAAGGAGGAGGTTGACAATTTGCCTGTGTTTTTTATAACGTCTTTATTTACGAACTGATTTTGATGATTCTTTTTGCGCTGGGTGTAGTATAGTTTCGAGGTGGTCCCATTTTAATGAAATCGGTATTGAACTTTGGACTTTGAGGATACACCAGGGGACTCCTTAACGGCGTACAGCACAAATGTATAGATTGCGTTATTATGGTTATTATATCAACTCTGTAGGTACCCTGCCATAGAACTAATCAGAATATTAACTGACTTCAAAAAAGGAGGAGGTTGACAATTTGCCTGTGTTTTTTTATAACGTCTTTATTTACGAACTGATTTTGATGATTCTTTTTGCGCTGGGTGTAGTATAGTTTCGAGGTGGTCCCATTTTAATGAAATCGGTATTGAACTTTGGACTTTGAGGATACACCAGGGGACTCCTTAACGGCGTACAGCACAAATGTATAGATTGCGTTATTATGGTTATTATATCAACCCTGTAGGTACCCTGCCATAGAACTAATCAGAATATTAACTGACTTCAAAAAAGGAGGAGGTTGACAATTTGTCTGTGGTTTTTTTATAACGTCTTTATTTATGAACTGATTTTGATGATTCTTTTTGCGCTGGGTGTAGTATAGTTTCGAGGTGGTCCCATTTAAATGAAATCGGTATTGAAATTTGGACTTTGAGGATACACCAGGGGACTCCTTAACGGCGTACAGCACAAATGTATAGATTGCGTTATTATGGTTATTATATCAACCCTGTAGGTACCCTGCCATAGAACTAATCAGAATATTAACTGACTTCAAAAAAGGAGGAGGTTGACAATTTGTCTGTGGTTTTTTTATAACGTCTTTATTTATGAACTGATTTTGATGATTCTTTTTGCGCTGGGTGTAGTATAGTTTCGAGGTGGCCCCATTTCAATGAAATCGGTATTGAACTTTGGACTTTGAAGATACACCAGGAGACTCCTTAACGGCGTACAGCACAAATGTATAGATTGCGTTATTATGGTTATTATATCATTCCTGTAGGTACCTTGCTGTACAACTCAGCAAAATTTTATAATATAGGTATATAAATATTAGTAAATAATATTAGTAAAGTCGGTTTACTTTTTTTTTTAAAGATTTTTTACACATTTTATTTAACGTGCAATGTTCGTATGTCTGGCTGTCTTTCCGGTTTAAATCTTGTGATTCAATTTTCAAGCACTTACGAATATCTGATTAAGCTGAAATTTGGTATACATATGTAAATTTGGTGACCATGCAATAATATGGTACCGTAGAGCTGATCTGATGATGGAGTCGGAAGGTGGCCATAGGAACATGTGAAATATACTACGTAGCCCTCTTGTGTTTAAGCTTGTTGGATTGGTATTGACAACTACTATACAAAGAAAGTCCAGGACCTGATGATGAACTCGAAAAATGGCCAATGGAACCACCCAAATACTCAATATAACCCCGCCCTGTTTGGGCTCGTTGGATATTTCTTGACGAGTACTATAGACCTGGATGGTGTCCAAAGTGATGATGGAGCCGGGAGAAAGCCATAAGAACTCTTCAACTAACAAACATATCTTCGTTGTGTTTTTGCTTAAAAAGCTCATTTTTAAAAAGATGTTTTTAAAATAAAATTTACAAACTTACCATATAAATAGAAGAAAAGTTTTCCATGAGATCGGCTCCATTTGCCTAAGCAGATACAACAAACTTAGTATCTTCGTAAAAGTCTAGAAATCTGGATATCTAGGCCTAACTAACTTTGCTACGTTTACTTAATGGTATTTGTTGGGATGAAAGCAATTTGTTTTTATATGGAAAATAGTGTTTTATCAGATACAAGTAAAAGTTAGTTGCTTGTTTACGAATTAAATGTTGGCGTATTTAGGTTAGGTTGTAAAGGTCCACGGCCGATTGGGATTTTGGGTCATTGGGTAGATAGCGACCTCTAGGTTATTATCTAGGATGGTATATACTAGTAGGCAGATAGTTAGACAATTTTTTATTGTATAATCTTGCACCATACTATAATTTGTTCCTGTTTGACACGACGAGATGCGCTCGTAGCGATGCGAGGCCGAGATATTCTTAGCAATTACCAAAGTTACACAGTATCAACAGTATCTGCTGGGTCGATCTGAGGTAGGTGACCGATTGGCATTTTCCTATTTGAGCACCCCCTTGTTTTGGAATGCACAGTAAGCTGTTAGTCTCGGTTATCATTTAATGTGGTAGTCGTTAAGCCGAGTTAGAAGCCTTATGGGCGGCTTGATAAGTTCCAACAGCGTGGCCGTAAACCTGCCTCAATTGCCTGCCCAAATTCTCTATCACCTTTGCCAAGCAATGGAAAGGGTGTATATTACCGAAACAAATAATTGTGGCGCACGCATAGATGTGTCTCGTGTGGGGATCGAATTTGTGACAACACCAGTTGCAGATAAAGAAAAATATTTCCCCATATAGCAAACGGGTCGTGACATTTGACGCCATCTATTAAACCAATAGACTTAGTTGAAATTTGGCAGAGCAGTAAAATATAAAGTAGGAATTCACGAGCAAAAACAAATGTGATTCCATAACACAACAGCAAAAGACACAGTGGGCGGCTTAAACTCTTAACCACTGCGCTGAATCGTCTGAATCGGCTGAAGTAATAAATATCTAAAAATTCTTAAACTACTAAAGAATCATTAGACCAAAAACCGAAATCTAATTTCCTCACAATATTTCTTACAAATAAAACTTAATAGCTGACGAAAAAAAGGGATGAAAAAGTTAGAAAAAAAAGTTTTCAAGTAATATTTTCCATGTTGCGCAGACAGTGTACAGAAGTCCAATATCGGTGACGTGCCATTAGTTACCAGTGAATAGGGGGTGAACGTGAAAAGGGGGTGAAAGTGAAAAGGAGGTGAAAGTGGGGTGACGGCGACGGTATCCCGCCCTGAATTAATTTTTTATTCTCATTAAATAGTTTATGTAAGCTATATTTTTGGAGAGTCATTTTTGCTCTCGAGGGAAGAAATAAATTTGGGTAAACTATGTACATCTCAGCCTTACTCTCGGGATGAAATGAATTTTATCTCAATTTATTTTTGATTTTTGGGTTCCGGACATTTTCAGTGTTTTGCATATTTACTCTGCAGACCAACCACTGTAAGAGGTATATATATTAGTGGTAAAGATACAGCTATCATAATAACTTAAAATTTAGAGTTAATGTCCGATTCAAAGTAGGTAAAGTATAATAGAATCAATCAAAGTAAAATGTGAAGCAAATGATGTGTGAACTATAATATATGGAAAGTGTGTTATTAATATATAGTTAAGATATAGTATATGACCTACAGTATTCATATATTATATCTTAAATATTACACCTTGATTTACGAGTTAATCCAGTAATGGGACAATGTAGGCTAATTGATTATTAAAACTAAGTTATCTATCTATCTATATCATCACGCCAGATGCGGGTTAGGCAGAGAGTACAGACTTCCAACAGGTTCTTTCCTTACATACTTCTCTGGCTTGACTCTTGTCTTTCAGATACTAGCTAGCTGGAAACTAGGAGAGATCTGTCTCTGGCATCTTACGTGATTAAGGTATTCCGAGATGATATATACAATCCAGGGGTACTGCAATGGTTGCGCTTGTGCGTGCCTGATAACTATGTGCGGCGGCGCCGACTACCGCATTTGTTCGCAGTGCGTCGCGGCAGAACTACGCTATTGGATACTACGCCTCTGACACGAACAATCGATACATTAAATCTGGTTGCCACTAAACTGGACATTTTTTCATGTTCGATGAGCGAATTTGCAAAGGCAACGTTCCATGTTTTATGCTATCCAATAAATTATTGACAATTCTTCGAAATTTTTATATTTAATGGTAATCTATGTTATTATTCAATTTATTGTTTCTTTTTATATATTATTATTGTTTTATTTAGCTTTATTTATGTTTTATTTTTAATGTCTAATTAATTTAATTTGTAATTATTATAAAAATAATCAATGGTAGCTGTAAAAATGTGTAAATAAATAAATAAATAAAAAAAAAAATAACACTCGGTCTATTCAGTCGTGTTAAGATAGTCTAGGTCTTTCTCGGTACATCCTTCCACTATATCCTTCCACTTTCGCACTGTATATCTGTTTTGTCATTCTTCCATCTGATATTCTTTCTATATGCCCGAACCAACGGAGCATACTCTTTCTCATCTTTACACCGATACTATCTTTCATACCTACTCGTCATAAGAACTAATATCGTATCCCACCGATTTTCAGACTGAAGCACGAAAACTTTCTGATCTTACAGTCAAGAATAGAGCAAATAATCTGAGTTTAAAATAGTTTCTGAACTTCAACACCTACCAGAACGCCTACGGAAGGTCGGGACCTCTCTTGAAACGAAAATTAGTTTGTCGCCAGCAAATGTAGGAATACACGATGATAGAATAAAAATTAGAATATTTGCCTTGTCTTGTCCAGGTTTAGAATCTGGCCCGCACCTTTGGGTTTTTCGAATGTGCGATCGGCACTCATTAACGGTTAAAGTGACAAAAAGATATTGTAAAACGACGTGGAAGATCACTACAAAGACGGGTTATCTATCTATCTCTCTATACCATCACGCCTGATGAGGCATAGGGGTAGGCAGAGAGTACAGAATTCTAACAGGTTCTTTCCTTACAGACCTCTCTGGCGTCCTCCACTCTCATAGTTTATCTGGCGAGCGTGTATGAACACGCTCGCCAGTTACGGAGACTCTTGACTTGCCCTTTAGATAAGACTTGGTCTATTTGGTCATGGTAAGATAGTCTAGTCTTCCCCGGTACCTACATTCTTACACTTTCGTATTGTATATCTGTTTTGTCATTCTTTCTTCCGGCATTCTTTATGTATGCCCGAACCAACGGAGCGTACCCTTTCTCATCTTTACATCGATACTATCATACCTACACGCTTTCTTATTACGCTGTTGCGAATACGATCGGTCAGATTGAATCCGCACGGATTGATGATGTAGTTAAGTACGTTGGTAAAACTTGGCCATGATTGGCCCAGGATAGGTGTGTAGGATGTGTAGCTAAGAGGGACGAGGCCTAAGCCCTGCAGTACGAAGAATGAGCTGGAAGCGAGTGTGACCCGTGGAGTTGCTTGACGTTCTTCTTCGCAGGAATTACATTCCGAACGGGTGTTAGTCTTAAGTAATCACTAGCTTTTTCTTACTTGTCGATACATAAGTAGTTTTTGGTCTACATGAATAAAAACGATTAACTTTACTTGATTCGATACATTGTTAAGAATACTTTGTTATCCGAAAAAACCTAAAAAATCAAGAAACGTAAAATGTGGGTCACAAGAATGTCCTTGGCATAATTTGGGTATACTATAAATAACCATTACTTAGAGCTTCTCTTATGAAAATTTATTCGCTGAAGCGGCAAATACGATAGTATCCTTGCTAGGAGGAATTAACCGAGTACTTTTAAAGGACAAATTTTCAACCACATCTTTGTCTAGCAGAAGAAACATAGGCCTTTGTGCGATCCCCGACCAAAAAATTTAAACACCTAAAATATTGCGAACCGACGAACGACCGCCTTATGAATTAAACAAACTTCCAAAGTATCAACAGACTTTGGACATCAATTTTGTAACTGAAATAATTTAGTAGCAAAAATTTTCAACATTTTATGTGTAAGATTTTTCTTGGAATAAATTACCAACCTACTATATATTACTCGCCAAATTTGAATCAGTTACTACCGATTACAAGACGACGGTTACAAAAGCTAAATTTTTTTCAAAAAGCAGTATTGGTTTTTGAAGATTTTCTTATTTCATTTGACATTGTACTCAACCCTTTTTCGGCTGTAACATCCATCATACAGATTTCGTTCCTAAATGTAACCTATGTCACCCGGACTTTAATAACGAATCGATTCGCATCTCATTCATCAAAATTAGATCAGTAGTTTAGGCGCTACAGTAAAGCGAGTAATAACTTTTTAAAAATAGGGAACCGGCTTCAAGAAGCACATAATAAATATTTGTAGTCGGTGCCGGTAAATGCAGTCGGTTTCTTTGCACCGCCTTCAAATATCTATTTTATGCATTGTGAAGTCGGTTTCTCTTTTTTTTAAAAAGGAGGTTTTTTTTTTACATATTTAAGTGACGAGTGTAATAAGAGATTATTATTTACGAGTATATATATTATTTTGCCTATTTTATATTATTTTGCCTAGTTCTACAGTAAGGTACCTACTAGATATCTATCTATATATAATACCCATAATAACGGAATAAATACATTCGTGCTGTTTGCCGATAAGGAGTCCCATGGTGTCTTCAGTCCAAGATTTAATGCTGATTCCATTATAATGGGACCACCTCGAAGCTATACTAAGCCCAGGGCAAAAAGAATCAACAAAATCAGTTCATAAATAAAGACGTTATAAAAAACACAGACGAGTTGCAAACCTCTTCCTTTTTTAAGTTGGATAATATTCTGATTAGTTCTATGGTAGGGTACCTACAGGATTAACACAATACTTACAATAACATAATCATAATCTACAGATTCGTATTATTTGTAAAGTCGTTAAGGAGTTCTCTAGTATATCTTCAAAGACCAAGGTCCAATACCGATGAAATTAAAATGGGACCACCTTGGATCTATACTAAACCCAACGCAATCATCAAAATTGGTCCACAATTTACAGAAATATTGGTGAACATACATAAAAAAGCATACATACAGACGAACATACATAAAGGACCATAATAATACGAACATACATAAAGGACCACATAAAGGACCATAATAATAACATTTGTCCGCGTATTTTTAGTGTTCCTAAAATTATATTTGTGCGTTAAACTGGACAAAACTGTGATATATTGGCTGAATAGTGCACAATAATCAATAATAAGTGTTTGCATAAGTGTACCTACGAGACTTTTGAACTTACATTGTACTGCTCAAGATTATTTATTATTATTTTTATTATTTGGTTTAAATCTATTGAACTGTTGCACTTTTTTAAATTTTTATCATAAGCATCGCTGTCCTCTACCTAAAGGTTGCCTGGAAGAAATCGCTTTAAGCGATAAGGCCGCCTTACTGTACCACCAACTATGTAAAATACTTTTTTTGTCCTTTTATTTTTATTTTGTGTGCAATAAAGTATATTATTATTATTATTATTATTATCTTTGTATTAATACTGTTGACTCTGCGTGCCTGTGACATTTGTGTATTCATGACGGATGATGATTGTTGTTGGCTGTTTAGCTAAGTGACGGTAAGCTAATTCAATTTAAACGTTATTCTGGCCAACAACACTCATTTAATCACCGGCATAATACCGTTTAGAAAAATATTTTGTAGTTTGACACTTGCATTCAAAACAAAAGAAGCGCAAAGACAATCGTTACTCTGCTAGTGTTGCGGTGCAGTAAAACGTACTAAACGTGAGCGTATGAATAGTCATTCGACCATAAACAATATTATTTAATAGGCTTCTAAAATGGCTTCCGCTAACAAATGTGCCGCGTGGTTCCCGGCTTAGAATAGGACCAACCCATCTCATCCCATCGGGTGTCGTACAAGGCGACTAAGGGAAAACTAGGGGAATGGGCAGCAGCGTTCCCTTAACACTTCTACCATCAAAAACTGCGCTCGCCAACCCGCCTGCCAAGCGTGGCGAGTATGGCAAACCCCCCCAATTTATTAAAATGGAAGAAAAAGATAAAACCAGGCCCCTAGTCCCCGGCGGTCCTGTTCGTCCTGGCCACGGTAGCAGCTATGGTAACGACAGGACAAGGGGTGCTAAGAATCTCCGGCAGAGATTCGGCTACCACCAAAACCGAAAATTGGCCCTGGTGACATACAACGCACGCATATTGAGGACAGGTGAGAAGCTAGTTGAGCTGGAAGAAGAGTTAAACAAGTTGCGGTGGAGTATTGTTGGTTTATCGGAGGTCCGAAGAGAGGGCGAGGACACGATAACCTTAAAATCCGGCAACTTGTTTTACTACCGGGAGGGCGAACAGCAGTCCCAAGGTGGTGTCGGATTTATCGTCCACAAGTCACTCATAGACAACGTTGTGTCCATCACTAGTGTGTCGAGCAGGGTAGCGTACCTGATACTCAGAATATCCAAAAGATATTCGCTGAAGGTCATACAGGTCTACGCACCGACCTCGGCATACTCAGATGATGACGTCGAAGTAATGTATGAGGACATTAGTAGAGCCATACATACTTCCAAAGCACACTTTACAGTGGTTATGGGTGACTTCAATGCGCGGCTGGGCAAACGGGGCGATGATGAATTGAGAGTGGGGCAATTTGGATACGGGCAGCGCAACCCCAGGGGTCAGAGGCTGGCCGAATATCTGCAGAAGGAGGGACTCTTTATGATGAACTCTTTCTTCCGGAAGCCGCCTCATAGGAAATGGACCTGGATGAGCCCTGATGGTTCCACAAAAAATGAGATAGACTTCATCATGAGCACCAAGCGACAAATATTTAATGATGTCTCCGTGATTCACAGGGTAAAAACCGGCAGTGATCACCGAATGGTCAGAGGCACATTAAATATTAATGTCAAAATGGAAAGATCGCGTCTGATGAAGTCTACGCTCCGACCTTCTTATGCACATATCCAAAACCCCGAGAACTTTCAACTCGAATTGGCAAACCGCTTCGAATTGCTAGACAGCAGCGCATCAGTGGACGAAATCAACAACAGGCTGGTAGAGACTGTCCATACGGTCGGGTCCAAGTATTTTAAGCCCCACCGTAAAAATAGACCTCAAAAACTATCCAACTGCACCCGAAACCTCATGGCTGAGCGACGTTCCATGACGCTCCAAACCTCCGATGATGCTAAGTCCTATAGGCAGCTCAATGGACAGATACTGAGGTCCTTGCGACACGATTTACGGTCCTTCAATACAAGGCGTATTGAGGAGACCATAGCACAGAACAAGGGCTCCAAAGTGTTCGCAAGAGACGCGTCTATTGGGCAAAGTCAGTTGACGAAGCTGAAGACGGAGGACGGAAACGTAACGTCGAATAGGTCAGAGGTGCTCAGGGAGATAGAGAGGTTCTATGGGCAGTTGTACACCTCAGTAGCTGAACCTGTTGTTGACTTGGTAAAAGACCCAAGAGCCAAGCTAACCCGACACTACACTGAAGATATCCCGGACATCAGCCTGTACGAGATTAGGATGGCTCTCAAACAAATCAGAAATAACAAAGCGCCAGGCGAAGACGGAATTACCGCAGAGCTTCTGAAAGCGGGCGGAACGCCGGTACTTAAAGTCCTTCAGAGGCTGTTTAATTCCGTCTTGCTCGAAGAGAAAACGCCGGAAGCATGGAACAGGGGTGTGGTGGTACTGTTTTTCAAGAAAGGTGATAACACTTTACTGAAGAATTATAGGCCCATCACACTGCTGAGCCATGTTTATAAGTTGTTTTCGAGAGTCATCACGAATCGTCTCGAACGCAGGCTTGATGACTTCCAGCCTCCCGAACAAGCCGGTTTCCGGAAAGGCTTTAGTACCATAGACCACATACATACGCTGCGGCAGATTATACAGAAGACCGAGGAGTATAATCGGCCACTATGCTTGGCGTTTGTGGACTATGAGAAAGCCTTCGATTCGATCGAGACTTGGGCGGTTCTTAGATCTCTCCAGCGATGCCGCATTGACTATCGGTACATTGAAGTGTTGAAGTGCTTGTATAATAACGCCACCATGTCAGTCCGAGTACAGGGGCAGTGCACGAAGGCGATCCCCATAAAAAGAGGAGTGAGGCAGGGAGACGTCATTTCTCCGAAACTGTTTACGGCCACCTTAGAGGACGCCTTCAAGCTCTTGGAATGGCAAGGACTTGGCATCAACATCAATGGCGAATACATCACTCACCTTCGATTTGCCGACGACATTGTGGTCGTGGCGGAGTCGCTGAAAGATCTAGGACGAATGCTCGGTGACCTCAATAGAGTATCTCAACAAGTGGGTCTTAAAATGAACATGGACAAAACGAAAATAATGTCTAACGTCCATGTCGTACCCACCGCACTCACCGTTGGGAACTCTACTCTTGAAGTTGTCGACGAATACATTTACCTGGGACAGGTAGTCCGGTTAGGTAGGTCCAACTTTGAGAGAGAGGTCAATCGACGAATCCAACTCGGCTGGGCAGCGTTCGGGAAACTGCGCAACATCTCTTCATCCAAAATACCTCAGTGCCTAAAGACTAAAGTTTTTAGTCAATGTGTGTTACCAGTGATGATATATGGATCAGAGACGTGGTCTCTTACAATAGGTCTCATAAAAAAGCTTAGAGTTGCTCAGCGAGCTATGGAGAGAGCTATGCTCGGCGTTTCTCTACGCGATCGAATCAGGAATGAGGAGATTCGTAGAAGAACCAAGGTCACCGACATAGCCGTTAAGATTAGCAAGCTGAAGTGGCAATGGGCGGGCCACATAGCGCGTAGATCGGACGGGCGTTGGGGCAGAAAGATTCTAGAGTGGAGACCACGTATTGGCAAGCGCAGCGTGGGACGACCGCCTGCCAGATGGACCGACGATCTTGTGAAAATCGCAGGAAGTCGTTGGATGCAGGTGGCATCGGACCGGTTACGCTGGAAAGCGATTGGGGAGGCCTATGTTCAGCAGTGGACAAGTATAGGCTGAGATGATGATGATGATGAACAAATGTGCTGGTTGCAAAGGTGTGATCAAAGGTAAAGAATTATTGGTGTGTTCAACTTGTGGGCTTAAATATGATTTATTGTGTTCCGCTATAAGCGAGAAGCAATTTAATGCTATGAGTAAGGAGCAAAAGCGGGTATGGAAATGTCCTGGGTGTCGTAATAAGCAGCCCAAAAAAGATAACACTAACACTCCCGTTCACTCAAATATCCACCCAGCCATGTCGCCGAACTCTAGTAATGCGAGTTCTCCCATAATATCGAACGAGTCCCTTCCTTACAATAATGTAACAAAGAGAACTAAGCCGCAACAGCCGTCAGAGAGTATAACATTGGAAAACATCAGGGATGTAATAAAACAAGAGATGATGGAAATTGTAAGAGCCCAAGTAACCGAGAAACTAAAGGCTATTAACCAACAAATGTTAAAGTATCACGAATCGTTGACCTTTATAAATGTTAAGTATGAAGAGCTAAAAACAGATATACAGGAAAAATCAGCTGTAATATCAAAACTAGTGACTGATAATAACATACTACTAACAACAGTCCAAGACCTCTCGTCCAGGCTTACTATAGCTGAACAACATCAGAGAGAAAGTAACTTAGAAATAAATGGGATCCCTGAACACCGATCAGAAAACCTAGTTAATACCGTGATACAACTTACTAAAACAGTTGGCAATCCGATTAGTGAATCAGATGTCATGAATGTTACTCGTGTTGCAAAAATGAACAAAGAAAATAACAAACCAAGGTCAGTGGTAGTGAAGATGCGCTCCCCACTGCAGCGTGACGCCATTCTTGCCGCCGTCATCAAATTCAACAAAATTCTAAGGATAAACTTAGCTCTCAACATCTAGGGCTAGGGGGCAGCCGAGTTCCTATCTTTGTCGCTGAACACCTCACACCAACTAATAAGGCTCTGCACGCGGCCACTCGCAAGAAAGCCAAGGAGAATAACTACAAATTCGTGTGGGTTCGCAATGGTCGAATATATATGCGCAAAGACGAATCCTGCCAAGCTCGGATTATTCGTAGCCTTGATAGTCTAAAACTCATTTCTTAAATTATTTTTATGTGTATCTTATAAATAATGTAGTCAATGTTTTGGTGTATAAATGTTAAAATTCGATTCCATAGACATATATTATCAGAATGTTAGGGGTATCCGAACTAAGACGAATAATATGTACTCGACTATATTGCAATCGAACTATGGTATTATTGTTCTTACCGAAACATGGCTGAACTCTAACGTACATACTAATGAAATTATTGATCCTAGATATTGTACGTACCGTAGAGATCGGTTATGCACAGGTGGTTCTAAAAAAGATGGAGGTGGAGTACTTATTGCCGTTTCGCGCAACGTCAAGTCCACTCGAATGGATTCTTGGCAGAGTGCTTGTGAAGATCTGTGGGTCACTGTCACACTCAATTCGAGTAATAAAATAAAAAAACTTGTAATTGGCGTTGTGTACTTACCCCCTCCTCTACGTTTAGAGACCCTCAACGAATATATCGATAGCGTTAATGGTATATTGAGTGTCGTAGATGATGTGATAATTCTAGGAGATTTTAATCTCCCTTTTTTGAAGTGGTCGAAGCATGATGACGGTTATCACTTAAAACCCGATAACTACGACAATTCATTAGGCCATTCATTTGTTGACTTCATGTCTATTAATAATCTATATCAGTTTAACCATGTTTTGAATGCGGATAATCGAACTCTGGATCTGGTTCTTAGCAATCGACCAAATGTAATAGTAGAGGAATCCTTGGATTTGATTTGTAAGTTGGATACCAAACATCCCGGTTTACTAGTTACCATACCTAATGTAATTGCCGATCAAATTCTTATTCCTTCAAATAATACCACCTTAAATTATTTCAAAGCCAATTACGAGTTAATTAATAGCGAATTAAAATCAAAAGACTGGTTGGCGGAATTTTCAGAGCTCAATGATGTAAATGGAATGGTTTCAGTGCTTTATAGTGTAATAAAAGAGGTGGTAAAAAAACATGTGCCTACGCGTAATTCAGTTAAAGCCAAATTTCCCCCATGGTTTAACATGGCTTTAATAAAGAGACTAGCTGAAAAGGAAAAAATCAGACGCAGGTATCGTAGATACAAAAATCCTCTTGATTTGATATCATACGAAGCTCTTCGTGAGCACTGTCACAAATTATACCAAACGTGTTACTCTCACTATAAACAAGGCATTGAAGCAAACATCAAGAAAAACCCAAAAGCTTTTTGGCATTATATAAAAAGTAAAAAATGCACTACAACGTCCATCCCAGCTAAAATGCACAATGATTAGAATGTAAACGCTAATACCGGTCCTGAAATAGCTAATCTCTTTGCTAGCCAATTTTCTTCTACTTTTGGTAGCTTTCAAACATACATTAATCACTTCAGCGAGTTGGACAAGCCTTTTCCTGACAATTGCTTAAGTAATGTCTCCTTCAGTGAACGCGAGGTACTCAATAAAATCAAGGATCTTGATGTATCTAAGGGCTCCGGCCTTGATGGCATTCCCGCCGTTTTTGTTAAGCGTTGTTGTGTAGCGTTGGCTTTACCATTAGCTATTATTTATAATCGTTCTTTAAAGGATGGCTGCTTTCCAGACGAATGGAAGAAAGCCAAAATAATACCGTTGTACAAAAAAGGCCCTCAGAGCAATACGAAGAACTATCGTCCCATTGCGATTTTGTCTTGCTTCTCTAAGCTGTTTGAGGCCTTGATATGCCCCATCCTAACAAGTCATGTCGACGCGGTTCTATCACCAAATCAACATGGATTTCGATCTGGTCGCTCAACTGTAACGAATCTTACCTCATTTGTTTCTAAGCTGACTGATGAGCTCGACAAAGGGTTCGAGGTGGACGCAATTTATACAGACTTTGCCAGTGCCTTTGATAGGGTTAATCATTCCATATTAATGCATAAGTTAAAAAGCGTCGGCATAATGGGTTCTTTACTTCACTGGTTTCAGTCGTACCTATCAAAAAGACTTCAAATTGTATCTGTAAGCGGACATAACTCGCACCCGTATTTTGTTGCATCTGGTGTTCCGCAGGGCTCATATCTTGGACCTATTTTATTTTCTATATTCATCAATGACATTACATCCACAGTACGCTACTGTAAAGTATTGTTATTTGCAGATGATCTGAAGCTTTTTAGAACTATGAACTCCACCGATGATATCAAATATGTCCAGGACGACCTGTCTAATATCAAGGAGTGGTGCGATCGGAACCAAATGGAGCTCAATGTTAACAAATGCTTCCATATGAGGTTCACACGGAAAAAGAAACCACTTGAATCAGCATATAGTATCAATGGTGCACCTGTATTAAGGGTTAACTTTGTGAGAGATCTCGGCATTACTATGGATAGTGAACTTCGGTTTAAAACTCACGTCGATTTGATGGTCACTAAAGCCGCTCAGATGTTCGGATTCTTAAAACGCAACTCTAAGGGATTCACGCAAACATACACGAGAATAATTTTATACAATGCGTTAGTTCGAAGTTGTCTTGAATATGGTTCTATAGTTTGGAGTCCGTTTTATAGTGCTCACTCACAACGCATTGAGAGTATTCAGCGTGTATTTACAAGATATTTAGCTTTTATCTCTGAAGGTATAAGCCATCGATGCAGCTATGAACAACGTTTAAAATTCTTCAAAATGATCTCATTACGCGATCGACGAAAGTTACACGACCTTGTCTTTCTCCACAAAGTAATGAATAACAGCATCAATTGTGACGATATCCGAAACAAAATAGCCATCAATGTTCCTCGAAATATCCCTCGTTATTCTATGACTAAAATTTTTCATACCCCGTTGGTTAAAACCAACCTTGGTTTCAATTCGCCAATAGTTAGGATGTGCAGCCATTACAACACGCTTAATGGAAACGGCGCTCTTGATATCGACATATTCCACGATTCATTACCGACATTTAGAAATAAGTTACTGAAATTCTTCCATAGTTAATAAGAATATATATATATATATATTAGATTAAAACTTAATTTAAATTTAAGAATGCATTTGCGTCTTCTTTATGTTAAATTTCAAAATGTTAGATTTCAAAATTTTAAATTGATGTCATTATAGTCATTTAGTTTAAAATATTACTTTGAATTTACTTATGTACCAAATTAGAATAAAATGCGAATGTTGTACATACCTGTCATTGGTGTACACATCAGACTACCTACTTTAGCAATTTTTATCATGAATTGTGTAATGTGTATACTGTTGGTGTGTCTTTTTTAATTAAAAAAAAAAATAATAAAAAAATAAAAAACATAGAATTTTCTCCTTTTTGGAGTCGTTAAAAAAATATAACTCTTCCTTTTAGATATGCCGAAGTCGAGTAATAATCAAACCTATCTCTCTAAGAAGCCCAACCTTTATAATCAATCCACACCATTACTTCCCAACAAAAAAATGCCCAGAATGTTGTTAAAAGGGCTTGTTTGAAAGTTTCAAGAGCGATATCTCAAACTAATCTCTCGTGGAGCACAAAGCGGCGCAACTTGAAACCTTCAAAGTTTCGTAACCACGACGTTGAGGGTAAAAGGTTTAGAAGCATTATGAATTATATTTACCTACTTGGTAACTTTGAATAATAAATTTAAAAAAGTTTGTAATATTAAAAATAATAATCGCATCGCTTATGTATGCCAGTGAATGTTGGGTATGGAAAAAGAAGCCTGAAAGTAGAGTGAATGCTGTGGAAATGCGCTCTTTACGGAGTCACCCTTGCTAACCGAATAAAGAATAGTGTGATTAGAAACCGATGTAAGTTGAAGGATGACGTGGTAACTAGGATTGAAGTAGGTATGTTGAATTGGTATAGGTATGTTGAGAGCATGTGTTACATGCGGCTAACGAAAGGAATATATCGGGCAAATGCGAGTGGAAGCATCGGAAGAGGTCGTCTAAGGAAAACCTATCACGACCAAACTAATAGTCTCTTGGAAAAGGGTCAAGTCCGTAGCACTCTTAATCGACGGATATGTTTGAAGAGATGTATGAACGTAGATAAAGCGAAAGAGGTGTGTCAGAATCGTAGTATGTGGCATACTGTAGTCTCTACCTACCCCAGTGGGATAAAGGCGTGAGTGTATGTATGTAATTGCATAAATTACTGCCTCCTTGATCTTGTGACGTATGTGCGCGTAGAGATCACGAGATTCTAGGTTCGACTCCTTAGACAAAAAACAGTTTTTTTAACGAATAATTTCCAGTGTCAGTCCGGTATCTAAATTCTGTCTGATGTAATGGCAATAGGATAGGACCTAAAAGGTTAGGACCTAACGTCGTTGACAAAAAAGGGGTGTACACAGTACACCTCTGCCACGCTTGGGGAATATAGGCGTAACTGCGTATTTATTTTGATTCTATTTTAAAATGATTCCTCTTCTTCTTAGTTGTACAGTCCTGGCGGAGTGGTCGTGATCATGGCTCGTCTCATAGGGTGGTTGTGGCTTTTGCGAGACTTCTCCATCTCTGTCTATTCGTGGGACTGCGTGTACATTCAGTAAGGGAACACTTCATAGGCAATTTAATCAGGTCCATCTTGTGGGTGAACGACCGCGACAACGTTAAGTTTCTACTCTTCCTTGTACCATTAATCGTTCCAATAAGCTTTCGTTTAAAATAATATGTGCCAAGAAATAGATGTCGTGAAATAAAAAAAAAAACTAAATAGAATCCAATTCTTGAGGCTGGTAAAATTTTCCTCATTTCTTATTACGAGAAATCCAAATGAACTTGTCATAATTTTATCTGATTTCAAAGTTTTTCGTTCACATAGCTACGGATATTTTTTGCCGATTTCCAAACTTTATACGAGTAGAGAGTTCGTTTTATCGATAATTGAATGGCTTATCTAAACAATGATTCAATTAGCTGAGACTTAAGTGAGGAGTTCGTAGCACTGTGCGACCGCGGTGATCTTACCAGTCACCAAGGTTAATGACCGTTGTGACAATTTCATATTCGAGCATCTCCATGCTTTGGAAGGTACGTTAAGTCATTGGTCCCGGTTACCACTTAATGTGGTAGTCGTTAAGCCGAGTTAGAAGCCTTATAGGCGGCTTGATAAGTTTCAATAGCAGGTGGCCACAAACCTGCCACCACCAATCCGCATTGAGTCCGCGAGGTGGAGTATAACCTAATCTTTCTTATCTCAGTTAGTGAGAGAAGGCCTTTGCCCAGGAGTAGGTAGTATAGTCTGGTATTATTATTATTATGTATCTCGCGGATATTCACGGGCTTTACCTGGACCTTTGAAAGGCTTGCATGGAGACATCGGTCCAATACGTAGAGGCCCTTTGCGAGAAGTTAATGTTATGTAGGTCACCAGCTGAGATCACTCGCTGAAAATGAATAAACATAAACAGCGAACTGACCCCGGCAGGTGCAAGGACTATTGTAAATTATGGAAAGAAAACAAGGGATATGTAAATGAGGTTTAATGAACAAAAACTGGACTATTTCAAAGGAGACGGATACATAACTACCCGTAGCTGGCGTGACTCGCCGCTTACTAGATGGGCCCTCAAACGGCCGTCCTAAGACAACTAAGGGCAACATCGCTGTGAGCGGCTCAGGGGTGCAGAGAGGTGTGCTTTTAACACTTCCACCTCTGGAGTACATTGATATAGGACGCAATATCTACCTACGTCGATATTGCTCTTAAAGCTCCTCTCTGGATAGGGACTAAGCCCGCCACTCATTCCCACCATTGTAACTCCTGTAAGCTAGAATCCACAATAGTCTCCTTAGATGACGCCAAGGTTTGAACCTTGGGGTGTCCCGGGAAGCACTTTAATTGTCCTGGAACACGCAACACATTTAATTAGAAAGAAAGACAGAATTAGGAAAAATAAAAATTCCACTTCCCTCCTTTGCAAAGCGGGAGACACAAAGAAAATAAAAATTGGCAGATCAGCCATAGAGAAGAAGACTACAACTAGAATAAGCCCAGTTCTAAAGCACCACGGTCACGAAAAAATATTAACAGTACCTATTTGTGAGCCTCATGTTCGATTCCAGTAATAGGTATGGCAAAAACGCTTGAACGCACGGAAATTATCCCGAGTTCCTACAAGATCCGTGTAGTAGATTACTCACAGTGGTCCATCTCCAGCCATATTTTCGCCAAACGCTCACGTATGGATGGAAAGAATCGGCCACATTCGGTCAGGAGATCTTCATAGGTGATTGATTGCGGTTTGAATAACCTAGTGATTTTACAACGGTTTCGAGGCAATAGAAACTCGGTGTTCAAGTTTTCTCGAGTGGAATAGTACATTGACTCGCATCTCTGAACCTCAAGATCGACTGGAAGCACACCCTTAATTACCGGTAGGGCTTCTGTACTCCGTCCTGTATGGCTTACACAAAAATATGCCAATTACAGTTACAGTGCCAAGCGTTGACTCTGAAGAGGTTTAAGCCGTGCCGCCCCTATCGTGGCCCTGTCGGCCCATACGGCTGCACCGTAACACATACACACTAAGCATGTTTCTCCGTAGATGATTTTAAGAGTAATAAAACGGATAGCCCATTAAGGCAAGTCAGAGCCAAGAGTCCTGCAGGTACCCTTCGCTTTCTACTTGACAGACGAAGACACGCGAAACTGGGGGCCCTGACCGACTCTCTGGAGCACTCAGATCCATCGTGTTGTCACTCACCAAAAGCTCGCCACAAGCTGCCCTGCGGGCTTATTATTATTATAAGTGTATCGACTAGTCCCTAGTACGACTAGTCACTAGCAAAAGAGGAGGGAGGGAGGTAACCGCCAGCGCGCCGCTCGAGACCTCGTGAGAGCCCAGAACGGCGTGAAAGGGTGGTGGCCACGCTCACTGTCCGGTCGTCAGCTTGTTACAGGATTGTATCTTCAGCCGGAAGAAGTCCACTGCTGAACAAATGCCTCTCTCAAAGACGACCACGGCGATCGATTTTGTGCTATCCGCATCCAACTTTTCCCCACGATCATCAGGTCATCGGCCCATCTTGTAGGAGGGCTGTCCACTCTACATCTGGTACGTTGTCACCACTCGAGAATATATAGAAAATTGTCGTTATACGTTATACGTTTCATATATACCTATTGCTGCTTGCCTCGTAGTAGTGTAGGGCATTTTTCAATTTTAGTATGAATTAAATAAAATTCCATTCGCAATTAAATAAATCCCGCTAAGGTGCTCTGGAATAGCAATGACTTTTGGACTTTAAAGGCCTAATTTTCTCCCATGACCATAGTTGCTGTTGAGCACTCAAAATGACAGGAACTTAAAAACTAAAAATAAGCCGCGACGAAATCGAAATATTTTAATTGCAACTTAATTTTTTCACATATATTTTTTGCCCAACTCTGCCTCGTAAGTCTAGTATCGTATAGAGCGGCTGATGATCACGAGGTCTTAAGTTCGAATCCTAGCTCGGAAATGTTTATTTTTTGTATCGGAGAAACTCAGTTACAGTCCAGAATCTGGTATTATGACAGGTTTGTTGGTACTAAGCACGCACCCTAAAATCTTCATTGGAATCTAAAATTGTCCGCGATATTTGGGAATTCACAGTACACCCCCGGCCACAAAAGGTATTACATCTCAATAAGAGTAATATAGGTCGAGCCTATGGCCATTACAACAGTTCAATTCCATACTCTGGTCTACTACTGAAATTTTTTCGTTAAAAAACTTGAATAATAGTTATTTCAACGCCAATGGATCAATCAAAACCAAAAATAAATGTTATAAAATAACTCTGTAAGCCTGCACTTTCATTACACAAAGTGATTATTATCTGATGGCACTAAATAGGATTAAATTTACGGTGAGCTTTGTGGTATTTCGTAAAACGAAGCGAGTTTGTAGTTAAACAGAATTAGGTTGCACTTTTTAGGTTGAAACTGTTAAAACATAACATGATAGTTTTTGATACTCCAGCGGCATACTTATACCATTCATTAGATAGATAGATAACACTTCATTGTTCCACCAAAGATACACAATATGGAAATACAATTTATAAATGGTAGTGTAACAATAGACGGCCTTATCACTAATAGTGATCTTTTCCAGTGAACCTTTGGATGGAGAGAATTTAAAGGAATCGCAAGATTAGGGGTGTACTAATTACTCAAATAATTAATAATAGGATCAATTAATGATCCTATTATTAATTATTTGAACAGTTCCGCATATGCATTATACAAATTAACTAAAATTGTAAACCGTGATACAGTTCTAGCTGCATACCATGGGTTCGTTGCATCAACCCTGAGATACGGTATACTTTTTTGAGGGAATGCACCATATAAAGACAATGCATTTAAAGCACAAAAAAAATGCATTCGTGCTATATGTAACTTATAGTCGACAACAAGTTGCGAACCTTATTTTAAAAATTTTAAAAATACTTACTCTACCTTCTCTATATATTTACGAGGCATGTATATTTGTCAAAAGCAACATAGGTTTATACAAACCTGCGTTTAAAAGTCGTTACCGAAACTGCGCGATAAAAATACCCTGCAATTAGAAGTGACATTCGGAAAGACTGCATTAATGAACAAAAGTTTTCTTTGCATGGCACAAATTATATATAATAAACTACCTGACGATTTCAAAGAAACGAATATTTCACTATTTAAAAGAAAATTGCATGTTTTTTTAATAGATAAATGTTATTATTCGATTAATCACGATCTTTCCGAAATAATTTATATTGTATAGCATGTTTCATTATTTTTTTTATCAATTATGACATTAATCTATATTTTTTATTCCTTTACCTATTGTTCAATATTAATATTTTTTTTATTCTACTTCTTTATAATTAATTAATTAACTATTGTTTGATATTAATATTTTATTCAAATTCTATATAATTAATTAATGTGACATGATAAAATGTTTATTAAAATTTGTACGCCAGAGAGCAAAACATAGTGCACTGCTAATTATATAATTGTAAGATCTCACCTGTAACCTATGTTTTACAAATAAACTTTACTTACTAAATTTACATATAATCTAGTCACTAATAAATCTATTATATACTATTTAATTATACATATATACCTATATATATACATTTTTTCTTTTATAAAACGTAAACCGCTAGAATATATTCCTATGGAATAGAATACATACACAAATATCCAGACCGAAACAAATTAATTTTGGGTCAGACAAACATTTGTTCCGTGCGGGAATTGAACCCGTTCGACACTGTAGGCGAAGCGGCTGAGTCTCTTTACCACAGCGCCAAATCGTCCGTCATATAATACCGAAACAAGTCAAGTCTAACGAATAAGGGTCAAAATAATCAAATCAGTTGGGATCTGCGCCAATACTAAAGAGTCAAGTAGACAACTATGCCGCAAAACTTGCCGTTCGACCCCCTTAATACAATCGCCTTATTCCCACCAAAATGCCGCAAAGTATGCGGAATATTCTCACCTTTATCCGTTCTGAAGGACCCTCAAAGGATCCACGAGGGGACAATAAGAGTATTATGTAAGTTCACTCTTTGAAGTGCAAGATTATTTTGGGGTTGGAAAATGTCGACACTTTGAGGGATGAAAGCAGTTTTGGATTGCAATGTATTTATTTATTTATCTATATATGATATCTAACATAGTATGTAACTACAACATATAAAGTAATGTAGGTAGAAACTATGTACTCTCTGCCTACCCCGCAAGGTATCTGGCGTGATGATATAGATAGATAGATAGGTAGAAAGAACAGCGGATAAATATTTCTATCATTAAAAAAACGTAGCCTACACTATTTATTTCTGTGTGGTGGGTGCGTTTACAAACTTGAAAATTCACACACACAAATACCCAGACCGTACAAATAATTGAGGGTCATCGAAAGATTTGTCCCGTGCGGGAATCAAACCCGCGACTATTACAAGCAGTGGGCGGAGCGGCTTAAGCTCTTAACCACTGCGCTAAATCGTATCTATCTATATCATCACGCTAAATCCCTTGCAAGGAAGTCGGAGCGTACAGAGTTCCAACAAGTTCTTCCCTTCAAGTCTTCAACACACTCACTGGTTACAGAGACTCTTGATTTGACGTTCAGACAAGACATGGTCTATTCAGCCATGGTAAAATAATGTAATTTTTTATCTTATTAAGCCTATGTATACGTTGGTCTATTGGTACAATTGTTCATTAATGCTATCCGTAATTAGGTCCTGGGTTCGAATCCAGTATCTACAATGTGATAAACCATCTTTTTCGCATTCCAAACGCTAGTTGAGGGTTTTATCGACAAGTTCTCAGTAGCAGTCTAGAAACGTTCCCGGTACCCTTTCTTAATACAATGGGTCCGCCGGCGGATTATGGGTATATAAAATACACCTTTGCTTTCGTAGCTTGGGGAATATAAGCGAATTGGTGTTCGTTAAATTCTTCCATCTTTCATCGCAATATATCGTTGCGTAACTATCCTTCTTCGGTTCTTCGTCCTTTTTTTACCTGGGGAAAATCCTGCATAGGACTTCTGCGAGCCTCGGGGGAAGCTCGCGGGACGTGTCGGATTTCTACCGACTAAAAACCCCAGGGTGGCCGACATTAGCACTTTGGAGGGGCTCCGGGATCTCCGTATGGAACGCACCGGTGCCTCTCTTGTACCGCGCTCTGAAGAGTCCGCCATCGGGAGGAGACTTGATGATATGCTCCCTCCCCCCCTCACCGACGCTGTGCTCATGGCGACGTAGGCCACACTACGCCGCCGTCCTCCTCGGGGGCGCTCGTGAAGGACGCTTAAGGCCCCTGCCCTTTGTATCCGCGACCCCGACGCTCTCCCACCCCCTTCTGATGTTGGTGTAGGATGGGGTCGGTTCTTCGTCCTACTCTAACATACCCAAATACGATGAAACAATATTAAGGGCCTGCCGCGATTGACCATTTATCGACCAGGAGAGAGACAGTGGTGAAATTACTTTACAAACTAATAAAAAGGGACGGATAGGTATATTGAGCGAGCGCTCGGAAATAAACGCTGTAAGTATATGCTAAAGCAAATTTTATTATTTTCTTAAAAAACTACACGATGAAATAAAAAACTGCTTTACAAGAATTTTGCTACAATTATTCTCTACGTTTTTAAGTAAATTCTATTGACTAGATCTTAAATGTTTCGTGTTGGAATCAGAAAATGTAAAGTCATCCCTATTAGGATGACTTTAGATTTTTTTCTTCTATAGAGAAAATTTCGTTTAACTGCGTGTTACTTTTACCAAATTCTAAAATATAGAGTTAAAAATCATATTTCTAAATATTAAGTGTCTAATCCATATACTTCTTCAAGTGCATGGAGTGCAAAAACATGTGTTAATCGCGGTAGCCCCTTACTAACACATTCATTACATATTCAGTAAGATAAAACACTATTACACTTCTTAACCCAATCTTGGTTCTTGATAAAAAATTTATAAGGGTCTTATTATCACTATTTTAACGACATCCCCGGGCGAGTCGGTCCGGGCCTATGAATAATATACCAGGTTATCCACGCCCAGTAATCCACGGAATTCTCCGGAACTCCCCGGAACTTGACTTATTGCTGCGACTCCGTTTAAGAATGCAAGAAATTTACGCAACGTTTTTATTTTTAAACGAATTTGAAATGAGGATGAGGAATTAAGCCGCATTTTTTCTTTGGTTATTAATATGTACATTGTTCACTCATATTTTCGGCATTGTTAATGGATTTTAATGTTTTTTTTTACATATATGTATATACAAGATGTATCGTAAATAACGCTAGACCTCAGACAACCCGATTAGATAATTGATTCATAAATTAAAACCAAATTTCCAAATTTAAAGCTTTTAACCCTTTGTTAAGATTTCTTATACCCCAATTATCAATTACATATGTACATGTACGAGGCTTGCCTTTTAAGTTTTGTCGTTTGAAGAAAAAAACACAACTAGAACCTTATAGTACTTTTTATTGTTTTTCAAAGTATTTACCACGTAGCTTAGTACACTTTTCCATTCGCTCAAACCAGTTATTATAACATTTATTCCACTCTAAAGTGGGGGTGTTCAAAATGGCTGACTTGAAAGCGTCGACTGCTTCTTCACGGGACTGGAACCTTTGACCACGAAGGCTTCTCTTAATTTTAGGAAATGTAAAGAAATCGTTAGGGCTGTATGGAGGATGGTCAAGAATTTCTACTTTTTCCTGCTTCAAATACTCAATCGTTCGAAAACGAACAACTTTAGTCGGCTTTGGCTCGTCTTGAAAGACCCAGATTGTAGATTGTTGTTTGGAATCAGGATCGTAGGCATAGATCCAAGATTCGTCACCACCGATGATGTCGTAGACGTGATTTGACTCTCCTCGGTTGAACCTTTGCAGAGTTTTCTTACACCATCTGACGCGGGCCGCCTTGTGATCGTCGGAAAGCAGATGCGGTATCCAACGGCAAACTAGCTTTCTCACACCAAGTGCTTCATGCAAGATCTTCTGAATGGTTGTCCCTGAGATGCCTAATAGAGCCTCTATCTCTTGATACGTCACATGACGATCTTCGAGAATTAGTTGTCTCACAGCAATGATGTTATCTTCAGTGAAGGCGGATTTTGGGCGTCCTTTGCGAGATTTGTCACTAACACTAGTATGGACATACTGGAATTCTAAATACTAGCGTTCGACGGTCCGAAGACATGGGGCTTCATCACTGAACACAGATGTTAGCTCTTCAAAACACTGAAGCCGTGTCAGACCTCTTCTAAAGTTGTAGAAAATTATTGCACGAACATTTTCCTTAGAAAGATTCATTGTTGTACGTAACCTGACAGATTCCAATCGACGCTGTGACTAAACAATAGCATTAATCCTAATACTTTCAACTGTTTTGAGATTCAAAATTTAAACACATTCGAATATAGAACAGTTCCAAATTCAAAATTGCCGGGAAATATGGGAACGACAGAACTTAAAAGGCATGCCTAGTATGTGTGCGTATTGAGAAATACGTTTTAGAAGTGCATTTAAAATCTCCGTATTGCTCTGTATCAAAAATAAATTTAATTTGTTATAGCGCACTGAAGGAGTAACTGCATTTGAAATAAAACTATTTTACGGATTTTATCGTGGTTTATTTTTAATTTTTAGTTCCCGACGTTTCGAGTGCTTTGCAGCACCGATGGTCACGGGAGGGTCTGAGGTGTTAGACGTCCAAGAGGCATAGTTGTTCCGGGGTACCCTCAAACCCCGATCTACGCAGAATGAGCTCACGGTGTCTTGAGGTCTTGCAGTGTTATGCTTGGTTTTGGATTTGATTATATTAATTACCGGATCCCAAGACGACGGAAGCACCCAGCTATCTTCTCTATTGAAATTACGATGTTTTTTTTTTTAATTTCAATAGCCTCGCGAACCATCCTTGGCAGGAATCAGTGTTCTTTCACGATAATTTATGGTCTATCAAATCTGATGTTATGGCGGGTGCGGTCAAGGACATGTTCACAGACTGCAGACTTCTTTGAGCGATGGTATTGAAGCCGCGATTAAATCCGTAAAAGTGTTTCATTTCATGTGTAATATTGGCGTAAATCTAAGAACTCAGTAAGTAACTGCATTTTTTAGAAAAAAATAATTAAGAGACAAAAAAAGCAGTGATGGCCTAGTGGGTAGACCGTTGGACTGCAAAGTCAGAGGTCTCGGGTTCAAACCCAAGGCACGCACATCTGTCTTTTCGAAAGCATGTGCGTATTAAAAATTAATTATCACTTGCTTTAACGGTGAAGGAAAACATCGTGAGGAAACCTGCATGCCTAAGAGTTTCTCGAAGGTGTGTGAAGTTCGCCAACCCGCACTGGGCCAGCGTGGTGGACTAAAGCCTAAGCCCTCTCAGTTTGAGAGGAGGCCCGTGCCCAACGGTGGGACAGTTTCTTAACAGGGCTAATATTATTATTATATTTATTATTAAAAATGGTTGGAATCAATTCAGTTACCGATTTAGAACAAACTACTTTCAGGTCTTGCGTTCATTATGTAACACCTTGTATAAACTATAGATACAACTGCGTCATTGGTCTAGCGGCTATTAATGTGCGTAGCGATCACCAGGTCTAGGGTTCGAATACGGTCGGATGAAAAGTAATTTTTTGATTGCAAAATATCCAGTATTAGTCCACAGAGGCCCGGTATATAGCTATAGGCTCGCGCCTTAATATATGGGAACTAACGTCGTCAGCGAAAGTGGGTGTACACAGTACACCTCTGCCACCACAGTACACCCAATTGGGGAATATAGGTGAGACAGTGTATTATTAAGCCAAAAGGCGCAGCAGGCCATTAATAACGGAGTGCTTGTCCCAACGCTGTTATAGGACAGTGAGAGCTGAGTATGTAAGAAGGAGAATGAAAGCAGGATAGATGTGGTCGAAATGCAAGCATCTTCCGCAAGAACAGTGCGGAATCAAGCTGTCAAGCTGACCGACCGAATTCGCAACAGCGTAGTAACAAAGCTTGTAGGTATAAAAGATAGTACGAGTATCAGTGTAGACATGAGAAAGGGTATGCTCCGTTAGTTGGGGCATATAGAAATAATGTTGGAAAGAAAAAATGACAAAACAGATGTACAACGCGAAAGTGGAAGGATGTAGGTGCCGGAGAAGACCTAGACTATCTTATCATGACCAAATAGACCGAGTCCTTTCTTAAAGGGTAAGTCAAAAGTCTCCGTAACCGGCGAGCGTGTATAAGACCAACTTTGAAAATTGAGAAAGCCAGAGGGGTACGTAAGGAAAATACCTGTTAGAACTCTGTACTCTTTGCCTACCCCGCAAGAGATCTGGCGTGATGATATTTATAGATAGACAGTGTATTATTAGTAAATATACTGCGCAAAATATAATCAGCTACCAGGCGCTCATAGATAATTAAGAGGTGTAATACAAACAGTACAATACAGCTAATCTGGCGAAATCTGTGCCATTCAGAACAACAATCCATTCGGGAGCAATTGTGTTTAATCAGATTATGGTATACAATAGAACATAATGTAAAATCGTTTACGATTAGATTATATTATGAATCCATTTAGTCAGTAGAATTTGGAATTGCCAATAGGCTATTTAATTCTTGCCACCCCTACTAAACTCTCCAATTATAATCTATATATTGTGTGTATCTCTATACGTGAAGCAAAAACTTTGTAAACATTTTTACGAAAATTGCGCGGTCGGAGGAGTATGAAATTCTCCACACTTATAGTTAATATAGAGACGGAGTGCAGATTGCTAATATTTTTATAAAATTATGCATAAAACATACATTAAAACAATGAAAAAAGCATTACACACACTACCATGTATTTGACACAATACACGTCAAATTGATGTTTGTCTTTAATATTATTTGTCTATAGTCTTACTGAATGTCAAACATAACCAGCAAACGATGAAAGTGTAGGTCGAATATCGACCTACGGGCGATGACTAATCATATTAATTACATTTTCTTTCATTATTACATCATTAAACCGGCTTTTCCCGTTATTAGTATGATTGTGAACTAAGGGATCGTTGTGTGCCTTAAAACTACATAGGCTTCGGATACGAAGTCAGCGGGAGCGGGGTGGCGGCGGCGGCGGCGGCGCTGGGAGCGGCGCGGCAGCGCTGTACCCGTTCTCGAAGCCAACGGGCAGACCGCACGGCGCTAGAGCGGCGTAGTGTTGTGTTACGAGAAATAAGTATCTTTGTTCGCGAACGAAATGTCTAAACAGCGACGACAACATCTTTTTGATCCTAATTTCTTCCTAAATTTTGATTTATTGCGGGCAAAAGAAGTTGTAAATTCCTACAACCGGGCGAGGAAGCAAAATGGCGAGTTATCTATATTGGTGTTCTATTAAAAATCATTGTAATAATTTGCTCCAACACGTCGGCGGGCATTTTGAAACTTCGGTTGTTAAAAAGCAAAAAAAGAATACTACAACTTAACACTACGTCAATGCAGACGTGCGGGCACCGCTAGATTGGTACGCACCGCTCGTAAGCCGCTCGCCGCCCGCTCCCCGCGCCGCTGCTTTCGAGGCCAGCTCCATATAAATGTATGCATTGAAACACGCCGCTCCCTGCGCCGCCGCCGCCACCGCCTCGCTCCCGCTGGCTTCGTGTCCGAGGCCTTACACGTGTAAAGAATGTTTTTTTTAATTCCGTAAGAAAAAAAAATTAGCCAAATTTGCCGCCCCCCGAAAATTTGCCGCCCTAGGCTCCAGCCTTCTCAGCCTGCTGGTAAATACGCCACAGGGCTTAAGTTGGATGTGTATACTATAAAAGCGTCTTGGCGATCGCCAAGTGATCACTCATCATCATGCTATGAAGTTATGAAATTTTATGGGACCTCAGTACTAAAAGCGATTATAAATATGACCTGTGTAGACACAGGTTTCTTTGCTGAAACGATATTATGAACGAGAACTACGAGATGCCAAACAGTGTACTTTGCCAGTTATTGCCTCATTTGTATCTGAATGTCGATCTTACAGTCTCACGGACCTAACGATTACGCGACGCGATTTCGGTCGGTGGGCTGACTGTGTTCCAATTTAGCTGATTCTAATTTTCCAAATGAGGCATATCGGGATTCGAATCTTTGCACTGTTTTAGATATCGATAACTGATGGAATCTGAACAGTGAGGCACTTTTGTCATGTCTATTATAAATGTTAACTAGCGTTCGGCTCGCAGTTGAAAGTGACTTTATAAGTCCCAAAGTCATATGATGGAGTAAGATCTAATCTCTTTTATGTCCATTTCTAGGTATAAATCTCTAGCAAATTCCAGCCAATAAATAGTAAAAGATAAACTTTGTCACTTGACCAACGAGCACAACCCTAATTAAATGACTGCCTTAAAATCTATCCAGAGAAGACCAAGATAAATTGCATTAGGGCTAAACACAAACGCAATTTGAATTTCCTGACGCTTACGCTCGATGCCACAAGTCGCTAAAACGCGCATCTTTAATACTGCGGTCAAACGAATGTTCCCACTGCACTTGTGATCACAGGCAAGACAAAAGTTTCAAGGTACCTCAGAAAACAATGACATATGCCAAACATTTTAGCTCTTCCGTGACTATAGGTGGAGAATTTGAAAGCAGGTGAGATAGGGTAAATCGCTGATTTAATAAGGTCGGAAATTTTGAGTTAAAAATTCATCATCATCATCATCACCAGCCCGCATTAGTCCACTGCTGGACATAGGCCTTTCCCAAGGAATCCCATTGAGCCCGGTCGTCGTATATCGTCACGACCCTTCGTATATCATCGCTTCACCTAGCTGCAGGGTGTCCACACTACGCTTGCCGAGCCGCGGTCTCCACTCGAGTACACGTCTACCCCAACGGTTATCAGTCCTTCGGCAAATATGGCCAGCTCACTGCCACTTCAGCGTACTGATCCTGTGAGCTATGTCGATGACATATATTTTATGTGTAATATTCGGGTAAGTCGGGAAGCATAAAGAGATAAAACAAAGATATTAATGCTAATTTGAAAGTGAAACTCTACGAAGCTGCTATCCTCCCATGTCTAACATACGGATGTCAACGTGGGCGCTTAGAACGTGACTAAACTTAATATGCAACAAAGGAAGATGGAGAGGAGCATTTTGGGCATAAAGCTCTCAGATAGGAAAAGCAACGACGAAATTATATGATATATTCTGGCTTAATGTCTGCACATCACTTGGGGTGTCATTGAAAGCCAGCGCTGTTTTAGGGTAATATTATTGCCTTATCACTGCATATAGCTGAATGAGGGTCCCTTTTGCTGGCGAGGCTTGGGCAATATTATTGTCTTTATTATTAATAACAGTTTGTAACTTGTGTGTGGCCCTGGTTTCTCCAGAAAAGAAAATGTTTATCTTCCTTCTTCTTTCTTAAATTAGGAAAATTACAAAAATGACAGACGTATCAAAAAGATTCACAGCTTTTAATTGAAATGGGGTGGTCATATATGCAAAATGAATTATGATAGATGGACAGGGCAAAGTATAGTGTGGATAGCGCGCGATGGTGAGAGGATACGTTCAGCAAAATATGTGGCCCAAACTGGATGAGAAAACCTAGGGGTAGGGAAGAATTGAAGAGACTAAAGGAGACTAAAGGCCTACGCCGAACACGTGACCATAAATTAATTAAGTAATGAAAAGTAAATAATATTAAATATAAAAAAAAAACAGACTGCCTCGTTGGTCTAGTGATAAAGCGCATCGTTTGATCACGAGGCCCCGGGTTCAAATCCTAGGTCGAACAAATGAAGTTTTTACTAAAGAAAACTTTCCAGTATGGGTCCGGAGTCTCGAATTGTACCCGGTATATGGTGATAGGCTCGCCTCCTATTACATGGGAGTTAACATCGTCGGCGAAAAGTGGGTGTACTCAGTACACCTCTGCCACCCCCGCTTGGGGAATATAGGCGTGAATGTGTTTATTTATTTTAAAAAAGAGAATATAAATTTAATGAATACATATGAATTAGATAATCAAAGAAAAAAAATGAAATACTAAGTGAATGACATGAATTAACAATAAATTTTAATCTCAATCAGCCTATCGCAGTCCACTGCTGGACATAGGCTTCTCCTAACATGCGCCATTGCACACAGTTCTCCGCCTTCCGCATCCAGTCTGTCCCAGCGACCTTTTTGAGGTCGTCGGTCCATCTAGCTGGGGGCCGCCCTACCTTACGCTTACCAAGACGCGGTCTCCACTCTAGGACACGCTTGCTCCATCGGCCGTCGGTCCTTCTGCAGATGTGACCAGCCCAATGCCACTTTAGCTTACTGAGTCTGCGAGCTATGTCGGTAACTTTGGTTCTTTGTCAGATTACCTCGTTACGAATTTTATCCTTCAAAGAGACGCCGAGCATAGCTCGCTCCATAGCCCGCTGTGCGATATATTTAAATATGGTAGAATAAAAGCTACTATTGTATAGATAAATCTATAATAATAGCCTCTTTATTTAGCACCAGTGATATGATAATTAATTACATACAAAAATATTAACAGCAGCTAGGTACAATTCGCGGTCTTATTGCTAAAAGCAACTTCTTCAATACAACAATATAAGGAACAATATGAGGAATAGGGCAGTTTTGGTGGCGTACACTATAAACCAAGATACAACATATTGAAATCATATAACATACATACATATCATAGTTGTGATACAATACTTCTTCAATCTTAGATGTAGAGAGATGGGAGGAGCTAAGGGTCGTCGCGGGAGTCTTCGCAAAAAAGAACAAAGTCTTCTTCTTGGTGTATTTTATATTATAATCTTAAATCCATCTTAAATCCTTAAACAACATATAACATCTTCATTCATCGTCTTCTAAATCGTCAATCATACCCATTAACATACGTCTCTTAATTCAAATATTTACATCTTAAAAGGAAATCATCTGGCAAAAAGTCTTTATTCATAACGTACCAAATAGTCCTCATTCCACATACATATATACACATATAATACTATGCAAATATACAAATATATACAATACAGACTAAGAAATATTATATTATGCAGGTAGGTACTTCGGTTGGAATGAAACAACGTCTCACTGTCACGGCATATATTCGCAGACTGGCGCTTGCGAAACAATTTGACATAACTATTATATACGTACAAATATTAACAATACATAACACAGACAAAGTGTGCAGTAGAAAGTTTATAAATGAAGGAAGTGGTGGTGAACCATTTTTTTAAAGGACGCCAACCACTGTGCACGACGGACTGTCACAGGCAATGCATTCCACAAGGGCAAGAGGCGACATACTCGAGGGCGCCTCTTCGAGGCGCCCTCGGTTGGGACAGTCGCTGTAGGGGGACGGGTGCACTACTAAGTGCACCGGTCAACCGCCGGCTATGGGAGGGGATCTACTACTACGTCGTCGTCGTCGCCCGTATTCTGAGCGGAAAGAAGGGATGACAAAGCATCGGGGTGGTCGGTGAGAACATGTCGCGGCCGGCGGTGGCGGCAGGGGTCGGGTGGGAGATCGTAGTCGGCGGTGGCTACGATTAACGGATTCGCATGGGTAGATGCGTTCGCGAAGTGACGTGTTGACGCCTTTTTAATAAAGGCGCGAATAGGTTCGAGACCTAGATCGGAGTGGAGGTCGACGTTCCGTACGAACCAGGGGGCTCCTACGGCTTTACGGAGGAAGCGGTTTTGAACCACTTAGAGTTTATCCATGTGAGAGTGGGGCCGAATGCCCGAACACAACACACGCATAAGTCATGATGGGTCGAACGCAAGTTTTGTAAAGTGTCACCTTATTTCTAAGGGACATTTTACTCCACTTGCAGATTAACGAATGGAGACGACCGAGCACAAATGATGCTCCGTGACGGACCCGCTTGATGTGCGGGCCGAAGGACATGGTACTGTTTAGGGTGACCCCTAGATATTTGACCTCTTTGACCCAGGGAATGGGTCGGTCGAACATGGTCACTTGGCCGAGATTACTTCTAGGGCGGCGCAGGGAGTGGCGCGGGGTGGCACCTCTGGAGAAGAACACCGCAGCGCTCTTGTCCGGGTTCACCTCAATACGCCACTTCCTGAACCAATTTTGATTAGACAAGGATTTATCGAAGTATTTGGTAGAATGCATTGGTGTTTTCAGCTTTATTATTATTATTCTGATTAAACTAAGAAGTTATCTATCTATCTATCTATATCATCACGCCAGATCCCTTGCGGGGTAGGCAGAGAGTACAGAGTTCCAACTGGTTCTTTCCTTACATACCTCTCTGGCTTCCTCCACTCTCATAGTTCGTCTTATATACGCTCTCCGGTTACGGAGACTGTTGACTTGTCCTTCAGATAAGATTCGGTCTATTTGGTCATGGTAGGATAGGTAGGTAACTACATCCTTCCACTTTCGCATTGTATATCTGTTTGGTAATTCTTTCTTCAGACATTCTTTTTATATGCTCGAACCTTTCTATATGTACAAACTAAGAAATTAATAAGTAAAAGCCACCATAACACTATGCAGTCACAGTCGCTAGTCGCAAAGTATCTTATGTAAGTTGGCCCTTAGACGATAATGTAGTTACAATTTGAATCTCTATGCCTTAGTTCTCGTTAACTTGGCAAACATAGTTTCAAGGACAGATTTTATCTTCAAATAACTCATGATATGCTATAGTTATACCTCGCATATCCCAGAATATATTCGTGTGGATTTGCGTATATCCATAAGAATTCCTTGAAAAGAAATACGATTTTGGGTTCAGCTACGGATATAAATCTTTCTTCAAGGATTTTATAGGCTTTAACCTGATATTGTTGTATATAAGCTGTGCTGGAATAGGCCGAAGTAATCCAATAAGATGCGCCTCAGGTGGTACATTTAGAGCAGAGGTTCCCATACTTTTTTTCTCATAGACCACTTTCAAAATTTAGCTGGTTCCGGTGAACCCCTTGCAGCTACATTTCTACCATATTCCCAAAACTAGACAAAAAATGTGAAGATTAGATCTAACTATGGAAATTTGCGTTGCGTTCGGTATTTAATTTTTAATACGTACCTACCACACGCAAACATTACAAATGTACTTATTACAACATAAAATAAAAGTATGTATAACAAATAGGCAGGTAAGTACTTACTTTTTCTGACACTGGCAAATACTAACATCGATTCACTTTACTTTATTTTTCTTTTCGAAATTCCGGAAACAAATAAGTAACGTTAATCCTTGGCATTCGTATTTATATTGGTGAAGAATCTAACAAGTTCATGCAAGCACACACACTACAAGTCGTATTTCGTCCCTTTGCACGTCTAAACAAGCGTTGCGGACGGCGGCGGCGCTTTGTAAGTCTCGACACGTTGTACTGAATATGGAATATGCAAGTTTTTACGAGTACCAGTCGCTGAGCTACTTAAAATATTATCTGCCTACATTGACAGGTGCAGTCAAGCCAAAATTTTAGTTCTTCACTATAGAAAGTAAATAAATTGTCGTGGACCCCCGTTTACGAATTGTGAACCCCCATTTTTTTGTCACGCCAACGTAGACTCCTGTCGAGTCCAGGTGGACCCCTAGGGGTTCACCTGGACCACTTTGGGAGCTAAGGATTTAGAGGCATGAGGTAATTGGGCTTAGATGATTCATTCCAGTGAACTCACATACCATGTCATAGATGCAACCATTATGTTCGCATTATAAAATAATGTGTTTTTTTTTAGTTTGATCAAACTCAAATGATTTTTTTTAGCTGACTTATCTCTTCCACCAGATCGGAATGCGGCCTCCACTGAGAAGATCCGGCGAGAAACTCAGCGGGCTTGTCTTTTTTGTCCAATTCTCCATTCATTTTTTGAAATGAAAACTTCTTTAGGCAGGTGGGGCTTTATTTGAAATGGAAAAAACAATTGAACTCGCGACGCTGTTACCGTTACCGACACCTCTGTATATAAGTATGTACATATATTGTGTATGTACGTACATAGATACATTAATTAAATTTCATATTTCATGTATTTGTAAGTTTATGACGATTCAAAAAATATTTCCTGACGATTCAAAAAATACACACGAAATTGTTAAAGTTTTCACATCTGTCGGCGCTCCCGGTGTGTTTTTCATAATTTTCTATATAGATACATACATTTTTCTACTATACAAAATCATTTATGCGATCCAGCTCCAGTGTGATGCCTTACGACTGAGATATAAGACTAAAAACTACTAATGGTGTTATTTCTAAAGAGTAAGTGTCTAAAGGATTCCGGGTGAACCAGTCTTCACAAGCAACACCCGTTCACGAGTATGACTACTGGAGCAGCCATTACCTCCCTCAACCATATAAGTAAGGGAAGGAACACATTTAGTGCTATCATACATTTTATATGCTTCCAGAACGAGATGTAGATAGTTTTGTTTTATCCTGCATAGGCCATAGGATTTCTGCGAGCCTCAGGGGATGTTCACGGCCCGTGTCGGATTTGTACCGACTTAAAACACCAGGGTGGCCGACATCAGCGCTTTGGAGGGGCTCCGGGATCTCCGTATGGAACGCACTGGTGCCCCTCTTATGCCGCGCTCCGAAGAGCCTGCCATAGGGGGAGGCTTGATGACTCGCTCCCCCCTGCACTGCGGTGCTCACAGTGACGTGGGCTACACCATGCTGCCGTCCTCTTTGGAGTCGCTCGTGTAATTTATAATTCGGGTAATTTTCTTTTACTTAGAACTATACTTAATCGCAATGATGAGCTCGAGTTTATTGTTTGAATAAATGACAATGAGGCTTCATTCTTCTTGAGTATAAACTTTGTGGTACAATTCGAAAAATCCTATTCTTAACATTATTATATTGGGATAATTAATTACAGAATATTCACCTGTATCCATAACTATTTATTCCAAAATGCAAATAGGGAGAAGCAAGGCCATTTAATAAATAAATACTCAGATCCCTTAATCCGGTTAAGATTTATGTTAGAGCCGTTTTGAAGATTGTAAATTAATTTGTTCTTTGAATCGAGTTCAGTGAGACTGGTCTCACGCATAAGCGGCAGCGGCGCGGAAGTCGGAAAGTAGACTGGAGTCGGAAATCGCTTATGCTGTAACCCAATCATGAACAAAAATATGAACACAGTTACGCCTATATCCCCGAACAAGGGTGGCAGAGATGTACTGTGTACATCCACATATCGATATTAAGTCCCAATGTTATTACATTGGGACCTAATGCCGCTATACTGGACGCAATTCCAGATTCTGGACTGGGACCGTAAATTTCTTAATAGAAAAATTACAATTTGACCATCATAGGATTCGAACATGGGATCGCCATTCGCACTATGCGTCTCTAGATTAAAGAGGCTATTAAACGTGTGACCTTTATGGCGAATAAAACGGCACAAAAATATGTTGAACTGATGTAATGGATAGTAATAATAAGAATAATGCACAAGAACAATATTTTTTGTATGGTTGCACGATAACTTTCTAATTCTAGAACAGAACTGTCATAAAAAAGTAATTAAGACTATAGAACAGGTTTTATATCAAAACTACTTCGCATCAAAGCAGAATGAATTAGACGCGTCGCTAACAGAGGCAGACAACATGTGATAAATTATTCATTTTAAAATCATAAGCAAATATAATGAGTCTTTGGACTATGTGCGTACGTAATTTTTAACCGCTAATTTGAAACTATGGGATTTTCGTATATCGGATTAAAGCGTACTATTATATAGGGCGCTTCTAGCCAGCTTGAACTATAGTAGTTACCCAAGGGTAAAAAAAAATAACCTGACGGCTTAGCACACGCAGATTCATCAATTAGCGCAACGTGACCGATTTGATATGCTATCCCTTTCATACTACAGGTTAATTAAATAAAGATAAACGTGACGAACGCGTTCTCGAAAAGATTAATGTGATGTCAAATTATACGTGCTTAGGCCTCAGGGTTAATCGCTACCGCCTTCTTCGCCGCTATTCCTATCCACTTTGGTCAAAGCCTTACAAACTGTATTACAAGAACCTTACCCGGTTGTGTGCGATTTCCGCATATCTGAACTTGCGTTAAATCAATTAGCAAACAAAAATAACAAGCTAGTCGCTGCCGCTTATTCCGCCGCTATTCCTCTCCACTATGGCCAAACTCTTACGAACTGTATTACATGAAAGAATTAAGTTTGGATCAAGATTGAAACATTTCAGTTATTTTCAAGGCAATTAATATTTTGCTTCACCGGTTTTGATTAATGGCTGTTAGTAGGAAGACTTTAATAACACTTAAGAAATCCTTAGACATGATTTAATTAACGACAAGATGGACAATCATTTATTAAAACCAATCACAATGGAGTGAAATGGAAATTAAGTACTTTACTTTTGGTGGCTAACATTATAAAAAAAAGACAAGTCCGTTGAGTCTCTTCGCCGGATCTTCTCAGTGGGCGCGTTCCGATCCGGTGGCAGATTAGTAGATTAATAAGATTTAATAAAAAAGTAAATTGACTATACAAAATAAATTATTTGAGTTTGAGTTTTGAGTTTAAGCTCTGTTGAAATAAGTTTATCTGTAGGTAGATAATTATTTTATGAATAGCCAAGAATCGTACCGAATTATATGATTCTATGTGAGTTTGATGTGACAGACGAACTATGAGAGTGGATGAAGCCAGAGAGTTCTGTAAGGGAAGAACCTGTTGGACGATTTAGCGCAGTGGTAAAGAGATTAAACCGCTCCGCCCAGTGTGTCTAATAGTCGTGGGTTCGATTCGCGCACGGGAAAAAGCTTTGTGTGATCCACAATTATTTGTTTCGGTCTGGGTATTTGTGTATAAGAATTTTATTGTCTGTAAACGCACCCACGACACAGGAATAAATCCTAATGTGGGGCTATATCTTTACAAAAAAAAAAGTTGTACTCTCTGCCTATCCCACAAGGGATCTGGCGTGATGATATAGATAGATTGATTAAGTAAGTTTTCTCAATGACAACTACTGCACATTTTTTTTTTAAAGACGCAGCACTACACTGGTTTTTATTCCTATGTCATGTGGTTGGGTGGGTGGTAGGTGCATTTAGAAACATGAATTTCACTAACACCCAGACCGACACAAATATTTGTTAATTTTTATTTATTTTTCACTCTTACAGCTGCTGTTACAGGATATTATTTATGGGTCACTCAAAGGTCCCGTGCGGAAATCGAACCTGTGACTACTCAATCCAGTGGACCCGGAGCAACTCTATCTCTTTCTGTCAACCAAATCTTTTTGTGACCCATAATTATTTGTACGGTCTGGGTATTTGTGTACGTGAATTTTCATGTTTGTATATGCACCCACGACACAGGAATTAATCTTAGTGTGGGCTACGTAAAGAAAAAGTGTAGTACAAAGTATGGCTCTGCCACAGCACCTGAGGAATATAGGCATGACGGTGTTTGGTTTAATTGTTTTATTTAGCTTGTGAGAGGATTGTGTTACGCTTTTCCGAGATCTGCCCATTACGATAAATACGCGTATCTGGGGATAGGTCCCCAAGTAAACGGCTAGCAAATAACTATAATAAATACTTTACTAATGTTGATATATTTTTTGATATATATTTTTCAAAACAGATATACAATGTGAAAGTGGAAGGATGTAGGTACCGGGGAAGACCTAGACTATCTTACCACGACCAAATAGACCGAGTCTTATCTGAAGGAAAAGTCAAGAGTCCGTAACCGGCGAGCGTGTATGAGACGAACTATGAGAGTGGAGGAAGCCAGAAAGGTATGTAGAAAACAAAACTTGTTGGCACTCTGTACTCTCTGCCTACCATGCAATGGATCTGGCGTGATAATATAGATATATTTTCTCTTCCACTTTTACAATTTAAAACAAAAATTATCAAAATATTAGATCAGCGGCATTAGCTTCTGGCATTGCCATATTACTTTTGAGCGAGTAATTTTGTTATGTTGTCCGATTTTTTTTCGGTTAATGATTTATTATATGTATTTTTATCTTCATCTTTTCATATTTGCGTATATAGTCTTTCACTAAAGTAATTTGTGGACATTGTAGTGGGTAGTACATTTAAGTGGTCTATTAATTCTCTTACTATTAAGTAACATATATGATAACTCATTTACTGTGCGTGCTGTGCGTTTATGGAACTCTCTCCCTCACTCTTTACGTGATAATAGATAGCATATACTCTACAGATTTTCAAGAGAAGAATTAGACAACATTTCCTATATGTGTAAGATGTTTGTATGTATGTCTGTATATATCTATGTCGTATATTATTTTATGGTATTGTTTAGTATGTAGTATATTTATGGATATATATCTGTAGTTTATACCTCTAATAACTTTTGTGTTGTACACTTATTACTATCCTCCTTTTGATGGTTTGTTTCTCTATCACTCAAAGGTTTAATGGTAGAGAACTCGACTTTGAGTTAAGCTCGCCTTTGTACATTTATCTATTCTTTAATTTTAATTTTATAAACATTAACTATTTGTACAATAAAGAATTAAGAATTAACACCCAATGTATTACTGCTTATGTTCCTAATAAAGTAAAATAAAAATAAATTAGGCAAATTATCACATTTCATCTCCAAAGGTACCAGGATGTCAGAAATGTAACGAAGTTCCAACGAAACCAGGCAGGTAATAGAAATTAAAACGTAAACACCCCCAAATTTACCAGGATTACTCCATTTACCTCCAAATTGGACATAAAGACAATACCTTTCAGCTTTATACGAATAGATAAAATTTTATCACTATCTGGTTGTAAACATTCGAGTTTTGTAACTAGCTTCTGCGCGCGACTTTGCTTAATTAATGTTTAATTAAATTTATATGGAGGCGCTCGCAGCGCTGTGCCACCGCGTTGTTCTTACCGATCACCAAGGTGAAACAGCGTTCGACACGGTCGGCCTGAGATGGGTGACCGTTTGTGGTATTTTCATATTCGAGCGTCTCCGTGCTTCAGAAGGCACGTTTAACCATTGGCCCCGGTTACCACCTAAAGTGATAGTCGTTAAGCCGAGTTGGAAGCCTTATAGGCGGCTTAATAAGTCCCAACAGCAGGTAGCCACAAACCTGCCTCCACCAATCCTCCTCCTCCTCCACTGGGTCTGCTTGACATGACCTAATCTCTCAAATCTCGATTTGTGATTTGTTATCTATTATAACATTTATATGTATTTATCTATATCATTACGCCAGTTCCCTTGCGGGATAGGCAGAGAACAGACATATGACGATCTTTTAGATACAGATAACGCACACAGGATCAGACACCGACCTCGCCGGCGAGGTCGAAGAATCCCTTGCCCGCCGGCCGGTGCAGAGCACCACGGCGAGACACCTAGTAAACGCCCTCCCTTATAGCGACTGCCCAAGCCGAGACCGTTCCTCCTTGAACTAGTTGCCCCTTGCCCTTCTGGCTCGAGGGTAGTGGTTGCATGCTCGCCCTCTTGTCCAGTGGAGCACACACACACACAAAAGAACAGACATGTATCATCAATATAAACAAAATTCAAGCGTCTGTTTGTGATTTCGAAATAGGTAAGGGCACGATGCTAAAAACCAACCACGTGTTTTTTTTATGTTTGACTGTCGGTCTACCCATATCAAACGGGGGTGCCAGAGGTGTACTATGTACCCCTAATTTTCTAAAACGCAATATAAGGTTCCAATATAAAAGGAAACGAGCCTATTCCGATTACAACGGACACAAATCCAGACTTCGTTTTGCTATTCAGAAAATTTCGATACAAAAACCACAATTTGTCTAACCTAGGATTAAAACTCAGGACCTCATAATTGCCATCCTTACTCTAAGCTACTAGAACAATGACTTTAGTATATGCCATTATACAAGTCTAGTCAACAGTATTAAAAATAAATGGTGCGGTCGAGGACGGAGAACCCCCCCTCAAGAACGAAGTACTTTGCGTATTGTTTTTCAAATATAATCGTGATCGAATAAGTGTATTTCTATTGATTATATAAGTGTATTTTTGTCACGCCCTTTCTCTTTCTCTCTCTCTCTCTCTGTCTCCCTATCCCTATTCCTCTTCCTCTCCCCATCCCTCTCCCCATCCCTCTCCCTCTCCCTCTCTCCACTCTTTCTCCCCACTCTTTCTCCCCCTCTCTCTCCTTGTCTCTCTCCCTTTTTCACCCTCCCTCTATCTCTCTCACCCCCCTCTCCCCTTCCCTCTCTCTCTCTCTGTATCTCTCTCCCTCATCATTTGTATATTATTTTTTTTCACATTTTTTTTTTACATTTAAATAGCTTAATAAGCTTAATCGATAAGTAAGAATTTAAATTACATTAAAATACACAATAAAGATAAACATTTATTAAAAATTAAATATCAAATTGTGCATCATTATTTATATGTATATAACAAAAAACATACAACAATAAAAATTGCAATACATTACTTTTCATAATATTAACACTGGTTTACAATTGAAGTTATACACCTGATCGCGCACAATGCTTGCTGCACGAATCTAGATACTCGCACGCACACATACAAGCGCATAACGCTTTTTCCTTACGTGACGATTTCTGCCAGTTCACTCTACTGTAAGCAGCGAAAGAGAACCTCGTTCCAAAAAAAAGAACCCAACTCAATTATTCCTAAGTCGTGGATGCGTTTACAAACATGACATTCACATATACAAACATCCACACCGAAACATATATTTGTGGGTCGCACAAATATATGTCCGCTGCGGGACTAAACTCGCGAATACTCGATCCTGTAGGTGAACCGGCTTAAGATCTTAACCATTTGACCGAGTCGTCCATCAAAACATTAAGTTACCCTATAGAGAAAATTAAGTGCCTTTTTTCGAAAACTGTCACGTGTTTTTCAAACACTCGTTACAAGTAAAAAGAAAAGTATTTAAACGGCTCTTTCCTCCGTAAGTAAGCTAATTAAAGTTTGTACTAGACTCGTAACTTTGCGTTATTTTAGGAGAACTTTTTCGTAATGTGCCATTCACTTTTAACGTAATAGGTCTGCGAGCAAATACTAATCTCTAAATCTGTAATACTGTCCCAGTGCTGGGCCAAGGCCTTCTCTCATAAATTGATGTGAGAGAGAATGGGTCATCATTAGGAATTATTCCTTTGTAGTGAAGGCGTTTATAAACATGAAGTTCATAAATACAAACAACCAGGCCGAAACAAATATTTGCAGGTCACCCGTCACCAGTAAATCCGTGTCCGTGTCTGTAAATCAGTCGTGAATCCAATTTTAAAACCTAATTTTAGTAATGAAATGTTAGTTTTAAATCTAGATTTACTACTGATTTTCGTTCTGTAATACGGGCCTTAAGCACTTAACCAATAACCATAATAACCTATCTGAATATTAAAGCTAGCCAATGCTAGCTAGCCCGCAATGTCATTTTCCCCTTGGTACAGGGGTTTTTAATGCACTAATTTTGCATGTGGAGATGTTACTTATCAAACTGTTATTTTTGAAGTGAAAACTTCTTTAGGCGCGTTGGGCATTTTTTGGGATGGGGAAAAATAATTGAACTCGCGACATTGTTACCGTTACCGACACCTCTGTATATAAAAAAAATCAAAAAATATTTCCTGACGATTCAAAAAATACACACGTAATTATTCAAGTTTTCACTTCTGTCGGCACTCCCCGAGTGCCACTGTTTGTTTTATTTTTGTAGTACCTGTGAACTGTACGCATTGGATACATCATGTGAGATTTTGCTCCAGGACCACTAAAATTACACTGTATATTAATATGCGAAGGCTTCGATCGAAGACGAGTGATATCGACTTGTACTTAACTGGATTTTCATTCACAATAGATAAGCACTTACCTTTATCATCAGCCCTAAACTCTGCCTCCAGTTCGGCCTTAGTAGGTTCCTTCTCTGCCTCCTTAGCAGCCTGGCTGGCATGATGGGTGGGCTGGCTGGGGTGGTTCGGCTTAGCCGCCTTCATGCTCATGGACTTTCTCGTCCGGTGCCCTCGAAAAGCTGCCTGGATCTTGGTTGCCGCCTTCTCCTCTGGATGCTGGTCCTCCGCGGTTTCGGTCTTTTGTTTTTCCTCTGTGGGAAGAATTATGGAAAGTTTAAACATCGATTGTTATAGTTAAATTCTTAACGTAAGTTTGCATGCAAGAAATATGTGCATATTTATGTATAGTCTATCTATCTATCTATAACCTCACGCCAGATCCCTTGCGGGTAGGCAGAGAGTACAGAGTTCCAACAGGTTCTCTCCTTACATACCTCTCTGGCTTCCTCGACTCTCATAGTATATATAGTAATATATTATATATTGGTATATTACTCTGTTATTTATTTTCCCTCTCTTTTTTAATTCTCATATTTTAGCACCTACCACAGTTGTTTCTACACCACCTCAAGATAGACTGACAGAAAATGCCTCAGGCATTAAGTCCGCCTATGTACATAAATGCACAAAGAATGAAATCATAAATAAAAGAGAATGAAAGTAGGATAATTGTGGTCGAAATGCGAGTTCTGCGGAAGATGTATAGAGATCAACCGTGCAACCGCATTCGCAACAGCGTAGTTAAAATGTATGTAGATCTCACCATCAGAAATCATCCTTATGAAGATGAGAAAGGGTATGCTCTAGAGCAGTGTTTTTCACCTTTTTCATGACGCGACACCCTTAGTATAAAAAACATTCTCGACCCTCCTCTTCTTGTAACCTGCATTTTATTATGTTACAAATATCAAATCCGCACATCATTTTTGTCGACCTATATCACCACGCCAAATCCCCTGCGGCAGAGAATACAGAGTTCAAACAGGTTCTTTCCTTACATACCTCTCTGGGTTCCTCTACTGTCATAGTTCGTTTCATACATGCTCACCGGATACGGAGACTCTTGACTTGTTCTTCAGATAAGACTTGGTCTATTTGGTCATGGTAAGCTAGTCTAGGTCTTCCCCGGTACCTACATCCGTCCACTTTCGCATTGTATATCTGTTTTGTCATTCATTCTTCTGACATTTTTTCTATATGCCCGAACCAACGCAGCATATCCTTTCTCATCTTTCACCGATACTATTGTTATAATTTTGATAATTAGGTATCGGCTAAATTCATAGTTAAGTACCTATAACAGACATTTTTATATCGCTAAACGCCTCTACGAAATATAAAAAACGATTTGATTCTATGTGTAGCAAAAATGTTCTAAGATGGGCAAAATTAGTTAACGAAAAACAGGCGCAACCTTTACTTTAATTAAAATTTTATAAACACCGTCACACCTATATTCCCCAAGTAGGTGGCAGAGGCTATGTACATCCACTTTTTGCGGACAATTCTAAGTTCCACTTCTTAATGAATATATATTACTTCGTTTTTTCTTACTGAGGCTTCGCAACCCCCTTATAGAGGCTTCGCAACTCCCCAGGGGGTGGCGGCCCACACGTTGAAAAACAGTGCTCTATAGGTTTGAATCTATAGAAAGGACGTCTGAAAAAGAATAAGTCCACTGCGGAACAAGGATTCTTCCTAAAATTACCACGACGACCAGCATTTTACAGTACTCATCCAGCGTCCGCCCGCCTCCCTCGAATAGTATGTCATTTCAATCTATAAAAAAATAATCCTAGGATCGATTCGAATCGAACGCACAAGAATCGATTTTTGATAAAATTGAGGTTCAAAAGATCGATTCTTAATTAATGGATTCGGAATCGATTCTAGTACTTTAAGTACTGATTGAATGTAATATTTTTTTTAAATACCTCTCTTTTTTATAATTTCTAGATATTTTCAATTTAGAGATACTTAAAAACACGTAAACATAGTATTTTAACAATAAAATTGTTCTGCTATTATTTAAGTCTTTGGTTTACACAACTTAATTTCATGTTTTCATTACCCCTTTTTTATTATTAAAGCATGAATGAAGCACGGAAGTCGATTCAGTGTTTCTGGTTCATCATTTCATCATGTCAAAACACGGTCACGTCCATATTGCCCAAGCGGGGGTGGCAGAGGTGTACTGAGTACATCCACTTTTCGCCGACCCCCAGGTCCCATGTAATAGGGGGAGAGCCTTTTGCCATATATACTTCCAGGCTCTGGAATCATACTGGGGAGCTTCCGTTAGAAAAACTACATTTATCCGACCTAGGATTTGAACCCAGGACCTCCTGATCACAAAGCGGTGCGCTTTGCCCCTCGAACAACAAGACAGTCAGTTAAAAATGCTACCTTCCCATTTAAAGTTTACATTACTAACATATAAAGTCGATAATAAATTATCCTTTCATATGTTTTCAGCATACATTTCAAATATGCTGAAAAACTAAAATGTTTTCAGCGCCGTAATAAATTCAAAAAAGGTTTTTCCGACAGTAAATCACCCAACGAAACTCCAATAACATTGCCAGCATTCTCAAACAAATTGAATCCAATTTATTCAAGTTTTTAAACTGTTAAATTTACGACTTTATTCCCATTCAAATGGGGGTGAAAAACATTTAATATCACACTCACCTGTCGACACAGAGGAAGTTTTAAGTAGTTATATTAGTTAAATCTTGAGTTTGAGGCAAACAAACACTCAAGTCGAAGCGAACCAAAGTCGGTAATAAGTCGGTAATTTTTCAAAAGACGTGTGTGTGTGTGAATGATGTACGCTGTTGGCCGCGAGGCCTTTACAGCTTCACCGGACCGTGCAACCACTACGCTCTAGCCAGCCAGAAGGGCAAGAGGCGACATACTCGAGGCGCCCTCGGTTGGGACAGTCGCTGTAGGGGGACGGGTGCACTACTAAGCGCACCGGTCAACCGCCGGCTATGGGAGGGGATCTACTACTACGTGGTCGTCGTCGCCCGTATTCTGAGCGGAAAAAAGGGATGACAAAGCATCGGGGGGACCTTTGTGTTACGCGTCTTGTATTTGGGCTAAATGAGATATAGTACTTTGTTTGTTTGGTTAAATTGATCATTTTTAGGGTTCATGGGATCATTTTGTTGTCATTGACATAGTGATGTCACTAATGTGATAATTTCAAACAAAACAAATCTTTTGAAAATAAACTTTTATAGCAAAAACACATCAGAAAACACTTAGTTGAGAAGGTCCTGATTCCACATTCCCAGCCCATCGTAGACCCTGCTACACGTATTTATAGTACTTGCCAAGACAAATCTAACGATCCTACACACTAGGGTTGAGTAGTTGACATGATATTGTTTCTCAGACCACTTTCATGGTATCATATTATTGCATTGTTACCGAAGTTACATATGTATGCCAAATTTTAGCTTAATCAGATGCCAGAAAATGCTTAAAAATTGAACACAAAGTTTGAACCGGAAAGGCAGACCGATCTATCTATCTCTCTATATCATCACGCCAGATCCCTTGCAGGGTAGGCAGAGAGTACAGAGTTCCATCAGGTTCTTTCCTTACATACCTCTCTGGCTTCCTCCACTCTCATAGTTCGTTTTATACACGCTCGCCGGTTCCGGAGTCTTGACTTGTCTTTCAGATAAGACTCCATTTATTTGGTCGTGATCATCGCAAACAGATATACAAACAAATTAAGTTAAATAAGTTTGTAAAAAGAAGATTATAACAACAGTAATTTTAAGTCTCCAGTGGTTAATGCGAGTTCGACACCTGCACGTAACATACATTCGTTTCACCCACAAATATTTATTTCGGTCTAAGTGTATGTGTATGTGAATTTCATATGAGTAAATGCACCCATAACACCGATTTTTTCAATAAAAACCGTTGTAAATTACTAATATTAACCCTCAGAAGTCTCGTAAATAAGTACATAAAAAGTATTTTTTATTTTGTATTGTATCCCCTCTATGTCATCGTGTTGTATTTTATAATCTTTTTCTCCATTTAATTCCCAACAGCTTAAAAGCAAATTAACTTGCCAACGAACACGAGATCGAATACAAGAGCTTGTACGGACAGCGTGCGATATAAATTTTAGACGACAAAAAGGATCTACCCTCATGTAATTTCTGCGCGAACGTTCACAAAAGATAAAGAGATTTTTTACAACTACCCTCCGAACGACACTAACGACGTGAATTATGTAGGGCTGGTCCGTTACATATATTTTAGGTATCAAAAAGAAAATTTGTTTTCATTTTGGCGTGCCATTTTTAAACAAATATTAATTTGAGTGTTGAAAATACGTCTACAGTCCACTAGGACACCTATTAATACGACAGTCCAGTTACAACAGAACCTTTATAATTACTAAGTCCACTCGAAAACTTTTTAAAGTCCACTCGAAAACTTTTTATATGTAAAATAATAGTGGAAACACAAAGTACGTCAGACGTCCATACGCTTGGCCGGTTATCAGTCGACTTCCCGCACATTCGTGAAGTTCGTTCAGTTAGTTGCCAATGACCACCAAAATGGCGGCAATCAATTACGTAATTGCAGTAGCTTCATTCTAGTAACAGTTACATGATTAGTTGCGGCCATTTTGATTGTCATTGTGTTGTAGGGATGTGTAGCTTGTATATAAGAGTAGGTGTTTTGGATGTACACTTTGTACTTCGCAGTATAATATTATTGGGATAGATAGAATCTTATTATTTATATATTATTAATCTGTATCTCTCCTTAGGAAGAAGGATTGGCAGCCCTAATTATTTAAAAGCGTGAAAAATGCCGCAGTTACAAGGGAGAATAAAAAAGCATAGCAGAATAACCGTTGTACGATGCGGTCCGTTTTCATATCCCTAAGCTTTTTAACGGTTGTGAGGCGGACAAAAAGGGTACTATCGTTGGAGAGAACGGGTAATAAAGAGGCATTGAACTGTTTGTTTGTCAAATGTCACGAATTTGGAGATATGAGGATAGGCATGGGGGTTGGATATTTGAAAATCAAAAGTAAAATGATGAGCATGTGCGTATTGAAAAATTTACCATCACTTGCTTTAACGGTCAAGGAAAACATCGTGAGGAAACCTGCATACCTACGAGTTTCTCGAAGGTGTGTGAAGTTCGCCAACCCGCACTGGGCCAGCGTGGTGGACTATGGCCTAAACCCTCTCAGTTTGAGAGGAGGCCCGTGCCCAACGGTGGGACAGTTTCTTAACAGGTGGGACAGTTTCTTCCTATATAATATATTATATTGTATATTTCTCAAGACAGGCACATTTCGCCGACGATGTTAGGTTTCAGTATAAAGGTTTCGCCACTAAGCCGACGCAGCGCGACGGGAGCGCGACGGTGGCGCGGCTTGGGGAGTTTTATTGAACTGAAATGTACGGGAGGTGCCACGCAACGCAGCCCCAAAGCACCGGCTTGGCGCGACGCCAAACGTCATGATCCGCCGCTGTCGCGCCCGACATGATTACAAACGAAATACGGGAGGAGCGAGACGCCAATACGCGTGCGAGCGGAATGCAAGTGTTTGGCGTAGGCCCAAAGAGAAAAGACTGCTTTTAGCCTTATCTCTATGCGTGGGTCCGGCCATGGTCCGGCCGGCGCAACGTCACTCACGCAGTGTGACGTACGCGCCGTTCTCCCAACCGTCGGCCGAGCGTAGCCGTGCGCTTCCGTCACGCTCCGTCGGCTATTTGACCAAACCTTGATACCTATATTATGAGCCTATTGTCTATAATCCGGTCTGACTGAGATTTTTTTGATAGAAAAACCTCACTAACTGTTTTGTTCCCCGAACATCCCCGAAATGGCCATCTGCATCATGCTCCTCTAAACTAGCTAGGTAATCAAATAGTAAATTAAACAAATATTTAAAAAAGAGTTAGGAATATTAGAACAAAATATAGAAAATAAATTATATTTGGCTAATTTTATATCATTTTTATTTTATATTTGATTATATATCATTACTTTTAGATTGATTCCGATCAAAACACAAGAAAATTGCAGTAATAAATTATTATTGGTATAAGTCAGTCTAAAATCATTTATTTGCAGAGGCCAATACAATAGCACTCACAAACGTCAAATTTATTACATTTTTTACATCTACCATTACCATACCAGGTATTGAAATATTTGTGGAAAATCTGTACGAACGTCAACAACGTGTATAGAATTCATAAGAATTGTCTGGGATACACAATTCAACGACAAGGTTTGCTTTCGGAAAACGTTTCCAAGATCTGTCAGTGCCTATAGACTGTCTTGGGAATCGGCGATTGAAACCACTAGTAGGCACGACGTCTCTTAGGTTATCTAAATTTTGGGACCTTCAGCATTTACTGAATAAGTTTGCGTTGCCATATATTGTAGTATCACGGCAATTTTCTTTAGTCTGGGATACAATCCAACTCCAAGAGTTAGCCTCCAGACAAGATTTTTAAGATTCGCCAGTGTCTATTGACTCGCTTGGAAGCCGCAAGTTAAGACTCATAACAGGCACAACGTGTCGGGGCATATCAGCTTTGTAACCTTCATCACCCTCTGGTGAAGTTGCATTGCCGTACCTACGCTACATTGCCAGAACAATGGTTCAATTCCAAGAGTTTGCCTTCAGAAGATCCGTCAGTGCCACTCAATAGGCATCAACCAGTTGAACTTATTGATTGGCGTAACGCCTCAAGGCCTTACATCTCTGCAACCTTCAGCACCCACGAGGGAAGTTTGCATTGCCATACACTGCAACGCCGGAGCAATGGTCTTCAGTCTGGAATTACAATCCAACTCCAAGCATTTGCCTCCGGACAAGGCTTTCAAGGTCCATCAGTGCCCATTGACGTGCTTAAGAGTCATCAATTGAAAACATAAACAGGCGCAAAGCCTCAGAGCATCTAAGCTTTGCGAACTTCGACACCCACTAGCGAAGTTTGCATCGCCCACCATTGCAGCGCCAGAGCAATGGTCTTCAGTCTGGAATACACAATCCATCTACGAGAGTTCACCTCCAGACAAGGTTTTCAAAATCCATCAGTGCATATTGACGCGCTTTAAAGCCGGTAGTTGAACCAACGCCACAACGCCTTTTAGGGTATCTCAACTTTGCAACCTTTATCACCTACCGAGGAAGTTTGCATTGCCGCACATTACAGCACCACAGCAATGTTCTTCAGAAAAAACCCTTGCCATTTGTTAGAGTTCGTAGTTACCAATCAATCCTCTCATCAGTCTTCTTATCCAGTAAGGGGCCATAGTGAACGTCAAAACATGTCATTACTGTCCCTACTATTATTGGGCATAAGCTTTCCCTTGCAGAACGTGAAATCAATGCGGATTGGTGCGCGCAGTTTTGTGGACATCTGCTGCTAAAGCTACTTAAGCCGCCTAAAGGGCATGGTGTTAAATTAATGGCAGCATTATTATTAAGTGACAGTCGGACTTGTAGCTGAGGGTGCCTTTCGATGCATGGAGACTCCCTTAAAGGAAATTGCTGGAAATGTTCTCCAATCTATCAGATTAAGCCGAAAGTTGCTTGACCAGGTTATCGCTAAAAACATTGCGTCGCTAGTGATACAAGCGCCTAAACTATGTCACTATACTTATCAGACTTGAATGTTTGCTTTTACGATAGTGGTTTTTCTCGACCAGCCATGCTCCTGCGTATTTTATGTTACCTCATCACGGCGGAAGGTTAGTTCATCCAAGTAGAGGAAACCTTTTTGGCACCCAGATATGAAAATCCGCGCCTAGCATGTTCTACGGAAATCGGGATCTATAAGCGTCCACAAGTACAAAACTTAAACAAGATGATCGGGCGCTCACCATTTCAAGTATAGTGCAGTTTATTTCAAGTATGGTTGAAAGCTTGGGTCATTTTGACTGGAACTCTGACACGTAACTGGTTAACTGAGTAGAATTATAATTTGTTGAAGAGATTCCACTCTTAAAGCTTCTAATTCCACTATGAAGTAAGTTGATGCTGTAGTTTTCTCGTAATCCTTTTAATTGTTTTTATGCGGAACCTGTCGGTGCAACCCTGTTAGGTTTTTCTGGAGAACCAATAAGCATATCATGGTATCCTTGTTCATATTGTATTCAGATTTCGTCTAATCATTTGGTAAGACATATTTTAACAGTTTAATGATAGGTCGCGCGATACTGTCGCTGTGTTTTTGTTAACTACGGGGCTAAAAGTGCACGAAACTAACTTTTTGAGGTTACTAGTACCACTTGATAACAATACAAATTCTCTTTTTTTTTGTAAAGAACATTAATAGATTTATCACAAGTATAAATCAGCTAGACATGTACCAGTACACGTTGACGGTGGATGAATAATTCGATTTGAAGCCACCTCTTTGTTTGGCAGCAGTTCTTACCTTAGCTGCATACAAAACTACCTAGTAAATAATATTCCAGCGAAGGCCAACTAGCGTCACAAAAATATAATTAAACTATTACTCTATAGAAGGATATACAGTCCACAAAAAACATTTGCTTCAGAAAAGTCGATTTCTGAATTCTTTGTAATACTAATTAATAATTATTTGTCAAACCTCTTCTATTTACAATATGTTAATCCATAATTGTATTTATTTATTTATTTTTCGATCACTTTGTTGCACCCTATTAAGCAAGCCACCAGGAGATAACAAACACGTCTCTCATAAATGGACTTCGGACATCAAACGGAACACATGTACATTTGTATTATATTTCCTGGGATGTCCGAAGTCTAAATAATAATGTCTTCCTGGTGTATACCATCCTCATTATTATCATTATGACACGAACAATGATAAAAGTATGGCAGCTTGCTCTGTGGTAAAAAGTTAGTTCCAGGTTTGGCCACGAGTGGCGCTGGAGGCCGATTCACGTGACGGAAATAGCGCCATCTAGCGACGAAGCGAGGTAAAAGATGATGTACTCTCATAAATGGACTTCGGACATCCCAGGAAACATAAAACAAATTAGATTTTCAGATAATTTTTTTATATTATGATCTCTGTTATTAAAAAATATTTGGAACAAATTTGTGTGGGTGAGATTTGAGGACTTGGTAAGAAACCTTTGACGTTAGCGTGTCGCTAGCGTGTAATCGTGCTGTCGCGTTCATGCTTGTTTGATAAATTTGTAGTGAGACAATGATAGCATATTAACTCGCTAGCCTCACGCTAACGTCGAAGTTTTCGTGCTAAGCTCTCTGAAACAATGTTGGCTTTATACGCGCTCTTAACAACAACATTTCAACAAAGACCATCTGCGCCCCTCATGATAATGAATGTTTTCCCAGTGTAACATCCCCTAGTAGTCCTGCAGTAATATTACATCACCGGCTATCGCTTACATGAGGCTAATGTACCGTATTTATAATACTGTCAGTACTATTGTTGGGTTTTCTTGAGAAATTAAGTCCAGATTTATTTGAATAAGTGAAGTGATTGCATAGAAAATTTAGCATTGAGTAGTGGTGGATTCGTTTTACGCAGGGGCAAATCTTTCTGTGGCCCACAAATATAAGTGCAGCTCTAGGTGTGTGTAAGCAAATTTTATGTTAGTAAAACTATCTAAGACATAGGAATAATTCCTAATGCAGGGCTGGGTCTTTTTTTATAACGTAATAAGGTGAGCCTATTGCCATTATAGTGGGCATAATTCCGGACTCCAAACTGCGATTGAGAAAAAAGAATAGTTATACAAAATCATTCCAACTTGGTTAGAGTTCAGTGTTGGGTATTATTCTTAATTTTTTTAAATCAGTTATTTCAATTAAATTAAAAGCAGTGATAGCCTAGTGGTTAGATTGTTGGAAAGCAAAAGTCAGAGGTCTCGGGTTCGAACTCAGGCACGCACCTCTGCCTTTCTTTTTCACTTGCTTTAACGGTGAAGGAAAACATCGTGAGGAAACCTGCATGCCTAAGAGTTTCTCGAAGGTGTGTGAAATTCGCCAACCCGCACTGTGCCAGCGTGGTGGACTATGGCCTACACCCTCTCAGTTTAAGAGGAGGCCCTTGCCCTACAGTGGGACAGTTGCTTATCAGGGCTATTATAATTATTATTATTTATAATATTATTGTTTGACGTTAAAATCGGCGTCAAGCAGGGTTGCGTGTTGTCCGCTAGACTGTTTATAGTGTATCTGGATAAAAGTCTTCAAAGACTGAATGCGATGACTGAAGGGGTAAAAATGGGTGATCTAGTGATAAACCATCTATTGTATGCAGATGACGCGGTTTTGATAGCGCCAACAGCGACTGATCTGCAAACACTAGTCACAGTTATGAGAGACGACTGCATGAACAATGGCTTACATTTGAATGTGAAGAAAACCAAAATTATGGTTTTGATCGGGAAGAAACCAGAACGAATGCAAGGATTGTGGTTGGTAACGATGTGCTGGAGCCAGTGAATGAGTTTGTATATCTTGGATGCGCCTTCAGTAAGGATGGGAAATACACCGCTGATATAGAGAGACGAGTGAATGCAGGTAATAGAGTGAATGGCGCGATGGGAAGGCTACTTGGGAGCCGGCACTTAAGCCAAAAGGCGCAGCTGGCCATGCATAACGGAGTGCTTGTCCCAACGCTGTTATATGGCAGTGAGAGTTGGGTGTGTAAGAAGGAGAACGAAAGCAGGATAAATGCGGTCGAAATGCGATCTCTGCGGAAGATGTGCGGAGTCACGCTGACCGACCGTATTCGCAACAGCGTAGTAAGAAAGCGAGTAGGTATGAAAGATAGTATCGGTGTAAAGATGAGAAAGGGTATGCTCCGTTGGTTCGGGCATATAGAAAGAATGACAAAACAGATATACAATGCGAAAGTGGAAGGATGTAGGTGCCGGGGAAGACCTAGACTATCTTACCATGACCAAATAGACCGTGTCTTAGCTGAAGGGCAAGTCAAGAGTCTCCGTAACCGGCGAGTGCGTATGAGACGAACTATGAGAGTGGAGGAAGCCAGAGAGGTATGTAAGGAAAGAACCTATTGCAACTCTGTACTCTCTGCCTACCCCGCGAGGGAGCTGGCGTGATGATATAGATAGATAGATTGTTTATAACTTTAATAAAGTCAAGAGTCTCCGTAATCGGCGAGGGTGTATGAAACGAACCATGAGAGTGGATGAAGCCAGAGAGGTATGTAAGAAAAGAACCTGTTGGAACTCTGTACTCTTGGCCTTCCCCACAAGGGATCTGGCGTGATGATATAGATAGGTAGATAATTTCAAGTAAAGTTATAATTGAAAATTATTTAGAAAGAAAGAAAGAAAAGTTTATTTGTAACGAGTGCGATACGTTACAGACAGTACATAACAATGTTTGTTTGTTTGAACATTTGTAGCAATAATAATTAACAATCGTGGTTGCAGTAAGTATGACTGCGTTACAAAAACAGTCCCAACTCAGCATAATGCTGGTTGCTTAAGCAACCAGCGCTGATCTTCCGTTGGGGCTGCTTTAAGTAAAAGAAAGAACATAGTTTACAGCTTATAACAAAAATCGATATATCGTATCCTATTTTTTGAAAATAAGGTAATGGAATGGCGAACAAGTATCTTAATTTTAGTAACCTTGTAATCTTGTCAGTTGTAAAGCGATGACAGATGACATCTGTCAGATGGCGAATCACCGATGACAGATAGTCGATGTAAGATGGCGGACGGCGCTGCGTTGTTATTCGATTAGCAACGGGGCAAGAGGTCGGACGTATCGCAGAGCAGCTAACCTCACTGCATTCCATGTAACAATTATTATCTACAGCTATTGTGCGCATACTCGCATATCATGGATGATCAGTGTGCCGGACGAAACCCCAGTGTTATTTAATTTTTTTCTTTATGTTCGGCCACCTTTTTTATGTATTCCAAAACGTTTAGAAGAGTGTGTAAGGCAGCTAAAGCGCTTCACATAAGTAAAAAAATTAAATCTGCAGATGATAAAATAAAGGCCACCTAGAAAATTGTTAATAATGAAACCGGGAGGTCTAAACGACGCAGTACAGACTTCACTCTTGAGACTCCACACGGTCTCTTTAACACATATAGAGAAGTAGCTCTCGAATTAGAAAGTTTTTTTACTAAAATTCCAATAGAGACAACTAAATATTTAAAATCCTCTTCAAGCCTTGCGGTTTCATTTGTTAAAAAAACATTGGTGCTTGTCCTATAGAGCTTAGGTTCAAATATACTAGTCCACGGTCTGTTATTAAAGTATTCAATAATTTAAAAATAACAGAAGACCTATATGGCATGTCTGTTAAAGTATGTAAATCAATTATTCATACAATCGCGCCTCACTTAGCTTTAATTTTTAATATGTGTGTAGATCAGGGAGTGTTCCCGGATTTAATGAAATTTAGTAAAGTAATACCACTGTTTAAACCCGGCAATAGTAATGATCCTAACAACTATAGGCCTGTGTCTGTTTTGCCAGTGCTCGGCAAAGTGTTTGAAAAGATAATGCTTATTCAAATGTTAGATCACTTCAACGTTAATAATATCCTTCATGACCAACAATATGGCTTCACAAAAGGGCGTTGTACTACCGACGCCGGTTTGACCTTAATAAAGCATATCTGAATGGTACCCCCATTAGAAAATAATCTGTATCGTGGGCACAATTTTAATTGATTTATTCCCTAAGGTACCCCGGAATAACAATGCTTTTAGACGTCAAAGGCCTCGGTCCCTCCTGCCACCATGGGTGCTGCAAAGCACTTGAGACATCAGGAACTTAAAAACTTCAAAATTAAAATATTTCGGATCTTTAGGCGGTTTATTTTTAAACCGCGAAAAGGTCAGAAATATAAAAAAAAAACACCGGCGCACCTATATTCCCCAGAGGGGGTGGCAGAGGTATACTGAGTACACCCACGTTTCGCCGACGATGTTAGGTCCCATGTAATAGGGGGCGAGCCTATTGCCATATACCGGGCACAATTCCAGACTCCGGACTCGTACTGGGAAGTTTTCGTTAAAAAAACTACAGTTGTCCGACCTAGGATTAGAACAGGACCTCGTGATCACAAAGCGATGCGCTTTGCCACTAGACCAACTGTTTTCACAATTTTTGCCCAACTCTGGTTAGGGTCACGTATCTAAACACACTCAGCTGCGTGTGTAAACACCATTCAAATGGACTAATATTGAATATACACTAGCTTTCGCTGACTAACTGAGTAAGGATTCTCGGTAAAGTAAACATTGCCTCAACCACTAAATAAATAGGCACAGAAGTCCAGCTCCATATGATCAAGTAAACGCACACTAAAACGTGTGTGGTTATTTCAAAAACCCCCATTGATGGAATAATTAATATGAATTCGTAGAATTTTTGTCCAAAAATCCCCCATTAATAACTCAAGCAGACGTGTTTGGGGATTTCTAGCTTTCTAGTTCATTCGGACAAGTCAAGTCTAGGCCATATTCTTTTGTACTCTTTTATTTAGTAAAGCAATTGATTGTTATCTGTTTTGTATGACCATATAAAAATAAAAATGTTGAGGCCTTTAAGCTTACCAATTCCCATCATGAACATAATGGGCAGTTAATAGGGATTTGTGAATAAAACTCCAACTGATGATTCACCAAGCAAAACTTAATCAGGATTTCTGGAAGATAAATTCCCAAGTCCCCATTACTTGTCCCATCAATATTATCATGCCAGATCCCTTGCCGGGGTTCCTTTTTTCCAAAATCCAAGTATATCGGCAGTTCTTGGGGATTTTTGGACAAAATATCGAAAAATATTCAATAATGGGACAAGTTAATAAGCATTTCTAGAATAATCACGTGTGTTTATTATGATTACCGATCAAATCGGTCAAGTAGTTTGACAAGTAGTATTCTTCGTAAGTTCGACCGACCTGATAGTCGTAAGCACACGAATTTGTGTGTGTGGGTGCTTCTGTTATCGTATGTTTTATGTAGTCGATCTTCTGTACCTATTTATTTCGTACCCCAGTTGTCTGGGTAAGGGATCATTTGTAATCTAATATTATCTTAGACTCGTTCTCAAGCGGCTGTTGAGACTTCTCATGTCTTGTAATAGAGAAAGAAGGGTCGCACTTGAGCTGCTAGGTTTTCGTATGAAATTTTATTGTATAGATAACCTTATTTCCTAAAAGTGCTATAGAATTTTATTAGCTGGGTATATAGCAGTTAGTTTTTTTTTATATAACAAGGTAACGATTAATAATCATTCAATTCAAAAATCAAATTTAACCCCTTGGGTGTCAAATACACACATAAGGGTACATAAGGAATGCGTTCGGTCAAGGTTGCAGATTTTTACGTTTTAATGCTACCAACTAAATTAAAAAATATAATAATTGTTTCTACAATATTATTGTAAATAATATTAACAATAAGCGAATAGAGAGAATAACTAGTTAATGCTTACTAAAATATATGTCAAAATCGTAAATCACACGTTTTTTCAAAAATAATAGGCAACGGCCAGGAAAATTAAAATCCTTAAGGGCGGGCTAGCCTAACTCATAACTGGCTTCAAATTAATTTTCCATTGCTTTTACCAACACTATAATTTGTTCACGAACCGAACTGAGGAACTCGTCCTATATAAACCTTTCTTTATTTCTCCATCATTCGTATTAGATTACAGACTTTTTGAGGCGTATTAAATGGCTAAGCATAAATCATTAGACGTTATTGTAACGTGGTCGAAAAACTTTGCTGTCACGTTCGTTTTTATTTAGTACATTTTTAGTGTGAAAGGGATGGCATATGAAATCGATAGCGTTACGTTAATGTAAATCTGTTCGTGCTAAACTCCCTGATGTTTAATACAAGCCACGAACAACAAAAAGTAGGGTGCCGTGAATTTTTATTATGGAGCAGAATTGTACGAATAAAACGAAGCGAAGAACAATTTGTAGAAGCAACGGCCAAGTGTGTCACGAACTATTAGTGCAATGGTTCAGTAATAGAGGGAGATCATAAATCTATCCATCAATATTATCATTCCAGACTCTTTGCGGGTAGGTGGAAGTACATAATTCCAACAGGTTATTTCCTTAAGGTAATAAAAGCATTATATAAAGGTTAGACTAACACTTGTCTAGACAGAGCATTGCTAACAAGAATGGCGCCTAAAAGCGGCTTTATGCACTATGTGTGCGTGAAGCCAGTGTGTTAAAAGCTGTCAGTGTGTGTGTGTACGTGCGTACGTGTGCGTGGCACATTTAAATGGGTATGGGTAAACAACCCTATGGGTAGACATTTTGTGTCGTTTCCGTCCGCACGATGCTCCAACAAGTAATTCATCTAAGCATAGACATATTCTACCTATGCCGCAAGGGATCTGGCAGATATATACAAATACCCAGACCGAAACAAATAATTGTGGATCACACAAAGATTTGTCCCGTGCAAGAATCGAACCCGCGACTATTAGACACAGTACGCGGAGCGGTTTAAGCTCTTAACGCCCCACATATATATATCAGTAGTCATATTTTTCGTGTATCTTGTGGGCGTATCGTGGGAGAAGTTGGTTTATTTGAAATCAAAGTCGTTATATCTCGAACAAATTATTATTTCTAACTTTAAATAATTAATCACAATCACAGCCGCAGGTAATTACACTTTTACAACACAGAACGCGCGATAGTTTTCAAACGTCTGTTCGGCTCGACATCTCACCAACGACTGACGGGCGCTCTGTCGACCGCTACGGCCTGGACTCCATCGAGCACCAACAGATGGCGCTAGCGTTCCGATTGCGACGTATATTATAACAAGATACACAGTCCCGTTCAAAAGTTACAGTAAAAAACGTCCCCAAATCGACATGAGTAGTTATAATATAAACATAAATTAGGGCATATTGTACCTTACTCGTATCACTGAAAGCTGTACTTGCATAGCATTGAAGCTATAAAATTTTACCACCAAAGCTCACCAGTAGGCCACAAAGTGAGTGGTCCGCTCCGCACAGTTACGGACTGCATACGATGTTATAAATGAACAAAGTAATTGAAAAATGTATTATTTTAATGCAAATAAAGACAAAACAGTATAGAATAACATTAATGTAAAGCGAAATTTACTTGAAATAAAAATCTTTAAAAAAGAAAGAGTTCAAAAAGCAAAAAAATAAACATTTGAAGTCAGTACCGGTTAGTGCAATCGGTTACTTGGCACCGACTTCAAATATTTATTTTTTTGCTTTTAGAAGTCGATTTTTTTATATTTTATTTCACAATTTTAAGTGATAAGTGAATTATTTACTAATATTTATATACCTATATTATATTATTTTGCCGAGTTGTACTGCAAGGTACCTACAGGATTGATATAATAACCATAATAACGGAATCTATACATTCTTGCTGTTCGCCGTTAAGGAGTCCCCTGGTGTATCTTCAAAGTACAAAGGTCAATACCGATTCCATTAAAATGGGACCACCTCGAAACTACAAGGTGTAACATAATGAACGCAATACCTGAAAGTAGTTTGTTCTAAATCGGTAACTGAATTGATTGCAACAATCCTTACTATTAATTATTAATATTATAAATGCGAAAGTAACTCTGTCTGTCTGTCCGTCTGTCGCGCTTTCACGCCAAAAGTACTGAACCGATTTAAATGAAATTTGGTACACAGATAGTCTAGAGCCTGAAAAAGGACATATGCTACTTTTTAATGCGAAAAAAGGGTGGTAACGGGTTGAAAGGGGGGGATGAAAAGTTGTATAGAAGTATCGTCATTTTTAGAGCTAGAAGCTTGAAACTTATTTTTAGGCTGTTGATTCGATATAAATAAATATGACATTCAAAGTTTGTAAAAGTTTTACCTCCAAGGGTGTGAAATAACAATATAGGCGATGAAAGTTTGTATGGAAATATGTAAGGTTTATGTGAACGTTTTATAAGTTTGTGACAAGAGACAAAATATTAAATGTTACCCAAAGACACTATTCCACGCGGCAAAAGTTGCGGGCACAACTAGTTTTTAATGTATCTTAAATTTTTTTTTTAATTTGCAAAAAATGCTGTTATTCCTTAAGTGCGCACTAACAACGAATAAACTAATTCTTGATTGAAAGCAATACGGACAGTTTTAAATCCATTATTAAAACGTTTTTCTCAATATGCATACATACACGTACAAGTTTCATTGTTTATTGGGGTATCATAGTGCCTGAAAAATGGGTCAAAAACTTCAAATTTGGAAATTTGGTTTTCATATTGAATTTGTGAAGCAATTATCTAATCGGGGTGTCTGAGGTCTTGCGTTATTTACGATACACCTTGTATATTAAACCCAACGCAAAAAGAATCATCAAAATCAGTTCATAAATAAAGACGTTATACAAAAACACAGACGAATTGTCGACCTCCTCCTTTTTTGAAGTCGTTTAATATTCTGATTAGTTCTATGGCAGGGTAGGGCAACCTATAGGATTGACGTAATACCCATATCTCAATCTACGCATTCGTATTGTTTGTCGTTAAGGAGTTCCCTGGTGTATCTAACACGTCCAAGGTCCAATACCAATGAAATCAAAATGGTACCACCTTGGAGCTATACTGAACCCAATGCAAAAATAATCAACAAAATCGATTCATAATTGGCGGAATGATCGCGTAATATACTTACAAAAAAAAAACATACAGTCGAATTGAGAACCTCGTCCTTTTTAAAAGTCGGTTAGGGTATCCTATCCCTATCATTTTTTGGTATATTTTATGTTTTTATTCTTATAGTTTTCTTCTATGTTATCTATCTGTATCATCACGCTGGATCCCTTGCGGGGTATGCAGAGAGTACAGAGTTCCAACAGGTTCTTTCCTTACATACCTCTCTGGCTTCCTCCACTCTCATAGTTCGTCTCATACACGCTCGCCGGTTACGGAGACTCTTGACTTTTCCTTCAGATAAGACTCGGCTTATTTGGTCGTGTTAAGATAGTCTAGGTCTTCCCCGGTACCTGCATCCTTCCACTTTAACATTTTATATCTGTTTTGGTTATTCTTTCTAAATGCCCGAACCAATGGGGCATGCCCTTTCTCATCTTTACACTGATACTATCTTTCATACCTACTCGCTTTCTTACTACGCTGATATATGGTAATAAGCGAATAGTGGGCATACATAGCACACCTCTGCCACGTCCGTTTGGTGAATGTAAGCGTGATGGTGTTTATTTTTTTTATAAGTTGAAATGTATATTTTATAAAGAACTAGCGACCCGCCCCGGCTTGGCACGGGTGAATTATACACTTAAACCTTCCTCTTGAATCACTTCATCCATTGGTGAAAACGGTATGAAAATCATCCTCTCCTATCAGCCACTACCGCCATCCGCGGCATGTTCTCGCCAACCCTTCCGATGCCCTTACATCCCTTCTTTCGGATACAGATACCGCACACAGGATCAGACACCGACCTCGCCTGCGAGGTCGAAGAACTCCTTGCCCGCCGGCCGGTGCAGAGCACCACGGCGAGACACCTAGTATAAGCCCTCCTCTATATCGACTGCCCAAGCCAAATCCGTTCCTTCTTGAGGCGCCCTTGAGCTAGTTTCCCCCTTGCCCTTCTGGCTCGAACGTAGTGGTTGAACGCTCGCCCTCTTGTTCCTTGAAGCTGTAAAAGCCCCGCGGCCAACAGCGTAGATCATTCACACACCCACGGTATGAAAATACGTTCGGTAGTTATTAAGTTTATCGCGTTCAGACAGACAGACGCGGCGGGGAGACTGTTTTATAAAACGTAGGGATAAACTGCAAATAAGTGGATACATAGGTATTACAAATATAGCCTAAGGAACCCCAACAAACGCTGTTATTACTACGGTAGTAAATTGTCGGGTTTTACTCTGTAATGGCAAACTATCACGCCACACAACTGCTTGTTTGTGTTTCATTCAACCGCCAATCATTCGTGCAATCTTCAGACAAACAATACGAAAACATAACATAACTTCACAACCTGACGAGATAATTACATTGTTCTAGTTTTACTTCAAGATTTTGCTTGCTTAACGTGAATATTACCATCGATATATCGATGACTATCACACATGAAATAGAAGCATTTTTCAAATTTTTAAAGTAAAAAAAACACAAGAAATTTGAAGGTACCCTGTAATAACATTAACATAATGGACTCTAAGTAAGCAGATTCTCTAGTAGATGGACCGTAGACCTGGTGAAGGTTCCGACGACATAAACACACAAACATCGGTTATCGAATTGGTCGGCACTTGTTGTTTGAAATAGCTTCTGTAGTACTTAGTACCAAGTAGGGAGCCTCGCCAAAAGTAGTGCGGACATCTGGCTTGGCGCTAGCATTCTCTGTTGGGGAATATGTAGGCCCTGTGTGAAGTCGTTCCACTCATACAAGACTAGTGGATACAGCATTTAATAAAACTTGCCGCATTATCACGGGCTGTTTGAAACCGACTCCGGTAAAACTGCTGTATCCACTGGTTAGCATAGCGCCCCCAGATGTTCGCAGGGCTGTGGCGAGCTCTGTAGAGAAAGTTAAAATGATAAACGACCCACGGCACCGCATGCATAGCCACAACCCAGTGGAGCAAAGGCTCAAAAGCCGTAATAGCTTCATTAAGTGCGTCGAACTATTAACCTTAGAGCCAACAAAAGCGAGGTGCAATCTCTAGAAGGAAGAAACATAGATTACGTTCTGGTCACTATCCATCTAAAAAGTTTGAATACCAGATGAAAAAAGTCGAATCGCCTGATTGCGAAGTATGTGGTTAAATTGAAGATGTCCAACACTTGCTGATGGAATGTGAAAAGAACCAGACAGAAAGAGGTGGGAAGGAGGAAGTAGTGATGCAGAAACTACAAGTTAGTAAATACGACGTAGGAGCTTTTATAAGGGTTTTGTCTAAGCCTATATCCGATGCAGCAAAATATCTTTATGATATGGTACGATACGCAGAACTATCTCTTTCTCCATCACAATAACTTCATTTGTTTGTGTAATAGTGTTATATATATATATTAGATTAGGGTACGATGGGGCTGACATACCTTGTAGGGTAAAAGCCTCTAAATAAATAAGATTAAAAAAAAAAGAAATATTCCTAGCAAATCCCTTTGTTTCACCTGCTGAGAGTCTGCCCATCTGGGCATAAATTACCATGGCCTGTCTGGAAATCTTTAAATAGATTTCGGACTTAGGTCGACCGGAGCAAGAAAAAAATGTTCAGGTGGGAATTCACAGACGGTACCAATTTAGGGTTTTTGTGCGGTGTAACCCAAATGATGTCTCACCTTACATCGTACTCTGTACCCCTCTAACCCATGTACGCAGCAGGATTTGATGGGTGTCTCCGACAATGCAGTCAATGTGGCCGCATTTTGGGCTGATTCTATATAACTATATCATGTTTGCCGTCGAAACGCTAAGAAGAGGAAGTACGACATAATAATTCAATGTTCATGATTAATATTTACTGCAATTTGTATTGTTTATGTTACAGCCGAAATAGACTTGCTTCTTAGTATCAGAGGGCGGCGCAGTAGTGTTTATCGGAAGCTCGACGCCGCGTCCATAAGCTTCCATCCGCACGCATGCCAACTCCCGTCGCAGCGGTCATATTGTCCATACGCACACCGCTAATCACGGATATCATGTCGCTCTTTAGACGCTCGATGTTGTGTTTGAACGCTTCTATCTGCACGCACACCTCCAGTCGCGGATATCATGTCGCTCTTTGGACACTCGATGCCGTATCTAAACGCTTCCATCCGCATGCACACCTCCAGTCGCATATATCATGTCGCACTTTGGACACTCGATGCCGCGTCTAAACGCTTCCACCCGCACGCACACCTCCAGGCTCGACGATCGTGTCGCTTTTTGAATGCTCGATGCAGCGACTGAATTACGCTACACTGATTTTGATTCCGCAATTGATACAGCGTCAGTCGCAAAATGCTTAAAGTATCGTGTAATCTTATAGCATTATTATAAAAAAAAACCTATAAAGGCCGAAATGGCTATAATCTTCAAACGAGAGTGGCGTAGCTGTGTATGGCAATTTTTCACCGAAAATGTTAATTCCTATGTAATAGAGAGCGAACCTATTACCACCATACCTTACCCATAATTGTTTTATCGAAAAATTACATTTTTGTCCGTCATACAATTCGAACTCAAGCCCTCGTGACCGAGGCAGTCACTAAATCAAAGACGCAGTCATATGAAAAATAACCAAATTTGCGTCCATTATGACAGCAAAGATCGCGATCCATTATCCTTATTTTTAAATGCAGGTACTTTTTTATGGATGGATGCGAAACAAGGACAAATGGGCCCAAATGGGACCCATTAAAGATGCCCCAGTTTCCCGACAAAAGACGGATAAATACGACGATATTTCTAACAATGCGGATTCAATTATTATGATCATGATATTTTATGTTATGATAATACCTTCTATCTATCTATCTATATCGTCACGCCAGATCCCTTACGGGGTAAGCAGAGAGTACAGAGTTTCAACAGGTTCTTTCAAGTTGATTCTAGGAGTGTATTTAGCGTGACAGTCCGTGGTCACTCCAAGGGCCTAACCAGGATACCAGCGCTGGTTGCTTCAACCAGCATAACGCTGATGCGGGACCATATGTGGTACCCATACCTAAATATACGTGCTTGATGGCAGTATGATTTATATATAATTATGTAACTTATTATATTAAGTTAATTGCCATTGTCATTTTTTGTTTTGCTCGTATGTACCACATTAAACGTTTTTCTTTCTTTCTTCTTTCTTTCTTTCTCTTTCCTTACATAACTCTCCGGCTTCCTGCACTTTCATAGTTCGACTCATACACGCTCGCCGGATACGGAGAGTCTTGACTTGTCCTTCAGATAAGAATAATACCTAACATGGCTCTTTATATGACGTGATAGAGGAGAGAACTTCATTCAGAAGTAGGTAGATACAGGCTGACTGATAATGGTGATTATATATCTCGCTAGGATTCAGGAGCTCCACCCGGACCTTCCTTTGAAAGGCTTTCATAAGAGCATGGGTCCAACACGTAGAGGCCCGTTTACGAGAAGTTAAGGTTAAGTAAGTCGCCTGCTGAGATCAATTGCTTAAAATGAAGAAACATGAACAGTGGCCCCAGCAGGTGCAAGGATATTGTAAATTACGGAAAGAGAATAAGAATTATGGTAATGAGGTCTTTTTCAAAGGGGATATTGGTATTATTATGTTAAATACGAATGATCTATCCTTCTTCTTCTTTTTTTAAAAACATAGCCCGATTCTCGCGAGGCGCTCGTAACGCTGTGCGACCGCGGTATTCTTACCGATTACCAAGGTTAAGCAGCGTTCGACTTGGTTGGCCCGAGATGGGTGACCGTATGTGGCATTTTTATGTTTGAGCGTCTCCGTGCTTCGGAAGGCACGTTAAGCCGTTAGTCCCGGCTACCACATAATGAGGTAGTCGTTAAACCGAGTTGGAAGCCTTAAAGGCGGCTTGATAAGTTCCAACAGCAGGTGGCCACAAACCTGCCTCCGCCAATCCGCACTGGGTCCGCGTGGTAGAGTATGATCTAATCTCTCTCACCTCGATTTGTGAGAGAAGGCCTTTGCCCAGCAGTGGGGAGTATAGGATGATATTATAGCCCGATTAGGATTTATTTCTCTGTCGTGGGTACGTTTATTAACATGAAATTCACATACACAAACACAAACACCGAGACCAAGACAAATATTTGTGGGTCATACAAAGATTTTTCCCGTGCGGGAATCGGAGCGGCTCAAGCTCGTAACAACTATATCAAATCCGTTCTTCTTCTTAAGGAGAACATGTTGAGTAGTAGCAATATAGGTGTTTTCTTTTTAGAGAAGGAGATAAGGGCGATGTAGCTCCAGCTCCCGGCACTAAATGAGACGCTTAATATCGCAATATACTATCACACACATTTGTGCTAAAACGTTCTAAAACGGGAACACTTTCTGCAACAAAGCCGTTTGTGGAGGCAAGGAAATGACGTCACGGGAGGCGTACAAAATTGGAGCGCCTTTATGAGGGGAGATTAAAAGTAAATTTTAATGGGAGTTGTTTTGATGAGCTTATTCAAAAAAAAAATGTGGTTAGGAAGTTGGGTCGGGAAACAAGAATTTTATTTCAAAACTTTTATTAAGTAATTAGTAGCCCACATTTGTAGGAGCGCTTTGACGAAGTCTTTTGGAAGCACTGTAAGCGCTTTTTAATAAATGTACTGTTAGCCATTCATTTCACTTTAGCGCTATACTAACGCGAGATGATAAAGCACCCGTGCGGATCTGTATCCCCACGGGTGCATTTTAACCCTGTGGTTAGTGTCCGAATGAACTTTGAGTTGCGGTTTCGGCGAATTTCAGTACTAAATTATACTTTTGGTTTAATTTTGGTTTCGGTCGAAACCTTGCCGAAACTATGACCGAAACTATACGTTCAAGAGTCATATAATAGGTTTCTCACCACGGTGCTCTATACGCGCCAGTGGGCACGGGATTTTTCGATCTCGCCGGTGAGGTCGGTGTCTGATCCTGTATGCGGTATCTGTATCCGAAAGAAGGGAAGTAAAGGCATCGGGAGAGGCGTAGTGAAGAGTGACAAGGTGACTAGACTACGCTCCAACCACGTCCCTACTAACTGCCGTGCAGTGTTTATTTTCGTGTGTCAACAATTTAGATGTTATTATCTCAAAAATATGCACGTGATTGGCTTTACGGACACGCACATTATTATTGAATATAGAGAATTTTACTGCATTTATGTTGCAATCCAAACGTCCTTCAGTAAACGTGTGATTCAGCAGAACAGTGGAATTTCAAATAACAAACAATCTTTATCTCCTACAAACGGGCCACGACTCATCTGTAGGATAAGGAATCAACCTACATTGGCTTAAAAGAAAGTTTCGGTTTCGGCCGAAACTGAAACGGAAACCCAAATTCGACAACGAAACTAGTATAACAACATTAATCATCTTTAACTAAACCCGACACTAATAAGGAGCCACCTCCTTATTAGTGTCGGGTTTAGTTAAAGATAAATGAATAATTCTATTAGCCCCGTAGCAATACAGAAAACCCACAACTCTATATTTTGAATACACAAACATCACATTTCATGCCAGCAGTTCCTTCGTTAGGGCTCGGTTCGTTGAGAGCACTCTACTCGAGTGTCGGCTAGCTTTGTCAGCGGTTTACGAGAGCGTCTACATGCCCAATAGACACTACTCGACACTATGGCAAGACACTCGACATCGACACTGACAAATAGATAAATTTTTGGTTTGTGCTGACTTTTTAAAGTACAGGAGAATGTTGTTCTGTCTATATATATATATCATCACGACAGATTTCTTGCGAGCCAGGCAGAGAGTAAAGAGTTCCAACAACTTTTATCTATCTATATCATTACGCCAGATCCCTTGAAAGGTAGACAGAGAATACAGGGTACCAACAAGTTAATCAACAATTATTAACAAAACTTATCAATGAATACAATGCTTCAATATTAAATGGTAACCGGGACCAACGACTTAGCGTTTAGAAACTCAATCCAAATACCACAGACGGTCACCCATCTGAGAATAACTTAGCCGAACGCTATTTAGCTTAGGTGTTCGCTAAGAATAGCGCGACCCTTTAGCGCTACGAACGCTACGCTTTTATTTTCAATAAAAAAAATCTTAAATAAGCAGTGTTATTTAAAAAAAAAACACCGTTACGCCTATAGTTCCCAAGGGGGGGGGGGGGGGGGGGGGGTGGCAGAGGCGTTCTGAGTACACCCACTTTTCGCCGACGATTTTAGGTCCTATGTAATAGGGGGTGAACCTATTGCCAAATACTGGGCACCATTCCAGACTCCGGACTCATACTGGGAAGTTTTCTTTAGAAAAACTTCATTTGTCCGACCTAGTATATTTATTTTATCTATCTATCTTTATCAACACACCAGATCCCTTACAGGGTAGGCAGAGAGTTCTGAGTTCCAACAGGTTCTTTCCTTACATACCGCTCTGGCTTCCTCCACTCTCATAGTTCGTCTCATACACGCTCGCCGGTTACGGAGACTCCTGACTTGTCCTTATCCTTATTTTTTTTATTTAACCCTTTATTGTCCTGGACAAAAGCAATAGTAGTTTTACAAGTGATATACAAAGACGTGAAATAAAAATGCGTTGACGGTTATAAATTCTCTTTATATTTGAGCTTCACAACCGTCTCTGTCGACGTCTAGAGCAAAAGTGATCACATCTAGATTTTATCCATAGACTTACGTCTCTTGTTTTGCGCAGCGCACTAAAAAAGTAACAGTATTTTATAAAAAAAAATGTCGGAATCAATTCCGTTATCGATTTAGAACAACCTACTTTTAGGTCTTGCGTTTATTATGTTACACCCTGCATACAAGCATCCGACAACAACTCTTGAAGAGAGTGGCAGGCCCCGCCAGACACAACACCCGTCTGGCTGAAAGATCTTCCTTTTGACAAATCCTGCCACAACTTTTATTTATTTATTTATTTTTCAAAAATAACACCATCATTACAGAATAACCTAATTCGATAGTGTATAAACTTAATTTGGAACTTATTGTTAATAAGAAGTTGGCTTATTTTTATAACATATAGTAAATAACGCTATCCTTGTGAATTCACTCAAAGTACTGTTAAACAAGTCCGTCTCCGTAGCGATCAGGTTAAGGGTGCGAAAGGCACGCGTCAGCGGCGCCTCCCTCAGCAGGTTAGTGCGCGCGCGTGGCTCCGCCAGCAGCCGCGGCCGCCGCCGCCGCCACACGTACCGATCCGGCACGCATAAACAAATTAGTCCCAGTACGTCTGGGCTATATATATATATATAACTTACAGGCCATACAGTACACGTTACACGTTCATTTCACGAGGTTATCGTAACGTGACGCGTTTGGTTATAGTGAATAAGAACCGTGTACGACTGGGGTTTATATACGACTGGAAGGCGGGGTGAATCGTCCACACCCTATAGCGATGTATCATGAAATATAGAGTATTGGTAATAGGTACGGATGTGGAGCGCGGGTAGCAATATCTAGGGTTTAACGGCAGACGTAATAACTGGTTGGATCGATTATGTGTTCTATTGTGAAGCGAGAATTGTGTAGAATCATCATTCTAAGTAATTGTATTTATTAAAGTATCTACCATAGGTATTTCAATATCAAAAATCAAAATCAAATTTTCTATTCATGTAGATCAAAAGTAGTATGAATAGTCAAAAAAGAAAACTAGTGATTACTTAAGACTCTACCACCCGTTCGGAATGTCATTCCTGTGGAGAAAAAGGGCAGGAAACTCCATGGTTTAAAAATAATGAATTTTGTACATAATAAGAATCGTTCTTCTTAAATACATTGCGTTCATAGAGTTGGGAAAACAATGCAAAACGAGCTAGATAGGCTTAAGTATAAATTTGACGGAAATGTACTTACATTTATGGTATCCATAGCGTGTCTCTACACAGTCCTCTTATTTACAATATTGAGACTTGGTAAAGGTTTATAATAAAAAGTCATTGTAATTTTATTATCTAATTCTCTTTCCCTTTTTTGTTATGTTCATATTACAATTAATACTTTACGATATAGCTCCAGTGATGTTTTACGACCGAGATATGAGACTAATGATGTTATTTCTAAAGAGTAAGTGTCGAAGGCCTCGGACACGAAGTCAGCGGGAGCGGGGCGGCGGCGGCAGCGCGGGGAGCGGCGCGTTTCAATGCATACATTTAAATGGAACTGGCCTCGAAGGCAGCGGCGCGGGGAGCGGTGCGTACCAATCTAGCGGTGCTCGCGCGTCTGCATTGACGTTTTTGCTTCCTCGCCCGGTTTTAGGAATTTACATCTTCTTTTGCCCAGAATAAATCAAAAGATACTAATTTCTCGTAACACAACACTACGCCGCTCTAGCGCCTTGCGGTCTGCCCGCTGGCTTCGGGACCGGGTACAGCGTTCAGGAGCGTTGCCGCGCCCCTCCACGCGCCTCCGCCGCCCCGCTCCCGCTGACTTTGTGTCCGAGGCCTAAAACATGTGATCCTATCTGGTTCTCTGTTAGACCACCTTTCAATAAATAACCACAACTAATACAGAGTCCTAAAATAACATTAAATGAACTTGTAACATTGCCAATTCGGCCGGGAATTTCAACTGTGGAGCCATTCCGATTCGACCACAGAATTGTAAACTTAGATATATACAGAACATTAAATACAAGCCTAGTTTAGTAACACAATAGTAGTAACACTTTCACGCTTATGTTTCCCAAGTTGGGTGGCAGAACATACCGGGCACAATTGCAAACTCCGGACTTATACTGGGAATTTTTCGATAGAAAAACTACACTTGTCCGACCTAGAATTTGAACCCAGGACCTCATGACCAAAGTAGACATACTTTGGTCATGAGGTCTTGGGTTCAAATTATATTTATTAAAATTAAATTTCTAATTATCAAAATTTGCCACTAGACCTACGAGGCAAAGAGACTTTATCAAAACTTTACTTTGAGAAACTACGTCCAACCTAGTATTCAAACTCAGGAACACCCCATCCATTTTTTATTATTTTATTCTATGTCAGTACATCTATGGTTTATGGTAACTCTGTCTTACTTAATGTAAACAACAATGTCAAAGCGTAGCGTGTCGTGCCAATCGAGCTTGAAGTACCCTTTTAGGCTTTTTCTGACTGCACTCTGGGGTCTGGGATTGGTCATGCTCACTAAAAAGTTTAAGCTTGCGGTGGGTATTTGGTGCGGGTCACTTCCTTCCCTCTAATATGGTCAAGGGATGTGATGGCTGCTTAAATAGGCGTACTCGTGAACGGGTACTGCTTGTGGAGACTGGTCCACCTAGAACCCTCTAGCTTTTCATTATACCATATATTTAAAAACATTTTTATAAGTGTTATATCACAATCGTAAGGCATCACACTGGAGCTGGATAGCATTAATGATTTTGTATAATATAAAAATGTAAGTTTCTCGTCGGATCTTCTCAATGGGGGTCGCGTTCCAATCCGCTGGTAGATTAGTAAGTTTAAAAAAAAATGTAAATTTGGTTTTATCGACTATAGTCTGCTAGTTTCTGCTAACAAGTATAATCTACATCGGAAAAAGATACTTAATTTTCAAGATATAGGGTTTATATTGCATTGTATTTGGTGGGGATATGTTGTACTTGGAATTATATCTCTAGAGTTGCAAAGTAAGGTATGGTTTACATTGAACGGCTCGAGGGTGCGGCCTAGAATTTGAACCTAGGATCTTGTGATCACAAGCCGCTTTTTTAACCAATAGAACAACGTGGAGGGTATTCGCAGAACTTTGTTTAAAAAAATACCCATAGTTAACCTACCCATAGTCTCATCAATTTGTTACACCGCTCCGATTCCCGCGGTACAAATCTTTGTGAACATGAATACCGTCACGGCTATATTCCCCAAGCGGGGGTGACAGAGGTGTGATGGGTACACCCTCTTATCGCCGACGATGTTAGATCCCATGTAACAGGGGGCGAGCCTATTACCATATGCCGGGCATAATTACAAACTCCGGACTGATACTGGGAATTTTTCGATAGGATAACTACATTCGCCCGACCTAGGATTTGGGCCGACGATGTTAGGTCCCATGTAATAGGGGGCGAGCCTATTGCCATATACCGGACACAATTCCAGACTCCGGACTCATGCTGGAAATATTTCATTAGAAAACTATATTTGTAGGATTTGAACTCAGGACCTCGTGATCACGAAGCAAAGCGCTATGCCACTAGACCAACGAGACAAGTCTTTGTCAACCACAGATATTTGTTTCGGTCTGGGTGTATGTGCATAGGAATGGTATGTTTGTAAACGCACCCACGACACAGGAATAATTCCCAATATGAAGCTACGTTTTTTAGAAAACTTTCGCAGTTTTGCTTTATCACGGCATTTTTAAGGAAATTTTGCATATTTCCGAAAACCTCAGGTTAATAATGGCAATTTCATTGTCATCATAGTGGAATTATTTCCAAACAAATAAGTGCCCTGCGGCCTTCACTCAGCAATCGATACTGTTTACGCTTCCTTGATATTCCTATCATCCATTTATAATTCAATGACTTTGATTTCTGAAGGTAATTCTACAATCCCTATGTCCGTGTAGTCAGACTGTTTAGTCTACGGAAGAGTCGGCCTAAGCAACTGTGCACTGTGTCTTTCAACTAGGCCGTGACGTCATCGCGGTGGGCGTGATTTACGTCAGTCTGTCATCCTTAGCTACATGGCAAATACAGAAATGGGCGGGGTGTAACACCCTCTTCGAACCGCGCCACCCCGCGCAGTTACACGCTTGAATATATAGGAAAACCAGAAGCTGCATTATTCATTGTCAGGCCCTGGACAGCAGTTATGTGCCCCTATCCTCTGTGGTAAGTACGTGACTTGTTGCCTATATCTGGCTTGCAACAATGATTCATAATAATTATAATGATAATAACGTTACATATTGTTACGTTTGCGGGGTAATTAAATGCCGAATATAGTGCGAAGCACTTTATTAGGCGGTGTACACACAAAACAGTACGTCGAATGCAAGTACACACGCGAACCAATTACACACTAGTACCACTCTTGTTAGTACCCAAATACTGCTTCCAAGTCGCTGAGTCACTCGTAGTACCCGTATATCGATGCTAAAGTCGCCGGTGTATTCCACGTAGATCGCTTGTTCCCCGATTTGATCACTATCGCTTCCGAGAAGAGACCGACCCGTCCCCGCGCTCTGTGTTCCTTTTATACTTGTTTGATAGTTCTAGAACGGACGCGAACCCTCTAAGTGCATCGATAGAAGTACATCGAACAATAGCCGGCGTGGCTCATAAAGCGGTATTATTATTACACACCTATTGTAAGTGAACAAATAGGTACTTGTACACCGCAACCGTGCGCCGGCGATAATTAAAGGGGTGGAACCTTCTAGACGTTTCGCAACTAAAGCGCGGATTCTAGATCTTTCTAGTCTGATCACCGGGGGACCTAAGGGTGTATTATGCGTTTTAGAATCGACATCCGCCGATAAAGACTTTTCAAGATATTGGGGTATGTTCGGGTCGTAACAATATAATTATATATATTTTATAAGAAATTGTATTTAATAAATGCATCTTCTCTTCTCCAGTCGTTTTCTTCATTACTGAAGGTGGTGTCCTTGAATAGCCCTCATGGCCCTGTGTACGACTTCGTTGCACTTGATCCGATCCTCGGCTTCTTTAAGAGCATTTGTTGTAGAGAGGCCAGTGAGAGCAGTGATTTGATCACGCCAGCGGCTAGGTGATCGGCCGAGCGGTCTTTTTCCATCTACCCTGCCCATCACCACCAAATTATCAAAATTGTCTGGCTGCCGTCTTGCAATATGACCAAAGTATCCCAGAATACGCTGATAACAGATCGCTGAGAGTCTGGTTCTAATGTCTAACTGTTCTAAAATAGACTTATTCGTTCTCATGGCCGTCCATGGTATTCGGAGCATGCTTCGCCTTATAATCCTTGTTTTCTTTCCATAATTTACAATAGTCTTTGCACCTGCCGTGGTCACTTCGCTGTTAATGTTTCTTCATTTTTAGCAGTTGATCACAGCAGGTGACTTACATAGCATCAAATTCTGAATCTCAGCGAGATACGAATAAAAAATGATAATCATTATATTAATGCGTTTAGCAAAAACTTTGTACCCCTTTTTACGAAAATTGCGCGGACGGAGGAGTATGAAATTTCCCACACTTATAGTTTATATAGAGAAGGAGTGCAGAATGCTAATATTTTTTTTAAATTATGCCTAAAATATATATTAAATCAATAAAAAAAAACATTACACACACTACATCTATTTGACACTCACATGCATATATACTCATTTGTTTATTGTAAAGGCTGTGGTCAAATTGTGAACAGATTAATATTGTTTGTCTTTAATATTATTTGTCTATAGTCTTAATGACTGTCAAACATAACCAGCAAACGATGAAAGAGTAGGTCGAATTTCGACCAATGGGCGACCACTAGTAATAATAATAACATTTATTTTACCTTCTTATCTGAAGGGCAACTCAAGAGTCTTCGTAACCTGCGAGCGTATATGAGACGAAATGAGAGTGGCGGAAGCCAGAGGTTTTTTAGGGAAGAACCTGTTGGAACTCTGTACTCTTTGCCTATCAAGGGATCTGATAATTATATAAATAGGCAGATTCATAGTTATAACTAATAGCTAAGCCTAAAATAAATACTTTTAAATATCAACTTTTTCTGCAAGAGCGAAGCCTCGGGAGATTGCCCTGCTTGCCACCCCCTAAGGCCGCCACTGAGAAATACTAATAATGGCATCTCCTCCTTATATTTGCTTCGTAGTTTAGTCCAGCCCATTGGATTTCTTTTTTCCTTGGTATAATAGGGCATAGGACGGGTAATGTGCGATGCTAGATTCGAATGTAGTTTAACAATTTCCCTATGTCTGAGTAATCGGACTGCTTATTCCGAACGATCGGTATAAATTGCCCAGTGGATAGCAATAGGCTTCGAATCCTTAATTAGAAAAAGTATGTTTCTTCTATTAAAAAATTATACCGTAAAACTGCTGTACCCACTAGCTGGCATAGCGCCCCCAGATGTTAGCAGGGTTGTGGCAAGCTCTGCAGAGAAGACAAAAATGGTAAACGAGATACGGCACCCGATGCATGTCACACTCCAGTAAAGCAAAGACTAAAGAGCCGAAATAGCATTATAAAGTGTGTCAACCCATTAACCCTGGAGCCAATAAAAGCGAGGCGCAACCTTTGGAGGTAATGAGTATCGCTACCCTTTGTTGCACCTACTGAGAGTCCCCCACTTGGACATAAATTACCATGGCCAGTCTGGAAACCTTTAAATAGACTTCGGACCCAGGTCGGCCGAAGCAAGGAAAACATGATTAGGTGGGGATTCACAGACAGTAGTACTGTCTGTGTCAGTCTGGGGTGTTTGTGCAGTGCAACCCAAACGATGTCCTACCTAATATCGTGTGCTGTGTGCGCTAACGCCTGCACGCGGCAGGATTTGATGTCTGCTACCGACAATGCAATCTGGGCCGCGTCCATATAATTAAGTTTGCCGTCGAAATGTTAAGAAGAAGAACAAAGAATTAGTCGCCGTTTGGAAACTGGAGTTGTGTCCGATATAATGGTAAAATCCAGTATAGCAAATACAGATGAGCGAGATAAAACGCTTTCTTGATAACGTTGGAAAGCACCTAATATATGATTATTCGTGTTTCTGATCTGACCTTTTCACCTTGTTTCTGACCCCTTTACCTTGAAAAAGAGACGGAACCATAACCTGAGTGTATACTTTCATAAAAAATATATTTTTTTTTTATTAAAAAACGTAGCCCCACACTAGGATTTATTCCTGTGTCGTGGGTGCGTTTACAAACATGAAACTTCACAAACAAATACCCAGACCGGAACAAATAATTGTGGATCACACAAAGATTTGTCCCGTGCGGGAATTGAACCCGCGACTATTCGACACAGTGGGCGGAGCAGCTCAAGCTCTTAACCACTGCGCTAAATCGTCCGTCATATAATAATAATAGCCTTGTTAAAAAACTGTCCCACCGTTGGGCACTGGCCTCCTCTCAAACTGAGAGGGTTTAGGCCACAGTCCACCACGCTGGGCCAGTGCGGGTTGGCGAACTTCACACACCTTCGAGAAACTCTTAGGCGTGCAGGTTTCCTCACGATGTTTTCCTTCACCGTAAAAGCAAGTGATAGTCGGAGTTCCTCAGGGTAGTGTGCTTGGGCCCACTCTATTTATAATATATATGAATGATATTCATAATTTAACTGGACACAAAATAAAAATAATCTGTTACGCAGATGACACAGTAATCCTCTTCCACGACTCATCATGGAACTCCCTATTTAAAGCAGCGGAAATCGGTTTGAGGCAAATTAAACATTGGCTCGACCATAACCTTCTCTCCTTGAATACTAAGAAAACTACTTACCTCTGTTTCTACAAAACTCTAGCATCAGCTCCTGACAACTCGCGTAACCTGAGAATTCATACATCTAACTGTTCACCGATGGCATGTACATGCGAGGTACTCAAGTCATCAGATAACGTTAAATATCTAGGAGTTTTTATAGATCAACGCCTTTCATTCCAATTGCATATTACAGAAGTCGCTAAACGCACACGTAAACTCACTTATATTATGAAAATTCTACGGAATTCGGCCGATAGTAAACTCCTTATGTTAATTTACACGGCATTATGTGAATCTGTACTTAGTTACTGCATTTCAGTCTGGGGCGGCGTTGGTGTTACAAAAATGTTAGAAGTAGAAAGATCTCAACGCTCTGTACTAAAAACAATGCTCAAAAAACCGTTCCAATTCCCTACACGGGAATTGTTCTCTGAGGCAGAGGTGTTAAATGTTCGTCAACTGTACATTCTGAAGATAGTACTTAAACAACACAAGAAACTTAAGCACTCACCTGAATATCCCCTCATACTAAAACGGCGTTTATTTAGAGCACCTCAAGTCAAAGTCAAAACTGCATTTGCACAACATATGCAACAATTTATGCTATCCCACGTATACAACAAGGTTCTTAAGTATTGCAATTTAAAAAAATGTAGTATTATGCAAACTAAAAGATTAGTACGTAAATGGTTACTTACCCTATCCTATTTTGAGACTGAAGAACTTATGAAAGTAATCGCATGAACCATAATATAATATACACATAAGTACACACAAAAATTTTAACGCGTACTAGTACCCACACGCACATTCAAACACGCATACACACACAAAGACACACACACAAACACACACACACACACAAACACACACACACATACACACACATCAAACATGATCGTATACGTCGAGCACAATTTTGAGCATATTTATATTTATTAACAGGAGTTCCTTAGTTATTTTTAGAGTTAAGAGATTAATAGATTGTAAGTCTTAATAGATTAGATTAATAGATTGTAAGACACATATGTTTTATAATACCATCATACTTTATTACTTGTTAAAGTTGACTAGTTTATGTAAAAAGGTATTTCTATATACTAACAACATCATCATAATACGACGTCACGTTTTGTTGACTGTATCGATCGCGGCAATTTTATCATGTATAACATTATTTTGATACACCTTCGCCTCCACGAGACAGGCCTTGCCTAGTGTGGAAGGCACCAGTAACTCTAGCTTCTCATGTACCTTTTGTCTAATGTTTAGTTTTTAAGGATTTGCATGTGTCTATTTTTTGGAAATAAATAAATTTATTATTTATTATTATTATTAAATTTATTATTATTAGTTAATTCTTAATACGCACATGCTTTCGAAAAGACAGAGGTGCGGGCCCTGGTTTGAACTCGAGACCTCTGTCTTTGCAGTCCAACGGTCTAACCACTAGACTATCACTGCTTATTAGCTCTGTTATAACGATTGTGGTACGCACCCTGATCTTATTAGAAGCCCGATTAACAACAAGCCGAGACCGTTCCTCCTTGAGGCACCCTTAAGCTAGATGCCCCCTTGCCCTTCTGGCTCTTGTCCGCTGAAGCTGTAAAGGCCCCGCACACACACACACACACAACTTAATTCATAGGAAAAAGTAGGATATTGTAATAATCGAAGTGTATTTCGTTAATTCGTACTTGAAATAAACTAGAGGTATATAAGGAAAGAACCTGTTGGAACTGTACTCTCTGCCTACCCCGCGAGGGAGCTGGCGTGATGATATAGATAGAAATAAACTAGATATTTTTATTATACAGTGTGCGGTTATGCAATAGCCTGTTACTTATAAAGTTACTTACAAACTGTTACTTATAAACTTTAAGAAACAATGACTCAATCCACCACAGATGAAGCATACAACTTAAATTACTTACAGCATTTTCTTAAATAAGGTCGATTTTACATTGTTTATTCAGTCTATATTAGATTCTCACGTAAATCCATTATCGACAATGGCGCAAGTGAGCGAGCTGGATTCGATTAAGCTGCCGATTACAAGGTGTGTGTGCACGCCATAATTGAATTTGAATCAAGAACGGCACGCGGTTCCGCACATATTACACGGGTTTTGATAGAGTTTGCGGAACCCTTCTCTCCTGATGTAAATAAAGATGTTGATTAAATTTGTTTTTACGATGATGAACACTTTCACACCGATAATTACCTAAGCAGGAGCAAAGATGTGTACACCCACATTGCCGACGATGGTAAGACCTAGTGTAAAATGGGGGAGTTTACCTATTTCAATTATCCCGGACACAATTCTAGACTTATATAATATCAGCCTATACTGCCCACTGCTGGGCAAAGGCCTTCTCTCACAAATCGAGGTGAGAGAGATTAGGTCATACTCCACCACGCGGACCCAGTGCGGATTGGTGGTGGCAGGTCTGTGGCCACCTGCTGTTGGAACTTATCAAGCCGCCTTTAAGGCTTCCAACTCTGCTTAACGACTACTACATTAAGTGGTAACCGGGACGCTCGAATATGAAAATGCCACAAACGGTCACCCATCTCAGGCCGACCGAGTCGAACGCTGCTTAACCTTGGTGATCAGTAAGAACAACGCGGTCGCACAGCGCTACGAGCGCCTCATCAGCGATTAATTCTAGACTCCAGACTGCTATTAGAATTTTTTAACAGAAATAACAGTTTTTTTTTACTTAAGACACAGGATTGGCACATTTGACCATGACCGTCAGCTACAATATGCGCTACGAGACCAACGAGGCACTCATATTACTAAATAAATTAATTTTTTTAAGATATTTTTCAAAAACAAGCTTTTATCGCAAAAACAACGAATATTATCTTGCTTGGTTGATAAGTTCCTATGGCTTCCTTCCGGTTGTATCATAAAATAATTGTCAAAACAAATTCAACGAACCTTAACACGGTTGGGTTATATTGAGTAGTTGGGTAGTTCCATTGGCCACCTTTCACACTATCTAGTTGTATAGGACTTGTCATTACGAATCTAACAAGCCTAAACACGAAGGGGTTACGTTATGCAATTCACATATACACATGGCCACCTTCCAACTTCATTGTCAAACCAGCACCATGCTATCACATATTGCATTGTCACCGAAGTTACATACGTATGCCAAATTTTAGCTCAATTGGATACCCAATGGATGGCAAGTGCTCAAAAAATGGACCACAAGATTTGAACCGGAAAGACACAGAGAAACGAACACTGCAAGTTAAATAAAAGCTTGTAAAAATTACCTCACAAATTCTACGCGAATTAAATAATATTATTTAATATTGCATTCATTAATAACTCAAATATATCATTATCCCTCTATCATAATAAGTTATCAATTAATATTATCCAAATCGTGTCACTGGAAAAGTACTGGTACTTATAGCACAGGGCTTCCGTATTTTAAGTACCAGCCGCACATTTCTTTGAAGTGATTGCTCACCCATTGCATTTAATGCATGCAACATACTTGATTGTACTGTATTTTAACAATAAAGATTTATTATTGCTAGTGGTCGCCCATTGGTCGAAATTCGACCATAATTAATTTAAATTATAAGTTTGAACATTATTAAGGTTCTATTTTCAAAGACTATACTTCTATAATCACAGATTTCGCCAAGGCTACACTGTTAATTTGCCTATTTTTTTCAAACAAATTATATGAAATTTAAATAATTTAAAAAAAACCAAACATGATTAAAATAAAGAATGTTGCAACTCTGTACTCTTTGCCTACCCCGCAAGGGATCTGGCGTGATGATATAGATAAATAGAATACCTTTTTTATTTTATTTATTGTAACAAAATGCCATGCGATGAAGAAAATGCTGTCCATTGAATCTGACATACATATTTCTATACTTTAATTAATGATACAAAACTTCTTTGTAAGCGATGTTTTTTTGTAAAAACTCTTTCATCGTTTGCTGGTTATGTTTGACATTCAGTAAGACTATAAACAAATAATTTGAAGTGTATTGTGTCAAATACATGGTAGTGTGTGTAGTGTTTTTTTCATTGATTTCATGTATGTTTTATGCATAATTTAAAAAAAAATATTAGCATTCTGCACTCCTTCTCGATATAAACTATAAGTGTGGGAAATTTCACACTCCTCCGTCCGCGCAATTTTTGTAAAAAGGTGTACAAAGTTTTTCTTCACGTATTAATATATAGATAAAAAAAATACTAAAAAGCGTGTCAAAAATAACCCTACAATGCAGCTCCTTCTATCATATAGCTACAAAAATCATCACGCTAGACCTCTCTGGCTTTCTCCATTCTCAGTTATAGCATTTATTATGAGGCCAAAATAGATAAGTACATCATATACAGCTCCTTCCATCACAATAATACTAAAAATATCCCTGCAAATGCCACACGGAACAAATACCCGCGTGGAAACCCGCAGTCGCAGAGTGCTAGCTATTAATTTCCTGTGGATGTGCCCGGTAAAAAGGCCGGAGATTGTGACGTGACGGAGTACCAACAATGGCGTTTTATGAAGTGAAATATACAGTGCATTCTGAATAAGCGTTATAATATGTATTTTGTTGCAAGCTCTGCGGAAAATGTGCGGAGTGAAGCTGACCGACTGTATTCGCAACAGCGTATTAAGAAAGCGAGTAGGTATGATAGTATCGGCGTAAAGATGAGAAAGGGTATGCTCCGTTGGTTTAGGCATATAGAAAGAATCTCAGAAGAAAGAATGATAAAACAGATATACAATGTGAAAGTGGAAGGATGTAGGTACCGGGGAAGACCTAGACTATCTCACCACAACCAAATAGACCGAGTCTTATCTGAAGGACAAGTCAAGAGTCTCCGTAACCGGCGAGCGTGTATGAGACGAACTATGAGAGTGGAGGAAGCCAGAGAGGTATGTAAGGAAAGAAGCTGTTGGAACTCTGTACTCTCTGCCTATCCCGCAGGGGAATTGCCGTGATGATATAGATAGTTAGATTGTATTACTTATCTACTTAAAAATTACTTTGTTATACACGGTGTAATTCTAGTGGTTCTGGGGCGACAGCTCAGGTGATGTATCCAATGTCTACTATTCGCTGGTAAAAAAAAATCAATAGAAAGAACACTTCAATAAGTAACATCTACCTACTGACCTATCCGAATATAATAGCTAGGGTCATCATTCGGAACACCGAAGGCATCTACCGGCCCGCTAAGGAGCCGCGTCGCCCCTCAATGTCGCTTGATATATACATTTTTAATGCGCCAATTTTGCTGTGTAGATGTTACTTATTGAAGTGTCCTTTTCTTTAATATTTTTTTAGCACCAGTGAGCAGTAGGTAAAGAGATGGGTTTTGGCTCCAGGACGACTAAAATAACAGCGTGTATTACTCGTCTCTAGATGCCGAGGTTTATATATTTGACATTGTTTAAGTATAATTACTGTGCAATCTTAGTTGAAAACCTTCTAAATAAAATAAATAAATACCTCGCCGCCTCGCGGCTGCCTGGTTGGTCTAGTAGCGAATAATGTGGTTAACGATCACGAGGTCCTAGGTTCACATCCTAGGTCGGACAAATGTAGTTGTTGTATCAAAAAAGTCCCACTATTTGTCCGGAGTATGGAATTGTGCCCAATATATGGCAATAGACTCGCCCCCATACATGGGGCCTAACATCGCCGGCAAAAAGTGGGTGTACATAGTACATCTCCTTCACCTCGGCTTAGGGAATACAAACGTGAAGATAATAAAAGTGTGGCATTTTCAGGGTCATTTTTTAGTATTTACTTTACAAAACCGACCTAATGCGGATTAGTGAGGGCAATTTTTTTTTCACCTGCTTATTAAACTGTTTATTACCTGCTCCGAACTTATTTAAACCCCCAAAAAAATCTATTTATAACATCACGCCAAATCCTTTGCGGGATAGGCAAAGAGTACAGAGTTCCAACAGGTTCTTTCCTTACTGACCTCTCTGGGTTCCCCCACTCTCGTAGTTCGTCTCATGCACGCTCGCCGGTTACGGAGACTCTTGACTTGTCCTTCAGGTAAGACTCGGTCTATTTGGTGGTAAGATCGTCTAAGTTTTTCTCGGTACCTACATCCTTCCACTTTCGCATTGTATATCTGTTTTGTCATTTTTTCTTCCGACATTCTTTCTATATGCTCGAACCAACGGAGCATACCCTTTCTCATCTTTACACCGACATTATCTTTCATACCTACTCGCTTTCTTACTACGCTGTTGTGAATACGGTCGGTCAGCTCCGCACATCTTCCGCAAAGCTCGCATTTTCACCGCATTTATCCTACTTTCATTCTCCTTCTTACATACCCAGCTCTCGCTACCATATAACAGCGTTGGGACAAGCACTGCGTTATATATGGCCAGCTGCGCCTTTCGGCTTAAATGCCGGCTCCCAAGTAGCTTACCCATCGCACAATTCACTCTGTTCCCTACACTCACTTTTCACATCAACAAAAAAATTTACACAAATATTTGAAAGATCGCCAATTAATCCATATCTAAACGAGCTTCACATTTGAACTCCAAAATCTGGAAGCAGCTACAGTACATTTTAATACCAGCTGGTTCTTATAAAGGTTTCTTTGAAAGCTGTCCGTTTTAAGTTCAACACAAAAATAAAATGTAACACAATATCACGTAACACTTAAAACGGGCAGTGGGCAGTGGATACTTTATTTTTACCGTGGGCCGTGAAGGGTTGGTCGTTAAGCCCACTCCGAGACGACTGTACGGTACTTTAGACCATTATCCCTCTTGTACCGAACCATTGTTGTTGATTTATTTTTAGGGTTAAACAAGTTTAGTATGCGTTGTGTAGGTGGTTTTAGTAGTTTGCTATTGTCATTTAAAGGTTAAATGTGGTTAATGAAACCTTAAGTCAATTGGAGCCGCTCCAACCTGCACGCGTGGGACGAGTTGACTAATTCTTTAATATTGTTATTTTTACAAGCTTTTTTAACATCCAATGTTCAAATCTTGTGGTGCATTTTTCAAGCATTTGCGGGTATCCGATTGAGCTGAAATTTGGCATACGTATGTAAGTCCGGTGCAATGATATGATACCATGGAGCTGGTCTGGTGATGGAGTCGAAAGGTGGCCATCGGAACATGCGAACTATACAACATAACTCCATTCGCGTGACGGCACTCAGTGACTTTAGACGCGTTACTGTCCGATCGTATCTAAACCGGCTTGTTATCTGGGCCCTCAGTATTGTGAACGATGTTGTTAACTACGAATCATAAATATAATGAGTGATAACAGCGAAGATGCGTCTACTGATCTAGCGGATATTATGCAATGTGAGATGACAAAAAATTTAGAAGGGGAGAAGACGAGTATACCACACAAAGCGGAGATAAGGGAAAACTTACAAATGTTTATAGATGAGAATATTAGAACAACAAATAAAAGGAATCGACAATTATACAGAGAGGAAAGCCGAACTTTAGTAGAAAGGAAAGGCAAACGAATGGCTCGAGCAGTCGAATCACATGGATCTGACAGAATCCCAGAAAATAGAATCGAAGTGTGTTTGACAGGTACCGAAAAACTACCTCAACAATTTAAATTGGCAAAAATGCTGAAGGAAAAAAATATACAGAATGTTACACGAATTAAATACGTAAATCCATTTGAGGTACTTATTTTATTTAATAAAGAAGAGAGCACTGGCATGTTTGTGAACACAAAAACGTTTAACGAAAATGATTTTAAAGCCTACAAGACGTAGGGGGTGACTCAGACTTACGGAGTAATTACGGATATGGACTTGGACCTGAGCAATCAAGAGTTATCAGAAAACTTAACCAGTAATACGCAAATTATAGAAATGAAGAGACTGAAACGTAGAAACAATTTTAATGGAAGATGGGAAGAAAGTGAAGCATTTTGTTTTAAAGGAACTTCGTTACCGTCACAAGTAAAGATTTTTGATACAATTGTGTCAGTGATACCATACACCATATGGCCATATAACCAAAATATGTACGTCCCATAAAGATATTTGTCCAAAGTATGGCAATAACCACGAGAACTGTGACCGAACTACTTTTAAACGTAACAGTTGCGGGGGAAATTATATGGCTATGACCAGAATATGTCCTGTGTATAGAAAAGAAAAGAAAATCCGATTTCATTGCTCGTATAAGAGAGCCTTAACCCTATTTGTTCCACCAAGCCCTTCACCGGTACCACAAACACAATTTATTTAAGGGATGAACACTCAGAGAAGTCAGATATATGTGAATCTTACACTTTACTTCTCCTAAGATATCTTACACTGTAACTAACAAGGATACCACTAAGCGATTTAATAAGAAGAAGAAGAAAATTAAGGAACGGAAGGGAACACCAATACAAGACATCAATGTAGACATATTATCAGATACAAGTGAAAATGGAGATAAAACATAAAAAACCAAAACCTGAAACTTTAAAAAAAGTTTTTCTTTACATGGAACAATATTTTAAAAAACTGAAAGAAAAAATATTGTAAATGAATCAATCGTGGGAAGAAAAGGCCAAAAGTTCTATTAAAATAATGTATGTGGGCATAGTATCAATTGTTGTGCAGTACATCTTTGACTGGCCTTGTGTAAAATTTATAAATCAATATTATGGATCATAGGAACTCCCATCAAACTAGCAATATTCTACAATGGAATGCGCAAAGTATGCGGCCCAAGATTACGGAGTTTGAATTAGTGCTAAATCGGGAAAACATCCATATTGCCATAATAAGCGAAACCTGGCTAGACCCAGACAGCTCATTTCGTATTAGTGGATATAATATTTTTCGGTCGGATCGGAATGATGGTTATGGCGAATTAGCTATAATTACACACTGGTCTATAAAAGCTCAGCTAGGAACATTTGCGTTTGCTTACTCATCTATCGAAATAGTCAGTGTCGAAATTCTTAATTGCGAATATCTACATAATGTCATTTCGGTATATTGCCCTTCATCAATAATAACTTCAATCCAATATTGGAACCAAATATTTTCAAAATTTAACCCGAAAACGTTGGTTGCTGAAGACTTGTTTCGCTTAACAACTGTAGTGATACACGTGTTAGACTGAATAACGGTGTGATTCAGAAAACATCACCTGATATCTCATTAGCTACAGGGGATATTGCCCTACGATTCGATTGCAATGTTATAAACGAAAACTTAGGAAGCGACCATATGACGATAAAAATTAAATCGGATACACTACTTAAAACTAATAACTATAGGAATAGGAGAAACTTTAAAAAAGCCAATCGGGCATCATATAAACAAGCTGTGGAAAGATATATGGATAAGTGTAGTGTACTATCTACAGATCAAGATGCATATGATAGCTTTATGAACAAAAATTCCAGCGAATCCAAGTAGTACTTTTAGACCAAAACCGTATTGGACACAGCATATCTCGCGATCAATAGCTGAAAGACGGTTAGCCCTAGCGAAATTCAGAAGAAATCCAAAGCCCGATAACCTAAAAGTTCTATAAGAGAAGGTTGCATCCTCTAAACGTCTTATTAGAAGGTGCAGATCGAAATCATGGCAATATTTCTGTGAGAACATAAAAAACTTTACTTCATCTAGTGTAATGTGGCAGCGTATGAAATGGCGTAAGGGGTATAAACAAACAAGAACAGCTATAGATCGTGATATTTTTTTTACCCTGAGTTGTTCCCTTTCAATACTTTCTTTCAGAATTGGTACAGCGACATGTCTGCTGGGACAATGCCGGATGAAAGGGCAATCTAGCCTACCTGCGATCATTGCCAGGACTGTGTTAGAGCTGGCCCGTACTCTACGCATCAAAGACGCGGCGCGCTTGCGATATTACATACGATTATTACGCGCAGGCTGGACAGGTTCCTAGAAAAAAATGATTTCTTTGCAGATGTAACGATTCAAATTCTTTATTTATATTTATTTATTTTTATTCTTTCCTTATTCCATTGGATTTAGAAGATCACGATCTTGTTATGACAAACTTGTTAGGCTTATAACACGTATTCAAATAGGGTTTTATAAAAGTATGTCTACCTTCCGATCCTACCTTAGATCCGTTATCGCGATCGTATTTAATTTAGCGACAAGTAAGATTTGCAAGTACGTTGACCAAGTATTTATTTCTCAATATGCGGATGACTTGGTTCTGTATAGTTCAAATAAAAATGTTAATTACGCCATAGCTGATACACAAGCTGCTTTAAATGTCTTTTGTGTAGTGATAGAAGGGATGGGTCTAAAAATTTCTTTTAGAAAAACAAAATGTTGTATAGTTTGCAGGGGAAAGCGTAGAAATGAACCAGATTCACACTTAATTAGTAATGGTGACAGAATCAAAAGAGTTGACAGTGTAAAATAGTTAGGCATGTCAAGGCTTGGCTTGGCTAGACAAGAACCTAAAATTGCGAAAACACATTAATGAGACTCGAGAGAAAACACTTCGATTTTTGAATGTTTTTAAAGTTTTGGCTGGTAGCAAATAGGGGATTCATCCTAAACATCTACGAAGACTCTTTATATCAATAATTAGAAGCAGACTTGATTATGTGAACATTTTTTGATGATAGTAGTATTTATTTTCATTTACGTAAACTAGATATAGTGCAGAATCAGTCCATGAGAGTTATAGGCGGCTTTGTTAAGACTACTCCCCTGTATATAATGGAGAGTGATTTATGCCTTTCACCTTTAACGTAAGACGAAAGTATCTAGCGGCTAAATTTTGGTTAAAAGCAAAATATTTTAAAGGAAGTAAAACAATAGATGTTATAGAGAAGCTTAGTACAACTTGCAATAAGGAGTATTGGAGGAAGAAGAAATTACCGCTGCTAGTTACGGTACATAGAAATTTTGTACAATACTCTATTGAATCCACTAAGAAGTTACATATTTTTTCTCTTAATTCGTGGAGTAGCCATCTTAATATTACTGAGAATATTATTACCAACGGTTTTAATGTTTCAAGGAAACTTATTAGTGCATGAAATTTAGGAAATCATTGTCAGTCATTTCTGGACGACAAATATAATTCTTTTTATAAGCTGTTTATCGATGGGTCAAAAGAGGAATTAGGATCTGGCGCACCAATTTAAGACCCACAGTTAGATATAAAATAGAGGTTTAACATTAATTCAAACATTACTATAATGCATAGTGAGCTTATTGCAATATCAGAATCTTTAAACTATTTACTGTCATGTGAAGGAATAAAATTTGACATCCTATCTGACTCAAAAAGTGCTCTTTTACATTTGGCTCGGCTTACCTCGAGCTTTCGAGGACACCCGATAGCCTATAATATTTTAAAAACCATCGATAAGCTTAAAATCAAATCAAGACTGTTGTTATCCAGTGGATACCCTCCCATGTTGGAATCATGGGCAACGAGATAGCAGACGTAACGGCAAAACAGGCTATTAGTGAGGGAATACCTTATAATTGCTCCCTATTACATAGTGAGATATTAATAACATTTAAACAGAACTGTTTACTAAATTGGCAGGAATACCTCAACGAGAGATCTCGACTTATACACACGCTTCCTCGATACCCATGGTTTCAACAAATAAACAGAAAGCGAGAATTTATATTTAAAATGTTAAGACTACGTTCAGGACACATACTATCAAATAAGTTTAAGTTCCTAATGGGTAAGTTAAGCACACAGAATTGTATAGATTGCGGTTGCACAGACGATGTGTATCACATGTTCATGGAATGTGTGGGAAACGAGTCGGTACGCCCGCCGATTCTTACAAAAAATAATGTGGGTATGTGTAATACTATATAAGCCGCCGCATTGTCAACAGAGGCTAAATGATAGAGGTAGGTGGTGTACCCACGTAAGGCTACAGATTATTATTAGGGCCTATCCTTTATTTAGGTAAATTAATGTATTTTATAAGTAGATTAATTGTACGGGGGTGACATAGTCAAATGTATGACTAAACTCCAAATTAAATATAAGAATAAAAAAAACAACATACCTCCCTTGTGTTTAGGCTCGTTGGATTGGTATTGACAAATACTATACAACTAGATAGTGTTCAGGGTTTGATGATGAAGCCGAAAGGTGGTCAATGGAACCAGCTACTCAAAATAACCCCGCCGTGTTTAGGCTCATTGGATTTGTCTTAAAAAGTACTTTACAGCCAGATAGAGTCTGATGATGGAGCCGGAGAGAAGCTCTAGGAACTCCTCAACTGAACATAATGTCTTCATTGAGTTTTGCCATAAAAGCTTGTTTTTACACTGTCACCCAATTCCCCAGCGGGGACGACAGAAGTGTACTGAGTACACTCACTATTTTTAAAAAGCTCTTTTTAAATTAAAATTATTCTTAAGTCGAATGGACCTGCTCTTAAACTCTGAAAAAAAAAAATATATTTTACTAAACACGTGTAAAAAAATTTCTACTTAGCATTTGAACCTAGGACCTCTCCATTGATAGGATCTTAATGCGCCACTGAACCAACAACGCATTCCCTACAACGAACTAATAATATAAAAATGTCGCAGAAATAACAACTCAAAAACATGATTTATTGAATAAGCACTCGTATATTCGCGAGCATAAAGTTCTATTTCTCTCGTTCTTGCTGTTTTAGTTGAGTCGCTATTGCACTCGTCTAACGATATTTTCTTCTGGGATGTCTGTAAGTCTGCCTTCAGACAGGCTCTTAGCTGAATTATTTATTAGAATGGGGCAAAATGGAAGATTGCGTAGTTTTGTTATTTCAACGTTTATATATATTTAAAGCTTCGAACGAATTGTTTCCGGTGGAGAATATAGCCATGAAAGGAGCTCAACAGACAGAAATGTAAGAAAGTTTTTATTATATTTGTCATATGCTGGAAGGGTGGCCACGGTAAAAGTTGTTAGTGTTCATAACTATCACCCGTATCAGGACTTATAAGCCTCACAACCTATGCCCTATAGGTATCTAAAAATGTTACATCTAACAGCCGTAAAAAGCATTATTTATGTCCTTTATTTAAAAGCCAGGCTCTTTTTATGTAAATGATTGCATGTTTCGCATATAAAAAGGCCTACACAGGGGTTTTGTTTAAAGCCAAAGCATTTTGTAGGCGCGGCGTCCGTGCCGCATTCCCGTAAATTAGTTATATACGAAATAAAGGGTAAACGCAGTAACATTTCAAGATATGTGAGCTTTTTGGAATAATCAAGAGTAATAAACAGAATAGTAATAACATTTTTAAAGTTTGAAATTGAGTAATTTAGATCATAACGTACCTTTTTTTGCAAATTTCGAGAAAGTGTATTATTAAAGAAAAAATAGAGTTTTGTCAAAGTCAAAAATCATTTATTTGTATAGGCCAATACAAAAGTACTCACAATAATAATAATAATAATAGCCCTTAATTCAGATAAAGTACATAGTATTTTTTTTAATGTTTATAATTTATCGCTACTTACTACAATAATTATGTTTATCTTTTGGCAAAGGCCTCCTGCAACTGTCTCCAAAGATCCGTATCTCCAGCGGCTCTGGTCCAAGTGCTTCCAACTACCATCTTAATGTCGTCAACCTACTTTTTAAATGGTCTACCTCATTTTCTCGTAGTCTCTTGGATACCAGTTCATAATTATTTTACTCCATTTCTCCTTTACTCACTCACAAACTTCAAAATTATTACATTTTTTTACATCTGCCACCGAATCGAAACGCGGCCTCCACTGAGAAGATCCGGCGAGAAACTCAGCGGGCTAGTCTTTTAATTTAATTTATTTGGCCTTTCTGTTAACCATTTTTTTTTCAAAATTGTATCATAACCCAATCTGTTTTATCGTCAAGATAATCCAAAATTTTGTAATACCCTTTCTTACAGAGTCTAGTATTGATTGCCTTTCTATACTTATTGATAAGCATGTTTTGGATATCTTTGGGTAATTTATTGTAGAAGTATATGTATCCTCCCCTTTAAGGGTAGCCTATGAAAAGGGCTACACACCATGTAATTTAAGATCATTACACGTTCCATTATCAGCCTTCTACAACCCACTTCAAGGCATAAGCCTACTACCTTTTGTGTCATTCTCCGCGATCCTGTACCAATCTACCCCAACCTCGTTCTTCCTCCAACTCTCGATATATCATCTACCCACCGAGTCACCGGTCGTGACTACGTTGAACTGATTGTTTCATTTGTGATTAAAAAAATACATGGTGAGCCTGCCTTTGCCGCCTCTGGGCAGAACTGAGGTGTGGTGTACATTAGTAGTGTCCGTTTGGGGGTTGTAATAAAATGTAGTTTTTTTTATTAAAAGTCCCATAATGATCCACTACTGGGCAAAGATCTCCCTCCTCCTTTTATATGAGGCTATGATTCAGGCCGATATGCGTAAAGGTCAACACGCGACTGCCTTTTAGGCGACGACATCTTTTAACACGACGACGATGTCCGTGTTCTGGGACCCACTCGGTACTTATTTTAACCCACCTATGGGCATTTATTTCGTTCAATTGACCATGTCTTATCTTAAGGACCAATCGAGAGTCTTGGTATCCGACGAGTGTATATGCAACGAACCAAAAGAAGGAAAGAACCTGATGAAACTCTGTACTCTCTGCCTACCAAGTGATGATATAGAAAATAGGTAGTTATATTATTTTATTATTTATAATAAAATAAAAACACACCAGCACATATATTCTCCTCAATTCCGTGAGGAAACAAAACCACAGTTTTCTGTGAGGAAACAAAACAACAGACACGGAACCGCACAAAGTTTTGATCCGTTAGATAACGTACTCGTAAAACTAAAGTTTCAGAGCTCTTATTCATTATGTCCAAACGCAGTCCGTTACGATAACTCAGTGAAATGTTCGTATTTTGTGCCGCTGAAGACGTAGCGACTTAATCAGCTCCGGCAACATAATCCGGTGAGCGCGTTAAGGTTACAAATATTGGTGGTGGTTTTAGTGGCAAATTTACTGAACACATTCATATTACAAAATTCGGTGAACTTTTATAAAATGTACAATCTAACCGGTGTTCACGGAATTTTGTTGAATTGACGCTTTCAGGTTATTTTGTTACACTTCTTACATATTTTGGGGTATTTTTTAAGGTTTATTAAGATTTGGTGAAACAGCCGGCGGCGCTCGGCTGGTAGTCGGCCGCGCGGCGCACACGACCCACTGCAGGATCGAAATCGCGCCGGCCGGGCCCACGCCCAACACTGACGTCCCGCTCGCACGCTCATTGTCGTCTCGTTCCCCCGTACTTTGTTTCTAATCGCGTCGGGCGCGACGGCAGCGGTTCATGACGTTAGCCGTCGCGCTAAACGTGGCTGTACTGTGTGGTGTCTCCCATACATTTCAGTACATTACAACTCTCCACCGCCACCGTCGCATTGCGTCGGCTATGTAGCGAAACCTTTTGGTTTCAATTTAGTGGTACCACTAAACGACAATTACATGAAGTTATCTTAACGCCCCGCGTTACGTGTTTATTTGGTCATGGGAAATAAGGATGTACTATGTCATGAAACTGAAGGACTGAACTAGATAGTAGCAGAATGTAGTATGCAATACAATAGAGTATTCCAATTTAAACTTTGACTATATAATAACAAAGTATAATTTTGAGAAACATAGTTTTAACCGGCGAGCGTGTATGAAACGAAATATAAGAGTAGAATCCAGAGAAGTCTGAAAGGAAAGAATTTATTGGAACTCTGTACCCTTAGCCTACCCTGCAAAGGACCTGACGTGATGATATAGATCGATATATAGCTGGTTTTTGGTTGGTTTAAGCAGTGATAGCCTAGTGGTTAGACCGTTGGACTGCAAAGTCAAAGGTCTCGGGTTCAAACCCAGGCACGCACCTCTGCCTCTGCAAAATTAATTATCACTTGCTTTAACGGTGAAGGAAAAACATCGTGAGGAAACCTGCATGCCTAATAATTTCTCGAAGGTGTGTGAAGTTCGCCAACCCGCACTAGGCCAGCGTAGTGGACTATGGCCTAAACCCTCTCAGTTTGAGAGGAGGCCCGTGCCCAACAGTAGGGCAGTTTCTTAACAGGGCTTATATTAATATTATTATCATTATAGCTGGTTTTTAGTTTTTGTGTTGTTTAATATGCTTACACTAGCTAAGTAGTAAAGTAAGTTAAACTCATAAGGTATGGTGTGTTGTGGTGGGGGGTGATCCTAGGTTCGGCTCCTAGGTCAGGCAAAGTATTATTGCAATTTTCCTATCGAAAATTATTATTTTTTCTATCAAAAAAATTTCAATGACAGACCGATGTTTCGTGTTAATAAAGTTTTTCTATAAAAATACTCAGTATCAGTCCGGAGTCTGGAATTGCGGTATATGGTAATAGGCTCGCCCCCTATTACATGGGACCTAACATCGTCAGCGAAAAGTCGGTGTACGAAATACACCTCTATCACAGCTATTACTGGAATCAAACATGAGGCTCACGAATAGGCCCTGTTAATCTTTTTTCATATCCGTGGTGCTTTACAACTGGGCATATCCTAGTTGAAGTCTCCTTATCTATGGCTGATCTTCCAATTTTGTTGTGTTTCCCGCTTTGCAAAGGAGAAAAGTAGAATTTTATTTTCCCTACCCCTCCCGTTTTTCTTTCTAATTTAATTTGTTGCGAGTTCCAAGACAATTAAAGTTCCCGGACACCCCAAGGTTCAAACCTTGGTGTCTTCTAAGGAGACTATTGTGGATCCTGGCTTACAGGAGTTACAATGGTGGAAATGTGTGGCGGGCTTAGCTTCATCAAAAAAATACACCTCTACGGGGGTAGTAGAGCTTGAGGAATATAGGCGTGACGGTGTGTTCTCAAATACAACAGTTTATAACATCTATTGTATCCAAACAAACTATAATACATAACTTTTACTTCTAAACATTGTAAACTGAACCGTATTATTAACAAGCTAAGTATTGAAACCGCGTACAAATCTTGTTATAACAACTTTGGCGTTTGTTTGTCGGAAATATCACATGATGAAGTTTCAACTTAATTATTAGTACCTACCCTCGTGTTTTCGGATTATATTATGCATAATCCGAACCCTTTGGTTTAAATATAATGAGACTATTCCTGTATAAATATCTAAAGTGCGTTTCACGAAAGAGTTCCCTCCGTAGTTAAGTTGGTAGCCTTGTTTTGTTAGTGAAGATCGCTGGAGTCAGTGTATTTTTTTTCTTGAATAATTATTATTTTAACGGTGAAATCATATACAAGACTTTAAGAGGTGGTAAAAGAGAAATGGTGTTCAGCTTGGAAAAGCTAAGTGACTGTGAAAAGGCTAAGAAAAAGTTTTTAATTTTATAACAATTACGATGACAGGTTTCCGCCATGTAAAGTAGATAAAATAATGATACGAAGATGCATGTTTCAGGTTTACACGTATTCATCGATATTAACCACTGAAAATTATTAACTTGTATAGATCGAAAAATACAAATGTATTTTTATTACCCTAAGATCCTTACCCTTTTATAAGATCCTGTTGAACTCAGTACTCTCTTCCCACCCTGCCAGGAATCATGCGTGATTATATAGATTACTCTTATTTCTAGAATCATCATGAATGGATTGATGTGATAGATATATTTTGAACGTATTTTCCATTTATTCTAGGTATATTGATTAGCATCACCAAATTCAGTCGTACCAACCTAACGCCGAAGGGAACTTTTTTGTGACACGCACTCTATCTACCGAATTCCATATAACCTGTGTTTTGACAAATCATTTATACATTTATGATCTACTTGGTTTGGTCTAGCGATAAAGGTTATGTGGTGCGGTTCAATTCCTTTCCTTCAATAAGATTTAGGGAAGTGAGCAGATACAATACAATGGGAGTATGTAGGTACTGGGGAAGACCTTTTTTCCTCGGGAAAATCCTGCATAGGACTTCCGCGGGCCTCTGGGGAAGCTCGCGGGGCGTGTCAGATTCCTACCGACTAAAAACCCCAGGATGGCTGACATCAGCACTTTGGAGGGCCTCCGGGATCTCCGTATGGAACGCACCGGTACCCCTCTTGTGCCGCGCTCTGAAGAGCCTGCCATCGGGGGGAGACTTGATAAACCGCTCCCCCGCACCGATGCGGTGCTTAAGGCGAAGTGGGCCACACCACACCACCGTCCTCCTCGGGGTTGCTCGTGAAGGACGCTCAGGGCCCCCGCCCCTTGAGTCCACGACTCCGAAGGCCCCCCTGCTGATGGTGTAGGGGGAGTCCCCGCCAGATATTACGGCGGGAGACGCGAGTAAGCCCGTATGCTTAAGCCACCGGGGAAGACCTACACTATCTTATCTTGACCAAATAGACCGTGACTTATCTGAACGGTAAGTCAAGAGGCTCCGTAACCGGCGAGCATGTATGGGACGAACTTAGAGAGTGGTGGAACCCTATATTCTCTATCTACCCTGTCTATGATCTATCTGGGTTCCAACGTGATGATGTTATATAGATAGATAGAGATTTACAATATTGTTGCTTCATTTTTTGTTATTTATTCGTCCCATATTTTTTTAAAGGTATCAAAGTAATTTTAACTCCACATTTTCCCAGCTCAATACTGTTTGAGAGAAGTTCAAACACGCTGTATATTGGGCGTTTTAAGTAGGTCAGCTGACAGCCCGTCGAGCCACCAAAGTAATCCTGACTTCGGTCGGATGTGGCAATTAGGGGTCCGAAGTTAGCAAGGATTAAATAGGAAAACAGCTGCTTATTTCTGAATGTCTCATAGTTGTCGGCTTAAAAATTATTTCATTTATTTTTAAGTTCATATAGACGGTCATTAGTGTAAGCGATATACCCGGTGTAATTTTAGTAGTCGTAAAGCAAACGTGCAGGTGATGTATCCAATGCGCACTGTTCACTGTACTACAGTACACTACTCAAAAAAATGTAAAAGAAGTACATTTCCATAATTAACTTCTCCATCATCATCATTATCAGCCCGTGTCAGTTCACTGCTAGACGTAGGCCTTTCCCATGGCACGCCACTGACCTCGATCTTCAGCTCTCCTTCTCCTATCCCTGCCCGCTGCCTTACGAATATCGTCGCCCCACCTAGCTATAGGGCGCTCTACACTACATTTGCCGACATGCGGTCTCCACTCAAGAACCAGTCTGCCCCAACGGCCATCGGTTCTGCGGCATATGTGACCTGCCCACTGCCACTTCAGCTTGCTAATTCGCTGAACTATGTCGGTAACCTTGGTTCTCTGACGAATAACTTCGTTTCGGATTCGATCCCTAAGAGAAACTCTTAGCATAGCTCTTTCCATAGCTCGCTGAGCGACCTTGAACTAGTGGATAAGCCGAATAGTGAGTGGCCACGTTTCGGCTCCGTATGTCATTACAGGTAGGACGCCCTGATTAAAAACTTTAACGTTTAAACGTTTTTAGGCATTGAGGTATGGGCGATAAGAAGACTCGATGGAGTTTTCCAATATTTTCTAGCTTCTCCATAACAATACTAATTAAATGCATTAAAAACAAAACTACTTTTATCTATACCAAGCGCAAAATGATATTAATGGGCGGCGCGGCTTTTCAACTGGCCGGTAGATACCGATATACTGGTGTTCCGGATTTTTACCCTAGCTATGCTATCTATGACCTATCCAGTCAGAAGGTAGATGTTAATTATTGAAGTCTTTTCTGTTTCATTTTTTATTACCACTGAACATAAAGTTAGTAACAGTTAAGTAGCCATTGGATATCACCTGGGCTTTCGCTCTACGACGACTAAAAATACACCGTGTATATTAAAAATGTCGCTTATTAGTCTTTTAACAGACGATATACATGTAACATGATTAACGCAAGACCTAAAAGTAGTTTGTTCTAAATCGAGAACTAAATGGATTTCAATTATATCTAATTAAAGTTTCTACCCCCCACTTCATCCGCGTTGACTTTAGACAGAACCTTACATTTTTCCGGTATAAAAAGTATCTTGTGTGTTAATCCAGGTAATAAACTATCTATATTCCAAGATTCATCCAAATCCGTGCAGTCGTTTTTGCGTGATTGTGTAACAAACATCCAAACTTTCACATTTTGCAAGCCACAAACAATCTTTTGTTAACACAAAAAATGGCAAATTTGTTTTTTTAAAGTTTCATAGCGAGGAATGTTTATTCCTCGATTCACTGTATTTAATATGTTTAACCATGATTAAAAACAATACAGTAATTTCAATTTTACTTCTATTGCATTCTATTACAGTTTTGTAGTTAATATCTATCTATCTATATCATCACGCCAAATCCCTTACGGGGTAAGCAGAGAGTACAGAGTTCCAACAGGCTCTTTCCTTACATACCTCTCTGGCTTCCTCTACTCTCATAGTTCGTCTCATACACGCTCGCCGGTTACGGAGACTCCTGACTTGTCCTTCAGATAAGAACCGGTCTATTTGGGAATGGTAAGATAGTCTAGGTCTTCCCCGGTACCTACATCCTTCCACTTTCGCATTGTATATCGGTTGTGTCATTCTTTCTTCGGACATTCTTTCTATATGCCCGAACCAACGGAGCATACCCTTTCTCATCTTTACACCGATACTCTCTTTCATACCTATTTGCTTTCTTACTACGCTATTGCGAATACGGTCAATCAGCTTCACTCCGCACATCTTCCGCAGAGCTCGCATTTCCACCGCATTTATCCTACTTTCATTCACCTTCTTACATACCCAGCTCTCGTTGCCATATAACAGCGCTGGGACAAGCACTCCATTATGTATGGCCAGCTGCGCCATAATATAATAATAATAATAAATAATGTATTTCAATAATAATTCATTACAAACTTAAACTATGTTATTTCATTATCTTAAACTAATTGGTTGCATAAATACCTCGACACATATGCACCCGTGACAACTCTCACAAAAAGACCATCCAAGGTTAATATGGATATCTAAGTTCTTAAGAAAAATGGTATTAAACAATTGAAAATTAGAACTTTCATTTTCGTATTGAATTTTTAAAACAAAAATCTTCTTCTTAGCGATTCGACGGCAAACATGATTATAATTATATGAATGCGGCCCAGAAGTTGGCCACACTGATTGCGGTGTCCGAAGCAGACATAAATCTTTCTGCGTGCAGATGTAAGGGCACGCAGAGCATGATATAAGATGGGACATCGTTTGGGTTGCACCGCACAAACACCCCAGTACTGTCTGTGAATCCTGATCATGCTTCGGCTGACCTGGGCTATAGTCTATTTAAAGACTGAGTGATTCCAGACTGGCCATAGTAATTTATGTCCAGGTGGGGGACTCTCATTAGGTGGAACAAAGGGATTTGGAAGCGATATTCTTTCCATCCAAAGGTTGATGTTAGCTCCAGGGTTAATGGGTCGACACACTTTATGAAGCTCTTACAGCTCTTTAGTCTTTGCTGTACTGGAATGTGACCATGTGTGAGGTGCCGTATGGAAGAGCAAACATCTAATTGGGGGTACATTTTGGTAGTACAATTTCGTCTGCCTCGAGTTTTATTCGGTTTAGTTTCGACTGTGTGTGTTCACATCTCTGCCACCCCAACATGAGGCACATGGGGGTGATGATGGTATGTATGTATGTATACATAAATCTTTTCTTATCTTATATTGTTTTGTTTCATATTAACAGAGTCACGTAGGAAAGTGAATTTCGGTCCGCGTAACTCAGCTTCCTTATGTCCGTTAAGGGTAACTCAGAAAATAAATTTCATAGAAATTGCGTTATGCATACCAAATATGGTCGCCTTAGGAACAAACTAAGTTAGTTTTTGTATTCGAAGTAAAACTCTAATCATTTCTATCTATCTATCTATAACCTGACGCCAGATCCCTTGCGGGGTAGGAAGAGAGTACAGAGTTCCAACAAGTTCTTTCCTTACATACCTCTCTGGCTTCCTCGACTCTCATAGTTCGTCTCATACACGCTCTTTTTTGTAGAAACCTTGCTCCCATTTAGATATTGTAATTTTCTTTTCAATATAATTTTCTGCAAATCTACTGGCGGATCGAAATGCGGTTTTTACTGAGAACATTTGGAGAGAAGCTCATTGCGTCTTTTTTGTCTAATTCTCTTTTCTTTTTTATTGTTTAGCATATTATATAGGTACAATCTTAGAAAATACGAGTATCACACACAAAACCACCCAAACAAAAATTTCTGGGTCATATAAAGATTTGTTTCATGCCAGTTTCGTTTTAAATCATCGAGCGGAGCGACCTCTATGCAGTAACTAGACCAACATGGTTTTATTTTTAACATTTGTTTTTATTCCTTACCAAATTATTACCAAGCAATGCCATCTTTTTAGGAACACTTCCAAAATAAACGAAGACCTAATTTTTCAATCATCACATAAATTTTTTACACACAATGCAATTACAACCTGACTGAATATAAAAGTTAAACAATTCAACTATCTTATCCATATAACCGTTATATTTAATTTATTTATATTAATTTTATCCTACAAACTATTTTATATGGTCATTGAAAAATCAACTGTATATGAAATTATTAACTTTTAAGATCATTAATCCAAACCGCATCCGATAATATATCAGATCCAGGTCACCTAAAAGGGTCCGGGAGGGTGCGTCAGGTGGACTTATGACGTCACAGATAAACCCCCAGATAAATGGCCGCTGCCATTGTTCTAAATTCTAAAAGGTATTTTTATACAATGTATTGTTTCGTATTTTTTTCTTTTAAGCCAGTGTTTGGTATTCTTAAACGTTTTGTTTTATTGTCCTTGGTTGCCGAATTCGGAAAATGTTTAGTATTTTAATGGTGGAAAATTGATTGTATTTGTATTACAAATTATATTTGAAATTGGTAAAAGACGGGGAGTTTTAATTAGGTTATTTTTTACATATTGTATTGGCTTTAATATATTAGAAAGGGCATGACTCATACACAATGTACGCCAGTCAAAGTAAAAGACAAAACAAAAAATGATTTTCTTGCCTTCTTCTCCGCAGAAATCACTTTGAATGATTCTGAATCTCTGCGTAACCCAAAATATTTGATTTGAATGTTTATGTGTGGAAAATCAATCGACACAAGAATAGTTGCAGTATGGCACTTTCTATAGGAAAGAAAAAAATAATACTTAGTTCTCACCCTGATATAGCCTATCATCATCATCATCATCAGCCCGTGTCAGTCCACTGCTGGACGTAGGCCTCTCCCATGGCACGCCACTGAGCTCGATCTTCAGCTCTCCTTCTCCAATCCCTGCCGCTGCCTTACGAATATCGTCACCCCACCTAGCTACAGGGCGCCCTACACTACGTTTGCCGACACGCGGTCTCGACTCAAGAACCAGTCTGCCCCAACGGCCATCGGTTCTGCGGAATATGTGACCTGGCCACTCTCACTTCCGCTTGCTAATTCGCTGAGCTATATAGCCTATATTGTTGATTTAATATAATATATTTCTTCTGCCTCCTCCACTCTCATAATTCATCTCGTAAGTAACTGAAATAAATTAATAGCTAAAAAACAATTTCAAAAACAAGCTTTTATAATAGGTCAGGTAATGGCAGTCAGGCAGTCACGCAATACGCAATTCAAAATGTCCAATCAAAATTAAATGTGTATCCAAATTGTGTGTCTATGCTGTTGGCCGCTGAGGAGTTCCTTCGTCTGGAGCGAATCCTGGGTGTAGTATCAGGTCATGCTTATAACTGAACCAAATGCTAATTTTCAACTCCATAGGACAAGGAAGTGGTTCTAATTTTGCCAGATGTAACACACAAACATTGCAAGTTAAATCCTTGTTATAGTGATGCATGCCGCACGCCGCTTCACCAGTGTTAAACCATCCCCAGCAGTAGCTTAACACTGGTGAAGGTGTTGCTAGTTAAGTACTGCCCATGCATCACATGTAGGGAACCGGGAGTAAATACTTCGGACTCCAACAGCTTAGTATAAACCGTTAGCCACAAAGCCCAATATCCGCGTAAAGCGCTGACTAGGACGATGCGCGTAGAAGCATATCATCATGCCGTGCCTGACCACTTTTAGCTCAGAGTTCGCTTAATTTAGCTTATAGTTATTATAATACCTGCCTATACTGTCCACTGCTGGGCAAAGGCCTTCTCTCACAAATCGAGGTGCGAGAGATTAGATCATACTCCACCACGCGGACCCAATGCCGATTGGTGGAGGCAGGTATGCGGCCACCTGCTGTTGGAACTTATCAAGCCGCCTTTATAACGTTTCCAACTCGGCTTAACGACTTCCACATTAAGTGGTGACCGGGACCAACGGCTTTACGTGCCTTCCAAAGCACGGAGACCCTCGAATATGAAAGTGCCACAAACGGTCACCCATCTCAGGCCAACAGAGTCGAACGCTGCTTAACCTTGGTGATCGGTAAGAACACCGCGGTCGCACAGCGCTACGAGCGCTATAGTTATTAATAATTTGTAACATACCTTTATTTCAATAAATTCTATCTATCTATCTATATCATCACGCCAGATCCCTTGCAGGGTAGGCAGAGGGTACAGAGTTCCAACAGGTTCTTTCCTTACATACCTCTCTGGCTTCTTTCACTCTCATAGTTCGTCGCATACACGCTCGCCGGTTACGGTACGATAAATTAATTTAAAAATAATCATTTTTTTTGTGTTCTCCTGCGTCGGAATTCGTAATTTTCTTGTAAACAATGGAACCAAACATACAACAGTAACGGCATTCATATCTAATTTCCTTACAAATCTAAATGGAATAAATATCCACAACCAGAATAGATCAGTAATCCACTTCGCTACTAATAAACCGTAAAGAAAAATATTCCTTTGAGAAAATAACGAATGCTTTTGATCTATTTATAGAATTCTTTGTATGAAACGCAATAAGGAATATGTTGATCTGAAAGATGAAATACCTGAATATAAACATTTTGTTCATAGATCAAAGATGGAACCCGTTCTGCTAAATATATTTTACATCCGGGGCGCTCGAAGCTCTGTGCGACACAAACTCAAATAATTGATATACAAGCTGTAACATAATAAACGAACCTTGAAAGTAGTTTGTTCTAAATCGGCAATAACTGAATTCATTCCCACTATTCTTCATGAATTTTATATTTTTTTCAAAATTTTAAATGAAGCTGTTACTCCTTCAATTGATTCAAACCAGTAAAGAGATTTCAAATGCATTCCTAAAATTTATTTCTCAATATACACACATACACATACAAATTTCATTGTGGGGTATAAAAATGATTAAAAAAGGGGTAAAAAACTTTAAATTTGGTTTTCGTATTGAATTTGTGAAGTAATTAGCTAATCGGGGTGTCTGAGGTCTTGCGTTATTTATGATACACCTTGTATACTGACATAAACTTAAGGCGCTCGTAGCGCTATGCGACTGCGGAGTTCTTAGCAATCACCAAGGTAAAGCATCCTTCTGCTGGATCAGTTTAAGATGGGTGACCGTTTGTGGCATTTTCATACTCGAGCGTTTCCGTTCTTTGGAAGACACGCTAAGCCGTTGGTCTCGGTTACCACGTAATGTGGTAGTCGTTATGCGAAGTTATAGTCGGCTTGATAAGTTCTAACAGCAGGTGGCCACAAACCTGCCTCAACCAATTCGCCCTGGAACCGCGTGGTGGAGTATGACCTCATATGTCTCACCCCGATTTGTGAGAGAGAGTTTCTGCTGAGCAATAGGACAATATATATAATATTAGCCTTATTAAGACCTGTCCCACTGTTGGGCACGGGCTTCCTCTCAATCTGCGAGGGTTTAGGCCATAGTCCACCACGCTGGCCCAGTGCGGGCGGGCGCCTTCTGGGCCGCGTTCATATAATTATAATCAAGTTTGCCGTTGAAACGCTAAGAAGAAGAAATAAAAATGCCACCGTTTGGAGACTGGAGTTGTGCTCGATATGATAGCAATATCCAGTATAGCAAATACAGATGAGCAAGACAAAATCTTTTCTCGATAACGCTGCAAAGCATCTAATGTCTAATTATTCGTGTTTCTGTGTAAAACTTTTTTAGAAACATCATTTTAATTTTACTTTGCCTTGAAAAAGATACAAAACCATAAACTTCGTACATACTTTCATAAAATAATATAATTATAATAATAGTCCTTTTAGGAAACTGTCCTACCGTTGTGTACGGGCCTCCTCTCAAACTGAGAGGGTTAGGGCCATAGTCCACCACGCTGGCCCAGTGCGGGTTCACGAACTTTACACACCTTCGAGAAACTCTTAGGCATGCAGGTTTGCTCACGATGTTTTCCTTCACCGTTAAAGCAAGTGATAATTAATTTATAATACGCACATGCTTTCGAAAAGACAAAGGTGCGTGCCTGGGTTTGAACCCGAGACCTCTAACTTGGCAGTCCAACGGTCTAACCATTAGGCTATCACTGCTTATTGCAATATTAATAACATAATATGCTGATATTAATATTAGTTATTATTAATTAGCGCGCGAACGAGATGTTAGTTACAAAGATAATAGACAACATAGCCAACGCGCTCAACGCGACAAAGTGACAAGCGACGCGACATCTTCAACACTAGTTAAATTATATATTATTAATTTCTATCGCGATTTTCGTCTTGCTAATCTAGACACAGAATTTCATTAATCAGTCTAGCTGTAAATTGCGTAACGGGCTAATCCTCAAGGGCGTAAACATTTCTTAAGATACAAATATCCATCTTTGTAACAAGCCTCAACAAAATAACGAAACAGAACAACAATGACAGAAACCTCATCTGAATTACTTATATCTATAATATTTTTCACATAAGATGGGTAGTGACAGTTCAAAGTGCTAAACGAAATTAATATTTCCTACAATGGTATTGAGGCATAAAACCATAATTATAGAAACGGGTCATGTCTCTTCAATCAATCAATCAGCCTATCGCAGTCCACTGCTGGACATAGGCCTCTCCTAACACGCGCCATTGCACACGGTCCTCTGCCTTCCGCATTCAGTCTGTCCCAGCGACCTTTTTGAGGTCGTCGGTCCATCTAGCTGGGGGCCGTCCTACCTTACGCTTACCAAGTCACGGTCTCCACTCTAGGACACGTTTGCTCCATCGGTCGTCGGTCCTTCTGCAGATGTGACCAGCCCATTGCCACTTTAGCTTACCGAGTTTGCGAACTATGTCGGTAACTTTGGTTCTTTGTCGGATTACCTCGTTACGAATTTTATCCTTCAAAGAGACGCCGAGCATAGCTCGCTCCATAGCCCGCTGTGCGACTTTAAATTTGTGGACCAGTCCCACTGTGAGTGGCCACGTCTCGGCCCCGTAGGTCATAACGGGTAGGACGCATTGGTTGTACACTTTAGTCTTCAGGCATTGCGGTATAGGCGAAGAGAAAACGTGACGTAGTTTGCCAAATGCTGCCCAACCCAATTGGATCCTGCGGTTGATTTCTTTCTCGAAGTTGTTTCTACCAAATTGGACAACTTGTCCAATGTCATAACATGTCTGTTATTGCCATTGAATTAAGTATAATTTTCTTTGACACTTACAACCCATCTTACATGAAAAATTCTATAGATGAAGCATTGCGCGCGTGGAAACGGAATAAAACTTACCTACCCTAAGGGCCTTTACAGCTTCACCGTACAAGAGGACAAGCACGCACCCACTACGCTCGAGCCAAAAGGGCAAGGGGGTAACTAACTCAAGGGTGCCTCAAGGAGGAACGGCCTCGGCTTGGGCGGTCGCTATGGGGGAGGGCATGTACTAGGTGTCTCGCCGTGGTGCTCTGCACCGGCCGGCGGGCAAGGGATTCTCCGACCTCTCGACGAGGTCGATGTCTGATCCTGTGTGCAGTATCTGTATCCCAAAGGAGGGATGTAGGGTATCGGGAGAGTCAAAACCACAATCCTTGCATTCGTTCTGGTTTCTTCCCTTTCAAAAACCATAATCTTGGTTTTCTTTACATTCAAGTTTAAGCCATTGTTCATGCAGTCGTCTTTCATAACTGTGACTAGTGTTTGCAGATCAGTGGCTGTTGGCGCTATTAAAACCGCGTCATCTGCATAAAGTAGATGGTTTACCACTAGGTCACCCATTTGTATACCTTCATTCATCGCTTTCAGTCTTTGAAGACTTTAATCCAGATATATTATAAACAGTCTAGCGGACAACACGCAAGCAAACCAGGGTGACCTGTTACCACCCACCCGTACGCATGCCTTGCAGTCCAGCCGTCCAGTCCACTTATGTGGATAAGTGGACTGGACGGCTCGCAACAGAGTGCCATCTATACCATACTCTGGCAAAATGTCCCAAAGTCTCTTTCGCACAAATCTGTCAAACGCCTTCTCCAGATTTGCAAAACCGCAGAAAGCCTTCCGGCCCACTGCCAGATGCTTCTCTACGATGTTGCGGAGAGAGTAAACTCCGATGATCCGAACATCCTCTTCCAGACCTGAAACCCCCTTGTGCCTCGCACAACATTCCATCCGACTTCTCGCGACTTTTATAGTTACCACTTCCAAATATGTATAATTACACTCTTGTAAACGCACACAGGGATTTAATTCATCGTGGGAATCTTCGCGTGAACCGAAGTATTATAATAAAGAGTCGACATAACCCCTAGTATTTAAAAAATATATCATATGATCAACATTCATATCACAAACTCAAACAGCGACCGTAAAATCTAACCGGCACGAAAATTTCACATGAAATGCAAATAAACCAATAACCGTGCTTCCGCATAACGTTATTACCGGTTTATACCACATTCGTTCAACTCATAACCGCCGAAACATTGCCAAACAATATATAGCGTCTATATTAATCAAGAACCTTCAGAAAACAACCTAAAATTAACTCAGCCCACCTTCCGAAGGGAAATTAATGGGCATCAATAAAGTTTCAATGTTTTCGCGGGAAACTACGCTGCCATTACCGGTCGGCCATTTTGTCGGGCCCTCAGATAATTTAGTAAAATGGCGGATGACTGGCACGTTCGGATAGGCTGATTTATTAAAGTATTTACATGGAAAACGTTGAGGCATTTTGAGCAGTTTGATTGCTTTCTTGGTAGGTAAGTCCTTTTACATCGATTATTTCGGAATAGACTATGATTTAAGGTGAAGGTAGTGAAATTATGTGGAAACATCAAGAGGCCACATCAAGATCTAGAATTCGCGCTTAAGTGCTGAAACGTCTAGAAGGTTCCTCCCCTTTAATTATCGTCGGCGCGCGGTCGCGGTGAACAAGTACCTATTTGTTCACATACAAATAGGTATGTAATAATAATACGAGTACCGCTTTGTGGGCCGCGTCGGCTATTGTTCGATGTACTTCTATCGATGTACTTAGAGGATTCGGGTCCGCTCTAGAACTTTCATATGAGTATAAAAGGAACACAGAACGCGGGGACGGACACAGTCTCTTCTCGGAAGCGATAGTGATCAAATCGGAGAACAAGCAATGAGTGGAATACACCGGCGACTTTAGCAACGATATACGGATACTACAAGAGTAGTACAAGTGTGTGGTTGGTTCGCGCGTTATTCGGCATTTAATTACCCCGCAAACGTAACAATATTTTAGTTTTAGTCTCCGTAACCAGCGAACATGTCAGACGAACTATGAGAATGAAAGAAGCCAGAGAGGTATGTAAGGTAAGAACCTGTTAAAGCTCTGTACTCTCTGCCTACCTCGCAAGAGATCTGGCGTAATGATATAGATAAATAGATAATCTAAGAATCATATTGGTAAATTCTTTTATTCGGTGTCCTAATATTTTAATGGTTGATATTTTTATGCAATATTTTTGCAGGTTTCACTTGTATTCTTCTATAAATTTTTGTCCCAGCTCTATTTGAGACTTCGTATTCCTTGTCATAAATTCAGTACTGGCTTCGGCTTACATTATGAAGGTCACTATAAACTTGTCTAACCCAAAAGGTGTATAATTGTTGAAATAAAACTATACTTCGAATATTATCGCAGTTTCTTTATTTTTAAGTTCCCGTTTCTAGTATTTTGACGTCCAAAAGGGTTAATTCAAACTTCCTAATTATTTTTGTTGGTCCAGTCTCGGTGTATCGAGGTCTTGCTAGGCGCATTTTTAGATTTAATTATTAATGACAGAATCCCATGCCCAGAAATCAAAAGTAAACCGCGATAAAATCTGAAAAATTGTTTTGTTTTCATGTGTAATATTCACGTAAATTTACAATCTAGTACAGAGAATTGAGGCTGTTTTTCAACTAATATGGCATACCTATTTGCCCTTTCTTATTAATCCAATCCTATTTGACGAGGGCTTAGGCCAATGGTTAAAGCGTGGGCTTTGCTAATTAGATCGAGCAGTCGTAGATTTAATCCTCGCTTGGAACAAATGTTACCGGGTTTATGCATGTGAAATTCAGGTTTGTAAACGCACCCACGGCAAAAAAAATATTATACTAGTGTAGGCCAAAAAAATGGACAAACCCAAGTTAGATTTGCTCTCTGAGCTGCTAAATGCTTCTATAATGTCCCTTTTTAAATTTCTCATCGAATGATAGGTAAAAATAACGAACAAATTTAAAATTGTCCGATTTTGTCCTATACTTGTACTTTGAAGCCTTGCTTCTTGCCAAGTTCATGATACTAGGCCAACGGAATTTGGCTTATGTATGTAAGATCGGTGACAATGTAATTATATGGTACCATGAATCTGGTCTGATGGTGGTGTCGGAAGGTGGCCCTAGAAATATGTAAACTAAACAACATAGACCCTCGAGTTTAGGCTTGTTAGATTGGTATTGACAAGTAATATATAAATATAATAGTTCTCAGTGTCTGATAATGAAGCCGAAATGTACCGAACCACCCAATTACTCACTATAACCCCGCCTTGATGGGCTCGTTGGATTTGTTTTGACGTGTACTTTAAACCTGGATGGTGTCCAGGGTCTGATTATGGAGAGGGAAGGAAGCCATAGGAACTCCTACGCAAGATATCTTCGTTGAGTTTTTACTATAAAAGCTTGTTCTTAAAGGTAATGTCGCGACCCCTATACATCGCTACATAGTTGCGACTACCTACCAATAGATGGTGCTGATTCCTTTTCCTGTCTTCCTGGTAATAGTTATGATCGGTAACGGTAATATGGTAAAGTTCTTGAGGTATCCGGAGGTAATGTAATAAGCGTACGCTACATCACTCCCCCTCTAGCGAAGCGTACGTTTGGTTAGACTGCGCGGCCGGAACGTGTGACGTAGCGTGCGCTCAAATCTGGTAGATCGGACGCGGCCACAGCTGATGTATTCGGCGCGGTAGACAAACTCGTAGCTCGCGACGTTGGCGCAGTGGTTGCGAGTGCGTCGACCGCGACATGTATGGCGAATCGTCAGCACCATCTATTGGTAGGTAGTCGCAACTATGTAGCGAATTATAAGGGTCGCATATATCGTATAGGGGTCGTAGAGTAAGGTATTTTAAAATAAAATTAGATAATATATGTTACATTTCTTTTTAAATACATACATTATTATAATTGCTTTAACTCATTTCAAACGTACTTCGTTCCGCTGTATGAAATACGTTTAACCATGATTAAAAGTAATGCAACGATAACAATTGCACTTCTTAACATTATTTTCCAATATAACCGGTTTTGTAGTAAAGCAACGCCAAGTCCATTCGATTCAAGTCGCTGAAATGAAGATGCTTCGGTGGATGTGCGGGGTGACGAGACTCGATAAAATTCGCAACGAGTACGTTCGCGGGAGTCTCGGTGTTCGCGACATCGATGATAAGCCATAAGCAAGAAGACTCCGTTGGTATGGCCACATAAAGAGAAGACCTCCCGATTATGTGGGTAATATTTTGGCCAATCTAAACCTATCCCAGACCTAGAGGGCAGCCAAAAACAAGATGGGCAGATGTGGTCAAGAAGGACATGTATATCTGCAATGCCTCCGAACACACGTCCGACGGAGTGAAGTGGAAGAAGATAATTAGGAAGGCAGACCCCACCATCAGATGGGAATAATAATTGCTGAGAGAGAGAGATAACCAGTTTTGTAGTTAAATTGGATATCTAAGATTTAAAAAAAGTGAAATGTAACTTTAATTTTGGAACTTTTTATTTTATTTTCGAAGTTTGTTTTTACTATAAAATCATCTATAGTGCGACAAAGATCTTTTGGTTCATGGATAAAATTGACAGGAGAGGGTTGGTGTGAACTTGGGTTTACATTTAAGAAAAATCTTGTTCCGAGGAGATATTTCAACATATGAGTCTGCACGCTTACTAATTTAAAAAGAATTTGGGTAAAGGACAGGTTCTGCGCCCATACATGATTTGCCCCACAACCAACAGCAATAAAAAAATACTTGTATGATTTCAAATCACCCATAAATTTTTTAAGGCATTTATTATTAAACGGACAAGTGGGGGAATTGCAATATTGCACAAAATGAATTGGATTTTGAGGTTATAATTCAGTAGCCATTAATACACAATATTTTGTGTTGACATTCAGTAAAGATGTCGGCGACTTCGATATAAGTAATCACAATACTTTGAAATATTCGTCTTAGATTGCAAATTGTCCGTTAGATACGGATATTTGCCATTATTTTAATAAAATAGAGAAATAATGATGGCATGGGTGAAACGTGTGTTGGTTCTGGGGCAATTTTTAAAAATGACATTTCATAGCAAAACGGCAACTCTGCGACTGTCATGAAGTGACGTTTCACTTGATGACAGCTTTAGTTCCGTTTTTGGCCGCGGGCCAAAAGATCCTTGTACGACGTTAATTTGAATTCCAAGATGCCAGAAACAATTGAATAATCTACACTTTTAGGGTAACTTTGCCTGCTTTAGGCCATTTAAGCAAACCTGTGTCTGCAAATCAATTTTTGTCAATGATAATAAAGTCACAAGTTAGGTGTCCAGGTTCGTTTTCGCATTGATATTGTAAAGAAAAATGTAATAGGGTTGACTTAGGCCTTGCTGTATTTCCTGGAGCCCCTCCAAAGTGCTGATGTCGGCCACCCTAGGGTTTTTAGCAGGTAGGAATCCGACACGCCCCACGAACGTCCCCCGTGGCTCGCGAAAGTCCTATGCAGGATTTTCGCCAGTTAAAAAAAATAAATGTCTTTGCGTTATTTACTTTACACTTTCTATAAACGGCTTGTACATCATACAATAACCCTTAACAGGAACTGCAGACATAAACGGTAGTTATAAAGCGCCATGAATTCCTATATAAAGCACTCGTTATGGATCGGATGGGCGGACATGGAATATAGAACATTGTGGTTATACGCCCACCCATAACATTACAGGCCTTGTCAAATATAAAGCGATCCGAACACATGGCGAGGCGATTTTATTTCTATTATTATAGGACCTAACATCGTCGGCGAAAAATTGAGTGTACACAGTACACCTCTACCATCCTCGGAATAAATGCATGACGGAGTACTGTGTTTATAAAATAAAAACCGTAGTAGTTCACTAAGTATTTTTCCGGTATAGTCCCAAACACCCAGAACGGGTTAAACATTTGTGAGCCACACAAAGATCAGTTCCTTGCGGAAATCGAACCCACAACTACTCAATCAGGTTGACGGAGTGGCTTAAGCTCTTACGAGGCATGCATTTTAAGTTCTGTCGTTTCCATATTTCCCGGCAATTTTAAATTTGGAACTGTTCTATATTCGAATGTGTTTAAATTTTGATTCTCAAAATAGTTGAAAGTATTATGATTAATGCTATTGTTTAGTCACAGCGTCGAATGGAATCTGTCAGGTAACGTACGAAAATGAATCTTTCTAAGGAAAATGTTCGTGCAATAATTTTCTACAACTTTAGAAGAGGCCTGACAAGGATTCAGTGTTTTGAAGAGCTAACATCTGTATTCAGTGATGAAGCCCCATGTCTGCGGACTGTCGAACGCTGGTATTTAGAATTCCAGCGTGGCCATACTAGTGTTAGTGACAAATCTCGCGAAGGACGCCCAAAATCCGCCTTCACTGAAGATAACATCATTGCTGTGAGACAACTAATTCTCGAAGATCGTCATGTGACGTATCGAGACATAGAGGTTCTATTAGGAATCTCAGGGACAACCATTCAGAAGATCTTGCATGAAGCGCTTGGTGTGAGAAAGCTAGTTTGCCGTTGGATACCGCATCTGCTTTCCGACGATCACAAGGCGGCCCGCGTCAGATGGTGTAAGAAAACTCTGCAAAGGTTCAACCGAGGAGAGTCAAATCACGTCTACGACATCATCAGTGGTGACGAATCTTGGATCTATGCCTACGATCCTGATTCCAAACAACAATCTACAATCTGGGTCTTTCAAGACGAGCCAAAGCCGACTAAAGTTGTTCGTTCTCGAAGCACGTCAAAGAAGATGGTGGCCACGTTCGTTGAAAAAACCGGCCATGTTGCGACTATTGCATTTGAAGATCGTAGAACGGTTAACGCAGAGTGGTATACCGCAGTTTGTTTACCACAAGTCATCGCCGAACTTCGAAAATCTAACTCAAAGCGACGCAGTGCAGGATTGCACCACGACAACGCAAGCTCACACAGCGCTCGTCAAACGATTGAGTATTTGAAGCTGGAAAAAGTTGAAATTCTTACTGACCTAAGCCCTAACGATTTCTTTACATTTCCTAAAATTAAGAAAAGTCTTCGTGGTCAAAGGTTCCAGTCCGGTGAAGAAGCAGTTGACGCTTACAAGTCAGGCATTTTGAACACCCCCACTTTAGAGTAGAATAAATGTTATAATAACTGGTTTGAGCGAATGGAAAAGTGTATTAAGCTACGTGGTGAATACTTTGAAAAACAATAAAAAGTACTATAGGGTTCTAGTTGTGTTTTTTTCTTCATACGACAAAACTTAAAAGGCATGCCTCGTAACCACTAGAGCGATCATCTGAAAACCATCCTATTGTCAAAATATATGTAAAATTGACAATTAATTTATGATAGTACAGAAAGCGAAACAGGTTCGTAAGGAAAGAAGACCCTGTTGAAACTCTGTACTGTCTACCTACCCCGCAAGGTATCTGGCGTGATGATATAGATAGATAAAGTAAATTCCGTCCGTAGGATTTATGCGAAATTTAGTTTTATTTTTTCAAAAGGAAGAAATCTGATGGAACGTTGTACTCTCCGCCTACCCCACTAGGAATCTGATGTGATGATATACATAGATAAATTAAATATCCTCATGTGGTGTGATGTCGACACAGATAGTTACCTAGCAGGATTTAACAAAATAAATGATTTGAGTTCGATTTACATGTAGAAATTGATTGGTTCCAAGCCAGCGAACCCGATGTCACTAGAGCGGGACAGGTGGTTCGATTTATATATAAATTACTTGTTGACATTCTCTATTAGTAGTGATAGTGTAGCGGGCATGATCGCGAGAACCAGGGTTTAAATATGAACTTTCATATGTCTGCTTTAACGGTGACAGAAAACATCGTGAGGAAACCTGCATGCCTAAAAGTTTCTCGAAGGTGTGTGAAGTTCGCCAACCCGCACTGGGCCAGCGTGGTAGACTATGCCCTAAACCCTCTCAGTTTGAGAGAAGGCCCGTGCCCAACAGTGGGACAGTTTCTTCATAGGGCTTTTATTATTATTATTATATGCATGTTTTCAAAATTTATGTGCGCTTCAGGCCTTGCTAATCGTGGGTGCAAAATGTAGAGGTTCCGAATACTTAAAAAACGTCAAAAGACTTGTAAAACGATGTTTTCAAAGAATGATAACATGTAGGTGTACTATATACACCTATACCTACCTTCGGGAAAGGCTTACTGGATGCCTGATGGAATGTCCTCTCGGTATCCCCTATTTAACCCCTTAGGCCCACCTGCACGAACTAGGGTTATTGTTACCTATTGACTAACTCGAGTTTATAACGTTAAGTTGAAGGCAGTTTTAGTCAATAGGTAACGCTAAGCTGTTGGAGTTCTGTACTCTCTACCTACCCTGCAAGGGATCTGGCGTGATGATATAGATAGATAGATAGGTAACGCTAACCGTGGTTCGTGCAACTGGGCCTTAGAAGATGAATTTTACAAAACCACTATGATACTAAATACTATGAAAATACTGCTCATAAATGTGATATAATGTACCAGTGCATTTATTTCGAATTCAAGATGTCCAGGACTTTTGAAACACTGAAATAAGGCATTATCTATCAGTCAGTCAGTTAGTTTTCTATCTAACGCATCAAGCCAGATCCCTTGCGGCGTAGTCAGAGAGTACAGAGTTCCATCAGGTTCTTTCCTTACAGACCTCTTTGGCTTTCTCCACTCTCATAGTTAGTCTCATATACGCTCGGCGATTGCGCAGACTTTTGACTTGCCCTTCAGATAAGACACGGTCTATTTAGTCATAAGATAGCCTAGGTCTTACCCGGTATCCACATCCTTCCAATTTCTCATGTTCTTTTTATTATTTTTAAGAAGTTTAATGTGTGCCTCGTTGATCTAGTGGCGAATCGTGCGCTTTGTAAACACGATGTCCTGGTTAAAATCCTAGGTTGGACAAATGTAGTTTTGCTGTCGAAAAATTTCCAGTATCAGTAATAATCTGGAATTGTGCCGGGAATATGGGTATAGACTCGCCCCGTATTCCATGGGACCTAACATCGTCGGTGACAAGTGGGTAACAGTAACACAGTACACCTTTGCCACCCCCACTTGGGGAATATAGCCGTGACGGCGTTTTTTTATTTAGTTTAATTTACTGCTTGCACCAAATCACTCACTAACAAAAGTCTCCTCAAACATTAATAGTTCAAACATAATCTAAGATACAAGTATGTGCGACTAACCCTAGTATTAACACAAAAAATCTAGGTTCCCAAATAAAATCCGTTAAATACACACAGTACATAGAATCAAGGTCAAAAAAGGGGTTGGTAAGCCGCCAAAGGTAAGGCCATCAGAATGATAGATGACCGGCCGACGTAATCTACGTTTTTTCATTAACCGCCGTGAAAACGATCAATCTTTAGTATATAAGCTGTTTTAATCAAAACCCTACGATTACTGGTTCAACAAAATGTCGGTAAAATGAAAGTTTATATTTATCCCCATAAATAAACAACACACCGTCACGCCTATATTTCCCAAGCGGGGGTGGTATAGGTGTACCTACTGAGTACACCTACATTTCGCCGACGATGTTAGGTCCCATGTAACAGGGGGCGAGCCTATTGTCATATACCGGGCACAATTCCAAATTCCGGACTTATACTGGAAATTTTTCGTTAGAAAAATTACATTTATCTGACCTAGGACTTGAACTCAGGACCACGTGATCACAAAGCGATGCGCTTTGCCCCTAAACCAACGAAGCAGTCAATGAATAAACAAATAAATACTCCCTATATTCCGAACACGCTCACGCCTATATATCCCAAGCGGCTAATACACCCCATGCATTGTACACCCACATTTCATTGAGAATGTTAGGGTCAATGTAATAGGGGGCAAGCGTACGTATTGCCATTATATCGGGCACAATGCCAGACACCCTTTAACTCCTATGAACACTCACCATTCTCCACTATATTTTACATGAAAAAAGGAATATAGGTATCGGGAAAGTTGCATTTTTTTTAAACATAGTATCACACTAGGATTTATTCCTGTGTCGTGGGTGCATTTACAAACATGAAAATTCTTGTACACAAATACTCAGACCGGAACAAATAATTGTGGGTCACACAAAGATTTGTCCCGTACGAATCGAACCCGTGACTATTAGACACAGGGGCGGCAGTGGGCAGTAGTTTAAGCTCTTACTCACTGCGCTAAATCGTCCGTTCGTAAATTATTAACCTAATTTTTTTTTTATAATAATATCAGCCTTTACTGCCCACTGCTAGGCAAAGACCTTCTTTCGCAAATCGAAGTAAGAGAGATTAAGACATACCACGCGAGACCAGTGCAGATTAATGGAGACAGGTTTGTGGCCACCTGCTGTTGGAACTTATCAAGCCGCCTTTAAGGCTTCCGACTCGGCTTAACGACTACCACACTAAGTGGTAACCAGGACCTTCCGAAGCACGGAGACGCTCGAATATGAAAATGCCACAAACGGTCACCCATCAATCTATTCTATTACCACTTCTTGACTATGCCGATGTAAGCTTTCTCGATGCAAGTGAGGAACTTCTGAATAAACTCGAACGGCTGCAAAATTTGTGCATCCGCTTCATTCTTAGCCTTCGGAAATTCGACCATGTGTCAAAATTTCGTAGGCGGTTGAAGTGGTTGCCTATTCGGCAGCATCGGGATACTCATATTCTCTCTGTGCTTTTCTCTGTTCTTAATAATCCAAATTACCCAGTATACCTTCGTGAACGCTTTGACTATCTTGTCCCCAGGGGAAAACCCTGTCACTCCACCTCTTCTCTTTTACTTAGTACACCCCGACATACCTCAAGTCGATATGATAGCTTATTTACTGTGCGTGCTGTGCGTTTATGGAACTCTCTCCCTCACTCTTTACGTGATAGCCCTACTCTACAGATTTTCAAGAGAAGAATTAGACAACATTTCCTATCTATGTAAAATGTTTGTATGTATGTCTGTATATATCTATGTAGTATATTATTTTATGGTATTATATAGTATGCAGTATATTTGTGGATATATATCTGTAGTTTATACCTCTAATATCTTTTGTGTTGTACACTTATTACTATCCTCCTTTTAATGATTTGTTTCTCTATCACTCAAAGGTTTGCTGGTAGAGAACTCGACTTTGAGTTAAGCTCGCCTTTGTACATTTATCTATTCTTTAATTTTAATTTTATAATTAGAACTATTTATACAATAAAGAATTAAGAATCTCGGGCTAACCGAGTCGAACGCTGCTTAACCCTAGTAATCGGTGATAACACCGCTATTGCACAGCGCTACGAGTGCCTTATGCTACCTCCACCTCAATTTATATATGTATATAAATTAATAACCTAAATTTGTTTAGTTTACACTCTGACATGTAGGGTCCAATAATTGATTTTTATGTCATCAGTCCTTTTAAGCACTGTAAGAAAACAAAAGCTAGTTTTCACATTTTTTGTATAAATAAATTAGAAAAATAGTAATAGAATATACCAACCACCGTAACTTAGACCGTTTCGTATCTGACGGGCAAATCAAGAGTCTCCGTAACCAGGGAACGTGTGACATGAACTATGAGAATGGAGGAAACGAGAGAGGTCTAAAAGAAAAGAACCTGTTGGAACACTGTAATCTTCACTTACCCTGCATGGGGTCTGGCGTAATAATATAAACGAATATATTTTATTACAGATATGCAATGCGAAAGTGGAAAGATGTAGGTACCGGAGAAGACCTAGACTATCTTACCATGACCAAATAGACTGAGTCTTATCTAAAGGACAAGTTTAGAGGCTGCGTAACCGACGAGCGTGTATGAGACGAACCATGAGAGTGGAGGAAGCCAGAAAGGTATGTAAGGAAAGAACCTGTTGTTACTCTGTTCTCTCTGCTTACTTCGCAAGGGATCTGGCGTGATGATATAGATAGATAGATAGAATATATTTTATACTAATAAAGCGCTCAGAGCTCTCTGGGACTATAGTCTTCTTAACGATCATCCAAGTAAAGCAGCGTTTGGCTTCAATCTGTGATGGGTGATCGTTTGGTTACATTTTCATTTTTTAACGTGTCCATAGTTTAGAGGGCACGTTAAGCCTTTGGCCTGGTTCTAGTGGTAAATAATCCGCATAGCAATCCGCATCCGCATAGCTATAGCGTTCGAATCCTAGATAGGACAAAGTGTGGCTATCCTATCAAAGAATCCCAGTATCAGACCGAAGTCTGGAACTGTGCCCGGTAAAATGGCAATAGGCTCGTCCCCTATTACAAGGGACCTAACATTTTCTACAAGTCTAAAAGTCGGTGTATACAGTACACCGTTGCCACCCCGCTTGAGAAATACACGCGTGAGGATATTATCAGTTGTCGAATTCGGTCAGTTTGACTCAATCAAGTACATTATTCTATGACCACATTTATTTATTTTGATCTAACTAGGTCATAGATATGTAGGCTCGAAGTACCAGTACCGCTAAAGCCCGCATATCTGACTCCACGTAGAATCTGATAACCGTTTGTTGATTGCGAATTTACGACGAACACTACGGTATACGCTTATCACCCACATACAAGTTTCAAAGGTCATCTAGAACTCTCTTTTAAAACCTTATTCAAGTTATATACCGACACGCCTATATTCCCCAAGTCTACTATTATACTTATGTGTTAGATATTGTTTAATTACCTAGAAACCATCAAGGATATTTAAGAAAGGGTAATAAATTAAAAAAATTGCTAAAGAAGTTACAGAATGGTGTCCCAGACATTATAAACGGTTGAAAGGGAGACAACGTCGAAGGTGGGAAGATGATATAAAAAGAGTAGCACGCATTATTTGGATAAGAAAGGCACTAGATAATGCATTGTGGAAAGCCTATACTAAAACGCAAGACAATCTTTAAAAAACCGGTGTCAAATGAAGGATATTTACTTTTTAACCTCTCATATTTATACTGGTTTAAAAGATTGTGTAACATATGAAAGGTTGTTGATAATAATCTGGCGTGATAATATAGAATATAGCATAAAATAACAGTGGGATTACTCAAAAGATGTATCTACAATGTATATTTATGATATACGATGACAATCTAAATTGCTGGCCGAATATAAAAGTGGCACAACTAAATAATATGGTAATTTGAAATAGCACTCTAATTTCAAAAGTGAAAGCTTATCAGCCTTATTGTCCTATTTATTAATATTTTAGATGATTTGTTGAATCTGGATGGGATTATTAGTATAATAATTGTACACATCATTAGTGCTTAATTTAATCATTCAATCAATCACATTGAAACGTACATGAATGTTTGAATTACATGTGAATTACATGTGAATATCGCTGATGTTAATTTACATAAAACATGGGTATAATTAGAAAGAAGAAAGAAAAGACATTTATTCAATCACACTCACGTCGTAATTGAGATACTAAAATTAATAACGAAAATAATAACTAAAAATAATAACAAAGAGCAAACAAAAAACAGCTAGCCAAAACATTTACAGACACCAGAGGTTGTGTGGGGTTGAATAGGATACTGCCTCAGCATATTGCTACACCATAACGATGGATCATGGTGCAGCGCTGGTATTCTGACAGCACCAATAAGGGCGACATTAGAGATGCCAACCTGGACTTAAGGGGAATAAAATTACGTGCAGAAAATTTCTTTATGCCACAGCTTTTATCCATGCCCTGTAGCTAGGTGGGGCGACGATATTCGTAGGGCGGCGGGCAGGGATTGGAGGAGGAGAGCTGGGGATCGAGCTCAGTGGCGTGCCATGGGAGAGGCCTACGTCCAGCAGTGGACTGACACGGGCTGATGATGATGATGATGATGACAGCTTTTATTACTAAATGGACTAGCTGTCTATAACGCTGTGACAGGACTCTATAGAAATATTTATCCACATACTGTATAGTGGTATTTACAATATTCTATATTTAGACAACCTTTTTCATTGAATTCTAATATCATTTTTTATTTTGATAGGTCTACTTGAGAATCTGATTTATGTAGGCTTATTTGCTTGATATTTTAGATAAATGTATCCACTGAGCTGTGAAGATTATTTTCGTGTTTTAAATATGGTATTCTAAAACAAAAAACTAGATATGTGAAATGTCGACGAGTTAAGAAGTTTTAAGGTACCCCGGAATAACTATGCCTTTTGAACGTCTAACACCTCAGTCCTCTTCATCAAACGCTAGGAAAGTTTATAAAAGTTCCTTTTCAGTTACCCAGTGATATTCAGTTGAGTTTTTTATTTGTCTACTAATATTATAAAGAGAAAAAAAAATGAAAAATAAAGAGAAAGAATTAATAAAAAAAACAGATATACAATGCGACAATACAGTGGAAGAATGTAGGTACCGGGGAAAACCTAGACTATCTTACCATGACCAAATAGACCGTGTTTTATCTGAAGGGCAAGTCAAGAGTCTCCGTAACCGGCAAGCGTGTATTAGACGAACTATAAGAGTGGAGGAAACCAGAGAGGTCTGTAAGAAAAGAACCTGTTTTGGAACTCTGTACTCTCTACCTACCCCGCAAGGGAACTGGCGTGATGATATAGATAGATAGAAAAAAATTGTTTGTTTGTAATCGATGAATCGTAGTGTCAGAGAACTACTTAGCCGATTTTAATAAATATTTCACCATTAGAAAACTACATTCTCTAGAAGTAACATAGGCCAAGTTGGTGTCGTTACTGGCGACCGGGAGCTGCGGAAATCCGTCACGCCCATATTCACCCAAACGGGGGTAACAGAGGTGTACTGCGTACACCCACTTTTCGCCGACGATTTTAGGTCTCATGTTGTAGGAAGCGAGACTATTGTTACTTACGGGTACAATTCCAGACTCCGGACTAATACTGGGAATGTTTTGATAAAAAACAACATACGTCTGACCTAGGATTTGAACCCCTCATGATCGCAACGCGTATTTTTCGCAACAAGACCGACGAGACAGCCTCCGGTCTTTAGGCTTGTCTCCGTTGTTAATTCGGTCAATCAATCAATCAGCCTATCGCAGTCCACTGCTGGACATAGGCCTCTCCTAACACGCGCCATTGCACACGGTCCTCCGCCTTCCGCATCCAGTCTGTCCCAGCGACCTTTTTGAGGTCGTCGGTCCATCTAACTGGGGGCCGTCCTACCTTACTCTTACCAAGTTGCGGTCTCCACTCTAGGGCACGTTTGCTCCATCGGCCGTCGTTCCTTCTGCAGATGTGACCAGCCCATTGCCACTTTAGCTTACTGAGTTTGCGAGCTATGTCGGTTACTTTGTTTCTTTGTCGGATTACCTCGTTACGAATTTTATCCTTCAAAGAGAAATAATTAGAGAGTTAATTAGGTGTCCTCGTTAAATTCTAAAAACCATTTCTGCTGCTCCGTCATTAGTCTGCCTACATAAGCTTTACTAGGGACCTTTGACAGGGTCACCTTACGAAGTTTACGTCACATCACTTTCTTACCCTCACCATTATCTCGACCGACCCAGTCCACTGGAACAGATTACCGTAAAACTTAATCTTCCAACACGTTCAAATCACCTACTAACAAACGTATTATCTTGTTAGTCTAGTAGCAAAGCGCATCGCTTTGTGATCACGAGGGGTCAAATCCTAGGTCGGACAAGCGTAGTTTTTCTAACGAAAACTTCCCAGTACGAGTCCGGAGTCTAGAATTGTTCCCGGTATATGGCAATAGGCTCGCCCCCTATTACATGGGACCTAACATCGTCGGCGAAACGTGGGTGTACTCAGTACATCTCTGCCACCCCCGCTTGGGAGGCGCGACGGTGTGTGTATTATCAGGTATTTAGAATCTGCCCTTATAGCTGTGTTTGTGTATAACCCCGGCCACCTTGGTCTATTAGCGAAAAGTGCGGCTGTCGATCACGAGATCCTGCGTGAATCTAAAGTCAGGCAATATGTTTCAAAGGCAGTCTCTCTGGAATTGTGTCCGGTATAATGGCAATAGACACGGCTCCTATTACACTGGGACTAAACGTCGTTGTTAAGTCCCAATATAATAGGAAAATCCATATCCCCACTTGGAAAATACTTGAATGAATTTATTCGCTTTTTTATTTGGCAATCTTTGGGAGAGGCTTTTGTCCTGAATTTTGGACTTTAATCAGCTGATAATGATAAATATATTATAGTCATGTACAATACTTGTCCTTAAAAACAGTTCATCTTGCCTAATACATTTTTTTTAAACGTAGCCATACACTAGGATTGATTCCTGTGTCATGGGTGCGTTTACAAACATGAAAATTTACATACAAAAATACCCAGAGTGAAACAAACAATTGTGGGTCAGACAAAGATTTCTCCCGTGCGGGAATCCAACCCGCGTCTATTAGACACAGCGGGCGGAGCGCATTAAGCTCTTAACCACTGCGCTGAATCGTCCGTCTTATATAAAAAACAACTTGATCAGACTGTGACCCTGTCTATTTATTACCCATAAAGCGTTATTCGCCTATTAGCACTGAATACATAGGCCGTCGTGTAATTACAGCTAAGATACGTAACACCGAATTTAATGCGTAGCGCAATCCCATTACTGACGATACACACAGCTCTGTAGGTTCATCAACTTGTTTTACTGGCTAATATTATTAGAAACGAGTATTAACTATCAAACAGTCTTGATGAACTTTTTATTTCCTCCTATTCCGAGTAACGGAACTGACAAATTAGTTGGAAAGATAGACAAAGATAGATGGAGATATATAGATAAAAAGAGATAGACAGACAGTGCTACAGTACAGATATAGTTCACCAACGAAAATACAGTAAAGAAATACATATCTTTAGATAAAGGTACAATTTTTACTCAATAATCATTGAGTAAAAATTATAATTTCCAATTAAAACAACTTGATCCCGTGATATGGTATAACCAATAATATTTCATTAATATTCCAGCTTAAGGTAGGACGGCCCCCAGCTGGGCGGGCGAAAGGCTATCCCACCACACGCGTCCTTCAAGGGGCAGTGGCATAGCTTCTCGCCTATTTTGCTCGTCTGTCCCGGCAAGCAATTTGGCGTGGTCTTGGGAGTAGCGCACGGTCGCGACGATCCCCAAGGCAAGTGTGACTGTATCCTGCTCGCGGTTGCTGCCTGCTATTGGTCTGGTCCTTCTGAACAGACATAACAGAAACAGTCATGCGCTTACCCTTCCCCAGTTTTCGGTCCCATCCCTCACTTTCCTTATTCCTTTTCCATTTTCCTCTTTCCCCCGGCATTAGCCGGAAGGTTGTGGCGCCTGGTTGCGCCCCTCCGTAGGGTGCAGCAGGTGGCGCCTATCGTTTGGGTGGTCGATCGAGGTCAGCGCGGCGCTGTTGTGCGCCGTGCATTTTTTGCAGAGGGAAGGACCTCCCGACCGCCCGCTGGGCCGTGGGGCTCCTTTGGGTCCCTAGCCCGGCCGTGCTGGGCCGAACGGCTGCTGCTGCTTGCTGCCAGAGGGGCGGCGCAGTGGTGGCTGGAGGGCTCACGCGCCTTTTAGGCGCATGGGTGTGGGTGTGGTGCCTGGTTGCCCCCTCGCTCTCCCTTGGGAGAGAGAGTTGGGTGCAGCAGGTGGCGCCACCCCTGGTAGGGAGCCGTTCGGGCGTCTGCCCCTAGGGGTGTGGCACAGATCGGCTTGGTGGTACGGTGGTCGGTGTAGGTTTGCGTAATCTCCCGACCACCTGCTAGGCGGTGGGCCCCTTCTGGTCCCTAGCCCGACCGAACCGGGCCGACCGGCTGCTGCTGCATGCCGCTAGAGGGGCGGCGCAGCGGCGGCTGCGCGGTCCGCGCGCGTGTGGCGCGAGGGGGCGTGGTGATACCCATGGCCTCGGATGTCAAAGTCGTACATAGGTGTCTCTACCGAATCACCTGGGTGGCAGACTCTGGGGAGTCTGCCTCCCAGCTCGAGAGGGAGACGCCGCGTTGGGTGACATCAACGCGGCGTCTACGTAGAGGGAAGGCGTTCATACGCCAGGGAGTTACTCCCAAAGTGGGCCCTCAACAGAGCAGGTCGCGTCGAGGTCGCGGAGCGTGCCTAACGGCGATCCCGTAATCCCCGACACTCGCGACAAAGACGGTGTCACCGCAGGGTTTTTAGTCGGTACACTTGGTCCATCAACAGCCGGGGCTACGGCCCCGAGTGTTGATGGGTCAAAGACTCCGACATAACCCCTCCGCGTCCCTCGAACGCGGACGGGCACACATAAAGGGTTTTCCCTGCGATAAAAAAAAAAAAAAAAATGACGGCCCACAGCTAGATGGACCCACGACCTCAAAAAGGTCGCTGAGACAGACTAGATGCGGAAGGCGGAGGACCGTGTGCAATGGCGCGTGTTAGGAGAGCCCTATGTCCAACAGTGGACTGCGATAGGCTGATTGATTGATTTATTGATTCCAGCTTATAATAAGTTTTAACGTAACTGCCTTAAACACACAAATTTCGCATTTATTATATTTGTAGGTTATGGTATTTTGATATGATAATATAGTGGTTTTCTTTTATTTATTTATGCAAAGAATACAGTGGTAACATTCAAATTATTACATTCATACATCATTTATGAGTGACATAGACACAAGTAACAAATGTTAAAAGTAATAAATGTGAAAACAATAGCATTTATGACTGACATAAACACCGTTAACAATCTAATAACTATACGAGTACACACATGAGTTCGCTTCCTGTCTAAGTCTAAGAGGATACGCTATATTTCCAAAAAAAGTAATATTTCAAGATACAATCACGTATTTTCGATTGCCAACATAAGTTTGTCAATTTGTCCGGCGGTATGTTAGTCATCTGAATTACAAGTCGGCGGCGGTCGGCGGACGGCGCGCGTCGCGATTGATAATACCACCTATATCCTCGTTAATAGTTCTCGCATGCCGTGTGACGTCACGCATAATACAGTGACTTATTAATTTGTCGTCATGGCGCTATAAATTATTATAACATTTGGTAGATACATGGGATATTGATACGGAGGTAAAGGTAAGAATTCTTATCTGACGTGTTAAGGCGTAGCGGGTTGTGCCTGACGAGCTTGGGGTATTGCTTTTTTGTACACATAATTTGACCACCGGCTTTGGAGTTCTGGTTTGGTCATGCTCACTATAATGTCATTGCTTGCGGTGGCTGTCTGGTGCGGGTCACTCCCTTCCCTCCAATATAGTCGAGGGGAGAGATGACTGTTGCAGCAGTCATACTCGTGAACGAGTGCTGCTTGTAGGGACTGGTCCATCTGGAATTCTTCAGACACTCTTTATAAATAACATCATTAGTCTCATATCTCAGTCGTACGGCATCACACTGGAGCTAGATCGTAAACTATATAATTGTAATCTAAACATTGTATTCAGACAATGTGATTGAAATAAAATAAAGGAAAAAAGAGATAGATAAGTAAGTAAAACAGACAAGGCCGCTGAGTTTCTTCGCCGGATCTTCTCAGTGGAGGCCGCGTTCCGTTCCGGTGGTGGATTAGTAGTTAAATTACACCTTGTATATATAGGCAGTGGGTAGGCAGTGAGTAAAGAGTTCCAACAGGTTCTTTCCTTACAAACCTCTCTGACTTCCTCCACTCACAATCATAAATTAATTAAGAAAAAATATTTAAATAGCTTCCGTTACGTATTCTTCTTCGATTTAGCGCAATGGTTAAGAGCTTCAGCCGCTTTTAAGACAAATCTTTGTGTGATACACAATTATTTGTTTCGGTCTAGGTATTTGTGTGTGTGAAATTTCATGTTTGTAAACGCACCCACGACACAGGAATAAATCCTAGTGAGGGGCTAGGTTTAAAAAAAAAACGTTTTGACGGCAAACATGATACAATTATATGGATGAGGCCCAGAAAGCGGCCACACTAACTGCATTTGAAGCAGACATCAAGTTTTCCTGCGTGCAGGAGTTAGGGCACGCAGGACACGTTTCAAGGTGACGCGTCGTTTGGGTTGCACCACACAAACACTCCAAATTCGTGCTGTCAGTTTTTTCCACCTTAGCATGTTTACTTGCTCCGACCGACCTGAGTCCGAAGTCTATTTAAGGACTTCCAGACCAGCCGACGAATCCAACTCGGCTGGGCAGCGTTCGGGAAACTGTGCTATATCTTCTCATCCAAAATACCTCAGTGCCTTAAGACTAAAGTGTTTAGTCAATGTGTGTTACTATATGGATCAGAGACGTGGTCTCCTACAATAGGTCTCATAAAAAAGCTCAGAGTTGCTCAGCGAGCTACGGAGAGAGCTATGCTCGGCGTTTCTCTAAGCGATCGAATCAGGAATGAGGAGATTCGTAGAAGAACCAAGGTCACCGACATAGCCCTTAAGATTAGCAAGCTGAAGTGGCAATGGGCGGGCCACATAGCGCGCAGATCGGACAGGCGTTGGGGCAGAAAGATTCTAGAGTGGCGACCACGTATAGGCAAGCGCAGCGTGGGACGACCGCCTGCCGGATGGACCGACGATCTTGTGAAAATTGCAGGAATTCGTTGGATGCAGGTGGCATCGGACCGGTTACGCTGGAAAGCGATTGGGGCGGCCTATGTTCAACAGTGGACAAGTATGATGAGCTGAGATGATGATGATGAGACCAACCATGGTAAAGTTACGTATTGGTTTAAGCAGATGTAGCAAGCAGTAAATAAATATCAATATATCATTACTTTTGTACTTTTGAAATAGGCTTGTAAAAAGCTGTAAGGTTATCGTATATTTTCACTTTTTAGTACATATAAATAATAACATTTACATAAAAGCAATGAGCGTACAACGTAAACTCAGGCGCAGTTCACTGCGCCGGCTCATTGCGTTACCTCAATATTGCCCTATGGCGCCAAAAAAATGGAACGCGCCTGCTAACACTTTCAGATCTCGTATACTGATAATTTTAGATGGTTAACCTTTTAAACCTTGTGATCATCAGCCCAACTATGCCCTACTAGACTAACATGGCACTCAAGTTAATTATTTTTAAACCTCCAAAAAAGGCAAGCTTGTAAAAGCTTCCAGATTTACATTTCAACTCTTTTTATCACAAATAAATATTTAACTTTTAAAATAAAAGAACCCGCGAAAAATATTAAATACGAATATTTTTTTCTGTGAAATCCTAGGTTTTATTACATGGCCACCAAACCAATAAGGGATGAAATATTTAATTCACTCAGTTCGCGTGTTTGAGACTCATTGTTCGAATCAAGTTTGTTATTCTGAGGTTTATCGTTTGTTTTAAAAGTAGAATTTGAAAGATTGGATCATTAGTTACTTACACAGATTACATTTTATTAGAGAACTATTTCATCAAATCTTTTATATGCCACCCTCGCTTAGGGAATATTATTATGTAGGCGTGACGATGTGTGTATATATTTTATAAATAAAAGTGAATAATATATAGATTTATACATAATCTTGATGTAGGTACCGGGGTAGACCTAGACTACCTTACTATGACCAAATATACCGTGTCTTATCTGAAGGGCAAGTCAAGAGTCTCCTTAACCGGCGAGCGTGTATGAGACGAACTATGAGAGTGGAGGAAGCCAGAGAGATATGCAAGGAAAGAACTCTGTACTCTCTGCCTACCTCGCAGGGGAACTGGTGTGATGATATACATAGATATAGATACATAATCTTCATTTTCTAGTAGATTTTTGTAAAAGATAGAAAAAAAATCTATCTATATCACCATGCCATGTCTGTAGGTGGGGCACATCTATCATAGAACTGACGGCTGTTGGGGCAGAAAGTTACTTGAGTGGCAACCCTGTAGAGTAGGCAGGCTCCCTACTAGATGGATCGATGACCCGTTGAAGGTCACGGGTAAAACTGGGTACGTACAGACCACTATTCTATATAATAATAATAATATTAGCCCTGTTAAGAAACTGTCCCACTGTTGGGCACGGGCCTCCTCTCAAACTGAGAGGGCTTAGGCCATAGTCCACCACGCTGGCCCATTGCAGGTTGGCGAACTTCACACATCTTTGAGAAACTCTTAGGCATGCAGGTTTCCTCACGATGTTTTCCTTCACCGTTAAAGCAAGTGATAATTAATTTTTAATACGCACATGCTTTCGAAAAGACAGAGGTGCGTGCCTGGGTTTGAACCCGAGACCTTTGACTTTGCAGTCCAACGGTCTAACCACTAGGCTATCACTGCTGCCCACTATTCTAATATTTTCAAAAAATAAAATTGAAAGCCTACCCCATAAGGGATTTGGCGTAATGATATCCAAGGTGTAACATAATAAACGAAAGACCTGAAAGTATTTTTTTCTAAATCGATAACTGAATTAATTCCAACAATATATATTGTAGATTACATTTTTTTTAATTAGCAACAAATGCTGTTACTCCTTTAGTGCGCTTTAATTAACTAAATTTATCTTTGATTCAAAGCAATACAGAGATTTTAAATGCATTTCTAAAACCTTTTTCTCAATACGCACACGTACAAGTTTCATTGTTAATTGGGGTTATTAAAAAAGGGTAAAAATATTAAATTTGGTTTTCGTATTGAATTTTTGAGGCAATAGGGAATATGCGTGAATTTTTTTATATTTTTATACCATAGATAACATCAATATATAAGTGCAAAAAAAATTTAAGCGTTAACAAACAAAATGTAAAGGGCAAATAAAAAAGTTGAAGATAGCAAACAGATAAGAGCATTTTAAACGCCCGCCATTTTGGCGCGCTTGGTGTGACGTCAAAGTCTATAATAACAATCAATTAGTGAACAGCTGTAGACGTATTTTATTCCGTTATTTATTTTTATTTTGTATTTTGCGACTATTATACAATGGAACAACACTGTGTTGTGCCTAGGTGTAAAAATACAATAAGAAATGCACCCGATAGGTGCGGACATTAGGAGAAAGTGTTGTAAAATCAGAAAAAGTGACACGGTATCTCCATCAACTTGTTTATATTGCTGCGATGATCACTTTAACGTAAGAATTAACTTAAATAATTTAAACTAAAATTTTATCTTTGTGTAAATCGACAACAAAAAATAACAATAAAACTAACTCAATAGCAAACACCCAACAAATATGCACTTGTTGACATTTGTATTGTAGACTTTGAAGTCATATTCGATCTGACCAATAGCGTGGCGTTCCCGCTACTTTGAATTTCCCACAATTTTTTTGTACTTTCAATAATTATTTTCTTAATAAAAAAGTACTGTTATTAAAAAAAGATTGGTATAGACATTATTCTAATGCGATAAAGCTTGTCAAAAAAAGTATTTGACCCTTATTTGAATTACACGCAATATGCCTTTTATCGAATCGGGGTTTCTGAGCACTTACGTTATTTACGATACAGCTTGTAGATAAATTTGAATGCCACTAAGTTATCCTGTCTTTTCATTCCAACCAACTGCACTGATCATCTAGTTGTGCAGAATGAAACTCGATGAAGCGGCTTGTTCCAAATCAGGTCAACTATTTGGTCATTCTCTAGTCAAACAGTCCCCTTATAATGAAACACTGAAAACATCATATACAAGATATAGGAACTTCCTCATAGATCTTATAAGAAAAGTTAAAAAGAATCATGATACAAACTTATTAAATGAAAATAAAAATAATCCGAAAAAATTATGGAATACTTTAAAAGACATATGTGAGTTATCACAAAAACAGGATGATTCTCAAGAACTTTTAAAATCCCAAAGTTCAATTAAAGAATCTCTTAACGCTTGCAATAATCATTTTGTTTCTACAGGTAAAAATCTATCGAACCGCATTATGATGAAACTACTTACATCTGAACAGGATCTTGCCAGTAGAGTAAATTCCCAGCCCTCATTTTCCGCATCAATGTATTTGGTACCGACTGATAACCTTGAAATAGGAACAATAATACGAAACCTCAAAAACGATAGTGCCCCAGGCTTAGATGGTTATAAAACACCTTTAATTAAAGCAATCGGGCCTTTTATTCTTGAGCCTCTCACTTTTATTTGTAATCTAAGTATGGCTACGGGAGTTTTTCCGGAAAGATGGAAGGTTGCATCGGTAACCCCTATTTACAAAACTGGTGCAAAAGAATGTCCCGATAATTACAGGCCAATATCTCTTCTTAGCATTTTCTCAAAGATCTTGGAAAAACTAGTAAATAAACGCATTGTGAACTATCTAGAAAAAAATGGCCTACTTTCAGAAAGACAATTCGGCTTTAGATTAGGCAAAAGCACCCAAAATGCAGTAGAATTACTTATAGATCTTGCATCCGGGCACATAGATAAAGGTCAACGTTGTCTTGGCATATTTGTCGACCTTGCTAAAGCTTTCGATACTGTGTCAATTCCAATACTGCTGAACAAACTAGAATCTCTTGGCATAAGAGGCACAGTATTGAGCTGGTTTTCTAGCTACCTTAGCAACCGGAGACAATGTGTAAAGATAGCGGACCATATTAGTAATGAGCTAACTATTTGCTTTGGTGTACCACAGGGTAGCTTACTTGGCCCAGTTTTATTTACAATCTATATGGATGGTATACTTAGACTTAATATACCTAATGCAGATATAATATGTTACGCAGATGATACGCTTATTCTGTTTCACGGTATGAACTGGAATGAAGTATACACAAAAGCACAGTCTGGAATTTTAAGTATCACCAGTTGGCTTGACCTAAATTTGCTTACTCTTAATACTATGAAAACCCAATACATAGTCTTCAGGAAAACTCAAGCTACTAAACTGCCGAACTATATTATCAGTTTGCATACCAACTGTTGCGAACATAACTTGACCTCTATGTGCACTTGTCCTACACTCCAAAGGACTGATTATTTAAAATATTTAGGTGTTACGATTGATCAATACCTATCCTTTAAGCATCATATAATAGAATTGACAAAGCGTGTTCGAAAGTTCATCTACGTAATGAAACTGCTTCGCGAAAGTGCACCTGTAAACACAAGAAAACTGGTGTACTTAACTCTGTGTCAATCCATTTTACAATATTGTATTGTTACATGGGGTGGGGCAGCAAAAACCTACATGTTAGATCTAGAGAGAGCACAACGAGCAGTTTTAAAAGTTATGCTGCACAAACCTTATCGCTTTCCAACTGATGAGCTATATGCAGAGGCGTCTATTCTTAGTGTCCGCAAAATATACATTACTAATGTCACTACTAAGATTCATATAAAGACTTCACAAAGAGACGACCTAGAAATGCTAAAAAGTAAGCGAAATTTTAGGGTACCGACTGTAGCTGTTAACTCTACTTTTGCTCAACGTCATCCAAGTTTCCTTCACTCACATATTTACAACATAATAAACAAAAACCACAACATCAGGAACGCTACAAACTATCAAATAAAACATATACTCAAAAAATGGCTTATTACTTTGACCTACACACAAACAGAAAATTTGTTAACCATAAGTAGATAAATCTATCACTTGGGTTTTGAACACACACATACACACACAAGCACACACACACACACACACACAAACACGCACACACACACACAGGCAAAATTGTGTATTTACGCTACATGTTTCTGTATATTTTAATAATTTTCTTTATACTCTCTTTCTTTTTTTTTATTGTTTTTAGCTGTAAGAATGTTCTATAATCTCAGATAACTTGTTATGACAACCCACTATATGTATATGAAGCACGGTGCCCAAGATACAGGCTTAGCCTAGTTTGGGACCGACGGTAACCTCATTTGTATGTATTTTTATTGGCAAATAAAAAATAAAAAAAAATAAAAAATAAAAAAAATTTGATTATATGCATACAAGATTATTCTCATGAATGCGTTCAGCACAGAACCGGTCGTTGGGCCAGTCTTTTTGGGAAGCCTTCGTCTGTGTTCGTCTATTGTCTGATAGACAGGATTAATCAGGAACATGAAACTCATCAAAATTGAAGTACTTAATTGAACAAAGAAAAATAAACGATACTTAATACCTCGGACGAAGTTACACAAAACGCGCGAAACAAACAAGCTTAATTGGGTACGGGAAATTCGAATTGAAAATAAGGTCAACGACAAATTGTAGTAAGTCCACAACAATGCAAAACTCATAAAACAAAACAAATACAAATAATGATTGTGATTTAAACAATGAAACTCGAATACAGAACACTCGAATGATTAAACAAATCTACATAAACAGGTATGTTTACAATTATTTGTAAATTTATTTTGGGAGAATCTACTACTACTAACTACTCTTTGTATTAAATAAACATAAAAAATAAATGATGTTCGCTGCTAATCATAAGAGCGGCTGGATTAATTTAGCCATTTTTGGTGATAATCCGAATTAGGTTCTTACGGGGAAAAATGGAAAAGATGCCCGGAAAAAACTAAAATTGTTTTTTTGTGAGATCAACAAATTTATAGATATTTGGACTGGGAACGTCAAATAAAATATATACTCCAAGTGAGGGCGGCAAAGGTGTTCTTTCTACGTATAGTGCCAGCGATGTTATATCTCAGTGTGACAGTGACAAGTGGGCCCTTATAATGGCGAGCATATCGTCATTATAAGGGCCCAATTTTACACTACTACTGAAAACGCTTGAATAGAAAATCATACATTGTCCGACCTAGGATTCGAACCTAGGAAATCGAAACCAACCCTAAACCAACGCGGTTGCACTTTATTATAAGCCTTTATATATTTTTATTTTAAAAGCGCTATAATTAAAAACAAATAAAAACTTATGAATTTATGTATATTTGACGTGCCTTCAGTAAGGATGGGAAATACACCGCTGATATAGTGAGTGCGTGCAGGAAACAGAGTGAATGGTGCGATGGGAAAGCTACTTGGGAACCGGCACTTAAGCCAAAAGGCGCAGCTGGCCATACATAACGGAGTCCTTGTCCCAACGCTGTTATATGGCAGCGAGAGCTGGGCATGTAAGAAGGAGAATGACAGTTGGATAAATGCGGTCGAAATGCGAGGTCTGCGGAGTGAAGCTGACCGACCGTATTCCCAACAGCGTAGTAAGAAAGCGAGTAGGTATGAAAGATAGTATCGGTGTTAAGATGAGAAAGGGTATGCTCCGTTGGTTCGGGCATATAGAAAGAATTTCAGAAGAAAGAATGACAAAACAGATATACAATGCGAAAGTGGAAGGATGTTGGTACGGAGGAAGACCTGGACTATCTTATCATGATCAAATAGACTGTGTCTTATCTGAGAACAAGTCAAGAGTCTCTGTAACCGGCGAGCGTGTATGAGACGAACTATAAGAGTGGAGGAAGCCAGGGAGGTATGTAAGGAAAGAACCTGTTGGAACTATATACTCCCTGCCTACACTGAAAATTTTGATACAGTACAAAGATTAATTAATTAATTTCCTTAAAATAGAGATGGCAAAAAACGCGTCTTTCGTTTACTACAATATCATCAGCAGCTTGGAAGTTTTGATTTACGCTACTAATTCTATCTATCTATCTATCTATATCATCACGCCAGCTCCCTCGCGGGGTAGGCAGAGAGTACAGAGTTCCAACAGGATTTTTCCTTACATACCTCTCTGGCTTACTAATTCTCTAGTACCAAATACTTTGGTATGCAAGACAGAAGCATGTAAAGTTAACTCTATTCACCCCATTTACAAGAATATTGCCTTTGTTAATGACAGGCCTCTACCCTGTTAATTTGAGGACACCCAAATATTTGCATATCGGTTTTTACAAGTACTGTACGAGGCGATTTTGTCGGGGTTGTCAATAATTATGAATATTTATACGTCCCTCGTTATCGATATTTATGAGACACATTTTTCGATATTATTTACCTTTTCACATATATTTTACTACATACATATTTTTTTACGAAATAGTAACATTCTTATAAACACAATGCAAATTACGCAGATCTTTAATAGCCCAATTAGGTTGATTTATAAAAGCTGTAACATAATTAACGCGGGACCTGAAACTAGTTTGTTCTAAATCGGTAACTGAATTGATTCCAACAATTTTTAATCAAATCAAATCATCTTTATTTCAAGCTAAATAAAAAAAAGTAAGTTGTTAGTAAACATTTACTTAAACTATGTTAGTAAATTTACATTTATTATTTTTATATTTTTATATACCATTACACCAGGTGTATCCTACACAGGTGCTCCATATAATGGCCCTCAGTTTTGCTGGCAACAACTCTCAGCAGACTGTTGTCACTGCCTCACACACGTCGCAACAGGGATGCGGATCTTTTGCATATAATACTGAAAAAGTCGTCAGTATGCGCCGCCGCAAACATACCTGATGCGCTGCAGAAACGAGGCAGCGACAACAGTACCCTTAACGCGTTATTGTACTGCACGCGCAAGGCATTATATGCTTTTTGTGTGTATCTGGTCCATAGGGTACAGGTATAAAGACTGGCAGAATGCCTTAAATAAAGTAATCTTGACATTACTGTCACATCTCGCAAACCTGCGGGCCAGCATATTGCATCTTACAGTTAGCGCCCTACGCTCTCTTTCTATATCACAGTCATCTGTGCCATCTTCCGTAACCCAGTGACCAAGGTATTTGAACCGTTTTGTTCTGCTCAATGGCGTTCCACATAGTTAATGTACCTTTCATTTTTTTTTTATTTGCAAAACATGCTGTTGCTCGTTCAGTGCGCTATAAGAAACTAATTTTATTTTTGTTTTAAAGCAATACGAAGATTTCAAATGCATTTTTAAAACTTATTTTTTGTCACACTTCGACATACAAGTTTCATCGTTAATTGAAAAAAAAAATTAACGGTATAAAAGTACAATTTGGTATTCGTTTTAAGTTTGTGAAGCAAATATCTCTAATCGGGGTGTCTGAGGTCTTCCTTTATTTACGATACACCTTGTATAGGTATTTAATACCAAAACAAATCTTCCATTTTACCACTTCTTTAAGATTTAATTATAATTACAAATTGACGAGGAAACCGATATGGGTTGCGTTGAATTTAATATTTTAGAAAGTACGTATTAAATTTTGGACAAGCAATAACTTGAAAACCGCTATTTTCTATTTTGAGGAATAAAAAAATAAACATCTTTACGCTGACAGAGGATCTATTGCCATTGCCACAAAGCACAATGCCAGGCTATCTATGGATACTCGATTTGTTTCGTAGAATAATTCAATTTTAATCCGACCTAGGATTTATACCCCGATCGCTACTCGCATTATTCGCTACTAGACCATTGAGGAAGAAAAAATTAATGCTGCTAATAATCCTACGGGCAAGTCAAGTCAAGAGCTTCCTTAAGAGCCTACCGCGATCGACCATGTATCGACTGGGAGAGTGACAGTGATGCAATTACTTTACAAAAGAATAAAAAGGGACGGATATATTGAGCGCGCGCTCGGAAAGAACGAGGAAATTACAAAAACAAATTTTATCATCTTCTAACAAAACTTCACCATCAAATACAAAACCGCTTTACAAGAACCTTGCTGCAATTATGTGCTATATTTTAAAGTAAATTCTATTGATTAGTTCTTAAGCATTTCGCGTTGGAATCAGAAAATCTAAAGAAATAGAGATGAAAATTTCGTTTAATCGTGTATTCCTCTTACCAGACTCTAAAATTTACAGTCAAAAATCATATTTAGAAATATTAAGTCTCTGATCCTCTTCTTCTTGTTCTTTTCGCGGTAGCCCCTTATCAGCGTAGAAGAGCGAAGGAAACCAGGGAGGAATATACCAATATGTAAAGAAACGACTGGCGGACTACCTTAACTTCTATCTGTCTATCTATCTATCCATATCATCATGCCAGATCCCTTGCCGGGTAGGCAGAGAGTACAGAGTTCCAACGGGTTCTTTCGTTACATACCTCTTTGGCTTCCTCCACTCTCTTTGTTCGTCTCATACACGCTCGCCGGTTACGGAGACTCTTGATTTGTCCTTCAGATAAGACCCGTTCTATTTGGTCTAAGATAAAACACGGTCTTATGGTTATGATTAGATTAGATGGTCTAGGTCTTTCCCGGTACCTACATCCTTCCACTTTCGCATTGTATATCAGTTTTGTCATACTTTCTTCGGACATTCATACCTTAACTTAAAATAATAAATATTTTTAATCCTAAAAACAGGAACCAATCCGGGATAATCGCGGGATAAATCATAAAACTTTATTATTGTTAGTTGCAAGTTGCAATGTCACGTTAAAATGTGTAATTTTGCCTGCACATCAATTGATGGGGAATTCCCCATGAACACATAATGAACTCTGGTTCGTCTCCTCATGAAAGAACTCTTCAATGGTTAACAGCATGCGCCCGAAATTGTTTATACACATTTGATTTAAACACTCAAACATGATTCCGTGCTTAAACCGATGATGGATTCAGGATTTTCTCTTCTAGAGGGAAGTCTAAACAATGAATGACCCGGACACGAAACTTTTCATAATCGTTGATTGAAGGAAAAAATGCACCATTTTTGCGGGATAGTTTTTATTTCTCCATACTATCACAAATAAATGGATTTTAAAAATACTTAGTATGGAAGTGTCTCAGAATCTGAGTCATCCCGAAAAGGCCGGTCTTCTTTCTTTCTTTTATTAAAACACATAGCCCCACACTAGGATTTATTCCTGTGTCGTGAGTGCGTTTACAAACATGAAAATTCACATACACAAATACCCGGACCGAAAAAAATAGTTGTGGGTCATACAAAGATTTGTCCCGTCCGGAATCGAACCCACGACTATTAGACACAGTGGGTGGAGCGACTTAAGCTCTAAACCACTGTGCCAAATCGTCCGTTACCAACCTAATAATGTCAAATTACAAAATAAACGCGGGCGTAGCCGCGGGTAAAAGCTAGCATTTAATAAATAAATAAATAGCTGGACAAAGCCGACTATAGCGAAATAAGTAAATTCATTCCGTTTTCAGTGGAGGCAGTGTTGTTTAATAATTTAGTACCTCCAGCACAGTAATTGTGTCAATTATTTATGTATATAATGGAAACAGAGTATAAATAGTAACCGTGTTTCTATAAATCAAGATTCTCTGTGACCGGTTAGCGTATAAGATACGAACTATAAAGGTTTCGCCCCATAGCCGACGCGCGCGACGGGAGCGCGACGGTGGCGCGGCTTGTGGAGTTGTAATGTACTGAAATGTACGGGGGACGCTACATAGCGCAGCCCCGCTCGGCGCGGCGGTGGCGCAGCTTGGGGAGTTGTAATGTACTGAAATGTACGAGAGACGCCACACAGCGCAGCCCCGCTCAGCGCGACTGTGGCAGCTTTGGGAGATGTAATGTACTGAAATGTACGGGAGATGACATACAGCGCAGCCCCGCTCGGCTTAACGGTGACGCGGCTTGGGGAATTGTAATGTACTGAAATGTACGGGGGACGCCACACAGCGCAGCCCCGCTCGGCAAGACGGTGACGTGGCTTGGGGAGTTATAACGAACTGAAATGTACGAGAGACGCCACACAGCGCAGCCCCGTTCGGCGCGACGGCAAACGTCTCGACCGAACGTTACTGCGCTGCCGTCGCGCTCCTGTCACTTACGTCGGCTATTTGGCCAAACCTTACGAGTGGAGGAAGCGAGTGACGTAAGAAAAGAACCTATTAGAACTCTGTACTCTCTGCCTACCCAGCAAGAGATCTGGCATGATAATAAAGATATATGGGTTTTTTGGCGGGAAGTCGAAGAGTGCTGTTGTCAATTTGTTTTAATTTCCTAAACTTGTGTTATTTCGACTAATAATGTATAATGTTGGTGGAATATTAACCATTATCTGTTCTTATATGTACATGAGTGAAGGTAATTGTAACAAAGTGATAAAACGTGCGTTTTCGACTTCCCTCAAAACGGCCGTTGCAATTGGTATGTAAAGTATCCACCGCTTTACTATCCAGGGTGGGGTATCCATACTTCATTAATTTCATTATCATCGTTGTCATCAAATTCATCGGGGATCGAATTAATTTAAACAAACAAGATTTTATATCTCACTGGACACTGGCAAAATACACTTATGATTAGTGTGAAGCCATAACATGAAGAAGAAGAAGAAGAAAGATATATAATATCCCTAAAATGGCTCATAGACGGGAAAAGCGTACCCTGAAACTGTTTGCTGTTAAAGGTGCAAAGACAAATGCCGGATTACGTATGCCTCTGCGCCGTCTTATAGATACATATAATAAGCTATTTATTAATATTGATATTCTTCATCCAAACAGAAATTTATCAATCAATCAGCCTATCGTAGTCCACTGCTGGACATAGGCCTCTCCTAACACGCGCCATTGCACACGGTCCTCTGCCTTCCGCATCCAGTCTGTCCCAGCGACCTTTTTGAGGTCGTCGGTCCATCTAGCTGGGGGCCATCCTACCTTACGCTTACCAAGTCGCGGTCTCCACTCTAGGACACGCTTGCTCCATCGGCCGTCGGTCCTTCTGCAGATGTGACCAGCCCATTGCCACTTTAGCTTACTGAGTCTGCGAGCTATGTCGGTAACTTTGGTTCTTTGTCGGATTACCTCGTTACGAATTTTATCCTTCAAAGAGACGCCGAGCATAGCTCGCTCCATAGCCCGCTGTGCGACTTTGAATTTGTGGACTAGTCCCACTGTGAGTGTCCACGTCTCGGCCCCGTAAGTCATAAGAAATTTAAGCGCAATGTAATTCTGAAGCTGCATTCTGAGTAACTTTTATAACATATTTATATTTTTATATACATTATTATTTTATATTTTTAATATTGTACTCACTCTGTGTTAATTATTTCATTCATTACTGTTTTCTTCCTTTATTTCCTAATTACTAGTCTACACAGTAATCAATAATATTTTTTTTTATTTTACTGTTTGTACACTGAAGTACGCTTATCTACCTTTCATTCCTAATGTAATCTGTGAGTAACGGTGTTGGTAATGCATTTATATTTTTGTGCCTATTTCATAATCTTATATTTTAATTTTAATGTATTTTAAAGTTACTGTTTGTTATTCCAAGAAATAAATAAATATATACATGTTGAAGGATTTGATATTGGCAGACTATATAGCTTAGTGGTAAAGAGCTTAAGCTCCTTCGCCCACTATATCTAATAGTCGCGCAATAGGCAGACTGAAACAAACTTCATGTTTATAAACGCATCCAAGACACAGGAATAAATCCTAGTGTGGCGCTACGTTTTAAAAAAAAGATACATAGATAAATTGTTTTTATGAAGACGCATCTTCACTTGAAACAGTGTTGTTTTAGGCAAAGTTTACGTTTTTGTTAATTACTGTTACACCTATATCCCTGAAGCAGAAATGTAATAGCGGAGGAGCCTATTGCGATTATATTTACCCTAGAAGGAGTTGTAGAGTACTATCTATACCTAAACAAGGTGTAACGTTTATAACGCAAGACCTCAGACACACCAATTATATTTTTGCTTTACGAATTCAATACGAAAATCAAACTTGCAATGTTAAGGAATTTTCTACCGTTTTTTTAGCTTTTTGTGTACTTAAACTCACCATGAGACCTGTACTTTTGTGTCCATATTGATATTGTATTAGAAATGCATTTAAAATAGCCGTAATAGCCTTTGAATAATGATTAAATTTTGCAAGGATTATGGTTGGTAACGATGTGCTGGAGCAAGTGAATGAGCTTGTATATCTTGGATGCGCCTTGGATGGGAAGGCTACTTGGGAGCCGGCACTCAAGCCAAAAGGCACAGCTGGCCATGCATAACGGAGTGCTTGTCCCAATGCTGTTATATGGTAGTAAGAGTTGGGTATGTAAGGAGGAGAATAAAAGCAGGATAAATGCGGTCGAAATGCGATCTCTGCGGAAGATGTGCGGAGTCACGCTGACCGACCGTATTCGCAACAGCGTAGTAAGAAAGCGAGTAGGTATGAAAGATAGTATCAGTGTAAAGATGAGAAAGGGTATGCTCCGTTGGTTTGGGCATATAAAAAGAATGTCAGAAGAAAGAATGACAAAACAGATTCACAATGCGAAAGTGGAAGAGTGTAGGTACCGAAGAAGACCTAGACTATCTTACCATGACCAAATAGTCTTTGTCTTATCTGAAGGGCAAGTCAAGAGTCTCCGTAACCGGCGAGCGTGTATGAGACGAACTGTAAGAGTGGAAGGAATCCAGAGAGGTATGTAAGAAAAGAAACTTTTGGACCTCTGTACCCTCTGCCTACTCTGCAAGGGAACTGGCGTGATGATATAGATAGATAGAACAGAACAAGTAACAGCAATTGTAATAATTTAAAAAAAATAACATATTTTAAAAATAGTCGGAATCGATTCAGTTGCCCATTTAGAACGAACTACTTTCAGGCGAACAATATGTTTCACCTTGTATATCGCCGATGATGTTAGGTCTCTATATAAGAACAGGCGAGCCTATTGCGACTAATAGCCAGTTTCAATATTCAACTCAAGGATAGATTTGCTTACTGTCAGTACAATTTTGACAGATTTTCCATACAAAATATGTCAAAATTCTATTCGTAGTAGGCAAAGCTATCCTTCAGATATTGAAACCGGCTGAAAATCGGACACAATTCCTAACTTCAGTTACGACTGAGAATTTTGATAGAAAAAACACGCTGCTCCACCTAGGATTCAAATCCATGACCTGGTGATCGACACAAGCACTGTTTGCTACTAGACTAACAAAACATTTTAAAAAAACGTAGATACACAATAGGAATTACTCCTGTTACGTAGGTGCGTTAACTAACATTACATCCACATACACAAACATCCCGACTGCAACAAATATTTATGGGTTACATGAACGACCCAGGCACGCTTCTCTGTAAGGCATGCGTATTAAAAATTAATTATCACTTGCTATAACGGTGAAGGAAAACATCGTGAGGAAACCTGCATCCCTAAGAGTTTCTCGAAGGTGTTTGAAGTTCCACCGCACTGCGACGGCGTAGTGGACTATGGCCTAAACCCTCTCAGTTTGAGAGGAGGCCCGTGCCCAACAGTGGGGCAGTTTCTTAACAGGGCTAATATTATTATTCATATACAGATATGCGATGATGCGATGATGCGCTTCGCTTGGCTCGTCTTAGCGACAGCGCTAAGACGAGCCAAGCGAAGCGCAAGGGCACTACTACCTTTTCTCGAAGCGTTTCGTCGTTTTTTTGAACCCTCATAAATTGGGTTCGGATTATACCAGACAAACAAAATTCTCGAGATAGGATGTCAATAGTAGTCTTATTAAACATATAATGTTTCAATTGCATAGCTCTTATACTTTAAATTTTATTGATATCTATAGAACCCCGATTTCGTCACTGACTCACTGATGATCATCAAAATTCTTAGGGTACTTCCTGAAGTCCTAGAAAGCTGAAATTTGGTATGCAAGCTAGTATTAGTACAAAAAAAAAAAAAAAAAATTAAAACTTGGAACTTTACCCTCCAACCCCTTAAACTAAGGGATGGTAGTTTGTATGAGACTTCCGCAAATTTTTATGCTCTAGCATAGACCTAGAGGTCTAAAAATTGTTATAGGGACTCAAAAAAAGAAATAAAAAATGAACAATAAAAAAAATATTGTCATATGCAACTTACAAAAACAAGTGAAGGCCCACCAAAACATTTTCATGTAAAATGTTGCCAAGACGAGCTAGACCGCACCGTCAAAAAGTTATCAGATCTCATATAGAGCCAAGGTTCTAACTCTACACGCCCTAACTCTACAAGCTCTAACTTCACAAACTCTACACCTTAGTCAAAATATGTGACAAAGCTAATGTTTACGTGACGGCTGGCGCCATCTCTTTTTAAATTTAATTTAACTACTAATCTACCACCGGATCGTAACACGGCTTCCACTGAGAAGATCCAACGAAGAAACTCAGCGGGCTTGTCTTTTCTACTTACTTCTTTTTCTCTTTCTCTTTTTTCTCTGTTTAGATTACAATTGAATAGCTTACGATCTAGCTCCAGTGTGATGCCGTACGACCGAGATACGATACTAATGATGTTATTTATAAAGAATGTCTAAAGGATCCAGATGGACCAGCCCCCACAAGCAGCACCCGTTCACGAGTATGACTGCTGGAACAGCCATCACTCCCCTCGACCATATTGGAGGGAAGGGAGTGACTCGCACCAGGCAGCAACCGCAAGCAAAGACATAGTGAGCATGACCAAACCAGAACCCCAAAGCCGGTAGTCAGATTGTGTCTACAAAGCAGTAATACCCTAAGCTCGTTAGGCACAACACGCTATGCTTTAACATTGATGTAATTCCAAGTGAAAAAAATAGCATCACTATTAATAACATGGCACTTCAATCCCACGCGGTCTTATCTTGTATGTGATCCGAGATTTTGTAATAGGCTTTCTTACATAATTCAGGCTTAATTATGGTTTTAATGGCAGACTGGTTCTTGAGTGGAGACCGCGTGTCGGCAAACGTAGTGTAGGACGCCCTGTAGCTAGGTGGGGCGACAATATTAATAAGGCAGCGGGCAGGGGTTGGAGAAGGAGAGCTGAAGATCGAGCTCAGTGGCGTGCCATGGGAGAGGCCTACGTCCAGCAGTGGACTGACACCGGCTGATGATGGTATGGTTTTAAATGTTATAATTGGTAAATCTTGAATATCGTGGGGAAGTTTGTTATAAAAGCGTAGACACTGGCCCGTGAATGAATTGCTAATTCTGTGGAGTCGCGTAACATGTACAGCAAGATTATTTTTACTCCGAGTATTTACTGTAAATCACTAAATTTTTCAAATTCGTCAATATCCTTCCTCGTATATAACAAGTTTTTATGTATGAATTGGGAAATAACGGTTAGAGTGTTTATTTACCTTAACTGATTATTAAGAGATTCTTTAGGAGCTAGATTGTAGATGGCTCTAATAGCCCTTTTCTGCAGTATGAATATGGTATTAAGGTTTGTAAAGCATCCCCAAAGCAAGATTCCATACGACATAAATTGCCACGAACTGAAAGCATTCAAGAAATTGGTACATCATTTGCTGGTGAAGAAATGTTATTATACTCTACAGGAATTTCTAAATGACACCTTTTAATAATACATCATAACATATTTGTATTTATGGGACTAGCCTCGCCACGCATTTCCATCATTGTAACACGTGTAATATATGTATATTAATTTTGAATTTTTCCCTTTTTTTATTTTTCTATACAATAAATTATAATTTCTAATTTTCTTTTTGTGAGGAATAATATATAATTTCATGTCTTTTTAAAATGTAATGGTTACATATTTTTCTTTTTTGGAAATTTGAGTAATGTTTAATTTAATTAGGTTATCTTGATATTATTGTATGCCTGATTATGGGTACGACATAGTGAAACCTACTGTATTATGTATAATACAACACATACCATCTTTGTAACCTATGACCACAATAAATGCTATTTGATTTGATTTGATTTGACATAATACTATGGAAATAACTAAAATAAACGATTCCATTTCAACATCGGTTAGGAGTCTAATCCTTTTAACCGCATGTGCTGCCGAACTTAACTTTCCAGATTTTTAAATATGTTCGCCACATTGTTTTTGGTATCTAACTCGACTACATTTAGTTGCACATAAAGCCTACCTGCCACGTTAGGCGTCGAATATTTAACAAAAGACCAAGCCGTCGTTTTCATTATGTTATAAGTATAAAGTTCCATCAGGTTCTTTCCTTACAGGTCTGTAAGGAGACCTGTAAGGAGTTGAGAGTGGAGAAGAACTATGAGAGTGGATGAAGCTCTCCGAGATCTCTCTTGCTTCCACTCTCATAGTTAGTTTAATACGCGCTCGCCGGTTACGGAGACTCTTGACTAAGTAATTAATCTTGTAAGAAACCAAATACCAATTAGCCTAAAATATGTTTAAACTGGATGACTGACTGGATAACTGGATGAAAAACGTCATAAAAAACATCATATAAAAAAGAAATCCTGTAACAGAAAATAATCTGCCCGTTGCAAGGCTTAACCGTTACATCAGTAAACACAATAATAAAAATTAATAACGACTCTACATGTTTTCACACAAAATTTCACACTAAAGCCTTCCAAAGATCCAGTTTAGACGCATATTTTTTAAATACTACCACATTAATAAAATAAGATTATTTGAAACAAAACTATTTAACGGATTTTATCGTGGTTTATTTTTTATTTTTAGGTAAGAAGAACACATATCTGACCTAAAACACCGTCGCTCAAAGAAGTCTGCAGTCTCTGAACATGTCCTTGACCGCACTCGCCATAACATCAGATTTAATAGACCAAAAATTCTCGTGCAAGAACACCGATTCCTACCAAGAATGGTTCGCGAGGCTATTGATATTAAAAAACATCCTAATTTCAATAGAGAAGATGGCTGGGTGCTTCCATCGAATTGGGATCCGGTCATTAATATAATCAGATCCAAAACCAAGCATAACACTGCAAGACTAAGACACCGTGAGCTCATTCTGCGTAGATCGGACCAACAAAAATAATTAAGAAGTTTGAGGGTACCCCGGAACAACTATGCCTTTTGGACGTCTAACACCTCAGTCCCTCCCGTGACCATGGGTGCTGCAAAGCACTCGAAACGTCGGGAACTAAAAATTTTTCATGTGTAATATTCGCGTAAATCTAAGAACTCCATATAAAAAACTATTTTTCGGATTTAATCGCGGTTTATTTTTAATTTTTATGTTTCCGACGTTTCGAGTACTTTGCAGCACCCATGGTCACGGGAAGGACTAAGGTATTAGACGTGCCTTTTGAACGTTTTAATTCATGTGTAATTTTCGCGTAAATCTAAAAACTCAGTATAAGATTATTTTTTCACACTGGGTCTGTTGATGTAGTGCCGCATAGCAGCTGACTATTAGTATTACAAGGTCCCGATTTTGAATTCGAAGGTTAAAGTGTGTGTTTTAAGTTGAAATACTCCTAATGTGCGGCATTGGAAGATACGGATATCGTACGGAGTTAAGCTGACCGACCGTATTCGCAACAGCGTAGTAAGAAAGCGAGCAGGTATGAAAGATAGTATCGGTGTAAAGATGAGAAAGTGTATGCTCCGTTGGTTCGGCCATGTAGAAAGAATGTCAGACAAAAGAATGACAAAACAGATATACAATGCCAATGTGGAAGGATGTAGGCACCGGGGAAGACCTAGACTATCTTACCATGACCAAATAAACCGTGTCCTATCTGACCGACAAGTTTGGAGTCTCCGTAACCGGCGAGCATGTATGATGGTGATGTGTATGTGGAGGAAGCCATAGAGGTATGTAAGGAAAGAACCTGTTGAAACTCTATCTCTCTGCCTACCCCGCAATGATCTGGCATTATGATATAGATAGATAGATAGAACATTCTTAATAGTAGTCTAGAGCTAAGAGTCGTACTCAATATAATGACAATAGACTCGCCTCGTATTATATCTGGACCTAACATCTTCGGCCATATATGAGTGGACATCGTCGGTTTCAACAACTCAACTGGATCGAGCAGTCGCGGGTTCGATTACCACACGGAACAATTGTGTGACCCACAAATATTTGTTTCGGTCTGGGTGTTTGTGCATGTGAATTTCATGTTTGTATGCAACCACGACACAGGAATAAGTCCCAGAGCGAAAAGTAGCCCTCTCAACCAAAAAAAAAAAAATAGTACACTTTTGCCACCCCCCAGCTGGTAATATTTGCAACAATAAATTCCTATTTCAATATTATATATAGTCCGCCTCGTTGGTCTAGTGGCAAAGCGCATCGCTTTGTGATCACGAGGTCTTGGGTGGTTCAAATCCTAATTCGATTAAATGTAGTTATTCTAACGAAAAAATCACAGTATGAGTCCGGAGTCTGGGATTGTGCCCGGTTTATGGAAATACGCTCGCTCCCTATTAATGGGACCTAACATTGTCGGCGAAAAGTGGGTGTACTAAGTACACTTCTGCTATCACGGCTTGGGGAATAAAGGCATGACGGTGTATTAATGTTATAATTTGCTCAGCGGTGTAATGATAAAGACTAAATAAAAAAAATATAATTCACAGCAGTGTATTTTGACTTAAGTAGGCGTAAGAAACCCTATTAAAAACCACCAAGATAACCCCACAGAAGACGGCCTCCAGAAAAGGTATCGTGCAACCTTAATAATTAAACACCCTTGATTCTCAGGTTAACCATCACAACCACAATAATAGCCTACCCTTCACATACCCTGTATAAATATAAACAAGCGAAGGGAAACCCTCCCCCTACTAATTAGTTCTAACCTAATTAGCTTGCCCTTCTTCGCCGACGACCTTTAAGTGGTCACTGAATTCAAGAAATTATAATAAATAAAATATTAATTTATATGACTTACATAATTTTATATTCAGGTGTTCGCGTTCGAAATTTAAAATTCACAGTTTCGATTGGCCGGTGCGCGGTCGGATTGGCGCTCAGGAGGCAAAAGGTGGTAAGTACGATGGAACGATTTTAGAGACACGTGCGCCCCCACCGGCTTGCGAAGCGACTGTGGAGCGCGGTTGCGCGAAGGGGCGGCTTGTTTGTTCACATTTGTGTTTTTTCTAATGTTCCCCTTTACATTCTTAGTTTTTATCGATATAATGCGAGTTATGCAAGTTGGAGGAGGACGTTGGAGGTTTTATAGCAGTTTTGGGTAGTTAAGAGGTGTTGTTGTTTTATGAAATGAAATTGGTTCTCTTTGTGAATTTTTATGGATATCCATACTAATATTATAAATGTAAAAGTAACTCTGTCTGTTACTTTTTCACACCTAAACCACTGAACAGATTTTGTTCATTTTGTCATAGGCTACTTTTATCTCAAAAAAAATTACGCAGATGATATTGCGGCGTAACAGTTTGTCTAATATAAAATATAATGAAATAATGTTACACTCTCTTTTGTGTTTGGATGATTATTTAATTTTTTTTTAAATTGGTGCATATCATCACGACTATAATGTTGGAACGGGTGGTCAGATGTGGTTGGAAAACTCATATCTTAAATGTGAATTTGAGTATATTGCCATGACAGGCTGTAAACGCATTCACCACCCAGATATAATTTCTATTGTAGAGCAAATTAATCTACATATTTAAAAATAATAAAATAGATTAATTTTTTCATCACAATAATTTGTAAAATGTTGTGCTTAAAACTAACTGAATAATGATCACTTTATTGTGAGAGTCTGCTGCCTAAGATAGGTATAGAAATACCTGTGTTACAGGTCACTAGGTCCCCATTCTTCTGTAAGTCTATGTTATTAGTTAACAAAGGCAATATCCTACAGGCTGATTGTTGTTGGCGAAGTGATGAAAATGATTAATAATTAAAATTATTAAAAATAAGTATAAGAAATAAGTACATACTTTCTTGTACACACACACACACACACACACACATTGTTACAATTGATTGAAAATACAAAGTAAATTAATGCACAAAGGCGAGCTTAACTCAAAGTCAAGTTCTTTACCAGCAAACCTTTGAGTGATAGAGAAACAAATGAACAAAATGAGGATAGGTATAAGTGTACAACAATAAAGAAAAGATATTTATAGATAGAAAAGGTATAAACTACGGATATATATCTACAAATATACTACATGCTATACATTACCATAAAATAGACTACATGACTATATACAAACAATACTTGTATAATGGTATCCATAATAATACCTTTGTATACGACTTTTTGTCGAAATAAAGTAAAATTATTATTAACAACGAATTTTTATTTCAAAAGACCTTTTTAACAACAAGCTTTTATATCAAAAATACAACAAAGATATCTTACTTAGATAAGGAGTTCCTATGGTTTCCATTTCCTTCCCTTAAAGGATCGACACTGAATACCATCAGAGTCCAATGTACTTTCAAACACGGCGGGGTTATATTAGGTAGTTGGGTGATTCCATTAGCCACCTTTTGGCTTCATTATCAGACCCTGAACACTATCTTGTTGTATAGTACTTGTCAATACCAATCTAACAAGCCTAAGACGAAGCGGTTACGTTGCATAGTTCACATGTTCCTATTCCGACCTTCCGACTCCATCATTGGACCAGCTCCATGATACCATATTATTGCATAGTCACCGACTTTACATACGTACGACAAATTTTAGCTCAATCGGATACCTACAAGTGCTTGAAAAATGGATCACAAGATTTGAACCGGAAAGACAGACAGACTTACGAACATTACACATTAAATAAAATCTTGTAAAAAAAGTAAACACCGTCGCTCTAATATTCCCCAAGCGAATATGGCAAAGGTGTACTGTTTACACCTATATTTCGCATTCAATAGGTCCCATTGTAGCACGAGGCAAGTTTGATTGAACACCTACTGAGAATTTTTAATATAAAAGACCTCAAGACACCGTGAGCTCTGCGTAGACCGAGCTAACAAAAATAATTAAGAAGTTTGATGGTACCCCGGAATAACAGTGCCTTTTAGACGTCTAATACTTCAGTCCTTCCAGTGACCATGGGTGCTGCAAAGCACTCGAAACGTCGAGAACTTAATAATAAAAAAATAACCGCGATAAAATCCGAAAAATAGTTTTATTTCATGTGTAATATTCGCGTAAGTCTAAGAACTCATCAAGCATTTAAATCTAAAACCTCGTGAGCGACCAGTTACAGTCACTAAGCTGACTAAGCAGTTAATATGCCTTGGCCATTTTATGAAAATACGGATTTATATATTTCGGCAAATCTTATATTAGAATCCGCCAGACTTTTTGGATGAAGTGTTTGTAAACAGGAAAACTTTGAGATGTCTTCAAAGAACTGTTTAGATATAATTTTGATACACTAAACTTTTTTACTGTATTTCAAGATAACTGTTTATATTTTTTCCTAAATATGATTTGAAGTTTATTTTAGGTTAATCGTTATTCTTTGATTGTAGGTACTAATTAATTAAAGGTAGGTACTAGTTAATAAAACAAGAAGGTACACCATCAACTGACAGCGGCGTGGAACCATTTTTCCCTATGTAAATATGTATATTTCTTATTTTTTACACCCGTTTTTTTTGCTTTTTTTATATAATTGTACATATTGTATATAATTTATCAATAAAGAATTGATTTATGATTATTAATTTCAGACCTAGTCTAAACTATCAAACACTGAATTATAAGCACATTGTAAATTAAAGAATAGCATACCTATTATAATACAACGGTATTTGGGGAATTAATAAGATGCCGACCATCTTGAGCACTGAACAGGTCAAAATCAAAAGATATTTATAGATATAGAGTAAGAAGTAGTTACGAATTGTCAAGACAAAAAGTTAAGTGATTACTTAAGACTGTACCTCTCACTCAGAAGGTTATTCCCGCGGAGAAAAGTAAGATACTTCAAGGTTACCCTTTCAAGAATAAGAGTGATTACTTAAGACTCTACCACCAGTTCAGAGGGTTATTCTTATAGAGGAAAATCGCAAGGAAGTCCACTATTACTCTTTTAAACATGATCGTTATACATATAGAGAGAAGAGTGAGTGCAAGGAACAGAGTGAATGGTACGATGGGAAAGCTACTTGGAAGCCGCCACTTAAGCCAAACGGCGCAGCTGGCCATACATAACGAAGTGCTTGTCCCAACGCTGTGATATCGAGAGCTGGATATATAAGAAGGAGAAGTAAAGTAGGATAAATGCGATGGAAATGCGAGCTCTGCGGAAGATGTGCGGAGTGAAGCTGACCGACCGTATTCGCAACAGCGTAGTAAGAAAGCGAGTAGGTATGAAAGATAGTATCGGTGTAAAGATCAGAAAGGGTATGTTCCGTTGGTCCGGGCATATAGAAAGAATGTCGGAAGAAAGAATGACAAAACGGATATACAATGCGAAAGTGGAAGGATGTAAGTATCGAGGAAGACTTAGACTACCTTACCACGACCAAATAGACCGAGTCTTATCTGAAGGACAAGTCAAGAGTCTCCGTAACCGGCGATCGTGTATGAGACGTACTACGAGAGTGGAGGAAACCAGAGAGGTATGTATAGAAAGAACCTGTTGGAACACTGTACTCTCTGCCTACCCCGCAAGGGATCTGGCGTAATGATATAGATAGATCGTTATACATTTTTTTTTGTGTAAAATGTGATCTATAAGCTGTGGGAGAGCAATTCAGGATATGCTAAATAGGCTTAAGTATAATTGTGAGCTGTGAATCATCACCCACCAAAGATCAGAATCAGAATAGTGTTTATTCATGTAAAACATTATAGTATTTATGAATTTTCAGAAAAGTTACAAAGACCACCTCTTCGGAATGTCATTCCTTTAAACAATAAGGTAACTAACTTTTCGATTTTCAGAAATGTAACAAAGACTGCCACCTCTTCGGAATGTCATCCCTGTAAACAAGAAGGTAACTAACTTCGCGATTACTCTTTTAAAATGAAAAGAAATATATTTTTTCCATCTACATTTAATCATGCGGTATGCGAGCACAATGTAGGCAGGTCTTTTAGGTCTATGTAAAATCGAGCAAATTTTATCGTTCATTAGAATGCTTACATGGTTTCCTCATTTACAAAAAAAGACTATAAATTAGTAGATGTTAGACAAATGCTAATTATGGCAACTATCCGAATACTTTAAGAATACCTCATTTTCATGTCCGTTTAACTCTCATTTTTATAAACCAATGACTTTTAAGCTCATCGCTAAGCTTAAGCAGCACTCAGCTCGGTGAGTCCGATATAGGTGAACATTGAAATAAAACTATTTTTACGGATTTTATCGCGGTTTATTTTTGATTTTAAGTTCCCGACGTTTCGAGTGCTTTGCAGCACCCATGGTCACGTGAAGGACAGTCCTTAAAAAATAAACCGCGATAAAATCCGAAAAAAATAGTTTTATTTCATGTGTAATATTCGCGTAAATCTAAGAACTCAGTAGGTGACCATTTATAGCATGTCCATATTAGAGAGTTTCTGTGCTTCGAAAGGTATGATGTTAAGTCATTAGTCTTGGTTAGCACTTAATGTGGTATTTGGTGAGCTAAGTTGAAAGGTCCTTTCATTGTTTTTTATAAAAAAAAACATAGCCCCACACTAGGAACAATTCCTGTATCGTTTGTGGGTTTACAAACACGAAATTCACATACAAAAACACTCAGGCCGAAACAAATACTTGTGGGTACAAAGATTTGTCCCGTGCAGGAATCGAACCCGCGACTCCTCGATCCAGTGGGCTGAGCGGGTCCAGTGTTAAAGGGTTACCTTTAACACTGGACCAAGCCGTCCGACATGGGCGGCTTGAAAAATTTTAACAGTAGGTGGGCACAGTCGACGACGGCCACAACAGATGATTTAGCGCAGTGGTTAAGAGCTTTAGCCGCTCGATCCACTGTTTCTAATAGTAGCGAGTTCGATTCCCGCACAGGACGAATCTTTGTGTGAGCCACAATTATTTATTTCGTTCTGGGTATTTGTGTATGTAAATTTTCATGTTTGTAAACGCACCCGCCATACTGGAGGAAATCCTAGTGCGGGGCAACGTTTTTTAATAATAAAAAACAATCCTGACTTATCTGCACTGAAACCGCGTGATAAAATTGGCCTATTCTCTTTCGATCGAGGCTTTCGCCCAGCAGTGGGACAGTAGGCGAAATACTACTGACGGCGGTTGTGTCAATAGGCTGGTTTAGTAGAAGCAGATATGTACGTACATATTTCTATTGTACTATTGGGAATAACCAGTGTATACAAGGTGTAATATAATAAACGCCGGACCTGAAAGTAGTTTATTCTAAATCCATAACTGAATTGATTCCAACTATTTTTAATGTCTCTTACATTTTTTTTTAAATTTGCCGAAAATGCTTTTATTCCTTCAGTGCGCTATAACAAACTAAATTTATTCTTGATTCACAGCAACAAGGATATAACAAATGCATTCCTAACCCGTATTTCTTAAAATGCTCACATACACATTCAAGTTTTATTGTTAATTGGGGTATAAAAGTGCTTAAAAAAGGGATAAAAACCTTTAAATTTGGTTTTTGTTTTCAATTTATGAAGCAATTCTCTAATCGGGGTGTCTGAGGTCTTGCATTTATTATGTTACACCTTGTATAGTAAGTTAAAAATAATATTACTACACCGTCACGCCGATATTTCCCAATCGGAATGGCACAGATATAATGCGTACACGCACTTTTTGCCGACGATTCTAGGTCCCATTTTATAGGGAGCAAGATATTGCCATTCTAACGAGCACAATGCCAGACTCCGGACTGATACTGGATTTTTTTCTATAGAAAAATAACATTTTGTGCGACCTTGAGTTCGAACCCAAGACCTCGTGATCGCTACGCGCATTATTGCCACTAAACTAACAAATCAGTCAACCGAAGTCAATCTACGAAACTATTCGAAACATCCAGTTATAAAATAATATTACTCGTATGAAAATAGCTCGCGTAGGCCTACAAAACGTAGGCATACAAAATCGATGGAGCGCGGCGATGACAGTTCGACTAACGAACGGCGCTCTCTGATTTATTATTATCGCTAATAGCTATAATTGGATAGTACTGCCATCTGTTGACTATAATAATAATAATAAGCGGCGAGTCACCGCCGGCCATGGGTAATTAGGTATCACTAATTATGGCCGGTGTCCGTCCCCTTTGAAATAGCCCAGTTTTTGTCCATCAAACCTCATTTGCATAGCCCTTGTTTTCTTTCCATAATTTACAATAGTCCTTGCACCTGCCGGGGTCAGTTCGCTGGTTATGTTTCTTCATTTTCAGCAAGTGATCTCAGCAGGTGGCTTACATAACATTAACTTCTCGCAAAGGGCCTCTACGTGTTGGACCCATGTCCCCATGCAAGCCTTTCAAAGGTCCGGGTAAAGCCCGTGAATCTCAGCGAGATACATATATAATAATAAACTGTTGGTGAGTAACGACACCACGGACCCGAGTGCTTCAGAGAGTCGGGCAGGGCCCCCAACTCGGCGTGTCTTCGTCGGTCGAGTGGAAACCGAAGGGTGCCCGCAGGACTCTCTGCTCTGGCTAGCCTTAATTGGCCGTCCAGAGAGGAGCCGTGAGAGCTATATCGACGTAGGAAGATAATGCGTTCCTACGTCAAGGTACTCCAGGGGTGGAAGTGTTAAAGGGCATAACGCCGCGAGTAACTTCGGAGAAAGCGCAGCACACCCCTCTACACCCCTGAGCCACTCACACCGGTGTTACCCTCAGTTGTCCTAAGTTGACTGTTTGAAGGTCCATCTAGTAAGCGGCGAGTCACCGCCGGCCACGGGTAATTGGGTATCACTAATTATGGCCGGTGTCCGTCTCCTTTGAAATAGTCCAGTTTTTGTCCATCAAACCTCATTTATATAGCTCTTGTTTTCTTTCCATAGTTTACAATAGTCCTTGCACCTGCCGGGGTCAGTTCGCTGGTTATGTTTCTTCATTTTCAGCAAGCTATCGCAACAGGTGACTTACATAACATTAACTTCTCGCAAAGGGCCTCTACGTGTTGGACCCATGTCCCCATGCAAGCCTTTCAAAGGTCGGGTTAACGCCCATGAAAAAAATAAATAAATAATAAATCATTTATTTCAGGCAACTGAAGTTTCACAAAAATAATTATGTGCAACTTACAGGCCCATAGAATATATACCTTACAGAGTAACGTACATATAATATATAAAAACTTATAAACTAAGACACATGTGTTGACGGCGACATGTTGCGCTGAGCAAGGGCGTCTCGTATTCTTCCACGAAATCTCCTGAAGACGACACCCTTCGGCCAGAACTCCTCGCTCATGAAGGTCTCCAGCTTGGCGGTGGGAACTCGCACAACAAAGGATATCAATACCGTATTGTTTTGCGAATTCAGCTTCTCGACCCTCAGAGTGTAGAAGGTCTTCTTACGTCTCCGTACTCCGCAATTTTCTCGACTATAGTTCATTACTTTATCATAGTGCCATAATTTTTTTATATAAATAAAATTATCCACTGTCACGGCTATATTCCCTAACCTGAGCTGGCTACGGTGTCCCACTAATTGCCGAACTTTCGCCCCTTATGTAGTAGGGAGCGAGCCTATTGCAATACCTGACTCCGGACTGATACTGGAAATTTTCCTGACGAAAAATTACATTTTTTCCACCACGCCGCTAGACCAACGAATCAGTCAACCGCAGGTAAGTACCTAAGAAACTGTTCGGAACAAGCAGTTTTAAAATAATATTACTCGTATATAAATAGCTCGCGTAGGCCCACAATAATACAAAATCAATGGAGCGCGGCCGATGACAGTTGGTCGCTGATAGGCAATACCATGTTAACCATATACAACCTGGCATTCGATTTAGAATATTAACTCCGTAGAAATAAAATGCAATTTTTATTGGCACGTTTTAATGATTGAAACATTATTGCAAATCTGTGTCCGATTTGACTCGCGAATGCACTCTGATTTATAATTAACACGATACCTATGATTGGATAGTGCTGGCATCTGTTGACTATAGCTCATTAATTTTACATAGCGCCATCATTTTTTTTATATAAAATAAAATTATCCACTGTCACGTCTATATTCCCCAATCTGAGGTGGCTGAGGTGTCACACTTATCGCCGACGATATTAGCCCTAAACGATAGTATAAAATAATGTTACTCTTATATAAATAGCTCGCGTGGGCCCACAATAATTCAAAATCGATGGAGCGCGGCCGATAACAGTTTGACTGACGAATGCTCTCTGATTTATAATTATCTTGATACCTATGATTGGATAGTGCTGCCATCTGTTGACTATAGTTCATTACTTTATCATGGTGCCATATTTTTTATATAAAATAAAATTATCCACTGTCATGTCTATATTCCCCAAACTGAGTTGACTGAGATGTCACACTTATCACCGAATTAATTAGCCCTAAACGATAGTATAAAATAAAGTTACTCGTATATAAATAGCTCGCGTGGGCCCACAATAATACAAAATCGATGGAGCCCGGCCGATGTCAGTTCGACTCACGAACGCTCTTTGATTTATAATTAACTCGATGCCTATAATTGGATAGTGCAGACGTAACTGTTTATTGATAACTGTTCATAATAATTTGAAATTAAAAATATCTTTTCAAAAACAAGCTTTTATACCAAAAACACAACAGATGTCTTGCTTAGTTAAGAAGTTCCTATAACTTCGTTCCGGCTCCATCATCAGACCATATAACACCATATACTTGTATGTATAATATTTATCAATACCAATCCAACAAGCCTAAACACAAGCGAGTTATGTTGTAGGTATAACCATATGGGTATAACTGACAAGCTCTCTGGCAGTTCAACTTACGAACACTCTCTGATCTTTAATTAACTCTATACCTTTAATTGCTACTGCCATCTGTTGGTTGTAGTGTATCATATTTTATAAATAAATATTTCATTCATTCATTCATTCATCTATGACGTCACTGTTTTTTGACAGATGTAAAATGAGATTTATTATACAGACTGGTTCTTGGTATCGTTCGTAGGAATCAATAGGAACAGATAAGATTTTTTCTCTGTTTTGCTTATTGTAACTATTTACCTTTATCACAAAACTTGAAATAGAAAAGTTACGCACGGTTTCTATGATAGTCAGGATTTTTATGACCCCATTGTTTTTTGAGAGCTGTTAATTAAAATTTAAGGTTTTAGGGTTATGCTCTGTTTTTTTAATGTTGCCTGATGTGGAATAATTCATAGCAAATGCGAGAGAAGACATGACATGAAAGGACATGTTGGAACTCTGTACTCCCTGCCTATAAGTGATCTGCCATGATTACTTAGTATGTAAATATACTCTTGTAAGCAGACTCCTCAAGTATAATGTTATACTCATTTATATGTTAAGAAACTACGCCCGTATTCACTCAGAGTATGAAAATAAGCAAAATAACTCGTCTACGACTACGGGGCGTCGTAGAGGTTGCTACGAGCTACGTAGCCGCTACGAACCGTGTAGAGCTCTCGTAGATTTGAACTAAGTTACTATACAGATAAATATACAGTAATACAGGTTATATTTGAATTGAAAATAGAGGCAGGTCAGCCCACGCGTGGGGCTAAGAGACATGTTTGTATTAATTAAAGAAATACTATTTTTAGGGTAAGGTGATTATGTTAGGAAAGTCCTTTCTGTTGCAGTGGACGTCTTCGGGTGATAATGATTGTTGTTGGGTGATTATTCAGCATTACCAGTAATGCTACTGCTTTACATTACACGAGGATAAAAATCTACAGTCCGTACATGTCGACAGAGGATTATATCCATTTTTTTAATGTAGCTTGGAAGAAATAAATATTAAACACGGAATTCAGATAGGACTTTTCCTATCGTAATTTTATATTTGACATTTATTGCTTCCAAATTACATAAAAAAGACCAATACAATACTCTATATCCGATACAATAAAAATGTTTTTTTTATAAAAACAAACTTTAAATGTTCCATGTTCCAAGCTTTTTTAACATTTCCTTTTCTGGTTCCTCAAGGGTTCCAAAATGTGACTCACACAATTTTTCTACCATTCCACTGTAGGTATATATGTAAATATGTCGCTACTATTTTCATCCCTCGTCCTTTCGACACGTTTGGCCCATGGAGGAGAAAAAGACGTTTATTTTATTTAACAGAAACACTCATTTTTAAACCGGTACGTGCTTACTTCGACCTCTGAAACATGGCACTGGATGTTTAAAAGTATAATTTGTGAACAAACATTTCGGCAATGTTTTTCTGCTTTTTACTTCTTATATACAGATATAAAAATATAATTAGGAGACACAAAAATGTATTATTTTAAGTGTGCAAGAATTTTAAAGTATATCTTGGCTTCAATAAAATAAAATTGATACGTCATCATTGGTTAAAATTCTACAAAAATAAACTGTATAATATTGCCTCCTGAAAAACAAAACTTTTTTATTACCAAGAGGAGAATGAAAACGTGGGGAAAATAATAATGATAATTTCCTGTTGAGGTAAGTTCGCTGTAAATGTTTCTTTAATTTCAGCAATAGACAGCAGGTGACATTATATCAACTCGCAAAGGGCCTCTACACGTTGGTCCCATGTCCCTACGAAACTCAAGAAACTCGTCTTTTATGATAATTTAGCGCGGTGGACGCGATAAGACGGACGATTTAGCGCAGTGATTAAGAGATTAACCCGCTCCGCCCACTGTGACTAATAGTCGCGGGTTCGATAAATCATTGTGTGAGCTACAATTATTTGTTTCAATCTGAATATTTGTGTTTGTGAATTTTCATGTTTATAAAAGCAGTCACGATATAGGAATGAATATGTCGGGCCACGTTTTAAAAAAAAAGATCATACACAAGTTTTTGAACTCACATCGAAGTTATTTTACTGTCTATCATCCGCCCAATGCACATAGTTTATAATGAGATATGTTAGTACATTAGCATACGCCCAGTTATATTATACGGCGCAGTTTAAATATTTGAATATTTCGCATACGGTCCTAATGGAGTTTTGTAGAATTAGCATCGCAAATGCATTGTAGTACGCATGGTTTTAAATTAGAATGAACGAATAACAAACATAATATATGTACATATTTAAACCCTAATTTCATAAATAAAATGACTGTATATGTAATCATCTGACGCATTTAATCATAAGGTCCACTAACGAAATAAATTTAAAAACGTTCATATAAAAAAGCTTTTATAGAGAACGCAACGGAGCTATCTCCTTTAGTTGAGGTGTTTCTATAGCCTTCTTGCAGCTCCATCATCAGACTCTGCTCGTCATGTTTTTAAACGTACCCCCACATAAAGAATTATTTATCCTAGACTATCTTACCATGACCAAATAGACAAGTCAAGATTCTCCGTAACCGGCGAACGAGTATGCGACGAACTATGAGAATGGAGGAAACCAAAGAGGTCTGTAAGAAAAGAACCTGTTGGAACTTTGTACTCTCTGCCTACCCCGCGAGGAAGCTGGCGTGATGATATAGATAGATAGATAGAGAAGAATTATTGATGAGTCGTGGGTGCGTTTACAAATATGTAATTCACATACACAAATACCCAGTCGGAGACATATATTTGTGAGTCACACAATTTTTTTCCCGTCCGGGGATTGAATCGCTACTATTCGATCCATTGGGCGGAGCTCTTAATCACTAGACCAAACCACCTGTAAATAATCAGTTCGTGTAAGATTATACACCGTCACGCCTATATTTCCCAAGTGGGGGTGGCAAAGGAGTACTTTTTACACCCAGTTTTTACCGATAATGTTAGGTCCATTACATGGGAACTAAAGTGGGCGAGTAGTAATTTTACCAGGCACAATACCTGGCTGACACTGGATATTTTTCTGTAGGAAAATTACATACTGCCTCGTTGGTCTAGTAGCAAAGCGCATCGCTTAGTAATCATGAGGTCCTGGGTTCAACTCCTAGGTCAGACAAATGTAGTTTCTCTAACAAAAACTTCCCAGTACAAGTCCGGAGTCTGAATTGTGCCCGATATATGGCAATAGGCTCGCCCCCTATTATATGGGACCTAACATCGTCGACGAAAAGTGGGTGTACTCAGAATACCTTTGCCACCCCTGCTTGATGAATACAGGCGTGAAGGTGTGTGTGTAAAAGTTACATTTCGTCTGACCTGAATCCAAGACATCGTGATTGCAAAGTACATTATACGCCACCAGACCAACAAAGCAGACAAAGCAGTCAAAGCCAACATGATTATCATCATCATCTCAGCCTATAGTCGTATACTACTGAACAAAGCCCCCCCCCCCCCCTATCGCTCTCCAGCGCAACCAGTCCAACGCCACCTGCATCCAACGACTTCCTGCAATCTTCACAAGATCATCGTCCGACATGGCTCAACAACTACCACATTAAGTGGTAACCGGGACCAACGGCTTAACGTGCCGTCCAAAGCACGGAGACGCTTGAATATGAAAATGGCACAAACGGTCACCCATATCAGACCAACCAAGTCGAACTTAACATTGATGATGGCTAAGAACACCGCGGTAAGAATGCCTCATCGTATATAAGGAAAAATCTCAATAGTTATCTCCTGAGCCGATGCTTGCTTCTAGCGGCCGCTAGAGGGCGCCTCTAGGGATACTTTGATTTACTGTTCTATTATCTACCCTATTTGGCTTCGGCCTCTACGAAGATTGATCATGATAATCCGCTACTTTCAATCGACTGCGATTTGTTTCATGGAATGGAAAAAGTTTTTGTTAGTATTCAATATTCCTAGTACTAGTATTGACAGACGCCTTGGTGGTTAAAAGCTTAAGCCGCTGGATCGGTCGTAGGTTCCATTTCCGCACGGTAAAATCTTTATGTGGCCCACTATATTTATTTCGATCTCTGTGATTGTGGATTTGAATTTCATGTTTGTGAACGCACAAACGACACAGAAATAATCATTAGCGTAAAAAATGAGAGTACAGAGTTCCAACAGGTTCTTTCCTTACATGGCTTCCTTCCTCTCTGGCTTTCTCCACTCTCATAGTTCACTCCACTATCCAGCCTACACTTCAATATGCCTTGTAATGGTAAGTATTAAAATAACGTATTTTACGTGTTTGGTGCTGGTATCCGAGTTCATTCCTGTATAAAGGTATGGTCTGTTTTTTAAGTAGCCAATATTATATAAAATATTGCATGATAACTAAAGACAATAAAATTGAGGCGCTTCAAAATTCATTTATTTTATTCATTCCTTGATTTCGCAACCCTTGATCTTTGTTCCAACCATAACAATTTAAGTGCCTTAGTTGTCACACTACAACAGATATGCAATGCGAAAGTTGAAGGGTGTCGGTACCGGGGAAGACTTAGACTATCTTACCATGACCGAATAGACCGTGTCTTATCTGAAGGGCAAGTCAAGACTCTCCGTAACCGGCGAACGTGTATAAGACGAACTATGAGTGTGGAGGAAGCCAGAGAGGTATGTAAGGAAAGAACCTGTTGGAACTCTGTACTCTCTACCTACCCCGCGAGGGAGCTGGCGTGATGATATTGATTGATAGATATATAGTTGTCACACTATATTTGTTAATAAAATTGGTCACTAAAGAAAAAACAGACTGATGAAACTCTCTCCTGTAGGAAGAAACTATGTAGGTGTAAACAGACACCACAGAGTTTCATCAGATTCTTTCGTTACAGTAGGTTTTACAGACAAGCCTTTCCTATGTAATGAGCAACACGGTTTTATGAAGAAGAGGCCAGTCAATACGAACCTGCTACCTGTCGTCGATTTTATCTCCTCCCGACTAGACCATGGGAGCCAAGTGGATGTCTTATACTTTGATTTTCGGAAGGCGTTTAATAGGGTGAACAATGACATACTGCTCGGGAAGCTATCCGCTCTAGGTTTTACACCTGCCCTCCTTATTTTTATAGCAGATTACCTTCGCGATCGCCAGCAGTATGTCTGGCACGGCATATACGAATCTCAGCCCTAAGTTTGCAAAGTGTATTCTCTATGCAGATGACCTGAAGTTGTTTTTGGAGATCAGGAGTGTGGAGGACTGTTTAATTCTGCAGCGTGATATTGATGCGGTTTCTCAGTGGAGTGTAGACAAAAAAATGGAATTTCAACCCATAAATTGTTCTGTTATGACTTTCGGACGAATGCGACACCCTATTGAGTTTTGCTATACATTGGATGACACTCAAATATCGAGGCAATCGAGCACCATTAAAGATTTAGGTGTAACACTTGATCGTCAACTGACATTCCATGACCATATCATCATAGTGGCCAAAGAATCTTTTTAGCGCCTGGGTTTTGTACTTCACAACTCTAATGATTTCCAAAGCGTCGGTGTTATCAAATTGATATTTAGTGCTTTAGTCCGCAGTAAACTTGAATCAAGTGCGTGTGTTTGGCATCCGTATCAGAGTACGTATAGGCTCATAATAGAAAAAGTCCAGAAAACTTTCCTGAGGTATTTACATAAATGCACTTATGGGTACTACCCATATATGTACCCAACAAAATTTTTGCTAGGGTCCCTTGGTTACAACTCTTTGGAGGTCAGAAGAGAGAGAGACCAACTTTTAACGATGTGTAAAATTCTTAGAGGAACTATAGATGCTTCTGGTCTAAGCGGCGAGTTATGAAGGCTTTATGCTCCCAACGATTACCGACGGGGCAGACATCACAGGCTCTTTGCTGTTCCGTCAAGCCGCACAGTGGCTCGATCTGAGTCACCTGTACCACGTACACTCACTGCGCTCAATACCCTCCTGGACGCTACGCCACATTGCGATCTGTTCGTAGATGAATGGAACGTGATACTGTCAGTCTGCCTGCAGTACTGTGAGATAAAGGCGTGACGTATGCTCAAATTTATATTTTTATTTTTAAATTTTATGATTATTTATTTTTTTACTATGATATTCTATGTGACTAATTTGTTAATTTCGTAGATAAGTTTGTATTTAATAAATTTTTATTTACACACCAACAGAGTACATATTAATACATTGAAAAAATTCAAACAGAAACACATTTCGATATGTACACCAATAACAGGTGTGTACATCATTTACCATTTTACAAAGCTTAAAATCTAAATCGAGAAGAGAATACAAACGATATGCGATTTACATTAAATTAAATGTTGATAATATTGAATAAGTAAAAAATAATAATACTATAATTATAACATAAAACTAAAAAGATAGCAAAAATATGTCAAAGAAATTTGTCAAAGGATCTAAGGATAATAATCTATTTATTGCAAAATGATTCTTGTATAATCTTTTTACAAATTGGAAGAGAGTCATGAAATATGTCAATATTATTATCATTTTTATTATTAAACTTATTGTATGTGTTACACATTCTGACTAGTAGCAAACTGAGTCCAATGTTAGTTCTGGTAGGCTGAACATGAAAAGTGCTAGTTAGAGGTTTTCGCGGGATACAGTATGGAACGTTAATTAACACATTATCAAGATTTGTATTACAACTAAGAGTATTATTTACCATCTTGTACAGGAATATCATCTCGTGCATTTTACGACGATCCCGTAAAGAGTTAATTTTAAAGAAAGCCAATCGTTAGTCATAGCTACACCGATGCGTAATTCCACTTGAAACAAAAGCTAAGTATCGTGTAAACGCGCGTTGTATATTTTCAATCCGCTGCGAATGTATGCAATAGATAGGGTTCCACGTTACACAACCGTATTCAAAATGACTTCTAACAAGGGAGTTGAACAAGATTATTTTAGTACGAGCGTGTTTAAATGCTTTTGTATTACGCTTCAAGAACCCCAGCATCTGTGCAGCCCTGGTTACAATATTTTCGATGTGAGTCTTAAATCGTAGGTCGCTGTCCATCGTTACGCCTAGATCCTTTATTTTGCCGACTTTCTGCAGTGGGTTTCCGTCTATGTTGTATGCAGTGTCTAGTCTATTTTTTTTCCTAGAATATCTCATGTGGAAGCATTTATTTACATTTAATTCCATCTGGTTATGATCGCACCACTGCTTGACCCTTAACAAGTCGTCCTGAATCAACGCGTTATCATTCATAAAGTTAACAGTTTTGAACAATTTTAAATCATCTGCAAAGAGTAGGAATTTACAGTTATGTATTTCAGACGCAATATCATTGATAAAAATTGAAAATAAGATTGGTCCAAGATGGGATCCCTGAGGAACTCCAGAGATGGCACAATAGGGATTAATTAATTAATATTAATATTATGATTTTTAGACGCATTAGTGTAATTGGTTAATCCGTACTAATATGTAAAATGAATAAATGAAAATAAATGTCGTTAAGAGAGACTAAGGAGGAAAAAACTAATAAATTTGGCGAGATAATAAACGAGGCACGATTCGGGACATGAAAATTGATAATTGGGAAAAAAATGAAAAGAATAGGAATAAATATAGGAATAGAATTTTGTTTTAGTGCAATAGAGAAAAGAGTGCGTGCAGGCAATAGAGTGAATGGTGCGATGGTAAGGCTACTTGGGAGCCAGCACTTAAGCCAAGAGGCGCAGCTGGTTATACATAACGGAGTGCTTGCCCCACGTTGTTATATGGCAGTGAGAGCTAGGTATGTAAGAAGAAGAATGAAAGCAGGATAAATGCTTTAGAAATGCGAGCTCTGCGGAAGATGTGCAGAGTCAAGCTGAACGACCTTATTCGCAACAGCGTAGTAAGAAAGCGTGTAGGTATGAAAGATAGTATCGGTGTAAAGATGAGAAAGGGTATGCTTTGTTGGTTCGGGCATATAGAAAGAATGTCGGATGAAAGAATGACAAAACAGATATACAATGCGAAAGTGGAAGAATGTAGATACCGGGGAAGACCCAGATTATCTTACCATGATCAAATAGATTGTGTCTTATCTAAAGGGTAAGTCAAGAGTCTCCATCATCGGCGAGCGTGTATGAGACAAACTATGAGAGTGGAGGAAGCCAGCGAGGTATGTAAGAAACAAACCTGTTGGAACTCTGTACTCTGTGCCTACCCCGCAAGGGATCTGGTGTGATAATATGGATAGATAGATTTTTTTCTTAACTTAGATACATATTTTCTAATTAGTGAGTACAAAAAACGTTACATAACCTAAAACAGGTTTGCCAGGTTTTCCAAACTAAACTCAGCCTGTATCTTGGGATAGCGCTTACAATTAAAAGAAACAATACTGAAAAAAATCAATGTAATAAAAGAAGACGGAAACATTGAAAATATAAGAACTAAATTGAATGTTGAAAAAATACAGCTCAGTATTAGCTACCTACCATGTTTAAACATCAATAACCATAATTATATAAAATACCTATTATAAAAACACTTAACACGATAACAACTTACAAGCAGACAATAAATGAAACTTTTATAGACTACTTGCGGCCCGTCCGGGAAACGCACGGGTGGATATTTATTTTTTAAACATAACCTGTGTTACTCAGGAATAGTATAACATTCTATAGGTGTAAGGATTTTTGAAATCAGCCCAGTAGTTCATGAGTTTATTTGTTGAATACATACAAAAATACAAATCTTTCCTCTATATAATATTGTTACGACCCGAACATACCCCGATATCTTGAAAAGTCTTTATCGGGGGATGTCGATTCTAAAACGTATAACACACACTTAGGTCCCCTAGTGATCTGACTAGAAAGATCTAGAATCCGCGCTTAAGTGGCGAAACGTCTAGAAGGTTCCACCCCTTTAATTATCGCCGGCGAACGGGCTCGGTATACAAGTACCTATTTGTTGACGCACCAATAGGTATGTAATAATAATACCGCTTTGTGAGCCGCGCCGGCTATGGTTCGATTTACTTCTATCGATGTACTTAGAGGGTTCGCGTCCGTTCTAGAAATTTCATAGGAGTATAAAAGGAACACAGAGCGCGGGGACGGACACAGTCTCTTCTCGGAAGCAATAGTAATCAAATCGGAGAACAAGCGATCTAAGTGGAATACACCGGCGACTTTAGCATCGATATACGAATACTACAAGTGACTCCGCGACTTGGAAACAGTATTTGGGTACAAACGAGAGTAGTACAAGTGTGTGATTCGCGTGTATACTTGATAACTAACTTACTAATAAAGTACTTCGCACATTATCGGCATTTAATTACCCCGCTACATAACAATATTAGTATATATATATATATATATATATATATATATATATATATATATATATATATATATATATATATATATATATATATATATATATATATATTATTCTTTCTTTTAGATACTTCCAGCGGAATTTTATAAATGGCCATCTATTATTGTATAAGCTGTCTAAGTACCTCTTACCTAGCCGTTAGATTCCCAAATATTGTAAAAATAAAATAAAATAATAGATTTCTTACAAACTTTAATTTTAAATTAACTAAGCTTGATAACTTAGTAACTTAAACCAAACGATTAGGTTAGCGTTATTTTACACGTTGTATATCAAATAGGTTATGTTTAGCTAGTAGCTACGTGCTCGCTTAACCTCAGCAATAACCTCAAGAATTTATCTCCAATCAGACAAGGAAAAACTGCCCAAATATCTCGCTTTCCACAAATTCCTTAGAGAAATGGTAGCTCCTTAAATCGAACTCAATCAACTACTGTGATTTATACGAGAAAAAATCGAGTTCAGAATATTAATTCGACACTTACAAAAATGGCGTGATGAAATGTGCTGTTGAAAATATATACCACACACTGGAACCAGTAATAATAAGCGAAATCTAAGTATACTATACACCGTGTACCTAACTTATATGACATAGTGCAGCCAGCAACTTAACTTTGTTAACATTCTCAGATTTGATAACAAAAGTGTGCACGCGATTTAAAAAACTGAGAATGTTAAGTGACTTATAGCGCTGACCCAATTACATTAGTGTATTAAAAAGTCAATATAAATATCAATGTTCGAGTTTTAAAACCTCAATAAGTATTTTCTTAAGAACTTAAATATCTAAATTAGGTAAAGAATTAAAGTTAAGAAGTGCAATTGATATCGCTGTATTGCGTTTAATCATATTTAAACATATTTAATACAACGAATTGAGAAACTTTCAGAATTAGTTATAGAAATTTTGGCTAATTCAAGAATTTAAAAAAAAACTGTAACATACCAAAAAAGTTTGGATTGAATCAGTTGCCGATTTAAAACAAACTACCCACTTTTAGGTCTTGCGTTATTTATGTAATATGTTGTATATACCACGGTTTGCCTTCCAGTCGTAGCATAGAAATGCTCTAGTGGTCACCCATCTTAGATCTGACCTTGCCAAAAAATGCTTGATATCATGTCACCGATTAGATATTAAGCTGAAAGTGCTTGAACTCAATAGGCAACAAAATTATAACATCAAAACATGGTAGAATAAATAAAAAGACAACAGAAACGAACACAATGAACGCAATAATTCAAGCTTATATTATTTATGTAGGTCCCGAAAACCCGAGTTTACAGAGTTCCGGAACTTATAAATATTTTATTGTGTGAATTTCAAACTAAGTCGACGTGACAGTATGAAAATATGATTGAAATTATGAAGTTATTTTTTCTTATGAATACTAACACGATTATGAGTTTTTTTTTTTATTTATTTATCACTTATAAAAATGTTATATCAAGTCGGTCACATAGCATTGAGAAACCACAAACGTTTGTATTAATGCTAAATACATCGAAACACCATATTTATAAAAATAACAATAACAAAGGTGGCATTGTTTGTATATAATTAGGTATAATATATTTGTTATAATAGTATGTATTCCTATTATTTTCTAATATTTTATGTATTTTATTACGGGTTTTTTTATATGCTAGCCTTAGTTTAGGATCACTCAGGCAATTTTTCCAAGACCTAAATAATTCATCACGTTTTTTACATCGACGTGATACGCTTCGATCTATCCAGGGAGCTTTAAATCTCTTCCTTTTAAAACTAAAGGCTTCTGTGGAGCTCGCAAGTTTATTCGCATTATAAAATGAGTTATGAATAAATCTGTATATTTTGTTAGGGCAGTACGTTTCCGTAGTCTCTAGCCATTTAACATTTTCACAGGTCAGAATAGGATAATATAGTAAAGAAATAAACTCAAATAATTTATTTTGTAACTTTTCGAGGCAAATCGTAAATTTTAATCTACCACTGACTGACTATCTCGTTGGTCTTGCGGCGAATAATGCGCGAAGTCCTGAGTTCGAATCCTAGGTCGGGCAAAATGTAATTATTATTATTTATTTATTTCAGATTTTAGGATGCATTATATAATATTAATATAACGCAGTAGTCAATAAATGGACCATGTTGCAGTGGGTCAAGGACTGACAGTCAAACCTCTCCGCCAAAGCGTTAAGGATACTGGTGCGGCTGGCCCGCACCCTGCGCAGCAAGGCCGTGCACCGCTTGCGCATGGTTGCAAATAAGCAGTCCACGCGCGCTTCGGCGAACATTCGCGAAGCGCTACAAAAGCAAGGCAGCCCCAGAAGCACCCGGAACGCATTGTTATATTGAATACGTAACGCGCCGCTCTGTCCCCGCGAATAAGCGACTTACAGACTGCTTGCGTAGAAAGAGGTGCAAATGCCCTGAATCAGGTTATTTTGATCCCTCTCGAACAGCGAGCGAATCGAACTCGAACAGACAACGCCCTACGTTCCTTTTCTATATCAGCATCGTTTTTCAAGTTCGAGGTAAACACATGACCTAGGTATTTAAATTCGTCGACTCTACTTAATAATAATAATAATAATAAGCCCGCAGGGCAGCTTGTGGCGAGCTGTTGGTGAGTAACGACACCACGGACCCGAGTGCTTCAGAGAGTCGGTCAGGGCCCCCAACTCGGCGTGTCTTCGTCGGTCGAGTGGAAACCGAAGGGTGCCCGCAGGACTCTCGGCTCTGGCTAGCCTTAATTGGCCGTCCAGAGAGGAGCCGTGAGAGCTATATCGACGTAGGAAGATAATGCGTTCCTACATCGATGTACTCCAGGGGTGGAAGTGTTAAAGGGCATAACGCCGCGAGTAACTTCGGAGAAAGCGCAGCACACCTCTCTACACCCCTGAGCCGCTCACACCGGTGTTGCCCTCAGTTGTCCTAGGACGACCGTTTGAGGGCCCATCTAGTAAGCGGCGAGTCACCGCCGGCCACGGGTAATTAGGTATCACTAATTATGGCCGGTGTCCGTCCCCTTTGAAATAGTCCAGTTTTTGTCCATCAAACCTCATTTGCATAGCCTTTGTTTTCTTTCCATAATTTACAATAGTCCTTGCACCTGCCGGGGTCAGTTCGCTGGTTATGTTTCTTCATTTTCAGTAAGTGATCTCAGCAGGTGGCTTACATAACATTAACTTCTCGCAAAGGGCCTCTACGTGTTGGACCCATGTCCCCATGCAAGCCTTTCAAAGGTCCGGGTAAAGCCCGTGAATCTCAGCGAGATACATAATAATAATAATAAATTTATTTATTTAAGATCAGTACATGATACAATCTTATTCGAACTTATATTTAAGTAGGTATATTTACCGGTTTGCCTGAACTAGGTCGAGACCTGTGTTTCAGGCATGATTAGTGCTAAAGCATCGTAAATCTAATAATTTTAATTACAATAATATAGCTTATTTGATTAGAAAGTGGCTTAACTAATAACATATGTTTTATTCTACTTTTATAATAAAATTAAAGTTATGATATGCTATGAGAAAATATGTTATCTACAAATTGCTAGTAATTGTTCCGTCTGTTCGTAGGACATTCTTTGTAAATAGTTATGTAGCATTTGTTTGCAGCTAAAATAATTTAATTTGTATATATTTAATGCTTTATTTATTCTATTGTACAGAAAAGGTCCTAGAAAAGTGAAAAATCTATTAGTATATATATGTTTTGAAGATGAATTTGAAAGGCAGACTATATCTTTCCGTCTCTTATTAATAGTCATGTCAGCTGTATAAGCGAGTGTTTTATGTTGTTTTAATAGTAAATGCATTATAAAGAGTTGGCGGACTGTTAACACCTTGCAGGACTTATATAACAGGATAGTGGGAAAGCGAAAAGAATGGAAATTGGCAACTTTTAGAACTGCTCTTTGGGCACGTTCGAGGGGCAGTAAAACAGTTTTTGGGGCTCCTCCCCATGAGGTAATACAGTACTGGATTATGGACTGACATAGGGTTAAGTATACTTGTGTCACTAGTTTTGAATTAGCAATTTTTCTGAGTATTTTAAATACATATATTAATTTACGGACTTAGAGGGCACCTCGGGCCTGAAAGACCACACACTCGCTTATTCTTACGTTGTACAACAAGCCGTCGTCAGCGTACTTTTCGCAAATGCCAAGCAGCTTCGATAATCCATTCTCTACTAATATCTTGATAGAAAAATTTCCAGTATCAGTCCGGAGTCGTGTATTGTGCCCGGTATCATAGAAATAGACTCGCCCCCTAATACGTGGGACCTAACATCGTTGGCGAAAAGTTGAGTGTAAGCTATTCCCTCTCATCTAAATTTTAAAGAGCCCTTTGCCCATCGGTGGATATGTTGAATAGAATAGAATACTCTTTAATGTACACCAACAAAATTATAAAACAAAATGTGAAATAAGACACTGATACAATAGGCTGTCTTATTGCTAAGACCAATTTCTTCCAGACAGTCTGCGCCTATAGCCAAGTTGACAATCTACAGTCGTTAACGCTAATAGAAAGCGGAAAAATGTATGGGAATGACATTTTGCAACGAAAAGTCACGTGGTCAAAACAATGCGCTATCGATTGCGACAAGAGAATAGAAACAAAACGCTTGCAACTTGTCTACTCCCTCTGGTTAGATACAAAATACTATTGAGTTCTTAGATTTACGCGAATATTACACATAAAATAAAACTATTTTACGGATTTTATCGCGGTTTATTTTTGGAGAAGGGACAAGTCCTGTGACCATGGGTGCTGCAAAGCACTCAAAACGTCGGGAACTAAAAATCAAAAATTAACCGCGATAAAATCCGTGAAATAGTTTTATTTCATGTACAAAATACTAGAAAGAAAAGTAATCAGGGCAGTTGGTGGCGTACGCTATTAATGGTATATATAAGTATTTAAATATATATAAAAGATAAATCATTACATATATACGTAAATAAATATATACATAACTACATACACAAAATGGAACTGACTATGATGTATCTTATTTTATCAGCAAGCAGAGAGATTGTGGTGTTTGACCATCTTTTTGAAAGAAACTGACGACTGTGCATGTCTATCTGATACAGGCAATGCATTCCACAAGCGGACAGCTTGAGCTGTGAAGGATTTATCAAAGAAATTTGTGGAACGCATTAGTGTTTTCAGCTTTAGATTCTCCGATGACCTTACGGACCTCAAATATGCCTCGTGAGGGAATTCAAATCGTTCTTTGAAGTAAGAGGGAGTTGACGGATTATACAAAATACTGTATAGAAGTGATATTATAATGTATGTATTTTTTTAGACCACTTACGTAAGATACAGTAACACAATAAAGATAGTGAAAACTTAACATTTCGATTATAGCCAACGGTTTTTACATTTATAGGTAATCACAGCATGCTTGGTTATTTACAAGTTTTTGTATTTTATAGTTGCAAGAAAAGTATTCGGGAGCCAGTGAGATACATGAATAAACAAAGTGCAGCTATCAGTAGGTATGCAAGTCAAACTTTTTGGGCTTGGATATTAATCGAGCGAAACTATCAAAATAGACATCGAGTTCTGGTATTTTTTTGATAAAGCCTTGTATAAGCTGGTTAATCATTATCATTGTTTTATTTTAACTTCACCATCGCTGTAAAAGTCCAATTTGTTCCAGTTTATCGAAATGAAATAATAATATCAACTGTCTTATTATCTGTCTACGGTCGTAGTCGGTGCTACGAAGAACGTCTACGAATTCCGTAGCATCGTCGTATCGCCATAAAAATGGGCCCAGTTACATTTCTCTTCAAATTGGACTGTCAATTGAATGGTCAGGGAAGAAAAATCTATCTATCTATCTATAACCTCACGCCAGATCCCTTGCGGGGTAGGCAGAGAGTACAGAGTTCCAACAGGTTCTTTCCTTAAGAAAGAAAAATTATCTACATTATATAAATTAGGAAATTATATTAACTCTGACTACCCCGCAAATCTGGCGTGATGATATAGATAGAGAGAGATAGATATAAATTAGTTCTAACGTGCTGATATAATAAATCGAATGCAGATAATAAATCGAAGACTGTCTTATTGGTGTGCTGGCGGAAAATCAGAAAACGTAGTGACAGACTTTTTTCTATCGAAAAATTACATTAGGTAACTATTAGTCCAAAGTATGGCAAAAGTGCCCCGACCCTAACATCGTCTGCGAAAAGTTGGTGTACATAGTACCCCTCAGCTACTCCCACTTGGAAAATAAGAAATAAGGCTGACGGTGTTCATATTTTTTTTATCAAGCGATTTCTTGATATTTACTAATCAAACATCAGCAAAACAAGTAGACATTTCGAGGTTGAGTCGTTGGTCTGGTGGCAAAGCGCATCGCTTTGTGATCACGAGGTCCTGGGTTCAAATCCTAGGTCGGACAAATGTAGTTTTTCTAATGAAAAATTCCCAGTATGAGTCCGGAGTCTGGAATTGTGCCCGGTATTTGGCAATAGGCTCTCGCCCCCTATTACATGGGACCTAACATCGTCGGCGAAACGTGGGTGTACTCAGTACACCTCTGCCACCCCCTCTGGGGAATATAGGCGTGACGATGTTTTTTTTTTTTTTTTTTTTTAAAAGTTTTGCAAACTGAAGTGCTTAAAGATGTCAGTCATCTTTATTGTACTGTACTGGTATGATTAAATAAATAAATAAGAGCAACTAGTACACCACCTATAACATTGCAATTAAAATATCACATTGAAATTTAGTTGTACAATATATGCTCCTACCTATAACTTCTATTTAATGAACATGGCTATATTGGACTCCAGTTGCAGAATTTCATTAGAGAAAAGTCAATAACCGGGGAACTCGATAAAACGCCATCTATCGGATAAGCTTGCAACATTTATACCACAAGCAGACAAAGAAAATAGTGAAACACAAATTTTATTTGGTTCTACGTCAAATTTTCTCTAATGGTGAACGTAGTTTTTCAAATATTGTCTCATAGATGGCGCTATTGCAATTGCTTGAAATGGAAGGTTTTTAAATAATAATTAATTGAAAAACCAGCATATCTCTAATCAATCGTTGTTAAAACGTATACCTTACCTTTAAAATTTGGTTTTTGAGGGTCATTATGCTTATTTAATAAAGTTATACGTCCAAACAGCTATTAATATCTTATCTTCGTAAATTGCAGATAATACAGCTTAGTTTGGCATAACCATAACTAAAAAGAAACCTGAATTAGAAAATTGCCTTAAAGTTTGCTAGATAATATAAATAATACAAGTATTCTGATATCTTTGTGTGGCATTGAGATATATGAATACCCGATTTTCCAAATTCATTGTGAATACCTAATTACACATCGAAATTTGTACGGGGTTTTTTAAAGGTGATTACAAGAACAGTTGATATATCCTCAGTCCAGAAGAAAACTAGCCGAACTGCACATCTGAAATTTTTGAAGAGGTCTAAATAAAATAATTAATTGGCTCTGTAATCCAGTGCCTTTAAATAACTTTTCAAGTTATTAAATTTATGAGACAACAATAAATGTCTTTAGATATATTCAGAAATACTTGTGTTTACGTAACGTCTATCATCATTTTGATTTATTAAATGTTAATTATAATTATTGTCATTATTTATGATTTTTGGAGGTTGATGATAGCAACTTATGTTGAATAATAAAAAGAAAGAGCAACAAAACGAAAAAAATGTCCTTATAGCCACCGTTAAAACTTAGTGAAAGGGGTTGAGGAAGATAATTTTTATGTTATAAATAAATAATGCAAGAAAAACATGCTGTCATAACGGAATGTCAAAAACAATCAGGAAGTATTGGTGTTATTACGAAAGTGGGAGATTCTTAACACTTGAATGGACACTGAACCCTTCTGAACATGTTATTGTCAAAACCCCCGAAATTGGTTGGTTTACTGTTATGTGGACATATTTGTCCAACGGACATTTTTACGGTCATTTGGACTCTCGTGTCCATATGCCAATGCTCGTGTCTCGATACGAGTTTTATAATAATTTATTGCTGACTTTCATTTTTCGCCTTATAAAAAATAAACATTTTTATAATAACTAGTGGTCACCCCTTGGTCGAAATCCGACCTACTCTTTCATCGCTTGCTGATTATCTTTGAAATTCAGTAAGACTATAGACAAATAATATTAAAGCCATGTATTAAAGACAAACAATATCAATCTATTCTCAACATTCTCTCAATTTGATTCTCAATTTGACCACAGACTTTAACAATAAACCAAAGAGTATATATGCGTGTGTGTGTCAAATACATGGTAGTGTGTGTAATGTTTTTTCTTATTGATTTTATGTATATTTATGCATAATTTTACAAAAATATTAGTATTCTGCACTCCTTCTCTTTATAAACTATAAGTGTGGGAAGTTTCATACTCCTCCGTACGCGCAATTTTCGTAAAAAGGGGTACAAAGTTTTTACTTCACGTATTAATAATGATTAACTGTACTCTCTGCCTACCCCGCAAGGGATCTGGCGTGAGGTTATAGATAGATAGATTAACTGTTATACTCATATCACCTAAAACGGGCGAAATACGCTTTAAAGTGTGTGGTTAAAATAAAAATATTTATTTAATAAACTTAGAAAGAAAGAAAGGTTTATAAACTCACCTGTATTAGTGTTGTTCTGATTCTCTTTCGCATTGTCCTTTTCTTCCTTTGCTGTTTTGGCTTCAGAACTAGTGTTGCAACCCATTTTATTTCAACTATTTACACCAAAAACTATTAATAGTCTACCTTTTTAAATCTCACTACACTTCAGTTAAGTAATGCACTATAACATATTGGGTTCGAAGCAAAGGGTTGTAAGTTCAAATCTGAAACAAAAAACAAATCACTTAAGTGAGCGAATAAATTCATAGTTATCTATTTAAAAATGAGAAAGGATATGCTTCGTTGGTTTGAGCATATTGAAAGAATATCGGAAAAAAGAATGACATTACAGATATACTATGCGAAAGTGGAAGGATTTAGGTACCGGGGAAGACCTAGACTATCTTACCGTGACCAAATAGACCGCGTCTTATCTGAAGGACAAGTAGTCTCCGTAACCGGCGAGCGTACGAGACAAACTATGAGAGTGGAGGAAGCCAGAGAGCTATGTAAGGAAAGAACCTGTTGGACCGCAAAGTATCTGGCGTGATGATATAGAGAGATAGAGACATAAATTTATAGTAAAACAAAATATTTTTAAAAACAAGCTTTTTGCAGCTAGCTAATGGTACAATTTAAAACAGTCAATCAAAGGACATTATCGAAAATTGCCCCAGAACCAATAAACATTTCACCCATAGCGTCATTATTTATCCGTTTTATTAAAATAATGGCTAATATCCGTATCTAACGGATAATTTGCAATCTCAAAAGAATTTTTCAAAGTATTGTAATTACTTATACCGAATTGACTTTGTAAAAAGTAGTAGGCGTACCTAGTAGCTGCCTAGATTGCTTGTCTTGGTAGACTAAATACTTAATAGATATTTCCTTAATGTGTCGATAGCTATCTTTATAAATATAATTAATCTTAAAATCCACTCAATGTTTTTTGACTACACAATATACCCTCATATGTATCAATAGCCACTAAATTATAACCTCAAAATCGAATACTTTTAGTGCAATATTGCATTTCCCCCGCTTGTCCGTTTAATAATAAATGTGTTAAGAGAATTTATGGGTCATTTACAATCATGCGAGTATTTCTTCGCTGCTGTTCGTTCTGGGGCAAATCATGTATGGGCGCAGAACAATGTTCTTAAAATGTGTATATAAAATTTCCTATGCCGATGGCCGTTAAGATTTTTCTTCGCCTGAAACGAATCCTGGTAGTAGAATCAGGTTATGCTTATCATAAAAATGCATTGTCTGAACATAACCAAAATTTCACATCATCACGTCTATATTACCCTAGCGGAGGTGGCAGACGTGTACTGAGTACACCCACTTTTCACCGACGATTTTAAGTCTCATGTAATAGGGGGCGAGGTTTTGCCATATGCCGGGCATAATTCTAGACTCCGGACTCATACTGGGAAGGTTTCGTTAAAAAAATTACATTTGTCCGACCTAAGATTTTAACCAAGACCTCGTGATCACAAAGCGATGCGCTTTGCTACAAGACCAACGAAGCAGCAAGGTTCGAAATTTCAACTCCGTGAAATAAGAGGCGCTCGTAGCGCTGTGCGACCGCGGTGTTCTTACCGATCACCAAGGTTAAGCAGCGTTCAACTCGGTCGGCCTGAGATGGGTGACCGTTTGTCACCCATCATATTTGAGCGTCTCCGTGCTTGAGAAGGCACGTTTAGCCGTTGGTCCCGGATACCACTTAATGTGTTAGTCGTTAAGCCGAGTTGGAAAAGAAAATATAGCCCCAGCTGTTGGAACTTATCAAGCCGCCTTAAAGGCGGTTTAATAAGTTCCAACAGCAGGTGGCCACAAACCTGCCTCCACCAATCCGCACTGGGTCCGCGTGGTGGAGTAAGACCTAACCTCTCTCACCTCGATTTGTGAGAGAAGGCCTTTGTCCAGCAGTGGGTAGTATAGGCTGATATTATTAAAATAAGAGGAAGTGGTTTTAATTTGACCTAAACAAACTAATAAACATTACAACTAAAAACAACTAACAGCATCATTTTCATTATGTCAACCCGTAGTCACCCACTGTTGCGTGTAGATCTCCTACATAGCATGCCATTCTTGTCGGTTGGGAGCTTTCCTCATCCAGTGTTTTTCTATCGCTCTGACGATATCATCGGACCATCAGGCACGCTTTCCGTCCTGTTCCCCGTCTCAAGTCCAGAAACTTTCGACTCCAGCTGCCTTCTGGCCGTCCATCTGACATGCCCTGCCCACTGACATTTCTTTTGCGCAATAACGCAAGCGATATTGGTCAGTTAAACATTGCACATTGAATAATCTATCTATCTATATCATCAGAATCAGAATATTTTTTATTCATGTAAACCATTACAGTATTTATGAATCGTTAAAATAGTAACAAAGACTGTACCACCACTTCGGAATGACATTCCTGTGGAAAAGAAGGGCAAGAAACTCTACGGTTACTCTTTAAAATAGTATTTTTACAAATTTTCCAATTACATTTTGTTGTGGGGTATGGGAAAACAATGTAGTATCATCATCATCATTTCAGCCTATACTTGTCCACTGCTGAACATAGGCCTCCCCAATCGCTTTCCAGCGTAACCGGTCCGATGCCACCTGCATCCAACGATTTCCTGCGATTTTCACAAGATCGTTGGTCCATCTGGCAGGCGGTCGTCCTACGCTGCGCTTGCCAATACGTGGTCTCCACTCTAGAATCTTTCTGCCCCAACGCCCGTCCGATCTTCGCGCTATGTGGTCAGCCCATTGCCACTTCAGCATGCTAATCCTGAGGGCTATGTCGGTGACCTTGGTTCTTCTACGAATCTCCTCATTCCTGATTCGATCACGTAGAGAAACGCCGAGCATAGCTCTTTCCATAGCTCGCTGAGCAACTTTGAGCTTTTTTATGAGACCTATTGTAAGAGACCACGTCTTTGATCCATATGTCATCACTGGTAACACACATTGACTAAAAACTTTAGTCTTTAGGCACTGAGGTATTTTGGATGAGAAGATGTTGCGCAGTTTCCCGAACGCTGCCCAGCCGAGTTGGATTCGTCGATTGACCTCTCTCTCAAAGTTGGACCTACCTAACCGGACTGCCTGTCCCAGGTAAATGTATTCGTCGACAACTTCAAGAGTAGAGTTCCCAACGGTGAGTGCGGTGGGTACGACATGGACATTAAACATTATTTTTGTTTTGTCCATATTCATTTTAAGACCCACTTGTTGGGATACTCTATTGAGGTCACCGAGCATTCATCCTAGATCTTCCAGCGACTCCGCCATGACCACAATGTCGTCGGCAAATCGAAGGTGAGTGATGTATCAGGTGAGTCTAAATTAAATTAACCAAGTTAAACTATTCATAAGAAGGGCTACTTGGTTCTCTTATTTACAGATAAAGAAATGAGGAAGAAAATAAGCAATGTTATTTAACTACTAGAAGGAAGAGATGCAATAATAAATTCATCATCATCATCAGCCTATAGCAGTCCACTGCTGGACATAGGCCTCTCCAAGTGCACGCCACTGGGTACGATCCTCGGCTACTCGCATCCAGTTTCTGCCAGCCGCCCCACGAAGGTCATCGCTCCACCTAGCCTGAGGGCGTCCTGCATTACGTTTGCCAGTCCGCGGTCTCCACTCAAGAACTCGTTTGTCCCAGCGGTTATCGGTTGTTCGGCTAATGTGACCGGCCCATTGCCACTTCAGCTTACTAATCCGGTGGGCTATGTCGATAACTTTGGTTCTCTGTCGAATGACTTCGTTCCGGATTCTATCCTTCAGAGAAACTCCGAGCATAGCCCTTTCCATAGCTCGCTGAGTGACTTTAAATTTATGAACCATTCCAACCGTGAGTGTCCACGTCTCGGCTCCATATGTCATAACGGGCAGGACGCACTGATTAAAGACTTTTGTCTTTAGGCTTTGTGGAATGGGCGATGTAAATACTCGACGTAATTTCCCAAATGCCGCCCAGCCCAGCCGTATTCTTCTGTTGACCTCTTTCTCGAAGTTGTTTTTCCCCAACTGCAGAGTTTGCCCTAGGTAAACATATTCTTGAACAACCTCGAGAATAGCGCCATGTATTGCAACAGGTTCCGGTACCACATGTCGGTTAAACATTACCTTGGTCTTGTCCAAGTTCATGCGGAGACCTATTTGTTTGGAAGAATCGGCTAGGCTGGTCAGCATCTGTTGTAAATCCTGCAACGTTTCGGCCATAATGACGATGTCGTCTGCAAATCTCAAGTGTGAGATATGACTGCCATTTATATTTATGCCATGACCTTCCCAGTCCAGCGTCTTAAACATATCCTCCAATGCATTTGTGAACAATTTGGGGGAGATAACGTCCCCTTGTCTCACTCCTCGATGCATTGAGATAGGGTTGGTCTGCTGGTTTTGTAACTGGATGGTCATGGTCGCGGCGTTATAGAGACTTCTTAACACTTGGATGTATCGCCAGTCGACTTGGCATCGTTGCAAGGATATCAGAACTGACCAGGTCTCGATCGAGTCAAAGGCCTTCTCATAGTCCACGAATGCTAAGCACAGGGGCCGATTATACTCTTCGGTCTTCTGTATAATCTGCCGTATAGTGTGGATGTGGTCTATGGTTCCATACCCTCTTCGAAACCCGGCCTGTTCCGGGGGTTGAAATTCGTCGAGCCTTCGCGCAAGACAATTCGTGATAACTCTTGAAAACAGCTTATAAATGTGGCTCAGGAGCGAAATAGGGCGGTAGTTCTTCAGTTGGGTCTTATCACCCTTTTTGAAAAACAATACGACCACGCTCCTACCCCAAGCCTCTGGAGTTCTCCCATTAAAGAGGACAGAGTTAAAGATATTTTGGAGCTCCTTTAGCACGGATTTACCTCCTGCTTTTAATAGTTCAGTTGTAACTCCGTCCTCTCCAGGGGCTTTTCCATTCCTTAGCTGCTCAAGAGCCATCACGATTTCGTCTAGGCTGATTTCGGGCAGGTCTTCCGTAAAGTGGCGGCTTAATGTAGCTCTAGGATCCTCGTTTCCGGGATCAGGACGAGATGTATGCGAGGCGTATAGTCGGCTGTAGAAGTCTTCTACTTCCAAAAGAATCTCCGGCTTAGAAGTGATGACGTCCCCACTGGCTTTGGACAACTTCGTCAGATGGCTCCTCCCCAAAGACTGAACGAAAACTTTCGACCCCCGATTTTGCTCGATTGCTTTTTCAATAGCGCGTGTATTAGCGCATCGGAAGTCATGTCGTACCAGTTTGTTAATTCGTTTGTTGAGTGCCCGTTGCTCTAACGAAGTGTTGGGTGGGTTTACACGTCGTTCCTTCATAAGCTGCAGTGTCTCCTCTGAAAGCTTCGTTTTCTTACTTATACGTCGCGTTTCACAAAATCTCGTACCTTCCTCCCTGATGATTTTAACTACATTTGTGAGGGCCTGGTCTACGTCATTTGTGGTTTCCATGGTAACGAATCGGTTCTCCAGATTTGACTGGAACGCTTCAGATCCTACTACGGTTTGGAGGAGGTTGGGCCGGAGCCTGGCCTTCATCAAACGGACTCGCTCGAGCTTAAAGTTGATATTCAGTGAGCCTCTGACAAGTCGGTGATCGCTTCCGGTATTAAACCTGTTGATCACTGGGTATCTACATAGATACTAATTTCACTTGGAGACCGCAGCTTCAAGACATTAGTCGGAGAATCTTCGCCTCAGCAGGTTCACTGCGAAGGCTGCGAAATTGTCTCCCTACTGCCACTAAAATTGCGCTCGCTCAATCACTTCTCCTTCCTATCCTCGACTATGCAGACACCAGCTATCTAGATCTTTCAGAAGAACAACTGAATAAACTTGAGCGACTCCAAAATTTTTGCATACGGTTCATATTTGGTCTACGCAAATATGATCATGTCTCTGTTTTTCGCGCAAAGCTCAAGTGGCTACCTATTCGACTTCGCCGGAACGCTCACATATTATCACTTCTATACAGTATTCTGTTTAATCCAGCATCTCCTCCTTATCTCAAAAAACGATTTGAGTTCATCCACGAAACACATCCAGGGTTCTTAAGGTCATCGGAAAACCTGAAACTGAACACACCGATGCATTCCACAAACTTCTTTAATAAATCCTTTACAGTTCAAGCTGTACGTTTGTGGAATGCATTGCCCGTGTCTATCAGACGAGCAAAGACACAAGCTTCTTTTAAATGTATGGTAAAAAATCATTTGCTCTCTTCTTGTCTTTCATAATTCTTCTATTGTGTTTTACCTATTAGTATGTATTAGTGTGTAAGTATATGTATGTATATAAATATATATATGTATGTTGTATGTAGTGTAGGTCTATGTATGTAGATTAGTATTTAGATTTATTAAATGTAAATAGTTCAATGATAGTGTACGCCACCAACTGCCTTATTTCTCTCTTCAGCTCTTTGGAATGTTGGTTGCCTGGAAGAGATTGCTGTTAGTAATAAGGCCGCCAATTGTGCTACCATTTGTATGTGTATATTTTATTTTCTTTGTTTGTTGTTCTTGCTTATGTTGGTGTACAATAAAGTGTATTCTATTCTATTCTATTCTATCACTGAGACATCTCTGAATATGTGCTTCTTGTCCGTTATGATGAAGTCAATCTCATTTTTAGTCCTAGTGTCGGGGCTTTGCCATGTCCACTTTCTTTGGGGCCGTTTCTTAAAGAAAGAGTTCATCAAGAAAAGCCCCTCTTTCTCAAGAAAGTTAACAAGCATTTGCCCCCTATGATTCCTGCTACCGTAACCGTAAGATCCTACTACCGATTCGCTGCAAATTTGTACTCCCACTTTAGCGTTGAAGTCCCCCATGACAACGTTGTAGTAGGCCTTAGTGGTGGAGTGTAAGGCCTTCGATATGTCCTCGTACATATCTTCAACTTCATTGTCAGAGTGTGCCGAAGTCGGTGCGTAAACCTGCACAACCTTTAGGTTATACCTATCGGTTAACTTAATAATAAGATACGCTACCCTGTTCGACACACTAGACATTTCCACAACGTTGTCAGAGAGGGTTTTATTGACCAAGAACCCTACGCCGCCCTGGGATAGCTGATCGCCCTCTCGGAAGTACAAAAGGTGGCCTGATTCTAGGGTAACGGTGTCCTCTCCCTTTCTTCGGACTTCACACAGTCCCAGAACGTGCCACCTTATCCCTTCGAGTTCGGATTCTAGTTGCGCCATGTGTTCGTCAAGCCGTAACGTGCGTCCATTAAACGTCGCCAAGGTCAGTTGATTTTGGCGGCCTCTCGTAGCCCGGGGATTCTTCGCACCCCCTGCCCTGCCGTTACCGTGACCGCCGCCGTGATCCGGAATAGCAGGGCGGCCGGGAACTGGGGGCCGTGGTTTATTTTGGCTTGCCATTTGGAGGGTTTGCCCATAATCGCCACGCTGGGCAGGCGGGGTGGCGATCGCAGTGCGTAACTCTTCGCATCGGTGCCGCTGCTGCCCGTCACCGATCTGCGGTATTTAGTCACGCAGTTATTTGTTATGGTTATACCGCCATTTTTCGGTCGTCAGAGCCTTGTTCGTTGATTAGCAGGATGTACCACGAGCAGGTGAGGATGACTTGGAGCCATATGGTGGTATTTGACTCCCTTACATCCCACTCCCTTACATCATAATAAATTATAATAGCTAAACATGTTATCCACATTCTGGTAGAGCTGGAACAGCACATATCCAAGCTTTTTTATCTTTTAAATAATCATCTAGTGTATAGTAAGCTCGCTTGCAGAGCGTGCGTATAATACAGGATTTGAATTTATTTTCACTAAGTCGAGTGACGTGAAGTGGAATTTTATTATAAAATCTAACACAGTACCCCATGAAAGACGTGTGAATTTTAGACAGACGAAATTTCGGTTGATCCAATTTATTTCTTTGTTGCGTGCTATAGCAATGCCTATCACCTAGCTGATTAAATAGATCTAAATTTTTTCGTGTGTACATTATGTTTTCATAAATATACTGACATGGGACCGTCATAATATTGGCTTCTTTAAACAATTCTCTCAAAGAGTTGCGACTACCTAAGTTATAGATGGCCCTAAAAGCCCTTTTTTGTAAGATAAAAATAGAGTCAATGTCATCACGTCAGATCCTTTGCGGGGTAGGCAGAGAGTACAGAGTTCCAACAGATTGTTTCCTTACATACCTCTCTGGCTTCCTCCACACTCCCATAGTTCGCCTCATACACGCTCGCCGGTTACGGAGACTCTTGACTTGTCCTTCAGATAAGACTCGGTCTAGAATAAAAGCTTGTTAAATACGCCTTGACGCTTACTTTCCTATACAGGCAAAGGATTTCCTGCGAGTTTTGCTGTTTTGCCGTGCGTGGGGCGAACCTTATGCCATTATTTTGACGGTCGGCCTACTGCATCGAAGAGTCACCGGTTTGATTTCCGCACGGGACAAATCTTTGTGTGACGCGCACCCATGACACAGAAATAAATCCTGGTGTGGGACTATATTTTCTTTTAAGAAAAAAAAAATCCTTGGCGCAATCACAGATCCCGGGCTGCTACTGAGAACTATAGAAAATACACATGATTCGATCTAGAAATCAAACCAAAGACCTCCTAGACGCTTGCCGCATTACGCGCTACTAGAAGCAATGAAGCAAACTCATAAACGGTTCTAAGTCCATTTTTCTACTCACTACACCACACGAGAGAGTTCGATGTAATCAAAGGTAAAAACCAGACAAGTAATACCCTGAATCTCAATCCACTAGTCCCAGATTTAAATCCAAATGATTCTATTCAAATAGGTATCAGCTAGGGTTGCCAACATATTTAGACTAAAGCAACTGTATCTATGAGAGTGGAGGAGGCCAGAGAGGTATGTAAGGAAAAAACCTGTTGGAACTGTACTCTCTGCCTACCCCGCAAGGTAACTGGCGTGATCATATAGAAGAAAGTAAATCTAACTTCAGAGTATAGAAGCAGTGACTCGATATTTTTGGTAGGATGATAATAGCCGAATAAAAGTAATGTTGACTGCCTCGCGCGGTCGGTGGCCTCGTTGGTCTACTAGACCAACGAGGCCAAACTTAATAATTTTATTGATAATTAAGCGTGTTATTTTTGACTGCCGTCAGTTACAACACTATTTACGGCATGTTCCAGTATTGTAAACTCAAGAATACATTTGCCTACTACGGATAGAAATTTGACACATTTTGTATGGAAAATCTGACAAAATTCTACTGAGAGATTAATGATGAAAATACGACCCAAATTGATTTAAATCGATTCATTGAGTTCAGAATCAAATTTTGAATCGATTCAGTGTCAAAAGAATGAGAAATATATTATAGTCAATTAACAAATCTTTTCATATCGGATAATCCGGTCCAGTGGTAAAGAGCTGAAGCCGTTCCGCCCCTGAATCGAGTAGTCACAGGTTCGATTCCCGCACGAGCCAAATCTTTGTGACCTACAAATGTTTGCGGTCGGAACATTGAGTATGTGAATTTCAAGTTAAAATATATGGTTGGCAACCCTGGTATCAGCATTCGTCTGGGCCGGGGGATGAATCCCTCAAACAAAGGGGTGCGATGGCGGGGGTGCTAATGAATCCTATTCATCGGTAGATAGGGTGCGGCGGGGGTGGGCTTATAGAAATGTTTGTAGGCTATATTTAATTTTAGCTATTTCTCGTTGGATCGACTTTGTAATGATGATTTTTAGTGGGAGGCATAAGATATCAAAATATTATGTGTAAACGGCTATAAAAAATAAAATCTTGAAAAGTATACATTTATTACTGAGTTCTTAGATTTACGCGAATATTACACATGAAATAAAACTATTTTTTCGGATTTTATCGCGGTTTATTTTGATTTTTAAGATCCCGACGTTTCGAGTGCTTTGCAGCACCCATGGTCACGGGAAGGACTGAGGTGTTAGACGTCCAAAAGGCATAGTTGTTCCGGGGTACCCTCAAACTTCTTAATTATTTTTGTTTTTGTTGGTCCGATCTACGCAGAATGAGCTCACGGTGTCTTAAGGTCTTGCAGTGTTATGCTTGGTTTTAGATTTGATTATATTAATTACTGGATCCCAAGACGATGGAAGCACCCAGCCATCTTCTCTATTGAAATTAGGATGTTTTTTAATTTCAATAGCCTCGCGAACCATCCTTGGTAGGAATCGGTGTTCTTTCACGAGGATTTGTGGTCTATCAAATCTGATGTTATGGCGGGTGCGGTCAAGGACATGTTCACAGACTGCAGACTTCTTTGAGCGACGGTGTTGAAGTCTGCAGTCAAATACAACAAAAATAATTAAGAAGTTTGAGGGTACCCCGGAACAACTATGCCTTTTGGACGTCTAACACCTCAGTCCTTCCCGTGACCATGGGTGCTGCAAAGCACTCGAAACGTCGGGATCTTAAAAATCAAAATAAACCGCGATAAAATCCGGGAAAAAATAGTTTTATTTCATATACATTTATTAATAAGGTAAACGCAAAAAACAATTATTTTATCATCATCATCTTAGCCTATACTCGTCCACTGCTGAACATAGGCCTCCCCAATCGGTCTCCAGGGCAACCGGTCCCACGCCACCTGCAATCAACCACTTCCTGCGATCTTTACAAGATCGTCGGTCCATCTGGCAGGCGGCCGTCCGACGATGCGCTTGCCTATAAAAAAAAGAATGTACCCACCACGTTTTTAAAACAGACAAAAAGAGACAGAGAAGAAAATAATCCTTACTAATATTACAAATGCGAAAGTAACTCTGTCTGTCTGTCTGTCGCGCTTTCACGCCAAAACTACTGAACCGATTTAAATGAAATTTGGTACACAGAAAGTCTAGAGCCTTAGAAAGGACATAGGCTACTTTTAAATGCGAAAAAAGGGTTGTAACGGGTTGAAAGGGGGGGATGAAAAGTTGTATGGAAGTATCGTCATTTTTAGAGCTAGAAGCTTGAAACTTATTTTTTCTTGAAACTGTTGATTCGATATAAGTAAATATGACGAACATGCGGACGGAGTCGCGGGCACAGCTAGTTTAAAATAAAAATCGCACGCATGCATTACACAATTAATGTATAAACTGTTGTGGATTTTCTAAACGACAGCTAAGTACCTTCTCTTTGTACTTACATTACATCATTTTCTATCGCATGCGCATTTCTATTGCATGCATTTTCATAATCTATTTCATGCTCCCCTAATTTTTCGTTATAAATAAATCAGACTTTTTAGTTATCTCAAGAACGCAGTAAGTATCCTACACATAACGCAAAAGTTTATGAGGTATGTATGTTTGTTACTCTTTTACGCACAAACTCCTGAACAGATTTTGATGAAATTTTACAGTAATATAGCTCAAACATCAAAATAACACACAAGCTATAATTTATATGAGGCGCTCGTAGCGGTGTGCGACCGCGGTGTTCTTACCGATCACCAAGGTTAAGCAGCGTTCGACTCGGTCGGCCTGAGATGGGTGACCGTTTGTGGCATTTTCATATTCGAGCGTCTCCGTGCTTCGGAAGGCACGTTAAGCCGTTGGTCCCGGTTACCACTAAACGTGGTAGTCGTTAAGCCGAGTTGGAAGCCTTAAAGGCGGCTTGATAAGTCCCAACAGCAGGTGGCCACAAACCTGCCTCCACCAATCCACACTGGGTCTGCGTGGTGGAGTACCTAATCTCTCTCACCTCGATTTGTGAGAGAAGGCCTTTGTCCAGCAGTGGGCAGTATAGGCTGAGATTTTTTTTTTAATTTGTAAAGGTGCGATTTAGCGCAGTGGTTAAGAGCTTGAGCGGCTCCGCCCACTGTGTCGAATAGTCGCGGGTTCGATTCCCGCACGGGACAAATCTTTGTGTGATCCACAATTATTTGTTCCGGTCTGGGTATTTGTTTGTGAATTTTCATGTTTGTAAACGCCCCACGACACAGGAATAAATCCTAGTGTGGGGCTACGTTTTTCAAAAAAAAGAAAAACGTAATATAAAAGAAACGCCTGCGTAGCCGCGGGTAACGGCTATTAAAAATATTGTTTGAAATATTATTTATTAATAACACAGGTATTTATTTATTTATTGATAAAAAACACAAAACAGAATACAATCAAATATAACAACAATACAGAACTTAAATTAAAACTAGACTGCATTCCTAACTATGTGTTCTAATTTAGGACTAATACATAATAAAGTGACAGTGACAGTTATAAGATCAAATTATAAAAGTAAAAGTAAACAAAAACGAATAAATAATAATATAGACAAAGGAAAACCTCCAATTACCCAGTATGGAAAAGTATTTTTCTTAATGTACCAAAAAAAGTTCCAGATCTGCAATTCATTATATCGACTGATTTATGTCTACATACCAGATCGTTGTATAGACGGCACATTCTAACTATAGGATTATAGAATGAGGTATTATTCTTATAGATTTGAAGCGAGAAGATGTTGGGATTACGAGTTCTGAAATTTGTATTAAACTGTATTAAAGACAGTATTTCCGAGGAATCTATGTGTGAATGTATAATTTTGTAGAGGTAGACAAGATCAGTGAATTTCCGCCTCTCCTCAAGCCTGTGAACCTTGAATTTTGACACTCTCTCGCTATAAGACCCGACGTTACGACCTAAGCCACAACGATAGCATAGAACCCTTAAACACTTATTCTGGATACGTTCGATTCGTTCCGTGTGAACAGAATAAAAAGGGGACCAAATAACAGCACCATATTCAAGCACAGTTCTGACAAGGCTGTAGTAAAGCAGTAAGAGGCTGTTCGGTTTCTTAAATGGTTTAGTGGTCCGTAAAATAAAGCCTAATAGTTTACTAGCCCTGTTACAAATATAATTATAGTGGTCACGAAATGTCAGTTGTGCGTCGAATATAATCCCAAGATCCTTAACACTGCTCTTACGTTCCAATACGTGATCACCAATGCTATACGAAAACAGGATTTTATTAGTTTTCCTAGTGAAGGTAACAGTAAAGCATTTGTGAACATTTAAGGACATCCTATTACCTAAACTCCATTGGTGTACTTTATTTAAGTCATCTTGAAGGCGCCAGGCATCTTGTGCACACTCAACTGTGGTGTAAATTTTTAAATCGTCTGCATACAGCAAACATGGGCATGATAGTTTATCAATGAGATCATTAATAAATAATATAAAAAATAAAGGCCCCAAATGGGAGCCTTGGGGTACCCCTGATGAAACAATTACCTCAGTTGATAGAAAGCCCTTTACTCCCACTAGTTGGCTTCTGCGTGAAAGGTACGAATCAATCCACCGAAATAGGTCTCCACTGATACCGTACGCACTAAGTTTATGGCAAAGTAGCGAATGGTTGACTTTGTCAAATGCCTTTTGAAAATCTGTGTATATTGAGTCAACCTGCTGGCGATTAGCAAATGCCGAACATAAATAGTTTTTATAAATGAGTAGATTGGTAATTGTTGATTTACGGTTCATGAAACCGTGTTGTCGTTCAGATAATAAAGGTGATACATGACTGTGCATACAGTCATATACTAAGGACTCAAATAACTTAGCTATAGAAGAAAGGATACTAATGGGACGGTAGTTTTCACACAGAGATTTGTCCCCTGACTTATATATGGGTATTATGAAAGCTTTTTTCCATAATGTTGGAAAAACGCCCTCTTTTAAAGACTTGTTAAATAATAAGTACAGAGGAGTATATAGCTCAACTGCACAAGTTTTAAGAAAGTGAGGTGGGATTCCGTCTGGGCCAGCTCCCTTATTACTATCAAGACTCTTAAGTTTAAGTAAGATATCGTCCCTACTGAAGTAGACTTTCGACAGAGAGATATTACTGCCTACAAATCCCACTGAATCAGGAACATCGCCCACCGTATTGTCAAATACTGAACTAAAGAACACCGAGAACAATTCACTTATCTGTTTTGCATCAGACGTTACAACATTGCCCAGTTGCATGGTTTGCGGAATTGTACAAACACTACGCCTAGCATTAACATAATTCCAGAATGATTTAACATTGTTACTGATGCTATCCTCGACATTGGAGATAAATGAGTCAAAACATAATTTTAAAAGTACTTTGCCACGTGACCTAAGCAGGTTGAAGGTGTCATAATCTCTGGGATTTTTATACTTCTTAAACCTCTTATGATATTTCCATTTTTCGTATAGACATTTTTTAAGAGACATGCTGAACCAGACGGGATAGTTATGATTTTTTTTCTTACTGAAAGGTGTGTTTTTTAATGATGTCCATGATTATGTTATAAAATTCCTGAACTGCTTCGTCGATTGCAGAAATAGATAGTAAACAATTCCAGTCAATATCATTTAATGCTATTTTAATAGAAGTATAATCACATTTATGATAATTCAATCTTTTATTATTATTGGGTTTTATTGATTTAAATAATGGATTAATGTTTAATACAATTGATAAAGGGGGGTGATGCTGATCTGTCTTACTTAATGAATCTGCGATTTCAACACGCATCGTACTTAAAGTAGCTAAAATTAGGTCCAAAAAGCGAGAGTTACTATTGGGTATGCTGTTGAACTGCAATAAATTACACATAGACATAAATTCTAACAGTAAATCTGCATCATGGCTACGGGTTGCTGATGCCTGCATATCTATCGACTTAGGAGATCTCACCCATGTAAGATTAGGGGTATTGAAGTCACCAACCAATATAAATTCATTGTTAGCATTTGCATTCAGTACGACTTTTTGCGTGTGATTATAAAATCTAGCTCTATTACTAGTCATTGTATCAGGTGGTATATAACAGACGCAAATATTTATTATAGATTCGTGATCACGGCTCGGTAGAACAGCGATCCAAACATCTTCCGCTTCACTTTCCCACGATAATCTACGGACAGCATTGAAAGTTTTTTTGATTGCAACCAGGACCCCCCCACCACCAGAATTTTTGCAACTGGAACTGCAGCGGTCACGGCGGAAAACATTGTATCTATCGTCTAATACCTCACTATCAAATACGCTGTCTGTTAGATTCGTTTCTGTTAAGCAGATAATGTCATAGTTATAATTAAGATTATTAATGTAAAAATCATTTAATTTCGAACGAAAACGGTTAACATTTTGATAATAGATGTGTAGATTCATAATAAAACGTTAAAGTACCAGACAGCAACACCAAATTGAAAAAGAAAAGTTGACGGCGTCAACAACGTGAATAAAAGTTACAATTTGTCTAAATCACCCATAGTCTTAATATTAATAGCGCTGCTGTGTTCGTTTTTACGTACATATAAACGCCCATATCTGACCCACACATATTTATAATGCTTATCCTTACAAGCACTACGTGTAGCAGAATGAAGTAGTTTAAACTCAGGCGAGAGATGCTCAGAGACATAAATTTTGCCTCCAGTAAGTCCAAGTTGCGTTGCATTTAGGGTTTCGCCTGGATGAGATTTGTTATAGCGATGTACAGCAGAGATAATAGTGTCTCGTAAGATCAACGATGATAATGTAATAAGTATATTCCGAGGCCGGTCCGAGTTTTTGTTCAGCTTGGCTACACGACGACATGCTTTAATATCCGAGTCGCAAATAGGAACTTGTATTATTTCGCATAGTCTCTTAAACAATGATGCTGTGTTTTCATTCCGATTTTCTGGGACAAGCTGCAGTTCCAAGTTCATGTTACGAGAATTTATCTCCAATGTTCCAAGACGTTTTCTAATGCTTCCTAACTCTTCATGCAACTTAAAATTTTCAGACTCGAGCTTTTTGATGACTTTCTTTTTTGATTTAATCTCTTCCCTCAAGTCAAATTGTTCAGCGCTGATGTGGTCTGTAGTGGCTGTGAAGTCTTCCCTTAGTTTCTCTACTACAGAGCCAATTTCACTATGTACCATTGACTTTACTTCCTCTCTTAAAGCTGACTTGAAATTGTGCGAAAACTCAGCTAATGACGCCTTTAATTTTAAATCTAATAAATTGCTAATGTTCTCCAACGTCACATCGCTATTCGCCGAGCTAGACAACGGTTTCACATTAGCTGTACTAGTGGCAGGTATTGAGTGTTCGAGGGTCTCGTAAGACATATCCATATCCTCTGCAAGTAGTGATAGGCTTTTACGCACTGGAGTGTTCAAATTAGTTTGTTTACGATGAGTTATGTTCGAACATGACGGACACACCCATGTTTTCAGAAACTCCGGTTTTAATTTCGAGAATTGGTCTTTCCTTATGTTTAGACACCCTCCATGATATTGGCTAACACAGGACGAGCATACTAAAAATTCATCATTGCTTATAACTAAGCTACATGCATTGCATTTCATTATGAGGAAGTAGAGAGTGAGATTCTGATTCAATACTTAAAGTCCTTTTCAATATTTAATACTTGAAGTCTCCCTTATGCTTTATGCCTTAGCCCATCAGCCTATGCTTAAGGTATGACAATGTTAAAAATGTACAACTGGAACACACCGCCAATAATCCTTAAGTCTATGATACCCAGTAATTAATAAATCAGTTTATTTGGAATGGCAACACCGCGAACTCCTTGACTTGTCACTTTGAGGCGTCAACCAATCAGCTGATTCATTAGCAATGTGCGGAAGTTGTGTTAGGTAGTAAATAAAAATCCATGTATATATTAGGTGTTTACAGTGAAATATGTTTTGAAAATAACTGCCAAGTTTAGTGCTCACCTCGTTTGCTATCTTCTCAGATTTCAAAGTCAGGATAATACGTGATAGACGGTCTTCGTTATTGAGGTTATGCCTTCAAAATCCCTGGTACAGTGATGGTGGTAAACAGTGTTATACAGCACAAACTTATAAAACTTTGGAGAGCTTCAACTATCAATGTTCACTTGTCAACAACCGGAACCGGAGATCAGGGATCTGGCGTGATGATATTGATTACAGGTATTGAGATATTTCATTTACTTAAATGGAGGACTCCTGTTGTTGACTTAAGCAGATTGTATTTTTTATTTATATCATAAATAAGAGCTTTTTTCTTAAAAATAATACTCTAATTTATTTTGCGTTTTGACTCCGTACCCGGCAACCATGTTATACAAACTATGAGAGTGAAGGAAGGGAGAGAGGTTTGTCAAACAAGAACCTGTGTGCCCCACAAGATATGGCGTGATGACATAGTTAGATAAAGACAGAAATCGAGGGAGAGAGACATCACATACATCAGCAAGAACTCTGTAGAATCAGAATCAGAAAATTTTTTATTCATGTAAACCATTACAGTATTTATGAATCGTCAGAATAGTAACAAAGACTCTACCACCACTTCGGAATGTCAGTCCTGTGGAGAAGAAGGACAAGAAACTCCACGGTTACCCTTTTAAAATTGTAGTTTTCACAATTTTTTCCATCTACATTTTGTTGTGGGGTATGGGAGAACAATGCAGTATCGGCGTCTATACTAGGGCCTACCCTTCAGGGATCTGGCGTGATGATATGGACAGAGTTTTTCTTTTTTGATTACTCAGTGTAATCAATCGATCCCGCTGCCTCAGCACTCGGTTGAGGGGTTGTCATTTGCTCGGGACGTGAGTCAACGTTTTTCTGATTGAGATGAGGGCGCCGGGATTTATATAGCTGCTCGTGATTGAACGTTTTATTCGGATTAAGTGTAGAGATCTATACGTATACACGGTGTAATTTTAGTCGTCCTGGAGCAAAAGCCCAGCAAAACGCATGCTTTCTGCATACTGGTACTAAAAAATGCATACATCCGGCAAACCGAAGGCATCTACCGGCCGACGAGCAACGCCGCCCCTCAATATCATTTTGCGCTTGATATAGGTGTTTAATGCCTAAAAAAACTAAGCGTTCCTTTTCTTTCTTATTTAAAAAAAACGTAGCCTCCACACTAGGATTTATTCCTGCGCCGTGTGTGAGTTTACAAACATGAAAATTCACATACACAAATACCGAAACAGGAACAAATAATTGTGGATCACACATAGATTTATCCAGTGCGGGACTCGAACCCGCGACTATTAGACGCTGTGGGCAGAGCGGCTCAAGCTCCTAACCACTGCGCTAAATCGTCCGTCCAATTGCTATGGAGATGTTACTGATTAGTGTTTTTTATTTTTATTTTAGTACCAGGAACCAGTAGGCATTGAATAATTATCTGGGCTTACACTCCAGGACAACTACGCTTACACCGTGTATATCGGGGACAGTATGACGTAAATTCGATATCATCATGACTACCTATATTTCCCTGGTGGTATAACATCCTGAGTCAGATATTCTTCAAGTGGAGGTGGGAGAGGTGTACTAAGTTCACCCCCATTGCGCTAACGAAATTAAATCCGAGTGTTACAATCGTCATTAACATCATCTCAGCCCATACTTGTACACTGCTGAACATAGGTCTCCCCAATCGCTCTCTAGCGCAACTGGTCCGATGCCACCCGCATCCAACGACTGCCTGCGACCCAAGCTGCGCTTGCTAATACGTGGTCTCCACTCTAGAATCTTTCTGCTCCAACGCCCGTCGATCTTCGCGCTATATGGCCCGCCCATTACTACTTCAGCTTACTAATTCTATGGGCTATGTCGGTGACCTTGGTTCTTCTAAGAATCTCATTCCTGATTTGAACACGTAGAGGAACGCCGAGCATAGAGCTCTTTCCATAGCTCGCTGAGCAACTGAGCTTTTTATGATACACTATTGTAAGAGGCCACAAGACCACACTAGACTATGAAACAAGGGACGAGAAAAATCTTGCATATACTGTTAATTTTCGTATTTCTAAAAGCCGACCTTCTGAAAGATTCAAATGCGTAGCACTCTTAATCGACAGAAATGTATTAAGAAATGTATGAACGTAGATAAAGCGAAAGAGGTGCATCAAAATCGTAGTAAAAGTAGTATGTGCCACATACTACTGAGTGTACTCAGTACACCTCTGCTACCCGCGCTTGAGGAATATAGGCGTGACGGAGTATATTTACATACATACATACAATCTCGCCATTATCCCACTGGGGTTTGCCAACTGTAGTCTTTGCCTACACTCAAGTTTCACCGACGATGTTAGGTCCCATATAAGAGGGGGCAAGCCTGTTGCCATATACCGGGCACAATTCCAAACATCGGACTCATAATGGGAATTTTTTGTGTGAAAAATTACATTTGTCCGACAGTCAAAATACAATATAATTCATCTTTCTAAGGTTAAATATAGAATTTCACGGTGTTCCTTTAATTTTAGAATAACTACTAGGTTACTGAAAACCATCGATAAAATACAGGTAGATACACGCACGCCCCACGAAAAATGGCACCACCAAAAGGCAAGCAAAAGTGGACGGTACTCATACTAAAAAATTGACAGGCGTCCGCTTTTTTGCAATTACTACTTTAAGTGACAAGAGAAAGGTACAAAATGCCTTAATTAATGTTTTTTTTTATCGGTTCCATTCCCAGATGAGGAAAGCAACTTTTTTGAGTCCTTGATGAAGTATTACTTTTAAAAATAAAGTTATATCGCTATGATGCAAAATACCTTATCTATAACATTTAAAGGCAAGCAAAAGTGGTCGGTACCTAAAAATTTACAGGCTTCTCCTCTTTTGCTAATACAACGTTAAGTGATAAGAGTAAGGTTCAATATGCCTTAATTTATGTTCTTCTTTTTGATCGGTGATGGGCATTCCCAGATGAGATAAGCAACTTTTTTTAATCTTTAAAGCAGTATTACTTTTATAAATAAAATGATGTCTCTATGAAGCTAAAAACCTTATCTATAATATTTAAAGGACATTCTCTCCGTGTCCCATAACCGTGAGACACTGATAATCGAGTGGTGAATACTGATAAATATTCACCACTCGATTTCAATTTAGTTATCTATAAATCTTGTGGAGCGCAAGTTTTCTCATCTCGCTCCGAGCGCTTCAGTCACGTCTGCGATGATAATATCGCTCCCGGCTACTTGAGGTTTAATACACATATCATCACGACTCATCCTGTAAAAGCAGAGCCGGTTATAAGTGTATAACTATAATTTTAATACTGACAAATAGAATAGATTAAACCGGTAGGTCTAGAAGCATGAAATTTTACACAATATTCCTTACAAGCTCTTATCCGCAGCTGCGTACGGGTTGATGTTGTTTTAAATCCTCTGTATAAATTAGAGGCCACGTGTTATTTTGATATATAAGCTATATTGTAAAGTTTCATCACAATCCGTTCTTAGCCTTTAGCATTTTTTGCGTGATTTGATGTGCTATAGAGCTTTCATGTGCTATAAAATACCTATGTGAAAATCTATCAGTCACACAGCAATTTTTCGAGACTAAGCCCACCAGCCATTCCCACCATTGTCACTCCTGTAAGCTAGGATACAGAAATATGAAGCCTTGGGAGGTGGCTAGCAGGGCAATCGCTCGGGACCTCACTCTTACAGGGGCCTCATGCACCGACCCGAATAATAATAATAATAACAAGAACCTGTTAAGAAACTGTCCCACTGTTGGGCACGGGCCTCCTCTCAAACTGAGAGGGTTTAGGCCATAGTCCACCACGTTGGCCCAGTGCGGGTTGGCGAACTTCACACACCTTTAAGAAGCTCTTAGGCATGCAGGTTTCCTCACGATGTTTTCCTTCACCGTTAAAGCAAGTGATCATTAATTTTTAATACGCACATGCTTTCGAAAAGACAGAGGTGCGTGCCTGGGTTTGAACCCGAGACCTTTGACTTTGCAGTCCAACGGTCTAACCACTAGGCTATCACTGCTTGAATCACCAACCCGAATAGAAAAAACGAAATATTTAAACCATTTTTTTTGCTACATACAGAGTATAGACAAGAAAAAAAAGGAGAAAAATAAAGTGTAAAGAACCACTTATATGATATAACTTGCTGCAGTACGTGAAGTAGCAAAGAAACCATCTCAGTGCACGCTGTGCTTGACCACCATCATAGTATAACAAATCAAGAAGCAGCACGCACAGATAACCTATTTTATCTTTAGCTATTAGCTTAGAATGAATATAACCCAGAAGCCGCCGGCGCGCATTAAATTGAAGCAACAATTACTACCTGCAAAGCAGGTGGTCACATGTTAACGCGAGTAGTCACTCTGTGACCGTCGTGCGAAATAAAGTGCTCTGCGCGTGGCAAATTAAATTGTACTAGTGGTCGCCCATTGGTCGAAATTCGACCATAATTAATTTAAATTATAAGTTTAAACATTATTAAGCTTCTATTGTCAAAGACTATACTTCTATAATCACAGATTTCGCCAAGGCTACACTATTAATTTGCCTATTTTTATCAAACAAATTATATGAAATTTAAACAAAAAAAAAATATTAAAATAAAGAATACCTTTTTTACTTTTTTTTATTCAACCAAAATACCAAAAAGAAAATGCTGTCCATTGAACTTGACATACATATTTCGATAATTTAATTAATGATACAAAACTTCTCTGTTATCGATGTTTTTTGTAAAAAGTCTTTCATCGTCTGACATTCAGTAAGACTATAGACAAATAATATTAAAGACAAACAATATTAATCTATTCTCAATTTGAAGTGTATTGTGTCAAATACATGGTAGTGTGTGTAATGGTTACTTTATTGATTTAATGTATTTTTTTATGCATAGTTTTAAAAAAATATTAGCCTTCTGCACTCCTTCTCTATATAAACTATAAGTGTGGGAAATTTTATACTCCTCCGTCGGCGCAATTTTTTTGTAAAAAGGGGTACAAAGTTTTTGCTTCACGTATTAATATTATGATGATATCGAATTATTAATTCTTCCGTCTGTAATTGTCATACCAAAAGTCGCCATTTTGTTAGTATTGCTAGTATAACAACTTTATTTCCCTACTTTTATTTGTTGAGGATTTTATAAGTTCTAGTATTAAATGGTATTAATATAGTTAAATACTTCATCACGGCTTTAATATTTAGTTAACATGATGCAAATGTGTTTTCCCTACATTAAATTACTACAAACCTTAATAGTTCAAGTATATCTATTTCTTGAGTTTAATATGTATTAAAATACCGTTACCGCAACGATTATTGACCTGTGAACATGTCCTTGACCGCACCCGCCATAACATCAGATTTGATAGACCACAAATCCTCGTGAAAGAACACCGATTCCTACCAAGGATGGTTCGCGAAGCTATTGAAATTAAAAAACATGCTAATTTCAATAGAGAAGATGGCTGGGTGCTTCCATTGTCTTGGGATCCGGTAATTAATATAATCAAATCAAAAACCAAGCATAACACTGCAAGACCTCAAGACACCGTGAGCTCATTCTGCGTCGATCGGACCAACAACAACAAAAATAATTAAGAAGTTTGAGGGTACCCCGGAACAACAATGCCTTTTGGACGTCTTACACCTCAGTCCCTCCCGTGACCATGGGTGCTGCAACGCACTCGAAACGTCGGGAACTAAAAATCAAAACTAAACCGCGATAAAATCCGTAAAATAGTTTTATTTCATGTGTAATATACGCGTAAATCTAAGAAATCAATATAAGGCTATTAGTTATAACAATAAGTCTATCTATATATATATATATATATATATATATATATATATATATATATATATATATATATATATATATATATATATATATATATATATATATATATATATATATATATATATATATATATATATATATATATATATATATATATATATATATATATATATGTTTCACTCAACATATAAACGTCGATTTCTTGCCAACATCATTTTCATATCGATGTCTTCGGAAATACTGCCGCTTTCATATTGCACCTGTTATACATTGCAATCACAATTAAAACATCTAAAAATAGTAATGGTTTGTTTAGAAAACAAGATTCTCACTCCAGATCTCTTGCGGGGTAGACGGAGAGCAGGTACAAAGTTTCAACAAGTTACGAACCTCTCTGACTTTCACCACTCAATTCGTCTCATACCCGCTCGCAACTATCGGAAATTCTTGAGTTGCGTGTTAGGTAAGAAGGTAAAGTAAAATATATTATTATTACTAGTCAGTGTTGTCCCTCTGTTGGGCAAAGGCAACTATTCACACACTTTACACAGAGGACACCTTACACATATATGTTGAACGAAGCCCTCGTAATGGATAACGTCGCCACTGATCACTACTTCCCTGCATACTATAAAACAGTTTCACCGCCGGTTTTCCCCAATGGACGGAGTAATTCAAGAGGAAGTTTTATATGTATGAATCACCTGTGCGAAGTCGGGGCGCGTCGCTAGTGATAAATCCTACTATATATCCGATTCAAATAATTCAATAAATCACATGTTATTTTTCACAATCACATTTACTTATAATATATATAATATCAGCCTATACTGCCCACTGCTGGACAAAGGCCTTCTCTCACAAATCGAGGTGAGAGAGATTAGGTCATACTCCACCACGCGGACCCAGTGCGGATTAATGGAGGCAGGTGTGTGTGTGTGTGTGTGTGAATGATTTACGCTGTTGCCCGCGGGGCATTTACAGCTTCACCGGACAAGAGGGCGAGCGTGCAACCACTACGCTCGAGCCAGAAGGGCAAGGGGGAAACTAGCTCAAGGGCGCCTAATGGAGGCAGGTTTATGGCCACCTGCTGTTGGAACTTATCAAGCCACCTTTAAGGCTTCCAACTCGACTTAACGACTACCACATTAAGTGTTAGCCGGGACCAACAGCTTAACGTGCCTTCCGAAGCATGGAGACGCTCGAATATGAAAATGCCACAAACGGTCACCCATCTCGGGCCAACCGAGTCGAACGCTGCTTAACCTTGGTAATCGATAAGAACACCGCGGTCGCAGAGCGCTACGAGTGCCTTCACATTATAATATTAAACTATCGACTAACAAAGTATCCACGCGAAAAGAATCAGGACACCGTCCCTGCTAGGTTGTTCTCACACCGAGCGCTCGACTGACAAGGACCCGATATGTGTGTGTGTGTGTGTGAATGACCTACGCTGTTGGCCTCGAGGCCTCTACAGCTTCACCGGATTTTAAAGGCGAGCGTGCAACCACTACGCTCCAGCCAGCCAGAAGGGCAAGAGGCGACATACTCGAGGGCGCCTCGAAGAGGCGCCCTCGGTTGGGACAGTCGCTGTCGGGGGACGGGTGCACTACTAAGCGCACCGGTCAACCGCCGGCTATGGGAGGGGATCTACTACTACGTCTACGTCTACTTCGTCGTCGCTCGTATTCTGAGCGGAAAGAAGGGATGACAAAGCATCGGGGGGGTCGGTGAGAACATGTCTCGGCCGGCGGTAGCGGCAGGGGTCATGAGGGAGGTCGTAGTCGGCGGTGGCTACGATTAACGGATTCGCATGGGTAGATGCGTTCGCGAAGTGACGTGTTGACGCCTTTTTAATAAAGGCGCGAATAGGTTCGAGACCTAGATCGGAGTGGAGGTCGAAGTTCCGTACGAACCATGGGGCTCCTACGGCTTTACGGAGGAAGCGGTTTTGAATCGCTTGAAGTCTGTCGATGTGAGAGGGGGCCGAATGCCCGAACACAGCACACGCATAAGTCATCATGGGACGAACGCAAGTTTTGTAAAGCGTCACCTTATTTCTAAGGGGCATTTTACTCCGCTTGCAGATTAACGGATGGAGACGACCGAGCACGAAGGATGCTCGGTGACGGACCCGCTTGATGTGCGGGCCGAAGGACATGGTACTGTTCAGGGTGACCCCTAAATATTTGACCTCTTTGACCCAGGGAATGGGTCGGTCGAACATGGTCACTTGACCTCGGTTCCTTCCAGGGTGGCGCAGAGAGCGACGCGAAGTTGCACCTCTGGAGAAGAGCACCGCCGCGCTCTTGTCCGGGTTCACCTCGATTCGCCACTTCCTGAACCAATCCCCTAGGGTATTGGCGGCGTTCTGGAGTTTCTTCGTGATGAAGGCCTTGTTTCTATTGGAATAATAAAGAGCGGTGTCATCCGCGAATAAAGCTAGTTTAACATCACTCGAACGAGGAATATCGTTCGTGTAGAGGCTAAACAGGAGCGGAGAGAGCACTGAGCCCTGTGGGACTCCAGCACTTATGGAGTGGGAAGCGGAGCGCGTCATTTCGACGCGATAACGAAAGGCGCGATTCGACAAGAAGTCTCGTAAGATGAGCACGAGTCTGTCCGGCACACCCAATTGGTAGAGCTTGTAGATCAAGCCGTTGTGCCAGACTTTGTCGAATGCCTTCGCGACATCCAGGAAGAGGGCGCCCGTGTAGACGGGTCTTCCGGGTCTATTGAGACCGGAGAGAATGTGCTCCGTGATGCGGTGCACCTGGTGGACACAAGAGTGTTTGGCTCGAAAGCCGAACTGCTCGTCGATAAGGATACCCCTGGACGTTACGAAGTCCTTGAGCCTCGCCAGAAGGAGGCGCTCGTATATCTTGGCCAGGGAGTTGAGGAGACTGATAGGGCGGTAGCTCGCGGGGAGATTGCGAGGTTTGCCGGGCTTGGGAATGCCAATGACGTCCGCCTCCTTCCACTTAGGACCCGATATGAAACGCGCACCGTCTTTTATAGGCATTAGCTCGTCTCAGGTCTTATCATATATTATATACTTAATATTATTAAAGTGTAAGTTTGTATAATGTTTGGATGTTGGGTACTCGATTACGGAAAACGGGTGAACAGATTTTAATGAATTTTGGCACAGATAGCTTATTGCCCGGATTAACTGTAAGGATCTTCTCTAAAGTCCACGCGGATGAAGTCGCAGGCTTTTGCCCGTAAGTAGTTTTTTTTTTTGTCTTTTTTAAAAACGTAGCCCCACACTGGGATTTATTCCTGTGCCATGGGTGCGTTTGCAAACACGAAAATTTACATACACAAATACCCAGACCGGAACAAATAATTGTGGATCACACAAAGATTTGTCCCGTGCGGGAATCGAACCCGTGACTGTTAGACACTGTGGGCGGAGCGGCTTAAGCTCTTAACCACTGCGCGAAATCGTCCAATTAAATATGAACAGTCAAATACTCCAAGCGGTGGCAAAGTATTGTGTACACCCACTTTTCGCCGACGATGTAAGGTCCCATGAAATAGGTAGAGCCGAGGTCTTATATCGGGCATAGTTCCAAACACCGGAAAAATACTGAGAGTTTTCAATAGTGAACGAAGGTCCAAAGAACCTCCGTGTGTACTAAGGAGTATACTTAACTGTTCCACTATGCCGAGGTTAACGCTACACTGAAACTGACCGGTAGTCATGAATCGGTTGAAAATCTCGAAACCGCGGGCTAACTTTTTTCATTAATTATTTAGTTTCGGTGCAGCGCCATCTATCGGGGTAAGTCGTAAACGACTAAAATATGTTAAACATTGTTGTTCAGATTAACTTACAATATTTGTTCCAACAATAGGAACACTACATTAGCAGGATAAAGAAAAACAGCAAACGGCGGAGTATTATCTATGATCGATAGTTACCTCTATCTATCTTTGGTCCGAGGTAAGATATGAAATGATCGACAAATTAGATTGGCGAGTGAAGCGGACCGATCCTGACTCGACTACGCCACGCTAATGGCCGATTTGCCGCGATACCCATCGATTAATAGGGTTGTTACTATAGAACTCATGATATCCATGTCCGCCTATCTATGTTTTATATCTTTACCGGTGATAAATAAATGTCAAAGTCAGATGAAAAAGGAAACATGTGTTAGCTTTTATTTATTTATAACTAGTTTTTGCCCGCGACTTCGACCGCGTAAGTGAAAAGTAAAGAAAGTGAAAAGTTAATCTAGGTAATAAACTGTCTTGTAATAAATCCATTCAGCCCATTTTGCGTGACTGAGTAACAACATACAAACTTTCAGATTTATAATATACTAGATTGAATCCAAATGAAATTAAAGAAGCCAAAACCATTCATGTTTTTAAAAAATACTTAAAACAGCATATTTTAAAGGTTTTCTGTCCAAAATAAAACACTTTATTTATTTCTTCTCTTTTTTATGTAATAACTAACCGCCGCCTAGATATTAACAACATTTGCTATTATGGTGTAATCAAACATTCATTGTAATTGTAACTACCCTCTGATTTTGTCTTATTTTTGCTTTTGTCATTTTTGTAAAACACCCTCTGATTTTGTCTTTTTTTTGTTTTTATCTTTGCTTTTGTCATTTTTGTAAAACACCCACATGTTCCGCTCACTAGTAATTTAATTTTTAGTTAAGGTTCTCATGTAAGTGATTCGTTGTAAAATTTTATGAGAAAATAAAGAATTCTGAACATTAGATTCTGCCCGCAACATCGTCCGCGTTGACTTTAGACATTAACCTTACATTTTTCCATCGTGTGTGTCAGTGTCCTTTACAGCTTCACCGGACTTAAGGGCGAGCGTGCAACCACTACGCTCGAGCCAGATTTTTCCATCGTGTTAATCCAGGTAATAAACTATCTGTATGCCAAATTTAAACCATATCCGTTCAGCCGTTTTTTGCATGATTAAGTAACAAACATCCAAACATACAAACTTGATATACATATAAAAGTGTACACCAGCCGAATATGTACATTGAATCATCATCATCATCATCATCTCAGCCTATACTTGTCCACTGCTGAACATAGGCATCCCCAATCGCTTTCCAGCGTAACCGGTCCGATGCCACCTGCATCCAACGACTTCCTGCGATTTTCACAAGATCGTCGGTCCATCTGGCAGGCGGTCGTCCCACGCTGCGCTTGCCAATACGTGGGGGGGGGGGCAATCTACGGGCCACATAGCGCGTAGATCGGACGGGCGTTAGGGCAGAAAGATTCTAGAGTACATTGAATATTTTTTGAAAATTTTAATTGGTGTTAACTTACCCATCTATACTGGCCGGAACAATTTTTTTTTAGAATTATTGTCTGTTTGTCTGTCTCTTTGTGTATCAATCATGCAAAAACTACTAAACAGATTTTAATCAAACTTGCTATGGCAATAACTTATAACCTAACTTAAATTAATAAATACTTTTTATCCCGGAAACAAGAACCAGTCTGGGATAATCGCAAGATAAAACATAAAACTGCATTATTTTTATATGTATCTCGCTGAGATTCACGGGCTTTACCCGGACCTTTGAAAGGCTTGCATAGGGGCATGGGTCCAAAACGTAGAGGCCCTTTGCGGGAAGTTAATGTTATGTAAGCCACCTCCTGAGATCACTTGCTGAAAATTAAGAAACATAACCAGCGCATTGACCCTGGCAGGTGCAAGGACTATTGCAAATTATGGAAAGAAAACAAGGGCTATGTAAATGGGGTTTAATGGACAAAAACTGGACTATTTCAAAGGGGACGGACACTGGCCATAATTAGTGATACCTAATTACTCGTGGCCGGCGGTGGCTCGCCGCTTACTAGATGGGCCCTCAAACGGTCGTCCTAGGACAACTGAGAGCAACACCGGTGTGAGCGGCTCAGGGGTGTAGAGAGGTGTGCTGCGCTTTCTCCGAAGTTACTCGCGGCGTTATGCCCTTTAACACTTCCACCCCTGGAGTACATCGAAGTAGGAATGCATTATCTTCCTACGTGTGCCGTGTGAGCTATTCACACGGCTCCTCTCTGGACGGCCAATTAAGGCTAGCCAGAGCCGAGAGTCCTGCGGGCACCCTTCGGTTACCACTCGACCGACGAAGACACGCTGGGTAGGGGGCCCTGACCGACTCTCTTAATATCGTTAGTCTCGAGCTACTGTTTCGTTAAAATGTCTCCGTCTCCTCACAAGAAACTCTTCCGGTGTTAAGAGCACTCTCTTGAAATTGTGCATACACGATTTTAACACTCAAACATGATTTGGGGCATGAACCGATGATGCATTCAGGATTGTCTCTCCTGGAGAGAACTCTATCGATAAATGATCCAGACATGAAACTGTGTATATTCATTTATTAAAGATAGCGAAACATTAGCTGTATATTCTTACGAGAAGAATTACACGAAATGCACTGAAAAATTTTTGTTACATACTTATAACCGCAATGTACCTTTTTTACGCCAGATTTTGACTAATAGTTCGTTTGATCGTTGTTTACAATCTTGTTCGGTCGTTCATTTATTCACATCATTCGATGCGACACGTCAACAGGAGCTGTCGCGTCTCGATACTTAACAAAGATCGTTTAAAGTGTTTAGTTCTGTGATTACAATGTGCAAATAAAACTGCTTATGCAAAAGAACACCTGCATTCTCATTTCCTGACCTCTCAAACTTGGAGTTGGTAAAATATAGAATAGTCTCTACTGGCCATCTAGACCACAGCTTATAAACTCAACTAGCCCTTTACTTGCAACCATAGTGAATAACTTATACTTTCTATCTATCTATATCATCACGCCAGATCCCTTGCAGGGTAGGCAGAGACTACTGGAAACCTGTACACGTTCTTTTCTTACAGACCTCTCTGGCTTCCTTCACTCTCATAGTTGGTTTCATACACGATCGCCGGTTACGGAAACTCTTGAGTTACACTTCAGATAAAACACTGTCTATTTGATCATGGTAAAATATTTTACTCGATTCTGATCATGAAGGTCGCGGGTAGAAGATTAAAAGTGTGAAATATACGCCTGAAAAAAATGTTCGGTCAGGGGACCCCGGTTAAGAAATTTCGTTTGTATGTTCGTTATGTAATTTTTTCAACTGTAAACGTGATTGAGTATGTAGATTTATCTTGATTATATTAGTGTATTTTTGTCACTCTCTTTCTCTATCTTTCTGCACCCTCTCTCTCGCTCTCTCTTTCTCACATTTTTTCAAACCTAAAATGTAAGTAAGGATAAGTAAGGATTTATCAGATTTAAGTATTGTTTATTATTAAATTTCATGTTTGTAAACGCACCCACGACACCGGAATAATTCCTAAAGTGTGGATAAAAAACACTACAAATTAAACATTCCGGGCAATTTATTCAAAATTTTGGCAGCCCTAGAGATTCTACGGCCGGTATCGATCAAACTACGTCTGGCCTCGGCCAGAGCCAGTCTAGTCCTTGCAATAGGCTCTCGAAGGACATTTTATAATAAGGTTAACCTATAAAAATGTTCTTTTATTATACTGCTACTAGATAGAAAAGTATTGTATTTTGTGTATTTGATATATCTAAAGAGGTTCGCAGATATCCGCATATGTACATATGAATATACGTTATAAAGGAAAAAAAATAAACACCGTCTATATTCCCCATGTGGAAGTGGCGGAGGTGTCCTATGTACACCCACTTTTCGCCGACGATGTTAGGCCCCATGGCACCGGGCACAATTCCAGACTCCTGACCGATACTGGGAAGTTTTTGTTAGAATAACTACATTTGTCCGACCAAGAATTTGAACCCAGGACCTCATGATCACAAAGCGATGCTTTGCCACTAGACGAATTAGGCAGTCATAATGAAGTGTATAATAATATTTCTTAACTATAGTAGAACCTGCCATAAATATTAATTATTATGAACTATGAGAGTGGAGGAGCTAGAGAGGTCTATAGGGAAAGAGCCTATTGGAACTCTTTGCCCACCCCGCAAGGGATCCGACTTGATGATATAGATAAAAAGACTACTATACAATCACACTAGATCCCTTGTGTGATAGGATTCCAACAAGTTCTTTCAATACAGACCTTTTTAAAATAGACATATTCTCCAAGCCGGGTAATCAAGGTGTATTTTATACATCCATATATCGAATGTTACGTCCCAATTATATAAGATCTAAAACAAAATAGCTTACATACTAATACATATCATTACCCTAGAAATATCTATAAGGTACCTATTTATAAGATCCGAGTCCATTTATCTAAATTGGATCTTAGAACTTTAGTAGCAGGCACCAATCTTATCTCATCTTATTAGGAGGCTAGAATCTGTCTAGACTAACATAACAGCATAGTAAAGTCAGCGAGCCTACTCTACGTTAAATCGAGACGCCTTCTTACAGATCAAAAAATCAAATTCAGTCGTAAAAGAGTGACCCGCGGCCATAATCAGAACTTACGCTGTCATCATAAAAGTTATTTTTTCATAAAAACCAATACTTTAATGTTACAAAATTACCTTAGGCTTATTGCTATTACTTAAATATAGTGGTTGCCTAACACAAGAACAAGGAAAACCTGTATTTCGGCGTACTGCGCCAATCCCCTCGAGAATTTATTTAATTTAAATATAACTAGCCTAAAACAGTTGGTGTAAGGTGTTAGTGTGTTAAAAAGTGTCAAGTAGTGTGACCTCTCTTTGTGTAAGGTGATGGGGTGCGTAAGTGAGTGTGAAAGGGTGAGTGAGGTAAAACTTTAGTGTTGCAGTAATAGTGCCTAGAACATCGCATAATTACTATAACTTTATATTTAATTAGATAACAAAGTTTTGTTATGGAAGATAGGTAAGGTAATATTTATCGGCCCCAAATTATTTGGGTATTACTAAAAGTTCTTCAATCTCCTTATATGAGAGTATTTAATAACTTTTACGGCTTTTGAGGCGGACATGGGGATTTGGTGGCCATACAAAAGGTTTCGGGTGTCAGACTCTTGTTTTAATTTTTCTATGGAGCAGGCGACATTTCGCTGAACTTCAGGTGGCGCTATGCATACTAGGGGGTAGGTCATGATTAGTGGTGTCGGCTTTAGACTTCCGGTGATGATGCGACAGGTGTGGTTTAGTGCAACATCCACTAATCTCCAGTCTCCTCGTATGAGAGTTTTTGTAAGTATTTATAAACGTTTTTCTTACATATTTTATTGTTTAACGGATAAATATTAAGGTTTTTATTTATTTTGTGGTAAATATATGGTCCAATGAAGGCAATAAAGCGCGTCATAAATTTTGTTTTGAAGGAGTAGGGCAGGCTGCATACCATGTTTCTTCGACGTTTATTAAGTATTGTACAGTCATAGGTTCATTGTGTATGTTGATGAGAGATAATTTTTGATAGGTATAACTGCCTCACTGTTAGAATGTCCCAGTTTTGATATAAACGGGATGTCAGGAAATAGATAGGTTTAAAGGTACAGACCTTGAGAATGGCACGCTAAGCTCTTTCTACAGTTAAAAGCAATGTCTGAGGTGTCCCATCCTATATCGTTATAAAGTATGCTAAAAGAGAAAGACAGAGCATAATATATCTGTTTCAGTGTGGCGAATTCGGCTACGTGTCGAAGCATTTAATAAAATGTCCCTTTATGACAGTCGCAGAGTTACCATTTGCTATGAAATTTAACCAAGTTTTCTTGGAAGAAGAAAAATATTACTAAATGTAAACCCTAATTTCAAACCATCCATGTGCCAAAACATCCTTGTGTGTATGTATTCTTAAAACGTTGATTTTGCAAAATGAACCTGATAGACCAGCCTACATTGTTCTCCAACTTTTTTCATTTTTTTTCACTTTTTTCATTTTTTTTTAAATTCTCCCCACACTTGGATTTATTCCTGTGTCGTGGGTGCGTTTACAAAAATGAAAACTTACATACACAAATACCCAGACCGGAACAAATAATTGTGGATCACACAAAGATTTGTCTCGTGCAGGAATCGAACCCTAAGAACCCCTGCACTTAATCGTCCGTCTTTGTAAAATATTTTTTGTTTTTAAATTACCATGAAGTTTCTTGTCCTTCATTCTGCACGAAAATGACATACCGAAGTGGTGGAAGAGTCTATTCGGATGATTCTATGAATGAATAACAAATAGTCTCTTTCTATAATAATTCTGGAATGCTGAATCCATACTTCCGCACTTTTTTATATATTTTATAATTGCTCGAAAAGTGGCCCAGCTGTTTCTATAAGCTATGGTCTAGACAGCTGTTATGACTATTCTGGATCTTACCAACGCCAAGATCTGTGTTTAAAGTTTATTTAACTCCGGTAAAGATATAAAAACTGTAGTTTAAAAGACTTTCTTCTTTTCGTGTCTATGGCTCATATTTGTCCCGCTAAGTGAGTGGCTAGTTTGATTGCGCCGCCTGTGACCGCGCTCACCTCTTCCCTTGTACAGTTGGTGGGGCATAAAGGGCAGACAAGCAGGTGCGACATAGTCTCGGATGTCGCACCACAGTCGCAGGCTGTAAAATTTAGATCTTTGAATCCCCATGTACACAGATTTTGCCTGCATCTACCTACCTGTGTGCGGAGCCGATTTAATGATTTTCACACCGGCCATGATAGTTGGTGCCCAGGCAGTAGTTGCTCCTGACATGGGACGAAGTAAGGCGGTGAGGGTTTAGTTTATCTCCATAGTTTGAGTCTGGCCACTGTTGGGAGATTCCACAATGAATGAGTGGTCTTTAAAAAAACTTTTACGGCTTTTGAGGCGGACATGGGGGATTTGGTGGCCATACAAAAGGTTTCGGGTGTCGGAGTCTCGTTTTAACTTTTCTATAGAGCAGGCGACATTTCGCCGACCTTCAGGTAGCGCTATGCCTGCTAGGGGGTAGGTCATGATTAGTGGTGTCGGCTTTAGACATCCGGTGATGATGCGACAGGTGTCGTTTCGTGCAACATCCACTACTCTCGCGCGTGCTGACCTGTGCCACAATGGGCATGCATATTCTTCAACAAGTACTGGGGTAACATCAAACGATCATAGCATGAAGTTATCGGAACGCGTCAAGTTAAGCAGTAATTTGTTAATACCGAATAAGAGCCCAGAGAAGCAGATAGAACTAAATTCCGCGAAAACTGAACCTTACAGCTACCTATAAAGGCTTTTAGTTATCTTCGTATATAAGAAAATAAGAGTAAACTGAAATTAACCCCTCGAGTGTCGGGCCTAAATTTAAGTGAGCAAATTTTTTGCTAAATTTTCAAAAAAAAATCATTTGACGGTATAATTAAACTATAACCACATGAATTACATCATTGACTTCGTTATAAAATTTCTTATCACTTAGACATACAATTTATTAAGAAGTATTTATACTTCGGGACATGATTGAGATTATTTTATATAATATAAAAAACTTATTATATTTGAAATAAACTGTTTCAGTCACTTCTACAATATCAGGAAAATAACAAAAGATGTATGGTTTACATACATAAAGTATTTGACACCATAAAATATACATAAAAATTACGAATCTTCGTGAGCGCTTTGTGGCCGTTTAACGAAAATGGCGACTGCAAACCACAGACTCGGAAGTTCTATATTCCTGTTTAGATGTGGTTTACTTAGAAATTATTGACAGTAATATTGAAGAAACGAATAGTATATTTCTTTATTAAGTTGGTAACAATGAAACGTAAAAATCTTTGACCTTGACCAAGCGTGTTAATTTTGAACACTGGTCTGTGCACCCGACCCTCAAGGGGTTAAGTGTAGTTTCTCGTCGGATCTCCTCAGTAGAGACCGTGTTCCGATCCGGTATTAGATGAGTATCTATGAATTTCATCACGCAAACGGAGTAGCAGAGGATACAGAGTTTCAACAGGTTCTTTCCTTACAGACAGACCTCTCTGGCTTCTTCCACTCTTATAGTTCGTCTTATACTCGTTCACCGGTTACGGAGACTCTTGAGTTGAAATTAGTAAGTTAAAAATAATGTAAACTTATAATTTGTAAATATCCCTGCGGGTTTTATGCAAAATAAATTATTTTAGTTCGAGTATACTTACCAGAATACAAAAACTTATCGGGATTCGGCGGATGAGATACGGTTTAGCGGAAGTTTACATAATTATATCATCATACATATCCATTAATTACGCATTTAGATAGCGCATACTCTGAATTAAAATGTGCAATATTTGATCAGTTAGTTAAGGAATATCGGAAATAGCCTTCTTAGGGGTAAGCAGAAGTGCACATCGTACTTCTATAATTCGCCGAGATAATTTAGACGGACGGAGACTCAGGTAAAATATTTATCTATCTATATCATCACGGTAAATCCCTTGCGAGGTAGGTAGAGAGTACAGAGTTCCTCTCTAGCTTCCTCCACTCTCATAGTGCGTCTCATACACGCTCGCCGGTTACGGAGACTCTTGACTTGTCCTTCCTTGACTGATAATCGACTTCTTCCCCGGTACCTACATCCTTCTACTTTCGCATTGTTTATCTGTATGTCATTCTTTCTTCTGACATTCTTTTTATATGCCCGAACTAGCGGAGCATACCCTTTCTCATCTTTACACCGATACTATCTTTCATACCTACTCGCTTTCTTACTATGCTGTTGCGAATACGGTCGGTTAGCTGCACTCTGCACATCTTCCGCAGAGCTCGCATTTCCACCGCATTTATCCTATTTTCATTCTCCTTCTTACATACCCAGCTCTCGCTGCCATATAACATCAGTTAAAACTTTGATAAAAAAAACATTTACTGTGTGACCCGTACATTTCTACAAGCGAGAATGGATAAAGTGTAGGGTGCACACTCGCATTCCGCCAACAATGTTAGGTTACAGGTTGTGTAAAAGGGGGTAGCCCTGTGATCATTATCCTATATAATTATTTTTCCATTGTTACACTACCTTGTAATTGTAATATTGTATCTTTTTATTTCCTTCTGGTATTTCTGGTGGAAGAATAAAGTATTATCTATCTATCTATTTTGATTTTTTCCATTAGAAAAATAACATTTAATATAATTAGGCTACTCGTATCTAAAATAGAAACACTCACTTTAAACTAAAATGGAAAAAAAACCTTAATCTAAAAGACCGCATCCGCATGGATTGGTGGCAAGAATGCTGGCTGCGTTTCCTCGCTGAATAGACAGACTGATCTTTTGAGCGAGGAATGAGCCAGCCCTCTTGGAAACCGCGGAGGTGATCAGCGTAGGTGTTGTATTTTAATTATGAACCCTACTAATATTATAAATGCTAAAGTATATGAGGATGGGTGGATGTATGTATGCTTGTTACTCTTTGACGCAAAAACTACGGAACAGATTTGAATGAAACTATACACTATTATAGCTTATATATCAAAATCACACAGGCTTTGATGTGTAAACATATTACAAAATAAATTACAAAATAATGCATGCACAGCCGGTAAAAGCTATTTTTAAAAGCTTTTATTTAACTTGCAATGTTCCTATGACTGTCTATCTGTCTGCCTATTTTTACGGTTCAAATATTATGATCTATTTTTAAAGCACTTGCGAGTATCCGCTTGAAATGAAATTTGGCATACGTATGTCGGTGACATTGCAATAATATGGTACCATGGTGATCTGATGATGAAGTCGGAATGTGGCTACAGGAACATGTTAACTATCTAACGTAATTCCTTTGTGTTTAGGCTAGTTAGATTGGTATTGACAAGTACTTTACAACTAAATAGTGTTCAAGATCGCATGATAAAACCGAAAGATAGTCAATGGAACCACCCAACTGCTTAATATTACCCCGCCGTGTTTGGGCTCGTTGGGTTTGTCTTGACGAGTACTTTATTCTCGGATGGTGTCTAGGGTCTGATGATGGAGCTGGGAAGAAGCCATAGGAACTCTTCAACTAAACAAGATATCTTCGTAATGTTTTGGCAACAAAAGCTTGTTTTTAAAAAGGTATTATTAAATAAAATGATTATACAAGGTGTATCGTAAATAACGCATGACCTCAGACACCCCGATTAGGTAATTGCTTCACAAATTCAATAAGTAAACCAAATTTCCAAATTTAAAGTTTTTTAACCTTTTTAGGCACACCTTTTTTATACTCCAATTAACAATGAAACTTGTATGTGCGCGTATTGAGAAATACGTTTTAGAAATCCTTTTGGAATCTTTAGTTTGGTATCACGCACTAATCTGGATCTGGGAATCTAGTAACAGCATTTTTTGCAAATCAAAAAAAAATTATAATACATTAAAAATTGTTGGAATCAATTCAGTATCGATTCATCAAACTACTTTCAGGTCTTGCGTTTATTATGTTACAGCTTGTTTACACAGTAATTATAGTCGTGGTGGAGCAAAAGCGCGGGTACCCAAGTACTGCTTTCAATGTTACTAAAAAAATTAAAATAAGAACATCTCAATGAGTAATATAACCATTACAATACTAATTTAGTACATTACAAAACATAGAGGCGCAGCGCAGCTCGCAGCTGGCCAATAGAGGTTTGATTAGGTTAGGTTAGATAGAGCTGCCGTGCCCAGCGTGAGCCTCCGAGCGGCGGATCTTGATAAACCGGATCGGACCGGACCTCTCCCTGCCGGCAGTAGTAGCGGCTATGCTGGTAGGGGAACCGGCGTGGGGGAGCGTATCCTCATTTTGCGAGACTGTGATGTCCCAGAAGGAGAAGGCCTAGCGGGATCAGGAGAGGGCCGATCCTGCTCAACAAAGGCGATGGCGCCGGGGCGGGGGCACAGCCCGCCCAGGCCCCCCAGCCTAATAGCCCGGGGCTTAAGAATACGGGTTCAATCGCGTCCCCCGCATCAACATCAGGGGGGCCTTCGAGGTCGCGGACGCAAGGGGCGCGGGCCCTGAGCGCCCTACACGAGCAACCCCGAGGAGGACGGCTACGTGTTGTGGCCCACGTCACCGTGGGCACCGCCTCGGTGCGGGGGGAAGCGTGTCATCAAGTCGGGCGGGCTCGTCAGAGCGCAGCACAAGAGGAGCACCGGTGCGTTCCATATGGAGATCCCGGAGCCCCACCAAAGTGCTGATGTCGGCCAGCCTGGGATTTTTAGTCGGTAGGAATCCGACACGCCCCGCGAGCTTCCTCCGAGGCTCGCGGAAGTCCTATGCAGGATTTTCACACGGTAAAAATAAAAATTAGATAGAGAGCTACACCTGACCCCCGAGGTTGGAGGACAGGCCGACTGTTCTGGCGCATCCTCACCATGTAGGAGGACTAGGGCAGGGTTACCCTGACGAGACGGGTCCGACATAGCGGACAACCGCTGGCGGGTCGCACGATGGAACACGGTGGGGTTTTAGTGGGTAGGACTTGCTCCAGTGACGGCCGGAGTTACGCCGACCGTCGCTGGAGCGAGGAGTCCCACATAACCCGTTCACGTCCCCTTTGTGAACGGGCATACCTGAGGATTTCCCCCCTTAAAAAAAAGATATAGAGCTAGGCCTTCGGTGTTCCGGATTTTCACCCTAGCTATGATATTGAGATAGGTCAATATATAGATGTTATATTGTAGTGTTCTGTTGATTACCAGTGTACAGTAAGCATTGGACACATTAGCTGGGCTTTCGCTCAAAGACGACAAAAATCACAAAATGAAACTAATTATTTTTAATTATTAACGAAGGAAAAATCTTCATCTGCCTCGTTGGTCTAGTGGCAAAGCGCATCGCTTGCTGATCACGAGGTCCTGGGTTCAAATCCTAGGTCGGACAAATGAAGATTTTCTAACGAAAACTTCCCAGTTTGAGTCTGGAATTGTGCCCGATACATGGCCATAGGCTCGCCCCCTTAATAGGAGCGTGGGACCATAGGACCTAACAACAACGGCGAAAAGTGGGTGTCAGTACACCTCTGTCAACCCCGCTTGGGGAAAATAGGCGTTACAGTGTGTGCAAAATCTTCAAGGATCCAAACCAAGAGCTTCACAACCGCCAGCTGTGCCATTCATTACTTTAACTAAGTCTAAATCTAGTTTCATACTGTAAAATGAAAAGCGAGGTAGCAGTATATCTTCAATCCCATTACCATCAACGAGGGATGGGCATGGCGTCGCGTGTGGAGCTACAGTTTGTAACGCTCATGTACAGAAAAAAAAAACGCTTTTAGTTTGATTACATATTTGTTGCGCTGCGAGATTCTTGACTATCTATACACACCCGTATAATAAAACTGTAAGGAAGTCGTGTCTGTACATGGACTATTTTTTAGTAAATAAGAACCCAGGAGTATCATACTATCGATGTAGAAGCCAATTTTAAAGTTTTTGGCAATCGTGTCTGTTTGTCTGTCTGTCTGTCGGAGGGTATCAACCGGCATCACGCAATAACTACCAGGCGGATTTTGATGAAACTTTGCGGATACCTTAAAATATTGGCTAACGTATTGTTTAGTATTTATCCCGGAAAATCAAAAGGTTTTTCCAGATAAGACGAAAATAAGCAAAACATTGAATTTTTAAAAAGACACTTTATTCACTGTTTGATGGATTTCAATGAAGTTTTGTATAATTATAACCTGTACAAAAGAGCACAACTCTGTATACATATATTTTCGAAAAACTTAACGGTTTTTGAGGAAAGAGAAAAGTCTATTTCGATTTATGATTTATTGTTCCAAATTAACTCTTTAGATGTCAGTGAAACTTAGCATGGAGATATTTCATATGACAAACAACATAGTTAATATTTATGTTTTCAGGAATTCAAATAGTTTGTAGGGAAAAGTAAAGCATCTATAACTCTACATAGCACATATAATAAAACTGTAAGGAAGTAATGTCTATCTATCTATCTATCTATCTATAACCTCACGCCAGATCCCTTGCGGGGTAGGCAGAGAGTACAGAGTTCCAACAGGTTCTTTCCTTACATACCTCTCTGGCTTCCTCGACTCTCATAGTTCGTCTCATACACGCTCGCCGGTTACGGAGACTCTTGACTTTTCCATCAGATAAGACTCGGTTTATTTGGTCGTGGTAAGATAGTCTAGGTCTTCCCCGGTACCTGCATCCTTCCACTTTCACATTGTCACATTAATGTCTGTGTATATTTTTTAGAAATAACATATACATTCTGCCAATTCTACAATTTTTGGCTTTCGTGTCTGTTTGTCTGTCTGTCTATCTGTCCAAAGGTATGAATCCTCATAACGCAAAAACTACCTGGCGGATTATGATGAAACTTTGCACGCGGATATCTTAAAATGTTGGACACATATTGAACAGTATTTATCCCGGGAAATCGAAAGGTTTTTTCACAGAATATAAAAATAATCGAAACATTGAATTTATAAAAAGACAATTTACTCCAAACCTGTTTGATGGATTTCAATGAAATTTTGGATAGTTATAGCCTGTATTAAGGTTCATAACTCTGTATACTTATATTTTCGAAAAATCTAACAATTTCTGAGGAAAGTAAAAAGGAGTCGATTTTGATAAATCATTCATGTTCCAAAACAACTTAAGCTACTAGATTGTCGAAGGATATACCACGAAACTTTAGTACTATTTGTTCCGAACTGCAATGTTACGACGTAAACGATCTGATTTTGCCTACACATGAATTCCTCCATGAATTGGACTTAGGTTCGTCTCCTCACGAAACACTTTTCACTAGTTAAAAGCACTCATTGGAAATTGTGCATACACGTTTGATTTAAACACTCAAACATGATTTCGTGCATGAACCGATGATGCATTCAGGATTGTTTCTTCCGGAGAGAACTCTAACGATGAATGGGCCGATACGAAACTTTAACAACGATTAATATCTTACGAGAAGACTAACACAAAACGAACTGACAAAACTTTGCTACATACTTAACTGGCAATGTACCGTTTTAAGATATTATTACGCTAGATTACACTCTTTGTCAGGGTAGATAAAGAACGTTTAAATCAGAAATAAAAATCTACCTATATCATCACGCTAGATCCCTTGCGGGGTAGGCATAGAGTACAGAGTTCCAATAGGCTCTTTCCCCACATACCTCGCTGGAAATATAAATTTTAATAAAAAAATATAAAAAGTTAAACTGATAATCCTTATTAAAAAGGAAGGTATTGTATGTTTCTTTTGATAAGGTGTTAGTGGTGTGTAGTGAATAAGATCGCACTATAGTTTAGTTCATATTCTACAAAGAACACCTGTGCGGGCTAAGTGGGGCTAACACTAAATCCGGTGATAGAGATAATTGATAGAGAACAACCAATCATTGTAATATTGTATTGTATCTTAATTACTTAACACTGTTTGTTACATACTGTTGTACCATTTTTGCAAAAAATAGTACAACAGTATGTAACAAGTCTTCTCACTCCGCAACATCGTAGAGAAGCATCTGGCAGTAAGGCGGAAGGTTTTCTGCGGTTTTGTAGATCTGGAGAAGGCATTTGACAGAGTTGTGCGAAAGAGACTTTGGGACATTTTGCCAGAGTATGGTATAGATGGCACTCTGTTGCGAGCCGTCCAGTCCACCTATGTGGACTGCAAGGCATGCGTACGGGTGGGTGGTAACAGGTCACCCTGGTTTGACGTTAAAATCGGCGTCAAGCAGGGTTGCGTGTTGTCCGCTAGACTGTTATCCGGACTTTTGTCCAGATAATATATCTGGACAAAAGTCTTCAACGACTGAAAGCGATGAATGAAGGTGTACAAATGGGTGACTTAGTGGTAAACCATCTACTTTATGCAGATGACGCGGTTTTAATAGCGCCAACAGCCACTGATCTGCAAACACTAGTCACAGTTATGAAAGACGACTGCATGATCAATGGCTTACACTTGAATGTGAAGAAAACCAAGATTATGGTTTTTGAAAGGGAAGAAACCAGAACGAATGTAAGGATTGTGGTTGGTAACGATGTGCTGGAGCAAGTGAATGAGTTTGTATATCTTGGATGCGCCTTCAGTAAGGATGGGAAATACACCGCTGACATAGAGAGAAGAGTGAGTGCAGGGAACAGAGTGAATGGTGCGATGGGAAAGCTACTCGGGAGCCGGCACTTAAGCCATAAGGCGCAGCTGGCCATACATAACGGAGTTCTTGTCCCAACGCTATTATACGGTAGCGAGAGCTGGGTATGTAAGAAGGAGAATGAAAGTAGGATAAATGCGGTAGAAATGCGAGCTCTGCGGAAGATGTGCGGAGTGAAGCTGACCGATCGCATTAGCAACAGCATAGTAGGACAGCGAGTAGGTATGAAAGATTGTATCGGTATAAAGGTGAGAAAGGGCATGCTCCGTTGGTTCGGGCATATAGAAAGAATGCCAGAGGAAAGAATGACAAAACAGATATACAATGTGAAAGTGGAAGGATGCAGGTACCGGGGAAGACCTAGACTATCTTACCACAACCAAATAAACCGAGTCTTATCTGATGGAAAAGTCAAGAGTCTCCGTAACCTGCGAGCGTGTATGAGACGAACTATGAGAGTCGAGGAAGCCAGAGAGGTATGTAAGGAAAGAACCTGTTGGAACTCCGTACTCTCTGCCTACCCCGCAAGGGATCTGGCGTGAGGTTATAGATAGATAGATAGATAGATATATAGGTATTTAAGTCGTGAAATAATAGTATGAAATAGGTAACTATGTTTAAACACTAGATCATGCGGATATGATCCGTCTAAAAGGTATATAAAATCACACCTAAATGGATTTGATGGGTTTTTACCAGCCTGCATGAAGGCTAAAAGGTATAAATCATATTTTGGCTAAAGAAAAGCCTGGCAATCCTTCAATTTCCCTCTACCTCTTCACAGGTGACTGGAAGCCTCGCGACCTGTTGAAATTGTTCTACAACGAAAATTTACTCATTTTTAAACTGACTTTATAAAAACTTTTGCAAAACAAAGACGACTTGGTTTAAGGGATAAAACGTAGACTACTTAATTTACTTTGTCAAACAGTCGCAGGTACGATCCCGCACGACTCACAGGGATTATGATTTGGGATTTGTGATTTTAAAATAAAGAAGAAATTTTAAGCGGATACGGGCCTAATGAAAAAAATGTTCGTTTGTTCGTGTTAATATATAGAATGACAAAACCGATTTTAAATAGACTGTCACTGAAGAATGGAGGAAATTTCATAGATTGTTTAAGACTACTTTTTAGCTCGGAAGAAGCTCGCAAATGCAAGGTTCCTAGGGAATAGTTGTTTTTCTATATCCATATTAACACGGCTAAACGAATTATAAAGAAACTAAATATAGAGGTGTCTCTTCAGTCTTGGAATACTGCTATCCAAAAAAGTCCTACCTACCTATGTCAAATTACAAAAGAAACGCGCGCGAAGCCGGGGGTACGGCTAGTATATAAATAAAACTGTACTATAATAATGATATATCTATATATGTACGCAAGGGATCTGGCGTGATGATATAGATAGATAGATATATGTAGTATTATTACAATTACATTAAATAAGACCTAGACTATCTAACCACGACCAAATACACCGAACGTTATCTGAAGGACAAGTCAAGAGTAACCGGCGAGCGTGGATGAGACGGGCTATGAGAGAGGAGGAAACCAGAGAATGTAAAGGAATTCTGTAAGGAAAGAACCTGTTGGAACTCTGTGCCAGTGTTGGGCATTTTTCAATTGTAGAATCAATCAATTGAAATAACATTAGCAATTAAAGTAATCTCCCTGAGGACCTCCGGAATAAAAAGAAAATATAAAACCGTCACGCCTATATTCCCCAAGCGGGAGTGGCAAAAGTGTACTGATTACACCCATGTTTGGCCGACGGTGTTAGGTAATAGAGAGAGAGCCTATTGCCATACACCAGGCACAATTCTAGACTCCGGACTCATACTGGGAAGTTTTCGTTAGAAAACCTTCATTTGTCTGACCTAGGATTTAAACTCAGGACCGCGTGATCACAATAATAATAATAATAATAATTAAAACTTTATTACATAGAACAAAAGTTTTCAATTGCTAGGTTCCACATAACCGATTAATCGGTTTCACTGTGGAAGGATGTCACACTCGAACATGAATACAAATTCATAATAAACAATTGCAGGTATTTAAAACCTAAGAAGGCTTTATTACATAAATCCCATTTGTTAGGTGTTGGTGTCGTAAGTTTCAAAAAGATATTTTTTATACATATTCGCAAATTTCTTTTTATTTTTTTCTAATCGTAGTTCAGAAGGCATTTCGTTATACAACAGTGGTAGTCTATGGCTAAGCGTTCTCCCCCCATAATAATTATTAATACTTGTAGTCTGGAATTTTCCTTGTGTTACACCTCTTGTGCATATGTTGTGGTGACGCGATGTGCTTGCACAAAGCGATGTGCTTTGCCACCAGACCAACGAGGCAGTCTTATTGACGTCAAACGCCTTAGTCCCTTCCGTGATCATCGGTGCTGTAGAGAATTCGAAATGTCGGGCACTTTAAAATGTATGTGAATTAATTTTCATGTTTGTAAACGCACCCCCAACACAGAAATTAATCCTAGTGTGGGTCTACGTTAACTTGAAAAACAAAAAAAAACAAAACAAAAACACAAATAAGCCGCGACGAAATCCGAAATATTTTAATAGTCTCTGGTTCGATTCCCGCACGGGACAAATCTTTGTGTGATCCAAAATTATTTATTTCGGTCTGAGTATTGTGTATGTATATTTTCATGTTTGTAAACGCACCCACGACACAGGAGTAAATCCTAGTGGGGCTACATTAAAAAAAGAAAAAAAAATTGGAACCTTATATTTTGCACAATTAATTTTTGCCCGACTCTGCTCTCTGCCTACCCCGCAAGGGATCTGGCGTGATGATATAGTAGTAAAAGTAATTTATTATAGTTGGATTTAGAACCAACTAGTTTCAACACCTCAAATATATGCTAAAATGTACTAAAGTATGCAGATCACACACTCATTTATGGTAGACCTCCCTTTGTACCTGTGCCTTAATTAAACAAGCTTACGTACTCTGAATATTTAAATACTCTGTTTTCTCTTACGTCGCTAATTTTTTGAACAAATCCGCCATGACCTCTAATATTTTAATTTAAAAAGACCTCTTTAAAAACAAGCTTTTATAGCAAAAACACAACGAATATATCGTGTTTAGTTGAGTTCCGGCTCCACAATCAGAACTTGGCCCCATTCAAGAATAAAGAACTTGTCAAGAAAAAAGGTAAATTAAGCAGTTTGGTGGTTCAGTTGACCACCATAATCAGAACACTATCAAGTTGTATAGTTAATAATAATAATATCAGCCTATACTGCCCACTGCTGGGCAAAGGCCTTCTCTCACAAATTGAGGTGAGAGAGATTGGGTCATACTCCACCACGCGGACCCAGTGCGGATTGGTGGAGGCAGGTTTGTGGCCACCTGCTGTTGGAACTTATCAAGCCACCTTTAAGGCTTCCAACTCGGCTTAACGACTACCACATTAAGTGGTAACCGGGACCAACGGCTTAACGTGCCTTCCGAAGCACGGAGACGCTCGAATATGAAATGCCACAAACGGTCACCCATCTCAGGCCGACCGAGTCGAACGCTGCTTAACCTTGGTGATCGGTAAGAACACCGCGGTCGCACAGCGCTACGAGCGCCTATAGTTAATAAGCCTAAACATAAAGGCATTACGTTGAATAGGTCACATGTTCCTATGGCCACCTTCCGACTCCATCATCAGACTAGCTTCATGGTACAGTCAGCGTCATATAGTAAGGGACAGCCAAGCATACCAAATACTTCGGAACATTCCAAATGATCATTAATATTCACGCAACCTAAGTCACCAAATTGTTTAGAACATCGATCTTACGCAAATATATCGGAACACAAACAATGTTAAATGTATAAGTTCATTTCGTCATTTATATAATAACGAACACAACGCCCGTGGTGTCCAAGCAGCCAAAGCATTCCAACATTTGGAACACGCCAGAATAATTAACTCTATTCTAGTTAAAAATATAATTGTCACTTGCTTTAAGCGTGAAGGAAAACATCGTGAGGAAATCTGCATGCTTAAGAGTTTCTAGAAAGTGTGTGAAGTTCACCAACCCGCACTTGGCCAGCGTGGCAAACTATGGCCTAAGTCCTCAGTTTGAGAGGAGGCCCGTTCCCAACGTTGAGACAGTTCCTTAACAGGGCTATTATTATATATTTAAATAAGGATAAAGTACGGATTTCAAGAATTGAGAATGTTAAGCTACTAACTTTGCTGAGTGTGAACGTGGAATGGGTAAGCCCCTTAAAAGAAGGACCGATGGTGTAGGTCACCACAGAAGGTGGCTGCGTACGGCACGACGACAGACTTAAGTCTGTCGTCGTGGCGGTCTTTGGGGGAGGCCTTTTTCCAGCAGTGGAACTCATCTTTTTAAAAAAAAACGTATCCCCACACTAGGGTTTATTCCTGTATCGTGGGTGCGTTTACAAACATAAAAATTCTCTCACAAAAATACCCAGACCAGTCACACAAAGATTTGTCCCGTGTGGGAATGGAACCCGCGACTATTAGACACAGTGGGTGGAGCGACTTAAACTATTAAGCACTGTGCTAAATCGTCCGTCCGTCTTACAACTGATGATAGAAAATATATGTACTATGAGATTGGAGGAAGCCAGAGAGGTATGTCAGAAAAGAACCTGTTGGAACTCTGTACTCCTGCCTACCCCGCAAGGAATCTGGCGTGATGATATAGATAGATAGACAATACATTTCATGTCTAACGTTAATTGTGTCAGAGGCATGTGAATTATGATAAGGCGTGACCCCTAATTGACTAGACGTTATACTTAATTAGACAAACTGAATTAATTGGACTAGATTATAGCATTCAAGTTAATTAGTTAATGTGTCAGACTTGGATTCACGCCTAGATAATAAATTATGAGGTAAGCAGAATATTAATAAATCTATCTATCTATATCATCACGCCAGATACCTTGCGGGGTACGCAGAGAGTACAGTGTTCCAACAGGTTCTTAAATCTAAAAATAATAAAATCAGCCTATATTCCCCAAGCGAAGGTGACAGAGGTGTACTATGAACACCCAATTTTTACCGACAATGTTAGAAGGGACCTTAAAACCATTATATCGTACACAATGCCAGATTCCGGACAGAGACTGGATTGTTTTCGATAGAAATACTACATATTGTCCGACTAAGGATTAGAACCCACAACTTCGTGATTGTTTTACGCATTATTCGCGACTAGACTAACGAAACAGTCGGATAGATAAGACGTTATACTTTATTAAACGAACTGAATGGCACTAGATAATATTAACAGAGTTCTTAGATTTACGATAATATTACACATGAAATAAAACTACTCGACTGCCTCGTTGGTCTGGAGGCAAAACGCATCGCTATGCGATCACGAGGTCCTGGGTTCAAATCCTAGGTCGGACAAGTGTAGTTTTTCTAACGAAAATTTTCCAGTACGAGTCTAGTATTGTGCCCGGTATATGGCAATAGGCTCGCCCCCTATTACATGGGACCTAACATGGTCAGCGAAACATGGGTGTACTTAGTACACCTCTGCCACCCCCGCTTGGGGAATATAGGCGTGCCGGTGTATGACGTGAAATAAAACTATTTTTCGGATTTTATCGCGGTTTATTTTTGATTTGTAAGTTCCCAACGTTTCGAGTGCTTTGCAGCACCCATGGTCACGGGAAGGACTGAGGTATTAGGCGTCCAAAGGGCATAATTGTTCCGGGAACTTAAACATCATAAATAAACCGCGGAAGGACGATTTGGTGCACTGGTTAAGAGCCTACGACGGTCCGCCCACTGTGAAATTTTATGTTAGTGTACGTTTAAATTAGTTTAAGAGTATCCGTAACTGGCGTTACCGGCGTAACCGGCCTTTTAAGTACAGTCAAAAAAATTTAGAATACTTCGCTGTTGGATATCCTTAAAAATACCAACTTGAGCCACTACATTAGTCCTAGTGTCTGACCGAAGTTTCGGTTTCAGCCAGTTTCGGCGCAAAATTGGAGTTTCGGCTTCGGCAGAAAACCGCTCGAAACTAAGGCCGAAACCGAAACTACGTCGTGAATGTTCGGGTGTTCTTCGGGAACAATCGGCGAAGGTCCGAGCGACTGAACTACGGTCTTGGCGTGTCGATTAATTGTAATAAAAATCTATCATTAAATTGATTTTAATCGAATACGCTAGAATCGATTTTCGATCAAATCGAGACTAAATAATTATCGTTAATCAAGGGATCCAAGTCGATTTTGCCATACAACCCCGTCGTATTTGCCCTGTTGGATTATTTTGACTACGGGTTTACTTCCAGGTTCGTTACCAGATCCTGGAAATAACCTAGGAAGATAAATAGGATAGCTCCATCATGCTTGGACTTGTTACATTTGTTTTGTTCTATAAACCACAAGTGCTAAGATCTGATGATTATTAATAATGATGGAATTAGAAGAGGTCATAGGAGGCAATAGGAATTCGCCAAACATACAACGTAACTCAGTGGTATTTATTTTGACAAGTTCTTCAGATCAATTTTAATCGATCCATTATTGTACTCGTAAAAATCTATTTTAAATCGGCATGCCTATTACACTCATACGTCGCTCTCGCCCGTTGTGTTAGCTATCGTACGATGCTCCTATTGTAGTGTGCGGTCAATATTCTTAAAATTATCGATTTCCCTTTCATGGACCAGTAGCTCTTCCAGGCGATATCGATATGCCGTTTGATCTCGCTATCTTGCCTGTTTTAGATGAGATTAAGACCGCTGGTTTTCGGGGGCATGGAATAATGCTCCAACATGCCGCGGTCTTTACCAGCCGGTTCCACGCTGGAACAGCGTGATTTCAAAATGCTTCCTACCCAGCCTTCGATGTCTTTTGTTTTATCAGTTAAGTATTCCATATATGGTCCCACGAGTATTGGGGAAATAAATCGTTGACCCGGGTGGAGTCCGCTGCACCCGGGCAATCCTATATACACCGAGAGGTCAGCCGGTACCTCGGGTTGCCGCTAAAGCGGCTGGTATTTTTTTAAATGGTTGTCTTCAACGCGGCCCAGCCGATGAAGCCAAGACCGGATCGTTGGCGGTTACGGGTTTGCCGTCGGCGGTCCTTGACTGGACCATGTCTGGAGGCGGTTTAAGCACGCGCCAGACTCGACGACGGGGAACAGGGAAGGAAAGGATTGGAAATGAGTGTGAGGAAAAGGGTGGGTAGGGTAGGGTTTTTCAGGCTTTGCGCCCTCTCCTGTCTGGTCGCTACTCCAAGGTCTCGCTAATCCTACTGTCTACACTACTGTCTACATCCTGTCTACTCAAAGAGGTATCTTGAGTCCCCGAGCAGTGCTTCTCCAATCACGCTTGCTGCGCCCTGCCCTCTCCGAAAGCCAGAGAGTGCGAGAGGCAGCTACGTGTGTCCCGCCACGCACACGTCGGACTATTTTCCGCCGCCAGCAGTCCTTCCGGGAAACGAGAGGGCTGCTGACGGCGCCCAGGGTGCACCACGATGAGGTTGTCCGACCCGGCACCATACATTTTTGTCTTACTTCAGCTAAAATCATTAATATCATACCATAATTTAAATGCTTTTATTGTATTCGTACTAATAAAACCTTACATAAATAAAAAAAATTGCATATGGCACGACATTTTTAAAATTTGATGAAAAAAATGTACTTGAACATAAAAGTACAATTTCCTTATAAGGAAGTTTCGGTTCCGGTTTCGGCTGAAACTGAGACATGGACCGAAGTTTGGTTTTGGTTTCGGCTTCGGCTATAAAATGTTTCGGTCTGACACTATTGAAGCATTTTGTTATAATTTTCTCATGTGTGTGGCGACAAGTTTACGCGGTTATACGACTTCTTTTTTATTGCGACTTTTATGTGAGGGAAGATAAATTAGGGAAAAAATATGTAAATATAAAAATACAGACTCTAAATATATACAGAGTAAGAGGTGTAAGAAAGAAAGAAAGTCTATTTATTTTGATCAATCCAAAAAAAAAGAAACAACAATAAAGAGTATTCTATTCTAAATAAAAATAAATATGGGCACATGTCGTCATCAAATTCAGGTAAAAGCTGTAACACGTTTGTAACCGAGTTACATCGCTGATTTTCAATGAAGAATTTCCCCAAGTCACGTGCGAGCATTAAGTCAGACCATTTTAAAGTAGTATTTGTATATATAACTATTTTGAATATCCATACCAAAACTAACTAATATTTCTCAGTGACAAAAAATAATAACTAGTGCTGTATTACACTCGCGACAATGCTAGACTCCGGATTGATCCAGAACCTCGTAATAGCGATACGCGAGTGCGAATGATTGCATTCGAATCATTCGACTTTATAAATTATTCGAATTATTCGAATGATTCACGAAAATTAGTTACTAGCTGCCTCCCATTCCAATTCGACTTGCTGGACTAAATGAACGAATAATGTATGAAAAGTTCGACGAACGAATAACGAATTTACCTATCGTTCGCACCACAGAGTACAAAGGAAAGTAAGTTAACATCAAAGTTAGCATCATTCAGACCGTTCGCACGGGCGCTTTTTGTGCTGAAGCACTGTACGCGCTTTTCAAAAAATGTACTATTAGCCGTTTGTTTCATTCCAGCACTCGATTACCGCGCGCGGATTATATTTAAATTCTAAACTAGAAACTTTATTAAAACGCACTTATATCAGAAACCAGCAGGAACGTTATTATTTATAGTTTAATTGTTACTCCTCACTCACACACGTAATTGGTTTTGGGGCGGAAATGGCGCAAGAAGCGGCGAATCATTCGAATAATTCATTCATCATCGGGTGAGAGTCGCAGATAATCTAATCGAGTCGCCATTAGTAGTTACTAATTAGTAGTCGTCATTCGAATATAAAAATTAGTATATTACTAATGTTCAAGTCGAATCAGAAAATTAGTAGTCGTAGATGATTCGAATGGTCGGATTATTCGCAGTCGCGCATCTTTACCTCGTAATAGTCATGCAGCAACGCTCATGCAGCAATATTTAAAATAATTTCCGTCCTTGTCTCATAGCCATTGGATGCTCTGTATATATTTCAGTGCAAAAACATATTGTTTTTGTATCCATACATGCTACTCGTATACGCTTGCAATTAACCCTAGTTAAAGGCCAGCGCTAGGGCCGAGGACACCGTAATTGCGAACTTGCCTTTAATTATGACAGCCCACTCTGGGCTCCCATTGCTCTATAGGAAATTATTCAGTTCTGGTTGCCTGGTACAAATCTACCACCGGATAATATTTAATGGTATAGATAATAGCGCGTGCTTATTACGTAAATATCTATCTATCTATAACCTCACGCCAGATCCCTTGCGGGGTAGGCAGAGAGTACAGAGTTCCAACAGGTTCTTTCCTTACATACCTCTCTGGCTTCCTCGACTCTCATAGTTCGTCTCATACACGCTCGCCGGTTACGGAGACTCTTGACTTTTCGATCAGATAAGACTCGGTTTATTTGGTCGTGTTAAGATAGTCTAGGTCTTCCCCGGTACCTGCATCCTTCCACTTTTACATTGTATATCTGTTTTGTCATTTTTTCCTCTGGCATTCTTTCTATATGCCCGAACCAACGGAGCATGCCCGTTCTCATCTTTACACCGATACTATGTTTCATACCTACTCGCTGTCTTACTATGCTGTTGCTAATGCGGTCCGTCAGCTTCACTCCGCACATCTTCCGCAGAGCTCGCATTTCTACCGCATTTATCCTACTTTCATTCTCCTTCTTACAAACCCAGCTCTCGCTACCATATAACAGCGTTGGGACAAGAACTCCGTTATGTATGGCCAGCTGCGCCTTATGGCTTAAGTGCCGGCTCCCGAGTAGCTTTCCCATCGCACCATTCACTCTGTTCTCTGCACTCACTCTTCTCTCTATGTCAGCGGTGTATTTCCCATCCTTACTGAAGGCGCATCCAAGATATACAAACTCATTCACTTGCTCCAGCACATCGTTACCAACCACAATCCTTACATTCGTTCTGGTTTCTTCCCTTTCAAAAACCATAATCTTGGTTTTCTTCACATTCAAGTGTAAGCCATTGATCATGCAGTCGTACGTAAATAATTCCGTAATATTTCTTTTCTAGAAGTACATTTTACAACAACTGTATTTGGACTGTATAACAATATGGGTCCTATCAACTACGTGGGTCCTAAGCCTAAGCCTTAGTAATTCAGTAGACACTAGCAACATAGCGGATCTATTAATTGTCTCGAGAAAAACTATAGATTTAAAGGGTGGTTTTGTAATATTCAGATCAACAATTTATAAATAAAAGCTTGTATTTTTATTAGAGATCACTAGCTTGAAACATAATAATTCTTGATTAATTTACTGGTCCCGTCTCTGATCTATTATTCCAGATAACATGGTAACGTAACCGTTTTTAACGAACCCATCCGAGCTATAATATCCGGTAATTTGTCAGGTACTCCAAAAATATTATGCGGGTTATCCAAAGAGTGGGATAATTTATTTATCAAACGTTAACGAGGCACTGTCGGGGTTTGGTTACAGTAAAAAGTAATTACGCGTACTTGAATCGTTAGGGTCAGATTTACTTAGAGATTTTTGTTTATTTATCAACTCTTGACTCAGGGTACATATTTGAAGCATCTGAGGTACAACTATTTTATTATTTATTATATAAAATAATATAAATTAGTTCATTTACTGAAATGTTGTATAAAGGCGAACTTGACCCAATTTCAGTTGTCAACCAGTTATCTTTGAATATACTATATGAGAAGTACTTCTAAGTGAAGGCAACTCAACAAACTAAGAATTTCATAAGAAGAAGCGAAACCACGAGGTTATGAGTCCTGAGTCCCAGGTCGTACAAAGTAAGCTTTTTTATCAAAAAAATCTCAATCGTAGGGTGGAGTCTAGAATTATGACCAAATAGGGTCGTCCCCTGTTAGATTGGGACCTATGCATTATTATTATTGGGACGTATCAGTCGACCGCTTTGATATGGGTGTACACAGTACACCTCAGCTACTTCCGTTTGGGGAATAAACAATTTGACGAATCCAACGAACAAAGTCCTATAATCCAGTATTAATATTTGGCATAAATAACCTTATCGAAGGGCACGAAAGTCGCAAATGCCATTTATTTGGTTTGGCATACGTTACTTTATTCTATGGGGCCATCGTATTGTTCATGTTTTATTTTTATAAATATTAATCCGTGTATGAGACGAACTATGAGTGAAAGATGAGAAAGGGTATGCTCCGTTGGTTCGGGCATATAGAAAGAATGTCAGAAAAAATAATTACTAAACAGATATACAATGCGAAAGTTCCTTCCACTTTACACTGTAGATACAGGGGAAGACCTAGACTATCTTACCATGACCAAATAGTCATGTAGTATGTAGTAGAAAAGTCTCCGTAACCGCCTAGCGTGTATGAGATGAACTATGAGAGTGGAGGAAGCCAGAGAGTAATGTAAGGAAAGAACCTGTTGGAACTCTGTACTCTCTGCCTACCCCACAAGGTATCTACAGTGATAAAATAAAGAGATAGACACCGGAGCATACCCTTTCATCTTTATCCTTATAGCTAATTTGCCCTTGCCTTGCTTTGATGCAAGTATGATTAAACTGTATTATAACCCCTGTATCGTCAACAAGATTTGCACGCAAAACGTTTTAACCGTGGGCGTCAAGGTCTAACCACCTGTTAATCCGTTTGTTCGATAAACCACGGAAACTAAACGGTTTTGAACTAGTTTTACCTAAATATAGAATACGCGTTCGAGATTGTCCTATTCCATACGTATTACTTTAATAATATATCTCTATCTATATCATCACAACGTAGCGTGAGGCGCTCGTAGCACTGTGCGACCGCGGTGTTCTTACCAATCACCTAGGTTAAGCAGCGTTCGACTCGGTCGGCCTGAGATGGCTGACCGTTTGTGGTATTTTCATATTCGAGCGTCTCCATGCTTCGGAAGGCACGTTAAGCCGTTGGTCCCGGTTGCCACTTAATGTGGTAGTCGTTAAGCCGAGTTGGAAGCCTTAAAGGCAGCTTGATAAGTTTCAACAGCAGGTGGCCACAAACCTGCCTCCACCAATCCGCACTGGGTCCGCGTGTTGGAGTATGACCTAATCTCTCTCACCTCGATTTGTGAGAGAATCGTGATTAGAGAGAAATATGATACTCCAGGCGGACCCAGTACGGAATGGTGGAAGCCGGTTTGTGGCCACTGCACCGTACTGAACAAATCTATATGTGACCTACATACTTCTGTTTCGGTATTGCCTATAGGAATTTCGTGTTTGTAAACGTTTAATTAAAACAATTATAATTTATAAAGACCTTAATAAAAATATTTTTTTAAAAATATAAAACCGGCTTCAAAAAAGCAAAAAATAAATATTTGGAGTCGGTACCGGTTAGTGCAGTCGGTTACTTGGCTTTTGTTGTTTTTAAAAAGATTATTATTTACTATTTTAAATGACAAGTGAATTATTTACTAATATTTATATACCTATATTATATTATTTTGCTGGGTTGTACAGGATTTATATAATAACCATAATAACGGAATCTATATATTCGTGCTGTTCGCCGTTAAGGAGTCCCCTGATGTATCTTCAAAGTCCAAAGTTCAATACCGATTTCATTAAAATGGGACTACCTCGAAACTATACTTAACCCAACGCAAAAAGAATCATCAAAATCAGTTCATAAATAAAGACGTTTTAAAAAACACAGACGAATTGTCGACCTCCTCCATTTTTGAAGTTGATTAATATTCTGATTAGTTCTATGGCAGGGTACCTATAAGATTGACGTAATACCTATAATATCTCAATCTACGCATTCCTATTGTTTGTCGTTAAGGAGTTCCCTGGTGTATCTTTCAAATCCCAGGTCCAAAACCAATGAAATTAAAATGGGACCACCTTGGAGCTATACTGATCCCAATGCAAAAAGAATCATCAAAATCGATTCATAATTGGCGGAGTAAGCGCGTAACATATATAAAAAAAAATATACAGTCGAATTGAAAACCTCCTCCTTTTTAGAAAGATTTTTTGAGGAGTTTCTATGGTTTCATAATCAGACTTTTGACGTCAAGACTAATCTAATCTAATCGAGTGCATGAACACGAAAGGGTTATGTTGTGTAGTTGACATGTTCCTATAGCCACCTTCCCGCTCCATCATCAGACCTCCTTTTTTAAGGTACTTCCACCGTATGCCATGCAACTTATATACGTATGCCAAATTTTAGCTCACTCGGATGCCCATCAGTGCTTGTAAAATGGCTTACAAAATTTTTACGGAAAGACAGACATACGAACAAGTTCAATAATTGCTAGTAAAAAATACGCTGTTTACCGAGGGGCCTACAGTTTCACCGAGCAAGAAGTCTAGCATTCAAAAGCTACGCTACAACCGGAGAGCAAGGAATCAACTAGGGATGTGACAAGAGGGAACAAACATTTTTGCAATCCCCAAAAATCGATTTCTTTAAAAAATAATTGATTATCTAGTAAATCTCGATTTTTATGTTTCTTGTAGAAACAAATTGAGAAGTACATAGGATTTTTCTTTGCTATCATGAATAAATGCGATACGTACGATGTTATCTGCTATCGAAAATCTTATTTTTGGAAAATAATCGAGGCACGGATTCGGCTTTAGACATGGCAAAAGTGTCTCACTCTTCAGATTCACTGAGAGATCTGTGGCGCCATCTCATCAATTTATTCTTTTATTTTTATATAATTTAAATGAAAATTAAATGTTATTAATTTAGTTACGGCTAAATTTTATAAAGAAAAAGCACTCTTTGAAAAGGTATTTTTATGGACTGCCTCGTTGAACAAGTAGGTACCGTATAATGCGTTTAGAGATCGCGGAGGATCTCGTACAAATTGTAGGGCGAGCAACATGTAGTTTTTCTATAGAAAATTTCCCATATCAGTCCGGAGTTGTGCCCGGTATAATAGCAATAGCCTCGCCCCTATTACATTGGCACCTCACACTCTCAGCAATAAGTTGATGCACACACATAGTACACCTCTTAGCCACTCCCGCTTGGGGAATGTAGGCGTCCCGGTGTGTGTCAATTTTTTATACGGAAATAATTGAATATCAACGTTGTTCATTTAAAGTCCAAAATATATAAAAATAAACATCGTCACACCTGTATTCCCCAAAACGGATTTTAGGTCTCATGCAATAGGGGTAAGCCTAATACCATTATATCGGGCACAATGCCAGTTGATAAGGGAAATATTTCTATCGAAAAATTACATTTGTTCTGACCTGGGATTCGAACTCAGGACCTCGTGATCGCTACGCGCATTAAGGTATAGGTAACTTTTTAGAAGCTTTTGTGTTCGTATGTCTATTTGTCTTCCTGGTTCAAATCTTGTAATCCATTTTCAAGCACTTCGGGTATTTTCTTTATTAGTTTTATTTTATTTTATTAAGATGTCCAATCGCGTTTGACAATAGAAAGTATGTATCCGACTGAGCTGAAATTTACCATACTTATGTAAGTTCAGTGACAATGCAATAATATAGTACACACCATGGACCCAGCTCCAGAACAATCTTTTGATGGGGTCCAAAGGTGGCCATGGGAACATGTCAACTACACAACATAACCACCTCGTGTTTAGGCTTCTTAGATTGGTATTGACAAGTACTATACAACCAGATGATGTTAAGAGTCTGATGATGAAGTGGCAAGGTGACCAACGCAACTACCCAAATACTAAACATACTCCCGCCAGGTTTGAGCTCGTTGGATTTGTCTTCACGAGTTCTGTAGACCCTGATGGTGTCTAGCATCTGATGATGGAACCGAAGAGTGGCCAACGGAACAACCCAACTATTCAACATAACCCCGCCGTGTTTGGGATCATTGGATTTGACTTGACGAGTTCTCTAGACCCGACGATACTACAATTCGGCGCTGAAACTGGCCGAAACTGAATCCGGTACGAAACTCTCAGACCGCGAGTCCTACTTGCACTTGCCCAGTTATTTAATAAGGACGCGAGTAGGTACGAACGCAAGCAGCTTTACTTTGTATTATATTTATACATTTCGTATAAAACACTTGCGCGATTCAGTTCGTAAAGTTAAAAATTTATGTTTAACGCCATAATAGTGTCGTCATCTGTAATTACAATCTCGCTGAAACTTCATATCCACTCACGTGTCCCTTAATACGCATTTTGCGTGACCTATCCGTTACCATAACTTACTTTTATGGTGCTCTTATGTCGTTTATTGTAGCTTAACTGTATTGTTATATTAACATGAACTTAACATGCCATTGTCCGATTGTAAAAACGGCACAACTAAAAAATATGATTATTTGAGTTTGCACTCTAATTTCAATAACATAGAGATAAATTTCTCCTGTCATTGCTTTTTAATTGTGTCCTTATATCGACTTGAGATTTGTATGCTTAATGTGTACCTCGTGTGTATAATGAATAGAAAATACGGTTTCCGTATATCCTGAATATTTTACTTCTAATTGAAATTGTTATGGTCCTGCAATTTTTTTATAAAGTTGCCCAATACTAGAAATTATTTCTGTGTCATAGATACGTTTACAAACATGATTTTTTTTAATAAATAAATAATAACGGATGAAAATAAAAAGAAGCAGAGTTTCATTCTACCCTTTTAATTGGTACTATAATAATTAAAAAATGACTGAGCTAAGGCTTATATAGATCCAACCATAATCCAGGGTATGTCAACATAGTGGCAGCGATTGACAGTTACGAATCGACTATCGTGGCAGCGCTTTGGCATGGCTTGGCTTGGCGTGGTTTTGCTTTGGCTTGGCTTGGCGTGGCGTGGTTCTGGCGTGGCTTGGCTTGGCTTAGTCTAGCTTTGGCGTTGGCTTTGGCTTACCTTTGCAGGCTGACGCGTTGGCTGATATTACGTCCGTTACAATAAACACTGTCACGCCTACATTCCCCAAGCGGGGGTGGCAGAGGTGTATTGAGTACACCGACTTTTTGCCGACGATGTTAGGTTCCATGTAATAGGGGGGAGCCTATTGCCATGTTCCGGGCATAATTTCAAACCCCGGGCGCATACTGGGAAGTTGTCGTTAGAAAAACAACAATTGTCCGACCTAGGATTTAAACCTAAGACCTCGTGCTCACAAAGCGATGCGCTTTGCTACTAGACCAACGAGGGAGTCAGACATGATTTTGATATTCCGAAAGGTCACGAACATATCAGTACTCTATCTCGTGTACTAAACAGCCTACATTCAAACTATAATACCAAGCCCTCATCTAAAAATAAACACCGTCATACCTATATTCCACAGCAATTTATGTAGCTTAATTCTGACATCGTTCTTATAATATTAGCCCTGTTAAGAAACTGTCCCACTGTTGGCCCGGGCCTCCTCTCAAACCGAGAGGGGTTAGGCCATAGTCCACCACGCTGGCCAGTGCGGGTTGGCGAACTTCACATACCTTCGAGAAACTCTTGGGCATGCAGGTTTCCTCACGATGTTTTCCTTCACCGTTAAAGCAAGTAATGGTTAATGTCTAATACGCACATGCTTTAGAAAAGACAGAGGTGCATGCCTGGGTCCCGAGACCTCTGATTTTGCAGTCCAACGGTCTAATCACTATCACTGATTACATCACAATAACACTCATCATCTTTATTACGTCTTCAATATTACCTCAACAAAAATAATAACTGTCACAACCCTATATGACACGTGTATTAAAATTTCGACTTTTGTGTATTGTAGAAAGAACATACATAAAAATGAAATAAAACTATTTTTCGGATTTTATCGCGGTTCATTTTTGGTTTTTAAGTTCCCGACGTCGCTCAAAGAAGTCTGCAGTCTGTGAACATGTCCTTGACCGCACCCGCCATAACATCAGATTTGATAGACCAGAAATCCTCGTGAAAGAACACCGATTCCTACCAAGGATGGTTGGCGAAGCTATTGAAATTAAAAAACATCCTAATTTCAATAGAGAAGATGGCTGGGTGCTTCCATCGTCTTGGGATCCGGTAATTAATATAATCAAATCCAAAACCAAGCATAACACTGCAAGACCTCAAGACACCGTGAGCTCATTCTGCGTAGATCGGACCAACCACAACAAAAATAATTAAGAAGTTTGAGGGTACCCCGGAACAACTATGCCTTTTGGACGTCTAACACCTCAGTCCCTCCCGTCACCATGGGTGCTGCAAAACACTCGAAACGTCGGGAACTTAAAAATCAAAAATAAACCGCGATAAAATTCGAAAAATAGTTTTATTTCATGTGTAATATTCGCGTAAATCTAAGAACTCAGTATACATTAAAATGTTAATCATAGTGTGTGTGTGTGTGTGTGAATGATGTACGCTTTTGGCCGCGAGGCCTTTACAGCTTCACCGGACTAAAAGGCGAGCGTGCAACCACTACGCTCTAGCCAGCCAGAAGGGCAAGAGGCGACATACTCGAGGGCGCCTCGAGGGGCGCCCTCGGTTGGGACAGTCGCTGTAGGGGGACGGGTGCACTACTAAGTGCACCGGTCAACCGCCGGCTATGGAAGGGGATTTACTACTACGTCGTCGTCGTCGCCCGTATTCTGAGCGGAAAGAAGGGATCTTCTTTAGAGTTACGATGAAAAACAGGAGCTAAGTTATTTATTACTTGGCTCCTTTAGTGCTTAAATGCGGTCGAAATGCGAGCTCTGCGAAAGATGTGCGGAGTAAAGCTGACCGTATTGGCAACAACGTAGTAAGAAAGCGAGTAGTTATGAAAGATAGTATCGGTGTAAAGATGAGAAAGGGTATGCTCCGTTGGTTCGGGAATATAGAAAGGATTTCAGAAGAAAGAATGACAAAACAGATATAAAATGCGAAAGTGGAAGTATGTGGGTACCGGGGAAGACCTATATTATCTTACCATGACCAAATAGACCGTGTCTTATCTGAAGGGCAAGTCGAGAGTCTCCGTAACCGGCGAGCGTGTATGAGACGAACTGTGACAGTGGCGGAAGCCAGAGAGGTATGTAAGGAAAGAACCTACCCCGCAAGGGAACCGGCGTGATGATATAGATAGATAGAGCTCCTTTAGCACAGTAATTAAGTTCTTATTTAGTTATTATATAACAAGGGTTGTTTTTATTTAACGCCTGTGTGAAACAATATTAGTACTGACAACCCTACATGACACATGTATTCAAATTTCGACTTTACTATATTGTAGAAAAGGTATAAATTAAAATGGTATAAAGCTTAATAATAAAGTCCTGTAATAAAGATTTAATGACATACTAGTTTCTGCCCGCAACTTCGTCCGCGTTGAATTTAGACAGAAACCTAACATTTTTTTATTTTTCTTCTTAAGAAAAACGTAGCCCTACATTAGGATATATTCCAGTGTCGTGAGTGCGTTTTTAAACATGAAAATTCACATGCACAAATACCCAGACAAATAATTGTGAGTCACACAAACAGTTGTCCTGTGCGGAAATCGAACCCGCGACTTATTCGACCCAGTGGGCGGAGCGGCTTAAGCTCTTAACCACTACGCCAAATTGTTCGTCAACATTTTTCCGGGATAAAAACTATCTATCTATCTATATCATCACGCCAGCTCCCTCGCGGGGTAGGCAGAGAGTACAGAGGTCCAACAGATTCTTTTCTTTCATACCTCTCTCTCTTTCTATAAAAACTATCCTCTGTTTTATTCTAGGTAATAAACTATCGGAGTGTTAAATTTCATCCAAATCCGTTCAGCCGTTGTGACATTATCGAGTAACAAACATCCAAATATCGAAACATACAAACTTTCACATTTATAATATTAAGTAAAATAATATTTAGTTTTTATTTAACCCCAGTGTAAAAACAGCGTTGACAACCCTACATGATACATGCTTTCCAATTTAGACTTTACAGTAGTGTAGAAAGGGCATAAATTAAAATGTTATCATAATTTTCTTTGAGGTACAAAGAAATACCTGGAGCATAATAATAAGGTACAGCAATAAAGACTGTATTTAGACGTTATATTAAGGTTAATTTTTATTTAACCCCAGTGCAAAAAGCTCATAACTCATTTCTATAGCAGCGATAGCCTAGTGGTTAGACCGTTGGACTGCAAAGTCGGGGGTCTCGGGTTTAAACCAAAACGCGCACCTCTGTCTTTTTGAAAGCATGTGCCTATTAAAAGTTAACTATGGCCTGAACTCTCTCAGTTTGAGAGAAGGCCCGTGCCCAACAGTGGGACAGTTTCTTAACAGGGCTGATATTATATTTAGGCATCTATGTTTTCCTAAAATTTAGCAATAATAGATAGATAACACTATATTGTTCCACCAGAGATACAAAAAGGAGATAAAAGAGGCAAGATTACAAATTGGAAGTTAGTGTTACAATGGGCGGCCTTATCACTAATAGTGATATCTTCCAGGCAACCTATGGATGGAGAGGATCTGAAGAAAACATAATATTTAGGGGTGTACTTATCAAACAAAGCAGCATAATACATAAATAAATCTATCATAAACTACTTAATAGTATACCTATGTATAATATCATCATCATCATCAGCCTATAGTAGTCCACTGCTGGACATAGGCCTCTCCAAATGCACGCCACTGGGTACAATCCTCGGCTACTCGTATCCAGTTTCTGCCAGCCGCCCTACGAAGGTCATCGCTCCACCTAGCCTGAGGGCGTCCTGCATTACGTTTGCCAGTCCGTGGTCTCCACTCAAGAACTCGTTTGTCCTAGCGGTTATCGGTTGTTCGACTAATGTGACCGGCCCATTTCCACTTCAGCTTACTAATCCGGTGGGCTATGTCGACTTTGGTTCTCTGTCGAATGACTTCGTTCCGGATTCTATCCTTCAGAGAAACTCCGAGTATATCCCTTTTCATAGCTCGCTGAGTGACTTTAAATTTATGGACCATTCGCACCGTGAGTGTCCATGTTTCGGCTCCATATGTTATAACGGGCAGGACGCACTGATTGAAGACTTTTGTCTTTAGGCTTTGTGGAATGGGCGATGTAAATACTCCTCGTAATGTATAATATATACGAGTAAAAATAAAACATACTTAGTAAATAAATAAATAATCAAATGATTTATAATACAACTAGTAACAGCAAATATAAATTATCCAGCTAATATAATGCAGTTATTCAGTGAAGAAATATTTCACCTGATTTCTGAATATTTGAATTGATGAAGCACGCCTTATAGAGACAGATAGTACGTTCCACAATCGGACGGCTTTGACTGTAAAAGAATTGTGGTATATTGTACTAATTTGACTGTTCTGATTATTTTTTTTTGGAACCCCTTGTTCAATTATGTGAGGTCACTAAATAATACTTAATCTGCCAACCTCATTTGAAAACTTACATTTAAATATACATTTTTTTTCACCCGGACGATAACAGAAGCCCACACCCTCTCCACAGATGCGTTTTTATCGATTCCAAAAGTCTGCTAACTTGTCCGCTGATTTTCTGTTTGAACAGAGAGGTGTAGACGGAACGGGTGGGGTAGACGAACGTGTTACGATAATTTTTTATTTTCTTTAGGATAAAGACACACCATCGACAGAATCACAGATATCACCGTATAAATATTGTAACAGTTTAAGACAATGTGAACTGACCTTACAGGAGTGTACAGCGTTTACAGAAAAGAATAAAAGATTATTATGTAAACATGCAATCTATTGGTAAGAATATTTGAAATAATACAAAAAAAAAACATGAGAAAGTTAAGATTATGGAGATTAGAGATATTATATAATAAAATTATACTAGATGGTATTTAATGATTTTTATTATTATGTCATTTTCATTATTATGACAGTTTTATTATATAATTCTAGTCGCAATCAATTTAGAATAGGAGAATAATGGATATGTAAATAAGATTACAATAAAATAATTAGGTGTCACTAAATATTTTAAACAATTCACAACGAAACATGACCAGGGAATTGCTGAAGATGTCAACTTTATTAACTTCATGATATTGATATGTTTTAATAATACGATTTAAGGGGCAATTTATTTTGGTTCGGTGTAGTGTGGGTACATAGGTCGAAGTTAAAGGGAATCTAGGGATCCTACTGGGTACTGATAGCTTTATTTTTTCCAACAGGTTTGAATTGTCTATAGTCCCATTCACTAGTTTATGTAAAATACTAAATCGATTATTTTGCGGTGGGTTTCAAGTGAACAAAGTCCATAATGCCGTAGTCGTTCCTTGTAGCTAGCACGATACGCGCCTTGTGGATCTTTATATGCTAAGAATTTTGTAAAATTCTTTTGAACGCGTTCTTATCGATTAACATGAATTATTGGGGGCTCCAAACAGCAGTTGCATATTCGAGAATACTTCGGACTAAGGTGTTGTACAGACAAATAAGAGTGCGAGTATTGGAGAAGTTATTGCACGTTCTCTTTAGAAAACCAAGCAGCTTCCAAGCTTTAGATAGTGTTTGGTTAATATGTTGTACAAATCTTAGTTGATTATCGATCTCGACCCCCAAATCGCGAATATTAGCCACTTCAAGTAGCTGCTCACCTTCAACAAAGTAACGAGTTGCTATGGGCTTTTTAACTTTCGTCAACTTTATGTGAGCACATTTACTTGCATTAAGCTGCATATTATTCTGAAAGCACCAATCATTAATAGCATTAATGTCATCTTGAAGTTTATACGAATCCTCCACACTACATATTGTCATATATAATTTAAGATCGTAATAGGGAGTAATTAGAATGTCTTAAATTCTCACCTATGTCGTTTATGAAGATTAAGAATAATATTGGGCCCAGATGAGAGCCCTGAGGGACCCCAGAAAATGCTACGTAGTCCCTGGACTTATAACCCTGTGCTGTCACTCTTAAAACCCGATTTTCTAAGTATGATTGAAACCATAGGAGGAGCGGCCCGTGGATCCCAAATCTCCTCAGTTTGTTGACAAGTATATTGTGATCCACCTTATCAAACGCACTGCTAAAGTCTGTGTATATAGCGTCAACTTGCGCACGTTGATCAATGGAGTGCGATAAGTCGCTGGTATAGTTGACTAGGTTAGTGACGGTTGACCTATTTTTGAGGTCCCATGTTGTTTGGTGATAACATGTTCTTTGTAAATTCTGTTAATGATGGGCAGACAATACTCTCGAACGTTTTAGAAAAAATATTCAGAATGGAGACCGGACGATAATTTGTGATCCTATTGACGTCTCCTTTTTTGTAAATTGGAACAACATTTGCTACTTTCCAGACCGAGGGGAATGTAGAAGTGTCCAAAGATTTTTTGAATATAAGTTTGAGAGGTAAGGAGAGCTTTTTGCTCGTCATTTTGGTAAAGTATGGAGGAATACCGTCTGGCCCGGCCCCTTTACTGACGTTGATTTTTTTTAAAACCCTCGATACAAGAGTTTCAGTCACATGGATGTTGCTTAAAGAGTTTTGATTGAATATTTCCTCGATTATAGGCTTTATGGCAATATTAGTCTTTGAAAAAATAGAGGAAAAATTATCTGCAAAAAGATCACAAATTTCTTTGCCTGATTTGGCAATATTGTTTGCTAGCGTCATTTCAGATGGTATTCCAACTGATTGGCCATGGTTTTGTTTTAAAAATGCCCAAAATTTCTTAGGATTGCTACATATTGATGCTTCTACATTGCTTATGTGGGTATGATAGCATTCTTTCATCAAGTTTTCTACCCGTTTATTCGCAAGTTTTAGCTCAATCAAATCCCGTGGGTTTATGTTCACTCTGTATTTGCGTCTGATTTTCTCTTTTTATGCTATCAATGCTATTAAAGACCGTGTGAACCAAAAGGGATATTTATGGGTACGCTTTTTTGTCTTAGGTACTGATGATTCTATAATGGAATTAACTTTTTTATAAAATGTATGTGTCCGAGACATAAACTAGCGCTTTCTTCCCACTGTAGCCTAATAATCTACTGTGCAGCTTTTCATTAGGGTTTTTCCTATTGTATTTCGATACCGTGGCTAAAACGTTGTCTCTAATTCTAACACTAGGAAATTTTACTATTATTGAGCGAAGTCTGCTACTAGCGTCATCTAATTTCCTTACTCTGACGGAGCTTAATATTTCGCACAGTTAAATTGGACAAGAGACGGTAGAACCTAGCTGCTGGACCAATATCGGTAAGTCTTCGGATCTGTTTTCAGGTATACCATTTATTTCGATATTGTTCTCACGAGCATGTTGTTCCATCAAATTTAATCTAATTGACAAGTCATTGGTAGTGTTTAAAAGCCTTTCGTTTTCTCTTGTTGTCTTCGATATGTTTTCTTGGGTTAATTTCAAATCTTGTTTTAGGGTATCATATTCGTCACTTAAGAATTTAATGGAATTTTTCAGGTCTTTTAGTTCAGCAAGGTTTTTATTTTTTTCAATTCATGCTTTCGAAATGTTTTCACCGTATTTTCAATTGCCTCTTTGACGGCCAAATGTATTTCGGATTTAATTGTTGCTAATAAAGATCGCTCAATTTCCATTGTTTGGTAATTTTTTAGGTCCTCCTCAGATTGAACTGTGTTCTTACGACGAGTTACGTAGTCAATGCCAATGTAACTAGGGGAATCCGATTCCGAAGTATTGACTGATTGTCCGGAACGTATAGGCGTGTTGGAATTATCCCCCTTCGGTTGTTTACTGCGGCAGCAGTGACATATCCAAGTTGTTTTCAGTTCCTTGGTCATAGCAGAGAAACGTTTGTCCGAAACATTGGCGTACATAAGATCTTAAGTTTTGTTGCAAGACGAACACTTGAGAAAGTCCTTGTTTTTTATAGTATTGGGACACCCTGCACATATTTTAGCTTTTGATGCCATCGCGATAGTTTATTATAATTGTTATTGATAATAGTAGTAGGTAGATAAGTACAAAGTCCAACGTTCAAAATAGCTTCGTAATTGCAAACGTAAAGACTACACGCAAAAATTCGTTAGAAAAAAGTCATAAGCGCCGTGCATATCGTGGCGCTTACGCGTACCTCTGAGTCAGTGTCTGGGCTGCATTGTCATTCCAGTTAAATTGTTTAATTACGAATTATTTGTTTATTTTGCACAATAATATTCATATGTGATATTGATATGACACTATTTAATGCACTACACTAAATTATAATCAGAATAACTCAGTAAATCCACGAGTAAACAATTAAATGATCGTTATTGCTTAAACACTTGTATTCCGTTCAACCGTTATAGTCTAACGTAGTGAAATATTCGTGTTTTGTATTCTATATGCCTCTGGAGAACCATTAAAGGTTCGCCATATAGCCGACGCAGCGCGACGGGAGCGCGACGGTTGCGCGGCATGGGGCATTGGAATTTATGGAATAGTATAAGAGACGCCACACAGCGCAGCGCAAACGTCACGACCGACCGTAGCCGAGCGCTTCCGTCGCGCTCTCAACGCGCTCCGTTGGCTATTTGACCAAACCTTAAATGATCATTACACGTCATTGTAACGCACCAAGTTACGAGTATAGTTAGTCATAGAGAATAAGAGCTACCCTCCACGTTTTTTATTTAGCTGTGTTATTATAACATAGCCGAATGAACAAAAACATTGTCGCGACCCCACACACCCACACACAGCCGCATACGCACGGGTGGTGGCGCGCGTGAGCAGTCCCACTACTTCCCGAAGCGCGGTGAAAGTATCGCCTCGCCACAGGACGAGACTCCTTTAAACGTTTGACCGCGACGGACACCTATAATATTTATTCGGAATTTTATTTTATCCAACTGTTCCATTTAATGGTGATTAAACCCGCAGACATACAGTCCACTTTTATTTTCGTCCCTGGGACCGCAACAAGCAAAATATAAAAATATTAAGAAAAGTTTTTGTGTGTGTGTGAATGATCTACGCTGTTGGCCGCGGGGCCTTTATAGCTTCGCAGCAAGAGGGCGAGCGTGCATTTACTACGCTTAAGCCAGAAGGGCAAGGGGGCAACTAGCTCAAGGGCGTCTCAAGGAGGAACGGCCTCGGCTTGGGCAGTCGCTATGGAGGAGGGCGTATACTAGGTGTCTCGCCGTGGTGCTCTGCACCGGCCGGCGGGCAAGGGATTCTTCGACCTCACCGGTGAGGTCGGTGTCTGATCCTGTGTGCGGAATCTGTATCCGAAAGAAGGGATGTAAGGGCATCGGGAGGGTCGGTGAGAACATGCCGCGGACGGCGGTAGCGATTGATAGGAGGGGAATTAAGAAAAGTATAAATCCTCTCTGCCTTGTTGATCTATAGGCATGTAATGCGCGTAGCGATCACGAGATCCTGGGTTCAAATCTTAAATCGAAAAAGTATTGTTTTTATATTGAAAAATTTCCAGTTATAGCCCAGTGTCTGGAATTGTACCCGATATAATGGCAATAGCCTCGGTCCCTATTACATTGAGACCTAACATCGTCGGCGAAATATGGGTGTACACAGTACACCACTACCACCCCCGCTTGGGTAATATAGGTGTCTACGCAACTATATTGTCACTTGTCAGTGTCGACTTACTTATATTTTTAAAAAAGAAGAAGCGAACTTCGAGTAACACTCACGTTTACACATTTTTTTTATATTGCTTAAACAAATTTAAATCACCTGCTGAGATTACTTGCTGAAAATGAAGAAACATAACCAGCGAACTGACCCCGGCAGGTGCAAGGACTATTGTAAACTATGGAATGAAAATAAGGGCTATATAAATGAGGTTTGATGGACAAAAACTGGACTATTTCAAAGGGGACGGACACCGGCCATAATTAGTGATAACTAATCACGCGTGGCCGGCGGTGACTCGCCGCTTACTAGATGGGCCCTCAAACGGTCGACTTGGACAACTGAGGGCAACATCGGTGTGAGCGGCTCAGGGGTATAGAGAAGTGTGCTGTGCTTTCTCCGAATTTACTCGCGGCGTTATGCCCTTTAACACTTTCACCCCTGGAGTACATCGACGTAGGACCGCATTATCTTCCTACGTCGATATAGCTCTGACGGCTCCTCTCTGGACGGTCAATTAAGGCTAGCCAGAGCCGAGAGTCCTGCAGGCACCCTTCGGTTTCCACTCGACCAACGAAGACACGCCGAGTTGGGGGCCCTGACCGACTCTCTGAAGCAATCGGGTCCGTGGTGTTGTTACTCACCAACAACTCGCCACAAGCTGCCCTGCGATAACAATTATAATTTTTTAGTCTTGTTGGTGACTTATTCAATCCTATCTTCAATAATTATTACTAACAATAGGGATGGTGACGATTTTTTTAAGTAAAAATTCACTCGGACGACAACAGAGCGTCACACCCTATCCATCGCACAGTACGTTTTTATCGATTTCGTTCGTCTGCCAACAATGTTCCGGGTCATTTTATGTTTAAACAAAGGGTTTAGTCTAGACATTGGAGGGTGAGGGGTGGTACTAACTTATGGAGAGAGGGACTTATGCTGTTTAGATATATTAATAACTGGATTTCTACAGAGAATTTTGCCGGGGTTATTTGAAATTTACTGCTGCCAAGAGGTTGTTAATTATGAAGGAAACACATTCATGTTATAACAACGTACAGATAATTTTTTATTAAGGGACTATCGCGACCGACCATTTATCGACCGGGAGAGTGACAGTGATGCAATTACTTTACCAAATAATAATAAGGGACGGATATATTAAGCGCGCCCGGAAATATACGACGTAGATGCAAAAACAAATTTTATCATAGATAACGTCAATGAATGAAAGATAACGTCTTGTTTTTTAACGTGTATTTGCTTAACTGCCCTCTGTTACACTATATGTAGCCCTTTATGTATGGGCTACCGTTAGGAAGGGGGGTCATACACTATAACGGAACGGATTCTCATAGGGTTTTCACCAATAGACAGAGCGATTCAAGAGGAAGGTTTATGAATACAATTCACCCGTGCGAAGCCGGTGCGGGTCGCTAGTACTTCATAAAGATATTATAAAATAAACTAAAGTCGCCAGCCACTAAAAACTATTACAAAGATGAGAAAGAGTATGCTCCGTTGGTTCGGGCGTATAGAAAGAATGTCGGAAGAAAGAATGACAAAACAGATATACAATGCGAAAGTGGAAGGATGTAGGTACCGGGGAACACCTAGACTATCTCACCATGACCAAATAGACCGTGTTTTATCGGAAGGGTAAGTCAAGAGTCTCCGTAACCGGCGATCGTGAATGAGACGAACAGTGAGAGTGGAAGAAGTCAGAGAGGACTGTAAGGAATGAATCTGTTGGAACTGTACTCTCTGCCGGTCCCGCAAGGGATCTGGCGTGATGATATAGATAGAAAGACTTCATATATTGGCAAAAGTAACGCTTATTTTCACTGAGAATAAGTCATCTATCTATCTATCTATAACCTCACGCCAGATCCCTTGCGGGGCAGGCAGAGAGTACAGAGTTCCAACAGGTTCTTTCCTTACATACCTCTCTGGCTTCCTCGACTCTCATAGTTCGTCTCATACTCGCTCGCCGGTTACGGAGACTCTTGACTTTTCCATCAGATAAGACTCGGTTTATTTGGTCGTGGTAAGATAGTCTAGGTCTTCCCCGCTACCTGCATCCTTCCACTTTCACATTGTATGTATGTTAGAATAAGTCATGATAGTTATATCTTACCGCGCAATTGTAATTGATAAAGAAATAAACTTTATAATAAGCTAGCTGGTACCCGCGGCTGCGCACGCGTTTATTTTGTGTATTGATCTACATAGATATAGCTTTCTAAGATAGTGTTCATCCAAGACGTAAGACACCTACATACAATTTTTTATACAATACCAAGATACTTTCTTTTTGAGAATAATTACCAGTTTATCCAAATATTATACAATTTTTGGTAAAAACCTTTTCTACCGACCCTGCCAAAGATTGCAACCTCACGTAATAATATTCAAAAAACGTACATTGCGAGCTAAGTGTGTAAGAAAGTTTTGTCAGTACATTTCGTGTCAGTCTTTCCGTAAGAATATACAGTTCATGATCAAAATCATGATTAGATATCTTAAATAATTGAATAAACAAAGTTTCGCGTCCGGACCATTCATCGTCAAAGAGTTCGCTCGAGGAGAGACAATCCTGAATGGATCATCGGTTCATGCACGAAATATAAAATGTAAATGCAAATAAAATGCAACGTATATGCACAATTTCAAATGCGAGTGCTTTTAACCACCGAAGGGTTTCTTCACGAACCTGAATCCAATATAAATTCATGGAGGAATTCATGTGTGGGTAAAATCACACATTTTACCGTAACATTGCAGCTCGTGACTAACAATAATAAAAATAATAAAGATTTATAGTTTATCCTGCCACTATCCTGGATTTGTTCTTGTTTTCGGGATAAAAAGTATTATTTTAAGATAGAGTACTCGTATAATGTATAACCATACTAAATTTCATTGCAATTAGTTCGGTAGGTATTGCGTGATTGAAACACAAAGAGACAGACAGACAATAATTGAAAAAATAAATGTTTCGGCCTCTATATCGATAAGAAAGTGTTCTCCAATTAAATTTTTAAAAAACATTCAATGTACAGATTCGGCTCGGTTACAGTTTCATTATACGTATAGATATGTTAATGCTTAAATCATTTTTGTTAGGCCTTCTAATTTAAATAATCGTGACGGTGGTAAGTCCCAACATCGATCGGTGGTTAAAAGTACCTCAACAGTAGTTAAAACGCAATGAAAACTTCCATAAAGGTGAGCGATGACGTCAGATGTCATAAAATTTAACTGGAAAGTTTTGGGCTTATCATTTTAGTATAGCTGTTGAGAAATGAAAACGTTTTATTAACTCGACCATCTCATATTTTCTGTTGTATTTATCATTTCATCATCATCATCACCCCGTGTCAGTCCACTGCTGGATGTAGGCCTCTTCCATGGCACACAACTGAGCTCGATCTTCAACTCTCCTTCTCGCATCCCTGCATGCTGCCTTACAAATATAGTCACCCCACCTAGCTACAGGGCGCCCTACGCTACATTTGCCGACACGCGGTCTCCACTCAAGAAGCAGTCTGCCCCTACGTCCATCGGTTCTGCGGCATATGTGACCTGCCCACTGCCACTTCAGCTTGCTAATTCGCTGAGCTATGTCGGTAACCTTGGTCCTCTGACGAATAACTTCGTTCCAGATTCGATCCCTATGAGAAACTCCGAGGATAGCTCTTTCCATAGCTCGCTGAGCGACCTTGAACTGGTTGACAAGCCGCCGTCATTTAGCAACGTGAAATTACGTGCTCTCAATACAACGGCCAAAATGAAAACTTATAAGGTTTTCTAGACCATTGTTTTGTTAAAAGTATATAGTAAACTATAGAGAAAGAAAGTATATAGTAAACTATAGAGAAGTAGATAGTATCGGTGTAAAGACGAGAAAGGGTATGTTTCGTTGGTTAGGGCATTTAGCAAGAATGTCGGAAGAAAGAATGACAATGAAAAACAGATAAACAATACGAAAGTGGAAGGCTGTAGGTACCGGGAAAGACCTAGACTATCTTATCATGACCAAATAGTCCGCATCTTATCTGAATGGAGAGTCAAGAGATTCCGTAACCGGCGAGCGTGTATGAGACGAACTATGAGAGTGGAAGAAGCCCGAGAGGTCTGTAAGGGAAGAACCTGTTGGAACTGTATTCTCTACCTACCCTGCAAGGGATCTGGCGTGATGATATGTTTGTTTGATCGTTTCTATTTCTCCTGTGTTAAAAATTACTCTGTTAAAATACCTAAGTTGTTTAAAAACTCATCGGCATACTGATAAGAGTATAAGTGTACAGAGCACACCCACATTTCAAGGCTAGTATATTATCATCGAACCAGGCACAATTCTGTTACTAACGTTGTTAGCAGACCTAGCATTCGAACTTCATGATTGCCAATTTTTTTTATTCATGTAGTCCAAAAAAGTACTTACTAATAGTCAGAACCATAAAAGTCTATAAAAAAAAAAACTAAAAGGTATACACCATATATACGGCTAGTAGCAGTGATAGCCTAGTGGTTAGACCGTTGGACTGCAAAGTCAGAGGTCTCGGGCTCAAACCCAGGCACGTACCTCTGTCTTTTCGAAAGCATGTGCGTATTATAAATTAACTATCATTTGCTATAACGGTGGAGGAAAACATCGTCAGAAAACCTGCATGCCTGAGCGTTTTTCGAAGGTGTGTGAATTTCGCCAACTCGCACTGGGCCAGCGTGGTGGACTAAAGCCTAAAGTGTCTCAGTTTGAAAGGAGGTCCGTGCCCAACGGTGGGACAGTTTCTTAACAAGGCTAATATTATTATTATTTTTATTTAGGAATCGTACTTCATGATTGCCAGTGTTTTATTCATGGAGGCCAAAAAAGGACTAATGAACAATCAGAACCATAAAAATCGTAATAAAAATTTTAACTTACTTACTTTACTTTATTTTAACCTTTACGCAGATGATCTCCAAATTTACACTCAAGCACCGTTGACCAGGTTGTCAGAGGCTGTCAATACTATAAAAAACGATCTGGTAAAATATGCGAGTGGAGTAAAAGCTATGGTCTTAAAGTCAACCCAGCTAAGACCCAAGCTATTATCATCGGTAGCTCTAGACTTACTGCACATCTAAATTGGTCACGACTTCCCCAAATTATGTTTGTCGGTGTCACAATACTTATAAGTAAAACAGTAAAAAATTTGGGGATCTATATTGACACCAACTTCACGTGGGGCCTGCAGATTCATGAACTTAGGCGCAAGATTTTTGCTTCCGCTGGCTCATTAAGAAGGTTGCGAAATTTTCTGCCCACTGCTACTAAAATTGCTCTTGCACAATCCCTTCTACTTCTACCACTTTTATTCTGTAATAAGTCACGTACTATCATGTCGTTTCTTTTTTCCTACCTTTATTATATTTGTATATTGTTATGTATCATATATATTTATATCATATATATACCTATACCTATTAAAATAAAACTTAACTAATAAATGTACGCCACCTACTGCCCTCTATTTTTTGTATATCTTTTTGTCTTGTTCTTTCAGTTTTGGTTGTCTGGAAGAGATCGCTATTAGCGATAAGACCGCCAATTGTGCCTTTGTCTAATTTTTTTTTCTCTATGTAAATGTATTGGTGTACAATAAAGAGTAATCTATCTATCTAAACGTCTAGTGAACATCGCCACACATGTCAGAAAATTATTAATATTTTGATACTGTTTCAGGACTACGTGGACAAGTATGGTATAAAAGTCTTCAAAACTTGTAGCTGTATTAATAAGGTAATAATATTCAATGGAAAATATTCTTTACAGCAATAATGTGTTTGTGAGTCTGTATATTCTTGTCGACTTATATTTTTGTGAGCGCTCGTAGCGCTGTGCGACCGCGGTGTTCTTACCGATCACCAAGGTTAAGCAGCGTTCGACAAGGTCGGCCTGAGATGGGTGACCGTTTGTGGCTATTATATATTCGAGTGAGGGGTGTAGTGCTCTAGGGTTCGCCAGCCGACCCGCAAAGGGTGGCGTTCCCGACTGATAGGCACTCTACAAACTCTCACCGGTGGCTCCAAGTAGTTGTTATGCACACAACGGCCACACCCCGGCAAACCACGTCGGCTCGTGGACCAAACCCGGTGAGGGGAGCCTGAAAAGGTCTGTGGACGGACAGGTTTTTCGCGCGGATACCTCCTGCAGTGTGCATAAAGTCTAACTCGGCGAAGAAGGCAGGCCACGTTGATAAGCACCGGATATTGGCGAATTCGGCGAGTTAGCAAGGCAATGTTGATGGCCTAGGGCGGCAGTTGAGGTCAGAAGTGACTGCCGGCTAGATACTGCATCTGAACTCCCTGCCAGTCGTAACGGAATCCGTTCCATTGGGTTACGGGGAAAGAAGACGAGAGAGGGCATGTGCGGATGCGCGCCCGCATATGCACTAAAAAATGTTCCTGCGCAGATGACTGCTTCCGAGTATTGGCCTCCGATTGACGTAAAGTCCCGTGGCGATGGGCTGAGGTAGAGAGGTTCGGTTCGATGCAGACCGGGCTTTGTCTGAGGCCTGCACATGGGCGGCTCCGGGGGTGTTTCTTAGAGCATCGTGGTCATTTTCGCTCTGCACTGGGGGGACAGAGAGGACTCGGCAGCACCTGGAGTGACAGAGCAGCCCTATTTAGGGATGGCACTGCTCTCCTTGCTCAGCTTTGGAGGGGGCTAGAAAAGGTGCCCTAAAAAAATGCTCGCCCCAACCTATAGAGATCGCAGTAACCACGGCTGCCTCCGCTTCTCTTAATTCGTGGTCGACGTAACAAGGATAATATTATCAAAACATCTAATATGACTTTTGGTACATGGAACGTGCGAACACTCATTGATCGTAATGACAATGCCTGTCCTGAACGGAAGACCGCTATTGTAGCTCGGGAACTTCTTCGCTATAATGCGGATGTAGCTGCTCTCAGCGAAACACATCTTGCCGATGAAGGGGAGTTGGTGGAACAGGGTGGTGGATATACTTTCTTCTGGAAAGGACTCGCTTCCTCTGAACCACGACGGTCAGGTGTAGGATTTGCGATCAAAAACAAGTTTATAAAGCACTTACAAGAGTATCCGGCGCACATCTCGGATCGCGTTACCACACTGCGCCTGCCCCTAGATAATAGCAACCGCCTGAATGTCATCAGTGTCTATGCTCCCACGCTGGACAAGGCTGATGACATTAAGGATCGATTTTACGAGGAGCTGACACAATGCGTCGAAAGCGTACGCCCCAGTGAGCATATCCTCTTGCTGGGGGGACTTTAATGCCAGAGTAGGACAAGATTACGATGCTTGGCCTAAAATCTTGGGCAGACATGGAGTTGGAAGCATGAACAATAACGGACAACTGCTACTCAGCTTCTGTGCTTAATTTAATCTTGCGATTACGAACACAATGTTTAGACTTCTCGCCAAGCATAAGAATACCTGGATGCACCCAAGATCCAAGCACTGGCATCTTATTGATTACGCTATCGGACGGCAAAAGGACGTTTCCCAAGTCCAAATCACGCGCGTAATGCGTGGTGCACATTGCTGGACTGATCATAGACTCGTGGTCACTAAACTATATATATAACTATATTCAATGGCTCGCTGACACAAATCAGCTTGGCGAATTTTACGGTGAGGTTCGAAAGTTGATAGGAACGTCCTCTCTTGTAAAAGTGCCTCTCAAGCCTGCTAGAGGGGAAGGTCTTCTCATAAGCAAGGAGGAAGTGCTAATGCGATGGGCAGAGCACTTCAACACTCTGCTGAATGTGGACCGGTCTGCTGACTTAGAGCACGTTCAATCGATTCCTCAACTACCAACTGCATCGAAGCTGGACGAGCCGCTGTCACGTGGGGAAGTTGTTCTTGCCATTAAACAACAGCAAAATGAGCGGGCGGTTGGTGTTGACTTTATACCGGGAGAGATTCTGAGGTATGGCGGTGAGGAATTGCATTCGGTTATATGGGAACTCTTTGATCTTATGTGGAGGAAACAACAAATCCGATTAACTTTTAAAGTATCACGCATCCGGGCCCTATATAAGTGCAAGGGCGACCGTTCCGATTGTAATTCCTACCGTGGCATTTCACTATTATCAGTCCCTGGAAAAGTCTTTGCCAGAGTACTACTAAACCGCCTCTTGGAAGTGTCAGAAAAGCTGTTGCCGGAAACCCAGTTTGGCTTCCGACCAAATAGAGGAACATGTGAGGCCATTTTCTCAGTACGTCAACTGCAAGAGAAGAGCAGGGAACAGGCTAAGCATTTGTACCTGTGCTTTATTGACCTGGAAAAGGCCTTTGACAGCGTACCTCGAGAAGCCCTTTGGATGGTGCTTGGAAAGATAGGGTGCACGGAGAAGTTTGTTGGACTACTGAGGCTCCTGCATAACGACATGAAGTGCTGTGTCGCCGTCGACGACGAACAACCAGACCTTTTCCCCGTCACCTGTGGGGTAAAGCAAGGGTGCGTCCTTGCGCCTACATTGTTCGCGTTGTACTTTGCGATTGTAGTCCGAGAGGTCTTGCAGACTACTTCAGAAGGTATCCGCATCCGTTACCGCACCGATGGCAATCTCTTTAATCTGGCGAGGCTCAAGGCCCGCAATAAAGTCTCACATGCTATGATTACTGAGATCATGTATGCGGACGACCTGTGTTTTGCGTCAGAATTCTCAGACGGCCTGCAACAACTAATGTCTGACTTAGATGAGTCCTGTCGAAAATTTGGCCTGAAGATCAGTGTTAAGAAGACGGAAGTAATGTCACGTGACATCAACGGTCACGAGGCACTGACCACTAAACTCTGCGAGGATGAACTGAAGCAGGTCGACAAATTTCGTTATCTGGGGAGCACATTAACATCCAAGTGCGACCTAGATTCGGAAATCAACAGCAGAATCGGTGCTGCTGCTGCAGCATTCGGTAAGTTGGATGCCAAGGTCTTCTGCTCGCATGATTTAAAACTAGCCACAAAGATCTCAGTGTACATGGCAGTTGTGCTGCCCAACATTCTTTATTCCGCTGAAACCTGGACCGTGTACCGTCAGCACATTCGCATGCTGGACCAATTCCACCTCAGGTGCCTACGTAAGATTTTGAAAGTCAGATGGTCAAACCACGTGCGAAATACTGAAGTACTGCGAAGAGCTAATGTGGGTGGCATTGAATCTTACCTCATGCGGCGACAACTTCGTTGGAGCGGGCACGTGGCACGGATGGCAGAGCAGCGTGTAGCGAAGCGCATTTTCTATGCTGAACTTGAGGAAGGCAAGCGCAAGCATGGTGGACAACTCCTTAGGTACAAAGATGTGCTAAAGCACCACATGAAGAGGTGCGGCATAGAGCCCTCTCAGTGGGAAAAACTAGCCGCTAACCGATCGAAGTGGAGGACCCTGGTTAAATCCAAAGTTTGGAGCTTTGAAGCTCAGCGACGCGCTGACCTTGACGCAAAGCGTGATCAATTGAAAGCCCGTAGCGATCAATTATTCATATACTAACGGTGTGCTCACGTGCCCGCAATGTGCAAGGATCTTTACCAAGAAGATTGGTTACATAAGCCACATGCGAGCGCATGATCGTTAACAATAACGGAGCTCATGCAGTCGCCATGGCCGAAATCGGTCTGGATCACATCATATTCGAGTGTTTCCGTTCTTCGGAAGACACGTTAAGCCGAATTTCACAATGGGGTTGACATATCCAATAATGGATAAAAACCCCCTAAATAAATTTAAGAATAAAAAAAATTAAAATTAGCCGTATTGGTAGCGTTATAGGCGGCTTCATTAGTTTCAACAGCAGGTGGCCACAAACCTGCTTCCACCAATCCGCCCTGGGACCGCGTGGTAGAGTATGACCTAATGTCTCTCACCTCGATTTGTAAGAGAAGGCCTTTGCCCAACAATGGGATAGTATGGGCTAATATTTTTATATAAGATTTTTGTGGACATAACAAAATAAAAAATAGTGCTTACTGAAGTCTCTACCATCCATAATAATAGAAAAAGCTTTTTGTTTTTCCTAAACTCATCCGTACGGACTTCGAAGAAGGGCCATTTTTCACGGCAACTTATCTAGAAGTGCGAGATTCGCAATACTTTTTGAGTACCCCCTCAAAGCATATTACAAATCATTTAACTTACCAATACCTTACTTATACTTACTCTACAAGTTTCTCGAAAGAAAAATATGTACAGATTTTCATTGTAACAAAAAATGCCTAACAAAAGTTGTTCCACGGTACGAAAGCTGCTTACAATGGAGACTCGGCCGAGTTCCGTGGAGTCACGAATAATAGAGGACTTTGTTAGCGGAGCCCCGAAGCAAAGAGGATTGTATACATAAGCGATTTTGAAAAAGAAGCTTGTGTAAATTGTATTCGAAATCTATTTGCATTATAGAATGAAAGGAAAATAAAATAAAATTTATTTTTCAAGGAGTAGGTACAATACAAACGGACCCAACTCAGCATAATGCTGGTTGCTTATGCGACCAGCGCTAGTCTTCTGTCCATCCGTTTGGTGACGTCATGGACGGTAACAAAAAGAGAGAATAACATAAGAAAAGAAAAACAATAAATAAAATAAGTAACAGAAATTAAATAGGGTACATGAAAAATCATAAAATAAATCTTACACATAATAGTCACAAACCACTTGCAATAAAAAGAGAAAAAAAAAAAAAAAAATAGAAATAAAAAATAAACAAGTGACCGCAGGTTGCTCTTTTAGCGGGAAGTCGAAGAGTGATGTTGTCAATTTGTTTTATTTTCCAAAACTTGTGTTATTTCGACTAATAATGTGTAATGTTGGTGGAATATTAACCATTATGTGTTCTTATATGTGCATGAGTAAAGGTAATTGTAACAAAGTGATAAAACGTGCCTTTTCGATATCCCTCAAAACGACCGTCGCAATTCGTATGTAAAGTATCCAACGCTTTACTATCCAGGGTGGGGTACATTCATCAATTTCATTATCATCAGTGTCATCAAATTCATCGGGGAGTCGAATTAATTTAAACAAACACGATTATATATCTAACTGGACACTGGCAAAATACACTTATAATTAGTGTGAAGCCATAACTTGAAGAAGAAGAAGAAGAAGTGATCGTACAGTGACAGTGACATTCAATTTTCCTAACCTCAACCTCTGAGTACGTGACGTATACGTGGCATTTACAAAAAAGTAGCTTTATGTTGTGGCAACATGCATAATTTTAAACAATACAACGCGCAATACCGTGTCTGGAACCACGATGCTGGTTTAGGTAGTATTGTGCAAACCCAAGGTAGGTAAAAACCAGGCAATGCATATACTTTTTATCCTTTTAATGCACAATGTAGTTATATTTCCTCGCAACTACTTCCAGGGCACGCATTGTGGTCAGCGGATTATAATGTTTTTGAAATAATTATTAACGAAAAAAGGGATACAACGGAGCTTTATTTTGCAAAGGGTTTAAAGTCTTCGCAACATTCTTAGTTGGCAGGGTGCATAGAACTCTGGCAACACTGCCATTGAGCGTGACAATGCTGCCAACACTCTACGCAGTTAAAATGTATACTAAATCTTTTACTAACTCAACAAGCTTCTTGAAAGAAAAATATGTACACAAGCTCAGCATGAACAGATTGATAGTTAACATAACGCTATCGAGTTCATATGCCATCGTTTTCACACTATTAATATACTGAAGGGACATGAACAAGACAGTGAACGTTACTATAATATCAAATGGTTCGTGCTAAGCCCTCTGATTGACATTAGCGATGCATTAGCTTAACGCTTTCAATTCGATATGTCATTCTTTTCGCACTCCAATGTTACTAAATAGAAATCGTGACAAAACACGCCTTCGCGACAACGTAACAATAACGTAATCTATTGGAACAAAAAATGCCTAACAAAAGTTGTTCCATGGCACTAAAGCTACTTACAGTGGAGACTCGGCTAGGTTCCGCGGAGTCACGAATACTAAGGAAGACTTAGTAAGCAGAGCCAAAAACAAAGTGGATTGTATACATAAGTGATGTTGTAAACACTGTATAAATGGTATTGCATTTAAAAAAAAAGAAACCTAGCCCCACACTAGTAGTTATTTCTGTGTCGTGGGTGCGTTTACAAACATGAAAATTTATATACACAAATACACGACCGGAATAAATAATTGTGGATCACATAAAGATTTGTCCCGTGCGGGAACCGAACCTGCGACGATTAGACACAATGGGCAAAGGGGCTTAAGCTATTAACCACTGCGCTAAATCGTTCGTCAAATTACTTGAATTAGAGTATTTTTTATTCATGTTAACCTGAATGAACCATTTTAGATACTAAGTACTCGTTATTCTTGGCGAATAATGCGTAGCAATCACGAGATCCTGGGTTAAAATCCTAAGTCGGAAAAAATATGATTTTTCGATAAAATAATTTATAGTATTAATGCAGAGTCTGGCGCCGTGCCCGGCAAAATGCCAATAACCTCGCTCCCTATTATATGAGACCTAACATCGTTGGCTAAAACTAGAAGTACACAGTATACCTCTGCCACCCCCGCTTGGAGAACATAAGCGTGACAGTGATTTTTTATTTATTTTTATATTCATAAGTACTTCAATAGTTCGTTCGTCCCTACGTTCCGTATTTTTTTAAACGTAGTCCACATTAGGAACAATTCCTGTATGGTAAGTGCGATTACAAACACAAACACCAAGGCAGAAATACACATTTGTGAGTCACACTAATATTTGTCCCTTGCGGGAATCGAACCCGCGACTACTTGATCCAGTGGACTAAGCGAGTTTAGGTCTTAACTACTTTTTGTTTTTGTTTTTTTTTTTTGCCAACCACGGGGGATGCTGGCGGGGCATGTCGGACTCTTACCGACTAAAACCCCACGGTGGCCGGCACTGGCACGTGTCAGAGGGGCTCCGGGATCTCCGAGTGGAACACGCCGGTGCCCCCCTTGTGCCGCGCTCCGAAGAGCCCACCTTGGGAGGGGAAACTTGTAGCTTGCTTCCCCCCCCTACACTGTCGCGGTGCTCACGGCGGCGTGGGCCACACCACGCCGCCATCCTCCTCAGGGTCGCGCGTGAAGGACGCTTGGGGCCCCCGCCCCAGCGTCCCACGACCCCAAAGGCCCCCCTGCGGGTGTTGGTGCAGGGGGGGTTCCCCACCAGATGTTGCGGCAGCGGACACAAGTTAGCCCGTATTATAAAGCCCCGGGCTATTGGGCTGGGGGCCTGGGCGGGCTGTGCCTTCGCCCCGGCGCCGTCGCCTTCGGCGAACGGGATCGGCCCTCTCCCGATCCCGCTCGGCCTCCTCCTTCTGTGACATCACAGTCTCGCAGAAGGAGGATACGGCCCCCCACGCCAAATCCCCTGCCAGCATAGCCGCTACTATTGCCGGCAAGGAGAGGTCCGGTCCAATCCGGTCGACCAGGATCCGCCGCTCGGAGGCCCACGCTGGGCACTCGACAAGCGTGTGCTCTGCAGAATCCCGGTCCCCACCACAGTGGTGACAGATCGCCGTCGCCTCGCGTCCGATCTTGCTAAGATAATCACCGACACAGCCGTGACCGGTGATTATCTGAGCAAGCCTGTAGGAGATTCGCCCACTCCTCCGCTGTTGCCAGGCTTCGAAGGACGGCAGGATGGCTTGGACGACGCGCTTGCGCGCAATGTGCTTCTGGCTGCGCCTCGCGCGCCACTCCTCCAGAGCGCGTCGTCGTTCTCACCGTCTGATTTCGAGCGTGGGCACGCATTCGTCACTTTGGCGGACGACGCGAGTTCGGTCGTAGACCCTCGCGTCCATGTCCGCCAGGATGTCGAACGGCGGAAAGCGTGCCAAGAGGGTTGCCGCCTCAAAAGATACAGTCCGGTATCCTCGTGCGATGCGGATGGCCATCTTGCGCTGCAGGCCATAGATTTTGGTCCTGCAGCGCCGGACGCCCGACAGTCGGTGTGACCATACAGGCGCCCCATAGAGAGCCACCGATCGCACGACCCCCCCGTAGAGGCGGCGTACCTCCTCCGACGGCCCCCCGAGGTTGGGTAGCAGTCTATGCATGGCACCCATTACCCTTTCAACTCGGGGGACAAGACGCTCGAAATGCTCTTCGAAGCCCCAGCGACTGTCCAGGGTGAGGCCCAAGTACCGCCCCACCTGGACTAGCGAATCTCCGACGCGAACCCACGAGTCGGGCGGTTCCCTGCTCCTAGGCAGTTTATGGAACCATAGCGCCTCGGTCTTATGAGGCGCTATCTGCAGGCCCAACTCGCGGATCTTGGCGACGACGACCTCTGCCCCAAGCTCGGCGAGCCCAACAATCCTCTCGAAGGTGTCCCCCTGTCGAGGGCTGTGAGATCGACACGCAGGACCGCATCGTAGGCGAGGTTCCATAGGAGGGGGCCCAACACGGACCCCTGCGGAACCCCGCAAGACACCTCCCTCCGGTGCAGCGTACCGTCCTGTCCGATGTACAGGATGTACCTGTCACGCAAGTAGTCCCCGACCACGGCTCGCAGGTACGGGGGAACGCGATGATGTTCTAGCGCCCCCCGAATCGCGTCCCAAGGCAGGGAGTTGAAGGCGAAGGTCTTAAGCCGTCTAAGCCGTCCGCAATCATACCGTTCTGGTCCGTCAAAAATATATTTTAAGATAGAGAAAATATATATTTTATCATGAAAGAATCTTTTCTTCCTATTTGCTTTCTACCTCCGTTTCTAGTCGTCATCACAAAAACAATGGACTGCGTGTCCCACACCTCGACAAAGGTGTCACGCCACACGCATGACAGACAGTACATCCGGCTTGCGTCACTCGACACGCGACATCTACCGATGACACTGAAGTGTTTTCAAATAGAAACTACCACTGAACAAAGAAGCTTCTTTATTCCGTAGGTTCCCTTTAATTATCATGGACAAGCCATTACCCACGGCTGCGCACGCGTTTATTTTATAATATAATAATAGTCTATGGGTTATTCTAATGGGCCTATGCATTAGCTTTATTACTGTAGTTCCATCTAAAATCCTTTCAGTTTGTTTTTGCGTAAAGGAGTAACAGACATCCATATATGCATCCATCCTCACAAAATATCGCATTTATAATATTAGTAAGATATACTACACCTCTGCTACCCCTGCTTGGGATTAAAGTCGTGACAGGGTTTACAAATTTCTTAAAAAAGCGTTAAAAACTTTAAATTTGCAAATTTGGTTTTTGTATTGAATTTGTGAAGCATCATCAATAATCACGGTGTATACTTTATATATCCATAAAAATACTACATACTAATCAATACCATAAATGAATATACTACATATATGTACATACATATAAAAATTTGCTTATTATATTTTATTTCTTTATTGAAAAAAAAGTATCAGTATATACTTAAACATTCTTCAATAAATCGCGCGTATTTTTTTGAGAGTTCACTATTCTTACAGCCTTAAGGAAAATGCCCATTACTTGGTGCTTACGACATTCTTCCAAAAATCACTTAACAATATGCCTTTCAAGATTATTTACGGTCCCTTATCGCAACACAATAGGGAACTGCTCCCTAATGGACCCTTGAAAATCTGTCAACTTGACCAGTGTCAACTGTCTCGACAGTTTGACAGCTGAATTGAGGGTTAGGTGGGGCGGAAGTGGTTGCAGTTTGCTAAAAGGGAAGATATAATGAATGTATGGGGAACGTGAGTATATACCACTTATGTAATTTGGTTTTAAGATATCGGGAATATTATAAATTGTTTTTCCATAGTCAAGAGTCTTCGTAACCGGCGAGCGTGTAAGAGAAACTATGAGAGTGGAGTAAGCGAAAGTCTATAGAGCCTGTTGGAACTCTGTGCTCTTTTCCTACCCCGCAAGGGATCTGGCGTGATGCTTACCTATTGATATAATGTATACAATGCACCAAGTTTATCTTACGTGTGTGACCTGCATTATAATAATATAATGCTAAAATCAGTTACAAGTGAATGCTCTCTACGGCCTCCTTCATGGGTTCCTATAATATGTCCTACAAAAAAATAAACCCTCTTGGAGGCGAAAATATCCCTTCATGGATTATGAAATTTGAATAGATAACAAGAAGGGGACGACTCTTTGATCTGCCGTTGCTGAAAAGATGAAAATTATCGCTATGTTACTACAAATCGCAAACTCATCGATGTCCTTTGTAGGCAAAAAAGGGAGAAATTCCTTCTATCACACCGTAGTGTGACTGATATTTTTATTTTGTTATTTTAGAAAAACTTACTGCTGGTGAAGTAATAATAATGTTACATAGAAAAACAAGGTCATTTAAAAGTTTCCACAGATAGCATAAGTAACAGAGATATGAATATTTTTAATATACCTACGATATACCGTAACAAACCTATTAGTCTGTACTCTCTGCCTACCCCGCATAGGATCTGGCGTGATGATAAAGATAGAGAAAGATACCGTATCAATGTATTATATTGTATGTGGCGTAAGAGGGTGGAAGCCTATGCCCTGCAGTGGTTGGAATGAGCTGAAAGTGATGACGTTAATATTAATACCTGTATTAACAACGAACGTAATTAGTTAGTAGGCTTGCTTTTTGAAGTTGTCGTAATGGTTATACATAATTTAAATTGTATATTCTCAAATAACTCCAAAATAAATGGCATTGAAATATAATAGGTCACCCAAAAGACATTGGAAAGAGCTATGGTCGGAGTTTTCTTACGAGATCAAAAAAAAACAAGAAGCCTACAAAAAAATATTTAAAACAATTGTTTAACATTTTATGTGTATAAGTTCTTGTTCCTTTTTGTATTTAAAAGGCGTGTCACACCAAAGGGACACCAAATTAATTAAATTTAAAAAGACCTTATTAAAAACAAGCTTTTATAGCAAGAACACAACGAATATATCTGGCTCAGTTGAGAAGTTCCCATGGCTTCCTGCCGGATCCATCAACAGACTCTGGTTCCAAACTACTCGTCAGGACAAATCCAACGAGCGCAAACACATTTACATTATGTATTTGTAACTTTATCTAAATAGTGGTTTTATGCGATCATTACCAAACCGAAAATGTTACGCCATATTTTGATAATAAAAAATGTTTTATGTGTGTAAATGTTTTGATGCAAAAATACATTATTTTTATTACAGTCGTTAACTACGCTACGATGTAACATACAGCCCTCGTTAAACATCAAAGAGGATCAAACACCAAATGGCAAAAAACGTCCAAAATTATCGCCATTCATTTGACCCGTGACCGTTGACTGGAGGGCTTAGCACGCAAACTTTGAGGTTAGTGTGACGCTAATGAGTAATTGTGCAGTCGCGTTCATGTTTATTTAGTTATTTTTAGTGTGACAAGGCTGATCACAAGTAGGAGCTGGATACGTACGGCACACAGCCGTTCGTCCTGGCCATCTTTAGAAGGCCTCTTTTATTTTAAACTATTGAACCCCGGCTTCGCACGGGTGAATTATATTGGCGAAAACCGTATGAAAATCCGTTTGGTAGTTATTCAGTTTATCACGTTCAGACAGACAGACAGACGCGGCGGGGGACCTTTGTTTTATAATATGTAGTGAAGTTCAGTCACAGTCACCAATAGACGGAGTGATTCAAGAAGAAGGTTTATGTGTGTAATTTACCCGTGCGAAGCCGGGGCGGGTGGCTAGTGTTTTACATTATGTAGTGATAGAGATAACGTAGCCCCACATTTGATACCATCAGTATGTGTTCAAAGCTTAGGTATCTTTATGTTCCAAGACGCTATGGTTCCATAAACTGCCGAGGAGCAGGGAACCGCTCGACTCGTGGGTTCGCGTTGGAGACTCGCCAGTCCGGGTGGGGCCTTACCCTGGACAGTCGCTGGGGCTTCGAGGAGCACTTCGAACGCCTAATCCCTCGAGTCGAAAGGGTAGTGGGTGCTATGCACATTCTGCTACCCAACCTCGGAGGAGCGTCGGGGGGGAGGGGGGCCTCTACAGGGGGTCGTTTAATCGGTGGCCCTCTTCGGGGCGCTTATTAAGTCTCCCCCCGATGGCGGGCTCTTCAGAGCGCGGCACCGGTGTGTTCTATACAGTGATCCCGAAGCCCCTCCGAAGTGCTGATATTGGCTACCCCGGGGTATTTAGTCGGTAGGAATCCGACACGCTCCGCGAACTTCACCTGAGGCTCACGGAAGTCCTATGCAGGATTTTCCCCATCATTATTATTATAAGCCATTTGTGTCCCACTGCTGGGAAAACGCCTCCCTCCACTTTTTCCACTCCTCTCTGTTTGTTGCTATGTCAGGCCAGTCTTTCAAAAAGTTGTCCAGTTCGTCTCGCCATCTCTTCCTGGGTCTACCGCGTTGTCTTTTAGTATTTCGTGGGGACCAGTCAGTTATTATTTTGGCCCATTGGTTATTTTTCATGCGGCAGATATGTCCGGCCCAGTCCCACTTAAGCTTGGCGGCTTTTTGACATGCGTCGCCAATTTGGGTTATGGAGAATAGTGTGGTGTTTCACAGGTAAAAAAAAATTACTTATGACTCAAAATGCAGTTTCGATCTAATCTCAATGCCATAAACTTCACAAATGGTATTCTCGTAAAATATCAAATCCCTCAATGACAATTGACCGAATCGACATCGGATCGAAAGTTGAACAAAATGAAAAGAATATCTGATAAAATTTTTAAATTAAGCCTTCTTTTAAATACAAAACCTTCATCAAATTTACGATTTCAGTTACAACTATAATATTTAGCCTGAGGCAGCCGAAATTAACATGCAATCAACAATAGATTTTAAATGAAATAACTTGACATTATATCGCAATTAGACTGATGTCTCTGGAACAGAATACCAAATGTGAGTCAATTCATAATTTAATCCAAATTCAGTCCACATTCAGTCTCAGTGTCAATAAAATAAGAGAATTGGAGTTCTGCTGAAACTGTACTCTTTGCCGCAAGGAATCTGGCATGATGATGTATATAGAGATACATAGATATAATATGGAAGGAAATTACTGCAGTATATATGCGTATATTGTACAAACATTATTAACTCGAAGGAGCGTTTGTTATACAAACAGACCTACGCGTCGGTCTCATAGATCTAAAAAGCAATTATGCACTGTTTATACACGTCTTAATACAACAAGTTATTATTACGACTTTACCCTAAAAGGAGCGGACGCAGAACTTGACTTACTCCACAAATTTTCATGAAAAGAATTCGAGAACATTTCCTCTCTTTGTAAAATGTTTGTATGTATGTATACATTTATGTAGTGTATTAATTTATGGTATTGAACAGTATGTAGTATATTTATGGATATACAAAGTGTATCGTAAATAATGCAAGACCTCAGACAACCCGATTAGCTAATTTTTAGCTTAACCCGATTAGCTCTTCACAAATTCAATACGAAAACCAAATTTGCATATTTAAAGTTCTTCACCCCTTTTTTAAGGACTCTTATAAACACATTCACGCCTATATTCCCCAAGCGGGGGGAAGAGGTGTACTGAGTACACTCGCTTTTCACCGACGATATTACGTCCCATGTAATACGGGGCGAGCCCATTGCCATATACCGAACACAATCCCAAACTCCGGACAAATATTGGGAATTTTCCGTTAGAAAAGCTACATTTATCCGACCTAGGATTTGAACCCGGAATCTCATGATCACAAAGCGTTGCCGGGTTCCTAGAACAAAGAGCGAGTCTAAAAATGCATTAATGTCTATATTTCTTTAAATCAATAATAAATTTAGTTTGTTATAGCGCACTGAAGGTTTAACAGTATTTGTTGGAAATTTAAAAAAAATATAAAATATTTTAAAAATAGTTGGAATGAATTTAATTACCGATTTAGAACAAACATTTCAGGTCTTTCGTTATGTGTTTATACTATCTTACGTGTTATAAACTTATTCCTATACCTCATTTTGATGATTTTTCTCTATAACTCAAAGGTTTGCTAGCGACGACTCCACTTTGAGTTAAGCTCGCCTTTGTACCTTCATTAATTTTGTAATTTTAATTTTATTATTTGTAACAATTTGTGTGTACGAGTACAATAAAGAACTTGAACATAATTTAGACCCTAATCATCATCCATCTTTCTAAAACCTATTCATTGAGACCACTCCAATGAACTGCGAAGATCCGGATCTACAAGACCGTTATAAGACCAATATCATTGTATGGGTGTGAAGCTTGGACACTAACACTAAAAGAGGAAAACAAGCTACTTGTGGCGGAAAGAAAGATTCTTCGGAAAATCTTGGGCCCCGGCTGAAACTCAGATGGAAGTTGGAGAGGCCGCAATAACGCCGAAATCGAAGAACTCATGGCTGGCCCTAATATTATAGGAGAGACCAAAGGATACAGACTCCGATGGCTTGGCCACATTCAAAGAATGGGAGAAGACCGTAGTGTAAAGAAGGCCTATCTGAGCCGACCAATCGGCCGCCGACCGGTTGGTCGTCCCAGGTATTGCTGGAAGGACATGGTTGAGGCGGATCTGCGTGAGCTCCAAGCCGAAGACTGGCAGGGAATCGCGCAGAACCGTGAGAAGTGGCGGAATCTCGTTTCGGAGGCCAAGACTCATTTTGGGTCGCTGAGCCAACGGAGTAAGTAAGTACTCCAATGAGCTCAAACACGATACCACTACTGTAAGTTGCTAAGGAGTTGGGTATCCTGCTAATATACATATGTGCGAATTTATATAAATGAAGATACTGGTAAACCGAGTCTTATCTGAAGGAAAAGTCAAGAGTCTCCGTAACCGGCGAGCGTGTATAAGACCAACTATGAGAGTCGAGAAAGCCAGAGAGGTATGTAAGGAAAGAACCTGTTGGAACTCTGTACTCTCTGCCTACCCCGCAAGGGATCTCGTGAGGTTATAGATAGATAGATACTGGTTTCTCCTATCGAGATATACTTGATCAATAACTTTATAACGGCTTGTTTTTTCACAACTAACAATATTTATCGCAGTGGTTAAAAGCTTTAGCTGCTCCACCCACTCTTTCTAATAGCCGCGGGTTCGATTCCCGCACGGGACAAATCTTTGCGTGATCCACAATTATTTGTTCCGGTCTGGGTATTTGTGTATGTGAATTTTCATGTTTGTAAACGCACCCACGACACAGGGATAAATCCTAGTGTGAGGCTACGACCTACAAAAATTAAAATAAATAATCCAAAGGCATTTTATGAATTGTAGTTCGTAACAAAATTGTACCATAAAAGTTTTATTACTTCAAATTGACCATCTAAAAGGTATTTTATACCCATATAATTTTTTCAAGTAGAAGGATGTAGATACCGGGGAAGACCTAGGCTATCTTACCATGACCAAATAGACCGGGTCTTATCTGAAGGACAAGTCAAGAGTCTCCGTAACCGGTGAGCTTGTATAAGACGAACTATGAGAGTGGAGAAAGCCAGAGAGGTATGTAAGGAAAGAACCTGTTAGAACTCTGTACTCTCTGCCTACCATAAGAGATCTGGCGTGATGATATAGATCGATATTTTTTGCATCTCCCTATTTCGTCAATAAATTTTAGGTGATTATTTAAATATAATAATTATAACCTAATAGCAACCGGCCCCGGCTTGGCACGGGTGAATTATACACATAAACCTTCCTCGACAAAATACTCCGTCCATTGGTAAAAACCGTATGAAAATCCGTTCGATAGTTACTGAGTATATCGCGTACAGACTGACAGACGGCAAAGGGACTTTGTTTTAGTAGACATCCCAACATTTAAGACGAATCTAACGAGACAACTTATATTTCAGTTCATCAAGCCGATTATGATACAAGGCGTGACAAAGAAATGGTCATACATATACTCGAGAAAATTACCATTCTTCGGGGCCAAATTAAATACTCGTTTGTCCTACATATACTATATAATATTATAAATGTGTAAGTTTGTATGTTTACATGTTTGTTACTCAATCACATCAAAGAGATAGTCTCTTACAATAGGTCTCACAAAAAAGCTCAAAGTTGCTCCGCGAGCTATGGAGAGAGCTATGCTCGGCGTTTCTCTACGCGATCGAATCAGGAATGAGGAGATTCATAGAAGAACCAAGGTCACCGACATAGCCCTTCTTAACATTAGCAAGCTAAGGTGGCAATGGGCGGCCCACATAGCGCGTAGATCGGACGGGCGTTGGGGCAGAAAGATTCTAGAGTGGAGACCACGTATTGGCAAGCGCAGCGTGGGACGACCGCCTGCCAGATGGACCGCCGATCTGGTGAAAATCGCAGGAAGTCGTTGTGTGTGTGATTGGGGAGGCCTATGTTCAGCAGTGGACAAGTATAGGCTGAGATGATTATGACTCAATCAATACACAAAAATGGGTGAACGAATTTGGATAAAAAGACATTGTCGAAAGTTGCCCCAAAACCAACAAACATTTGACCCATGCCATCGTTATTTATCTATTTTATTAAAATTTTCTTTTATCATAATCCTAGGTCGGACAAGTGTAGTTTTTCTAACGAAGACATCCCAGTACGAGTCCGGAGTCTGGAATTATGCCCGGTATATGGCAATAGGCTCGCCCCCTATTATATGGGGCCTAACATCGTCGGCGAAACGTAGGTGTACTCAGTACACCTCTGCCACCCCCGCTTGGGGAATATAGGCGTGACGGTGTAGTATTTCTCAATACCAATCTAATCAGCCTAAATATGAGGGGGTTACGTTGTATAGTTCACATGTTCCTATACTCACCTTCCGACTCTATCATCAAACCAGCTTCATGGTACCATATTATTGCATTGTCATCGAACTTACATACGTATACCAAATATTAGCTCAATCGGATACCCGCAAGTGCTTGAAAAATTGATCACAAGATTTGAACTGGAAAGACAGGCACACAGATAGACAGACACATAGACATACGAAAATTGTAAGTTAAATAAAAACTTGTAAAAATAAAATTGAACCTTTCATAACGTTTTTATTTATTTCAATATGAGCGCGAAAATATTAAAGAACAAACCTATTGCAATAAAATTAATTTAAAAGAGAATAATTTGAAGTTAATTTTACATTGAAACTGCGACTGGTTGTAATCTTTGCTATTTGAGTCCAACATCGAAGCACTCTTTTGTAAGATATTTTGAAAAGATGCCATTTTACTGAGTTCAACTTTAATGTGCCCTTAGTAATGCATAAACACACTATTCATTTAGGCTGCAATATCTGTAGGCATACTAAAACAAAAAAACATGCGTTAATAATTATTATTTTACCAATTTTCGAAAGTTCTATCGATATCGAAGTAAATTTTCCAATCATTATGACTAATCTGTTTGGGAGTACGATTATTAATATTCTATCTAAATCTAATCATTTATGCTGAGGCAAAACAGTCAATCTGGTGTAGTTATTATGTATCATCAAACTAGTAACATCTTTTTTAGAAGATACATTTTATCTTTACCATGATACAGCAAAACAAAGTCACCGGCCGAAACTTACATAATTTAGCTTCATCTGCTTTTCTAGACCAAAAAGATATTTTATTTACCACGGTATTTTAGTTGTGTGGCACCATGTTTTCACAGACATTTTAATTATATATCTTTTTATTAATTGAAAACAAATTGAAAGTCTCCGAGAACACGGTCACTAGGCAAACAAATATTAACCGATAAATTTGCGTCACAATGAAAAGTCATAAAATTTGAATAAAAAAGAATTTCATACAAAGATTTTTAAATTGGTTACCTAAATGGTACCAAGTGTCCTAGTAAAAGTGTACGGCTGTACTTCGTTTGTAATCCCTCCATGTTTTAATCCTATCTCTATGGTAAATACTTATATCAAAGTCGCCGACATCTTTATTAAATGTCAACACAACATAAACTCATTTAAAATTTGAATTATAACCTCAAAATCTAATTCTATTTGTGCGATAGTGCGATTCCACCGCTTGTCCGTTTAATAAAAAATGCCTCAAGAGAATTTATGGGTGGTTTGAAATCATACAAGTATTTTTTCATTGCTGTTCTTCCTCTTCTTCTTCTTCAAGTTATGGCTTCACACTAATTATAAGTGTATTTTGCCAGTGTCCAGTGAGATATATAATCGTGTTTGTTTAAATTAATTCGACTCCCCGATGAATTTGATGACAACGATGATAATGAAATTAATGAAGTACCCGACCCTGGATAGTGTTGATTGGTAATCTCAGATTATACATACTCTTTTGATGTCAACTCTGATCTGTTTGGTTTATGTATTATGGTTGAATTACTTCGAATTTGGAATGTCAGTTTTATTTGTTCAGATTGAAGTGTCATATTTTGCACTTCGTAGAAATTGCTTGAAGGAGTAACATGTTTAGTTAACTGACATAGCTTTCATATTCTTTATATGGATTTCATAATGATTTGGTTTCGTCATAAATTTCGTCAAGAATGTTTGAGTGGAAATAAATAGTTGTCTAAAGCCCTTAAGTGACTTTTTGGTTTAAATGTGATCCCATTAGCCACATCTACCATTCAAGAGGTCATGGGCTTATAAATATTTATGTATGCTTGGTGCTTTTCCAGTTTTTTAGAAAAGTGACAGCTGCGAAGAAATTTTTCAAAGATGGACAAGCCGATCAAACCATTGTTAACAAAACATTCTAACTACCATAGCTGGAAACAAAAGATTACTTTGAAAATAACTGCTGCGGGTTTTGAGAATATTTTGAAAAATAATGAGCAGACTGTGACAAGTGAGGAATTATTATCCATAAATAAAATGGAGGCATGGGGTAAGTCATTGATTTTAAGCTCAATAGATCCAGACCTAGAGAATGACGTGATTACAATAGATACAACATTTTCTATGTTGAAGAAACTAGATCAGATTTTTCTAGCAAACCGAGACCTGCAAATCAGTGAACTTCTTAATGAGTTTTACACTTTTACGTTTTATTCGGAGGATATGCTGACGGCTTTCGGGCGTATTGAGCTTATAGTAAATAAACTGAATTCATTAAATCACAAATTATCGAATGTAGAAATAACAACGAAAATTATTTCAATATTACCAGCTGAATACAAAGCTTTTAGATTAGCGTGGGACGCAACTCCATCTGACAATAGAACTGTGGAGAACCTTGTCTCTAGGCTTTACAAAGAAGAGAGATTGGAAAACTACTACAGTGTTTAAAGCAAATGAGAGGGAGTGCTTCATATGTAAGTCTAAGGAGCACATTGCCAAGTTCTGTCCTAAAAATAATTTCGCACGGCAATATAACTGTACTTGTAATTGCAATAAGAATAAGACTTCAAATTTTTTCTGCTCTTTGTGTAAGAGACCTGGCCATACTGCGGATGTTTTAAAAGAAATAATAGAAGCAATAATAATCAAACCAGTAATAATCATAAAACAAATAAAGTGAGTATAGACGCTGTTTTAGATTCTGGTGCTACATCACATATGTTCAAAGATAGTTCACTTTTATACAATTTGAAATCTTTAAATACACCTATAGCTTGCGCTGATAATATGATGATTAATGCAGAAGCAATTGGTAGTTGTATTACTGACACCTGTACTTTAGAAGGAGTATTACATGTACCTAAGATTGCTAAAAATATTATTTCGGTTAGCAGCTTAACAGACATAGATTTTAAAATATTTTTTTATAAAAATGTTGCAGTAATAAAGAAAGAGGAGGAAAAAGTACTAGTAGCGCATAGGGACAATAACGGCATCTATATTACGAAACTAAATGCAATTTTTCCAACTGTCTCGGCGTTGCTGGTTGAAAGTGAAAGTATTTGGCACAGACGGTTAGCTCATTTGAGCAATGTTAGAGAAACAGCAAAGAACGTTATAGGTTTAAACCTGTCTAGTTCCGACTTCGTATCAAAGTCCTGCGAAGTTTGTCATCAAGCTAAATTATGTAGGCTTCCTTTCAAAACTGTACGGAATTTAGCTAATAGACCACTAGAAATTATTCATACTGATATTTGTGGTCAGACATGGGATGATAGGAAATATTTCGTTACGTTTCTCGATGATTTTACTCACTACGCAAGGGTCTATCTTTTACGAAATAAATCAGATGCAATAGGTTGCATATTACACTTTATTCGTTGGGCTGAAATACATTTTAATCAAAAAGTTGAAAAACTACGGTGTGATAATGGAGGTGAATACTGCAGTGGCCGGCTGGTTGGGTGGTGTCAGGATAGAGGTGTAATGCTGGATTATACTGTGCCATATACTCCTTAATTAAATGGTAAAGCTAAAAGACTAAATAGAACTCTAATGGAGAAAACACGAGCTCTTATGTTTGATTCTAAGATGCCTAAATTTCTTTGGGGTGAAGCTCTTTTTACAGCTGTGTACCTTCTTAATAGAGTATGTACGTCTACGAAAAATAAAACGCCTTTTGAGCTATGACATGGTAGAAAGCCGGACTTATCTAATATAAAGGTTTATGGTTCTAAAGCATATTATAAAATAAATAGACGTATAGGTAAATTGGATAAACGTTGTGAGATGGGTTTGTTGGTCGGTTATAGTGCTAATTCCTATATAATTTGGAATCCACGCGTCAGGAAAACGTTATATTCAAGGGATGTCGCTTTTGATGAAAAAATTAATGATTATACGGAGATTTGTAAAGGTTTTGGTGGTGTGGCTAATAATTATTTATGTGCGGATTTGTTTAGTGGTTTAAATATTGAAGAAAGAGTTTTCTTACAAAAATTTTCTAATGATGAAGAAGAAACAATTGAAAAAGGAACAATTCAAAAGGAAAGAATTGAAAAAGAAACAGTTGAAGAAGAAGTAATAATTGACGGTGTTGAAAATCAAGAGAGTACAGAAACAAATGAAGTAGTTTGTGAAGAAACAATTGAAGATGTGAGGAATGTGAATTTTGTTGATAATCTAAGTGTAGATGTTATGGAAAATAAAGGAGATGTTGATGTTTTTAGTGATGCTAATGAGACGGGTGAGGAGGAGACAGTGGAGAAGGTTGTTGATGTTTTTAGTGATGCTGATGAGACGGGTGAGGAGGAGACAGTGGAGAAGGTTGTTGATGTTTTTAGTGATGCTGATGAGATGGGTGAGGAGGAAACAGAAGTTGTTGCAGAAAGTGTGGGTCCAAGGAGGAATCCACCGAGAATTAGGTCTTTACCTGAGAAGTATAAAAATTATATTATGGATTTTTTGGCTTAGTGTGCACTTTTAACGTTTGAGGAAGCAGTTAACTCCAGTGAAAAGGAGAAATGGTTGAGAGCTGTAGAAGAAGAGAAATGTTCTTTAGAGAATAATGGCACATGGGAGTTGGTTGATGAAAAAGAAGCTGAAGGGAGAAAAATTTTAACAAGCAAGTGGGTCTTCGCTATGAAGTCGGATGGAAGATATAAAGCTAGATTAGTAGTCAGAGGTTTTCAACAGAAATATAAAGTGGACTATGAGGAAACCTATAGTCCTGTGGTAAACAGTACTTCGCTTAGAATTATTTTATCGATAGCAGCTCAGAAGAATTTGAAATTAAGACAATTTGATATCAAGACAGCATTTTTACATGGAAATCTAGAAGAGAAAATTTTTATGCAAGTTCCTAAAGGTTATGTTGTGAAGAAGGGGAAGATTTGTAGGTTGAAGAAGAGTCTTTATGGTCTAAAACAATCTCCTTTGATGTGGACATTAGGTTTACCAGTGTTCTGAAGAAAATGGGTTTCTTACAATTAAAATCTGATCATTGTATTTTCATTAAAGAATTGAATGGTGATGTTGTTTTTCTTGCTGTATATGTAGATGATGGTTTGCTCGCTGGTAACTTTTTTGAGGAACTGGATAAAATTCTAAAAGAACTTAATAGTGAATTTGAAATGCGTGTTAGTGACAGTGTCAGTAATTATATTGGTATAGATGTTAATATTACGGATAATGGGATTAAAATAGCTCAGGCTAGCTACATTAACAAATTAATTAATAAATTAAATTTGCAAGATGCAAAGACAACGATTACACCCTCTATATTTACTGGTGAACATCCTGAGGAGTATATGGAGGCAGTGGGTTCTTTACTATATGTAGCTAATAAATCTCGTCCTGACATAGCTTTTCATGTGGGCTATTGTAGTAGATACCAAAATAATCCCAATGAAAATGATCATCATCATCATCATCTCAGCCTATACTTGTCCACTGCTGAACATAGGCCTCCCCAATCGCTTTCCAGCGTAACCGGTCCGATGCCACCTGCATCCAACGACTTCCTGCGATTTTCACAAGATCGTCGGTCCATCTGGCAGGCGGTCGTCCCACGCTGCGCTTGCCAATACGTGGTCTCCACTCTAGAATCTTTCTGCCCCAACGCCCGTCCGATCTACGCGCTATGTGGCCCGCCCATTGCCACTTCAGCTTGCTAATCTTAACGGCTATGTCGGTGACCTTGGTTCTTCTACGAATCTCCTCATTCCTGATTCGATCGCGTAGAGAAACGCCGAGCATAGCTCTCTCCATAGCTCGCTGAGCAACTCTGAGCTTTTTTATGAGACCTATTGTAAGAGACCACGTCTCTGATCCATATATCATCACTGGTAACACACATTAACTGAAAACTTTAGTCTTTAGGCACTGAGGTATTTTGGATGAGAAGATGTTGCGCAGTTTCCCGAACGCTGCCCAGCCGAGTTGGATTCGTCGATTGACCTCTCTCTCAAAGTTGGACCTACCTAACCGGACTGCCTGTCCCAGGTAAATGTATTCGTCGACAACTTCAAGAGTTGAGTTCCCAACGGTGAGTGCGGTGGGTACGACATGGACGTTAGACATTATTTTCGTTTTGTCCATGTTCATTTTAAGACCCACTTGTTGAGATACTCTGTTGAGGTCACCGAGCATTCGTCCTAGATCTTTCAGCGACTCTGCCACGACCACAATGTCGTCGGCAAATCGAAGGTGAGTGATGTATTCGCCATTGATGTTGATGCCAAGTCCTTGCCATTCCAAGAGCTTGAAGGCGTCCTCTAAGGTGGCCGTAAACAGTTTCGGAGAAATGACGTCTCCCTGCCTTACTCCTCTTTTTATGGGGATCGCCTTCGTGCACTGCCCCTGTACTCGGACTGACATGGTGGCGTTATTATACAAGCACTTCAACACTTCAATGTACCGATAGTCAATGCGGCATCGCTGGAGAGATCTAAGAACCGCCCAAGTCTCGATCGAATCGAAGGCTTTCTCATTGTCCACAAACGCCAAGCATAGTGGCCGATTATACTCCTCGGTCTTCTGTATAATCTGCCGCAGCGTATGTATGTGGTCTATGGTACTAAAGCCTTTCCGGAAACCGGCTTGTTCGGGAGGCTGGAAGTCATCAAGCCTGCGTTCGAGACGATTCGTGATGACTCTCGAAAACAACTTATAAACATGGCTCAGCAGTGTGATGGGCCTATAATTCTTCAGTAAAGTGTTATCACCTTTCTTGAAAAACAGTACCACCACACCCCTGTTCCATGCTTCCGGCGTTTTCTCTTCGAGCAAGACGGAATTAAACAGCCTCTGAAGGACTTTAAGTACCGGCGTTCCGCCCGCTTTCAGAAGCTCTGCGGTAATTCCGTCTTCGCCTGGCGCTTTGTTATTTCTGAGTTGTTTGAGAGCCATCCTAATCTCGTACAGGCTGATGTCCGGGATATCTTCAGTGTAGTGTCGGGTTAGCTTGGCTCTTGGGTCTTTTACCAAGTCAACAACAGGTTCAGCTACTGAGGTGTACAACTGCCCATAGAACCTCTCTATCTCCCCGAGCACCTCTGACCTATTCGACGTTACGTTTCCGTCCTCCGTCTTCAGCTTCGTCAACTGGCTTTGCCCAATAGACGCGTCTCTTGCGAACACTTTGGAGCCCTTGTTCTGTGCTATGGTCTCCTCAATACGCCTTGTATTGAAGGACCGTAAATCGTGTCGCAAGGACTTCAGTATCTGTCCATTGAGCTGCCTATAGGACTTAGCATCATCGGAGGTTTGGAGCGTCATGGAACGTCGCTCAGCCATGAGGTTTCGGGTGTAGTTGGATAGTTTTTGAGGTCTATTTTTACGGTGGGGCTTAAAATACTTGGACCCGACCGTATGGACAGTCTCTACCAGCCTGTTGTTGATTTCGTCCACTGATGCGCTGCTGTCTAGCAATTCGAAGCGGTTTGCCAATTCGAGTTGAAAGTTCTCGGGGTTTTGGATATGTTCATAAGAAGGTCGGAGCGTAGACTTCATCAGACGCGATCTTTCCATTTTGACATTAATATTTAATGTGCCTCTGACCATTCGGTGATCACTGCCGGTTTTTACCCTGTGAATCACGGAGACATCATTAAATATTTGTCGCTTGGTGCTCATGATGAAGTCTATCTCATTTTTTGTGGAACCATCAGGGCTCATCCAGGTCCATTTCCTATGAGGCGGCTTCCGGAAGAAAGAGTTCATCATAAAGAGTCCCTCCTTCTCCAGATATTCCGCCAGCCTCTGACCCCTGGGGTTGCGCTGCCCATATCCAAATTGCCCCACTCTCAATTCATCATCGCCCCGTTTGCCCAGCCGCGCATTGAAGTCACCCATAACCACTGTAAAGTGTGCTTTGGAAGTATGTATGGCTCTACTAATGTCCTCATACATTACTTCGACGTCATCATCTGAGTATGCCGAGGTCGGTGCGTAGACCTGTATGACCTTCAGCGAATATCTTTTGGATATTCTGAGTATCAGGTACGCTACCCTGCTCGACACACTAGTGATGGACACAACGTTGTCTATGAGTGACTTGTGGACGATAAATCCGACACCACCTTGGGACTGTTGTTCGCCCTCCCGGTAGTAAAACAAGTTGCCGGATTTTAAGGTTATCGTGTCCTCGCCCTTTCTTCGGACCTCCGATAAACCAACAATATTCCACCGCAACTTGTTTATCTCTTCTTCCAGCTCAACAAGCTTCTCATCTGTCCTCAACGTGCGTGCGTTGTATGTCACCAGAGCCAATTTTCGTTTTATATGGTAGCCGAATCTCTGCCGGAGATTCTTAGCACCCCTTGTCCTGTCGTTACCATAGCTGCTACCGTGGCCAGGACGAACAGGACCGCCGGGGACTAGGGGCCTGGTTTTATCTTTTTTCTTCCATTTTAATAAATTGGGGGGGTTTGCCATACTCGCCACGCTTGGCAGGCGGGTTGGCGAGCGCAGTTTTTGATGGTAGAAGTGTTAAGGGAACGCTGCTGCCCATTCCCTAGTTTTCCCTTAGTCGCCTTGTACGACACCCGATGGGATGAGATGGGTTGGTCCTATTCTAAGCCGGGAACCACGCGGCGGATGAAAATGATAAGTCTAATATTAAATCTATTCTAAAATACATAAAGGGTACATCTGGTTTGGGTATTGAGTATGTTAGGGGAGATAGTAATCTTGTGGCCTTCTGTGATGCGGACTTTGCAGGAGACTTAGATACTCGGAGAAGTACCACTGGGCACTTGATTTGTTTTGGAGGAGGTCCGATTGCATGGGCATCTAGAAAACAACCTATTGTTGCGCTCTCTAGTACTGAGGCCGAGTATATTGCTGCTACTGATTGCTGTAAAGAATTATTATATATACAAAATATCTTGATGGAATTGTTACACGTTGTACCTCAAACAACTTTGATGGTCGATAATCAGTCTGCTATTGCTTTAATAAAAAACGGAGTTTTAAATAGGAGAAGTAAACATATTGATGTTCGTTACCACTTTCTGAAAGAAAAGCTTGATGAACGGTTATTTAAAGTTGAATACTGTCCAACAGATAAACAGTTGGCTGATATACTAACAAAGAATCTAACCAACGTTAAACATTTGCGGCTCCGTAATCAAGTTTTAGTGATGTGATGGTGTAGGTAGGAAATGACTTAAGTGACTAGGGTTTTTAAAGTGATTGGTGTTATTGTCTTGTGACAGACGTTATTAAGACTTTTAGGTATTTTAATTCTAAACTTTTTTAGTGTAGGTAGTGCTAGTGTAAGGGGGTGTTAATAAAAGAGATTCGCACAGTGGAAGCGTGTGTGTGAGATTGTTGTAAGGGGAAAAGGATTTAATATTTAGTGTTAATCAATTATTTTTGTTAGGAGAGGAGATTTTTATTATTCTGCAGTTTTCTCTTGCTCAGTTTTGGACTTGTCGTCTGACTGTCAGTACAAAGTCAAATATATATAATATCTATACATATAAAAAAAACGGAATTTTTCAGAGAATTTTTTTACAGAATTTTTGAAATCTCCTCTTCCTTAATAGTGTTTTGTTTTTGTTGAGAGAGAGTGTGTTATGATGTATATCTGAGATTAAGGGGGTGTGTTGATTGGTAATCTCAGATTATACATACTCTTTTGATGTCAACTCTGATCTGTTTGGTTTATGTATTATGTTTGAATTACTTCGAATTTGGAATGTCAGTTTTATTTGTTCAGATTGGAGTGTCGTATTTTGCACTTCGTAGAAATTGCTTGAAGGAGTAACATGTCTAGTTAACTGACATAACTTTTGGTTTTTTTATATGGAATTCATAATGATTAGGTTTCGTCATAAATAAAGTCAAAAATGTTTAAGTGGAAATAAATAGTTGTCTAATCAGTCCTTAAGGGTCTTTTTAGTTTGAATGTGATCCCATTAGCCACATCTACCATTCAAGAGATAGTAAAGCGGTGGGCACTTTACATGTCAATTGCAACGGCCGTTTTGAGGGAATTCGAAAAGGCACGTTTTATCACTTTGTTACAATTACCTTCACTCATGCACGTATAAGAACACATAATGGTTAATATTCCACCAATATTATTAGTCAAAATAACACTAATTTGGAAATTAAAACAAATTGACAACATCACTCTTCGAGTTTCCGCCAAAACTCCTCTATGCATCCTTTGTGGCTCATATTATGGAAGGCTCATATTATCATCGGGGAGTTGAATTAATTTAAACAAACACGATTATATATTTATATATATATATATATATATATATATATATATATATATATATGTGGGGAGTGTTATTTTTATTACGTTTTTTAATTTGTTTTTCCCATTATTATTATCTAATCTCATTGCAGTGGCAACATTCTTTTAGGTTAAGAAAGAGATAGGAGCTTAAGGTTAGAGAGAGAAAGAGGAGGATGGTAAATTTGTTAAGACGTGTACGAAGTGATTGTGAAGGAAAAAATAAAGAAGTTCGATATATTCATCCCGCTTTTACTCAAGAACGATCCCACAACTTTTTGGGGGCTCGTCCGGGATCGAGAAAAGTATCAGTGAGGAAGAATTATGAAGATTCACGAAGATACTATCCACAAAATACGAACAACTGGCAAGTCATTTTGAATCTGCTTTACCGACCCGATTTCGAACAAAACGAAGATAGTATAACGGTTCGTTCGAATTCATTCAAGAAATTGAGCGCGTGAGACTTCTTTACCGACACGGATTGTCGCTGCACCGAATGCTTCGGGACGCGAATTATGGTTCACCGATGCACGAACTGTTTAGAAAATGTTACGGGACGCTGTTTATTACGTCATAAATTAATATTTTTTATGAACGAATATACGAAGGTGAAATAAAAATATTAGTTTCAAGACGGCAATTATTACGATTACCGGACTTTACGAGTAATGATTATTCACGTTTTACGAAAGAGGTTATTATGATGATAAGAAGATTTCGCGAATATTAAGACTAGAAGATTTAACGTATTAAGAAGAAGGTTCTATGACGAATATAAGATGTTGGCCACACTTACGATTTAAGAAGATTTTATAAGAAGATTGATTTATTTTGAAAATTCAAGACTAAACTACTTACCCATTCAAGATGCCGCCGAAGAAGGATATTAAAGAAGCAGAAGGTCAGGACACTCATGATGACCCACCTTATATCCCGTTTCGTGATTTGGAGAAGTCAATGACAACTTTTACTGGCGATGATACTTACCCTATATTATTATGGTTTGACGAATTGGAAGATACGGCACAATTGATGAACTGGACTGAAACTGAAAAACTTATCTATGCAAAACGCCTGCTTAGTGGAACTGCCAAGTTATTTTTACGGTCACTAGGAGGTGTGAAAGATTGGTCAAAGTTAAAGAACGAACTCGAAGAAGAATTTGGTCCTAAACTAAATAGTGCTGCTATACATAAAAAACTCAGTTCACGAAAAATGAAAAGTGATGAGACGCACCAGCAGTATTTGCTCCACATGAAGGAGTGCGCACTTCACGGTAAAATTGAAGACGATGCGCTTATAGAATATGTTATCGATGGCATCCGAGACAGTGAGTCTAATAAATCTATGTTGTATGGTGCATCAAACCTTAGAGATTTCTGTAAGAAGTTAGAGAACTACAGCAATATGAAGAAGAAAATGTCCAACCGCCCTATTACGTCTAACACGACTCCTCAACGTCCTCAAATTCAGAGAAACTACCACGTCAAGCGATGCTTTAACTGCGGTGACTTAGATCATCAAGCACCAGCTTGTAAGAAGGGTATCAAATGCTTCAGATGTAATGAATTTGGACATAAGGGACCGGAGTGTACAAACAAACCTAAGAATACCCTAAATATCCAAAATAATTCAAACATAAAAATAAATACTACAAAAGAGATAGAAGATATTACAGAAAAGACAGAAGAAGTTAAAACTCCATACAAGAAGATAAAGATTAATGATGTTGAAGTGACAGCCTTGATCGATACCGGAAGTGACGTTAATTTGATCAATATTTCCAAAGTTGAGAACGTTCTGAAAGACAAATCAAGCTATAATAGAGATTTCACAATTAATTTGACTGGAATTGCTGGAAAAGAACTACGTACTAAAGGAGTTTTGAATGCCATACTTATAATTGATGATTACTACGCCGACATTAAATTCCATGTAGTCAAAGATGATGCTATACCTGTCAAAGTTATATTAGGGAATCCTATCCTGAAAGACTTCGAAGTAAATTTCACGGCAGATGGCATTTTTCTTGAGAAGATTTTACAATTAACTATATTGGCTGAAGAGAAGGTCACTGATCTTAAAGGCTGTGAAAACAAAGAAATTGAAAAGAAGATAACTAAGATGATAGAAGAGTACAAACCCAACGAAGCAAAGAAAGAAACGAATATTGAAATGAAAATAATACTCACGGACGAAGACCCAATTCACCAGAGTCCACGACGACTATCACCTCTGGAAATGAAAGTAGTTGACGACCAAATAAAAGAATGGTTAGACCAGAAGATTATACGACCAAGCAAATCAGATTACTCAAGTCCTATTGTACTGACGAAAAAGAAGAATGGGACCTACCGACTTTGTATAGACTACAGAAGACTAAATAAGAAAATTATAAGAGATCGATTCCCATTGCCGCTTATCGAAGATCAGATCGACAGACTGAAAGGTGCAAAAGTTTTTACGAATTTGACTTGAAGAATGGATTTTTACATGTAAACGTTCACCACGACAGCATAAAATACACATCCTTTGTAACGCCTCGAGGGCAATATGAATTTATAAAAATGCCGTTTGGTTTGTGTACGGCACCATCGGTGTTCCAAAGATACGTCAATTACATCTTTCAAGACCTCATTTCAGACGGTACCATTCTAGCGTATTTAGATGATCTAGCTATACCATGTAAAACACAAGATGAAGGACTAGAGAAATTAATAAAAGTTTTTAAGAGAGCTGGAGAATATGGTTTAATGTTTAATTGGAGCAAATGCTTATTCATGAGGAGAGAAATAGAGTACCTAGGCTACATTATTAAGGATAACAAAGTAAGACCTTCAAAAGAAAAGATTGCAGCTGTTTCAAAATTTAAGACACCTAACAATTTAAAGTCCCTTCAGTCATTTTTAGGACTGTCCGGGTACTTCAGAAAATTCATTAAGAATTACTCGATAATTGCAAGGCCACTGACTAATCTACTAAAGAAAGACGCTGAATTTTATTTTAGTGATGAGTGTGAGAAGGCTTTCAATGAGTTAAAAAACATACTGTGCAGCTCACCCGTTCTCCGTATCTATGATCCTGATTTGGTGACGGAGCTACATACAGACGCAAGCGCAGAAGGCTATGGAGCTGTTTTATTACAGAAGAGCCCAACAGACAATCAGATGCATCCAATCTATTATATGAGCAAAAAGACGACACCTACCGAAAGAAACTATCATAGCTATTACCTGGAGATATTAGCAATTGCCGAAGCGGTGAAAAAATTCCGCGTGTACCTGTTAGGAATACGATTTATAATTATCACAGACTGCTCTGCTTTGACTAAGACGTTACAGAAGAAGGACTTACCTCCGCGTGTTGCGCGCTGGGCCCTACTTCTTGCAGAGTATAACTACGAAATAGAGCATAGACCTGGAACAAGACTTAAACATGCCGACGCGTTAAGCAGAAATCCGATTTGTATGATATTAACGGAAACTACAGCCCGACTTAAGAAAGCACAAGACGATGACCCGCATACCAACCTGTTAAAGAAAATGTTAGAAAAAGGACCCTATCAAGATTATCTTATAGAAAGAGGAATACTTTGTAAAGAAAAAGATGGTACGAGACTTATTGTAGTCCCAAAGAAGATGCAATACGAAATCATAAGAAAGAAACACGAACATGGACATTTTGGAATAATTAAGACGGAAGAACTTGTAAATAGAGAACCTGAAAGAAAAGATAAGAAAGATTATTGATAATTGTGTAGAATGCATTCTTATTTCGCATAAGAAAGGAAAGAAAGAAGGATACTTACATCCGTTGGAAAAAGGAGATGTTCCGCTGTCGACGTATCATATTGATCACCTTGGTCCGTTGACATCAACCCATAAGAAATACAAGTACATCCTAACTGTTGTGGATGGATTCACAAAATTCACCTGGATCTACCCTACGAGAACTTTGTGTACAGAAGAGACGTTGGATAAGTTAAGAATCCAACAACAAACATTCGGCTCACCACAGAAGATTATATCAGATCGTAACGCCTCCTTTACATCAACAAATTTTCAAGAGTACTGTAAAGAGGAAGGCATTTCTCATTACATGATTACTACTGGAAAGCCACGGGGAAATGGCCAAGTCGAGAGAATCCACCAAGTAATCATAAGCGTTTTAAGTAAGCTTAGTGCTGATGATCCGACAAAATGGTATAGACGAGTTTCAGGAGTACAACGCTGTTTGAATAGCACGTACCAGAGAAGTATTGGTATGACGCCTTTTGAACTTCTTTTGGGGACAAAGATGAAAGACAAGAATGGAGATATTATGGAATTGATACAAGAAGAGGAAATACAGAATTACAGTGAGAAACGGAATGAACTAAGAATTAAAGCCAAAGAATGTATCAAGAAGATACAAGAGGAGAATGTCAGAAGTTACAATAGAAAGAGAAAAAAGGCTATAGATTACGAAGTAGGTGACCTGGTTGCTATTAAGCGAACTCAATTCACTCAAGGAAGTAAGCTGTACCCAAAATTTCTGGGGCCTTACGAAGTAGTAGCAAAGAGACACCATGATCGGTACGCTGTAAGGAAAGTTGGCGACAGTGAAGGTCCCATTAACACCACCAGCTCGGCTGACCTTATGAAGCCTTGGGTCGTAGATGAAAATAGTTCATCTGGGCCAGATGAATAACCAGGATGGCCGTGTGGGGAGTGTTATTTTTATTACGTTTTTTAATTTGTTTTTCCCATTATTATTATCTAATCTCATTGCAGTGGCAACATTCTATTAGGTTAAGAAAGAGATAGGAGCTTAAGGTTAGAGAGAGAAAGAGGAGGATGGTAAATTTGTTAAGACGTGTACGAAGTGATTGTGAAGGAAAAATTAAGAAGTTCGATATATTCATCCCGCTTTTACTCAAGAACGATCCCACACATATATATATATATATATATATATATATATATATATATATATATATATATATATATATATATATATATATATCTCAATCTCGATATATCTCACTGGACACTGGCAAAATACACTTAAAATTAGTGTGAAGCCATAACTGAAAGAAGAAGAAGGATGCATAAAGAGGTATTATGGAAATTATTCCAATATTATTTCTTTTTCTATGACAATCTTTGCAAATGTCAAAGTCAAAAAATATTCAGAACAGTTTATTTGTATTTTTATAAAATTTTATTATTGCAATAACAACAACCAAATGATTATTTTAAATTTACCAGTTGAAGTGGTCTTGCTAATATTTAGCTATTTTGATACGAAAACCAAAATCAACGTTTACAACAGTTGCGAACAGTTACGAGCATATTTTATTTCATGGTTTCATCTCAAAAAAGTAGTGCTGTCCAGAAGTACTCTAGCTACAGTGAAAACTTTAGAAGAAGATCTATTTTTTGAACTAGGTCATCACATACAAGAGTTAGATCTTAGTGGAGTACCAGACTTAACTGCTAACAACCTAAAACCGCATATACAAAGATTTGTAAACCTCAAATCTCTAGATGTAACCTTCACTAACATATACTTACCAGATATTGAAGAAATATGCCCAAATAACTTAAAAAATATAGGCATCAACTTCTTCAAATCAGCCATTAGTCTCCGAAACGAACCTCTATACAAGAAATGCAAAGATTTTTTTAAACACAAACAAATTGAAGTTATACATTTCGTTATTTTCGAGCTCGCGGCTTCAGCGGATCCGTTTGTGCTTTTAAATGACACAGATTCAGTGAAAGATTTAAAATTAACTATATCTGATAATTACAAACACTTTTTGGATCTTTCAGAAGATGTTGAGTTTCATGATCAAAATGATATCGAAGCGAATTTCGATAAACTTACGATCACAATCCGCGATTGCGCCGTTACACATAAAGACTCGAAACAATTGTACGGTATTTCAAAACTGAATTTCAAGAAACTGGAGTACATTTTCGTCATGTATTTGGAAGAGGTGGTGATATACGCATCTCCTATATTCTCAAAGATATTCTCAGTGAATTGTGGTGATTTACAAGCGATCGTAAGAATATGTTCGCGGTTGCCTCCAAACTTTATGTTGGACGGCAATATAGTATTCAAGGCTTGGAACAAAGCTACTACTGATTTTAACGACGATTTCTTCAGGGAATTAGCTAAGGAACTCAAATACTTTCCTACTTACATCTGTATGCACTTCCATACTGAAATGAAAATCACTAACTGTCCCAACAACTGGTTCTGTATAGATGGATGCGAGGGCTTTGAGAAAAAGTTAACAGATATGCCAGAGAAAATTACATTGTCACATTACTGTCGGAGAGATGGTAGGATTAAAGGATGTCGTCCAATAAGCATAACGAACCAAAACAAAAGTTTGCAGAATCTAACTTTTCTGCATATCAATAATATACCTCTGAGGAGGGATTTTTTCTCTGCGTTATTCAAAGTATGTTACAAGTTAGATACTTTGGATATTAACGCTGAAAAGCATAGCATGATTCGTGGTTATTTGCTGTCTCTGTCTAGGTCAATTCATACGGCAAAGCTGAGGAACTTTATGATGACTTCAGAAGATGTTGATTATGAGATAGTTTTTGAGATTTTGAGCCGTTGCCCGTCGATCGAGAACGTTCATGTTTGTGAATATGAGAGAACAGCTAATGATGAATACGTTGATACGAGATATATAGTGTTGTTTTTAGAAAAATGCGTTAATCTGTACAGTTTGTTTATTGAAGCTGATATGTCTGGTGAAGGTTTGTCAATGCTTTTATCGCCTCTACAAGATATTGCCCAGAGACTGGAAAGATATCACCTGTGTATTGAAGTCTGTGAATCCTACTGCGGTTGGAATCCTTTCGCCGATATATTTAACCCGAGTCCTCTGCATATTATCAATTGATTTTTTGTGAACATTTTATTTGGTACGATTATGTTTAGTTATTATATAAATAATGTTTTTAATTGAATAATTATTATTTTAGTTAAAAAACCGGAATTCTTTTGATTGTGCCCAGTATATGGCAATAGGCTTTCCCCTATTACATGGGACCTAACATCGTCGGCAATAAGTTTGTGTACACAGGACACCTCTGCCACCCCCGCTTGGGAAATATAGGCGTGACGGTGTGTGTTTATTTTAGAAACCTGTTGAATCTCTGTACTCTTTGCCTACCATGCAAGGCATCTGGTGTGATGATATGGATAGATGGATTGAAATTGTTTTTTAAGATTTTTTTTTCACAAGTAAAATTATAAGTTTGTCTGCTATGGATCGTTTAATTCAGGACTTTGTATCGCTACAGAATACTTTGGTATAAAATCCTCAATAGTGTCATTGGGGATTTTATACCAACCAATCTAGGATTCAAAGCCCAGACGTCACTGACACCCGTCACACCATGAACGGTTGGTTGGTTTAGTAACCAACTCGGTATTCTAACACACAGTATTGACCGATCTTGACAGCATACGAAAAAACATAGGTGTTCTTACTATCCTCGATCATACATAATTCATGGTAGTTTTACAATTTATACTGAATAGCGGGTGACTCGAAGTTATGTGATTGGAAAACTTCGACTATACAACCCCCACCCGCGCCCTTGTATGACGTAGATGCATTAATAACAGCATCATTACTAGGCATGACACGTTTCACTGTTATAGTAGGTTATAGTCTTTTTCACGAGGCACGGGTAGTATGACGCTTGATCATATTCCATTTCGCGCATATTGTATTTAAGAATATTGTATATATATTTCCACTCGTCTCCACAGAATTAGTAATTCTTTCATGGGGTAATGTATACGCTTCTACAACAAATTACCCATAGATATCCGAAACATGCCTATCAATAAGTTTTAAAAGTTAATTATAACTAGACTCTGTAAGAAAGGATATTACAAAATTTCGGATTATCCTGACGATAAAACAGATTGGGTTTGAGCAGCTCCTTAATCAGCAACATTTATCAGTGATGTATAATATAATTTTTAAAAAACAAAAAAAAATGGTTATCAGAAAGGCCAACCAAATAAAATCAAAGACTAGCCCGCTGAGTTTCTCGCCGGATCTTCTCAGTGGAGGCCGCATTCCGATCCGGTGGTAGATGTAAAAAATGTAATCATTTTGACGTCTGTAAGTGCTTATGTATTGGCCTATACAAATAAATGATTTTTGACTTTTGAAAATCTGGAATCCAAAAAATAAACAGGAATTTAAAAATACAACAAAAATCTACTTTAGTTTTCATTTAAATCATACACTGTAAATGTACGTAATAATTAAAAAAAAACACTATTACTCAATGATGTAAATTGTAACGGTTTGCGTTTTAGGGACTGACACTGAAATCGTTATAATTGATATGTTGTTTGATAATTGATGACATTTTTTAACGAATATATAATTCTATGTATCGGACTGAAATATAGTATTCTCATGGTCAAGAAATAATAAATAAACGTGGATTCGCCATCTTTACATATTAAAACAGAGCGTTTTATGGAATTTTTAATAATAATACACGTAAGTGACGTTAAGTGATTTTTCAGTCGATTTATTTAACCAATAGCTTGATTCGTAAATAAATAATAAGATTATTTTACTTTGTTCTCTTTTTGTTCCTGAATTATTTTTGTTAATATCGATTCATTTTTTAATATAATTTTTCTCAATATGATATTCAATCGATCCTATTTCACACTCAGCACATTTCAAGAAACGTCAAATTCTAAAACGTCAGCGTACCCACGACCGGTGAAAAGACCTACAATGTGAAATATTCATGAATATATTACAATGAATTGAACACTCTGCGAAAAAAACGTGATGAAAAGGATACTTACTTAGAGCCCTATGTCTCTTTCTAAGTAGGGTGACCAAACATTTTTTTTCTTTTTTTTTATTTTCTTTAAAAAACTTGGATTAGGATCTAGGATTTATTCCTGTGTCGTGGGTGCGTTTACAAACATGAAAATTCACATACACAAATACCCAGACCGGAACAAATAATTGTGGATCACACAAAGATTTGTCCTCGGACAAAGGACTCGAACCCGCGACTATTAGACGCAGTGGGCAGAGCGGCTTAAGCTCTTAACCACTGCGCTAAATCGTCCGTCGCTAAAAACATTGGTACGATTATGGACTTGTTGACATATAATTATCGTATAATTCTCGTGCACTGTTTATATTATTCTTTCTACGCATATGCCACAACTTAAATGAGTAGTAGTCAAAGTTTTTGATGAAACTGCCCATTTTCTTGCTGACTGTACATTTTTTTCAGAATCTGTAAATGCATCTCCAAATATCGCATAAATTAGGATAGTCTCCTAGGTCCGTTTTTCTGTATCTACAACGTTTGAGATAGTCGCCCTTACTGTCCCATCTTAATTCATAGATAGATAAATATATCATCACGCCAGCTCCCTCGCGGGGTAGGCAGAGAGTACAGAGTTCCAACAGGTTCTTTCCATACATACATGAGGTTAAGCAACGTTCGACTTGGTTGGCCAGAGATGGGTGACCGTATGTGGCATTTTCATATTCGAACGTCTCCGTGCTTCGGAAGGCACGTTAAGCCGTTGGCCCCGGCTACCACTTAATGTGGTAGTCGTTAAGCCGAGTTGGAAGCCTTAAAGGCGGCTTGATAAGTTCCAACAACAGGTGGCCACAAACCTGCCTCCGCCAATCCGCACTGGGTCCGCGTGGTGGAGTATGACCTAATTTCTCTCACCTCGATTTGTGAGAGAAGGCCTTTGCCCAGCAGTGGGAGTATAGGCTGATATTATTATCCTCTATTATTAAGATAGTCTTGGTCCTCCCCGGTACCTAGATCCTTCCACTTTCGCATTGTATATCTGTTTTGTCATTCTTTCAGGTCATCCTAAGAGTAGTTTTTTCATAATTAAATGTTACGAGGGAAAAAACAAAGGTGTACCCACTACCATCGATCTAGTATACATTATTAATTATTGTTGTACAACTTATATTGAATAGTGGGTGCCTCGTAGTTGTGTGACGCCCTTGCATGCATTCATAACTGTATCAGCACCATAGTATATTTCATGTACGATGGGTTGTGACAGTTGTAAGTGTCAAAGAAAATTATACTTTATTGCATGGCAATAAGAGGCATGACTCGTTTCTATACTTATGGTTTTATGCCTTAATACCACTGAATTTAATATTAATTTCATTTGGCACTTATAACTCTCACTACCCATCTTATTTGAAAAATTATAGGTACCACACATTTCACAGTTAATGTGAAAGATATGAAATTGTAAAGAACCTGTCGGAACTTTGTATTCCATGCATACCCCGCAAGGGATCTGCGTGATGATACATAGAGAGATAGATAGAGATCGTGGTACCGGGGACCAACGCCTTAACGTGCCTTGCGAAGCATATGAAAATTCCCCGAATGGTCACCCATCTTTAACTGACCGAGCTTAACCTTGGTAATGGCTAAGAACACCGCGGTTATACAGCGCTACTAGCTTGTCGTTGTGCATTATATCTTGATGGACAACATACATATCCCATAACATATATACAATGAGAAAGTGGAAGAATCTAAGTACCGGGGAAGACCTAGACTACCATATCATGACCAAATACGAGGCATGCCTTTTAAGTTTTGTCGTTTGAAGAAAAAAACACAACTAGAACCTTATAGTACTTTTTATTGTTTTTCAAAGTATTCACCACGTAGCTTAATACACTTTTCCATTCGCTCATACCAGTTATTATAACATTTATTCCACTCTAAAGTGGGGGTGTCCAAAATGGCTGATTTGAAAGCGTCGACTGCTTCTTCACCGGACTAAAACCTTTGACCACGAAGACTTTTCTTAATTTTAGGAAATGTAAAGAAATCGTTAGGGCTTAGGTCAGGACTGTATGGAGGATGGTCAAGAATTTCTACTTTTTCCTGCTTCAAATACTCAATGGTTTGACGAGCGCTGTGTGAGCTTGCGTTGTCGGGGCGCAGGATGATGCATCGCTTTGAATTAGATTTTCGAAGTTCGGCGATGACTTGTTTTGTTTCGTTTTTTATTGGGTTTTAAAAAAACGTAGCCCCACACTAGGATTTATTCCCGTGTCGTGGGTGCGTTTACAAACATGAAAATTCACAAACAAATACCCAGACCGGAACAAATAATTGTGGATCACACAAAGATTTGTCCCGTGCGGGAATCGAACCCGCGACTATTCGACACAGTGGGCGGAGCAGCCCAAGCTCTTAACCACTGCGCTAAATCGTCCGTCATGTTGTGGTAAACAAATTGTGGTATACCACTCTGCGTTAACCGTTCTACGATCTTCAAGTGCAATAGTCGCAACATGGCCGGTTTTTCCAACGAACGTGGCCACCATCTTCTTTGAAGTGCTTCGAGAACGAACAACTTTAGTCGGCTTTGGCTCGTCTTGAAAGACCCAGATTGTAGATTGTTGTTTGGAATCAGGATCGTAAGTATAATTCCAAGATTCATCACCACTGATGATGTCGTAGACGTGATTTGACTCTCCTCGGTTGAACCTTTGCAGAGTTTTCTTACACCATCTGACGCGGGCCGCCTTGTGATCGTCTGAAAGCAGATGCGGTATCCAACGGCAAACTAGCTTTCTCACACCAAGCGCTTCATGCAAGATCTTCTGAATGGTTGTCCCTGAGATGCCAAATAGAGCCTCTATCTCTCGATACGTCACATGACGATCTTCGAGAATTAGTTGTCTCACAGCAATGATTTTATCTTCAGTGAAGGCGGATTTTGGGCGTCCTTCGCGAGATTTGTCACTAACACTAGTATGTCCACGCTGGAATTCTAAATACCAGCGTTCGACAGTCCGCAGACATGGGGCTTCATCACTGAACACAGATGTTAGCTCTTCAAAACACTGAAGCCGTGTCAGGCGTCTTCTAAAGTTGTAGAAACTTATTGCACAAACATTTTCCTTAGAAAGATTCATTTTCGTACGTAACCTGACAGATTCCAATCGACGCTGTGACCAAACAATAGCATTAATCCTAATACTTTCAACTGTTTTGAGATTCAAAATTTAAACACATTCGAATATAGAACAGTTCCAAATACAAAATTGCCGGGAAATATGGAAACGACAAAACTTAAAAGGCATGCCTAGTAGACCGTGTCTTATCTGAAGGACAAGTCAAGAGTCTCCGTAACCGGCGAGCGTGTATGAGACGAACTATGAGATTGGAGGAAGCGGAAGAGGTCTGTACATGGAAAGAACCCGTTGGAACTATACTCACTGCTTACCCCGCAACGGATCTGGCGTGATAATATAGATAGGTAGCTGTACACAAACAATACACAGATCGTATATCAAAAGCGTGAAACCCGAAGAAAATCTTCCAAACCGCCCCTCGAAAGCAGAGCCTTTAAAACCCTAAAAGGGGTGAAAGGGGGTTGAAAATCTGTTCCGTCCGGCGCCGAGGGGTTGGTAAACAAATGGGCATAGATAATGTTTGATATTTAACCCCTAAGGGGATCTGAAACAGTCAGGAGTACAGTTGGGCCTATCGGGTATGATTCTAGTAAGAGCGGTAAGTGTAGAGGATAGCGGAATTTGATAAGTTGTCACAGTGTTTAATGCAATGATGTATATTAAAATATTTATATACACCGTCACGCCTATATTCCCCAAGCGGGGGTGGCAGGTACTGAGTACACCCACGTTTGGCCGACGATGTTATGTCCCATGTAATAGGGGGCGAGCCTATTGCCATATACCGGGCTCAACGCCAGACTCCGGACTACACTTGTCCGACCTGGGATTTGAACCCAGGACCTCGTGATCACAAAGCGACGCGCTTTGCCACTAGACCAACGAGGCAGTCACAAATAAAATATCTATTTATGTAAATAATTCCTGTGGAGAAGGGCAAGAAACTCCACGGTAACTCTTTGAAAATAAAAAAAAGAACAATATACACCGTTACACCTATATTTCCCAAGTGGGGGTGACAGAAGGGTACTGTATACACCCACTATTCCTCGACTCCTTACATATTTTATACCCTTTTTTATCATACTATTATTGTAATATAAACCGAGTCTTATCTGAAGGGAAAGTCAAGAGTCTCCGTAACCGGCGAGCGTGTATGAGACGAACTATGGGAGTCGAGGAAGCGAGAGAGGTATGTAAGGAAAGAACCGGTTGGAACTCTGTACTCTCTGCCTACCCCGCAAGGGATCTGGCGTGATGTTATAGATAGATAGATAGATAGATTATTGTAATACTTTTATTATATACCTTTACAGTCTCTCTTTTGTAAATATAAGGACTATGTACACACTGACTGATACCATGTATCTATGTACACTTATGTTTAATCTATACTTAAGCACATCTATTTAGCTCGTTCTGCACTGTTCTCCCATACCCGATTAATGCAATGTATACAAAAAGAGTAACCGTGGAGTTTCTTGCCCTTCTTCTCCACAGGAATGACTTTCCGAACGGGTGGTAGAGTCTTAAGTAATCAATAATTTTCTCTTTTTAACCGACTTCTGAATGGAGGAGGTTCTCAATTCGACTGTATGTTTTTTTTATTTGTATGTATGTTATGCGGTCATTCCACCAATTATGAATCGATTTTGATGATTCTTTTTGCATTGGGTTCAGTATAGCTCCAAGGTGGTCCCATTTTAATTTCATCGGTATTGGACCTTGGACTTGGAAGGTACACCAGGGAACTCCTTAACGACAAACAATAGGAATGCGTTTATTGAGATATTATGGGTATTACGTCAATCCTATAGGTACCCTGCTATAGAACTAATCAGAATATTAACCGACTTCTAAAAAGGAGGAGGTTCTCAATTCGACTGTATGTTTTTTTTATGTATGTTACGCGATTATGCCACCAATTATGAATCGAATTTGATGATTATTTTTGCATTGGGTTCAGAATAGCTCCAATGTGGTCCCATTTTAATTTCATCGGTATTGGACCTTGGTCTTGGAAGATACACCAGGGAACTCCTTAACGACAAACAATAGGAATGCGTATATTGAGATATAATGGGTATTACGTTAATCCTATAGGTACCCTGCTATAGAACTAATCAGAATATTAACCGACTACAAAAAAGGAGGAGGTCGACAATTCGTCTGTGTTTTTTATAACGTCTTTATTTATGAACTGATGTTGATGATTCTTTTTGCGTTGGGTTTAGTATAGTTTCTAGGTGGTCCCATTTTAATGAAATCGGTATTGGACTTTGGACTTTAAGGATACATCAGGGGGCTCCTTAACGGCGAACAGCACGAATGTATTGATTCCGTTATTCTATCTATCTATATCATCACGCCAGATCCCTTACGGGGTAGGCAGAGAGTACAGAGTTCCAACAGGCTCTTTCCTTACATAACTCTCTGGCTTCCTCTACTCTCATAGTTCGTCTCATACACGCTCGCCGGTTACGAAGACTCCTGACTTGTCCTTCAGATAAGACCCGGTCTATTTGGTCATGGTAAGATAGTCTAGGTCTTCCCCGGTACCTACATCCTTCCACTTTCGCATTGTATATCAGTTTTGTCATTCTTTCTTCGGACATTCTTTCTATATGCCCGAACCAACGAAGCATACCCTTTCTCATTTTCACACCGATATTCTCTTTCATACCTATTTGCTTTCTTACTACGCTGTTGCGAATACGGTCGGTCAGCTTCACCCCGCACATCTTCCGCAGAGCTCGCATTTCCACCGCATTTATCCTACTTTCATTCTCCTTCTTACATACCCAGCTCTCGCTGCCATATAACAGCGTTGGGACAAGCACTCCATTCTATATGGCCAGCTGCGCCTTTCGGCTTAAGTGCCGGCTCCCAAGTAGCTTTCCCATCGCGCCATTGACTCTGTTCCCTGCACTCACTCTTCTCTCTATGTCAGCGGTGTATTTTCCATCCTTACTGAATGCGCATCCAAGATATACAAACTCATTCACTTGCTCCAGCACATCGTTCCCAACCACAATCCTTGCATTCGTTCTGGTTTCTTCCCGATCAAAAACCATTATTTTGGTTTTCTTCACATTCAAATGTAAGCCATTTTTCATGCAGTCGTCTTTCATAACTGTGACTAGTGATTGCAGATCAGTGGCTGTTGGCGCTATCAAAACCGCGTCATCTGCATATAGTAGATGATTTACCACTAGATCACTCATTTGTACACCTTCATTCATCGCTTTCAGTCTTTGAAGACTTTTATCCAAATATATTATAAACAGTCTAGCGGACAACACGCAACCCTGCTTGACGCCGATTTCAACGTCAAACCAGGGTGACATGTTACCACCCACCCGTACGCATGCCTTGCAGTCCACATAGGTGGACTGGACGGCCCGCAGCAGAGTGCCATTTATACCATACTCAGGCAAAATGTCCCAAAGTCTCTTTCACACAACTATCAATCACCTCGACCATGACGAATCACCTCGAGACTTTCTCACTTTGCTCCAAAAGAGTTTAGTGTTGTTCTCGAAGTTCTTCGCCAGCCTCTCCTCCTCAATCGCACTGGCTCTTTCACGCTTTTCTTTCACTAAGGTTTTGGTGGCATTCTTGCATTGCCGGTATATTTCTTTCTTCATCTCTGTCATACTGGCATTCAGGTTCAAAGAAGAAACATAGTCCTGCCATGCTTTCTTCTTACTTGCTACGTAGCTTTGCAACTCCGCATCCCACCATGCATCACCTTTTGCTGTAATATGCTTCTTTGAGCAACCACATACTTCTTTCGCGGAATCTACTAAACTCTCTTTCAGGCTATTCCAGCATTCATCTACATTTGAGTCCGAAGAACCTACTGCCAAAAGCCTGTCCCGGACTCTGTCTTCATACATTCTTCTCACGCTCTCATCTTGCAACTTTTCAACCTTTATTCTTTCAAGGTCTCCGAAGGGGATACGCTCTCGCCAGTGCCTCCACTTCTTCAAGTGACCACTAAACCGCGCAACTACGAGATAGTGGTCTGATTCAAGAGTGGGGCCTCTATACGCACGTGTATCTTGGAGTTTGCTTCGGAGACGGTTATCTACCAGGATCAGATCTATCATGCTTTTTTGTTCATTCCTTCTTCACGTGTACATATGTATATCCTTATATTGGAATATTGTATTAGACACAAGGAGGCCCCTTTCCAAACATACATCCACAATGAGCTTACCTGCTTCATTCACTCTCTTATCACCATAAGGACCCAGAGCAGCGTCGCAAGTTTGCCGCCTGGTTCCCACCCATCCGTTCAGATCGCCACACAAAATCACCTTTTCATTAGCCTCAGCCAGATCCAGAACTCCTCTGACATCTATCTATCTATCTATAACCTCACGCCAGATCCCTTGCGGGGTAGGCAGAGAGTACAGAGTTCCAACAGGTTCTTTCCTTACATACCTCTCTGGCTTCCTCGACTCTCATAGTTCGTCTCATACACGCTCGCCGGTTACGGAGACTCTTGACATTATACCAAAACTTCTCAAGGTCCTGGGGTGTCGACGAGCTTACGGGAGCATATGCTGCCACCAAAAATACTTTAGTGACACCCAGTTTTAAACGGATCCAGTGAAGTCTTGCATCGTACAGGCCATAATCTCTCACTCCAGAGGCCAGGCGATGAGACAACAAGATACCCACTCCCATGCTGGCATGACTGCCCTGCGATACCCCGGACCACAGAGCCATCATGCCATCAGGAAGATCACAGGTTTCACTGCCCCTTCGCTTAGTCTCTGTTACACACAGAGCATCCAGGCGTCTCTCTTTCATTACATCAATCACCTCATGCATCTTATCTTCCATACCACCCCTTACATTCCAAGTGCCTATTCGGCACTCTGCACCCCACGACTCGCCAGTTCGGGCCCGGCGTGATGGGTGGCGGCCCCCATCGCCGCTTCCACCTATATTCGTACCGACGGGGGCGGGCCGGTACGCGTCGCCTCGGGGGGACGCCCTAGCCCGCACTGCGGTACGTCTTCGGTCCAAGATTGCAGCCATTATGACTGGCAGGGGTCGCGACGAGCACGCTCTTGGACAGACCCCCTAGATTCCGTTATTCTGGTTATTATATCAATCCTGCAGGTACCTTGCTGTACAACTCAGCAAAATAATATAATATAGGTATATAAATATTAGTAAATAATTCACTTATCACTTATGATTGTAAAATAAAAATCTTTAAAAAAAAAAAAAAAACGAATTCAAAAAGCAAAAATTAAATTTTTGAATTCGTTGCCAAATAACCGACTGCACTAACCGGTACCGACTATTTATTTTTTGCTTTTTGAAGTCGGTTTTTTTTTTTTTTAAAGATGTTTTGACAATTCATAAATGCTTTTTGGTCTACATGAATAAAAAACTTTTGATTTTGAATATCATCATCGGTCGATCTCATGTACGTCTAGGGGGCGAACCTATTGCCATATACCGGGCACAGTTCCAGAGTCTGGACTGATACCGGGTATTTTTCAATGGTAAAATTACATTTGTCTGACATAAGATTTGAACCTAGAACCACGTGATCGCAACACGCACTATTCGCCTTTAAACTAACGAGACTGTCATTAAAAGTATTATCGCTTATTATCTTACAGTAGAGGTGTATCCTATTAGAGTGAAGAAAGCCAGGGAGATCTGTAAGGAAAGAACCTGTTGGAACTCTGTACTCTCTGCCTACCCCACAAAGGATCTGGCGTAATAATATACTAGAGAGAGAGATTATCTTAAAATCACTCTCTCTATAATTATAATCGCTTCCAGTCGTACCTACACCTACCGATCACATCACAGTTAACATTCTATAAAAACCTACTTGATTCTGCAAGAGTGGGGTTACATCTACTTACATTAGTAACCCCCTAATGTAAAGGGGTTGTGAATTTCCGTTTATATCTTTCCCTCTACGCTTATTGGCTATAACCCATTAAATATAACCCGGTGCATTACTATAACTTCGTGAGATGATTGTTTAATAGTCCTCCAGTGGCATACAAAATAATATAAAACGAGCCTTTCAACAAGTGGCCAGCAATCTTCGGGCCAGGCGCAAATCAGTCCTTAATAATAAAAAAATCTCACATAAATATCAAATTTTCTTTCATTACGCCAGATCACTTGATAGATAGGCAGAAAGTACTGAATTCCAATAGACTTTTTTTAATGACCAAGTAGACCGTGTCTTATCTGAAGGGCAAGTCAAGAGTCTCCGTAACCGGCGAGTGTGTATGAGACAAACTATGAGAGTGGAGGAATCCAGAGAGGTATGAACTTTGTACTCTCTGCCCACCCCGCGAGGGAGCTGGCGTGATGATATAGTTAGACTTTTTTTAATTTCATTAAGTTATATTGTTTTTATTCCTAATCAAAATAAGGATTTTGATAACTTGTTTCTCTATTACCCAAAGAGTTGCTGTTAAAGAACTCGACTTTGATTTAAGTTCGCCTTTATACATGAATTAACTTTTATATACACACCGTCACGCCTATATTCCCCAAGCGAGGGTGGCAGAGGAGTACTGAGTACACCCACTTTTTGCCGACGATGTTAAGTCCCATGCAATAGGGGGCGAGCCTATTGCCATGTACCGGGCACAATTCCAGGCTCCGGACTCATAGTGGGAATTTTTCGTTAGAAAAACTACATTTGTCCGACGAAGGGTTTGATCACAGCCCAACCACAAAGCGATGCGCTTCGCCACTAAACCAACGAGCCAGTCTTAACTTTCTCATCATCATTATCATCCAATTCAAATTATTTGTATAAACTGTGTGTATAGTCTACCCCAATCAAACATTGAAACTTTTGAAACAAACCATTACTTATTTTAGATATTTTAGTTGTGATTGCAATCTATAACAAGTGTAATATGAAAGCGACAGTATTTCCGAAGACATCGAAATGAAAATGCTGTTAGCGTTAGACGACTTCTTACGATAACAGCATTTTCATTTCGTTTTTATGTTGAGTAAAAAAACGTTTAAAGTTTGATTGGAATCATTAATTTATAATCATAAACGGATTGAGTACTGTCAAAATATTGCTAAAAAAATCAAACTCTTACTCACAGACACAACATTGAATTTTCTATGATTTAAACAACCCGAGAAACCATGATGAGTGAGAGCAATATACGGAGCCTGGTGTCACGCTCGCAACCATTTCGATGTATTACGGTGGCCATAAGGTAGAACTAATACGAACCTACCTATTTATGATATGGTCTAAATACGGTGTGAACCATTCATTACCGAGTTCAATACGAACAAGGTTCTCAATTCGTCTGTATATACAGGATGGATTAAGATGGGACAGTAAGGGCAGCTATCTCAACCGTTGTAGATACAGAAAAACGGCTCTAGGGGTCTATCCTAAATTTTTGCGATTTTTGGAATTGAATTTAAAGATTCGGGATAAAACAAACAATTTAATCAAAAACTTTGACTACTACTCATTTAAGATGTGGCATATACGTAGAAAGAAAGAAATACGGCAATAAACAGTGCACGAGAATTATACATTAATTATATGTCAACAAGTCCATTTTCGCACCAATATTTGGTCACCCTACTTAGAAAGAGACATAGGGCTCTCAGTGAGTATCCTTGTCATCCCGTTTTTTTCGCAGAGTGCTCAATCCATTGTATTATATCCATGATTGGAATAGACTATTCGAATAAGATCTTTTTTATAAGTATGATACTCTTTATATACCTTCACTTAAATCTAAAGATTATTTTAGGTAATTTTCATCACATTTCTAGATCAACTACCTACGGAGTATCTACGGAGTATATATGGAGTCACCCTTACTAACCGAATGAAGAATAGTGTGATTAGAAACCGATGTAAGTTGAAGGATAACGCGGTGACTAGGATTCAAGCAGGTATGTTGAATTGGTATGGGCATGTAGAGAGCATGTGTGACAGGTGACTAACGAAAGGAATATATCGAGCAAATGTGAGTGGAAGCGTCGGAATACGTCTATCTATCTATCTATCTATCTATCTATCTATAACCTCACGCCAGATCCCTTGCGGGGTAGGCAGAGAGTACAGAGTTCCAACAGGTTCTTTCCTTACATACCTCTCTGGCTTACTCGACTCTCATAGTTCGTCTCATACACGCTCGCCGGTTACGGAGACTCTTAACTTTTCCATCAGATAAGACTCGGTTTATTTGGTCGTGGTAAGATAGTCTAGGTCTTCCCCATCCATCCACTTTCACATTGTATATCTGTTTTGTTATTCTTTCCTCTGGCATTCTTTCTATATGCCCGAACTAACGGAGCATGCCCTTTCTCATCTTTACACCGATACTATCTTTCATACCTACTCGCTGTCTTACTATGCTGTTGCTAATGCGGTCGGTCAGCTTCACTCCGCACATCTTCCGCAGAGCTCGCATTTCTACCGCATTTATCCTACTTTCATTTTCCTTCTTACATACCCAGCTCTCGCTACCATATAACAGCGTTGGGACAAGAACTCCGTTATGTATGGCCAGCTGCGCCTTATGGCTTAAATGCCGGCTCCCGAGTAGCTTTCCCATCGCACCATTCACTCTGTTCCCTGCACTCACTTTTCTCTCTATGTCAGCGGTGTATTTCCCATCCTTATTGAAGGCGCATCCAAGATATACGAACTCATTCACTTGCTCCAGCACATCGTTACCAACCACAATCCTTACATTCGTTCTGGTTTCTTCCCTTTCAAAAACCATAATCTTGGTTTTCTTCACATTCAAGTGTAAGCCATTGATCATGCAGTCGTCTTTCATAACTGTGACTAGTGTTTGCAGATCAGTGGCTGTTGGCGCTATTAAAACCGCGTCATCTGCATAAAGTAGATGGTTTACCACTAAGTCACCCATTTGTACACCTTCATTCATCGCTTTCAGTCTTTGAAGACTTTTGTGCAGATATATTATAAACAGTCTAGCGGACAACACGCAACCCTGCTTGACGCCGATTTTAACGTCAAACCAGGGTGACCTGTTACCACCCACCCGTACGCATGCCTTGCAGTCCACATAAGTGGACTGGACGGCTCGCAACAGAGTGCCATCTATACCATACTCTGGCAAAATGTCCCAAAGTCTCTTTCGCACAACTCTGTCAAATGCCTTCTCCAGATCTACAAACCGCAGAAAACCTTCCGCCCTACTGCCAGATGCTTCTCTACGATGTTGCGGAGTGAGAAGACTTGATCCGAACATCCTCTTCCAGACCTGAAACGCCCTTGTGCCTCGCACAACATTCCATCGGACTTCACGCGCATTCTCCGTTCAATAATTTTACCATACACCTTGGCTGCCAAGCTGATGAAACTGATGGCTCTGTAATTGGCGCAGTCATATTGTGAACCCTTGCCTTTATACAAGGGTACTATGACTGCGCGGCGCCAATCTGTAGGGACTCTACCGGTCCTCCAGCAAAGGTTTGCAAGGGCCCGGAAAGCGTCCCGGACGCAAGTTCCACCATATTTGATCATCTCGGCAGATATCATGTCTACTCCCGCAGCTTTACCATTTTTCATACTTCCTATCGCCCATTCAACTTCTCCCATAGTGATGTCCTCCGTTGATTCTGGTGCCGCAATCTCGCCTTTGGGCACGTCTGCGGCATCAGCATCCGGGTCATCTCCATACATTTCTCCAAAATATTCACTCCACCGGTTTAGCACAGCTTGTGTGTCTGCAAGAATGTCACCATCTTTAGATTTTATCCTTTCCATTCTGGAGCCTGACGAATCACCTCGAGCCTTTCTCACCTTGCTCCAAAAGAGTTTGGTGTTGTTCTCGAAGTTCTTCGCCAGCCTCTCCTCCTCAATCATACTGGTTCTTTCACGCTTTTCTTTCACTAAAGTTTTAGTGGCATTCTTGCATTGCCGGTATATTTCTTTCCTCATCTCTGTCATACTGGCATTCAGGTTCAAAGAAGATACCTGCCACGCTTTCTTCTTACTTTCTACGGAGCATTGCAACTCCGCATCCCACCATGCATCACCTTTTGCTGTAATATGCTTCTTTGAGCAACCACATACTTCTTTCGCGGATTCCACCAAACTCTCTTTCAGGCTATTCCAGCATTCATCTACATTTGAGTCCGAAGAGCCTGCTATCAAAAGCTTGTCCCGGACTCTGTCTTCATACATTCTCCTCACGCTCTCATCTTGCAACTTTTCAACCTTTAATCTTTCATGGTCTCCGAAGGGGATACGCTCTCGCCAGTGCCTCCACTTCCTGAACAGACCACTAAACCGCGCAACTACGAGATAGTGGTCTGATTCCAGAGTGGGGCCTCTATACGCACGCGTATCTTGTAGTTTGCTTCGGAGACGGTTATCAACCAGGATCAGTTCTATCATGGTTTTTTGTTCATTCCTTCTCCACGTATACATATGTATGTCCTTGTGCTGGAATATCGTGTTAGACACAAGGAGACCCCTTTCCAAACAAACATCTTTTTTTTTTTTTTTTTTTAAAACGTAGCCCCACACTAGGATTTATTCCTGTATCGTGGGTGCGTTTACAAACATGAAAATTCACAAACAAATACCCAGACCGAAACAAATAATTGTGGATCACACAAAGATTTGTCCCGTGCGGGAATCGAACCCGCGACTATTCGACACAGTGGGCGGAGCAGCTCAAGCTCTTAACCACTGCGCTAAATCGTCCGTCAAACAACGACGTCCGTCTACAATGAGCTTACCTGCATCGTTCACTCTCTTATCACCATAAGGACCCAGAGCAGCGTCGCAAGTTTGCCGCCTGGTTCCTACCTATCCGTTCAGATCGCCACACAAAATCACCTTTTCGTTAGCCTCAGCCAAATCCAGAACTTCCCTGACATTATCCCAAAACTTCTCAAGGTCCTGGGGTGTCGACGAGCTTACGGGAGCATATGCTGCGACCAAAAATACTCTAGTGACACCCAGTTTTAAACGGACCCAGAGAAGTCTCGCATCGCATAGGCCATAATCTCTCACTCCAGAGGCCAGGCGACGGGACAGCAAGATACCCACCCCCATGCTGGCACGACTGCTCTGCGGTACCCCAGACCACAGATCCATCGTTTCATCAGGAAAATCACAGGTTTCACTGCCCCTCCGCTTAGTCTCTGTTACACACAGAGCATCCAGGCGTCTCTCTTTCATCACATCAATCACCTCATGCATCTTATCTTCCATACCACCTCTTACATTCTAAGTGCCTATTCGGTACTCTGCACCCCACGACTCGCCAGTTCAGGCCCGGCGTATTGGGTGGCGGCCCCCATCGCCGCTTCCACCTATATTCGTACCGACGGGGGCGGGCCGGTACGCGTCGCCTCGGGGGGACGCCCTAGCCCGCACTGCGGTACGTCTTCGGTCCAAGATTGCAGCCATAACGACTGGCAGGGGTCGCGACGAGCACGCTCTTGGACAGACCTCCTAGCACGCTCTTGGACAGACCCCCAGCACGCTCTTGGACAGACCAATACGTCGCCCAAGGAACGTATTATTTTTTTTTAACGTAGCCCCACACTAGGATTCCTGTGTCGTGGGGGGTGCGTTTACAAACATGCAAAATTCACATACGCAAATACCCAGGCCGAGACAAATAATTGTAAGTCGCACAAAGATATGTCCCGTTCGGAAATCCAATCCGCGACTATTAGCCATGCCCACTGTGGGCATAACCAAATTAATAGTCTCTTGGAAAAGGGTCAAATGCGTATCACTTTTAATCGACGGAAATGTATGAAGAGATGTATGAACGTACTAGAAGCGAAGGAGGAGTGTCAAAATCGTAGTATGTGCCAAACTGTGCTATCTGCCTACCCCAGTGGGATAAAGGCGTGAGTGTATGTATGTATTTCTAGATGAACTCACATTAACAGTTGTATGAAGATGGAGTCACTGAACTCATAACAAAAGTAGCCACTAATGGATCCAGTTCGTAATCCATAACTTTCCGTCATGGACGTAGAGAAAAAAGCAGACGGAATCTCGCGACACAAAAAATTAAGCCCAATAGTAAGACAGTTTGTATGTACGTAGGAACTGAAACGCACACACTCACACCTAATAAGTCTATTGGCCGCCATTATCTACACGCACACCGACAAGCCTGTGTTCCCCAAGCGAGGGTGGCAGAGGTGTACTGAGTACACCCACGTTTCGCCGACGATGTTAGGTCCCATGTAATAAGGGGCGAGCCATATACCGGGCACAATTCCAGACTTCGTACTCGTACTGGGAAGTTTTAGTTAGAAATGCGCGATGCGCTTTGCCACTAGACCAACGAGGCAGTCAAACAAATCTCGTTTGACAAAAGTCGTTTTCGTAGGGGGAAAATAAAATGCGCGAATAGCGTGTGACAAGGATATTTAGGCCCATGGATGACATTGACATTGGTGTGAAATGAGAGCTCCATTTCATAATTTTTTCTTACTTCCATGGTCATTTCAACAGGACTCATTTTAAAAAAAACCTTGGGCTTTGACCTTGGGTAAATTTTATAGCAAACGGGAACACTGCGACTGTCATGAAGTGACATTTCACTTGATCACAGCGTTAGTTTCAATTTTGGCCGCGGGCCAAAAGATCTTTCTGAGACTGTACATACGAGCTGAAACGCGCACAGCGTTTCAGCTGCAACCCTGCTTTTTAACGCCAACCCAGGGTGAAATGTTACCACTGAGCAGTACGCATGTCTTGCTATCCACATAGGTGGACTGGACGACTCGGAACAGAGTGCCGTTTACACCATACTCTGGTGAAATGCTTCCAGTCTCTTTCGCACGACTCTATCAAACGCCTTCTCCAGATCCACAAATCCGCAACCTACCGGCCCACTACCAGAAGCCTCTCTACGATGTTGCGCAGGGAGAAAACTTGATCCAAACCTGACCCTTCCTCCTTCCAGACCTGAATTTTTTTCTGTATGAAAGAATTATTTTTCGAAAACAATGGATTTTTGATGTCTAGGAATAACCCGATACAAGAAGATTTTTTCAAAACAATAACGCTCAATCATTCATATTTCTTTGAGACTGCTATTGATTTTACGACAAAATGTTATCTGTAGGTATATGTTTAATTGTAACTTTCCCGGCACAAATCCCTAAGCACAAGTCAGCGCGCCCTAACGCATCAAAATTATGAATTAATTTATTACTTCCACAGACTATTTTGCTGTAATTAACGCGGCAAGCCAGTTGAAAAAAAATTACATTAATTTGTGTCTGTTGAATTTTTTTTTTACTCTGTGGGTCGTGCTGCGTTTAAAAAGATATGAAATACTCAGCAGTTCCTGTTTTTAAATTAAGCATTTCAAGATGGCGTAGTATAGTATGATATGATTGATAGAGCATGTTTGAATTTTGTTCATTTTCCACATTCATCCGTCTTTCCGTGATGCGTTTTAAATAGCTATAATAGCTATATACTCGTATGTACTTTCCGCATTCGCAACCGACGAGCTACCCAGGCTCTTAATATCACCTGAGGTGGAGTGGCTATCGAGCACTGCGACCATCCGAAGTATCTGGGTGTCACATAAGACAGGTCGCTTACATATAAATATCACTGCAATAAGACTAAAATGAAGGTCGGGGCAAAAAACAACCTACTCCGCTGACTGACAACCACTGTATGGGTGCATCACTTGACCTTTTCCGGAAAACAGGTATGGCGCTCTGTTTCTCTGCTGGAGAATACGCATGCCCGGTGTAGCACAGGTCTGCATTCGCAAGATTCGTGGATATCGCGCTAAACGACACCTGTCGCATCATCACCAGGTATCTAAAGCCGACTGCACTAATCATGGCCTACTCCCTAGCAGGCATAGCGCCACCTGAAGTACGGTGAAATGTGGCCTGCTCCGTAGGAAAGTTAAAAGTATGGCCCCCAAATCCCACTCATTCATTGCGGGATCTCCCAACAGTGGCCAGACTGAAACTATGGAGAGAAACTAAACCCCCACCGCCTTACTTCGTCCCATGCCAGGAGCAACTACCGCCTGGACAGCAACAGGCCGGAGTGGAAATCATTAAATCGGCTCCGCACACAGGTAGGCAGATGCAGGCAAAACCTGTGTGCATGGGAATTTAGAGATCCAAATTTAACAGCTGCGGCAGCAACTGTGGTGCGACCTCACAGACTATGTTACACCTACTAGTATGCCCTTTATGCCCCACCGTCTGTAAGAGCTGAGCGCGGCCACAGACGGCGCAATCAAACTAGCCACTCATTTAGCGGGACAAATATGAACCATAAACACGAAAAGAAGAAGAGGAATAGCTATATTCAACAATTCATCTAAGTTAATATATACATTTAAATATTGGTTATAATTGTGTTTTGGTGATCATATCAGAAAAAGCATTTTTTTTATCTTATCCATTTAGATTTTACCTGTATATTTTTTTGTAAAGTTGCAAGTAGATTTATTTGACCGATTTTTATTCAGGGTTGTTACAAAAAAAAAACATTTTGTTTAATCACCGTGTTTAAAACATGTTTCAAACCGTACTTTGGACTGTTTAATATGTATTTTAAACAATGTCTTAAACACGTTTTAAATAAGTACTAGATTTGCAAATAAAACTGTTAATAAAAATGCTTAAGTACGTATAGAAAATATTTTTTATGGTTTTATTTATTTATTAAACTTTTTATTGCTTTGATATCGACAGCAATCTTTATCAAAAAATTAAGGGTTGTAAAAAATCTTTTTATACATGGAATCCACCAGTAAATCACTCAATAGGTTTCTTCGTAGTGATGTGCCTCTAAATATAATTGGCATTTTTTTATGACCAGATATAAAATTATTTTCCTGAAATAATATTAATAAATTAAACATTGTTTTAAACAAAAAAAAAAATTTTTTTTTTTTTCCGTGTTTTTTCCAACCCTGTTTTTACCTCAGTGGCAATTCAGACACTTTGAAATTCTAAGAAATTGCCAGTAATTTGGTATAGACCTTATCAGTTACACTCTTAAAATAAAAAATATTATTAAAATTGTATTTATTCTTCCGTGGTTAGATCAAATCAATGATGCGAGAGACAGACTGCCGATATTATCCAAATTAAGTTTCAAGCAAGCATGTTCCAAACAATAAATGATTACTGATCATTTAAAAGTGTCACAGTCATTTAAAAGTGATTGAACATTCCACAATCTTACTTACCATACATATATAGTTTTCCTTGTAGGGTGTACAAAATACACCCAGTTTTTGCCAAAGTATTTTTGGTCCCAATGTGATGGGGGTAAAGTCACCCACAATTAAGACTAATTCTACGATCCGTTTAGGCGTAGGCGTGCCAAGAAATAGACAAACATATGCACATACACTCGAAAAACATTACCCTACTTCTGGGTCGGGTAAAAAGGACATAAAATACTTTGCCAAAAACTCTATACAGTCCCGTCCACTGATAAAATATTTATTATTTTGCCGTCTGTTCGCCAGGATTATTTATGTACGTTGCCTTTGAAAATTCTTACGAATGCCAGACAGTAATCTTTTTTTTTCTTTATTAGGTTACAGTTGGAAATGTTGCCAATGTAATATTTATAAAGAACGTGGTCTGACGTTTTGAATTATTGCCAAAATGTTATGTTATTTAGAATTTGATAGGCTTTTTTGCCCTAATGCCACACAAGTGTTTCTTTTTATTTACTGTTATTTATCTATCTATCTATACCAACACGCTAGAATCCTTGAATGGTAGGTAGAGAGTACAGACTTTTAACAGGTTCTTTTTTTACAGACCTCTCTGGCTGACTCTCACTCTCATAGTTTGTCTGATACACGCTCGCCGGTCACCCTTGACTTTTGTAAATGAACACAAAATAAATAAAACGGGTATAGGTATACTTAGATTCTTTAATGACTTGACAGAATGACTTAAAGGACATTGTCGAAAATTGCCCCAGAACCAACAAATATTTGACCTATGACATAATCATTTATTTATTTTATTAAAATAATGGCAAATATCCGTATCTAACGGACAATTTGCAATCTAAAACGAATATTTCAAAGCATTGTAAGTACTTATATCGAAGTCACCGACAGCTTTACTGAATGTCAACACACAATAACCTCATATGTATTAATGGCTACCGAATTATAACCTCAAAATCTAATACTTTTTGTGCAATATTGCGATTCTTCCGCTTGTCCGTGCAATAATAAATGCCTTAAGAGAATTTATGGGTGATTTGAAATCATACAAGTAATTTTTCATTGCTGTTGGTTCTGGGGCAAATTATGCGTGGGCGCAGAACATGGCTGTACAGAAAACGTATAAAATGAGTGTCGATAAAGGATCGACCTATCTATACCACGCCAGATCCTTTTCTGAGTATCCAGATAGTACAGAGTTCCAACAGGTTCTTTCCTTACAGACCTCTCTAGCTTTCTCCACCCTCATAGTTCGTCTCATACATGCTCACCGGTTACAGAGACTCTTGACTTGCCGTTCTGATAAGAAGAATCATCGAACCAATAGAAAATAATAAAATCTTGATTCTGAAGTAATTTGATTAGTCGAGCTGAAGCCACGTTAGATAAAGTGAAGGTTATCACTAAAGTCTTTATTGTTTTTTCTTAAGTGGCCAATTTTATAAACAAAAATGGTTTTGCAAATAAAGACACTTACACCTGCATCTATAGACATTTAATTAGTCTTAAGAACTTACTTAGCCAAGTCATGTGTTTAAGTCATGTATTTAAATTTCTATAAAAAACTAACTTTTGACATTTCTCACTTTTGACAGTTTGTCAACTATAGAATAAAAGTTTCGCCACATAACTGACGGAGCGCCACGGGAGCGCGACGGTGGCGCGACCTGGGAGGTTGTAATGTACTGAAATGTATGGGAGACGTCACACAGCGCTGCCACGCTCGGCGCGACGGCAAACGTCATGACTAATATTATATGCGCTCGTAGCGCTGTGCGACCGCGATGTTCTTAGCGATCACCAAGGCTGAGCAGCGATCGACTCGGTCGGCCTGAGATGGGTGACCGTTTGTGGCATTTCACACATTCGAGTGTCTCCATGCTTCTGAAGGCGGGTTAAGCCGATGGTCCCTGTTACCACGCGATGTGGTAGCCGTTAAGCCGAGTTAGAGGCGGTTTGATAAGTTCCAACAGCAGGTGGCCACAAACCTGCCTCCGCCAATCCGCACTGGGTCCACGCGGTGGAGTATATAAGAATGTCTTTCACCTCAGGCCAATATAGGCTGATATTATTATAATGTGAGTGGAAGCGTCGGAAGAGGTCGCCCAAGGAAAACCTATCACGACCAAATTAATAGTCTCTTGGAATCGACGGAAATGTATGAAGAGGTGCATGAACGTAGATGAAGCGAAAGAGGTGTGACAGAGTCGTAGTATGTGTCAAACTGTAGCCTCTACCTACCCCAGTGGGATAAAGGCCTGAGTGTATTTATGTATGTATGTATTATAATAATCCTACTAATATTTTAAATTTGAAAGTTTGTATGTTAAGATGTTTGGATATTGAGTAACACTCAATCACGCAAAAAAATGCTGAACGATTTTGGATGGCATTTGGCACACAGATAGTTTATTACTTGGATAAACACTTTACCTCGGAAAAATTTTAGGTTCCTGTCTAAAGTCGGACGTATGAAATCATGGGTAGAAGAATCAGAATATTTTAATTCATTCATCAGAAAAGTAACAAAGACTCTACCACCATTTCGGAATGTCATTTCTGTGGAGAGGGGCAAGTGATTCAATGGTTACTCTTTTTTGTAATAGTATTTTAAATTTTTTTTCATCTACCGAAGTATCAGGTGAGTCTCAATTAAATTAACCAAGTTATACTATACGTGAGTCTTGTCCGGTGGAGCTATAAAGACCCCGCTGCCAACAGCGTAGATCATTCATATACACAAAATATTCGTGAGAAAATGAAATGAGAAAGAAAAATAGTCAATTTTATTTAATTATTAGAGGGAAGAGAGGAAATATTAAATAATAATGGCTAAACAAGTTATCCATATAAGGGTAGAGGTGGAACAGCACCTATCCAAGCATTTTTGTTTTTTAACCGACTTCAAAAAGGAGGAGGTTCTATGTTCAGTTGTATGTATGCTTTTTTTTATGTATGTTTCTGCGATATTTCCGTCACTTGTGGACCGATTTTGATGATTTTTTTGCATTGAGTTCAGTATAGCTCCAAGGTGGTTCCATTTTAATTTCATTGGCATTGGAACTTGGACTTAGAAGATACACCAGGGAACTCCTTAACGATTATGGGTACGTATGAAGTAATACGATATTATGGATATTACGTCAATCCTATAGGTGCCCCACTATAGAACTAAGCAGTATATTAGCCGACTTTAAAAAAGGAGGAGGTTCATAATTCGTCCTTTTTTATAATTCCTCTTCTTATGAACCGATTTTGATGATACTTTTTGCATTGGGTTCAGTATAGTTTTGAGGTGGTCCTATTTTAATGTTATTGGTATTGGACCTTGGACTTTAAAGATACACCAGGGAACTCCTTAACAGCGAACAGCACGAATGTATAGATTCCGTTATTATAGTTAATATATTAATCCTGTAGGTATCTTACTATACAACTCAGCAAAATAATATAATATCGGTATTTAAATATTAGTAAATAATTCACTCATCACTTAAAATTGTAAAATAAAAATCTTTTAAAAAAAGGTAAACCAACTTCAAAAAGCAAAAAATAAATATTTGCAGTCGGTGCCAAGTAACCGACTGCACCAACCAGCACCGACTTCAAATATTTATTTTTTGATTTTTGAAGTCGGTTTACCTTTTTTTGTAAAGATTTTTAATAATCATCTAGCGTATAATAAGCTCGCTTACAGAACGGACGTTTAATACAAGATTTGAATTTATTTACACCAAGTTGAGTGACATTAAGTAGGATTTTATTATAGAAGCTAGTTGTACTACATAATAAAAATACAATATAAGGCAGCACTACAACTACCGTATTCTAGTATATATTAGAACCTGTGGAGAACCTCAAGCAGAAGCATTTTTTTATTGAAGTCTAGCCAGCGATTAACCTCTAACTCACTTGACAAAAAGTGACGATGATGCCGTGAAAGTGGCTCTTTGACTCTGTAACATCCTATTCACTCTGAAATAGACTAAGGAGACAGGTTATACCGAGCTCCAAATCGGTATGATCGTGATAGAATCGCCTCCTCGTATGGCAACTCGGGGCAACATGCCAGTGCACAGATGGGTCACTTGGAGGCAGGCCTGAGAGGACGATAAGCAGCCACGGCGTTTCACAGTATATCTATTTATACACTGTGGCCGTACCCTTCCACTGTGGAATTAGTGCTGGTTTAGCACTGCCCAGGTTCCACGTGTAGGGAATTTAGAGTAAATCCTAGGGACGCGAACAACTTCGGTGATCAAATTTCGTACAATAGGGCATTATTTTTAATAATTTTTTTAAAAGTACTGCTATTTAGATTTAGAATACCGCAACCCTACATTTGTCAGGCAAAACACTAATACTTCTGTGTTTTTACGCGGACTCAGAACCACCGACAGGCCAAAAAAAAAACATTTTTTCTACATTGATAGAAAAAAAACAAATACATAAGCTTTATGTGTGCAAATAAAATATATGTAAAGAAAAATATATTTATCTTTAATTTAAATATTCCCGCGCATCAAGCTTCATCGTAGTCTGTATATAATCTGTGTATAATCTGTGGTCGAATTATATAGCCTATGGAGCATCTAGCCGTTGTGAAAAGACAATTGTAAATAAGTTTGTTTTATAGAAGGTAAATAATACCGTGACTGTGATTTAGGAATCGAAATTGTGATTAATAACATTAAATGTCGTTTCTTTTCTTACAGGTAAAGTTTTGTTAGTAAATACTTTTGTGTGTGGTTGGTAACGATGTGCTGGAGCAAGTGAATGAGTTTGTATATCTTGGATGCGCCTTCAGTAAGGATGGGAAATACACCGCTGACATAGAGAGAAGAGTGAGTGCAGGGAACAGAGTGAATGGTGCGATGGGAAAGCTACTCGGGAGCCGGCACTTAAGCCATAAGGCGCAGCTGGCCATACATAACGGAGTTCTTGTCCCAACGCTGTTATATGGTAGCGAGAGCTGGGTATGTAAGAAGGAGAATGAAAGTAGCATAAATGCGGTAGAAATGCGAGCTCTGCGGAAGATGTGCGGAGTGAATCTGACCGACCGCATTTACAACAGCATAGTAAGACAGCGAGTAGGTATGAAAGATAGTATCGGTGTAAAGATGAGAAAGGGCATGCTCCGTTGGTTCGGGCATATAGAAAGAATGCCAGAGGAAAGAATGACAAAACAGATATACAATGTGAAAGTGGAAGGATGCAGGTACCGGGGAAGACCTAGACTATCTTACCACGACCAAATAAACCGAGTCTTATCTGATGGAAAATCAAGAGTCTCCGTAACCGGCGAGCGTGTATGAGACAAACTATGAGAGTCGAGGAAGCCAGAGAGGTATGTAAGGAAAGAACCTGTTGGAACTCTGTACTCTCTGCCTACACCGCAAGGGATCTGGCGTGAGGTTATAGATAGATAGAATACTTTTAATTAAGTGCATCAAATGTGTAACGTAAAAAGTTAACAATAAATCTTTTCTTACAGAGAAACTCAATTGTGTTTTGATTGCGTGTGTCGTCCAAATCACGAGAAACTACCTTATATATATATATATATATATATATATATATATATATATATATATATATATATATATATATATATATATATATATATATATATATATATATATATATATATATATATATATATATATATATATATATATTTATATAAATAAATACCTCTATTAGAGGTATTCATTTCTATAAATTTTGTTTGAACACAAAAAGCTATGTATTTGTTTATTTTGATCATACCATTTAAAAAATATATGTAAAAAAATTGGTAGGTACTGTCAATAATGTATGTTTTAGTGCTGGCTATATCATTTCATAAATAAAATTAAAAAAATAACTTACGGTACCTGCTGTCATAAAAATAAAGTGTGCTTTCCATTCTTTAATACATCCTCACTTCCACGAAATTGAACTAAATAAACGAAGCGGACATGTCGTGATGAGACCACATTATTCAGAATTCGCACAAAACCATGATGAAGGCTGCGGGACTGGCCCCTTATTCAGTATAACCAATTAAACATGCAAGGCGGTGCGTTACGATAACATTGTGAAATGATCGTTGAACGATACTTTATTGACATACAGAATAGCATTCCACTACCATTTGACGAAGATATAGTAACGCGCCGCGTTTAGTCTTAGCGAATAAAGACCAAATGAAAGGTTTTTGAAAAAAAAATCGCAAAGAAACTCGCGCAATTCAAAAACAAAGGAAAATGTCATATTTGACACGAGATGTTGTTTAGACTTAAGTTTTTTGTATTAAAATTGCGTTAAGCAAAGGCGTTAGATAATTTTAAAATCCTTCATTTTTGGCGGGAAATTAAAGAGTGATTTTGTTAATTTTGTTTCGATGAATGTTGGTAAAATATTAACCATAATGTTTCTGAGTGAAAGCAATGGTAACAATGTGATATAACGTGAATCTTCAATTTAGCCCAGACACACTCCCCAGGGCTTAATTTCGTAGCCAATTGTCATTTAAAAAAACCATCCGAAAAGGCGGTTAAGGGCACAATAAAACGTGGGCGTAGTATATACGCCTGTACTTAGCCCTGCGAGAATATGAAACGTAAAATATATTTATTGATTTATTTCATTCATATCTTCTGAAATAAAAAACGAACTATAAAATTATAGTCATCCGAAACCATTAGAATCACCCGACATTACCTTCATCTCATTCAAACTTCTCAAAAAAACATCTTTTTGCATTAAACAAAGGACATAAAACTCCTTATAAATCGATGAACAGTCGCAAAACACCCAGAAAAAAAAATAAAAAATACTCATAGACCAACTCACCGGATAGGCTCTATACGTAGTTACCGTAGCGCTAAAATCCAAATATAAAACGCACAGCACGCACACACAGAATTAAAAAAATATGACACTGGCACAGATAATTTATATTTTTCTTTGGTTAGAAAGCGCGGGATTATTTTGCGCGGGAATGTGCACGACTCTACCGTGCTAAGGCGGGAGCGAGACTGGCGCGTCCCGAGATGAACCCTGGGCGATGGGTGGGCGTTTAGCTAAATATTCCTAATGCTCCAGTCTCACCTCCGTTGTATTGCGTTAATTAGCACGTTAATAAATACATTTGGCATATGTAGCCCATTGAGTTTTTATGTACTACTAGAAAAGACATCTCAACTACATTTTTTTGTGTCACCCTTGAGAGCGCATACACTCTAGTTCCCGCTGTTCCAGGTGCTTTCCGCAATGTAACATCTTTGAGTGCTAAACTTATTTAAAAAATTGTGCCTTAATGTGAGCTTAACGCAAAAAGAATCATCAAAATCGGTCCTTAAACAGAAAAGTTATGCCCGAACATAGGTACATAAAAAAATCTTAGAAAAAATATGTATCTTAGATATGTATAGACGAATTAAGAAGCTTTGTTGTTTTTTGAAGTCGTTTAAAAGGTTGGAATCGATTTATAATGTAATTTTTTTTTGTTTTTACAAAATAAAAATGCACTTCCTATCCCATATTCTCCAAGCGGAGGTTGCAGAGGTGTACTGTGTGCATTCTTTTCGCCAATGAAGTCTCAATGTACCTAATCGAGGCACTGTGCCAGACTACGGACTAATACTGGGAATTTGTATATCGAAAATTACTCTCTATCCGACCTACGATTTGAACTTAAGACCTCGTGAACGCTCACTATTCGCCACTAGACTAACGACGCAGTATATACAGTCATACAAGGGTTTTGTGTTCTGCGGCCAAAATCGGAACTAACGCTGTCATCAAGTGAAATGTCACATGACAGTTGCAGAGTTTCCGTTTGCTATGAAATTTACCCAAGTTCTTTTTTTAATTAGTAACCGTGCGAGCCCACCTGGTGAAATATTTTCCTGGAAGTAGGAAAATTTTACTTAATGATAACCCTAATTTCACACCAACTTCCTGTCAATGTCATCCAGAGGACAAAATATCCTTGTCGCACTATAATTGTAAACTTTTCTTTTTTTAAAAAAAAAAACGTTGCCCCACACTAGGATTTATTTATTCCTGTGTCGTGGGTGCGTTTACAAACATGAAAATTATTTTATTATTTACTGCGCTAAATCGTCCGTCAAACTCGTGTACTTAAATCCACGGACAACATGACAAGTCCAAATGTCAAAACAAAAAAATATGTTGACAGCTTAACACAACTAGTACAGAGCTAACAACTTAATCAATCTACATGACTTTTTGGCGGGAAATCGAAGAGTGATGTTGTCAATTTGTTTTAATTTCCAAAACTTGTGGTATTTCGAATTATAATGTGTAATGTTGGTGGAATAAAACGTGCCTTTTCGATTTCCCTCAAAACGGCCGGCGCAATTGGTATGTAAAGTATCCATCACTATACTATCCAGGGTGGGGCACTTCATCAATTTCATTATCATCTTCGTCATCAAGTTCATTGGGTAGTTGAATTAATTTAGAAATGAATATTCGTAAACTTTGTACAATGGCATAATGTAAACGCAATTGCCACGAAGAAAAAAAATAAAAAAAAATCAATCTACATAATTTATCGACATTTCAACAAATTATATTGTAATTATGAAATTAATGATTAATTTAACTCATTGTTCATTTAAAAAATAGTGTAGTGGATAAACTTATTTTCGAAGTAAATAGTGTAGGCTTGTTTTTTTTTCAAAAATAACTGTATCTAAAGAATTTTCAAGTAATATCTATTTATACCTGTCTTAACATTATGAACTAATTCAAAATTAGTTCTAGTCTTATTAATAATATTTTTTATTTTCAGAAATCGACGAAAATTATATTATGTATAAATCCCTAATATTTAAAACGTTCAAAATTCTTGAAATAAAACTATTTTACGGATTTTATCGCGGTTTATTTTTTATTTTTAGTTCCCGACGTTTCGAGTGCTTTGCAGCACCCATGGTCACGGGAGGGACTGAGGTGTTAGACGTCCAAAAGGCATAGTTGTTCCGGGGTACCCTCAAACTTCTTAATTATTTTTGTTGTAGTTGGCCCGATCTATGCAGAATGAGCTCACGGTGTCTTGAGGTCTTGCAGTGTTATGCTTGGTTTTGGATTTGATTATATTAATTACCGGATCCCAAGACGATGGAAGCACCCAGCCATCTTCTCTATTGAAATTAGGATGTTTTTTAATTTCAATAGCTTCGCGAACTATCCTTGGTAGGAATCGGTGTTCTTTCACGAGGATTTGTGGTCTATCAAATCTGATGTTATGGCGGGTGCGGTCAAGGACATGTTCACAGACTGCAGACTTCTTTGAGCGACGGTGTTTCAGGTCAGCTATGTGTTCTTTAACCCGAGTTTTTACCGGTCTTTTTGTTTGTCCTATATAAGAGAGACCACATTCACAAGCAAGCTTGTAAACTCCTGCATCTTGTAGAGGGATCTGACACTTGACAGATGGTAAAAATTGACTGATCTTCTTCGGCGGCTTATAAAATGTTTTAATCGAAGCACGCTTCAAGATGTAGCCAATCTTGTCCGTGACTCCTCTCATGTAAGGTAGTACAGCAGGGAGACGCTCAACTGTGGCTGGTTTCACTCGGTCACTGTGACGTTGGCGTGGGACTCGAAGCTTATTGTCGTGCAGGACTTGCTTGACATGTTGAAGCTCGGCAGCCAGATTTCTTGTCACAGATCCCTTGTGCTCTCTGAAACAAAGATTTACCCACGGTAGCTAACTGTGTTGGATGGTGGTTCAAAATTCTGTCAATATTGTAAATGTCAATTTTCTCCGGAATACATGAACACGATTATAGTTAGTTATTATGGGGGAAGGGTAGAAATTCCGATTCCGTTTAATTTACTTAAGTGAGGGCAGGCAGGTAGTGAATTGCCCAGACGGCATATAACCCCGAGAGGGTTATATTCCGTCCGATGCTTTTCAAACAAAACATACCAATTTTCCTAGGTGATTTAACGTTATGGGTCTACTTTCTTAGTATGTATTTCAGAGCGAATAGGTTATTACCTTAGCAACCATAATAATAAGACCACGAAGAATCAGACACAATTTTTACATAAGATGGGTAGTGGCAGTTCTAAGTGCCAAGCGAAATTTATATTTAATTCAATGATATTAAGGCATAAAACCATAAGTATAGAAACAGGTCATGCCTCTTATTGCCATTGAACAAAATATAATTTTCTTTGATGACTTACAACTGTGATAGTATCCATCCTACATGAAAAATACTATATGGCCCGTATTACAGAACGTAAATCAGCCGTTAATCAAGTTCTAAAAACTGATTTTTGTTCTGCAACTGTATTTTTAAAACTAGGTTAGATTAACTAACTGATTTTCAATTTGTAGTACGAGCGTGAAAGTCATATAATGGCGTGAACTTTTCGCCACACGTGTATTAATATCGTCACAAAACTACTTCAGGTCTGTGTAATACAATGGTTAAAATGATTATAAAAGTCTTCCAAAAGTTGCAATTACCACCTTCAGAACAGTATTGACTTATCTCAAAAAATCAAGCTTTTGAGAAACTAATCGCGTCCCTTCAGAACCGAGCGGCGCGAGTAAGACCGAAGTATCGTATTTCTTAATTATGCCATAAAACGCCGCTGTTTTTATATTCACCAGATAAAGCCTAAAAATGTCTGCCTCGTTGGTCTAGTGGCAAAGCGCATCACTTTGTAATCACAAGGTCCTGGGTTCAAATCCTAGGTCGGACAAGTGTAGTTTTTCTAACGAAAACTTCTCAGTACGAGTCCGGAATCTGGAATTGTGCCCGGTATATGGCAATAGGTTCGCCCCCTATTACATGGGACCTAACATCGTACACGTACACCTCTGCCACCCCCGTTTGGGGAATATAGGCGTGACGGGGGTGGACTAGATAAAGCTTAACTTTTAATAGCCCTCTATGACCGTAGCTCGAGTTCTTAGATTTTTGAATTAAGCCTATACCGTTCTGAACGTGCGAATTGTTTTAGAGCAATGATGTGTGTGTATGTGAATCTGTGTCTATTGTTTAAAAGCTTTCATTCAAGTTGTTGTGTACATATGTCTGTCTGTCTGTCTTTCCGGTACAAATCTTGTGAGCTATTTCTCAAGCACTTACAGGTATCTGACTGAGCTGAAATTTGGCACACGTGGGTAAATTCGGTGACAATGCAATAATATCGTATCATGGAGCTGGTCTGATGATGGAGGCGGAAGGTAGCCATAGGAGTATGTGAAATATACAACGTAACCCCCTCATGTTTTGGCTTGTTATATTGTTATTAAAAAGTACTATTCAACCAGATAGTGTTCAGAGTCTGAGAGTAAAGCCGAAAGGTAGCCAATGGAACCACCCAACTACTCAATATAACTCCGCTCTGTTTGGGCTCGTTATATTTGTATTAACAGTACTTTAGACCCGGATGGTGTCCAAGATTTAATGATGGAGCTGGAAGCAAGCCGTAGTAACTTTTCAACTAAGCGAGATATCTTCGTTGTGTTTTTGGCTATAAAAGCTTGTTTTTAACAAGAAGAAAGGAAATTCCTTTATTTTGAATAAAATAAATCTATCTATCTATCTATAACCTCACGCCAAATCCCTTGCGGGGTAGGCAGAGAGTACAGAGTTCCAACAGGTTCTTTCCCCACATACCTCTCTGGCTTCCTCGACTCTCATAGTTCGTCTCATACACGCTCGCCGGTTGCGGAGACTCTTGACTTTTCCATCAGATAAGACTCGGTTTATTTGGTCGTGGTAAGATAGTCTAGGTCTTCTCCGGTACCTGCATCCTTCCACTTTCACATTGTATATCTGTTTTGTCATTCTTTCCTCTGGCATTCTTTCTATATGCCCGAACCAACGGAGCATGCCCTTTCTCATCTTTACACCGATACTATCTTTCATACCTACTCGCTGTCTTACTATGCTGTAATAAAATAAATAAGTCCATAAAGAAATAAACAAAAAATAAGGTACAATTAAATGAGCCGGCACTTAAGCCAAAATGCGCAGCTGGCCATGCATAACAGAGTGCTTGTCCCAATGCTGTTACATGGCAGCGATAGTTGGGTATGTAAAAAGGAGAACGAAAGCAGGATAAATGTGGTCGAAATGCGAGCTCTGCTGAAGATGTGCGGAGTCAAGCTGACCGACCGTATTCGCAACAGCGTAGTAAGAAAGCGTGTAGGTATGAAAGATAATATCGGTGTAAAGATGAGAAAGGGTATGCTCCGTTGGTTCGGTCATATAGAAAGAATGTCAGAAGAAAGAATGACAAACCGAAAAACATTGCAAAAGTGGAAGGATGCAGATCAAGAAGACCTAGACTATCTTACCATGACCAAATAGACCGGTTCTTTTCTGAAAGGCAAGTCAAGAGTCCCCGTAACCGGCGAGCGTGTATGAGACGAACTATGAGAGTGGAGGAAGCCAGAGAAGTCTGTAAGGAAAGAACCTGTTGGGACTCTGTACTCTCTGCCTACCCCGCGAGGGAGCTGGCGTGATGATATAGATAGATAGATAGACAATTAAATGAAATAAATACCGACCCAAATCTCCTTCAAATCGGGTTCCCCATTCAGCTGAAAGTTGTAACCCGTTATGTGCCCGAGTTAGATATATTTTCAATGAGGGCCCTAAGTGACTTGCGAGCATTGAGTCAAACCAATTTGTCGTGGTGTTTGTAATTTTGTAATGTGTGTGTGTGTGTGTGCCGCGGGGCCTTTACAGCTTCACTGGACAAGAGGGCGAGCGTGCAACCACTACGCTCGAGACAGAAGGGCAAGGGGGCAACTAGCTCAAGGGCGTCTCAAGGAGGAACGGCCTCGGCTTGGGCAGTCGCTATGGAGGAGGTCGTATACTAGGTGTCTCGCCATGGTACTCTGCACCGGGATTCTCCGACCTCACCGGTGAGGTCGGTGTCTGATCCTGTGTGCGGTATCTGTATCCGAAAGAAGGGATGTAAGGGCATCGGCAGGGTCGGTGAGAACATGCCGCGGACGGCGGTAGCGGCTGATAGGAGAGGAGTTAGGTTCATGGTCGGCGGCGGCTACGATTAGCGAATTTATATGATTAGACGCGTTCGCGAAATATCGGGTTGACACCTTTTTAATAAAGGCGCGAATAGGTTCGAGACCGAGATCGGAATGGAGTGTTTGTAATCTATTACAATTGCACGTTTTATATTTATTATTACGCAATTACTGATCTTATGGCAAAGGTCTTTTTAAATTAAAATTATCAAACTGTGCATCTCTGCCAAAGCGGGGACAGTGATTTTGAACTAAATCGTGTGCTATTTCACTTCTAGTGTTTATTATAGTTTCTGTGTGCAATATAGAGGAAGGGTAGGTATTCCAATGGCGCTTAATTTACTAAAGTGAAGTCAGACAGGTAGTGAATTGCCCAGTCGGAATAGAACCCTCTCGCCCCATGCTTTTCAAATAAAATATACCAATTTTCTTATGTGATTTATGTAATGGGTCTACTTTCATGATATCTAGGATCTACCTACATTCGATTTTTTCTTTTGCCATATGTACAAAATAATAAAAAAGAACAATTTGCTAATACTCCGCAAATGGGAGACAGAGGTGTACTGTGTACACCCAGATTTCACCGATAATTTCAAGTCGCAATGTAAAACGGAACCAAACCCAACGATCCCAGAATTCGGGCTGCTACTGGGTTTTTTTAAAAGCAAAAACTTTCAATAAGATATTCTAATCTTGGATTCGAACCCACAACCTCGCGATTGCTAGTCACCCTATGACCAACCATTGCGCCACAAGAGCAACAATCAAATTCAATAATCAAATCATACTATAGATCTCCTTATCTAAAAGACATGTTTAATCTATACAAATAACTAAAATTTGTGTCTGTTTGTAATGTCAAAGAACAGATTTTTACTAAATTCATATGAAAGTATACATGGGACTATAACAAAAAAAACTTATCTGTCTGTCTTTTTGTTTTGGGTAATGTCCGAAACAGCTGGGCAGGTCCTAACAGGACTTTCACTGGCAGATAACTGATGTTATAAAGAACTTAGGGTACTTTTATTTTAGAAAATGTTTTTTTGCTAAATTCCACGCGGGTGAAGTCGCGGGTTACAGCTTATTTCATATAAAACAGAATTCTTTTCCTTTTTAAAACAATATTCTTATCCCCATGAATACAGCTTACGGAAAACAGAGCTAAAACAATAACACATCCCAACTCAGCCATGGGATTATTCCCTGTTAGGTTACGATAACGGTGCGTTACGATAACTTAGAAAAATGGTCGTTTAATAATACTCTGGTGCCGGGTTTCCAAACTATATTATGCCCTGGTTCAGTTACTTTAATATCTTCCTCCTCTCTCCTAGTGCATCTAGGAAAAAAACACATTTCAATGTATTATTTTATTATTTTTTTATTTATTATACTATTATTCTTTTTTTAAAAAACGTTGCCCCACACTAGGATTAATTCCTGTGTCGTGGGTGCGTTTACAAACATGAAAATTCACATACACAAATACCCAGACCGAAACAAATAATTGTGGATCACACAAAGATTTGTCCCGTGCGGGAATCGAACCCGCGACTATTAGACACAGTGGGCGGAGCGGCTTAAGCTATATCATCACGCCAGATCCCTTACGGGGTAGACAGAGAGTACAGAGTAATAGTAGTAGTATGGTATAATCACTTAACTTAATCTACAATGGTATGGTTATGAGCACACGCGAACCGATTGGTGATTGAACGTGTACTAAATGACGAAATGGTCGAAATGGGGCGTGCCGGCGTAAATGCTGACAACGCGTAACGCGATGTACGGTGCTACCATCGTAGAATAATTAACATATACCAAATAGTTCATAGGTAAATAGCAATACGTACATATACCTACCTGATTACCTATCTTCACGACTTAAGAAACAATTCTGAGTGGATTTAGTTTTCATTTATACATTCATGTGTACATTAACTACGAAATGAACAATACTTATTTAACTACGTATTACGACTTACGTAGTACGTAGTTTTATAATATCAAAACTGATAGACAAATGAAACGATAGTTTATAAATTGCTATCTAATTACACATATCTGGGTTTGTCGCCAGTTCTTCCTATATGGACAAAATTATGGACCAAGAAAGCATTAAGAAAACTCCAGTATTTTTAGTAATTACCGGTAAAAACCGGTTCATGTGTTAATCGGTGAATCTCCGGTTTTTATAGAACCGGTTAACATCACTAGTGACGACCACCGCTCACTCCTCAGTGGAACATCGGAGCGAATGTTCGCGTTGAAACAATAGCAACACGTCTCTTGATCATGAACAAGTATGATTGATTGTAAACAATGAAACGTTGCTGCGACCCAGTAAATTATTTTCGTAGCCCGGTGCCAGGTCGCGACTCACCATATGGGAAACGCTGTTCCAGTGACATACAGAATACTATTCCACGGTAATTTCACGAAGTTATCGTAACGTTACATACCGAATAGGGGGACATAACTAACACGACTCATAACACATTTTAAACGCGACACTCAGAAGTCAAAGAGCGCCATATTATATGAGACGCACATTACTATAGCATTCGGGCGGAATGTACCGACACGCGGCCAAATAAAATAATGATAGTACTGCCTGTACTACGAGATGTCAACTATGCAAATAATTATATGTTTACTTATTATTTATCTATCTTCCTATAGAACCGCAAACGGTGTCTTTTTTTGTAAATTGATTATTCATCATCAGCCGAAAGACGTCCACTACAGGACAAAAGCCTCCCCCAAAGATCGCCACAACGACCGGCTTTGTGCTGAACGCATCCAGCTTCTACCTGCGACCTTTACCAGGTCATCGCTCCACCTTGTGGGGGGGCCTGCCCACTCCACGTCTTCCGGTACGAGGGCACCACTCGAGAACCTTTCTGCCCCAACGGCCGTCAATTCTACGAGCGATGCGCCTCGCCCACTGCCACTTAAGTTTGGTAATTCTGAGACCTATATCGATGACTTTGGTTCTCCTGCAGATCTCCTCATTTCTAATTCGATCTCGCAGATAAACTCCGAGCAAGCATAGCTCTTTCCATTGCCCTTTGGGTGACTTGAGCCTTCTTATAAGACGCATCGGCCCATTAACGGTTTGCCAACTTATTATTAATCAATTTACAAAAAGTCACCCTTATCTATCACAAGCGGGAGTCACAGGGATGTACTGTATACACCCACTTCTCACCGACGATGTAGTAGCGTTGCAATCACGAGGTCCAGAACCCAGGATGATTAAAATCCTAGGTATGACAAATCTTCTTCTATCAAAAAAATTCCAGTATCAATCCGGAGTTTGAAACTGTACCGGGTATATGGCAATAGACTCTTCATGGGCTATTACATGGAAACTAACGTCATCGGCCGTTATCGCATCTATCGCACAGAAATCGGTAAGATAGCGATTATTACCTATGTGAAAACTGCAGGCCAGACGGCCTAGTCAAGTGGCAAGCGTTTTGTTTCTATTCTCTTGTCCCAATTGATATCCCATCATTCTGAACACGACACTTTTCCTTGTAAAATGTCATTACACTTTTCATTTTCTATTTGCCTTAACGACTGAACCAAAAGTACCGAAATCATCGATAAAGCCCTCAGAATTGCCAAACTTAAGTGGCAGTAGGCGGGCACATTGCTCGTAGAACTGACAGCCGTAGGAGCAGAAAGATTCTCGAGTGGCAACCTCGGTACGGGAGGACGTAGAGTGAGCAGACCTTCCTCAAGGTGAACTTATGACCTGGTGAAGGTCACAGGTAAAACCTGGATGCGTACTGAACATGGCTGGTCGTCGTGACGATCTTTGGAGGAGATTTTAATCTTACAGTGGACGTCTCTCGGCTGATGATAATGATACCGACTGTAGAAAGTCCTCTTGGGTGCAGGCATTGACCGGAAAGTAGTAGCGATTGAAATGAGATTTTATTGTGTATCGTGGTAGAGGGCGGGCGGTGGGAACGAACCCGCGCTCGGCGACGTGGTGTCTGCGCCGAACGTAGACCTAATAACATTTGTCTGTACAACAAATAATAATATTTTTTGTAACTTTCCCCTCCGTGTCTTATCTGAAGGGCAAGTCTAGTCTCCGTAACCGGCGCGCCTGTTTGAGACTAACTAAGCGAGTGAAAGAAGACAGGGAGGTCTGTAAGGAAAAAATCGGTACTCTCTGCCTACCACGCAAGGGGTCTGGCGTGATGATATAGATGGATTTTTGTAAATTTTGTGTGTGTGTGTGTGTGTGTGTGTGTGTGTGAATAATCTACGATCTTTTTGCCGAGGCGCCTTTACATCTTTACCGGGCAAGACGAGCGAGCAACCACTACGCTCAAGCTGGATTTTTGTGATGAAAACACTACTGCTCTCGCTGCTTCGTTAGTTTAATGGGCCATAATGAGACTGGCAATCACGTGGCTCTGAATTGGATTCCTAAGATATTCGATCAATCAATCAGCCTATCGCAGTCCACTGCTGGATATAGGCCTCTCCTAACAGGCGCCATTGCACACGGTCCTCCGCCTTCCGCATCCAGACTGTCCCAGCGACCTTTTTGAGGTCGTCGGTCCATCTAGCTGGGGGCCGTCCTACCTTACGCTTACCAAGTCGCGGTCTCCACTCTAGGACACGTTTGCTTCATCGGCCGTCGGTCCTTCTGCAGATGTGACCAGCCCATTTCCACTTTAGCTTACTGAGTTTGCGAGCTATGTCGGTAACTTTGGTTCTTTGTCGGAATATAAAGATATTATTGAGAGTGAAATAGAAGTAGAATTCTCAGTAGAAGTCCGGAGTTTCGAAGTTTGGTCGGCATGATGACAATACGCTCGTTTTCATACTCTATTATAGACGGTAAAATGAGAGTGTACACAGTTCACCACTGTTACCCCTATTTGGCGAATATAAGCGTGTGGGTCCAGGAAAAAAATATACTTTTTTGTATATTTAAATGATAGCTCATAGGGCCGTAAGTTGTTGGTATATCTCTCTTATTTTGACCAACACCTTGTTACTTTTTACATTAAAAAATACCTTTATTCATCAAAACATTCGTTTGAATATAAAACATGCCCTTAAATTTGAATTTAATCAACTCTTATTCCGTTATGGAAAAATTCATAAAGTGGATTCACGTTCCATACATAAACATATTATTCCCTACCTATGTTCTATTATATATCAAGTGAAACAACACAAATAAGCACTTTGCTGTTTATGCATAAACAACGTTAGAGTGCATTCAATTCGAGGGTTATCTACACAATACATTCGCACAATGAATCTGTGCGATGCGCCCTCACGAACACGCTTGCTTCATTTCAAATTCAAACCAATTAAGCGTGTGTCGATCAATTAAAATGTCGCAAATGGAGTTGTGTTGGTGGATGGACTGCAACGCGGGGCCCTGGGGGTGTATGATGGAGAGAACAAAATGGTATCTAGACATTATGAAAAATAAGCAACTCCTTCCTAGTACAGGTATTATATACTTTAAAAGAGTCTTTAAATACGGAATACGTGTAGTTGGAGTAAACAGTCGAAATAAATAGTTTTGTATTTTACTGGTGCAATTTTGTTCAAATGATATTTTGTTTAATCACCGAGTAGGTCTTCTCATTCACATTTTAAGCCCACATTCACACTACCGTTTTAAGGGAAAAATCTAAGGTAACCAGGAACATAAATATATTTCTATCATCATCATCTCAGCCTATACTTGTCCACTGCTGAACATAGGCCTCCCAATCGCTCTCTAGCACAACCGGTCCTATGCCACTCCAACCACTTCCTGCGGTCTCCACAAGATCTTCGGTCCATCTGGTAGGCGACAGTCCCACGCTGGGCTTGCTAATACGTGGTCGCCACTCTAGAATATTTCTGCCCCAACGCTCGTCCAATCTTCACGCTATGTGGCCCACCCATTGCCACTTCAGCTTACTAATCTTATGGGTTATGTTGGCAATATAGTTCTAAATAGACATATTTTTAATGCAATTCCGAACAGCGCCAAAGACATACCCATAGTGCATACTGGATCTATTATTTCCTACTAACAATAGCACAGTAAATACTAAAACTCACCTGCTACGTTTTACGGGGCCCCACTAAATGTTCTAGGGCTCAGGGGCCCACATTTCACTACGCCTACTCTATCACGAACGTTGCTCTATGGTTATCGCCCGGAGACCGTTGCCAAGCAACGCGCGATCGTTCCCGACGCGCCCTCACGCTCCGATTTCGTTGCGTGCCTATTTTAAGACAAATACGCAACACTACGCCAACCACAATCAACATCATTCCAAATGTATACTTTACTCACATACGATAAAGTCCAATATTCAGTAAATTATTCTCAGTATTTAATACGTTATTGCTTATTTACGTAAATTTTGAATTTTTAAATTAACTTGTTCGCGAATCGCAGGCGTTTTGAAGTGAACCTTCAGTGAAAGGTGATACAACTCTAAAATCATAGTTTTGATAAAATAGACTTTTAAGTTTTAAAAAATCATCTAGCTTTTTCTACAGCGCTTAATCGAATGATGATTTTGGTTATTGTACTTAAAGATTATTATATTCAGAGTCAAGAAATTATTTTAAATAGTTTTCTTAACATTACCTAAATGTCAGAAGAAAGAATGACAAAACAGATATACGATGCGAAGGTGGAAGGATGCAGATACCGGGGAAGACCTAGACTATCTTACCATGACCAATAGACTGTGTCTTATCTGAAGTACAGTTCAAGAGTCTCCGTAACCGGCGAGCATGTATGAGACGAACTATGAGAGGAAGCCAGAGAGATATGTAAGGAAAAAATCTGTTGGAACTCTGTACATGTTGTCTCTGGCTACCCTGCAAGGGATCTGGCGTGATGATATAGATAGATTTATAGACACAATGATTTTTTCTCATACTATTTTGTGTAACTTAAGGTTAATTTACATGAATCATTATACACTCCGTTTTAGGTCAGTGTTGAAGTGGTGCCGAGTGATATAAGTATTTGACATTTAAAACGCTATTTAAGAATGGGTTCATCTATTGAATAACATTGGTGTACACCTGTGTAAATTTATCAATTTGCACCATTTTAATCTATTCCTGTTGATCGTGTAAAACGGGTTAATTCAAGTCAAATCAGTAAAGCAAAAAAAAAAATTGAATAATCAGTTCACTTTGTAACACTTGGAAATACATCAAAAATGCTGTTATGCATCAAAAAAAAATCCTTATTTTAAGCCTTAGAAACAGGAAGATGAGATTGAAAAATAGCTTTTTTCGGATGCATAATGTGTAAATATCAAATGTTATATAACTCGAGTTGTATCAACTTTCAATGAAGGTACAGAATATGAAACGTTCCATGATTAAAACTGACGTGTGGATCTCAATGCTGTCATTTAATACACAAGGGATTTTTAAAAAGGGAACCTCTTTTATCGGTTTTATTTAGGTTGAAATCGAATTTCAAATGAGTATCGTATTTGATCATACTAAATACTTCCCTATTGTGTGTGTGTGTGTGTGTGTGTGAATGACCTACGCTGTTGGCCTCGAGGCCTCTACAGCTTCACCGGATTTTAAAGGCGAGCGTGCAACCACTACGCTCCAGCCAGCCAGAAGGGCAAGAGGCGACATACTCGAGGGCGCCTCGAAGAGGCGCCCTCGGTTGGGACAGTCGCTGTAGGGGGACGGGTGCACTATTAAGCGCACCGGTCAACCGCCGGCAATGGGAGGGGATCTACTACTACGTCTGCGTCTACTTCGTCGTCGCTCGTATTCTGAGCGGAAAGAAGGGATGACAAAGCATCGGGGGGGTCGGTGAGAACATGTCTCGGCCGGCGGTAGCGGCAGGGGTCGTGAGGGAGGTCGTAGTCGGCGGTGGCTACGATTAACGGATTCGCATGGGAAGATGCGTTCGCGAAGTGACGTGTTGACGCCTTTTTAATAAAGGCGCGAATAGGTTCGAGACCTAGATCGGAGTGGAGGTCGACATTCCGTACGAACCAGGGGGCTCCTACGGCTTTACGGAGGAAGCGGTTTTGAACCGCTTGAAGTCTGTCGATGTGAGAGGGGGCCGAATGCCCGAACACAGCACACGCATAAGTCATGATGGGACGAACGCAAGTTTTGTAAAGCGTCACCTTATTTCTAAGGGACATTTTACTCCGCTTGCAGATTAACGAATGGAGACGACCGAGCACGAAGGATGCTCGGTGACGGACCCGCTTGATGTGCGGGCCGAAGGTCATGGTACTGTTCAGGGTGACCCCTAAATATTTGACCTCTTTGACCCACTTCCCTATTAGTTATTTACCATTCCATTTTATTTTATACTAGGAGTCATTCATCGTTCCTAAATAGTGAGTGCATTTCCAAAAATGAAAATAACACACAAACACCCATGCCGAAACAAATATTTGTGGGTCACAAACTTTTCAACAGTGTTAGTCATTAAACATTAAGCATTTTAAAGTCTCTTTGCGAATCTCGAAGGCAGCTCGCAGGGCGCTTTGGATTCCTACCACGAAGCAAATATAAAGAGGAGTCGACCTAAATCTGTCGGTCCCACTGTGCACTGTCTGCCAACTAGGCTCTGACGTCATCGCGGTAGACGTGGTTTACGACAGTCTGTCATTCTCAGCTATATAGTAAATACAAAAGTGAGCGGTGTGTAACGTCCTCTTCATCCCGTGCCACACCGCGCAGTGACACGCTTGATTGTATCGGGAAATCTATGAATGACATCTCCTCTACATATACGTTTCGTGATACCTACCGATTGGCTAGTGGTCGATATGGAAACTTCGAAGAGTTTCCAAAATATCCGCTAGGAACGCACCGGTGCCCCTCAGTGTGGCGTTTTGAAGAGAAGAAATCTTAAACCGTGTAACGACATCTATGGAGCCATCCATAATACGTCCTTTTTTTCCTGGGTAAAATCTTGCATAAGACTTCCGCGAGCCTCGGGGGAACCTCACGGGGCGTGTCAGATTCCTACTGACTAAAAACCCCAGGGTGGCCGACATCAGCACTTTGGAGGGGCTCCGGGATCTCCGTATGAAACGCAACGGTGCTCCTCTTGTGCCGCGCTCTGACGAGACCGCCATCGGAGGGAGACTTGCTGGCACGCTCCCCCCGGCTGGGGGGCCTGGGCGGGCTGTGCCCCCGCCCCGGCCGTCGCCTTCGTCGAGCAGAATCGGCCCTCTCCCGATCCCGCTCGGCCTTCTCCTTCTGGGACATAACAATCTCGTAGAAGGAGGATATGGCCCCCCACACTGATTCCCCTGACAGCATAGCCGCTACTACCGCCGACAGGGAGAGGTCCCCTCCGATCCGGTCTACCAGGATCCGCCGCTCGGAGGCCCATGCTGGGCACTCTTCGAGTGTGCGCTGAGCGGAATCCTTGTCCCCACCGCAGTGGTGACAGGTCGTCGTCGCCTCGCGTTCGATCTTCCTCAAATAATCACTGAAGCAACCGTGACCGGTGATTATCTGAGTAAGTCTATAGGTGACTCGCGCTCTCGTCCGCTGGTGCCAGGCTTCGAAGAACGGCAGGATAGCTTGGACGACGCGCTTGCGCGCGATGTGCTCTTGACTGACCCTCGAGCGCTAGTCCTCCAGAGCGCGCCGTCGCTACCGCCGTCTCACTTCTTCGAGCGCAGGTACGCCCTCGCCACTTTGCCGGACGCCGCGAGTCTGGTCGTAGACCCTCACGTCCATATCCGCCAGGATGTCGAGCAGCGGAAAGCGCGCTAAGAGCGTTCGCGTATACGGTACGGTATCCTCGTGCGATGGCCATCTTGCGCTGCAGGCTCGGGATCTTCATCCTGTTGCGCCGGACACCCGACAGTCGGTGTGACCACACGGGCGCCCCATAGAGGGCCACCGACCGCACGATCCCCCCGTAGAGGCAGCGTACCTCCACCGACGGTCCCCCAAGGTGGGGCAGCAGTCTGTGCATAGCGCCCACTACCCTTTCGACCTAGGGGACCAGGCGCTTGAAGTGCTCCTCGAAGCCCCAGCGACTGTCCAGGGTAAGGCCTAGGTACTTTAGGCCCCTCCCCACCCGGACTGGTGAGTCTCCAATGCGAACCCACGAGTTGGGCGGTTCCCTGCTCCTCGGCAGTTTGTGGAACGATAGCGCCTTGGTCTTATGAAGCACTATCTCCAGGCCCAACTCGCGGATCTTGACGACAACGACCTCTGCTCGGCGAGCCCTATGGTCCTCTCGAAGGTGTGCTAACACCAGTGTGTCAACAGCGTAACATACGACGCTGACACCGGTGGGATCCATAATAGGTCCCACGTTAAGGGGGACAACTTTAAAATGTACTGAAGCTGTATAAGACAGTATAGACTGCATATGGTGTAAATCGGTTGATATATGCCTATACTCTCTTATACAGCCTTGGACTAAGACTAGTCCAGACTGAGAATAGCTAACAAAAATGGCCTCAGTTACGGACTATATGTGTGTGTGATGCAAATGTCGATTTGTTCAGAAGCTGTGAATGTGTACGCACTCGCACGTAATACAATATATTTACCCTATGGGGAAATTTTTATGCCGTTTCAGCGCGAGCGATGCTCCATCTACCTAGACAGGTTATTCATCTAAGTATTTATTTGTTTATTCTTCTTCTTCTTCAGCCGAAAGACGTCCACTGCAGGACAAAGGCCTCCCCTAAAGACCGCCACAACGACCGGCTTTGTGCTGTACGCATCCAACTTCTACCCGCGACATTCACCAAGTCATCGGTCCATCTTGTAGGGGGCCTACCCACTCCACGTCTTCCTGTACATGGTCGCCTTTCTGCCCCAACGGCCGTCAGTTCTACGAGCGATGTGCCCCGCCCACTGCCAATTAATTTTAGCAATTCTGAGTGCTATGTCAGTGACTTTCGTCCTCCTGCGGATCTCCTCGTTTCTGATTCGATCCCGCAGGGTAACTCCGAGCATAGCTCTCTCCATCGCCCTTTGGGTGACCTTGAGCCTTTGTTTATTAGATTGTGTACATCCACTCAATTTATAATATTTTCCAGTACAGCATATATATCTTGCTAAATGTCACAATAATTATAGGCGAACACAGCACGCAATGTACATTTTGTTTTGTGGTTGCGTTTACAAGCATGAAAATCACATACACAAATACCTAGACCGGAACAAATTTTTTTTTTTTTTTTAAAAGAACGAAGCCCCACACTAGGATTTAATCCTGTGTCGTGGGTGCGTTTACAAACATGAAAATTCACAAACACAAACACCCAAACCGGAACAAATAATTGTGGATCACACAAAGATTTGTCTCGTGCGGGAATCGAACCCGCGACTATTCGACGCAGTGGGCGGAGTGGCTTAAGCTCTTAACCACTGCGCTAAATCGTCCGTCAAATAATTGTGGATCACACAAAGATTTATCCCGTGCGGGAATCGAACCCGCGACTATTAGACACAGTGGACGGAGCGGCTTAAGCTCTTAACCACTGCGCTTAGTAGTCCGTCATTGAACAATTAAATTAGTTTTTAGAGAAAATAAAAAGAAAATGGCAAATGTCAGTTAATGAAAAAATAAGATCATAGTAATATCATTCATCATCATCATCATTTCAGCCTATACTTGTCCACTGCTGAACATAGGCCTCCCCAATCGCTTTCCAGCGTAACCGGTCCGATGCCACCTGCATCCAACGATTTCCTGCGATTTTCACAAGATCGTCGGTCCATCTGGCAGGCGGTCGTCCTACGCTGCGCTTGCCAATACGTGGTCTCCACTCTAGAATCTTTCTGCCCCACCGCCCGTCCGATCTTCGCGCTATGTGGCCAGCCCATTGCCACTTCAGCATGCTAATCCTGAGGGCTATGTCGGTGACCTTGGTTCTTCTACGAATCTCCTCATTCCTGATTCGATCACGTAGAGAAACGCCGAGCATAGCTCTTTCCATAGCTCGCTGAGCAACTTTGAGCTTTTTTATGAGACCTATTGTAAGAGACCACGTCTCTGATCCATATGTCATCACTGGTAACACACATTGACTAAAAACTTTAGACTTTAGGCACTGAGGTATTTTGGAGGAGAAGATGTTGCGCAGTTTCCCGAACGCTGCCCAGCCGAGTTGGATTCGTCGATTGACCTCTCACTCAAAGTTGGACCTACCTAACCGGACTGCCTGTCCCAGGTAAATGTATTCGTCGACAACTTCAAGAGTAGAGTTCCCAACGGTGAGTGCGGTGGGTACGACATGGACATTAAACATTATTTTTGTTTTGTCCATATTCATTTTGTTTTGTAATATCATTGCGAACAAAATATTTATATAAGTTAATTTAATATGAAAAGAAAATTAAGTATTCATTATTGAATAAATATATCAATTTAGCATTTCAATTAAGTGAACAGTTCAAAAATCCAAAAAATACTGTATTAAAAAAAATCACGTATATTAATTACAAGAAATATTAATCACATGTCTTCTAAATAAATACATTTTGTCAAAAAATATGTGAATATCTGTCTTTTTTGAAACATTATTAAAATTACGTGCCAGTCTGGCCACTGGAGCATTATGACCAAGATTGGAATTGGAACCTGAGACATAGAATTCGCAACGAGGTAATCCGACAAAGAACCAAAGTTACCGACATAGATCGCAGACTCAGTAACCTAAAGTGGCAATGGGCTGGTCACATCTGCAGAAGGACCGACGGCCGATGGAGCAAGCGTGTCCTAGAGTGGAGACCGCGACTTGGTAAGCGTAAGGTAGGACGGCCCCCAGATAGATGGACATACGACCTCAAAAAGGTCGCTGGGACAGCCTGGATGCGGAAGGCGGAGGACCGTGTGCAATGGCGCGTGTTAGGACAGGCCTATGTCCAACAGTGGACTACGATAGGCTGATTGATTGATTGATTGATTAACATAGAATAAATGCAATCTTGAAGCTCTAGGCAATTTTTTTGGTGTAGAGAATTACAATTCTGATAGTAATTCAGGTGTATCCATGATTCCATTCACAATATTATAAAGAAACTTGCTATAAAGAACCTGTCTGCGATGCGCAAGAGATGTTAATTTAAAATGAGCTAACCTCTCTTTGTACGTCAACAATTGTTTGCTTAATTTGCCAGAGTAGGTTAAGTGCCACAGAAACCTCTTTTGTATGCGTTCAAGTCTCGTAAAAGGGGTTCCAGACACTACAGTACTCGAGACTACTGCGAACAAGTGAGTTGAATAGTGCAATTTTGGCAAAAGATGACCTAAAGTGCCTACAGTTTCGCAATACAAATCCAAAGCTTCTGAACCCTTGAGATGCTATGTGGTCTACGTGTACATTGAAGCCTAACTTAGTCTAATAAAAAAAAGTATACATCTTTAGTGCAGCTTAAAGCTGTTACTTTGTCTCATAAGCAACATTTGTGCTACTTGGGAGCAAAATGTGACATTATGTGACCAGGGTAGAACCTAAAATAAAAATAATCCAGAAGCCGCAGGCACGCATCAAATTGAAGCAACAACACGTCACGCGAGTAGTCTGTGACCGCGTTGCTCGTGTCAAATTAAATTGAATTATTCTGTATTATGTCGTTCCTGCCTGTAAAAATGCTGTTGAGATCGAAAAGAAACATGATAGGATCATATTTCATACCTAAATAGCGCATTCAGGTGACGTATTCTTTAAATATCAAATTAATTCTTCCGTCTGTAATTGTCATAGTAAAAGACGGATCCATTATGTTGTGTTGCCAGCATAATAATTTTATTTTTCCCCACTATATTAGTCCTGAGGAATTTATTAGTTCTAGTATTAAATGGTGTTAATATAGTTAACTACTACATCATGACGGACGATTTAGCGCAGTGGTTAAGAGCTTAAGCCACTCTGCCCACTGTGTCTATGAGTCGCGGGTTCGATTCCCGCACGGGAAAAATCTTTGTGTGATCCACAATTATATGACCCGGTCTGGGTGTTTGTGTAATTTCATGTTTGTAAACGCACCCACGAAACAGGAATAAATCATAGTGTGAGGCTACGTTTAAAAAAAAATGGTTTTGAAATTAAGTTAAGATGATGTAAATATATTTTAAGGACTAGGAGAAGAGAGTGCTTCAAAAATAATTTATGGATCCTACGACACTACTACGGAACCCATAGTGAGAGTCCAAATGCAAACTTGCCCAATTATTGTTTTAATCTTTATTTTTTTATTTCCAAATAGATATTTCAATACTTATGAACGGACGATTTAGCGCAGTGGGTAATAGCTTAAGCCGCTACGCCCACTGTGTCTAATAGTCGCGGGTTCGATTCCCGCACGGGGACAAATCTTTGTGTGATCCACAATTATTTGTTTCGGTGTGGGTATTTGTGCATGTGAATTTTCATGTTTGTAAACGCACCCACGACGAATAAATCCTAAAGGGGCCTTTATAAAAAAACTACCATTCCCATTTTAATAGTTAGGTATTCGAATCCGTTAATCGTAGCCGCCGCTGACTACGATCTCCCCCCCCCCCGACCCCTGCCGCCACCGCTGGCCGCGACATGTTCTCACCGACCCCCCCGATGCTTTGTCATCCCTTCTTTCCGCCCATAGCCGGCGGTTGACCGGTGCACTGAGTAGTGCACCCGTCCCCCTACAGCGACTGTCCCAACCGAGGGCGCCTTGAAGAGGCGCCCTCGGTTGGGACAGTCGCTGAGGCGCCCTCGGTTGTCGAGTATGTCACCCCTTGCCCTTCTGGCTGGCTAGAGCGTAGTGTTTGCACGCTCGCCTTTAAGTCCGTAAGTAATCACTCACACACACAAAGTTAGGTATAAAACAAACAACTCTATGACACACTTTCATTATTTATGTCCTAAGGGATTCGCGTGTATACATATTTAATAAGGAACTAAATTTAAAACAGTTTTGTAACAAGGTGCAGTTGTCATGTCTATAACTAGGTTAATGCCACTCCTCTCTGTATATTTACACATGTATACCTAACCCCCAGCTTTACATTCGGCTGGATTACACGGCACTGAATAAAGAAGTGACACAGGGAAGTGAATGCGGTTATGTAAACTTCCATTATAGTTGTTAAAATCTATCATTTCTTTATATCTTTGTGTGTGCCAGTGTGTAAATGATCTACGCTGTTGGCCGCGGGGCCTTTACAGCTTCACCGGACAAGAAGGCGAGCGTCCAACCACTACGTTCGAGCCAGAAGGGCAAGGGGCAACTAGCTCAAGGACGCCTCAAGGAGAAACGGTCTCGGTTTGGCCAGCCGCTATGAGGGAGGGCGTTAACTAAGGGTCTCGCCGTGGTGCTCTGCACCGGCCGGCGGGCAGGGATTCTTCGACCTAGCCGGCGAGGTCAGTGTCCGACCCTATGCGCAGTATCTGCATTCGAAAGAAGGGATGTAAGGGCATCGGGAGGGTTGGAGAGAATATGCCACAGATGGCGGTAGCGGCTGATAGAAGGGGAATTAGGTTTGTAGTCGGCGGCGGCTACGATTAGCGGATTTGTATGATTGGACGCGTTCGCGAAATATCGGGTTGACGCTTTTTTAATAAAGGGGCGAATACTAATACAAAAGAAAAATAAAAAAATTTTTTATTCAAAACTACAAGTTCGTGATACACAGTGTAGGTCTCATCCTTTTAACATTTTACTGCTTGGACCCGACCCCATATGGGTACCTTTGTGGTAAAGACGGAAGCAGGTTTTTGGCGGGAAGTTGAAGAGTGCTGTTGTCAATTTGCTTTAATTTCCAAAACTTGTGTTATTTCGAATAATAATGTGTAATGTTGGTGGAATATTAACCATTATGTGTTCTTATATGTGCATGAGTGAAGATAACTGTAACAAAGTGTATAAAACGTGCCTTCTCAATTTTCCTCAAAACAGCCGTTGCAATTGGTATGTAAAGTAACCATCGTTTTAATATCCAGGGTGGGATACTTCTTAAATTTCATTATCATCGTTGTCATCAAGTTCATCGGGGAGTTGAATTAATTTATACAGACATGATTATGCATTTCACGGGACACTGGCAAAATACACTTAAAATTAGTGAAGCCATAACTTAAAGTAGAAGAAGACAGAAGCACTCCGGGTCTAGCTATGGCCAGCTTTTTGTATCTATGGCAGGAACGTTGTGGCAGGATTTGTCAAAGGGAAGATCTTCCAGCCAGACGGGTGGTGTGTCTGGCGGGGCCTGCTACTCTCCCCGAGAGTTGTTGTCGGGGGCTTGTATGTATGTTACACATCGTGCGCACTCTAATATCGCGTTCTAGACATGTATGGCGAATCGTCAGCACCATCTATTGGTAGGTAGTCGCAACTATGTAGCAATGTATACGACGCTACATATCTATTCTCTTGTCGAAATCGATAGCGCATTGTTCTGACCACGTAACATTTTCCTATTAAAAAATAATATCATTCCCGCACGTTTTACCAGTATTCTATTAGCGTTAACGACAGACGTTAGACAGTCCAGTCAGCTGTTTGATCTCTCTGTCTACAACACGAGCAGCGAGTCATAATGATAATGTATGTAATTTGTAAGCTTAATTGCCAACAAATTATGGCAGTAACGCTAAACATTAATGGCGTAAATTACTACAAAAATGCCCGGTGCTGTTTTAATTAACCAATTTACGTCGAATTAAGTGAACAAACACCCTGCTATTTATAGGGGCAATGGACGACAAAATTCGCTTATGAAATGCGTTTTTGAAACTGTAAAAAAGAAAAACTTAAACATGTTACCAAAGCGGGAGTAGTTCAGATGTACTCTATCAGTAGTAGGGATATGTGTGTATCCTTTTATCAAATAAAAAATAACACCGTCACGCCTATATTCCCCAAGCGCGGGTGGCAGAGGTGTACTGAGCAGACCCACCTTTCGCCGACGATGTTAGGTCCCATGTTATAGACGGCGAGCCTATTGCCACATACCGGGCACAATTTCAGACTCCGGCCTAATACTGGGAAGTTTTTCGTTAGAAAAACTACATTTGTCCGACCTAGGATTTGAACCCAGGACCTCATGATCACAAAGCGATGTGCTTTGCCTCTAGACCAACGAGGCAGTCAAAAATCATATTTCAAACTATTAAGTCTCTAATCCATATACTTCTTGGAGTGCATGGAGTACTCGTACAAAAATACGATCTTTTTCGCGATTTTTTAACAGGCGCGATGATAGGTCCGCGTGGTGGAGTTTGAAATAATCTCTCTCACCTCTATTTATGAGAGGGCCTTTGCCCAATAATGGGATTTATTTGGAGGAGAATGAAAGTAGAATAATTGCGGTGGAAATGCGAGCTCTGTGGAGGATGTGCGGAGTGCAGCTGACCGACCGTATTCACAACAGAGTAGTAAGAAAGCGAGTAGGTATGAAAGATAGTATTGGTGTAAAGATGAGAAGGGGTATGCTCCGTTGGTTTTGGCATCTATATGCCAAAACCAACGGAGCATATAATAAATGACAAAACAGATATACAATGCGAAAGAGGAAGAATGTAGGTACCGAGAAAGACCTAGACTATCTTTCCATGACCAAATAGACCGAGTCTTATCTCTCTCTCTCTCTCTCTCTCTCTTAAGGACAAGTCAAGAGTCTTTGTAACCGGCGAGCGTGTATGAGACGAACTATGAGAGTGGAGAAAGCCAAAGAGGTATTTAGGAAAGAACCTGTTGAAACTCTGTACTCTCTGCCTACTCCGCAAGGGATCTGGCGTGATGATATAGATAGATATATAGAGGTTGATTTATTATTTATACTTAGGTACTCATAAAAAACTAATTTCATATAATAAAGTATTGTCTTAGACTAAAACTTGTATGGACGGAGCATTTCTTACAAAAAAGGCGCCGAAAGTGGCATCAGTTAAGCTCTGTTTGCGTGATGCCACTGTAGAAATCTACATAAACAATTACCTTTGGTAAAATTATCAAGTGGCAACACAAGTCCTCACTTTTTCTATCTCGTTGTTTCTGACATTTTTAGTGGTGTATAAAATATAGAGGAAAGCAGTCGTAGCTATAATTAAGTAAAGTTATAATAAAAACGTAATCAATGTGAAGTGTTTAATTGTGCAAAAGAACCCGCTTCAACCCTTACAGTACACAATTCTACAGCCCCGGTTCAATTTTTTGAAAATTTGTTAAGCTTTAAATCTGTCAAGAAGTTAGTCCATTAAGGAACGATATGTTTTTAGCAAATTTCTAATTCCCCCTGGTGAAACGTGTAGAGGTTTTAGACACCCAAATACTCGCGTGTACTTTTTGGTACAAAGTATCCTAAAAAGGTCACACGCCACTTTTTGGTTAAGAAATAAGGTGTTAAACAATAATGTTAAATATACAAACTGTGTGAGCGTGTGCCTATACCAATATTGTACCTTGTAACAATAATAATAATAAAATATAGCCTTGTGGACTTTGAAGTACCGTACTACCAGTACCAGCCTCTTCCAGTTCTCGAAAGTGGTCATATCACGCTCTACTGGGATCGATCTATTATCACGGACAGGAGTATTGTAGCCAATAAACCTGATATCGTGATAATAGATCGATCAATGCGTCGTGTAATGCTAGTTGATTTCACCATTCCGCATGATTAGAACCTTATGAAGGCCGAAAAAGAAAAGTTATCTATATATTTGGACCTGGCCCATGAGGTTACCGCCATGTGGAATGTTGATTCAACTATTATTATTCCGATAGTCGTTTCAGTCAACGGCCTTATAGCGAACAGCTTCGATAAACACCTTGAGAAGCTCTCGCTAGGCAGTTGGGTGAAGGGCCTGATACAGAAGGCAGTAATGTTGAACACGGCACGCATTGTGAGGGGGTTCCTCTCTTTGGAGCCCTGACCACCGGTAGCTTGGGTCGTAGACCTTGCTGTCGGTGGTGCACTTTTTTTTTTATACAATATATATAAGAATATTTGTAGTTTGTATTTTTCTATATACTTTACAATAAATCATACTCAATAAATATATACATAATAATAATAAGATGCGCCCGCTCAGCCGTCCTTTGATTTGTCAGTTGTAGTACTAGCCGCTAGACGAATAAAAGTATGTCCGTTCATTAAGAAACAGTTTTGATTTCCTGGTCCCTGGTACCCTGTTTGCGGTAAATACATGTCGTCTTATTTCATCTAAGAGTATTATACTTATCGAACAGAAACATTATCGTAATTCGCATTCTAATAACACAACAATAATTAAACGACAAATTAAAACAATTACTTATCATCGATTAGTACGATTATTGATTTCACACTCGATTACTCGACACCAACTCATTAGCATCGATTATTTACGGTGAATCGTATATAATATCGATTGCTGGGTGTGAGTGTCAGTGTGTTGTGGGGCTTGGTAGAAAGATGAAGTGCCTAATCATCTTGTCTCTCTGTCTTACTGTCGCCCTTTCGGCTCCTTCGGTAAGTATATTTTTCGTTTCATATAACTTTACATTTTACAACTTTGATACTTTACAAAAGACATTATCGAAAATTGCCCCAGAATCAACAAAAATTTGACCCATGCCATCATTATTCATCTATTTCATTAAAATAATGGCAAATATCCGTATCTAACGGACGATTTGCAATCTAAAACGAATATATTAAAGTATTGGAAATACTAAGACCTAGACTATCTTACCACGACCAAATAAACCGAGTCTTATCTGATGGAAAAGTCAAGAGTCTCCGTAACCGGCGAGCGTGTATGAGACGAACTATGAGAGTCGAGGAAGCCAGAGAGGTATGTAAGGAAAGAACCTGTTGGAACTCTGTACTCTCTGCCTACCCCGCAAGGGATCTGGCGTGAGGTTATAGATAGATAGATAGAGGAAATACTTACATCGAAGTCGCGGACATCTTTACTAAATGTCAACACACATTATAACATCATACGTATTAAGGGCTACTGAATTATAACCTTAAATTCTAATACTTTTTGTGCAATATTGCGATTCCCCCGCTTGTCCGTTTAATAATAAAAGGAGAATTTATGGGTGATTTGAAATTAATCATACAGGTATTTGGTTCTGGGGCAAATCATGTATGGGTGCAGAAAAATGTCCTTTGTTGCAACTTTATTATCCAATATCGTAATTTTTAAACTTTTTTATTTTATCATCACGCCAGATCCCTAGCGGAGCAGGCAGACAGTAAACAGTTCCAACAGGTTATTTCTCTTTGGCTTCCTCCACTCTCATAGTTCGTCTCATACACGCTCGCGGATTACGGACACTTTTGACTTGCCTTTCAGACCGTGTGGTGGTCTATTTGGTCATGGTAAGATACTCCAGGTCTTCCCCGGTACCTAAATCCTTGTACCTCTCTACACATTTGAATTGTATATTTTAAAATTTTGTTATTTTTCAACTTTGTCACTTTTCATCTCTGACACAACATACGCAGACCTCGCACATATATATCCCTGAAAAATAATTTTATATGATTTCTCACATTCATTGACACAGTGAAATTTTAATATGAGTGGGTGCGTCACGTTTATCTTCCCCTAGTAGCAAAGGAGTACTATGTATAACTTCATAATATTGCCGATAATGTAAGGTCCCAAAGTGATAGGGGGTGAGGCTATTGCCCTTATACCGGGCACAATTCCAGAGGTTAGACTACTAGTGATAATCTTTCTATAAAAATAAACCACTGTCGTTGTACTGTCTCTCCGGCCTAGAATTCGAACCCAGAACCTCGTATCCTTAGCCGGAAAATACGCCACTAGATTTATGCCAAAATAACAAAAATGACAGTTATCTATAGATTTAATTAGTTTTTTTTATTTTTTTTTTTTCTGTCTATGACTCAAGAGATCTGGTGTGATTATATAGATAAATAAATAGAAATTTGATTTTCGTTTCATTCATGTTTCAGCAAAACTCGGAAAGTCAGCGAGTAAGTTAAATAAATTTATTTTGGAACAGCAACGGCTTGGGGATATTGAAAAGTCACTTTTTATTACTTTGTTATTATTAATTTCACTCATGCAATATAAGAATATATCATTGTCAATATTTCATCAACATTATACATTATTATTTAATCTAACAAAAGTAGTAAAAAAATAATAGCAATGCCTGCTTCGCGACGTACAATTTACATATACTGACTACTTCGCGCCAAAAAAAAAACTGTTTTTTATTTCATGATAATTACTTTTTTTTTCTTTGTGTAAACCAGGAAGGACGAAGGCGACTCCAGAGGCTCAGTCTAGACGTAATTATCTTTTATAATCATAATAAAAGGTTAATTCCTTTACATTTTTTTCTAATTTTCTTATTTCTTCCATAGCTTATCGACCGCGGCGATGATAATGAGGTAAGAGATTGTTTTTTAATTTATTAAAACACACTTTATTAAATAACATTTATTTGTCAATAAAAACAACAATAATTTACAAATATGTTTAATTTTATTCTAGTTTCAAGAAAGACGGGACAAAAGGATAGAAGATGATGACGACGGTGATTGGGTATAACTTATTATCATTATTCTTAAAATAAAAAAAAACGTCATCACCATTTCGGCCGCCATAGCTCCTGAGAGAGGATTTTATGTTCTTTTTTGGCAACTGGTTAGAGTACAAGTGTGTTTTTTTTCTTAATATGCTACCAGGCTGCTTCCCAAGCGGGAGTGCACAGGTGTTTAATGTAAACTTGCTTATCGTACAGACGTGCGAGCTTTAAACTTGCGGTTTTAACAGAACGCGTACTTACTCGGCTCGACGTCGGCGACACACGGCCAACTTGCTCATACAGTTCCGCGATGTAGTACACCGAAGGTCTTGTGTTATTTAGGGATAATATCATATTATGTTTTGAAAAACAACAAAAGAATATATAATCGGAGAGACTATGTAACGGAATGGTTAACCAAAAGTGAGAATAAAAACTCGTAAGCGCGTTCCATGTGCAACCGATTCGAAAGTTTAAACAAAATGGCGGCTCGCAGTGCTGCCACACGTACGAGCCGAGACCAGCAAAATTTCAAATCGGTTGGATCGCCGACGAGCTTGCTCAGCGATTTTAAAGTACGCGTACTTAAGGTGACACACACGCGAAAAAGGTCGTCAAACCACAAGTACGGGTACTTAATCGAACGTCTGTCACCCGCATTAGGTCCTAATATTATAAAGGACGAGCCTATTACGATTTTACCCGGGACAATGACAGACATCAAATTTAAAAAAAATCAAGAGTCATTTATTTGCACCCCGCAAGAATTTTTTTGGAACTAACGCTGTCATCAAGTGAAATGTCACTACATGACAGTCGCAGAGTTGCCGTTTGCTATAAAATTTATCTATCTATCTATCTATAACCTCACGCCAGATCCCTTGCGGGGTAGGCAGAGAGTACAGAGTTCCAACAGGTTCTTTCCTTACATACCTCTCTGGCTTCCTCGACTCTCATAGTTCGTCTCATACACGCTCGCCGGTTACGGAGACTCTTGACTTTTCCATCAGATAAGACTCGGTTTATTTGGTCTATAAAATTTACCTAAGTTTTATTTTTTTTAATTAGTTTCCGAGCGGACCCACTTGTTGAAATATCTTCTTGGAAGTACGAAACGAGAAGTACTCCCTTGTCAACGTCATCCATGAGCCAAAAGATCCTTGACGCACTATATAAGCCAATAAAAAGCACTTACAAATGTCAAAATTATTACATTTTTCACATCTGCCACTATCGAGGCCGCGTTCCGACCCGTTTAATAGAAAAAATACTCTTTATCGAGCTAGGATTCGAACTGAGAACCTCGTAATTGCCATGCACATTATCCGCCATCGAACTGCGTAGGCAGTTCAGCCAAAGATGAAAATTCTTAAATATGTTTCTTATTGATAGATTAATAGATGCCATAAATTTATCCTTTAGCTAGTCCCTTGTGAGGTCCTCGGCACAGACCCAAGCCTTTTTCGTCCACATTTAGAAAATAAACTACTTTAGAAGTATCTTGTGCTTTAACCGCTTGTGATAGAATAATGAACTTTTCCCCTAAGGATGTGCTACGATGTGATAAACAGCGACTTAAGAAGTAGAAAGAGATAATTGAAACCTGTTAGGTACTGGGCTTATCGCAAAAAAAAATTATAAAGGTAAAAAAAAACAGTTCTATAAAGAGTTCTTAGATTTACGCAAACATTATATATTAAATTAAACTACTTTTCGGATTTAATCGGGGTTTATTTTTGATTTTTAAGTTCCCGAAAAAATAATAAAGCATGTGCGTATTAATTTTTTTTTTTTTTATAAAACGTTGCCCCACACTAGGATTTATTCCTGTGTCATGGGTGCGTTTACAAACATGAAAATTCACATACACAAATACCCAGACCGGAACAAATAATTGTGGATCACACAAAGATTTGTCCCGTGCGGGACTCGAACCCGCGACTATTAGACGCATTGGGCAGAGCGGCTTAAGCTCTTAACCGCTGCGCTAAATCGTCCGTCAAAATAATTAATTATCACTTGCTTTAACGGTGAAGAAAAACATCGTGAGGAAACCTGCATGCCTAAGAGTTTCTCGAAGGTGTGTGAAGCAGCGTGGTGGACTATGGCCTAAACCCTCTCAGTTTGAGAGGAGGCCAGTGCAAAACGGTGGGACAGTTTCTTAACAGGGCTAATATTACTCGTATTATTATTAAGTTCCCGACGTTTTGAGTGCTTTGCAACACCCAGGTCACGGGACGGACTGACTCGTCCCGTTTTCCGTGACCATGGATGCTGCCAAGCACTCGAAACGTCAGGAACTTAAAAATCAAAAATAACGCCGCGATAAAATCCGAAAAAAGTTTTTTTCCAGTTGCATAAAGAGTTCAAGACAGAAAGCTGTTGATCACAGATTAATAATGCTTAAAAAATATGTATCTACAAAGTAATATTCTATATTCTTTCAAATTTAGCAGTACGGTATTTTATAGACACCAAAATAAACGTACAAAATACTTGAAAAGTGATCACATAATATATGTTCATTTTTGACAGGTAAAAGACTACCGCGAAAAAAACGTGCTTTGTACTTCATGCATTACATGTAATATATGGATTAGAGACCTAATATTTCGAAATATGATTTTTGACTGTATATTTTAAAATCCGGTAAAAGGAAAACACGTTTAAAAAAGTTTACCGATCGAAAAAAAACAAACGTCATCTCTATTGCTTTACATTTTCTAATTCCAATGCGAAATGCTTAAGAACCAGTTAATAGAATTTACTTGAAAACATAGAGAACAATTGTAGCAAAGTTCTTGTAAAGCAATTTTCAATATAATAGTGTAGTTTTTTAGAAAATGATAACATTTGCTTTTGCACATACGTCGTTTACTTTCGCGCGAGCTCGACATATCCGTCTCTTATTAATCATTTGTAAAGTTATTGCATCACTGTCACTCTTCCGATGGATAAGTGGACGATCACGGTAGGTCCTTGAGCATGAATGGATTCTTTTCTTCTTCTTCTTCTTTCTTTTTTAAAAACGTAGCCCCACACTAGGATTTATTCCTGTGTCGTGGGTGCGTTTACAAACATGAAAATTCACATACACATGATTGACGTAAACTTAACGCCTTTGAGTTTATTTATTAGCCCTGACCGTGAGGTCAACCAAATAACGCGTATTATTTAATAAACAGTTCTCGAATATACAGAGATTTAGCGTAGTGGTTAAGAGCTTAAGCCGCTCCGTCCACTGTGTCTAATAGTCGCGGGTTCGATTCCCGCACAGGACAAATCTTTGTGTGATCCACAATAATTTGTTCCGATCTGGGTATTTGTGTGTGTAAAATTTCATGTTTGTAAACGCACCCACGACACACGAGCTAACCACAGTGAGGGGCGTTTTCTTTTAAAAAAATAAAAATTAAAGAGAAACAATAACGTAACTTTCATGGACTTATAAAAAGGCGGACAGATTCTCGCTAAACAAAAAGTGATGCCCAATAGTAAGTCAATTCGCATGTACGCACCAGCTGAAACGCACACACTCACACCATAGTAAGTCTATCAGCCGCTTACGCTTCGAGCCTTATTTGACAGAAGTCGTTTTCGTAGTGAGAATACGTGAAAAGGGTGTACGTACAGACACGGGAACTGACATAAAGTAAATAATATTAACTATTGGGCTTCTCTTTTTGTTTAGCGAAATTCCGTCCCGCTTTTTTATACGTCCTTCCTTACTTCCTACAAAACTTATAAAGCAAACAAATAAACCGCAGCGCAACGACAGAGACGACGATGACGATGACGACGATGACACACGACGCGACAGGGAACGGGACAATCGAGGCGACAGGGAACGAGACGATCGTCGCGACAGGGAACGGGACGATCGACGTGACCAACGCGAACGACGCTTCCGCCTCGAAGAACAACGGGAACGATTTGATGAACGACGGGAACGACTAGATGATCGACGCGATCGCAGAGACAGGTACGACGACTTACGACGCGAGAGGGACCGCAGAGAGAGACGCGATCGTTACCAAGAACGGGACGAATTCGACGATTTCGATCGAGACGACCGCCGCGACAGGCGTGACAGACGTGATGACGAACGACGTGATGATGAAAGGCGTGAGAGAAGAGATAGGAGGGATAGAAGCAACGGGCGAGAAGAGGACAGAGAAGAATCAGATGATAGAAGAGACGAATACAGGGAATACAGGAGGGAAGAAAGATCAGATAGGGAAAGACAGTCGCAAAGAGAGAGACAGGACGATCGGCGGGATAGCGAAGACGATAGGCGTGACAACGAAGACGATAGGCGAGACAGGGAAGAGGATAGGCGAGACAGGGAAGAAGATAGGCGAGATAGAGAAGAAGATAGAAGGGAAGAGTACAGGCGAGAGGAAAATGATGTAAGTTACATACATACAAGTACATACACTCACGCTTTTATCTTACTGGTGTAGACAGAGACTACTGTTTGCCACATAGGCACTACAATTCTGATACGCCTCTTTCGCTTCATCCAGTTTATCATCCATTAAGAGTGCTACACACTTAACCCCTTTCAAAGAGACCATTAATTTGGTCGTAGCAGGTTCTTCTTAGACGATCTCTTCGAAAATGTAAGTTGTTATAGAATTACTACAGTCAATAACAGGAGTTCGAAAATTTCTTAAAAAAGTTTCGTTTTAAATTGTGATTTCGATATCAAATTCTATGTATACGTAATCTACAAGTAGTATCTCGCGGCTTCGCACCTGGGCGACATCAGTGCTACTTACTGGGTCCAACAAAAGGTAAGAACCATCCAGAAGAACCGTATAAGTACAAAAAATCGTTTAGGCGAGGATTTGGAACTCTTTACGAAATGTTATATACAAGCTGTAACATAATAAACGCAAGACCTCAGACACCCCGATTAGAGAATTGCTTCATCAATTCAAAACAATAATCACATTTCCAAAATTAAAGGTTTTACCTTTTTTTAAGCACTTTTGTACCCCTAATTATCAATGAAACTTGCACGTTTAGGTGTCCGGTTTGAGAAATACATTATAGAAATGCATTTAAAATCTCCTTATTGCGCTGAATCAAGAATAATTTAATTTTTTATAGCGCTCCAATGGAGTAAATGCATATTTTGCAAATTTAAAAAAAAATTAACATTCATTAAAAATTGTTGGAATCAATTCAGTTACCGATTTAGAACAAACTACTTTCAGGTCTTGCGTTTATTAAGTTACACCTTGTATAAATATATACAGGGTGGATTTCTGAGACGGGGCAGCTACCTCAACCATTGTAGCTACAGGAAAACAGACTTAGGAAACTATCCTTAACTTATTGCAATATTTTGAGCTAAGTCCAAAAATCTACTCTATATATAACTCAGTCTATACCGGCCCACCGTTAAGAAAGGTCTTCTCGAGGTAAAAGAGCTTAGGTCATATGTCACGCGGACCCAGTGCGAGTTGGTAGAAGCCGATTTGTGGTCACCTGCTGTTGGAAATTATCAAGCCCATAAGGCTTCCAACTGAGATCAATGGCTAAGCGCGCAATTAACTGTTATAAAGTTTTCGGGGCATACAGACGAACGTAATGAAAATACCATAAATGGTCACCCATCTAAGACTGACAGAGTGCGGAATGGTGGAGGAATTACACACTATCAGCCTATACTGCCCATTGCTGGTCAAAGGCTTTCTCGCAAATCGAGGTGAGAGAGATCAAGTCATACTCCACCACGCGGACCCAGTGCAGATTGGTGGAGTCAGGTTTGTGGCCACCTGCTGTTGGAACTTATCACCTGCCTATAAGGCTTCCCACTCAGCTTAACAACTACCACATTAAGCGGTAACCGGGACCAACGGCTTAACGTGCCTTCCGAAACACGCAGATGCTCGAATATGCAAATGCCACAACGGTCACCCATCTCAGGCCAACCGAGTCGAACGCTGCTTAACCTTGGTGATCGGTAAGAAAACCGCGGTCTCACAGCGCCACGAGTGCTTCAGGGGAGAGGAATATTTTTTTTTTTTTTTTAGTTGCGCGAAAAATAATTAGTTGTGATTTATAGAAATATTAGCTCTACCCACAACTTTGTTCGCGTTATTTTTAGGCGCATATTTCACACCCTAAGCTTTTTTTGCGACAAAAGTTAGCATATGTCCTTCCCCTGGATAAAATCTATGTCCTTACCAAATTTAATCAATATCTGTTCAGCGGTTTTGGCGTGAAAAGGTAACAGACAAACAGACAGACAGAATTACTTTCGAATTTATAATATTAGTAGGGATTAGATTTAGGACCTCTTTCATCAACCTAGAGTCAAGTGCCGGTTAGTTAATTCTCAATTAGCGTTACTCGGCAATCAAAACTGGCTAGGTTAACCGTCGGATAGGGCTACTCAGTGATGGTGAAATTCGTACATAGACTTGCAAATTTCATTGTCGATTAGTCTACTTTAGACTTCACTTGAGAGTAATGAAAAAGACCCTTACGAAATATCACACATAAAATAAAACTATTTTTCGGTATTTATCCTGATTTATTTTTGGGTTTTTAAGTTCCCGCGTTTCGAGTGCTTTATAGCACCTATGGAGCCAGGAGGAACTGAGATGAATAATTTAGAGTTTGATGGAATAACAATGACTAGGACGTCACTAGGACGTCAAACACCTCAGTCCCTCCCGTGACCATGGGTGCTGTAAATCACTCAAAACGTCGAGCACTTAATAAAATAATAGTAAAAAGACGAAGCACTCAAAACGTCGAGCACTTAATAAAATAATAGTAACAAAACATTTTCACAAACAAGCTTATGCAGTTAGGTGGTGGTGAAATTTAAAACGGCCAATCAAACTGAAATATGTATATAAAATTTCGTGTCTAGCGTAGGCCAGAGGGCTGTTTTTATTCTCTTATCGCAATCGATAGCGCATTGTTTTGACCACGTGACTTTTCGTTGCAAAATGTCATTCCCATACATTTTTCCGCTTTCTATTAGCGTTAACGACTGAAGATTGTTAACTTGGCTATAGGCGCAGACATGTCAAACACTGAGCATTTTCTTGTGGCCCGACTCAATTTTAAAATAGATAATGGGGCTGCGAGCGTGTTATAACAGTTTTGGAAATTTAATAAATATAGGTACTTGTCCTACCTAGCAGTGTAGCCTAGTGGTTAGACCGTTGGACTGCAAAGTCAGCGGTCTCGGGATCAAACCCAGGCACGCACCTCTGTCTTTTAGAAGGCATGTGCAAAAATTAAGTATCACTTGCTTTAACGGTGAAGGAAAACATCGTGAGGAAACCTACATGCCTGAGAGTTTCTCGAAGGTGTGTGAAGTTCACCAACCCGCACTAGGCCAGTGTGGTGGACTATGGCCTAAACCCTCTCAGTGTGAGAGGAGGCCCGTGCCCAACGGTGGGACAGTCTCTTAACCGGACTAATATTATATTATTTACTTATTCTATAATAGTACTCTTTTCGTTATGATTTTTAGTAGTATGTCTTCTTTAAGATTAGATTTTGCGGCCCACCTTGTCTACGGCCTTCATACTTTTGGCCCACCAGTGACTTTGAGTTTGACATGGCTGCCGTAGACCGTTGACCGTTGAGGAATTCCTACGTCTGGAGCCAATCCTGGCAATAGAATCAGGTCTTGCTTACCATAAAGATGCATTGTCATCGGAACTTAACTACCATGTAAAATTTCAACTCCACGGGTTAAGAGGAAGTGTTTTTAATAAAGCTTGCAATATTTGACCTACAAACATTGCCAATTGCCAAAAATAGTTTTCTTTCATGGTTGTGGTTTTTCAGAGACGCAGTGATCAAGATAGGGAGGAGGAATTTGACAAAAATCGTGCATTGAAAGTAAGGCCACTGATAATATTTGCTCAGTCTAGTGATTAGATTGAAAGCCTGGAGCTAATGGATTTGATCCCTTTACGAGACAAATCTTTGTGACCCACAAATGTTTAAGTCTGGGCTTTTGTGTATGAGTTTCATGTTTACGTAGGGACCCTTATCACAGGAAGAATTTCTTAAATTCCGTAGAGCAGCGTTATTACACAAAAAATAATCTATCTGTAACATCACGCCAGATCAGAGGCAGGGAGTACAGAGTTCCAACAGGTTCTTTCCTTACATACCTCTCTGGCTTCCTCCACTCTCATAGTTCGTCTTATACACGCTCGCCGGTTACAGAGACTCTTGACTTGTCCTTCATATAAGACTCGGTCAATTTAGTCATGATAAGATTAGTCATTCAAAATAATAACAAAATAAAAAAATATTACACTATAAATTTCACATTTCGTTATAATGATCTCAAACATGGTCTTTGCAGATTAATCATTTAAAAAAATCAGAAGTACAAAATGTGAGACGTAGCGCAGCGGGTATGTGGTGTCCTCAGCGATCACCATAGTTAAGCAACATTCTGCTCGGTCAGTCTAAAATAGGTGACCGTCCGAAACTATTTCAATTCTCGATCATCACCTTTCTCTTTGTTCCCAACAATGTCCTTAGCGAACCCCATCGTTAAGCAGCATTCAGCTCGATCAGTCCGAGATGGGTGATCGTTTGTGGCATTTCCGTTATCGCTATTCTCCGTACTTCAGAAGGCACGCTAAAACGTTTGTCAAAGTTATCATTTCATTTCGTCGTTAAGCCAAGTTTAGAAGCCTTATACGCTTGATAAGTTGATCACAAACCTGCCTCCGCCAATCCGCACTGGAAATATTCATTCTTACCTCGATTGAGAAGAGAAGCCTTTGCCCAGCAGTTCGACAGTAAAGGTTGATTTATACATAACATGCATAATTATGTGTATTCTTCACACATTTCCCGTCAGTTTGAGATATTGTATAAAATAATTGTTTTTTTCTAGATCAGCCTGGAAGCTATGACGGTAAGACAAACTGATTATTTTGCAAAAAAAATTCAATTCGAAGATTCCCTGACAGATGATATAGTCTAGACTAATACCCGCAGCTATAAACATTAAATTACTTAGTATTAAAAATTTACTTAGCCGAGTAATTATGTATTTAAAATTCCATACTTAGCTAAGAAAACTATCCTTTGACATTTCTTACTTTTGACATTTTCTCAAATAAAGGATAAGGTTTCGTCACATAGCCGACGCAGCGCGACGGGAGCGCGACGGTGGCGCGGCTTGTAGAGTTGTAATGTACTGAAATGTACGGGAGACGCCACACAGCGCAGCCTCGAGCGCTTTCGTCGCGCTCCCGTCGCGCTCCGTCGCCTATTTGACCAAACCTTCAAAATTATGTACTAAGTAAATATATGAGTAAAATTATCTACTGAGACATATTTATAGATACGGGTGCTAACTCAGCCGTTCCCAGGATTTGCAAACTAATTAATAAAAATAGTGATCTATATGATCTGCATGCTGACTCACTAGGCAAGTTCCGCAGCATAATATATAAAGCTGCATACTTAAATAATTAGATAATTTATTCAATTCGTTTTTTTTCTTGTCAATTAATTCCTTTTTTATTTTTTTATTATTCATATACTAATTTATAATTATTAATATCATTTCAATTTTATTATTTAATTCTATATGCTAGTTGTTCTTCTAACTGCTTGAAATAGCCACATATTTTGTTTTAAATTAAATTAGACTACTAACATCAATTGTAAAGCACGCTGTGCACACCTGTAATAGATTGATGCACTATGAATGTGTGTGTGTGTGTGTGTGTGTGTGTGTGTGTGTGTGAATGATGTACGCTGTTAGCCGCTAGGCCTTTACAGCTTCACCGGATTTAAAGGCGAGCGTGCAACCACTACCCTCTAGCCAGCCAGAAGGGCAAGAGGCGACATACTCGAGGGCGCCCTCGGTTGGGACAGTCGCTGTAGGGGGACGGGTGCACTACTAAGTGCACCGGTCAACCGCCGGCTATGGGACTACTACGTCGTCGTCGTCGCCCGTATTCTGAGCGGAAAGAAGGGATGACAAAGCATCGGGGGGGTCGGTGAGAACATGTCGCGGCCGGCGGTGGCGGCAGGGGTCGGAGGGGAGATCGTAGTCGGCGGTGGCTACGATTAACGGATTCGCATGGGTAGATGCGTTCGCGAAGTGACGTGTTGACGCCTTTTTAATAAAGGCGCGAATAGGTTCGAGACCTAGATCGGAGTGGACTATGAATGTATTGGCCTGAGTTTTATATGTTTGTATATGTGTAATCGATTGTTGGTGAGTCAATAAACTGAAATAAAAATAAGTCGTCCGTAGACACCAGGAATTATTACTGTGTAGTACACTACACAGTAATAATTCCTGGTGTCTGTTAACAACTATTTACGGATCAAAGACCAGTCCCTTGCGAGAATCGAAGCGACTACTCAATGCAGTGGACGGAGAGGCCTAAGCTAAGCACTAAACCAGGTCTTCCGTCAATTTTGGATGATGAAAGAATCTATCGAGGGTGCTACAGGCCATGAGTTATCGCTAATGTTATGTACAAAAATTTTACCGCCGTATAATTAGATATCAGGTATTTTCTTTACAGAGTCCTCAACTAGATGTCTTGGCCAGACAAATGGATGAACTGTCATCGGTAAATATATTTTACTCTGAATCTACAACGTGGGTACTGTCTATAGAACAAAGAATACTAATCGATATATGAATAACTGAATATTTTCAGTTTGATCCCTTGCAGGGTAGGCAGAGAGTACAGAGTTCCAACAGGTTCTTTCCCTACATACGTCTCTGGCTTGCTCCACTCTCATAGTTCGTCTCATACACGCTCGCCGGTTACGGAGACTCTTGACTTGCCCTTTTTATTTTCAGTTCAATAATTTTGTTACCCATCAAATTCACATATTTTTTCTTGATTTATACAATACTAACTGTTATCCGCGGCTGCGCACGCGTTTGCTGCTTGCGGTTACATTTTGTTATTTATTTTTAAATATCTTTATAAATTATGGCTGCGAAACATTAGGGAGTGGACCGGAATTGCCAGCGTTGAGCAGTTGTTCCATATGGCTCAAGAAAAAAGTACATACGTAGAGCTGACGGCCAACCTCCAGTAATGCAGAGGCACATGAAGAGAGAGAGAGAGAGAGATAAATTATACCTATACGTTATTTCGATGAACTATACACTACTGTAAAGTTTCATCAAACTCAATTGAGCACTTTTTCCGTGAAAGATTAAAAAACATCCATACAAGCCTATCCTTACAAATGCGAATGCGTAATGCACAATGTAATGTTCGCAAATGCGATCCTATTCACCCTATTCACCAAACCGCACTTCTATTTTGAGAAAGAGACGATGCTATATACTGGTTGCGTACTGCCGACGCAGCGCGACGGAAGCGCGACGGTGCCGTGGCTTGGCGAGTTGTAATGTACCGCCGCGTGGTTCCCGGCTTAGAATAGGACCAACCCATTTCATCCCATCGGGTGTCGTACAAGGCGACTAAGGGAAATCTAGGGAATGGGCAGCAGCGTTCCCTTAGCACTTCGACGACCAATAACTGCGCTCGCCAACCCGCCTGCCAAGCGTGGCGAGTATGGCAAACACCCCCAAGTATGGACGAATGTAAGAAAATTAGGCCCCTAGTCCCCGGCGGTCCTGTTCGTCCTGGCCACGGTAGCAGCCATGGTAACGACAGGACAAGGGGTGCTAAGAATCTCCGGCAGAGATTCTGCTACCACCAACACCGAAATTTGGCCCTGGTGACATACAACGCACGCACGTTAAGGACAGATGAGAAGCTTGTTGAGCTGGAAGAAGAGATAAACAAGTTGCGGTGGAATATTGTAGGTTTATCGGAGGTCCGAAGAAAGGGCGAGGACACGATAACCTTAAAATCCGGCAACTTGTTTTACTACCGGGAGGGCGAACAGCAGTCCCAAGGTGGTGTCGGATTTATCGTCCACAAGTCACTCATAGACAACGTTGTGTCCATCACTAGTGTGTCGAGCAGGGTAGCGTACCTGATACTCAGAATATCCAAAAGATATTCGCTGAAGGTCATACAGGTCTACGCACCGACCTCGACATACTCAGATGATGACGTCGAAGTTATGTATGAGGACATTAGTAGAGCCATACATACTTCCAAAACACACTTTACAGTGGTTATGGGTGACTTCAATGCGCGGCTGGGCAAACGGGGCGATGATGAGTTGAGAGTGGGGCAATTTGGATATGGGCAGCGCAACCCCAGGGGTCAGAGGCTGGCCGAATTCCTGGAGAAGGAGGGACTCTTTATGATGAACTCTTTCTTCCAGAAGCCGCCTCATAGGAAATGGACCTGGATGAGCCCTGATGGTTCCACCAAAAATGAAATAGACTTCGTAATGAGCACCAAGCGACAAATATTTAATGATGTCTCCGTGATCCACAGGGTAAAAACCGGCAGTGATCACCGAATGGTCAGAGGCACATTAAATATTAATGTCAAAATGGAAAGATCGCGTCTGATGAAGTCTACGCTCCGACCTTGTAATGCACATATCCAAAACCCCGAGAACTTTCAACTCGAATTGGCAAACCGCTTCGAATTGCTAGACAGCAGCGCATCAGTGGACGAAATCAACAACAGGCTGGTAGAGACTGTCCATACGGTCGGGTCCAAGTATTTTAAGCCCCACCGTAAAAATAGACCTCAAAAACTATCCAACTACACCCGAAACCTCATGGCTGAGCGACGTTCCATGACGCTCCAAACCTCCGATGATGCTAAGTCCTATAGGCAGCTCAATGGACAGATATTGAAGTCCTTGCGACAAGACTTACGGTCCTTCAATACAAGGCGTATTGAGGAGACCATAGCACAGAACAAGGGCTCTAAAGTGTTCGCAAGAGACGCGTCTATTGGGCAAAGCCAGTTGACGAAGCTGAAGACGGAGGACGGAAACGTAACGTCGAATAGGTCGGAGGTGCTCAGGGAGATAGAGAGGTTCTATGGGCAGTTGTATACCTCAGTAGCTGAACCTGTTGTTGACTTGGTAAAAGACCCAAGAGCCAAGCTAACCCGACACTACACTGAAGATATCCCGGACATCAGCCTGTACGAGATTGGGATGGCTCTCAAACATCTTAAAAACAACAAAGCGCCGGGTGAAGACGGAATTACCGCAGAGCTTCTGAAAGCGGGCGGATCGCCGGTACTTAAAGTCCTTCAGAGGCTGTTTAATTCCGTCTTGCTCGAAGGAAAAACGCCGGAAGCGTGGAACAGGGGTGTGGTGGTACTCTTTTTCAAGAAAGGTGATAACACTTTACTGAAGAATTATAGGCCCATCACACTGCTGAGCCATGTTTATAAGTTGTTTTCGAGAGTCATCACGAATCGTCTCGAACGCAGGCTTGATGACTTCCAGCCTCCCGAACAAGCCGGTTTCCGGAAAGGCTTTAGTACCATAGACCACATACATACGCTGCGGCAGATTATACAGAAGACCGAGGAGTATAATCGGCCACTATGCTTGGCGTTTGTGGACTATGAGAAAGCCTTCGATTCGATAGAGACTTGGGCGGTTCTTAGATCTCTCCAGCGATGCCGCATTGACTATCGGTACATCGAAGTGTTGAAGTGCTTGTATAATAACGCCACCATGTCAGTCCGAGTACAGGGGCAGTGCACGAAGGCGATCCCCATAAAAAGAGGAGTAAGGCAGGGAGACGTCATTTCTCCGAAACTGTTTACGGCCACCTTAGAGGACGCCTTCAAGCTCTTGGAATGGCAAGGACTTGGCATCAACATCAATGGCGAATACATCACTCACCTTCGATTTGCCGACGACATTGTGGTCGTGGCGGAGTCGCTGGAAGATCTAGGACGAATGCTCGGTGACCTCAACAGAGTATCTCAACAAGTGGGCCTTAAAATGAACATGGACAAAACGAAAATAATGTCTAACGTCCATGTCGTACCCACCGCACTCACCGTTGGGAACTCTACTCTTGAAGTTGTCGACGAATACATTTACCTGGGACAGGTAGTCCGGTTAGGTAGGTCCAACTTTGAGAGAGAGGTCAATCGACGAATCCAACTCGGCTGGGCAGCGTTCGGGAAACTGCGCAACATCTTCTCATCCAAAATACCTCAGTGCCTTAAGACTAAAGTTTTTAGTCAATGTGTGTTACCAGTGATGATATATGGATCAGAGACGTGGTCTCTTACAAAGGGTCTCATAAAAAAGCTCAGAGTTGCTCAGCGAGCTATGGAGAGAGCTATGCTCGGCGTTTCTCTACGCGATCGAATCAGGAATGAGGAGATTCGTAGAAGAACCAAGGTCACCGACATAGCCGTTAAGATTAGCAAGCTGAAGTGGCAATGGGCGGGCCACATAGCGCGTAGATCGGACGGGCGTTGGGGCAGAAAGATTCTAGAGTGGAGACCACGTATTGGCAAGCGCAGCGTGGGACGACCGCCTGCCAGATGGACCGACGATCTTGTGAAAATCGCAGGAAGTCGTTGGATGCAGGTGGCATCGGACCGGTTACGCTGGAAAGCGATTGGGGAGGCCTATGTTCAGCAGTGGACAAGTATAGGCTGAGATGATGATGATGATGAATGTACTAAAATGTACGGGAGACGCCACACAGCGCTGCCCCGCTCGACGCGACGGCAAACTTCACGACCGAACGTAGCCGACGCTTTCGTCGCGCTCCCGTCGCGCTCCATCGGCTATTTAATCAAACCTTAAATGTTTCTTGCTCACCGCTAAGTCAGATTATAATCTATATATCTATACATATATAATAAAACTGTAACCGAGCCAAATCTGCACATTGAATATTTTATGGGAATTTTAATTGGGGTACACTTCCTTATCGTTATAGAGACCAAAACACTTTTTTGGGATTATTGTCTGTCTGTCTTTTTGTTTCAATCACGCAAAAGAGAGATTCTCATAGACACAGCTTGACCGAACAAATACAATACCTACCTAAATTAAGGCGATAGAGTATTTACCTTTTTCGTATACGAATATATTTTTGACATTTCAGCGATATGGAGGACGAGGTGTAAGTATGAATTTCAACAATCCTTTTTAAATGTTTGTTATACAGTCTATTGGGCTCAAAAATTTCTTTATAACTCCACACCGTGGCTAAAGAGCATAATATCACTACGGCTAATACTGCTATTTATCAGATAAATCTGTTTTCTGATTCTTTTCTTAAGCTCCCATGATGTACTCTACTGACTACTCTCCCTTTTCACCCCGATCTTTGGAACCTAATATTAATGACCTGTTGACATTTTCCGCAACACTTTTTGTAGCTTAATAGGGTTGGTACAGAAAACAAAGTTCAAAGGGATATATCCTTAAAGGACCCTTATTCGCTATGACCAAACGCGGCGCGTTACGATAACGCCGTGACGTGTTAGTGTAATGGTGTTCTGAATGCCACTAGAGTATCGCTAAACGATCATTTCTATCAAACAAAAACAATTCATCGGCAAAATTTAGTTTGCTATTAAAAGATTGAGGCGCTCGTGGCGCTGTGCGTCGGCGGAGTTCTTAGCGATCACCACGGTTAAGCAACGTTTGGCTCGGTCATATTGAGATAGGTGACCGTTTGTGGCATTCCCATACTCGAGGGTCTCGGAGCTTCAGAAGGCACGTTAACTTGTTGGTCCCGGTAATCACTTCATGTGGCGGTTATAAGTTAAGTTGGAAGCCTTTCAGACGGCTTGATAATTTTGATTTTACTGCCTCGTTGGTCTGGTGGCAAAGCGCATCGCTTGGTGAACACGAGGTCCTGGGTTCAAATCCTAGGTCGGGCAAATGAAGTTTTTCTAACGAAAACTTCCCAGTATGAGTCCGGAGTCTGGAATTGTGCCCGGTATATGGCAATAGGCTCGCCCTCTATTACATGGGACCTATCACCGTCGGCGAAAAGTGGGTGTACTCAGTCCACCTCTGCTACCCCCGCTTAGGGAATATAAGCGTGACGGTGTGTTTAATCATTTCACGAAGTTACATTACATGATTGGTCATAGCGAATGGGCTTTAAAATAAATACGAATCCTAACTTTTATTTTATTTGTTTTATTTTCTCGTATTATACTACAGAAAATAATACCATAAACATAGACTAAGCAGCAACAAAAAAACCCTATATATCACACGAACCCTTAAAACTCAGCTAGTTTCCTTAAGACCGGAACTTGTATAAAATGTACACAATAATATTTTATCCAATTCCCGGACCGGGTATAACCCGGATATGGGCCGGATAAACACCGGATCCCGGTTATTGCTTTTATTAAAATTTTATAAAGTATTAAAGTAAATGTATTATAATTTACAGGCTTTGAAAGTTACTTACGTGAGTTCTAATATTTTGATAACATATTATTATTTGGAAATACATTGTACTTTTTTACAAGAGTTGAGACCGAGCATAATAGTTGCTCGTTTATAACTTTAAGTACGAGACTGATATTCTTTAAATTTAAATAAATTAAATTTAAATAAATATTTGAGCAATTACTCAATGTTCAGATTATAAAGTGATGTGATTATTTCCTCTCATTATTATAATACTAATACTGCAATTCGATAAATTGTATTAAATTACAAAACGCACCAATGTTTTTGAAAACCCAGAGATTCTTCCTAGATTCTTTTGTAAGTCTCAAAAACCAAATCTCAGACTTTTTATGTTATTTTATACTATTTATTTTATAATAATATGTATTTTAAAATGTTTTAGAATCCGCCACAAGTATCTGGGGTAAGTCAGACGTTTAAGTACAACAATATTTTCATTAAAACCTTTTTTTTTTAAATTTAACCGGTTCCATCGGGAACCGAGAACCTAAAGCGTAAATCAAAAATTTACCCGATCGGATATGTTGTACTCGAAGTATTGTTTATTTTTAATTATTGTTTCAGACAAATGCACAAGTTCACGATTTAGGCGTACGTATGACAGACATTCTAAAAACATAACATTTTAATTAAGTTAATGAATCAATATTACCTAATAAAATTGTTTTGTTTAATAGACACTGAGCTTCAAATATGTGAGTAAAAATATGTTAATATTTTTTCATAAGATTATTACTTAATTGTTTAATATTGATTCTCTAAGGCCTCGGGCAGAATATTGAATAAATAAATCAGCTGATACAGGACAAAAGTCACCCGGCACAAATAGTGTTGGTAAAGAATAGGTCGTTCTCCATGTGGACCCAGTGAAAATTGGTGGAGTAAAATATTTTAAAATTATATACAAGGTGTAACATAATAAACGCAAGACCTCAAACACCCCGATTAGAAGATTGCTTTATAAAGTCAAAACGAAATCCAAATTTTCAAATTTAAAGGTTTTTACCCATTTTTAAAGCACTTTTATACTCTAATTAACAATGAAACGTGTACGTGTATGTGTGCGTTTTGAGAAATACGTTTTAGGAATGCGTTTAGAATCTTCTTGCTAGGAATCAAGAATATATTTATTATTTTATAGAGCACTGAAGGAGTAAAAGCATTTTTTGCAAATTTAAAAAAAATGTAAAATACATTAAAAATTGTTGGAATCAATTCAGTTACCCATTTAGACAAACTACTTTCCGGTCTTGCGTTTATTATGTTACAGCTTGTAGTTGGTAAAATGTTAAAATAACAACCAATGTCAACTTTTTTGTGTTTTTAGCTTGCACCGTTTGAATATCGAGAGGTAAATATATTATACGGTCACATGTAGAATTAGTAGTTCAAGATCTTCAGTACGCATACACATCATCACCAGACCAGTCGAGAAAGAGTTGTCAGATACGTTTGTATGTCATCAGTCTAACTTATCAGCGGAACAGTGTCCACTGCACGACTAAGGCTTCCTCTAGAGATCACAACAGAGACTGGTTTTGTGCTCTGCGCATCCAACTTTTCCCGTTACGTTTACCAGGTCATCGGTTTATTTTGCGAGGGCCTGCCCACTCCACGTTTTCTGGTACGCGGTCGACCCTTTCTTCTCCAATGGCCGTTAGTTTCATGAGCGATGTGGCCCACCACTTAGGCCTGCAATTCGTACGCAAATGTCCATATTTTATTTAAATAATCTGAACCAGCTCTCGTAGCAGGGTAAGCCTATTATCATGACAAACTGCTATCTAGTACCTAATAGCAACGGAATTTCTAGCACCAAGGGATTCTACATTACTCCGTAGAGCTATCTTGTTTTAAATAAATAAAATACTGCTCATATATGTTTAACCTCAAAGTTAGACTTAGTTGTACGTACTACTCCCACATTTCGCCAAAGTATTATTAGACTTAATGTAATAAGAGGTGAACCCGTCGCTATTTTTCAGCCATTTCGTGCCTTATGCTCGTTCGCTAAAGATTCTCACAGGTTTCCTAAAAATAACAATAGCAGTCTGGTTAGCTTCTTGAACGAGGTGAACGTTATGCGAAATGGATTACCACTCCTTTTTCTTCTAATTAATTACTTATTTATAGCCCATCACCCACAACCACTCTCAAGGGGTAAGTTTCTTCACATTATAAAATATATACATAAACATCACGCTTGTAGGAGAACATAAACCATTCAACGGGGCACTTGTGTAAATGCGAGCCTAAAAACACATCACACTGCTAAACAAGATGTCACCCAAACACTTTTCCGGTAGCTTACTATGAGTTGAGTTTAAAAATTGTACCGCTCTTATACGAGGAACTAAAAAATGCACCATGCTAAAGATTTTGACAGATACAAAATGTCACATAAGGAAAATTATAGGTAGAGCTACAAAACCTTTACGACTAAACTCACTCTGAAAAATAGATTTTTTGTCATTATTGTGGTGAAAATTGGGTGAAAATGTCATATTTGTACCATTTATGCCCCATTTTATATTATTTTACCACACTACTAAACTTGCAATTCTCACAAAAAACGTAGGTACTCATATTCTGGAATGGATATACCTGTATGCTCTTTATATGTCCTTACTCATTGTATTGTGCAATATAATGTACCCTTTTTATCTGTTTAGTACGTCTCAATAGACTACAGTCCTTATCTTCTGAATCGAGTTGTGAGTATTCCAAATTGATTCCTTACATATTTCATGAATATTTATGAGATCAAAAAATTTTTACTTAATTTATGCACTTATTATTTTGTTTAGATGTCAGGCAACTTAGTAAGTACTTTTATTTACCAGAATGTTTATATTTTATCGCTAACTTTCTTATTAAATAAAATATAAATAAACTAACTTTTCATTTCAGCGTAGCAAGCAACGACAATATTAGCAACAACAACAACGGAACGAAATACGGATGGCTTAATGTGATACGACTGTTATTGGATAACGGACCCGATGTGAAACTATTATTAAAATATTTCAATATCATCGTGCTAATAAAGAGCATAGCTGCAGCAAAATATGGTCTTATTTCTATTTAAATTTTTTTTTTTTATAAAATTACCCTTATTCACCTTAAATATACTCATAGATACTCAAGTACTCATATTAGTATTATATTTCCAATCCTATAACGTCAAAGCCATCTGTTCGTTCCATTTGCAATTTTATCATTACTTTAAACATATAATAAACGTTATCACTTTCTAATCCGTAAAAAAGAAAGAGATATATGGCCAAGCACACCACCTTCCTTTTTTTATGTCAAAACTGTCAAATGGCATGTTTTGCTTCGCATTCACGATTTCACATTCAGATTTAATTTGTTGAATGAATTTCAAATAAATTACAATAAAACTCTACAAAATGTCTACATCTTTAGACCAGAAAGCATACTTGCAAAAGTATCTTAGTGGCCCGTCTGAAGATAAAAAGAAAAAGAAGAAAAAAGCTATTAAAGGCAAAGGGTGAGTTCTATCCCATTTTTCAATAATTCTCCTTTTATCAGAAATAATGGTGTATTGAATTTTGTTCTATGCGTAGTAAAATACGTAATGACGTGTGTAATAGTCGATATTCGGCTTTCTTTTCCATTGTTACTAGTATTTCATACACCTCATTTGTGAATGAATAATGATAGAAAATGCTATACAGCAAAACCTGCATTGATAACTTCGGAAAAATATAGTCATATATAAACAAAAGATTCAAAAATGAGGAACTTAAATTTGATTTGTTAATCACTCATCAGTTTATCTAAGATCACTAAATAGCATAAGATACTATTTCTAAGTGATCTATCTATGTCATGACGCCAGATCCCTTGCAGGGTAGGCAGAGAGTACAGAATTCCAACAGGTTGTTTCCTTACATACCTCTCTGGCTTCCTCCACTCTCATAGTCGACTCATACACGCCGATTATGGAGATTCTTGACTTATCCTTCAGATATGACACACTATTTGGCCATGATAAGGTAGTCTAGGTCTTTCCCGGTCCCTACATCCTTCGACATTCGCATTGCATATCTGTTTTGTCATTCTTTCTTTATGCCCGAACTGACGGAGCATACCCTTTCTCACCTTTACACCGATACTATATTACATACCTGGTCACTTTCTTACTATGCTGTTGGGCATTTCTACGCGATACAATCATAATATATCAGTATATAGTATCACCCTGCTGGGCAAAAGCGTTCTCTCACAAATTAAGATTACAGAGAATATACCTCACCCAGACCTAGTGCAATTGATGAAAACCATGTTTGTGGCTACCTACCGTTGGAACTTATCAAGCCATCTGGGCTTAACAACTGTCCCAATATTTATTTATTATTATAAGAAACTCAACAGCTTGTGTTCTATACACATCGCTAACAGTGTAGATCAGGCATGTCAAACTCAATCACTGGTGGGCCAAAAGCTAATCTTAAAGAAGACATACTACTGAAATTCTTAACGCAAGAAGTACTTTTATAGGCCAAGTATATTTATTAAATTTCCAAAACTGTTTTCGACACGCTCGCGGGCCGCGTTATCTAGGTGTTTGATTCATCATTAAGTTCATTATGCTGTTATTTACTAGGAGTACCTATAACAGAACCTGTAAAAGAACCAAGGTCACCGATATACCCCTTAAGATTAGCAAGCTGAAGTGGCAATGCGCGGGCCACATAGCGCAAAGATCGGACGGGCGTTGGGGCAGAAAGATTCTAGAGTGGAGACCACGTATTGGCAAGCGCAACGTGGGATGACCACCTGCCAGATGGACCGTCGATCTTGTGAAAATCGCAGGAAGTCGTTGGCAACCGGTCCGATGCAGGTGGCATCGGACCGGTTACGCTGGAAAGCGATTGGGGAGGCCTATGTTCAGCAGTGGACAAGTATAGGCTGAGATGATGATGATGACCTATAACAAAAACATCTTAAGCCAATAACAGAGTTTGGAGGCATCTTAAGCTGTTAGAAATGTAATGAAAAGTTGATCAGTACAGTAGAGCCTCACTTATCTGCCACTATTAAAAAACTAGGGGTGCTGGATTATTGGAATGTTCGGAAAACTGGATTGTAAAGAAAGGTTCATAATAAATAAAATAAAGCATTTCAAAGGGAATATATTTCTTCTCAGCGCGTCTTCCGCCGCGCTCCAGCGCCTTCGTAATAGATCGTTCAATTTTGATGCTTGCTAGAAACCTTTGAATTTGGCCAAAAAGTATTGGTGGTAGTTTTGGCCGAAGGTTCAGTGGGATACTAGTGCCAGATTATTCAACTTGCCGTGAAGTGCCAGATTAGTGAGACTCTACTGTATGTGTTTAGTATAAAATAAAAGTATACATACAAAACCAAGCACTTAATGATAATGTAACATCAAATTAAAAGGTGTGAATATTGCAGCATGGTTATATCATTATTTATCTTACTAACAGTGTGTGTATTAATTTTTTAGGATATGTAATTTTGAATAAATTAAAGGGTACTTAGATTTACGTGAATATTACAAACACCGTCACGCCTATATTCCCCAGAAGGGGTGGCAAAGGTGTACTGAGTACACCCACGTTTCGCCGACGATGTTAGGTCCCATGTAATAGCGGGCGAGCCTATTGCCATATACCGGGCACAATTCCAGACTCCGGACTCATACTGGGAATTTTTCGTTAGAAAAACTACATTTGTCGGACCTAGGATTTGAACCCAGGACCTCGTGATCGCAAAGCGATGCGCTTTGCCACCAGACCAACGAGGCAGTGAATATTACACATGAAACAAAACTATTTTTCGGATTTTATCGCGGTTTATTTTTGTTTTTTAAGTTCCCGACGTTTCGAGTGCTTTGCAGCACCCATGGTCACGGGAAGGACTAAAGTGTTAGACGTCCAAAAGGCATAGTTGTTGCCGGGTACACTCAAACTTCTTAATTATTTTTGTTGGTACGGTCTATGCAGAATGAGCTCACGGTGTCTTGAGGCCTTGTAGTGTTATGCTTGGTTTTGGATTTGATTATATCCTCGCAAAACAACCTTGGTAGGAATCAGTGTTCTTTCACGAGGATTTGTGGTCTATCAAATCTGATACAATGGCGGGTGCTGTCAAGGACATGTTCACAGACTGCAGATTTCTTTGAGCGACGGTGTTTTTGGTCAGCTGTGTTCTTTAACCCGTCGTCGAAACGTCGGAAACTAAAAAAAAAAAACCGCGATAAAATCCGAAAAATAGTTTTATTTCATAAATTAAAGGGGTCAATATTTGAGAAGCTTGCATTGTAATTCCAAGGCAGCCAAGTCATAACCGCATTTTTACCATAGTTGGTATGCTAAAGAGAGACACTAAATAATTCACAACCATCTGGAGTGCCTTCTAGAGAAATGCTCAAAAACAAAATTACCAGAAATGGTCACTTATTTCAAGTCTGACAGGACCGATAGCTGCTTAACTTTGGTCATTGATAAATCAGTGGTCCCACAGAGGTACACACTCTCACAGTATTATACAATAGTATTAGTATTTTTCGGATTTAAAATACCCTTCGGAATAAAACACCTCAGTCCTTCTCATAACCTTGGGTGCGTTAAAGCACTTAAGTTACTTAATTACTACGCACTTAAATAATTATGTAAACATGAGGAACTTAAAATCCAATAATAACCTATGATAAAATTCTGAAAACAGTTTTATTTTAAATTAATAAACACTACCTATATCGTCATGCCAGTTCCCTAGGCAGAGAGTACAGAGTTCCTCTCGTCCGGTGAAGCTGTAAGGCCCTGCGGCCGACAGCGTTGATCATTTCCACACACACACAAAAATGTACAGTTCCTACAGGTTCTTTTCTTACAGACATCTCTGGGTTCCTCCACTCTCATAGTTCGTTTTATTGATAAACGCCATCGCGCCTATATTCCCCAAGCGCGGGCGCCAGAATAGTAGTGTCTATACCAACTTTTCGCCGACGATGCTAGTTCCCATGTAATAGGGGCGAACCTGTTGCCATATAACGGGCACAATTCTAGTTTTCGGATTGATGCTGTCCAACCTAGGATTTGAACCCAGGACCTCGTGTTCATAAAGCGCACAATTCGCCATTAGACCAACGAGGCAAATCTATTAATTGCGTAAACCTAAGAATTTAATAGTATAAGCGGCCGCTCGCACGGCCGCTTTTTAAACGCGCTGTGCAGAAGCGCTGTACAGCGCTTTAAACAAATTTACGCTCTGCCATTTATTTCATTCCAGCGCTATACAAACGCATCTCATTCCCCCATTTCCGATAAAATCACATGTGATATCCAATAAAGATTCTTTACATCTTCCCATTCCCAATAAAGACACTTGTGATATCCATAAAATTGCCATGTTCGACCGACCCATTCCCTGGGTCCAAGAGGTCAAATATCTAGGGGTCACCCTAAACAGTACCATGTCCTCGGCCCGCACATTAAGTGGGTCCGTCACCGAGCATCCTTTGTGCTCGGTCGTCTCCATTCGTTAATCTGCAAGCGGAGTAAAATGTCCCTTAGAAATAAGGTGACGCTTTACAAAACTTGCGTTCGCCCCACCATGACTTATGCGTGTGTTGTGTTTGGGAATTCGGCCCCCTCTCACATCGATTAACTCCAAGCGGTTCAAAACCGCTTCCTCCGTAAAGCCATAGGAGCCCCCTGGTTCTTACGGAATGTCGATCTCCACTCCGATCTAGGTCTCGAACCTATTCGCGCCTATATTAAAAAGGCGACAACACGACACTTCGCGAACGCATCTACCCATGCGAATCCGTTAATAGGAGCCGCCGCCGACTACGATCCCCCCCCCCCCCCCCGACCCCTGCCGGCCGCGACATGTTCTCACCGATCCCCCCGATGCTTTGTCATCCATTCTTTCCGCTCAGAATACGGGCGACGACGACGTAGTCATAGATCCCCTCCCATAGCCGGCGGTTGACAGGTGCACTTAGTAGTGCACCCCGTCCCCCCCCCAGCGACTGTCCCAACCGAGGGCGCCTCTTCAAGGCACCCTCGAGTATGTCGCCCCTTGCCCTTCTGGCTCGAGCGTAGTGGTTGCACGCTCGCCCTTAAGTCCGGTGACGCTGTAAAGGCCTCACGGCCAACAGCGTACATCACTCACACACACACACCATAAAGTTAAATCTTTAGCTATGAAAACGGCCTGCGCCTATAGCCAAATGAACGTTCTATAGTTTAGTTATGCTAAAAGAACATCCAAAAATGTTTGGGAATGACATATTACAAGTTAAATACTAAACAATATGGCAAATGCGACAGGAATAAAAAAATATTTTCCGCTTGTCTAGATGTTTAGGCTTTGTGAACCAGTAATAGATAACTCAGTTTTTTAAGCAAATCTAAAAAACTGCAGTACTTTTAATAATATGAGAAAAATATTTTATTTTATACAAATAATAATAAATCAGCTATTGGAACTTATAAAGCCGCCTATAAGTCTTCCAAATTGGCTCAACGACTACCAGAAAAACCGGGACCAACGGTTTACCCTGCATTCCAATCCGAATATGGAAATGCCAACCCATCTCAAACCGACGGAGTCGAACGCTGATTGACCTAGGTGATCGCTAAGAACACCGCAGTTACACAGCGCTATAAGCACCTGTTTTTTTAAGACATAATATGGAATATATTTTGTGCTTCAGAAGGCATGTTAAGCCGTTGGTCCCGATTACCACTTAATGTGGTAGTCGTTAAGCAAAGTTGGAAGTCTAATAGGCGGCTTGATAAGTTCCAACAGCAGGTGGCCACAAATCTGCCTCCATCAATCCGCTCTGGGTTCCCAGCAGTGGGACAGTATTTATTATTATGTAAAATATTATTTTTATGGCATTACATTTTTGTAGGTTTAAAATAATAGATGACGATATAGACTTGAATAAACTCCGTCCCCTTGATGGGGATGAGCTGGACATCTTGGATCAGGGCGAGGACGCTCCCCAGATCGCCGGCATCATTGACGATAGACCCGAAGAACTGAGGAAACTGGAACAGTTCAAAACTAGTTCAAAATGGAGGGTCGTTAATCAGGTATGGTGAGGGTTGTCACTCTAATATTGTAGAAACTTATATTATTGTCAAGCTTCCAAGTTAAAGTATAGTATGTGCGATTAACTTGACCTGATTAAATTTAATACTATGCAACACGGATGCGCCACTCACGCCCAGCACCATATAATTAGTATTGTTACGACCCGAACAAACCCCGATATCTTGTAAAGTCTTTATCGGGGGATGTCGATTCTAAAACGCATAACGCACCCTTAGGTCCCCTGGTGATCTGACTAGAAAGATCTCGAATCCGCGAAACGTCTAGAAGGTTCCACCCCTTTAATTATCACCGGCTCGCGGTCGCGGTATACAAGTACCTATTTGTTCACGCGCAAATACGAGTAGGTATGTAATAATAATACTGCTTTGTGGGCCGCGCCGGCTATTGTTTATGTACTTCTATCGATGTACTTAAAGGGTTCGCGTCCGTTCTAGAACTTTCAAACAAGTATAAAAGCAACACAGAGCGCGGGGACGACACGGTCTCTTCTCGGACGCGATAGTGATCAAATCGGAGAACAAGCGATCTACGGACTTCAGCAACGATATACGGATACGATTCAGCGACTTGAAAGCACAAGTGTTATATTTAAATATAATCTAAGGTTCTTTTTCTATACTCTTGCAGGATGACGGATTCAACAGTAATATACAAATAGAAGAAATAAAACGCGACATCAAAGAAACTGAAAAAGATAATGAATTGATATTCGGTAAAATGTACAGTGACTCTGAGGATGACAAGAAAAATGATTCCGATCACTCCCCACCAAGAAAGTCACAAGGCAACCAAAAAACTGTTAAGTCTTCTAAAAAACATAGTAGTGATAGTGATTTTAGCCCTCCCAGAAAATCTGATAAATCACCTAAAAGACATAAAAATGGGAGAGAAAAATCACCTAAAATTGAAAATAAATCAAAAGACAGAGTCCGTAAAAGCCGATGGGGTGATAGATCTCCTGAACAAAGCACGTCTTCGAAACAACAGTCTTCCGAATCTCCAGGCAGAAAATCTAAGAAAGATTTACCTAGGAGATCTGCAAGTTCTGACGTATCGCCTCCAAGGAAATCGAAAAAAAAATACGACTCTGATGCGTCACCTCCTCGAAAGTCGAAAAAGAACTACGATTCTGATATTTCTCCACCTAGAAGATCTAAAAACATGTCACCGCCTAGAGGAGCCAAAAATCTAGCTTTACCTAAAAAATCTAAAAAGACTTACGATTCTGACGTTTCACCACCAAGTAAATCGAAAAAACACCACGATACTGATGCCTCACCACTTAGGAAATCTAAAATTGACTCTAAAAAGCCTAACAGATCGTCAGATTCGACGTCGCCATCTAAAAGACGAAAATCATCTCCACACAGAGGGGATTACCATGATAGACATAATAATGTTAAATATGATAGATCGAAAAAGCACAGACATTCCCCGGATTCTGATGCGTCACCTCCACGAAAGAAAAGGCAGAATTCTATGTCACCACCCAGAAAATCTAAAAAACATACACCGGAAAAAAATAATAAGAGAAAATATAATAGTGATTCAGACCCATCTCCTCCTAGGAAGCAACGAGAAAGGAATACGTCAGATAGAAATAGCCATAAGAGGAGCAATGATAGTCCACCGCCTTCAAATAAAAGAATGGCGAAAACTTTAGAAGGCAAAAGAGCTGGTTTACAAGATGCAAGGCAATTGAGGGAAGAAAACGCAGAGTTTAGGCAGAAGGAGGATGAAGTGTTTAACAAGATGTCCGATGAAGTATCCGGGAGGAATGCTCAAATTGTTTCTAGAAAAAGTAAGTAGTTTTAAAATCACCTACATTTTTTCCGAAAAAGTAAGCAGGCTTGTACACACACCATCCAGATTTTCCTGAAGTCTTTGAAGTCGTACGCAAGTCTATTGCTGTTATACCAGCACAATTTGAAATTCCAGACTGCTCCAAAAATTTTTTTCATAGAAAATCTGCAATGATTTGACGGACGATTTAGCGCAGGGGTTAAGAGCTTCAGCCGCTCCGCCCACTGTGTCTAATAGGGTTCAATTCCCGCACGGTACAAATCTTTGTGTGATCCACAATTATTTGTTTAGGTCTGGGTATTTGTGTATGTGAATTTTCATGTTTGTAAACGCACCCACGACACAGGAATAAATCCTAGTGTGGGGCAGTCTGTTTAAAAAAAATAATTATACTGTTTGTCCTAAGATTAGTCCCAGAACTTTTTGATCACTAATTCCATGCGCTCTTACACAAACCAACACCAACTACCCAAACAATTTTTCTTATAGAGACCTCTTTTCTTTTCTTCTTTTGGCGTGTGTTTCTAGACACCAGAGATTATCTTATATTTTTCTCGTTTAATATTTTTATTTATAAAATTTCAGGTAAAAGAGAAACATCCGAAGACAGACAAAAACAACGGGAAAAGGCGGAGAGGCAAAAAGAGCTTGATGAGAAATATAAAAAATGGAGTAAAGGGTGAGTTACTTTTTAGTTAAAAATGAAAACCACTATATATGAATATGAAAATATTATCAAAAAAATCATAGGCGATTGTATCAGAAACTCGCTTCTGCGCTCTCATAACACAAATCACTTATGTAGACCATTCAGCTGCAAATCTGTAATGGAGCTGGGATGGACATTTACCGCATACGAGGCATGCCTTTTAAGTTTTGTCGTTTGAAGAAAAAAACACAACAATTACCTTAAAGTACTTTTTATTGTTTTTCAAAGTATTCACCACGCAGCTTAATACACTTTTCCATTCGCTCAAACCAGTTATATAAAATGGCTGACTTGAAAGCGTCGACTGCTTCTTCACCGGACTGGAACCTTTGACCACGAAGACTTTTCTTAATTTTAGGAAATGTATAGAAATCGTTAGGGCTTAGGTCAGGACTGTATGGAGGATGGTCAAGATTTTCTACTTTTTCCTGCTTCAAATACTCAATCGTTTGACGAGCGCTGTGTGAGCTTGCGTTGTCGTGGTGCAGGATGATGCGTCGCTTTGAGTTAGATTTTCGAAGTTCGGCGATGAGTTGTGGTAAACAAACTGTGGTATACCACTCTGCGTTAACCGTTCTACGATCTTCAAGTGCAATAGTCGCAACATGGCCGGTTTTTCCAACGAACGTGGCCACCATCTTCTTTGAAGTGCTTCGAGAACGAACAACTTTAGTCGGCTTTGGCTCGTCTTGAAAGACCCAGATTGTAGATTGTTGTTTAGAATCAGGATCGTAGGCATAAATCCAAGATTCGTCACCACTGATGATGTCGTAGACGTGATTTGACTCTCCTCGGTTGAACCTTTGCAGAGTTTTCTTACACCATCTGACGCGGGCCGCCTTGTGATCGTCGGAAAGCAGATGCAGTATCCAACGGCAAACTAGCTTTCTCACACCAAGCGCTTTATGCAAGATCTTCTGAATGGTTGTCCCTGAGATGCCTAATAGAGCCTCTATCTCTCGATATGTCACATGACGATCTTCGAGAATTAGTTGTCTCACAGCAATGATGTTATCTTCAGTGAAGGCGGATTTTGGCCGTCCTTCGCGAGATTTGTCACTAACACTAGTATGTCCACGCTAGAATTCTAAATACCAGCGTTCGACAGTCCGCAGACATAGGGCTTGATCACTGAACACAGATGTTAGCTCTTCAAAATACTGAAGCCGTGTCAAGCCTCTTCTGAAGTTGTAGAAAATTATTGCACGAACATTTTCCGTAGAAAGATTCGTTTTCGTACGTAACCTGACAGATTCCAATCGACGCTGTGACTAAACAATAGCATTAATCCTAATACTTTCAACTGTTCTTAGATTCAAAATTTAAGCACATTCGAATATAGAACAGTTCCAAATTCAAAATTGCCGGGAAATATGGGAACGACAGAACTTAAAAGGCATGCCTCGTATTTTTTAGCAACTTTTAACCCCCCATGTTCCCTTGTGATATGTGGTGAGGTATTAGACTAATCCCTTCAAACAAATCGCGCGTTCAACGAAAAGATAGAAGAGACATACACGTGTTAACCCAATACCCACCCCCTTGTGATATTTCGTGATTTTTCCCGAAACCCCTCCCCCCTTAAGAGCCTCGCGTGGTTAATGGACGATCTCATGTCGGATACGCTGTGGGCTAAAACAACCATACATATATTAGGATCTGGTATAAGGAATACACGATTAAATTTAAAAAATGTATATAGAAAAAAATCTAAAGTCTCTATTACTTCAAATTTTTCTGATTCCAAGTCGTTTATTTCCGAGCGCGCCCTCTACAAGGTGTAACATAATTAACGAAAGACCTACAAGTAATTTGTTCTAAATCGATAGTCGATTTGATCCCAACTATTTTTAATGTATATTATATTTAAATTTCTATAAATGCTGTTACTACTTTAGTGCGCTATAAGAAACTCAATTTATTCTTGATTCAAAGCAATACGGAAACTTCAAATGCATTTCATAACGCACGTACAAGTTACATTGTTAATTGGGGTATAAAAGTGCTTAAAAGAGGGGTATATATATATATATATATATATATATATATATATATATATATATATTTACTTGAAATAAAAATATTACATTAAGACGAACTATGAGAGTGGAGGAAGCGACAGAGGTATGTAAGGAAAGAACCTGTTGGAACTCTATACTCTCTTCCTACCCCACAAGGGATCTGGCGTGATGATATAGATAGATAGATAGAAAATATTAAACGATAAAAATATAAGACAATCTCTGGTGTCTACAAACACATGCCAAAAGAAGTCTCTATAAGAAAAATTGTTAGGGTGGTGTAAGAGCGCATGGAGTTGGTGATTAAGTAGTTCTGGGACGAATCTTAGGACGAACAGTATAATTTTTTATTATTAAAAAAAACGTTACAAACATGAAAATTCACACGCACAAATACCCAGACCGGAACAAATAATTGTGGGTCACACAAAGATTTGTCCCGTGCGGGAATCGAACCCGCGACTATTCGACGACAGTGGACGGAGCGGCTTAAGCTCTTAACCACTGCGCTAAATCGTCAGTCATATATCCGTCCCTCATTATTCATTCGTAAAGTAATCTCTATATAATATTCTCTCTCTCGGTCGATAAATGGCCGATTGCGATAGGCCCTTAATACTTAAACTTAAAGTTTAGATTGCATTAACATTTTTTTCACTTATTTCATTCCTATATTACCTGTCTATACTATATCCCCAGTTTAAAACAAGTCCAAGATCAAGAATCCAGGGTCCAAGAGTTCCTGCACGAAGCAGCCAAGCCTCTCGCCAGGCACCGAGACGACAAGGACCTGGAGAACAACCTTAGGGAAGTGGAGAGAGAAGGAGATCCCATGCTGAAGTACATAAGAGAGAAGAAGAGAGAAAGAGGAGAGTTGGGACCAGGTAGGTTTTTAAAAAAATATTATGTTAAATATGGAGAATGCAATAAATGGCATAAAATTATTCATTTATTGCATGCCTCCTACGTTTTTAGGCTTAAGAAATTGTATTATACATTTTAGCCAATTTTAAAAACATGTTATATGAAATAAATATTTTCAGATTTTTAGTCTGAGATTTTTTATAAATTAGCCTATCATAAATTTAAATCTGCTGATCCCAATAAAATATATACCTATTTTTATTATATATTTTGATATTGATTTTTATTATATATTGCGAAAGTGGAAAGATGTAGGTAGCGGGAAAGACGTAGACTATCTTACCATGACCAAATAGACCGTGTCTTATCTGAAGGCCAAGTCAAGAGTCTCCGTAACCGACGAGCGTGTATGAGACGAACTATGAGAGTGGAGGAAGCCAGAAAGGTCTGTAAGGAAAGAACCTGTTGGAACTCTGTACTCTCTGCCTACCCCGCGAGGGAGCTGGCGTGATGATATAAATATAGATATTTTTTTAAATATAGTATTTTGACTTCGAACGAAATGTGTATGTGTGTGTGAATAATTTACGCTGTTGGCTTTGGGACCTTTACAGCTTCACCGGATAAGTGGGCAAGCGTGCAACCACTACGCTCGAGCCGCTAGGCTAGGGGGCAACTAGCTCAATGGCGCCTCAAGGAGGAACGGGCTCGGGTTGAGCAGTCTCTATGGGAGAGGGCGTATACTAGGTGTCTCGCCTTGGTGCTCTGCACCGGCCGGCGGGCAAGGGATTTTTCGATGTCGCCGGCGAGGTCGGTGTCTGATCCTGTGTGCAGTATCCGTGTATCCGAAAGAAGGGATGTAAGGGCATCGGGAGGGTCGGTGAGAACATGTCTTGGACGGCGGTAGCGGCTGATAGGAGGGGAGTTAGTTTTGTAGTCGGGGGCGTTCGCGAAATATCGGTTTGTCGCCTTTTTATAAAGGCACGAATAGGTTCGAGACCGAGATCGAAATGCAGATCGAACGTAGTAGGATACTATATTATATAGTAGGGTTTTCAACCATAGGCATAGCCTTAATAGCATTAATATTTTTTACCTACAGAAAAACCATCATACAAAGGAAGTTTCCCACCAAACCGGTTTAACGTCCGCCCAGGGTATCGCTGGGACGGCGTCGACCGCTCCAACGGCTACGAGAAAAAATACTTTGATCAAAAAAGCAAGCGGAAAGCGCAAGAGGAAGAGGCCTACAAATGGAGCACCGAAGACTTGTAAATTGTACCTTAATGTGTTAACTGTAGAAGCGAGTTTCGTATGATTGATGTACATATATTTTATATTAAAATGGATATTTCAGTAGATCTGACGTTTTTCATTTTACATGAATGCTTCAAAGGAGCAAGTAAAGCAGTTAATACACGGTTGGTCGGTCGCTCTTTTACAGTAAGAATGTGTTAGAATCGAATGGCATTATAACATGTTTCGAAAATTAAATATAAGTCTTTTAAAAGAGTAACTTTTTAGATATCAGTGCAGTCGACAAACATTTTGGTCTCGATATATGACGGACGATTTAGCGCAGTGGTTAAGAGCTTAAGTCGCTCCACCTACTGTGTTTAATAGTCGCGGGTTCGATTCCCGCACGGGACAAATCTTTGTGTGATCCACAATTATTTGTTCCGGTCTGGGTATTTGTGTGTGAATTTTCATGTTTGTAAACGCACTCACGACACAGGAATAAATCCTAGTAAGGGCTACGTTTTATTAAAGAAAAAAAAATCCTATATAATAAAAAACTTAGTCCCACACTCGGAGATGGGAAAAATGTAATCATATTAATGATTAACCCTCGGCTTGGGAAATATATGGTGGTGTATGAATGATTAACAATTAGTTATATTTTGTAATCTTCAACTATTACGATTACACTTTTAATCTTGAATCATGATTGAATATTACTAAATGCATTTGTAATCATTATTCTGATTATAGTTTTCCCGTCTCTGCCCACACTAGTAATTATTCCTGTGTCATAGGTGCGTTTATACCTTAGATCAGTGGTTCCCACAGTGTTTATATTCTTTGGGTTCCCAATTAGTTTTTTCTGCGCACCCCTTCTAATAATAATTGAAACTCGCGTACCTCATAAGCCACGAACTACGCCCTAGCAATCCGTCCCGCTACTATCAGGAGGGTCAAGTTTATTGCGGTTTTCCTATAATCAACTCAAAATATATTTCGGCGATTGTTTGTGTTATTCCTTTTTAAAAGCGTTTATTTAATTTTCAATGTTCGTATGTCTGTCTATTTGTCTTTCCGGTTCAAATCTTGTGATCCATTTTTCAAGCACTTGTCGGCATCCGATTGAGCTGAAATTTGGCATACGTATGTAAAGTCGGTAACAATACAATATGGTATTTACCATGGAGCTGGTCTGATGATGGAGTCGAAAGCTGGCCATAAGAACATGTGAAATATACAACGTAACCCTCTCCTATTTAAGCTTGATAGATTGGTATTTACAAGTACTATACAACCAGACTATACAAAGCAGTGATAGCCTAGTGGTTAGACCGTTGGACTGCAAAGTCAAAGATCTCGGGTTCAAACCCAGGCACGCACCTCTGTCTTTTCGAAAGCATGTGCGTATTAAAAATTAATTATCACTTGCTTTAACAGTGAAGGAAAACATCGTGAGGAAACCTGCATGCCTAAAAGTTTCTCAAAGGTGTGTGAAGTTCGCCAACCCGCACTGGGCCAGCGTGATGGACTATGGCCTAAACCCTCTCAGTTTGAGAGGAGGCCCGTGCCTAACAGTGGGACAGTTTCTTAACAGGGCTAATATTATTATTATTATTTTATACAACCAGATAGTAGTCAAGGACTGATTATGAAGCCGAAAGGTGGCTAATGGATCAACCGAACTATTTAATATGACCCCGCCGTTTGGGCTCGTTGGATTTGCCTTGACGAGTACCTTAGACCCGAATGGTGTCCAGAATCTGATGATGAAGCCGGAAAGAAGCTATAGGAACTCCTCAACTTAGCAAAATATCTTCGTCGTGTTTTTGCTATCATAGCTTGTTATTAAAAGGTCTTTTTAAATTAAAATTATTTCTGGTTAGATTAACTTAGTTAAGAGATTACCGCGCATAGCTCTTCATGTAAGTTCACGTACCCCCAGGGGTACGCGTACCACTAATTGGGAAAGACTGCCTGATCATTTAAAATATCTTTTATATAACAAAAAGTTTTCTTAAATGATCTGATGTTTACAAACAAGAGATTCACATACACATACACCCCAAACAGAAACAAATCTTTGCGGTTCACACAAAGATTGGCGGGGCCCGTACCCGGGACTACTAGATCCACTGGACGGAGCGGCTTAACAGGACTAAGCCAACATCAACCAAATGAATTCTTCGTAGTGTTTCCTTATTCTTTTTTAATCTGGTACGTTATCTGCACACACATATATTTAGTACAATAAAACCAAACATTTATTTGTATAATTTATTATGTAAGAAAGTTACGAATTAGATACACACACATCTGTATCGTTAAATATAAGTTATTGCAAATATTCGCTGTAAAATTAGAATGTTAAGTTACTAAGCGAAACACATCTCCCTCTTATTATCGTCTGTCGATCAAGTATTTCACTAAAGGTACACAATAAAATCTAATAAACTATTATATAAAGTTTTAAAATCCTATGAGAGTAAAGAAAGCCAGAGAAGTCTGTAAGAAAGAACCTGTTGCAACTGTCTGTGGTTATCCCGCAAGGGATCTGGCTTTATGATATAGATAGATAATATACGATTTAGCGCAGTGGTTAAGAGCTTGAGCGGCTCCGCCCACTGTGTCGAATAGTCGCGGGTTCGATTCCCGCACGGGACAAATCTTTGTGTGATCCACAATTATTTGTTCCGGTCTGGGTATTTGTTTGTGAATTTTCATGTTTGTAAACGCACCCACGACACAGGAATAAATCCTAGTGTGGGGCTACGTTTTTACAAATAATATATATATAATAATATTAACCCTGTTAAGAAACTTAGGCGTGCAAGTTTCCTCACGATGTTTTCCTACCATACCATACGCACAAGCTTTAGAAAAGACAGAGGTGCGTGCCTGGTTTAAACCCGAGATCTCTGATTTTGCAGTCCAACGGTTAAACCACTAGGCTATCACTGCCTATAGATAGATAAAGCATAAAAATGAAGGAAATGGTTAATGTTTCAATTATTAAATAGGATAGGATCTTTTAAATTAAATACGTATTCTGAATGATCTACGCTGTCAGCCACCTTACCATGACCCAAATAAACCGTGTCTTATCTGAAGGACAAGTCAAGAGTCTCTGTAACCAGCGAGCGTGTATGAGACGAACTATGAGAGTGGAGGAAACCAGAGAGGTATGTAAAGACAGAACTTGTTGGAACTCTGTACTCTCTGCCTATCCCGCTAGGGTTCTGGCGTGATGATATAGATAAATCAATAAAATTACATCTTAAAGAACCTTATTTTTGATATGTTTACTTAAAGTAAAATACCAAAATCGACAAACTAAAGAACAATAGAGTAAAAATATTTATCATTACACTTATTGCAGTCGATAATCATTTAACATGGCTCTTTTATGTTAATATTAAAATAAATAGACGCACCTTTAGAACAGTAGTGACTTATCTCAAAAAATCAAGTTTCTGGGAAACTAATCCCGTCCCGAACCGAACGGCGCGGGTAGAGGGAGGGAAAATGAAAGAGACCGAAGTATCGTAAATTTTCATTCTACCATAAAAACGCCGCTGTTTTAATATTCACCAGATAGAGCGTGCATTTTAATGGCCCTCCATGACCGTAACTCGATTTCTTCGATTTTTGAGTTAAGTCTATACCGTTCTGAAGGTGTAAGATTCCTTTGAAAATAACATTTTTTGTACAGTCAGCAAATGGGTTATATACTGGGGTTTTTTCATCACTAGCATATTCCAAGACGCAGTTCCCCTTCTGTTAGTATATAGAAGTATTAATGATACTTCACTGAAATGATATTAAAGATTCATAACCTCTTCCATTTTTGAAGTCGGTAACTTAACTTTTGATACTGGCTGTACTAAGCGAATACAATTCATGTTTAATACTTACACCCGTATCTATGAACATGTCCAGGTAGTAACTTTTACTCAAGTATTTACTTCAAAGTCTTCAAAGACTGAAAGCGATGAATGAAGGTGTACAAATGGGTGACTTAGTGGTAAACCGTCTACTTTATGCAGATGACGCGGTTTTAATAGCGCCAACAGCCACTGATCTGCAAACACTAGTCACAGTTATGAAAGACGACTGCATGATCAATGGCTTACACTTGAATGTGAAGAAAACCAAGATTATGGTTTTTGAAAGGGAAGAAACCAGAACGAATGTAAGGATTGTGGTTGGTAACGATGTGCTGGAGCAAGTGAATGAGTTTGTATATTTTGGATGCGCCTTCAGTAAGGATGGGAAATACACCGCTGACATAGAGAGAAAAGTGAGTGCAGGGAACAGAGTGAATGGTGCGATGGGAAAGCTACTCGGGAGCCGGCACTTAAGCCATAAGGCGCAGCTGGCCATACATAACGGAGTTCTTGTCCCAACGCTGTTATATGGTAGCGAGAGCTGGGTATGTAAGAAGGAGAATGAAAGTAGGATAAATGCGGTAGAAATGCGAGCTCTGCGGAAGATGTGCGGAGTGAAGCTGACTGACCGCATTAGCAACAGCGTAGTAAGACAGCGAGTAGGTATAAAAGATAGTATCGGTGTAAAGATGAGAAAGGGCATGCTCCGTTTGTTCGGGCATATAGAAAGAATGCCAGAGGAAAGAATGACAAAACAGATATACAATGTGAAAGGAAGGATGCAGGTACCGGGGAAGACCTAGACTATCTTACCATGACCAAATAAACCGAGTCTTATCTGATGGAAAAGTCAAGAGTCTCCGTAACCGGCGAGCGTGTATGAGACGAACTATGAGAGTGGAGGAAGCCAGAGAGGTATGTAAGGAAAGAACCTGTTGGAACTCTGTACTCTCTGCCTACCCCGCAAGGGATCCGGCGTGAGGTTATAGATAGATAGATAGATATTTACTTGTTACATCATTTTTATTCTATAGTTGAGAAACTGTCAAAAGTTAGTTTTCTTATGACCGTTTTCAATATTCAACTCAAGGACGAATTTGCTTACTGACAGTAGAATTTTGACATATTTTGTATGGAAAATCAAGTAGACAAATCTATAAATAAATAAACACCGTCACGCCTATATTTCCCCAGCGGGGGTGGCAGAGGCGTACTGCGTGCACCCACTTTTCGCCGACGATGTTAGGTGCCATGTAATAGGGCGAGTCTACTGCCATACACCGGGCACAATACCAGACCTCATACTGGGAATTTTTCGTCAGAAAAATTACATGTGTAAGGAAAGATCCTGTTGGAACTCTGTACTCTCTGCCTACTCCGCAAGGGAACTAGTGTGATGATATAGATAGATAGATAGAAAACTACATTTGTCCGACCTAGGATTTGAACCCAGGATCTCGTGATCATAAAGCGATTCGCTCTGCCACTAGACCAACGAGGCAGTAGGCAAATCTATCCTCGAAACCGGCCGTTAGCCAAGTATAGAATTTCAAACACATGACATTACTCGGCTAAGTCAATTCTTAAGACTAAGTAATTAAATGTCTATAGATACGGGTGTTAGAATACCAAAATAGGACAAATCAGGTATACATGCCAAATATATAGGTAACATTTAGTCTATTTTCACATAAGTATATTATTTTTACTTAATAATTGTCCCCATGCTAAACATCGTATTCATATCAATAAATGAATTGCAAAATGAGAAAAAAATAGATTCTATTCACTAGTTAATCACAACACTATTATTGCCAGTAACTATGTATCACTAACGACTGGATACATTCAACCTAAAATCCGGCAATGAGCAGAGGAACAGAAAAGAAATTGGGCAGCGCACGCATTCGATATCTTAAGCTTTAAAAAGCTAGCGTTCTGCAGACCTACCATGTTTTATACTGATAAATTATTGTTTACATTCTCACGCTGTTAAGTTTTATACCGACTTCCCTGCTTCTTGCCGGAAAAAATAGGCTGGTTGTAAATCAGTGATAATATTACCCGTTGTCCTGCGTGAGCGATGTTGTTTTTAAGATTCAACACGATACCTACGACGTCTGTGCTGAGTGACTGACGCGTCTATTTTTATTTTATTTAATCAATTAGTATATCGGAACGCATCACCTAAACCAAGGATTCCCAAACTATTTTGGGCGAGAGACCCCTTTTCCAAAATGAACTGATACCTCAGACCCCCATAGCCAAATTACTTTAAAAATCCTATCTCCAATTTTTTTCCTATTGATACAAAATATTAACCAATTTATAACCTTTGTAGTTGATTAAGTGATTACAACAATGATACTTCCTTCTAAAATATTAGTCATTCTTTTAAGGTACACGTAACACAAATTATACAGTATCTTGAAAGTTTCAAATAAGAACTTGTTAATAGGGGTCGATTTTTAAACCTCGTCGACCCCCAAAATCAGTTTTCGTTTATATCGACCCCTGGGAAACCATGTCGACCACTTTGGGAATCCCAGGCCTAAACGCTTACCCAGGACAACAGGCTAACGAACAAACTTCTACTTACATGGGACCGTTGTAAATAAGCACATCCCGTTGATTCACACACAAATATTCAGACATAAGACACTAGCGCGATGGCAAAGTATTTAAATACCGTATTTAACTAACCACTTTACTGTAGAAGCGAACTGGTAGATTCGGTAAGCAGAGTAATGGACATGAAACCATTGTGTTATTATACAAGTTGTAATGTTAACAACGCATGACCTCAGACACCCCGGTTAGATAATTGCTTCACAAATTCAATAAGACAACCAAGTTTAAAGATTTTTACCCCCTTTTTAGGCACTTTTATAACCCAATTAACAATGAAACTTGTACGTATCTGTGTGCATATTGAGAAATGCATTTGAAGTCTCCATATTGCTTTGAACCAATAATAAATTCAATTTGTTATAGCGCACTGAAGAAGCAACAGCAAAAGAACTACTTTCAGGTCTTGCGTTTATTATGTTACATTTTGTATACAACCTACTACATCCCCGCTCACCGGTTCGGTCATCAATTCACGAGTCATTTCTTGTTTGACATTAACTTCGTATTACGAAGTTAATAAAATTCAATGGCATTATTATTATTTTATACGCTTGTAAACAGCAAGGTACTATATATATAGTTAGAATTTGTTTGATATGAATGAGTAATAATTAGCTACTAAACATTCAGTTCCAGGTACGCATGATCTATTTATTAAAAAACAATCAACGTGGTCATAAAGCCGGGGCCAGGCTTATATAATACCGCCTAGTTGTAGAATCGTCTTTTAATCTTTAATGATGTCATTAGTCGCTAATCTATCATTAAATCATTATAATATCATCCTTTACTGTCCACTGCTGGGCAAAGTCCTTCTCGCACAAATCGAGGTGAGAGGTTAGGTCATACTCCACCACGCGGACCCCGTGCGGATTGGTGGAGGCAGGTTTGTGGCCACCTGCTGTTGAAACTTATCGAGCCACTTTAGGCTTCCAACTCGGTTTAACGACTACCACATTAAGTGGTAATCGTCTATCGACTGATCGAATATGAAAATGACACAAACTGTCACCCATCTCAGGCCGACCAAGCCGAACGCTACTTAACCTTGGTGATCGGTAAGAACAACGCGGTCGCACAGCGCTACAAGCGCCTCAGCAGCATTTGTCAATTTCTGTTGTCGTAATTAAATACATTATTATATATTTATCTCGCTGAGATTCACGGGCTTTACCCGGACCTTTGAAAAGCTTGCATGGGGACATGGGTGCAACAAGTAGAGGCCCTTTGCGAGAAGTTAATGTTATGTAAGCCACCTGCTGAGATCACTTGCTGAAAATGAAGAAACATAACCAGCGAACTGACCCCGGCAGGTGCAAGGACTATTGTAAATGATGGAAAGAAAACAAGGGCTATGCAAATGAGGTTTGATGGACAAAAACTGGACTATTTCAAAGGGGACGGACACCGGCCATAATTAGTGATACCTAATTACCCGTGGCCGGTGGTGACTCGCCGCTTACTAGATGGGCCCTCAAACGGTCGTCCTAGGACAACTGAGGGCAACACCGGTGTGAGCGGCTCAGGGGTGTAGAGAGGTGTGCTGCGCTTTCTCCGAAGTTACTCGCGGCGTTATGCTCTTTAACACTTCCACCCCTGGAGTACATCGATGTAGGAACGCATTATCTTCCTACGTCGATATAGCTCTCACGGCTCCTCTCTGGACGGCCAAGTAAGGCTAGCCAGAGCCGAGAGTCCTGAGACACGCCGAGTTGGGGGCCCTGACCGACTCTCTGAAGCACTCGGGTCCGTGGTGTCGTTACTCACCAACAGCTCGCCACAAGCTGCCCTGCGGGCACACATTATTATTATTATTATCAAATCATTGCACAGAACAAAATTACATTTTTACATTGAAATCATGAAAGCTGGCTGCGTATACCACAAAGCCGATCGTCTTGGCGATCTTTGAGGGACGCCTCTGTTCTGCAGTGAAAGCTCGGCGTAAGATAATGATGTATAATCTAGACCCCTCATTCTGACCTCCCCCCACATAAGACTTCCTTCTCGGAAACCGATTTGGAGCGACAGCAAAATCCAGAACCACCCCGACATACGGGTGGAAAAGCAATGGAAGAGTTCAGACGATTTTTGAGTTGCTTATACCGTTCTGAAGGTGCGATATGATAGTACATCGGTATACGATGATGATTATAGTCTAGACCCGGCTTCAAAACAGTCTGAAATTCCAAATCTATCAACTACATGGCAATAATAGTGTGCTAACTACAAATAATATTTATCAGTATATATTTTAATTTCAGTACATCTTTCACGTTTGTGTGTCAACGTCTTCCGCCCCTAGAGAAGCTGCCCCTACCCCGCCGGTCGCGGTCGTCGTGCTCGTTCTGGTAACCGCGGGAGTAACCCTGGTTGGACTGGTAACCTTGGTTGGATTGATAACCCTGGTTGGATTGATAACCTTGGCTGGATTGGTAACCTTTGTTATAACCGCCTCCGCCACCTGTGGATTGAGGAATTTATTTTTCACAAAAAAACATTGATAAGCGCGAATAGGACTCGCGCTCGGAGTTCCGTACAACTGCTACTGTAGTAGGTTTCGCCATTTTGATTTTGAAGAAAATGTCGTTTTTTTTTCTTTATTTGTACTGTGAAACCTTTCTTCTAGCCAAATTTCAGGATTCTAAGTCTTTACGTTTCAATGAGTGAATTTAATTGCTCATTTTTTGATCACAAATAGGACGTAGAACGTTACCGACAAGAGGCCGCATTTAACGTAATTTCAATATGATACGCCAATTCGTTCCTGAGAAAAGGTGTTTTATCAGACAGGTATACAACAAAGTGATCTTATAAGAGTTCCGTTTTTAATGATCGAGGAACCCTACAAAAATAAAAAATGCTTCGTTAGTCGAATGGCAAATAGTGCGGTTGGTAATTATGAGGTTCTGGGTTCGTAGCCTATGTTAAGGGTGATCTTGGTGCCTGCCGGCCGCTGCAGAGCACCACAGCGAGACGCCTAGTATACTTCCTCCCCCACATATATAGTATACGCCATCCTCCTGTTGGCCGCGGGGCCTTTAGAGCTTCACCGAACTAGAGGGCGAGCGTGCAACCACTACGCTCGACCCAGAAGGGCAAGGGGGCAACTAGCGCAAGGGCGCCTCAAGGAGGAACGGCCTCGGCTTGGGCAGTCGCTATGAGGAAGGGTGTATACTAGGTGTCTCGCCGTGGTGCTCTGCACCGGCCGGCGGGCAAGGGATTCTTCGAGCTCGCCGGCGAGGTCGGTGTCTGATCCTGTGTGCGGTATCTGTATCCGAAAGATGGCATCGGGATCGTCGGTGAGAACATGCCGCGGACGGCGGTGGCGGCTGATACAAGGGGAGTTAGGTTTACAGCCGCTGGCGTAATAAAAAATAATCTTACCTTGACTATTGTAGCCTTGGTTATAATTATCATAACCCTGGTTATTGTAACCGCCGTAGTTGCCGCCGCCCGAGTTGTACCCCCCTTGGCTCTGATTGTAACCTCCCCTGCTTTGGTTGTCGTGGTTCTGGTTGTAACCGCCGCGGCCTTGGTTGAAACCGCCTTGGTTTTGGTTGTAACCGCCGGGGGGGACTTCGTATGTTTGGTAGTTGCGTTGATTTTGGTTGAAGGAAGCTGGGCTTGTTTGGGGCCTAGGAGAGAAACAAGTGAAACTTAATTTAAACATTTTATAAGCCTATTAAGTCGCCTTTCAAATAAAAAAAAAATCAAAATTTGATTCATTCGTTTAAGAGCAACATTTCCACAGACAGACACAAAGTTACTATGATACATACTTTAAACATTGCTTGATGGCTGCTTCTGTTGAAAAATTTACTAATTTACATTTTCCGTACCATACTGAGAATAAACCTTGCTTAATTTTGGCCGTAACTCATCAGTCCCAGAGAGCACTGAAATTGTCTTGGAACACGCAATCAGTTAGAAATCAGGTTGTGCTAACTCCCCTGTTATGTGAGTATACTGACCTGCCCTGGTCACCAGCCCCTTGGCTGTACCCCCCTTGTACACGTCCCCCGCGGCCCCCTCCACGGCCACCCCCGCCCCCAGAGGTCTGCATGCCGCCCCCAGCGGTCTGAATGCCTCCCCCACCGCCACCGCCTCCCCCACGACCTCCCCCACGACCCTGCACACAAATAAAAAAAAGGAATTGAAGATATTGTTAAATATTAATACATATGCTAAAGGTTGATAACAGTTTAGCTTAAATTATATTTTTTTTTTAGTGGTGAAATCTCACTGTATGTTTTGGAAATTAAATAAATAACCAATATATAACACGAAGTGAAGTTGTGAAGTTCGCCAACTCGCACTGGGCCAGCGTGGTGGACTATGGACTAAGTAGTCCCAAGTATTTGTGGACTATGGTCTAAACCAGGTATTCCCAAAGACCCCAAGGGGTCGATATCGGTTTCCCAGGGATCGAAATAAACGAAACCTGATTTTGGGGGTCGACTTATTTGAAACTTCCAAGATACTGTATAAATTGTGTTACGTGTATCAAATTGTTATAAGAATGAGTAATATTTTATCCGTGAATCCCTGGTCTAAACCCTCTCAGTTTGAGACGAGGCCCGTGTCCAACGGTGGGACAGTTTCTGAACAGGGCTAATATTATTATTATATAACCCGAAAATTTAAAGGGATCGAGGTCATTCAAAGTATATTTATTTGTCAAAACATGTGTAGGTATATAGGACGTAAACATCGATAACAGAATCAACATGTTTTTGCCCAATCAGGCGCACAAATATAAAAAGAACATTATTTTTTTACATTACCAATACAAGTCAATTTATCAATTAATCAAGTAAAAATACGGCGCTCGTAGCGCTGTGCGACCGCGGTGTTCTTACCGATCACCAAGGTTAAGCAGCGTTCGACTAGGTTGGCCTGAGATGGGTGACCGTTTGTGGCATTTTCATATTCGAGCGTCTCCGTGCTTCGGAAGGCACGTTAAGCCGTTGGTCCCGGTTACCACTATATGTGGTAGTCGTTAAGCCGAGTTGGAAGCCGTAAAGGCAGCTTGATAAGTTCCAACAGCAGGTGGCCACAAACCTGCCTCCACCAATCCGCACTGGGTCCGCGTGGTGGAGTATGACCTAATCTCTCTCACCTCGATTTGTGACAGAAGGCCTTTGCCCAGCATAGGCTGATATTATTATTATAAGTAAAAATAAAATAAATGTCAATGAGAGCAAAGTTGGTACAAAACTATAAAAAAAAAACACACCGTCACGCCTATATTCCCCAGAGGGGGTGGCAGAGGTGTACTGAGTACACCCACGTTTAGCCGACGATGTTAAGTCCCATGTAATAGGGGGCGAGCCTATTGCCATTTACTGGGCACAATTCCAGACTCCGGGACTCATACTGGGAATTTTTCGTTAGAAAAACTACATTTGTCCGACCTAGGATTTGAACCCAGGACCTCGTGATCACAAAGCGATGCGCAAAAGTGCGCCAGTTAAATGCATGTTCGTTAGTCTTTCACGCAAAAAATGCTAATCTTGTTGAACTTATAACCTATATTAAAGTTTCATCGGGGTTTTTGGCGGGAAGTCGAAGAGTGATGTTGCCAATTTGTCTTAATTTCCAAATTTGTGTTATTTCGAATAATAATGTGTAACGTTGTTGGAATATTAACCATTATGTATTCTTTTATGTGCATGAGGTGAAGGTACTTAAAAAAGTGATAAATTGTGCCTTTTCGATTTCCCTCAAAACGGCCGTCGCAATTAGTATGTAAAGCATCCATCACTTTACTATCCAGGGTGGGACACTACATCAATTTCATTATCATCGTTGTCATCAAGTTCATTAGGGAGTTGAATTCATTTAAACAAACACGATAATGCATCTCACTGGACACTGGCAAAATAACTTAAAATTAGTGTGAAGCCATAACTTAAAGAAGAAGAAGAAAGTTTCATCTATCATCATCATTCATTATAAAAGTGACAAATATACATCCATCCCCACAAACCTTCGCGAATAACACAGGAGCTATTTATAAAGATATTGCATAAACTCGTGCGCAGCCGCGGGCAAAGCGATGCATTAATATATAAGCCAAGTAACTAATAGGTACATAGAAAAAATTTCCGTAGAAAAAAACTATCGAAAAACATCAAAACAATTTTATGTATTAACTATAACACTAGCCTGCCTCGTTGGTCTGGTGGCAAAGCGCATCGCTTTGTGATCACGAGGTCCTGGGTTCAAATCCTAGGTCGGATAAATATAGTTTTTCTAACGAAAAATCCCAGTATGAGTCCGGAGTCTGGAATTGTGCCCGGTATATGGCAATAGGCTCGCCCCCTATTACATGGGACCTAACATCGTCGGCGAAACGTGGGTGTACTCAGTACACCTCTGCCACCCCCTCTGGGGAATATAGGCGTGACGGTGTATATATAACACTAGCCTGCTGACTTTCTTGTCGCATCTTCTCAGTGGAGTTCACATTCCGATCCAGTGGTAGGTGTAAAAAATAATAATAATGTTAATATTGGTTAAGTTGGTAAGCAGTGATAGCCTAGTGGTTAGACCGTTGAACTGCAAAGTCAGAGGTCTCGGGTTCAAACCCAGGCACGCCTATCTGTCTTTTCGAAAGCATGTGCGTATTTAAAATTAATTATCACTTGCTTTAACGGTGAAGGGAAACATCGTGAGGAAACCTGCATGCCTAAGAGTTTCTCGAAGGTGTGTGAAGTTCGCCAACCCGCACTGGGTCAGCGTGTTGGACTATGGCCTAAACCCTCTCAGTTGGAGAGGAGGCCCGTGCCCAGCAGTGGGACAGTTTCTTAACAGGGCTAATATTATTATTATTTTAATATTGGTTAGTGCATTTTTTAGTCTACACAAAACCTTAGGTATAGTACTTTTTACATAGGATGGGTAGTGACAGTTCTAATTGCCAAACGAAATTATACTTTATTTAATGGCAATAAGAGGCATGCCCGTTTCTATACTTATGGCCGTATACCGTTTCGTTTGGCAATTAAAACTGTCGGTACCCATCCTATGTGAGAATTATTATATAGTGCCAGCTATACATATTGTTACAACCACAAGGATCAGCACCACGGAATGCATAATAGCTTTTAATTATTCTCATTTAGATTACATACTCAATAATCGATTATGTAATATTTCGGTTTTAGTTTAGTTTTTAATATAAATGTAGGCAACACTGATTTTAAAATTGTATAAATTACGAGTAACGGATATTTTGTGCCCTTCTTGACTGGAACAGCCAATAAAGAACATCTGGAATCAGCGAGTCTTCTTACTCCATCACTGCAGCCAACACTCCGCAGCTGCTCCGTTAAAACCACGAGGTTATAACCCCATCACGCATTCTCTTCGTTATATCATAATGCTTATACACCTGTATTGCTTATTTTTACTATCCTTATGCATCTATGAAATACAGGTAGATACACGCTCGCAGCATGAAAAATACCGCCACCAAAAGGCAGGCAAAAGTGGACGGTACTAAAAATTAACACACTTCCACTTTTTTGCAAATACAACTTCAAATGATACGAGTAAGGTACAATATGCTCTAATTTATATTCATATCATAACTATAACTACTCGCGTAGATTTTAGGGACGTTTTTTAGTTTAACGTTTTAACGGTAATGTATATCTTGTTATGATATATCGATGTCCTTTTGTCATGAATTACTTGTAGTAAATTTTCGTCCCGCGTCAGGAATTGTAACAAAGCCAAAGTTACTCATAGTTGAACTCTACAGGGTCCCAAAATACAAAATTTTCGTATAGTTATAGTAGAAAATATTAGTTAGTTGTTAAGTCTTTTTGAACAATAAATTATTCTTATTATATTACAATCATTTCAAAGTACCGCGCATTACATTCTGGTATTGTCTAGTCCAGAGCTATGAAAAGAGCTATGCTCGTTTCTATACGTGATCGAATCAGGAATGAGATTCGTAGAAGAACCGACCCATAAGATTAGAAAGCTGAAGAGGCAATGGGCGGGCCACATAGCGCGAAGATCGAACGGGAGTTGGGGCAGAAAGATTCTAAATGGAGACCACGATTTGGCAAGCGCAGCGTGGGACGGCCGACTGCCTGATGGATCGAGGATCTTGTGAAGATCGCAAGAAGTCTTTGAATGCAGGTGGCATCGGGCCGGCTGCGCTGGATAGCGATTAGAGAGGCCTATGTTCAGCAGTGGATAAGTATAGATGATGATTGTCCAGTTTAACCGACCTCGCCGGTGAAATCGAAGAATCCCTTGCCCGCCGGCCGGTGCAGAGCACCACTGCGAGACACCTAGTATACGCCCTCCCCCATAGCGACTGCCCAAGCCAAAGCCATTCCTCCTTCAGGCGCCCTTGAGCTAGTTGCCCCCTTGCCCTTCTGGCTCTAACGTAGTGGTAGCACGCTTACCCTTTTGTCCAGTGAAGCTATAAAGACCACTCAGCTAACAAATACGCCATAGCAACAAAAAACAATAAACTGAGCAGTTGGAAAATCGGTGAATGAACAAAATGATTGAATTCTGTTAATGAATGATTTCCCAACTGTATCAAGTTTCTAGCTGCCTCATCGTATTTGTTTACAAAAATGGCCACCTAAGACAAAACAGACTATATATCGATCACACACACACACAATGACTTACCTGTGGGGTGGATCTCTGTTGCCACGAGGGCATCTCCGGGGGTGGAGGTTGTTGCTCGTTCGGTCGCCCGCCACGATCTGGCACCTAAAACAATAATTATATAATACAGACCGCATTTTGAAGACTGCATTTTGAATACTTTTAATTACGAGAATTGGCCACCTGGTGGCCAATTCTCGTAATTAAAAGTGTTCAAAATGCAGTCTCGTCTAATCTCGGTGTCATAAATCTCACAAATGGTATTCTCGTCTAAATATCGACATCGACCGAATCGAGATCGGACCGAAAGTTGAACAAAATGTAAACGGTATTCCGATAAAATTTTGAACAAATATTAAAAACGTCGTCAATTTGAAAATTTCGGATAGATCATTTTTATTTAGGATAAAATTCGTAACGAGGTAATCCGACAAAAAACCAAAGTTACCGACATAGCTCGCAGACTCAGCAAGCTAAAGTGTCAATGGGCTAGTCACATCTGCAGAAGGACCGGCGGCCGATGGAGCAAGCGTGTCCTAGAGTGGAGACCGCGACTTGGTAAGCGTAAGGTAGGACGGCCCCCAGCTAGATGGACCGACGTCCTCGAAAAGGTCGCTGGGACAGACTGGATGCGGAAAGCGGAGGACCGTGTGCAATGGCGCGTGTTACGATAGGCTGATTGATTGATTGTGGCAGCTGAGATTAACATATGATCAACAAATGATTGACAATATACTTTAAATTAAACAACTTGACATTATATCGAAATTGGAATGAGATGATACTAAATTGGATCGATACTTCAATGGAGCAGAATACCAAATGTAAGTCAATTCATAATTAAATCTCAATTCAGTCAATATTCAGTCTGTCTTAATAAAATACGAGATTGCCCTTCTGCTGTTAGAACCATACATGGGCAAAATGTAATCAGATTAATGATAACAATTACAGTTAGTAATGTTCAAAAATTACGATTAAATTATTAATTTTCAATAATCAAATCAAATCATCTTTATTTCAAGCAAAAAAAAAACCATAAGTTGCTAGTAAACATTTGCTTAAGCTATGTTAGTAAATTTACATTAATTATTTATTATTTTTGACTGCCTCGTTGGTCTGACTGCCTCGTTGGTCTGGTGGCAAAGCGCATCGCTTTGTGATCACGAGGTCCTGGGTTCAAATCCTAGGTCGGACAAATGTAGTTAACGCCCCCTATTACATGGGACCTAACATCGTCGGCGAAACGTGGGTGTACTCAGTACACCTCTGCCACCCCCTCTGGGGAATATAGGCGTGACGGTGTGTATTTATTATTTTTATTTAACCATTACACCAGGTGTATCCTACACAGGTGCTCCATATTATGGCCTTCAGTTTTGCTGGCAACAACTCTCAGCAGACTCTTGTCTCTGCCTCGCACACGCCGCAATAGGGATGCGCATCTTTAGCGTATAAACCGAAAAAGTCGTCAGTATGCGCCGCCGCAAACATACCTGATGCGCTGCTGAAACGAGGCAGCGACAACAGTACCCTAAACGCGTTATTGAACGCGCAAGGTGCAATGATTGAAGATTACAAAATGTAATCCTATTCATTAATCTGATTAAATATTGCCTATCTCTGGTTAGAGCTTAACAAGCCGCCCATAACGCCGACGGACGATTTAGCGCAGTGGTTAAGAGCTTAAGCCGCTATGCCCACTGCGTCTAATAGTCGCGGGTTCGTGTCCCGCACGGGACAAATCTTTATGTGATCCACAATTATTTGTTCCGGTCTGGGTATTTGTGTATGTGAATTTTCATGTTTGTAAACGCACCCACGACACAGGAATAAATCCAAAAAAAAAAAAAAAAAAATAAGGCTTCCGAGCTCGGCTTAACGACTTTCACATGCAGGTTCCCTCACGATGTTTTCCTTCACCGTTAAAGCAAGTGATAATTAATTTTTAATACGCACATGCTTTCCAAAAGACAGAGGTGCGTGCCTGGGTTTGAACCCGAGACCTCTGACTGCAGTCCAACGGCCTAACCACTACGCTATCACTGCTATGATAATTATCATCATCATCATCATCAGCCCGTATCAGTCCACTGCTGGACATAGGCCTCTCCCAAGGCACGCCATTGAGCCCGATCTTAGGCTCTTCTCCTCCAACCGCTGCCCGCCACCCTCCGTATATCATCGCTCCATCTAGCTGCAGGGCGTCCCACACTACGTTTGCCAAACCGCGGTCTCCACTCGAGAACACGTCTACCCCAGCGGTTATCGGTCCTTCAGCAAATATGGCCAGCCCACTGCCACTTCAGCGTGCTGATCCTGCGAGCTATGTCGATGACCTTGGTAATAATTGATGATAATTATACCCTGTGTAATTTTTGTCATCATAGAGTGAAAGCTCGGCTAATGTATCGAATGTCTACTGTTCAGTGGTAATAAAATAATGAATAAAACAAACACATCAGTAAGTAAAATCCACCCCCTGACCTATCCGGAAAATCCGGAACACCGAAGATATCTAACGACCAGCTGTCCAGACGCGCCGCCCCTCAATGTCATTTTGCGCTGGGTATAGGTTTTTTTTTTAAGGTTCCGTACCTCAATCGACAAAACGGAACCCTTATTGGAACACTTCGTTGTCCGTCTGTCTGTCCGATGGTTATCACCTTTTTTTAGGGATGGCTAGATGTATTAAGTTGTTATTTATGTCAAATACAAAGGTATATATGGTTTTTGAAAGGGAAGAAACCAGAACGAATGTAAGGATTGTGGTTGGTAACGATGTGCTGGAACAAGTGAATGAGTTTGTATATCTTGGATGCGCCTTCAGTAAAGATGGGGAATACACCGCTGACATAGAGAGAAGAGTGAGTGCAGGGAACAGAGTAAATGGTGCGATGGGAAAGCTACTTGGGAGCCAGCACTTAAGCCTAAGGCGCAGCTGGCCATACATAACGGAGTTCTTGTCCCAACGCTGTTATATGGTAGCGAGAGCTGGGTATGTAAGAAGAAGAATGAAAGTAGGATAAATGCGGTAGAAATGCGAGCTCTGCGGGAGATGTGCGGAGTGAAGCTGACCGACCGCATTAGCAACAGCGTAGTAAGAAAGCGAGTAGGTATGAAAGATAGTATCGGTGTAAAGATGAGAAAGGGCATGCTCCGTTGGTTCGGGCATATACAAAGAATGCCAGAGGAAATAATGACAAAACAGGTATACAATGTGAAAGTGGAAGGATGCAGGTACCGGGGAAGACCTAGACAATCTTACCACGACCAAATAAACCGAGTCTTATCTGAAGGAAAAGTCAAGAGTCTCCGTAACCGGCGAGCGTGTATGAGACGAACTACGAGAGTGGAGGAAGCCAGAGAGGTATGTAAGGAAAGAACCTGTTGGAACTCTGTACTCTCAGCCTTCCCCGCAAGGGATCTGGCGTGATGTTATAGATAAATAGACAAAGGTCTACGGTCCTCTGCTGGTGTAAAAAAATTAAGGTTCTAACCTAAACCCAAACAAAAGATATGGCCATTTAAAGTCACTCAACAGAAATTATAGGGCACTACCTGTTGACTTAGAACAATAGAGTTTGGCAAGAAGCAACGTTTAAAAGTAAAGGAAAAAATCCGAAAATTGGTAATTTATAATTATATCACATAAAAAAAAATATTATTTTCCCTCAAATGGGACGAAAAATTAAGATAGCGCCGTCTAGTGACATGTTGTGGAACTATGCTTCTTTGTCTACCCCGCAAGGATCTGACGTCATGATACATAGAGAAACAGGGAGAGAGAGAGTAAAGGAAAAAAACGAAAATTGGTAATTTATATCGTCTAAATAATAATTAATTTCCCTCCGTTCCGATGAAAACTTAAAATAGCGTTGTCTAGTGACATTTTGTGGAACTATTTTGATTTGTGTTTTGAATGCACTAAATTAGTATTGTTATGTTACTATTAAAGTGTTCCTTTTTTATATTTTTAGTACCAATGAACAGTAGGCATAAGATACATCACCTGGGCTTTCGCTCCAGCACGACTAGAACTATAGCGTGTATAAAAAAATATAAATAATAATACATCGTACTCGATTAAAAGTGTCTTACCTGTCCTATAATGACTTTATTGACTTGGCTCTGCGTGTTCTTCCTGACGTTGGCGCTGGAAGTCTTCTCGACGTGTAGTAGGGATGTTCTGGCCGCCAGAAAGTCAGACAACTTTACATTGGGCTTCACTTTTAAATGCTCTCTTTTAGGGCGATAAGTCGATTGGATCACATCCTTCTTGGATTTCAGACGGTCTGACCACTGTAACAAAAAAGGTGTAATCAATATTAGACATATTATTTTGGGTGGTAGATGTTGAAATGTAATAATTTTGACGATTGTACAGTCATATTAGGATCTTGAGGCCCGCTTCCAAAATCAGAACCAACGCTGTCATCAAGTGAAATGTCACTTTATGACAGTAGCAGAGGTGCCGTTGGCTATGAAATTTACCCAAGTTCTTTTTTTAATTACATCCGTGCGGACTCTTCTGTTAAAGTATTTCCCTGGAAGTAGGAAAATTGTACTAAATGAAACTGTCAATGTCATCCACAGGCCAAAATATCATTGTCGCAGTATAAGTGCTTTTTAATAGCATATAATATACAAATAAATGAATTTTCGACTTTGACTAACTGTAAACGGTAAACTGACTTCATCACAAACACGGTAAAGCCAGGCACCATAAGTAGCTGAACGTTCTCAGTTTTTCAAATCCGTAATACTCTTTATCTTACAATAGTTGGTGAACACTGTCAAAACCAAATGTTTAGTAACATATTCAAATACGGGGTGGACTTTTTGGTACGAGGCCGTAAGGACAGCTATTTTAACCATTGCAGCTACGGGAAAAAGATCATAGGATAATTTTTTTTTTCTTAAATAAGTAAACACTGCGGGCCCGGTTCGTCCCGCACCTTTTTTATGTTTTAGTTTCATTTCATTAGTTCTGCTTTATTGTAGTTAGCATAGTTCTCGCCGCTCCCTTTTTTTTCTGTTTTGTTTCTTAGTTTAGTTGTATCCGTGATTGGTTGTTGTTTTTGATGGATACGGTACGTCAGTAGTGGTTAAATTTTTTTTTATTGTGATTGTGCGAATGCATTATATGCTTGCTTTGCAATTACTAGGTTTTGTTGGTTTTGTCGTTGTTTTTTTTTGTGTCAATTTTTTTTTTTTTTTTTTTAAAACGTAGCCCCACACTAGGATTTATTCCTGTGTCGTGGGTGCGTTTACAAACATGAAAATTCACACACAAATACCCAAACCGGAACAAATAATTGTGGATCACACAAAGATTTGTCCCGTGCGGGAATCGAACCCGCGACTATTAAACACAGTAGGTGGAGCGACCTAAGCTCTTAACCACTGCGCTAAATCGTCCGTCAAATTAGATTCAATTTAAATTGCCATACGAGACTTTTATCACTCTGAGATATTTTGAACAAAAAAAATGTACAGTCAATAAAAGTACTAAACGCTAGGGAATAAATAAATTTAATGTAAAAAAACAAGCTTTTATAGCAAAAATTAACTATCACTTGCTTTAACGGTAAAGGAAAACATCGTGAGGAAACCTGCATGCCTAAGAGTTTCTCGAAGGTGTGCGAAGTTCGCCACCCCGCACTGGGCTATCGTGGTGGACTACCTATTCATTTCGGCTCCATCATTAAGCCTTTGACATCATCCAAGTCTAAAGTACTCGTCTAGACAAATCCAACGAGCCCAAACGCGCCCACGGTTATATTGAGTAGTTGCATGGTTCCATTGATCACCTTACGGCTTCATCATCAGACCCTAAACACTATATAGTTGTATAGTACTTGTCAAACCAATCTAACACGCCTAAACACAAGCGGGTTAAGTTGTATAGTTTACATTTTCCTAAAGCCATCTTCCAACTTCATCGTCAGACCACCTCCATGGTACCATATTATTACATTGTCACCAATTTTACATATATATATGCCAAATTTAATCTCAATCGGATACCCGCAAGTGCTTGAAAAATGGATCTCAAGACTTGAACCGGAAAGACTGACAGACATACGATCATTGTAAGTTAAAAAATAAATATTCGGCTTTTTGTAGTCGGTTTACCTTTTTTTTAAAAAAGATTTTTATTTTACAATTTTAAGTGACGAGTGAATTATTTAGTAATTTTTATATACCGATATTATATTATTTTGCTGAGTTGTACAGTAAGGTACCTACAGGATTAATATAATGACTATAATAACGGAATCTATACATTCGTACTGTTCGACATTAAGGAGATCCCTCTTGTATCTTCAAAGTCCAAGGTCCAATACCAATAACATTAAAATAGGACCACCTCAAAAAAAGAATCATCAAAATCCGTTCATAAGCAAAGGAGTTATAAAAAAAGGACGAATTATGAACCTCCTTTTTTGAAGTTGGCTAATATACTGCTTAGTTCTATAGTAGGGTACCTATAGGATTGACGTAATACCCATAATATCTCAATTTACACATGCCTATTTATTTAGTTAAGGAGTTCCCTGGTGTATCTTCTAAGTCCAAGGTCCAATGCCAATGGAATTAAAATGGGACCACCTTGGAGCTATACTGAACCCAATGCAAAAAAACATCAAAATCGGTCCACAATTGACGGAAATATCGCTGAACATACACAAAAAAAAAGCATACATACAACCGAACATAGAACCTCCTCCTTTTTAAAGTCGATTAATAAAAACTTGTAAAAATAACATAGCACATACCTCAAAGCTCTGAATGGTGCACTCGAGTCGGGCGATGAGGGTTTCTCTCCGGAGCCTGTACTCTTCATACATCTCACTGAAAGCGGTGTCCAGTTGCTTCCAGTCCTTCTCCGTTAACGCTTTGTTGTACAGAGGCTTGCCTACTAACTGTTCACCTGCCACATAATTAAAGTTCAGTCAGTTGTATTATTACGGTGTAATATATACGCCGTCACGCCTATATTCCCCAAGTAGGGGTGACAGGTGCGGGTTGGTGAAGTTCGCCAACCCGCACTGGGCCAGCGTGGTGGACTATGGCCTAAACCCTCTCAGTTTGAGAGGAGGCCCGTGCCCAACGGTGGGACAGTTTCTTAACAGGGCTACTATTATTTTTATAGGGGTGACAGAGGTATACTGAATATGGTATAACCAGATTAATAATTAACCACCTCCGCTTGGGGAATATAGGCGTGATGGTTTATTAATGATTACATTTTGTATATTTTTTAATCTTCAACGATTACGATTACACTTTTAATCTTGAATCACAAATGAATATTACAAAATGCAAATGTAATCATTACATTTTGCCCATCTCTGACTGAGTATACCACCTTTTCGCCGGAGCTGTTAGGTCTCATGTAATAGGGGGGGAGCCTATTGCCATATACCGGGCACAAAACCAGGCACCGGACTCATACTGGGAATTTTTCGTTAGAAAAACTACATTTGTCCGACCTAGGATTTAAACCCAGGCCCTCGTGATCACAGCGATGCGCTTTGCCACTAGATCAACGACAGAGATGGGTAAAATGTATTCAGATTAATGATTAACCACCCCCACTTGGGGAATACAGGCGTGACGGTGTATTAATGATTAACGATTTCAATCACATCTTGTACTCTTCAACAATCATCATGATTGAATGAATGAATCATGATTGTATATTACAAAATGCAAATGTAATCATTAATCTGATTACATTTTGCCCATCTAAGACTGAGTATACCTACTTTTCGCCGACGTTGTTAGGTCTCATGTAATAGGGGGTGAGCCCTTTGCCATATACCGGGCACCATTTCAGACTCCGGACTCATTCGGGAATTATTCGTTAGAAAAACTACACATGTCCGACCTAGGATTTGAACCCAGGACCTCGTGATCACAAAGCAATGCGCTTATATATATCTATATATCTATCTATATATATATATATATATATATATATATATATATATATATATATCGGCGCAACTACAATATTTCGTCGGTTATAAGAATAATTTGATTGTTTTAAAATTATTTCAGAAGCTATCAGCTTATATTTGATTACTTTGTGATTATTAAAATGAAAAATTAACGTGAGAATGTTAGGTTATCTAAAACATGAACAAAATTCATTGTATTTCAAATAATTCAATACTTAACCTAAAAACTTGTGTACACGTGCATGCGCGACGTACTCTATAAATACGGCCGCACAGAGCGCGCTCGAAGCATTCTCGCTCGAACCGTTGGAGAGTGCGGACCTCTCTCGGACGTCGTTACGCTGTCAGTTTGGAATAAAAACGAAGCTTTGGAAGTAACCGTGAAGTTTTCTTTTGAAGAACGAACATGAGTAACCACCATGAAAGTGACATCAGTGACGTCAGCTATGCTGACGTCACACCTTTTAAAAACACTACGGAAGGGCGTTCTCCGTCATCAGAAGTGGGATTGCAGGAAGCTCCTATCCAAGCCACTTCCTCATCAGCTCGTTCACCATCTGATCAACCGGAACTAACCAACACACAGCAGCAAGGGCCTGTGTTGGTCAACAATACACCGCTGGAAGCAGTACTACAATCAAGACCACAAACATACGCTCACCATGGAATGCAGATGGAAGGCATACCACCACAATTTCTGATGCAAATGATGGAGATGATGCAGAAAATGTCAGAACGCCTATGCGCTCCATTCACCGATACAAACATAAGGATCAAGGACGTCTACTTACCATCATTCGACCCGGACACACATGTCGGTGTTCGAGAATGGTGCCAGCATATAGACCAAGCAATTGAAGCATACAGACTCAATGATTTTGGTTTCCCAATGAAAGTCTGCAGTCTGTTGAAGGGGCGTGCAAAAATGTGGGGAGATGATTGGATGGTCACTACTACTACGTGGGAAGAGTTGCGGAAAAATCTCATCACCACGTTTGAACCTGAAAATAGATACTCTCGGGATATCATCATGTTTAGAGAACATGTTTAAGACTCAACAAAGGACATTGCGGAGTTCTTGTCACGTGCGTGGATCTTGTGGAGAAGAGTCACCAAGGACAAACTAGGAGATGAACACGCGGTGGAGGCAGTAATTGGGTGCGTTAACGATGAACGTTTGCGTATTGAATTATTGAATGCCAAAGCAACCACTGTTCCTGAACTCATCTCAGTAGCAACATCTATACGGAAGAAGCGTTCTCACCCAAGCTCAAGTTCCACAACACATACCAAGCGTCCACGTTTTTCGGACAGCACACAAGCAACATCAAGCTTCCGTATATGTAAGAAGACAAACCACTCCACAAACGATTGCCGATTCAAACCATCGGAGAATAAACCTGAAGCTCGCAATAAGGATTCAAAAACACCAACCACACCTGCGTGTACCTATTGCAAGAAACCGGGTCACACTTATGAAACTTGCTTCAGTCGCGAACGTTCCTTGATTTCAAACGTGAACTGCGTGGCAAGCAATAAGCTGGCTCCTATCACCATCAAAATAGGCGAAAAGATTTTGCAAGCTGTATTCGATAGCGGGGCAGAATGCTCAATTATACTAGAATCCGTTGCTACAGTTCTACCCGGTCAAAGGAGACCAGTAGTCAATTATTTGGAAGGGATTGGTCAATTCTCCGCCCTATCGTTAACCAAACTTGCAACTGTATGCGTTATAGACACCGTCAGTGTTGAGCTGGAGTTTTACGTATTGCCCGACTATGAAATGTCAACAGACATTTTAGTGGGTATGAACCTGATTCATGGTACTAATCTAAGCGCGATTATCACATCCAACGGGACGAAGCTAATTCATAAAGCATACATCAATCATGTGAGTACCAGTTCTCCTCTCTTCAACCACTGGGCTGCGACCTAACCAACGAAGATGACATCATGCAACTACGTAGACTTCTGAATAAATACGAACACCTGTTTATTCGTGGATATCCAAAGACGCGAGTCAACACCGGCGAGCTAGAAATCAGACTGAAAAATCCAGATAAATTCGTGGAAAGAAGACCAAATCGCCTAAGTCCAGTGGAACGAGAAAAAGTGCGCACCATAATTCAAGAACTTCTGGAACACAACATCATCCGTGAGAACAAATCTCCTTACTCAAGTCCCATCATCTTAGTAAAGAAGAAGAATGGTGACGATCGACTTTGCGTAGACTTTCGAGAACTTAACTCGAATACGCTGCGGGACCATTACCCGTTTCCATTGATTTCAGATCAGATTGACCAGTTGGCAAATGGTCATTTCTACACAAGCCTCGATATGGCGGCTGATTTTCATCACGCTTTTGTCACACCAGATGGTTTATATGAATACCTCACCATGCCGTTTGGTTTGAGCAATGCTTGCTCGGTTTACCAGCGATGCATCAACAGAGCTCTAACATCATTGCTGGGAACAGCTGCACAGGTCCACGTGGATGACGTGCTGAGTAAATGTGCAGATTTTCCCGAGGGAATATCACACCTGGAACGAATCCTTATGGCACTAAAAGGATTTTCTACCAACGGCTGCATTCCAAGTTATTCATATAGACATAGCAGGAAAGCTGGGCACTCCAGATGATCAACAATACGTCATAGGCACGATTGATGCCTTCTCAAAGTATGTGTTACTGTATTTCACCAGCAACAAAAATCCACATAGTACATTGGCTGCTCTGAAACGTACAATACATCTGTTTGGCGCACCAGTCCAAATTATAGTCGATGGAGGAAGAGTTTCTTGGCGAATTCAAAGAGTACTGTGACCAGATCGGAATAAATATCCACGATATCGCTCCAGGAGTCAGCCGAGCTAATGGACAAGTCGAAAGAGTTGTTGCAACCCTCAAGAATGCATTGGTAATGATCAAAAACTATGAAACGGAGCAGTGGCGCACTGTACTTGAGGGACTTCAACTGGCAATGAACTGTACAACTCATCGTGTCACCGGTGTTGCCCCACTGACACTCACTACACAACGAAAACACTGCGTACCTCCTGAACTTCACAACCTGGTGATCAGTTGGCCGTATCGGCGGGAAAGGAATCACCCACTGGCCGAGACTCTGTCGCAGTGCCAACCGAGCCCATTCCATCGACCTCTCGAGAAGAGATGCAATTCCAGTCAAACCACGACCTGCTGGTTAAAGACAACTCATCACAGTAAACTGTAAGTAACTCAATTCAATAGTACCAAATAACTCGACGAGAAACTTTTACTTATTATTTGCGAGATACTTTGAGAATCCTACCAGAAACTCCGAGAAACTACGAGACACTCCGAGAACCCTACGAGAACCTTCGATAAACTAATAGACACTCCGAGAATCCTACGAGAACCTTCGAGAAACTACGAGACACTCCGAGAAACTACGAGACACTCCGAGAACCCTACGAGAACCTTCGAGAACCCTTCATTAAATCTTCGAGAACCTACAAACCGTATCAGCATTGATATTATGAAACATACAAGACAGTTGTGTGTTTATGTAATAACTAACATAGGCGAAGCAAGTTGGTTACAGATATCCAACTCAGAGAAAGTATTTCCCATGCTTACAGATAATCACAAGTATCACGACGAGAATCAACAAGGCTGGTGCAGAGCGCGCACCGCCTGTCAGTATGGCCGTATCGGCGCAACTACAATATTTCGTCGGTTATAAGAATAATTTGATTGTTTTAAAATTATTTCAGAAGCTATCAGCTTATATTTGATTACTTTGTGATTATTAAAATGAAAAATTAACGTGAGAATGTTAGGTTATCTAAAACATGAACAAAATTCATTGTATTTCAAATAATTCAATACTTAACCTAAAAACTTGTGTACACGTGCATGCGCGACGTACTCTATAAATACGGCCGCACAGAGCGCGCTCGAAGCATTCTCGCTCGAACCGTTGGAGAGTGCGGACCTCTCTCGGACGTCGTTACGCTGTCAGTTTGGAATAAAAACGAAGCTTTGGAAGTAACCGTGAAGTTTTCTTTTGAAGAACGAACATGAGTAACCACCATGAAAGTGACATCAGTGACGTCAGCTATGCTGACGTCACACCTTTTAAAAACACTACGGAAGGGCGTTCTCCGTCATATATATATATATATATATATATATAGAGAGAGAGAGAGAGAGAGAGAGAGAGAGAGAGAGAGAGAGAGAGAGAGAGAGAGAGAGAATTTTAAAACCCTTTTGCAGCAAGCACCTAGGGCGCTAAAAGAATACATGATACCATAATAAATAAATGAGAGAATACGAAAAAATCTACCTTCTTTCTGTATGGTGTCCTTTAGCTTGGCCTCCAGCTTGGAGAAAAGCATCTCCGGAGTGATATTCGGTGGAGGTTTATTGAATTTCAGCGCTATGAGAATTTCCTTAAGATCCTTCGCTGTTGGAGATTCTTGCTGCAAAATGAAATCTTATTCAAATTCAAAATCATTTATTTCGGTTAACATCGGATCCATATGCGATACATAGGCCATATGGATCCATATGTGATACATAGGCCCACACTAGGAAATAATCCTATGTCGTGGGGGCAATGAAATTCACAGACAAACACCCAGATTACAACAAAAATTTTGGGTCAGACATTGAATTGTCCTGTGTGAGAATCGAACCCACAATTACATGATCCAGTGAACGGAGTGACTTAAGCTCTTAACCACTGGACCAAGCCGTGTGTCAATCTGTATCCTTTGGATAAATATCAATCGAGCCTCGCCAAACCTTCGGCTGACGCCGACAGTTCAATAACCCTAAGAAAGGTCATTGTTCTGCGTCTATACATGATTTGCCCCAGAACCAACATTAATGAAAAAATGCGTATATGATTTCAAGTTACTTGTAAATTATCTTCATGCATTTATTATTAAACGGACAAGCGGGAGCTTTGCATTATTGCAAAAAAATATTTAGAAATGTAAAAAATATTGTTAAGAAGTGGTTAATCACTTTATCCTATGATGACACTGAACGTATTCTTACAAATCATATCTAATTCATTAGACACACACACTCACATACGCACACACACACACACACACACACACGCACGCACACATACACACACACTCAATTACAATCGCACGCGATACGCACAAGCAGGCTATTATACAGAAGATTTTAATTTGTCGTTCTTGATGCATTACAATGTTTAATTGAATATTTTTAATTTAATTTAATAGTTTAATTTTATATTTTATAATAGCGTTACCTTTATGTTAAAGTGAGTCAATTTTATTTGCTTTTCTTTTTAATATTGTTTGTTATAACTTGTACCTGAACCTGTGTCCAACAAAATTGTAAACCAAAATATTTGAAATGGTCTGGTTCCTGCGATACAAGCCACGAGCCTGCATTAAGTGCAGGAATCGTTGTTAAAATAATTGTAACTCTTATAATAATAAATAAATAAATAAAAAATAAATAAATTTAGTAGATAACAATACATTTGCATAATCGTTGTGTAAAAATACACTAGCAATGATTAAATCCGACATTACTAAATGTAATCGATTAAATATAACCGATTGATAGGATTTTTTTGTGTGTGTAAATGATCTACGCTGTTGGCCGCGGGGCCTTTACAGCTTCACCGGACAAGAGGGCGAGCGTGCAACCACTACGCTCGAGCCGGAAGGGCAAGGGCTCCTCAAGAAGGAACGGCCTCGGCTTGGGCAGTCGCTATGGTGGAGGGCGTGTACTAGGTGTCTCGCCGTGGTGCTCTGCACCGGCCGGCGGGCAAGGGATTCTTCGAGCTCGCCGGCGAGGTCGGTGTCTGATCCTGTGTGCGGTATCTGTATCCGAAAGAAGGATGTAAGGGCATCGGGAGGGTCGGTGAGAACATGCCGCGGACGGCGGTAGCGGTTGATAGGAGGGGAGTTTGATAGGATTGACATCTCAAACCGTAATTCGATAACAACGTTGACATTCGGAAAAGACGTTTTTTTTTTTTTTTTTTTTTATTTGTAATTAGACACTGCGGGCCCGGTTTGTCCCGCACCTTTTTTTGTGTAATTTATGTGTTGTTAGTATTTGCTTTTATATGCACTTGTATGGTACATGCCGCTTATTATTAGCTTATTGTTACAGTGCTTGGTATTTGTTTGTAGCGGTACTTCAGTAGAGGTTTTTTTTTTTTTTTTTTTTTAATTTATATTACTGATTTTGTAAGTGAATGAGGCTTTCTGTTTTGGCTTGCCTTTGAGCGAGAATGCCTCAGTTGTGTAGGTGTTTGGCTGCTTGTGAGGGTTTCCTTTAGGCCTCCGGAAAAGACGTTGGCGACTTTGATTTAAGTACTCACAGTACTTTGAAATATTCGTTTTGGATTGCAAATTGTCCGTTAGATATGGATGTTTGCAACTACAAGAATAAAACAGATTAATCATTATGGTATGTCACATGTTTGTTGGTTTTGGGGCCATTTTCGACAGTGTCTTTGGTTTGTGATTGGCTAAATTTTTAAAAAGTTATGTTGACTGTATTAACTTAACGAGATGATCAAAATCTCCAACAACTGGTTAATAATAATAATATTAGCCCTGTTAAGAAACTGCCCCACCGACGGGCACGGGCTTCCTCTCAAACTGAGAGGGCTTAGGCCATAGTCTACCACGCTGGCCCAGTGCGGGTTGGCGAACTTCACACACCTTCGAAAAACTCTTAGGCATGCAGGTTTCCTCACGATGTTTTCCTTCACCGTTAAAGCAAGTGATAATTAATTTTTAATACACACATGCTTTTGAAAAGACAGAGGTGCGTGCCTGGGTTTGAACCCGAGACCTATGACATTGCAGTCCAACGGTCTAACCACTAGGCTATCACAACTGGTTAAAAAAAAATACTGGAATAATATTATTTATTTACTTAAAAGCATTTTAATCGTAATAGACCCGTCAATTTCGTTGCTTGCTGGAAACCCACGGCTTTGGCCAATATGGGCCGAAGGTGGTATTTTTGCCCAAAGCCGAAGTTTCGATCGGGCACTAACTATAGAGCTCATGGGAACCCGCAAAAAGACTCAAAGTCTTGTATTATGACTCATTACCATGAAAACATTTATAGCAGCACTTAAAACCGAGAAGATTAAATGACCTCTACAATAAAAAATATCGATAAAATAAAACTACTTTTCGGATTTAAGCACAGTTATTTTTGGGTTTTAAGTTCCTAACTTTTCGAGTGATTTACAGCGCGCATGGTCACAGGAGGGACTGAGGTGTTTGATGTCTAAGTCATTTTTATTCCGAGGTACGATACGATAGTTGTTCTCATCGCCACAGAATGAGCTCACAGTGTCTTGAGGTCATTTCACGATGATTATTAGGGGTTATTTCACGATAATATTTTGTCAAATTTATTTGACTATTGACCAATGAAGGATGAAAACGATTTAGTAGCCTATTGTTAGTTTATTCATTTAAACTAGTCTGTGGCGGTAATGAGCAATGAAGTCGTTATGAAACTAAAGTACAAGACCTAGTACTGATACCACAAATGTCAAATCAAATCAGTTTATTGGATGTGGTACAGTGGATGTTAAAATTACATTGGTCGTACGCTATATTCTGCCTTTAGGCATGCAAACATCATTAGGTATAATCGAAGAACTTAAAGTACCTAACAATTAAGAAAACATAATAATTGTATCCGACATTTATAAACTATTTAATTAAAAGTTAAATATATACTAAAAATGTTTAAGATTTCCGAGAGAAGGCTTTATTAGCAGCAATGAGTACCTATTAGCCGGTGTTGGGCTCGAATGAAAAAGTACAATAACATACCACAATGATTTCCATTTTAGATCCTTGCTTCTCCTTGGGGCAGTCTACATTGACCATGCGGGCGGCCATCAGCTCAGATATCAGATAGTCCAGAAGTAACAGCCGGTCCTCTTTGGTTTGAAGGCGAGATGACATGTGACCTGGGAATTACACGATTGTTAGAAAATAGAAAAAAATAAACACGGTTTCACATATATTCCCCAAGCGGGGGTAGCAAGGATGTAGTGTGTATACTTACATATCTATCTATCTATCTATCTATATCATCACGCCAGATCCCTTACGGGGTAGGCAGAGAGTACAGAGTTCCAACAGGCTCTTTCCTTACATACCTCTCTGGCTTCCTCTACTCTCATAATTCGTCTCATACACGCTCGCCGGTTACGGAGACTCCTGACTTGTCCTTCAGATAAGACCCGGTCTATTTGGTCATGGTAAGATAGTCTAGGTCTTCCCCGGTACCTACATCCTACCACTTTCGCGTTGTATATCAGTTTTGTCATTCTTTCTTCGGACATTCTTTCTATATGCCCGAACCAACGGAGCATACCCTTTCTCATCTTTACACCGATATTCTCTTTCATACCTATATCATATACTTACATATCACCAATGATATAAGGTTCCAATGTAATAGAAGGTAAGTCTATTGCCATTGTACGGGCCACCTGATGTTGGACCTTATCAAGCCGCCAATGAGGTAACCGTTAGTAAAGTAGGAAGCTTTAAAGTACGGTCAAACCAACGCGACTAGTCTGCGTGCACGATGGTGTCCGCAGTGACGATCAGTGGCAATCACATTGCGAGCAAGTCGTTTACACCGACGCGTTCAGTTAATCTGCGTCCCAATAATCCTAAGTTGGTTTGTACCGTACCTTAAGTCGGCTTAATAAGTTCCAAAAGCAGGTGGCCATAAACCTGCCTCTATCAATTCGCACTGGGTCCGCGTGGTGGAGTATGACCTAATCTCTCTCACCTCGATTTGTGAGAGAAGTTCTTTGCCCAACAGTGCGCAGTATAGGCTAATTTATTATTATTATTCAATTTTAAAACCCTTTTCTTTTGTTTTTATAAAACGTAGCCCCACACTAGGATTTATTCCTGTGTCGTGGGTGCATTTACAAACATGAAAATTCACATACAGAAATACCCAGACTGGACCCGCTTTAATTAACTAACTAGCTGTCCCTGCAAACTTCATTTCGCCTTAACATTACATAGCCCATGTTACTCGCTGATAATGTAACTATCTATAGGTGAAAGAATTTTAAAAATCGGCTAAGTAGTTTTTGAGTTTATCCATTTCAAACAAACATATAAAATATCGAAACTTTCTATCTATCTATCTATCTATAACCTCACGCCAGATCCCTTGCGGGGTAGGCAGAGAGTACAGAGTTCCAACAGGTTCTTTCCTTACATACCTCTCTGGCTTCCTCGACTCTCATAGTTCGTCTCATACACGCTCGCCGGTTACGGAGACTCTTGACTTTTCCATCAGATAAGACTCGGTTTATCGAAACTTTAATCTTTCTAATATTAGTTCAGATATAGAAACACCTCAGTCCGTAAACAGCGTGTCCTTTTTCAAATCATAGGCCTCCTCCAGTACCCTCCACTTTACCCTGTCCTCACCATTAGCTGGATTAGCATATAGGATACTGTGTATACCGGAAATATGTTAGGTGCCTATCTAAGGTCAATGCAGACAACGTCGCAGGCAGGAGCTAGTTATTAATATTTTTGTTGGTCAACATGGCAATCTTTGAGAGAGGCTTTGTCCAGCAGACTTTCAAGTATAGATAGATTGCAAAGATACTAACCAGTCACCAATTTCTTGTAAGGGCAGCCAAGTTCCTTCAGAAAAGAGCTCAACTCTAACAGGAAAGAACTCGACTCATCTGGGTCATTCATGATGTTAACTGTCTCTTCAAGGTGACATAGTGTCTTCAGATCCTCAGCTAAGATATGGACCAGCTTGGTGTAGTCCAGGGACTTCGGACCACCTTCTAAGGCCTTGGAAAATGTTGCTTCATCTGATAATGGGCCCTCATAGCTGCAAAAAAAAAGTTCTATAATAACAAAAGTAAACACCACCTAAATTCCCCAGGTGGTGGCAGAGGTGTGTGAGTCTATTGCTAATGCTGAGACATTCCAAGTAATTGATCACCACAAGGAGCGGAAGTGATAGCAAAAGACTGCTAAAACATAGACTGCTAAAAAAAAGACTTCAACTAAGCAACTAATTGGAGCATTGGCAGGCCTAATAACCTGGCACAAAAGAACATCTGCACAAGATGTAACTGTGCAGAAACTGTGATACAGAAACTGAAACCATAAAGCATGTCCTCTGCAACTGCGATGCACTGGCGGCGCGGCGAATGAAGCTACTGGGGGTGGCCTATCCAACTCCAGAGGAATATCGACTCTTTCCCCCAACTGGAATCTACAATCTGGTACAGTGAGTATTTGCATCTCCAGGTACATAAGAGCATTAAGGCAGAGGACAGCACAAAAGATCCGATTGGGTTTAAGTGCGCTTGAGGTCTTCTCAGTCCGAAAACAGTCAATAATAAGATAGGGCACAATGGGAGACTCCAGACTGATACTGAAAATTCTTCTATCAAAAAATTCCATTTTGTTTATTTTCTTTTTTTTTATATAAAACGTAGCCCCACACTAGGATTTATTCCTATGTCGTGGGTGCGTGTAAATTCACACGCACAAATACCCAGACCGAAACAAATAATTATGGGTCACACAAATATTTGTCCCGTGCGGGAATCGAACCCGCGACTATTAGACAAGCTGGACGGAGTGGCTTAAGCTCTCAACCACTGCGCTAAATCGTCCGTCATGTATGTCTGTTGTTGTGTTATGTGTAAATTTTTGACCAAGGATTTGAAACCAGGACTTCATAATTACTATGCACATTATTTGCCGCATTCAATATGAATAAACTGCAAAATCACCCGTGGTGGTCATTTATGGGATAATAATTCTATTATAATGGTAATGATTCTTTATTCCAAAAACTAAGATATATTTTTTTATTATTATTATTGAAGCTTATTTCACCTAGTCAGCCCTGAATGGTCCCTGCAAGGGTGTAAGCCTCCTCCATCTCCTTGGAAAGAGGCGTAAAGGACAGCCAAAGAAAAGATGGGCTGACCACCTTATAAAAAATAACCGGAAGGGACTGGATGAGCATCGCCCAGGACAGAAAAAATAACATTTATTATACAGAAATTTAATTTATAGTGTGATAACACTATGAATTAAATTCCTATGTTGTGGGTGCATTTACAAACATGAAATTCACATACACAAACACCCAGACTAAAACAAACGTTTGCAGATCACACAAAGATGTGTTGTGTGTGGAGATCATGTGTATGTTATATCAGGACTGTCAAAACCAAATATGATCCCGGGCTAATATAAATTTCTAAATAGATTGGAGGGCTACAGAAACACCTTAATCTTTAAATACCTACAATAATGTTCTACCATATAAATTTTGTTACAGGAATATTATTGATTTTTGCAGTAGGGGAAAATATGTCTTGGGCTGCACAGGTCCTCATGCGGCCCGCGGCTTGTGGTTGATGTGGGCTGTGCTTTGGTCAGCCCTGTCTTTCATGGTTATTTTTATTAGAACTAGCCCAATAGACATTTTATATTATGATACAAAATATATGTAATTTGATGGTTTGAGTTTATAAATTTTTATAGGTATAATTGGATACAAAAAGAAAAATAAACACCATTGCGGCTATATTGCCCAAGGGGGGTGGTAGAGGTGTACTATATACGTACAATATGTGGGATATTGTCGATGATGTTTTGTGGGCAAGCCATTACCACTTTAAAGATTGATTTTATGTTCCTGTAATTTTTGTTTTTTAGGTAATTTTTCTGTATATGAATACTGATTAGCATTACTATTTATACCGTCTAAAAATTATAAATAGTGATAAGCATACACAACTATACCTAATACAAAATCATAACCTTAACAATTCAAAGAACTTACCCAAGATCATTCAGTGAGTCCAAAATATCGTTCTCCATGTTTATGTAATTACAATTAACATTAGCAAATAATAATAGCTTGTTCTTTTAGAAGATTATCTCTGCCGGCTGGTAATATAAGGACATGAAACGAACGATGAAGTGACAGTTGTAACTAGCAAAATGTCGCGCTGTAGTGATGTGACATTATGCTTGTAAAAGAAATTTTTGAGATAGTTTACTAATTGAATCGATTTTAGAAAAAAAAAACCTTTTGCTTGTGTTTCTATGTAATTAATCCAGTGGCAACGCTATCTAGCACCACAAATCACGTAATATAAAAGGTATTTGTAGCAAAGATTGAAATCACACGACTGCAATCCAATATGCGTATTTGATTCTGAACATAACCAGGTTAATCGACTAATAAATCACGATTAGCTTTCTGAATATAATGCCATCTATTAAAACAATAATAAAACACCACTGGGGGAGTTTTGGCGGGAAGTCGAAGAGTGATGTTGTCAATTTGTTTTTAATTTCCAAAACTTGTGTTATTTCGACTAATAATGTGTAATGTTGGTGGAATATTAACCATTATGTGTTCTTATATGTGCATGAGTGAAGGTAATTGTAACAAAGTGATAAAACGTGCCTTTTCGACTTCCCTCAAAACGGCCGTTGCAATTGGTATGTAAAGTATCCACCGCTTTACTATCCAGGGTGGGGTACTTCATTAATTTCATTATCATCCTTGTCATCAAATTCATCGGGGAATTGAATTAATTTAAACAAACACGATTATATATTTCACTGGACTCTGGCAAAATACACTTATAATTAGTGTGAAGCCATAACTTGAAGAAGAAGAAGAAGAAGAAACACCACTGTTCAAAACGAAACTGATGGATGTCACTACTAACCAATCTTTAAATAAAAATTCCTTTGATTCTTGTCTTCAAGAAAAACCCGAGTACCTACTTTGTGAAGAGGAAGTTAATATCAACTGAGTGAGATATATTATCGACTCCATTGGATTATCTATTGTCGAAATTTATTTTAACCCACAAGTGAAAATTCTGATTTTATAATCCATATGTCATGAAGTTGTTGTGCAAACCGCTAGGTACTCTATATGTAACAGTATGATTATAATCATACAACGTAAAAAACAATTGTCTTTTTTTAAAACTTAGCCCCACACTAAGTTTAATACTGCGTCGTGGGTGCGTTCACAAATATGAAATCTCCCACACCTAGACACACAAGCGTTATCCAGTGCGAGGGTTGAACTTGCGACTACTCGGTCCAGTATATGGAGCGGCCTACGCTCTTAACCATTAGACCAACATCACCGACGAAAGACATAGGGCGTTGATATCTGGTATACAGTTTCTTAAACCTACAATTGAACCGCCCTATCAGTCTCCTCAACACCCTGGCCAAGATATACGAACGCCTCCTTCTGGCGAGGCTCAAGGACTTCGTAACGTCCAGGGGTATCCTTATCGACGAGCAGTTTGGCTTTCGAGCCAAACACTCTTGCGTCCACCAAGTGCACCGCATCACGGAGCACATCCTCTCCGGTCTCAATAGACCCAAACCAATCTACACGGGCGCCCTCTTCCTAGATGTCGCGAAGGCATTCGACAAAGTCTGGCACAACGGCTTGATCTACAAGCTCTACCAATTGGGTGTGCCGGACAGACTCGTGCTCATCTTACGAGACTTCTTGTCGAATCGCGCCTTCCGTTATCGCGTCGAAATGACGCGCTCCACATCCCACTCCATCAGTGCTGGAGTCCCACAGGGCTCAGTTCTCTCTCCGCTCCTGTTTAGCCTTTACACGAACGACATTCCTCGTTCGAGTAAGGCGCATCTAGCCCTATTCGCGGATGATACCGCTCTCTACGTCTCGCATAGGAATAAGGGTTTCATTACCAGACACCTTCAGGCATCCGCCAATTCCCTAGGGAATTGGTTCAGGAAGTGGCGTATTGAGGTGAACCCGGACAAGAGCGCTGCGGTGTTCTTCTCCAGGGGTGCCACCCCGCGCCACTCCCTGCGCCGCCCTAGAAGTAATCTCGGCCAAGTGACCATGTTCGACCGACCCATTCCCTGGGTCAAAGAGGTCAAATATCTAGGGGTCACCCTAAACAGTACCATGTCCTTCGGCCCGCACATCAAGCGGGTCCGTCACCGAGCATCATTTGTGCTCGGTCGTCTCCATTCGTTAATCTGCAAGCGGAGTAAAATGTCCCTTAGAAATAAGGTGACACTTTACAAAACTTGCGTTCGACCCATCATGACTTATGCGTGTGTTGTGTTCGGGCATTCGGCCCCCTCTCACATCGATAAACTCCAAGTGGTTCAAAACCGCTTCCTCCGTAAAGCCGTAGGAGCCCCCTGGTTCGTACGGAACGTCGACCTCCACTCCGATCTAGGTCTCGAACCTATTCGCGCCTTTATTAAAAAGGCGTCAACACGTCACTTCGCGAACGCATCTACCCATGCGAATCCGTTAATCGTAGCCACCGCCGACTACGATCTCCCCCCCGACCCCTGCCGCCACCGCCGGCCGCGACATGTTCTCACCGACCCCCCCGATGCTTTGTCATCCCTTCTTTCCGCTCAGAATACGGGCGACGACGACGACGTAGTAGTAAATCCCCTCCCATAGCCGGCGGTTGACCGGTGCACTTAGTAGTGCACCCGTCCCCCTACAGCGACTGTCCCAACCGAGGGCGCCTCTTCGAGGCGCCCTCGAGTATGTCGCCTCTTGCCCTTCTGGCTGGCTAGAGCGTAGTAGTTGCACGCTCGCCTTTTAGTCCGGTGAAGCTGTAAAGGCCTCGCGGCCAACAGCGTACATCATTCACACACACACACACACACACTACAATTGAAATTTTTATATTCTTTTTTTATTTAAATTAAAAATATTATTAACTAGCGACCTTCGAACTAGCCAGAAACCTTCCACTTGAATCACTCCTTCTATTAGTGTAAACCATATGATAATCCGTTCGGTAGTTATTGAGTTTATCGCGTTCAGACAGACAGTCAGACGCAGCAGGGGACCTTTGTTTTGTAATATTATTCTTTAGTGGTTAAGAGTTGTGAACCAGTCTACATTGACGACGACATGGTCCAAAAAGACGTGGATATACGCACTTAACTGCTCCTTTCTATCTCACAGCAAATTAAGATTAAAATAATGGTCCTAAAGGAGCTGTGGTAGGTAAACAATCATCGTCGTGTGATATCAGTCTTAGTCTGTTACAGGGAGCTATTCCCACGCGCTCTTCGTGCATCACGAGTTCTTGGGAAAAATGTTTAAAGCTAGAGATTTAGTGAAAATGTTCTATCTGATATAAATGGCTATCGGAACCTATGGGAAAGATTTTATAAATTTTTACCCGTGGGGCTCCACTGATAAAAACACTTAGTGGCTACTAGGAACAAAATGGTGGAGCGGATGGGAATAACCCGTTACATATAGAAAACAACATAAATAACGGCCCTTATTCGCTACAATCAAACGCGGTGTGTCACAATATCTTCGTGAAGTGATCGCGTCCTAGTATTCTGGATTCCACGTGAGCACCATTAAACGATTATTTCAAGAATATTCCGTAACGCGCTGCGTTACGCGTTTAGTTTAATAAGGGCCAAGGTTGGTAATGGCATCTCATAATAAATGAAAAGCTATATACATGTTATTAATTTTATTGCATATTTATGTAAAATAACTTGTCTCACCAGCGGCGTCCATGTTCATTTGAATACGCTCCAACATAGGCATGGAGGTATGTAATATAGTAGCGCTGTGTGACCGCGGTATTCTTAGCGATCACCAAGGTCAAACAGCGTTCGACTAGCTCGATCTGAGATTGGTGAGCATCTCCGGGCTTCGGAAGGGACGTTAAACCGTTGGAGCCGGTTACTACGTAATGTAGTAGTCGTTAAGTCAAGTTGAAAGCCTCATAGGCGGCTTGATAAGTTCTAACAGCAGGTGGCCGAAAATCTGCCTCCGCCAATCCGCATTGGGTCCGCGTGTTGAAGTATGACCTAATCTCTCTCACTCTGGTATGTGCGAAGGCCTTTGCCCAGCTGTGGGACAGTATACGCTGGTCCTCTTTATGGGTAATAGGTACATCATAAGGGGGCAAGTTAAGAGTCTCCGTAACCGGTGAGCGTGTATGAGACGAACTATGAGAGTCGAGGAGTCATGTGTGTGAATGATCTGCCCTGTTGGCCGCGAGGCCTTCACAGATTCACCAGACAAAAGGGCGAGCGGACAGCCACTACGCTCAAACCTAGATAACTAGCTCAAGAACTCCTCAAGGAGGAACGGCCTCGGCTTGGGCTGTCGCAATAGGGGTGGACGATTAAGCGCAGTGGTTAAGAGCTTAAGCCGCTCCACCCACTATGTCTAATAGTTGCGGGTTCGATTCCCGCACGGAATAAATCTTCGTGTGATCTACAATTATTTGTTTCGGTCTGGGTATTTGTGTATGTGAATTTTAATGCTTGTGAACGCACCTAAGACACAGGAATAAATACTAGTGTGGGGCTACTTTTATATTAAATAAATAAAATATAAGATGTACCAACCTGCACTCGGCCAGCGTGGTGAACTATGGCCTAAACCCTTTCAGTTTGAGAGGAGGCCCGTGCCCAACGGTGGGACAGTTTCTTAACAGGGCTTATATTATTTATTTATACTAGGTACTATCGTACTCTGCAAAGGCTGGCAGGCAAGGGATTCTTCGAGCTCGTCTGCGAAGTCTGTGTCCGATTCTAGGTGTGTCTGAGACTGGAGGAAGTAAGAGAGGTCTGTAAGGAAATAACTTGTTGGAACGTTGTGTTCTTTGCATACCCGGAAAGCATCTGGCGTGATGATATATACAAGGTGTAACATAATAAACGCAAGACCTGAAAGTAGTTTGTTCTAAATCGATAACTGAATTGATTCCAACATTTTTTAATGTGTCTTACATTTTTTTTTAATTTGCAAAGAACTCTGTTTCATCTTTAGTGCGCTATAACAAACTTAATTTATTATTGATTCAAAGCAATACGGAGAGTTCCACTCCGATCTAGGTCTCGAACCTATTCGCGCCTTTATTAAAAAGGCGTCAACACGTCACTTCGCGAACGCATCTACCCATGCGAATCCGTTAATCGTAGCCACCGCCGACTACGATCTCCCCCCCCGACCCCTGCCGCCACCGCCGGCCGCGACATGTTCTCACCGACCCCCCCGATGCTTTGTCATCCCTTCTTTCCGCTCAGAATACGGGCGACGACGATGACGTAGTAGTAGTAGATCCCCTCCCATAGCCGGCGGTTGACCGGTGCACTTAGTAGTGCACCCGTCCCCCTACAGCAACTGTCCCAACCGAGGGCGAAAAATGAATTTCTTATTGAATTTGTGAAGCAATTATCTCATCGGGGTGTCTGAGCTGTTGCGTTATTTACGATACACCTTGTATACTTAGATGGAAGTAGAACAGAGATAACTCTGGATGATTGAGTCGCTCCACTCTCTGGATTGAGTAGTCGCGGGTTCGATTCCCGCACGGGACAAATATTTGTAGGATCCACGAGTATTTGTTTAGGTCGGGGTATTTGTGCATATGAATATCATGTTTGTAAATGCACCCACGACACAGGAATAATACGTAGCGCGTGGATACGTTTAAAATAAAAACAAGACCGCCTTTTCGAATCCATATGCCTATATTCCGATCTCGGTCTCGAACCTATTCGCGCCTTTATTAAAAAGGCGATAACCGGATATTTTGCGAACGCGTCCAATCATAGTAATCCGCTAATTTTAGCCGCCGCCGACTACGAACCCAACTCCACTCCTATCAGCCGCTACCGCCGTCCGCGACATGTTCCTTACATCCCTTCTTTCGGATACGGATACTGCACACAGGATCAGACACCGACCTCGCCGGCGAGCTCGAAAAATCCCTTGCCCGCCGGCCGGTGCAGAGCACCACAGCGAGACACCTAGTATACGCCCTCTCCCAGAGAGACTGCCCGACCCTAGCCCGTTCCTCCTTGAGGCGCCCTTGAGCTAGTTGCCCCCTTGGCCTTCTGGCTCAAGCGTAGTGGTTGCACGCTCGCCCTCTTGTCCGGTGAAGCTGAAAAGGCCCCGCGGCCAACACACAAACACATAAAATCCATATGCCTGACGTAATATATAATTTGCTGATTTGTCAACAGTATGTAAGTTACCTACAGAATACCTATAAGTATTATTTTAATTAACCTTTAAAAATTTTTGAACAAACCATCACCATCGTTACAGTCGTACAAGGATCTTTTGGCCCGCGGCCATAATTGGAACTAACGTTGTCATCAAGTGAAATGTCACTTGACGACGACAGTCGCAGAGTCGCCGTTGGCTATGAAATTTACCCAAATTATTTTTTTCATTAGTAACCGTGCCGACCCACGTATTAAAATATTTCCTTGGAAGTGGGAAAATTTTACTAAATGATAACCCTAATATCACACTAACCCCCTGTCATTGTCATACAAGGGCCAGAAGATCCTGGTGGCACTATAGATCTTTTAGTTGTGATTGCAATCTATAACAAGCGTAATATGAAGGCGACAATATTTACGAAGACATCAAAATGAAAATGCTGTTAGCAAGAAATCAAAGATTTTATGTTGAATGAAAAATGTTTGAAAGTTTGATTGGTATAGACTATAGAAACAGACTTAATTATTAATTCTATATTTTATTTAACTTTTAATTATATTATTTAAAGGTCTGATACAATTATTGTTTTCTTAATTTTTAGGTACTTTAAGTTCTTGGATTATTCCTAATGATATTTGCATGCCTAAAGGCAGAATATCGCGTACGACTAATGTAATTTTAACAACCAGTGTATCCCATTTTCACAAATAAACTGATTTGATTTCATCTAAAATAAGTTAGCAACTCTATCAACTTCAGATCTATTTTCAACATGCCAGCAACCTTAGAATAATTATATTTATTCTGAGTCTGCAACTACACAATCGATGAAAACCAGATACGAAAAAACGGGTATTTTGGACACCTTTATTATAACATGTTGTAGCCCGTGTATTGAGTAACCATTCATAAATTTTAAACCATGTTTTAAACGGATTATCAGAAGTTATTGCTGATTAAAATCAAGCATGAAGATATGAGGGCTATCGGATGTCGATTATGTTATGATTGCCTAATATATATTCGTGTTTTTTTACACATACCTATGTATACGTGTCATCGTAATAAATATTTTTTTAATTAAATTGTCGTACAAATCTCCATTATTAATATTTTTATGATTACCCCGTTCTATGAATTAATTGTTGGTAAAAACACGATATATAATAAATATTAAGATATCTAATATCGTATTATAAGTAGGTATATATCGTGCATACAAAATCTGCACGAATTTTACTTCGTACAGGACTTTGACATGACGTCCGTTTTATGCAAACACAGCTTTTCTAATTATAACTAGATTTAACCCAGGACTGAGTGAAAATCAGTTAGGTTCACTTGACTAGAAATAATCACCGATGTAAAAATATCACGGCAGTTCCATTGCGGGGTAGGCAGAGAGTACAAATTTCCAACAGATTCTTCCCTTACAGACCTCTGGCTTCCTCTACTCTCATTGTTCGTCTTATAACGCTCGCCGGTTACGAAGACGCTTGACTTGCCCTTCAGATAAGACACGGTCTATTTGGTCATGGTAAGATTGTCTAGGTCTTTCCGGTACCTACATCCTTCCACTTTCGCATTGTATATCTGTTTTGTCATTCTTTCTTCTGACATTCTTACTATATGCCCTAAGTAAATATATTAATGAATATAATATAGTGAAGACACGTCTAAGAGCTCTGCAAAGTTAAATAAATTAACAATCAACATGCACTATAAAACATTATTTAGGTAGCTATATCTTCAATCACCGCAAATCTATGCGCGTCTAATGTTATAAATCTACACAATATAATATGTACATGTTTACTGATAGTGTAATGAGTATGTCTGTGTGCGTATTGTGCGTGTGTGTGCGTGTGATACCTGCGCGTACGACGACGCGAGACGCTCACAGGTGTGCATGTGCGTTAGAGTGGATTGTGCCTTTATTATAAAGTCCCACAGGCGCGTCTGTCTGTCTGTCTTTCTGAACGCGATAAATTAAATAACTACCGTAAGGACAGTACCTGTGCGAGGCTGGGGGTGGGTCGCTAGTTTGTACTAGACCAACTCTCAACTCAGTCCGCAATATAGCCCGAAACATAAGTTTACAACTATGGATGTAATCTTATTTCGATTTAGATCGATCTAAACCTAGTCAACGTAGGGACGCGTTAAATTGCTAGTTTGCTAAAACAACGAATTTCTACAGTTGCTAGCTACGAGTATTAGTATTATTTTTATTATTTGCGTAAGTATATTCAAAAGTGGCAGTATTTTGGCTGTCATTTTGTTGATGACCCATAAACTATAACAAATATATCGATGGTTTGAAGGTTTTTTTTTTGTATCGGCGATATAACATATTTCATGTGCTTTTGAATCTGGATTTACCACGGCATGTTGGCAATTGGTGTGTTCTATAGATTAATATCTTAGCTCTGATAATATAACGTTTGTATACCATTATAGATTAAAAGTAAGTAAAAGGGTAGAATCATAGAGGAAAAGAATCTCCCTTTTTCACTCTGTTTATCAAACCCCAACTAAACATGGTGGAACATTAACCACTATCGTATTTATGTATCCATGAATGATTTTGAAAAATGAAACTATTATAATTCCGGCAACATGCCCGTCGTAATTGATTTTTTATTCTATATATCCCAAGCGGTCGTGGCAGAGGTGTACTTTTTGCTGACGAAGTTAGGTCCCATGTAATAGGGGACGAGACGATTGTATATACTGGACACAATTCCAGACTCCAGACTGATACTGGGAGTTTTACGATAGAAATACTACATTTGTCCGACCTAGGATTTGAACCCAGAACCTCGTGGTTGCAACGCGCATTATTCGCGACTAGACCTACTAGAGAGTTTTAGACCTATTTCATCGTCATCATAATTTTAATGAGGGATATAATTTGGAGACGAAGATAATTCGTGTATAATGAGGAAATGCTGTCAGAAGTGGCTTAATGTCGTAGCCGATTGACATACTCAAAAAAAAAATCTTCTTGAAGCTAAGTTTACATTTTGCCGGACGTTAAAAAGCAGAAATGTGCAAAAATGACCTTTTACAACGAAATTTCACGTGGTCAGAACAAGGCTCTAAATTGCGGAAATAAAATAGTTGCATTGCTTGCAACAAAGGCCCGTAAAATAAAACAAATACTTATCATTCAGCTATTTATTGAAAATCAACCATTTAGTCAGTCAGTCCTTCTGCGCTAACGCACACCTTACGCTATTCAAACACGTTCTCTGTCTGTCCCACAATCACGGCCTATTCACAACCGAGTCGACCGACTCACTACGAACGTGTACGAAGAAACGCCACAGTCCACCGCGCAATCCGACGCGGCGCACGTGCAAGTTTACGGCGTCACTTTAAAAAAAAGTTTTAAAAACTCATTCCGGATTCGATAATATCAAATTTTAGGAATGTGACCGGTGTCCGTTGTCCAAACGATTTATGTGCCATAAATAGTGATGTTACTTTGTGTGAATTGAAATATTTTAAGAATTTTTTTTTAATAAAAATAATATGGGTGTTATTTTGAAGTTGTTTTTATTTGTGACCGTTTTGGTGCCTTGTGTGTTTGGCCAAGAGGCTGCGACGTGTTATGGTGCTGGCAGCGTCGCTGGCGCGGCTATCGGTGCTTTTATTGCGGCATTACTTTTAGTAGCAGCAGCTTATTATGCGAGAAAACTGTACTGGAAATCCCGAAAAGGTACGTGACTTTAGTTGTTTTTTATTTGCAAAGCGATTACGGCTGTTAGTCGAATCATCTCTACCCACGTTCTAACTTTGACAATCGAATAACCTTTTTTTACTTTCGGTTGTTTTTTTAAAAAGAATCAGCATCCGATTATTTTTTATTCATGTACCCCATGGGGTTTTGGCGGAAAGTTGAAGAGTAATGTCGCCAATTTGTTTTAATTTCCAAAATTTGTGTTACTTCGAGTAATAATTGTAATGTTGGTGGAATATTAACCATTATGTATTCTTATATGTGCATGAGTGAAGGTAATTGTAACAAAATGATAAAACGTGCCTTTTCGATTTCCCTCAAAATGGCATTCACGATTGGTATGTTAAGTATCCATCGCTTTACCATCCAGTGTGGGGTAATCATTAATTTCATTATCATCGTTCTCATCAATTCATCGTATCTATAAAGAATACCACTTATGACTAGGCTGTATGGGCAGATCCCTTTGCCTTCCCCAGAAGAGGGAAAATTGAAAAACAACAACGTAAACCATTATAGTATTTATGAATCGTCAGAAAAATAACAAAGACTCTACCAGCACTTTGGAATGCAATACCTACATTTTAGATAATTGAATATGAATTGTTTGAATATGGATAAAAAAGAAACGTAAAAAGGTATCATTCAAATAAGTCCTATTCTCAAGGTACCTTAATCAGTTCTTAAGCACTTATCAAGTAAACTATACAAGTAAACAGTTAAGGATATTTGAATATTTATGACTGGCTGTAATGCTTAACGTGACTTAATTGCGAAATAATCCACCGTGCGGCCGATTAAAATTAAACTGGTTTGAAATAATACCATATAAAGACGATCTTATAGCAAAAAGGTAATACCTACAGTATTATCTAATCGCTTGCTGTGTGAAACAAGTTCTTAAGCCATTTTATACATATAATTAGGTAGGTATTTGATACAGTAGATACTATTTAAACTTTGCTAACATGTCGCCCTTTACCGTTGTAATTTTTTGTGTTTACGTCGCCGTTATGGAACGCTAGGTAACATACCAGGTGTAACATAGTCGTTCGTAGCGCTGTGCGAGCGATAACCAATGTTAAGCAGTGTTCGGCTCGGTCCGCCTGAGATGGGTGACTGTTTGTGGCATTTTCATATTCGAGCGTCTCCGTGCTTCGGAAGGCACACAAAGCCGTTAGTCCCGGCTACCACGTAATGTGGTAGTCGTTAAGCCGAGTTTGAAGCCTTATAGGCGGCTTGAGAAGTTCCAACAGTAGGTAGCCACAAACCTGCCTCCACCAATCCGCACGGGGTCTGCGTGGTGGAGTATGACCTTATCTCTCTCACCTCGATTTGTGAGAGAAAGCCTTTGCCCAGCAGTGGAACAGTATGGGCTGATATTATATTACTATTATTTCAACATATAGAGAAGCCATGAAAGCATTTTTATTCGACTACATTCCTTATAATTTTTTTTTATACTGCGTTCTTAGGTTTACGCGAATATTACACCTGAAATAAAACTATTTTTCGGATTTTATCGCGGTTTATTTTTGTCCCTCCCGTGACCATGGGTGCTGCAAAGCACTCGAAACGTCGGGAACTTAAAAATCAAAAATAAACCGCGATAAAGTTCGAAAAATATTTTTTTTTATCTATTTTGGTTTTGGAAGTCCCCATATTGACCCTTTTCGCTGTTACATGCCTTTGCCTACTTATTAAAAATATACTTACCTACCAAGAAACTTAGGTATTGCGTACTCTAAGATGGAGAATCGAACTATCATAACGGCCACCACTAACGGGCGTTTTCTGGTATAAAGCTTTCGAATGAAGTCCTCGTCGGCGCATAGTCCAGCTGGCGGGGTTATGAGGATTCGAATCACTAGGTCGGCAAAATATTATTTTTCTATCTAAAAATTCTCTGTTTGGAATTGTGCTCCGTATAATGTTAATAGAACCCCTTGAATAAAAGGCAAGCGATTTACTCACTTTGTGACACCTCATCATAAATTAGTTTACATTCTCGCACTGCCCCACAAGGTGATCCGATGAATTGGTGATGATCGCAGGTTAAAGCTGGATTTGTACAGCAGAAAGCTGGTCATCGGCGATCTTTGGGAAGGCCTTTGTCCCAGGACAAAGGCCTGGACTTGTTTCAGCTGGCAATGATGATGACTGCTTGTTTTGTCAACTTCTGTAATCCTTGCCGAGAATAGTCTTAGTAAGAGTCTTTAACCAAACCAATCATTAAAACCAGTCTTCAACCAATGCTGCCTCCTCTCTATGACTTATACCGAAACATGCTCACTCACAAAAGACTCTAGCTCCAAAATAAGTGTCCCACAGAGAGCCATGAAATGGGCTATGCTAGGCATCACTCTGAACGATCCCGTAAGAAACACCAAGATTAGACGACGGACAAAAGTCCAAGACGTTGTCAAACGCGTCTCTTCATTCAAGTGGAAATAGAAGTTTCAGGGCATGTTGCTAGAAAAATGACAATAGATGGAGTAAGGTAGTGATAGTATGGTGGCCTAGAACATGCAAACGATGAGTAGGTAGACCAATGACTCGATGGGTAGATGATATAATGAAAGGTGAATGAAGAACCAGGGGTAGATTGGCACAGGACCGCGAAGAATGGCACAAAAGGGAGGAAGCTTATGCCCTGCAGTGGGTTGTAGAAAGCTGATGCTGATGGTAAAGAGTCTGGCAAGCGCAGCGTGGGACGACCGCCTATCAGATGGACCAAAGATCTTGTGAAGAAGCAGGAAGTCGTTGGATGCATCGGAGCGGTTGCGCTGGAGAGCGTTTGGAGAGGCCTATGTTTAGGAGTGGACAAGTATAGGCTGAGATGATGAAGAGTCTTAGTATAAACAAAGGAGGAATTCAAGAGAAATTAAACCCAGTTATAGATTGGCAGATACGTACATGCTTGAATGCGCGCGCGTGATGGTTACGCATGTAAAGAAAGATTTAGTTCACTGGGTCAGGTGGAGGGCTTCGTTAACTAGACCAGGGTTAACTTGAGAATTAACCACAACAGGGAAATTAGGGGAATTACTAAATTTGCTATGACCAATTCAATTAAAAATAGGACTATACTCAAAAAAGAAAATTGGTACTTACCATCTAAGGCGAAATATGTGTGAGTGTGTATATACACATTACACCCACAGGTACACCTCGGCCACCCCCGCTTGGGGATATAGACGTGACGAGGTTGATATAACTGTTGATGCGATTACAACAACGCAATATTTTTATTTGCGCATAACCTGGCTACTTGCATAGTATGACTAAGTTACTATCGGTAAATACTAGTAAGTTTAAAATTAGTCTTGCTTCGGCGCTAAACGGTTAACAAAATAATATACTTAATAACTATCTCTATCTATCTATAACCTCACGCCAGGTCCCTTGCGGGGTAGGCAGAGAGTACAGAGTTCCAACAGGTTCTTTCCTTACATACCTCTCTGGCTTCCTCGACTCTCATAGTTCGTCTCATACACGCTCGCCGATTACGGAGACTCTTGACTTTTCCTTCAGATAAGACTCGGTTTATTTGGTCGTGGTAAGATAGTCTAGGTCTTCCCCGGTACCTGCATCCTTCCACTTTCACATTGTATATCTGTTTTGTCATTCTTACTTAATAACTATGAGCTAAATAATTTAAGAACACCTTTTTGAAAGTTAGCTTTTAAAGACAAACACAAGGAATATATCTTGCTTAGTACAGGTGTTCCTATGGCTTCTTTCGGCTCCATCATCAGACCCTGGACACCATCCGGGTCTAAAGTACTTGTCAAGTAAATGCGACGAACCCAAACACAGCGAGGTTATATTGAGTAGTTGGGTGGTTCCATTGGTCACGTTTCGGCTTCATCATCAGACCCTGAACAGTGTCTGGTTGTATAGTGCTAGTCAATACCTATCTAACAAGCCTAAACACGAGGGGGTTACGTTGTTTTTTTCACATGTTCCTATGGCCACCTTACTCTATCATCAGGCCATCTCCATTGTACCATATTATTAAATCATCACCGAACTTACATAGGTATACCAAATTTCAGTTCAATCAGTCTGTCTTTTAGCATTTGAGGGTGAATATCCATTCACTCCCAAGTACTTAAAAGACAGAGAGACAAACATACGAAGATTGCAAGTTAAATAAAAGCTTGTAAAAACGCCCTGACATTTCTTTAGTATCTTTCATCATCAAATGTCCACTGCAGAACAAATACCTCCGCCAAATATCGCCACGACGACTAGCTTAATTGTTTAGTAACTTATCTTCTTCTTCTTCTTCAGCCGAAAGACGTCCACTGCAGGACAAAGGCCTCCCCTAAAGACCGCCACAACGACCGGCTTTGTGCTGTACGCATCCAACTTCTACCCGCGACCTTCACCAGGTCATCGGTCCATCTTGTAGGGGGCCTACCCACTCCACGTCTTCCGGTACGTGGTCGCCATTCGAGAACCTTTCTGCCCCAACGGCCGTCAGTTCTACGAGCGATGTGCCCCGCCCACTGCCACTTAAGTTTAGCAACCGACGATTTAGCGCAGTGGTTAAGGGCTTAGTCCGCCCCGCCCACTGTGTCTAATAGTCGCGGGTTCGATTCCCGCACGGGACAAATCTTTGTGTGATCCACAATTATTTGTTCCGGTCTGGGTATTTTTGTATGTGAATTTTCATGTTTGTAAACGCACCCACGACACAGGAATTAATTCTAGTGTGGGGCAACGTTTTATAAAAAAAAAAAAAAAAATTCTGAGTGCTATGTCAGTGACTTTCGTCCTCCTGCGGATCTCCTCGTTTCTGATTCGATCCCGCAGGGTAACTCCGAGCATAGCTCTCTCCATCGCCTTTTGGGTGACCTTGAGCCTTCTTATGAGGCCCATCGTAAGCGACCATGTTTAGTAACTTATAGCCAAAGAATTTGGAAAAATTCTAGCGGGTGTCAAGCTAACAGGCAGATTGACACCGGTTCAAAGTCGCTTAACAATCTCAGTTTTTTAAATCAGTAATATTCTTTATTTTATAAACATTGGTTAACATTGACTAAACTAAATTATTAGCAACATATTCAAAGCACCTCCGCTCGAATAACTTTATATCTCAAAAATCGTATATTTTGTTTATGAATGTTAGGGTCATCACTAAAAACTATTTTTTTCAAACGGTTTTTTAATTTCTTTAAAATGGCATATAATACCCTTAGCCGCTTTGTTACGCCGTTTTGAGGCGACTACCTATGTTTCCGCAACTTGTAGGTTAAGTAACTTGAAATTATAAAAAAGATACAATTTTGAGTTGTGACACTATTTTAGCGGAGGTGCGATATGTGGATTAATCGATTTGATGCAATACAAAAGTGTGCAGAATTGTTAAACTTAAGTGGCAGTGGGCGGGGCACATCGCTTGTAGAACTGACGGCCGTTGGGGCAGAAAGGTTCTCGAATGACGACCACGTACCGGAAGACGTGGAGTGGGTAGGCTACCTTCAAGATGGACCGATGACCTGGTGAAGGTCGCGGGTAGAAGTTGGATGCGTACAGCACAAAGCCGGTTGTTGTGGCGGTCTTTAGGGGAGGCCTTTCTCCTGCAGTGGACGTCTTTCGGCTGAAGAAGAAGAAGAAAAGTGTGCAAAGCGATTTGAAAAACTGAGAATGTTAAGCAAATTATTTTGTTGGCCGTACAGCGGTATGTATCGCTTCACACAAGTACATACATTTATTTACGCACGGCATGACTATGTACGCATTATGAGCACAGTATGAGCAAGCTTACATACGAGTATCGGATTACGCTGTTGGTATTTAGTACCTTAGCTCGTATTAACATTCCTTGTAGATAAGACAATCTGACCCTGTGAGCAGGGTTGCCAGATGAACTTGGCAAACCTAAAAAGGAAAAAAAACAGGCAGAAAAAAAGATGCAGACGAAAAATTACATACATAAAAACATTATGTCATCGGTTAATTTGTTCCTGCTCTTCGCCCATAAATGTCGAATTCACAATTGGGAGGGAAAATACATTTTCAACAATTTCGCAAATCAGAATTAATTAAGAGATGTAAATAGGTTTAGAAAATACCGAATTAGTTACGTTTTACGTGTGTAACAACGGCCGAAATATGGAATAGAGATATTCCGGTCCAATCCCCGAAACAGATCCCCTGCTTTATTGATGATTATTATTTAATACCTGATTCACTAAATATATTTTACATCGCCGATCGAAACTTCTAGCATTTTGGAAGGGGACTACAATTAATAGAAAGAGAGGACTGACGATTTAGCGCAGTGGTTTAAGAGCTTAAGCCGCTCCGCCCACTGTGTCGAATAGTCGCGGATTCGATTCCCGCACGGAACATATCTTTGTGTGACCTACAATTATTTGTTACGGTCTGGGTATTTGTGCATGTGAATTTTCATGTTTGTAAACGCATCCACGATACAGGAATAAATCCTAGAGTGGGGTTATGTTTTTTAAAAAAAAAAGTTATATACATTTTTATAAATTAAAATAAGCATATATTTGATTATTTTAGTTGTGCGATGGCCTGGCAACCCTGACTGCGCCTAGCCTGGTATAGCAAGATTTACGTTACCACGATAAGTAGCTGTTTAATACAAGCTTAAGGATAGGTTTTAACTTTCAAGATAATATTTTACCGGTAACTAAGTAAATATATCTACATAATTATACTGTAAGTACTAACAAAAAAGGGCTTGTGTTGTGCCTGTACTGTAATGAGGAGCTAAAACTCCTCGGTGAAATGTTATGAACCCTAAAATACACCGTAATACAGAATCTTTATTTTATTTTTACTTTCGTACCTTTGTAGTGGCATTTTACTTTTAAAAAAGCGTGGTAAACGCATGGATAGAAGACGATACTCTTTGACGATACTCTGTTTTACAATTTTAAACAGAATGATGTCAAATTGTGTGGCGGATGGCTTGGTCCAGTGCAAAGAAGTTTGAAATAAGTCCAGCGCTTCCTTAAGCTGCTTCGCCTACTGTTTCGAGTAGTCGTGGGTTCGACTCCCGCACGAGAAAAAAATTAATTGTGGGCCACATTAATGATTATTTCGGTCTGGGTGTTTGTGTTTGTAAATATCATGTTTGTGAACGCACCCACGATATAGGAATAATTCCTAGAGAGACTACCTTTCCTAGAGCTACATTACTAGAAATACATCTTTTAAAGCCGTTGACATTGACGTAGACAAGTAATTAGCATAATATGCAGGTATCGATAAAGCACCATCGTATAGGTGTAAAAATAAATTAGCAATTTATGGCTCAACCTTGCGGGCGAGAAGCGCCGAAATTCGAATGAACATGACACGAATTCCAATTTATTTACGATTTTTAACATCCTTGTTGCAAAAAAACATAATCATACTTATAACCAGAGATGGGCAAAATGTAAACAGATTAATGATTACCGATTATAACTTCATTTTGTTATCTTCAATGATTACGATTACATTTTTAATCTTCAATCATGATTAACGATTACAAAATGTAATCGCCATCATTAATCTGTTCTAAAAAAAATCTTTTCTAAATTACTTTTTTCCAATCTCTGTTTATAACCACGAAGCAATTATAAGGAGGAGTCGGCCTACGCAACTGTGTACTCTGTCTTCCAACTAGGCCCTAACGTCATCGTGGTGGGCGTGGTTTACGGTCAGTCAGTAATTCTCAGCTAGATGGCAAATACATAAGTGGGCGAGGTGTAACGTCCTCTTCATCCCGCGCCACCCCGAGCAGTAACTCGCTTGATTGTATAGGGAAGTCTAATAATGCCATCTCTTATTTATATTTGCTTCGTGCTGATAACTACCCATACTGGCTGAATAGAATAAAGACACGACAAAAAAGAGAAGTAGAGCAGGAGAAATTTGAGTGCTAATTTAATTAACAAGACATTTGAGTTGGGTCACTATTACATTCGGTGAGCGATACGTTGAACCTACTTAATTTATCATTAAATATTGTTTTTATTGCGGTATACTGGCGTCTTGATAAGTATCAACGACATGGGGCCACAAACCTGCCTCCACATATCCGCATTCGGTCCGTGTGGTGGAGTATGACCTATTCTCTCTCACCTTAACCTGTATAAGAAGGCCTTTATCGATATTTTTATTATGTCTATTGTGTTTTAAAATTGGCGATAACTTGGAGTGGGCGTACCCCTCAAGATTAACATATGACCTGGTGAAGGTCGTGGTTAAAGCTGGCACAAAGGAAATTTTATAATGATAAATATCATAATCACCCGAGACGAGCTGTGACGTCCATTGCAGTGCTAAGGCCGCCCCCAAAAATCGCCAAGACGACCTGCTTCGTGCAGTACGTATCTTTACGCTTGAGTCCAACCTACTCCACCAATACTACAAGGATACTTACAAATAAGTCTCCATCCTTAGCCTACAAAGTGACTAAGCAAAAAATAGTGAACTTTACACGACTTTATTTACTTTTTTATAAATTAAAGCCATGATCTTGTCGTTAAAATATGAAATGCATAAAATAACAAAGGACGCCCCTACACTACATTTATATTAATATGTAAATGATTATAGGCATTACCACAATTTTAACTGTTAGCTTGCTGTTAGTAGGTTCATTAAAAACATTGAATCACTTAAAATTTCCTTTCAAACGCCTGATAGCATTCTTTGATAACAACATGCAGATAAGATAAAATCTACAGCGATACTATAATTAATGATCGTTATTTAAATTTTTGTAACACTCATGCTACCCAGTTGTGGTGATCTTAGGTGGAGGCCTTTGCCTTTCCGTGCACGTCTTTCGGCTGCTGATTTTATTTGTGTGTGTGTGTGTGTGTGTGTGAATGATCTACGCTGTTGGCCGCGGTGCCTTTACAGCTTCACCGGACAAGAGGGCGAGCGTGCAACCACTACGCTCGAGCCAGAAGGGCAAGGGGGCAACTAGCTCAAGGGCGCCTCAAGGAGGAACGGCTTCGGATTGGGCAGTCGCTATAGAGGAGGGCGTATACTAGGTGTCTCGCCGTGGTGCTCTGCACCGGCTGCCGGGCAAGGGATTCTTCGACCTCGCCGGCGAGGTCGGTGTCTGATCCTGTGTGCTGTATCCGAAAGAAGGGATGTAAGGGCATCGGGAGGGTCGGTATGAACATGCCGCGGACGGCGGTAGCGGCTGACAGGAGGGGAATTAGGTTCGTAGTCGGGGGCGGCCATGATTAGCGGATTTCTATGATCGGACGCGTTCGCGAAATATCGGGTTGTCGCCTTTTTAAATAAGGCGCGAATAGGTTCGAGACCGAGATCGGAATGGATTCGGCTGCTGCTCATGATGATCATGCTAGAAAGACAGCCTTGTTGGTATAGAAAGCAAGGCACAACTGGTCCTAAGTTCATACTTTAATTTAGATTTAGTTAATGGGGGGTTTTCTATCAAAAATACAAATGTGACGGTATTCCGGTTTTTACTACTTCTCTTTTTAATCATCAAGGACTAGGCAGAAGGTGCATAGCAGTTGGACAAAACTTAATTGTGAAAAAAAATTACAGTTAAAATATTTCTTGAGGCTTTTATGATTTTTAAATTCCTGACGTTTTAAGTGTGTTTGACGTCTATAAGTTATTGTTCTTCCGGAGTACCTTGGGGGATTAATTTGATTGCAATTGAAATTTCAATTGGTTGATGTATACCGAATAATGAACGATTAAATGTTCAATGCACCAGGCATAGTACATAGTACACCCACTTTCTGTCGTGGATTTTTTAATTTCAATGTAGTGTGTGGTAATCAGGTTGTAACTAGCTATTCTATGGCCACGTTATTTAATGAAGTCTTTTGAAACACAGAGGTTTCCTCAACTTGATTTTCTCCATCGGTAAATAGTGACAAATAAATAGCTTTTGAAAAACATAGCCGGATTTCCATTTAATTTCGACTAAGTAAAACCTTATTATTAAATTATTAAAAATTATTAAAAAAAAAAATATTATTATTATTAAAAAAAAAATTATTATATATAGCCTTATTTAAAATTTTAAAACAATGTTATCATTTTCTTAGTGAAGATAAGAGATTAACATATTACGCCATCTTGTCGATTTGACATATCAGATAAAATGGCGCCTGGCGGGGATTAGGGGATAAAATCTGCTAAATGAATTCTTTCGTCACTCTTTTAACGTTATCTTTATTGTTGTCTACTGTATAAAGAAGTGTATTATGAAAAAGTATGGTGATTTTATAGAAATTACAACTCTGTTGATAATATTAGAATATTTTTTTTTTGTTTTAGTGTGGGGCGATGTTTAAATGGTTACCAATACCAATAAGTATATGGATGGTAGATATCGGACGGACGATTTAGCGCAGTGGTTAAGAGCTTAAGCCGCTCCGCCCAATGTGTCTAATAGTCGCGGGTTCGATTCCCGCACGGGACAAATCTGTGTGTGACCCACAATTATTTGTTTCGGTCTGGGTATTTGTGTATGTAAATTTTCATGTTTTTAAACGCACCCACGACACAGAAATAAATACTAGATTGGGCCACGTTTAAAAAAAAAATGTATATATATATATAGCAGTAGAACCATGGGTTCTGCCTGTAAGAAGTTTACATTGCCGAGTTTAAGCAATATATGCTAATTTTCTAGCTTAACAGTAAGTCAGTGTTAAAGTTTGATTATCTATACTAATATTAGAAAAGGGGAAAGATTTGTATTTTTGTATGTTTGTAACGAATAAACTCAAAAACTAGTGGACCGATTTCAAAAATTCTTTCACCATTAGATAGCTTCATTTTCAGTCTTATCCAGAAGTAACATATATAATATAGACCCGGTAGGTGGCGCTGTTGTCGACCGGGTACGAAGTCGCAGGAAACTGTTAGTGTAGAATATAGCAACCAAAATGGCGGCGATATTGTTGGTGGGAATATGAACTTCTTAAAACTATAAACTTTTTAATATGCGACTGACTAAGAAATTCGTATTGCATTTATACGTGACCGACCGAGGTTGGATATTTCTTACAGGAAAATAGACCGATGACGGCATAAACAAGAAAAAAAAGGTTTTTTACCACGGCCCCAGTTTAGAGGTCAGGCTGTGTCACTAGATGAATGTTGATTGGTGATCAACCGGTACTGGTCACATGATGGGGAAAATTTGATAGTTTGTTTTGTATAAAGCAGGTTTTTGACGTACTGTGCGCCTGCGGTGTTCTAAACGATCACCAATCACCATGGTTAAGCAACGTTGGGCTCGGTTAGTTAGAGATGGGTGACCATTTGTGGCATTTTCTTATTCAGGCATCTCCATACTTTAGAAGGCACGTTATACTGTTGTCCTCGGTAACTTGGTAACTTCATCTGGTATTCGTTTTGCTAAGTTGGAAGCGGAAGTATATTAGGATCCAACCATCAAATCTCTATCGAAGGGTCTAACTATAGAAACCGTAATATTAAGACACTGTTATTACCATTCCTGTGAATCTAAACTTACACCCGGTGTATACACTGCTACTACTGCCACTTACTGCCAAAATTAATGAGCAGTATCGCAGCAGCGTCGACTCATACTCCCTTCGCACTTCAAACATCACTCTGTGTTTCTCTTATATTTGCAAAAAACTCCCGGTCGGTACGATATTGTTTCAATAAAAATGCCCCCAAGGCAATTTTTATACTAGCTTTCCCATGGATATTCTAATGCAGCAACCTCACATTTTTTTTTGTAAATTATATATTATCAGCCTATACTGCCCACTGCTGGGCAAAGGCCTTCTCTCACAAATCTAGGTGAGAGAGATAAGGTCATACTCCACCACGCGGACCCAGTGCGGATTGGTGGAGGCAGGTTTGTGGCCACCTGCTGTTGGAACTTATCAAGCCGCCTTTAAGGCTTCCAACTCGGCTTAACAACTACCACATTAAGTGGTAACCGGGACCAACGGCTTAGCGTACCTTCCGAAGTACGGAGACGCTCGAATATGAAAATGCCACAAACGGTCACCTATCTTAACCTTGGTGATCGGTAAGAACACCGCGGTCGCACAGCGCTACGAGCTACTACGAGCGCCATAATTTATATATTTCTTTAGATTATTAATCTCGAGTTTTTATTTTCAAAAATAATTTTTCCTTCATTCTAAAAGATTTCTAAACGGGTCACACTGAGTGGGCGTGGCCTGTCAGTCTTGACTCCCGCTCAAAAGACCGCCAACGGAGGGAGCGCCCGGCAGTGATAGTGTGGAAAAGGAAGTAGAGCATAAGTGGCGCGTTTATACGATTAACCTTCCCTCACTTCACGCGGAAGTGAGCAGTGTGTAAATTGAGTATTAGGGTATAAGTCCCTATTTTATATATGGTTTCAACAGCAGATGGCAGCAAACTTGCTCCATTAATAGTTCTAGGTCCGCGTGGTGGAGTAACCTATTAGAAGATAGTTTAGATTTTTCCTAAATACGCATAGACAGAACTCTCTCACCTTACTCGTAATTTGTGAGAGAAGGACATTGCCTAGGAGTAGGACGGTATTGGATAATTTATTTTAATAATTAATCATGCATAGAAACGTTTAAATCATCATGTTAATTATTGATTTTGTAATAAACAACACGGCATGACTTAACTTTAATTAACGAATGCCAAACTGGATTCTTTTCAAGTTGTTAGTGTTTATTAGCAAAAGGAACTATGTACAAACCTATTAAAATCATATTTATTACATATTGCGCAGAAATACGTGATAATTTATATTCCGGGACTATTTCGATGTAAGCGCTTTAAAAAGATGTATGATTAGCCATTTTGTTTTATTCTAGCGCTTTATAAACCCGCGTTAAAAAGCGCTCTTCGCAGTAATGGCTGTTGTCTGGGGAATCCTAACCCTAACTCCAAAAATAGGCTCTATTTATAGAAGATTGTTGATGAATGTACTGCGTATTTGTTATAAGAAATAAATTAAAAATAAAGATTAAACGGTCGTTAATTTTATGTATGGAGTAAAATATATTTTTACATATTCAATTATCCAAAATAATAGCTCTAAAAACTCGATCTTGAGTATATTATTTCAAATGTTCTACTCAATGGTAGATTGGATATGTATAAAATATACACGTAAAAAAGCTTAAGATATGCTCTATAACTTGTATGGATGACTTTTTATTTTAATTAATTATATCTGAATTATTTGAAAAAAACCCTGTATTATGGGTCCACATTTGTAACTGTTGTCAAAGTCAGGCAAGGGAAATTTTCAAACATTAATTTCGATATTACCGTCATTCGGACCGCAGCCTACACGGAGCTCTTACGTCGTCGGCAATAAGGGCTTCTGCCATCGCCGTTAAAAAAAATAAACGATGTCACTTGTGTATTCACTGTCTATGTTAATGTTTTTTTGGCGGGAAGTCGAAGAGTCAATTTGTCTTAATTTCCAAAACTTGTGTTATTTCGAATAATAAAGTGTAATGTTGGTGGAATATTAACCATTATGTATTCTTATATGTGCATGAGTGAAGGTAATTGAAACAAAGTGAACGAAAACGAAACGTGCCTTTTCGATTTCCCTCGAAACGGCCGTCGTAATTGGTATGTAAAATATCCATCGCTTTACTATCCAGGGTGGGGTACTTCATCAGTTTCATTATCATCAAGTTCATCGGGGGTTTGAATTAATTTAAACAAATTTAAGACTTGGCAGTATGGCTTTGTACCTTCGCCTGTCCGTAAAGGACGAATATTACTACTACTGTCTAAGTTAAGTGCCTAGCCCCGCAGATTATAAAACTTTCATTCACAAAGGTTGTAAAACCCACGTATTACGGCGAATTTATAGTTACTTAATTTGCGTCGAAGAAAGTACACTCTTTCCGTTAATCGCTAAGATAACTCAAGTCGCAGGCATTCAATAATGTGTTAATCAACAACGCGTTATATTGCAAACTGAACCTTTGGTAGAAGTGATAACGTTGATTTTTCACAAAATTGTTTTCTACGTTTGATATGTATTTGCATAATGATACTTATGTAATACATCTAGAGAAACGGGCATGTGTGCTTTCTCTGCCTCCATAACTGCGTATATTGGTCATTAAATGTGTTTAAGTGATTATAGTAAACCGGTAACATCGTAAGATATTCGATCAATTTTGTACTAAGAATAAATACTGCCATTTTCTTCCTGTGCATTTTTTTCTACCGACTTAGTCCGTTACACACTTACACAAAGATATTTAGGGTTAAAAAACACCTTCCAACTTCCAAACTTCCAACACCTTATTTCTCATGCGTTATCTTTTATATAGATGTTTTTTTTACTAAACTACTTTACTGTCCCACGCTTAGCTTAGAAAAATGTGGCGCGTCGATTTGGATCACTTTACGGGTACTTCGTGGCCCGAAAAAGCGATAAATCGATAACTGTGGTAGTATAAGGGGAGGCCTTTGCTCAAGATTGAGACGCTTTGCATAGACCTATTATAAAAAATACATACTTATAGTAAATCTATGTAAAAATAACGCTTACAAGTTCCATGTCCGCTAATTCTCTGCTCACGCAAAGTTTACATGACGTATTCGCTGGTCCAATGTTAAAAATGCCACAACTCAAAGATATGATTATTTGAGATGGCACTCTAATTTCATGAGCATAAAGCTTTATTTCTCCTATTCCTATTTTTTTATCAAACGATAGGTATGTTCCTACAAACACCATGTCTGCTTCCCAGTGTTTCGTCTCGCGACTTTCTCCATTCACGTGTCGTTACGGGCCATTAGTTGACGTTTACATCATACCCTTTGCAGGGAAAGTTAAGTAATACAAACTTTCTCACACACGCTTTTACGCGGGCATGTGTCGAAAATGCAAAACTACATATATATTGAACGAACAGGGTAGATTAAATATTTTTAACCAGTTTCTGTCCGTGACTTCGTGCGATAACTTTAGACAGGAACCTTACATTTTTCCGGGATGAAAGGTATTCTATGTGTTAATCTAAGTAATAAATTACCGGTGTACCAAATTCCATGCAAATCCGTTCAGCGATTTTTGCGTGATTGAGCAACAAACGTCTGAACATTCAAAGTTTGACGGATGATTTAGCGCAGTGGTTAAGAGCTTAAGTCGCTCCGCTCACTGTGTCTAATAGTCGCGGGTTCGATTCCCGCACGGGACAAATCTTTGTGTGATCCACAATTATTTGTTCCGGTCTGGGTATTTTTGTATGTGAATTTTCATGTTTGTAAACGCACCCACGACACAGGAATAAATCCTAGTGTGGGGCTACGTTTTATTAAGAAAGAAAAAAAAAGTTTCCTGTCCAAAGTCAATGCGGACGAATTCACGGGCAGAAACTAGTTTATAATATTAATAGGATTAAGCTACTACTATATTTTTACTTCTTTCTTAGTATACATTGGATGTCTATTACGGTGCCGATAATAAATCGAATAGACTTTGATTTAACATCAATATATTTTACTAACTGTCTCAGTGGCCTAGTAATGTATAGCAAATAAACATTGTCACGTCTATATTCCTTTAGTGGGTGTGACAGAAGTGTACTGTATGGTGTATACATATGTCGCCGACGATGTTAGGTCCCTTAGTGAGCGACTTTATCCGCGTTATACCGAAAAAACATCCATTTCATCCCAAGTCTGCTATTAAGAATTGGATATATACATTGCCAGAATCCAATACTTCTCGAACCGAATCTCGTAATTGCCCCATCATGCCTTACTAAACTTTAAAGGCAACTGGTCTTGACGGCTACATACCAATATGCTTCTCGAACCTAATGCATTCAAACGATACTAGAACCATTTCAATAACCATTCTACTTACAAGAAAAGGATTCCAACGACAATCCTTTGAAGACCCTTCAATCCGCTATAAAAATTGCAAGAGCTCACCTGATGCAACCGTCATCAATCAAAAACGTGTTAACCTGCACATATGTGCTATTTTAAATTAAACCTCAGGGTAAAAGTAATAAAGTTTAGTTTGCAGTAGTTGGAGATGAATAGGTAATATGCTATTGCTTAACGAACCGAAGTATGTCTCATGAATAATTTATTGGAAATTAATGCGAATGTAGCACAAAGTATTAATATTAATGGATGAGCGAATGTATTGATATTAGCTTGCTGGTAAACCTGGAATGGAAATCATCACGACCGTATCCTTAAAGAGACGGTCAGTAACCAATGACATCTATAGAAGGGACATTATGATTAGCACGCTGACAAGATATATTAAAAAAACCGATCGGCCGTAAATAAATTAATTGATAAAATGTTTTCAGTTCACAAACCAACAATTATATAATACATTTATTTTGAAAATTAGTACTTTCATTAAACGAGTGCGAACGGGTACTTCATAAATATTAAAAATAAGTTCGCCCCGTGTTGAGGGGTACGGGTACCGTAACAGGAGGCGAAAGACGCTTTTAAATTACAAGGGGTGAAAACGGGGCGAACGGGTACGAGAGACCATTTATTTCAGTGCCCTTATTGGACACGTAACGCGGCGTATTATGATAGTTTCGTGAAATGACAGTTTAGTGATACGAAGTTAGCGTAGTACGCCGCATCCTTACGCGGCGTATCATAACATAACATATGAATGGTTTCAACTACTTAAGCCGCATTTTTATATTTACGGCGCCAATTTTAATGCGATTCCAAACAAATTTTAATACTTTTATGCAGATATTTTAAGCGTATTATCCCCATATTCAGTTGGGATGGGTACAACACTTAGCCGGTCGTTGTGGCGATGTTTGGGGGAGGCCTTTGTCCTGCAGTGGACCTCTTTCGGCTGATGCTGATGATACCACGCATCACCCAGGGCTGCCATCGCCCAATCTGCCGATACGGTTAAGATTTCTAAAATCCTAGACATTTCTATGTAATCTTCACTCCAGACCCTTATAAAATATCAGTTTAGACCGCGCGAATCGCTCGTGCGAGGATTTAAAATTAAAGGATTTTGCTTCGCCAGGGCACTAAAATATCCGGTTTTTAAGCAGAATATTTTCAAACATAAAGCTGCCCGGATATTCTCAAACCCGGGATAAATCCGGACGTAGCAGCCCAGTGAATGTTGTAAATCCAGTTTTTCGCACTAGCCAAGTAATTACTGTGTTGATGTTAGCTGTTGACATTTTACGAGTGAATGCCGCCATTTTATCATATTCGGACTTTCACAGTTTCGACATTTGGGTGCTAACGAGTGTTCATATTACAAGGTAAAACATTTATTCCTGTCATAACGTTTTATTGAGATTTCTTCATCTATAATTTTGTGTGCATAATGGATATATTTTCATAATAATTATAGTAAAAATAGACTCAGTAGTTGTAATAGATTAGTCATTAGTTCGATTCCCACTTGAAGCGATTATATAAAAATCTTGTTAACGTGGAATTCTAAAAATTCGACATGAACATGATTTGTGTTGTTAATTTTCTTCTCTTATTTATAATTAGGTATATTTTATTATTCTCAAAAAAGAATATTAACAAATGTTGTGTTTTTATTAAACCAAATGACTTAAACAAAAAAAAAATATATCACAAGTAAATAAGTAATACATTTGTAGTTAACAGTAACAGTTTGGACAAAGGCCTTTCCTCACAAATTGAGGTGAGAGATAATAGATCATAACTACACGGATCAAATGAGGATTCGAGTTGTATTCACTCTCAAAATTAGTTAATAATTATTGTAGTCAATGTAACATAAAAATAAAAATCCTAATTTAAACCTACAAAACCGTACTTACCACGCCAAAAAAGTCCAACTCGCGTCTGTGCTTGTTCGTACTCCGCATAAAAAAACAACATAGTTTTTTAAAAACACCACGGAGCCGAGGCAGGTTACCGTATAGGGTCCGAAGTTCTATTTAATGTTGACGGGCCGGTATTACAGTTATGTTGACAACTCGCCATTTGCAAAATACTCGTCCGATGTGACTATTAAAAAGAAACCTTTATTTTTTCTTTATAATATATTGCCGTACATAAAAAAATATTTAGTTTAAAGTTTTACTATTTCTCTTTAATTTATATTTAATAGGCATATGCCTCATTATTACATTGTTTTTGTAATAATTCAGGAAGAGTGGAGTTTTCTAGCACAGGTATTAGCTGTACTAAACGGTTGTTACTGAAATAATTATGTATTTTATTTTTAATTAATTTATCGTGCAATTTACTAAACCGGTAAAACATTGAGCGAATTAACTAAACATTTTTAGAATCGTGAACATTATAGAATAAAAAATAAGAGGTGGTAAAATTGGCGGCGAAACTTGTTTTTAGAAAACTCTTACAGTGAATGTGCGTCTTAATGAAAAAAAAATTCAACTCAAAATAAATTGCCAAGGTTGCCACCGTAACATTTAAAATGTCGAATATCAAAGTCATTTCTAACACGTACTTTTTTAAATTATAATACCACATTATATCTGTCTGTATCGTGAAGCATATACCAGGTTGCCTCGTGATCTTTATACAATATTGCCAGCTTATGCAGAATGTAAAACATTTTGCTTTCTTTCATTTTAACGACATGATCGAGATGAGAAGCATTTGATACACACTAAGGCTCATAGCATTTAAATAAAAAGAAAAAAAAAATGCAACGGTAAATATTTTTTTTTAATAGTTCCTTTACCCAGCAGTGGAATAAAAAATAGGCTATTAAAAAAAATTCTTGACCATGGATTCTATGTCCTTCAGTCGTATACATAGACTAATGTTTTTAACAATTTCTAAATTATTTTAACTCCCCGATGAACTTGATGACAACGAGTCACGAATGAAATTGATGAAGTACCCCACCGTGGATAGTAAAGCGATGGATACTTTACATACTACCAATAGGGAATATGCGTGTAATTCAAATAAGGGTCAAATATATTTTTTTACAAACTTTATCTCATTAGAATAATATCTATACCAATATTTTTTAATAACATTACTTTTTTATTAGAAAATAATTATTGAAAGTACAAACAAATTCAAAGTAGTGGGAACGCCACCAGATTGAATATGACGTCAAATTTTACAATACAAATGTTAACAAGTGCATATTTGTTGGATGTTTGCTATTAGTTTTATTGTTATTTTTTGTTGTCGTACACAAAGAAAAATTTTTAGTTTAAATTATTTAAGTTAATTCTTACGTTAAAGTGATCTTCACAGCAATATAAACAAGTTGATGGAGATACCATGTCTCTTTTTCTGATTTTACACCACTTTCTCCTTATGTCCGCACCTATCGGGTGCATTTCTTATTGTATTTTTACACCTAGGCACAACACAGTGTTGTTCCATTGTATAATAGTCGCAAAATACAAAATAAAAATGAATTACAGAATAAAATACTTCTACAGCTGTTCACTAATTGATTGTTACAATAGATTTTGACGTCACGCCAAGCGCGCCAAAATGGCGGGCGTTTAAAATGCTCTTGTCTGTTTGCAATCTTCAAAATTTTTTTTTTGCCCTTTACATTTTGTTTTTGACGTTAAAAATTTTTTTGCAGTTATATATTTATGTAATCTACCGTATAAAAAAATACAGCATATACCCTATTGCGACGGCCGTTTTGAGGGAAATCGAAAAGGCATGTTTTATCACTTTGTTACGATTACCTTCACTCATGCACATATAAGAATACATGATGTTCAATATTCCACCAACATTAACCATTATTATTCTAAATAACACAAGTTTTGGAAATTTAAACAAATTGCTGACATCACTCTTCGATTTCCCGCCAAAATAAATTTGCCAAGATTGCCACCGTAATTTTAAAAAATATAATAAAATCAATTTTCACTCGTACTTTTTTAAACAATAATAATGCTTTGGGTATATTATCTTTCTGTATACAGTGTTGCCAGCTTACGCGAAATGTAAACAGTTTTGTTTTCTTTCTCTTTAACGATGTGTTCGGAATGATAAAAATTATTTCTCTTTAACGGTGTGTTCGCAAATGATAAACATTATTGTAAAACATTTGAAAAAAAAATCTTTTCAAAATAAATTCCACGTGTTGCTACCGTAATTTTTAAAATTATGTATTACAAAACCTTTCCTAACACGACTTTGTTAATAATAAGAATGCATTATATAATGCTTCTATACCATATTTTCACCTTATGTAAAGCATTTTGCTTTCTTTCATTATAACGACGCGTTCGAAATGATAGGCAAATGGGTAAACATTATTCTCCAGCATTAAAAAAATCAACTTAAAATAAATGCGTGGCCAGGGTTGCTACTGTAATTTTAAAATTACGTATAACAAAACTAGGTACTTTAAACACTTATTCTAGTTTTATATATAATAACAATGCATTATATCTGTATACAATGTTGTCTGCTTTCCTTCATTTTACAATACGTTCGCGATGAGAGGCGAATGCTTAACATTATTCTGTTATCATTATTTTCTTTTGTTTAGCCATCATAGATTAGGCTGATATTTTCATATTTACGTATTTATGTTGATGCTCATGTGGCAGTCACGCATTCTTCAAGTTCCAATAATACGCGTAGCTATCGCAAGGTCCTGGGTTCGAATCTGACGAAGTGTAATCTTTCGGTTGAAAAAATCCCAATATCAGTCTTGAGTTTGACATTATACAGCTCGTCCCTTTTACATTCGGACCTAACATCGTCGGCGAAAAATAGGCGTACACAGTACACCTCGGTCGCCCACGCTTGGGGAATGTAGACGTGACGGTGTTTATTTTTAAATAATGTTTATTATTTTTATAAGTTCGTATTCCATCAACATTATTTCCAACCCCTTACTATTCCCTCGAGTTTCTGATTTCTAGGATCCTTAATAAATTATTGTTCTGTTTACTAACATTAAAAGTAGGTAATTATGGAATCTTGTCCTCAAAATTTTGAATGCGATAAAATTGTCATAGATAACGTATCGGTGTCAGACTATCTAGGTAATGAACTCACGTGGGAACTGTAGTAGATTACAAGTAGATTTTGATATAACAGGATAGGTAGATTTTGATATAACAAGATAGGTTGAATAATTTATTGAAATGCGTAACAAAGTGAACTACACACACGGACCTCGGCGGCGAGCTCGAAGAATCCCTTGCTCGCCGCGCCGGTCGGTGCCAGAGCACCACGGCGAGGTATCTAGCTTATGCCCTCCCCCATAGCTACCGGCAAAGCCAAGACAGTTCCTCTCTGAAGCATCACCGTTGTCGTTCCGGCTGGCCCAGTAAAACTGTAAGGGACCTTCGGCCAACAGCCACCTTAGCCTCTCACAGCTTATGGTGCTTAAGACGTATAGAATATTAATGAAAAAATAAATAATAGTAATGTACAGTTTCGTACATCTTATTTTGATTGCAATTAGGATGAGTTTTGGCGGGAAGTCGAAGAGTGATGTTGCAATTTGTTTTAATTCCCAAAACTTGTGTTATTTCGATTAATAATGTGTAATGTTGGTGGAATATTAACCATTATGTGTTCTTATATGTGCATGAGTGAAGGTAATTGTAACAAAGTGATAAAACGTGCCTTTTCGACTTCCCTCAAAACAGCCGTTGCAATTGGTATGTAAAGTATCCACCGCTTTACTATCCAGGGTTGGGTATTTCATTATCATCGTTGTCATCAAATTCATCGAGGAGTCGAATTAATTTAAACAAACACGATTATATATCTCACTGGACATTGGCAAAATACACTTATAATTAGTGTGTAGCCATGACTTGAAGAAGAAGAAGATTGGAATTAGTTCCAATTAGCTTACGCATCAATTTTATAATTCTATAACATTATTACGCAGGTATTACGTTACTACGCGAAAAACGCATCTTGAGAAATCAACACTCAATAATAACTCTAACTGCGGATTGTTAACTAGGAACAATAAACTGAGTTTTACAAGATTATTAATTGTTTAACTACTAAACTACAACTCATCGACACCATAATTCTCTAGTCTCTAATGTAGAGAAATACCTTAACATTTAATGATTCTTCGAAGAAAGTAACTACATATATGATGTATTTTGAAAATTCAATGTTAACGAATCGGTTTGGCCGGCCTATTGTGTTGTTGGTATTTTATTTTTACACCTTGCATTATTTAATGTCAAAAATTCATAAATATTTTTTACTAAAACAAAGATGGCAACCCTACTCCTAGAACAAAGTCGCACGCATACAGAATATGCGTAAGTGGCATTCACCTAACTTGCGAAATTAGAAAGAGTATTTTATATAAAATAAAATTCATCGCGTGTCATTACATGTTACATTTAACAAGATATTTACAATGTTGTCTGAACCAGATTATAATCCTTTGGGACTAGTGGGGAAGGTTGCTTGTATAGAAAATCTTATTACAGAAGCATCATTATCCCGGTCAAGGTAGTACAACTAAGTAATACGTTGAACCGAGTATTACAACATTATTATTACACACAAGTACTAAACAGATTAGAAATAATTGTGCTTGACTATGTAAAATGTTTAAAATGATAGCTGTCAGACTTAAAACAATCAGCTAGATTTATTAGTTTAATTTTTATAACTGCAATTGTTTTCTTTTGTAGACGTGGATCAATTATTATTATTGTTGAATTCAATTATAGCTAGTACTAGCTTAGAGTAAATGGTCTTCAAAACTGTCGAGTGTGAATATGAAGGACGAACTATGAAATTAAGAGGATTGTTGGTACAGCAAGGTGGCCTAAAAAAATACTATCTGCCGATTCCGCTAGAAATTGACGCAAAATCAGAGTACAGCAAGATTTAAAAAAATACTTATTCAATCAAATTTATCAACTTCCATTTTAATCAAGCCAGATTTAATAAATGTAAAGATTGTCTTACGTCACAAATAAAAAAAGATCATAACATGCCCTTGGTACTGTCAGTGGGGCGTTTTAAACTGATCAACTGATTTCACGCACTCAACCAACCTTGGCCGTTCCGTTTTTTTTTTCTTCGGTCACGAAGTTCGAATTTTAAAATTGAAGCACGTCAACAATGCTGGCAACAAAAACAAAAGGCTGCCTAATTGTTTTGGGAGCGGGAACGCGGAGAAAAAAAGGCTTTGGCATTCGAAGGACGATGACGTCATTAAACAGGTACTTTAGGAATAGTTGGATTGGTGGGAATTTGCGCTTTTGTTAGTGTATTATATATTCTTTTTTAACCCTTCACTAGTTAGGTACCGTTAATCTAGTATGATTATTTTTTAAATAATGTCCACGAGTATATTACACGAGTATAATTGAAAAAAGAATATATTAAAGTCTGTTTCTTATTTCAGAATATAAGAAGATAAGCTTCACTTAAGGATGGATTAAGTGGGCAACTGTTAAAATAAATGAGCGCTATGCCTTAAGCAACTTTAAACCGTGATTTAAACGTAATAGCTTTAACTAATACGTGAATACGTAACAGTTTTTAATTACAAATGTGTTAATGAAACACCTGAACATATGTTTTTATCACATTTCAAAGGCAAGGTTAGGGAGTGCGCACCTCAGTAATTAACTGCAGAATTAATTGTCTTACAGGTGGACAAATCATTAATGGAAATTATAGCACGTAGATATTTCTTCAACGATTCTTTATACGATCTGTGACTTAGGAATATGACTTAAGCAAGTACGAGTATTATCACAAACAAAGTGCATTTTTGACTTCCATCTCGTTTTTTGGCAATTGCGTTTACATTATGTTCAAAGTTAGGGAAATAAAGGTAAAAAAGGAATAATAACGTGCAAATTTGGAAAGATTTATCTGAAAAGTCTAGTGAAATGTAAAATGATGAATTTGAGCTCGTTTATAAGCAGTGTAAAACATTGTATAACGGCTCTAGCGAATACTTAAAGAAATATTTTACCGTAAATACGATAAGTAGGTATGTATAGTAGTAGGTCGATCGTCAGGACCGTCGAACAAAATGTATTTAAGAAATAATAACATTGGCACGGTTTTTTTTCGGCCAGCACGCAGAGATTTTGATTCGTTCAAAACTTCACATGAATACATAACGTCCTCTTTAAACTCAAATAATTTTTATTACTAATAGAAGTCATGAACTTAGTCCGTGACAATAAAACAATGTTTATAAGTAACAATCGTACGTAATTATTGCAAAAACCAGAATGATAGAATACAACGATATGATACGATACATCGTAGGATGATGCGATATTCAAATATTTGTTCTCGTGATTACAAAGTGAGCGTACAACCAATTAATCACAGCTTTACAAATAAAATACAATTAATCTCACATTGATAATCAAACGGTAATGAATGATTTATCGTTGATCACGCACTGATAAAAAATAAAACTGTGAATCTGAATACCAGTATTACCATAACAAAAAATCGCAACCGTTCTCTATTCAAAACGGCTAGTGTTACCTGGCCTAATCAATGTTAACCGCAGATATGAATTAACAGTGTTAATGCAATACGTTAATACATCCACCTTCGGCATTGACAGTTGATAAAACAGAATAATTTATCAACGAACGATCAGCGTTTAATGTTGACCGGGCGGAGTATCGCCGGCTATGTGGGTCACCGGTGGAATGCCACCCGGCGAGCCGCTCCCACCTGCGCGCCGTGGTGCGTGCGCGAGATGAGACTGGCAACACTAGTATTCCACATTTAAAATTTTATGATGATTTTTTTTAATGGAATTGGGAAAGATAAAAAAATGTGGAACGCTGTTCTTTTGCCTGGATACCCATGCAACTTTAATTTAATGTGGACACATTAAAGTGGACACACTAGTGTCAAGTGACATCGGAATGTTTTCTACAATTTGTTACAAATGCTTGTAAGTAGTTCTTTTGACCTGACTTCTCTCGAAAAAGGGTAGTATTTATTTATATACGTTAAACAGATTTAACGTGGATTACATCCTTTCTCTTTTAAAGAGTCCTTTTTGGATGGCATGCGGATTGAGTAAGTATTACAGTCGAATTTAAAGAAAGTATATGTCATTTCAGTAAAAATAATGCGCTTTAAACAACACTATATATATTCAGCGACGCGTGAAAACCTCGTTAATCATTTTTTTTCCAAAATAGGATTGTTTTAGATGGTTAGAAAATGCCATATCGCATAACTTGAACGCTTCCAAATTCAGTATACCTAATAGTTTACAAGCCTTAAAATCCATTGCTTTTTTATCCAGGGTGCGGTATTTCATCAATATAATTATCAACGTTGTCATTATGTTCATCGGGTAGTGTAATTAATTTAGAAATTAAATCTTATAAATCCGATTATGCATCTCATTGGACATTAGCATAAGACACTTAAAATTTGTGTGAAGCCATAACTTAAAGTAGAAGAAGGGCCCAAGGGTGTCTATTGCTTTTATACCAGACCTAACTTAAGACTCTGTAATACCACTGAATTCAATAGAACTTTCGTAAACAACACTAAATTTTGTCAAATAAAATTTGCAAGGATATTACATTTCTGTTAGACAATTTCTGAATCAAGTAGTTGTTAAATAAATTGTCGAAGTTGTAACATTCTAACTGGTAACCAAGGATGAAACCGCATTAGGCAACGTATGTCCTTACTAAGCTTGTATTTACTTATGTATTTAGCACTGCAGTCGTTACGTGCAAAAGGTGACTGACTATAGAGGTGTTATATTTGAAGTATTGATGCGACTCATGTTTTACTCGAGTCCGTTTTCACTCGAGTTACCGAATCAGAATCAGAATATTTTTTATTCATGTAAACCATTACAGTATTTATGAATCGTCAAAATAGTAACCAAGACTCTACCACCCCTTCGGAATGCCATTCCTGTGGAGAAGAAGGCAAGAAACTCCACGGTTACTCTTTTGAAATAGTATTTTTACAATTTTTCCATCGACATTTTGCTGTGGGGTATGGGTTCGGCGGCGGTAACTCCGCGCACTGAGTTGATTCGGTGAGCACTAGATGGATACCACTTTACTACTTCATTACCACCAGTTATAACCATGTCAAATCACCAGGTTATAACCATGTTCAAACTTGCATATTGGAAAGTTAACAAACATGAACTAAGTTTGATTTGTGAAATAGTTGTCATATAATAGTTTGTTCACTGTGAATTTATTCTTTATTATTTCGTTTTATCGAGTTTCGTTCATTGTAAACATAAATCGAAACTCTCAACTTGAGTGAAAACTTTCACTCGAGTTGCCAGAACTGTAAATAGTGAACTCGAGTGACGTAATAAAATAACCCGGGTGACTTGAGTCACGAAATCCTACTCGAGTCGCTTTACTAATTTGAAGAGTTTTTTTTATACATTTGGAAATATTCCTGTGTCGTGGGTGCGTTTACAATCATGGAATTCACATACAGAAACACCCAGACCGAAACAAATATTTGTGGGGTCACACAAATATTGGTCCGGTTCGGGAATCGAACCTGCGACTACTCGATCCAGTGGGCTTAAGATCTTAACCTAAGTCGTCCGTTTGTTTGTTTGGATTTCTTAGTGATAACATTTCTACTACTACTACTATATCATCACGCCAGATCCCTTACGGGGTAGGCAGAGAGTACACAGTTCCAACAGGCTCTTTCCTTACTTACCTCTCTGGCTTCCTCTACTCTCATAGTTTGTCTCATACACGCTCGCCGGTTACGGAGCCTCCTGACTTGTCGTTCAGATAAGACCCGGTCTATTTGGTCATGGTAAGATAGTCTAGGTCTTCCCCGGTACCTACATCCTTCCACTTTCGCATTGTATATCAGTTTTGTCATTCTTTCTTCGGACATTCTTTCTATATGCCCGACCCAACGGAGCATACCCTTTCTCATCTTTACACCGATACTCTGTTTCATACCTATTTGCTTTCTTACTACGCTGTTGCGAATACGGTCGGTCAGCTTCACTCCGCACATCTTCCGCAGAGCTCGCATTTCCACCGCATTTATCCTACTTTCATAATTCCTTCATTCCTTCTTACATACCCAGCTCTTGCTGCCATATAACAGCGTTGGGACAAGCACTCCATTATGTATGGCCAGCTGCGCCTTTCGGCTTAAGTGCCGGCTCCCAAGTAGCTTTTCCATCGCGCCATTCACTCTGTTCTTCTCTCTGTGTCAGCGGTGTATTTTCCATCCTTACTGAATGCGCATCCAAGATATACAAACTCATTCACTTGCTCCAGCACATCGTTCCCAACCACAATCCTTGCATTCGTTCTGATTTCTTCCCTTTTTCCGTAACATTTCTATAGATCTTTTTTTCAATTTGGGTTCAAGAAATGGGTTCTTAATCCAAACACACCCAGTACCTCTGTTCTAGTTATCGACCACGCACCTTCTACCAATAACTGTATAGATATATGACAAAATAGTTTCAAGTTCACGCACCTATTTCTATGAATCAGATACTTTTAACACTGCACTAATTACCTTATCTGATAGCGAAGGAAGCCGCAACATAGATTGTATGTATACACGCAAACACTATACCTACTTAAGCAAATATTTACTTTGTCTTAATATCTCAGAGTAAATGGAATAGATAGACCGAGGGATCAATAAATGAATGAATGATTTTTTGTCAAAACACAGGTATGGAATTAGGTGTTGATACAGGAATAGTCTATTATTTACCAAGACGGTGCACAAAATGGAACTATTATATTATTATAATAATATTAACCCTGTTTAGAAACTGTCCCAGCGCTGGGCACGGCCCTCCTCTCCAACTGAGGGGCTGGAGGCCATAGTCGACCACGCTGGCCCAGTGCGGGTTGGCGAACTTCACACACCTTCGAGAAACTCTTAGGCATGCAAGTTTCCTCACGATGTTTTCCTTCACCGTTAAAGCAAGTGATAGTTAATTTATTAATACGCACCTGCTTTCGAAAACACAGAGGCGCGTGCCTGGATTTGAAAACGAGACCTCAGACTTTGCAGTCCAACGGTCTTACCACTTACCACGAGGCTATCACTGCTACTATTATATTTATATTAAATGGAAATATTATTAGGTAAAAAAATATGAACAACATAACACATTAAAGCAGCGAGTGTATGGAAACGAACTATGAGAGTGAGGTGAGAGAAGTTTTTATGAAATAACCCGTTGGAACTTTGTACTCCGTTGACTGCCTTGCGAGATATTTGAAAAGATGATGTATTATTATGTGCCCGAAGAATGACTATAGGATCACAATTTGTCACAACTAACTCCACCAACCAAAATATTGGAATCAAAACATGACAATGAACAGTATATAATATAATATCAGCCTATACTGCCCACTTCTGGACAAAGGCCTTCTCTTACAAATCGAGGTGAGAGAGATTAGGTCATATTCCACCACGCGGACCCAGTGCGGATTGATGGAGGCAGGTTTGTGGCCACCTGCTGTTGGAACTTACCAAGCCGCCTTTAAGGCTTCCAACTCGGCTTAACGACTACCACATTAAGTGGAAGCCGGGACCAACGGCTTCACGTGCCTTCCGAAGCACGGAGACGCTCAAATATGAAAATGCCTCAAACGGTCGCCCATCTCGGGCCGACCGAGTCGAACGCTGCTTAACCTTGGTAATCGGTAAGAACACCGCGGTCGCGCTACGAGCGCAGTGCGACCGCGATGAACAGTGAGTGTACTGTATAGCCTACGGTAGGCCTAGATCAATACTCACTCAATATCAGCCTATACTGCCCACTGCTGGGCCAAGGCCTTCTCTCACAAATCGAGGTGAGGGAGATCCGAGGCCTAGGCCGAAGGTGAATTACGAATAAAGACGGGAATCAAAAAGATCGTATTAAAATATTATTTATACTGACAAAAGCGGCAGTATTGTGTTAATTTTTCCTAAATAAGTTTAGAATATCCGTCCGGGGTTTTGGCGGGAAGTCGATGAGTGATGTTGTCAATTTGTTTTAATTTCCAAAACTTGTGTTATTTCGACTTATAATGTGTAATGTTGGTGGAATATTAACCATTATGTGTTCTTATATGTACATGAGTGACTTCCCTCAAAACGGCTTTCGCAATTGGTATGTAAAGTATCCACCGCTTTACTATCCAGGGTGGGGTACTTCATTAATTTCATTATCATCGTTGTCATCAAGTTCATCGGGGAGTTGAATTAATTTAAACAAACACGATTATATATCACACTCGACACTGGCAAAATACACTTTAAATTCGTGTGAAGCCAAAACTGAAAGAAGAAGAAGAATATCCGTCTATTTTTTCTTTGCTTTGCACTCTAATTTTTGCAATCTTATCGCCATTAACAAAGTATGTGACGAAATTTAAATGTTAGTCACATGTACTTAACTCTAAACAATAGTGATTCAACCAAACACTATATCCACGTTCAAATTTAAACTTTAACTGCGATACTATAAAGTTCAATTTTATGTAATTTCTTCATAAAAGTTAGTACGATAATGCATACGTGTTTAGGAATTTATGGTTTAGTTTTTTGTGCAAGGAGGTCGGGTCTTAATTGTCTATGGTTAAGCAACACCACCATAATCTTGGATTAGTACGTGTACCTTGAGAATTGAACATATATATTTTTATTTATGTGTGAGTGATCTACGCTGTTGGCTCGGGGGGCCTTTACAGCTTCACCGGCCAAGAGGCCGAGCGTGCAACCACTACGCTTGAGCCAGAAGGGCAAGGGGGCCACTAGCTCAAGGGCGCCTCAAGGAGGAACTGTCTCGGCTTGGGCAGTCGCAAATGGGGGAGGGCATATCCTAAGTGTCGCGCCGTGGTGCACTGCATCGGCCGGCGGGCATGGGATTCTTCGAGCTCGCCTGCGAGGTCGGTGTCTGATCTTGTGTCCGGTATCGTATTCGAAAGACGGGCAGTAAGGCCATCGGAAGGGGCGGTGAGAACATGCCGCGGACGGCGGTGGCGCCTGATATGAGGGGAGCATATATAATTATGAACGCTGTATAGTTTAATAAATTTGTAATAATATACACTTTAAAACGAAAACTAGGAGGAGTTTTGGCGGGAAGTCGAAGAGTGGTGTTGTCAATTTCTTTTAATTTCCAAAACTTGTGTTATTTCGACTAATAATGTGTAATAATGTTAGTGGAATATTAACCATTATGTGTTCTTATATGTGCATGAGTGAAGAATTGTAACAAAGTGATAAAACGTGCCTTTTCGTCTTCCCTCAAAACGGACGTTGCAATTGGTATGTAAAGTATCCACCGCTTTACTATCCAGGGCGGGGTACTTCATTAATTTCGTTATCATCGTTGTCATCAAATTCATCGGGGAGTCGAATTAATTTAAACAAACACGATTATATATCTCACTGGATACTGGCAAAATACACTTATAATCAGTGTGATGCCATAATCAAAAAAAGAAGAAGAAGAAGAAGGAAAACTAGAAGATCCGGAATACATTACCACGTAGAGAGTTGATATGATTTTTGAAAATCTATAAAGCTGGCATATTTATGAGGTTATGTTAATTACATTATGCAACCCACAAAAAAAAGAAAAGAAAATATTTTTTAACAATAGGTTTTCTAGCTCTGTACTCTCTGCCCACCCCGCAAGGGATCTGGTGTGATGATATAGATAAATGTTTTTTAGCAGACTGAAGTAGACAACGTGGTTATTAAAAAAACGATAATATTTGTTTATTAACTTAAGCTAGTGTATGCGAGCGTGTGTGCACGCGTGTATAAGTATGTGCGGATTTACTAAAAACATACCTACTTACTGTAATTGCCAAAGCTGCTTACAATTTCCATCACATCTTACATTTAAATGTAAACAAAGTACGTAATCTTGAGAATAGTGTTTGAAACAATACGATGACATAACTTCACGCTTGCCCTGAATATATATAACTTGAACTCGGAGTTCGTAGCGCTGCTAGACTGCGGTGTTCATAATAAACACCATAAAAAGGAAATTGTCGAACATTGTCCCGGAACCAACAAACATTTGACCCATGCCTTCATTATTTATCTATTTTATTAAAATAATGGCAAATATCCGTATTTAACAGACAATTTGCGATCTAAAACGAATATTTCAAAGTATTGTATGTAAGTATTATATGAACAGACTATAACGTCATATGTATTAATGGCTACTGAAATTTAACCTCAAAATCGAATACTTTTTGTGCAATATTGCGATTACCCAGCTTGTCCGTGTAATAAATAATGCCTTAAGAGCATATATGGGAGATTTGAAATCATATAAGTATTTTTTCAATGATGTTGGTTCTGGGGCAAATGATGTATGGGCGCACAACAATGTCCTTTGAATCATTACATGGTACCTGTCATCCTCGGCGAAAAGTGGGTGTACACAGTATACCGCTGGCCCTGCCGCTTGGGGAATACATAGTCGTCTTCCAGTACAGTGGAAACCAGAATCTATTTTATGTTTCGTATTGTTAGAATCTAGATTTAAATTAAATCTCACTCGCAACAATACAACATTCCTTCTATATTTTTATTACACATTGACTGATTCTAAAGTGTGAACAAGGATTTAATATCGACATGTTTGGCGCGGGGCCCTTATTTATTTTAACATTTTGTTTCAAGAATTTTGAAATATTGTATCACCTTGACATATGGTTTGAGTAGCACTGCAGGAAAGTGCAGTAGGTCAAGTAAAATTGAGACAAAATAAATGTTAACAGAATTGTCTTAATAAATCATCCAGTAAAGTCCCACTCCTGGGCAAAGGCCACAAACAAAGCAAACAAATCGAGGTACGAGAGATTAGGTCATACTCCATTACGCGGACCCAGTGCGGATTGATGAAGGCAGGCGTGTGGCCACCTGTTGTTAAAGCTTATGCTTATATAGGCTTAAAGATTACCACATTAAGTAGTAACTAGGATCAATGGCTTAACATGCCTTTCGAAGCACGGATATGGTAAAATATGAAAATTTCACAGCGTCACCTATCTCAGACCGAATAAGCCAAACGCTAATGAACAGTAGGAACATCGAAGTGGCACAGCGCTACGAGCGAGAATTAAATTATTGTAATAAAATTATTAAAAAAAGTTAACACCGTCCCGTCTGTATTCCGCAAATGGAGTAGGCAGAGGTGTACTTTGTACACCTACATATCGCTGACGGTATTGTGATATTTGTGTATGTGAATTTTCATGTTTGTAAACGCGCCCACGACACAGGAATAAATCCTAGCGTGGGGCTACGTATTATTAAAAAATAAATTAATTAAATATTTAGTCCCGATGTATGGGGTGATCCATTGTATTGGTGGCGCGGCGAATGAAGCTACTGGGGGTGGCCTATCCAACTCGGAAGCGGTAACGGCTCATCCCCTGCCGGAATCTACAACTGGTACAAGAAGTATTTGGGCCTCCAGGTACGTAAGAGCATTAGGGCAAAGGACAGCACAAAATATCTTATTGGGTCGAAATGCGCTTAAGGTTTCTCAGCCCGGAATTAGCCACCAATAAGATAAGATAAGGAGTGATCCTATTGCTATTGTACCGGGCAACACACAATTCTTCCTTCTAATGTTTTTTAGAACTTCGAAATCCGCAGCCGCTCTATAAGCCACAAAATTGATGAGACATACCTTACATATATAATGCGGTATATCCATGTATGGTAGGCGTCAGATATACCGCTATGCGAGTGGAATATAATGTATTGTAGTAAATTTTAAAGGTTACGAAACGGTTCATTGAAATTCGGTGGGCGGACCCGATGTTACGAGAGGTGAGATCTTCTGCAGGTGGCAACCTTGATGCTTGAAGCGTGTGAATACCTAACTTTGTGACTGACTTTAAAAACATTATAATTTTAAAAGATCTGAATAAACAAGTGATTATAGCGAAAACACATCGGGGATATCCTGTTTAGTTGAGGAGTTCCGATGGCCTCCTTCTGACTTCATGATAAGACCCTGTTCAGTCTGTATATAAATTCAACGAGCAGAGAGTTGTAATGGTTTCCTCCCGGCTATGGTTTATCGAAATTATTAAAACTAATCCAATGAGCCCAGACTCGGTGCTGCTATCTTGTTTAGTGAAAAAGTTCCTATGGCCACGTTCCGGATTCATCATCAGACCAGCTTCATAGTTCTTTACCTACTGCATTTTCACCGAAGTTACATTCATATCTTTCAGCTCAATCGTATGCCATCAAGTGCTTGCATAATGGATTACAAATTAACGGATTAACAAACGGAGCGGCCGTTTACTGGATTGAATTGTCGCGGGTTCGATTTCCGCACGAGATAAATCTTATTGAATTTCATGTTTGTAAATGCATCCACGACATTGGAATAATTCCTTGTGTAGAGGCTGTTTTTTTAAAGAACGGAGGTAATTAAGAGAGGTTCAAATACTAGATTGGACAAATCGTAATTTCGGTTTTTCTATCGATAAATTATTAGTAGCAGACATCAATACATATCAATACGTATCATAACAAGTTACAGTATTATTGAGTTCTTAGATTTACGCGAATATTACACATGAAATAAAACTATTTTACGGATTTTATCGCGGTTTATTTTTTTTATTTTTTTTTATTTTTAGTTCCCGACGTTTCGAGTGCTTTGCAGCACCCCTCCCGTGACCATGGGTGCTGCAAAGCACTCGAAACGTCGGGAACATAAAAATAAAAAAATAAACCGCGATAAAATCCGTAAAATAGTTTTATTTCAAGTTACAGTATTGTTCAACGTCAGATATACTATCACTAAAAAACATAAATAAGGGCATAGGGCGTACCTTACTCTACACTTAAAGTTGTACTTGCAAATTGAGACTGCCTCGTTGGTCTAGTGGCAAAGCGCATCGCTTTGTGATCACGAGATCCTGGGTTCGAATACTAGGTCGTACAAATGTATGAGTCCGGAGTCTGGAGTTGCGCCCTGTATATGGCAATAGGCCCGCCCCCTATTACGTGGGACCTAACATCGTCGGAGGAAAGTGGGTGTACTCAGTACACCTCTGCCCCCCCCGCTCGGGGAATTAAGGCGTGATGATATTTATTTTTTTTATTTTATGTATTTGCAAAAAAATCGGAAACCTGTTAGTTTTTAGTACCCTTCACTTTTGTCTGCCTTTTGGTGGTGGCATTTTTTCGTGCTGCGAGCGTGTATCTACCTATATTTGATCAATGGTAGCAGACCGGGAGAATATACCAACCTTTAAGAATTGTAGAATAGACCAATACGCCGGTTTTTTAAGTATCCCATTAATTCCGCAAGAATACGATACAACACCACCGTCACGCCTATATTCCCCAGAGGGGGTGGCAGAGGTGTACTGAGTACACCCACGTTTCGCCAACGATGTTAGGTCCCATGTAATAGGGGGCGAGCCTATTGCCATATACCAGGCACAATTCCAGACTTCGGACTCATACTGGGAATTTTTCGTTAGAAAAACTACATTTGTCCGACCTAGGATTTGAACCCAGGACCTCGTGATCACAAAGCGGTGCGCTTTGCCACCAGACCAACGAGGCAGTCACGATACAACAGTTGGTATAAATTCTTTTTTTTGCGACATATCCTATCCCATATGTTTTGTACCGCGTTTCCTAATCAACAATCAACATTTCTTGTTACGTTATTTGACTTTATAATAATGGCGTAATTTGTATAAATCGTTACCTACCTATTATTCAAGTTTATTGCTTGTTGGCACGCAATGATAACGTAAAGCTGAGACATGCCTAGATTATATTTTAAAAAACCTTGCAACATTATTAGAATGTGTAAAGTTTTAAACACATTCTTCAGTCGAATTTAGTTCCTTCCAGGAAGTAGGCTTCTTTCAAAGATCGCCACGAACGGCTTTGTTGCTGTACGCAATGGGTAATACCAAATATATTGTATAATATCAGCCTATACTGCCCACTGCTGGGCAAAGGCCTTCTCTCACAAATCGAGGTGAGAGAGATTAGGTCATACTCCAGCACCGCACTGGGTCCACGCGGACCCAGTGCGGATTGGTGGAGGCAGGTTTGTGGCCACCTGCTGTTGGAACTTATCAAGCCGCCTTTAAGGCTTCCAACTCGGCTTAACAACTACCACATTAAGTGGTAACCGGGACCAACGGCTTAACGTGCCTTCCGAAGCATGGAGACGCTCGAATATGAAAATGCCACAAACGGTCACCCATCTCAGGCCGACCGAGACGAACGCTGCTTAACCTTGGTGATCGGTAAGAACACCGCGGTCGCACAGCGCTACGAGCGCCTCAAAATATATTGTATTTTATGTAAATATTCTACAAAATAAAATTTTGTTAAAGTAAAATAAGAAAATACCAAACATTAGCAACATCGAAATATTTTGATCGACAAAAATTGAGAGATATTTTATGGACCTTTATCGGCCCACTGTTGGGCAAAGGCCTCCCGCCACTGCTACCATTCTGTGCTATTTTCATTTTTGAAAACCAGTCTTTCAAGAAAGAGTCCAGCTCGTCCCGCTATCTCATCTGTCTGGGCCTGCCGCGATTCCGAAAGTCTGACCAAAAAATGAATAGTTCGTCGCACACACTTTTCGGTGTCAGCCACCAAACTCGTTTTCACATGCCCGCCGACCGGTGCAGAGCGAGACACCTAGAATACGTCCTCCCCCATAGTGACACTCCAAGCCGAGGCTGTTCCTCCTTGAAGCGCGCTTGTGCTAGTTGCCCCCTCGCCCTTCTGGCTGGAGAGTAATTGTTGCATGCTGGCCCTCTTTCCCGGTGAAGCTGTAACAGCCCCTCAACTAACTGCGTAGATCATTCACATACACAATGGAAGTTTTCGGTTTTCATTCTATTATACAACAACTCATAATTCCTCTAACAGTGATCAACGCAATCTCTAATTGCAGGATTGCAATCGTGTTGTGCGCAATAAATTTTATTTCATTGACTTTCTCTCAAAAACATGCAACGCGTTGTGAAATATCGATAACGTTCACTTCATCGCCGTGATTTTATACGAAAACGAATTTACTTGAAAAGTGAAATTATTTTCGGTTAAGTAAAAGTGGGAATGATGTAGCGGATTTATTGTCTGTCGAGGCTGAACATATTAATATAAAATTCGTTACTACAAACTATTATAATGTATTCACAATATAAGAAGGTCATAATCAAGGCTTCATTCCACTTTAATCACTTGTGTACCAAAATCACCGAGGTGATAATATTCTTCTCCTTTTTTTCTCGTTTTTGGTATTCTATAATCATATTAGCACAATGACACACAAATTAAATTCCATTTGATGTTTTTACTGGGGTTTGGTTTCCTAATGTCCTCTATGGTAAGGTAACATAGATGAGCTTTGGGAACTTAATTGTAAAACGTGTTTATTCAGAAATAATTTTAATTTAAAAAGACCTTTTTAAAACAAGCTTTTAAAGTAAAAAAACCAACGATGATATCTTGTTTAGTTGGGAATTCCCATGTCTTCTTTCCGGCTCTATCATTAGAGCTTGGACACCATCCGAGTATTAAGTACTCGTCAATTTAAATCCAACATTTCGAACCTGACCTTCTGACCCTGAAAACTGTTTGTAAAGGATTCGTCAAAACCAATATAACAAGCGAAGACACCGACTTTACATACGTATACCGAATATCAGCTCAATAGGATACGCGCAAGTGCTTGAAAAATGTATCACAAGATTTGAACCAGAAAAACAGACAGACATACGAACATTTCAAGTGAAATAAAAGCTTGTTAAAAGGTAAATTTAAGATATATTGGTTAATAGTACCCAATATATCTAAAATTTACCTTTTAACAGACAAAGCGTTAATGTTTGGACGTCTAAGACCACCCAAGAAGGTCAGAGTTTGCTTAATAGTTAGATGATCAAAAGGAGGAGTAGTGGAGAAATGGCGATTAAGATCATCTAAGCTTATTGTTTTTGGATTATCTTGACATCGAGCCTTACCAATACCTAAAGTACCAAGGAATTTCCAAATATTGGCAGGCGAAGAAGATGTGATATATTATATAGATAAGAAATCCTGCCTCGGGTTCGTAATCTAACTCTTTTCGATATTTTCAGATTAATTTTCGTTTTAAATAACACATAGATTCAAGTTGCCCATTACATTTTAGAGAAATTCTTTCAAAGACTGGTCGACACACGTGTAACTAGTAGGGCTCAGCATTATTATCCAGCGCGGGATACCTGACAACCTTTACGGAGCATATAGTCACTATGCCAGCTTCCTGGGTACTGTTAAAGAGTACAAGAGTAAGCGATTTATCTTCCATAGGCTACACTATCCATTTTATTACTTATGGTACATGTTATGTAAATACCAAAAAATATATTATCACTACGTTACTACAGATAATATACTTTATATGAGTCAAAGATATGTGTACTTCGATTCTCCTTTTACGCGTGACGGCATTGTAATTTGGAAAATCAGAACTATTCCAGGACAGTAGGAAGTTACCTAAAAAACCTCACAATAGTATAAGGTCATATCTATTTGAAGAAGATTTAAGTAAACTTGATCGTTTCCAAGTCGTATCCGCTACAATGAGAATGTCTGCAACCTTGATCCAATAGAAAAAAAGTCTTGTTTTGCGAGTTTTAGTAATCATTCGCGATGGAATGTTTTTGCTTTTAAATACTGTGGAAAAATCAAAGTTCATGATATAATTATTTTTATAGTTAAAGCGTTTTAGGCAGAAGATACTTCGTATTGCCTAAAAGGATACGGAAGACTACAAAAATGCATGTACCTAAGCCTCTAAGGTTATTCCTTTTGGTAAAAATATAAAAATACGAGATTGTCAGGCATGCATTATAGTTTCTTTTAATTCATGCTCATTAGATGAAATCACAATTTTATTTGAGTGATTTAACATGTCTAATTTCACAGGCAATGATTTTTGCTTCGCTTGGAAAGAGTCGCGCTTGCTATTGTGTGTAATTAAAGTGAAGAATCGAATATGCGATTTCATATCTAGTGTGATTCTAGCAGCCATTTTGAAGAAAGATGCTTAGCTGTAATGATCCAACACTAGTGTAAAACGAGATTGAAAAATATTTCGGTTTAAATAGACCTTAGTTTTGTAAACTTCGAATATATAGAAGGACGCTGTTTTATTCACACTCTGGACAACTTGTTGAATAACAGTTTTTGAATGTTACCAATACAATTCGAGGTGTTTGAGTAACAGATACCCATTATATAGAATCTAGCTATTAACTTATCTACAGTTTCTATAAAAATTGCCTACACATATCAAAAATAAACTAACAAATTCAACAGGTGAGGCACAACCCACGTCTAATTCGTCGTCTATATGCTTATATGATTTTTAATACGTTTTGTCACATAAAGCAGAGTTGCTTATCTTGTGGAGTCAAACCGGACATACTAAAAAGGTTATTTGAATACAATCCTCGGGTTCACACTTACAAATGTGACTTGATCATCCTACTAATATAATAAGTATGAAAATTGAAGGTTTGTTACTCCGAAACGACTTAAAGGATTTGAATGGAATTTGGTTGAGATCTAAATTATGTCACGGAATAGGACGGACATAAGCTATTTTAATTTGATCTTGCTCATTTGGTCAGTATAGTCAAGAAAATATATTCTAGAATGTATAACCATCGTTTTTAAGGTTTAAGACGATTGTATAACGTCTTAAACCTTGTAAATGGTGTAATGTAAAATTAGGAGGACGTAGCGGAAGACCTAGACTTTTTTACTATGACCAAATAGACCGTGTCTTATCTGGTAGGCATGTCAAGAATATTCGTAACCGGCGAGCGTACATGAGACGAACTATAAGAGTAGAAGACGAGAGAGGTTTGTAGGGAAAGAATCTGAGGGAACTCTACACCGTAAGTATATAGATAGATATCTATCTATATCATCATGCGAGATCCCTTACGGGGTAGGCAGAGAGTACCGAGTTCCAACAGGTTCTTTTCTTACATACCTCTCTGGCTTCCTCCACTTTCATAGTTCGCCTCATACACGCTCGCCGGTTACGGAGACTCTTGACTTGTCCTTCAGATAAGACACGGTCTATTTGGTCATAGTTAAAAAGTCTAGGTCTTCCCCTAAGACCTCATATAGATAGATATGATTATTGATTAATAATATGACATGGGTTTTTAAAATAGTAAGCAGATATAAATCTTTTATACCCGCTCGCGGGTGAAGCTACGAGCAAAAGTCATTAATTACTAAATTACCTTTGATCTAAACCAAACGGAAATTAAACAATCTCGTACATATTTGAAAGTCAGTTATAAGCATATAACTTTAAATGTAATTAAAGTTTATGTCGGCAATATTGGTTGAGTAACTTCTTTATTTTTTGTAATCAAAGAAATTAGGGCCAGCGTTGCGATTGCGTTAGGTAATATTATGAAGTTTATTAATTCTCTAATGATGACATGCCTTCATAATTGTAACTTCTCGAACATTCAGAAGTTACTAGCAGTTAGTTCAAAGCGGACTATAGCATCTATAGTAATAGAAGATCGTATATATCCAGTGGCTTGTAATTAAGGAGAGGCTTATGTCCAGCAAGAGATTGCTATGGCCTGATATAGATGACGATGTAATAGCAATAGTGGCTGTAGATTCTTTTTACAAGTTCGTAAATGAACGGTTTTCCCTAATTCGTAAGTAACAATACTAGTTACAATCGTTTGAGGTTCAAAGGAAACTTCGAAGTTACGGAAGGGCATCTTTAGTAAGTTAATGCTATTGGCAAGTAATTGAATTATACAATTAAATATGATGTGATTATGTGTAGCTTAAAAGAAGTGTTTTCCTTAAAAGCATAAAATAATTTCTTGTTGTTTAGATACCGTTAATACTGAACACTTAATACTTCATTCAATATATCTTTGTGACAATTATAATTGATCATCTCTGGTGCACTTTACAAGGTCTCAACTCGAGCTGCAGATGCATAAATACTTATGTTTCAAGTTAACTGAGATAATAATTCCGTTCAAGATTTATTTCCTAAACAGACATTAACATTTTTTATGTCCTTGTCATCTTCTATTTTCCTGGTAAAGGTTCTAAACAGAGTGCAAATTATAGCACAATCAAGACACAAATATCCTTTAAGTTGACGCAATAAGTAATAAACAGCGCCATTTTCAAGGCGATAACCTAGAAAACTGTGATCCGTGTGCAGGTATATTTATCAATATTCATACTCTAATTATTATTGTAAACTACTATAAACCAGAAACACTGGAAGTGTGACGAGTGAATGACAAATTGGAATGTTTTGTTTGAAACGAATGTTTGCAAATAACATTTAACATATTTGGTAATGCAAGTATGTTCAATGTCGGTTATCATAATGGTCTTTGGGGTGGCCTTTGACCTGCAGTGGACATTTTTCAGCTGATGATGATAATATTGTACCAATGGTGGGCGAAAGCACTCTCAATAATCGATATGAAAGAAATTAGGTCATGCTCCCCCACGCGGACCCAGTGCGAATTAGTGGAGAAAAATAATCTTGGTGATTATGATTCAACAGATTTTGTACTCTCATATAGTGATTAAGCTAATACAATACCGCCAGGATATCTAGTTGGAATAGAGTTATTTTAGATTCTTTCGTCCATATTTTATTATTATGATCAGGCACTTGTTCGCAATTAAATATGTTTATGAAGAGTATAATATTTACATTTTAAATATGATGTATTTCTTAAACAACTAATTTGTAATGGTAATTGTGATTTATCTACCTGTTTAGTCACGCTAGAGAGGACAACGTGCCAAGGGCGCTTTCATACTTTGTTTACTACATTATGTTTGGAAAATGTATCTGATTACAAAGAATGTGATAATAACGGTGTGGTAACGGTAGGTAGTGTAATAAAAGTTAATTCCATTTGAATTAATTAAACAGCGCACCAAGGTGGTAATAATGTGGCTTTGATTGGTGCGCTCAATGGAAAGTCTTAAAGATAGTAATTAAAAAAGAATAAAACTGGTTTTTGCTTCATTAATATCTGAACGGGAAGAAACCAGAACGAATGCAAGGATTGTGGTTGGGAATGATGTGCTGGAGCAAGTGAATGAGTTTGTATATCTTGGATGCGCATTCAGTAAGGATGGAAAATACACCGCTGACATAGAGAGAAGAGTGAGTGCAGGGAACAGAGTGAATGGCGGGATGGGAAAGCTACTTGGGAGCCGGCACTTAAGCCGAAAGGCGCAGCTGGCCATACATAATGGAGTGCTTGTCCCAACGCTGTTATATGGCAGCGAGAGCTGGGTATGTAAGAAAGAGAATGAAAGTAGGATAAATGCGGTGGAAATGCGAGCTCTGCGGAAGATGTACGGTGTGAAGCTGACCGACCGTATTCGCAACAGCGTAGTAAGAAAGCAAATAGGTATGAAAGAGAATATCGGTGTGAAGATGAGAAAGGGTATGCTCCGTTGGTTCGGGCATATAGAAAGAATGTCCGAAGAAAGATGCCTGGAAGAAATTGCTATAAGCAATAAGGCCGCCAATTGTACCCTATATTGTTTTGTACCTTACATTATTGTTTATTTATAATTTGGTGTACAATAAAGAGTTTTCTATTCTATTTCTATTCTAAAGAATGACAAAACTGATATACAATGCGAAAGTGGAAGGATGTAGGTACCGGGGAAGACCTAGACTATCTTACCATGACCAAATAGACCGGGTCTTATCTGAAGGACAAGTCAGGAGTCTTCGTAACCGGCGAGCGTGTATGAGACGAACTATGAGAGTAGAGGAAGCCAGAGAGGTATGTAAGGAAAGAGTCTGTTGGAACTCTGTACTCTCTGCCTACCCCGTAAGGGATCTGGCGTGATGATATAGATAGATAGATAGATAATATCTACAGGAAGAAAATTTTAAAACGCTACCTATTCACACTCGTGCGTTTAAATTCTAGAAAATAGAGACCACAAAACTTCAATTAAGTTTGTCTAGAATTTAAATTTGAATCTGACATAACATACTAATAGTACTTTACACCTTCCTCGTATTTCAGACCCAGTACCACATGCCTCGAATGCTATCATTATCTTTTGAATTGATCTCAATATCTTGCATAGATATCGGCATTTAATTGCAACTGGATTACTTTTCTTGTAATAGAATAAATTCTCAGCAAACTACGAGCATAATGGTCAAACCTGTCATTTATATACAAACAATAAATTCATGCATAACTACATACATTTGTATAATAAGGTTGGTGTACCACATTTGTATGGGCGAGATAAAAACACCTTCATTCGAATGTCAAATTGTCCTGACAACATTATTCAAATCAACCGTGCGAGGAAAACTGCAGCTTAGCAAAAAGATCTGTACAAAGCATTCTACAATGTTTATCATGATAACATTGATGTATTGCTTGGACAAGTAAACTTTTAGCAAGAAACTTGTAACAAACATCTTGTGTTTTGTAAAATATTCTACATTCAAATGGAAAATACAACAATAAAGGAACATGAGTCAACGCTGGGAAATTTATTTCGCTTTATAATCCTTGTCAGAGATCGATATGCGGTGTTTTCATACACTAATGCTTATGCGAAAACAGTAACGAGCATAGACAACTTAAAAATACCGGAGTATATTACTCCGGAGTAACTAAGAGAGTATTAAAGGATAATTAATATTTCTTCAAGTGGTAACTACGAAATCTTATGTGTTTCCCTCTCCATCCATGAATACATCATCATTGGTGTGATAAGTATGCATCTTAGGTATCTATTCAATTTCTTCACCACCACAATAAGTTGAAGGACGACGTGGCGACTAGGATTGCAAGATTTAAGGTATACTATGTTGAATTGCTATGGGCATGTGGAGTGAATGTGTGACAGGCGACTAACGAAAGTAATATATCGAGCAAATGTGAGTGGAAGGGTGCGAAAGGGTCGCCCAAGGAGAACCTATCACGACTAAATTAATGGTCTCTTTGAAAAGGGTCACAGCACTCTTAATTGACGGAAATGCATGAAGAGATGTATGCACGTAGATGAAGCGAAAGAGGTGTGTCGGAATCGTAGTATGTGGCCAACTGTACTCTCTGCCTATCCCAGTAGGAAAAGGGCGTGAGTGTATATATGTATTCAATTATTCAATCGATCTTCGATTAGACAGGAACGCAATAGATAGGTATACATATAGAAGTTACATGTGTCATCAAAAATATTTGGTATTCAAAGGATTCCAATAGTTTGAACGTGAGTCGATTAACAATTCGGCACTCCGCAAGGCTGAGTAACATCACCACCTCTTTATATTACGTTCGTAAAAGATTAAAACATTGCTTAGTTGTAACCTTGGTTAGCAAATGGTTTGTTTACATTGTTAATATTAGCGCTTGCAGTTTTATTGCGTTCTCTTCACCTTTGTAATTTATATTTATATCTTCATCTGTGATAGATCTTCAATAACTCATAATGAGAATTTGTTTTCAATACGGTGATTGTCGTTGGAATAAATACGGATTTTATTTAATATCGTATTAAAATGTAATACTATCTTAATGTTTACGATTCTATAGTTTGTGTTTAGGAAATATTTTCTTTGTTATCTAATAATAATCATCAATCATCATTATACATTTCCAGTGATGATCAAGAACGAACAGAACGCTGTTCGTATTGGACATCACATTTCACCAAACTGATAGGCCAACAAATATTAGGCATGTTTATGTCCATTCCATTTTCAGTAGATGATATATTCTTTTAATAATCTTCTTCGTAACCCATCTGAAGAAGACAGCTACCGCGCATAAAAAGTATGTTTCATATACATTGCCTTATTTGTTACTACGTAGTACATACTCGTATGGTAATAACACAGTATATCTTTTATAAATACTAAAACGCTAAGCGATAAGTTCTAATCAAGTTGTTACTTATTTAGTTTTATTCTTAACAGGAACACATACTACGATTTTATCTTTTGTATCTACATTAACGGGCACAGCATTCCAATCAATAGTATTTAGGTAATATAGCCTACCACACCCTGGTCCAACTCTATCGTAGTATTATAAATGATCATTCATGTGTCCAAAAAAAAAAGACAAAAACAAACATTGGAGCCAACGATAGAGCCACGAAAACTGATTTTAGACTTTATGCTTGTGTGATAGAGTTGAGTTCAGTTGAACAAGGGGTAGGTGGTATAAACAATACCTATCAAAACAGTATAATGGTTGCCATAAAACCTGCGACAACGTTGGCATTAAAATGACATCACCTGCGATCGTCCGGTTCTTAAGGTGAACTTACATAGAGGTCGGCCAATGTGATAATAGATTTAAAAATCAATCGATTAACACGAATATCGATTTACAGTAGTCCTATTAACGTCCTATCATATTTAATCGTTACCTTATAAGTGAAGAATTGATTGAAATTTGAATTTTGGGAAATTACATATACAAATTTAATATAATTTGGTTTGTTTCTATGATTTCGGTTAGTTAATTTTGCCTATTACTGTCGTATGTGCAAAATTTTTAGAAACCTAGGTGTTCATTTTTATTATTTGAGATTTCGTGCTCTTTATTATGCACTGTAAATCTATATCAATTCTTTAGGGTTACAACCAATAATCGCATTGATAAAAATATTTGTGTTAAAGACTCCTCGTTTTACTTACCACACAACCTCGTCAAAAATAGTTGTGCTACTAACATAATCGCTATTATAATTATTTAGTTTCAAATCGATTAACAGGACCAATATTGATGTCGATTAACCACAGTGTATGTTCACCTTAACCCATAATAGCATTCAAGAACATGGTATACGAGATGTTATGCATTCATAACGCGTTCATATTCTGTATCGAGTATATGTTTGTGTGTGTGTTCCTCAATGGTTGCTTTCTTTTGTATGTCTATCTATTTATGCATATTATTACGCCAGTTCCTTTACTAGTCAGAGATTACAGAATTCCAACAGATTCTTGCCTCTCGCTTCCTCCGCTTTTTTGTGTGTGTATGTGTGAATGATCTACGTTGTTGGCCGCGAGGCCTTTACAACTTCACCGGACAAGAGGGCGAGCGTGCAACCACTACGCTCGAGCCAGAAGGGCAAGGGGGCAACTAGCTCAAGGGCGCCTCAAGAAGGAAAGGCCTCAGCTTGGGCAGTCGCTATGGCGGAGGGCGTATCGAAGTCGGTGTCTGATCCTGTGTGCGGTATCTGTATCCGAAAGAAGGGATGTAAGGGCATTGGGAGGGTCGGTGAGAACATGCCGCGGACGACGGTAGCGGTTGATAGGAGGGAAGTTGGGTTCTTAGTAGGCGGCGGCTACGATTAGCGGATTACTATGATTAGACGCGTTCCCAAAATATCGGGTTGTCGCCTTTTTAATAAAGGCGCGAATAGGTTCAGAACCGAGATCGGAATGGAGATCGACATTCTGTATGAACCACGGGGCTCCGACGGCTTTGCGGAGGAAACGGGATTGAACCGTTTGGAGTCTATAGATGTGAGAGCGGGCGGCGTGCCCGAACACCTCACAAGCTTACGTCATGATGGGCCGTATACACGTTTTTCAAAGTGTCACCTTATTCCTAAGGGACATGTTACTCCGCTTGAAGATCATCGGGTAAAACGACCGAGGGCAAAGGCAGCTCGGTTACGGACTCGCTTGATGTGCGGTCCGAAGGTCTTGGTATGGTTTAGGGTGATATGACCTGTTTGACCCAGGGAATAGGTAGGTCGAACATGGTCACTTGACCGAGATTATTTCTGGAATGGCGCAGGGAGGGGCGCGGGGTGGCACCTCTGGAGAAGAACACCGCAGCGCTCTTGTCCGGATTCACCTCAATACGCCACTTCCTGAACCAATCCCCTAGGGTATTGGCGGCTGCCTGAAGGTTTCTGGTAATGAAACCCTTATTCCTATGCGAGACATAGAGAGCGGTATCATCCGCGAATAGGGCTAGAACTTCCTGCGCTTGACTTGTCCATCAGATAAGGCACTGGTACCCGGTACCTACCATCTTCTTTCGCATTGTATATCCGTTTCTTTATTCTTTCCTCCACCGTTCTTTTTTTATATAGTCTAATTCTCCCCTGGTACTTACATTCTTCTACTTTCACATTGTATATCTGTTTCGTGATTCTTTCCTCCGATATTCTTTTTATATGTCCGCATACCTTTTCTCATCTTTACACTGATACTTACATACCTACTTGCTCTCTTAGTACGCTGTTGCAAACTTTTAAATGTTCTTATACCTTTTACTATTACTCGAGAGTAAATTGCTAATGGGTGTTCTCTCACTGTCTAGTTGACGTACACTAGAGGACAAAACCGTTTTAAGCCGGCCATTGTCCTTGGAACTAGAACATTCTCGATGATCGTACTCAGTGGCGTGCAGTTAGAAATGCCATGTCCAGCATTGGATTGCTATAAGCTGAGAATGATGATTATTGTCTTTGCGCTTGTAGTAGTGTACCATAATAGCGCAGTTGTATGAAGTTTTGTCTCCGTGTGTATATTTACTCATGTGTCAATATTGCTACATTCTTTCGACAATTGAACAAACAAGGGACGTACCAGTCGCCCAATGTCAAGTTTGTTTGCATATCTGAAAGCGTACGATGTTTGCGATTTTATGTTGGCACTTTTATGTTTATTTTAATATAAATTGTTTCATTAGCATGTTTGTTTTGACATTTTAAAAAACTATATATCATGGCTGTTTATTTCGTATTATTATTTTCTGGGGCTTTTCAGGAGAACCGTCTAGGTATGGTATGGATAACCATACCATACCTAGACGGTTCTCCTGAAAAGCCCCTAGACATAAGCTTCACTATTAAGTAAAGCCTATGTCTATGTATTTGTAACATACAGTCCCACAAGGATGTTTTGGCCCGCAGCTAAAATCGGAACTATCGCTGTCATCAAGTTAAACGTCACTTCATGACAGTTGCAGAGTTGCCGTTTGCTATGAAATTTTTACCCAAGTTCTCGTTTTAATAAGTAACCGTGCGGACCCACCTGTTGAAATATCTCCTTGGAAGTAGAAAAATAATCAATCAATCAGCCTATCGCAGTCCACTGCTGGACATAGGCCTCTCCTAACACGCGCCATTGCACACGGTCCTCCGCCTTCCGCATCCAGTCTGTCGCAGCGACCTTTTTGAGGTTGTCGGTCCATCTAGATGGGGGCCGTCCTACCTTACGCTTACCAAGTCGCGGTCTCCATTCTAGGACACGTTTGCTCCATCGGCCGTCGGTCCTTCTGCAGATGTGACCAGCCCATTGCCACTTTAGCTTACCGAGTTTGCGAGCTATGTCGGTAACTTTGGTTCTTTGTCGTAGAAAAATAAATGAAATGGTAACCCTCATTTTACACCAACGCCCCCTGTCAATGTCATCACCAACACACAGTCCAAAATATCCTTGTCGCACTGTAATAGCTATCGAACTGTTAAATCAATTTCGACGCTTTCTTTTTTTTGTAATACTGTGCATCTGCGTGAGGATTTTTCGATGGAAAAATCTCAATAACACGTTTGATCTAGGATTCAAACCAAAGAATTCTTTATCGCTAAACGCAACATGAGCTACTTCTTTACGTTACAACCTGTTTCATATTTAAATGTTAACGGTAAATGTTTTGAGTTTTAGTCTGATAAATGATTAACGAAATAATTATAACGTGGAAAAAGCAACTGTGATTATATTATACTGTTAAAATATCCCGTATGAAGATAACATTTCCGGTTTTAAGTGTGAATTATGAATTCATTCTAAAAAAAATTCGATCATCGAATCGAACCGACTTGAATCGATTCTCGATTTAATCGACTGACTCAATTTACTACTGTCTGGGGTCTGCAATTGGTCATTCTAACTAAAAAGTCTATGCTTACAGTGAATTTTTGGGTGCTGGTCACTTCTTTTCGTCTTATATGGTCGAGGGAGGCGACGGCTGCTCAAGTTGTCATACTCGTGAACGGGTGCTGCTTGTGGAGATTGGTCCACCGAGAACCCTTTAGCGTATCATTGTTTAAAAAAAAATGTATTAGTCTTATATCATTCATAAAGCATCACACTGGAGCTGGATTGCATACTTAATTTTGTGTAATATAAAAATTATGAAAAGAAATGAATAGAGAATTAGACAAAAAAGACAAGCCCGCTGAGTTTTTCGCCAGATCTTCTCAGTGGAGTCCGAGTTCCGATCCGGTGGTAGATTACTAAATAAAAAAAAGTCAATATGAAAATTTGCAATTACACCCGTGGTGTTTATACAAAATAAATAATTTGAGTTTGAGTTTTAATCGAAGATTAAATGAGCGATACTCGATTAATCGGATTGAAGTAGATTTTTTTACTGAATAAATGAAAATTCTTTTTTAGGCTTCCTCTCATTGCGCCATTTTTTGATTGATTCATTTTGATGATGATCAGAAATAAAAGATTTTTATATTAAATTATCTACTTTGTATCTATAACCATAATCTTGTTTTATGATTACATAAATACAATTAAGTCTGGTCTACCTCTTTCTTTTGACATCAATAAAAATCTGTTGATTTATTGATACGTTAATAGTAGAATTAGTAGTCTTTATTCGTAGGATACATAAATTACGTTTTACAAGCAGGATGAACGCCGATTTCACCGCGGCAGTAAACTGTGTAAAACAGAAATTTAACGAACTAGGTATCTACATAGAGTACGTTTCGAAACTCAATGTAATTTACATTCCTACATACATTTTTAGTGCTTATAACAAAAGCCATCCACTGCTAGGCAAAGGTATTTTTTTACGGGCAGTCGAAGAGTGATGTTGTCAATTTGTCTTAATTTCCAAATCTTGTTATTTCGAATAATAATGTGTAATGTTGGTAGAATATTAAGCATTATGTATTCTTATATAATTGCATGAGTGAGGGTATTCAAAACAAAGTGATAAAAGGTGTCTTTTCGATTTCCCTCAAAACGGCCGTCGCAGTTGGTATGTAAAGCATCCATTGCTTTACTATCCAGGGTGGGGTACTTCATTAATTTTATTATCATCGTTATCATCAAGTTCAGCGGGGGGTTGAATTAATTTAAACAAACACGATTATGCATCTCACTGGACACTGGAAGCCATAACTTAAAGAAGAAGAAGAAGAAAGGTATTTTCAAAGATGGCCACGACGATCGACTTTGCCCTTGGTCAGCGATCGCATCGGTAGGGATGCGGGGGCTTCGGGGCGTCAGCCCCCGAGATTTCTTTTGCCGATCATAAAAATGGCCGGGTCCTTGATGTGAGTCTAAGTCCCTGGAGAGGCGGAGAGGCATGGATCCCGCGTGAACATCAAAATAAGGTTCACCCGCCTCCGCGATCAACCCTGTCAGGTGGAACCTCTGGCGAACCATAGGAGGCCCGACAAAGCGATCAGCAGGGACGACCGACTGTGTGCTGGCACGCATCCAAATTTTACCTGCAATCTGCACCATGTGGGTCCACCTTATGACAGGCCAGATTACTGTAAAGAAACTATATTGCTACTAAGTCCCCTGTGGTCCTCTTTGCGGACGGCTTGGTCCAGGGTTAAGAGCTTAACTCCCTCAGCCCACTGAATCGAGTAGGGTTCGATTCCCACACGGGACAAATCTTTGTGTGACCCACAAATGTTTGTTTTGGTCTGTGTGTTTGTGTATGTGAATGTCGTGTTTGTTCCTAGTGTGGGGCTACGTTTTTATTTAAAAAAAATAAAAGAAATATACTATAGTCACTATTCTAAGGACCTCTTACCACCACTCTCATGTAGTCTGAAGTAGACTTATCGACAATTTTAAAAATGCAAGTAAATCTATGTACGAATTCTACCATGACTGAGTAGCCTTACCCGACGGTTAAACTAGCCAGTTTTAATCGCCGAGTAACGCTAATCGAGAAGTAACTAACCGGCTTTTTACACGAGGATCGTGAAAGAGGCCCTAAATGTATCTATCAAGTCATCCCTTATAGGGTAGGCAGAGTACAGAGTTCTTTACAGACCTCTCTTTCCTCCACGCGTTCGTCGTCGTTTTAATTCATCTTATACACGCTCGCCTATTATACATTATATTATTTATCAATATATTTATAGATAAGGCTACGATTATGTTACTTATTAATAATAATATTTCCATGTTACTCAGAATAAACGTGGTTTAGCTTATCCGTAGTTTACTTAACTATTATTATTTGGTAAGGCCAAATATATGAAGTAATCTTGTTGAAATTCCGTTTTGGAAGTATTGTAACGTAAGATTTGTAGCGTCCATGTATCAAACCTGGGACTTGATCTAGTGAGCTGAGTGATTTATGTATAGACAATTTTTCAATTTTTTTTGTACAGACGACAGACCACGCCGTCTGTCTTGTGTCATCGACTTAAAAAATTAATTATACTTAAAACATCCGATTCCTAAATCGCGAATCAATGACGTAAAATATATGGACATGCCATAACTATAGTGCGACAAGGATCTTTTGGCCCATGGATGACATTGAATGGTAGGCCGGCTTTGGTGTGAAGTTAGGGTTAGCATTTAGTAAAATTTTCCATCTGTTGGACCCATCTGTTGATATCTTTCAAGGAAATATATCAACAGATGGGTCCGCACGGTTGCTATAAAAAAGAACTTAGGTTAATTTCATAGCAAACGGTAACTCTGTGACTGACACGTACATTTCCCTTCATGACAGTTCCAATTTTAGCCGCGTCCCAAAAGATCCTTGTGGGACTTATATCTAGAGATCTGGGTGTCGTATTTGTTCCATGACTTCCCGAAGCAAGAAAAAACTAAACAACAACTCATTGCGCGAAATAAATGGATAGCCACACCAACAAAGAGTTTTTAATTAAACCCGCCTATTAACCAATCAACGTGGCACTGACTGATTGCGGATTACTCATTGATATGTGGACGCCATTATTTTAGGTTATTTGTTGCGGTTAACATCGTTTTAAAACGCCTAAGACACGTGTGACCAATCTTTTTAGAAGGAGGACAAAAGACATTCTCGAAAATTGCCCCAGAACCAACAAACATGTGACCCATGCATGTATTTCAAAGTATTCTAAGTATTTATATCGAAGTCGCTGACATCTTTACTAAATGTCAACACACAGTATAATCTCATATGTATTAATGGCTACCGAATTATAACCTCAAAATCGAATACTTTTTCTGCAATATCGCGATTCCCCCGCTTGTCCGTTTAAAAATAAATGCCTTAAGAGAATTTATAGGTGACTTGAAATGATACAAATATTTTTTAATTGGTGTTGGTTCTGGGGCAAATCATGTATGGACGCAGAACAATGTCCTTTAAGTCCTACTGTCACGCCTATATTCCCCAAGCGAGAGGCGGCAGCAGTGTACCGAGTATACTCATTTTTCGCCAACAATTTTACGAGTAGTTCTCAACGTAATATGGGGCCTATTGCCATTATACCGGGCACAATTCCTGACTCTGGTCTGATTGTGGTTTTTTTCTACTATACAAAAATTACACTTAGGCCTAGGATACGAACCTAAGACCTCGTGATCGCTACGCGCATTTTTCTCCAGTAGACCAACAAGCTAGTTAAATTCCATTTATTTATTTATTCTATATTGTACACATATATACACAATTAACAATAAAATAATAATATTTAAGTACAAAGAAGTGAAGTTCGTCAACCCGCACTGGGCCAGCGTAGTGGAATATGGCCTAAACCCTCTTAGTTTGAGAGGACGCCCGTGCTCAAAAGTGGAATAGAGTCTTAACAGGGCTAATATTATTTACAAAGACGAGCTTAACTTAAAATTTAGTTTTCTTACAGCACAACTTAGAGCGGTAGAGAGATGAAAATAAAGAGGACAGCAACAAGTGTACAATGGAATAAAACAATACATAAATACACAACATATTACATACACATACAAACCAACAAAATAATACAAATTAACATACACCTTTATCCATATACTAGCTGTCCCTGCGGCTACGCACGCGTCTATTTTGTAATTTGACAGATAGACCGGCCGTTCCTGGATGGCACAGATCCTGTAATGAACTAAGACACCCCCATACCAAGTATTTTTAAAACGCCGTTCAGCCGGATAGAATGGAGAAAAGGAAACTATCCCGCAGGAATTGTAATTTTTTTCCTTAAACAAACGAATATGCGAAGTTTCGTGTCCAGGCCATTTATCGTTAAAGAGTACACTCCCGAAGAGATAATCTTGGCTGTTCCATCAGTTCATGCATAAATCATATCTGAGTATCTAAATCAAATGTGTATTAACAATTTCGTGCGCGTGCTATTAACAACTGAAGAGTTTCTTCATGAGGAGACGAACTAGTCGATTATCAGTTTATGGAGGTAGGCATTAATGTGTAGGCAAAATCACACATTTTAACGTAACATTGCAACTTGCGAGTAACAATAATAAAAATAACAAATTTTTATGGTTTATCCTGCGACAATTCCGGATTGCTTCATTTTTTCGGGATAAAAAGTATTTAATATTTTAAGTCAGGGTGTAAGTTATTGCTATACCAAATTTCATTGTAATCCGTTTGATAGTTTTTGCGTGATTGAAACACAAAGAGATTGTCAGACAGACAATAATTCCAAAAAAATTGTTTCAGCCTTATAGAGGCGATAAGGAAGTGTATTCTAATTAAAATTCAAAAAGTATTCAATGTACAGATTTGGGTCGCTTACAGTTTTATTATATGTATAGATTATATATATCAATATTAATGTATAACATTATATACATACTTATATAAATATATAATTCATGATGAAAGGAAATTAGCTCTTTAATTATTCTCTTGAATACGTCTAGTGAGACGCTATCGCGTATAGTGTGGAAGTGAATTCCACAGTTGCACTGCGCGAACAGTGGAAGAACCATTATAAAGGCTAGAACTGTGACGGGGAGTACGGAGAAGAAAGGAAGATGTGCGGTGTTAACCCTGGGGACTAGATATTCAAAACGTTCCTTTTATGTCGAATTCCCGCAGAAAATCGTTAAACTACTCGATTTCACTAATAATCGATATTATTTTACACAAATTAAATGGTTTTAATTGATTGTTCCGGCCAGTTACTCCGCCGATACAATTTAAGTGTGATTTATATCACTTCGTTGGTTCTGCTCGACCCCGCCAAATTAGCGTGAAGCTAGTAATGTCAAGGTTTCGTACAAATCGAAACAATTATTTAATTTTAGGAATTTTTTTTTTGGTAAACTATTGATAATTTATTCAGTTCTATAATGATCTGTAATTACGCAAAGCAATTGATTGAAGGTCGTGTTAATTTGAAGTAATTGTTCTTATGTATTGTTACATTTAATTACTTTAAATCTTTTGTAATTTACATGAAATTCCTGAGCAGAGACTGCTAGGTATTTATTTTGGAATTTTCTTACTTATATAAGGTGTAACATAATTATAACCTGACCTAAAAGTAGTTTGTACTAAATTGGCAACTCAATCGATTCCACGTATTTTTAAAGTTTGTATTTTTTTTACTATCGAGACATGCTGGTACTCGTTCTGTTCGCTGTATTAAACAAAATTTCATAATTAATCAAAGCATTATCGCCATTTTAAATGTATTTCTATTACATACACCTCAATACGCATACAAAAGTTAATTATTTATTGAATTTTATGGTTAATTTGGGTACCAAAGAGGTTAAAATGGTAGAAAAGTTCTTAAAATTGGAAGTTTAATTTTCGTATTGAATTCGTAAAGCAATAATCTAATTGGGGTGTTGAGGTCTTTCGGTATTAATTTTACACCTTGTATATATACTGATCTGTCATCTGAGGGTTATTTAAAATAGCGCTAGTCCTAACCTTAAAACTTTTAACCTACTAGCGGAAAATATAATAATACTATTACATTTATAATAATCATCATCATCATCATCATCATCATCATCTCAGCCTGTACTTGTCCACTGCTGAACATAGGCCTCCCCAATCGCTTTCCAGCGTAACCGGTCCGATGCCACCTGCATCCAACGACTTCCTGCGATTTTCACAAGATCGTCGGTCCATCTGGCAGGTGGTCGTCCCACGCTGCGCTTGCCAATACGTGGTCTCCACTCTAGAATCTTTCTGCCCCAACGCCCGTCCGATCTTCGCGCTATGTGGCCCGCCCATTGCCACTTCAGCTTGCTAATCTTAACGGCTATGTCGGTGACCTTGGTTCTTCTACGAATCTCTTCATTCCTGATTCGATCACGTAGAGAAACGCCGAGCATAGCTCTCTCCATAGCTCGCTGAGCAACTCTGAGCAACTCTGAGCTTTTTTATGAGACCTATTGTAAGAGACCACGTCTCTGATCCATATAATAATACATTTTTTTTAATTATTTATCAATATTACAGAGAAAAAATATTAAAGACTAAGCATTTGGCATTAACATAAACCACTAAGGTTTTTGAGAAATACCAGGAATAAATTGGCATTAAGCCTATGTATGTACAAAAAAGTTAAATTAAATTTAGCCCCAGTCAGTTGTCAGTAGCGCGGGAAGTTTTGGTCAGTCGGCAGGCAATCGTAAAAGCAATCACAAAACCGGAGTATTTCCATAGAGAAACATTACATAAACTGTTACAAAACCAAAAATAATACCCATATTTTATAACGGAACTATTACATAATATACTTTAGGAAAAAAAAAACAAAAGAATTCCTTCCACGCAATTTTTTTCACAAACTGAACCGCAATGGTTGTAATGAAATCATTCAACCCGTCGCACACCGTATCGAATTTATTACTCAACCATAGACAATTACTTAACATGCCCGCCGTTACAAGTCGGCTGTGGTGATACCAACATCTAATAAAATTACCCTTAACTTTTATAATAATACTTAGATTTTGATTCTCAAGGACAGACTCATACTTCAATAGGTACTACTTTTGTTTGTCTAATTTTCGAGATTACACAAGCAAGAAATGTAAAGCTATATTTATCCTTATTTCAATGCTAGCTATAGGAATGTTCTTTTTGGGACAAAATAGACTACGTGTCTTATTTCCGTGATAAGAAGTTTATTGCCATCATAAAATCCCAATAAATCATTTACAAGGTCCAAGGTTTCTACAATTCTGGAATCGCAATAACTACAAAAAATAGAGGGTTATTGTAAACTTGCCACAAAGAAACAAAGACGTGTGATGAATTATCATAACATGTTTGTAAATTTTTGTGGCGAGTTTAAACTAATCCAAAGTAAAACAAAATCACGATTAAATTTTTGAAAACATTAATCCACAACTCTCGCCACCAATATTCAGTGCTAAAATCCTTTAATTGGTAACCCTACATTCTCGTCATTACAAGTCAGCTGTTACAAGATGGCGACGGCCGTGAGATATGGCGGCCGGTACGTTCGATTGATACTTGAATGGCCACAATAGATGTCGCGTTGCCACATTCGATTGTATTAAGTTCATTGGTTATTTGTGATCGTAAAACTTGTTCTTATTGCGTGTTGAATTAAAATTTCTCCTTCATTTAGTATGTGAATATGGCATATGTTTATGTGTCAATATTTTTATCTCGCTTTCAGAGTACTAGGAATCGGAAGGATAATGATTTATTAGTTCTTATTCTTAATTCCTAACAATACAAAATAAAAGCTAGTAAATAGCTAACTCTTCATAAATGCACCTAGCAGTTTCCCGCGGCTTCGATCCCGGTCGTCAACAGCGCCACCTACGGGTTCCAACTATAGCTGGCAAGAACCATGCAGGTGATCCCCTAAACACGAAAAAATAACAATAAAATCGGTTAATACGTTTAGGAGTACACGAATTATAAACACACGCGCACCGAAATTTTATTTATAAAGATAGGTAATATAACACTTTTTTGCTACTATTTTGTTACAAGTTACTTCTATATATGTATCTATATCAGTGTTTTTAAACGTGTGGGTCAGGACCCCCTTGGGGGTCGCGATTCCCCTATAATAGGGTTGCGGGGAGTTGCAAAACCTCAGTAAAAAAGGAAAAGAAAGAAAGTTTATAAATAAATTATTATTAGGAAAATGTTAATTAAAGGACATTTTTTAGGTTAATATTAGTCAACAAGAACAAAAAATATATATTATCATTACATATGAGTCACATTCACTTAAATGTGAAGGTTGTGCCTATTTTTAGGAATATATATTTAATTATGTATTTGACCGATACCTAATTTTATAAAAAATTGTATAAATGTTATGTGGATTTGATATATTTGTAACATAATAAAATACAGGTTAAAAACAGCTGAGGGTAGGGGTTCGCGAAATTCTTTTTATACTAAGGGGGTCCCGTCATGAAAAAGGGTTGAAAAACACTGATCTATATACAGAGTACAGAACCCAACAGTTTTTTTCGTTATAGATATAAATTACTTTTTAAATAAATTGTTCTTAGGTCATTATATCTAAAGAAGACCACATAAGTGCGACAAATGTCACTTCATATAACAGTTCTACATAATCTTCTGTAACTGTCTGACTTATCGTCCGCTCGCAGGAAACGCAACACTCAGACCGGTGCTACACGCTAATTGGTTGTATTTAACACACTAAGGTGTAAATAATGAATTAATTCGTATGCACGACGAGCTTGTGACGATCACGACCTAACAAGTTAAAGATCACTTTCTGTGGTTAGAAAATAGGTTTTACGACTTACAAGTAATCTAAAGAAACTCTAGTATTTTTTACGAGACATGGGTAGGGCGACGTTTGGGATTTGACGTTTCTAGAAATGTGATAATGATAAGATTAAATAAAATAGAATCGATTGAAAAATAGTTTCGAAATCATTTGTAATGGAGAAAAAATCGATTTTAATAACAATAATTTAGAAACAAAACGAAACACAAATTTTCATTATTTATTTACGAATCAAGCTATTCGTCAGAAAAATCATTATCAATCAAAAAAATATGGTTTATCTTTATCTCTATCTATCTATCTATATCATCACGCCAGATCCCTTACGGGGTAGGCAGAGAGTACAGAGTTCCAACAGGCTCTTACCTTACTTACCTCTCTGGCTTCCTCTACTCCCATAGTTCGTCTCATGCACGCTCGCCGGTTACAGAGACTCCTGACTTATACTTCAGATAAGACCCGGTCTATTTGGTCATGGTATTGTTTATCTTTATATTCTTGTTTATTACCTTGATTCCCTATTTTAAATATTCCACAATAAAAAATGCGTAAAATGGCATTTCATGAAACGACACCGTACCCATGTCTATTATAACTGTTTATCATTTTTTTTTTTACAAAGAGCAATGGTATAATTTTTTTTATTCATTTAATTAAAATTAAATTTATTTTTGTCTACAAATAGAGACTCTGATTTTAATCTTTTCTAGTAGGTAATCTGGCAAAGCTCTTTTTATTGTAAACGAAATAGTGATTTATAAATACAGTTACAGTGATTACATTTTAAATAACTAAGCGCACAGTCAGCGATTTAAGTCGCTTAACAATCTCAGCTTTTTAAATCGGTAATACTCTTTTTTTACCGACATAGGTAAACATTGTCAACACCAAATTATATGCAACATATTCATATATATTTAGTTCAACAAAAATAATGGGTTTGATGCGAAATAAAAGTATGCAAGCGATTTGAAAAATGTCAATTAACTTATCTTGCTGACTGTACCACAAACCTTTTTTTTAGGCGCTGCTATCAGTGCAAAACCAAATATATAAAATTACTATTTATTTTTAAAGGACATTGTCGATAATTGCCCCAGAACCAACAAACATTTGACCCATGCCATCATTATTTAACTATTTTATTAAAATAATGGAAAATATCCTTGTCTAACGGACAATTTACAATCTAAAGCGAATATTTCAAAGTATTGTAAGTAATATCGAAGTCGCCGACATCTTTACTGAATGTCAACACACAAAATATAGACGCATATGTATTAATGGCTACTCAATTATAACCTCAAAATCGAATACTTTTTGTGCAATATTGCGATTCCCCCGCTTGTCCGTTTAATAATAAATGCCTTAAGAGAATTTATGTGTGATTTGAAATCATACAAGTATTTTTTCATTGCTGTTGGTTCTGGGGCAAATCATGTATGGGCGCAGAACGATGCCCTTTAAGAACTTTGCGCCTTACAAAAACATATTCCTTCGTCCTGGGTACAATCATGAAATTCACAAACACAAACACACCGAAACAAGTGTTCGTGGGTCACACAAATATTTGTCGCGTGCGGGGATCGAACCCGCCAGTATTCTAAATAATAATTCCTAAAGCAGAGTTGGCAGAGATGTAATAAACAGGGAAGATCGCATTCCGCTTTGCCAATGAGATTTATTCGACAAAAACACTATAAACATTGTTGAAGTAATATTTATATCTATCTATCTATATCATCACGCCAGATCCCATGCAGGGTAGACAGAGAGTACAGAGTTCCAACAAGTTCTTTCTAACTATATATCATCACGCCAGATCCCTTGCGGGGTAGGCAGAGAGTACAGAGTTCCAACAAGTTCTTTCTATCTATATATCATCACGCCAGATCCCTTACGGGGTAGGCAGAGAGTACAAAGCTCCAACAGGTTCCTTCCTTACAGACCTCTCTGGCTTCCTCCACTCTCATAGTTCGTCTCATACGCGCTCGCCGGTTACGGAGACTCTTGACTTTTCCTTCAGATAAGACTCGGTTTATTTGGTCGTGGTAAGATAGTCGTTTTTCATAAAATTTCTAGAATATTAACTATCCTATTACTACACAGCGTTGCGTATATATTCCCCAAGCAGAGGTGGCAAATGTGTGCTGTGTACACCCACTTTTCGCCGACGATGTTCGGTCCCACGTAATAGGGGGCGAGCCTATTGCCATATACCAGGCACAACTCCAGACTCCGGATTGATACTAGTAATTTTTCGATAGAGAAACTACATTTGTCCGACCTAGGATTTGAACCCAGGACCTCGTGATCACAAAGCGCATTATTCGCGACTAGACCAACGAGGCAGTTTATTGTATTGTGTGTGTGTGAGTGATGTACGCTGTTGGCCGCGAGGCCTTTACAGCTTCACCGGACTTAAGGGCGAGCGTGCAACCACTACGCTCGAGACAGAAGGGCAAGGGGCGACATACTCGAGGGCGCCTTGAAGAGGCGCCCTCGGTTGGGACAGTCGCTGTGGGGGGACGGGGTGCACTACTAAGTGCACCGGTCAACCGCCGGCTATGGGAGGGGAGCTACGACTACGTCGTCGTCGCCCGTATTCTGAGCGGAAAGAATGGATGACAAAGCATCGGTGGGATCGGAGAGAAGCATCGGGGGGATCGGAGAGAGGCTATTGTATTATTAACCAATAAATATTTCTGTATGAGTAAATGTAATTGTAAGAAAGTGTTGAAACCAGAGAGAAAATGTAATCAGATAATTGATTAACCACCCCCGCTTGGGGAATATAGGCGTGATGGTGTATTAATGATTAACGATTACAATAATATTATATAATCTTCGACAATTACGATAACACTTTTAATCTTGAATCATGATTGAATATTACAAAATGTAATCATTAACCTGATTACATTTTGCCCATCTCCGGTTGTGGCTTTTCAATGGCCCTAAAGACGCCTATAAAGTATCCACCACTTTATTGATTGATCATCAATTCCATGATTAAAAATTTGCTATCGGAGAGTAAAGTTAATTTACAATAATACAACTTGATGACTGATGTACATATGTTATGCAAATTTTTTTTAATAAGTTATAAAAAAAGAATAACGTTTTTAAAAATTATTAAAATAATTCAACTCCCCGATGAACTTGAAGACAAGGATGATAACAACATTTATGAAATATCCCACCTGAATAGTAAAGCGATGGATACTTTACATACCAATTTGAACGGCCGTTTTGAGGGAAATCAAAATGGCTGGTTTTATCACTTTGTTACAATTACCTTCACTCATGCACATATAAGAATACATAATGGTTAATATTCCACCAACATTATGCATTCGAAATAGTATAACTCTTCGACAAAAAACCAACTCCTCCTCTTCTTCTTCTTTAAGTTATGGCTTCACACTAATTTTAAGTGTGTTTTGCCAGTGTCCAGTGAGATATATAATCGTGTTTGTTTAAATTAATTCGATTCCCCGATGAACTTGATGACAACGATGATAATGAAATTAATGAAGTGCCCCACCCTGGATAGTAAAGCGGTGGATACTTTACATACCAATTGCAACGGCCGTTTTGAGGGAAGTCGAAAAGGCACTTTTTATCACTTAGTTACAATTACCTTCACTCATGCACATATAAGAACACATAATGGTTAATATTCCACCAACATTACACATTATTAGTCGAAACAATACAAGTTTTGGAAATTAAAACAAATTGACAACTTCACTCTTCGACTTCTCGCCAAAAAAACTCAACCAACTCCTCTTCTTCTTCTTCTTCAAGTTATGGCTTCACACTAATTATAAGTGTATTTTGCCAGTGTCCAGTGAGATATATATTCGTGTTTGTTTTAATTAATTTGACTCCCCGATGAATTTGATGATAACGATGATAATGAAATTAATGAAGTACCCCACCCTGGATAGTAAAGCGGTGGATACTTTACATACTAATTTCGACGGCCGTTTTGAGGGAAGTTGAAAAGGCACGTTTTATCACTTTGTTACAATTACCTTCACTCATGCACGTATAAGACCACATAATGGTTAATATTCCACCAACATTACACATTATTAGTCGAAATAACACAAGTTTTGGGTATTAAAACAAATTGACAACATCACTCTTCGACTTCCCGCCAAAAAACTCAACCAACTCCTCTTATGCTACTTAACATATTCGTAATTGCCATTGTCAAAAAACGGTGTTTTTTAGGTTTCGTTCAATTCAAATCAAATGTCTATGACTATGTAAAGAGGATTAAGTTGGGATTAAGTATCCGTTTTGAGCTTCTTTATAAGTAGGTTTATTTGCTCTTAAGTATACTTTTTGAGTTAACTATGACAAAATACTTGAGTAACCGTAAGAAGGCATTGCAGTGTTCGTAAATACGGGAATGTTGGCCACATTAAAGTGCCCCACGTCTGACCAGTTTTTGAAGTTAAATGTTTGGAATCTACATTCCAATAGTACGAGTTTAAGCAGTTTCTATCGAAAACGTCTTGCTTTAACTCATCAGTATATTAAACATCGAATCGATGCAGTAAATTGACAGTTGATCGTGCATTTCTTTTTTAAAAGTATCTTCACATCTTTACTATTTTGGTGTATGTAAAATTCATATTTGTGAACGCACCCATAAATATAGGAATAATTGCCAGTATGCAGTGTACCTAGGGCATTTAAAAGAAAAAAAAACCTTATTGATGATATTGATCAGTAAACAAACAAATTAAAATAAATGGTTACATGATCTAATCTTAGTTGTTGATGCTTCTTTTTCATCAATAGGTGAATGAGGTTATATTACAACGCATATAATGCATAAAACTCGCACAATTAATCAATTACCTTAAGCTAAGTACACTTAAACAGTAGTTCGCTGCAATTACTGTCTCGATAATTCATAGTCATAGCAACAGAGGAAAATAGGCGTAATTATGAGTGTGATAACGTGCAATTTCGTAATTAAGTGGTGTGCATGATGAGTGAGCCATGGAGCTACGAATTTATATAGTACGAATATTTGTCATTTTTTATGTTTTAAGAGATTAGTTTTATTTTTATTTTGTTACTCATAAGTTTTAAAAACAAATATATAAATTACAATGTTTATAAATTAGTATTAATAAACAAAATTACAATATTACAACAAAACCATACACAATTTTTATGTGTTATTTGTATTATATGAATAGTAAGAGAAAAATAATGAGACATTTATAACGATCATTGTGGCATTTTCATTTTCGAGCGTCGCCGTGCTTCGGAGGGCATGCTAAGCCGTTGGTTCCAGTTACCACGTAAAGTCGTAGTCGCTAAGCCAAGTTTGAAGCCTTATTGGCGGCTTGATAAGTTCCAACAGCAGGTGGCCACAAATCTGCCTCAGTCCGCAATTGGTCCGCCTGGTGGAGTATGACCTACTCTCTATCACCTCGATTTGTGAGAGAAGGCCTTTGCCCAGCAGTAGAACAGTATAAGCAGTAAAGCAGCATAATCAGATATTGTTATTATAACGATCAAATTTATATACTTATGGAGGCTTACCATTTTTTATCGTTTAAGTTCGAGATATGCAGTATTTACGTACAATAAAATTTGCTCTTAAACACTGTCAATGACAATTTTGCAGCAGCATGCGAAAAAGACGGGCCCAGCGTTGCTAACTTGCATATTAAGGCATGACAATTTGCCTTTTGCAAACTAGTGCTTACTCTAAATAATGTGTCCCTACATCCATCTATTTTTAATTCCCGTTTAACTTTTATAGCTCTACGTTGTTGGTCATTGCAATTTCACATAGTATTTTTCCCACTGCGCAGAATAATGACGTTTCTTCGCAGTTAGCTCCAACGAGATGTTTATCTATAATTTACGTCAACAGTGCCTGCCTTTAGCTTTTGATTTATTTTATTTAATCTTTATACCTGTCATAAGATTTTTATCATTGCAACATAGTGTTTACTAAATAACACTTGGTTTGAAGGAATTAATTATTAATTTACTAATGATTCTAGTGGAATGAAAAATTATATCAATTTGTTTTTCTTAACATAAGTAAATGTCTGTGGTGTAGTTTCCGACAAATAACTTTAATAAGTAACTAGCAGTTTCCCGCGAAATCGTACCCGGTATAATCAAAGTATAGAAATCTTGCATGCGCAGTAGTTGTTTTCATTATAATGCGCAGAGCTGCCACTTTTGTTCAACTTATGTGTAGGTGTTACGTAATATTATGTATAAGTATGTAATAATAATAATTTTTGATATTGTTAATAGTCAGGTACACATTATAAACCTCGGCCATACCGGGTGTTTGTTTTTTTTTATTGAGTCATACTTTTTAGTGTAAACATGTTTGTTATCATAGGTTAATTTACTTTGTATGTGTAATATATTTTTTTTATAATACGTAGCCTCATACTAGGATTTATCCCTGTGTCGTGGGTGTGTTTCCGGACATGAAAGTTCACATACACAAATACTCAGACCGAAACAAATAATTGCGGATCACACAAAGATTTGTCCCGAGCGGGATTCGAACCCACGACTATTAGACACAGTGGGCGGAGCGGCTTAAGCTCTTCACCACTGCGCTAAATCGTCCGTGAAATACCTATCTAAAAGTATACCTAACATTTACTCTCTCTATAGTCGGCGATGTGTGAGTGTACTCAGTACACCTCTGCCCCGCCCATTTGAGAAATATAGACGTGCTAGTGTAATTTTCTTAAGTCTTATGTATTTATTAAGAAATGCCTTGAAAACCAGTTAAAACAAGATGGCGGTGAAAGTATGACCTGAGGATGCGGTGTCAAAAGTCAAGTAGCAAAGCATAAGTGCATCGTGATCCCCGAGAACAGAGATAAGCAGAAATACTGCATTTATCTGATCAACGACATCTGGTTGATTTCGTGACTACTTGAGTTTTTGGTTTGGATTATTTTCGTAACCATACAAGAGTGGAAAGATTTGGGATGTTGGGACCGGGGAACAACCAAGACTAGCTTACTATTTATCTATCTATCTATCTATATGAGGCGCTCGTAGCGCTGTGCGAGAGGCGCTCGTAGCGCTGTGCGACCGCGGTGTTCTAACTAATCACCAAGGTTAAGCAGCGTTCGACATGGTCGGCCTGAGATGGGTGACCGTTTGTGGCATTTTCATATTCGAGCGTCTCCGTGCTTCGGAAGGCTCGTTAAGCCGTTGAACCCGGTTACCACTTAATGTGATAGTCGTTAAGCCGAGTTAGAAGCCTTATAGGTGGCTTGACAATTTCCAACAGCAGGTGGCCACAAACCTGCCTCCACCAATCCGCACTGGGTCCGCGTGGTGGAGTATGACCTAATCTCTCTCACCTCGATTTGTGAGAGAAGGCCTTTGTCCAGCAGTGGGCAGTATAGGCTGATATTATATGTATCTATATCATCACGCCAGATTCCTTGCGGGGTAGGCAGAGAGTACGGAGTTCCAACAGCGATACGATTAACACGACAGCGATTAATTAATTAAGGTGTATGGTAAAATTATTGAACGGAGAATGCGCGAGAAGTCCGATGGAGTGTTGTGTGAGGCACAGGGAGGTTTCAGGTCTGGAAGAGGATGTTCGGATCAAGTTTTCTCCCTCCGCAACATCGTAGAAAAGCATCTGGCAGTAGGCCGGAAGGTTTTCTGCGGTTTTGTGGACCTGGAGAAGGCGTTTGATAGAGTCGTGCGAAAGAGACTTTGGGACATTTTGCCAGAGTATGGTATAAACGGCACCCTGTTGCGAGCCGTCCAGTCCACCAACGTGGACAGCAAGGCATGCGTACGGGTGGGTGGTAACATGTCACCTTGGTTTGACGTTAAAATCGGCGTCAAGCAGGGTTGCGTGTTGTCCGCTAGACTGTTTATAGTGTATCTGGATAAAAGTCTTCAAAGACTGAATGCGATGACTGAAGGGGTAAAAATGGGTGATCTAGTGATAAACCACCTATTGTATGCAGATGACGCGGTTTTGATAGCGCCAACAGCCACTGATCTGCAAACACTAGTCACAGTTATGAGAGACGACTGCATGAACAATGGCTTACATTTGAATGTGAAGAAAACGAAAATTATGGTTTTTGAACGGGAAGAAACCAGAACGAATGCAAGGATTGTGGTTGGTAACGATGTGCTGGAGCAAGTGAATGAGTTTGTATATCTTGGATGCGCCTTTAGTAAGGATGGGAAATACACCGCTGATATAGAGAGAAGAGTGAATGCAGGTAATAGAGTGAATGGTGCGATGGGAAGGCTACTTGGGAGCCGGCACTTAAAACAAAAGGCGCAGCTGGCCATGCATAACGGAGTGCTTGTCCCAACGCTGTTATATGGCAGTGAGAGTTGGGTATGTAAGAAGGAGAACGAAAGCAGGATAAATGAGGTCGAAATGCGATCTCTGCGGAAGATGTGCGGAGTCACGCTGACTGACCGTATTCGCAACAGCGTAGTAAGAAAGCGAGTAGGTATGAAAGATAGTATCGGTGTAAAGATGAGAAAGGGTATGCTCCGTTGGTTCGGGCATATAGAAAGAATGCCAGAAAAAAGAATGACAAAACAGATATACAATGCGAAAGTGGAAGGATGTAGGTGCCGGGGAAGACCTAGACTATCTTACCATGACCAAATAGACCGTGTCTTAGCTGAAGGGCAAGTCAAGAGTCTCCGTAACCGGCGAGTATGTATGAGACGAACTATGAGAGTGGAGGAAGCCAGAGAGGTATGTAAGGAAAGATCCTGTTGGAACTCTGTACTCTCTGCCTACCCCGCGAGGGAGCTGGCTGGATGATATAGATAGATAGATAGACAATATATATATATATATATATATATATATATATATATATATATATAAAATGGCATGTAGGTACTACGTAGCCGCACTAATGAAGTAACACTCGGCGTAAAGCTGTGTTGCAGGACGAACCACAACACAGCACTGATTTTCAGGGATTCCCTAAGAGATGTGCGTGCAGAAAGTCTTGGTTCTCGACAAGCTAGTTGTACAGCAATGAGTGGTAAATTTAAGAAAAAAAGAACTCATTCGCCGCACGAGTTAGTCGAAAACAAACCCCTACGCAGCCCTTCAAAAACTAACTCAAACTCGCGTACCCCATGAGCCACGAACTGTACACCGGAGAGGCGGGAGATTAGTTGATTGGTCTAGCGCACCCCGCAACGCGTCCCGCTACTATCAGAAGGGTCAAGGTTATGGCGGTTAATCTATAATCGACTCAAAATATATTGCGGCGTTTGTTGATTACGTTATTGTTTATTTCTTATTTAATTAACTTAGTTAAGAGATTGCCGCGAGTACCCCTTCATGTAACTTCACGTACCCCAGGGGTATGCGCACCACTAATTGAGAAACACTGGGCTAGACGAACTATGAGAGTTGTTAAATCCAGAGAGGTCTATAAGAAAAGATCCTGTTGGAATACTGTAGTGTACAGTGTACACCTCCTTGCTATGACGAAGTATTAAAATGCTCATATATTATTGCTATCCAATTATAATGCCGTTTATAGGACCATATAATAAGTCTAGAGCGGCGATATTCCGCATGCTTATTGAATCACGAGCCATGCCATGACGTAAATAATTTAGGCAATAGAGATTCTGATTGGAATATTCAAGTTTAGTGACACACAAAACTCTCCAAAAACAAAAATAAAGAAATAACTACAGTCCCATATAGATAAGTTTTGTTCATCTCTCATCTCTCTTTTATTACGGAAATCAATAGGTCTTTATTCTTTTAAGCATTAGAATAGAACTCCTGAATTACCGCATATTGAGGTCTTGCAAATTAAAAAAAAACATTAGGGTGCTGTAAAATCAAAGAAGTTAAAAATAAAGTTTTTTTTTTAAATGTAGCCCCACACTAGGATTTATTCCGGTGTCGTGGGTGCGTTTATAAACATGAAAATTCACACGCACAAATACCCAGACCGAAACAAATATTTGTGGGTCCCACAAAGATTTGTCCCGGGCGGAAATCGAACCCGCGACTATTAGACACAGTGGGCGGAGCGGCTTAAGCTCATAACCACGGCGCTAAATCGACCGTCAAATTAAAAAAAACTATTTTAAAAAATACACATCTCGACGTGTACAGATAAATAATAAAATAGCTATTCTCGAATCATCTATATATTAATACGTGAAGCAAAAACTTTGTACACCTTTTTACGAAAATTACGCGGACGGAGGAGTATGAAATTTCCCACACTTATAGTTTATATAGAGAAGGAGTGCAGAACGCTAATATTTTTTAAAATTATGCATAAAACATATATTAAATCAATGAAAAAAACATTACACACACTACCATGTATTTGACACAATACACGTCAAATTGATGTTTGTCTTTAAAATTATTGGTCTATAGTCTTACTTAATGTCAAATATAACCAGCAAACGATGAAAGAGTAGATCGAATATCGACCTATGGGCGACCACTAGTTTGTTTAAAAACGCAATTTATAATCGTCTTCAGCGTAATTTTACGCCTCTGCCAATTTAAAAAAAAATCTTTACGACATGACGTCCATCATAATGACAGCCTCTTGCCTTAGTGTATATGGCATTTTAGTATTTATTTGCAGGGATGCGAGAAAATATTTAATAATGTTTGTAAGTAAATTGAGATTTTAAAGGTTTACTCATTCAAAAATAAAATGTTGATTTCACATTTATTTTATAAATATTATATGCGTCTGATGAGTACATACTTTTTAGCAAATATATAGGTCATGTAGGTCACCGATTTTTTCATTGGCTTTTGTACCCGTTTGTACATATGTGAGATTTCTTCAAGTCAAAAATACGCTTGCCACTTCGCTAGGCTCTTAGTACTAAAAATCCTCCGAATTAATTACTGTAATGGTACTAAGAGCCTAGCGAAGTGGCAAACGTATTGTTTCTTTCTCTTGTCGCCATCGATAGCGTATTGTTTTGAACACGTGACTTTTCGTTGTAAAATGTCATTTTCGTATATTTGTTCGTTTTCTATTACCGTTAACGATTGTAGAAACCACTCGGCTACAGGCCCCAGAGAGTAGATCAAATCCGATGAACAAACAGGTTTTACGAATAACAACGCTAGAAAGACAGAAGGAGTTACTATAATCATTTTGCCAAAGCTTTTGATCGATGATAATTTCAATGATGTAACATCATGAAATATCTGGGTCATCTGTGACAACCCTGCCATTGTGTTGTGAATAGACAGCCTTATAAAGCGACACATACACCCACGCCGGTAGGTCGATGACATTCAACTGTCAACTGGCAGAATGTGACGTAAGCTCTCGTGTGAAAATGCTTTAACATGTCAACATTGTAAAGAAACTTAACTGGTTTTTGAAAGATGAGTATGTCGTTCTTTTGAATTAGGGTCTCTTTCACAACCCTTGAGTAAAAGTGCTGGTTAGTTATTTCTCGATTAGCATTACTTGGCATTTAGAACTGGCTAGTTTCAATATTGGTTATCGTAGCTACTCGAGATGGTGAAATTCCTACATAAACTTACTTGCAACTCGTGGGTAGTGAAATAGGGAGTTAATCTATCATCTATCTATCTATATCATCACGCCAGCTCCCTCGCGGGGTAGGCAGAGAGTACAGAGTTCCAACAGGTTCTTTCCTTACATACCTCTCTGGCTTCCTCCACTCTCATAGTTCGTCTTATACACACTCGCCGGTTACGGAGACTCTTGACTTGCCCTTCAGCTAAGACACGGTCTATTTGGTCATGGTAAGATAGTCTAGGTCTTCCCCGGCACCTACATCCTTCAACTTTCGCATTGTATATCTGTTATTTTGTTTAAAAATAGGGAGTTAATGTTAAAATCAATCTGACTAGAAATATAAGATGATACTTGTAATTACTTTCGAATGAAAAACAGTTAAAACCAATTACGCAGAATGCACTTTTACTTCAAGTGCTACTTTTTACATAAACAAAATGTTTCTAATGTTTTTTTTTAACGTAGTCCAACACTATGAATTATACCTGTATCGTAGATGCCTTTACAAACATGAGATTGACATACACAAATATCAATACCGAAACAAATATTTGTGGATCACCAAAGATTTGTCTCTCGACTCGACTCGATCCAGTGGACGGAACGGCTTAAGCTCCTAATCATTGGACCCAAGTCGTTCATCGGTGTGTTTTTTTTTCCTTAATATTTCAATGCCCTGTCTGTTGATCTGAATTAATCTAGTAAACAGTTGCATGAGTATTTTTTGTCTTGAGAGAGGTTTTTTCTAAGATATACTGGAGTTGGTTTAAAACGTAAAATATACAAATAGCCTCTACAAATTAACCGGCCTTTATAATAATGGCTGGCGCTGGAAGTATAGTGCTACAAGGATCTTTTTGACATTGGTGTTAAATTAGGGTTACCATTTAATATTTTTTTCTGCTTCCAAGAAATTTCAACAGGTGGGTCCATACAGGTACTAATTAAAAAAATAACTTGGGTAAATTAAGGAATTAGGAAAGCAAACGGCAACTCTGCGAGAGTCATGTAGTGACATTTCATTGGATGACAGCGTTAGTTCCGATTTTGGCCGCGGGCCAAAATATCCTTGTTCGACTATAGGTACGTTCCAGTACATAACCAAAAAAAAACTAGCACCACAGATGGCAAAGGCCAATATAATAATAATGTACGAAGTACTTTATATTTTTTTCTTTTTTCAATTCAAGGTTCTATAAATCTACTTTTTGCTTAAATATATTCTTTAACAAAGTAAGCAGTATGTATATCCGTATTTTAATAAAAAAAATCTTTCAAATAACAGACAGTTTACCGTGGAAATATCCACGGATAAAGTGTCTGCTATTTGTGTACATATATTTTTTTAACAATTTTTTATTGTGTGCCATAAAGATAAAATTAATTGATTGATTTGAATTGACTAACACATTAAATTAATATTTGTATACGAACAATGTGATTCTAGATTTTATTTTATATTTTATGAATTGTTTTTAATAATAATTAGAAAATTACTGAAAGCATACGTTAGTACAGTTTCTTTAGAAAACTGTTAAATCTTTGAAATTGTTTGTTAGACGTGCCACTCTAATGGCGCTTAATATCATAACAAAACTATTTCAATATGTTTGATCTTTAAACTTTTCGGTTTAAATTTTTTTTCTATCTATCTATCTATCTATAACCTCACGCCAGATCCCTTGCGGGGTAGGCAGAGAGTACAGAGTTCCAACAGGTTCTTTCCTTACATACCTCTCTGGCTTCCTCGACTCTCATAGTTCGTCTCATACACGCTCGCCGGTTACGGAGACTCTTGACTTTTCCATCAGATAAGACTCGGTTTACAATTTTTTTTCATCCATGATACTTATAAAATATATTTCCCTGTTTCTCTTTACACAATATAATCGTAAATTTGTTACGATTCATTGCAATATTAATTACTTTTTTAGCAATTCGATCACGTCCATCATGCCCGCTCTTAATATTAAATATTCAATTTAATTTTAAAATGGCAACACAGGCCAAGTGACTGGAGCGCCACTTATGTGCAAATTAGACGCCATACAAAGAATCATTTGAAGTTTCAAATGCGTGATGTAATGTGAAATTTTTACATACATAGCGAAAGAGTTGGTGTGTCAAAATCGTAGAATGTGGCGAACTGTAGTTTCTACCTACCCCACTGGGATAAAGGCATGAGTGTATGTAGGTGTATGTTCATTATCGTTGCTAAATGTCCAGAAAGGATGATCAGAGACGTTGAAAACCGTATTTCACTACCCAAACGTATACATATCACCAAAAAATTCTCACTGACATGCTGATTTGATCGATATCAAATGGTACAGACGACATCCACTAATACGCACTGGAAAATTGAAAAACAATGAGCGGTTTTATACGATACTGTTCCATGTTAATACCAATATGTAGAAAGGTATGGACTTTTTTAATTTCTTGTCCCACGCCACAGAAATTTCGTCATACTCAACCCCTTGGGACCAATGTGAATTGGTGACCGCGATTGGAATAGAGGGTGCGGTGGAGTAAAGAGTAGTAATAATATTTATATTATATAACTTCTTACTAATATTTTACTAAGTTTGACTGCCTCGTTGGTCCAGTGACAAAGCGCATCGCTTAGTGATCACGAGGTCAAATCCTAGGTCGGACAAATGAAGTTTCTCTAACGAAAACTTCCTAGTATGAGTCCGGAGTCTGGAATTGTGCCCGATATATGGCAATAGGCTCGCGTACTCAGTACACCTTTGCCACTCCCGCTTGGGGAATACAGGAGTGACAGTGTGTGTATGTGTGTGTGTGTTTATCTTAATAATATTATAAATGCGTAAATTTGTGAAGATGGATGTTTGTTACTTATTCACACAAAAACTACTGAACGGATTTTGATGACATTTTACAATAATGTAGTTAATACATCAGAATAACGCATAGGCTATAATTTATAAAGATAGTACAAAGTAAATTAAAAACCAAACGCATGCGTCGCGCGCGGGTAACAGCTAGTAACGAATAAATGTAGCTATCGATTTCCCGGCGCCATATCGATAATACGACGTAATTCCGTGCGAGTCATTCAATCATTGTTAGTTAGGGCACGTAACGGACCCTTAAATTGTCTTTGTTGTTGCATCAGGTGTGACTAATGTTTGTTTTTTTAAAGTACTTAAAAGTTAAAAAATTTCAAAAAAAAATCGATCATGAGATATCGCCGCATCTGTAGTTTGTTACCGCGTTTACTACCATTCTATTTACCTCTACGTTATGCCAGCTCTTGCTAGATAAAGGTTCTTTCTTTACAGCCCTTTTCCTACTTTTATAGTTCGTCTCATAGTCTCATATACACACGCCAGTTACGGAAGCTTGTGCATATCAGATAAGACATAAGTCTAGTTCTCCCCGTACCTTATATCCTTCTTTCGCATTATATTTTTTACCACCTCTCCGGAATATATGTTTATATAGCTAAAATAAAATGTTCGTGAATTACCTACAATCCGACAAAGATCATTTCGCGCGTGGATGAAATTGACAGGGTTGTTGTGAATCTAGTTACCATTCAGTAAAATTTTTCTACTTCCAGGCAAATATTTCAACAGATGTACAACAGATGTGGTGGGTCCGCTTGGTGTAACTAGCTCGAGAGAGTTGACGCACTTTTTCAATGAATTTAATCAAGCTGCTCCACGTCGACGCAGTAAACCAAATTGAATTGAAGAACAAAGTAAAAAAAAAAACTTTGATGACATCTACTTATTAAAAAAAGGACTTGGGTAAATTTCATAGCTAATGGCAACTCTGCGACTGTCATGAAGTGACATTTCACTTGATTACAGCGTAAATTCCGATTTTGACCACGGGCCAAAAGATCCTTGTCGCGCTGTATACATGTTTGTCAATCTATACTAAAGTCATACTGAAGCAACACTGAAGTTATGCGTGACATGTAAGTGATCTCCACGCAGTCCTCTTTAATCATAATTTTGTTACAAAGAAGTTTGGTTCCTATTTCAAAAAATTCTAATGTCAAAAGATTTTTTTGTCGTGTTGCCAGCAACAAAAAAGAGACAAAACCGCGTTTAAAAAAAGTTATGAAGCAGATAATTACTTTTTGTCTGTTGTTTACTTTTAAATATGTACTTGGTTGCAATTATTACTCGAGTGCAGAAGGAAGGTAATATTTCTCGAGTGTATGTACGTACATATATGTAGTGACAGCCTAGAGCTGTTTCTCGTTTAGGCGCCCTTGAGCTAGTTCTTCCTTTGCTCTTCCGGATGGAGCGTAGTTGCTGCACGCTCGCCCTCTTGTCCGGTGAAGCCGTAAAGTTCCTTCGGCCTACAGCATAAATTAATACACACAAATTTTAAGATTATGAGGTGTCCTTAGATTTGTCTTAATTGTTAGAGTGATATGAGGGCATATATACATAGGCACAGGCGCAGACCAGAATTGAGTTACGAGTATAATGAACTAGAAGCTACGTCAAACAAAATACGTAATCTGATGACTCCAGGTGGGGATGTGTGTTTTCATAAGTAATGAATTCTTTTGTGCCTGGATTTCTTTAAACAGTACCTCAGTGCACATGGAAGCATATTTTTGAAAAAAAAAAACCCTCGAAGGGAAGCACCTAAAACATAGGGGGAGTTTTGGTGGGAAATCGAAGAGTGATATCGGCATTTTGTTTTATTTCCAAAACTTATGTTTGTTCGAATTATAATGTGTAATGTTGGTGGAATATTAACCATTATGTATACTTATATGTGCACGAGTGAAGGTAATTGTAACAAAGTGATAAAACGTGTCTTTTCGATTTCCCTCAAAACGGCCGTCGCAATTGGTATGTAAAGTATCCAGGCTGGGGCACTTCATCAATTTCATAATCATCCTTGTCATGAAATTTATCGGGGAGTTGAATTAAACAAACACTATTATGCATCTCATTCATCGTAATACTTGACACTGGCAAAATACGCGTCGTCGTGATGCCATAAACATAAAAAAAAAACATAGGGAACTAGAGTGTATGCACTTTTGCTACAAAAACAATACTTGAGGTGTCTTTTCTATTATGTAATATAGTAGTAACCCACCCCGTCTTCGCACGGGTGAATTATTCTCATAAACATTCCTCTTGAATCACTCCATCCCCTAATGAAAACCCGTTTGGTAGTTATCGAGTTAATCGCATTCAGACGCGGGGGTAGAATTTGTTTTATACAATGTAGTGATAATAACTCAACCACCAGAAGCTATTTTTAAACAATATAGGATATATCTATATTTACCAACGCTTAAATGTTGAATAGTTAATCGATTTTAGCGTTACGTAAAGAATGATGTGACGTTCTTTCATGAAATTCCCGTTACGCCGTCACGCCTGCGAAAGTAATGGTAGTCATAACAGCTTTTTTGACATTTCTTTTAGTTATATTTGGTGTTTAATTATGCAATTTCTTTGATATAAGAGGTAGTAAAATTGTGAAGTGACTAATCGCAGATAAGGAAAAAGATTACCTATTTCAAATGTGAAAGCTTAGTATTTGAATATTGATTTAAAGAACTTATTGATGCCGTATAGGCGGGTAATATTTTTTATCAATAGTGGGTATTTAAAGCAAAACCCTGAGAGAAAATATAAATTATGTTACAATTTCATTTGATTTCACTATTTTAACACAAAAGTGATACTATATAATAACACAGAACGAAGAAAACTAGTACCTTGTGTATTTCATAAAAAATAAACCATATTATAAAGAATAATATTTGTTTATAGTGTGGAAATTAAAGTGCTTATTACCTTTGGCTGTAAAAATACGTATAATAAAAAAAAATTAAACTTTTTTTTACGCTACATAATTACATCGATTTCATGCTAACAAGTATTTTCATTTCAATGTCATCGGAAATACCGTCGCCTTCATATTACACTTGTTATAGATTGCAATCACAACTAAAACATCTAAAAATGGTGATGATTTGTTCACAAAGTTTTAAAATTTGATTAGAATTTTTAATTTGTCATTGTTTTGTTCGAAAACAGCCATTCGAAATATTACGAAAGGTTTACACACGTCTTAAATAGTTTTTATTAAAAACAAACCATTATGTTGCCAGTAGAAAAAACCAATACATGTACAAAAAAACGCTAGTAAGTGTCTTGTCGTGAAAGTGGCGACCCAGTTCGTCGCACATCCGATCTCTACTCTATCGAAAGCAAGAGTTGATAATTACGTGTGAATCGAGTGCTATTGAGACTTGTCATTAGGTGATTTATGCTATGTTTACGTATTAATAGAAAAGTTTTGGCGGGAAGTCGAACAGTAATGGTATCAATTTGTCTTAATTTGCAAAACTTGTGTTATCATCATCATCACTATATTAATACGTGAAGCAAAAACTTTGTACCCCTTTTTACGAAAATTGCGCGGACGGAGGATTATGAAATTTCCCAAAACTTATAGTTTGTATAGAGAAGGAGTGCAGAATGCTAATAGCATTCTGCACTCTTCATTAATTTCATTATCATCGTTATCATCAAATTCATCGGGGAGACGAATTAATTTAAACAAACACGATTACATATCTCACTGGACACTGGCAAAATACACTTAAAATTAGTGTGAAGCTATAACTTAAAAAAGAAGAAGAATATTGTTTGTCTTTAATATTATTTGTCTGTTTTTGTCTTATTACTGAATGTCAAACATAACCAGCAAGTTATGTTGTTTTGAGTTTGAGTTTTTACAAAAAACATCGTTTATAAAAAAGTTTGTATCATTAATTAAATTATCGAAATATTTAGGTCAAGTTCAATGAACAGCATTTTCTTTATCGCATGGTTTTTTGTTTCAATAAAAAAAAAGAAAATTATTCTTTATTTTAATCATTTTTTGGATTTTTTTTTAATTTTTTTAAAAATTGTTTGAAACCAATCGGCAAATTGACAATGTAGCCTTGGGGAAATCTGTGATTATAGAAGTATAGTCTTTGACAATACAACCTTAATAATGTTCAAACTTATATTTTAAATTAATTATGGTCGAATTTCGAGCACTAGGCGACCACTAGTTTCGAATAATAATGTGTAATGTTGGTGGAATATTACCCATTATTTATTCTTATATGTGCATGAGTGAAGATAATTGTAACAAAGTGATAAAACGTGTCTTTTCGATTTCCCTCAAAACGGCCTTTACTATCCAGGGTGGAGTATTTCATTAATTTTTTTTATTATTGTTGTCATCAATTTTATCGGGGAGTTGAATTAATTGAAACGTGTTTGTTTAAGTTAATTCAACTCCCCAATGAACTTGGTGACAACGATGATAATGAAAATAATGAAGTACCCCACCCTGGATAGTAAAGCGGTAGAGATACTTTACATACCAATTGCGACGGCCGAGGGAAGTCGAAAAGGCACGTTTTATCACTTTGTTACAATTACCTTCACTCATGCACATATAAGAACACATAATGGTTAATATACTACCATCATTACACATTATTATTCGAAATAATACAAGTTTTGGAAATTAAAACATATTGACAATATCACTCTTCGACTTCCCGCCAAAAACCTTCAAAACACTTCTATCACAGCCTGTACAAATACCTTTTCTTGGGGTCTACACAAAAATCAATCTTGGGTTAACGACATGCTTAGATGAAATTCCTAATGGAATAGGAGGTGAACCTGTTGCAATTATACTGGGAATAATAATTTACTACGGACTTACTTACACAGTCCGACAAGAATATTTTGGCTCGTGGATGATATTGTCTGGGGGGCGTGTAATTAAGGTTAACATTTAGTTAAATTTCCCTACTCTTAAGGAGATATTTCAACAGGGGTCTAATTGTCCTTGTTGGATTGTAAAGACTCTTTTCTATATTTTTTTTAAATATGCTTATTTGACTGCCTCGTTGGTCTAGTGGCAAAGCGCATCGCTTTGTGATCGCTAGGTCTTGGGTTCAAATCCTAGATCGGACAAGTTTAGTTTTTCTATCGAAATCTTCCCAGTACAAGTCCGGAGTCTGGAAGAGTGCCGGGTATATGGCAATTGGCTCGCCCCCTATTACATGGGACCTAACATCGTCGGCGAAACGTGGCTGTACTCAGTACATCCCTGCTACCCCCGCTTGGCGAATATAGGCGTGACGGTGTTTATTTGAATATGCTTATATGACTGCTGGGCAAAGGCTTCCTCTTAACGTGTCCACAAAAATCAATCCTGTTATTTCTAGATAAAGTCCCAGCGGAGTAGGAGGCGAAGCTATTGCCATTATACCGAGCATAATTCCAGATTCTACTACTAATAGTTTTCCTATCATATTGATAGTTTTATATCGATATAATATCTATACTTCGATCTAGGATTCGCATCCAGGATCTCGTGATCGACAGCTGAACCATCGAGCCATACTGCAATTTACAGAGATACTTTTTTTTCAAAAACAGCTTGAATTTGAACTAACACTTTGACATGCCTCCTAAACTATGAAATAGAATTTAATACAGAATAAAAATCACAACTCAACCATTATCTGTTTAACTCATAAAACAATAGAAAAATACATTTTCTTACAATTCTACACGTAAAATAGATGTTTATCTTTTAAATTAGCAATGTTTATGAACATAAATGACGATGTTTAAATTAAACCATAAAAAATGTAAATACAAGATTTTTTTTTTAATTTTGTCTATTTATGTAACTCTATAACACTCTCGACGACATAGACGACTCTCTATACATAGATAAAGAGTCGTCTATGCCCATATTGTTACGTCAACTGCCATAAACAAAACTGTTAGGAGTGTTAAGTATTATTTTTTAACATTTATAAGCATCATATGTACGATATCATCTCGAATGTAATTACAAATTGTTATACAACAAATCTTACATATCATCTATAGCAGTGTATTTCAACGGGTGCATCGCGACGTCGGGTCGCCAAGTCTCTATAAGGGGGTCACGGGAAGTCGAAAGCGTCAGTAAAAAAGAAAAGGGTTTGTAAATATGTTTTTATTAGGAAAATATTAAAGAAAGAAAAGATATTTAATTAGTCAGCTAAAAAGTACACCAGAATAAAATTAAATTAAAGCGACATTACAAAAATAAAATGTACTTATAAAATTAGCCGTACTAATGGGGTAACACTCAGCGTAAAGCTGTGTTGCAGCGTAACCACAACACAGCGCTGATTTTCAGTGGTACCCCAGGAACATAGTTTGTAAATTAACATAAGTTAACAAGAATAAAAAAAAAAAACGTTCGGCGATGTAATCGATGTATACGGATTTGGTATTTGTAACATAATAAAATACAGGCTACGAACAGCGGAGGGTAGGGGGTCGCGAAAATATTTTTCATACTAAGGGAGTTCCGTTATGAAAAAAGTTGAAAAACACTGATCTATAGAAGGTAAGTGTCGCTACTGGTGACGGTTTTACGTAGTGGTTAAGAGTGAAGGACGCTCGGTCCACTGAATCGAGTAGTGGCGAGTTCGATCCCTGCACGGGACAAATATTTATGTGACCATAGACGAAGAAAGTGTTCATCTAAGTTTGTGACCTACGTATTTGAATTTCATGTTTGTAAGCCCACCTATAACACAGAAATAATTATTAGTATGGGGCTACGCATCTATTTAACCTCATAACCACTTGATTTTACATCTGTTACCGGGCCCTTGGCGCTCGTCTCATCTCTATCCATCTGTCTATATCATCATGCCAGATCCCTTGCGGGGTAGGTAGAGAGCACAGAGTTCCAACAGGTTCTTTCCTTACATACCTCTCTGGCTTCCTCTACTCTCATAGTTCGTCTCATACACGCTCGCCGGTTGCGGAGGCTCTTGACTTGTCGTTCAGATAAGACTCGGTCTATCTCGTCTCATAAATCGGCAAATTAATACTAATTGTTATTTTCAATACTTTAATGAAAAGTCATTCTAATGTAAGCGTTTGTTGAGTATTCTATCTCTATAATATATACTGAGGGGCTAGACAAGTTGGAAGCGTTTTGTTTCTATTCTCTTGTCGCAATCGATAGCGCATTGTTTTGACCACGTGACTGTTCGTTGCAAAATGTAATACCCATACATTTTTCCGCTTTCTATTAGCGTTAACGACTGTAGATTGTCAACTTGGCTATAGGCGCAGATTAGAATAGCACGGAGCTGAATTAACGAGAAAAACATAAATTATGAAGTTTGTGATCACGGATGTTTGTTAATCTTTCACGCAAAAGCTGCTAAATAGTACTTTGTGTCAAAGGAAATTATCTTTTATTCCTTGGTGTTAAGGCATTTGCGTTATGCCTCTTATTGCCATTCAATAAAGTATAATTTCCTTTGACTCGTAAAACTGTCACAATACCCATCTTACTTGAAAAATACTTTGAAGAAAAACTTTTCCCTATATCGCAACATTTTTTTAAAGAGGTCGCCATTATAATTTGCCCTTTTTCTTTCGTTCACAGGAAAGCACCTAGTTTTCACAACGGACCCGGAATCCGTGAAGGACGAGTTCGCGTTCGACAACCCTGGCTTCAGGCAGGAGGAGCGCCATGCCTGGCAGCATGAGGCTCCGACCCTGCCGTTAGGCGGGAAGAACAACGGCCTCCACGTGGAGTTCACCAAGCCAGAGCAGAGCAAAGACGATTCGTTCTTACAGGTACGAAAAAGACGACTTACCATTTCGGACAAGCGCTGAAATCATGCTAGAATAAAACAAATGGCTAACGGTACTTCTATGAAAAGCGTTGTAAAGCGCTTCAAAAATGAACTTAGGCTTAGTGACAGCCTAAGCCGAGGCCATTCCTTCTTGAGGCGCTCTTGCGCATGTTGCCCCCTTGTCCTCCCGGTTGGAGCGTAGTTGTTACATGCTCGCTCTCTTGTCCGGTGAAGCTGTAATGACTCCCCGGCCAACAGCGTAGATCATTAAAACAGACACACACTCTTTCTAGTCTTGGGCAGGGCACATATTCGTTGGGGCGAGAAGGCGAAGCGACGCAGGCGGGGCGTGGGGAGTTGCACTAATTGCAGCAGAGAAGGACATAGAATACAATTTGTCTCAAAAACAGGAAGTGGAAAGGGGGATGAAAATATGGGATCACATCATTTCTCAAGTTATGCATATGAGGATTTAAATTTACACGAATGAAGTCGTGGATCCTATTGGGCCCTTATTCGGCATGGCCAGTTAAACACGTAACGCGGCGCATAACATTAACATAGTGAAATGACTGGAGTACTCCCGGTGAGTCTAACGTCGCGGGTTTGATTCCCGCACGCGACAAATCTTTGTGTGACCCACAATTATTTGTTTCGGTCTGGGCACCCACGACATAGGAATAAATCCTGGCGGTGTGTATATGACATCCCCATAAACGTGACTATGACGTACCTATATAGTTATAGAAACTACTTATACAGTGTTACTATTATACTTATATTAAGAACTACTAGTCTGATGTCCATGTCGTACCCACCGCACTCACCGTTGGGAACTCTACTGTTGAAGTCGTCGACGAATACATTTACCTGGGACAGGTAGTCCGGTTAGGTAGGTCCAACTTTGAGAGAGAGGTCGGTCAATCGACGAATCCAACTCGGCTGGGCAGCGTTCGTGAAACTGCGCAACATCTTCTCATCCAAAATACCTCAGTGCCATAAGACTAAAGTTTTTAGTCAATGTCTGTTACAAGTGATGATATATGGATCAGAGACGTGGTCTCTTACAATAGGTCTCATAAAAAAGCTCAGAGTTGCTCAGCGAGCTATGGAGAAAGCTATGCTCGGCGTTTCTCTACGCGATCGAATCAGGAATGAGGAGATTCGTAGAAGAACCAAGGTCACCGACATAGCCCTTAAGATAAGCAAGCTGAAGTGGCAATGGGCGGGCCACATAGCGCGTAGATCGGACGGGCGCTGGGGCAGAAAGATTCTAGAGTGGAGACCAAATCGCAGGAAGTCGTTGGATGCAGGTGGCATCGGACCGGTTACGCTGGAAAGCGATTGGGGAGGCCTATGTTCAGCAGTGGACTAGGCTGAGATGATGATCTCTGATGGTCAGTGATAAACGTTACTCGTAACAATGCGTTTGTTTATTTAACCACCCGAAGACACTGCCTTTATATCCTAGTGTGGGACTATGTTTTTTATAAAAAAAAAGTAAAAGTGTGGCATACAGGATAACATTACACGATTATTTCACAAAATTATCGTAACGCACCGCGTTTTGTCTTATTTTCTGTAGTTAGTAGTCCTTGTAATATCGAAGGCTGAATATAACCACACAAAATAAACAATTATTCTAGATAAAAGTGGCATTTATAGTGCGATTACAGTATCTCTATTACTAACAGAACGATATCGCTAATTCAGTAGATTGAGTGGATTTTCGTCATTCAGAAATAGCCTTATCTAAGCTATTTCTATTGACTTTGCTTGACCTCGATAGCGTTAGATGTGGTTAGAAGTTGGTATAATGCAGGCCACATACATGAAGAAAAAATTGTGTAAATCTGCACGTAGTCTACGAACAAGCACATTGACGCATTTACCAGCAGGCTGAGTAGGCTGGAGCCTAGGGCGGCAAATTTTAGGAGGGCGGCAAATTTGGTTTTTGAAGTGAAAACTTCTTTAAGCACGTTGGGCATCTTTGAGATGGAAAAAAACCATTGAACTCGCGACACTGTTACCGTTACCAACACCTCTGTATATAAGTATGCCACCGCTGCTTGGGAAATATAGGCGAGACGTAGCATGGCAATAGGTAATCTTCATAAGAGGTGTTCATAGCGCTATTGCATATCCAAGGTTAAGCGACGTCAGACGTCATTGACCAAGGTCAATTTAAGATTGGTGGCCGTTAATGGCATTTTATCTTTTCGCGCGTCTCCTTCCTTCAGAATGCACGCTAAGTCATGTGGTAGTAGTTAATCCAAGTTGGAAGCCTTTTTTGGCTAAGTTCCATCAGCAGGTGGCCACAAACCTGCCTCCACTAAACCGCACTGAGTCGCGTGGCGGAGTTATGACCTAATCTCTCACACGGGTAAAATTTAAAAAAACCTTTAAAGGTCGAGTTTTAAAAAATAGACTTACTAATGTGAATCTATCTATCTATATCATCACGCGCGATCCCTTGCGGCGTAGGCATAGAGTACAGAGTTTGAACAGGTTCTTTCCTTACATACCTCTCTCCACTGTCATAGTTCGTCTCATACACGCTCGCCGAATATGAACTCCATGTGAACACATTGTGAACTTCAACCAAAGCGCGGGACGAGATCTGCGTGAGACCTATTCTCTCTTACTTCGACTTATGAGAGAAAGGCTTAGCACTGTAGAAGGACAGTGACAGGGTATGTCGATTTAAATGTTTATTATCACATACACTATAAACCGTGTTATATCTGAAGGACAACTCAAGAGTCTCTGTAAATGGCGAGCGTGTATGAGACGAACTATGAGAGTAGGAGACGCCAGAGATCTGTAAGTAATAGCCAGTTGGAACTTTGTTCTCTCTACCTACCCCGAAAGGGATCTGGCGAGTTGATAATATAGTAGTAGTAGATAAATTATTGCATAATAAGAAAATTCAAAGGGTAAGCTCCGTTGGTTCGGGAATATAGAAAGAATGTCAGAAGAAAGAATGACAAAACAGATATAAAATGCGAAAGTGGAAGGATGTAGATATCGGGGAAGACCTATCTTACCGTGATCAAATAGACCGAGTCTTATCTGAAGGACAAGTCAAGAGTCTCTGTAACCGGTGCACGTGTATGAGACGAACTATGAGAGTGGAGGAAGCTAGAGAGGTATGTAAGGAAAGAACCTGTTGGAACTCTGTACTCTCTGCCTACCCCGCAAGGGATCTGGCGAGTTGGTAATATAGTAGTTGTAGATACATTATTGCATAATAAGAACATTGAATTTACTCTCAGTTCGTGACGGCAGACTGTATAAGTATGTCGGTTTCGTAGCTGTCGGTACTTATACTTAAGTATATACTTATATAACGCTATCATTATACGTAGATCAGCAAAACAACGCCACTAGGGCTGGCCCGATGTCGCTCGCTGATCTGAATCCCGGGAATTGTCCTCAAAAACGGGAATTATAAATGTAGGTACATAAGTAAAGTCCATAAGCATATTATTTGTTTTTCTGGTTGTAATGTTTTTAATGTACCTAATAAATAAATGTATACACGGATTTTTTGTATTTCGACAATTGGGTCGAATTTTTCGCCGGTTTATATCAACTTTTTGTAGGACATGTGCGTTTTGATATGGTAATCTGTATGTTTCATTTTTTTGCCGACAAAAATCGCTTGTCAGACGTGGGCGGGCAGAAAAGTCATTTTTATATCATATCCATAGTAATATCATAGCATTTTACGTATTTTACCCATGTATCGTAGATCCATGATCTGACCATATACATTGCATCCGTATCAAAGCGATGTATAAAAATGAAAGATATAGATTTTTTTTTAAAGTCTGATAGAATGTATTCTTTAAATAATTGTTGTAAAAAAAGTCTGATAGAATTTACATTTTAATTGTTGTAAAATAAAGATGAGCTCATAGTATGTCAAGTAATAAACCACACGATGATGATAGATTAAGTCTGAGTTAATTGATTACAATAATGGAATTCTGTAGACGTTGCGCATTCCAAGTTTCCCAGAAACCGATCGATCTCCGATTCAAGAATATCAGTATAATTCAAATGGCAAACGTAGTGCACAATGCCCTCAAGACAGGTGGATCAATGATCTTCGTAGGGCGACTGGTAGAAAATGGACTAGAGTAGCCGAGAATCGTACTCAGTGGCGTGCAATAGGAAAGGATTGATGATATAATGTCTGCTGTTTTTTATTTATGCCGCGGCCCATAATCTAGTTTAACCCCTATAATTCCCGCAAGCCAACGTACACTGCAATAACTCTTTCTATTTGTTTATAAAATTTTTATTATCTAAATTCTAACTCGCCATAATTAACCATATTTCAACTTATATCAAAGTAGCAGTTTTTCACGACTGCACATCCGCCAGATTACAGCGCCACCTATCGGTTCTTTGTTACTTCTGGATAATGTAGCTTTGTAATAGTGAAAGAATTATTAAAATCAGTAAAGTAGTTTCAGAGAAGCTTGATAAAAAACGATTTCTCTTTATAATATTTATATGGTCATTCTCGCAACCTACACTCAACAGTTTATACATACAAGCTGATTAATAATAATATTAGCTCTGTTAAGGAATTGTCTCACCGTTGGGCACGGGCCTCCTCTCAAACTGAGAGGGTTTAGGCCATAGTCCACCACGCTGGCTCAGTGCGGTTTGGCGATTTTTTTCCTCACGAAGTTTTCCTTCACCGTTAAAGCAAGCGATAGTTAGTTTTTAATACGCACACGCTTTCTGAAAGACGGAGGTACGTGCCTGGGTTTAAACCCGAAACCTCTGACTTTGCAGTCCAACGGTCTAACCACGCTATCACGACCCTAGCTCACAAGCTGATTGAAGATGATCAAACAATCCCGCAGTCCCGGGACTCTAATCCCGGGGTATTTACCATCTACGGCCATCCCTAGCAACACAATTTCGATCTGCATTCCTGTGCGACTCGTTACAAATTGATCCAGTCCGGATTTGCTGAGCGAATGTGAATGAACTTGTTTAGCTCGGAACGCTGTGGCTACCAGCTGGCATGCGACTAACGGCTTGCTGTATATCCTGAAATCATCAATATATTATTTATATTACGAAAGTACTGTATTACTCGTATTTATTAAAAAAACACGCTAAATATTTTGACATAAACTTTATTCATGTAAATTACTAAATTAAAACCACTTAAGTCTCTTACCGCGTGGTTCCCGGCTTAGAATAGGACCAACCCATCTCATCCCATCGGGTGTCGTACAAGGCGACTAAGGGAAAACTAGGGAATGGGCAGCAGCATTCCCTTAACACTTCGACGACCAATAACTGCGCTCGCCAACCCGCCTGCCAAGCGTGGCGAGTATGGCAAACACCCCCAATTATGGAAGATAGTAGAAAAACCAGGCCCCTAGTCCCCGGCGGTCCTGTTCGTCCTGGCCACGGTAGCAGCCATGGTAACGCCAGGACAAGGGGTGCTAAGAATCTCCGGCAGAGATTCGGCTACCACCAAAACCGAAAATTGGCCCTGGTGACATACAACGCACGCACATTGAGGACAGATGAGAAGCTAGTTGAGCTGGAAGAAGAGTTAAACAAGTTGCGGTGGAGTATTGTTGGTTTATCGGAGGTCCGAAGAGAGGGCGAGGACACGATAACCTTAAAATCCGGCAACTTGTTTTACTACCGGGAGGGCGAACAGCAGTCCCAAGGTGGTGTCGGATTTATCGTCCACAAGTCACTCATAAACAACGTTGTGTCCATCACTAGTGTGTCGAGCAGGGTAGCGTACCTTATACTCAGAATATCCAAAAGATATTCGCTGAAGGTCATACAGGTCTACGCACCGACCTCGGCATACTCAGATGATGACGTCGAAGTTATGTATGAGGACATTAGTAGAGCCATACATACTTCCAAAACACACTTTACAGTGGTTATGGGTGACTTCAATGCGCGGCTGGGCAAACGGGGCGATGATGAGTTGAGAGTGGGGCAATTTGGATATGGGCAGCGCAACCCCAGGGGTCAGAGGCTGGCCGAATTTCTGGAGAAAGAGGGACTCTTTATGATGAACTCTTTCTTCCAGAAGCCGCCTCATAGAAAATGGACCTGGATGAGGCCTGATGGTTCCACAAAAAATGAGATAGACTTCATCATGAGCACCAAGCGACAAATATTTAATGATGTCTCCGTGATTCATAGGGTAAAAACCGGCAGTGATCACCGAATGGTCAGAGGCACATTAAATATTAATGTCAAAATGGAAAGATCGCGTCTGATGAAGTCTACGCTCCGACCTTCTCATGCATATATCCAAAACCCCGAGAACTTTCAACTCGAATTGTCAAACCGCTTCGAATTGCTAGACAGCAGCGCATCAGTGGACGAAATCAACAACAGGCTGGTAGAGACTGTTCATACAGTCGGGTCCAAGTATTTTAAGACCGACCGTAAAAATAGGCCTCAAAAACTATCTGACTACACCCGAAACCTCATGACTGAGCGACGTTCCATGACGCTCCAAACCTCCGATGATGCTAAGTCCTATAGGCAGCTTAATGGACAGATATTGAAGTCCTTGCGACACGACTTACGGTCCTTCAATGCAAGGCGTATTGAGGAGACCATAGAGCAGAACAAGGGCTCTAAAGTGTTCGCAAGAGACGCGTCTATTGGGCAGAGCCAGTTGACGAAGCTGAAGACGGAGGACGGAAACGTAACGTCAAATAGGTCAGAGGTGCTCAGGGAGATAGAGAGGTTCTATGGACAGTTATATACCTCAGTAGCTAAACCTGTTGTTGACTTGGTAAAAGACCCAAGAGCCAAGCTAACCCGACACTGCACTGAAGATATCCCGGACATCAGCCTGTGCGAAATTAGGATGGCTCTCAAACAACTAAAAAACAACAAAGCGCCGGGTGTAGACGGAATTACTGCCGAACTTCTGAAGGCGGGCGGATCGCCGGTACTTAAAGTCCTTCAGAGGCTATTTGATTCCGTCTTGCTTGAAGGGAAAACGCCGGAAGCATGGAACAGGGGTGTGGTGGTGCTGTTTTTCAAGAAAGGTGATAACACCTTATTGAAGAACTATAGGCCCATCACACTGCTGAGCCATGTTTATAAGTTGTTTTCGAGAGTCATTACGAATCGTCTCGAACGAAGGCTTGATGACTTCCAGCCTCCCGAACAAGCCGGTTTCCGGAAAGGTTTTAGTACCATAGACCACATACATACGCTGCGGCAGGTTATACAGAAGACTGAGGAGTATAATCGGCCACTATGCTTGGCGTTTGTGGACTATGAGAAAGCCTTCGATTCGATCGAGACTTGGGTGGTTCTTAGATCTCTCCAGCGATGCCGCATTGACTATAGGTACATCGAAGTGTTGAAGTGCTTGTATAATAACGCCACCATGTCAGTCCGAGTACAGGGGCAGTGCACGAAGGTGATCCCCATAAAAAGAGGAGTAAGACAGGGAGACGTCATTTCTCCGAAACTGTTTACGGCCACCTTAGAGGACGCCTTCAAGCTCTTGGAATGGCAAGGACTTGACATCAACATCCATGGCGAATACATCACTCACCTTCGATTTGCCGACGACATTGTGGTCATGGCGGAGTCGCTGGAAGATCTAGGACGAATGCTCGGTGACCTCAATAGAGTATCCCAACAAGTGGGTCTTAAAATGAATATGGACAAAACAAAAGTAATGTTTAATGTCCATGTCGTACCCACCGCACTCACCGTTGGGAACTCTACTCTTGAAGTTGTCGACGAATACATTTACCTGGGACAGGCAGTCCGGTTAGGTAGGTCCAACTTTGAGAGAGAGGTCAATCGACGAATCCAACTCGGCTGGGCAGCGTTCGGGAAACTGCGCAACATCTTCTCATCCAAAATACCTCAGTGCCTAAAGACTAAAGTTTTTAGTCAATGTGTGTTACCAGTGATGACATATGGATCAGAGACGTGGTCTCTTACAATAGGTCTCATAAAAAAGCTCAAAGTTGCTCAGCGAGCTATGGAAAGAGCTATGCTCGGCGTTTCTCTACGTGATCGAATCAGGAATGAGGAGATTCGTAGAAGAACCAAGGTCACCGACATAGCCCTCAGGATTAGCATGCTGAAGTGGCAATGGGCTGGCCACATAGCGCGAAGATCGGACGGGCGTTGGGGCAGAAAGATTCTAGAGTGGAGACCACGTATTGGCAAGCGCAGCGTAGGACGACCGCCTGCCAGATGGACCGACGATCTTGTGAAAATCGCAGGAAATCGTTGGATGCAGGTGGCATCGGACCGGGTACGCTGGAAAGCGATTGGGGAGGCCTATGTTCAGCAGTGGACAAGTATAGGCTGAAATGATGAAGTCTCTTACCATGACCAAATAGAACGTCTCTTATCTGAAGGGCAAGTCAAGAGCCCCCGTTACGGGCGAGCGTGTATGAGACGAACTATGAGATTGGAGGAAGCCAGAGAGGTCTGTAAGGAAAGAACCTGTTGGATCTCTGTACTCTCTGCCTAACCCGCAAGGGATCTGGCGTGATGATATAGATAGATAGAAAACTACTTAACACCAGCCAAGACTGTTTTATCGCACTACTAGGCAAAGGTCTTGTCTTACAAATCTAAGTGAGAGAGATAAGGTTATGCTGCACTACACTATCCAGTGCGGATGGATGGAGGTAGGTTTGTGGCCATCTGCGTGAACGTATCAAGCCGCCTATAAGGAGTCCAACTCGACTACAATATTTAGTGGACCAACGGCTTAAATGTTCGTTCCGAAGCTCAGAGCAGTTTGAATATGGAAATTCCACAAACGCACTCCCATCTCGGACCACCCGAGCGAAACGCTGCGAACCTTGGTGTTAGCTAAGAACATCGCAGTCCCGTAAGGCTACGAGTCCCACCTCGCTATATTTAATGCAAGTTGAAGCTGGCAGGGCTGCTCTACGCACGGAATGCCTCAACGCCGCAAGTATGTTACTTTTGGCTCAGGGTATATGTTTGAGGCATTTGGGGTAGAGACTTTGGGTCTGTAGGGGCCGAGGGCCCACCAGAGGTTCAGGGAAATTTCGAAATGTTTGGTGGAGCGTACCGGTGACCAGATCGCTGGGAGCTACTTGGGCCAGCACATCAGTTTGGCGATACAATGAGGCAATGCTGCCAGCGTCCTGTGTACCCTACCAACTGGTAGTGGTGCGGAGCCTTTGGCCACATTGTAAATACTAGTTTTTGTATATAGTTTTAGTTTTTTTTTCTCCCTTGTAAATATTAACTGTACATATACTCTTCTCTTCAAGTAAATTATCATATATGCATCTTAATGTGTATATTAAACAACATATATTATATGAAGATATACACAGGCTATTAATGCTTGTCTAATTATCCCGTAGATTAACTAATCGCCATTACTATAATCTTAATATATTTTAAATACAAATCGATCAGGATGACGCCATTTAACCTTATTCACGTCCTGTTTAACATTTAAATGTGGCTGCCCACATAACAGATTAGATAGTGTCGTGTTTTGGAAGATTTAATAGCCCTTCGATTGTATCAAAGGACCTACCTACTATGGGATTTTTTAGCAGTAAAACTTTCACGTCATTTTCAAATATATACATACACTCACCCCTTTATCCCACTGGGATAGGTAGAGACTATAGTGTGAAACAAACTACGATCAGACACACCCCTTTCGGTTTCTCTACGTTCATACATCTCTCCTATTGGAATACTTACTAAATTCTTCCCTAAAGAGAGATTATCGTTACCCTACCAGCTCCTCTCTCTTACAATAACACCTATATTCCCCAAGCGAGGTTGGCAGAGGTGTATACACCCACTTTTCGCCGACGATAAGTCCCATGTAATAGGGAGCGAGCCTATTGTTATACACCGGACACAATTCCAGATTCCGGACTGATACTGGGTATATTTTGAGAGAAATACTACATTTAGACTTACACTACGTTGAACCCAGGATCTTGCGATCGTAAAGCGCACCATTCGCCACTAGGCCAACGAGGATCTCTTACTTTATAATATATTTCTATCTTATCCAAAGAGGAATTGGGATTACCTTATTTAAATTTGTTCCCGGGATAGAGTATATAAGGTCAGTACATAGATGGGTCAAGAATGGTTTAGAATAGATATATGAGGTAGAAGAGGGATGCAGAAAAATTCTGCAGTGGGTAGAAAGAGCTGGATGGATGTGATAATGATAAGGTATATTTCTAAGTCCTGGCAAGACAATAATTTCTAAATGTAATATTCTTACACTTCTAGAACATTAATTTATTTATGTATCTATGTCCGGAACCGGTGTATTCAACGTGATATGGACAGGACCGTATGCAGTATCTGTATCCGAAAGAATGGATGTAAGGGCATCGGGAGGGTCGATGAGAACATGCCGCGGACGGCGGTAGCGGCTGATAGGCCAATCGTCTTAATTCCAATTATCGTTAGAAAAACTTGATTTTTCCGACCTAAGATTTGAACCCAGGACCTCGTGATCACCAAGCGATGCGATTTGCCACCAGACCAACGAGGCAGGGAGTAGGAAAATTTTACTATATGATAACACTTCATCCACGGCCCAAAATATCCTATGTTTAGCCGCACTATAAAGTGAGCAAAGTGCCAATTTTTATAAGCTATCTAATTTTTCATTTCAGCGATACATTTTGTTCAGTTAATTCTTTCCCATCCCATTTTATCTAGTGGACAAGTGACTAAAACTAATCTCTATCTATCTATATATATCATCACGCCAGATCCCTTGCGGGGTAGGCAGAGAGTACAGAGTTCCAACAGGTTCTTTCCTTACATACCTCTCTGCCTTCCTCCACTCTCATAGTTCGTCTCATACACGCTCGCCGGTATCCATTCCGATCTCGGTCTCGAACCTATTCGCGCCTTTATTAAAAAGGCGACAACCCGATATTTTGCGAACGCGTCCTATCAACCGCTACCGCCGTCCGCGTCATGTTCTCACCGACCCTCCCGATGCCCGTACATCCCTTCTTTCGGATACAGATACCGCACACAGGATCAGACACCGACCTCGCCGGCGAGCTCGAAGAATCCCTTGTCCGCCGGCCAATTCAGAGCACCACGGCGAGACACCTAGTATTAGGAGTGTTCGCAACGGCTATATATTAAAAACGCGTTATAACGATACGCTACTTTTAAAACGCCTATTATTTTTTACGCTATTTATAATAGTTATTTCTTCGCTTCGTTGAACGACGCCTTTTGATTATTGTCGCAAAACACGCCGCGCCGCCGCCGTGAGCTGTTAAGCGTTAAAAATTAAATATATATTTAATAAATTAATTATTTACTCGTTACTAAAACTAACTTTTATTTACAGTTATTACAATAAACAAACCAACGATTTATTTGCAAACAATTTGACACGCGACGCCGCAATCCCTCACAAACTCACGATAAATGCATAAGTACGTCATCCAAGATCACGCCAGTGATCCGCACTGATATTATTAAAAAAATAATCTAACGTAGTAAGCAACACGTTATAAATAACGTATAATACGAACAAATATATTGGCGCGGAACATAATAAATAACCTAATAATATATTACTTTCATTACTGGACACTCATTTAAAAATAGATCATATGTAGTTGTCTTAGAGCATAATATAACACGTGACTTTTGACAAAAATATTATACGTCTAAGTGAAATTGACCTTAAGTCCAGTCCGTCAGTGTCGCTGTGTCGCGTGGCAGGCTGGTAGGCGGTTTTGGTCGGACAATATGTAATATAAGTAACGCTTAAAAAATAACGCTTGCCTGAGGTAATAAATAATAGGTGATTTGATTATTTATTAATAATAGATTATTTTTTCAGTTATGTAATATAACGATCACTCCTACCTAGTATACGCCCTCCCCCATAGCGACTGCCCAAGCCGAGGCCGTTTCTCGTTGAGGCGCCCTTGAGCTAGTTGCCCCCTTGCCCTTCTGGCTCGAGCGCAGTGGTTGCACGCTCGCCCTCTTGTCCGGTGAAGCTGTAAAGGCCCCGCGGCCAACAGCGTAGATCATTCACACACACACAGGTCGCCGGTAAACTGATGAACTATTTTTATACTTTTAATCTCTATGGAATTCTACCTGGGGCTATTAAAATAAAATTATGCCCTGCAGTGGCCATTATAATCGTTTTTATTGGCTATAACTTGGATATTTAATTAGTACTAGATTTGTTTAATAATGACAGTTATTATTCTTAAGATTCTGTCTGTCGTATTTTGAAGAAATGTAATACTTTATATAAAATGGTGTGATGATTATAAAGGATCTTTAGAGGATTATTACTTTTAAAGGATTATTAATTATCTTATCTTATAGTAAGATAAGATAAGATAATGTTATAAACTAGTTTCTGCCCGCGACTTTGTTTGCGTCGAGTTTAGACAGGAACCTTACATTTATCCGGTATAAAAAATATCCCATGTGTTAATCCAGATAATAAATATATTTGAATATGTTGCTCATAACTTAGTTTTAACAATATAACTTAGTTTGTAAAATAAAAAGTATTACTGATTTGAAATATTGAAAATGTTAAGCGACTTACGTACCTCCCACTATCTGTTGAATGAAGCTATAATAATCTTACTTTGCTGTAAGAAAAAGATGTCAATATACGCAATTTATAGTTCTCTCTTTTTCACGTCGAAGTAAGATTAAAATAGTTTTACTTAAGAGGCGAGTGTGTTTGTATATCTTGGATGCGCCTTCAATAAGGATGGGAAATACACCGCTGATATAAAGAGAAGAGTGAATGCAGGGAATTGAGTGAATGGTACGACATGCGAACTCTGCGGAGATGTGCGGAGTCAAGCTGACCGACCGTATTCGGAACAGTGTAGTAAGAAAGTGTGAAGGTATGAAAGATAGTGTCGGTGCAAAGATGGGAAAGGGTATGCTCTGTTGGTTCGGGCATATACTAGAAAGAATGTCGAGGGAAAGAATGACAAAACAGATATACAATGCGAAAGTGGAAGGATGTAGGTACCGGGAAAGACTAAGACTATCATAACATGACTAAATAGACCGTCTCTTATCTGAAGGGCAAGTCAAGTGTCTTCGTAACCGGCGAGCGTGTATGAGACGATCTATGAGAGTAGAGGAAACCAGAGAGGTCGGTAAGGAAAGAACCTGTTGGAACTTTGTACTCTCTGCCTACTCCGCAAGGGAACTGGCGTGAGGATATAGATAGATACTTAAGCAGTTGTGCTAATCCTAATCTCCGTATCCGGATTGCACTAGAGCCCCTCATTCAGACTCCTTATTAAGAGCCCGTCTTACTATAAATTACCCCTGAAAAAAACAATCACGCCTGTATTCCCAAAGTGGGGGTAATAGAGGCCTACTGTATACACCCACTTTTTGGCGACCATCTTATATGCCAGTGTAATAGGGGGCGAACCTCCGGAACTGATACTAGGAAGTTTTCAATAGAAAAACTACACTGTTCGCCCTAGGATTCACCCTAGGACCCTGTGTCGCTAAGCGCATTATGTGCCACTGTACCAACGAGGGAGTCAAATTAGCCCACATTTCTGGGCAAAGACCTTCTCTAAATAGTCAAGGCGAAAGAACAAGGCAGACTTCATCACATCGAAGTCATGAATAAAAAAAACTTGTCAATGACACAGAGATTGTTGTTTGAAAACATTTTGATATCATATCAATATAATAGCGGGGTCCTTATTCGTTATGACCAATACACACGTAACGCGTCGCGTTACGTGTGTATTAGTGTGTAGTGCGTTACTTTCCCCGGCTATTGGGTTAGGGGGCCTGGGCGGGCTGTGCCTCCGCCCCTGCGCCGTCGCCTTCGTCGAAGAGGATCGGCCCTCTCCCGATCCCGCTCGGCCTCCTTCTTGAACATCACTGTCTCATAGAAGAAGGATACGACCCCCCAGATTGTTATATATTTTTCCTGGGGAAAATCCTGCATAGGATTCTGCGAGCCTCAGGAGGAGCTTGCGGGGTGTGTCGGATTTTTACCGACTCAAAAAACTCAGGGTGGCTGACATCAGCACTTTGGACCCCTCCGGGATCTCCGTATGGAACGCATCGGCGCCCCTCTTGTGCCGCGCTCTGAATAGCCCGCCATAGGTGGGAGACACACCACGCTGCCGTCCTCTTTGGGGTCGCTCGGGCTTTTGGGCAGGGGGGTCTGGGCGGGCTGTGCTTCCACCCCTGCGCCGTCTTCTTCGTCGAGCAGGATCGGCCCTCTACCGATCCCGCTCGGCCTCCTTCTTGAACATCACAGTCTCACAGAAGGTGGATACGGCCCTAGTGTTGTAAAAATAAGCGCTAAAGTCGAGCGTTTAGCGCTGAGTTGACGCTTACGAGCTCTGAAGCACGTAGAAGACGCGAGCGTTTAAGCGCCGACTCGAGCGTTTTTACAACACTATACGGCCCCCAGATGATTAACACAAGTCTAATCTAACCCAACCTACTTTTTTATTATTTACTAATGTTTCTACGTGACTGATGCCCTTTATGATGATTATTAATACATTTCCTAGTATCGTTTTGGAACTGTATACAGTACTATACCCTCCCTAGGCAATATATAAATTTATCTATCTATATCATCACGCCTGATCCCTTGCGGGGTAGGTATAAATGTATAAATTTGAAAATTTATAATACACATTTTCTAAATAGGCTCGGCGTTGTTTACATTTCATAGGAGTTGTATACAATTTCTAAATATCATACACGATATTACACGATCGTCCCATGCAGTAATCGTAACGCGCTGCGTTTAGTTTAGCGAATAGCAGCCCTGCTATGGATCTGGTTTTGAACTTCGTGCCGTATCAACCGTTTTGTCATCTCGGTATCTTATCTTTGTGAAAGTGAATATTCTAGATTTTTCGTACGTAATGCGTCGTAAGATAACAATGTAGTTAAAATTAATTTTATGGTTTTACGTTTGCTTACAATTTACATACTATCTATACTATCCCTCTTCTTTTTCCCGCCAAACAAAACTGCAATAAAAGTTGTTTCATCTTAACCAAATAAAATATAAACGAGAAGCCGCGAGCGCGCATAAAATTACAGCAACAAATACTACTTCCAATGGAAGGAGTTTCACGTTCAAGCGAGTAGACACGTCCACTGGAAGTCGTACGAAATAACGGGTGTCAAATTAAATTGAATTATAATATAATATAAGCCCTGTTAAGAAACTGTCCCACTGTTGGGCACGGGCCTCCTCTCAAACTGAGAGGGTTTAGGCCATAGTCCACCACGCTGGCCCAGTGCCGGGTGGCGAACTTTACACACCTTCGAGAAACTCTAAGGCATGCAGGTTTCCTCACGATGTTTTCCTTCACCGTTAAAGCAAGTGATAATTAATTTTTAATACGCACATGCTTTCGAAAAGGCGGAGGTGCGTGCCTGGGTTTGAACCCGAGACCTTTGACTTTCCAGTCCAACGGTCTAACCACTAGGCTATCACTGCTAGTTGAATTAATCCAGTATAAAAAAATACTCACTTAGTCTTGTTTTTTAACCGTAATCTCAAGCAACGAACTAACTAATAGCCAATTTTTGTCCTGTCCATCTTATCCTTCAGTCGTATACATAGAATAATGTTTTTGACAATTCCTAAATCAATTCGACTCCCTGATGACCTTGATGACAACGATGATAATGAAATTGATGAAGTACTCACCCGCATTGTGGGCGATGGATACTCTACATACCAATAGCGACGGCCGTTTTGAGAAAAATCGAAAAGGCACGTTTTATCACTTTGGTACAATTACCTGCACTCGTGCACATATTAGACTATGTACTGGTTAATATTCCATCAACATTATACATTATTATTCTAAATAACACAAGTTTTAGAAATTAAATCTAATTGAGTTAACATCACTCCTCGACTTTCCGCCTAAAACCCTCGATTATTAAAAAAAGAATAAAAAATACACACTTATAGTTCTTGTTTTTTAACCTTAATTTTAAAGAACAAACTTAACCGGGGTTTTTTGGCGGGAAGTCGAAGAGTGATGTTGTCAATTTGTTTTAATTTCCAAAACTTGTGTTATTTCGACTGATAATGTGTAATGTTGGTTTAAGGTTTAAAACATTATGTGTTCTTATATGTGCATGAGTAAAGGTAATTGTAACAAAGTGATAAAACGTGCCTTTTCGACTTCCCGCAAAAAGGCCGTCGCAATTGGTATGTAAAGTATCCACCGCTTTACTATCCAGGGTGGGGTACTTCATTAATTTCATTATCATCGATGTCATCAAGTTCATCGGGGAGTTGAATTAATTTAAACAAACACGATTATATATCTCACTGGACACTGGCAAAATACACTTAAAATTAGTGTGAAGCCATAACTTAAAGAAGAAGAAGAACAATCTTAACCCATACAGCCTAATCTATATATTTTTTGTGTTGCCATAAACAATTTTTCACTAACGTCTCGACTGAAGGTTAATCATTAATTCTTTGTGCCACAATTTACGCTCAAAGACCATAGACTGACATCATAGTTTGTTTGATTTTAATGGAGCGGTTTAAGCTTAAGTGGCCGATAATGGTTTAAACGAAGGTTGTGGCTGCAAGGTCGAGACAGGTTTGTTCGCACGGACCGAGTGTTGCCATCTGGCACAAATATCCCATATTTGGGGAGAATTTTATTTGTGAATGTCGAATGAACATGAAACATGATATTTAATTGTTAAAATATTAATATTATTTTTCATGCTTCTTGTCCCCGAAGAGAAGCGGGGGTGTTCTTTATACCCCCATATTTATGATAATGATAACACACCGTCATACCTATATTTCCCAGAGGGGGTGGCAGAGGTGTACTGAGTACACCCACGTTTTGCCGACGATGTTAGGTCCCATGTAAAAAATTCCCAGTATGAGTCCGGAGTCTGGAATTGTGCCCGATATATGGCAAGAGGCTTTGCTTTGCCACCAGACCAATAAGGCAGTCATGATAACGTGATGGTTTATGTGTAAATAAATAAAACAATACCATTATTTGGAGTGGAGAAGCAAAAAGGCATCTTAAACTAATATAACCTCGATCAAGAGGTTTAATGACTGAGTTAATACGGGTTTTAATAAGCGGGTCCTGATAAGAATATACACTGAAAATCTCAACTTTAGTACGAGTGTCAGATACGCGATATCTTCCAATGCCAGTTAAGTGGTATTGCACATCCACCGACAGTACGTAAATACTGTGTACAGTCTGTCGGCTTAGGTACCTTTATGTAAATCTCAGAGCAAGGACTAAATCTTCGCTCTGAGATGTAAACAAATTAAAAATAAGAATAATTAAAAGTCGTTTTAAAATATTGTTGTACCCTTAGACTATGACTTGCCTGGACGGAGCATTGCTAACAAAAATGGCGCCTAAAAGCGGCCTCAGTTATGCACTATGTGTGCTTGATACCATTCTCCATTTCGATCTCGGTCTCGAATCTATTCGCGCCTTTATTAAAAAGGTGAACACCCGATATTTCGCGAACGCGTCCAATCATAGGAATCCGCTAATCGTATCCGCCGCTGACTACGAACCTAACTTCCCTCCTATCAGCCGCTATCGCCGTCCGCGGCATGTTCTCACTGAACCTCCCGATGCCCTTACATCCCTTCTTTCGGATACAGATACCGCACACAGCATCAGACACCAACCTCGCCGGGGAGGTCGAAAATTCCTTGCCTGCCGGCCGGTGCAGAGCACCACGGCGAGACACCTAGTGTATGCCCTCCACCTTAGCGACTGCCCAAGCCGAGGCCGTTCCTCCTTGTGGCGCCCTTGAGCTAGGTGCCCCTTTGCTTTTCTGGCTCGATCGTTGTAGTTGCGCGCTCGCCCTGATGTCCGGTGAAGCTGTAAAGGCCCCGCGGCCAACAGCGTAGATCATTCACACAGACATACAAAATTTGTTTAAGATCTGTCAATGTGTGGGTGCGCGTGCGTGTGCGTACTACAATTTAGCGACGGACGATTTAGCGCAGTGGTTAAGAGCTTAAGCCACAATTATTTGTTTCGGTCTGGGTAGTAATAAATGTTAGTGTAGAGCTAAGTTTAAAAAAATACTGTTTCTGCGCGCGCAATGCTCCATGTAGACAAATAATTCATCTAACCTTGTACCTAAATTAAAATATGCGATAATGAACTATTTTTTTTTATTGAATTTAAACCCATTTTATTAATTTTGAAACTATGTGTAAGGTTGTTATAGATTTTATTAATTACCTTTAGTTTAATACCTAAACTAACAGACTATAGGTAAGTACATATATTCTTTAGAATTTCTCTGGTCGAAGTGTTGTGTAATAAGTGAGAATCATAACTGGCAACACTAAACGGATGCAGCGGAGCTGATGCGTGATGATGTCATCACTCAATGACGGCAAGTCATTGCAAATAACACTATAGTGAAATCATCCGGCTGAGAGTGTAACTTGTACATTTTTTTTTGTTTAGGTTTTCATATCAGACCCTCGTAGCGATGTAGTACCACTGTGTTTATTATTTTTTCACCTTTTTTCCGTGGAGGAAATCTTTTAGAGACTAGCTCCCCACCTGCCTTCGGGTAGACAGGCGGGGGAGTGTCGGACTCTCTGTCGTAGTCTTGTCCGGCGAAGCTGTAAAGGCCCCGCGGCCAACAGCGAAGATCATTCACACAAATCTCTGTCGCAGTCCTCGCCCCGCTTTATGCGGCGCGGACACCGCAGCAGCATACCGACTAAAACCTCCACGTGTTCCTCCTTCCGCTTTTAGGCCAGGTATGACTTCATCCGCAGTGTCTCCGGCGATTGTCCTTACTTTGGACACAACTTTCGCGGTCGCGACGCCGCAAAATTCGCTTCAATTTCGGGGACGTGCTGAAACATAGGCAAGCTCCTTCACTTCGAGGTAGTGTCGTAAAAACGCTCGAGTCGACGCTTAAAACGCTCGTGTCTTCTACGTGTTTCAATGCTTGTGAGCGTCGACTCAGCGCTAAACGCCCAACTTCAGCGCTTCAGCGCATTTTCACAACACTACTTCGAGGGCGGAAGTGTCGAGCAGGCGACAGCCCCTGATGGCGTCACCCGCGTGCGCCTTCTTCTTTTTTTCACCTGGGGAAATTCCTGTATAGGACTTCTGCAAGCTTTGGGGGAAGTTTGCAGGGTGTGTCGAATTCCTACCGACTAAATACCCCAGGAAGACCGACATTAACACATTCTAGGGTTTCATGATTCGAAAGGCATGCTCAGCTGTTGGTACCACTTCATGTGGTGGTCGTTAAGCTAAGCTGAAGTCCTTAATTTAAGGCTTGATAAGTTGGAACAACATGTAGCCACAAATTTACCTCCACTAATCCGCAGTCCGCACTATATCTCACCTCGATTTGTGGGGGGCTTTGTCCTGCCTCTTTTATCAAAATAGAACTCACGCAAAATGTAATCGCGGACTGCTAGATTATAAGAATCTTTTCTACCTTTTTCTTTTTCAAAATTATAATGTAGCCCCACGCTAGGAATTATTCCTGTATCGTAGACGGTTTACACCCACGAAATTCACATACACAAATACCCAGACCGAAGCAAATATTTGTGGGTCATAGAGAGATTTTTCCCGTGCGAAAATCGAACCTGCGATTACTCGATCCAGTGACCGGAGCGGCTTACGCTCTTAACTATTGGACTAAGCCGGTGTCAGATTTTATATACTACTGACGCATATAATGGAGGGCTGCTAGATCATTATATCATAATATTACTTGTAAACCCTACATATATTCCACCCCTACTCTTTATAAAGAATGCCAAATCTGTACTGTACGAGAGCTTTATGTGCTCCAAACAGTTTTAAGAAAACATTCCTAGCTGCATTATGAAGAGAGAAAACTGTCTAAGCGCCGAGCTTATCAAGTGTGTCCAGTGCAGTCTTTTAGAACCTCTTTATCTAATAGGCATTATAAAGTCATCAGTGGTCGTCTCTTTAATAGCATTAGTAAGAACTAATAATAAAATCTACTCCCTTTCAAAGTATGAGTGTAAAATAAAAACAAGCAAAGGGCTCCTGTCCAAAACTTATACTGAAATTAAAGAAATACTATAAATCTCGATTTTATAATAATAAATATATAATAAATAAATTTAAATAGCTGGGCTAGCAGGTGCACAATAATAAAATAGCAAACAATTCTTATATTAGGTTCTTAGTCTGCTTAAGTACATAATTTTGTGAGAAAGCCCTAGTACCTAAAACACAAGTTTAATCTTATCATGGGTACTAGAGTTTATCCTTTTCTAAATGATGACTAGACTATATAACAAATTATGTTTTGATTTTGACTCTAAACTTCTTTTTGGCATTCATACGGAAAATATTATAAATAAAGCAAACAGGGCTCTTGGATGCATATTAAGATACTCTGCTGATTTTAAAAATGTTAAAACCTTTTAAATACTATATTGTGCTTTTGTTCGCAGCCACTTAGAATACGCTTCACAAGTGTGGAATCCAGTATACAATATGTATATTAATAGGATAGAGCGCATACAAAAACGTTTCCTACGTTTTGTACAGTTTAAGACACAGAAATACACAACAAACTACTTATTAAGGTGTAAAAAGTTTCACATCTTACCTTTACAGAAGCGCAGGCAGATTGCAGATGTGACTTTCCTCTCCAAATTAGCGAACGGTACTATCGACTGTCCGGAGTTACTAGGTAATCTAGGGCTTGTAACACGACCTAGGATCTTAAGGAACCCTAGCTTACTCCACACGCCGCTAGTCAGGACTACGTATAGACAAAATTCTTTCATGATACGGGCGTGTAGGACCTTCAATGTTATCGCTGCTGAAATGGACTTAGATTTGTTCAATACCAGTGCTTCTCAAATTAGAAACTTATTGGCTAGAGCATTCTTTTCTTAACTCTAGATCATATGTTTTATACCAGGTTGACTAACACTTGCGGTCTATCATAAGATGCGGGAGCGAATTTATGTTAATAGTCATAAGTGTTACACTGGATGCCGACTGTACTATTTTTCTCTTATTCTTGTGCTATCTGTGGAAATTTGTAAATGGCTTTCATTTGTTTAAATTTTATATTTTGTAGTATGTTATGCTAGCTGTAAGTTTACCAAATATAATAAAATAAAATATGTTTTTTGGAAAAAAAATTTCATTAGGCGCGTTGGGCATTTTTGAGATGGGAAAAAACTATTGAACTCGCGACACAGTTACCGTTACCGACACCTCTGTATTTAAGTATGTACATATATTGTGTATGAACGCACATAGATACACATGCACGCTGGCATTTTTTGAGATGGGAAAAAACTATTGAACTCGCGACACAGTTACCGTTACCGACACCTCTGTATTTAAGTATGTACATATATTGTGTATGTACGCACATAGATACACATGCACGCTGGCATTTTTTGAGATGGGAAAAAACTATTGAACTCGCGACACAGTTACCGTTACCGACACCTCTGTATTTAAGTATGTACATATATTGTGTATGTACGCACATAGATACACATGCACGCTGGCATTTTTTGAGATGGGAAAAACTATTGAACTCGCGACACAGTTACCGTTACCGACACCTCTGTATTTAAGTATGTACATATATTGTGTATGTACGCACATAGATACACATGCACGCTGGCATTTTTTGAGATGGGAAAAAACTATTGAACTCGCGACACAGGTACCGTTACCGACACCTCTGTATTTAAGTATGTACATATATTGTGTATGTACGCACATAGATACAAATGCACGCTGGCATTTTTTGAGATGGGAAAAAACTATTGAACTCGCGACACAGTTACCGTTACCGACACCTCTGTATTTAAGTATGTACATATATTGTGTATGTACGCACATAGATACACATGCACGCTGGCATTTTTTGAGATGGGAAAAAACTATTGAACTCGCGACACAGTTACCGTTACCGACACCTCTGTATTTAAGTATGTACATATATTGTGTATGTACGCACATAGATACACATGCACGCTGGCATTTTTTGAAATGGGAAAAAACTATTGAACTCGCGACACAGGTACCGTTACCGACACCTCTGTATTTAAGTATGTACATATATTGTGTATGTACGCACATAGATACAAATGCACGCTGGCATTTTTTGAGATGGGAAAAAACTATTGAACTCGCGACACAGTTACCGTTACCGACACCTCTGTATTTAAGTATGTACATATATTGTGTATGTACGCACATAGATACACATGCACGCTGGCATTTTTTGAGATGGGAAAAAACTATTGAACTCGCGACACAGTTACCGTTACCGACACCTCTGTATTTAAGTATGTACATATATTGTGTATGTACGCACATAGATACACATGCACGCTGGCATTTTTTGAGATGGGAAAAAACTATTGAACTCGCGACACAGGTACCGTTACCGACACCTCTGTATTTAAGTATGTACATATATTGTGTATGTACGCACATAGATACAAATGCACGCTGGCATTTTTTGAGATGGGAAAAAACTATTGAACTCGCGACACAGTTACCGTTACCGACACCTCTGTATTTAAGTATGTACATATATTGTGTATGTACGCACATAGATACAAATGCACGCTGGCATTTTTTGAGATGGGAAAAAACTATTGAACTCGCGACACAGTTACCGTTACCGACACCTCTGTATATAAAAAAAAATCAAAAAATATTTCCGGACGATTCAAAAAACACACGTATTTGTTTAAGTTTTCACTTCTGTTGGCACTCCCGGAGTGCCACTGTTTGTTATTATTTAATTTTTATCACGCTCTATCACTTTTATTGAAAATAAAAATATTTATTATTAGTCTCCGTAACCGGCGAGCGTGTATGAGACGTACTATGAGAGTGGAGGAAGTCAGAGAGGTATGTAAGGAAAGAACCTGCTGGAACTCTCTGCCTAGCCCGCAAGAGATCTGGCGTAATGATATAGATAGATAGATAAAACAAAGTCCCCCGCCGCGTCTGTCTGACTAAACACGATAAACTCAATAACTACCGAGATGATTTTCATACGGTTCTCACCAATAGACGGAGTGATTTAAGGGGAAGGATGTGTACTTGTGCGAAGCCAGAGCGGGTCGCTAGTTTATTATAAGTATCTATAGGCAAAGGTGAGTTATCGTCATACCATTGTCCACTACCTCCACACCTGTTCATCAGATAGCCTGCTTGCCAAGTAAGGCAGACAACACATTACATTTGAATTGAATCAAACATTGAGCTGTCGAAGGACCGCGACGCCATGTTGCCAAGACCTTGCGATGTTATGTCTTACTGCCTTCGCCGTTATATGACACATTGTAGATGTATAAAATATTGAATATAACATAACATCAGAGACGAACTGGACCCTTAATCGTTATACCTGATAAACACGTAACGCAACACGTTACGGGTTACAGTTCTTTGGGATTCTGGTTTGGTCATGCTCACTATATTGTCTTTGCTTGCGGTGGCTGTCTGGCGAGGGTCATTCCCTTCCCTCCAATATGGTCGAGGGGAGTGATGGCTGTTCCGGTAGTCATACTCGTGAACGGGTGCTGCTTGTGGGTCTGGTCCATCTGGAATCCTTTAGACACTCTTTATAAATAACATCATTAGTCCCATATCTCGGTCGTACGGCATCACACTGGAGCTAGATCGTAAACTATTTAATTGTAACATTGTATCCACACAATATGGTAAAAAAAATAGAAAGTAAAAATGAGAAGGAGAATTAAATAAAAAATGACAAGCCCGCTGAGTATCTTCGCCGGATCTTCTCAGTGGAGGCCGCGTTCCGAGCCGGTGGTAGATTAGTAGTAAGATTAGATTTAAAAAAAAATTAACATTGCCTATTTGTAAGCGCCCCCGCAGCGCTTAAACAAAATATTTTTTTTGAGATTGAGTCTAAGATAACTTCGAGAAATTATCGCTTAATGATACGTACTCCAGTGCCATACTGAATTCAATGTGTGTGTGTGTGTGTGAGTGATGTACGCTGTTGGCCGCGAGGCCTTTACAGCTTCACCGGACTTAAGGGCGAGCGTGCAACCACTACCTTGTAGAGGCGCCTTGTAGAGGCGTAGTCGGCGGCGGCTACGATTAACAGATTCGCATGGGTAGATGCGTTCGCGAAGTGTGTTGTCGCCTTTTAATATAGGCGCAAATAGGTTCGAGACCTAGATCGGGGTGGAGTCACAGAATTCAAATACACGATCATTCGGTACTAATAAAATTTGTTTTGTTTCTTGTCTACAGCGCGCTCAAGTGCGTCGCGTCAAGCTCTGGGCCCGAGACTTCACCGGCCTGGGTTTGAGATGTGGGGGCGGTGCTAGAGATGGTGTACACATCCATTCCGTGCTCAGAAGCGGCCCTGCTGCCGCTGCCAAGTTGCGACCAGGTAATATATGATGTTAGATAGATAGACTATTCTTTATTGTACACCAGTGATATTTACAATTAATTACATACAATGCGAAAGTGGAAGAATGTAGGTACCAGTGAAGACCTAGACTATCTTACCATGACCAAATAGACCGGGTCTTATCTAAAGGACAAGTCAGGAGTCTCCGTAACCGGCGAGCGTGTATGAGATGAACTATGAGAGTAGAGGAAGCCAGAGAGGTATGTAAGGAAAGAGCCTGTTGGAACTCTGTACTCTCTGCCTACCCCGTAAGGGATCTGGCGTGATGATATTGATAGATAGATAGATAGATACATACAAAAAAATAGGTACAATTGGCGGTCTTATCGCTAAAAGAAATTCTTCCTAGACAACCAATGTTTTGGAAGAAGCAACATAAGGAATAGGGCAGTTATGGTGGCGTATAGTGTACGCCTAAATAAAACATACTGTCACCACAAAACCTACATACATATCATAGTTATAATATAACATTATATACATACATATATACACATATACTATGCAAATATATAAATATATCTTCCACACAATACAGAGAGTGTGCAATGGAGAGTTTATAAATGAAGAAAGTGGTGGTGAACCATCCTATTAAAGGACGCCAACGACTGCACGACGGACTGTCACAGGCAACGCATTTTAAAGCGCACGGTTTGATTAGGAAAGGGTTTATCGAAGTAGTTGATGTTTACTTTATAATTCTCACTTTATATAAGTTGTTCGACAGTTGGAAGAATGATTGTGTCGTGTACATGGACCTATAAAAAGGCGGACGGAATCTCGCTAAACAAGCAGTGAAGACTATGCCTTCTCCCTTCGCCGAGTAGAAAAAATAAAATTCCACTTCCTCGCCATCCATGTATGTTTATGAAATAAAACTATTTTTATGATTTTATCGCGGTTTATTTTTGATTTTTAAGTTCCGACGTTACGAGTGCTTTGCAGCATCCATGGTCACGGGAAATACCGTCCTTCCCGTGGGTGCTGCAAAATCTGATACAGTTTTATTTCATGTGTAATATTCTCGTAAATCTAAGAACTCAGTACATACATGTATAGTTTAAAAAAAATAGACAACGACTGACATACACTCATATTATTATTAATAATAATATTAGCCCTGTTAAGAAACTACCCCAATGTTGGGCACGGGCCTTTCTCAAACTGAGAGGGTTTAGGCCATAGTCCACCACGCTGGCCCAGTGCGTGGCCCAGGGTTGGCGAACTTCACACACCTTCGAAAAACTCTCAGGCATGCAGGTTTCCTCACGATGTTTTCCTTCACCGTTAAAGCAAGTGATAGTTAATTTTTAATACGCACATACTTTCGAAAAGATAGAGCGTGCCTGGGTTTGAACCCGACACCTCTGACTTTGCAGTTCAACGGTCTAACCACGAGGCTATCACTGCTATGATAATATTTATTTACTTATAACATTCGTAGATCGTAAATCGTAATACATCGTTCAATTTCGGTGCTTGTTGAAAACCTTCGGCTTGTGCCAAAACTTCGGCCCATTTTGGCCGAGGTGGTATTTATGGCCGAACGTGACCAAAGCCAAAGATATTTAGTATCTCACATGTGTGGCGAAGAGTTCGCGCGGCTATTTGACTTAATATTAAGATTTCTATGGCACAATGCTAAGGCTGATTCAGTTGCCTATCGCTAACAGGTATGCTATGACTATTTACAGTATTATTATCTATATATCTAGACAGTAGGTTAACAAAAGTTAGTCCCTCAGGTTTGTTGTATTGCGAATGTCAAACCAGAAATTACGCGTGACATTTAAAAAACTTGGGCAGAGGCATAGGGCATTGGGGACCTGGGATTTTCTGCAAGTAAAACCGTTTTTTTAATGTCAGAGTTTAACAAACTTTTGGCATTAAGACCTACGTAGGCTTACGTAGACCTATTCTTGCTAGTATTTTGTTTGACCGGTGAATGATTAAAATTGCATTTTCGGTTCAAAGACATTTATTTCCAGAGAAATTTACATTTACTTTATTAAGGAAAACTTAATTAACGTAACATTGAACATTAATGATCGAGGCTGACTTTATTTTAATCCACACTATATCGTTCAGAAACGTGTGTTTTAAGAAGCTTTTTGTAAATATTCATTGATGCAGCATTCCTAATATTTACAGGTAAATTATTGAACAGTTGCACTCCCTCAAAAAAGATGTTTCTTTTGCCATATTCAGTTGAATGTTTTGTAATATTCAATCATGATTCAATATTAAAAGTGTTATCGTATACGTTGAAGATTACAAAATGTAATTGTAATCGTTAACCATTAATACACCATCACGCCTATATTTCCCAAGCGGGGGTGGTTAATCATTAATCTGATTTCATTTTGCCCATCTCTGATTGTAGGAAGGTATTTGGCTTGGAAGCTCTTTCCATCGGATATTTAAATTAAAATCAAATGTTTTTATTCATTTATATAAACAACTAGCGACACGCCCCGGCTTCGCACTGGTGAATTATACATATACACCTTCCTGTTGATTTGTGTGTGTGTGTGTGTGTGTGAATGATCTACGCTGTTGGCCGCGGGGCCTTTACAGCGTCACCGGACAAGAGGGCGAGCGTGCAACCACTACGCTCAAGCCAGAAGGGCAAGGGTGCAACTAGCTCAAGGGCGCCTCAAGGAGGAACGGCCTTGGCTTGGGCAGTCGCTATGGGGGAGGGCGTATACTAGGTGTATCGCCGTGGTGCTCTGCACCAACCGGCGGGCAAGGGATGCTTCGACCCCGACGGCGAGGTCGGTGTCTTACCCTGTGTGCGGTATCTCTTGAAATGAAATGAAATGAATGAAATGAAATGAAATGAAATTTATTTGCTTGAAACATGGTATTACAATAAGGTGTTGCATTATCTCGTAGTTCAGCACATTTCACCTTACAGGTATGCAAATATTAAATATTTATTAGGTAATAGTAAATACAAAATGTCATTAATGTCAATATATATTCTAACTTAAAATAATATCATTCAATTATAATAATTTTGTATAATTTTCTATATTACAGTTATTCTCTCCTATTCATATTATTATATTGTTATCTTAATATACTAGTCCCAACAAAATTATTTATGTTGCATAACCGAGTAGAATTCATCAAGGGTGTAGAAGGTGTGGTCTATAAGCCATTGCTTCAATTTTTTCTTCATAGGCAGCGCTGGCATTTCTCTTATTTTTTTTGGTATTTTATTGAATACTTTGATACACATAATATATGAACTCTTTTGGTAGATAGATGTTCTAAATTTTGGAAATAGTAATCTAGTGGGATCCCTGTTTCCTGTTATAGAATTACTATACGCAAAGGTGAAGTGGGTTGGATATTTTTTCACAAAGATGCAAACTTCTAATATAATCCAACCAGAGTTAGGATATTGTTGGATTTAAATAATGATCTACATGAGTCGCGTGGCCCTACATTGTTTAAAGCACGTACACACTTTTTTTGCGCAAGGAATACAGTTTTAGCGTCTGTTGAATTACCCCACAATAGTATTCCATATCGCAAGATAGACTCTACATAGCCATAATAGGCAATAAGAGCAACCTTTTTGCCCACTAAACACTGAAGTCTGCGGAGTGCAAAAACGTATCTGTTTAGTTTAGTGGAGGTATTTTTTACGTGTAGTTTCCAATTACAGTGTTGGTCTATTGTGAGACCCAGAAATTTCAGGTCTGACACTTCTTCAATATTTTGACCATTATACATAAGGTTTAGATTTTGTTTTTTCCCTTTGTAGTTATTAAACTGTATAAATTTTGTTTTGGAAATATTTGCGCGTAGGTTATTATTATTGAGCCAACTTATTATAGATTCCACAGTAGAATTCAAAACCTTTTCGTGCGAGATTGATTTATCATTGTGTGGAATAACTACGGAAAAATCGTCTGCAAATAATATAGATTTGTGATTTGTTATGTTTGGTAGGTCATTTATGTACATTATAAAAAGCAAGGGTCCAAGAACGCTACCTTGGGGAACTCCAAATTTATTAGGTTTAAGCGAGGATTTGTATGCGGTGAGATTCTGTTGTGCATCTAGACGAGTCACCTCAACACATTGCTCACGGTTTTTGATGTAACTTTTGATCCAGCCTAAAGCTGGCCCGCGGATACCGTACCTCAAACATTTTTCTATAAGTATGTCATGCTCCACGCAGTCAAAAGCTTTTGTCATATCAAAGAAGATTGCAACTACTGGAAGTCTTTTGTCAATATTTTCAGTAACTTTATGTATTAGTGAAAAAGCTGCAAGTGTAGTAGACTTTTCTCTTTGGAAACCATTTTGTTCTATTCTAATAATATTATTTTTCGTTAAAAAGTCGTTTAACCGAGAGTGCATTGCCTTTTCAAAAATTTTTGAAAATATTGGAATTAGTGTAATTGGCCTATAGTTGCCAAGTTCATGTGGGTCGTCTTTTTTAAGCAGCGGTTTTACTATTGATGTTTTTAGTCTATCAGGAAATGTACCCTCCGTAAAAGAAAGATTAATAAGGTAGGCTAGGATAGGTGCAATTGTCACTGCACATTTTTTTAAAATGTGTGTTGAGATAGAATCATAACCCACTGATTTAGTGTTATTTAATGATCTGATTATTTTTATAACTTCATCTTCACAGCAAGGCCTCAGAAATATACTTGAGCTTAAGTAATCTAGGTTCGAAATGCATTTTTGTTTAAATTGTTGGCCAGTTTCAATTGAATTAATAAAAAAGTCATTGAATGCATTAGCAATTTCTAGTGGTGTCTGTATTTTTGTACCATTTTTATAAATACATTGAATTCTGTCATAATTTATGTCATTGTTTTCCTTATCTTTAATAATGTCCCATGATGCTTTACATTTGTTTTTGGCCATTTTTAGCACTTTACTGATCACATTCTTTTTCGATTGGGTTATACAGTTTTTTAGTACTCTTGTATATTTATGATGTTTTGTTTTGTTCGTAGTATTTTTATGTCTATAATATTTGAACCTAAGCATTCTTTTGGTGGTGCTTGATATTTTGATTCCCTTGCTTATCCATTTAGGGGCAGTTTTTCTATTAGCTATTTTTATTTTTTGCCATGGAAAACAGAGATTATATAAAAGACAAAAAAGATCGTGAAACGTAATAAATGCAACATTAAGATCGCTAGTATTGTCAATTTCCTTTATCCACGGAAGTCTTTTTAAACAATCAATGAATTTGTCAATGTTATTTTGGCAATAATTTCTTTTATACACGTAGTATTGAGTCAATTTTTGTCTTTTAAGTACAGGGAAGGTTAGTGTTTGACATGTGTTATGATCTGACAGATTATATTCATGTAAGTGGCCAATAGGCCGCTTAATATTACTTGCTATGAGATCAATGCATGTATTTTGACGTGTCGGGGTATTAATATGTAATTCCAGGTTGTAATTATGTAAAATGTTCCTCAAATTATTAGTGTCGTTGTTGGTTTTCATCATGTTAATATTAAAGTCCCCGCAAAGAATTATTTTTTTATTTTTAAAAGATAATTTGTGTAAAAGAATATCCAACTTTTCACAAAAAATAGACACCGAAGATTTTGGTATTCTATATACACAGAGAACTATACATTTGTGTACCGGCACTTCAATACCGCAACACTCAAATTCTTTCTCTATAGAAATATCGTTACATAATTGCATATTTTTAGATTCCAATGATTTTTCTGTTAGGATACATACTCCACCGCGCCTTTCCTTTTTTCTAGAGAAAAATGAAGATAACTTATAATGTTTTAATTTTATATATATCTCTTCCCCCTTTTTTACGAATGTTTCACTAAAACACAAAAAGCTTATTTGGTTACCCTTTGTTGCTAAATCATTAATACATAATTCTATCATATCGATTTTATTTATGAAACCCGCTATATTTTGATGGAGTAGTGTTAAAGATTCGTAGGTATTATTGACATTATCGACGAAAAAAAATCATTAGTAATGTAGTTATTCATGTCATTATTAATATTATTATAATTGTTATTATACATGTCAAGTTCAGTTATTAAACATATAAGGTCTGACAGTATGACTCTGAAACCATTGTTATTTAACGTCCCATTATGCTTAGAGAACATGTCATATTTATAAGAAAGATTATAGTTCGAGTCTAGTATATATGCATAATGGTGAGTCATCATCATCATCATCTCAGCCTATACTTGTCCACTGCTGAACATAGGCCTCCCCAATCGCTTTCCAGCGTAACCGGTCCGATGCCACCTGCATCCAACGACTTCCTGCGATTTTCACAAGATCGTCGGTCCATCTGGCAGGCGGTCGTCCCACGCTGCGCTTGCCAATACGTGGTCTCCACTCTAGAATCTTTCTGCCCCAACGCCCGTCCGATCTACGCGCTATGTGGCCCGCCCATTGCCACTTCAGCTTGCTAATCTTAACGGCTATGTCGGTGACCTTCGTTCTTCTACGAATCTCCTCATTCCTGATTCGATCGCGTAGAGAAACGCCGAGCATAGCTCTCTCCATAGCTCGCTGAGCAACTCTGAGCTTTTTTATGAGACCCATTGTAAGAGACCACGTCTCTGATCCATATATCATCACTGGTAACACACATTGACTAAAAACTTTAGTCTTAAGGCACTGAGGTATTTTGGATGAGAAGATGTTGCGCAGTTTCCCGAACGCTGCCCAGCCGAGTTGGATTCGTCGATTGACCTCTCTCTCAAAGTTGGACCTACCTAACCGGACTACCTGTCCCAGGTAAATGTATTCGTCGACAACTTCAAGAGTAGAGTTCCCAACGGTGAGTGCGGTGGGTACGACATGGACGTTACACATTATTTTCGTTTTGTCCATGTTCATTTTAAGACCCACTTGCTGAGATACTCTGTTGAGGTCACCGAGCATTCGTCCTAGATCTTCCAGCGACTCCGCCACGACCACAATGTCGTCGGCAAATCGAAGGTGAGTGATGTATTCGCCATTGATGTTGATGCCAAGTCCTTGCCATTCCAAGAGCTTGAAGGCGTCCTCTAAGGTGGCCGTAAACAGTTTCGGAGAAATGACGTCTCCCTGCCTTACTCCTCTTTTTATGGGGATCGCCTTCGTGCAATGCCCCTGTACTCGGACTGACATGGTGGCGTTATTATACAAGCACTTCAACACTTCGATGTACCGATAGTCAATGCGGCATCGCTGGAGAGATCTAAGAACCGCCCAAGTCTCTATCGAATCGAAGGCTTTCTCATAGTCCACAAACGCCAAGCATAGTGGCCGATTATACTCCTCGGTCTTCTGTATAATCTGCCGCAGCGTATGTATGTGGTCTATGGTACTAAAGCCTTTCCGGAAACCGGCTTGTTCGGGAGGCTGGAAGTCATCAAGCCTGCGTTCGAGACGATTCGTGATGACTCTCGAAAACAACTTATAAACATGGCTCAGCAGTGTGATGGGCCTATAATTCTTCAGTAAAGTGTTATCACCTTTCTTGAAAAAGAGTACCACCACACCCCTGTTCCACGCTTCCGGCGTTTTTCCTTCGAGCAAGACGGAATTAAACAGCCTCTGAAGGACTTTAAGTACCGGCGATCCGCCCGCTTTCAGAAGCTCTGCGGTAATTCCGTCTTCACCCGGCGCTTTGTTGTTTTTAAGGTGTTTGAGAGCCATCCTAATCTCGTACAGGCTGATGTCCGGGATATCTTCAGTGTAGTGTCGGGTTAGCTTGGCTCTTGGGTCTTTTACCAAGTCAACAACAGGTTCAGCTACTGAGGTATACAACTGCCCATAGAACCTCTCTATCTCCCTGAGCACCTCTGACCTATTCGACGTTACGTTTCCGTCCTCCGTCTTCAGCTTCGTCAACTGGCTTTGCCCAATAGACGCGTCTCTTGCAAACACTTTGGAGCCCTTGTTCTGCTCTATGGTCTCCTCAATACGTCTTGTATTGAAGGACCGTAAATCGTGTCGCAAGGACTTCAATATCTGTCCATTAAGCTGCCTATAGGACTTAGCATCATCGGAGGTTTGGAGTGTCATGGTACGTCGCTCAGCCATAAGATTTCGGGTGTAGTCAGATAGCTTTTGAGGTCTATTTTTACGGTGGGGCTTAAAATGCTTGGACCCGACCGTATGGACAGTCTCTACCAACCTATTGTTGATTTCGTCCACTGATGCGCTGCTGTCTAGCAATTCGAAGCGGTTTGACAATTCGAGTTGAAAGTTCTCGGGGTTTTGGATATGTGCATTAGAAGGTCGGAGCGTAGACTTCATCAGACGCGATCTTTCCATTTTGACATTAATATTTAATGTGCCTCTGACCATTCGGTGATCACTGCCGGTTTTTACCCTGTGAATCACGGAGACATCATTAAATATTTGTCGCTTGGTGCTCATGATGAAGTCTATCTCATTTTTTGTGGAACCATCAGGGCTCATCCAGGTCCATTTCCTATGAGGCGGCTTCCGGAAGAAAGAGTTCATCATAAAGAGTCCCTCCTTCTCCAGATATTCGGCCAGCCTCTGACCCCTGGGGTTGCGTTGCCCATATCCAAATTGCCCCACTCTCAATTCATCATCGCCCCGTTTGCCCAGCCGCGCATTGAAGTCACCCATAACCACTGTAAAGTGTGCTTTGGAAGTATGTATGGCTCTACTAATGTCCTCATACATTACTTCGACGTCATCATCTGAGTATGCCGAGGTCGGTGCGTAGACCTGTATGACCTTCAGCGAATATCTTTTGGATATTCTGAGTATCAGGTACGCTACCCTGCTCGACACACTAGTGATGGACACAACGTTGTCTATGAGTGACTTGTGGACGATAAATCCGACACCACCTTGGGACTGCTGTTCGCCCTCCCGGTAGTAAAACAAGTTGCCGGATTTTAAGGTTATCGTGTCCTCGCCCTTTCTTCGGACCTCCGATAAACCAACAATATTCCACCGCAACTTGTTTATCTCTTCTTCCAGCTCAACAAGCTTCTCATCTGTCCTTAACGTGCGTGCGTTGTATGTCACCAGGGCCAAATTTCGGTGTTGGTGGTAGCCGAATCTCTGCCGGAGATTCTTAGCACCCCTTGTCCTGTCGTTACCATGGCTGCTACCGTGGCCAGGACGAACAGGACCGCCGGGGACTAGGGGCCTGGTTTTCTTACATTCGTCCATAATTGGGGGTGTTTGCCATACTCGCCACGCTTGGCAGGCGGGTTGGCGAGCGCAGTTATTGGTCGTCGAAGTGCTAAGGGAACGCTGCTGCCCATTCCCTAGTTTTCCCTTAGTCGCCTTGTACGACACCCGATGGGATGAGATGGGTTGGTCCTATTCTAAGCCGGGAACCACGCGGCTAATGGTGAGTCTCTATATCTAAATAAAGTAAACTATTAAATATTTCTATCCTAGAATTAAATAACATATTATAGTTATTGATTTTAAAAGTTGGTAGAGTAAGTATTATATTCGTGTTTTTTATAGCTATGAGTGTTTCTCTGATATATACGATCAAATCAACATAGTTATTTGTAGTCTTAAAGTCCTGTTCTCCTATTAAGATTATACAGTAATCTTTTTCTGTGAGGTCTTTAGCCTGTCCTTTTATTCCGTCTAATAACTGCCTCATTCCACATTTTGGTTTCCTGTAATGGCAAATTTCAAATTTGTCTATATAGGTTCTCTCTGCTAATATATGAATTTTGTTGCTTATCGCACTGCTTAGGACCATTATCTTATTCTTTGTTGACTTTGATGTGGATTGTGAGCAGTTGTATGTGCGTGGACCTTGGTTATGTTCATCAGCCAAAACATTGAGATTTTCTGAATATTTGTTATTATTGACTACAAGATCTGTTTGTGGTATATTTACGCTTTCTTGACATTTTGTAGTCTCTTGGGTACGAGTTTGTGGGCATTTATTATGTGTCGTGGTAACATTCACAGGAGAAAGGGCCATATTGACATTCTTTAATGTTTTTTGTCGTCTTTTTCTCGCTGATACTGGTGTATTTGTTTTGTCCCCTATTCCCATTTTTTTATACATCTCAACCAATTTTATATACCGCCCGATTTCTATCTTTAAATTATAATTCTCCGAATTTAAATTTTCTATTTCCTGATTTGCGATTTCTAGATCTTCTTGCAACTTACCAACTTTAGTTTGAAGCTCTTTATTAATGATGTTATCATTTATTGAAGTATCCTGCAGGCTTAGCATTGTACTATCGAAGAGCGATGTATTTGTATTATGGAGGGTCGTAATATCGTCACAAGACATAGCTCTGTGTGTTTTGCGTAAAGTAATATTGTCATCCCATGCCATAATTTTTTTAAATGCAAATTATTTTTAATTTCTTCACAAAAAGTGATCAGTGAGCGTAGGTTTGAACTGCCGGCCTTGTCAGCGTAGACAATGCGCTTGACAACTGCGCAAAGTTGTAATTAATTATTTCGATGAAATTACGGTATGTATTAGGTGACCTAATCTGTCACAAGTGTCAATCGGGTGAGATCGGCCAGTCTCGATAACAGTCCAAAGGTCACTTTTCAGAATCAGCTGACGGTTATTGTTTACTTTGTTATTGCTAAAGAAAAAAAGAGGGTTGAGGGTTTGAGACACTGTTTATCACTTATAAATAGTTGTTATGAATAATTCTTGTTTGTCACTGATATAAAGAACACTGTATTGTATTCGTTTATGCTTTTTTAATGATTTCCTTGCAAATTAAGAGCTTATAGTCGTTGTTATTATGACTTGGGATATTGTTTTAATTCTTGTACTTAACGTATTACTAACAATGTCACTGATTGTTCACAATATGATACACTATTTTCAACCTTTTTTGTTTCTAAACTGATAGAATTGTATTTTTAAACACGAAAAACAGAATGAGCCGCGGGCGGCGATACCAGTGTTAATTTGGCATATGAACACAAATTAATCGATGTTATGTATTTTAAATATTTTGACCGTGTTGTTCTTATAATAAAAAAATACGCAATCGTTTTTTCAATACTCTATCCGTAAGAAGGGATGTAAGGGCATCCTTCCTCTTGAATCACTCCGTCTATTGGTGAAAACCGTATGAAAATCCGTTCGGTAGTTATTGAGTTTATCGCGTTCAGGCAGACAGACAGACGCGTTGGGGGACTTTGTTTTATAATATGTATTGATATATCATCACTAGATCCCTTGCGAGGTAGGCAGAGTAGTGTAGTAAAAACGCTCGAGTCGGCGCTTAAAACGCTCGTGTTTTTTACGTGTTTTAACGCTCATAAGCGTCGACTCAGTGCTAAACGCGCGACTTTAGCGCTCATTTTTACAACACCAAAGCAGAGAGTAGAGTTCCAACAGGTTCTTTCCTTACAGATCTCTCTGATCTCATTCATGTAGACTAAAAAAAAGGAATTACTAATAACTACTACCCTTTTGAAGTGCCATTTTTGTGGGGAAAAAGAGCAAGAAACTCCACGGTTAAGCTTTTTGAATTTTATTTATACCCACGCCCGATCCCTTGCGAGGTAGGCAGAGAGTACAGAGTTCCAATAGGTTCTTTTGGAATAATAAAATGTTAATCGACATATGGTATGGGCATTTGGAGAGGATGTGTGACAGGCGGCTAACGAAAGGAATATAACGAGCAAATCGTTGTATTCCTTTCGTTAGCGTCGTGAGTAAAAGCGTCGGAAGAGATTGCCCAAGGAAAACCTATCACGACCAAATTAATAGTCTCTTGTAAAAGGGTCAAGTGCGTAGCACTCTAAATCGACGGAAATGTATGAAGAGATGTATGAACGTAGATGAAGCGAAAGAGGTGTGTCAGAATTTTAGTACGTGTCAAACTGTAGTCTCTGCCTACCCCAGTTGGATAAAGGCGTGAGTGTATGTATGTATGTGTATGTAATCGACATAATTATTTTTCTCTTCAGGTGATAAAATCAAAAGCATCAAGATCGAGTTCACGGGTACTCCGCTAGAGGACGCTGTGGGCATCATCTCGCTCGCCTCCCCCTACCCCGTTGAGCTGGAGGTGGTGGAGGGGGGGCGGGCCAGTGGCGCGGGACGGGGGGTGCACCACCCCCTGCTCAAGAGGGCTGGCTCCACGGGCGATGTTAGCACGGTGAGATTTTTTTTTACTTGCGTAATCTGAAAGAAAAAAAGAAACTGTCCCACTGCTGGGCAAAGGTGGGAGACTCTTTTTTTTTATAAACGTAACTCCACACTTGGATTCATCCCTGTGTCATGGGTGCGTTTACAAACATGAAAATTTACAAACACAAATACCCAGACCGAAACAAATAATTGTAGATCACACAAAGATTTGTCCCGTGCGGGAATCGAACCCGCGACTATTAGACACAGTGGGCGGAGCGGCTTTAGCTCTTAACCACTGCGCTTAGTCGTCCGGCAGTCCGTTCCTCTAACAATTTCTATCCCCGTGTAAATAAAAACCATTCAATTCGGTACGGCGCCACCCCTTGCTGGGGCCGCGCCCGCTCCCGCGGTTTCGCACCTCTTTAGTTTATAATTTAACATAGGTACATATCTATCTATCTATATCATCACACCAGGTCCCTTGCGGGGTAGGCAGAGAGTACAGAGTTACAACAAGTTCTTTCCTCACATACCTCTCTGGCTTCCTCCACTCTCATACACGCTCGCCGGTTACGGAGACTCTTGACTTGTTCTTCAGATAAGACTCGGTCTATTTGGTCATGGTAAGATAGTCTAGGTCTTCCCCAGTAGCTGGGCAAAGGCCTTCTCTCACAAATCGAGATGAGAGAGATTAGGTCATACTCCACCACGCGGACCCGGTACGGATTGGCAGAGACAGGTTTCTGGCCACCTTCTGTTGGAACTTATCAAGCCGCTTATAAGGCTTCCAACTTGGCTTAACGACTACCGCATTAACTGGTAACTGAGACCAACGACTTAACGTGCCTTCCGAAGTACGGAGACTCTCTAATAATGGGCGCGGCTTAGGGAGTTGTAATGTACTGAAATGTACGGGAGACGCTACACAGCGCAGCCCCGCTCGGCGCGACGGCAAACGTCACAACCGAACGTAGCCGAGCGCTTGCGTCGCGCTCCTGTCGCGCTCCGTCGGCTATTTCACCAAATCTTTAATTTTTAACTAAATTCCCTGTGGGTATCATCTGTATGTATTTATATCATCACTAATCCCCTATCACCCGTACTCCCTCCGAAATACAGGTATCCGCAAGTTCTTTGCACTTTTCCGGAATAAAAAGTAGCCTTTAATAATCTCAGAAAAATCTTTTATCTTCTAGTAAAAGTCCAGTTTAAATCGGTTCCGCCGTTCCAAAGATTAACCCAAACAAACAAACAGACAGAAAGACAAAAAATGAAATAACTGGTGTTAGGGTTTTAGCTTCGTGCAAAGTGTTAGCAGGGGACCAGGGACAAGGAAATCAAACAGTAATTATGAAATTTTATTACAACATTTTTTATAGGCATAGTAAAAAAAACATTTAATTATGCTTTTACTTTTCGGAGAGTATCCCATTTTGTACGCTTATAAAATGTCATAGCTAATGAAAATATTTACTTCGAGAATTTAGTTTTTTAACAACTAATGCGTAAATCACACGTAAGGGGGCCGGGGGGTCCCACCAATCTCATTAAATCTCTCGAAGGGGGAGGGAGGAGTCAAATTAAAAAAAAAGAACCGCTCACGTAAATAGAGAAGAAAGGTCATGTGCGTCGGTCCCGCACCCGTACGCCCCGTATGTTTCGCCCCTGATGCCCCCCTATAAGGAGCGAATCATGAGGGGCGAACGGGTGCGAGATCGACGCACATGACCTTTCGTCTGCACTCGCGTAGTAACAAACAAACAAATCATTATGGTGTTAACTACGAGTACCTATAGTTTTAGCATTGGAAAGCGCACTTTCCTCAAGTGCTCACCGCCGCGACGCTTTCCCACGTCCCCGATCAATATTTTCCTTTCTGCTGTCACTGTTACTGTAACACGTCGCAATGATTTCTAATACAACAATGTTTGGTGTAGAAAATCGTAATTGTTTTCAAAGATTATCTTAAACATTCATTCGTGTGAATTTTCCACTTACCTTGTACCTTGTTAGTAAAATAGACACAATCTATCTATATCATCACGCTAGGTACGTTGCGAGGTAGAGAGTAAAGTTCCAATAGGCTCTTTCCATACAGACCTCTCTACCTTCCTCCATTCTTATAGTTCGTCTCATAGACGCTCGCTTGATTTGGACTTACTCTTGATTTGCTCTTCAGATAAGACACGGTATAATACTATTAATGTATGCATCTATCTATTTATATTATTGTGCCAGATCCCTGTAGGGTAGGCAGAGTGTACAAAATTCCGCGGATGTTATGGCGATTCCCGCGGCAGGGAACTCGGGCAAGAGACGCCGGAGGGTTTTAGTAGGTGCGATGTGGATAGATGCTCTAGGCATTTCCCCCCGAAAAAAATGTACAGAGTTCCAACAGGCGACATAAATAATCATCTATCTAACTTTATCATCACGCCAGATCCCTTGCGGGGTAGGCAGAGAGTACAGAATTCCAACAGGTTGTTTCCTTACATACCTCTCTGACTTCCTCCACTCTCATAGTTCGTCTCATACACGCTCGCCGGTTACGGAGTCTCTTGACTATAACTAATCATAATATATTAATATAGATAGAGATAGATAATATATTAATAATAAGTAACAGTGACAATCGTTTTAGAGTAATGTTCAGCAATTAAAATTATGCAAAAAACAGATAAGTATAGGTACTCTCAAGCTTCCTACCTACCTACCTACTTTAGGCGACAAGATAAATATTATGTCTCAGCCACAAAACGCGAAAGGACGAACGTGTATAATACGAACTATGAGAGTAAAGAAGGGCAGAAGTCTGTAAGTTGATTTCAAAAACTTGTGTCATTTCGAATAATAATGTGTAATGTTGGTGGAATATTAACCATTATGTATTCTTATATGTGCATGAGTGAATGTAATTGTAACAAAGTGATAAAACGTGCCTTTTCGATTTCCCTCAAAACGGCCGTCGCAATTGGTATGTAAAGTATCCATCGCTTTACTGTCCAGGGTGGGGTACTTGATCAATTTCATAATCATCTTTGCCATAAAGTTCATCGGGGAGTTGAATTAAATTAGAAATAAATATTCGTAATACTTGGCATTGGCAAAATACGCGTCGTCGTGATGCCACAAACATAACACTATACACTCCGCCTACCCCGCATGGAATCTGGCGTGATGATTACGTGTCTGACTGTATGTGTGTGTGCGTGTGCGTGGGTTCAAATGCCTCCAATCACAGGGAGTAGTTATTAAAATAACCAACACATCGAAAACAAACCACTAAAAATAAGCAATGGCAGCCGCCGAAGGCATTATTCATCAATAATTTTGCGTTATGAATAATACATTAACGAACCGACGTGCCCGCGTATTATTAAATAAGAATACTAATTACATTGATAGGCACTTGCAAATAATACCGGGTAATTTGTATTGAAAGTTAGGAGGAGCGCAGACGGACGGAATTTCGATGCGACTCGTCAATCGAACGCCCTTTCTAAATGGTCAAATCAAAAAGTTTTTTTTTTGGTACAGAATAAAGTTTGCTTAGGTGTAGATTACCAATGAGTATTAATTAACATGGCCTGGTGGGTTTACAATATTATTAAATATAATACCAAAAACAGTTAATTATGTATATGTATAGAGGTAAAGGTAGACGTGCAGTGATAGCCTAGTGGTTAGGCTGTTAGACTGTCAAGTCAGAGGTCTCGGGTTCAAACCCAGGCACGCACCTCCGTCTTTTCGAAAAAGCATGTGCGTATTAAAAATTAATTATCACTTGCTTTAACGGTGAAGGAAAACATCGTGAGGAAACCTGCATGCCTAAGAGTTTCTCGAAGGTGTGTGAAGTTTTCCAACCCGCACTGGGTCAGCGTGGTGGACTATGGCCTTAACCCTCTCAGTTTAAGAGGAGGCCCGTGCCCAATAGTGGGACAGATTCTTACCAGGGCAGATAAAAAAAATAGAGTTAAAGTATGTAAATATGTAGGATAATTGACAGGAAGCTACTTTATTTCTGTGCTCTAGGATATTATAAAAAAGAAATTAGGTTATTATATCGTGATATAAATAGTCAAATTACACATAATAAATGCGTGCAAAACCGCGGGCAACAGCTAGTCAATCAATTATAAAATGTTCGAAAGGGAAAAAATGATTATTATAACGTTTCATGATACTGATTCCTGTTGATACTCGATGGCATTAAAGTAGTTTTGGTATATTTAACCGCAAGCCTGTATTTTATTTAAGACAGGGCGGAATGAAAGGCGTTTATGAGTATTATGATACGTAAGTCAAATGATGAGATGACAGTATTAACTGTTATGTTAAGTTCGCAGCGTGTGTGTGTGAGTGATGTACGCTGTTTGCCGCGAAGCCTTTACAGCTTCACCGGACTTAAGGGTGAGCGTGCAACCCCTACGCTCGAGCCAGAAGGGCAAGGGGCGACATACTCGAGGGCGCCTTGAAGAGGCGATCGTAGTCGGCGGCGGCTACGATTAACGGATTCGCATGGATTAACGGATTCGCACAGCAGTATCAGCGGTTTACCGCAACTTTCGGCGGAATAGACAATAAAACTTGAATTCCATATTCAATAGTGACAATATCCATGTCATTTACAAACTTCATATTAGATATATCTTCCCAAAATTATGGCAATTGCTGGTGTGTGTGTGTGTGTGTGTGTGTGTGTGTGTGTGAATGATGTACGCTGTTGGCCGCGAGGCCTTTACAGCTTCACCGGACTTAAAGGCGAGCGTGCAACCACTACGCTCTAGCCAGCCAGAAGGGCAAGAGGCGACATACTCGAGGGCGCCTCGAAGAGGTGCCCTCGGTTGGGACAGTCGCTGTAGGGGGACGGGTGCACTACTAAGTGCACCGGTCAACCGCCGGCTATGGGAGGGGATCTACTACTACGTCGTCGTCGTCGCCCGTATTCTGAGCGGAAAGAAGGGATGACAAAGCATCGGGGGGGTCGGTGAGAACATGTCGCGGCCGGCGGTAGCGGCAGGGGTCGTGAGGGAGGTCGTAGTCGGCGGTGGCTACGATTAACGGATTCGCATGGGTAGATGCGTTCGCGAAGTGACGTGTTGACGCCTTTTTAATAAAGGCGCGAATAGGTTCGAGACCTAGATCGGAGGCAATTGCTGGTAAAACAATATATAAATACAGGCTTTTATAAATAAATCAAAATTCTTATCGTCTGTGCCCGGACTTACACCTCGAAACTATTTGAGACAAAAAATATCGAAATAGTAAATTACAAAATAAACGTCATACATTGACCGCTAAATCAAATATCTAAAGGAAGTTTATCGAACAACAACGGCGTTGTATTACTATGTTTTCGGAAACAACAATGAATGTTTAGAATACAATAACGTCTGGTACGCGGAGGAATGTCTGAAGTGTCTATGGTAGCCAGGGCTGCCAACGTGTAGCAATAGAATAGAAAACTCTTTATTGTTCAACAAATTCATTACAAAGTAGTGATAGAAAGGGTAACAATATAAGATACAATTGGCGGTCTTATTGCTAATAGCAATTTCTTCCAGACAACCAAGTCGAAAGGAATACAACAGAGTAGAGGGCAGTTGGTGGCGTACATTTATTAAGATTAAAGTAAATATTACTTACACTTGTATGAAATATAATCAATAAATTTTTTGTCGATTGCTACACGTTGGCAGCATATCTCAGTAACCTTCGTGCCTAAAAATTTGAAAAATGAAATCAATTTTTTCATAATGACAGTCTTTTAGAATAAAGTTCCGTTCCCTTTTTCAGTGGTTTTTACGAAAAAGTGCTGTACTGCTAAATTGATTTGTCAATAACTAATATGTTATTTCTCACATCTTGATTTGTAAGGCCTTTGCTCTGCAGTAAATCAGTATTGGCTAATTTATTTAAATATTCATTCTGCAATGACTCTCCGCTGCAATGCATAAGTTGTTAAAACTCTTTTAGCGCTATAGATATGATAATACTGAGCAGAAAAATAAAATTAAAATATAACAGTGGTGTATATTTCTCTGACTCAATAATATTCTTGCAGGGGACGTCTTTCAGTGTGTGAATGAGTGAAGTATATAATTCTACTCATATTATAAACGCGAATGTTTGCGAAGATGTATGGATATTCGAGCTTCAATTATTAACGTGATATCTGAATTTATACTCTAGGTATAAAGTAACAAAATTCAATTTTCAATAGCATGTTGTTAATGTATGACACATTATTGCCTATAAGTGTCCATTTGTTAGTCTTTTACGCAAGAACTACCAAACGGATTTTGATGAACCTTTGCAGTAATGTAGATAATATATTATAATAACATATAGGATATAATTTATAAAGATACATACTAGTGTTGTAAAAATGAGCGCTGAAGTCGAGCGTTTAGCGCTCAATCGACGCTTACGAGCGTTGAAGCACGTAGAAGACGCAAGCGTTTAAGCCCCGACTCGAGCGTTTTTACAACACTCATAACGTAGACAAAGTCGTGAGTGGTCACTCTACTCGCTAATAAATAATTATTTTTTTTAATACTTTTGGCAACCCTAATAAGTCTATGGTATGTAACTATTGTTTTTAAAGCTGAACAATGGGCAATAGGTATGCGATATTGTGACAAATGTGAATGCTCATAGATTTAGAAGAACAGATACTTTATTGCATTGTCATGTCTGCAGATCTTCCGGGGTGTTAAGAGGGCACTCTAAATGGGAAACCTATAGCACATTACATAATTCACATTCACATAAAGTTTTTATGACTATGAAGTATATTACACTATTGAGGATGTTTTATGTTTTAACTATGCAATGTATTACCATAGGTAGTCGGTAGTTAATATTTAAAAATATCAAACGAATTTGATTTAAGTTTTAACTAATCTGACTGAGTTTATTTCTTATTTCGGGCAAGGTTTCTGTCTATTCGTATATGTAGTCTATGCGACGGGAAAAAGTTATTAAGATTAATAAGAGATGTTTTACGGCATTTGTTTTTTGCCGTAATGGTGACAACGAGCCAATTTTTATAACTCACTGCTATATTATATTATTACTTGGCGAAATACACTATTAATGAATATTAAAAGAAGAAGAAGTAGAGATTTCTTACTATTTAAGGATCATATTTGATATCTCAGAAGCTTTCAAGTGCCTTTTAAAGTTATCATTATCACAGACCTTTGGGTCTTGGCATGACAAGGAATATAAATTTTCACTCATTATTTAAGCAAAAATATATAGCAGTGATAGCCTAGTGGTTAGACCGTTAGACTGCAAAGTCAGAGGTCTCGGGTTCAAACCCAGGCACGCACCTCTGCCCTTTCGAAAGCATGTGCGTATTAAAAATAACTATCACTTGCTTTAACGGTGAAAGAAAACATCGTGAGGAAACCTGCATGCCTAAGAGTTTCTCGAAGGTGTGTGAAGTTCGCCAACCCGCACTGGCCAAGCATAGTGGACTATGGCCTAAACCCTTTCAGTTTAAGAGGAGGCCCATGCCCAACAGTGGGACGGTTCTTAACAGGGATAATATTGTTATTATTTAAGCAATCTCTTAATTGAACAACTTAACATATTATTTTTTTCTATTACAGCTTGAAAAAGAAGCGAAACAACTACACCCGCCGAAATCGCCGAACACATCCCAATCAAACAACTCCACACTAGAAACTAAACATGGAAAGGGCGGCATCAAGAAAATTATATCTGAAAAGATAACATCAACGACCTTAGAAAGGAACAAGAAAGAGAAGAAAGATGGTCTACCGACCACGTTAGAGAGAGAAAACGAGAAAAATAGTAAGCTAGCTAACAAATCAAGACACTCTGATATTCCACCTGCCGTAAATAAACCGGAGAGAAATAAAAACAGGCATTCCACTGGCAGCGACATACAAATTATACAGCCAGACAACAGTATAACACAGATCGAACAGGCCGAAGTACAGAAAAGGGATTACGACCCGAAAAGGGGCATGAAATTCGGCATTAGAGTTCTCCCACCAAATGTACCTGATGATGGAGTTTTAAAACAGAAAAACGTTGAAAACGGAGTTGTTGCAGTCGAGCAGAAATCCGTAGATGAGATTGATAAACCAGAACCACAGCGTCCAGCGCCTTCAGCGCAAATAAAACATGAAAATGAAGCTGAACACAAGAAACCTGTGGTTGCTAAGAGGAGAGAAAAAATGGCACCTCCTATACCCAACGCTAGAGTTAGAACGAGCGAACCAGATATAAGTGTCAGTTTAGAAACATCTAAAATATCTGAAGCATCTGTTACTACATTCACTAGAAACGACTTGAATTCTAGTGGAATAAAGAGAGACGAGAATGGTATACCACAGGAGTTACCGCAACACATGTTAAATGCAGCGAATGCAGCTAGAACTAATAGAAAAAGTTCAACGGAATTGATTTACGAAAAAGAGAAAGTAGAACATAAGAAAGAGGAAGCACCAAAGCCTAAAAAGTCGAAAGGAAAAGCGCCTTCTCCACCAGACCACGAAAAGAATAAAACAGATGATAGTATACTGGAACAGTTAAAAAATGTGAGTGACTTCCTGAGCAATGAAAAGCAACATTCCAGTATATTATATGACACGTTCACATCAGCTAAATCTGTTACGTCACAAATAAACACATCCACGCCAAAAATTAACAAAACCAAAAGCTCCTCGCGTCTTGAAGAGTCAATAAACTTCAGTCAAGATGACATCGATGATATCGTTACAAAACCTTTTAAGAGAGAAAGTGATTCTCTAAACAATTTCTTTGAAGACTCAAAATCTAACATGTCTTCAAACCAGGATGTTCATTCGGTGAGATCATTGAATCATAGTGACAAGAGTGACAGAGGATCGACTACAATTGAACTAAATAACAGTGACATAACTATTCACAGCTCTCCTTTGAACGACACTGTTCATTCAGCTTCCGATGACACGTCAAATTTAGATGATAACGAAAGGAAAGCGGCCTCTCTCGGTGATCTGTCGAGATTCGAACTTAGAGCGAAAACTCAGCAATCAACTGGCACTTTAGAAAGGGCTCAAAGTTTAGACATATCTGCAGATGATGCCGAGATTACTGAAAGCACTATATCACCCAAAAAAAGGAAAGCTATGTCAGTAGTCGAAACTACATTCTTCGATTCTGGTACAGAAGACGTTCTACCTGATACGATAGACTCGGATAAAGGAGTTGTCATCAAACATAAAGAGCCAAGGTTGAGCTTGAACATAGCCAAAACATCAGCTATGGAAGGGCTCAACACTTTCCAACGAAACCGTCTAAAGAAAGCTTCAGAGTTTGGAAATTTAGAAGACGCAATCGTCAAAGGATCAAGTAGTTCAGTCGATTCAGAGAAAATAGATGAACACGATCTTATAAATAAGCCCAAGGATTTTGAATTGTACAAAGAGAGTGAACACGAAACCTCCGATCACTTGGCAAGGAGAATAATGGATGAAAACATGAAAGTTCACTTAAAACTTGTGTCCGATTTCGCAAAGTCCACCTCTGATGGCAGCAACATGAGTTCTTTAGATAGCACTCAAGATATAACGCCAGTTACAACTGAGACGAAAACAACACCTATTAAATTCGATGAGAAACTAACTATGACTTATGACACAAATATACCGGACGATCTGAAGGTGTCTCGCAATACATATGCGAATAGTTTGGAGAGACCAAAATCTGATATGATGAAGAAACTATTGGCCAAAAACCCAATTTTAAACGTACATATCGACCAAAGTAGTGAAAGAAAAAGCGAAGCCAGTACAAGTACTAATAAAGAGGGACCGCCAATGACGGATTCTTTCAAATCAACGATGCACCAACCAGACATCGTGAACTTTGATCTAAAAACGTCATCGCAAACGGAAAAACTAAGAGATTACGATGACTTCGTCAGCAATATAAAAGTGGGTTCGAATAATAACAGTCTGAAATATAATAAAAAACTCGAAACGTTCTCGAAGCCAGAATGGTCGGAACAAAAAGACACACACAGTAACGTAGTGACTATAACTACAGAGAAAACCCAACCAGCAGAGGAGAAAAGAAAAACGTACACCAAATCTATTGAGATAGGAGAGCCAACTATTAGAATGATGCCTCCAGATGTACTCGAAGGTATAAGAAGACGACATGACGAAAGGGAAAACAGAACATTGTATATGGAGCCAGCAAATATGTCTATAACGATGACCCAAGAGCCTGTACAGAAAAATGTTACAGTTAACGTAGTGGAGGACGATTTCGGTAATAAAGTGATCACACAAAACGTCGAAAAAATATCGACTAAATACATCACAAGTAACATTGAAGCACCTTTACAAGTGGAGCAAATAAGTTTCGGTCTAATGAGAAACGCAGGTGAAATTGATGAAATGAAATTGGAAGAAGGCGACGTAAAAGATGTAGATAAGAGAATTTTGGATGAAATAAAGAGACAGAATCCAAATATGCATTTCACTTCAGAAGAACCGGCTTACACTAGAACGGAGACGATAATCTTAAATACTGCAGATATGGATGAAGGGCAAGCTCAGGCGTTAATGGAGAAATTAAAGAACGATCCAAGTTTCATGTCGCAAAAATCAGCAGCGGAACTATCTCAAATGGGAATTAGAATTATACAAGATTTGGAAGATGTACAAACGGCAAGTGACGATGCTGTTGAAGTTACGAAAACTAGATATTCCATAAACCCGGCTTCAATATCTGATTCGCAGAAAGAGTGTAAAGAAATCGAAAACCAAGACCATATAACGGAGATACAAGTAGTCACACCGAGGACAGAGAAAATACAGAAGCAAACGGAAACAAAAGATAAAGCTTTGAGCAGACAGAGAGCCCCAGCTTATGAAGAACCGCCTCTATCATACGAACTAGATATCGAGATGCTGAACGATTTCATTCTTAACGAGAGGCACTTCTCAGCTAAACAACAGGCCGACGTGAAAAAACGAAAATCGAATCAAACGAACGAACCAAAGAAACGCCATTCTGATTTTGATTTACCAAGAAACAGTCACATTAAATTCCGCACAGCGACCTACGAATCTCCAAAGGGTACGATAGTGACCAGCACAGATTTAGAAAACCGTAGATTATCGCAACTAGATCAGCTGCAGTTGCGATCCTCTGAACCGATTTCGAGTCAAAAACCTGTAATTTCCGCGAAACCTAGTAACATACCTGTCAAATCGTCAGACAAACAAAAACCGGTTGGTGTTTCGTCGAAAATTCCGGTTTTTAACACGCAAAAATCGCTGAGTCAAGAGAATTTGAGTGATGCGAGGTTTTCTCTGCCTAGGTCACCGCCTCCACAGTTTAGTAGCTCGGGAAATATATCTGTGACGTCGATTAAGAGTAGTTCTAGAAGTCCCAGTGGCGGAAAACTGTAAGCGCGGGACGATCATTCCAATAATTTTAAAACTAACAATGATTACACAAAAAGGTGTAGTTTAGAGGGATAAAAATGACCGTGAAACATATAATTTAAATTAAAAATCTTGGTGATGTTGGTTAAGAGTTTGAGAGTAAAATAGTGGTGATCTTTATGCAAATATTATTTTAATAATACTGGCGAAGGAACCTCTCTAACAACGTCGCCAAATATTAAAAATATACGTCAAAATACTTAAAAAATACCTACCTAAATTTTTTTAGATTTCGTTTATACGTTTCACGGACAAAATCACCTTAAAAAGTCAAAAGATGTTTTAGTCTTCCATGCTGGCCAATTAAGGCTGACAAATCCAGACTATTTATTGTAAAAATAATACACGGGCATCATTTTAAAGATAAGTAATGATACAGTTTGTACTATACAAATTAAGATTCATGTACTTATTTTAGATTAAAGATGACAACCGGGAAAAGGTTTACGCAAATGCGTATTAATATTTTTCATATTATTAGAATTTGAGGTATTTTGATAATTTTCAACACTCCAAATAAATCTTTCATCATCCATCAAGGATTAAAATATATAAATAAAAAATAATGTTGGCATATACCTCACTTCATTTTTTAACCTTGAAATCGGTAGGCCTGTTTCCATTGGCTGACCCCAAATTAAAAAAATAGATGTTGTTTTTTCAGCACTATTATTTTTACGCTATAGATTCACTCTATATCTGTTTCCATTTTTGTGATCACCAACATTTTCGTGTACACAGTCTACAAAAAAAAAGATCACAATGATAATGTGACAGCATGGGTACCTATTGTATGAAATCATAGTATTTAGGTGATTATATTACTTTTAAATACCTGTACTTTACAAATTGTATAAAAATTCAGATGAATATTGTATTTTACACTACAATACGAAAATGTATAAGTTAAATTAAGGTAATGAAAGCGTCTTATTAAATGCATTAAGTGCCAGAAAATAAAGTAAGTAAATTTTTTTTTTCCAAAATTTTAATACCTTTGTGCCTTTGTATAGTAAGGTTTAAAAAAAACTTAAGTAATTAATTTTTCCGTTTTTTTTTCTGGGTTGTGAATTACTTGTGGAAAGTATAATTATTATTAATTATGGAATATATTATAATATGTCACAATTAAATATTTAATTTTGCACACAATGTTTGATAAAATAATTATATGAAAGTATATGTATTACCATTTGACATTCCGTCCCAAAAGTATTACCATTATGAATAATAAAGTACTTATTATTTAGTTTTATGTTATCGGTTACAACAGGAACCAAGATTTCTGGGCCATTCTTTATTAAGTATAGTTAGCTGTAGTACTTATATTTATTAACATAAATCGTTAAAGTTGATAAATAAACAGTAAACGATGGAGTTATTCGAGTAATTGCGTTTAAGTGGAACAATTACAATTAACATGTTATTATCACAGTTATAAATATTGTATTTTATCAATGTATTATAAAATAAATTCGAATAAAATGTTACCTTTAGTTTTTTATTTTTTAATTTGCACTATCAATTATCAATCAATTTAGCCGATTTCGGCTATTACAAAGGTATATATCCCAACTTCAGTGGAATAAAGGACTATTCTAGGCTGCCCTTAGTTGTAGTCTCCAGTGCCTGACATATAAAAAAAATGGTTGGTTCTGAGAACTGTCGATTCCAAGGTAGTGTTGTAAGAAATGAGCTCTGAGTCGAGCGCTCGAACCCCGAGTCGAAGCTCGCGAGCGTTCAAGGCTCGAGCCTTTAAGGCTCCGGAGCCCTTAAGGCTCGAGGTTTCAAACCTCGAGCTTAAAAGGCTCGCGAGCCGTTAGGACTCAGCTCTTAAAGGTTCGAGTCGAAGCTTGAGCCTTAAATTTTGCCTATACTAATAAGAACTAATTATACAAGCTATTTTGATTTTTGATACGATTAGCCAAATATTGTACTAAATGAATATTTTTATCTATATCTATCACCACGCCAAATACGTTGCGGGGTAGGCAGAGAATGTTAATGTTACGAATTAAATACACCCCGATATCTCTTAAACCCTTTATCGGGGGATTTTAATTTTTTACAAGCTTTTATTGACTTGCAATCTGTGTTTCGGGTTCAAATCTTGAGATCCATTTCTCAAGGACATGCGGGTATCCGATTAAGCTGAAATTTGGCATACATATGTAAATCCAATAACAATGCAATAATATGGTACCATGGAGCTGATCTGATGATGAAGTCGGAAGGTGGCCATAGGAACATGTGAACTATATGACATAACCCCCTCGCGTTAAGGCTCGTTAGATTGGTATTGAGAACTACTATACAACCAGATAGTGTACAGTGTCTGATGATGAAGCCGAAAGGCGGCCAATGGAACCACCAAACTACTCAATATAACCCCGCTGTGTTTGGGCTCGTTGGATTTGTTTTGACGAGCACTTTGCACCTATATCGTGTCCATGGTCTGATGATGGAGCCCGAGGGTGACCAACAGAACTACCGAAGTACTCAACATAGCCCCGCCGTGATTGGGCTCATTAGATTTGTCTTGACGAGTTCTGTAGACCCGAATTATGTCCAGGTTCGTATGTTGGAGCCGGAAGGTGGCCAACAGAACTACTCAACTATTCAACATAACGTCACCGTGTTTGGGCTCATTGGATTTGTCTTGACAAGTTTTGTATACACGGATGTCCAAGGTCTGATGATGCGGCTGGCAGGTGGCCAACAGCGCAACCCAAGTACTCAACATAACTCCGACGTGTTGCGACTCTTTACATTTGTGTACACAAGTACTTGTTGGTCAAAAGATGTTTTAAAATTATCCCATTTCCAACTTAAACGCTGTCTTTGATATTACTAAAGATTCTTCACTGGAAGTAATCCCGGGATTTACAATTGTCTCAATAGACATGTCAATATCTTGGTCGTTTTTGTTCCCTAGCATTATCAGTAAATATTACTGTCTGTGCTATGAGGAGCGTTGTTATTGGCGCGCAACTAAAATACTACTGGTTGCCGAATGTAGGTATCCTTGCGCAGAGCACCCGGCAACCTGGTCGGGGCCTCAGCATAGTGTACAGAGAAACAACTCCCTAAGGCCGTCTATTATATTTACTAAAGGGCTTTATTAAAGGGCTATTTGACGAGGAAATAAATATTACCGAAAACATAAGTAAATGTTTAACTAGTTACAAGTTATAAGTATATATTGTAAGTAAATAACGCAATATTTGATAATTGCTTCACAAATTCCATACAAAAACCAAATTCCAAAATTTAAATTTTTTGACCCTTTTTTAAATACTTTTATACCTTAATTGACAATGAAACTTGCATATAAATGTGTGAATTAACAATGAAACTTGCATATAAAATGAGAAATACATTTCAGAAATGCATTTGACATCTCCGTATTGCTTTGTCACAAACATTGCTGCGCATGTTGTAAAGCACATACCGCGCGCGCCCGCGCGCCCGCATTTCGAATCTGTTTCTCTGTAATATATATCGGTGGTCTCAGTGTAGGAGTGTTCGCAACGGCTATATATTAAAAACGCGTTATAACGATACGCTACTTTTAAAACGCCTATTATTTTTTACGCTATTTATAATAGTTATTTCTTCGCTTCGTTGAACGACGCCTTTTGATTATTGTCGCAAAACACGCCGCGCCGCCGCCGTGAGCTGTTAAGCGTTAAAAATTAAATATATATTTAATAAATTAATTATTTACTCGTAACTAAAACTAACTTTTATTTACAGTTATTACAATAAACAAACCAACGATTTATTTGCAAACAATTTGACACGCGACGCCGCAATCCCTCACAAACTCACGATAAATGCATAAGTACGTCATCCAAGATCACGCCAGTGATCCGCACTGATATTATTAAAAAAATAATCTAACGTAGTAAGCAACACGTTATAAATAACGTATAATACGAACAAATATATTGGCGCGGAACATAATAAATAACCTAATAATATATTACTTTCATTACTGGACACTCATTTAAAAATAGATCATATGTAGTTGTCTTAGAGCATAATATAACACGTGACTTTTGACAAAAATATTATACGTCTAAGTGAAATTGACCTTAAGTCCAGTCCGTCAGTGTCGCTGTGTCGCGTGGCAGGCTGGTAGGCGGTTTTGGTCGGACAATATGTAATATAAGTAACGCTTAAAAAATAACGCTTGCCTGAGGTAATAAATAATAGGTGATTTGATTATTTATTAATAATAGATTATTTTTTCAGTTATGTAATATTCAACTGTGGTCTTCGGCCAGTAAATCTCACATCATGTACCTGCAGAGAACTCAAAACAATATTCTAAGGACTCTTTCATCGGCTCCTTGGTATGCTCGCAACTCGGAAATCCATGAGTACCTTGAGATTCCATTCATCCAGGATGAAGTTAAAAGATACTCGGCCAACTACAGGAACCGCTTGACAACTCACCCGAACCCACTATCAAGCTTGCTCTTACAGCCTAACCGAAATAGACGACTCAAGAGAGCTGATGTGCTGACTTACTGAGGAGAGAAGGAGCGATGGCTCTAACTCTCTAAATACCTACTTCTTGTAACACACCTGATTATAGTCTAGGCGACTGATCGCAGGTCTTACGCAACAAAAAAAAAAAAAAAAAAGTTATGTAATATAACGATCACTCCTATCTCAGTGACGTATTCCGCGGGGTGAAGTGTGTGCGGGCGCAGGGAAGGGCACGCCATCGCCGCCGCCGCGCGGCTCCGTTTTGTAGCGACTTACTTACCTACACTCACATGCGGTACCTATGTAATTGCAGTATAATAGGGAGGTATTAGATAATTAAAATCTTATTAGGTACTGCAAATGCAAGGATACGAAAAACACCCAGGTTTTTGAAACATACAAAAAGACAGCAGTGAGGATGGATGTATTAATTTTTGTATTTACGTAAAAACTTAAAATTAATTATCGTGAGGAAACCTGCATGCCTAAGAGTTTCTCGAAGGTGTGTGAAGTTCGCCAACCCGCACTAGGCCAGCGTGGTGGACTATGGCCTAAACCCTCTCAGTTTGAGAGGAGGCCCGTGCCTAACGGTGGGACAGTTTCTTAATAGGGCTGATATTATTATTTACGTAAAAACTAGGATTTTTGTATTTACGTAATAACTAAGGGATTTTGATGAATGATCGTAGTGTTAATGACTGTGGAAAGTCCAGTTGGCTATAAGAACTTTAATAAGCAACCAAGGATGTGGTTCTTCTATAACTATAATATTTAACTAAATATTGTAAACACTAAATAGGTGGAGACTATTTGGAAAAAAACCTGTTGAAATTCTGTACTCTCTGCCTACCCCGCAAGAGATGTGTGAAGGTTTTTAAAAGATTATTAACGTTTATTTAATTTCGTACTTTTTAGTTTTAGACTTTGATTATTATTCTCTAATAATATCTTTATTTGTGCGTATTTTTTGTTCAGTATTCATGTTTATAATTATTTTATTTATACATATTCTTATTTTAAACAAATAAGGTATGCCCTAATACGATGGTGTTTCGTGTGACGTTTGTCATCAGACCTTGGACATAATTTGTGTCCAAAATACTTGTCAATATAATGACCCCAAACACGACGGGGCTATGTCGAGTAGTTGCGAAGTTCTGTTGGCCACTTTTCGGCTCCATCATCAGACCCTGGAAATCATCTCAGTCGAAAGTTCTTATCAAGACAAGTTAAAAGACCCCGAACACGACGAGGCTATGTTGAGTAGTTGCGGAGTTCCGTTGGCCACTTTTCGGCTCCATCATCAGACCCTGGAAATCATCTCAGTCGAAAGTTCTTATCAAGGCAAGTTAAACGACCCCAAACACGACGAGGCTTTGTTGAGTAGTTGCGGAGTTCCGTTGGCCACTTTTCGGCTCCATCATCAGACCCTGGAAATCATCTCAGTCAAAAGTTCTTATCTATCTATCTTTCTATCTATAACCTCACGCCAGATCCCTTGCGGGGTAGGCAGAGAGTACAGAGTTCCAACAGGTTCTTTCCTTACATACCTCTCTGGCTTCCTCGACTCTCATAGTTCGTCTCATACACGCTCGCCGGTTACGGAGACTCTTGACTTTTCCAAGTTCTTATCAAGACAAGTGAAATCACCCCAAACACGACGAGTCTATGTTGAGTAGTTGCGGAGTTCCGTTGGCTACTTTTCGGCTCCATCATCAGAGCCTGGACATCATCTCAATCGAATATTCTTATCAGGACAAGTTAAACGACCCCAAACACGACGAGGCTATGTCGAGTAGTTGCGAAGTTCCTTTGGCCACTTTTTGGCTCCATCATGCGACCCTGGAAATCATCTCAGTCGAAAGTTCTTATCAAGACAAGTTAAACGACCCCAAACACGACGAGGCTATGTTGACTAGTTGCCCAGTTCCGTTAGCTATTTTTTGGCTCCATCATCAGACCCTGGACATCATCTCAGTCGAAACTTCTTATCAAGATAAGTTAAACGACCCCAAACACGACGAGGCTATGTTGAGTAGTTGCGGAGTTCCGTTGGCCACTTTTCGGCTCCATCATCAGATCCTGGAAATCATCTCAGTCGAAAGTTCTTATCAAGACCAGTTAAACGACCCCAAACACGACGGGGCTATGTTGAGTAGTTGCGGAGTTCCGTTGGCCACTTTTCGGCTCCATCATCAGACCCTGGAAATCATCTCAGTCGAAAGTTCTTATCAAGACAAGTTAAACGACCCCGAACACGACGAGGCTATGTTGAGTAGTTGCGGAGTTCCGTTGGCCACTTTTCGGCTCCATCATCAGACCCTGGAAATCATCTCAGTCGAAAGTTCTTATCAAGACCAGTTAAACGACCCCAAACACGACGGGGCTATGTTGAGTAGTTGCGGAGTTCCGTTGGTCACTTTTCGGCTCCATCATCAGACCCTGAAAATCATCTCAGTCGAAAGTTCTTATCAAGACAAGTTAAACGACCCCAAACACGACAAGGCTATGTTGAGTAGTTGCGGAGTTCCGTTGGCCACTTTTCGGCTCCATCATCAGATCCTGGAAATCATCTCAGTCGAAAGTTCTTATCAAGACAAGTTAAACGACCCCAAACACGACGGGGCTATGTTGAGTAGTTGCGGAGTTCCGTTGGCCACTTTTCGGCTCCATCATCAGACCCTGGACATCATCTCAGTAGAATGTTCTTATCAAGACATGTTACACGATCCCAAACACGACGGGGTTATGTTGAGTAGTTGCCCAGTTCCGTTAGCTATTTTTTGGCTCCATCATCAGACCCTGGACATCATCTCAGTCGAAACTTCTTATCAAGACAAGTTAATCGACTCCAAACACGACGGTGCTATGTTGAGTAGTTGCGGAGTTCCGTTAATCACTTTTCGGCTCCATCATCAGACCCTGAACATCGTCTGGGTCTTAAGCACTTGCCAAAACACAAACGAGCCCACACGCCATGCGGCTGTGTTGAGTCGTTGGGTAGTTCTGAAGGCCATCTTCCGGCTCCATCATGTGATCTTAAACACCATCTCGGTCTATAGTACTCGTAAAGACAAATCCAACGAACCCAAACATGGCTATGTTGTACAAAAGACGTGTCCATTAGACCAGCACCATAACACCGTGTTAGTGGTATTTTATGAATACCTAAAGTTTTCGTTTTACTTGTTTCGAACATTTTTCGAAATTATTAATTCCCGAACTCATTAAAATCGGTAGAAATTACGAGAACATTGATTGACCCTTTCTACATACCTATTACTATTGCTTTACGGCCCTCGACTTTAAACTCTGAGCAGTCTTTTTTCAAAGTAACTACCGTGAACCTTGTTAACAGAGCTCGTTTAAAGCTCGAACCTCCGAGCCTTGTAGCTTCGAGGTTCGAGCCGCGGTTCGAGCCTTGTAGCCGGCGCTCGAGCTTCGAATCGAGCTCTTTATAGAGAGCTCGAGTCGAAGCTCAAGCTTTCTATGGATGCGCGAGCTCTCAACGACTTTAAGGCTCGGAAGCTCGAGCCTTCTGACAACACTATTCCAAGGTCGTTATGGTTTTTTTTATACTGGCGTATAAGTTCCTAAGAGTTGCAAAGAAGTTCCCTATACTATGGTTTTTCTCATAGGCCTGGAGATGTTTGTAACAGGTTACTTCCACCATCTTTCTGTGCCACATTTACGCAATAAAAATATTATTATTATTAAAAAAGTTCGATGGAATATTGTGCGAGGCACAGGGAGGTTTCAGGTCTGGAAGAGGATGTTCGGATCAAGTTTTCTCCCTCCGCAACATCGTGGAAAAGCATCTGGCAGTAGTTTTCTGTGGTTTTGTGGATCTGGAGAAGGCGTTTGATAGAGTCGTGCGAAAGAGACTTTGGGACATTTTGCCAGAGTATGGTATAAACGGCACTCTGTTGCGAGTCGTCCAGTCCACCTATGTGGACAGCAAGGCATGCGTACGGGTGGGTGGTAACATGTCACCTTGGTTTGACGTTAAAATCGGCGTCAGCAGGGTTGCGTGTTGTTCGCTAGACTGTTTATAGTATATCTGGATAAAAGTCTTAAAAGACTGAATGCGATGAATGAAGGGGTAAAAATGGATGATCTAGTGGTAAACCACCTATTGTATGCTGATGACGCGGTTTTGATAGCGCCAACAGCTACTGATCTGCAAACACTAGTCACAGTTATGAGAGGCGACTGCATGAACAATGGCTTACATTTGAATGTGAAGAAAACCAAAATTATGGTTTTTGAACGGGAAGAAACCAGAACGAATGCAAGGATTGTGGTTGGTAACGATGTGCTGGAGCAAGTGAATGAGTTTGTATATCTTGGATGCGCCTTCAGTAAGGATGGGAAATACACCGCTGATATAGAGAGAAGAGTGAATGCAGGGAATAGAGTGAATGGTGCGATGGGAAGGCTACATGGGAGCCGGCACTTAAGCCAAAAGGCGCAGCTGGCCATGCATAACGGAGTGCTTGTCCCAACGCTGTTATATGGCAGTGAGAGTTGGGTATGTAAGAAGGAGACCGAAAGCAGGATAAATGCGGTCGAAATGCGATCTCTGCGGAAGATGTGCGAAGTCACGCTGACCGACCGTATTCGCAACAGCGTAGTAAGAAAGCAAGTAGGTATGAAAGATGTTATCGGTTTAAAGATGAGAAAGGGTATGCTCCGTTGGTTCGGGCATATAGAAAGAATGCCAGAAGACAGAATGACAAAACAGATATACAATGCGAAAGTGGAAGACCAGGGAAGATCTAGACTATCTTACCATGACCAAACAGACCGTATCTTATCTGAAGGGCAAGTCAAGCGCCTCCGTAACCGGCGAGTGTGTATGAGACGAACTATGAGAGTGAAAGAAGCCAGAGAGGTATGTAAGGAAAGAACCTGTTGGAACTCTGTACTCTCTGCCTACCCCGCGAGGGAGCTGGCGTGATGATATAGATTAAAAAATAACTCTCCCTTACAAAATAAAAATAAAATTCCCCACTGTTGTAATAGCACTTCCAGCGGGCCGATTGGGTATTGATATTTGGTAAGTAGGTGCACTATATATATTGGTAAACTACCTTCATACATAGCAATACAAAGTATGTATTTCTCTTGTTTTTCTATTCTACTGTAGCTACTGTACTCTCCGCATACACCGCAAGGGATCTGGCGTGAAGATATAGATAGACGAACTAAAATTTTATTTTTAGTTATTTGCGATTGATTACCCGGCCAATAGCGAGCCTGGGTGAGTCGCTAGAGTGACCACTCCGATCTCAGTCTCGAATTTATTCGCGCCTGTATTCAAAAGGCGACAACTCGACACTTCGCGAACGCATCTTCCCATGCTAATCCGCTAATCGTAGCCGCCGCCGACTACGAACCCGACCCCTGCCGCTACCACCGGCCGCGACATGTTCTCACCGATCCCCCCGATGCTTTGACATCGCTTCTTTTCGCTCCGGATACGGACGACGACGACGAAGTCGTAGATCCCCTAGCCCGCCGACCGGTGCACTAACTACACCCTCTCCCCCCGTAGCGAATGTCCAAACCAAGGCCGTTCCGCCTTGAGGCGCCCTCGAGTATGTCACCCCTTGCCCTTCTGGCTCGAGCGTAGTGGTTGCACGCTCGCCCTTAAGCCCGGTGAAGCTGTAAAGGCCTCACGGCCAACAGCGTATATCACTCAAACACACACACACACACAGACACACACGCAAGAGTGAATAGTCTAAAGCCGTAACTTTAAAGACACAGATAATCTTATATGTACTTAAATAAAACCCATTTAAAAAAATTTCAATCATTAAAATGTACGAAGAGAATAACGAATTATCTATATCATCACGCCAGATCCCTTGCGGGGTAGGCAGAGAGTACGGAGTTCCAACAGGATCTTTCCTTACGTACCTCTCTGGCTTCCTCTCACTCATAGTACGTACTCTCCTTCATAACGAATTATTTTCTGTATATCTTACGCTGGAATACTCACCATGGAATTTAACTATTTTGATAATGTCAGAAAATAAATCTAAATAGTTCAAAAACAAAAATGATAGATACCATCCATCGATGGTGCCATCACACTTTCTAAGTTGCGGCCTCACCAAACTGAGGCTAGAAATTCGAAAGTGTAATCTTACTATTTTTTTCGTTTGCATTATTTATGGCACCACAAAAATAGAAATTTTATAGTGATAGTATTAAATTCTATAGCGAGTTTTCCAGTTTGAGGCACACATTTTTTGCTATTTTGTCAATTTTAGTAAAACTCTGAGGTTGGAATAGAATGGAGAGGTCATCCAATGTTAGGTACATTCATGAGCAATAATAAAATGTAAGTGTGTTTAGTCACAATAAAGTCATCTTTATAAATACCTGCGCTCATCTATACATGCCTACATTACTATGACATAGTACTAATATGCTTATATTATTGCTCGACGCTGTACATGATAAAAATATTTTAATTGAATATCGAAAATAATTTTGATAGTTATTTATATCCAATATTATAACATTAGGTACATTTTTTTTTACATGGAGTTGGTATGGTCAACGACATAAGTCACAGTACATTTATAAGACAAATCGCTTGCATACTTATTTTGTTGTGCTGCCTCGTACCAACGGCTCTAGTCGCAAAGCGCATCGCTTTGTGATCACAAGATCCTGGGTTCAAATCAACAAATGTAGTTTTTCTATCGACAAACTTCCTAGTATGAGTCCGGAGTCCGGAATTGTGGCCGGTATAAGGCAATAGGCTCGCCACCTATTACATGGGACCTAACATCGTCGGCGAAAAGTGGGTGTACTCAGTACACCTCTGGCACCCCAGCTTGGGGAATATAGGCGTATGAAATCTATTAATTTTCTCAATAGGTATAAATAATACTGAAATATATAGCTAACTAGCGACCCGCCCAGTCACCGCACGGGTGATTATACAAATAAATCTTCCTTTTGAATCACTCCGTCCATTGGTGAAAACCGTATTAAAATCCGTTCGGTAGTTATTGAGTTTATCGCGTTCAGGCAGACAGACGGACCCAGCGGGGGGACTTTGTTTTATGATATGTAGTAATAGTGATATTTGGTTATCACAATATTCCCTAACGTTTGTAAAGAGTTTTACCAATTTGAAAAATTGAGTTTTTTCAGTTATACTTATGGCTTTGACCGTATGTAAGTACCTAACAGGTACCTATTAGGTACCTATTAGTAGGTCTCCTTTGCCTTCTAAAGATAAGTAATAATTAAAGGTTTTTTGGCGATAAGTCGAAGTGTATAATATAATAATAATATCAGCCTATGCTGCCCACTGCTGGGCAAAGCCTTCTCTCACAAATCGAGGTGATATAGATTAGGTCATACTCCACCACGCGGACCCAGTGCGGATTGGCGGAGGCAGGTTTGTGGCCACCTGCTGTTGGAACTTATCAAGCCGCCTTTAAGCCTTCAAACTCGGCTTAACGACTACCACATTATGTGGTAGCCGGGACCAACGGCTTAACATGCCTTCCGAAGCACGGAGACGCTCGAATATGAAAATGCCACATACGTTTACCCATCTCGGGCCGACCGAGTCGAACGCTGCTTAACCTTGGTAATCGGGAAGAACACCGCGGTCGCATAGCGCTACGAGTCGAAGTGTGATGCTGTCAATTTGTGTTAATTTCCAAAACTTGTGTTATTTCGAATAATAATGTTTGATGTTGGTGGAATATTAAACATTGTGTATTCTTTATACGTGCATGAGTGAAGGCAATTGAAACAAAGTGATAAAACGTGCCTTTTCGATTTCCCTCAAAACGGCCGTCGCAAATGGTATGTAAAGTATCCATCGCTTTACTCCATCGCCATCCCGGGTGGGGTACTTCATCAATTTCATTATCATTGTTGTCATCAAGTTCATCGGGGATTTGAATTAATTTAAACAAACACGATTATGCATCTCACCGGACACTGGCAAAATACACTTAAAATTAGTCATAACTTAAAGAACAAGATAGTATTAAAAAGATGAAACACATTCTCGGCATCACATAAGAAGAAAGGTAAATTTTGATAAATCTATTCATCTGTCTGGAATCGATCCTTGCATTCTCTCTTGCATTCTTTCTTGAGTGCTTTTTTCAATTTCTTCTTGCAGCTGTGAGACTGGCAGGCAACTTTCACCGCGGCTTTGCAGGCTTTTTTGCAAAGTTTTGCCGCTTTTTTGCTACAACTCTTCCATATTCTAAGGACCATTTTCTCGCCACTGCCCTCTCTGTTGATAAGAGCTTTGTCTGAATTGTTTGGGCGTATATGGTCGTCGAAATTGTTGTTGTTGCTCTCTATTTGATTGTTACTACGAAATACTAGGTATTCTGGCGGATTTTCGTCGCTGTCCGAGTCTTGTCTGTTCTGTAAATAAACGTATCATCTGTCATACGGTAATAATTTCAAGCAACCCATAAAAATGACAGTGAGTTAATTGACACAAAGTATAAATAAATACCACGGTCAATTAAGGCAAGCCAAATCCGAGAGTGTAGGCACTCTTTGGTTTCCACTCGACCGACGAAGACACGGCGAGGTTGGGGCCTTGACCGACTCTCTGGAGCACTCTGCCACTGGCTGCCTTGCCGGTAGAGTGGGTCTATTGCCGCAAGTTGTATAAATAAAGTCGAGTGCTGTACAAAAACTATTTTCAAATCAAGGTGAGAGGAGGAGGTGATTTTTTCAAATCAAGGAGGTCATACTCAAAACGGATCCAGTGCGGATTAGTAGATGTAGGCTTGTGGCTGGCACATGGTTCTGAGGTGTGGCTGTTTTTTATTAATGGGATTGAGCTCGCTACTCATTCCCACCATTGTAACTCCTATAAGCCAGGATCCACAATGGTCTCCTTAGATGACACCAAGGTTTGATCCTTGGGGTGTCCCGAGAAGCAGTGTAATTGTCTTGGACCCCGCAACAAATTTAATAAGAAAGAAAAACAGGAGTATGAGGAAAAATAATATTTCACTTCCCTTCTTTGCAAAGCGGGAGACACAAAAAATTGGCACATCAGCCATAGAGAAAGAGACTTAAACTAGGATAAGTCCAGTTGTAAGGCACCACGGAAATGAAAAAAAATTAAAAGGGCCTATTTGTCAGCCTCATGATTGATTCCAGTAATAGGTATGGCAAAACGCTGTAACGCACGGATATTATGCCGAGTTTCTACAAGATCCGTGTAGTAGATTACCCTAGCCGTATTTCGCAGGCTGTTTAACAAAATAGCACGCTCGTGTGCCAGAGACTGCACTCCCAAAGAACGTGGAGTGCTCATTGTTCATACTCGCAGTTAAATGTAACATAACGGTTAAGGTACAAGTTTAAAAGAGAATAATTTACTTTCCAAAGAAATTGAGCCACACAGTAGTCAACCTCTAGCCATGTTCTCGCAAAACGCTGCTCACGTATGGACAGTGAGAACAGTTACAGGTGGCGGCTCTTTGTTGATGTATCCCATCTTTTCAGCCATTCGGTCAGGAGATCTTCATAGGCAATTAATTGCGGTTTGGATTGAATGGTCTTGAGGCAATAGAAACTCTGTGTTCAAGTTGACCCGTGAGAAATAGTACATTGACGCGGGTCTCTGAAACTCAAGATCGACTGGAAGTACGCTCGTAAGTTCCGGATGGGGTTCTGCACTGACCGTTCTGTATGCCTTACACAAAAATATCAGTGCAAAGCGTTGACTCTGAAGCAATTGAATTTGACGGACGATTTAGCGTAGTGGTTAAGGGCTTAGCCGGCCCCGCCCACTGTGTCTAATAGTCGCGGGTTCGATTCCAGCACGGGACAAATCTTTATGTGATCCACAATTATTTGTTCCGGTCTGGGTATGTGAATTTTCATGTTTGTAAACGCACCCACGACACAGGAATTAATCCTAGTGCGAGGCAACGTTTAAAAAAAAAAAAAAAAATTTACGCCGTGCCGCCCCTTTGGTGGGCCAGCGGCCCTTTCAGGTGCACCTTAACACATGCAGCCTAAGTATGTTGCTCCGTAGATGATTTTAAAAGTATTAAAACGAAGGCCCCAATTTGACTTTTATATTCTGGTGAGGGCATAAAAGTTTTGTTTAGCTGTTTCGCTTATAGTTGTTATATGTTCAGTGAATTATAAATTTATCTCCAGAATTAAACCGAGATAATAAACCGATTATTTTCTTTTTACTGTTTGATTGTTGAATATAATGCGTGACACTGCTTGTATATTCCCTTTTAAATCCATTTAAAAATAAGTTGCAGACATGTGTCTGCTAATTTCTCTAGCCCGTCCCTAGTGTTAAATTCTATGAGTAGAAGTCCGTCGTCAGAGTAACTGGTTAACGTGCAACCACATGGAACAGGTATCTCGAGGAACTGAATAAGTAGGTAGATGTTTCTTAAACATCCACAAGCCTTTAGCTTAAGAAGTAATATAGACCACCATGTGTTGTCAAAAGCACCAGAGATATCAAGGTAAATAAAGTCTGTAGTGCTGATAGTTATTCTAACGGATAAGGCTAAATCTACAGTCGATTTGCCCGATGAGAATCCAAATTGTGTCCGATTAAATATTGGCCCATCCGGTAACAGGCGAGGGACTATAAGACGTTTTCAGAGTTTACCCAGTGACGGTTATAGGGCTATCGGTCGATATGACTGGGTCATCAGGAGGGTGGTCACCGCTTCTCGAAATAATACGTATGAATCCACGACGCCACGGAAGACGCCCTTAGATATACATCGACATTCGACTAGCTTCTTTGATCATTCTATTTGATATCTTATCTTCACCGGCGGCTTTGTTGAGAGGAAGAGCTCAGTCAATGTTCATGAAGCCGTTGCGAGATGGAGATCAGACGTAGGGGAAAGTTGTGGTTCTATGAGCCACGCGCGTATCTGCTTTGATGCTGTCGGTTGTTGTATCGTCGTCAGGGATTATTGTATTGAGCAAGACACTCGTGGTCTCTTTAAAACCAACAGAATGCTTATTATTTACTTTGATGTTTTGTGTATGGTTAGTGGACTAGTTGATTTGCTTTGCACTCATGGTACAGTCGAGACGAAGTAAAGCGCTTTTCGATTTTTCAACAGCAGCTCTGCAGTGAGACCTGGCAACTCTAAGTGCAACTAAAGCTTCAGCAAACGTGTCTCCCGTTTAACGATAACCATAAAACCAACCCACGACATATAGTCCTTTTCAAAGGGAAATGCCGCAATCAATCTCCTATTTTAGATAGACCGAGCTGAATACTACCTAACTTTTCTGATCGAACTACTAACTCCTGCGAGTCGCATAAAGATTCGTCCTTTTTGAGCCCGAGACTGCTTGATCCTGTAGATCGAGTAACCTGCGCTCATATCATCACTGGACCAAGTGATGATCAAAATAAAAAAAAACAATGTCATTATTTTCTATAAGGTACAAAATAAGATAAACTTACTTTCAACAAAATAATTGCCACAAATGGCGGGGCGAGTTTTTCTCTCGAATATTCTTCTGAGAAGATGCCATTTTGGTCCAGATTGATACCAGTCCTAAGTATCTGTTTAGCTTCACTTCCAACCTGGAATATGCGAATTCTAGATATAGATGTTTATGACGCTTTTTTTGAAGTGCCCTTTCGGCTTGGATGAATTATTTTGGCGTGAAAATATGTAACTCCTTCAAAGGAGTCGAGTCAAATAAAAAAAAACTTTCTTTCCTGATGCACACCTAACCAACCTATTGCAACCTTTTATGGTTAAATGGACCCAGCATTCTATAGCAACTACCCTTTCGAAAACATTGTTGGTTCCCCTTATATTATAAGAAAGGTTATTGTTACGATAGTATCTATAATCAAGTATACGCAAAAAGTTCAAAATAACCATTTTATAAATACTTCTCACAATAAAAGTAAAGCTACATGGCAAATCATTAATAAAGTTAAATTATATTTACCACCAGGATCAATAATGTCTATAAAAACAGATAAAAAAGTGTTGTTATCCTAAGGATATTGCAGAAGAATTTAATAACTACTTTATTGATGTGATTACCAATAATATACAAGAAACAGACATTACACTAAATAATATTAATATTTTTAAAAATATAACTTCGCAATCACTATTTATGCTACCTGTTTCAAAATTGGACATAATAAAAATAATTGATAGACTAAAAATACAAATACTGTCGGGTATGATGGCGTATCAACTAAAGTGATAAAATATGTCAAGGATGTTATAGCACCGCCGTTGATGCACATAATTAACATATGCATCTTAGAAGGCATATTCCCAAATAGCCTCAAAAGAGTAATTATTAAACCTCTATTCAAAAGAAATAATAAGTCAGATCTTTAAAAATTATAGACCAATAGCAAAAAATCCCGTTATGTCAAAAATTTTTGAGAAAGTAATCTATAATTCTATATGTACGTCTATCTTTCTATCTATCTATATCATCACGCCAGCTCCCTCGCGGGGTAGGCAGAGTATGTACGTATTCCGAAAAATATAAATTATTCTTTAATGAAATAAAGTGGATTTAGAAAAAATACTACTATTAATAGGGCACTATATGACTTACTATCCAATGTTATGAAATCCGTAGATAACACAAATCCGGTTTGCGCTATATATACCGACATGACCAAAGCATTCGATTATGTAGCCCATAAAATTTTATTACAAAAACTACACGGATACGGCATAAGGGGAAACATCCTTAAACTTCTAAAATCATACCTTAGTGATAGATCTCACAGTACTGAAATTTCTAGAATATGTCCAAAAAGTAAAAGAGAAATATATCTATCTGGACCAAGGTATTTAAAATACGGCGTGCCCCAAGGTAGCGTGCTAGGGCCACTACTTTTTATAATATATATAAATGATCTCCCAAAAATTACACGACACAAAATGGTTCTTTTTGCAGATGACAGCACAGCTATTATAGAATCCAATAATCCAACTACTTATCAAAATGAAGTTAATAAGAGTCTGTGTGACATAATAAAATGGATTGAAAATAATAATCTAGTAATTAACTTAAATAAAACAAAAGTTATGCATTTTCAACAACGACGTAAGAAATCAGTTATTAATGTTACCTATAACGACTGTAAAATAGAAGAAGTTAGTAGTGCCAAGTTCTTAGGTATTACAATGGATGAGAAACCAACTTGGAAGCCCTACATAGAAGAAATATGTAAACGTTTGAACAAATTTGCATATGCACTTTCACAACTGTCGAAGATAGTAAATACTGAGACAACATTAACACCATATCATGGTCTAGTCGCCTCGGTTCTGCGATATGGTGTTATTTTTTGGGGGCATTCAACTGACAGGGAGCATGTATTTAGGATGCAAAAACGCTGTATTCGGTCAATGTGTGGTCTTAAAACTACAGATAGCAGTGTACCCTATTTCAAATCTTTAAAAATATTAACACTACCAGCAATGTATATCTTAGAAACTGCATTGTTCGTAAAAACTAATTCACATTTCTTTAAAAAACTATCTGCAGTTAAAAAAGGACCAATACGTACTCAGTATGAAAATCAATTATGCCATGTAATATGTAAAACTTCTTTGATGAAAATGAGCTTATTTGGTAATGCTTTTAGGAGCTTACTTTAAAAATATGCCCTTAATAAAGTTTAAGACTTCATAAATTGCTAATTGAGAAATGTTACTATAAAATAGATGAGTTCCTAAATGATAAAACACTTTAATTATATTTACATATTACCATTTAATTTATACAATATTTTTTAAGTATGCTAGTTTGTTATTATGTAATTTTTAAGTAAATCAAAATCTAATCTGTGATTAACCAGTTAATTTGTATGCTTTAATGGCAAAACATAGCGGACTAAAACATATTTAAGATCATACATATTGACACCTATGTTTGACAAATAAATAATTCTGATTCTGATTCTATAGGTACTGATACTCCTAAAGTAATGTTAATGATATGAACAACTATACCGATAATTTTCATTGAGATCAATTCACGAGACGATAAGAATTCTCATATTCATGATAGTTCAGGAACTTTAAAATATAATATAATTACACTTACGTAATAAAAAAATGTAGCAAGAATCGGTATATGAACAATCATAACGATACATCTATGATGACTTATGGGCATATAAAAACCAATCGGTAATTTCAATTAACTTTTATAATTAATAACTGGCATCAATTTTAAAACTCCCTGACGCCATAATTGATTTAGGTACAAATTTATTTCACGAGTTGCCCCTGAACGAACTTTTTTCTTTTTATTAAGAAGTACCAAAGATTGAGCCTTTTGGCATATATTAATAAATACTTCTAACGCATATTATTTTGTAAGCCGTAGAAAAGGGTGTAGGAACTCCGTGACTCTGAAGGACAAATCAAGAGTCTCCGTAATCGGCGTAATCAGTAATCGGCGAGCGTGTATGAGACGAACTATGAGAGTGGAGGAAGCCAGAATGGTATGTAAGGATAGAACCTGTTGGAACTCTGCACTCTCTGCCTACCCCGCAAGTGATCTGGCATCATGATATAGATAGAGAAAGGGGTACACTTACTTTTCATTTCAATCATCATCTCAGCCTATACTTGTCCACTGCTGAACATAGGCCTCCCCAATCGCTTTCCAGCGTAACCGGTCCGATGCCACCTGCATCCAACGACTTCCTGCGATTTTCACAAGATCGTCGGCCCATCTGGCAGGCGGTCGTCCCACGCTGCGCTTGCCAATACGTGGTCTCCACTCTAGAATATTTCTGCCCCAACGCCCGTCCGATCTACGCGCTATGTGGCCCGCCCATTGCCACTTCAGCTTGCTAATCTTAACGGCTATGTCGGTGACCTTGGTTCTTCTACGAATCTCCTCATTCCTGATTCGATCGCGTAGAGAAACGCCGAGCATAGCTCTCTCCATAGCTCGCTGAGCAACTCTGAGCTTTTTTATGAGACCTATTGTAAGAGACCACGTCTCTGATCCATATATCATCACTGGTAACACACATTGACTAAAAACTTTAGTCTTAAGGCACTGAGGTATTTTGGATGAGAAGATGTTGCGCAGTTTCCCGAACGCTGCCCAGCCGAGTTGGATTCGTCGATTGACCTCTCTCTCAAAGTTGGACCTACCTAACCGAACTACCTGTCCCAGGTAAATGTATTCGTCGACAACTTCAAGAGTAGAGTTCCCAACGGTGAGTGCGGTGGGTACGACATGGACGTTAGACATTATTTTCGTTTTGTCCATGTTCATTTTAAGACCCACTTGTTGAGATACTCTGTTGAGGTCATCGAGCATTCGTCCTAGATCTTCCAGCGACTCCGCCACGACCACAATGTCGTCGGCAAATCGAAGGTGAGTGATGTATTCGCCATTGATGTTGATGCCAAGTCCTTGCCATTCCAAGAGCTTGAAGGCGTCCTCTAAGGTGGCCGTAAACAGTTTCGGAGAAATGACGTCTCCCTGCCTTACTCCTCTTTTTATGGGGATCGCCTTCGTGCACTGCCCCTGTACTCGGACTGACATGGTGGCGTTATTATACAAGCACTTCAACACTTCAATGTACCGATAGTCAATGCGGCATCGCTGGAGAGATCTAAGAACCGCCCAAGTCCCGATCGAATCGAAGGCTTTCTCATAGTCCACAAACGCCAAGCATAGTGGCCGATTATACTCCTCGGTCTTCTGTATAATCTGCCGCAGCGTATGTATGTGGTCTATGGTACTGAAGCCTTTCCGGAAACCGGCTTGTTCGGGAGGCTGGAAGTCATCAAGCCTGCGTTCGAGACGATTCGTGATGACTCTCGAAAACAACTTATAAACATGGCTCAGCAGTGTGATGGGCCTATAATTCTTCAGTAAAGTGTTATCACCTTTCTTGAAAAACAGTACCACCACACCCCTGTTCCATGCTTCCGGCGTTTTCTCTTCGAGCAAGACGGAATTAAACAGCCTCTGAAGGACTTTAAGTACCGGCGTTCCGCCCGCTTTCAGAAGCTCTGCGGTAATTCCGTCTTCGCCTGGCGCTTTGTTATTTTTGAGTTGTTTGAGAGCCATCCTAATCTCGTACAGGCTGATGTCCGGGATATCTTCAGTGTAGTGTCGGGTTAGCTTGGCTCTTGGGTCTTTTACCAAGTCAACAACAGGTTCAGCTACTGAGGTGTACAACTGCCCATAGAACCTCTCTATCTCCCTGAGCACCTCTGAGCTATTCGACGTTACGTTTCCGTCCTCCGTCTTCAGCTTCGTCAACTGGCTTTGCCCAATAGACGCGTCTCTTGCGAACACTTTGGAGCCCTTGTTCTGTGCTATGGTCTCCTCAATACGCCTTGTATTGAAGGACCGTAAATCGTATCGCAAGGACTTCAGTATCTGTCCATTGAGCTGCCTATAGGACTTAGCATCATCGGAGGTTTGGAGCGTCATGGAACGTCGCTCAGCCATGAGGTTTCGGGTGTAGTTGGATAGTTTTTGAGGTCTATTTTTACGGTGGGGCTTAAAATACTTGGACCCGACCGTATGGACAGTCTCTACCAGCCTGTTGTTGATTTCGTCCACTGATGCGCTGCTGTCTAGCAATTCGAAGCGGTTTGCCAATTCGAGTTGAAAGTTCTCGGGGTTTTGGATATGTGCATAAGAAGGTCGGAGCGTAGACTTCATCAGACGCGATCTTTCCATTTTGACATTAATATTTAATGTGCCTCTGACCATTCGGTGATCACTGCCGGTTTTTACCCTGTGAATCACGGAGACATCATTAAATATTTGTCGCTTGGTGCTCATGATGAAGTCTATCTCATTTTTTGTGGAACCATCAGGGCTCATCCAGGTCCATTTCCTATGAGGCGGCTTCCGGAAGAAAGAGTTCATCATAAAGAGTCCCTCCTTCTCCAGATATACGGCCAGCCTCTGACCCCTGGGGTTGCGTTGCCCATATCCAAATTGCCCCACTCTCAATTCATCATCGCCCTGTTTGCCCAGCCGCGCATTGAAGTCACCCATAACCACTGTAAAGTGTGCTTTGGAAGTATGTATGGCTCTACTAATGTCCTCATACATTACTTCGACGTCATCATCTGAGTATGCCGAGGTCGGTGCGTAGACCTGTATGACCTTCAGCGAATATCTTTTGGATATTCTGAGTATCAGGTACGCTACCCTGCTCGACACACTAGTGATGGACACAACGTTGTCTATGAGTGACTTGTGGACGATAAATCCGACACCACCTTGGGACTGCTGTTCGCCCTCCCGGTAGTAAAACAAGTTGCCGGATTTTAAGGTTATCGTGTCCTCGCCCTTTCTTCGGACCTCCGATAAATTAACAATATTCCACCGCAACTTGTTTATCCATTCTTCCAGCTCAACAAGCTTCTCATCTGTCCTTAACGTGCGTGCGTTGTATGTCACCAGGGCCAATTTTCGTAGTTGGTGGTAGCCGAATCTCTGCCGGAGATTCTTAGCACCCCTTGTCCTGTCGTTACCATAGCTGCTACCGTGGCCAGGACGAACAGGACCGCCGGATCCTTTTCTTCCATTTTAATAAATTGGGGGGGTTTGCCATACTCGCCACGCTTGGCAGGCGGGTTGGCGAGCGCAGTTTTTGATGGTAGAAGTGTTAAGGGAACGCTGCTGCCCATTCCCTAGTTTTCCCTTAGTCGCCTTGTACGACACCCGATGGGATGAGATGGGTTGGTCCTATTCTAAGCCGGGAACCACGCGGCAAATTTCAATGTGATAGGTATAGTCTATTCCAATCAAACCTTAAAACCTTTTAAACAAACCATCACCATGTTTTGATGTTTTATAATGGTTTCCACTTAAGATGGGTACTGTGTCAGTACTTAGTTTCAAAGGAAATTAACCTTTATTTCAATGCTGTTAAGGCATAACCATAGTTATTTATAGAACGGGTGCCATGTCTCTTATTGCCTTTGAATAAAGTATAAATTCCTTTGACACTTATCTTACATGAAAAATACTATAGTTGTGATTGCAATCTGTAACAAGTGTAATATGAAGGCGACAGTATTTACGAAGACATCGAAATGAAATGCTGTTAGCAAGAAGTCGACGTTTTTATGTTGAGAGAAAAAGGTTTCCAAAAGTTTTAAAGTTTGATTGGAATAGAATGTAGGTGGGAAATCTGCAGTATTCGACCGAAGCTTCGGGAATGGCCACTTCGGCTGAAAAACTGCCTTCGGCCAATTCTTCGGCTTTGGCCAAAATAGGCCGAAGACGAAGCTTTGCACCGAAATTGAACGATCTATTAGGATTTACGACTTACGTATTCTTTTAAGTAATTAAATAGTATAAATAATATTATTTTAGTGTTATTATTCCTAACTAGTTGAAGGTAATTTTAATCATCTCGTTCAGTTAATACAGTCAAAATAAATTTTTTAAAATTTTGCCAATTATAAACAAAATTTCTAAGGGTTATTAAACCTTCGGCTTTGGTTTCGTCTTCGACCAAAAATCGACCATCGGTCGGACACTATAAATCTGTTAAAGCATTTTACTTATATCTTAAGAAAACTTTCTTTTAAAGAAAAACATTTTTATAAAAATATTTGAACGCAAGAGTTTAACAAGAGTTCAAATTAAAGGTTGACTTTTTAAAAAAATAACTTTTATTGTTAGATTCTAGACTTTTGATTAAAAGTTCTGGATTTATTTAGTTGAATATCTTTTCGCTTACGCGATCAATATTCAATAATATTTTTATTTTACACTACATCTTTCACATATTCTTATTAGCCTCTATTTTTAGCGCCATTATTATAAATTACCATTTATTAAATTTAGCATCATAAACGTAATGGAGGACGCCCTCCAGCTCGGTGGAGCGATGATCTTTGTAGGGCTGCTGCATGAGAGTGCACTTGGAGAGGCCTATGTCCAGCATTTGACTGCTATGATGACGATGATGATAAAATTTAGCATAGTGGGAACCCCTAATATTCTAAATTTAATTCAAAGTAACCCTATTCTTAGTGCCTGGTTGGTCGGACAGCGTGCTTTGTCTATAGAAATATCTCAGTTGGAGTTCAGAGTCTAGAATTGTGCCAGGTAGAATCTTAATAAACTCTCCCTATTATACTGTGACCTAACATCGTTGGTGATATGTGGGCGTTTTATTAAACAAAGGTACGGCATCCACTGATTAGGTATCAAAATGCATTGTTGCACTATCTATTTTGAAAAACCTCAGGTCCCATAAGGGTTCAATTAAAGCACATATAAATAAAACAACAAGGAAGAATGTCGGATGAAATAATGACAAAACAGATATATAATGGAGTGGAAAAGTGGAAGGATGTAGGTACCGGGAAGACCTAGACTATCTTACCATGATTAAATACATCGTGTCTTATCAAGTCAAGAGTCTCCGTAACCGACGAGCGTGTATGAGACGAAACATGAGAGTGGAGGAAGCCAGTGAGGTATGTAAGGAAAGAACCTTTGGAACTCTGTACTCTCTGCCTACCCCGGAAGGGGTCATGCGTGATGATATAAATAGATAGATAAATAAAACAGTTTATAGATCGACAACATTTAAGTTTGAATTTTCTTTAAATAACAATTCTATTCAAATTCACTGTCGCTATATTCTCCTCCAACCAAGAATTCTTTATCACAACTGCTTTTGCACTGTCTTTTTGAAGCCTTCTTAGCTCTTGAAGTGCATTTAAATCTGCTGCATATATTCTTATAAGAATTGTTGCAAGCTTTCTTGCAAACTTTAGCCGCTTTTTTGCTACAAGATGTTTGCCAATTATTTTTTCTCGTACTTAGATATTGTTTCTTGTCGGTTTTTACCTGGTTTTCGTATAACAGATCTTGTAGAAGCTTGGTATGTTTCTTCTTTGGTACTTTTCCATTCTAAAATTGGTTAACGTTAAGATTAGGCAACTTAAGAGAAATGCCTATAAAGATGAATTTAAAGTCAAAAAGGGGCGTGGATGCGAATTTCAAAACACCGTGGTAATCTGGTGTAGGTATGTATGAAAAGCTAGATGATGATGAGTTTATGTAAATAAGTTTAGTATATTTTAAATAAGTTTTTTTGGGTGTGTGTTGATGATGAATGATCTACGCTGTCGGGCACGGGGTCTTTACAGCTTCACGGGACAAGAGGGCGAGTGTGCACCCACTACGCTCGAGCCAGAAGGGCAAGGGGGCAACTAGCTCAAGGGCGCCTCAAGGAGGAACGTCCTCGGCTTGGGCAGTTTCTATGGGGAAGGGCATGTCTCGCCGTGGTGCTTAGGTGCCACCGGCTGGCGGGCAAGGGATTCTTCGCCCTCGCCGGCGAGGTCGGTGTTTGATCCTGTGTGCGGTATCTGTATCTCGGATACAGATTCTTTTGGAAGAAGGGATGTAAGTGCATCGGGAGGATCGGTGAGAACATGCCGTGACAGGAGAGGATTTTAAATAAGCATGAGACAGTCAATTAATGTAGGTTTAATAATATCAGCGTGTATTGTCAAACTGCTAGGCAAATATTAGGTCGTGGGGGAGACCACGCGGACCCCGTGCGGTTTGGTGGAGGTACGTTTGTGACCTGCTGTTGGAACTTCACAAGCCGCCTATAAGGCTTCCAACTCGGCTTAACGACTACCACATTAAGTGGTAACGGGGACCAACGGTTTAAAGTGCCTCCCGAAGGACCTAAGCGGTCAAATATGATAATGCCACACGGTCACCCATGTCGATCGTTAAGAATATCGCGATTGCACAGTGTTAATAACGCCTCAAACCTGTGTAGGTTTAAATATGTGTTTCTATTTAATGTCTGGAATCCTGCCCCCCTATACAAAGTGTATCATGAATAACGCAAGCCCTCAGAAACCCCGATTAGATAATTGCTTCACAAATTCCAACACAAAACCAATTTTCCAAATTTAAAATTTTAACCCCTTTTTATGCACATTTATACCCCAATTAACTATGAAACTTGTACGTGTATGTGTGCGAATTGATAAATACGTTTTAGAAATGCATTTGAAAGCTCCGTATTGTTTTGAATCAAAAATAAATTTAGTTTATTATAGAGCACTAAGAGAAGAGAGTAACAGCATTTTTTTACAAATTTAATAAAAAATGTGACTTACATTAAAACTAGTTGGAATCAATTCAGTTATTGATTTAGTACAAACTACTTTCAGGTCTTGCGTTTATTATTTTACACGTTGTATAGACAGACAATAAGCTCGCCCACTACTTAACAGTACACCTTTGCCACCCCCGCTGGGGGAATATAGGAGTGATGTAGTTTTTTTTTTTATATTTAGTGTAAAAAAACCACCGTCACGCCTATATTCCCCAAGCAGGGGTGGCAGAGGTGTACTGAGTACACCCACGTTTCGCCGACGATTTTAGGTCCCATGTAATACGAGGCGAGCCTATTGCCACAACCGGGCACAATTCCAGACTCCGGACTCGTACTGGGAAATTTTCGTTAGAAAAACTACACTTGTCCGACCGATTTGAACCAGGACCTCGTGATTACAAAGCGATGCGCTTTGCCACTAGACCAACGAGGCAGTCAATATTTAATGTAAAATTTTATAAATTTATTGTAAAATCAATACATTATGGTATTGATTATATATATATATATATATATATATATATATATATATATATATATATATATATATATATATATATATATATATATATATATAATCACTATCGAACAAAGATAATATATATCACTCACTTTCAGAATAATAATTAAAACAGCCCTCCGTTGACGTTTTGGCTTATATGTTTCCCACAAATGTGGACTTCTCAAATAGTCTCCCGAAAAATCTGTTTGAAGTTTGTACCATTTCTTCAAAGTACTAACTCTTTCTTCGTTAAGTAGCACTAAAGATTTCAATAACTTAACAAATTCAGTCCTCGTGTTATTGTTTTGGAAATAAAATTTAATTGGACCATTGGATGCATTTCTGTTACAATCTGTTGGAAAATATAAATGTAATGACCATGAATCAGGCCATAAAAAATATTGTTGTTGAAAGGATACGTACTTCCAGTGCAAAATAAACTTAAAACAATTATTAAAATTAAACTGTTTTGTATCATTTCAGTATAAATTTATGGTATGATGCCTTTTGACATTGATTAGAATTTTTATCGCAGTAGCCAACAAGGTTTATTAAATTCATTCGATTGGATAATATCCGTGAAAACATTAAAAAAAAGCAAATACTTAATGCACACAAGGTTTGATTTAAAATTAGTTATCACTAGTAATCACTATAGAGAGCTATAGAGAGATAGTGTGAAATAAGACGAAAAATTATGCAAATGGATTGACAGTTGGAGGGTGTTATGTATACAAGGTGTAACATAATTAACGCAAGACCTGAAAGTAGTTTGTTCTAAATCTCTCAATTTTATTGTATCTTACATTTTTTTTAAATTTGCAAAAAATGCTGATACTCCTTCAGTGCGCTACAACAAACGACTTGGTATTTCGACATGTCGACTTCGGATTTCGACATGTCGAGTTGTTATAACGACATGTAGACTTCGTATTTTGACATGTCGACTTGGTATTAAGACATGTCAACTTCGAAATACGACATGTCAACTGCGTAAAACGACATGTCGACTTTGCGAAACGATATGTCGACTTTGTAAAACGACGTGTCGCCTTCATGAAACGATATGTCGACTTGATATTTCGACATGTCGACTTGGTATTTCGATATGTCGACTTGGTATTTCAACATGTCGACTTGGTATTTCGACATCTGGACTAGGTATTTCGACATGTCCACTTGGTATTCCACATACCGACTTGGTGTTTTGACATGTCGACTTGGTATTTCGACTTGTCGACTTGGTATTTCTACAAGTCGACTTCGTTTTTCAGCGTTTGTCAGCGGTAATGACGGCCTATCATGGACATGTAGCTTCTATACTGCGATACGGTGTAATTTTTTGGGGTAACTCAACTGATAAGATGCAGGTATTTAAAGCTCAAAAAAGGTGTGTGCGTGCGATAACTGGTCTAGGAATGAGAGAATCATGTAAAGGAAAATTTAAAGGTTTAAGGATACTAACGGTACCCTCTCTTTACATCTGCGAGGTTGCAGCTTTTGTAAAAAGTAATATGCATATGCACAATACATATCCTATAGGAAGCCGTCGTGAACATACCATACACCCAATGCCTTGTAAGACACATCTCATGCATAAAAGCATAGTCTGTATGGGCCCTACTATTTATAATAAAATACCCCTACACATAAGGAAAATTAGTAGTGCTAATATTTTTAAAAATATGTTAAGTAATTTTTTAATAGACAAAAAGTACTATTCCGTTGACGACTTCATAGAGGGAAAATAGCATTATAATTTTTTTTTTTCATACTAATAATAATATCATTAATATGATTTTTAAATTAATTTAATAATAATTTGGGGCATTTTGCCTGAGTATGGTATAAATGGCACTCTGCTGCGGGCCGTCCAGTCCACTTATGTGGACTGCAAGGCATGCGTACGGGTGGGTGGTAACATGTCACCCTGGTTTGACGTTGAAATCGGCGTCAAGCAGGGTTGCGTGTTGTCCGCTAGACTGTTTATAATATATTTGGATAAAAGTCTTCAAAGACTGAAAGCGATGAATGAAGGTGTACAAATGAGTGATCTGGTGGTAAATCATCTACTATATGCAGATGACGCGGTTTTGATAGCGCCAACAGCCACTGATCTGCAATCACTAGTCACAGTTATGAAAGACGACTGCATGAAAAATGGCTTACATTTGAATGTGAAGAAAACCAAAATTATGGTTTTTGAACGGGAAGAAACCAGAACGAATGCAAGGATTGTGGTTGGGAACGATGTGCTGGAGCAAGTGAATGAGTTTGTATATCTTGGATGCGCATTCAGTAAGGATGGAAAATACAACGCTGACATAGAGAGAAGAGTGAGTGCAGGGAACAGAGTGAACGGCGCGATGGGAAAGCTACTTGGGAGCCGGCACTTAAGCCGAAAGGCGCAGCTGGCCATACATAATGGAGTGCTTGTCCCAACGCTGTTATATGGCAGCGAGAGCTGGATATGTAAGAAGGAGAATGAAAGTAGGATAAATGCGGTGGAAATGCGAGCTCTGCGGAAGATGTGCGGAGTGAAGCTGACCGACCGTATTCGCAACAGCGTAGTAAGAAAGCAAATAGGTATGAAAGAGAATATCGGTGTGAAGATGAGAAAGGGTATGCTCCGTTGGTTCGGGCATATAAAAAGAATGTCCGAAGGAAGAATGACAAAACTGATATACAATGCGAAAGTGGAAGGATGTAGGTACCGGGGAAGACCTAGACTATCTTACCATGACCAAATAGACCGGGTCTTATCTAAAGGACAAGTCAGGAGTCTTCGTAACCGGCGAGCGTGTATGAGACGAACTATGAGAGTAGAGGAAGCCAGAGAGGTTTATAAGGAAAGAGCCTGTTGGAACTCTGTACTCTCTGGCTACCCCGTAAGGGATCTGGCGTGATGATATAGATAGATAGATAAATAATAAGATAATAATAATATGACATTTATATATTTTATAATACTTTATAATTTTGTACGCCTGATGCATGGCAGGATATAGTAGAAATTATGACTATATACATGTAACATCCTATCTAACCTATTATCCACAAATAAATAATTTGAATTTGAATTTTCGACTTGTCGACTTCGCATTTTGACTTCGTATTTTGACATATCGACTTTGTAAATAGACATGTCGACTTCGTATATCGACATGTTGACTTGGTGATTCAAATGTCGACGTGGTATTTCGACATGTCGACTTCATGGATCTAAATGTCGACTTCGTGGATCTAAATGTTGACATTGTAAATCGACATGTCAACTTTGTATTTCGACAAGTCAACTTCGTGAATCGAGTGGTCGACTTCGTATTTCGATATGTCGACTGGGTATTTAGACATGTCGACTTGATATTTCGACATGTCCATTTCGTATTTCGACTTGACGTCTTCGCATGTCGACTTCGTATGTTGACATGTCGACTTTGTAAATCTGCATGTCGACTACGTAAATCGATATGTCGACTTCGTATTTTGACATGTTCACATGTTCACTTGTCCGTGTGGGGACGGATCAAGAATACAGTCTCCCCACCGCATGCTGGCCTAACAGCGGGTCGTAAGAGCCAACCAAATCCAGCAACAAATACCGCAAGCGGTAGTTCAAGCGAGGCAGTACTCTGGTGCCACACCGGAAGAGGGCTCGCTTGGGCTGAGTGTTGCCGGAAGCAGGGCACCACTCTCTGGAATGGCGATACACATGGCATCCATAACCCTAGTTAGTTGGGTTACTAGTCGACATGCGAAGACGTCAAGTCGAAATACGAAATGGACATGTCGACTTGGTATTTCGACATGTCCATTTCGTATTTCGACTTGACGTCTTCGCATGTCGACTTCGTATTTTGACATGTCGACTTTGTAAATCTACATGTCGACTACGTAAATCGATATGTCGACTTCGTATTTTGACATGAAAAGCAGGGCACCACTCTCTGGAATGGCGATGCCATGTGTGGCATCCATAGCCCTAGTTAGTTGGGTTACTGCTAGGAGATCATAGCCCACAGGTGCCGTAAGTGGTGCCTAAGGGGCTTGTAGGACGAGAGGATGGGCAGCAGCATCCTCTTAATACCTACTTACGCTATTCTGCGATCGCCAACCCGCCTGCCGAGCGTGGCGATTATGGCATCATCCCCCTAATGACATCCACAAATATTAAACGGCCCCTAGTCCCCGGCGGCCCCGCTAGTCCTGGCCACGGTAGCAGCCACGGTAACGGCGGGGCAGGGGGTGCTAAGAATCCCTGGAAGAAGCATGGCTACCGACAACGAAGACCATTGGCCCTGGCAACTTTTAACACGCGCACACTGCCAACTGACGAAAAGATCGACGAGTTAGAGGAAGAATTGAGCAAGTTATACTGGGATATCATAGGCTTATCTGAAGTCCGAAGAGAGGGTGAGGACTCGATAACACTTAAATCCGGTAACTTGCTCTATTTCCGGGAGGGCGACCAGCAGTCCCAGGGTGGTGTCGGGTTTATAGTCCACAGGTCTCTCGTGAACAACGTAGTCAAGATCGAGAGTGTGTCGACCAGGGTAGCGTACCTGATATTCAAAATGACTGAAAGGTATTCACTGAAAATTATACAGGTATACGCACCGACTTCGACACACCCCGACGATGAGGTAGAGGCTATGTATGAGGATATGTCTAGAGCCATACATACCTCTAAAACTAACTACACCGTTGTCATGGGGGACTTTAACGCGAAACTGGGCAGACGAGGCGACGATGAGCTGACAGTGGGAACCTTTGGTACTGGACAACGGAATCCCCGGGGCCAAATGCTGGCTGACTTCATGGAGAAGGAGGGACTCTTTATGATGAACTCCTTCTTCCAGAAGCGGGAACACCGTAAATGGACCTGGGTTAGCCCCGATGGTGTTACAAGAAACGAGATAGACTTCATCATGTCGACGAGGCGGCACATATTCAATGATGTCTCTGTGATCAACGCAGTTAAAACTGGAAGTGATCACTGACTAGTAAGAGGCACATTGAATATCAACTTCAAGCTTGAAAGGTCTAGACTGGTGAAGTCTACACTCCGTCCAGCACCTGTCCAGATTCAGGAGCCCGATAGATTTCAGCTCGAACTGCAGAATCGCTTCGAAGGTCTAGGTGAGTGCATAAACGTGGACGATTATAACAGCAGGGTAGTGGAAACTGTCCATACGGTCGGGCTCAAGTTCTTTAAAACCCACCTTACAAAAAGAACCAAAAAGCTCTCAGGCGTTACCCTCAAGCTTATGGAGGAAAGACGCAGGATGGTCTTGCAGTCTCCAGAAGAAGTTTCCGAATGCCAGCGGCTCAATAGGCAGATCTCTAAGTCTCTGACTCGCGATGTACGCGAGTATAATACTGAAAAAATAAGAGAGACTATCGAGCGCAACAAAGGCCCTAAAGTGTTTGCAAGGGATCTGTCTATCGGACAGAGCCGGCTGAGTAAGCTGAAGACCGGAGACGGCAGGATTGTATCCTCTACACCGGAACTCATGAGGGAAGTCGAGAAGTTCTACGGCCAGCTTTACACATCAGTACAATCACCTGTCTGCAATCCGGCTATAGACCCAAGAGCCAAATTGACCCGACACTATACCGATGACATCCCGGACATCAGTCTGTGCGAGATTAGTACGGCTCTCAAACAGCTCAAGAACAACAAGGCGCCAGGCGATGACGGTATAACAGCCGAGCTTCTCAAGGCTAGTGGAAAGCCGATATTGAGGGCTCTCCAGAAACTATTCAACACCGTCATCCTCGAGGGCAAAATGCCACAGTCATGGCGCGGAAGTGTGGTGGTCCTCTTCTTCAAAAAAGGTGATAAAACCCTCTTGAAGAATTATAGACCCATCTCACTTCTGAGCCACGTCTATAAACTGTTTTCGAGAGTCATCACGAATCGTCTCGCGCGCAGACTAGATGACTTCCAGCCTCCCGAACAAGCCGGTTTCCGAAAAGGCTTCAGCACCATAGACCACATTCATACGCTGCGACAGGTCATACAGAAGACTGAAGAGTATAACCTGCAACTATGCTTAGCGTTTGTGGATTATGAGAAGGCCTTCGATTCGATCGAGACTTGGGCTGTACTACAGTCTCTCCAGCGGTGCCAAGTTGACTACCGGTATATCGAGGTGCTGAAGAGTTTGTACGAAAACGCTACTATGTCAGTCCGCCTTCAGGACCAGAGCTCGAAACCTATTCAACTGCAGCGTGGTGTGGGACAGGGAGACGTTATATCCCCGAAACTGTTCTCCGCCGCGCTGGAAGATGTCTTTAAGCTTCTGGACTGGAGAGGACTAGGTATCAACATCAACGGCGAGTACATCTCTCACCTTCGATTTGCCGATGCTATCGTGCTCATGGCGGATACCCTGGAAGACCTCAGTGCCATGCTCGACGACCTCAGTAGAGTCTCTCAACAAGTAGGTCTTAAAATGAACATGGACAAGACGAAGATCACGTCAAACGTCCATGTAGCTACCAACTTCTATAAAGGTTGGAGACTCTACGCTCGAAGTTGTTGACGATTATATATACCTGGGACAAAGAATCCAATTAGGTAGGTCCAACTTCGAGAAAGAGGTCAATCGTCGAATCCAGCTCGGTTGGGCGGCGTTCGGGAAGCTACGTAACATCTTCTGGTCCAAAATTCCGCAGTGTCTCAAGACAAAAGTCTTTGACCAGTGTGTGTTGCCAGTAAAGACTTACGGCACTGAGACATGGTCGCTTACGATGGGCCTCATAAGAAGGCTCAAGGTCACCCAAAGGGCGATGGAGAGAGCTATGCTCGGAGTTACCCTGCGGGATCGAATCAGAAACGAGGAGATCCGCAGGAGGATGAAAGTCACTGACATAGCACTCAGAATTGCTAAACTTAAGTGGCAGTGGGCGGGGCACATCGCTCGTAGAACTGACGGCCGTTGGGGCAGAAAGGTTCTCGAATGGCGACCACGTACCGGAAGACGTGGAGTGGGTAGGCCCCCTACAAGATGGACCGATGACCTGGTGAAGGTCGCGGGTAGAATTTGGATGCGTACAGCACAAAGCCGGTCGTTGTGGCGGTCTTTAGGGGAGGCCTTTGTCCTGCAGTGGACGTCTTTCGGCTGAAGAAGACTTGGTGATTCAAATGCCGACGTGGTATTTCGACATGTCTACTTCGAAAAACGACATATCGACTCCGTAAAACGACATGTTGACTTGGTAAAACGACATGTCGACTTCGTAAGACGACATGTCGACTTTGTGAAACGGTATGTCGACGTTGTAAAACGACATGTCGACTTCGTTAAACGATGTGTCGACTTTGAAAAACGACATGTCGACTTTGTAAAATTTCATGTCGCCTTTGTAAAACGACATGTCGATTTTGTGAACCGGCATATTGACTTCGGAAAAAGACATTCTGACTTAGTAAAACGATATATCCGTACAAGGTGTGAATAATTTAACAGTCGAAAATTCATACTTTTCAGGGCAGTCATTTTTAAGTCTACGTTTTTTTAGCTAATACTATTTTCAAGTTATTTTTTTTCTAACTTGTTGTTATTCATTTGATTGGAATTGTTATATAATGTTAACATATTTATGAATTATTGCATTCATAATGAATCAAATGTTTATGTCAAGTTGTTCACCGGTGACGTGTTAAGTTATTCACCTAAGAAACATACTCCAAAATCAAGTACGTACCAAATAATGAGGTTAAGAATTTATACAACATGTCGACTTCGTAAAACGACATGTTGACTACAAAATTCTATTTATTAATACCATTCCTAATTAAATAATTATATTATTATATTTTTTCTAGACACACATTTAAAGAACCTTTTAGAAATAAGAAGTTTGTCCTTAACCTTCCATGACCGATCATAATAAACCGATGGTGAATTATCAGCCGTGTATTTTTTATACAGCTTCGCCTTAGGCGTAACTACATTATAATCAATTAAATTCTTATCATGTTTTAGACTAATATTCAATTACGAAAACAAATTGTATATGAATCGGCATGTTGCCAGCGTCATGAAAAAATTGACGTAATAGAAATTACAGTGTTACCTCGTGTGGACGGATTTGAATAATGAAAGTTCTGAAATGAGATTTCCCATAATATTGGGCGTAATATTCGTGGTTTATGTTAAGGTAATAATAATATCGGTCTATACTGACTGTCCTACTGCTGGGCAAAGGCCTTCCCTTACCTGGGCTACGCGGACCCAGTGCGGATTGGTCAAGGCAGGTGTGTGTTTACTTGCTCTTAGACTTTATCAAGCCGCCTATAAAGCTTCCAACTTGGCTTAACGACTTCCACATTAAGTGATAACCGAAACCGACGGCCACACGCAATGAAAATGCCACAAATCTTGGTGACCGCCGCGCGAAGAACACCGCGGTCGCACAGCGCTGCGAGCGATATAAGGTATTATTCTTCGGCTGCATTAACGATGCGTTAACGATTGTAGAGACGCCACTTGGCTACAGAGTCAGATAAGCGAGATAGATATTCCATCTGTCATAAGCAAAGTTGGGCAATAATTATTTTGCAATTAAAATACTTAGAATTCTATCGCGGTTTATTTTTAGTTTACAAGTTCCCGACGTTTCGAGTGCTCTAAGGCAACCATGGTCACGGGAGGGACTGAGGCGTTTCACGTCTAAAAGTCATAGTTTTACCAAATTTAAATGCAATTGAAATTTCAATCAATTGATTCTACAATAATAATCGCTTGAATAATCCACTGGTCATGTGGATATTTTTATAATGATATTAATGAAACTCATTTGCAGGTAACATTAACAGATGAACTTCAATTTAAAGTGAACCACAATGCGATCAAAGGTCCTTTCTCGACGCTACTGAATTCAATAGTGAAGGTCAATGAGAAGAGAATGAAGGTTATGAAGCAGATGACACATCTTCAGGATTACGACGTGATACCTAGTATCTATTTGAGAACTGACAATTATGACGAAAATTACTTTTTTCTGTTAAATGATCAGGTAAGGAACTCTTACTTGGACGGGACCCTGGTGTTAGATAGAAATACGTTTAGCTATGCTGGCCGGGGTTTAAAATAATGGGCTGCTTAAGGGATCTTAGACGACTTAGGGTGAGAGCCCCTAGCGTCCAGTCGTTATATGCACCTTGATAAGTTCCAACAGCAGGTGGCGACAAACCATATACCACTACACGGCACCATGATTGCGTGGTGGCATGCCCTCTTAAATCGATTTGTAGGGTAATGCAAATAAAATAAACAACAGCGGGTTCACATATTTTGGTGGATTATTTAAAACAATAATAATAACCTAACTCCCTAGGTAGGTATCAACATTTTGCAAATTGCTTAGTTAATTTTTAATATTAGAGGTTTGTGGTCCGGTTATACTTGATAAAACCTAACCTATCGGTAATATCAACTGTTTCAGCTTTTACGCCGCTTTTGGGTATGTGTGTGTGTTTGAATGACTAGCTGTTGGCCGAGGGACCTTTACAGCTTTACCGGGCAAGATCTCTAAACTTTTTTGCACCTGACGTTTAGGGTATGGTCAAATAGCCGACGGAGCGCGACGTAAGCGATCGGCTACGTTTGGTCGTGACGTTTGCCGCTGCCCCGAGCGGGGCTGCGCTGTTTCCCGTACATTCCAGTACATTACAACATTACAACTCCCCAAGCCGCGCCACCGTCGCGCTCCCGTCGGCTATAGTACTTACATTTATATATATAGAAGGTATAACTAATTATAAATAATTTCTTAACAGGATTATAGTTATGAGGAAAAGGAAAGAAAAGAAAAACCAATAATCACGTTTTACACAAACTTGCTGTAACACTTTTGTTATTGTAAGAAGTGCCTCCGCAAAAAAGACAAAGGCTACAAAAGAGTAATTATGGATACTGCTATTTTTTTTAAATAAACAAATTCTTTAAATCCAGTATATTATAAGTGATCAAACGAACTTACCTGAAGTGAAGTTCGATCATTATTATACGAAGTCCTTCGTTCGAAGATATAAACATGCAGCTCTCTCTACTCGCTTGGCAAGCCGCTAAGTTTTTTAGAAACGTCAACGCCTCCTCTATGGTATCTGTGGACATAACCTCTGCGACCATTCCTTTTAGAAGTAGTACATTTCAACTTTACCAACGGGCAGGGCGGGTTGGGTACTTATATCTTCGAACGAAGGACTTCGTATAATAATGATCGAACTTCACTTCAGGTAAGTTCGTTTGATCACTTATTATACTGTGTCCTTCGTTCTCGATATAAACATGCAGCTGTTTAGAGCTATAAGGGTAAAGTTGAAGTATACCACATGAATGTCATTTTTAAGCGTGAGCTCTAAAACATAATATGTCATGAGTACATTTGTATAACACATTCCTGTTGTTTGCATTGCTACACAACACAAATACAACATATATTGTTTCTTACAACCAGTCTGTCTAACTTATTCAAAATAAATTTATTTAATCAAATTCTATAACATGTTTTGCTGTTATATAACATATATAGCGTTGATCCATCCCAACAAAATTCTTTAAAGCACCTGTTATAGCAAACCTGTTGTCCATAACTCATTACTACCGGGTAATAATAATCAATCATTACTTATCAGATATCATATCAGTGCATTCTCCATCTGTTATGTCTTCTATATATAGATTTTTTTTTTTTTTTTATAGTAGTCTCTTTATATAACGAGAGTTGAGGAATTACCGATCCAGAACTTTGTTTATATGAAATTAATCCCTTTATAATAATTCTTGTATCATAAAAAACCCTTCCGAAACGAACTATGAGAGTGGAGGACGCCAGTAAGTAAAGAATCTGTTGGAACCCCGCACCCCCCTGCCTACCCCGCAAGGGGTCTGGCGTGACGATATAGATAGAGATAGATAGAAAACTCTTACTGTGTACTAGATCTGGAAACAAAGTATGTTAGTACCCAATCTATAACAATATAAGACAAATAAGACAGGGAAACCTGTTTCCCCACTAAAGTGTCTTCCAAGTGGGCCTTTTTTTTTTTTTTTTTTTTTTTTTTTTTTATCAAATGATCTCGTTTTTGAGTACAGTACCAGACAAAGGCTACAAATTATATTGGTGATTATAAGGATGCTTTGCTATAATTACTTATTTAATTTATGATAAAGTATTTTCCTTTACGTCAAAGTTCGGTTATATTTAATGTTAGTTATATTTATAATCTTTAAAGATGTACATATACCAAAATTTAACATTTTTGTACTAGAGGCCTTTGTACTAATGTCCTTATCTAGAGCTATTCCTCACCTAAGGCTATGTACATTAACTATATGATCTCGCCCCCCCTCCTCCCCCATTTTTGGGTTTGGAACGAAGGGCAGTGCTGATGTGTGGTAACCTAATTTAACCTGCCCCACTGTTAAACTATACTACTACTATTATTATATATTTCGAAACTATCCCGGAATCATTTCCATGTCCTGAGTGGCCACCTAAATATTTATGTATCACTTAACAATTCGTTCTTGCGCAATAACGCCCGCGAACATTCATTTTTGGTAATACGATCGGGCCACCCCTGACCCGTTATATTACTGATGAAAATTATACTCAAATTTACTAATTTAGTAATGACTTAAGTAGCGAATAAGTCACAGGCAACTAGACCAAACCACGGACTATAACTTTATGATATTGGGAATCCTATTCATAACTTAACTTTTTCATACCCTTAAATGCCACACTTCCTCTGCTTCTTTGTATGTGGCTGTTTTTTATAAGTAGCAACTGTAAGGAGTAACTTTCTAGTAAGTTCTAGATTTCCAACTGTGAGAATTGAGTGTCACTTAACTTATACATGTAGTACCTACGTATCATTCATATTTCATTTAATATCATAATATTTTTTGCGCCCTCGCCTACCCACTTGGGATCTGGCGTGGTCTTATAATTAATAATAAATAAATAATATCAAGTTCCCTAAGACTAAGGTTATTGCAGATACTACCTAATATTTATCATACCTGTGATAAAAATATACTTTTGATTATTCTTGTTTAAGATAATCTATACTTTTAAATATTGTAACTCAATATTTCATCAACTATATCATGTCAACCTAATATCATTAAATTTTTAAATAGGTATTATTATTAAGTCATTTGCATGACTTTATTTTCTTTTTATATATAGATACATTAATAAGATACATGTAACATGTGGATGTAATAATTTAAATGTAACAATATGAAAAATGCAAATTTTTTGTATGACATTTCCAATTCAATATTTTTACACTGAACCACCTTCAAATAAATTACAGCATGTATAGTGCTCTAAAACCACCTGTTTCCATAATAGTAGCAGGTTGTGTTTGTGTCATATCTCCGATATCCTAACTGTACCAGAACCATCACTGGTGCTCAATATAAATGTGCACATTCAAAACTAAACACAAACCTATTTTTTATAGTTATTAATTACTTGAATAATTTTATTTGATGATATATTATTTATTGATTATCATATTATCAAACAAAAGTACAATAAAAACATCTAATTCTTCAATTCATGAATTGATGTATAATAAGTGATCAAACGAACTTACCTGAAGTGAAGTTCGATCATTATTATACGAAGTCCTTCGTTCGAAGATATAAACTATATTAGCAGCTCTCTCGAGTCGCTTGGCAACCGCGCGTCATTTAGAAACTTCAAAAGCCTCTATGGTATCTGTGGACATAACCTCTGGAACCATTCCTTTTAGAAGTAGTACATTTCAACTTTACCAACGGGCAGGGCGGGTTGGGTACTTATATCTTCGAACGAAGGACTTCGTATAATAATGATCGAACTTCACTTCAGGTAAGTTCGTTTGATCACTTATTATACTGTGTCCTTCGTTCTCGATATAAACTATATTAGCAGCTGTTTAGAGCTATAAGGGTAAAGTTGAAGTATACCACGTAAAGGCTTCATTTTTTTTTTTTTTTTTTGAGCGTGACCTCTTAAAAGTAACATATCATGAGTATATTTGTACTATAACACATTCCCGTTCTTTGTATTGCCATACAACACAAACACAACAAATATATACACCTATATTGTTTCTTACAACCAGTCTGTCTATGATATAAACTTATTTAAAATAAATTTATATAATCAAATTCTATAACATGTTATGTTTTGTAGTGTAGATCCATCCCAACAAAACCTTTAAAGCACCTGTTATGTACCTTTATACCACACCTGTTGTCCAAAATTCATTAATACCGGGTAATATTAATCAATCATTACTTATCAGATATCAGTGCAGTCTCCATCTGTTATGTCTTCTATAGAGATCTTTCTTCTATAGATATCTTCTATATAACAGGAGTTGAAGAATTGCCCATCTAGAGTTTTGTTTATATAAAATTAAATCCTTTATAATAATTCTTGTATCATTGACAACCATTATGAGACGAACTATGAGAGTGAAGAAAGCCAGGCAGGCATGCAAGGAAAAAACCCGTCGGAACCTTGCACTCTCTGCCCACCCCGCAAGAAATCTGGCGTCATAATATGGATAGAGATAGATAGAAACCCTTACTGTGTACTAGACCTGAAAACAAAGTCTGTTAGTACCCAATCTATAACAATATGATACAAATATAACAGGGAAACCTATTTCCCCACTAATGTGTTTTCCAACAGGCATGTGGTTCTTTTTTTTTTTTTTTTGTCAAATGATCTCTTTTTGAGTACAGTACCAAGCAAAGGCTACGAATTAATTTGGTGATTATAAGAATGTTTTTGCTATCATTACATATATAATTTGTTTTTTTTTTTTTTTTTTATATCAACATTCTGCTATATTTAATGACAGTTATATTTTTAATCTTTAAAGATGTACATATATCAAAATTTAACATTTTTTGTACTAGAGGCCTTTGTACTAATGAGCTTATATGGAATTAAGTCCGATGAAGCTGTAAAGGCCTCGCGGCCATCCGCGTATATCACTCACACACACACACATCTTATCTGGAGATATTCCTCACATAAGGCTATGTGCTTTACCTATATAATCTCGCCCCCCCCCCCCCCAATTTTAGAGTCTGGAACGAAGGGCAGTATTAATGCGTGGTAAACAAACATAACCTACCCCAGTGTTATTACTATACCACTATTATTAATTCAATTTAAATTTCGAAACTATCCCGGAATCATTTCCATGTTCTGAGTGTGCGCCGACAAATAAATCCTTGGCTACATAAATCTTTATGTATTACTTAACGATTCATTCCTGCGCAATAACGCCCGCGAACATTCGTTTTGGCAATACGATCGGGCCACACCTGAACCAATTACATTACTGATGAAAAAATACACTCCTAATTTAGTAATAACTTGAGAAGCGAATAAGTTACAGTCTGCTAAACCGAACCACGGGTTACAACTGTATCATATTGGGAATCCTATTCATAACTGAATTATTTCATACCATGAAATTTTCATTTCATACCACTCTTCCTTTGCTTCTTTGTATGTAACTGTATTTATAAGTAAAAAAAAATTGCAATGCGTAACTTTCTAGTTAGTTCTAGATGTCCAACCGTGAGAATCGAGTGCTACTCAACTTATTATTATGTATCCCCCATTAATAATAAATAAATAATATCAAGTTCCTTAGGACTTAGATTATTGCTGATACTACATAATATTTATCATACCTGTGATAAGCATATGCTTTTGATTATTCTTGTTTAAGATAATCCATACTTTCAAATAATGTAACTCAATATTTCATCCACCGTAGCATGTCAACATAATATCATTAAATTTTCAGATGGATATTATTATCAAGTCATTTGCATGACTTTATGTTCTTTTATATATAGATACCTATTTATAAGATACATGTAACATGTGGATGTAATAATTTAAATATAACAATACCCAAAATTGCAAATTTTTGTATGATATCTCAATCCAATATTTTTTACTGAAACACCTTTAAATAAATTACAACATATATAGTGCTCTAAAACCAACTTGTTATTTTAATGGTAGCCGTTTGTGCTTGTGTTATCATAAGTATACCAGAAACATCACTAGTGTTCAAAATAACTGTACACATTCCAAACTAATTACAAAACTATTTTTTATAGTTATTAATTTCTTGAATAATCTTATTTAATTACATATTATTTATTGATTATCATATGATCAAACAAAAATACAGTAAAACCATCTAATTCTCCCAATGATGAATTGATGTATAGCTTTCCATTGTGTGTGCCTCAAATTTCTAATATTATTAAGTACACTATAATTGATGCAGGAAATAATCAAAAACCCAAAACCATTGAACTCATTACATGATAGAAAACTGAATAGGTACTAATAAATATTTTATTAGTATATTTATTACGACTGTAAGGTCTATTGCTAGCATTAAGATTTTGTTTTATTGTTTTTTTTTTTTTTTTTTTTTTTTTTATATATATCAATTATTAAACAATAGTGTTTCTAATAATAATGTTTCTATACATAATGTTAAACATATGTATGACAAGATTCACTTGTCTGAAGTGCAAGTACTTGCACAAAACCAATAAAATTATGTTTGTCGTTGAAGGCATTATTAGTGTCATAGATACATACCAAAGTCAGTGAATACCCTTAGCCTCCAATATTATGGTTTCTTTGTAAAACCCATTATGTATTCCTGATTGTTTTCCTGAATTTTTCAGCAACTTAAAAACCAAGTCCTTGTGTAAAATGCCTATCATGCTTTTTGTACCTCACTTTCTTTGGTAGGAGATTTCCAATGTCCAACGTGATGTTGTTTTTGGTGAACTGATAGGTACACTGTGACTTAATATTTTCACACCCAGGATGAGGATTGTTGTTCTATATTGGTTACAACGGTGGTCGTTTTATGAAATTTTAACTACTGGCTATGACTAGCTAGTTAATAATTCCATATTGATAATCCACTATATTAACACTCTTTTTATGCAAAATATATACTGCTGACCTTAAAGGTTCTTATCTCAATAAAGGTTTCATGACTGTATTGTTAGGATTTATCTTTTCTGGCTACCCTGCAAGGAGCCTGGGTTGATAATATTGATAGATAATTATTAGTTTTATGTTAACTGGATAGACCAGGTATTTTATATTATCTTTTAAGTATCTTTGTGCATAACACAAATTATCCCACAACCCGCCTGCCGCAGCATCCATAGGATAAGATATTATATTTGGAATGAATCTACAGTCCTGTTGCTTGTCAGTTACAACAGGCATTGCCATTAGTATATTACTTTGGCTTATTTGGTTATAAACCCTGTTCAGGAATAAGTATTGCTGGATTTAACTTTTTAATACAAGTACTCATAATTTTGCACAATTCTTTGTGTAATAAGCTCCAGTTTGGGCTATTTCAGTATTATTATACAAGTATGTCTAATACGTTTCTGCAAAGGAGTGACTTTTGTTATTAATAATGTATTGTTATACATAAACAATGTCATGTTAATTACCCTTTCAGTAAGTCTCCTTTTGGAGATATAATATGACAAATTGCTTATAGTTTATAGCAATAGTCTTTGTATTTACTGTGTTAGGCATGTTTACGGTATGTATTTTAGGTAACATTTTTGATTCTTACCATTGTAGAAATGTGAACTGCACAGGAACACCTCATGGATGAAACCTATGAGTAGTATGACCTTCAGCACATATCTCGTATGGGCCCCAAGTCTTGCGGACCACGCCGATGTATCTCGTACACCACTCGTGTCCTTGAATTATCGTCAAGTCTTGCGGACCACGTCAATGTATCTCGTACATTGCCCGTGTCCTTAAAATGCCATCGATCCTTAACAATCATCATAATTGATGAACGTCCCCCTAATTTCTCTTATTGGAGGTATAACATTGCCAATTTATAGACGGTTAATAATCGTTTTCAGGTATATTTCGTGTTAAACTGTTTGTACACGAATAGGGACATAGACTTCATAAGTTTACTTTTCGGGCGACGAAGCTTTCCCAAATTTTAATATGACGAAACTCACGTCTCCAAATATTAGATATTATATAAATAAACAAGTTAAGCTGAAAACACCACACATAAACAACTATCGGTTGATCTTTTTAGAATGTACTCCTTTGCCAGGACGTAAACTTTTCTAAATTTGCCTATACGATGTTTTAAATTTATTTCACACGGTCACTTGAGTATATTACAACCTTTTTGTTATATAATTTCAGTGCCATAACACGTTATTAAATTAAATGTCGACCAAAAACTTTATTACAAAGCGTCGGCTGCCGCGCTTTCAAAAGAATGGTTCCAGAGGTTATGTCCACAGATACCATAGAGGCTTTTGAAGTTTCTAAATGACGCGCGGTTGCCAAGCGACTCGAGAGAGCTGCTAATATAGTTTATATCGAGAACGAAGGACACAGTATAATCTTTCCTCTGTGTGTCTCAAATTTCTAATGTATTAATTACACTATAAATGATGCAGGACGTAACGAAAAACCAAAACCATTGGACTCATTACCCAATAGAAAGCTGAATAGCTCCTAATAAATTTTTATTAGTATATTTAATATAACTCTAATGTCTATTATTAGCATTGAGTTTCTTTGTGGGATAAGGATTATAGCACCGTTGTGATCATCTATCTTTAATTAAATTCTAATGATAATGGCTATAAATTGTATATCAATTATTAAAAATTATGTTTCTAATAATAATGTTTCTATACATAATGTTAAATATATGTAGGACCAGATTTTTTAACCTTCACTTGTCTGGATTACTTGCAGTATTTGCACAAAACCCATCAAGTTATGTTTGCCGTTGAAGGCAGACAGACACACATTTTTATTAGTGTCATAGATACATTGTTACATACCAAAGTCAGTGAATACCTTTAGCCTCCAATATTATGGTTTATTTGTAACAGCCATGTTGTATTCCTGAATGTTTAACTGATTTTTTCAGTAACATAAAAAAAACAAAACAAGCCTTTATGTAAAAAGCCTAGCAAGCTTTTCTTACCTCACATTCTCTGGTAGGAGACTTCCAATGTCCATTGTGATTTGTTTTTGGTGGGCTGATAGGTACACTGTAGGTACATTTATACATACATTTGTGGATAGGTGTACATTTTTACACACCGGATGAGGATTGTTGTTCTATATTGGATACAACACTGGTGGTTTCTTGAAATTTAAACTACTACTTATGAATAGATAGTTATAATTCCATCTTGGTACTCCACTTTGGGCTATTTTAGGATTATTATACAAGTATGTCTAATAATGAAATCAATGCAAAACATTATGTTTCTGCAAAGGGGTGGCTTATGTTATTAATAATGTATTGTTATTCATAAATTCATAAACAATGTCCCTTTAGTTACCCTTTCAGAAAGTCTCCTTTAGGAGATATAATATCACAAATTGCTTATAGTTTATAGCAATAGTCTTTGTATTTACTGTTTAAGGTATGTATGTTGGGTAACATTTTAGTTTCTTACCATTGTAGAAATGTGAACTGCACAGGAGCACCTCATGGGTGAAACCTATGAGTAGTATGACCTTCAGCACATATCTCGTATGGGCCCCAAGTCTTGCGGATCTCGCCGATGCATCTCGTACACCGCTCGTGTCCTTGAATTACCGTTAAGTCTTGCGGACCACGTCGATGCATCTCGTACATCGCCCGTGTCCTTAAATTGGCATCGATCCTTAACAATCATTATTGATTAATGTCCCCGCTAATTTCTCTCATTAGAGGTATTACCTTGCCAATTTATAGACGGTTAATAATTGTTTGTAGGTATATTGCGTGTTAAACTGTTTTTACACGAAGAGGGACATGAGACTTCGTAAGTTTACTTTTCGAGTGAAGACTTTACAAGTCTTAATATAATTATACTGTGTCCTTCGTTCTCGATATAAACTATATTAGCAGCTCTCTCGAGTCGCTTGGCAACCGCGCGTCATTTAGAAACTTCAAAAGCCTCTATGGTATCTGTGGACATAACCTCTGGAACCATTCTTTTGAAAGCGCGGCAGCCGACGCTTTGTAATAAAGTTTTTGGTCGACATTTAATTTAATAACGTGTTATTGCACTGAAATTATATAACAAAAAAGGTTGTAATATACTCAAGTGACCGTGTGAAATAAATTTAAAACATCGTATAGGCAAATTTAGAAAAGTTTACGTCCTGGCAAAGGAGTACATTCTAAAAAGATCAACCGATAGTTGTTTATGTGTGGTGTTTTCAGCTTAACTTGTTTATTTATATAATATCTAATATTTGGAGACGTGAGTTTCGTCATATTAAAATTTGGGAAAGCTTCGTCGCCCGAAAAGTAAACTTATGAAGTCTATGTCCCTATTCGTGTACAAACAGTTTAACACGAAATATACCGGAAAACGATTATTAACCGTCTATAAATTGGCAATGTTATACCTCCAATAAGAGAAATTAGGGGGACGTTCATCAATTATGATGATTGTTAAGGATCGATGGCATTTTAAGGACACGGGTAATGTACGAGATACATTGACGTGGTCCGCAAGACTTGACGATAATTCAAGGACACGAGTGGTGTACGAGATACATCGGCGTGGTCCGCAAGACTTGGGGCCCATACGAGATATGTGCTGAAGGTCATACTACTCATAGGTTTCATCCATGAGGTGTTCCTGTGCAGTTCACATTTCTACAATGGTAAGAATCAAAAATGTTACCTAAAATACATACCTTAAACATGCCTAACACAGTAAATACAAAGACTATTGCTATAAACTATAAGCAATTTGTCATACTAATCTCCAAAAGGAGACTTACTGAAAGGGTAATTGAAGTGACATTGTTTATGTATAACAATACATTATTAATAACAAAAGTCACTCCTTTGCAGAAACATAGTGTTTTTATTGATTTCATTATTAGACATACTTGTATAATAATACTGAAATAGCCCAAACTGGAGCTTATTACACAAAGAATTGTGCAAAATTATGAGTACTTGTATTAAAAAGTTAAATCCAGCAATACTTATTCCTGAACAGGGTTTATAACCAAATAAGCCAAAGTAATATACTAATGGCAATGCCTGTTGTAACTGACAAGCAACAGGACTGTAGATTCATTCCAAATATAATATCTTATCCTATGGATGCTGCGGCAGGCAGGTTGTGGGATAATTTGTGTTATGCACAAAGATACTTAAAAGATAATATAAAATACCTGGTCTATCCAGTTAACATAAAACTAATAATTATCTATCAATATTATCAACCCAGGCTCCTTGCAGGGTAGCCAGAAAAGATAAATCCTAACAATACAGTCATGAAACCTTTATTGAGATAAGAACCTTTAAGGTCAGCAGTATATATTTTGCATAAAAAGAGTGTTAATATAGTGGATTATCAATATGGAATTATTAACTAGCTAGTCATAGCCAGTAGTTAAAATTTCATAAAACGACCACCGTTGTAACCAATATAGAACAACAATCCTCATCCTGGGTGTGAAAATATTAAGTCACAGTGTACCTATCAGTTCACCAAAAACAACATCACGTTGGACATTGGAAATCTCCTACCAAAGAAAGTGAGGTACAAAAAGCATGATAGGCATTTTACACAAGGACTAGGTTTTTAAGTTGCTGAAAAATTCAGAAAAACAATCAGGAATACATAATGGGTTTTACAAAGAAACCATAATATTGGAGGCTAAGGGTATTCACTGACTTTGGTATGTATCTATGACACTAATAATGCCTTCAACGACAAACATAATTTTATTGGTTTTGTGCAAGTACTTGCACTTCAGACAAGTGAATCTTGTCATACATATGTTTAACATTATGTATAGAAACATTATTATTAGAAACACTATTGTTTAATAATTGATATATATATATAAAAAATAGACCTTACAGTCATAATAAATATACTAATAAAATATTTATTAGTACTTATTCAGTTTTCTATCATGTAATGAGTTCAATGGTTTTGGGATTTTTGATTATTTCCTGCATCAATTATAGTGTACTTAATAATATTAGAAATTTGAGGCACACACAATGGAAAGCTATACATCAATTCATCATTGGGAGAATTAGATGGTTTTACTGTATTTTTGTTTGATCATATGATAATCAATAAATAATATGTAATTAAATAAGATTATTCAAGAAATTAATAACTATAAAAAATAGTTTTGTAATTAGTTTGGAATGTGTACAGTTATTTTGAACACTAGTGATGTTTCTGGTATAGTTATGATAACACAAGCACAAACGGCTACCATTAAAATAACAAGTTGGTTTTAGAGCACTATATATGTTGTAATTTATTTAAAGGTGTTTCAGTAAAAAATATTGAATTGAGATATCATACAAAAATTTGCAATTTTGGTATTGTTATATTTAAATTATTACATCCACATGTTACATGTATCTTATAAATAGGTATCTATATATAAAAGAACATAAAGTCATGCAAATGACTTGATAATAATATCCATTTGAAAATTTAATGATATTATGTTGACATGCTACGGTGGATGAAATATTGAGTTACATTATTTGAAAGTATGGATTATCTTAAACAAGAATAATCAAAAGCATATGCTTATCACAGGTATGATAAATATTATGTAGTATCAGCAATAATCTAAGTCCTAAGGAACTTGATATTATTTATTTATTATTAATGGGGGATACATAATAATAAGTTGAGTAGCACTCGATTCTCACGGTTGGACATCTAGAACTAACTAGAAAGTTACGAATTGCAATTTTTTTTTTTACTTATAAATACAGTCACATACAAAGAAGCAAAAGAAGTGTGGTATGAAATGAAAATTTCATGGTATGAAATAATTCAGTTATGAATAGGATTCCCAATATGATACAGTTTTAACCCGTGGTTCGGTTTAGCAGACTGTAACTTATTCGCTTCTTAAGTTATTACTAAATTAGGAGTGTATTTTTTCATCAGTAATGTAATTGGTTCAGGTGTGGCCCGATCGTATTGCCAAAACGAATGTTCGCGGGCGTTATTGCGCAGGAACGAATCGTTAAGTAATACATAATACATATTAAGTAATACCACGCATTAATACTGCCCTTCGTTCCAGACTCTAAAATTGGGGGGGGGGGGGGGGGGGGGGCGAGATTATATAGGTAAAGCACATAGCCTTATGTGAGGAATATCTCTAGATAAGATGTGTGTGTGTGAGTGATGTACGCGGATGGCCGCGAGGCCTTTACAGCTTCACCGGACTTAATTCCATATAAGCTCATTAGTACAAAAGCCTCTAGTACAAAAAATGTTAAATTTTGATATATGTACATCTTTAAAGATTAAAAATATAACTGACATTAAATATAGCAGAATGTTGATAAAAAAAAAAAAGAAAGCAAAAACATTCTTATAATCACCAAATTAATTCGTAACCTTTGTTTGGTACTGTACTCAAAAAGAGATCATTTGACAAAAAAAAAAAAAAAAAAAGAACCACATGCCTGTTGGAAAACACATTAGTGGGGAAATAGGTTTCCCTGTTATATTTGTATCATATTGTTATAGATTGGGTACTAACAGACTTTGTTTTCAGGTCTAGTACACAGTAAGGGTTTCTATCTATCTCTATCCATATTATGACGCCAGATTTCTTGCGGGGTGGGCAGAGAGTGCAAGGTTCCGACGGGTTTTTTCCTTGCATGCCTGCCTGGCTTTCTTCACTCTCATAGTTCGTCTCATAATGGTTGTCAATGATACAAGAATTATTATAAAGGATTTAATTTTATATAAACAAAACTCTAGATGGGCAATTCTTTAACTCTTGTTATATAGAAGATATCTATAGAAGAAAGATCTCTATAGAAGACATAACAGATGGAGACTGCACTGATATCTGATAAGTAATGATTGATTAATATTACCCGGTATTAATGAATTTTGGACATCAGGTGTGGTATAAAGGTACATAACAGGTGCTTTAAAGGTTTGGTTGGGATGGATCTACACTACAAAACATAACATGTTATAGAATTTGATTATATAAATTTATTTTAAATAAGTTTATATCATAGACAGACTGGTTGTAAGAAACAATATAGGTGTATATATTTGTTGTGTTTGTGTTGTATGGCAATACAAAGAACGGGAATGTGTTATAGTACAAATATACTCATGATATGTTACTTTTTAGAGGTCACGCTCAAAAAAAAAAAAAAAAAAAAACAAAAAAAAAAAAAAAAAAAAAAAAACCTTTACGTGGTATACTTCAACTTTACCCTTATAGCTCTAAACAGCTGCTAATATAGTTTATATCGAGAACGAAGGACACAGTATAATAAGTGATCAAACGAACTTACCTGAAGTGAAGTTCGATCATTATTATACGAAGTCCTTCGTTCGAAGATATAAGTACCCAACCCGCCCTGCCCGTTGGTAAAGTTGAAATGTACTACTTCTAAAAGGAATGGTTCCAGAGGTTATGTCCACAGATACCATAGAGGCTTTTGAAGTTTCTAAATGACGCGCGGTTGCCAAGCGACTCGAGAGAGCTGCTAATATAGTTTATATCTTCGAACGAAGGACTTCGTATAATAATGATCGAACTTCACTTCAGGTAAGTTCGTTTGATCACTTATAAAACTCACGTCTCCAAATATTCGATATTATATACATAAACAAGTTAAGCTGAAAACGCCACAAATAAACAACTATCAGTTGATCTTTTTTGAAAGTACTCTTTTGTCAAGACGGTAAATATTTCTGAATTTGCCTATACGATGTTTTAAATTTATTTCACAACATCACTTGAGTATATAAAAACTTTTTGTTATATAATTTCACTGCTACGATTATTTGATTAAATTAAATGTCGACCAAAACTTTATTACAAGGCATCGGCTGCCACGCTAAAAGAAAGAATGGTCGCAGAGGTTATGTCCACAGATACCATAGAGGAGGCGTTGACGTTTCTAAAAAACTTAGCGGCTTGCCAAGCGAGTAGAGAGAGCTGCATGTTTATATCGAGAACGAAGGACACAGTATAATTATCAGTGTAGTGCAGTGCGCGCTCGGATTCGGACGTGCCACACTGCATTTACGAATTATTATAATTCGCGATTTGCGCGGCTATAGCCGCTGTACGTGATTGCCGCTATGAGTTCGGAAAAACTCATTGCCAACGAAGTCTTGGCGTTTCTACAGCACGCCATAGACACGATGGATGAAGTTAGCATCTTGCAGATTTGCAAGACTAACTTCAAACATGAAGAAATTTGCGGCGCGAAGGTGCTGCTGAAGAAAACATATCCCGACGACGTGCCCGCCTTCGTGGCGAAGCGGCTGCACAGGCTGCCCCCCGTCACATTCGACCACGTCGACGTCACAAGGCTGCTGAAGAACATAAACACCCTGAAGTCCAGCCTGGCCGAGGTACATTCAGGTTGGAGGCTTCAGAAATTACCATCCGCGAACTACGGAAAGACGTTGCGTCATTGCATGGCGCCAGCCTGGAAAGTAGGTCGCACGAGGCCTCTAATGTCAACGTACGTCGCAGGGCGCAAAATGCATCCGTCGGCAGTTTTGAGTCGACCGATGTGTCGCCGGCTGTTGCTACGGCCCCGTGCGATGCCCCGCGCCCCGCCGCCCGCAGCACACCGCGCCCCGCCACCAGCTCCGCGGCCCAGCCGGTGACGTCAAACGTAAACATGACTACTTCTCGTCGTGATTACGCCGCCGCCGCTGCCCGCGCGCCAGAAAAGACCACTGGGAAGGCCCGTACGAAAGGTCAAGTTGATAAGGAAGGCTTCATCAAGGTGGAGAAGAAGAATAAGAAGCCTCCCCGACGAAACCGGTGTGGGACTGCACCGGTAGAAGATGGCATATTCCTTCACCTAGCAGTACCAACAACACTGCTATACGTGTCTCGGCTACACTACACCACGAAAGCCGAGGACATTGCGGAATACGCCCGTAAGAAGACCTTCTACACTCTGAGGGTCGAGAAGCTGAACTCGCAAAACAATACGGCATTCAATTCCTTTGTTGTGCGAGTTCCCACCGCCGAGCTGGAGACCTTCATGAGCGAGGAGTTCTGGCCGAAGGGTGTCGTCTTCAGAAGATTTCATGGAAGATTACGAGACACCCCTGCTCAGCGCAACATGTCGCCGTCAACACATGTGTCTTAGTTATGTATGATAGTCTGTGAGGTATATATTTTATGGGCCTGTAAGTTGCACATATTTATTTTTGTGCAACTTCAGTTGCCTTAAATAAATGATTTATTATTATTCTGAGATTCACGGGCTTTACCCGGACCTTTGAAAGGCTTGCATGGGGACATGGGCCCAACATGTAGAGGCCCTTTGCGAGTTAATGTTATGTAAGTCACCTGCTGAGATCACTTGCTGAAAATGAAGAAACATAACCAGCGAACTGACCCCGGCAGGTGCAAGGACTATTGTAAACTATGGAAAGAAAATAAGGGCTATATAAATGAGGTTTGATAGAAAAAAACTGGACTATTTCAAAGGGGACGGACACCGGCCATAATTAGTGATTCCTAATTACCCGTGGCCGGCGGTGACTCGCCGCTTACTAGATGGGCCCCTAAACGGTCGTCCTAGGACAACTGAGGGCAACACCGGTGTGAGCGGCTCAGGGGTGTAGAGAGGTGTGCTTTCTCCGAAGTTACTCGCGGCGTTATGCCCTTTAACACTTCCACCCCTGGAGTACATCGACGTAGGACAGCATTATTTTCCTACGTTGATATAGCTCTCACGGCTCCTCTCTGGACAGCCAATTAAGGCTAGCCAGAGCCGAGACTCCTGCGGGCACCCTTCGGTTTCCACTCGACCGACGAAGACACGCCGAGTTGGGGGCCCTGACCGACTCTCTGAAGCAATCGGGTACGTGGTGTCTCACCAACAGCTCGCCACAAGCTGCCCTGCTTATTATTATCATATTTGGAATACAGATTACTGTTCAGAATTTAGCAAATTATAAAAAACGGCTAGATAAAGATAGGAAGCCAATATTATACCTACCGTGGCTATATTGCGGGCTTAGCATAAAAAATTAAAGTTAACGTGACGTTACGGTGTTGATATGCCTTCCTTGTCATACTACAAATTTAATAAATAAACATGAACGTGACAGCACGATTACACGCTAGTGTCATGCTAACGTCAACCTTTTCGTGTCAAGTCCTCTCGTCGTCCGTTTCCATTTAAACCTAAATATTTGTTTTTTTTTTCTAAAATTTGTAGGCTTACCCACAATAAGAATTATTCGTGCGTTTAAAGATTTGTCGCGGGGTTCGAACCCGCGACTACTCGATCCATTCGGGGTAAGCTCTTAACAACTGGACCAAGCTGTTTTTTTTAATCTTATTTAACTACTAATGTACTACCAAATCGGAACGCGGCCTCCACTGAGAAGATCCGGCGAAGAAACTCAGCGGGCTCGTGTTTTTTATTTACTTCTGTTCCTCTTTTTAATTTTTTTTTCAATCATATTGTGTGGATACAATGTTTAGGTTACAATTAAATAGTTCACGATCTAGCTCCAGTGTGATGCTTTACGATCGAGATATGAATAAATAGTATTTTTCACATAGGATGGGTAGTGACAGTTCTAATTGCCAAACGAAATTTATTTTTTATCTGTATATTCTTATGCCGGTAGGTTTAATGACAAGAATATATTATGAATGTTACACCTTCTTTCTTTTATGGATTTATGTAAAAGACATCTGTAGACCTAAATCATGTAAATCAAAAGTAAGTAGTAAATTTTGAAAAGATTTATTTTTACAATATTATTATATACATTCTTACTCAGCTAGGTAGATAAACCTATTTAAATTACAAAAATATTAATCAACCACGTAAGCAGTCTGGTCTCACCTGAAACATAAGTTGAAGCCAGTTTTAGCCTCACTGATTATCAATCGTGTTCACAAATCCATCAACAACTTGCCATTAACGGTGTTGCCAGGACTTGACTTTTTTAAATACTGATGTACTACAATTTCCTTTTTGTCTATAATAGAAAAAAAATTATCAACATGTAAAAAAGATATAGATAATATTTAATTCACAATCTGTATTACTTAAAAAATCTGAAGTAAAATATGTTCAAAATACATGCATTTATTACATTATTTATTGTTTAAATGAACACTAACAATATATATTTTTACATGTGTGGAGCTGCTGACAAGTAAATCAATCTACTTAAATAATTTAAGTAGATTGATTTACTTGTCAGCTCTACACTGTCTTATGCTGGCAACATTTATTTTTCCTTTTAACAGTTGGACCTGTCAAGTTGTCGGTAGATTTGTGAGCATGAGTTTCGTTTATCTGTGGGCCACATAAGTGTGCCTTATACAGGAACCTAAGCCTGTTTCGAGTCGATGTCTCGAGTCTTCATTACTAACTTAATCACGAACTCAATTATTGTAAAAAACATGCACTTATTTCTGAATTCATACAAGTAATATTTAAACGCTATATACAATGTGACAGTGTCATATAATTAGGGTTGTCAACTATTAAGCATGAACCAGACCTTACTATCCAAACTCGTCCTAACTCTAAATCGATCTTCCTATAGTCCTTGTCTTATGCCCGAATTTGGAAGGTGTTAAAGAGAGAGGGAGATAGCTTCCTAAATAGGATGTTCTACAAAAAGTAAAGAAAGGAGGGTGTGGATTGTGTTATACTCTAAAATAGAGTAAACTCTATTTATCGGGTGATCCATAAATTACGTCACAGTACATGGGTCATTATCAAAAACTGTGTATACTCTTACCAGTGGCTCAACGTCCACCAGGATTAGTTTTGTAATTAAGCATGAATTGTATATATATATATCTATATCTTTGTTGATAAATGTTCATAAAAAAAGAAAGAGATCAGCTATCTCCATGTTCTGTTTCATACAAAAATCTGTAGTTATATATGTACCTATGTAGTTTAATAAAGTAAAAAAAAAATTAACTAACAGATGCTGTAATTATGGAAACAAGGTTTTAACAGGACATGAATGCTGAGGCTTCACCATTTCATAAAATAACACCACTATAGATGTCTATATAATACATTTACCTTTTTCAACACATTATAAATTTGCCTTTCTGTTATTTTTCAGTTACGATAGATTAATAATCATATTTGTTTCATATCCCACAAGTGTGTAATTACTCCTAATTTCTTCTTTCAAAAATTGGTATTGCAGAACAAATCTTCTAAAAAACACAGTAGTGAACTTATATAAGCAAATTTAAAGGAACATTGAGTGTATAAACATCACAAAAAGGTCTGTAACTGTCAATATTGAGTTCTTAGAATTTTATGTTCTCGATGTATTTACTGCTTTGCAACCCCCATGGGAACTCTCTCCCTTGACCTCAAAACACAAATAAACCGCGATCAATCTGAAAATTGTTTTAGAACTTTACAATTATCACATAGCAACAGCTATTATTCAATGCACACATGCCATAAGACATTATTGCATGTGTGCATTAAATTAAATGAGCAGATTTTTTAGATTCTCCTAATAATACACATGTAATAAAACTATTTTTCCGATTTTATAAGGGTTGTTTTTTTAGTTTTAAGTTCCCGATGTTTAAGTGAAGAACTTTGTGACCATGAATAGAATTTATCTTTGTTTAAATATAAATAATATTAGCCCTGTTAAGAAACTGTCCCACTGTAGGGCACGGGCCTCCTCTCAAACTGAGAGGGCATAGTCCACCACGCTGGCCCAGTGCGTGTTGGCGAACTTCACACACCTTCGAGAAACTCTTAGGTATGCAGGTTTCCTCAAAAAGTTTTCCTTCACCATTAAAGCAAGTGATAATTAATTTTTATTTATTCTTCTAAAAAAGTTGGCAACTCCTCATATAATTGTGGCTGACTACTATCATAATTACGTAGAGCTTTGTCTGTAATTCTTAGTGTCGAGAATTTTCTTTCCGCACATTGCACATATTCCCTTCTTGTACGCACAGGCTTGGCAGTAGTGTGATCCAACTTGGTGAACTTTTGTCCTGCATATTCTGTAAAACAAATACCAAGACATGTGAAGTACATTCAGCAACCTGCATGGAAATGGCATGACACTGACCAGTGTTGGGATGTTTAGATCAACATCGTATGAGGGCAGCTTAAACTTGCATATATTTTAATCAATCTATTTATATCATCGAGGGACGATTTAGCGCAGTGGTTAAGAGCTTGAGCTGCTCCACCCACTGTGTTGAATAGTCGCGGGTTCGATTCCCGCACGGGACAAATCTTTGTGTGATCCACAATTATTTGTTCCGGTCTGGGTATTTGTTTGTGAATTTTCATGTTTGTAAACGCACCCACGACACAGGAATAAATCCTAGTGCGGGGCTACGTTTAAAAAAAAAAAAAATCATCCCATCAGATCCTTTGCGGGGTAGGCAGAGAGTACAGAGTTCCAACAGGTCTTTCCTTACAGACCCCTCTGGCTTCTTCCAAATACTTTTACATTTAAATTATTTCCAATTAGTATCTGGCTGAAGCTGAAGGCGATGTTTACTAACCCTCAGAAATTTGGTTCATGAAAGGCTACATTTTTAAAAAGTTATGTTGACAGTATTAACGGAACGAGATGATTAAAATTATCTACAACTGGCTAAGAATAACACTGAAATAATATTATTTATAATATTTATTTACTTAAAAGCATTCATAATTCGTAAGTCGTAAATCATAATAGATAGTTCAATTTAGTGCTTTCTGGAAGCCTTCGGCTTCAGTCAACACTTGGGCCCATTTTGGCTGAAGGTGGCAAAATCCTAAGCTTCAGTCGGACACTTTCTAAATGACTGAGATTGGTATTTAGTATAGTCGTTTTCTGTGTGAAGTCAGGTGCAAAAACTATGTAAATAGATAGCTATAGCTATGAACATTTATATGGTTAAATCTTTATTAACTGGAAAGATAATTTTATTTTGTGAGGTTAGACATATGATCTCAATCGACAAAGGGAATGTTTGTTCCAGAATGAGTGTTAGGAAGATGCAATGGTAATAGTGTAAGTGAAAACTTTATTAAAGATTTTGTTTCATTGCAAGTGTGTATATTTACATCATTGATATATTTATTTACCTCGATGATTTACATCAACAATTACAACAACAATCTTTGACGCATTTTGCGATATATGTAATTTACACACAAAGTAAATATTTATATATATATCTCGTATATTTACCTGCATTCTTGAAATTTAGTAGTGTACGGGTTGAAACGTCCCTTTTTTGCAGTCAGAGCTTTGTTTTCTCCAACTTTTCGCCCTCCAGACTCAACTGTGTTCCTCGCACCCGTCTTCCAGGGGTCCGGTGTGATAACACGACCAAGTTTCTTCTCACATTTTTCACAAACCATGGTTTATTTTGTTGTGAAACTTAATTCTTGGAATATAACCTCAAAATGCTTGTTGTTAATAAACAGATTTTATTGGATAACTTACAAATTTAATTGTATGTATTTGAAGAACAGTTTCTAGATGACTTGGAATCTATTTATTTATTGATTTATGTTTTTGTTGTTCTTATAGAAAATTATTCAATGATTGTTTTGACTTTCTTACCAAACAAATACAAATGTCACACCCATGGACATAATACAATGGATTGAGCACTCTGCGAAAAAAACGGGTTGACAAGGATACTCACTAAGAGCGCTACGTCTCTTTCTAAGTAGGGTGACCAAACATTGATACGATTATGGACTTGTTGACATATAATTAACGTATAATTCTCGGGCACTGTTTTTTGCCGTAATTCTTTCTTTCTACGCATATGCCACATCTTAAATGAGAAATAGTCAAAGTTTTTGGTTAAATGGTCCATTTTCTTGCTGACTGTACATTTTTTAGAATATGTAAATTCAACTCCAAATATCGCAAAAATTTAGGGTAGACCTCTAGAGCAGTTTTTCTGTATCTACAAGGGTTGAGACAGCTGCCTTACTGCCCCATCTTAATCCGTTCTGTAAATAAAGACGAATTGAAAACCTTGTTCGTTTTGAACTCGGTAATAAATGGTTTACAGCGTATTTAAACCACATCATAAATAGGTATAATACGTATTAGTTTTACCTTATGGTCGACGTACTGCATCGTAATGCGTGCGAGCGTGACACCGGGCTTCTGGTTATTGCTCTCACTCATCATGGTTTCTCGAGTTGTTTAAATCATAGAAAATTCAATGTTGTGTCTGTGAGAAAGTTTAATTTTTTTGGCAATTTTTTGACAGCGGTCAATCCTTTGTTTTATATTCATGTTGCACATCATAGAGTAAAGTAATATTGCGTCACATGTGACACCGAGCAAGAGATTATCGCAAATGTTTTTGAATAACAATTTTAGAAACGAACGAACAGCTTTAGCGTATCGTAAATAACGCAATACTTCAGACACCCCGATTAGAGAATTGCTTCACAAATTCCATACGAAAACCAATTTTCCATATTTAAAATTGTAACCCCTTTTTTACTCCAATTAACACTGTAACTTGTACTACGTTTGTGGGTGCGAAATGAGAAATATGTTTTAGAAATCTCTTTGAAATCTCCGTATAGCTTTGAATCAAGAACAAAATTAGTTCATTATTGCGTACTAAGGGTAAGGATTTTTTGCAAATATAAAAAAAATAATATATACATTAAAAATAGTTTGAATTAATTCAGTTATCGAATTAGTACAAACTATTTTCAAGTCTTGCGTTTATTATATTAAATATTGAAGATATACGGTACAAAACGGTAAACGGTACTAAAATTGTTGTCTGTGAGTCTGTCTTTTTGTTCCGGCTATTCTCCGAAACGACTGGACCGATTTTGACATGACTTTCACTGGAAGATAGCTAATGTTATATGGAATAACTAAGACTAAGAATACTTTTATTTTAGAAAAAGATTTTTTGATAAAACCTCGCGGGTGAAACCGCGGGTAACAGCTAGTTTTAAATAAAACTATATGAAAAGTAAAATGTCTTTAATTATTCTTAACCAAATCATCATTTAAGTTCCGTATATTTTTAGATTACTCAAAATGAATTTCTTTAAAATGAAATCGTTGTTGTTTTTAAATTTTATATATCCTCATTATTATCTTCTTGTTCTTCCGATTCTGATGCGTTATCAGATTCTGATTCACTATTACTTTTAAACGAATAATTATTTATTTATTTATTTATTTATTTAAAGGCACCTCAACAACTTACACACCAGTTAAGTCATAGAATTAAATTATTACATACATTATTTTTCATGATGTGTCAGTCACTTAAAGAAGTGCACAGCACTTGCAATTATCGGATGGAAAAACGATGTTGATATTATGTTGCGTATTACCAAAATAAACAAAATCATCATCACTTAGAACGACCCATTTACCTTTGAATAAGGATGGCTGGCTTATCGAAATAACCACAGGTTTACTAATAACATTTTTGTCACTATTTTTATCATCTGATGTTTCTAATTCCGGTTCATAGTGAGCATTATCAATTAGAACTTCATAAGAATCATCTGGAAAATATCTAACTGCTTTCAGTAACTGCAATCCGTTATTGTTTTCGAAATTATGTTTATTTTTGTTATATTCATCGTAAGGTAGTTTAGTCTTGATAAGTACTTGGGGACGATATTTAATCGATTTTGGATTGGGGATTTTATGAGTAAGTTCTACGTATCCAGTGTAATTGTTGTTCGGTGTAACATTATCGTATTCTTCAAAGGTTCGGCTGTTTTTAGATCTCTTTGCGATCTTTTTGAAGCGCTTGTTAAATACACTAGAATCATAAATAGAGCTTAGTTCATTTAAAGTCTCCCTGTTTCTATTTGTATAATTTAACAAGTCAAGTAATCTGTCTTTAACGTTTCCTTCTAGATTTTGTTGCGCCATTTTTTGAAAGAAATCTTCATAATGCATTTTGTGAAGATTTATATTATTATCGTCTTCTTGATTTCGGTCAAAGTTTGCATCATCTAGAGTATTTTGTTTTATTGGAATTGTGTTATTGCCATAGTTTGAAGAATATTCAGAATAAAATACATCATCCAGTTTTTTATTTGCCTGTGTATTATAAGTCTTAACTTGACTACCGTATAAATTTGGTGGCAAATTATCCAGATTATCCGGTACAGATAATTTTATTCCATATTTTACTGGTCGTGGAACGTAGTAAGGAGTTACCGAGTCGTTGATATTTAATGATAAAACGACATCTTGCAATTTCTCTTGATTATAATTTCTTCCATAAAAGTTATGAATTGGATTTTTATTTTGATTATTATAATTATTTTTAATATTACTGATAGGTGTTTTAAAATTTGATACTAAAGGAAACATATTTTTGCTGAAGGCATTCTTGTTAGTGTTAAATCTTTTATTGCCTAGTGGTTTATGATTTCTTGTTCTGAGAGTTGCGTCTACTTGGCACTTGGAGCTACTCAAATATTGCTCTATAATTGATCTAATCATATGTAAAAACGTACGACGTGCGTATTCTTCACAATTACTTCGTAGGGTCCTTTTAAGTAAATTGAATTTTAGAAAATTCGCGACTGATAAAAGTTTGAATGGGTCATCTACACTAGCCGGTGTTTCTTCAATGTAATCTCCGTACAAATCTACAACTATTTTTTTCAATTTCTGTAGTTTACTTATTTCAGATTTCAAGCTGGGTTTCGATTTAATTTTTGCAAATTGATCCATTAATTCTTTATCTGGGTTATTTCTTCTACTAAGGTCTCTATAGCCTTTAAATAATGAGCTGTCTTTAAGTTTCATTGATCCAGTACTTGGCATATCACCTAATTCGTTATATGGATTATTATTAGGTGTATGATCATTATCTGGTTCCGACCTCAAATCTTTGCTAGCACCATCTTTGCGACAGTCAGCGTTTTCTAAATAATTCTGATAAGCCAATTCCAAGGAATTGTGTAAGTTTTCTTTGTTAATGTTATTACATTCTTCATAATTAGAATTAAGTTCGATTTCTTTTGTGATGAGTTCATAGATATTTTTAGTAATAGTAAGTGGATTAGGCTCGGTAATAAGGTGATGGATTTTTGTAATAATATGGTCGAATGGATCCGTTTCTTCTTTTTCCCAGAAAACTGCTTTAGTGGATTTAGGTTCTGAGTTACTATGTTCATGTTCTAAGTATGAACGTATGATGATGGCAATATTATGTAGAGCTCGTTCGCTTGGTGTGTCGGAAATATTGAGGTGTATAGAGAGGGTGTTCCATAATTTTTGAAGGTTATCGTTGTATGTTTGGCATGTATCAGGATTTTGAGTGTATCCTGCTTGTGTTGCGCTCTTCTTGCATCTGTATTGGCATTTCCGATTCTGGGGGCATTGTTGTAGGAATAATGAATGAATGTATAGTAAAAATATAAACTTTTGATTACGTTAAAAAGTAAAGAAGTAATCTGAGCGACCTATAATGTATTAATTAAGCATAAAGATATTAATTTCTTACGGTAATGTGTCTTGCCGGTACCTGAAAATATTATTAAATTATTTTTAAACGTTTAAGTCATGCCTGGAGACTTATATATTTCAATCATATTAATTTAGATTATAGAAATACATTTGTAATTTAAATTCCTATGTGGAATTTCATCGTCGTGACTGTAATTAGATGTTCGTATCGCGGTGGTATCAGTAGAGATTATAAAGGATAAGCCACTGCTTATCGGTGCGGTCAGTCTGAGATGGATGCCTCTTTATGGCATTAATCTATCATTGGTCCCTGTTGTCATTTCATGTCGGAGTTATTAACCCAAGTTGGCACCCTTACAGGCGGCTTAATAACTTCCAACAGGTGGCCACAAACCTGCCTCCACTAATCTGCGCGTTGGAGTCGGATCTCGTCGATTTGTGAGAGAATGCCGTGTTCAAAACAGTCTATTTTGGCAACGGACTTGTAATAACGTGGACTTTGTAAAGATCAATTCGTGGAAAATGGATGTTCAGGATTTTCATTATTTTGTGTACATTTATTGAAAGATACGTTCATAAAGGTAGTCAGAAGTTTAATAATCGAATGATAATTCTTAAAACTTACTAAATTTAAATGTAGTCTCTGAAAGAAATAATTAAAATTGTAAAGATACTCCTTAACCGGTGATCGTGCATGAGACGAAGTATGAGAGTAAAGGAATCCAGACAGATATGTGAGAAAAATCCCGGAGCCCCTCCAAAGCGTTGATGTCGGCCACCCAGGGGTTTTTAATCGGTAGGAATCCGACATTCCCCCGAGGCTCGCAGAAGTCCTATGCAGGATTTTCCCCAGGTAAAAAAGATACTTCTATCTATATCATACCAGATCTCTTGCGGAGTTCTTTCCTTACAGACCTTCTTAACTTTCATAGAAATTTCTACTTACGCCTATAATATATCTTTTAGATTGCTAGAAAAATGTTTATACTTGTTAGTCAGGATCTTATAAAAATAAACGGTATGAGCACATTCCCCAAGTGATGTTGGCAGAGGTTTACACACCTTATTTGCAGATGATGTAAGGCCCCAATGGGGGCCCTTTAAGGTTATAGGGGACAAGCAAATACCGGATACAATTCCTGACTCCGGAATGCTTCTAACTGCTAAAAATTTGCTGAAAGCTGCTCAAAATTAGATTCAAAGAACTTTTTTTTAAATGAAAATTGTTCCATAAGGTTCAAATTTTATTACTGGTATTTTTTTGAAACGCAGTTAGGGCTCTTAACTTAAGGGAAATGTACCAATACAATGCTATATTTAACATTTCAAGTAAACTTTAAACAATTTTTTTCTTACTTTGTTGATAATGTTAAGAAGACAAATAATAAACTACGAACTTACCTCCATACTATCTGAAGGAATCTAGAAAATATGTTCGGTATTATTTTTTTAAGTTTTTAAAGGTTACATATACCTAAGTAAATCAAGGAGTTAATTTTTATATACTTTTAAAAATCAAACATAATTCAAAGTATGTAATAAGTTTGATTTGAAATATGTTTAATAAAACAATAACGTTCTTAAAATATTTAAGTATTGGTAAATCTTGTCTCTTACCCCGAGATGTAGGGATTTCTGAAAGTGTAAAATAATTAACGCTGAAGCCTTTATTTCCCAAGCTGGGTTAGGAGAGGTGCCATATGCCTATGATGTAATAAATAAAGGTGGAGAGCTTTTTGCTATTATTATGAACGGGCTTAACCTGGATTTTTGGAGAGCTTGCCCGGGGACGTAGGTCCAACACGTCGAGGCCCTTTAAGAGAGTTTATTGGCAGTTCGCGTGTCTATATCAACTGCTAAAAGAAACATCGACAGGGAACTAATTACGGCTGGTAAAAAAGCTATTGTATATTAATGAAAGAGTCTGTAGTTTATCAAAAAGATTGACAAGCTCTCTGTAACTACGACTACTAGTTTCGGTGGCCGATGCCTCTTCGCTAACCAGATGGGATCTCAAACTGGTCATCGTAAGACAACTGAGGACAACAGGTCTGTATCTGAGCGACACCCCTCAGATATACTATCGAGAGTTGTGCTACGCATTCGTCGAAGTTACTCACGGTGTTATGCCTTTTTAAACTTTTACCGCTGAAGCATACAGCTCTAAAGATTGTTCTTTAAGATAAGTCTGGTAGCTGACTATCGATATCGCCACGCTAGATCGTTTCCTTTACTTCAGTCTTATACAAGTTTGCCGGTTATGAGGACTTTTGTCATGCTATCCATTTTCAACCTAATTTTTATCATGATTTGGTGCAAATTTAAGTACTAATACTTACAGGAGTTTCTCCGTCATTAGTTTCTGTAGAACCATCACCTAACTCTTCATAAAACAATGCATTTCCATCATTAGAATTGTTTATATTCGTCGCTATCTCATTAGTAAATTTTCCTAACGTATTAACAATCGCTTCTGTAGCATCATTTTCAGGTGTATCTTCCGTTATTTGTAGGTTCCCTTCAGTGTCCTTTAAAGCTTTTAGTAACTCTTGCATATCGAGTTTAGCTTCGTCTTCCACATTTTCAGCTCTCAGTCCCTGTTTGTTGTTTTTTATTATATCGCTAATTATTTTCTTTGGCGGTATGCTTATTTGTCTTCCATTTTTCTGTGAATTATTGTTATCTAGTACAATTTTATGAACCTCTAAAGATTTCAGAATACTGGTGGATTTAGGCGAAGCTATATGAGTTGAAGATGCAATCTCATTATATTTAACGTATTCTCTATTTATCTTTATTAGATATACCTGAACGTGCGTTAACTTTCTTTAAAGACCTCTCAGGCTTCCTCCGCTCTCATAGTTCATCTTATGCACGCTCACAATTAGGAACACACTTGACTTGCTTTCCCTTCAGATAAGACATGGCCAAAACGCCAGCTGCGCCGATATTTTAATTTCAGAAACGGCTACACGAATATTAATTCGGTTTCAATAGACAGACTGATTTACAAGAAAGGTTTAGGTTTATAGTATATGTATATTTTCTGCACATGCGGGGCGGGTCGCTATTACAATATAAAGTATCAATAGGGAAAAATAGGTCTGAGGGCTTAGCAATAAAATTTTGACATTATCATAGTACAATTAAATAAACATTAACGTGACAACATGTTTACTTGCTAGCGTCACGCTAACGTCAATCTTTTTGTGCTAAGCTCTCTGATTACTGTGGCAATAACAGGAGAGTATATCATATTTAAAAGTGATAAGATTACCCTGTAATTAAATTGCCTATAAATGTGGTGAACTTTACTCGAAGACGTATAAAGACATCTTTAAATTTACGACGATCACTACTCTGGACAACTTATTTTTCTGATAAAGCCGTCAGTTTTGTTTAGGACTCCATAGTTGAGCATTTAAAGAATAAATGTTAAACCTATGGACCATTTCACCGTTTCATGAACTGATCTGTGGATCAGTTCATGAAACGGTGAAAACCATGCGGGGTTCGTTTTAAATCGTGTGCTTAAAGCTATATAGTCTTTACCTTAAACCAATGATGTCAAAGCTGCAAGCGGCATAATATTTTACTAAACGACTCTGGTATTTGTCCTAAAGATCACTAAGGGGAGGAGACTATTTCATGGATGTCCCTTTCAAACTTGGACATACACAAATTTTAATCTCAAAATTCCAATAGATAAACTTACCAAAAATAATCCATTAGCGAAATCAACTAAAATAATTAAAACTATAGTTTCCATCGCGCACAATCGCGGCTGATCGAATGCAAAGTACTTCAGCTCCGACCGTCATTAATATTAACAAATACTTGCTAATTATCGTTAGCTGATAAACTGTTAAATTGATTCTTGTACGCCGTGTCGCTTTTAAATTCTTTGAATTCTAGTTGTCAGATATCAGTTTCATTGTTAATATTTCTAAAAAACAATGATTCAACCTAAACATTATTCTTAGCGTTTTGGCTTTTTTTATTAGAACTAAGCCCGCCACACATTTCCACTACTGTAACTCCTGTAGGCCAGGATCTACAATGGTCTTCTTAGATGACACCAAGGTTTGAATCTTGAGGTGTCACGGGGAGCGCTTTAATTTTTTTGGAACCCGCAACAAATTTAATTAGAAAGAAAAGGAAACAGGAGGAGTAGAAAAAAGTGTTCCGACGTGTTTGCAACATGGTCATCATCATCATCACCCTGTATCAGGTCACTGCTGGACAAAGTCCTTTCCGCGGCACACCACTGGTTTTCGGGCACGCCGCCTGTCCTCACATCGATAGACTTCAAACGGTTCAATCCCATTTCCTCTGTAAAGCCGTTGGAGCTCCGTGGTTCATACGGAACATCGATCTCCATTCCGATCTCGGTCTCGAACCTACTTGCGCCTTTAGTAAAAAGGTGACAACCCGATATTTCGCGAACGCGTCCATACATAGGAATCCGCTAATCGTAGCCGCCGCCGACTACGAACCTAGCTCCCTTCCTAACAGCTGCTATTGCCGTCCGCGGCATGTTCTCGCTGACCCTCTCGATGCCCTTACATCCCTTCTTTTGGATACAGATACCGCATACAGGACACCGACACCGACCTCTCCGGCGAGGTCGAAGAATCCCTTGCCCGCCGGCCGGTTCAAAGCACCACGGCAAGACACCTAGTATATGTCTTCTCCCATAGCGACGCTGCAAACCGAGGGCCTTCTAGAGGCACCCTTGAGCTAGTTGCCCCCTTGCCCTTCTGGCTCGAGTGTAGTGGTTGCACATTCGCCCTCTTGCCCGGTGAAGCTATAAATGCCCCGCGGCCAACAGCGTACAGCATTCACACACACACGCGGCACACCACTAAGGTCGGTCTTCGACTCTTGTTTTCCAACAAACATGTTATTATAATGCGGCCCAGAAAGCGGCCACATTGAATTCATTAGCGAAAGCAGACATCAAGTCTTCTTGCTGGGGTTACAGCACGCAGAGTATGATATAAAGTAGGATATCGTTTGGGTTACACCGTATAAACACCCCAGATGGGTACTGTCTGTAAATCCTCATCTAAACATGTTCTTCTTGCTCCAGCCGACATTGTTGTAACGTTATTTTACGTAACTGGTAGTTAGATGATGATATTATGCTTATTTTATGTATATCATCAATCGATAGACGTCTACTGTAGGATAAATGCCTGCCCCAAAGATAATGGTTGATTAATGTTAAATATTGGTAGGTTTTGGTGATAATTCGCCTTTTATATATTTATAAGGGCGCTCGTAGCGTTGTGCGACCGCGGTGTTCTAACCAGTCACCAAGGTTAAGCAGCGTTCGACTCGGTCAGCCCGAGATGGGTGACCGTTTGTGGCATTTTCATACTCGAGCGTCTCCGTGCTTCGGAAGGCACGTTAAGCCGTTGGTCCCGGCTACCACTTAATGTGGTAGTCGTTAAGTCGAGTTGGAAGCCTTATAGGAGTTCCAACAGCAGGTGGCCACAAACCTGCCTCCACCAATCCGCACTGGGTCCGCGTGGTGGAGTATGACCTTATCTCTCTCACCTCGATTTGTGAAAGAAGACCTTTGCCCAGCAGTGAGCAGTATAAGCTGATCTTATTATTATTATGTCTATATGAAATATTATAATTACTTAGCTGATAAATATTTCAGAAAAACAGGCACGTTTGTAGGTAGAAAGTATTTTTATTTACTGCCTCGTTGGTTTAGTAGCGAACAATGGGTGTAGCGATCACGACGTCCTGGTTCAAATCCTAGGTTGGACAAAATGTGTTTTTGATATAATTATATCCAGTATCAGTCCGGAGTCTGGCATTGTGTCCATACAATGGCAATGGGCTCGTCCCAATTATCTGGAACCTAAAACCGTCAGCGAAAGTAGGTGTACACGGTTCACCTGCGTCACTCCTGCTTAGAGCTTTGTGAAATTTGTTGTAGGTAAAGAAAATAAATTCTTAATCATATACAGACAGACATAAGTGATCATCCTATTAATATTATAAATGTGAAAGTTTCTATGTTTGTTACTTAATCAAACAAAAACGATTGAATGGATTTGAAATTTGGCACACAGACGGACGATTTGGCGCAGTGGTTAATAGCTTAAGCCGTTTCGCCCACAGGGTCGAATAATGCGGGTCCGATTCCCGCACGGGACAAATCTTTGTGCCCTACAATTATTTGTTTCAGTCTGGGTATTTATGTATGTGAAATTTCATGTTTCACACATGCTATGCTCGACATTTCTCTACGCGATCGAATCAGGAATGAGGAGATTCGTAGAAGAACCAAGGTCACCGACATGGCCCTTAAGATTAGCAAGCTGAAGTGGCAATGGGCGGGCCACATAGCGCGTAGATCAGACGGGCGTTGGGGCAGAAAGATTCTAGAGTGGAGACCAAGTATTGGCAAGCGCAGCGTGGGACGACCGCCTGCCAGATGGACTGACGACCTTGGGAAAATCGCAGGAAGTCGTTGGATGTAGGTGGCATCGGACCACTTACGCTGGAAAGCGATTGGGGAGGCCTATGCTCAGCAGCCGAGATGATGATGATGATGAAACACATCCACAACAAAGGAATGAATACTGGATTAGGGCTACGATTTTCTTAAAAAAATATAGTTTACTGCCTAGATTAACGCATGAGATACTTTTTATTCCGGAAAAATGTTAGGTTAAAAAGTCTAAAGTTAACGTCGACGAACTCGCGGGCAGAAACTAGTACACTGTGAATAAAATACACTTTTCATAGGTAAAGGTTGTATTCATTGAGCAAAGTAATTATTCCAATATAAGACTAGATTGTAGTCACTAGCTTAAATCTTTCTGACTCAGATCAGATCTTTTATCTTTAGTTATTTGCTGGCATAAATCGTTTTACAATTTCTCTTCTATCATCACCACAACTAACCATTTTGAATATATGATCCATTTTATTTCACAATATTATTATGATATTTTTCCTTTCCTAATTACCTACGATATATTTCTAACATCGAAAGCGTCTTTTTTATTATCTACAATAATGATTAGCACATTTACTTCATTAACATAAGCATTTAGCAACAAAATATTGCACAAATTAAAATATTAAACTTATAACTAATAAAATTGCTAACTTTTAATAGGTACTTTGTCTTCCTGTGATTCAATTTTGCTATCTTGCTCTGAAACTGTTTTGCCATCATTGCTTTTATATTCCTCATACTGTGCAGTATCAGAATTTTGTTCATTATGTGGATTGAGTTTACTATCATTTTGATCAGAAGCTGGCTGATCACTTTGGTATTGTTCAGTATACTGTGTCGTGTCATAATTCTGTCCATCTGTACCGTAATTTGGATACTGTTGTTCATATTGCGCGTTTGGATCAGTTTGTTCAGTGTATTGTGGATACTGTTCGTAATTTTCATACTGCTCTGTATACGGTTGTTCGTAATTTTCGTACTGATTCTGATATTGCGGGTCTTCTGTAGCGTGTGTCTGTTCGTAATTCTGATCATATTGATAGTTCTCAGTTTCATATTCTTTGGTTTGCTCAACTTCCATTGGTTTTTCAGGTTCCTCTACATGTTTATATTCTTCTGTTTCAACTTCATCATCTATTGGTTGTTTGACATCGTTATATTGATTCGGGTCTTCGTATTCATTTTCAACAGTGTGCGTATCTTCAGAAATCTCTGTGTCATGAACTTCTTCGGTGATTTCTGGTTCTGGTTGCGTGTATATTGGAGTAGTATCTTTACTTAGTCCTGCAGCTTCGTAGTGGTCGCCGTCTGGTTGGATTGGTTGGACTCTTCGGATCGGCTCGTCTGTAATGGCGTCTCCGGTGGACTTAGCTCCGGAATAGTCTCGTCCGGCATTGGATGGGGTATTTGGTACATTTCTGTCTGAAGAGGTCGTGAGCGTGGGATGTGCTGGAAGAAAATTTATGTTAAAGTTTTGTATTATTGTGTTTGTAAAAGTGATTTCATTTGATGTTGGTCACTATTTTTGGGTTTGTTATAAGCACACGCACGAATGAAAAGTACCTAAAATACCTTTAATTTCATGTTCAAGAATATTTAAAATTTAAAGCTATTGTGTGCCTAGTCTAATCCAATCAAATTTTTAAAACGTATTAAACAACCCATCACCATTTTTAGATGCTTTAGTTGTGATTGCTATATATAACAAATGTTATATTAAGGCGATAGTGTTTCCGAAGACATCGAAATGAAAATGCTCTTAGCAAGAAGCTTAGAAGTTTTTATGCTGAATGAAAAATTTGAATAAATTTTAAAATTTGGTTGGAATAGACTCTCGTCTTGACTCCATGAGAGAAACGTTCCACCAATCTCTATAGACCCATTCATTAATAGACGAAGGTTAAACACAACATTGTTTTAGTAGCAATAAATAAAACAAATACTTCACTGAAATCAAAATGTTAGTGACATATCGTACAATACCTTGATAAGTGCTAGGTGTGTGAACGGAAGGCAGCGACCGAGTCAGGGTGTCTACTTGACGCTGCAGAGTGGCCAGTTCTTCCCTGCGGCACCAACAAACGTGATCACACACAAACACACACGCAGTGGTACCATACACAGAACACCATGCAGATATACATACACAATATGATCTTAACGACAACCTTATTGCAGAAACTTTGTTCTTTGGTTGTGTATTTTCAAAGTCAGTTATGTTAATAAGAGAATCATTTTACTTATGTGAGCACCCAGAGAAGTTGTTAGCAAGCAGTTTTCGCAATCGTTTGCACCTACCTTGTTCTGATCACGTGATTTTTTATTGTAAGTCTATTAGTGTTAAGGAATTAAGAATGTCAATTTATATATAGGTCCTGTTCTGTAGCCAAGTCAACTTTCTAAATGAAAAAGGTACAAGAATGACATTTTAGAACATCAGGTCAACGAGGTCAGAACAAGGAGTTATCCAGTTCGGAAAGGGAATAGATATAAATTATTTGACCAAGCCTGTTCAGTATATTATGCTACGTATAACATCAGTGTTATTTTTGGTCAGACTGGAACCAATAAATCATTGTTCATATTTTAATGACCTTGTAATTACATTAGTAGAAGCGCCCTTAAGATATATAAGTCGCTCATTTTCTTAGATTCCTTTCAAGAATCAATAATAATGATAAATACTTCACCTAAAATATTTAATACACAATGCTGTCTACGTGCGAATTCAAACAATTCTACTAAAGTCAAAAGTACTCCTACTTCCATAGAACTATCACTACAGTCTATCAAGCCCTTATCCTCACCTTCAATGGATCATCGTCAGAATCATCAATCCTATCGATAGAGAGATCACTAAGATTCCTCGTCAAACCACTAATTTCATCTCTGGTATCATTCAGTTCGTTCCTTCTAAATCTATTTCTATAAGTGTTAGGAGTTGACGTGTGGTAAGTGCGATCTAAATCGTAAGATGACCTGCTGTTAGGATAGCCACTCAATGGAGTATAGCTTCTTAACGGTGTGATGGTAGTGCAATATTTCTTGTGGGTACACCATAAGTTTCTAAGCTTTCTCATAAGTTCAGCGTTCCTGCAAAGCAATTGTGTTTTTTCTGCTCTGAAATGAAAATTGGTGGGTGAATTTTGTGGACTATGAACTAAATGCGGATGTGACTAAGACGATTTTGTTAAAAGTGTTAGGAAAACTTGTTATTAAATCAATTTAAATTTGAATTGCTATTAAAACGGATATATTGTTAAATATTAAGAAGGAAGAAAGCGTGAGAATAAGATTACAAATTGGCGCTATTATTAAAATAAAAGTATTTGATTAGGGGTCTCTTTTATCACCCTCGAGTAAAGTGCTGATTACTTATTTCCCGATTTCGATAGTTATTTGCGTTTCTCGGCAAGGCAAAACTGGCTAGTTGAATCGACAGATATGGATAGTATATAGATTTACTTAAAATATTAATTGTCGATTAGTCTAGACTGTACTCGAGGGTGGTAATTTTACCACCCAGCCTATTTAGGTTTTATGTCTATATTAACTCTAGCTGGCATGTAAAAGTGATAGTTTTTTTTTGCAAATTGACTTTATTAGACCCTTTTACATGGTATCATTACCCATTTAATTTAAGTAACATCAACTTTATACTTCACAATATCTAAGAACAACAACATTGATATAATAGTAGATAAAATGCAAAACGTAGCCAATGATTGTAACAAAATAACAAGCGCAAACATATTTAAAGCTACACTATATTGCACGCACGTTAAGATTCAAATTGTTAATGATAAACTGGTAGTCATAGTAAATAACAATTAGGCAATGCCATTTTAGTTACAATGTTCATAATATGCACTGAAATTTAAAAGCAACAAAGTCAAAAGAAGAAACAAATTAGTAGCCGAACGTAACATGGCTGTGTGATCTCGAACCCCATGTCACAAAATCCGATGTATTGTTAATAATATGAGATACAATTATTCATGATCCTCCGTCTAACTATTGAAAAAATCATAACGTTAATATTAGGAAACTATGTATATTTAATTTTGTACTACCAGTGTTTAGATTAAAACTATCTTAACCTAGAACAACTACTGCTCGGAACTATAATTGTATACGTCATTTGCTCATCAATTCCTTTTCTCAGTCAGACAATATTAAAAACATTCGTCAACAATGTTTAAGATGTCTCTTCGCAATTTTTTATCTGTTCCGCGTTCTCATTGGTTTCTCCTTCAACAACTGTCTCTGGTTCTTTTTTATTTGACGTATTTGCCTCCGCTTCTACCACTTCTTGTGTATCAATATTTGGATTCTCAGGTTTATTTGTATTATCAGAGAGATCTTGGGATTCATCCTTGTTCGGGAAATCACCAGGCTTTTCAATATTTTGAGAATCAATATCGACTTTAGGACTTTCATGAGCATTTGCGTCTCTATTCTGCGCAGCGTCTTTAGCTTCATCCTCAATTATTTCTATAGTCTCACTAATAACATGAACGTCGCCATCTAACACCTCCATACTAATACTATTCTTTACTCCTTTATTTTCATCTGCCTGCAATACCATCTCCTCTACTTGCGCCTCTCGTCTCTTCCTATCTCTTTTCCTCGGCTTCGGTATCAACTTCACGCTAATATCAACTTTGATCGGCTCCTTTTTCTCCCGTAAAAAGGGCTGTTGTATCATAAGCGGTAGGTTATATATCTTCTCCCCTTTGACGTCAGCGAGATCCTGATTGGTCGTCAACGGGCCAACAATTATTGGCGGGTAATTATTCGACGAATCGGACTCTTTTTCGGAGCGGCGCTTGGATCGGCGACTCCCTAATCTCTCTCGTGATCTTGAACGCTCGCGCTGTGTTCTGATTGGTTCGTCTGAACGGCCGCGACTCTGCGCACTGCCTGTCACCAATGAAAACACAGCACGACGTTAGGATTATGCTTCTATTTAAATGGGTAATGATATACAGCCAGCAATACAGGTGATGAAGAAAATATAGTGTAACAAATACATGCTATTAGATTTGAAATGGTTCGTACTTGTGCCTACGATTTGCGTCGTCGAGCTTGTCTGTGAGCAAACGACATTCGCCGGTGAGTTTCTCCATCAGACTGTTTTGTGTTTGTATCATGGACTCCAACTCAGCCACCGTTTTAGCTGTGGAACCAAATGTTCTTGGTTTAACACTGACCGAACGTGTAGACACTACTGTTGATGGGCTAGTAAACAATCTGATGAATAAACTATTGAAGGTTGAGAAAGAAAGCCCTTTCATAGCACTATCGATGTACATGCAAGCGCAGTAGATGAAAGGGTAAAGTATGAATGTTTTGAAATCATAAATCCAATATTTTTATCTATCAAAACATCAATAGTTTACCCATTATACGAGCCTACTCATTAAACGTTCCGACACCCGGTAGAGAGAGACAGCTACATCGATACTAAAAGCCACGTACCGTGTTTGTTCTCCATTGACTCGAACATCGTCGATAGTTCTTTCTCTTTCTTATTCTTCTCCGGAGACACCGGGGTTAGGTTCTTCATGTTCAGCTGCGAAATTGAATTTATAAGTAACGGTAATATCCAAAAGTAAGATACAAATATCGCAACGTTTGGCCAAGAAAATGTTTATTGTCAATAACCAACGATAGAGTTAATATTTTGGTTCCGCAGTGTCCAGATTATACACTACGAAAGATTATTCAATTTGAACTATTTTGTTTTTTGTAAGCAGTATTGATTTGAGCTATGTGAGTTCTTGTTCAATTCACTTAATAAATTTAAATTGGAATCTGAAGGGAAGGATTAGAAAAGTATGGTTGTTGGAGCAATTAAATCAGGAAGAAGTCCACTGCAGTACAAAAGTCATCACGACGAAGACATGCTTAAATCGTACCCGCTACGAGAAACGTCGTTCAGAATCAGTCAAACATGTCTACGAGATAGTGTAAACGACTTTTCAATTAAATTTATTCTGAGCTAGGTCTCTGTAGTTACCTCTTTCTCCAGATTGGAGATCTGTTCAGACAGACGTAAATTCTCGCGACGCGAGTGAACCAGATCAGCATCAGCTCGGTCTAAGCGTTGACGAAGGGACTGGATCTAAAAATGAAAATTATACTGATAAATATGATGTAGTATCGGTTAAACATCAATCAAACAGCTTGTTATGGTACAGAAATGTATTAGAAGCGCACTTATAGTGCAAGATGAGAAAGTAAAGGATATGGTAGTGATGCGAGTTAAGGCGTTCAGAATCAGAATCAAAACAGAATATTTTTTATTCATGTAAACCATCACACAACAACATACATATACAATATACAAATACAACATTCATTGCATTTTTGAATTGTGCGAAAAATATGTCAATGCAATGAAAGACTTCGCAATGTCCTGTGGAGAAGGACAAGAAACTCCACGGTTACTCTTTTAAAATGTTTTGTTTTGTTGTGGAATATGGGAGATCAATGTAGGTGGGTCTAAGTTAAATTACCCAAATCTGGGAGCACGGTAGTACCCCCGCCAAGACGAGCCGAGCGAAGCGCAAGGCCACTACTACCTTTTCTCGAAACGCTTCGTTGTTTTTTGAACCCTCATAACTTGGGTTTGAATTATACCAGATAAACCAATCTCTTGTGAACTTATTAAACATATAAAGTTTCAATTGCATAGCTCTAATACTTTATATTGTATTGATACCTAAATCCCCTATTTCGTCACTGACTCACTGATGGTCATCAAAATTCTTAGGGTACTTCCTGAAGTACTAGAAAGCTAAAATTTGGTATGTAAGCTAGTATATATAGTATACAAAAAAACAAAAAAAATTAAAACTTGGAACTTTTACCCCCCAACCCCTTAAACTAGGGGATGGAAGTTTGTATGAGACTTCTGCAAATTTTGATGCTAGAGGTCTGAAAATGGATATAGGGACTCCATGTTACAAATAATAATAAAATACATATTTCAGGAGTTAAAGTAAATCACCCTCCACCCTTTAAATTAGGGAATAGAATTAAACGCGCGCAAAACGCCTAATGTGTACCCGCTGTGATTGATGATGATAAATTATAAACAGTAAACCAACGAAGAAAAAAGCAAAGATAGAGAGTGAGCTTTGAAAAAAGGCACCTTTTAACCAAAAAAGAAATAAATAATGAACAAAATAAAAAAGTATTGTCATAAGCAGTTAGCAGTGTAGAGTTCGAAACTTGGCTCTACATGAGATCTGATAACTTTTTGACAGTGCGGTCTGGTCTCGTCTTGGTTAAAAATTAGTAAAAAATGTTGTTTTATGAAAATGTTTTTGGTGGGATTCTATTCTCACGAATAGTATTGCACGTGGTGCAGAGAAAGAAATAATCAATTTTACTAAATAAATAGAATAATATTAGCCCTGTTAAGAAACTGTCCCACTGCTGGGCACGGGCCTCCTCTCCAACTGAGAGGGTTTAGGCCATAGTCCACCACGCTGGCCCAGTGCGGGTTGGCGAACTTCACACACCTTCGAGAAACTCTTAGGCATGCAGGTTTCCCCACGATGTTTTCGTTTACCGTTAAAGCAAGTGATAATTAATTTTAAATACGCACATGCTTTCGAAAAGACAGAGGTGCGTGCCTGGGTTTGAACCCGAGACCTCTGACTTTGCAGTCCAACGGTCTAACCACTAGGCTATCACTGCTTTTAATTAATATAAGGAAGAGAAATAATAATAGCTGAATATGTTTTCCATATTCAGGTGGAGCTGGAACAGCAGCAGTTTGTAGCGCTGCGTGGCAACAGTATTGTAAGTGATCAACAAGACTTAAGCTGCGTTCGTCTCGGTCTGACTGACTGAGATAAGTGTTCAAACACTGAAGCAAACATTTGTGGACCACCTAACAGTACACAAAACAGGTCTTGGACGTTACTTCATATGGTAATCGTTATGCCAAGTTAGAAGTCGTAGGAAGGCTTGATAAGTTCCAATAGCAGGTGACCGCAAATCTGCCTACATCAATCTGCACTGGGTCCTCGTATTATTAAATCTCCCTTACTTAGATTTGTGAGAGAAGGCCTTTACGTAAGGTGACTTCGCCTGTTTTCAGCTATACAAGCAAACTTATGTCTATAAATCGATTTTGTCGATGATAATAAAGTCGCAGGTAGGGTTTTTAAATATTTTCAAACTCGTGAGTATTCATATTTGCAGCTTCTTTACTTGTAAATATTTAAAATCTTGGAATAAGATTACCCTAGCAGTAAGAGGTTGTTACTATTCTGTCATATTGCATTGCTTAAGTTGCGTACATGGGATCCCTTTAAAAGTCTCATCACGTGGTACGTAACAAATGAGCACTGTTACTATTAGACTTATCGGTTACAATATATTAGCTGTGTGTGAAAGGTGTATGTGTATATTATATATATGTAATATGTATGTAATTTGATTATAATGTATTATCTAAGTTTTTAATGTACGCCACCCTGTATTACTATTTATGTTGATTCTTCCATTGTATTGGTTGTCTGGAAGAAATAGCTTTTAGCGATAAGACCGCCAATTGTACATATTAGTCTGTAATTAGTTGTTAATAATTGTAATTTCACTGGTGTACAATAAAGAGTACTCTATCTATCTATCTACGTACCTCGGAGTTGAGGCGGTTGGTTTCATGCTTGGCCTGTCGCTGGTGGCGCTCTATAGCGAGCCTCGCACTCGCCAGCTCTTCCTCAAGGGAAGCCTTCTCCGCATGAGCCTGGGCCAGATCTGCTTGCAGAGACGCTGAAAGAAGAATTAGAAATTTAGACTCAAAGGTTGCAAGGCTGTAATTTCAAAATTACTGTTTTTAACAGCCAGCAGTGACTAGTCGGTCGAAAGAAAGCTCGACTTCAGTTCCGAAAGAAATTCCGACTTAATTCACGAAAGAACAGCCAACAGAGATTGCTAAGATGGTCAAAGAAAAAAGCTCTTCTTAAGTGTAGAAAAAAGTTTGATTTAAGCAACGAAAGAAAGTTCCTCAGCTCTTTCTCTAGCGAGGCTTTTTAGCCTGAGTCAGATCTGCTTGCATAGATGCTGAAAAACGTGTTACATTTTTAGAACATTGGAAAGCGAGCAGTTGCTTGGTCGAAAGAGAGCTTGTTTTTAGTCACGAAAGATAAATCTACTTATTTCATGATATTCCATAAAAGTCAGTCGAAACTAAAACTTCAAAGACTGAAAGCGATGAATGAAGGTGTACAAATGGGTGACTTAGTGGTAAACCATCTACTTTATGCAGATGACGCGGTTTTAATAGCGCCAACAGCCATTAATCTGCAAACACTAGTCACAGTTATGAAAGACGACTGCATGATCAATGGCTTACACTTGAATGTGAAGAAAACCAAGATTATGGTTTTTGAAAGGGAAGAAACCAGAACGAATGTAAGGATTGTGGTTGGTAACGATGTGCTGGAGCAAGTGAATGAGTTTGTATATCTTGGATGCGCCTTCAGTAAGGATGGGAAATACACCGCTGACATAGAGAGAAGAGTGAGTGCAGGGAACAGAGTGAATGGTGCGATGGGAAAGCTACTCGGGAGCCGGCACTTAAGCCATAAGGCGCAGCTGGCCATACATAACGGAGTTCTTGTCCCAACGCTGTTATATGGTAGCGAGAGCTGGGTATGTAAGAAGGAGAATGAAAGTAGGATAAATGCGGTAGAAATGCGAGCTCTGCGGAAGATGTGCGGAGTGAAGCTGACCGACCGCATTAGCAACAGCATAGTAAGACAGCGAGTAGGTATGAAAGATAGTATCGGTGTAAAGATGAGAAAGGGCATGCTCCGTTGGTTCGGGCATATAGAAAGAATGCCAGAGGAAAGAATAACAAAACAGATATACAATGTGAAAGTAGAAGGATGCAGGTACCGGGGAAGACCTAGACTATCTTACCACGACCAAATAAACCGAGTCTTATCTGATGGAAAAGTCAAGAGTCTCCGTAACCGGCGAGCGTGTATGAGACGAACTATGAGAGTCGAGGAAGCCAGAGAGGTATGTAAGGAAATAACCTGTTGGAACTCTGTACTCTCTGCCTACCTCGCAAGGGATCTGGCGTGAGGTTATAGATAGATAGAAACTAAATCAAAGAAAGCTCCACATAAGTCATGATAATTGAAGTAGAAAAAAATGAATTAATTTGAAATAGTAAGACTTGAATAATTTGCCGAACTACCTATAGTCACACTACGTTATCACAGCAGTGTGACAACGGATAATTTTATTTACCCATAGTCACACTAGCTAGTGTGACTCAAATCGTTTTTAAAACAAGGATCAATTGCCTCACTGATCTTTTCACGGTGTGACAAGTCACTGGAAAAGGATATTCTATAATAGTGGAGGAAGCCGCAAAGGTCTATAAACAAAGAACTTGTTGGAACTTTGTATTCTCAGCCTACTCCGCAAAGGTCCTGGTGTGATGATATAGATAAATAGAAATGGTTTAACTTTAAAGCCGATTGCCATAATCAATAAAAAGAAGATATTTAAATAGTTAACATGATTTGTTCTTGAGCTCCATCTTGAGTTCTTCTATGGCAGCGTTCTTCATAGAGATCTCTCGCTTCAGCTCGTTCTCCTCGCGACGTTGACGCTCCAAGTCCAACTGTTGATGCAAAACAATTGTTTATAGTCATAGGCCTTCCACAAGTTGAGCCCCTATCCAGAACTAGTAATTTTAAATAAAAAGAAAAGAAAAACTTATCTCTAAGCGTTAAAAACACACCCGCATAATACTCCGTACCGGGGCGACCGTGATTAATAGCAACAAATCTACCTTCTGAATTATATATTTTACAAGTACCACAGTCATCATCATCACAATCTCAGCCTATACCCGTCCACTGCTGAACATAGGCCTCCCCAATCCCTCTCTAGCCCGACCGGTCCGATACTACTTGCATCCAACGACTTCCTGCGACCTTCACAAGTTCAGAGATGGGAAAAATGTAATCAGATTATTGATTACAATTGCATTTTGTAATATTCAATCATAATTCAAGATTAATAGTGTAAATGTAAATGTTGAAAGTTACAAAATGTTATTGTAATCGTTAAACATTAATACACCGTGATGGTGTATTATATTTCTCAAGTTTATCATTAATCTAATTACATTTTGCCCATCTCTGCATAAGATTGTTGGTCCATCGGTGGCAATACGTGGTCTCCACTCTAGAATATTTCTGCCCCAACGCCCGTCCGATCTTCGCGCTATGTGGCCCGCCCATTCCCACTTTAGCTTGCTAATCCTATAGGCTATGTCGGTGACCTTAGTTCTTCTACGAATCTCCTCGTTCCTGATTCGATCACGTAGAGAAACGCCGAGCATAGTTCTTTTCATAGCTCGCTGAGCAACTCTGAGGTTTTGTTATGAGACCTATTTATTGTAAGAGACTAGGTCTCTGATCACTGGCATGTCATCACTAGCAACATACATTGACTAAACACTTTAGTCTTGAGGAACTGAGGTATTTTGGATAAGAAGACGTTACACAGTTTTCCGAAGGTGGGCACCATCGGGAAACTGTGCAACGTGCAGCCGAGTTGAATTCGTCGATTGACCTCTCTCTCAAGGTTGGACCTACCTAACCGGACTGCCTGTCCCAGTTAAGTGTATTCGTCGACAACTTCAAGAGTAGAGTTACCAACGGTGAGTGCGGTGTACGACATAGACATTAAACATTATTAATCATTTACTATTACGAGTGCAATATTATACCTTCTTACAATAACCGTATTTGCTATTAAATATTAGCCCTGTTAAGAAACTGTCCCACTGCTGGGCACGGGCCTCCTCACAAACTGAGAGGGTTTTGCTATTACGAAGGCAATATTAATTTTGCAAGTATTACGAGGGTAATACTAGTAAGTGCTGACCTGCACTGTTTGTTGGTCGGTGGTCGGTGACCTGCAGCTTGGCGATGCAAGCATTGCATTTGCTATTACGCGGGCAGTACTTATACTGCCCTCGCGACTTATCGCGCTATCCACAGCTTTGTGTTGTAAACCTGCTTTGATATTACAAGGACAGCATTAGTGGTCGGTGACCTGCAGCTTGGCAATGCAAGTACTGCATTTGCTATTACGAGGGCAGTACTTATACTGTCCTCGCGACTTATCGCGCTATCCGCAGCTTTGTGTTGTAAGCCTGCTTTGATATAACAAGGACAGTATTAGTGGTCGGTGACCTGCAGCTTGGCGATGCAAGTACTGTATTTGCTATTACGAGGGCAGTACTTATACTGCTCTCGCGACTTATCGCGCTATACGCAGCTTGGTGTTGTAAGCCTGTTTTGATATTACAAGGACAGTATTAGTGGTCGGTGACCTGCAGCTTGGCAATGCAAGTACCGCATTGGCTATTACGAGGGCAGTACTTATACTGCCCTCGTGACTTATCGCGCTGCCCGCAGCTTGGTGTTGTAAGCCTGCTTTTGATATTACAAGGACAGTATTAGAGGTCGGTAACCTGTAGCTTAACGTTGTAAGCACTATATTTCCTATTACAAAGGCAGTATTAGTATTAGTAGTTGCTGACATTAGATATGGGTAACTCAGCGAAATTCTTTGCGTTAACTCAGTAACTCAGGTGCAGTTTACTGCGCCGGCTCATTGCGTTAACTCCAAATTGCGCCATGGCGCAATAAAATGGAAAGCGCCGAGTGAGCAGCGAAACGCGCGCCATCTGCACGCTGCGCTCACAGGTTTTTAGCACAAATAGCGTACAGCGCACGAATTGCGTTGGCTCATTGTTAACTCAGCGGGTGAGTGAGAGAATGAATGAGATCGGGCGTGGTGGCACTTTAACTTAACACCTCAACACTTTTCGAATTTCCCGGTCCTGCGCTGTTTCCCAACACATTTTGAAGAAGTGAGATAACACATCCGGCGCAGTGAACTGAGTTGGCGCAATTGCGCAGCGCAGCGCAGAGTTACACATGTCTAGCTGACATGCAGTTCAGCGTTGAAAGTACATTTATTATTTAGTATTAGTGGTCGGTCATTTACAACTTGGCGTTACAAGCCCTGTATTTGCTATAGCAAGAACATCCTAAGTACCTACAAATGGTCATTAATATTCAGTTTGGCACTAACATTTGCTATTACGAGGCAGTATTGTGCCTGCACCTGCAGCTTGGCGACGTTGTACTGCGCGGCCAGCTCGTGCAGCTGATCCAGTGCGCAGTATAGCGCAGCTCGGCTGCTGTACTGTACTACTGCGAGGCAGTATTGTAGTTGTATGTCCAGCTTTGAACTGTGCGGCCAGCAGGAGGTTCTCGTAGTTCTGTGCGACCGCATTGTTCTAAACGATCACCAAGGCTAAGCGGCATTTTAATCGATCGACCTGAGCCCGTTTGTGGCATTTTCATATTCAAGCGTCTGCTTCGGAAGGTACGTTAAGTCGTTGGTCCCGGCTATCACATAATGCGGTAGTCGTTAAGCCAAGTTGGAAGCCTTATAGGTGGTTTGATAAGTTCCAACAGCAGGTGACCACAAACCTGCCTCCAGCGCACCGGACTGGGTCCGCATGGTGGAGTATGACCTAATCTCTCTCATCTCGATTTGTGAGAGAAGGCCTTTGCCCAGTAGTGAGACAGCATGGGCTGATATTATACCTGTGTAGCTGCAGCTTGGTGACGTTCTCATACTGCGCGGCCAGTTCGTGCTGCAGTTGGTCACAGTGCGCAGTTCAGCTGCTGTACTGTACTATTACGAGACAGTATCGACGGGTGCAAAGTAAATAATGTTATCTACAAACTAATAACTTTAAGGAGAGAGCTTAGAATAAAAAGTGTAACCATTTTTTATATTATTGGCTGATTTCGATGGAGTAGAGTGACAAAAAAATATTTTACTATATTATAAAGTCCATTGTATTCAGTAAGACTGATAAGGTAAAAAAAAATAAATACTTATTTTGTAAATGAGTTTTGTGCTTTGCACCCGTCGGTATATTCATGTACCTGTAGCTTGGCGACGTTGTCATACTGCGCGGCCAGGTCGTGCTGCAGCTGGTCACAGTGCGCAGTGTAGCGCAGTTCAGCTGCGCTGCGCTCTTGGACTGCGCGGCGAGCGCCTTCGCCTGCTAGCTCGCGGACTTTACTGCGCTCTTTGGCTAAATCCTCCTGGGAATGTAATGATTTAATATCGATTAATCGAAATAGCGTTCGTATATAATATTGAAATATTTCGTGTAAAACAATCGATGTCATAGCTAACATTAAATCGATTTAAACCCCTCGAATTGGACCGATTCACATTAGAAAAATAAAAAAGTGGTCGATGTGAATTATATGCGATGAGTTGTGACCGTTAAGTATTTAAATACATGTTTATTGTTAAAAATACTGAAAATACTAGTAAATATAACAACATTTTTAAGGTTTTTTTTCATCCACTAAACACATTAAAAAAATCAACTAAGAATTGACTAATCGTATCATTGACGAGTTTGGCGGGAAGTCGAAGAGTGATGTTGTCAATTTGTTTTAATTTCCAAAACTTGTGTTATTTCGACTAATAATGCGTAATGATGAAGGAATATTAACCATTATGTGTTCTTATATGTGCAAGAGTGAAGGTAATTGTAACAAAGTGATAAAACGTGCCTTTTTGACTTCCCTCAAAACGGCCGTCGCAAATGGTATGTAAAGTATCCACCGCTTTCCTATCCAGGGTGGGGTACTTCATTTTCATCGTTGTCATCAAGTTCATCGGGGAGTCGAATTAATTTAAACAAACACGATTATATATCTCACTGGACACTGGCAAAATACACTTAAAGTTAGTGTGAAGCCATAACTTAAAGAAGAAGAAGAATCTTCTTCTTCTTCTTCTTATTTAAATTAATGGCCGCACACTTTAACAGTGTATTTCGCCAATGTCAAGTAGTAATAGAGTATAACAGTAAATTATAAAAATTGGCTTCTTGTCGCCATTACGGCAAAACACAAAAGCCAAAGAAGAATCGTATCATTAGAATCGTTTCTATATAGTGCGTTCAATTCGAATCAATTCAAAGTTCTTTTTTTAAGTGAATCAAATGCCTTTTTGCATTTTTCAATATGTTTTGTTTTTGTAATTAATTTCTAATTTGTATGCGTTTCTTTGAACTTAGGGCCTGTTTCACAACCCTCGTACCAATAAAGTGCTGGTTAATTACTGCTCGATTAGCGTTACTCAGCAATTAAAACTGTCCATTCTAACCGTCGGATAGGGCTACTCAGAGATGGTGAATTCGTACTTGCAACTAAGATTGTCGATAAATCGACTTAACTCGAAGTTAGTTAAGGAGGTCCTTTGTTTCATATCTACCTTATAAAGCTCTCATTGAGGACGTTTACAACTTGCATCTCAGTATTTCATTGTTGATTCCGTTCAAGTTATTCACGAAAAAGTAATGATAAGTTTCCTAATGCATGCAAAGATAAATTTACAAATGCCAGGTTTACTAATGTAGCGTAACTTTTTTGGACGTAAGGGAGCTTCTTACTTTAAGGCGGCGCACTTCTATCTCCAGATTGTTTCTTTCGTCTCGCAGCTGCTGTTCCACGGCGTCTGAGCCTCGCTTGTACCTTCCATCCTCATCCTTTGTCTCTAGGCTAAGCTTCAACTTGGATATCTGAGCTTCCAACGACGACTTGTCTCTGTGTCGATATATTTATAGCTTTACGACATTGTGTGTGTGAATGATCTACGCTGTTGGCCGCGGGGCCTTTACAGCTTCACCGGACAAGAGGGCGAGCATGCAACCACTACGCTCGAGCCAGAAGGGCAAGGGGGCAACTAGCTCAAGGGCGCCTCAAGGACGAACGGCCTCGGCTTGGGCAGTCGCTACGGGGGAATGCGTATATATTTTTGTGGCTTTTAAAAAACGTAGCCCCACACTTGGATTTATTCCTGTATCGTGGGTGCGTTTACAAACATGAAAATTCGCATACACAAATATCCAGACCGGGACAAATAATTGTGGATCACACAAAGATTTGTCCCGTGCGGGCATCGAACCCGCGACTATTAGACACAGTGGGCGGAGTGGCATAAGCTCTTAACCACTGCGCTAAATCGTCCGTCATTTTCTGTCCGTCCGTCATTAGAAAGCTTTACAACTTTACACCTATATTCCTTTAACAAGATGTAAAAGTGAAGTGGTAAAAGTTTTTTTTTAAGAAAATCTGGCCAGTACTACGATTTGTTCCTGTGTCGTGAGTGCGTTTATAAACATGAAAATTCGCATACACAAATACCTAGACCAAAACAAATATTTGTGGGACACACAAAGATGTGTCCCGTGAGGGAATCGAACCCGCGTCTCTTCGATCGGCTTAAGCTCTTAGCCACTGCACCAAATCGTCTCATAATCGGTATACCGTGTACCCCCAAATTTGCTAACAATATAAGGTCCGTATGTAGGTGACCCTATTGTCATCATACCGGGCACAATTTCAGACCCCAAAATGCGATGTTTTTGATAGAATAACACTTTTAAACGTGAGTCTTCTCCCTGGTAGCTTAGGCCTCTTTTAAAGCGAAGGCTTTATGCAAGCGCAACATAGAAGTAAGTTGCTCAGTGCACGCCCTTTTCATCCAATTGGAGAATTTTAATCATTGGAATACATAATCACACCAGAAAAATCTCGGTAAGACACTGTACAACATTATAGAATCGCTCAGTAGTATAGTCATTTCTGGTCTAGCAATATCCGTCCCAGACCAGAAATTTGGAGCACTAGTTAGGGATCAAACAAACTTCTAAAGCATTTTCTGCCTCGAGCGTAGTGGTTGCACGCTCGACCTTAAGTCCGGTGAAGCTGTAAAGGCCTCACGGCCAAGAGCGTATATCACTCAAACACACACACACACACACACTTCTAAAGCATGCTACAAAATAATTATCCATTAATGAGCTGTTCTTTTTTTAATTTGGACCCCTCCTTACCCCTTTGGTGAGATTTAGTGGCACCCCCTCGTCCCCCTTACGAAGTTTTATACGTTCTGGTTGTTAAAAGATTAAATTCTTAAAGTAAATGTTTTTTAGCCTACAAAATGGGTCTCTACGAAAAGTTAAAGCAATTTTTTTGTATTCTGCATATAATATTGATGTTTTGAAAAGTTAACGTTAGTTTTTAAATTGCCCCACCCCCCCAAGTTTAAATTACATTCGATGAGATTTTACTGGACCCCTCCCCCAATTATGAGCTCAAGTTGATGCCCCCTAAAAATTTTCACCATTTTAGAACCACAAGTTTCAAGTAAGCAGAAAATAGGCTTTATTAATAAAGCAAAGAATTTACCTCTGCAGGTTGTCTATCTGGCGCTTGAAGCCGTCAAGGCAGGTTGAGTCAACCAGCCCAGAGGCAAGCTTGCGCTTGTTCTCATTATTCTCCTCCTAAAATTATACTTCGATTTTAAAGAAAACAAGCGACAGAAAGTAGAACAATAAAGGAACAAATATAAGTTGATTAAACTTTTCGCCTAACATTATATTTTTCCAAAGCTTGCAACTGCATTCCTTTCGCTCACATATACAAGGTGTTACATAATGAACGCAAGACCTGCAAGTGTTCTATATCAATCATTTTAATGAGTTACCTTTTTTTTTAATATGCAACAATTTTTTGTTACTTACAATTACTCCTTCAGTGTGCTAAACCAAACTAAATTTATTCTTGATTCAAACCAATACTGAGATTTTAAATGCATTTCTAAAACGTACTTTTGAAAGCGCAAATACACGTACAAGTTTCATTGTTAATTGGGGTATACAAGTGCTTAACAAGGGTAAAAAAAATAACTTAAAAATTTCGTTATGTATAGAATTTATGAAGCAATTATCTAATTGTGGGCTCTTGCGTTATTTACATAAATCTTGTATATAAAGGGTAAGCGAGTTGATCATTGTTCATTGTACCTACAATATTCATAGTCCATTGCAATAATCTATCTATATCATCACGCCAGATCCCTTGCGGGTTGGCAGAGAGTACAGAGTTCCAACAGGTTCTTTCCTTATATACCTCGCTGGGTTCCTCCAATTTCATAGTTCGTCTCATACACGCTCGCCGGTTACCGAGACTCTTGACTTGACTTTCAAATAAGACTCGGTCTATTTGGTCATGGTAAGATAGTCTAGGTCTTCCCCGGTACCTACATCCTTCCACTTTTTCATTATATATCTGGTTTGTTATTCTTTCTTCCGACATTCTTTCTATATGCCCGAACCAACCAACCATTGCAATAATTGTATTAAAATACGATTTCGTTTCATCCCGGTCACACAAGGAGCAGACATATCTAAGTAAACGAGAGAAATGAAGTCACACGCTTTGACGAAATCTAATCTTTCTAATAATTTTTTTGGACAAACTAATAAGCACTAACATATTAAACTATTAAGTTCAGAGGGGCTTGTACCTCTGTGGGACCGCAGTGTTCTTATCAAACACTAAAGTTTAGCAGCATTCGGTTTAATCGGTCTGTGATACACCTTTTGTTGCACTTCATTTGCCAAATGTCTACTTGATTCGGTACCTTAAGCCGTTTGGTCCCAGTTGTCATCTAATACGGTCGATAATCGTTAAGCAAATTAGGATGTCTCAAAGACGGCTTGACAAGGTTCAACAGAAAGTGACTTAAATCTATCTCCATCAATCCACACTGGTACGTGGTGAAGAACGACTTATTTTCTCTTAGCCCGTTTTGTAGCAGAAAGTCTTTGTTCAGCTTTAACACGGTATGGGCTAAGTTATCAAGTTGATTCTTTTGCTGAACAGTCAAAGTTGGAAAAGTATAGTAGTTATGAAGTTGATCCTTACCTGTAGTTTCTTAAGGTATATATTAGACTGCGTTAGCTGAGCTTCCAACTCAGCAATTCTAGACTCGAACACTATGTTCGGTCCCTCCAGTTTTGAGGAGCGTGATTTCATGGACTTGCGTGGTTTTAGTGGCGATGTCTGTTGATAAAAAACATTTTGATCGGTACCCTAAGGTAAATCGAATATTTTTCATTTAGATATTTAACTTGATAGTCCTTGGTTCTCCTGCGAGGAGAACAAAAGTCACCGACATGGCTCTCAGAATTGCCAAACTTGAGTGGCAGTGGGCCGAGCACATTGCTTCTAGAACTGACGGTCGTTGGGTCAAAAAGTTCTCGAGAGGCGACTACTGGAAGATGTGGATAAGGTAGGCTCTCCACAAAGTGTACCGATGACCTAGTGAAGTTTGCGAACTTGCGAGTTGGGTAAAAGCTGGATGCGTGCAGTTCAAAATCGGTCATGATGGCGGTCTTTGAAGGAGGCCTTTGTCCTTCACTGGATGTCTTTCGGCTAGTAGTCGATCCTTAAAGGTTTCGTCAAATAGCCGACGCAGCGCGACGGGAGCGCGACGGTGGCGCAACCTGGGGAGTTGTAATGCACTGAAATATACGGGAGACGCCACACAGCGCAGCCCCGCTCGGCGTGACGGCAAACGTTATAACCAGCCGCTGTCGCGCCCGACGCGATTACATGCAGGGGGGGAGCGAGATGCCACTACGCATGCGAGCGGGACGCTAGTGTGGGGCGGCTGCCCCGGCCAGCGCGAAGTCGCTTTCGGCAGTGTGACGTGTGCGCCGCGTTGCCGACCGCCGACCGAGCATAGCCGAGCACTTACGTCGCGCTCCGTCGGCTATTTGACCAAAGGAGTCAAACCAAATCAGCGAGTTTTGAATTTACGAACGTCAGTGTTTAATGATTAAATAAGTTGAACACTTAGACCAACAGACATAAAATTGGAAGAGAAAAACAGCGAGAAGCATATTGGAGTGATCTTTTATGGTTCCCTATATTCACTGAAATCACGTAAGGTAACTGTAAAAAAAACTTATCAAAAGTACAGTTCCGTGTCTGATACTGAGTCTTACCATGACGCACCAACTGAAAGACATCCATTGCAGTACATAGGCAAAGTACAAATATACATAAGCTTCCCTCAAAGCTTTTCGCAATCAGCTTTGTGCTAGGACTTTTATGTATCCTTGCGGGGTAGGTGGAGTGTACAGAGTTCCAACAGGTTCGTTCCTTATAGACCTCTCTGGCTTCCTTCACTCTCAAAGTTTGTCTCATACACGCTCCCCCGTTACGGAGTCTTTGTCTTATATTTTAATTAATTTAATTTTAATTTATTCTATCAGCCTTATTATACAGTCTACTAGTAGGTTTCATTTTCTAGAAACTTTACTCGGGCAAATGTTTTAGGCAAAGAAGCAAGAAGGAAACCACATACCTTGTTGTCACTATCAAGTCCGGTGCTATCAGCCAGTTCGTCGATGTCATCGCTCTCAGATCCGGCGTTGTACGAGTGGAACATACGGGAGATTAGTTTGTTCTTCTGCGCTTCGTGCAGGTGCTCATTCTCCGAGATCACTTCTTTCACTTTACCGAGCAGGTTGTTCAGCTCATCCTAAGGCAAATATGAATAGGAGAATATGAAATAGCTGCTGGTGAGTATGTCTCTTAAACGGCTGTACTGGGATCTTTGCAATTTGATTATTAACAGCAAAAAGCAAGTGTTTGATCTTTTTGTCCAAACTGAGTCACCATTAGTGTTAAAGCCTGCGTCAAAACGTGGTAAAATTAACACCTGCCCGCATCTTATCTCAATTAACGCATTAAACATTGGCAACGTGTGCGTAATATCTTTGTTAACGTGTTATACGACGCAGTTGGAGCAGGAAAATTAGAAAAACTTCGAATACTTTACTTTTAGAATCGACGATCGCCAATTTAGCTGCTTTTCGGAAGCTCGATGAAGCGTCCGAACGCTTCCATCTGCACACATACAATATTTAGTCGCGGAGCTGATCATGTTGCTTAACGCAGCAACTGAACGCTACGCTATGCTGATTTTGATACCGCGATCAAACGCAGCAAGTGACCGAAATACAATAGGTATAGCACTAGCGCATTTGCTAAATCGCCGATCACCGATTTCAAAAGAATCAAATGGCCCTAAACTACCAGCTTCATAGCTAGACACGGGCTGCGGGGCGGTTTTTAGGGCGCAACCTTCAACATTCGCATATCCCTACCCTTCAAATCACAATACATTCTTCCAATAAAATGAGCTGTTTTAGGGGTGGAAAATACCAATCTAGCTTTCAACATTATAACCTTAGCTACGACGCTAACTGGGATCTTGCAATTAATTTGATTATTTAAATGTGTTTTCCGACGGGCTTAAGCCGTTAAGGTAGAGTGGGGGCCCTGTAAAACATACCCTGCAGTACTGGCTCTCTCTTTCCAACTGTTCAATGTACTCTTCTTGCTTTTGAATAAAGTTGATGACGTCAGGGTTAGTGCCGCCCGTGACGTCAGCAGTGGCAGCGGTCGGTACCGTGCCTGCTGTTGGAATCGCTGGAATAAAGCTCGTAATGTTATTGTCTTAAATGTGAAGATGCCAACACCTTATGGTATTAGAGTGTAGGACAGATAAAGTATGTTAAAGTGGTAAGTTGTAAATGCTTATGTTTTTAATATATAATAGTACCTTCCTATCTTTTTCGAACTATCAGTCGAATTGACCGTGTACCCCCGAGTTTTTTATTTTCTTTTGTTTATTCTAAGCAATGATAGCCTAGTGGTAAGACAGTTAGACTGCAAAGTAAGAGGTCTCGGGTTCAAACCCAGGCACGAACCCCTGTCTTTTCGAAAGCATGTGCGCATTAAAAATGAGTTATCACTTGCTTTAATGGTTAACAAAAACATCGTGAGGAAACCTGCATGCCTAAGAACTTCTCGAAGGTGTGTGAAGTTCGCCAACCCGCACTGGGCCAGCGTGGTGGACTATGGCCTTAACCCTCTCAGTTTGAGAGGAGGCCCGTGCCCAACGGTGGGACAGTTTCTTAACAGGGCTATTACTATTACAATACTATTTAAAACATAATTGTCTAACGTTATCGAAGCCCAACGAAATGTATGGAAAATGTTTTTTTTGCGAATTCTTACTTTTCTAGAACTCCGACTTCAGTTGGTTCATTAAAATTTTTAAATGTTATAAGAAACAAGATCGATTGGCATTAACAAAAGTTTTTGTCCATTTTGTCGTTGACTGTATATTTTTTCACACACTGAATATAATAATATAATATCAGCCTATACTGCTCACTGCTGGACAAAGGCCTTCTCTCACTAATCGAGGTGAAAGAGATTAGGTCATACTCCACCACGCGGACCCAGTGCGGATTGGTGGAGGCAGGTTTGTGGCCACCTGCTGTTGGAACTTATCAAGCCACCTTTAAGGCTTCCAACTCGGCTTAACGACTACCACATTAAGTGGTAGCCGGGACCAACGGCTTAACGTGCCTTCCGAAGCACGGAGACGCTCGAATTTAAAAATGCCACAAACGGTCACCCACCTCGGGCCAACCGAGTCAAACGCTGCTTAACCTTGGTAATCGGTAAGAACACCGCGGTTGCACAGCGCTACGAACGCCTCTCGAACACTGTGAATGCAGCCCAAAATCTCTCAAAAAGTTAAAGACAAAGTCTCCTCTGACCGTTTTCCTGTAGCTACAAAGGTTAAGGTAGCTTTCCGTATTGTCCTTTACAAATATCCACTCACTGTATATAAAATCCTTTGGGAGTTTTGGCGGGAAGTCGAAGAGTGATGTTGTCAATTTGTTTTAATTTCCAAAACTTGTGTTATTTCGACTAATAATGTGTAATGATGGTGGAATATTAACCATTATGTGTTCTTATATGTGCACGAGTGAAGGTAATTGTAATAAAGTGATAAAACGTGCCTTTTCGACTTCCCTCAAAACGGCCGTTGCAATTGGTATGTAAAGTATCCACCGCTTTACTATCCAGGGTGGGGTACTTCATTAATTTCATGATCATCGTTGTCATCAAATTCATCGGGGAGTCGAATTAATTTAAACAAACACGATTATATATCTTACTGGACACTGGCAAAATACACTTATAATTAGTGTGAAGCCATAACTTGCAGAAAAATAAGAAGAAGAAGAAAATCCTTTGATTGTAATTCTTCTCGTCCTTAACTACTTATGGGGTCATCTGAATGGTTTAAAGTTATAGTTTTCATGTCATATCGGTAGGTGGCACTATTATCGACGGAAGCCGCGGGAAACTGTATATAATAAAATATACTCACTGTTAGTCTGTGGAGCGTAGTTATTCAAGCTGTCAGCATATAGTGTAGCGTATTTAGCCGCAAGCCGCGGCCTCGGCTTATACTCGGCCAAAGTTGAGTACGAGGTGCCATACTTCTTGTCAACATCACCGTCAGACTCGTCTAAGTTTTTGATAGAAGCGGAACCGCCGTAGCTGCGAACCTGTCGTCGGTCAAAGAGCTTTAAAATTATTTGGCTGGGTAGAAATGGACATTGAAGGAATATATTTCGACGATAAGTAGGAAAACTATCGTAACTATTTTTACTTTGTTTTAAACGCCCGACGAAAAAAAGGGAAACCCGACTTCAAAAAGCAAAATATAAATATTTCAAATATTAGTCGGTACCGGTTAGTGCAGTCGCTTACTTGGCACCGACTTCAAATATTTATTTTTTTGCTTTTTGAAGTCAGTTTCACTTTTTTTTAATTTTTTTTAATTTTACATTTTTTAGTGATGAGTGAATTTAGTATTGTTATTTATATACCTACTTTATATTATCCAACTTATTTATACAGTGAGATACCTACAAGATTGATATAAAACTCATAATAACTGAATTTACACATTCATGCTGTTTGCCGTATAGGAAACTGGTGTATTATTCAAAGCCCATTGTCGGAGCTATACTGAACGTAATGAAAAAAGAATCATCCAAATCGGTCCACAACTGACGGAAATATCGGTGAACATACATAAAAAAAACAAACGAAAAGAAAAAAAAAGCATACATAACCGAACATAGAACCTCCTCCTTATTGAAGTCGGTTAAAAAAAGGTTGTTATTAGTTTAACGTGTGTTTCTGTAAATCTGCATGTCTGTGGTATTGCAGCTCCTAAACGGGTTTACCGATTTTCATTTAGTTTTTTTTTGTTGTAAGACGGTTTGACCGACAATGTTCTTAGCTATGATTAATTTGAGTCAGTTGGAGGTTTTGGCGGGAAGTCGAAGAGTGATTGTGAGTGATTTTATTTTCCAAAACTGGTGTTATTGCGACTAATAATGTGTAATGTTGGTGGAATATTAACCATTATGTGTTCTTATATGTGCATGAGTGAAGGTAATTGTAACAATGTGATAAAACGTGCCTTTTCGACTTCCCTCAAAACGGCCGTCGCAATTGGTATGTAAAGTATCCACCGCTTTACTATCCAGGGTGGGGTACTTCATTAATTTCATTATCATCGTTGTCATCAAATTCATCGGGGAGTCGAATTAATTTAAACATACACGATTATATATCTCACGGGACACTGGCAAAATACACTTATAATTAGCCTTCAGGACCAAAACGTTGAATTTGCAAAATGTTGAATTTTCATTATGTTGAATTCCCAATATGTTGAATCTCAAAATGTTGAATTCTTACTATGTTTAATTTTAAAAATGTTGAATCCGAAAATGTTGAATTCCTGGAATGTTGGGGTTCTCATAATGTTGAATTCCCGAAATGTTGAATTCTCATGATGATTTCAAATGTTGAATCTCACGGGTCGGTTCTCTTATTTTCCGTGTGGTTCTAACTTAGAAAATATCAACCCATATTATCCCGTGGGTGCCCTAGAAGGCGAAACGAAGAGAATATCTAAACCAGAAAACGAGCAGCGCCGTAATGATGAGAATAGATATAACTTTTAAAAATAAAGGAAAACCAACTTCAAAGCAAAAAATAAATATTTGAAGTCAGTCCCAGTTAGTGCAGTCGGTTTCTGTGCCCCGACCTCAAATATTTATTTTTTGCTTTTCGAAGTCGGCTTTCAATTCCGATTTCAACAGAATGGGTCCACCTCGAAGCTATATTCAAGCAAAAAGAATTATCAAAGTCAGCTCATAAATAAAAAAGTTATAAAAAAAAGCAGACGAATTGTAAACCTCATTATTTTTTTTTTTAATTCTTATTATTTTGGCTAGTTCTATGGTAGGGTTCCATCTACAGATTCTAGTTACTTGTCGTTAAACTCCTTAACGACAAGTAACAACGACTTTCGTTTAACTTCAAAGTCCAAGTTCCAATACCGATGATAAACATGGTTTATTGGATAAAATTAAATTATTATTAAATAAACCCAATGTAAAAAGAAACATCGAAATCGGTCCACAATCGACGGAAATATCGGCGCACATACATAAAAAAAGCATACATACAGACGAACACAGGACAAGAATTCAGTTAAAAATCATTAGGATCTACTTCAAGAACGTCAACGTAACGAATATGAATTCAACATTTTGGGATTCAACATATTGGGAATTCAACATTTTGATATTAAACATTTTGATAAGTTCAACATTGTGAGAATCGTTTGTTCAACATAATGAGAAGTCAACGTTTTTGAACTCAACATTTTGGGAATTCAACATTTTGAGATTCAACATATTGGGAATTCAACATAATGAAAATTCAACATTTTGCAAATTCAACTTTTTGGACCTGAAGGATAATTAGTGTGAAGCCATAACTTGAAGAAGAAGAAGAGTCAGTTTTTTTATTTTTAACAAATATACTTCTACGCCGCCGGCTTCGTATGATGCAGATACAATCGAATTGTATTTCTATCTATCTATCATCACGCCAGATCCCTTGAGGGTTGGAAAGAGGGTACAGAAAAACGTTGTATTTAGGCAAATGCCTATAGATCAGAAGCAAATCAACACAATTTAAGCAATACCATTAAACAACACATTTTTATTTTACCTACCTTCTTATTTCAGGTCTATTTGAAAAGCGCACAAATTTTATTCGGAAAAAATACCTACCTAGTTAATTAAATCAAGAAGACAATCCCACTATCATGAAAAACATTTTAAGTAAGAAGTTAAAACCCTTCTGGGTTCAAATCCTAGGTCAGACAAATGTAGTTATTCTAACGAAAAATTCCCAGTATGAGTCCGGAGTCTGGAATTGTGCCCGATATATGGCACTAGGCTCGCCCCCTATTACATTGGACCTAACATCGTCGGCGAAATGTGGGTGTACAAAGTACACCTCTGCCACCCCCTCTGGGGAATATAGGTTCACACCTATGTGTTTTTTTTTAAAGACCTTAGATATTGAAAAAAAGTAGGTAATAAATTAATGTGAGGTCTCTTTAATTATGGAACAATTAATACTCACACTCGGCGCATAGTTCCCAGATAAGAAATATCTCAATTTGGACACCGCCTCTTTGTACGCCAACTCTGTATAATCCGGTATCCTCTTCAGCCCATACTCGTTCATCTTACTGGGACGACTTTTTAAATAGTTAACATAATACATTATTAAAAATCTAAAACTTAACCACAGTCACTAAACAAAACATTTTTAATATTTAAAAATAAAAAGAAACAAAAATAAAAATCAAATATATTCCAATTTGGAAGTAGTGTTGCGCATTGCGCTGGGTTCTCGAGTGCGGGCCGATTTTGTGTTTGTATCGATTTTACAACGCGGTTGGTATGGTGACGGTTGCAATGGTAAACAAACACTTGACAACGGGTACAGTCGAGTAGAAATCGATTGATTGGTATCTCAGAAGTAAACCGGTAGGTACTTTGATGCACAATTTGCAAGATTACTGATATTGAACCAGAATTTAGATTCGGACGATAAAACTGTTGTACAAATAAAACGATTGATAAAAAATAGAGAACGAATAAGCTGCCTTGTTTGTCTAGTGGAGAAAAATGCGCGTCGCGATCACGAGGTCCTGGGTTGAAATCCTAGGTCTATAATGTAAGTTTTCAATTGAACTTTTCTGCCCCTAAGGCAGCCAGTTCTGCACCCAATGTGCGCCGTTCGTTGCAGCTTATTGGCATTGCCGTGATGGGCCATCGATTACAGATTGGATGGCAGATTGACAAAGGTCCTGACATTTACACGCCGAAAATAGAAACACGCCTGCTTTGAAGAAGAAAAAAATAATAGAAAGAAAAGCGTTACCAATTATATAATTACAGGAATCTTTTAAAATTGAAGTAGGTATTTAGCTAAGAAGAAGTAAGAAGCTAATAAAAAGTTATGCCCTCCATTAAATTAGGAGTATGAAAATAATGTACCAAAATCCATAAGAGAAATGACAATGAATCAATTTAAAAAACACATTGACTAAGTGGCTCATCGAAAAGTGTTTTTATAATATGAAAGAATTTTTAGAAAATAAGTAACCTTGGAGCTTGATAATCTCAGCTATACTTCATTAATTATGATGTATTAATCATTGCATCCAGTCCTGACATTTTATTATGGACATTGTGTGTATTATTTTATTTTAAAATGCCAATTATCGATGATGTAACTGTTATTATTAAACTTAAAATTATTGTATGACATTCCTAATAATTGTAATTTAATATTGATAATGTAATAATAATAATGATATTATAATTGTAATTTAATATTGATAATGTAATAATAATAATGATATTATAATTGTAATGATTAATGTTAGAGATTTTATAAATATGACAAATTTGCATGCCAAGCTCTCGGCGAAACATGAAGCACTGAAATAATAATATTATTATAACAAACACCCTTGTATAAAACCATGTTTCAAGCAATAATTGATTTATCTATCTATCTATAAATATCATAAAAAATACTCCAAAATAAACTTCAAACAGAAGTTAAATTTCAGAAAAAGTCTTTGTGACTTTATTGAATAAACTGTGCTGAAACGAATTACTTACAAAGTATTTTCTTACTGACGCAATTGATAGTATTTTAGTCAAAATTGGACCTTCATAAAAATCCGGGATAAAATGCGCAATTGTAATTTTTTTATTGTTTGCTTCAAATTAAAATTATTCGCGTACACAATTTTACATCCTCTTTTATGAGTTCCATGTTTACATGACACTAAGCAGCCCCAAATTATTAACACTATACCTACTTGTTTATTTAATTGGTCTTGCTCTAATTCCAGTAAATTTAATTAAAACCGGAAGTTTCACATTATAAGGTCGAATGTTACTTGCCGGATTTTCGTCCGCTTCAGTTTGCCGTTCATCTCTTTATCAGACCCAGCGCTCGACCCGCTCTTCACTCTGTACCCAGTTGACTTCGCCTTGGTTGCGTAATTCGTAGAACCCATAGTACCTACCTGACTATCGACACTTTATTATTACGATATAAACTCGATATCAAATGCGAAATTTATGCAATTTGATTAAAATCGTATTTGCAAAGACAACACTATAAATTCAAATTTTAGAATACGGAAGGATTCGCTCGCGGTGCCGGCAATAGACAAGCTCGTCCAAAAAGGAATGAGTTTTGAAATAAGAACTTTTTGCCGCTTCCTGTGTTTTGTCTCTGTTGCACGCGAGGGACGACTGATGTGCTTGCTCTGTTTGAATGGAAAAGTTTTTCTTTAGGATAATATAGATCAGGAGCTAGACTCTACGAAAAAATAATCATTTATAAATTTAGTTTTAGTTTTCAACTTTTCTTATACTTAATTTTACTTTAAATACCTAATTGAATATGTAGAACATATTATGTGGTCATGTTCGTGAAATGTGAATTTATAGGATTTGAATCTTTGTGAATGTCTCTGACCACCCATGCCGGGATCATAGTCGTAATATTATGTGTTTATGGCCGCACATCCCGAGAAAAGAATGCTGCGTTGGTCTTATGGCCCATGGAGCGATAGCGAGAGCGAAGAGATGGACCCGCCGTTTATATCTTGCTGAGATTGATTGGCTTTACCCGGACTTTTAAAAGGCTTGCGTGGGGACATGGGTCTAACACGTAGAGGCCCCTTGCGAAAGGTGATGAGTCTTAGAAATTATAATTATAATAAGAAATTATAATATAAATAATATCAGTATATACTGCCCACTTCTAGACAAAGGCCTTCTCTCACAAATTTGAGGTAAGATAGAATAGGTCATACTCCACCACGCAGACCCAGTACGGATTGGTGGAGGCAGGTTTGTGGCCACCTGCTGTTGGAACTTATCAAGCCGCCTTTAAGGCTTCCAACTCGGCTTAACGACTACCACATTATGTGGTAGCCGGGACCAACGGCTTAACGTGCCTTCCGAAGCAGTATGAAAATGCCTCAAACGGTCACCCATCTCGGGCCAACCGAGTCGAACGCTGCTTAACCTTGGTAATCGGTAAGAACACCGTGGTCGCACAGCGTTACGAGCACCAGAAATTAATATCTAAAAATCAAGATACATATACACTAGCGAACCAACCCCAGTAGATCAAAGAAGTATGGTAAATTACGGAAAAGAATAGCTACTACGGGAATGACATTTCAATAGACAGAAATTAGACTAAAAAAGAATGCGGACACCGGCCATAATTATTGATACCCAATTATCTGTAGCCGACGGCGACTAGCCACTCACTATACCTAATTATTATACAATACACCTCTGCCTCCGCCGCTTAGAGAATGTAGTCGTGATGGTGTTTGCATTCTTAGCTTCAATTTTGGTTTTGTTTTGTACTTTGGAGTCTTGCTCCTAAACTAAGCGACAGGCAGTGTCTGGCGTGTCGAAGACGTCTTTAATACTTTGGGAGGGAAAATACGTTCCCGATCACGCGATTTCGCCGCGAGGGGCGTAGGAACGTACATCATGCGACGACAGCGAGCTCATCTACATAATCAGAAAAATATTATTATATAAAAGATACCTGGTTGATAAATAACCTACCATCCGCAATCTTTCCGAAAAACTACAGCCAGAGTTAACATATGTAAGCATTTGAGCATTTTATCTTATCGGTACCAGCGGTCCGAACGAATCCCACACACAGACGCGCGCGTTACGCCGCTTTTCGGCAGCTCTCAGAGGGTACCCGCTGAACACTTACAAAAAGCCGCGTAGAGCGCGTGTCTGTGTGTCATTCTTATTCCATTCCGATCTCGGTCTCGAACCTATATTAAAAAGGCGACAACCCGCTACTTCGGGAACGCGTCCAACCATCAGAACCCCCTAATCGTAGCCGCCGCCCCCGACATATTCTCACTAACCCTCCTGATGCCCTTACTTCCCTTCTTTCGAATACAGATACCGCACACTGGATCAAACACCGACCTCGCCGACGAGGCCAAAAAATCCCTTGCCCGTCGGCCGGTGCAGAGCACTACGGCGAGACACCTAGTATGTGCCCTCCCCCATAGCGACTGCCTAAGCCGAGACCGTTCCTCCTTGAGGCGAGCTTGAGCTAGTTGCCGCCTTGCCCTTCTGGCTCGAGCGTAGTAGTTGTAGTGGCGTAGATCACTCACACACACAAGTCGTTAATACATTTTTACATGTGTTAACTGTGCTACAATATGACGACCTTCAAGAAAAGAGCCTGTCTTTTGAAATGCCGGCAGCGACTTAGTGATTCTTTTGGGACTTTATTCGCTAGGAATAAACGCGGCGCGTTATGCTAACTTTGTGGAATGAGCGTGTAATGTACAAACAATATATAGATGACATTAAAGCGTTTTTTGTTATACCTTAATACGTAGGTATAACAGAAATATTTGTTTGCTTCCAGTTATCTGGGATCTTACAATAAGTCTCTGGATCGTGGTCTCGTAGAATAGGTCTCATAAAAAAGCTCAGAGTTGCTCAGCGAGCGATGGAAAGAGCTATGCCCGGCGTTTCTCTACGTGATCGAATCAGAAATGAGATTCGTAAAAGAACCAAGGTCACCGACATAGCCCAGCTGAAGTGGCAATGGGCGGGCCATATAGCGCGAAGATCGGACGGGCGTTGGGGCAGAAAGATTCTAGAGTGGAGAACACGTATTGGCAAGCGCAGGGACGGCCACCTACAAGATGGACCGACGATCTTTTGAGGATCGCAGGAAGTCGTTGGATGCAGTTGGCATGGGGCCGGCTGCGCTGGAGAGCGATTGAGGAGGCCTACGTTCAGCAGTGGACAAATAGAGGCTGATATGATGATTATGAATCTGGAATCAAACAAACAGGCAATGTCAAGCTTTTTTTGGATCCATGGTGCTTTACGTCTGGGCTTGTCCTAGTTGTAGTCTCCTTTTTTATAGCTGATCTGCGAATTTTTATGTTCCACGCTTTTTGCAGATGAAGGAGTGAATAGTGAGTTTAATTTTTTCCTACTCTTTAGATTATTTTTCTTTATAATGAAATTTGTTACGGGTTCCAAGACTATTAAAGCGCTCCCCGGACACTCGGAGGTTCAAACATTAATGTCATTATGCCCGGTACATGGCTCACCCCCTATTGGGACTTAAGACTGTGCTAACATTGTCCGCGAAAAGTGGTGGGGACACAGTACACCTCTACCACCGCCGCTTAGGAATTATAGGCGATGTCTCGTTGTAGTTTAAGCGATGTGGTACATACTTATATCTATGTACCTATAGTTTTTGACGGTGTAACTCTGTGCCGGTACATCGCGTGACTCGTCCCACCCCATAAGTATAACGGTTTATTTTCCAAGAAAACTCACCTTCGTGACTGCTCCGTTTTATTTCGTAACTGACTGAATATTGCGGTTTGTGGAGTCAGTTTGTTGTTTTGGACTCGAAATGATATTCAAAACACTTGTAAATAATATGATACATCAAGAGAAGACTATTAGTTTACTACCCATTTTTCTGATATGTTGGCAAGCTTTGACTGTAAGAATATTCATGCAATCCTTGTTTCAGAATCTTGGCTGAAACCGTGCCTTCCGTCTACGCTATACTCTCTTCCTGGCTTTAATCTCATCAGAAACGACCGTTCAGTTGGAGGTGGTGGCGGTGTTGCGATATATCTCCGTTCAAATATTCCTTTTTCTCTAGTTGATTTATCGCCACAACCACCTCCATCAAACGCTGGTGAGCATCTTTTTATAGACATTGAGCTCTGCCATTCTAAAATACTTCTCGGTGTATACTACTGTCCCTCATCACGTATTGATTTCTTTTCCTCCTTTGAGAGTCTTTTGGAAAATGCTGTCCCTGCTTACAGTCATAGCATTAATAATAATAATAATATTAGCTCTGTTAAGAAACTGTCCCACTACTGGGCACGGGCCTCCTCTCCAACTGAGAGGGTTTAGGCCATAGTCCACCACGCTGGCCCAGTGCGGGTTAGCGAACTTCACACACCTGCGAGAAACTCTTAATAGCATTATAACGATTTTAATACATGTCTGCAGAAAAACGATATTCGTTCTTCCAACCTTAAATCAGTTCTTGAATTCTGTAATCTTTCAATTCTTCCTCTTGATGCTACTCATCATTTCCCTAATTCTACTCCATCACTTTTAGATCTTATATTTGTTTCCTCAACTGCACATGTAGCTAAGCATGGCCAGTGTTCAGCTGACGCCTTCTCTTATCATGATTTAGTTTTTATTTCTTACAAAATTCGGCCACCTAAACCCAAAGTTAAAATTCTTCTGCAGCGTAATTTTAGTGGCATTAATCATGACAGGCTTCGACAAGATGCCGCTAGCATTGACTGGCAACCTTTGTTGTTAGCGGACACAGTAGATGACAAAATCAATATCTTCACGTCTACGCTAATTCAGCTGTATGATTTGCATGCTCCTATTCACCCTGTCAGAGTTAACTTATCTTCCAGCACCCCGGTTAACTGAGGACATTAAGTTATTGATGAACAAAAAAGTGGCAATGAAATTCAAGTATAAAACTAGATCCACCGATTCTAACTGGATCAACTACATTGCCATCCGGAATCACTGCAACAAGGTGTGTAGAGATGCTCAACGCCAACACATCCATAGTTCGGTTCAAAATGGTAATCCAACAAAGGTTTGGAAGTTTCTTAAATCAATACCCCCATTGTAAATAAATACAGTAAACCTCGTCAAGATAACTTCCCTAAAGATTTAGATATGTACCTCCTCAATCAGCATTTCTCGACTTCGTCTAACTTTGATAAGACTACGAAATTAAATACACTTAACTATCTTTCATCCATTCCGACGCCCGATTATTCACCTTTTGTTTTTAGTCAATTTACTGCTTGTGGTGTTAATAAGAGCATAGAATCGATCACATCAAATGCAGTCGGGAATTATTGTATCAGCCGCAAAATGATCCTTCCTATCCTTGACGAAATCCTTCCCATCATTTGCCATATCTTTAACCACTCTCTATCTAGCGGAGATTTCCCATCCTCCTGGAAAGAAGCCCAAATAACGCCCTTGCCTAAAAAATCCAATCCGAAATCTGTCTCCGAATATCGTCCAATATCCATATTACCTTTCCTATCCAAAGTTCTTGAGCGTCTTGTCCACGATCAATTCAGCAGATTCCTCAATAAGAACTCCCTTCTTAATCCATTCAGGATCCAGTCAGGATTTCGTCCTGGTCACAGCACCGTTACTGCTTTGGTGAACATCACAGACGACATAAGATTAGATATGGAAAATAGCAATTTGACTATACTCACACTACTTGACTTCAGCAATGCTTTTAACACTGTGGATTTTGATATTTTGCTTGGAGTCCTATGCTCTATTAACATATCTCCAACGGCAATTGACTGGTTTCGTAACTACCTGTCTGGTCGCCGGCAACGCATTCGCATCGATGAAACTTACTCTTCTTGGTGTAACACTAGTGCCGGTGTACCACAGGGTGGCGTTCTATCTCCTTTACTTTTCGCTGTTTTTATTAACTCCATTCCCAATCAATTACGTTCGTCATACAACTTTTACGCAGATGATCTCCAAATATACACACAGGCACCATTAGCCAGGCTATCGGAAGCTGTCAATACTATGAATCATGACTTATCTAAGATATGTGAATGGAGTGGGCGCTACGGCCTCAATGTTAATCCAACTAAGACACAAGTGATTGTTATTGGTAGTTCCAGACTTACTTCACGTATCAATTGGTCGCAACTTCCCCAAATTATTTTTAATGGTGTCACTATACTAATAAATAAAGGCGTAAAAGATTTGGGGATCTACATCGATACCAATCTGACTTGGGGTCCACAGCTGCAGGAGCTCAGCCGAAAGGTTTTTGCTTCTGCAGGTTCATTAAGAAGGTTGCGCAATTTTCCACCAAAAATTACACTCGCACAATCTTTTCTACTCAAAGTCTCACTCAAGTGCAAAGTCATTGATTTCGTTCAAAAACATGGTTAAGAGTCAAAATAAATAGCAATAAATAGCAAATAATATGATTATTTGCTATTTATCCTTATCTGTGTTTAGCTATAATATCTGTCTGTATATATATGACTAGGTCTATATTATATATGTATGTATTGTAAATTGTACAGGACGACGTCTGCATGATTTGTATAAATAGATTATGTAATAGATTAAGTTACTGTAGTACATTATGTAATAGTTTAAGTTAGAATAAGGTATTGTAATAGAATTGTAGCACACAAACACTAGTATACAGTTAGAAGAGTGTAACTGAAAGGGATAGGAATAATTAGAACAGTGTAACCCTGAAAGGGATAGGAATAATTAGAAGAGTGTAACCCTGGAAGGGATAGGAATAATTAGAAGAGTGTAACCCTGGAAAGGGACAGGAATAGTTGTATCGTAATTGGTTTATTTGATTAATAAACTCGATGCAAAGCCCACTAGTTGTGACCCAACAAAATAGTATTTAGGAGCGCGAAACATCGCGCCACATACGTTCGAGCGACTGGGCAACAAGAATATAGGAAGAAACTCTGCGCGAAGAGGGTCACAACTGGTGGGTGGAGCACTGTTTCAAGATTATTCGGCTTTTATTTGAATCCTCCTTCACGACGCATACTGGCCACAGCAGCAACAGGGCGCACGACGTATTATTCGTCCTGTTCATTTTGGTCCTTCGAGAGCCGGATTATCGTCGTCAAGAGAAAATATAAGACGCAAGCTGAAAACAGAAGAATCAAGCTGAAAAAGAAGAAAATAGAAGAAAGAAACATGCCAGTCACACGCTCCACCGCCAGTTGACCAGCAGCATCGGCCCCAGTCGCCGAATCGTCGGGGTCGACTACAGCGACAGAGTCGACCGCCACGACAGAATCTACTATCATGACGGAAACAACCGCCACGGCAGACACCCACGCGACGGAGAAAACAAAAAAACCAGTGTCCAAGAGGACTGGAACAAAGAAGACGCTCTCAACGAAGACGCGAAGATTGAAGCTCGCCTGCGCCAAGGAGGAGCTACTAGAATTACAAGTCCAATTAGCAGCTGCGAAAATATCACGAATCGAAGCCGAAGATGAAGAAAGCGAGAGTGACGCCGACACGTGCATATCAGACGAACAAGAAACTGAGAAACGATTCGGGAGCTGGCTGAACGACTCGCGACCTCACGTCCTGGCCATCGCCGACAGGCCACACGACATAGATGTGGGGCGCACCATCGATGCAGCGCCGCGGGCGACAACGCCGTTGCCCCCTGCACCGATCCAGCCACCACCCATCGCCGTGTCGAAGAAGGAAGAAACGACAGTCGCGACGCCGCCACAGCAAATTGACCTGCGTGAGCTGGCGTCCGCAATCACCCTCGCCGCCCGCTCCCGGAGCGCCCCGAGCCACCGCTTTGCTACTGAATTGCCGTACTTCAGTGGGTCACACCAAGAGTGGCTCACCTCAAAGCTGCTTATGAAGAATCTGCGCCGAGCTTCACGGACACCGAGAACGTCGCGAGACTGCGAAGAGCGCTAAAAGGTAAAGCTAAAGAAGCCGTCGAGAACTTACTCATCTACAACGCCAAGACAGCCGACATACTCCGGGCGCTCGAAGCACGCTTCGGCCGACCAGATTGCATCACGCTGGGCGAACTAGAACGCCTGCGCGCGCTGCCCCGACTCGGCGACAACCCGAGAGACATCTGCGTGTTCGCCACGCGGATGATGAACATCGTCGCGACGCTATGCGCACTCAACCACGTGGCGTACCTGTACAACCCGGAGGCTTTCAAGATGACCATCGACAAGTTCACACCGGCGCTCAAGTATAGATGGTTCGACTACGCAGCGGAAGAACAGACTGAAGAACCCGACCTACTGAGGCTCTCTAATTTCCTCAGTAGGGAGGCCGACAGGTGCGGGCGCTACGCACCTCCCGAACACGTGACACCCGAACGGGAACATGCAGCGAACAGAAGACAGACGAACAAGACTTATAGCACCGCTGTATCGGGCCCGAAGAAAGAAAAATGCGCTGCGTGTCACGACACAGAACACGAGGTAACCAAGTGCAAGAAATTTATTGAATCGACGGTCAACGACAGATGGGACATCGCGAAGACTATGCTTCGCGTGTCTACGCTTCAGAACGAAGAGTCATCATTGCAAGAGGCACACTTGCGACACCAACGGGTGCAAATACTCGCACCACAGACTGCTTCACCACGTCAAAAGCGAAAGGGTCGCGGAAGACGACAACACGGAGAAACAGACAGTCGCGTCAACGTGGACAAGAGGCTTCGCGTCGTATCTCAAAATAGTGCCGGTACACATTTCCGGACCGGCGGGAGGAGTAGACACTTACGCCCTCCTCGACGACGGGTCAACGGTGACGCTCATCGACGCCGAGCTCGCCAACCAGACAGGCGCGCGCGGCCCCCGCGAGTCATTGCACATCGAGGCGATCGGCGATTGCAACGTCCAGTCATCGAACTCCCGTCGGGTCCAACTGACGTTGAGAGGTACGTCCCAACGCACACATCGGATACAAGCGCGCACCATAGACAACATGAAGTCGACGCCACAAGCCGTCACAGTGGAAGACATCGCCGACTGTAAGCATCTGCGGGACATACAAAGCGACGTTACCTACAGAAGAGCGAAGCCCCAGATCATCATCGGCCAAGACAATTGGCACCTACTGCTGACGTCAGAGGTACGCCGGGGGCAGCGACATCAACCCGTTGCCTCCCGGAACCCTCTCGGCTGGGTCGTACACGGTGCGCGCTCACGACGCACGAAACACACTGAAGCGCCCACAATACATAGAGAAGATCGACCGCGATTCGAAACTGAACAGAAGGAAAATAGACAGGAAAAAAGAACAGAAGATCGACCGCGCTTCGACATTGAAGAAATGAAAACACAGTGAACAATTCGACGCCCTCGTCCCAAAAGAAAACGCCGAGCCCGCGCGAATAAAATAGACCAGACACGACAGACGGATGAGCGGGCTCAGCGAGGAAAGATAGACGGAACGGGTACTCGGACTGGAGTGGAGGCCGGACACTGACGACATCGGGTTCAACATCGACGCACGCCTCCCCCCGGGCATACTCGACAAGCTGACGCCGACGAAGCGGGAGACACTCCGCATACTGATGTCTCTGTTCGACTCGCTCGGAATCGCTTCGCCCATCACCATACGGGCCAAGCAGATACTGCAGGAGATAATGCGGCGCGGCACAGGATGGGACGACAACATCGACGATGACCTAGCACAACAGTGGGTCGAGTGGACCCAACACCTGCGGAGTCTGCGGGACATGAAGATACCACGATGCTACCACGTGTACACGCACGCCGAGACGCTCGAGTTGCACGTGTTTGTGGACGCGAGCGAGTCAGCCTACGCGACAGCGGCGTATTGGAGAGCCACCACGAGCGACGGTGAGGTACATATAACCCTCGTGGCGGCGAAGGCGAAGGTGGCACCGCTCAAGCTCACATCGATCCCGAGACTCGAACTGCAAGCCGCTGTACTGGGTAGTCGCCTGGGCGCGACTATTATGGGCCGAACACGACAGAAAGCCAAGCTTAGTGACCAACTGGACGGACAGCCGCACCGTCATGACGTAGCTGAAGACGGGCGCGCGATCCTACCGCCCGTTCGTCGCACATCGTATCGCCGCGATAGAAGAAAACAGCGCCATAAGTGACTGGAGGTGGGTGCCCACGAAACTGAACGTGGCCGACGACGCGACGCGCGAAATACCCAGGGACATCGGCTCTCATCATCGATGGTTCCTTGGGCACGAGTTCCTGCGCGAGCACCCATCAACATGGCCGGCGGAGCGACCGACACTCGACGCAGCGACGGGTGAGGAGCGGACATACAACATCACCGAGCAACGGCCCGTCTCACCGCAATCAGCTGTTCCGAATCCAGCGCGCTTCTCTACGTGGGAGCGCCTGCTACGAGCGATGGCGCGCGTACTGCAGTTCATCGACCTGTGCAGAGTGAATAGACAATTAGTGAACTGTAAAAGACAGGCTAGGAATCGTGAAAAGGACCCACAGCGGAATAGTGTTAAGAATAGGAATAAGTGTAGCGATAAGTGTAGAATTAAGTTTAGTGATAAGGACAGTGTTAAGTGTTTGCCGGTCAGTGCAGAACTATTGATAAGAGCGGAGGCGTTGTTAGTGCGTGTAGTACAACACGACTCGTATAAGCCAGTGTCGAGCAAGGTACTGGATAACTCGATTACGTACGGTAGCCCGGATGGTTATACACAAGTGCTACAGCTGTCGCCGAAGAAGAGACGCGCCTCCAGAGTCGAGCACCGGGAACTTGCCGCCCTGCAGACTGGCTCACCATCAGAGGGCCTTCACGTACACCGGCATCGACTATTTTGGACCTCTGACTGTGACAGTGGGTCCGGACACACAGAAGCGCTACGTAGCCCTCTTCACCTGCCTGACTTCACGCGCCGTACACCTGGAAGTCGCCGCATCACTCAGCACCGAGTCAGCTGTGATGGCCCTACGACGATTCATCGCCCGCCGCGGCTGCCCAACTGAAATATGGTCGGACAACGGGACCAATCTCTGCGGCGCCGACAAGGAGCTACGGGAGGCGCTGGACAACGCCACCCGAGAAGACGCCACGAGAAAGACAATCAGCTGGCGCTTCATTCCCCCCGACGCCCCGTTCATGGGCGGCGCATGGGAAAGACTGGTGCGCAGCGTAAAGACGGCCCTATACGCGATCCTGACGGAGAGAGACCCGACAGAAGAGGTTCTCACCACACTGCTGGCGGAGGTCGAATTTACAGTAAACAACCGACCGCTCACTCACGTACCCGTCGACCCTGAGGACCCAGAGGCGCTGACACCGAACCACTTTCTGCTCTACTGCCCAGCGCGCAACCCGACACCAGGGACCTTCACTGACACTGACCTCATCGGCCGCACCCACTGGAGAGCGGCGCAGAGACTCGCGGACATGTTCTGGGAACGATGGATAAGGGAGTACTTACCCGGACTTCAGTACCGGCGGGAGCCCCACGGACGCGGCGCCGCCCTGAAAGAGGAGGGCATCGTCCTCATGGTTGACAATGTACTCCCCAGGAACATGTGGCCTCTTGGGAGGATAATAAGGACCTTCCCTGGAGAAGATGGAATTGTACGTGCGGTGGACGTCCGCACCAAGGGAGGAGTTCTTCGGAGGCCAGCGAAGAAATTGATAGTGTTGCCGACGTCGTCCCTCCACGAAGACTTATGAACCGTCAGTGAAGCCGACAGTTCACGGCGGGAGAAATGTACAGGACGACGTCTGCATGATTTGTATAAATAGATTATGTAATAGATTAAGTTACTGTAGTACATTATGTAATAGTTTAAGTTAGAATAAGGTATTGTAATAGAATTGTAGCACACAAACACTAGTATACAGTTAGAAGAGTGTAACCCTGAAAGGGATAGGAATAATTAGAAGAGTGTAACCCTGAAAGAGATAGGAATAATTAGAAGAGTGTAACCCTGAAAGGGATAGGAATAATTACAAGACTGTAACCCTATAAAGGGACAGGAATAGTTGTATCGTAATTGGTTTATTTGATTAATAAACTCGATGCAAAGCCCACTAGTTGTGACCCAACAAAATAGTATTTAGGAGCGCGAAACATCGCGCCACATACGTTCGAGCGACTGGGCAACAAGAATATAGGAAGAAATACTGCGCGAAGAGGGTCACAACTGGTGGGTGGAGCACTGTTTCAAGATTATTCGGCTTTTATTTGAATCCTCCTTCACGACGCATACTGACCACAGCAGCAACAGGGCGCACGACGTATTGTTCGCCCTGTTCATAAATTATCATCAATAGTGTACGCCACCAACTGCCCTTTTTATTCTTATTTGTTTTCCTTCCAACGGTTGTCTGGAAGAAATTGCTGTAAGCGATAAGACCGCCATTTGTACTGTTTTTGTATTAAATTTGTTTCTTTTATTGATTTTTTGGTGTACATTAAAGTGTATTATTATTATTACCTTTTTTACAAGAAATAAGGTAGATACACCTAATATATCTGAATTTAAAGAGGATAAATAAAGGGTATACACTTTTATGTAACTGTATTTTCTATTAAACAAAAGGACTTTGTGTTGGAACGCCTGATAAAATTTGAAACGCAACCGCCGGAGAGTGACTATTAGCTGTAGTAATTATTGTATGTAAGTGAGATTTATGTGTCTGAGTGATCTGCACTGTTGGCCACGAGTCTTTACAGCTTTACCGACCAAGAAGGCAAGCGTGCGACCACTACGCTCGAGCCAGAAGGGCAAGGGAGCAACTTACTCAAGGGCGCTCAAAGAGGAACGAGATCGGCTTGAGCAATCGCTGTGGGGAGGGCGTAGACTAGGTGTCTCACCGTGCTCAGCACCGGCCGGCGGCAAGGCATTCTTCGACCTCGCCGGTGAGGTCGGTGTCTGATATTTTGTGCGGTGTCTGTATTCTAACTAGGGAAGTAAGGGCATCGGGAGGGTCGAAGAGAATATCTGACGGACGATTTAGCGCAGTGGTTAAGAGCTTAAGCCACTCCGCCTACTGTGTCTAATAGTCGCGGGTTCGATTCCCGCACGGGACAAATCTTTGTGTGATCCACAATTATTTGTCCCGGTCTGGGTATTTGTGCATGTAAATTTTCATGTTTGTAAACGCACCCACGATACAGGAGTAGATCCTAGTGTGGGGCTACGTTTTTTTTGAAAAAAAAAAAAAAAAAGAATGCCGCGGGCGGCTGATAGGAGGGGCTATGTCCTTTCACTTTGTAACGATCGCTCAGTACACGGTTTATTCAGTTTGAAGACGGTTAAAAACGGCGCGCAACGTGAAGACTGCGAGGCTAGGGGGATGTTTGTGTTAACTACGCCGTAGTACCTACTCGTACTTAATACTCGTAACTCAATAGTCGAAAAATTGATTTTCATTCTAAAAATGCGTAGGACTCCTCTTCGATTAGATTTCAAAATGCACTTGGCAGAAATTTTTTTGCTAAATTAGATGGTGAAAAAATCCCAATTCATAGGAAATGTGGACTTTGTCATGTTTTAGAGTATACCCTTGATATAGAGTAACTTTTGTGATTTAATCCTGCGGCCCCTTACCACAGGCTTTTTTTCTTATAAATCTATCAAACTCTTTAGTTTTAGTTATTGAACTTATAGTAGTTTATTTTTAAATATTACTTTGAATTTACTTATGTTTTAAATTACCATAAAATGCGAATGTTGTAAATACCTGTTATTGGTGTACATATCAGACTATATACTTTACCAATTTTATTATGGAATGTGTAATGTGTATACTGTTGGTGAGTCTTTTTTAATAAATAAATAAAAAAGCTAAAACTTGGTGCTAAAAAGCTAGAATTATCGCTAGTCTCGCCTATATTCCCCAAGCGGGGGTGGGAAGCCAGAGTTAGTGTAAAGTATTTAGGTGTACTCTATTAGTGTTATTCATTAAAAAGTACACATTACTCTATCCTTGAGTATTCCCAGACGGTGTTGTCAAATAAAAAGCGTAATTAAGCATTTTATTATATTACTATACGCGGCTATCTATTTCATAGATGTGCACGCCCCTCTCCCGCACTGCGGTCCTCCCTTCCTCACCACGTTGCCCGCTGCGCTGCGTGGGGCCACACCGGCCACGGCGTGGCGGCCTTTATTTTTCTATGAGTATTTTGTTTAGATTGACATTTTTAAATTCGTAATATCCGTATCCGAATCCGAATCGAATGGAATTTCCGACTTGAAAAATTCAATATGTGATCTACAGGTATTGAAACAGTTGGATAAGGATTAATAAGGTATGGATAAAATGGTCTGATTTAGGTCGGCGTTTCGATTAACTTTTAAAATGGAAAAAAGTAGTTATAGTGACGTAACTACAATAGTTGGACAAGTTTTTTGTAGATATTGATATGTTCTTAAATATTGTAAAACATTTTTTTGCTCCATCAATAGTTTCCGCAGCGCATACAATGAAAGACATTTTATGGGTATTTTTTTTACACCTTGGGTTAGATTATTGAAGTTCTAGTAGGGATTCCTAATATTTTCCAGTAATAAATATAGCCTATGTTACTCCGGGATAATGTAGCGTTCTAATGGTGAAAGAATTTTTAAAATTAGTCCAGTAGTTTTTGAGAATATGCGTTACATACATACAAAAATACAAATCTTTCCTCTTTATAATATTATTTAGAATATTCAGAATATTTTTTTATTTTATTCAGAATAAGTTTTTTATTCATCTAATCCATTACAGTATTTATGAATCGTCTAAATAGTAACAAAGACTCTACCACCACTTCGGAATGTCATTCCTGTGGAGAAGAAGGGCAAGAAACTCCACGGTTACTCTTTTAAAATAGTATTTTTACAATATTTCCATCTACTTTTTTTTGTGGGGTATGGGAGAACAATGTAGTATCAGGTGAGTCTGAGGTGAATTAAATTAACCAAGTTAAACTATTCATGAGAATGGCTACATGGTTCTCTCATTTACAGATAAAGAAATGAGAAAGAAAAATGAGTAATTTTATTAACTACTAGAACGAACGAGCTGAACATGTTATCCACATTCTGGTGGAGCTGGAACCACACCTATCCAAGCATTTTTATCTTTTATATAATAATCTAGAGTATAGTAAGCTTGCTTGCAGAGCGTACGTTTAATACAAGATTTGAATTTATTTTCACTAAGGTGAGTGACGTCCAGTGGAATTTTAATATAGAATCTAACACAGTACCCCATGAAAGTGTGACTTTTAGTCAGACGAAATTGCGGTTGATCTAATTTATTTCTATGTCGTGAGTTATAACAATGCCTATCACCTGGCTGATTAAATAGATCTAATTTTTTATTTGTGTACATTATGTTTTTATATACTGACATGGGACCGTCATAATATTGGCTTTTTTAAACAATTCTTTTAAAGAGTTGCCACTACCTAAGTTATAGATGGCCCTAATAGCCCGTTTTTGTTAGATAATAATAGTCAATGTCAGCTGCCCAGCCCACAATAATATACCGTAAGACATGACACTATGAAAGTAACTGAAATAGACCAACCGCGTGGTGTCCATATCAGTAAGCTGTCTGATTTTTCTTACGGCATAGGCGGCGGAACTGAGTCTTTTATGAGGGCCCCATTGCAACTTAGAGTCAACCGTAATCCTTAAGAAAGCTGTATCATTTATAATATACATATATATACAATTTCAGTACAATGTACCCAATAGAATACCCAGATATTCCTGCAGTCCGTTTCATACTAAACATTGCAGAACCAACTTAGGTCGTGATTCGCCTGTAGTTCGTGTGTCTCGCCTGTATAACGAACTTACCAAAAAAATACTAGAACTCGATGTCCATTTTGATAGTCTCGCTCGTTTCATATCCAAGCTCAAAAAGTTTGTCTTGCATACCTACTGATAACCGCACTTTGTATATTTATATACCTTACTGGCTCCCTAATACTTTTTCTTGAAACTTTAAAATACAAAAACTTGTAAATAACCAAGCATGCTGTGATTACCTATAAATGTAAGAACCGTTAGCTATAATCTAAATGTTATGTTTCCACTATATTGTATTACTGGATCCAATAAAAATAAATAAATAAAGATCAAAGAGGTATCATCAGCAAACAATACTACCTTCGCCCGCCCGTCAACTGCTCGAGTCAGGTCATTTAAATATACCAAAAATAGAAACGGACCCAGTATCGATCCCTGAGGAACGCCCGTTCTAAGCTTCTAGAGATTTCATTTCGTTTATTTAAATACACTGTTGTCTGTCTCCTCCTATGTAAGATTTTAGTAGATTAAGCGCTTTACCACTCACTGCGCGGCTTGTCCACCAGTTCAAGGTCGCTCAACGAGCTATGGAAAGAGCTATGCTCGGAGTTTCTCTTAGAGATCGAATCCGGAACGAAGTCATTCGTCAGAGAACTAAGGTTACCGACATAGCTCAGCGAATTAGCAAGCTGAAGTGGCAGTGGGCAGGTCACATATGCCGCAGAACCGATGGCCGTTGGGAGAGACTGGTTCTTGAGTGGCGACCGCGTTTCGGCAAACGTAGTGTAGGACGCCCTGTAGCTAGGTGTGGCGACAATATTCGTAAGGCAGCGGGCAGGGATTGGAAGAGGAGAGCTGAAGATCGAGCTCAGTGGCGTGCTATGGGAGAGGCCTACCTCCAGCAGTGGACTGACAAGGGCTGATAATGAGCGCTTTATCTCGGATCCCATAATGCTCTATTTTAAGCAACAGCGTTTCATGTTCAACACAATCAAATTCCTTCGACAGGTCGCAAAAGATGCCAATGGTGTCCTGAGAGTTCTTCCAAGCATCAAAGATATGCTTTATTAAGATCACACCGGCGTTGGTGGTACAACATCCTTTGGTGAAGCCATATTGCTGGTCATGAAGGATATTATTAACGTTGAAGTGATCTACATTTGAATAAGCATTTTCTTTTTTCAAACACTTCGCTGAGCACTGGCAAAACAGACACAGGCCTATAGTTGTCAGGATCATTACTATTGCTGGATTTAAACAGTGGTATTACTTTACTAAACTTCATTAAATCCGGGAACACTCCCAGATCTACACACATATTAAAAATTAAAGCTAAGTGAGGCGCGATTGTATGAATAATTGATTTACATACTTTAACAGACATGCCCATAGGTCTTCCGTTATTTTTATTTTTAAATTATTGAAGACTTTAATAACAGACCGTGGATTAGTATGTTGGAACCTAAACTCTACAGGACAAGCACCAATGTTTTTTAACAAATGAAATCGCAAGGCTTGAAGAGGATTTGAAATATTTTGTCGTTTCTATTGGAATATTATTAAAAAATCTTTCAAATTCGAGAACTACTTCTTTATCTGTGTTAAAGAGACCGCGCGGTGTCTCAAGAGTGAAGTCTGTACCGCGTCGTTTAGACCTCCCAGTTTCATTATTAATAATTTTCCAGGTGGCCTTTATTTTATCATCTGCGATTTAATTTTTTTACTTATGTGAAGCGCTTTGCCTTACACACTCTTCTAAAAGTTTTGGAATAATTTGTAACGTACCTTGCAGTTTTCATTATAATTTTGCGATTTGAGATCATATAATTTAAAGAGCCTTTCCCTACTTCTACGAATTCCCGTAGTAGCCCAATCACTGAAGATATACTTGGGCTTCATATATTTAAAGATATATAGTAAATTCCTTTTGTACAATCGAAACGGACGATGACGGACGATTTATGGTTAAGGGTTTAGCCCGCCCCGCCCACTGTTTCTAATAGTCGCGGGTTCGATTCCCGCACGGGACAAATCTTTGTGTAATCCACAATTATTTGTTCCGGTATAGGTATTTGTGTATGTGAACTTTCATGTTTGTAAACGCACCCACGACACAGAAATTAATCCTAGTGTGGGGCAACGTTTTTAAAAAAAAAAAATATTAGAATAGATAATCAAAGGTTTAAATTGGATCTTATCAAGTCGTCCATGAGGCGTTCTAGCCTAACGGGCGACTTGATAAGTTCCAACAGCAGGTAGCCACAAACCTGCCTCCACCAATTCGCTCTGGGTCCGTGTGGTGGAGTATGACCTAATCTCTCTCACATTTGAGCCTTTTGCCCACCAGTGGAACAATTGAGGCAGATTTACAGAAACATTATTGCATTATAGCGCTCACATTCAACTGTGCCAGCTAAATGTTGGAAAATAAAACGTCAAAAGTATTGTATAAATTTTATTAGTAAAAAAATAATAATACTAAAAACAATCTTCTCTACTTTTTGGTGTTAGTAGCTACACAACAAAAACTTAAATTCTAACTGAACAAAAAATATAATAGGTAATAAATAATTTTAAGTAGATCAGATAAATTGATTGCACAAAACAAAAAAAAATGTTTTTTTATTATTATTAAATATTCGTCTAATACATTTGCAATGGCACTTTTTAGAGTAAATACAATTGTATAGCAAAATAAGCATCGTCGGTTATATACAGGGAGATATTTTGTGCATAATGTTTATAATGCCAAAAAATACGATTCTTGTCTATGGCACAAGATTATCAAAGCTCGAGGAGGTTCGATAGTATTATTTACAAATTGAATAATAATACCTTATAATTAATGTACTTAGGATATGATATGCCGTCAGCTTTTCAAAGTGCAAGGTCAATAAATACATAGAAAAATATGTTTGGAAAACTTGTTTTGTTCCCTTGGACTTGGAAGTTTTTCTGCGACAATATATATTTTTTTTATTATTTTTAGCAAAAGTTCGACTCATACACTTTAACTAACATTGTGATAAGTGTTCGGCGCAACATGATACGTTTCTTTCCGCTCCGGATACGGACGACGACGACGAAGTCATAGATCCCCTGGCCCACCGACCGGTGCACTAATTACACCCCCTCCCCCCGTAGCGACTGTCCAAACCGAGGCCGTTCCTCCTTGAAGAGCCCTCGAGTATGTCGCCCCTTGCCCTTCTGGCTCGAGCGTAGTGGTTGCACGCTCGCCCTTAAATCCGGTGAAGCTGTAAAGGCCTCACGGCCAACAGCGTATATCACTCAAAACACACGTTCGAGTGTTAGGTTATATTTCAAAAATATGCCTTCATGTGAATTGTAATAATATTATACAACTCTAGAAACAAGATTTTATTTATCAATCTATATTATCACGTCAGATCCCTTGCGGGGTAGGCAGAGAGTACAGAGTTGAGAATAAGATTTTATTACCTACTAGCAGTTTCCAGTGACTTCGTACCCGGTCTACAACAGCGCCACCTACCGGGTCTATGTTATATAGCCTATGTTACTTCTGGATAAGGTAGCTTTCCAATGGTGAAAGAATCATTAAAATCGGATCAGTAGTACTGGAGATTACCCAGAACATCCAAACTCACAAACTTTACCTCTTTATAAAATTAGTATAGATGAAAACACAAACATCCCCACTTACTCCGCAATCATCTAGTTGCCCGCCATTTTTTATTTGAAATAGCTTCACTAGTACAGTCATACAAGTATCTTTTGGCCCGCGAGTAAAATCGGAACTAACGCTGTCACTTTACGACAGTCGCAGAGTTGCCATCTGCTATTAAATTTACCCAAGTTCTTTTTATAATTAGTAACCGTGGACCCACTTGTTAAAATATTGCCCTGGATGTAGGAAATTTTACGAAATGATAACCCTAATTTCACATCGACTCCTGTCAATGTCATCCAAGGGCCAAAATATTCTTGTCACACTATACGCCGTGCATAATAACTCAATGTTCGAGAATGACATTTTCCAAAGAACGTGATAAAAACAAGATGTCATCAATTGCGGAAGGCAAGTGTTCCCTGGGTATACTAGGCAAGTAGTGCTTTTAAATAAGTAGGTTTATTTTTCCAAGTATTTCGCATATATTTTTTACGTTATTTGAGTGTGGGATACGCAACAGCTTCGTCCGAAAAAGCTGACGCCATATTATTTCCTGCTTAAATCTACGCTTAAGTAAGATTTAAGATGGATTAAAAACTCGGGAGTACAAAAAGAGACGGAATCATTTCACAAGTCAGTGTTTTATCATTTATATGCGACATGGACACGAAATAGTTATTAATCTTATTTTTTTAAGCGTTAACAATAATGTGTAATGTTGGCGGAATATTAACTGAAGGTAATTGTAACAAAGTAATAAAACGTGCCTTTACTATTACCCTCACAATGGCCGTCAAAATTGGTATGTAAAGAATGCATCGCTTTACTATCCAGGGGGCGTATTTCATCATTATCGTTGTCATCAAGTTTATCGGGGATTTTGAATTCATTAAGAATATAAATCTATATCTAATAAACACAATTATGCATCTTACTGGCCATTGGCAAAATACACTTAAAATTACTGTGAAGCCATAACTTAAAGAAGAAGTGTACCCTCCACTATCTCGTTTAAGTAAATTTAGCTTAAGATTAAGAACTTATCAAATTTTTAGGTAAGTTTTTAATAGACTGGACTTGACACTATCAAATTCGAAACCGGTCAAATCATAGATCCATCCAAAAGGTGAAATATTTCAATTTCACTTGTAATTAAAAAGAATTTGTGTATATGATAAGTTCATATCCATCGCATATAAATGACATTCCAAATTCAACCAATCGTCACCTACCAAATCATCAATCTCAAATTTGATTGGTTATTTTAAATGCAAAAGTATCACTCAATTAAGCTCATTGAAATTTGTTAACGACCTGTTTTACCCAACTGGCTTTAGCTTCATCTACATTTTCTAGTTTCGGTTCAAAATTATTTCTATTAGGAATGTGTTTATCAGTACTTGAAGGCAATTTGTCTTTCCCACTGTTTTCACTGACGCTCCTTTCGAAGCTCGCTACTTTCGTTGTTATAGACTTTGGTTTCGCTAACTGTACAGGTTTCTTTATGCTTTGTGTTGGATTCAACTGAGTTTTCGACATTTGTTCGATCTCCATTCGCCTTTCCAACACTGATTTTGAGGTTTTCGGTTGCTCCATCAATGATTTCTTCAATTCGGTCGCTTTAATTTTACGCGTCGCAGAATCGAGGCTTGCTCTTTCGAAACTCAGTCTTTTCATTTGTATATTACCTTGGGGTTTTACGTCATTAATGGTTTCTTCTTTTGTTACCACTCCGACGTTTGTTTCGCATTTGACTAATTTTTCATCATTTAACGTTGCTTTGTCACTTACAGGCGTAGATTCAGATCTGACAACAGGCTGTTTGTAATTTAGATTTCTTTTAATCGTCTTCATATTCACTGATTCGGAAGAGGACGTCTCCTCCGAACTTTTAGAATAAGTATTTTTGATCTTATTTTGTATATTCGATGTTGGTATTTGCGTCATTTTAGGTTTGACTGGAACAGGGGGAGCGACTTTTGGTTTTACTACTACTTCGGAAACACGTTCAATATTTTGTGTTTTAGAACTCGTCACTGTGACTCTGTGAGTACTAATTTTCTCATTGAATACCGAAGATTTACGCTGCAGACTTTCCGCTCTAGTCAGTGGTTTAACTGGTTTAGGTTTAGTTTCCGTTTTAATGTCCTCACCATCTTCTTGATCGGAATAAACGGCTGAATCTCTGAATACGTCTTCATCAGTCACATGTTCGATCTTTTCAAACGATTTCTCATAGTAACTCTCATCCGAATTAGTTTGTACAATAGACTCAGTATTATCTTTGTCTGTATTTTGATTGACAGTCTTCGGTTCTTGGTAAGCCCCTTCACTTGACGATGTGACGAATGAGGAATTTGAAAATAAACTATCAGGTCGCACTGCGTTTTTGTTTATAAGTACATTAACTTTCTTTAGAGTCGATTTGTCTACTAAAGTAGTAGGATCTACGTAGTCTGATTGAGCGATCCTGGCTCCTAAATGTTTGCTGCCTTGCATGTATATCGGCAATTTATTCAGACTTTGGAAAGAACTGTTGCTTAATTTAGAAGGTGAACCTATAGAACTTGACATGCTAGTCACCATACTAACACTCTTCTCATATGTTACAGTGTTTATTTCAGGCTTTTTGTTAATATTATCGCAACTCATTGATAAAGCATCTAGATTTTTCTTTTCGTTTTGACTATCAGTTAGTGTTGTCTGTTCACAAACACTTTTGCTTAACGGATCATTATTAATTGAATAAACAATAGTTGACGTCGTAGGGCTTGCGTCAGTTGAAGTTATAACTACTTTAATTTCACTCTTAACTTCAGTGTTTTGCGTTTCTACGTTATTTTCTGGTTTAGCACTCGATTCTGATTTATTTTGATTGTCATTTGGATGTTCATCGCCAATTATACTTCTGAATCTTTGTAGAAGATTCTTAGAGTAACTTCTGGGGTTAAGAGCAGGTCTCTTTTCACCAGTTGGACTTTTTTGGTCAGACTTAGTACTTTCAGGACTGTTCTGATCATAGGCATTAATTTCCGATTCTTCATTGTTTTTATTCGGCGTTTTATTCTTGAACCGATTCAACACATTTTTGATTGAAAGCATGTTTGTAGTTGGTTTGTATATTTTATGTTCTGGGTGTATTACTTCAACGTCATTACTTTTATCTTCGCTTCTCTCTAGAGGTAAAACTTCACACGACGATGTAGTCGAAGTGTTTAAATTCGGTTCGGACACAGTTAAAAGATTTTCATTTTTATTATTATCCAAATTTTTTTCTTCAAAATTATTTTTATAGCATCTGTCTATTTCTTCTTCCAACTCTAGTGTCGATTGACTTATATTATGTGCAAAATCAGCCTCGTCAGTTTTATTTTTATTGAATTTCAAAATATTTCCTTCACTCATGTCATCATAACTAATCTCACTTTGATCAGAAGCTATTGTGAAAGGTCTATCAGTACTCATTACTTTTCCATCTCTATTCAAATAGGTCTTACTATTACTATTAGGTTTACATTTAAACGTACTGAGATTACCTTCGTCCTGATTACTCATTATCACTTGAAAACTTCTCGGCAATGAACCAGACTTCCTATCTCTTGACACGTTAAAATGTTCCTTCTGTCGACTCAACCATATTTCAGGCGTATTTGGACTCTTTTGATCGGGGCTCATAGGTAAATAATCGCCTGGCAAATCACTTGGCACTTCTTTCTTTCTTCTGCATACTTCAATAAGCGTATCATAAACGTTTTCTGTGATCGGTGGGCCATTCTTTTCCATGTGTACGTAATAGTCTGATGACAACCTATTATTGACTTTTTCTGGAGATCTTACTGGCACATCATAAATACCTTCAGCATCTTGAAGGTTGTTTAACTTATCAAAGGATAGGTACACGTAATCTGATTCAGGACCAAGTATTCTAGAAGTATCAGCCTGATTCAGGGGCGGTGAAGGTAGTCTTTTTGGCCTACTAACATGCGTAGGATGATGTATTACTTTACTTTTACTGTCTAAAGTATGCAAACTCTCTTCTACCCTATTTTCAACTCTTAAAGTTTCGTAAATATGATCGTCGTCTAATACATCGTCTAATTCGGTTCTCGAGCTTGTCGTTGTAATGTCTTCTTCGTTATCATTATGTGTATCACCTTCTAAGTTCTCAGATGTCTGTCTTCCATATTTAGGTTTCAATTTCACCGATTCCATGTTCCTTGCTAATATAACTTGGTCAGGATTTGAATGAGACTTCATAAGTCGTTGATGTCTTCTACTAGCGCTATTCCTTAGCTGTTGCTTCTTCACTAGCTTCTGAAATTCTCTATTTTGCATCAACAGCTGTGATATTATCTGTTCCAAAGGCTGTTCCGCTTCCTCACAACTTACTAACATTTCTTCCTGTTTAATCTCCTCACACGGTTTATCTTCAGCTTCTGAACCTTCGTTTATAACTTTCTGTTTATTTAAGTACTTAACTTTTTCTAATTCGTTCTTTTTAAAAGAATCCGTCTTTTCTATTAATTTTTTATACGTTTCTTCATCTATATCCTCATCTTTGCTTATCGTTTCAGGTATAGTGCTGGAGTCATTAGGTTTGTCGACGTTTAAACTATCATTCGACTCAGATATATGTAAAATGTTCTCAGTTGACACATCTGTTGATAGGTCAGCATAGAATTTGGCTGTCGTATCAGAACCAAGACGTAATCCTTTAGCCCTGTTTTTCTTTATCTTCGATATTTTCTTTGGTATATTTTTAGTGTTATACATTCTTATTTCTACAACTGGTTTCACTGGGGTTACTCTCTTTTTACTATCTACTTCTGGATCAGATATTATTGACCCATCGGACGCTCTAACCTTTTTAGTAATTTTATTAGAACCGCAGTTTTTACACTCAAATTCTATTTTTTCATTACCTCTAATTTCCGGTTTCTCGGTATCACTATCTTGTGATTTCTTTACTATAATTCCAGTTGTATTTTGTTGTAGTCCAGGTTCAGATTTTCGTCTCCAAGTACCTATCTTAGATAATTTAGATCTCTGTGGATCGTCTTTGGATTTTGATCTAAAAGTTTCCGCTCTATGTTTCTCAATATCATTACATCTAGATCTTCTCGAATTCAGTGTACTAGTTGAATCCGTAACAGCTATGTTCTCCTTAATTTTGTCGCATTTCAAACAAGTCTTCGGTATATTTCTGACACTGCTTAAAGAGTTATTTGTATCACTTAAGTCTTCTTTATTACTGGTGTCTGTATAACCTATGATGTTATCTGATGAATGGTATCCCCTAGTTTTATTTAAAGTACAACCGAATTCTTTGCCGAAGCTCTCTTGAGAAGACTTGAAGTCAGAACATTTACATGCAGAGGGCTTCCTCTCTATATTTTCCGCGCTTCCAGAGTCTATATAATGCAGTGATCGATCGCATTCTGGACATTTATCTCCTAACTCGTTGTCTTCGTGTCGACAACTACATTTATCTTCTTTCTTCGATTTAGAAAGTTCTGATTCACAGTCGGAACATAGATCTACATAGCAACTCTCACAAGTATAATCTGTACCCTTTTCAGCAGAAATTTGACTGCAGTCACAATCTTGAGTTTCACTTCTAGAACTGGGTATTGTGTACTTTTTGTTAACTTTCTTAAGACGTCCTCTGAGGCCGTTTTCAAAGGATTTTCTTCTCTCTCTTTCTAGCTTACGTTTCTCGAGATATTCGGGCGCTGACAGCTGTTTCCTCATTGAGGCTTGGGTGATAAGGTTGTGAGATTTCTCTGCTAGCATATCATCTGAAACAAGAAATATGTATCTTAGCCTATTCTGTTTTGTTGCTTGTGTCATTAAAATCTATCTATCAATATTATCACGCCAGATCCTTTGCGGGGTATTAAAATATTTAAATCAAATACCATATAGGTTAACGCTGTGGTCTTGTCTTAACATTTTATAGAAACTAGACGCTTACCATCTGTCTTATTCTGACCCAACTCCATAACTAGTTGTCTGGCGTGCGAGGGAATCACTGCGTTGTAGTTTTCCAGTATCACCTGAAAAGCAATTTAATTATTAAAGTCAGTTTCTGCTGAATGGAATAGGAATATTTGGATTTTTTAAACATAGTCACTTTAATGTAGATTAGAAATTACTGCCCTTACTTTGACTATACCTACTGTTGTTTGTAGACTCTGATAAGGTTCCCGTTCGAGTAAGTATTACGAGAGAGGAGTATTAGTATTGCTGATGGTGGAATTGTAATAACAAGGGCAGTATTAAAATTGCGAGTGCTACATTTGTATTACGAGGACAGTATTAATATTGCAAGTGGTGCAATTGCAATAACGATGGTAACAATTTATCTATCTATATCATCACGAGTTCAGGTTCTTTCCTTACAGACCCCTCTGGATTCCTCCACGCTCCGGTTACGGAGACTCTTGACTTGCCCTCCAGAGGGTAATGTTAATATTGCAAGTGCTGCATTGCAACGCCGGTAGTTACCCGCTTGAGCAGCAGCGTCCACTCGCGCTTGTGGCGGTGCGAGCGCGCCTGCAGCGTGAGCTGCGCGCGCGGCGCGTCCCACGGGATCACGTGGAACGACAGCGCCGCGCCCGCGATCGACTCCACCAGCATCATGTTGTTGCACTGAGCGAGATATATTATTTTATTTATTTAGGATCACCAACATGACATACAATAAATTGACGGACGATTTAGCGCAATGGTTAAGAGCGTAAGCCGCTCCGCCCGCTGTGTCTAATATACGCGGGTTTGATTCCCGCACGGGACAAATCTTTGCGTAATCCACAATTATTTATTCCGGTTGTGCATGTGAATTCGCATCTACGACACAGGAATAAATCCTATTATAGTCATTAAAAAAAGGAATATATAGGAACACACAGGAATATATAGTCATTAAAAAAACGTAGCCCACACGGGCTACGTTTTTTTAATGACAATATAACTTATGATTTATGACAATATAACTTAAATGATAATTTAAAAAAATGTTGAATACAGAGAGTAAATGAACAAAAAATGAGAATGCAAAATGAGAAAATATAGAAAATCTTAAAGGGTTGCATGTAAATATAACTATAGGTACAGCTATTAATCTATCTAAGCGCTAAGGTAAACAGGACGTGTGATGGTTTTTAATATTTTATTTAAATTTTGCAAGACTACTAAAAAAAAAAATAAGGTACATTATGGTCGTGTACAATCATACAAGGATTTTGTGGCCCGCGGCCAAAATCAGATCTAACGCTGTCATCAAGTAAAATGTCCCTTTATGATAGTCTGTAATAGTAGTTGCCGTTTGCTATGAAATTTACCATAATCTTTTTTTAATTAGTACCTGTGCGTCCGCACAGTTACTAATTAAAAAAAGAATTGAAATATTTTCCTGTAAGTAATATCCACCTGTTGAAATATTTTCCTGTAAGTAGGAGAATTTTACTAAATGATAACCCTAATGGCACACCAACGCCCCTGTCAATGTCATCTACAGGCCAAATTATCCTTGTCGCATTAAAGCATTGAAATTTTAGTTTGTAGGATCGTAGGGACACATTTAACAATTGCACGCTATTTTGTATAAGACATATTGTCATGCTAGTAGTAGTCGCTCGATTCGAGCTGATATTTTATAATCCACCACGATAAATGGTGAAGGTGGAATACAAGAATCGGCTATATTATCACGCACATATAGAAGAGTGATTTGGTAAGCTGTAATGCTCTCCTAAAGATAAATAAACTAACTTACCATGATGTGTGACTTGTACGCGAGGATCCCGTCCTCTCTGTTTTTGGTGACCAGCAGCATCTTGTCGAAGAGGAAGACGTGACGCATCGCCTTCGCGCCGAAAACTCTGCCAATACAAAAAACAACATAAGCATGGAAAAAGAAACAATAAACTTTTTACTAAGACAACCTAAGGAATCATTTTTGTGTCGTGGGTGCGATTACAAACATAAAACTCACATCCACATGCACATACATACACCTAGACCAAAACGAACATTTATAGGTCATACAAACGGTTTAATCCAGGACGAAGGAAATATCCTTAGGAAATCTCCTCCGTCCTCCAGGAGTAACTATGTTAGAGCATAGTCCTCTCCGCTCACACAGAAGGGTTCAGCCTAGTAAACATAGCTAACACCTGGAGTAGGTTGTCGTTTTTCTTTATTGGTCAACCTAATAACACAGTTATTTAAGGTACTCGAAGGACTTACGGTCGGTTTCAATATTTATCTCAAAAATACCTATGATAACAGTAGATAGAACTTTTTTATTTATTGTTTTGTATATAACCAGGTGTCTTGAAGAAATTGCTGCTAGCTATAAGGCCGCCTATTGTATCAGTGTCTTATTTCACATGTTTGTTCTATAATTTTGTGGGTGTAGATTTTAGAATTTTGACAAATTTTATAGGTTAGTTAAATATTGAAACCGGCCATTAGTGATAACAGCTATAATCAACAGTTTACCATGTTTTTAAATCCGCGGTCACCATCAGGGTTTTACACTAGGCCCAACATTGTTAAGTTAAGTTATAAGAATTTTATCTTGCTAGAACGTAAAGGAATGGTTTAGAGAAACAAGTCTCACCTAAATGTCCCTTCGGCGCACAACTCTCCGTAAGTAGTCAGATCCGGACCATTCCACCCGTACAGTAGTGACTGGATCTCCTGAAACAAAAAAGAATAAATCATTTTAATACTAAAACATATTTTTTTTCGATTACGGACTCTTAACCCTGCTGCGCGGTGTTCTTAGCCATCACAAAAGTCAAATCGCGTTCAGCTCGGTCTAAAATGGATGACAGTTTGTAGCATTTCCATATTTCCAGCATTCTCCATTCTGCGAAAGGCACCTTAAGCCGTAAGTCATGGCCACCACTTAATGTGGTAGTCGTTAAGCCGAGTTGATTGCGTAACATACGGCATGATAAATTCCAATAGTAGTTGGCCGAAACCTGGCTCCATCAAACCACAATGCTTAACCAAACTACTTCTTTTACACCTTAATTTTTGAGAGAAGGCATTCAACCAGGCATGGGATAGCATAGACTGCTTATAAGTATAGGGGTTTAGAATGCTTAGCGTTCCCTAGCCACAAAGTTGCGAGGTAGTAAGAATATTATGATGGTTACCTGTACTCTGACTGCGTGTTCGTGTCTTCGCTTCATGTCGTCAATGTGCTGTGCAATGCCTGTCATCTTCAGAAGGGCGTACTCCGTCTCGCTTGAAGCGCATTGTTTTACCACATTCTGCAAATTCATATATGAGCGTTTAGCATTAATATTCGTAGTGCGATAATGAAAGGATATAGGTACCGGGGAAGACCTAGACCATTTTACCATGACGGATAGATCGTGTCTTATTTAAAGGGCAAGTCAAGAGTCTCCGTAACCGGCGAGCGTGTATGAGACGAACTATGGGAGGGAACCAGAAATTTCTGTAATAACCTGTTGGGACTCTGTACTCTCTACCTATCCCGCATCATGCAGGCACGATTTGAAATGCGGAAATGAAAGCCATATTTTTTTAATCTAAGAAACTAATTGACTGTTTTTCCCCTCGTCCGTATCGAGGGATATGGATGTAGCTTACTTATATTCCTTCATTTTTTATAGCTAAGCTTTGAAGGAAAAGCAAAAATATTCGTTACGTTGCGGGGCGGAAACTTCTCGAAGTTGTTTGACACTTAACGCGGATTCTACGCACGTGTCCCGCGCATATCTCTAATTGAAAGGCAGAAGTCATGATCCTAAACTAATCCTTTCGACACTCTGGACCCAAAATTAAAATCCAAGATCTACACGTAACTAGGCAATCTAAAAACTATTTCAGTGGAACTAACACGGGCGACTTGTACACACCAGCGGTTATCAGTTCTTACTAACCGTTTTCTGTCAATGAGCAACATCAAACTCACCTGCAACAGCAAATGGTATTTCAGAATCCTCTGCACAGGCTTCAACAAGTATGAGGCTAATGGCAGCAGGTGTCCCAATTCTATCTGTCTTTCTCTGAATTCTCTGGCACTGTGAGGCTCGGAGGCAAGGGCTGCTAATCGCTCCATTGTGCGAGGGTACCCCGTACAGTAGGAGGTGTAGACAGAGAACCCGGTAGTGTTGTTGACAAAGCAGCGGGCTATGCAGGTCGCATCTAGCCGGCAGGTTTTTAGTTCTGCGCATAAAGATCTATGGACAAAAGATAAATAAATGCATCCATTACCTTTTATAGATAAGATCATATTTTATAATTGTTCTAAAAATTCATTGTTTTTATAGTGTTTTTGTATCCACATTCCCTTTATATTTCTTATTGTAATTCATATTATGGCTGATGAGGACATGTAATTAAATAGAACTGTATCTGAATTATATATATATATATATATATATATATATATATATATATATATATATATATATATATATATATATATATATATATATATATATATATATATATATATGTTTGACTATACGGACTAATCCAAAAAGTAACAAATAGAATTACACTTTACCAACGTATTTGCAACTTTTTAACTATATTTTTTGTGGTCGTAGACTAATTTATTAAGGTTTTGAAGACTACGTTTGATCAAAGTAAGAGCTTTGCCCGAGGACGCGGGTGTAGCCCCATCATACGGTTTTAGAACTCAGTCTAACTCCCGTCTCCTCAACCTATTTCAGAGTGAATAGACTACTGCTCAGTAAGTGACATCTTCGGCACCATCACCACTTCTGGGCTGGGCTTATAGCCCAAGAGCTATAAGCCCAGAGGCAACCTGTTGTCATAATAAACTGTTTAATCGATGTTCAATAGTTACCATTATAGTATTTCTGAATCGTCAGAAAACTAACAATGACTCTACCACCACTTCGGAATGCCATTCCTGTGGAGAAGAAGGCCAAAAACTCCACGGTTACTCTTTTAAAATAGTATTTTTACTTTTTTTCCATCTACATTTTGTTGTGGGGTATGGGAAAACATCAAATTTTTCTGATTAAAATTGAGACGTTGCAATTTCTCCCAGCGAGTCTGATTCTGAATGACCGGTATGAACCCTTTGACTCAGGGTCCGCATTGTTTTACAGTTTACGATCCGAGGCGGGGCGTTAGTGGGAAGTACGTGACCGAACAATGGCCATGCCAGTCTGCAGCCACCATATTTTTTATTTTATTTTTTATTACTATGTGTTACAAGGAGTTCTGAGGTTCTGTTTGGATCCTTGACATCAATACACAGATACGAGAATAAAGAATGTAGAGCGCTATTTCTTATGCTATTTACAAATACTCAGTACTTTCTGCCTACCCTGCAAAGGATCTGGCGTGATGATATAAATAGATAGTAATTCTCAGTTGCAGTTGCAGGACTTTTTTGGAGATGAGTAGCGCAAGGTAGACTCCATTGGAAAGAGCTAGAGGAGGCCTTTGTGGTTTTTTTTTTGTAGTTTTTTTTTTTTAAAAACGTAGCCCCCCACTAGGATTTATTCCTGTGTCGTGGGTGCGTTTACAAACATGAAAATTCACAAACAAATACCCAGATCGGAACAAATAATTGTGGATCACACAAAGATTCGTACCGTGCGGGAATCGAACCCGCGACTATTCGACACAGTGGGTCAGAAAACACTATGAGTTAGAGACTTAATTTAGACGTGGTTTTAGTTATATATGTTGTAAAATATGACTGCCTCGTTGGTCTAGTGGCAAAGCGCATCGCTTTGTGATCACGATGTCCTGGGTTCAAATCCTAGGTCGGACAAGTGTAGTTTTCCTAACGAAAACTTCCCAGTACGAGTCCGGAGTCTGGAAGTATGCCCAGTATATGGCAATAGGCTCGCCCCCTACCACATGGGACCAAACATCGTCAGCGAAACGTGGGTGTACTCAGTATACCTCTGCCACCCCCGCTTGGAGAATATAGGCGTGACGGTGTGTGTGTGTTTGAAAATATTTCAGAAATAAAGGCTTATTTTTATTATTATTTAAACCCAGCAGTAAAGTTTTAGAGCGCCTTCAAATTTGCCGTAAAGTATCGCGCAGAAACAGCGCGGCTGCAGCGCTGCGGCCGCGCTGTATAAGTAGGTAGTGCTATGATTGCTGATCCAATGTTTGAGATTCTGTTATCGTGGCCCTTCTAAATAATCTGACAATGAATAGGAACAGTTTTGAATTAAGTAAGATTTTAGTCGTTTATTGAATGATCTTAATTTAGTTTCGGTTTTGATATACTGCGGTTGTTTATTGTATATTTTTACGGCCATATAGTGTGGACTTCCGTTGAGCATTTTGATACATTTGGAGTTCTCCACGAACTTCATTAATATATGTAGATTTAGTTCAGATAAAAGAAATAAAGTATTTTTGTATTTATGCTTGACGTATCCCAAATATGGATCCAGTTCTGATATTAAATTCAATTTTCGACTTTTATGGTCTTTATTCACCAAAGTGCAGGTCAACAACATGATAAAATGCGTTCGTAGGCGTTATATTATTGAATACAAAAGAAAAAAGTATGGTTTCGTATGTAAATACGAGTTTGACACCTACACAGTGGGTTTCTTACAAAATTTACTGTAGATAAAGAGGTATAATAATATTAGCCCTGCTCAGAAACTGTCCCACTGTTGGGCACGGGCCTCCGCTCAAACTGAGAGGGTTTAGGCCATAGTCCACCACGCTGGCCCAGTGCGGGTTAGCGAACTTCACACACCTTCGAGAAACTCTTAGACATGCAGGTTTCCTCACGATGGTTTCCTTCACCGTTAAAGCAAGTGATAATTAATTTTTAATACGCACATGCTTTCGAAAAGACAGAGGTGCGTGCCTGGGTTTGAACCCGAGACCTTTGACTTTGCAGTCCAACGGTCTAACCACTAGGCTATCACTGCTTTATGATACCAGATAAAGAGGTATAGATTATCAATATTTACGAGAGATAAGTTTCAATCGTAATGTTGGCAACACATGTTTTATACAATTTAAAAAAAAAAATAGACTGCCTTGTTGGTCTAGTGGCCAATGATGGGCTTTGCTGTCAAGATGTCCTGGCTTCGAATCCCAGATCGGATAAAGTATAGATTTTTTCTATCGAAAAAAACCTAGTGTCCGGAATTGTGCCTGGTATATGGCATATAGACTCGCCCCCTATTTCATTGGACCTAACATCGTCGATGAAAAGTGGGTGTACACAGTACACCTCCGCTGGGTCCAAAGATAAAGGCGTGACGGTGTCAAAAAATATTTTTTAAGCTCTGATATGGTAGTGCGTTGATAAAAAATGTGATGCTACACTAAAAGAAATGAGATTAAATTTAGCTAAGAATTTTAGTCCTCATTAGCACAAGCAATACTTCAATGGACATTTTTCAAGCGCTGTAAGCGCTTTCTTTACAAATATATGTATAATATCAGCCTATACTGCCCACTGCTGGGCAAAGGCCTTCTCTCACAAATCGAGGTGAGAGAGATTAGGTCATACTCCACCACGCGGACCCAGTGCGGATTGGTGGAGACAGGTTTGTGGCCACCTGCTGTTGGAACTTATCAAGCCGCCTTTAAGGCTTCCAACTCGGCTTAACGACTACCACATTAAGTGGTAACCGCGACCAACGGCTTAACGTGCCTTCCGAAGCACGGAAACGCTCGAATATGAAAATGCCACAAACGGTCACCCATCTCAGGCCGACCGAGTTGAACACTGCTTAACCTTGGTGATCGGTAAGAACACCGCGGTCGCACAGCGCTACGAGCGCTTCGCCTCGCCTACAAATATATGTACTGTTTCCCATTTGGTATAGAATAAAATAATACAGCGTTATGTCTATATTCCCTAAGCGGGGAGGGCAGAGGTGTACTGTGTACACCCCCATTTCGCTGATGATGTTAGAGCCCAACATAATAAGAGAGGCCTTATAACAATTTACCTTATTAGACGGACGATTTAGCGCAGTGGTTAAGAGCTTGAGCTGCTCCGCCCACTGTGTCGAATAGTCGCGGGTTCGATTCCCGCACGGGACAAATCTTTGTGTGATCCACAATTATTTGATCCGGTCTGGGTATTTGTTTGTGAATTTTCATGTTTGTAAACGCACCCACGACACAGGAATAAATCCTAGTGTGGGGCTACGTTTAAAAAAAAAAAAAAAAAAAAAAAAAAAAAAAAAAAAAAAAAAAAAAAAAAAATTATACCGGGCACAATTTCTAAACCCAGACTTCTTATGAAAAAATATCTAACAACGCTTAATTCGACGAAAGTTTCAAACCCAAAACCTCATAATTGGCAGTCCCGCAACACTTTACTATACCACCGAGGCAATCAAACAGGCAATAACTTGGGCTACGACCATTAACAGCCAATAACGTAACATCCGCGCTTCCACACTCATACGAGATAATAAACTTATAGAAGAAATGCTTGAAACTATCATTAAACATTAATACAACATATAAGATACTAGTTTCAGCCCGCGACTTCGTCCGTCGTTAATTTTAGGCAGGAGCCTAACATTTCTCCTGGATAAAAAGTATCCTTTGTAGTAATCCAGGTAATAACCTATCTGTGTGCCAAATTTCATTAAAATCCGTTCAGCCGTTTTTGTGCGATTGAATAACAAACATCCAAATAACCAAACATACAAATTTTCACATTTATAATATCAGTAGGATGAAATAGGGATGAACGATATATATCGATGCATCTAAAACAATCGACATCTAATCGAAAACAACGATGCATTTAACTTTTAAGATGTATTAAATGATCAAACATTGATATCGATGTTTTTTTATTCTATGCATAGATTCGGCTAATAAGGAATGCTTGATCCCAAATTAATATAAAATTTAGTGTTAGCAAAATGATTAATAATAAATATTGGTCATTATTACCCAGAGATAGAGTTAGATAGAGTTCTAACAGCCCTTTTACCCATACTCAAACCCAAATAATTTATTTTGTATAAGCCCTTATAAATAGCCAGTTTATTTTTTTATCTAGTGTAACTATTAAGCGATCACCGAATCGGAACGCAGCTCCACCACCACTTTGAAGATCCGGCGAGAAATTCAGCGAGATTGCCGCTTTATTTAATTTTCTTACTCTTTTTTCATGTTTTTTATCATATTGTAGGAGAACACTGTTTATGTTACAATTCAGATATAGTTCCTTACGATCGAAATATGAGACTAATGATTTTATTTCTAAAGAGTATGTGTAAAGGATTCCGGATGGACCAGTCCCCCACAAGCAGCACCCGTTCACGAGTATAACCTCTGGAACAGACACCATCGACGGGAGTCGACCGTATTGGAGGGAAGGAAGAGAGGCGCTCCAGACAGCCACCGCAAGCAAAGAAATTTTAGTGAGCATACTGATTACACATATGACATTGACATAATGATATGACATTAACAGCTTTTAATTAAAAATAACTTAATAATAAACAGTTTACATTCAAAAGCCAGTTTACGGTTAAAGTTGCTCTTAATTTTACATGTCGTAGATTACTTAACTTAGATTGGGACTCATAGATTAAGTATACCTTCACATGCATGTTATATTGTACTACAATCGATGTTTCTGAAATAATAGATGAATTTTTCGAAGCATCAAAGGCAAAATACGATATATCGCGAAAAAAATATCGATGGATTTTTCCATCCCTAATCATAACCGTCTTAATGTGTAGTTGTATCAACGTCGACGTGGTATCCAGGTCAAGTTGGTAATTTCACAGTTAATTGGCTCGTCGACACCTTGCGGAAACATATGGGAGGAAAGTTGGTGCGACATCGCCGCGACTAACGCCTTTTATAGACGCCTTACCTGACAAACGGAATTCGTTCATTATTATGTGATGATATGAATGTAATTTTAGATAGCAGTTATAACTAAGCGGTTTGTAACTGGATTGGTACTGTTAAGGGTTTTTACAGTAGAGTCGACTTATTTTATTTATGTAGAAAGGCACGTTGGGAAATAGTGCATTGGTGACAGTTTGACAGCTAATAATTGGCTTATGATAGTCATTTTTCTTTTTTGTTTTAGAGAGCTCACCGATGCAATGACAGATCATTAACGATGGAAATTTTTAAGCAAGATGGTGAGACCATACAAAGATATATTGTGTACTAGAAAACCATCTCCGTGTTTTGGAACGAGATACGAGAACCCAGCAGTTACCATACAATTTTGACAGCTGAACCTCACAAACTATTGTGTATATTACGCCCTACAATAAATCAGTACTTCTTCCACTTTCTCTAACAATTATTATACACGATACAAAGCAATAAGTTGAATTTAATTTAACAGTGAAGGATTATAGAAAAAATAGGAGACAAGAAATCAATAAATCTAGAGAACTCCTTTAAGATCCATGACAAATAAAACCGTAGCGATCGAATACAAACCGCGTTGTTACGTATGTTTTCGTTTCCATCTTCCTCGTAGTACAGAAATATGGGTGCTATTTCATAACGTATTTTAACGAGCCGCGCTTGCAGTTTGATTCATTAGTGTTTGGGCTTATTAAACACTCCGGTGTTGTATGGTAATTAAATCAATCATAGTTTCGGCCAAGCGTGAGTTTATATTCAAAAAAGTTTTTCTTTTAAACCGGCTTTCGTGGGTTTAGAAATTAATTTAAACTGAATTTCGAAGTAGCTTCGGAAGGCACGTTTAGCTGATTGTACACTTAATCTAATAAAATATAGTAAATAAATGAGTTTTTACTGCCCCACTACTGACTAGAGGACATCTCTTACAAATCCTCACATCGATAGACTCTAAACGGTTCAATCCCGTTTCCTCCGCAAAGCCATCGGAACCCCGTGGTTCATACGGAATGTCGATCTCCATTCCGATCTCGGTCTCGAACCTATTCGCGCCTTTATTAAAAAGGCAACAACCCGATATTTCGCGAACGCGTCCAATCATAGAAATTTGCTAATCGTAGCCACCGCCGACTACAAACCTAACTTCCATCCTATCAGCCGCTACCGCCGTCCGCGGCATGTTCTCAACGACCCTCCCGACGCCCTTATATCCCTTCTTTCGGATACCGATACCGTACACAGGATCAGACACCGACCTCACCGGCGCGGTCGAAGAATCCATTTCCCGCCGGCCGGTGCAGAGCACCACGGCGAGACACCTAGTATACGCCCTCCCCCATAGCGAGGCCGTTCCTCCTTGAGGCGCCCTTGAGCTAGTTGCCCCCTTACTTTTCGGGCTCGAGCATAGTGTTTGAACGCTCGCCCTCTTATCCGGTGAAGCTGTAAAGGCCCCGCGGCCAACAGCGTAGGTCATTCACACACACACACATACACTCTTACAAGGTGAGAGAGTAATAGGTCCTACTCGCGGTCGTGTGGTAACGCGGACCCAGTGCGGATTGGTTGAGGCAGGTCTGTGGCCACCTGCTGTTAGGAGTTATCAATCCGCTCACAAGGCTTCCAGCTTAGCTAACGGCTACCACATTCAGTGGTAACCGAGATCCACCAGCTTAGTGTGCTTTCATATGCACGGAGGCTTTTGATTAATTGTGAACATCTTAGATTGATCGAGTTGTCAGTTGCTTAACGTAGTGTAGAGGCGCTCGTAGCGCTGTGCTACCGCGGTGTTCACACCTATCACCAAGGTTAAGCAGCGTTCGACTCGGTCGGCCTGAGATGGGTGACCGTTTGTGGCATTTCATATTCGAGCGTCTCCGTGCTTCGGAAGGCACGTTAAGCCGTTGGTCCCAGTTACCACTTAATGTGGTAGTCGTTAAGCCGAGTTGGAAGCCTTAAAGGTGGCTTGATAAGTTCCAACAGCAGGTGGCCACAAACCTGCCTCCACCAATCCGCACTGGGTCCGCGTGGTGCAGTATGACCCAATCTCTCTCACCTCGATTTGTGAGAGAAGGCCTTTGCCCAGCAGTGGGCAGTATAGGCTGATATTATTTTTATTATAACGTAGTGTAACCATAATTTTATAAATTATGTAACTTATTGATATTATCTGTGCTTCTTTTGGCATAATAAACTATCAAGTAGTTAGCAGCACTGGCGTGCATTATAAGTTGGCTGCTCTGGAGTGACGATTGGATTATGGCGGGATTTGAATGATAGCGTAATTATTAATATATAATATTGGTATGATATATAATATTGGTTGGCCGCGTGGTTCCCGGCTTAGAATAGGACCAACCCATCTCATCCCATCGGGTGTCGTACAAGGCGACTAAGGGAAAACTAGGGAATGGGCAGCAGCGTTCTCTTAACACTTCTGCGATCAAAAACTGCGCTCGCCAACCCGCCTGCCAAGCGTGGCGAGTATGGCAAATCCCCCCTTTGGGGAGGCCTATGTTCAACAGTGGACAAGTATGGGCTGAGATGATGATGATGATTGGTATGAGTAACTGAAATATTTTATGAAATAATATAGTCACTTTACATTTACACTTCTGAACTAGTTTTACTTCACTAGATAATCACTAAGAAGCAGCCAAAGAACGCTACAAATGCGCATGTACTACACATTACCTTATGTTAAAAAAAAAAAGTATTTTTCCTATTTCATGGGTGCTAATGTCCAATGGAGGTACAAAGACCAATTATACCTATAATTGTAAAGATATAATTGGACTTTGTACCTGCCTACCCCACAAGGGATCTGGCGTGATGATAGATTGGTAGATATTGTACAAGAATGGGCTTTTGATTAAGTTGAATTTTGAGAACCGTCGAATGTAAATAATAATTTTGTTTGTTTCGAATCACTGAACCTTGAAATTGCCTTCAATTACCAATTTGGAAGCTACTCCATTAACTTATGATGTTTATTTCATCGATTATAACTGGTGTTTGGGAATATAATAATTTTTAGCCAATCGAATTAAAAATCGGAGGATATTTAATACAAAGCTTTTCGAGGTTACGGGGCTGGATGACCCACATGTCAGAGGCATTGATATATAAGATATCGATAGTAAGCTTATAGCAAGAGATTTAAATGCATAATTCAGTGTCAAATGTTTGGTCACAATATACTACTGTCAGCTAGCCATCCTAATTATATTATAAATGTAAAAGTTTGGATGTTTAGATGTATGTTAATCACACAAAAACGGCAAAACGGATTTGGATGAAAGGACATTGTTCTGCGTCGATACATGGTTGCCTCTAGAACCAACAGCAACAAAAAATGCTTGTATGATTTCAATTCACCTATAAAGTATCTTCATATATTTATTACTAAACGGACAAGCTGGGGACTCGCATTATTGCTAAAAGAGTATTAGATTTTAAGGTTATAATTCAGTAGCAAAAAATACATCTATATAATCGTTATGTAAAAATATATTAGCAATAATCAAAATGATTATCGTTGTAAGAATGTAATCGATTGAATATTACCGATTGATAGGATTGGCATCTCCAAACGTAATTCGTTGACATTTAGAAAATATGTCGACGACTTCGATTTAAGTACTTACAATACATTGAAATATTCATTTTGTATTGCAAATTGTCCGTTAGATACGGATATTGCCACTACTAGAATGATATAGATGAATAATTAAGGTGTACGTCACATGTTTGTATGTTCTGGGGTCATTTTCGACGATGTCCTTTAGCACACAGATAGTTTATAATATAATCCAGGTAATTAACACATAAGATACTTTTTATCCCGGAACAGTGTTAGTGTTGGAACAAATATTGCGGTTTCCTTGTAAACAATATGGTTGAATAATTTAGGTGTTTACAACATACTTCGATAGATGGCGCTGTACCGAAAATGAATATTTAATGAAGAAAATTAGCCCGCGGTTTCGAGATTTTTAACCGATTAACGACTACCGGTCAGTTTCAGTGTAGAGTTATCCTCGGCACAGTGGTACATTTGAGTTTACTCCTTAGTACACACGGAGTTCCTTTGGACCTTCATTCAGTTAGATCCCTATATAGTCAGCCTGGACTTGGCCGCTAGATGAAACTAGTTGATCATAAGGTAACTACGATTGTTACATTCAGTGATTATGAAATCGGCTATGGGTCATAAAGGGCTTTTGTTAGATTCAACGAGTGTTATGCAAACATGGCGTAAATCCACAGGCATTGGTATGTGCGTAAGCCTAATAATGGTCCTCCAAAACATAAGTAGTAGGCTAAGGATTTAGCAAAGTAGAGTTTAATATTTTAGACGGTGTTACAATAAATCTCGTTTTGCGTAAAAATATGCATTGGCTCTTTTAGCAAGAGACCACTTATTTGTTTTTGATTATATCTATGTTGTCAAATACTGAACGCCTACAATTTTTCTTGTACAGAAGATTTGTTAGACTGAGTGTAGGGGTTCTAAGTTTTTTGTTATGCATATCCACACTTGGGTGCCGAAGCTGCTTGCGTCCGTAGGATTTACTCCAGATGCCCTACACGTGGTCCCTGAGTTTTGATAAACGAACAGCACCTGCACCGGTGGTCGGCTACAGCCGAGGCTGGTCACCACCCCCTAGCACTAATCTGTAGTAGCTGGCTAGTCCCACCATACGAGGAGGCTGGTTAACCCGATTCGGAACTCAGTCTAACTTCGTCTCCTCGACCTATTTCAGAGTGAATATTGCTATTACTGAGTCAGTAAGATGAAGATGTGTCCCTTCAGCCCCATCGTCGGTGAGATAGGGGTCAAATTCTAACCAGTCCTCAATTCGAAAAAAGAACTTCTTTAAAACCTCATTCATATGACGAAAGTATAATATAATACAATACGAGTTACCTTAATTTTTTTTAAGAAATGAAGCCTCACACTCGGAATTATTTCTGTGTGTAAGTGCGTTGACACATGAAATACACATGCACAAACCCCGAGACTGAAACAATATTTTGTGGTCCACTCAATGATTTGTCCCGTGCGGAGATCGAATCCGCGAATCTCGCTCCAGAGGGCGGACCTGATTAAGCTCTTAACCACAGATCCAACCCGACAGTCTATATTCATTTATAGAGTATAGGACAAATTCAAAAACCCTTGAGAACAGACAGAACTTCACACAATTTTATTGTCGCCATGTAGTAGACACAAGTCTGGGGTTCCCTTTTATAAAAAGCACCCCTCCGGGGGTGCGCGCTATTATTTTAACGCCCTCCGTATGTGAGGACGTTCCGTACACTTTTAGGGGACCACCCTTGATCTCCTAAAACGGAACTTGGAAGTTAATAAGCGAGAACTAGTCTATGTGGTACTGGAATTAAAAATTTGAATTGTTTATTTGGAATCTGAAAATGTGCCAAGTATTGTGTCAATAGTAGATCAGTCGTCTCGACATGGTGGATTATGTAGGTTTGATTCCCATCCGAAGTGATAAATATTGTTTCTTTCTATTCTTTTTTTTTTAAAAAGACGTTGCCCCACTCTAGGATTTATTCCTGTTTCGTGGGTGCGTTTACAAACATGAAAATTCACATACACAAATACCCAGACCGAAACAAAGAATTGTGGGTCACACAAAGATTTGTCCTGTGCGGGAATCGAACCCGCGACTATTAGACACAGTGGGCGGAGCGGCTCAAGTTCTTAACCACTGCGCTAAATCGTCCGTCGAAATGCGACATTAATTTCAAAATGCATAGCAACCCCAGCGAAATGTAGACACAGTAGGCAGAGTTAAGCAAAAATTAATCCATACTAATATTATAAATTGGAAAGGAACTCTGTCTGTCTGTTTGTCTGTTACCTTTTTACGCCCAATCCGCTGAATAGATTTTGATCAAATACGGCAATGAAATAGATTTTACCCAGAGGAAGAACATAGGCTACCTTTTTCTACAAAAACGTGGACGAAGTTTTGGGTACAGCTAGTCTTAAATTGCAATAGTTTGCATAAGTTTTTGCATTGCAATGAAAATATTTCGGATTTTATAGCGGCTCATTTTTGGTTTTTAAGTTCCCGACGAGCTGCTCATCGCGCTGTTTAACCGTGGTGTTCTTACCGATCACCAAGGTTAAGCAGCGTTCGACTCGGTCAGCCTGAGATGGGTGACCGTTGTGGCATTTTCATATTCGAGCGTCTCCGTGCTTCGGAAGGCACATTAAGCCGTTGGACCCGGTTACCACTTAATGTGGTAGTCTTAAAGTCGAGTTGGAAGCCTTATAGGCGGCTTGATAAGTTCTAACAGCAGGTGGCCACAAAACTGCCTCCACCAATCTGCACTGAGTCCGCGTGGTGGAGTATGACCTGATCTCTCTCACCTCGATTTGTGAGAGAAGGCCTTTGCCCAGCAGTGGGCAGTATAGGCTGATATATATGTACGTTCCCGACGTTTCGAGTGCTCCATAACACCTATGGTTACGTGAAGGACTCAGGCGTTTGACATCCAAATGTCTTTGTTATTCCGGCGTACGTAAGGGGAATTAATGTGATTGCAAATGATTGATGCTCATAAAAAAATGATTGAATAATACCCAACACTTACAGTAAGTACATCTCTCCTACGCCCGCTTGGAGATTCTAGGTATAGCAGTGCTTATTTAATTAACCATTACTGCAATGGAAAAATCTATAGATAAAATACTTTTCACATTCTTAACGTTTCTTATGAACATTTATTGAGGAAACAATTCTATCTTATTATTGTTTAATTTTTCCATTGAATGGTGTACAACATTTTCCATTGCAATGAACATTGGGTATAGTTTAGTTTTACTATAATGGAGTAGTTTTTGCTCCTCGATATTTCATAAAATTGCCCTATCAACAAATTGTTGGCTATGATCGAACAGTGCCACAACTTACAATACGGAACAAGCGAAATCAAGCTTATTATTATTTCCTTAGAGTGCATATTCAAGTAATGAAAATTTTTACTTGTGTCCTTATTGCATTTGATCAGTAAAATGTTAGCTAAAAAGCTGCTGGACTATCTTGGAGGGGACGTCATTCAAACAGATGTTACGGAAATGCAAGAATTTGGAAAGAACGAATCTGAAATGAACGGATCAATACTGTAATTCTATAAACATATTGTGTGTAAATCTATGCATTCATATCTCTCTAGCTTCAATCTAGTATATTCCCTCTCTTCCTTCTATTAATCTAAAAAAACATGTTTTTTTTCTCATTGCGTTCTCTGTAAATGAGACAACCATGTATCCATACTCGTGAATTGTTTAATTGGTTAATTGCTTAGACCCATCTGATAGACTAGCCTACATGTTTCTCCCAGCAGAAATGTCTTAGTATTGTGTCTTATGTCTGACTTCTGTGGTTCTCCATACCCCACAGCAAATTGTAGATGGAAAAAATATAAAAAAGAAACCGTGGAGTTTCTTGCCGTTCTTCTCTACAGAAATGATATTCCAAAGTGCTGGTAGAGGTAGTCTTAATTACTTCTCTGACAATTAACAAATACCTACTTACGACGCATGCCTTTTAAGTTCTGTCGTTTCCATATTTCCCGGCAATTTTGAATTTGGAACTGTTCTATATTTGGATGTGTTTAAATTTTGAATCTCAAAACAGTTAAAAGTATTAGGATTAATGCTATTGTTTAGTCACAGCGTCGATTGGAATCTGTCAGGTTACGTACGAAAATGAATCTTTCTAAGGAAAATGTTCGTGCAATAATTTTCTACAACTTTAGAAGAGGCCTGGCACGGCTTCAGTGTTTTGAAGAGCTAACATCTGTGTTCAGTGATGAAGCCCCATGTCTACGGACTGTCGAACGCTGGTATTTAGAATTCCAGCGTGGACATACTAGTGTTAGTGACAAATCTCGCGAAGGACGCCCAAAATCCGCCTTCACTGAAGGTAACATCATTGCTGTGAGACAACTAATTCTCGAAGATCGTCATGTGACGTATCGAGGGATAGAGGCTCTATTAGGCATCTCAGGGACAACCATTCAGAAGATCTTGCATGAAGCGCTTGGTGTGAGAAAGCTAGTTTGCCGTTGGATACCGCATCTGCTTTCCGACGATCACAAGGCGGCCCGCGTCAGATGGTGTAAGAAAACTCTGCAAAGGTTCAACCGAGGAGAGTCAAATCACGTCTACAACATCATCAGTGGTGACGAATCTTGGATCCTGATTACAAACAACAATCTATTATCTGGGTCTTTCAAGACGAGCCAAAGCCGACTAAAGTTGTTCGTTCTAGAAGTACTTTAAAGAAGATGGTGGCCACGTTCGTTGGAAAAACCGGCCATGTTGCGACTATTGCACTTGAAGATCATAGAACGGTTAACGCAGAGTGGTATACCATAGTTTGTTTACCACAAGTCATCGCCGAACTTCGAAAATAAAAAATCAAAGCGACGCATCATCCCGCACCACGACAACGCAAGCTCACACAGCGCTCGTCAAACGATTGAGTATTTGAAGCAGGAAAAAGTAGAAATTCTTGACCATCCTCCATACAGTCCTGACCTAAGCCCTAACGATTTCTTTACATTTCCTAAAATTAAATTCAAATTCAAATTCAAAATCATTTATTTCGGATAACATTAGATCCATATGCGATAAATGTCAAATTAATAATAGAATAATATTATAATATACAATAATAGCAATAAATCAACACTTGAAATAATTATAACAATAAAATGTAATAAAAAATAAAATAATAATTAAATAGGTACTGGTTATCAATACCTTCTCTCCGGCATGGGTACTGTTCTGTGTCTATCACAGCAATGCCGGAGATAAGGGCAGTCCAGTCTGTCGGCAATCATTCTCAGCATAACATTGGAGCTGGCCCGCACTCTGCGCACTAAAGACGTGCTTAGTTTACGCATGGTCGCTTGAAAGCAGGCCGTGCGTGCCTCCGCAAACATAGCCGAAGCGCTGCAGAAACGGGGCAGCCCCAAGATCATCCTGAATGCATTATTGTACAGGATGCGGAGGTGACTGTAAGATCGCTTAGTATAGTCCGCCCACAGGCTGCCGGAATAAAAAGATGTGCAGTAGGCTCGGAAGAGTGTAAGTTTGACCACCTGTGAGCATCTCCCAAACCTGCGAGCAATCATATTGGCTCTTATCGACAACGCCCTCCGCTCCCGTTCAATGTCTGCATTGTCCCTAAGGTCTGATTAAGAAAAGTCTTCGTGGTCAAAGGTTCCAGTAAGGTGAAGAAGCAGTCGACGCTTTCAAGTCAGCCATTTTGAACACCCCCACTTTAGAGTGGAATAAATGTTATAATAACTGGTTTGAACGAATGGAAAAGTGTATTAAGCTACGTGGTGAATACTTTGAAAAACAATAAAAAGTACTATATGGTTCTAGTTGTGCTTTTTTCTTCAAACGACAAAACTTAAAAGGCATGCCTCGTATTCTATCTACCACGAGTTCGGAAGGCGGCCCCCACTGAGGAGATCCGATGAGAAACTAAGCGGGCTTGTTTTAGGAACGTTGGCAGGATTTTTCAAAGGGAAGATTTTCCAGCCAGACGGGTGTTATGTCTGGCGGGCCTGCCACTCCCCCCGAGAGTTGTTGTCGGAGGCTTATACGTTACGCATCGCGCGAACTCTCATATCGCGTTCTAGACATGTATGGGTAATCGTTATCGATTTTATATTCGGCGCCATCTGTGGGTAGGTAGTCACAGCTTTAAGCTAAGTATAGAGGTCGCTACAAATTATGTCACATAGTTATCATAATAGGTTTTATTAGTCTGTAACGTGTTAGTCATACTGAATTAGGGATAAACATTCACCATGGGTCAGTATGAAATTATTAAAACGTTTACCTGTTAAAAGTGTAGATTCCCTCAATGTTGTTGAAGAGTTCCGACAGCTGGTCTTCGGAGAAGGTCATCTCCCTGCGCCACACTTGCAAATAACCCTGGAATAGGGAAATAGACCTTATTACCATTCAAGTAGGTATCCCGCATAGTTGTTAAGTCTTAGGTATCTTAAAGTAGGAAACCACCACTTCTTCTATATATTAGAAAAGGCATATCAATACAAATAAATATTTATGTCCCGTCCGGGGATCTATTCCGCGACTACTTCATTCAGTGGGCGGAGCAGCTTCAACCCTTAAGGTTTAGTCAAATAGCCGACGGAGCGTGACGGGAGCGCGAAGGAAGCGGTCGGCTACGTTGGGTTGTGACGTTTGCCATCGCAATGAGCGAGGCTGCGCTGAGTGGCGTCTCCTGTACATTACAACTCCCCGAGCCGCACCTTTTCGGATTCTTACGCGAAATGGTTAAGAACTAATCAATAAAACTTACATAAAAAAAAAACTTTTAAAAATAAACCGACTTTATGAACTGATTTTGATGATTCTTTTTGCGTTGGGTTTAGTTTAGTTTCGAGGTGGTCCCATTTTAATGAAATCGGCATTGAACTTTGGACTTTGAAGATACATCAGGGGACTCCTTAACGGCGAACAGCACGAATGTATAGATTCCGTTTTTATGGTTATTATATCAATCCTGCAGGTACCTTGCTGTACAACTCAACAAAATAATGTAATATAGGTATATAAATAAGAGTAAATAAAATTCACTTGTCACTTAAAATTGTAAAAGAATAATCTTTAAAAAAAAATAAAAATAAAGCGCCTTCAAAAAGCAAAAAATAAAAATTTGAACTCGGTACCGGTTAGTGCAGTCGGTTAATTGGCACCGACTTCAAATATTTATTTTTTGCGTTTTGAAGTAGCTTTATTTTTTTTTTAAAAAGGTTTTTTATTTTACAACTTTAAGTGACAAGTGAATTATTAACTAATATTTATATATCTATATTATATTATTTTGCTAAGTTGTACAGCAAGGTACCTACAGGATTGATATAATAACCATAAAAACGGAATCTATACATTCGTGCTGTTCGCCGTTAAGGACTCCCCCTGATGTATTTTGAAAGTCCAAAGTTCAATACCGATTTCATTAAAATGGGACCACCTCGGGAAACTATACTAAACCCAACGCAAAAAGAAGCATCAAAATCAGTTCATAAATAAAGACGTTATAAAAATCACAGACGAACTGTCGACCTCCTCCTTTTTTTATAGTCGGTTAATATTCTGATTAGTTTTATGGCAGGGTACATATAGGATTGACGTAATACCTATAATATCGCAATCTACGCATTCGTATTGTTTGTCGTTAAGGAGTTCCCTTGTGTATCTTCCAAGTGCAAGGTCCAATACCGATGAAATTAAAATGGGACCACCTTGGAGCTATACTGAACCCAAGGCAAACAAAATCATCAAAATGGATTCATAATTGGCGGAATGATCGCGTAACATACATACAAAAAAAACATACAGTCGAATTGAGAACCTCCTCCTTTTTAGAAGTCGGTTAAAAACATAGTAAATAATTGTTGCAAAGTTCTTGTTAAGCAGTTTTTGAAAATTATAAAATTTGTCTAGTGGTAAAACGCCTCGCTTTGTGATCACGAGGTCCTGGGTTCAAATCCTAGGTCGGACAAGTGTAGTTTTTCTAACGAAAACTTCCCACTACGAGTCCGGAGTCTGGAATTGTGCCCGGTATATTGCAATAGGCTCGCCCCCTATTACATGGGGCCTAACATCGTCGGCGAAACGTGGTTGTACTCAGTACACTTCTGCCACCCCCGCTTGGGGAATATAGGCGTGTCGATGTGTATGTGCATACGTCATTTATTTCTGAGTGCGCGCTCAATATATCCGTCCCTTATTATTCGTTTGTAAAATAATGGCATCACTGTCACTCTCCCAGTCGATAAATGGTCATTGGCGAATTATTGTCAAAACTTAGCTTGTGACGTCAACTTCATCTATAGTCCCACCCGTATTTTTCATCGATATTTTCATCATAATAAAGTATGTTTTACACTTGGCACTAGTAATATCCGGTCATGCTGTGTACTAGTATACAATGGTCAATTTACCGGTATCCTATTTGCGGTGTGTTACCGCAGAGGTGACTGCGCTAGTACAATGTATGACACCGCTTTGAATCTTAAGCTTTCGCCACATTGCAGGCGCGGCGTGTGCGTGGCGCGACCTGAGGAGTTATAATGTACTAAAATGTACGGGAGACGCCACACAGCTCCGCAACGCTCGGCGCGACGGCAAACGTCACGACTCGCCGCCGCCGCGCCACCAGCGATCACAAACGAAGCACGGCGGCAGCGAGACGCCGTTACGCGTGCGAGCGGGATGCTAGTATTCTTTTAATTTTCGATGGAGCGAATCGCGACCAGGACGGTCGCTGCCGTCCGCCAGCGTTGCGCCTCCGTCGCGCTCCGTCGGCAATGTGACGAAAGCTTAAGAATTTAATGAAAACAGTTTGCTTAGAATTTTTAAACAGCTTGACTAGAATTTGGCAAATTGGAGTAAGATTCGGCAATGGAAAGATCATTCAGCCAGAAGAGTGTTGGATCTGGCGGGACATATTGGTCGGTCGACACCAGCGCCACCTACCTGGTCCAACTATAGCCTAGAACCATCAAAGTCCCTTAATAAGAAAGGTCAAGCCGTTTAGGAGAAGAAGAATTACGAACACACGCACGCTGCGTTTTACATATAAAGATAACGTCTAGTGGCATTTGAGATCACGAGATCCTGCGTTCAAATCCTAAGTCGGACAAATGTAGTTTTTGTGTCGAAAAAATCCCCGTATGAGTTGAAAGTCTGGAATTCTGCCCGTTATATGGCAAGAGGCTTGCCTCCTATTACATGGGACCTAACATCGTCGGCGAAAAGTGTACTCAATACACTTCTGCCACCCCCGCTTGGGGAATATAGGCGTGACGGTGTTAGACAATAATAGCTAAAGAGATCTGTAAGGAAAGGACCTGTTGGAACTCTGTACTCTCTGCCTACCCCGCAAGGGATCTGGCGTGATGTTATAGATAGATAGAGGAAAATAATATGGATGTATAGATTCAACGGGTGATATCAGTTTACAACAGATATACAATGCGAAAGTGGAAGGATGTAGGTACCGGGGAAGACCAAAACTATCTTACCACGACCAGATAGACCGAGTCTTACCTGAAGGACAAGTCAAGAGTCTCCGTAACCGGCGAGCGTGTATGAGACGAACTATGAGAGTGGATGAAGCCAGAGAGGTATGTAAGGAAAGAACCTGTTGGAACTCTGTACTCTCTGCCCACCCCGCAAGGGATCTGGCGTGATGATATAGATAGATATCAGTTTAAACAATCTGAGTAAGATTATACCGACATTGTCTCGCTGCGGTAGAGTCGTTAACCGCACTCGTATAGACAGGAATGTGTGAATGTATAATCAAAATACTTTATCTTCACGTGTATTTACATTCGGGGACGTTGTCAGCGGCGTACGAATGGCATATTACTGTGGGATACGACGGGTCCGGACTCTTTGCTTTTTCTTTCAAAAAAAAACTTATAACACGGTCACGCCTATTTTCCCCAAGCGAGCGTGGCAGAGGGGTACTGTGTTCTCATCTGTGTACACATGTGACTCATCTTCTTCGTCTGAGCGTGTTCCCGGTAGCATCCTCAGCTGCTGCTTCGGAGCCCGGGGTCCGCTTTCTTGCTTCTCCTTTTCCACTTCGCGCGGTCTTCGGCATCCTTTGTGGCGAGGCCATTGGCACGTATGTCATCCCTGACGACATCAAGCCAGCATTTCTTGGGTCTACCTCTTCTTCCGGGTCCCGGCGGAGGCGGCATGGTCAGGCACTTATTGCCCAGGCACTGACTCATATTGGGAAGTTTTCGTTAGATAAACTTCTATTATCCGACCTAAGGTTGTGAACTCAGGACCTCGTGATCACCGACGATACGCCACTAGACCGAGGCAGTCCAGAGAGGTGAAATAAACTATAGTTGTGTAAAAAGACTGCCTCATTGGTCTGGTGGCAAAGCGCATCGCTTTGATCACGAGGTCCTGGGTTCAAATCCTAGGTCGGACAAATGTAGTTTTTCTAACGAAAAATTGCCAGTATGAGTCCGGAGTCTGGAATTGTGCCCGGTATATGGCAATAGGCTCGCCCCCTATTACATGGGACCTAACAATGTCGGCGTTACGTGGGTGTACTCAGTATACCTCTGCCACCCCCTCTGGGGAATATAGGCGCGACGGTGTGTAAAAAGAACATCAATAACTAAAAAAAACACGGAACTCCACACCAGAAATTATGCCTGTGTCGTGGGTTCATTTACAAACATGAATTCACATACATAAACACCAAACCGAAATAAACCAGGATGATTCGCGAGGCTATTGAAATTAAATAACATCCTAATGTCAATAGAGAAGATGGCTAGGTGCTTCCATCGATTTGGGATCCGGTTATTAATATAATCAAATCCAAAACCAATCATAACACTGCAAGGCCTCAAGACACCGTGAGCTCATTCTGCGTAGATCGGACCAACAAAAATAATAAAGAAGTTTGAGGGTACCCCGGAACAACCTTTTGGACGTCTTACACCTCAGTCCTTCTCGTGACCATGGGTCGCACTCACTCGAAACGTCGGGAACTTATAATAAACCGCGATAAAATACGTGAAATAGTTTTATTTCATGTTTAACATTCGCGTAAATCTAAGAACTCAGAAACAAACATTTGTCTCGTGCGGGAATCGAACCCGCGACTACTCGATCCAGTGGGCAGAGCGACTTAAGCTCTTAACCACTGAACCAAGCCATCATAAGTAGTCGATTACTAAGAGATTGTATTTGACAGTGGTAGAAGGCTCGCCTTATATTAAGGTGGTCCAGTTTTCATTTCTGTTCGCACCCCTAGGTTTATCAAAACGCGGTCGTCACGGGTTCGATGGGGCCAAAGTTTGTGTGTAGCAGAAATAGGTACATTACATACTCATTAATACATATAAAGATAATAGATATCTGGAAATAGCTATGACTATCTTAGCATGACCACATAAATCGTATCTTATTTGACTGGTAAATCAAGAGTCTCCGTAACCGGCGATCGTGTATGAGACGAACGCCGGTTACAGAGGTGTAGAGGAAGCCAGAGAGTTCTGTAAGGAAAGAACCTGTGTGAGTGAACTCCATGCCTACCCCACAAGATGTCTGACTTGATGACATAAATAGACTATAGAAATGAGATATTTTCAAGAAAAAAGTTTAAGAAAGGGCCTAATCAGATAACGTTAGAAGTAGCGTGTCTGTACGTTATGTCGTTGCCATATACAAAACTGCTGAGCCAAATATGGTCAACGCTTCGTGATCTACTTATCACGTTATCAGGAGCTTTCTATAATACGGGAGCACGCGCCGCGTTATCTTCGTCTAAAGACTTATGTAGACAGTATTAGCACTGTGTACATAAGTCCTTAGACGTAACTAAGGGCCCTTATACGTTATGGCCAACTAAACTGCCCTTTACAATCCTTTAATAAGAATGTGTCGACTGTATAATAATATCGTCCCCAAGAATCCCGCTACTGATTTATTTAAAAGTAGTCTCAGGAATTTCAAAACCGAAATTGTAACTATTCTCTGTTCCAACAGATCTGGCTTAGTATAGCACTTATCCTCTTTCACGCAATCATCTTTAATTAGCTATTTTAGTATTTTTTACTTTATATTATACTGTACTAAAATACTAACACTTTAGATGTAAGCCCGTAGCCCCGTAATTAAGGTCTAACACACCTAACCCTTTTATCTGGATCTCTTTGTACACACATAGTTAGAGCTTCAATCTAGTTTTATCTTTTAAGATGTGTAAATGTTTACTATCTATGATTGTAACTTGTTTTATGAGTCAAATAAATAAATATAACTATAAATAAATTAAATTAAATGAAAAAAACAATAAACACGTAACGCTGCGCGTTACGCTAGCTTGGTGATATGATCGTTTAATAGTAGGTAACTTAGAAAAAATATATTCCAAACCCGTGTTTAACATACAATTAAATTGGACTTAGGAAAGAAAATGTTGGAACTCTCTACTCTCTGCTTACCCCGCAAGGGATCTGACATCTCTTTTTTGACACAACTGTCACAGTACCCATCCTTTATGAAAAACACTATAGTGACTTAACTCAAAAAATCAAGTTTTTGGGAAACTAATAGCGTCCGTTCAGAACCGAGCGGCGCGAGAGGGAAGCAAAACGAAAGAGACCGAAGTATCGTATTTCTTAATTCTCGCATAAATACGGCGTTGTTTTAATATTCACAAGATATTAACCAAGAGCGTACCTTTTAATGGTCCTCTATGACCGTAACTCGGTTTCTTAGATTTTGGAGTTAAGTCTATACTGTTCTAAAGGTAATAATATATTCTATTGTGTAAATAACAGTGTTAATCCTCGGTGCACGTGTGACCATGACAAAGACCAGTGCGAGTTGCGTCCCGGCAGATACAACAGGGTCGCCATATTGTTTACTGAGCGTGGTCCTTTTTAACTTGTTCCAGTCACTTGCTCGAGTCACTTGCTTTTTTTTATTTATTTAAAAAACGTATCCCACTTAAGAATTTATTCCTGTGTCGTGGGTGCGTTTACAAACATGAAAATGAGTACGTACACAAATACCCAGACCGAAACAAATACTTGTGAATCACACAAAGATTTGTACCGTGCAGGAATCGAACCCGCAACTATTAGATGTGTCGCGGCTTAAGCTCTTAACTGCTACGCTAAATTGTCCGTTACTATAGAAACGACGAAAGACAGGAGACGAAAGTAAATTTTAAAGATTAGTGGATGTATTCTTATAACTCAGAGTAGATACAATAATGTCAATATTTTATTTATCTATCTATATCATCACGCCAGATCCCTTGCGGGTTTGGCAGAGACTGAGTTCCAACAGGTGCTTTCCTTACATACCTCTCTGGCTTCCTCCACTCTCATAATTCGTCTCATACACGCTCGCCGCACACATTTATTATTTTATTTTTATTTTATATTATTCGGAAAACATACAGTGATTTATAACATATGTAATGCCTTAATTGAATCTATACACCATGTTTTCACATATGTTTAACAACATGCTTGTTCATTAATGGAAAGATAAAAGTATGGTTAAACAATGAAATAAATGTTCAGCTAACAGTTTGAGAACTCAACCACGTTTTCAGTAATAATTGTTTAAAATGATGCGGCTTTGAGTTAAAGATATCAAGTTCCGGGAAGATGACCAATTAATTTATCTCTTTGGCAGATCTTATGTAAAATGAGTTTTGCCTAAGGAATATCCAAATATAGTCTTACAGTTCTATTTGGGACTTTAAGAGTAAATTTTCCGAGAAGTTCCGGGGCCAGATGCGATGTAGAAATGTAAATCACATACAAAAACACCCAAATGGCAACTCAGCGGACTGTCACGATCTGACGTTTCACTTGATTTTGTCCACGTGCCAAATGATCCTTGTCGCACTACAAATAAGTATATCGCCGTATTTATCTACATCACAGTATTACTTTACGCACTTCGGACACTGAGATGAGGTTTATCTCATATCACATTCATGACGATAAAAGAAAGTCGGTTTAACGTCAGTGGGTGCCGACCGGCTCTTTGGATACATCACTGGTTGTAAACAATGGTGTCCAAAGTGTCCGGTGTGTCGCGACACCGGTTTGTGAGCTAAGCCAGTGTCATTATCAAAGCCTGTCATTTTTTTTTCTTTTTTAAAAAACGTATATACCAGCTGTAACATTATAAACGCAAGACCTGAAAGCATCTGGCAGTGGGCCGGAAGGTTTTCTGCGGTTTTGTAGATCTGGAGAAGGCATTTGACAGAGTTGTGCGAAAGAGACTTTGGGATATTTTGCCAGAGTATGGTATAGATGGCACTCTGTTGCGAGCCGTCCAGTCCACTTATGTGGACTGCAAGGCATGCGTACGGGTGGGTGGTAACAGGTCACCCTGGTTTGACGTTAAAATCGGCGTCAAGCAGGGTTGCGTGTTGTCCGCTACACTGTTTATAATATATCTGGACAAAAGTCTTCAAAGACTGAAAGCGATGAATGAAGGTGTACAAATGGGTGACTTAGTGGTAAACCATCTACTTTATGCAGATGACGCGGTTTTAATAGCGCCAACAGCCACTGATCTGCAAACACTAGTCACAGTTATGAAAGACGACTACATGATCAATGGCTTACACTTGAATGTGAAGAAAACCAAGATTATGGTTTTTGAAAGGGAAGAAACCAGAACGAATGTAAGGATTGTGGTTGGTAACGATGTGCTGGAGCAAGTGAATGAGTTTGTATATCTTGGATGCGCCTTCAGTAAGGATGGGAAATACACCGCTGACATAGAGAGAAGAGTGAGTGCAGGAAACAGAGTGAATGGTGCGATGGGAAAGCTACTCGGGAGCCGGCACTTGAGCCATAAGGCGCAGCTGGCCATACATAACGGAGTTCTTGTCCCAACGCTGTTATATGGTAGCGAGAGCTGGGTATGTAAGAAGGAGAATGAAAGTAGGATAAATGCGGTAAAAATGCGAGCTCTGTGGAAGATGTGCGGAGTGAAGCTGATCGACCGCATTAGACTATCTTACCACGACCAAATAAACCGAGTCTTATCTGATGGAAAAGTCAAGAGTCTCCGTAACCGGCGAGCGTGTATGAGACGAACTATGAGAGTCGAGGAAGCCAGAGAGGTATGTAAGGAAAGAACCTGTTGGAACTCTGTACTCTCTGCCTACCCCGCAAGGGATCTGGCGTGAGGTTATGGATGGATGGACCTGAAAGTAGTTCGTTCTAAATCGGTAACTGAATCGATTCCAATCATTTTTTTTTTTTTTTTTTAAATTTGCAAAAAATGTTTTACTCATTCAGTGCGCTATAAAAAAATAAATTTATTCTTGATTCATAGCAATAAGGAGATTTCAAATGCATTGCTAAAACGTATTTCTCATAACGCGTACAAGTTTCATTGTTAATTGGGGGTATAAAAGTGCTTAAAAAAGTGTAAAAACCTTTAAATTTGGAAATTTGGTGTTCGTTTTGAATTTATGAAGCAATTCTCTAATCGGGTGTCTGAGGTCTTGCGTTTATTATGTTAAACCTTGTATATCTTGTGTGGGGACACACGATTTATTCCTGTGTCGTGGGTGCATTTACAAACATGGAAATTCACATACACAAATACTCAGACCGGAACAAATAATTGTGGATCACACAAAGATTTGTCCCGTGCGGGAATCGAACCCACGACTATTAGACACATAGGCGGAGCGGCTTAAGCTCTTAAACATTGCGCTAAATCGTCCGTCCGTCCGTAAAAGTATAGTTTAAGAGATACGTACACTCCCACAAGAATCTTTTGGCACGCGGCCAAAATCGGAACTAACCATGTCTTTAAGTGAAATGTCACCCACCCAAGTTCTTTTTATAATTAGTAGGAATGTCTTAAAAGGCGTGTATGTTTGTGTGAATGATCTACGCTGTTGGCCGCAGGGCCCATACAGCTTCACCGGACAAGAGGGCGAGCGTGCTACCGCTACTCATCACTCAATAATAAAATAAATAACTTTGCTTTTGCACTGACTGCCTCGTTGGTCTAGTGGAAAAGCGCGTCGCTTTATGATCTCGAGGTGCTGGGTTCAAATCCTAGGTCGGACATGTTTTTGTAACGAAAACTTCCCAGTACGAGTCCGGAGTCTGAAATTGTGCCCGGTATATGGCAATAGGCTCGCCCCCTATTTCATGGGACCTAACACCGTCGGCGAAACGTTGGTGTACTCAGTACACCTCTGCCAGCCCCGCTTGGGGAATATAGGCGTGACGGTGTTTCTGTTTCTTTGCTTTTGCTAAGTAACCGACTTGACTGACCGACTGGCACCGACTTCAAATATTTATTTTTTTGCTTTTTAGCTGTAAAGCAGGTATTCCTTTTTTTGAAAAGTTATTTATTTTTAATATTAATCTACATTTGATTTGAGGCGCTCGTAGCGCTGTGCGACCGCGGTGTTCTTACCGATCACCAAGGTTAAGGAGCGTTCGACTCGGTCAGCCTGAGATGGGTGACCGTTGTGGCATTTTCATATTCGAGCGTCTCCGTGCTTCGGAAGGCACGTTAAGCCGTTGGTCCCGGTTACCACTCAATGTGGTAGTCGTTAAGCCGAGTTGGAAGCCTTAAAGGCGGCTTGATAAGTTCCAACAGCGGGTGGCCACAAACCTGCCTCCACCAATCCGCACTGGGTCCGCGTGGTGGAGTATGACCTAATCGCTCTCACCTCCTTTGTCCAGCATGCGCACTGCTGCTGTATAGGCTGATATTATTTGATTTGAACTTATTCCTGGATCATCAGTGAGTAATTATATTTTTTGTCCATAAATAACATTTGCGTGGTTCAAACTCGTGACTACACTATTAAGGCCCGTATTACAGAACGAAAATCAGTCATGAATCTTATTTTAAAACTAACATTTCATTACAAAAATCAGTTTTTAAAACTAGACTCACGACCGATACGGGCTTTGATGAGCGAAAAGATGTCAGACCACTAAACCAAGAGGTCTTTTTTATTATCAAATGAACATAAAAATCGACACATCAATAACGAAAATTGAGATTTCTTTTATAACTACATAATATATAACCTTAGATAGTATCGGTGTAAAGATGAGAAAGGGCATGCTCCGTTGGTTCGGGCATATAGAAAGAATGCCAGATGAAAGAATGACAAAACAGATATACAATGTGAAAGTGGAAGGATGCAGGTCGGTACCTAGACTATCTTACCACGAAAAAATAAACCGAGTCTTATCTGAAGGAAAAGTCAAGAGTCTCCGTAACGTGTATGAGACGAACTATGAGAGTGGAGGAAGCCAGAGAGGTATGTAAGGAAAGAACCTGTTGGAACTCTGTACTCTCTGCCTACCCCGCAAGGGAACTGGCGTGATGATATAGATAGATAGATAGATAGAACCATATAACCATAAACGTCGCCACGTATTTTGTAACATGCCATAAACAACCCGTGGTCTATAAGAAAATACACCATTTAAAACGAAAAACAACGTTATATTCTAAACTAAACTTTACGGACAAGGAATAGAGCTCAATTTCCAGATGAGCAAGGGGTTTTTAGTTTGACGTTTTGCATGTCAACGTTGAATAAGTCATATTACAATTAAAATAAAGTACAACATTAATCTTTGGCTACATGTCAACACGGATTAACTTCAGAATTAAAGGTATATACCTACTGCGGTTACAGCCAAACAAAAGCGTGTGATTATAAAGATGGGTGTATATACAAAGATTACTCCCCTCCTATCAGCCGCTACCGCCGTCCGCATGTTCATGTACGTTCTCACCGACCCTTTCAATGCACTTACATCCCTTCTTTCGGATACAGATACCGCACACAGGATCAGACGTCGACCTCGGCGTCGAGGTCGAAGAATCCCTTGCCCGCCGGCCGGTGCAGAGCACTACGGCGAGACACCTAGTATACGCCCTCCCCCATAGTGACTGGCCAAACCGAGGCCGTTCCTCCTTGAGGCGCCCTTCAGCTAGTGGCCCCCTTGCCCTTCTGGCTCGAGCGTGGTGGTTGCACGCTTGCCCACTTGTCCGATGTAGCTGTAAGGGCCCCGCGGCTAACACATAGATCATTCACACACACGCACCCACACAAAAAAAAATATAATTAAGCAATTCCCGTAGTTGCCAGAACCTGTTTCAATTAGAAATACCGCCTGTCTCGATTCATATGTAAATCAGCGTATATATATCCTTTTTAATTTTCACGCAATATTCAAAGTAACCTAATCTCTCTTACCTCGATTTGTGAGAGAAGGCTTTTGCCCAGCAGTGGGCAGTATAGGCTGATATTGTCATTCAAAGAAAGCGATATCTTAATATTCACTGCTCTGTGACTACATACCACAATCATGAAAATACATTTTATGATATTGTAGATAAATATCCTGGCAAGCCCCTTTAGTTATAACCTTAGCCCTCTTAAAAAGCAACTCTAGACTATGGTCCAAATTTTAAAATAAAAATAATGACTTTTATTAAACCTTGAATTAGTTACGGTCGTGAACTCAAAATTTGTGGCTAGTGTTGCCAATTTAGCGACTTATACCACTAATTAAGGGGTAATATGACATCCAAAGCGACATTTAATTTTTTTTAGCTACCAAAATAATTTAGCTGGAAAATACAAGTTTTTCCTTTTATTACCAAACTATTTTAGCTAGGGTATGGGCGACATTTTTGCTATCCAGAGACATTTACTTTAGACGAGTTGGCAACACTGCCTGTTATGTGTAACAGCCTCATTCATAACCTGTGCCATAACTGTACCCGCCTACGCAGTCTTTCTAATAGTCTGTTACTTTTATAATGCAGTCGGAAATAAAAATATTATGACGGCACTGCCCACGTGCACCGGACGCGCAGTATGGCGGAACAGCTTAGTGGAACAGCTGACTCTCTCTTGAGATATACTTGTAGGCTCTTTCTTTATTTGCGTTTCGTAGGGAAAATATCTCGTGTTACTTATTCCTCTGTGAGCGAGACTGAGATACAAGAGACTTTAATAATTAACTATAATAATTCAACGTATAGTGGGCCACTGTTGAGCTAAGGCCTTCTCTCACAAATCGCGGTGAGAGTAATTTAATACACTTAAAATCCCGTGGTGCCCTTCTTCTGCACGGTAGTGAGGCTCTTTGGAGCCTCACTACCGTGCAGAACGACCAAGAAGAACCACTCAAACCGACGGGCTATCCCAAACGGGATTGCTCTAAGATCTAGGCTCGAGATGTCCACACCCCAGACTTCTGCGATCCCTGGGTGTGTATTTACGATAAGACAGGTTTAACGCGATTGCGAGCCATTCGGGATCGTCAGGAGAGTCACGAGACCTGGATTAAGTATATTGGTTATTAATCACATAGTTGGACCTGGAAGAAACCTGTTGGAACTCTATACTCTCTGTCTACTTCGAAAGGGATCTCGCGTGGTATAGATAGATAGAATTACATACTTATATTGGCGTTGGCGATAGGCGTTTACGTAAAGTCACTTGTACCGTAATATTTTGTATCTCATATTCGGTTCTAGCTCAACCCTTAGTGTGGAATGATCTCGCTGTCGCTACGCTAGGATGTCGCGTACTCGACTCGTGTGCGTACTAGGACCGTATGCGTAGTGGCTTTATCGTGTACAACTGGCTTTATTGATAGAGATTGGACGTTTGAAATGTATGCGTGTTAAGGTTTTCAAATGTATGTTAAGAGTTATCTTGTTAATGATTTCCTGTTGAGGTATCTGTTTGGAATGACTTATACATAGATTTATTATGAAAATGGATTACTTGTCTTTACAAATACAACTACTGAACCATCTTTCACCAGTAGAAAACTATGTTATCAAGAAGTAACATAGACCCGGTAGGTAGCGTTGTTGTCGACTGGGTGCGAAGCCGACTACCTCCTTCCTTGATATATATTATGAAGTAATAATTCGTTTTTTGCTTTAAACGATATTCCACATGAAAAATAAAAAGGCAATTCTACTCTCCAGTCACTCTCTACATACGTACTGACATCCACAATACAAATATGCAATAAAATAATACAGAAGGTCTCGAACGCTTTCGCCCCTTATGTTTGCCTAAATGAACCCGTTCACCCCTTGAACGTTAAAATGGTCCCATTCGCCCCTCCTTTGGTATAAACCAATTATTTTAAGCTGATGACTTTATAAAGTTTTTCCAAAACTGTACCTTTGTGTGTGTGTGAATGATCTACGCTGTTGGCCGCGGGGCCTTGACAGCTTCACCGGACAAGACGGCGAGCGTGCGACTACTACGCTTGAGCCAGATGGGCAAGTTAATCTATGTTAAGGTACAGTTTTGGTAAACTTGATAAAGCTATCAGTACAAAATAAATTGTAATCACAGTAAAACCAAATTCAGATTAAAATATACATTTATTTTGAGTGTGTGTGTGTGTGTGAGTGATGTACGCTGTTGGCCGCGAGGCCTTTACAGCTTCACCGGACTTAAGGGCGAGCGTGCAACCACTACGCTCGAGCCAGAAGGGCAAGGGGCGACATACTCGGTTGGGACAGTCGCTGTTGGGGAACGGGGTGCACTACTACGTACACCGGTCAACCGCCGTCTATGGGAGGGGATCTACGACTACGTCGTCGTCGCCCGTATTCTGAGTGGAAAGAATGGATGACAAAGCGTCAGGGGGATCGGAGAGAACATGTCGCGGCCGGCGGTGGCGGCAGCTACATTGAAAAACAATGCTTTTATTGGCGAACGTACTACATAAACACTAAAAACGTGTTGAGTGGCGAACGGGTACCGTAAAAAGGGACAAAAGACGCTTTTAAATAACAAGGGGCGAAAACAGGGGGCGAAAGGGTGCGAGACGGTACAGAAGTTAGTATACGGTCATCATCTCAGCCTATACTTGTCCACTGCTGAACATAGGCCTCCCCAATCGCTTTCCAGCGTAACCGGTCCGATGCCACCTGCATCCAACGACTTCCTGCGATTTTCACAAGATCGTCGGTCCATCTGGCAGGCGGTCGTCCCACGCTGCGCTTGCCAATACGTGGTCTCCACTCTAGAATCTTTCTGCCCCAACGCCCGTCCGATCTACGCGCTATGTGGCCCGCCCATTGCCACTTCAGCTTGCTAATCTTAACGGCTATGTCGGTGACCTTGGTTCTTCTACGAATCTCCTCATTCCTGATTCGATCGCGTAGAGAAACGCCGAGCATAGCTCTCTCCATAGCTCGCTGAGCAACTCTGAGCTTTTTTATGAGACCTATTGTAAGAGACCACGTCTCTGATCCATATATCATCACTGGTAACACACATTGACTAAAAACTTTAGTCTTAAGGCACTGAGGTATTTTGGATGAGAAGATGTTGCGCAGTTTCCCGAACGCTGCCCAGCCGAGTTGGATTCGTCGATTGACCTCTCTCTCAAAGTTGGACCTACCTAACCGGACTACCTGTCCCAGGTAAATGTATTCGTCGACAACTTCAAGAGTAGAGTTCCCAACGGTGAGTGCGGTGGGTACGACATGGACTTTAGACATTATTTTCGTTTTGTCCATGTTCATTTTAAGACCCACTTGTTGAGATACTCTGTTGAGGTCACCGAGCATTCGTCCTAGATCTTCCAGCGACTCCGCCACGACCACAATGTCGTCGGCAAATCGAAGGTGAGTGATGTATTCGCCATTGATGTTGATGCCAAGTCCTTGCCATTCCAAGAGCTTGAAGGCGTCCTCTAAGGTGGCCGTAAACAGTTTCGGAGAAATGACGTCTCCCTGCCTTACTCCTCTTTTTATGGGGATCGCCTTCGTGCACTGCCCCTGTACTCGGACTGACATGGTGGCGTTATTATACAAGCACTTCAACACTTCAATGTACCGATAGTCAATGCGGCATCGCTGGAGAGATCTAAGAACCGCCCAAGTCTCGATCGAATCGAAGGCTTTCTCATAGTCCACAAACGCCAAGCATAGTGGCCGATTATACTCCTCGGTCTTCTGTATAATCTGCCGCAGCGTATGTATGTGGTCTATGGTACTAAAGCCTTTCCGGAAACCGGCTTGTTCGGGAGGCTGGAAGTCATCAAGCCTGCGTTCGAGACGATTCGTGATGACTCTCGAAAACAACTTATAAACATGGCTCAGCAGTGTGATGGGCCTATAGTTCTTCAGTAAAGTGTTATCACCTTTCTTGAAAAAGAGTACCACCACACCCCTGTTCCACGCTTCCGGCGTTTTTCCTTCGAGCAAGACGGAATTAAACAGCCTCTGAAGGACTTTAAGTACCGGCGATCCGCCCGCTTTCAGAAGCTCTGCGGTAATTCCGTCTTCACCCGGCGCTTTGTTGTTTTTAAGGTGTTTGAGAGCCATCCCAATCTCGCACAGGCTGATGTCCGGGATATCTTCAGTGTAGTGTCGGGTTAGCTTGGCTCTTGGGTCTTTTACCAAGTCAACATCAGGTTCAGCTACTGAGGTATACAACTGCCCATAGAACCTCTCTATCTCCCTGAGCACCTCTGACCTATTCGACGTTACGTTTCCGTCCTCCGTCTTCAGCTTCGTCAACTGGCTTTGCCCAATAGACGCGTCTCTTGCAAACACTTTGGAGCCCTTGTTCTGCTCTATGGTCTCCTCAATACGTCTTGTATTGAAGGACCGTAAATCGTGTCGCAAGGACTTCAATATCTGTCCATTGAGCTGCCTATAGGACTTAGCATCATCGGAGGTTTGGAGTGTCATGGTACGTCGCTCAGCCATAAGGTTTCGGGTGTAGTCAGATAGCTTTTGAGGCCTATTTTTACGGTGGGGCTTAAAATGCTTGGACCCGACCGTACGGACAGTCTCTACCAACCTATTGTTGATTTCGTCCACTGATGCGCTGCTGTCTAGCAATTCGAAGCGGTTTGACAATTCGAGTTGAAAGTTCTCGGGGTTTTGGATATGTGCATTACAAGGTCGGAGCGTAGACTTCATCAGACGCGATCTTTCCATTTTGACATTAATATTTAATGTGCCTCTGACCATTCGGTGATCACTGCCGGTTTTTACACTGTGAATCACGGAGACATCATTAAATATTTGTCGCTTGGTGTTCATGATGAAGTCTATCTCATTTTTTGTGGAACCATCAGGGCTCATCCAGGTCCATTTCCTATGAGGCGGCTTCCGGAAGAAAGAGTTCATCATAAAGAGTCCCTCCTTCTCCAGATATTCGGCCAGCCTCTGACCCCTGGGGTTGCGTTGCCCATATCCAAATTGCCCCACTCTCAATTCATCATCGCCCCGTTTGCCCAGCCGCGCATTGAAGTCACCCATAACCACTGTAAAGTGTGCTTTGGAAGTATGTATGGCTCTACTAATGTCCTCATACATTACTTCGACGTCCTCATCTGAGTATGCCAAGGTCGGTGCGTAGACCTGTATGACCTTCAGCGAATATCTTTTGGATACTCTGAGTATCAGGTACGCTACCCTGCTCGACACACTAGTGATGGACACAACGTTGTCTATGAGTGACTTGTGGACGATAAATCCGACACCACCTTGGGACTGCTGTTCGCCCTCCCGGTAGTAAAACAAGTTGCCGGATTTTAAGGTTATCGTGTCCTCGCCCTTTCTTCGGACCTCCGATAAACCAACAATATTCCACCGCAACTTGTTTATCTCTTCCTCCAGCTCAACAAGCTTCTCATCTGTCCTTAACGTGCGTGCGTTGTATGTCACCAGGGCCAATTTTCGGTGTTGGTGGTAGCCGAATCTCTGCCGGAGATTCTTAGCACCCCTTGTCCTGTCGTTACCATGGCTGCTACCGTGGCCAGGACGAACAGGACCGCCGGGGACTAGGGGCCTGGTTTTCTTACATTCTTCCATGATTGGGGGTGTTTGCCATACTCGCCACGCTTGGCAGGCGGGTTGGCGAGCGCAGTTATTGGTCGTCGAAGTGCTAAGGGAACGCTGCTGCCCATTCCCTAGTTTTCCCTTAGTCGCCTTGTACGACACCCAATGGGATGAGATGGGTTGGTCCTATTCTAAGCCGGGAACCACGCGGCGCACCATAGTATACGGTATGTATTGTAAATTAAGGCGCTTGTAGCGCTGTGTGACCGCAGTGTTTTTAGCAATCACCAAGGTTAAGCAGCGTTCGATTCGGTGGCCTGAGATGGGTGACTTTGTGGCATTTTCATATTCGAACGTCTCCGTGCTTCGGAAGGCACGTTAAGCCGTTACTCCCGGTTACCATGTAATGTGGTAGACGGTAACCCAAGTTGAAAGGCGGCTTGATAAGTTCCAACAGCAGGAGGCCGCAAACCTGCCTCCGCCAATCCGCACTGGGTCCGCGTAGTGGAGTATGACCTAATCTCTCTCACCTCGATTTGGAGGAGAAGGCATTTGCCCAGCAGTGGGACAGTATATGCTGATATTATTATGTATTTCTAGCTACTCAAGATAGAGCGGGTTACACATACGATACGATCGTACATATTTAATCATATAAAAGCATTGATAAACATCTCCGTAATACCCTGGGCCCGTATGCCAGCCCACGTGGCTGTTGTATACACGCCTTATTTAAATAGCCTGATTCATAAGAGCTGCCTCAATTCATAAGAGAAAGAGTTTTAACACATAGAAATGTTTTTTTTTTGCACATTTCTTACTTTTATAGCGCACGCAAATTTTTTTATACGTGAGGTTCGGTAACTGGCTTTCTGTTATTATTTCTATCGGGATTCTGCCCGCGACTTCGCGCGCATTGACTTTAGACGGGAACTTAACATTTTTCGAGGATGAAAAGTAGGTTTTATAACGAATAAATTTAATAAAAATTATCGTTTAATAGTATTATATGTGCCACTGGTTACCATCACACCGTTTGACGAAGTTATTGTAACGGCGCTGCGTTGTGTTTATTTGGTAATAGCAAATACGGGCCCAGGATGTTGGAGACAGAATTTTTATTATGGCAACACTTACCAAAAACAAAACAAATTTGTGTAGTGGCGTACAAATACCAGATTCTATGTATGAATTCTAGATCGGCCATAGTGTGGTGTGGTAGCCATAGGTGTCCTATCAAAAATATCTCAGTCGCCTATATTCTCCAAACGGAGGTGGCAAAGGGATACTGATTCACCCACGCATCGACGACGATGTTATAAGGTCCCAATGCAATGACTATTCGTTGCATTGGAACCAAAGTCAAAAATCATTTATTTGTATAAGCCAATACATAAGCACTTACAAACGTCAAAATTATTACATTTTTACATCTACAACCGGATCGGAACGCGGCCTCCACTGAGAATATTCGGCGAGAAACTCAGCAGGCTAGTCTTTTAATTTAATTTGATTGGCCTTTCCGACAACAATTTTTTTTTTGTAAATTGTATTTCACATCATTGAGGAGCTGCTCAAACCCAATCTGTTTTATCGTCAAGATAATCCGAAATTTTGTAATACCCTTTCTTACAGAGTCTAGTTTTAATTGCCTTTTTAAACTTATTGATAGGCATATTTCGGATATCTATGGGTAATTTGTTGTAGAAGCGTATACATTGCCCCATGAAAGAATTACTAATTCTGTGGAGACGAGTGGAATGTACAATAAGATCATCTTTGTTCCGTGTATTTACATGATGAATGTCGCTTATAACATCGTCGGGGCGAGCATATTGCCATTATACCAGACACAATTTTAAACTCCGTTCAGCGACAAAGATAGCACACCCACACTTTGTACGACCTAGGATACGAACGTAAGACTTCGTATTTGCCAAGGAATTCCGAGTCAATTTATGTGTGTACCATAAATCATTGTATTCAATGATCAATAATAAACTTAGCTCGTCTAGAAGTGGCAATCTCTAGTTGTTGATTTTTTTTTTCATGCTAATACATGCTGGTCGGCCAGCGCACATGATTATTCTTTTTAACAGCATTTTAGTTTACTCCGTGGACAAAGCCGTGGGTTATATGTTTATCCAATATCAATCTACCCGTTATTTTTTAAGTAACACAGAACATGTAACTGTTTTTTGGCCCTTATTTTAAAATTTAAAAAATAAAATAAAAAATTCAACACTCTTCAACTCTTAACTTAAACGATACCCCTATAAAGCTGCGAGTTATCAATGAAAATCTTTATAATCCATGTATAGGTAATATAATCAAAAAATTAACGGTATAAAAGAAAGAACCTGTTGGAACTCTGTACTCTCTGCCTACCCCGCAAGGGATCTGGCGTGAGGTTATAGATAGATAGATAGATAGATTAACGGTATATATAGTCATAAATCACTAATCATATATTTGATAGGTTAATAAAACCCACGCGACTTAAACAAGGCATAAAAACTGTAATAACTTGGTTCGTTTTGAGCGAATGCTGATTTTGCCTGCGGCGGACGCCTACGAAATGGAAAATTTAAATCCCCTTGCCATAAGAGGAGGTTTGGGAACATACTATCATTCATCAGCGCATCGCTTTGTGATCACGAGGTCCAGGGTTCAAATCCTAGGTCGGACAAATGTAGTTTTTCTAACGAAAAATTCCCAGTATGAGTCCGGAGTCTGGAATTGTGCCCGATATATGGCAATAGGCTCGCCCCGTATTACATGGGACCTAACATCGTCGGCGAAACGTGGGTGTACTCAGTACACCTCTGCCACCCCCTCTGAGGAATATAGGCGTGACGGTGGTTTTTTTTTGCTGTCATTCTTTCGTAAGAATCCTACCAATATTACGGGTATAAATGTGAAAGTTTGCATGTTAAGATGTTTGGTTGATTGTTACTCAATCACGCACAAACAACTGAACGGATTTGGATGAAATTTGGCACACAGATAGTTTATTACCTGGATTAACACATAGCATGCTTTTTATACCGGAAAAATGTTAGGTTCCTGTTTTATTATAACTCATTGGTAAGGAGCGTAGTTGTTGCACGCTTGTCCTCTTACCCGGTGAAGCTATAAGAGCCCCACAGTCAACAGTATTTACACATACAAGTATAGACCGACAAGGATCTTTTGGCACGTGGCCAACATCGGAAGTAACGCTATCATTAAATGACATGACACTGCTTTAGATCGCTGGGGTTGACATTTAGTTCTTTTTTTAATTAGATGGAATGTTTTAAGACATTTTCTTTTATATTGTTTTTTTTAAATCCGTTTGGTTCACTGCGTCCACATCGTGCAGCTTGGTTAAGTTTCTTCAACAAGTGCATCAACGGAGTTTTGGCGGGAAGTCGAAGAGTGATGTTGTCAATTAATTATAATTTCCAAAATTTGGTATTTCGACTAATAATGTGTAATGTTGGTGGAATATTAACCATTATGTGTTCTTATATGTGCATGAGTGAAGGTAATTGTAACAAAGTGATAAAACGTGCCTTTTCGACTTCCCTCAAAACGGCCGTTGCAATTGGTATGTAAAGTATCCACCGCTTTACTATCCAGGGTGGGGTACTTCATTAATTTCATTATCATCGTTGTCATCAAATTCATCGGGGAGTCGAATTTAAACAAACACGATTATATATCTCACTGGACACTGGCAAATACACTTATAATTAGTGTGAAGCCATAACTTGAAGAAGAAGAAGAAGTGCATCAACTCTCTGGAGTTAGTTATAAATGCTAATCAATGGATTGGTAACCGAACTTTCTTTGAACTATTTCTTAACTTTTTGGTTTACCTAAAAATTTACCCAAAAAAAAAAAAAATTGGAAAATGTTACCTACTTGTTTTCTACTCTCGCTTTATTAAACAAGGATCTTTTGGCCTGCGCTCAAAGTCGGAACTAACGCTGTCATCAAGTGAAATGCCACTTTATGACAGTCGCAGAGGTGCTGTTTTGCTATGAAATTTACCTAAGTTCCTTTTTAATTAGAAATCGTGCGGACCCACCTGTCGAAAAATTTTCCTGGAAGAAGGAAAATTTTACTTAATGATTACCCTAATTTCACCTTAACGCCCCCCTGGCAATGTCGTCTAAAAATCTATCAGCCAAAATAACCTAGTTTGCGTGTGTGTGAGAATAATATACGCTGCCGGCCGCAGGGCCTACAGCTTCACTGGACAAAAGGGGGAGCGTGCAACCACTACGCTCGAGCCAAACAGGCAATGGGGCAACTCGAAGGCAAGGGCAGGTCGAAAAATCCCTTGCCCGCCGGCCGGTGCAGAGCACCACGGCGAGACACATAGTATATGCCCTCCCCCATAGCGACTGTCCAAACCGAGGCAGTTCCTCCTTGAGGCGCCCTTGAGCTAGTTGCCCCCTTGACCTTCTGGCTCGAGCGTAGTGGTTGCACGCTCGCCCTCTTGTCCGGTGAAGCTGTAAAGGCCCTACGTAGATCATTCACATACACACACACACACACACACACACACACACACACACACACACACACACACACATACATACACACACACAATCAATTCTTGCTTCTAAGCTTGTGAAGCATAGAAAATAATAATCAGACTCGTCGTAAAACACATTTTATGTTTAAAATTTTAATTAAAATAGTTCTCAGTCAATTTTAATTAACGCGGACTCGTATAACTAAAATGATTGTTAAAATGATTGGTACTGGGTCTTAGAAAATAAGATTTACGATACTAATGAATGTTCTGGTTATAATAAATAGAATACCGCTGCTAAGCAAATGTACAAAAGCCTTCTCTTACAAATCGAGGTGAGAGGGACAAAGATAGTGTTGTAAAAACGCTCGAGTCGGCGCTCAAAACGCTCGCGTCTTCTACGTGTTTCAACGCTCGTAAGCGTCGACTCAGCGCTAAACGCTCGACTTCAGCGCTCATTTTTACAACATTAGACATAGGGCATGAAAAGAGACTGCATTAATATTAACCACTGTTGTCATTATTCAATTAAGTTCCAAGACCATAAAGCTTTCGCCTCATTGCCGACGCAGCACGGCGGAAGCGCGAAGGTGGCGCGGCTTGGGGAGCCTTTTTTTTGTTAATGGCATCACGACGACGCGTATTTTGCTAATGTCAAGTATGACGAATATTCATTTCAAATTTAATTCAACTCCCCGATGAACTTGATGAAAAAGATGTTTATGAAACTGATGAAGTGCCCCTGGATAGTAAAGGCCTTTTTGAGGGAAATCGAAAAGGCACGTTGTATCACTTTGTTACAATTAACTTCACTCGTGCACATATAAGAATACATAATAGTTAATATTCCACCAACATTACACATTATAATTCAAAATACCACAAGTTTTGGAAATTAAAACAAATTGACGACATCACTCTTCGATTTCCCGCCGAAATTCCCGGCTTGGGAATTTGTAATGCACTAAAATGTACGGGCGACGCCACACAGCGCAGCCTCGCTCGGCGTGACGGCAAATGTCACAACCGAACGTAGCTAAACGTTTCTGTCGCGCTCTCGTCGCGCTCCGTCGGCTACTTGACAAACCCTTAAGAAACCAGATGAATACAGCATTTTCCTTTAGTTAGAAAATAACTGAAGCCGGCATCACTCAGACTGCACTGTTCTTTAAGTTATTTTGTCTTTAAATGTTATCTTTCACTGAAGTTTTATTTTTAAAGTTTATTTGTTTTCTTCTAATTTGTTATCTTTTAGTTTTTTATTTTTCTTAATAATATTTAACTACCATAATTTTGTCATTTTTATTTTTTAATTATTTTTTCCTTTATTTTTATTTTTATCTGTGTGAGCTTGTAATTAGCAACATTGTTATTTGTTTGTTTTAACACATCATTTTCGCTGTGAGTATGTAAGCTTAAGTAGAATAACAAAATAAATAAATAAAAAATATTGAGAGTCGAGGAAGCCAGAGAGGTATGTAAGGAAAGAACCTGTTGGAACTCTGTACTCTCTGCCTACCCTGCAAGGGATCTGGCGTGAGGTTATAGATAGATAGGTAGAAAAATATTTGTTTTAATTGAAGGATGATTCAACTGAATTTCAATAGCCATTAAATTAATCCCCTAAGGTACTTCAGAATAACATTGACTTTTAGGCGTCAAACGCCTCAGTCCCTCCCGTGAACATGGGTGCTGTAGAGGACTCGAAACGTCAGGTTAAAAAAAAAACAAAAATAAACCGCGATAAAATTCAAAATATATTAATTGCAATTTAGTGTTTTTACTATTAATTTTTGTCCAACTCTGACATAAGCGTGACGCTAGCGAGTTGGTATGCCATCCTTGTCGCACAAATTAACTAACTACCCATAAACGTGACAGCAAGCTTACTCGCTAGCGTAATCTTAACGTCAATCTTTTCGTGCTAAGCCCTCAAGTCATACTCCACCAAGCGAGCACAATGCGGATTGGTGGCAGGTGGCATGACAGCCAAAAACGGCCACGTTTAGATTAATGTACTTACGTATCTACCTACTAGTAGAAATTGTAAATTATTAATGACCACAATCTTTTTATTTTTATGATTTTTCAAACTAAAGCATTTCAACGCGTCCTTACGTTGGCTAGGGTTGGATTAAACTAATTAGAAATAAGACCACATCCATACATCTAACACAAATATTTTTTTTAAAGGTAGCCCCACACTAGGAATTATTCCTATGTCGTGGGTGAGTTTACAAACGTGATATTCCCATGCGCAAACACTCAGACCAAATATTTGTGACTCAAATAAAGATTTGCCCCGTGCGGGAATCAACCCCGCGATTTCTCAATCCAGTGGGCGGAGTGACTCAAGCTTTTAACCACTGACCCAAGCCGTTCGTCAAATATATAATACACTAGTTTCTGCCCGCGACTTCTTCCGCCTTTAGACAGGAACCTTACATTTTTCCGGGATAAAAAGTATCCTATGTGCTAATCTAGGTAATAAACTAACAATGTGCTAAATTTCATCCAAATCCGTTCAACCGTTTTTGCGTGATTGAGTGACAAACATCCAAACATACAAACTTTCATCGGATATCGATGTTTTTTTACGTACTTAACTCTCTTGTCAGAGTATTCATAAGTACATTAAAATAGTATACAGACCTATTACTACATTGTCAAACGAGATTATTTTAATAGCGCCGGCCCACGCGTTGAGCGTGTTATAAATATATGTTCAGTGCAAGCTTGTACGAACGGAAATAACTGTTCGTTTGTTATGTTCCTATTGATCGTGTCTTGCCGAGACGGTCACAACCCACTATGTCGATCGGTGGCGATTAGATAGGTCACCAAACATGATATATTATGATATAGTTCCTGTCTTTTGTGTGTGTGTGTGAATGATGTACGCTGTTGGCCGCGAGGCCTTTACAGCTTCACCGGACTTAAAGGCGAGCGTGCAACCACTACGCTCTAGCCAGCCAGAAGGGCAAGAGGCGACATACTCGAGGGCGCCTTGAAGAGGTGCCCTCGGTTGGGACAGTCGCTGTAGGGGGACGGGTGCACTACTAAGTGCACCGGTCAACCGCCGGCTATGGGAGGGGATCTACTACTACGTCGTCGTCGTCGCCCGTATTCTGAGCGGAAAGAAGGGATGACAAAGCATCGGGGGGGTCGGTGAGAACATGTCGCGGCCGGCGGTGGCGGCAGGGGTCGGGGGGGAGATCGTAGTCGGCGGTGGCGGCAGGGGTCGGGGGGGAGATCGTAGTCGGCGGTGGCTACGATTAACGGATTCGCATGGGTAGATGTGTTCGCGAAGTGACGTGTTGACGCCTTTTTAATAAAGGCGCGAATAGGTTCGAGACCTAGATCGGAGTGAAGGTCAGATCGGAGTGGAGGTCAATTCCTGTCTTGATATTACAAGTCGAAGCCGAAATGTTATCAAGTTAACATCCACTGTAATGTCTAATCCACTAATCTATCAAATTTTTTTACCAGTTTGTCAGTGTTGGTGAAAAATTTAAGTTGCAATTAAAATATTTCGAATTTCGTCGCGGCTTATTTTTACTTTTTTGACGTTTCGAGTGCTCAACAGCACCCATGGTCACGGGCGAAACTGAGGGGTTTGACGTCAAAAAGTCATTATCATTCCTGAGTACCTTAGGGGGATTAATTAGGATTTCACTTGATTGATCCTAAAATTGAACAATGACCAACACTGCCACCTATGCGAGTGGACGAAAAGAGCAAATGTGATCATTTTAAACCGAAGTGAGAATATGACTTGCGCCTTCAATGAATTATTTGCCTAGGTTCGCGCGCGCGGAAACGGCATAAAATGTATCTACCCTTAGGGCAGATAAATTGTAGTACGCACACGCATGCGCACGCGCACATTGACACATTTTGAACAACTTTCATAGTTTTATTTGGCAGTCGTAGTCCTTAGTATTTGGCATTTAATTTCAACTTGATTCTTTTACCGGTTCTTGCGAAAAAGAAGTTTAACCGTCGGACGGCCCCCGTCAGCGTCAAACAGACAGACAACATAGTGATCCTATAAAGATTCCGTTTTTACAAGGTTTTGTTTAACTTGCAATTTTCGTATGTCTGTCTGTCTGTTTTTCCGAATTAAATTTTGTGATCCATTTTTCAAGCACTTACCGGTTATCCGATTGAGTTGGAATTTGGTATACTTATGTAAGTTCGATGACAATGCAATAATATGGTACCTTGGAGCTGGTCTGATGATGGATTCAGAAGGTGGCCATAGGAACATGTGACATTCACAATGTAACCTTGTTGTGTGTAATGTGTTTAAACTTGTTAGACTGGTATTGACAAGTACTATGTAACCAAACAGTATTTAGGGTCTGATTATGAAGACGAAAGGTAGTCAATGGAACCACCCAACTACTCAATATAACCCTGCCGTGTTTGGGCTCGTTGGATTTGTCTTGGCGAGACTTTTATTACCGGATGGTGTCCAGGGTATAAAGATGGAGCTGGAAAAAAGCTATAGAAATTCCTCAACTAAGTAAGATATCTCTGACGGGTTTTTGCTATAAAAATTTGTTTTTAAAAAAAAAAGTTTTTAATTTAAAATTATTAATAACTTATTTCTGCCCGTGACTTAGTCCGCGTAGACTTTAGACAAACAGACAGAACCTGACATTTTTCTGGGATAAAAACTACCCTATATCTTTAATCAGGTATTTTTTTTTTTAAACGTAGTCCCACACTAGGGTTTATTCCTGTATCGTGGGTGCGTTTACAAACATGAAAATTCACAAACAAATACCCAGACCGGAACAAATAATTGTGGATCACACAAAGATTTGTCCCGTGCGGGAATCGAACCCGCGACTATTAGACACAGTGGGCGGAGCGGCTTAAGCTCTTAACCACTGCGCTAAATTAACTATCTGTGTGCCAAATTTTAGACAAATCCGTTCAGCAGTTTTTGCGTGATTGAGAAACAAACATCTAAGCATACAAATTTTCCCATTTATAATATTAGTAAAAGGTACGAAACCCGAAAACCAAAGTGGCATTAGCAACATTTAAAAAATTTGAGTTTAGACCTAAGATGCAGGCTACAATCCTTTTCAAAACAAGAATAGCCTATGTTATTATTGTCATAGGCCACTCTAGTTCTTATAGCTTTAAATTGCTGCACGTGCGAACTCGCAAACCGTCTATATAATATTAAATGCAAGCCGTTACGGTCAACTCCCTCGATAAGAAACGTCGGTACTGTAACCATACTTCACGAAGTATAGACGTACCTCGTGCCATACCCCTGTTTCTCTTGCGGTTACTGGAGTTTCAACCCTATGTATCGTTGCATAATTGCGATTATCTAATGACAGATGGTGATCACGTATCGGAGGACGTGGAGTGGGCAGGCTCTCCACAAGATGGACCTATCACCTGGTGAAGGTCGCAGGTAAAAGCTGCACAAAGCTAGTCGTTGTGATAGTCTTTGCGGAAGGCCTTTGTTCTGCTGTGTACGTTTTTCGGCTGATGATGAATGACAGATGGCGTTGGTGTAATGGTAATTGTAAGGAACAAGCACATCACACGACGATTCACCATAACCTCAAACTCAAATAAATCATTTTGTATAAGCCCTGTGGCTTACAAATAGTCAATTTACATTTTTTTTTAATCTAATTTATCTACAAATCTACCACCGGATCGGAACACGGCCTTCACTGAGAAGGTTCGGCAAAGAAAATCAGCGGGCTTGTCTTTTTTTACTTCTCTTTCTCTTTTTCCATTCTCTTTTTTATCATATTGTGTGGATACAATGTTTAGGTTACAATTAAGTAGTTTACGATCTAGCTCCAGTGTGATGCCGTACTACCGAGATATGAGACTAATGAAGTTATTTATAAAGAGTGTCTAAAGGATTCCAGATGAACCAGTCCCCACAAGCAGCACCCGTTCACGAGTATGACTACTAGAACAGCCATCACTCCCCTCGACCATATTGGAGGAAAGGGGCTGACCCGCGCCAGATAGCCACCGCTAGCAAAGACATTATAGTGAGCATGATCAAACCAGAACCCCAAAGACGGTGGTCAGATTTGGTATGCAAAGCAGGAAGCAGCATACATGGATGGATCGCGATAAGGAAATGCACATGACGCGTGACATATATACAATCTCCCGACAGCAATTCTTAGGGAGTGGCAGGCCCCGCCAGACACAACATCCGTCTGGCTGGAAGATCTTCCCTTTGCTAAGTCCTGCCATACTGGGACAAGAGGAAAAGGAACTGTTCTAAAGCGGATTACTCTTTAAAAAATATTAATATCCAATTGATTACTTCTATAAAACAGCTTGCTTACTGCGCTTGTATGGCATAATAATCAATTTACTTGCAAAAGGAAAAGAAGGGCAAAAAGCAATTAATTCCTACCTAACCCCATTCTATGGTCACCCGATAATCAACCCCCATATTAGGATGTCCCGTTAGCGAACGGCCGCAAAACGGCTTGAGTTTGCCACACTTTTTTAACCTTTATTTACATCCATTAAAATTCAAATTCCTATAACCTTAATCCATCCTAGAGGAATTATAGACCAGTACTAAATGACCCACCAAGTCTTCGGTGATTTAAGAAATTGTAGGTGTAATATAAAAATAGGGGTCTTATTAAATTGGTGGGTCGCGATGAGTAAGATCTATGGTTATGTCAAACTGCCTGTCCGCCGAGTTTGAACTGGGAAACTTGGGATTATTTTAATGGTAGAAATTTATTTTACAGCTTTAAGGACAAAAAAATTAATCTTAAAATAAAAAAAAACTTATTAAATTTTATTACCTTATACATATAGTGTGAAATTAGGGATATCATTTAGTAAATTTTTCCTACTTCCACCATCGATATAATCGATGCGTCCCAGGGTTACTAATTAAAAAAAGAACTTGCGTAAATTTTGTAGAAAACGGCAACCCTGGGACTGTCCTAACGTGACATTTTACTTGCTGACAGCGTTAGTTCCAATTTTGGCCGCGAGACAAAATCCTTGTATGACTGTACATATATTGCAATATCTGTACCTAGATGACATTTCGTCTAATTGTCACTTTTGACGTTCGTATAAGTCAAATGACACTTTGACAACTGTCATGGCTCGAGACAGATAATAAAAAAAAATTATGAATTAATCATTATGCTACTGGAGTTTCTTTATTGAGTCGTAATTATCAAACTTGTTTGGACATTGACTTTATATTTTTATCCTGACTAATATTGCTGACTAGAAAGTGAAATGTTTGTCTTAACTTCGGATTAGTTGGCATCTTGGCGTGTTGGCCTTATTATTAAGATTTAAATTACGTCGTGCAAACTTATTCAGCCGTCACTCATGCAAATTATTTCTCGCTTGTAAACTACATAACTGGATTGATATTAATAGCACTTATAGTTTTTTTAATAGGGACGAAGCGCCATATTATTACGTAACTGATCTGTTGTTTTATTAAATCTAAAAAAAAGTAGTTTTAGTACAAATCAAATGAAATTCGTTACTTTGGTTTATTCTCTCTCTCTCTGTATTATCACGCCAGATATATTGCGGGGTAGGCAGAGAGTACAGAGTTCCAACAGGTTCTTTCCTTACATACCTGTCTCATACACGCTCGCCGGTTACGGAGACTTGACTTGTCCTTCAAATAAGACTCGGTCTATTTGGTTATGGTAAGATAGTCTAGGTCTTCACCGGTGGCCGTCGCCTGCTCTACACATGCGCCCTCGAGGCGAAGGGGCATGCCTATGTTCCCGCATGCGCGTCCCCGACATTGGAGAGAATTTCTGCGGCGTCGCAGTCGCAACTTAGTGGGCCCAAACTAAGGACAACCGCCGGAGAGGCTGTGGATGAAGTCCCCGTACCTGAAGCCTTTCCTAAAAGCGGCAGGCGGAACACATGGAGGTTTTAGTCGATATGCTGCTGCGGTCCCCACGCCACACAAAGTGGGGCGAAGACCGCAGCAGAGAGTCCTACACTCCCCCGCTTGTCTACCCGAAGGCAAGTGAGGGGCTAGTCCTTAAAAGATTTACTCCACGGGAAAAAAGGTCTTCCCCGGTACCTACATCCTTCCACTTCGTCAATGTATATCTGTTTTGTTGGTTTATTCGTTTTATACAAACAAAAAAAACACTTAAATCGAAATAGTAAAGAAAAAATATGTGACATACGTTGAGATACTTTTATGGAACATGGACAAATAGATAACTATTTTACTGGTCTGATTGAGCATCTATAAATAAATTCTCTTATTGTCACTTAACGGATTAAAAATCAACTTAAGGTAAATTAATTATGGATGACATTCCTATGACTATGAAGTTTTATTATCACGGAAATGGGGGAATTCTACTTCTCTGTTATTTGGTTATTATTATTGACTCAAATTTGATTTAGCCCATGGTTGTCCAAACAGAAGAACAAAGAAGCCTGGGATTATGCAAGTTACACTGAAACCCAGACAGGAAAAATAATTTTAAAAGAACATAAACATAATTACAACCTCCTTTTTAATTTACTTATAACGTTTCTTAAAATTATTTATAAAACAATGTAGCCCCACGCTACGATTTATTCCTGTGTCGTGAGTGCGTTTACAAACATGAAAAAATCACATACATAAATATGATATTCATAGAAATGATTTCAAGATTTATTACATCGTGAAACTACAAATTTGTGATAGTTATAATGATTAACGTATTTTAGTTAAAATAATTAAATTATAAAAGTAAAAAAAAAACGATTTAATATTCCGAATACAGCCTTAGTTTCGGAGTTTCACTTTTTAACATTCCATATTTTAAAATTTGAATTGACGAATCGGCATTCGCGACTGGGTTAATTAGCGGCAACGAGACAGTGACAGTTTGACAGCTGTCACGGTGACAGTACACGGCTTCCCGCCACGACACGACCGTCGCCATATTTGTCGCCAGACGCGGTGAAATTTGGTGATGCGAGTGAAATAATTTATTCATGTAATAAACTTGATAAATAAGTGCGAAAGTTCTCGTGGGCGATTGACAGCTGCGTCATTATAATTACTTATTGGAAATTTAAAAAAAAAACTCGTCGCGAGTGTATCACCAAGTGATACATGTTGACCACGAGTTGGTTTATTGATCAGAGCGTAAACCACACCGCTCCCTGGATCAAATAGTCGCAGGTTCGATCGAACATCGAATGGAACAAATCTTAACTTGCTCTACAATTATGCATTCGGTCTAGGCGTTTCAATTCATGTTTGTGAACGCATGCACAACACAAGTTATTTTTTTAATAGACGACAGAGGCAGCTAATGCACTATGCATTCGATATTCAAATGCCCACGTTTTAGCTAAATAAATCTCAAACAGCTTACGTAGTAAACAAAAAAAATAAGAATGCTATGCTTCCTTGACCAATGCTAAACAGTTTTATTTTCTGTATTACTTGCATTTCACTCTCTATTTATTCATTTATTTCAAAGGTTTACCAGAGCTATTACCTACAACTAGGTTTGACAGTATCATAGGTAAAATAGAAACGTCATAAAATTTATCCACCAATAGGGTAGACAAATTGTAGTAAGTGCATGCACGCACACATCGAAAGTATTCGAAGATTTTTTTTTTTAAAATCGAACACTGGCGTCACGCACCCATAGTGCGCAACTGTTGCCACTTTTGGCGCCATTTTTGCTAGCAATGATCCGTCTAGACAAGTATTAGTATAAGTTTCTATCATACACAGCTTTGCACTTGCATACATAGATTTCCATATCATCATCATCTCAGCCTATACTTGTCCACTGCTGAACATAGGCCTCCCCAATCGCTTTCCAGCGTAACCGGTCCGATGCCACCTGCATCCAACGACTTCCTGCGATTTTCACAAGATCGTCGGTCCATCTGGCAGGTGGTCGTCCCACGCTGCGCTTGCCAATACGTGGTCTCCACTCTAGAATCTTTCTGCCCCAACGCCCGTCCGATCTTCGCGCTATGTGGCCCGCCCATTGCCACTTCAGCTTGCTAATCTTAACGGCTATGTCGGTGACCTTGGTTCTTCTACGAATCTCCTCATTCCTGATTCGATCACGTAGAGAAACGCCGAGCATAGCTCTCTCCATAGCTCGCTGAGCAACTCTGAGCTTTTTTATGAGACCTATAGTAAGAGACCACGTCTCTGATCCATATATCATCACTGGTAACACACATTGACTAAAAACTTTTGTCTTTATGCACTGAGGTATTTTGGATGAGAAGATGTTGCGCAGTTTCCCGAACGCTGCCCAGCCGAGTTGGATTCGTCGATTGACCTCTCTCTCAAAGTTGGACCTACCTAACCGGACTACCTGTTTCCATATACCTAGAAACTATTGCGAGTCGGTTTTGCACCGTAAATATCACGCTTACATTTTTCATCGATATAATTATTATCAAAATTATACGAGGAAGGTATTGCAGTATAATGAAGACATATTTAATGGATGTGGTATCTTGGTCGCGAGTTACTGTCGGTCGTTGGTCGTCGGTTGCGGGTCGCACGCGATCTGAATAATGGATATTGCCTTTTGCCGTTTTAATGAATTTATCATTTTTATTTGTGAGAGTAAGGAAATAGCCTGTTAGAATCTACCCCACACGGGATCCGGCGTGATAATATGGATGTATACGATACATGTAGTGCAACAGGGATATTTTAACCTGTAAATGACATTTATGGGTTGGTGTTAAAATTAGGGTTATCCATTAGTAAAATTTTCCTACTTCCAGAGAAACAGATGGGTTCGCACGGTTACTAATTAAAAAAAAGTTCTGAGTTTATTTGGCGGGAAATCAAAGAGTGATTTTGTCAATTTGTTTTAATTTCCAAAACTTGTGTTATTTCGAATTATAATGTGTAATGTTGGTGGAATATTAACCATTATGCATTCCTTTATGTGCACGAGTGAAGGTAATTGTAACTAAGTGATAAAACGTGCCGTTTCGATTTCCCTCAAAACGGCCGTCGAAATTGGTATGTAAAGTATCCATCACTTTACTATCCACTTTATCAATTTCATTATGATCTTTGTCATCAAGTTCATTGGGGAGTTGAATTAATTTAGAAATGAATATTGTAATAATAATGGCATAATGTAAACGCAATTGCCACAAAAAAAAGTACTTGGGTAAATTTCATAGCAAACTCTGCGTCTGTCATAAAGTGACATTTTCCTTAATGACAGCGTTAGTTGCGATTCTAAGCGCGTGCCTAAAGATCCTTGTATGATTGTAGATAGATTTATAGGAGTTGCTAAGCCTCCACATCAATGAATATATTTTGACAATTCATATTGAGGGCCCCGTTTAATAAAAGGGACAGCAACACGCGACAGGTGACAATTTTACAATAACTAGTAGTCGCCCATAGGTCGATATTCGACCTACTCTTTCATCGCTTGTTGGTTAAGTTTGACATTCAGTAAGACTATAGACAAATAATATTAAAGGCAAACATCAATTTGACGTGTATTGTGTCAAATACATGGTAGTGTGTGTAATGTTTTTTTTTCATTGATTTAATGTATGTTTTATGCATATTTTTTAAAAAATATTAGCATTCTGCACTCCTTCTCTATATAAACTATAAGTGTGGGAAATTTCATACTCCTCCGTCCGCGCAATTTTCGTAAAAAGGGGTACAAAGTTTTTGCTTCACGTATAATTAATTATTCATTTTACAATAATAAGTCATACAAAACTGCTTTATTAAACAACACCTTTATTGACTACCTCGTCGGTTCTAGTGGTAAAGCGCATCGCTTTGTGATCGCGAGGTTTTCTAACGAAAACTTCCCAGTATGAGTCCGGAGTCTGGATTGTGTCCGGTATATGGCAAAAGGTTCGCCCCCTATTACATGGGACCTAACATCGAAAAATGGGTGTACTCAGTATACCTTTGCCACTCCCGCTTAGGGAATATAGGCGTAACGGTGTTTACCTTTAGTGACAAATCTTTGTGTGACCCTCAAATATTTTTTTCGGTCTGAGTATTTCTGTATATGAATGACAAGTTTGTAAACGCACCCACGATACAGAAATAATTCCTAAAGTGGGGTAATGATTTTATTTAAATAAAAAAATATTGTCAAGAGTCTCCGTAACCCGCACGAGCGAGCGTGTATGAGACTGGCTCACACCACTCTATATAATCTTCATCACTGATAGAAATAGAAATTGCCAAAATCCATTCTAAAGCTACAATATTCGCCTAAAATTACTGTCAATAATCTAATTAAACCTATAAACGCCAATGAATCGATCTAATTACGTCATCATGGTATAATAAAAGGCTCCAACCATTAAATTAGTGCGCTGGAAGTGGGTCGAGTTAGTTCCAGGTCAGTAGGGCCGCTATCGACCCTGTTGCAATTCTTGCAACGCCGATTAATTGCTGATAAAAGTAGACTGCTTTGAATTCATATTACCTGTGGTTTTAGGTTTATAAGTAGTGCTTGAGCTAAATCCTTTGGACTTGTAGTGTGGGATTCGTTTTTTATGACACGGAAAATCTGTTTGAAAGTCAACTGACGGACGATTTAGCGCAGTGACGGACGATTTACTTCACTGTGTCTAATAGTTGGGGTTGATTCCCGCACGGCACGAATCTTTGTGTGACTTACAATTATTTGTTTCGGTAGGGTATTTGTGTATGTGTGAATTTTCATGTTCGTTAACGCACCCACGACACAGGAATAAATCCTAGTGTGGGGCTATGTTTACTTTAAAAAAACATTGCATCTTCGTCTAGCTATCTATATCATCACGCTAGATTCCTTGCGGAGTAGGCAGAGAATACAGAGTTCTTCACTCTCATAGTTTTCAATGACATCTTAAATTCAAGAAAAATTAAAAACGACGCTTTCCTAAAAACAAACGCTTCCAACAGCAAAAATGCTGCTGTCCTTGTTACAAGAACTATGTTCAAGCCAAAAAAAAGTTATTGCACTGATAAAAAAAAAGAAAAAAAAATAACTATCACTTGCTTTAACGGTGAAGGAAAACATCGTGAGGAAACCTGCATGCCTTAGAGTGTCTCGAAGGTGTGTGAAGTTCGCCAACCCGCACAGGGCCAGCGTGGTGGACTATGGCCCTCTTAGTTTGAGAAGAGGCCCGTGCCCAACAGTGGGACAGTTTCTTAACAGGGCTAGTATTATTATTATTACACTTATTGTTAATACAGCACTACTGGCCGTATGTTTGAATGACACCACTCAAAAATGTAACTATTCGAATAAGCACTTCAATATTAACGACTTAAAGCTTAATTTCTCTTGTTCTACAAATCCGGAAATCTCAGCTTACAAAATCAATAATTACATTAGAATTAATGAAGGGTTAAACGAACCTGCGGTTCGACCGGAGACGGTAATGGGAGCAAATCTGACATTTCAAAGAAATAGGAAATGGTCTGGCAAAACAAGATGGCGGGATGATGGAAGCGAGGTTAGTTCGGGCACGGATGTTACGCCTCGGCTTTCTATCTCGTTTGATAGAGATTAAAAAGATTTTAAAAGGGGAGGAATATATTTTTATGAGAATGAAACCCAAAATATGAGATATAATTTAAAAGGTCTTTGTAAAAACCTTTGAATGTACGTATAAGCCATTTATACTCAGAGCGATTTAGAAAGTCGCTGGCGGCGCCTGATAGGGCGGGTAGTTATCATATTTAAGTTCGGACGGACGATTTAGCGCAGTGGTTAAGGGCTTAGCCCGCCCCGCCCACGGTGTCTAATAGTCGCGGGTTCGATTTCCGCACGGGGCAAATCTTTGTGTGATCCACAATTATTTGTTCTGGTCTGGGTATTTGTGTATGTGAATTTTCATGTTTGTAAACGCACCCACGACACAGGAATTAATCCTAGTGTGGGGCAACGTTTAAAAAAACTCCTAACTTTATTCTAAAGTTTAATTAATCATAATTATATGTTACGAAATCCTTTACACTTAATTAATGTGGTAAATCCAAATAACTTCTTAAAGTAATATCATACTTAAAACATAATCATTTTTTTTTAATCCGTAATGTATATCCAATAAAATATCAAGATAAATAAGTCACTCTATACTGTCTCAATGCTGGGCAAACGCTTTTCCTTACAAATCGAGAAAAGAGAGAATTCTAAGCTACGTTTCTCTAAATATCCGATTCAAAAGTTTCCCAAAAAATCGCCGATAATGGCACACATCTCTAACATTCTTGACCGGGACAAATAACGTGGTAGAGAAGAGGCATACACTCTGCAGTGAGTAGATATAGGCTGACTGTTGATTATATTTATTTATTTATTCGATGGAAAATCTTCAGCATCTTAAACTAAATAACATACGTATAGAAATAGAAAGCCAATTACAGATTTTCACTTATAAAAAATATCGAGTACTTACTAAAGTGATGTGTACACTAATTTAATAAATTACATGTAATCATGCATTCTAGCGGTGTTGATCTTAATGGAAAAAGCTAAGTGATACACACTTGCCTTGCTGATATAACGCTTGTTGAAATGGGATCTAAATTAAAGCTTTTACTGATTTACGCTTTTACTTTTTTTTTCTTATTTTTCTTATTTTCATTCTAGTTTGTTAACCCTTCGGTTGCTCGAGCGCTTTTTATATATATATGCCTTAGTAGTTTTAGACTTTAATAAATATATCTAACGTGAGACCGCCCGTGATGTTACCGAAATATGGCGCTGCCGGAAGATCAGCGCTGCAGCATAATACAGCTGCGGCATTAGCTGAGGCAGGGACCAATTTTGGGTCTCACACAATCACTGCTTTGCATTTCTACCATTTTTATTGTTACTCTTTTGTCATTTTAATTACATTTGTTATGCATTTCATTCTTTTGTGTTTAGTTGTGTGAGCACAAAATAAATTATTTTTCTTTCTTTCTTTTCTTTCTTTCTTTACTAAGTTAATTAAATGTCGTACTTGCTCACACAAAGTAGGATTTTTTACGGTAATTTATAGACGCTGAAGGAATATTAGTGTGTGGATTAAATCTTATTGATTTATTTCGCGTGTTAAAATAAAATGATAATATAATATTCTTACCTCAACAACTTGTCTGAGATCTTCTACATACACGTTTTCTGTCTGTACAATCTCTGCGCAGACTCTTTCCAGCTGCGACAAGCCAGGCAGCTTATCTGCAACCTGCAGACCTGTCCAGAACAATACTTTGATATTCCATAACTGTTACTTAGCTTACTAATTCTAAATCTAATACACTAAGTACCGTGTTACACAATGAAATAGGTCGTGAATCTAGTTTTAAACAAACTTTATAGTACAAAAATCAGTTTTTAAAACTAGATTCGCGACTAATTTACGTTCTGTAATACAGGCCTTAGTCTATTACATAAAAAAACACCGTCACGCTTATATTCCCCAAGTGGGAATGGCAGATGTGTGACGATGTTAGGACTGATATATGGTTTTTTTTTCTATAGAAAAATTTCATTTGTCCGACATAGAATTCGAACCCATCACCTCGTGAAAGCTACACGCATTATTCGCCACTAGACTGTCCTCGACGCAGTTTTATTTTGTAAGGAAACATTACGACGATTTGAGTTTAATATTCAACTTTTTGAAACGGAATATTTCAATTTAATTTTATCACCTAGATCCTTTAGTATTCCATGTTTAGTGTGTAGGATATTCAAGGTAAGTGATTGTTCAAGAGGCAGATTTTTACGGCACCTGCCAATAACAAATAATGGAAAGACTGAACTACTAAAATCCTTGGAATAAATTAAAATTTCCAGGAATAATCTTTCCTTGGAATTATTTAGGTTAACTGTTTGCGCTTAGGCATGAAGTTGATTTAGCTGCTTAAAAAAGTAGCAACAGTATTTAATAAAAGTTTCTTAATTTGGGATTATTAGAGTTAGTCAAGAATCTCCGTAACTAGTTAGAGTCAAGAGTCTCTGTAACCGGCGAGCATATATGAGACCAACTATGATAGTGCTGGAAGCCAGAGAGGTCTGTAAGGAAAGAATCTGTTGGAACTCTGTACTCCCTGCCTACCCCGCAAGGGATCTGGCGTGATGACATAGATAGATAGACGGATTAGTGTTGGTTAATTTTTGACGTTGCACCTAATTTTGATGGTAATTCTCTTACGTCATAAGAAGGGACAAATTTAAAAATCACAATAACAAATACATTTTGAACATTATTGATGTATTTACTTACGTGGTGTATCTTCAGAATTTCTTTCTTCTGACACACTAGCGTTCCCAGTGCTATTCACAAAATTATTACTTCCATTAGCTGACGTCATATCAGCATCACTATGGTCGTCCAAGCTCTCGATAGAAGCCAAATACGCAGAGTTCACTCCTCCTTTATTTTGGACACCACTGCTCGATGTCGAACTAGAAGACGCAATGGAACTCATCGAAAGCGGTCGTGACACTTCTAACGACTGAGGATTCAGCCTGGGTGTTTCTTTATCACACGCCTTCAAATTTACTGTAGAGCTTACCGTTTCGGGATAAGACCCAGTTTTCGACAACAATTTAACAGGACTCTCGTTTTTATTCGCGAAATCTTTTCGATGTAGGCTATTCGTACCTTCATTCAATTTAGGAAACTTAGCCGGCGATACAGAAGGACTTTTTGGCGTTGGCTTTTGCGGTGATTTGTCTTTCGACGACAATTTGATATCGAATTCTCTATCGTTTGACGTTATAGAGAGTTCGATCGATTGATCGATATACGGCAATGATAATGATTCGAAAGCCGTTTTATTATTCACTACTGGAACGTCGTAAATCGCTGGCCGATTATTCGTGGGAACGTCATATGTGAGGGCATCGTCGATTTTAAATTCTGGCTTTAAAACAGTTCTTGGAGATTCGGTATCTTCGCTTTTAGCTTTGAAGCTTTTAACTGTGCATGGCTGATCATATATTTCTACGGAAGGCAGTATTTCAAGTCCAGATTGTGATATCTTAGACGTTGCTCCAACTAGAGGTATATTAGATTTCTGACGCATCGATGTCCTACCAACATTAACAGATTTTTTTTGAAATTTTAACGTGGTCGTTTCAGTCGCACCTGAAATCATTCGCTTCACGTTCGGAGAGAGATTTCCTATAGCCGTTTCAACTCGTTTCGTCTCTTTTAATGTCCTCTGAATTTTATTAACCGGATTATCACTGAATGCATTACACTTTTCTAAATCATCACTAGCACCTATTTTATCACTTTTAGTTCGAATTGAATATAGAGAACTTTTATTAAAAGTCGCAACGGGTAATTTAACACTGCCGGAAATCATTTCTGAATCTTCTTCAATTATGTTTAAGTCTAATTTCGTTTGTCCAGTGTCCTTTGTTGGTTGGGCTTCGGTATCTACTGGGGGATCATTTCTAGCGTCTTTTGCTGTTTCCAAAGGGTTGGATTCTGGTCTTAGACTCTTGGCTGGTTCTAATAAAGAGTCGTATATACCAATTAGCGTAGGCGTCAAGTCTGTTGTGCTACCTGCAACAAATAATACGGTATTAAGTAAATGACTGCTGTTTAAGGAAGCAAAAACAGGGTAATTCCTATTCTAAGTATTGGTGGTTAAAGTATAATTTTGTTAAGTGTGCAATAGCATGCGCAGTATTAATCAATAAGGTATTAACTGCATTTAATGAGGCCGCGTACTCGCAGGTAATTTGACTGTTTTGAAGAGAAAATTATGAACATATGGGGCAATAATCGTAACGTAAATATTGTGTTTCAATGTAGGCTTCATTCGATTAACGTAATGTTATTTATTTTATTGCCCTATAAAAGAATTCGCCTGAAATGAAAGTATCGGATTCTTTATCGTTTTTATTTATGTGTTAGGTATAAATTGATCCCACGCAGGACCTACATATCTTAAGTAGTTAATCTCACATAGATACCTACATCAGAGAGTGAAATAATATCCATTAATATAAAAACAGAACTCTCCCCCTTGTATGTAAATGTAACTTAAAATAATATTAATCGCGACATAATTATATAATAAATGTTATAAAATAAAATAAATAGTTAAGAGAATGATCTAATGGCTGATTACGGTATATATCTTATAAAAAAATTAAGGAAAGATTTTGATTACATTATGCCCCACAAAAATGCAGAGATATTTTTCGCCCCTATTAAGATTATGTCATTATTACGAAAGCGTTCGTTAAAATAAAAGCTTTTAAAGTTATTGAACGGATCGGAACGTTTCCGTCCCGATGTCAATAGCGACACGCGATGACTTACGGTTTTTTTATGACTTTTGCCTTGGTTTTCCTGTCACGGTGTTTTGTTTCTTTTTATGATATCCTATCGATTCTATATTTAGGTTATAGATTGACATGAAAAGTTAATGAGTATTGATCGTTCAACGTACGGAAATCCGGAAAAAATATAATCGATTCAAAAGAAATGAAACGCCGTTTGTTTTATTATTAATAGCTTATTTTTTTATTTTTAAATAGAGAAGGTCGGATGGATCTTAAAAGAATTAACTTTACTAGTTTTCTTACAATCTGGTGATTCCATACGTAATAAATATTAAACACGCAAACGAAGTATTTGCGTTTTTAATATTTGTAAATATTTCCTATTGATGTTAAAAAAAAAATACTTCAGTAAGTTCATGTATATATTGTAGATTCAACAAAAGAAATTATTCTTTAATAATGAGGATCTCCTATTATAATAATATACAAGGTGTAACATAATAAACGCAAGACCTCAAACACCCCGATTAGAGAATTGCTTCATAAATTCAAAACGAATACCAAATTTTCAAATTTAAAGGTATTTACCCTTTTTAAAGCACTGTTATACCCCAATTAACAATGAAACTTGTACGTGTATGTGTGCGTTTTGAGAAATACGTTTTAGCAATGCAATTGGAATCTTCTTCTTGCTGTGAATCAAGATAAAATTTATTTTTTTAGAGCGCACTGAACAATTATTTGGAAATTACAAAAAAATGTAAGGTATATTAAAAATTGTTGCAATCAATCCAGTTACCGATTTAAAACAAACAACTTTCAAGGCCTTGCTTTTATTATATTACACCTTGTATAATAAGGCGATAGTAAGTTTTTGTTTTTTTAATTAAATTTTTCCATATATCTCTATGCCATTTCAAGTCATTTATTATCACAGACAATAATACTATACCATAGATACGGAGTCAATAAAAATCGACAGGCGCAGGTCTGTGCGTCCGTCGGACACAACCATAAACAACAATTTACATGATAATAAATAGAATACAAGTTATTTAACGTTATCTAAATCTATAGGCGGATTGTTAAGGCGCCCGTAGAAATAAATATTCTGATAGTTTAAATTGGTTGAGGGGTCGCTCGTAGCACTGTGGTACTCAGGTTTTTAAGTAAAATAACTCACAGTTTAGTTTTTTATCATACATGCACAGTTTGGCAAAAATAGACATAGACACTCACAATATTGTCGTCAAAACTCAAACTCAAATAATTTATTTTGTATAAGCCTAGCGGGGGCGCTAACAAATAGTCAATTCCCATTTTTTTTAATCTAATTTAACTACTAATCTACCACCGGATCGGAACGCGGCCTCGACTGAGAAGATCCGGCGAAGAAACTCATCGGGCTTGTCTTTTTTAATTTAATTCTCTTTCTCTTTTTTAATCATATTGTGTGGATACAATGTTTAGGTTACAATTATATAACTTACGTGTGTACACTTAGTGTGATGCCGTAAGACCGAGATATAGGACAAATGATGTTATTTATAAAGAGTGTCTAAAGGATTCCAGATGGACCAGTCCCCACATTGGAGGGAGGGGAATGACCCGCGCCAGACAGCCACCGCAAGCAAAGGCATTATAGTGAGCATGTCCAACCCAGAACCCCAAAGACGGTGGTAAAATTGTGTCTACAAAGCAGCAATACCCCGATAAGTACTACTCGATCAACAATCAATTCTTAGCTCGAGTTTATATTGTCAGAGAACTTGGTGTTCTCATAGATAGTAAACTGTCTTTCGATCACCATATCGACCATATAGTCAGTAAAGCTTCCTGCTCTCTTGGCTTTGTCATTCGCAATGGTGGTTCTTTTACTAGCATGAAGACCATCAAGTTGCTTAACCGTGCGTATGTTCGGAATCATCTCGAGTACGCAAGTCAGATTTGGAATGCCACAACGACATACTCGAACAAATAGAAAAAAAATCACGAAATATTTAAATGACAAATTTAAAATTCCTTTGATATATGAAGATCGCTGCGCTCGTTTCCATTTACTCTCCTTATACATTCGCAGAAAAAATTTCGATGTTCGTTACCTAATAAAAATTGCATAGTCCAAATTCGACTGCCCTCAACTCACAGCGAAAATATATTTAAACATTCCCCGCGACTCCCGCCCTAGACTCCACACGCCATTCTCACACACGTTGTATCGCCGTAATTCATTCTTCCTGCGCACATGTCATATGTTAAACGACTTAATGAAGTCCAAACACCTTACATTAGATCTTTTACTAGTTGCCCCACCTCTATTAATGCTGTTCCCACCAAACACTTCACCACTAACTGTCTGTTATATCTTTCCTTTTGTTTGTTTATTTACTGTTTCCTTAAACTTTTTCATTATTTATTTTGTATCATTTTGTTTGTTATTAGCGATTATGCAAATTATCCATATCTTAAGTCTATATGTGAAGGCTTGTAAATGGCTAATTGTTACTATTTTATCATTATATGAATACGTGAAGCAAAAACTTTGTACCCCTTTTTACGAAAATTGCGCGGACGGAGGAGTATGAAATTTCCCACACTTATAGTTTATATCGAGAAGGAGTGCAGAATGCTCATATTTTTTTTAAATTATGCACAAAAAATACATTAAATCTATAAAAAATACATTATACACACTACCGTAGTGATTATATTCTCTTTGCACACTACCATGTATTTGACACAATACACTTCAAATTGAGAATACATAATATTGTATGTTTTTTTTTTTTTTTAAAACGTAGCCCCACACTAGGATTTATTCCTGTGTCGTGGGTGCGTTTACAAACATGAAAATTCACATACACAAATACCCAGACCGAAACAAATAATTGTGGATCACACAAAGATTTGTCCCGTGCGGGACTCGAACCCGCGACTATTAGACGCAGTGGGCAGAGCGACTTAAGCTCTTAACCACCGCGCTAAATCGTCAATTTGTCTATAGTCTTACTGAATGTCAAACATAACCAGCAAACGATGAAAAAAATAAGCAAATTAACAGTGTAGCCTTGGCGAAATCTGTGATATGTTCAAACTTAAAATTTAAATTAATTATGGTCGAATTTCGACCAATGGGCGACCACTAGTACTATTAATTCTGTTATGCTGTAAGTAAATAAAATAATAATGTCAAAAATATTTATTAACGTATTAACTTATAACTACAGTTGCAAGTTTTGGAACATTTTCATGTCTACTTTAGCCACTGTATCACATATGTACATTGACCCACGCAGTCCTGAAGCATTTTGTGATAACTAACACACATTTGTGGCAACAAGTTCACGAGGCTGTATAACTTCTAGCATCGATAGCTTCTTCTGTCATTAGGATAATACAATATGTCTAATGCTAACAGGATGTATTGTATCGTCTCAAGGAAGACACGCTTCGACAGACAGTAATACACAGCGGAAATGCCCCATTGAGAGGCCGAAGTTCACTGGCACAAGGAATGCTTATAGAGCAGATAATGCCACCAAATCTATCTAATTTTCTTTGAGATTTTAGAAATTAATTGTTAAAATTAGTGGCTGAGAAATCACATATACTATATAAGAGTGGTCTTGGACACCCATATAAGTGCCACCAAAATCGTAGAAAATAACCAATTTTATAGGAGGTGGATGAAATATCCTGCAAGAGAAACAAAAATGTCAAAATCGATCTAACAGCTTCTCATATCATTAATATTACGCCCTACTAGAGGATTCTTTGAATTTATTCTAGTAAATCATGGGAAAATGTGGGGGGCAAAAAGGCAAGTGTCTCCGTAACCGCCGAGCGTGCATGAGACGAAATATGAGAGTGGAGGAAGCCAGAGAGGCATGTAAGGAAAGAACCTGTTGGAACTCTGCGCTCTCTGCCTTCTCCGCAAGGGATCTGGCGTGATAATATAGATAGATAGAAAGATATGGGATGTTAATTGTATATGCTCTCTGTATGTCTCTTTGAAGGATAAAATTCGTAACGAGGTATTCCGACAAAGAACCAAAGTTCCCGACATAGCTCGCAGACTCAGCAAGCTAAAGTGGCAATGGGCTGGTCACATCTGCAGAATGATCGACGGCCAATGGAGCAAGCGTGTCCTAGAGTGGAGACCGCGACTTGGTAAGCGTAAGGTAGGACGGCCCCCAGCTAGATGGATCGACGACCTCAAAAAGGTCGCTGGGACAGACTGGATGCGGAAGGCGGAGGACCGTGTGCAATGGCGCGTGTTAGGAGAGGCCTATGTCCAGCAGTGGACTGCGATAGGCTGATTGATTGATTGATGCTCTAAACGCCTCTAATTACCCAGTAAACGCGGTTTTAAATAAATTAACAAAACATATTTAAAAAATCGTACTAACAGCTCTCTATACGTGTTCTCAAGTGAAGTACGTGAGTTCGATGAGTCAGTGAATTTTGGTCGGTCCCTAATGAGCCACAACGTTACCTACGTACCGTGTACAAGTGTACTAATTACTACTTATTATGTACCTACTCGAATTTCGAAGCGTTGTGATACAGTGATGTTTTAACCATCACCTAGGTTAAGCGGCGTCAGTCTCAGATGGGTGGCCTTTTGTAGATTTCCAATTTAAAGCTTTTCTGTAATGCACAAAACAAGTCACAAGTGATCCTTCCAGGTGGAGTGATGACCTGGCGAAGGTGGCCTATAAGAATTGGATGCGAAAAATACAAGGCCGCAGGGAATGGAGTGCCATGGAAGCGTTGAACACTCAGCATTGGGTGGCTATGGGTTAAAAAATTATAAAGTGCTTATTCGTTATAGTCTTTTTCACGAGACATGGGTAAGGTGACGTGTGATCATATTCCATTTCACGCATACTATATTTAAGGATATTGAAAATATAGAATCCATAAAATAGACAGGATTATAAAAATACATCCAAAATCTACTTTACTTTTCATTTAAATCAAATACTGATCATACATTTGCGCAATTATTTAAAAAACTTAAAACTTAATTAACTCTATCACTCAGTTATGTAAATTGTAACGGTTTGCGTTTTAGGGGCTGATACAATGAAATCGTTATAATCGATATTATGTTTTTTAAAATGTATTAAATCAATTGCCGATTTTTTTACGAATATATTATTCTATGTATCTGACTGAAATATTTAGTATTCTCAAGGTCAATAAATTAGTAAATAAACGTGGATGCGCTATCTTCTACATAATAAAAAAGAGTTTTTTTAGATTTTTTAATAATAATACACGTAAGCACCGAATCGAGCGATTTGTCAGACGATTTTTCTGACCAATGGCTTGATTCGTAAATAAATAATGAGATTATTTTATTTTGTTCTCCTTTTGTTTCTAAATTATGTTTATTAATCATCGATTCATTCTTCGTTATAAATTTTCTCGATACGATATTCAATCGATCCTATTTTTTTTTACCTGGGGAAAATCCTGCATAGGACTTCCGCGAGTCTCGGGGGACGCTCGCGGGGCGTGTCGGATTCCTACCGACTAAAAACCCCAGGGTGGCCGACATCAGCACTTTGGAGGGGCTCCGGGATTTCCGTATGAAACGCACCGGTGCCCCTCTTGTGCCACGCTCTGAAGAGCCCGCCTTCGAATTCAATCGATCCTATTCACACTCACCACATTTCTAGAAACGTCAAATTATAAACGTCAGCGTACCCATGTCTGGTGAAAAGGAAGATTGTCTCATACTTGACGGACGATTTAGCGCAGTGGTTAAGAGCTTAAGCCGCTCTGCCCACTGCGTCTAATAGTCGCGGGTTCGAGTCCCGCACGGAACAAATCTTTGTGTGATCCACAATTATTTGTTCCGGTCTGGGTATTTGTGTATGTGAATTTTCATGTTTGTAAACGCATCCAAGACACAGGAATAAATCCTAGTGTGGGGCTACGTTAAATAAAAAAAAAAAAAACAAAACAGAACAAAAACTTCTTTGCCCGGTAGAAAATTTTAACGACAGGTAACCTATCAATCTCGCTTCTACCAATCCGCCCTTGTATTGGAGTATGGCTTAATGTCGCTCCCCTCAGTTGGTGAGAGAAGGCCTTCAGCAAACAGTGGAATGGTATGGGCTTATTTGTTATTGTGCCTTCTAGTCCATTGCTGTAACTAGTAGTTAAAGAGTATAACGCTTCACTCACTGGATCCAGTAAATGCGGGTTCGATCCCCATACGAGACAAATATCTGCGTAATCCACAAATACTTTTTTCGGTCTAGGTGGTATGTATGTAACGCACTGGTATCTTTGTAACGCTCTGTAATTCCAATTTTTCTTTTGTATATATGACACGAACGTATCCTTCAAGGGATGATCAGAAATGTTATAACTAACTTGATTTTTTTTTCTTTGAAATCGTAGCCCCTCTCTAGGATTTATTCCTGTGTCGTGGGTGCGTTTACAAACAAATAATTGTGGATCACACAAAGATTTGTCCCGAGCGGAAATCGAACCCGCGACTACTAGACACAGTGGGCGGAGCGGCTCAAGCTCTTAACCACTGCGATAATTCGTCCGTCGATTTTAAACACGAATTTAAACACTTGATAACTTGAATCATCACACACCATAACGGTCTAGAATTAAAATACCGCAGGGTTTTTTGTCCTTAATGACTCATGCCGCCAAATTCCAACATTATTACTCTGAGGTTGCGGTCAGCTTGCGAATCTAAAGGGTCAAATAAAGAAGCCGTTTTTTTAGGGTTTAACTTGAGGATCCGGATGTATTGTGTATGTTACTTTAGGTTTTTTTAAACGTACCAATAAGCATAACAAATAATAACCACTTAACCTATAAGAGCTAATCTCAAAGAGACCGGGAGGTCTATAAGTAAATATCTTGTTGGGCTCTGTTTTAGCGACCTACTCTGCAAGGGATCTGGCGGGATGACATCTGCAAGGTATCCACTAAGATACCTAGATATACAGAATCTAACCTAATCTTTGTAAAACAAATCTCTAACAAACATTTTAAAATTCCAAATTAAAATTTGATCAATACTTTTTTTAAGCCCCAAGGCAAATATCCAGGCAACGGAACCCACAACAATAGTACACCTTGAACCACTAACCTTTGGCAACCTACATGCCGCGACACTAGCGCCACAGTCACTGGAACTAATCTCTGAATAGCGGACAATAGTTTTGAAAGAAACCTTCTATTGTGCATATTAATAATACCATTTAACGCTTGTTAAGAAAGTATTTGAGTCATTGCGCTTTAGAGCCACAATTGTTTTTGTGATTTTTCATTGTTGTTATTTTAAATTATTTCTTCGGATGAAATATGGTTGGTGGATTTTAACCGAGATCTTAATTGCTTACTCTATTTATATTTTTACAGTATCACGATTGTCGAAGAATCTGAACAACGGTGCCTCTTCTTACTAATCTCGGTTTCGGACCTGATGTTTTAGACAAAATGTTGAGTAACGCCTAACTGTTCTAATTTGGTTTTGTAACCTACATTTTTATAAACAATGTTGGGACCAACTATGAGAGTGGAGGAAGCCAGAGAGATCCGTAAGGAAAGAACCTATTGGAACTTTGTACTATCTGCCTACCCCGCAAGGGAACTGGCGTGATGATATAGATAGATAGATGTTGGGACATTTGCAATCATTAGGTAAAAGACGTAGTGCAATATTTTATAACTTTTTTAGTAAAATTTTGCACACTTTGGTAGTGAAGTACGAGTAAAGTACTCTTCTCTTCATTAAGCCCTACCTCCACGAACCAGGCTTAGCCTTACCTATTTACTAACTCGAGGTTATAACGTTAATTTGCCTTGAATAGTCGATAGTGCCTAGTCGATAGGTAACGCTAACCCTGGTTTGTGGAAGTGGGTCAAAACAAAATATAACACCACTGTCATGCCGATATTCCCCAGCGGAGGTGTGCACATTTCGTCGGCGACACGTTGGGTCCTAACGAGAAAAAGCTAATGAGAATTTTTCGATAATGTAACCCTAAGAACACTATCCGACTTAACAATCGAACCCCTTGTGATTGCCAGTTACACTATGGTTTGTGTATCAAAATAGCACCTTAGTAAAACAACATTTTATCAACACCTCACCAGCCTAACGGGGCAGTTACAGGGGCAAATATAACAAGCTGCTATACATCCCGTTGGGTTGATCCCAGACTTACAAAATTTTATTCCCACCATTTTCTTGACTTATATTTTTAATTCCTACGAGATCCCCGAAATATACAGTACAGTCAACATGAACAGCGGGAAAAGGTGCGTTGTCGATAACTTCATGGAAATAACTGAGTGGCCATTTTTCATATTTTTTTAATTCATATCTATAGGATAATCGCCGGTAGTACCCGTAAAGATTTACGTTAAAATTTAGTTTTTTAGCTTTGTGTTTGTCTATATAATTACACACAAACTTGTTTCTTAAAGATATTCCTAGAAGATAGCTACTTAATAAAAATATTTATTCTAGCTGACCATACTTTAAAACTTATTTTTGGATCTGGAAACACGGGTTGAAAGATATTTTTTTCGTTAACAATGGGTTTTGGATGTCTGGGAACAACTCCTCCCGTTATATTATACATTTGATACAAACGATTGCAGTTCACTCTTCACCAAACTTAGCCAAGTTTCAACGCCTGGTTTCGTCACTAAAATATCGAATATTTGCCGAAACCACATGGGTAAAAAACCGTATTTTTAATCTGCGCCGAAACCGGCTTAATGAGCTGACGGACAAGACCGTGACGCGTTGTGACGAATATAACAGGGGACAAAATGGGGACACGGAAGATAGCGTTTCTAAAAAAATTGAAATTAACCGTCGGATTTAACAGCCACTCGGCTGATTGATTCGGGTGTCGCAAGTTTACGAGAGCTTTAGCATAAGTTATATATAGCATAAGTCATATATAGCATAAGTTTACAAAGCAAAATCTCGATATCGGATTCGTGTATTATTGACGTAGTTATCAGTTTGTATAACATCTCTATCCTACTGGATACTAAAGATCCTACAATATGCACTGTAAGCGGGTTCTATAGGTTTCTACACGTATAAAACGTGTTTAAATTAATCAACAAATGAATTCTTCATTGCACCTTAATTTCATTTGGCACAAAATTGACAATGCTCTTCTATTCTCCATCAAAACCAACTGCATACATATATATTCCTAGTTACAACAATATGAGGAAGAACAAAAAACTTTATATATTTAATAGGCTTACACATGAGTATGACGAAGTTACGATCATCGATAACCAAACAATCGAAATCCAAAAATCGACTAAGCTCGACTATAAGTCACAAGAATTTAAATTTAGAAAGCGATATAACCAAATATTTATCGGGAACTATAAATTAAACAAAAGCACGCGGGCAAAGCTTTAGATCTCCACTCGAGATGCCGGAGTGCACTCGAGCGTACCCTTACTCATGCGCACAGGAAATCAAATAAAATAGATACGTCTGTACAACAATATCGGGATATCGATTTGGTTGTTTTTTTTTTCTAGACCCTACTAAAGGAATTAAACTCTACCTGTATTTTAAGCGATTGCGAATAAAAGGTTGGTGAAAATATAAATCCAAAACTACAGGGTATAGGATTTTTTTTTAAACGTAGCACGTTTGTTTGTCGGAAAGCGTCATTTTTAATTTTCCTTGAATATTAAGATGTCATTAAATACTATGAGATTGGAGGAAGCCAGAGAAGTCTGTAAAAGTCTGTAAATTCCTACTCCGCAAGAGATCTGGCATGATGATATAGATAGCTAGGTGAAGATGCTTTAATGCCCATTTTTTTTTTGTTTTTGAAGTAAACGTAGCCCCCCTAGGTTTAATTCCTGTGCTGTAGGTGCATTTTCACCCATGAAAATTTACATACACACGTACCCCGAACAAAAAACTTAATTGTGGGTCACACAAAAAATTTTCCCGTGCGGGCATCGAACCCGCGACTACTCGACCCAGTGGACGGAGCGGCTTAAGCTCTTAACCACTGCGCCAAATCGTCCATCAATTGGAGATGAAAAGGAGCAGAGTGGTTATGGAAACTTTACATGGATGCTTATTTATGTTTACTTCTCTCACTAGCGTGCGAGTAAGCTGTCACAATAATTTGTGTCAGGGTACTAATTGTAGTCGAGTACCATTTTCGATGTTCAGATCCGATCCCGACAACTTTTCACTACTTGAAATATGAACATAATTACTATATATCTACGTGAAACAAAAAAAAGTAAAGTGTATGAGGGTAGGTACTATATACAACCTCCTTATCTATTGACACGGATATGAAACTTTATGTATTTACAAATACTAGTGGTCGCCCATAGGTCGATATTCGACCTACTCTTTCATCGTTTGCTGGTTATGTTTGACATTCAGTAAGACTATAGACAAATAATATTAAAGACAAACATCAATTTGACGTGTATTGTGTCAAATACATGGTAGTGTGTGTAATGTTTTTTTCATTGATTTAATGTATGTTTTATGCATAATTATAAAAACATATTAGCATTCTGCACTCCTTCTCTATATAAACTATTCAATCCGCTAAATAAGTCCGCGCAATTTTCGTAAAAATGTGTACACAGTTTTTGCTTCACGTATTAATATATAGATGTATATGGTGAACGATGTACAGTCATACAAGAATCTTGTGGCCCGCGACCAAAATCGGAACTTACGCTGTCATCAATTAAAATATCATTTCATGTCAGTCGCTGAGTTGCCGTTTGCTATGAAATCTACCCAAGTTCTTTTTTTATTAAGTAACCGTGCCAACCACCTGTTGAGATATTTCCCTGGAAGTGGGAAAATTTTACTTAATGATAACCCTAATTTCACACCAACGCCCCCTGCCAATGTCATCTACGTGCCACAATATCCTTGTCGCACTATATATGGACACAAATAAGCAATAATGTGCTATAGAAAATAGAAGAAAAAAATTACACCGTTACGCCTATATTCCCTAAGCGGGGTTGGCAGAGGTGTACTGAGTACACCCACGTTTCGCCGACGATGTTAGGTCCCATGTAATAGGAGGCGAGCCTATTGCTATATACCGGGCACAATTCCAGACTCCGGACTCGTACTGGGAGGTTTTCATTAGAAAAACTACACTTGTCAGACCTAGGATTTGAACCCAGGACCTCGTGATCACAAGCCAACGAGGAAGTCAAAATTGAAGTTTGTCGTTATTCAATTAGAGTATTAATTAAAACTAGTGGTCGCCCATTGGTCGAAATTCGACCTACTCTTTCATCGTTTGCTGGTTATGTTTGACATTTAGTAAGACTATAGACAAATAATATTAAAGACAAACAATATTAATCTATTCTCAATTTCACCACAGCCTTTACAATAAACAAAAGAGTATATATGCGTGTGTGTGTCAAATACATGTAGTGTGTGTAATGTTTTTTATTGATTTAATGTTTTTTTTTGCATAAGTAAAAAAAATACATTGCGTTTTGCACTCCTTCTCTATATAAACTATAAGTGTGGGAAATTTCATACTCCTCCGGCCGCGCAATTTTCGTAAAAAGGGGTACAAAGTTTTTGTTTCACATATTAATATAATGATGATGCCACGTTGCATATGGTTGACATGTTGTTGCTTATTCGTGCTCATGAAGCAAAAAGCCGGTCATTGTAAAGATATTGGGGGGGAGCCTTGTTCTGTGGAGGACGTCTTTTGGCTGATAATAGGACAAATATAGTTTTAAGATGAATCCTTGTCATCACACACACGTTACGTACAGATCAAAGCCTCGATCTATGCGTATACGCAACGACCGTAGGAAAATTCACCGCCGCACTTCCTGTTTGAACCTATAATATTATTCTCATTAAGGAAATAAATTCTGTTTATTAAGAATGTTATATAGTAGTGTAGTATTAGCACTGTTAAGAAAATGTCCCACCGTTGGGCACGGGCCTCTTCTCAAACTGAAAGGGTTTAGGCCATAGTCCACCACGCTGGCCCAATGCGGGTTGGCGAACTTCACACACCTTCGAGAAACCCTTAGGCATGCAGGTTTCCTCACGATGTTTTCCTTCACCGTTAAAGCAAGTGATAGTTGCATGCACATGCTTTCGAAAAGACAGAAGTGCGTGCCTGGGTTTGAACCCGAGACCTCTGACTTTGCAGTCCAGCGGTCTAACCACTAGGCTATCACTGCTTTTTTGCTATATAAATTTATTTATTATTTTAGATGCTCGTAACGCTGTGCGACCGCCGTGTTCTTAGCGATCACCAAGGTTAAGCAGCGATCGACTCGGTCCGCCTGAGGTGGGTGACCGTTTGTGGCATTTTGGCCGTTGATCCCAGCTACCACGTAATGTGGTTGTAGTTAAGCCAAGTTGGAAGCCTTATAGATGGCTTGATAAGTTGGATGATGTTGAAACATAGTTCATAAAGAACATTAAAGTTAGATAAACAATGCTTTTCTAAATGATGACTAGACTATGTAACAAATTGTTAAGCTATTTCCCAAAACATCACTTTTTTTGAAAATAAATATTTATTATCATTATATTTATTATCCGAGATCACTTCTGTAATCATTCCCACCTCCTCAGGCATTGAGAGATTTCACAATCCAATTTGATTAAATTCTCGAATTGATTAATAGAAAAACACACAATGAATTTGATTAAACGCTGTTAATACAGTCCGTATTTAGTTGACTCAACGCGCAAGCCTTTCAAGTATTGCAAGAAAACCTAAACTCTTTAATTTATAAATCGTACTTAATTACCTACATTTATCCAGTGGTCAAACATTTAGCACTATATGTAGCCATAGTTTAACATTCAGTTGCAGTGACGTTTTAAGGAAACTAAAAGGCTTCGATCATTCTAAAGGAACTGGGCCTGATGGAATTCCACCTCTTTTTATCAAGAATACAGCCCTTAGCTTAGCTTTACCCATGCAAATATTTTTTAATGTCTCCTTAACTTCTGGAATCTTCCCTTCTCAGTGGAAAATTGCAATGGTCATGCCAATCCCAAAAGAAGGAAATAGCAAAAATGTCGCAGACTATACACCTATTTCATTATTGTCAGTTTTTCCCAAATTGTTTGGTCTTTAGTCTGTCCCTTATTACAAAACTACTTCAGTATTTCTCAACCATTCATCAGCATGGTTTTAAAAAAAATCTACATGTACCAATTTGGTGACCTTTACAGAGGATTTGATGGAGGCTTTAGATAAGAACAGGCAGATGGACGTCATCTACACCGACTTTAGTAAAGCCTCCGACAAAATTCCTCACTCGGTGCTCCTAAACAAATTACATAATTATGGATATTCTGGCCACTTCTTAACTAGTTAAAATCCTATCTTGGTGGCAGGCAGTTTTATACGGCTGTAAATGGTTACAAGTCGGAGATGTTTAATATCTGCTCGGGTATACCACAGGGATCGCATGTTGGTCCGATCTTATTTAATATTTTTATCAACGATCTACCAGATTGCCTTCTGTATTCAACACCCTACTTGTTTGCTGACGACCTCAAACTTTGCAGAATAATTGATAGGGATTCCTCACTGTTACAATTGGACTTGGATAATTTAGTGAAGTGGTGTAATCGAAATAAAATGTTCTTGAACATTAAAAAATGCTTCTATGTTAGATTTACGCGAAAACTCCGATTTATTAAGTCTAGTTATATTATCGAGGGCACAGTTCTCCAAGAATGCCAAAATGTTCGAGACCTGGTGGTCACGCTCGATTCTCAGCTTACTTTCGTCTCACATATTGATATAGTGGTAAAAACAGCTTCAAGAATGATGGGGTTTTTATTACGTAACTCAAAATCTTTTCGAAAGTCATCTACAAAGATTTTATAATATAACTCATTGGTAAGAAGTATTTTAGAATATTGTAGTGTCGTCTGGCGGCCCCACTATGCCAGCCACTCCCTTGGATTAGAAAGGATACAGAAAAGATTCCTGTGGCACTAAGCTGCTGCAACAGGTGGAAAAATATTGAAAAAAAAATCCTACAATGACAAGCTTACCTTAGCGAAGAGAAGGGAAATGCAGATGCCATGTTTATGTTTAAATAAGTTAGAAGCATGATAAATTGTCCGCAACTTCTGTCAAACATCAATTTCAGGGACCCTATTAATTATCCTCGCAATACAATCACTCCGCTGGTGCCGCCCCTACGCAGGACGGTTTTGGGTGCAAACTCTCCGCTTCCACGCTTATGCAGGACTATAAACAAATACAATAATGTTATCGATTTGCATGCGGATTCTATGGCTAGTTTCCGTAGGGCTTTACTGTCGCATATTTCGAACACAGTGTTGGTTTGATTTATACTTTAATATCAATTTGCTGTTTTACTTTTTCTGAATTTAACATTTATATGAGCATTAATCATTGATACCACTGTCACGCTCTAATTTTACAAAACGTTTTAGAATGTGGTAACTACCTGTAATAGACTTACTCATTTAGTTATATCGAAGAAGCATGTGGTTATATTGTACGAGTTGGTGTGTAAGTTGTTGGTGGTTAAATAAATAAATAGTGCACCACCTCCATAACCAAATCGATGTTAATAACATGATAGTGAACTTAATCGACTAAGGATTTTTCCGTAATCGATTTTTCCTGTACATCAGAAAACATTCATTAACAATAGTAGGTTGTAACAATCTAACTTCACTCAAAACAAATAAGGCCACCACTTTCTTACAAGCGTATTCTATGCAATCTCTGTCATATCATAAATCACTTCGCGAACAATATTCAAGCATGTTTACCCGACCTGACCACTGAACCCGCGACCTCCTTGCCGAACAAGGCACTTAGCTACAATATACCGCGATTAAAACTAACTGCATGTCATAATAGCATATCATGGAAGTGAAAGCTCGCAGGGATAAGCATTGACAACCGCATAGACAATGAGATGGGTGTGCTCTTTGGCATTTAGTCTATGGTCGTGTCTGACAGTTTCGAGTTGTCATTGGCAAGGAAAATGGAGGGAAAGTCGGAAACAAGGATAGCGATCGAAAGATTACGCGCTAATTGTTGCCGCGTGAATGGCAGTATAATTAGACGCAATTCAATGGGTATCTAGATATACTGAGTGCAATGGATATTTCCTAGGAAATTTAGAAAGGCGTGTTTAGACATTTTTCACATCTTCCGTAGAGTTTAATTTTTTCCGGGATGCTTTCGCACGCAGTAAGGGGTCGTTCATTAATCACGTGATGTTTTTAGCAACTTTAAAGTTTAAGTTTTTCCATGGCCTTAAAATACCATGAGAACGCATCGATTTATCTATTGAAAAGCGTGAGGTGTGTGAATGACCTACGCTGTTGGTCGTGGGCCCTTTACAGTTTCTATTGAAAAGCAAATCGCAATCTCACTTTTCAAACTGGCCATAAAAAATCAAGATAGCGCGGGACCAAACAGCTGTTGGTTTTCCCGCGTCGCGCCGGCGCCTGCGCGCTACGCACGGCGCCAACTGACGCCATATTGGAAGGCAATGCAGTGCGTATGCGGTAAAACTCACTGAGACAAATTTTACATCGTTTATTAATTAAGCAGTTAATGGCCTTTGGAAAGGTAGTATCGGTATATGGTCGGGTAAACAAAGCGTATCTATAAAGTTCACCCGCATCTCCCATCATCAAGATATTTTAGTTTTACTGTTAGTGTAGGCATTGCCTAGACGTGTGGATCATGTGCGAAGCTTACAAAAATGTGTTTATTATTGTATTTTCTAGAAAATAAACTAGTAAGTCTGTTAGTATTCTTTTATCACATGAGATAACATGAAAAAATGATAAAGCTCACTCAAACATGACTTTAAAAATCTAGTATTTTTTTCAGTGGTTAACGATGGCTTCGGTTGTTTTAGTAAGTGACAATCACAAATGGATTTCGAAGACCTTAGAGAAGAGATTAGAGGTTTGAATTCTGAATCTTGTGATCAGAGCCAAGAGCCATCTGAGTTGTTACTCCTTTAATGGTATGTGCGTGATGTCTTTGTTAGAGCATGAGGCGTAACGCAGGTGGGTCATAAGCTTGATAAGAAATAAATTGTTATTGTAAATGAATGTTGGGTCCGTCTGTTAGAGGGAGCATAGCGTATTCTCCCTTACCTCTACATGCCCTTGTTTATTCCAATAGTGGGACAATGTAGGATAATTAATATTTTTCTCTAATTACTGTAAATTATATCCTAAGATTATATCAAAGATAGAATTTAACTGTCCTGAAGGATGGTCGTCCTATCGAAGTTATTTCAGTAACTATTTCTTTTTGCGAACCTAAGCGAGTTACTATCACCACACAAGTTTTAGATATGCTACTGAAGTAGTGAACAGGAATCACTTATTTACGACTTACCTAATAAGTAGTACTTGTAAAAACAAATAAATAAGCATCTCTGTTAAGGTTCGGAAGTCCTTAGACTGAACGGTGAACAAATGCTAGTGTGTGCAACTGTGCGGAAGTGATTGTATGAATAAGTTCAGAAGCATAATTTTTCTAAAAGAAAACTAATCATAAAATCATGTTTAAAACGTGCCTAGCTACCTCAGATGCTAACCAGCCCTTTAGGAGATATATTCCAGCAGTAAGAATGTCAAGCTTGCCAAGTGCCACATACCAACTGTATCGCCGGCAGTTAGTCGATAAATAATGAATATTCACGCGTGCCGATTCCACTGTACTGTTAGATCACACGGAGGAGCCGAATGCCGGCGCCCGCGCCGGTCGCGTGCCGACCCGCAAACGTAAGATTAAAAGTCAGTGTTGCCATCTAATTATTAGGAGTACGTCGCTCCACACTTGAGCCCTTTTCCTTTCCCTTTAGAAATTGAAAAGAAAGCAGTGTGCTTTCCATTTAATTTCCAGAAGCTTCTTTATAATGTCGAAGCAAACCACAGTGAGGTTTCTATGTTCAGCAGAAGTTTATAAATTCTCATAAAGCCAATGTTTTCAAAAACTAAATAACGATCTTAGAACTAAGAAACTAGATGTTTTAAAAACATCAAGAACCTGATGCGATTACAAACAGTAAATTAACATAGAAACATATTTTGTTCTTTGATGCAATCGATACAAAGACTACATGAACAAACAGCCTAGCTTGGATCATTAGATCCAGCAGTCGGTCAGCTTCTTTTGGATAGAAAGAGAGAAGTACCAGAGTTTCAGTCTGTTTCCGATTTAATAATTTAAGCGTCAGTTAAATATTGTTTAGCCGTAATTAAAGTGTATCAAAGGTATCTTTAAGTTAAATAACTTCGCTTAGCGGCTTCTTAACTTCGTTTAGCGCATAATAATAATAATAATTTATTTATATTTCAAGTTCAAGACTCATATTTGTTAGTAATATTTCACTTATAAACTATGTTAGTATTCTTATTATCTGTGTACAGGTATGTGAACAGCGGGGACCAGCAGTTTTGAAGACCCTCGATATCTAAGGGATATTCTTGCCCAATACGTAACATTATTAGTTATCGATTGGTCAATAGCTAGATGTGAAATGTAGGCGAGTTCCTACACAATCGACAGGACATGGTATAAACAACCGGACAGGTGGAAGTAGGAATTGCATTCAAGTAGCACTAGATGACGTTATGTTAGTTTTTCATCGAATTCTAGGTATCACACACAAAACTTAACAGGACCGTCTGGACCGTCAAACAAATGGTCATCAAAGTGATCCTATAAAGGTTCTGTTTTTACCGATTAAGATATAGAAACCCACGAAACATCTAAATTACGATACTACAGTGGGCCAGTACAAAAATAATCAATTTCAAGATTATTCTTCCGAGAACATCGCGTGGATAGCCGCGCACGATTCGATTCCTCGAACATTGAAATCACGAGCGACCTTAATTGCTAATAAAATTGTAAATTTTATGTCAAAAATAAATATACGATCTCATGTCGATATGAAAGAAATGAATGACAGCACATGATTATTATATAGACGCCAATTTTAGTAATAAAGACTAATGAATTACAGAATTCTATCTAAAAATAGTCATACTAGAACATTAAAGAAAAAAGAAAGAAGAGTAATTTTGGCACAGCAGAAACAAAAATCAAATACAGCTTAATTATAGATGTCAATAAAAAATATGTCAACGGTACCTTGAACATTTAGGAATAATTAGGAAAACGGAAGGCAGTCAAATTAATCAAATACCAAGTACGTAGGTACACTGGAAATATATTTGGCAACTCAGTTCGATGCTTTTATACATAAACTCGTCTGCATGGCGCCAAAGTAGAAAAGTTCCCGCCAAAATGTCACTATGACACATGACACTTGAAATCCGAACGCGACATTCCGGAAATTCCACTTATCGAGATTAACTTTTTTAACGTGACGCAAGAGTATCGTTAAGGTATGCATATTACACAGCGAATTAGGAAAAAACTATGCAAATGATATAGGAAAGACTATATTAGACGATTAACATGGATTTCCTTATTCTAATAGCTTTGGTGTTGACGTAGATGATAATAGATATTATCTTAGAATATCTATAGAAGATCTTGTTGCCAGTTTCTCTGTAAGTGCAATTCTTTGTTTTTACTGAAGCAGTTAACAACCTTTTCAACTCCTTCTTTAGTACGATAAGTGTCTAGTTTTTAATAATAGAGTAAACTAACACATAATATTGCTAGTCCATTTCTGGTTGATACAAAATAATAAGGACCTCTTTTGTTTTGTTCTAAGCTATCAAACTAAAATTAACTAGAACCTGTAGCCAAGTTGATTTTTGGCAGTCGTTAACGCTAATAGAAAACGAGAAAATGTATGGAAATGACATTTTGCAACAAAAAGTCACGTGGCTAGAACAATACATTGTCGACTGCGACAAAAGAATAGAAACAAAACGCTTGTCACTTTTCTGGGCCCTCAGTTCTTTTTACGTATACTCTATTGCTTAAGCTTAACTGTTAAATAAGCAGGGTACATAAAACAATCTCGGTAAGTTTTAGCATTCGTCCGTTAATTCGTTCTCAATACCATGTCGCCGCGTTTATTAGCTGTGGTAATAACCGCCCACAGAGTAAAAACAGTTACGAAATTCTGGTGCACGTTCAATCTGAAAATACCGTTTTTTATTATGGATTTAAGTACTGACTGGTTAGGTAGTGTTGCCTGTTAAAAATAGCCTTACAAGAAGCATATGTATTTCTTTAGTTTGCTTATAGTCCGACATGGATATTTTGGCACGTGGCCAAAATCGAAAGTAAAAGATATTTTTTTTTTAATCATTCTATTATTCATTTTGGTTTACTTTGTCCACATGGTGCAGCTTAATTAAGTTTGTTGAACAAGTGCGTCCACTCTTTCAAATTAGTTACAGCGTGTGGCCCCACCTGTTAAAAGATTTAAAAAAAAAACGTAGCTCCGCACTAGGATTTATTCCTGCGTCGTGGGTGCGTTTACAAATATTAAAATTCACATACACAAATACCCAGACCGATACAAATAATTGTGGATCACACAAAGATTTGTCCCGTGCGGGAATCAAGCCCGCAACTATTAGACTCAGTGGACGGAGCGTCTTAAGCTCTTAACCACTGCGCTAAATTTTCCTTGAAGTAGGAAAGTTTTACTAAAAGCTAACGTATGCAAATACAACGCCTCCCCTGTAAATGTCATCCAAGTGGCATAAGAGCCTTGTAATTACGAGTATATACAAGGTGTAACATAATAAAAGCAAGACCTGAAAGTAGTATGTTCTAAATCGGTAACTGAATTGATTCCAACAATTTTTAATGTCTCTTACATTTTTTTAAATTTGCAAAAAATATTTTAATTCTTCAGTGCGCTATAAAAAAATAAATTTATTCTTGATTCATAACCAGAAGAAGATTCCAAATGCATTCCTTAAACGTATTTCACAAAACGCACACATACACGTACAAGTTTCATAGTTAATTGGATTATAAAAGTGCTTTAAAAAAGAGGAAAAGACCTTTAAATTTGAAAATTTCGTTTTCGTTTTGAATTTATGAAGCAATTCTCTAATCGGGGTGTCTGAGGTGCGTTTATTATGTTACACCTTGTATATTTTATTTTTATTAAGGAAATTTTTACTAAATGCTAACACGCAACGCCTCCGCTGTAAATGATATCCAAGTGGTATAAGATCCTTATCGCACGATAATATTAAAATTTCTGTATATTTTATTTATATATTACGTTATGGCGATAAAATCGAATTATTCAAAATAATTAACAACCAAGTTAATAACCTATTACACCCGTCAGTTATAAAAATCTATTACACCCTCAGCTTCGACAAAAAATATTGACTTAAGAAATTCTGATTTATGAACTGAACCAATATATTTTATGGTAATTAGCAGCCAAGTTAAGTGCAAAGCGCCGTTTCTTACAAGAGACGATTCGAGCACAGAATATAACAGATGTCTCACGGTACAAACGTAACTGCAACCTTATCACTTAAAATTGTAGCTTAACCAATAGAGGAATCGAAGGAAAAATCGGTTAATTTTAGCTTGATGACTTAGATTAAAGCAAAGGAAGTCAAAAACTTAGTGGCTAGTAATCTATTGAGCATCATGATGACGGACGATTTAGCGCAGTAGTTAAGAGCTTAAGCTGCTCCGCCCACTGTGTCTAATAGTCGCGGGTTCGATTCCCCCACGTGACAAATCTTTGTGTGACTCACAATTATTTGTTTCAATCTGGGTATTTGTATATGTGATTTTTCGTATTTGTAAACGCACCCACGACATAGAAATATCCACTAGGATTTACTACGTTTTTTTAAAGTGCAACAAAATAAATCCACCAAATATTAACTCCTGTAGCCAAGTTATTATTCTATAGGTAGTCATTAACGCTACAATGAAAAGTCACAAAGAGAAGATGCTATCGGTTGTAGAAAGAGAATAGATACAAAACACACTTTTTAGGCCCACATTTATAGAATATACGCGTTAGAATTAAAACATCACTTTTTTTTCTAAGCGCTTGCCCCATTTTTGTAAGGGTCTGTTTTCCTGGTCAACTTCAATATTAAACAATAAAAAATATCCGTATACAAACTACATAGGAATGATTGATAGAGATGGCATTTATGTACTCTTATATTTCAAAAGTGAAGCGTATTATAAATAATCTCTGACGGTTCGTTTTGGCTACGAGTGCTTAGTCCTGTTCGTAGGATGCTCAATGAGTGATGCTACCCATTACCTCGGAGTATGACTGAAAAGTCAACATGTATACGAAATAGCCATGTTATTATGGACTTTACACACATATACACGTTGGTATGTGAGCCGATTACCGGCCTGTAAGCCTTCATTTATGTCTTTCACATGGTAGATACGCGCTTGGATATAGACGCTTACGATAGAGCTGCATTTTTCAAACTGATTTTAGCGCCGGCGCCGCAGCTGTTAGTATGGAGTAGAGTATCTGCATTATTCTGTGACTCGAGCGTATAATTTAAATAACTTAAAGCGCTTAACATGGTTTTTAAGGAATGTAGTCGACATTCACGAATCGTTGACGACCAGTTTAAGCTTTTATTTATGTTTCAGCAATATTTATTCTTATAGTAGGTATTAAGTATGTTAAATCCATAATGAATTTAGAATATTTTTATTTTGATCAGTTTTGATAACTTATCTATTAATGTTTGTATTCATTAGACTATAGTTTTATGAGGCTAGTTTGACAGGCAAAATGTCCAAAATACATATTTTTAAATTATGGCCATCGTACCTAAAAACTTTGTATGAAAAATTATTAATTGAGTACAGAGTTCCAACAGGTTCTTTTCTAAAAGACTTTTGTACCTTCCTCCACTCCCATAGTTCATCTCATACACGCTCGCCGGTTACGGATGCTCCTGACTTGCCCTTCCGATAAGACACGGTCACGGTAATATTTTAAATAATAACAAATATAATTTAATTTGGTTTAACACTAATCCTATTTAATAAATCGTTGTATAACCTACTTTTATTTCCGTATTCGTGTTACAGTAATCCTTATTTAATTCATTTCAAGTACATATAATTACATTTTTTTAAACCTAGCCCCACACTAGTATATATTCCTGTGTCGTGGGTGCGTTTACAAACATGAAAATTCACATACACAAATATCCAGAAACAAATAATTGTAGGTCACACAAATTGTCCCGATTTGTCCCGTGTGGCAATCGAACCCGCGACTATTCGATCCAGTGGGCGGAGCGGCTTAAGCTCTTAACCACTGTGCCAAATCGGCCGTCTAATATATAAAGAAAGTTTGATAGAATTATAATTTCTTCGAACGTAACACAAGCACAAAGGAAATCCTACTCAACCTAGCCCTATTGCAAATCGGACATATCTCTGCATCTAATAAACTAGTGATGTGATGTACCATAATCGACTAAGCATCTGAGCTTCAATCGATTACGCGTTCTATTATGATGCAAAGGTTACATTAGTTTATCGTTTTCAAAAATAGAAAACGTGTAATGCAAAAGGTTACATCTGTAATGTTATTGGCATAACAAAGAGTTGTGGTTTTTTGCATGTCTAAACATGTCAGTCATTTTGAATCAGACTGGTTATTTTTCGTAATGAGTTGTCTAACTTGAGTTTGTTTCGTATTGTACGTTTAGTGAATAATCACATCAAATATTTTTTTTGCTAACTCGACAGTATCAATTGAAAATGTACCAATATAAAATATTTTTGTGGTCTGCAAATTCCATACTCGTCGAAATCTTCAATTAACACTGTTATTAGTAACCTAATATATGTAAAATGGCTAGATTATTTACACTGACGAAGCCAATTGAAAAAACTCTCGAATCAGCAAAAGGAATACCACTTATTTGAAGTAACAAATACAACAACTTGGAAGTTTGTTGAAACTGTTTTTGTTTTACTTTCACAGGACAAATAGACCTCAGTAAGGGAAAACAGTGGAAGATTACCGCATACTACTCTGACCCTAATAATCTTTCGGTCAGAATTTGAAATCTTTGTAATGATGTTTTTATACATTACATGTTACAATACAAAGTTACTTATGCAAATTTCAAAGAACGTACGTCCTGTAATTCAGAAAATTCTTAAATACAAATGACTACCATGAAATTTAGTTTCATTTTTACAACAGTAACAATAATTACATTTAGATATAATATTAATAATAATACAGACAATTGGGTCTATATTTATCACTTTTGGCTTCATATTCGTATAGCACACACTAACTCTTTCACTCTCAAGAGCTCTTTCTCTCTCACACACACTCACTACACATACACACACACTGACACGCACGCACTCGCACACGCACACACGCACGCGCACATGCCTACCTACAATGTACACACTTATTCATACATGTAAATTTTAAATATATTTGCCTATTTATTTATTTATGTTGATTCATTTTATGAAATCCACATTTAAATATACATTATAATCTGCCAAACTACTTAGTAGTTTGTCGGCAGTCGTACTTGTTATGCACTTACTATAATTGTTATTACATTTTAATGAAACCTCATATGTGAAGAGCAGGGCCTCCTAACAGAGGCATTATTTGCTTAAAAGGAGGTCTTCGCCACTATTAAAGATTAAATTGTAAACCTGAACTGAAATAAATACTATTATTATTATTATTCCGATAATGCAAGTAAAACTAGATACTACTTACTGTGATATTTTATGGTAAATTTTTATGTCTTCTAAGTCCGCTTCTATGTGTATATTTTAATTACGAACTGGGTTTATTCATTGAACGTCTTCACAATATCAATTATTTAATAAATAAAATAAAGCCCAAATCATTTGTAGATAAAATCGCGTGGAATGGTGGCAAGAATGCTGGCTGTGTTAATCTGTTTTAATATATTCATGTATAAAATAGATGAATATTAAACACGTATTAATTAGATATAAAAATAAGATTCGAAAGACCGTACCTAAGTCGGATTAATGTCCAACTCATTAAAACTCTTCAAAAGGGCTCCGACATTATCCGGAACTAACGGCTTCGGTTCTAACTTGTCTCCGAATATAGATCTGGTTTAATTAAATTACTTAGATAACATCATCAATCGTTACCATAACAAACTACGGAGGTACGTAAAACTGATATTAGTGCATTAAATCGACTACAATACCCACATAATCTATCTATATCATCACGCCAGATCCCTTGCGGGGTAAGCAGAAAGTACAGAGTTCCAACAGTTTCTTTCCTACATAAGCGATGTTTAATAAACAACGTGGCATGCAACACGTCACTACACAGTGCCTGCATGTCTACAACTAAACTAAATACAATTGTTTGGACACAGACATTACTCATTACATGACTTATCTATTCATCTTTGTAAACCTTTTTAATAACAGCATAAGATTAAACAGGATGTCCTCCATATTGAAGCGTGTGATATGCAGTTCCGAGGTTTTAATGTCATCGGACGATAGCAATAATATAGGCAATAATTTTGCGACTGTGTTATTAACCACTACATCGTACTCAAAACTGAACTGTGGATGCGAGTGATAAAGTTAATTTTTGAAATTTTAATTTTTGGTCTTAAAACGTTCTTACATAATGTGAAATTGCTGGTTTTACGATATTACTGACATACTATGTTTTACGACTGAAGTGCACGCTTTGATTAATGGTTTACGATATGATTTATACGAGGGTCGCGTTTATCTGTATTGATTTTGAAATTTTATTGCTTGTATTGCATGCATGTAAAAGAAAATAAGTGATTATTATTATGCGTTCTGACTTAATATTTCCTTTGAAATATAATATTTTCTGACTTACGGATGAAATCAAAAAAATTACTTTAATAAGCAATATGTAACCATTTGTAATTACATTTGTTTATTCCGAAACCATTTAGTCGACAGCAAAGTACTTAAGTATAGAAGCCCCTTCATTTCATCTATAAGTGCCTTGTTTGGCTAAAATATTCGCGTTAACGTCTGTTTCATTATGCCTCATTACATTTTTTACAAATAAAAATAACAGTATAGTTCAGTACCTGACAACAATCCTCATTGATAATATTTACACTCGAATAACATCATCATATTAATACGTGAAGCAAAAACTTTGTACTAGAGATGGGTTGTATTAGGTAAATCAGGTATTAAGTACACCTGTTCCTACTTTGCATAAATACCTAATCCAAATACCTATTCCACCTAATCTCAATGATCTCATACACATACCGTTACTTCGATCTCAAGCCGCCTATTCTATATCAAATCCTGATATCGAATTATCGATATTTCAATTAATTTAATGTTAAATTGTTTTGTTATATTGAGTCATAATAACACTTTTAAGAAAATGGAAGTTTCAAAATGGAATCAAATTTTTTTTTATTAGTTTAGATATTTCTGCACGAAATTGGTTGAATAAACTAATACTTGTTTTCTATTTAATAATTTAATGATATATTAGTGATGAATTGGTATCTTCCCTTCATACTTTTTACAGGCTTAGGACTGTTAACTTACGAATGTATGAAGTTTTGAGTCTTGCGATATTAAATATTCCGCAAAAGTTTAGCGTTTGCAAAATGGCGTATTTAAAAGATTTCAATTCACATTTTACATTTGTTTTATATCAATACGCGTTGTATAGCGCTGTATCACTCCCTTACACGTAAGCGGGATATCAAAGCGATAAGCATATGAGTGAGTGAGAGAGCGCAGGAACAGGTGTGAGTGAGCGCGCTAAACAGCTGAACATTAGATTATATTGAATATGAATATTAGGTGGATTAGGTATTGCCAGAATTGGATTAGGTGCCGCCTATTCTCGTAAAATACCTGTTCTTTGGATCTGTTCTAATAAATACGACTCATCTCTACTTTGTACCACTTTTTACGAATATTTCGCGGACGGAGGAGTATGAAATTTCCCACACTTATAGTTTATATAGAGAACGAGTGCAGAATGTTAATATTTTTTTTAAAACCATTACACACACTGCCATGTATTTGACACAATACACTTTAAATTGAGAATAGGTTAATATTGTTTGTTTTTAATATTATTTGTCTATAGTCTTACTGAATGTCAAACGATGAAAGAGTTTTTACAAAAAACAACGTTTACAGAGAAGTTTTGTATCATTAATTAAATTATCGAAATATGTATGTCAAGTTCAATGGACAGCAATTTCTATTTAGTTATTTTGTTTCAATTAAAAAAAAGAGTTCTTTATTTTAATCATTATTTGTTTTCTTTTTATTTAAATTTCATAGAATTTGTTTGAAAAAAATAGGCAAAATAACAGTGTAGTTTTGGCGAAATCTGTGATTATAGAAGTATAGTCTTTGAAAAAAGAATCTTAATAATGTTCAAACTTATAATTTAAATTAATTATGGTCGAATTTCGAACAATGAAATTATATTAAATCGACTAACTAAACACATTTTAAATCGATACTACCTCACTAGATTTGTAAACTAGCAGCAGTAAGATTAAACTTATATACTAGAAATTTTCTCCGAGGCTTCCCTGGCCACCCAGACAGTTAACATCTAGCTAGCCTCCAGGCGCCGGTTGCATCAACCATCAAACAATGATCGCAACCTCCTCCAATAAGGAAACCATACCTTCCTAGTCATGTCTCGATTATGTAAACCATGCTATAAGTACACCCTGATGTAATTATGACGTTTAACTCGATGTTTGTTTAGTTTATTTTGTATTTAATGTTGCTTCACGCTTTGTGTAACGTTTGATAGATTTGCATGGATGATTATGTGTATTGATGTTGAATTATATAATTTAGGGATCCAATTTGTTCTTTAGCGTTTTAGTCGATTTTGATTGCGAACTTAGTCGATTTTCAAATGAGGAACGTGATATGACGCTATCATCTCTCTCTCTCTCTCTCTCTCTCTCTCTCTCTCTCTCTCTCTCTCTCTCTCTCTCTCTCTCTCTCTCTCTCTCTCTCTCTCTTCATACATCATCACGCCTGATCCCTTGTGGGGTAAGCAGAGAGTACATAGTTCCAACAGGTTCTTTCCTTACATGTCCTTTCTGGCTTCCTCCTTTCTAAAACTATCATGAACAAATAAAACTTGTTACTGGCTTTTAGTCTTCTATTCCGGTGTTATTATGATTTAGTTAGATGTAAGTCTTTCATATAAATAAATATATATAAAAAAAAAACACCGTCACGCCTATATTCCCCAGAGGGGGTGGCAGAGGTGTACTGAGTACACCCACGTTTCGCCGACGATGTTAGGTCCCATGTAATAGGGGGCGAGCCTATTGCCATATACCGAGCACAATTCCAGACTCCGGACTCATACTGGGAATTTTTCGTTAGAAAAACTACATTTGTCCGACCTACGATTTGAACCCAGGACCTCGTGATCACAAAGCGATGCGCTTTGCCACCAGACCAACGAGGCAGTCAAAATATATAAAACTGACACAATAATCGTAAGTTGCCAAAGTAATGCTTGTCTCATTAACATAATTGAAACTAAGGATAAACACAGTAATATTGAAAGCTGGGATCATATCCACACTCCTTTTCACTCCTAAACTTGCGATAACACGCTATTATTATTATTATTATTATTACGAGCCATTTGTGTCCCACTGCTGGGCAAAGGCCTCCCTCCACTTTTTCCACTCCTCTCCGTTCGTTGCCATGTCAGGCCAGTCCCTCGAAAAGTGGTCCAGCTCGTCCCGCCATCTCCGCCTGGGTCTACCGCGTTGCCTTTTTGTATTTCGTGGGGACCAGTCAGTTATTATTTTGGCCCATTCATTATTTTTCATGCGGCAGATATGGCCGGCCCAGTCCCACTTAAGCTTGGCGGCCTTTTGACATACGTCGGCAATTTGCGTCATGGAGCGAAGTGTGGTGTTCTTGACGTGGTCTGTGAGTTTAATATTAAGAATACTACGCTCCATGGACCGCTGACAAACCGCTAGCGTGGACTTTTGATGTTTGGTCAAGGACCAAGTCTGTGCGCCATAGGTAAGGATTGGGAGAATACACATATCCATGAGCCTGCGCTTTAATTTCATAGGGAGATCGCCTTTCAGCAGCTCCTTCATAGACCAAAAGCTCCTCCAGGCATTTTCAACTCGGCGTGAGATTTCTGCTTCTTGCCTTGCCTGGAAGGAAACTATTTGGCCTAAGTACACATACTCATGGACATACGCAATCTCCACATTCTCTAACCTAATTTTTTTTTGGACGCTGTTTGTCATGACTTTGGTCTTTGACATATTTATCTGCAGTCCGACCCCGCGGCCTGCAGCACTCAGTTCGCAAAGCATTTGCTCTAAGTCAGAGGCTGACGAAGAGAAAAGGACAATGTCATCGGCGAAACGTAGATTTGTTAGTCTTTTCTCTCCGACGACAATGCCCCTCTTGCTCCAGCCGGCTGCCAGCTTTTGAAACACGTCTTCAAGGGCCGCGGTAAAAAGTTTAGGGGACAGAGGGTCTCCCTGTTTTACTCCTTTTTCGATTCGGAAGGATGGTCCTGCGCAGGTATGTATTTTGATTGCAGCTGTGCTATTTAAATATATTTGTTTTAAGAGATGGATGTATGTAGATGGTATGTTTTGTGACTGTAACGATTTGAATAGGGCGCTATGATGAATACTGTCAAATGCTTTGGAATAATCTATAAAGCCTAGATATAATGGTAATTTAAATTCATGATATTTTTCGATTATTTGATTAATTGAATGGAGGTGGTCGGTCGTCGATAAGCCGGGGCGAAATCCCGCTTGCTCGGCAGGCTGATGGGTGTCCAGCTGGTGGGCAATTCGATTTTCGATAACACGCTATAATAATGCAAATATAGACCTAGCTTAAACCAGAGCACATTACTTTTTGAGTATCATCACTCATGAAAGAAGCTACAAAAAAACCGTGTCAGGACTAAGTTGAAAATAGTGAAGGACAGCTCTTCAAACAGGGCCCTACAATGTTTAGAAATGACGTCACATTGAAACCGGTTTTACTGACAGCTGCATCTGCTATTTATTAGCAGGCCTTGACACCGTTGCGATGATGCAAGCCAGAAGACAATGGACTAACTAAATACCAACATCTTAATAATGATATTGACAAACAATCTATTGTGACCAATTATTTTTCAACATCGTAACTATTATCATAATTATTATGGTATAGCGACTAAAAGTGTTGCGTATTCGGATACGATTGATACTTTGTTTAGCGATATTTGTTTGTTTTCACATCACTATGTTGTAATCGTTTTGAATTGACACTTCAGTTTTAAAGTACCTGATTGGTGCTGCTCTTGAGAATGTAATTTCCTTTTTTTATTACAATATTTGCAATGATTTTTGTGATGATGTTGATCAATTAATCGACTTATATAAACGAAATGATAGAACTGTGGACAAACCTTGTGAAGGTATTTTTATAGCTTGACTTTTTCCCAGACAAAAACATTTCTTATTCTACATCTGCAATAAATCAGGATATTTAAAAGGTGATTAAAATCAGGAAAGTAAAACTAGGTAATAGTGTAAACTGATAATTACTTTTCACAATCAGCTGGTTCATTGAATTTTAATTTAAGTTATTATATATAATATTTAAGTTATACTATAAACTTGTCAAAGCAAACGGTCAGTAATGATAGTCAATTCGAAATGATAATCGATTTGTCATACTGGACAAAAAAAAACAAACAACCAAGTCACGTTTGCGAGTACACAAATAACGTAATACATTGCTTCCGACATGACGGTCGTATTAAGATGACCTCATGTGGGAAACAGTGTGGCTTTTTACCTTAAGCAGCCGATGACATCACTAATCAAGAGTACTAACAATCTTCATGATTTTTACGATAAGATCAAGGTAATGAAAAACGGATCATGATTGATTTATTATACCAAGGCTACTAAATACTTGGATTGAATAAATTAAAAATTACCTTGATTTTAATATACACACGCACATTCATGGCCTTATTTCTGAAGGGGCAGTCAGAAACCACAATCTTCTAAATAAAGCTATTATAATCTTATTTTACTGCAAGAAAGAAGAGGATATATTTATAGGTTTTTCTCTTTTTAACGGCAAATAAACATTGATGTATTCGCAACAGCGTAGTAAGAAAGCGAATAGGTATGAAAGATAGTATCGGTGTAAAGATGTGAAAGGGTATGCTCCGTTGGTTCGGGCATATAGAAAGAATCTCAGAAGAAAGAATGGCAAAACAGATATACAATGCGAAAGTGGAAGGATGTAGGTACCAGAAAAGACCTAGACTATCTTACCATGGCCAAATAGACCGGGTCTTATCTGAAGGACAAGTCAAGAGTCTCCGTAACCGGCGAGCGTGTATGAGACGAACTATGAGAGTGGAGGAAGCCAGAGAGGTATGTAAGGAAGGAACCTGTTGGAACTCAGTACTCTCTGCCTACCCCGCAAGGGATCTGGCGTGATGATATAGATAGATAGATAAACATTAAAATAGTTATGGCAAACAGGTTGTGGTTACCCCCTGAAACCCAAAGAAGAACAATCGGAGTATGTTCTAATTTCACAAAAAATATTATCCCAAACAGCGCGTGTAACTAATACGCGGTGGTCTTATAACCACAAAATAAAAATGAAATATGACTGATTTGTGCCAAAACGACAAACTTAGTCCCGTACACGTTAATCAAGTTTTAAAACGAACGTTTTATTACAAAAATCAGATTTTAAAACTAGATAGTTCTGTAATACGGGCCTAAATCTTAAATTGTTTTTGCTTCTTTAGTCACATTTTGAATACACAACGATACAGGAACTCTATTATCTCTAAATACATGTATCCCGGCAGCAGGTAATTAAATGACGACAGCTTGTTTTGATGAAAGCGCTTTGCGCATTGGATTATGCGGTCGCGGGTTGACCTTCTCACGCCACGGGACAATTTTTCCTGTGCCCTACAAAATTTCGGTTTAGATGATTGTATAAGGGAAATTTTATTTATGAACGCTACCATTACAAGGCAAGTATTTTTAAAAAAAAAACAATAAATAAAAATCGACCTATTATTTAATGCTATGGCTCACGTTTTTTAATTAGTAACATAATTAATTAGTTACATGACTTAAGTGACGTTTTATCTCAACAACACAGTTGACAGCGGCGAGTGCGTGTCAACACTCGGGAGTAACGGTACTTAGATCGGTACCGAGAAACGCGATATCATTATCGCAATCCTTGGAACTATCTATATGCTAATCCAGTCACGATAGCTCTAATCGCTTTCAAAAGAGGTTATCAATGTCTATACTCTTTACTCTTACAGTTGCTGGACAACTTTTTTAGCTGTACTTAATAGGCTAACAGGCAGGGGTGGAAGCTCGTTAGTCGAATGGACCCGCTCCAGGTGTCGATGATACTAAACGCTTAATTGTTTGATAATATTCAAAGAAATCGTAATAATAACACAAGAAGTGGACAAGCGCAAGTTCGTATCCATTGTCGCCGCTTTGCTATACATGCACATTTGGAAAAAGAAATAGAAACAGACTTAAATACACTCATATTATTGGTGTGAAAAATATTATTCTATGAATTGTATTACCTTATAACGGTATATACCGTTACAAGTTTTGTAGTTCACGTGGTTCTATAGCATTCGGTGATAATTTTATTAGTTTTCTCACATGTGTGGAGACAAGTTTACGTGGCGATACGACTTCTAGTGCTTTATTATTACGATAATATACTTCATGATTTGAAATCAATATTGTCTGAAATATATAAAATAACACCTGTTGCCTTGGTAAATGTGTATTGGTAATTGTTTTCTATTCTCTAATTTCTCGAAACGTACACTTTGACGAATAAGTACATTTTTTCGATCTTATATTTTCTGAAAACTAAATAAGAACGTTATGTTCATTCACATTTAGACTATTGGAATACCTGCGTTTTAGGTATTACCGAGGTCCATCACTATTACAATTTCACACCTCTACGTAATATGGCAAAGAGATTGATATAATCTAAACAAAACTAAAATATTTTGTGCGCAACCTTCACGTGACGGTTTATTAAAAAGCGCAAGAAAACAGGTTCTACCCAAATATCCGAAGTTTTTGAAATTTTTATCCCACGTTGAAAATTTAGGTGACACCAGCATTAGGCAAAGTTAAGTTATTCAAAACAATGTGTTACAATCGTCAAGTACTTACGTATTCGTAAAAAAATGATAGAATAAAATCCACTGATTTATTAACTGCTATCCAATATTCTAATAATTCCATTATGACCGTAAATTAAGTTAAGCTGGCAACATGAAAGCAATTCATAAATAATTTACGTACGTACCCAATTAAATTAAAATTCCTTGTAAGCAACACTAAAACACTCACTTAAGTTAACTACTAAAATTAACTCGACTAAGAGTAAGCACTCCCAACACTATCCCGAATTAAACTGAACGGGTTTATGCACATGTCAACTCACGCGGAGTATTAAAAAAAATAAAAACTAATATGGCGTCGTGCGCTACTCGTCCTCGTAGGTTAGCCGCGCGACTGACTGGATGAATCACGAACACAGCAGAATAATACTAATTAAACACCACCACAATCTGTTTACGTAATAATATTAAATTTGCATACCATTTTGGACTTTACTGCTTAGTATTAAGGACAGTATCGACGGTAATGTATAGGTATGGTATAAGTTCTCAAAATCTTGGCGCGGTTTTTTATGTGACGTGTTAACTAGTTTTATGAATGAAATACAGCCGGCAACGGCCATTTCTATGAGTAATGGACGTAATGTTAGCAGTTGGTATTATTACGTTTACTAAGTTACACGTTTCACCCAACCGATAATTTATATATTGAAATTTGTATTGAGAAGGAGTTAACTAACAGATGAAAATGTCATTTTTTCAAAATATATATGGCATCAAGTATGGCCCAGATCTTAGAGATGTACCTCGTTCAGCATTTATCGTTTAAAAGAACGGAAATTATAATATAAATGAACATTTAAATATTAATAAATACTAAAAAATCTAAATAAACGCGTTTGATAAATGTATTCATTGACATTTAATCGTTTAAAATAGGAAATGTATTTAAAGTTTTTTTTTGGCTTATCGACGATATGGTAAAGGTAAATATTAATTTTTTGCTTCGCTATTACTAGCTGGAATTTTTACCCTTAGCTTTTTATGTGTATGAATGAGCAGTTGGTTCGATGAGAAGCCTTACAGCTTCGCTGGACAAGAGGGCGAGTGTGAAACAACTATGCTCTAGCCGAAAGTGCAAAGAGGGCAACTAACACAAGATATCTCAAAGGGGGAACAGCCTCGGCTTTTCAGTCGCTATGGGAGACGGCAAAAACTAGGAGTCTCGCCATGGTGGTCTGTATCAGACCGGCCGTCAGAAACATCGCTAACCTCGCCGTCAAGGTTGAAGTCTGATTCTGTGTGCGATATTCAAAAGGGTATCATAATGGGACGGTCGGATTGCAGTCTTGCATGATCTTAACAGAAGCTCAAGTCCTAGACCATAAATTATATATGAGCAAAAGGAAGTAATTAAAGTCTAGACTTCAATAAGCTCTACATTTCGATAACTTATAATGAATTAAACATTCTACATCACAGGAGAAACCCCATTGCCGTCGTCTTCGTCTCATACACGCTCGCCAGTTACGAAGACTCTGGACTATGTAATAATGTGCTCTTTATCCAAGTCAAAGTTCAGGAGGTTTTCTTTTAAATTTATAATATATAACCTGATTTATGGTAAAAATATCATAAACTTATTTTAAATTAAGGCTTCACACTAATATTATTTTTGTAGCAAATAAAACTATTCGTTTACTTCAATATTTTAATAAGATACACATTTTACGACTAAAATAATAAAGAAGTAACTTGAAAACTAACAGTGATTAAAAAATGCCGACTCGATGAAACTCGAGCGCCTAAAACCATTTTTATTAATGAAAAAAAATATAATGCACACAAACGCATCGACTATACATCCAGTGTTGGTAGTGCGTTGACCTTTTGTCATATCGCACTGCCTTCGGGCTGTGGGTCAGTCGATAAATCCCGCAGATTTATCGATAACGATACTTTCTAGGTCGGTAACTGTAAATTCAATGTTTTGACATTTAAGTTGTAAAGGATTATAATGAGAGGTGATTTCTCCGTAAGTACTTTGCAATGCGAATTCATATTTTTAATTAGTAGAAATTGCGGTTAATAAAATGAAATTAAGTATGCAGTAGTTTTCTGTTAAGTATTTTTGAACAGTAGGCGTCAACTTACAAAATATTTCAACAAGCGCGTTCTTTAACAAAATGTCTGTTTTTTTTTTATTTCTTCAAGATCTACATAAGTATGCACTAGTTTAAATTCAATTGGCACGTTATTTAAAAAAATATTTGTGTAAATTAATTGACGATCCTTATCTTTTTCGATGGATGAAAGTTTTGCGTATTCATTTTAATTTGTCGATGTAAAATTATGTTATTCCAATATTTTGGTCAGTTTTCGTGGCAATTTTTAGGAAGGCTTTGTCGTTTTGGCCGATGATTTTGGCTTTCCCTTACGTAATTTCCATTTATTACACACACACACCGTCACGCCTATATTCCCCAAAAGTGGCAGAAGTGTACTGAGTACACCCACGTTTCGCCAACGATGTTAGGTCCCATGTAATAGGGGGCGAGCCTATTGCCATATACCGGTAACAACTCCAGACTCCGGACTCATACTGGGAATTTTTCGTTAGAAAAACTACATTTGTCCGACCTAGGATTTGAACCCAGGACCTCGTGATCACAAAGCGATGCGCTTTGCCACCAGACCAACGAGGCAGTCAATTTCCATTTATTGATATTCCAAATCAGCTATAACGATACGTTGATTTTTCCTATAGTAAAATTGCACTTAACTTTATCAGTTTTAAAGATTCTATACCAAGTGCATCACTAGCGACAAGTACATAAAATAAAAGCGAAGTGATATCCTGCGCCCGCGCCGCCGCGCCGCGCGCACGTGTTCCACGATAATCGTCTCAGTGCACCCCGTCGTACAATGCTGCGTGATCTACATTTAGAACGCTTCTTTCATAAATACGTTATTCAATGGTATCGAGTACGAGTTATAAGTAGTTATATGATGTCAGTAATACTTTTACTGTGTAACGATGAATATAGAAATGTAAGATATCTCTTAAACTTTGTTTGGGGGTGTTCCTTTAGAATAATAATTTTAATTTATTAACAGATCCAAAGCATACGTATGTATGGGATTGCGAAATTGTATAAAATAAGTTATAAAACAAACATTTTTATTTGAGTCATTGCGGCAATAGTGTTCATCTATCTCGGCAACCTGTTTGATATTAGTTGAATTGTGTCACTGAATAAAGTAATAATAAGTTCACAGGCGCTCGTAGCGCTGTGCGACCGCGGTATTCTTACCGATTACCAAGGTTAAGCAGCGTTCGACTCGGTCGGCCCGAGATGGGTGAACGTTTGTGGCATTTTCATATTCGAGCGTCTCCGTGCTTCGGAAGGCACGTTAAGCCGTTGGTCCCGGCTACCTCTTAATGGGGTAGTCGTTAAGCCGAGTTGGAAGCCTTAATAGGCGGCTTGATAAGTTCCAACAGCAGGTGGCCACAAACCTGCCTCCACCAATCCGCACTGGGTCCGCGTGGTGGAGTATGACCTAATCTCTCTCACCTCGATTTGTGAGGGAAGGCCTTTGTCCAGCAGTGGGCAGTATAGGCTGACATTATTAAGTTCACACTCCAGTTCGTATGAAAACTATTCACGTACAATCAAGCAGGTTCATCAGCGTTTTAGAACGTTCATACAACAACTCAACCACATGAATCACGGTAACCAAGTAGAGAACACCCGAGAATCCACCATGATTAATTCTTATATAAGAATAACATCAGGAACACATTAAAATAACTAGGTTATCAAGATAAGAGGCAGCTAAGCTCAATAGGCGAGACTAACCACAAAGGAATGTCTGTTATTCAAACACCGACTAACTATTGTGCTATGTTTATCATGTCAATCACTACGGTCTACAATTCAAAAATATGACCTTGCCTTTAATTTTCAAAATTTGTGTCAAGTCCTACAAACTATTAGTACTCGTACTACTGCTTTGTTTGAAATAGCGAGCTTAAATCAATCATTGATATTTGTTTGCAATCATTATAAACAATAACGCATCCCCGAAATTCAAATTATAATATATGCTATTTATGAAACCATGAATGTTTTCGAAATTAACTGCACATACTTTATAACATAATCGTGTATGAAACTATAATGTATTGGGCCGATTTGAAATACATTTCACAGTTTGTCATCACTATATACTAAAACTTGTATATACTAAAATGTACGTGTTTCGAATTTCTCGGAGTATAGTGACCTCACTAAGAGCAAAGGAAACACAATTTTGTGTGATTTTTTACATGTCTACCGACTTAGTGGTTCATAATCGTGAGGAATGGCAAGCAGACGGTGAGTGACCGTCTCGTACATTGTATAACGATGGATTTCCTCCAGGAAAGTAGCGCCTGACTCTATTCTTTAGGGTAAAAAAGATATGTATTAACTTACTTAAAATAACTTTTTTACAGAATAATTAAAACAATTAAAGATTTTTCTTATCTGGTAAGAAAATATCGATAAGTGAAAATAAAATACTACCACCACTACGTATCTCCAAGACTGTAAGCAGTCCAAATGCGTAGACTTAAATCAAACAATAACAAGGTATTAACTTTCTTTAAAGGGCAAAATGTTTGGACTGCGGCAACGGGCTCAACTTGTCATGAACCATGACGTGTATTTTATATTCTAAAATATACATTTTGGCGTTTCACACGTCTATTTTTACTACTCTGGCCAAATTAAGAAATTGTATTACATAAAGAAACAAGTTACGTCATCATCATCATCATCTCAGCCTATACTTGTCCACTGCTGAACATAGGCCTCCCCAATCGCTTTCCAGCGTAACCGGTCCGATGCCACCTGCATCCAACGACTTCCTGCCATTTTCACAAGATCGTCGGTCCATCTGGCAGGCGGTCGTCCCACGCTGCGCTTGCCAATACGTGGTCTCCACTCTAGAATCTGCCTGCCCCAACGCCCGTCCGATCTTCGCGCTATGTGGCCCGCCCATTGCCACTTCAGCTTGCTAATCTTAAGGGCTATGTCGGTGACCTTGGTTCTTCTACGAATCTCCTCATTCCTGATTCGATCACGTAGAGAAACGCCGAGCATAGCTCTCTCCATAGCTCGCTGAGCAACTCTGAGCTTTTTTATGAGACCTATAGTAAGAGACCACATCTCTGATCCATATATCATCACTGGTAACACACATTGACTAAAAAGTTACGTAGATTTATTCAAATATTATGACGTTCATAGTTTAACAATGCTGTCCAAAAATATTAAAATTTTAGTAAAATGTAAGAATAAGTTACAGAACGAAACATTATATATCGTTAAAACGGCATGACTTTATCATTCTGTAAGCTATAATTATGTTTAATTTAGATATAATAGCAAATCACCAATATTGGAAACATTTTATTAAATTATTCATTATTTCAAGCGTATAATTGAATAGGTATGATATAATTCAGAAAAAATAGAAGATTAGATTGACGGAACTACCATAATCTCGCGCAGAAATATATTGGTGCATAAATAACCCTATATTTTTGAAGGCCCGAGGCAGCATCTGTCGTTCTAAACATCTGTCAGACCTTAATTTCGATCGACCTAACAGATAAATTAGATACCAGCTGATCGTGTTGAGTATGTTTAGACATACTAAAGTGGTATTTTAACATCCAAGATATAATACCTTGTTTATATTCTATTTCTCTACTCATTTAATGTTTAATCAAGTATATTTTATTACTGGGTGTACTCAGTACACCCCTGCCACCCCCGCTTGGGTAATATAGGCGTGACGATGTGTGTGTTAAGTATATTTTCATATTTGTATAGATATTTTTCAGTATTAAGTAAATATTATTTAAGAAGAAACAAATTATTTCCTTTTCTTGCTATTATACATCATCATCATCATCATCATCTCAGCCTATACTTGTCCACTGCTGAACATAGGCCTCCCCAATCGCTTTCCAGCGTAACCGGTCCGATGCCACCTGCATCCAACGACTTCCTGCGATTTTCACAAGATCGTCGGTCCATCTGGCAGGCGGTCGTCCCACGCTGCGCTTGCCAATACGTGGTCTCCACTCTAGAATCTTTCTGCCCCAACGCCCGTCCGATCTACGCGCTATGTGGCCCGCCCATTGCCACTTCAGCTTGCTAATCTTAACGGCTATGTCGGTGACCTTGGTTCTTCTACGAATCTCCTCATTCCTGATTCGATCGCGTAGAGAAACGCCGAGCATAGCTCTCTCCATAGCTCGCTGAGCAACTCTGAGCTTTTTTATGAGACCTATTGTAAGAGACCACGTCTCTGATCCATATATCATCACTGGTAACACACATTGACTAAAAACTTTAGTCTTAAGGCACTGAGGTATTTTGGATGAGAAGATGTTGCGCAGTTTCCCGAACGCTGCCCAGCCGAGTTGGATTCGTCGATTGACCTCTCTCTCAAAGTTGAACCTACCTAACCGGACTACCTGTCCCAGGTAAATGTATTCGTCGACAACTTCAAGAGTAGAGTTCCCAACGGTGAGTGCGGTGGGTACGACATGGACTTTAGACATTATTTTCGTTTTGTCCATGTTCATTTTAAGACCCACTTGTTGAGATACTCTGTTGAGGTCACCGAGCATTCGTCCTAGATCTTCCAGCGACTCCGCCACGACCACAATGTCGTCGGCAAATCGAAGGTGAGTGATGTATTCGCCATTGATGTTGATGCCAAGTCCTTGCCATTCCAAGAGCTTGAAGGCGTCCTCTAAGGTGGCCGTAAACAGTTTCGGAAAAATGACGTCTCCCTGCCTTACTCCTCTTTTTATGGGGATCGCTTTCGTGCACTGCCCCTGTACTCGGACTGACATGGTGGCGTTATTATACAAGCACCTCAACACCTCAATGTACCGATAGTCAATGCGGCATCGCTGGAGAGATCTAAGAACCGCCCAAGTCTCGATCGAATCGAAGGCTTTCTCATAGTCCACAAACGCCAAGCATAGTGGCCGATTATACTCCTCGGTCTTCTGTATAATCTGCCGCAGCGTATGTATGTGGTCTATGGTACTAAAGCCTTTCCGGAAACCGGCTTGTTCGGGAGGCTGGAAGTCATCAAACCTGCGTTCGAGACGATTCGTAATGACTCTCGAAAACAACTTATAAACATGGCTCAGCAGTGTGATGGGCCTATAATTCTTCAGTAAAGTGTTATCACCTTTCTTGAAAAAGAGTACCACCACACCCCTGTTCCACGCTTCCGGTGTTTTTCCTTCGAGCAAGACGGAATTAAACAGCCTCTGAAGGACTTTAAGTACCGGCGATCCGCCCGCTTTCAGAAGCTCTGCGGTAATTCCGTCTTCACCCGGCGCTTTGTTGTTTTTAAGGTGTTTGAGAGCCATCCCAATCTCGTACAGGCTGATGTCCGGGATATCTTCTGTGTAGTGTCGGGTTAGCTTGGCTCTTGGGTCTTTTACCAAGTCAACAACAGGTTCAGCTACTGAGGTATACAACTGCCCATAGAACCTCTCTATCTCCCTGAGCACCTCTGACCTATTCGACGTTACGTTTCCGTCCTCCGTCTTCAGCTTCGTCAACTGGCTTTGCCCAATAGACGCGTCTCTTGCAAACACTTTGGAGCCCTTGTTCTGCTCTATGGTCTCCTCAATACGTCTTGTATTGAAGGACCGTAAATCGTGTCGCAAGGACTTCAATATCTGTCCATTGAGCTGCCTATAGGACTTAGCATCATCGGAGGTTTGGAGTGTCATGGTACGTCGCTCAGCCATAAGGTTTCGGGTGTAGTCAGATAGCTTTTGAGGCCTATTTTTACGGTGGGGCTTAAAATGCTTGGACCCGACCGTATGGACAGTCTCTACCAACCTATTGTTGATTTCGTCCACTGATGCGCTGCTGTCTAGCAATTCGAGCTATTATACAACAGCTTCCATAATTTGTGTGTGTGTGTGTGTGTAAATGATCTACACTGTTGGCCGCGGGACCTTTATAGCTTCACCGGACAAGAGGGCACCTCCACCGATCTGCTCTAGGTCCGCATGTTAGAGTATGACCTATTCTTCATTTCCTCGATTTGTGAGAGGCGTTCGCCCAACAGTGGAACGTGGGACAGTATAGGATAATTTATTTAAATACAACAAAACTTAGTTATACTATTAAATATCATAACCGATAACGATGCATCAATATTAATATTCATATCGATATCATATCGTTAACTTGACACGACTGCCGTCAAACACTAGTTATACGCAGTTATACAATAACCTGTCACATTTTAAGTTAATTTTTAAGAGAATTTAGCCTTTATGCATGGTGATTTAAATTCAATTTTACTGTAATACCAAGTATATTGTTAAAAGATTAATGCATAACTGAGCTTTAATGTGTTCGATTCTAATTTGAAAACGAGAATTCCGATGAAGGATAAAGTTAGAAAATGGCCGCCCGCCGCGCACGCGTGCTCCCAAATTACACAGGATCCGTTGGTCGTGTTGGGACGGTGTATTTTCGGTAATTAACATCAATAATTATTGTTTCGAATGCGTGCGTTAAACTGTTTATGTATTTCGGAGGATTTTATTGCGTGTTACAGATTTACGTCGAGTAGAAATGCGTAGTATATTAACTAAGTATGTTAGATACTTTTGACTCTATAAAATCAAAGAATATCTAAAATAGGTGTGCAGAGACGAGGCAAAACGAACCACATTGTAATTCTGCGAGTTGTGAACTCTACATAGCGTCGTCTGAGTAAAATTCTTGCATGTACGAAAGGACGACGAACTATACAAGAAGATAAAATTGTGCTATGTATTTTTTTTTATTAATCTAATTTTCACGAATCCATAGAGAACATGACAGATCCAAATGTCAAAACAAATGAAATATTGCCACTTTAAGACGACTACTATAGAGCTAGCAAACTAACAACAAAGTTTAATGTTTTTATTAAATTTAGATTCAAAATAAAATATTATCGATCTTTATTACACGATTTAAGAAGAAGTTTTAGTTGTATAAGATTGAATATTTTTTTATTTCTACAATCGACAAAAAAATATACTGTCGTACATTTGTAATGGTGGGGTACACCCCTATTTTAAAAGGACCCAATCCTGACAATACTATTTAAATGAAAATTTGCTCAGTAGATATGTGAACACAGCTGTATAGCTGCAGTATACAGTAATCAATTTGTTATTTAGAGTAGTGTGAGACGTTTTTAAATACACTCGAGACAACTTCCATTTATGCTGCAAAGTTTAGGATATAATATCAGCCTATACTGCCCACTGCTGGGCAAAGGCCTTCTCTCACAAATCGAGGTGAGAGAGATTAGGTCATACTCCATCACGCAGACCCAGTGCGGATTGGTGGAGGCAGGTTTGTGGCCACGTGCTGTTGGAATTTATCAAGCCGCCTTTAAGGCTTCCAACTCGGCTTAACGACTACCACATTAAGTGGTAACCGGGACCAACGGCTTAACGTGCCTTCCGAAGCACGGAGATGCTCGAATATGAAAATGCCACAAACGGTCACCCATCTAAGGCCGACCGAGTCGAACGCTGCTTAACCTTGGTGATCGGTAAGAACACCGCAATGGCACAGCGCTACGACCGCCGAAATTGCATTTTCGAGGGTTTTACTCTAATGCCTCGTATATACGAGGCAAGTTAGTAAAAAATTCAAAAGTCACGTTAACTTTTGACCGTAAAAACACTCATTTCTGGTAAAAAAAAACTTCTATAAATATGCCGTATTTGGAGTTGCAAGCCCAAGAAAAATTCCAGTAGAAAAAAATGTGGCCGGAATAAATGCCGGCAAACACCGAATGTGAATGGAAAGTAATCTTTTAATTATTTCAAATTGATTACGATACCCTAAACTGAAAAAAACTACTACTAAATTGTTTTTTTTTATAATATTTACGATTTTCTAGTATTTACGAATATTTTCATGAACCTGATGACATCCCTTTTAATATTTCCTTTGAATAACATGAATATCTAGTAAGATTACCAGGTATGCTATTTGTTAGATATGATACATTTTAGTCATGATCCATTTTAGGCACTCCACTTATTAGTAAAGATGCATTTTAGGCATCATACTAACAAGTAGGATGTCAAAATGCACCATGATTAACAAGCGGGATGCCAAAACGCAACACGATCCTACTTTTGAATCATGATGCATTTTAGACATTCTGCTTGTTAATCATGATCCGTTTTAGATATTCTGCTTGTTAATCAAGATGCGTTTTAGACATTCTGCTTGTTAGTCATGATGCGTCTTAGCATCCTGCTTGTTAATCATGATGTGTTTTAGACATCTTACTTTTGAATCATGATGCGTTTTAGACATTCTGCTTGTTAATCACGATGCGTTTTAGACATTCAGCTTGTTAATCAAGATGCGTTTTAGACATTCTGCTTGTAAATCATGATGCGTTTTCAGCATCCTGCTTGTGAATCATGATGCGTTCAGATATTCTGTTTGTTAATCATAATGCGTTTTAACATCCTGCTTAGTAATTATGATGCGTTTTAGCATTCTGCTTGGTAATCATGATGCGTTTTAGCATGTTGCTTGTGAATCATGATGCGTTTTACCATCCTGCTTGTTAATCATGATGCGTTTTAGACATTCTATTTGTTAATCATGATGGCACCCTGCTGATGATCCATGATCACAGCTGGACTAGAATTAATTGTGAAAAAATTAAATTGCAATTCAATTTTTTATTTTTAAAACGTAGCCCTACACTAGGATTTCTTTCTGTGTCGATGTTGCGTTTACAAACATGAAAATTCACAAACACAAGAAATACCTCGACCGAAACAAATAATTATGGGTAACACAAATATTTGTGTTTGGTCAAACAGTTGGCGGAGCGGCTTAAGCACTTAACCAATGCACTAAATCGTCCGTCAAATTAAAATATCTATCTATATCATCACGCCAGATCCCTTGCGGAGTAGGCAGAGAGTACATAGTTCCCACAGGTTCTTTCCTTACATACCTCTCTGGCTTCGTCCACTCTCATAGTACGTCTCATGCACGCTCGCCGGTTACGGAGACTCTTGACTTGACCTTCAGATAAGACTCGATCTATTTGGTCATGGTAAGATAGTCTAGGTCTTCCCCGGTACCTACATCCTTCCACTTTCGCATTGTATATCTGTTTTGTCAATTAAATTAAAATAGTTCGGATTTTTTGTCTGTTTATTTTTGGTTTTTAAGTTCCCGACGTTTCGAGTGCTCTACAGCACCTATGGTCACGGGAGGGACTGAGACGTTTGGCGTTCAAAAGTTATTGTTATTCCGAAGTATTAAAGAATTAATTAAATTACAATTGAAATTTCAATTCATTGATCCTACAATTAAAAGATTAATTAAATAGTGACTGCCTCGTTGGTCTAGTAGCAAAACGCATCGCTTTGTGATTACGAGATCCTGGTTTCAAATCCTAGGTCAGACAAGTGTAGTTTTTCATACTAAAACCTCCCAGTACGAGTCCGGAGTCTGGAATTGTGCCCGGTGTATGGCAATAGGCTCGCCCCTATTACATGGGACCTAACATCGTCGGCAAAACGTGGGTGTACTCAGTACACCTCTGCCACCCCCACTTGGGGAAAATAGGCGTGCCGTTATTTTTTTTAAATTGAATAATGCCCATCCCGGTTCCTACTGCATTTAAAGTATCCTGCTTTCATATATTTGTAGAGATTTGGGTTTTAAGACAACTCGCTCATAGCCCTGCTTAAGTTCCATAACTCCTCGGTCACGTTTTCCTATACCTTAGGGCGACTTGTGAATTACTTGCGCCGACTTTAGAAAGTTTTTCAAGGCTCAACTATACACGGGTCTTTATATACACAAAAACATTTTACCTATATTAATAACGTATGGTAAATTAAACTTTAATAACATATAAATATAGTCATATTTCGAGATGAGTGGTTTAAATACTTGATGGGTTATTGCATTAAAATTTTATATTATAATGATAATAAAAGTAAAAGCATTTCGTAGTTTCCAATATTTTAAAGGAAAATAGACTTTCTAATTTAACGTGGTAACAAAATGGTGTTTAGTATCTGTAAAATAGTTGTGATAGCGTGTTAATGTCTTCGCGTATTAGTACGGCTTACGAGCGATATAATATAAATGAAAACCGCTAAACCACGCTAAACGCCATCGAAAAACGAGAGAGGACTTAATACGAAAAGATAAGAATAACCTTACGCTAGCAAAAGGCGAAGATACCGCACACAGGATCAGACACCGACCTCACCGGCGAGGTCGAAGAATCCCTGCCCGTCGGCCGGTGCAGAGCATCACGGCGAGCGAGACACCTAGCTCTCTCCCATAGCGACTGCCCAAACCGAGGCCGTTCCTCCTTGAGGTGCCCTTGAGCTAGTTGCACCCTTGTCCTTCTGGATCGAGCGTTGTGGTTACACGCTCGCCCTCTTCTCCGGCGAAGCTATAAAGGCCCGCTAGCGCACCTTACGCTAGCGATATGCTGTCCTTGTCACACAACAAAGTTACTAATGGTTACTAAATAAACATAAACGTGACAACACGCTTACTGGCTAGCGTCATTTGGGTCCAAATAGTTGAATTCGTCACGCTAACACTTAAGGTTTCGCCACATACTGACGCAGCGTGACGGGAGCGCGATGGTGGCGCGGCTTGGGGAGTTGTAATGTACTGAAATGTACGGGAGACGCCACACAGCGCAGCCCCGCTCGGCGCGACGGCAAACGTCACAACCAAACGTAGCCGAGCGCTTTCGTCGCACTCCGTCAGCTATATGACTAAACCTTTAAGCTCAGGTTATTGCGGATTTTTTAGTGACTTTTGTGTCCATAGACCACTATACAGACTAATACAGAAAGAGAGCATCATGCCAAAAGTTGTTACCATGTTGTAGCATTTATATGTCAATCTAAATAACTTTTATTCTTTCGAATTGCTTTTTAATTTTGGTTAGAAATTGAACAGATGATCGAGTGGGAAAATAAAAAAAGTGTGATTTGATTGAAGAGAGGTCTGTAAGGAAAGAAACTGTTGGAACTATGTACTCTCTGCCTACCCCGGAGGGATCTGGCGTGATGATATAGATAGATAGAATTTGTATATGTTGTAAGACTGCTGGACAAAGGCAAAGGCTTTCCCTAAAAATCCATCACTACTACCGGTGGTGTACGCATTTATCTTTAACGCAAAAAGCAAATTTATGTAGGCAAAATCCCTTTTCATATTTACAATTTATTTACAAGCTTTTATTTAATCTATAATAATTTTTGGCATACATATGTATGTCCGATGACAATGCAGTAATATGGAGTAGAAGTAATAGGTATATCATGGAGCTGATCTCATGATGGACTCGGAAGGTGGCCATAGGAACATGTGAACTATATAACGTAACCTTCTCGTGTTTAGGCTTGTTAGATAGGCATTGAGAAGTACTATCCAATCAGATGTTTAGGTTCTGATGATACCGAAAGGTAGCCAATGGAATCACCCAACTACTCAATGGGCTCGTTGGATCTGTCTTGACGAGTTCTGTAGACCCGGATGATGTTCAGGGTCTGATGATGGAGCCGGAGGATGGCCAACGGGACTACCCAACTACTCAACATGATCCCGCCGTCTATGGGCTCGTTGGATTTGTCTTGACAAGAACCTACCATAGTGTATCTCGGTCTACGTTGTGTTTTTGCTTAAAAGTTTAATTTATAAAGATCTTTTCAAATTAAAATTATTTTGTATTTCATGGCATAAAATTAAATGGATGCACAGTCACCAATACAGAAGTCTTTCGATTCAACATATCAGCAAAACCTACGATCTTATAAAGAAGTCTTTATAATTACCTGTGAACAAAGAAAAATATAATTAATTTATATTTAATATATAAACAATCGTAACAAGCATTAAACTGTACTTCGATTTTATTTTTTAATTTCAACGGTAAATGGGGGGGTCTAGCCCGATCATATCCGTACGGAACTTGGACGCACCACAATATGTGTAAACACTATAAGACTTCTTAGCTTATTTCATGTCTGCAAGAGGGTGAGAACCACAGAGAAACAAATTGTTATCCACAGAACTCGTGTGGGTTCTTATTATTTACTAGATGTACCCGCGATTTCGTTTGCGTAATTTCAGGTATCTGTAGGCATTTTGTAGACGAAGTCACTTTTCGTGCAAAAACAATGAAAGCAGGATAAAGGCAGTCAATACGGGGGCTCTGCAGAAAATGTGCGGACCTTTTGATTTTTCAGGATAAACGCTATACAATATGAGATATCCGCATGCAATGTTTCATCCAAATCCGCCTGGTAGTTTTTGCGTGATAATGGTTCATATCCTTGGACAAACAGTCAAACAGACACGAAATCCAAAAATTGTAGAATTGGCTTCTAAATTAGTAGTATGATACCCCTGCGTTGTTATTTCCGAAAGATATACCATGTACAGTCACTATTTCGTTAGTTTTAATATATGTTTAGATATATACGATGTTTTACTTTTAGCTACAAACCGTTTGATTTTTTAAAACATAAGTTTACTACATTGTCTGTTACATGAAATATCTCCGTGGTAAGTTTCATTAACATCTGAAGAGTAGTCATCTTTGGAACAATAAAGGATTTATCAAAATCGACTTTTTTCTTTCTTCCGAAACTGTTTTATCATCATCATCATCTCAGCCTATACTTGTCCTCTGCTGAACATAGGCCTCTCCAATCGCTTTCCAGCGTAACCGGCTCGATGACGTCTCCCTGTCTTACTCCTCTTTTTATGGGGATCGCCTTCGTGCACTGCCCCTGTACTCGGACTGACATGGTGGCGTTATGATACAAGCACTTCAACACTTCGATGTACCGATAGTCAATGCGGCATCGCTGGAGAGATCTAAGAACCGCCCAAGTCTCGATCGAATCAAAGGCTTTCTCATAGTCCACAAACGCCAAGCATAGTGGCCGATTATACTCCTCGGTCTTCTGTATAATCTGCCGCAGCGTATGTATGTGACCTATGGTACTAAAGCCTTTCCGGCTTGTTCTGGAGGCTGGAAGTCATCAAGCCTGCGTTCGAGACGATTCGTAATGACTCTCAAAAACAACTTATAAACATGGCTCAGCAGTGTGATGGGCCTATAGTTCTTTAGTAAGGTGTTATTACCTTTCTTGAAAAACAGTACCACCACACCCCTGTTCTATGTGTCTTTTACCAAGTCAACAACAGGTTCAGCTACTGAGGTATGCAACTGCCCATGGAACCTCTCTATCTCCTTGAGAACCTCTAACCTAATCGACATTACGTTCCCGTCCTCCGTCTTCAGCTTCGTCAACTGACTTTGCCCAATAGACGCGTCCCTTGCGAATACTTTGGAGCCCTTGTTCTGTACTATGGTCTCCTCAATACGCCTTGTATTGAAGGACCGTAAATTGTGTCGCAAGGACTTCAATATCTGTCCATTGAGCTGCCTTAGGACTTAGCATCATCGGAGGTTTGGAGCGTCATGGAACGTCGCTCAGCCATGAGGTTTTTGGTGTATTCAGACGGTTTTTGAGGCCCATTTTTACGGTGGGGCTTTAAATACTTGGACCCGACCGTATGGACAGTCTCTACCAGCCTGTTGTTGATTTCGACCACAGATGCGCTGCTGTCTAGCAATTCGAAGCGGTTTGACAATTCGAGTTGAAAGTTGTCGTGGTTTTGGATATGTGCATTAGAAGGTCGGAGCGTAGACTTCATCAGACGCGATCTTTCCATTTTGACATTAATATTTAATGTGCCTTTGACCATTCAGTGATCACTGCCGGTTTTTACCTTGTGAATTACGGAGACATCATTAAATATTTGTCGCTTGATGCTCATGATGAAATCTATCTCATTATTGTAAAACCATCAGGGCTCATCCAGGTCCATTTCCTATGAGACGGCTTCTGAAAGAAAGAGTTCATCATAAAGAGTCCCTCTTTCCCCAGAAATTCGGCCAGCCTCGGACCCCTAGGGTTGCGCTGCCCATATTCAAATTGCCCCACTCTCAACTCATCATTGCCCCGTTTGCCCGGCCGCGCATTGAAGTCACCCAAAACCACTGTAAAGTGCGCTTTGGAAGTATGTATGACTCTACTAATGTCCTCATACATAACTTCGACCTCATCATCTAAGTATGCCGAGGTCGGTGCGTAGACCGGTAGTGATAGACACAACTTTGTTTATGAGTGGCTTGTAGACGATAAATCCGACACCACCTTGGGACTGCTGTTCACCATCCCGGTAGTAAAACCAGTTGCCGGATTTTAAGGTTATCCTGTCCTCGCCCTCTCTTCGGACCTCCGATAGACCAACAATACTCCATCGCAACTTGTTTATCTCTTCTTCCAGCTCAACTGTCCTCAATGTGCGTGCGTTGTATGTCACCAGGGCCAATTTTCGTTGCTGTTTAGCCGAATCTCTGCCGGAGATTCTTCGCACCCCTTGTCCGATCGTTACCATGGTTGCTACCGTGGCCAGAACGAACAGGACCGCCGGGGAATAGGGGCCTGGTTTTATTCATTGCTTCCATAATAATTGGGTGGATTTGCCATACTCGCCACGCTTGGCAGGCGGGTTGACGAGCGCAGTTTTTGGTCGTACAAGTGTTAAGGGAACGCTGCTGCCCATACCTTAGTAAGAAATAGTTTAATTTTCTGAAAATATGAGTATATAAAATTGTGACATATGCCACTGGAGTACCAGTGAGCGATTATTTCACGAAGTTATCGTAACACGTCGTGATTTTCATAGCGATAGACCCAGACAGGATTTATACACACTCATAGCTTTTAGACTCTTGACTTATAACAAAAATATAATAAAACATATAAATAATTATACTTAATGATACCTGGTGGCCTATGACTCCCATCTAAGAGGTCTATAACCTGTAACGGGCCATAATGCAATTAACCTGAATAAAAAAGCGCAATGGAAACTTACAAGTCCATTACCTTATACTAAATAATATGCTTTTATGAATTGGCAAGTCACTTAGCGAAGTAAAAAGTTATATAGGTAATATTTTTTAAGACGCATAGATAGAGATACCGCTATAGGTCATAACGTTTTTTTTTAAATTGGTTTTAAAAAATAACAAAGAGCAACGAACAGTAAATAAGACTTTTATCCATAGGTCCTAAAAGTATCTGGTACTAAAAAATGACTGCCTCGTTGGTCTAGTGGCAAAGCGCATCGCTTTGTGATCACGAAGTCCTGGGTTCAAATCCTAGGTTGGACATGTGTAGTTTTTCTAACGAAAAACTTCCCAGTACGAGTCTGGAGGCTGGAATTGTTCCCGGTATATGGCAATAGGCTCGCCCCCTATCACATGGGACCTAACATCGTCGGCGAAACGTGGGTGTATTCAGTACACCTCTGCCACCCCCGCTTGGGGAATATAGACGTGACAGTGTACTTAAAAATATTATAAATGTGAACGTTTAGAATAAAGTGTAAAAGTAATCCATTTGTTTACCTTTGCGCGCCTAAATAGCTAAAAAAAATTACAAGCATTTCAACCTGGGAATGGACATAGCTCTGTCTTTTGCTTGTTTAGGTGCTCACCTTTTGTCACCAAATAAAAACGCAGACGAAGTCGCGGGTAACAGTTACAGCTATTTAGGGCGACATGGTCAGATCAAAAGTTATCCTGATCATTCATGTCACCACTACTATGATGTACTACGAACGAAATAATATTTCAATGTTTCTGTAGTCTCCACCAAAGAGGACATATACAACAACCTACCTGCTAAAACGTTTATATTTGAGATATTTTTGTTACATATACATAAAATCACTATGATGATCGTTATCCCAGAGGTAGAGAAAGAATTACTAAACAATTTAGTATCATAAAATATCGTCGATATTTTTTACCAATGAAAATAGGTATAGCCCACTGGCTATAGAAACCGAATGATGATGATAATATCACAATGCTAGGATAAAGGCCTCGTGCTTATGCATGATATGCATTATATTCCAAGAAATATTCGTTCGAGTATTATGCATACTTTATCTACATAAAAAATATGTATCGTCTTTGACAATTAAAAAAAAAGCAAATAACTGCAACGCCATCTATTTTGTCTCAACAGTAATTAAACTAAACGCCGCATCATATTATAACGAAACAATTTTTCATAAGTCCTTTTATTATCTCAATTATTTAATTGTATCTTTCGTAACTCGTAGCTGAGTAAATAATGTAATTAAACAGTAACGCGATACGCGATAAACACGTTATAAAGAATGTTGTTTTTCCTTCGCACGGCCATCTTCCGGCTTCTTTGTTTGCGCGCGTCAAGTTTTGTTCACATCTTTGTTACAATTTATAAATGCATTATAATTTTAATATATAAAAGAGGTTTTTTTTAAACACGCTTTTATAGCAAAAGCAAAACGAGATATCTTGTTTACTTAAGGAGTTTCTATGGCCATCTTCCTGCGCCATCATCAGACCCTGGATACCACCTGAGTCTAAAGTACTCGTCAAAACAAATCCAATGAGCCCAAACACGGCAGGGATATATTGAGTAGTTGGGTGATTCCACTGGCTACCTTTCGGTATCATCATCAGACCCTGACCACTATCTGGTTGCATAGTACTTGTCAATACCAATCTGACAAGCCTAAAAACGAGGGGGTTACGTTGTATAGTTCATAAGTTCCTATGGCTACTTTCCGACTCCATCATCAGACCAGGTCAATAATATTGCATGGTCACCAAACTTACATACGAATCTCAAATTTCAGCTCAATCGGATACTCACAAACGCTTGAAAAATAGATCACAAGATTTGAACAGGAAAAAAAGACAGACATACGAAAATTGCAAGTTAAATCACAGCTTCTAATTTTATTTTATTTTTTATTTTTAAAAATAAGGGACAAAAAACAGTTACATGTTCTGTGTTACTTAAAAAATAACGGGTAGATTGATATTGGATAAACATATAACCCACGGCTTTGTCCACGGAGTAAACTAAAATGCTGTTAAAAAGAATAATCATGTGCGCTGGCCGACCAGCATGTATTAGCATGAAAAAAAAAATCAACAACTAGAGATTGCCACTTCTAGACGAGCTAAGTTTATTATTGATCATCTTTTTAAATTGATACTCCGAGTGGGCAAAGATGTCAACATCAGGAAAGTGCGTGTTATATGTTTCCAAGAGCCGACGTAGCGGGACCCGCACACCAGCATTAGTTCTGCACCTAGGTGTATAAAACAAACAGGGTGCACGAACCCCACGTACCATCGCAGTTCTAGGTACAACATAACATATGTCATTCGTGAGGTCATTACAGTCGAACTTATTATTACATAAGCCAAAGAGCATCATGCTCATAAGCAAAATACGCCTAGACTCCAAGCTAAACAAATCATAACGCGTTAATAGTTAAGAATAGGGGATCCTAGTGAGAAAACATTTATAGTGCATGAAACGCAGAAACTTTTTTTGCACCATTTCAGCCTGTGAATATATTTGTGATAAAAGGGACTCCAAATTGGTACTGCAAATTCCATCTGAGAACGGATTAAAGCTTTATATAAAAGTAAAAGTGTGGAGTACATCCAGTTTGAAATCTTTACTAGTCCGTATGACAAAACCGTACATTTTAAAAGGCTTTACTGACAATATTATCAATATGGAGATGAAAGTGAAGCTTTGAATCGAGAATAATACCTAGATCACGGATGGAATCAACTTTACTCAGTGAAGTATTATTTAAAGAGTAGTTATAAGTGAAAATATTTTTGTATTTTTGTAAAGACAGAACTATCTATCTCTTCTATATGATCGAACCAGATCCCTTGCGAGGTGAGCAAAGAGTAGCTCGCAACAAAATCTTTCTTTGAGCAAAATTAAAGCCTTCCGATCCTAGCTACGGGTGAATAGCAGAAACAAATAATTATGGGTCAAAGATTTGTCCTGTTCGGGAATGGAACTCGCGACTATTCAACCCAGTGGGCGGAGCAGCGTAAGTTCTTACCGTCGTCCGTCATATAAACTGAAAACAAAGGATTCGAATCGATATTATTTCGAAGAAAAGGCTGAAATATCGCCTTAGACCTTCTTCGAAGTCCAATGTAGACACGAGTACCTATTAGCAAGCACTTTCTATGCAGTACGCTCGTTGGGTCATTCATTACCGCACGTAAGCGTATTTTAGCGACCGATAATCCTTGCTGCAATGTAGAGTCTGCAGAAAAGATGGATACAGATTTTGAATACTCTAATAATAAAATTCTAAAGATATAACGATACAAATACACTAATGCGTCGACTGTTTTTTTGTATTTAAAATCATTATTCTGTATAAGCAAGTATGACATGCATTAAAGTAATTCTTATCTAAAGGACAAATCAAGAGTCTCCGTAACCGGCAAGCGTGTATGAGACGAACTATGAGAGTGGATGAGGCCAGAGAGGTATGTAAAGAAAGAACCTGTTGGAACTCTGTACTCTCTACCTACCCCGCATGGGATCTGGCGTGATGATACAGATATAGATATAGATTAGAGTAATTCCAAATAGGAATATTAATAAAATTTCTGTGACACAAATGAATCCAGTATTAAACATCTTTGATTTGTCCCGATTGCATTGCTGATGTCAATCGTTTTGATAAGAGTCCACCTCTTTCTGGGTTTACCGCGATGTCGTTTCCTGCAAGGTGCCCCCGCGATGCCCTTACCTTCCTCCTTTCGGATAAAAATACCCCACTCAGGATCAGGATCAGACACGGACCTCGCCGACGAAGTTACGGAATTCCTTGCCCGCCTGCCGGTACAGAGCACCACAGCGCGGCACCCACTATATGCCCTCCCCATTAGCGACAGCCCAAGCCTGCTGCACGCTCGCAGTCTTGGCCGACGAAGTTGTAAAGGCCTCTCGGACTGAGCGTTGACCATTCGCACATACATAAAATCCCGCAAGATGGGACCCACTGCATGGTTTTTTCCCAAAGCGCATCCGACATACGGCTCAGATATGTCCGGACCAACTCCATTGTGTTTTGTTTAGAGGTTTTAGTTGCTGTCAGTACGTTCTGCCAACCACGCTCGTTCCCACGGCGTTTGCTTTGCAAATGACTTCATCGGCATCCAACAGTAATTAATCACGGCGAAGATGGAACGATGCGAAAACAGTTAATTATAAACTCATGAGCTGCAGTACTCGGTAGACTTGAACGTTATTAGTTATGAATCCCAATTCCATAGAACTGGGCTTTTGTTGTGCAGTAATTGTTTTACATAATGTACTTTATATTATTTATACTAGACTTGCGACCCGCCCGGCTTCGCATAGGTGAATTATAGACACCACCGAAGCTCAGGAGGGAACAAGCAGCCAGTGAGTGGCAGAAATCCTTTCGGACAGCCCCCCATGAGATGCCAATCCGAAAGACCCTCAAAAACATCACCACTCATAGACTGCTTTCCCGGAAACCGAGCTGGAGCGACAACGAAATCCAGAACCACTTCAACATCCAGTCAGAGTGGAGAAAGCAATGGGAGAGTTCGGACGCCTCCCAGAGTTACATCAGCGTAGCCGACCCCTCGACTGTGGTACAGGGCTTCAAAGGGCAACAGCTGGTGTGGTCCTCCATCAACCGAATCAGAATCGGAATCGCAAGGTGCAGATGAAAATCTGCACAGGTGGGGCGTCACTGAATCTCCTTACTGTGTGTGTGAGAGTGATGTACGCTGTTGGCCGTACCTCCTTACTGTGACTGTGGAGACTCAGTACGAACTATCCAGCACATCGTGGAGGACTGCCCTACTAGGAAATTTAGCGGAGGATTCGAGGGGCTGCACCAGCTGACACCAGAGGCTAAACAATGGATCCTTCACTCTGACATAAAATTTTAATCATATGTCGCATTATTAAAGGACATCCCCATACGATGATGATGATGATAGACATAAACCTTCCTCTTGAATCACTCCGGCCATTGGTGATAACCGTATGAAAGTCCGTTCGATGGTTATTGCGACTTTGTTTCGTAATATGTAGTAATTATGGATTACGAACAAAATTACTGCCAAAAACGGCCGCGTTTGGATATACAAAGATCTTATAACCTGCGGCCAAAATCGGCTGTCATTAAGAAAATGTCACTTCATGACAGAGTAGTCTTGTTATGAAATTTCCCCAAGATTTTTTTAATTATTAACCGTGGTGACCTGCCTGTTGAAGTATTTCCCTGGAAGTAGCATAATTATTCTAAATGATAGCCCTTATTTAACACCAACGCCCTGTTTATGTCATCCAAGGGCCAAAAGATCCTTGTCGCACTAACCTTATTAATAACATCAGATCTCCTTACTATTAATGGTAATTTTAGCAAACTGTAGCATGTAACGCGTCCTTACGTGAGCTAGGGTTGGATCGAACTAATTCCAAATAAGCCACTCCCACACTTACGTATTGTACTGTGTTATTTTCGGACGGTTTTCGGACGGTCACTTTTACTCTAGTACAAATAATATTTCGATGCATGTACTGTACATGTCTTCCATTGCGGCAGAAATTTTCTCGCGTGGCGACCACGTACGAGAATAAACAAGATAAGCCGACGACCTGACGAAGGTTGCGGATAAAACCTGGATGCGTACGCCGGTCGTGGCGAGTCGTCATGGCGATCTTTAGGAAGGCCTTTGTCCAACAGTGGACATCTTTTGGCTAATGTAAACAGTTTGCGAAGTTCCAAAGTAATTAGTATTTAAAATTTGTTTAGTGCGTTAAGGAAACGACATCGCAGCAGGCCTGGAAAGAGGTGGCGAGACGAGCTGGACTCCTATGATAAGGACTAGCATCAGCTTTCACTGGATCGGGATAGGTGGAAGACGGGTGTGTGTGTAAATGATCTACGCTGTTGGCCGCGGGGCCTTTACAGCTTTACCGGACAAGAGGGCGAGCGTGCAACCACTACGCTCGACCCAGAAGGGCAAGGGGGCAACTAGCTCACGGACGCCTGAAGGAGGAACCGCCTCGGCTTGGGCAGTCGCTATAGGGGAGGGCATATACTAGGTGTCTCACCGTGGTGCTTTGCACCGGCCGGCGGGCAAGGGATTGGAAGAAGGGAGGGGAGGCCTCGTAGTGGGACAGTATAAGCTTAAAATAATTATAATAATAGTTCGACAAGGATATTTTGGCACGTGAATGACATTGACAGGGAGCGTTGGTGTGAAATTAGGGTTAGCATTTAGCAGAGAAATATTTCAACAGGTGGGTCCGCACTGTTACTGATAAAAAAAGAACTTGGATAAGTTTTAAAGCAAACTGTAACTCAGCGACTGTCATGAAGGGACATTTCACTCGATGACTGCGTTAGTTCCGATTTTGGCTCCGGGCCTTAAGGTCTTGGTATGTAAATGGTCCACATACTATCTATACATCTATCTATCTATCTATAACCTCACGCCAGATCCCTTGCGGGGTAGGCAGAGAGTACAGAGTTCCAACAGGTTCTTTCCTTACATACCTCTCTGGCTTCCTCGACTCTCATAGTTCGTCTCATACACGCTCGGCGGTTACGGAGACATCTATACATCTACTCTTAAGAACACTATTTGTGCAAATATATACCAGGTGTAACATAATAAACGCAAGACCTGAAAGTAGTTTGTTCTAAATCGGCAACTGAATTGATTCCAACTATTTTTTATGCATTTTTTTTTTAAATTTGCAAAAAAATGCTTATACTCCTTCAGTGCGCTATAAAAAACTAAATTTATTCTTGATTTATACCAATTAAGACATTTCAAATGCATCCCTAAAACGTATTTCTCAAAACGCACACATACACGTTCACGTTTCATTTTTAATTGGGGTATAAAAGTGCTTTAAAAAGGGGTAAAAACCTTTAAATTTGGAAATTTAGTTTTCGTTTTGAATATATGAAGCAATTCTCTAATCGGGGTGTCTGAGGTCTTGCGTTTATTATGTTACACCTTGTATATATCACTATTACCTACCAACCCTAAAAATCATAATTGAACTTTGCGTAAAGTTTGACTCTACATTAAAGAACAGTTGCGAGAGAGACGATGATCAAATTTTACGATGCTTACTTTAAGTTTTAATTTTTTTTAAAACACCTCTATATTCCCCTAACGAGGGTGGCAGAGGTGTACTGAGTACACGCACTTTTCGCCGACGATGTTAGGCCCCATGTAATAGGGGGCGAGCCTATCGCCATATACTGAGCACAATTCCAGACTCTGGACTCACACTGGGAAGTTTTCGTTAGAAAAACTACTTTCGTCCGACCTAGGATTTGAACCCAGTTTCTCGTGATCACCAAGCGAAGCGCTTTACCACTAGACCAACGAGGCAATATTATATTTTTAATTACGTAAATCATGTTTAAAAGACAATTAATCGACTATTGAGTTCTTAGATTTACGCGAATATTACACATGAAATAAAACTACTTTACGGATTTTATCGCGGTTTATTTTTTTATTTTTAGTTCCCGACGTTTCGAGTGCTTTGCAGCACCCATGGTCACGGGAGGGACTGAGGTGTTAGACGTCCAATAGGCATAGTTGTTCCGAGGTACCCTCAAACTTCTTAATTATTTTTGTTGTTGTTGGTCGTGAAAGAACACCGATTCCTACCAAGGATGGTTCGCGAGGCTATTGAAATTAAAAAACATCCTAATTTCAATAGAGAAGATGGCTGGGTGCTTCCATCGTCTTGGGATCCGGTAATTAATATAATCAAATCCAAAACCAAGCATAACACTGCAAGACCTCAAGACACCGTGAGCTCATTCTGCGTAGATCGGACCAACAACAACAAAAATAATTAAGAAGTTTGAGGGTACCTCGGAACAACTATGCCTATTGGACGTCTAACACCTCATTCCCTCCCGTGACCATGGGTGCTGCAAAGCACTCGAAACGTCGGGAACTAAAAATAAAAAAATAAACCGCGATAAAATCCGTAAAGTAGTTTTATTTCAAATTAATCGACTATACAAAGGGGGCACTCAATGCTCTGCGGATCCAATATAATAATGCGTTCAGGATTCTGTTGGGGCTGCCGCGATACTGCAGCGCGTCAGAGATGTTTGCGGCTGCGCATGTAGATGGTTTTCACGCAATTTTGCGTAAAAGAGCAGCATCCATGATGCCGAGGGTGCGTGACAGCTCCAGCAGATTTTTGTTAATTTTTGCGGACCGGTTTGACGGCGTTATTATGAGGCATTGGACAAGTATGCATGGTTCATGCTGGTCAAGTGCCAAATAGTGTTGTCTAAATAGTTAATTGTTACTAACATAGATTTTAAGGAAATTGTTACTAACACACTATGGATTTAATCCGAAATAAATAAATATTATTATTATATATGTATCTCGCTGAGATTCACGGGCTTTACCCGGACCTTTGAAAGGCTTGCATGGGGACATGGGTCCAACACGTAGAGGCCCTTTGCGAGAAGTTAATGTTATGTAAGCCACCTGCTGAGATCACTTCCTGAAAATGAAGAAACATAACCAGCGAACTGACCCCGGCAGGTGCAAGGACTATTGTAAATTATAGAAAGAAAACAAGGGCTATGCAAATGAGGCTTGATGGACAAAAACTGGACTATTTCAAAGAGGACGGACACCGGCCATAATTAGTTATACCTAATTACCCGTGGCCGGCGGTGACTCGCCGCTTACTAGATGGTCGTCCTCAAACGGTCGTCCTAGGAACTGAGGGCAACACCGGTGTAAGCGGCTCAGGGGTGTAGAGAGGTGTGCTGCGCTTTCTCCGAAGTTACTCGCGGCGTTATGCCCTTTAACACTTCCACCCCTGGAGTACATCGATGTAGGAACGCATTATCTTCCTACGTCGATATATCTCTCACGGCTCCTCTCTGGACGGCCAATTAAGGCTAGCCAGAGCCGAGAGTCCTGCACCCTTCGGTTTCCACTCGACCGACGAAGACACGCCGAGTTGGGGGCCCGGACCGACTCTCTGAAGCACTCGGGTCCGTGGTGTCGTTACTCACCAACAGCTCGCCACAAGCTGCCCTGCGGGCTTATTATTATTATTATTATGTCTATGAAATGTTTGTCACACGCGGTAGAAAGATGGTAGAAAGAGAGGATTATGTCACTCAACTGATTTTTGTACTAAAACGTTAGTTTTAAAAGATTAACGACTGATTTACATTCTGTAATACAGGCCTTAGTCTGGTAGAGCGTAGGCCAGTCGACGCGGGTTCGATCACCAAACGGGTCAAATATTTAGGTGACCCCGGTGACCCACAGATATTAGTAGCAATCAGGATCCTGAAAAGAAACTGGATTTCTTCCAATTCCAACTACAATCTATGGCTCCCTCGTTAACCGATGATTCTGCTAATGTCAAGTTTGAAAAAAAGAAAGAAAAACTTTTAATGTGGTACATAACAAGCAAAACAAAAAGTGACAATGGCAAATAACCTAATATAAACCGGAGAGCGTGTATGAGACGAACTATGAGAGTGGAGGAAGCCAGAGAGGTATGTAAGGAAAGAACCTGTTGGAACTCTGTACTCTCTGCCTACCCCGCAAGGGATCTGGCGTGATGTTATAGATAGATAGATAGATAGATAATATATAAATAATATCAGCCTATAGTGCTCACTGCTTGGCAAAGGCCTTCTCCCACAAATCGAATTGAGAGAGATTAGGTCATACTCCACCACGCGAACCCAGTGCAGATCGATGGAGGCAGGTTTGTGACTACCTGCTGTTGGAACTTATCAAGCCGCCTTTAAGGCTTCCAACTCGGCTTAACGACTACCACATTAAGTAGTAGCCAGGACAAACGACTTAACGTGCCTTTTGAAGCGCGGAGACGCTCGAATATGAAAATGCCACAAACGGCCACCCATCTCGGGCCAACCGAGTCGAACGCTGCTTAGCTTTGGTTATCGGTAAGAATACCGCGGTCGCACAGCGCTTCGAGCGTCTCCAATATGTTACATAATAATATATAAATCATACCGCCATCAAGCACGTATATTTACATATGGATACCACATAGGGCCACGCCTCAGCATTATGCTGGTTGAAGCAACCAGCGCTGGTATTCTGGTAAGACCCTTTGAGTGACAGCGGGCTGTCACGCTAAATACACTCCTAAAATTATTATAATAGTACAAATAAAAAAAAACGAGTTTGACAAGTTAATATTAAAAAAATACTAATAATCGGTAAAGCAAGAATTTCTTTTGCTTATGTTAAAAAATAACATCATAAAGCCACAATAGGAATTATTTCCGCGTCCTCCTTATGGCTTTACCTCAGGCTTACTCTATTTTGATTATTTTTTAATTTATTTTTTTAAAGCCTCGTTGGTCTAGTGCCAAAGCGCATCGCTTTGTGATCATCTAACCTAACGAAAACCTACCAGTACGAGTCCGGAGTCTGGAATTGTGCACGGTACATGGCAATAGGCTCGCCCCCTATTACATGGGACCTAACATCGTCGGTGAAACGTGGTTGTACTCAGTACACCTCTGCCACCCCCGCTTGGGGAATGTATGCGTGACGGTGATGTTTTTTTGTTTTCTTTTTTATTTTTAATGTGACGATTAACTGATTTTCTGAGAAATAAGCGACACTACCAGTTTTAATAAAAAGAGTCCTGACTGTTTGTACATATGAGGCGACCGATAAAGGACGTTTTTTAAATAAAAAAGACAAACGGTCTCTGATCAACCATGTATTTGATTTTAACTATAGTTTAACTAACAAAAAATGTTCAACTGATTTTTAAAACCTATGTAATTGCATCAGTAAACCAACTGTTGCAACCAATATCGAAACATAAACGAAATTCGAACCGTCAACACATGTGCACTAAATAGGTACGTACTTACGTCACTTCCGTCACAAATATCATCAGAACTACTCAACTAACCTACTTTGGACTAAATAAATGTTATCCAACTGAATTATGAAGGTAAACGAGATGAGACATGTATCGTAAAATGGATGAATAAGATTTTATCACTGACTAGCTGATGCTTGCGTTTTCGTTAGCACTTTCGCTGGTCATTTATCATAATAAAATAGCATATAGCTTCCGGAGACTCAATGCATTTTCAGAATCAGATCATACATACGTACATACCTCCAATTTTGCCTCTTTTATAATATTAGTATATTTGCCGTGTGGATGAAATTTTCTATCGATATTTTTAACTCTCTATTTAACCTCATATAAGGGAGAATTTACAAAAATCCTTTCTTAGCGCTTACTTATTATTATTATTTTATTACAGATTTTAAGATCAATTAGACAATATTATTATTATGCAGTAGTCAATAAATGAACCATGTTGCACTGGTTTAAGTACTGACAGTCAAACCTCTCCGCCAATGCGTTAAGGATACTGGTGCGGCTGGCCCGCACCCTGCGCAGCAAAGCCGTGCACCGCTTGCGCATGGTTGCAAAAAAACAGTCCACGCGCGCTTTGGCGAACATTCCTGAAGCGCTATAAAACCGAGGCAGCCCCAATAGCACTCTTAACGCATTGTTATATTGGACACAACGCGCTGTACTGTCTCCGCGAATAAGCTAACAACAGACTGCTTGCGTAGAAAGAGGTGCAAAATGCCAATACAAGATAATGTTATTTTGACCCCCCTTGAACAGCGAGCGAATCTGCGGGCTATATATTCGCACGAACAGACAGCGCCCTACGTTTCTTTTCTATATCAGCATCGTCTTTCAAGTCCGAGGTTAACACATGACCTAGGTATTTAAATTTGTCGACTCTATTTTGAGGACACCCTTTAGTTTGATGGTCGGTAAATTACCCAGACACCTTTCTAAGGCCTGAAAGATCATACACTCGATTTTTCTCACTCTTCAGTAATGTTATTTCTTCCTATCTATATATATCACCACGCCAGATCCATTGCGGGGTAGGCAGAGAGTACAGCTTATGTTATTTATTGATAATAATGTATCGATGATAGGAGCTCCTCTTATCAACGATATATTATTATGATCGATAGCTCTGATACAAAATTGTGTGCTTCCAGACCAACTGGTTTAAACTGTACGTTGTCTGCGAGCGTAAGAGTATTAAGTCTCTAGAAGATATTTTCTAAAGCAGAGTAAGCTAACTGTAAAACTATACCCTCCCGATGCCCTTACATCTCTGCTTTCGGATACGGATACCGCACACAGGATCAGACACCGACCTCCGAGGTCGAAGAATCCCTTGCCCGCCGGCCGGTGCAGAGCACCACGGCGAGACACCTAGTATACGCTCTTCCCCATAGCTACTGCCCAAGCCGAGGCCGTTCCTTCTTGAGGCGCCCTTGAGCTAGTTACCCCCTTGCCCTTCTGGCTCAAGCGTAGTAATTGCACGCTCGCCCTCTTGTCCGGTGAAGCTGTAAAGGCCCCGCGGCCAACAGCGTAGATCATTCACACACACACACAAAATGTAAAACTATCGGATTGTGGTCATATGTCCTTATGGATAAGCTCTCTTACAAGATCGGCCGATGATCTTATGAAGGACACGGATAAAAGCTAGATGCATACAAAACCAGTTATTGTAGTGATCTTCGGGGAGCCCAAGTTATGATTATGGTGATGATTGTAGCGGCGATATCCTGGGTTAAAATCTCTCTAGTAAAAAACTATAGGTCGGTCTTCCACCAACTGAGACATATGCGATTGCTTTAGAAGTGAATCAACAATATCTTATTTGTTCATACTCGGTAAGTGACAATAGCAGAATGGTGCAAGAGAGATTTAATCCCAGGATACGGCCACTACAATCATTACTGGCTGTTCGGTGTCACGACACCAAATTGAGTGTGTATGAAATGTAAACTACTGGGTTATAGAAATAAACGTGTTACATAATTAACACAAATCCTGAAAGTAGTTTGTTTTAAATCGACATCTGAATCGATTTAAACTAGTTTGAAAGGACTTTACATGTGTTTTTTTCTCTATCTATCTATATTACCACGCCAGTTTCCTGGCGGGGTAGGCAGAGAGTACCCACAGGTTCTTTCCTTACAGACTTCTCTGGCTTCCTCCACTCTCATAGTTTGTCTCATACACGCTCGCCGGTTACGGAGACTCTTAACTTGCCCTTCAGATTAGACACGGTCTATTTGGTCATGGTAAGATAGTCTAGGTCTTCCCCGGTACCTACATCCTTTCACTTGTGCATTGTAAATCTGTTTTGTCATTCTTTCTTCTGAAATTCTTCCTATATGCCCGAACCAACGGAGCATACCGTTTCTCATCTTTACACCGATACTATCTTTCATACCTATTAGCTTTCTTACTATGCTGTTGCGAATACGGTCGGTCAGTTTGGGTTGTTTTTATTATCAAAATATACTTTTACTCTTTCGGTCCACTGTATCTGAGAAAAATAATACAATACGCCGATTTTGATACATATGCCTCATTTTGCACACATAAGCACCGGATTCGTAAGTAAATCGTGCACCAAAGCTTAAAAAAATGGCAGAACTCTTTAACATTGAACACGTAGAGCTAAAATCTAATTTTCTGAGGTATTGCGTTATATTTATGTTACACCTTGTATACATAAGTGAATAGTATGTTATATTTATTGTTTACTTATGACAAACTATACATAGTAATTTTACATTTTCTATTAAAGAACAGCAACTCGAGGACACTATCTAGATAAAAATACATGTTTTTCTGAATGTATATGTAGGTTTGTCTTCAAACAAACACACCAACCCAGGTTCCAAACTTAGGAACTCTCCAATCGTATGTATGGATACTATATTCAAATTAAAAGGCAAAACAAGAGTGAAACTCCACTTTTCCCACTGCGGATAAAGCTGTGTGTTCATTTGAGATATATTTATTCTTGATAATTTTGTCTCAAGTGGCATTTCCATGGGGCCTACTTTAAGAATCTCTACTTTGAAAAAATGTTAAGCATTTGTGTGATTCACTAAACACATCGACTTAAGCTAAGCAAAGTCAAACCGGTTTACTACCAGCAGCTTTCAATGGGACCTTTGCAAACAGTACGACTCTAGCCAAGGGGCCTTACTGCACCGGTTCTCTTAACAAATACGAGTATCAGGCTCGAAGGACCAAAATTCAATTGACTTGAAAATCTTGGGTATATATATTAATTATAAGTAATTAATGAGATCAGCAGGTGAGCATATAAGTAAAGTATAATTAAAGTAAAATATACTAACAATTTGACACATTTGGGACATTGTTTGGTTTACATCGCATAAACACTCTAGACTGGTACTATTTTTAAATCCCCACCTGAACATGTATTCCCTGCAGATCTGGGTCCGAAGTCTATTAAAAGACTTCCAGACGACCAATGGAATTTATGCCCAGGTGGGAGACTCTCAGCGGATGAAAAAAATGGGATTTGGTAGCGGGTCTCCTTCTGTCCAATGTTTGCGCCTCGCTGCTGTTGGTTCCAGGGTTAATGGGTAGACACACATGATGAAGCTTAATCGTAAAATGAAAGCTGAAAATAGAACTTTTTGAATATATGTTTGTCATTTCAAGCAACTATATGCATCGCGCTTTATTCTTTCAATCAGCATTCATTGCATCGACGACTGTTGGCAGTATTCACACAGCACTACGTTGCCCGAATACTAATCAATTGTATTAATGTGGAAGTAATTAATATACATATGTTCCAGGCAACGATTTTTATATATAATACATAATAATATAAGCCTATACTGCCCACTGCTGGGCGAAGGCCTTCTTTCACAAATCGAGGTGAGAGAGATTAGGTCATACTCTACCACGCGGACCCTTTCGGATTGGTGAAGGTAGGTTTGTGGCCATACGCTGTTGGAACTTATCAAGCCGCCTTTTAAGGCTTCCAACTCGGCCTAACGACTGCCACGTTAAGTGATAACCGGGTCGAACGGCTTAACGTGCCTTCCGAAACACGGAGACGCTCGAATATGAAAATGCCACAAATGGTCACCCATCTCAGGCCGACCGAGTCGAATGCTGCTTAACCTTGGTAATCGGTACAAACACCGCGGCCGCACTGCGTTACAAGCGCCTCTAATAACGATATTTATACCTACTACGTACTAGACTGTGTGAATCAACCGATAACTCTGATGCTTTGCGTTGATCTTCGTAATATCAGCACTCTATATCTATTGATGAAAATCCGTATAATAGTTTTCGATATTAGCACGCATGTGAAAAGAACGCGCCGGGCGACTTCAGTTGATAGTTTAATAAGGTGTTAAAAATAGACTCTAAAAAAATTAAGGAGTTGTTTAAAAATAGTCAGGTAAGTAAAATAATTAAAAAACAACTAAACAACTAGAACGACGAAACAGAAAAAAGTATTCGTAATTTATTTACTATATATTCTACGAGTATGTGTTCAATCCAACCAAATTTTCGCCAACTTTCATGCCCAAATAAGTTACTACACTGGTTTTTGAATTATATTACAATTACAATTTGCATTGTTATCATGAAAACATTCCAAAGAATGTATTTGGTATAAGCCCTGCGGAGGCGCTTACATATTGTTTTTTAAATCTAATTTAACTGCTAGTCCACCGGATCAAAACGCGGCCCCCACTGAGAAGATCCGACAAAGAAACTCAGCGGGCTTGTGTTTTTTTATTTAATTTGCTTTCTCTTATTTTTTACTATTTTTTAATCATATTGCCTTGATACAATGTTTAGGTTAATATTCAATAGTTTACGATCTAGCTCCAGTGTGATGCCGTACGACCGAGATATGAGACTAATGATGTCATTTATAAGGAGAGTCTAAAGGATTCAAGATGGACCAGTCCCCACAAGCAGCACCCATTCACGAGTATGACTACTGGAACAGCCATCACTCGACCATATTGGAGGGAAGGGAGTGACCCGCGCCAGACAGCCACCGCAAGCAAAGACATTATAGTGAGCATGACCAAACCAGAACCCCAACGACGGTGGTCAGATTGGGTATACAAAGAAGCAAACAGTTGGATAGAGACCAGCCTTATTAGTCGCCTACTAGTAGGTACCTACACGCACACCAGCAACATAATAGCACAGTAGTGGACTATAGCAAACGAGCAGACACCGAGGTCGTGAACGAGCCCACGACACGCCACGCTGCGATGAATTGTAACAATTTTGAGAACCACCAAGGCTTCCTATAACAATAAATCGTGACGGTGGACACTAGATATCAGGGACAGCACAGATTTAAGACGTAAAACTTGTAAGCCATACGCACATCATCCTATTTTGGGGATTTGAAATGAAATTTTCTTAAAATAATACCAGTGCGCTAAAGAAAATATTATAATTTTAAAAAACCTAGCCTCACACAAGAATTTATTACTGTGGCGTGTGTGCGTTCACGAAGATGAAAAATCACATCCACAAATACTAAGACCGAAAATAATTGACGGACGATTTAGCGCAGTGGTTAAGAGCTTAAGCCGTTCCGCCCACTGCGTCTAATAGTCGCGGGTTCGATTCCCGCACGGGACAAATCTTTGTGTGATCCACAATTATTTGTTCCGGTCTGGGTATTTGAATATGTGTGTTTTCATGTTTGTAAAGGCACCCACGACACAGGAATAAATCCTAGTGTGGGACTATGTTTTAAAAAAAAAAAATTGGGACACAAAGGTTTGTCCCGTGCGGGAATCGAACCCGCAACTATTAGACGCAGTGGGGGGAGCGGCTTAAGCTCTTAACCACTGCGCTAAATCGTTCGTCGAATATGGAATGAATGTCGGAGGCAACAATGACAAACAGATATACAATACCAAAGTGGGAAAGTGTAGGGACCGGCCTCGTACCTACACCCTTCCACTTTCGCCTTGTACTGTCCCAGTACCACGGGGAAAGACCTAGACTATCTTATTATGACCAAATAGACCATGTCTTATCTTAACGGCAAGTCAAGATCCGGAACCGGCGAGCGTGGGTAAAACGAACTATAAAAGCCCCTCTCTCTTGCCTGGCTTATCACAGGGCTCCTATTCACTATGAGAAATTGAGAGCCTACCGCGACCATTTATCCATCGGAAGAGTGACGGTGATGCGATATGTAAAGACATATGAATAATAAGGGACGCATGGATATATAGAGCGCGCGCTCGGAAACAAACTGCTTATAAACAAAAACAAAGGGCATTGTTCTGGCCCATACATGATTTGCCCCAGACCCAACAGCAATGAAAAATACTTGTATGATTTCAAATCACCCATAAATTCTCTTAAAGCATTTATTATTAAACGGAAAAGCGGGGAAATTGCAATATTGCACAAAAAGTAATAGATTTTGAGGTTATAATTCAGTAGCCATTAATACATATAATGTTATATTGTGTGTTGACATGCAGTAAAGGTGTCGGCGACTTCGATATAAGGTACTTACAATTTAAAATACTCGGTTTAGATTGCAAATTGTCCGTTAGATACGGATATTTGCCATTATTTTTATAAAATAGATAAATGATGGTATGAGTCAAATGTTTGTTGGTTCTGGGGCAATTTTCGACAATGTCCTTTTATCATTTTCTAAAAAAACTACACTAAGAAATATAAACACCGTCACGCCTATATTCCACAAGCGGAGGTTTCAGAGGTGTACTGAGTACACCCACTTCTCGCCGACGATGTTAAGTACCATGTAAAAGGGGGCGAGCCTATTGCTGTACATATCAGGCACAATTCCAGACTCCGGACTCATACTAGGAAGTTTTCGATAGAAAAACTACATTTGTCCGACCTAGGATTTGAACCCAGGACCTCGTAATCATAAAGCGATGCGCTTTGCCACTAGACCACGAGGCAGTCAAACTGAGAAATATAAAACTGCTATACAAGAACTTCGCTAAAATTATTCGCTATGTTTTTAAGTAATTTATCTTAACTAGTTCTTTAGCATTTTGCGTTCGAATCAGAAAATGTGAAGTAACAGACATAACTTTAGATTTTTTTCTATCGAGAAAGTTTTGTTGAATCGTGTATTTCTTTTACCAGTTTCGAAAATACAGAATCCTAAATCATATTTCTGAATATTAAGTCTCGTATCCATAATACTATATAATAATATTAGCCATGTTAAGTCTCTTATCCATAATACTATATAATAATATTAGCCCTGTTAAGAAACTGTCCCACCGTTGGGCACGGACCTCCTCTCAAACTGAGAGGGTTTAGGCCATAGTCCACCACGCTGGCCCAGCGCGGGTTGGCGGACTTCACACACCTTCGAGAAACTCTTAGGCACGCAGGTTTACTCACGACATTTTCCTTAACCGTTAAAGCAAGTAATAGTTAATTTTTAATACTTACATGGTTTCGGAAAGACAGAGGTGCGTGCCTGGGTTTGAACCCGAGACCTCTGACTTTGCAGTCCAACGGTCTATCCACTAGGCTATCACTACTCTAATCCATTTACTTCTTGAAATGTTTGGAGTACAAAAACACGTCTTTTTCGCGAAAGCCCCTTAAAACGTAACGAAGCGCGTCACGATAACTTTATAACATGATCGTTTAATGGTACTCTATCAGCATATAGAATTTCATAACGCGATCATATCACAAAGTTAGTACAGCCCAGCATTTATACAATGTAGCTATATTGGAATAACGATCCTAAATTTCTGGGTTCATGAAACAAGGATAATTTAGCCCGCGGCCAAATTTGAAACTAACGCTGCGATCAAGTGAAATTTCACTTCATGAAAGTCGCAGAGTTGCCGTTTGCTATGAAAGGACATTGTATTGCGTCCATACATGATTTGCCCCAGAACCAACAGCAATGAAAAAATACTTGTGTGATAATTTAAATTACCCATAAATTCTCTTAAGGCATTTATTATTAAACGAACAAGCGGGGAAATTGCAATATTGCACAGAAAGTATTAGAGTTTGAGGTTATAATTCAGTAGCCATTAATACATATGATGTTATATTGTGTGTTGACATTCAGTAAAGATGTCGGCGACTTCGATATAAGTACTTACAATACTTTGAAATATTCGTGTTAGATTGCAAATTGTCCGTTAGATACGGATATTTGCCATTATTTTAATAAAATAGATAAATAATGATGGCATGGGTCAAATTTTTGTTGGTTCTGGGGCAATTTTCGACAATGTCCTTTACCAAACTTATTTTTCAATTAGTAACCGTGCGGACGCACCTGTTGAAATATTTCCTGGGAAATAGGAAAATGTTACTAAATGATATCCCTTATTTTACACCAACGCCTAACGCCCTGTCAATGAAATCCACGGGCCAAACGACCCTTGTTGCACTTTACTACAGAAAATCCAAGATGGCGTCACCAGACAACTGTCAAACGTAAATACGTGTTGTGCAAATATAATAAGTATCGTGATAAAAACGGAGCGCACAGTTCCGGCAGGAGGCAGGTGCATAAAGATTACTTTTACTTAAGCCAAGTAATTGATTTCACTTTTAGCTCACGCCAGTCAGTGAAACCGACGAAATGGATGGCTTAAGGTGATAGTAAACTAGCATGGAACTGGCGAACGCTCTGCGAATACGAACGAACGCGAGTTTTGAACGACAGCTAAAGTTAGTGAAAATTATTGCGCCTCTCTAGGTTTTTAGCTTAGAGATGCGTAACTTTTTGTGTGGGTATGGACACTTTGATATTTAAACGCAGATACTACGTCTATTTAATAGCTAATTAGCTGACTTTGTAGGCCTGATCCTGATGTAACAATATAAAATTAATAGCTAAAATATGCCTGCTAGTACTACTTAAGATATTGGTATACCTAATACGTCAGTATTTCACAAGCTTTTTCTCGAAAAAGTGGGTGTAGTGTTGTAAAAACGCTCGAGTCGGCGCTTAAAACGCTCGCGTCTTCTACGTGTTTTAACGCTCGTAAGCGTCGACTCAGCGCTAAACGCTCGACTTCAGCGCTCACTTTTACAACACTAAGCGTGTGCCCGCAAGGGATCAGGCGTTATGTTATGTTGGTGTGCTTTACTCGAATTCATTTAATTTATGACACTATTTGAGCGAAAGTACGACAAGCGAGGACAACCTTGGTAAGATTGTTGTCACTTTCTTGTCCTGTCGCATTTAGATTTAAAATATTTTAGTTCAAAATTTGTCATCTTTTTATACCATGTTTAAATAAATAAGCTTTTCCAGTAGTACAACTGTTCTAATCTAATGTCACAGAACCTTTTTAAGATCATGATTTGCAAGTCAGTACCTCTATTTGGTTTGACCATTTTAATTGCAAACGTGATTCATAGAATACGAAGTAACTAATACTGTTATAATCTAGACAGACTCAATTAATAAACATAATGTTAATACAAAATCTTATAGACTCTTATGACTAACTACAGGTAATGATTAAGCAAAGAAAACATGCTTAAGGGCATACCGATCGACCATTAATCGACGAGAAGCGTGGCAGTCACGCAATTACTTTACAAAAGAATAATAAGGGACGGATATATTGAGCGCGCGCTAGGAATTATATGTACAAAAACAAATTTTATTATTTTCTAAAAAAACTACACAATGAAATAAAAAACTGCTTTACAAAAACTTAGCTACAATTATTTGCTATGCTTTTAAGTAAATTCTGTTGCTTAATTCTTAAGCATTATGCGTTGGAATCACAAAATTTAAAGCAATTGAGATGACTTTAGATTTTTTCTATCTAAGAATACATAATGGTTAATTGAAAGAATATTTCGTTTACACGATATTTCTTGTACCAGATTCTAAAATATAGAGTCAAAAATCATATTTTTAAATGTGAACTCTCTAATCCATATACTTCTTCTTGAAGTGTATGGATTGGAGAGAAGAGTACAAAAACAAATTTTTATCGGTTAAAAGATGCACAATTACATTTTCTGATTTCTATCTATCATATCCCTTGCGGGGAAGGCAGAGTACAGAGTTCCAAAAAGTTTATTCCTTATAGACCTCTCTTTCTTCCTCCACTCTCATAGTTGGTCTCATTCACACTCACCAGTTACGAACTCTTGACCTTCAGCTAAAACAATAATTACAATTTCTAATCATTTGAAAAAATACACCGTCTCCTTTGCCCAAGCGAGGATGGCAAAGGTGTGTTGTGTGTACACTCACAGTTCGCTAATGATATCGATTCCAATGTGATAGGGAGGCAGCCTATTTCCATAATACCGGGTCACATTCCAGATTCTGACTGGTACTGAGAATATTTCGATATATAAGCCCCAACAACTTTGTCCGACATAGGATATGAAACCAGCACTTCGTAACAGCCAGCCACTAGACTAACGATGCAGGCTTTGAATGAAAAAAAGGTATCACATCAGCGAATTAGCAAAATTGGCTTGTCGTTACCATTACGGCAAATAAACTAAAAAAAAAAACAACTTTTATTTTGTTTAACAAAATTATTTATGCTAAAACATAGTGATCATATTCTCGTTGATTTATGCAAATCGCCTGGTGACAGTCGGAAAATTCAAGATTGCGACGCAGTGTTGCCAACGACAGTTATTGTTATGGCCTCTTGGGCGGTCCGTAAAATATGGCAGAGCAGATTTGATTTATTGAACTGGGTGATATTATCTGTTTCAAAACTGATGTGACATTTGCATTGGACGGAATTCATGTTTATGGAAATTTGGCCCACAATACATGATATAAAGTCTGACCAACAAAAGCACTTTCTAAAAACGGCAGTAATTTATAAAATCTGAGTTTTTTTTTTCTTGGACATTGGCCCAGACTTTACTTAGGTATTAAAAATTTTGGCGAATTGAGCTTTGCTTACCTTAACGGAACACTTGGTTTTCACGATCAATGCCACTAACATTAATATAATAATAAAGACTATAGTAATAAATGTAAATATAGTAATAAAAAATTGAAAATTGAAATAACGAAGGAAAACATCGTGAGGAAACCATGCCTGAGAGTTTCGCGAAGATGTGTGAAGTTCGCCAACCCGCACCGGGCCAGCGTGGTGGACTATGGCCTAAACCATCTCAGTTTGAGAGGAGGCCCGTGCCCAACGGTGGGACAGCTTCTTAACAGGGCTAATATTATTAGTTATAGTATTGGTAAAAAATGCATATGCACGCCTCTGTGCGACAGGGGTGGCAGATTATATCAGATTATTAACCATAAAACAAATTGATTTATCACTTTTAAAAATAGGTACGTATATTAAAAGCAATACAGAGTGAAGATCACTGTTTTGTATAGAATGGAATGAAGATGTGATTCAACCAATCAAATACCTAAGAAGTATTCTATGGTACATATTGCGTACAATATGCATAAACCCACAGTACATAAGTTATTGCAGAGTCCAAAGCCATTATGATTAATTTATGGTAATCATGGACAACGTTAGTATTTTAATTCACCCGCCATCTTTGTTCGGACGCGTGGGTGACATGTTCTGTTTGTTTTGATTAACGATGTTGGTGTGAAGATAAGATGGATAAAGGTAACGATGGTAGTTTTGGCGAAAAATAGACGAGTGTTATTCTTAATGTTGGTTTAAACTCCCAAACCTAATATTGCGGCAATATTAATATGTAATCTATCTATCTATCTATAACCTCACGCCAGATCCCTTGCGGGGTAGGCAGAGAGTACAGAGTTCCAACAGGTTCTTTCCTTACATACCTCTCTGGCTTCCTCGACTCTCATAGTTCGTCTCATACACGCTCGCCGGTTACGGAGACTCTTGACTTTTCCATCAGATAAGACTCGGTTTATTTGGTCGTGGTAAGATAGTCTAGGTCTTCCCCGGTACCTGCATCCTTCCACTTTCACATTGTATATCTGTTTTGTCATTCTTTCCTCTGGCATTCTTTCTATATGCCTGAACCAACGGAGCATGCCCTTTCTCATCTTTACACCGATACTATCTTTCATATGTAATGTTAATAGAATATTTCATTATCATTATTTTCATCTCTCTTAAATTAATTCAGGAAACAACTTGATAAACTATGCTTGATGACCTGACAAAACTGACTCAATATTGTAGCAGATTGCCATTTATAAAAAAAGTAACGATGTATACTGTCTATCTCTATCTATCTATATCATCACGCCAAGTCCCTTGCAGGGTAGGCAGAGAGTACAGACTTCCAGCAAGTTCTTTCTTTACATACCTCTCTGGCTTTCTCCGATCTTCCTCCACTCTCATAGTTCTCTTGACTTGCCCTTCAAATGAAGGGCATGTATAGTAATGTATATTAAATTATTTCTTTTATAAAAAACTGCTGTGGAAATACGCTCTTTACGGAGTATATGTGGAGTCATCCTTGCTATCCGAATGAAGAATAGTGTGATTAGAAACCGATGTAAGTTGAATGATGATGTGGTGACTAGGATTGAAAGATGTATGTTGAATCGGTATCGGCATGTAGAGAAGATGGGTGACAGGCGGCTAACGAAAGGAATATATCGAGCAAATGTGAGCGTTGCAAGAAATCGCCAAAGGAAAACCTATCACGACTAAATTAATAGTCTCTTGGAAAGGTGCGTAGCATTATAAATCGACGGAAATGTAGGAAGAGATGTTTGAACTTAGATGACGTGTGTCAGAATCATAGAATGTGGAAAACTGTAGTCTCTGCCTGCCCCAGTGGGATAAAGGCGGATGTATGTATAACGTGTGGGGCTACCACACTTGGATTTATTCGTGGATTCATTTACAAACATGAAAATTCACATACACAAAATACCCAGACCGAAACAAATAATTGTGGGTCATACAAAGATTTGTACCGTGCGGGAATCGAATAGTTCATTACTTAGTTGATTTTGTTCGCGTGATCCATATTGTATGATGTATGCGGACGAGAGATTTTGGCCCTAATAGGGCCAAGAAATAAATATGATTTGAGGCAATAGCAATCAAAATAGAATTAAATATCTGACCATTCCTTTTCAAGATATGACCATGAAGATATATGTTCATCTTACTACAATATCATAGTCACGTTTAAAGTGCGGTTAGGCGAATGTCTAACGGTGTATTAACCCTTATTAGCGCTTAGATCTGGTTTATCTATCTATCTATGTATAACCTCACGCCAGATCCCTTGCGGGGTAGGCAGAGAGTACAGAGTTCCAACAGGTTCTTTCCTTACATACCTCTCTGGCTTCCTTCAATCTCATAGTTCGTCTCATACACGCTCGCCGGTTACGGAGACTCTTGACTTTTCCATCAGATAAGACTCGGTTTATTTGGTCGTGGTAAGATAGTCTAGGTCTTCCCCGGTACCTGCATCCTTCCACTTTCACGTCTGGTTTAAACCATTTTATTCGGTAATGAGACCGGCAGTTTGGAAATTAGTGCAAGTAGTGTGTCCTTTATCTACTTACATGAGTTTCAAGAAATCTGTTAAAGTTTAACATATTCTAATTTAAAGGCTATTTTCTCTTAATTAACCTCAAAAATAGTAATTACCTAATTATTCATAAGTCTACGGGCGATTTAGCGCAGTGGTTAAGAGCTTTAGCCACTCCGCCAACTGTGTCGAATATTCGTGGGTTCGATTCCCGCACGGGACCATTGTGTGATCCACAATTATTTGTTCCGGTCTAGGTATTTGTGTATGTGAATTTTCATTTTTGTAAACGCACCTACGGTACAGGAATAAAACCTAGTGTGGGACTATGTTTAAAAAAAAGTAATAAAATATACAGCCTCTTTGGACTAGCGACGAATAATGCACTTAGCGATCAAGAGGTCCTGAAGAATGCCCTGTATCAGCCCGGAGTCTGGACTTGTGCCGGATAAAATTATATAGGATTTAAATAAGGACGACGAAATAGGAAATTAGAACGTAAAAAGAAATGTTATTTTATCTGCGCTCGCGGCGAAATCTCGCGCCGGCGCGATAGTGATAACGATAGAGGAACGAGGACAGCGCAATGTAAACATAATGCACACGCGACCTGGAAACTTTGTTTGATGGAAATACATACGTAATGTGGTCGATCGATCTTTTGGCCTGTGGATGAAATTAACAGGGGCGCGTTAGTATGAATTTACGGTTATCATTTAGTAAAATTTTCCTACTTTCAGAGAAATATTTCAACAGATAAGTACGCAAAGTTATGTATTAAATTGGGTAAATTTCACTTGATGACAGCGTTAGTTCCGATGTTGGCCGTGACCCAAAATATTATTGTATGACTGTAAGCAAAGAAGTAACTGTAAGTATACTTTTTTTATGTTTATGGCATCACGACGACGCGTATTTTGCCAATGTCAAGTATTACAAATATTCATTTCAAAATGAATTCAATTCCCCGATGAACTTGATGACAAGGATGATTATGAAATTGAAGTGCCCCACCCTGGATAGTAAAGCGATGGATACTTTACATACCAATTGCGACGGCCGTTTTGAGGGAAATCGAAAACGCACATTTTATCACTTTGTTACAATTACCTTCACTCGTGCACATATAAGAATACATAATGGTTAATATTCCACCAACATTACACATTATAATTCAAAATAACACAAGTTTTAGAAATTAAAACAAATTGACGACATCACTGTTTGATTTCCCGCCAAAAACCCTCGAAGTATACTTCTTTGAAGTATACTAACGTCAAGCCACAGACTACATAAAGTCAGTTCACTAACACAAGCCACAGAATAAATAAGCAAGCTCACTAGCGACAAGTCACATGTAGCAGTCTTGATCGACAGCCTTTATCGAATCAAGACTTTGCTTACATCACACATTACCATTGAACTTGAGAGAAAGTTAATATTTTAAACGTCACTCATACTCATTTCTCGTTTGAAAGTGCTTTTACAAAAATGGCCGTGCGTTTCCCGGTCGTTCCATAAATGAAAATTCTTTTGACGGGCGGCATGTCGGGAACAATTACGTCACATCTATCATTGAACTTGAATTTGGAATGCGTTCAAAAATAAAACGTCAGTATGTCAATTGGGTAGGATGACATTCCGAAACGTGCAGATAAGGAACGAACAGGAGTTTCGCAATTATTACAATATTTTTATAATACAACGCGAAATTAGAGGGATGTAGGTACCGGTGAAGACCTAGACTATGATCAAGTGGACCATGACTTGTCTAATAGACAAGTCTCCGTCCATAGACGGCGAATGTAAATGTGACCAACTATGAAAGTGAGGAAGGCTAGAACGATTTTTGTAGGGAAAGAACCTGTTAAAACTCTGTACTCTCCGCCTACGCCAAAAAACACTGGCGTGATATTATAATAAATGAATTTTTCATAATTTACCGTTATAATTAGTATTTGAACATTGACGAAATATTAAGTGTGAGGCCATAAAACAAGATGAAGAAGTACCGGACACAGTCGCTCAGAGTAAAGACACGCACACAAAGACTACCATTTTGACTGGTTTTTAATTAAATTCACTTTTAATAAATAATATATGCGGGCTTTTGAAATATGTGCGTGTTATGTTATCCGTACATTTATTTTTTTATCTAAGAAAAAGCTTTAAAAATTTCATCAAATCATTCAATTTCAAAATCAAATTTTCAAATATGGTACGGCCGAAAATGGCCGCCGGTTACATAATGCAGGTGAAAGTGAGAAGTACAAGAATTAAATTAAGTGGAATTGATGCGTCTAATATGGGCCCATTGTGACCGCCGGGAAGCGATTAGGCTTTTGTCAGATGTAATGGCTAAGCTCCGCGATCAGACGGATACGATTAAATAAATGTTGATACGTGCGTTACATCGATAAATGGCTTTCTAACACATAGGTCGTTACTAAAGAGTACTGCTTCGCTTGCTTTTGTGATCAACATAATATAACTGCCAGCACTAAAATAATTTTATTTTAAATGCTAATAACGCAACACTGATTATTAGTTTTGTTCAACGAACAATTATTATTGGAACAGTTATATGGAATTTAACGGGCATCTGCTAGGATAATTGAAAAGCAATAAATTTTTCAATAAAGCAAAAATTAATTATCACTTACTTTAACGGTGAAGGAAAACATCGTGAGGAAACCTGCATGCCTAAGAGTTTCTCGAAGGTGTGTGAAGTTCGCCAACCCGCACTGGGCCAGAGTGGTGGACTATGGCCTAAGCCCTCTCGGTTTGAGAGGAGGCCCGTGCCCAACAGTGAGACAGTTTCTTAACAGGGCTAATATTAATAAATTTTTGGCATTTTCGCCAAGAATCGCGAGTTTGATTACTGTATAAAAAAATACTCAGACATGCCAAAATAGAGAACAAAAACAATCGGTAGGGCCCTTTTGACAACTTGCAATAGCCAGTGTTTACGTAACTGCATTAACGTTCAAACGCGTATAGTGCCATAAATGGTTGAGCGTTACCAATGCGGTTTTGGCTAATCTTTTTAAAGAGCAAGCTTGAAGAGAAATCTTTCTATTCTCTCTACCGTGAGGTATAGATACCGCTCATATTTTGCCCGTAATATATTACTTGCACTATCTAAACCACAATAACCCTACTAAACCTCTTCCTCCAACAATACCCGTCAAATCTAACGCGTACAATCTAGAACCTTTCCACATACTTCCGTATCCCTCAATCTACGAGTGCATCGATCAACGTCACAGCGCCGTCGTCGACGCTGTAATGCAGCACGCCCTTGCCAGGACCAGTCCGACAGGATGCGGGTACGCGGAAACTGGTACAGGAACAATTTCGCCTCAACCTTGGTGCGGGGACGACTTGAACAAAACAATGTTGGATCTTGGAGCCTTAATGAGATTTTAATAATTGATTTTCGCATGTCATCTGGAAATGCAGTATCGAGTTCCTCATGCTTCTTATGAGCCTGTAATTTCTTATTCTGCATTATGAGCTGTATACACTACTTAAGTTGAGCATTATTTTTGAATGCAGTGCGTTTTCTATCGCATATTACTTTTTGAAGTACATATACAATTTGCTCTAGCGGAATGTTCAACAAGAATGTTTAAAAAAGACTATCTTCAATATAGTTGCTAACATTTAGATTAGTGTACCGTTAGTGCCTATGCATCTCTTCTAGGATAAAAATAATGCTATATTTTACCTATACAAATATTTGTGAACACAAGGTGGTTCCTGATATTTGTCGTTATTTAATAATTAAATACAGAATAGAAAGCTTTACAATCTACTTATCGGAATATACATTGATAAGACACGGATGCGTGGACGGCGCGGTGCACTGTGTAGTGAGTACCATTGCCTACAGCCTACAGCTGCGCACGCGCTCGCTCATTCAAGTTGGAGGCCGTGGGCGGACCAGCTGAGCTTGTCCTACGCAGGGCATTTATACCGTACAGAGAAACTGCAGTAAGCTAAGTTATGCTAACAAGTTTTCCTTTCCGTTTACGGCTTGGCTAAATTTAAAAAACAAATACCATGAAATTATATACTATAACATTCGTACCATTACTAAGATGTATAAGTTCCTTAATTCAAAAAATGTGCAACTATCAACTTTAACCATAATTAAACACACATTTTTAAATATCAGTGTTTTTGTGGAACTGTTAGGAGGATTGAAGACACAAGTTTATGATTACATTATTATTAGTTATGAGCCCTAATACATTTTAGAGATCCGAATTCTTCGCAGGTAATTATAATGTTTAATATATTATTGATGTGTAACATCTTTCTCATAAATGTATTGCAGGAAACCGGGGAAGCGCGCGCTATTTGATTTGACCAATGAGTCGTCTCAATTTCATAGTAGGATAACATGTCAAATGTTACACGTCATATGCGCTTACTGTAACGCTCGTTTTTCATATTATTGTATCTTGTTAACGAGTAATGTAATTTACCACGTCCTTGAAAGGTTTTAGAACACGGATTCAAGAGGTAAACTGTGCAGGATAGCTTTCAGAAATATTATTTTCATTTTCCTTTTATGTATTTCCAATAAATCACCAGTCTATACCATTACATAAGTTCACAACACAACGATCGGATCAACCTAAACTCTTACGAAGTTAAATTAAAGTACATTGACATTTTAGTCCAAGATAGCAAAAAAATACACAACATCAATCAAGATCAGAGGCGTACTCTGCAATGTAAATCGTCGTTTTCTCACGTAACCGTTTATTCTATCTCTGGAGCAACGTGTCACTAATGTAAAATGAGAAGCAACAGATTATTTGCACACATTTTAAGACTATTTGCAGTCTGCTTGCTTCCTTCGTAAAAATAAAAACATCTGCACACCTGTCAGTAAAGAATTCTTTTATGCAGAATTATAAGTGAGTAAAGCATGCACTGGCATGTTAAAATTAAGTAATGAAAGGTGCAGGCTACTGCATAAAAGTACACCTTAGTCCCCAGCAATCATCATCATCATAATGTATTTTTTTTTCAATATATAACTGTTTGAGTTTAGACAAATATGTATTATGATGACACCGTTTTGTTGCGCCGCGTTCCGGTTTGGCTTTCTCATTATATTTTACATAACAAAATTATTTACAAAAGAAATATTAATAATTAATTGTCAGTAGATTTTTTTATAGCCTATTCTGTATCCCACTGCTGGGCAAAGGCCTCCCTTTACGTTCCCACACAAATCGATCCTAGGCCTGTAATATCCATCTTCGTCTCGGCCGACCACGCCGTCTGTGACCGACCTCAGGGGTCCATACCGTTACGATGTTTGTCAGTAGATGAATTATATAATTAAGTTTTATTTGTTTTTAATTTAGTTATCGTCGTTAATAAATATATTCACCAATCCCGTTACCATTCATAGGTATCTATAAGTGGAAGGTATTTTAAATATGCAATTAAATGTTTAGTTAGACTTCTGTCGGCAACTTGCCATGACGTCTATGATACATTTTTCATTTGCCCCTCTACAGTCCGCGCCCGTTATACCTACTTACGTCAAGCATTTCTACACGGCAATCATGTTGTTCTAAATAAATATTATAACAAGATTGTTCCGTGTTAGTAAATAGTGGAAATAGGTAAGTATAAAAATATCTAGACCACAAAAGTGTTAACACATTTATTATCTCGATTTTCAGTAACAAAATGTCAGGTCAAGTTTAGAACGCCAATACAGATATTGCCAATGTTTGTGAGAAAAAGAAATGGAATTCATTTTTTTAAATAAACAAAACAAATAGACACCGTCACGCCTATATTCCCCAAGCGGGGGTTGCAGAGATGTACTGAGTACATTCATTTCTCGCCGACGATGTTAGGGGGCATGCTCAGGCCCATGTAATAGGAGACGAGCCTATTGTCATATACTGGGCACAATTCCAGACACATACTGGGAATTTTCCGTTAGAAAAACTACATTTGTCCGACGTAGGATTTGAACCCAGGACCCAGGATCACAAAGCGGTGCGACTCATTTTTTTAACAGGGAAACATTTCGTCAATTATTTAAAGTTTAAAGTTGCTTGTACACGGTGCCAGTAAACATACGAATTACTTTCACGAGCAAAATGTGGTGCGTTTACGAACATAAAAATGACATACACAAACCCCCAGACCGAAACACTTGTCCGATTAGGCCGTAAAGGCCCCGCGGCCAACAGCGTAGATCATTGACACACACAAAGTAATACACGTCCAAAAGGCATAGTTGCCTTCGGGAACTTAATTATCAAAAATAAGCCGCGATAAAAACCGAAAAAAGTTATATTTTATGTGTAATATTCACATTAATCTAAAAACTCAGTATAAGCTAGAGTATATGCACTAAATATAAAAATGGCTTACATTTGAATGTAAAGAAAACCAAGATTATGGTTTTTGAAAGGGAATAAAATTAGAACGAATGCAAGGATTGTGGTTGGTAACGATGTGCTGGAGCAAGTGAATGAGTTTGTATATATTGGATGCGCATCCAGTAAGGATTGGAAATACACCGCTGACATAGAGAGAAGAGTGAGTGCAGAAAACAGTGAATGGTGCGATGGGAAGGCTACTTGGGAGCCGGCACTTAAGCCAAAAGGCGCAGCTGGCCATACATAACGGAGTGCTTGCCCCAACGCTGCTATATGGCAGCGAGAGCTGGGTATGTAAGAAGGAGAATGCAAGTAGGAAAAATGCAGTGAAAATGCGAGCTCTGCGGAAGATGTGTGGAGTGAAGCTGACCGACCGTATTTGCAACAGCGTAGTAAGAAAGCGAGTAGGTATGAAAGATAGCATCGGTGTAAAGATGAGGAAGGGTATGCTCGAAAAGAAAGAATGACAAAACTGATATACAATGCGAAAGTGGAAGGATGTAGGTAACGGGGAAGACCTAGACTATCTCACCATGATCAAATAGCCCGGGTCTTATCTGCAAGACAAGTCAAAAGTCTCCGTAACCAGCGAGCGTGTATGAGACGTACTATGAGAGTGGAGGAAGCCAGAAAGGTATGTAAGGAAAGAACCTGTTGAAACTCTGTACTCTCTGCCTACCCCGCAGGGGATCTGGCGTGATGATATAGATAGATAGATATAGATATATGCACTATAACGTTGTTACTTAACACATAGTTGAGATGTCTTTTCTAGTACGTAGTTCATAATAACTCAATGTTTTAAGACCTAATATTCGGACACAGGACCTCGTTATCGTGGCCCGCCCTATGCACTCGACTAATAAATATTAAATTAAATCATGAGCATCATAATTATAGTAAACCCGTTTGATAAGCGCCTTACGACTTTTACTCGCAGTAAAAATGTCGTCAGAGAAATTTCACATCTGGTTCTGAACACGCCCTTCGATTGTTCGATCATTTCTTTTTCAATCATTATTTTATGTCAACAAGTGTTGATGACGATGTAGATTAGGGTTGCCAACCGTATAAAAACAGATTAATGTGCTTTATTTTATGTGGGCATATTTTAAAACCTATATCGATAAAATATTCTGAATTTTGTCATAATATTCACTAATGGTCCCAACTTGATGATGAAGATTAAAAATGTAATATGACAAGAATGATGAAGTGTTACGAAATTTAATCGTAACTACTAATTCTAATCGAAAAAACATATTATAGTGAAAGGGAATATCTTGAAGAGTAAAAATCTAATAAATATTTAATTTTATTGACATTACTATAGACATTATTTTAATTATTAATATTGTCATTGAATTGACATTTGCTGTGTATTACAATAATTTAATTATTTGATATTTATAGAACTTGTTATGACTATTTTAAACGTAACTTATTACCTAATACCCTACATTATGTTTGCACTGAATGTTATTATTAGATTATGGCGTTAATTAAATTTAACAGTAAGTATTATTAAGGGCTATCTAATATTCGCATGCTCTTTGGCGAAATATGGAGAATCTATCTAAAAATTATGTTATCATTGTAAAACCCATATTTGCAGGCGAATATATGATCATTAATCTGATTACATTTTACCGATCTCTGGTACTAACACACATAAAGTTATTTAATTAATGTATACTGTACTAAATAAGTACTCTTGTTTATGAGTGTAGGATATTTATACCCTGTTTGAATTAACAATCAAAGTCCTTATTCGCTGTGATCATTTGATCAACAAAACACGTAACGTTGTGTGTTACGATATTCGTGAAATAGTTGATAATGGCACTCCAGTGGCAGACAGAATACTATTACGTCATGATCATTACAGGAAGTTATCGTAACGCACTACGTTTGGTCATAGCGAATATAGCAGAAAAGCATGCTTGAGCGACCCTGCACGGTCGCTCAAGCATGCTTTTCTGTCGACTACCCGATTAATCGCAGCGGTTAATGCATGGATATAAATGTGTGAATTTACACGATAGTTCTATTGATAAACACATGTAATGATGCATGTAATAACATAACTACCACACTAGCAGAAAATTACACATTAATCGCACCTTCAGAACAGTAGAGCCTTATCTCAAAAAATCAAGATTTTGGGAAACTAATCGCGTAAAAAAAAAAGGGGCGCGGTTAGAGGGAAGGAAAGTGAAAGAAACCAAAGTATCGTATTTCTTAATCTATACTAATATTATTAAGAGGTAAAGTTTGCGAGTTTGGGTGTTCGGGGTAATCTCCGGTACTACTAATCCGATTTTAATGATTCTTTCACCATTGGAAAGCAACTTTATCCAGAAGTAACATAGGCTATATAACATAGACCCGGTAGGTGGCGCTGTTGTCGACCGGGTACGAAGTCTCGGGAAACTGCTAGTACTACCATAAAAACGCCGCTGTTTTAAATCCAGCTAGAGCGTACCTTGTAATGGCTCTTAAACACAGGACCAAACCGCCCGTCAGCTTGGTGAAAAGGTTAGCGCATCTTCGTCAATTTAACGATCTATGCTACTCATGCCACAGTGTAGCAATATTTACTACGCGCGTTACCTAGTTACATCAAAGCACCAACACGCCCACTGTCCATTATTGTGTTGTTAGAACATACTGTAGGTGGCTAAGTAATTAATCAAATTTCGCAACCGCAGCTACTGATGGACTTCTGAAGAAAAAGTGTCCTGATTCTGTGATAAAAGAGATTGTTGTACGATGTAAGCGCCATGTTTACATTTAGGAAATGACAAAGCTTAGAACAAGTTTGGAGTGTATTACGTAGAGAAGTGAAATCCATTTAACTTATGGCGTATAATAGCGATGCAGGTACTGGGGAAGACCTCTTTTTCTGGGGAAAATCCTGCATAGGACTTCCGCGAGCCTCGGGGATAGCTCGCAGGACGTGTTGGATTTCCACCGACTAAAAACCCCAGGGTGGCCGACATCAGCACTTTGGCCCCTCCTATAAGCCGGATAGGTCAAAGAATCCCTTGTCCGCCGAGTATACGGCCTCCCCCATAGCGACTGCCCAAGCCGAGGCCGTTCCTTCTTGAGGCGCCCTTGAGCTAGTTGCCCCCTTGTCCTTCTGGTTCGAACGTAGTGGTTGCTCGCTCATTCACACACACGATCACACAGACACGCACGCACGCACAGAGTGTTGCTCAGCGAGCTCTAGAAAGAGCTAGATACTCGGCTTTCTCTATGTGATCAAATCAGGAATGAGAAGATTCGTAGAAGAACCAAGGTCACCGCCATAGCCCATAGGATTAGCAACCTAAAGTGGCAATGGGCAACCTACATAGCGCGAAGATCGGACGGCGTTGGGGCAGAAAGATACAAGAGTGGAGACCTCGTATTGGCAAGCGCAGCATGGGACGACCAGATGCAACGACGCCTGCCAGATGGAACGACGAACTTGTGAAGATCGCAGGAGTCGTAGACTGCAAGTTACATCGAACAGGTTACGCTGGAAAACGATTGAGAAGGCCTACGTCCTGTGGACAAATATAGACTGAGATGCTGATGATGAATCACAACTTGTGCAAAAGTGTTCCTAACAATATTATGCCAAACTTGCTATGATAGCCCTGAGCTGTACCAAGTGACACGTGATACAATATGTCAATACAATTTGCTATTGTTTATACGTGGCCGATGTTATGCATATCGGAGCAGCGACTAAGAGCTGTTGAATGATGTTATGCAGAAATACCGCAAAAACACAATATGACTAAGTATAGTGCGACAAGAATCATTTGTCCCGTTTATGGCATGTGACATTAGGGTTATCATTTAGTAAAACTTGCAGAGAAATATTTAAACAGGTATCTTGATTAATTTCATACCAAACGGCAACTCTGTGACTGTCATGAAGTGACATTTCACTTGATGACAGCGTTTGTACCGATCTTGGCCGCGGGCCATAAGGTCCTTGTAAGACTTTAGGACGATGAAAAGTAGGACTTCCTAGTATTTTATTGACAGCAGAGAGGTAAAAATTGCCATTATGACATACGTATGTAAAGCAGATGATGAATAGAGCTGGTCTGATGATGGAGTCAGAAGGTGGCCATAGAAACACGTGAACTATACAACGTAACCCCCTAATGTTTAGGCTTTTTAGATTGGTATTGATGAGTACTTTACAACCAGATACTGTTCAGGTTCTGATGATGAAGCCGAAAGGTAGTCAATGGAATCACCCAACTACACAATGTAACCCCCATTTATTTGGGTTCCTTGACAAGTATTTACGATCCGAAATCTGTCCAAGGAAGGAAGCCATACGAACATTAGGATCTCCTTAACTAAGCAAGATATCCGAGTTGTGATTCCGCCGTAAAAGCTTGTTTTTAAAAATGGTTTTTTTTCATTCTGAGTTCTTAGATTTACGCAAATATTACACATTAAATGAAACTATTTTTCGGATTTTATCGCGGTTTATTTTTGATTTTTAAGTTCCCCCCGATTCGAGTGCTTTGCAGCCCCATGGTCTCGGGAAGGACTGAGATGTTAGACGTCCAAAAGGAGTTGTCCCGGAGTACCCTCAAACTTGCTAATTATTTTTGTTGGTCCGATCTACGCAGAATGAGCTCACGGTGTCTTGAGGTCATGCAGCACCCAGCCATCTTCTCTATTGAAATTAGGATGTTTTTTAATTTCAATAGCATCGCGAACCTTCCTTGGTAGGAATCGGTGTTCTTTCACGAGGATTTGATCAAATCTGATATTATGACGGTAGCGGTTAAGATGACCTTAACCGCTACCGCCGCTAACCGCGTTTACAGACTGCACACTTCTTTGAGCGACGGTGTTTTGTGCTGCAAAGCACTCGAAACGTCGAGAAATCCGAAAAATAATGGAAAAATTTCATTTCATGTCTTTTTAAATTAAATTTATTTTCATTTATGTGAGTAAGTAGTAACTGCAAGTTCGTTCCACTCAAATCCAGGTACAAGTATGTAACAATCCCGCAGAAAACAAATTGTGTTAGTTAACACAAACGTTTGAAGTGGTAAACACTTATTTCCTTTCTACCCAGATCATGGTCTAAAAATTTTTTTTTTTTTTTTTTTTTTTTTTTTTTTTACTAGGCCGTTCAGGGATCGGACGTGTCGCTCGGTGTTCTGCATGAACTGTGTTGAGTTTCTTATTATTTTCGCAAAATTAATTTGTTGTGATGGAATGTCAAAAGTGTAAGAAAGTTCTTTCCAAAAAAGGATCACATTTTTCATGTCAAGGACCATGCCAAGGTATCTTTCATAGATCCTGCGTAAAAGGACTCGCGGCGGACATGAAATCGGGAAAGAATCGGATTTACTGTAATAACTGTGAAGACGAGGGTTCTGATGAGGATGAACCTTACGAGGGAGTACAAGACGTGCAAAAAATCTTAAAGGATATTCATACAAAGGTTAGCGTAATCCCCGTATTAAAAAAGCATTTAGATTCAATTCAACAAAGTATCAGTGTGCTCTCAGATAAATACGATACACTATTGGTAGAACATGAGCTAGCGAAGGATAAAATATCGAAGTTAGAGAAGAATGTGTGTAATATCAACAATAAGTGTGTCTATTTAGAGAAGTGCAACCTTGCTCTTGAAGAAAAAGTTTTTAACCAGGAGCAGGCGTCACGACAGCATAATCTGGAGGTAGTTGGAGTTGAATGTTTACCCGCAGAAAACATAAAGGAGGTAGTGGCAAAAATTGCCAATTGCATCGGTGCAAGCACTAACAATATTGAATGGGTACGGCGCAATAGATCACTAAAGCAAGAAATGAAACCGCCTTCCATAGTCGTAGCCTTTAAGACATCGGGTATGGAATGCAGAGATAGCTGGCTCGCCAAACGTCATAAGCTGAACGAAATCACAAGTAACACAATCACCGGCGGATCAAAGAACCACAAAATTTATATAAATGAGGATCTTACAAAGACTACAAAAGCTATATTGTGGAATGCTAAAAAACAACTTCGCGGTGTTTATAAATACGTATGGATATCAAATGGAAAAGTTCTGGTGAAGAAAGATGAAGGAGACAAAGTCATATGGTTACGATCTGAAAGCGAAATAACTAATTTATTAAAAATAAAGTAGTTTCATTTCGTTCACATACTGTAACTACTTCAATTTTCTTTATGTTTTTAAAAGACTTTATTTCTATTTGTTTATTCTATTTTTTAGTTAATGATACTTTTTAAAATTCGCGGACGCTACTTTTGATTTTATAATTGATAATGATGTTAACTTTACCAGTTTTAATAACATGAATGACTGGTTGGATACATTTGGAAACATAGAAGCTTTGAGCATTTTGCATGTAAACATTCGTAGTTTAAAAAAACATTTTAGTGAATTACTTGTAATATTAAATGATAGTATAAAGCATTTAGACATTATTGTTATAACAGAACCTAATATAGATTACTCATTATTATCAATGTTTAAAATAAATGGCTATGATGTTAACAACTATACACGAGCGGGCCGTTCCGGTGGGGGGGTCTTAGTGTACACGCGTGAGGCGTTAGGAGCATGTGTGTGCGATTTGTTGCCGGTCACTGGAATGCGCTCGGCAGAGTGCGTTTCCACTATAATTAATTATAATGGTGAAAAAATTTATGTTATATCTATGTATAGACCGCCAAGAATAAATAATCTAAATAAAGTAAGCCAGTTTTTACTTGAATTTCGATGCCTCTTGGAAAATCTACCACAAAATTCCAAAGTGTTCTTCTGTGGTGATATAAATATTAATTTATTAAACTACGAAGACAATCACGTCACTACTTATGAAAATTTATTATCTGAATACGGATTCCAAAAGTGCATTGAAGATGTTACGCGAAGAGAAATTTTATTAGGAAATGTAGTACAATCTTGTTTAGACCACATTTACGTTAGAGCAAGTAACACACGTATTCACTCAGCGGTAATAAAGCATAAATTATCTGACCATTATTTCGTCTCGGCTGTAGTAGAATGGAAACGAACTCCGTCGAAACAGCTGTCCCACTCCGATGCGACCCGACTTGTGCGTTCATCTGCGCCACAATTCGCTATTACGAAGCGAGTTCTAGACAATAGAATGGTCAGAGACAAATTATTAAATACAGACTTTGAGAGGTTCTTATCGATTAATTGCCCAACTGAATTATATAACTCCTTTACACAATTATTTAATGATATTTATAATGATTGTTATACAAATAAAACTGTCAATATTAGTAATAGAAATAACAAAGGATGGATAAATAATAGTTTGAAGAATATGGTAAGAGAAAAAGACAGACTTTTTGAATTATGGAGTAACGACCCAAAAAATATGATAAAGCGTCTTACTTACACTAAATACAGAAATAAGTGCCAGAAAGCTATTAATAAAAGTAAAAATGTTTATGATCAGAATAGCATATTAGAATGTCATAAGAATATTAAACAGGTATGGGAAAAAATTAACGAACTATTAGGAAATAACAAACAGACCATAGACGCACTTATTCTGTCAAATATGAAAACGCAAGGAAACGCCAGAGATATAACTAATAATTTTGCTACAACTTTTTCAGATGAAGTTAATAATATAATACATAAGTGTAAAGAAAATTGGTTACCTAGAGCAACTTATGTAAAACCTGTTGACGTAAGCATGAGATGGCAACCAGTGACGAGTTTAGATATTAAGAATACAATTAAAAACATGGATATTAACAAGTCACCGGGTAGCGATCTAGTGCGTATGTCCGATTTAAAACTTGTTTGTGATAAGATTAGCTCAGTCCTGGCTAGACTTGTAAATTTATCTGTGAAAAATTATGAGTTCCCTATGAAGTTAAAAGAGGCAATAGTTCGTCCAGTTCATAAAAAAGGTGACCCGAAAAATATATCCAACTACAGACCTATATCTATATTGTCAAGCATAGATAAAATATTTGAGCATTGTGTAGTTAAGCAGTTAGGGGACTATCTAAAGGCTAATAATGTATTAAACAAGTGTCAATACGGTTTTCAAAAGGGCAAAAGTACAAACACTTTATTGGCAAATTTCACAGATGAAATTAATAATTATTTAGGTGATAAAAAGTTTGTAGTAGCAACATTTTTTGATTATAAAAAAGCGTTTGACACTTTACAAACGGAAACCCTACTTAGTGCATTGGCTGAGTGCGGAGTGAGAGAGCCGCTTAATCATTGGTTCCGTGACTATCTCACAGCACGCTCTTATCGTGTGAAAGTGGGCGAGGCGTACAGTGACAGTAAGACAGTGCAGTGCGGCGTACCACAGGGATCGGGGTGTGGGCCTGTCTGCTACCTCATACACGTGAATAGCTTGTGCGGTGTACTAAGGCACTGCTCGGCATTCATGTACGCAGATGATCTTTGCGTGCTGCGCGCGGGCACTGACATCAATGACAGTTGCAGATTAGTGCAACAAGATATAGATGCAGTAGTAAAATGGTCGCATGACAATGGTATCGTGTTAAACGCAGACAAAACAAAATTAATGATTATACACTCACCTTATTTACATTTATCCTTAGAACCCCCCCTTTTATTCACTCACGACTATTCATGTATGCATAACAATCTAACCAATTGTAATTGTAAACCTATCGAACAGGTTAAATGTATAACTTATTTAGGTATGAAAATTGATGAAAACTTCTCTTGGTCTCAGCACGTAGACTATGTTTGCAATAAATTAAGAATATTACTAGGTAAATTTTACCATCTTAGTTACAGAGTTCCTATTAATACTCTAAGATGTTTATATATGTCTTTAGTTGATTCGATATTTAGTTATGCTCTCGATAGTTACGGTCTTACATTTAAAACAAACCTGGATAAATTAGAAACGCTTCAAATTAGATTTCTAAAACTACTTGTCAATAGGAAGATTAATAATAGCTGTAAGGATAACTATAGAAAGTTATTTCAAATTTGTAAAATTCTTCCAATCAGTTTAAAACACAAATTTCTTTTAATTGTAAACAATCGTGACCGTCGAGAGTTTTTAACTCCAGCAAGCAATGTGTACAGTACGCGCTTGGTGACCGACGGCAGATACAATGTACCAAGGGTGACCAACTACTTCGGTGACAGGGCGCTAAAAAAACGCATCCCATACATTTTGAATAGTCTGCCGGCGGCCATAAGGGGCGAGACAAATATAAAAAAATTTAAAAGGAATCTGAAAAAACATTACCTAAGTTTGTGTTAAGTTAGTGTTACCATTATATTAAGTTTGTAGATTCAACTGACCCCACAGTCAAACTGGTTGCACAGTTTTGTGGGGCGATGTTTTTTATGTTGTGCATTATGTTGTGATCGTAAATAAATAAATAATAATAATAAACATCTGGCTTTTAAAACAACACTAGGATAACGCCTTATTCACTTTACCAAACGCGGTGCGTTACAATAACTTCAGGAAATAATCGTGTAATATTTTACGGCTAGGTGCAGTGGATAAGTCGCTCCGCCGAACCGAGTGGATTTCATCACGCCAAATCACAGTTAGCGTGGGTGGAAGAGAGCACAGAATTCCAACAGATTCTTTCTTCGCAGCCGTCGCTGCCTTCCTCCACTCTCATAGATCGATTCATACGCGCTCGCCGGTTACCGAAGCTCTTAAGTTGCCCTTCCAAATTTTGTGACCCAGAAATATTATATTCAGTCTAGGTGTTAGTTGTTGGAGTAATCTACGCTGTTGGCTGCGGGGCCTTTACAGTTTCACCGGACAAGTTTCGGTCTAGGTGTTCGCGAACGCATCTATGACACAGGAATAATCCTAATGTAGGGCTACGTTTCACATTGGTATAACTACCATATGCCACTGGATTGAACGATACTTTCACGAAGTTTTGTAACGCGCCGTGATACGTTTTTGTTATAACGAATAAGATCCCTGACCATTCAACGCTTGCCGAATGTTAAGCAGATCGAGAAAACTCCGTTAGAATAGAGATAATGATATTATAGTAATTCATAACACGATCTTATGAAATAATCATTGATCTTGAGTATGTACGGCAATGATTGCTATTTTGAATTCATTTTCATTTAATGAATTTAAAATTTAATTTCACAGTGAATTCACATGCTAATATTTTAAAGTGTAGTGTTAAGTGGTATCGCATTTGCTCCTATATGGTACCAAAGTGAAGAATGAATTATGATCGACCCCTGACCATTGAACGCTTGCCGAATGTTAAGCAGATCGAGAAATCTCCGTTAGTAGAGTTAATGATATCATAGTAATTCATAACACGATCTTATGAAATAATCCCAATGATTATCTTGGGGACATTGAAATTATTGCTATTATAAATTCATTTTACACACTGTCACGCCTATGTTCTCCAAGCGGGGATGGCAGAGGTGTACAGTGTACGCCTGCTTTTCGCCAACGATGTTAGATCCCATGTAATACAGGGCGAGCTTATTGTCAAAAAACTCCAATTATAGACGTCGGACGCCGTCCGCCGTCCTAGGATTTGAATCCAGGACGTCATGATAGCAAATGTGCTTTGCTCACTAGACCAATGACGAAGTTAAATTCATTTTTATTTAATGAAATTAAATTTATATTTCACATGTGAAATTTCATAAGAAATGATTTTGAAGAGTTTTAGATAGCGTCAGCTACTTACTGTTTACCACTAAAGAAAAGAATGAATTGTACAGTGCGACAAGGATCTTTTAACCCTCATATGACATTGACAGGTTTATAATATCAGCCTATACTGCCCACTGCTGGGCAAAGGCCTTCTCTCACAAATCGAGGTGAGAGAGATTAGGTCATACCCCACCACGCGGACCCAGTGCGGATTGGTGGAGGCAGGTTTGTGGCCACCTGCTGTTGGAACTTATCAAGCCGCCTTTAAGGCTTCCAACTCGGCTTAACGACTACCACACTAAGTGGTAACCGGGACCAACGGCTTAACGTGCCTTCCGAAGCACGGAGACGCTCGAATATGAAATGCCACAAACGGTCACCCATCTCAGGCCGACCGAGTCGAACGCTGCTTAACCTTGGTGATCGGTAAAAACACCGCGGTCGCACAGCGCTACGAGCGCTGCCGAGCTGCCGCTGCTGAGCTAAACATTGCTTCTAATTAAAAAAAACTTGAGTAAATTTCATAGCAAACAGCAACACTGCGACCGTCATGAATTGACATTTCACTTGATGACAGTGTTAGTTACGCTTTTGGGCGCGGGCCAAAAATCATCGGTCCAAGCCATCCTGATCGGACTTTAACGATCTCGTGTTGTTGGCCATTGTAAAGAAAATTCGCACATACAACTATCGATCTAATATAGGTAGATAAACGCTCGCCGCGCGAAAAATGGCACCACCAAGAAAATCGATTTGAATTTGAACCAAAAGGCAGGAAAAAGTGGACGGCACTAAAAAATTATCAGGCTTCCGCTTTTTTGCAAATACAACTTTAAGTGAAACGAGTAAGGTACAATATGCCCTAATTTATGTTCATATCATATCTATGACTACTCGTGTGGATTTAGGGACGTTTTTAGTGTACATTTTGAAAGGTACTATGTACCTTGTTATGATCGATTCATGCAACAAATGCAACTTTATTTTCTTAGATTTTTCACAGTTACCTGTAAAAGGTATGCACCCTACTTGAGTAATAACAAATATCATCAAAGCAGGTCGCTTGTGGAGCGCACCGGTGCGTTCCTAGCGAAGATCATGAATGAATATGGAAATGCTACCACTGTATGCACCGTAAAATGTTTAACCGAAATTCAACCCACTTCTTGCATCAAGAAACTGTAACAACGACAAAGCAGATATAAAGGGGAGTCGGCCTAAGCAACTGTGCACTGTATCTTTTAACTAGGCCCTGACGTTATCGCGATTGACGTTGTTTACGTCAGTCTGTCATTCTCAGCTAGATAGCAATTACATAAGAGGGAGGAGTGTTACATCTTATTCATTTCGTGCCACCCCGCGCAGTGACACGCTTAATGGTATAGGGAAATCTAATAATCCCATCTCCTCTTTATATTTGCTTCATGGTAACAACCGTTAGTAAATCGCGTGTTAATCAACTCCACGCCAGTCTGGCTCTTTACCTTAATCCCTTAATTCCCTTCTGTCGTCGCCGTTATCATGACACGTTACTGTAATCTCATTAATCTTTAATGAGGTTGGTAACTTAACTGTTTGGTAACATAGGAATTCGGCTACAGAAATTAAAGGTTTCGTCACATAGCCTACGCAGCGTTTTAGTCGCGCTCCCGTCGCGCTACATCGGCTATTTGACTAAACCTTAAGTATATAAATAAGTGCAAATAAAACGCTGGACGAAAGTCACTGGCATAGCACTCAGAATTGCTAAACTTAAGTGGCAGTGGGCGGGGCACATCGCTCGTAGAACTGACGGCCGTTGGGACTGAAAGGTTCTCGAATGGCGACCACGTACCGGAAGACGTGGAGTGGGTAGGCCCCCTACAAGATGGACCGATGACCTGGTGAAGGTCGCGGGTAGAAATTGGATGCGTACAGCACAAAGCCGGTCGTTGTGGCGGTCTTTAGAGGAGGCCTTTGTCCTGCAGTGGACGTCTTTCGGCTGAAGAAGAAGAAGAAATAAAACGCTTCATTTTACCATTCATAGTATTAACTATTAATTAAACCTCGTGAAAAGCTTTTATGATGACAATTTCTAGTCGTGTTTACATTTCCACGGAAAAATTTAAGTTTAAAGTGTGGTCAGGATTTGACACTTTTTAAATAGTTATGTACCACAATTCATTATTTTGTCAATAATAGAAATTAAATTAATATTTATCTTATAAAACTAAAACTTATTTTTAATTCGTTATTAATATTAAGACAGATGTAAGAAAGATATCGACAGTATTTATTCACATTTTGTATTACTGAAAAAATCTTAAGTAATTTCAGTATTTATGATTAAATTTAATGCATTTACTACTATTAAAGTAGGAGTAAAATTCAAACTCAATTTTATAAATACAAAAAATATTTTTACATATCTATATATTAATACGTCAAGCAAAAACTTTGTACACATTTTTACGAAAATTGCGCGGACGGAGGAGTATAAAATTTCCCACACTTATAGTTTATATAAAGAAGGAGTGCAGAATGCTAATATTTTTTTAAAATTATGCTTAAAACATACATTAAATCAATGAAAAAAACATTACACACACTACAATGTATTTGACACAATACACGTCAAATTGATGTTTGTCTTTAATATTATTTGTCTATAGTCTTACTGAATGTCAAACATAACCAGCAAACGATGAAAGTCCTATGGGCAACCACTAGTGTTTATAATTGTTTATATAAACAGGCAGTGATAGCCTAGTGTTTAGACCGTCGGACTGTTTTTGTTTTGACATTTACACCTGTCAAGTTGTGCATTTTTGAACACGCTAAGGTAAACACGTATAATCATGTCTTGTCTACTTACAGTCCCATACCCATACATGCTTGCCAGCGCCAGTTACGGAGATTTTTGGCTTGCCCATCAACAGACAGGTCTATTTTGTCATGGTAATATAGTCTAGGTCTTCCCCGGTACCTATATCCCTCCAAACATTTTTATAACACCTTATATCATCATATTAGCCAAAATTGCCCACTGTTGAACATAGGCCTTCTCAATCACTCTCCAGGGCAGCCGGTCCGATGCCACCTGCATCCAACGACTTCCTGCGATCCGCACAAGATCGTCGGTCCATCTGGTAGGTGGACCGACGATCTTGTGAGGACCGTTATTTATGTTACACCTTGTATAGCGTAAGTAAATGTATAAACAATGTGCCACCATCACCAAAGTAATAACACGTGTACGGTGCCTTGTCTTCGTGATTTAGCTTTCTCCTTGAATAATGAAAACGTGCATGGTATACCGCAGTGTCTATTTTGGCAAGCAGCGCTCGTATATTATTCCGAATTGAGCACTTCTATGCAATAATCGTTCAACTTTATGATAATATTTTAGGGAAAATGGGTTCTACTTATTGTCGTGTACAAAATCGATTGCAGGACGTGGACTTAGATTAGGCGTTGTAGAATCGTTAGTTTCCCACGGATTTACTCTCACGGTCATCTAATAGCACAGACTTCTTATACTAAACTCCGCATCGTCACAAATGCATGGCATATTCTAAAGGGTTCATTCTATTTGATCTACTACACAGTCCCACTGTTCATTACTTTTCTATGCAATCAGATGTTCGAACAAGACGGTCTCATAAACGAAGATTTGACAAGAAACTGTGTTAGTATCCAAAGTTGTAATAATATTATGATTGCTGGCGTTATTTACACACCGTCACGCCTATATTCCCCAGCGGGGGTGGTAAACGTGGGTGTACTGAGTACACCCACGTTTCGCCGACGATGTTAGGTCCCATGTAATAGGGGGCGAGCCTATTGCCATATACCGGGCACAATTCCAGACTCCGGACTCGTACTGGGAAGTTTGTTTGTTAGAAAACTACACTTGTCCGTCCTGGGATTTGAACCCAGGACCTCGTGATCACAAAGCGATGCGCTTTTCCACTAGACCAACGAGGCAGGCGTTATTTAATTCTGAAATAGTACTCTTAAAAAAAGACGTGGTCCCACACAGAAATTTATTCCTGTATCGGGGGTGCGTTTACAAACACGAAATTCATATACACAAATACCCAGACCGAAGCAAACATTTGTGCCCGCGACTACTCGAAGTAGTGGGCTGAGGAATTCACTCTCCTAACCAATAGGCCACGTCATCATTATATGCCAAGCTAAGTCGAAAAATCCCTTGCCTGCCGGCCGGTGCAGAGCACCACGTTGAGACACATAGTATATGCCCTCCCCCATAGCGACTGCGCAAGCCGAGGCCGTTCCTCCTTCAGGCGCCCTAGAGCTAGTTACCCCCTTGCCCTTCTGGCTCGAGCGTAGTGATTGAACGCTCGCCCTTTTGTCCGGTGAAGCTGTAAAGTCCCTGCGGCCAGCAGCGTATATCACTCACACACACACACTATACGCGTACCAGTCAAGCCGCGTAAAGTATGTTTAAAATACAAGTAAATTACAGATTATAAATGTCAATAAATAATTTCTTCATCTAATCTTATCGATAAGTAAACCCTACATCGATACTGGGTTTACATTTTGAAATAACGAACAACTACAATCGGAACTAACGCTGTCATCAAGTGAAATGTCACTTTATGACACTCGCAGAGCTGCAGTTTCCCATGGAATGTACTCAATTTCTTTTTTTAGATAGTATCCGTGCAGGGATACTAGGTACCTAATTTTAAAAAATTTTACTATACGTAACACACACACACACACACACAACCTTTACACCAACCCCTCTGCCAATGGCATCCATGGGCCAAAATATCCTTGTGGCACTGTACATGTTAGAGCAGTTCTCTCACTGGTCAGAAGTCCGATTTGACAGCTACATCCGCAAAATACTTATAATTCAAAATCATAATATTATCACAACGTAGGGTCCTAACCACTAGTCGATCACGGCAATGCGATGCGAAAGTGGAAGGATGTAGGTACCGGGGAAGACCTAGACTATCTTACCATGACCAAATAGACCGGGTCTTGTCTGATGGACAAGTCAGGAGTCTCCGTAACCGGCGAGCGTTTATGAGATGGACTATGAGAGTAGAGGAAGCCAGAGAGGTATGTAAGGAAAGAGCCTGTTGGAACTCTGTACTCTCTGCCTATCCCGTAAGGGATCTGGCGTGATAATATAGAATAGAATAGAATAATATTATCCCTGTTAAATTGTCCCACCGTTGCGCACGGGCCTCCACGCGCACTAGCCAAGTGCGGGTTGGCGAACTTCACACACCTTCGCGAAACTCTTAGGCATGCAGGTTTCCTCCAAATGTTTTTCTTCACCGTTAAAGCAAGTGATAGTTATTTTTAACACGCACATGCTTTAAAAAGACAGAGGTGCGTGCCTGGGTTTGTACCCGAGACCCCTGACTCTGCAGTCCAACGGTCTAACCATTAGTTTATTGCTGCTATTATAATTAAAAGAGACGTTTTTAAAAACAAGCTTATAAAACTCAACGAAGATATCCTGTTTAGTTGAGAAGTTCCTATGGCTTCCTTCTGACTCCATCATCAGACCTTGTACACGAACCGGGTCTAAGGTACTCGTCAAGACAAATCCAACAAGCTCAAATACGGTGGGGTTATTTTTAACGCAACATAGCCCCAAACTAGGATTTATTCCTGTGTCGTGGGTGCGTTTACAAACATGTAAATTCACATACACAAATACCCAGACCGGAACTAATAATTGTGGATCACACAAATATTTGTCCCGTGCGGTAATCGAACCCGCGACTATTAGACACTAGGCGGAGCGGCTTAAGCTGTTAACCACTGCGCTAAATCGTCCGTCCGTCCGTTGTGAGTTGTTTGCTGGTTCCACTAGCCACCTTTTGGCTTCATCATTAGACCCAGAATACCATCTGGTTGAATAGTGCTTGTCGTTACCAATCGAGTAAGCCTAATCCCGAGGGGATTACGTTGTATAGTTCACATGGTCCTATGGCCATCTTCCGACTTCATCATCAGACCAGCTCCAGCCGCCAGATTATTGCATTGTCACCGACTTTACATACGAATGCCAAATTTCAGCTCAATCGGATACTCCCAAGTGCTTGAAAAATGGATTAAAAGATTTGAACCCGAAAAGCAGAGAGTCAGAGAGACAGACAGACATAGGAATATTGCAAGTTAAAAAAAAGCAAGAAATAAATCAGCTTATACTGTCCCAATGCTGGGCAAAGGCCTTCTTCCACAAATCGAAGTGAGAGAGATTGAATCATATGCCACCGGAAGTTTTAACAACTTTATCTATATCTATATCATCACGCCAGATCCCTTACGGGGTAGGCAGAGAGTACAGAGTTCCAACAGGCTCTTTCCTTACATACCTCTCTGACTTCCTCTACTCTCATAGTTCGTCACATACACGCTCGCCGGTTACGGGGACTCCTGACATATTCTTCAGATAAGACCCGGTCTATTTGGTCATGGTAACAACTTTGTCTTCTTCTTTTAGTGTCAATGATTAATATTTGTTCCGCTAAGTGGTTTGTTAGCTCAATCCCCCTGTCACCTGCTAGGTGACGCTTCTTTCTAAAGAGATTTTGCCTTAAAACATCTCCGCTTCTATGCCGTACTCCGTAGTACAAGCCTACGTGTCCCAACACTACATTGCGATATGAGTACAGTCATACACGGATCTTGTGGCCCGCGGCCAAAATCGGAACTAACGCTGTCATCAAGTGAAATATCACTTTATGATAGTTGCAGAGTTGCCGTTGCTAAATGCTAAATATCATTAACCAAGTTCTTTTTTAAATTAGATAACGTGCGGACCTACCTGTTGAAATGTCTCCCTGGAAGTAGGTAAGTTTTACTAAATGATAACCCTAATTTCACACCAATGCCCCCTGTCAATGTCATCCACTGAGTTTTGGCGGGAAATCGAAGAGTGATGTCGTCAATTTGTTTTAATTTCTAAAAGTTGTGTTATTTTGAATTATAATGTGTAATGTTGGTGGAATATTAACCATTATGTATTCTTATATGCGCACGAGTGAAGGTAATTGTAACAAAGTGATAAAACGTGCCTTTTCGATTTCCCTCAAAACGGCCGTCGCAATTGGTATGTAAAGTATCTATCGCTTTACTATCCAGGGTGGGGCACTTCATCAATTTCATAATCATCCTTGTCATCAAGTTCATCGGGGAGTTGAATTAATTTTGAAATGAATATTCGTAATACTTGACATAGGCAAAATACGCGCCGTAGTGATGCCATAAACATAAAAAAAGTCATCCTCGGGGCAAAATATACTTGTCGCACAAAATTAAACTCATCGAATAGCTTATCGAAAGTGGCGCCAAACGGAGCCATTGTTTGGACAAGGCGCGGCACTAATTAGAAATATCGTATAGTTTCAAGTTCAATGACACTGGGACCGCCGCCCATAGATCGCCTATATTGCCCCAGGACAGATCGTAAACGCGAACATTTAGGAAATTAAAAAAAGGGTACATTATATGCTAAATACTGAATTTGGATATTTCAAGGACGTATCTTGAACGCCTATAAATACAGTCCAAACTTATATTATAAATTCGAAAGCAACTCTGTCTGTATGTTTATCTGTTACATTTTCACGCCCAGCCGCTTTTTTTAAACAATTCAGCAAGGAAATCGATTTTATCCAAAGGATAGACATAGCCTGCCTTTTGTCTCAAAAAAACCCTTAATGATGTGAAATGCTAGTAATACATAAAATAGTAGCAATAATCTTGAAACAACTGATCTATTCCAGTGACAACAGCTATCCGACAAGGGCATGCGAAAACGGAGACCTTCATGAGCGAGGAGTTCTGCCCGAAGGGTGTCGTCTTTTGGAGATTCTGAGAGAGACTGCGAGACACCTCTGAACAGCGAAACATGTCGCCGTAAATAGATGTGTGGAAATAGTTTTGCCAATTTCTGTTGCCTGAATTAAGTAAATTATTATTATATTATCATACGTATTCTATTAACATTGATAGGAGGACGCCTGTGTACGCCTGCTTCCTTGATCTGTCCAGGGCCGGCAGGACCGGGCAGGACCTTGTATCGTACGATGTACTCTGGAAGAAGCTCAGGGACAGGCGTCTACCGGCACCGATCCTCAATATTATTAAATATTGGTATTCGAACCAGACTAATAACGTAAAGTGGTCGAATTCACTTTCGGAGTCGTATAAATTGGAGTGCGGTGTAAGGCAGGGGGGGCTGACGTCTCCTAAGCTCTTCAACTTATATGTTAATGACCTGATTGTTAAGCTCAGCAGTATGCGTGTCGGATGTCATGTACACGGCGTGCCTGTCAATAACATGAGCTATGCGGATGACATGGTGCTGCTGAGCCCAACAGCGGCAGGTATTCGAGAAATGTTGAAGGTATGTGAGTCTTATGCGGCCTCACATGGATTAATATATAACTGCAGAAAGAGCGAGTTCATGGTCTTTAAGGCCGCCGGTAAATGCCCAGAAACAACACCTGACATTACCCTAAATGGCGTGAACATAAACAGAGTCCATAAATTTAAATATTTGGGGCATTTCCTTACTGACGACCTTAAGGACGATTATGACATTGAGAGGGAGCGCAGAGCTTTGGCGATCCGAGGTAACATGCTGGCCCGCAGGTTCTCCCGCTGTACCGATCAGGTCAAAATCATCCTTTTTAAAGCCTACTGCCAGGGTATGTACACGGGAAGCTTGTGGGTCCAGTACACCAAAAGGTCGTTGAGTAACCTGCGCACGCAGTATTATAACATTTTCAGGATGTTGTTGGGGCTGCCCCGCTTTTGCAGTGCCTCAGAGATGTTTGCGAGAGCGGACACTGATGGCTTTGCCGCCATCATGCGTAAGAAAACTGCATCACTGCTGCGCAGGGTGCGGGGCAGCTGTAACAGCATTCTGGGGATGGTGGCGGAGAGTGTGTCTTCTCGTATCCTTAAGCAGATGGTGTGGAGGACGATCAATTAGGACCGTTATTTGTTATTTTAGTTATTTGTATTGTTTTCGTTTTCTTCGTTTACTAACACTAGGCATAAGTCATCTGTTTACTAACTAACTAACTAAGAAATTATTATTATTATTAAAAGAATTTGCCTAGTCTATTTGCTAGGATAGTTGTGGTTTTGCTGGAAACTTTATCCTAGAAAAACAGAAATCACAGACTGACGCAAAAATCAGTTTAATGACTCCTGTTTTCTTGATTTTAAGGCAGAGAATCCTAAACACATAATGTATAATACACATTCGGCAAGGCAGATAAGAAATATGTTCCATATAACACTCACCATTCTAGTAGCAAGTCGTCGGAAAATAGTAGGTAAACATGGTACACTTCTGCCAGCCACACTTTGAGAATATAAGAGTAGGTATTTATAACATTCTATGCCAATGGCGGTTTGAAGTACATAATTTAAGTTATTTTGAAACGTTAAAACAATGAGCTTTTACTATTTTTTTTTTGAAATATTTATTTACTTTTCATCCAGCACCGAAAATTCATAGTACAACTACTACTACAAAATTAGAATGAAAAAACGTATACATAAAAACTCGTACACAAAAACCTTAAGAAAAAAGGAGTGCAGAACCCTACAACCAGTTTCTTACAAATTAGCACCATTTAGTCATAAGCAAGCAGAGCATAGACGCCCAAAAACTACAAAAAAATATTTAGAGTAATGACATATCGCTGCTCGTAAACAAGAACCCTTTGAAAAATAAGGAGATGACAACTTTACCACCAGTTTCTTACAAAACAGCACAATTTCGTCATAAGCAACCAGAACATTGACCCAACCATTCACGGCTACCACATTTCACACATCAACAATTCGTGAGCCGCGCGAATCAACCTTGTTTGGATACCACCGCAAATAGCCAAGCTCTGTTCCGGAGCTGGTAAGGTTGCCAGTAGCCGACATGTCCAAATATTTGTGGTAATATTGTAAACATTGATAACGGATAACCACGGTTTAGCTAAAAACAGCAACGGTGCGTACCAAGGTTGGCTGACAGAGCGCAGATGCGTAAAGGGTGCCATGTTCTTTTTTTTGTGTCAATTGCGTTTACATTATGCCATTGTACAAAGTTTACGAATATTCATTTCTAAATTAATTCAACTCCCCAATGAACTTGATGACAAAGATGATAATGAAATTGATGAAGGCCCCCCCCTGGATAGTAAAGTGATGGATACTTTACGTACCAATTGCGACGGCCGTTTTGAGGGAAATCGAAAAGGCACGTTTTATCACTTTTTTACAATTACCTTCACTCATGCACATATAGGAATACATAATGGTTAATATTCCACCAACATTAGACATTATAATTCAAAATAACACAAGTTTTGAAAATTAAAACCAATTGACAAAATCACTCTTCGATTTCCCGCTAAAACTCCCCATCTTCATTGTGGAAGAACTTTGTACTTATACCTTTTTTACTGCCAGAATTTGATGACGACTTATGGCCAGTTTTAATATTTAAATCAAGGATGAATCTGCCTACTACTGGCAGAATTTTCACATATCATATCGCTAGTCGATTATAATAGGGACACAACTCAAAAAAGACATTGTTCTGCGCCCATGCATGATTTGCCCTAGAACCAACAGCAAGGAAAAAACTTGCATAATTTCAAATCACCCCCAAATTCTGTTAAGCCATTTATTATAAAACGGACAAGCAGGGGAATCGCAATATTCACAAACAGTATTACATTTTGGAGTTATAATTTAGTAGCCATTAATACATATGAGGTTATATTGTGTGTTGACATTCAGTAAAGATGTCGGCGACTTCGATACAAGTACTTACAACACTTTGAAATATTCGTTTTAGATTTCAAATTGTCCGTTAGATACAGATATTTGCCATTATTTTAATAATATAGATAAATAATGATGCCATGGGTCAAATGTTTGTTGGTTCTGGGGCAATTTTTGAGTCCTTTGGTTAGTTGATTTAGTACTCTAATGTCAGAGCCAAAAAGCTTGATTTTCCTATTCTATCCTCGAGTTTAACATTGAAACCGACCATTAGTTTAGAGGTTAGAGCATAGGCCGCTCTGCTTACAAGATCGTGTAGTCGCGGGTTAGATCCTAGGACGGCACAAATCTTTGTGTGACCCATAAATGTTTTGTTTCGGTCTGGGTGTTTGTGTATGATATGTTCGTGTTTGTAAACCACATAGGAATGATTCCTACTGTGGGTCCACTTTGAAAAGAAGATATAAGTAAAAAAATAAGCACTGCACTGCAAGATATTATGCCGTGGCAACATAATTATGGGTCTGCCGAAGCCGTTCTTCCTTGAGGCGCCCATAAGCTAGTTGCCCCCTCTGCCCTTCCAGATGGTGTGTAGTTTTTGCACACTGTATATTAGTTAATTGTTATTATTTCTTTGACTAGGTATGTGGTTGAATTTTTTTCTTTCTTTGTATATCGTCTTAAGATTCTCATCCATCAATAAAGAATAAAGTATTTTAACACAATATAAGTCATTGCTGTGCCCCCATTAGGAAACAAAAGGACTCGGAAATTTGAAAGGCGTGTACTAGTGCTTTCTTTCGCTTTGCACGTTAAACTTTCCTCAGGTAAGAATTCGTGCCCTGCCCACCTCCTGGAATCCTGGGTCCTCCCTTTAAACAGCATCGCTTGGCGCGATGAGCACTGAGACCTACATTTCGTCAGAATTACGTCTACTGGACGTAAACTCAAACCATTAATTTTGCATAAACCTTGCGGAGGTACCCTACTAATTATCAATTTTGCATTTTTTTTCCAATCTCATGTACCTACAAATCTACCACCAAATCGGAACGCGATCCCACTAAAAAGATCGGGCAAGGAACTCAGCGGTCTTAACTTTTTTATTTCATTCTCTCCAAAGATTATTTCGTTTTTTTAATCATAAACCAGCCATAAACCTTAACAACTCAAAGCATAAAGGTTCAAAGAGCTTGCACTATGGGGTTATTATATCAATGGCTTGCACTAGAGATATAGTCCGGCAAGGATCTTTAGGCCCGCGGTCAAAATCGGAACTCACACTGTCGCCAAGATAAATATCATTTCATGACAGTCGCTGAGTTGCCATATGCTATGAAAGGACATTGTCAAAAATTGCCCCAGAACCAGCAAACATTTGACCCAAGCCATCATTATTTATCTATTTTAATAAAATAATGGCAAATATCCGTATCTCACGGACAATTTTCAATTTAAAACGAATATTTCAAAGTATTGTAAGTACTTATATCGTAGTAGCCGACATCTTTACTGAATTCCAACACACAATATAACGTCATATGTACTGAATTATAACCTCAAAATCTAATACTTTTTGTGCAATATTGCGATTCCCCCGCTTGTCCGTTTAAAAATAAATGCCTTAAGAGAATTTATGGGTAATGTGAAATCATACAAGTATTTTTTCATTGCTGTTGGTTCTGGGGCAAATCATGTATGGGCGCAGAACAATGTCCTTTACCCAAGTTCTTTTTTAATTAGTAACCATGCGGATCCACCTATTGAAATAACTCTTTGGAAGTAAATAAAAATCATAAAATGATAATCCGCATTTCACACCAACCTGCAAATGTCATCCACAGGTCTAAATCTCACAGTTCTCCTTATAAAATATCCTTCCTCATTTCAGAAGCAATGACCCACAGTAAAAATGATAAAGGTAACAACAGAACCCATCAGATCAAACATTACAATGATCTGGCAACCCTATGTTCGGAAACGAGGTCTTTGCCCGCGTGAATAAATAGAACTCATGTGTTATTGTACCTTGTTTGATGTCTACGTTCACCGTAACGTGGCAAACTTAATTCCAACACCTACTAACTAGAGTTGAGCGAAATGTATCAGAAGGAGAAAGATTTGTATATTGGTGAAATGCTGTTGAAAGTCTGTCACTGCAGCTTAAGCCACTCCGCCCACTGAATTGAGTTGTTGGGGGCTGATTCACGCACGCCACAAATCTTTGTGAGACCCACATATGTGTTGCGGTCTGAGTGTATGTGTGTGAATTTTATGTTGGTGAATGCACCAACGATACAGATGTAATTCCTACTCAGATTCCTAGTGCGGGGCTACGTTGTCTTTAAATAAGAGTTAAACAAGTATTTCAGCTCGGTTATATAGTGACTATATTTCCCAAGCGGGAATGGTAGAGGAGTACTGTGTACACCCACTTTTCGCCAACGATGTTAGGTCTCTTGTTATAAGCGGCAGGTATATTACCATATAATGGGCACAATTCCAGACTTAAGACTGATAATGGGAATTTTTCGAATAGAAAAACTACTTTTGTCGAACCTAGAATTTGATCCACGACCTCGTGATCACAAAGCACATTATTCACCACTAGACCAACCTTAACGACTTAAACACAGTACAGAAATAGAAAAATAACGGCTTTGTTGCAAAACAAAAGTGTTCAAGAGATTTGAAAAACTGAGGAAATATAGCGACTCCTATCGCATACCGTACTATGTATGTACTTCTAAGGCCTTACTATAAAATAAACGCGTATTTTGCCAATGTATAGTACTACGAATATAACTATTCATTTCTAAATTAATTCAACTCCCCGATGAACTTGATGACAAAGATGATTATGAAATTGATGAAGTGCCCCACCCTCTATAGTAAAGCGATGGATACTTTACATATCAATTGCTACGGCCGTTTTGAGGGAAATCGAAAAGCCACGTTTTATCACTTTGTTACAATTACCTTCACTCATGCACATATAGGAATACATAATGGTTAATATTCCACCAACATTACACATTATAATTCGAAATAACACACGTTTTGGAAATTAAAACGAATTGACGACATCACTCTGCGATTGCCGGCCAAAACTTCAACAGAAAACTTTGTTAAAAAATTTCTTTGAGAAAACTTATAGCAATTATTTGTATTTTTTTAACTTGTCAAACTTGACATTGGCAGAATCATCGGTTGACGCATGAATATACTATTAAAGTCTGTTTAATGAAAGCTGAGAGCAAATTTAACTGCGAATAAATAGATTCAATACTTGAATATGATATAATGACTAAAATAGTAAAGCATAATCAAAAATTCATGTAAATATTTATAAATTTAACGAACATACAGAAGGAACGAGGGAGGAAAAGGAGTAGGTAGGAAGTTATACACAAATAATAGTATGCTAACATACTACATTCTTTCGTGTTAATGCTTTATAAGTCCTTGAATTTCAGATATTAAATGAATTTCTTGTTAGATTTTCATTTTTGAAATTAAAATTCGGATTGTCTAAAGACGCAATGCATCATCACTATAATCCATCAACTCAATTGTATTTAATAAGATTTCAAATTCAGAGGTGTTTAATTTGAATCGTGTAAATTATATATATAATATTATATCGGCGTATATCAAAACCCAGACCAAATCCAGTTCGTCCATGTCTATGGCTCACTAGAACAATAGGTGACATTAGTCTTAGAATTACCAGCTTATGAAAACGTAAAAAAGTCACCAGCTTTCATTAGACAGACTATAGTAATATAATATATCTATGGGTTGACGAGGGAGCCATAGATTATAATTGGAATTAGAAAGCATTTTATAACTATTCTGCCGCTATACAATGTTCATTAGTATGGGGGCTTGCTTACAACTTTGAAGGCTTGGTTAAATTGCCGACGGAGCGCGAAGCGCTCGACTACGTTCGGTTGTGACGTTTGCCGTCTCGCCGAGCGGGGCTGCACTGTGTGGCGTCTCCCATTTTAGTACATTACAACTCCCCAAGACGCGCCACCGTCGCGCTCCCGTCGCGCTGCGTCGGCTATGTACATTTACAACGCTTTCCGAGTAAAAACATATTGTTTACGCAGAAGTATGTCTGTGGAATTAGCTTCGTGTTTTAAAGCTCTATTATATGTATAGAGGAGCCTGTTTTGCTTTGGCATAACCAATTTTGTGTCCCAAACATGGCTGATCGATCGTGTCGATGTGTTTTATTTTTATTCCATAAACAACAGATATAGATACCTACTTAAATATACTTTACCACTATCGAATCAAATTACCGTGATGTCAACCACTCACAAATACTTATTTCAAAAAGAAACATTTTATTCGTTTGCAAGCAGTAAATTATAATTTATTGACAGAAATATGTTTTAATATATCCAACTCTCATGCGAGCCATAAAAATGAATGGTTTTGAGCAAACATACGTAGCAATAAAACAAAAATCGATGCGCGTTGCTTTCCCACGAATGCGGTACTCACAAAACTACATATGATCTTTAAAAATCCACCTTATTTCATACGGATAAGGTTTAATATCAGCTAACAGTGAAAACACTAGGGTTATAAGCGAAACAAAGCACTCTTACAACGAAACCTATTTTGAGAGTACCAAATAAGACCTCTTGAACGGTGCCGTTTAAATAATAACTGACTTTCCGTGGTTTGTGTAGTCCGTACTTATATTTTTATTACGCGAACAGACTTTGATTATACATCTCCGATTATATACCTCAAGAGGATTCTCCCTAAAATAAAGTGGTTGATATTATGCGCACACCTCTAAGAAGATACCTAGAGTCTGTTTAATGAAAGCTAAGAGTGCAAAATGGTGGAAAATTTCAATAAATTAGGTAGTGCAACCTCGGATGAATTGGGAATAAATGGATTTGATACTTGAATACTTCTATGACTAAAAAAATAGTTAAGCATTAACAAAAAATCATGTAAACAAGTATATGATTTTTAGGAATACATATACAAGAGGTGGAGGAACGAAGGAGGAGAAGAAGTAGGGAGGAAGTTACATAGTTTTCTAACATAATAAATTATTTTGTGTTAATGGTTTAGAAGTCCTTGGTTTTGGAAATCAGATACTTATTGGCTTCCAGTTAATTAAATCAATTTCTTGACTTTTTTGTACAAAATACGGATTACCTGAAGACTCAAAGTAACATCTGTAGAAACTATTAAAGCAATGAAATAAAACTATTTTTCGGATTTTATCGCGGTTTATTTTTGATTTTTAAGTTCTTGACGTTTCGAGTGCTTTGCAGCACCCTTGGTCACCCAGGTCACCCATTACCATCTGACAAAATACATGTATTCCTAAATCATCTTAACTCCATTAACCCTAAAATTCAGTTTACGATGGAGTTGGGGGCAAACAATTCCCTAGCTTTCCTGGACGTCTTAGTAATCCGTAACCCCAACAACACCTTAAGCCATACGGTTTATAGAAAGAAGACCCATACTGATAGGTACGTAAACGGTGAATCCCACCACCATCCAACACAGTTATCTACTGTGGATAAATCTTTGTTTCAGAGAGCACAAGGGATCTGTGACAAGAAACATCTGGCTGCCGAGCTTCAACATGTCAAGCAAGTCCTGCACGACAATAAGCTTCGAGTCCCACGCCAACGTCACAGTGACCGAGTGAAAGCAGCCACAGTCGAGCGTCACCCTGCTGTGCTACCTTACATGTGAGGAGTCACGGACAAGATTGGCTACATCTTGAAGCGTGCTTCAATTAAAACATTTTATGAGCCGCCGAAGAAGATCAGTCAATTTTTACCATCCTTGACAGATGGTAAAAATTGACTCACATCACACATTGAGTCACATCCCTCTACAAGATGCAGGAGTATACAAACTTGATTGTGAATGTGGTCTGTCTTATATAGGACAAACAAAAAGACCGGTAAAAACTCGGGTTAAAGAACACATAGCTGACCTAAAACACCGTCGCTCAAAGAAGTCTGCAGTCTGTGAATATGTCCTTGACCGCACCCGCCATAACATCAGATTTGATAGACCACAAATCCTCGTGAAACAACACCGATTCCTACCAAGGATGGTTCACGAGGCTATTGAAATTAAAAAAACATCCTAATTTTAATAGAGAAGATGGCTGGGTGCTTCCATCGACTTGGGATCCGGTAATTAATATAATCAAATCCAAAACCAAGCATAACACTGCAAGACCTCAAGACACCGTGAGCTCATTCTGCGTAGATCGGACCAACAAATATGATTAAGAAGTTTGAGGGTACCCTGGAAGAACTATGCCTTTTTGACGTCTAAGTCCCTCCCGTGACCATGGGGCTGCAAAGCACTCGTCGGGAACTTAAAAATAAAAAATAAACCGCGTTAAAATCCGAAAAATAGTTTTATTTCATGTGTAATATTCGCGTAAATCTAAGAACTCAGTATATCAAAGCAATGCCACGGAACTTAATAAGACTTCACGTCCAGAGATGTTTTTGATTAAATTTAAATTATATAAAATTTTATAGAATGTTAAAATAATCTAAATCTGTATCAAACCACTTCTTCCATGGTTAACTAGAACAATAGGTGACATTAGTCTCGGTATTGCGAGCTTATAAAAATGTAAAATAATCACTCTCAGCTTTCATTAGACAGACTAACTGGTGAAGTTCGCGAGTAAAAGCTAGATGCGTACATCAAAGCTCAAAATCATGGTGGTTGCACGCACATCATTCACACACACGCTAAAAATTGTATCATATAGATAGGTGGGGTATAGTTTACACTGTGATTACAATTGATATTTAAGCAAACTTTACGTAAAACCAAAATATATCTATATTTTAACTTACAACAACATACTTAGCTTATAAAGAGCTATGTGTTTTACGAAATGACTTTTAAAAATACCTCCAGGCGGAACAAAGGAAATACAATGGCAACACTTATTTTCCCTAGCATCAGTTAGCAAAAATAATTTATCTGTTATAATACACTAGAGAATCGCAGTTATTGGAAAATAAGTTTATAATATCCCTTATACGACTAGGGTTTTATTGGGTGATTAATTTATTCTTTCTCGTAATTTTAGCTGCTATTGCTTACAAAATTAACCGTAATAAACCCTTCGTGCTCTATGCCTTCGTGTCTTTGAACTGTCAAAAACAAAGCGCCATTCCGCAAAAATATGACGTTCGAAATACAAAATGCACTTTTGTTGGGAATAATTTTGCGTTCCGTTTCCCTCGAGTCGCTTAGCCTGTACGTTATTCTATGCGGTAACAGAGGGGTGTTTCACAATAAATCAATGAGCACAGATTAGCAATAACGTACTACTAATGAAAACGTTGTACTGGAAATTGAATTGTATGTTTACAGTTATAGAGTTCTAATTCGAATACGACTTTAGATGCATTTGAAACTTTTGCTAATTTATGTCCGCTAAACTAATCCATTCTACGCTCATTTCATTTTGCCCGGTATACTTACTCATTAGTCATTATGTTTTGAGAGGGCGAAGCAAGTAATTGCCTTATTTTTCTGTTTCTTGAAATAAATATTCATATTTTATCGCGTGCGGTTTTACAACTTTCTCTTATTTGCATGTTTAAAACCAATGTAAGTAAGTACTTAATGTCCATATTTGTCTGTCATTACGAAGATATAATCTAGAATGTTTAAAAGTAAACGGTAACTTAGCTTTATATATATATAAACACACATGACCACGTAATAAATTGTAGTAATGTATAAAAAGGATGTTCTATAACAATTTACCGTTATTCTTAATTAAACCAACTAGTGAAATATGTTTTAGTTCATACTAATACATCGTTGTATGTGTAAGACCATAATTAAAAGACAATACCTTCTTTCTATAGCAGTCGGTTAAAAGATTTTTTGAAAAACAAGGAGATACTGCATAATGTACTTTTCAAGATTTTTTTCTACGAAGTTTGTAAACTAACAGATGTATGCGCAAATATCTCTCTATCTACTTAAATCGCGGCAAATCCATTGCAGGGTAGGCAAAGAGTACAGAGCTCCATAACATTAATTCATTACAAACCCAAAGCTTCCTCCACTCTCATAGTACATACACGCTCGCCGATTACGGAAACCCTTGACTCGTTTATTTGATAAGACACGGTCTACTTAGTCATGGTAAATAGTCTAGATCTTCTCCGGTACCTATAGGAGTATACTCTTTCTCATATTTACACCGCAACTATCTTTCATACTTAGCTTTCATACATTCACTCTTGCGAACCTGGTTGGGCAGTTTATTTTCAAAAATCCAATTGAATAAAATGTTAAAAATATATATTTTTTGTTCCTCAATCACATTGAATCAGTTGGACTAATTTTTATATAGTAATTACTGGAATACAGATTACTAGCGGCCCGTCCCGGCTTCGCAAGGGTGGACAAAATCTTTTGAAAAAAAATTTAGTTAGGATCCCTAATTTCTTCTAGTAATAAATATAGCCTATGTTACTCAGGAATAATATAGCATTCTAGTGGTGAAAGATTTTTTGAAATCAGTCCAATAGTTTTTGAGTTTATTCGTTACAAACATACAATACAAATCTTTTCTCTTTATAATATATTATATGTAGATGTGTTATGTTCATTAACCCGTCTGAAAGGGCTAATATTTCTCGAGTGCATGTGTTCTTTGGCACACTCTTTTCAGTTATTCTTATACCTACTGTAAGTTTTAGTGTATTAACCAAAAAAAAGGAAGAAGAAGTTTGAGGTTAGTACCAAGTTACCGACCGCACCAACCGACTGGCGCCGCCTCGAATTTTTATATTTTTCTTAGTTAACTTAGTTCTTCGATTTTCTTTTTTTAATATTTCTCTTGTTCACGTAGGCGAGCCGTAAGTCGTAACATTACGCTTTACAAATGGCTGGAGGGTGGCGCGGCTATCGACCCGCCGGCGCCGACCTATCCCAAACTGCAGACAACCGCCGCGCTAGGGGTGACAATGCCAGAAGAACACCAAAATAGGAACGCATTAGAAACGTTCTACGAAAAAAAAAAAAGATATCGGTGCATTCCTTGAAATTTAAATTGGTATCAACCTCATTCGGAGGTTATACTTGAAAATGGATAGAACGTATAAATGAGGGTTTGGGGGTTTTGGCGGGAAGTCGAAGAGTGATGTTGTCAATTTGTTTTAATTTCCAAAACTTGTGTTATTTTGAGTTATAATGTGTAATGTTGGTGGAATATTAACCATTATGTATTTTTATATGTGCATGAGTGAAGGTAATTGTAACAAGTGATAAAACGTGCCTTTTTGACTTTTCTCAAAACGGCCGTCGCAATTGGTATGTAAAGTATCCATCACTTTACTATCCAGGGTGGGGCACTTCAACAATTTCATAATCATCTTTGTCATCAAGTTCATTGGGGAGTTGAACTAATTTAGAAATACATACTCGTAATACTTAACATTGGCAAAATACGCGTCGTCGTGATGATAAACATAAAAAAATAAACGCATAAGTTTCAACGAGATGTATGCGTTTACGGTCTAATGTCACAAGTGGTTAATCTATCTATCGCTCATAAGTATTTTCAGGAACTTGTTACTTATAGTGCGACAAGGATCTTTTGACCTTTGGATGACATTGACAGGTTGGTATAAAATTAGGGTTAACATTTAGTAAAATGTTTCTACTTCCAAGGATATATTCCAAACCATAACCATGGCCAAATAGACCGAGTCTTATCTGAAGGACGAGTCAAGAGTCTTCGTAACCGGCGAGCGTGTATGAGACGAACTATGAGAGCGGAGGAAGCCAGAGTATGTAAGAAAAGAACCTGTTGGAACTCCGCACTCTCTGCCTACCCCGCAAGGGATCTGGCGTGATGACATAAATAGATAGGTAGACAATAAACTTATTTGTCAATTTCATATAAACCATCAACGGTCACTTTAAAAATAACAATTAAAAATAAAATATTAAAGTACTTTTTCACTATGACTATTTCACTCCAACAAAACTTTTATACAAAAAAAAAACAAAACTATTTAACTTAACTCAACTTTATACATATAACACCTGCACCCTAATGAAAAATATTATCACAAATTCTATTCAATCCAATATTCAGCTACACAAAAAAGTATATTCACATAATCTCAGGAGCAAACATAACTTTCAGCTCAATAGCTCCCGTACAAATTATGGTAACCGTAAACGATACTGTTTGAGGGAGTACAGCTGTACAATAAGCTACCGAATGAAATAAAGATGTGTGATAATATAAAGACATATAAAAATAAACTTAAGGAATATATATGTACATTGTGATTATAAAGCGTAAGAGGTAAAAAAATATTGAATCATCATAGTTATGTAAATATTAATAGGAGGCGCTCGTAGCGCTGTGCGACCGCGGTGTTCTTACCGATCACCAAGGTTAAGCAGCGTTCGACTCGGTCGGCCTGAGATGGGTGACCGTTTGTGGCATTTCATATTCGAGCGTCTCCGTGCTTCGGAAGGCACGTTAAGCCGTTGGTCCCGGTTACCACTTAATGTGGTAGTCTTTAAGCCGAGTTGGAAGCCTTAAAGGCGGCTTAATAAGTTCCAACAGCAGGTGGCCAGAAACCTGCCTCCACCAATCCGCACTGGGTCCGCGTGGTGGAGTATGACCCAATCTCTCTCACCTCGATTTGTGAGAGAAGGCCTTTGCCCAGCAGTGGGCAGTATAGGCTGATATTATTATGTAAATATTTACCCTGTATCTCTCTTAAGTGAACTGTAAGTTTTTATGAGAATAAACTCTTTAAACCTAACCTAATTCATAAAATACATAAAAATGCAAAAACGAACTAAAAAGCAACAAAACGTATCACAGTACAGTTTTAATAACAATCTTCGGAGCTTTTAATAAACGTTTGCATTATTGTCCCGCTCGACGAACTCGCATAAATCAAATTTAACTAAGACAGCCAGCGACCACACAAACATAACTCAAATTAAAAATATGTCTACCCGTCAGTTCGACGACATCTTTTTTCAAAGAACTTAACATCTTCGTGTATGAATGCAAAAATATTTTACGCTTTTCAAATATAATTTTATTTGTTGGAATTTTATTCTTGAAATATCAAGAACCATGAAAATATTTCAACGTATTCAATTTTATAAATAATATCTTAACTGCATACATGTTTAAAATAACCTTAAAAAAGAACTTCATACTAAAATATTTTCTTGATTTTTTTGATTGATCCGACCGATTTCTGCCGTGGCGACCACTTTGACCCCTAGTCGGAGTAATAGCGCTGGTGCGCTCGAAGATGGCTTATGCAGCCTACCTTCGCGGCGAAACTCCGTGCACACTGAGGGTACGTGAGTACGCCGTTCTCATAGTTGTATGTTAACGCTGAGCCTCGAACTCCCGTACTTGGGTATTCACCATCCTGCGCCATTCTGGCCGCTATGCTGCCAAACGTTCCCAACGAGAGGGCTCTATGTTGCATCTCTTTATGTGTCGCTTTTGGACATCCTTGTATCGGAACTTACTAATAAACTGATAACAGTATCAGAAACGGTAGATCTTGAAATATGATAATAATTTAATTTAAACACCTTTTTAAAAACAAGGTTTTATAGCAAAAACACAACGCGATATCTTGCTTAGTTCAGGAGTTCCTATGGGCTCCTTCCGGTCCCACCACCAGACCCTAGACCGTCCGGTTCTACGTCACTCGTCAATACCAATTTAGCAAGCCTACACACGAGGGGGTTACGTTTTATAGTTCACATGTTCTTATGACCACCTTCCGACTCCTTCATCAGAGCAGCTCCATGATACCATAAAATTGCATTTCACCGAACTGACATACGTATGCCAAAGAACATTGACGAAAATTGCCCCAGAACCAACAAACATTTCACCCATGCCATCATTATTTATCTATTTTATTAAAATAATGGCAAATATCCGTATCTAACGGACAATTTGCAATCTAAAACGAAATTTGAAATATTTGTTTTAGATTGCAAATTGTCCACCAAGGCCGTCTTGGCCGTCTACTTACAATACTTTGTAATAATAAATAATAAATAAATAAATAATAAGTACTTATATTGAAGTCGCCGACATCTTTACTAAATGTCAACACACAATATAACCTCATATGTATTAATGGCTACTGAATTATATCCTTAAAATCTGATACTTTTTGTGCAATATTGCGATTCCCCCGCTTGTCCGTTTAATAATAAATGCCTTAAGAGAATTTATGGGTGATTTGAAATCATACAAGTATTTTTTCATTGCTGTTGGTTCTGGGGCAAATCATGTATGGGCGCAGAACAATGTCCTTTCAGCTCAATCGGATACCCGCAAGTGCTTAAAAAATGCATCACATTTTAACCGGAAAGACAGACAGACATACGAACATTGCAAGTAAAATAAAAGTAAAGTAAAAAGATGCTAAAAACGCTTTACAAAAAAAAGTAATAAATTTATAGAAAAAAACAATGATTTTTCTTTTAATTTATGGCTAACAATGATATTTATGGCTGGCAATGATGTTTAATGCCATTGTGCTGTGCGAAAACATATTTTCAGATATTATTATGTCTATTTATATTTTTCTCGTCTCATTTAGCATGTTTTTTGTCTTATCGTGTTTCGCCAAACTGTGGTAGCCCTGTTACTTATCTGTCCACACCCCAGATAATAAAATGCGCCCCTACACCGATGCAGAAGTCTTACTGCCGTGTTATCACGACCAGTATGCGGGTCGACCTCAACTATTTGAAGTTTTACGAGTGTTAAACAACTGTTAAGGCGAGATAAATAATAGCATATGGATGTATGGTTTGAGTTTTATGTTCTTAACAAATTTTTGGTGAAGAGAAGGTTATAATTAAATAAACAACATGTAACACAAAATGCAAGACGTGAAAATAAATTCTTATTTATCGACAGCTGAATCGATTCTAACTATATTTAATATGTTAAGTACTTTTTAATACTTAGATTATCTAAAATTGCTATAACTCGTTCCAAACCTTCCTCAATCCGCTATATTAAACCGTGAACAAAAACAATACAGCTATTTCAATAACACTTAACACCATTCTTCAGTACACTAGACTTTATAGTTCAGATGTCTAAGTTCTTAAGAAAATGATATTTAACTCTTCAAATCTGGAACTTTGCTTTTTATATTGAATTTGTAAAGAATATAGTGTCGTTTAAGTTACACGTTGTATACAATATCAACTGTTTTCAAGAAAACATATGTGTTCATGTTTGACATATCTTTAAAAACATTCACGTTATTTATTGCATGCCCTGTCTGGTGTACAAAAACCTCAGTGTAATATCGAACCGTAAACACATAGCTACCAAACAACTACATAACCATTCCGATCTCGGTCTCGAACCTATTCGCCCTTTTAATAAAAAGGCGACAACCCGAACTTTCGCGTACGCGTCCAACCATAGAAATCCACTAATCGTAGCCGGCGCCGACTACGAACCTAACTCCCCTCCTATCAGCCGCTACCGCCGTCCGCAGCATGTTCTCACCGACCGTCCCGATGCCCTAACATCCCTTCTTTCGAAAACAGATACCGCAGACACCGACCTCGCCGGCGAGCTCGAAGAATCCCTTGCCCGCCGGCCGATGCAGCGCACCACGGCGAGACACCTAGTATACGCCCTCCCCCATAGTGACTGCCCAAGCCGAGGCCGTTCCTCCTTGAGGCGCCCTTGAGCTAGTTGCCCCCTTGGCCTTCTGGCTCAAGCGTAGTGGTTGCACACTCGCCCTCTTGGACGGTGAAGCTGTAAAGGCCCCGCGGCAAACAGCGTAAATCATTTACACACACACACACCCACACAAAAACAACTACGTAATTTAAAAACTTACCTACCTTGTTATAAATATAAACAATTTCATTCAAAACCGTAATGTTATGCAAAAAATTCATTGAGTGCATTACGGGAAATCCAAGCAAATTAATATCATTCTAACGTTGGCCTTCCGCCAAGGTTAACGAAATCTTTGCTTTCGGCGTTCAGATCACAATTTTATTGAGAGCCGTGAACTTGCATCCATGCCCTTACCTACGGAACTGCAATGAAAACAACGGGGAGGTCATTTTATATTGGCGATTAAATATATGAAACGTATGAATCGCCTCCCCGTCTAGACGTACGTCTGAAAACCCGCGCATGCGTGTTACGTTTAGTTTATGTTTATAATTGTAAAAACCGGTATATTTAAAAATAAATTTAATATAAAAGAGGAGTCATAGTAAGTACTTTCTATAAAAACAAGATTGTACCTACATAGGTCTTCTTTCAATTGGAATACTAAGTAGACAAGCTGTTCACATCTAAGGTCCACTAAAGAAAACTAGCATTTTTTTTAAATAATCGTGTGGAGCCATAAACTTTTTTTTAGACAAAGGCAGTCAGGTACGAAGTCGAGTTATTTTTGCAAATGTCAAATATATCACAAGTTGTACCTTTTTACCACATTTTAACTCCCATAACATGATCATAATGACAATAATATTAATAAAATACTTCTACTCCAATCAGTTAAGTGATGGATACTTTGCAGACCGACTGCCTGCTTGGGGGAAATCGAAAAGTCACGATTCATCACTTTGTTGTCATTACCTTCACTACAAGAATACATAATAATTATATTCCACCAACATCACACATTATCTTTCAAAACAGGAGGGGGTACAAGGGAATTTAAACAGAGTTGATGACATAACTCTTTAATTTCCAGTAATTTACCGTCCCTAACTCTTTAGAAAAGAAGTAATAAATTAGCTTCTTTTTTGCCAAACAAGTCCTAGACAATGCAAATAATATAACTTCGAAGATTTCATTTTGTTTTATTTTTTTAATTAATTTGAAACATTGCGAACAGCTCATGGGATAACAATTAATAATAACAATATTAGCCCTGTTAAGAAACTGTCCCACTGCTGGGCACGGGCCTCCTCTCCAACTGAGAGGGTTTAGGCCATGGTCCACCACGCTGGCCCAATGCGGGTTGGCGAACTTCACACATCTTCGAGAAACTCTTAGGCATGCAGGTTTCCTCACGATGTTATCCTTCACCGTTAAAGCAAGTGATAATTAATTTTAAATACGCACATGCTTTCGAAAAGACAGAGGTGCGTGCCTGGCTTTGAACCCGAGACCTCTGACTTTGCAGTCCAACGGTCTAACCACTAGGCTATCACTGCTTACAACAATTAATAATTTTAACTTTATCCCCATAAAATTTAGCACGAATCAAGTCATAAATAAGTTACTTAGGAATCTAGTTAAAGCATTTCAACGCGTCCAACGAACAAAGTCCTATAGGACTTGTGTGGATCCAGTGTTTATATTTGGCATAAATAACCTTATCGCTTGGCACGAAAGTTGGAAATATCGTTTATTTTGTTTGGCGTATCGTCGTTGTTAGATCAATACCTGCTATGTGCAAAAAGTATAACTTTGATATTTGCAAATAAAACATTCTCCTGTAAAATTTTATATGAAGCTTTTATTTGGACGCTTTAGCGCAGTGGTTAAGAGCTTAAGCCGCTCCGCTAACTATGTCTAATAGTCGCGGGTTTGATTCCCGAACGGGAAAATCTTTGTGTGACTCACAATTATTTGTGTGCAGACTACATTTAAAAAAAAAACCAGATTTATGAAGCAATGCGGACGTGCGTTTTAGCGACGACAATTTACCGTATAAAGCTTAAAGTCACATAGCATTATTTTTATACGAAAATTTGGTTAGTAAACTAGTCATAATAGTCCAAACGTCAAAATCTCCAAAAAGTGCACATAGCAGATATTCATTTGACCGACGATTTTACAGTTAAGTTAAACAAATAATTTGCGTGAACTCAATATTCACATTCCAAACAAATTCTAGCACAAATTAATTCTAGTAAATGGCTTATTACTAAGAGTACATGAAACGTAATTGAAGTCAAATAAGCAAAACGTGTCAAACTATATCTACGTTTCATTCAAAATTGCACTATGAACGGAAATAATAAAGTTTAAATTTCAAAACGTTATTGAACACTTTGATATGTTATTGCATAATTTAAGTCTAATTGCTTTAAAACTAATTTGACGTCATTGGTCATGGCGTGCGAACAAGATATTACGCCCGTCGCCAATTAAAAAAATAAAGTAGTAATTGATGTGTGGCACTTAAATTAGCAATAAAACCTTGAGATCCGATATGATTCACGTCACATTATCTGCACCTCCAACACTTTCCGTTACAAGGTAACCTCTGGAATTAGTGGAATCTGTACTTAACGCGCCATACGTTGCGGATTTTCGGCCAACATTAAAACTCAGTTCGGAAAAAATCAAGCAGCATTTTGATCATAATAGTTATGACAGATGGCAACAATACTATAAAACTCATCACTTCAAACTTATATCCACCACAAAACGCTTTTTTCATAGCCCCACAATAGCTCCACGGTACAATGCACTCTTACATCTCTACCAATAGATAATTAACCACATAAACTTTCACTTAGAGTTCAAAATTGCTTGACCAAAAACTACAGTACGATCACTATCCGAGTGGCGATGATCGGCGTTGCGTATAAAACCACGATTACACACTCGGTTGGACGTGTAAAATAAAGCTTAGACAGACTTACGAATATATGTATATAAATAGCTGTACGGCTTACAATGTCAATTTAATATATAAAATAATAAGTCAGTGTATACTGTCCACAACAAGGCAAAGCCCCAAAAAGGCCTTCTCTCCCAAGTGGAGTTGCGAGAGAATGGGTCATACGACACGAATCCATTGCGAATTGATAGAAGCAGGTTTGTGACCAACTGTACTGCCTCGTTGGTCTAGTGGCAAAACGCATCGCTTTGTGAGCACGAGTTCCTGGGTTCAAATCCTAGGTCGGACAAGTGTAGTTTTTCTAACGAAAACTTCCCAGAACGAGTCTGGAATTGTGCCCGGTATATGGCAATAGGCTCGTCCCCTATTACATGGGACCTAACATCGTCGGCGAAACGTGGGTGTACTCAGTACACCTCTGTCAGCCCCGCTTGGGGAATATAGGCGTGACGGTGTGTAGTTAGAACTTATCAAGCCGCCTATAAGGCTCCCAACTTGGTTTGACGACTACCACAATAAGTGGAAACCGGGACCAACAGCTTAAAGTGCCTACCGAAGCACGGACACGCTCTAAAATGGAAATGCCAAAAACGATAACACATCTCAAAGTCAGAGAGATACTCTCACTCTATTATTTCCGACCTTCATCAATCCTTCGGCTTTGGCCAAAATGGGCCGAAGTTTTGGCCGCCGAAGGTTTCTAGTAAGCACCGAAATTAAACGACTTACGAATGCTTTTAAGTAATTAAATAATACAAATATATATATTATAATTTAAATTAACTATTAGCTGACCGACCGCATTAGCAACAGCGTAGTAAGAAAGCGAGTAGGTATGAAAGATAGTATCGGTGTAAAGATGAGAAAGGGCATGCTCCGTTGGTTCGGGCATATAGAAAGAATGCCAGAGGAAAGAATGACAAAACAGATATACAATATGAAAGTGGAAGGATGCAGGTACCGGGGAAGGCCTAGACTATCTTACCACGACCAAATAAACCGAGTCTTGTCTGATGGAAAAGTCAAGAGTCTCCGTAACCGGCGAGCGTGTATAAGACGAACTATGAGAGTCGAGGAAGCCAGAGAGGTATGTAAGGAAAGAACCTGTTGGAACTCTGTACTCTCTGCCTACCCCGCATGGGATCTGGCGTGAGGTTATACATAGATAGATAGATTAACTATCACTTGCTTTAACGGTGAAGGAAAACATCGTGAGGAAACCTGCATGCCTAAGAGTTTCTCGAAGGTGTGTGAAGTTCGCCAACCCGCACTGGGCCAGCGTGGTGTACTATGGCCTAAGCCCTCTCAGTTTGAGAGGAGGCCCGTGCCCAACAGTGGGACAGTTTCTTAACAGGGCAGATAAAAAAAAAAATATTATAACTACTTCGAATTTTTGATACAGAAATATTATAAATAATATTATTTCAGTGTTACTATTTTTTGCCAGTTGTAGATAATTTTAATCATCTCGTTAAGTTAATACAGTCAACAAAACTTTAAAAAGATTTAGCCAATCATGAACCAAATTTCTTAGGGTTATTAAACACTCGGCTTCGGCCGACGTTTTGGCGATGGCCTATCACTCGGCTTCGGCCAAAAATCGACCTTGGATCGGACACTAATTATTTGCTTTCCTCGCCATCACTGCCCGGCGCTACCATCTTTAGCGATTTTTTCGTTCTTTAGCGTTCAAAGTTTTATTTACATCGCAAAGATAGTGTATAGAAAGAATGATACAATCACGGAATAAAGAAGTATAAAGATTATACAGTCTTGTTTAATCTGTAAATAGGAGTTTTGGCGGGAAGTCGAAGAGTGATGTTGTCAATTTGCCTTAACTTTTAAAACTTGTTATTTCGAATAATAATGTGTAATATAATAATATCAGCCTATACTGCCCACTGCTGGGCAAAGGCCTTCTCTCACAAATCGAGGTGAGAGAGATTGGGTCATACTCCACCACGCGGACCCAGTGCGGATTGGTGGAGGCAGGTTTGTGGCCACCTGCTGTTGGAACTTATCAAGCCACCTTTAAGGCTTCCAACTCGGCTTAACGACTACCACATTAAGTGGTAACCGGGACCAACGGCTTAACGTGCCTTCCGAAGCACGGAGACGATCGAATATGAAATGCCACAAACGGTCACCCATCTCAGGCCGACCGAGTCGAACGCTGCTTAACCTTGGTGATCGGTAAGAACACCGCGGTCGCACAGCGCTACGAGCGCCTCAATGTGTAATGTTGGTGGTATATTAACCAATATGTATTCTTATATGTGCATGAGTGAAGGTAATTGAAACAAAGTGATAAAACGTGCCTTTTCGATTTCCCTCAAAACGGCCGTCGAAATTGGTATGTAAAGTATCCATCGCTTTACTATCCAGGGTGGGGTACTTCATCAATTTCATTATCATCGTTGACATCAAGTTAATCGGGGAGTTGAATTAATTTAGAGATGAATAGTTATCATCATTATGACATTGGCGAAATACGCGTCGTCGTGATGCCATAAACAAAAAAATAGAAATATACAGATGTAGATACCATGAATTTATAACCATAGATAAAGTCTTATTTGATCTGTGGATACAATTATAATTGTTACTAAAACTATGGACACCCAGTCTAAAAAATATCATTTAAATTTAAAAAATGTATCCTGTCGGGAACAGCAAATGTGAGAGGAAGAGGTTGAATTAAAAATATGTAATAATATAAAAGTGGCTTATTTTAGTTGTCGGCTATCAACAGTTTTCGCGCTTAATTCCTTAACAAACAAGAATGTGTAGATAAATCTAGCGGAAGATGTACGTGTGAATTTTAGAAGCAATGCAACCTGTTTCTTTGAAAACGAGTTTTGTTTTAATACTCAAGCAACGGCTGGTAATTCTTTCCATGTACCTATGTGTTTTATAAAAGAAAGCATTGAGTTATTACGTAATAATTTTGCATTATTAAGTAATTTTCTTGCAGCAAAATTTAAAAGTACATACACGTTAGGCCTATTTTTTAAATTAAACTTAACACTTGAACATATCACGCGGCAGCACCTATCACAAACCAAAGTTAAGCAAAAGTTAATAGTGAAAAAAATAAATTACTATTAAAGTTCTCTCTTTCCCTCTATCTTTCTTTATCTAACTCTATCTCGCAAGATAGAGCTGGCATGAACTAATGTTCAAAAGCTCCTAAAAGACTAAAAATCTATATATTAATACGTGAAGCAAAAACTTTGCACACCTTTTTACGAAAATTGCACGGACGGAGGAGCTTGAAATTTTCCACACTTATAGTTTATATAGAGAAGGAGTGCAGAATGCTAATATTTTAAACATATGCATAAAACTTGCATTAATTCAATGAAAAAAAAACATTATACACACTACCATGTATTTGACACAATACACGTCAAATTAATGTTTGTCTTTAATATTATTTGTCTATAGTCTTACTGAATGTCAAACATAACCAGCAAGCGATGAAAGAATAGTTCGAATATCGACCTATGGGCGACCACTAATAATAATAATATGAGCCCTGTTAAGAAACTGTATCACCGTTGGGCACGGGCCTCCTCTCAGACTGAGACGGTTTAGGCCATAGTTCACGCTGGCCCAGTGCGGGTTGGCGAACTTCACACACCTTTGAAAAACTCTTAGGCATGCAGGTTTCCTCACGATATTTTCCTTCACCGTTAAAGCGAGTGATAATTAAAACACGAAAGATAATAGAAAAAAACTTTATCTCTTTGTCTCTCTCTCAGGTGTACTGAGTACACCCACTTTTCGCCGACGATGCTAGGTCCAATGTAATAGGAGGCGAGGCTATTGCAATATACCAGGCACAATTCCAGACTCCGGAATCATAGATAGATAGATAACACTTTATTGTTCCACCAAAGATACACAATATGGAAATACAATTTATAAATTACTAAGATAGTGTAACAATGGGCGGCCTTATCACTAATAGTGATCTCTTCCAGGCAACCTTTGGATGGAGAGAATTTAAAGGAATCGCAAGATTAGGGGTGTACTAAATGAACAAATTAACATAAATCACAAATGAATCTATCATACACTACTTAAACATATAACTTTAACATATATAAATGGTGTAAATAATAACATTAATACTGGAAATGGATGTACAGCATACAATGACAAGCAAATAGAAACTAAATAATTCAGGTTATTCAGTCATGTAAAATTGTTTAACCCGATTCCTGAAAACATGAATGGACGGAGCACGTCTTATAGAGGCAGGTAATGAGTTCCACAAACGAACGGCTTTAACTGTAAAAGAATTATCATAAAAGGTGCTCGAGTGCGGAGGCATTACGAGAGCTAAGTTTTCGGACGAGCTTAAGGAATATGAGTTGGAATCGTGAAGGAAATTGAACCGTACCTTAAGATAATGTGGAGAAGACGGATTGAACAATATATTGTATAGAAGGCAGAGGATATGAGTATTCCGGCGAAGACGTATAGGAAGCCACTTGAGCTTAGTACGAAACTGAGATACATGATCATATTTGCGTAAACCAAATATAAATCTTATACAGAAGTTTTGGAGACGCTCAAGTTTATTTAGCTGATCTCATACTGAAAATATTTTGAAACATTTGAATACAGAACCTCGTGATCACAAAGCGATGCGCTTCGCCACTAAACAAATGAGGCAGATTAAATTATTTGGGATTTTATTGTGGTTTATTTTTAATTTTACAGCACCCATGGCCACGGGAGGGACTGAGGCGTTTGACGTATAGCTGTAAAGGCCCCCCGGCCAACAGCGTAGATCATTCTCACAGACACACACACACGCACGCGTTTGACGTCCAAAAGTGATTGTTATTCCGCAGTAACTTAGGGAGATTAATTTAATTGCAAATGAAATTTTAGTTGATTAATCCTACAATTAAGAAATTGATGACATATATTGCCCAACACTAGCACAAGGTGTGCTAGAGTGTATGCACTTTAACTCTTGCCACATAAAATATTAAGATGTCTGATGAGAAACTACTGACCTTTTTCACTAAATTAAAAAAAAAAATTCTCATGGTGTTCAGAAGTAGCACTCAAAAGGATATAAAGTTCTATCTATCTATATCGTCACGCCTGTTCCCTAGCGGGGTAGGCAGAGATTACAGAGTTCCAACAGGTTTTTTGCTTACATACCTCTCTGGCTTAAGAGACAAAAGAATGACGAAACAGATACAATGCGAAAGTGTAAGGAAGTAGGTACCGCGGAAGACCTAGACTAAACCATAACCAAATAGACCGTGTCTTATTTGAAGGATATAAAGTTAATTACCAATAATCCTGTAAATACATCTAGGGACCAACGTTAGTTGCTATTTCACTAATTCGGCGACCACACAAATGCAAACAAACATAAATATCAATTTAAAACGTCTTATCTCTGCATTTCCTCGTAATCAAATATGGCGGACCAAACTTTCCCGCCAGGCCTGTTGTAACGGCGTCGTGTAAATCACAAAAGCGACCATTATTGATAATGTAAGCGGGTTTGTTGTGAACATGACGGAACACAACCCAAATACACAATACACGTAGTATTGTTATAATTATGATGTATTTGTTTTGTATGGGATTTTTTTTCTACCAAAGAATTTTCAGTAGCATTCTGGAGTTTGGAAGAGTACCCGGTGTATGGTAATAAGCTCAACCCCTTTTATATTGGAGCCTAACATCATGGCAAAAACGCCGCCGACTACGAACCTAACTCCCCTCCTATCAGTCGCTACCGCGGCATGTTCTCACCGACCCTCCCGATTCCCTTTCATCCCTTCTTTCGGATACAGATACCGCACACAGGATCAGACAGCGTGTGAGCGTGTGTTTATGTGTGTGTGTGTGTGTGTGTGTGTGTGTGTGTGTGTGAGTGATGTACGCTGTTGGCCGACAGCGACCTCGCCGGCAAGGTCGAAGAATCCCTCGTCCGCCGGCCGGTGCAGAACACCACGGCGAGACACCTAGAATATTTCCCCCCCCCCCCCAGCGACTGCCTAAGCCGACGCCGTTCCTCCTTGAAGCACCCTTGAGCTATTTGCTGCCTTGCCCTTCTGGCTCGAGCGTAGTGATTGCACGCTCGCCCTCTTGTTCGGTGAAGCTGTAAAGGCCCCGCGGCCAACAGCGTAGACAATTTACACACACACACACACACACAAAATCATGGAAAAATATTCTTATGAATATAGAAGTTACGATGTAAGTCATAAACGCCAAGACTTTAAAAAGGAGCGGTATCAAACTTCATATAAAATTTTATATTGCTGATTAACTAAATTTGTGTTCGAAATATGTTTTAGAAATGTAATTGAAATGGCGGGTCGAAAATTCTTTAATTGACAGGAAGCTATGTTATTCCTGATTGCTATAAGCTATTTTAATGTGAAGCCAAATTACCGCGCTTTTGCAGGTTTCAAGACAATTAAATCGCTCCCAACACACTTCGAGGTTGAAACCTTGATAATCTAAAGAGAGCATTGTGAATAATGACTTACAGGAGATACTGTTGTAAGAATGTTTGCGCGGAACATCTAGTACAAAATAAACCGCGATGAAATCGGAAAAACACTTTTGTTTCATGTTTCACGTTAATAATTCTGAGTGTACCACCACGTGGCTACACTATAGGTGTACAAATACAGGCGCGTGCCCCTACTTGTCTCGTATCTCGTCATCAGTGATCGAGTGCGCAACTCGCGCGCAGCCGCGTCGCGTCGCGAGCGATCAACTTGATACGCTGTTGCAACATGCGCCCGCTCGGCTTACTGCGCAAACGTTGGGTAGAATGTTGGAGCCAATACTTGGGTTTAAACAATCCTCTAAAACCAATTTACTTAAACTTACAACAAATGCAGACGTGGTCACAACAACCACAGAAGAAAATTTCTCGTGGTTCCGTGGACCATTACCCATCGATATACAAAACCAATACCCAAAGTAGGTATTTGTTGTAGAATTCGGTGGTATATTATGTATATAATAGACAGGGTATTTATGATAATGTTGGGTTGTATCATTATGTATATCAAGATTTTTTTATTATATTCTGTTCAGCAAAAGCCACTGAATCGATTTAAAACGACCGTCGCAATAGAAAATCAAAATATACTGTCTTCCATTGCAATATGGTAAATATCAATCGGTTATATTTGATGTATTTACTGAAATAACCGATAGCGGGAACGCCAGCGGATCTTTGCCAAATTTCTCTACTTCCGGCGATGAAAACTTTTGTGTGTGAATGATCGACGCTGTTGGCGGCGAGGTCTTTGCAGCTTCATCAGATAAATAGGCGAGAGTGCAACCACTACACTCGAGCCAGAAGGGCAAGGGGGCAACCAGCTCAAGCGCGCCTCAAGGAGGAACGGCCTCGGCTTCGGCAGTCGCTATGGGGGACGGCATATACCTCGCCGGTGAGGTCGGTGGTATATGTATCCAAAGGAAGGGATGTAAGGGCATCGGGAGGGTGGCGATGAAGACGCATAGATCAAAATTAACATCAACATGACATGACATTAACATCAACTTGAGAAGAGAAAACGTCAGGAGCGAACTAAGATACACGAATTTCAAAAAGATTTTAAAAAATGTCACGATTTCGCATGTTTCCGCAACCTACGGTCACTGATTTAAGTAGTAAACATTATCACTTCCAGCTCATTCCACCCACTGCAGGGCATAAGCTTCCTCCCTCTTCTCCTCCTCACCGCATATCCCTCATCTGACGCAACTTGGCCAGGTATTACTTACTTAACTACATCATCGACCCATCTTTACTAGTAAATAGCATACAGCAAACATACTTAATGAAGGACAATACTTAATGTTTTATAACACTAACCAACACCATTGCCAATGTAAGCCAACCTTGGAGCCAACACTTGGCATTGCAATCTGAAACTCGGTCGGTAGGAAACCGCCGGCGCCGGCGCAGTCGTTCAGGCCACGGTATCAAAGATGCGTTTCATCTTCCTATATTATAATAGCTACTGTATGTAGGTTTCCACGTGGCTAGTGGGTTAATTCACAGTGGATTTCTTCAGGAATACGAGTATGATTGTACAGGCACAACAAAAATAATTTCTTTGACTATAAGTATTTTCCAAAGATAAATCAAATTACTTAGTGAAAGAGCTGGGCATAGAATTAAAAACGCATTTTAAGGTAGAGAACAATAAAAGAGAAATATGGTTCTAGCAGTTTCATGCAGCAACAACGCATACCGGGTCCAACTATAACTAAGAACCATCCAGGTGACTCATAACTACAAAAGTATTTCAACAAAATCTCAAGAAAAATAAAAAATGTCGTCCAAAAATTGTTCTTTTCCGAGAATTTACAAATTCAAAAAGCGAAAAATAAATATTTAAAGTCGGTACCGGTTAGTGCAGTCGGTTACTTGGCACCGGCTTCAAATATTTATTTTTTGCTTTTAGAAGTCAGTTTTATTTTTAAAAAGATTTTTATTTTACAATTTTAAGTGACAATGAATTATTTACTAATATTTATATACCTATATTATATTATTTTGCTGAGTTGTACAGCAAGGTACCTACAGGATTGATATAATAACCATAATAACGGAATCTATGCATTCGTGCTGTTCGCCGTTAAGGAGTCCCCTGATGTATCTTTAACGTCCAAAGTTCAATACCGATTTCATTGAAATGGGACCACCTCCAAACTATATTAAACCCAACGCAAAAAGAATCATCAAAATCAGATCACAAATAAAGACGTTATAATAACACAGACGAATTGTCGACCTCCTCTGATTCTGATTAGTTCTATGGCATGGTACCTATAGGATTGACGTAATACCCATAATATCTCAATCTACGCATTCATATTGTTTGTCGTTAAGGAGTTCCCTGGTGTATCTTCCAAGTCCAAGGTCGAATACCGATTGAATTAAAATGGGACCACCTTGGAGCTATACTGAACGCAATGCAAAAAAATCATCAAAATCGATTCATAATTGGCGGAATGATCGCGTAACATACATACAAAAAAAAAAACATACAGTCGAATTGAGAACCTCCTTATTTTTAGAAGTCTGTTAAAAACAGTTTCCAACACTTGAAACTCATAATTGTCACTTTTCTTTTAATCATTCATTTTCCAATACAAAAAGTAAAGAATGACACTGCTAAAGGTGCCCAACCATCGATAAACACTTAGCTTTGAGCATTCCTCTAGCTGATTAAGCAAAAATGAACAGGATCGATAGAGGCCAGATATCCGGCCCTCGAACCCGTCTAGACTTTATACTTCAAAGAGCATAGCCTCAAGAGGAACTAAGTACTTACCTTTATCTATTTTACTAGATGTTTCTCGCGGTTTCGTACATTTTTATTTTGTAATAGGTTTTTTACCACATACAGGCTTCAAGCAATCAGGAATAATGTAGCTTCCTGACAGTAAAGAATTTTTACTGTCTGATCAGACCAGAGATTACCTCCTACAAACATATTCCAAACACAACAGCTACAAAGATATTTCCTTACATACCTCTCGGGCTTCCTGCATTCTAATAGTTCGTCTCATACACCTCCCCGGTAACGGAGACTCTTGACTTGTCCTTTAGATAAGACTAAGATAGTCTAGGTCTTCCCCGGTACCTACATCCTCCCACTTTCGCGTCTAGTTTTTATTATTGATTTCTGTGCATACAACTTTACTTTTTTACAAGCTATTTAACTTGCTATGTTCATATGCCTGTCTGTCTTTCCGGTATAAAACTTGTAATCCATTTTTCAAGCACTTGCGGGTATCCGTTCAACCTGGAATTTGGCATACGAATGTAAGTTCGATGACAATGCAACAATATGGTACCATAGAGCTGGTCTGATGATGTAGTCAGAAGGTGGCCATACGAACATGTAAAAATTAAAAACGTAACCCCCTCGTGTTTAGGCTTGTTAGATTGGTATTGGCAAGTACATACATACACATAGTGTTCAGGACCTGATAATGAAGCCAAAAGGGGGCCAATGGAACCAACTAACTTACTCAATATAACACTGCCGTGTTTGTCTTGACGAGTACTTAAGACCCGGATTGTGTCCCAGGTCTGATGAGACCTGGGAATTTAGGAGTTCCTTCCGACTCCATCGAGTCGAATTAAAATTAAAATTATATAATATCAGTATAGATTTGTTAGTCGAGTAGCGCATGGTACGACTAGTAATCTCGACTTCCTTGGTTCAAACAAAGTGTAATTCAGGTTTTTGTGTGATAAATACTCATTAGCAGTTCAGAGTCTAGAATTATGCCCGTGTGTAATAGCCCAGAGTTCAATTAAGGCAACTTCTCGAAGCATAGACAGGTCATTACGGCACAAACGAACATCTACACAAGATCAACCTGCGCAGCGACGTGGTATGCAGGAACTGTGATACAGAAATTGAAACCATGAAGTACGTCCTCTGCGACGCATTGGCGGCGCGGCGAATGAAGCTACTGAGGATGTCCTATCCAACTCTAGAGGAATAAAGGTACTTCTCCACTGCCGGAATCTGCAATCTGATACTCCCTAGTATTTGGATCTCCAGGTACGTAAGGGCATTAGAGCACAGGGCAGCAAAAAAGTCCCATTAGGTCGACGTGCGCATGAGGTTTCTCTGCCCCATAGTAGCTAAGGCCTCGCCTTTTATTGCATTGGGGACTAATGTCATTAGCGAATGGTAAATGGAAACAGTAGAGCACTGCCATCAATTTGCTATTCTTCTATCTAAAAATACTGGGCAGCTGTATAAGAATGATATGGTAATAAAGATATGGTGTAAGAATGCGTTTTATCTTCGCCCTTTATTACACTAGCATAGTCGATTAAATACGGGTGTATACCTTCCTTTAGGAAATATTGGCGTGGGGGTGTGTCCTTAACACTCTGTATAAACTTAGTAAAACATAAATCGCGCGAACACTCGGTGGCAAAAACTAATGAATCATCAGTATTATGTAGTCGTTGCATTATGGTTGGATGAAACGAGCAGAACCCAGACAGACTAATCTGTCGCGCAAATCTTTTATTGTCTAGTTGATTGCATGGGTCATAATTTATAATTGTTTTGATTGACGTACGCTTTATTATTTACTAACTACCAGGTTGTCTATTAATAATCTTGGTGGGAATTGTTAGGTTATTACCTGGTTTACTACCTGGCTGGTTAGGTGTAGGTACTGTGGAAGATATTGTTTAAAAAAAAGAATTAAACTATGACTATGAATGATAAAAATTGCAGTAGTATCTTTCTTGTTTGTGTCCATTTTAAAATTGCCTTTACTATTTTTTCTAATTATATGTTACTTATTTGTTTTTGAACGTTGATTTTGAAGAAGATGCCGTATAGCTGGTTTTTTTTCTAGATTCATAGACTACATTAGTAGACTTACCATAAAAAAATTCTTTCTCTTTTTTTTCTATTTACCATTTGGTTGGGCACACGCCTCATTTAAAACTAAGAGAGTTTAAGTCAAAATCCACCACACTGGCCCAGTGCGGGTTAGCGACCTTCACACACCTTCGAGAAACTCTTAAGCATGCATGGACAGTTTCTTAACAAGGCTAATATTATTTTTACCCTTTTTATTCCCACTGCTAGGTAAAGGCTTAAGTGTTGTAACAAATAATTTATGTACGAGCCTTACAATTACAATTACTCGGTAAATGCATAGATATCCTTGGTCCCAGCTATAATAGGGTGCACAATAGATTTCACAAGCCTGTGACTAATGACACAGCAAACAATACGTTTGACGCCGAATGTTTGCACGCGGGAATTTCGGTATTGATTCATCAAGCTACACAGTAATTTTCCCTGGAGGTGACGGCTCACACCATCAGCCTTGATTGCCTAGGTGTATATAATACACCCATTTTTCCCAGAATTATTCTGGGCCCTGCTTCCACCAACTAAACTTGAGTAATACCGAATTAACGGCCCCTAATTAACGGGCCTTAGGCTGTTTTATACACAGAGATGGGCAACATGTAATCAGATTAATAATTACAATTGCATTTTGTAATATTCAGTCATGATTCAATATTAAAAGTGTAATCGTAAACGTTGAAGATTACAAAATGTAATGTAATCGTTAATCATTAATACATCATCACGCCTATATTCCCCAAACGGGGATGGTTAATCATTAATCTGATTACATTTTGCCCATCTCTGTTTATATATGTACTACTAGTTTTTGCCCGCGACTTCAGCCGCGTGGACTTTAAACCGGAACCTAATATTTTTCCGGGATAAAATGTAACCTATGTGCTAATCCAGGTAATAAACTATCAGTATGCCAAATTTCATTTAAATCCCTTCAGCCATTTTTGCGTGATTGAGTAACAAACATCCAAAAGTCTAAACATACAAACTTTCACATTTAAAATATAAATAGGACTAGAATACCAAAAAAATATGACCGGTAGCGGTTAAAACTTGCTTTTAACGGAATTTTGTTACTATCATTCGAGGCCCTGACCTAAGCAAATGTGACAAGAGGTAACCCAGAGATCTCTCACGCCTCTAATACCCCAAGGGATAGCAGAGGTGTACACTTCTTCTTCCTCTTCTGATGGCACTCCAATTAGTTAAGATTGGCTAACAATTTTTGGAATTTGTCCTTATCGTGTGCGACACGGAAGAGTTGTGCCGTGCCTGGAATTCCCGTCCATTCCCGAATATTGCCTTGTGCTGACTGAACCACGACTTCTTTTGAGAGGTGTACACAATAAACCTTTATGAAACAAATGTCTCCCTCAGGATTAGCATGCTGAAGTGGCAATGGGCTGGCCACATAGCGCGAAGATCGGACGGGCGTTGGGGCAGAAAGATTCTAGAGTGGAGACCACGTATTGGCAAGCGCAGCGTAGGACGACCGCCTGCCAGATGGACCGACGATCTTGTGAAAATCGCAGGAAATCGTTGGATGCAGGTGGCATCGGACCGGTTACGCTGGTAAGCGATTGGGGAGGCCTATGTTCAGCAGTGGACAAGTATAGGCTGAAATGATGATGATGATGAAACAAATGTACTTATTTTCTCAACGTGGCAACTGTTTGCCAGTTTCGAAAAATTGTGACGCAAATGACAGATTAATAACGGATACTAATAAACTTAACTAAAAAAAAAAATAACTATCACTTGCTTTAACGGTGAAGGAAAACATCGTGAAGAAACCTGCACGTCTAAGAGTTTCTCGAAGGTGTGTGAAGTTCGGCAACCTGCACTGGGCCAGCGTGGACTATGGCCTAAACCCTCTCAGTTTGAGAGGAGGCCCGTGCCCAAGAGTGGGAAAGTTTCTTAACAGGGCTAATATTTTTATTATTATATTACTAATAAACTAATTATTCACTCGTAGGTATAAATAAAAAAAACCTTTGTACGGAACTTTCGTTAGGCTTGGCGTAGACGGCCGAAGGGTTTGATCTGCAGATACTTTTATCTATAGGTATTAAAACTCAGTATTTAAATCCGCATTGTATCCTCATTAGGCATTCCAACAAGTAGGTCAACACCGCTTCATATCTGTAACCCGACAAGGATCTTTTGGCCCGCGACTTAAATCAGAACTGTCATCGAGTCAAATGTCACTTTATGACAGTCACAGAGTTGCCGTATGCTATGTAATTAACCCAAGTTCTTTTGTAATTAGTAACCGTACGGTTACGGGACCCACCTGTAGCAATATTTCTTTGGAAGTAGAAATATTTTACTTAATGTTAACCCTTAATTAACACCAACGCCCCCATCAATGTCATGCATGGGCCAAAAAAGCCGCACTATACTTTTAACCCGTCCTTTATGTATATTTATTTATTTATTAATTAATATGGGTCCTCAACAAAGAATACATGTCATATGCTTAAAGCTAATAACATAAGAACATTAATCTTCATGTTTCTTTAATTATAGAAAACCACAGCATGCAATGTGTGTGTGTGTGAGTGATGTACGCTGTTGGCCGCAAGGCCTTTACAGCTTTACCGGACTTAAGGGCGAGCGTGCAACCACTAGGCTCGAGCCAGAAGGGCAAGGGGCGACATACTCGAGGGCGCCTTGAAGAGGCGCATGCAATGTAGTATGATTAACTACAAAGTGAATTCAATAAAAAAAATACCTAATAACAAATTATTGAGTATTTTTTTTAATAAAATAAATTTTACAGTTGATAAAGTTATAGAATATTTTATTAACCGTTAAATTATTCTCTTAACTAATTATTTTATTTTATTACATTTATTATATAATTATGTCACGATAAATATTCACCAACGCCGTAACAGAGTGGTGGCCCAGAACAGAACACTGACCCATAGGCAGACCATCGCCTAGATGGAGCGATGACATCGTAAGAGTGGCTGGCAAATGGTGGAATAGATTAGCACAGGATCGAAACGAATGGCATGATAGAGCCTACACTCAGCAGTGGGTAGATACAGGCTGATTGATGTTGATGATGATGAAATATTATGTTAAGTTACATTATTAATTTGATTCAGGACAAGGCCTTTGAACTGACGCAGCTTATTACTAAAGATATCTATGTCTTTAGAGTCACGGGTATTTCATTAAAAGCGTGGGTTAATCTGGCTATTGGTGAATTTTTGCCCAGATTTGTTCACTGACGGGGAGCCTCTAGTAGTTGAGGGGGTATCCCCCTACACACGGGGGGTACACGGGGGGTACACGTTATCACGTGTATGCATATGTATCTGCTTTACTCTATGCTCCAAGTGTCTATCTTATCCATGAACTATCGATAATTTCGAAAAAAAATTGCCAAATGCCACTTAAAAAAATTACAAACCGCATTTAAGCACTAAGTAGTCGATTAATTATATCGATTGAATCCTAATCGCCTAATCTTGTCGGCAACTCAACAAGTGCCTTTCTCTAGCCACCCAGATTGCAAACATCATTGTTTCACAACCAGAACAATTGCGCGTATAAAAATAACACGACACGCCAAATATCAGTCGATGAACTTAGCAACAATTATTATTATGGTGACAATGGAGATCTAAGATTGTAAAGTTTTGTAACATCAATTATCACACAGCGTTTATAGGCAGCTAGTTCTCTCGACAATGTAACTTTAACCCCTCGTTCGCACGGACGCTTTTTCAACGGCGATGCTGAATCGCATTACAGTTTTAAAAAAAACACTGTTAGTCATTTATTACATTCCAGCGCTTTACTAACGCGCGCTAAAAAGCACTCGTGCGAACGTAGGAGCAGTGTTTTCCGAAACGAACAATAATACTGACTCTTTGCTGAGTGGATCCAGTAGTGACTTCTCAATTTCTTTTGTCTCGGGTTTTTACTCATAGTCAAGTCTGTTTTTTTCTTACGTGGCTGATATTATGACCAAACATGGCGTAGCAACTAAAGACGATAAAATTAACACGATTGGGAAATCGGAATGAACAGAATTCATTTATCGATTTCCAACCGTATCATTTTTTTTTGTTCTTTTATTTTATTAAAATGGGCTTTGGAAGAAAAACAAACTATACATACCATTTATACCTCCTAACATGATCGGCTAGCGATCACGAATCACTGGGTTCGAAATAGACTTATATTGCCAGCCACCTCGTACCATATTGTAAGATTCTTGATAAACCTCGGTTACGTAGATGGAGCGAGCCGGCTGTTATTAAGCTGTGCAGTTACCGTATAAGGAAAAAATGCGCAATAACATAGCGTTCGTTATGTGTCGAATGTTAATAAAAATTTCAACAGTCTTTTTAACAAAATGCATTTCTAGGTTATTTTGATTTTTATTCACAACATTTTGGATCAAAGGTATTTTAAGGTTTACCGACACCTTGAAGGACGTTATCTAAATCTACACTAATATAATAAAGAGGAAAGATTTGTATGTTTGTAACGAATAAACTCAAAAACTACTGGACCGATTCTAATGACTCTTTCACTATTAGAAAGCTACATTATCCAGAATTAACACAGGCTATAAAACATAGACCCGGTAGGTGGTGCTGTTGTCGACCGGGTACGAATCGAAACGGTATTCTATATCATCACGCCAGATCCCTTGCGGGGTTGGCAGAGAATACAGAGTTCCAACAGGTTCTTTCCTTACATACTTCTCTGGCTTCCTTCACTCATACACGCTCGCCGGTTACGGAGACTATTGACTTGTCCTTCAGATAAAACTCGGTCTATTTGGTCATGGTAAGATAGTCTAGGTCTTCCCCGGTACCTACATCCGTCCACTTTTGCGTTGTATATCTGTTTTGTCATTCTTTCTCCTGACATTCTTTCTATAAACCCAAACCAACGGAGCATAGCCTTTCTGATCTTTACACCGATACTATCTTTTATACCTACTCGCTTTCTTACTACGCTGTTGGGAATACGGTCAGTCAGCTTCACTCCGCACATCTGCCGCAGCGCTCGCATTTCCACCGAATTTATGCTCTCGCTGCCATATAACAGCGTTGGGACTAGCACTCCGTTATGTATGGCCAGCTGCGCCTTTTGGTTTAAGTGCGGCTCCCAAGTAGCTTTACCATCGCACCACTCACTCTGTTCCCATCCTTACTGAATGCGCATCTAAGATATACAAACTCATTCATTCGCTCCAGCACATCGTTACCAACCACAATCCTTGCATACGTTCTGGTTTCTTACCATTCAAAACCATTATCTTGGTTTTCTTCAAATAAAAGCCATTTTTCATCGTCTTTCATAACTGTGACTAGTGTTTGCAGAGCAGTGGCTGTTGGCGCATATAAAAGTGTTATATTTATAACAAATGCCCTTCACAGGCTGTTTAATTGACGTTAAAATCGTTCTAGTTATCATACAGGACAGCTATACAAAACTGGCAAAGCATACAACTTCAAAACAAACCAGCGAAATCAGCGGGGCTATCACAGGCGGCAAGACTTTACTCGCGAAGGACAAAATTTTGTCGGCCCGTAATTTGTACATGTATCTAAACTTGCACGCAAGTCAAATTGTTTTGTCTCACATCCACAGAAATCTAAAAAAGTCTTCCAATATCTTTGCTCGCATTAATAATGTTTTCTATTTGAATTTTCTTTTGTCAAACTTACGTAAGATAAAACGATCATCTCACACCTAGGGCGACAAAATCCGTGACATGTCTTGTCGCACCAGCTGCAAGTTTGTAAGCTTAAAATAAATATACACTGTGTTTTTAAATTCTAAGTTTGTAAGGTGAAACCGCCATATTCATTTTCGGTTTCCATTTATCAAAGCTCGATCGTGTTAAAAGGCGCAAACCGCTCGAATTTTAAATTAATCGAACATCCGGTCGAACGGGTGCGTTCGTAGGAAGTGCACTCGATTAATTCAGTTTTTGAACAATAGCGCTATAGATGCCCGCTGTTTAATAAATAAAAGATCTTCTCTATAAAATTTGATTAAGCCCTCGCTAAACAGATTAAGGTCAGGGCCTCTCGAATTGAGTGTTTCGTTCGTCAAAATTAGAATGAGACGCTTTAAAAAATTAAATATGTAATAAGTGACGTTATGAAATAAAAGTGATGGCTTAAAGACTTCTTTCGACATGTCAAGGTGATGTTGTTAATTTGTCTTAATTTCCAAAACTTGTGTTATTTCGAATAATAATGTGTAATGTTGGTGGAATATTAACCATTACGTATTCTTATATGTGCATGTGTGAAGGTAATTGAAATAAACTGATAAAACGTGCCTTTTCGATATCCCTCAAAAGTGCCGTCGCAATTCATATGTAAAGTATCCATCGCTTTACTATCCAGGCACCCCACGGTACTTCATCAATTTTATTATCATCGTTGTCATCAAGTTCATCAGGGACTTGAATTAATTTAAACAAACACGATTATGCATCTCACTAGACACTGGCAAAATACACTTAAAATTAGTGTGAAGCCATAACTTAAAGAAGAAGAAGACTAAAATTTTCGTTACTAAGGAAATCAAAGAGTTCAATCTAGTAGCCTCGTCATTAAGTCGTAGATATATATACATATTTTTAAAACATAACATTTTTTTTTATTTTTGTACAAATATTTTCATTTTAATCATACCACAGATTAAAAATATGACAATGTCGTGTTAATTTAAAAAAAACACCGTCTCTTTGTCGTTAACAGGTAGCGCTCTTCAATGTACTGTCGTGTTTTATCTGTATACAAACATTCTTGTGGATGATAAGCGCAATCATCCGCCTACATGTGTTAGTTACTCAATAACTTGAGCGCACTCGTTAATGAAATGAAGTATAGAACGGTATTGTGCATGTTTCTCTGAGAATACTGGCCACTTTGAACATCATCGTTAGTTAGGGTTACCAACTTAAGAAACGTAGATGATACAGCCAAAATCGATGGACTGCTTGGTTCAATGCTAACGCTCCGCCCACTGGATCGAGTTATCCCGTGTTCGATGCCCGCCCGGGGCAAATCTTTGTGTAACCCTCTAATAGTTAGGTCTGGATGTTTGATCGTTGGGGTCTTTACATAAATTTCATGTTTGTAAACACACCCACGATACAAAAATAATAACAAGTGTGTGGCTAAGATTTGTAAAAAAAAATGATACTCAAGTGGTACGTATATACATATTCATTTTGTAATACGAGTCTATTGTTGACAGATTTAAAATAATGAAGTAAGGACCGTAATTTATCTACCACCTGTGTTTTATTCAAGACAAAATGATTATTCATGATTACTTCCTAATAAGTAGGTACCAAATATATTTGGTGTTTTTAGGTCATAGGTACCTGGGGCCTACATGTGTGTAGGTACTCGTTATCATTGCAATGTAAAGCTTAGATTTAATTTTAGGGCCAAAGTTTTAATTCAAAAAGGAAATTCTCGATACCGTACTTGATTATTAATAATCACTGTTAAATAGTCTACTGCGACCCTAGAGGATAAGATATTTGAATTTAAATGAGCAGAGAATAACTCAAATAATTTATTTTGTTCTTACAAATTGTCAGTTTACATTTTTTTATCTAATATAACTACTAGGCTACCACCGGATCGGAACACGGCCTCCACTGAGAAGATCCGGCGCGAAACTCAGCGGGCTTGTCTTTTTAATTTTCTTATTCTTTTTTATTTGTTTTTATCTTATTGTGTGAGTATAATATTAATTTTACAATTAAATAGTTAAGATTTAGCTCCAGTGTGATGCCTTACGATCAAGAAATGAGACTAAAGATGTTATTTCTAAAGAGTAAGTGTCTAAAGGATTCCGGATGGACCAGTCCCCACAAGCAGCACCCGTTCACGAGTATGACTACTCGAACAGCCATCACTCCCCTAGACCATATTGAAGAGGGGCAGGTAGGGACCGGCATTACACAGACAGCCACCGCAAGCAAAGACATTTAAGTGAGCATGACCAAACCAGAACGCCAAAAGATGGTGGTCAGAATGTGTCTATAAAGTAGCGTGTCCCGCGGCTGCGCACACGTATTCATTTTATATTTAGATCCTGGAACCAACTATAGCTAAGAATCATCCAGGTGATTCAGAACACACAGAAAAAGAAATCAAAATCTGTCCAGCCTTTTAGAAGACGAATTAAAAGAACGTCTTATTTATCTGTAGGTCTGTAAGACACCGTCACGCCTATATTACCCAAACGGGGGTGGCACTTTTCGCCGACAGTGTTAGGTCCCATGTAATAGGGGGCGCGCCTAACGTGTGACTTTTTATCAGCCTATTCTGTATCGCATTGCTGGGCAAAAGGCCTCCCCTTAGCGTCTCCACAAAAATCGACTCTGAGCTAGCATTACCCACGTTTCACCTCACTAAAATCCCGGGAAAGCTGGAGGACGTCCAGCTCAGCGGAGGGGATCCAGAATCCCCAAATGGGACGGACCATGAGAACGTAATAATAACACTATAAGTCGTATAACCATGTGAAGGAATTTTCTGTTCTTTCGGAAATGTGGCTGTCGCCACACATTTGAGAAAATTATCACAAAATGATTTTTTCCAACGAAAACTTCACAGTATGAGTCCGTAGTCTGGAATCGTACCCGGTATATAGCAATAGGCTCGCCCTACATAGGACCTAACATCGTTGGCGAAAAGTGGGTGTACTAAGTATACCCCTGCCACCCCCGCTTGGGTAATATAGGGGTGACGGTGTTTATTTTATTTTATAGTAAAATATTTTTGAAAACAATAATGTGAGGTGAATCTGTGTCTATTTTTTCAAAATGTGTATGTGTAACAAAATTGTGGGCTATTTTACTTTTAGTGTTTTGATTATTACGATTTCTGTGCAACGGACAGTTGGTAGCCCTACGTTGTGAACACACGGTGCGCATGAGTCACTGAACATCGTACCTACATAGAATCTACGGCCTCCGCACTGGTATCCAACATCTATTAGTTCGGATGTATTAAACATAATTAGACGCGGTAATCTATCATGTTTCAGTCAGTTTGAATGTAATCAGAGAAAGTCAAGGTAGATAAGTACCAAAGGTGAGTCTATGTGAGAAATATGAGCCTATTTGAATATATTTGTCCCTTTATTAACAGTAGTTCATCGTAAGTTTTAGATCTAAATAAAATACCGATTCGTGAAGGTGGCTATTACACTGCGCTTTAAAAAAGATATTATATTTTTCTTTTCGAATAATCCGCATTGTACAAATAGCCCCATTTTACTGGTATGGTAATGTACTTACCTATAGCTACGAATTACACCTACTCAATGGTGGAATAATGTTCCAGGCGTCTCTGACAATCTCTTCTGGATAAATTACGATAATTAATGATAAGGGACTATCAATAAAGAGTACAATAATGTTTACGCCTTAGGTTCACGCATGCACCCAATTTAAGTTCAAGATGATTGATCACGTTCAGTGTACATGTGTATGATAGTATATCGCCGAAGCATACACAGGCCCAGCCAACGAATGCAATCGCAAACCCATAAGTGGAAATGCTGCGCAAACCTGTCCTGTCCCGCCTCGGGAAATTCACGACCGTGAAGTTCTGATAGTATTACAAAATAAGAACTCCATGCTAAAACATGCATAAAATTCTCTTGCCATTTATTTTTTTATACTAGTTTTAGAGTGGTGAGAAGTTCCGAAAAAAAAATAACAAAAATAAATATCAATCAGTAACATTGATAAGTAGCATAAAATAAATCGACTAAGTAATTTAACTAAAAAAATACTCACCAAAAAAGTCCTCCCAAGTCATAGAATGATCTGAATCACCGTGCGCACCGTCCATCTTCGAACACTGTGTTCAAGTTACGTTAACTTAACATTTTTACGTGTCAACTACAAACAAAACAATATAAAAACACAAAAATGTTTTGAACTTAAGTCACCAAACACAACTGGTTACATTTTTTTATTTGTTGATAAACAAAAAGACATCGCGTTCGATACTCTCGCGGCCGCCGCGGAACAACGAAACGCACTGGCACGCGCTCTGCGCCCGACTAGTGAATGAAACGAGTCGTTCGAAAAAGTTTTGATTTCGGCCTGCCTCCCTCTACGGCCTGCACTGTATCCCACCTCTATTCTATTTAACCCCTGATTTATATTATCCAGCCTACTCGCGCAGATTCTATGAAATTAAATGACTGAGGTAATATATCAATAGTTAAATAAATATGAAAATGCATATCTCATGTCCACTTCCCTACCCACGGCTTAAACACAGTATACTTACACTGCGGCTTAAACTCTCGCGATGGCCAATTTCACGTCAATTTCCTGCTCACTGCCCCGTGATTGGGTTAAATGCAAACCAGATGTAGAATGCAATTTGTAGTCACATCTACTATAAACTTGCATCTTCTGAGATTTACCTATAAGTAGATAAATATCATCAGGCCAGATCTCTTGTGAGGCAGGAGTAGGTAAGTGCCAATCAATTAAATATATAATCCTACTAATAATATTATAAATGTGAAAGTTTGGATGTTTGTTACTCAATCACGCAAAAACGGCTGAACGGATTTGGATGAAATTTGGCACACAGATAGTTTATCACCTGGATTAACACATAGGATTTGTTAACCCGGAAAAAATATTGGTTCCGGTCTAAAGCCAACAAGGACGAACACGAGGGCAGAAACTAGTATACCTATAAATACTTACTTAGGTAGAGATATGTAGTAGTGGTACATATTACTAATCTCATGGCATTGATTCCTAAAACATATACCTACTCTGATTAAGGATTATCCTTGTACACCTTCCTACCTTTTTAACCGACTTCAGGAAAGGAGGTTCTCAATTCGTCTGTATATATTTTTGTTCCATCTAAAACTATTTTTTGGTAACTTCTACACGTACTAAGCATTAATAAAATACTTTTATTTTTTATTATTGCATTCTATTAGTGATTCTTTTATATCTCCTTTTTAATTTAATTCTGTCCCTACTTTTAAATTTAATAATATAATTTTCTTGTTGTGTTCAAAACTGTTGTATTTTAGCATTTTTTTCATAATTTCATAGCAGAGTAACAGTTGTGGTTATTTAAGATCGTTGTGGTTGCCTATCTAATGTAGCAGCATTTAAATATAGTATGTTAACAAGAGTGTATACTAATATAATAAATCATAATGGTTGTCACATTGGTGATCCCAAAATAAAATAAATAAGTAAATAGGTACCTAGACGATTATTAAAGTTTTAATTTAAGATGCACTAGAGCTCTACATAGCGTAACCCCAGAAAGAGACAATTTTCATCCGTAAGTAAATTTTTCATTTCGTCTCAGGCACACTCACTTCCAACATCTCAGATGAACTCTCCCTGTCCTTAAACATACTATACAAGATGTATTTCAAGAACAGAAGCGATATCAAAACTAAAAAAAGAGTGAAGCGAAGACTGCGCTAGGGTACCTAGCCATTGATTGTTAAATATGGGTATTCGATTATCATCAGTCGTAAAATTACTTCATCGTTATGTTCAGTACCCAATAAAATGTCAGATTCGGACATTGATCTTCAGTAGAGTCGCAACCTGTGTACTAACTGATTAGTCGATTAATCTAACTTGATTACATGTAGTTATAATTGTTACATTTAAACAATTTAAAATGTTCGACTAATCGGTTCGTAAGCATGCTGCGACTTTGCGACGACGCTGCTGACATTGACACTACAACCAAATTTCATAACTAAGTACAAGTTTTAACCAAGTGCTTCAGTATCGATGACCGCTTTTAAACGTAGGTCTCAATCAGACTACATTTAAAAAAATATAGATCTTGTCTGTCGGGGGGTCTGTCCAAGAGCGTGCTCGTCGCGACCCCTGCCAGTCATTATGGCTGCAATCTTGGACCGAAGACGTACCGCAGTGCGAGCTAGGGCGTCCCCCCGAGGCGACGCGTACCGGCCCGCCCCCGTCGGTACGAATATAGGTGGAAGCGGCGATGGGGGCCGCCAACCATCACGCCGGGCCCGAACTGGCGAGTCGTGGGGTGCAGAGTGCCGAATAGGCACTTGGAATGTAAGAGGTGGCATGGAAGATAAGATGCATGAGGTGATTGATGTGATGAAAGAGAGACGCCTGGATGCTCTGTGTGTAACAGAGACTAAGCGGAGGGGCAGTGAAACCTGTGATCTTCCTGATGGAACGATGGCTCTGTGGTCTGGGGTATCGCAGAGCAGTCGTGCCAGCATGGGGGTGGGTATCTTGCTGTCCCGTCGCCTGGCCTCTGGAGTGAGAGATTATGGCCTCTGCGATGCGAGACTTCTCTGGGTCCGTTTAAAACTGGGTGTCACTAGAGTATTTTTGGTCGCAGCATATGCTCCCGTAAGCTCGTCGACACCCCAGGACCTTGAGAAGTTTTGGGATAATGTCAGGGAAGTTCTAGATTTGGCTGAGGCTAACGAAAAGGTGATTTTGTGTGGCGATCTGAACGGATGTGTAGGAACCAGGCGGCAAACTTGCGACGCTGCTCTGGGTTCTTATGGTGATAAGAGAGTGAACGATGCAGGTAAGCTCATTGTAGATGTTTGTTTGGAAAGGGGTCTCCTTGTGTCTAACACGATATTCCAGCACAAGGACATACATATGTATACGTGGAGAAGGAATGAACAAAAAAGCATGATAGATCTGATCCTGGTTGAAAACCGTCTCCGAAGCAAACTACAAGATACGCGTGCGTATAGAGGCCCCACTCTGGAATCGGACCACTATCTCGTAGTTGCGCGGTTTAGTGGTCTGTTCAGGAAGTGGAGGCACTGGCGAGAGCGTATCCCCTTCGGAGACCTTGAAAGATTAAAGGTTGAAAAGTTGCAAGATGAGAGCGTGAGGAGAATGTATGAAGACAGAGTCCGGGACAAGCTTTTGACAGCAGGCTCTTCGGACTCAAATGTAGATGAATGCTGGAATTGGAAGTGGAGGCACTGGCGAGAGCGTATCCCCTTCGGAGACCTTGAAAGATTAAAGGTTGAAAAGTTGCAAGATGAGAGCGTGAGGAGAATGTATGAAGACAGAGTCCGGGACAAGCTTTTGACAGCAGGCTCTTCGGACTCAAATGTAGATGAATGCTGGAATAGCCTGAAAGAGAGTTTGGTGGAATCCGCGAAAGAAGTATGTGGTTGCTCAAAGAAGCATATTACAGCAAAAGGTGATGCATGGTGGGATGCGGAGTTGCAAAGCTCCGTAGAAAGTAAGAAGAAAGCGTGGCAGGACTATGTATCTTCTTTGAACCTGAATGCCAGTATGACAGAGATGAGGAAAGAAATATACCGGCAATGCAAGAATGCCACTAAAACTTTAGTGAAAGAAAAGCGTGAAAGAGCCAGTATGATTGAGGAGGAGAGGCTGGCGAAGAACTTCGAGAACAACACCAAACTCTTTTGGAGCAAGGTGAGAAAGGCTCGAGGTGATTCGTCAGGCTCCAGAATGGAAAGGATAAAATCTAAAGATGGTGACATTCTTGCAGACACACAAGCTGTGCTAAACCGGTGGAGTGAATATTTTGGAGAAATGTATGGAGATGACCCGGATGCTGATGCCGCAGACGTGCCCAAAGGCGAGATTGCGGCACCAGAATCAACGGAGGACATTACTATGGAAGAAGTTGAATGGGCGATAGGAAGTATGAAAAATGGTAAAGCTGCGGGAGTAGACATGTTATCTGCCGAGATGATCAAATATGGTGGAACTTGCGTCCGGGACGCTTTCCGGGCCCTTGCAAACCTTTGCTGGAGGACCGGTAGAGTCCCTACAGATTGGCGCCGCGCAGTCATAGTACCCTTGTATAAAGGCAAGGGTTCACAATATGAGTGCGCCAATTACAGAGCCATCAGTTTGATCAGCTTAGCAGCCAAGGTGTACGGTAAAATTATTGAACGGAGAATGCGCATGAAGTTCGATGAAATGTTGTGCGAGGCACAAGGGGGTTTCAGGTCTGGAAGAGGATGTTCGGATCAAGCCTTCTCACTCCGCAACATCGTAGAGAAGCATCTGGCAGTGGGGCGGAAGGTTTTCTGCGGTTTTGTAGATCTGGAGAAGGCATTTGACAGAGTTGTGCGAAAGAGACTTTGGGACATTTTGCCAGAGTATGGTATAGATGGCACTCTGTTGCGAGCCGTCCAGTCCACTTATGTGGACTGCAAGGCATGCGTACGGGTGGGTGGTAACAGGTCACCCTGGTTTGACGTTAAAATCGGCGTCAAGCAGGGTTGCGTGTTGTCCGCTAGACTGTTTATAATATATCTGGACAAAAGTCTTCAAAGACTAAAAGCGATGAATGAAGGTGTACAAATGGGTGACTTAGTGGTAAACCATCTACTTTATGCAGATGACGCGGTTTTAATAGCGCCAACAGCCACTGATCTGCAAACACTAGTCACAGTTATGAAAGACGACTGCATGATCAATGGCTTACACTTGAATGTGAAGAAAACCAAGATTATGGTTTTTGAAAGGGAAGAAACCAGAACGAATGTAAGGATTGTGGTTGGTAACGATGTGCTGGAGCAAGTGAATGAGTTTGTATATCTTGGATGCGCCTTCAGTAAGGATGGGAAATACACCACTGACATAGAGAGAAGAATGAGTGCAGGGAACAGAGTGAATGGTGCGATGGGAAAGCTACTCGGGAGCCGGCACTTAAGCCATAAGGCGCAGCTGGCCATACATAACGGAGTTCTTGTCCCAACGCTGTTATATGGTAGCGAGAGCTGGGTATGTAAGAAGGAGAATGAAAGTAGGATAAATGCGGTAGAAATGCGAGCTCTGCGGAAGATGTGCGGAGTGAAGCTGACCGACCGCATTAGCAACAGCGTAGTAAGACAGCGATTAGGTATGAAAGATAGTATCGGTGTAAAGATGAGAAAGGGCATGCTCCGTTGGTTCGGGCATATAGAAAGAATGCCAGAGGAAAGAATGACAAAACATATATACAATGTGAAAGTGGAAGGATGCAGGTACCGGGGAAGACCTAGACTATCTTACCACGACCAAATAAACCGAGTCTTATCTGATGGAAAAGTCAAGAGTCTCCGTAACCGGCGAGCGTGTATGAGACGAACTATGAGAGTCGAGGAAGCCAGAGAGGTATGTAAGGAAAGAACCTGTTGGAACTCTGTACTCTCTGCCTACCCCGCAAGGGATCTGGCGTGAGGTTATAGATAGATAGATAGATAGATCTTGTGTGAAGCTTAGTTAGAGTAACTACGCTTCACACTGGATCTATGTCATTTGGTTTTGAAGTTGATAACGAATGCAAAATAAAATGGTGCATGGCGTCTTGAGAGTCTTATTGATTTTGTTTAACTTTAACTAACTTATAACATTTATGTAAGCATGTAACGTAAGATTCTGTATTGCTCAATTATTTTGGCGCTCTTAACGTAAAACACAACAGTCAATAAAATATTTCAGTTTTACATTGAAAGTTATCGTATACACGTAAGTAATGGATAAAATGAAAAATATATATTGGGATGTCCTGTAACTTCTAGTCAAATGAATATTTAAAAGAAGTAATTACATTTAATACCGTTTTATGTTAATAAATGTAGTTAAGCTCTATTAAATCGATTGAAAGGAAAATAAAATACATTGCACTACTATAGGTGTTTTTACATCCGAGCTTAACAAAATATTTTAAGGATAAATTAATTGTTCCCTTAAAACGAATTAAAAATTAAAATAATGTATATTATACATCATTACTGAAATAAAACTTAATAAGAACCTGTTGGAACTCGATACTTTTTACCTACTTCGCAGGGGATCTGGCGTGATGATATAGATAGATTAGTGAAATAAGTGCTTGCTTGCATGAAATAACTTTGCATTAAAATTTTAGTTATTCGACTAATTCCACTCGTCATTCAAATCATACAACGCGTGACATCTCTGAAAACACAAACAACATGGCGGCCTTTTGATCAGTTGTTATGTTTCGTTATATTTTCTATAAAAACTACATTCTATAAGCAATATTAACTCATATATGTACCGTTTGCGATATACAGTTACCACAGAAATCACATTATTCATATAAACCAATCGATAAATAACACAAACTCTCCAAATATGATCTAAGGTAAGAAAACAATTTGAAGTAAAAATAACCGATATTTTTATTTAATTGTCACGCTACTGTGCACGTTGGTGTTTATTTGATTAGTGAAGCACTTTATATAAGTTTGTTTTGTATTTTTAGCTAATCCTTTGAGTCGACGGTCGTTAGAATAGCATCTTGTTTGAGAGAAAAAGTTTGTTGAGATTGAAAATTTCTGGATGTTACCGTCATGCCGCGTCGTGGAACTGAGCTGGTTCAGCTGCCTTTGCCTCCTAAGAAGAGAACTAAGACCATTGAGGAGATGCCAAGTCTAGACGTGAGCTTCTTTGATGATGAGGCCTTACCACCAGGCATCGTATTCACAGATGTTCTACAGAAGAAGTGGCGTATTGGAAAACCCATCGGTTAGTAATTTTTGACAACTTATTTCTTCTAACTTGTGTGCCAGCACTTTTTAATCGTAATTTGTATATTGCATCACATGTGATGGAATTGTACAAATTAATGTATGTAGAATATTTATTGACTTTTCCCTAGGAAAGATTGTGAAATATGACTTTAGATTTTTAATTGAAGTATGTTTTCCATGGTGTTGTGATATATATGTAGAAATCATTGTTATATGCTAATTGGAAGGTTATCTTAAAGATTAAATCATTATTGTATTATATGAATTCAGATGTATAGTAATATTCTTTCATTCAATACTTTATTCAATAAAAGAATGGGGCTCTAAAAACAACTCAAATGAAGAATGTGGATATTCAAAGAGAGATCTGATTTTGTTGGTGTGTTTGTAGGTCTGTGTCAAGTGTTGTACAGTTACTCCTTAATTAGAACTTATATTGTTAATTTAATTAATCTTGGTGATACAAATATGTGATGAGTACAGATTTGCCTAGTGTGGGGGTTTGACATTCCACAGTACAGAGTTGCCTAGATCAATACTGATATCACTTAAAACTTATCAAATAAAAAAATCATCTATTAAATGATCATCGTCAGCTTTCTACAACCCACTGCAGGGCATAAGCCTCCTCCCTCTTGTGCCATTCTTTGCAGTCCTGTGCCAATTGTTCGCAGGTTCTTCCTCCAACTATCGATATATCATCTACCCACCACTGATCCACCCACTCGACGTTTGCCTGTTCTAACCTTACTCCATTTATTGTCATTTCTTCTAGCAACATCCCCTGCACATCCATTAAAAGTAACTAAAATAATTTTATAGGGATTTTTCTAAGTTTTATAACAAAGAAGTAAATTATTGAACTTTGTTTTGGTTGATTTTTCACTGTTCCAAAGGGTACAAGTGATTTACGGTGTCCTTCGACATGTCAATCACATGTCAAAAGAATCTGAAACATAAAATAGTCTTATATCTCAGTCATAAGGTATCACACTGGAGCTGGATTGCATTAACGATTTTGTATGATAAATAATGAATGGAGAATTATACAAAAAAGATAAGCCCGCTGAGTTTCTCGCCAGATCTTCTCAGTGGAGGCCGCTTTCCGAGACCGTGGTAGAATTAAATATAACACTTTGTAAAAAATTTAAATATGACACTTTGTAAACACCCCCGCAGGGTTTATGCAAAATAAACAATTTGAATTTGAGTTTGAAAAGCAAAAAAAATGATAAAATCCAAAAAATTTCATATGTAATATTTGCATAAATCTAAATAGTCAATATGTAATAATAATGTTTGTAGTTGGTTCATATAATTGAATTATTTTAAATGCATAGGTTTTATATTATATCCTGTTTGGAGAGTATGTAGGTGTTAACTGGTCTGCAACTGATGCAATGTCCAAAAATAACAAATGCTAATTGTTGACACTCACATTTGCAGTGATGATTCTACAAAAACACATTTAACACATATATCATCATTAATTTGTGGAAATTTTGGACAGAGGTGGGTGCCTGGGTTTGCCGTCCAAAGGTCTAACCACTAGGCTATCACTTCTTATGATTATAGTTAAATATGATCAAAATACTTTTATAAGAAATTAAGGATAAAACTTTTCAACGAAGTAATGTACAGAATTTACTATACCCTCACACCAAATCACCTGCGAAAGCAGACAGAGAGGAAGTTCAACTAGGATTATATGGGACAGTATGAAATTCAGTGTTGAATAAATACGCAATATTATATTTCTTGGCCTACCAATGAGTAAAGCTTATATTATGTTTCCATCATACAAATTGCAGGGATTTATTCCCGAAAATGAGCAGATCTCTATATCATCACACCAGATTGAGGGGTAGGCAGAGAGTACAGCGTTCCAACAGGTTCTTTCCTTACCAACCTCTGGCTTCCTCCACTCTCATAGTTCGTCTCATACATGCTCACCGGTTACAGACTCTTGACTTGCCCTTCAGATAAGACACGGTCTATTTGGTCATGGTAAGGTAGGCTAGGTCTTCCCCGGTACCTATGGTACGGTATTTAGATCTATTATTTATTAATATTTTAATTGTATATTTTTTTTAAACTTTTATCAATTATCAGACATATATTGATCCCTTTAATCACAATACTTCTGTCATTAACCATCTTGTCCTATTTTTCTCCTACATTCTAGGATACCTAAAAACTGTCATGAAAATTATCCACTCTGTACTGTACTTATCTTTTAGTTCATCTGTGTGTACTGAATACACCCACTTTTCGCTGACGATGTTAGGTCCCATGTAATAGGAAGCGAGCCTTATGCTATACAAGGCGTAACATAATAAACGCAAGACCTGTAAGTAGTTTATTCTAAATCAGGACCTGAATCGATTCCAAATATTTTTAAAGTTAGTATTTTCTTTTTTTTTTTTAAATAGTTACTCGTTCTATAATAATTATTCAAAGCATTACGGCTATTTTAAAAGTGTTTTTATTACTCAATACGCATACAAAAATTAATTATTTATTAAATTTTATGGTCAATTTGGGTACCAAAGAGCTTAAAAAAATGGTAAAAAACTCCTTGAAATTGGAAGTTTTATTTTTGTATTGAATTCGTAAAGCAATAATCTAATTGAGGTGTCTGAGGTCTGGCGTTACACCTTGTATACCGGTTACAATTCCAGAACTCGGACTGGGAACTTTTCTATATACAAAACTACATTTGTCCAACCTAGGATTTGAATCCAACAAGGTTATTATAGTTTTGATACATACACTGCCTCGTTGGTCTAGTGGCAAAGCGCATCGCTTTGTAGTTTTTCTAACGAAAACTTCTCAGTATGAGTCCGGAGTCTGAAACTGTGCCCCCTATTACGTGGGACCTAACATTTTCGGCGAAACATGGGTGTACTCAGTACACCTCTGCCACCCCCGCTTGGGGAATATAGGCGTGAAGGTGTTTTGATACATAACAATATCAAACCGACGTCGTAATCATGCGAGGTCACGAAAGAGTAGTAGGTACCTATAGGTAGTTTTAACATGTCGTCGCGAGAGAAAACCCGTTCCGTAACTAGATGAACCACTTTTAAAACTCATGTCTCGTTAATTACCATAGGTTATTTACCCGACTTTTATCTCGATAATATCTGTACATTTCCTTTGGAATGTAAAAAAATATTTGAAGCAAACTGTCGTGTTATTTTGAAACTTCGCTATTTTTATAACAATAAAATAGCCTATTTTTTCACACTCGGGAATATCGTAGCTTCCTGCCAGTGATAGAATTTTCAGAATCAGTTCGGTAGTTCCAGAGATTACATCTGACAAACATACATACACTTACATACATGCTACCTATTTATACATTTTTTTTTTAAAAACGTAGCCCCTCTTTGATTTATTCTTGTATCGTGGGTGCGTTTACAAACATGAAAATTCACATACACATAATATTAGTATAGATGAAGTTAGTGTTTTTGTTGAGAGTGGAGGAAGCCAGAGAGGTATGTAGGAACGAACCTATTGGAACTCTGTACTCTCTGCCTACACCGCAAGGGATCTGGCGTGATGATATAGATAGTGTTTTCAATATTTTGGAATAAATATGTAGGACTAATTTCTGCCCGCGACTTCATCCGCGTGTGTGTATGTATGTGTGAATGATGTACGCTGTTGGCCGCGAGGCCTTTACAGCTTCACCGGACTTAAAGGCGAGCGTGCCACCACTACGCTCTAGCCAGCCAGAAGGGCAAGAGGCGACATACTCGAGGTGCCCTCGGTTGGGACAGTCGCTGTGGGGGGACGGGGTGCACTACTAAGTGCACCGGTCAACCGCCGGCTATGGGAGGGGATCTACGACTACGTCGTCGTCGCCCGTAGTCTGAGCGGAAAGAATGGATGACAAAGCATCGGGGGGGATCGGTGAGAACATGTCGCGGCCAGCGGTGGCGGCAGGGGTCGGGGGGTGGCTTCATCCGCGTTGACTTCAGAAACAAACAGTTTATTACGGATAAATGTAAGGTTCCTTCCTGACCTTACATTTATCCGTAATAAAGTGTTTGCCAAATTTTATCCAAATCTGTTTTGCCGTTTTTGCGTGACTGAGTAACAAACATCATTTGACGGACACAACATATTTTGACGGACGATTTAGCGCAGTGGTTAAGAGCTTAAGCCGCTCCGCCCATTGTGTCTAATAGTCGCGGGTTCGATTCCCGCACGGGACAAATCTTTGTGTGATCCACAATTATTTGTTCCGGCCTGGGTATTTGTGTATGTGAATGTTCATGTTTGTAAACGCACCCACGACACAGGAATAAATCATAGTGTGGGGCTACGTTTAAAAAAAAAAAAAACAAAACATGATGGGTAGTGACAGTTCTAATTGCCAAACGAAATTAATATTTAATTAAATGGTGTTAATAAAACCATAAGTATAGAAAGCCATGCCTCTTATTGCAATTAAATAAAGTATAATTTCGTTTGGCAATTAGAACTGTCACTACCCATCCTATGTGAAAAGTACTATAAACATATAAACCTTCACATTTATTATATTAAATAATAGTAGGATGATCTAAAATATTGTGCATTTAGCATAAATCGATTACGATTAGCGATCCGACAAAATTTTAATCAGGATATTTTTTTATTAATTAACCTTTACTTTTTTTTGTTTTAAGCATGATTTTTATATGTTACATAATAATTGTTACATACTGTGTCTTTTCGAAAGCATGTGCGTATTAAAAATTAATTATCGCTTGCTTTAACGGTGAAGGAAAACATCGTGAGGAAACCTGCATGCCTAAGAGTTTCTCGAAGGTGTGTGAAGTTCGCCAACCGGCACTGGGCCAGCGTGGTGGACTATCGCCTAAGCCCTCTCAGTTTGAGAGGAGGCCCGTGCCCAACAGTCGGACAGTTTTTATTTTACATATTTTTTAGATTATTATTATACATAATAATTGTATTGAGCCACTAATGGGATGGCACTGCCTCCTGATACACAGGTTTTTGCTAGTTTGGGAGTCTGAGATCACTCTGAATTGTAACCACATTAAATAAAATAAATAAAAATAAACATCGTCACGCCTATATTCCCCAGAGGGGGTGGCAGAAGTGTACTGAGTACACCCACGTTTCGCCGACAATGTTAGGTCCCATGTAATAGGGGGCGAGCCTATTGCCATATACCGGGCACAATTCCAGACTCCGGACTCATACTGAGAATTTTTCGTTAGAAAAACTACATTTTGTCCGACCTAGGATTTGAACCCAGGACCTCGTGATCACAAAGCGATGCGCTTTGCCACCAGACCAACGAGGCAGTCTATTAAATAAATAAAGAAAATACAACCTTACGAACATAGTAGATACTTCAACAATAGTGACTGCGTACCACGGCTACGTATCGGCAACCTTAAATTATGGCGTAATATTCTGGGGCAACTCCATAAATGTGGAACTTGTATTTAGAGCCCAGAAAAGATGTGTTAGAGCTATTTATCATCTCAAACAAACAGATTCTTGTAAGCCATATTTTACTAAGTCAAAGCTACTAACACTGCCTTGCATATACATCTATGAGACTGCATTGTTTATTAAAAATAATATGTATTTGACCACTGCATTAGGGAACGAAATAAAGATAAGCTATGTATTTTACCATCTAAAACTGCTCTGTTACATAAAAGTATTTTTTGCATGGGCCCTAAAATATATGATAAGATACCCACACAATTACGGAAAGAAAATGATTTGCCAGTGTTCAAGAGGAAGTTCCATGACTTTCTACTAGAAAAGTGCTATTACTCTGTGGAAGAATATATGAAGGACAAGTTATAAATGCAGTTAGTTGACTCTCAAATAGCTCAATTTATTTTATAACACTTGTTACATGTTTCGTTTGCTTATTTTGTTATGCTCTGACTTTTTTGTTTTATTGATTATATTCTACTAGTGGTCGCCCATTGGTCGAAATTCGACCATAATTAATTGAAATTATAAGTTTGAACATTATTAAGGTTATATTGTCAAAGACTATACTTCAATAATCATAGATTTCGCCAAGGCTACACTATTAATTTGCCTATTTTTGCAAACAAATTATATGAAAATTAAATTAAAAAAAGAAACAAAAAATGATTAAAATAATGTAAACCTTTTTTGTAATTTTTTTTTATTAAAACCAAAAATGCTGGCCATTGAACTTGACATCCATATTTCGATCATTTAATTAATGATACAAAACTTCTCTGTAAATAAAGTTTTTTTGTAAAAACTCTTTCATCGTTTGCTGGTTATGTTTGACATTCAGTAAGACTATAGATAGAATAATAAAAGAAATAATATTAAAAACAAACAATATTAATCTGTTCTTAATTTGAAGTGAATTGTGACAAATACATGGTAGTGTGTGTAATGTGTTTTTTATTGATTTAAGGTATTTTTTATGCGTAATTTAAAATAAATATTAGCATTCTGCACTCCTTTTCGATGTAAACTATAAGTGTGAGAAATTTCATACTCTTCCGCCCGCGCAATTTTCGTAAAAAGGGGTACAAAATTTTTACTTCACGTATTAATATAATGATGATGATGATTATGCTATATTATAGATCAAATATTGTAAATTTTTGCATAGGTAAATTAATAATTTATTTAACATTTTATAATAATATTATTTTTCTAATGATGACATTGATATAGAGCAGAACAAGGGCTCCAAAGTGTTCGCAAGAGACGCGTCTATTGGGCAAAGCCAGTTGACGAAGCTGAAGACGGAGGACGGAAACGTAACGTCGAATAGGTCAGAGGTGCTCAGGGAGATAGAGAGGTTCTATGGGCAGTTGTATACCTCAGTAGCTGAACCTGTTGTTGACTTGGTATAAGACCCAAGAGCCAAGCTAACCCGACACTACACTGAAGATATCCCGGACATCAGCCTCTACGAGATTAGGATGGGTCTCAAACAACTTAAAAACAACAAAGCGCCGGGTGAAGACGGAATTACCGCAGAGCTTCTGAAAGCGGGCGGATCGCCGGTACTTAAAGTCCTTCAGAGGCTGTTTAATTCCGTCTTGCTCGAAGGAAAAACGCCGGAAGCATGGAACAGGTGTGTGGTGGTACTCTTTTTCAAGAAAGGTGATAACACTTTATTAAAGAACTATAGGCCCATCACACTGCTGAGCCATGTTTACAAGTTGTTTTCGAGAGTCATCACGAATCGTCTCAAACGCAGGCTTGATGATTTCCAGCCTCCCGAACAAGCCGGTTTCCGGAAAGGCTTTAGTACCATAGACCTCATACATACGCTGCGGCAGATTATACAGAAGACCGAGGAGTATAATCGGCCACTATGCTTGGCGTTTGTGGACTATGAGAAAGCCTTCGATTCGATCGAGACTTGGGCGGTTCTTAGTTCTCTCCAGCGATGCCGCATTGACTATCGGTACATCGAAGTGTTGAAGTGCTTGTATAATAACGCCACCATGTCAGTCCGAGTACAAGGGCAGTGCACGAAGGCGATCTCCATAAAAAGAGGAGTAAGACAGGGAGACGTCATTTCTCCGAAACTGTTTACGACCACCATAAAGGACGCCTTCAAGCTCTTGAAATGGCGAGGACTTGGCATCAACATCAATGGCGAATACATCACTCACCTTCGATTTGCCGACGACATTGTGGTCATGGCGGAGTCGCTGGAAGATCTAGGACGAATGCTCGGCGACCTCAACAGAGTATCTCAACTGTCAACAAGACTTACTGTCTTAAAATGAACATGGACAAAACGAAAATAATGTTTAACGTCCATGTCGTACCCACCGCACTCACCGTTGGGAACTCTACTCTTGAAGTTGTCGACGAATACATTTACCTGGGACAGGTAGTCCGGTTAGGTAGGTCCAACTTTGAGAGAGAGGCCAATCGACGAATCCAACTCGCCTGGGCAGCGTTCGGGAAACTGCGCAACATCTTCTCATCCAAAATACCTCAGTGCCTAAAGACTAAAGTTTTTAGTCAATGTGTGTTACCAGTGATGATATATGGATCAGAGACGTGGTCTCTTACTATAGGTCTCAAAAAAAAGCTCAGAGTTGCTCAGCGAGCTATGGAGAGAGCTATGCTCGGCGTTTCTCTACATGATCGAATCAGGAATGAGGAGATTCGTAGAAGAACCAAGGTCACCGATATAGCCCTTAAGATTAGCAAGCTGAAGTGGCAATGGGCGGGCCACATAGCGCGAAGATCGGACGGGCGTTGGGGCAGAAAGATTCTAGAGTGGAGACCACGTATTGGCAAGCGCAGCGTGGGACGACCACCTGCCAGATGGACCGACGATCTTGTGAAAATCGCAGGAAGTCGTTGGATGCAGGTGGCATCGGACCGGTTACGCTGGAAAGCGATTGGGGAGGCCTGTGTTCAGCAGTGGACAAGTATAGGCTGAGATGATGATCACTCAGAAATATATGCAATATTGTACGCTGTATCGGCCGATCATAGAGAGCTAATGTAACACTTATACCAGCCTATGTAACCTATGATGCACAATAATAAATGAATTTGAAAAGAAAAATTTATTATTATTTGAGGTCTGGAATTGTGCCAGGTATATTGCCTTATATCCCTTATTATGTTAGGATCTAACATCATCGGCGAAATATGGGCGTACACAGTACACCTCTGCTTCTGCCGTTTTGGCAATATAACCCTGACAGTGTTAATTTATACGTCATTTGTTTTAGATGTTGTAAGTGCATTCAGCTAGATGTCTCTGGATATAAACGAACTTATTTTCTGTAAAATTTATCTCTATCTATCTATCTATAACCTCACGCCAGATCCCTTGCGGGGTAGGCAGAGAGTACAGAGTTCCAACAGGTTCTTTCCTTACATACCTCTCTGGCTTCCTCGACTCTCATAGTTCGTCTCATACACGCTCGCCGGTTACGGAGACTCTTGACTTTTCCATCAGATAAGACTCGGTTTATTTGGTCGTGGTAAGATAGTCTAGGTCTTCCCCGGTACCTGCATCCTTCCACTTTCACATTGTATATCTGTTTTGTCATTCTTTCCTCTGGCATTCTTTCTATATGCCCGAACCAACGGAGCATGCCCTTTCTCATCTTTACACCGATACTATCTTTCATACCTACTCGCTGTCTTACTATGCTGTTGCTAATGCGGTCGGTCAGCTTCACTCCGCACATCTTCCGCAGAGCTCGCAGTAAAATTTAAATTTAATTTATTAATAATGTATGTAACTAAAGAGTTCTAAATAACTCCATTAAAGAGTTTTCTCTCATATCATCACGCCAGATCCCTTGTGGGGTTGGCAGAGAGTACCAATTTCCAACATTTTCGTTCCTTACAGACATCTTTGGCTTCGTGTACTGTGATAGTTCGTCTCATACACGCTCGCCAGTTGAAAACCAATGGAAGAGTTTTAAATTTCAATATAATAAGTCATATCATTCTCGCATTACAGGAAGAGGCAGTTTCGGCAGAATCTATCTTGCATCTGATGACGTAGAGAAGGAAGTCACCAAACTAAATGCAAGATATGTTGTGAAAATTGAACCGCACACAAATGGACCGCTGTTTGTAGAGATACACTGCCTCATCAGAAATGCACAGGCTTCCAAAGGTAAGGCACATAACCTTTCTGTAACTTCGTCATGGCGATAGAGTGCGATTTCGCGTTTCGTGAACCGAAAAGGGGATACACAGTAAATCTGTACCGCTTGAGGAATATAGGCGTGACAGTGTCTACCGAAAAATTCGCGTTTTTTCCGCAAATCCGTCAAAGGCGCGTGGTTCATACGGAAAGTCGATCTCCATTCCGATCTCGGTCTCGAATCTATTCGCGCGTCTATTAAAAAGGCGACAACCCGATATTTCGCGAACGCGTCCAATCATAGGAATCCGCTAATCGTAGCCGCAGCCGAATACGAACCTAACTCCTCTCCTATCAGCGGCATATTCTTACCGACGCTCCCGATGCCCTTACATCCCTTCTTTCAGATACAGAAACCACACACAGGATCAGACACCGACCTCGCCGGCGAGGTCGAAGAATCCCTTGCCCGACGGCCGGTACAGAGCACCACGGCGAGATACCTAGTATACGGCCTCCCTGTAGCAACTACCCAAGCCGAGGCCGTTTCTCCTTGAGGCACTCTTGAGCTAGTTGCCCCTTGCCCTTCTGGCTCGATCGTAGTGGTTGCACGCTCGCCCTTTTGTCCGGTGAAGCTGTAAACCAACAGCGTAGATCACACACATACACAGAAAGATTCGTTTAAAAGACATTTTATATCTATCGACTTATACCATCACGCCAGATACCTTGCGGGGTAGGCAGAGAGTACATAGCTCCAACAGGTTCTTTCCTTACAGACCTCTCTAGCTTCCTCCACTCTCATAGTTCGTCTCATACACGCTCGCCAGTTACGGAGAATCTTGACTTGCCCTTCAGATAAGACACGGTCTATCATTTTATATGATTTTAATATATTAATTCAAAAGATATTTTTATGCACCCTTGATCAATTGGAACTGCCTTGTTAATCTAGTGGCGAATAATGCGCTTAGCGATCACGAGATCCCGAATCCTAGGTCGAACGAAATGTAATTTTTATATCTCGCGGATTATTCTTTAGTTTCCAATAGAAATTGATCAGCTGATCGAATGAACTTGTATAGGAAAAAACAAGATAAAAAATAGAAAAAGGTTTTAGAACAAAAGTCGTTTGAAACTGACTTATAAGTCTTGTCCGGTAAAGCTGTAAAGGCCCCGAGACCAACAGCGTAGATCCTTCAAACACACACTGACTTATAAGCAGAGATGGGCTAAATGTAATCAGATTAATGATTACAATTGCATTTTGTAATATTCAATCATGTTTCAAGATTAATAGTGTAATCGTAATCGTTGAAGATTACAAAATGTAATTGTAATCGTTAATCATTAATACACCGCCTCGCCCTATATTCCCTCCGCCGGGGCGGTTAATCATTAATCTACGCTTATAAGTGTGTAATGCATTTATACCTCAATTTGGGATCACTCAGTATACATATTTAGAATGTCGTAAATTCAGCTCCTAGACAATACTGAGTACAATAAACTTAAAATAGATTAAAACAATAAGTTAATTTATGTTCACAGTTCGCCAACCCGCACTGGGCCAGCGTGGTGGACTATGGCCTAAACCCTCTCAGTTTGCGAGGAGGCCCGTGCCCAACGGTGGGACAGTTTCTTAACAGGGCTAATATTTTTTTTTTTATGTTCACAGTAAAAGAATGGCGTCTACAGAACAAACTGAAACGTCTTGGAATGCCAATTTACATTGCCAGCGGTTCATTCACAGACGAAACCACAGGCGTCAAATACAGATTCCTCGTCTTACCGCGTTACGACATCGATTTACAAAAAATAATATCCAAAACTAGAGTTCTGGACCTCAAAAACGTCCTAATACTGGCATTGCAAATACTAGACGTCTTAGAATACCTTCACAATCAAGGATACACGCATTCTGATATAAAGAGTTCGAATCTAATGCTCGGATTCGACGGCTCGAGGTTCGGGAAACATCCCGCTGTGAAACCCACACCATCGTTTCAGAAAGAAACTAAAGAAGTTGCCGTATTGTCAGGAAAACACCGAAGAGCAAAACCTACCAAGTCTAGAACTTCAAATTATTATGACGACGAAGATTTCGTTATAAAAGACTACAAAAGTCCAACTAATTCGGAGGATGATGGTGACAATGATAAGAAACTGGCTAACGTTAAAAAAAAGCTTCGGAAAATCCTCTCAGATAGAGACAGCAGAACTCTACACAGGCACCATGCTTTTAACCTGAGACAGCTTTCGAATTATGTCAATTACGAAGACTTGAATAGCTCAGTGTGTTCCGACCAGTCGTACCAGAAGCTTCTGGACGATTTCGGCAACAAAAATCTCATACGCACCACAAAAGAGTTTCAAGAAGATTCTAGAAAGAGGAATGCTGCAAGAAAGATTGAATCTGACATAGATCTTGATGAAATACTTAAGGAAGCTGTATTATCTCAGGCTAATGGACAAATTTATCTCTTGGATTACGGTTTAGCGTCTAAATTTACAGAGGCAGATGGAAGACATAAAGATTTTGCAATGGATGCAAGGAAAGCGCATGATGGAACACTCGAATACAGCTCAAGGGATTCTCATATTGGAGCGCATTCTAGAAGGTCTGATTTGGAAACCCTCGGCTATAATCTTCTGGATTGGTTAACAGGCACACTTCCTTGGAAAACTGCCGAAGTATTGGCAGAACCAGATCTAGTGCATGCTTTGAAGAAGAATTTCATGAACGATATCAAAACGTTACTTAAAACTTGCTTCAAAACTGAGTTCTACCCTCAATTCATGGAGAAATACCTCCAATACATCACAAGTTTGGAATTCACTGAGAAACCTGATTATGATTACTGCAGAAGCTTATTTAGGAGTGAATTGCTGAAGAATGGTTATGTTTCCGATAAGGAAATATCATTAAGTTTCATTGAATCACCGAAGTCTCCAATGAACCGAAGCAAACTGAGCTATTCAAAGAGATTCGGCAGAAAGAACACCCCACCAAACTTTTTAGCACGAAACGGGATTAAAAAAGCATACGAAAGAGAAAACGTTTGTTCTTTAGAGAACGATTTGAAATTAGAACTTCTTAAACAGACGTTGAACACATCAAGCGATGGAATTCGCAAACCGTGCGCTTCTAGAAACTTCTTCATATCCGACGCCGATTTAGTTGCCCGCTTAAAAAAATCTCTAATGCCACACGATGTTTTTGGCAAGAAACTATCGCCTAAAAACCTACGTTCTAAAAAGAAACTCGTACCAAAACGTAGGGGTGTGAAAAAAGCTCACAGAAACAGCATCGGCAAGTTCGGCAACTTCATGGGATCCGCTCGCCAGTTCACTTGGGCGGAAATATTGGCTGGTAACCCTGAGGATATCATTCGGAAAGAGCGCAACACTACCGCAGACGAGGACGACGATACATGCAAATACCGCATCAGAAAACTGTCCAACGCATCCTCAGAATGCAGCGATTCCCATTTACAGTCCCCGTTAATGCAGAAAGATTATTTACAAGAAATGAACCCGACTTACGCAATGAAAGAAGTTATAGCTGCCTTCAAAAGAAAGGTTTCCGGTAAACCGAAAGAACCTGAAGACTCCATTGAGGGTTTGGAAGGTTATACCCCAGCGATGATCAAAGTTTATAGACTAAAAGAGAAACGAGAAGCAAAGGAAAGGTTGGATGCTTTAAAACAATCATCACCTAAAAAAGAAACACCTCAAGCGAAATCAAAATGTACTAGAAATGCACGGGGAAGGAATACCTCGGTACCCAGTACCCGAGTGACTAGACAGAAGGGTAGTGTGGACAGTGAGAAATCAGTTGATTGTGTAGAAGTTATTCCTAAGAGTAATAGAAGAAAATCTAAGTGTAATAGAAAAGTTGCAAATAAAAAAGATGAAATGAAAGAAATTGCAGTTGAAGAAGAAGTTAAAACTCCATCGAAACCTGCTAAAAGTAAGTTAATATGGACTTGTTGCATAGTGCTGTTGGCGATCAGTGGTCCTAGGTTCGAATCCTATTTATATCATCACGCCAGATACGTTGCAGGGTAGGCAGAACTCTCTGGCTTCCTCCTCTCTCATAGTTTTTCTCATACACGCTTGCCGGTTACCGAGTCTCCTGACTTGCCGTTCAGATAAGACACTGTTCATTTAGGTGTTCCCCGGTACCTACATCTTTCCACTTTCGATTTGTATATCGAATCCTAAGTTGGATTAAATGATTTTGATGTTGTTCTTAAGAAAATTTCTCATTAGCAAGCAATAGGCGAACCTCTTATCACATTGGGACAACAGCATCATTGGTAAAAATTTTAGATACACCTACACAGTATGGTGTTTTTGTATTGTTTACTATTTAGTACATGACGCTCGTAGCGCTGTGGTGGTGGCGCGAGCGTGGTGTTCGTAACGTTCACTAAGCAGCACTCGACTCGGTCGGCCTGAGATGGGTGGCCGTTTGTGGCATTTTCATATTCGAGCGTTCCTCGGCTTTGGGATTCACTCTAAGCCGTTGATCCCGTTTACCATGTAATTTGGTAGTTGGAAGCCTTATAGGCGGCTTGATAAGTTCGAACAGCAGGTGGCCACAAACCGCCTCCACCAATCCACACTGGATCCACATGGTGGAGTATCACCTAATCTCTCTCACCTCGATTTGTGAGAGAAAGCTTTCGCCCAGTACTGGGACCCGTATACGATGGCATTATTAGTACATGACCACTCTCAAGGAAAAGTTGAGAAATATAATCTATTATAACCTAAAAACTGGCCTAAAGCCATCATTTGTTCAATTATTGCTTACTAATGTTTATAATGTTAATTAATAAAAATTACTGGAGTGTAGAGTAAGATTAGTGTTGTAAAAACGCTCGAGTCGGCGCTTAAAACGCTCGTGAGCGTCGACTCAGCACTAAACGCTCGACTTCAGCTTTCATTTTTACAACACCAAGTAAGATGGCAATTTATATTTTGGTTCTTATAATAATAATAATATTAGCCTGGTTAAGAGATTGTCCCACCATTTTTTTTTTTTTTTTTATAAAAACGTAGCCCCACACTAGGATTTATTCCTGTGTCGTGGGTGCGTTTACAAACATGAAAGTTCACACACACAAATACCCAGACCGAAACAAATAATTGTGGATCACACAAAGATTTGTTCCGTGCGGGAATCGAACCCGCGACTATTAGACACAGTGGGCGGAGCGACTTAAGCTCTTAACCACTGCGCTAAATCGTCCATTGGACACGGGCCTCATCTCAAACAGAGAGGGTTTAGGCCATAGTCCACCACGCTGGCCCAGTGCGGGTTGGCGAACTTAACACACCTTCGAGAACCTCTTAGGCATACAGGTTTCCTCACATTATTTTCCTTCACCGTTAAAGCAAGTGATAGTTAATTTTTAATAAGCACATGCTTTCGAAATGATAAAGGTACGTGCCGGGGTTTTAAAATTGGTTCTTTAAAATTATATAATTTGCAAGGGACTGCTATGTACATTAATTAGTACTTCAAGAGACTGCTAGGTACATTAATTAGTACTACATGTACATCTCAGTTTGAGAGGAGGCCCGTGCCCAGCAGTGGGACAGTTTCTTAACAGGGCTAATATTATTATTTATTTTTATTATTACATGTACATCTATCTATATATATCCTCAGACCAGATCCCTTGCGGGGTAGGCATAGAGTAGAGTTCCAATAGGTTCAAGCCATGGCTTCCTCCCCTCTCATAGTTTGTCTCATACGCGCTCGCCGGTTACGGCGACTATTGGATATGTTCTTACTCGTTATAATGTTACTTACAGAATCTCCAAGGATCAGAACCTTCGCGATCGTCACTAACAGAAGGCGGCTGAGAAGCAGTAAGCGTAAGAAGCAGTAATGGTCACAGCATTTTAATTTTTACTACGCGTTAGTGTACGAGTGTTGATTTTTAAACTTACTAGATTTAAGAAATAATGTAGGTACCGCCTTGTCTACTTTTTTTTGTGGATCAAATCGATATTACTTTCGAATTTAAAACAATAAATCTTTATTCGCATCACGGTTGCGTGTCTTTGTCAAAGTTTGTTAAAAAAATATTCTTGTCTTTGGGTAAGACTGTATGTATTGTGTGATCGTTGCCCACCATTTTGCATATTATATTGAAAAACGTGTGATTGATTAAAATGTAATAAAAATTTGTGATTTTACAATTTGTATTAAAATAATCGCATTTTTTTCTGATGATATTTGTAGGATTGCTGGTAAGATGTGGTGTATATTTGGGGTAAAACAGTACTTGATTAACCCCTTGAGTGTCAAATGTACAGACGAGTGTTCATAAACACGTTCGATCAAGGCTAAACATTCAGATGTATAAGAATACAGCTTTTGTTTCTTTTTAAGGCTGAAATCAATCTGATATCTTGTTAATCAAACCAAGGCGGGATTTTTAGTAACGACGCTTTAACTTGCTATTAGAGCGGGAAAATGCTCTAACCATATAACAATAGAGGTCACCCATATACAATACGACCTTGCTAGACATTGCAACAAATTGCCTAATATTCCCATAATGCACCACTTACCAGTAGTCTCAACAAGCCTAATTTCATGTAGTAATCATTCGTAAAAAGGCTTCGTTCTTTTTTTGCATTTAGTCAAATTAACCGTTTAGCTACACGAGTAGTTTAGGCTATATCTGACGATTTGACTCATGTTTCCTTATGTAATTCCTTCTAGATCAATAAAAGAATTTTGTTTAATTACTTTTGTTTTTGTTGTCTTACCTGTTTTTTTTATCATAGAATGTCGTCGATGCTTTTAAAAAAAAACTTTTCTGTTAGATAAGAATGTGTTTCTTAATAAATGAACACGATCAGGCCTTTATTCTCCAAGCAGGAGTGGCAGGGGTCAGGGTCGTACCGTGTACGCTCACTTTTCGCCGACAATGTTAGGTCGCATATAAAAGTGAGCTTATAGTCATAATGACAATGCTAGACTCCGGACCAGGAGCAATTGATGACTATGTTAATTATTCGCATTTGATGGAGCATAATTCTATCTATCTATATCATCACGCCAGCTCCCTCGCGGGGTAGGCAGAGAGTACAGAGTACCAACAGGTTCTTTCCTTACATACCTCTCTGGCTTCCTCCACTCTCATAGTTCGTCTCATACACACTCGCCGGTTACGGAGACTCTTGACTTGCCCTTCAGCTAAGACACGGTCTATTTGGTCATGGTAAGATAGTCTAGGTCTTCCCCGGCACCTACATCCTCCCACTTTGGCATTGTATATCTGTTTTGTCATTCTTTCTTCTGGCATCCTTTATATATGCCCGAACCAACGGAGCATACCCTTTCTCATCTTTACACCGATACTATCTTTCATACCTACTCGCTTTCTTACTACGCTGTTGCGAATACGGTCGGTCAGCGTGATTCCGCACATCTTCCGCAGAGATCGCATTTATCCTGCTTTCTTTCTCCTTCTTACATACCCAACTCTCACTGCCATATAACAGCGTTGGGACAAGCACTCCGTTATGCATGGCCAGCTGCGCCTTTTGGCTTAAGTGCCGGCTCCCAAGTAGCCTTCCCATCGCACCATTCACTCTATTACCTGCATTCACTCTTCTCTCTATATCAGCGGTGTATTTCCCATCCTTACTGAAGGCGCATCCAAGATATACAAACTCATTCACTTGCTCCAGCACATAGTTACCAACCACAATCCTTGCATTCGTTCTGGTTTCTTCCCGTTCAAAAACCATAATTTTGGTTTTCTTCACATTCAAATGTAAGCCATTGTTCATGCAGTCGTCTCTCATAACTGTGACTAGTGTTTGCAGATCAGTGGCTGTTGGCGCATATAAAAGTGTTATATTTATAACAAATGCCCTACACAGGCTGTTTAATTGACGTTAAAATCGTTCTAGTTATCATACAGGACAGCTATACAAAACTGGCAAAGCATACAACTTCAAAACAAACCAGCGAAATCAGCGGGGCTATCACAGGCGGCAAGACTTTACTCGCGAAGGACAAAATTAACTATCAAAACCGCGTCATCTGCATACAATAGGTGGTTTATCGCTATATCACCCATTTTTACCCCTTCAGTCTAGCTAGAGGTAATACAGTCTTTGAAGACTTTTATCCAGATACACTATAAACAGTCTAGCGGACAACACGCAACCCTGCTTGACGCCGATTTTAACGTCAAACCAAGGTGACATGTTACCACCCACCCGTACGCATGCCTTGCTGTCCACGTAGGTGGACTGGACGGCTCGCAATAAGGTGCCGTTTATACCATACTCTGGCAAAATGTCCCAAAGTCTCTTTCGCACGACTCTATCAAACGCCTTCTCCAGGTCCACAAAACCGCAGAAAACCTTCCGGCCTACTGCCAGATGCTTTTCTACGATGTTGCGGAGGGAGAAAACTTGATCCGAACATCCTCTTCCAGACCTGAAACCTCCCTGTGCCTCACACAACACTCCATCGGACTTCTCGCGCATTCTCCGTTCAAGAATTTTACCATACACCTTAGCTGCCAAGCTGATCAAACTGATGGCGCAGTCATATTGTGAGCCCTTGCCTTTATACAAGGGTACTATGACTGCGCGGCGCCAATCTGAAGGGACTCTACCGGTCTTCCAGCAAAGATTTGCGAGGACCCAAAATGCGTCCCGGACGCAAGTTCCACCATATTTAATCATCTCGGCAGATATCATGTCTAATCCCGCAGCTTTACCATTTTTCATACTTCGTATCGCCCATTCAACTTCTTCCATAGTGATGTCCTCTGTGGATTCTGGTGCCGCAAACTCGCCTCTGGGCTCGTCTGTGGCACCAGCATCCGGGGCATTCTCATACATTTCTCCAAAGTATTCACTCCACCGGTTTAGCACAGCTTGTGTGTCTGCAAGAATGTCACCATCCTTAGATTTTATCTTTTCCATTCTGGAGCCTGACGAATCACCTCGAGCCTTTCTCACCTTGCTCCAAAAGAGTTTGGTGTGATTCTCGAAGTTCTTCGTCAGCCTTCGTCAGTCAATCACACTAGCTCTTTCACGCTTTTCTTTCACTAAGGTTTTGGTGGCATTCTTGCATTGCCGGTATATTTCTTTCTTCATCTCCGTCATACTGTCATTTAGATTCAAAGAAGAGACATAGTCCTGCCACGCTTTCTTCTTACTTTCTACAGAGGATTTTAACTCTGTGTCCCACCATGCATCCCCTTTTGCTGTGCTATGCTTCTTTGAGCAGCCACATACTTCTTTCGCTGATTCTACCAAACTCTCTTTCAGACAATTCCAGCATTCATCTATGTTTGAGTCCGAAGAACCAGCTGTCAAAAGCTTGTCCCGGACTCTGTCCTCCTCACGGACCTCACGCTCTCATCTTGCAACCTTTCAACCTTGATTCTTTCAAGGCCTCCGAAGGGGATACGCTCTCGCCAGTGCCTCCACTTCCTGAACAAACCACTAAACCGCGCAATTACGAGATAGTGATCCGATTCAAGAGTGGGACCTCTATATGCACGGGTATCTTGAAGTTTACTTCGGAGACGGTTATCTACCAGGATCAAATCTATCATGCTTTTCTGTTCATTTCTTCTCCACGTATACATATGAATATCCTTGTGTTGGAATATTGTATTGGACACAAGGAGACCTCTTTCCAAACACACATCTACAATAAGCTTACCTGCATCATTCACTCTCTTATCACCATAAGGACCCAGAGCAGCGTCGCAAGTTTGCCGCCTGGTTCCCACCCATCCGTTCAGGTCGCCACACAAAATAACCTTTTCATTCGCATCAGCCAGATCCAGAACTTCCCTGACATTATCCCAAAACTTCTCCAGGTCCGGGGGTGTCGACGAGCTTACAGGAGCGTAGGCTCCAACCAAAAACACTCTAGTGACACCCAGTTTCAAGCGGACCCAGAGAAGTCTCGCATCATGCAGGCCATAATCTCTCACGCCAGAGGCCAGGCGACGGGACAACAAGATACCCACCCCCATGCTTGCACGATCGCTCTGTGGCACTCCAGACCACAGAGCCACCATGCCATCAGGGAGATCATAGGCTTCACTGCCCCTTCGCTTAGTCTCTGTTACACACAGAGCATCCAGGCGTCTCTCTTTCATTACATCAATCACCTCATGCATCTTATCTTCCATACCACCTCTTACATTCCAGGTGCCTATTCGGCACTCTGCACCCCACGACTCGCCAGTTCGGGCCCGGCGTGATGGGTGGCGGCCCCCATCGCCGCTTCTGCCTATGTTCGTACCGACGGGGGCGGGCCGGTACGCGTCGCCTCGGGGGGACGCCCTAGCCCGCACTGCGGTACTTGCTCGGTCCAAGATTGCAGCCGTAGCGGCTGGCAGAGGTCGCGACGAGCACGCTCTTGGACAGACCCCCTATTATTCGTCTATATATTTCAAGGTTTTGGCGTAGAGGGGGAATACTTCCTCCCCGACATATTATTAAAATAATCAGGTCCTGGACGCTCATAACTTGCGACGATGATACTCAGTTCTTAGCGGTGTAGATTGTAAATAACCAAGTCTAAAGAAATGGTCAAGCTTTTCATTAGTACTTGATCTAAACCTCGTACCCAAAACTAGAAAACAAATTAAAATTTGCAAATAAGCATCAACTGACGTTTGCTTTGACATTACTGACATTGGCAGCTGACAGTCCATGTCATGGACTTGTTGACTGTCATGCTCTCCATGACAGTTAACAAGTTGGTTTCGGACGGGTGCAATATCTGTTATTAATTAATATGATTAATTAAACAATAAATTAACTACATACAATTTAACAGACTTGTCCACTACAGTGTTAGTGACAAGTTATTAAAGGTTTGTTATTGGGCTACCTCAAACACAAAATCTCATAAAATTACATGACATAACCTTAAAAATTTCATGTAACATTCGAAAGTGGATACTTCATTACGGCATTTACGTGAGCGACCTGTGATTTGACTACACGCAGACACGGTAAGTACAGTGAATGTGTCTCTTCCTTAAAAGAGTAACCATGGAGCTGCTTCTCCACGGGAATGACTTTCAAAACGGATGGTAGAGTCTTAAGTAATCGCTAGCCTTTTCTGTCTTGACTATTCATTAGTACTCTCAAGTCTACATGGATATAAAACTTTTGATTCCAATTGTGTTCCACAAACAGAAAAAAATATATATTTGGTGTCATGATTTTAAATTTTAAATAGTCTGATTATATTTTCAGGTTTATTTTATAATATTAATACTACCCAACCCTAAATCAACAATGGAAAGTGAAGGAAAAAATGTTATTCGTGTTGGATCAAGAAAGAGTGAGGTATGTAGTAATACGGTAATTATCTATGTTTTAGAGAGACTATATGCATGGTATATACTACTATATGCAAGGTGAGGCGCTCGTAGCGCTGTGCGACCGCGGTGTTCTTACCGATCACCAAGGTTAAGCAGCGTTCGACTCGGTCGGCCTGAGATGGGTGACCGTTTGTAGCATTTTCATATTCGAGCGTCTCCGTGCTTCGGAAGGCACGTTAAGCCGTTGGTCCCGGTTACCACTCAATGTGGTAGTCGTTAAGCCGAGTTGGAAGCCTTAAAGGCGGCTTGATAAGTTCCAACAGCAGGTGGCCACAAACCTGCTTCCACCAATCCGCACTGGGTCCGCGTGGTGAAGTATGACCTAATCTCTCTTACCTCGATTTGTGAAAGAAGGCCTTTGCCCAGCAGTGGGCAGTATAGGCTGATATTATATATGCATGGTAGCTGTGAATATGCTTTATTAAATCTCTTAAAATTCCCAAATCAGAATTGGGCTAATAGTAACTTATTAACTGACACAATATTCTTATTTTTCATATATTCTCACTTTAAATGACCTTGATATGGGAATATATTCAAATCCATAAAAATAACGTTATTTGTTCAGCTTGGGTTGTTGGTGCTATGGCATTTAACAATGTGCATTGTTTCAGCTTGCTCTCATACAGACAAACTATGTTATAGACTGCTTAAAAAAAGTAAACCCGGAAAAAGAATTCAGTATAGGTATGTATTAATCCTCATCAAGATATTGGTACATAACGAGGTTAAAGTGGAGATGGGCAGGACACATAATGAGGCGGGATGACAGCACGTGGACCAAGATTGTGACAGAATGGTGGCCCAAAAAGGGTTGCAGGCCTAAACCTACCCAGATGGAGCGATGACATCATGAATATTGCTGGAGAGTTGTGGAATAGACTAGTACTTATATGGGACCGGAATGAATGGCGTAATAGAGGAGAGGCTTACACACAGCAGTGGGTAGATATAGGCCGATTGATGATGAAAGGATTAACACTTTGACCTCCAATGATGCCTTAATGCATCAATTACGATTTAGATCCGGCATCTGGACATGGTGACGACTTAAACCGTAAAATTTGGGCTAAGTATTTAACATAAAAATATGGAAAATCATCAATTATTTGATGGCCGATTTAGTGCAGTGGTTAAGAGCTTAAGCCGCTGCGCCCACTGTGTCTAATAGTCGCGGGTTCGATTCCCACACGGGACAAATCTTTGTGTGATCCTCAATAATTTGTTCCAGTCTGAGTATTTGTGTATGTGAATTTTCATATTTGTAAACGCACCCACGACACAGAAATAAAACCTAGTGTGGGGCTGATATCTTTAAAAAAAAAATGCTATAGTTCAACACAGTGATAGAACAGACCATGGTCAGTAATACTCAATCTATCAAAATTATAAGTTACACAAGTAAATTCAGATAATGATATACTTAAACTTAATAACAGGGAAAGAATTAACAACTTAATCAAACCAATAGAGGAAGTCTTGTATAAAACAGTATACATCTGCTGTTGGAACTTATCAAACTGCCAAGGCTTTCAACTAGGCTTAACTACTACCACAAGGTAGTAACCGGGCCCAACGGCTTAATGTGTCTTCTAAAGCACAGAACATGCATTAGTATTCATATAAAATCTGGTGTTTGACTTTGCCTGCCTGCCACTAAAGCAGTGGCAAAAAACGCGCGTTGCGATAACGAGGTCCTGGGTTCGAATCCTATGTCGGACAAATGTAGTTTTCTATCGAAAAATTCCCAGTATCTGTCTGGAGTCTGGCAATGTGCCCTATATATGGCAAAAGCCTGGACCTCTATTATAAGAGACCTAACATCGTCGGCGAAAAGTAGTGTACACAGTACACCTCTGCCACCCCCGACGGCGTAGCGGTGCTATAAGCTCACATCAGTCTTTATGATCGCTCTGAATATAGCAGCGCTCCGATGCGCAGAACGCAATTATCAACTTTGCGTTTTGCACATTGGTACGCGGCCGCATTGGCTAAATTCAGGGCGCGAGTTGTACGTTCAACAATCCGGTATTTCCTTAATATTGCAAAGTCCAGTATCTTAATCAATGAAGCGCATATACCTAACATTGTATTTACCTTACACAAGAAGTTCTGCCCGTTAATTGGAACTTGTTTTTTTCCTCATTTCATTGATTTTATAGACTACGAATGAAATGCACTTAGGGCTATTATATAATACTGCTTTAATTTACTATTACGTAGCATGTTGCATTTGTATCCGTAACGATTTAAGAATGTCATTGTTGTAATGCATAATGCATTAAGTCTGCCTTGGTACAAACGGCCCATAAAGTATTAAATAAATTTTAAGTAACGCTAGCAAACACTCGTAGCAAAATATTGACAAGTTCAAATCGGTTCTGTATAAATTTTTAAATGAAAAATGTTATTATAACTTAAAAGATTATCAGACCGACGTAAATAATAAATAGAAATTGAATTAAATATACAAGGTGTAACATAATAAACGCAAGACCTGAAAGTACTTTGTTCTAAATTGGTAACCGAATTCATTCCAACTATTTTTAACGTACTTTTTATTGAAATAAGAACTCAGTATGTACTTTTTATTTTTCAAAATTTGCAAAAAATCTGTTACTCCTTCAATGCGCATTAAAAAACTAAAATTATTCTTGATTAATATCAATAAGGAGATTTCAAATGCATTTCTTAAACGTATTTCTCAAAACGCACAAGTACACGTACACGTACAAGTTTCATTGCTAATTGGGGTATAAAAGTGCTTAATAAATGGTCAAAACTTTTAAATTTGAAAATTTGTTATTCATTTTGTAGTTATGAAGCAATTCTCTAATCGGGGTGTCGGAGGTTAGCGTTATTTACGTTACACCTTGTATATTTAATACATTATAAATAGTATAGTATATAATTGTAATAGTATATATAATTTTCATAATAAATTATTGTATGCCAAAAAGGCGGGTCATAGGTGTACCATCATAATCACAATATTTTGTATTGTAACATCATACTTCTACTTATTTACCACAATAAAATCTATAAAAAAGAAACTGCGATCGCGATTTCCGTAGCAATCAGCGAGATTAACCTGGGCCCAGTGTTTGTGCGCAGCAACCCGAACGATATCCACCTTATATTCTGCTTTGCGTGCCCAAACAACTACACGCAACAAAATTTGATGTGTGCTTTCGACAATCCATTCAGTGTGGTAATCTTCAGGGCATCTATATAATTATGTTTGCTGTCGTATCGCTAAGAAGAAGAAGCAAGGTGAACCAGCGTTCGGCTCAGCAGATCTGTGATAGGTGCCATTTTCATATTCTGGAATTTCCATGCTTCGGAAGACCCATTCCGCTCTCAGTCTCGAACCTATTCCCGCCTTTATTAAAAAGCCGACAACTCGATATTTCGCGAACGCGTCCAATTATAGAAATCCGCTAATCGTAGTTTTCGCCTAACTCCCACTCTATCAGCCGCTACCGCCGTCCGCGGCATGTTTTCGCCGACCCTCCCGATGGCCTTACGTCCCTTCTTTCGGATACAGATACCGCACTCAGGACCACCACTTAATGTGGTCATTAAGCCAAGTTCTAACATCAGTAGGCCTAGACAAGTGGCTAATTCTCGGTGTCGATTCTATTCGATTAAACAAACGCTTGAGCGTAAGCGATAGAAAATAAGTAGCCAAGTGTACAGTCACTTGTCGAACGTTCACTCTATTCGAACAATGGATACAGAAACTGTGAATGTTGTCTATGAATTCGTCGGCAAACGTCAGACTTTCGAAAACCGCCAACTTGCAAATATTTACAAAAAAAAAACAATGATGAAATCACAATGGAGCTTAGCCCTTGATTAACGAATCTTTTTAATTTGTCGTAATAAGGTACGAGTTAGTATACATACATAAATCTACGCAAAAAGGCTTCGTAAATGTTTCATTGTTTATTCTAAATGTATTAGAAAAAGGTCCAGCATTTCGCTTATTTTTTCAACACAACAATTCTCCAGCTGATTAAACAATCGCCATCTTGTTTGTTAGCTATGTGCCTACAGGGTCTCTGCGTTCGCTTCGTATCGAATAAACGATACGCTCAAATTAGCGATTCGCTTGTCAAAAATGACACTTAGCTACGGTTTTGTGTAAGGAAGTCGGTTGTCGTCTTACGTGTCGTTTCAAAGGATAGAATTATTAAGACTTGTCTACCGATTTGAAGTTCGAATCGCTAAGTCAAATTACTTATCGTCACCTTATGTCGCCCCATACATTTTTGATTCTATTCGTCAAGCTATTTTGCCACTTGTCTAGGCCTACAGTTGGGTACTATCCAGTGTTGGGCAAAAATCAATTGATTAAACAATTGACAATTAACAATTGACCAACTGTAATTGCAGTGTTATGCAATTAACAATTGACCAATTGTAATTGCAATGTTTTGCAATTAACAATTGATCAATTGTAATTGCAAAACAACGCAATTACAATTGATCAATTGTTAATCGTTTTATGCACATTTACGATTAAACAATTAACAATTAATCATCAAAAAAAAGCACACCTAACGTTGGCCCAATGTGCCCACATTGGGCCAACGTTAGGCCAGGCTAGGATACGCTCCCACAATGTAAACTTCTGTCTGGTGTTGTAAGGCTTGAATCGGGAGTACGAAGCTTGAGTGTATGTTTGCCTTCTAAAAAGACTCAAGACAAAAGAAGACATCATCATCTATGAGATTTTAGGAGATGCTGATAACTAAAATGGCGTTTATTTTTGGATCAAAGATGGCGTCGCGACTTCTTATGAATAATCAATATGGGCATCGTTTTTGGATTTTAAGGGTACGCTGATTACGAATATCGCACAATTTAAACACTTAGTTCTTTATCGGCATTCCCTAAAACCCCAAAAATGATATCCATATTAATTTAACATCAATATCAATCTACTTGTACTTGTCAATATCAAACTAACCAACCTAAACACGAGGGGATTATGTTGTCCAGTTCACATGTTTCTATGGCCACCTTCCAACTTCATCATCAGACCATCCCCATGGTACCATATTATTGTATTGTCACCGAACTTACATACGTATGCCAATTTCAGCTGAATCGGATACCGTAAGTGCTTGAGAAAAGGATCAGAAGAGTTAAACCGGAAAGACAGACAGACATACGAACAGTGCAAGTTAAATTAAAGTAACACCGTAACACCGTCACGCCTATATTCCCCAAGGGGGTGGCAGAGGTGTACTAAGTACACCCACGGTTTGCCGACGATGTTAGGTCCCATGTAATAGGGCGCGAGCCTATTGCCATATACCGGACACAACTCCAGACTCCGGACTGCTACTGGGAATTTTTCGTTAGAAAAACTACATTTGTCCGACCACGGATTTGAACCCAGGACCTCGTGATCACATAGCGATGCGCTTTGCCACCAGACCAACGAGGCAGTAAGCAGTAGTAAGGCAGGGAGCAAATAAAAGCTTGTAAAAATTAAGTATTCTATTTTGTCCATATAAAAATGGAATATTTTACAAGTTCCAGTTCCATAAATCATTCGAAATTCGACCAATACACTGCACCTCTCTGCCAACCCCCCGTGGTAACCAAATGTTTGTTTTTTTAAAAAGGTACCTAAACTTTAAAGGAGCGCGCGCGCACTTGTCGCCTTTCGGCAGTGTTACGAGCCGACAAGTGCGCGCGCGTCACTAGTAGGGTTGCCACCTTTTATTTGAGCAAATTAAGTACATTGGTTTTTAAAGGTAGGCAAAAAAAGTACATTGTATCAAAATTAAGTATTATTTATTTCACTTTATTATTTTGTTTTAAAACATATTTATTATTACTTTTAGAACTTTTCAGTCACTGTTATCATTGCTAAACACCTTCACAGCATGTTGACAGTCTATAATTAACTTGAATAGATTAGTAAGAATTAAGAAGTACTTATAGTTTTTACTATTTTCTTTAAGTTAGAGAAGTTAGATGTAATAATGTTTTTTTCTTAAATCTAGTACCATAGATTCAGATTTTAACACCAGACACTTTGCTTTGCTCTGCTGCTTTGTCTACTTTACTTTTAATTGCGATCATTTTTTTTCTTTTTAATGATTTATGTAAAATGAATCTTAAAAGGTCAAACTATTCGAAATAAAGTATTTTCGCTTTACAGTTCTTATAAAGTACAAGGTATACTTACCTTAAATAACGTACGATACGTACTTTATAATAAACTACGGGTAGCAACCCTAGTTACTCGTCGCCTTTCGGCACCGGCACGAGCCGACAAAGGGCACGTGCGTAGGTAGCTAGAGTCGGTCGGTAATGCCACAGTATCTATCTATCCAGTAACTCATCTAAGCCGTGTTAGTGGTATAATTACCAACACTCCCCGTCAGAATGTTGTTAAGGTTAGCACCTTTTTTTTTCATTTATTAAGACTTATCTACTGCAGTGGTTATAAGCCTGTAATATTTCGTATGAGTGCAGCGTAATACAATTTACCATAGGGACTGTGTAATAACAGCATAATGAAAACGTTTATGCTTTTAATGTTTATGCTTAAATATTATTTACCTTTATTGCAATTTTTTTTTAAAAAACTTTGCCCCACACTAGGATTTATTCCTGTGTCGTGGGTGCGTTTACAAACATGAAAATTCACACACACAAATACCCAGACCGGAACAAATAATTGTGGATCACACAAAGATTTGTCCCGTGCGGGAATCGAACCCGCAACGTGGGCGGAGCGGCTTAAACTCTTAACCACTGCGCTAAATCGTCCGTCTTTCAAAAATTCATTTTACGAATAAGTATTATTCATTATATATAAGTATTCTCGAATCTCATTGTTATTGAGAGTGTGTATGATAGATTACTCGGAAATTGTATATAAGTATATTTGTTAAAAACCACATGAGTTACTAAATATCAATAAAACTATCGAGAAGACGTGTAGAGCGCGCGTCTGTGTGCGTGAGTTTAATTCGGACCATAAGTACTAAGATGTTTTACTGTATTATATTACACTGTGGTAGGGCACACCACATACCCCGCGCACTGAGATCCCGCGTGTCTCTGTTCATTCGGCCTGAGGATTTAGGACGAAAATATTGTCATAATTTTTTTGTGGAGCGCAAAGTATCGCGTATATTTCGACACGATCTCACTTCAGAGTACTTGTACTTTTAGTAGCAGTTGTTTAAACTAAACTAATTTCTAGGAGTGATCGTTATATTACATAACTGAAAAAATAATCTATTATTAATAAATAATCAAATCACCTATTATTTATTACCTCAGGCAAGCGTTATTTTTTAAGCGTTACTTATATTACATATTATCCGACCAAAACCGCCTACCAGCCTGCCACGCGACACAGCGACACTGACGGACTGGACTTAAGGTCAATTTCACTTAGACGTATAATATTTTTGTCAAAAGTCACGTATTATATTATGCTCTAAGACAACTACATATGATCTATTTTTAAATGAGTGTCCAGTAATGAAAGTAATATATTATTAGGTTATTTATTATGTTCCGCGCCAATATATTTGTTCGTATTATACGTTATTTATAACGTGTTGGTTACTACGTTAGATTATTTTTTTAATAAAATCAGTGCGGATCACTGGCGTGATCTTGGATGACGTACTTATGCATTTATCATGGGTTTGTGAGGGATTGCGGCGTCGCGTGTCAAATTGTTTGCAAATAAATCGTTGGTTTGTTTATTGTAATAACTGTAAATAAAAGTTAGTTTTAGTTACGTGTAAATAATTAATTTATTAAATATATATTTAATTTTAACGTTTAACAGCTCACGGCGGCGGTGCGGTGTGTTTTGCGACAATAATCAAAAGGCGTCGTTCAACGAAGCGAAGAAATAACTATTATTAATAGCGTAAAAAATAATAGGCGTTTTAAAAGTAGCGTATCGTTATAACGCGTTTTTAATATATAGCCGTTGCGAACACTCCTACTAATTTCCACAAACATAGAGAGTGTGAGTCTGAATCGTGCGCACACAGGAATATTGTAGGAACTTAAATTCATTTCTATTAAGTATATTCGCATATTTCAACGAATATTTCCACACTTTTTGGACATTATAGTCATTATGGATGAAGAGGAATATAGTTATATGTCAGTTAACACGTTGGACACGGACATCAATGAACAGTTAGATCGAGATGGGCAGTCTTCAGGGCCGAGCTCAATCACGTCGATATCTTCACCCCCGCGTCTTGCACTACTTGACGGTACATTTTTCAAATATTTACCAGAAGAATCAACAGCACATATAATTATAGCTCTGTGTACTAAATGCTCGCCTGTCACTACTAAAATCAGAGGATTCGACAACTGTACATCCAATTTTCTGAGTCACCTCAAACGGAAACATGGACAAGATTGTGTAAATGAATATAAAAGATACATAAAAACAAAGAAAAATGATAAAAAAAGGTGCAAACATTCCAAAAAAAATACCGACTAGGGGCTTAAGAAAAAATGAAGAGGTCCAGCCATATACACAAGAAAAATTTGCACAAAATATGATAAACTTCTTTATTGTTCTATGATCCCATTGAGGGCTATTGAAAACCCATATTTTTTAGAGATGTTTAGCAACTTGAAGATATCCGATAAGAATTTGAAAGTTGTAAGCCGTCGAAGTTTGAGTCGCCGTATAAATACATATTATGAAGAAAAAATGTCTGCCATAAAATCTGAACTAAAGGCTGTTGATTTCGTGTGCACTACAACTGATATCTGGTCAGGAAAGAAGAGAAGCTTCTTAGGTATGACTGCACATTGGATCACAAAAGATTTGAAACGTGTTTCAGTAGCATTAGCATGTCAGCGGTTCAAAGGCATTCATAGTTACGATCGTATTACTAATTTAATTAAAGAAATGTATACAGAATTTGGCTTAAACGGTAATAAGGTAGTCGCAACCATTACTGACAACGGCAGTAATTTTGTAAAAGCATTTCGCGCTTTTGGCGTGGAACTTACAAACATCAGTTGTGACAAAACCAGTCAGCCAGAAGATTCCTTGTTTGAAGAAATAGATGTGGAATCTGACTCAAGTCTGGACGAAGAAGAATCCGAAGATTTTTTTTTGCCTGCTATCTAAGATGCTGTGCGCATACATTAAGCTTATGTGCTACCGTTGATGCCAATAAAGTTTTAAATGACATAGGTACTCCATTATCTCATATACATACCACCACATTAAAAAAATGCAATTCTTTATGGAATGCAGCTGGTCGTCCAAAAACGGCTGAAATTATACAAGATATATTACAACACACATTAAGTCGACCGGGTGAAACCAGATGGAATAGCCTATATGATTCACTTCAACAAATTTTATCAATTCAAGAAAAAAATTTTCAGCTTCATAGAGCTTTAAATATTAGTAATCCCATAAAAGATGTTGAATTTGATTACTTGAAAGAATATTTGACATGTGCTGCACCAGTAGCAGAAGCACTAGATATTATGCAAAGTGAAACCAATGCCTATTATGGCATTTTATTACCATGTCTGTTTGCATTGATAAGAAAAATACAAAAAATTGAAAGGAGAGGCAATTTGATGTACTGTGCACCTTTAATCGAGGCGTACAGAATAAGCGTTGAAACGAGATTTAAACACTTTTTTAACTTTAACACTGCTGAGGCAGAACATGCAGCAATAGCTGCTGTATCTTATCCCCGTTTTAAAAATAAGTGGCTTTCTCGCTTAGATAATCAAGACCAAACTAAAGTACAGAATCTTTTTAAAACCCTTATTTCAAAAGAACTCAATGAAGAGCCTCAACAAATTATAGCAACTAAAAGCCGTAATGAAAAATTTTTTGAATCTGATTCTGACTCAGAAAGTAATATTCATGTGGCACCTATAGCGGCTGCCGGTAGTAACATGCCTATAACAAAGGCTGAGCTATTAATGCTACACTTTTTTGCTGAAGAAAGTGAAGAACTAAGTCTGCTGAACAAATACCCAGAAATAAAAAGAGTCTTTATAAAATTTAATACGCCATTACCAGCTTCCGCAGCAGTTGAAAGATTGTTTTCTTTTGCTACTATGACCAATTCACCAAAAAGTCATAGATTATCAGATCAAATGTTTGAAAAGAGAGTCGTGTTGAAGTGCAACTTAACCTATTCAAAGAATATACAGAAAACATTTTATTTATGTGTCATTAAATCGGAACATTGATTTAAATAAAAATTGATTTTTAATATTTCTCATTGTATATTTATTTAACACTATTGTTGCTCCTTGTTTGCTATTGTTTATCTTGAATTCTTATGACAAATTGAATTTGTGATAAGAAGACAAATTGACTTTGCGGGTCGAAAAAACTAGACCAACATGTCTCGGTCGGTTCGAGATTTAGAAACTCCGTCGTGTTTTAGATCGTTATATTTGTCTTGACCAGTACTTTAAACTCAGATGGCGGCCACGTCCTGATGATGGATCAGAAAGGTGGCCAACGGAACTCTTAGGATCTATAGTACTCGTCATAACCAATCAAACGGGGTTAGATGGTCTAGATATTTCCCGGTACCTACATCCTTCCATTTTCGCATTTGATATCTGTTTTGTCATTCTTTCTTACGACATTCTTTATGCCCGAACCAACGAAGCATACCCTTTCGCATCTTTACACCAATACTAACATTCATACCTACAAGCTTTCTTACTATGCTATTGCGAATACGGTCAATCACGGCACATCTTCCGCAGTGCTCGCATTTCGACCGCATTTATCCTGCTTTCATTTTTCTTCTTACATACCCAACCCTTACTGTCATATAACAGCGTTGGGACAAGCACTCCTTAATGCATGGCTTGCTACGCCTTTTGGCTTAAGCCTGACGAATCACCTCAAGCCTTTCTTCTCCAATCGCACTAGGTCTTTCAAACATTTCTTTCACTAAAGTTTTGGTGGCACTCTTGCATTGCCGTATATTTATTTCTTCAGCTCTGTCATACTGTCATTTACATTCAAAGAAGAAACACAGTCCTGTCACGCTTTCTTCTTACTTTCTACGAAGCTTTGTAACTCTCCGTCCCACCTTCCGCTGTGCTTTGCTTTTTTGAGCAACGACATACTTCTTTCGCGGATTCTAACAAACTCTCTTTCAGGCTATTTCAGCATTCATTTATATTCGAGTCCGAAGTACCTGCTGTCAAAAGCTTCTCCCGGACCAGTCTTTATGAACAGATCTTCATACATTCTTCTCACTCTTGCAACTTTTCAATTATAATTCTTTTATGGCCTCCGAAGGGTATATGCTCTCGCCAGTGCCTCTTCTTCTAAACAAACCACTAAACCACGTAACTATGAGATAGTGTTCCGATTCAAGAGTGGGACCTCTATATGCACAGATATCTTAAAGTTTGCTCTGGAGACGGTTATCTACTAGGATCAAATCTATCATGCTTTTCTGTTCATTCCTTCTCCACGTAATATAAATCGCTTTATGTTGGAATATCGTATTTGACACAAAAAGGCCTCTTTCCAAACATGCATCTACAATGAGCTTACCCGCATAATTTACTCTCTTATCACCATAAGGACCTAGAGCAACGTCGTAAGATTGCCACCTGGTTCCCACCCATTTATTCAGGTCGTCGCACAAAATCACCTTTTCATTTGCATCAGTCAGATTCAAATGTTCCCTGACATTATCCCAAAACTTTTCAAGCTCCTGATGTGTCGACAAGCTTACGGAAGCGTATGCTGCATCCAAAAATACTCTAGTGAGACTTAGGATTTAAACGGAGAATCTTGCATCGTACAGGCCATAGTCTAACTCCAGAAGCCAGGCGATGGGACAGCCAGATACCCACCCCCTTGCTGGCACGACCGCTCAGTGGTACCCTAGAATACACGCGTCGCCTCGGGGAAACGACCCAGCCTAGATGGCTGGCAGGGGTCGCAACGAGCACGCTCTTGGACATAACCCCCGAAATGATACCCACATTGATGTTACTTCAAAAGTCACATCCGCCATCTTGGATTTCAAAATTAACGCTATATTCTTTATTAGCTTCCCCCAAACCCCAAAAATAACACCCATACTGATTTTACTTCAAAAATCGCGTACGCCATCTTGGATTCCAATATTAAGGTTATATTCGTTATCAGAATCACCTAAAACCCCAAAAATGAAACACATATCGAATTTTACAAAAAAGGTCACGACCGCCATCTTGGATCCAGAAACTAACGCCATATTCGTAATCAACATGCCCTAAAACCCTGATATCGATACCCATATCGATTTTCATAAAAAGTCGCATCTGCCATCTTGGATTTTAAAATTAACATAATATTCGTTATCAACTTCTTTCAAAACCATAAAAGTGACATGCATATTGATTTTGTTACAAAAGTCACGTCCACCATCTTAGATCCAGAAATTAACGTCATATTCGTAATCAGCATCCCCTAATATCCCAAATGTGACTCCTATATTGATTTTACTTCAAAAGTCTTATCGTCGTATTTTACTTAGATCCAAAAATTCACGCCGTATTTGCAATCAGTATTCCCTGAAACCCCAAAAATGACACCCATTTTACTTCAAAAGTCACGTCCGCCATCTTGGATGTGTTTAAAATATATTGTCGTGTGTTTAATTGTTAATTGTTTAATCGTAAACATGCAAAAAACGATTAACAATTGATCAATGGTAATTGCAACGTTTTACAATTACCATTGATCAATTGTTAATTGTGAACCCTACAATTAACAATTAATTTTTCAATCGTCAATTGCAATTGATTTTTTCTGCGATTGAAATTTCAATTGTTTGGTCCTACAATTGAACAATTAAACAATTAGTGCCCAACACTGGTACTATCTATCCTACATAATTACACCCGTAGCACGATATTCACTAGAATTACTCTATCCTTGATATATCGCGCCGCCTCTGCTAGTCCTGCTACGTTTACAGAAGATTCTTGAAGAATCGCCGGCCTATTTCTTATGAAAAGTTTACAGAAATATAAAGATAATAATGTCGTGATCATAATGTATTGAACAAAATTTAATTTAATGTTCAAATTTCCATAAAAAAATTACTTCTGACAAGGCCTTTATAAAGTAGTAGTATTATATGAGCGGATTGAGCGCTACAAATTGTGTTGATGACTTTTTAATTAGAATTATTATATCTGAATTATATGAAAAATAAAACCAGCTTTTTAGGTCCTTTTGGCACACGTTTCAACGTGTCAAGGTCAGCAGGCCTTGTCGGGTGTTTAAACAAAAATTCTCAAAGTCATTCACGTTAATAATCCCCTTAATACATAAGTTACCAAACTACTGAACTGCTAACATTATACGTACGTTCATTTTGTTATAGTTACCATGACAACACTGGGTGATCGTATTCTGGACATATCCCTACCGAAGATCGGGGAGAAATCCCTCTTCACCAAAGATTTAGAAGATGCGCTGAGGAACAATACGGTGGATTTTGTAGTTCATTCTTTAAAGGACTTGCCCACCACGCTGCCCGACGGATTAGCTGTGGGGGCTGTGTTTGAAAGGTGAATAATCTGTAATTAGGGTTACTCATTTTTTTAAGTGGGCAACCCTGAAAAGGGAAGGCGGGACCCCCTTTTCCCGCTCGGTAAATAAAAAATAAAGAGATAAATACCGTCAGGCCATATTCCCCAAGCGGGGGTGGAAGAGGTGTATTTTTACCGACGATGTTAGGTCCCATTCCAAGGCCTCTCAGGCAAGGCAAAGTCAGATTCCGCGCTAATAATGAAAAAATTTCTTTCGGATTCAAATCCAGGATTTCGTTATCGCTACGCGCATTACTCGCAAATAAACCAAATATAATAGGAAAGTTGCGTGTATTTTTTTTTATATTTTTATACGATAGATTACATCAATAACTAAATGCAAAAAAAATTAAGCGTCAAAAACAAAATGTAAAGGGCAAAAAAAATGTTGAAGATAGCAAACAGATAAGAGCATTTTAAACGCCCGCCATTTTGGCGCGCTTAGCGTGACGTCAAATTCTATAATAACAATCAATTAGTGAACAGCTGTAGAAGTATTTTATTCTGTAATTTGTTTTTATTTTGTATTTTGCGACTAATATACAATGGAACAACACTGTGTCGTGCCTAGGTGTAAAAATAAAATAAGAAATGCACCCGATAAATGCGGACATTAGGAGAAAGTGGTGTAAAATCAGAAAAAGAGACATGGTATCTCCATCAACTTGTTTATATTGCTGCGAAGATCACTTTAACGTAAGAATTAACTCAAATAATTTAAACTAAAATTTTGTCTTTGTGTAAATCGACAACAAATAATAACAATAAAACCAACTCAATAGCAAACATCCAAGAAATATGCACTTGTTGACATTTGTATTGTAGACTTTGACGCCATATTCGATCTGACCAATAGCGTGGCGTTCCCGCTACTTTGAATTTCCCACCCATTTTTGGTACTTTCAATAATTATTTTCTTAATAAAAAAGTAATGTTATTAAAAAAATATTGGTATAGACATTATTCTAACGCGATAAAGTCTGGTAAAAATATGCGAGTGGAGTAAAAGCTATGGTCTTAAAGTCAACCCAGCTAAGACCCAAGCTATTATCATCGGTAGCTCTAGACTTACTGCACGTCTAGATTGGTCACGACTTCCTTAAATTATGTTTGACGGTGTCACAATACTTATAAGAAAAACAGTAAAAAATTTGGGGATCTATATTGATACCAACTTTACGTGGGGCCCGCAGATTCAAGAACTTAGCCGCAAGATTTTTGCTTCCGCTGGCTCACTAAGAAGGCTGCGAAATTTTCTACCCACTGCTACTAAAATTGCTCTTGCACAATCCCTTCTACTTCCTATCCTCGATTATGCAGACGCCAGCTATCTTAATATAACTGAGAGTCGACTTGATAAACTTGAGCAACTTCAAAATTTCTGTATAAGATTCATATTTGGTTTGCGGAAATATGATCATGTGTCTGAATTTCGTGCTAAGCTTAAGTGGCTACCAATTCGATTTCGCCGGAATGCTCACATACTATCACTTCTATACAGCATTCTGTTTAATCCTAATACTCCTTTATGCCTCAAAAAACGATTCGAGTTTCTCCGTGAGTCACATTCAAGGTTCTTAAGGTCGTCGGAAAGTCTCAGACTGGAAACACCAATGCATTCCAAGATATTTCTTGATAAATCATTCTCAGTCCGAGCTGTTCCGCTATGGAATGCATTGCCTGTGTCAGTAAGACGCGCAGAGTCACTGGCCATTTTTAAATTCGACCCTTATTTGAATTACACGCATATTCCCTATTGTCAAAAAATCAAGAATTATATGTGATATCTAAGAAGTACAACCCTATAACTAAAATTTTGAAAGTAGTGGTTTCTCAAAAGTCTGAAGGTGGTTTTACACCGGCGAGGCGAGGAGTGGACACATACGAGAGTTCAAATTTTGCATGCAGATTTCCATACTTTTCTTGCGCATCTTCGATGGAAAAGGTCGAAATTTGCATGCCATAATTTTAATTCTCTTCCCGCACGTCTTAAAGGTCTGGAAGCGCGAGAATCTGCGATATGAGAATTTAAATATTTATTGGTACAATATTGAACCGTATTGAATTGCTGCATAGAGTATTAATTACTTTGCCAAACAGATACACGAATCCCTCGTCGTCCAACGTTGTCTCGTTCCATCTCGACACATCGCTACAGCTTAATGCTATTTTCCTGACTTTCACTGAGTTTTCAAACTGTATTTGTTGTTTCAGAGAGGACCCGAGAGATGCACTTGTTCTTAAAGAGAAGTTCAAAGATCACACATTATCTACACTGCCGACTGGATCTGTCATAGGTGACTATTTCACTAGTAAATGACATAGTTTCAAAGATATTGGAGAGATGGTCTGATATGGTCAAGGATCGGGGTAAGTGGAGAACCATGGGAGACCTCTGCCCAGCAGTGGGACGAAACACGTTTATAAAAATAGAAAAAAAAAACAATGAAAATCTCGAGGATTCTGGGTGGACCAGTCTCCACAAGCAGCGCCCATTCACGAGTATGACCACTTAAGCAGCCAACCTTCCTCGACTATATTATAACATATTTTAACTCCCCAGGTACGTCGTCTCTGCGCCGCACGGCGCAGCTGCGTGGTTCCTACCCACAGCTGTCCGTTGCGGACGTTCGCGGGAACCTTAACACTCGTCTTCGCAAACTGGACGCCCCGGACGGCGAGTACTCAGCACTACTATTGGCCAACGCTGGACTACACAGAATGGGCTGGGGAAACAGAGTGTCTAAGGTACAGTTACAGTAAGATACAGGACTGGTGACCACGTCCTGGAAGATGTGGTATGGATAATCTCCCCAACAAGGCTTACCAACTATCGTGGGACTACATAGAATGGGCTGGGGAACAGAGTGTCTAAGGCAACGTTACAGTAAGATACAGGAGTGGTGACCACGTACCGGAAGACGTGGTGTAGACAAACTCCCCGAACATGGCTTACCAACTATCATGGGACTACACAGAATGGGCTAGAGGAACAGAGTGTTTAAGGTAGTTACAGTAAGATACAGGACTAGTGACCACGTTCCAGAAGACGTGCTGTGGACAAACCCCCCCGCCTCCCTGCAGTGGGATAGCATAAACGAATTTATTATATTATCGTCCTTATCCTCGTTGGTCTGGTGGCAAAGCGGATCGCTTTGTGATCACGAGGTCCTGGGTTCAAATCCTAGGTCGGGCAAATGTAGTTTTTCTAACGAAAAATTCCCAGTATGAGTCCGGAGTCTGGAATTGTGCCCGGTATATGGCAATAGGCTCGCCCCCTATTACATGGGGCATAACATCGTCGGCGAAACGTGGGTGTACTCAGAACACCTCTGCCACCCCCTCTGGGGAATATAGACGGTGTTTTGTTTCTATTTTACTTATTTACTAGCGTCCCGCTCCGCCCTTCCTCTTGAATCACTCCGTCCGTTGGTAAAAACCGTATGAAAATCAGTTCGGTAGTTTATCGTGTTCAGACAGACAGACCGACAGACGCAACGCAGAAAACTAAATCCCCTAGTTTTATAATATGTCTATCTATCTATCTATAACCTCACGCCAGATCCCTTGCGAGGTAGGCAGAGAGTACAGAGTTCCAACAGGTTCTTTCCTTACATACCTCTCTGGCTTCCTCGACTCTCATAGTTCGTCTCATACACGCTCGCCGGTTACGGAGACTCTTGACTTTTTCATCAGATAAGACTCGGTTTATTTGGTCGTGGTAAGATAGTCTAGGTCTTCCCCGGTACCTGCATCCTTCCACTTTCACATTGTATATCTGTTTTGTCATTCTTTCCTCTGGCATTCTTTCTATATGCCCGAACCAACGGAGCATGCCATTTCTCATCTTTACACCGATACTATCTTTCATACCTACTCGCTGTCTTACTATGCTGTTGCTAATGCGGTCGGTCAGCTTCACTCCGCACATCTTCCGCAGAGCTCGCATTTCTACCGCATTTATCCTACTTTCATTCTCCTTACATACCCAGCTCTCGCTACCATATAACAGCGTTGGGACAAGAACTCCGTTATGTATGGCCAGCTGCGCCTTATGGCTTAAGTGCCGGCTCCCGAGTAGCTTTCCCATCGCACCATTTACTCTGTTCCCTGCACTCACTCTTCTCTCAATATATCGTCCAATACCAATATATCGTCAGCGGTGTATTTCCCATCCTTACTGAAGGCGCATCCAAGATATACAAACTCATTCACTTGCTCCAGCACATCGTTACCAACCACAATCCTTACATTCGTTCTGGTTTCCTCCCTTTCAAAAACCATAATCTTGGTTTATAATATGTAATGATTATATTATATTATTATCGTATAATTTATCTCCCATAGGTACTGCCTTGTGCGGAGATGATGTACGCGGTCGGGCAGGGAGCTTTAGCAGTGGAATGTCGGTCGGACAATGACGTCATCCTCTCCATGCTGGCGCCTTTCAATCACCCTGAGACGTATTGCAGGGTTCTTGCTGAGAGAAGCTTTCTTAAGACCTTGGGTAAGTATAAAAATTCATGTCCTTTCTAGTAGAATGATTCAGCATATGCCGTTTTGTTCCTTTTATTCGAAAATTTAAACTGATTAGAGCTAAGTTGTAAAAATGAAGTAATCTTTAGGGGTTTCACACGTATCCCTCTTAGTCAAAATTAATTTGTCGGGCAAAAATGTACTACAAAGTAATTATAATATAGATAGAAATTTGTTACATTTTTTAACATAATACATACATAAAAAGGCGAGACCTCAGACACCCTGATTAGAGAATTGTTTCATAAATTCAAAAAGAAAACCAATTTTGTCCAACCTAGGATTTGAACCCAGGACCTCGTGATTACAAAGCGATGCGCTTTGCCAGTACGAGTCCGGAGTCTGGAATTGTGCCCGGTATATGGCAAAAGGCTCGCCCCCTATTACATGGGACCTAAAATCGTCGGCGAAACGTGGGTGTACTCAGTACACCTCTGCCACCCCCTCTGGAGAACATAGGCGTGACGGTGTTTTTTTTTTAAAAACCAATTTTCCAAATTGAAAGGTTTACCCTTTTTAAGCATTTTATATCCCAATTAACACTGACACTTGTACGCTTAGTGTACGTTTTGAGAAATACGTTTAATTTTTTTTTTTTTTTTAATAATCGTACCCCACTAGTATTTATTCCTGTGTCGTGGGTGCGTTTACAAACATGAAAATTCACATACACAAATACCCAGACCGGAACAAATAATTGTGGATCACACAAAGATTTGTCCCGTGCGGGAATCGAACCCGCGACTATTAGACATAGTGGGCGGAGCGGCTTAAACTCTCACCACTGCGCTAAATCGACCGTCAAATCTTATTGCTATGACGCAACAATAAATTTAGTTTTTTATTAGGGCTCTGAAGGAGTAAAAGCATTATTTTCAAATTAATAAAATCTAAGATACATTAAAAAAATATGGAATCACTTCAGTTACCGATTTAGAACTAACTACTTTCAGGTTTTGCGTTTATTTATGGTACAGCTTGTATATACTACCTTGGTTTACTCTTGCCTAGGTTTGTGAGAGAAGGCCTTTTCTCAGCAGTGGGACGTATAGACTGATATAATTATTATTACTACCGGATTAGAACGCGGCCTCCACTGAAAAGATTTCGTAAAAATCCTCGCTTCACATCTCTGATTAGAAAATTAGCCTAAAGGTTGTGAAAGATTTAAAAAAAAAAGCTAGCAGTTTCCCGCGACTTTGTACGCGGTCGACAACAGCGCCACCTACCGGGTCTATGTTTTATAGCCTATGTTACTTCTGGAAAATGTAGCTTTCTAATGGTGAAAGAATCATTAAAATTGGTCCAGTAGTTTTTGAGTTTATTCGTTACAAACATACAATAATACATATCTTTCCTCTTTATTATATTAGTATCACCACCGTCACGCCTATACTCCCCAGAGGGGGTGGCAGAGGTGTACTGAGATGTACACCCACGTTTCGCCGACGATGTTAGGTCCCATGTAATAGGGGGCGAGCCTATTGCCATATATCGGGCACAATTCCAGACTCCGGACTCATACTGGGAATTTTTCGTTAGAAAAACTACATTTGTCCGACCTAGGATTTGAACCCAGGACCTCGTGATCACAAAGCGATACGCTTTGCCAACAGACCAACGAGGCAGTCACTTATATAGATATATTTTCTTATTTATTATATTAGTATAGATATATTTTCAGAGAAGCAAAACTAAGCATCTCATTTAAAATTTGAGGCCTAACTTATATCAAATTCTCATTTATTATAAAGTAAATCTAACAAAACCTTAAGTATTTGACATTTGTGGAATATCAAATTGTTATTTACGGAACTCTACCAAATATCATCAGGCCAAGATCCCCGCGGGGTAGGCAGAGAGTACAGAGTTCCAACAAGTTCTTTCCGTGCAGACCTCTGTGGCTCCCTCCACTCTCATAGTTCGTCTCATACACGCTCACCGGTTACGGAGCCTCTTGACTTGTCCTACCAAATACATATTTTACATTATATTTATAGGTGGCGGCTGCAGTGCTCCCGTCGGGGTCTCAACTACCCTCAAACCCCTTGATTCCCAATTCAAACTGTCCATATCCGGAGCAGTATGGAGTCTCGATGGCACCACAAAACTCAAACACACATTGGATCAAACATTCCCACAAATCAAGAAGGCGCTGAAACACAAACTGAGTCCTACAGAAGAGAACGAACGTAAAAAATTAAAAACTGATGATACAGAAACGTTAAATCCCATCGAAGTACTTAATAAAAGAATTTCTGAGAATGCGGGTAGTAACTGTGAAGATTTAAGCCAAATTTCTGAAACTACCCGCATATTTTGTGGTTTGTCTGAAAATACTAATATGCCAATAGATATGATTGAAGCGTGCGATAGTTTAGGAAGGAAATTAGCTGAGGCTCTCATTGAGAAAGGTGCATTGGAAGTAATGAAAGTTACCCAAGATTTGATCAGAAGTTCTGTAGGACAACGTTCATGATTGTTGATTTTATTGTTTGTGAAGCTTATACGGCTTTGAAAGTAGACTGGTGATATGATATTGACAAGAAAAATAATATGATACGGTCATTATTAATGAATCCAATTCGAATGTTCAAAAAACAAATGCTTCAAAAACAATATTTATTTTGGTGGAGAACAGTTAATCAATAAATTCTATTAGAATTAAACATCATATAATAATATATTATACACTAAAACCTTCTCTGAAAAAAATCCTCATCCAAATCGGATCAGTAATTTGAGAAAATCGCGGGCATACATAGTTAAATCAAGAACCTCCTTTTTTTGAAGTCTGTTAATAAATTATTCATCCTATATCAGGTATTCCCAAAGTAGTCAATATCGACCCCTTTGGGTCGATATCGCTTTCCCAGGGGTCGACATAAACGAACACTGATTTTGGGAGTCGACGAAGTCTAAAAATCGACCTCTATTAATTAACACAAGGTCTTATTTGAAACTTTTAATATACTGTATAAGTTGTGTTACGTGTACCAACTTGTTATAAGAATGACTAATATTTTAGTAGGAAGTATCATTGTTGTAATTTACTCACTTAACCAACCGCAAAGTTTTTAAATTAGTGAGTATTTTGTATCGCTAGAAAAAAAAACTAGAGATAGGATGTTTAAAGTAATTTGGCTTTGGGGATCTGAGGTATCACTTCATTTTAGAAAAGGGGTCTCTTGCCTAAAATAGTTTGGGAATCCCTGACCCTGATTTTCCCACTGGGACAATCCACCAAGCCAACCCAGTGGAGATTGATGGAGGCACGTTTGCCTACCTACTGTTGGATCTTATCAAGCCGCCTAATCATACGACTTGGCTTACCACATTAAGTGGTAATGGGACTTAAGACTTAACGTGCTTTCCGAAGCACGGAGATTCTCGAGTATGAAAATGCCACGAACGAACAAATTTTCTTATAACCAAGATTCAACAGTAAAATTCTCATCATATAAGACTTACCCAAAATAAATTTGGTGTCAGCCAGATACGCAAATACTTTGAGTCCTTTTGTTCGTTTTCTAAATACAGTATTCTAAATCCATAACTGAATTAGATTTATTCATACGGACCCTTAGAATTAGTATGTACTTTACTGTGCTTATACTTTGTACTGGAGAAGTTATTTCAAACAAAAATTGCAAATTTGATGATCGCGGGGTTAGCGGGATATTTGTATTTTCATAAATAATACAATTTTGTTTCTGGTCTGTTAATGGGTTTTGAAAGGGAAGAAACCAGAACGAATGTAAGGATTGTGGTTGGTTAACGACGTGCTGGAACAAGTGAATGAGTTTGCATACCTTGGTTCCGCCTTCAGTAAGGATGGGAAATACACCGCTGACATAGAGAGAAGAGTGAGTGTAGGGAACAGGGCCATACATAACGGAGTTCTTGTCCCAACGCTGTTATATGGTAGCGAGAGCTGAGTATGTAAGACAGAGAATGAAAGTAGGATAAATGCGGTAGAAATGCGAGCTCTGCGGAAGATGTGCGGAGTGAAGCTGACTGACCGCATTAGCAACAGTGTAGTAAGAACGCGAGTAGGTATGAAAGATAGTATCGGTGTAAAGATGAGAAAGGGCATGCTCTGTTGGTTCGGGCATATAGAAAAAATGGTAAAACAGATATACAATGTGAAAGTGGAAGGATGCAGGTACCGGGGAAGACCTAGACTATCTTACCACGACCAAATAAACCGAGTCTTATCTGAAGGAAAAGTCAAGAGTCTCCGTAACCGGCGAGCGTGTATGAGAGTGGAGGAAGCCAGAGAGGTATGTAAGGAAAGAACCTTTTGGAACTCTGTACTCTCTGCCTACCCCACAAGGGATCTGGCGTGATGATATTGATAGATTATGTTTCTCGAGTTGTTTAAACAATATCTCAGGGCTTGTAAAAGTATATTTTTTAAATAAAACTTAGCCAGCGCTTGTTCCCCAAGTCTGATATTTTTTAAGAGTTTTGTAATTACGACATGCTACAAAAAACGTTCAATTACAATTGTGCCAATAGTCGGCAACTGTCTGAACTGGTATCTACGACTATGGAAAACCATAAGAATTATTGATAGATATTATAAGAATTTTTAGGCATGCAGTTTTTCTCACGATGTTTTCCTTTACCGTTAAAGCGTCTTTTTTTAATACGCAAATGCTTTCTAAAAGACAGAGTTGCGTGCCTGGGTTTGAAACATACACCTCTGACTTTGCAGTCTAACGGTCTATGGGTTATGGCCTAAACCCTCTCAGTTTTACAGAAGGCCCGTGCCCAACGATAGGGCAGTTTCTTAACAAGGCTAATATAATAAAAAAATATAAAAATTGGAAAGTATTGAATTAGTAGTTCGAAAACGGCCAAAACTGACAATTATGATGTCAAAGATCAACAATTTTATTAAAATTTCAATTAATTAAAATTAAATAGACTTGGGGCCTTGCTCCAAAAATATTGTTGAGGTGTTTTCTCTAGAACATAGTACATAATATCATAATGTACGGGCCTAAGGTCGAATCAGCTATCGATTGGTGCGTAGAAATATATGAAATAATGAAAATAATAGGCTGACTATAAAAATACTATTTAATAAATTTCATATACACCTGCTTTAAATTTTCTGTTCTATTGACTTAAGATTCAAGATTCTTGAGTAGAGAATCCTTTATTTTCTTGTCCCTTGACAAGAATCACTTTGTGTTGTAATAATTGCCTGTGGGTGGCCATATGTTTGTATCTAAGTAAAGGTGCGTGTGAACTATAATTCCATTTCAATGTGATTTTCCATTGAAATAACTATTTGACATAAATTTTGAGGCAATATTTTACCTGAAAATCTATACTTATTTATATTTTTTTGTTGAATATTGATATCCCCGTGTGGTGTGAAGCCGCGTTAGTTAAAATGTTTTAGGAACGGACTATACTGACGTGTGGATATTGATGAAAGGATTGTTTAGTTATTCATAAATTATGTTGTTATATTTATATACAATGTTGTATAAACTGATATTTATTCTTTGGTACTTATTTTCCGATTTAAATCTAGTAGGTACGTAATATAGTTTATTCTGATCAAACTTTAAAACTCAATATAAAACCGTTGATTTCTTGCTAACGGCATTTTCATTCCGATGTTTTCGGAAATACTTTCGCCTTAATATTACACTTGTTATAGATTGCAATCACAACTAAAACATATAAAAATGGCGATTGTTCGTTCATAAAACAGTTTGATTGGAATGGACTATACATATCGTACCTCCGCTCAAATAGCGTCAACTCAAAAATCTTATTTTTTTGTATTTTAGGATACTCACACTATTTTTTACAAACGGCTCTTTAATTTCGGTATATTATACTCTCGGCCGCTTTGTGACGGCCTTTTTAGGCGATTTCGCGAGTTTCCGCATCTTGCAGGTTAACTTGGGAAGATAAAAAAAAACAATTTAGAGTTGTGACACTATTTGAGCGGAGGTGCGAATTATATTAATGTCCTATATATAAAAGACTGCTTTCTATGATTTGTTATTAGGGACAAAGCCCATACGTTACTTTTAGCTTCTGCGATCATCATGTAATAAAGTTATTATGTACTAGGTAAAAATGGCGCGTAATCTACAGACCGCAGGGTTAGCGGTTGTTTTTTTTATTGTTGTTTTTTTATTTTTTAATAAGTAGCCCCACTAGTATTTATTTCTGTGTCGTGGGTGCGTTTACAAACATGAAAATTCACATACACAAATACCCAGACCGGAACAAATTATTGTGGGTCACAATTATTTGTGTGATCCATAATTATTTGTTCCGGTCTGGGTATTTGTGTATGTGAATTTTCATGTTTTTAAACGCACCCACGACACAGAAATTAATTCCAGTGTGGGGCAACGTTTTTTTTTTTTTAAAAAAAGAATAAATATTTGTCCCGTGCGGGAATCGAACCCGCGACTATTAGACACACTGGGCGGAGCGGCTCAAGCTCTTAACCACTGCGCTAAATCCTCCGTCGATGTTTTTGTTTTCATAGACAATGCGATTGACTCGGTTACACGTGCGATTTGATGCTATGGTCGAAAGAAGTGTTGTTAAAACGCCATGCAGTCGCAAAATCGCTAGTCGCCCAAGCTAAAAGTACTGTGTAAGTGACCTATAGTGCGACAAGGATATTTTGGCCCATGGATGACATTCACAGGAGGTGCGTTGGTGTGAAATTAGGGTTAAAATTTAGTAAAATATTCCTATTTCCAAGGAAATATTTCAACACGGTTACTAATTAAATTTGGGTAAATTACATAGCAAACGGCAACTCTGCGACGGTCATGACTAGGAGTGTTCGCAACGGCTATATATTAAAAACGCGTTATAACGATACGCTACTTTTAAAACGCCTATTATTTTTTACGCTATTAATAATAGTTAGCTTCGTTGAACGACGCCTTTTGATTATTGTCGCAAAACACGCCGCGCCGCCGCCGGGCGCTGTTAAACGATTAAAATAAAATATGTATTTAATAAATTAATTATTTACACGTAACTAAAACAACTTTTATTTACAGTTATTACAATAAACAAACCAACGATTTATTTGCAAACAATTTGACACGCGACGCCGCAATCCCTCACAAACCCACGATAAATGCATAAGAACGTCATCCAAGATCACGCCAGTGATCCGCACTGATTTTATCAAAAAAAATAATCTAACGTAGTAACCAACACGTTATAAATAACGTATAATACGAACACATATATTGGCGCGGAACATAATAAATAACCTAATAATATATTACTTTCATTACTGGACACTCATTTAAAAATAGATCATATGTAGTTGTTTTAGAACATAATATAACACGTGACTTTTGACAAAAATATTATACGTCTAAGTGAAATTGACCTAAGTCCAGTCAGTCAGTGTCACTGTGTCGCGTGGCAGGCTGGTAGGCGGTTTTGGTCGGACAATATGTAATAAAAGTAACGCGTAAAAAATAACGCTTGCCTCAGGTAATAAATCTATCTATCTATAACCTCACGCCAGATCCCTTGCGGGGTACATAGTTCCAACAGGTTCTGTCCTTACATACCCCTCTAGCTTCCTCGACTCTCATAGTTCGTCTCATACACGCTCGCCGGTTACGGAGGCTCTTGACTTTTCCGTCAGATAAGACTCGGTTTATTTGGTCGTGGTAAGATAGTCTAGGTCTTCCCCGGTACCTGCATCCTTCCACTTCCACCGGTGAATAAATAATAGGTGATTTGATTATTTATTAATAATAGATTATTTTTTCGGTTATGTAATATAACGATCACTCCTAGTCATGACCATAGGAATACGATAAAGTCATGACAGTCGCACAGTTGTCATTTGAGTGAGTGACATTTACCTTGATGTAGTTAGTTCTAGTTTTAGCCGTGGGCCAAAAGATCCTTGTATAACTGTAACTGATTCAAGTTTACCAGTTTTATTATTCAGTGGGAAAACAGATCAAAGAGAATAATACGTGACATTATATGCATGATCCTGTATATTCGAGTCTTGCTGGTGTCTATACAATGGGTTGTTGATTTTACATTAATTTTATTTTAATAAAGGGAAATTGGAAGAATACATTTAATTTTATTTTTGTACTTTTATGGCACTACATATACAAGGTGTAACATAATAAACGCAAGACCTACAAGTAGTTTGTTCTAAATCAGTAACTGAATTGATTCCAACTATTTTTAATGTACCTAAATTTTTTTTTTTAATTTGCAAAAAATGCTTTTACGCCTTCAGTGCGCTATAAAAAAATAAACTTATTATTGATTCAGAGCAATACGGAGTTTTCAAATTCATTCCTAAAACGTATTTCTCAAACCGAGCACATACACGTGCAAGTTTCATTGATAATTGGGGTAAGTGCTTAAAAAAAGGGTAAAATCTTTAATTTTGAAAATGTGGTTATTGTTTTAAATTGTTGAAGCAATTCTCTAATCGGGGTGTCTGAGGTCTTGCGTTTATTGTTACACCTTGTATATACCCCGACGGCTTCATATCAGCTACCCTATTCCTTTATGATAGAATCATATTAGTGGCTTGCATGGGCTACGCAGAGATGTCAGAACATAGTGATTATATTCTCTAAATTCGCCAGTCGGATCAGTCGGCGAATTAACTGACCAATGAATTTTTTTTATGAAATTTACGAATAGCTACCTACTCGTGCCTCTGCCTGAACTGAATTAAGTAAACAGTCACGAGACTCTGTTGTGGACCATACTGTTGAATACAAAGAAAGTTAATAAAAATACTTGTGAAGATCAAAACTTCAGGTGGAATTTATATTAAAACTTGAAGATATTGATAGATGACGCCCAATGGGTAGATTTTTGAGAAACTTAAATGTTAAAAAGATAATGTTACTATGAGAGTCGAGGAAGTCAGAGAGGTATGTAAGGAAAGAACCTGTTGGAAATCTGTACTCTCTGCCTACCCCGCAAGGGATCTGGCGTGATGTTATAGATAGATAGATTAAATGTTAAACCAAGATCATATTGTATCACCAAAAATCACACTGAATAAATGATTTGATTTATGATTTAAGAGTACATTAAAACATCATTATTTTGTACAATACTTTATTTCACAGTAAAATCTCAATCAAAACTCCACAAGCATCCTTAACCAGTTGTGAACACAAAACAAAACCTAAATAACACTAACAAACCTACATTATTGTTAAACTTGCATAACGACTATCACTTCCATTTGCAGGTTTCACATTACATCAAAATGGCGGACCAATTCAAGCACATTTTCTTATCACAGCCTAATGCACTTACTCGGGAAAAATTTAAGGCTCTGCAAGTCGAAAGGATGAATTTAATTTATGTTTAACTTATCTACACATAAGCTATTATTAAGATGCTGGGTTAGACTATTAGGTGACAAATAAATTAATTTGTCACATGTTACACTCTGGTTCCTGCGTTAAAAAAATTTATTACAACTGTTATTATAATTCTATTCCGTTCGTTAAAATCAGCGTTACAAAAATAATGTTAAAACAATAGGCCCCATTTTATTATTAAATGTGGAACCAGACAAGGTTTTATTTCGTCCATTAAGACATGATTGGGTGACAAATCGAACAGTCAGAGGAAAGTAGAAGGCATTGGCGCTACGACGAGAATAAAATGAAATAAGAATTATAGGAATATTAATGACTTATGTTAATTTAACACTAAATAAATTAATCTACAACAGATTCTCTCATGTCGAGATAGCGCCGTAAAGAATCGTCCGTTGTTGATTGATGAAGAAAACAAATGTTACAGATGGTCATGTTAAACTAAAAAGATCCAATCCAAGACGGCTACAGTGAAAAATTAACTCTAAGTTTATATGATTAGAATTCGTTTTTAATCTCTAGTGTAGTATGGGTTGGATTCTTTTGATGTAAAATTATGTCTTAAACTGTTGGCGATTTCTCATTAACACATTTAAATGCATTGGATTGTTATCCAATGCATTTAAATGTGTGTATTCGTATAGAGGTCACGAAGTATAAAGGCAGGAAAAATAGAATTTTATTTTTATTGTTTCTTTTTGTATTTATTCCTCTTTAGTGTCTGGCAACCTCAATCTCTTGGTTGTCAAATCTTTGATCAGAGCGGTCAGGTATGCTCTTTCAGCTCAAAATGTCATCACAAGAATATATTATTGAAGTGAAACATTACTTGTCATTGTATTTTTTAATATTCCGCCTGTTATATTATAAATTACCAGATTAATGGTAACAACTAAGTACTCTCTATGGTTCAATGAATATTCCGCAAACAGTATCTGTAACATTCAAATGGAAATTAATAAATTGGGCCTACCCCCTCTTTAACAAAGCCGTTATAATCTTATTTTGCTGTAAGAAAGAGATGAGGATATACGCAGTGTATAGCTATCTTTTTCAGGGCAAAATTAAAATAGTTTTGTTAAAGCGATGGTGGTAACCCATGATCTTCTCTCCAACTGCGAGTGTGCACGTCTACTCGACGTCCTCTTCCTGCAGCATCTTGCCGCTCGCCTTCATTGAGGCGCGGAGTCGCTCAGACACCTCGGGCAACTTCTTGAGGAGGAGGTGGAAGATCGGGGCGGGCATTGTTTGTTGGAGTACCTGATATGGAGATAAAAATTATATATTAAATGCTTTAACTACAGTAATCGAAACTATCAACTCGAGTGATAACTTTCACTTGAGTTGCTGAGACTATAAATAGTGACCTCGAGTTACTCGGAAACTCAAGTAGCGTAATAAAATAACCCGAGTGACTCGAGTCACAAAATCCCACTCGAGTCATCACTAGTCTTTTCTACTTTTGCAGTCGCCTTTTATGAAAATTACTTTAGTGACAAGTTCTGCATCATTTCAATTTTCATTCTAAGAGGATGATATGTTTGCGTTTTATTGATCATCACAATGAGTAAAAAATATACTCTATTAATTATTACCATCATAGGAATTTTATGAAGTTAAATTTGAATTGACAAGGGCTAAACTGCTATGACTTTCGGGGCCGAGACGTGGCCACTCATTGTTGGACTAGTCCACAAATTCAAAGTCGCACGGGCTATGGAGCGAGCTATGCTCGGCGTCTCTTTGAAGGATAAAATTCGTAACGAGGTAATCCGACGAAGAACCAAAGCTCGCTGACTCAGTAAGCTAAAGTGGTAATGGGCTGGTCACATCTGCAGAAGGACCGACGGCCGATGGAGCAAGCGTGTCCTAGAGGGGAGACCGCGACTTAGTAAACCTAAGGTAAGGATGGACCGACGACCTCATAAAGGTCGCTGGGACAGACTGGATGCGGAAGGCGGAGGACCGTGTGCAATGGCGCGTGTTAGGAGAGGCCTATGTCCAGCAGTGGACTGCGATAGATGATTGATTGATTGAAACTGCAATTACACTATTGGAATTCCAATTTGGCTAGTTCAACAAGTGTAGTATCTACATGCTCGCAAAATAACTTATATTTGCTCGCTTACTATTTATAGTAAAGGTGGGGAATGAGTATGACCGCCATTTGCTAACACAGGAGACTCGCTAATCCGGCACTATTAAAAACTAGGAATGTTCAAATTACTGGATTGCATAGAAACGTTCATAATAAAATAAAGCATTTCATAAAGGGAATATATTTGTATTCATCATGTATTAAACGTTTTTACAGAGTGGTAATACATACATGCTGTCATAATAAGTTTTTAGTTGCACTAGTGGCGGAGGGTGTGCGCGGCGCGGAAATAGAGAGCGGTCAGGGAGACGCGGAGGGCGCCTGATCATTAGATGTGTCGAACTACTGGGCAGCAAGTCTGCTGTTGCAATTTTAGTTAAATTATTGTTAATTGACTTCATAATGGTTTTGATAGTTTTGATAAATCTATTAATTCAATGGTGTCCTTACGGTTTTCCAAAGGCATATCACTCGAAACATTTTTCGGTATTTTGTTGATAAGACCATATAGAATTCAGTAGATTACCGGCTTTAGGGCTAATTGTAATTAAAGGAATGTTATAGCATGTCATAATTAAAAATCACGTAAAAATAGCAAATTTGGAGTTCTGAAGTTCAAGATTACACTCTCTGGTTAAAAGATCGCCAATTGTGCCTTTATGATCCCGCTATCCTTTCTGTACCTTATCAATGTTACCATCTGGAAATCAAGGTTCACTTACACTTAGCAGCTGTTGTGTCTGCCCGCAGACAGTGACAGCTTGACCGAGGTGCTCCACGCCCGCCTCCAGGTCACCAGCAGCCAACAACTCCTCACCGAGCTGAATCTGTTGACAAATACATGTTGTTTAAAACATGTAAATAGTCCAAGTGATAGATGGGTCTATTTGACCACTTGATTAATTTTAAACTAGATTTGCATTAACTTTTGTTTCGTCCTGTTTTTGCATAAGAGCAATCTGCAGCGCGGTTGACTGACTTATAGTCTATTCCAACGAAACTTTTTAAATAAACCGTCACCATTTTTAGATGATTTAGTTGTGATTGTAATCTATAACAAGTGTAACATGAAAGAGACAGTGTTTCCGAAGATATTGAAATGAAAATGCTGTTAGCAAAAAATCGACGTTTTTATGTTAAGTGAAAAAAGTTAAGTGATAGTGATAGTTTCCACAATAGATAGCATCTTTTTATTTAGACTACGTGACCTTTAGTTGAAAAATGACATTTCTTGTACATATTTTTGTTTTCTATTAGCGTTTACGTTTCGGTTATAATTAAATATTTGGGATCTAGCTCCAGCGTGATGCCTTACGATCGCGATATGAGACTAATCATGTTATTTCTAAAGAATATGTGTCTTAAGGATTCCAGATTGACCAGTCTCCGCAAGAAGCGCCCGTTCACGAGTATCAGTACTGGGAGAGCCATCACTACCCTCGACCATATTGGAGGTAAGGAAGTGAACCGCGCCAGACAGCCACCGCAAGCAACCCACAGATGGCGTCGAATTTTTATTCGGCGCCATCTGTGGGTCAATCGTCAACGATTCTCCATTTATGTGTAAAACTCGATATAAAACTTCGAATGACGCGTGGGTTCGAGCATATAGAAAGAATATCAGATGAAAGAGTGACAAAACAGAAATACAATGGAAGGATGTAGGTAAAGGGGTAGACCTAGACTATCTTAGCATGACCATATACACCGTCTTATTTAAAGAGTAAGTTAAGAGTCTCCGTAACCGGCAAGCGTGTATGAGACCAACTATGAGAGTGGAGGAAGCCAGAGAGGTATGTAAGGAAAGAACCTGTTGGAACTCTGTACTCTCTGCTTACCCCGCAAGGGATCTGGCGTGATGATATAGATAGATAGAATGACGCTGGATATTTAAACGAGCCCCCGACAGCCCCAGACCAGGCCGTGGTTGTGTCAGGCAGACCCTACCAGACACAAGACCCTTCAAACTGGAAGCCTTTACTAAATCCTGCCACTACGTACGGCTCATTCGATTGTTCAAGTAGAATCATGACTGTGATATAGGTGTACTGTTATGTAGGATGGAATTGACGCCGCCGATTGAGGTATGTAAGGAAAGAACCTGTTGGAACTCTGTACTCTCTGCCTACCCCGCAAGGGATCTGGCGTGAGGTTATAGATAGATAGAATTGACGCCGATGCTGCATTAATATTATAATTACCTGTTGCAGGAAGAACCTCTGCATGGCTTCGTGGTCGCTCATGTCAGGAAGAGGCCCGCCCAGGTTGCGGGACCGGGACGAATTCTGTTGGGCCTTCTGCCGACCTGCAAACATTTTAATTTTAAATACTATAAACTTTTATACATCCTTTTACCACCATCTCTGTGCTTTGGTAGGGATGTTAAGGCATTGATCTGGGTTGGCAAATGCCAAAGGTGTTAAGTCAAATTGGAAGCCTTAATAGGCTTGATCAGTCCCAACAATGGGTGGCCACAAAACTGCCACCACCTCACTGGGTCTGCGCGGCCCATCTCACTTCGATTTAAGAGTGGTTTTTGTTCAACAGTACAACAACACAGGTTGATATATGTTCTTGTAGATTAGGATTATTTGCCAATCGTCGTGGCGATCTCTGGAGGCCTTAGAACGTTTTGTTGACAGTGGAAGGTATAGCTAAGACAACAGACATCCTTTATTAAAAGCAAATGTGCAATTTCAGTTCAACATAAAAGATTTTGCATGGAGTAATTTATCATTTGCCCTCATCCTTGCTGTAGGACTGCTTGTGTTCCTTACATTAATGGATAAAAATGACAACATAAGAAACACACGAAATCAATTCAATTCTTGTCTATGGCCTTTGTGGGAAGGTCGCCACAATTTTGCCAATGACGAGTATATAGATAGACCAACAAACGAAGGCAGTTTTCTGGTGATAAATGTAATCATAACGGAACAGCATACTGAAAATGATTGTTGACAGACAGGACTGTCCCATACAAAAACATTGGGTGGAGGTAGTTATGGGTGCGCGTAAATAAACATCTAACGCCCCGCCTGTCTTCACCGCAGGGTCAGTACAGGAGAACTAATGGTGCACCCAAAACTTGTCAGTCCTGTTCTAAATTAGTCATAGGAAATTGCTCAATACAGTACCTAACAATAGTAACGTACCGTATAAACAAAGCTATTACTAACTTATCACTAACAACTCTTATCGATTTAATGCCTGAAATAAAGATATTTATTTATTTTATTTTTGTATTTATAAGTGGACGAACAGATGGTACAGTACAAAGAATCTAAAACAACACCACAAACATTGCAACATAGGCCATCATTATTAATATATATATATATATATATATATATATATATATATATATATATATATAAATATATAAATCAGGAGTGATGGCTGTTCCAGTAGTCATACTCGTGAACGGGTGCTGCTTGTGGGGACTGGTCCATCTGGAATCCTTCAGACACTCTTTATAAATAACTTCATTAGTATCATATCTCGGTCGTACGGCATCACACTGGAGCTAGATTGTAAGCTATTTAATTGTAACCTAAACATTTATCCACACAATATAATAAAAAAATTGAAAGGAAATAGAGATAGAGAATTAAATAAAAAAAGACAAGCCCGCTGGGTTTCTTCACCGGATCTTCTCAGTGGAGGCTGCGTTCCGATCCAGTGGTAGTTAATAAATTAATTTAAAAAAAAATGTAAGTTGACTAATTGTAAGCGCCCCCGTAGGGCTTATACAAAATAAATAATTTGAGTTTGAGTTCATGCAAGGGCAAATGAGCTATAAAAAGGTATGAAAATAATATTATTTTCAATTTTATTTTTTTACATGCAATTAATAATTGTCAGAAACAAGTGTCATGAAAATAGATTAGCAATGAACTACTGGCGCGTGTCATGCGGTCATTGTGATAAGCTATAAAACTGTCTTACAGACACCCAATCAATTCAAACTGACAGTAATTAGTCATAGTGCTAGTTAACTTTCTAGTCACTGATAAGTGAATGGCCTGTCAGTCTGTTACTGAAGTCCAGTCTAAGAAATCTGTTAAAGCAAAGAGGTTTGCAATTAGGTTTTAGTCTATACTAATATTATGAAGAGAAAAGATATGTATTTTTGTATGTTTGTGACGAATAAACTCAAAAACTACTGAACCAATTTCAAAAATTCTTTCACCATTAGAAAGCTACCTTACCCAGAAATAACAAACTGCTAGTTTTTATAATCTCACTAGTGGCACTCATGACAGATGTTGTAAATTTGAATATTTTCACAGAATTTTGAGAAACTTTTTGATGGACATAAATTTGTAATTATAATAGTAGTAATATAAATAATAATAGTATTTGTATATTTATACCATCATGAACGTTTTGTAACCATTTACCTATAATGTAAAACACTGTATATTAATAATGTATATACTGAAGTGTTACATCTTTTTATTCCATTTTCCTGTAACAAAGATTTTTCTTCTACAAGTGAGCTTCTACAGCACATAATAGAATGACCAGAGAAACTTATCTATTAAACCATCCACAGAACTCTGCTACCAATAAAATCATATGTCAAGTCAAAAGACTACTGCACTTTTGTTAAATTATAGAATAGAAACACTTGGCTTTGAGTTACATATAGTATTATGAACAGTTTATAAGAAATTACAAGGCTACAGCTGTATCAACAATATTTTTAATGAAAAATAAGATATGAAGAATAAAATAAACACTGTCACACCTATATTTCCAAAGCAGGAGTGGCAGAAGTGTACCGAGTACACCCATGTAGTAGGGTATGATCCTAGTGCCATATACTGGACACAATTCCAGACACCGACTAATATTGGGAGGTTTTCATTAGAAAAACTACATTTATCTGAACTAGGAAACTGGGTATGATAACCCAGGACCTTGAAACCAACGAGGCAGATATATTATCTTATTATTATTAAATTTCAATATATCCTATGTTACTTAAGGATTATGTAGCTAGTTAATGGTAATAGAATTATTTAAATTGGTTCAGTAGTTTCAGAGAAGATTACAAACAAACAAATCGTTCCTTGTTTTAATATAATATTTTTATTTAAGACTAGACTATCTTACCATGACCAAATAGACCGAGTCTTATCTGAAGGAGAAGTCAAGAGTCTCAGTAACCTATGAGCGTGTATGAGACGAACTATGAGAGTGGAGGAAGCCAGAGGTATGTAACGAAAAAACCTGTTGGAATCTGTACTCTCTGCCTACCCCGCAAGGGATCTGGTGTGATGATATAGATAGATATTTAATTAATATAGATACATCTTACCCTTGTCTCTGTGCCTTAAGAGGCTGACCTAAAGAAAAGTGAACCTTCTACACATAGGTGCTTAGTTGTTCATAATGCAATGCATAAAAATTTCTTTTCAGACCAATATCAATCTAAAAATGATGAACTACACCGATGTGTCGCTATTTTAATCTCATCCGTAGCATTTGGCACTAACTCTGTACTAGACAGTGAAATATTATTATGTATACATACTAGTTATGCAGTTAGTTTTTATACACGTAATATTATCGGTAAAAGTGAAAGATTATGAAACAAAAGCGCTTATTCAAGCGAAAATTGGAAAATACATTATGTTGTAATCCTCATGAGTTTTAGGTTAGTAACATATAAATAAATTATTATGGATCTCCGCAAGAATAAATTATGTGAATATATCAAATAGTAGTGTTAGTACCAGTTTTAACAAAGTTTTAATTCAATAAATAAATAAAGCTCACGTTCTCTCAGTTTCTTCTTGAAGAGTGGATCCTTACGACGTTGTTGGTCAAAGTACACACAGTATCCAAGGAACAACGTTCCAGCTATTCCAACTGCAATTCCCAATGTAGTACGCGTAATCTCCATGTCTGTAAATTAACTTTAAACGTTTTGTTCTCGAGAATTATCAACTAACTTGTGTTAGAAAATTTTGATATCCGCCATTTATGAAAAAGAGGATTATTTTATGTTGGCAGCCCAGGTTTTTTACTTTTTGCTTATTAGCGCAGTGTGTATTGCATAGGCAACAAAAGTTTATAAGTGTACAACATACGGTCAAGTATACTTAGCAATATTAAATTATTTCACACTTATTATACTTAATTAATTATAAATTTTAAATTAATGTGAAAATAAAATTTCTATCGTGAATAAAATACAAAAATAAAAGATAATGAAACCAATAAAATTATCGGTTCGGGGCTGCCATATCAAAATTTGTTATTTGTACACATGATTGAAATTCAGGAATAAAAATACTTTTCCTGTGAAAATAGTCGCAATTTTCATATATGTCGAAGGACCCCTGCAAGAGATTTGCCTGTGAGATCCAGAAATGCCTTGTTGGTGAGTGTTTTCATTTTAATTATATTTACGAACCTCTCAGCCGACAGCCGACATGAAATCAGTCGCCATCTTTGCTTCGACCTTTCAATCGCTTTACGGATTAGCGGGCGTTTCATCGCCGTTTTTTCAATGTTTTGCTCAAATAAATCATCAGTGTTCTTGTCAAAGGCCACGTAAAATCTTTCCGGTAAACCGCGTAACAGTTAAGTGTAAAAATGAGCTTTTTTGGGTTCGGGCAAACCGCCGATATCGAAATCGTATTTGATGATGCTGACAAGCGGAAGGTTGCCGAAGTGAAAACGGATGACGGCAAAAAAGAGAAGTTACTGCTTTACTACGATGGTGAAACAGTCTCCGGGAGAATAAACGTCACCCTCAGGAAGCCCGGATCGAAACTCGAGCACCAAGGTATCAAGGTCGAACTCATAGGTCAGATTGAATTATTTTACGACAGAGGTAATCATCATGAGTTTATATCGTTGGTGAAGGAGCTGGCGCGTCCTGGCGACCTGCTGCAGCATACTTCGTATCCGTTCGAGTTCGCAAACGTTGAAAAGCCGTACGAAGTATATACGGGTGCGAACGTCAGACTAAGGTATTTCTTGAGGGCCACCATCGTCCGGCGCCTCACAGACGTCGTAAAGGAGGTGGACATCGCCGTTCACACGCTATGCAGCTACCCGGACGTACCAAACTCGATAAAAATGGAAGTGGGCATAGAGGATTGCTTACACATAGAATTTGAGTACAACAAATCAAAATATCATCTGAAAGATGTAATAGTTGGTAAGATTTACTTCCTACTTGTCCGTATTAAAATTAAACACATGGAAATATCTATAATTAAGAGAGAAACAACAGGGTCTGGGCCCAATACCTTTACTGAGAATGAAACGGTTGCAAAGTATGAAATTATGGATGGTGCACCAGTCAGAGGTGAGAGCATTCCTATAAGAGTGTTCTTGGCTGGTTATGACTTAACACCGACAATGAGGGACATCAACAACAAATTCTCTGTAAGGTATTATCTCAATCTTGTCTTGATGGATACTGAAGACCGTCGTTACTTTAAACAGCAAGAAGTCACTTTGTGGAGGAAGAGTGATAAATCGAGGCTTGCTTTACATAATGCTCACCTTCCCCAAACATTGTCACATCCAAGTCAAGCAATGCCGAGACAGTTCAGCGCTTCAAGCGAAGAAAACTCCAGGGCTGTATCGCCGAATCCTAACATGATGCAACGGTCAATTTCTCCATCAATGAATGACGGTGAGAAACAGAATGGCCCCTCTGAAATGGAGCAAGAACAACCTGAAATAATTACAACAAAACTATCTAAAACACATATTGAAGACAATGAAATTGAACCACCAATTGAGGAGCCAGTGACACCAGAGAAACCGGTTATAGCAGACAAACCACAGATTCCAGAAAAACCGGTGATTGCAGAGAAACCTCAGGTTGCGGAGAAACCTGTCCTAACCCGGCCTGAACGTGAAGCTAGTCCGAGTCAATAGCTGTTATGCAACTGCGCAGTCGACATGACAAGCGCCGCTGAAATGAACTGTGTGTTTTCTTATTTGAAAACGATTGTTTAAAAAAAGTTTTATTAACTTTTCCGCAATCTTATGGAATGCAGTGAAGAGTTAGTACAACTGCTGTGCAGATATTGTTAAAGAGTTCAGGATTTCTATTATTATTATTATTTAAAATGTTGGAGCTGTATAAATTGAAGGTATTGACTTTGGAGTACAGTCAACTTGGTAATTTTGTATCTGAGAATAACTAAATAGAATTATGTGACCTCGTTCGTCTGCCTCGTTGGTCTTGTGGCAAAGCGCATCGCTTTTGTGATCACGAGGTCCTGGGTTCAAATCCGAGATCGGACAATTGTAGTTTTTCGAACGAAAACTTCCCAGAACGTGTCCGGAGTCTGGAATTGTGCCCGGTATATGTCAATAGGCTCGCCCCCTATTACATGGGACCTAACATCGTCGGCGAAACGTGGGTGTACTCAGTACACTTCTGCCAGCCCCGTTTGGGGAATATAGACGTGACGATGAAACCAATATTGAATCTATACTGGGTACTAATTTAATATGGCTTTGGTGATTAGTTTATCGACAATCAGTGTGTTTCAATCACAAGATGCTAATATAATTGTAAGAAAACATCAACTAAACCTATCCTAGAAAAACTTGTTTTAGTAGCATAAAAAAATATAATGTAATTGTAATGTAGTTATGACTCAGTCTAGGCTAGTGAGTGAGTAGTCATAGTAAGTACAGAAAACTAGTACAATTTAGTTTTCCAAAGACTAAACCAATTCATTTGAAATTGAAAAATGGCTTGGTAGCTTATATTGATTTTATATTGGTTTATTTCTTTGGTCAATATTATACAAAGATTTAAAGTTATCTAAGCTGACTGTACTCTGAGCTATATGCTGATTGGTGGCTCTAATTCTAAGTGTACATTGCTATGATCAAAAAAAAATAGTGTTGATATTATTGAAATATCTTCAAATGTGTTACTGTACTATCTACCCAACTAGCATATACGAAATAGATCCTTATTGCAATGGTTATAGAGAGCATTACAGCACTGTAAGTTAAAGTATCCAATTTAGAATTTGCCTTTGTTATAACTATATGTAAAGAAAGGCTTATTTATTATTATAATTTTTATAAATACAGTATGTACATCCAGGCATTATGATAATAATTAATTTGATTACTTTTAGCGCATATAACAAACATTTTTTTTAAAATACTTAACTTAAATGAGTTCGAAGCTTGTAGAGAATAAAAAAAATATTGCATGTTACAAAAGTGATTGCTGAAAAATAGTTTGAGAAATTGATAAATTTATTTTATTTACTGTTATGTATCTTCTGCATTCATTTATAAATTCAAATGGTGAATGCCAGCAGTGTAATATATCGGTACCTAACATTCATTATCAAAGTTAACTTATCTGAGAAACATTCATAAACTCCATTGTATATCTACAATTGTATAAAAAACTGACTGCGTGTATAGTTGAACAATAATTTGTTGTGAGGACTAATTTTTTTTATTTCAATTATTGCCAGTAAAAAACCGCATCTTTACAAAATTTATCCATTAAAAAAAACTGTCAGCTGCTTCATTCATTATTATTTAAAAAAAAAAACATTTCCTGAAAATGAAAAAAAAAAACTATATTCTTTAGACATTGAGATTAGATGCACTGTCAATTTGTTTCTCAAAATAGTGTAAAGCTTTTTCTCAATTACTCTGGCAATATAGTTTTTTTGTAAAGAAAAAGCGTGATTAATCTAGTTCGTAATTTAAAAAATAAAAATCTATTTAAGATGTTTTGAGAACGTGAAAATATAGGTGTCGGAACATTATACGCGGATGTTGTAGATTTCCTTTGTTTTAGAAACATTGTTTTACAATAACAGCTAATTTTGCAATTCATTGTAATTTTGTAACTCGACACTTTCATTTGAAAATTACGTAATTTGCCAACATCGATGATATAAAATAAAGTCTGTCTCAACCTATTATGATAAACGGTCAAATTTTAAAGTGAGAATCTTTAAAAAAACTATGTTATGTTATTACCTACGGGAGAAACATCTAGGTATTTAAATTTCACTGGTTCTTTATTCTAATTTCTGCACACTATGATCAACTATGGCCAAAATATTAATATTATTTATGTGTTAGACATATTTGAGGTCATAAAAATCAGGGTTGCCATATTAGCAACATTATCATAGGCCTTTCAACTTCCTTAACTTTTTATGGAATACTGGTTAGCCCACTCTGGTTCTCATAGCCTCATTAGCAAGTGGTGCCCGACCTTAATTGCGGTTTCAGCAAGTTTCGGCGCTAAATTGGATTTTAGGATTAATTTATGTTTCGGCAGAAAACCCGCCGAAACTACAAACGAAACCGAATTTACATTCGTGAGCATTCGAGCGTTATTGGAATCGACTCCAATAGAGGTAATGGGGAGTGTAGACTACATTCAAACGCTCCCCCCGTGCCCTTGCTAACTTGAGTGAGGTGTTTATTTGGCAGTGTGAAATACAACTAAATTGTTGACAATTTAGAGGTAATTATTCTTTAAAACTTAGAGAAATATGAAAAAGAACTTCTTACTGGAAGTTTCGGTTTCGGCCGTAACTGAAACAGAATTGGAAACTGTTTTGGTGCTAAAAAAAAGCATACATATAGATGAACATAGAACCTCCTCCTTTTTGAAGTTGGTTAAAATTATTAGCAATATTTCCCTGAGGAAAGAGGTATGGAATTACTAAACTATCTATTCATATCATTTATATTACTTTAGATCTTTTGTGGGTTGGTATTCAATAACATTTTGTACTAAAAACCTTGGCAGTAAGTCATCCAGGGCCCAAGTCTGAATTTGCTATATAGTATAATTCTTGGTTTTGGTAACGCAATTGTCTATAGTGATCCTATGTCGCCTACCAGATTGTACTATAGATTATACTCAATAAATTACTTGATGGTGATTATAAGGTGCATACAACTTAAAATAAAACACCTCAGATTTTCCTTTAGGTGATAATAGGATATAGAAAAATCTAACACTATACGAAATTATCAAATTGAGTTGATATTAAAAAGATGATCTAATACAAAATTAATAGAAGACTTAGACCTTTATGACCTTTTACATTTCCGAGAATAAGCTATAGCCAATTCTTATTTTACATGTTAAGTGGGAAGAATTATTCCAAATAAACAGGAAATAATAATACATATAGATAATACACGAAATCGCGCGCGCCGTCCTTTCCTAATCACTACAAAGTAAATAAGAATAAAAACAATAAGAACACAAGCTAACTATAGAATTAGCACAGTTAGAGGGAGATTACACGATCAGTAAGAGAGACACAGTTATCGATAAAAAGAGAAGCATTTACAACCTCCCACTGCAACACATGACTTGTGTTTCTATCAGACTCACAGAATGAGCCTGTATCCCCTGTCTAAGCTAATGAAGAAATAAATAAAAGCTTACGAAAGTGAGGCGTAATTAAGGATTAAAGTATATCTCATCTCAATAACTATTATCTTCGTTATCAAAACGCGTTAATGTTCCGACGGTGTCGGACTCAATGAATCGCTAATTATCATAATTGCGTTCCACGTTGTAAATGTTTTTTTTTATATTGAGAGGTTTCCCTTTACTTCTTGTGACTGTCTTAATCTTCGAACTGCTATTCGTAGCAATAAGTCATTAATAGACTGGTCCCGATTTTTATATTTAACGGTTTAACATCTAACCACAAAAATAATAAAACTACTTTTTTGTTCAAAAATAAATAAGCCAATGCAAAAATATGGTGACCCGATTCGGTTTAAGAACTTAATTGCATTAGTAGCTGATGACTCGGAACGGTTTGCCACAAGGCGGATGAATGATCAACTCTATTCGATAAAAACCTATATTTGCTCATCTGCCCATTTTTTTTTTTGATTTTTACGTGCCGTACGATATATTGAATAAGCATTCGTGTTATTTCTCGCTTTATTTGAACATATCAATGCATTGTTAAACAATGCAGGTTCATAGATCGTATCTACATCAATTTGTTTCAATTGAATCCGTCAAGCGGGCAGTTTGTATCAATTGTAACTGTGTCACCGTATTAGGAAACTATTACTCTAAAAACATCCCATTAATTCCGGTGCTTCAATGAGAAAATACATAACTAGAATACAACCTGTAAAAAGTATAGTATATACGCGCATATTAAAAGTAGTACATAAGTTTGAAAAAGATTTTTTAACTGTGGACAGGTATATAGCAATAATAACTTCTTAATTCAAACTTTCCCGCGCAACAATCTTCGCATTCAATTCTGTCCACAGATTAAAAATAGATTTTATGCATTATTTTTTATGTAAATTAGGCAACAGTTACATGTTATTGAAAATATTGTGTTATTATTATAATTGTTCGGTTTTAGTATCACTGTATATTAAAGATATCTTGTTTCTAATGAGATTATGTCGGCATGTCGATTGTAACATTATTGTTAATAAAATATATATGTATAAATTGCTGAAAACAGTTATTTTAATTTATAATTCAATCTTTCAGAGCGGAAAGAGTTGAGCGAATGCCTAAGAGAATGTGTGTATAATTTGACTAATCTTTAGAGGTATATGGCATGTTGGTTGCTGAATCCATATTAGCAACTTCCAATGAATACTCTTAGTCACCAAATCGTTCTTTACTAGCCTTTGCTGGCAGGATTATCTGCAGGAGCATGGCAACGTAGTGTGACGTGAGTACAGCGTGCAAGGAGGATACAGGCTAACGATGGGCGATTATTACTAAAAACAATCGAATCATTCGATTGTTCCTTTGATTCGAATGCAATCGAATGACAATCATAATTCTTCGATTGTTGGTCGATTGTTAGATTGTTGCTTAGCGTTTACCGCGCGCGCGTAAATTTAGTAACGAGTATGCAATCGACGCACGAATCGAACGCGCCATCGATTATATTGGCACCGTTCAATAGATTTGAATCGGGACTTGTTTTTTAATTTTTTATAAAATAATTGATGTACATAAATATAATTACTTATACACATAAATTATTATATAGAAAATAAATTTTTAAGTATTTTTATGAATTGTACTTATTAAATTTTAGTAAATATGTATACTACTATTAGTAAATAGGTATAATTCATAATGTGTGTTACCAGTGATGATATATGGATCAGAGACGTGGTCTCATAAAAAAGCTCAGAGTTGCTCAGCGAGCTATGGAGAGAGCTATGCTCGGCGTTTCTCTACACGATCGAATCAGGAATGAGAAGATTCGTAGAAGAACCAAGGTCACCGACATAGCCCTTAAGATAAGCAAGCTGAAGTGGCAATGGGCGGACTACATAGCGCGTAGATCGGACGGGCGTTGGGGCAGAAAGATTCTAGAGTGGAGACCACGTATTGGCAAGCGCAGCGTGGGACGACCACCTGCCAGATGGACCGACGATCTTGTGAAAATCGCAGGAAGTCGTTGGATGCAGGTGGCGTCGGACCGGTTACGCTGGAAAGCGATTGGGGAGGCCTATGTTCAGCAGTGGACAAGTATAGGCTGAGATAATGATGATGATAATTCATAAAAAAAATCTTTGGAATTTGTGGTATTCTATCATCATGCCAGATATCCTGCGGGGTAGGTATAGTGATAATAACTACGTTAGATTTATTTAATTTATCTATAATTCAAACGATATTTCCAACTTACTTTGCCTAAGCCCTTTACCAACAGTAATTACTGATTAACTAAAAGTAATTGCTAACAATCGGAACATTCTCCCCGTATCGAATGTGACCTGCGCATTGGCGATGCGCCGTCGATTTTCATTCGTTGGTCGATTGTTATTCGAATGTATTTTTGTGAGGCCGAATGAATTGACAATCGAATGTGTGTAACTACAATTGTCGATTCATTCGATAGTTTTTTTCGTAACAATCGCCCATCGCTAATACAGGCCTTGTTATCTCCTATAGAAAGTTGGCCCAACCAAGCGCGGTATAAATTTATTTCTACACAAACAGCTACTCATAAGGGGTATGGACGCCTTCTCTACGCTCCTCCGTTCTGTAGATCCTCCGTTCTGTAGATCCTCTGTAATGTTGATACCGGGTAAGGTTTATAATCGGCAGAAGTCCGACAATCCCAACAGGGAACTCCAAAATTCGCAAGAATAGGATACCGCTATGTAGGAGTTTCTCCACAAAAATTGCCACTAATCCAAAGAAAATACTGATCGATATTGCTTCTAAAATCAAAATTTAAATCCGAAGAGGAGCCAACTAAAAATGCCGTTATAGGATAAAAACATACTCTTAAAATAAGCACTAAAGGAAAATAAATATTCGCACACAATAAACACTCAAAAACGCGATTAGTCATTACAGGTAAAGAGCATATTTTGCAATGAGCCACTTTCATATCATGTTAGGTACATACAATAATATATATGATAAATTGATAATAATAGGCCCCGACCCCTGCCGCCACCGCCGGCCGCGACATGTTCTTACCGACTCCCCCCCCCCCCCCCCCCCCGATGCTTTGTCATCCCTTCTTTCCGCTCAGAATAATACGGGCGACGACGACGACGTAGTAGTAGATCCCCTCCCATAGCCGGCGGTTGACCGGTGCACTTAGTAGTGCACCCGTCCCCCTACAGCGACTGTCCCAACCGAGGGCGCCTCGAGTATGTCGCCTCTTGCCCTTCTGGCTGGCTAGAGCGTAGTGGTTGCACGCTCGCCTTTAAGTCCGGTGAAGCTGTAAAGGCCTCGCGGCCAACAGCGTACATCATTCACACACACTGATAATAATAGATGAGAAAGGGTATGCTCCGTTGGTTCGGGCATATAGAAAGAATGTCTGAAGAAACAATGACAAAACAGATATACAATACGAAAGTGAAAGGATATAGGTACCGGGGAAGTCCTAGACTATCTTACCATGACCAAAAAGACAGAGTCTTATCTGAAGGACAAGGCAAGAGTCTCCGTAACCGGCGAGCGTGTATGATACGAACTATGAGAGTGGACAAAGCCAGAGAGGTATGTAAGGAAAGAACCTGTTGGAACTCGGTACTCTCTGCTTACCCCGCAAGGGATCTGGCGTGATGATATAGATAGATAAATTGATTGATGGTGATAAATTTTCAAGGACCAATCGGTAGCTATACCATCAGTTGGAAGTTTTACTTACACAGGTAGTTCTTTGGTTTCGATATGAATAACAACAATTACAGACTTTTTGCCTTGCCTTTTCACGGACGCAGTGTTTTCGTGGAAAATTGTGTCCAAGGCTCTCTGCCTACTCCGCAAGGGATCTGTCGTGATGGTGTAGATAGATATATTGTGTCCAATAACCTAATTTGAAATACTCAGATAAACCATCCAATAATATATATTATCTAGGGTTCCGTAAGTAACCCCAAGAAAAATTATGTTCATCGCTCGTGTTTTTTTTTCTCTGTTGGTAACAGTCGTTTTCCTCCAAAACGGTATAAAGCAGAAGCGTCTAATTTGAATTTTGAGATAGAGAACGGGTGGTTCGCCTTCAGCAATGAAAACTGTAGTATATCAAATTTCGTTTTGTTTCCCATAAAAGCGGCTATTACAGACAGACCAATACCAAAATCAAATACTTCTGGGTACGGAACACCCAAAATGTGAACCTAACTCGCACTTGACTATTATTTTTTTTACTAGTCTGTCTTTTATCAGATAAAGATGCTTAAGTATCTTGAGAGTTGTATATAAATGGTTCATTATACCGAATCGTCGGTCGCCAAGATGTGGCGGTTACGAAACATTGCGTTTATCTCCATAACGACCTTCGAATACTTAAGATAATGAATAATGTTAATCTTGTTTAGTTTACCTTTAACCGGTGTGGTTATTTATAACAGGTTACTATTTCATAGATCGATGCAGGTATATAAGTTGTTGATTTAAATAAGACTCATCTGATAGACAGGCCTTTCGTTCTCTCTCCACAACCTAATAGCCATACCACATTAAGTGGTAACCGGGACCAACGCCTTAACGTGTTTTTCGAAGCACGGAGATGCTCGAATATGTAAATTACAATTTTAATTTAAAACAAACTTTTATAACAAAAATATGACTAACATATATTGCTTAGTTGAGGAGTTCTTTTCGGCTCCATCATCAGACCCTGGACACCACCCGAGTCTTAATTACTCGTCAAGACAAATCCAACCAGCCCAAACACGGCGGGTATTCTATTGAGTAGTTAGGTGGTTCCATTGCCCATCTTTCGGTTTCATCTTCAGACTTTTAACACTTTTCTGGTTGTGTCGTACTTGTCAATACCAGTTTAACAAGCTTAAACACAAGAAGGTTACGTTGTATATGTCACATGTTTCAATGGCCAGCTTCTGTCTCCATCATCAGACCAGTTCCATGGTACTATATTATTGCTTTTTTATCAAACTGACATACGTATGCCAAATTTTAGCTCAATCAGGATACCCGCAAGTGTTTGAAAAATTAATCACAAAACTTGAACCGGAAAGACAGACAGACATACAAACATTGCAAGTTATATAAAATTTCTTGCCGTTCTCTACAAGAATGACCACTACTTTTTACACGTGTGCAATTTCAACAGTATGGTAGTTCGCTTGTTACACTATTTTTACTTTTGTGTAACAATAGCAGATTTTACTATAAACGATTAAATGAAAGGTAGGGACAGAGACGCGTCTGCCTAGATTAATGATCTATGATTTATTATGATGATTTTCTGTTACCTAGTATTTTTATAGTTTCGGCGTTAATATCAGAATTGGTTTCTGGTGATTCGGCCATATGGAACGAGTGACAAAACAAAGACACAAAGCGAAGTGGAAGGATGTAGGTACCGGGGAAGAACTAAACTACATTACTATGATCAAATATTCTGTGTGTCAGGCAGGTCAACAGTCTCTGCAACCGGTAGAGGGTATATGACGGACAGAACCTGTTGGAACTCTGCACTCTACCAACCCAGAAAAGGGATCTGTATATAAATAAAAATAATCACCGTCACGCCTTTATTCCCTAAGCGGGGGTGGCAGAGGTGTACTTAGTACACCCACATTTCGCCTACAATGTAAGGTTCTATGTAATAGGACCCAATTGCAATATTCCGGGCTCAATTCTAGACTGCAGACCTATACTAGAAATTTTTCCTTAGAACATTTGTTCGACCTAGAATTTGAACCCAGGACCTCGTGATCACAAAGCGATGCGCTTTGGTAGACTAACAATCAATCGAGGATCTGTATACTAATTGTATTGTCTATAAATGACGCTCTATGATAATATATGTACTGAATGATTTATCGCTTTTGACAGTCAACACAACTTCGATTTGTGTCGATTGACTTACAATAAGTAGGTTCAATTTGCTATGTACTCACACACGGTGTGTTCATTGATGTATTAATATTCTGGGCTTTCCCGTTAGTTATTTTAGAGGCAAGCAATGAACAAAACTCCAATGTCATTTTTGGGGGCCTGGTAATCTGTCCGACACGACAACTTTCCTAGTGCTGTTACCGGTCTCTCACAAAGGTGCTATTAGTCTCATTAAGAAATAAGCCCCAACTAGAAGTACCTTTTGTGATAAGAAATAACTAACTATTTAACTACATTTATTTTGTATAAACCTACCATCGGACGGAACGATGCCTTTATTGAGAAGATTTGGCAAGAAACTCAGAGGGCTTGTCTTTTTTTATTAAACTCTCTCTTCCTTTCTCTCTCTCTCCCCCCCCCCTTTCTCTCTCTCTCTCTCCCTTTCTCTCTCTCTCTTTTTCTCTCTCTCTTTCTTTTTATTTTGACTTAACCGACGACCTGGTGAAGGTCGCGGGTAAAAGCTGGATGCTGAGAGCACAGAGCAGTAGTCGTGGCGATCTTGGGGGGAGAGTTTTGTCCTGGAGTGTTTGTGGGTGTGTAGATACCATGAAACTGTACGCCCACTCGTATTTATTATACTTTAGTCTACTGTCCTCGGTGACATACTAACGAAACCAAATTGGAGTTGAACAGTAAATTTATGAATTCTGGATACCTCACATTAGCGTTATAAGATTTTATTGTCTCACTGCAGGCTCACTCTCTCAGGTCTCCCTTAGCCCGGTCTATCAAGCTAGTCCTCATGATATTATGGATCACATATCTTTTTTTTTTTCTATCTCTATCATCAATGTACAGAGGTCCAACAGGTTCTTGCCTTACAGACGTCTCTGGCTTTCCCCACTCTTATAGTTCTTCTCATACATGCTCGTCGGTTACGTAGACTTTTGACGTGCCATTTAGATAAGTACGACACAGTCTATATGGTCACCTTTTTTTTTTAATATAAAAAATCACCATTTTTATATATGGTGAAGGAAGCCATCGTAAATTTAAATTTTAAAAGACATGTTAATTTAAGTGCCTGAATAACGAGAGGAATTCTAAAATGGCAGGTGTGATAACTTGTGATTAGTCATGCCGTCATGGAAATAACGTGAACCGCTATCGAGTGTTGATGACGAATTGGAGCACGTGTTTGTCGACAATTTGCGTGCGAAATAGGGGGCGTACGTTGATACTTCCGTGCCAACTTAAATACTAGCTATACTACTCGTAGCGCTATGCAACCACGGTGCTCTTACCGACCAAAAATATTCTGATTCTGATCACCAAGGTTAAGCAGCGCTCGACTCGGTCAGACTGAGATGGGTGACCGTTTGTGGCATTTTTATATTCGAGCGTCTCCGTGCTTTGGAAGGCACGTTAAGACGTTGGTCCCGGTTACCACTTAATGTGGTAGTCGTTAAGTCGAGTTGGAAACCTTATAGGCGGCTTGATAAGTTCCAACAGGTGGCCGCAAACCTGCCTCCATCAATACGCACTGGGTCCGTGTGGTGGAGTTGGCATGCTAATCTCTCTCACCTCGATTTGTGAGAGAAGGCCTTTGTCCAGCAGTGGACAGTATAGGAGGATATTATTATTACCAGTTAGTCAAGAGTATCTGTAACCGGCAAGCGCGTATTAGACGAACTATGAGAGTGGACCTATAGAAGTCTGTAAGGAAAGAACCTGTTGGAACTTTAAACTCTCTGCCTACCCTGTAAGGGATCTGGCTCATGATATAGATAGTTCGTCTAGGGTCTCCATAACCGGCGAGTGTGTATGAGACGAACTATGAATGCTTTTAAGTTAACAAATAATTTATATAATATTATTTCAGTGTTATTATTTTTAGCCAGTTGTAGATAATTTTTATCATTTCGTTCAGTTACTAGGCACCATAATTTTTTAAAAATTTAGTTAATCATTAACCAACTTTTTTAGGGTTATTAAAAATTCGGTTTCGGTTTTGGCCGAGAGTTTTGGCGATTCGGTTTCGGCTAAATTGACCTTCGGTCGGACACTAATATTCATACATACGCAAGTACATTTAAGCCGGTTCCTCACAGGGCTGAGACAGAGACAGCTTGCCGCCACGATTCTGGCACAATCTTTTTTGCTTCATACGTATTCTTATACGACCCTTTTTCATACCTAACCTATGTGATATAGGTTATACAATGTATCGATCCCCTCCTTTCAGTCGCTACCGCCGTCCGCGGCATGTTCTCACCGAACCTCCCGATGCCCTTACATCCCTTCTTTCGGATACAGATACCGCACACAGGGTCAGACATCGATCTCGCCGACGAGCTCAAAGAATCCCTTGCCCGCGGGCCGGTGCAGAGCACCACCGCGAGACACCGAGTATACGCCCTCCCCCATAGCGACTGCCCAAGCGGAGGCCGTACCTGCTTGAGCCGCCCTTGAGCTAGTTGCCCTCTTGCCCTTCTGGCTCGAGCGTAGTGGTTGCACGCTCGCCCTCTTGTCCGATAAAGCTGTAAAGGCCCCGCGGCCAATAGCGTAGATCATTCACACACACACAAAACCACAATGTATATATATGATCACGTCAGATTCCTTATGGGGAGAATAGAGAGTACAGAGATCCTACAGGTTATATAATTATTAACAAAAATCGAGAAAAGAAAAAACTTCCGTAATTTTTTTTAAGAAAAAGAACCTTTTCAATGAAATGTTTCCGCAGTTATATAATATCAGTTTATACTGCCCCACTGCTGATCAATGACTTTCTCTCACATATTAAGGTGAGAGTGATTAGGTTATACTCCACCACGGGGAACCAGTGCGGATTAGTGGAGGCAGGTTCGTGGCTATCTGCTGTTGGAACTTATCAAGCCGCCTATAATGCTTCCAACTCGGCTTAACGACTAACACACTAAGTGGTGCCCGGAATCAACGGCTTAACGTGCCTTACGCCTTCGAATATGAAAATGCCACAAACGGTCACCCATCTCATGCCGACCAAGTCGAACGCTGCTTAACCTTGATCGTTAAGAACACCGCGGTCCCACAGCGGTATAAGCGTTCCGTGGTTATCTAAAAATAAATGAATTATAGCTTGGCTTAACGGGTCAGCGCTTTGATGTGACAGTAGGCTGGTCATATTTTATCGTAACTGATAAGCTAGGGAAGTCGAGTTCAGAGGCCCTACAATTAACTTTATTCTGTTTTAATCACACCATTCTGTATTTAATCAAATAATATGGGTAATTGGCTTTCTATCGAAATGGATATTTTTTAATGTTTGCCTCATACTAGGAAAATTTTATTTTAACTTTGCCCTTGCCTTGTCTGCCCTTTGTCAAGTACTATAACCTGTTTCAGACTATACTCATCTGTCCCTTACATCCTGATTTATATAGGTAGGTTTATAAATTATCTATCTATCTATATCATCACGCCAGCTCCCTCGCGGGGTAGGCAGAGAGTACAGAGTTCCAACAGGTTCTTTCCTTACAGACCCTAAATTAATTGGTGCTATATGATATCTTCTGATCTAAGGGACTAGCAGAAAGTGTCATTTCCATACATTATATAGTTTTCTATTAGCATAGGCGATTGTAATACGTTCACTTGGCTACAGGTCCCGAAGAGCTTAGCCAAGTGGCAAGTGTTTTGTTTCTATTCTCTTGTCGCAATCGATAGCGCATTGTTCTGACCACGTGACATTTCGTTGTAAAATGTCATTTCCATACATTATATAGTTTTATACTAGCGTTAGCGATTGTAGTATGTTCACTTGGCTGCAGGCCCCGAGAGCCTAGCCAAGTGGCAAGCGTTTTATTTCTATTCTCTTGTCGCAATCGATAGCGCATTGTTCTGACCACGTGACATTTCGTTGTAAAATGTCATTCCCATACATTATATAGTTTTATATTAGCGTTAGCGATTGTAGTATGTTCACTTGGCTGCAGGCCCCGAGAGCCTAGCCAAGTGGCAAGCGTTTTGTTTGTATTCTCTTGTCGCAATCGATAACGCATTGTTCTGACCACGTGAGATTACGTTGTAAAATGTCATTCCCATACATTATATAGTTTTATATTAGCATTAGCGATTGTAGTATGTTCACTTGGCTGCAGGCCCCGAGAGCCTAGCCAAGTGGCAAGCGTTTTGTTTGTATTCTCTTGTCGCAATCGATAATGCATTGTTCTGACCACGTGAGATTTCGTTGTAAAATGTCATTCCCATACATTATATAGTTTTGTAATAGCGTTAGCGGTTGTAGTACGTTCACTTGGCTGCAGGCCCCGAGAGCCTCGCCAAGTGGCAAGCGTTATGTTTCTATTCTCTTGTCTCAATCGATAGCGCATTGTTCTGACCACGTGACATTTCGTTGTAAAATGCCATTCCTTTTTTTGTTTATTAGCGTTAACGACTAGAAACTTCACTTGGCTACAGGCCCTGTACATTTTTCAGTTTTCTATTTGCATAAGCGACTGTAGAAAGTCGCTAATGCAAATAGAAAACTGAAAAAGAGAGACCACGACTTTTCGTTGTAAAATTTCGACTGTGAGTTAACTGCCAAAGGTCCGTTGAGAATGACGAGTGGCTTGCTGTGTGACTGCTGCTGGTAAATCTGTGCGACCTATGTGAAGGGAACTACAATGATGATGTTATTGACTCTACAGAAGGCTTGCACGATATCACGTCGGGGTCACCAATGTGGCAGGAACGTTGTAGCGGGTTTTGTGTCTGGCGGGGCCTGCCACTCTCCCCTAGAGTTGTTGTCGGGGGCTTGTTCATATGTTATACGTCGTGCGCACTCTAATATCGCGTTTTAGACATGTATGGCGAATCTTCAGCACCATCTATTGGTAGGTAGTCGGAACTATGTAACTATGTATAGAGGTCGCTACAATGCGCATACTTTTATACGTTTTCCATTAGCTTTAACGACTGTAAAAAGTCCACTTGGTTAGTCTAATTTTTTCTGTTTTCTATTAGCTTAAACGACGTCAAAGTAAACTTGTCTAGACTCTCTGTTTCTTACGCCCTTTAATGTTGTCTTCAGAGAACAGTTACCAGGAGATTCGTTGCGAGCGGGTGTTCGAAGCGATGCGCCAGTGCTGCGTTAAGCACAAGCCCGTCTCTCTAGTGTGCGAGGGATACAGTCTGCAGCCGAGGCAATTCGCACCGGCTACGGATCGACCTCACAAGCAGGTACACACGATTTGACACGAAAGCCTAGCCAAGTTGCAACTGCTTGGCTGTTATTCTTCATCTGCAATCGATAGCGACTTGGTCCGACCATTATAGAATACACAAAACCGACACAAGAATCATTCAACTCAGCTCGTAAATAAAGACGTTATAAAAAAAACAGATGAATTATAATCCTCCTCTTTTTTTGAAGTCGGTTAATATTCTGATTAGTTCAATGGTAGGGTAACTCAATCTACGAAATCGTATTGTTTATCATTAAGGAGTCTGGTGTATCTTCCAAGGCCAAGGTCCAATACCGATGAAAATTAAATGGGACCACCTTGGAGCTATACTGAACCCAATGCAAAAAGAATCATCAAAATCGGTCCAGAATTGACGGAAATATCGGTGTAAATACATAAAAAAAAAAACCAAAAGCATACATACAGACGAACATAGGCTTTTATTGCCGGGAATACATAATCGCTTTCTTACTACGCTGTTGCGAATACGGTCGGTCAGCTTCACTCCGCACATCTTCCGCAGAGGTCGCATTTCCACCGCATTTATCCTACTTTCATTCTCCTACTTCATCCTAGTCCTCGTTATCATCAAAGAAGAAGAAGAAGACGAACATAGAACCTCCTCCTTTTTGAAGTCGGTTATTAAATAACGTAGCCCCACACTATGAGTTATTCCTTCACTGAATGAAATTCACTTACACAAACACCCAAACCTAAACAAACGTCGCTCAATGATTTTTCCCGTTCGGGGATCGAACCCTTGACTCCTCAATCCAGTGGTCGGAGCGAATTAAGCTTTACCACTGAACCAAGCCGTCGTCACAATTAAATTATTGTAAATTTCTGATAAAAAAAATCTTTATTGGGCCTATCATCCGAACACAAAACCTCGAGATTGCGTATGTGCCGTCTGTCTGTCTGTAGAAATTCAACTTGGCTACGGACCCTGATGCGCCGTGAAGTAACACTAATGGCTGAAGATCACGAGGTCTTGGGTACGAATCCTAAGTAAGACCAAGAGGCTTAAACACGCTTCTTTTCGGCGACGTGGGCCTCTACGCCGCTGCCTTCTTCAGGGTCCCGCGTGAAGGACGCTCAGGGCCCCCGCTCCTGCCTGCGTCCCATTACATTGGGATTAAAATGTTACATAAACAACGTGTCTGTGGAATTTTAGATCTAAAACGCATGAATAATTGCAACGGGATTTTTTTTAATTTACTAGATCCAATATTATTATATTGGTTCTTGAAAGAACCTGTTGGAACTCTGTACTCTCTGCCTACCCCGCAAGGGATCTGGTGTGATGATATAGATAGATAGATTCTCTAAATGAATTCAGTGCAACTTTTTGCGTGTGTGATCTACGCTGTTGGCCGCGGGGCCTTTACAGCTTCAACGGACAAGTTTAGTGCAACTGTTGTTGCTAGACTTGTATGACGAGATTATTTATTGGTCACTTTTTCTTTTCAGTGAATTATGGACCAACGTCGCCGTAGTCAACCACTAGGCAAACGCAGTTGGATCTACAAATACCCTAGGACATTTCAACTCGTATTCACGACTTTAGGACTCAGCATATTCTTCTCGAAGCCTATATACGACCTTTTCATCAGACCACGAGACCCCGTCGACTTCACAGAACCACCTACAACCTACGCGTATACACCGCGCGAGGAAACCAAAAGCTAATTGGACGTAACTCCAATTATTGTATTTAAAATTGATTTTAATTAATACCACATTAAAGTTCTAATTCAAATCTGACTGTATATAGTTGAAACGTTTATGTTTAACTATGGAAGCTGTCGGTAAAGCAAGAGAGAGACTCGCGAAATACCCTTTAATATTTGCCAAGTGTTCTAAACAAGGCTCTTTGTACGCTAGGTGCGTGTTACTAAAGGAAGGATCAGTGAATAAAGACGATTGTGCAAAGGAATTTGAACAGTTCAAAACGTGTTTATATTCCGCTGCTAAGGATATGAAAACTAAAATATAAAAAAACAATATTTTATGAAAGTATATGCAGTGTTGTACCATCAAAATGCATAGAATACTGGAGTTTGTTAATTTACCGTTAAAATACCATATTCTAGCCGGATTGGTGATTCGGTTGGTGTTGATTATTTATGGGAATTACCATGACAAAATCTACGATGTCCCATACACGGATGTCGATTATAAAGTGTTTTCGGACGCAGCAAGACACGTTATCAACGGAGATTCCCCATACAAGAGACTCACATATAGATACAGCCCAATAATAGCCTATATTTTGACACCGAACATATTTCTAGGAAAGGAATTTGGTAAAATACTATTCTCAATATTCGATATACTTATAACTGTCGCTGTGAAAGTGTTAGTTGAACATCAGTTAGGCAAGAGAAATTGTAAAATCGCGACATACTGTTCTCTATTTTGGCTTTACAATCCTTTGAGTATTGGCATTTCGACAAGGGGCAATGCGGATTCAGTGCCTTGTTTTTTCATAATACTGTCTATACTTTTCTTACAAAGCGATATTGTTAAAGGATTATTGAAATATTTTCTATCTGGTGTTCTACTTGGCGTTTCTATACACTTACGTTTGTATCCTCTCGTTTTTAGCTTCCCTATGTACCTCAGTTTGGGGGACTACAAAATCAATCGTGGAACTAGATTTAAAGACGGTATTCTAGCACTAATGCCTAATAAAAAGCAAATTGTTTTAGCATTAAGCTGTATTCTTACGATATTTCTCCTGACTTATAGTATATACGCTTTATACGGATACGAATTCCTTTTCGAAACATACATTTACCATCTTTTTAGGAAAGATACCCGCCATAATTTCTCTGTACTTTTCTATTATTCGTATCTGACTATGGATCAATTGTCTTTTGATATTGTTAAAACGGTCTCCCAGATTTTCGAGTTTGTGATCCTATTCGTTCTGAGTTTGACGTTTGGATGTGATCCAAAGACTTTGCCATTCGCTCTATTCACTCAAGCTGTTGTGTTAGTCACTTTCAATAGTGTAATGACCTCTCAGTATTTTGTATGGTTTCTATCTCTTTTACCACTAGTTGTGCATAGTTTTAAGTTGATACCGGCAAAGGCGTTGTTCCTAACTATAATTTGGGTATCAGCGCAAGGAGCTTGGTTGTTTTACGCGTATCTACTGGAATTCAATTGCCGAGAAGTTTTTATACTAATTTGGTTGAAGAGCGTCGTATTTTTTTGCGCAAACATTTTCGTTTTGGGGCAACTCATTAAAAGTTACTCCCCCGGCCATGGCTTCGGTCTAATTGATTTCGTCAGATACGAATTCAAAATTAGGTAGCTCTAAGTTTTGCTATAGTTTGTAGCTTTGTTATGAAATAAAAATAGTTTAGAAATTGAATTTGTTATTTTTTTTATTTCTAACAAGTCAACTAACAACTATAATTAACCACCCACACTAGTAATAAAATGCATTTCGAATGTGCACGCAATCAGTACAATTTTGATAAGAATTACACAATATTTCGTATAATTAACACATTCCTTTCGATATAAATTAACACAGATAGGCTTATAATGAATCAAATGTGAATAAATTAAATTTCAATTAAATATATTTTATGACAGTACCCGTATCATGCCATTCTGATAGTTAGTGATTACAATGTAAAGTGTTGGCACTTGGACCAGCTGTGAGTGTCATGGCTAACAATTTCTCGTAAATAGAGCACCTCGTTGCTTAGTCTGTGCTCACCTTATGGGTCCTAAGTGGGTTTAGTTGGATGAGAAAGTGCCACTGATTCTGCACAATTATAAGGTATGTAACTAGTAATACTAGCATTTGCCAATTGTGTGGTTAGTATTGCGTGCATACTTCCATTCTTACGAACAGTAATAAGTGGTTAGACCGTTGGACTGCAAAGTTATAGATCTCAGGATCCCAGGCACGCACTTCTGTACTTTCGAAAGCATGTGCGTTTTAAAAATTAAATATCACTTGCTTTAACGTTGAAGGAAAACATCGTGAGGAAACCTGCATGCTTGAGTTTCTCGAAGGTGTGTGAAGTTCGCCAACCCGCACTGGGCCAGCGTGGTGGACTATGGCCTAAACCCTCCCAATTTCAAAGGAGGCCCGTGCCCAACGGTGGGACAGTTTCTTAACAGGGCTTATATATTCTATTCAAACTCACATCTTAAAATTAAACTGTTAAGTTGGCGAACTATCAGTCGTATGCGTTCCTTGGCGAACTTTGTGAAGTTCGTTGACCGAATATTATGAGGGCACATCAAAAATATGATTATTTGAATTAGCACTCTTAAGTCAAAGTTATTAAGTTTATTTTCCGTGTGCTTATTTATAGCCTGCTTTTTTAGTTGCGTCTCATAGACCACAAACTATTTAGACCACATAAATTATTTATTAGAATCATTATTAATCATATAGACCATAAAAATTAACTTAACTGTCCAACAAAACCACATTATATTCTAATTCATTATAAGCCATATCTGTAACTGACTATTATTTCTTGGCTTCTGGCAGGTTCATCTTCGTGAGGTCCTCGGCCTCTCCCTGGGACATGTTCGATAGTTTCTTTCCAATACGCTCATGAACGTCGAGGTATTTCGCTACGCAGCGGTCTAGGCAGACTGATTCACCTTTACCTGAAAACAGAAGGACATATATAGATATACAAGTTGTAACATAATAAGGACATCTTATCCGAAGGACAAGTCAAGAGTCTCCGTAACCGGCGTGCGTGTATGAGACGAACTATGAGCGTGGAGGAAGCCAGAGAGGTATGTAAGGAAAGAACCTGTTGGAACTCTGAACTCGCTGCCTACCCCGCAGGGGACCTGGCGTGATGATATAGATAGATAGATAGAACATAATAAACGCAAGACCTAAAAGTAGTTCTAAATCGATAGCTGAATTGATTCCAACAACTTTTATTGTATCTTACATTTTTTTTTAATTAGGTAAAACTCCTGTATTATTTTTCACATAGGATGGGTAGTGACAGTTCTAATTAAAAATATAATATTAGCCCTGTTAAGAAACTGTCCCACCGTTAGGCACGGGCCTCCTCTAAAACGGAGAGGGTTTAGGCCATAGTCCACCACGCTGGCCCAGTGCGACTTGGCGAACTTCACACACCTTCGAAAAGCTCTTAGGCATGCAGGTTTCCTCACGATGTTTTCCTTCACCGTTAAAGCAGCAGTGATAGTTAATTTTTAAAACGAACATGCTTTCGTCAATACAGAGGTGCGTGCCTGGGTTTGAACCTGAGACTTTGCAGTCCAATGGTCTAACCACTAGGCTATCACTGCTCTTGACACTATCACTGCTCTTGACACTATCACTGCTCAGTTGTAATTGCCAAACGAAAGTAATATTTAATTAATAATATTTAACTGACGATTTAGCGCAGTGGTTAAGAGCTTAAGCCGCTCCGCCCACTGTGTCTAAAAGTCGCGAGTTCGATTCCCGCACGGGACAAATCTTCGTGTGATCCACAATTATTTGTTCTGGTCTGGGTATTTGTGTATGTTAACTTTCATGTTTGTAAACGCACCTACGACACAGGAATAAATCCTAGTGTGGGACTATGTTTTAAAACACAAAAGAAAAAAAAAATCAATGTTGTTAAGGCATAAAACCATAAGTATAGAAACTGGTCTCGATAATGCCTCTTATTGCCATTGAATAAATTATAATTTCGTTTGGCAATTAGAACTGTCACTACTCATCCTATGTGAAAAATATTATAGATACTTCCACGACCACTGAACTGCGCCTGTCAAGCGTGGCTAGTAAGGCAAATCCCCCCCAATAAAGGACACTAAGACCACCATACAGGAAATAAAATACTTTAGTATGGGTGAAGTTGATGGCTTAGTCCAATAGTTAGGAGCTTACGATGCTTTGCTCACGATATCGAGCAGTCGCGGGTTCGATATCCACACTGGACTATCTTTGAGTGACTCACAAATATTAGTTTTCGTCTGTGTATGTATGTGAATTTCATGTGTGTAAACGTACCCTATGTTTGTGTGTATCTACGCTCTTGCTGCGGGGCCTTTACAGCTTCACTGGACAAGAGAGCGAGCGTGCAACCGCTACGCTAGAGCCAGAGGGGGAAGGGGGCAATGACCTCAAGGAGGACCGGCCTCGGCTTGGGCAGTCGCTATGGGGGAGGGCATATACTAGGTGTCTCGCGGTTGTGGTGTTCCTTTTTTTTGTTTTTTATAAACGTAGCCCCCCCCCCCCCCTCCACACCTAGAATTATTGCTGTATTCTGAGTATGTTTAAAAAAAAATTAACCCAAACACTCAAACACCCTAACCAAAATAAATATTTGTGGGGCAAATTGTGGTCGACAAAGATTTGTCTGGTGCAGGGATTGAACCCGGTAATTCTCGATCCACTACGCAGCTTAAGCTCTTAACCGTGACACCAAGCCATTTGTCAACATGCTGCCTGTGGAGCTTAAAAGATGACGTCTTACCAAGCTCACTCTCATGATACTTCACTGGTATGCACTTGCGGTGGCACGCGGTCACCAGCCGGTTGTACATGTCCGACATCATCTCGATCTCCAGCTCCTGCACGAGCTGCAACTTGGCGGGGTCCAGCTGGGGCACCGCCATCTTGACAATTTTTATTTAACGTTGAACTTTAACAATGCACCTGGAAACATAAGCGAGATGATATAAGCCTTAGCACACTAATTAGCACAATAAATGTTGCGGGCTCTAAGACAATGAAAGCCCTCCCCAGGACCCCCCCAATGTTCTCCTTGGTGACATCTAAGGAGACCATTGTGGATCCTGTAAGAGTTACAGGAGTTATTGTGGTGGGAATGTATGTATGTGGGCTAAGTCTCAAAAAAAAACCTTAGAGCATCTTCCATCACCCTTGAGTAAAGTGTTGTTGTTTTGAGTGATCTACATTGTAGGTCTTTACAGCTTCACCGAAGTTGAGTAAAGTCTAAATTAGACTATTCAACAATTATAATTTAAGACTGCCTCGTTGGTCTAGTGGCAAAGCGCATCGCTTTGTGATCACGAGGTCCTGGGTTCAAATCCTAGGTTGGACAAGTGTAGTTTTTGTAATGAAAACTTCCCAGTACAAGTCCGGAGTCTGGAATTGTGCCCGGTATATGGCAATAGACTTGCCCCCTATTACATGGGACCTAACATCGTCGGCGAAACGAGGGTGTACTCAGTACACCTCTGCCACCCCCCTTGGGGAATATAGACGCAAGTGTTTTTTTTTTATCTATCTATCTAAATCATCACGCCAGATCCCTTACGGGGTAGGCAGAGAGTACAGAGTTCCAACAGGCTCTTTCCTTACATACCTCTCTGGCTTCCTCTACTCTCATATTTCGTCTCATACACGCTCGCTGGTTACGGAGACTCCTGACTTGTCCTTCAGATAAGACCCGGTCTATTATATATATTATTTTTTTTATAATTTAAGTTAAGTAAGCCAAGAGTCTCCATAACTGATAAGACAAATTATGACAGTTGAGGTAGGTCTCTAAGGAAAGAATGTAGTCGAACTCTGTACTCTCTGCCTAGCCTGCAAAGAATCTGGCGTGATGATATTAAAGATGTAATTATTATTATTAGTTATAATAATTTTTAAAGTTGCAAGTAAGGTATGTACAAATTTCACCATCCCCGAGTAGTCTTGTCAGACTCTTAAACTAGCCAGTTTCAATTGCCAAGTATTGCTAATTGAGAAATAACTAACCAGCACTTTACATGAGGATGGTGAAAGAGGCTCTAAGCCTGTGAAGGATTTATTTTTCAGCAAGTGGTCACAAACATCAAGACAGATTCACACCATCGTGCCAATATTCCTCAAGAGAATTGTTGGCAGGGATGACCTAGACTTCATGTACACATGTACGTCACTTGGGGTAACACTGAACACAGTGCTGTGTTTTGGGTCACACTGCAACACAGATTTACGCTGAGTGTTACCCTATTAGTGCAGCTAGGTAGTGTCTACATGTAATTTTTTTTTTTTTGTTGTGTTATCATTATAACTTTAGGGCACTTAACTGTTAGCTGTGCTAATAAATATACTTTTTTTACTTTGTAGATGTACTTTATACACCCTCATATTACTGATAACATCAGATCCCAGGTAATAGGGAGTGTGCTGTCTAGTTTAGTGGCCTGTGTATAGGTATGATGCTTCTTTAAATTAATACTTACAATAAGTTTTACAGTTTTCTGTATGAGTCAGGGTATTCTCCTTCGTTGGACTTTCGCATGCGTTCCCGAGCTCTCATGTTCTCAATGCGGTGGTCATTTATAATGTTTTTGGACACCACAAACAATGAAAGACTTGTTACCGTTATCGCAAACCTGGAAAATAAATAAATACTAATACTCGTTTGACCAGGATATCTTATTGACACTTGCCTGCCCTGCACCAGACTTGACTTGACTAATAAATATTTATTTTAAGGTTTGTTAAGAATGAACCTGTTGGATCTCTGAACTCTCGCCTATCCTGCAAGGGATCTGGAATAATGGTATAAATAGAAATATACCAGAGAATGTTGAGCGATAGGTTAGAGGGGAATAAAAACCTTAATTTTGGAATAAATTCTACAATAAAAATGTCTGCTTTTTAATATCTATAGATAAACGTGATGTAACCCTGAAGGAGTTATCAAATATCGATGTATTTTTCAAATTTTCCTAGATATAGAAATGATAAAGTAAAAATTGAAGTAATAAATTACGGGGCTCACCGAAAACCAATTATATTATTTTTATGGGTAGCGTATAATAGGTATTTATACAAGTAATTACCACGAAAGTGTAATTTTTCCAAATTTTCCAAGCGGCATACTATTTTCTTACCAAAAATTGAGCAACATTAAAATAAGGTTATGCCTTTAGTACAAAATCTCACCACGTTACGTCATTCTTGGAAGTCGCTACTGCTCACTTTAAGGTGACAAGTGGCAACACCGAAACCTTTTAAAATTACGGTTTCTGCAACTCTATTATAAATATCAAAATTGTACTCTATGATAGCAAAATATCTGATAATGTCAATGTCATGTCAAAATCAACATTTTCATAACAAAACCAAACGTGGTGAACGAAATATTTATAACTAAAATTTAGCCAATAATTAAATAAAATGCCTAAAGCTACAAAGTTACACTCAAAAGGGAAACCAACGTCTATTCAAAAGTCATGTAAAGTGGAAAGAGACTCGTCAGACGGCGCAGACCCCGAAGAATCCGTGAGACAATTTCAGCTAGAACTTTGCTGGTGCATCCAACAGTTGGAGCGGTCTTTGAGTGAGAAAAAAGGGAATGAAAAACAAAGTATGTGTATTATGTCTACCCTCAATTCACACTTGCAATTTTACTTAGATAGTTAAATGTACTACCATATTTAGAAACTTTACCTATTTTATTGCAATTCGAGCATAAATCCATTTCAAAGCTGAACAATGATCTTTTACAGTGCCCCCTCATACTATGCTTCTTTAGAATGCTTTGCCTCTGAAACTCAGGATGGCAACAAATCATTCCTCTTTTAAAAAAAATCTGCAGGACTATTTGCATAAATGTTGAATCCCCCTCATTGTTCGTTGTTTCATGTTGTTGTCGCACAGTTTTAGTTTATGTATATGTTGTATACATATGTATATATTTGTGGTGTATATATAAGTGTTACACATCACATCCCTTGCTGGGTAGGCAGAGAGTACAGAGTTCCAACAAGTTTTTCCATACATAACTCTCTGGCTTTCTTCACTCTCATAGTTCGTCTTATACACGCTCGCTAACTACGGAGACTCTTGACTTGTCCTTCAGATACGACTCGGTCAATCTAATTCTCAACAATTCATTATTATTATTATTATTTCAGTGCAAGAAGCATGGAAAGTGCTAACAGTATTGAAGAACAACAATCAGCCCGTTATTCGCAAAAGACAATTGATGAGAACACACTTTGGTGACTACAGAGCTAAGATGGCTGCTGAGGAGAAGAAATTAGCCAAATGTGAGTCTAAGTCCTTAGTACTCTGATGATTTGAGCTCAACTTCATTGAAAGGGTAAATTAGGTTTATTTGATTAAATCTGTTAGAATTAATCCACCAGTTCTGTTCTGGACATGTGAACCTGAAAATATGAGTAAGTAATAAGACCTGCTTGCTTCTGCCACTTGGAGTATTTACTCCAAGTGGCAGAAGCCTCTGTCAGCCACTGCTGGACTTAGGCCTCGCCCATGGCACGCCTCTGAGCTCGATCTTCAGCTCTCCTCCAATCCCTGCCGGCTGCCTTATGAATATCGTAACCCTACCTAGCTGAACAGGACCCGCACTATGTTTGCCGACATGTAGTCTTCCCTCAACAACCAGTCTGCCCCAATGACCATCAGTTTTGCGGCATTTGTGTCCTTGGTTCTCTGAATAACTTTGTTCTGGATTGGAGTAAATAAGCTACACCTTTTTACTTAAAAAGAAACATAGCCCCATGCTGGAATTTATTTCTGTAGTGTGGGTGCATTTACTAACATGTAATTTACATACACAACCCAAGAGTACTTGATCTAGTCTTCTTACCACTGGGTCAAGCCTTTGCCATAATAATAAAGATTTACACCAACTATTGACTTTGTGTGGCATGTTTTTCTAGTCTATCTAAGAGTAGTTATATGAAGATTTGTCTCATTCGGAAATTCATAACCTTGTGACATGCTTTTCAATCTATCCCATCTTAAAAGCCTTATATTCTCTTTATTAGACCTGTGTCAATCTTTGCTGAAATATTTCAGTGATATGAAACATGAGTGAGGACTACATATATGCAACTGTTGTTTTATATAAAAAAATCGTCTTTTGTATCTGAATCTCGATCTTACTTTCACCAGATATTAAACCTGTGTCGATCTTTGCTGAAATAATTCAGTGATATTAAACATGATTAGGACCTAAAAGTTTTTACATTTTCTGCAATCAATGGCAATAACTTTTCCTCAAGGGTTTCAGAAAGACGTTTATTGTAATTTTCGCTATGTTTCTGTTTGTTTTTTTTGAAGTTTAATTTCAAGACCTTACAAACCAGAGTACAGCACTTGGAAAGGGATGTTAGGAAAAACAATATAATACTACATGGTGTTACTGAAAATGAAAATAATAGTACTGAGCTACGGCAAAGCGTAATAGAACTCCTCAACCAGGTTAGCCAAAAAACTGAAGGAATGCAAGAGTGGGATCAATGGGAAATCAGCAACTTGAAAAGACTGGGTAAAAAGACTGAGAAGAAGAAAAGGCCAATATTAGCAACACTTACACTAACATGGCGCAAATATGAAATCCTAAAAAATAACAGATACTTTTCTGAAGGCCTATATGCCACAGAGGATTACCCGAAGGAAATCCTAATGAAACGAAAAGAACTAAAACAGAAAAAGGAACAGGAAGAGAAAAATGGGAAAATAGCTTTCTTAGTCTACGACAAACTTATAGTGAAAGATAAAATAACAGAAACTAAAAGAAAAAGATCACCATCAAAGTCACCGTCAAATCAAGAAGAAAATGGTAATAACAAAGGAACAGCTGCACCCAAGAAGATCAACAAGAGATATGACATATTTCGTTCCAGATCAAACTCAACCTCAGCCATTAAAGAAGTCAACAATCTCGAAGAACATCTAACGCAAACAACAGAAAAAACAACACACCCAAAATACTCCCCAATCCGGTTGGTCCCCGTGGGGAAAGCGACCACTACCCTCCATCATATAAAAAAGAAGAAAAGAACTTGGAACAAAAATTAAAAATCTGTACCTACAACATAAGATCACTATCAACAAACGAGAGACTATTGTAACTGAACAATGCTATAGAAAATATAGTGGGACATCATAGGGCTAGCGGAAGTTAGAAAAATAGGTCATAATATTGAAGAACACAAAAACTACATTTTGTCCTACATAGGCGAAATAGCAGGGTTGCATGGAGTAGGCTTTGTAATAAAGAAACCTCTTAAAAACAATATTGTCAGTTTCCTAGGAATATCAGCAAGAGTAGCCGTCCTAAAACTCAAATTCGAAGACCTATCGTTGTCCATAATCCAAACATACGCACCAACGGAAAGTTCAAGTGAAGAAGAAATTTCTAAATTCTACAGTGATTTAAAAAAAGCACACGAATTATCAGGCAAAAATCTATTCGTTATAGGCGATTTCAACGCCAAAATTGGGCAGCCTAAACTTGAGGAAAACATGATAATGAGCAGATATGGACATGGGAAACGAAACCTCAGAGGAGTACTTCTAATACAATATGCTAATGAGCACAAACTATCAATTATGAACACATTCTTCAAAAGAAAACAATCTCGTTAATGGACATGGATGTCACCAGATCAGAAAACAAGAAATGAAATTGATTTTGTTTTAACTAATTCTCCAAAATCTGTTACTAATATTGAGGTACTTAACAAAGTAAACTTCTCATCCGACCACAGAATGCTAAGATGCACAATGAGTATAAGAACACCAAAAAAGAGTCGAAAGTCATTTAAGACTCGAATAACTTCACTCAAGACTGTACAAGGAAGACAAACATATATTCGAAACCTTAAAAAACACTCGAAAATACTGAACGAAGCCTTGGAGCATGGAAATGATGTACAAACTCTCAGCGACAAACTGGAAAAAGTAATAACCACAAGTCTCAAATTAGAAAACAAAAAATCAAAAACACAAGATAATGACTGAAGAAACATTAGCCCTGATAACCAGACGTGGAGAACTAATATCAACTAACAACAAAACAAAGCAAATGAGACAAGAATTAAAAAATGTATTTAAAGAAACCAAGAAAGCGATAAGAGAGGACTATAGCAACCACAGAAAGATAATCATAGAAAGAAATCTTACAAACTATAGAAGTTCAAAACGAGCTTATAAAGAGCTGTCTACACACACAACTTGGATTCAAAAATTGAAGGATGGTCAAAGAGATTTAAAAAATAGAGAAGACATACTTAAGTGCGTAATAAATTTCTATAGGGAACTATATAGTAAACCAACAGAGGAAGCAGACATGGCAGGAAAAGCTGAAAATATTGTGGTTGGAAAAACCAAAATAATAACAGATCTGATCCTTGTAACAGAGATACAGAGTCACATCAAAGCTATGAAACCAGAAAAGAGTCCAGGACCAGACAATTTGACAAATGAAGCTATAAAAGTCGGGGCTCCAGTCCTGGCAACACTATTCAACAAGGTTATAGAAACGGAACAAGTACCAAAGCAATGGTGTACATCACATATAGTATTACTTTATAAGAAAGGGAACCCACCCGATATCGGAAATTATAGACCTATTAGCCTATTATCTATCATATACAAGCTATTTTCGTCAATATTACTTAGCCGGATAAGACCAAAAATTGATAATAAACAACCAATTGAACAAGCAAGATTCCGTTCAAGTTACTCCACCACTGACCACATTCATGCCATGGAACAAATTATCGAAAAATATAACGAATTCAATAAACCCCTTTTTATAGCATTCATAGATTACTCAAAAGCTTTTGATAGTATAACACACACATCTATATGGAAAGCACTTAAAACAATAATGTGAATGAAAAATATATAAGCATCATAAGAAATATATATTCTAAAACTACGAGCAGAATAAAATAAGAAAAGAAAGGCGAAGAGTTTCCAATGGGTAAAGGGGTAAGACAAGGAGACCCACTATCACCAAAGCTGTTCATAGCAGTTCTTGAAGACATCTTCCAAATTATCCATTGGGCAAATAAAGGGTTGTGGATATCCAATAAACGTCTAACCCATTTAAGATTCGCTGATGATATCGTCCTTTTTAGCGAAACTGCTTCAGAACTGGAAGACATGCTTCGAACCCTAGACAGAGAAAGCCAAAGAGTAGGATTAAAAATGAATGCGAACAAGACCAAAGTAATGTCTAACGGTCCACACTCCCCGATCAAAATTGAAGGGAAAGTAATTGAACATGTAAATGAATATATATATACCTCGGAAAACTAGTATCTTTCGACACCAACAGGAACGAAAAGGAAGTAGACAGACGAATAAATATATCATGGAGAAAGTATTGGGCGCAAAAAGAGATTCTGAAAGGACGCTATAGTCTGAAGCTTAAAAAAATTATAATGGATTCTTGCATCTTACCGTGCTTAACCTATGCAAGCCAAACGTGGGCCTTCAACAATAAGATAAAAAGCAAGCTTCTGTCATGTCAGCATGCAATGGAAAGGAGCATCTTGAAACTCAGAAAAATACAAAAAATAAAGAATGTCAACATACGGAGAAAAACAAAACTTACAGATGCACTACAACATGCCCTTGGACTGAAGTGGAAGTGGGCAGGCCACATAGCCAGGTACCGGGACAAGAGGTGGACAATTCAAACCACAAAGTGGCCTGGCCCACTTGGAAAGCGACGCAAAGGGCGGCCAAAGAAAAGATGGGCTGACGACCTTATAAAAATAGCCGGAAGGGACTGGATGAGCGTCGCCCAGGACAGGAGAAAGTGGAACGGGATGGAGTTGGCTTATACCCTTGCAGGGACCATTCAGTAAGACTGAATGGGTGAAAAAGCTATAATAATAATAAATTAAGACCTAAAAGATATGCAACTGTTGTTTTAAAACAAATGCCTCGTATATCTTAATCTCGTATCTTAACTTTCATCAGTCAGTGTGTGTGCGAATGACCTACACTTTTGGCCGCGGGGCCTTTACAGCTTTACCTGATTAGAGGACGAGCGTGTTACCACTACGCTCGAGCCAGAAGGGCAACTAGTTCAGGCCGTCTTAGGGAGGAACGGCCTCGGCTTGAGCAGTCGCTATGAGGGAGGGCGCATACTAGGTGTCTCGCCGTGGTTTACCAGTCAAGTCAAGAAAAGATTCAAATGAAATTCCTAATTTCAATGAATCTGCATCTTGACCTTACATTTACTAAACTTACTATCTTACAGAACGAAAGATTACGTGACGCAATTGCGGTCGGTGGGCCGACTGGGCCCGAATTTAGTCGATGTTGATAATATTCAAAGATCCAAATGTTCCAAATGACAGAATGATTCAAATCTTTACACTGTTTCAGATACAAATCGTCGAATCACTTTCGCCGTGTGTACTCTATATGTCTTGCCTTAATCATTTTCGTATTACTAATTTGTTACAGTAACAAGCAAGATCAAAATATCAGATGCCCCAGACAAACCAAAGGCAACATTTCTAAGAAAATCGGCATTTCTAACAACGGGTGATAATTCATTTAGATTTAATTTCGATATAGCGCCAGAACAAGCAGATAATGGTAATAAGATTATAACTGATGGCAACACTAGTACCTCAAATGATAGCAACACCAAAACAGATGTTGCCAGCAATAACAAAATATGTGAAGATAATTCAAAGAATTTTAAGTTTTCATTTACGAATTCAGCATTTAAGTTTAATTTTAATTTAGATAATCCATAGGAGTTATTATTGGAAATTAATTGAGGAAAATAGGAAGAAAAGATATCCAGTGAAACCTTTCTATGAAGGAAACTGAATTATTAATGCTAGTAATGTAAGGTTTATTATATTGTAATAAGAAAAAAATAAGATTAAATGTTTTGAGATAAATTATATTTTATTATGTTTGGATTATCCTTAGTTTTATGAAATAGGAATATGCAATTAGGTATTTTAAATCCAAAACACTGTTGACATTTAATTAGATTTTTCTACCAAAGTTAGTAGAATATTCGTAATTTACGAAATTGGTTAATTTTTCAGTAATTGCATTGTTTGTACAAAATACATACCTATTTGAATTTCCACACAATATTATTTATTGTCACAATGTTAAGACCGTGAACTTATAAAAAAGGTTATTTTTATAGGTCCATGGTTAGGACCATTCATACTACCTATCACGTCATTGATCACGTCACGTTATGCCAGATTCCTTAAGTAACTACCTTCAGAACGGTATAGACAACTCAAAAATATAAGAAATCGAGTTGTGGTCATGGATTGCCATGCAAGGTACGCTCTATCTGGCGAATATTAAAACAGCGGCGTTTTTATGGTACAATTAAGATATACGATACTTCGGTCTCTTTAACTTTCCCTCTACTCGCGCCGGTTTCTGAAGGGACGCGATTAGTTCCCAAAACCTTGATTTTTTGAGATAAGTCACTACTGTTCTGAAGGTGCGACGTACAACTAAGGTAGTAAAAAAAAAATTAAACAGAAAGGTCAATAGAATAAAACAAGTTAAAGGTCTAGCTCGCCGAGTTTCTCGCCAGATCCAATGGAAATTAATTTGTCGTTTGAAAAAAAGAATTGACTATGCTTGGGGCAGGCAGAACGACCATTCATACTAGTCTTAGGTCACACTATCGCAAAGAGACTGATAATAGCCCTCTTTAACTACGTGCGTATCATCATTCCTAATACGCTTCGCACAGTTGAAATCCTTAAAGAAATTCAAAGAATTGACTACAGAGAACCCAACAGGTAACTCGTACTTCGGAAAGTAGGCGCCCCAGGTCGCGACGCCGAGTAATCTATTAGTTATTGTGTCGAAAATAGCCCCCCCTTCAACCCCGTGGTAGCCTTCGCATTTATCATTGTTCTTTATGAAATCCTGGACGGTACATGAATGGTAACACGGAACGACGAATCCTTGTATGTGGCCGTGGAAAGTGAGGATTTTGGAGCATATATCCATGCCGACGATTATGTTTAGGACTGTGAGGTTGTATTCGCGTTGTGCTGATTTTATTCTGTGGATACCCTGTAAAGTCATTAGTAATTTATCTATCTATAGTATAACATCACTCCAGATCTATTGCAGATAAGTACTGAGCGCTTACAGGTTCTTACCTAAAAGACCTCTGGCTAAACATGAAATGTATTATATATTTTTATGTAGTTTCTCTAACGAAAAACTTCCAGTACGTGTCCGGAGTCTGAAATTGTGCTCGGTATATGCCAATAGGCTCGCCCTCTATTACATGGGACCTAACATCGTCGGCGAAGTGGGTGTACTCATCTGCTACCCCCATTTGGCGTGACTATTTGTGACGGTGATACATTTTAAATTTATAAATAAGCTGTATAGTAACCGTGCCTACCCCGCAAGGGATCTGGCGTGATTATATAGATAGATAGATAGAGTATTCTTTATTGTACACCAGCGAACAGAAAAATACAATGTGATATTAACTTAAGATAGAGGCACAATTGGCGGTCTTATTGCTAAGAGCAATTTCTTCCAGACAACCAGTACGTTGGAAGAAGCAACAGATAAAAATAGAGGGCAGTTGGTGGCGTACACTATAAAGATATATATTCTATAAAATACTACTACATACATATTGATACACAGGACTTGATATACTAAACATATAAATCTAATTCAATCCAATTATGACGGCAATTATTACATTATCCAACCAGGAAAAAGTGATCTTTAACCATTGTTTTAAAAGAATGCAACGTCTTTGCACGTCGGACCGTAACAGGCAATGCATTCCACAAGCGTACAGCTTGATTAGTGAAGGATTTATGAAAGAAGTTTGTGGAATGCATTGGTGTTTTCAGCCTCAGATTCTCTGATGACCTTAGGAACCTCGAATGCGTTTCATGAAGGAATTCAAACCGTTTTTTAAGGTAAGAGGGAGTTGTCGGATTATATAAAATGTTGTATAAAAGCGATAGTATGTTAGCATTCCGGCGATGGCGGATTGGCAGCCACATGAGTCTTCCACGAAATTCAGAAACATGGTCATATTTGCGTAAACCAAATATGAACCTTATACAAAAATTTTGAAGGCGCTCAAGTTTAACAAGTTGGCTCTCAGTAAGATCAAGATAGCTGGCGTCTGCATAATCTAATATAGGAAGGAGAAGGGATTGTGCAAGTGCAATTTTAGTGGCCGTTGGCAGAAAATTGCGTAGCCTTCTTAAAGATCCTGCCGATGCAAAAATCTTGCGACTGAGTTCCTGCAGTTGTGGGCCCCAAGTAAGATTGGAGTCTATATAGATCCCCAGATTTTTTACAATTTTGCTTATGGGTATTGTGACACCATCGAACATAATTTGCGGAAGCTGTGACCAATCAAGACGAGAACTAAGTCTGGAGCTACCTACAACAATGACTTGCGTTTTAGATGGGTTAACTTGGAGACCGTGACTTTTACTCCACTCACATATTTTAGTCAAGTCATTATTGATGGTATTAACTGCCTCCGACAACTTGGCCAATGGAGCTTGAGTGTATATTTGGAGATCATCTGCATAAAGGTGGTAAGAAGAACTTAATTGATTGGAAATAGAGTTATTAAAAACAGCGAAAAGTAAAGGAGATAAAACGCCACCCTGTGGAACACCGGCACTAGTACTACTACCAAGAAGAGTAGGTTTCTTCGATGCGAATACGTTGCCGGCGACCAAACAGGTAGTTACGAAACCAGTCAATTGCCGTTGGAGATATGTTAAGAGAGCGCAGCACACCGAGTAAAATATCGAAATCTACAGTAATAAAGGCATTGCTGAAATCGAGCAGTGTGAGCATAGTTATATACATAGATAACTGGTGGTATGGGTTCCTATAAGATGGATCGACGTTAAACACAAAGCCGGTCGTTATGGCGATCTATAGGGAGAACCGTCCTGCTGGCGCCTTTCGCTTTCGCTGATAATGATGATAGTAACCATGTGTTCCATATCAGACTTTACTATTTCACCTCCATTTCTGAGAAAGAAAAGGCCATATTCCACCACACAGACTCGATGCGGTTTGGTGGAGGCAGGACTGGCCTCCTACTCTTAAAACTTATCAAGCCTGTAAAGGTTTGGTAAAATAGCCGACGCATCGCTCGGCTACGTTCGGTCGGCAGTCGGCAGCGCGGAAGCGACGTCACACCGCGGAAACGACGTCGCGCCGGCCAGCGGCCGCCCGACACTAGCGTCCCGCTCGCACGCGTATTGGCGTCTCTCTCCCCCGTGATTGGTTTGTAATCGCGTCGGGCGCGAGGGCGACAGAACATGATGGTTGCCGTCGTGGTGCAACTGTGTCGTCTCCCTTACATTACAGTACATTACATCTCCCCAGGTCGCGCCACCGTCGCGCTGCGTCGGTTATGTGCCGAAACCTTAAGTCATCCGACTCGGCTTAACAAAAATGAAATTAAGTGACAGCCCGTAAAAAAAAGAAAAAAAGGAGCACTGCATTACTGTTATGAGGGAGAGCCTTTTGACAATATACCTGTTACAATTTCAGACTGCGGATTGCGGCCGAGTATTTGACGATAAAAACCCAGGATTTGTACAGGAGTTCGTGATTGCACTACCCGACACTAGATAAACAAGGCAGTTAGTAATAAAAGTAACCTGCAAAATACAAACCTTTTTCGTTGCATACCCAACTACTTTATAATTCTTAGTGCCAAACGATTTCTCTATATTCGAGAACCATTTAAAGGCATTATCTGTCCGGTTTGTGCTCCCAAACAGTTCTATAACAGGCCAGACCCCGTAGAAATCTGACCGGTCCACTACTATAAACCCGATGTCATCGAAAAGCTGTTTTGTGGTCTTCGAAGGGATTACAAACGCGATAGCTGGTAGACGCTTTTGGAGATATATTACTGTTGTGTAGTATACTACTAGACTGAAAGTAAAGTTATCATGGTTAGTTATAGTAAGAAACAATGTATTTTTAAACGTAGCCCCAAACTAGTCATTATTCCTGTGTCCTGGGAGCATTTACAAACATGAAACTCACATACCTACACAAAAGTTTAGGTCAAAACCGACAGTTGTGTCACAAAGATTTGTTACATGCGGGGATCGAACCCGCGACTCGATTCAGCAGGTCTACTCGCAAAATCGATAATCGATATATCGCGGCATATGTCGTGTCGAATCCTACTCTTAGTTACGTCGTGTCGAGTCCTACTCTTAGTTACGTCGTTTTTACTGTCGAAACGATGATTGAACGAACGATACAATATTCGACATTATCGTCTGTAACCCTACTCTTAGTAGCAAATGTCAGTTACGAATATTCGAATTCGACAACGATCTAAACGACACTTATACGATAATTTCAACGACACCTCAGAGGACGTCGTCGGCATTATCGTTTCAAATTTAATTTGTGATATTTTGCGATTGTGGAGTTTTCTTTCTTTAATGCTGTCGACTTTAGTTTAAACTAATACTAAACATAAGTTGTTCAGTGTTTATTAGTCAAAATTTTGGTTATTTTTAATGTATTCATAAAGTTACAGTAAAAAAGGCAAAAAAAAAAAATATAAAATAGATGGTTTATTTTTTATTATTATTAAATTAAATAAACATATTAATTTGTACTGGTAAACATTAAACATACTCAAAAATTGAGATTTCCTCAAATGTTTTTATTCTAATGCTTTTAAAGGAAATTTATTTATATAAAAATTATTCCCTCATTGTAATTTAAACTTAATATCTAACATATATTCTTATGTTGGGAGTTACCATAACATTATAACATTATTTTTTTTTTAATACAAAAGCTTTAGATTATAATAAAATTCTGTAAAAGTATCTTAATTAATAACAAATTCTAGAATATTTAAAGAAACAAACATTATAAATTTAAGCAACAAAAAATATTACAACAATTACAAGACATCTTTGTAATTTCTATCTTTGTAATCATCAAACCGGACTACTTGCGGGGTAGGCAGAGAGTACAGAGTTGCAACAGGTCCAACAATTCAATTATTATCCCATCACCATTTCTTCTTTTTCTAATTGGAGCAACTTCTCATTGATGTTGTTCCCAGCTTGGACTGGACAGTGGGTTAGATGCCAGGATGCACCTAAAAACAATTGAACATTAGAATTTATCATACTTGTGTTACTTGCTTTAGTAAAGCATAAGCATAGACCTGATAGATGTATTCTTTATAATTAAAATAAATTAGTAATATGTTGAGAGTTAAGCTAGTTTTATGTCATAAAGTACTCATGATTAATAAATCTGGAAGATGTAGGGGTTAATTATCTATTTTGCTGGGACTCAACTGGTGCTGGAGAAGGTGGCATTAGTGGTTAAGCGAAGGGCTCCAGCAATGGTGGTGGAATCTCCACAGTTGGTTTATCTTCAGAAAAATGGCCCACTGGAGATGGACTAAATTGCTGTGAGTTGTACTGAGCCACTTCTTCATTATGTTCTGCAAAAAACAATAACAAATTTATTATTTAAATTCTTTACTCTATAATATTACTATTTTATTTTAAATATATTGTCCAAGTTATCAAAATACATACCATTGTGGGGAAGGCTAGCTCTCGAGCTGTGGTTTGTGGTCCATGGAATCTTTCACCCATTATGTTCAGCACCCGCAGCTCCCATTGTGAAAGAGAAGCAGAACATGGCCCCCCCACCTGTCCCTGCACGAGATCTATGTAGAACTACAGCATTTGTTTTGTCATGTGTTTAACTAGTCGGTTCTGCAAGACCGATACATCTACAACAATAAAATATTTAAATACAACTTTAAACACTAAGCTACAATAAAAAACTCACTAACATATTTATTTCTTCTAGGTTTCCTTCTTTGACCCTAGATTCATAAACATATGTGGGGGTAACACTATTCATAAACATTTATTTTGTAGGCAAACATGTTTAGGTAAAGGTTCTCATAACTTTGTGAAAAGAAAAACATAATGACAACTTGTCCAGTTACTTATTTAAAAAAAACAATATAACAAAACAAAAATATGTCTAATCCACACAGGCGTAACATGATCAATAAACATCCCTTCCTGAGATGAACAAAGCTATGTATTTTGTCAAGCACACGTTATTGAAAGTAAAGTGCACTAGCGATAATAATGACCGTATCACTTAAAAAGGTACTCGAGGCGCACTTAAATTCGAGAAATAAGAAACAAGTTTACGTTTCGCGCGGTCTGTAAGACGAATGTTTATGAATCTAAGGTTAAAGTATAAATAAATGTAAATTATATACACATACCTTATGCACATTTTCTAAGGTACACTCTTGTCACGAAAAAGTTTCAAATTCATATTAAAATCACTTTTAAAATATAGCGCTTTCCAATCACTGTCGGCAAGTTTTGACAAACATAACAAGAAACCATAGCCAATAATAAGAGTTTTTCGAAGTTTTTGACAAGCTATACTTATCATTCGCTCCGAACATAGGAAAAATAAACAAAGTATTTAGTCTATGGATACGATAAACGATATAAGATTCGAACATTTGTTAGAGTAGGGCATGTGCGATACATTCGGAGTAATGTCGTATCGTTTCGAATATGTCGTTGTCGATTTTGCGAGTAGACGCCCAGAGGGCAAAGCGGCCTACGGTCTAACAACTAGACCAAAGCGTGGATAACTACTCCACTTTTGCTTTGTGGGTAGACGGCTATTTCATCTGGTTCATATACAAGGCGTAACATAATAAACGCAAGACCTAAAAGTAGTTTGCTGCGCCCTTAGTGCGCTATAATAAACTAAATTTATTCTTGATTCGAAGCAATACGGAGATTCCAAATGCATTTATAAAACGTATTTCTCAATTCGCACACATACACGTACAAGTTTCATTGTTAATTGGGTTATACAAGTGCGTAAAAAAGGGGTTAAAAATTTTAAAATTGGAAAAAATATATGTTCTTTGGAAGTTATGAAGCAATTATCTAATCGGGGTGTCTGAGGTGCAGTCCTAACTATGTTAAACCGCAATGTTCTTTGAGATAACCAAGTTCAAGCAGCGTTCGGCTATGCTTGTATAAGATGAGTGACCCTTTGTGGCATTTTCATATTAACGCACTGTTGGTCACGGTTATCACCTAATGTGGTAGTCGTTAAGCCAAGTTGCAAGCCAGCCCATAAGCTTGATAACTTTCAAGAGTAGATTGCTACAATTTAATCAAGCATAAGCTATTTTTAGAAAAATAAAATCTAAAGATAATGTAGTTTCCATGATGCATTATACCTGTAGATACACCTCGCAGCCGTGATAAATATCCCCTCGTCGATACAAACAGCCGTACACATGTGCGGCAGCGCCTCCGACCGCGAGTGCACCACGCGAGCGATCCACGGGAACTCCTGCTCAGTCACGTAAGTACCCTTCACATGGTAGTTCTCTAGAGACGAGAAAACTGAAACGACCTTATTATTAAGCAGTATGCCCTCACTTAACCTCCTTGACAGATGTGGAGCACGCAACATGGTCAGATTAGTCTGGGTCCTTCGACACACGGGAGTTGAGGGCAATGAGCGTGCGGAAGACTTTGCTAAAAAGGGATCTATGGACAAATTCGTAGTTCCTGAACTGTTCATAGGCATACTTGATGGCGCCTGTAGAAGCGCTCTTTACAAACATGCTAAGGAACAGCATAGGAAAGAGTGGGAAGCGAACGCAGGCCTAAGACACTCCAAGGAATTCACCACCATATGGAGCAAAGTTGAGAGCAAGAGGCTACTAAAACATAATATACCTCGTTTAAGGCACCTATCGGAGCAAAGCACAGGAGAACATCTACACAAGATGAATCTATCCAGCGACGTGGTATGCAGAAGCTGCAACACAGAAACTGAGACCATGAAGCATGTCCTCTACAAATGCGACGCACTGGCGGCGTGGCGAATAAATCTACTGGGGGTAGCCTATCCATCTTCAGAGGTACATCACGCTCGTCCTCCCTGATAAAACCCACAATCTGTTACAGAGTGTATTTGGATTATTAGGCCCTAAGAGCATTAGGGCAAAGGGCAGCAAAAAAGATCACACCAGGTCGAAGTGCGTTTCCTTTCAAATATTGATACCTCACACCTGCCTCGCTGGCGAGTCTAAAGAATCCCTTCTTCGCTTAGCGTAGTGATTGCACGCTTGCCTTCTTGTCCGGTGACGTTCTAAAGGCCCCGCGGCAAACAGCGTAGATTATTCACACACACAGGCACACACCTTTCTCGTCGGTCCGTGCAGAGCGCCACGACAAGACGCTGTTAGTAGTTCTATAAGTGGACCTATGGGTAAATACATACTTGCATCCCGTGGTATTACCAGTAGGAAAAAATAAGAAGGCCAAGGGCTACTACGTGGTAAGTTGATATCCACATCATATCAACCCATCACGTGAGGACGTCGTCATTGTTTTAAGAGTTCTATCAAGTTCATTTACTTCTAACGTCAAAAAATGTTAAAATTTGTAACTGCGTAACAGCGGTGGCTCAACAGAATCATCGTACTGTCTTATTTCTGAAGGGAATCAAAGATGTTTAAAACAATTTTCTTGTCTATATTTCATGGGAATACTCCACGGAACAGATTGCTGGAAAAATAGATTTAATACTAACAGGTCTGATTCAAATTATTTTTATTATTTAACTGCCTTCTCGCCGGATCAATCAACAGGTTGAAACTAATATCTTCGTCCGTAAGGAGAGTACTAGGCGAGCACAAAGCAAACTGTAATATTATCAAAATACATTTCAACATGTTCAATGCGAAAGAAAACAGCTTATTTTTATTGATATTTTATTGTTTTCTATATTATACAAGTCATATTTATATACTACAGAAATTGTAGTGATAAAACGTATTACAAACAAACTTATATATTTGCGAAATAAACGTAATAATAAACATATTTACTTTTAATCTGGCAACATTAATTTTATATAAATGTGTAAATAATTTTGTAAACTTAGGAATGTTACGCATGGTTTATTAAAATAGTATGTGATACCAAACTGAACGATATTTATTGGTTAGTATATTGATTATTACAGAAAAGACACTTAAAAATTAAGTTTTAAAATTAAATTAGGTAGGTACCATTTATATTTAAATTACAATTATACTGGCGTTATATTTGATAGCAACTTTTTTAATGAAATAAAGTTGCATTTATATAATTTACTTCACTCGTTGTTACGGGTTACACAATACAAAATTAAAAATGAAGATGATAATCTTCATTTTTAATTTTCTATTGTGTCCACTTTAAAAACTCCACTTTTAGTAGATGGCAAAATGACCTTCTTTTTTCAAAATTATAAACCTTTTTAATATTCTTTTTTCGAGCCAGTATCATACACAGATAATTAACTATTAAAAAATACAATTTAAATTAAAAGCCCTATTACACGATCTCATATTTGTCGGGGTGGAAGGACACCTCCTGGGAGAAGTCCACGGGGGCTCCATCTTCAGCGTGCGTGATCTTGGTGGCTGCCAGCAGTGCCAAGGAGGTGTCGGACGTCCAGGTTACGGATAGAGGGAAGAAGTCGTTAGGTATCGCCGGGGTTACACTGTAGAACAATGGTGTATGTCTATAAAACTTCATACCTTTAGCAATATCGTGCCTTTGGATGGTGGCAATAATGCTGGGCCAGTTCGATCCGCCAATAAATCTGACGTGCTGAATGAGAGAGGGAGAGGGGAGGGAGAGAGGGAGAGGGGGCAGGAGAGAGGGAGTGGGAGAGTGGGCTCGGAAGGGGGAGAATGAGGAGAGGGAGAGAAAGGAAGAGAGGGAGAGGAAGTAAGAGAGAGAGAGAGAGAGGGGAAGAGAGCACAAATCTATACAAAATCTAAGACCTCACACAGGTACCTATGTAGTCGGCCTCATTTTGGTAACTTGTGATTGACTTTTTTGGCTGGTATTCAATGAATTCACTTTCAGTAGCATTTAGCGATATTTTTCTGCGATATACTCACGTAAACTCGAGGCTGCCAGTCTTCTGCTGCTTGTTGATGACGGGTATGCTCCAGATGAGCGTGCGGCCCTTCTGCGTGTAGCTGCCCTCCCACTGGTGGACCACCACTGCAGTATTCCCGGAACTGTTGACACGGTTATGTTTGGTCAGATCGATTATTCGCAGCTGATTATTTGTGTATAAATAATATAATTACATATTTTAAGATCGTTATGGAACATAATGCGAGTGGCGATAGAATAGAATAGACTTCTATGTTATCGAAAACATGGTGTACAATATTTAGTGTGGTTTTAGTTCTATAGAGATTGAGTACATGTTTTACAATAGTGAAACATGTAGATCACCTCTATGGAACTAAAACACATGTAACTTTTGTGTGTGTGTGTGAATGATCTACGCTGTTGGCCGCGGGGCCTTTACAGCTTCACCGGACAAGTGGATGACCGTGCAACCACTACGCTCGAGCCAGAAGGGCAAGGGGGCAACTAGCTCAAGGGCGCCTCAAGGAGCAACGGCCTCGGCTTGGGCAGTCGCTATGAGGGAGGTCGTATACTAGTTGTCTTCGTCACTGACCGGTGGGAACACATGTAGCGACCCTTTTACATAATCAAACCACCTTCTACAAAATCACAGATTTTGTAGCGATTTATAAGGCCATCTGTGCGCCATTCGTGAACCTATTTATTTATTTATTCTTTATGCACAAATGTATGTACAAAGGCAGACTTAATGCCTGAGGCATTTTCTCCCAGTCTACCTTAGGGTGGTGTGGAAACATGTGTGGTAGGTGCGAAAATACGAAACTAAAATTGTAAGAAAATAAATATAAAATAAAATAATAATATATATATATATATATATATATATATATATATATATATATATATTCTGGATTCTGCCAACATTTCGAGTAGGTACTCGTGTAGTTTTTTTTTTTAAAAGAGAGACGGTTCGTTACCATCCTGAGTTCCTGAGGCAACCTGCAGTTCCTGCATTCCAACGAAGGATAGATTGTACGAAGAAGAAGGAGTGAATAAAATCAGAACGATGAGAAGGGCACTGAAGAAGACGATTACTTGAGGAGCGAAGATTTTTCTCGTGAATGGAGCACAAATATTGAAATTGGGAAGTAAGATAAGTAGGCGAGGCTGAAGAATGGAGAATAGAAAATAGTGTTGTCAGTGCCCTCTGAGTTCTACGCTGACGAATAGGCAACCACTTTCAGTAAAAACGATGCACTGACACATGACCCTACCCACAGACCACGACCCACAAAAAAAAATAAAAGATGTTCCCTTTGACAAATCCTCCGTTCAACCGTTCGCCACAGCGTTCCTGCCAAACCCACAACGGTCTGGCATGCAAAATTCATAGAATAACATTAATTTGCGATCATTTTAATTCTATAACATCACGCTAGAACCCTTGCGGGGTAGGCAGAGAGTACAGAACTCCAAAGGTAGAAGCTTACTCCATGTGGTTGTACTTACGGCAACGGTATGTGTATGTTGACGTCGGACAAGGTCAGGTGGTCCTGTTCAAGCTCGTACTCAATGTTGACGTCACAGCCGCCGTTAGTGCCTTCAGACGGCCAGCAGTTTACTATAAAAAGAAGAAAAATATGAGGGGTTCAGTCTATGAAAGTTCTACCCTTGCCCAATGACGGCCATTCAGGGTGATATGAGGCGAGTTCACCGCTTTTTAGGCTTATCACGCTGCCTATGTCTGTTTTCTGAAATCCATTTGGTTCGGGTCAGATGACCAGCCTATTTTCAATGTTTACAAGTTTTTATATAACTTGCATTGTTCGTATGTCTGTCTGTCTGTCTGTCTTACCGGTTCAAATTTATTGCGTTTCTCAAGCATTTGCAGGTATCCGATTGAGCTTAAATTTGGCATAGGTATGTAAGTTCGGTGACAATGCAATAATATAGTTCCATGGAGCTGGTGTGGTCTGCAGTTGGAAGGCATAGGAACATGTTAACTACACATAACCCCCTCGTGTTACGGCTTATTAGATTGGTGTTGACTAGTACTTTACAACCAGATGGTTTTGAGGGTCTGATGATGTCTGCTCAAGTAGTCGTACTCGTGAACGGGTGTTGCTTGTGGAGACTGGTACACCTAGGATCCTCTAGCTTTTCATTATAAAGTCGGAAGTCATCACACTGGAGCTGGATCGCATAAATGATTTTGTATAATATAAAATGTGTGCATCTATACAAAAAAGATGAAATAATAAATGGAGAATCAAACAAAAAAAGATAAGCCCACTAGCTGGATCTTCTTAGAGGAGGCCGCGCTTCGATCCGGTGGTAGATTAGTAAGTTAAAAAAAAGTTAATATGACAATTTGTAAACACCCCCACAGGGTTTATGCAAAATATACAATTTGAGTTTGAGATTATGAAGCTGGCCAATGGAATCACCCAATTACTTAATATAACCTATACTGTAGACCTGAATGGCATCCAAGATCTGATGATGGAGCCGAAGGTGGCCAACGGAACTACCCAATTACTCAACATTACCACACCATGTTTGAGCTTGTTAGGTTTGCCTTGACGAGTACTATGGACGCAGATGGTGTCATAGGTCTGATGATGAAGCCGAGAGTAGTTCCATTGGCCATCTTTTAGGTATGTCTTTTCTCTTTATCACTCTCTCTCTTTTCGGAGATCTTCAAAAGATCTCCAATTGGTTTTATTATAAAAGCTCGTTTTTAAAAAGGTATTTATTTATTGAGTTCTTAGATTTACGCGAATATTACAGATGAAATAAAACTATTTTACGGATTTTATCGCTGTTTATTTTTGATTTTTAGTTCCCGACGTTTCGAGTGCTTTGCAGCATCCATGGTCACAGGAGGGACTGAGGTGTTAGACGTCCAAAAGGATCGACCAACAACAACAAAAATAATTAAGAAGTTTGAGGGTACCCCGGGACAACTATGCCTTTTGGACGTCTAACACCTCAGTCCCTCCCGTGACCATGGGTGCTGCAAAGCACTCGAAACGTCGGGAACTACAAATCAAAAATAAACCGCGATAAAATCCGTAAAATAGTTTCATTTTAGGTATTTATTTAATTATTTTTTTTACAGCAGTTCAGGGTCCTGCAATCTGTCGAATCAGATATACAGCTGGAGGTTATGTGTGTGTATTAGGCTTGCATGGTATGCGTCCAGTGGCGCATTTAATTATTTGTTTTCATCATCATCATAATCTCAGCCTGTACTTGCCCACTGCTGAACATAGGCCTCCTCAATGGCTCTCCGGTCCGATGCTACCTGCATCCAACGACTTCCTGCGATCCTTACGAGATCCTCAGTCCATCTGGTAGGCGGCCGTCGTACGCTGCCAATACGTGGTCTCCACTCTAGAATCTTTCTGCCCCAACGCTCGTCCAATCTTCGCGCTATGTGGCCCGCCCATTGCCACTTCAGCTTACTAATCCTATGGGCATGATGGTGACCTCATGTCTTCTACGAATCTCCTCATTCTTGATTCGATCACGTAGTGAAACGCCGACCAAAGCTCTTTTCGTAGCTCGCTGAGTTTTTTGTTTTACAAATAGTATATTTTACAAATATCTATAGGACGCCTTAAGGAGGTTTTTCGTTTAACCTTATGAATGTTTTGTGTGCCAAGATATTAGGGTGACTTTTGAGACGGTTTTGTAGCTTGAAAGCTTCTCCAAAATATCTACTTAAGAATAAATAATCACCGTCACGCCTATATTACCCAAGCGGGGATGGCAGAGGTGTACTGTGTCCACCCACTTTTCGCCGACGCTGTTAGGTTTCGGAAAAATTATATTAGGTTCCTACCTAATATCATTTTTCCAAGATTTAATTACCCAAAATTTTAAATTTCAATAGAAAAATTTCTAGTATCCCTACTAGGACTTTTTCTATTGAAAAATTAAATTTTTCCGACCTAAGATTATACAACACAAGCCACTACATTTTACACTCGTTACTGTGAACAACCTTTCCGTTAGATCTGAACGCTTCTTTATCGACTTTGCACGAGATAAAGAATGTTTTGGGGAGTTTTGGCGGGAAGTCGAAGAGTGATGTTGTCAATTTGTTTTAATTTCCAAAACTTGTTATTTCGACTAATAATGTGTAATGTTGGTGGAATAATAACCATTATGTGTTCTGATATGTGCACGAGTGAAGGTAATTGTAACAAAGTGATAAAATATGCCTTTGCGACTTCCCTCAAAACGGCCGTTGCAATTGGTATGTAAAGTGTCAACCGCTTTACTATCCAGGGTGGGGTACTTCATTAATTTCCTTATCAATGTTGTCATCAAATTCCGATGAATTTGATGTCGAATTAATTTAAACAAACACGATTATATATCTCACTGGACACTGGCAAAATAAACTTATAATTAGTGTGAAGCCATAACTTGAAGAATAAGAAGAAGTGTGTTTTGAAAATTAAAAATTTTCTACCTAGGGAAGGGTAATTTTTATAAGGTAAGGTATAGAAGATTATAAGGTAATTTTCATATGGCCAGAGTATTTTTGTGTGTGAAAAGATTTTTTCTTTTGATCGTATTAAAGGTCAATCAATTTGATTTTAAGTCTACAATATATTACGAGACAGAGAAAGGTATACGAATATGCGTGTGCAAGAAAAAGAAAGATACACACCAGATAAAGGTGCGGCCTTATCGTCGTTAGCGTTTGCAAGCCTCCACTTGAGCACGCCGACGTCGCTATTAAGCGGGAACGCACGCTGGCTCTGCTTCAATCCGATCACTCCGCTAGATCTGAACGCTTCCTTATCTACGTTCGGGTGAGTCTGGGAACATAAGCACATTGGTACGTTATTGATAGTATCAACCTTAATTACTAGGTACTTTACAAACCGTATGTGCTACTTAAATTTATTAATTTGTTTTCTTTATGTGTAGTATCTGTGCCTTAACCTTATAAGTATATTTAGTGGATAATGGTGTTGGCTGTGTAATTACTTATTTGTTATAAGTCTGATATATTGTATGTGCTATTACATAGCTGTTTGTTATCCTAAATAAAATAATGTATACAGATAAATAAATACAGAAGATGGAACATAATTAACGCCTTAAATTAGTTTATTCTAAATCGGTAACGGAATTGATTCCAACTATTTTTAATGTTCTTATGAGGTGACGAACAATGAGAGTGGAGGAAGCCAGAGAGGTCTATCTGTAAGAAAAGGACCTGTTGGAACTCTGTTGTCTCTGTCTACCCGGCAAGGGATCTGGCGTGATGATATGGATAGATTTTATTATTAAAAACTATAGTTGTCTCACTATTGGGCCCTCCACGTTTTCCACTCTCCTCTGTCAGTTGCTATTTCAAGCCAGTAATTCAAAAAGGCATACAGTTTATTCCGCTATCTCATCTTCCTATTCAGAATTCCCATTCATAATGTATGTAAAACATAAAAAAAAGCCGTCACGCCTATATTCCCCAAACGGGTGTGGCAGAAGTGTACTGAGTACACCCACGTTTCGCCGACGATGTTAGGTCCCATGTAATAGGGGGCGAGCCTATTGCCATATACCGGCACAATTCCAGACTCCGGAATGTACTGGTAAGTTTTCTATCTATCTATCTATAACATCACGCCAGATCCCTTGCGGGGTAGGCAGAGAGTACAGAGTTCCAACAGGTTCTTTCCTTACATACCTCTCTGGCTTCCTGCACTCTCATAGTTCGTCTCATACACGCTCGCCGGTTACAGAGACTCTTGACTTTTCCTTCAGATAAGACTCGGTTCATTTGGTCGTGGTAAGATAGTCTAGGTCTTCCCCGGTACCTGCATCCTTCCACTGGGAAGTTTTCGTCAGAAAAACTACACTATCCGACCTAGGATTTGAACCCAGGACCTCGTACTCACAGATGCGCTTTGCCACTAGACCAACGAGGCAGTCACACTTTTTTACACTTACTTACACACTTTTTTAGTTGCAGACAATGCTGTTTCGTCTACAGTCCGCTATATTAAACTAAATTAATTCATAAGTCAAAGAAATACGGCGATTTCGAATGCACTTTTCATAAAAACATATCTCTTAATACCGCACACACAAAAACCAACTTACCTGCAGTTGTAATGGTCTGGAGTCCTTATTGTCAACGTGAACGTGTATGCGTCCAAATTGTTCATTCGTTATGCGCAGTGTCAGCAAACCTGTACATAAATATTGTTACGTTTGGGGTAATTAAATGCCGAATAACGTGCGAAGTACTTTATTAGGCGCTGTACGCACAAAACAGTACGTCGAATGCAAGTACGAACACGAACTAATCACACACTAGTACCACTCTCGTTAGTACCCAAATACTGCTTCCAAGTCGCTGAGTCACTCGTAGTATCTGTATATCGTTGCTAGAGTCGCCGGTGTATTCCACTTAGATCGCTTGTTCTCCGAATTGATCACTATCGCTTCCGAGAAGACTGTGTCCGTCCCCGCGCTGTGCGTTCCTTTTATACTCGTATGAAACGCGAACCCTCTAAGTGCATCGGTAGAAGTACATCGAACGATAGCGGGCGCGGCCCACAAAGCGGTATTTTTTTTTTTTTTTAAAACGTAGCCCCCACACTAGGATTTATTCCTGTGTCGTGGGTGCGTTTACAAACATGAAAATTCACATACACAAATACCCAGACCGGAACAAATAATTGTGGATCACACAAAGATTTGTCCCGTGCGGGACTCGAACCCGCGACTATTAGACGCAGTGGGCAGAGCGGCTTAAGCTCTTAACCACTGTGCTAAATCGTCCGTCGCAAAATTATCGTCGTATTACATACCTATTGTAAGTGAACAAAGAGGTACTTGTACACCGCGACCGCGCGCCGGCGATAATTAAAGGGGAGGAACCTTTTAGACGTTTCAGCACTTGAGCGCGGATTCTAGATCTTTCTATGCAGATCTCCGGGGGGCCTAAGGGTGTGTTATGCGTTTTAGAATCAACATCCCCCGATAAAGACTTTTCAAGATAACGGGGTATGTTCGGGTCGTAACAATATACAAACAATTTATCAGAGTACTGTATCGGACGTTGAGTTGGATAGCAATAGAAAACCTAGCGATAGTCTATCGATACTACTCGGACTTCCCAAAATGGCAAGGATATTAATATAGAATAGTCATACAAGGATCTTTTGGCCTGCGCTCAAAATCGGAACTAATGCTGTCATCAAGTGATATGTCGCCGTCGACACGCTCGCCGGTTACAGAAACACTGGACTTGCCCTTCAGATAAGGCACGGTCTATTTGGTATCTAACTATCGTTACTATCGATATTATTGTTTGTAGTTTATCACCTATCTTGGATCGACCTTTTTTTTCTGGGGAAAATTCTTCATTGGACTTCCGCGAGCCTCGGAGGAAGCTCGCGTGTTGGATTTCCACCGACTAAAGCGTGTTCCACCGGTGCCCCTCTTGTGCCGCGCTCCGAAGAGCCCGCCATCACGGGGAGATTTAATACACGCTCGCCCCCGCACCAACACGGTGCTCACGGCGACGTGGGCCCCACCACCCCACCGTCCTCCTCGGGGTCGCTCGTGAAGGACGCTCAGGGCGACCCCTTGCGTCCGCGACCCCGAAGGCCCCCCTGCAGGGGGGGTCGCTCGTCAAATATTACGGCGTGTCATCGTATTCGTATCCCCACACGAGTTAGCCCGTATTCTTAAGCTTCGAGCTATTGGGCTGATCTTGGATCGACCTAGCCGAATTTTTATTTTATTTTTAAAATGTTGGACAAAAAACAGTTACATGTTCTGTGTTACATAAAAAAAACATGTAGATTGATACTGGATAAACATATAACCCACGGCTTTGTCCATGGAATAAACTAAAATGCTGTTAAAAAGAATAATCGCTGAAAATGTGCGCTGGCCGACCAGCATGTATATGTATGGAAAAAAAAAACAACAACTAAAGATTTCTACTTCTAGACGAGCTAAGTTTATTATTGATCATCTTTTTAAATTGATACTCCGAGTGGGCAAAGATGTCAACATCAGGAAGTAGACGTAGTGAGACCCGCACACCAGCGTTAGTTCTGCACCTAGGTGTGTAGAACAAACAGGGTGCGCGAACCCCACGCACCATCGCAGTTCTAAGTACAACATAACATATGTCATTCGTGAGGTCATTACAGTCAAACTTATTATTACATAAGCCAAAGAGCATCATACTCATAAGCAAAATCCTGCTTAACCTTAGTGATCGCTAAGAACAATTTAGAATTCACAAAAATTCAATGTTTTGTTTGCTACAATATGAATTAGAGTTGCAAAAATATAGAAACTATCAAAAGTATTGGCAGGTCTGTACTATTTATTACAAGGGTTTTTTTGGTACGAGGTCCAAATCGGAATTAACGCCGACATCAAGTGAAATGTCACTTAATGACAGTTCGCTGAGTTGCCATTTGCTGCCAAAGTCGGTCTGAGATGGGAGACCACGTATGTCATCTTGTGATTGTCTATACTCATACTCACAGCCATACTTGTTCGTTTGCGTTAAATACCTTTATACTATAAAGTTGTAGGTCTTACCGCTAAGCTCAAAACTCTGTATATCGCCATCTCTTCCTACGACCAGGTTGAGACGTTCTTCGAACCGTAAATGTACACTGCGAACAAGTGCGAAATGTGTTTTGTTGAATAGTTTTTATATATACTTAGATAAATAGATTTCCAGTGAGATTCTCCCCCAGTCCTTAGGGGATTAGACACTGCAATTAGGGATAAACAACTTCTAAAAACGAGGCCGATAGGAGGATTCAGACAGCGTTTTGGAAGCTTCCTCATGCCTTTTAGTCACCCATCCCCCAAAACCAAAAAACGAAAGCCTGACCATGTGCATCTTCCGGGTTATGAGCCGAGACGTGGACGCTCTGTAAGAGTCGCTTATTGAGCTATAGAGTGTTATGCTTGAAGTTTCTATAGAAGATAGAATCAGAAATGAGACTATCCTGCATTGTAGTAAAGTCACAGACGTAGCTCTGAAGATCAACAAAATGAAGTGGCAATGGGCTGGTCACATTTGCCGTAGAACCGACAACCGATGGAGCAATCGAGTTTTGGAGTGGAGAATAAGATACGGCACACATAGTGTTACGATTCGACATAGTCGATTTCCCTTTTCCCACCACTAATGTCCATTTCCCCTCCATATCATATCCCCGCCAAATTCAGTTCCCGATTCCGGTTCCGAACAGCACTTCGCTAACACGTACGCGCTGCGAAGATTATTAAAATGCAATCATATTCTTAAATTCTGAAAAAATCAAATGGCCGGCCAGATCAATTAGCAGGAACTGTTTGTGTGGCCCACGAAAGCGTCGACAAAATTGTGTTCACCAGTGAGCGTCGAGACTCGGCGCTGAGCGATCAGGAGGTGAGTCCCAACTGTTTTCCCAACCTATCAATTTACAGTCCACTTAACAAACAAAGCAACACGGAACGGGTGGGACGCTCCCCGCGAGATGGAGTGACGACTTACATAGCCGGCAGGAACTGGATGTATAAAGCCGAGGATAGGGCTCGGTGGCGCACACTAGAAGAGGCCTTTGTCTAGCAGTGAACGTCTTTATGCTGATGGTGAACTTATATATAGTTTTGTACTCACGGCTTGTGATGAGCAGTGGGCTAAAGGGTGTTGTATTAGTGGGTTATGTACTCACGACTTGTGATCAGCATTGGGCTAAAGGGTGTTGTAATAGTGGTCTATGTACTCACGACTTGTGATCAGCAGTGGGCTAAAGGATTATGTACTAGTGGGTTATGTACTCGCGGCATGTGATCAGGAGTGGGCTAAAGGATGATGTAATAGTGGGTTATGTACTCTCAGCTTGTGATCAGCAGTGGGCTAATGGATGATGTATTAGGGGGTTTGTACTCACGGCTTGTGATCAGCAGTGGGCTATGGAGGTTGTACTAGAGGGTTATGTTCTGACGGCTTGTGTTCAACAGTGGGCTAAAGGATTATGTACTAGTGGGTTATGTAGTCACGGCATGTGATCAGGAGTGGGCTACAGGATGATGTACTAGTGGGTTATGTACTCTCGCCTTGTAATCAGAAATGGGCTATGGATGTTGTACTAGTGTGTTATGTACTCACGGCTTGTGATCAGCAGTGGGCTTGGCGACCTCAGCGCGGGAGGGCGCGGCTTGCGTCGCGGCCGCGTCGCCCTCACTGCGCAGGCGCGACACGAAGGACTCCGTGTCCGTGCCGCGGGACCCCAGCTTCATGGCCGACCGACCCGCCGGACGAGCACTGCCGAATTATAAATTACCCCTATATTCCCCAAGCGAAGATGGTAGATGATGTACTGTGAACTGTTACGGTTTCGGCCCAAAATTGGGAGTTACGGTTCCGGCAGAGAACCGGCCGAAACTAGGGCCGAAATAATATATCAATGTCGACCTAAAATCCAAGCTACTACTAACTAATTTTTTATAGAAATGCTGAACTTTGTATGTTCACATCGTTAAGTTAATACAGTCGGTAGTGTAGTGATCACATCGAGTTCCCAACGAGATGAACGATTATTCATAAAAAAAATCACTACTTCAGCTGCCTACTTCGGTAGTTCAGTGGTTACAGCGGATTATGTGTTTAATTCAAACTCAAAGTGTTTTAATATGTGTAACCAATATTTCACTAATACTTTGATTTGAGCAAGAATTATGTTATTAACACAGGATATTATCTGAATTAGGCGTTGTCACAGCGTATAATATATAATAATATTAGCCCTGTTAAGAAAACTGTCCCACCGTTGGGCACGGGCCTCCTCTCAAACTGAGAGGGTATACATTATTATTTTTTTAATTCTTGTAAAATTAACTAACTCTTTACTTTAAACAGTTTGATTTTATATCTGTTGCCGAACCCTTGACGTCTGTTTCATAAATCCCTAAATTAAGGGGCTACCGCAACAAACACGAGTTTTTGACTCTATGCACTTCAAGAAGTATATGGACTAGAGACTTAATGTTTAGAAATTGATTTTTGACCGTATATTTTAGGATCTGATAAAAGGAACACGATTAAATGAAATTTACTCGATAGAAAAAAAAACTAAAGTCATCTCTATTGCTTTTCATTTCCTTATTCCAACGCAAAACGTTTAAGAACTAGTCAATAGAATTTACTTAAAACATAGAGAATAATCGTAGCAAGGTTCTCGTAACGCAGTTATTTATTTCATTGTGTATTTTTTTTTTGAAAATGATAAAATTTGTTTGCCATATTCCTTTGCGGTGTAGGCAGAGAGTGCAGAGTTCCAACAGGTTCTTTCCTTACAGACCTCTCTCGCTTACTCCACTCTCATAAAATAGGCACAATAGGAATTATAACAATAAGACTAAAAGCTAAATAGCTTAGACTAAGACTGGTCTAGACTGAGCATTGCTAATGAAAATGGCGCCTAAAAGCGGCCTCAGTAGCGCACTATGTGTGCGTGACGCCAGTGATCGATATGTTCAAAAGCTGTCAATGTGCGCGTGCGCGTGCGTACTACAATTTATCTACCCTATGGGTAAATAAATTTTATGCAGTTTCCGCAAACAATGTTCTCTATTTTTTTAATAAGTCTAAGCCCTCCACACTTTCCCACCATTGTAACACCTGTAAGCCAGAATCCACAATGGTCTCCTTAGACGACGCCAAGGTTTGAACCTTGGGGTATCCAACGAAGCGCTTGAATTGTCTTGGAACCCGCAACAAATTTAATTCGAAAGAAAACCAGGAGGAGTAGGACCAATAAAATTCCACTTCCCCCCTCCTTTGCAAAGCGGGAGACACAAAAAATTTGCAGATCAGCCATAGAGAAGGAGACCACAACTAGGATAAGCGCAGTTGTAAAGCACCACGGATACGAAAAATATTAACAGGCCTTATTTGTGAGTCTCATGTTTGATTACAGTAATAGGTATGGCAAAAACGCTTGAACGCACGGAAATGTTCTCTATTATCTGGACAAGTAATTTATCTAAGCTAATGAGACTGGACTCACGTTTCACGCGCTGGTGTGGTCGGTATCTTCTCAGCGATAGGCTCTGTGGAGGCAGAGCTTGACATTGATGAGCTGCCGAACCCGCTTCCTGTGTAACAGACAAATAAAATTCAATTCAAATAAATGTTCACACTTATTATACTTAAACGGATTAGGCTGGTCACCTAACCCGAATGGACGCCGACAGGTATAAAAATAAAATAATTACCGATTTAAAATAAGTGGATGTCAGGATGCCAAACGATCGGTTTTATTTCAAAACAAAAGTGCCGGATTATCTGCACAAAATATTGGCAGAATCATCTCAACGTTAATATAGTGTAAGTATTGTATGTTTATATACCTAATATATATGTATATATATAGTAGCTAGTATAGAGTCTTGATCTTTAATTCCGACAGAACAGATGCATTTGTTCGGCGTGCCGTCCATGGTACGCCCAACATTTTGCGCCAACACCACATTTCGAATGCATCTATTCTCGATCGGATTCGGGGCTTGTAAGTCCAGGTCTCAGAAGTGTACGTAAATATGGAGAAGATATGGGTGCGCATGAGTTTGATCTTAGTGTTCCGATTGATGCTACGGTTCTTCCAAATCTTCTCCAATCGCTTCACCGCCGATTTTGCCATCTGGGCTCTTCTTATGACTTCCTTGTCACAGTCACCATCATTGGTTATCAATGACCCTAAGTATACAAACTCCTGGACCACGGCAAGATCGCGCAATTCGTGAGTGCGCGTCATAGCTATTCGTATATATATTTTATTCCTTATGGATATGTATGTATTATATTAAAGGTCCATATATATTTTTACTTCAGATAGTATGATTATATATTTATTTTTCGCTATTTCTATCTTTCTTTCTCACCTAACTCAGATTTGCACCTGCTTCACTAGTTTCTGCATCACCCTAAGGTAGACTGGCAGAAAATGCCTAAGGCATTAATTCCGCCTATGTGCCAACAGTGCATAAAGTATAAATAAATAAATAAAAATAAGTACCGAACGGGTCCCAGAATGTGGACATGGTCGTCGTGGTATGCCTAAAAAGCGGTGGAGCGAAGACCTCGATGCATAACGGCTTGAATGGTCATCACTGGCCAAGGATAGAATTGTATTGCAGGCGGAGGCGAAGACCTTGGCTCAGCAATAAGATGAGTGGCACACAATAAGATCTATTAAATTTGTCTTTAACTAAATCCATGTGAAATCCATAATGTGTGAGTTAAACTATAATTATAGTTCTAAAAAGAGTACAAATGTTCTAGATAAAAGTTATCCCTACCAGACAAAAGTACTGCCTCGTTGGTCTAGTGGCAAAGCGCATCGCCTTGTGATCACGAGTCCTGGGTTCAAATCCTAGTTTGGACAAGTGTAGTTTTTCTAACGTAATCTTCCCAGTACAAGTCCGGATTCTGGACTTGTGCCCGGTAATTGGCAATAGGCTCGCCCCCAATTACATGGGACCTAACATCGTCGGCGAAACGTGGGTGTACTCAGTACACCTCTGCCACCCCCGCTTGGGGAATATAGGCAAGGTTTTTTTTTTATTAATCTTTAAGGCCTTGGACAGTAAAAGCGCACTGATTAACGCGGAGGCGTGCGCGATGGTGGGAGCGACTAAATTACTATCTTAAATTGCGTTTTATGGGTTGAGTTGCCTCAAGCACACACCGAACCGATGGGATATTTTGTGCTGCCCTGTACCCTAACGCTCTTACGTACCTGGTGATCCAAATACTCCCTGTAACAGATGGTAAATTACGCCAGGGGGCAAGAGCCTGTATTCCTCTGGAGATGAATAGGAAAATACTAACCGAACGACATCTGTGAGCGCGGTGGCTGTCCTCTCTTGGCAGCTTCTAATCTCTCGCGCTGTAATTCTTTGGCGCGTTCCCTCATACGATTAGCAGCTTCGCGCTCTTGTGTCTGCCGCACCGCTTGATATATTTTCTCTTCGTGAGAATCCATCTCAACAAATGAGCGTACCTGGAATAAAGATAACACCGTCACGCCTATATTCCCCAGAGGGGGTGGCAGAGGTGTACTGAGTACACCCACGTTTCGCTCACTAACTTATAACAAACAACACTATAAATAATAGATAGCAACCCTTTTTGATTTTAATCTGTGCTTCCGCCTCCAGTTCACTTTCTGTGTGATTGTCTTTCTCAATGCTGATTTTCTATCTATATCAACACGCCAGTTCCCTTGTGGGGTAGGCAGAGAGTATAGAGTTCCAACAGGTTCTTTCCTTACAGACCACTCTGGCTTCCTCCACTCTCATAGTTCGCTTCATACACGCTTGCTGGTAAAGATTTAATTATATCCTGATTTTAAATAGAATTATATCTTGTGCAATGAGGTTTTTTTCTAATAGCTATAATTATCCATCCTCGACACTCATCGAAGGATAGCCATTTTTATTCTATCTATCTATCTATATCATCACGCCAGCTCCCTCGCGGGGTAGGCAGAGAGTACAGAGTTCCAATAGGTTCTTTCCTTACATACCTCTCTGGCTTCCTCCACTCTCATAGTTCGTCTCATACACACTCGCCGGTTACGGAGACTCTTGACTTGCCCTTCAGCTAAGACACGGTCTATTTGGTCATGGTAAGATAGTCTAGGTCTTCCCCGGCACCTACATCCTTCCACTTTCGCATTGTATATCTGTTTTGTCATTCTTTCTTCTGGCATCCTTTCTATATGCCCGAACCAACGGAGCATACCCTTTCTCATCTTTACACCGATACTATCTTTCATACCTACTCGCTTTCTTACTACGCTGTTGCGAATACGATCGGTCAGCGTGACTCCGCACATCTTCCGCAGAGATCGCATTTCGACCGCATTTATCCTGCTTTCGTTCTCCTTCTTACATACCCAACTCTCACTGCCATATAACAGCGTTGGGACAAGCACTCCGATATGCATGGCCAGCTGCGCCTTTTGGCTTAAGTGCCGGCTCCCAAGTAGCCTTCCCATCGCACCATTCACTCTATTACCTGCATTCACTCTTCTCTCTATATCAGCGGTGTATTTCCCATCCTTACTGAAGGCGCATCCAAGATATACAAACTCATTCACTTGCTCCAGCACATCGTTACCAACCACAATCCTTGCATTCGTTCTGGTTTCTTCCCGTTCAAAAACCATAATTTGCCAAAAACCATAAATAAGCCATTTTTATTAAGAGTTAAAAATTAAAATTCTAATAAAACAATACAATTTATACTAACCTGTGCCAAATTCACACTCTCTCTGTAGCCAAGAGCCACAATCTCATCAAAAGCAAACAGCAAATTGAATGCTTGGTTTAGAACCTCAGCTTCCGTCAACTGGGTACAGTATTCTGGCACCTGTTTAAAGGTACAAGTTATTTTTTTTAATAGTCCAAAATATACTAGAAAATAAATTAATGCAAAATTTGGTGAAAATCTATATGTTTTAAGCAACATTTTATGAATTGAGCATAATTTCAGATAATAATATTTTATAATTGATAATCTATACTAATATTATTAAGAGGTAAAGTATTGTGAGTTTGTATGTTCGGGGTAATCTCCGGTTCTACTGACCCGATTTTAATGATTCTTTCACTATTGGAAAGCTACCTTATCCAGAAGCAACATAGGCTATATAACATAGACCCCGTAGGTGGCGCTGTTGTCGACCGGGTAGGAAGACGCGGGAAACTGTTAGTTATAGAATATAGATAATTTAAGTATATTTGATGAACGATTTTGTGCAGTGGTTAAGTGCTTAAGCCGTTCCACCTAGTGTGTCTAGTCCAGATCAATAGTCGCGGGATCGATTCCCGCACGGGACAAATTATTGTGTGATCCACAATTGACGGACGATTTAGCGCAGTGGTTAAGAGCTTGAGGTGCTCCGCCCACTGTGTCGAATAGTCGCGGGTTCGATTCCCGCACGCGACAAATCTTTGTTCGATCCACAATTATTTGTTCCGGTCTGGGTATTTGTTTATGAATTTTCATGTTTGTAAACGCACCCACGACACAGGTATAAATCCTAGTGTGGGGCTACGTTTTAAAAAAAAAACAAAAGAAAATATTTGTTTCAGTCTTGGTATTTGTGTATGTGAATTTTCATTTTTGAAAACGCATCCACGACACAGGAATTAATCCCAGTGTGGGGCTACGTTTTTATAAAAAAAATTATATTTAAACAACAGAATCTCTCTTGTTTAAATATTTTTAATAGACCTTTTTTCAGTTGTTTATTTTGATCTCTCTAAACCATGGATATAAAACAAAGGATTGAGTACTGTCATAAAATTTCCAAAGAAAATTAAATTCTTACTTACAGTGTTGTGTAACAGGAACTTCAATGTTGTGTAACATTGAATTTTCTATGATTTAAACAACTCGAGAAACCATGATGAGTGAAAGTAATAACCAGAAGCCCGGTTTCATGCTCACACCCATTACGATGCAGTACAGTGACCATAAGGTAGATATGGACTATACCTATTAATGATGTGGTTTAAATACGCTGTTAACCATTTATTGCCGAGTTCAAAACGAGAAAAGGTTATCAATTCGTCTTTATATACAGAATGGATTAAGATGGGACAGTAAGGGTAGCTATCTTAACCCTTGTAGATACAGAAAAACGGCCCTAGGGGCTATCCTAAATTGTTGTGATATTTGGAGCTGAATTAACAAATTCTGAAGAAAATGTAGTCCGTAAGAAAATGGGCAATTAAATCAAAACCTTTGACTACTACTCTAAGAATTACGGCAATAAACAGTGCCCGAGAATTATACGTTAATTATATGTCAACAAATTCATAATCGTACCAATGTTTGGTCACCCTACTTAGAAAGAGACATAGGACTCTCAGTGAGTATCCTTGTCATCCCGTTTTTTTTCGCAGAGTGCTTAATCCATTGTTTCATATCCATGCTCTAAAAAAAATTTTAATCTAATACAGATTATACAAATTATAGATCCTATTCCTAATAATTTTAATTTAAAAATACCACATTAAAAACAAGGCTTTATAGCCAACCACAACAAAGATATTCTGCTTAGTTGACGAGTTCCTATGGCTTCCTTCCAGCTCCTTCATCAGGACTTGGACACCATCCAGGTTTCAAGTACTAGAGCCCAAACCTAACAGGGTTATATTGAGTAGTTGGGTGGTTCCATTGGCCACCTTTCGGCTTCATCATGAAACACTAAACACTATCTGGTTGTGTAGTACTTGTCAATACTAATCTAACAAGCCTTGCCATGAGGGGGTTACATTGTTCACATGTTCCTTAAGCCACTACTTGACTCCAGCATCAGACAAGCTCCATGGTACCATATTATTGCATTGTTACTGACTTTATGTACGTATGCCAAATTTCAGCTCAGTTGGATACCGGTGAGTGCTTAAAAATGGATCACAAGACTTGAACCGGAAAGACAGACAGACAAGGGATAGCCAGAGGTACACAAAGTATATCTGAATTTCCCGCACCTTTATTAAAAACAACCTTATATTTCAAGAACATGTCCCATCATAGGAATCTGCTAACTGTAGCCGCCGCCGACTACGAGCCTCACTCCCCTCTTATCAGCCCCTACCTATCAGGCCCGTGGCCAACAGTGTAGATCATTCACACACATACACACACAGAATTTCACTGAGGTATTTTTGATCCCAATATCAATGTAACACTGACGGATGATTTAGCGCAGTGGTTAAGAGCTTAGTCCGCTCTGCCCACTGCGTCTAATAGTCGTGGGTTCGAGTCCCGCACGGGACAAATCTTTGTGTGATCCCCAATTATTTGTTCCGGTCTGGGTATTTGTGTATGTGAATAAATCCTAGTGTGGGGCTACATTTTTTTTTAAAAAAAAGAACAAAAGGAATTTTGCAATTCCTCAAGCACATTTCAAAATTAGAAATATTCTATCTAGTTCTAATCTATACTTTTTTATGTCATTCCTTAATTTCAGAAATTAGTTTATTTTCAAATAATATGAATTGATACTCACCACTCTACTGAAGAGTCTGAGTGTCTCCAGGTCCTCGAGGATATTACTGGCCTTGGTAGTGATGAGCAGCATATACAGCTTATCCAGCGGTTGGTATACGTATCTAAAAATATATTTACAATATACATTGGCAAAATTATTGTGATTTTCTTAAAACACTTTACACAAATACCTTTCAAGACTGTTCAGCCTTACTTACATCTATAAGTATTATCATGACAGATGCCTTGCGGGGTAGGCAGAGATCACAGAATATTCTGATGTGTAGTAATTACTGTTTTTATTCGAAATTGTATACAGTAGTATCAATAAATACCTGACAGATTCAGTTTCCACGAAGGTATGCTGGCGGCCACCCGTCATTAGCTTCGGGAAGGCAGCAAGCAAACCCTCAATACGGGCTTTCGTCATCTCAACGAACTGACGGGAAACGAGTGCTGGAAACACCATGACATTTCATTATTATTTATCACATATCTATCTATTATATATGAGTTTGGTCTATAGGAATATGAAGTTCGGTACCTTTCCCAGATTTTGTGCAAACCGTAGCCGCTATGAGCACCTGGAAGACCACAAAAACAACATTGAATATCACAAACATAAGCCGGAGGGAAAACACTTTTTTTGCGGAAAGAACTGCTTTCTAAAGGTAAATTATTAATATCGCACAAAGATTAGTAGATTTTATAATGTAATGTCTTATTACCATTGTGATTTAGGCTTTAGTTTATGAATTATCATGAAAAATCCACAAATTGTAATAACTTGACAGCGCACACTAAGGTGACGTGTTGAGTATTTTTTTAAATAATGTTGCCTGTTTTAAACCATAAACGTAGTTGTTAACCTATACCTAGTAATATTTTCTTATCAGAAAAACCGGAAATCCATGGACGCAGATTGTTAGAAAAATAGAGTTAGCTTAAAAAACCTATGACTTTGTCTATGATGAAATATAAATGTCAATTTTGTCAAAAGTAAGCAAACCACATTGGGGTTATTGTTCGTATTTTTTCAGTAATAAATCGTGTAATTGAATCCTTATTGTTTAATAAATATATTTATTAAAAGTGTTCACTTAAGCGGTGCGAACGATGGCGCTAATTATTTGATTTGGTGTCTTATTTCTATGGAATACGTTTGCATACCACAGAAAGTTACTAACAGTGGTAAGTGGTCATAATGAATTATATTTTGTATTGGTATTTGGTTGTAGCTGTCCAGGTCTGCAGTTGTTGTCATGTTCTGCAGTATGCGTTCGTTGCAAATGTTATTATCATTATGTTATTGTCATTATTTATTCGCTATGGTCAAGTGTTTGATTTGCATACAATGACGATTATTCCATTATGCCCGATTATATAGCTAATCTGTTTGATCCAATAATGTTCATAGTTGTTAGGAGGCAATGCCGTCACGACTGACGGGTGTAAATAGTTGTGTTAACTATTCTAGTGTTTGTTCTGTCTAGTTCCTTAGTTTTTAATGTTTTAGTGGAATGGAAGAGAGTTATCTACTTGATAGAGAAAGTGAGGTACCTTATTAATATTTTGTTCAGTGTAGTTACTGTAAGTAATATTTAGTTGCCAATTAATTCTGTTTGTATGATACAATGTTCTGAAGATGCTAAATTATATGACTAAGCTACACATTACAAAATTAAAACAGTATCCTTCATTTGTAATTAAAAATGAATATTGAAGGACTTTATTGACAGTCCACAGTTAAGAAGTATGTGTAGAAATGAAGAGATGTGACGCTTGCCGTGTCCGCTCTGAACGGAGGTCGCCGGAGAGACCGGGGGACACGGTGGCGTGCGACAGTGACCCGCTCATAGACACGCCCACTGTCTCGCAGGAGGAACATTACGATAACCAAAATTTAGTAAGATCCGTTACAATGTTTATGTTATAAGTAGATAGCACATTTTTTTAGTGCACTCTACACATTTTGTGCACATCATATTTTTTTTTTGTTATGGCAACATTTTATGTGGATGCAACTTTTTAATTTGATGTGATGTTGTTGCGTCTCATTTATCTATGTGCTATGATTGTGCGTAGATTATATTATATCAATTAATAATTGGTTCGTAAACATGCCCATCTACTTTTCTGATAAGGGAACAATGACTAAAGTGCTATTGTAGGAAATGGTGCATTTCTAATATTTTCTTGTGGCTTGTTGGTTTAATGGCATAGTGGCATAGTAAAATGTGTTTTTAAAAATGTTTTGAAGTTATTAGTGATAAACTTTTCTGTATTAACAAGAAACATCCAAGACTGTTATTAAGTATATACCAAAATAATAATTATTAATGTTTTTCTTCGCAAAAATTAAACTAAATTAAAATTTCATTGGGATAATTTCATATTATGAAATATTAGCATATAATTTATGCTACTGCTATAATATGCAGGATTTATAGGCAAAAATGGCATAAGAATTATTATTAAATTAAGGAGTTTTGTATTCAAAATGTCATGCTTCACAGAAACTGACAAAATGGTAGTCATGATTTAAAAAAAAATATAAAATTGCTAGATTATTGTATGGATGTAATCAAGAACAAATATCCATTTTCTTTATACTATTATTTATATAACACATAAAGCTAATTAGTCTCATAGTTCTGGAGGAGGAACTATAAGAGTGGAGTAAGCCAGACCGGTCTGTAAGGAAGAACCTGTTGGATCCCTGTACTCCCTGCCTACCTTGCAAGGGAACTGGCATGATGATATAAATAGATATATAATACATTCATAGGTATATACCATATTGTCTATGCGTCATCATATTTATTTTCCTATCAGCTAGCATGGCTAATCTGGGTGTATTACCCTTTTAGGTTATCAATGGCAAGTTAGAAAACATTACACATCCCTATTTTTTCAGAAAGACGCTAATTACCTCATTATCATAGAGTGTAAACAAAGAAATAAATTGGCTCGCCATTACTAGCACTGATAAACAACTTTTTGCAGATTAAAACAGATAAAAAAAAATCTTAGATAATTGTGACCATTCTATTTATATCCCAATACCTTAGCTGTTACATTCACTGTTCTTAGTACAAGTAAGATGTGAGGGGTCTAGTTATAATGGTTTGGATATTTCTCTCCAATTAAGAGGACATTCTTGCTAGCAAAGGCAGTCTCTGTAATGCCACTTAGCAATGTGGTAGTGTTACCTGTAAATAGTTCCCTGTTTTTTTTTATATTGTGAATTAAACACAATGTGCTGTTTGTGAGTAGTTAAAAAAAAAATCGAAAAGATGAAGAAAAAAATTAACATAAATATCTCCCGGGAAAAGGTGGGTTCCAAAACTTATTAAGTTTTAAAAAATTTAATCTATTTTTATCATGTCAATAGTTCAATTTTCTTTTTTTTGGGTAATTGACATTTTTATTATTAATCTGATAGAATATTCAAGAGTTACTCAAAATGGGTTCATTTTAAATCCTGAGACGTAAAGATATGATCACAATGTACTCTCTCGCTTACTTGGATTATTTCCCTTCAAACATATTCTTCTCCATTGTATCCTACTGCCGGGCGTAAGTCTCTCCCCTTATTCTTCCAACAACTTTATTCTCTGTCAAAATTGGCCAAATCTTATATTTAAATCTATTCTTGATTCGTATATAATATAATAAAAGAGTGGTACACAGAAGGCCCTGACTCCCTTCGAAGGACCACTTTAATTATATTTACGACAAACTCGAGCGTAGTTATAAGTAATAAAATATTTAAATTTAAACATTACGATGGAAAAATCCATTCAAAGAAAGTCCGCATGTTATAAAAATTATAATAAATACAGTTCCCTAAAACTCGCAAACAAGCAATTAATTAAACGGAACAAAGTAAGATTTACATTTCAGAATAAGGCGAAGCGTAAACATTTTTCAATGGCAAAACATTTTTTTTTTCAGTTATTTGTTTATTATTGCCATCTTTCTAAACACTCTTAACCTACAGTTTCCATCAGTGCCATCTTTAGTTGTAATCTGGTGGTATATTAGTAGTAGAGAAAGTATAAAAAATTGTAAGTGCCTCTGTAGGATTTAAAGAAAAAAATATGCGTTAGGCGAATAAAAATTAGATATATGGAATCTCAGTATATGGTATACGTTTAGGCGTATATGTAAATGTGCATTGAGTACTTCCCCTCCTTACATGATGAGAAAGAGTGATGTACTTGAACAGCTGTAACACTTGCTATTATAATCTACCACTCCTCATCGACCTAAATTTTTCAAATTAAAAATAAAACAGAAGTAAATCTATAAAGGTTGTCATCATAAGCCGAAAGACAAAGATCTCTCCAAAAATCGCTGCAACGACCGGCTTTTCGCTGTATCCAGCTTCCCCCGCGACCTATAAACAACCCCCAATGCTTATACATTGCTTCTGCGCATCTCCTGAACTGCGCGCTTCTAATCCGCTCAGGCCCCATATCCATGTGAATTTTCTACAGTCGCTAACGCTAAATAACATCTTACATCGAATAGTCACATGGTCAGACGTTCAGGACAATGCTTTTCAGCTGCGCAAAGAAAATAGAAACAAAATGTTTCCCACAATGCTAGGCCTGCAGTTGTGAAGCCAGCCTAACCAAGTTTCACTTAGTAAAATAGTGCAAAAGTAAACGAAGTTATGTATCGTAGCTTACATCAGTCCTTGCCGTGTTAATTTATTCTTTCGCATGCATTCACAATGAGGCGTTTTAAGGTTTCTTGTTTTACGGAAAACCTTGTTTCGTTACTAGTTGACAAACCATAATTATTTGTGTGGCAGAATCTATTTTAAAATCGTATATTCTAGATCTGTTTGTAACTGTAACGAAACACGTTTAACTTTCAAGGGTATACAATCATGTTTTTAGAATCGTTTCTACGATGTTCCACTTTGTAGCATGCTACAAAGATTAGCTATATTTATCATATCGAGTCTATTGGTTAAATTGTTTGTTGTATTTGACCTATGCCCAGGTACTTACCATTTTTAGCAAAGTGGCGTAACTAGTATGTCTATACCGCTTTCTAGCAAAAAAGCGGTATAGACATACCAGTGCGACATGCTACCACGCCGCATGCGTTATTTTGTATGGCTGTCTAATTTTCGATGGGATATTGTCAGATTACTAGCATCATCATCAGAATCGGCCGAAAGACGTCCACCGCGGGACAATCTCCCCCAAACGTAGAATGCTATGTGCAATTATAATTTTGACCCTATTAAAGATTCTTACGAAGTCAAGTTCATATGGCTGTTAGAGTTAATCTGTCTGTCGATGATATTTTAGCAAAGACTGATATTCGATAATAATGCAGCGATAGGTGTATACATACGTAAAAATGACGAATGACAGGTGTTTACGACCATAACTGGTTACATTCGTCTAAACGATTTAACGTCTAAAATAACACTTGTTTTGTGTACCCGATAGATTTACCTGCATTCATGGAACTAGCTCAGTTCTGATCTGTCTAAGTAAATATGTTCTGTGGTTCTAATCTAACGGGAATATTAATAGTTAATGTGTCTTTCACGAATTTATATTTTCTTAAACATATAGGCGTAACGTCGTTTTAGCATTGGACGACAAGAAGAAAATGTGATAGGATAGAATAGAATACTCTTTATTGTACACCAACAAAATTATAAAACAACATGTAAAATAAGACACTGGTACAATAGGCGGTCTTATTGCTAAGAGCAATTTCTTCCAGACAACCTGGTTAAATACAAAATACTGGAAAAAAAAGTAATCAGGGCAGTTGGTGGCGTACGCTATCATTGGTATATACAAGTATTTAAATATGTATAAAGGATAAATAAATACCTATATACGTAAATAAGTACAAAACATATTTAACTACATACATACTTACAGAAAAGTATAACAAAAAGGGACTGACTATGATGCATCTTATTTTATCAGCAAGCAGAGAGATAGTGGTCTTTGGCCATCTTTTTGAAGGAAGCTGACGACTGTGCACGTCTAACTAATACAGGCAATGCATTCCACAAGCGGACAGCTTGAACTGTAAAGGATTTATCAAAGAAATTTGTGGAATGCTTTGGCGTGATATGTAGTTTGGGAAGTTCGTTCGAACCGTAGATGGGCAAAATGTTATCACATTAATGATTAACCATTCTCGCTAGGAGAATGTAGGTAGTGTATTAATAATAAACGATTACAATTACATTTTGTAATCTTTAACGTTTACGATTACGCTTTTAATCTTGAATCCCGTTTGAATATTACAAAATGCAATTGTAATCATTAATCTGATTACATTTCACCCATCTCTGATTAGAACATTGTCCACAACTGCGCTGGTATGTCGCTCACTATAAATAATGTTGTCAAGTAAAAAATGGACCCTTATTATGCTTTACTTAATCACATCGCTCCGAATGAAAGTTCAATAAACAATACAGTTTCCGAGATCGCGGTCATCGTAATAAAACTCGTTTCTGATAAGCAAAATAGCGTGCAAAGCTGTACGGTTGATGTGGGTCGATTAACAGGTAGTCGCCATAGAAAGTTTTCACCAACTCTTGGGTAGGTACTACAAAGAGCTCTTTGTCTTAACAAACTTTGCTTCGAGTTTTGTTATTAGAGATTTTAAGCTAATAAGCAAAGTTCGTAATAGTTCGTAACTTTTAGTTAACCCTTTCTAATTTTCTATGCTGAAATGTTCTTGAGCGATTCGTGGAATATGCCTAGTATAAATAAATCTTCTATCGTTTGGAGGATAGATTTAAAGATAGAAGGCATCGCTTTTGTGCGCTAGCTGTATAACAAGCCAGGATTCGTTCAACGGTGCTTCTAAATATTTTCATCCATATAGAAGATTTGCTATCGTCCAAATATTATAGCGTTTGAGATAAATTTATGTTGCCTCAATAGAACGGCAATCCGTGCGCGGGATTTTGCTAGATTTGTCATAACCAAAAACTGTCCTTTATATTTAGGAAGCTCGGAAATTTAAGTTAAGAAAGAACCTGAAGCTTTCTTCCTATCGCTGATTTGAACTATGGTGAGAATTTGAATGAAACAACTGCTTTACGTGACACAAATTTATTACCAAAGAATATATTGTTTGGTTATTACTGACCCTTGAAACAAGTAAGGGAGCGCTCCGTATAGCAGCTTACTTCTATACCAGAATTGTTTATGAGCTTAATCGATATCAAAATAGCGGCTTCCTAAAGCTTCCAAGGTCTTTTAACAACTTTTACACCTAGATTTATAGTTCCTGCACAGTTAGTAGTCATTTTATGATTGACCCATAAACAGTCGTGCGTGTAGACCGACTGCAAATGGCATGGATTCATTCGCCGATAGCTTTAGAACTTTAAAAACTGCACTAGTAGACAGCAGTCCTCGTACACTTGGGACCGCATCAAAGCATTAAACTACAATTTGGCCTCGCTTCTTCTACGTGCTCCAACGCTCGTAAGCGTCGATTCAGCGCTAAACGCTCGACTTCAGCGCTCATTTTTACAACACTAATTTGGTAGCTAATTTGCAGTCAAGATCATAGGCGTAGCTCAAGGGTCTTCACCCTTGAGCTATGTTCACCCTAGAGAATTTTTTGCCCACCCTAGAAAAATCGACAGTATTAAAAAAATATTTAGTGTTTAATAATTTAATTACTTTAAATTTAAGATTCAATACCAATCCTTGTGTAATTAATTTATCCAAAATCAATATAAGCTCTATCCCGTATTGCTTACAGTTGAGTATGTTGCGAGTGGTCCTTAGCCTTAGTTTTAGCTTGGTGGTGGTAGTAATTCCCGTTTTTATTTATGTATTAATGCATGCTGTGATTTCCTGTAAGTGACAAGACACTTAGCTTAACTGTTATATACATGTATCTTTATTTTTAACTGTGTACTTGTTGTTGGAAATTCAAATAAATAAAATAAAAAATAAAATTTATCCAAATCGTCTCACGTCTCTGTCACAGTTTGCCAGTAGGTATCCATTATATACATACCGCGCGTCATACTCACACGCACTAAAGCAGAAAAATCCGGTTATACGAAAGGAGCCGAATGCACCCGATTGAACCTGAATGTCGGCCTCTACTGTGACGCCCGCAAAAGAGTCTCAATCGAGAAGATTGTGTTTATTCAGCTAGACGGCTGCCTCCCCTTGATAAAATCCCTAGCTAGGCCAATCATGATGTTGTCCATCTTCCTACACGCCTTAATTCTGATATCCTTCAGTTTAACAGACAGTCATCAATCGATAAGTAAATATTAAATGCGGCCGCATAATAGCCCTGAAGAGGTCAAGAACGACAAATCATTACTTATTAGTCGTTTACACGTGCCGTTTCTCACGTGAAATATCAATGGCGTTGTGATAGCCTTACAAAATAGCTTGACTTTTATTAGCGTTAAACAAATGTCACATGGCAGGTGGTGGTTTATCGAAAACGTTTGTTCGCTTTACGTGTGTACACTTTGTTACCTAAAAAACCTTATTCGGATTCCTACGAGAGGTTTATTAATGCGATGTAAATGTTTTTAGAAAAAATGTACTGTTATCTATCTATCTATAACCTCACGCCAGATCCCTTGCGGGGTAGGCAGAGAGTACAGAGTTCCAACAGGTTCTTTCCTTACATACCTCTCTGGCTTCCTCGACTCTCATAGTTCGTCTCATACACGCTCGCCGGTTACGGAGACTCTTGACTTTTCCATCAGATAAGACTCGGTTTATTTGGTCGTGGTAAGATAGTCTAGGTCTTCCCCGGTACCTGCATCCTTCCACTTTCACATTGTATATCTGTTTTGTTATTCTTTCCTCTGGCATTCTTTCTATATGCCCGAACCAACGGAGCATGCCCTTTCTCATCTTTACACCGATACTATCTTTCATACCTACTCGCTGTCTTACTATGCTGTTGCTAATGCGGTCGGTCAGCTTCACTCCGCACATCTTCCGCAGAGCTCGCATTTCTACCGCATTTATCCTACTTTCATTCTCCTTCTTACATACCCAGCTCTCGCTACCATATAACAGCGTTGGGACAAGAACTCCGTTATGTATGGCCAGCTGCGCCTTATGGCTTAAGTGCCGGCTCCCGAGTAGCTTTCCCATCGCACCATTCACTCTGTTCCCTGCACTCACTCTTCTCTCTATGTCAGCGGTGTATTTCCCATCCTTACTGAAGGCGCATCCAAGATATACAAACTCATTCACTTGCTCCAGCACATCGTTACCAACCACAATCCTTACATTCGTTCTGGTTTCTTCCCTTTCAAAAACCATAATGTTGGTTTTCTTCACATTCAAGTGTAAGCCATTGATCATGCAGTCGTCTTTCATAACTGTGACTAGTGTTTGCAGATCAGTGGCAGTGATTATGTACTGTTAGATGTGAAAAAATGTTTTTCCTTTATCCCAGCGCTTTATTGACGCGCTTTATGAAAGCTCTCGTGCGAATTCTGGCTAAGAGTTAACAAGTGAAGAAGAATAAGAACGATCCACACGTTGCTTTTGAAAAAAACGCAGCCCTTAAAAATGGTTCAATCAATTCCCATTTTCGGGAAACTGCCGGCCGCGGCCTGTGTGCAAGTCTTAAAATTGGCTCCGCACTTAAGTGGTTGTAGAGTCCAGTTCAGCGATCCCAGTTTAATGGCATGCGATCGCATAGGTCTTCGTAAATCATGTCACACTTACTGGTCTGTCTCTTATGGCTCACCTGCTGTTCAAGGAATGATCTAATCTCAACCAACCTCAACCACAGACGGTGCGATAGAGAGAGTGCCACAGAGATACCTGACCCGGCTACCTTCTTGATTGTTTTCTGTTCCGACATGTAAAACGGTAGCACGTGCTCGATCGCCAATCCCGCGCACCCTCGCCGCACTGAATGCTCTCCTTGACGGCAGTCCTGGTTGTGATCTGTTTGCGGATGCTTTATTTTGTCAGAATTAGCGTTGGAAATTCTAAAAGAAACCAATTGTTTCTTTCATCTGAAATACACGAAAATTTCACAAGGGTCGTTGAAAAATGGAAACAAGATTCTTATGAAAAGAAAGGGTTAATGAAAAAAATAGTTTAAAACGATGTTTTTAATGATGTTTTAAACATTTACTACATATATAATAATAATAATGTCATTTAATCCAGGCAACTGAAATTATACAAAAATATTTTGTTAAACTTACGGGCCCATAGAATATATACCTTACAGACTAACATACATATAATATATAAACTTAAATTAAGTAACATGTGTTGCCGGCGACATGTTGCGCTGTACGGGGGTATCTCTCCGTCTCCCACGAAATCTTCTAAAAACGACACCCCTCGGCCAGAAGTCCTCGCTCATGAAGGTCTCCAGTTTGGCAGTGGGAACTCGCACAACAAAGGAATTAAAAGCCGCATTGTGTTGCGAATTCAGCTTCTCGACCTTCAGAGAATACAAGGACTTCTTGCGGGCATACTCCATAATATCATCGGCTTTGGTGTTGTAGTGTAGCCGTGACACGTACAGCAGCGTCGTCGGTACTGCTGAACGCAGGAGTGTGCCAACGTCGACCGGTGCAGACCCACACCGGTTTCTTCGAGGAGGCTTCTTCTTCTTCTTTTCCACCTTGATGAAGCCTTCCTCATCAACTTGACTTTTCGTGGTAGTCCAAGGCACCTTACGTGCCTTCCCAGTTGTCCTCTCCGGTGCGCGGGCGGCAGCGGCGGCGTAATCACGACGAGGAGAAGCCGTGTTTACGTTTGACGTCACCGGCGGGGCCGTGGAGCAGGTGGCGGGACGCGGTGTACTGCGAACAGCGGGGTGCGGTGTGCGGTGTGCTGCGGGTGGCGGGGCGCGGTGTATTGCGCAGGGCCGTAGCGACAGCTGGCGAGGCATCGGCAGACTCGAAACTGCCGACGGATGCATTTTGCGCCCCGCGACGAACGTTCACATTACAGGCCTCGTGCGACCTACTTTCCGGGCTGGCGCCACGCAATGACGCCACCTCTTCTCGTAGTTCGCGGATGGTAGTTTCTGAAGCCTCTAACCTGAATTGCACCTCGGCCAGGCTGGACTTTAGGGTGGTTATATCCTTCAGCAGCCTGGTGACATCGACGTGGTCGAATGTGACGGGGGGCAGCCTATGCAGCTGCTTCGCCACAAAAGCGGGCACGTCGTCGGGATCGGTCGCCTTCAGCAATCTGATTATGTCTCGGAGACTTCTCTCGCCCTTTTCGTCCCTCCTGCGAGACGGCATCTGATCGCTCTTACCAAGCGATTCGTACACCAGCACCTTAGAATTGCAGATCTCTTCCTGTTTGAAGTTAGACTTGCATATCTGCTCGATGCTAACTTTATCCATGGTGTCGATGATGTGCTGTAAAAACGCCAACACTTCGTATCTCCGTCACTTATGTCTTTTGTCGTCAGCGAAATATGAGTGTACCAATTATGTCTGCCACCGCCCCGTGGTGAAATATATTTTGGGGCCAACAACCATCGTCAGGAAAATGTCCCCTCATTTCGCTACAAAGTACATCTATTATCGGCGAAATATGGGTGTATAAAGTACACCCATATTTTGTTACAACTTCTCGTCGACTGGCAGGACTTACTGTGACAAATTTTAGCCACTCGTGGTCACGGCTCTAAAGGTAAACGAAAGTAACCATTGTTTTTTTCTAGTCAACGCTAATAAGAATGTCTGAGGTATTACAAAAGACTGGAATTAATGAGCTTTCTTTGCATTATTCTTTCTATACAACAAAAAGAAGAATCTCAAGCGAGATATTAAACTCGTGTTGGCCGATCGCGGGATGCCAAAACCTTAATATTCTACGAATCAAGTGAGAATCTACCAGATAAAGCTAATCCTACACTATAAAATTATCGAGCAATTCGGGCACAGTATTGCGTAGGTATGTGCTTGAGTATTAATTGCTATTATCTGATCCACACCTAAGTGCTTAACAGATAAACCGGTCAGTTTATTCGTAACCATGACTACAATCATTTGCTCTTTGACTTTTTCAGCAGTATACTGGTACTGATTAGATAATATTTTTGAATGCCCAATATACAGTAATTTAAATTGTGAAAATATCAAGCTTTTATAGCAAAAACAACGAATATATCTTGTTCCGTTGAGGAGTTTCTATGGCTTCCTTTCGGCTCTATCATCAGACCCTGGACACCGTCTCGGAATAAGGCACTTATCAAGACAAATCCAACGACCCCAAACACAGCGGGGTTATATTAAGTAGTTTGGCAGTTCCATTGGCCAGCTTTCGGCTTCATCTCATCAGACCCTGAACACTATCTGGTTGTATAGTTCCTGTTAATATCAATCTTACAAGCCAAAACACAAGAGAGTTACGTTATATAGCTCACATGCTTTTATGGCCACCTTCCGATTCCATCACCAGACCAGCTCCATGACACCATATTATTGCATTGTCACCAATCTTACATACGTATGCAAAATTTTAGCCCAATCGGATACAAGTGCTTGAAAAATAGATCACAAGATTTGAACCGGAAAGACATACGAACATTGCAAGTAGAATAAAACTTTGTAAAAAGAAACAGCACAAAAGACTTTGGGGGAGGCCTTTGTCCTGCCGTAAACGACCTTCGGACAAAGATAGAATATACTATACACAGAAAATAGATACTATAGTAGAAGATCGCCATATCTCCCTATTTCAAAAGTAGAGATCATTTCACATTCGTGTGGGTGGGACGTGTACTCATTTCATTAATAACGTATGACTATTCAACCAACTACAAAAATATTTGGCATGCCTCGTTGGTGTGTGTGTGAGTAATCTGCGCTGTTGACCACGGCCTTTACAGCTTTACCGGACAAGAGGGCGAACGTGCAACCACTACGCTCGAGTCAGTTGCCTCGTTGTTCTAATGGGGCACAGTATGCTTGGCGATCACGAGTTAATCAGGTCATTGGAGCTTTCTGGAGCAGTCTGGAATCTGGAATTATGACCAATATAATAGCAACAGAAGGCGATCGTAACGCTGTGCGACCACGGTGGTCTCAGCGATCATCAAGGTTAAGCAGCGTTCCCCACGGTCGGTCTGAGATGGGTGACCCTTTGTTGCATTTCCATATTCGAGTGTCTTCGTGTTTCGAAAGGCACGCTAAGCCGTTGGTCCCGGATATCAATGTGGTAGTCGTTAAGCCAAGTTGGAAGCATTATAGGCAGCTTGATAAGTTCTAACAGCAGATACCACAAACCTGCCTCAACCAATCCGCAGTGGGTATAATCCCTCTAATAATCTTTCTCACCTCGATTTGTGAGAGAAGGCCTTTGTCCAGCAGTAGGCCAGTATAGGCTATTATTATAATAGCAATGGGCTGGTACCCTATTACATTCCGATCAAAAATCGACGACAGAAAGTTAGTGTATACAGTACACTTTTGCCATTCCTGCCTGGGGAATATATGCGTGCCGCGTACAGACTTCCTTAGCTCCCGGATTACCTAATTTCCTGCATGTTTCTGACAATATATCCGGAGATATGGCATCTCATCATTATAGCCTAGACTATCTTATCTAAAGGGCATGTCAAGAGTCGGCGAGCGTGTATAAGACGAATAATGAGAGTGGAGGAAGCCAGAGAGCTCTGTAGGGAAAAAACCTGTTGAAACGCTGTACCCTCTGCCTACCCCGCAAAGGCTCTAGCATAATGATATGGATTGATAGATCATTATAGCCTACCCTTAACATTGCGGATATTTCAAGCATGACCAGCCATTCTTGCCGTGAAATGTCGCCGTTTAGAAGCCAAAAGTATTTTGTTAAACAAGTAGAAAACATTACATATTAAGGCCTAGGAATTGAGACTTTTAAATCTTAAGCCTTAAATAACTAAATCGCAGTTATGTTCCAAGCTACATAACTGAACTGCGTTAAGTTATCGCCGTTAGCAGGTGAAAATACCGCCACTTGTAGCATATAAAGCTGGTGTGTTGCCGTGGAACTTTGTAAATAGCACTTTCTACATAGTAAAGTGTTTTCGGAATCGTGATTCACGAGTACTTTCTAATTCTATATAAATACTATGATATTAGTTATATGTATTTTTATAAGTAAGTTTCTTTATCAAGATTTCTAAGTTGTATGGCAAAATTCTTCATATTCGTCGAAGTCGTTGAACCCAGATTTTGGATTTATTTATTGCCTGTCATCTTGTTTCGCATCGTGCTTTTATACTATACTTTGATATGTTTGACTTTGACTTTTCGTATATCGTGAGAAAACACACACGAGAGAATTAATCCAGATTGCGAAAGACTTCAAAATTATGTTCTTGATAAAAATATACGTGAGGCGTTAGTGTGGCCTGCACATTCGTTCTTAAATAATATGACTTAAAGTTTGGATACACATATTTTATTAATAACACGTTTTTGGAACTACAAGATACTAACTAAACTTATGTTGTTAGGTTTGTGGGTTTGCCGCGAATTCCGAATGTATAGAATATTATTCTGCGCTTGATGTTGCCGTCTAAAGGCCAGGTCCGTGGCATAGTTTGTAGAAGCCTTTACATATTACTAGAATTATAGAATTGGCAACGTTTTGCGGTCCCAATCCATCCAACACATTAATCAATTGAGATGGATAGTTCCAGCGTCTGTCTGTACTCGGATTTGTAATTATTTTGCCGATATTCACCATTTCCTTACCGTATAATAATAATAACTGGTAAGTATAAAATAAGATCGCGGTAATCGATATATCAGTGCCATGAGAAAATATTATTTTAGTCTATGCGGGAGAGCTGTCAATGAAGAGTCGAGTTGATAATGGCGGGAAAGGTGCGATATTTTTTATGTTGAATTATTTTTGCAGCTTGTTATTTTGTTTATTATAATTTATCACTATTTCATAGCCGCTATTATTTTATTTTTATTTTATTTTATTTTAGGTATATTTGGGAAACACACAGAACAATAGTATTAAATCTTAAAATAACTATTAAAGAGTTCACAATCCAATCAAGTTTCCACTAATAAGTGATACATATTAATATTTAATAGAAGAAAGTCAACAAGTCATAGGTTAGCATAAGAGTTAAGATTTTAAAGATTTTATAAGAGAGCTATTAAATGATGTAATTGGTAAAGAAAATAAATCTATGTCAGAGAACCTTATATTATTGTACTTACACGAACGACGAATAAATGTATTTGCACCATAATTAGTTTTGGCCGTAGTTGGCTGAAGCAAGTTTGTCTTTCTAGCATTTATGCGGGGGCACTTAAATAGGACTTTACTTAATAGATACGAAGAATCTACATGGTTATTAAGTATTTTATAAAGAAACTTTTGGTCCCTAATTAGCCTTCGATCCGAAAGAGCCATCAATGTGGTTGGGGCTGGTAGGTTATAGCGATTCGAACGATAAACTAGATGGTTTGTAAACTTGTTTTGAATCCATTCCAACTTGTCAATGTAAACTTTATACTGAGGATTCCAAACAACTGAACAGTACTCCAATATAGGTAGAATAAAAGATCTATATAAAAGAAGAAGGGTGGAATTTTGTTTGAAGTCTCTACTAACTCTAAGAATAAAACCTAAAAGACGATAAGACTTTTTAAAAATTTCATTTATATGGTTTTCAAATAGAAGTTTGGAATCAAGATTAATACCTAAATCCCTTACGAGGGTGGCTCTATGCAGGGTCTGCCCATTTATGCTGTAATTATATAAAATGTTATTCTTTTTGCGTGAAAACGTTATAACACTACATTTGCTGCAATTCAAGAACAGCATATTGCGATGACAGTACTCAGCCAAGTTGTTGATGTCGTCTTGTAGACGGATACAATCTTCAGGTGAATTAATTGTTTTGAAGATCTTTTTGTCATCGGCATATAAAAGAAAGGAAGAACTCCTGAAGACTGAGGCGACATCATTCATAAAAATATTAAAAAGTAAAGGACCCAGATGCGATCCCTGGGGCACTCCCGAAGGGACGGGAATAAATGTAGAGCAAAAACCTTTAACAGTAACTGCCTGAGACCGATCCCTCAAGTAGGACTCCAGCCAGCGTAATAAATCACCATGTATTCCAAACCTAAAAAGCTTACTGAGTAGTATGTCATGATTTATTTTATCAAAAGCTTTGGAATAGTCAGTATAGACCACATCTACCTGAGAACCACTTTCCATTGCATTAGTCAATACGTCAACAAACTCGCAAAGATTACTTTCAGTTGATTTTTTTTGTAAAAAACCATGCTGTTGTTCTATAATATGGGGTCGAACGGCAGGAGCAAGAAAATCATAAATAATGCGCTCAAATAACTTTGGTATAACACTCAGTTTTGAGATGGGACGGTAATTAGCTACGCTGTGTTTGTCTCCCCCCTTAAAAATTGGCACAACATATGACTTCTTCCACATCAAAGGCACTGATCCAGAAGACAGTGACTGCTTAAAAAGGAGATACAACGGATAATAAATTTGTTCACAACAGTTGCGCAAAAATAATGGAGGAACCCCGTCCGGCCCAGCTCCTTTAGAAATATCAAGTTTTTTTAAATATCTCAACACGATTTCACCGGAGATATTAATAGAGGACAAGTCAACACAACCATGGAAAGGCTCACAGCCAGTAATATTTGCAACATTTCTGCAGAAAGCGGAGTTAAAATGTTCATTAAACATTTCGCATATGGTGCTACCTTCAGAAGAGGATTTTTCGTTGAGAGAGAAACTGTCAGGTAGATCTCCAGTATTCCTTTTGGATCGAATAAATGTCCAAAACTGCTTACTGCATTTTAAAATGTTTATTTCACATTTAGAAATATACGAATCATAGCTAATAATTTCCTGTTTCTTTTGCCTTTCACGAAGCATCGAAAAAGTACAATAATCAGCATAACGACCGTATCGTTTCCATTTCTTATGAAATTTTAGTTTCTCCTTCACAATTTTAATCAAGGCCAATGAGTACCAAACTGGGTAATTGGAGTCATTACGTACTGATCTTGTAGGAACGTAATTTGATATTATTTTGTTTAAAATCCTGTAAAAACAACTGACTGCCGAATCAATATCCAAACCTTGGAAACAGGCATCCCAGTCGATTCCAGACATTGCTACCCCTATGTCGTCATAATTGCACCTTCTAAACAAACGCACTAAGCGCGCCGGAGCATGTAAGGTTTTTGAAGCTATTCCAAACATTTTTATATCCAGAGAAGGGTGGTGGTTATCTTCCTTAACCAGCGGCGTCAACGATCGAGTAACTAAACATCCAAAGTTACTTATCACTAAGTCCAAACATCTGCCACTGACATTAGGAATACAGTTATGCTGATTAAAGCAATTAAAAGAAATGAAGCCCGACAACGCTAAAACCAGTTGATCATTACAATCATCCTTCAAATTAATAGTCTGAGTTTGCTCGTCACGTTCCCAAGACGCATTTCTGATGTTAAAATCGCCAACTATGAAGAAACTATCCTCAGGATGTTGAAGAACTAAGTCTGACACTCTTTCGAAAAATGTAACTTCATCGAAAAACTGAGACTGACATTGAGGAAAATAACAGCAATACATGTGACATATACTCATATTATTTCTATTATTTATTGATATACTAATAGATACTATATCAGCCGATTGTTCATTATTTGATGGATTGATAGATACGTCAGATACCAAAATTCCCTTCCGGATAGCTATCAGCACGCCCCCACCCATACTGTCTCTCCTGGACGTGTAGTCCCGGTCACATCGATAAACATCAAAATTATAATCAAAAAGTTCCGAGTTAAATATTCCCGGCAACAACCATGTTTCACTGAGACAAATAATATCGTACTTATCATTAGCAATAATATTTCTATAAAAAGTGTTTGTTTTGCTTCGTAGTCCACGAACATTCTGATAAAATATGTTTAATTGGTCCATTTATTACAAAGTACACTATAGTAACGACACAATACTACTTGAATCAATCTATGAGTACAATATCTGATGTCAACAGCCAAAACAATCATAGGTGTCAATTTAATAAAATGAAAGTATTTGTGTTCTAAAAAATAATGTACCCTATTATAATAAAGTTCTCCAGCAAAGTCAAAAATTAAATTATAATTTAGAAAAATTAAAATGATCGTGAAAATATAATAACAATTATCCATAAAACAAATTAATAAATACACATTCAATATCAATTCAAATTTAAAACAAAAATCAAACCTTCCAAAATATATATTTGCGCTTACTTCAACTTTTTTAAATCATCCTGACAACCGATATAAATCACAGGACTTGTATCAGATTTACGCACCATTATATTACAGTTGCGCACCCATATATATTTATAAAGTTTTTCCTTTGCGATATTTTTAACGCTTTGTAGTAATACTTTATTTGACTTAGTCAGGTGATCGTTAAAGTATAATCTAGAAAGGTTTTGCGAGAACCCTAGGTCTGACGCTCTGAATTCCTTGACGGAACGGACTTTAGCCAAGAAATCATCCTTTCTGTATCTTGAGATAAATCGAACAATTACTGGTTTCGGTTTTTTCGTATTTTTGTCCAATGGGGCAACTCTAGTTACAAAATCAATGTCCTTTTGAGGATCAAGTGGGAAATTAACCGTTTTAGCAATATTTGTGAAGACTTCAAGTAACTGTTCGCCTTTTCTTTCTGGAAGTCCGACAATCTCTACATTGGATCTCCTAGCCCACTGGTCTTTTAAATTTAGTTCAGACTCTATCTCCCTAATTTTTAAGTCAATGGTGCTTATATCTTTTTTATGGTTATGCACTAAAGTCAACTGACTACTCATGTCATCAACTCTTTTCACTAAATTATCATATTTGTCACTAATAAAGTTCAGGCTCTCTCGCAGGGTTGAGATTTCATTTTTGAGGTTGATCATAGTATCCTTAAATTCCTTCATAGCTTCCTGGATTTCCCCCCGCACGATGTCTCTCACCTGGTCCAACGGCACCACTTGCAGGTTCCATGAATGATCCATTTCCTTGGTTGACTCAGGATCTGAAGATTTCGTCGATACGCTGAAAGTGGAGGGTTCCCCAGCGTTCCGTGATCTTGTATTCATTCGAATTGGTGTTTCATCGTTATTGTCACGAGGCTTAGCTTGAACACAATTCGGGCAGATCCAGATGGATTTGAACTCTGCATCCGGCACCCAATCCTTTTTATTTGGTTGCACACAAGCGGCATGATAGTGTTGTTTACAAATAGTGCAAACCAAGAGCGATTTTTTGCTATCGCGGGTGGAAAAAGTCTTGTGGCAGCAAGTATAATTCATCATGAAAATATTATAATTATGTTGAAATGTAACGAACTTAATAATTGCTGATGGTAATGTGGAATCTCGCCATTATTAGAGGTTAATGTTAATATTATACCATTATTCGCTATACGTGTCATTTACTTATGACGATATCGCGTAGTTAGTTCCGTACTTAGATGGTACTCTCTCTTGAGTCCATGTATATGTTTTTTCTTCAGTCCCACTGCAACAATATAACAATGGATTCCTTCGTTCACATTTTGTATTTTAGGTAAGGGGATATTTTCCCCCGATTAGTAACGCTGCAGAATCATTGTCTTTTACCGGCTTTGTTGGTCTTAGTTGTCTGACGGGGGACCCCCTTCTGCACCAACATAAGCCGAGGGGGACGGCGGCGTGGTGTGGCCCACATGTGTGACGCGTGACGCGTGCCATCAAGTCTCCCCCCGGTGCGTTCCATACGGAGATCCTGGAGCCCCTCAAAAGTGCTGATGTCGGCCACCCTAGTGTTTTTAGTCGGTAGGAATCGAACACGCCTGAGGCTCGCGGAAGTCCTATGCAGGACTTTCCCCAGGAAAAAGAAATGGTCTGAGTTAAGTGACCGTTTTTGGATTTTTAAGCGTCTCCGTGCTTCGGAAAGCTTGTAAAGCGAAAATTTTGTAATCCTTAAGCCAAGTTGAATGCCTCATAGGAGGCTTGTGAAGTTCTTATTTCTTATTCTTATTTTAAAAAACGTAGCCCTACACTAGGATTTATTCCTGTATCGTGGGTGCGTTTACAAACATGGAAATTCACATACACAAATACCCAGACCGCAACAAATAATTGTGGATCACACAAAAATTTGTCCCGTGCGGGAATCGAACCCGCGACTATTAGACACAGTGGGCGGAGCGGCTTAAGCTCTTAACCACTGCGCTAAATCGTCCGTCAAAACAAACAACATGTGACCACTCCACCAATTGAAGCAAAGTTCGCGTGGTGAAATGTGTACTATTCTCTCTCACTTCGATTTGTGAGATAAGCTGATGGCATGATGGGTTGATTTATTAATTTGGTTTGTGTGATTTAAAAACTGAAAAAGAAACATGAAATCTGAACCAATTATTTCATGTAAGCTTTTAACCGTTCTTCCAACACTCGAGTAAAGGTCGTGCTCTGACCCTAATTAACGATCCAGACACAATGAAGACAAACAGACCTACCATACATTTGAGCCGTGTTTATAAATAAAATAATATTAGCCCTGTTAAGAAACTGTCCCACCGTTGAACACGGGCCTCCTCTCAAGCTGAGAGGGTGTAGGCCATAGTTTACCACGCTGGCCCAGTGCGGGTTGGCGAACTGCACACACCTTTGAGAAACTCTTAGGCATGCAGGTTTCCTGACGATGTTTTTTCCTTCACCGTTAAAGCAAATGATAGTTAATTTTTAATACGCACATGCTTTCGAAAAAAACAGAGTTGAGTGCCTGGGTTTAACCCCGACACCTCTGACTTTGCAGTCCAACGGTCTAACCACTAGGCTATCACTGCTTAAGTCGTGTTTAAAGAACATTATTTCTATCAAAGAAAACGGCAAATACAACAACGAATTTATTTACTATACTATGACGTCTATATACCCCTGCTGGGTGGCAGAGGGGTACATTGTGCACTTACATTTCGCCGACGACGTTATGCCAGCCATTATACCGGGCCTTTATTGTTAACAAGTGACCCGTACCGGCTTTGTTCGGGTGAATTATACACATAAACCTTCCTCTTGAATCACTCCGTCTATTGGTGAAAACCGTATGAAAATCCGTTCGATAGTTATTTAGTTTATCGCGTTCAGACAGACAGACAGACGCGGCGGGGGGACTTTGTATTATTATGTGTACTCATTTAGTGATCAGTGTTCTAGATCTTATCGAGTTACATTGTGTACAGATTGGTATATTTAAATTGTAGAAATCTGAGTTGATTTTATTATTATTTTAAAGACTGCCTCGTTGGTCTAGTGGGGAAGCGCATCGCTTTGTGATCACGAGGTCCTGGTTTCAAATCCTAGGTCGGACAAGTGTAGTTTTTCTAACGAAAACTTCCCAGTACGAGCCCGGAGTCTGGAATTGTGCCCGGTATATGGCAATAGGCTCGCCCCCAATTGCATGGAACCTAACATCGTCGGCGAAACGTGGGTGTACTCAGTGCACCTCTGCCACCCCCGCTTGGGGAATAAAGGCGTGACGATGTGTTTAAAGTTTTTTTGTGCGTGACGATTTGTTTACACTTACCTATTGGTCAGAGGAATGATGAATTGGTATAAGGTATTGTCCGAATGAATTAAACTAAAATAATTAACTTAAACTTGCATTATTATAAAAGAAATCTACTCCATGCATTATAGTTAAACTATTAATTAATCTTCGTAAATATCCCTGACACAGAAATGAAAGAGTTGCTAACAGTAGCGTAGATCCGTGCGGAAGCTGTGATACACACTCGGACACAGATAAATCTGTATTGTGTGACGTATCTATATACACATATTTATCATCTGTGCCCGGATAGAAAAATGTTGCAATCCAAATGATTCTTCAAAAACCATCTACCTATCTATATCATCACGCCAGATCCCTTACGGGGTAGGCAGAGAGTACAGAGTTCCAACAGGCTCTTTCCTTACATACCTCTCTGGCTTCCTCTACTCTCATAGTTCGTCTCATACACGCTTGCCGGTTACGGAGACTCCTGACTTGTCCTTTACATAAGACCCGGTCTATTTGGTCATGGTAAGATAGTCTAGGTCTTCCCCGGTACCTACATCTTTCCACTTTCGCATGGTATATTATATACGGACGGACGATTTAGCGCAGTGGTTAAGAGCTTAAGCTGCTCCGCCCACTGTGTCGAATAGTCGCGGGTTCGATTCCCGCACGGGACAAATCTTTGTGTGATCCACAATTATTTGTTCCGGTCTGGGTATTTGTTTGTGAATTTTCATGTTTGTAAACGCACCCACGACACAGGAATAAATCCTAGTGTGGGGCTACGTTTTTTTTAAAAAAAAAAAAAAAAAAAAATATATATATATAATATTAAAACCATCTACCTACTACAGAATTTACAATGTGACGACTACCTGTCCAATTAGACCAAAATACCTGGTAAACTATTTTTATACTGGAACCAAATAACTTGATAGTTTAATAAATAAAAGTACACCCGCTAAGTTTATCGTCGGATCTTCTCAGCGGAAGCCGCGTTTTGATCTGGTCAGATAACGTATACAAAAAAAAAAATTGTACGGTCGGCGTTATATTAGTGTATGTTTGTCACACCTCTCTCTCTCTCTTTTATTTAACATTCAACGCTCAAGCCAGAAGGCTAAGGCGTAGTGGTTGCACGCTTGCCCCTTTGTCCGGTGAAGCTGTAAAGGCCCTGCAACCAACAACGTAGATCATTCACATACCACACCACACACAGCATAGAATACCTTGCCTGCCTGCCGGTTTAGAGCACCACGGCGAGACACTTAGTATATGCCACAGCGACTGCCCAAGCCGAGGCCGTTCCTCCTCGAGGCGCCTTTGAGCTAGTTGCCCCCTTGCCCTTCTGGCTCGAGCGTAGTGATTGCACTCTCGCCCTCTTGACTGGTAAAGCTGTAAAGGCCGCGGCCAACAGTGTAGATCACACACATACAAAAAATTTAATAAAATAGTGCGCTATTTCACTTCTAGTATTTTATAATTACAATTTCTGTGGTAGATGCCTACTATATCTCTATAATCGCGTGAAAGAAAACGCTAGCGCTAGTCGTGCCTATGGCTGCCACGCCGTAAAACTCGATGGACCTGATTTATGACATTTTAATTAAATGGAAGAGAAATAACTACTAATCACACTTAATAAAACACGAAAGTGGGGATGTTTGAGTGTTAGTTACTTATTTATGTGAAAACTGCTCTATAAATTCCGATTAATCTTGGCCGAGAGATAAATTATGTCTCGAAATTTAGATTTGGTCTGGCCAGTATAGTTTAACCGATATAGCCTGACCTATATGGAAGCAATTTTTGATATAGATAAATTCCCGTTACGAGCATAGTATGATTCATTTTGTTATACCAATATGCCGCCATTTTGAATTTAAAGCGAGATTGTTTTTAAAACGATATCAACCATATGCCGGCGAAAACATGCCCAGAAACTAGTATCATACCGAAAATTCGATTTCGGCCACTTTCGGCCAAAAATACCACATAGGCCAAAACTTCGGCTTCGGCCAAAATGGACCGAAGTTTTGGCCGAAGCCAAGGTTTCTAGTAAGCACTGAAATTGAACGATCTATTTCGATTTACGACTTACGAATGCGCGAAAGCACGGCAGAAGACGCTGGCTAGCAACCATTGCCAGTAAATAACCAAATCAGAACAAAACAAGATCGCTAATACATTCAACAACTTTTTAAAAATTTAGCCCATCATGAACCAAATTTCTTAGGGTTAGGCTTCGGCCGAGGGTTTTGGCGATGGCCTATTAATCGGCTTCTGTCAAAAATCGACCTTCGGTCGGGCACTACCAGAATCTAGTTTTAATGAAATGAAAAAGAAACAGAAATTATTGTTAATTAAGTCTTTTGGATATTAATTATGGATCCTACTCTACGTAATTGACTTTTAAACCTGCAATTTCAGTATGACGTCTGTGATAATAGCTTTAATATTTTATTAACGAATAATAGCGTGGCTAGTTTAGTTAATAAAATAGCACTAGTAGATTTACTAACTTCTAGCTTTATACATCTATCTATAAGACGCCAGATTCCTTGCAGGGTAGGCAGAGAGTACAGAGTTCGAACAGGTTCTTTCTTACAGACCTCTCCGGTTTCCTCCACTTGCATAGTTCGTCTCATACACGCTCGCCACTTACGGAGACTCTTGACTTGGCCTTCAGATAAGAATAGAATAGATTAAGAGTAATCTATTCTATATAAATAAAGAGTTATTGTACACCAATACATTTACATAGAGAAAAAAGAAGTTAAACAAATGAGGTACAATTGGCGGGCTTATCACTAATAGCGATTTCTTCCAGACAACCAAAACGGAAAGAAAAAAAGATATACAAAAAATAGAGGGCAATAGGTGGCGTACATTTATTAGTTAGTTTTATTTTAATAGGTACAGGTTCATACGCTTATGAATATATATATATGATACATAACAATATATAAATATAATAAAGGTAGGTATAAAGAAACGGCATGATAGTAGGTGACTTATTAGAGAATAGTCGAAAGAAAGTGGTCCTTAACCATTCTTTTTAAAATGGCCAATGACTGCGCGTCTTACTGATATAGGCAATGCATTCCATAGACGAACAGCTTGGACTGAGAAGGATTTATCAAGAAATATCTTGGAATGCATTGAAGGCACGGTCTATTCGTTTTATATATGTATACCTAGCAGTTTTAAGTTAAAATAGTTGGCAGCCCTGTTCACCCGGCACTAGGCTAAGCCTCTGTTAATTTGCACGAAGCTGTCGCCGTCAACTTAAGCCTTTTTATACGACGCCCGTAACATTAGAACTAGCACACTCCAGTCTCGTTCACTAAACTTTGACTTATAAGCACATAATCGTCACATTGGTCACTTTGAGAAAATGCTGTAAAGGACTCCACGAGTCTTGGGCCTGCACTTTTATACGAAGGCCATGAGATATCTAACACTTCAATGTAGTATACTACACAAAGTTATATATCATTGTCTCTTTTTTACCTGGGGAATATCCTACAGAGGAGTTTCACGAGATTAGGGCCTGCTTTTTACCAACCTTCAATCTAGTTCACTAGGCCTTGGTTTAAAATATAAGAAGTTTTTTTTTATAAGAAGCTCAAGCTCCAGTCTATTTCACGCACTTGGACTTATAAGTACATGATCATCCTTACCATTTTTCTTCTTCAGCCGAAAAACGTCCACTGCAGGACAAAGGCCTCCCTTAAAGACCGCCACAACGACCGGCTTTGTGCTGTACGCATCCAACTTCTACCCGCGACCTTTACCAGGTCATCGTTCCATCTTGTAGGGGGCTTACCCACTCCACGTTTTCCGGTACGTGGTCGCCATTTCGAGAACCTTTCTGCCCCAACGGCCGTCAGTTCTACGGTGTGCGCGTACGCGATGTGCCCCGCCCACTGCCAGTTAAGTTTAGCAATTCTGAGTGCTATGTCAGTGACTTTCGTCCTCCTGCGGATCTCTTTGTTTCTGATTCGATCCCGCAGGGTAACTCCGAGCATAGCTCTTTCCATCGCCCTTTGGATGACCTTGAGCCTTCTTATGAGGCCGATCGTAAACGACCATGCCTCAGTGCCGTAAGTCATCACTGGCAACACACACTGGTCAAAGACTTTTTGAGACACTGCGGAATTTTGGATTACCATTTTTACTTGGAGAAAATCTACAAAGAACTATCGCGAGACTAAGGGCCGCCTTTTTATATAAAGCCAGTGATATTAGAGCTTAGCACACTCCAGCTTTGTTTACCACCACTGACTTATAGTACATAATCAGCTCATTTTTTTACCTGGAGAAAATCCTGCAATGGACTTCCATGAAACTTGAGTTTGCCTTTTATATTAAACCCAAACTAAGACACTTTAGCCTATTTTACTACACTTTGACTTATAGTTACACAATCATGCACACCTTTTATTATCCCTTGAAATCCTGCATAAGACTAACAAGCCTCGGGGAAGACTACCCACTGAAAAAAGTGCCTTAAAGACGCCAGCGATGCGAATTCCCGTCGAAGACACGATTACTTTAACAGCTGAGAGAGACGCTGTATGTCCGTTTTATTTTTCTATTTATCTATCTATATCATCACGCCAGATCCCTTACGGGGTAGGCAGAGAGTACAGAGTTTCAACAGGTTCTTTCCTTACATCCCTCTCTGCCTTCCTCCACTTTCATAGGTCGTCTCATGCACGCTCGCCGGTTACTAGGTCTATTTGGTTTTCCGTTTTATTTTTATTTATTAGTTTTATCAACAAGTGTTACAATCTTACATGCTAAAGATTTATAATTATAATTCTAGGTATTTATATCTTATTGCACACCATGTAACAGAATAACACTGCATTCAATTTAAGAGTGTAGATTAAGTTTACGTAGTGTATCTTAAACAGATAAATGTGTATACATACATATAGCCGCTATAATATAATGTCCGTTATATGATGAAGTTCTATCTATCTATATCATCACGCCAGCTCCCTCGCGGGGTAGGCAGAGAGTACAGAGTTCCAACAGGTTCTTTCCTTACATACCTATCTATGATGAAGTTGGAAGTTGTTAATGCTTTTCTTTGTAATGTGTAACTATTTAATCACCTTGATGATTTGCCCCTAGATGATTATAGGACACTAATTAGTCGCCTGTGATCACCCAGGTGGTTAAAGTAAATTTAACCTCAATGACCGTCAGTCAGACTAATCGTGCAGTAACATTCTTTCTTATTTCTTTATAAAGACGTAGCCCCACACTAGGATTTATTCCTGTGTCGTGGGTGCGTTTACAAACATGAAAATTCACATACACAAATACCCGGACCGAAACAAATAATTGTGGATCACACAAAGATTTGTCCCGTGCGTGGAATCGTACCCGCGACTATTAGACAGTGGGCGGAGCGGGTTAAGCTCTTAACCACTGCGGTAAATCGTCCGCGTTCATCTAATGACGCCTTAATTCTTGCATACATTTATCAAGCTTCATATAAAGTGTCAACTGCTAATACAAAAGGTCAATGTGGTAGCTATTAGACATGGTAATTTACTCTTGTAGGTATCTTCAGAATGATAATTAAAATAGCCAGACATAAAGACGAGATTCTGGGTTCCTATATTAGACTCCTAGGTCGGACAAAGTATTGTAGGGGTATTAATATAAATCTTTTGAGTTAAGAATATGGTGCCAGGTATAATGGCATAGGCTTGCCCCCCCCCCCCCCCCTACAGTATCAAATGTGCAAATAGTAGAAAATATTAGTAATAGCCGTCCGAATAAAATCACGCAAGCTGACACGCGCTCTACGCGGCTTGTAGCCTGAGTTGGGCAAAAATTAATTGTGAAAAAATTAAAAGTCTATCTATCTATCTGTCTATAACCTCACGCCAGATCCCTTGCGGGGTAGGCAGAGAGTACAGAGTTCCAACAGGTTCTTTCCTTACATACCTCTCTGGCTTCCTCGACTCTCATAGTCCGTCTCATACACGCTCGCCGGTTACGGAGAGTCTTGACTTTTCCCATCAGATAAGACTCGGTTTATTTGGTCGTGGTAAGATAGTCTAGGTCTTCCCCGGTACCTGCATCCTTCCACTTTCACATTGTATATCTGTTTTGTCATTCTTTTCTCTGGCATTAAATTAAAAGTGCTCGACGTTTTTAGTGCTCTACAGCACCCATGGTCACGAAAGAGATTGAGGCATTAGACGTCCAAAAGTCTTATTCCGGAGTACCTCAGGGGGATTATTTTAATGCAAATGAAAGGACATTGTTCTGCGCCCATACATGATTTGCCCCAGAACCAACAGCAATGAAAAAATACTTGTATGATTTCAAATCACCCACAAAGTCTCTTAAGGTATTCATTATTCAACGGACAAGCGGGGGAATCGCAATATTGCATAATAAGTATTAGATTTTGAGGTTATAATTCAGTAGCCAGTTAACACATTTGAGGTTATATTCTGTGTTGACATTCAGTAAAGATGTCGGCGACTTCGATATAAGTACTTACAATACTTTGAAATATCCGTTTTAGATTGCAAATTGTCCGTTAGATACGGATATTTGCCATTATTTTAATAAAATGGATAAATAATGATGGCATGGGTCAAATGTTTGTTGGTTCTGGGGCAATTTTGGACAATGTCCTTTCAATTGATTAATCCTACAATTAAAAAATGCCTAACACTGCTTTTAGCTCTACCCGCACTAGTGTACATGATTCTTATTTGGAACTCTTATTCTAAGATTATACTAAGGTGGCCCCTTAGTACATAAATATACATTATACATTACGTCTAATGCCTTGTCAAAGTGGCGCTTGATGCTTGAGCCGCCAGGCGCCTCCATGCAAGACGATCCATTCCCAAATACCAGGAAATTTGTAATGGCGTTCGCTTCAACTGCTGTAAATGTTGTAAGATAGTGCATCATCAAGTGGCACTAGGGATCAACGGCGTACGGTAGCTAACACGGATATAGGATAAATCGGAACATGGCATTTTCACACGAGGCGCTAGTAGTATTTACGGTGCGTTTACGGGCTTTTTTAGGCCATCACCAGCGTGGGTTCCACTTGGTCAGCCTGAAATTGGTGATCGTTTGTGGCATGTTCATGTTATTCTTATCTCTGTTTCGGAAAGCCGAAACACCGTGATCCTGCTTAATCTTTGTGATCGCTAAGAACATAACGATCCCGAAGCGCCGCGAATGCTTCGTGTACAAATACCATGTTCCAATTTATCCTATATTCGTGGAAGGCACCTAAAATCGTTGGTCCCTGTTACTCCACTTGGTGTGGTAGTCTTCAATCCAAATAGGAAAGGGCTTAAGGACTTAAAGCTTTATGAGTTGCAACAAGATTCTTTAATAAAATCCCACTTGAAGTCACTTAACTTAGTGAAAATAAATTTAAATCTTGTATTAAACGTACGCTCTGCAAGCGAGCTTACTATACCCTAGATGATTATTTAAAAGATAAAAATGCTTGGATAGGTGCGATTCTAGCTCCACCTGAATGTGTATAAAATGGTCATATATTATTATTTATTATTACCTCGCTTCCTTCTCGTAGTTTAATAAAATTGATCATTTATTTTCCTCATTTCTTTATCTGTAAATGGTAGAACCATGTAGCAATTCTCATAAATATTATAACTTAGTTAATTTAATTTAGACTTACCTGATACAACATTGTTCTGCCATACCTCACAACAAAATGTAGATGGAAAATGTTGTAAAAATACTATTTTAAAACAGTAACCGTGGAGTTTCTAATTTCTTGCCCTTCTCCACAGGAATGACATTCCGAAGTGGTGGTAGAGTTTTTGTTAGTATTCTGACGATTCATAAATACTGTAATGGTTTGCACGAATAAAAAATATTCTGATTCTTTTTTTTGAAAGATAACCCTTGCCCAGTAGGACAATATAGGCTGATAAATTATTTTATATTTGTACCTAAATAATATTGTAATGTTATAGACGTGCGGCATCTGCGCCATGTTTCCGTCGTGCATGTCGCTCCTGTCGCGCCGCAACGAGCAACGCGCGCCGCGGCCCGGCCAGGCGCCTGTCGTGCTCAATGTGTACGACATGTACTGGACCAACTGGTTAGTGGAATATGACACATGTTAACAATAGAATAAGGTGTAGTTTTCATTGTGCATGTCGCTTACTCAACGTATAGGACACCACCCTTCGTATGTACAGGACCAACTGGTTAGTGGAATATCGCACTTGTTTGTATACGGATCAGGTTTGAAAATGAGGATAAGGTATACTTTCCATCTTGTACGTCGCTAATGTTGCGCCGATACCAGAAGTAAGTGTCTCGGCCCGACCAGTCACCTATCGTGCTCAATATATACGACATGTACCGGACCAACTGGGTAGTTGACTGTATCATTTATATAGATGAAAATAAGGTGTAGTTTCCATCGCGAATGTTGCTAATATCCTGTGGTATGGACAACAAGCGTCCCACCTTGGCCACGCCCCTGTCGTGCTCAACGTTTACGACATTTACTGCTTAGTGGACTATCACACACCTTGAGATGAAGACTGCGTAGTTTTCTTAATGTTTGTCGTTAATATCGCGCCGGTACGAGCAACACACACCGCGGCCTAGCCAGGCGCCTGTCGTACTCAATGCGTGCAGCTTGTACTTGACCAACTGGTTAATTGGCCAGTACCTATATCACTAGCGAAAAACGTCCAGTTTCCTTTCATACCGTCCGGCATCAACAAGCAGAATACAGCGTTGACGCCTGTCGCGCTCATGTACGATATGTTGGCAATCAAACCCACCAGTTAAACGTATATATGACGTATCTGGATGTATATAAGGTCGTTTTCCCAAGATTAATAATAAGCTTAAAGTAGGGAGACTTCTGTGAAATTGTATTGTGTGTGAAGTGTCTGTTTGTAATGTCAAAATATCAGCTTTTTACTAAATGCATATGGACGTATATACGGTACTTATAACAAAAAAAAAATGTTTGTTCCGGCTTATCTCCGAAACGGTTGGACCGATTTTGACGGGACTTCACACACTTTGATATTATAAGGAGTAACTAACTAACTTAGGCTACTTTTATTTTAAGATTTTTAAAAGATTTTTGTTAAATTCCACGCGGGCGGAGTCGCGGGAAACAGCTAGTTCACAGTAAAACTGTGCGTTTTTCCTGCAGGTATACAGCGGGGGCGGGTGTGGGCGTGTTTCACAGCGGGGTGCAGGTGCACGGGTCAGAGTGGGCGTACGGGGGACACCCGTACGCCTTCACCGGGGTCTTCGAGATATCGCCCCGAGACGAGAGAGAGCTGGGCGAGCAATTCCGATTCAGGTGGGTATTAACTATTGTCCGAACGAAGATTGATTTTTGGCCAAAGCCCAGTGGAAGATCAGCGTTGGTTGTTTAACCTTTAAGTAGCCAGCATTATACTGAGTTGGGACCGTTTTTTGTGACGAGGTCATATGAGTATATCTTTTTTTATCTCTTTTCTTATGTTTATTAACGTTTTGTTATATATAATATGTCTTATGCTTACTCGTTGAAAAATTAAACTTAATTTTTTTTTCTTTTCTTCGGCCAAAGCCGAAGCCGAAGGTTTAATAATCTTAAGTAATGCGGTTCATGATTGGCAAATCTTTTAAAAAAATATGTTGACTGTATTAACTTAACTAGAGATGATTAAAATTATCCACAACGGGTTAAAAATTATAGCACTGAAATAATATTATTTATAATTTTTATTTACTAAAAAGCATTCGTAAATCGTCATAGATCGTTCAATTTCGGTGCTTGTTGGAAAGCTTCGGCTTCGGTCAAAACTTCGGCCATTTTAGCCGAAGCCGAAGATTTGGCTGCTCGGACACTAGTATTAACCTTAGACTAACACTTGTCTAGACGGAGCATTGCTAACAAAAATGGCGCATAAAAGCGGTCTCAGTTACGTACTATGTGTGCGTGATGGCAGTATTCGATTTGTTAAAAAGCTGTCAATGTGTGTGTGCGTACTACAATTCATATACCCTATAGGTGGATAAAGGACATTGTTCTGCGCCCATACATGATTTGCCCCAGAACCAACAGCAATGAAAAAATACTTGTATGATTTCAAATCACCCATAAATTCTCTTAAGGCATTTATTATTAAACGGACAAACGGGGGAATCGCAATATTGCACAAGAAGTATTAGATTTTGTGGTTATAATTCAGTAGCCATTAATACATATGAGGTTATATTGTGTGCAATGAATACTCTTAGAATATTCTTAGGTATACGCCGATTGATTGTTTTCATTCGCAAAAAGTATTGTGTAAAACTAAACGCATCCGTGTCACGATTCATGTGTCCGAACATAATATTGTTTTATTGAGGTTTTAGGCTTTTTATTTGGGGATTACCCTCAAACCTTATTGTTGTTGCTGGTTACTCGCGGTATGTACAATATCTGTGTTGTTTCAGACAAAGCGTACATATCGGTTATACAGACTTCAGCGAAGAGGAGGTCAGAAGGCTTGTGGCGGAACTCGGCAAGCAGTTCCGCGGTGACAGGTGAGTGATTCCAGAAACTTCTCAACCATACCATACCATATTTATCACAATATCATAACAGTTTTTATCGACATAACTATATTGTAATCGCTACTAACCTTAGGATATACAATTATAATGTGAGATAATGGGGATTTTGGAGGTGTGAGCTGGTTGTATGGGGCGAATTGCATTCCACAGACGAGACAGAGATACATCAAGCAAGACGCAAGCAATGTGGACTAGGAAGCTTGCCAGATCTTTTGGCAATATTTTTGTGTTGACCATAATACACTTCTCTGCTTCACCTAACGTCGATAAGACTGCAAAATTAAACACACTAAACTCTCTTTCATCTACTCCGACACCCGATTATTCTCCATTTTTCTTTATACAATTTACCGATTGTGATGTTAAAAAGAGCATAGAGTCGATCACATCCAACGCTGTCGGCAGCGATTGTATCAGCCGTAATATTATCCTTCCTATCCTCGACGAAATCCTTCCCATCATCTCTCATATCTTCAATCATTCTATATCCACTGGTAACTTTCCAGCACCGTGGAAATACGCCCAAATAATACCATTACCCAAAAAACCCAATCCCTCATCTGTTTCCGATTTTCGCCCAATATCCATTTTACCTTTTTTATCCAAGGTGCTTGAGCGCCTTGTCCATGACCAACTGAGTAGTTTCCTCAACAGAAACTCCCTTCTTAATCCTTTCCAGTCTGGTTTTCGTCCTGGTCATAGCACTGTTACTGCTCTGGTAAATATTACGGACGATATAAGATTAGGCATGGAGAATGGCAATTTAACTATTCTTACATTGCTTGACTTTAGCAATGCCTTCAACACCGTAGACTTTGACATTCTCATTGGACTGCTGCGCTCTATTAACATATCTCCAACGGCAATTGATTGGTTTCGAAACTACCTGTCTGGCCGCCGGCAACGTATTTGCATCGATGAAACTTATTCCTCGTGGTGTAACACCAGTGCCGGTGTACCGCAGGGTGGCGTTCTATCCCCTTTACTTTTTGCGGTTTTTATTAACTCTATTCCCAACCAGCTACTTTCTTCTTACCACCTTTATGCAGATGATCTTCAAATCTACACTCAAGCTCCGTTGGCCAGGTTGTCAGAGGCTGTTAGCACTATTAATCACGATTTAACTAAGATATGTGAATGGAGCAAATGCTACGGCCTTAAAGTCAATCCTTGTAAGACTCAGGTAATTGTTGTTGGTAGCTCCAGATTTACTGGACGCGTTGACTGGTCACAACTTCCCCAAATCATGTTTGATGGGATTACCATACCAGTAAGTAATACTGTGAAAAATTTGGGGATTCACATTGACACCAATCTGACATGGGGTCCACAACTGCAAGAACTTAGTCGGAAAATATTTGCATCCACTGGCTCACTGAGGAGGCTACGCAATTTTCTTCCTACAACCACTAAAATTGCACTCGCACAATCCCTTCTTCTTCCTATAATTGATTATGCAGACGCTAGCTATCTAGATCTTACCGAAAACCAACTTAACAAACTTGAGCGACTTCAAAATGTCTGTATAAGGTTCATATTTGGTTTACGCAAATATGACCATGTCTCAGAATTTCGCTCAAAGCTCAAGTGGTTACCAATTCGCCTTCGCCGGAATGCTCATATATTATCTCTTTTATACAGTATCCTGTTTAATCCGTCAACTCCCTCTTACCTAAAAGAAAGATTTGAATTCCTTCACGAGACACATTTGAGGTCCCTAAGGTCGTCGGAGAATCTAAAGCTGAAAACGCCAATGCATTCCACAAATTTCTTTGATAAATCCTTCACAGTTCAAGCTGTCCGCTTGTGGAATGCATTGCCTGTATCAGTCAGACGTGCACAGTCGTCAGCTTCCTTCAAAAAGATGGTCAAAGACCACTATCTCTCTACTTGCTGACAAAATATGATGCATCATAGTCAGTCCCTTTTTGTTATACTTTTTTGTAAGTATGTATGTAGTTAAATATGTTTTGTACTTATTTACGTATATATGTATTTATTTATCTTTTATGCAAATTTCAGTACTTGTATATACCAATGATAGCGTACGCCACCAACTGCCCTGATTACTTTTTTTTTTTTTCTAGTATTTTGTATTTAACCAGGTTGTCTGGAAGAAATTGCTCTTAGCAATAAGACCGCCTATTGTATCAGTGTCTTATTTTACATGTTTTTTTTTATAATTTTGATGGTGTACAATAAAGAGTATTGTATTGTATTGTATTGTATAATAGTTGCCAGTGTTCCGGTTGCCAGTAAATTCCACCAGACGTTTTGAAATTTTCAGAAACATGCGAAAACCTGGCACCCATGGACCTAATATCTCTACCCTAGAAAATATTGTATTTTAATTTGCAGAAGTGCTTATAGCGCTCTGTTCTTACCTATCATCACGGTTAAGTAACGTCCGTCTCGGTTAATCCAAAATGGGTGATCGATCAGTTGCGGAATTTTCATATGGGAGCGTCTACGTTCTTCGGAATTCACGTCAAGCCGTTGATCCCGTTTACCACTCAATGCGGTAGTCGTTAGGCCAAGTTGGAAACCTTACAGGCAGTCTGATAAGTTCCAACAGCAGGTGGCCACAAACCTGCCTCCACTCAGACACCGACCTCGCCGGCGAGGTCGAAGAATCCCTTGCCCGCCGGCCGTTGTAGAGCACCACGGCGAGACTCCTAGTATACCACCCCCATAGCGACTGCCTAAGCCGAGGTCGTTCCCCTTGCCCTTCTAGCTCGAGCGTAGTGGTTGCACGCTCGCTCTCTTGTCCGGTGAAACTGTAAAGCGGCCAACAGCGTAGTTCATTTACACACACACTTGCCTCTACCAATCCGCGCTGGGTTCGCATGATGGAGTATGACTTTTTCTTTCTCATTGACAGATTTTAATAGTTTATTCAACAATTTGCAGATATCACCTTATGAACAACAACTGTAATCACTTCACCTCAGCGTTTTGTTTGGTAAGTTTGTTTTTTTATAGATTTGCTTATAATTTCCTACTATTGTCTTTGCTATTGTCTTATTACTAATTGCGTATTGTTTGGTTTACCTTATAAATTTAAATTACCATTATAACTTGTCAACAATACCTTGAAGTCAGCAAGATTTTATCTCAGAATAGATATACACCAGAAGCCACGCCCAGTCGCAATGGCACCCCGCGCGGTGAAGCCAAAAATTCAACAAACGTCTCACCCTTGCCGCACTTCACGCCCGCGTAATTTTAGTCGTAGGGATTGCAATCCGGGAAACCGGGTCCGGTAACCCGGCGGTAAATGTCTACCGGATCCGGTACCAATTTGCCGGATCCGGTAATAGATAAAGATACCATTTTTTGGAGAAATACTCGCGCTCACTACTTAGGTAAATGCGTTATGCTGTGCCTAAAAATTAAGATGTTTAACATTCATAATCGTGTCATGGATTAAACATATTTATGATGACTGACATTATTATTTTAAGAACGTGTACTGTTTAAACTAAATAATGGAATCCGGCCGGATTGAAATCGATACCGGATTGCAATCCCTAGTTAGTCGCCCAGAAAGATTATTGATCGAAGGTCCAAAGAACCTCCATGTGTACTAAGGAGTAAACTTAACTGTTCCACTGTGCCGAGGTTAACGCTACACTGAAACTGACCGGTAGTCATTAATCGGTTGAAAATCTCGAAACCGCGGGCTAACTTTCTTCATTAATTATTTAGTTTCGGTGCAGCGCCATCTATCGGGGTAGGTTTGGACGATTTAGCGCAGTGGTTAAGAGCTTAAGCCGCTCCGCCCACTGCGTCTAATAGTCGCGGGTTCGATTCCCGCACGGGACAAATCTTTGTGGGATCCACAGTTATTTGTTCCGGTCTGGCTATTTGTGTATGTGAATTTTCATGTTTGTAAACGCACCCACGACACAGGAATAAATCCTAGTGTGGGGCTACGTTTAAAAAAAAAAATGTCGTAAACAACTAAAATATGTTAAACATTGTTGTTCAGATTAACTTACGATATTTGTTCCAACAATTACCATATAATATAATATTTAAATAATACGGCACCTAAATGCGCTAGTTGGTTATAAACTGTTATCCCATCATGTTTATTTTTTCGCTCAACAGCATTCTGACAGGAACGACATAAGACATCATAATTCAATTTAATTTGACACATTATTTCGCACGACGGTCACAGAGTGACTACTCGCGTGTACGTGTGACTACTTGCATTGCAAGTAGTAATTGTTGCTTCAATTATATGCGCGCCCGCGGCTTCTGGTTTTATGTTTCTAAGGATTTTACGTAGGATTGCGCCTTTTAACCGTCATGTCGCTTATTCCCTTTTCCCTCTTTACCATTGTTTCCTAATAATTATTAATATAATCAATTTTAGACTATAATCATACTAGACAGAATATTGATTTTTGCACATGCGTGTCTATACACTTAGATGACAGGTCATGAACGATTACTGTACTTGTAAGATTAACTCTAACTAACTCGTACACATAGACAGAAGGAAAAGTGGCTGGTCAAAGATATACTATTGTGTAAAGTATGTCATCTTAATTATCATCAGCCCGCATTAGACTTGTTGAGGTTTTTCTGTCAAAAAAATCTTAGAAGAATCTTCCTTTTTTTTTTAATAAAAATCGTAGCACTTGGATTAATTCCTGTGTGGTGGGTGCCTTTACAAACATAAAAATTCACATACGCAAATACCTAGACCGGAACAAATAGTTGTGAATCACACAAAGATTTGTCCCGTGCGGGACCCAAACCCGCGACTATTAGACACAGTGGGCGGAGCGGCTTAAGCCCCTAGCCACTGCGCTAAATCGTCCGTCAAAATAAGCTAAGAACGCTTTGTCGAGAAATTCTTAGCAGTATCTTAGACTTTGCTAAGATTATTTCCTTAGAAAAACCATTGTCTTACCTAGGATTCTAACACACGACCCTGTGACACCAATCCACCATTAGAGAAACAGACATAGTAGGCAAAAAAATTGCCAATGATAAAGTCTAACACCACCGGCTATTAGACTAATTAATCTCGGCGACACAATACAGCAATTAACGATAAGCGCCGTGACGCGCGCTAGTCAACACCAGCGATTACCGGAACCGACTAGAGCCACGTGTAACCATAACCGTAAACGAACAAAACATTAGCAGGTGTAGAAAGAACGCCCACGTTCGACCAGGGTCCTGTTTAATAAAGGAAGACGCTTAGTAGGAAAAATTATAATAATTAGGGCAGCTTGAGGCGAGCTGTTGGTGAGTAACGACACCACGGACCCGAGTGCTTCAGAGAGTCGGTCAGGGCCCCCAACTCGGCGTGTCTCAGGACTCTCGACTCTGGCTAGGCTTAATTGGCCGTCCAGAGAGGAGCCGTGAGAGCTATATCGACGTAGGAAGATAAAGCGTTCCTACGTCGATGTACTCCAGGGGTGGAAGTGTTAAAGGGCATAACGCCGCGAGTAACTTCGGAGAAAGGGCAGCACACCTCTCTACACCCCTGAGCCGCTCACACCGGTGTTGCCCTCAGTTGTCCTAGGACGACCGTTTAAGGGCCCATCTAGTAAGCGGCGAGTCACCGCCGGCCACGGGTAATTAGGTATCACTAATTAAGGCCGGTGTCCGTCCCCTTTGGAATAGTCCAGTTTTTGTCCATCAAATCTCATTTACATAGCCCTTCTTTTCTTTCCATAATTTACAATAGTCCTTGCACCTGCCGGGGTCAGTTCGCTGGTTATGTTTCTTCATTTTCAGCAAGTGATCTCAGCAGGTGGCTTACATAACATTAACTTCTCGCAAAGGGCCTCTACGTGTTGGACCCATGTCCATGGGGACAAGCCTTTCAAAGGTCCGGGTATAGCCCGTGAATCTCAGCGAGATACATATAATAATAATAATTATTATTATTTCAGCAGTGATAGCCCAGTGGTTAGACCGTTGGACTGCAAAGTCAAAGGTCTCTGGTTCAAACCCAGGCACGCACCTCTGTCTTTTCGTAAGCATGTGCGTATTAAAAATTAATTATCACTTGCTTTAACGGTGAAGGAAAACATCGTGAGGAAACCTGCATGCCTAAGAGATTCTCGAAGGTGTGTGAAGTTCGCCAACCCGCACTGGGCCAGCGTGGTAGACTATGGCCTAAACCCTCACAGTTTGGGAGGAGGCCCGTGCCCAACATTGGGACAATTTCTTAACAGGGCTATTATTATTATTATTTCAATATAATAACAAAACAATACACAGCAATAACATTAAGCCCGGTAAGAACACAGGAAATATATAGGAGCAAAAAAACAAGGCTAAACGCAAGTAGGGGTGCCTCCTAAACTAGGTTTGAGTACCTGTATCTTAGGAGTCAAGTTAACCTCCGTATAGTAAAAGCAATTTAGTATTTTATGTAACATAAACATAAGGATGCAGGTACCGGGGAAGACCTAGACTATCTTACCACGACCAAATAAACCGAGTCTTATCTGATGGAAAAGTCAAGAGTCTCCGTAACCGGCGAGCGTGTATGAGACGAACTATGAGAGTCGAGGAAGCCCGAGAGGTATGTAAGGAAAGAGCCTGTTGGAACTCTGTACTCTCTGCCTACCCCGCAAGGGATCTGGCGTGAGGTTATAGATAGATAGATAGATAGATGTAACGTAAAACATGTGGTGATAAAATAAGATGACAAATTTCTAAAGTAAAAGTTAATAAACAATGAAACTTGCATGTGTATGTGGCTATTGAGAAATACGTTTTAGAAATACATTTGAAAATCTCTGTTTTGCTTTCAATCAAGAATAAATTTTGTTTTTAAAGCGCACTGAAGAAGTAACAGCATCTTTTGCAAATTAAAAAAAAATGTAATATACATTAAAAATAGTTGGAATCTTTACATCTTGTATACATATAATAAAATAAAATAATGAATATACTTTAGCTGACTTTATACAGGAATTGTAACATACTTAAAATGACTTTATTGAATGTTAATAATGCAATTTGTAACCATAATCATGTTTATTACTTATAATAATTATAACCGGCGAGCGTGTATGAGACGAACTATGAGAGTGGAGGTAGCCAGAGAGGTATGTATGAAAAGAACCTGTTGGAACTCTGTACTCTCTGCCTACTCCGCGAGGAATCAGGCGTGATGATATAGATAGATAGAATAACTATAATTACTAAACATGCATGTCTTTGTATGCCTTAAAGGTAAAACATTATACATACAAAGAACTTATTCCCTCTCATCCTTCTACTAATTTAATAAAATTGATCACTTTTCTTCCTCATTTCTTTATCTGTAAATGAGAGAACCATGTAGCCATTCTCATGAATAGTATAACTTGGTTATTTAATTTAGACTCATCTGATACTACATTGTTCTCCCATACTCCACAAAAAAATGTAGATGGAAAATCTAAAAATATTATTTTAAAAGAGTAACCGTGGAGTTTCTTTCCCTTCTCCACAGAAATGACATTACGAAGTGGTGGTAGTCTTTGTGACTTTTCTGACGATTTATAAATAAATAATATCAGCCTAATCTGCCCACTGCTAGACAAAGGCCTTCTCTCACAAATCGAGGTGAGAGAGATTAGGTCATACTCCACCACGCGGACCCCGTGCGGGTTGGTGGAGGCAGGTTTGTGGCCACCTGCTGTTGGAACTTATCAAGCCGCCTTTAAGGCTTCCAACTCGGCTTAACGACTACCACATTATGTAGTAGCCGGGACCAACCGCTTTACGTGCCTTGCGAAGCACGGAGACGCTCGAATATGAAAATGCCACAAACGGTCACCCATCTCGGGCCGACCGAGTCGAACGCTGCTTAACCTTGGTAATCGGTAAGAACACCGCGGTCGTACAGCGCTACGAGTGCCTCCCGCCGCCCGATTCATAAATACTGTAATGGTTTACATGAATAAAAAATATTCTGATTCTTATTATATTATTATAATCTGACATGATCTGTATATACTACCTATGTTTACAAAGAAATAAATGAATTTGATCTTTGAGGGAGGCCAATGCCCTACAGTGAATGCTTTTGACTGATGATAAGAGTGCCTACTAGGCGTCTTGTCTGTAGCATCTACACCCAGAAAATTGGGTCAGTCCTCAGAATAAACCTAGTGGATAACTGATTTACTAATTCAATTTTTACATTAGTAAATGGTACCACGTCTGGCATACTCCAGGAAGTCTATAAATATATCAACAGAAATATCCGACGGCTATGTCACCGTTCTATAATTAATAAGCCAGGCTGATAATAAATCTCGACGAGCTTAAGCACATGACAGCATGTAAACACGGCTAATTTAATGTATTTACTGGTAGTTTAACCGAGTGTCGTACTTCCAATTACTTCCAATTAGCAGTGGTTCCCAAAGTTGACTGGACCGCGACCCACCTAAAAAAAAACTTCCAAATTCGCAACTCACCTCTTTGTTTTCATTAAGAAAAAAGGGGCATATAAATGAAGGTCGTTTCAAACAAGAAAAAAAATCAATTCTATTTTTTAAATACAAGTGCTATTTTTGACATCGTGAGGATGCATGCCTAAGAGTTTCTCGAAGGTGTGTGAAGTTCGCCAATCCGCACTGGGCCAGCGTGGTGGACTAGGGCCTAAACTCTTTCAGTTTGAGAGGAGGCCCGTGCCCAACAGTGGGACAGTTTCTTAAAAAGGCTAATATTATATTATTTAATATTAAGTGCTATTATAATAGTTTTAATGAGAAGGTGGCACTTGTTGAGAATCAACTTCAATTTTGTTTCTTTTAATCTCAATGAGTTGAATACATCCGATTTAATTCGGTATTTAGTTTTAATATTAACCATAGCCGAAAATTCCGCCTCACATAGGTATGAGGTACTAAAGGAGGAGGAGGGGGAGGAAGGAAGGAGGGTTTTCATAGCTTCATCGAACATAGAATCCGAATATTAGATAGTCCGGCCAATGGAACCACGTAACTTTTTTTCCTATTAGTCTGATTCGGACTAAGTGGAATCATGAATTCTCATAGTCCGATCGATGGGACTCCAGGGAAATACGAATAATAGAAATAAGAAGTTCGCTTGGTTAGCTCTACGAAGCAAATACGAAAGGGAGAGGGCCTAAACAGATTTTTCTATAGAATGAAATGAGTCACTGCGCGGGGTGGCACAAGGCGGGAGCGACGTTACGCCCAACCCACATTTGTATTTGCCATCTGGCGGAGACTGATAAGAACTAAACGGTTATTCTATGTAAATGTTACTTGTAAGTTCAATTATATTACGGTAGATGGCATTTTTAATAGAAAGTATCCTAATAAAGTACGAACAATATAGTTACAAGTGATATGTGATATTATTTGTGTGATCAGAATGTCGAACCAAGTAATTTTTGCATGTTAAGATACATCACTTAATTTTAAGGGTTTTATCTATCTATCTATATCATCACGCTAGATCCCTTACGGGGTAGGCAGAGAGTACAGAGTTCCAACAGGTTCTTTCCTTACATACCTCTCTGGCTTCCTCTACTCTCAGAGTTCGTCTCATACACGCTCGCCGGTTACGGAGACTCCTGACTTGTCCTTCAGATAAGACCCGGTCTATTTGCTCATGGTGAGATAGTCTAGGTCTTCCCAGGTACCTACATCCTTCCACTTGCGCATTGTATATCAGTTTTGTCATTCTTTCTTCGGACATTCTTTCTATATGCCCGAACCAACGGAGCATACCCTTTCTCATCTTTACACCGATACTATTTTTCATACCTATTCGCTTTCCTACTACGCTGTTGCGAATACGGTCGGTCAGCTTCACTCCGCACATCTTCCGCAGAGCTCGCATTTCCACCGCATTGATCCTACTTTCATTCTCCTTCTTACATACCCAGCTCTCGCTGCCATATAACAGCGTTAGGACAAGCACTCCATTATGTATGGCCAGCTGCGCCCTTTGGCTCATAACAACAAAAACCTGATAGATTTAGTTGAGGATTATATACGTTTTAAAAATGAAGTGCTTAGCTTGTCCTAATCGAGTTGCAATTGACGAGCTTATTGCATGTGTACTCTGCAAAGGTACATACCACTACAAGTGTTTAAATATGACGGCAGCTATTTTTTTGGAGAATAAAGATGTTCTAAAGCACAATTGGAAGTGCCCTCCCTGCCGAACTAACATCAATTCTCAGCGCCGTGGGAAAACTGATGAAACACCCACTAAGGGAATTTTTCAATGCTCTCCACCCACTGCTACCATCAACTCTGAGGAGATGTCTTTTGAGGAGGATACTGCAAATGTAACAGCTTCATCTAGCGCTCATACTGCGCCTAGTCCGTTAATAGGTTTGGAACAGTTCGCGGCTTTATTGGATACAAGACTCGACTCTAAGCTACATACGATCAGGTCAACTCTTACCAATGAAATCAAGCGCGAACTTAAAGATGCTATTGATGCGCTCAAGAATGAGTTAAGTGCTGGCACGTCACAATTATGCATGCAACTATCTAAAATGAAGCAAGAATTAGAAACTATGAGTAATACTGTTAAATTACTTCAAGAGGAAAACTCCCAATTACGCTCTGAGATAAACATGCTCAAGACTGAAGGAATGCCAGGGAATTCGATCCTAGCAGACACAGTTGCTCAACTTAGAGCTGAACTCAACGACCGTGACCAAGGGGCTTTACTTAATGACGTTGAGATTAACAACATTCCGGAGTCACAAAGCGAGTCAGCTATTCATATCGTTCTTAATGTTGCAGTCAAGCTGGGATTGTCTCTGGAGGAACGCGACATAGTCAGCGCTACCCGCGTCGGCCCTAAGAACCCCAGGGTAACAGGTTCAAAGGATAATGAGTCACGGGTGCGTCCTCGCCCGCTTGTTGTGCGCTTCACACGACGTTCTGTCCACGATCAGCTGCTGCAAAGCGCACGGGTGCGGCGTGGCGCCACTACCGCTGACCTTGGCCTTGCAGCTGATGAGAACCGCCGCTTCTACGTGAACCAGAGGCTCACCAAAATAAATCGGGTCATATTTGGAAAGGCACGTGCTGCCGGCCGAAATCATAATTGGAGTTTTGTTTGGATCAAGGAGGGACGTATTTACGCAAAGCGCACGGACTCCCCTAATTCCCCTGTCCATCTGCTGCGAACCGAAAAAGATGTTGAACAGGTTTTTGGATGAAATATCATGTCATCATACTATTACTTTTAGAACGCATTTCCATATTTTTCTATACTCGTGTTTGTGTTAGTCTCAAAATACATACATTTGGTTTCTGTAAAATATCTAATATGTATACTACATTACCTTACGTACACTTGCTCTGGGATTTGCTCGCGGCAGTGAAAAAAGCTTTGAAGTGTATCATAATAATATCAATAATTAACTATCTATACATTTATACTGATACCCACCACACACGATTTCACGATAAAGCAATAAATATTTACAAAAATGAATTTATATGTGAACATTCATCAGGCGCAAATACTATAACATACTCGTATTTATCTATTTTCTTGTCAATCGATCCTCTTAAATATCTTTCTATGCATAATGACAGATATAAATACTATATTTTGCATAAACTATCGCGTGGCTTTTTATTTTATAAGGACATATATATTATACTGGTGATATATTTTATCTTTATGTTCAAATTACCGTTCCACTCACATGTCTGCTTACACACTTACAGAAACAAGCTCAGATTCATTTATACCCATACTAAATGACTCCTAAAAGTAAGCTTTTTCAAGTCGGACTTTATAATGCGGGGTCTTTAAATACTTGTAGGAACGAATTCATATTGGCCGTGGAGCATCACGCCCCAGATCTCTTAGCAATAAATGAAACCTGGTTAAGAGAAGGGTGCGAAGCACTTGCTCCTGTAATTCCTGGTTACCGTTTCCGTATGAAACCGCGCCCTATTGAGTTACGTGGGGGCAGAGGTGGGGGTGTAGCATTCTACATTCGCGATGGCTTAAGAGCTGTTACTATAACGCATCCGCAGTCATTGACTGAACAATTATGGGTAAAAATAAATTTAAATGGAGTAAGGTTGGCTATTGGCACTGCATATCGACCACCTTGGCAATGTGCTTCAGTGTTTCTTGACGCTATCACTGACACCATCTCCAGCTTCGCATATATAGACAGGATTGTGTTGCTGGGTGACTTTAATATTGACCAATTTGATACAACCAACTGTAAATACAAGCAGTTTTCGGACTTTCTTCAGTGTTCTGGGCTCAAACAAGTGATCACAGAGCATACTCACTTTACTGATAGCAGTGCAACCCTCATAGATCTAGTCTGCACTGATGTTACAGTAAATAGTGTCAATGTTTCAAATATCTCAGGAATACATGGTCATGCTATGGTCAACGTTACTCTGAGTATAAAAAAAGATAAAACAAATTCACGCTTCATAACATTTAGGCCTATTAAGGATATTAATATAAATAATTTTAATTTAGATTTAGAATGCATTGAATGGAACAAAATTATTGAGCTTGATTCTGTAGATGATATGGTTTTAACATACAACAATTCTATACAAAGGTTATTTGATAATCATGCTCCTATTAAAACTAGTCTCATACGAGACAAACCCACACCATGGATGACTCCTAATCTTAGACTTATGATAACATTACGTGATAAAGCTCTCAAACGCTATCGATCAACAAAGCTTAATGCACATAAGATATACTATAAATCCTTTAAAAAACTGGTCGAAGAAGCGATATATAATGAACAACGTGCTTTCTATAACCAAACTATAAACAACCGCATTAATGACTCGAGAAGTCTTTGGAAAAACTTAAAACAAACCGTTTTGACTAATGATAATAAGGACTATAGTTGCCTGCCTGATAAATTTAGTAATCCTGATGAAATAAATAATCATTTTTTAACATTGCCCAGTTCAAACAAAATTTCAATATCAACACTAACTTACTACGAATTTAATAATTTACCTCATTTGTCATTTAAATTAAAAACTGTTAATGAAAGTGACGTATCAAATGCAATTCTGTCTATTAAATCAAATTCTCAAGGTGCGGATGGTAATAGTATGGAGATGATATTACTAACGATGCCCCAGACTTTAACAGCCATAACGTCAATCATAAATAAGTCTATCGATACTTCAACTTTCCCTACCTCTTGGAAAACAGCTCTCGTCACTCCTGTACCCAAAGTAGCAAATCCAACTAAATTTATAGAACTAAGACCGATAAGCATTTTACCCTACCTCTCAAAGGTCCTTGAAAGAATCGTGTACCTACAAATGTATAATTTCTTGGAGAATAATAACATTTTACCGTCAGTACAATCGGGATTTAGGAAAAATGTTGGTACTGCAACGGCTCTTCTTGACGTTGTCGACAATATATTAGCAGCTCAAGACACTGGTCAATGCACATTACTAGTTTTACTAGATTTCTCACGCGCATTCGATTGCATAAGCATACCTTTACTCCTTTCAAAAATGGCATATTATGGTTTTGATCATTCAACTATAAAATGGTTCAGTAGTTATTTAAGTGGTAGATCGCAAAGTGTCAAAGTGCAGAAAAGTGATGGTGCCTACGTTTTTTCTGCACCCAGGGACGTATATAGAGGTGTCCCACAGGGCTCAATCCTAGGCCCTCTCCTTTTTATTTTATATACATCTGATATGATTGCACATATTAAGTATTCCAAATTTCATATTTATGCCGATGACGTACAAATTTACTTATCTTTCAATCCCAAAGACGATGTCACTTCTGTTATTAGTAAAATTAATTCTGACTTGGACAGCATAGCAGACTGGTCCATCCAAAACTCTCTATCACTAAATCCAAACAAGTCCAAATATATGGTTTTAGGATCAAAAAAACAAATTGAAACTGCATTATTGCTTGATCTTCCTGTTTCTATACATGGAACTGCTGTTGAGTATGTTGTGGAGACCAGAAATCTCGGAGTGCTTATGGACAACAGATTGCGTTTTGAGAACCATGTGCTAACTGTCGTAAGGAGCTGCTTTTTTCGGCTAAAAGTATTATATAAAATCAGACATTTACTAAGTGAAAACATCAGACTACAATTGTGTGAATCATTAGTCTTGTCAAAATTAAATTATGCCGACGTAGTTATAGGACCGTGTCTTCTTTCGCGTAGCAAGCGTATAATTCAAAGGGTACAAAATGCGTGTATTAGATTTTGCTATAAAGTGCCACCGCGGAGTCATATCACACCTTACTTAAACAAAGCTGGCTTACTTAATATGGAATCCAGGAGAAATCTTCATTTTGCCGGACTGTTATGTAATATTATACGGAAGCAGAAACCCAAATATTTATACAACAAACTTGAGTGGTATACCTTCCATAAATCGTACAATTCTAGGCGCGTTGATTGTTTTATTCTTACCACTCCATTTCATAAAACTAGAGCGTTTGAGGGCAGCTTTCGCTATCAGGCTACTAAATGTTGGAATAATCTTCCGCCACCACTGACGAAACCGATGTCTAAAAGTACTTTTAAATCCCTGTATAAGACATGTCTGATAGCGAAACAAGCTGTTCTTTAGCCCTGGACTTGATTTGGTTTTTACTTACCTCACTCCTGGTCTGTTATACATTGTAGTATTATATTGTATTAATTATATTGATATATTGTTTTTAATTAAATTATGTTATATATAATTATCTTGTGTAGCAAACTCCATATTGTGTTTATTTACTTGCAGCAACATTATCTATATCTTCTCCATATACTTTTAAGCTGTGTCTCTCACCCTACTACCTCGTGTTATAACGGGTGCAACAGAAAATCAGCGCCAAGCTGTTTCAAGCGAGGCATCTATGCTGAGTTGTAGCCTTTTCACTGCCGCAGCAAACATATCAATATAACCTGTAATTGTATACACTGTGCCTTATTTGTGGTAGTGAATAAATTATTTTCTTTCTTTCTTTCTTTCTTTCTTTTAAGTGCCGGCTCCCAAGTAGCTTTTCCATCCCGCCATTCACTCTGTTCCCTGCACTCACTCTTCCCTCTATGTCAGCGGTGTATTTCCCATCCTTACTGAATGCGCATCCAAGATATACAAACTCATTCACTTGCTCCAGCACATTGTAACCAACCACAATCCTTGCATTCATCCACATCCATGCATCCAAGGGTTTATTTTTAGTAAAAAATAGATAATATTTGATAGCGATGCGAGCTCGAGCGGTCGTGTGAATGGAGCAAGTAGTAATGACAAACTGAGGTAAACCACGCCCACCACGATGTGAACGCTTTTATGAAATCAACATTCTTACTTGAAATGTTCCATGCTGTATGTGTACAGTCGGCTGTACAAATCGCTAAAGACAATCGGTATTTATAACCGACTTCAAAAAGGAGCTGGTTCTGTGTTTGTCTGTATTTTTTTTCTTGACATGTCGCTCTTGTTAACAGGCGCTGTGTGACCACGACATCCCCGCGTGGGTCAATCGACTCGCGTACGTCAGTTCCTGTGTGCCCTTCCTGCAGCGGTGTCTGCCAAAGTGAGTGCTTTAGGGTTGATTTTTCAATGGTCAGATAATAATCATTATATTAATACTTGAAGCAAAAACTTTTTACACCGTTTTACGAAAATTGCGCGGAAGGAGAAGTATGAAATGTCCCACACTTATAGTTTATATAGAGAAGGAGTGCAGAATGCTAATATTTTTTAAAATTATGCATAAAACATACATTAAATCAATAAAAAAACATAACACACACTATCTATTTGACACACACACGCATATATACTCTTTTGTTAATTGTTAAAGTCTGTGGTCAAATTGAGAATAGATTAATATTGTTTGTCTTTAATATTATTTGTCTGTCGTCTTACTGAATGTCAAACATAACCAGCAAACGATGAAAGAGTTTTTACAAATTATCGAAATATGTCCAGTTAAATGGACAGCATTTTCTTTATCGCATGATTTTTTGTTTTAATAAAAAAAGAAAAAAGAGGTATTCTTTATTTTAATCATTTTTGGGATTCTTTTATTTAAATTTCATATAATTTGTTTGAAAAAATAGGCCAATTAACAGTGTAGTCTTGGCCAATTAATAGAACCTTAATAATTTTCAAACTTATAATTTAAATTAATTATGGTCGAATTTCGACCAATGGGCGACCACTAGTAATAATAAATAGCCATATTGAAACAAATGTTTCTGAGTCATATACACAAATTGTAAATTAAAAATAAATTACATCAAAATTAAATGACTGCCTCGTTCTTCTAGTGGCAAAGCGCATCGCTTTGTGACCCCGATTAAATCCTAGATTGGACAAATGTACTTTCTTTACGAAAACTTCCCCGTATGAGTCCGGAGTCGGGAATTGTGCCCGGTATATGGTAATAGGCTCGCCCCCCCATTACATGGGATCTAACATCGTCGCCGAAAAGTGGATGTACTCAGTACACCTCTACCACCCCCGCTTGGGGAATATCGGCGTGACGGTGTGTGGCGTGTTATCAAAATCACCATCTCTTTAGGTTTTTTTTTTTTTTTTTTCTTTTTTTTTTTTTTTTTTTTTAAATCTCTTTAGGTTGCGTCCCCTGTGCTTCTTTCCTAAAATTATCTCTTACCAATAATCTGTATCTGCACGTATACGTAAGTAAAAATGTGTGAACAAAGAACAACTTCATTCTAATCGTCACATTATTCACAAAATAATAGAGTTCAATATTGTTAAGCGTATCGTTGTTCTTTTTTTGCGTTTACAAACATGAAAATTAACATACACAAATACCCAGACCGAAGCAAATAATTGTGGGTCACACAAAGATTTGTGTATTAGGCTAAACCTCTTATCCACTCCGCTAAATCGTCTCGTGGTGCTGGGTACGTTATTATATTGTGCGTGTCCGTAGGGAGTGGCTGACGCCGGCGGCGCTGCAGCAGTCGCTGGCCGCGCACTCGCGCTCCTCGTCGCCACAGACGCCGCAATAGCACCGTGAGTATTACTACCACGCGAGTCAATATCCCACCAGAGACAACGCTTTATACAAACGCACTACGATACTACACTACTATATGAGCACGCCTCCGGAGGACAATGGCCGGCGTTGCAATAGCAGCGTGAGTACCGCACACACTACACAATATCCCACCAGAGACAAAGCTTTATACAAATGCACTACGACACTAAACTACTATATGTGCACGTCGCCGGAGGACAATGACAGGCGCCGGCGTTGCAATAGCAGCGTGAGTACCGCACACACCACACAATATCCCACCAGAGACAAAGCTTTACACAAATGCACTACGATATCACACTACTATTATGAGCACGCCGCCGGAAGATAATGGCTGGCTTGGCGTTAGTAGCGTTAACACACGACATAACATCCCTACAGAGACAAGGTTTCAATATAACTGCACTACGATACCACGCTGTTATATGAAGGCGCTGCCGGAGGAGGATGACCGGAGTAACAATAGCAGCGTGAGTATCGCACACGCCACTCAATGTTCCTATAGAAATAAAGGTATATACAACCGCATTGTGATACCACACAACTATATGAGCACGCTGCTGGGGAATAATGACCGGCATACCAATAGCAGCGTTAGTACCGCACACACCACTCAATATCCCAACAGAGACAAACTTCTTGCAACCTATGCATGCTACATTACTACATATGCATGCCGCTGGAGGACAATTTCCGGCGTCGCAATAGCAGCGTAGATTACAGGACACAATATTCAATATATCTACAGAGACAAAGCTTTATACAACTGCGCTACTATACCATACTACTACTTGAGCGCTCCGCTAGAGGTCAATTGCCGTCATAGCAATAGCGGCGGGAGTACCGCACACACCACTCAATATCCCTACAGAGACAAATCTTTATACAACCACACTATATGAGCAATTTGCCAGAAGGAAATGGCCGCCATAGCAGCGTGAGTATCGATTTTTAGTCGATTACTGCTCGAGTTTTACTCGATCAACATAATGACTCGACTTGAATGATTCAGCCAAATACAAAAATGAATAGAAACTCCTGAGATTCAGGATCGAGGTTTTAAAGGAAAACTAAAATAGTCTTAGAACCTTTTTCACTACCCTTCAGTAAAGACTGTAGTAGACTAATCGACAGTTAGAGGTCCAAGTAAGTCAATGTACGAATTTTACCATCTCTGAGTAGCCCTATCCGACGGTTAAACCTATCAGATTGAATTGACGAGTATCGCAATCGAGAAGTAACTAACCAGCACTTTCGGGTGGTGAAACAGGTCCTTAGTTATATTTTCCAACTTATACATATTTATGACTGCATCGTTGGTCTAGTGGCAAAGCGCATCGCTTTGTGGTCACGAGGTCCTGGATTCAAATCCTAGGTCGGACAAGTGTAGTTTTTCTAACGAAAACTTCCCAGTACGAGTCTGGAAATGTGCCCGGTATATGGCAATAGGCTCGACCCCTATTACATGCGACCCAAGATCGTCGGTGAAACGTGGGTGTACTCAGTACACCTCTGCTTGGGTAATATAGGCGTGACGGTGAAAATATATTTATTGCACATACAAATAATTTGTACATCTTGGATGCGCCTTCAGTAAGGATGGGAAATACACCGCTGACATAGAGAGAAGAGTAAGTGCAGGGAACAGAGTGAATGGTGCGATGGGAAAGCTACTTGCGAGCCAGCACTTAAGCCATAAGGCGCAGCTGGCCATACATAACGGAGTTCTTGTCCCAACGCTGTTATATGGTAGCGAGAGCTGGGTATGTAAGAAGGAGAATGAAAGTAGGATAAATGCAGCAGAAATGCGAACTCTGCGGAAGATGTGCGGAGTGAAGCTGACCGACCGCATTAGCAACAGCGTAGTAAGAAAGCGAGTGGGTATGAAAGATAGTATCGGTGTAAAGATGAGAAAGGGCATGCTCCGTTGGTTCGGGCATATAGAAAGAATGCCAGAGGAAAGAATGACAAAACAGATATACAATGCGAAAGTGGAAGGATGTAGGTGCCGGGGAAGACCTAGACTATCTTACCATGACCAAATAGACCGTGTCTTAGCTGAAGGGCAAGTCAAGAGTCTCCGTAACCGGCGAGCGTGTATGAGACGAACTATGAGAGTCGAGGAAGCCAGAGAGGTGTGTAAGGAAAGAACCTGTTGGAACTCTGTACTCTCTGCCTATCCCGCAAGGGATCTGGCGTGATGTTATAGATAGATAGATAGACAAATAATTTTCAAACTTGACTATAAGATTACAAAATGATAATATTATTTGTACATTAAAGGCATTATAAGTGAAATTCTATTCCACCACCTCTGCCACCCCCACTTGGGATATATAGGCGTGACGGTGTTTTTTTTTTATGAATAATCTATTTTATATTTAATACTACAATTTTTTCATCTTGACGTAGTCTTTTGTCTTAAGTCTTCATACAACAGAATCTTCCATATCCAATATAAAATACAAATAGAACATTAATGTCTTAAGAAAAAAACATCTAAAGGAACCTTTCATATATAATTTCATATATAATCTATTTTATATGTTTGTCCACAGAAGACATACTGCGTTTGTGCAGATAAGGAGTCAGAAGTGTTGTGCGTACTATACTCTAGATGTAATGTTAGGTAATACTTGGTTTGGCGCATTGTCGAATACATTGTTACTGAGGGCGGGGCTGACAAAATAAAATCGATTTTATTAGAGTTATATTCGAAAATCGACTACAGCCGCGAATTATTTACTTAGTCGATATTTCACTGACTTTATTATCGACTAAACATTTACGTTTTTAAGAGGAGATTTAAATTAAGAAATTAATTCGTTGATCGATACTTTTTTCGCGTCTCCGCCCTTTTTTATTACAGTAATTATATCTTCGTACTAATAAAATACACTGTTATCTCTTTTTAATCTGTACGAATGAATGAGACAGCTATACGTCACTTCACTTTTATTGGTGATGAGATTGATGTGGATATCTTAAAGTTGCGTTGTTACGTATCCGTTTTTATGGTTCCTAATTAAATATGGAAACTTAAGAGCAGAAAGTGTGAAATATATAAAGTTTATCTATGAAATTGAGACCACAGACACATTGATTTGTTTTTAAACCTATGATTTATGCGTAATAGATAGTTTCCTTATTTCTTTTCGAACCACTTCCTTATGGATTTTTCTATTTAAGAATTAGGTATTTCTGCCATATTGAAATCTTATACCAAATAAATAAACAATAAAAATTATAGTGTAAGGGGTTCAATAGCTGAAAATCCGTAAATTTATACTAACAAAATATGTTAGTATTCCGTCAGTAAACATTAATTCTATTACTACTATCAATACTAATAATATTATTTTAGAAAGTAATATTATTTTTACTATTCAAAATAGTTTCTGACAGTATATTTTAACAAAAACCGGTTTATCGGAAATTTTCGGTTTTTCTTTATTCACCACTAGCAACACAGAACCATTTTGTACAGCTGAATGCAATGTGACGGCTGCGTGAGTGTGTGTGAAAAATGTTAAAAAAAAATAACATAAATATACGTAGTCATTGTAGTCCGTCCGCTGAGGCTATCCTGTTAGAATATAAATAACTTGTAACGTTTTGTCTTAAATCTATAACGAATGTTCGGTCAAATCAGATTTTATGGACAAGTCTAAAAATGTATGGAAATGACATAAAAGCAAATGTATGTTGCGTCAATGAAGATTCGATTGCGAAAATGTTCGCTTTTTAAATTAGGTATTAGTCTTTTTCACGAGACATGGGTACGGTGACGTTTGATCATGTTCCATTTCACGCATATTGTATTTAAGAATACTGAAAATATAGAATCCAAAAAATAAACAGGAAAATAAAAATACATCAATAATCTACTTTAGTTTTCATTTAAATCATATACTGTTCATAAATTTGCGTGATTACTTAAAAACTCTATTACTCAATTATGTAAATTGTAACGGTTTACGTTTTAGAGAGTGACACAATGAAATCGTTATAATCGATATGTTGTTTTTCTAAATGTACAAAATCGATTTCCAATTTTTTTACCTATATATTATTCTTTGTATCTGACTGAAATATTTAATATTCTAATGGACAAGAAATTAATAAATAAACGTGGATGCGCTATCTTGACATATTAAAACAGAGTTTTATAGATGTTTTAATAATATACACGTAAGCGACGAATCAAGCGATTTGCCAGTCGATTTTTCCGACCAATGGCTTGATTCGTAAGTAAATAATGAGATTATTTTATTTTGTTCTCTTTTTGTTCCTAAATTATTTTTATCAATATCGATTCATTCTTCATTATAAATGTTCAAGATACGATATTCAATCGATTCTATTTAACAGTCACCACATTCCTAGAAACGTCAAATTCTAAACGTCAGCGTACCGTAACAGGTGAAAAGGACTTAAACAGCTATTCTTCTGAACTTTTTCTCCTAAACATTGAAATGTTCTTTAATTATCAGCTTGAATGTCAATAACAGCATCAGAGTATCGATATCCTCGAAGCCTATTAAAATCCGCGGTAAACTGTAACAACGAACCGTGTAACGTACGTAAAGGCATTTTCGAAATTAAAATTTAACTTTTCAAAAAAGGGGTTCAAAAAATAGTAGCTATAAATGCAGATTTTCTAGTTTATTGTTGTTTTTAAATTGTAATAAAAGACAGAAGTGTATACTCTTTGGATTTAAATATAATGTAAAAAACTCAAACCCGACTACGAATTGTGATTGTTTCTGGAGGAACTGTTTATAGAACAGCACATCATCTATATCATCACGCCAGACACCTTGCGGGGTAGACATAGAGTAAAGAGTTCCAACAGGCTCTTTCCATACATTTCTCTCTGGCTTCCTCCACTCTCATAGTTCATTTCATACAATCGCCGGTTTTTTGATACTAGCAACCGAAAAAAAAAAACCCGATAGTAATGAAATTTGGTCATATTAAAAATATATTTTTCAGGCTTCAATGCAGTTTGTTTGCTTAATAGAAATAGTTTTATAAAAATATTACTTTTTTTCAAATAATGGTTAGTAGCTAGGTATCCGGTAAAACACCGTATATCATTTTGAAGTCGCGTAGTCGGGTGAAATGTTTGGGTCAGTAACCGCCTCTATTGTAACATTCGAATAAGGCGAAAGATTTATAATTAGGTAGTTTTTATGAATTTTAATTCTTTTTAAGTGACTAAGAATTAAACTCAGACTAATTGAAATATAGACGGAGAGAATATAAAACCTATCTGGTTGTCAATGGGTGTTTAAGTTTGTCGACTTGCACACTAAAAAAATAGTACTATTATTGTTGTAGAAAATGACCTTCATTATTATTTTATTTATGTCTATTACTAGTACGTCTTAACCATTATGTGTTTTGAAGCTGTGAACGCCATAACCTACCGCTAGGGTTATTTTTCCATTAAGAAAAAATATCCTAAAGATTTTTACCTAATTTCATCCTATCGGAATTACCTCATCTTCGTCGCTTAGTATGGCCCCATAAGAAAGAATGGGAAGCACACACAGGGCTACGACACTCAAAGGAATTCCTTTCCACATGGTGTGAAAGCGACTGCAAGAGACTACTAAAATATAGTAAACTACAACTAAGGCAAATAACGGGAGCATTCACAGGCCACTATGGCACGAAAGAACATCTACACAAGATGAACCTATGCGGCGACGTGGTATGCAGGTGCTGTGGCACAGAAACTGAAACCATGAAGCACGTCATCTGTCACTGCGACGCTCTGGCTGCGCGGCGAATGGAACTACTGGGAGTGGCCTATCCAAACCCAGAAGAACTACGGCTCTGTCCCCCTGCTGGAATCTACAACCTAATACAGGGAGTACTGGACACCTCAGGTACGTAAGAGCATTAGGGCAAGGACAGCACAAAAGATCCCATGGGTCGAAGTGCGCCAGAGGTTTCCTCGGTCCGGTAAGCCAATTTAAGATAAGATAAGATAGTATGGCCCCATACAAATCAGACATGGGCAAAATGTACTCAGTTGAATGATTTTGTAATATTCAATCATGATTCAAGATTAAAAGTGGAACCGTTGAAGATTACAAAATGTAATTATAATCGTTTATCATTATCTTATCTTAATGTTGGCTTACCGGACCGAGGAGACCTCTGGCGCACTTCGACCCGATGGGATCTTTTGCGCTGTCCTTGTCTTAATGCTTTACGTACCTGAAGTGCCCAATACTTCCTGTATCAGGTTGTAAATTCCAGCAGGGGGGCAGAGCCGTAGTTCTTCTGGGTTTGGATAGGCCAATCCCAGTAGCTTCATTCGCCGCGCAGCCAAAGCGTCGCAGTGACAGAGGACGTGCTTCATGGTTTCAGTTTCTGTACTGCAGCTCCTGCATACCACGTCGCCGCATAGGTTCATCTTGTGTAGATGTTCTTTCGTGCCATAGAATATGAATGCTCCAGTTATTTGCCTTAGTTGTAGTCTACTGTATTTTAGTAGTCTCTTGCTGTCGCTCCCACACCATGCGGAGAGAAACTCCTTGGAGTGTCTAAGCCCAGATCGTTTATCATTAATACACCACCCGCCTATATTTCCCAAGCGGGGGTGGTTAATCATTAATCTGATTACATTTTGCCTATCTCTAATACAAATGATACATTGTTATAGATGTACGTTTCGTCAACTGACAGCGCAGATCTCTCCGTCTATCTTATTCCTTTAATCTGAGTAATAAATTTATTGATTGTAATAATTTCTAAGCGTTGAAAGTTCTTGTATAAAAGTGCCATTGGTATAATCTTGAATTAGAATTTTTAACATTGACTGTTTATTGAATATAAACCGTAGGCCGGTTATAAAGAGGACTCAAGTTTAGTTTCATACTAAATACGACCTTAATGGTAAATTACTAGAGTCCGATTTATTAATTTGAGCCGTAAGTTAAGTCGTTATTCTTATAAGTGTGATTTTACATGCAGGTGACGTAACTGTCGCAGTTAGGCGTACATTTTGTAATATCCATATATTAATATTTGCACTTATAAAAAGCCATCCCATATAAGATATAAAAATATTGTAAGCAGGTATTGTGTATTTCAAGAGTTTTCTAGAAACTGCTACAGGCGATTTCTATCAATCTTGTCTAAGAACAACATTGAATACGGTTCATTTCTAAGATGCCACAGACAAATATAAATGCTTCAAACTGGAAAACACTTTGATTTTTAAACGCAGCCTCGCCCTGGCATTTATTTCTGTGTCGTGGGTGCGTTTACAAACATGAAAATTCACATACACAAACACCCAGACCGGAACAAATGATTGTGGGCCGCACAAAGACTTGTCCCGTGCGGGAATCGAACCCGCGGCTGGCGGTATCGGTGTGGTAAATTAAATAATAATAATACACTTTATTGTACACCAAAAAATCAATACAAGAAACAAATTTAATACAAAAATAGTACAAATGGCGGTCTTATCGCTACAGCAATTTCTTCCAGACAACCGTTAAAGTTATCATTTAGTGAAATTTTCCATTTTCCAGGGAAATATTTCAACAGGAGGGTCCACACGGTTACTAATTAAAAAAAGAAATTGGGTAAATTTAATAGCAAATGGCAACTCTGCGACTGTCATGAAGTGACATTTAACTTGATGGCAGCGTTAGTTCTAATTTTGTGTGTTCAAAAGATCCTTGTATGACTATATTACGCATTTTATGGTTTTTTTTTGTCCTAAAATGTGCGCGTTACGTCATCTATAGTCTGTCAGTTTAGGTATTTGTCTAAAGGTAAACAATAATAGCTATTAAATATGGTTTCAAAATGAATGAAATGGTTATTTTTTATAATAAAATAGAGAGTTATCGTTTCTTTCAAAATATACTTTATTTAGAACTTTATTTTTTACACGATCAAGTGTCATTTAGTAGTCTTTATTTTTGATTTGTTTACATTTAATTAAAGACCTTGACCGACAGACTACGTAAACATACGACCAGTCTTAAAACTAGATTTCTTTTCATCATTTTAGAGTAAGGTCTGTGAATGCTTGAAATATTGATATAAAAGGTTAACCAGAAAAGTAAGAATCTTGTGTACTTGTTACTTACATCATCTTTATATGTTGATTTAACATAGATTTATTCTGCAATTATCGACGGAATGTTGCCTTAGCCCTTATTTGCACGAGCGCTTTCACAACGCGCTTTTTTCAAGCGCCGTTTATTAAAACGCGCTTAAAGAAAACGCGTTTACAAAAATATCCATTGTATAGTTACCCATTTGAATCATTTCAGTGCTTGAAAAACACATGTTGAAGAAGCGCAAAACTAATGACGTAATATTCATGGAAATGAAATGTTTGTCTCTGGAGAATAATCAACTGGTGGCCTGTCGGCCATTTTAACCATCCAGGTGTTACCAGTACATCTTTGGTCAAACACGATACGAATTTGTGAGCTGCGGTATGACCGCTTGCCATTTTAACGTCCCGAAACTGGCTGCGAAAATAGCATTTTCGTAGTTAGGGTAAGTCCATACATATTACGTCATTGCGCAAAATTAACTGCTAATATGAGAATTTCCTGGCTTCGTATTCAAGTGCAAGATGTTATATTTTTCTGGTCGGACTGTGACAATTGTAATTGTAATAATAATCATACATTTCATTACACTTGACAATGCGCCAACATTATGTATTTCAGACAGAAACACATTATTGCGCGCTGGCCTTATATCGTATGTGGAATAGATTAGTGGATGCTAACAAGAACAAAATAAATTCAGGTTTTTTATAAGTTTTTAAGGTTTCGCCACATAGCCGACGCAGCGCGACGGGAGCGCGGCGGTGGCACGGGTTAGGGAGTTGTAATGTGCTGAAATGTACGGGAGACGCCACACAGCGCAGCCACGCTCGGCGCGGCGGCAAACGTCACAACCGAACGTAGCCGAGCGCTTCCCGAGCGCTCCCATCGCACACCGTCGGCCGATAGACCAAAGCTTTATTCAACTTGCAGAGTTTGTTTGTTTAGGTCAAATCTTGCAAGCACTTCCTCTTATTCTACGGAGTTAAAATTTAACATGTTGGTTCTGTTCCGATGACAGATGAAGTTTTATGGTAAGAATGACCTAATCTTAGGATTTGCTCCGAAAGAAGAAATTCCTCAAAAGCCAGCAATATAGATAGGAAATTTTGTTTGCACATCTAATTTTGATTGGTCGTTTTAAATTGCACAATTAATTGGCTACGTAAACCCCTGTTTTAAAAATATATTAATGCTATTTAAAATCAAGAGTTATGATTACATTTAGCTAACGATATGCTCTCTACCTGCTTGGCGTGGCTTCGTTCCTTTTATGACAACAGTGACGTGTCAAAGTAACGGTTTAAAACGTAAAAGATTTATGAAATAACATTGGTTGTGAAATAACATTTTATTATGTTTCAGGCGATTAATGATTTCTGATTTATCTATCCATACTTTACACTGCTTAGGCATTTATAATACTGCAAAAAAGTTGGCTATAGTTACATATTATTTCGTTTTTGTACAGTGCACGAATCCATAGCTCCTCGTCATAAGATACACCTAAGGGTATATTATTTTTATATTACGCGGGTTTTTTTCGTCAAGAAACTAAAATACTAAAAAAAACGCAATAAAATCTCAAAAATAGTTACATTTTTATAACATATACATAAAACCGATGTGTTTTTGTATCGGCCAGCGCGCACTGTGTCGTCTGTATGAAGTACTTCCACTATTAGGATACGTCGAACTACCCACATGATGTGCCACTCTTCACCTCCGTGTTTCAAATAATGACATTTTTACGAATACGGATAAACTTAGGCTAATGTCACTGCGCTGTGGTAACGTGTTTGAGGTATGCTAAATTTTGTCATCTTCATTTAGTTATATGTTTATTTAAAGAATGTAAAAAGTACTTTTTATAGAGGGTTTTTTTCTTCACTAGTTCTATATCCATATCATCACGCCAAACCCCTTGCGGGGTACAGAGTTCCGACAGGTTCTTTCCTTACATACCTCTCTGGCTTCCTCCACTCTCATAGTTCGTCTCATATACGGTCGCCAGTGTCCTTCAGATAAAACTCGGTCTATTTGGTCGTGGTCTGCACCCCCCGAGTCGCTAGTTGGGGCCCGGCGTGATGGGTGGCGGCCCCCATCGCCGCTTCCACCTTCCTAGATAGATAGTTCTCTACATGATGTGTTGATGAAACGGCCATTAAAATATTTTTTTCGTATTGGTACATAATATAATATTTATCCTTTGATTTTAAGTTTACCAAGAGTTCCTATCACATGACATCTAATCATTATTGATTTCATTACACTAGTAGCCATAGAAACAAAATTAAGTACACGAGTTTCTATTTTTATTTTCTTATAACTCAACTTTTGTAATTATATACGATAACACGATAATCCGTTAAGTTGGTTTTCTTATTGTTAATTATGTATCTACACATTACGCGGCCATCATACGCGTTACTACAGTGCATGGAATATTGTAGATTTTAAACATAAAATATAATATAATATGCGATATGAAAGAGTTAAACTGTTGATTAAACATTATAAAATATTAATATGTAAGGGTAGAGTATGTACATTGCGAACAAATATTATATTTTTGTTCTTTTTTAAATTTGTGTGTAAGGCATAGGTTTCAATTTTAAATTCTCTTGAGTATGCTTTGGACCTTCTGTCGAGTTTGACATTTGACACACCTTAATCCCCATAAGCATAAAAGTGACGGAACCACACGTCGGAAGGCACAATATGTCTGCCAGTACAGTTTAGTAGCTAAAATGAATTGCAAACCTAATTTCACGGTGTAGATACCGTGTGTTTGAGTGATGTACGCTGTCGGCCGTGAGGCCTTTACAGCTTCACCGGACATAAGGGCGAGCGTGCAACCACTACGCTCGAGCCAGAAGGACAAGGGGGCAACATACTCGAGGGCGCCTCAAAGAGGAACGCCTCGGTTTGGACAATCGCTACAGGGGAATGTGGGTGTACTAAATGCGACGGTCGGCGGGCTAGGCTAGGGATCTACGACTTCGTCGTCGTCATCGTCCGTATCCGGAACGGAAAGAAGCGATGTCAAAACATCGGCGGGATCGGTGAGAACATGTCGCGGCCGGCGGTAGCGGCAGGGGTTGGGTTCGTAGTCGCCGGCGGCTACGATTAGCGGATTCGCATGGGAAGATGCGTTCGCGAAGTATCGAGTTGTCGCCTTTTTAATATAGGCGCGAATAGATTCAAGACCGAGATCGGAGTGGAGGGGTGTAGATACCGTGAACGTATCTGTAGATAAAGGACAATTAGGCCATTTTTTACAATTTTTATGTTATGGATTTCGATTCAGAACCAGTGAAGATCATTCACACACATACACACAAAATACATTAAGTGCTACAGTCGCTAGTTACTTGTCCTTCACCTAGATATATTTCCATGAAAAATTAAAACTAGTAAAATTAAAATATGTACCGTTTTAGATTTTGATAGATTCAAAACGTTGGAACAGCTTGTAGTAAGAGTTACAGACAATCTTGATACTTCACAAAACAATTACCAAATCGTTTGTATTTAAAAAATTCCCATCCAACTACACTAACCCAATCTTCAGTGAATTAAAAATAATACTGTCATGTAATTGAGTCAGTACATGCCAAAGATAAAATCGCCATACTTCCTCCTAACTACTCGCTTTAATCTTTACGATGTTGTGACCGTTTAATTAACTAAACCGCAAGTAATAAAAATGATTAGTCCTGGCGTTTTGGGCCAAAATGAATGGTTGAATTTAATCTATATTATCTGTTTTGAAAGCAAAGCGACCACATATTGACACAGTTAAGGTAAAAAAATAATTAAATAACTTTAAAAAAAGGAAAACCGACTTCAATAGGCAAAAAATAAATATTTGAAGTCTGTGCCGGTTAGTGCAGTCGGTTACTTGGCACCGACTTCACATATTATTTTTTTGCTTTTTGAAGTCTTTTTCACTTTTTTTAAGTTATTTATTTTATAATTTTTAGTAATGAGTAAATAAATTATTATTATTTATATACCTATATTATATTATTTTGCTTAGTTCTACAGTGAGGTACCTACAGGATTGATACAATACCCATTATAATAGAATCTATACATCCGTGCTGTTTGCCGTTAAGGAGTCCCCTGGTGTATCTTCAAAGTCCAAGGTTCAATACTGATTTCATTAAAATGGGACCACCTCGAAACTATCAGTTCTTAAATAGGTTATAATAAAAACAGGCGAATTGTAAACCTCCTTCTTTTTTGAAGTCTGTTAATATTGTGATAAGTTCTAAGGTAGGGTGCCTGTAGGATTAACACATTCCTTATAATAACTCAATCTTCGTAGATTCGTATTATTTGTCATTAAAGAGTTCTCTGGTGTATCTTCAAAGTTCAAGGTCCAATACTAATGAAATTAAAATGGGACCACCTTGGAGCTATACTGAATTTAATGCAAAAAGAAACATCAAAATCGGTCCACAATTGGACAGAAATATCGGTGAATACAAATAAAAAAAAGGAAAAAATCATACATACAGACGAACATAAAACCTCCTTTTTGAAGTCGGTTCAAAAGACTTCTTACGGTTTTTCCACTTAAAGAGATGCAATCAAGTCTACAATATGCTATTTCATAGTAATTTAAGATACCACATACTAAGATACATATTTTCTTTATCAAATTTCTTATTTTTTTTTGGATTAGTATCCGAATACTGAAAATCAAGTAGATTATACATGTTTTGATCGCAAATTGCTTAATTTGATTTAAAATACTATTTGAGCGGAATCCTAATATCTGTCCAGTGACTTAATTTGGTAACCATAACTGTAGGAAGAAAAAAATACGGTTATATTGTCAAACCTGGCCTCAAAAACTGAACCCTTGTAACAATTATTAACTCTCTTACTCTAACATGACAATAATAATGATTTAATATAATTTAGTTTCATGTAATACACCTACATTCCTATTTCCGTACTTTCACTTTCATATCTAGATATATTATCATGTGTAAACTTGGTAAATATACTACTTCTTACCTATCTAATAATTTTTTGGTAACAGCTTTTGCTTTTTAACTCTTCAATTCGTTAGTTATTTACCAAAGTTTATTCTAGTTTAATATAAGCATTTATTTAGATTATTTTTTTTGTGTGTGCATGCGTGTATTTTAATTTTAAAGCCATTGTTTTATCTTATATGTTATTTATAGTGTTTATTCCTAAAAACCTCGGAAAGTATACTTTTGAAATGTTTGTACAATTAATTTGTAGTTCATAAAATTATGTAGTTGCGAGTTGAATTTCAATACGATGTTCGTTTTGTGTGTGGGATAAAGTCTCTATTTTTATTATGACGTGGTAACTTAGAAGATGTAACTAAATAATCTAGATAAATAATATAAACACTGTTACATACAACTAAATCAATGTATATATTATTCGGTGTCGGAAATGTTTGTGGATAATTTCCGATTATCGAATTGCGATATTTAACGGTTTTTTCACATTATTGTCAATGTGAAGTTTGGCAATAGTATAATTTTTGAATGAATAAACTGTGTAATAAGTTTGCAATGATGTATTTTATTTTTATATGCAAGGTATCGTAAACAACGCAAGACCTCATACACCCTGATTAGATATTTACTACACAAATTCAATTCATTAACCAATATTCCAAATTTAATCCCTTTTTAAGCAGTTTTATACCGAATTAACAATGAAACATGTATGTGTGCGTATTGAGAAATACGTTTTAGAAATGCATTTGAAATTTCGGTATCACTTTGAATCAAGAATAAATTTATTATAGCGCACCAAAGTAACAGCATTTTCTGCAAATTAAAAAACCCCCCAATTTAGTTATTGTTTTAGTACAAACTACTTTCAGGTCTTGCATTTATTACGTTACACCTTACATAGCTCTGGTTCCCGAGAGGCAGCGTGACGTACTCCACACTTGACAACATGAAGTATTCGGGGACAAATGTAATACACACCGTGGGGCTACTAATATCTTATTCAAAATTGTAACTAACGGAACCAATACCTCCCTGTCAATGTCATCCAAGTACCAAAAGATACTTGTGGCACTATATACAGTACACATTATATCAGTTCTAGGACGGTTTATTTGTTCATCTGCATATTTGCTACTTACAGCAACATTTTGCATAACGCAATGTTTATTCAATTCCCCTTTTCAATGACATGATATTTACCGACGAAGGCTTGCCTAAATTTCACTGTTGTGGGTAAATTGAAAATCCGTAACTGAAATTTTTTAATTCGTTTAGCCATCTTTCCTAAAAAATCTTTAAAAAAGCTACCGTTTCCATTCCTTTCTAGCGCTTTTTTTAACGCGCGTTAAATAAGCGTTCGTGTGAATGATAGATTAGTTTCTTTAATCTATTTTTTAGAACTGTATCATGACATTTTAAATTAGACATTACAAATTTTAATACCCCTAGCTTACACTCGCCCCACTTCCGAGACGGTAGGCTGAGAAACAAAAAGCAACGAGATAATGTTAACGATTTTGTGTGTTGGTGTTAATGTTTCTTAGGTGTTCATCAAGGAAATTTTAAACAAGTGTTCACCGTTAAATGAGTACGGCAAGTGATATATCTCTTAACGACTTACCTTAGGCGTACGTTCGTACGAGCGCTCTTTCAACACGCGTTAGTAAAGCGCTGGAATGAAATAAATTGCTAACAGTACATTTTTTTTGAAGGCGCTGTAGTGCTTCAGCTTCGCGTCACCGTGCGATCGTAGGGTAACTCGAAAGGCCTTCTTAGCACTCTACCTCTGTTAACGCCTGCGTCAAAATGCGCTTTATATAATACAAAAAATAATTCGTTTAATAATAACTCACCCCAACGCAATATTGTATTATGCTCTTTGACAACGACAAGTGACTAACTTAAAAACAGCGTTAGTTCAGATTTTGGCCGTGGGCCAAAAGATCCTTGTACGACTATATAACGGATCCGATATCCAATCTACGAATCCATTTAAAACGGATCCTGTAAATACTGGCCACTGTATTACTTATTGTATAGTTGAAAAGAAGGGCTATTGAAATTAAACAGCACAGTTACTTAATGTATACATTTTATTATTAAATCATTATCCGTACTGACATTCACAACGACCACACGCTTAACTAGAAATATTTTTGTACACAAAGCTTGAGCTTGTCATTCTCGCACGCAGACACGTCCGTTACACAACGTAACTTAGTCATTAAAATTAAACTTACATAGAAATACATACTAAAACCCCTCGATTTATTACTAAAAGTTCACCTCTATACCTAACTAATTGGTAGTTTCAAATATTACAAAATGTGCTCTCATACACGCAGATATGAGTTCATTTATTGTTAAACAAAACTGCTTCTAACATATTGTGTATAAATGTATTTATGACTTTTTGAAAAAAGCACCTTTTAAATTTGCAGGTTCACAACATAATATTCAAAACAGTGTCTTAAAAAGCATCTTATGTGTCTGATTAAAAACAAACTTTTTTGTTTTGCAGAGGAATATTATTCAAAGGACCTGACAGGATATTTTTTTTTTAAATTCCCCAGTCCTCCAGAGGACGTGTGGAAAGGCAACCTACGATCCGGACATGTTTGGCAGCAAAATTCAATAGTACTTGACGATAGGAAATATTGTCAAATGTGCCAAATTGCTTATTATAAAACAAAATTGCGCTCCAGTTACATAAACTTAGGTATTTACATATACCTAATATGAATAGTATATATAATTGCGGTTTTTTACCTAATATTCAGCTGTTATGTATAAGCGATTAGTTTTTAATACAAGGAACAATACTTTTATTGCAAACTCGGAACATAATTAGATTCTGAATTGAAAATATGGAAGTATCATCATGACCCCTATCCTTAATTGCTAGTTTGGATATATCTGGATCACTATGCATATTCCAAACCATACATTCTCACACAAAACAGGTGTGACCGACAAAAGTTCATATGTATATTTCAGTCATTCCGACTGCCATTTGTCTTATACATATTGTCAATTCAGAAACTGCTTATGGTCTATAGTCTTTCTAAATACGATTTTAATCAATCATATATTAATAGCTAGGATTTTTAAACGATGCCTATAAACTTCACTGTTTTTACATCACAAGCTCGATTCGCGAAAAGAAAACAAAATTGCTAAATTAAACAATAAAACACAAAATCCCTTAAATCATGTAAAACTATAACAGTGAACGCAAAACCTTTAAACCATTGCACTAGTCGACTATCAAGCCACCACACTAAGGTAAGGTAATTAAAGAAATCATAGCTAGTGAGTTTTATTTTGAGGACTTTTCACTGGTAGTTTCATTTCGATCACAAATGTCCATTCACATTGTCTCGAAAAGTATCGAAGAGTGTTTAATACCTCTAAACTCTATGTTTCATAGAATCAAAATTTGCTTGGACTGTAGGAAATAACCTCAAAAAAAAACTAAATTAACTCAATTTAAATAACCAAAAGACTAAATCATTCAGCAGTGAATTATTATTCTTCTCCAGTGCAGCTGTGTTGCCTTTGAGGCGGTATGTTGCCTTCTACCCGCGTAGTTCGCACGATTGAAGTTCTGTTATATACATGCTAATTTCGACTCTTGATTTAGAACGTATTTCTCGTTTAAAGTTTGCACATAATGTTTTGATTAACAGTCATTAATCTATGGGTAGTTGCAGAGAACATTGTAAATAAAATGTTTAAATAACATGTCCTTACATAAGCACACCAAGTTTCACTGACGACAAGACCTATACTGAAATTAAAAATACACCTACTTAAAATCTGAAAACGAAATCCAACATCTGTGACTGTAGCTAAGTGTATTCTAGTCTTCCACGCTAATAGAAAACGAAAAAATGTACGAAAATGATAGTTAGCAACGTAAAACAAAAACGCTTTACCCTTGACCAGGCCCTTTGGTCATCCAATCTATGGTGGTGGTTTAAAAATAAATAAAATTTAATAATAGTAGTTTATTTAAGCGCAGAAATGGAATACTTGATGTACAAACCGCATTTTCGAGATGTACTCTTATCACAAAGCAAATATAAAGAGACAAAAGTAGACATTACAATCAAACTTGTCACTGCGCGGGGTAGCGCGGGACGAAGATAACTTTACACCCCGCCCACTTCTGTATTTGCCATCTAGCTCAGAATGACAGACGTAAACCACGCCCACCACGATGACGTCAGGGCTTACTTCAAGGACACAGTGCACAGTTGGTAAGGCAGACTCCACTTTATATTTGCCTTGTGATTCAACCCATGGTGCTGTGGGTTAAAATTAAATTAAATTTAATAAAAGTTACAGTAAAAACCGCCTCTATGAGATGTATTCTTCTGTATCTTGTATTATAGTCGTCAGCAAGTGCTGTGACGTACTTATGTGAGATAAGCCCGCCCCCTGCGGTCGGGTAAGTGCTTGGGGTGTGTAGTGGCGGGGCGTGGGCATGGGCGGGGAGGGGCGTGGCCTCACTTCTTGTCACCGCCGGCGACCTGATTGCCGCCGCTATTAGCTGCATTGCCAGACCCGTAATTCTGTTGGAAATGAAAAAAGGTAAGAATTGATTTTAAATATGTGGTTAGTACAGTACCATACCGTTACTCATTTTTCTGACCTACCAGACTGACTGAACCTGGGCCGTTATTCGTTATGATCAATTAGACACATAACGCGGTGCGTAATGATAAGTTCGTGAAATTTTCTTTTAACCCTTTAAGATCGGAGGATGACATTTACCACGCCCTATCATAGATGACTTGGAAGCGGCCAGGGCGGGCAGTGTCGTCATCATCATCATCAGCCCGTATCGGTCCACTGCTGGGCATAGGCCTCTCTCAAGGCACGCTATTGAGCCTGGTCTTCGGCTCTTCTCCAACCGCTGGCAGCCACTGTTCGTATATCGTCGCTCCACCAACTACAGGGAGTCCCACACTACGTTTTCCAAGCCACGGACTCCACTCAAGAACACGTCTACCCCAACGGTTATCGGTCCTTCGGCAAATATTTGGCAAACATTTTTTGCAAAGGTTAACAAAAATATTGATAATTCAAAAACTAACGAGTTTTCACTTGGAATAAAAAGTAAATGATTTTATGATTAAGCTTAACTTAATGATACTCCAGTGGCAGATAGAAAGTCATTACACGATAATATGAGCAAATAAGGGCCTACTTCTAATATTTATCATTCTATCGCGACCACGAAGGAAATAAGAAGAGATGGCATAAAAAGATGTTTCTATAAAATTAATTAAGCGTGGCACTGCCAGTGTGGCACAGGGTGTGTGACGTTACGCCCAACCCACATTTGTATTTGGCGGACAATGGTAATAACCAAACGGTTCGTCCATTTCAATGTTGCTCATAAGCTTAAGTATAGTACCTGTCAAAAATTCACACGTCTTTCATGGGGCACTGTGTTAGATTTTATAACAAAATTCCCATTGACGTCACTAAACTTAGTGAAAATAAGTTCAAAGCTTGTGTAAAACGAACACTTTGTAAGCAAGCTTATTATTCAATAGAAGATTATTTAAAAGATAAAAATGCTTGGATAGATGCTATTCCAGCTCCACTTGAGTCATAACAACCTATTCAACTGTTGTTAGTTAACATTACCTCTCTTCCTTCTATTAATTTAACACAATATATACTTTTTTTGTAAATGAGGGAACCATGTAGCCATTCTCATAAATAGTATTATTCGCTTTTTTAACTTAGACTCACCTGATGACCAACCTACATTGTTCTCCCATACCCCACAACAGAATGTAGATGAAAAAGTTTGTAATTTCTTATTTTAAAAGAGTAACCGTGGAGTTTCTTGCCCTTCTTCTCCACAGGAATGACATTCCGAAGTGGCGGTAGAGTCTTTGTTACTTTTCTGACTATTCATAAATACTGTAATGGTTTACATGAATAAAAAATATTCTGATTCTGATTCTCAATTATATTACGGTAGATGGCATTTTTAATATAGAATATATTTTAATAAATTACGAAAAAAATACTTACAAGTGAATTGTGATATTATTTGTGTGATCAGAATGTCGATCCAAGTAATTTTTGCATGTTACATCACTTCATTTTAAGGGTAATATTTTTAGTAAAAATAGATAATATTTAAAGCTATGCGAACTCGAGCGGACGTGTGAACGGAGCACGTAGCAATGACAAACTGAGGTAAGCCACGCCCACCACGTTGACGTCAAGGCTTTTAGGAATTTAAAAGGCTCGCTAGCCTTAGGCCATCTCCTCCTCGTATTAGCTTCATGATCGCGACCATACCCCAGAAAGATAAACATACTTCAATAGACTTTTGGGAAAAGCTCTCTGGAATAATACAGGTGTATTATGAAGATCATCCACTTTTCTTCTCTCATAGTTCGTCTCATACACGCTCGCCGGTTACGGAGACTCTTAGACTAGCCCTTTAGATAAGACATGGATGTTATTTAATTATGTATATTCTCACAAACCTGATAATATTGTGCCCAGGCCTGCTGCGCGTCCGCCGCGTTACCCGTTTGGCTGCCTTGCTGGTACTATCGAAACATAATTATAACATTAATTAATGAAATCACAGACACGAACCACGTGCACGATACTAAATTGTCATCCATATTAAATCGAAAAATGTGAAATATTCAAGTATTTAAAAAATAGTCATTTAATTAAGAGAAGAACATGTGCTCAGGCCTCATTATATGTATTTTTTTTTAACAATAGGTAGCATATGTCCTTCCCCTGGATTGAATCTATTTCCTTGACGAATTTGAGCGTGACAAGGTAACAGATAAACAGACAGACAGACAGTTACTTTCGAATTTATATTATTAATATGGATTTTGTTTGGTTATATTTATGTATAAAATTTCATACTGAGTTCTTAGATTTACCCGAATATTACACATAAAATAAAACTATTTTTCTGATTTTATCGCGGTTTATTTTTGATTTGGGTGCTGCAAAGCACTCGAAACGCCGGGAACTTAAAAATTAAAAATAAACCAGGATAAAATCCGAAAAATAGTTTTATTTCATGTATAAATGAGAGGTATGTAAGGAAAGAACCTGTTGGAACTCTGTACTTTCTGCCTACCCCGCAAGGGATCTAGCGTGATGATATAGATAGATAAATTTTATGTTTGTAAAAGCTTCCATGACACAGGGATTCCTGAAGAATGGCCTAATTTTTTTAATAAAAAAATGGTGTTCAATAAAATCTTGTAAATATCAGTTCGCAGGCGCTCGTAGTGCTATGGGAGCGCGGTGTTCTTACCAATCACCAAGGTTAAGCAGCGTTCGGCTCGGTCGGCCTGAGATGTGTGACCGTTTCTGGCATTTTCATATTCAAGCGCCTTCGTGCTTCAGAAGGCACGCCAAGCTGTTGGTCCCGCTTACCAATTAATGCGGTAGTCGTTAAGTCGAGTTGGAAGCCTTATCGGCGGCTGGATAAGTTCCAACAGCAGGTGACCACAAACCTGCCTCCACCGCACCACACTGGCTCCGCATGGTGGAGTATGACCTAATCTCTCCCACCCCTCGATTTGTGAGAGAAGGCCTTTGCCCAGCAATGAGTAGTATAGGGTAATATTATTATATTATTCTTAGACTAAAGCTTGTCTAGACTGAGTATTACTACCAAAAAAGACGCTAACAAGCGGCCTCTTGTGTGTGATGCCACAATTCGATATTTTGTTTCAAATCTGTCTATGTGTCCTTGTGTGTGTGTGCACTACAATTTACATATGGGTAAATAAATTTAAAGCCGATACTGCGCACGCGATGGTCCACCAAGTAATTCATCTAAGATATTATAATTATGAAACATCAAATGGCATCCACTGACCCCAGGCCAGGCCTGCTGCTGCTGCTGCTGCCACTGCTGCCACTGGTACCACTGCTGCGCGGTGTAGTTGGCGGGCCACTGCTGGTTCTGCTGCCCCTGCTGGCCCTGCCCGCCCTTGCCCTGCCCTTGCCCCTGCCCCTGCTGGCCCGGCTGCTGGCCGCCCGCGTTCGCGTTGCCCCAATTGCCCCAGTTACCCCAGTTGCCCCAACCTGGGAGTTACACATTTCATTTATCAATAATTTTGTCTTCAGTCAATTTTATTTAACATTAATGTTGTCTTTCGCTCGGATCTTGAGTGGGTGACTTACACTTTTGTTTGAAACTATTTATCAGTGTTATACCAACATGTGAGCGATACATTTCATACATCGTCAATATTGTCTTTAGTTTCTAGAACTTGAGTGGGTGACTTGAAAAACTTTTGTTTGAAGCTATCAAGATTGAGTAAGCAATTTCTAACAACTTTTGGTTCTAACATTTTGTTATTAACAGTGTGCCTGGTAGAGTTTCCAATTGGTAATTTCCAAGGCTTTTGCAGCATGGTGTTCGTACGATCATCAAGATTAGGCAGCTCATTTAATTCGGTCAGTCTGAGATAGCTCACCATTTTTGATATTTCCATTATTAAGTATCGATCCATCCAGCATCCTCTTTCTCTCTTCCCCTTCCATCTGTATCCTTTCTCCCCCTCCCCGTATATTTTTTTTTATCTATCTCTCTATACCCTTTCTCTCTCTTTTTATTACCCCCCCCCCCCCCCCCCCTCCGATGTTTATTAAGATAATGCAATACAAACCTTGGTTCTGGTTCCAGTTGCCCCAGCCTCCCCAGCCGCTGGCCCACTGGTTCCAGCCCTGGTTCTGTTGGTTTTGATTCTGGGTCGGGGTTTGACCATCCTGTGTCAAATTTTAAACTCTTAAACCATATTGTTAAATTAGGACAAGTCATTTTAAGTGTTCCAGATGGTTATTTGGGGCTATTGTCTTATTTTATTTGTATGTCAAATTTTGTCTGGTTACTGGTTCGTATTCAAATCTATTTCCTGGGTTCGAAATTCAGACAAAATATGGTTTTTATATCTAAAGATTGTCCGTAGCAGACCACTGTGCCCGTAATATAGGCGAGAGATACGGTAGGTATAACAGTGGGAGGTAATGATGTCGGCGATGTGAGTGTATATGTGTGTACACTTCTACCATTTCCCCCCGTGGTGAATATAGGCGCTGTTTTACGTTTGTTAAAATCACTAAAAGCCGACCCCTTGGCTGTTGTTCGGGACGACGCCATCATATTGTAAATAAGCATATGTACTAGATTAAGTTTAGGATAGATATGGTATAGATTAAGTTTATAGCACATAGGGATCATGTAATAGATATAAGATAGAAGAGTGTAACCTTATATAGAGACAAATAATTGTACTGTATGATTGGTTTACTAGCCCAATAAAGCTCACTGCAAAGCCCGCTAGTTGTGACCCCAAAAAAATGTTAATTAAGCGCGCGCGACATCGTGCCGCGTACGGGCTCAAGCGTACTGGTTGCACGCTCGCCCTTTAGTCCGGTGAAGCTGTAAAGGCCTCGCGGCCAACAGCGTATATCACTCAAACACACACACACACACGCTCCGCGTACGTTCGAGCGACTGGGCACATATACTTTTGAGGAAGAAACTCGGCGCGTCTGTTTAAAGAGGATCACAACTGGTGGGTGGAGCACTGTTTCAAGTCTTGTTTGGCTTTTCACTTGAATCTTCCCCCGTGACGCACACTGGCCAGAATTGCAACAGGGCGCACGACGTACTATTTTCGTCCCGTTCAGCTGTAGTACATGGCTTCAAAGAGCAATGGCTAGTGTGGTCCTCAATTAACAGAATCAGAACCAGAGTCGTTGGTCTAGTGGCAAAGCGTATCGCTTTGTGATCACGAGGTCCTGGGTTTAAATCCTAGGTCGGACATGTGTAGTTTTTCTAACGAAAAACTTCCCAGTACGAGTCTCGCTTGGGGAATATAGGCGTGGCGGTGACTAGTAATGTGTTAATTAACACCTTGACAATGACATGATGCAAATGTAATCAATGTTTGTGTCAATTGAGATACGGTAACAATATTTTTAGTGCCTTGTTGCCTTAACACTACAGAACAGAAACACTAGAGAGCCGCTTGCCCGCTCTTGTAAAACATCGCCTACGATTCTGCGTGTTGATCTTCCCCTCAGGCGTTAGCTTTGTCTGTTACACTAACGACACCTAGTGTTAGCCGAGGGGGGACACCTTCGTCTGTTACACTGACGACACCTAGTGTTAGCCGAAGGGGACACCTTCGTCTGTTACGCTGACGCGACCCAGTGTTGGCCGAGGGGGACACCTTCGTCTGTTACACTGACGAGACCTAGTGTTGGCCGAGGGGGACACCTTCGTCTGTTACGCTGACGAGACCTAGTGTTGGCCGAGGGGAACACCTTCGTCTGTTACGCTGACTACACCTAGTGTTGGCCGAGGAGGACACCTTCGAGAGGAGCATTGGGCTCGTCGGTTACCTTCTGGCTGGGCCCCGTGCGCTGCACTTGGTTCTGCGGCGGGTTGGCGCGGTTCTGCTGCGGCCGGTTGGTGGCGGGCCCGCCCGCCTGGCCGCCGCGCTGCCACGAGCCCGCGCCCGCGCCGCCGCCGCCGCCACCGCCTGACGCGTTATAACCTGACAAAATATGCTTCAACATTAACTTATATTCTACCTATAGTGCGACAATAAACGTTATTGGCACGTGGCATAAATTGACTCTACATTCATACAAGGTTCTTATGGCCCGCGGCCAAAATCGGAACTGTTTCTTTTTAAAAACGTAGCCGATTTATTCCTGTGTCGTGGGTGCGTTTTTGACATTTGTATTGTAGACTTTGACGTCATATTCGATCTGACAAATAGCGTGGCGTTCCAGCTACTTTGAATTTCCCACTCATTTTTTGTACTTTCAATAATTATTAATCACATACGCTCCGTATACTAGAAGAGGATAGCAAGTGTGACAACGCATATATCAGCCACGGTCGCTTCGTGCCTGCGCCTGCACTGATAACGGCATTTTTCAACGCTTGGTAAAATTTATAAGCGACAGCGATTTTTACCATGTCGCATATTAAATCGCCAACTCGGTCCCCAACTGATAGCCGTTCTGGGCAATCTGACACAGCGAACAATCAAGACCACCAGGAAATCACTGTGTCCAAAAGGGCAAAACGAAAACCTGGAGCGATGAAAGGAGATGCCCATTATACAATGGATGAGTTGAAGAAAACGCTCTATGATCTTAAGACAACTCAAGATGCTAAGTTTAATTCTATCCAATCAGCAATAAGTGCGATACAGGAGCAAAATTGCGAAATAAAAAAATCTATGGAACTCATGTCATATAAATACGATGAGATACTGGAGAATATGAAGAAGTTGCAACAAGAAAATATAGATAACAAGAACCGAATAAAAACATTAGAAGCAAGAATGGAACAATTTGATCTCAATAGCAAAATCACTGCAGTAGAATTAAAAAATATTCCGAAAATAGAATCTGAGAAAAAACAGGATTTATATGAAGTCGCAAAAAATATCTGTTCAACCGTAAGTCTGCCCTTACAAGACTCTGATATACGCGATGTTTACAGAATGAAAATCAAGGATAGAGTAAACAGTCCTGTGGTGATCGTTTTCAATTCATGTCGCAAGAAAGAAACGTTTATTAAAGCTACCAGAACTTATAACAACAACAAACAATCTAACGAACGCCTGACTACTGCTACATTGAACTATAAAGGACCGGCTACACCAATTTTTGTATCCGAAAATCTAACATCCAGGGCAAGACGTCTTCATTACCTTGCAAGAGAATTCGCGAAGAATAATAAATTTGAAGCTTGTTGGACATCATATGGAAAAATATACCTCCGTCGTAGTTGCAATGACCCCCCGCAACGCATTGAAAGTGAAGACGATTTGAAAAAGCTGCAAAAATCCAAGTGACTAGCAATATTTTTATCCTTTCCATTATTTTTCAGTGTTTACATAGGTTCTAACCCAGTGCAATCAACATACTTACTCTCATTTATATTGTATGTTTATTTACTAAAGTTCACTTCTTATGTTTTTGATTATTCCAACACAATACATACATATACCACACACGTACACTTCATACATCAAACAAACACAACATTTTTACACGCAAATACAACGACACAAATCTCTTATGCATATAAAATTTCATATTTAAATAATTATAATAACACACACACAGAACTCAAATCACAAACGCCCTTAACTTGGACCACACATAGTCCAGCAATTAGTTTAATACAAATGCATAGATCTACCCTCATATTAGAAAATTCATTATATGATACTAAATTATTTATCCAGGTAATTGCTTTGGCTAAAATTAATGTAATTAAAAATGGTTAATACGAATACAGCTCAAAGTGAAGTGGACGATTTTAATATAGCTGAATCAAATATGTGTAGTGTCGAAGATTGCAATCTTTTTTTACCGGATGCGGGTAAGTTTTTTAAAGTATATCAGCAAAATATAAGAAGTTTAAAGCGTAATATAATTGGTTTGTTGCCGATATTAGTTAGAACTAGGGTCGATTGGGATTTTATTGTATTGACCGAATGTTGGCTTCTCTCAACGCCTAATATACCTGACATTCCGGGCTATAATTTCTTTGCCACAAATATCAATCGAACTCAGAATGAAGGTGTCGTCGTATATTATAAAGAGGAATTATTGTTGTCCGTTGAAGAGCCAGACATGTCGGATTGTAATGCTCTGATTGTTAAAATAAACACGAATACAATAGTTATTGCAATTTACCGTCCACCCGGATATCTAAATGTAAATAATTTTATCTCTTCGCTCGACTATCTACTTAGAAGATATTCTTCGGTCCAAAACATCATTATCCTAGGAGATATCAATATAGATATTGCTAATTCAAATACAACTTTCTATACGTCTCTTTATCTCGAAATGCTAGCATTCCATGGCATTCTTCCGGCATATAATATACCTACGCATAATAAAACATGCTTGGATCATGTCTTGCTAAAGACAAAGCAACAAGCACGATGCTTGGTGTTACAGACTTGCTTAACCGATCATGACAGTGTGGTTTTATATTTTGTTACTACAAACACAAGAATTAACGTTCCAAAAATCGCAAAACGACTAGACATTCATCGGTTTAATATAGATTTAAATAAAATAGATTTTACACCAATTTTTGACATGACTGACGCTAATCAAGCAACAGATTTTTTCATATTAAAAATTCAGAATACGATTTTAGATAATACTAAATTAATTAAAGTGAGCAGGAGAAAGAAAATATTGAAGCCTTGGATTACACCAGGGATTTTAAAATGCATAAGGAACAGGGATAACCTCTACAAAAAAATGAAAAAAGAACCACTTAATGAAATACTAAAAATAACTTTTAAAAGATATAGAAATTACTGCACAGCTATCTTAAGAAAACTAAAAGACGATTACTATCAATTACAGCTCCAAAATAGTAGTAAAAACAATAAAAAACTATGGAAAACAATTAAAGAGATATCTTTCACAGCCAAACCAAAAAGTACAGCTTTCGAATTGATAGGTGCTAAAAACCCGACCGAAGTAGTAAATGAAGTAAACAATTACTTTGCAAACTCTGGACGGTCTTTAGCAAATAACATAGTAAATAGACCGAACAACACGCTTTCCAGGCCTGAGGGAGTCCAGCAGCACTCTTTCGTTCTTTTACCTACAGACTACACCGAAGTACGAAGTCTTATAAAATACCTAAAAAGTGACTGTTCTGTTGGATTAGATATGATAACTGCTGACATGTTGAAAACTCACATTGATATTCTTACTCCACCAATAACATTTATCTGTAATTTGGCTATTTCATCTGGAATATTCCCAATGGCATTAAAGAAATCACGAATAACGCCCATCTTCAAAAAAGGGGACAGAGGCTGTGTCGATGACTATAGACCGATTTCAATATTGCCTACGTTATCAAAACTTTTAGAACGAATAATGAACAAAAGACTGACTAATTACCTAGAGAATAATAACCTTTTGGCTAACACACAATACGGTTTTCGAGCTAAAAAATCGACAGCGAATGCGGTACATGAGCTTATAAATCACATTGTTACTAATCTTGATAGTAAAAAGAAAATAATAGGCATATTCCTGGATTTGGCTAAAGCTTTTGACACAGTCTCGGTCCCTATTTTATTAAAAAAATTAGAATCTCTGGGGATCAGGGGACTTCAATTAAAACTTTTTGAAGATTATTTAAAAAATCGTACGCAATCTGTTAAAATCGACGACTATATCAGTGAAGAGGTCTCTATCAGTCTTGGAGTGCCACAAGGAAGTATACTGGGCCCAACCCTATTTTTGACGTATATAAACGATCTCTGTCATCTAGACCTCGAAAACGCTAAAATTATAACCTTTGCTGACGACACAGCCTTACTTTTTAGTGGTTGTTCTTGGATGGAAGCTTTTGAGAATGCTCAAAAAGGATTTAATAGGGTTGTAGACTGGCTCAATAATAATATGTTGACGTTAAATGTTAACAAAACCAAACTTGTAACATTCTGTTTGAAAAACACTGACGTTGTGGACGCCCCACTTAATATAAAATCACACTGCTGTGGAAATCCTACTGACATAAATTGTTCATGCCCCCATCTTGAAAATGTAGAATCCATAAAATACCTGGGTGTAATTATAGACAAAAGGCTAAATTTTCAAGAACACATCGACTTCCTTTCAGCAAGGTTGCGCAAACTCATAGTTGTCTTTAAATCATTGCGACCAGTAACCACTAGAGAGATGATGAAGTCCATTTACTTCGCGCTGTGTCAAACGCTTCTTACGTATTGCATTACTGCCTGGGGAGGGAGCACAAAAACACACTTTCTGGAAATTGAAAGAGCTCAGAGAGCAATTTTAAAAGTAGGCCATAAGCTACCTTTTCACCATTCCACTACTGACCTCTATAAGCGATGGGAGGTCCTGACTGTTCGTCAACTATTTGTTCTACACACGGTCCTCCTACAACACTCCACGCTAAATTATGACCCGACTATCTCTATCAACGCACGACGTAAAGATAGGGTGTGTACACTCCCAAACTTAAAAACTAGTTTCTCTCACCGCTTTTTTTGTTACCAGGGCTGCAATCTTTATAATAAAATAAATCGGGTGCTTTCTATATACGCATCTTCAAATTATACTTGCAAATTAATGGTAACAAGATGGTTGTTGAGTCTAGACTACGCATTTACCGAAAGTCTCTTGCATAATTCACAGTAGTGACCAATGAATTGCCAAATATGCACATACACAGACACCCACACTCACACACTCTCACACACACACACACACACACACACACACACACACACACACACACACACACGAACACACTCACATGATGGTTAACAGGCTATATAACTGTAATATGTTGTTATTGTGTAAGATAATGTACCTAATCTGTGTCCATGGGGTGGGGTCCTGGTGATCTGTAATACAGGCCTTGGCCTAACTCAGACACCAGCTCCTCACATTCATTTATTATGATATTATAAAAATTCTTACCTTACTTATATTATTACCCTGTACATACACAATGTGAGGAGAAATAAACGCTTTATTATTATTAAAAAAAAAAAAAAAAAAAAAAAAAAAAAAAAAAAAAAAAAAAAATTATTTTCTTAATAAAAAAGTAATGTTTTTAAAAATATATTGGTATAGACATTAGTCCAATGCGATAAAGTTTGTAAAAACAAATATTTGACCGTTATTTAAATTACACGCATATTCCCTATAGTGGATCACACAAAGATTTGTCCCGTGCGGGAATCGAACCCGCGACTATTAGACACAGTTGGCAAAGCGGCTTAAGCTCTTAACCACTGCGCTAAATCGTCCGTGTAACGCTAACTAACGCTGTCATCAAGTTAAAAGTCACTTCATAAGAGTTCGTAGTTGCCATATGCTATAATTAACCTAAATTCTTTTTTAAATAGTAACCGCGCGGACCCACCTGTTGAAATATTTCCCTGGAAGTAGGAAAATTCCACTAAATGTTAACCCTAATTTTACACTAACGCCCCCTTCTATGTCATCCACGGGCCAAAAGATCCTTGTCGCAATATTTTATTTTTATAATTTTAAGAAACATACACCGTAACGCCTATATTCCCCAAACGGGGGTGGCAGAGGTGTACTTAGTAAATCCACGCTTCCCCGACGATGTTAGATCCCATGTAATAGGGGGCGAGCCTATTGCCATATACCGGGCACAATTCCAGACTCCGGACTCGTACTGGCAAGTTTTCGTTAGAAAAACTACACTAGTCTGACCTAGGATTTGAACCCAGGACCTAGTGATCACAAAGCGATACGCTTTGCCAGACCAACGAGGCAGTCAATTGGTAACCTCTAACCCTGGTTCTTGCAAGTGGGCAATAGTTAAATATTCAAATGTTTATAATATTTTTCATGTACGGTGGGTACTGTGACAGTTGTGTCAAAGAAAATTATACTTTATTCAATGGCAATAAGAGGAACAAACAGGAGAACAACTACTTTCAGGTCTTGCGTTTATTATGTTACACCTTGTAGAAAATATTATGTAGTGGTTGCTCACCCGGTCCCTGGTGGCGCTTGTCGTTGTGCGGCGCGGCGCGGTCCTGGTCGCGCGGGTTGCGGTCGCGGCCGAAGCGACCGCCCTGGTCGCCACCGCCGCCGCGCCCGGGGCCCGCCCCGCGACCGCCGCGGTCGCCGCCGCCGCCCCCGCGGCCGCCGCGGAACCCGTCCCGGTCGCGACCGAAGTCTCCGCTGTTGAGTAAATATTAACGTCACTATGTTACAGTTGAAGGTGTGCTATATATTTCTCCGTCAAAATGGCTGGCCCGCAAGAGGCAAGACGCGAGGCGGCCGAATTCGGCTACAAGAAAACGGCTACCGCTATCGCTTACCGAAAACGCGGACATTCTCCGTCGTCGCGGTAGTTCTCCGTCGTCATGGAGCCCCGACTCCTGCAGTGCAAACTTCAGGAACCTATTCCATTGCTTGGCATGGAGAAGTTCTCCGAAGTCGACATCAGAGTGACTGCCCAGGGTGGTGGCCACGTGGCACAGGTGTGCGCTATCAAACAGGCCATCTCCAAGGCACTTATCACCTTCTACCAGAAATATCTAGACGAGGCGTCAAAGAAGAGAATGGCCGGTCGCCGACCCGCGTCGCTGGGAGTCCAAGAAGTTCGGCGGTCTAGGTGCCCGCACAAGATACCAGCCACCATGACCAAGATACCACCAAATCCTACCATTCAATATTTTTTATTATTTAGGATATTAATAATAAAAAGAAAGTGCAGAGTTTGCAACAGAAAAACAGTAATAATAAAACTAGAAATAAAATAAAACACGCTTTGGATCCAAATAACTATCGCCATAATATACAATTAGAAAAAATGAAAACACTCATTACTTCAAAAAAACCTCCTGATGAACTTTATTTTAATACTTTTGACTTTATTTTAATATGCAGCAATATACCCACTTTAGCTACTACTAGTTTTTGCCCACGACTTTGTCCGCGTTGACTTTAGACAGGAACCAACATTTTCTAGGTATTAAACTATTTGTGTGCCATTTGATTTAGTAACAAACATCTAAACACAAACTTTCACATTTATTTATTCACGAATTAAGCGACCGAACAAACTCATTTTTTCGATCCTATTGTTACGTTTGCGGGGTAATGCCGAATAACGTGCGAAGTACTTTATTAGGCGCTATACGCACAAAACAGTACGTCGTATGCAAATACACACGCGGACTAATCACACACTAGTACCACTCTCGTTAGTACCCTAGTAGTGGTGAATTTCGTGTGTGAACGATTCTACGACGCGGGAATAATTTCTAGTGTTCAATTCAATTCAATTCAATGTCTTTATTTGTGAACAATAGGTACAAATGAGTGGTATTTAATAATAGGATTACAGATCTCTATGTCCCGCCATAAAGGCATACAAAGTTACTCATATCGCTAAAATACTTATAAAAATCTAGGTATGTATTGAACAAATCGGAGTGTTATTGTTTATCTTCCATATATTCTTGAATTGTGTAATAACATTTATCAATCAAGTAGCTACGAAGAGCCTTTTTGAAGCTTTGTATTTTATTTATTATGCGGATCGTGGACGGAATTATATTATAAATTTTTGGGGCCATGCAAAATGCAGGTGGTTTTGCGTTACGATTGTCCCAGGCGCCCCAGAGTCCACCGGCCGGCTGGTCCCCAGCGACTACGACCGCCACGTGTATTCTCCTGTAGTGTACAACCGGGTATGGTGACTCACCGCGGCGGTGTCCTCCCTACGGCCTGGCAAAGCGTCCAGCAGCAGGAGGTCCCGCGTTACGATTGTCCCGACCGCCTCAAAGTCCACCACCTGTACCGGCTGGTCACCAGCAACTGTCACCGCCACCTTTATACTGTAGTGTAAAATTGGGTATAGTCACTCACCGCGGCACCGGCGGAGGTCCGCCCCAAGGCCTGTCGAAGCGTCCCCCGGCGGGTGGTCCCGCGTTGCGGTTGTCTCGTCCGCCCCAACGTCCACCGCCACCGCCACCGCCGCCGCCGCCACCACCGCCCCCGCGGAGGGCCGGTCCCCAGCGACCGCCGCCACCACCACCACCACCGCCCCAACGGTCTTCTGTAGACAATATTTAAAATCAATCAAAACAGTTGTAACATAGTTATCTATTCTAGTGTTTTTTAACCTGTGGTACGAGACCACTGGTCGAGTCGCAAAGCCCCTATAAAGGGGTTGTGAAGCCTCTAAAACATATTTACATTAGGAAAGCGTTAATTAAAGGACATATTTTGTGGGTTCTGGAACCTTTTTTGCTTGACATAGAATCAAATCGTTTTCTTAATTTTGTGGAAGCGTTCAGCATTGTAATTGATGTAAAAATGTATGTTATAGGTACCTAATTATTTAGCCGATACCTAATTATGAAAAGTAATAAAAATTTCGTTCTATCTATCTATATCATCACGCCAGTTCCCAGTTTTGATATATGTAAAAAATACAGATTACAAACAGCGGAGGGTAGGGGATCGCGCCTAAAAAAGGTTTGAAATACACTGACCAATACGACCCTCATATAACATATCAAGGCTTTAAATATACATCATCTCATACAGAATGTATTAGACAGGTGTCTTAGTTGTGTTCATAATATATTATATTCAGCCAAAATACATTCATTTTACTCGTCAACTCCCAATAGAACCCAATCAACCTAAGTGACCCTGCTAGTCTGTTATTCAAACGCTCATAATGCTCAAATGTCAAACCCTCCATAAAACTACTAAGGGCTTACAAAATAAGTTGTTGTCAGGGGCTATTACACGGTTACAATTCCATTGGCCACCTTCAAACTGCATCATTAGACACTCAATACCATCTGGTTATATAGTACTTGTCCAGCCCAACTTAACAAGCTTAAACCACCTTCCGACTCTATCATCAGACCAGCTTCAGTACTGACACCAAACTTAAGTATGCCAAATGCTAGCTAGCTCCATCGGACAATTAAGTGCTTGAAAAATAGACCTCAAAATTCGAACCGAAAAGATGCAATTAATTATAAAAACGCTCGAGTCTTCAACGTGCTTCAACGTTCGTACACTTAGACTCAGCGTTAAACGCCTGACATACAGCACTCATTTTTACAACATTAGAAGCGTCTCCTCACGGCATCTAGATATTTCGCTGTGTTATTTACAACCTCGAATAGTTAAAAAGAATTCTCACCGCGGTCTCCCCTGCTGAAGTCGCGGCCCCTCCTATCGTCCCGGCCGTGTCTTTTATCATTAGAACGTTGTCGCTTAGCGGGCGGCGCGTCTCTCGTGGCCGAACGTTCTCTCTTCTCTTTCTCACGCACGACGCCAGCCGCCTTGGCCTCCTTGTGGAATGCTTCTATAACTTTCTTGGCTTCCTCTTCATCCAGCTCCGGGTACAACACCTCGTCTACCCACGCGCTCTTCTCCGGCAGAGTGAAGTTCGCTACAGATAAAAAAATATTATCAGATGTTGAATTGATGCGGACTAGTGTTGGTGGAGAATCGATTGTCTTACACTAGTATCGATAGTCCGTCGACGTCCGAACGACTGAAACTATCGATTGAGCGATAGTATTAAGAGAGAAATGGGAAATAATAGATAGTTTAAGCGGTCCGGGGCGAGGGCTATGGATACGAGCAACCGATAGTTCCGCAACACTAACGCGGGGGGCGGCCGGCGGGCTGTACCAACCTTTCATGTCCACGATAGCCCCGTCCGGCACCTCCTTGCCGTCGGCTTCCTCGCGCCGTTTCTGCCGGTCCTTGTAAGTCTCCTCGTCGGTCACGATGACGACCGCTACACGCCGGTAACCGTCGAATTCCTTCAACTTGCGCCTCTGAGCCGACGGGTATACGTTCGTCTTTTTTTACCCAACGCGATATCGAAACCGCGGTATCGAAACGTCGGTCGGCCGTCGTCGAGTCCCAGCGTAGATTATGATGTGAAGCAAAACATTCTCATTATAGATATTGACCATATCCATCGGTGGCGTTTTTTACGTTTTATTGGCAGATCGACACCTAGAACAAGCTCAATAGAGATCCCATTCGCGGTTATTGTCAGTGGGCCGTTTGGCAAAGTTACCTCGCGCCGCTCCCGCTACTATTACTTACCGATGTGCGACTAGAAACAATAGTGATTATGGCCTTACTACCGCGGGAACGGCGTGCGTGATACATACGCTTAAATATACTTATATATAGGACGTACCTTATGAAGATGCGTAGATACATAGGTGACGTATACGAAGCTAGATAGAGGCTATATAATCGTGCATACATATATACAATGCGTCGAATTAATATTAAATCCGCTGCGAGGCGTTTACTAGTCTTCAGTTTTATAACAATGGTAGGCGAATCGAATAAATATCGTACGGGGAGACTAAGCCAAACTCCGTTTATCGGGAACGATCTCGATTGTTCCTGAATTAAGTGTGGTTGCCCAAACAAATGAACATTTAAATGACATAGAAAATATATGGAGCGTGTCTCACCTGATCCAGAATAAAATTCCTCCGTCTGCCCTTTGCGATTTCCAACAACTTAAGCACGCATTTAGCGCACTTGGACACCATTGCGTCCCACCTGCCCTCGTAGGTCGCGCGGAACGGTTTACAGTCCACCTGTTTCGACGTACACACTTATACAGTTACTTGAACGAGAGCCGGCGCGTCCACGCTTAGGCTACGCTTACGGCTAGAGAAATATGGTTCACTGATACCAGGGGACTCCATGGTGCCTCGGGACTCGACATACGTGCGTCCTCTTCGAGCGGCGTTCCACTGGTATCATAATAACTACGAGGTATTGTCGGAGACCGCTAAAGGTCGGATATTATTTTTTTGTATAACGTTTTGTTTATAAATGTTGCGCTTATTGCACCCTGTTGAAAATACAGACGATCATTAGTATCACAGTTGGAGCAGTGTGGCTGTTCATTCAATATACGCCGCTCATACCTCAATTTTAGAGCTGAAAATTCAAAGTTTTTGATTATTTCGTGTGTAGTGTAGTGTGAGTTTTGTGTATGGATTGATAATAGATAGTTACACTTTGAGGTGCTGAGATGTTATTGTTGGAAATAATTGAAACTCATACATTAATTCACTTGCATAATTCGACAATCATTCTTGTATACTTACCTATAGTCAACTCTTTCAGTACAAAAAATAATCTAAAATCTTTTTAGGACTATGTGCGCATGACATCTGTATGTATCTGTATCATATTCGAAACTCACGACTTTTGTTTGGAGATGTATAGTTGCCCAATTTCGTCTTGATATTATAACACTGATTCACGACTCTTCGCGCTTTCGAAAACATTTATTTCTTCAAAATACTTACCCTATATATTTCTTCAAGTAACTTTTGTATGAAATATTGCGTTTTCTTCATATCTTCAATGCGAATAATACCAATACAACTCATAAGACTGCAAAACTCCTAATTAAATACCTGTTTTTAAGGGATGACTACAACAGAATTGTAGCAATCATGCGAACTTAGTCCAAATTAAAAAAATAAGATATAAATCAATAATTCTAACCAAGTAAGAGATATAGGAATGTCCACTGAAGGAAAACTTTGTACTTATAGATTTATAATCGTTATACAGTAGCAAGGTACTAACAATAGCGATGGACAAATACGATTTTGAAAATGATATTTATCATCGTTAAAAAAATCTGTAAACTTCGTAAACTGTAGTATTTTTGAACTGCAATCGATTTTGAAATCGATATTTATATCCATCAAAAGTACTACAATTTACACTTTATGGTTGGCAATGGAAATGTCACGGCAGACAATCACATATCCCTATCAAGTGTCTACAAACATCACAGCATCTCAAAGACATACAATCAACATTTGCTATGTACTAAACATATTGAATATTGGTAATTTTATGCCAGTATGTGCGTGTTGAGTGTGGTGCGTGGGGAATGGTTGCATACCTTCATCTTGTCGAAGAGCGCGCCCGTGGAGAGCAGGTTGTAACGCTTCTCCGGGTGCTGTGCGGCGTGTTGCTTAGCCCAGTAGGTCTTGCCAGAGCCCGGCATGCCGATCATGAGGATCACCTGTACATTTTTTTGTGTGTGTGAATGATTTAGGTCCAGATGAAAATCAGCGTCTCGCACTTGCGCCTGACATGATGCTGATCTGGATACCTATTTGGTTCAGCCGTGAGACATACTCATGAGTATTACTTTGTTGTGATCCTTTTTTGTATTGTTCCTCATGTGTATTTTTTTGAGACAATGTTAATCGTTCGTACGTTTTATTATTATTAGCCCTGTTACGAAACTGTCCCACTGCTGGGCACGGAGCTACTCTCAATCTGAGAGGGTTTAGGCCATAGTCCACCACGCTGGCCCAGTGCGGGTAGGCGAACTTCACATACCTTCGAGAAACACTTAGGCATGCAGGTTTCCTCACGATGTTTTCCTTCACCGTTAAAGCAAGTGATAATTTTTTTTTTAATACGCACATGCTTTCGAAAAGACAGAGGTGCGTGCCTGAGTTTGAACCCGAGACCTTTGACTTTGCAGTCCAACGGTCTAACCACTAGGCTATCACTGCTTACTCGTACGCTTGTACGTTTTGTGATTGTATAAATTGCTAATATGTATGTGTCATACTCGTATCAGCTGCACTCTCATGCTGTGACAAATAAAATTTCTTTCTATCTATAACCTCACGCCAGATCCCTTGCGGGGTAGGCAGAGAGTACAGAGTTCCAACAGGTTCTTTCCTTACATACCTCTCTGGCTTCCTCGACTCTATCACATCAATCACCTCATGCATCTTATCTTCCATACCACCTCTTACATTCCAAGTGCCTATTCGGCACTCTGCACCCCACGACTCGCCAGTTCGGGGTGATGGGCGGCGGCCCCCATCGCCGCTTCCACCTATATTCGTATAAAATTTCTTTCTTTCTATTTACTCTTGATCAACGAGACTACAGTTTCTAGGGACAAGAGGCCGAGCGTACATCAATTACGTTCCAGCCAAAAGGGCAAGGGGGTAATTAGCTCAAGGGTGCTACAAGGAGGAACGGCCTCGGCTTGGGCAGTCGCTATGGGGGAGGGCGTATACTAAATGTCTCGCCGTGGTACTCTATACCGGCCAGCGGGTATTACCTGCACAATTTTACGTGTTAAGCTATCGGGATACGTCATACGTTAGTTTTAGCACCAGAGATGCTCATACCGCTGTAGAAGCGGAGTTCCAATTATCGCCAAGGTTAAGCAACGTTTAGCCCGGTCAGCCAGGGATGGTGAACGTTTGTACCAATTTTATTTCAAAACACCACCGTGTTTCGGGAAGCTTCATTAAGCCGTTGGTCCTACCCGCGACTTATTTTGGTAGCTAAGTCGAGTGGGAGGCTTATACACAGCTCGATAAGTTGCAACAGCATGTGACCACAAACCTGCCTCCCATCAATCCGCAATGGATCTGCATGGTTCTTTGATCTGACTGGGTGAGCTAGACCAGGGGAAATTTCTAAATAACCGGATGACTTAGTCTATATAAGCGTAGGCCGTTCAGCACAGTGTCAAATAGTCGCGCGTTCGATTTCCACACAGAACTGTGCGGTCCACAGATGTTTGTGTCAGTCAGAGTATTTGTGTATGTAACATTTGCGTATGTAAATACACCCACGACATAAAGTGCCATGGGTGGATTATAGTTAAAGTGGGGCAATGATGGATATAAACTCCTTTTAACAAAAATGTGATATTACAAGGACGGCCTTTTTTTAGCACAAAGATTCGCATAAATATTCGGCGTCCCTATAAGCTGGTGGTGTATGTGTTCAGAAAATCAGACAAAAATAAACGTGTATATATAAATCAGCTTAAGACGACTAGTGTACAACTAACAACTAATTCAATCGGCATCTATCTATAGATATCATCACGCCAGATCCCTTGCGGGGTAGGCAGAGACTACAGAGTTCCAACATGTTCTTCCCTTACAGACCTCTCTAGCTTCCTCCACTCTCATAGTTCGTCTCAAGCTCGCTCTTGCTCGCCGGTTACGGTGACTCTTGACTTGCCTTTCAAATAAGACACGGTCTTATCGACATATTTATAAAATTGAGGTTAAACTTTACTCAGTAGACGATTATACAATAAAAAGTAGAGTAAATGAATTTATTTAGGATATAAATACTCATTTTACTTAAGATTTTTTAAGTAATCAAAAATATGAATAAATATTATTGACTGCCTTGTTGGTCTGGTGGCAAAGCGCATTGCTTTGTGATCACAAGGTCCTGGGTTCAAATCCTAGGTCGGACAAGTGTAGTTTAACTAACGAAAAATTCCCAGTATGAGTCCGGAGTCTGAAATTGTGCCCGCTATATGGCAATAGGCTCGCCCCCTATTACATGGGGCCTAACATCGTCGGCGAAACGTGGGCATACTGAGTACACCTCTGCCATCCCCTCTGGGGAATATAGGCGTGACGGTGAGTGTATTATCGACGCTTTTCTACATCAGTCTAACATTAAAACCGAAATAAAAATAAGTTTTAGTAGCATAAGATTAATTTTATTTCTATTATCGACAAAAAAGTGGTGCATGACTATTTAAAAAGTGTCAAAGTCTGACAACACGCTAAACGTCAATTTGTCCGGGGAAATGTGAACAAGACTTTGCGGACAGTGTACTGACCTCACAGTCGGCAAGCGTGGCCGGCCTGGCCGGGCCCTCCACGCGGTCGGCCAGAGCGATGAGCACGTAGCCGGGCAGCAGGCAAGCCTCTGTGCCGTCCAGTTCTTCCTCCACGATATACCTGCACCAAAACACACGTTATACACCGTTTACACTATGCAGCTGCCGCCACTCCCTGCATAGATCAGTACTACGGAAGCTGTCCACATAAGCCTTTCGCGGTAATTTCTTTATTTTTTTTAAAAAACGTAGCCCCACACCAGTGTTTACTCCTATCGTGGATTCGTTTGCAAACATGAAAATTCACATACCCAAGCCGAAACAAATAATTGCGGATCACACAAAGATTTTTCGAACCCGCGACTAGTAGACACAGTGGGCGGAACGGCTGCTTAAGCTCTTTACCTCTGCGCTAAATCGTCCGTCAATCTCTAGGACTGTGAAAAGTCCCCATATAAGTTTCTCCTCAAAATGATATTATTAATAAATATATCTAATGGCTCCCCCAAAGGCCGCCACTACGACCAATAAAAATATGCTCAAGGCAATTTTTACACTGGATTTCACCTGCTAATTCTAATATGTTATTCTCGTATAGTTTTTTTAACTTTTATATGCTCTTTGTGGGAAGATACAGCAATGATATACTTTGAAGTAAGTCAATATCAAGATCTCTTGATGCCGACTGTGCAATAAATCAAGCTTGTTTTAGAACCGCGATTTTAGTCTAAAAAATCTACCGTTTTCACACTAGTAAGTTTGGATATATGGCAGCAACATTGTGGCAGGATTTGTCAAAGGGAAGATCTTCCAGCCAGACGGGTGGTGTCTGGCGGGGCCTGCCACTCTCCCCGAGTTGTTGTCGGGGGCTTGTATATATGTTACACGTCGTGCGCACTCTAATATCGCGTTCTAGACATGTATGGCGAATCGTCAGCACCATCTATTGGTAGGTAGTCGCAACTATGTAGCGATGTATCCCCTATACATCATCGCTACAGATACATAAAATTGTAGTTTTCTTATAACGACTAACGTCTGGCAGCTGAGATCTTACTATATTATGATGCATACATCGTGTCCCATATGTGGCGCAAATTGGTTCACGCGACTTTCCCCCTTTTTGGAAAAGTTCGGTGGCAAGTTATCATTGTTATTTCACATGTCATAAGTCTACATGCTCTAACTACAAGCTACCTATTACCTGATGACGAATTTGATTCTCTTGTCCAGAACATGTCCTTTGAGCACCTCTTCTTCCGTCACCTCGGCAGGTTCGCCCTCTGTGAAAATATAATAATATTAGCCACTGCTGGGCAAAGGCCTTCTCTCATAAATCGCGGTGAGAGAGAGACTACGTCATACTCCACCACGTGGACCCAGTGCAAATTGATGGAGGCAGGTTTGTGGCCACCTGCTGTTGGAACTTAGGCCACCTATAAGAGTTTCAATTAGGCTTAACGACTACCACATTAAGTGGTAGCCGGTTGGTCCCGGCTTAGCGGGCTTTCCAAAGCACGGAGACCCTAGAATATGAAAATGCCACAAATGGTCACCCATCTCAGGCCGACCGAGTCGAACGCTGCTTAACCTTGGTAAGCGGTAAGAACACCGCGGTCGCACAGCGCTACGAACGCCTTCAATATTTGATTACAAATAAATAAAGAGTAGTCATATGCATTATAATAATGAATGATTAGTTTGTCACAGGGTCATCAGCTTAAATAATTCATTTAGAAATCGCTGCATCGTTGGTCTTGTGGCAAAGCGTATCGCTTTGTGATCACGAGGTCCTGGGTTCAAATCTTAGGTCGGACAAGTATAGTTTTTCTAACGAAAACTTCCCAGTACCAGTCCGGAGTCTGGAATTGTGCCCGGTATATGGCAATAGGCTCGCCTCCTATTACATGGGACCTAACATCGTCGGCGAAACGTCGGAGTACTCAGTACACCTCTGCCACCCCCGCTTGGGGAATATAGGCGTGACGGTGTGTGAAATTGAGAAATCCCTTGAGCTCTTCCCAAGTAACTCGCAAACAATGCCTTAAATATAGTAGTAGTGGTAACAAGGACAAAGAAGGCGTTCGTAAGCCTGTCCAACTGTGGTGCTCTTAGCGATTACAAAGATCAGGCAGCGCTCAACTTATTCAGTCCGGGATGGGCGTCTGTTTGTGGCATTTTCATATGAACTTATGCATTTTCAACAGTAACCTCTCCCGTCCAGCAACGTTATGACGGCAATATGGACCCCCCACGGTCATGTTATGTATGTATAACTTCAAAAACACACCTGTTATTGGTATACATATCAGACTACTTGCAAATACTGATGTCTTGAGATGTTAGTGTATGTATACTGTTGGTGTATCTATTTCAATATTTTTCTTTCTTATAAAAAACGTAGCCACGCACTAGGAATTTTTCATGTCATGGGTGCGTTTACAAACGTGAAAATTCACACACACAAATACCCAGACAAAACAAATAACTGTGGATCACACAACGATTTGTCCCGTGCGGGAATCGAACCCACGACTATTAGACACAGTGGGCGGAGCGGCTTAAGCTCTTAAGCACTGCGCTAAATCGTACGTCAAAAATAAACATAGATAGATATCACTTTATTGTTCAACCAAAGATACAATATAGGAATACAATTTTATGAATTCACAAGGTAGAGTAATAATGGAAGCCTTCCAGGCAACCTTTAGTAATAATGTAATAAATCTCTATAGCTTGACTTTGTACATATAATTTCCCGTTGAATTGTCGATTGTTGGTATATGTGTAAGATAAATTCAACTCCGCGATTGGACAATGTTATAGTGAATAACTGACCTGCAGCAGGCTCCTCCTTAACGTCTTTAGGCGCGTCTGCTGACGCTTCGGCAGACTCGGTCTCCATGGGCTCCGACTTCACCTGCACCTGCTCGCCGTTCTCCTGTCACATGTGCAATAAACAATCTTATATATATAAATTGTTCTCCTTCTATTTTCAGCTTGGAGACGTCCATTATAGGGCAAAGGTCTATCCCAAAGACGGGCTATGCAGAGTTGGGCAAAAATTGATTGTGAAAAAATTCAGTTACAATCGAAAATATTTCGGATTTCGTCGCGGCTTATTTGTGATTTTAAGTGCCCGACGTGACGAGTGGTCTACAGCACCCATGATCACGGGAGGGACTGAAGCGTTTGACGTCCAAAAGTCATTGTTACTCCGGAGTACCTCAGGGGGATGAATTTAATTGCAAATAAAAGTTCAATTGATTGATCCTTCAATTGAAAAATGCCCAACATTGCGGTTATGTGATGGACGCATCCCACTTCTACCCACGACCTTCACTAGGTCATCGGTTCATCTTGTAGGGGGCATGCCCACTCCACGTCTTCCGGTACGTGGTCGCCACTCCAGAACCCCAAGACAAAATATAGATGGAAAACCTATCTCTATATAAGACACGATCTATTTGGTCATGGTAAGATAGTCTAGGTCTTCCCCGGTACCTACATCCTTCTACTTTCGCATTGTATATCTGTTTTGTCATTCTTTCTTACGACATTATTTCTATATGCCCATCTATATTGGTTTGGGCTTAAAGTTGAAAAAAAAAAACGTAAAGATATAATTTTAAAGGAGTAATCATGGAGTTTCTTGCCCTTCTCTAAGGAATGACATTCCGAAGCGGTGGAAGACTTTTCTGATGATTCATAAATACAGTAATGGTATAGGTACATGAAAATATTGTGATTCTAAATTAGCATATTTTTAAGGAACGGCTAGGCGTAGGTCGCTCCGCCCATTGCATAGGGTAGTCGCAGGTTCGAACCCCGCACAAAACAAATCGTTGCAGAATCCAAAAATATTTGTTTCGGTCTGGGCTTATATACATTTTTTGAATGTTTGGTAAAGTAAAAAAAAAAAATAGGAAGAAAACAAAAATGTCAGATCGTAATTCCACTCTCGCTCATATAAATATTAGTGAGATCTAGAGACACATAGAGTAAACAACATTATTAAATCCTGAACTACAAAGATTATTATTACAATCTTATGGCGATGTATTTTGAATAGTGCGACCCACAATCAAATCTTTGTCAGAGTGGAAGAGCCAGTGTTTAGCCTACGGGTCAGCTGGTGTAGCCCCTCGAATCTGCCGCTGAATTTCCTAGTAGGGCAGTCTTTTACAATGTGCTGGATAGTCTGCACTGGGTATTCACAGAAGTGCAAAAGAAAAACTAAAATAAGCGGTTGGGGGACCCTCGTCAGGAACGAAGTTCGAATCAAACAATGTAGGTCACTGTTAATTGTAAGTTACTGAAAAACGATTTTATTTAACGGAAGTATACTCTGACCATTGAGTACATTCAACTAACACGTCATGTAAATAAGTATGGCGGCCAGAGCTTACGATAACATTCGAACTGCGCCGGATAGAACCGAATGTCTCGTAACGTTTTTATTCCTACCTACTATAAACTACTACCGCAGATCGCGTTAAGGAACTTCGTTCCTAAAAGTGTAATGATATCCTTACCTTGGGTTCCTCGTCTTGTTTGTCATCAATTACTTCTGTGATATCTTCTTTATCTGTCTTGTCTTGTTTCTCTTGATCTGTCTTGTCTTGTTTCTCTTGATCTGTCTTGTCTTGTTTCTCATGTTCTTTCTCGTCCTTTTCTTTCGTAGAATCTTCTGCCTCCATCTCCTCCTCCTCTCCTCTCTCTTTCCGTTCTTTTGCTTCCTTCTCTTTTCTTTCACGTTCTATTCTCTCGCGTTCCTGAACAATTAAAATATTTGATAGTAGCAAATAAATATCATCAATAGACCGTGTCATCTGCAGACCCACCGTAACCGGCGAACATGTATGAGATATACTATGAGACAGGCGGAAGTCAGAGAGGTCTGTAAGAAAAGAATCCTGTACTTTCTGCATCCCCCACAAGGGATCTGGCGTGATGATATATGAATAGAAATATCATCAATTTAGATAACTTTGAAAATCGCAGACATGATCGAACTTGAATAGAATAGCTTTTTATTTTGCTGAAAACATGGTGTACAATAATTATTACGGTTTTAGTTATATAGAGATGATCTACATGTTTTACCACTGTCTGGCATGCAAAATGTGCTGGCTGTCTTGGTTTGCGATTTAGCAAGTGTCAATAATTTCTATATCTAGAAAGTTGTTTTAGCGGACGATTTAGCGCAGTGGTTAAGAGCTTAAGCCGCTCTGCCCACTGCGTCTAATAGACGCGGGTTCGAGTCCCGCACGGGACAAATCTTTGTGTGATTCACAATTATTTGTTCCGGTTTGGGTATTTGTGTGTGTGAATTTTCATGTTTGTAAATGCACCCACGACACAGGAATAAATCCTAGCGTGGGGCTGTGTTAATAAAAAAAAAAAAAATACAGACCTATATGGCTTCCTCTACTCTCCTCCTACTAATATTATAAATGTGACAGTTTGTATGATTGGAACTTTGTTACTCAATCACGCAAAAACGGCTAAACGGATTTGGATGATATTTGGCACATACAGCTTATTACCTGGATTAACATACAGGAAACTTTTCACCGCAGACTAATGTTAAGTTCCTGTGTAAAGTCAACGCGGACGAAGTTGCGAGCAGAAGCTAGTAGTTCTCATAAAGAAAATAGAATGTTATTTCGCTTGCGATCTCTTACGCCACAGGACGTACGAGAGTAAATACGAAATATTTTTGTACCTGTTCAGAAAACTCATAACAAATGGTTATTACGAGTGAATGAATACTTCACAGGACTATTAAATCAATCAAGTCTATTAACAATACACTGCTGAAATTGACCCTCTCTCTCTCTCTCTACAAGGTGTAATATAATTAACGCAAGACCTGAAAGTGGTTTGTTCTTTATCGGTAACTGAATTTATAACAATTTTTAATGTAATTTAAGTTTATTTTTGAATTTTTATAAAATGTTATTATTTGCGATCTCTGCGGAAGATGTGCGGAGTCACGCTGACCGACCGTATTCGCAACAGCGTAGTAAGAAACCGAGTAGGTATGAAAGATAGTATCGGTGTAAAGATGAGAAAGGGTATGCTCCGTTGGTTCGGGCATATAGAAAGAATGCCAGAAGAAAGAATGACAAAACAGATATACAATGCGAAAGTGGAAGGATGTAGGTGCCGGGGAAGACCTAGACTATCTTACCATGACCAAATAGACCGTGTCTTAGCTGACGGGCAAGTCAAGAGTCTCCGTAACCGGCGAGTGTGTATGAGACGAACGATGAGAGTGGAGGAAGCCAGAGAGGTATGTAAGGAAAGAACCTGTTGGAACTCTGTGCTCTCTGCCTACCCCGCGAGGGAGCTGGCGTGATGATATAGATAGATGTTATTATTTCCTTAGTGCGCCGCTGTAACAAACTAAATTTATTTTTAGTTTTCGTATTGTTTGTGAAGCAATTATCTAATCGGGGTGTCCGAGGTCTTGCATTATTTACGATTCTACTTGTATGTCATCACGCCAGGTCCCTTGCGGGGTAGGCAGAGAGTAGAGTTCCAACAGGTTCTTTTCTTAAAGACCCCTCTGGGAGTATTTTTTTTTTGTTAAATTGTAAAGTACAAAAACTTAAATAAAATATTGTAGAACAAACTCTTACCTCTCTCTTTTTCCTCTGCCGCTCCTCTCTCTCTTTCTTTTCCCGTTCTCTCCTCTCACGTTCCTTCCTCTCGGCTTCCTCCTTCTGCCGCTGAATCTCCGCTTCGATAACTCTCTTCTCCTCCAGCACCTGTTCCACGGGGATCTCGATGCGTTTGCGGACTATTTTCGTCTTTGTCAGCATGTTGTATCTGTAAAGTGATTTTATTTTCACATAAATTCTTGGTTTATTCCATTGAGTGATGTATTCCGTACTAGAAAAGCTTTTTGAAACAAAAAATAGCGCAAAAAAATAAGAGGCGTACTGAGTACACCCACGCTTTACCGACGATGTTAGGTCCCATGTAATAGGGGGCGAGCCTATTGCCATATACTGGGCACATCTCCAGACCCCGGACTCGACTTGTCCGACCTAGGATTTGAATCCAGGACCTCGTGATCACAAAGCGATGCGCTTTGCGACTGCAACGACGCAGTCTAAAAACAATGCTTGAATTGTCTTCTCTAGCACTTCGTACACAATAACTCAGTATGTGTAAACAGGATATTAATTCAAGTCAAGAGTCTCCGTAACCGGCGAGTGTGTATGAGACGAACTATGAGAGTGGAGGAAGCCAGAGAGGTATGTAAGGAAAGAACCTGTTGGAACTCTACTCCTTGCCTACCCCGCGAGGGAGCTGGCGTGATAATATAGTTAGATAGATAGGATATTAATTTGTAAAGCTACAATATACATACTTGTCGTCGCCGAAGTTGACTTTGTAGCACATGTTCTTGGTGAGCAGGTGCGGGTACACGGGTTTGCCGGCCAGCACAGACTTGTCGAACTCGTACGCCACGCCCAGCTCCACGCCGTTCAGCGTGTACAGGATCTTGCACGGGTTCGACTCCAGGTCCTACAACAGAGTTAGCAAGTCAATTACATACCGTAACTAGATACATTACTTACTAGATTTATTTTATTTACACATTTAAAATGTATAATTTTATATGTAACTAGCAGTTTGTTTGAGGGACGGATTTAGCGCAGTGGTTAAGAGCTTAAGGCACTCCGCTCGCTGTGTCTAATAGTCGCGGGTTCGATGCCGCACGGGACAAATCTTTGTGTGACCCACAATTATTTGTTTCAGTCTGGGTATTTGTGTATGTGAATTTTCATGTTTGTAAACGCACCCACGATACAGCAATAAATCCTAGTAGGGCTACGATTAAATAATATATACAAAAATACATAACTTCCCTCTTTATAATATTAGTATAGATATATTGCGTCACCATTAAGGATGTTAAATAATGTAAAGTGAATAGAGATTGATGAAGCTTCGCCCGAAAACCAGCGCTGGAGGAGACTTTGTTCCCCTCCAGAGCATGCTGCTTTCGGCACAGCTCACATCGGAGTTAACGTTGCCAATAGCAGTAGCAAATCATTTAACTAATTCTTTCTTTGTTTTTATAATTGTTAAATGGTTTTGCTGATGTGTATTGATTAAATATTTTCTTTTTTCTTTCTTTCTTTATGAGTTAAATAAATATAGCGCTTTCCAGAAGATTCTCTTAAATTCTCGAAAATTTCCGCAGCTATTTAACGATAGCGGCGTATGCGGAATCAATCCGCGGGAGCGGCCGGAAAGGGAAGGCGTAGTCATTTAAAAAATGTAGACTAAATTGAATACCTACAAGAGATTTACAAGTAGCAGTCGCTGCAATTCTCGAGGATTCACGCGTAAAGAGGGAGAAATTGATGCTTTCGTTCCGCATCAATCATCCTTAGGGGGAAAATTATAAAATAGACTATGGTCCGAATGACGATTATATCGATATTAGCGCTTATATACTATACGTGCCTAAACAGCGTAAGCGCGCTAACAACTTAGAGCGGTTATGTCGTTTTGGAACGCATATACGGCATTGGGGATTCATAACGAAAGTTTCGGAATTACGAGTAATACGTAAATCTAAATAAATTTAGCATAGTACCCTATGCAGAAAGTCTGCATAGTACCCTATGCAGAGGGTACTGTTTAAACGCCAATATCGATACTAGAGTCGTTCGGACCGCCGCCGTACTCTGTACTCACGATGTAAGCGCCGACGACGTCCTTCTCGTTAAGTTGCTTGCCGTACTCCTTGAACTCTCCGTTGTTGACTGCTCGGCCCGTGCTCTCGTAGCCCCAGCTGAGCTCGCCCTCGCCTGCGGAAAAAACCGAGTTATATCATCATCATTATCTCAGCCTATACTTGTCCACTGCTGAACATAGGCCTCCCCAATCGCTTTCCAGCGTAACCGGTCCGACGCCACCTGTATCCAACGACTACCTGCGATTTTCACAATATCGTCAGTCCATCTGGCAGAGTTATATACTATTACTTTAATCTATACCTCGGGGTTCAAAGGGCGTAAAGGACGTTTTGGCAAAAATGAGTTTTTAAAATTATCCTGCCCGCAGGGCACCTAGTAGCGAGCTATTGGTGAGTAACGACACCACAGACCCGAGTGCTTAGGGAATTGGAACCCGAAATGGAAACCGATGGGTGCCCCACAGGACTGTCGGCTCTGGCTTACCTTTATTGGCCGTCCAGTATTCCTACGTCAATGTACTCTAGGTGTGAAGTGTTGCATAGAAGCCGCCACTACGCGTTCTGAGGCTAGTTAATATAGCATAAGGGTCTTGTGAGACCAACAGGGCAGTATTTTCTATAAATAAGTGGGCAGAGACCACTTCCTAACAGGTTCGGTACAACAGAGAGAGGTTTGTTAAGAAGGATCTACACAACACTTTCTCGCTTAATTCAATCTCAGTTTTTATCTCATACACTCTCTGCAGTTATGAATGTATTTTATAGCATAAAGTATCTTACCCAAATGTAGGGTGGAGTCGTCAGTGGACCAGCCGATCCTAATGCCCGAGTTAATGGTCTCCTTTTCCGCACTTTCTGTAGTCGTCACAACGGATCCAACACGCACCTGTATGGGACAAGTGATAAACACTAATCATTAATTATTTCTATGTTGCGGCGCTCGTAGCGCTGTGCAACCGCGGTGGTCTTGCCGATCACCAAGATTAAGCAGCGTACGGCTCGGTCGGCCTGAGATGGGCGACCGTTTCTGGCAGTTTCATATTCGAGCGTCTCCGTGCTTCGGAAGGCACGTTAAGCCCATTGGTCCCGGTTACCACTTAATGTGGTAGTCGTTAAGCTGAGTTGGAAGCCTTAGAGGCGGCGTGATAAGTTCCAACAGCACCCTCCCGATGCCCTTACATCCCTTGTATCGGATACAGATACCGCACACAGGATAGAACACCGACCTCGCCGGCGAGCTCGAAGAATCCTTTGCCCGCCGGCCGGTGCAGAACACCATGCCGAGACACCTAGTATACGCCCTCCCCCATAGCGACTGCCCAGAGCCGAGGCAGTTTCTCCTTAAGGCTTCCTCGAGCTAGTTGCCCCCTTGCCCTTCTGGCTCGAGCGTAGTTGTTGCACGCTCGCCCTCCTGTCCAGTGAAGCTGTAAAGGCGCCGCGGCCGACAGCGTAGAGCACACACTCACACTCACACACACACACACACACAGTTCCAACAGCAGATGACCACAAACCTGCCTCCACCGCACTGAGTCCGCGTGGTGGAGTATGACCTAATCTCTCTCACCTCAACTTGTGAGAGAAGCTTTGCCCCGCAATGGGACACTATAGTAGGCTAATATTATTATGTTGTGAAGACAAAGGGATTAACATTATCATTAGCAGAAAGATATCCACTGCAGGACAATAGCCTATAAGAAAGATAACCACATAGCCTTTACAGTGCACGCTGAATGCGTCAAAGCTAAATGTAAGTAAAATTTGAATAGAATTTGAAAAAAAAAATGAACTTTATGGAAAACAGTATGCAAGCAATTTGAAAAACCGAGAATCTTCTCTTGAATGTGATGCCATGTCCCAGCCGCCGATTCATAATCTTTAAAATCAAATTAGTGAATCATCATCATCTCAGGCCTATACTTGTCCACTGCTGAACATAGGCCTCCCCAATTAGTGAATGGTTAAAATTTATTGTTTTCATTCTTCAGTCATTCTAATGTATTGTAAACCGAATGAATATTTATCTCTAATATATTTACTCTATTATAATAATAATAATATACTTTATTGCACACAAAATAAAAATAAAAGGACAAAAAAAGTATTTTACATAGTTGATGGTACAGTAAGGCGGCCTTATCGCTTAAAGCGATTTCTTCCAGGCAACCTTTAGGTAGAGGACAGCGATGCTTATGATAAAAATTTAAAAAAGTGCAACAGTTCAATAGATTTAAACCAAATAATAAAAATAAACAATTTAAGGGATATAAATGAAAGAGTCAATTTTACCTATAACACATAATACAATATATATAAGAGTTAAGAAGTAACGAGTGAATAACGAGCGAATCAAAATTTTGAGGAGGAAGGGAAGCTTGTATTAAATTTGAAGGAAATGTGATTTAATTTCACGCTTAAAAATTTCCAAGGACTTTGCGCGTCTTATAGACTCAGGTAAGGAGTTCCACAGACGGACACTTTGAACAGTGAAAGAATTAGTAAAGAAGTTGGAAGAATGGGAAGGAAGGAGGAGGAATTATAAGGCGAAGTGTATCAGAGGAACGAAGGTCACGAGACTGAGTGGAAGCAAGAAAGGAGAAACGTCGCTTCAGATACATAGGAGTGCGTGGGTTAAATAAGACAGAGTAAAGTAGAGCAAGGACATGTTCGTGTCTACGACGATGGACAGGAAGCCACTTAAGTTGAAAACGGAATTCGGATACGTGGTCATACTTGCGTAAGCCGAAAATAAAACGAATACAGAAATTTTGAAGCCGTTCCAATTTATTTAGAAGATCCACGGGCAAGTCGAGGTAACAAGAATCAGCATAGTCAAGAATGGGCAACAGGAGGGATTGAACAAGCGCAATTTTAGTACGAATAGGTAAGAAATTTCGCAGGCGTTTAAGAGAGGCTCCTGAAGCAAAAATCTTTCTACTAACCTCAGTAACCTGTGGTCTCCACGATAAAGTATTATCAAAGAAGACACCAAGATTTTTAACCTTGTCGCTGTATGGAATATGGACCCCGTTGAAATTAATGACAGGAAGTTGATCAAAGTTGATTCTAGAGATATACTGCCTATAACAATAACTTGTGTTTTAGCTGGATTAACTGTAAGGCCATGCGACTTACTCCAAGAATGAATACGATTTAGGTCGAAATTCACAGTTTGGATGGCAGTTGATAAATGAGCAAGATCAGCCTGTGTGTATATTTGTAAGTCGTCAGCATAAAGGTGATAGGACGATGTTAGCTCGTTAGTAATTCTGTTGATAAAGACTGCAAAAAGCAGCGGAGATAGCACACCCCCTTGCGGTACGCCGGCAGAAACTTCACACCAAGAGGAAAAAGTATCGTCTATGCGAATACGTTGCCGACGTCCACACAGATAGCTACAAAACCAGTCGATCGCCAAAGGAGAAACATTAAGGGAACGCAGCGTGGCAAGGAGAATATCATGATCAACTGTATTGAACGCATTGCTAAAATCAAGAAGAGTGAGAACAGTTAGCTGCTGGTTTTCCATTCCAAACCGAATGTCGTCGGAGATACTCACTAATGCAGTAGTCGTACTATGACCGGGGCGAAAACCAGATTGATACGGGTTTAGAATATTATGAATATTTAAAAAACGACTAAATTGATTTTGAACAAGTCGTTCAAGAATTTTTGATAGGAAAGGGAGAATAGAGATTGGACGATAGTCTGAAAAGGAAAGAGGATCAGCTTTTTTTGGCAATGGAGTTACTTGCGCGTCTTTCCAACAATTTGGAAAAACGCCAGTTGTGATGGAGGAGTTCAGAATATGAGTTATAACAGGACATAAGGTGTCAAGAATAGGTATGATCATAATACGACTAATAGAGTCACTTCCGACGGCATTTGAAGTAATGGAAAGAATGCTCTTTTTGACATCAGTAACAGAAGCCATTGTGAAAGAAAAAGAAGGATAATCAGGGGCAATCTGTGCAGAAAGTGAGTGAAGCGTGTCAGCTTTAATACTATCATCTAGAGCTGTCGACTTAGAGAAATGCTGATTAAGTTGCTCCATATCAATGTCACTTAAGGCAAGATCTTGTCGGGATTTACCTATTCCTAAGGTCCGTAGGAACCTCCAGACTTTAGCGGGATCCCCGTTTTCAACAGAGCGATGGATGTGACGCCTCTGTGCATCCCTGCAAGCTGTATTGCAGCGGTTTCTAGCGCGATGATATTTGTCGCGGTATTTATCCCTAGAATCAACCTTATACCTCGCTTTAGCTCGATTTTTCTTTTCCATAAGAACCTTAATGTCCTCATTTAACATTTTCTATTATGTTACTAATTAAAAAATTAACTTGGGTAAATTTGTCTGTGGACTGTCATGAAATGACATTTCACTTGATGACCGCGTTAGTTCCGATTTTAGCCGTGGCCCAAAAGATACTCGTGAGAACATGTTTCCTCTCGGTCAAATACAACATGTGGTGAGGGGACACCAAAATATTTGTCGAATAATTCCGACAATTCGATTCGCAGTCGAGGTCAATAGGTTAAATATTGAAATGTAAACCCAACTCACCTCGAAGCAGACGCGTCCCGCGGCGACGGCATGCGTGGCCCTGACGCCGGCCCACGCGTGGGCGAACGCGCCTTCGCTGAGCGGCACCACGCCAGTCAACGAGGGAACCTCCAAGTACTGGTTCAGATCACTGTCATCTGTGGGAAACAACATTTGGTTATCTGCGAGCTTATACAGTTAAAAATCTAATGATAGTTATATGACGACCGCTTACCCTAGTAGATCGTAAACACGGTTACAATTTCCAGGTAGGACGAACTATTCCGCTCAAACCGCCAATATAACAAATAATATTGTTTACTTGATATTAATAAAGCAAATCATAGATGTGATGTAGGTACCGGGGAAGCCCCAGACTATCTTACCATGACCAAATAGACTGTGTCTTATCTGATGGGCAAGTCAAGAGTCTCCGTAACCGGCGAGCGTGTATGAGACGAATTATGAGAGTGGAGGAAGCCAGAGAGGTCTGTAAGGAAAGAACCTGTTGGAACTCTTTGCCTACCCCGCAAGGGAACTGGAGTGATAATAAAGATAGAAATAATAGATTATACAATCTCAGTGAGTCTATACTAATATAAAGAGGAAGGATGGATGTTTGTTATCGAAAACTGAAACTGCGAAACCGATTTTAAACTCAAACTTAAATAATTTATTTTGTATAAGCCCTGCGGGGGCGCTTACAAATAATCAATTTACATTTTTTTTTAAATCTAATTTAACTACAAATCTACCACCGGATCGGAACGCGGCCTCCACTGAGAAGATTCGGCGAAAAAACTCAGCGGGCTTGTCTTTTTTTAAACGACTTCTAAAAAGGAGGAGGTTCTCAATTCGACTGTTTTTTTTTTGTATGTATGTTACGCTATCATTCCGCCAATTATGAATCGATTTTGAAAAATCTTTTTGCATTTGGTTCAGTATAGTTCCAAGGCGGCTATAGGCCAATTTTATCGGTATTGGACCTTGGATTCGGAAGATACTCCATGGAACCCTTTAACGACAAACAACACGAATGCGTAAATTGAGATATTATGGGTATTACGTCAATCCCATAGGTATCCTGCCATAAAACTAATCAGAATATTAACTGACTTCAAAAAAAGCAGGAGGTCGACAATTCATCTGTGTTTTTTTTTTATATAATCTTTATTTATGAACTGATTTTGATGATTCTTTTTGCGTTGGGTTCAGTATAGTTTCGAGGTGGTCCCATTTTAATGAAATCGGTATTGAACTTTGGACTTTGAAGATACACCAGGGAAATCCTAACGGCGAACAGCATGAATGTATAGATTCCGTTATTATGGTTATTTATCAAACCTTGCAGTACAACTCAACAAAATAATATAATATAGGTATATAAATATTAACTAATAAAACTCTAAAATAAAAATCTTTAAAAAAAAACCGACTTCAAAAAGCAAGAAATAAATATTTGAAGTCGGTGCCAAGTAACCGACTGAACTAACCAGTCATCATCATCATCTCAGCCTATACTTGTCCACTGCTGAACATAGGCCTCCCCAATCGCTTTCCAGCGTAACCGGTCCGATGCCACCTGCATCCAACGACTTCCTGCGATTTTCACAAGATCGTCGGTCCATCTGGCAGGCGGTCGTCCCACGCTGCGCTTGCCAATACGTGGTCTCCACTCTAGAATCTTTCTGCCCCAACGCCCGTCCGATCTACGCGCTATGTGGCCCGCCCATTGCCACTTCAGCTTGCTAATCTTAACGGCTATGTCGGTGACCTTGGTTCTTCTACGAATCTCCTCATTCCTGATTCGATCGCGTAGAGAAACGCCGAGCATAGCTCTCTCCATAGCTCGCTGAGCGACTCTGAGCTTTTTTATGAGACCTATTGTAAGAGACCACGTCTCTGATCCATATATCATCACTGGTAACACACATTGACTAAAAACTTTAGTCTTAAGGCACTGAGGTATTTTGGATGAGAAGATGTTGCGCAGTTTCCCGAACGCTGCCCAGCCGAGTTGGATTCGTCGATTGACCTCTCTCTCAAAGTTGGACCTACCTAACCGGACTACCTGTCCCAGGTAAATGTATTCGTCGACAACTTCAAGAGTAGAGTTCCCAACGGTGAGTGCGGTGGGTACGACATGGACTTTAGACATTTTTTTCGTTTTGTCCATGTTCATTTTAAGACCCACTTGTTGACATACTCTGTTGAGGTCACCGAGCATTCGTCCTAGATCTTCCAGCGACTCCGCCACGACCACAATGTCGTCGGCAAATCGAAGGTGAGTGATGTATTCGCCATTGATGTTGATGCCAAGTCCTTGCCATTCCAACAGCTTGAAGGCGTCCTCTAAGGTGGCCGTAAACAGTTTCGGAGAAATGACGTCTCCCTGCCTTACTCCTCTTTTTATGGGGATCGCCTTCGTGCACTGCCCCTGTACTCGGACTGACATGGTGGCGTTATTATACAAGCACTTCAACACTTCAATGTACCGATAGTCAATGCGGCATCGCTGGAGAGATCTAAGAACCGCCCAAGTCTCGATCGAATCGAAGGCTTTCTCATAGTCCACAAACGCCAAGCATAGTGGCCGATTATACTCCTCGGTCTTCTGTATAATCTGCCGCAGCGTATGTATGTGGTCTATGGTACTAAAGCCTTTCCGGAAACCGGCTTGTTCGGGAGGCTGGAAGTCATCAAGCCTGCGTTCGAGACGATTCGTGATGACTCTCGAAAACAACTTATAAACATGGCTCAGCAGTGTGATGGGCCTATAATTCTTCAGTAAAGTGTTATCACCTTTCTTGAAAAAGAGTACCACCACACCCCTGTTCCACGCTTCCGGCGTTTTTCCTTCGAGCAAGACGGAATTAAACAGCCTCTGAAGGACTTTAAGTACCGGCGATCCGCCCGCTTTCAGAAGCTCTGCGGTAATTCCGTCTTCACCCGGCGCTTTGTTGTTTTTAAGGTGTTTGAGAGCCATCCTAATCTCGTACAGGCTGATGTCCGGGATATCTTCAGTGTAGTGTCGGGTTAGCTTGGCTCTTGGGTCTTTTACCAAGTCAACAACAGGTTCAGCTACTGAGGTATACAACTGCCCATAGAACCTCTCTATCTCCCTGAGCACCTCTGACCTATTCGACGTTACGTTTCCGTCCTCCGTCTTCAGCTTCGTCAACTGGCTTTGCCCAATAGACGCGTCTCTTGCAAACACTTTGGAGCCCTTGTTCTGCTCTATGGTCTCCTCAATACGTCTTGTATTGAAGGACCGTAAATCGTGTCGCAAGGACTTCAATATCTGTCCATTGAGCTGCCTATAGGACTTAGCATCATCGGAGGTTTGGAGTGTCATGGTACGTCGCTCAGCCATAAGGTTTCGGGTGTAGTCAGATAGCTTTTGAGGTCTATTTTTACGGTGGGGCTTAAAATGCTTGGACCCGACCGTATGGACAGTCTCTACCAACCTATTGTTGATTTCGTCCACTGATGCGCTGCTGTCTAGCAATTCGAAGCGGTTTGACAATTCGAGTTGAAAGTTCTCGGGGTTTTGGATATGTGCATTAGAAGGTCGGAGCGTAGACTTCATCAGACGCGATCTTTCCATTTTGACATTAATATTTAATGTGCCTCTGACCATTCGGTGATCACTGCCGGTTTTTACCCTGTGAATCACGGAGACATCATTAAATATTTGTCGCTTGGTGCTCATGATGAAGTCTATCTCATTTTTGTGGAACCATCAGGGCTCATACAGGTCCATTTCCTATGAGGCGGCTTCCGGAAGAAAGAGTTCATCATAAAGAGTCCCTCCTTCTCCAGATATTCGGCCAGCCTCTGACCCCTGGGGTTGCGTTGCCCATATCCAAATTGCCCCACTCTCAATTCATCATCGCCCCGTTTGCCCAGCCGCGCATTGAATTCACCCATAACCACTGTAAAGTGTGCTTTGGAAGTATGTATGGCTCTACTAATGTCCTCATACATTACTTCGACGTCATCATCTGAGTATGCCGAGGTCGGTGCGTAGACCTGTATGACCTTCAGCGAATATCTTTTGGATATTCTGAGTATCAGGTACGCTACCCTGCTCGACACACTAGTGATGGACACAACATGAACTAACCGGTACCGACTTCAAATATTTATTTCTTGCTTTTTGAAGTTGGTTTTTTTTTTTATTTAATTCTTCCTCTTTATTCCTTTCAATTTTTTATATCATATTGTGTGGATACAATGTTTTACAATTAAGTAGCTTACAATCTAGGTCCAGTGTGATGCTGTTCGACCGACATATGAGACTAATGAAGTTATTTATAAAGAGAGAGTGGATTCCTGATGGACCAGTCCCCACAAGCAGCACCCGTTCACGAGTATGACTGCTGGAACAGCCATCACTCCCCTCGACCATATTGGAGGGAAGGAAGTGACCCGCGCCAGACAGCCACCGTAAGCAAAGACATTATAGTGAGCATGACCAAACCTGACCTGAGTATGGTATAAATGGCACTCTGCTGCGGGCCGTCCAGTCCACCCTTGTGGACTGCAAGGCATGCGTACGGGTGGGTGGTAACATGTCACCTTGACGTTGAAATCGGCGTCAAGCAGGGTTGTGTGTTGTCCGCTAGACTGTTTATAATATATTTGGATAAAAGTCTTCAAAGACTGAAAGCGATGAATGAAGGTGTACAAATGAGTGATCTAGTGGTAAATCATCTACTATATGCAGATGACGCGGTTTTGATAGCGCCAACAGCCACTGATCTGCAATCACTGTTATCAGTCACAGTTATAAAAGACGATTGCATGAAAAATGGCTTACATTTGAATGTGAAGAAAACCAAAATTATGGTTTTTGAACGGGAAGCAACCAGAACGAATGCAAGGATTGTGGTTGGGAACGATGTGCTAGAGCAAGTGAATGAGTTTGTATATCTTGGATGCGCATTCAGTAAGGATGGAAAATACACCGCTGACATAGAGAGAAGAGTGAGTGCAGGGAACAGAGTGAATGGCGCGCTGGGAAAGCTACTTGGGAGCCGGCGCTTAAGCCGAAAGGCGCAGCTGGCAATACATAATGGAGTGCTTGTCCCAACGCTGTTATATGGCAGCGAGAGCTGGGTATGTAAGAAGGAGAATGAAAGTAGGATAAATGCGGTGAAAATGCGAGGTCTGCGGAAGATGTGCGGATTAAAGCTGACCGACTGTATTCGCAACAGCGTAGTAAGAAAGCAAATAGGTATGAAAGAGAGTATCGGTGTAAAGATGAAAAAGGGTATGCTCCGTTGGTTCGGACATATAGAAAGAATGTCCGAAGAAAGAATGACAAAACTGATATTACAATGCGAAAGTGGAAGGATGTAGGTACCGGGGAAGACCTAGACTACCTTACCATGACCAAATAGACAGAAGATAGAAATTAAAAATAAATATAAAAACCGTCAGTATAGTTCTTCTTTCAGTACCGTCTCTGCAAGTTGTGATTATGTTTGGTCTCAATGTAACCGTAGCGTGCTTTCGTTGTTCACAGGATCAGACACCGACCTCGCTGGCGAGGTCAAAGGATCCCTTACCCGCCGGCCGGTGCAGAGCCACGGCGAGACACCTAGTATACGCCCTCCCACACAGCGACTGCCCAAGCCGAGGCCGTTCCTCCTTGAGGCGCCCTTGAGCTAGTTGCCCCCTTGCCCATTTGGCTCGAGCGTAGTGGTTGCACCCTCGCCCTGTTGTCCGGTGAAGCTGTAAAGGCTTCGCGGCCAACGGCGTAGAAAATTCACACACACATACCTATTGCTGTAATATCAGGCCAAATTCCAATCGTCTGTCTCACGTACTTTAAGACATACGAACTTTGCAAGTTAAATAAAAACTTGTAAAAATAGTTCACTTACACCATGATAGCGTCATTTTGTTCTCGTCTATCTCTGGCTCAACAGACTTGATGTCCGGTTGAACCTTCTTGCCTTTCCCGATTTGTGGCTCCTGTGGAAAATAACTTTATTAGTACAATTATCCAGAGATTAAAGATTAAACCTACAAAGCCACCTCCACATACAGAATATTCTGCCCTTCAGCCCTCTGAATTTAATATCACTGAACAAGTATGTCCCCTTACTGTGGTAGCCCAGAGGCATGTCGATTTAAAATCGATTCGTCGAATCGATCATTCGCTCAGCACATGCTCACAAATTGCCCTCGACAATCGAGAACCGAACTTTTTGGGTTCGATTCGTTCCAATTCGCAAATCGATTTTTATTTGAATTAATAGACATGCTTAGTTTCTAATACAAATTATTTCGTACAACTAACATGTTAATTCAAAGACTATGATTACCCTTAAATTATGTTATGTATTATGTATATACTACATAGAAAATTATCTACCTAACTGTAAAAAATAAAGTCGGAAGATAAAAGTCAAAAGATTCATGTCGACCATAAAAGTTAAGTTGCCAGGATTAATGTTTATATTTAACTCAAAGATCTACTATCAAAGTACTGGTAGGTGCGACCAGTAGAATTAAATCTGTCAAAATACTACTGACCGTAAGGAAATCTACAGTGCGACAAGGCTCTTTTGGCTCGTGGTTACAATTTAGTTATTTTTTTCTACTTCCAAGCATAAGATACTTTAACAAGTGGGTCCGCATGTTCCGCGCAGAACTTGGGTAAATATCGTAGCGAACGGTAATTCTGCGACCGTCATGAAGTGACATTTCACTTAATGACTGCGTAAGTTTCGATTATGGCCGCGGGCCAAAAGATCCTTGTCGGACTACATCTATTAGTTAAATATAGAAACTGGTCATTTGGCAGACAATTTGATATAGTTAGTTACCTCAGGCAACGTAAGCACTTCATTGGTAACCTCGACAGCTCTGTAAAAGTTGCTCCAACGTGCCTTTTTCTCTTGCTTGCGTTTCAAGCGTTGCAACTTAATGGGATCCTGTACAAATAACAATCTATTTTGAAAATATGATAACAATGAACACTTTATTCGAGGGAGGTGCAAGAGGCTCTAAGTCCGACAAAGCAACTTTCGAGTTATAAATAATAATATTAGGCCTGTTAAGAAACTGTCCCACCGTTGGGTACGGGCCTCCTCTCAAACTGAGAGCGTTTAGGCCATAGTCCACTACGCTGGCCCAGTGCGGGTTGGCGAACTTCACAAACATTCCAGAAACTCTTAGGCATGCAGGTTTCCTCACGATATTTTCCTTCACCGTTACATCAAGTGATAGTTAATTTTTAATACGCACATGCTTTGAAAAGACAGAGGTGCTTGCCTGGGTTTAAACTTGATACCTCTGACTTTAGCTATCACTGCTATATAACTTTCGAGTTGTGTGTATAATAATATCAGCCTATACTGCTTAGGGATTGAAATCCGTAAAACCGGATCCGGTAATTTGGGGAATCCGGCATAATTAAATGTGTACCGGATCCCATAATAAATACAGATACCATTTTTTTGTAAAATACTCGCGCTGACTATTTAGGTAAGTACATAATGCTGTGCCTAAAAATATGACGTTTTACATCCATTATCATCATCATCATTATATCAATACGTGAAGCAAAAACTTTGTACCCCTTTTTACGAAAATTGCGCGGACGCAGGAGTATGAAATTTCCCACACTTATAGTTTATATAGAGAAGGAGTGCAGAATGCTAATATTTTTTTTTATAATGCATAAAAAATACATTAAATCAATAAAAAAACACATTACACACACTACCATGTATTTGACACAATACACTTCAAATTGAAAATAGATTAATATTGTTTGTTTTTAATATTATTTGTCTATATTCTTACTGAATGTCACACATAACCAGCAAACGATGAAAGAATTTTTACAAAAAACATCGTTTAGAGAAGTTTTGTATCATTAATTAAATTATCGAAATATGTATGTCAAGTTCAATATGGACAGCATTTTCTTTTTGGAGTTTTGTTTCAATGAATTAAAAATCTTTATTTTAATCATTTTATGTTTTTTTTTTAAATTTAAATTTCATATAATTTGTTTGAAAAAAATAGGCAAATTAACAGTGTAGCCTTGGCGAAATCTGTGATTATAGAAGTAACGTCTTTGACAATAGAACCTTAATAATGTTCAAACTTATAATTTAAATTAATTATGGTCGAATTTCAACCAATTGGAGACCCTAGTTGTGATAATTGTGTCATGGATTAAATATTAAGAACGAGCACTGCATAACCTAGCTAAATTACCTACTTATCGTGACCTTAGTCGATTTAGTTAGATTTCAAATGAATTACTCACATAATATAATGTACTTAAGATAATTTTCATTGTTCGTATTTGTAAAATAATAAGACTGATCATAACCGCCTTTTATTAAAATATAATTATTGCTTTATAGTTTAAAATGTAAAAATAAATAAAGTTGATTTGATAAGAAAATAACGTTTTTTATAAAAATTGGATTACATTCAATTATCATCTTGATGTCACCAATCCGGCCGGATCAATGGAAATCCGGTAGAATCCGGCCGGATGGAAAATGATATCGGATTGCAATCCCCAATACTGCCCACTGCCGGGCCAAGGCCAAATCGAGGTGAGAGAAATTAAGTCATACTCCTCTATACGGTGCGGTGGAGGCAGGTTTATAGACACCTGTTAGAACTTACCAATAAGCCTATAAGGCTTCCAACTCGGCATAACGACTATTATATAAGTGGCAACCGGGACCAACGAGTTAACGTGCCTTCATGCATGCAAATGCCATAAACGGTCACGAGTCGAACAACGCTACGAACGTCTCAGTGTGTGAAATATACAAATAAACGCAAACTAAATATTATGATATTGGTAAGTGACACCACATTCTAAATATTATGATTTTAAAGGTTCCACCAAATGCCAAATTACGTACCCTAATGAAAAAAAAGAAAGCAGTTATATTTCTAGTTGTAACACGATTTAAACACGAATGCTATATAAAGCTTACGAGTAATATGGCGGAGTGTTACCTTGCTTAGTTCCTCGATGCGCTTGGCATCTTCCTCTGCAAGTTTCTTCTCCCGCTCAATTCTCTCTTGTTCTTTAATCTTGAGCCTCTCGTTTAACTGCTCCCATTCCTCTTCCTCAGTCAACTCTCGCTTTTTCTGTATACAGTAGTTTAGGTTATCAACTAAAAAAAGGTAGTGTCTTAATTCCTAAATAGAATATGTATTTTCTGCATGTTGATATCTTGTGTGTATAATAATATAAGCCTATACTGCCCACTGCTGGGCAACGGCCTTCTCTCACAAATCGAGGTGAGAGAGATTAGGTCAAACACCACTACGCGGACCCAGTGCGGATTGGTGCAGGCAGGTTTGTGGCCACCTGCTGTTGGAACTTATCAAGCCTTTACATTAAGTGGTAACTGGGATCAACGGCTTAACGTGCCTTCCGAGGCACGGAGACGCTCGAATATGAAAATGCCACAAACGGTCACCCATCCCAGGCCGACCCAGTCGAACGCTGCTTAACCTTGGTGATCGGTAAGAACACCGCGGCCGCACAACGCTACGAGCGCCTCGTGTGTGTAGGAAGAGTTATTTTTTATATGTTCATCAAATGAACAAATGCATATGCAGAGGTGAAAAAAAGACAAGAAGTTAACAAATTTATGAATAACAATTCTTTCTCGTATGGAAGAATATGGCAACAGATAGATACTTTTTCACAGGTAAAGGTGGATGACCTTTTTACATAATAACTCTGGAAGCGAAAAGTGGGATAAAACTAATATCTATCTATCTATATCATCACGTCAGCTCCCTCGCGGGGTAGGCAGAGAGTACAGAGTTCCAACAGGTTCTTTCCTTACATACCTCTCTGGCTTCCTCCACACTCTCCATCATTATATAAAACTAATATTATGACCTCAATATCCAGTAAGCACTCCAGCATCCGAAAAAATCCTCAGCACACTGTTACATATAAAGTAGGCACTTGTGTTCTTATTTATCAAAATAAGCAGTACAATGTAGGGTAGATCGAGATCAACTGTTAATCGGCCAGGATTGTGTATGCTACCTAGCAGTAAACATGTGAATCTTCTTCTTCAAGTTATGGCTTCACACTAATTATAAATGTATTTTGCCAGTGTCCAGTGAGATATATAATCGTGTTTGTTTAAATTAATTCGACTCCCCGATGAATTTGATGACAACGATGATAATGAAATGAATGAAGTACTCCACCCTGGATAGTAAAGCGGTGGATACTTTACATACCCAATTGCAACGGCCGTTTTGAGGGAAGTCGCAAAGGCACGTTTTATCACTTTGTTACAATTACCTTCACTCATGCACATATCAGAACACATAATGGTTTATATTCCACCAACATTACACAGTATAAGTAGAAATAACACAAGTTTTGGAATTTAAAACAAATTGACGACATCACTCTTCGACTTCCCTCCAAAAAATGTGAATCGTTAAATTGTCTTTTATTAAACATAATACACACAATGGGTCCAAGATGTGAATGAATGGGTGCAAAAATGTAGACAAAGGTTTGTTTTTATGAAATCTGTAATTTTATAGATGCCATTCGATAGCGTTAACATACATTCCATCCCTACTAAACATTTCGAACCATTTTCCTATAACTCTAATACTTTGCGAGATAATGCCTTGAAAAGGATAAATGTTTAGAAATAATGTATGGAGCTCAACTTATTATGCCTTTTTTACGAAGTTATTGTCGATCAAATTTTGGCGCTACACAGCTTTAAATATATAGTTACCTTACATATGGCACCATAAACACGCAATTTCATTTGCAACTTTTTCTGCTAAATGTTAGGCCTCGGACACGAAGTCAGCGGGAGCGGGGCGGCGGCGACGCGGGGAGCGGCGCATTTCAGTGCATACATTTATATGGAACTGGCCTCGAAGGCAGCGGCGCGGGGAGCGGGCGGCAAGCGGCGAACGAGCGGTGCGTACCAATATGGCGGTGCCCGCGTGTCTGCATTGGCATAGTCTTGAGTTGTAGTATTCTTTTTTTGCTATTTAACGACCCAAGTATCAAAATGCCCGCCGACGTGTTGGAGCAAATTAATACAATGATTTTTGATAAATTTGATTTGATAGATTTGCTTCCTCGGCCGGTTGTAGGAATTTACATCTTCTTTTGCCCACAATAAATCAAACTTTAGGAAGGAATTAGTATCAAAAAGATGTTGTCGTCGCTGTTTAGACATTTCGTTCGCGAACAAAGTTACTAATTTCTCGTAGCACAACACTAATCCACTCGAGCGCCGAGCGGTCTGCCCGCTGGATTCGAGACCGGGACCGCCGTCGCCGCCCCGCTCCCGCTGACTTCGTGACCGAGGCCTTATAGAAAATGTGTATATTTTCTAGTACAAGACTAATGAGAATAATTTTTAAGATGTTTTAGTTTATAACAGAAAAAGTGTCAAGAACTGACCTTAGGGGTACTATTATCATCATCTTTGTCATCACCAGACTTGTCCTCTTTTGCCTCTGCGTCCTGATCCTGGTCCATCTTTTCCTCTGCATCATTTTCTGGTGCTTTCTTGTCACCATCTTCTTCAGTATCCTGAGTATCCATGGATTCTAAACACAAAATCACAGAATCAGAATCAGCTTTTCTTTATTAAAAACTGATTATTCCACCAGCTGCGCCATTGTGTTATGGTCGCGCTCGGAACAATAGCCGGCCCCTCAGTCATGGGACAAACCGACAATTTGCCGGCACATTGAATATGACCACAAAAACACCAAGGTGAAGCCGCCTCAGCACCTGACGCCGTTGCTGCTCGCCAGCCTACACTCGAAGAGGAAGCAGTGCACAGCAGTGACCAGCCACTGCAGCAGCTATGGTAGTCCCGGCAAGTACCACCACAGCTGCGCCCACCATCAAGGGGTTCCTTAGGAACCTCTACTCTCTATTCCCCAAATTTAATAGCAATAATAAACACCACTGCGTCACCGGACGCAACCCCCTATCGCGTTGCCGTCCAACCATCGCGCCTTTCCCGAGCCAACTCGCGGCACCACTCGTGCTTCTCCTCATTATGAGTCCGAACCCCGTTCAGACTCAGTCATGAAGGTCGAGCTCGCCAATACTCGGACCTCGTCCCATTCATCGGAAAAGGATGACTTCACATCAGGAGATATGTCCATTGCAAGATAGAAGCGTCCCCACAAACGCTACGACGACCCTGCTCCGTGCTGTATGCTTCCAGATGTTATCCTCAACCTTCACCAGATCATCAGTTCACCTTGCCTTGTCCAGTGAAGCTGTAAAGGCTCAGCTGCCAACAGCGTAGATCATTCACACACACAGTTCACCTTGTAGGGGGTTTTGTCCACTCCACTCAATGGTATTTCCGTCAGCCTATTTATGGAAATAATGACTAATGCTAACATGGGTTTTTCTCGTACATTATTATGGTGATAGGCGGATAGTGACATATTTCAATGTCACCCTATATTTTTGCTTGTCATTTGCTTTGTGGTCATATCAATGACTGGATGTTTGTTAGATAGCATATTTAATAAAAAAAAAAAGTTACTCACTATCATCCTGGTCCACATTCCTGTAACAAAAATAGGGATTATATAATACAGCTGTTCAGTTCCATCTATCAAGAGTATTACACGCTATTACTCTGCTTTCCTAACAATAACACCCGTATCTATAAACATGTCTAAGTAACAACTTTTACTCAAGTATTTACGGAGTAAATAATTTCAATTCTTTAGTTGAGAAAATATCAATTAGTTTTCTGAGCCAAATAATTGATACGTTTTTTTTTCTGTTCCGGATACGGACGATGACGACGACGAAGTCGTAGATCCCTAGCCTAGCCCGCCGACCGGCGCTCTTAGTACACCCCCTTCCCCTGTAGAGACTGCCCAAACCGAGGCGTTCCTCTTTGAGGCGCCCTCGTGTACGTCGCCCCCTTGTCCTTCTAGCTCGAGCGTAGTGGTTGCACGCTCGCCCTTATGTCCGGTGAAGCCGTAAAGGCCTCACGGCTAACAGCGTATATCACTCAAACACACACACACAGTTACGTTTTGAGTTTTGTTTATTAATGAATAAGTAGATATACACGGGTACAGGTACTCACTACAAAATTATACACCGTTACAAATAATGCTCTTTGCTTAATGACGGACGATTTAGCGCAGTGGTTAAGAGCTTAAAGCCGCTCCACTTACAGCGTCGAATAGTCGCGGGTTCGATTCCCGCAAGGAACAAATCTTAGTGTGGTCTGGGTATTTGTGTATGTGAATTTTCATGTTTGTAAACGCACCCACGACACAGGAATGAATCAATGTTAAAGGAAATGATAACCATTACTTGGCTAAGATAACTAACTTTTGACAGTTTCTCAACTGTAAAATCTTTTATAAAAAAAAGGTAAACCGACTTCAAAAAGCAAAAAAATAAATATTTGAAGTCGGTACTGGTTGGTGCAGTCGGTTACTTGGCACCGACTTCAAATATTTATTTTTTTGCTTTTTGAAGTCGGTTTACCTTTTTTTTATAAAAGATTTTTATTTTACAATTTTAAGTGACCAGTGAATTCTATAGTAGGGTACCTATAGGATTGACTTAATACCCATAATATCGCAATTTACACATGCCTATTGTTTGTCGTTAGGGATTCCCTGGTGTATCTTCTAAGTCCAAGGTCCAATGTCAATAAAATTAATATGGGACCACCTTGGAGATATACTGAACCCAATGCAAAAAAATTATCAAAATCGGTCCACAATTGACGGAAATATCGCTGAACATACATAAAAAAAAAAAAAAAGCATACATACAACCGAACATAGAACCTCCTCCTTTTTGAAGTCGGTTAAAAATAAAAATGTTGTATTAAGTACATTCTTGAGTAAAAATTACTACTTAGAAATGTTTATAGATACGGGTGTAAGCAACCAAGAAAATTAAATTACTATTATTCTATACACTAATTCATTATTATTAATTATAGTGCATGATGTGGTTGCATATAATCGAAATAACATTTAAGCTACACACTGTTAACATGTATCTTAAAATTAAAAGAATAATTAATTACATCACAAATCCAATACGAAAACGAAATTGAAACTTTTTTTATCCCTTTTATACCTCAATTAACAATGAAACGTGTGTGTGTGCGTTTTGAGGAATACGTTTTAGACTTGCATTTGAGATCTCCGTAATAATTTGAATCAAGAATAAATAAATTTGCTATAGTGCACTGAAGAAGTACCAGCATATTTCTAAATTAAAAAAATGTAACATAAATCAAAAATTCTCGGAATGAATTCAGTTACCGATTTAGAATAAACTTCCAGGTGCAGCATTAATTATTTTATTAAGACCGTCACGCCAATATTCACCAAGCGAGTGTGCACTGAGTATACCCACTTTTCGCCGACGATGTTAGGTTAGGTAGAAAGGAGCCTTCTGCCATATACCAGACACAATTCCTCTCTGGACTCATACTGGGATTTTTCATTACGTTTGTGCAACCTAGGATTTGAACCCAGGACCTCGTGATTACAAAGCGATGTGCTTTGCCATTAGACTCACGAGGCAGGCAAATTATTTTACACCTTGTATTTTGTTAGTGATACAAATTAATATACTAACTCTTTCTCTGGAGTGCCTTCTGATGATTTGTCCTGCTTGGGAGCTGGTGGTGGAGCAGTCTCCGGCTCGGAGTCCTCCTGGCTCGGGGAGTATGGTTCACCAGGCTTGGACTCCTCCGGTATCTGCTCTGGAGGCTCCTCTCGGGGTGCCTGTAGACAAATTTAATAATAATAATTTATTACTAGCTGTGTGTTTGAGTGATATACGCTGTTGGCCGTGAGGCCTTTACAGCTTCACCGGACTCAAGGGCGAGCGTGCAACCACTACGCTCGAGCCAGAAGGGCAAGGGGCGACATACTCGAGGGCGCCTCAAGGAGGAACGGCCTCGGTTTGGACAGTCGCTACGGGGGGAGGGGGTGTTATGTTATTAGTGCACCGGTCGGCGGGCTAGGGGATCTTCGTCGCCGTCGCCCGTATCCGAAGCGGAAAGAAACGATGTCAAAGCATCGGGGGGCGCTTATTACTAGCTGTTACAAGCGGCTGCGCACGCGTTTATTTTGTAATAATTTTATATATTATCATAGCTGAAATATAATACAGCCTATGTTACTTCTCGATCATGTAGCATGGATCATTGTGAAAGAATGATTAATAAAATCGATTCAGTTATTCCAGAGATTATCGGTTACAATTTTTACAACATTAGATTAGCTCAGTGTTTTTCAAAGTGTGGGTCGCGACCCCCTGGGGGGCCCGAAGCGAAGAATGGGAGGGTCGCGGGGAATTGCGCCTTAGTAAAAAGAAAAACTGTTTAAAAATATTTTTTTCTAAGGAAAATGTTAATTTAAAGCCATATTTAGTAAGTTAATACAAAAAAAATACATACGAGTCACACTCACATAAATGTTAAGGTTGCGCCTGTTTTCGGGAATTAATATATATTTAGTTATGTATTTTGCAGATATCTAATTCTAAAAAAAAAAAATCTTTAAAAAAGAAAATGTGGGAATTTAATGTTTGTAACATAATAAAAGACAGGTTACAAACAATGGAAGGTGGGGGGTCGCGTCACATGAAAAAGGTTGAAAAACACTGGGCTAGCTGTTCCCGCAAACTGCATTTCGCTTTAATTTTTATACCTGTCGTAATTCCTAAACGAAAGGTCCGATTTGAATAATTTAAAGAGGAATTTGCATGTACATAATCAACCTTAATTATGAAACTATTTAGTTGGACAAGGATTAATATCCTCATCGAATCCAAACCGAATGTCATCATCCTTCGATTCTACATGCGATTAGATTGACTAATTTGAACAGAAAGCGGTTACTGAGACTCAACTATAATTTTTAGGGACAGTCACGTTAGTAATCCCCTTTAAGTAAAATGTGAATACCTTGGCAGGAGTCGCGGCGAGGCGTGAAGAGGATGACCTGCGCGTTGTTCTGGGCGCAGGCACCGGCCGCCGCGGCGTGTCCGGCTCGTCGACATCCGTTGACGTGTTCAGTATCGACGTGTCGGGAAGAGCTGACGAAAAAAAAAGCAATGTTCTTAAAGATCACTAAGGTTAAGCACCGTCCGGCTCGGTCGGTCTGAGATGAGTGACAATTCCAGACCATGTTACTCCGTGTTTTGAAAGGCACACTAAGCATTTGGTCCCGTTTATTACTTAGTATTGTAGTCGTTAAGCCAAGTTGGCGCTTGGTAGGTTCTACCAGCATGTGGCCACGAACCTGCCTCCACCTGTCCACACTAAATCTAAGTGGAGGAGTGTGACCGAATCACTCTCACCTCGAACTGTGATAGGCCTTTGCCTAGAAGTGGGGCATTATAGCCTGATTATCATTCTTTATTATTATAGAAATTAGATTTAAGATATCAAAAATTAAAACTGAAAAAAGGGGATCAAGTTTAATACAAAAAAACTGATGGGTTTGTCTGATTTTAATAATCGGGAGGTTAGCTTACAATCAGTCACAAAATTTGTATAGAACATACAAACAGACAGATTAGAAACAGCAAAAGACTTTGTATGTGTGAATGATCTACGCTGTTGGCCGCGGGGCCTTTACAGCTTCACCGGACAAGAGGGCGAGCGTGCAACCACTACGCTCGAGCCAGAAGGGCAAGAGGTTAACTAGCTCAAGGGGGCCTCAAGGAGGAATGGCCTCGGCTTGGGCAGTCGCTATGGGGGAGGGCATATACTAGGTGTCTCGCCGTGGTGCTCTGCACCGGCCGGCGGGCAAGGGATTCCTCGACCTCGCTGGCGAGGTCGGTGTCTGATACTGTAACTGAGACCGCTTTTAGAAATCCACATTTAGTTAAAGGAAAAAGGAGAATGCCACAGTACTGTACCAATTGCGTCACGATGAAATAATTCTGGCTATAATAGGTTTGTAAATAGAAATCGTCGTATATTTATTCTACCAGACATTCAACGTGGGACCCACTGGAGTGAGATGTTGATAATTTTTATCTAATTCTTTTTGTGTATGTGTGATCTATATGACAAGAGGGCGAACGCGCAACCACTACGCTCCAGCCGGAAGAACGGCCTCGGCTTGGGCTATCGCTATGGGGGAGGGCGTATACTAAGTGTGTCGCCGTGGTGCTCTGCACCGGCCGGCGGCCAAAGGATTCTTCGACTGGGTTGCTAGCGAGGTCGGTGTCTGATCCTGTATGTGGTATCTGTACCCGACAGAAGGAATGCAAGGGCATCGGGAGGGTCGGTGAGAACATGCCGCGGACGGCGGTAGCGGCTGATAGGGGAGTTCGTAGTCGGCGGCGGCTACGATTACCAGATTTCTATGATTAGACGCGTTAGTAAAATATCAAGTTGTATGACCGAGATCGGAATGAAAAATAAAGACATTCAAGTTCTCATTATGTAAATAAAATTTGTATAAAATGTGGCACTCCTTTAAGTTTAGTTCAGGAGCCATCCATAAATTACACATCCTAGATAATGTACCACAATGCCGGACTGAGTTTTTAAGACACCAGGAAGGGACTTTTGATGTTTCAGTGATAAAGATTGGCAATTCAGGAATATAAAATGTTATTTCATTAATGGCCGATTTCAATATCCAACTAAAGGATAGATTTGCTTACTATCAGTAGAATTTTCCTTACAAAATTCTATCTGTAGTAGACAAATCTATCCATGAGCTAATATTGAAACTGGCTGTTACAATCCAACTCTATAATTTACCTGTGCGAAGCCGTGTTAAGCTAGTAAGTAATAAACCCTTAAATGAGGCTAGCTTTTTTAAATAACAAGATATTACTGGATATACATTTTGACACAAGATTCAATAAAGAAATGCTAACTATGCCAATTTTGTAATAGCATGACACTAATTTTATCATAATCAGCAAGGTTGTTAGAAACTTAAATATTTCATTATGTATGTAGTGATATAAAAAAGCAACAAAAGAGTAATTAAATAAGATATCATGGGAATCAGGTTTTACATGAAGCTATTAAGTTAATTTTTTTTCTTACTCCAAAGGCAAAATGATATTTCTTCATTGTCAAAGATATCTGGTATGTCATCTATCAAATATAGGTAAATACACGAAAACGCCGCACATAAAATGGCACCACTAAAACGTAGGCTAAAGTGAACAGTTCTAAAAAATTAACAGGCTTCTGCTTTTTTGCCAATACTTTGAGTGATAGGAGTAAGGTACATTATTATAATTTATGTTTATATCATAACTATCTATCTATCTATCTATAACCTCACGCCAGATCCCTTGCGGGGTAGGCAGAGAGTACAGAGTTCCAACAGGTTCTTTCCTTACATACCTCTCTGGCTTCCTCGACTCTCATAGTTCGTCTCATACACGCTCGCCGGTTACGGAGACTCTTGACTTTTCCATCAGATAAGACTCGGTTTATTTGGTCGTGGTAAGATAGTCTAGGTCTTCCCCGGTACCTGCATCCTTCCACTTTCACATTGTATATCTGTTTTGTCATTCTTTCCTCTGGCATTCTTTCTATATGCCCGAACCAACGGAGCATGCCCTTTCTCATCTTTACACCGATACTATCTTTCATACCTACTCGCTGTCTTACTATGCTGTTGCTAATGCGGTCGGTCAGCTTCACTCCGCACATCTTCCGCAGAGCTCGCATTTCTACCGCATTTATCCTACTTTCATTCTCCTTCTTACATACCCAGCTCTCGCTACCATATAACAGCGTTGGGACAAGAACTCCGTTATGTATGGCCAGCTGCGCCTTATGGCTTAAGTGCCGGCTCCCGAGTAGCTTTCCCATCGCACCATTCACTCTGTTCCCTGCACTCACTCTTCTCTCTATGTCAGCGGTGTATTTCCCATCCTTACTGAAGGCGCATCCAAGATATACAAACTCATTCACTTGCTCCAGCACATCGTTACCAACCACAATCCTTACATTCGTTCTGGTTTCTTCCCTTTCAAAAACCATAATCTTGGTTTTCTTCACATTCAAGTGTAAGCCATTGATCATACAGTCGTCTTTCATAACTGTGACTAGTGTTTCCAGATCAGTGGCTGTTGGCGCTATTAAAACCGCATCATCTGCATAAAGTAGATGGTTTACCACTAAGTCACCCATTTGTACACCTTCATTCATCGCTTTCAGTCTTTGAAGACTTTTGTCCAGATATATTATAAACAGTCTAGCGGACAACACGCAACCCTGCTTGACGCCGATTTTAACGTCAAACCAGGGTGACCTGTTACCACCCACCCGTACGCAAGCCTTGCAGTCCACATAAGTGGACTGGACGGCTCGCAACAGAGTGCCATCTATACCATACTCTGGCAAAATGTCCCAAAGTCTCTTTCGCACAACTCTGTCAAATGCCTTCTCCAGATCTACAAAACCGCAGAAAACCTTCCGGCCCACTGCCAGATGCTTCTCTACGAACATATCATAACTATTACTACTTACATGGATTTAGGGCCTTATGTAGTGTAACTTTTGAATGGGACTGTGTAATTATTAATGCTATGTGCACTTTTTGGAGATTATATTATTTTGAGTATTATGACTGGTGCTATTTAACTTTAAGCATTGATTGGTGATCTGTGGTCAATAAAAAAATACGCTTCAAAAATCTGCTTCATATAAAATTTTACAGGAGAATGTTTTAGTCGATATCTCAATCTCAAAGTTAGTGTTGTAAAAATAAGCGCTGAAGTCGAGCGTTTAGCGTTGAAACACGTTGAAGACGCGAGCGTTTTAAGCTTTGTGTATGTGTGTGTGTGTAAATGATCTACGCTGTTGGCCGCGGGGCCTTTACAGCTACACCGGACAAGAGGGCGAGCGTGCAACCACTACGCTCGAGCCAGAAGGGCAAGGGGGCAACTAGCTCTAGGGCACCTCAAGGAGGAACGGCCTCGGCTTGGGCAGTCGATATGGGGGAGGGCGTATATTAGGTGTCTCGCCGTGGTGCTCTGCACCGGCCGGCGGGCAAGAGATTCTTCGACCTCGCCGGCAAGGTCGGTGGCTGATCCTGTGTGCGGTATCTGTATCCGAAAGAAGGAATGTAAGGGCATCGGGAGGGTCGGTGAAAACATGCCGCGGACGGCGGTAGCGGTTGATAGGAGGGGGAGTTGGGTTTGTAGTCGTAGGCGGCTACGATTAGCGGATTACTAGGATTGGACGCGTTCGCCAAATATCGGGTTGTCGCCTTTTTAATTAAGGCGCGAATAGGTTCGAGACCGAGATCGGAATGGAGATCGACATTCCGTATGAACCACGGGGCTCCGACGGCTTTGCGGAAAAAACGGGATTGAACCGTTTGGACTTATCGATGTAAGAGCGGGCGGCGTGCCCGACCACCTCACAAGCCTACGTCATGATGGGCCGTATACAAGTTTGGTAAAGTGTCACCTTATTCCTACGAGACATTTTACTCTGCTTGCGGATCATCGGGTAAAGACGACTGAGCACAAATGCTGCTCGGTTACGGACTCGCTTGATGTGCGGTCTGAAGGTCATGGTATTGTTTAGAGTGACCCCTAGATATTTGACCTGTTTTACCCAGGGAATAGGTAGGTCGAACATGGTCACTTTACCGAGATTACTTCTGGGGTGGCGCAGGAAGGGACGCGGGGTGGCACCTCTGGAGAAGAACACCGCAGCGCTCTTGTCCGGGTTCACCTCAATACGCCACTTCCGGAAACAATCCCCTAGGGTATTGGCGGCTGCCTGAAGGTTTCTGGTAATGAAACCCTTATTCCTATGCGAGACATAGAGAGCAGTATCATCCGCGAATAGGGCTAGATGCACCTTACTCGAACGAGGAATATCGTTCGTGTAAAGGCTGAATAGGAGGGGGGAGAGAGCTGAGCCTTGTGTGACACCAGCATGTATGGAGTGGGGGGTAGAGCGCGTCATTTCGACGCGATACCGAAAGGCGCGATGCGACAGGAAGTCTCGTAAGATGAGCACGAGTCTGTCTGGCACACCCATTTGGTAAGCTTGTAGATCAAGCCGTTGTGCCAGACTTTGTCGAATGCTGTCCATTTATTTCTTTTAAAATAGTGGTAATGGCCAGCGTTGCCAATTTGTGGGGAATCCCACATTGATTGGGGATTTTGTGGGGATTGGCATAACGTGGGGGTAATGCAGGGATCTTGGCATATAAGGGTAAAAATGAGAAATACATTACAGAACTTGTTTCTTTTCTCTAACTGTATTATTTCCTGGGAATTTACTAGGTGGTATCCGGATGCCACCTCCTGGACAGAAGATGAGGTTTCGTCACAAGGGATCAATTTAAATAAATGGAAGAGATTTAATTAATTGAGAATCTTGCTTTATGCCATATGGCTAAGAAAACAAGGACCTATCTATACAGAGTATTTAACACATTGCTGTTTTAAAGCTATTCTCACAAGTATTAGGGGACTTGTAACAAGGAGCCCTACAAGTTGTATATAATTTTTTTATTAAATATTTGACTTTTATAATGTTTAATTTATTTTCTAATTTCCTGTTTTGGCCCTAAACCATAATTTATTAATGTGCAACAATGCCTCATTTGTTTCAATGACTAGTCTATAATTTAAAAAACATATGTTTGTTAAATTAACAAGAGCTGATTTATATATGTAAATCGATATAATTACAATTACCGCTTCATTTACAAGAAGGACACCTGAAAAAAACACCCTGAAACAAACTAATTTTGTGAGGAATTTAAGGGGAATCGGAATGTTGTTCACAAATTTGGCAATTTGACCTTAATTTTTGGGGATTTTAGGGAAATGTTGATGTAGAGTGGAGGAAGCCAGAGAGGTATGTAAGGTAAGAACCTATTGGTACTCTGTACTCTCGGCCTACCCTACGAGGGATCTGGTGTGATGATATAGATAGATAGGACTGTTGTTGGCAACCCTGGTAATGGCCTGGTGTGTATGTATAAATAAACTTACACAGTTGTGCTCCAGAATTGTAACTACTAACTTAAAACTATGGCAAAGAGACAAAATTAAAATAGTTCTTTAATTTTTTTTATTCTACTTTATTATATAAAGAGTGGATAGTTTTGGTTTATTTATATATTATTAATTTATTACAATTTGTATGTATGGGGTGCAGAGTGCCGAATAGGCACCTGGAATGTTAGAGGTGGTATGGAAGATAAGATGCATGAGGTGAGTATGAGACGAACTATGAGTTGAGAAAGCCAGAGGGGTATGTAAGAAAAGAACATGTTGGAACTCTGTACTCTCTGCCTACCCCGCGAGGGAGCTGGCGTGATGATATAGATAGACAGACAATTTGTATGTATGACTCAATGACAGTTGATTCAATTAAATTTATTATTTATAAATATAAAAATAAATGATATGAAATTATTAAAGAACATTTTAAACCATGATTTTAAAATTTTTTCCGTGATCTCGAGTATATACCTTTCTACCGATGATAACACCAACAAAAAAATATGATCTCGCAATTCAAGAAAAACCGGCATTTTAGTTAGGTTCTTGTTTCGCAGTTTAGAGGTCATGGAGAACGAACCTAGTTAAGTTCCTACGTATAATTACAAAGTTCTTTCGTGAAATTTCAATATTACATGCATGACGTCATATGAAGCGAAGCGTTTGGCAACCGCAATTTTTTTTTATGAAAAATGTCCACGTGCTTCGACCATGGATAAAACAAACGGTAGTGTGCTAGAATGTTCTATTGGATGAAAAGTAGAAATAATAACGTATTTCACCTTTTCCTGTCTTTGCTTCTATTGCTTTCTTCAATCTTTCGACTAAAGCCGCCTTGTTGCCTTTCGTGTCCAAGCCGAGGGCGCCAAGCTCGGATCTCAGATCCACAACTTTCATCTTAGCAGGATCCATAGTTCAAATTATAATAAGTCCCTTATTCACAAATCACAATAGTCAAGTTCACACACAGTTTCAAATAAATTAGGTGTAATCTAGCATTACTCGCGAAAAAATCACAATCAGCAAACTGAAAGCGCCAAGCCGAACCAAGATGGCCGCGCATCAACACGAAACGGAAGCGGGAAATAGAATCATCGATTGAAAATCGATTTGTCAAATTAGTTAATCAAACATCGATTTCTATATCGATTTGAAACACTGGATCCGAAAGCCCTCCATTTGGTTTGATTCACGTTTCAATAATAAAAATTGATAATCGACAGTAAAGATGCGCGACTGTGAATAATCAGACTATTCGATTCATCTACAACTACTAATTTTCTGATTCGATTTAAACATTAGTAATATACTAATTTTTATATTCGAATGCCGACTACTAATAGGGAATATGCGTGTAATTTCTTCTTCTTCTTCAAGTTATGGCTTCACACTAATTATAAGTGTATTTTGCCAGTGTCCAGTGAGATATATATTCGTGTTTGATTTAATTAATTTGACTCCCCGATGAATTTGATGATAACGATGATAATGAAATTAATGAAGGACCCCACCCTGGATAGTAAAGCGGTGGATACTTTACATACTAATTGCGACGGCCGTTTTGAGGGAAGTTGAAAAGGCACGTTTTATCACTTTGTTACAATTACCTTCACTCATGCACGTATAAGAACACATAATGGTTAATATTCCACCAACATTACACATTATTAGTCGAAATAACACAAGTTTTGGGAATTAAAACAAATTGACAACATCACTCTTCGACTTCCCGCCAAAACTCCGCGTGTAATTTAAATAAGGGTCAAATATATATTTTTTTTACAAAATTTATTACATTAGCATAATGTCTATACCAAAATTTTTGAAATATATTTACTTTTTATTAAGGAAATACTTATTGAAAGTACAAATAATGAGTGGGAAATTCAAAGTAGCGGGAACGCCACGCTATTGGTCAGATCGAATATGACGTCAAAGTCTACTATACAAATATCAACAAGTGCATATTTGTTAGATGTTTGCTATTGCGTTAGTTTTTTGTTATTTTTTGTTGTTGATTTACACAAACACAAAATTTTAGTTTAAATTATTTAAGTTAATTCTTACGTTAAAGTGATCTTTACAGGAATATAAACAAGTTATTGGAGATACCATGTCTCTTTTTCTGATTTTACACCACTTTCTCCTTATGTCCGCACCTATAGGGTGCATTTCTTATTGTATTTTTGCACCTAGGCACAACAAAGTGTTGTTCCATTGTATAATAGTCGCAAAATACAAAATAAAAATTAATAACAGAATACAATACTTTTACAGCTGTTCACTAGTTGATTGTTATTATAGACTTTGACGTCACGCCAAGCGCGCCAAAATGGCGGGCGTTTAAAGTGCTTTTATCTGTTTGCTATCTTCAACAATTTTTTTTGCCCTTTACATTTTGATTTCGACGCTTAATTTTTTTGCAATGATATATTGATGTAATCTATCATATGAGAATATAACAAAATACACGCATATTCCCTATTAGTAACTATCATGGATTTAATACAAAGGTATGCGCACTCTGCGAAATAACGTGTTGACAAAGATACTCACTAAGAGCCCAACGTCTCTTTCTAAGTAGGGCGACCAAACATTGGTACGATTATGGACTTGTTGACATATACCTTATGTATAATTCTTGGACACTGTTTATCGCCGTAATTCTTTCTTTCCACGCATATGCCACATCTTCAATGACCTACTGTTATATCTTTACTAAAACATATTATTGCTTCTGCCGCGGACGACTATGAAAGCGAAAATAAATCCACATTTTCACCGTTACCAGCATTGAGACGGCCATCCAGAAAACCTAAGCGCCGATATATAGTGGAGGTTTGTAAACGTCAATTTGTTTCTATTTGCCATTAACTTTTTTACGCCAGCTGTCCGGCTACCAAATGAAAAAAGTATATATATGGTATAACGCCGTCCTCCATTTCCGAAAGCATTCCTTAGTTCCCGCCGCGCCACCCGCGTCGTGCGCGCCGCCCGCGCTCCCGCATGAGCCAGTCGCAAAAAGCTCCCGCATACGCCGGTCGTGCCGTAGAGATATTAGCCGCCCCGCACGCTACCGGACCTAGACGCGCTCAATTGTCTCGATACGATTATAATTTTAGATACTAGCGCCCTAGTTTACCTACCACGGTTCTGTAAAATACCCAGGAATATTAAAAGTACATTACGGAAGGAATGGTTGTAGTTTTTCTTCAAACCAATGGTGAACGAAACCCACGCCGCCCGCCTGAGCTTGCCACAAAATGGCGCCCAACGTGGGGCCGAAAAAAAAACTAGCCGTGGCTAAAGAGTGCTACTTAAACTGATAAAAGTATTTTCACCTGTGCAACGTTACTGTGTTATTCAAGATGCCCCTGACAAAGTTTGCTTCCCAAACCGATGCTCATCGTAGACAAGATGAGGCAAGAAGCCTTCAAGACGAGGTAAGTCACGAGGACGTATTTAGACAAGAGGAAGTGACCATGATGATCAATACTCTGCAACGCTCGCAGCTTGATGCCTTTTGTGAGCTGCTCAACAGCGTCAGACACTCGTCTACACCCATCTTACACCAAAGGTCCAGCACAAGTAATTTCAGCCGCTGCAAGACCACTTTTAGCGGACGCGCAGACGAACCAGTGGAAGGATTTATCGATGCCGTGGAGTCATCGTAGGGAATGGGCAGCAGCGTTCCCTTAACACTTCGACGACCAATAACTGCGCTCGCCAACCCGCCTGCCAAGCGTGGCGAGTATGGCAAACACCCCCAATTATGGAAGAAAGTAGGAATTCCAGGCCCCTAGTCCCCGGCGGTCCTGTTCGTCCTGGCCACGGTAGCAGCCATGGTAACGACAGGACAAGGGGTGCTAAGAATCTCCGGCAGAGATTCGGCTACCACCAAAACCGAAAATTGGCCCTGGTGACATACAACGCACGCACATTGAGGACAGATGAGAAGCTAGTTGAGCTGGAAGAAGAGTTAAACAAGTTGCGGTGGAGTATTGTTGGTTTATCGGAGGTCCGAAGAGAGGGCGAGGACACGATAACCTTAAAATCCGGCAACTTGTTTTACTACCGGGAGGGCGAACAGCAGTCCCAAGGTGGTGTCGGATTTATCGTCCACAAGTCACTCATAAACAACGTTGTGTCCATCACTAGTGTGTCGAGCAGGGTAGCGTACCTGATACTCAGAATATCCAAAAGATATTCGCTGAAGGTCATACAGGTCTACGCACCGACCTCGGCATACTCAGATGATGAGGTCGAAGTTATGTATGAGGACATTAGTAGAGCCATACATACTTCCAAAGCACATTTTACAGTAGTTATGGGTGACTTCAATGCGCGGCTGGGCCAACGGGGCGATGATGAGCTGAGAGTGGGGCAATTTGGATATGGGCAGCGCAACCCCAGGGGTCAGAGGCTGGCCGAATTTCTGGAGAAAGAGGGACTCTTTATGATGAACTCTTTCTTCCAGAAGCCGCCTCATAGGAAATGGACCTGGATGAGCCCTGATGGTTCCACAAAAAATGAGATAGACTTCATCATGAGCACCAAGCGACAAATATTTAATGATGTCTCCGTGATTCATAGGGTAAAAACCGGCAGTGATCACCGAATGGTCAGAGGCACATTAAATATTAATGTCAAAATGGAAAGATCGCGTCTGATGAAGTCTACGCTCCGACCTACTCATGCATATATCCAAAACCCCGAGAACTTTCAACTCGAATTGTCAAACCGCTTCGAATTGCTAGACAGCAGCGCATCAGTGGACGAAATCAACAACAGGCTGGTAGAGACTGTTCATACGGTCGGGTCCAAGTATTTTAAGACCCACCGTAAAAATAGGCCTCAAAAACTATCTGACTACACCCGAAACCTCATGGCTGAGCGACGTTCCATGACGCTCCAAACCTCCAATGATGCTAAGTTCTATAGGCAGCTTAATGGACAGATATTGAAGTACTTGCGACACGACTTACGGTCCTTCAATGCAAGGCGTATTGAGGAGACCATAGAGCAGAACAAGGGCTCTAAAGTGTTCGCAAGAGACGCGTCTATTGGGCAGAGCCAGTTGACGAAGCTGAAGACGGAGGACGGAAACGTAACGTCAAATAGGTCAGAGGTGCTCAGGGAGATAGAGAGGTTCTATGGACAGTTATATACCTCAGTAGCTAAACCTGTTGTTGACTTGGTAAAAGACCCAAGAGCCAAGCTAACCCGACACTGCACTGAAGATATCCCGGACATCAGCCTGTGCGAAATTAGGATGGCTCTCAAACAACTAAAAAACAACAAAGCGCCGGGTGAAGACGGAATTACTGCAGAACTTCTGAAGGCGGGCGGATCGCCGGTACTTAAAGTCCTTCAGAGGCTATTTAATTCCGTCTTGCTTGAAGGGAAAACGCCGGAAGCATGGAACAGGGGTGTGGTGGTGCTGTTTTTCAAGAAAGGTGATAATTCTTTATTGAAGAACTATAGGCCCATCACACTGCTGAGCCATGTTTATAAGTTGTTTTCGAGAGTCATTACGAATCGTCTCGAACGAAGGCTTGATGACTTTCAGCCTCCCGAACAAGCCGGTTTCCGGAAAGGTTTTAGTACCATAGACCACATACATACGCTGCGGCAGGTTATACAGAAGACTGAGGAGTATAATCGGCCACTATGCTTGGCGTTTGTGGACTATGAGAAAGCCTTTGACTCGATCGAGACTTGGGGGGTTCTTAGATCTCTCCAGCGATGCCGCATTGACTATAGGTACATCGAAGTGTTGAAGTGCTTGTATAATAACGCCACCATGTCAGTCCGAGTACAGGGGCAGTGCACGAAGGTGATCTCCATAAAAAGAGGAGTAAGACAGGGAGACGTCATTTCTCCGAAACTGTTTACGGCCACCTTAGAGGACGCCTTCAAGCTCTTGGAATGGCAAGGACTTGGCATCAACATCAATGGCGAATACATCACTCACCTTCGATTTGCCGACGACATTGTGGTCATGGCGGAGTCGCTGGAAGATCTAGGACGAATGCTCGGTGACCTCAATAGAGTATCCCAACAAGTGGGTCTTAAAATGAATATGGACAAAACAAAAATAATGTTTAATGTCCATGTCGTACCCACCGCACTCACCGTTGGGAACTCTACTCTTGAAGTTGTCGACGAATACATTTACCTGGGACAGGCAGTCCGGTTAGGTAGGTCCAACTTTGAGAGAGAGGTCAATCGACGAATCCAACTCGGCTGGGCAGCGTTCGGGAAACTGCGCAACATCTTCTCATCCAAAATACCTCAGTGCCTAAAGACTAAACTTTTTAGTCAATGTGTGTTACCAGTGATGACATATGGATCAGAGACGTGGTCTCTTACAATAGGTCTCATAAAAAAGCTCAAAGTTGCTCAGCGAGCTATGGAGAGAGCTATGCTCGGCGTTTCTCTACGCGATCGAATCAGGAATGAGGAGATTCGTAGAAGAACCAAGGTCACCGACATAGCCCTCAGGATTAGCATGCTGAAGTGGCAATGGGCTGGCCACATAGCGCGAAGATTGGACGGGCGTTGGGGCAGAAAGATTCTAGAGTGGAGACCACGTATTGGCAAGCGCAGCGTAGGACGACCGCCTGCCAGATGGACCGACGATCTTGTGAAAATCGCAGGAAATCGTTGGATGCAGGTGGCATCGGACCGGTTACGCTGGAAAGCGATTGGGGAGGCCTATGTTCAGCAGTGGACAAGTATAGGCTGAAATGATGATGATGATGTGGAGTCATTCCGGGAAGCAGCTAATGTTCCCGACGAAATAGCCGTAAAAGGATTTTCTATGTTGCTCACGCACACCGCTGCAACCTGGTGGCAAGGCATTAAGCACCAGTTGTCTACGTGGCAAGATGTCCTTGAAAATTTGCGAAGTGCATTTGGAGACCGCCGCCCGCCCTACAGAATTTATATCGATTTATTTACGGCCGGCCAGCAACCTGATGAAAATGCAGACTTGTTCATCTCCAGAGCACGTGCGCTCCTCGCTCGCCTACCACGATGCGACCTTAGTGAAAAGGTGGAGCTTGACATGGTATATGGCTTATTAGACCATAAGATAAGAGAGCGCCTACGCAGAGAAGAATTTACAACCTTTACTGCTTTATTAAATAAAGCTCGGAGTATCGAAGACTCAAATAGAGAGTCGCTACTTTTGCCCACGGTGACATCAAACGCCGCCGCCGCCAATCGCACTCGCTACAAAGCGCCGCCGCCGCGCGCAACGACGCAGTTCCCCGCCGAACGAGTACCTACACTGATGACGCAAACGGCAGCGACGGGAGTTCCCCCGCGCCAGCGCACACCTACCCAAGCTACCTCAGTTCCAGAACAACGTGCACGTCGAACTTCGTTTAGTGTTTATTGTAAAAATTATGGACATAATCGCGAAACATGTCGTAAAATACCTAAAACTCCCGCGGATAATGTGATTCGTGATAACGTGCAACGCATTCATTGTTATGGATGCGGCGAGAAGGGAGTGATGCGTTGAAACTGTTCGAAATGTAAATCGCATTTAAGTGCAATCGATTGTACTCGTATAAATTTGTCGCGATCGCGAGCACGTAGGTCAACGACCTCTGGTGCATCAGTTGTTGGTAAGCAGTCCACATTGGTAAGTGATTCAAATATTCCTAAGGTTTGTAAGGGAGCTGATCCTAACTTACGTAATGTTCCGCGTTCTAATCATAGTTTTTCGCATACTATACGTAATGCCGCGCGTTCTATTCATAGCGTCCCACATAACTTTAAAAGTGTAAATAGAATGCCCACTACTAAACCGCTCGTCTTAAATAAAAGAAGTCGGTTTGAATCCGACTCAGGCCCCCGATTTTTAAATGATAAAAATGATAGGCACCCATAGCAACGGTTTGCACGGAATAGGGTGACCACAAAATTTTCGGGACAAAACCCGGAAATTTGTAAATCGGGTAGGGTGACCACATTTTTTTCGGGACAAAAGCAGGAAATTAGTGAACCAAGTAGAGTGACCATTAATTGTAAACATGACAATTATTTTGCCCTTTCGTCACTAAAATCGCACGATGATGGTACCCACGACGGCCGATTTTAGGTATAGAAATTTTAGGGATCGTGGAAGAGCTTTAATTGATACTGCGGCGAGATTATCGTAAATTAAATGCTGTCACGAAAACGGATAGTTATCGTCTTCCGCTCATTGATGAGCTCCTCCAATTGACCAAACGTCATTGTTTTATGTCGTCAATTGATTTGAAATCAGGTTACTGGCAAGTCGTACTTAATTCCGCTGATCGCGACAAGACTGCCTTCGTAACACCATTTGGTACTTATCGATTTACACGTATGCCATTTGGCTTAAAGAATGCGCCATCGACTTTCCAAAGGTTGATAGATCGATTTCGTTCTGGCGCTAGTTTACAGGGCATTGTTTTACTCGCTTACTTAGATGATATTTTGATCATAAGTGAAACATTTTCTAGCCACCTGGAAGATCTGAGAAAGGTTTTTGATCGTTTACGTCAATTTGGTTTAAAGGCCAATCGTGCAAAATGTTTCTTTGCTCGTCCTGAGATAAATTATCTTGGGCATGTTATAATATATTACCGCACTTAGTAGAAAAATCGGGGAACGCGTCAGCTGATGAGACGACCTTGCATGAGACTTCCGTCCTTGTCACCCATTAACAGTGAATGTGCTATCTCATGTGCACAGGAGGCCGGTGAGTGCACTGAGGACACTGAGATTTCGAAGCGGGCTACGGCGAGCCTTGCTGCTATTGAGTGCAAGCGAACTAATAGTCACAACGGTATTCCTACGCCGGCGCTTGACCAACCGACCGTTCAAAAAAGGGGCGATGTCTTAAAGGTTAACGACGCAAATGTTAACTTCACGAATGAATGGACAACAGTTAACATAAAGAAAAGTAAGTACCGTTTTGCAGGATGCAGAGGTAAAGCAGTAATTGAGCAAAACGACAAATTTAAAGCGGCAGATATTAAGGTTCCGCTTTTCATAACAAATGTCGATAAACAGACGTCTGAATGCGATGTTATTAATTATATAAAAGCTAAGACAGGCGTGTCAATAACATTAAAAAAGATTAAGATGTCAAAACAAAGGGAGTATAACGCATTTAAAATCTTTATTCCCAAACATAAATTATCGGTATTTTTGGAAGACACTATTTGGCCTGAGGGAATATCGTTTCGAAAATTTGTGTATTTAAAGAAAGACGCGTTTAAAGACAGAAACAAGTTACGAAATGACCGAGCTGCACCAGACAAACCCAATGATTAGTAGGAGCATCATAATTAGTTTTAACTGTCGGTCAATAACAAGATCTATTGACTACGTGTCATCATTGTGTAAAATGGCAAATGTAGTAGCACTTCAGGAAAGGTGGCTTTTGCCTCACGTCATACCATATTTGGGAACCATAGACACTGACTTCGCGTACACGGGAAAACCGGCTGTGAATACTTCTGCGGGGATCCTTCGTGGACGTCCTCAAGGCGGAGTGGCGATACTGTGGCAAGAGTGCATTCACTAAGGTGTCGGTAATACAGTGTAGCAGTGTGCGGCTGGCGGCAGTGAGAATGGATCTTAATGATAGTACTATATTAGTTTTCATATAGAAATGTCCCATACACTGAGACATTTCTATATGAAATGTCTCAGTGTATGGGTGAAATAAGTGCCATAATCGAGGAGTCTAATGTGGAGTCGGTTTTCATCTTAGGGGACTTCAATGCGCACCCAGGTCAGTTATTTGAAAAAGAAATGTTGAACTATTGTGTAGAACAAAAGTGGCGATGTGCTGATATTGAACTTCTTGGTATTAATTCCAACTCATATACGTACCTTAGTGATGTACACGGCACAACCAGCTGGTTGGATCATTGTTTAGTGTCTGAGGCTGCATGGAATTCTGTTACAGCCGCTAGAATATTATACAATGTATCATGGTCAGACCGCTTTCCACTTGTAATAGAGTGCAATTTAAATAATTTAAAGTCAGCTTTGAACGTTGACATTTTTTTGTGTAATAAGACTATATGGGGTGAAAGGGATACCACTCAAATTAAAATGTACCACGATGTATGTAACAATAGCCTAAGAGAGCTCCATTTTCCGTCTGAATTCGAAAATTGTAGTGACAGAACATATAATGATTTATCACATAGACTAGCGTTAGATAAGATTTATCACACTATTGTAAATATCTTGCGTCGGGCATCTGAAATAAGTTTCAAGATAAATACATGTAAAAAGTACATCACAGGATGGAACAAGTATGTTAAGGAAGCCCATACAGAGGCGCGGGTTTGTTTCCAGAGTTGCATCCTAAGTGGAAAACCGACAAAAGGTCCAGTGTATGAGAGGATGCGTAGCAGTAAACAGATCTTCAAAAACCAACTTAAATATTGCCAGAACAACAAAGAGCAAATAAAGATGTATATTATCGCGGCGCATCACTCTCGAAAAGATTTTAAAAACTTCTGGAAGCAAACTCGGAAGACGAGTCCTAAAGTGAGCCCCCCACCATTGTAGGGGGTTTAAATGATAGTGTGCAAATTGCAGAGCTATTTAAAAATAGTTTCACTGTGACGTCACCTCTGGGCCCGAACGTGCAGGTGCAGAGGTCGGAGGCAGAGGAGAGTATTCGAGAATAAACAGTGCGCTTTAGTGCGAAGGACGTCGCCAGGACGGTGTCGAGTATGAAAAGAGGTTAGTCTCCAGGTCATGACTCATTGAGTGTGGAGCATTTGCGGCATGCTGGCATACACATGCCTCGTGTGCTGTCAATGTTCTACACTCTGTGTGTCGGTCACTCTTATCTGCCTGAGGACTTAATGAGAACGTTAGTCGTGCCAATTATTAAAAATAAAACGAGAAATCCTTCTGATATGATGATGATGATTGATCCGACCGATTTCGGCCATGGCGACCACTTTAAAGACCCCTAGTCAGAGTAATGCCGCTGATGCGCTCGAAGATGGCTTATGTAGCCTATCTTCGCGGCGAAACTCCGTGCACATTGAGGGCACGTAAGTACGCCGTTCTCATAGTTGTATGATATGGCAGCAGGTGGGCGGGCCTTTAACTGATTGCGTTTGGCGTCAAGGTCAGCTTTACGCTGAGCCTCGAACTCGTGTACTTGGCTGTTCACCATCCTGCGCCATTCTGGCCGCTGTGCTGCCAAACGTTCCCAACGAGAGGGCTCTATGTTGCATCTCTTCATATGTCGCTTTTGGACATCCTTGTACCGGAGGAGGGGACCGCCATGATTCCGCTTGCCCTTCTCCAGTTCAGAGTAGAAGATGCGCTTCGCCACTCTTTCCTCCGCCATACGAGATACGTGACCGCACCACCGAAGCTGTCGACGCATTAAATAGGCCTCAATGCCACCAACATTGGCTCGTCGCAGAACTTCGGTATTTCGCACTCTATCGGACCATCTGATCCTCATGATGGTACGGAGGCATTTAAGGTGGAAGCGATCCAGAGTGCGAATGTGGCGGCGGTATACACACCACGTCTCAGAGGAGTATAGGAGGTTTGGCAGCACGATTGCCATATACACCGATATCTTAGTGGGCAACTTAAGGTTATGCGAGCAGAAGACCTTGGTACATAGCTTGCCGAATGCCGCAGCTGCGGTACCCACCCTGCTATTGATCTCAGCATCAAGGTCACACTTGGATGTTACAGTGTTCCCCAGATAGCGAAATCTATCCACCTGCTTTAGCACATCCTCACCAAGTTTTATGGTCAGTGTCTCGTGACCGTGCATGTCCAGGGACATCACCTCCGTCTTATTGACACTGATCTTTAAGCCAAACTTACGGCAGGCTTGGTGGAATGCGGACATCAGCTGTTGCAGGCCGTCTAGGGATTCTGATAGGAAGCACAAGTCATCAGCATACATGATCTCAGTGATCAGTGCGTAAGAGACTTTAGTGCGAGCCTTAAGTCTAGCCAAGTTGAAAAGGCTGCCGTCTGTGCGGAAACGGATGCGGACTCCCTGAGAAACAGTGTGTAAGACCTCTCTAACTACCACCGCAAAGTATAAGGCGAACAGAGTAGGCGCTAAGACACATCCTTGCTTCACCCCACAGGTAACGGGGAAGAAGTCTGTCTGTTCACCGTCTACGGCAACGCAGCATTGCATGTCGTCATGCAGGAGTCTAAGAAGTCTCAAAAACTTTTCCGTGCACCCGAGCTTACCTAGCACCAACCATAGAGCTTCCCGAGGCACGCTATCGAAAGCCTTCTCCAGGTCAACAAAGCAAAGGTACAGCTGACAGCCCTGTTCCCTGCTCTTTTCTTGCAGTTGACGCACAGAGAATATAGCTTCGCATGTGCCTCGGTCCGGTCGGAAGCCAAACTGGGTTTCAGGCAGAATCTTTTCAGACAAGTTCTTTAGGCGGTTTAAGAGAACTCTAGCAAAGACCTTTCCGGGGGCTGAAAGGAGCGAAATACCGCGGTAGGAGTTGCAGTCAGATCGGTCACCCTTGTGCTTGTAAAGAGCACTTATGCGCGATACTTTAAAGGTATCCGGAACGCGCTCCTCCTCCCACATGCGAACAAATAGTTCCCACACTAACGTGTGCAACTCCTCTCCGCCGTATCTTATCAGCTCTCCCGGTATAAGGTCAATGCCAGCCGCCCGTTTGTTTTGTTGCTGTCTGATGGCAGTAACAACCTCGTCACGCAATAGAGTCTCGTCCAGCTCAAAGGCGATAGGGAGCTGAGGCATTAAACCGATACTTTGCAGATCAGCTGATCGATCCACATTTAGCAGAATGTTGAAGTGCTCCGCCCAGCGGTTTAGTATATCCTCCTTGCTTGTCAACATGTGACTACCGTCTAGAGACCTTAAAGGCACCCGAGCTTGGTAGGATGAACCAATCAGCTTACGTACCTCACTGTAGAACTCACCCAGCTGGTTTGTGTCAATGAGCCATTGCATGTGACTAGCTTTGTCCTGCCACCACTTGTCTTTCATATGTCGAGACAGCTTGCGCAATTCGAGGTCACTAGCTTTAACAACCGCAACGCTTCCTCTCTGCCTTTTGTGCTGTCGCAGGAGATCTCGGTGTTTGTCGAATGCTGCCCGCAGGGTTTCATCATTTCCATCAAACCAGTCTTCGTTGCGACGGATTTTTTTACCCAGTACAGTTGAAGCGGTATCCATGATATGAGATGACATAGTTCCCCAGGCAGCATCAACATCACCTACCTCATTAGCTGGCATCAGCTTTTCAGACAGGGCTTCAGCGTATTTCTCCCTGACCGCGATATCTTCTAGCTTATCCAAGTTCAAAGAAGCAAGCTTTTTTATAAGAGATCTACGCGGGCGACGGAGGCGGATTCGTAGCTTAGTGACAATAAGTCGGTGGTCAGACCAGCAGTGCGCACCACGCATCACGCGGGTGACCTGTACTTGGCTGAAATCTTTTTGTCTCACGATAGCATAGTCAATCAAATGCCAATGCTTAGATCTTGGGTGCATCCATGTTGTCTTGTACTTGGCGGCAAGTCTAAACATAGTGTTCGTAATTGCCAGACCGTATTGAGCACAAAGACTGAGCAGCAACTGACCATTGCTGTTCATGTTGCCAACTCCATGTCTACCCAGAACTCCAGGCCAAGCCTCATAGTCCCGTCCAACCCTGGCATTGAAATCGCCCAGCAATAAAACCTGCTCCCTGGCGTTGAAGCTATCGAGGCAATGTGTCACTTCCTCATAGAACTTTTCCTTGATGTCATCAGACTTGTCTAACGTTGGAGCATAGACACTGATGACATTAAGGTAGTTGTCTTTGTCCAGGTGAAGGCGCAGTGTGGTTACGCGGTCTGAGATATGTACAGGGTACTCCTCTAAATGCTTTGCTAAGTGATTCTTGATGGCAAAACCTACCCCTGATCGTCGAGTTTCGGAGGCAGCGGTACCTTTCCAGAAGAAAGTGTAGCCGCCACCTGCTTCCACCAGCTCTCCTTCATCGGGGAGATGTGTTTCGCTGAGAGCAGCCACATCCACGTTATAGCGATGAAGTTCCCGAGCTACTATGGCGGTCTTACGTTCGGGGCAGGCGTTGACATCTCGATCAAGAAGCGTTCTCACGTTCCACGCGCCGAATGTCATAACAGGTGTTCTTTTTAAATTTCCTTTGCGGCGTCGACCACGATTTAAATGATGCGATGATAGCCGCGGTTACTACCATCTGCCATGTCGGGACGAGCATTTTTTAGGGCACCTTTTCTAGCCCCCTCCCCAGCTGAGCGGGGAAAGCAGTGCCTCCCTAAACAGGGCTGCTTTGACATCCCAAGTGCTGCCGAGCCCGTGCTGTCGTCCCAAATGTGCAGCTCGGAAACGACCACGGCGTTCTCACGCCCCCGGGACCGCCTGCGTGCAGATATCAGACAAAGCCTAGTTTGCATCAGGCTAGACCTCTCTACTTCTACCCATCGCCACAGGACTTTTGCGGACTCGGAGTCCAGTAACGGAAGCGGTCAGATGCGCAGGAAATATTAAGGTGCACAAGTATACGCGCGAGACACAGGTGCACATACTCATCCTTATCCTTCTGGGCCCAGTGGAACGGAGACCGTTACGACCGGAGAAGGACTCAGACAGACGGAGCAGTATCACGGTGAGAAAGATACAAGGAGTCAGTATTTTCTCACACTCCCTTAATCGCCTTCTACGATACCCACGGGAAGATATGGGGTGGCGCTATTCTGCTCTGCCGGCACCACACGGCTGATATAAGCAATTATAGACCAATTTCTCTGGCCACAATTATGGCCAAAGTGTTGGACGGTCTGCTTGAAAGGCAGCTAAGCCAAAATTTATTAATACATGACGCTCAGTTAGGCGTCAGTCGGGCGTATCAACTGAGAGCGCAATATACTGTCTCAAGCAGACAGTTCAATACTACACGTTGAGAAACACCCCAGTTTTTGCCTGCTTTCTCGATCTCTCCAAAGCCTTTGATCTCGTTTCTTATGAGTTACTGTGGCGTAAAATGGAGAATGACACTACTGTACCGAAATAAGTAGTAAATGTTTTCAAATATTGGTACAACAATCAAACCAACTTTGTGAAGTGGGCGGGATCCTTATCTTCAGAGTACAGGTTGCAATGCGGAGTGAGGCAGGGATGTTTGTCGTCACCCAAGCTTTTCAACCTTTACTAGACAAGATGATTGGTGAGCTCAGCGGCACTATGGTGGGTTGTTCAGTTGACGGTATAGTTGTGAACAATATAAGTTACGCGGATGACATGGTGTTGCTGAGTCCATCGATTAGTGGCTTGCGTAAATTATTTGCCATATGTGAGCGGTACGCCGGGGCCCATGGTCTCAAGTACAACGAATCGAAGAGTGAGTTGCTGGTTTTTAAGTCACGCAATAAGACTTATGTTAATCTGCCACCAGTTCTTTTAAACGGCACTCCTCTAGCAAGAGTTCCGCGATTTAAGTACTTGGGGCACTGGGTCACGGAGTCTTTGCTTGACGATGAAGATTTGGAGAGGGAACGCAGAGCGTTGACAGTCAGATGAAATATGTTGGCCCGCAGGTTTGCACGCTGCCCTAAAGAAGTAAAATTATCATTATTTAAAGCCTATTGTCAAATCTTCTATACGTGCAGCCTGTGGGTCAACTATACAAAGGGGACACTCAATGCTCTGCGGATCCAATATAATAATGCGTTCAGGATTCTGTTGGGGCTGCCGCGATACTGCAGCGCGTCAGAGATGTTTGCGGCTGCGCATGTGGATGGCTTTCACGCGATTTTGCGTAAAAGAGCAGCATCCATGATGACGAGGGTGAGTGAAAGCTCCAACAGATTTTTGTTAATTTTTGCGGACCGGTTTGACGGCGTTATTATGAGGCATTGGACAAGTATGCATGGTTCATGCTGGTCGAGTGCCAAATAGTGTTGTCTAAATAATTAATTGTTACTAACATAGATTTTAAGGAAATTGTTACTAACACACTATGGATTGAATCCGAAATAAATAAATATTATTATTATTATAACCTCAGAGGGTATTAAGCCAGATCCCTCTAAAATTGACGCAGTTTGGCAGATGGTTAGTCCTAAAAATTTGAAACATCTTAAGTCATTTTTACAGACATGTTCCTGGTTTCGGAAATTTGTTCCTAACTTTTCTCAGATAGCCCAGCCCTTAACTAAACTCACCCGCAAAAACGAACCCTGGAGGTGGGATCGTCAACAAGAGGAAGCGTTTTAGTGTCTTAAGGACAAATTAACATCAGCTCCTGTTTTGATTCAAGCTGATTATACTAAACCTTTTGTTTTGCGGTCCGATGCCAGCAACTATGCAATAGGAGCTGTTCTATTGCAAGGCGAGGGTAATGAAATAAGGCCTATTGAATATGCTAGTCGTCTGTTGGCTCCAGCTGAAAAAATTATACAACAACTGAAAAGGAGGCCTTGGCAGTTGTTTGGGCAACAGAAAAGTTCCGCGGTTACCTTGATGGTCACCCTGTTGTTGTGAAAAGTGACCACCAACCGCTAAAATGGCTCCTGACTCTCAAGTCTCCAAGTGGACGTCTTATAAGATGGGCCATAAAGCTTCAAGCTTATGATATACGCTATGAATATACCCCTGGCAAGGTCAACGTTGTAGCTGATGCTTTAAGCCGTCCCCAGTGCAACGATACTAACCTTGACAGTTGTGATGTTTGCAATGTGATCATTGACATGCCACGTGTAAGTTCTGCTGATATACGAGAAGATCAGCTCGGCGATCCTGAACTTGCCAAGATAATTAATAGTCTCGAGGAGAATGATCCGGGGAACTCCCAATGGTTAGATAGAGGTTACATTATGAACCAAGGTGTTCTTTTCCGGTACGTACCAGTTTCTGATAATGAGCAACCGCAGCTTGTAGTGCCGGCCTCTATGCGAGATAAAATCCTACAGGAGAACCATGATGCTCCTACAGCCGGACACGAAGGAGTGGAAAGAACATATAACCGAATCAGCCAACATTATTTTTTCGTTGGAATGCGTAAATATATTTCTGATTATTTGAAGAATTGTTAAGAGTGATATAAACCGTCCAATCAGAAACCAGCTGGACTCTTACAGACACCAGTCCTTAATCAGCGTGGAGAAGTACTTGCTGTAGATCTCTTTGGGCCCTTGCCTGAGGACAAAGATGGTGAGAAATGGGTACTATTAGTCGAAGACACCGCTATTAGGTGGGTTGAGTTATTCGCCCTGACTGATGCCAGTGCTGAAGTATGTGCCCCAGTATTAATTAATGAATACTTACTCCGATATGGATTTCCACGTCGAATTATTTCTGACAACGGTGTCCAATTTATTTCAGCCACTATGCAACATACCTCAACATATTCTCATCCAAAATACCTCAGTGCCTTAAGACTAAAGTTTTCAGTCAATGTGTGTTACCAGTGATGATATATGGATCATAGACGTGGTCTCTTACAATAGGTCTCATAAAAAAGCTCAGAGTTGCTCAGCGAGCTATGGGGAGAGCTATGCTCGGCGTTTCTCTACGCGATCGAATCAGGAATGAGGAGATTCGTAGAAGAACCAAGGTTACCGACATAGCTCTTAAGATTTATTTGTATTTGTAGATATTTAGATTAAGATTAGCAAGCTGAAGTGGCAATGGGCGGGCCACATAGCGCGTAGATCGGACGGGCGTTGGGGCAGGAAGATTCTAGAGTGGCGACCACGTATTGGCAAGCGCAGCGACGACCGCCTGCCAGATGGACCGACGATCTTGTGAAAATCGCAGGAAGTCGTTGGATGCAGGTGGCATCGGACCGGTTACGCTGGAAAGCCATTGGGGAGGCCTATGTTCAACAGTGGACAAGTATGGGCTGAGATAATGACTATGCAACAGTGCATGTTTATAGTAGGCATAAAACAAAACCTCATACCGCTGTATCACCCAGAAGCGAACCCAGCTGAAAGGAAAAATCGGGACTTAAAAACTCAATTCTCCATATTGGTCAAGAACGAGCATCGTATATAGCCAAAGTTCCTATCTTCGGTGGGATTTGCTATGAATAGCGCCACGTGTTCCTCTACTGCAGCCAGTCCCGCTCAGCTTATGTTCGCTCGAGAGATGCGTACTCCGTTTAACGCACAACGTGATTTGAGAGCTATATTGGACAAGGAGAATTTCCTTCCTCAGATCACTCCTTATCTTCGTCGTTTTCTTAAAAATTGGAATACTATCCGCCATAGTTTTGAATTTCATCAGGACGTTCGTAAGACGCAAGCTGACAAGACCCGACAGATTGGTTCAACTTATGAAGTAGGTAATTTGATGTTCATCACTACTCATTTACTTAGTGATGCATCCAAAGGTAGAACCCGAAAATTCATGCCAAAACGTGATGGCCCTTATCGTATAAGTAAAGTCTTTAGTCCTACTAGTTATGAGGTCACCCATCTAGATTCTCAAGTATTAGGTAAATTCCATGTTCCTGATTTAAGAATATATCATAACAAGCTTGGTTTGGTGTCAGCTCCAGTACAGCCTCGTCGTTTGCGTGGACGACCGCGTCAAATTATTACTGCCGAGTCTCTCACGAGGCGTGTTAGTGACTCGGAGGGGGAGGATATAACGCCGTCCTCCACTTTCCAAACGCATCCCTTAGTTCCCGCCGCGCCACCCGCGTCGTGCGCGCCGCCCGCGCTCCCGCATGAGCCAGTCGCAAAAAGCTCCCGCATACGCCGGTCATGCCGTAAAGATATTAGCCGCCCCGCAAGCCACCGGACCTAGACGCGCCCAATTGTCTCGATACGATTATAATTTTAGATACTAGCGCCCTAGTTTATCTACCACGGTTCTGTAAAATACCCAGGAATATTAAAAGTACATTACGGAAGGAATGGTTGTAGTTTTTCTTCAAACCAACGGAGAACGAAACCCACGCCGCCCGCTTGAGCTTGCCACAATGGGTTATTAATTAAAATATTTAATATAAAAAAAAAACCAAAACAACGTTTATTATACTTTACTCCTTGTACGTTACTGAAAACCTTACCTCTTAATAGTAATCTTTTTAGTACTGCCATATTTGCAGATTTATCTGAATGTACTCATATGTATGCAAATTGCAAATATTAAAGTATCAAGTAGACATGGAAACAATGCCTCACTGTTGTTGATTCGATTATTTGTATCTAAAACAGTGTAAAGATTTGAATCCCAATATGACTCATTTGGAACATTTGAATCGGGTAAATTCAAGCACAGTCGGCCTACCGACTAAAATCTTTTCGCATATTCGTTCGTTATGTGAGTTTGTAAGTTTAGTAAATGTAAGATTGAGATTCAGACTGGAATGAACTATAAAATATTTTGTTTGTTCTGTAAGATTAGCGCCTTAGTATACTAACTGATGAACTGTGTGTGTGTGAATGATGTACGCTGTTGGCCGCGAGGCCTTTACAGCTTCACCAGACTTAAAGGCGAGCGTGCAACCACTACGCTCTAGCCAGCCAGAAGGGCAAGAGGCGACATACTCGAGGGCGCCTCTTGGAGGCGCCCTCGGTTGGGACAGTCGCTGTAGGGGGACGGGTGCACTACTAAGTGCACCGGTCAACCGCCGGCTATGGGAGGGGATCTACTACTACGTCGTCGTCGTCGCCCGTATTCTGAGCGGAAAGAAGGGATGACAAAGCATCGGGGGGGTCGGTGAGAACATGTCGCGGCCGGCGGTGGCGGCAGGGGTCGGGGGGGAGATCGTAGTCGGCGGTGGCTGCGATTAACGGATTCGCATGGGTAGATGCGTTCGCGAAGTGACGTGTTGACGCCTTTTTAATAAAGGCGCGAATAGGTTCGAGACCTAGATCGGAGTGGAGGTCGACGTTCCGTACGAACCAGGGGGCTCCTACGGCTTTACGGAGGAAGCGGTTTTGAACCACTTGGAGTTTATCGATGTGAGAGGGGGCCGAATGCCCGAACACAACACACGCATAAGTCATGATGGGTCGAACGCAAGTTTTGTAAAGTGTCACCTTATTTCTAAGGGACATTTTACTCCGCTTGCAGATTAACGAATGGAGACGACCGAGCACAAATGATGCTCGGTGACGGACCCGCTTGATGTGCGGGCCGAAGGACATGGTACTGTTTAGGGTGACCCCTAGATATTTGACCTCTTTGACCCAGGGAATGGGTCGGTCGAACATGGTCACTTGGCCGAGATTACTTCTAGGGCGGCGCAGGGAGTGGCGCGGGGTGGCACCCCTGGAGAAGAACACCGCAGCGCTCTTGTCCGGGTTCACCTCAATACGCCACTTCCTGAACCAATTCCCTAGGGAATTGGCGGATGCCTGAAGGTGTCTGGTAATGAAACCCTTATTCCTATGCGAGACGTAGAGAGCGGTATCATCCGCGAATAGGGCTAGATGCGCCTTACTCGAACGAGGAATGTCGTTCGTGTAAAGGCTAAACAGGAGCGGAGAGAGAACTGAGCCCTGTGGGACTCCAGCACTGATGGAGTGGGAAGTGGAGCGCGTCATTTCGACGCGATAACGGAAGGCGCGATTCGACAAGAAGTCTCGTAAGATGAGCACGAGTCTGTCCGGCACACCCAATTGGTAGAGCTTGTAGATCAAGCCGTTGTGCCAGACTTTGTCGAATGCCTTCGCGACATCTAGGAAGAGGGCGCCCGTGTAGATTGGTTTGGGTCTATTGAGACCGGAGAGGATGTGCTCCGTGATGCGGTGCACTTGGTGGACGCAAGAGTGTTTGGCTCGAAAGCCAAACTGCTCGTCGATAAGGATACCCCTGGACGTTACGAAGTCCTTGAGCCTCGCCAGAAGGAGGCGTTCGTATATCTTGGCCAGGGAGTTGAGGAGACTGATAGGGCGGTAGCTCGCGGGGAGATTGCGAGGTTTGCCGGGCTTGGGAATGCCAATGACGTCCGCCTCCTTCCACTTAGCGGGGACGGTGCAGTTCGTCATGGCGGCGTTCAAGATGGCCACCAAGAGGCAGATGAGTTGGGCGGGCAGGCATTTCAGAACGCGATTCGAAATACCGTCAGGGCCGGGGGCTTTTTTAGATTTAAGACCCATAATCACATCTTCGACCTCCGTTTGCGTGATAGGAGGCAAGGAATCGACGGGGGGGAGGGATGCCCTGCGCTCGACTTCCCTGTCTACCGCGTCGACGTGGGACTGGTCGACGGACTGAGAGCTGGGGGCGCACTGGCTCTCGAGGGAGTCGGCGAGAAGCTCGGCCTTTTCGTCGTCGTCGAAGGCTGGGGGCGCTGCGCCTGAAGGGCGGGACAGCGGGGGCATGTCAGTCGTGGAGTCGGATTTAAGGCTACGCGCCAGCTGCCAGTAGGCCAGATGCGACAGCGCGATGCCCTCTAGGAGGACACCCCACCGTTCCTCCCGGACCTCCGCGACACGACGCTTTACCTCTCGTTGTAAAGCGCGCATCCGGGCCCGATTGGCTTCGGTGGGGTAGGAGTCGTACGCTCGGATGGAAGCATTCTTGGAACGAATGAGATCCCTAACATCGTCCGGCAGTCGAAAGCGGTTGAGGTAGAGATCTTCCGCCTCGACTTGCTTGGACGATCGACTGACAGCCGATCGGATGTGTTCGGTGAAGGCATCTACGGCCTGATCGGTGTCCTGAGGGGACGGGATGGAGTCCGAGCTGAGAGGCAGGGGGGGAGGGTCGGCATCCGCCAAGGCCGTGCTTAGCGCATGCCAATCCACCACCGTCTTTTTGGGTCGCTGAGGGGCGGAAGGGGGGGAACCGAGTCTCATGACTACAGGTCGATGGTCAGAGTCGAGTTCCTGGACTACTTCCAAGGAGTGCAGCCGTAGGGTGACACCCTTCAGAAGCGCCATGTCCAGGACGTCGGGTCGGTGATTGGGATTGTTAGGATAGTGGGTAGGGTGCATGGGTGCGATGACGTCAAAGTCGAGAACGTCGACCAGGGCGTCAAGGCTCCTACCGTTAGGGGTAGTGGTGAGACCGTTCCAGGCCACGTGCTTGCTGTTGAAGTCGCCCGCCAGAATGACGGCGCTTCCCAGATTGAGGAGTGCTTCAAAGTCACTCCTGAGAACGGATTTAGTGGGGGAAAGGTAAACGGAGGCGATCACGATGGGCTGGTGCCCCGTGAGAGAGACGCGACAGACCGAGGCTTCGATGTTGGTGAGCGCGGGGGGATCGAGAGGGATGCAGTGCAGGGACCTCCTGTAGTAAATGAGAGTACCGCCTCCGCGGGAGCCGATTCTGTCATTGCGCACGTGGTTGTAGTTTGCGATCCTAGGATCGCGTTGTGCGGGCTTCAGGAAGGTTTCCTGCACGAGGAGGATATCAAGTTGGTGATCTCGGAGGAAATCAGCAACCTGATCTCGCTGGGAGCGAAGGCCATCGGCGTTAAAGAACGCCAGGGATAGGTTGTGGGGCTTTTGGCGGGGAGATCGTAGATCCATTATTGGGTGCGGGGGGGTTGGGTTTTGAGGGACGCCAGGACGTCATAGACGTCCCTGTATTCCGCGGCCAGGAGAACCTGGTCCGCCAAGTTGGTGGCGGCGCGGAGTCGAAGGGCGAGTTCGCGGACTCTGGGGAACAGTGCGGGGCTTATAACCGCCGAGACGCTCATTATCAGGTCGACGTCCTGACTGACGTTAGAGGGCGGAGGGGGACAAGCCGCCACCGGCTGGATCGCCGGCGCGCGCTTCGGGGGGCGGGCGGGGCCCACTGACGCAGGGTGGGAGGCCGCGGTGTAAGGCAGCGGCTTCACCCACGCGTTGGCGCCGAGGGACGGCCTGAGCGGCGGGGGAGGGGGGGTCAGCTTCAGAGGCGCGGGAGCGCGGGGAGCCGTGGTCGCTGGCGCAGAAGGCACCGGACGAGGGTGCGCTGAGGGCGCGGGGGGGTGTTGCGCTGAGGGCGCAGAGGGGGAGGCAACCGCGCGGGGGCGGCGGCGGCCGCCGCGCCTCGCCCGGCCGCGCTACCCCTTCGGGGCCTTGGGGCAACCGCGATAGTTCGCGGTGTGCCCCTTGGTGCCGCAGAGGACGCAGCTGGGGGGCTCGGCCGCCGTCTCCTTCGAGCGGGCGCACTGGGAGGTCGCGTGGTCCCCGATGCACTTAACGCATCGAGGGCGCGCGTGACAGTTTCGGGCAGAGTGACCGTACAGTTGGCAATTGTGGCACTGCCCGGGCGTGCCACGTTTGTGGGGGGCCTCCACGGAGAGGCCAGATATATGGCACACGGCCTTCAGGTCGAAGACCCTGCGGCCGGACTCGGTGCGGTCGAGGACGACCAGCACCATGTCGTACGCCTCCTTGGAGCGCCCATTGACCATTCTGTGCACCTGGCGCACAGGAAGGTCCTGGGACTGGAGGTCGGCCTTGATGACGGCGGTGTCCAGCTCCCTCGGGACACCGCGGATTACCACCCTGAGCTCCCTTTCCTCCTCCAGGGTGTATGTGTGATAAGCGATCTTGTTGGATCGCAGGAACGCGGATAGCCGTCGGTGGTCGTCCGAAGACGCCACCTTGACGGCTATGCCTTGCGCGGTGGAACGCGCGTGCGTGTAGTTTATCTGGCGATTATATATCGCCTTGGAGATGCGCTCCCAGGCGCTCTTGTCCTGAATGACAAGCGGCGGGGGAGTGATGTTCGGACGTGCGGGGCGCGCGAGGGGGAGGCCCTCGCGGCCGCGTCGGGAGACGGAGACGGCCGGGGGCCGGAGGGGCCGGGAGAAACGGAAACGTTTCCGGCCTTCTGGATTTTGGGTGGCGGCGAGTCGCGCGGTTTGCGCGCCCGCTTCCCATTCGCGATGGGAACGAAGTCGTCCTCCGACGAGAGCGACGGGGACGGGGACCGGGCGGGGGCGGCGCGTCGCGCGGACGCGCGCTCGACCTCCATATCCGAGTCCGAGAGAGGCTCGGACCCGCATGGTGAGACGGGGCGGTCGGCGGGGGTCTGGGGCTGCGCCCCTACATTAGTTCGCGGCGCGGCGCACGGAGTCGCGGGGCGCGCAGAAGGCGCGGGGTGCGCGGGGCCGGGGGCCGACGCGCGCGCGGGCGACGCGTCGGTCGAGGCGGGCGAGTACGTCGCCCTGAATTCCCGGACTATGTCCGGGCAGCGTAGGACGATGTACTTCGTGAGCTCCCGGACGAACTCCGGAGGGAAGTCTTCCGCCATTTCCAGAGGGGAAATGGCAGGGCGAGTGAACTAAAAAAAAATAAATAAAAAAGGGCCCTAAGACCCGGGCGTGAACGTTGCCCTGATCCCCCCACCGGGCAGCGGCGGGGGGGTGGCACTACCGGGGAGACGCGGTGTGCCCCTTCGCCTTAAGGGCGAACGGCAGCACCAAACCCTAGCTGCTCCGGGGCGAAGAGAACCGCCGCACGGAGAACACTAATATCAAAAACAGTTATGAAACTCACCGTTGAGAAAAACAAAGACCGCGGGAGGGCCGGCCGCGCCGTTAGCCGACGCGGCTGCCTAGCAACCCACGTGCTTGGTCACGCCGGGCGATACGCGAACCGTACCTACACGGGACGCAAAAGCATACGCACAGCGAATGCAAACACGTAAACACGCAAGCACAACACACGTAAGCACAGCCGCGACAAACCACGTAGGTCACGGAAAACGACCGTTACTAAAAGCGCGGGAAGGCCGACCGCCGTCAGAACGGCGAGTCTACCTAACGGCTCGCCTTGTTGCTACGCGCGAGCCAGACGCGGAGAAGTAACGTCGCAAGCCCGTATATGCATACGTATACACGTATATGAGCCAACCAGAACACCACTCCACGCAAGCGCAGGCGTTTCCAACAAAGCAAGTCGAAATCGAATACTACGTAACACGAAAATAGCGAGCGGGCGGGCAGCGCAGTGACACGACCGAACGCGCGCGAGGCACAGCCAGAACTAACTGATGAACTTAAGATTGAGATTCAGATACAAATTAGGCGTTTTTACAAGATTTTATTTAACCTTCCTCGGTTCTTCGGGTCATATTGACCCGAAACTGAAATTTAACTGGCCATAAAAGTCGTAATTATTAATATCATTTATTACGACTTCATGATAATTATTAATTATGCATTCACTATATTTTAGTATTGTAAAATTATGGTGAAGTCTCTTATCTTAAGAAAATTAAGTTTTTTCCGTCTTAGGTTCCTCGGGTCAATAATACCCTAGTATGAAAAAGATCCTAGGGTCAGAAACATATACTTACAATTTATAGATGTTATATCTCAATCACTTAGTGCTGTATAGCACTTCTAAATACCAATCTAACCAGCCTAATCACAAGGGGGTTACGTTGTATAGTTCACATGTTCCTCTGGCCACCTTCCGACTCTATCATCAGACCAACTCCTTGGTACCATATTAGTCATCGGACTTACATACGTATGCCAAGTTTCAGCTCAATCAGATAGATACCTGCAAGTGCTTGAAAAATGTATCACAAGATTCAAACTAGAAAGAAAAACACATACGAACATTGCAAGTTAACCTTCCTCGGTTCTTCAAATACTCCTCGCGACATGTTCTCACCGACCCCCCCGATGCTTTGTCATCCCTTCTTTCCGCTCAGAATACGGGCGACGACGACGACGTAGTAGTAGATCCCCTCCCATAGCCGGCGGTTGACCGGTGCACTTAGTAGTGCACCCGTCCCCCTACAGCGACTGTCCCAACCGAGGGCGCCTCTTCGAGGCGACGAACTATGAGAGTCGAGGAAGCCAGAGAGGTATGTAAGGAAAGAACCTGTTGGAACTCTGTACTCTCTGCCTACCCCGCAAGGGATCTGGCGTGAGGTTATAGATAGATAGATAGATAGACTTAGCGTGTTATTGATGAAGGTAGTTTGAGAAAAATTGTTTATTTACATTTGTATGCGGTTAGATTACATTATTTACGTGAGACGGTTACTTTTATTTGATTCATTGGTTGTTTGGACTTGATGTGTTCCGCTGGTGTATGAAATGGCTTACAATTTGTCTGAAGCTATGATTTCGCAAATCCTAAATTACGATATAAATTTCTTAGATGAAATAATTAGTGAAACAGAGAATAGTTTGGATGAAAATCCTACCGACAATATTCAACCCAGTTTAGACAATGAAAGCAGTAGTGATGAAACAAATAGCGATGAAGAGCCTCTTTCAAGGTACATTACCAATATCAGTGCTAATGAAAACCAAATGCTATCAAAAAATGGTGAATTTGTGTGGTCAAGAACCCCATTGGAAGTCAGAGGTGGTTTGAGTAGTGCAAACCTAATAAAACTTACACCGGGCTTTACCAGGTACGCCTCTAATCGCATACATACATTTAGAAGTTCTTTTGATTTATTTCTGAATAAGAAATAAACCAAAAAAAATTCTAAATGTATCTATGTCTAAATGAACTAGTAAATGTTTCACGGGAATTAGTACAACGAGTGCAGTCAGGTGTTACTGAGACAACGAATACTCCCACTACTCAGAGTTCTAATAAAAGAAAAAGGTGTAGTGTATGTCCACCTTCAAAAGATGTAAAAACATCAAAAATCTAAAAAAATGTAAGAAACATATATGTCCGAAACATTTTGAAATTTTGTGCCTTTCGTGTTGCCAAGAAAATGAGTAGTATATATATATATATATAGTCGTTTAATGTTTCCTTATTTTTATTTAATAAATGTGTCTTAGAAATAATTAGATTTTGTATTTAATTTAAAACAATTACTTCATATTTTTGAATTCGGGTCAACATGACCCGAAGGCCTCAAGTGTTTATAGTATTTGAAGATGTGTGTGTGTGTGTGTGAATGATGTACGCTGTTGGCCGCGAGGCCTTTACAGCTTCACCAGACTTAAAGGCGAGCGTGCAACCACTACGCTCTAGCCAGCCAGAAGGGCAAGAGGCGACATACTCGAGGGCGCCTCTTCGAGGCGCCCTCGGTTGGGACAGTCGCTGTAGGGGGACGGGTGCACTACTAAGTGCACCGGTCAACCGCCGGCTATGGGAGGGGATCTACTACTACGTCGTCGTCGTCGCCCGTATTCTGAGCGGAAAGAAGGGATGACAAAGCATCGGGGGGGTCGGTGAGAACATGTCGCGAGGAGTATTTGAAGAACCGAGGAAGGTTAACTTGCAATGTTCGTATGTGTTTTTCTTTCTAGTTTGAATCTTGTGATACATTTTTCAAGCACTTGCAGGTATCTATCTGATTGAGCTGAAACTTGGCATACGTATGTAAGTCCGATGACTAATATGGTACCAAGGAGTTGGTCTGATGATAGAGTCGGAAGGTGGCCAGAGGAACATGTGAACTATACAACGTAACCCCCTTGTGATTAGGCTGGTTAGATTGGTATTTAGAAGTGCTATACAGCAGTGTTAAGGGTCTGATAATGTATATGAGGTACAAGGTCTGGTATTGTATATGTTTTTTTTATGAGACGGCGTTAGCGTAAAATCGCGTATTAGACATCTGCCTACCTATGTCAAATTACAAAATAAACTATATATAATATATAAACTATAAATAATATATTATATACCTGTGGAGGTAACAGCTATTATTATTTTATATGTACTGACGCGGAATGGTCATAATATTATACCATAGCAATGAAATTTAAATGAGATCATCTAGTACCAATACAAAAGTCAATGCAAAAAGAATCATCAAAATCGTTTCATAAATTAGGAAGTTATGTTATGTCTGAATATAAAATATATACAGGGTAGAATTTTGAGAGGGGGCAGTAAGGGCAGCTACCTCAACCATTGTAGAATTAGGAAATCGGTCTTATAAAACTATCCTATCTACGGGAAAACTTTTTTGCGATTTCAAATTTTTCCGGTACTCCAATCTTGGTATAGTCCGTATTAGTTCTACCTTATGGTCACCGTACTGCATCGTAATGGGTGCGAACAAGACACCAGGCTCCGGGCTATAGCTCTCAATCATCCTGGTTTCTCGGGTTGTTTAAATCATAGAAAATTCAGTGTTGTGTCTGTGAGTAAGAGTTTAATTTTCTTTGGCAAATTTTTGACAGTACTCAATCCTTTGTTTTATATCCAAGGTAACTACTAATGGCGATTCGATTAGATTATCTGCGGCTCTCCGGCCATTTATGAATGAATTAGGTATTCGAATGATTCGCCGCTTCTCGCGCCATTTCCGCGCCAAAACGGAAGTTGGAAGCTTTATATTGAGATGGCATATAGAGCCTCGGTTGCAAAATGAAGTTTTGCCCTTTGGGTAGTACTGCTTTTACTGAAGATTAGAAGTTTGACCTCTATATGAGTTGGCATTGTGCCCTCCACCCCGCGAGGGTCTGTTATATGCCATGCCCGTATTTAGATAAATCTGAACCCTGAAAAGCATGTTGATGTCCGTGTGATGGAACTGTTGATTTTCGTGATTTAGAATCCCACCGCTACGCCTATATTCCCCAAGCGGGAGTGGGAGTGGTGTACTGTGTACACTCACTTGTCATTCAACAATGTAAGGTCTCATGTAGTAGAGGATGAGTTTATTGATATTACACCGAGCACAGTGCCAGATTCCAGACGAGTTTTTTTTTTATCGAAAAATTAGTTTTTTCGATATAGGATTTAAACCGACGACCTTGTGATCTCTATGCGCATTACCAATGAGACTTTACTATTGTATTAAATTGTACATACTAATATAGATGTTTAAAGATTCGTTTTTAAGATTTGTATTATAATACGTATGTGAGAACTTATATAAATTACTCGCAGTAATTCGAAATCATAATTTAGATTTGTCAGTTACGATTTTGCATGAAGTAAATATTTTTTAAACATAAATTGTATTTTCTTATCGATAAATCCTGTACTAGTTATCACTTGCCTAATCACGCACTAACGCAGATTCACAAACTCACACCGATATAAAATTGACACGCTACCGCGGCGATATGCGGTGTCTAGGTGTGTGTGTGTGTGTGTGAATGATCTACGCTGTTGGCCTCGAGGCCTCTACAGCTTCACCGGATTTTAAAGGCGAGCGTGCAACCACTACGCTCCAGCCAGCCAGAAGGGCAAGAGGCGACATACTCGAGGGCGCCTCTCCGAGGCGCCCTCGGTTGGGACAGTCGCTCCTCGGAGAGGCGGCGGTGTCTAGGCATTCTTCGTCTATGGATGCGATACTGTGATGCGCAACGATTCAAAGATCGATTTTACTTGGAATGAATCGACATGACTACAATAGGGTTGTATATAAAAATCGAAGTGTTAGTCGATTAATCGCTTATTAATCGTATATTTATAATCGCATATTTATTCTTCCAAACATTCAACGTAACTTCTGGAGTGAGACGATGATTAAGGTCACATTTTTAGCTAATTCTTGTGTATGTGTGATCTATATGACAAGAGGGCGAGTGTGCAACCACTACGCTCCAGCCGGAAGAACGACCTCCGTTTGGGCTATCGCTATGGGAGAGGGCGTATACAAAGTATCTCGCCGTCGTGCTCTGCACCGGCCGGCGGTCAAAGGATTCTTTGACCTAGGTCGCTGACGAGGTCGGTGTCTGATCCTGTGTGCGGTATCTGTATCCGAAAGAAGGGAAGTAAGGACATCGGGAAGGTCCGTAAGAATTTGCCGCGGATGGCGATAGCGGCTGTTAGGAGGGTAGTCAGGTGTATAGTCAGCGGCGGCTACGATAAGGGGGCTTAAATGGTTGGACGCGTTCGCGAAATATCGGGTCGTCGCCTTGATAATATAGGCTCGAATTGTTTCAAGACTGAGATCGGAATTCGAAATTCTTGGTATGCATTCAGTTTCATAACAAATTCAATATAATTGTCCAAAGCTGGACATAGGCCTTCCTATTTGCTAAACTAAAACTTATTATGTGAATACCAGCGCTATTTATTTTTAGAATATGGTTCACTTTAGGACAGAATCAAGTTGTGTCAATTTCGTTGCTTGGATACGATAGATGTTTTGGGTGTTTGTTTATTTATTTATCATTACCATTGGATATTAAGATATTAATTTGGGATCTCAATAAATTTATGTTAAAATGGCTAGCAAAAAAGAAGATAATAAAAGTAAATATACTATTATACCTCGCAGTAGCTATGTTGTGGAATCTTAAATATTATTTTAGGACCCATTCTTGAAAGTCGTAATTTTAATTTTTATTTATCCATCCGTTGATTTTTATTATATTTTTCAGTACACCCTAATAATGAGTTGGAAAAGAAAATTATTGAGGCATTCGAAGTGTTCGACCACTCTGGAAAACAAGTGGTTGATGTGAGAGAAATCGGAACAATTCTACGCTCATTAGGTAGTTACCAACACGACAGACACTTTGACACACAAATGATGAATGAGCCATCAACCTCAGCCGGTGGCTAACGTCAAGCAGTTAACATTTTCATGCATTTTGTATGGACTCGCCGTATGGCGGTGTAGCAAATGGCGACTACTCGCCATACTCGCGACTCAGTGTCCGTGACATGCGACCGTGGTCGCACCTCGCTACACATAACGTTTACAGCAGAAACAGTGTTACAATTGTGGTCGCCACCGACTACTCCCGGCGGCCACCGAACACTCCTGGCAGCCACCGAGCACTCGTGGCGGTTACCGCCCATCCTTGTCTGCGCGGTACCAAAGGAGATTGTGCGTAACATCCACCGCTAGCTGTCACGGGTCCGTGCATGGAGCCTAAAATATGTCATAATACCTAGTCCTATTTATTCATTTTCGAATAGCAGAATAAATTAGTGAAACTGACAAACACAAACATGCACGCACGCACGCAGGCACACACGCACATTGACACACACACATAGCAACACTAGGTGGCGATTTTCGCATTTAGCAAGTAATGCCCACGATGCCCACGACCATGTACTCTATTAACATTTCAATGTCCGTTGTTTTGATAATAAACTGTTTTAATAATAGTTATATCAAATAGATGTAAATAAAGTAATATATATATAAAAATAATTATTTATCTCTCTACAGAGCTATATCAGGGTCTTTTAATATTATTATAATACTTATATGTATTTAATTATTGCCTACCCCGCAAGGAATCTGGTTTGATGATATAGACAGATAAATTTTAAATAGCTGACGTAAAGGATAGCGATTATTATTTTATTTGGTAATGTTTTTACGGCTTCAGTTGTCGAAGTAGACAGGCTAACATGAGTGCCTTTTTGTCACAAAAAAGGTATTATTTTTATTATTTTAACTGTTGGAAAGTTATATTTTAGGATGCTGTCCGACTGAAGCGGAAATCCAAGAAGTTATTTTGGCGACTGAGAATAAAGAAGCCACCGGGAATGTGCCACTGATTAACTTTTTGCCGTATATGTGCAAAGCTATGATGCAACACAGGTCAGTAAAATGATATTACGGCCTTAGTTACGCACTGTGTGCGTAATGCCAGTTAGATATTTTAAAAAATTTGTTCAAAAGCTTTTTGTGTGTGTGTGAATGATCTACGCTGTTGGCGGCGGGGCCTACCTGTAGGTAGGCCGTAGGCCTCAGCTTTACCGGCGAGCGTGCACACACTACGCTTGAGCCAGAAGGGCAAGGGGACAACTAGCTTAAGGGCGCTTCAAGGAGGAACAACCTCGGCTTGGGCAGTCGCTATGGGGGAGGGCGTATACTAGGTGTCTCGCCGTGGTGCTCTGCACCGGCCGGCGAGCAAGTGATTCTTTAGCCTCGCCGACGAGGTCGCTGTCTCACCGGCCCTCCCGATGCCCTAACTCCTCTCTGATACAGATATGGCATACAGAATCATTCAGAATTCGCTGACGAGGTTGTAGAATCTTTTGCCCGCTGGCTGGTGGCGAGAACAACATGGAGATATCTAATATATGCCTTCCTAATAGCGATAACCCAAGCCCAGGCTGTTTCTCCCTGAAGCACTCTCGCGCCCTTACGGCTGGAACATAGTTATTGTACGTTCGCCCTCTTGGCCGGTGAATCTGTAAAGCCCTCGCCAATGCACAGAGTTTGAACCGCACTCGCTATGACTAATTGATTAATTTTTGTTCAAAGGTTTTATCCGGCTAGCGCCGAGATGTTGCTGGCAGCTTTTCGTTACTTCGACACTGAGGGTCGTGGGTACCTCACCAGGGAACGATTCACGCAACTCATGTTAGAAGAAGGAGAACCGTTTACGCAGGTATGTACATATTTATTATCAGCCTGCAATAGTCCACTGGATAAAAATTTAGATGCGTACCACCTTAATAGGGGAATGGGAATGGTCCCCCTTCCTCGCTGAAGACCCATAGTTTTCAACGTTTTTTTAGAATTTAAGGGGTTTAATTTCTTTCTCCCTTGGAGGTAGGAGGGACCTTCAGAGATCACGCCACACGCCATATGACCAGATCATTGGCATTTCAGCTAGCTATTCGTGTGGTCTATGTGGATAACATTGGTTCTCGGTTGGTATGGGATTGTAATGCTGTTTAGGATTATTTATTTTAATAAGTTGCACCATCAGTATTTTTACTGAATCATTCAAAATTATATTGCAGTCTAAGTTCGCCATAAAATAGGAGTCAGTCTCTTGAGATAACGACTATGCTACGCCCCGTCACAGTTAATACGCGTGTTTCAGCAACCTACGGGTTGATAATCTTCTCTGATGTTACTTCAATTAATCCAGGAGGAGTTCGACGAAATGATGCAAACAGCTCTAGATCCAGTTACGGACACGGTGACGTACGAATATTACATCAATCAGCTGATGGTACGTATGTGCATAGCCAGTCGGTGTCAATTCATCCTATTTTTTTTTATCAACTTTATAATTTAATATCATTGATTTGCGTGAAACCGGATTCTCGCACTTAAAGAGAAAATAGCGCTTTACGATTGCAGTAGCTCTACCTCGACTTGTATTTTTACGCAAGTTCTTGGGAATACCACTATCTCTTTGGCAGTATTATCATAATCTTACTATCAGTGAGAAAGAGACAGATCTAGTTACCTGCACCTTTTCGGTGAAAAAAGTCGTTACATTGTCTGAAACCCTTCATGGAGACCTCTCGGATATGTAAGAGGAAATAAATGACGCCGTCGCCTAGTCATTATTGACTAGTGTGATACCTGTAGGTATGTCATGCCACTTTGTCGCGGCACCACTGGGGGTGATCGAATTAATTTGTACATATTTATCGTTATACGCCATTAGTAATGTTTCCTAGCGGGGTAATTAAATGCCGAATAACGTGCCAAGTATTCGGCGGTTATTAGGAGCTGTACACACAAAACAGTACGTCGAATGAAAGTACACACAAACACTAGTACTAGTCTTGTTAGTACACCTAATACTGCTTCCATGTCGCCGAGTCACTCGTAGTATCCGTATATCGTTGCTCAGGTCGCCGGTGTATTCCACTTAGATCGCTTGTTCTCGATTTGATCGCTGTCGCTTCCGAAAAGAGACTGTGTTCGTCCCCGCGCTCTGTGTTCCTTTTGTACTCGTAGGAAAGTTTTAGAACGGACGCGAACCCTCTAAGTACATCGAACAATAGCCGGCGCGCCTCACAAATCGATATTATTATCACATACCTATTTGTACGTTAACAAGTAGGTACTTGTTTACCGCGACCGCGTCGCAGCGATAATTAAACCTAGACCTTTTAGCCCTTAAGCGCGGATTATAGATCTATCTTGACGGATCAATAGGGGACCTAAGGGCAGTGTTGGGCAAAAATCAATTGATTAAACAATTGACAATTAACAATTGATTAACTGTAATTGCAGTGTTATGCAATTAACAATTGATCAATTGTAATTGCAATGTTTTGCAATTAATAATTGATCAATTGTAATTGCAAAACAACGCAATTACAATTGATCAATTGTTAATCGTTTTATGCACATTTACGATTAAACAATTAACAATTAATCATCAAAAAAAAGCACACCTAACGTATGCGCAATGTGGGAGTATACAATGTACACTTCTGTCTGGTGTTGTAAGGCTTGAATCGGGAGTACGAAGCTTGAGTGAATGCTTGCCTTCTAAAAAGACTTAAGACAAAAGAAGACATAATCATCTATGAGATTTTAGGAGATGCTGATAACTGAAATGGCGTTTATTTTTGGATCAAAGATGGCGTCGCGACTTCTTATGAATAATCAATATGGGCATCGTTTTTGGGTTTTAAGGGTACGCTGATTACGAATATCGCGCAAATTAAACGCTATGTTCTTTATCGGCATTCGCAAAAACCCCAAAAATGATATCCATATTAATTTAACACCAATATCAATCTACTTGTACTTGTGAATATCAAACTAACCAACCTAAACACGAGGGGATTATGTTGTCCAGTTCACATGTTTCTATGGCCAACTTCCAACTTCATCATCAGACCATCCCCATGGTACCATATTATTGTATTGTCACCAAACTTACATACGTATGCCAATTTCAGCTGAATCGGATACCGTAAGTGCTTGAGAAAAGGATCAGAAGAGTTGAACCGGAAAGACAGACAGACATATGAACAGTGCAAGTTAAATAAAAGTAACACCGTCACGCCTATATTCCCCAGAGGGATTGGCAGAGGTGTACTGAGTACACTCACGTTTCGCCGACGATGTTAGGTCCCATGTAATAGGGGGCGAGCCTATTGCCATATACCGGGCACAATTCCAGACTCCGGACTGCTACTGGGAATTTTTCGTTAGAAAAACTACATTTGTCTGACCTACGATTTGAACCCAGGACCTCGTGATCACAAAGCGATGCGCTTTGCCACCAGACCAACGAGGTAGAAAGCAGTAGTAAGGCAGGGAGCAAATAAAAGCTTGTAAAAAATAAGTATTCTATTTTGTCCATATAAAAATGGAATATTTTATAAGTTCCCGTTCCATAAAGCATTCAAAATTCGGCCAATACACTGCACCCCTCTGCCAACCCCCCGTGGTAACCAAATGTTTGTTTATAAAAAGGTACCTAAACTTTAAAGAAGCGCGCGCGCACTTCGCCTTTCGGCAGTGTCACGAGCCGACAAGTGCGCGCGCGTCACTAGTAGGGTTGCCACCTTTTATTTGAGCAAATTAAGTACATTGGTTTTTAAAGGTAGGCAAAAAAGTACATTGTATCAAAATAAAGTATTATTTATTTCACTTTATTATTTTGTTTAAAAACATATTTATTATTACTTTTAGAACTTTTCAGTCATTGTTATCATTGCTAAACACCTTCACAGCATGTTGACAGTCAATAATAACTTGAATAGATTAGTAAGAATTAAGAAGTGCTTATAGTTTTTACTATTTTCTTTAAGTTAGATGTAATAATGTTTTTTTCTTAAATCTAGTACCATAGATTCGGATTTTAACACCAGACTTCATCTACTTTGTGTATAATGAATCTTAAAAGTACTTTACAGTTCTCATAATGTACAAGATATACTTACCCTAAATAACGCACGATACGTACTTTATAATAAACTACGGGTAGCAACCCTAGCTACTCGTCGCCTTTCGGCACCGGCACGAGCCGACAAAGGGCACGTGCGTAGGTAACTAGAGTCGGTCGGTAATGCCACAGTATCTATCTATCCAGTAACTTATCAAAGTCGTTTTAGTGGTATAATTACCAACACTCCCCGTCAGAACGTTGTTAGCACCTTTTTTTTTCATTTATTAAAACTTATTTACTGCAGTGGTTATAAGCCTGTATTTTTTCGTATAAGTCCAGCATAATACAATTAACCACAGGGACTGTGTAAAAACAGCATAATGAAAACGTTTATAATTTTAATGTTTAGGCTTAAATATTATTTACCTTTATTGCAATTTTTTCGTTTTTTTTTTTAAACGTATCCCCACACTAGGATTTATTCCTGTGTCGTGGGTGCGTTTACAAACATGAATATTCACACACACAAATACCCAGACCGGAACAAATAATTGTGGATCACACAAAGATTTGTCCCGTGCGAGAATCGAACCCGCAACTATTAGACACAGTGGGCGGAGCGGCTTAAGCTCTTAACCACTGCGCTAAATCGTTCGTCTTTCAAAAATTGTTTCAAGAAACCTGTTTTCTCATTTTACGTATAAGTATTCTCATTATATATAAGTATTCTCGAATCTCATAGTTATTGAGAGTGTTTATGATGGATTACTCGGAAATTGTATATAAGTATATTTGTTAAAAACCACATGACTTACTAAATATCAATAGAACTATCGACGTGTAGAGCACGCGTCTGTGTGCGTGAGTTTAATTCGGACCATAAGTACTAAGATGTTTTACTGTATTATATTACACTGTGGTAGGGCACACCACATACCCCGAGCACTGAGATCCCGCGTTTCTCTGTTCATTCGGCCTGAGGATTTAGGACGAAAATATTGTCATAACTTTTTTGCGGAGCGCAAAGTATCGCGTATATTTCGACACGATCTCACTTCAGAGTACTTTTGTGTGTGTACTTTTAGTAGCAGTTGTTTAAACTAAACTAATTTCCACAAACATAGAGAAAGTGAGTGTGAATCGTGCGCACACAGGAATATTGTAGGAGCTTAAATTCATTTCTATTAAGTATATTCGCATATTTCAACGAATAATTCCACACTTTTTGGACATTATAGTCATTATGGATAAAGAGGAATATAGTTATATGTCAGTTAACACGTTGGACACGGACATCAATGAACAGTTAGATCGAGATGGGCAGTCTTCAGGGCCGAGCTCAATCACGTCGATATCTTCACCCCCGCGTCTTGCACTACTTGACGGTACATTTTACAAATATTTACCAGAAGAATCAACAGCACATATAATCACAGCTCTGTGTACTAAATGCTCGCCCGTCACTACTAAAATCAGAGGATTCGACAACTGTTCATCCAATTTTCTGAGTCACCTCAAACGGAAACATGGACAAGATTATGTAAATGAATATAAAAGATACATAAAAACAAAGAAAAATATTAAAAAAGGTGCATACATTTAAAAAAAAATACCGACTAGGGGCTTAAGAAAAGTTGAAGAGGTCCAGCCATATACACCAGAAAAATTTGCACAAAATATGATAAACTTCTTGATTGATTCTATGATCCCATTGGGGGCTATAGAAAACCTATATTTATTAGAGATGTTTAGCAACTTGAAGATACCCGATAAGAATTTGAAAGTTGTAACCGTCGAAGTTTGAGTCGCCGTATAAATATATATTATGAAGAAAAATGTCTGCCATAAAATCTGAACTAAAGGCTGTTGATTTCGTGTGCACTACAACTGATATCTGGTCGGGAAAGAAGAGAAGCTTCTTAGGTATGACTGCACATTGGATCACAAAAGATTTGAAACGTGTTTCAGTAGCATTAGCATGTCAGCGGTTCAAAGGCATTCATAGTTACGATCGTATTACTAATTTAATTAAACAAATTTATACAGAATTTGGCTTAAACAGTAATAAGGTAGTCGCAACCATTACTGACAACGGCAGTAATTATTTAAAAGCATTTCGCGCTTTTGGCGTGGAACTTACAAACATCAGTTGTGACAAAACCAGTCAGCCAGAAGATTCTTTGTTTGAAGAAATAGATGTGCAATCTGACTCAAGTCTGGACGAAGAAGAATCCGAAGATTTTATTTGCGTGCCCATATAAGATGCTGTGCGCATACATTAAGCTTATGTGCTACCGTTGATGCCAATAAAGTTTTAAATGACAAAGGTACTCCATTATCTCATATACATACCACCGCATTAAAAAAATGCAACTCTTTATGGAATGCAGCTGGTCGTCCAAAAACAGCTGAAATTATACAAGATTTATTACAACACACATTAAGTCGACCGGGTGAAACCAGATGGAATAGCCTATATGATTCACTTCAACAAATTTTATCAAATCAAAAAAAAAAATTTCAGCTTCATAGAGCTTTAAATATTAGTAATCCCATAAAAGATGTTGAATTTGATTACTTGAAAGAATATTTGACATGTGCTGCACCAGAAGCAGAAGCACTAGATATTATGCAAAGTAAAACCAATGCCTATTATGGCATTTTATTGCCATGTCTGTTTGCATTGATAAGAAAAATACAAAAAATTGAAAGGAGAGGCAATTTGATGTACTGTGCACCTTTAATCGAGGCGTATAGAATAAACGTTGAAACGAGATTTAAACAGTTTTTTAACCTTAACACTGCTGAGGCAGCACATGCAGCAATAGCTGCTGTATCGTATCCCTGTTTTAAAAATAAGTGGTTTTCTCGCTTAGATAATCAAGACCAAACTAGGGTACAGAATCTTTTTAAAACCCTTAGTTCAAAAGAACTCAATGAAGAGCCTCAACAAATTATAGCAACTAAAAGTCGTAATGAAAATTTTTTTGAATCTGATGCTGACTCAGATAGTAATATTAATGTGTCACCTACAGCGGCTGCCAGTACTAACATGCCTATAACAATGGCTGAGCTATTAATGCTACACTTTTTTGCTGAAGAAAGTGAAGAACTAAGTCTGCTGAACAAATACCCAGAAATAAAAAGAGTCTTTATAAAATTTAATACGCCATTACCAGCTTCCGCAGCAGTTGAAAGATTGTTTTCTTTTGCTACTATGACCAATTCACCAAACAGTCATAGATTATCAGATCAAATGTTTGAAAAGAGAGTCGTGTTGAAGTGCAACTTAACCTATTCAAAGAATATACAGAAAACATTTTAATTATGTGTCATTAAATCGGAACATTAATTTAAATAAAAATTGATTTTTAATATTTTTCGTTGTATATTTATTTAACACTATTGTTGCTCCTTGTTTGCTATTGTTTATCTTGAATTCTTATGACAAATTCAATTTGTCATAAGAAGACAAATTGACTTTGCGGGTCGAAAAAACTAGACCAACATGTCTCGGTTGGTTCGAGATTTAGAAACTCCGTCGTGTTTTAGATCGTTAGATTTGTCTTGACCAGTACTTTAAACTCAGATGGCGGCCACGTCCTGATGATGGATCCGGAAGGTGGCCAACGGAACTCCTAGGGTCTATAGTACTCGTCATAACCAATCAAACGGGGTAAGATGGTCTAGATATTTCCCGGTACCTACATCCTTCCATTTTCGCATTTGATATCTGTTTTGTCATTCTTTCTTCCGAATTTCTTTATGCCCGAACCAACGGAGCATACCCTTTTGCATCTTTACACTAATATTATCATTCATACCTACAAGCTTTCTTACTATGCTATTGCGAATACGGTCAATCACGGCACATCTTCCGCAGTGCTCGAATTTCGACCGCATTTATCCTACTTTCATTCTTCTTCTTATATACCCAACCGTCACTGCCATATAACAGCGTTAGGACAAGCTCTCCTTAATGCATGGCTTTCTAAGCCTTTTGGCTTAAGCCTGACGAATCACCTCGAGCCTTTCTTCTCCAATCGCCTTTCTTCTCTTTCAAACATTTCTTTCACTAAAGTTTTGGTGGCACTCTTGCATTGCCGTATATTTATTTCTTCAGCTCTGTCATACTGTCATTTACATTCAAAGAAGAAACACAGTCCTGTCACGTTTTCTTCTTACTTTGTACGAAGCTTTGTAACTCTCCGTCCCAACTTCCGCTGTGCTTTGCTTTTTTGAGCAACCACATACTTCTTTCGCGGATTCTAACAAACTCTCTTTTAGGCTATTTCAGCATTCATTTATATTCGAGTCCGAAGTACCTGCTGTCAAAAGCTTCTCCCGAACCAGAGTCTGTATGAACAGATCTTTATACATTCTTCTCACTCTTGCAACTTTTCAATTATAATTCTTTTATGGCCTCGAAAGGGTATATGCTCTCGCCATTACCTCTTCTTCTAAACAAACCACTAAACCACGTAACTATGAGATAGTATTCCGATTCAAGAGTGGGACCTCTATATGCACGGATATCTTAAAGTTTGCTCTGGAGACGGTTATCTACTAGGATCAAATCTATCATGCTTTTCTGTTCATTTCTTCTCCACGTAATATAAATCGCTTTATGTTGGAATATCGTATTTGACACAAGAAGGCCTCTTTCCAAACATGCATCTACAATGAGCTTACCCGCATCATTTACTCTCTTATCACCATAAGGACCTAGAGCAACGTCGTAAGATTGCCACCTGGTTCCCACCCATTTATTCAGGTCGTCGCACAAAATCACCTTTTCATTTGCACATCAGTCAGATTCAAAAGTTCCCTGACATTATCCCAAAACTCTCAAGCTCCTGGTGTGTCGACAAGCTTACGGAAGCGTATGCTGCATCCAAAAATACCCTAGTGAGACTTAGGATTTAAACGGACTCAGAGAATCTTGCATAGTACAGGCCATAGTCTCTCACTCCAGAAGCCAGGCGATGGGACAGCAAGATACCCACCCCCTTGCTGGCACGACCACTCAGTGGTACCCTAGACTACACGCGTCGCCTCGGGGAGACGACCCAGCCTAGATGGCTGGCAGGGGTCGCAACGAGCACGCTCTTGGACATAACCCCCGAAATGACATACCCACATTGATGTTACTTCGAAAGTCGCATCCGCCATCTTGGATTTCAAAATTAACGCTATATTCTTTATCAGCTTCCCCCAAACCCCAAAAATGACACCCATACTGATTTTACTTCAAAAGTCGCGTTCGCCATCTTGGATTCCAATATGAACGTTATATTCGTTATCAGAATCTTCTAAAACCCCAAAAATGAAACTCATATCGAATTTTACAAAAAAGGTCACAACCGCCATCTTGGATCCAGAAACTAACGCCATATTCGTAATCAGCATGCCCTAAACCCCCGATATCTATACCCATATTGATTTTAATAAAAATTTGCGCCTACCATCTTGATTTCAAAATTAACGTTATATTTGTTATCAGCATCCCCTAAAACCCCAAAAATAAAACCCATATCGATTTTACTTCAAAAGTCGCGTCCACCATCTTGGATCTTTAAATTAACGTTATATTTTTACTCTGCATCCCTTAAAACCCTAAAAGTGACACCTATATTGATTTTACTTCAAAAGTCATGTCCTCCATCTTGGATCCAGAAACTAACGCCATATTCGTAATCAGCATCCGCTAATACCCTGAAATCGTTACCCATATCGATTTTCATAAAAAGTCGCGTCCGCCATGCTGGATTTTAAAATTAACGTTATATTTGTTATCAACATTCCCTAAACCTTGAAATCGATACCCATATCGATTTTCATCAAAAGTCGCTTCCGCCATCTTGGATCCAGAAACTAACGCCATATTCGTAATCAGCATCTCATAACGTTGTATTTGTTATCAGCATCCCCTAAAACCCCAAAAATAAAACCCATATCGATTTTACTTCAAAAGTCGCGTCCGCCATCTTAGATCTTTAAATTAACGTTATATTTTTACTCAGCATCCCTCAAACCCTAAAAGTGACACCTATATTGAGTTTACTTCAAAAGTCATGTCCGCCATCTTGGATCCAGAAACTAACGCCGTATTCGTAATCAGCATCCCCTAATACCCTGAAATCGTTACCCATATCGATTTTCATAAAAAGTCGCGTCCGCCATCTTGGATCCAGAAACTAACGTCATATTCGTAATCAGCATCTCATAAAACCCCGAAATCAATACCCATCTCGATTTTCATAAAAAGTCGCGTCTGCCATCTTGGATTTTAAAATTAACATTATATTCGTTATCAACTTCTTTCAAAACCATAAAAGTGACATGCATATTGATTTTGTTACAAAAGTCACATCCACCATCTTAGATCCAGAAATTAACGTCATATTCGTAATCAGCATTCCCTAATATCAAAAATGTGACTCCCATATTTTACTTCAAAAGTCTTATCGTCGTATTTTACTTAGATCCAAAAATTCACGCCATATTTGCAATCAGTATTCCCTGAAACCCCAAAAATGACACCCATTTTACTTCAAAGGTCACGTCCGCCATCTTGGATGTGTTAAAAATATATTGTCCTGTGTTTAATTGTTAATTGTTTAATCGTAAACATGCAAAAAACGATTAACAATTGATCAATTGTAATTGCAACGTTTTACAATTACCATTGATCAGTTGTTAATTGTGAACCCTACAATTAACAATTAATTTTTCAATCGTCAATTGCAATTGATTTTTTCTGCGATTGAAATTTCAATTGTTTGGTCCTACAATTGAACAATTAAACAATTAGTGCCCAACACTGCCTAAGGGTAATTCGTTTAAAAATTAACATACTCCGATAAGAGGTTCACGAGATATCGGGGTGTATTAGTTGTAACAGTAACCATTAGTTACAATCGCAAATGGGAGTAACCTAAAATTTACTTTCTTGTTTAGTTAGCTGCTGTATGTTCTATACGAATAAAGACAGGGTCGGTGTCTAGAATTAGCTTTGTGCTCATGGAAAAAGCTGTAGTTTTCCAAGTTCTTCTATAAGTTTTTTTTTTTTTTTCCTATTAGCCACTTAACCAATCGTGTATCATAGTGGGTCGTGGGTGCGTTTACCTACAGATTAAAGTCACACAGATTTGTCTCATGCGCGAATCAAACCTGCAAGTACTAGACTAGTTCTAAAAGTAGTTTCAACATATATAATTACATGCTACCATAATGCATTGTTAAATAAACGAACACAATTTATATCTAATTTTTATTAAGAATTAAAAATAAAATCATACAGATTTAAGAATATGACTAAAACATGGTTTTAAAACAAAATAATAATAATTATAGCTAAATTTAATTAGAGTAATCTTCAAGAGAAACAATAAGATCCAAAGAACGAAAAATAGTCTATATTTAACATAACTTAGTGTTGTTTTGTTTGTTATTCAAGTATATTCTTAGAAATAACTTACAATTGCAGTATATTTAAAATTAAAATTACAGTTCTACTTCACATTGTGCCCAGCATTTCTATTATTCTTAATTAATTCTTCAAGTTATTACATACATGGCTTTTTCAAAGTTCTGCTAAAGTTCTCGAAAAGAAATGTATTTAGATTTACTAATAAAATTGATGAGAAAACAGGTGTGCTGTTAGCACTCACTTCTCTTTACCAAGAAACAGTATGGGAATAGATATATTTATTGGTTTTGTGCCAATCTACTGGCCCGTCTAGTCCTGATACTGCCCGGGGTAACGTTAGCAGACCGAGTTACTCTAGTCGGTGTGAATCTCCCAGTCTCCTGAAGCTCCGCAACTTTATTTTTTTTCTCATCTGCAACTACGTCTGCGGATTCGTCAGCTGCGTTGGTGTCTTTTGGGACCGTGGCAGATGTTTTATCATCATTTTCGGCAGCTTTTTCTGGAGTCTGGGTAGTCTTTTCTGGGGTTTGGACAGTTTTTCCCGGTTGCGCGGCAGCTTTTTCAGGAGTGTGGACAACTTTTTCTGGAGTTTCGTCAACTTTTTCAGAGGTCTCGTCAACTTTTTCAGCAGTCTCCTGTATCTCAGATTCTGCAGTTTTTTCAGCATCCTCGTTTAATTTTTGATCTTCTGTTTCGTTAGTAGCATTATCAACTTCTGCAGTGGCTGTAGTGTCATCTGCACTATCAATTGGTACTGTTTCATCATTTCCTTGATTTTTGTCATCTGATGCATTTTGGCTTTCAACACCCGCCAAAGCGTTACTTTCACTGGTATCCATTGATTCAGGTTTTTCAGATTCCGTTTGTTTATCAGATCCGTCGTCTTTAGATTCTTCCTCTTCATTTGCCTTCCTGATTGATGTTAGTAGGTCAGTAATTTGACCATCTAGTTCGGGGCTCAAGATTTTATCGACTGAATTGTTCAGGTCTTCATTAGTTTCCTCCTTCCGTACGCTCGGTGCAATTTCAAGCACAGAACGCGCTGTAAAACAAATTAGATTAATGATGATTTCTTTTAAGTAGCTAAGATTTATAATACATTTTTGGCTGTTGGCTTGTTGGATATTAATTTATACATTTCAATATGGGTTCTTCGTTGCCAACTATTTAAAGAGAATACCTAGTTTGCTAAAGGGTCTTTTTTGCAAATAATAATTTAACCTTAGCTCAAGGTGATTTCAATTAATCTTAACTACGCCATGCCATCTTTCGCCGGTGGGGGCAACTGAGAACTTTATTTTTCTGATCCGTCGCTTCTCGAGGCATTTGGGATTTTTTTAGGAATAAAAATTGCCATAATTAACTCTATGCCCATAGAACAAGGTCGTATTTGGCTAATATAGGCATTGAAAAAGTTGTCGAGTGGCAACCTAATATGGGAAGATGTGGAGTGGACTGGCCAGTCACAAGATGGGCCAATGACTGGTGAAGTTCGCAGGCGAAACTAGATGCGTATAGCACGAAGCCGGTCGTCGGGGCAATCTATGAGTGGTCTGTGGACGTCTTTTTGCTAATGATATAAAACTTTGTTTAACAGCCCGTAACTAAATATGTGTACATACCCAATGTAATTCCATTAGCGGCCAGTATGTTGTCATAGTCGCTCTTCTCGGAGAACCCGACAAACAACAAATTGTGCACCATCTTGAGTTTCTTGATGGACTTCGTGTTGAATTTGTCCAGGAATTCACGCATAACCTTCTTCTTTGGTAGTGTCGGACGAGCTTTGATCTGAGAATTAAGTATACGAAGTTATCGTCGCTTTGAGGCAACTTTATAAGATGAAGGAATGACAAAACATATCTTACTAATATTATAAATATGAGTTTGTATGTTTAGATGTTTGGAATTGTATGTTTGTTACTCAATCACGCAAAAACTGCTAGACGGATTTGGATGAAATTTAGCACACAGATATATTGCATCGATCAACACATAGGATACTTTTATCCTGGAAAAATTTTAGGTTCCTGTCTAAAGTTAAATAGGACGAAGTCGCGGGCATTAGCTAGTAGACCATAAGTAGAAGGATATGCGGGCCAAGAAAGACCTAAACTATCTTATTATGACCGAGTCTTATCTGAAGGGCAAGTCCAGTCTCCGTAACCGGTAAGCGTGCAAAAAGACGAACTATGAGGGTGGAGGGAGTCAGAAAGGTATGTAAGGAACTCTTTATTGTCTACATATCCCTTAAGAGATCTGGCGAAATGTCTAACGGTGTGAAATTAAAATTCATTTTCAAATGCATGCGAGAAAAGTTTCATCTATCTATCTACCTATATCATCACGCCAGATCCCTTGCGGAGTAGGCAGAGAGTACAGAGTTCCAAGAGGTTCTTTCCTTACATACATCTCTGGCTTCCTCCACTCTCACAGTTCGTCTCATACACGCTCGCCGGTTACGGAGACTCTTGACTTTTCCTTCAGATAAGACTCGGTTTATTTGGTCGTGGCAAGATAGTCTAGGTCTTCCCCGGTACCTGCATCCTTCCACTTTCACATTGTATATCTGTTTTGTCATTCTTTCATCTGGCATTCTTTCTATATGCCCGAATCAACGGAGCATTAGTGATGCAACATTATAAGTGTAAATGAAATCGAATTTAGTAAAATTTACAATATTGCAATTTGCAAAGAAGACAAGTCATTAATACGGCGGAAGAAGATAAGAAGAAAGCTGTGCATTCCTCAATTTGACTAAACACCACTTTGATTTACTGTCTAATGAGTATAGTAAAATTATAATTAACAATAATTCCACGAGAACACATAACATTTCTATTATAGACCTTTACCTTGACGTAATAAGGCAGGTTATGCAGTGGAGGTGGTTGTTTGGGTGCCTCTTTATCGGTCTGTGCGGTTTTTTCTCCGTTACTCTCGGCATTTGCTCGCTGACTAGGCCGTGTCTCCTTCGTGATGACTCTTTTGTTAGCTTTGGCAATGATGGCATCTCTGGTGTACCGATCCATCTCGTCTGTGTCTGTTTCGTTCACTAATTTGATGATGGTCTGCGAAAACATTGTAAATCTCGGTATGGATATAATAGAGATGGGCAAAATGTAATCAGATTTATGATTAACCACCTCAGATTGCCAACCAGCACAAGGCCAGCGTGGTGGACTATGGCCTAAACCCTCTCAGTTTGAGAGGAGGCCCGTGCCCAACAGTGGGACAGTTTCTTAACAGGGCTAATATTATTATTTTCATTATTTACCTCAGCTTGGGGAGTATAGGCGTGACAGTGTAATAATGATTAATAATTAGTTACATTCTGAATTCTTCAATGATTATTACACTTTTAATCTTGAATCATGACTGAATATTACAAAATGCAATTGTAATCATTAATCTGATTACATTTTGCCCATCTCTGGGGTATAATATTTTTTTTTAAACGTAGCCTCACCACGATTTATTCTTATGTCGTGGGTAAAATTCACATACACAAATACCCAGACAGGAACAAATAACTGTGGATCACAAAGATTTGTCCTGTGCGGGAATCGAACCCGCGACTATTAGACACAGTGGGCGGAGCGGCTTAAGCTCTTAACCACTGCGCTTAATCGTCCGTCAAATTAGCTTATACTGTCATTTTGTATTTTGAAGAGCATGTTATGTACAGTGCACAAGGCTATTTTGGCCCGCGGATGACATTGACCGGAGGACGCTGGTGTGTAATTAGGGTTATCATTTGCTAAAATTTTCCTATTGCCAGAGAAATATTATAGAAATAGAGGCGCTCGTAGCGCTGTGCGACCGCGGTGTTCTTACCGATCACCAAGGTTAAGCAGCGTTCTACTCGGTCGGCCTGAGATGGGTGACCGTTTGTGGCATTTTCATATTCGAGCGTCTGCGTGTTTCGGAAGGCACGTTAAGCCGTTGGTCCCGATTACCACTTAACGTGGTAGTCGTTAAGCCCAGTTGGAAGCCTTAAAGGCGGTTTGATAAGTTCCAACAGCAGGTGGCCACAAACCTGCCTCCACCAACCCGCACTGGGTCCGCGTGGTGGAGTATGACCTAATCTCTCTCACCTAGATTTGTGAGAGAAGGTCTTTGCCCAGCAGTGGGCAGTATAGGCTGATATTATAGTGAAATATTTCAACAGGTGGATCCGTACGGTTCGTAATTAAAAACACAAATATGGGTAAAATGGCAACGCCTGCCATGAAGTGCCTTGGTAACAGCGTTAGTTCCGATTTTGGGCGCGGGTTACAAGATCTTTTAGAATTTGAGATCTACTTCCACAATTCAAAGTTTTATTTAAACGTAGCCCCACTAGGATTTATTCGTCGTGGGTGCGTTTACAAACATGAAAATTCACATACACAAATACCCAGACCGCAACAAATAATAGTGGATCCTGTAGTATAGCGACCTTTATGGTCACGACACGTTTTATGGAACGATGAGATGTGGGTGACGGATGTCATTCCGCTAATAAATGATGCCATGGAAAACTAGGGTTTGATTTCTATCCTGAGGGAACATTACAGTGGCGACGAGTTAAATTACGTGTGTTTGGCGTGTTTAACGAAGTAATTATCATACATAAAAATGTCGATCGGAAAATTGAATGAATTTGATGTACAGTCTGGTATGTGGTCATCATATGTTGATAGACTAGATATGTACTTTAAAGTGAATAAAGTGGTAGAAGATTTAAAGCTACCGACTTTGATTGCTAGCCCCTGTACAGATCCCACAAAGAATTGTCCCGTGTGGCGGAGCGGTTTAAACCGGCCTTTCCACTGTCACACGGTCTTCGTTTAAGCGGTCTTAACCACTGCGCTAAATCGTCCGTCGATTCGTCGTCTATTAGTACTATCGAAACTTGAAGTGAAGTTTAAAATATTACAAATTCTTCATAGACATTTATCGATCTTTACTGATATAATACAGTAATATGAAACATGACTGAGACACAAGATTCGAAACTGTTGTACAGAATATAACTGGACAAGGGCGAGTAGGACTTGCGCTCTGAGGGTTCCGTACCAGTTTCAGTTTTGGCCAGTTTCGCAATATAATAAATATAATATTGTAGCTTCGGTTTCAGCAGAAAACAAGCCGAAACTATGAATCCTTTGCCCGTCGGCCGGTACAAAGTACCATGGCAAGACACCCACCCTAGTATACGCCCTCCTCTATACAGACTGCCCAAGCCGAGATCGTTCCCCTTTTGAGGCGCCCTCGAGCTAGCCCCCTTGCCCTTCTGGCTCGAGCGTGGTGATGCACGCTCGCCCTCTTGTCCGGTGAAGCCGTAAAGGCCCCGCGGCTAACAGCGTAGATCACTCACACACAAAAACACTGTGTGCGTGATGTCAGTGTTCGAGATTTTGAAAATTTGTTAGATAGTTGTCAATGTGTGCTTACGCGTGCGTGTGCATACTAAAATTTAGCTACCTAATGGTTAGGTAATGGAGATTGTTCTGCGCCCATACATGATATGCCCCAGAACCAACAGCAATGAAAAAATACTTGTATGAATTAAATCACCCATAAATTCTCTTAAGGCATTTATTATTAAACTGACAAGTGGGGGAATTGCAATATTGCACAAAAAGTATTAGATTTTGAGGTTATAATTCAGTAGCTATTCATACATATGAGGTTATATTGTGTGTTGACATTCAGTAAATATGTCGGCGTCTTCGATACTTACAATACTTTGAAATATTCGTTTTAGATTGCAAATTGTCCGTTAGATAAGGATATTTGCCATTATTGTAATAAAATAGATAAATAATGATGGCATGGGTCAAATGTTTTTTGGTTCTGGGGCAATTTTCGACCATGTCCTTTTATGCCGTATCCGCGCGGGTGATGCTCAATCTTAACAAGTAATTCATCTAAGCCTTTAAATACACTTACTTGTGTATATTTCTTCAACAATTTGGGCATCAACCGCTTTATCATGACATTCTTCAGGAAACCGATCTCGTCTGCGGTAGGTTCCACCACGTCTGTCTGTTTTGAGGGTACTTCCTTCTCCTTTTCAAAGTTGTCTTCTGTGAAGTCTGGCTCCGCTGGCTTCTCTGAGCCAGTCGTTCCTGCTGACTTCTCTGCCGCAGCCTTTTCTTCATTCTCTTTGTCATATATATCTTTAAGCTGAAAAGTATAAATGTTAAAGCACAGAATTTAATTATTGATCAATTGTTTTCTCTATCTCTCTGTACTCTCGCCTACCCCGCAAGGGATCTGGCATGATGATATAGATAGATAAATTGTTTTCATTTGATGAAACTACATTTTATTTCGCAGTGATTTCACATCGGTTTAATTTTAATTTAGTTTTCCTCGTGCGAAAGCTCAGTTGATGTAACCAATGCCTCCTGTGCACAAATGTTCTTTATTTTTTAAGTGAATACTTCTTTAGGCGCGTTGGACATTTTTTGGGAAAAAACATTGAACTCGCGACACTGTTACCGTTACCGACACCTCTGTATATAAAAAAAATATTTCCTGACGATTCAAAAAATACACACGTTATTGTTCAAGTTTTCACTTCCGTCGGCACTCCCGGAGGGCCACTTTTATTTTTCTTAAGTACTAAAAGAATAAAAAACATTTCAAAAAGTAACATCTCCATAACAATACTAATAAAGTGAATTAAAAAAAAAACAAGTTAAACCTTTACCATTATTATTATTATAACCTTTACCAAGAGCAAAATGGTATTTATTGAGGGGCGGCGCGGCTCGTCAGCTGGCCGGTAGATACCTTCGGTGGTCGAGATTTTTACCCTAGCTATGATTTTCGGATAGGCCAGTAGGTAAATGGTACTTATTGAAATGTTCTTTTTGAATCATTTTGATGTCTTTTAATCATCTTTCCTCTCGGTTGTTGGATATTGTTTGTGAGAGTAATTTTGGAAAAAAGACGGAATTGTATTACAGGAAACCGGGGAAGCCATCTCAATTTCATAGTAGGATAGCATGTCAGATGTTACACAACATATGCGACTACTATAAGGCTAGCTAATTTTTTTTATTACTAATGAATAGTAGGCATTAGATACATCATCTGGCTTTCCCTTCGGGACGACTAAATTACACGTTGGGATTGGAGGAGGAGAGCTGAAGATCGAGCTCAGTGGTGTGCCATGGGAGAGGCTACGTCTAGCAGTGGACTGAATCGGGCTGCTGATGATGATATAATAGGATACAGGCTTGTCTAGTGTGGGGACCATGGGATTTTCATTTGCTAAGAGCTAGTGTTAATTTGTGTTTCACTTATTACTTTTCGTACCCAAATTCAAATTCATTTATATATATATATATATATATATATATATATATATATATATATATATATATATATAGTATAATTAATATTATTTGTTGCAATACCCATGCATAAGCTAGCTAGAGTCTGTCTAATGAAAGCCGGCAAATTTAAATAAATTAGGTCGTGCAACCCCGGATGAACTGGGAATAAATGGATTTGATACTTAAAATACTTTTAAGTAAAAAATTGTGGAGCAAAAGCAAAAAATCGTGTAAATACGGTTATGATTTTAAGGAACACATTTATACACACACAAGAGTGAAGAAATGAGGGAAGAGAAGAAATCGGGAGGGAATTTCATGCAAATTATAGCATTCTAACACTAACATATTACATTTTTTCCTATAAATGGTTTATAAGTCCTTAGTTTTCTTCTAAGGGAACCAAATACTTATTGGCTTTATTATAATAAATCAATTTCTTGTAAGCTTCTTTCTTTCTTCATCGCAAGGGATCTGGCGTGAGGTTATAGATAGATAGAATTTCTTGTATTACAATGTTTTAATTAAAATACAGATTGTCTAGAGACTCCTATGCAATCCATCAATGCAATGCCACGAGAGTAATAAGATATCATATTTAAAATTGTTAAATTTAAATCATGGAGAATTTTATGGAATAATAAGCGTGTATAAAAATCATGGATCTCTAATGATCAAAATCAGTTCGTCTATGTCTATGGTTTACTAGAACAGTCGGTGACATTAGTCTCAGTATTGCCAGCTTATGAAAACGTTAAAAAAATCACTCAGCTTTCATTAGACAGACTCTAGCTCTCATCAAGCATGAATTTAGCACTGTAAAGAAAAAAACTGGTGCAATGAATGAAAAAGAATTTAATAATCATGTTATTCAATTCATGCCCACAAAGATCTTAAAGACATCTAAATTGAACAATCGAAAGTGCTCTATATATAAGTACCAAACTGCCGACATTTATTTCAGCAGCTTATTTATTATCTTATCATAGTTACAAATCTAAAACCGAAATTCGACTGCAAAAAGGTAATGACCGAAAAACAGTCGAACGGAACGGAATACAACTAGATAAACTAGGTTTTACTTTCTACTAAGACAAAGTTTTGATTATTTTAACTTCCTTCCACGGCAAAAGCGAAGGCTCGGCAAGAGTACCCGCTCAGTATTTTCCACTTAACACTTTCTAAGTGGAAGAACTGTTATGAAATTTACTTTTGCGAGTTAAAACCGACTCTTTACGGAGTCCGTTCCGCTGGCAGTAGATACCCGGCTTGAAAATGGCGGCGATACGCGATAAGACGAGATGATGTATCTTTGTAAAAGACGGAAGACATTAAGACCCATATTACAGAACAAAAATCAGTAAATCTAGTTTTAAAACTAACGTTTTTGTACAAAAAACAGTTTTTAAAACCAGATTCACGACAGATTTACGTTCTAATACGAGCCTAAATGTCACTGGTCAACTGATAATGCACGTACGTTTCTATAGCTAATTAAAAAATATTAATATAGCCATGTAAGCACTTAGCCAATGCAAACCAGTGTACATCGGTGTACTTATTACGAACAAGCGCCCGAGTGCGGTTGACACATTTTGTCAAATTGAGTGTTGTGTAGCTTGGATCGGCGGAGAATGCGCTCTTCATGCTTCAAGAAGAGGCATGTGTTGCGTATGCGCAAGTGCATACACGGCTTAACATATATATACCTTGTCAAACATATCCTTCAGTCTGGCATCAATCAGATTGTGCAAGTTAATTTTCAAAACGTCGTCAGGATTTTCTGAAAATAATAGGTAGATTAAATGAAGAGATATCCAAATTCTTTTTTCCATTTCCGGACCATATTTTAGACTACTAAGCCGTTTGGTTGGTGTACGATCGTCGATGTGTGCGTCCAATAATGCATACTCTTGTATGCATAGTGTGTTATGTGTTTCTTTAACTTCGGCCGATAAAAGAAGCTGCATCAACCAATTGGCGCCGGGTATTTTATAAATATAATTTGATCTGTATTAAAATTATAAAGATGTGTTTCTTAGATTGTAATTTCTAAACACTGAAACCACAGAACCGATTTTAATAATTATTTCACCATTAACACCATTTAGAAAGCTACCTTATCTAGAAGTATATATAACATAGGGTGTATTTCATTAATATAAGATTATATTTTATAAAATATAACTCGGGCGCAGCGGCGCACGAAAAATATAAAATAGTATTTGTCACATTGGAGGTGAACGTTCACTGCCAGACAAAGGAAGTCATCTTCATGCTAGCACAATTGGAGTAGGCAGGCTCCCTATAAGTTGGGCCGATGACCTGGTGAAGCGGATAAAGGCTGAAATTTATTATTATAATTAAAAAGGATGTGTCATTAGAAAAAAAAAAGAATTATATATTATCAATTTACACTTCTTATGATTGTATCGGATTAACTGGTTTAATTTTGTATCAATATTTGTAAGATATGGAAGAGCGGGACACCCTGGCACAGGTATTTGTTATACTTCAAAGGATGTCCCGTTATTGGATCGTTCTATGTATTTGTAACTCTTAAAACCAAAATAAATTATTATTATTAATTGCCAACAGTTGCACTGTTTTTCTTTTAAGCAAGAACCATTCTAGCTTTAATAAAAAAAGGTCAGAAACCATCCTCGCTTTTGATTGAAAAACTTGGCAACCCTGTTAGTAATCGACGACTGGATCCATCGGCCTCTATTATATATAGCCTGGCTACATGCAATGACATAATAAGGCGCATTGAGCGCAGTTAATCTGGTATTTTAGAGAAAGTGGACTTTATATTTGGTAGTTTAAGTGCAATTTCCCTAAAACGCAAACTTTGAAAGTTTAGTCCATAACTGCACTCGATTGATTCTCACGATTTTGGCTCTGATAGCAGTAGCGAACGTCCACAGAACTAAATACTAACACACATGTGTACACTCGTGTGTACAAGTAGTGTATTTAGTTTTCTGTACACTAGATGACGGCGCTTCAAAAGGCACAAGAAATAGCTGGAAATTTCCAAAGAATAGCCAGACAGTGTATAATAGAGGTCAATGACTGGATCCACTTAACATATATAATCTGTAATACCATATATATTTTTATATATAGAAAAATATTAATAAGATAAAGGTATTTATACATTTACAGTGTTATTAAAAAACGAGTATTAGGCCAAGTATTATACTCGGAATTGTCATAAAAAATATATGATACATTAAAGTAAAATACTTGGTGTCACTAATACTATATATATTTACTATTGTTTAACAACAACAGGGATAAGCGTTATAAAACACTTGATAGCCCATATTAATATTAATATTTCATATTTAAGACTGAAATCTTAAGATTTCAGTCTCGCAACTTCATTATTGACAATCCGTTTTATATATAAAACGGACTTATCAATTCAGGCAAGAAGTAGAAACTATACTAAAATGTTATAATAAAAATAACTACCTTGTTCAACAACAGTTACTTTGGGAGCCGCCTCGTGCACTATTCCCCCGGCGTCCAGTGCTAATTCCAGAATATCCAAGTCAGTCTTAGGGGGAAATTCTTTGCGGTACCGTTCCTTTATCTTAAGGCTGCTCCCTACCACTTTTCCCAACATGACGCACCGGATACGCTCACGAATCGCCTGTTTCATCACGCGTTGCAAGTGCGCCGTGGAGAAAAGGGCGCCGTACGGGCTTATGTCACCGTACACCTCCTTTATTTCCTTCATGATCGCGCCCAGAGTCAACTCCAGTCTGCCGGTCATCTGCTGCGTCGGCACTCGGTCCTCGCGCAGTATTTGAGACTCATCGACCTTGGCGGATGACTTCGTGGCCTCAACGACCAATTTAGCACGCTCTGCAACCGGTTTGGCCGCAATCTTATTCGGCGGGGCCGTTGGTTTAGGCTTGCCTACTTTGGTCAAGTTTTTCTGGGCCGGCTTAGGAGCCGACTTCTGGCTGGCGATCTTTTGACCTATAGAAGGTCTCAAGGACATGAGAGGCGCAGGGTTTCTTTTGAAGGGCTTAGAGTTTTGGCTTGGGGTGGGCTTTGGCTTCTGGTACCTCACGTGCGCGGGTCCGGGGTTACTCGGGCCGTGCACCGGTTTGGGACCCAGCCGACTACCGAACAACTGTTGGATGCCGCCCTTCTTTTTGCTGGGGAACATGCCGCCGGGGGCTTCATGTTCCCACACCGGTTCGGCGTGGCGTTTTCTGCTACGGGAGCCCCCGTAACTGGGACTGTCGTCGTACATGTACGAGAAATCGCGGTTGGAATCGAACTGTTGCGGATCGTATGAACCGGGATGTTCATAATCGTTATATTGTCTCTGAAATGCAATTAGAAATATTATTCATGATTGTAAAGTGCCCAGACTTTGTCCGGTTGAAATAGACTGTCTGGCGATCCGTTGTGGCAAATAATCCAACGCAGCAGTCTAGATATCAACCAAGATCTAAAGTTGGTCATCTCAGGAGTAGAGGGATTTTAGTGCACAAATATGTTTTGTGCTGAAAGTACAAAAAAAGAACAGTTCTCCATATCTTTTACATCCATTAGAGAACATTTATCACTGTGATTGCGTTGCAGCCATGTTAAAACATGAAAACTCGGTGACAACACCCAATTGAATGTTGACAAAAACATGACTAGCTTGAGCAGTTTACCTAACAGGCCTCTGTGACAAAATATGTCAAAGTTTTATATATGGTTTAAAGAATCATTATGCTAATTAGTATGAAGGAAAAAAAAATTTAACAGCAACTGTTAAAAAAATATTTTCTTTTTATTTACTCCTTTAAATCTAAAAAAGGCAATAGATTGTTGAATAAAACAATAATAAAAAAATTATTCTGTTGGTCTGTGAGTTACCAGCGAAAGTTTACATCGGACAGATTTTAAATGTTCAAGCCCCGTTTGCACAACAACTCACTAAATATAATTATTACGCATGATTCAAATATCCTTTATATATTTGTCCTTCATGCACTTATGTACATAGGCGGACTTAAAGCCTGTCTCAATCAAATCATCAATCATTCTGTCTCTATCAACTTCTTTTATTCAGCTTCATGTTTAACTGACAGGTACCTAATGCAAAAGACATAGAATATCTAACAAAATACATTAGAATGACTAGTTATAGAAATAATGATTTACATTAATTTTTCACTTATGAAGCGGGCCCCAGACAGCACCAGATATTCAGTCAAATGTTTAAATAATTAAATGTATGAGAAGAACTAAAAGAGTAGAGAAATCAAGAAGTCTGTTAAGAAAGAACTTATTTTTTTATTGTGGAGATCAATGGGCCAAAATAATGACTGCCTGGACCTCAAATAATAGGAAAAGGCAACGCGATAGCCCCAAAAAATGATGCCGGGATGAACTGGATGCCTTTTAGAAGGACTGGCCCAGGATGGCAAATAATATAGAGCAGAAAGAGATAGAAGTGGAGAGAGGCTTTTCTCGCCGGATCGTGATAGATTTAGTGGCCTAAAATTTTTTGTCTTTGATATTGTCCAGCAATACAAGAACAACAATGGCATTTAATTGTAATAATATTACATATGCATACCTAATAAAATGAAGCAAATATATAGAGGAGATGGCATATAATATAGACTATGCAATCAAGCGTGTCACGGCGCGAAATGGCGCGGGATGAAAAGGACGTTGCAGCCCGCCCACTTCTGTATTTACCATCTTGCTGAGAATAACAGACTGATGTAAAGCACGCCCACTGCGATGACGTCAGGGCCTAGTTGGAGGCCACAGTGCTTAGGCCAACACCTCTTTATATTTGCTTCTAGCATAATAATAATAGTAGGTCATTGTGCAATGCCTTGGCATATTAAATTGAAATTTTGACTGTAAGACAAGATATAAGAAAATTTGTGACTTACCAGTGCATCATATTGTTGGCTGGGTTGGTTGAACAGCTGGTGTTGCTGCTCGATCATCTCGCGCTTGCGCTTCAACAGCTCCAGTTCCAAATCCAGATCCTGTTATATTATAATAAGTAAATCTTATGTCAAGACTTGTCTAGACTGACAATTGCCAACAAAAATGCCGCCAGAAGCGGCTTCAATTATGCATTATGTTTGCGTGATATTTGTGTTTGATTTTTTCAATAGCTGTCAGTGTGTGTGTGCGCGTCCGTACTACCATTTATCTACCCTTCTTTTTATTACCCTCCTTCGTCTCACTGCTGGGCGATGGTCTCTTCCATGATCCTCCACTTAACCATCGGGTTAAGTGGAGCCTTGGCCTTATCAGACCTTCTTTCCTCATAGGCGTCAAGGTCGTTGCGCCATCTTTTCTAGGTCTTCCCCGGTGTCGGTGTCCATCTGGTCGCCACTTGAGCTAGGCAGTCTTGTAGCCCACGTCTAAAATTTCAACTTTGGAATGCAGTATGTTATTACGGACTCGATCAGATATTTTGATTCCTAGAATACTGCGTTATCTATCCCATGGGTAGATAAATTATATGCCGTTTCCGTGTGTGCGATGCTCAGTCCAGACAAGTGATTCATGTAAGAATAAATCATAGCATATATTATCAAAATTATTTTATTCTTTATTCATTAACTATTATGTCTGTACTTTTAATCAATTTTGGTAATACGACCTTTTAATATTAGGACCATTTTTCTTGTCCGGTGAAGCTGTAAAGGCCCCGCGGCCAACAGCGTAGATCATACACACACACACACACACACACACACACACACACACACACACACACACACACACACACACAATTAGGAACATTTCTATGATTTTTAAAAACGGTGTAAATACTGGGTGGGGCTACCCACACTAGTTTACAAACATGAAACTTCACATACACAAATACCCAGACTGAAACAAATAATTGTGGATCTCAAAGATTTGTCCGTGCGGGAATCGAATCCGCGACTATTAGACACAGTGGGCGGAGCGTCTTAAGCTCTTAACCACTGCGCTCAAACGTCCGTCGATTTACTCGTAGGTTGTTTATAGGATGTTTTGAAATAATTTTAATTTAAAAATACCCTTTTTAAAAACAAGACTTTATAGTAAACATACAATGAAAAAAAAATGGATAGGTCCTCCATGTCTTCCTGTATGTGGTAGCCACTCGAAAACCTTTCTGCCCCAACATACCTTCCATCTTCCAGCTTATTCCACCTACTGCAAGGCATAAGCCCCCTCCCTTTTACGCCACATATCCCTATCCCGAGCCAATCTTAGCCAGGTCCTACCAGCGCACTTAACCACATCCTCAACCCATCTATGTACTGGCCCTTCTCGATTGCGATATCCCTTCCGTGGCCATCAGTCGGACAAAGATCTACTCCATCTGCCATCACCACATCTTGCAACATGTCCTGCCCATCTTCACTTGAGTTGAAATATATGGGATTCGACGTCTTCCACTTTAGATCTTCTGCGGGTCTCCATATTTCTGACTCGGTCTCTCAGTGTGATACCTAACATGGCATGCTCCATGGCCCGTTGAGCAACTCTCATTTTGTGGACAGATTCTTTGGTGAGAGTCCATGTTTCAGCACCATAAGTCATAGTGGGCAAGACACATTGGTTATACATACCAAACAAATATTTGTGAGTCACACAAAGTGTGGGTTTTCTATAGAAAAAATCTTTATAGTGGCTATGGAGTCTGGAATTGTGCCTAGTATGGTGGCCTTCCATTATATTAAGATCTAAAATCATTGGTGATCTAAGGTTGTACACAATACACCTCTGAGACCTCTGCACATATTCTTATGGCATTTTTCATGTTAATTTTTTATAGTTTTTATTGCCCTAACCACTAATATGGGCTGTTCCACTTTCATATTCCAGCTGGAGTCTAGTTGATGCCAACAGAATAGATCATTCATACATCCTCAAAAACACACTAATTATTGTCCTTTGCATCTATTTTTAGTGTATCCAGGGCAGGGATGGTGAATGAATAACACAATAACATATGACAACGAAATTAATTCTCTGTAGCATTGTTATGGTAACATTACTTTGCCATGAGCAAGAAATAGCGCTAGAGCCCTCTTGCAACAAAAATAATGCTCCATTCTTATCTCTTACATTCTTCCTATATATTAAGTAAAAGCATGCTTTTTTTGAATACCACAAACATTTTTTTAAAGAGCTGAAGCATAGATGTCAGTCGTGTTGGGCATTGTTCCATCAATATTTTCATTGTAGGATCAATCTATTGAAATTTTAATTGCAATTTAGTACCTTATATAATATTAGCCCTGTTAAGAAACTGTCCCACCGTTAGGCACGGGCCTCCTCTCAAACTGAGAGGGTTTAGGCCATAGTCCACCACGCTGGCCCAGGGCGGGTTGACAAACTTCACATAACTTCCAGAAATTCTCAGGCATGCAGGTTTCCTCATAATGTTTTCCTTCACCGTTAAAGCAAGTGATAGTTAGTTTTTAAAACGCACATGCTTTCTAAAAGACAAGAGGTGCATGCCTAGGTTTGAACCAGAGACCTCTGACTTTGCAGTCCAACAGCCTAACCACTAGCTATCACTGCTTGATTTAGTACCTTAGAACACTGGAGTATCAATGACTTTTAAATGTCAAGCGCCTCAGTCCCTTCCATTACCTATGATACTATAGAGCACTCCGAAAACGAGAATTGACAAACCAAAAATAAATGGTGATGGAATCTGTAATATTTGAATTGCAATTTAATTTTATCACTCCACTGACTGTCTATTTGGTCTTCGTTGATACCTACATGTTTCCACTGTCGCATTTTTGTGTATCTGTTTTTAAACATTCATTCAACTGCACAAAGTATGTTTGTGTGTATTTTTATAAATAAAAACCTCAAGTCTATCTATCTATATCACCACGGCAGATCCCTTGCGGGGTAGGCAGAGTACAGAGTTCCAACAGGTTCTTTCCTTACATACCTCTCTAGCTTCCTCCAGTCTCATGTTCGTCTCATACATGCTCGCCGATTACGGAGATCTTTGACTTGTCCTTCAGATAAGACTCTAGTCTATTTGGTCAACGTAAGATAGTCTAGGTCTTCCCCGGTACCCTACATCCTTCCACTTTCGCATTGTATATCTGTTTTGTCATTCTTTCTTCAAGCCTCAGTTACTAGTTTTTTTTAATATAGTACTTCGTTTTCCTTTGAAGGGAATAGCAGAATAACAGATTTCAATATTGACCACTTTTTAAGTAATTACTTAACTTGACATCTCATAAATACAACACAATTCGTCTAAGGAAACAACCTGTGGGAATTCTGTACTTTCCGCCTATCCCGGAAGGGATGTCGCGAGATAATAATAGATAGAATTCATCTAAGAAAAAATATTTATAGATAGAATTCATCTAAGAATGAATCAGATTATGGAATTTACCAGATATTGCTGTCTTATATTTGAACCCAGTTTTTATCTGTACGTCATCATTACAATAGTGAAAAATATGTTTTATTTAGATTCATTATTATCTTGTATCAGCATTTCATCAAGAACATCATATCAAGAAAGAAAAAAACAGATTAATTTAATGTAGGCCATACCTTCAGATGTTCGGTAAGCAGTGGGCCCCCGCTAACGACTCCGCGCCTTCCAGCCGAGTTGCGCCTCATTTTAATAATAAATAATAATTTTGAAAAAAAAACAATGTAAAGTATTTATAATATTTCAATAGGGAAAGAATTTATCAATAAGCGCCGCAATTCAACACAAAACCCTTATACTTCAAACGTTACATTCGTCCGCCATTTTATGACACGGGACTAACGATGGGCGATTATTACTAAAACCAATCGAATCATTCGATTGTTCCTTTTATTCGAATGCAATCGAATGACAATTATAATTCTTCGATTGTTGGTTGATTGTTAGATTGTTGCTTAGCGTTTTGACCGCGCGCGCGTAAATTTAGTAACGAGTATGCAATCGACGCACGAATCGAACGCGCCATCGATTATATAAGCATCGTTCGATAGATTTGAATCGGGACTTGTTTTTTATTTTTTTATAATATAATTGATGTACATAAATATAATTACTTATACACATAAATTATTACATGAAAAATTAATTTTAAAGTATTTTTATGAATTGTACTTATTTACTCTTAGTATATATGTGTACTACTATTAGTAAATAGGTATAATTCATAAAAAAAAAAACTTTGGAATTTGTGGTATTCTATCATCATGCCAGATATCCTGCGGGGTAGGTATAGTGATAATAACTACGTTAGATTTATTTTAATTTATCTATAATTCAAACGATATTTCCAACTTACTTTGCCTAAGTCCTTTACCAACAGTAATTACTAATTAACTAAAATTAATTGCTAACAATCGGAACATTCTCCCCGTATCGAATGTGACCTGCGCATTGGCGATGTGCCGTCGATTTTAATTTGTTGGTCGATTGTTATTCGAATGTATTTTTGTGAGGACGAATGAATTGACAATCGAATGTCGAAACTACAATTGTCGATTCATTCGATAAGTTTTTTTCGTAACAATCGCCCATCGCTACACGGGACTAGGGCTTGACATGTCGACTTAAAGTCGACTAATCGAGATATCGAGTTTTTCGAGCGACAGACGATTTGCAGCAATGAATCGATTCTGAAAGCCAGCAAATCGGATTGATTCACGTTTTAATAACAAAAACTGGTTATCAGCTGTATGAATTTTCGAGTTGTGTGCATCGAGGATTTCAATAATCACTAAACACGTTTAAAGATAATAAGTAATAAACAGTTTTATAAATAATTCAGAGAAGAGAAAAGTACAAAGAGAGGTATAAAAAAAATCATTCAAGGAGCACATTATTTAATATTGACTTCGATTCTATCTTTTGAGAATTGATTTTTCAATCTGTGATAACAAAATGTGTACTAACGCTTTCGATTCCAATCGATCCAGATATCAATTTATTTAGAATGAATCGCCATAAATCTATAATATCGGTAGCCCCTTTTGATGTGCAGCGGGAGGCCGTGTGGTTTCGGATGTTGATGACGGTGATCTGCGACTCTTCCATGCCGCGTGTGCGGCAGGAGGTAGTTCACAGACGTTAGGTGTATTGGTGGTCGCCGAATATTGCGCAGCTTCGCCGGGCTTGCTTGGCGGCGCGCCTTCAGTACACCAGATATCGAAGGTGGAGGAGGACTCAATATAGCTGTCGGTTCGACCGTAAGGGAGGAGGAGCTGTATGTCGCATGTGGGGCAGCTAAAAGGATATTGCAGGACACCATCCAGAGGGCCAAAGTCCGGGCCCGTGAGGAGCTTTTGGCGTCGCTCGACGCCGATCCATGGGGACGGGCATACAGGATAGTGCGCAACAAACAACAACGGGCTCCGCCACTGACTCGTTCCATGGAGCCACGGCTGGTGGAGGAGGTGTTGGCGGGTCTGTTTCCGGGGGAAGCAGAGCACACGCCGCCTGCCATGTCACGTTCGTCAAGTTATGGGACGCCACCGCATGATAATACGGTACCTGCGGTATCGCAAACCGAAATGGACATCGCGGTAGGCAGGCTCCGTGTAAAAAAGGTGGCACCTGGCCCTGACGGCATACGGGGCGTGTGTGGGCCATGTCCTTTGAAGTGCTTGGACCTCGACAGATAGCGCTCTTCTCTGAATGTTTCCGGAGTTGTGGAAAACTGACCAACTGGTCCTTATCAGAAAAGAGGGGCGGGGTGGCGGACTCACCATCGGGATACCGTCCAATAGTGTTGCTCGACGAGGCTGGCAAACTCCTTGAAAGGATCATCGCCGGTAGACTAGTTGAGCGCCTTACGCTTGTTGGACCGGACCTTAGTGAGTGCCAGTTTGGGTTCCGACGGGCTAGGTCCACTGTCGATGCTATCCAGAGGGTGAAGGCGATGGTACCGGAGGTAACGTCTCGTGGGGGATGCTGTTGGCGGTGTCGCTAGATATTGTCAACGCTTTTAATGCGATACCTTATAGCACAATACTGGCGGCTTTGTGGTATCACGGCGTCTCGCACTACCTCTACTGCACAATCCGGGACTATTTGTCAGACAGGTGTGTGACCTACCTTGGACGAGAGCGGTGGATCGAGAGCCGTGGCGCGCGGTGTTCCACAGGGTTCGGTTTTGGGTCTACTCTTGTGGAACATCGCGTATGACTGGGTTCTGCGTGGCGCGTTGCTGCCGGGAGTGGCGGTGACGTGTTACGCGGACGACACCTTGGTCACTGCGAGGGCAAAGTCGCATCGGAATGCGGCGGTCTTGGCGACAGCTAGAGTGTCCCAGGTAGTGGGGAAAATTCGCTGGCTCGGGCTGGATGTGGCGGTGCGGAAGACGGAGGCCATCTATTTTCACGAGCCCAGGTTTGCTCCACCCCCCAATGCCCACATTGTGGTTGGGGCGGTCTGCATAAACATCGGCAGGAATGGAAGTACCTGGGCCTGCTGTTGGATGGCCGCTGGTCATTTGAGCCTCATTTTAAAGCGATGGCTCCAAAGCTCATGAGAACTGCGGGAGCTCTTTCTGGGCTGTTGTCCAACCTTTGTGGCCCGGAGGCGTCTTGCCGCAGACTCCACGCGGGGGTCGTACGGTCCCAAGCCCTATATGGGGCCCCAATCTGGGTTGGGCGCTTGACGACCAGCAATATATTGTGCTTTTGTCCCGGCCACAGCGAATGCTGACCATCAGAGTCGCCCGCGGGTACCGCACAATATCCTATGAGGCGGCCACACTGCTTGCCGGAACACCACCTTGGCACTTGGAGGCGAAGACCCTAGCCAGGATGTACCATTGGCGTGGGGGAAGTAATTCGGAACCCCCCGGAGCGGTGGAGGTCAGACGCAGGGAGCTCCAGGGAGAAGTGCGAGAGGAGTGGCTGGAACTGCTCACGCATCCCAGTGCATGCCACCATTGCCGCGATTGTGCCGATCTTCTGGGCGTGGCTTGAGACGACACGGTGCGTTCACCTACCGGCTGACGCAAGTGATGTCCGGCATGGCTGTTTTGGGCGATACCTGTGCCGAATTGGCCGTGAGCGTACGGAGGAGTGCCACCACTGTAGTGGGCCAGAAGATACGGTAGTGCACACCCTATTGGTGTGTCCAGCGTGGGAGGCGGAGCGGCAGCTAATGGCCGCAGAGATCGGAGGAGCGGCGCTCTCGCTTCCGGCTGTGATATAAGCTATGGTCGAGAGAGATAGCGCCTGGGCGGCAACCGTCGCCTTTTGCGAGGCCGTGTTGACGGCAAAAGAAGAGGCTGAGCGGGAGCGGGAGGAGACCTCCTCCAATCCTGCTCGCAGGAGACGCGTCGGGCGAAGGCGTAGGGCATACGCCGTAAACGACCTCCGCCCCCCATGAACATAGGCCTGCGGGCGCCGGGCAAAAGCAAGCGGTCGCCCGAACAGTGACAGGCCCGTGAAGGAAGCGCGCTGCGTCCTGCGCGCCCCCACACAGAAGAGCACGGGATGTAGACGAGGTCTGTGCGAAACAGACCAGGCCCGCCCGCGCCGCAGATGTTATGCCACTGGCGATTCCTGCGGCAGGGCACTCGGGCAAGGGACGGACGCCGGGGGGTTTAGTGGGTGCGAGCCCCACATAACTGCCACATCATCAAAACCCGCCATGAGCAGTACGCGCTAGCCATTTCCCCCCGGCAAAAAAGGGTTGCTATAATATAGTAGAGGGAACCTATTTTATACCGCTAGGTCCTGAAAATTATACGAAACCAAATCTTATTAACTAAGATCAAAATTACCCTCTAAAAATGGTTAAGATACAGATCCTCCCATAGTACTCCCCGAGTCTGTGACGAGATAAAGTACTTTATTGAGTAGATATAAGTGTTGTTACAAATTGCTAGGAAGTTTCTGAGGTCAATAGATATTCTTGTTTTGTTTCCATATGTACATTGACGGACGATTTGGCGCAGTGGTCGCGGTTTCGATTCCCGCACGGGACAAATCTTTGTGCGATCAACAATTATTCTTATTATGAATTTTCATGTTTATAAACGCACTCATGAGCACGACACTACACTACACACTCCTAGTGTGGGGCTACGTTTTTTAAAGCGAAAACCAATGGTTAAAATTCCTACGTACTAGGGTAGGTACTACAAAATTTTAAAATTCTTTTGCGTACTAACAATTCCTTAATAAACTCCGATTACCTAAATAAAACTCCTACTTATATGAATGTCCTAAGCCCTTACCTATTATTTCCTTCTTTTCAATACCTTCCTATCCCACAGGTGGCTCCCAAAGATGTTTACCTCATAGCTGACCAGGAAGAAGCGGAAAGAAAGCGGATCGCGGCGGCGGCCGCTCCGAAAAGGAAACACGCCTCTCAATTGTTGCGCGCAATAAATTAAAAATATTTTTCCCTTATTGGTACATACAATGACATCCTTGGAAACTGTCGAAACTCTGTACCCTGTCTATCACACAAGTGATCTGGCGTGATAATATACATAGATAATTACCGTCTTTACCCCTCATTCGCACGGGCGCCTTTTCAATGCGAAAAGATACAAACTACTACAGTGCGACAAGGATATTTTGGCCTGTGGATGATATTGAGAGGGCTGCGTTGGCGTGAAATGAGGTTTACCGTTTAATCTACTACTTCTAAATTTTCTACGTTTAATCTACTACTAAATTTTCTACTTCCGAGTAGATATTTTAACCGATGGGTCCGCAGTTTCTAATAAAAATAACTTGAGTAAATTTTAGGCGCTCCGAGCACGAACTCGGCTACGACTCGTAGCGAGCCTACGTCTCCGTGCTTCGGAAGGCACGTTAAGCTGTTGGTCCCGGTTACCACTTAATGTGGTAGTCGTTAAGCCGAGTTGGAAGCCTTAAAAAGGCGGCTTGATAAGCTCAGACAGCAGGTGGCCCCAAACCTGCCTCCACCAACCCGCACTGGATCCGCGTGGTGGAGTATGACCTAACCACTTTCACCTCGATTTGAGAGAAGGCCTTTGCTCAGCAGTGGGCATTATAAATTTCACAGCAAATGGCAACTCTGCGACTATCATGAAATGACATTTCACTTGATGACAGTGTTAGTTCCAAGCTTGGGTTCCAAGTTATTTCTGATTTTGACCGCGGGCCAAGAGATCCTTGACTGTACCAGAGCATTTTATGAAAAGCGCTTCAGCACGACGCGTTGAAAAAGCGCCCGTACGAACACTGGCTAATTTACAAAAATAAAGATGGTAACGAAAGCCATCGATCTATACGCAAAAGCTGAACTGCGGAAAAAAAAGTAGAGATGACTAGATTTATTTGATTATTTATTCTTTATGCACATGTGTACATAGGCGGACTTAATGCCTGAGGCATTTTCTGCCACGTAGATTACGTATTTTGAAGAATAGAAAATATTCTTTTTAAAACATTCTACGATTTCTATTCATTTTTATGGAATTTAAACTACATTAGCTAAGGCTCATGATTTAATCAGATATCAATTTTAAATTATGAGATACCTAACAAGAAAAAACTGTTAAATTTTAATACCTACCATGTTTCTATTTTCAGGTTGAAGATGAAATAACCGATACAACAGAAGAACCGCCGAAATGAATTGCAAATTGTTTGTAAAATAAAAAATACTCACACAATACTCAATAGAAATGAATAAAAACAATAAAATGATGGTGCCATGTTAAATATTTTATTTATAGCCTTAAAAATATCAATATTGTGACAATAGGTTCCCTATATTGTAAATGTGTATTCAAATAATGCATACTTGTGAACTTATTACTAAAGTAGGATCCACACCTTTTCCTAATTTTATTCTTTCCCACTCTCCAAAGGGCTAAAAACAAGGACGACAGGATTGCCAATTTCTTATAATAATTATAGTCCTTTTCTTTCGATTATTTACAATAGCCTTGCACCTACCGAAATCATATGTATCTTCATTTTCAGCAATTGATCTCAGCAGGTGACTAACATAACATTAACTTCTCGCAAAGGGCCTCTACGTGTTGCACCCATGTCCATGCAAGCCTTTTAAGGGCCCGGGCAAAGCCTGTGAATCTCAGCGAGATACAAATTATAATAACAATATAGTAAGGACCATTGTGCTACACATTGTCCGATTTAGAAGTTAGGAAGGTCTGGATCGTGCTTAACTTCAACCAGATTTTCGTTGTGATAACTAAATAGATACATCAACTAAATTACGAATGCCACCTACATTCAACTTTAAGGAACGCAAAATGACGGCGCATTGCCTAAAAATGTCTGTCCTATCCATGGATATATTACGATGGATTAAGTCAAAATATTGCTAAAGAAAATTAAACTCTTACTCACGGACACAACATTGAGTTTTCTATGATTTAAACAACTCGAGAAACCATAATGAGTGAGAGCAATAACCTGGAGCCCGGTGTCACGCTCGCACCCATTACGATGCAGTACGGTGACTATAAGGTAGAACTAATCCGGACTATACCTATTTATGATATGGTTAAAATACTCTGTATACCATTTATTATTGAGTTCAAAACGAACAAGGTTCTCAATTCGTCTGTATATACAGGATGGATTAAGATGGGACAGTACGGGCAGCTATCTTAACTGTTGTAGATACAGAAAGACGGTCCTAGGAGACTATCCTTAATTTTTGCGATATTTGGAGCTGAATTTACAGATTCTGGAAAAATTGTACAGTCAGCAATTAAATGGGCAATTTAATCAAAAACTTTGTCTACTACTCATTTAAGATGTGGCATATGAGTAGAAAGAAAGAATTACGGTAATAAACAGTGCCCGAGAATTATACGTTAATTATATGCAAACAAGTCCATAATCGTACCAATGTTTGGTCACCCTACTTAGAAAGAGACGTAGGGCTCTAAGTGAGTATCCTTGTCATCACGTTTTTTCGCGGAGTGCTCAATCCATTGTAATATATCCATGATCCTGTCAAAATTACTATGGCATCATCAAGATGGCTTCACTTATACATGGATTTTGTGTGCGTGTGGGAGTGACAATTCGAGATAGAGTAGATCAATTAGATCGTAGATCAATCAGCGAACAATTACAGCTTCACCAGGCAAGAAGGCGAGCATGCAACCACTACGCTCGAGCCAGAGGACAAGGGGGCAACTAGCACAAAGTCGCCTCAAGGAGGAACGACCTCATCTTGGCTTGGCTTGGCTTCGCTATGGGGGAGGGCATATACTAGGTGTCTGGCCGTGGTGCTCTGCACCGGCCGGCGGGCAAGGGATTTTTCGACCTCGCCGGCGAAATCGGTGTCTGATCCTGTGTGCGGTATCTGAATCCGAAAGAAGGGTAGTAGGGGCATAGGGAGGGTCATCAAGTTGATTTGTTTCAGTTTTAAACGAAGTTAGACTTCCAAATGTCTGCATTTTGTTTGAAATTGTCTAGGGTAATATTATTTCCATCTATTCATCTTCCGACCCGCTGCATTCGTCTAACACGATGCCTTCAGACATTAACGCGAGTATATCGTGATCATCCAACTCGTCAAAATCATTCTCAACTTTTTGAGATTTCTTTTCAACATTTTGTTTTGCCGGTACAGCCGTTTTAGTGGCTTTTTGATTTCCTTTAGCAACAGGAGTTTTAACTGATTTTTCAGTTTGCGATTGAGATTCAATTTTCTTTGCTGCAATATCCTTAACATTATTTGTGTCACCTGTCTTGTTACTATCTAAGTTCTTAGTTTGTTTATCTGTAGTAGTTTTTTCGGAATTCATTTCTACGTTTTCAATTTGAGTAGGTTTTTGTTCAACAGGTTTTGCTTGTTTAAAAACTTCTACAGGTTTCTGTTTCTCAGTTTTCTCCTGTTTATCCGTATCGACTACTTTTTCTTTTTTTATAACTTTGACGTCTGCTTTTGCGTCTTTGCCATCGACTACAAGTTTAGGTTGTTCTTTAATAATTGGTTCAACTTTCTCCTCAACTTTAGTCACTTGTGGAGTCACTTTAGTGTTATTATCTGTACTTTTATCATCATTTTGTTTGTCTTCTGTCTCAATAAATTCTTTCATTTCAACATCTTTTTCTTTGGAATCAGTGTTTTCAGAATTTTCATCGTTATCGTTGAAATTGGTTCTCAGGTTTGAGGGGCATTTTGTGAACCTGTAGCAGGGGTTCACTGTCACTTTTATGTTACCTGAAATTAGAAATATGTTTGTTTTTTTGAGGCCTTTTGGTTCAAGACCGTTTTTTAGGTAAGGGTTGAGGTTAAAATTTATGTCAAATACTAAGCTTTGCGGTCTCTTGCTGATAGAAAAGATATGGCCATTTAACATTACTCATAGAAACTATCTCGTCGATCTAGAATTATGAAATTTAGCAAAAAGCAAGCTTTCATAGTACATAAAAGACAAATTCCTAAAATTGTTAATTTAAACAGCGCCGTCTAAAGGCCCTTATACGGAATCTTAAGAGCACGAGTTGTACTCGCACTTGCCCGCACGTTTTCACCTGCACACCGGTGGGTACACTCGACACTCGAGGTATTAAACGAACTCATGACTCTGCCAACCACTTCTGGGTAAACTATAATCTCATTATCAGCCAAAAGACTTCCAGAGCAGGCCAAAGGCCTCCCCGAAAGATCCAAGATGACCGTCTTAGCTGTACGCATCTAGCTGTTACCCGTAACCTTCACCAGGTCTGGGTAAAGTGGGTAAATGAGACTATAAAATTATCTCACTAACCGCATCGAATATCCTTGGCCGAACATATCCTATCAAAGTCTGCGATGGTCCGCACTTGGGCCGCAAAAGTATTGACATTGTTCTCGATGCGTTTGAACGCATTAAAGTTGTACTTCTTGAGAAAAGCGCTTAGATGCACCTTCTCTGGTTTCCCGGTGAACTGAATCTGTAAATAAACATAGAAATAAGCACATTATTGTCTACCAACCTACTAAAAACCTCGAGTGTCGGGGACAGAGATGTAGTATACACATCAATAATTTCCCAATGATATTAGGTCGCACAAGCAGTGATAGCCTAGTGGTTAGACCGTTGGACTGCAAAGTCAAAGGTCTCGGGTTCAAACCCAGGCACGCACCTCTGTCTTTTCGAAAGCATGTGCGTAGTAAAAATTAATTATCATTTGCTTTAACGGTGAAGGAAAACATCGTGAGGAAACCTGCATGCCTAAGAGTTTCTCAAAGGTGTGTGAAGTTCGCCAACCCGCACTGGGCCAGCGGGGTGCACTATGTCCTAAACCCTCTCAGTTTGAGAGGAGGCCCGTGCCCAACAGTGGGACAGTTTCTTAACAGGGCTAATATTATTAGGTCGAACACAGGCGAAGAGTGTATTGTCGGACTTCGAAAATTCTTAATATTACTGAGATATTTCCGAAAGTAAACACCAATAAGAATGTCAAACCTAGGCTTCGAAGCCAGAAACTCGTCTGTGCCAACCAGTGTAGTTTTTATACGTAAAACAATAAAAAATAAACACCGTCACGCCTATATTCCCCAAGCGGGGTTGGCAGAGGTGTACTGAGTACACCCACTTTACGCCGACGATGTTAGGACCCATGTAATAGGGGGCGAGTCAAGACACAATTCCGGACTCCGGATTAATACAGGAAGTTTTCGTTAAAAAATATTAGCATGCATTAGTTATCTAGTCTCAGGCTCGTCTAGAAATTAGTTAAAAATCAATTGCAACATTTACACCGAACCAACAAGCGGACAGACAAGGTGAGTTATTAATAACGTGGTAATAATAATAAAAACCATTTAACTCTGTGTCAATAACTTCTGTTTTATTAGGTGTAGTTTGAGAGCATTTCATGACTATCAAATTCAACTTGGTTGTGTCACGATTTCCAGTTACAAATTATTTATTTTGAATTTTATAAGTATTTTATATGACTTTGAATTGTAAACGCTGATTTAAAACGGTATCTGATTTGACTTAAGTACAAATATAACTTAATGAGACCGGCCATTTTAAAGTTAGTTCGATTCGAGCGCTCGAACGGAGCAGACGCAGGGATCGAGGGACCATGATTTAATGTTCGAGATTAAAGGTATTTTGTTAACGATATATTAAAGGTGTTTTATTTGTTTCTTCACAGTTGGGAAGGTGTGTTAGTGCTTAGGGTTGCAAACAGGCAACCCCTACTTATGCATGCATACTTACTTTGACGTAAAGAGGATTGTGAACGTTTAGCAGTCTCTTGGTTATGTTCAGCCCCAAAACCTGTGAACAAACAAAACACTTGCTAGAAAAAATATTGTCTTTTAAATGAATACCTAGAGGATACCAATTTAAGAAAACATTGACTTCTAATACCAGTTTCCTATATTTAATAAGCGACCCGTTTCGGTAACTGGGCCTACAAATTGTCATATTCGCAACAGCCTAGTAAGAAAGCGAGTGTATAAACCGCCGGCCGCGACATGTTCTCACCGATCCCCCGACGACTTAGTCTTAGATCCCCTCCCATAGCCGGCGGTTGACCGGTGCACTTAGTAGTGCACCCCGTCCCCCCACAGCGATTGTCCCAACCGGCGAGTATGTCACCCTTTGCCCTTCTGGCTCGAGCGTAGTGGTTGCACGCTCGCCCTTAAATCCGGTGAAGCTGTAAAGGCCTCGCGGCCAACAGCGTACATCACACACACACACACACACATACACACACACACACACACACACACACGCACACACACACGCACGCACACGCACGCACACGCACACGCAAACGCACACGCACACGCATGCGCGCGCGCGCGCGAGTGTATAAAAGATAGTATCGGTGTAAAGATAAAGATCAGAAAGGGTATGCTCCGTTGGTTCGGGCATATAGAAAGAATGTTACAAGAAAGAATGACAAAACAGATATACAATGCGAAAGTGGAAGGATGTAGGTACCGAGGAAGACTTCAAGATCAAATAGACCGAGTCTTATCTGAAGGACAAGTCAAGAGACTCCGTAACCGGCGAGCGTGTATGAGACGAACTATAAGAGTGGAAGATGCCAGCCATTGCCATGTAAGGAAAGAACCTGTTGGAACTCTGTACTCTCTGCCCTGTATGATGATATAGATGGATAGATAGATAATCTACCACCGTATCGGATCGCGATCTCCATTGAGAAGATTTTTTTTCTAATTCTCCATAATTTGTTTGTTATCATTTTCTGCATACATATTTGTTTTATATTATACAAACTCAAGCATGCGATCCAGCTCGCGTGTCTTATTCGCTATGACCAATTAAACACGTAACGCACCGCGTTACGGCAACTTCGTGAAATGATGTTTAATGGTACTCTAGTTGGGTAATCTAATACACAGATGTTGTAGAAACTCGGGATAATTTCCCTGCGTTCAAGCGTTTTTGCCATATCCTTTAATAGAATCAACATGAGGCTCACAAAGGCCTTTAGACTCCTTTTTTATGGCTACTTTGCCAATTTTTAAATCCCGCTTTGCAAAGGGGGGATTATAATTCAGTCGCCATTAATATGTAAGTATGAGGTTATATTGTTACATTTAGTAAAGATGTCGGCGACTTCGATATAAGTACTTACGATACTTTGTAATATTCGTTTTAGATTGAAAATTGTCCGTTACATATGGATATTTATTCTTTATTGTACACGTTTAATTATAATAACAATAAGATAGGAAAGTTTATGTACAAAGGCGAGCTTAACTCAAAATTGAGTTTTCTTACAGCAAACCTAATAGGCATAGAGAGATGAAAACACAGAGGACAGTACCAAGTGTACGATCGAAGTAAAATGTGCAAATAACTAACTATATATAATTATACAATATATAACATATACATACAAACCTAACATAATAATATATACATAAACATTTATCGATACATAAAAAAATACATATATATTAATAATAATACATACATATTTACACATATAGATCATGATGAAAGGAAATGCTCTTTAATTTTCTTTTTAAAGACGTCTAGTGAGACACTATCGCGTATAGTGTGTGGGAGTGAATTCCAAAGCTGCACTGCACGAACAGTAAACGAACCACTATAAAGGCTAGAAGTGTGATGGGGAGTGCGGAGAAGAAGGGAAGAAGATGTGCGGCAGGGTTTTCCCCTGGGGACTAGAAACTCAAAGCGTTCCCTTAAATAAGTTGGTGAATTAGGATTATGGAGAATAGAATAAAGGAGTGAAAGAATGTGAGTATCTCGACGACGTCGAATAGGCAACCACTTCAATCGCGCCCGAAATTCCGACACATGATCGTATTTTCGGAGCCCAAAAATAAAGCGGATGCACAAATTCTGAAGTCGTTCGAGTTTATTGAGGAGCTCTTCCGACGCATCCAGGAAACAGATATCAGCATAGTCCAGAAGAGGAAGAAGAAGAGATTGAGCAAGTGTTATTTTCGTATGAAAAGGCAGGAACTTCTGGAGTCGCTTGAGAGACTGGAAAGAGTAATAAAGTCTTCTGCTTACCTCTGCAACGTGAACATTCCACGAAAGATGGCAATCGATATAAAGACCCAGATTTTTAGCCCATTTGGAGTAGACTATGGGTACTGAGTTGTAGAGTACTGGTGGAAGGACATCTTGATCCAAGTGGTTTATGTAGTATCTGCCACCAATAATGAGAGCTTTTGATTTTGTGGGATTTACTAGCAGGCCAAAAGATTTAGCCCACTCGTTGATATTTTTAAGATCATTATTGATGGCATCGACGGCTTCGGGAAGCTCATCTATTTTAAAATGGCGATAAAGTTGCAAGTCGTCTGCGTAAAGATGATAGTGTGATGATAGAATTTTTGTGACAGCGTTTATGAAGACTGAGAAAAGAAGAGGAGAAAGGACGCCACCTTGGGGAACGCCAGCAGTCAGATCACACCATTCAGAGAAGGCCTCATCGCAGCGGACCGACTGTGAACGACCCCGAAGATAAGAATTAAACCATTCAGTCACAGAAGAAGCTACATTAAGAGAGGATAGGATACCTAAGAGAATGTCAAAATCAACTGAGTTAAACGCACTGCTAAAGTCCAGTAGTACTAAAACTGTAAGAAGCTTATTTTGCATGGCCAAACGGATGTCGTCTGTAATCTTTATAAGAGCTGTTACAGTGCTATGGCCAGGACGAAAACCAGATTGGAACGGACTAAGCAGGCAGTTAGACGAGAGATAGCAAAACAGTTGATTATGAACAACACTCTCGAGGACTTTGGATAGGATTGGTAAAATGGAAATTGGACGGAATTCTGATGCAGAGGTGGGATTTGCAACTTTAGGTAAGGGTAGGACATGAGCCTTCTTCCACACCGAGGGAAAGGAGCTTGTGACAAGGGAATGGTTTATAATATGAGTTATGACAGGAATAAGTGTACTTAAAATGTGGAGAAGCATCTGAATATGCAGACCATCATCACCCACTGCTTTAGTGGAAATGGATAGGATATTTTTCTTTATATCTTCTTCTGTAACCTGGTGAAAAGAGAAGGGTGCACATTTTGGCAAAGAAATAGCGGAGAGAAAGTTCAAAGTAGAAGATTTTGTATTGTCATCCAGGATAACAGGATTAATAACAATATTTACTATTATTTTAATAAAATAGATAAATAATGATGGTATGGGTCAAATGTTTGTTGGTTCTGGGGCAATTTTCGACAATGTCCTTTCATGTTAGTAAATGCACCCACGGCACAGGTATAACTCCTTGTGTGGGCTAGCTACGTTAAAAAAAAAATAAAGAAAAGAATAATGGGTGATTAAAACACTCTGTACTCTCTGCCTACCCCGCAAGGGAACTAGCGTGATAATATAGATAGATAGAAAATTGGTCACGGCGAATTGGCCCAGCTTCAGTTTCGTATAAAATGTAGTTAATCTGTTAAAAATGTCGTTTCATTCATACTGCAACCGGGCATAACTGAGATGTTCTACGTACATTTCTCAAGTCGTCTCCAGCTTTATTTCTGAACTTGTCCACGGCCAACTTCTCAGCTATGTCTGTCGGGTTATCCGGGAGCACTTGCCATATCTGTGAACAATTATGCAAACAAATTTAAATGTAAGTATATCGAGTAATAAATACGTCGCATCTGGGTCATGAGTAGTTTTTAAACGACACACAAACGTCAAAGGGACGTATACAAAGCCTAGGTGGTGGGAGGTAACTGATAAAACGGGGAGCACTCTGTATTCGTGAGTCACGCCGTTGCTGTTCGTTGCAAAATCAAAAGTTTTTTATTTAAGTAGACCAAAAGGCACTTATAAATAGTCAAAAAGAGAAAATTATTGGTTACTTAAGACTCTACCACCCGTTCGTAAAGTTATTCCTGTGGAGAAGGGCAAGAAACTCCAATGACGGACGATTTAGCGCAGTGGTTAAGAACTTGAGCCGCTCGGCCCACTGCGTCTAATAGTCGCGGGTTCGATTCCCGCACGGGACAAATCTTTGTGTCATCCATAGTTATTTGTTCTGGTCTGGGTATTTGTGTATGTGAATTTTCATGTTTGTAAACGCACCCACGACACAGGAATAAATTATAGTGTGGGGCTACGTTTTCAAAAAAAAATGTTACTCTTTTTTAAATTTTACAATTCTTTTTATATACAATGCATTTAGGGGGTATGGGAGAACAATGCAGAACGAGCTAAATAGATGTACTTAAGTATAGATTAATCATAAGTGTACTTAGATTCATGGTATCGGTCAGTGTCTACGTAGTCCTTTCATTTACAAAATAGAGATGTTGTAAAGGTACAGTAAAAAGTATAATAATAATGGTAAGAGAAGCCCGCAGGGCAGCTTGTGGCGAGCTGTTGGTGAGTAACGACACCACGGACCCGAGTGCTTCAGAGAGTCGGTCAGGGCCCCCAACTCGGCGAGTCTTCGTCGGTCGAGTGGAAACCGAATGGTGCCCGCAGGACTCTCGGCTCTGGCCAGCCTTAATTGGGCGTCCAGAGAGGAACCGTGAGGATCGACGTAGGAAGATAATGCGTTCCTACGTCGATGTACTCCAGGGGTGGAAGTGTTAAAGGGCATAACGCCGCGAGTAACTTCGGAGCTCACACCGGTGCTGTTCTCAGTTGTCCTAGGACGACCGTTTGAGGGCCCATGTAGTAAGCGGCGAGTCACCACCGGCCACGGGTAAATAGGTATTGTCTATCAAACCTCATTTACATAGCCCTTGTTTTCTTTCCATAATTTACAACAGTCCTTGCACCTGCCGGGTTCAGTTCGCTGGGTATGTTTCTTCATTTTCAGCAAGTGATCTCAGCAGTTGACTTACATAACATTAACTTCTCGCAAAGGGCCTCTACGTGTTGGACCCATGTCCCCATGCAAGCCTTTCAAAGGTCCGGGTAAAGCCCGTGAATCTCAGCGAGATAATAATAATAGTAAGACCAAAAAAACCAAAACAGCCCCCAATGAGAGACCAAGAAAGTAATGATTCTTCGGTAAATACGTTTACAGCATTGATATATTATTCGCAAAGGTGACAAGAAAACTAAAACCATGGACGGCTTGGTCCAGTGACTAAGAACTTAAGTCGCTCCACCCACAGGATCGAGTTGTTGCGTGTTCAATCCCCGCAGGGGACAAATCTGTGTGACCCAGTGGCGCATTTACCAGCAGGCTGAGTAGGCTGTAGCCTAGGGCCGCAAATTTTAGGGGGGCAGCAAAAGTAACTCAAATTGTTTGTTATAAGTAGTACATGATTGAGCTTTTCTTAGCTCAAAAACATACCAAAAGACTGTTTCTTGTGTAAATTTCACTAAATCGTGAGTTTTCAGAATAATCTAGGAACTGACACAACGATCCCTTAGTTTACTATCATACTAATAACGGAAAAAAGCTGATGTAATGATGACGATAGACCACAAATCATAAAATTGCAATTTCATCTATCTATCTATATCATCACGCCAGATCCCTTGCGGGGTAGGTAGAGAGTACAGAGTTCCAACAGGTTCTTTCCTTACACACCTCTCAGGCTTCCTCCACTCTCATAGTTCGTCTCATACACGCTTGCCGGTTACGGAGACTCTTGACTTGCCCTTCAGATAAGACTCGGTCTATTTGGTCGTGGTAAGATAGTCTAGGTCTTCCCCGGTACCTACATCCTTCCACTTTCGTATTGTATATCTGTTTTGTCATTCTTTCTTCAGACATTCTTTCTATATGCCCAAACCAACGGAGCATACCCTGCAATTTCATTGTCAAAGAATATGTAATCAATATGATTGTGTACTAGGGTATTGAAATGCAGGGGTTCGTAAGGACGGCAAAAATTTGATAGCCTACTGGCGGCAAATGTGTAAATCCGCCACTGGTGTGACTCACAAATATTTGTTACGCTCTGGGTGTTTGTGTGCGTGAATTTCAAGTTAGTAAATGAACCCACGAATGATGATAGATGGACAAGGCGATGGGAGAATATATTCAGGAAGATGTGGCCCAAACTGGATAAGACAAGCCAGGGATAGGGAAGAATGGAAAGTTTGGGGGAGGCCTACGCCGAAGAGGCAACTTCCATAAATAAATAAACCAAATAAATTGTAGAAAAATGTAAAAAAAAGAAATAAAGAGAATATAAATTGTATTAAAGATATTGAAAATGATTATATAAATTAATAATTAAATTTAAAACATGTAATTGTAAATGGTAGAATAAAAGGCTATTATCAAATGGACCCATGATACAGGAATAGTTCCTAGTGTGGTGCTACGTCTTCTTTAGAAAAAAAAAGTATTCTTTATGCTCTTAACCATTCGACCACACCGTCCGTCAGAATTACCCCTGTGACCCCGTAGTCCGACTCTTTATTTATTTAAGAAACTTTACAGCTTATAATATGAGCCCTGTTAAGAAACTAACTGTTGGGCACGGGCATCCTCTTAAACTCTGAGGGTTTAGGCCGTAGTCCACCACGCTGGCCCTTCACCTTCAAGAAACTCAGACATGCAGGTTTCCTCACAATGTTTTCCTTCACCGTTAAAGCTAGTGATAGTTAATTTTGAATACGCACATGCTTTCGAAAAGACAGAGGTGAATGCCTGGGTTTGAACACGACACCTCTTGACTTTGCAGTCCAACGGCTAATCACTAGGCTATCACTACTTTTTTCACGTTAAACTTACCTTGATCATAATATCTTGCAGCTCGGTTTCCACCATTTTCGTCATGAGCGGATTCAACTCGTAGTAGCCATCCGCTGTTGGCTCCACGGGCGGCGGTGGGGGAGACGGATTGCGTTTTCTATCTTCACGAGATTCTGTTAAAATAAGAAAATACCTCTAATGCGCTAGATTATTTAGGCCCACTTACACGAACCAGAGTGAGCGTTATCTATTGACTCTAGTATTTTTCATGTAAGGTGGGTACAGTGACAGTTGTAAGCGTCAAAGAAAATTATACTTTATTCAATGGTAATAAGAGGCATGAGCCATTTCTATACTTATGGTTTTATGCCTTGACACCATTGTATTAAATTTTAATTTCGTTTGGCAATAACAACTGTCACTACACATCCTATGTAAAAAATACTAAAACTCGAAGGCCCTAGTCCTGTAGACAAGACTTTCTAGTCGTTAGCGCTAATAGAATACGGATAAATGTACGGGGATAACATTTTACAACGGAAAGTCAGTCAAAATGTTTAATAACAGGGCCTTAGCCCTGGCTTATAGTTACCTATTGACTAACCCGAGGTTATAAGGTTAAGTTGAAGGCAATTTAACGTTATAACCTCTAGTTAGTCTTTAGGTAACGCTTATCCAGATTCGTGCAAGTGGGCCTTAGTCCTGTAGACAAGACTTTCTAGTCGTTAGCGCTAATAGAAAACTGAATCATCAGTCATCAGTGAACATCAGTCTTACACCCCTTTATATTATTACTAATATAAAGGGGTCTAAGACTGATGTGATGGAGCTCGCGTTATCTGATCACACAGCTCAATTATTAAGATTTCCAGTTAGACACAACTTTCAGATTGACTACTGGTTTATTGAAAGAAGAGACTACTGCCTTGAAAATATAACCAAATTTAACGACGCTCTTAACTCCTTGAATTACTGTGTCATATATGAGAGCGAGAATCCAGATTATGCATTTTCACGGTTTCATGAACTTTTCTCACTTTTCTACAATCTATGTTTTCCTATTAAAAAAGTCAAAAAGTCCGTACGAAAACATTTAAATTGGATAAGTAAAGGCATCAAAATTTGTTCGAAGCAAAAGCGAAAATTGCTGTGGATGTATCGTAAGTCTAAAACCCTCAGAGATAAAGACAACTTTAAAAAGTACTCTAAGCGACTCAATAAAATAATTAAACTCACTCAAAAGTCTCAAAATAATTACTACATAACATCAGCTACTAATAAATCTAGGGCTTGCTGGGATATCATAAATAAGTCTAAATCTAACACGCTAAGGGAATACATTACAGAAATAAATATTGCCGGTAATATTATTACCAAGCCACTTGAAATTGCAAATGAATTTAACAATTTTTTTATTGATCAAATTAAACCCATAATACCTAATAATACGAACGTCAAATCCCTATTGAAAAATTCAAATATCAATTCAATGTTCATGAAACCAGTTACACCAGGTGATATCTCTCGAGTAATACTGTCACTTAAAAATACGCATAGCACTGGTTTTGATGAAATAGCAACTAAGGTAATAAAAAGTGTGGACAAAGTTATATCACCCGTATTGTGCCACTTATTCAATCTCTGCATACAACATGGTCATTTTCCCTCGAGTTTGAAAAATACTTTAATTAAACCGATATTTAAGAAAGATGATAGGAAAAGTATGTCATCTTATAGACCGGTAGCTTTAATACCTATATTTTCAAAAATTTTTGAAAGGATAATCTACAAGAATCTATACGAATATTTAGAAAAGTATAACATTTTAAATGAAGAACAATCAGGATTCCAAAAAGGTAAAAACATAAATTTTGCAATTTCAAAGTTTTTAGAAAAAGTTATAACTAACGTTGATAGTAAAACACCGGTGTGCGCCTTATACATGGACTTAAAAAAAGCTTTTGACTATGTAGATCATGGAAAACTGCTAGAAAAACTTTATCTATACGGGATCAGGGGCAACGTATTGGCCCTTATTACATCGTACTTAAGTGACAGAAAACAAAGAACCGTAATAACACAATTCTGCCCAATCAAGAAATTAGAAAGAACGCACATGTCAGATTACAAGACAACTAAATTCGGTGTACCTCAGGGCAGCGTTTTAGGCCCTCTGTTGTTTTTGCTTTACATTAATGACTTCCCAAGAGCAGTATCATGTCCTATTGTACTATTTGCAGATGACTGTACAGCTATATTTTCTAGTAAGAACTATGCGTCACTAGAACATGATATTAATACCTCAATAATAGCTATTATAAAATGGTTAGAGACAAATAACTTATTAATAAATCTTAATAAAACAAATATTATGATTTTTCGAAATAGGGCCAAACCAACAACACCAATTGAAATTCGCTACTCTTTAACAAAAATCGAGGAAGTAGAAGTGGTAAAGTTTTTGGGACTACATGTTGATTGCAATCTTAACTGGAAAGCACAAGTAGAATCAGTATGCACCAAACTTAATAAATATTCTTATATGTTATACAAGCTCTCTAAAATTGTTAGCATTACTACCGTCATGACAGCTTACCACGCATATGTAGCATCTACGTTAAAATACGCAATAATTTTCTGGGGTAACTCTGTCGAGTGGGAATCAGCATTTAAGGCACAAAAGAAGTGTATACGTGCAATATGTAATCTTCAACCCACCGATAGTTGCAAGACCCACTTTAAAAATTTGAAAATTTTAACTCTGCCATGCATATACATATATGAGATAGCAGTTTTTGTTAAAACCAATATTGCAATGTATGGCAAACTAAGAAGCAGAAGACATGTGCATGAGTTACAAGTTACACCCAGCAGAACTTTATTAAAAAGTAGAAGTGTGTATTGCATGTGCCCTAGAATATATAATAAACTACCAAACTGTATCGTCGAAATAGATACGCTGGAAATATTTAAGCGAAGATTAAAGGATTTTTTGATTGAAAATGCATTCTATAGTGTAAAAGAATATTTAGAAAGAAATAATCCAAATAATTATGCACCTATAATATGAATCATTAATGAATGTTGACATTATATTTTAAAATTAACATTTTAATTTAATTGTGACATTTTCAATAATTCAATTCGACCAGTTCATTTGACAATCTGATTATTATTGACATTTTATTATTTTGACTATGATTATTACCAATTTTATTTATCTACTTATTTCATGATTATTGTTTGTTATTTTAATGTAATGTGCAAATATTATAATTATTATAATTCAATGAGAAATGTAAGTGTTAATGCCTAAAATCTTATTATATTGTAAAGTTACATTTTAATATTTAGTAAGTCTGCCAAATTTTGCATGCTTTGTGGCAAAGTGTGGAGTTCTATTTTATAATATAAGACCTAATTGTACCTACCTACACTTGCAGAATAAATGATTATGATTATGATTATGATTATGAAAAATGTACTGGGATGACATTTTACACCGAAAAGTCACAGTTAAAATTTATAATAACAGGGCCTTGGCCCTGGCTTATCGTTACGTAGTTCGAGGTTATAACGTTAAGTTGAAGACAATCGAACCTTATAACCTCTAGTTAGTCAATAGGTAACGCTAGCCCTGGTTCGTGCAAGTCGGCCTTAGTCCTGTAGACAAGACTTTCTAGTCGTTGGCGCTAATAGAAAACGGAAAAATGTACGGGGATGGCATTTTACAACGAAAAGTCACGATCGAAATCTATAATACCAGGGCCTTGGCCTTATAGTTACCTATTGACTAGCTCGAGGTTATAACGTTAAGTTGAAGGCAATTTAACGTTATAAACTCTAGTTAGTCAATAGGTAACGCTAGCCCCGGTTCGTGCAAGTGGGCCTTAGTCCTGTAGACAAGACTTTCTAGTCGTTGGCGCTAAAAGAAAACAGAAAAATGTACGGGGATGGCATTTCACAACGGAAAGTCACAGTCAAGGCAATAGTTGTACCGGGATCCCTGTTATTATAAATCATCCTATATTATCCCACAGCTAAGCAAACGCCATCTCTCATATATGAGCGTGAGAGAGATTAGATTATACTCCACCACGCGGACCCAGTGCGGTTTGGTGTAGGCAGGTTTGCGGCCACCTGCTGTTAGAAACTATCAAGCCAACTTCCAACTTGGGAACCATTACATTAAGTGGTAACTGTGACCAACGGTTTAAAGTGCCTTCCGAAGCACGGAGACGCTCGAATATGGAAACACCACAAACGGTCAACTATCTAAGGCTGACCGAGTCGAATTCTGGTTAACGTTGGTGGTCTATAAATAATAATAATATTAACCCTGTTAAGAAACTGTCTCACCATTGGACACGGGCCATCTCTCAAACTGAGAGGGTTTAGGCCATAGTTTACCACGCAGGCCTGGTACAGGTTAGCGAACTTCACACACCTTCGATAAACTCTTAGGCATGCAGGTTTCCTCACGATGTTTTCCTTCACAGCAAGTGATAGTTTTATTTTTTAATACGCACATGTTTTCGAAGAGACGGAGGTGCGTGCCTGGGTTTGAATCCGAGACTTTGCCAGTCCAACGGTCTAACCACTAGGCTATCACTGCTATATGGTGGTCTATACTATGGGAAAAATCGCTATGAACACCTTCTAACAGAGAACGGAATAATTAGTTCTAAATCGAATTCCATCTATCTATTTTCAGCCAAGAAACATCCACTGCAGGAAAAAGGCCTCCCTCCAAAGACCTAATGTTATTCGGTAATTATATTATATTATAAATCATTCAAATTGAAGAAGTCATAAAGAAACTAACCGTTGACTGATTTCGCTTCAGACGTACTGTTTTTTTGTACGGTCTTATTAGTTCTTTGGGTTAAGTTATGTTGAGATGTCTTCGGTTCTTCACGAACTGGTTTCGGGTTTACGCGAACCGTGGCTGGTCTTCTGCCTGTAATAGGTAATAAGTTTAAGGTCCAAACTGAGTCTTGAATATTGATACCTTATTTCTGTAACACGAACAGAGTTTAAGGCTGCGGAAAAATTGACAGCACACCCCTCTTCATTTTTCCATTCGTTACGACGGGTCCTTCACTGTGCGTGCTGTGCGTCTATGGAACTTACTTCCACATTCCATTCGTGCAAGCTCTTCTCTGGATGTTTTCAGAAGAAGAATCAAAGAACATTTCCTATCTTGATTTCATTTAGATATTTATGTTTATGTATATATTATAATTATATATATTAATATTTGTATCGTAAGTACTAAATATATGTATTTATTTGAAAATACAGTATTTATTTTATATCTTTAGACGTTATATTGTATAACTGCCCTCTTATTCTTCTCTTCATCTCTCAACACTCAAAGGTTCGCTGGAAGATAACTCATATTTGGGTTAAGCTCGCCTTTTTGTATACTGCCTACATGTAAACTTTTTTTCTTTCACTACCAACTGTATACAATAAAGAATAAAAGAAAGAGCAATCAATTAGTAGCTGTTGAACAGCCGCAGTGCGATTTGATTTAAGAGGTTAAGAGTGGAATGGTAATACAATAGCTAACACATTGTGAACTATTAAAATTCGAGCTCAGCCAGTTCAACTAATGAGGTGTCTACTCGCTTGCAGACTGGCGTCTATAGCAGGGTTCGGAACCGGTTTTTAAAAACAGAATCAAAACGTTCGGAATCCGATTAAAAATTTCACATTCTTTTATTAACCGGTTAATGACGAAACCTTATCAAATTGAACGAAATTAATTTCAATTACCGGTTATTACAAAGAACATAATTGTTTAGTTCTTAATATCGAAATTAACCGGTTAAATTCAGACGCGGCGACGAGGTTCTCGATGACGAGACGTCACTCATCTATTTTTAAGGAGAAATGTCTTTAACGATTCTATACGATCGTGACCATGAGAATGTCAACGAGCGAAAGTAATTTCAAAATAACCTGTTAATTTAGGTTTTAATACCGGTTAAAGTGACGCTAAAACCGATACTGAAAGTCAAACCGGTTACCTACATTTTTCAGGTTTTGAACGGTAACCTTTAACCAGAAACGAAAATCATTTCGGTTCGACCCTTTGGTCTACAGATCTATAGCTTCATGACTAGTCTAGCTTTACTGGCTCGGTATTTCAATATTCTACTTCCATAGTATTCACTGTTTATTGTTCAAAGTAAATAGTTCTAGTTAAATCCCTTAATCGCTAAATAAATTTGTTAGCTCACTATCCACCAGTTAATAGTGCGTAGGTATAACCGAACTCTACAGGTCTGGCCTAGTTTGGCACAGTCTAGGTGAAACATATGACGCAAGACCTCACACACCTCAATTAGGTTATTGCTTTACGAAATTATTACGAACATCAAACTTTCAATTTTAAGGAGCGTTCTAACATTTATAAGCACTTAGGTACCCAAACTAACTATGTAGCTGTATACTGAGGTATATGTATTAGAAATCCATTCAAAATCGCCGTATTGCTTTGAATTGTAAATAAATTTATAGGTGGATGTAATGAAATTAATGTTCTTGAAATGAATATTCCTTATATAATTTCCTTGATTGAAATGCACATTGCAATGAAGGAAATTATAGCAGCGCGCATAAGCAGCACTGATTTAACATTTTAGGGCCGGGTTTGGACATGTATAAAGTGGATGTAGTCTATGTTACATTACCTCGGCGGAAGGCTCACGAGCACAACGCGAATCCTGTTCTCCTTGGAGAGGAACAGTTTATAGAACACACCGAGAAAAACAATGCAATTGTGGTGTTCTATATATAACTTTACATTACATTATAGGTTAGACAAGACTGAACCCAGCTTAAGAGAGATATTCCTGAAACACAGTATTGAACATTTTAAACCTGAAAATCGGAAACATATTTTTGTACCATGCTGCAAAGTTTTGGAGGCGTAAAGAAAACACGTGAAAATATCATTTTACTATAGGAATACCTGGAAATGGCAAAAAATACTTCTCCTGACATTTCGCAACGGCATATTCAAGTAAAGCTATTTGCTGAAAAATAACATTACTTAAATTATGATATTCCAAAAAAACTATAGAACTTCTTAGAAAGATAACCTGGACTCTTTGATGCAAGATAGAGGTCGTATCACTATGCCCATATCCATATGGACAATCTGGAAAATCTGTGTGCGATTATAATATACCTAATATACCCATTGGTGCGAAACCGGTCGCCGCGGCGATCTTTGTCCTGCACTGAACGTTTTTTTCTGATGACGACCTAGGAAGCGGCGAATCCTATGGCACTTTTGTAACTTCTGTAAACCAGGAATTGTAGCAACCCCAACTGCAACATAGCTTTTCGCATGCTTCGTTCAAATATGTTGACCGCAACTCGAGATCTCCAAGTTTGCCGCAGTGAAGAAAAGTTGTTACCTAAGTTTTAGGTGTAAATAAATTATTTCTTACCAAAAATTGTAGACATCTTCATGCTCCTCCAGCCTTGATAACCTGACAACAAGCGAAGGTGGGCGATCCCATCATTATGGGTCAAATATTGTGGCATAAACTTTTCTATTTTGGCCGGTCCAACAGCGGGGCGAACTACGCTCAAATTTTTCCGATCAGCTATTTCCTGCTAAAAACGCCGTAAATGAATTATTTCTTACCGATTCGACTTCTTCACTTCTCCTCCAGCCTTGGTTGAAACATTTTCCTGGAGCAGCATCAAAAATTCTCGAATTTCACAACAGGCCCAATGAATACACTCGTCAAGTCTTCAAGCTAACTGAAACCATCAGGAACTCTAGAACAAAACTTGACAATACAGGCAAAATATAAAATTCAAGACAAATTCATTATTCCATTTTAGATATTTGTAACAAAATATAATACTATAATTCTTACCTGTTCTCATTCCTTACCTTAGTCTCAAATTTTGTTGCTTTCTAGTTTCCTTCTAGTGTTATTGGATTCACCAGCATTTGCACGAAGCTGCTGCGAATTTGAATTCCAAAACCCAAAAACTGGGGCTATGTTATATTAAGCCAAGATGTTTCTGGCTTGTCTGCCTGTAACGAGTCTCATAGATGGTAATGTCTGCCTAGACTGTCTGCATGGTGGCTTAACGTTCAAGGATCTAACAAATAAGCAGCCCAATGCAATTCATACCCACAACAAACTGCTGAAATTCTACATCGTATTGTCAAACTTATTCTTCCAAATACACCAGATTTAATATTAATAACAAGAAACTATTAGATCTTTAATTATAAAAACGTTTAAAGGAGGCTTTTGCTCAGCAACGGAACAAACGGCTAAATATAAAAATAATAACGGTACATTTTTTACAAGTTTGAAACAATTTCCAAATTTCCAGCTCAATTGTTCCCCAAAATTGGAATGTTACAATTTACCACGTCCCTCAGCATACACCATTCTATCATTGAAAATTTCTAGAACAATAAGACACTATTTCAAAATTTGTGTGTATTTGCCTCGAATATGAAGTCTTCATATAATACGAATAGAAAATCGTCCATCGGCCTATTTCCAAAATCTTTGATTTATCAGCATCGATCAACTTAAATAGAATAACATTCCGATATTATACTATGCTTTTGCCTTTCTTAATAAGGAAACACTATAAAATCATGTCTTATTTGTGTCTCAGGACTGAACACATAAGTTAGCAATTTTTACTTCTGACAACGGGTCACGACCTTTGAACAAACAGATCCACTATCTACCCAATCATATCGACCCCTGTGTGTATTTTTAGCTTACCACTAAGGAATACAAAGCATATCTTATTAAAAAAAACACATCAATAAATAAAAATTATATTTAAATGTAACCACACTGTCTTATTACGAAGAATACTAAATGTAAACAGATTATGCTTCCACCATAGCTGGCTATAACTATACTGTAAAATTATTTAATCGAAGTACAGTCACGAATATATTACCGAGGATATTTGCTGGAACCAAAAGTATTTTCTTATGTTAAAACGCCAAACTACTTACAATAATATTACTGCTCGCGACTCTACAAAATCCTAAACTAAATCTTGGTTCAAACATATAACATCATTGTCTGACGCCTCAGAATCCCTATCCATAGTAGTCATCGTAAATATCTGACATTTCATTCTTATACTTCTGTATTAGATCTTTTAAGTCGCATATAGTCAAATATTTCGACTTGAAATAGACAGTTTTACTCGCGCTGGTCTGATCAACGAAATCCAACTGAAAGTACTTATAAAGAATATTACTGCTCGCGACTCTACAAAATCCTAAACTAAACCTTAGTTCAAACATATAACATCATTTTCTGACGCCTCAGAATCCAAATCCATAGTAGAGTCATCGTAAATATCTGACATATCATTCTTATGCTTCTGTATTCTATCTTTCAAAGACGGATTAAGTCAAATATTTCGACTTGAAATAGACAGTTTTAGTCGCGCTGGTCTAATCAACGTAATCCAACTGAAAGTACTTATAAAGAATATTACTGCTCGTGACTCAATAAAATCTAAAATTAAATCTTAATTCAAACATATAACATCATTGTCTGACGCCTCAGAATCCAAATCCATAGTAGTGTCATCATAAATATCTGTCATTTCATTTTTATACTTCTGTATTAAGTTTTTTAAGTCCGATTTAGTCAAATATTTCGACTTGAAATAGACAGTTTTAGTCGCGCTGGTCTGATCAACGTAATCCAGCTGATAGTCCATTTTGGACAGGGTCTCTAGAGACTCTAAGTCTATATCCACTTCAAAAGTCGGCTTCTTATTGTCCCAGTGAATTTTGATAGGTTTCCAAAGATTAAAATTGAGTCCTTTCACGCCTTGGTTACTCTGCTTAAGCCGTTCAGTGACTATCTGCATATTCGTTTGATACTCATAAGGTATAGTAAGAATCATTTTAAAGAAACATGTGTTGTCGTCATCGTCGCCCAAAACGGATATCGGTAGGCGATTCACTTTGCCGAATTGTCGGGCCATCAGCCACCGTTTTGATTCAGCATTTTCCGGTACAACCCCGAAATAATTCGGCGGCATGAACCCATATTTAGTGAAGTCTGTCCTACAAATACCGTCTTCTTGGTGATATTTGAATATTTGGTATATAATTACTTCTTTGATTTTGCGCGCTTGGACTAAAGTCAAAGTTTTCGCGCCCTTCAACGTTATTTTTACGACAGTCGGATCGTAAGTGAGCGATGGAATCGGCGTGTTTTGTACAGCTGCTGCTATTTCAGCTGGATTCGTGATGGGAATCTCTCTCATTCCGGCATCGAACGCGTCCTTGTCGACGGCGACAGCTTTCAAGAAAACGTTCACTTTTTGCAACTCGTAGCTCAGCATCATTTTGTGTTTATCCAAAGCCCGGGCGGAAGACGGAGGCATATCGACGTACAACCTCATCCCTTTAGCCGTGACGATCTTCTTGACAAATTTCCACTTACCTATATCGACGTCTTCCAACTTTTTGTTCTGCAATTTGAGTTTCTCGAGCGGTTCAATTTTGCGACTCCTGGAATGACCGGGGAGCCAGATGGCGGCGCGTTCGTACCACAACTCCTCTTTGGTGTACACGAGGACGTTGAAGTAGGTAAACTCGCTGAAATCTAAACTGATCAGCCACGCCCTGGACATGAAATCGTTGCACTGTACCTCGTATCTGAGCAAGCTTTGGAGGCCTTTGATGGTGACGTCGGGAGCCCAGCCCTGCGAAGTTTCGCTGACTTGCATGATTTGAGATACAAGATAATTTTTCAGTAAGTCCGCTTGTCCTTCTATAAAGGGGCCGAAATCATCTTTGCAGAGGTAAACACTGTAATCGTCAGTAAAAGTCTCTTGGGGTACGGGATCAGCTGCTACGGGAATATAAATGTGATTCTGCTGCGCTTCGTGGAATGGAGCGAACGGTGATGGAACCATCATTGGGTTCACGACGGGCGCCAACGGTGGAACTCTTAGTATAGGCATGGGTGTGACTAATTTTGGCGGTTCTATACCAGTCCAAGCTGAAATTTACATTTTATATGATAATACTGAAAAATACTGATATTATAATGAAAGAAGGAATTGATGAAATTGTATCTAAACTTACTTGGAGGTTGAATAAATTTCGATGGCGCAGGAGTCTCTGTAAAAAAGGGATTTATTTTGAAGATTTTTAACGTCTTCTGCAAATTGAGTAAACGTACTCAACAGTATGGATAAAGCCAAAAATCTATGTTGAGCCAAACGCAACGTAAAATAAGGCGTATCATATATTTCTCACAGATATTTTGTAATTTAGTATAAAAAAGTAAGTTTCCAGGTTTACCTTGTTTTATCCCGGGGCTCGAGGACGGCCTAGACATCTTCGCGGGAACGTCACACGAGTCTGTGAACATAATTAATGCGTTGGTCTTCAGTTCAATCCGAGCGGGCAAACATTGTACACAATTTCGCGTGCGAATGATAAAGAGTAAATTCTTGTTCTTTAAAAAAAATATTTTCTTTAAATAGTCCCTAAACTTGCCTAGGCCAAATTCATTAACCAATTATTTTTTACGAATCGTAAAATTTCTAAATTAAATGTACTCATCTATATGTGAATAAAAATAAATGAAGCCGCGTTAGATGTTAAATAATTATATAGATACAAAATAAGTTAATACGAGTAGTTTTAACTAATACAATTAACTTCCAACTTTTAAAAATTATCTAGAACTTAATGCATTTAATTTATTATACTCTCTAAGTAGTATGTATACGTCGACGTATTCAGAACGACTTTGTAACGAAATCTCACCTGATGCATGCCTCTTGATATGCCTAAATTGACTCGGCAACGACGACACAACATCCTGCAATATCTTCTCTTCATCTTTAATCGAATACTTCGCTTGATACTTCACAACTATCTCTATAAACGAAACGTCTTGATGCCCGAACATGTCGAACACAATCCTTGCTACCGCCAAGTTAAGTTCGGTTATCATACGCTGTCTCTGTTCCCCTTTCAGCTGATCAAAATCTGGATGCCTTTGCATTATTTTGGATGTAATGTCCTCTATAGCTTTCTCTCTCTTCGCTTTCAAAGACGGACTAAGAGTGAACCGTTTCGGCCTGCTGTCCTCTTCACTCTTATGTTGTTCCTTGTAATCGTCGCGGCGGTAATCCTGTCTCGGTGGTTGTTCTTCTCTATAACTCCTCTCGTAACGGTCCTTCTCTCGTTCTCTCTCGCCACGATGGCTCCTAACTTCTTCCGAGTCACTTCTCCTGTTCGCTGATCTCCGCAATTCTTCTGCCTTCTGCTTGAACTGCAACGCCCTATTGTATATGTCTTCGAAGTCTTTATCGATAGTGTCAGTTTTGAGTAATTTATCTCGGATTTCTCGGCGCGGAGATTCTTCTCGACGGCGTTCTTCCACGTGACGCCTGTCTTCTTCTCTCCTACGTGGCTCTTCGCGGTGGATATACGCTTTGGTTGGTTGCTCGTTCGGTCTCCGATAGTCAACGCGACGTTCAACATCAAATTCTTCGCGAGGACTGAATTTAGGTTCCCTCGGATAGCGCTCGCTGTGACTCAAATGTGGTTCCCTTTCCATATCTCTGGATGATTTATGGAATCTTCGCTCTTCGTCTTCCGGGCGTCTGCTTCGTTCCTCGTCGACCGCCCGCTCCCATTTAGGCACGTGCACTTCGGCCTTCTGGAAGGTAGATCGGTGTAGCGGCGGTTCAATTTGTTCTCGATCCGGGAAGTTGGGTCTGCTGTATCGGTACTCTGGATCCGGGCGGCCTTCTTCTCGTTTTTGTCCGGGCCACACTGGTGGGGGCGGCGCCTCGCTCATATCGGGACTGCGCCGTTTCTCGAACGCCCAAGAACGACGAGGGGAGCGTGGGGACGGCGAATGTCGCTTAAAGCGGTCCCTGACCGGCGACCGTTCCCGACGAACTGGCGACCGAGACTTCCGAACCGGCGGCTGTCGAGAAGCTTCGACAATTTTGTCTGGATTTCTGTCTCTAGGTATCTCGGCTCTCGGTGTACCACGTCTCTCTTCTTCTGGGTTATTTATGTACTCGTCGCGATCCCTCTGCCACGGCGATCGGTGGGGTTCAACCTGTCTCGACCCCGGGACGGGGTACTGTACGTTGTCGTGGACGTTGGGTCGGTAACCACCTGAGTATATAGCTTGTTTTGATGCCTGTAAATTGAAATTTAATATGCAAACACGAAAAGTGATGGTAACATTATAAAGATTGTATTGGATTGTATTTGGGTAAATGTAATAATATTGTGTGTGTTTTCCATCTTCAGTGCTAAATAAAATATATAATTACAACGTCACAACAGGCATCGTTTAACTGAAAATCTGCTGAAGTGTAAAGTGACTAGTAATCGTAAATATTAAGATATATAACTTATCAACATTAGAATATAAATAATTATGGTCCATCCATATAAGAACGCCAATATGAATTGTGTGTTTTGGGTTCTTAAAGCATGGGTGGGTGGTAACTTGTAACGTTTTCTTGCTTCCTTTGTGCTGCGTACAGAACATTTTGAACACCTGAATGGGCATGGGTATCTCAGTGAAAATCCTTGCGTTAACTCGCAGTTAAGGTAGTTCGCAGTTTACTGCGCCGACTCAACTCAAAATTGCGGCATAGCGCAACTTTGGAACGCGCCGAGTGAGCAGTGAACAAACCACAAGTGTTCAATTCATTTCAATTAAACTTCCCGGCCCTGGTCCCGGCCTGGTGGCCCTGCGTTGTGCGCCAACGCATTTTGGAGAAGAAATGTAACACATCCGGCGCAGTGAATCAGTTGGCGATATTTCGCGGCGAAGCGTGTTTACACCTAAAAAGTTGGTATCACAAATTATTTCCCCACAGAACTATTAAAATCTAAAAGGACATTTCTGCACCTTATATTCTTAAGAGTTTATTTGTCCATCTTGCAGCTTTCCTTCCATATAGTCAATGGCCTCGTTGTAATTATCTTTTTAATAAGCATAAGTTGTAGACCCATGTCCGATATCTTTCTGTGTACATCGCCTATATTTTGATTGGGTGTTTCATTATCGTGAGAAAAGACTTTTGTGTCAAATTCGACTCTATATTTTGCGGCAAATTCATTTTTTCATATTATCAGTTTCGTTTCCGTCCGAAGGTAGTAGAACAAACAGAGTTATAGGAATCATAACGAATGTAACGCGAAGCACAATTTGTTCATAATTTGTGAGAAGATCATTAACCATGGTGGTAAAGTCCAAACGGTTGCAAGGCAGATATAAGAAAACAATTCCAAATGTGATCCACTAGGATTCGATACTGCCCCGGTCCCCATGATCGATGAAATTTTCGCATAAATGCCTTATCTACTTTAATGACTTTTGGTGATAATTTTAGCTCCAATCGAAAAGAAGAAATCGTCTGACATCCGTTTATTACTTCTTATAGAATAGGGGTTGGTCGCTCAGATACCGGTGAGCTCTTTTCTAAGCAGGTTCTGTATTGAGTGGATGGACTAAGGTGGCGCGTGTTGCAAACATGTTATATCTCTTTCTATGTGTCCATTATCTCTTTCCGTAATCCATAACGCCTTGTTCTGACCGCATATGTCACGCTGTCAGAACATTTGAAGTAAAAGGTCATTTCCATTTTTTATTAACGTTTACGATTGTAGAGTCGTTGGTTGGTTGGTTAACTGGACTATAGGAACAGGTTGGTTATAACTACTGCGGCAAGTTGAATGTTTGACAGGATAGGCATACAGATGATTCTAGTATTGTGTCTAACGAGATCCCTCACGAATTATGACAGGAATTTATGCATTTGTAACGCATCGTGAGATCAATGCTTGCGCGTTTCAGATTTGAATAAAGAATTCATGGCTGCTCGTATGTGTGCGGCTTATTGTTCAACGCCATCTATTGAAGTTAGCAGCAATTATGTAGTAAAAAAATAATGGACATGCTCGGTGATTTTCGATCAATCTATGCTACTTCCATCATTCATGAGTTTTTACTTTTACACTCAATCATCAAACATTCTATTGAAAATCATTTACTGTTAATGGTCATGTGTTCAATATTAAAATAAATTGCCTTTTTTAGAACTGCCTTGACTCAAAGCCAAATACAATACCGTAATTTCTGATCAGTTTGATTTTCATTTGACTTCATCGAATTCATTCGGGATTAAAATTAATTTGTGGCTTTATCTAGATCAAAACGGCTGGTTTGTTTTACGCACAACTCTTTTAATTTCATCTCTTATATATTTTGCTGTTTATAACAAGCACTACTGCCATGCTATTTTGTACCTTGATGAAAAAGTTTTATCCTATAAAAACTACAACATTGGATTTCTCTCTGTCTCTAGGTATAAATGTAATTCCGCAATAATTGTGCCCGCATCTTATTAACACCAATCGATGGACTTAAATATAGCCCAATTTACAGACTAGACACCGTAAATTGTTACGTTTCCAACAAACTTTGGGTATTCCGACTTGCACATTTTTTCCGGTGAACGGTTAGTCATTCAGCTAATTCCGATTATTTTACTGTTGTTCTCTTGTGGTCTATTTCTATACAATGCAGTGCTTCCTCTTTATAGTAGTTATTTGCGATGACAGCTTTTATAACCATCTCATTTTTGCCCCAAAATAAATAAAATGTATCTATCTCTTAGACGTAACTGCTTTATTTTCTTCTTTAAAATATGACTTTGCTTATTAGATTTATTATATTCTACACACATCAAGGGAATTATTAATACAACCCATACGTTACAGGTTTATCACGCAAAGTTTATGGCAAAATCAGCTTATATTTTCTTTAATTAAATCTTACCTAACAAATGCCACTTCAATAGCATTCTATGATGATGGCGTCAGAGGGCCTAGTCAATTTGCAAGCCTTTTGTTTCTATTATCTTGTCGCAATCGATAGCGCATTGTTTTGACCACGTGACTTTTCGTTGCAAAATGTCATTCCCATACATTTTTCCGCTTTCTATTAGCGTTAACGACTGTAGATTGTCAACTTAACTATAGGCGCAGAATCCGCTACGTTACTTTCTTAACTGAGGGTCTAGTCAAGTGGTCTTGTCGCATTCGACAGTGCATAGTTCTGAGTTGACGTTGCAAAATGTAATTCCCATACATTTTGTCGTTTACCGTTAACGACTGTCAAAATTCCACTCGGCGACATGCACTGTTGCGCAACTGATAACTCATGTAATTCTCGCCAAAAAAACAATGGATTTTGACGAAGCTTGCCTGGTCAGACTAGCTTATAGTGCAGCTGAAGATCACGAGGATTCGAACTTTAACTCGGACAATGTATGATTCTGTAGAAAGATTCTCAGTAGCAATCCTGAGTCTCGGTTTTCTGCCCTATGTAACAGAAATAGGCTCGCTCCCTATTACATTACATCTCGGCTAGGATGCACACAGTACATCTCTGCCCCCACCGCTTAGGGAATGTAGAAGTGACGGTGCTGCGAGCTGATAGCTTCTCGCTTAGATGGATACAACATATTTGTCGCGCGAGCGGGATGGAACGAGATTACATGTCCATTTCGAAGTCGAAGGAGAATAGGATAGGTGGTTAATGTTTTTAAACCAACAGGTATATACTGAAAAGAAAAGTTAGTAATGTGTTGTATAGTGCGTGCTAGAAAAATGATCTTACCTGGCTGGATGGTTCGTAGGCAGGCCTTACTTGCTTCGGTTTGCCGTCGTGTCCATACTTGTCTATCGGCTTGTCCGGGTTATGTCGCCCAGGGGAATACCTGACAAAGGTTGACAACACTTTCCTTCATACAAATTTTTGTTAGTCTGATGTCTGAATTGGGAGTGGATGAGAACTTTGATATGTTGATGACAGTGGATACTATACAGGGTAGATTTTTTAAAGGTGGCAGTAAAGGCAGGTACCTTAACGGTTTTAGAAGACAAAACCTCTACAACTAAGTCCTTTCTACGTCTTAAGTGTCTTTTTTTATTTATTTTAGTTCTTACATTGTTCAAGGGTAATGTAAGTACGATGATTTTCTACGAAATGTATGGCAAAACACAAAAAAAACTTTTTGTGTTAATAGGCCATCTTTTGCTTGTTAAAAATCTATCTATCTATATCATCACGCCAGATCCCTTGCGGAGTAGGCAGAGAGTAAAGTTCCAACAGGTTCCTTCCTTACATACCTCTCTGCCTTCCTACACTCTCATAGTTCGTCTCATACACGCTCGTAGGTTACGGAGACTCATTACTTGCCCTTCAAATAAGAGGGTCATGGTAAGCTAGTCTAGATCTTCCCCGGGACCTACATCCTTCCACAGCATTGTATACTTAAAAATATAGTTAATTTTTTTTTTAAACGATAAGGACAATTCCCCAAGACGGTTTTCCCGTAGCTTCAATGTGTAAGGTACCTGCCCTTACGAGCCCGACCAATAATCGACTCAGTATACACTGGTTGAAGTGACCCGAAGCGTATGGAAAAAACTGCCTATGCTAGACCAGCACCAGAAGCCGAAATGCTAAGGGACTCTTAAACTTCCAACCATCTCACAGAACAGAATTAAAATTCCGATTCATAACTCATACGTACATACTTCGAAAACTTAATATTCTAGCAGGTAGCTAAATGTGAGGGCAATTCTTCAGCACCAAGTCTAGGACGGGCTTCTTGATTTTTCGTCCCTTTTAAATCATCTGTGCCAAATGTAATCACCCACAAATATTTGTTTCAGGCTGGGTGTTTGTTTGTGAACGCACCTATTACACAGGTATTTCTAGTGAGGGACAGTTTCTTTTAACAAAAAAAAATTATAGGGTTACGACTTCAATACACCCTGATATCTTGTAAATCCCTTAGATCTAGAATCCGCGCTGAAGTGCTGAAACGTCTAGGGTTTCTCCCCGTTAATTATCGCCGGCGCGCGGTCGCAGAATAAAAGTAACTATTTGTTCACGTACAAATAGGTATGTAATAATAATACCGTTTTGTAGGCCGCGCCGGCTTTTGTTCGATGTACTTAGAGTGTTCGCGTCCGTTCTAGAACTTTCATACGAGTATAAAGGGAACACAGAGCGCGGGGACGGACACAGTCTCTTCTCGGAAGCGATAGTGATAAAATCGGAGAACAAGCAATCTAAGTGGAATACACCGGCGCCTTTAGCAACGATATACGGATACTACGAGTGACTCAGCTACTTGGAAGCATTATTTGGGTACCAACGAGAGTAGTGCTAGTGTGTGTTTTGTGCTTGTGTGTACTTGCATTCGACGTACTATTTTGTGTGTACAGCGCCTAATAAAGTACTTCGCACGTTATTCGGCATTTAATTACCCCGCAAACATAACAATAGGTATCGTGGTCGGCAGAGACGAAGATGGCGTGACGACTTGGACATGTCTTTCCCGCAAAAGTGTTTGCGGGAAAGATTTCATGTCTTTCATAGATCGATCCTGGGCTAGTAGTATCCACACTACTAGACCAGGATCGATCTATGTGGAGACGTCAAGTGGAGGCCTTTACCCAGAAGTGGGATAAAGGACACTATTAAAAAGAATTGTTTACTAACAAGTCGTCATTTACACAAAGTGGGTGACAATAAGAAACTAACCTCATGTGTCTGGTGGGTGATTCGCGACGGCTTGGTGAAGGTCTTCGATGGGGGGAAGCAGGGCGCCTGCCTGGTGACGGGCGCTTTTGGGTAGGGGACTCACGACGTACGCCCATGTGTCTTACACCTGCGGACCATGGGAATATTTACCTACATACAACAGATATTGCCCCTAGTTCATTCGACCACCTAGACATTGACAAGGGAAGTATACTATATAATACCGTCACACCTATATTTCCCAAGCGGGGATGGCAGAGGTGTATTGTGTACACCCACTTTTCGTCGACGATGTTAGGTCTCATGTAATAGGGGGCGAGCGTATTGCCATTTACCGAGCACAATTCCAGGACTGATATTGGGATTTTTTTTATTAGAAATACGAAATTTGTTCGACCCAGGATTTGAACCCAGGACCTCGTGATCGCAAAGCACATTATTCGCCACTAGACCAACGAGGCAGTCTACTTCGAGACAAAAACTGATGAATCCTCTTTCCCATTTTTTTTGGTTACCGTACATTTACATAACTCGGCAAAAAGGCATTAAAAAAAAAAGCTAAAAATCTTTAAAAAAAAAAAGGTAAACCGACTTCAAAAAGCAAAAAATAAATATTTGAAGTCGGTGCTGGTTGGTGCAGTCGGTTACTTGGCACCGACTTCAAATATTTATTTTTTGCTTTTTGAAGTCGGTTTACCTTTTTTTTTAAAAGATTTTTATTTTACAATTTTAAGTGACGAGTGAATTATTTAGTAATATTTATATACCGATATTATATTATTTTGCTAAGTTGCAAAGTAAGGTACCTACAGGATTAATATAATGACTATAATAACGGAATCTATACATTCGTGCTGTTCGCCCTTAAGGAGTTCCCTCTTGTATCTTGAAAGTCCAAGGTCCAATACCACTAACAATAAAATACGACCACCTCAAAACTTTACTGAACCAAATGCAAAAAAAATCATCAATATCGCTGAACATACATATAAAAAATAAAATATAAAAATAATACAACCGAACATAGAACCTCCTCCTTTTTGAAGTCGGTTAAAAATGGACAGCCCCAGCAAAATCCAATAAATACATGCATTTTTATCAGCTCGTTTCACAAACGCATAAAATTATAGATATATTTACTCTCTAATTATATCATCAAGTCAAAACCCTTGCGGTAAAGAGAACAGAGTTTCCACAGGTTCTTTTCATACTGACCTCTCTCGTTTTCTCCTCCATTCTCATAATTTAGTCTTATACACGCTAGCCAGTAATGGAGACTCTTGCCTTGCCCATTGGATAAGAAATGGCCTATTTGGTCATGGTAAGTCTATGTCTTCCCCAGTATATTTAAGTCTAGGTCTTTCCAGGCTTCCTTTATATTATGCATCACGAAAACCAATCCTCTGATCCTATGATACCATGGAACCAATAGATTATTAAAATTTCTCGATTATAAATAGATAATGAACATCATATTCCAACTTACTTGGAGAAATCAATCTACCGGACGGCGACAACCGCCGACCACTCGGTGAATCACGCCTTCCGGATGGAGAAATCCGCCTCCCGGATGGAGAAATACGCCTTCCGGGTGGAGAAACACGCCTTCCGGGTGGAGAAATCCGCCTTCCGGATGGAGAAATCCGCCTGCCGGGTGGAGAAATTCGCCTTCCGGATGGAGAAACACGCCTACCAGGTGGAGAAACGCGTCTTCCAGATGGAGAAACCCGCCTTCCGGACGGCGACATCCTCCTTCCAGACGGAGAAACTCTTCTGACAGGCGGAGACATCCGTCTACCGGATGGAGAAACTCTTCTTTCTATTGGAGAACTTCTCAAAGCGTGGGGACGACCTGGTGAATATCCTCGGCCGATCTTCTCGTATTCCTTGTAGGTTTCAGGTCTCTTATGGGTGGTAGGCATCTCCCGGTCAGTGGGAGGGTACTTCCGATCTTCGTAGGGTGGTTTCTCGTAAGTTATTGGAGATGGTTTGGAGAAATGCTGAGGTTTAGGTTGTTGGCCCTAAGAAAATACGAAGTCGAAAATCATTTATTTGTATAGGCCTATCAACAGACATAATGAATGTTAAAACGAATTGAATATTAAAGGATGGCATACATTATTTAATTCATAAAGAAATATAAAAAAACATGGGATAAAAAATTACATTTAGACAGACAGCTTGGTCTATTAAGAGCTTAAGCCGCTCCGCCAACTGGATCGAGAAGTAGCGAGTTCGATCCCCGCCCAGAACAAATCTTTGTGAATTTCATGCTATTGTACGCATCAACGTCACAAGAAAAATTACCGTGGGGCTACTTTTCCCTTAAAAAAATATATCCAAAATCTGCGCAACTACCGTTTTTATTACTGTCCTGTTTTATACCCAAATTGGGATAATAACTACACTGAACATACATGGAATAGTAACAACACAGAAATACTTTCTAGTGTGGGGCTACATATTTTAAAAACAAACCTGGTGTTGCCAGGGCTGGGGCCCAGGCTCCTGATAATGGGGCCCCGACCCGCCGGGGTGGTTGATGTTGAACGACGTGGGCCCTTGGAAGTTCTCCTTCATAATGGTCACCTGAACATAATATAACATTTCTTTCTTTCCCTGCCTGTCTTGGTTGTCCTGCACGTGTCTAAAAATATTATGGACTAGTTTCTATGAAATGATAAAAAAGGAGAAGGATCCTGAGAATATCCACTCCCATTAGCAATACAGTTTTTGCCACCCGTCACTGTATGAGACAATCTGTTCTACTTTACAATAGAATTAATAAAAATCTGAATATATGTAAAATTAATATCCATGACTGCAAGAAGACCCTCGTAAAATGGTTATTTAATCTGAATTATGATGAAATAGAACTTTTTATACGCCCCACTGCTTTATAACTCATGCTTTATAACACTTGCATGTGTATGTGACACCTGCACACACACACACACACACACACACACACAAACGCACAAATACAAACACACGCACATATTTGTAATCATTTTAAATGACAATGTATGTTTTATTGTTTATTATTATTTATTACTACTGTTGCCCTTTTACTTAATTAATTATATTGTTTTGTTTGTAATTATTCCATATTGCACTTTGTGAAGAGCGGTACCTCCTGTATATATATATATAATAAGGTGTTTCATATATGCAGATTAATATGCATTTATTAAAAAATTGTTATTTTGACATCACAAACAGACATTTCAATTTCATTTATTTTATTGTCAAGTCAAGAGTCTCCGTACCCGGCGAGCGTGTATGAGACGAACTATGAAAGTGGAAGGAGCCTGAGAGGTAAGTAATGAAAGAACCTGTTTGAACTCTGTACTCTCTGCATGCTCCGCAAGGGACCTGGCGTGATGATATAGATAGATTAACAATATACTATTGGAAATTGGATTTTGTTGCTATAAAATTGAATATGGTTGACATGTTATTGAATGTTTATGTTCAAAAAAGACTTACCGGTTTGTTCTGTTGGTATTGTTGGCTCGGCTGAGGGTATCTGCCGTGAATCGGGGGGTGGTTCCCACTTGTCTCCACCGTTTCTATGTTCCGGAGTTGTCGGGATGGCTGTTAACAATGGACACTGATTTACAATAATGTACCAGTTAATAAACGACAATAGGTACGGGACGGTGCACCCCGGGTATCGTCAATAACTTGCCTTACGAGGGTTACTGTTGGCGATGGCGGATGACCTGACATGGTGCAGTGCTTGGGATTGGGGACTGCAGCAGGGGTAATGGGGGAGAGGGGGAGGACAATCCCCTGTGTGTTTGTGCCGTGCGCGGTGACACGTACAGCAGGGTGAAGGATTCCTGGAGGTTGAGCCTGCGATGGACCGGCAGTTGTCTGTCGCTGGCAACACGCCTCTTCGGTCCAAATCTCTGTGCAAACGGGAGGCTGTTGCGTAGCCGCGTGACAGTCAATCAGCTGGAGTCCATCCCTCAGATGGACTAGGCTAGGGTTCTGGGGTGAAGAGGTCCGCAGGCGGCAACGCAAGCCCACACTACGTAGGAGTGGAAGCGAACGCTGTTAGTCTCGTGGACAGCTCACCCCGGAACCCTATACTCTGATGATAGCCCTGGTGCTTGTAAGCATCCCCAAAGGCGAGGGCTCCGTGGCGGGTGGGGAGTCATCAGGACAAAAAAGTAAAATTCATAGGCATACCAAACGGTGCCTACAGAGGCGCATTCTATAAATATGCCCAAGAACAACACAGGAAAGAATGGGAAACACACACAGGGCTTAGACAATCCAAGGAATTTCTCTCCGCATGGTGTGAGGGCGACAGCAAGAGACTACTGAAATACAGTAGACTACAACTAAGGCAAATAACTGAAGCATTCACAGGCCACTATGGAACGAACGGTACAGAAACTGAAACCATGAAGCACGTTCTCTGCCTGGGATTGGCCTATCCAAACCCAGAAGAACTACGGCTCTGCCCCCCTGCTGGAATTTACAACCTAATACAGGGAGTATTGGACACTTCAGATACGTAAGAGCATTAGGGCAAGGACAGCACAAAAGATCCCATCCGGTCGATGTGCGCCTGAGGTCTCCTCGGTCCGGTAAGCCAATATTAAGATAAGATAGGCACCAATGATACACATATAATTCCAAGTGTGAAGAAAACGAACGAAGGGAGCAACACGCGCCAGTTTATAAAAAAACAATCTTCACTACATATTATAAAACAAAGTCCCCCCGCCGCGAGTTTTGGCGGGAAGTCGAAGAGTGATGCTGTCAATTTGTCTTAATTTCCAAAACTTGTGTTATTTCGAATAATAATGTGTAATGCTGGTGGAGTATTAACCATTATGTATTCTTATATGTGCATGAGTGAAGGCAATTGAAACAAAGTGATAAAACGTTCCTTTTCGATTTCCCTAAAAACGGCCGTCGCAATTCGTATGTAAAGTATCTATCGCTTTACTATCCAAGGTGGGGTACTTCATCAATTTCATTATCATCATTGTCATCAAGTTCATCGGGAAGTTGAATTAATTTATACAAAGACGATTATGCACCTCACTGGACACTGGCAAAATACACATAAAATTAGTGTGACGCCATAACTCAAAGAAGAAGCCCCCCCCCCCTCGCCGAGTCTGTCTGAGCGCGATAAACTCCATGACTACCGAACGGATTTTTATACGGTTTTCACCAATGGACGGAGTGATTCAAGCGGAAGGTTTGTGTGTATAATTCACCCGTGAGAAGCCAGGGCCAGTCGCTAGTACATGATAAAAAATACAAATGGCCTTGTGCAGAAAGTGTTTTTGTGTTGATTTTTAAACTAACAATATATTTTTTTTCTGAATCTTACCTGAAGGACATGTCAAGAGTCTCAATAACCGGCGAGTATGTATGAGACGAACTATGAGTAGAGAAAGCCAGAGAGGTATGTAAGGAAAGAACCTGTTGGAACTCTGTACTTTGGCCCCCCAAGGAATCTGGCGTAAGTAAGTAACGTTTATTTGTGAAACAGGTTACAGGTGAGATCTTACAATTATATAATTAGCAGTGCACTATGATGATACCCTTGATATACCACCCTTCAGTAAAGTGCTGGTTAGTTATTTCTCGATTAGTATTACTCCGCCCTTAAAACCAACTCGATTAACCGTCGGATAGACCTACACAGAGATGGTGAAACTTGTATTTAGATTTTAATCAACTTGTATATAGATCAACTTTAATTGTCGATTAGTCTACTTCAGACCTTGCTCGAGGGTGGTTAAAGGCCCTAAGTACAAAATATATTTAAATTATGAGACGGTTAACATTACACATGCTGAGGCAGAGTCCTGTTTGGCCCCAAACAACTTGTACCGTACTTTGCATAACTATCTATTTACTCTGTTCTGTAGTGTGTTGGTCAAATAAATGTTTTTTCTTTCTTTCTATCTTTCAGACATGTATTCGCATATACATACATAACTTTCAATTTTTGATATTACTTACCCCATGATCAGGCACAGTATTGGTCTTCGGTTGGAATCCAAAGCCTGGCTCTTGATTAGGTCTGCTCTGTGGGAATGGCCTTATATCCGGACTCGGACACTGGTTGTGGGTTGGATGCTACAATATAAAAAATATAAAGTCAGATATTACAATAATTCGTAGTTTTGAATACATGAGAGCATTTACAGTTGAAGCATGATTGTTGCGTCCTTAATCTTAGTGTTGTGAAAATGAGCGCTGAAGTCCAGCGTTTAGCACTGAGTCGAGGCTTACGAGTGTTGAAGCACTTAGACCACGCGAGCGTTTAAGGGCCGACTCAAGCGTTTTTACCACACTATTTTGTCCAGTGAAGCTGTAAAGGTCCCTCTGAAAACAGCATATTCTTTCCCATGCATTTGTGTCATACCCTGTTTACATACTGCCGCCACTTCCCGCATAGAGCAATGAACATTACCGCGGTAACGTCTACTGTGCTCATACTCCCTTCTCACTTCAAGGTCAGATCTGTTTCTTTAATGTTTCTGAAAACTCCCCACTTCAGATTTTTTTCCCCGAAATAATATTATTTTTTTATTTAATTTTGATACTGGCTTTCTAAAGCTTTTTCTGATGATTCACCCTCACATTGTTTTTTTCTATTTTTTATATTTTTCTTTAGATTTTTATCTATCATTTATTTCTCTATAATTGTAAAAAGATTTCTAAACCGGCCACACTGAGTGGGCGTGGCCTGTCAGTTTTATGCCTTCCGCTCAAAAAACCGCCATCGAACTTCGTTGGTGGTTTTTTGTGAGGGAAGGAAAGTAGTGCGTAAGTGGGGCGTTTATACGACTAGTCTTCTCTCACTTCACGCGGAAGTCGCCAGTGTGTCAATTCGGTATCAAGTGCGAGTTTGAATATTACTAGAGATGGGTTGTATTAGGTAAATCAGGTATTAAATACACCTGTTCCTAGTCTGTATAAATACCTAATCCAAATACCTATTCCACCTAATCTACCTAATCCAGCTAATCCACCTAATCTCAATGATCTCATATACACATACCGTTACTTAGTGATCTCAATCCACCTATTCTATATCAAATCCTGATATCGAATTATCGATATTTGAATTAATTTAATGTTAAATTGTATTGGGTCATAATAACACTTTTAAGAAATGGAAGTTTCAAAATGGAATCAAATTTTTTTGTTTTTTGATTAGATTAGATATTTCTGCACGAATTTGGTTGAATAAACTAATACTTGTTTTCTATTTTATCATTTAATGATATATTAGTGATGAATTGGTATCTTCCCTTCATACTTTTTACAGGCTTAGGACTGTTAACTTACGAATGTATGAAGTTTTGAGTCTTGCGATATTAAATATTCCGCAAAAGTTTGGCGTTTGCAAGATGGCGTATTTAAAATATTTCAATTCATTATATTTACATTTGTTTTATATCAATACGCCTTGTATAGCGCTGTCTCGCTCCCTTACTCGTAAGCGGGATAGCAAAGCGATAAGCATATGAGTGAGTGAGAGAGCGCGGGAACAGGTGTGAGTGAGCGCGCTAAACGGCTAAACATTAGTTTATATTGAATGAATATTAGGTGGATTAGGTATTGTCAGAATTAGATTAGGTGCCGCCTATTCTCGTAAAATACCTGTTCTTTGGATCTGTTCTAATAAATACGACTCAACTCTAAATAGTACATTTTGGTGTTCATCAAATGGTCTTCTTGCCTGCATGCTGTCTTTCTATGAACCAGTATCATATAAAATGAAATGGTCATATAATGGTACTTGGAAACAAGTTAAAAAAAATTTAACATCTAATAACTCGTCCCAATGGGACAAACTCAATGTGGGACGAGTTGCTAAACTACCCAACTTCAAACCCCTTTTTTTTATAAAAAAGAAATATGCTTACCGGTTGTTGCCCAAATGGCGCAATATTTTGCTGCGATTGATAGTTGTAATTCTGCTGAGTTTGAGTTGCAATTGGTGGGTTATTGGCCCATGGGCCTGTATTATTGGGCGTCCATTGCGCTTGTCTGCCCGCATTCATGGAGCTTTGGGGTCCGTGGTGCGGGGCACTGGTCCCATGAGCTGGTCCCCCAGACCCATGCGGCCCTGGTGCTCTGTTTCCATAGCTGTTAGAGGGTGGACCCTGATAATCGCCTCTAGATTGATAGTCATTTCTTGACGGATTAGGATAGTCACTTCTCTGTGGGTTTGCAGAGAAAGTAGGCCGGGAATCAAAAGTGTTTTGGGGCGGTGGGTTTGGCTGGAACAACATTGATTGTTATGAGATTTTAGTCCTTTTTAAGGGTTGACCATAACGCGAAAAACAATAGAAATTTGATTTGGTAACTAAGGGCTCATAGTATGAGGTGCTCGTATTTATAGCGATCACCAAAATTAAGCAAAGTTTGATTCTCTCAATCTGAGATGACTGACCATTTGTGGCATTTCCATATTCATTTGTGATTTCGACCTGATTACTACTTCATATTGTACTTGTTAAGCCAAGTTGGTAGCTTTAAGGACAGCTTGATAAGTTCTAACGGCGGGCGGCCACAAACCTAACCCCAATCTGCTTGCAATAGGACTACATGGTGGAGTAGAACCCATTCCTTCTCACCATGTTTAAGCTGATTGAGTCTGAGATTGAGATATAGTCTCGAACCTATTCGCGCTTTTATTAAAAAGGCGACAACCCGATATTTTGCGAACGCGTCCAATCATCGGAACCCCCTAATCGTAGCCGCCGCTGACTATGAACCTAACTCCACTCCTATCAGTCTCTACCGCCATCCGCAGTATGTTGCCACCGACTTTCCCCTTACTTCCCTTCTGTCAGATAGATACCGCACACAGGACCAGACACCGAGATTGTCGGCGAGATCGAAGAATCTCTTGCCCGGCGGTGCAGGGCACTACGGCGAGACACCTAGTTTACGCTGTCCCCCATAGCGACTGCCTAAGCCGAGGCCGTTCCTCCTCAAGGCGCCCTTGAACTAGTTGCCCCCTTGCCCTTCTGGCTCGAGTGTAGTCGTTGCACACTGCCCTCTTATCCAGTGAAGCTGTAAAGGTCCCGCGGCCAACAGCGTGGTCATTAACACACCACACCTATACTATCCTACTCAGCTGCGCTAAGAATAAATATTCATAATATTCCCTATCACTTTCCCAAGGTTATGTTAATAGAGCTGAACATTTATTCTTAACACACATTAAACATTTATGGATGTATTCAATTTCATTCAAACTAATAAACCTGTGTAAACACTACAATATTAAGGAACTGGTATTTATGAATTTTAAGTACATAAAATCATATTTAAGGTGTTGACTCAGCTGTATTAAATATTTATTCAGGTCACCACAAATATCTCTTTCGTATTAAATCTTTAAATTGGTTGGTATGGTGGTAAAAATGAGAGCTGAATATTTAGCGTACACTGCTAAGTCGACATTTTAACAACACTATATGGTGGTCTGTATGGGAGACCTATGTCCTGTTTGTCCTTAACAAGACATTCACATTTGTGAGTTTGGTTTCACAAGCGACTGGCCACAGCTTCGACAAGTGAATTATACACATAAACCTTGAATCACTCCTTATACAAAATACCACCCAGGCACGCATCATTCTTTAACGTAGAAGGAAAACATCCTGAGGAAACCTACATGCCTAAGAGTTTCTCGAAGGTGTGTGAAGTTCGCCAACCCACACTGGGTCAGCATGGTGGAATATGGCCTAAGCCCTCTCATTTTGAGAGGAAGCCCATGCCCAACGGTGGGACAGTTTATTAACAGGGCTAATATTATATACAAAACCGTTCCGTAGTTATTGAGTTTATTGCGTTCTGACAGCCAGATAGATGCAGGGGGGGGGACTTTGTTTTATAACATAACATTAGATTTCTTCTTCAAAGAAACTTAAGTTATTGTCTCCTCTATTAGCCTGATTCATAAGTATAAGGGTAATGTTATCTACAACATTCTCCATGTGAATCTCACCCATATTTTGTAGAAAGTATATGTATGGTCTTAACCCTACTTCTTTAATCTCTAGTATACAATAATCAAATCTTTAGAGCAGCCTTTATCCTGAAGTTGACTTCTTTTGGGTTATAATGATAAGTGCGAACAATGCGAAAGTGGAAGGATCTAGAATATCTTCACATGTCCAATAGACCTGTATTATGTGAAAGGCAAGTCAAGAGTCTTTATAACCAGCGAGTGTGTATGAGAAGAACTATGAGAGTGGAGGAAGCCAGAGAGGTCTGTAACGAAGAACTTGTTGGAACTATGTACTCTCTGCCTAACCCGCGAGGGACCTGGTGTGTAGATAGATCAATGATTAATTCGCTGATGACATTACTTCAGCTCACTTGCTTGGCATTGAGTACAGAAGTGCATATGTGCGGAAGTGCATTAGGCAATGTGAAGATTGAGGAGTTTGGTCAGGTTGAATATAGATATGTCTGTGTGGAATAGTCTAGAAAAATCGACAGACGATTTGATGGACGACTTGGCACAAGTGAGAGAGAGAGCTTAAGCGGATCCACCCACTGGGTCGAATAGTCGTAAATCTTTGTCCCACAATAATTTTATTGGTCTCGGTATTTGTGTATGTGAATTGTCATGTTTGTAAGCACACCCACAATACAGGAATAAATCTTAGTGTGAAAGAGAAAGAAGCAGTGCTCAATCAATTTTATCCTTTGATCACGATTTGAAACAGAACATGAAAAGCTATTAGTACCTTATCTAGAATGCAGCTAGTAACTACAAATACATCTATGAATCATGACGCTAGAACCCTTGCAGGATAGGCAGACAGTACAGAGTTCCAACGAGGTCTTTCCTTGCAAACCTCTTGGGTGTCCTCCACTCTAATGATTACTTTTATTCCCAACTATCTATTTATATCATCACGCCAGATTTCTTGCAGATTAGTCAGAGAGTAGAGTTTTAACAGGTTCTTCCCTTATTCTCCAACTAGAAAACACTACATATTATACCACGAAGTGCCCCCGCCAATTCTGTCTGTCACTCTGAACGTGATTAACACAATAACTACTGAAAGTGGAAGAATGTAGGTACCGGGGAAGACCTAGACTATCTTACCACGACCAAAAAGACCGAGCCTTATCTGAAGGACAACTCAAGTCTCCGTAACCGGCAAACGTGTATGAGACGAACTATTAGAGTGGAAGAAGCCAGAGAGGTATGTAAGGAAAGAACCTGTTGGAACTCTGTACTCTCTGCCTACCCCGCAGAGGATCTGGCGTGATGATATAGATAGATGGACTACCGAACAGATTTTCATACGGTTTTCACCAATGGATGGAGTGATTCAAAAGGAAGGTTTATATATATAATTCACCCGTGCGAAGCCTGGGCGGGTTGCTAGTAATAAATATAAATAACTTACAGCAGATTTCCCAACAGGAATGGTTTTCAATACAAAATTGCCGCCCATACGATATCCATCCAAACACTTCATCACGAGATATCCTTCGTTATCATCAGTAAGGCCTATCTTCACTTTTTTCGTTCCATCAGTATCCGGCAGCATGTTCCCCAACATAAAGTCTTCCAACTTGCATTCTTGCTTTATTAGAATCTTTACATCGGCATATTTCGTCTGAAATAATCAATATTATTTGAATTTCCGTGACTTTTTTCTCAAATAATTTTATAACCTTGAATCATGTACATACTTTTGCAGGAAACCCATGAATTGTTATCATCATTTTAGCGGATTTTTATTGAGATCCTTTGGTTAATATTTAGGGCATAACTGTGATGACAAGAAATGGTATCCTATAAAATGCTATAACAATAGCAAAAAAGTAAAATGATGAGAATTGGTATTTCTTCACACAAAACATGGAACGAATGAAGTCATAGATAATATACTAATTCGGAATGAAGTTATGAATGAAAATAGATAGACTAGTTCGCAGGGTTGCCAATGCCGATTCACCGAATTCCCCAAAAATCTAGGTTTAATTAAATTTAGCGCAGTGGTTAAAAGCTTAAACCGCTCCGCCCACTGTGTCTAATAGTCGCGGGTTCGATTCCCGCACGGGGCAAATCTTTGTGTGATCCACAATTATTTGTTCCAGTCTGGGTATTTGTGTATGTGAATTTTCATGTTTGTGAACGCACGACACAGGAATTAATCCTAGTGTTGGTCTAAGTTTAAAAAAAAAAACATAATCCTTAAATTGGGGAGAACAATATTCCGATTCTCCTCCAATCCCCTACAAAATTAGTTTGTTTCAGGGTATTCTTTCAAGTGTCTTTCTTGTAAATTTAGCGGTAATTTTAATAATATCGCAGGGCATTTTTTCTTCAGCTCCTGTTATTTTTACAATTATAAGGTTAATAAATAATAGACTAGTTCATTTAAACAAAAGAGTCATTATAGTACACTAATAAATTATATTTTATGGCCCAAAAAGGAAATTAGAAAATAGACTAAAAACGTTTTTGTATTCAAATTCATGAAAAAAATATAAACACAACTCGAGTGGCTCCTTGTGTGTCGACTCGAGTGGCCACATCTCACATAATACTTGCTTGTGGAAAGCTTTAAAAGAGCCAATTGTTAAATTCTCTGTATAGGTCCTTGTTTGAGTCAAATAAATTTTTCAAAGCCATACTGCATAAAACAAGACTATCAGCGAATTAAACCTCTTCCATTTATCTTAATGGACCACGCTTGACAAAACCTCATCTTATGCCCAGTAAGTGGCATCCAGATCGCAGCTAGTAAATTGCCAAGACATAATATATTAAGAGATTAAACAAGTAATGTAAAATGAATCATTTTTCATTTTTAGCCTAATATGTCAAAATCCCCGCATCATCTAACTTGAAATTCCCCACAATTTGGATCAATCACAAACGATTGATAGTACAAAGATTTTTCGTTAGCACATAAAGTATCGATCAAATGAGTTATTGATATGATGAATTGACAACTCAATCGATCAATCAATTCGAAAACCCTTTGAATTGGATCGCGTCTATTTAAAATAATAAATGAGTGATGGAAAAAATGCTAGTCAAATCTTTAAATAATCACAAAATGCGTATATTGTTAAAAATTCTAAGTACAAAAAAAATACATTTTTATGATTTTTAAGTATTTTATAGTTTTACTAGCTGACCTGGCGAACTTCGTACCGCCTAACAGTCAATGAATCTCATTTTATTGCTGAACTTTATTTTGGATTTTATGAACGTAATACAAATTCTTTAAAAAGTTTAGGTTAAATAGTTTATTAGTTCAATAACAGTACAAACATTAAGTACTATAATGGCGTGTCCGCAAGACATGATTTAATTAGGCTGTAAATTGTGCTGCTGTTGTACTCGGTTAATCATCTTCATTGAAGCACCTTATGTTGTACCACATTTTTCGAAGATATCACAACAAATAGCTGTCTGCATTTTGACGATTCATCAAAGGATATGCGTAATAATTCATCAAGCTAACCTTCTTGCTAGATTCTTCACCTGAAAATTAGTTAATATTAACTCATATCTGTATTCCCTGATGGGGTTATTTAAGATAGGTTGTCAGCTTTTTAACTAATATTTTCCAAACCAACAGCCCCTAATCCCTTAATCGACTCTTACGACTGTAAAATTAGGAGTGGTTCTCTTGAATTCGTATCTTTTCACCTTCGTTGTGATAGTTCGACCGTTATCATCTGGTGATCGACGCCGATACAGTGGATACCCATCGTTGTTAGTGATGGTCTCCACCGTCAATTTTCGTGCAAAACGTTTGAAACACTTGGCGTCGACCATGCACGGCGATTGGCGGTTGATGGTGCCACACGGTCCATTAATCATATTCGTAATTACAATATCATGTAGGACTGGATCGTTTTCGGGGTTAGGAATTTCGACACGTATGATTTGATCTATTTGTTCTGGTCTAATTCTTTCGACTAACCAAATAAGAATGTGTGCATGCGGCAACCCTCGTTTTTGCCATCCGATTGAATACATCCAGCATGAAGTATTCCCGAAGACGTAATGCTTAACAATGTAGTTTTTTTTTTTTTAAGGAAATGAACATTCTATCTTCCAAATAAATTACCTTGTATGTTGGATTAAATCAATGTTCATCGATAATGTCTGCCCCAAATGAAGTCATTTGAAAGCAGCCATTGTATTTTTAAGTGTTTGCTAGAAAATGTCGTGATTCTGATGTTTCGTCACGAAGCAAGAAATGCAATGGCTCAGGTGGCGGAGTCAATAATGGCAATTTTACTTTGCCATTAAGGCAGCACAATCCTGGTGTTCCTCCATCGAACTTCAATGCACCACAATGCTCGCAAGCAACGTCCATTGGACCAATGCAAACGAAAGGATGCGAGCTGTAGTCAACTGTGCAATCGTATATAACCGCTGTTCGATTCAAATCAACACTTGAATTATTTCTTCTGTCGCGTCGAAGATTATCTCGTTGTTGATCTTTGCGATAAGCTCGACGATTTCTCATTTCTAACCTAGCCGTTTCACGGATTGCCTCTCTTTGCTCTTGTGCTTGAGAAACAAGAAGTTGTGCCATACTAACGCGGCGCTCTTTCTTGAATGGTAGATGTGGCTAATGGGATCACATTCAAACTAAAAAGACACTTAAGGACTTTCGACAACTATTTATTTCCACTTGAACATTTTGACTTTATATATGACGAAACCTAATCATTATGAAATCCATATAAAAATACAAAAGTTATGTCAGTTAACTAGACATGTTACTCCTTCAAGCGATTCCTACGAAGTACAAAATATGACACTTCAATCTGAACAAATAAAACTGACATTCCAAATTTAAAGTAATTCAAACATAATACATAAACCAAACAGATCAGAATTATCAAAAGAGTATGTATAATCCGAGATTACCAATCAACACTCTTCTCGTGCGATTCCTCGATCTTCTTCAGTTGATTGATTCACAATGTTCCGAAGCCAAATTGCATGACGGCTTCGTTGAGAAAGATTAGATCTTCTTGGTCGTGGCATTATATTTAACGCGCACAATAATATTTATTAATAACACTTGCACTTGGCAGTTGTTGTCCCTTTTTATTTTAAATGTCGAAATTTTTTATTGCTATTTTGTTTTTTTTTATTGCTTGAATTTTTCCGATATTTTAATAGTTATTCTGCTATTCGGGGCGGAGAGGAATCAAAAAAATCATATATCATTAAAATCGGTCCAGCCGTTCTTTAGTTATAAATACTGTAACTAACCCGATCCTGTTTTATATATATAGAAGCTTAAAATATTTCAGGTATTGAAAAAACTTAATATTCATTCTTTTGGAAAACTATTAAAAATAAAAGCATGTTTTTATGAAAAGGCAGTTACATGTTGCGCCCAGTTCATGCATCGAATAAAAAACATAAATATTATTTAAACTTCAAATACATCAATACATTGAGGGTGGATGTAGGTCGGAGTCAGAGTTGGATCCAGCGACCAAGGAAATTTAGTGATGCAGTCATCGTTATGATAAATATCAATGTATTGATATAATATGATACTGTTGACGTGTAAAAAAATAATGTGAAAATGAAAGTGATTGATGATGTATCGAAACATCAATCTGTTATAAAGCTTTCTTTATTGGCGATGTATCGATGTATGATTTGAGGTTTTGTAAAAAAAAAGTCTCTTTGTAAATATCAATGTATCGATAAATCGATATTTTACAAGTTTTTATTACACTTAGTTTATTTGTATGTCTTTTTGCCATTCTGGTTTAAAATTTGTGATCCATTTTTCATATATCTCCATCTTTCCGGTCCGGATAAAATAGAGAAATAGGTGCGGCGCGCGTGCTTTTTCACAGAAGATCGCGTAGCGTGCAGCGACATAGAATGTGCTGCATTCCATGTCGCTGCACGCTAAGGTAAAAAACGATATATCGATGTTTTAATACGCAAGACATCGACACTTTAAATTGCAAAATATTTATGTATCGATTTTGCTTTAGTTTAGTACAATGCAGGAAACAGGTGTAGTTTTAGTATACATACCTCTAAGGTACTATCTTATTGCATCGTCAGCGAATTTGTATGCTAAATTTTAACTCATGCAGATGCCCGCAAGTGTTTGGAAAATGGATCACAAATTTTGGACCAGTGTGTAAAAAAAAGTGTAATAAAAACTTATAAAATATCGATTTGACGATACATCGAAGCGATGTTTTTTTTTTACAAAACCTCAAATCATAGATCGATATATCGACAATAAAGAAAGCTTAATAAAAGATTAATGTTTCGATACATCATCAATCACTATCACTTTCACATAATGTTTTACACTCCGACCTGACAGCCTTGAGTATTGGCGAATACAAGGCGGGCAGGTTGGAGTCAGAATTGGATCCAACTTCATCCGACCGCGACTGCGACCAAGGACGTTCAGTGATACAGTCATCGTTATAATAAATCATACATCGACACATCGACAATAAAAAAGCTTAATAAAAGATTCATGTTTCGATACATCATCGATCATTTTCATTTTCACATTATTTTTTTACACGGCAACATTATCATATTATATCGATACATTGATGTTTATCATAACGTTGACAGCATCACTAAACGTCCTTGGTCGCAGTCGCGGTCGGGTGAAGTTGGATCCAACTCTGACTCCGACTTGACCACCTTGTAATGGCGTGTCAAGGCTGTTAGGTCGCAGTCGTGGTCTTAAAGTGTAATCACGGCTTAAGCACCATTTGCACCTTAGGACCTTAAGTCGTGCACGTCCTTGGATGAATTGGGAATAAATGAATGTGGTACTTAAATACTTTTACGACTAAAAAAGCATAAGAAAAAAGTCGTAAAAATAATTTTATAATCAATAAAACTCATATACACTCATGAGAGTAAAGGAATTAGGGTGGAGAGGAGCAGGTTGGGTTCCATAAAAATTTTAAGCATTAGCATAAGCATTTAAACATATTACATTCATTCATTCGTTTGGTGGAGTGTACTGGCGACCGGAACGCTGGTATGTATTTTGGTCAGCATATAAGCATTGCTATTCAGCGCGGCAATGCTGCCAGCGTTCTAGGTACACTGCCAACTGACAGTGGTGTGGAACCATTTGGCCCTATGTAAATAGGTATTTTCCTTTTTTACACCCGTTTTTATTAATAATTATTTGCTGTTTTTTTATATAATTGTACATACTGTATATAATATTCTTCTTTGTTTAAATAAATAAAAGTTATAATATTCAAGTTAATGGTAAACCATAAACCATTAAGTCCTTGGTTTTCTTCTATGGGAACCTGATACTGATTGACTCTCTGATATCAAATTAATATCTTGTAAGTTTTTAATATTTTTAATTAAAATAAGGATTGGAACACTCTCAACTTTCATTAGACATAGTATTTCTACACCGAAAAATAGTACTGACAACCTAACGCCGAAGGGTAATGTTACGTGGAATGGGCTATGGAGTCGTGTTCACATATTCATTGCCCACTTGACGTTTACAGTCTTCTTCTTCTTCTTCTTATTTTAATTAATGGCCCACACTTTATCAGTGTATTTCGCCAATGTCAAGTAATAATAGAGTATAACAGTAAATTATAAAAATTGGTTTCTTGTCGCCATTACGGCAAAAAACAAAAGCTTTCGACGTTTACAGTCGTGTGCCACAATCATGAATTTATAACCCTAAACTATGGATATATTACAATGGATTGAGTAATGTCAAAATATTGCCAACGAAATTTAAACTCTTGCTAACAGACACTATCTATCTATCTATCTATAACCTCACGCCAGATCCCTTGCGGGGTAGGCAGAGAGTACAGAGTTCCAACAGGTTCTTTCCTTACATACCTCTCTGGCTTCCTCGACTCTCATAGTTCGTCTCATACACGCTCGCCGGTTACGGAGACTCTTGACTTTTCCATCAGATAAGACTCGGTTTACTCTAGAATACACAACTCGAGAAATCATGATGAGTGAGAGCAATAACCTGGAGCCCGGTGTTACGCTCGGAGCCATTACGATGCAGTACGGTGACCATAAGGTAGAACTAATACGGACTATACCTATTTATGATATGGTTTAAATACCGTGTAAACCATTTACTACCCTGTTTAAACCGAACAAAGGTCTCAATTCGTCTTTATATACAGGATGGATTAAGGGCAGCTATCTCAACCGTTGCAGATGCAGAAAAACGGCCCTAGGAGACTATACTTAATTTTTGCGATATTTGGAGCTGAATTTATAGATTTTGAAAAGAAAATGGACAATTTAATCAAAAACTTTACTCCTCCTCATTTAAGATGCGGCGTATGCGTAGAAAAAAAGAATTACGGCAATAAACAGTGCCCGAGAATTATACGTTAATTATATGTCAACAAATCCATAATCGTACCAATGTTTGATCACCCTATTTAGAAAGAGACGTAGGGCTCTAAGTGAGTATCCTTGTCATTACATTTTTTCGCAGAGTGCTCAATACATTGTAATATTTTTTCCACACTTTACTTTTTAGCGATAGTAGAAATGAATATAACATACTTGTATACAAGTGAAACTTACTTTTAATTAGTTTTCAATATTAAGATGTAAAATAGATATAGATAATACTTGATTCAGATTTTGTATAACATAAAAAACTTAGGTAAAATCGGTATTTATGTCCAAAATAAATTAATTTTCTACACTGTTCATTGTTTAAATACATACTGAGTAAAATTCAACCTTAATTTAATCAATATTTTAAATAATTTTACATATGTCTACAACTTATGTAGTTTGATTTAGTTGTTACCTCTACACTAGTAGTCTTAAGCTGTAACAATTTTTTCATTTTGACGTTTTCACCTGTCAAATTGTCCGTGGATTTGTAAACATGAATCTGTGATGACTCCGTAAAGAGTATGAGTATTGGAATTCTGTGGAACCAGCGTTGCCAATTTGTGGTTAATTCCCCAAATCACGGGGAATCTCAAGTCGATTGGGGATTTAGTGGGGATTAGCATTATATGGGGAAAACGCGGGAATTTTGACATATTAAGCTAAAAATGAAAAATAACTTAATTTACATTACTTGTTTCTATTCTCTAACTATATTATTTCCTGGGAATTTACTAGGTGCGACCTAAATGCTACCTAAAAGATGAGGTTTTGTCACGCAAAATCAATTGGACGAGATTGAATTAATAGAGAATCTTGTTTTATGCTATATGACTAAGATTTTTTGGAAAATATATTTTACTTATTTTTATTTTACTCAAATAGGGACCGATACAGATTATTTAGCACGTAATTTTTTTAAAGCTTTTCTCGCAAGGTGGCGTTACGTGACATGTGGCGAGGCTGGCTCCTTACTTTCGTTCTTTACTACAGTTATTTCATAATGTGCTACAACTGCAATAATTGTAAAAGTAACAAGCTGATTTAATTAGGTTATTACATATAATTTAAATTAACACTTAATATACAAGAAAGACACTTGAAAAATTACCCTGAAACAAACTAATTTTGTAGGGAATTTGAGGGGAATCGGAATGTTGTTCTTCCCAAATTTGGGGAATTGGACCTAGATTTTTGGGGAATTCGGAGGATTGGCAACCCTGTGTGGAACACAATTTTAGGTAGGTAATTGTCAAAGAGTATATAATCACTACGTTTTAGTAATTGTAAAAAGACATAAAAGTTTGGTTTTAGGAATAAACAACCCAGTATATAATAAAAATGTTGCTCACCATATATAATTTGCCAAAACACGTAAGTAAACGATATAACTATAACACGGGTTTTAGTAACACTGGGCACAAATATTTCATATAGATAACACAAATATTGGTTCCCATATTTTGTCTACGCTACAGAAAACTTTCAAGTGTTTGTAATTTAAAATAAAAATGTTCTATCTATCTATCTATATCATCACGCCAGCTCCCTCGCGGGGTAGGCAGAGAGTACAGAGTTCCAACAGGTTCTTTCCTTACATACCTCTCTGGCTAAATAAAAATTTTATTTAAAAAAACAAAATTAAAGTAAATATCCAAGATAATTCCAACAAGCCCATACACGGCGGAGTTATTTTGAGTATGGGTCGTTGCATTGACAACCTTTCGGCTTTATTATCAGACCTTGAACACTATCTGGTTGCATAGTACTTGTCAATACCAAACCAAAAAGGCTGAACACGAGGGGGTTACATTGTTAAAGTTCACATGTTCCTATGGTCACCTTCTGACTCCATCATCAGACCAGCCCCATGGTACCATATTTGCATTGTCACTGAACTTACATACATACACCAAATTTCAGCTCAATTGGATACCTGCAAGTGCTTGAAAAATAGATCATACGATTTGAACCAGAAAGACAGACAGACATATGCCAAACAAAATAAATGGCATTTTCAACATTCATGCTCAACAATACAGTCATTTATGGCAAATATAAAGACTGGGTTACAGGCCTAGAGCAGTGATAGTCTAGTGGTTAGACCATTGGACTGCCAAGTCAGAGGTCTCGGCATGTGCATATTAAAAATTAACTATCACTTGCTTTAACGGTGTAGGAAAACATTGTGAGGAAACCTGCATGCCTAAGAGTTTCTCGAAGGTGTGTGAAGCTCGCCAACCTGCACTTGGCCAGCATGGTGAACTATGCCCTAAAATCTCTTAGTTTGAGAGGAGGCCTATGCCGGTGGGTGGGACAGTTTCTTAACAGGGCTCATGCTATTATTATTTTTTATAGGCCTTTGTGCTTTGGACAGATCAATATAAACAAGTTAAATAGAAGCCTGTAAATATTGGGCCCTAGTCCCGATAACCATATTCAGCTTAAACCAAATCTGGTGAAAGTGGGGCTTTTTAGTTAAATAAAATATTTGATGGCTTAACTGGAAAATTAAACTGTTATTTTTCTTTTTAGCTCCAATATAAAGAAATTAAAGCATTGATACAATCAAAATGTGGTGTCTCAGATATAATCTTAGACCTTATGGAAAACAATGGTTCTGGCTTGAGGGAGGTTAAATTAGGATTGCCAACAGAAGAGGATGCAGCCATGGTAATGAGGAAGATCAATGGAATGTATATAGATGGGAATCATATACGTATTGAACATTTAAGGAGTAACAAGGTCTGTTTTAATTAATTATGTACTCCACTCTCTGCCTAATGCTTAAGGGATCTCAGATGATTATTATATATTTTTCCCCTCCTATCAGCCACTACCGCTGCCCGCGACATATTCTCACCGACCCTCCTGATGCACAGCATCTGACACTTATCTTGCTGTCTAGACTGAAAATTCTTTGCCCGCCGGCCCGTGCAGAGCACCACGGCGAGACACCTAGTATATGCCCTCCCCCATGGCGACTGCCTAAGCCGAGGCCATTCCTTTTAGAAGTGTCCTTGAACTAGTTGCCCCCCCTTGCCCTTCTGGCCTGAGCGTAGTGGTTGCATGCTCGCCCTCTTGTCCGGTGAAGCTGTAAAGGCCCCGTGCCCAACAGCGTAGATCACATACGCATACAGAAAAAAGGTGGCTTAGATCACTTAGATTATATACATGGGTAGATACAATAGGCATACATGGAAAAAAGTAATACTGGGGACGCACCCAGCTTCATAAGGCTTCACAATGTACAATTTGTTCCAGACCTCAGAGGTGCCACTCCGAATAAGAAAAGAACCATCTTACATCCAAAACCAGTACCCACTTCTCAATCAGCTGCAAATACAACCTCAGGGTCGGCAACCTTCTGGGCTGGGGCTGGTTGACCCACAGACTAATTTACCATTGAATATTTACATGCCGGTAACTTATGTTCCTACGCCTCCGGTAAGTGGTACTTTTACGACGAAAGTATTATAGAAAATTGGTTCTGTGTCGCTAGTGTATTGTGTCCATAACTTAGGAATGGATGCTGGGGCAGTAGCCCTAAGGATTCTTCACGCGCGTCATCGAGGCGGACGGCGGTCGCCGTGAGCACCGCGACGGTGCTGGGGGCAAGTGGGTCCATAGGTTGTTTCAAAATTCTAATTTGAGATGTAAGATCTGGCAACTAGTTGTCTGAAGATTTTTAAGGGAGACAGTAGTGTGAGTGCGCTGGGAGTGTGCGGGGATGGGGAGCATCCCAAGGCCATCAAGAAAGGCACAAGAGAGACACACAAGCTTCGGTTTTAACCGTAAGCCCTTTTGCTGTGTGAAATAAGGCCTCTGTGAAGGTACTTTTGTGTGGATGGAGGCCCACATTCCTCATAAGGCACAGAATTTTTTGAAGCAAGACATCTATGGATTTATGACTTACTACCTTTAAAGAATGACGCAGCTGTGTTTCTTGCTAGTATCACTCGCATCCTGTTTTAGGATTATTCCTAAGCCTTACCTCATGATCATGACTCAAACGCAATTATTATTGCTACATGCATGCATATAATAATTGGGTTTTAGTTTTATATGATCCTATATACATGGGAGGCTTTTCTCAGCAATTTAAAATAACCTGCAATTACAATGGTTGGATTTTATCGCGGTTTAATTTTTGAATTTTCAGTTCCCGACGTTCGAGTGCTCTACAGCACCCATGATCACGGAAGGGACTGAAGTGATTGACGTCCAAAAATCATTGTCATTCCTGAGTATCTCAGAGGAATTAATTAAATTGCAATTGAAATTTTGAATAATTGATCCTACAATTAGAAAATTGATTGAATAATGCCCAAAACTGCTTGTAACAGGGCCGAATTGACTCCTGAGTTTTCCGAGAAATTGCTTTGATAAAGATATTTAATTTCTAACTTCAGGAGTTATATTATAAACTATGAGCCAACTTGAATACACTAGACCTGGAGACCGCAAAACTAAAATGACAGTGGTCATAGATTTGTTAAACGAATAATAAACTCTATGGCACATGTCATATAATGCTATGCTGAGACTTCAGCAACCGTGATACCTACTGACTACGTTCGGTCTCGGGTGCGAGGGCTCCATAGATGCAAACAACATTTTCCATTTCTTATTGTAATTACAAGCAGCTACACATGACGACATAATGGGCTTAAATTCGCTCTTTACCGACTCAAAACTGTCTTCGTATATTTTCGCACTGAGTATATTTACTTTTTGGGTCTTTGTCATCCAAGGCCTACCTGCGATGCTACAGGAGAGAATGGTTGAATTCCCGCCAAATTTACGGCAGGAGAATTTGTTAACCTGTTTTCTTAGTCCTCGGGCTATGGAGCTGGTGGGCCTGACGGTGCCGTTCAGTAACTTCCTTATGGGATAAGACAGTATAAAGGGGCTACGGTCTTCTGCCACCAGTAAAACCGACGTAAACGTGGACTAGCCCACGTAGTTCGCAATCACATTTTGCGGAATGTTGACCCTCTCTCGCATGTTGGTCGAGTAAAAGAGGGCCAGTCAACACACGATTGGTGGTCTCTGAATTTCTCTCTTTCATAGAGGAAGGAAGAGACCATGACAAAAAGTGAGATATTAAAGAAGAGGCTTTTTTTATTAAGCATGGTAAATACCTTCATAAACCACAGCATGTCCGTGTCGCAGCTTAAAGCCTAGTGTTCATTAGAGAACGAATAACCACGATACATGTTGCTGATGACGTCAGACGTACTCGCTCGACAAGTCTGGTGACATCCCATGACCTGTTCCTTGTTGTTGCGTCGCTTTTGTTGTGGAACAGACGTTAGAGAGTGTAGATGTGTGCGAAACCATGTTGAAACCGACTAAACAAATGTGGACGACATAGTGAAACATGTCGGGCCACGTCCCTTGTCTTCGCAGGACATCTCAAGCGACAAGTATCGCGGGACGTTTGGTCTCCTATTAAATACAAGGGTTTATAGTTACATTTTTTCCGTCCTACAGATTGAAAAACTCACATAGATCTCAAAACATACTGTAACTTTGTTTGTCTGTAATTCCTATCACCTTTAATATTTCTTCAGCAGAATATGCCCGTTTCCGCCTCCTACGATGAACAGCATCAAGTACAGTATCCGCCACAAGTAATTTATCAAACACCTATGGATCATCTGCAGCAGGATATTTTGGGGTTCAAGTCTGAAGGACACCACGTCGCATGTACAAGTAATGCACAGTTGGAAATAGATGTGAAGCCGAAAATATCATCTTTAGATCGGGACGACAGTGACCGTTATTGGTCTTCTGAACGCGATCAGAGATATCGGGATGATATTAAACGTTCATGGTCTTCTGAACGCGATCAGAGAAATCTGGATGCAAAAAGTCGCTGGTCTCCTGAACGCGACCAGAGATATCGGGATGATAGACAACGTTATTGGTCTCCTGAAAGCAATCGAAGTCGGGATAAACGTTCTAGGTCTTCTGAACGCGATCAGAGAGATAACAAGTCTAAATTTCCTAGAAGAGGTGTTGAAAATTATAGTTTCAAACGTGGTGCTCGACGTTCTGTATCACCACCACGTCATCGTACGGCTTACTCTAACAGAGACGAACATTCTAGGAACTCCAAGTGTGATTATGATAAACTTTACTGTAAAAAAGAGCGTACCCGAAGTCCAAAAAGATCTGTCAACTCGAACGCGTCGAAAAATTTGAAGCGTGAATCTAAATATTCTTTTCAGAGATATCATGAAACTGAGCACGGTTCATATCACACTATCAGCGGGATTAAAAAGCAATATAGAATCATCAAACCAAGGTCTAATGTAAATTATGACAAACCATGGAAAAAACTGAAACCTGGTTACCCACAATCTAATAATAGAAGTGAAAATAATAAACCAAAACAAAAACCCTATTTACAAGAAAAGTTAGACAAACCGAAGCATTTTGACAATTCTGGTGTTAGATACTACGGTAACAAAGGTGTTATGTGGCGCGCTCAAATTTCTGCTTCGTTTGCGAGAGAAATGTTGAGTGACATACCATATAAACCTGATATAAATTCTGATATATTGTATAATGAATTAAAACGCGTGATACGATCTCGTCTAGCGACTTTGGGTCAGGAAGACACGCGGCCTAAGGAAATGGTTATATTATTCCGAGCAAAGTATAAGAAGAAGTTCGATGAAGCAATCTTAATAGAAGCTGTGGAAAAGGCTAAGATCATTGAAGAACAGATGAAAGCAGAGGCTGAAGTCGAAATGAAAGGTAAGTGTACATATTTTAGTATACTCTGTCACAATTTATAACTAAACAACACGCCAATTTGAGAGTTCCAAAAAAATGTTGCATTGGTTGTAATGGCAAAAATGTGTTGTTGAAACCTGTATAGCTTGTACAATTTGCTAATAAACTCGACTTAACTTAACAAGTGTGGGCACTTGTAAAGTTTTATCATATGCGGCCAGGCATATAATTTTCAATGCCTAAAAGGCTGATAAATTGTCTGAGTTTAAAGGCTGGAGAAAAATGCAAGTGCTAAAATACTAGCAATGCTCAAATGGAAAGGGAATGGATGCAACATTAAAAATCGACACTGGAATACAAGCCAATATTCACATTCCACGAGCATTCGCTAGCAAAACGTTTAGCGCATATCTTATACCGTTTATTTGAACATAATAAGAACAAAGGTGTTACCATAGCCGCTTTAACAAAACTATTTTAATCACATTTTGCGATGAAAAAGAGGCAGTGCTATAAACTGTGTCATCTCTTTCTTATAGAAAAGTAAGATTATAGTAGCTTTGTTAAAGATGCTGTGGTGCGCGCCCAGGAAGACTGTGCAACTTTTGAAATGGTTGCTTAAGTACGCTAAGTCCCGAATTGCAGTAGTATCAGCGCGTATTCAAAATATGCGAATACTCTCGATAAATACAATTTGGGAGAGAGGCCACTCCGTCGACATGATGTCTCACGCAGTTCGTGGGCTTGTACTTTTTGCTTCACAATACGCCAATGTTGGCAAAAACTGCTTTGAGTTCAAATTTATTTAACTTGAACAGTTGGTGTCATTGTAAATATTTGAATACTGCAATGCTGCTATGCTGTATGCTATGGAATAGCTAAAACTACATAGCCACTTTAAGAGTTTCTGCCTTTGATGTGAAAGAAACATTTGTTTCAAATGGTGTTTTATCGAAATGATTTATGCCTTACTCTAGTGGATACATGTCACCGATCTAGGGGGAAAAAGGAGGCAAAGATCTTGCGGGTTATGTGAAACACCCCCGTGTCCATCAATAACTTCAGTTGCCGATGTGTTACCGGCGTTTTAGCACATTCATGGTTGGATTAGGCAGTGTCTTCAATTTCTGCATGTGCCCAGAAACCTACCTACATGAATTCACACTGAGTCCACATCAGACTCTGTGGATTGGTATAGGTAGGTTTCTGACTGACTCCACTGAGTATGACCTGATCTCTCACCTTGATTTGTGAGAGAAGCTCTTTGCTCAGCAGTGGGAAAGTACCTGTAGGCTGATTATATTATATTATCATTTTATACCTACGTAAGTTGTACAACTAAATTGTCAACCAATGACGCACTTCCAATGTAATCCGTTGTTTTTAACCAACGACAACTTGTTTTTACAAATACACCTTGCCTATGTTGTTACTTAATTTTTAAGCATTTTTAACGCCGACGAGAAATCATTTGGAATTGAAGGTAAACATAATTAAAATGTTGTGATACACGCATATTTGTTATTTCTTTAGATGATGAAATTCTAACACTGTTGCAAAAACCTGAATTGGGAACTGTCCAGTTATCAAAGAAGATTCAAAAGGTACAGAATAAGAATGGTGATGAAAAGCTAACAAAATACTCAGAAGAAGGTAAAGTGGCATTTGGCTGAATATATAAAAAAGAAAGTTTATTTGCTGCCTACCCCGCGAGGGAGCTGGCGTGATAATATAAATAGATAGAAAGTTTATTTCAATCACTTATGATATAAAAAACAAATTATACATTTTTATAACCTTTGTTTTCTGTAGCTTGGCTAAAAACTAATGCCGATGTTGACATCTTAGAAGATCTAACACTTTAATGATTTTTGAACTTGGTCAATGTGACCTAAATTTTGCCACATACCCTATGCAATTGAGCTACCAATGCTCTTAAATGACATCTACCCCTTTATTTAATTTTACAAGGAGTGGCACTATTTTACTACTGTATAAATAAAAGTCCTGATGAAATAACTTAAACTTAAAAAAACATTTTCCAGAAGATGCCGTTGCAATACGATGCAGCACTCCTCAAGATGAAAAAAAGACATCGCGCCTCAAACTTAATCCGTTTAGTCGAATAAAAAACAGCCCGATTACATACATTAACATAGATGACAGTATACTAGAGACTGGTCGCCCAATCCCTTATGTTAACTTGGATGATGATGCTAACGAAACTGAAATAAAAGAAGAAACAAGAGCAGAAGATGAAATCACTGCTCAGGCAGATACTGCAGATATTAACGACTTAATTACAAGTCAACACAAAAATAATATTGAAAATGAGGGCAAAGAAGATGCTTTTTCTAATGATAATGAACAAGAACTCCAAAACAATCATGACACTGATGTGAGAGTTATCGTTGAACCCGATGTTGACAATGATGCTACTGATAATGTCAAAGAGCACATTATTGACTTGGACAAACTAGACGATAACATGAGTTATGACGATTTTATAATATATAAAGATACTAAAGGCGACTTTGGTGAAATAGAGTCATATGAAGTAAAGGACAGCGATGGAGGCGATTATGATCAAAATATTGGCGATGGTCTGGAAGAATCGGAAAGAGAAAAATATGAATTGAAAAGAGTTGAACGTGACGATGAATTGGAAGTAATGGAGGACGAGACAAACGTGAATGTTGATGATATTGAGATTGGTGATATCGATGAAAGCGATTTGGAAGATTATTAAATAATGTAAGACAACGTTATAGTGAGATTTATTTGCTGAAACTTCAGTTCTTTGTCAAATCAATGGCTACATAAAAACAGTACTATAGTATGATTAACGATGGTACCAGCTATATTTTAATAAAATAAAGTTTTGGTAATAATAATGTTTGTAAAGCCAATGTTTCATTTTACTTTAAAAAATACATACATTTTACTACGAATGAAAGCGATTGGGGAGGCCTATGTGCAGTAGTGGACAAGTATAGGTTGAGATGATGATGACTACGAAGGAGTGAAGGACAGCCACATTTCACTAAATGACTGTCTAGCGAAATAGAATAGTAATGTAAGCCGAATGCCCTAAAAAACTGTTTGATCGATTCGAATAGTTTTTACTGTCTGTGGAGTGAATGTAAACACATGTAAACCTCTCCCCCCAACCATTTGGAGAAAATGGGACTTGAAGCGAACGCCATTCTTTTAATAGGAGGCTAGCTCGTCTCGCCAATTCGTTCCTTTCACCTATAAAACAGTAACATATAATGCGACAAGGATATTTTGGCCCGTTGATAACATTGATGGTGTTGGTGTGAAATTAGGGTTATCATTTAGTAAAATTTTCCTACTTCCTGGGGCCTTTATAGCTTCACCGGATAAGAGGGCGTAAGAGCGTGCAACAACTACGGTCGAGCCAGAAGGGCAAGGGGGCAATTAGCTTAGGGGCGCCTCAAGGAGGACCGGCCGCGGCTTGGGCAGTCGCTAGTGGAGAGGGCGTATACTAAGTAGGTGTCTCGCCCAGAGATGGGCAAAAAGTAATCAGATTAATGATTGACTACCTTTGCTTGGGGAATATAGGCGTAACGGTGTATTAATGATTACCGATACGATTACATTTTTAATCTTGAATCACGATTGAGTATTACAAAATGCAATTGTAATCATTAATCTGATTACATTTTGCCCATCTCTAGACTCGCCGTGGTGCTCTGCACCGGCCGGGGGGCAAGGGATTCTTCGACCTCGCCGGCGAAGTCGGTGTCTGATACTGTGAGCGCTATCTGGAAATAAGGGCATCGGGAGGGTCAGAGAGAACAAGCCGCGGACAGCGATAAAGGCTGATTAGGGGTTTTCGATAGTTGGACCCCTTCGCGAAGTATCAGGTTGTCGCCTTTTTAATATAGGCGCGAATAGGTTCGAGACTGAGATCGGCATGGAAAGTATGACTGTACAGTGCGACAAGGATATTTTAGCCCGTCGATGACACTGACAGGGAGGCGTTGGTGTGCAATAAGGGTTACCATTTCATATTTTTTTCTACTTCCAAGGAGATATTTCAACAGGTGGGGTAATTTTCATCTTCTTCTTCTTATTTTAATTAATGGCCGCACACTTTAACAGTGTATTTCGCCAATGTCAAGTAGTAATAGAGTATAACAGTAAATTATAAAAATTGGCTTCTTGTCGCCATTACGGCAAAAAACCGGGTAATTTTCATAGTTTGTTCCTTAGTAAATGACAACTCTGCGGCTGTCATGAAGTGACATTTCACTTGATGACAGCATTAGTTCCGATTTTAGTCACGAGCCAGGGGGCTGTATTTATATTTTGTCAATTGCAAGTTCTTCTTCTTCTTCTTCTTCAAGTTATGGCTTCACACTAGTTATAAGTGTATTTTGCCAGTGTCCAGTGAGATATATATTCTTGTTTGTTTTAATTAATTTGACTCCCCGATGAATTTGATGATAACGATGATAATGAAATTAATGAAGGACCCCGCCCTGGATAGTAAAGCGGTGGATACTTTACATACTAATTGCGACGGCCGTTTTGAGGGAAATCGAAAAGGCACGTTTTATCACTTTGTTACAATTACCTTCACTCATGCACGCATAAGACCACATAATGGTTAATATTCCACCAACATTACACATTATTAGTCGAAATAACACAAGTTTTGGGTATTAAAATAAATTGACAACATCACTCTTCGACTTCCCGCCAAAAACAATTGCAAGTTATTTGGTCGTAGCTGCAATTGTCAGAAATACCTATCGGTGATTGAGAATTATTGAACCAGACTGTAAATAGATGGTAAATAGTATTTCTACTATTTTTGTGCCAAGCAGTTGTGTCACGGAGGATAAACGGTAAGTTAGTAACGACAAGTAAGTATACCTTTTTCTAAATTTACAATATTGTACTCTGCAAGCGACTTTCCTGCGTGTCTGAAGAAATGTGTTTGGAAAAATCCCAGTAGCAGTCAGGAATTGTGCCCGTTATATGGCAATAGGCTCGCTCCCTATTACATGGGACCTAACATTGTCAGTGAAAAGTGAGTGTACACAGTACATCTCTGCCATCCCCGCTTGGAGATGGCAGAGATGAGGAGTAACCTATATTAGGTTTGTGTGTGATCTAAGCTGTAGGCCGCGGGGCCTTTACAGCTTCACTAGGCGTGACGATGTGGAAGTGAAAAGAAAAGACTTTTTATCTTTTACCAAAGAGTATAAAAACATGGACCATCGCCAATGGCCATTCGCCATGTTGCTCTGTGGTCTATGCTATGCTATGATATCAACCATAGATATCAACTCTATATATTCATGTCAATTCTCAAATCTTTTCATTCATTCATCAAACCATTTGCCATTCATTCATCGGTATGGGCAAGTGCGAAAAATTCAGTTCGTATAAACAATATCGATTATTCTAACCGACAAAAAAATATTGCTTCATCGATATATATTTCGTTTTGAAATACGAGGTGGATATTTTTTTTCTAACGATGATAATTTGTCTCATCAATTATCAATAATTTTCTCACTAAGTTTTAGATCAATAAGTAAGTGACCGGTATAAGCAAGAATTGAAGTGATTACATCAAATGGTCTATCTATCTATACAATATCATCATGCTAAATGTCATGGGGGGTAGGTATTGAAAAAAAAAAGGTTTAAAATGAACACGATAAAAATCGTGTTATTTGAAAAAAAATATGTAAATATATCGATATATTTTTCGCATTCCTATTCACTCATTCATTCACGGATTTTTGCAAGCTATTGTATCGCGATATACCGTGATATTTATTTCATGTTTGAAATTCAGATTAGAACATTAGAAGCAAGCAGAAATGTTACTTACAATATATAATTTACCTCTAAATGTGAGTACACATAAACTTGTCCTTACGTGCTACACTTCAAAAATATTGCCTCATTGACAACCTGCACTTTAAAATAATCGCGAGGTTTCGAGTTAGCAGTATATATTTTCAAAGCTACAAGATTTTTGTGAAACTAATTTCATAATAACTACTAACTGGAACTAATTCAATTAATTTTAATTATAGGCACGTTTTCAAGACGTAAAGTCATTGATACAATCAAAATGTGGTATATCAGAGATAATACTGGACAATTTGGTATCTAATGGGCCTGATTCAAAAAAGATCACAGTGGGATTACCTACTGATGAGGACGCTGCTACACTTATGAGGAATCTTAACGGACTATATATAAGCGGAAAAGTGTTGTATGTCGAGGACATTAGGAATACGAAGGTGAGTTCTATTTATCTATATATATTATCACCCCAGGTCCCTTGCGGTGTAGGCAGGTAGTATTGAGTTCCAACAGGTTCATTCCATACAAATTTCTCTAGGTTCCTCCACTCTCATAGTTTGTCTCATACACGCTCGCTGGTTATAGAAAGTCGACTTGCCCTTCATATAACTCACGAAGGTAAGTCAATCGTAGTTATCCCATAGTTTTTGAATACCAAAGCTGGATTTTACAGAAATTGAAATTATTTAAAAAATTATAGCTCATCTCTTTTTATGGCAAGTTAAATTGAATTATTGTTTTATTTATCATATTTTAAATGAATTGTCAGAAAAGTAATAAAGACTACCACCACTTTGGAATGTCATTCTTGAGCAAAAGATGGGTTTAGAAACACCTTGGCTGCTTTTTTAAAATTTTATTTTGAGTTTTTTTGGTCAACATTTCTCAGTGATATTTTTTTTTATTTTAGCGCAACACCGATCAATCACGTAACACAAGAAACGATTTGCCTCAATATCAGAATCAATACCAATATGCTCAAAATCAAGCAATCCAGAACTGGTATCAGGCTCTCCCAAACCAGTACCAAACACCCCAAAATGCTTACCAAGGGTCTCAAAATCAGTACCAGGCATTACAAAATCAGTACCAAGGCATCCAAAATCAGTATCAGAAAACTCAATCTCAAACGAGTCTAAATCAGTTTCAAGGATCACAGGCTCAAAAGCAGATGCAGTCCCCATATCAGGGCTCGCAGTCTTCATACATGGGTCAGATGGGCCAACAATCCAACATGGCATCTATCGCGAATGCCCAATGGCCTTCCACCTATACTCCTACTGCCCAGGTGAGTATTGTATATAATATATAGAGTATTGAATATATGTTAAGACAAGCTGTTACCTGTGGCTATGCACACATTTATTAAATAATTCCCCATAGGTTGACCAGCCTTTCTACTTACTTGTACTGACCTAAAATACCTCCTTACTAAGTATCCTTAAAATCCAGTCAGCTGTGATAATATGTAGAAATAACTTTCATTTTTTCCTTAAACAAATGAATATGCAAAGTTTTCTGTTGGGGTCATTCATTGTTAATGAGTTCACTACCAAAGAGACAATCTTGACTGCGTCACAGGTTCATGCAAGAAATCATATCTGAGTATCTAATTCAAATGTGTGTAAACAATTTTGGGCGCATGCTATTAGCCACTGAAAAGTTTCTTCTTGAGGAGATGAACCCAAGCACATTATTAGTTAATGGAGAAATTTACATGTAGGCAAAATCATACATTTTAACCTAACATTGCAGCTTACCACTAACAATAATAAAAATTATTAAGTTTTATGGGTTATCCTGCAATAATCTCGGTTTGCTTCATTTATCCGGGATATAAAGTATTAGATATTTTAATTTAGGGTATAAGTTATTACCATAGCAAATTTCATTGAAATCTGTCCAGTAGTTTTTGATTGACACACAAAGAGACAGACAGACAATAATTACAAGAAAAAAAAAATTATGATATATTAAGCACCTCAATTAAAATTCTCAAAAAATATTCAATGTACAGATTTGGATCAAGTACAGTTTTATTATATGTATAGAAGATAGATATGTATAGATGTCATTGAATATTTTAAGATAATAAATTACTCTGTTGTTTAAATGACTCTAATACTTAAATTAGTGCTTACAGTTTTCAATTATACATTTATTTTTTGTTTATCTAAGTATTTACATTGTTAAAAGTTATGAAAGCTATGATGATTCCCTATGAAATGTGTGTGACTTATCTAGTACTCCACCCTTGGTAGGTCCAATATAGTTTTTTGAACTGTATAAAAAACAGGATTGAAGGTTTTGTGTAAGTTGCCCATTTTCATTGTGGCAGTCCATTTTTTTTCAGAATCTAAATACAGGATTCGTTAAAAAATCGTTTATTTGTAACTATGATGGTTAAGATTGCTGCCCTTACCACCCATCTCTCTCCTTGGCAATTATTATTTCCATCTGATGGTGGGATCTGCTTTCCTAATTTACATATACCATCGACAAGATACTGTTTTTCTTCAGTACTCTGTATTGTTTGGTGTTTATTAGTGTTCGACAAAAGGTTGATTAATAGGCCATCGCCAAAACCTTAGGTTGGAGGTTTAATAACCCTAAGAAATTTGGTTCATGATTGGCTAAATTATTAAAAAATGTGTTGACTGTATTAACGGACTAGTTTTGTTTTGATTTGGTTATTTACTGACAATGGCGGCCGGCCGGCACAACGCAATTTGACCCCTGCTCCCGCGCGTCGCCTCTTCTTCCGCGCTCTCGCGCATTCGTAAGATGACAATCGTAAAACATCATGCAATTTCGGTGCTTGGTAGAAACCTTCGGCTTAGATCAAAACTTCGGGCTATTTTGGCCAAAGTCAAAGTTTAGTTTAGGGAAAATGTAGAGAGATAAATATTCTAACTGTTGCATCACAATTTATACATGAAAGTCTTCTATTTCTATATCTTTAAAAAAATATCAGTATATTTGAAGAATAAAGCAACATTCATCATGTGAATACAGGGAACAAAGATGATCTTTTTGTAGATTCTACTCGTCCCCACAGAATTAGTAATTCTTCCATTGGCAATGTATACGCTTCTAAAACAAATTACTCATAGATATCCGAAACATGCCTATCAATAAGTTTAAAAAGGCAATCAAAACTAGACTTTGTAAAAAGGTTATATCAAAATTTCGGATCATCTTGACGATAAAACAGATTGGATTTGAGCAGCTCCTCAATCAGTATCATGAATCAATGATGTAGAATATATTTTGAAAAAGAAAAAAAGTTATCAGAAAGGCCAAACAAATTAAAAGACTAGCCCGCTGAGTTTCTCGCCGGATCTTCTCAGTGGAAGCCGCGTTCGGATCCGGTGGTAGATGTAATAATTTTGACCTTTGTGAGTGCTATTGTATTAGTCTATACAAATAAATGATTTTTGACTTTTGACTTTTGACCAAAGGTGGCCGTAGCTGAAGGTTTGGTCGGACACTAGTGTTTATATAATCTCTTACTATAGGTCTCATAAAAAAGCTCAGAGTTGCTCAGCGAGCTATGGAGAGAGCTATGCTTTGCGTTTCTCTACGTGATCGAATCAGGAATGAGGAGATTCGTAGAAGAACCAAGGTCACGGACATAGCCCTTAAGATTAGCAAACTGAAGTGGCAATGGGCGGGCCACATAGCGCGAAGATCGGACGGGCGTTGGGGCAGAAAGATTCTAGAGTGGAGACCACGTATTGGCAAGCGCAGCGTGGGACGACCACCTGGCAGATGGATCGACGATCTTGTGAAAATCGCAGGAAGTCGTTGGATGCAGGTGGCATCGGACTGGTTACGCTGGAAACCGATTGAGGAGGCCTATGTTCAGCAGTGGACAAGTATAGGCTGAGATGATGATAGTGTTTATAAAAGGGAAGCTGCAGATTCTAGAAAGAATATTTACTCTAGCGCAATAGCCCATTGTGAAGTGATGTTTTTGGGTAAAAGGCAACTGGGATCTATTAACCAGATATAGAATAATACTCTCCATACAAATAAATAAGTATAACTGAGTTGCTAATTTTGGTATGTTCACGGAGCTATTAAAACAAACAGGAATAATGTGGATATATTTTTGAATGCACCTGTTTCATAGAATCATATTATGGTGTGTTAATATTGGCGGATGAGACTGTTTTAAAGAGGTATGTAAGGAGCACCCGCGCCTCAACGAAATGAAATCAGTTCATGTTAGGAATGCTAACTGCCCTAACGCGGCGTGCGCCTTTGTTCCTCCTCTAATACGTGCTCGCAAATAGTATGAGATGACGCAGAATGCGAGCATTTTGCGGGCTTGCATGAGTGGTTGAGGTTTCGCCACATAGCCGACAGGGCGTGACGGTGGCGGGATCTGGTGAGTTGTAATGTACTGAAGACACACAGCGCAGCCACGCTCGGTGCGGCGGCAAACGTCATGACCCGCCGCCGTCGCGCCCACGAGGGGAGCGAGACGCCAAAACGTGTACGAGCGGGACGCTAGTGTTGGGTGGCCGCCCGGCCGGCCCACGTCTTTCCCCCAGTGTGACGTGCGCACCGCGCTACCGACCGCCGACCGAGCGCTAGCCGAGCGCCTCTATCGCTCACCGTCGGTTATTTAGCCAAACCTTTACAGTAACAGTTGCAATACCGACGCGTTTTCCGCGCATTCGTCAACGTGTGCACACGCCAAGGTACCTAAAATGGTAGTGAAATGTACACTTGAAGTGGCATGTCCACGAGAAAATGCTGCTTATTTATTAGGGAATCTTTAAAGCAAAGTTCTCAACATATGTCTACGTATTCATAAGAAATTAATTTCAGTTTAACAATAGGCACGCTTAAATTTATAAACTTAAGTTGTTGGATCAACAGAACGCCTAAATAGTAGATTAAGACCTCATAGGGTACGGATATGGAATATTTGTACGTAACCCATATATCTCAATTTCGTACAAAACCACAATGCGACTGGTTTAAAATTCCTCATAAAATTCGCATCCTTGCCGCAGCATAGAGTACACGGATGAGCTCTATCAGTAAACCCTAGCATCTACGACCTGGCAAGATACTGTCTTGCTGTGGTGCTTGCCCCAACTGTCAAGACCAGAATAATTCAAAACTACGTATTTTTGTTTTCATTCTGCTTTCTGTAGACAATCTTTTTGGGTGCATATTATTACGAAAGAAACATTGTTTTCTGTTCTGTCTAATGCACGAATTACATTAGTGATGTCTTTAGTGAAGTGGCAAGTACAAGTGCAGTCAAGCAGCAAGCGTCTGGACAGTGGCAGTTTACACTACAGCCAGTCATGTATTATTGGTTCGTTGTCGTCGTCGTAAGTTTGTGTATAGAAATATAACAGGCGGGTTCTCTCTACTTCTTATGCCCTGTACTTTTTGACTGTTTAAAGCACGCCACTGGCCAGTTAACTGCCAAACGGGGGACTGAGCCAGCTAGAAATGGGATTCTATTCGGATCTACTAAACAGGCAGCTTGCTAGTCAAGTTAACTCGCTACTGCCCTATCGGTTTACACCCCTGTCACTTGTTACTTATTAACTTCGCTAAAGATTAGACCAATATAAATCGTGCATAACAGATTTTAGACTGCTTCTCGACATCTTGGAAGTGGTATAAAAACATGGAATGGCCCATTAAGTTATCCTAAAGCGGTTCTTAAAGACCGCTACAAAATCTTGTCATTTACTGTTCTGTAATAGCTGTTATCAAATTTCTTCAACAGAATAGGAATGGTCCACGCGCAGAACAGCAAGTTCAGTATCCGCCGCAAGGCATGTACCAAAGAGCTGCCAAGGATCAGACCCAACAAGAGCCTTTAGGATTTCGATCCGAAGGGACCAGCAACGTACGTTCAACCAATCCGTGGGCCAGAAATGATGGAGCAAAAAAATCATTCTCACAACGGGACGACAACAAACGTCCTTGGTCCCCAGCACGTGATCAGGGGAATGACTCTTCTAAGCGATCTAGATGGGGCAATGGGAATGATAATTTTAATCGTGACGCTAGACGTCGCGATTCGCCTCCGCGTCATCGCGGGTACAACGAAAGAGACAAACAGCCCGGTACATCTAGGTCGGACTACCGCGAGCCTTTCAATAAAAACGAGCGCAATCGCAGTCCACAGAAACCTGTCGACCGCTTCGCTCCAAAAGGCTTTAATCGCGAGCAAAAACCAACCTTTGATCGCCCTCGCGAAACCAAACGTGACAATTTTAACACACCTCAAAATGAAGCCAATAACAAATTTATCTGGACAAATCCAAACGTTAACCAGACTTGGAAGAAACCGAATAACGGTTCACAATCCAATTACAATAATTGGAAAGTACAGAACAAAGCTGTGAAACGGCCGCATTTCGCGTTGCACAATGAACCGCAGCCGAAAAAGGCAGTTGTTAAAAAACCCTCTGAGAAATCGGAAGAAAAGCCTAAGTTTTCTGGAGACATCGGTGACAAATGTCACACATGGCGCTCCCAAGTCGCTTCTCAAATAGCTAAAGAGATGTTACGCACCGTACCTTATACATCGGATGTTGATACAGAAATATTCTTTAAAGAGTTGAAAAATACTATACGCAATCGGCTAGCGGAGTTCTGTCATCCGAAAGTACGGCCTGATGAGATGGTGGTTAAATTCCGAAAGAAACATAAGAAAGAGGACGACGCTGCGTTCTTCGAAGAGGTCATTGAAAAAGCTAGGGTCATTCAAGAAGAGATGGGTGAGACCAAGATTAAAAGAAAACGTAAGTAACTGTTTATAGTAACATCATAGCAGGTATAGTACAATTATTATACCCAAATATCAATATATTTGGGTATCAATTGTATCGTGAAACAAATTTTGTTCTGGTGGTGCATTCTACTACAGAATCATATCCGATTTTAGTATAACCACGTCATCTTCAAACTAGAATTAAAAACAACAACAACTACTTTTCATGACGACAATTAGACAAACATTTCATGATTGAAATGATAGTCACAAATTTATTTATCTATATCATCACATCAGATCCCTAGCGGGATGGAAAAAGTACTTAGTTCCAACAGGTTCTTTCCTGAATCATATAGAATATCTATTCATAGAATAAGCTTTAAGGCTCTCTAATTTGTTTTCTAACGATGATTATCGTAGAAAACCGTACGAGACCCTCCAAAAGCTACTGAAATAAAGAATCATGAGATCATGAGAATGCAGATTCAAGGTGTACAACGATTACCTCTGCCACTTCCTCTTCAATTTTAGGGAACATTCCTTTCAAAACACGTACATAGATGTGACAGTGTTTTTTAGATTAATAGATTTTTGTCCTCGTTTATTATTTTAGTAGCAAACAGAAGTGTGTGGAAATCTATCAATCTTTATCATCACGCCGGAACCCTTGCGGGGTAGGCAGAGAGTACAGAGTTCCAACAGGTTCTTTCCGTGTGTGGAAACCTTTCCTCTTTATCTTGTAAGGATTTATATTCGAGCGGAATTTCGTAATGTTGGGAATTGAAAGATTGCTTTTCTAGCAATTTCTTGCTCGTATGTAACTTTAAATGTTCATATTGAGTAGTTCAAACACTTGCGGCTTACTGAAGATTTATTGCTCCAATTGGTGAGCATCGAGCATTAAGAATTTGCTCTTCGATCAAATTCTTGCTCGTAAGTAACTATTGATGCTTATTTTTCAAGGTTATTAAAACACTTGTGACATACTCAAATTTTCATGAAGCACGCATCAAGCACTGAAAGTTTCCTCTGCAAGCAAATTCTTGCTCGTATATAACTATCAATGCCCCAGTAAGCACGTATCGAGCATTTAAATTTGCTCAGCGAGATATTATTACTTAAGTATCCCAAACACTAGTGGTTTTCTCATAAGTAAAACTTCGTTAAGTCGAGCATTGGAAGTTTCGAGAAATCCTTTTCGTACATGTAACTTTATATGCTCAATTTGATGAGCATTTCAAACCAGCCCCAGCCAGCACGCATCGAGCATTGAAAGTTTGCAATTCGAGCAAATTCTTGTTCGTATGTAACTTTCATCATAACTAGTCCATAAGCTAGTGGTTTTCTCAAAAGTAAATTTTAATACTCCCAGTTAGTAAGCCGAACAAAAGGCAACTAACTACATATATACGAAGTGGTTAACTTGTTCTGGTGCTGAGCTGGTCGTTATTGCTTTTGAGAAACCCAACGAATTTGATAATGTATTGTTGCGATTCTGCTCAATTAGCAGAAGTTTTTCCTTTTTGTACAGAGCAGATAAGATTGTGAGATAAAAAGTTTATCTCATCATCTTATCATCTTGCTCTACTGGAGAGTCACTATTGATAAGAATTTATAATTCAAGAAGACTTAATCTAACCAAGTTACATTACAGGAAGTTTGTATCTTGGGGAAAATCTAAGTTTTGTTTCTTGGAAGGCTTCCATTTAAAGTCAAAAGCTGAGATGTTTAAGAAAAAGTTGTCAGTCTAACCTAAACTAACCTAACTTTTTCACATAACAACATTATTTTGAGTTGCACTTATTTGTATAACGGCAATTGGGAACTAAGTAATTCCATTGGTAGATTTTTATTCTACCGTCAACAAAAAGGTTGAAAATATTATATAAATTGCTAGGTGTTGCTTTATTACTTTAATTTTTACATAATGAATACAAAAATCCTAATTGTATTATATTATATGAGAGACAATATTATTGTGCCAATAAATTGTTGCATACCAAACATTATGCTGTAGCCGATGTATAAAATGGATCAATTTTCGTGCTAAAAATCACAAATAATATGCTATCTATTTATCAGACAATCTTTCTATTTCAGGATGGTCAGAGGATGATTTTCACGGTATGGCTCCGACATTTAAACAGGTGGTATGTCAACTTGACTATCCTTATGTCCCAAAGGGACCGAAAAAGGTACCTCCTAATGCTGGAGCCGCTCCAAAGCCATTCATAGCTCCGCAGAAACCAAAAGCAACTCAAAAGAAAAATAATAAGAAGAAACCTGGTAAAACATTACCCAAAAATGCAGAAGGAGGTAAACACTATTTATTATCATTATTATCAGCCCATGTCAGTCTACTTGACTAACTGACTACTAGATAGACTATTATGACATCATAATATGGAATATGCGTGTAATTCAAATAAGGGTCAATATTTTTTTTTACAAACTTTATCGCATTAGAATAATGTCTATACCAATATTTTTTTAATAACATTACTTTTTTTATTAAGAAAATAATTATTGAAAGTACAAAAACTGAGTGGGAAATTCAAAGTAGCGGTAACGCCACGCTATTGTTGAGATCGAATATGACATCAAAGTCTACAATACAAATGTCAACAAGTCCATATTTGTTGGATGTTTGCTATTGAGTTAGTTTTATTGTTATTTTTTGTTGTCGATTTACACAAAGACAAACTTTTAGTTTAAATTATTTAAGTTAATTCTTACGTTAAAGTGATCTTCACAGCAATATAAACAAGGTGATAGAGATACCATGTCTCTTTTTCTGATTTTACACCACTTTCTCCTTACATCCGCATCTATCGGATGCATTTCTTATTGTATTTTTACACCTAGGCACAACAGTGTTGTTCTGTTGTACAATAGTCGCAAAATACAAAATAAATTACAGAATAAAATATTTCTACAGCTGTTCACTAATTGATTGTTATTATAGACTTTGACGTCACGCCAAGCGCGCCAAAATGGCGGGCGTTTAAAATGCTCTTACCTGTTTGCAATCTTCAACATTTTTGACGCTTAATTTTTTTTTGTACTTATATATTGATGTAATCTATCGTATAAAAATATAAAAAAAAATACACGCATATTCCCTATTATAATATATAATTACGCCAGATCCCTTGCGAGGTAGACAGAGAGTAAAGAGGTCTAACAGGTTCTTTCCTTACAGACCTCTCTAGCTTCCTCCATTCTCATAGTTATAATAATTCTTTACTGGTAATTGATTAAATATTAAACTATCGGTTTTTTGTTTTTCAGATAAACCCAATTTAAAAGGTAAGTGCTTAAAGAGCTTTTTATATAACTCATCACCCTCACCAACGTACAGTCAGTCGCAACGTAGCTCGCTTAAAATTCTCAGTCTCTTAAATCTGTCTCATACGAGGCATGCCTTTTAAATTTTGTCGTTTGAAGAAAAAAGCACAACTAGAACCTTATTGTACTTTTTATTGTTTTTCAAAGTATGTACCACGTAGCTTAATACACTTTTCCATTCGCTCAAACCAGTTATTATAACATTCATTCCACTCTAAAGTGGGGGTGTTCAAAATGGCTGACTTGAAAGCTTCGACTGCTTCTTCACCGGAACCTTTGGCCACGAAGACTTTTCTTAATTTTAGAAAATGTACAAAAATCGTTAGGGCTTAGGTCAGGACTGTATGGAGGATGGTCAAGAATTTCTACTTTTTCCTGCTTCAAATACTCAATCGTTTGACGAGCGCTGTGTGAGCTTGCGTTGTCGTGGTGCAGGATGATGCGTCGCTTTGAGTTAGATTTTCGAAGTTCGGCGATGACTTGTGGTAAACAAACTGTGGTATACCACTCTGCGTTAACCGTTGTACGATCTTCAAGTGCAATAGTCGCAACATGGCCGGTTTTTCCAATGAACGTGGCCACCATCTTCTTTGAAGTGCTTCGAAAACGAACTACTTTAGTCGGCTTTGGCTCGTCTTGAAAGACCCAGATTGTAGATTGTTGTTAGGAATCAGGATCGTAGCCATAGATCCAAGATTTGTCACCACTGATGCTGTCGTAGAGGTGATTTGACTCTCCTCGGTTGAACCTTTGCAGAGTTTTTTTACACCATCTGACGCGGGCCGCCTTGTGATCGTCGGAAAGCAGATGCGGTATCCAACGGCAAACTAGCTTTCTCACACCAAGCGCTTGGTGCAAGATCTTCTGAATGGTTTTCTCTGAGATGCCTAATAGAGCCTCTATCTCTCGAAACGTCACATGACGATCTTCGAGAATTAGTTGTCTCACAGCAATGATGTTATCTTCAGTGAAGGCGGATTTTGGGCGTCCTTCGCGAGATTTGTCACTTACACTAGTATGTCCACGCTGGAATTCTAAATAACAGCGTTCGACAGTCCGCAGACATGGGGCTTCATCACTGAACACAGATGTTAGCTCTTCAAAACACTGAAGCCGTGTCTGGCCTCTTCTTAAGTTGTAGAAAATTATTGCACGAACATTTTCCTTAGAAAGATTCATTTTCGTACGTAACCTGACAGATTCCAATCGACGCTGTGACTAAACAATAGCATTAATCCTAATACTTTCAACTGTTTTGAGATTCAAAATTTAAATATTCGAATATAGAACAGTTCCATATTCAAAATTGCCGGGAAATATGGAAACGACAGAACTTAAAAGGCATGCCTCGTAAAGTTTACAAATTTTGTGTGTGTTAGTGATCTACACTGTTGGTCTTTACACCTTTACTGGAGAAGACACTTGACAAATGTTGGTGAACATTATCAACACATCGTCACAACCAGGAGGAGTCGGCCTTAGCAACTGTGCAGTGACTTCCAACTAGGCCCGGACGTTATCGCGGTGCGCGTGGTTTCGGTCATTTTGTCATTCAGCTAATTGTCAAATACAGAAGTAGGCGGGGTGTAACGTCTTCTTCATCCCGCCCCACCCCGTGCAGTGACACGCTTGATTGTATAGGGAAATGTAATAATGCCATCTCCTCTTAATATTTGCATGGTGTGCGACTTCAGCAGTGATTGAAACACCCGTGCCATTATTTGTATGTACATAATATAAATATATTATGTACATATGGTCGCCGTGAGAACCACATATTAACACGGTGACTTTAATCTACCTAGACTATCTTACCATGACCAAATAGACCGAGCCTTATCTGAAGGACAAGTCAAGAGTCTCTGTAACCGGCGAGCGTGTATGAGACGAACTATGAGAGTGGAGGAAGCCAGAGAGGTATGTAAGAAAAGAACCTGTTGGAACTCTGTACTCTCTGCCTACCCCGTAAGGGATCTGGCGTGATGATATAGTGACTATATTTTTTACAATAAATACAGTGTCCGCATAAAATAAAGCGCAAAGAAAAGCTACTGTCACCGTGTCAACATGTGGTTGCCACGGCGACCATGTAGGTGTAGAGCCGCTACATGCCTCCTCCCAAGACCCGGGGTGGCTCAGCCTGGAGCTGCAGTGTCGCGCTCGACGTCTCGAGCTGGCCAGTGCCAAGATCCGCGTAGTCTGCTTGTGTCTGGGTGCCCAGGTACTCGAAGTCTTGGGTGAGTCGAGACTGAGCTTGGAGCGTCGGCTGGTAGTGGCGAAGTATATTTGCTGAGCGACCTCCGACAAAAATAATGGATTTGATACAAAACAAAAGCGTGCAAGCGATTTGAATACTGAGAATGTTAATCGACTTATGTTACTGACTGCACTTTATGGCTTGATTTAATTTAGATTACTAGTTTATGCCCGCGACGTCGTCCGCGTTGACTTAAGACCTTACATTTTTCCGGGTTTAAAAATATCCTATGTCCAGGTAATAAACTATCTGCGTGCCAAATTTCATCCAAATCCGTTCAGCCGTTTTTGCTTAATTGAATAACAAACAGACAAACTTTCACATTTATTATATTAGTAGGATTTTAATGGCTCCTTCTACGCCCTTTTATGAGACGTGACGCCCTACTAGTTGTGTGTGTTGGTGTTGGTTATGTTTCTTATTTACCCAATCGCTGTAACGACCTCGACGAACAACGAACGAACCGGCCCAACGAAAACCGGACCGTTGTACCGTTGGACAGAGTTGGGACCGATTCGCAACCTTTCAGATGTTTTTCTTTTTTATCATTATATTAGTACGTGAAGAAAAACTTTGTACCCCTTTTTACGAAAATTGCGCGGACGGAGGAGTATGAAATTTCCCACACTTATAGTTTATATAGAGAAAGAGTGCATAATGCTAACTTTAAAAAAAAAATATGCATAAAAATACATTAAATCAATAAAAAAAACATTACACACACTACCATATATTTGACACAATACACTTCAAATTAAGAAAAAAGATTAATATTATTTGTCAATAGACTTACTGAATGTCAAACCTAACTAGCCAACAATGAAAGAGTTTTTACAAAAAAAGGTATTCTTTATTTTAATCATTTTGTATATTTAAATTTCATATAATTTGTTTGGAAAAAATTGGGCAAATTCACCAGCAATTCATCCTTGGCGAAATCTGTGATTATAGAAGTATAGTCTTTGACAATAGAACCTTAATAATGTTCAAACTTATAGTTTAAATTAATTATGGTCGAACTTCGACCAATGGGCGACCACTAGTTTTAATAATATTGTATCTGCTACTCCATTTTCTATTTGTTGCGAATGAATTTATTTTCTTTGAAATAAAACACGGGAAGGGCAGTCTCTCCCCTGATCAAGCTGCTGCAAAGCACTCGAAATGTCGGGAACTTAAAAATCAAAAATAAACCGCGAATAAATCCGAAAAATAGTTTTATTTCATGTGTAATATTTATTTTCTTTCTAAACGTCTGAGATTCACACAATATATTGAATAAGTACGATGCTTCAGGGCCCCCTAGTGTGGCCCCCTTGCCACTCAAAGTCACACTTGGGTTGACATGTCACACGTTGACTGACCGTGTGACATAATTTATGGATGGTGCCCTTACTTATACACATCAATTGTTTTCGATGTATCGATGTAGATCTTCCATCCTTACCGCACACTAGGCAGCCACGAATCCCTGACAGAGTTGGGCAATAGTTAATTGTGATAACATTAATTCGCAATTTAAATATTTCGGACTTTTTCACGGTTTATTTTTGCGTTTCGAATGCTCTACATGACCTATGGTCACGGGAGGGAATTGAAGCGTTTGATGACCAAGTCATGGTTATTCCGGCGTACCTTAGGGGGATTAATTTAATTGGAATTCAGATTTCAATTGATTGATTTTACAATGAATAAATTAAATGCATAATACCTAACACTGATCTCTGCCTGCGGTAATAAATGGCTGCTTAAAAATGTGCTGTCATGGCTGTATTGCAGACTGCTTAACTTTTCACTTCTCATGCTTACAGAACAAAAGAAACAGAACAAGTTGGTATTTGAAAATGAAGAGTTGGTGACAGAATTATTGGAGCCTGAGATAGCAGCCGCTCTAGACGCTGAAGCTGACATTTTTACGGACGCAGTAAGTATTGTTTAATTATAAATGGTTGCCATCGTGAAACACGTCAACATAACACCAAATTGATTTACAAACTACATTCTTTTTACTCTTAAGCTGCCGCCTTTAGTGTCTATAAGTATCCTTGCTTTGTAGAATATACTAGAAGGTCCGATGACAAACTATATTTGTTGAATACTAGACAATATGCAAGACATGAAATGGGTCATCATTATATTAATACGTGAAGCAAAAATTATGTACCCCTTTTTACGAAAATTGTGCGGTCGGAGGAGTATGAAATTTACCACACTTATAGTTTATATAGAGAAGGAGTGGAGCTATATGCTAATATTTTTATAAAATTATGCGTAATTAAAAAAAAACGTTACACACACTACCACGTATTTGACACAATACACGTCAAATTGAGAATAGATTAATATTGTTTGTCTTTAATATTATTTGTTTATAGTCTTACTGAATGTCAAACATAACCAGAAAACGATGAAAGAGTAGGTCGAATATCGACCTATGGGCGACCACTAGTTAATTTAAATGTACAACGCTCTGAAGAAGATACCTCAAGTATTATTTTGTAGCAAAAGTTAGAGTGCATACACTCTAGCTCCCTTTGTTACAGCTGCTTTTCGCAACGTGGCACCTTCGAGTGCAACGTTTTAAATTTAAAAATATGCCTTTATGTGTGGAGATCCTGTTAACTACTAAAGAAACAAGAATTTATCATCTATGATACCATTCCCGCTCGCGGCAGAATTGGGCGAAAATTAATTGTGAAAAAGTTAAATTCTTTTTTAAAAACGTAGCCCCCCACTAGGATTTATTCCAGTGTCATGGGTGCGTTTACAAACATGAATGCAATAGTAGATTGGATATACATAATAACTCTAGCTGTTTGTAGACACAATTTGGCTACCGTCTTTGGGGTTCTGGTTTGGTCATGCTCACTATAATATCTTTGCTTACGGTGGTTGTCTGGCGCGGGTCACTCCCTTCCCTCCAATATGGTCGAGGGGAGTGATGACCGTTCCCAGCAGTCATACTCGTAAACGGGTGCTGCTTGCGGGGACTGTACCATCTGGAATATTTTAGACACTCTTTACAGATTACATCATTAGATTCATATCTCGATCGTCACACTGGAGCTAGGTCATAAACTATTTAATTGTAACCTAAACATTGTATCCACACAATATGATTGCAAAAAAAGAAAAGAGGGAAAGAGAAGTAAATAAAAAAGACAAGCCCGCTGAGTTTCTTCGGCGGATCTTCCCAGTCGAGGCCGCGTTCCGGTCCGGTGGTAGATTAGTAGTTAAATTAGATTTAAAAAATGTAAATTTACTATTTGCGCCCTCGCAGGGCTTATATAAAATAAATTATTTGAGTTTGAGTTTAACGGGAGTTTTAATTTAGCGCAGTGGTTAAGAGCTTAAGCCGCTCCTCCCACTGTGTCTAATAGTCGCGGGTTCGATTCCCGCACGGGACAAATCTTTGTGTGATCCACAATTATTTGTTTCGGTCTGGGTATTTGTGTATGTGAAATTTCGTGTTTGTAAACGCACCCACGACACAGAAATATGTCCTAATGTGGGACAAAGTTTAAAAAAAAAAAATTGGAGTGGACAGGCTATCCATAAGGTGGACAAATGTTCTGGTGAAACGCTGGTGTAAGATGGACGTGTGCAGCACAAAGCGGATCGCCGTGGCGATGTTTGGGGCGAAGCGTTTTTTGTTTTTTTTTTTTAATGTAGCCCCATACTCGTATTTATTCCTGTGTCGTAGGTGCATTTACAAACTTGAAAATTCACATACACAAATACCCAGACCGGAAACAATAATTGTGGATCACACAAAGATTTGTCCAGTGCAGGAATCGAACCCGCGACTATTAGACACAGTGGGCGGAGCAGCTTAACCACTGCGCTAAATCCGCTAGTCCAACAGTGGACGTCTCAACTGATGATGATGCTGAATACAAGACATTATTATTTTCAGTTCAAAGAGGGATGCCAGAATCCTAGTGAAGAGGAGAAACAGCTCGTAGAGACCATGTCTACGATCGTCGCAGATTACTTTAAACGGGTAAGACAATTACCTATTGTATATTTTTTCGCTCAGCATATAATAAATCAAGAGTCTCCGTAAGCGGCGAGCGTGTATGAGACGAACTATGAGAGTCGAGGAAGCCAGAGAGGTATGTAAGCAATGAACCTGTTGGAACTCTGTACTCTCTGCCTACCCCGCAAGGGATCTGGCGTGAGGTTATAGATAGAATATTATATGCTGAGCGAAAAAAAAAAATTCTTGCTAACAGCATATTTCGATGTCTTCGGAAGTACGCATATAACATTTGTTATAGATTGCGAAATAACATCTAAAAATAATGAATGGTTTGTTTAAAAAGTTTTAGTTTGATTGGAATACACTATGGCATTAACATAGTGAAGAAAGCGAGAGAGGTGTGTAAGGAAAATCAGCCATGCTAATCTTAGCTTGACTGATTAGTACCCCTCCCCTCCCCTTCCTTCCCCTCTCCTCAGTAACCCTATAGGCTGCGGGCCCGTAGCCTATAGGGTTACTGAGAGGAGGGGTAGGAAGACCACAAAGCAGATATAAGGAGTTGGCCTTAGCAACTGTGCACTGTGCCTTCTAACTAGGCCCTAACGTCATCGCGGTGGGCGTTACTTGTGATGCGATGTCCTCTTTATATTTGCCTCCTGAGCGTTATCTATCATTTATATATTTTGAGGTTCGCCATATGGTCCCTCGGTCCACACACACACACACGCACAGACGCCCGCACGCACGGACACGAGCACACGCGCACGCACACACACACACACAAATAAAATAAAATAAAAATAAATAATAAATTTATTCATTTAAGATCAGTACATGATACAATCTAATAATTTTAATTACAATAATGTAGCTTATTTGATTAGAAAGTGGCTTAACTAATAACATATGTTTTATTCTACTTTTATAATAAAATTAAAGTTATGATATGCTATGAGAAGATATGTTATCTACAAATTGCTAGTAATTGTTCCGTCTGTTCGTAGGTCATTCTTTGTAAATAGTTATATAGCATTTATTTGCAGCTAAAATAATTTAATTTGTATATATTTAGTGCTTTATTTATTCTATTGTACAGAAAAGGTCCTAGAAAAGTGAAAAATCTATATATATGTTTTGAAGATAAATTTGAAAGGCAGACTATATCTTTCCGTCTCAGAGAGTTGGCGGACTGTTAACACCTTGCAAGACTTATATAACAGGATAGTGGGAAAGCGAAAAGAATGGAAATTGGCAACTTTTAGAACTGCTCTTTGGGCACGTTCGAGGGGCAGTAAAACAGTTTTTAGGGCTCCTCCCCATGAGGTAATACAGTACTGGATTATGGACTGACATAGGGTTAAGTATACTTGTGTCACTAGTTTTGAATTAGCAATTTTTCTGAGTATTTTAAATACATATATTAATTTACAGACTCTTCTGACTAAACATTCAATGTGTTGGTTAAAGGAGAGTGTATCGTCGATAATAACTCCGAGGTATTTCATATGGTTGGTGTTCTGGATAGTAGGACAGTTGCAGGTGTTAACTGTGGGGTTTTACAATGGTGTGCATATAGATAAGGGTTAGTTACAGTGGGGTATGGCTTGCGCATAACGAAGTGAACATATTTAGTTTTGTCAGCATTTAATGTTAATAAGTTGTTATGAAGCCAATTATTTACTAAACTAAATCCAAGCTGTGCATACTCGTACAGCTCGTTTGTGGTTTTGGCGCTAAAAATTAATGCGGTGTCATCGGCGTGTAGGATATTATTTTGCCGTGTCCAATATTTAGATTACACACGTCATTAATGTAGATCAGGAACAATGTAGAGGCAAGTATACTACCTTGAGGGACCCCAAAGCCTGTGTTTCTTTGGTAATCGCTAGTAAAATTATCTATTTTAACACATTGGTACCGTTCGTCTAGGTAGTCTGCAAACAGTTTTAACTGCGTGCCCCTAATGCCTAGAGGCTCTAGTTTTTCCAAGAGCAAAGGAATAGAAACGGTATGCTTTGGCTAGGTCAAGGAATATTCCTAAGGTTTGATATCCTTTGCGAAGTTCTTGTGTCACAAATTCAGTAAATACATGCATTGCGTGGATAGTTTAGCTCTAAAACCAAATTGCATTTTTGATAAAAAATCGTTTGTTTCAAGATAACTGACTAATCTATTGTTGATGATTTTTTCTAGTATTTTGAAAATTGAGGGAAGCAACGATAGAGGTCTATAATTTGTAACTAAGTCTTTGCTCCCGGATTTAAAGACAGGAATCACTACTGCCTTTTTTAGACATTTAGGGAATATTCCATCAGAAAGACAAAGTTGGAATATATAGGTTAGTGGCGGTACCAAGATGTGCTGGAAGCGTTTAAGGATCTTGTTATTTATGCCGTCCCAACCAGTTGCGCAATCGTCCTTTAGTCCTGAAATAATTCGTTTTATTTCTTGTTTATCAGTATCAAACATTGCAAACGTTTTTGTACTAAAGTTCTTTTTTGTTTGGTAGATAGACGTAGCTGTATAAGTGCGCGTTTGTTTTGGAATATCCTCTGCAAGGTTCTTACCGACATTTACAAAAAATTCGTTGACATTATTAGCTGAGCAAGGGGGTGTAGTATGTGTAAACAACAAATTCGAACTTGATTCACGTTGTTTAGACGTAAAGGTAATATTCTTAATATGTTTCCAAATTTCTTTGCTATTATTACCTGCTCTCTGTAATTTATTTCTATCGTGTTCAATTTTTAGCTATTTTAACAGATTATTACAGAAATTTCTGTACCTTTTATAGGTCGTTTGAAGAATTAAATTATCGGGGTATCTCTTCGATCGCTGATGGAGTTTATCTCTGTGTCTTATACACCGAATTAACCCAGGAGTAATCCATGGCTTAATATTATAATGTTTATTCTTTACTGTTATTAGTGTCGTGTTTCGTATAATAGCTTGTTGGGCATTCTCAATTAGGTACGATAGAGATAAGTTAGGGTCAGCAGTATTGTAAATGTTGTTATAATCAATGTTGCGTAAGTCATGTTCGAGTATGTTCATGTTTAATTTGGTATTAGTCTGACGGCGATTTAGCTTGGCAGCATTAAATTTACGTTTAGTAGGACAGCGTAGTGGTAATTATTTTACCATTAGAGAGCTGTTGTTACGTTGCGGGGTAAATATATGCCCAATACCGAATAAATATCGCGGATATTAGATTTTTCTAGACGGAAACATATCGACGGACCTAAGGGTAATACGTCTTAGAATCAGCATCCCCGATAAAAGGTTTTTAAAATATCACGGTGTCTTGGTCATAACACTATGTTACTCGTAACCTACAGCGGTAGGTGGCGCTGTTGTCCGCCGGCAAAGACACGAGAAACTGCTAGTTTGTATATACAAGGTGTAACATAATAAACACAAGACCTCAGACACCCCGATTAGAGAATTGCTTCATAAAGTCAAAACGCAAACCAAATTTAAAGGTTTTTACCCTTTTTTAAAGCACTTTTATACCCCAATTAACTATGAAACTTGAACGTGTATGTGTGCGTTTTGAAAAATGCGTTTGGAATCTTCTTCTTGCTGTGAATCAAGAGTAAATTTCATTTTTTATAGCGCACTGAAGGAGCAAAAGCATATTTTGCAAATTTAAAAAAATTGTAAAATACGTTAAAAATTGTCGGAATCGATTAAGTTACCGATTTAGAACAAACTACTTTCAGGTCTTGCGTTTATTATGTTACAGCTTGTATATAATAATAATAATAATATCAGCCTTTACTGTCCCACTGCTGGGTAAAGGTCTTCTCTCACAAATCGAGGTGAGAGAGATTAGTTCATACTTTACCACGCGGACTGGGGAGCGATAAAGGCAGGTTTGTGTGCAGCTGCTGTTGGAACTTATCAAGCCACCTATAAGATTTCCAACTCTGCTTAACGACTACCACATTAAGTGAGAACTGGAACGAACGGCTAAACGTGCCTTCCGAAGCACGGAGAAGCTCGAATATGAAAATGCCGCAAACGGTCACCCATCTCAGACCGACTATCCGAACGCTGCTTAACCTTGGTAATCGCTAACATCGCGGTCGCACAGCGCTACGAGCTCGAGTATTTGTAGATAGAGATAATTTGTATTTCATTGATTTTAGACAATCAAAGTACAAGTGGCCCGCCGTATCCTGGACGAGGACCAGCCCATGGTCCGCGTGTACAGCTCCCCCAAAATGATCAAGCGCGCACTGTTGGCGCCGTGGCTGCTGGACCAGGGGGTGACCACCGTGAAGAAGGCTACCCACTCCAAACACCCGATGCTGGTGGCTTCTTGTAGCTCCTATGCGGTCTTGGACAAATTGTGTGCTGGACAGTTCTTGCTTCGTGAGTATTGGTATTTATCTTAAGGTCACCTCAAGGCTCACCACAACCTGAACGTGGACCAAGATGCAAAAGCGCGTGCTGCTGCCTTCGCGGCTACTGTCCTAGGGAGTGACAGCCATGAATCCTTTTTTATGGTGGTCACCCGATGCTGGGGCCCTCTTGTAGCCTCTAATGGGTCTTGAACTAACTTTGCACTGGATAGTTCTTACTCCGTGAGTATTGGTACTTATCATAAGAAAGGTACTTGTTGATCTGAAGTATTCTGGACGTGGACCAGCCCATGGTCCGCGTGTACAGCGCTGCCAAGATGATCTTGCACAGCTGGTGACGACCCTGAAAAAAGCCACCCCTCTCCCAGCACCCGATGCTAGTCGCCTCTTGTAGCTCCTAGGCGGTCTTGGACAAATTGTGATGGACAGTTATTGCTTCGTGAGTATTGGTATCTTAAGGTACTTACTTGTAGAGGCAAAAGTGCAAGTGGGCCGGCACATACTGGATGTGGACCGTTTTTGCCGTGGCTACTGTCCCAGGGTGTTGAAGCCTTCTTAATGGCGGTCACGCCCTTATAGCGTTCCAATCTCTCCTATCACTAGAGAGACTGCAGTTTTTAGTAGTAAAATTCCAATTTTATTGTTAGCTGTTGAATTTCTTTTCTGTAGTTGCAACTGGTGTGGTACCTGCCCTTACTGTCCTGTCCGAAAATTCCACCTGTATATAGTATAGATATTAATCAAAATCTTTAATTTCCAGATGGCTTTACCATCACATTTAAACCGCTACAAATGGCTGGGCCTCCGAGCAAAGCGTCTAAAGATAACGCTCCAAGAATCCAATTTGATTATAGTCGTATGGAGAGCAACGCGAACACAAACGTAAGCCTTGGAGATGGAACTGAACCAGGCAGTGACATGCAAACTGAAGAAACAAATCTTAATAAAGAACATACCCTTGAACAGACAGATAACGCTGAAGACAACATCAATGACTTAAATGAAGGCGAAGAAAATGTCACTGGAAATGATATCAATACTGATATAAGTACCTCTGAAGTTGATGTTAAAAAGGAAGCCACTGAAGATAAGATCACGGAACCGGAAATAGTATCCGTAAAAAATGAAAAAGATGCTAAAAATACTGATGAAATTGATGTAAAGGACAGTAAATCTGGACAAGGAGATGTTAACGATGATACTTTTGTAAATGCCGTAAAGATGGACGACTTCACGGATGACGTCGATGTCATGGTCAAGGGAAAAGATACAAGTGTTGACGATTGTAAAATTGTTGAAGACACCATGGGCTGTGTTAATAACAATGAAAATGTTGAGATTGATGGTACTGGTCAAGTTGGAGAAGTTAGTGAAGAACAAGATGATGGAATTCAGGAAATAGCGGATGAAAAGAATGTGAAAGCAGATGAAAAAGAGGACGAAGATGATGATGATGAACACGGCGAAGACTATGATATTGGAGATATCGATGAAAATGATTTAGAAGACTATTAGATTAAGATTGTAAATAATAAGTGTATTAAAAGTTCTCCAAGTGCGGGTGTCAGATGGGTAAGCTAAGCTTGAAAAGTGATTTGACGAATTTAATTTCGTTGTAACAACTATTGGCAGAATCTTCAGAAGAATGTAAATTCGCAATTGCTTGTAAATAAACACCAAGCCGGAAGGTGAAATGTACCTTGATTGTGTGTTTGATTTATACTGGGTATTTTAAAATTAAGTATCACTTGCTTTAACGGTGAAGGAAAACATCGTGAGGAAACCTGCATGCCTAAGTTTCTTGAAGGTGTGTGAAGTTCGCCAACCCGCACTGGGTCAGCGTGGTGGACTATGGCCTAAACCCGCTCAATTTGAGAGGAGGCCCGTGCCCAGCGGTGAGACAGTTTCTTAACAGGGCTATTATTATTATGTTAAAAATATCGTATATTTGGGTAGTTAGTCATATTATATTGGATTTACAAGCGTGGCGCTACTTGAAAAGATAATCAGCGAGGGCAAGTTTTGAAGTTGAGTTAGTCATGAAGAAGTTAAGACATTCGTAATGCTCGTCGTCGCGACGTAATGCTTTTAATTATTCTCATTTCGATTGCATTCATTGATTTAATTTGCACCATAATTAATATTCTATTATGTAATATTTCGATTTTAGTTTGTTTAATTTATAATATAAATGTTGGCAACAGTGATTTTAAAATTGTATAATTAACGATTTGAGCCCTTCTTGGCTGGAACAAGCGAATAAAGATAATCTGGAATCAGCGTGTCTTCTTATTCCATCATTGCACCCAACGCTCCACAGCTGCTCTATTAAAATGACGAGGAAATAACCCAGTCACGCATAATATTCGTAATAATTAGGCATTGCTTTTAAGGCAACTCGCTCATAGCCCATTTTTACAAGCTTTTATTTAACTTGCAATGTATGTTTGTTCGGGTGGAATCTTGCAACTTAATTTTGAAGCAGATATTCAACCGATTGAGCTGAAATTTTGTATACACGTTTAGTTTGGATGACAATGCATGGTTACCTGTGTGACGTTATTCTAAATCCAATATGGCGGACTTCTAAAGATGGCGAACTAAGTTTTTTATGCTTTCCTACAATATGGGTATCAAATAATAGCACTTGACTGAGAATGATGCGTTGAATGAGATGAACAGACTGAGAAACCTGACCAGCGATAACTAAAAAGTAAAAAATAAATTTAAATATATTTTTTTTTATTAAATAAAAGCTTGTAGCTATGAAAGATAGTATCGGTGTAAAGATGAGAAAGGGCATGCTCCGTTGGTTCGGGCATATAGAAAGAATGCCAGAGGAAAGAATGACAAAACAGATATACAATGTGAAAGTGGAAGGATGCAGGTACCGGGGAAGACCTAGACTATCTTACCACGACCAAATAAACAGTCTTATCTGATGGAAAAGTCAAGAGTCTCCGTAACCGGCGAGCGTGTATGAGACGAACTATGAGAGTCGAGGAAGCCAGAGAGGTATGTAAGGAAAGAACCTGTTGGAACTCTGTACTCTCTGCCTACCCCGCAAGGGATTTGGCGTGAGGTTATAGATAGAAAAGCTTGTATTTAAAAAAAAAATTTTTACAAGCAAGCAAGTTGTCTAAAAACAATGCCTACGAAGGCGGAATACCTTATGCATGATGGCTTACCATCAAGATGCCTAAGATGCATGACGATTAAAAAGCAGGATGCCCAAAGGATAATAGCTTGCCTTACGGGTAGAGTATCAAAAGATGTCATATCTATCTATCTATATCATCAAGCCAGATCCCTTGCGGGATTGGCAGAGAGTACAGAGTTACAACAGGTTATTTCCTTACATACCTCTCTGGCTTCCTCCACTCCAAGATGTTGCATCATAAAAGAAAACAACATTATTTGAATAACAATACGTTACGTGATGTAATTATATCATAGTTCAGTTCTATCACTCTGGAATTTAGCTTTTTAAGCGATAACTTTTGCAATTGGCTTCAAAAACATTTAGCTACATAGGCATTCTGTTTTGTAGGCATTCTACTATTTAGGCAATTTGCTTTGCATATTTTTTTCCCCCTGGCCCGGTTCGCCCCTCCTTAGTTAACCTGCACTTCCCAGACTCCTCCGAGGTCCATATAAATACCGGGCTTAGTGTGGACGTCCAGTCAACTAGGGCCACTCAGCGCCAGAACTCCCGACCTCAAACTATCCTCCGGCCCCGACCTCCGAGTAGCCGGATTACAGGAGACGCCACTCTCCCAGTCGCTTTGCGAATTGGTATTCTATCTTCTTTGGCATTTTGCTATTTAGGCATAACCCCTTGTGGTTGTCATTTTGCGTATTAAATTATACTTGTATTATGCAACCGAGGGATTTACATCAGAGCCGATTTTTTATTATTGTCATGACATCCATAAGTTAAACCATTTGGGGTTGTAAAATATTTTTTTTATTTTAATCATTGAACATAACATTTCATTTACGAACAAAACTGAAAAATAATAATTCTTTTACATAACATATTGGCTTATCTCTTCATATAGAAAATTACAACAAAGATTAAAAAAACAAATACCGGAAAAACTTATACCGTAAATCCTTGGGCCCCATATCGAGAAGCTAAGGGCGAGGAAGGGTACGCATCATAGAAATTGGTCAGCGCGGCCACCGATGTCGACTCACACGCACAGAACAATAGCATTTAATGGCAGTTTTCGCTACCAGGCGACTAAGTGTTACGACGAACAATATACCACCTATAAGAAACCCTTGTAGGGTTACTTTTAAAAAAATCTTAAAATCAGCAATTTTGGATACTCAAAAACTAGGTTTACGCTTTGATCGTCCTGGTAGCGTTCTTCAGTTGTCGCCGGTGCTCGCATAGACCTAACATAAACTCAATATATATTTTCATTTGTCACGAACAAATGATATATGTATTCTTCTTCTTTTAATATATATTTTATTAACAATTGTTGGGTTGATGTCTGTAACGCTGCACGAGTTGTCGCGTAATATCGTGGTTGCAGCTGAAAATCAGCGTTTTGCTCCTCGAGCAAATACCGCGCTGAGCTGTGGCCCTTTTGTACCACTGTGACACACTAACAATAATATTATTTAAATTGTACTGCATGCTTCTTTTTTTGTATTTTCGGATAATATTTTGTACTGTGTATCCTTTTGTTACAAATAAACTTTTTATCCATCTATCTAAATTGAAATAATAAGACACGAGTAGTCGTGTAGCCAAGTAAACTTGTCGCTGCACATGTGAAAAAATTAACAGAAAATGCTTCAGGTCGGTGTAGACTAATGTTTGTGAAACAGTGACTAAAGTTTATACGGTAGTCTGAATACTGAAACCGGCGGTAAAACGCGTAACTGCATTTGTGTACTGTACGGCAGAGAGTATAGAGTTCTAACGAGTCTTTCCTTATCCTCAAATAAGAAAACACTACATATTATAAAACAAAAGTCCCACGCTGTGTCTTGTGTGTCTGTCTGAACGAGATAAACTCAATAACTACTGAACGGATTTTCATTCGGTTTTCACCAACGGACGGAGTTATTCAAAAAGAAGGTTTGTGTATAATTCACCCGTGCGAACCCAGGGCTTGTCACTAGTATAAGATAATAACAATTTAACGGAAATTATTTCACAGCAATGATGTGTGCATGTCTTATTTTTTTTGAACTCTGCATGTACGAGCCAATTATGTTCGTACAGCGAATTTGATTTTAAACATTTGTACTCAATAAAGAGTCGTGAAAAAACTTGTATCGAATAATTACTAACAAATACAGTGCGACTCAGATTCTCAATAAATAATAATAAATAGGTCACAAAACCACTTTCGCTAAACATCAATATTATATTCTGAGCACACACATTTACAAAAATATCCACAAAAAAACTTAACATTATCGATCTGAATAAAAACCAACTAAAATCTAAATTGATAGAATGGCTCCTTCAACAGGATTTTTCTCAAACAGAATCTCTACTTACGTACATCGCCTAACATAAAAATACCTATATGTTCGATTACACTAACATACATTCACAGCAGTACACACACGCGCACGCACACACACACACACACACATTCGCGCGTACGCCATCATAATTACACAAATTAAAATTATACATGCTTTTAATGGTAGAACGACACAGTCCACATGTTGTATAAATCTATTTATTTATGAGTAAATAATCTTTAGCCAAACACTAGTTTAAGAGGCAGGGTTTGCAAATTATTGGATACAGATTTCTGCAGCACTCTCACTTTACTTGTCTACCTCGTATATCACTATAACTAAAACCCCTGTATTAGTTATAAGAAAATCTGTAACTTAGAGAAATAAATAAATTTATTTATTTATTATTATTTATTGAGAACTGAAAAAACTTCCGTCACGCGCTAATGTGTATCGAATAATTAATAACAAATACAGTTCGACTCAGATTACCAAACATAGCCGAAGAAAGAAACTAAGATATCAATAAACTTTTAAACTGATTAGTGGTTTGGAGTTAATCATTTATTATTTACGATAATTCAACTACAAAGGGGATACGTCAACGACGAAGAAACCCCAATACGGCACGTGTAGGAAAATAGCGCACACTGGTTTCGTACAAACGTGCGTTATGTCTAGTGTTGTAAAAACGCTCGAGTCGGCGCTTAAAACGCTCGCGTCTGCTCCGTGTTTTAACGCTGGTGAGTGTCGACTCAGCGCTTATTTTTACAACAACTATGTCGCTTCTAGTGTTTTACTATAACTTCTAAGGCGGTTTTTTGGCGGGAAATCGAAGGGTCAATCGTCAATTTGTTTTAATTTCCAAAACTTGTTATTTCGAATTATAACGTGTTATGTTGGTGGAATATTAACCATTATATATTCTTAGATGTGCACGAGTCAAGATAATTGTTACAAAGTGATAAAACGAGCCTTTTCGATTTCCCTCAAAACGGTCGACGCAATTGGTATGTCGTATCCATCGCAGACTAAAGTTTTAGTCAATGTGTGTTACCAGTGATGACATATGGATCAGAAACGTGGTCTCTTACAATAGGTCTCATAAAAAAGCTCAAAGTTGCTCAGCGAGCTATGGAAAGAGCTATGCTCGGCGTTTCTCTACGTGATCGAATCAGGAATGAGGAGATTCGTAGAAGAACCAAGGTCACCGACATAGCCCTCAGGATTAGCATGCTGAAGTGGCAATGGGCTGGCCACATAGCGCGAAGATCGGACGGGCGTTGGGGCAGAAAGATTCTAGAGTGGAGACCACGTATTGGCAAGCGCAGCGTAGGACGACCGCCTGCCAGATGGACCGACGATCTTGTGAAAATCGCAGGAAATCGTTGGATGCAGGTGGCATCGGACCGGTTACGCTGGAAAGCGATTGGGGAGGCCTATGTTCAGCAGTGGACAAGTATAGGCTGAAATGATGATCCATCGCTTTACTATCCAGTTGCACTTCATCAATTTCATAATCATCCTTGTCCTCAAATTTATCGGGGAATTGAATTAATTTTAAAACGAAAATTCGTAATACTTGACATTGGCGAAATACGCGTTCTCATACACTCAGATATAGTCCGACAAAGATCTTTTGGCACGGCGATGACATTGCGGAGGCGTTGGTGTGAAGTTAGGGTCAACAAAATGTTCCTACTTCCAATGAAATATTTCAACAGGTGGCACTCGAGAGGGTTGCCGCACTTGTTCGACAAAAATCAAGCTTCAAAATGTGGACGCAGAAAGCCAAATTGAATAATAGAACAAATAACAAAAAAAAAACACTCCGGGAGTAAAGTCCGACAGAAGTGAAAACTTGAACAATTACGTGTGTATTTTTTGAATCGTCAGGAAATAATTTTTGAATTTTTTTATATACAGAGGTGTCTGTAACGGTAAGTGTTCGATGTTCAATGGTTTTCTCCGATGTCAAAAAATGCCAACGTGCATGTGTATCTATGTACGTACATACACAATATATGTACATACTTATATACAGAGGTGTCGGTAACGGTAACAGTGTCGCGAGTTCAATGTTTTTTTCCCATCTCAAAAAATGCCAACGTGCATGTGTATCTATGTACGTACATACACAATATATGTACATACTTATATACAGAGGTGTCGGTAACGGTAACAGTGTCGCGAGTTCAATTGTTTTTCCCATCTCAAAAAATGCCCGATTATAAAATTTTGTATAATACAGCGAACAGAATGAAAAACAGCATATTTTTTAAATTAACAAAAAAATTACTTCAGTTGCCGATTTAGAACAAAATACTTTCAGGTCTTGCATGTAAAATCTTGTATAATTTATGTAAAGTCGATTATTTCTTTGATGACATGGCATGCCGGCGGGTTCCGTAGAGCAATTTTTAAACTAAATCTGTTCCTCTAGTTTTATACGCTTCTCAGTCAAACCTGAAGGCACGTCATGAGTTTGGTCGACGTCTTCGGCCGAACATTTTGATGACTTCTTTATTTTGCCTGTAAATAAATATAAATATATTTAAGGAGTGTGTAAGAAGTGTGCTGCCAGTGAAGACATACGGAGCATAGACGGTCAAGACTTGAAAAATATTGAGCATAATCCACTGGCGTCCCATACAAAAAAAAAAACATAAATCATTAATTTCCCGCCAAAGTATCAGTTTTAGGAAAAAATGTCATCAAGCATTTTCTCATTGGATTTGAAGGTTTTATCGATTGGCATTCAAAAAGATGCGATATCAGACAAAAAATCTAATATCTCTCTTTTCTCGTTTTCGATCTAGTGTGAGGCGTTGGGGAAGAAAGATTCTAGAGTGGAGACCACGTATTGGCAAGCGCAGCGTGGGACCGCAGCCTGCCAGATGAACCGACGATCTTGTGAAGATCGCAGGAAGTCGTTGGATGCAGGTGGCATTTGCGCTGGAGAGCGATTTGGCAAGCCTATGTTCAGCACTGGACAAGTATAGGTTGAGATGATGATGAAAAGTAAGACTGCTAAGTGTGTAAGTAAGTACTGGCCAAGATCGGCGCAGGATAGAGATATGTGGCGTAGAGGTCGGGGGCTTATACCGTGGAGTGGATAAAATGAGATAGAAGTGATTATATCTAATGCTTCCATAACCTTAAACAATTGGAATACTTCTATAATACGAGTAAGATTAACCTCTGAAAGGCGGCCAGTCAGGGAAATTAAGATATTTTTATTTTATGTTGATCGTCTAAGAACAATTCCTACTGATATTTCCTACTAATGTATGCCAATTTTCAGCTCAATCGGATACCTCCAAGTGCTCGAAAAGGGGATAAGATTTGAACCGGGAAGACAGACAGACATACGAACATAGCAAGTTAAATAAAAGCTTGCAATTAAAATCAATCTATTTAAGGACGATTTAGCGCAGTGGTTATGAGCTTAAGCCGCTCCGCCCACTGTGTCTAATAGTCGCGGGTTCGATTCCCGCACGGGACGAACCTTTGTGTGATCCACAATTATTTGTTCCGGTCTGGGTATTTGTGTATGTGAATTTTTTTATGTTTGTAAACGCACCCACGACACAGGAATAAATCCTAGTGTAGGGCCGTAACTTAAAAAAACCCTTAAAGTTAGAAGATAACCTACCTTTATTATTATTCAACTTTCCCAAATTACTGTATACGCCTTTTTTAATCTTCTTCAATATTTTCTGCACAAATTTAAGATCTTTTCCTTTTGGATACCGCTTTCTGTACAACGCAGTAATTTCAGCTGAACGCATATAAGGTTTGCCTTTAACAACTTTCCTAATTCTCTTCCTTATTTCGAAGGTAGTAATGTCCAAAATCCTTTGTACCTTGATATCGCCACGCAACACGTATACATGTGGTTTCATATTCTGCAATACATTCTTGACTGTGATCACGAATTTCGGATTTTCTGGAATTACTTTTTGAGACAAATCGGTTGATTCATTAATTTTATTTCTTATATGTTTCTTTTTACCCGGTTTTTGGTTATTATATTGTGCGTTGGCGTTACTTTCTGTTGTTGGAACTTTACCTAAAACATCTTGAGTTGTTGACACTTCATTATTTTCATTTTGAGGTGTACCAACAACCCAATTGTCATTTCTTTCATTTTCTGTTATAACTTCAGTTTTTATATCGCAAGATGCTCCAATAACTGAAGCTTCATTTTCTATATTTTGTTGTGTTGTAACTTCATTCTTTATGTTGAAAGGTATTGCAATATTGGAATTTTCATTTATAAAACTCTGTGGTTTTGCCATATAACAACGCTCATTTACGACATTCTGTGGAAATATAATATTAGAATATTCGTGTCGTGGTGTTGCGATACAAGAATCCTCAGTTTCCATAACTATATCCTCATTGTTGGCATCAATTATCTCAGTTTTGATATTATTAAGTAAAATTTTAGAGCTTACATCGGTTATGTTTGTTTTGTCCTTCATTATTACATTGTGTGGTGTTACAGTTCTAGAAAAATCATTTATTACATTCTGTGTTGTATCATTACAAGAAATATTATTTACCATAACGATATCTTCATATTCAGCATCAATTATCTCCTTTTTGATATTGTTATGTGAGATATCTGAGTTTATATCGTCAATGTTTGCTATATCGTTTATCTCTGAATCAACATCCTCCCTTTTTATTATTACAGTTTCAGCGTCATCGTCTTCTGCGGCAAACTGAGAAATATATGCGTGAGTGAGTAAAAGGTATAGTGAGCGAGTGAGAGAATGATGACGAATGAAGATGGTCGAAATTGGATAAAAGTTGGAAGGACTGAGTTGCTGCTGTGTGAAAGAATAAAATTAAAAGATATTTTATACACACACACACCGTCACGCCTATATTTCCCAAGTGGGGGTGGCAGAGGTGTACTGAGTACACCCACGTTTCGCCGACGATGTTAGGTCCCATGTAATAGGGGGCGAGCCTATTGCCATATACCGGGCACAATTCCAGACTCCGGACTCCACTTGTTGGCAACGCGCCAAAAGATCCTTGTCGCATTGTAATTTGATGTCTACGTCCACCGAATTCCATAATGACAACATATTCTTACACACTCCAACCCATTTAGGGATAAAATAATTCGCAGCTAATGGAATAGAATAAGAGGCGCTCGTAGCGCTGTGCAACCGCGGTGTTCTTACCCATTACCAAGGTTAAGCAGCGTTCGACTCGGTTGGCCCGAGATGGGTGACCGTTTGTGGCATTTTCATATTCGAGCGTCTCCGTGCTTCGGAAGGCACGGTAAGCTGTTGGTCCCGGCTATCACTTAATGTGGTAGTCGTTAAGCCGAGTTGGAAGCCTTAAAGGCGGCGTGATAAGTTCCAACAGCAGGTGGCCACAAACCTGCCTCCACCAATCCGCACTAGGTCCGCGTGGTGGAGTATGACCTAATCTCTCTCATCTCGATTAGTGAGAGAATGCCTTTGTCCAGCAGTGGGCAATATAGGCTGATATTATAATGGAATACAGGGATAAATAACATACGTCTTCCATTTGCAGGTCTTTTAGCACTTCGTCGAGAATGGACCATATCTTATTATCAACATTATCTTGAACCAACTCTGGTTCCACGTCCGGCACACCTGGAAAAGAATTAAGAAGTTTGAGGGTACCCCGGAACTATGCCTTTTGGACATCTAACACCTCAGTCCCTCCCGTGACCATGGGTGCTGCAAAGCACTCGAAACGTCGGGAACATAAAAATCTAGAATAAACCGCGATAAAATCCGAAAAATAGTTTTATTTCATGTCAAATATTCGCATAAATCTTAGAACTCAACACGTGGAAAATTTTAGTTCATCAAATCGACGGGCATCTTAATATTACAAATGTGAAAGTTTGCATGTTTAGATGTTCGAATGTTTGATTTATATTTATTTGCATAAAAGTTGGTAGTTACATTTGCGGTCTTATTTTAATATAAAAAGGTTCATACAACTTTAGTCACAACATGTTGACATGCACAATATTTATTTATTTATTTATTTATTTATACTTAATGCACTAATGTACATAGGCGGACTTAATGCCTACGGCATTTTCTGCCAGTCTACCTTCGGGTGGTGTGAGACAAGTGTGGTAGGTGCGAGATTATACAAGTGGAAAAAAGTTACATTAATAAATATAAATAACAACTAATTACCTATTTATAACACTTAGTAAATACATATTATATATAACGATACATATACATAATATATATTTATATATACCACAAATATATACATACATATATAGCCATACAATACATACATGAACTAGTATTGTGCGAGATAACGAGATGGAACAACTAACATTGAGGAGAATCCGGCCTTTTATGCAAATAGTCCTGCAGCCTTTTTTTAAAAGAGGGACGATTGGTTGCCATTCGGAGTTCCAAAGGCAAAGCATTCCAAAGAAGGATAGACTGGACGAAGAAGGAAGAGTGAATGAAATCAGTAGTATGAGGGGGGCACTGAAGAAGACGATTATCAGAAGAGCGAAGATGTTTATTGTGATTAGAGCATAAATACTGAAATTGAGAAGTAAGATAAGCGGGCGAGACTGGAGAATAAAGGATAGAAAATAAAGTTGTCAGTGCCCTCAGAGTTCTACGCTTCCGAATAGGCAACCACTTTAATAGTGATCGATGCTCCGACACATGATCATATTTACGCAAATTGAAGACGAATCGAATGCAGTTATTAAGTAGGCGGTCTAGTTTATTGAAGAGATCTGCATTCAGGTCGAAGTAGCACACATCAGCATAGTCGAAGATAGGAAATATCAGGGACTGCACAAGCATTGCTTTCGTGTTGCTGGGAAGCAAGTTTTTTAATCGATACAGGTATCGTAACGTTCCGGTAACTTTTTGACCGACAGTCGTGACTTGTATTTGCCAGCTAAGTGTTGTGTCAATATGCAAACCGAGATTCTTAACGCTAGAGCCCAGGGGAATAACTACCCCGTTGAATTTAAGTGGAGGCAAAGAACCAACATCGACCCTGCTTATAAGCCTAGAGCTTCCAACTAGAATCGCTTGGCACTTTGTAGGATTCACCGTGACACCAAACCTGTCAGACCAATTCTTAATAGCCTCTAGGTCACGATTAAGTTTGACGACAATACCAGCAATGTTATCCACACTACCTTGCGAGTATAATTGCAAGTCATCAGCGTACAGATGATACGTGCACTGAAGTTCTTGAGTTATTAAATTAATGAAAATGGAAAATAAAAGAGGAGAGAGAATACCGCCTTGGGGAACGCCAGTGTCGAGGCAGCACCATGCTGATGATAATTCATCACACAAAACTGACTGCTGACGTTCTCGAAGATAAGAAGAAAACCAATCCAGCGACTCTTGAGAGCACAGAAGGTAGGAGAGAATAGAAAGAAGGATATCGTGACTAACAGTATTGAAGGCATTAGTGAAATCGACCAACACAAGGACGGTTACTTTGGTATCTTCCATGCCTGTTCGAATATCACCAGTCACTTTGAGAAGGGCAGAAACGGTACTATGGCCAGGCCTGAACCCAGATTGAAGAGGATTAATTAAGTTGTTGGTATATATGAAATGGGAGAATCGCTTATGAACACAGGCCTCGAGCACTTTTGAAAGAAAAGGAAGAATGGATATTGGACGAAAGTGGCTGGGAAGGGAGGGATTGGGAATTTTAGGCAGTGGGCGGACAAAAGCTTTTTTCCAGAGAGATGGAAATACGCCGGACTCTAAAGAAAAATTGATAAGGTGGGTGATCACCGGTAGGAGATAGTCAAGTACTGTTATGATCATGCATCTGCTTATTTTGTCACAACCCACAGCCTTGGATTTGATGGCCAAAATGATCTTCTTAACCTCATGTGAGTCGACTGGAGAAAAATAAAAAGGATTAATGTTCAGACGTCTAAGACCACCCAAGAAAGAAATAGTTTGATGTACAGTTAGACGATCAAAAGGAGGAATATTCGTCTTACTTGCTAAGATATGGCTAAAATAATAGTAGAAATTCAATTCAGTTAGTATAATTAAAATTGTCAATTCAATAATTAAATAATCCAACAATATTAATGTCAAGTAATAAGGCAATATAAGTGTCAAAGGCAAAGTTTAAGACCATGTAAAAAAATCTATGTCAGGAAGTCAGATACAGAGTAGAAGCATTTGTCTAATAGCCCCAATTTAAGTTTTTTGGTAAACATTAAAGTCGGAAGGTTTTTAAAATCACCAGGAATTTTATTGTAAACGCGACCGCACATTGCATAATAATTTTTCTGATATAAAGTAGTCCTAGGTATTTTAGGCAAAATAATATTTTTAGGATTCCTTGTGCTTCTAGGAAACCTATGATGTGTTTGAGTAAACAGGTGATTGAGAGCACAACTACGCATGTGCTCTTATTTCGAATTAGATCGATCGTGCCAACGTTAAAATGCTACAGTTTGAGCTGAAAACTGTCATAATAATCATCGCAACAGTAAAATTTCAGGAGTATGGTTTTTTCGTTAAATAAAAGTAAAGCGTTAGTTTAAATTATAAAATGTTCATATAATATCAAATAAAGTTGGGCTAATAGAGTCTGTCTAATATAAGCTGAGAGTGGAAAATTTAAATAAATTCAGTCGTGCAACCCCGGATGAACTGGGAATGAATGCACTTGATACTTAAACGCTTTCACGACTGCAAAAATAGTAAAAAAATCGTGTAATGAGAACACATATACAAACAGGAGAGTGGAGAAACAAGGGAGAAGAAGGCCTAGGGAGGGAGTTACATAGAAATTTAATAATAAGTAAATAATAATATTAGCCCTGTTAATAAACTGTCCCAACGTTGGGCAGGGGCCTCCTGTTAAAACTGAGAGGGTGACATTGAAATTATGGCATACTAATATTTTACATTCTCTCGTGTTAATACTTTAATAAAATACATTTGAGTCGTTGGTTTTCTGCTATATGCATGTTTTTGTAAGTTTTTCATTTTTTAAATTAAAATACGGATCGACTTTAGTCTCAAAATACAATTAATGTAATCCATTAGTGTAATAAAAAAAATCCGATAATAGCATTTTGCAGGCGGTGAGTGAAGGCTTAAATAATCCAATGTTTAGGTATTGGCTATCTGTACACCAGCATGCGAATTGCAAGTGACACGACACGACTGTAGATCTCATTAGATCGGTATAAATTTTATATACATATATGTTATACTTTTAATTTCTTCTTTTTATTTTATATCTTTTCTTGTGTTTTTACAATGTATTATAATTTTTACTTTTTACTGTATACAATTGTATTGATATGGCTTCCAGGGCTGCAATAAAGAATATTATTATTATTAATATCACGGAATTTAATAAGATTTTACCTTAAAAGGGTGGTAATGTTAAATCATGTAACATTAAATAATTTTACCGTGTATCATAACCAGTTCGTCTATGTCTATGGTTCATTATAACTATAGGTGACATTAATCTCAGCATTGTCAGCTTATGAAAACGTTAAAAAATCACTCTAAACCTTCATTAACTAGATCTTCTTGCCATCAGAATGCCTACTGTTATTGTACGGGACGACGTCTTCATGTTGTATAGTATAGTACGTAATAGATTAAGTTAGAAATAAGATATTTTAATAGAGTAAGTTATAGCACATAGTAAGTAAATCCATGTGATAGGTAAATACATACAATTAGAAGAGTGTAACCCTGGAAAGGGATAGATAGCATTAGAAGAGTAAAATCCTAGACAAGGACAGATGTTGCAATTTGTAATTGGATTATTATAACAATAAAGCTCGTTGCAAAGCCCGCTAGTTGTGACCCAATAAAATTGTACCTAAGCGCGCGCGACATCGCGCCGCGTACGGTCGAGCAACTGGGAACCCATATTTTTTAAGAAGAAAATCTACGCGTCTGTCTGAAGAGGGTCACAACTGGTGGAGCACTGTTTCAACAATTGTTCAGCTTTTCATTTGAATCTTCCCCCGCGACGCACACTGGCCAGAACAGCAACAGGGCGCACGAAGTATTATTCGTCCTGTTCAGTTATGCCAAACATTGGTGGTTCTGGAGCAGTTAATTCCTAAACAACCACCAAATGGCTAACAAATATATTCAACCCTATTATTTAGTAGCTAAGATTGGTTTTTCATATCATTTGAAGTTATTAATTTTATTTTTTACTGACTTATGTCAGAATGATTTTACGTTTATCTCCGCATATTAGAAACCGCGGGCGCGCATCATATTGAAGTAACAATTACTACTTCCAATGGGAGTAGCGATACATTTACGAGAGTAGTCACTCGTTGACCGTCGTGCGAAATAACGTGCTCGACGCGTGCCAAATTAAATTCAATGCCGTCTTGTGTCGTTCTTGCCTGTAAAAATGGAGTTGAGCTTAAAGAGAAATATGATGGGGTCACATTTTATGCCTAACTAGCGCAAACAGGTGCAGTATTATATATTATTTTAATATTAAATTATAGTAAAGAATAGTATTAGTGTAAAGATGAGAAAGGGTATCCTTCGTTGGTTCGGGCATATAGAAAGAATGCCAGAAGGAAGAATGACAAAACAGATATACAATGCGAAAGTGGAAGGATGTAGGTACCGGGGAAGACCTAGACTATCTTACCATGACCAAATAGACCGTGTCTTATCTGAAGGGCAATTCAAGAGTCTCCGTAACCGGCGAGTGTGTATGAGACGAACTATGAGAGTGGAGAAAGCCAGAGAGGTATGTAAGGAAAGAACCTTTTGGAACTCTGTACTTTCTGCCTACCCCGCGAGGGAGCTGGCGTGATGATATAGATAGATTAAATTATTTCTTCCATTTGTAATTGTCATAGTAAAAGACGCGTCCGTTTTGTTAGTGTTGCTAGTGTAATCATCTTTTTCTACTATTATTTGCGGAGGACTTTCATTAGTTCTAAATGGTGTATTAAATGGTATTAATTTAGTTGACTACACTACATCATGGTTTTAATATTTATTTACTATGATGAAATATATTTCCCCTACATAAAATTACCAATGCTCACATGTCTTTGCTTGCGGTGGCTGTCTGGCGCGGGTCCCTACGTTCCCTCCAATATGGTTGAGGGGAGTGATGGATGTTCCAGTAGTCATACTCGTAAACGGGTGCTGCTTGTGGGGACTGGTCCATCAGGAATCCTTTAAACGCTATTTACAGATAACATCATTAGATTCTCGATCGTAAGGCTTCCCACTGGGGCTAGGTCATAAACTATTTAATTGTATCCACACAAAATGAATAAAAAAAAGGAAAGAAAAAAGAGAAAGAGAAGTAAAACACCGTTGTGTGGTTTTATGAAACTACGGTAAAAGTGAAACGTATTGGCCTTCGCTGCTCTGTCGAGCGCCTTTCACTTTATCCCTACTCCGTGGCCGACCATCACGCGACATGCAACACACATACCAAAAAGTTTGAGACGATCTAACTTTAACGTTTCACTTTAATAAAAACGACAAGCCAGCCGAGTTTCTTCGCCAGTTCTTCTCAGTGGAGGCCGCGTTCCGATCCGGTGTAGATTAGTAGTTGAATTAAAAAAATGTAAATAGACTGAGTAGAGTGCGCAAGACGTGTAACATATATACAAGCCCCCGACAACAACTCTCGGGGAGAATGGCAGGCCCCGCCAGACACACCACTCCTCTAGCTGAAAGATCTTCCCTTTGACAAAACCTGCCACAACGTTCCTGCCATAAACTTACTAATATACCACCGGATCCAAACGCGGCCTCCACTGTAGAGATCTGGCGAGAAACTCAGCGGGCTTGTCTTTGTTGTCTGATCCTCCATTCCTTTTTGTTCATGCATACATTTTCATACAAAATCATTAATGCGACCCAGCTCCAGTGTGATGCCTTACGACTGATATATAATAATAATAATAATATATTATATAATATTTGTATTTTATATTTTTATATATATTTTATAAGAAATTATACTTAATAAATATATACATAATAATATATTTAAATATATGGTATAATGAAAAGCTAGAGGATTAGGCGCGGTTTCTGGATTATTATTATTCAATGAATGTAAAACATTATCGCATTCGTTTCTGAACTTTATGGTCAAGTATTAAAGCTTGTAATTATTTGGCGTTATGAAGACTTTAAGTTTTAAAACTAACGTTTTAGTACAAAAATTAGTATTTAAAACTAGTATCACGACTGATTTACGTTCTTAAAACTATTTTCTGCAGTTGGTAACTACGAGTATAGACGCGTAAGTACATGCATGCCTCCTCCGATCTCGGTCTCGAATCTATTTGCGCCTATATTAAAAAGGCGACAACTCGACACTTCGCGAACGCATCTTCCCATGCGAATCCGCTAATCGTAGCCGCCGCCGACTACGAACCCGACCCGGCCGCTACCGCCGGCTGCGACATGTTCTCACCGATCCCCCCGATACTTTGACATCGCTTCTTTCCGCTCCGGATACGGACGACGACAACGAAGTCGTAGATCCCTTAGCCCGCCGAACGGTGCACTAATTACACCCCCTCCCCCCGTAGCGACTGTCCCAACCGAGGCCGTTCCTCCTTGAGGCGCCCTCGAGTATGTCGCTCCTTGCCCTTCTGGCTCGAGCGTAGTGGTTGCACGCGCGCTCTTAAGTCCGGTGAAGCTGTAAAGGCCTCACGGCCAACAGCGTATATCACTCAAACACACACACACATGCAATTGCCGCCGCTAGTACTGGTAGAAATAATATATCGATGTCAATGGATGATAAGGTTGATGGTGTTTAAAATTTTTATATAATTTTACGTACCTGCGTCGTCAATTTCAATTTTCGGTCCCGAAAGCTGATCAATAAGCTTTTGAATAATTATAAGATCGTCATTTTCACTGTTTGTCATTTTGTATGCATATACGATATCATCAGCAATCATAAATGCATTCAATTTAATACTCCTCAACCTTCTAGCGAGAATGCTCCGCAAAGTTTTCATCACGGATCTTTTCTTGTCAAAATCTTGCAAACGACTCTTGTCTACTAAAACTTGTAGGTCGATCATTATGTGACGAATTGCTTTGTTAATTTGATTCTTCAATTCGTCGTCTGTAGGTTCATTTTCGAATACGTTCTCCTCTTTAATTGTTATTCCTTCAGTCTTTATTTGTCCTTCAGGTGTTGTGAGATCGGTAATTTCTGTGCATTGAGTTACTGGGGGTGTTTGTTTTAGGTATTTTGTACGTATATTATGAAATATAGCTAAGGATGTGTTTTCATCCTCTTTGGTGGTGATCTGTTTTTTATGATCGTCATGTTGTCTGCAATAAAATAGGCGTATAAAAGTAACGAAAAGAAACATTTTTAAGACAAACATTTATGTACCCAGGTAATGGTACATTTCAAGACGGCCAATCAAAATTGAATGTGTATACAGAATTTCGTGTCTACATTATATGCCGTTGAGGAGTTTCTACGTCTGGATCCAATGCTGAGTGTAGAATCTGATCATCCTTATTATAAATAACATCTGAATTGAACCAACATTACAAACTTCTTCGACGAAGTCGTTCTAACTCGGTTCAGCTAGCAAGATTTGAACTTAAAGTAACAAATGTTGCAAGAATAAATAAAACCTTGTAAAACCATACTGAATTCTTAGATTTACGCGAATATTACACATGAAATAAAACTAATTTTCGGATTTTATCGGGGTTTACCCTCAAACTTCTGAGGGTACCCGGAAGAACTATACCTTTTGGACGTCTAACACCTCAGTCCCTCCCGTGACCATAGGTGCTGCAAAGCACTCGAAACGTCGGGAACTTAAAAATCAAAAATAAACCGAGGAAAAATCCGAAAAATAGTTTTATTTCACTTGTAAAACCAACTAAAAAACACTAATTATTATTTGAAAAAGATTTTTATGGAAATCTCCATAAGTTTGAACGTTGTTAGCGACTTTTATACTTCACTAACGTCGGTGCGCCGTCCTTGCAAACCTTTGCTGGAGGTCCGGAAGGGTCTCTACAGATTAGCGCCGCGCAGTCATAGTACCTACCCTTGTATAAAGGCAAGGGCTCACCAATTACAGAGCCATCAGTTTGATTAGTTTGGCAGCCAAGGTGTACGGTAAAATTGTTGAACAGAGAATGCGCGAGAACTCCGATGGAATGGCACAAGGGGGTTTCAGGCCCGGAAGAGGATGTTCGGATAAAGTTTTCTCCCTCCGCAACATCGTAGAGAAGCATCTGGTAGTGTGGCTGTCGACCGACTATGACATCGGGGACACTCTTTATCATCAGTACGCATGTCAATTCATTCTGAGAAAAATCGATATTTAGATCGATTCGAATTGAACGCGCAAGAATTAATTCTCGATTAAATCGAGGAATTAAAGATAGATTCTCGATTAATCGATTCAAATCGAATCGATTGACGGACGATTTAGCGCAGTGGTTAAGAGCTTGAGCTGCTCCGCCCACTGTGTCGAATAGTCGCGGGTTCGATTCCCGCACGGGACAAATCTTTGTGTGATCCACAATTATTTGTTCCGGTCTGGGTATTTGTTTGTGAATTTTCATGTTTGTAAACGCACCCACAACACAGGAATAAATCCTAGGGTGGGGCTACGTTTAAAAAAAAAATCAATTCTTATTAGTTTGCCGATTGAATGAAATTATTTTTGTTTTGGATCCCTCCTTTATACAATTTCATAATGCCTCTAAATTAAAGATTATTAAAATGGCAATTGGTTGGACGTAGTGTTTTAAACAATAAACGTGGTTTGCTATTATTTATGTCCTTGATTTTGACAATTTAAATAAGTCATAATTTCGATTACCACTTTTTTGACTGAATCGAGAATCGATTCGACTCGACGGCTTACGGAATCGATTCGGTGATTCTGATCGATATAAAAAATCGATTTTCAGCTTCGAAAAAATCGAATTTCTCGATTTTAAATCGACCTACCTAATCATCAGCTTTCTATAAGCGACTATAAGACATAAGCCTTATAAGCAGGATATAATCCTCCCTTTTGTGCAATTCTTTGCTGTCCTGTATCAATATACCTCAAGATCTTCATCTACTTTTATTTTCTCAATTCCTATATAGTATTAGAATATTAATGAGACACTCGGTTTTGAGATAAATATGTAAATAATACACACAAAAGCAGTGATTTAATGATTATTTCACTTTTTGTTCACTAGATTTTTATTGACGAGTCCCGACGTTGATATTTGAGGGACTTTTTATTTATCGTGAAAAGACATTAGGGTTCAAAAGATTTTTGAAAAAACGAAATGTCTTGTTGTGAATCACACAAAGATTTGTCCCGTTCGGGTATCGAACCAGCGACTATTAGACACAGTGGGCGGAGCGGCTAACTTCTGTGCTAAATCGAAAGACACTTAGTGGTAATAGGTGTATTAAAAAGTGCTTACCTTTTTCCAGTGTCTTTTATTTTATCTAGAGACACACATTCCTTGCTTAAATCGATAATTTCCAGCGTTTTTGACGATGTACGATATGGACTTCTCGACCTATGACGAGTTGACCTTAAATGTTCTCGTGATCTGTATGAATCAAATTCCCTCAAATATTCCGGAGACCTACATCGAATAGTCCTAGAATGTTCCGTTGAACTATATCGGGTAGATGCACTTAAATGTCCCGGCGACCTATTTCGGACGGATGTTCTCGAATTTTCCGCAGATTCATACCGATTGAATGATCTGGAATGTTCCGGTGATCTATGTCGATTTGATAACCTGGAATGCTCCATGTACCGGTCAGTTGACTTTATGTGTTCTGGTGAACTGTATCGCGCATGTGGTTCTGTATGTTCCCGTGAACTGTATTGAGCAGGTGACCTAGAATGTTCCGGTGATCTGTACCGGTTATAAGACCTGGAACGTTCCGGTGATATGGCTCGCCGTAAATCATCTGGGGATCTACACCGGCTGCGGGAACTTGGAGGATCTGGTGATCTGCGCTGTACCTCATATGATCCCGCATAATCCAGCGAGTCAAAACGGGTATCTAAAGGGGACTGACGATGCGGATAACTGGGCCGAACTGTTCTAGAATATTCTGAAGAAACAGGCCGATACGACCTTGCATTTTCCGGAGAAACCGCTCGATATGACCTTGAATGTTCCGGGGAAATAGGTCGATACGACCTTGAATGTTCCGAAAATCTGGGCCGCTTTGACCTTGGATAATGCGTTGAGTCGTTACGAACGCAAGTTAGTGATGTGTCATCATCCGGAGATTTGGAACCAGATATATTCTCGTGTTGTGGTAAAATCGACTGTGAAGTCGTCCTTGACTTTGAGCTGCTCCTCGATTTATGTTTCGAGCCTGAGTCCTCAGAGGGGCTTCGTTTCAATTTTGGACTCTCACCATCTCTTGATACTCTCTTTCGGTGTATCGTATGACGTCTGTGTTTCGTGACTTCATCTTCAGAATCTGTTAAAACCTGTCGTAGCAAAATTGAAACGTATATACTCTTAGTCCTGTATCAAGAACTTATTATACAACTTTTAGTATTTTCATGGATCATAGAATACTCCGTAACCGGCGAGCGTGTATGAGACGAACTATGAGAATCCAGGAAGCCAGAGAGGTATGTAAGGAAAGAACCTGTTGGAACTCTGTACTCTCTGCCTACCCCGCAAGGGATCTGGCGTGAGGTTATAGATAGATAGATAGATAGATAGAATACTAATAGAATCTATAGTGCAACGAGGATCTTTTGGCACGTATTCAAAATCAAAACTAACGTTGTCATCAAGTGAAATGTCACTACATGTCAGTTTGCTGGGGTTGCCGTTTGCTATGAAATTCCCCCAAGTTCTTTTTTAATTAGTAAAAACGTTTTTTTATTTTGATCTACATTTCTGGCTGCCCCGTTAGTCTAGTAGCAAAGCGCATCATTGGTGCTCACGAGGTCCTGGGTTCAAATCCTGGGTCGGACAAATGAAGTTTTTCTAACGAATAAACTTCCCAGTATGAGTCCGGAGTCCCCTATTACATGGGACCTAACATCGTCGGCGAAACGTGGGTTTACTCAGTACACCTCTGCCACCCCCACTTGGGGAATATTGGCGTGACGGTGGGTTTGTTCTACATTTCAATTTGGTTTACTGCGTCCACATGGTGCACCTTGATTAAGTGTGTTGAACAAGTTAACTACCCTCCCATAGCCGGCGGTTGACCGGTGCACTTAGTAGTGCAAAAATTGTTGGAATCGATTCAGTTACCGATTTAGAACAAACTACTTTCAGGTCTTGCGTTTATTTTGTTACAGCTTGTATACAGAGGTGTCGGTAACGGTAACAGTGTCGCGAGTTCAATGTTTTTTTCCCATCTCAAAAAATGACAACGTGCATGTGTATCTATGTACGTACATACACAATATATGTACATACTTATATACAGAGGTAACGGTAAGTGTCGCGAGTTTTCACTTAAAAAACTATCTAGCATAGTCCGAGACTGAAACTTTAATGTCATTGAAAGAGGCTATTTATTGGCTTATATGAGTAACAGTGGTGGGTGTGTAAGGCGAGCATAAGAAAAAAATAACATGTGAAATAGCAACAGTTTCATATGGTTGTTTTTTGTGTGTGTAAATGATCTATGCTATTGGCCGCAATGCCTTTACAGCTTTACTGGGCAAGAAGGCGAGCGTATAACCACTTCGCTCGAGCCAGAAGAGTTTTATAAGGTTTACGCCTATATTCCCCAGCGGGGGCGGCAGATGAGTACTGTGTTCACCCATTTTTCGCCGCCGATGTTGGGTCCCAATGTAATAGGGAGCGAGCATATTGCCTTTATGCCGGGCACAACACAAGACTACGGACTAATACTGACTTTTTTGCCGTGATTTTCTATCAAATTTTTCGACACTGTTCAAAGTCAAAGTCAAAAATAATTTATTTGTATAGGCCAATAAATGAGCACTTACAAACGTCAAAATGATTAAATTTTTTTACATCTACCACCGGATCGGAAGGCGGCCTCCACTGAGAAGATCCGGCGAGAAACTCAGCGGGCTAGTCTTTTAATTAGTTTGTTTGGCCTTTCAGATAACCATTTTTTTTTGTGCGACTTAGTACTCAAATCTAGGACCTCATGACTAGACCGATAAGGCCGTCGTATAACTACAATAGTAATTAAAATAGATATCGGGTATATAGAAAGAATTTCGAAAGAATAATAAAAAAAAAAAAAAAACACCGTCACGCCTATATTCCCCAGAGAGGGTGGCACACACTTTTCGCCGACGATGTTAGTTCCCATGTAATAGTCGGCGAGCCTATTGCCACATACCAGGCACAATTCCAGACTCCGGACTCATACTGAGAAGTTTTCGTTGGAAAAACTTCATTTGTCCGACCTAGGATTTGAACCCAGGGCCTCGTGATCACCAAGCGATTCGCTTTGCCACTAGCCCAACGAGGCAGACGAATTTGACTCACACGGTATTTTTAGCTAAGCAACATTATATTGTTATGAATGTAAAAATAATAAAAACATTTATTTAAGTGAACAATACCTCTCTCCTATATTCCCTCTCCAATCTTCTCTTTTCTTTAATAACTTCTCTCTCAGTCTGCAGTATTAATTTTTGTTTTTTCAATAATTCTAATTTTGCCTAAAAAAAATATTCAACACAATTTATCTTAATTTATCTCAATTTTTTAATTTAACTGTATTAAAGCGGTCACATACAGGCATTTTTTTATATTATGACATTATCAACTTTCACCTGCACACTTGTGTATTTACTCAACATGTGAGGCTTTGGAATGGAAATAGTATCATTATTATTAGCCCATGTCAGTCCACGGCTGGACATAGCCCTCAGACATGGCACGCCACTGAGCTCGTTGTCTTACGAATATCGTCGCCCCCACCTTGCTACAGGGCACCCTTCACTACGTTTCCCGACACGCGGTCTCCACACAAGAACTAGTTTACCCAAACGGCCATCAGTTCTGTGGCATATGTAGTCTGCCGACTGCCACTTCGCTTGCTAATTCGCTGAGCTAAGTAGGTAACCTTGGTTCTCTGACTCTCAGAAAAGTATGAAGACATTAGAACCACTCTAGGAATTATTCCTGTGTCGTGGGTGCGTTTACAAACATAAAATTCACATACACAAACAACCAGACTGAAACAAATATTTGTGGGTCACATTTTTTGACTTTCCTTCACCACATTGTCTACGTGACTGATGAAATTTAATTTGCCATCCATTGTAATCCCTAAGTCCCTAATTGTACTAACTTCCTCCAATATATCATTCCCCAGCCTGTATGCAGATCTAACGGGTATTTTCTTTTTGGTAAACTTTATATGATGACATTTGCTTGCATTCATTGTCATATTATTTAACAGCTCTTAACCAATGGCCCAAGCCGTCCATCGAATCTCAACGAAGTTTGGGAGTTTTTAGGGACTCTTCATACAAAACGATGTCTAAATACAAGGTGTAACATAATAAACGCAAGACCTCAGACACCCCGATTAGAGAATTGCTTCATAAATTCAAAACGAAAACCAAATTTCCAAATTTAAAGGTTTTAAGCACATTTATATCCCAATTAACAACGAAACTTGTATGTGGATGAGTGCGTTTTGAGAAATAAGTTTTAGGAATGCATTTGAAATCTCCTTATTACTATGAATCAAGAATAAATTTAGTTTTTTATATCGCACTGAAGGAGTAAAAGCATTTACTGCTAATTTAAAAAAAAATGAAACATTAATTCTTTCTTTTTCTTTCTTTTTTTAAAAACGTAGCCCCACACTAGGATTTATTCCTGTGTCGTGGGTGCGTTTACAAACATGAAAATTCACAAACACAAATACCCAGACCGGAACAAATAATTGTGGATCACACAAAGATTTGTCCCGTGCGGGAATCGAACCCGCGACTATTAGACACAGTGGGCGGAGCAGCTCAAGCTCTTAACAACTGCGCTAAATCGTCGTCTGCATTGATTCCAATAAATTAAAAATTATTGGAATCAATGCAGTTACCGATTTAGAACAACTACTTTCAGATCTTGCGTATATTATGTTACAGCTTGTATATGTACTTGTAGGTATCTAAAGTACACTCCAAATAAAGTACCACAGTTGAAGTTATCATTTTTATGTATAACTTGTGATGCAGGAACATACTCCAGAGCGACAGAGTTGATATACCAGTAATGAAATTAGACATATTGCTTTGTACCATAGATTAAGGCAAGTCAATATTATCCGTAACCTGCGAGTGTGTATGAAACGAACTATGAGAGTGAAGGATGCAGAGTGGTCGTTAAGAAAAAAACCCATAGGAACTCTGTACTCTCTCTTTACTATGCAAAGGATGTGGCACGATGATATATATTTAATAGTTTATTGAACGCAAAGTGTGCAGCGAGCTATGGAGAGAGCTATGCTCGGCGTTTCTCTACGCGATCGAATCAGGAATGAGGAGATTCGTAGAAGAACCAAGGTCACCGACATAGCCCTTAAGATTAGAAAGCTGAAGTGGCAATGGGCGGGCCACATAGCGCGTAGATCGGACGGGCGTTGGGGCAGAAAGATTCTAGAGTGGAGACCACATATTGGCAAGCGCAGCGTGGGACGACCGCCTGCCAGATGGACCGACGATCTTGTGAAAATCGCAGGAAGTCGTTGGATGCAGGTGGCATCGGACCAGTTACGCTGGAAAGCGATTGGGGAGGCCTATGTTCAGCAGTGGACAAGTATAGGCTGAGATGATGATGATGATGAACGCAAAGTTAGCCATCATCAACTGAAAGTCCACTGTAGACCTCCCCTGAAGATCGACATGACAAGTAACTTCGTGCTGTACACATCTAGCTGAGACCTTCATAAGATCATCCGTCCACCTTGAGGGGAAGTAACTCCAAGATACTCCAATGTTAGTATATTGACATGTCCAAAGAAGAAAGTCCTATAATCCAGCATTTATATTTGCCATAAATGACCTCATCAACGGGCATGAAAGTTGCAAATGTCATTTACTTTGTAGGGCATATGTAATTTTGTCCTATAGGACCAATGACATAAAACAAAAATTACTTACATCAAGCATATTATTACAATCCTTAGCTTCATTAGAGGTCATAAAAGGCACCAGTTCTGTTGAACTAGCATGCCCCCATTGCTCATGAGCCATACTCTTCCAGCTGTCAGATTTTACATCCGGATCATCGCTCACCTTAGCTTTCAGTACGTACACAACACCATCTGTCCACGTATACTGGTATTTGTCAAGTATGGATTGTGCTGTGAATGCATCATATGATGTCTTGAAATCAATCGAAACCTGCCATTTGTTGTTTGTCTTTGTTAATATGTCCCGGACACGGAATGTGCCGATTTCATCGGTGTTGAATAACTTGTCCAAGTTGTATGCTAACACTTGTATTGGTACCTGAAAATATAAAATAGAATATAATTATAAAACGGACACGTAAATATATTTATATATATATATATATATATATATGGTGGGCAAAGGCCTTCTCTCACAAATCGAGGTGAGAGAGATTAGGTTATACTCCACCACGCGGACCCAGTGCGGATTGGTGCAGGCAGGTTTGTGGCCACCTGCTGTTGGAAATTATTAAGCCGCCTTTAAGGCTTCCAACTCGGCTTAACGTGCCTTCCGAAGCACGGAGACGCTCGAATATGAAAATGCCACAAACGGTCACATGTCTCAGGCCGACCGAGTCGAACACTGCTTAACCTTGATGATCGGTAAGAACACCGCGGTCGCGCAGCGCTACGAGCGCCTCACGTAAAATAAGAGAGTACATATTACTAACATCAATTTCTTCCAGACAACCTGGTTAAATACAGGACACTATGAAGAAAGGTCATCATCAGCCGAAAGACGTCCACTGCAGGACAAAGGCCTCGCCCAAAGATCGCCACAACGACCGGCTTTGTGCTGTACGCATCCAGCTTCTACCTGCGACCTTCACCAGGTCATCGCTCCATCTTGTGGGGGGCCTGTCAACTCCACGTCTTCCAGTACGAGGTTGCCACTCAAGAAATTTTCTGCACCAGCGGCCGTCAGTTCTACGAGCGATAGGCCCCGCCCACTGCCACTTAAGTTTGGCAATTCTGAGAGCTATATCGGTGACTTTGGTTCTTCTGCGAATCTCCTCATTCCTGATTCGATCTTTCAGAGAAACTCCGAGCATAGCTCTTTCCGAAGAAAGGTAAATAGGACAATGAATGCTTACACTATTATTGGTAGATATAAGTACTTTAAAAAAAAACGTAGACACACTAGAATTTATTCCTGTATCATGGCTGCATTTACAAACATGAAAATTTACATACACAAATACCCTGACTGAAACAAATAATTGTGATTCACACAAAGTTTTGTCCCATGCGGGAATCAAACCTGTGACTATTAGACATAGTGGGCCGAGTGGTTTAAGCTCTTAACCTGTGCCAAATTGTCCTTCAAATATTAATTATTACTTAAATAAACAATTATTTATATATTCTATTTGACTGCCTAGTTGGTCTAGTGGCAAAGCGCTTGGTGATCACGAGGTCCTGGGTTCAAATCCTAGGTCGAACTTGACTAGGGACTAGACTAGGGCCAGACGATTTGTGCCCAGTATATGGCAATAGGCTCGCTCCCTATTATATGGGACCTAACATCGTCGGCGAAAGGTGGGTGTACTCAGTACACCTCTGTGTTTCTTATATATCACATTCATTTTAATGTAAATTAATATAATTCATATACAAGCTGTAACATATTAAACATAACATAGTTTGGTATAACTCAGAAACTGGATTGACTCCATCAATTTTTTAATGAATCTTACATTTTATTGAATTTGCAAAATTTACACCTTTAATAATAATAATACACTTTATTGTACACCAAAACAAATAAGAATAAAAAGGGCAGTTGGTGGTGTGCACTATTGATGATAATTTACAATACACATATATATAATATAAACCTAGTCATATATATACAGACATTACAATATACACAAACTAAATTTGTTCTTGATTCAAAGCAATACAGATTTCAAATGTGTTTCTAAAACATACTTTTAAATATGCACACAGCGCACCTACACATATGTTACTTGGGCTGTTTTTGTAGCTTCATATATAGAAATTGGGGGTCTGTCCAAGAGCGTGCTCGTCGCGACCCCTGCCAGTCATTATGGCTGCAATCTTGGACCGAAGACGTACCGCAGTGCGGGCTAGGGCGTCCCCCCGAGGCGACGCGTACCGGCCCGCCCCCGTCGGTACGAATATAGGTGGAAGCGGCGATGGGGGCCGCCACCCATCACGCCGGGCCCGAACTGGCGAGTCGTGGGGTGCAGAGTGCCGAATAGGCACTTGGAATGTAAGAGGTGGTATGGAAGATAAGATGCATGAGGTGATTGATGTAATGAAAGAGAGACGCCTGGATGCTCTGTGTGTAACAGAGACTAAGCGGAGGGGCAGTGAAACCTGTGATCTGCCTGATGGAACGATGGCTCTGTGGTCTGGTGTACCGCAGAGCAGTCGTGCCAGCATGGGGGTGGGTATCTTGCTGTCCCGTCGCCTGGCCTCTGGAGTGAGAGATTATGGCCTGTGCGATGCGAGACTTCTCTGGGTCCGTTTAAAACTGGGTGTCACTAGAGTATTTTTGGTCGCAGCGTATGCTCCCGTAAGCTCGTCGACACCCCAGGACCTTGAGAAGTTTTGGGATAATGTCAGGGAAGTTCTGGATTTGGCTGAGGCTAACGAAAAGGTGATTTTGTGTGGCGATCTGAACGGATGGGTAGGAACCAGGCGGCAAACTTGCGACGCTGCTCTGGGTCCTTATGGTGATAAGAGAGTGAATGATGCAGGTAAGCTCATTGTAGATGTTTGTTTGGAAAGGGGTCTCCTTGTGTCTAATACGATATTCCAGCATAAGGACATACATATGTATACGTGGAGAAGGAATGAACAAAAAAGCATGATAGATCTGATCCTGGTTGATAACCGTCTCCGAAGCAAACTACAAGATACGCGTGCGTATAGAGGCCCCACTCTGGAATCAGACCACTATCTCGTAGTTGCGCGGTTTAGTGGTCTGTTCAGGAAGTGGAGGCACTGGCGAGAGCGTATCCCCTTCGGAGACCTTGAAAGATTAAAGGTTGAAAAGTTGCAAGATGAGAGCGTGAGGAGAATGTATGAAGACAGAGTCCGGGACAAGCTTTTGACAGCAGGCTCTTCGGACTCAAATGTAGATGAATGCTGGAATAGCCTGAAAGAGAGTTTGGTGGAATCCGCGAAAGAAGTATGTGGTTGCTCAAAGAAGCATATTACAGCAAAAGGTGATGCATGGTGGGATGCGGAGTTGCAAAGCTCCGTAGAAAGTAAGAAGAAAGCGTGGCAGGACTATGTATCTTCTTTGAACCTGAATGCCAGTATGACAGAGATGAAGAAAGAAATATACCGGCAATGCAAGAATGCCACTAAAACTTTAGTGAAAGAAAAGCGTGAAAGAGCCCGTATGATTGAGGAGGAGAGGCTGGCGAAGAACTTCGAGAACAACACCAAACTCTTTTGGAGCAAGGTGAGAAAGGCTCGAGGTGATTCGTCAGGCTCCAGAATGGAAAGGATAAAATCTAAAGATGGTGACATTCTTGCAGACACACAAGCTGTGCTAAACCGGTGGAGTGAATATTTTGGAGAAATGTATGGAGATGACCCGGATGCTGATGCCGCAGACGTGCCTAAAGGCGAGATTGCGGCACCAGAATCAACGGAGGACATCACTATGGAAGAAGTTGAATGGGCGATAGGAAGTATGAAAAACGGTAAAGCTGCGGGAGTAGACATGATATCTGCCGAGATGATCAAATATGGTGGAACTTGCATCCGGGACGCTTTCCGGGCCCTTGCAAACCTTTGCTGGAGGACCGGTAGAGTCCCTACAGATTGGCGCCGCGCAGTCATAGTACCCTTGTATAAAGGCAAGGGTTCACAATATGACTGCGCCAATTACAGAGCCATCAGTTTGATCAGCTTGGCAGCCAAGGTGTACGGTAAAATTATTGAACGGAGAATGCGCGTGAAGTCCGATGGAATGTTGTGCGAGGCACAAGGGGGTTTCAGGTCTGGAAGAGGATGTTCGGATCAAGTCTTCTCACTCCGCAACATCGTAGAGAAGCATCTGGCAGTGGGCCGGAAGGTTTTCTGCGGTTTTGTAGATCTGGAGAAGGCATTTGACAGAGTTGTGCGAAAGAGACTTTGGGACATTTTGCCAGAGTATGGTATAGATGGCACTCTGTTGCGAGCCGTCCAGTCCACTTATGTGGACTGCAAAGCATGCGTACGGGTGGGTGGTAACAGGTCACCCTGGTTTGACGTTAAAATCGGCGTCAAGCAGGGTTGCGTGTTGTCCGCTAGACTGTTTATAATATATCTGGACAAAAGTCTTCAAAGACTGAAAGCGATGAATGAAGGTGTACAAATGGGTGACTTAGTGGTAAACCATCTACTTTATGCAGATGACGCGGTTTTAATAGCGCCAACAGCCACTGATCTGCAAACACTAGTCACAGTTATGAAAGACGACTGCATGATCGATGGCTTACACTTGAATGTGAAGAAAACCAAGATTATGGTTTTTGAAAGGGAAGAAACCAGAACGAATGTAAGGATTGTGGTTGGTAACGATGTGCTGGAGCAAGTGAATGAGTTTGTATATCTTGGATGCGCCTTCAGTAAGGATGGGAAATACACCGCTGACATAGAGAGAAGAGTGAGTGCAGGGAACAGAGTGAATGGTGCGATGGGAAAGCTACTCGGGAGCCGGCATTTAAGCCATAAGGCGCAGCTGGCCATACATAACGGAGTTCTTGTCCCAACGCTGTTATATGGTAGCGAGAGCTGGGTATGTAAGAAGGAGAATGAAAGTAGGATAAATGCGGTAGAAATGCGAGCTCTGCGGAAGATGTGCGGAGTGAAGCTGACCGACCGCATTAGCAACAGCATAGTAAGACAGCGAGTAGGTATGAAAGATAGTATCGGTGTAAAGATGAGAAAGGGCATGCTCCGTTGGTTCGGGCATATAGAAAGAATGCCAGAGGAAAGAATGACAAAACAGATATACAATGTGAAAGTGGAAGGATGCAGGTACCGGGGAAGACCTAGACTATCTTACCACGACCAAATAAACCGAGTCTTATCTGATGGAAAAGTCAAGAGTCTCCGTAACCGGCGAGCGTGTATGAGACGAACTATGAGAGTCGAGGAAGCCAGAGAGGTATGTAAGGAAAGAACCTGTTGGAACTCTGTACTCTCTGCCTACCCCGCAAGGGATCTGGCGTGAGGTTATAGATAGATAGATAGATAGATATATAGAAATGTTCCAAACACTAAAAAGTAAACGTCACAAGCAAAAGATATGCTTTCCGTTGAATAAAACACCTCAATTCAATAAAAGTGTATTGTGTATGGCACCTCGGATATACAATCTATCCTAATAATATAAGAAACAGTTGTTCAGACTTAAGTGAATTTAAATATCACTTGAAACATTTTCTACAGAGTGAGGCTTACTATACTATCAATGAATACCTTAATGATAAACCAAATGAAAATTAATTTTAGCAATTGCATTGAAATACACTTTATTTCAATTGTGACATTATTTCTGTATATAATGACATGCCTTATTGTATTATTGTAACTGTGTTTTTTATATAGAGGGTATTTCATAGTTTTATATAAAATTTAATTTATGTATGACATATGTACGCCTGAGGCGCTCGTAGCGCTGTGCGATCGCGTTGTTCCTACCGATTACCAAAGTTACGCAGCGTACGACTCGGTCTGCCCAAGATGTGAGACCGTTTGTGGAATTTTCATATTCGAGCGTTTCCGTGCTTCGGAAGGCACGTTAAGCCGTTGGTCTAGGCTACCACATAATGTGGTAGTCGTTAAGCCGAGTTGGAAGCCTTAAAGGCGGCTTGATAAGTACCAACAGCAGGTGGCCACAAACCTGCCTCCATCAATCTGCACTGGGTCCATGTGGTGGAGTATGACTTAATCCCTCTCACCTTGATTTGTGAGAGAAGGCCTATGTCCAGCAGTGGGCAGTATAGGCTGATATTATTATTATATGTACGCCTTATGTAAGGCAGGACGTAGAGGACATATAAAATTGTATCATCTTAACATCTACCCATGTTCCACATAATAAACTCTTTGAATCTTGAATTTATATATAGATATAACACAAAGGGAACATTATACTATAAATGGAATCAGTTTTATCAATTGATAAACTGCTGATTGCTACTTTGAGAAATTAGCAGAGACAGATATGACAGCTCTTGATCAGTTTTTTTATAAACCTCGGCAAATTTATGATCGCGCGGCCACAAGGTCATTGAGCATATATAAGACGATACCATCTTTCGTCGGTAAAATCGTCGTAACATGATAAATAATGTAATTAATGAAATTAAATACATAGATGAGAAAGAGTATGCTCCGTTGGTTCGGGCATAATGAAAGAATGTCGAACGAAAGAATGACAAAACAGATATACAATGCCAAAGTGGAAGAATGTAGTTACCAGGGAAAACCAATAATACTAACTTACCATGGCCAAATAGACCATGTCTTATCTAAAGGGCAAGTTAATAATCTCCGTAACTGGAGAGTGTGTATGAGACAAACTATGTGAGTGGAGGAAGCCAGAGAGGTATGTAAGGAAAAAACCTGTTGGAACTCTGTACTCTCTGCCTGTCCCGCAAGGGATGTGGCGTGATAATATAGATAGATGTAATTAATAATGACCATCATTGCACTACTTTGCACTGATAAAACATGCTGAACTAATTTTATAATAGTTTTGTAACAAACACCAAATGTATTCTGACCATGTTTTAAGCAAATTTAATAATTTGATTTGCTTTGACTTGGGAAGATCATTTCTGTAAAGAAGGGCAAAACACTCCATGGTTACTTAACTACTTAACTATAAATTACAAGAATTAACTATGCCTATATGCCTATAATTAACAATGCATTTAATAATGAAGGATGAGAATAATAATATTAGCCCTGTTAAGAAACTCTCCCACCATTGGGCAGGGGCCTCCTCTCAAACTGAGAGGGCTTATGGTCCACCAAGTTGGCCCTGTGCAGGTTGGCGAACTTCACACACCTTCAGGAAACTCTAAGGCTTGCAGGTTTCCTCACGATGTTTTCCTTCACCGATAAAGCAAATGATAGTTTATTTTTAATATGCACATGCTCTCGAAAAGACAGAGGTGCGTGTCTAGGTTTGAACCCGAGACCTCCGACTTTGCAGTCCTACAGTCTAACCACTAGGCTATCAATGCTTTTTTCGCATGCGTAAAAGTGCGTATTGTCTTTGACGTACGTTACAATGTGAGTAACATTACCAAAGAGTATATAATTACTACGTTTTACTTAAAATTACTTTCTTTTCTTTTTTTTTATCTGGGGAAAATCCTGCGTAGGACTTCCGCGAGCCTCGGGGGAAGCTCGCGGGGCGTGTCGGATTCCTACCGACTTGCACACCCCAGGGTGGCCGACATCAGCACTTTGGAGGGGCTCCGGGATCTCCGTATGGAACGCACCGGTGCCCCTCTTCTGCCGCGCTCTGACGAGCCCGCCATCGGAGGGAAACTTGATGACACGCTCCCCCCTACTTAACTTAACATTACCAACTTGATATAGATGTTTTGGACATCATCCTACATACACTGAAAACTCTTATAAAACTTATAAAAGTCGGTTGAACTTACATTATCTGGCAATCCTTTGAGAACAACGGCTGTAGCCATTGTATATATTCATAATATAAATGGGACTTGCGTTAATTATATTACCCTACCTAAATCTGAAGGCTTAAAACTTTAATAATTGCTTAGCAGCACGCGAACTTTAACGCGTGCTTACAGATGCTCGACCCAGTAGGATAGACGCATATCACAAAAATATCACTGCATAGGTCGTGTATTGGTATGGAGACCAATGGCAAAACTCAGAATGAGGCAAGGAGCCCCTGCTTTTTGGACAAAAATACATGGATATTCAAAATAAACAATATGGGAATTCTTAGATTATACAAATTACGTCAATGTCAAATTTCCCTATAGTTTTTTTTTCTGATTATAGCACAGACGAAGAATGCATAGACGGCGCATATCGCCGCGGTAGCGTGTCAAATTTATGTCGGTGTGAGTTTGTGAATCTACGTTAATGTGCGTGATTAGGCAAGGATTACTTATCGATAAGAAATTACAAATTATGATTAAAATATATTTCACATATTTCATGCAAAATCGTAATTGACTCATCTAAATTTTGATTTTGATTTACTATGAGTAATTTATATAAGTTCACACATACGTAGATAGATAGATATAGCCTTTATTCGCTGACCATATGAGTATCTTAACTTAAAGTATTATAATAATGAATGGCTTAAAAACTATAGTAATTATAAGTAAAGAAACATTATTTTCCAGTAACCAGTTTGTTAGTCAGGTTGTCTTTTGACATAGGCCTCCCCTAGTTTCTTCCATACTTTTCTGTCTTGAGCTAATCTTCTCCATCCCGTTGGTAAATCATCTTCCCATCTCTTTATTTGACGTCCTCTTTGTCTTTTTCCGTTTCTCGGGTACCATTCCATGATGACTTTCGTCCATTTTTCTTTATTTGTCCTCCTAATGTGTCCGGTCCAGTTCCATTTTAATTTTTTGATTGTTTTAAAAACATCAATTACATTTGTTCTCTTCCTTATTTTTGAAATGGTCCACCGGTCAATTAGCCTTATACTTAACATACTTCGTTCCATGTGGCGTTGGCAACTTACAAGTTTTTGGTTATTTCTGTTGGTAGCAACAGAAATAACCACACATACGTATTATAATACAAATCATAAAAACGAATGTGTAAACATCAATATTAGTACGTACAATTTAATACAATAGTAAAGCCTCATTGGACTTGTAATGGACACAACGATCACGAGGTCGTCGGATCGAATCCTATCTCAGAAAATAGTAATTATTCGATATATAAAATCTAATCCGGAGTCTGGCACTATGCTCGGTATAATATCAATAGACTCATCCTTTACCACCGAGACCGATCCGACCATCGATTTGATCGCTGTCGCTTCAGAAGAGAGACCGTGTCCGTCGCCGCGCTTTTCCTTTTATACTCTTATGAAATTTCTAGAACGGACGCGAACCCTCCAAATACATCGATACAAAAGTCCAAGTACATCATACAATAGCCGGCGCATTCCACAAAGTGGTATTATTATTACGTACCTACTTGCTTACTACGATTTCGTGCCGGCGATAATAAAAGGGGAGGTACCTTCTAAACATTTTAGCACTCTAACGCGGATTCTAAATCACGAAAATCAACAGTTCCATCACACGGACATCAACATGTTTTTCAGGGTTCAGATTTATCTACGGGCATGGAATACAATGCACCCTCACAGGGTGGAGGGCTCAATGCCAACTCATATAGGGGTCAAACCTCTAATCTTCAGTAAAAGCAGTACTACCCAAAGGGCAAAACTTCATTTCGCAACCGAGACTCTATATGCCATCTCAATATAAAGCTTCCAGTGAGGATAATAGTTTAATAAGCGTTTTGTTACAGGTAAAACGCAACTATAATTAAAGATGAAATAATCATACATAGGTCTAGATATCCCACCCCCGATTGGGGAATATAGACGATGTTTATCTAGATATTCTATACTTACTAAATTTCATCCAAATTCGTTTAGTCATTATGACGTGAAACAGGAATTGTTAATGTTTCAGTATTAATTTATTAATATCGACAGTAAGCGAAAGTAGCTGTAGGACATCACTAGTGGAGAAGCGTAAAATAATGCATATTTGAAATATAAATTAAAGCTTTAATGAGTTTAAAGCTTTAATTTATAATTATCACCATATATTAATTATATGACGTCAATGATGTATATCTTTAATGTTAAATCCATAATTTTGCTGTGAAACTTCCCTATGCTATAGTATATGAGGCAATATCCCTCGTGTATGAACCGTGGGCCTAAAGTTACCAAAGATGATAGTACACCTATTCGCAATGTCTCCGGGCAAAGGGGCAATAAAAGACTAGCCTTAAGTTCCCCACAAAATACTACTGATTCCTGTACGTCGGTGTGTTTGGAGGATATCCGTAACACGGTTTAGGAAGAACTACAGTCACAGCTGGCTCAAATGTTTTCTAAATTCAATATTAATCTAAGTGGTGTTATATGCAGAGAAATAAAGCCGATAAAAGAAGACATATTGGAAATGAAAGAATCTTTAAACTTTTTAAGTGGCCAGTATGATAGTTTGCTCTTAGAACACCAAAAAGTGAAAGAAAACATGAAAGATTTACAAAAAGAAAACGACAGACTGGAAGCTACTATTACTGATCTTAATGTACGCGTCAACCAATTAGAACAATCAGCACGTTCGAATAACTTGGAGATCCAATGTGTTCCAGAAAAAAGCCAGGAAAACGTAGTGACCATAATAAAACAATTAGGCAAAGTGGTCGGGTGTGAACTAACGGATAATAATATACAGAATTGTACTCGAATTGCAAAGATGGATCGTAGTAATCCAAGACCTCGCTCAATTATTGTTCAACTATCATCTCCTAAAATTCGCGATAATTTCATCTCATGTTGTATAGGGTTTAATAAATCGAACCCTCAGAATAAATTGAATAGTTCCCATATAGGCATAAATGGAAACAAGGTACCAATTTTCATTAGTGAACATCTTTCTCCTATCAATAAGGCCTTGCATGCCGCTACCAGAATTAAAGCAAGAGAAAAGGGATATAAGTACGTGTGGGTTAGAAACGGAAAAATATTTGCAAGAAAAAACGATGAATCTAAATATATTGTTATCAAAAATATGGTTTCTTTAGATAAATTAGTTTAATTATTTTTTATTATAACTATATATGCATGTATCGAATTATATTATTTTATTAAAATTCTCATCATTAAACATTTATTATCAAAATGTTCGCGGGTTACGTACCAAAACTCACAATTTTTATAAAGAAGTGTGCTGTAATAATTACGATGTAATAGTCTTGACCGAAACATGGCTTAATACTGGCATATCCAGCGAAGAGCTATTCGATGACAGGTACGTGGTTTATAGAAGAGATAGAGAAACTTCGGGTTTCCACGGTAATAAAGACGGAGGCGGAGTCTTGGTTGCAGTTTTGAACAAAATTAAATCAGTCCGCAGACCAGATTGGGAAACCAAATGTGAAGATATTTGGATAGTTTTGGATGTACCATCAAGCACACCAGTTAATCGAGTAGCTCTTTGTGGTATATATCTACCTCCTCCCGTAAACCGGTCAATGTTGGATCTCTACCTAGAAAATTGTAACCAAATCATCCAGCAAACTGATACTCATGTTTGTCTTGTCGGAGATTTCAATATGGGTAATATAAACTGGAATTTAGTGAGCGATGAGTAGATGGGTTATGTTGCACCCAGTATTTGTCAATTTCTAATTGATTTTATCTATCTTAACAAACTAACACAGTTGAATTACCTGTATAATAAATCAAACCGCCTTCTGGACTTAGTATTAACTAATTTGCCATCTGGCACATGTTCTATAAGTGATCCAGTTAGTATACTCACTCCTATTGACCCTTTTCACCCACCTCTAGAAATGTCATTTACAAAAGAAAGCGATGAAAAACTTGCCTACAATCTTGCTTACAAAAGGTTTGATTTTCATAAAGCAAATTATAAACAAATAAATAAACATCTCTCTAGTATAAAGTGGCCTGAACTTTTTAATAATACAAACTCCGTAAATAAAATGGTGGAATTATTTTACGCAGAAATTAGAAAAGTGATAAATGAGTCCGTACCACTCAAAAGAATGGCAAATAATTCCATGCCGCCGTGGTTTAACGCAAACTTGAAGAGAGTGATACGTGAAAAAAGAAATATTAAACGTCGATATAAAAAATACAAAAATTCACGCGACAAGCTAGAGTTACAATTAATAAGTAAGCGTTGTAGCACATTAACGAATACTTGTTATAAACGATATATTATTACCATGGAACAATCGATAAAAAATAATCCGAAACTGTTCTGGTCATATATAAAAGCCAAAAGATCTGGCAAAAGCAATTATCCAAATACCATGACCGATGGTATTGAGACTTCATCAGATGGTAGTGCAATATGCGAAATGTTTGCATCATACTTTAAGGCTATGTACAGTATTCACGACAGCAATGATGGCTTTGACTATAATGTAGACCACTGGAAAACTTTATTGAATCAAACACAAGCTCTAACAACGCCTGACGTCTCAGAAGAAATTATCTTATGTAAGTTAAAGTCCTTAGACCCCGCTAAAGGTCCTGGCCCCGACGGCATCCCGCCAACTTTCATCGTATCCTGTGCTTCAGTGCTCGCCACACCATTATGTCTAATTTTTAACAAATCTTTGCAGACAGGAATATTTCCAAATACTTGGAAGACCGCGAAGGTAGTTCCTATTCACAAGGGCGATAAAGCCGAGGTTATCTGCAACTACAGGCCAATCTCAATTCTTTCCATCTTTGCTAAATTGTTTGAATCAATTATTTGTACATCTTTACAAAACCACTTCAAACTTTATCTCACTGACTATCAGCATGGTTTTGTGAAATCTAGATCCACTAGTACTAATTTGGTCATCTTCACGGAAACGCTTGCCTCAATTTTAGACTCAAATCAGGAAGCTGATGTCATCTACACAGATTTCTGTAAAGCGTTTGATCGAGTCTCTCATGATATTTTGCTGGCAAAATTGGAAGCATATGGTGTAACTGGAGGTTTGCTTAATTGGATTAAATCTTACTTATATGATCGAATATTCTACGTCGTCATTAACGGCTTCCAGTCAGGAATGCGTAAAATAACATCAGGAGTGCCACAGGGCTCGCATTTAGGACCTATCCTTTTTAATGTATTTATAAATGATATACCAAATTGTTTTCTACATACTAAACCGTTTTTATATGCAGATGACTTAAAATTAGTAGGAATTTGTGGGTCAAGTCAAGACATGAATCTGATTCAGTCAGATATTAATAGAATGGCAGAATGGTGTCACTTAAATAAAATGGAACTGAACATGACAAAATGTTATCATATTAAGATCAGTAGGAAGATTAGTAGTTTTAATTCTTATTACAAAATTGAAGGACAAATAATACAAAGAACAGACGAAGTGAGAGATCTTGGAGTACTCTTCGATAGAAAGCTAACATTTGTTCCCCACATGGAAAGTATAATCAAGAGGGCATCACGAATGTTAGGTTTCATTATCCGCAATACCAAAGATTTTGAAGGAAATAATATAAAATTTATTTTATATAATGGCTTGGTAAGGAGCCTTATAGAGTACTGCAGCATTGTATGGAGGCCACACTTCTGTACGCATAGTCTTGGACTGGAACGAATCCAAAGAAAATTTGTCTCCCATCTCGCCTTTAAAAATGGGATTGCAAGAAGGGTCCGTTCTTACGAAAAACGACTGAAATGGTTTAACATGACAACATTGGATACACGGAGAGACTTATTGGATCTTATTTTCTTGTCTAAACTATTAAAAAACAGAATTGATTGCCCCCCCCCCCCCCCTATTAGAGCATTTTATGTATCGAGTTCCTCGGCGAATTCCCCGTACTCCCATAACTCCTCTATGTCCCCCTTTCCGCAAATCGGTCCAAGGCGCAAACTCTCCGATACCAAGATTGTGCAAGTTGTTGAATAGTTGTAGCGATCTAATTGACATGGGAACTGACTCACTTCGCAAGATAAAAAAAAGCTTTTTAAATGCATCAAAGAGTTAAGAGTTATCAGTGAGCTCGCTCTAGATAATAATTCACAATGTTCTATGTAATTTCTTTTAAATTAATTGGTTTTTCTGTTTTCTTTAATTATTGATACCACATAAGTAAGTAATTTTGATATTTTTTATTTTTATCTTTATTTTATGATCATATTTTATTTTACTTTCTATTTTTTTTGGTTTAACAATTTTAATTTATAAAGTAAGTATTTTTGTCGTCTTTACAAATTGCATGTGGTGTTTACCTGTAATAGTTTGTCACACTTATGTTCTACCTATAATACTGTCAAACCTAGTTGTAAGTATTAGTGTGTATAAGCGCTGGTAAACCTTAATAATAAATAAATAAATAAATAAATACATACGTGTGAAATGATAATTCAGGATTTTTCACTCCTCCTTTGATTGACTTAATACAGCACAACACGGCATAATTTACTATATTAAAGTATATTCAGTTATCACAATAATTTTCATTTATATTTTAACAGTTGAAACGGACAGGGCACATTTGATATGGCCTAAGCATAGGTCACAACATTAGACCAAGCACACGTACAGGGCGACGTTGCCAACCTTACAATAGCTTTCTCATTCAATCAAAATAGTGACCCGTGTAATTGAGAGAGAAAAAAGACAATGTGTTGAACGATGATCGGCGGAGCGGTAACTTCCTATGACTCCCGCCAGGTAATTTTAGCTTCATGGATGCTATACATCACGACAACGATTCCCTGTAGTTTACTTCACTCTTCAGTTCCAATCTTAGACGAATGATACATGGACGGTGCATATGGCCGTGAGTTTGTGAATATGCGTTAATGTCAGGCAAGTGATTACTATTACATGATTTATCGATAAGAATATACAATTTATGATTAAAAAATATTTACTTCATGCAAAATTCTTTTTTTCTACATCCACAAGTCGAACAAATTTGGCAACATTTTTGTGTGTGTGTGTGTGTGTGTGTGTGTGTGTGTGTGTGTGTGTGTGTGTGTGTGTGAGTGATATACGCTGTTGGCCGCTTTACAGCTTCACCGGACTTAAGGGCGAGCGTGTAACCGGCGAACGTAGTCGGCAGCGGCTACGATTAATCGATTCGCATGAGTAGATGCGTCCGCAAAGTGTCGTGTTGTCGCCTTTTTAATATAGGAGCGAATAGGTTCGAGACCGAGATCGGAGTGGAGGTCGACATTCCGTAAAAACGATGGGGCTCCTACGGCTTTACGGAGGAAGCGGTTTTGAACCGCTTGGAGTTTATCAATGTGGGAGGGGGCCGAGTGCCCGAACACCACACACGCATAAGTCATGATGGGTCGTACGCAAGTTTTGTAAAGTGTCACCTTATTTCTAAGGGGCATTTTACTCCGCTTGCAGATTAGCGGATAGAGACGACCGAGCACAAAGGATGCTCGGTGACGGACTCGCTTGATGTGCGAGCCGAAGATCATGGTATTGTTTAGGGTGACCGTTAGATACTTGACCTCTTCGACCCAGGGAATGAGTCGATCGAACATGGTCACTTTACCGAGAATACTTCTAGGGTAGCGCAGGGAGGGGCGCGGGGCCTTATAAAGGTTCATGTAATCTTACAACGATATAGCCTTAAGTAGCGATATTGACAGATTCATACAAGTGACATTAATAATTTATAAAAAAATGAACGTTTACACTTTGATTATGATTTATATTCCCAGTCTCATATATGTAGCCGTAAGTATTTTTATCGATGAATCTTAACTTTATTTATAATAGTGGAGTTTAAATTTAATTTGTCATGAATTTGATTACTTAAAGTTGATTTTTGCGAGTCAATTTAATTCCGACGTTGTAAACAAAATGTATCACGATTTTTTAATAATCTTTGCTTCTTTAATTTTATCTCTGACTTTTTCTAAACATTGTCTATTGAAGCTTATTTTAAAAACTTGTTGCTAATATCGTAACGTCATCTGTTGACAACTGTGTGAGAACGTTGTGATTGAGGGAGGGGTAAATCAAGTTTAGTTATGTGAGCCGGCGTGCGCCCGGGCAGTTGACAATCAGCGTTTGACCGAGGAACATTGTAAATGGAACCTATGTAGGTTAAATTTAAATATCTACCCACCTTTCAATGTAAAGAACCTGTAATTTATTTAATTCTAATATTTGCTTTAATGCAATGGCTTATTATTAAATGATTCATTGTTAACGTATTCTTATTTGTGACTAAAGGACAAATATGAGTTGGTGTGGAACCGATGACCACAGTAAGGTCAGCGGTTCTGCCTTTTTTAAATATCAGTCTACTCTATATGCGAATATATATTCGATGTTAAAATTTGTTGTAGATCATAAAAAAAAATTCCTACTATTGTATATAAGTTGTCTAATATTTTAAGTGTAAGAAAAAATTATATTTATCAATGCCTTCAGCGCTATCATAAAAATACATTGTGCAGCACTCGGTCAAACGGGGATATAACCAATTTAAGTTTCTATCAATTAAAGAAAGTAATTTTGGATTGGTTAAGTAATCTAGATTATGACTCATGCGAGAAAAACATTACTTTTGTATACAAATGAAACATGCATTACTATATTATCATTTACATAATTTATCACTAATACATAATATACCTCCAGGCACTCGGCAAAATACATAATTAAACATATACAATAATTATATCACCGAATCCTACATACGCGCACGTACAATCACACATACAAACACACACGCACACATACACACACGCACACAAACACACGCACGCTCACAGATACACACACACACAACACACCACTTTTATTTTTTTCACTTTTATAGCATTTTTCGTGTTTTTTTATTTTTGTTTTATTGAATTGTATTCGACATTATAAAACTTTGTAAACGAAAGAGACTGACTTCTGACATACAGGGTATCCTAGTTCAGAAGCCAGGGTAACATTCATGTATAAAAATTGTTTGATGTCAATAAAGTTATTATTATTATGTATCTCGCTGAGATTCACGGGCTTTACCCGGACCTTTGAAAGGCTTGCATGGGGACATGGGTCCAACACGTAGAGGCCCTTTGCGAGAAGTTAATGTTATGTAAGCCACCTGCTGAGATCACTTGCTGAAAATGAAGAAACATAACCAGCGAACTGACCCCGGCAGGTGCAAGGACTATTGTAAATTATGGAAAGAAAACAAGGGCTATGTTAATGAGGTTTGATGGACAAAAGCTGGACTATTTCAAAGGGGACGGACACCAGCCATAATTAGTGATACCTAATTACCCGTGGCCGGCGGTGCCTCGCCGCTTACTAGATGGGCCATCAAACGGTCGTCCTAGGACAACTGAGGGCAACACCGGTGTGAGCGGCTCAGGGGTTAATATTATTATTATTATTATTTGAAGTCTCCGTGTTGGTATGAATCGAGAATAAAATTAGTTTTTTATAGCGCACTAAAGGAGTAACAGCATTTTTTAAAAATAAAAAAAATTAAGATTCAATAATAATTGTTGGAATCAATTCAGCTATCGATTTAGAACAAACTTCTTTCAGGTCTTGCGTTAATTATGTCACACCTTGTACATTTAACTCTTATTGTGACGTTGACATTATTTTCTTTCACTGTTTTCTTATTTCCTTGATTTGTATTACTCGAACTGACTATTAATCTTTAAATGTCGTATACGCCTATAGGCTTTTTTTTCACCTTGTCTTTGAAGACTCCATTCTACTACTAGTACTCTTCTTCTTCTTCTTTAAGTTATGGCTCTACACTAATTTTAAGTGTATTTTGCCAGTGTCCAGTGAGAAATATAATCGTGTTTGTTTAAATTAATTCAGCTCCCCGATAAACTTGATGACAACGATGATAATGAAATTAATGAAGTACCCCACCCTGGATAGTAAAGCGGTGGATACTTTACATACCAATTGCGACGGCCGTTTTGGGGAAGTCAAAAAGGCACGCGTTATCACTTTACTACAATTACCTTCACTCATGGACATATAAGAATAAATAATGGTTAATATTCCACCAACATTATACATTATTAGTCGAAATAACACAAGTTTTGGAAATTAAAACAAATTGACAACATCATTCTTCGACTTACCGCCACAAAAAAAATCTACTACTACTCAGTCTTCTTCTTCTTGAAATAAAACTATTTTTACCGCGGTTTATTTTTAATTATAAATTCCCGACGTTTCGAGTGCTTTGCAGCACCCATGGTCACCGGAGGGACTGTGTGTTAGAGTAGTTAGTGAGTTAGACGTCCATAAGGTATAGTTGTTCCAGGGTACCCTCAAACTTGGGCGGGCGAAAGGCTATCCCACCACACGCGTCCTTCGAGGCGCAGTGGCATAGCTTCTCGCCTATTTTGCTCGTCTGTCCCGGCAAGCAATTTGGCGTGGTCTTGGGAGTAGCGCACGGTCGCGACGATCCCCAAGGCAAGTGTGACTGTATCCTGCTCGCGGTTGCTGCCTGCTATTGGTCTGGTCCTTCTGAACAGACATAACAGAAACAGTCATGCGCTTACCTTTACCCAATCCTCGGTCCCATCCCTTCCCATCCTTTTCCTGAATAACACATCCTTTTGTCCCCCGGTTCTGTCCGGAAGTTTGGTGGAAGCATGTGGCGAGAGTCGCCATGCTGCCCCTCACAATCTCTGGCTTTCGGAGAGGGTGGGGCGTAGCGGGCAGATTGGAGAATCGTTGCTCGGGGGTTCTAGGTACCTCTCTGGGCTTCAGAGAGGACCAGTGAGGTTCCACGGGAACGATAGTCGGGAGAGGGCGCGAAGCCCTTACATAACCCTTCCCTTCCTCTTCTCTATCCCCATCCCTAACTTCCCTCCCAATCCTTTCCCTTCCTCTCCTAGTCGTCGGGTCTGGTGTGCGCTTACCCCGCCTCCAGACACGGTCTTGACCACCGATGACGAACCCGTAACCAGCAACGATGAGCTTCGGCTCTACGCTGGGACGGGGGCCTTGCCTTCGCCGGCTGGGCCGCGTGGAAGAAAACCACTTTAAAAAATTACCAGCTGCAGGTGCGGCAACCCGAGGTACCGGCCGACCCCTCGGTGTATATAGGCTTGCCCGGGTGCAGGGGGCTCCGCCCGGGTCGACGTTTTATTTCCCCCATACTCGTGGGACCAAAAATGGAAAACGCAAATAAAAATAAAAATGACGAGACGAAGGAGAAAGGAACAACGGACACCGATTTGCAGGTGTTGAGGTCCAGCAAGCCGGTTGTGGTCTTAGAGCGGTTGGATCGGGTCGCTTCTGCGACTGAAAAGAAAAAGGTGGAACAGAAGGAGTTGGATGTAAGCGATATGTCCGCCTCGGACTCCAGCTTTGTCCAAAGCACTACAACGTGGCGCAAAAAGCGCCCCAGAAAGCCGGAAGGCAGTCGTTCGGGCTCAGGCGAGGGCTCGGACGCTGACAACCCGCCGAAACCCCAGTCAAAACGCGGGAGAGGACGACCCCCCACCACTGGGCAGTATGTAGGGTACTGGGAGGCGAAAAAGAAGCTCCAACGTAGAGAGAACACCGAACAGTCGAGCGCCGAGGCCGAACGGGCCGCCGGGAGTTCCCGTGCGGCGTCCATAGCCTCGTCAAACCCAGACCCGGATGAGCTACTGCTCGAAGGGCTAAAAGGCAGGGTGGCTGCTTCCCTGGAGAGCATACGGGACGTGGCCCGCATATCCAAGGGACTTAAGGGCACATCCCAGAAGGCCCTAAAGCTGGCAGCCAATGCCATTGCCGAAGTGGTGGAGGAGGCGTTTTCCCGCACCGCCTCGGACGAGGTTCGCCGCTTGCAGGTGGAAAATACCCGCCTGCAAAGACAAATGGCGGACCTAAAAAAGGAGCTGGACGTGGTCAAGGCCATGGTCCTTACCGCTGAGGACAGGCCACAAGACCCGCCCCCCAAAGCGGCTCCCAAGGCGCCAGATACGGACCTAGCGACCGTGATCCGGGAGGAGATGGGCAGAGTCCTCCAGAGGCTCTCTTTTCTGGAGGGCAAAATCCTGCGCCCTCCCTTGGCCTCCGAAGCCGGTAAGACCTCTGCGACGCCCTCAACTGCCACGACGTACGCGCAAAAGGCCGCGCAGAAAGCGCCGCGAAGAGCCCCGATCCGCCCCTCGGGGCAGGACGCCGTGCCGTCGCCCGCTTCCGTACCGTCGACGTCGCCGCAGACGTCCAAATCCGTGCCGATCCCAGCTGCACCCGCCGCTCCCAAAGCACCCGTGGCCCAACAAGCCAAGGGAAATAGGGGGACGGCAAAGGGGCAGAAAAAGAAGGCGCAGCAGCAGCAGCAGCCGCCGCCACTTGAAGCCGGAGCTGGGGACCAATGGGAGGTCGCCGGGGCCAAAAAGGCCCGAAAGAAGGCGGCCAAAAAGGACCGGAAGGCACGAGCGCGCGAACGCCGAAGGCTCCGCGCTCCGGACTCGTCGGCGGTCGTGTTGACACTGGCCCCCGGAGTGACCGAAGTGACCTACGCGGCGATACTGCATCTCGCCAGGTCAACTATTGACATCGGGGAGCTCGGGATCGAGGGGCTCAGGGTAAAGCGCACTATAACAGGTGCGCGCCTCCTCGAAGTCCCGGGCGCGACCAGCTCCCCGAAGGCCGACGCTCTGGCGGAGAAGCTCCGCCAAGGGCTGTCCCCAGAAGAGGTCACAATTACGCGGCCTTACAAGACGGCGAGCCTCCGCATCAGCGAGCTCGACGACTCGATCACGTCGGACGAGCTCATAGCCGCGGTGGCCAAGGGGGGCGGCTGCGACCTGCAGCGGGTAAAGTGCGGCGACTTACGGGCGGGTTACAGAGGCCTGTTTTCGGCTGTTGTGACCTGCCCTGTAGAAGCCGCCAAAAAGCTGGCCGATGCCAGGCGGCTGTTGGTGGGATGGGTGTCCGCGAATGTGGCCCTCCTGAAGGCGAGGCCGCTGCGTTGCTTCCGCTGCCAGGTGGAGGGGCACGTCGGCGCTCTCTGTCCGGCGGATATTACAGACCACAGAGGGCGCTGTTACAACTGCGGACAGCCGGGGCACCAGGCGCGGGATTGCGCCGAGGCTGCACGCTGCCTGCTCTGCAGTAAAGCCGGCAAGCCTGCCGAACACCGGGCAGGCTCTAATACCTGTGGGTCGCGTCTCACAGGCAAGAGAGCCCCGACGCGTGCCTCCGAGCGGCCAGCGCAGTCCAGGCCGCGAGAGATCCGGGTGGTAGAACCCATGGACGCCATCAATGGGTAGTCGTCCCCCTGCCATCAGCTTCCTGCAGACGAATCTCAACCACTCTGCCAGGGCTCAGGACCTCCTGCTACAGAGCATGGCAGAGTGGTCGATCGACGTGGCAGTGGCAGCGGAGCCGTACTTCGTGCTGCCCGCCAGCAACTGGGCTGGCGACGCGGACGGCACGGTGGCCATACTGCTGCCGAGGGGTGGAGGCTCTCTGTCTCTCGAAGACGTCGAGAGACAGAGGGGCTTTGTCGCCGCTCGCGTGGGGGCCATGGTGGTGGTCGGGGTGTATTTTTCGCCAAACCGACCACTACCCGAGTTCGAGGCCCTCCTGTCGCGACTCGGCGACTTTGTTCAGCGGTGTCGACCCCGTCCCGCTCTCGTCATGGGGGACTTCAACGCCAAGTCCTCGGCCTGGGGTTCCCCCATCGACAATGCCAGGGGCGAGGCCCTCGAAGAGTGGACGCATGCCCACGGACTGTCGGTCCTTAATAGGGGCACAGCCTTCACCTGTGTCAGGCGGGGCGGCGGCTCGGTGGTCGACGTGTCATTCGCCACCTTGGCGCTGGCGGGCCGGGTGCGAGGATGGAGGGTCGTCGGCTCGGTGGAGACCCTATCTGACCACGTTTACGTCAGATTTGTGGTCTCCGCCGAGTCTCGGGCCGCCGTGCCGGCTGGCGTGGCTGGGGGTGGGCCGAGATGGGCGTTGGCGCGCCTGAGCGCAGAGGCCGCGACAGAGGTCGCCGAAGTCCAGGCCTGGATGCCGGCACCGGTCTCCCCGTTCAACATCCAAGGGGAGGCCGAGTGGTTTAGAGCTGCGGCCACGGCAATTTGTGACGCCGCCATGCCCCGTGTGCGGCATACAGCTCCTCGCAGACCGCAGGTGTACTGGTGGTCGCGCGAAATTGCGCAACTGCGACGCGCTTGCGTCGCTGCGCGCCGCCAGTACACCAGACAGCGGAGGAGGAGAAGGCGGGACCCACCGCTTTTACCGGGTCTGACGCCTAGGGAGGAGGAGCTTTATGCCGTCTACCGGGCGGCAAAGACCGCACTGCAGGTGGCGATTGCAGACGCCAAGGTGCGGGCGCGCGAAGAGCTCCTGGCCAGCATCAACGCCGACCCCTGGGGACGCCCCTACCGCATGGTGCGGAACAAGCTCCGCCCCTGGACGCCCCCCCTTACGCAGACCATGCCGCCGGCGTTTGCGGATGGCGTGCTGTCGGCCCTTTTTCCGGAAGGAGCGGCTTCCAGTGCTCCGGCAATGTTCCGGACACCCGGAACCAACATTCCGTCGAGCGAGGCCGCTCCTGAAGTTACGGAGGAGGAGCTGAACGCCGCCGTCCGCAAACTACGGGCGAAGAAGGTGGCACCCGGACCAGATGGAGTCCCTGGCCGAGTGTGGGTTCTGTCCCACGGTCCGCTCGGCCACCGTCTCAGGGCTCTCTGGACCGAGTGCTTCAGACAGGGCCGGTTTCCTCAGCTTTGGAAGTTGGGGAAACTGGTCCTGATCAGGAAGGAGGGGCGCCCGGCAGACTCGCCGTCCGCCTACCGCCCCATTGTGTTGCTCGACGAGATCTGCAAACTCTACGAGAGAGTGATTGCGGACAGACTCGTCGAGCACCTCTCGCAGACGGGGCCGGACTTGCACGAGTGCCAATATGGGTTCAGGCGGGGCAGGTCCACAGTGGACGCAGTCAGGCGGGTCCAAGCCATGGCGGAGGAAGCCGTGGAGCAGCGGGAGGTAATACTGGCGGTGTCCTTGGACATCGCCAACGCGTTCAACTCCGTCCCCTATCCCTCCATACTCGCGGCTCTCCGATATCACGGCGTCCCCGAATACCTCCACTCGACCATTTCGGATTACCTTGTGGACCGGCGGGTAGTTTACCCCGGGCCGTCGCGGTGGCAGGAGCGGAACGTCGGGTGCGGGGTTCCGCAGGGTTCGGTCCTCGGACCGCTCCTGTGGAACATCGCCTACGATTGGGTCCTGCGTGGCACGTTGCTGCCGGGTCTGGCAGTGACGTGCTACGCGGACGACACTCTTGTCACCGCGAGGGCTCGGAGCCACAGGGAGGCGGCGTTGTTGGCCACAGCTGGCGTGGCACAGGTAGTGGGCCGCATACGGCGGCTCGGCCTGGAGGTGGCCCTCAACAAGACCGAGGCCGTAACGTTCCACGGCCCCAGAAACCGGCCCCCCCCTGACGCTCACATCATTGTCGGGGGGCAGCGCATTAACATCTCCGCCCAAATCAAATATTTGGGCCTACTCTTGGACGGGCGCTGGTCCTTTAGGGCTCATTTTGCCGCTCTTGCGCCAAAATTACTGGCGACTGCAGGGGCCCTCTCGAGGCTGTTGCCGAACTTGGGCGGACCAGAGGCCTCGGCGAGGAGGCTGTATACGGGGGTGGTGCGGTCCCAGGCCCTATACGGGTCCCCCATCTGGGCGGGCGCCCTGACGGCCCGAAACGTGGTGCTGCTGCACCGCGCGCAGCGAATCATGGCCGTCAGAGTCGTTCGAGGATACCGCACCATCAGTTTCGAAGCGGCGACACTACTGGCCGGTACGCCTCCCTGGGAGCTGGAGGCCCAGGCGCTCTCTGAGCTTTATGCCTGGCGTAGGGATCCCAACAACATCCGGGATCCCGGCGCCCCGAGAGCGAGGCGCACAGAGTTGCACCGAGCTGCGCTGGAGAGATGGCGGTGTAAGCTCGCCCATCCCACTGCCGGTCACGCCGTCATCGCTGCGCTGCTGCCTGTCTTCTGGGAGTGGCTGGGGCGACGACACGGCGTCCTCACGTACCGTCTGACGCAGGTACTGTCCGGGCACGGTTGCTTCGGGCGGTATCTGTGGCGGATCGGTCGTGAGGAGGCGGAGCGCTGCCACCATTGTGCGGCCCCAGAAGACACGGCGGCGCACACGATGCTGGTGTGCCCGGCATGGGATGCCGAGCGGCGCCGGCTCGCCGGAGCGCTCGGTGCAGGGGTACAGGCGCTATCGCTCCCGACCGTGTTATCATCCATGGTTGGGAGCGAGAGCGCCTGGGCGGCAATGGCGGCCTTCTGCGAGGCCGTCATGTCCGCGAAGGAGGAGGCAGAGCGGTTGAGGGAGGAGACGTCCTCCAATCCCGCTCGCAGACGGCGCGTTGGGCGAAGGCGCAGGGAATACGCCCGGAACAACCTTCGCCCACCGTAATCTCGGCCTGCAGGCGTCGGGGAGGGCACCCCGGCGCCCTAGCACTTAGCAGGCCCGTGCCGAAGTAGCGCTGCGTCCGCGCAGCCTCCAATAGGCGGTAGGGGGAGACCGAACTCCCCCCTACATTTGTCGAGGTCCGCGCCTATCTGCGGACCGAGCCCGCCGGTGCCACAGAGGTCATGCCAGTGACGATTCCTGTGGCCCGGCAAAAGGGCAGTAGGACGCCGGGGGGTTTTAGTGGGTGCGAGCCCCACATAACCACCCGGGCCGTGCCCTCGGCCCGGGGGTATGCGCAAGGCATTTCCCCCTGTAAAAAAAAAAAAAAAAAAAAGGGTACCCTCAAACTTCTTAATTATTTTTGTTGGTCCGATCTACGCAGAATGAGCTCACGGTGTCTTGAGGTCTTGCAGTGTTATGCTTAGTTTTGGATTTGATTATATTAATTACCGGATCCCAAATCGATGGAAGCACTCAGCCATCTTCTCTATTGAAATAAGGATGTTTTCTAATTTCAATAGCCCCGTGAACCATCCTTGGTAGAATTCGGTGTTCTTTCACGAGGATTTGTGGTCTATCGAATCTGATGTTATGGCGGGTGCGGTCAAGGACATGTTCACAGACTGCTGACTTCTTTGAGCGACGGTGTTTTAGGTCAGCTATGTGTTCTTTAACCCAAGTATTTACTGGTCGTTTTGTTTGTCCTATGTAAGAGAGCACATTCACAATCAAGCTTGCATACTCGTGTATCTTGTAGAGGGATGTGACACTTGACAGATGGTAAAAACTGACTGATCTTCTTCGGTGGCTTATAAAATGTTTTAATTGAAGCACGCTTCAAGATGTAGCCAATCTTGTCTGTGACTCCTCTTAAGTAAGGCAGTACTGCAGGGAGACGCTCGACTGTGGCTGGTTTCACTCAGTCACTGTGACGTTGGCGTGGGATTCGAAGCTTATTGTCGTGCAGGACTTGCTTGACATGTTGAAGCTCGGCAGCCAGATGTTTCTTGTCACAGATCCCTTGTGCTCTCTGAAACAAAGATTTACCCACGGTAGCTAACTGTGTTGGATGGTGGTGAGATTCACCGTTTAAGTACCTATCAGTATGGGTCTTTATTCTATAAACCGTATGGCTGAAGATGTTGTTGGGGTTACGGATTACTGAGACATCTAGGAAAGCTAGGGAATTGTTTGCCTCCAACTCCTTTGTAAACTGAATTTTAGGGTTAATGGAGTTAAGATGATTAAGGAATACATTAATTTTGTCAGATGGTAATATTGTGAAAGTATCATCTACGTACCGCTTGTAGAAACTTGGCTTTACAGGTGAGGTACGAAGGTCTGTCTTCTCAAAGTATTCCATAAATATTTCGGCAACCATGGGAGATATAGGGGAGTCCATCGCCACACCATCTACTTGCTTGTAGAACTGCTCCTTCCACAGTAAGTAGCCAGATTTAAGGCAGTGTCTAAATAGTTCTGAGTATTCCGCTGGCATGTTGTTCTCCGCTAGTTTCCTTTCTACAATTTCGACACAGTCTTGTACAGGTAAGCATGTGAATAGTGACTGGACATCGAAACTGATCATAGTTGCATTGTCAGTAAGATGTAGATTTTAGATCTCACTAACAAAATGATATGTATGAATCCTTTGAAGTATGAGTCCTTTGAAGTTGAAAGTTTGAGGGTACCCCGGAACAACTATGCCTTTTGGACGTCTAACACCTCAGTCCTTCCTGTGACCATGGGTGCTGCAAAGCACTCGAAACGTCGAGAACTTAAAATCAAAAATAAACCGCGATAAACTCCGTAAAAATAGTTTTATTTCATGTGTAATATTCGTGTTAGGGGCCGTCCGCAAGAGCGTTTTTTCGCTTGCAAAATAAGTGTTTAATCAAGCGTTGAAAAGTCACTTGCAAATGTTATGGGTTCACACTAATTTTAAGTGTATTTGGCCAATGTTTAGTGGAATGCTTAATCGTGTTTGTAAGATTTCTAAAAGAATTCAACTCCCCAACAATTGGTTTGACGAGGTTGTAAGGTTTGGCAGATAGGTAAGAATTTGACAAAGGTGGGCAATATAAAATAAATTGAATTTGGTAACGTAAAAAACAATTATAGATATATTACAAAATTAAATATAGGTATTATTATTGTGGGGGGCTAACAACAGAGATCCGTAGTTCCTTATTGTTTAACAGGATCAGTTTCTCTGCTCAGTCTAATGCGCAGTGTAAGAGAAATCCTTTTTAAGGGAAGCTTGAAATAAAAGGCTGGAACAATTTACGGTATACACATTATTAATCCGTTTATACAGTATAGGTATATAAGTTATTACAAAACATTCATGATGGTATAATTGTACAAAATTATTATTATACTCTTTGCTTTGATGGACATACAGCTCTTTCAGTTCTAACAAAATTTTTGCCAATCAAAAATTTTCTCAACTCATTCAGTGAAAATATTTAAATTCTAATTGACAAATCTGTCATACGTGCCAGTAGTGAGATTATAAAAAATTAAAACCTAATTGCAAACCACTTTGCTTCAACAATTATGATGTATAATAAACTTTACAATAGCTTAAATATACCAATTGTTAGATTATGACAGAATAGTTGATAAATTATAAGCAAGAGGAGCTTCACATTCAATAAGGAAATAAGGATGAAAGCTTCAACAAGGACAGGAAAATAAAATGTGGCTAAGGTCGCCAATTACTTGGCCACACAACTCGCACAACGGTGAGTTTCTTATATTCTAATTATATGATAATAAAGATCTAAAACACTGTAACAATGATTACATCTAAGACGGAAAAGGATAGAAGTCGTTTTATTAGTCAATTTTAATTTGGACTACGGATTAAATTGTCCCGTATGTATTGTACGGAGTAAATTTGCTTTCACATAATCACGATTCCAATTTTCAAATACCTGTATATGTGGAAGTAATAGAATGACATTACAATAAACAGTACTATCTAAACGGCCTTCGGGGCTTGATAGTTTTGCCAGGCCATCCACAGTTTCATTGCTCTGAATACCCGAATATCCAGGAATCCAGGCCAGCAAAATATTTTACCGGATTCATATGTTTGCTAAATGGATTAGCATGCAGAGATTGCAAGCAACTAAGAGAATCAGTAAATATAATGGAGTAGTTTATACTGTTACGTTTAACTAAATGCCGACTAACGTTAACGTGCGAAGTACTTTATTAGGCGCTGTACACACAAAACAGTTCGTCAAACACTAGTACACACAAGCACTAAACACTCACTAGTACTTCTCTCGTTAGTACTCAAATACTTACTCATATACACAAAATCTTGGATTTCAAAAAAAGAATCACCAAAGCGATTCATAATTGGAGGAATGTTCGAGTAACATACATACTAAAAAAAACATACAGTCAAATTGAGAACCTCCTCCTTTTTAGAAGACGGTTAAATAATACCCTCTATTCTTAATGATCGATATAAAATTAGAGTGATTGGTGATGTTTCGAAATATCAATCTTGTCGATCAGTCTATGTATCGATGTATGATTTAAGGTTTTGTAAAAAAAAAACATCGCTTCAAAAATATCGATAGACCGAAGTTTTTTTATGCAGTTTTTTTTTGGATGTCTGTTTGTCATTCTGGTTCAAAAGTTGTGATGCATGTTTCAAACACTTGCGGGCATCTGCATGAGTTGGAATTTAGCATACGAATAAAAAAAATATCAGTAATTTTGAAAAATATAGCGACATTCATCATGTAAATACACGGAACAAAGATGATCATATTGTACATTCCACTCGTCTCCACAGAATTAGTAATTCTTTCATGGGGCAATGTATACGCTTCTACAACAAATTACCCATAGATATCCGAAACATGCCTATCAATAAGTTTAAAAAGGCAATTAAAACTAGACTCTGTAAGAAAGGGTGTTATAAAATTTCGGATTATCTTGACGATAAAACAGATTGGGTTTGAGCAGCTCCTCAATCAGCAACATTTATAAATGATATATAATACAATTTTTAAAAAACAAATAAATGGTTATCGGAAATGCCATACAAATTAAATTAAAATACTAGCCCACTGAGTTTCTCGTCGTTCCGATCCGGTGGTAGATGTAAAAAATGTAATAATTTTGACGTTTGTAAGTGCTTATGTATTGGCCTATACAAATAAATGATTTTTGACTTTGACTTTGAATATAAATTCAGTGACAATGCAATAATATAGTTCTTTAGAGGTATGTATGCCAACACTTCATATGTTATGTGTTGCCTATTATAGCACCGATATATCGTTTTAACCCTTAGTGCTGAATTCCATGTCACTGCACGCTACACGTCCCTCTGTGAAGAAGCACGCGCGCTGACTGATCTAAAATAATTATTTGTCAATCTACCTATTTCTCTATTTATCTGGACAGGAAAGATGGAGAGACATACGAATAAAGAAAGCCCAAAAATCGTTGATGTTTCGATACATCATCAATCACTTTCATTTTCACATGATTCTTTTACACGACAACAATATCATATTATATCGATACATTGATGATTATCATAACGATGACTGCATCACCTAAAAAACCTTAGTCGGCATCGGGGTCGGGTGAAGTTGAATCCAACTCTGACTCCGACCTGACGGCCTTGTAATGGCGTCTCAAGGCAGTCATGTCGGAGTCGGAATCGGCAAGTGTGATCACGGCTTAATGGCGTCTCAAGGCTGTCAGGTCGCGACGGCCGTTTTGAGGGTAATCGAAATGGCACGTTTTATCACTTTGTTTCAATTACCTTCACTCATGCACTTCTTCTTCTTCTTCTTCTTCTTCAGCCGAAAGACGTCCACTGCAGGACAAAGGCCTCCCCTAAAGACCGCAACAACGACCGGCTTTGTGCTGTACGCATCCAACTTCTACCCGCGACCTTCACCAGGTCAGCGGTCCATCTTGTAGGGGGCCTGCCCTCTCCACGTCTTCCGGTACGTGGTCGCCATTCGAGAACCTTTCTGCCCCAAAGGCCGTCAGTTCTACGAGCGATGTGGCCCGCCCACTGCCATGCACATATTATAAGAATACATAATGGTTATATTCCACCAACAGTACACATTATTATTCGAAATAACACAAGTTTCGGAAATTAAGACAAATTGACAACACTTTGACTTCCCGCCAAAAAAAAACACTACTTCACATGAAGTGAAACTATTTTCTAAGAACTCAGTACTAGAGGTGGGCGATTATGAATGATTTACATAATCGAGACATTAACTAATTACTAAAATTGATAATCGATCATGAAATTAGTAATTACTAATTTTCATAATCGAATGACGTTACTAATTAGTATTACTAATTTTAGTTCAGTCATAATCCCGTCAATCGTTTGCTGTGATCGTTTGTTATTCGTTGCGTAGCACAGTCGTGTTTTAGTTGTTGTGGTTTGTCTTTTATTTATATTGAACCAAAAACTATGATTAAATATCTTATAGGATACCTTTTAAGCGCAAGTTCATGAATAGTAATATTTTTTCAAATATCTAATTAAACATGTAAAAAATACTTTGACAACTCTATTACTCAGAAGCGTACGCTGCTGGCACAGCAGGTGTATACAGTGAGCCCGCGCCAAGTGCCGTCGCATCATTCGCATCGGCCAAGCCGCCGCGCGTGGCTCGTAATCGAAATTAGCTATTGACTACTAATCCAGTACTAATGGTTATAATCGAGCTATCTTGAGATATTTTTGTAATCGAATGATTCCATTAGTATGTCTCATAATCGCCCACCACTTCTCAGTACCACTACTTCAGTCATACATTCATTTGTTTTGTTTTGTTTGGTTCTGAATTATTCTAAAATCTAGAAACGTAGTGATTATATACTCTTTGTCTAGAACTAACTGTTCCAACTTGTTCTAATTGGTCTATTAATTCTGCAAATATGACACCAAAGAGAATATAATCACTACGTTATAAGAGGCGGAACTTCATACTAGAGCACGAAATCGCAAATTATATGGAACTGACGGGCAAAGTTCTACCACCATGATAAGATTAAATGTTATTGCTGCCAACATAAAATAATGATATGCTGCCAACCTAATAAAACAATACTGCCAACATAAAAAAAAGAATAGGGATGTAGCCTTGACGTTAAATTTAATCGATCTATCGATATCGATATGTAACATTTTTAGGGTTCCGTAGCTTTACAGGTTCAGTGTACCTACTGAGGGGAATACTACCATATTCCCCTGTCTAAAGACGTGAATATATAATAAAAATGTACCGCTTTAACTACAAAAAAATACTTCTTCATTGAACAATAATTACTTAATAATTATTTAATAATAATTACTTTGGTTCGATTCGCACTCGAAGTGATAACTTTTTCTTTCTATTTCGAATCTATTATAAAAATAAAACAACATATTTGGATAAGATCAATCACTTCCACGGCTATTAACAATGTAATAATTATTTGAAACAAACAACCAACCAACCAAAGATGCCCCCACCGGGCATCTTTGTTTGGGTGCTAAAAAAATATATAAAAACAGTTATAGCATGAGAGTAAACATCTATTCATCGCACAAACATTTTCTAATTGTACCCGGAACTTTCATTAATAGAAATGAGTACTTCAATACAGTGTAGTACTTTTTAAAATATAAAACTAAAAAACAGGCAACGAAAATCTTACTGCAGTAATTATGATCTTTAAGAAAAGACTTTGTGTGGTCCTTGGCTTTGTGTAATGGAAAATATTTTAACAAATCATCGTCCAATGCTTTTATAGCGATATTTACGGAAGGAACAGCTCCATTCTTTAAATGTGTTTTTTTTTTATTAAAATCTTTGGGACGGAAATGCCTGCCGCAAATGTATCTTAATTGATGCAGCTTTTCTATGGGAATATACGCCAAATCTTCATTTCCACATGCCGCCACTCATTGTTTACATCTGTAAAAATAAGGTTGCGTGTCAAAAAGAGGTAAAAAAAAAACTACTATAATCTTTGATACAATAAGACTAATTATTTCTTTAGCATTGAAAAACATAGAGTACCATATGCTTTGGTATTAAATTCATATTATTAACATTACGAATATAAGGTATCGATAACATGACTACATCACTATTTTTACGTAGTTCATATTTAACTGAATCGCAAAAAACTTTTGACTGTAAATCAATGTAAAATAGTATTATTGCAGAAACCTAAGAGCAGAAACATATTACCGATCTTCATCCAGAGGAAATTGAGCCATAAAAATTCTTTTCTGCTCACCCACCAGACTTGTTTTTATTTGACAGAACTCGCATTCAATTTTGCTCATTTTTGAATTCAAAACGGGATACAGAAAACAAAGCTAATTATATTTATACATACAACAACAACTTCTAAACAGATTTTGAAATAACGAAATTAATTTTATATAAAGATAAATAACTTCATTACGTCAACCAAAGATAAATGTCAACTTCAAATGACAATTAGAGTTGACATATCGAATTCAATATGGCGGAACAGTATAATGCACCTAAGTTGAAAAGTAGGCAGTTATAAAGTTTATATTGAGCATACACGGCTTTCGCTTTCAACGGGCTTAAAAAGACAGTGACTTCAATACAAATCGTTATTCCTACAGAACTTTCGCCAGTCGTATGACACAGACAGAAGCAAATATGTTGTAATCTTTGCAGAAAAGTATGAATCATCATAACCTGTGAATCCTGTGATCATATATCAAAGAGAATATAATCATATACATACTATAACTATGTAAGTTACTCACATCCTTAGATAAATCACTAAGTTTTAGTTAAAGCTTACATCATAAAGAATTTGTTAAAGGCCTATCGAAACTGGTAAACCAGATAGCTCGGAGATAAAAAAACATGGTTAAAATAGCAACTTTTGTGTTCTTCGACCTGGAAACAACGGGACTTCCGCATTTAGAAAGAAATAGTACAAAAATAACAGAACTGTGTTTCGTGGCTGTATCAAGAAACGATATTGAAAATGCGCCTGATATCTCTAAACTTTGTGCAAGCAAATTATCATTGTTGTTCAATCCGCAGAAGAATATCCAACAGAGAGCCGCAGAAATTACTGGTTTATCCAATGAAATGTTAAAAAATGCGCCAATATTCAAAGAAAAGATCGACACAATATGTACATTTCTAAAAGAATTACCTGCCCCAGTATGCCTTATTGCTCACAATGGTGATATATTTGATTATAAAATACTGTTAGCTGAATTTTTAGACATATCTGAAACATTACCAGCTGATTTGCTTTGTGTTGATTCTTTAAAAGGTTTTAAAAGTATACTCAGAAATAACTGTAATAAGAATTATCTGCCAAGTTCTCAAACAATAGTAAATGATTCATTGACAGATGAGGATTGGTCAGAATTAGACATAAGTAACAAGGACTGGGAGAGCTTAGATGCACTATGCAACTCTTTTTCTGAGATGCCAATTGATGAGTCTACTCCAAAAAAAGTTCAAAAAAAAAGAACAAAAGCCCAGGGTAATAAAAATATATGTTATACTTTGAAAAGTTTGTATGAAAGATTTTTGGGTAAAGAAGTTATAAATGCTCACAGAGCCGAAGATGACTGTATGATGTTATTAGAATGTGTGATTGCTGCCAAAGAGTTTTTAAAATGGGCTGATCGAAATTGTAAAGTTATTCATTCTATTGAACCATTAGATCGTAAAAAATATGTGATATGAGTGCCACAGTACTGCTATATGGTATTTCAATGTATCTATCATCGTGCCAGATCTCTTGCCGGTAGGCAAAAAGTACAGAGCTCCAACTGGTTCTTTCCATACAGACCTCTCTGGCTTCCACTCTTATAGTTCAAACCATATACATTTACCAGTTACGGTGACTCTTGACATTCTTATTTTAAAAATTATATTTACAAACAATAAGTATTTAAGATGACTGAAATGTATAGCTTATTTTTGTTATGTTTATAATCATGTATTGTTTTAGTTAAGTACTTACTGGTATTTTTAAACTTTTATGTATTTTTGATGATCTATTTTAGTTTTTAATCCAAGTGAGGATATGTCACATCATTTGACATTATTTATTATGTGTTGTAGCTTATTTTTAACAATATTTTCAAACTGCTGTTTTTACATTTTCAACTGAGGTTACCCTACGTTCGCATGAGCGCATTTTAAAAGCGCGTTAGTAAAGCGCTGGAATTAAATAAATAGCTAAAAGTACATTTTTTTCATATACTGTACAGTGCTTCAGCACTGCGAGTTGAAAAATCGTCCGTGCGAATGCCTGCCTACTGTCATGAAATGGGAAAAAATTTAAAACACTTTCTGAAGGGTTTTAAGGTTTTATTTAGTCTAGTTTATTTTTCTTATTTAGTCTGATTTATTAATTTACTAAGTATGTAAATGTGTGGATCAAGTAAGACTTGTAAGCACTAGTAAATAAAAATAGTGTTTTTTTTTATACATATTGATTTAGAAGTTGTGTAAATAAAAATCTTAATAGTGTCTTAGTATAACATATTTATTTACACATCTATCTCATCATGCTAGATTCCCTGTGGGGTAGGCAATATATAATATTATTGTAGTAAGTGTAATGTAAAACACAAACATTTATGTAGCTATGAATTTATGATAGCCAGAATGAAATCAACAATATTATTTATATAATTTAGACTACATTTTATTGATTTTACTCTACTAATAAAACATACTTGCAATGACTTGTTTTTATTTATGATCCCTAATCAGACGACAACTTAAACGGATATAAATGCAGTTTGTGTGTCATTCTATTGCCGCATTTCAGATGTTTACTCAATAGATCTAGTATATATTAGATTTTATTGTGTGTGTGTGAATGATCTACGCTGTTGGCCGTGGGGCCTTTACAGCTACACCGGACAAGAGGGCGAGCGTGCAACCACTACGCTCAAGCCAGAAGGGCAATGGGGCAACTAGCTCAAGGGTGCCTCAAGGAGGAACGGCCTCGGCTTGGGCAGTCGCTATGGGGGAGGGCGCATACTAGGTGTCTCGCCGTGGTCCTCTGCACCGGCCGGCGGGTAAAGGATTCTTCGACCTCGCCGGCGAGGTCGGTGTCTGATCCTGTGTGCGGTATCTGTATCCGAAAGAAGGGATGTAAGGGCATCGGGAGGGTCGGTGAGAAAATGCCGCGGACGGCGGTAGCGGTTGATAGGAGTGGAATTAGTTTTGTAGTTGGCGGCGGCTACGATTAGCGGATTACTATGATTGGACGCGTTCGTAAAATATCGGGCTGTCGCCTTTTTAATAAAGGCGCGAATAGGTTCGAGACCCAAGATCGGATTGGAGGCATATACTAGATCTATGATTTACCCTGCTTGGAATTTAGCGTGATTATACGCACAGACAGCAAAAGACCATACGCGAAACTCATTTATTCATTCTTGTTCAGTGTCAATATTTTGTAATCTGTAATGGGGTTTCGTTTCGTTCGTTCGTTCGTTTGCTCTCTTACTAGTCTGTGGTTCGTTTGACATCTGTGATTGGCATCTGTACCGTAAAAATTCTATTTTATTTCAGGGGCAAATAAAATTAATTAAAATATACAATTAATTTTACGAACAGCTTCAATAATGTCGATTATTGCAGTAACGGGTATACCCTACAAGGCAAGTAATCAAGTTCATTAAATATTATTTTAAGGTTATGTTTGTTTACAAAAAGATCCGCTCCTGTCCTTTACACGAACGACATTCCTCGTTCGAGTAAGGCGCATCTAGCCCTATTCGCGGATGATACCGCTCTCTACGTCTCGCATAGGAATAAGGGTTTCATTACCAGACACCTTTAGGCATCCGCCAATTCCCTAGGGAATTGGTTCAGGAAGTGGCGTATTGAGGTGAACCCGGACAAGAGCGCTGCGGTGTTCTTCTCCAGAGGTGCCACCCCGCGCCACTCCCTGCGCCGCCCTAGAAGTAATCTCGGCCAAGTGACCATGTTCGACCAACCCATTCCCTGGGTCAAAGAGGTCAAATATCTAGGGGTGACCTTAAACAGTACCATGTCCTTCGGCCCGCACATCAAGCGGGTCCGTCACCGAGCATCATTTGTGCTCGGTCGTCTCCATTCGTTAATCTGCAAGCGGAGTAAAATGTCCCTTAGAAATAAGGTGACACTTTACAAAACTTGCGTTCGACCCATCATGACTTATGCGTGTGTTGTGTTCGGGCATTCGGCCCCCTCTCACATCGATAAACTCCAAGTGGTTCAAAACCGCCTCCTCCGTAAAGCCGTAGGAGCCCCCTGGTTCGTACGGAACGTCGACCTCCACTCCGATCTAGGTCTCGAACCTATTCGCGCCTTTATTAAAAAGGCGTCAACACGTCACTTCGCGAACGCATCTACCCATGCGAATCCGTTAATCGTAGCCACCGCCGACTACGATCTCCCCCCCGACCCCTGCCGCCACCGCCGGCCGCGACATGTTCTCACCGACCCCCCCGATGCTTTGTCATCCCTTCTTTCCGCTCAGAATACGGGCGACGACGACGACGTAGTAGTAGATCCCCTCCCATAGCCGGCGGTTGACCGGTGCACTTAGTAGTGCACCCGTCCCCCTACAGCGACTGTCCCAACCGAGGGCACCTCTTCGTGGCGCCCTCGAGTATGTCGCCTCTTGCCCTTCTGGCTGGCTAGAGCGTAGTGGTTGCACGCTCGCCTTTAAGTCCGGTGAAGCTGTAAAGGCCTCGCGGCCAACAGCGTACATCATTCACACACACACACACAATTTACAAAAAGTATTTTTATTTCAGTGGAATTTAGAGTCTGTAGTTAAGACGTTAGCGAAAGCTATTAAAGGGCATTTCGAAGCGCTGAACTTCAAACCGAGCAGGACCAAGCTAAAGACTTGCTATTTGAGACTGTCGGAAAAACTGGACCCAGTTCGGGTTTTGACTGCGATAAATAAAGGGAATTTCGGTCAAAAGGTCAAGTTTCACGCTCATATACCACAAAATATCCCTGATGTAAGTATTTGCTAATATTGTAATTAACATTTTCTTGTATTCTTCGTAACCGGTGAGCGTGTATGAGACGAACTATGAGAGTACAGGAATCCAGAGAGGTATATAAAGAAAGAACCTGTTAGACCCTCTCTACTCTCTGTCTATTCCGCAAGGCATCTGCCTAATGATATAGATAGATAGAATATTTACTTGGTATTTGGTCTGTAAGGATAAACCTGTTGGAACTTTGTAATCTCTGCCTACCCCACAAGAGATCTGGTGCGGTGATATATATATAGATATTTGGGTTTTTTTTTATTTTATTTTATTTTATTTTTTATTGGTCTACCAACAATTGTTACACTATAACTTATGTTATTAACTAGGGTTACATATTCACTTAATCTAAGTGCACAATTTTAATGGGCAAACACAACATGCAAAGTTATGGAACTGTTAAATTAATAAAAGATAACCACTTCAACTGAAGTGGTAAAAGTGACAAAGTGACAGACAGAATGAACAAAAAAAAAAAACAAAATTAAAAATAAAATGACAAAATAAAAAGATAAAAAGAGAGCAACAAATTGAGTGATTAAACTTTATTAGACATACTTAAATTGTGGACTTGGTTCTTGAGACTTTTAGTCGATATGCCAAACACATCAATGAGCTTGTCGTATTTGTTATATAATTTGCATAGCCTTGACACAGGTGAGTTACTACCTAAGACGGACTTTCGAAAAGGTGGGCATAAAAGCTTAATGGGTTTTCTAGGCATTTTATATGGAACGTTGAATTTAAATTTTGACAAAATTTCAGGACAATAAATTTTGTGAGTTAAGATTTTATGTAAGAATAGCAATTCAGATGAGTCTCTGCGCTTATCTAATGACACCATTTTAAATGTTGTTAAACGTTTTAAGTAACTCGGTTGTCTTTTAGCGATGCCTGCGGTGTAAGCTAAGTGATTCAGAAAACGCTTTTGTACTTGTTCTAACTATGCGTTGCAAAGTGAGGACGCCACACGACCGCACAGTTCTCAAGTATGCTACGAACAAGGCTGTTGTAAAGAACAATTTTTGTTTTTGGGCATCGAAAAGATTTAGTGTTTCTAATTACAAAACCTAACATTTTTGAAGATTTTTTGACCACATTTTCAATGTGAGGAACAAAAGTGAGTTTGTGATCAAGAACTACACCTAAATCTCTAACAGTACTCACTTTTTTTAGTGGTGTACCATTCATGTAGTATTTGGTATTCCTTAAATTTCTTTTACGAGAGAAAGTAATGTACAAGCATTTCTCAATGTTAAGTTGCATGTCATTTGATTTACACCAATCCAATAAGCTGTTAATGTCATTTTGAAGTAAAACTACATCTACCTGGGAATCTATGACTCGTGCTATTTTAAGGTCATCTGCAAACATATAAGGAGTAGAATAAATAAAAATATTTGGAAGGTCATTTATAAAAATGTTGATCAGTATTGGTCCTAAATGGGATCCCTGTGGAACACCGGAAGTAATGTTAAATGTATTGGACTTGAATCCATCTACTACGACATAATAATTGCGGTTAGTTAGGTACGAGCTAAGCCATTTTAAAAACATACCAGTAAAGCCATACGCTGAGAGCTTTTGTATTAACAGTTGGTGAGAGACCTTGTCGAAAGCCTTGCTAAAGTCCGTGTACACCACGTCAATTTGCTTATTTGCATCAATAGACTCAATAGTATTCTCAATGAATGTTACTAAGTTTCTACATGTTGATCGTGCAGGCACAAAACCATGCTGACAGTTTGAAATGTATTTCTGGAAGTAATTTTGAATATAAGGACAAATTATAGCTTCCAAGACTTTACCTATTACAGGAAGAATTGATATTGGCCTATAGTTTGTAACGTTAGTTATGGTACCAGATTTCGGAATCGGAACAACCTTAGCTAATTTCCATTGGTCGGGGAAAATGCCAACACTGAGTGACTTATTAAATATTAAACTAAGAGGTGTTGCTAACTCATTAGCGCAATTAACTAATAAAATTGGAGGAAGATGATCAGACCCAGGTCCCTTATGAATATCTAGCTGGTTTAAAAATGTAATTATAGTTTGTTTCTGAATAGCTAAACCAGAAAAACAGTCGGAAGTAGTTTAGAACGTGTGCACTCACGGTATGAGTGCATAACTATTTGTTAAAATTATTTTAAATACATATATAAGTAGTAAGTTTTAAGTTGTGCTGGTATTGTGTTCGTGTCAAGTTTACCGTTCGTTTTAAGTTATTTGTTTTAAGCTTCATACGCGCACGTCACTTGGGGTTCCACTGAAAATCAGCGCTGTGTTGTAGTTCACGCTGCAGCACAGCTTTATGCTGAGTGGTACCCTATTAGTGCGGCTACATAGTATGTACATGTTACTTGTTTTATTTTATTTTATAGTTGTCATTTTGTGTAGTGTACTTTACTTTTAGCCTATCTAATAACTGTTTCTTTCTTTCTTCTTTCTTTCTTTTTAAGTTATTCAAATATGTAGATGTCGTATGAACATCAACTCTTTGACTTGTTTGACCTGTCTGATTATATACTGTTGAGAAATAGGAGCCAAACATATTACATATATCAGGTCCCTTGTGAACTGTTATTTCTGCATTAGACATGGATGAAGGGTAATTGCTGGCAACTTTTCTTTTTGATTTTATAAACGACCAAAAGAACTTAGGATTTGTAGTTATTTTGTCCTCGAGATTGTTTACATATGTAATGTAACATCTTTTTGCAAGTTTTTCACACCGTTTACTACACAAACGTAAAGAAATCTTGTCCATTGGGTTTTTATAGGTGTTATATCTTCTTCTGTACTTGTTTTTCTCCTTTAGCAATCTTAATAGAGTTTTATTAAACCAGGGGGGATTTTTATAATTTTTTTGACTCTGAGCGGAGGTGAATATTAAGAGGAGGGTGATAGGGATCAATATTGCATAGGCTATTAGATGCTTCAGTTACATCACAAAGTGTTATATTTGTGAGAACCAAGTCCAAAATTTTGTGCTTATTGTTGAGAATGTTGTTATGTTGATTTAAGTTATTAGTGTGTGTGAAATCTATAAATTTTTGACAGATTGCTGATTGCGAGGTAGAGGTACAAGGATCTGTAAGATTGTCAACTATATTCCAATTTATTAAACTTAAATTAAATTCGCCAATTAGAATTGTAGGTAAATTTTTTTTTTCTAAAATGGAATTGCAATTATCTACAAAGTGCTCAATGATTGAAGGTTGCAGAGGTGGCGGTAAATCGACCGCACATATCGCTATTTTGAAACTAGGTTCTATCTCTACAGTCACCCACAAATCCTCGCACCTGCTCTCCCAGTTACTTGTTCTATTCGCAACGAACCTTTTGGAAATAGCAACTAGGACTCCTCCACCAGCCTTCCTGTGATGAAATCCTGATGATTCTCTATCAGGCCTAAAAACGTTGTAACTGTCGTCAAAAAGTTCACTGGTAAGAATTTCACTGTTAAGCCATGTCTCTGTTAATACTAGTGCGTCATATTTGAAGCAAGTTAAATTACAATAAAAATTCTCAGATTTAGTCCGCAATCCGCGAACATTCTGATAGTATATGTTAAAAGAAGCGAATTTTATTATTAATACCAAAATAAGACGTAAACAATAAAAAATGCTTCTTATTTCTAAGTTATTTTTTTAAGCGTATCCATAAATTTTATAATTTTATATTCTGATTCGTCTGTTTTTCTCATGTAAATACGCCCTTCTCTTATCCAAATGTGTTTGTATCCAGCTTCCTTTGCCTTTAGACGTGTAGCCGCGTGCAATGCCTTGGTATTCGGGCTCAGATGTTCAGAGATGAAGATCGGTGACTTCATACCTTCGAAACCTAAATGGATAGTATTCAATTTTTCTTCAAAAGATTTAGTTCTATTAAAGTTAATCGAGGCAGCTAAGAAAGTATCGCGTAATCGAGGCGTATTGAACTGGACAACTATAGATTTTGGCCGGTTATTATTGTTATTTATCTTCATTATGCGCGTGCATTTTGATATACTATCGTCTTTAATATCGCAGTTTATTGCCTTCCCTATTTGTTTTACGATATTCAGCAAATTTTCATCTTTCTTCTGGGGGACACATTGAATTTCTATATTATTGGCTCGAGCTTGTTGTTCTAAATTGTTTATGCGTGTCGTCATATCTTTTATTGTGATAGACATTCTGCTATTTTCAGTTGCCAACTCTTTGATAGTGTGTTTAGTCTCTTCATTTCCTTTTAAAATGTCGTCATACTGATCACTCATGTAAGTAACAGAGTTTTTGAGTTGTTGAATTTCATCCCGCATCGACTTCAATTGAACGTTTAGTAATTCGGTCATAGTCAAAGTAAATCTATCAAGCAAAGTTTGCATCTGTGACTGCATCACATCTTGTATGATTGAACGAACTCCATTTTCGGTTAATTCTAAGGTTGATGAACCAGGAGGAGATTGCAGAGCTTGCCTCTTGTTAGAACGTATCGTTATGTTTGGGTTAAAGCGGACCGGAGTGTTGTCATTATTTTGTCCCTTAGGATTACTTGCGATACATAGGGGACATAGCCAGGATGATGACTCAAATGATAGGTCTAAATTGAGACAGGTGTGATGAAATGCCTTTTTGCATTTTTTGCATTTCAAAAAAGTATTACACTTCTCGTCAGCAGCACAGCAACCCCAACATTCTTTAAAATCCTCCATTCTAATCAAAATTGGTCGTTATAACTGCCTGTTAAGAATCTCTCACTAAAAAAGGCCCTGGTATAAAGCTTCTTTTGAGGTTTTTGGCGGGAAGTCGAAGAGTGATGTTGTCAATTTGTTTTAATTTCCAAAACTTGTGTTATTTCTAATTATAATGTGTAATGTTGGTGGAATATTAACCATTATGTGTTCTTATATGTGCATGAGTGAAGGTAATTGTAACAAAGTGATAAAACGTGCCTTTTTGACTTCCCTCAAAACGGCCGTCGCAATTGGTATGTAAAGTATCCACCGCTTTACTATCCAAGGTGGGGTACTTCATTAATTTCATTATCATCGTAGTCATCAAGTTCATCGTGAAGTTGAATTAATTGAAACAAACACGATTATATATCTCACTGGACACTGGCAAAATACACTTAAAATTAGTGTGAAGCCATAACTTAAAGAAGAAGAAGAAGAAAGCTTCTTTTGTTTCGATGCTTAAAACATACCAAATCGCACACTAATAAATGCACCCAAACAGTGCCGCCTACCGACTGATCGGCTAAAAGGTCGTATACGCCGTGCAAAGCGCGTCGCTTACGCATTTTGATCAATATCCGCAGTCTGCTAGAATTGACGGTACATTTAAATGTTGAGATAAAATTTTCGTACAAAGTCTTTATAATTGCGTCCTGTTCCAATGCAAAAAGCTGTAATCTTTATCACTCACAGTTAACTCGTATGTTGTCCTTCAGTTATTGCACACTCACTGCACTGTAACTCATCTTCAAACAGTTGTAAATTGCTTTTTTTGTCGCGAGCTTAGAAACGGTGTTGATCTGTCGAGAGCTTTTTCTTAGTTCTATCTATATCATCATGCAGCCATCTAGATACCTTGTGAAACAGGTAGGAAGTACAGTATGTGTATATTTATATTACGCACCTTCAGAATGATACACACTTAACTCAAAATCTAAGAAATCGGGTTATGGTCATGGAGGGCCATTAAAAGGTATGCTGTAGTTGGTGAATATTAAAACAGCCGCGTTTTTATGGTATCATTAATAAATACGATACTTCGGTCTCTTTCACTTTCCCTACCTCTACCCGCGCTGCTTGGTTCTGACGGAATGTAATTAGTTTCCCAAAAACTTGATTTTTTGAGATAAGTCACTACTGTTCTGAAGGTGCGATTTGTATAAATGATATTTTCAATTATTTCTGTAAAATTTGTTACTGTCCTCTCTCATTTCATCTTTCTATCACTCTTAAAGGTTTATTGTGAGAAAAGTCAATTTTGAGTTAAGCTCACCTTTGTACATAATCTTTCCCATTTTATTGTTAACTAGTTCCTGCCTACAACTTTGTCTGTGTTGTTTTTAGAGAGTAACCTTAAATTTTTTCGGCATAGAAAGTATCCTATGTATTACCCGTGTAAAAGACTTTCTGTCCTGTAAAACATGAGAACTTTTACATTTAAAAAATTATTATCATTATTATTGTAGCTTCTTTCACCCAGTCAGTCTTACTGAATGGTCCCTGCAAGGGTATAAGCCTCCTCCATCCCATTCCAGTTTATCCTGTCCTGAGCAATGCTCATTTAGTCCATTGTAGCTATTTTGATAAGGTTGTCAGCCCTAATAAAATGATTAGGATTGTGAATATAATATGTGTACAATAAAGAATAAATAAATATCAACTATATACTCAAAGGCTTATGTTAGGTAGGTAATAGGCTTATGTATGTAAATAAGCAAAGAGCAGAAGTTAATGCTATTACAATTACCACTAAACAAGTCGAGTAAGAATATTGACAATTAGCATGACTCAAATGAGAGCCTTCTGATCACAACTGCATATGTTTCCAGTATACAGTTGAAACAAATAACATGATTATAGAAAGGCGAAACCATGAGAAAAAAGCCCTAAAAGTGGAACTTGGAAGAGCTAAAGGCAAACTCAGCTCCAAAACAGAGTTTGCAGCAGATAATGTTCGAGGAGTTAACAACACCTGGACAAATAAATGTTCAGAGGAAAAAGCAATAGTAAAGCATGTAACTTGGTGGACACCTGAACTTGCAAAGCTGAGGCTAGAAACTCGTCGGGCATTCAACAAAGCAAAAGCAATGAAGAACTTTAATGAATACTCCCAGATACTGACAAAGTTCAACAAAGAAGTGCGGAAGGCGAAAAGAGCTGCTTGGACAAGGCAGTGCCAGAGCACCAGCAGCTTACCAGAGGGCATGAGACTCACCACAGCAATGTACCCTGCCAAAATAAACCCACACCCCAAAGTAAGGAATGATAAATAATAATAATATAATTATTTATTACAGGCACCAGAAATTGTACAATTTACAGGCCCATATAATATATACCCTACAGACTTACACACGTTAGTCTGTAGGGTAGTGGCCTATCCAAACCCACAGAAATTTCGGCTCTTCCCCCCTGCTGGAATCAACAGCCTGGTACAGGGAGTATTTGGTTCTTCAAGTACGTAAGAGCATTAGGGCAAGGACAGCACAAAATATCTATCACCAACTCTATAATCTTGTGATGAACTCATTTCTGCAAATCATAAATACTGGTCCTTTCTATACTTACTGCAGGTGATATTTTTATACTAGTTAATGGAAAAATTCCAAATACAGTGTCAACATTTATGCAAGAATGCTTGGATGTGGTGACAGACTGGTGTACAACAAACAGTCTCTTAGTTAATCCAAGATGAAGGCAATTCTGTTCACATGGGTAGGGATACCGTCTGGGCTGCAAGACCTGTATTTGTATAATAAGGGGATAGAATGGATTAGTGAACTCAGATATCTAGGTGTAATACTCAACAAACAATTTCCCTGGTGCATGCTGACCATACTATTGCCAAAGCGCTGAGAGTGCTAAACATGTGTAAGCCACTGTACGGAGAAACAGCTTGAAATTATGTATTGGATTTACACTATGATGATAAGCTCTTCCCCCTGGCGGAATCCATGATTTGTTACAGGGAGTATTTGGACTGCCAGGTACATAAAAGCATTAGGGCACAGGGCAGCACAAAAGATCCCATAGGGTTGAAGAGTGCTTGAGGCAACTCTGCCCATAAAACTCCATTTAAGATAGGATAGATTATGATGGTAAGTAAGGTGGTAATACTAATGTATGGAAGTATTGTATGGTGGACAATAACTAAGACTTAAGCAGGGACGCCTTGAGGAAAGTACAGGCAATAGCCTGATTGGCCATCAGAGCTGCATTCAAAACGACCCTGACGGCAGCTATGAAGCGGATTCTTAATCTCAACCCGCTGCACATCGTCATAGAGACAGAGGCGAGGAAGGGACTCTGAAGACTAAACGAGACCGGACTATGGAACACAACAACGCCACAACATGAACATACTTCACTAGCACCAGCCAAAGTGGATGATATAAGGGATATGAAATGTGACAAAATTTTGACCACATACATGTTCAACAATGTACTCACATCCCAACTAGAGATCAATGGAAAAGGGAATTAAAGTAGCAAAGGAAGAACAGGTGAAAGATTAGCATGGGTAAGACTGCTTTAATATTCCAGGCCAAAACCTATGCGATAAAAGTCTTTGAAAAAGAAATATTGATCAGGATAATCACTGATAAGAAAATCGATATATGTAGTGACAAGCTGCTCTTAAAGCCCTCAGCTGCTATGAGCTTAACTCAGCACTATCTGATAAGTGTGCATACATTCTTGACAAATGTGGATCGCGTAACACGGTCAGACTAGTCTCGGTTCCTAGGCACACGGGGTTTGAGGTAATGAGCGTGCGCACGACTTACCTGAAAAGGGATCTGTTGGAAATATATTTCCTATTTCCCAGCCCATTCATAGGCGTACCTGACTACAGAGGCCTACTTTGCGAATATGCCAAGGAACAACATAGAAAAGAGTGGAAACAAACAGCGCTAAGACACTTCAAGGAATTTACTGACTCTTGGAGCGATGGCGATATTAAAAGAATACTAAGGTACTGCAGATGCTAACTAAGGCACCTTATTGGAGCGTACACAGACCAATATGGTACATAAAATATCTACATAAGATGAACCTATCCAATGACAATATGCAGCTCGAAAATTAAAGCTTTGAAGTATATCCTCTGTAGATGTGACGTATTGGCGGCAAGGCGATTGAATTTACTGGGGGTGGCATACACGAGAGGAAGATCATCATAATAGTATAGAGATGTACTATCAGTAATGCGACCCATGATCAAAATTTTATGTCAGAGTGGAGAAGCCATTATTTAGCTTCCAGTGTTTGTTGATGTAGTTCGTGGAATCGGCCGCTGAATGTCCTAGTGGGCCAAAGCTTTACAATGTGCTGGAGAGTCTGCACTTAGCGGAATATATGTAGGCTGAAGCGGTTAGCCTATTGTTGTAGAGGATTTCGCCAATGTCAAGTATTACGAATATTCATTTCTAAATTAATTCAACTCCCCAATGAACTTGATGACAAGGATGATTATGAAATTGATGAAGTGTCCCACCCTGGACAGTAAAGTGATGGATACTTTACATACCAATTGCTACGGCCGTTTTGAGGGAAATCGAAAAGGCACGTTTTATCACTTTGTTACAATTACCTTCACTCATGCACATATAGGAGTACATAATGGTTAATATTCCACCAACATTACACTTATAATTCGAAATAACACTAGTTTTGGAAATTAAAACAAATTGACCTCCCTTACCCCTGCCGCCACCGCCGGCCGCGACATGTTCTCCTCGATCCCCCCGATGCTTTGTCATCCATTCTTTCCGCTACGGGCAAAGACGACGCAGTCGTAGATCCCCTCCCATAGCCGGCGGTTGACCGGTGCACTTAGTAGTGCACCCCGTCCCCCTACAGCGACTGTCCCAACCGAGGGCGCCTCTTCAAGGCGCCCTCGAGTATGTCGCCCCTTGCCCTTCTGGCTCGAGCGTAGTGGTTGCACGCTCGCCCTTAAGTCCGGTGAAGCTGTAAAGGCATCGCGGCCAACAGCGTACATCACTCACACACACACACGCATGCACGCACGCACGCACGCACGCACGCACACACACACGCACACACACACACACACACACAACAAATTGACGAGATCACTCTTCGATTTCCCGCCACAACAAAGAGTTGTTGGTTGTAGATTCTTGCCAGAAGGCTTTCTTTCTGGCAGGATCAACAACCTGATACAGGGACAAAATGGGCCGAAGTTTTGGCTGAAGCCGAAGGTTTCTAGCAAGCACCGAAATTGTGCCTTTCGAAGAACTGAGAGGCTCGAATATGTAAATGCTGCAAACGGTCACCCATCTCAGGCCGACCGAGTCGAACGGTGCTTAACCTCGATCACCATAATTTATTGTATTGTTTCCTAAATAAAAAATATACAAGCGTGTCTACTACCCCCTAAGATTTTTTTTTTGAGACCAAAGGTAGCTATGTCTTTCCCCTGATAAAATCTATTTCCTTGCCGAATTTGTATGGCGAAAAGGTAACAGGCAAACAACAAAAATACTTTCAAATTTATAATATTATAGTATTTTTCACAAGGGATGGATAGTGACGCTTCTAATTGCCAAACGAAATTACTCGTAATATTTAATTCAATGGTGTTAAGGCATAAGGCGCTCGTAGCGCTGTGCGACCGCGGTGTTCTTACCGATTACAAGGTTAAGCAGCGTTCGACTCGATCGGCCCGAGATGGGTGACCGTTTGTGGCATTTTCATATTCGAGCGTCTTCGTGCTTCGGAAGTCACGTTAAGGCGTTGGTCCCGGCTACCACATAATGTGGTAGTCGTTAACCCGAGTTGTAAGCCTTAAAGGCGGCTTGATAAGTTCCAACAGCAGGTGGCCACAAACCTGCCTCCATCAATCCGCACTGGGTCCGCGTGGTGGAGTAAGACCTAATCTCTCTCACCTCGATTTGTTAGAGAAGGCCTTTGTCCAGCAGTGGGCAGTATTGGCCGATATTATATTATAAGGCATAAAACCATAAGTAAACCATAAAAAACCATTGAATAAAGTATAATTTCGTTTGGCAATTAGAATTGTCACTACCCATCCTATTCGAAAAATACTATAGTATATTTATTTGGTGAGTCCAGGGGACTTTCTCTTTAATGTTTTTTTTGTTTTCCTCTTTAATTTTTTTTTGTGTTTTTCTAGATTCCACTTGCAGCAAAGCCCCGCAAGGTACCTAAGAAATTGCGGCAAAAGCTCAAAATACCAGAAGAAGAGAAGCCAGATCAGGTATATATCCATTATTATTAACTAGCGACCCGCCCCGCCCTCGCACAGGTGAATTATACACAAACCTTCCTCTTGAATCACTCCGTCCATTGGTGAAACCGTATGCAAATCCGTTTGGTAGTTATTGAGTTTATCGCGTTCAGACAGACAGACAGACGCGGCGGGGTGCTTTTTTTATAATATGTAGTGATTACTAGCTGTCATATGCAGCTGCGCACGCGTTTATTTAATAATATCTTTATAGCAGTTATCACTGCTAGTGGTCAAGTCAGAGGTCTCTGGTTCAGACCCAGGCAGGCACCTCTGCCTTAGCAAATAGCATGTGCGTATTAAAAAAAAATTACTATCACTTGCTGTAACGGTGAAGAAAAACATCGTGAGGAAACCTGCATGCCTAAGAGTTTCTCGAAGGTGTGTGAAGTTCGCCAACCCGCACTGGGCCAGCGTGGTGGACTATGGCCTAAACGCTCTTAATTTGAGAGGAGGCCCGTGCCCAACGGTGGGACAGTTCCTTAAAAGGGCTAATATTATCTTCATACATATAGCCTATGTGTTGTTCTGATGTATATGGGATCGTCTATTAATCACTTGAGGCTGGAAAGGGCGGGAGGGGTTCAGAGGGGCAAAGGGGGGTGTAGTGAGATATCACGCTTTGTGTGTGTGTGTGCGTGCTTGCGTGTGTGAATGATCTACACCGGACAAAAGGGCGAGAGTGTAACTACGCTCGAGCCAGAAGGGCAAGGGGGCAACTAGCTCACGGGCGCCTTAAGGAGGAACGGCCTCGGCTTGGGCAATCGCTATGGGGGAGGACGTATATTAGGTGCCTCGCTGTGGTGCTCTGTACCGGCCGGCGGGCAAGGGATTCTTCGAGCTCGCCGGCGAGGTCGGTGTCTGATCCTTTGTGCGGTATCTGTATCCGAGAGAAGGAATATAAGGGCATCGGGAGGGTCGGTGAGAACATGTCGCGGATGACGAATGGCTGGGTCCTGTGGTTAAGGGTTAACCCGCATGGGACAATTTTTTTTGTCACCCACAAGTATTTGTGTCGGTCTATGTGTTCATGTATGAGAATTTTACGTTTGTAAATGCACCCGTGACACAAGAATAATTCATTGTGTGCCAACATCATCATCATCATAGTTTGCATTCAACGTAGCCCACGTTTTTAAAAAAAGAGAGAGCGGAAAAAGTATACAATAATATTTTGGCCCGCGGCCAAAATCGGAACTAACGCTGTCATCAAGTGAAATGTCACTTCTTGGACAGTCGCCGAGTTGCCATTTGCTATGAAATTTACCCAAGTTCTATTTTTAATTGGTGGTTACCAATTTTAGGAAAATTTTAGGCAAATTTTACCCCCTGTCAATGTCATCCATGAACCAAAATATCATTGTTGTCCTATATACAAGCTGTAACATAATTAACGCAAGACCTGAAAGTAGTTTGTTCTAAATGAGTAACTGAATTGATTCCAACAATTTTTAATGTATTTTACAATTTTTTTAAATTTGCAAAAAATGCCTTTACTCCTTGAGTTCGCTATAAAAATCTAAATGTGTTCTTGATTCATAGCAATAAGGAGATTTCAAATGCATCCCTAAAACGTATTTCTCAAAACGCGCACATACACATACAATTTCATTGTTAATTAGGGTATAAAAGTGCTTAAAAAAGGGGGTAAAAACCTTTAAATTTGGTTTTCGTGTTGAATATATGAAGCAATTCTCTAATTGGGGTGTCTGCGGTCTTGCGTTTATTATGTTACACCATGTGTATTAAGTGTTTGTTCCAGGTTCTTCGATTAACTCACATGGAAATTATGACCGAATTGCAATCCAAGTATCCCGGATTGTATATCTTGAGTAAAAAGACTGGACATGAACTTCTTGAGGAGATTGGAAGGGTATGGATATTATTTAAAATTAAAATCTCTAATAAAAGTTTTACTGAAAAAAAAACCATTAGTTAGTTAGTTTTTATGGTTCAAGAATATCAATAGGTATAGTTTATCTGTTCATTATGTCAAATGTAATGTCAATCACAGCGTTAGAGTATTATAGAGCGAGCGCTAAAAGGTTATATATTTGCACTGCTTACTCTTATGTCATATCAGTCATGTCAGTCAATAAGCAAGAAAGAGAAAAAAATATCTTGTCTGTTCTTATTGTTTCTTGATATTTCACGAGTATTTTAATGTGTGCTCTGCCTGGTGCCTATGAAATCCTTCTATATTTAAATTTAAGACATACATATATACACCTCATTGACTGTTACGAAGCTTGGGACAATTTTCTTGTAAAATAAAGTTTCTATTGTTTCAAACTGCTTTGATCACAGCTTATGATATAATACTGACTTTAATTAATTCTTGTTTGGTGGCTTCGCGACCTTAGTCCTATGCCTCTGAAGATCTTATTATGATTAAATGATATATGGTCCGACAAGAATCATTTTGCACGTGGCCATAATCGGAATTCGCTGGATCTGCCATTAGCTATGAAATTTACTCAAGTTCTTTTTTTTAATTAGTAGTAGTAGTAATAAGAAGACAATTTATTATTTTGTTCTATAATGCCAGCTTGATTAAGATTGTTGAATAAGTGCTCCACTCGAGTCAGGTACACCGTGCGGATCCACATGTTGTAATATGCCCCTGAAAGTAGAAACATTTTACTAAATTGTAACCCTAATTTCACACCGAGTCAATGTCATTCAAGTGCCAATAGATGCTTCATCATCATCATCATCATTTCAGCCTATACTTGTCCACTGCTGAACATAGGCCTCCCCAATCGCTTTCCAGCGTAACCGGTCCGATGCCACCTGCATCCAACGATTTCCTGCGATTTTCACAAGATCGTCGGTCCATCTGGCAGGCGGTCGTCCTACGCTGCGCTTGCCAATACGTGGTCTCCACTCTAGAATCTTTCTGCCCCAACGCCCGTCCGATCTTCGCGCTATGTGGCCAGCCCATTGCCACTTCAGCATGCTAATCCTGAGGGCTATGTCGGTGACCTTGGTTCTTCTACGAATCTCCTCATTCCTGATTCGATCACGTAGAGAAACGCCGAGCATAGCTCTTTCCATAGCTCGCTGAGCAACTTTGAGCTTTTTTATGAGACCTATTGTAAGAGACCACGTCTCTGATCCATATGTCATCACTGGTAACACACATTGACTAAAAACTTTAGTCTTTAGGCACTGAGGTATTTTGGATGAGAAGATGTTGCGCAGTTTCCCGAACGCTGCCCAGCCGAGTTGGATTCGTCGATTATTAGATGCTTGTCGCACTATAAATATTTTTATTTAAAACGTGGGTCACACAAGCACCTATTATGAGGTGTACCACTAATCAAGAGTAACATGCTTTGGACAGAAAGTATTAGATCGTCTGAAGCACATAATGGAACGCGGCGGTGAGCCCTGCACGTCGTCCTACAACTTAAGCAAATTCTATCGCCGCACGCACCCGCACTTCGGTGACTTCCAGCTCGTGTTGTCCACGCTGCACGCTGTACAGGACGCCGCCGGCCTGCCGCGCGACCAGCTGCGGGAGCCTGAGCTCTCCGCCTCGCCCGCTACGCTCTACAGTGAGTATCTCTGAGCAAGTGTACCGCCGCACGCTCCCGCACCTCGGCGACTTCCAGCTCGTGCTGTCCACGCTGCACGCTGTACAGGACGCCGCCGGCCTGCCGCGCGACCAGCTGCGGGAGCCTGAGCTCTCCGCCTCGCCCGCTACGCTCTACAGTGAGTATCTCTGAGCAAGTGTACCGCCGCACGCTCCCGCACCTCGGCGACTTCCAGCTCGTGCTGTCCACGCTGCACGCTGTACAGGACGCCGCCGGCCTGCCGCGCGACCAGCTGCGGGAGCCTGAGCTCTCCGCCTCGCCCGCTACGCGCTACAGTGAGTATCTCTGAGCAAGTGGACCGCCGCACGCACATCAAATATCTCCATGTATCTGTAAATGCTTTACAGAGAGTCAAATAACTCCAAGGTTTCGAACAAAGAGAGACCAAAGATTTAGGAGGTTATATCGGCCTCGTTTCGAATTGTCATAAAGAATATGTCGCCTTAAACAGGCCTATCATGAAAATGTTTACATACTTACCTTTTTCCTGAAAATAAAGAAATTCGTATAAATTAATTATTGGAAGAGACTAGTTTTTCTGTAAGCAGCGAGCACATTGCATGAATTAGCAGGCGAGAGAAGTCTTTAAGGAAAGAACTTGTTGGAACACTTTACACTCTGCCTACAGGTGCGATTATATTGGTAGATAATTGTGTATATATTAAAATATTATATTTCTTTACAGCAATTGACAACTTACCATTCGACAAAGTGCAACAGGCTTGCAACAAATACTCGGACAGAATCAATAAAAAGGTATTATTTTAGATCAAACTAAAATAATAATTATCTAGTGCGCTGTGTTATCTTATCGTAATATGAATGTCTTGTGTTTATTGATGGTGAAATAAATATCTGTCGCACTTGGCGCGCGTAAAGCTTATAGTTATGTTCTTAGCTTATAAATTATGTAAACAATCATTAGAAAAAAGAAGGAAAGGTTATTTTCAAATAAATTGTTGTAGGGACTTATTAAAAACGTTGATATAACTTACTAAAAATAATCTTACTTAAAAAACTTAATAACAGTACATTATTATCGTTTTAAAGACAAAATATAAAGAAATAACACGATCGAAGTAACAAAAATTTGTTTATCGATTTGAGGAGTCCTAAAGCGTTGATTTTCACTCTAACGGAATGTACAGACGTGCGCTCACGGCAGCACCCAACAAGCGAATATGGTAACGTCACGCTCGCCATACGAGCTGTCTGCGCAGTCAAAACAGTTACTCTTTATTACTACGCATTTATATCACCGGATGACATGACACAACTACCAATCTATACGTTACATTATATGAAGTAAACAATAAATTATTAGTAAAAACACATTTTTTAATGGTCCAAAAGTTCCGTCTCTATGCTGTAGGTCGCTGAGGAACTCCGTCTGAAGAAAATCCTGATAGAATCAATCATGCTTACCATAAAAAAGCATTGTCATTAGACCTGAACCAACATTTCAAATTTCAACTCCATAAGATAAGAGGAAGTGTGAAATTAAACTATTTTTCGAATTTTATCGTGGTTAATTTTTATTTTTACGTCAGACGTTTCGAGTGCTTTGCGGCACTCGATATGTCGGACTTTAAAATGAAAAATATGGTCACGGGATGGACTGAGGTGTTAGACGTCCAAAAGGCATAGTTGTTCCGGGGAACCCTTAAATTTCTTAATTATATTTGTTGGTTCGTTCTACGCAGAATGAGCTCACGGTGTCTTTAGGCCTGGCAGTGTTATGCTTGGTTTTAGATTTGATTATATTAATTTCCGGATCCCAAGTCGATGGAAGCACCCAGCTATCTTCTCTATTGAAATTAGGATGTTTTTTAATTTCAATAGCCTCGCTAACTATCCTTGGTAGGAATCGGTGTTCTTTCACAAGGATTTGTGGTCTATCAAATCTGATGTTATGGCGAGTGCGGTCAAGGACATGTTCACAGACTGCAGATTTCTTTGAGCGAGGCTGAGCGTCGAGCGAGCGAAAAAGTTTTATTTCATGTGTAATATTCGCGTATTTCGTTCTCTTAGTTCTTAAGAGGAAGTGTTTCTATTTAAGCTTGCACTTGCTTTAATTTTTTTTAAACGTAGCATCACATTATGATTTATTCCTGTGTCGTAGGTGCGTTTACTAACATGAAAATTCACATACACAAATACCCAGACCCGAACAAATAATTGTGGATCACACAAAGATTTGTCCCGTGCGGGAATCGGACCCGCGACTATTAGACACAGTGGGCGGAGCGGCTTAAGCTCTTAACCACTGCGCTAAATCGTCCGTCATTTGACCTAAACCAACATTGAAAGTTAATTTTAATGATTGATGGTGAATATTATCTCCCAGGTGAGCGAACATGTAAAGAACTTGAAGACTGAAATATCTGAAAACGACACTGAGGAGGAGATAGCGAGGAAGAAAGTTAGAGAGGAAATAAAGAAGATGGCGCCCTACCTCGCAGTGGTATGTATTGTCTATTAGAAGTGAAACTGAATTGAATAAATCAAAGACAAGTCAAGAGTCTTCGTAACAGGCGAGCGTGTATGAGACGAACTATGAAAGTGGAGGAAGCCAGAGAGGTCTGTAACTACCTGTTGGAACTCTGTTCTCTCTGCCTCCCCCGCAAGGGATCTGGAGTGATGATATAGAGAGAATTAAATAAATTATATATATTGTTGTGGCTGCCCCATTGGTGTAGTGGCGATCACGGGGTCTTGGGTTCAAATCGTAGGTCGGATAAATGTAGTTTTTTTATAGAAAAATTTCCAGCATCAGTTCGGAATAGGGAATTGTGCCAGGTATATGGCAATAGGCTCACACCCTATTACATGGGACCTAACATGTCGGCGAAAAGTGGACCTGCAACTCTCTATATATATTCCAAGCGGCGGTGCTTGGAATATATATACAAAATTTCCTGTCTATGCCGTTGGCATTTGAGGACTTTCTTCGTCTGGAGCAAATAGATGTGTCATTGGTAACAATTTGGACCCCCTAATTAAAATGCCTAAATTTTCTAATCTCCTATTTAATCACCTTAAGAGATGAATTTCTAAAAATTCCCTCTCAGTCCACACCTAGTTCATGCAAGGTTCTTTTGTGCAAAGGACATTGTTCTGCGCCCATACATGATTTGCCCCACAACCAACAGCAATGAAAAAATACTTGTAAAATTAAATAAATAAACAAATAAACACTGTCACGCCTATATTCCCCAAGCGGGGGTGGCAGAGGTGTACTGAATACACCCACTTTTCGCCGACGATGTTTCGTCCCATGTAATAGGGGGCGAGCCTATTACCATATATCGGGCACAATTCCAGACTCTGGACTCATACTGGGAAGTTTTCGTTAGAAAAACTTCATTTGTCAGACGTAGGATTTGCACCCAGGACCTCGTGATAACCAAGCGATGCGCTTTGCTACTAGACCAACGAGGCAGAGAAAAAATACTTGTATGATTTCAAATCACCCATAATTTCTCTTAAGGCATTTATTATTAAACGGACAAGCGGGGGAATCGCAATATTGCTCAAAATGTATTGTTTCAAAAAGTATGCAATTTTGAGGAGGCAATTATTCAGTAGCCATTAATACATATGATGTTATATTGTGTGTTGACATTTAGTAAAGATGTCGGCGACTCCAATATAAGTACCTCCACTCCGATATAGGTCTCGAACCTATTCGCGCCTTTATTAAAAAGACGTCAACACGTCACTTCGCGAACGCGTCTACCCATGCGAATCCGTTAATCGTAGCCACCGCCGACTACGATCTCCCCCCCCCCGACCCCTGCCGCCACCGCCGGCCGCGACATGTTCTCACCGACCCCCCCAATGCTTTGTCATCCCTTCTTTCCGCTCAGAATACGGGCGACGACGACGACGTAGTAGTAGATCCCCTCCCATAGCCGGCGGTTGACCGGTGCACTTAGTAGTGCACCCGTCCCCCTACAGCGACTGTCCCAACCGAGGGCGCCTCGAAGAGGCGAGTATGTCGCCTCTTGCCCTTCTGGCTGGCTAGAGCGTAGTGGTTGCGATATAAGTACTTACAATACTTTGAAATAAGTAGATTGCAAATTGTCCGTTAGATACGGATATTTGCCATTATTTTAATAAAATAGATAAATAATGATGGCATGGGTCAAATGTTTGTTGGTTCTGGGGCAATTTTCGACAATATCCTTTTCATTCTGAACCTTATTAGGTGTGACCAAATCCGGCGTTACTAGGCTATTCTTATGGTACTCCAGCGACACACGCTGGAGTACCACTAAGGCTTCGGCGGGGAGCGGCGCGGCAACGCCTTACCCGGTCTCGAATTCAGCGGGCAGACCGCACGGCGCTAGAGCTGCGTAGTGTTGTGTTACGAGAAATTAGTATCTTTGTTCACGAACGAAATGTCTAAACAGCGACGACAACATCTTTTTGATACTAATTCCTTCCTAAAGTTTGATTTATTGTGGGCAACAGAAAGATGTAAATTCCTACAACCGGGCGAGGAAACAAATCTATCAAATCAAATTCTATCAAAAATCATTGTATTCATTTGCTCCAACACGTCGGCGGGCATTTTGAATCTTCGGTCGTTAAAAAGCGAAAAAAGAATACTACAACTCAACACTACGTTAATGCAGACGCGCGGGCACCGCTACGCTACGTTGGTACGCACCGCTCGTACGCCGCTCGCCGCTCGCTCCCCGCGCCGCTGCCTTCGAGGCCAGTCCCATATAAATGTATGCATTGAAACGCGCCGCTCCCCGCGTCGCTGCCTTCGAGGCCAGTCCCATATAAATGTATGCATTGAAACACGCCGCTCCCCGCGTCGCTGCCTTCGAGGCCAGTTCCATATAAATGTATGCATTGAAACGCGCCGCTCCCCGCGCCGCTGCCTTCGAGGCCAGTCCTATATAAATGTATGCATTGAAACGCGCCGCTCCCCGCGCCGCTGCCTTCGAGGCCAGTCCCATATAAATGTATGCATTGAAACGCGCCGCTCCCCGCGCCGCTGCCTTCGAGGCCAGTCCCATATAAATGTATGCATTGAAACGCGCTGCTCCCCGCGCCGCTGCCTTCGAGGCCAGTCCTATATAAATGTATGCATTGAAACGCGCCGCTCCCCGCGCCGCTGCCTTCGAGGCCAGTCCCATATAAATGTATGCATTGAAACGCGCCGCTCCCCGCGTCGCTGCCTTCGAGGCCAGTTCCATATAAATGTATGCGTTAAAACGCGCCGCTCCCCGCGCCGCTGCCGCCACCGCTTCGCTCCCGCTGACTTCGTGTCCGAGGCCTAAAAGATCATTTTACGGAGAATAATTGAAATCGACGATGTTGGCCGCGGGCCCTTTACAACTTCACCGGACAAGAGGGCGAGAGTGCAGCCACTACGCTTGAGCCAGAAGGGCAAGGGGCTAGCTTAAAGGTGCCTCAAGGAGGAACGGCCTCGGCTTGGGCAGTCGCTATTGGGGAGGGCGTATACTAGGTGTCTCGCCGTGGTGCTCTGCATCGGCCGGCGGGCAAGGGATTCTTCGAGCTCGCCGGCGAGGTCGGTGTCTGATCCTGTGTGCGGTATCTGTATTCGAAAGAAGGAATGTATGGGCATCGGGAGGGTCGGTGAGAACATGCCGCGGACGGCGGTAGCGGCTGATAGGAGGGGAGTTAGAGAGAGACGAGAGACCGAGACCGTTAAGAGTTTTATTAATGTTTATTTATTATTTATTTATTTTTAAAAACGTAGCCCCACACCAGGATTTATTCCTGTGTCGTGGGTGCGTTTACAAACATGAAAATTCACATACACAAATACCCAGACCGGAACAAATAACTGTGGATCACACAAAGATTTGTCCCGTGCGGGAATCGAACCCGCGACTATTAGACGCAGTGGGCGGAGCGGCTTAAGCTCTTAACCACTGCGCTAAATTGCACTGAATATGGTTTTTCCTTTTAATTGTTATAGTTTATTATTATTTTTAGATCGTGAAACAAGTGATTACAAAACATTTCGTGCCGGAAAAGACTGCATATCACAAAATAAGGGTGAGTTACTTCATTTACTGAGTATTTCTTGTAAAATTCTGATGTTTGTATAAATAAAGAAAACAATCGTTACAGTTACAATCGCCTGAAAACTAGTACAGTAGAAGTATGGATAATAATATATTTTCAGAGCTAATGTATAGTATTTACATTACATAGCTATATTTCTGTTATTTTTATCTTAACATGACCAAATAGACCGTGTCTCATCTGAAGGGCAAGCCAAGAGTCTCCGTAACCGGCGAGTGTGTATGAGACGAACTATGAGAGTGGAGGAAGCCAGAGAGGTCTGTAAGGAAAAAGTCTGTTGGAAATTTGTACTCTGTGCCTACTTCAAGGGATCTGGCGTGATGATATCCTGCTAATATTATAAATGCGAAAAATTGTGAGGATGAATGTATTTCCGTTATTTTTGTATACAAAAACTACTGAACGGATTTTGATGGAAAAGTATTATGATAATTAAAATTATTAACTGTCTCGTTGGTCTAGTGGCAAAGCGCATCGCTTTGTGATCACGAGGTCCTGAGTTTAAATCCGAGGTCGGACACATGTAGTTTTCCTAACGAAAACGTCCCAGTATGATTCCGGAGTCTAGAATTGTGACCGGTATATGGGAATAGGATCGCCCCCTTTTACATGGGACCTAACATCGTCGCCGAAAAGTGAGTGTACTCAGTACACCTCTGCCCCCCCGCTTGGGGAATATAGTCGTGACGGTGTTTATCTAAAGTAATATATATGTTTATCTAAAGTAATGTAGCTTATAAATCAGAATAACATATCTAATATTTATATAACATATGAATTACAATTACCTTCACTCGTGCACATATAAGAACACATAATGGGTAATATTCCACCAACATTACACATTATAATTCTAAATAACACAATATTTGGATATTTAAACGAATTAACTTTGACTGCCCAGACCAACTGGTGGCAAAGCGCATCGCTTGTGATCACGCGGTCCTGGGTTCAAATCCTAGGTTGGACAAATGTAGTTTTTCTAACGAAAAACTCCCAGTATGAGTCCGGAGTCTGGAATTGTGCCCGGTATATGGCAATAGGCTCGTCCCCTATTACATGGGACCTAACATCGTCGGCTAAACGTGGGTGTACTCAGTACACCTCTGCCACCCCCTCTGGGGAATATAGGCGTGACGATGTGTGTAAACAAATTAACGACATCACTCTTCGACTTCCCGCCCAAAAAGTAAAAAATACATTTTTATCTGACTGCCCCACTCCCTCGGGAATGGGGCAGTCAGATCAGTCAAAGCCCTCCCCGGTATACTTTCACAGCTGTCGATGTATAGCTATTTCGTACCATGAAGTACCCGCTGGGAGTTTTAGCGGCTACTCACTCTTCAGTGATGTCGTCAATTTGTCTTAATTTCCAAAACTTGTGTTATTTCGAATCATAATGTGTAATGTTGGTGGAATATTAACCATTATGTATTCTTGTATGTGCACGAGTGAAGGTAATGGTAACGAAGTGACTAAACTCAAAACGGCAGTCGCAATTGGTATGTTAAGTATCCATCGCTTTACTATCCAGGGTGGGGTACTTTATCAAATTCATTATCATCGTCGTCATCAAGTTCATCGGGGAATTGAATTAATTTTTACAAACATGATTATGCATCTCACTGGACACTGGCAAAACACACTTAAAATTAGTGTGAAGCCATAATTTAAAGAAGAAGTACCCGCTAAAGTATGCAAATCATCGCACCACCTTTTCCTAGGTCTACCTCGTCGTCTGCGCCCACCGCTGGGTATCCAGTTGGTGACGGCGTTTGCCCACCTCTGCGAGTCTAAGCCTGTTACGTGTCTGACCCACTCCTACTAATTATTTCCCACACCAGATATTTTATAATATAGTTTATAAATGACTAGCAGTTTCCCGCGACTTTGTACCCGGTCGACAACAGCGCCACCTACCGGGTTCATGTTATATAGCCTATGTCACTTCTGGATAATGTAGCATTCTAATGGTGAAAGAATTTTTAAAATCGGTCCAGTTGTTTTTGAGTTTAGTCGTTACATACGTACAAAAATATAAATCTTTCCTCTTTTAATATTAGTATAGATTCGTAAAGTAATTGCTTCAGTGTCTTTTTCCCGGTCGATCAGTGATCCGGTGATTTATAATCGCCTGTAGTCCCTTAAGGGCCTACCTCGATCCACCATTTATCGACCAGAAGAGCGACAGTGATGCAATAAGTTTATAAAAGAATAATAAGGGACAGATATACAAGCTGTAACATAATTAACGCAAGACCTTAAAGTAGTTTGTTCGAAATCGGCAACTGAATCGATTCCAACGATTTTTAAAGTTAGTTGTTATTTTTTCATTTTCAAAAAATGCTGTTTGCGTTCTGTTAGCTGTATTAAACAACATTTAATAATTATTTAAAGCATTACGGCTATTTCAAGTGTATTTCTATTACACACACACCTTAATACGCATAAAAAAGTTAATTAATTTGAAATTTTATGGATAATTTGGGTACCAAAGATCTTAAAAAATGGTAGAAAACTCCTTAAAATTGGATGTTTGGTTTTCGTATTGAATTTGTAAAGCAATAATCTAATTGGGGAGTCTGAGGTCTTGCGCTATTTATGTTACGCCTTGTATATGGTGCGCGCTTGTGAAAAAAACAACGTATGAGAATAATTTTTTTTTATCATTTTCTAATTAAACTACACTATGAAATAAAAAACTGCTTTAAAAGAACTTTGCTACTATTATTTGCTATGTTCTAAAGTAAATTCTATTGATTAGTTCTTAAGCATTTCGCGTTGGAATCAGAAAATGTAAAGCAATAGAGATGATTTCTTAGATTTACGCGAATATTACACATGAAATAAAACTATTTTACGGATTTTATCGCAGTTTGGTCACGGGAGGGACCATGGGTGCTGCAAAGCACTCGAAACGTCGGGAACTAAAAATAAAAAAAAATAAACCGCGATAAAATCCGTAAAATAGTTTTATTTCAATAGAGATGACTTTAGATTTATTGTTATATAGAGAAAATTTCGTTTTTCCTTTTACCAGATTCTAAAATATACAGTGAAAAATATTTTTATGGAATAACCTCTAATCCATATACTTCTTGTAATTCATGCAGTACAAAAACATGTTTTTTTTGCCAGAGCCCCTTTATGTGGTTGTATTACCCCTCCAGATCTACGGCGAGCCGTTCCTGCCGGCGAAGGACATGATGGCGCCGTTCGTGCGTCGCTACCACCCGGTGCACATAATGCGGTCGTCCCGCATGTACAACATGCTGAAGCTCAGCATCCCGCCCAACCAGTACGCCGCCATCCGCGCCATGGACGGCACCGTCGTCAGTGAGTAGACCCTGATTTATTTACTAGCTGTACCGAGGGGCCTCGGGCTAAAGATGCGCGACTGCGAATAATCCGTCTATTCGAATCATCTACAACTACTAATTTTCTGATTCGACTTGAACATTAGTAATATAATAATTTTTATATTCGACTGACGACTACTAATTAGTAACTACTAATGGCGATTCGGTTAGATTATCTGCGACTCTCCGACCGATTATGAATGAATTATTCGAATGATTCGCCGCTTCTTGCGCCATTTCCGCGCCAAAACAAATTACGTGTGCGAATGAGTAGTAACAACTAACTAAATAATAACGCTTCTGCTGGTTTGTGTTTAAAAGTGCGTTTTAATAAAATTTGTAGTATAGAATTTAAATATAATACCCGCGCGGTAATCAAGTGCTGGAATGAAACAAACGACTAATAGTACATTTTTACAGTGTTTCAGCACAAAAAGCGCCCGTGCGGAGGTTGGGGTAAGCTGCAGTCCGAATGATGTTAGCTTACTTTCCTTTGTACTCTGTGGTGCGACCGATAGGTAAATTCATTATTCGTTCGCCGCACTTAATTCATTATTCGTTCATTCGGTCCAGCAAGTCGAATGGGAGGCAGTTAGTAACTAATTTTCGTGAATCATTCGAATAATTCGAATGATTTATAAAGTCGAATGATTCGAATGCAATCATTCGCAGTCGCGCATCGCTACCTCGGGCATGTACAGGAATTACGTAGATGTCGTCATTTTTCATACAAGAAAGATAATGAAAGCAGAATAGATGCGGCCACAGTAAGTAGCCCCTGTTTTACATACTGGCTTAGCTGTACCAAGGGGCCTCAGGCTTAGGCATTTCGTAGACATTGTCACTTTTCATGCAAGCATGATCTTGTGGTAAACCACCTATTGTATGCAGATGACGCGGTTTTGATAGCGCCAACAGCCACTGATCCGCAAACACTAGTCACAATTATGAGAGACGACTGCATGAACTATGGCTTACATTTGAATGTGAAGAAAACCAAAATTATGGGTTTTGAACGGGAAGAAACCAGAACGAATACCAACCACAATCCTTATTGTGGTTGGTAACGATGTGCTGGAGCAAGTGAATGAGTTTGTATATCTTGGATGCGCCTTCAGTAAGGATGGGAAATACTCCGCTCATATAGAGAGCGGTGAATGCAGGTAATAGAGTGAATGGTGCGATGGGAAGGCTACTTGGGAGCCGGCACTTAAGCCAAAAGGCTCAGCTGGCCATGCATAACGGAGTGCACGCCAGTTTCTTTAGGGGGTAGGCAGAGAGTATAGAGTTCCAACAGGTTCTTTCCTTACATACCTCTCTGGCTTCCTCTACTCTCATAGTTCGTCTCATACACGCTCGCCGGTTACGGAGACTCCTGACCTGTCCTTGTATACCGTTCTAAAGGTGCGATTTGTCCGGCTTAAGATGGCGAATGTGAATTATATTATTATTATTTGTTTGGTACAGGTGGTGCTAAACTAGTGATTCGGTCTTCGGAACTGCCTACATACAAAGTGTCTCCGGAGCTTCGAGCTGAAATCAACGCGGTGTTCGGAGGCACCGACCCCGGGGACGACCCCATGGAGGAAGACCAGGACTGGCAAGACGAAGCCTAACTTAATTATTATGTGTAAAATGCTAGATAATATATTTTTAAGTGTGTGTACAAACTTGCACTGTTACTGGATAAATGTTCTGGTGGTTGATACGTTGTTTGTATGATCTTTATTATAAGTGGAAGGTGAAATAAACAAATTATAATAAATATATTGTGTTTCTTATTAGAATTTTGTATCCATGTATTTACAGTGTATCTAAAAGACAAGTCAAGAGTCTACGTAACTGGCGAGCGTGTATGAGACGAACTATGAGAGTGGATCAGCCAGAGAGGTCTGTAAGGTAAGAACCTGTTGGAACTCTGTACTATCTGCCTAGCCCGCAAGGGATCTGGCTGGCTTGATTATATATTTATTTTCTTTTTATGCAGGTAGAGAGAAGGGCTAATTCTAGTTTTATTTGATTCCTCAACAAATGTGTGTGCCTATGGATTGAGAACGACTTTATATTTAAACGCGTGTGCTCCATGTATGTAGCAGCAAGTTTTGTAAGTTTCTGTTTACATTAAGGGCCTACCGCGATGGACCATTTATTAACGGGGAGAGTGACCGTGATGCAGTTACTTTATATAAGAATAATAAGGGACGGATATAGTGAGCGTGCGCTTGGAAATAACGTATAAAAACTACCCTATGAAATAAAAAACTGCTTTAATGAAACTTTGTTACAATTATTTGCAATATTTTTAAGTGAATTCTATTGATTAGTTCTTAAGCATTTCGTGTTGGAATCAGAAAATGTAAAGTAATAGAAATGACTTTAGATTTTTTTATTGTAAAGAAAATTTCGTTTAATCGTGCATCCATTTTACCAGATTCTAAAATCTCTAATCCATATACTTTTTGAAATGCATAAGTGTACAAAACACGTTCTTTTCGCGGTGGCTTCTTCACAGAGAATGACAGTATAATAATAAAACAGCTGAATCCTTAGTTCCCAAAGTGATCCAGGTGGACCCTTAGGGGTCCACGGGAGACTCGACGGGGGTCTACGTTGGCGTGACAAAAAAATGGGGGTTCACAATTCGTAAGCGGGGGTCCACAAAAATTTATTTGCTTTCGATAGTGAAGAACTAAAATGTCTGACTTCACCTATCAATGAAGGCAGATAATATTTTAAAAAGCTCAGCGACTGTTACTTGTAAAACTTGGATATTCCATATTCAGTACAACGTGTCGAGACTTGCAAAGCGCCGCCGCCGTCCTCAACAAGTACAAAAGACGTTCTTTTCGCGGTGGCCTCTTAACAGAGAATGACAGTAAAACAGTTGATAGGGTCTAAATGATGTAATAATCTTAAGTGTATACTTGCTTCGTTGGTCTAGTGGCAAAGCGCATCGCTTTATGATCCTGGGTTCAAATCCTAGGTCGGACAAGTGTAGTTTTTCTAAAGAAAAACATATATGGCAGTGGGCTCGCCCCCTATTACATGGGACCTAACACCGTCGGCGAAACGTGGGTGTACTCAGTACTCTGCCACCGCTGCTTGGGGAATATAGGCGTGACGGTGTGTGTATACTTATAGAAGACACAAAGTTAAGTAGGGGGTGTGAGTTATAAAACATGACAAGTAGATACCAATAAATGATTTTTATTTCAGATCTTTCCATATAAAACAAAAAAATAAATTGTCAAAATAAATAAATTGCAATTAAAAATGCATTGTCAATGCAACAGAGTGCAAATCTTAAATAATATATACCATATACATTTTCCACAAAAAAGCTTTTTTTAGTTAGCTAATCGCACAGAAATAAACACGTCTTGTATGAGATGACCACAGACAAAACGCTCTAGCACATTGGAATGAATAATCGGTGGATAGAAAAGTAACATTAAAAAATTATAACTAAAAAATGAAATGGAACAAAAATCGAGATTTTTATATAAAAATATGACATTTTTTTTAATTATTTAGTCGATTATACAGATGAAAAATACCCGTATTAGAAAAAAGTAGCCACCACACAACATTTTTGTGACTAATAATCTCTTGGACAACAACTGAATTATCAGTTTTTGTGTTACTTACTTATTTAAATTGAAGTTAAACGGCTTTTAATAACATTTGTGGACGACAATGTACAAACGCGTTTTTTAAATATAGACCTTGGTATAACAATAATAAGGCATATTTAGGCATACAACGTTTATGAATATACTGTGCGATTCAGCCATTCTTCCAGGGAGAACGTAGCGTAGTCGCCGCCTGATGACCTCCCTTGGAAAGTATCTGGAATTTTAAATAAATTATATTAGATTTATTTGTCAATTTTGGTGCGAATGTTAACAGTTAGTAAGCATTAGTGCGGTGTTCGGACAAATTTACGTATTGACTTTTTGTTTGTTTGTAAATTATTCAATTTTGTGCATTTGTGATATGATGTCGGTAGAATACGTGTAAATTTGTCCAAGAAGATATGGAGGGATTACCGTTTGCGAATAGTTTGCGATTATTATTAGAAAATTGTGAGAATAAAAAAATTCAAATATGACTTAGTGAAGTACTATCGCAAACAGTATATTTTTGGGGCTGTGTGAGAATCGAATATCATAAAAAAATATTTAAAACTAATGCAGCTCGATTGTACTGTATTCCATTCAGAAAGGATTTTTGATAGGTATTAAAATGATCCCTTAAAATTATGAACCATAAAATATTTATATTTAAAAAAATGAAATCATTTATAAGATTCTCAAAAAAGAATACATTATAATACTTTTCCTTAAGATGGGTATTGTGACAGTCCTTAGTGTCAAAGGAAATTAATCTTTAATTCATTGGTTTTAAGGCATAACCACAGTTAATTATAAAAACGGGTCATGCCTCTTATTGCCATTGAACAAAGTATAATTTCCTTTGACACTAAGAACTATCACAGTACCAACCTTACATAAAAAACTATAGTATCACAAATACTAATAAATTATTCCGACCAAATATAAAAGTACGATTTCCAAAAATGCAAGACCAGTTATCTACTTATATCGATACTTTGAAGTTAGCAAATTTTTTTGATAGCTTGATTTACTGTCCCATTCAAAGTAAAGACCTCCCAATTATGTTGATCATTTGCTATTTTTCAGTTATAGTTGGTTATGAAGTACCCGCAAAGCTATCCAAATCGTCCCTTAACCCGGAATAGAGTACACCAGTATAGTTATTTCCTAAATTCGATCGATTCCCGCGCAGCCCGTTCGACAGTGAGTGTGGAGCACATATATATATAGTGTAGAGGGCGGAGTCCGTACACGTGCGTCGCCGGCGCCGCGGGCGCAGCTCACGAGTTCCACTGCAGTTCGCGCTCAAGGTTCTCCAGCGGTTCGTTGTTTGCTGTTCGGGTTTTATTAAAGTTATTGTAACCACACACATTACTATTATCCTGGTTCCTATATGTGAGACCACGAAGCAAATATATAGAGGAGATAGCATTATTATAGGACATGGTCGAAAATTGCCCCAGAACCAACAAACATTTGACCCATACCATCATTATTTATCTATTTTATTAAAACTAGTGGTCGCCCATAGGTCGACATTCGACCTACTCTTTCATCGTTTGCTGGTTATGTTTGACATTCAGTAAGACTATATATAGTATAGACAAATAATATTAAAGACAAACATCAATTTGACGTGTATTGTGTCAAATACATGGTAGTGTGTGTAATTTTTTTTCATTGATTTAATGTATGTTATATGCATAATTTAAAAAAAATATTAGCATTCTGCACTCCTTCTCTATATAAACTATAAGTGTGGGAAATTTCATACTCCTCCGTCCGCGCAATTTTCGTAAAAATGTGTACAAAGATTTTGCTTCACGTATTAATATATAGATAATGGCAAATATCCGTATCTAACGGACAATTTGCAATCTAAAATGAATATTTAAAGTAATGTAAGTACGTTTATAGCATTGAATCTATAAAAAGTAGCAGGCGTACCATATTAGCTATCTGAATTGCTTGTCTTTTTAGACTTAATACTTGTATAGATAGTTCCTTACTGTGTCGATAGGCATCTATAAAATATAATAAAACTTTAAATCCACTTAATATATTTTTGACTACACAATATAACCTCATATGCATTAATGACATGCTAAATTATAACCTCAAAATCTAATAATTTTTGTGAAATATTGCGATTCCCCCGCTTGTCCGTTTAATAATAAATACCTTAAGAGAATTTATGAGTGAATTGAAATCATTAAAGTATTTTTTTCATTACTGTTGGTTCTGGGGAAAATCATGTATGGGCGCAGAACAATGTCCTTTCCTTATACAATAACGCGTGTCACTGCGCGGGATGAGGACATTACACCCCGCTCGCTTTATATTTGCCATCTAGGTGAGAATGACATACTGACGTAAAGCAAGCCCACCGCGATCAGGGCCTAGTCGGAATTATAATAATAATAAACTTTATTTCTTTCGACACACAACATTCGTAACATTCATGAATTTTCAAAATAAGCGTACAGCAATAAAGGAATACATAATTATTCTATCTGGAAACCGGAGCCTAAACTAGGGCAACCAAGTTGGAATAAACAGTGCACAGTTGCTTAGGCCGACTCCTCTTAATATTTGCCTCTTGAGCGAGACATTTTGGTTCATTCTATTTTACCGTCATTCTATGGAATCAGGTCCAGTCAAAAACTATGTTAGGTTAAACTGATTGTAAGAATACTAACACACTTAATTCTATCTATATATATCATCACGCTAGATCCCTTACGGGGTAGGCAGAGAGTACAGAGTTCCAACAGGTTTTTTCCTAACATACCTCTCTGGCTTCCTCTACTCTTATAGTTCGTCTCATACACGCTCTCCGCATTTAATTTTACTAATATTATATACGAAAAAGTTTGTGGGGTATAGATGTATATTTGTCACTCTTTTACGAAAAACCTACTGAACGGATTTATTTAAACTATACTATTTCTACTATAAAAAAGTTGCACATCAATCTTTGGATTATAGATTACAGTTGGTATTATATACGAAATTACAACTATTTTATTTGTACAGGTGTAGCACAAACAGAAATAAATTAATATGAATAATATAACTTATAAATCCGAATAAGCTATCATTTTTTTATTTATTTAATATAGTTATCTATCTATCTATCTCTCTTTCTTATTGATAAAAAATAACAGGTAGAAACACAATTTAGATTAGATTTTGTTCGTCACATAAGTGGCACACACTTCCTTTCACTTCCTATAATTTGTATTAAATTTTGATTTATTTAACATAGATATCCTACAGCACAATTCTTTCTATAAACAACAACAAAACATTCTTTTACTTATCAAAGTCAAATTTTTAAAGTTAGTACAAAATGGAACGCGTGCGCAGCCCCTGGTAAAAACTAGTTTCATATAAATTATTACCTAGTACACTTACTACTATACACTTTAGTGACCTTTAATAAAGGATATACAGCTTTTAAGGGACAATAACTAGCGTTGGATGTTATTATATATAACTGATAAATATAAACACTTTAAACATCAACAATTGCTACATATTTTACGAACTATGTTCTTATGCAAAATCACTCTTAAATATATGAATGTATATGGATTTAAATCAACCTGAACTACTGCGGTGAAAACGCCTCTCACAAATCGAAATGAGAGAGAATGTTATCTATATCTGTTTCTTATTGATAAAATATAGGAACCAGGTGGAAATACAATTTAGATTAGTTTTGGTCGTCACACTTCCTATAATTTGCATCAAATTTAGATGCGTAAGGCGAAAAAAGTATTCTTAATAATTTGCATTTAGTTGCAAATATAACACAATAATGGAATACGACAATAATTTGACCTAGTGGTCAAAGCAAAGACGGACAATTTAGCACAGTAGTTAAGAGCTTAAACCGCTCCTCCCACTGTGTCTAATAGTCGCGGGTTCGATTCCCGCACGGGACAAATCTTTGTGTGATCCACTATTATTTGTTTCGGCCTGGGTATTTGTGTATGTGCGTATTACATGTCTGTAAACGCACACACGACACAGGAATAAATGCTAAGGTGAAAAAAAAAACATTCGTAAGAGCTTCTACACAGGATCCACAAGTCGATCATCACACAGGACAAATATTTGTGTAGTCTACAAACATTCTTTTAGGTCTGGGTGTTTATACATGTGAAATTTATATCTGATTCGCTTTATAAATGTACATTCATACGCCTTACGGATCCCTGCCAATAGCATTTGACCCAAAAGACCATTCGTTTGGGAGTCTTACTTATGGTGACTTCTTCTGGCATTCTCACTTACATTTGCTCTATATATAGATTACTTCTATCTACATAACGGATTTCTAGAGCAGTTATAACTCACCGATCATGGTCTTGAGTCGCACAGAGCACATAATGAAGTCGTCGAACTGAATGTAGCCGTCAGAGGAACCGTATCTGTGGAAAATGCCATACATAAAAATAAAAAAAATGGTTTTTATAAACATTTTTCAAATTTTGAACAGTTACTCAAAATTCGAACTATACCGCAATGGGTCCGCGTAAGATAGAATAGATCCAGTTCAATTTGGTGGAGTAGGAGGAGGTTATCGTAGTCAGCGGCGGCTACGATTAACGGATTCGCATGGGTAAATGCGTTCGCGAAGTGTCGTGTTGTCGCCTTTTTAATATAGGCGCGAATAGGTTCGAGACCTAGATCGGAGTGAATTACGAGGCCATTTTTGCACTAATGAAGGACGATTTTATTGAAATAGACAAAAAAAATCTCAATAATACACATTTTATACCACCTAGGGGTCGAATTTCGTGATCACAAAGCGCATTATTCGCGACTTGTCCAACGCGACAGGATATTGAAGCCGGTTTTGATGAATAAGTTCTAATAAATGGCCGTATCTTATGATTGGCTTGATTTAGAAGCTGTAATTATTTACACCGGGAAGAATTCTATTTTTTTTGGGACTAAGTCCGCACACATTCCCACAATTGTATCTCCTGTAAGCCAGTATCCACAATGATCTCCTTAGATGACACCAAGGTTTGAACCTTGGGGTGTCCCGGGAGGCGTTTTAATGGTTTTGGAACTCGCAACAAATTAACTGGGAGGAGCTCGCTTCAACTTGATACAGGTACAGGAACCCGTTGTGAACAGGTGTTAACCGATGGACAGACAGACGGATAACAAAGTGATCATATAAGGGTTCGTTATTGCCGATAGAGGGACGAACCCTACAAAGACAGAGACAGGCGATATAATTATAGTGCCCGATCGAAGGTCGATCTTTGGCCATGCCGAAGCGGCTTCGGCCGAAGCTTTTGGCGATGGCGAAGGTAAATAAACAATCTTAAGAAATTTGGTTGAAAATTGGCTAAATTTATAAAAAGTTATGTTGACTGTATTAACTTAACGAGATAATTAAAATTACCTACAACTGGTTAAAAATGAAAGCACTGATATCATTTTTAATATTTATTCACTTAAAAGCATTCGTAAATCGTAATTCATCGTTAAATTTCGGTGCTTGCTGAAAGTTTTGGCCGAATATATTATTATATAGATAATATTGTCACGTTTGCGGGGTAATTAAATACCGAATAACGTGCGAAGTACTTTATTAGGTGCTGTACACACAAAACAGTACGTCGAATGCTAGTACACACAAGCACTAAACACACACTAGCACTACTCTCGTTAGTACCCAAATACCGCTCCCAAGTCGCCGAGTTACTCGTAGTATCCGTATATCGATGCTAAAGTCGCCGGTATATTCCACTTAGATCGCTTGTTCTCCGAATTGATCACTATCGCTTCCGAGAAGAGACTGTCCGTCCCCGCGCTCTGTGTTCCTTTTATACTCGTATGAAGTTCTAGAACGGACGCGAACCCTCTAAGTACATCGAACAATAGCCGGCGCGGCCCACAAAGCGGTATTATTATTACATACCTATTTGTACGTGAAAAAATAGGTGCTTGCATACCGTGACCGCGCGCCGGTGATAATTAAAGGGGTGGAACCTTCTAGACGTTTCACCACTTAAGCGCGGATTCTAGATCTTTTTAGACACATCGCTAAGGGACCTAAGTGTGGGTAATGCATTTTAAAATTAACATTCCCTGAGAAGGGGTTTACGAGATATCGGCGTGTATTGAAGTCGTAACAATATTATAGTGTTATTATTTTTACCAGTTGTAGGTAATTTTAATCATCTCGTTAAGTAAATAGTCAAAATATTTTTTTTCAAAATTCAGTTAATCATGAATCAAATTTCTTCTATCTATCTATATCATCACGCCACGCCACGGGTAGGCAGAGAGTACAGACATCCAACAGGTTCTTTCCTTACATACCTCTCTGGCTTCCTCCACTTTCATAGTTCGTCTCATACACACTCGCCGGTTACGGAGACTCTTGACTTACCCTTCAGATAATACACGGTCTATTTGGTCATGGTAAGATATTCTAGGTCTTCCCCGGTACCTACATTCTTCCACTTTCGAATTGTATATCTGTTTTGTCATTCTTTCTTCGGACATTCTTTCTATATGCCCGAACCAACGGAGCATACCCTGTCTCATCTTTACACCGATACTTTCTTTCATACCTTTCAGCGTGACTCCGCACATCTTCCGCAGAGATCGCATTTCGACCGCATTTATCCTGCTTTCGTTCTCCTTCTTACATACCTAACTATCTATCTATATCATCACGCCAGCTCCCTCGCGGGGTAGGCAGAGAGTTCAGAGTTCCAACAGGTTTTTTTCTTACATACCTCTTTGGCTTCCTCCACTCTCATAGTTCGTCTCATACACACTCGCCGGTTACGGAGACTCTTGACTTGCCCTTCAGCTAAGACACGGTCTATTTGGTCATGGTAAGATAGCCTAGGTCTAACCTAACTATCACTGCCATAAAACAGTGTCGGGAGAGCACTCCGTTATGCACGGCCAGCTGCGCCTTTTGGCTTAAGTGCCGGCTCCCAAGTAGCCTTCCCATCAAATTTCTTAGGGTTATTAAATCTTGGGTCCGGTCAAAAATCGACTTTCGGTCGGACACTATACAATTGTTATAGAAATTGCCACTATTTCATAGGCCTCAATAAACAATTATTACATTCCGCACTCACACAGTTACCATCTAACTACGAAGCCGCAAACAAAACAGATTTTGTATAGGCTCCCATTTCTCCGTTTGTAACTACCCTGCTTTTATTTATATTGTTTGTGTACGTCATTCCGCTAACGACGCCAAGTCCGCTTAATTTTATGTTTGTAGTACTATAAGTTTAGTATTTTCTCTGTAAGTGATTTGTGAGTGAGGCGCTCGTAGCGCTGTGCGACCGCGGTGTTCTTACCGATCACCAAGGTTAAGCAGCGTTCGACTCGGTCGGCCTGAGATGGGTGACCGTTTGTGGCATTTCATATTCGAGCGTCTCCGTGCTTCGGAAGGCACGTTAAGCCGTTGGTCCCGGTTACCACTTAATGTGGTAGTCGTTAAGCCGAGTTGGAAGCCTTAAAGGTGGCTTGATAAGTTCCAACAGCAGGTGGCCACAAACCTGCCTCTACCAACCCGCACTGGGTCCGCGTGGTGGAGTATGACCCAATCTCTCTCACCTCGATTTGTGAGAGAAGGCCTTTGTCCAGCAGTGGGCAGTATAGGCTGATATTATAAGTGATTTGTAAATCTTTTGAGAAAATAAATGTATTAAACCATAAATATGTGAACCTGTGAGCGAGGACGTTGAGCACGTGCGCGTTGAGCGTGTAGCCGGCCGAGTGCAGCGCGTCGCGCAGGTGGTGCGCGGGGATGGCGCCGCGCCCCTCCGAGTCGTACAGGCGGAACACCGCCTGCGTCATACGGCACCAGGGTTACGGGGAGGGGTGGAACGATGTGTTTTTACACCGTCACGCCTATATTCCCGAAGCGGGGGTGGCAGAGGTGTACTGAGTGCACCCACGTTTCGCCGACGATGTTAGGTCCCATGTAATAGGGGGCGAGCCTATTGCCATATACCGGGCACAATTACAGACTCCAAACTTGTGCTGGGAAGTTTTCGTTAGAAAAACTACACTTGTCCGACCTAGGATTTGAACCCAGGACCTAGTGATCACAAAGCGATGCGCTTTGCCACTAGACCTACGAGGCAGTGAGTTATGTGAGGCGAGATGTGTTTTTATATATAAAAAAAAATGTAGCCCAACACTAGGATTTATTCCTGTGTCGTGGGTGTGTTTACAAACATGAAAATTCACACACACTAATTCTTGGACCGGAACAAATAATTGTGGGTCACACAAACATTTGTCGCCTGTGGGAATCGAACCCGCGACTATCCGACCCAGTGGGCCGTCCGTCTAAATGTTAGTTCTAAACGACATTTCATAAACTTAACAAGAAAGGGATAATTATTTTTAAGAAGATACATTAACACCGATATTATATTGACATTAAATTGCTCCGCTGTGAAGTTAAACATTTAGGCATTTTTTAGGCAATTTGGCAAAATTTGATTTTATAATTCATATTTCTGCGATACAAGTCCAGTAATTAGTGCAGAAGTCACTGATTTGCTTTGTAACGTTATAATTTTCATAATAAATAAGAATATACAAGAACTTCTGGGACAGAAGAAATTCTCTAAATTTCTTTACAGCCCCTGGTCGGTATTAATATCAAATTCAAAAATATCTATTAGATCTACGGCTTTTAGCATCATTTGCATTTAAGATACCTACTGGAGACAACTAGTAAATGGTTTTTGGCGGGAAATCGAACAGTGATGTCGTCAATTTGTTTTAATTTCTAAAACTTGTGTTATTTTGAATTATAATGTGTAATGTTGGTGGAATATTAACTATTATGTATTCTTATATGTGTACGAGTGAAGGTAATTGTAACGAAGTGATAAAACGTGCTTTTTCGATTTACCTCAAAACGGCCGTCGCAATTGGTATGTAAAGTATCCATCGCTTTACTATCCAGGGTGGGGCACTTCATCAATTTCATTATCATCCTTGTCATCAAGTTCATCGGGGAGTTGAATTAATTTTGAAATGAATATTCGTAATACTTGACATTGGTAAATTACGCGTCGTCGTGATGCCATAAACATAAAAAAAAGATACCTACTGAATAGGATTTTCTTTTAAACTCGACTAAAAACCAAACTCAGTTCAACAAACAGCCCGTGTCAGTCCACTGCTGGACGTACGCCTCTGAGCTCGAATTTGGGACATAGATAGTTTATTAACTGGATTAACACATAGGATTTTCCCTTTTTTATGTTTATTGAACCACGACGACGCGTATTTTGCCAATGTCAAGTATTACGAATATTCATTTCAAAATTAATTCAACTCCCCGATGAACTTGATGACAAGGATGATTATGAAATTGATGAAGTGCCCCACCCTGGATAGTAAAGCGATGAATACTTTACATACCAATTGCGACGGCCGTTTTGAGGGAAATCGAAAAAGCACGTTTTATCACTTTGTTACAATTACCTTCACTCGTGCAAATATAAGAATACCTAATGGTTAATATTTCACCAACATTACACATTATAATTCAAAATAACACAAGTTTTAGAAATTAAAACAAATTGACGACATCACTGTTCGATTTCCCGCCAAAAAAACTCGATTTTCACTTTTTATCCCGGAAAAATGTTAGGTTCCTTTTTAAAGTCGACACGGACGAAGTCGCGGGCAGAAACTAGTTGTTAATATTTTTAAATAGATTATAATACCGATAATTGAAGAGTTTTTATTGAAATCTAGAGAAGTTACTTCGCTTTAAATAGCTTAAATCGTGATGTCTCATTTATTTTCATTTAGTAAATTGTTGGTGTGAAAAGGACGGCAAATCAACTCGATAGCGTTACGCTACCAGCAATCTGTTCGTGCTAATCCTCAGTTCATACTTACACGCCAGTTGCGCAGATCGATCCACAGCGATTTGAATTCTTCGAAACCGAGTCCGCCAGAGTTGTCCTTGTCTAACATCGCGATCATACTCCTGCATACGTCCTTTGAGAAACCTTTGCCTTGGAGTTCTGTAACATTTTTGTTCGATTAGATGCTGTATTAATGTGAAGATAAGGCTGAAAATCATTTGTTGTTGACGTGACGCTAAATTTTATTGTTTTCTCTCAGTCTACATTTGAGTGGACATTTTAAAGAGCGAATCCTTTTTTAAAAACAGGTAGGTTTAATGCCCACGCTTTACGACAATTTAAAAAACAATATTATTTTCTATTGAAATATCAAATTCAAATTATATATAATGCAAATATGGGTACATTATTTGATGTTACATATACTATTAATGTTGCTTTAACCATATTTTTACCCCTAGGGTATGTGATACCATAAATCAGCGATGCCAGAAGTATATAATATACATAATTACATTATGTTAATTGACAACAAAGAGTATGAAATAATTAATTTTCATTTTATTTTGATACGCCTATATTCCCCAAGCAGGGGTGGCACAGGTTTACTGAGTACACCCACGTTTCGCCGACGATGTTAGGTCCCATGTAATAGGGGGCGAACCTATTGACATAAACCGGGCACAATTCCAGCCTCCGGACTCATACTGGGAAGTTTATTCGATAGAAAAACTTCATTTGTCTGACCTAGGATTGTATTTATATATTTGCTTCATAAAAAGGTTACACCGGCCATATGATCACATTTAGTATAACATAGAAATAGGAAAGAACCTGTTGGAACTCTGTACTCTCTGCCTACCCCGCAAGGGATCTGGCGTGAGGTTATAGATAGATAGATAGTATAACATAAAATAAATATTTAATAATATATTTTTATAGTATCTATATTCTATTCAATTTTAATGGCTCACACTTTAGCGGCGTATTTCGCCAATATCAAGTAATTCTAATGTTTAAGGTAGGCTATGCTCAACAATAAATTTTTAGCATCAAGTCTTAAATATAACCTTAATATCTTATGGAAATGGAGGTGACTTATCTAATGAAGCTACCTTTAAATTTAAAAATAATATATGAAATTTAAAATGCCCATTTTCGTTCAATTCAAATGATAACTATATAACATGCATAGAGAAGCGATGATAAAAATGGAAAAATTTCCAAAAATAATTTTGAAAATTTCTACATTTTCCGATAATAATGTTAGTGGCGTAAGCAGAAATAAACTTGCATAAATAACATTAAAACATAACATAGACAAAACATAGGATTTTTAAAAAATAAATAAAGAATATATCATATACCTGTAAAATTAAAATAAAAAAATCACAAAAAATATATTTGCACAGATAACAAAAACAGACATTTTAAATCGTGCCCTCCATTTCGATAAAAAAGTGTATAGGTACAGATTATAATACAAGATGCGTGCATCATCTCTGGTGCTACCTGAAAAAAAATCTTGTTTGTTAGTAACCACCATTTAAAAACATTTAATTCTTTCTGTAGTTAATCATATTTCCAAACTGTTTAACTCCCACTACTAAAATATGTAGGAATTCGTTTTTAAGATAAAATTTCACCCATCGCGCGCCAGCAATTGTTTTTATATGACCTTGCATACTATCATCTGAACTTATGTAGAGTGTTCCCTCAAAGTGTAAGGAGACTTAAAGCATTAAAATGGATTCTCAAAATACTAATGGAAAAATCATGCGAATTTTGATTTAATTTTTAATTGTATTTTTCATCGTGTAGTACAATTCATATGCATATAAAACATTTATTATCCCGTTAATGCAATTCTTAGAAGCGTACCCTCTTCAGCACTATTATTCTAACATTACTTTGATGTGAGAAAGAGTCGTGAATATACGTAGCTTGTAGTACAATCTCTTTTTTTATCACAGCAAAGTGAGATTACAATAATACTGCTAGAGGTTGTTGAAGCCCCTCTGCACAAAAGCGAGTAAGTCATGTTTTGTGCATTTTTATTTAGCAACAAATTTGGAATATTTTAAAATTTAGTCGAATTAAGATGTCTGATCCTAATTAATAGTATACGGATGTAGCATCCCAGTGTTTTTGGAAACAAATTAAGGCTTCGCTGCCTGCTTTTAATAATGTACACGCGAAGTTTATTCAAATGCCTTTGAATAGCTTAAACGGTTCCGACAAAGCTTCCCACTAAGCCAGGTACCAGGTTTACATTCAGTTAATTTCCGTGACTATAAGCAATAAAGTAGGCATGAGACTGGACAACCGCGCGAATAATTAATTCGAATGATTAGCCAAATCTTTACAATGAGTTAGGAGTAAGTTCACATCAACCGAAAGACGTCAAATGCGGTATATGTGGTTCTGTTTTTATTTTGATATGTGTGGCAAAGTAAACGGTTTAAATTGAATTAGGCTTCGCCAGATTGCCACATGTCATTTTATTTGTCTATTTAATTTGCCCATCCCTTCACGTAAATATATAGAATGTAAACCAGGGCTAACTGAACGCAGTCATACAATAATCTTTCAACAATATAATTGGTATTATAAAGAAATTGAGCTTAAACCCAAATATATCGCAGTTTTTATAAAATCCTACTAATATACTAACTACGAAAAGTTTGTGAGTATGGATATATATTTATAACTTTCCAAGCAAACTACTGAAGGGCCTTTGATAAAACTCTATATTAATATAACGTATAAATCAGAATAACATATAGGCTATAATTTATAAAGATACGTACGCAGAAGATGTCGCAGGCGACAGCTATAATCAAATATATTAAAACAAAAAATCCTCGTCACGCCTATATTCCCCAAGCGGGGTTGGCAGAGGTGTACTGTGTACACCGACTCGTCACCGACGATGTTAGGCCCTATGTAATAGGGGGCTAGCCTATTGCCATATGCCGGGCACAATCTGGACTCCGGACTGATACTGTATTTTTCTATCGAAAAAAAAACATCTATGTCCGACTTTTCATTCAAATCTAAGACTTCGTGAACGCTACGAGCATTATTCGGTACTATACCAACGAGGCCAAATATATTATTGAAAGATGGTTGCGTGAATGGGTTCAACTGGGCTTCCCACAGAACTGCAGTGTTCTGTAATACCAAAACATCTCCCTTTTACCTGTTTGCGGTTGGGGTTGAGTCAAGTGGACTTGCTCCTGGTTTTGCTGTTGCATTTGCTGTAGGTCGACGCCGAGCTCCTTGCAGATGGGTCCGCATAGAGCACAGAGCAGTTGTTCGAGGCAGCTCTGTTCTTGCGCCGCGTTTTGAGGGGGGGCGTACCCTCTAGGGCCCCCTCCCCCGCCGTCGTACGCCCCGCCTCGACTCATCGCCAGTTCTGTCCGGGTAAGACTTTGTCTTACTGGGGTGGATGGTATTGATGGATGGAACGTCAAATAATTCGCTCAGCTGAATTTGTTGTATTTTCATAAAATCTTCAGTGTTCGACTTCAGTAGATATCTACACATCTATAATCGTGTTCACAAATCCACGGACAACTCAAGTGCAAATGTCAAAACGAAAAAATCTTACCAGCTTAAGACTAGTGTATAGGTAACAACTTAATCAATCGACATACGTAAAAATATTCACTGTTTTTATTAAATTAAGGTTGATTTTTTAAACGTAGCCCCACACTAGGATCAATTCCTATGTCGTGGGTGCTTTGACAAACACGAAATTCGCATACACAACCATCCAGGCTAAAACAAATAATTGTGGGTCACTCAAAGATTTGTCTCGTGCGGGGGCCGACCCATTAGGCGGAGCGGCTTAAGCTATTAACCATTGCGCCAAATCGTCAGTCAAAATCACCGGGCACAATTTCAGATTTCGGAATCCTACCTACTAATTTTTTTCGATAGTAGACCAATGAAACAGTATGCGCAAGGCATTATTAACGAATCCACGCCTTAAATACCGGTCGAATCCGAATTGAAATTGAAGGAGCATCATTGTGCGCAAACGTAATTAAATGGCTCTACAAAATTCAAGTCTAAATACCTCTGAAATCGAACACTTAGTTATTATAAAAGTAGTACTATTTACAGGAATAGTGACCGAATGTGATGTGATACCTTTTTTTTACTTTATCGTGCGAATTTGACGTTCCATTTGATCAATAGGATATAATTTAGAACGTTTCCATTCTAGCAAGAGGTAATGTGACTGAATATAGTTTGTCTCAATACCAAATAATTGATATCACTTTTTCACCAATAAAGATGTATTGTTTTTTTCCCCTTTGTATTGAGAAAAACTATACTCATCTACCTACTAAAATACATTATAAAATACAGCAAAATATGGTTTATGTACAAATGGATAGATATTTTTGTATAATATTAATATTAACAAATAACATGTTAAAAATAAACGACATTTGGCTATATGGAATATTAGGATTTATACAATGTTTCAGAAATCAAAAGATTACTAAAGCTAAACATCTTTACTGATAACACACTTATGCTTGAGCAAACTATAATAAAATAACACATTTATTAATAAAGCCGCATTAAAAAAACATCATATAATGAAATAAAACAATTTTTCGGATTTTATCTCTGTTCATTTTCATTTTTAAGATCTCGACGATACGTGTGTGTGTGAATGATCTACGCTGTTGGCCGCGGGACCTTTACAGCTTCACCGGACAAGAGGGCGAGCGTGCAACCACTACGCTCGAGCCAGAAGAGCAAAGGGGCAACTAGCTCAAGGGCGCCCCAAGGAGGAACGGCCTCGGCTTGGGCAGTCGCTATGGGGGAGGGCATATACTAGGTGTCTCGCCGTGGTGCTCTGCACCGGCCGACAAGCAAGGGATTCTTCGACCTCGCCGGCGAGGTCGGTGTCTGATCCTGTGTGCGGTATCTGTATCCGAAAGAAGGGATGTAAGGGCATCAAGAGGGTCGGTGAGAACATGCCGCGGACGGCGGTAGCGGCTGGTAGGAGGAGAGTTAGGTTCGTAGTCGACGGCGGCTACGATTAACGGATTTCTATGATTGATGATCGAAATATCGGGTTGTCGCTTTTTTAATAAAGACGCGAATAGGTTCGAGACCGAGATCGGAATGGAGAATCGACGTTACGAGTGATTTACAGCATCAATGGCGACAGGAGGAACAGATGTTTATTAGTAAAATCCGAATAATAGTTTTATTTCATGTGTAATATTCGCGTAAATCTAAAAACTTAATACGTGAACAAATCACACAATTTCTATAAAATAAAACTAGTACTAAAAATCTCTAAAATCTACCAAAACTAAAAAAAATTGATTATTCGACTTACACACATTTACCTTAGTGGACGTTACGGTTAGCGGAACGCAAAACACAAGCCGGGTTTAACTTCACACACAAAGCATTATCACATTGAAAAGCTCAAAAATGGGCATTTAAAAACAATATTACATAATTATATTGTTTAAATATATTATAATAAAAAAAGAAGCCTCCAAAACTAATAAGTACAAAATCAGGCGTCATCATTCCATCATAAATTTTCGTCATCGTGTCGATAGAAATTGAGACGTAAAGGGTTATAAGAAAATATAATTTTTATTTAAGCACCTTTAAACAATAATATATTATAAAAAAAAAAGAAAAGTTCGGACTAAAACTGGAGTGCCACGGGCCAATAAGGCCATTTAAATTTCTTCTCTGCCAGTTCAAAAAGTTGTGGTTCCACAGTTTTTTCTTTTTCAGGATACAAAAACTGTTTATCCCTCTAAGTGTAATTGCAAAGTTATAACTGATAGCATATTAGAATTGCCTAATATTCCACACTTCTTGTAGATGGATAATAAAAAAACCTTTTTTTTTTGGTGCCTGAGTACATTTTCTTAAAACACGCCTTTTTGTGACAAACCACGACGATATAATATGAAATGATTCATATGATTTGTTTCGGCGGTAAATCTTTAATGTGTGTGAGTGTGAGTGCGTGCGTGTGTATGCGTGTGTGTATGTACTTAGTAACGGCGTGACAATGCCTGATACTTAAGCAAAGGAAAAAATTCTAGGGGCTTAATATTAAGGCTTTTAGTTAAAAATGTCGGGATAGTTTCTTCTCGGATGACACCGAAATTATTGGTTTTTAGTTATAAAGCAATAATTTCGATGGCATCAAAAACCTTTTTTAACAATATCATTCTAGAAAAATTGAGTCTTTATTTGACGCGCAAAAAAATAAGTAACCAATATTATTTTCCTTCAACAAAAAGATAATAAGTCACAAACTATATGTATTTTAGTCTTTGATAATGTAAATTAATCGCCAATTAACACAATATTAACTTTATAAGTATGGATGGGTTACACCAAACGCTATAACGATATTATGATTTGCACAGTTAATCAATAAATTTACGGTTAATTGTGTCATCTTATATACCTTTTTTATAATTTAATTTTTTAAATAATTTTCGCATTTTTTTTAGTTTTAGATTTTCAGCTAGACTCCCACTACTAAATAATAAATCTCTTCTAATTTTCGTCACGTAGTCGTATCCTCAATTAAAGAATCACAGCTAAAGCTAGACTGCAGTTCAAATCTAGACCTTACACCCTACCCTTATACCCTATTCAGCCTTATACCCTTAGACCTTATACCCTATTCAGTTTGCTGTGAGATTTTTTGTAAACTAATAATAAAATACTTCCAAATCAAGGAGTATCGTCAATACGATAAAATGACAATGAACTTCGCCATTCCATTTTCAGTTGGGTTATGTCCGCCATTTTTAATCTCGGTTAATTCGCTGACGTCAGTGACCTTTCACTTCGTTTTCTTCAAATTTTTGTTACATTTTTGTTGTTAGTTATGGGTTTTTTTCTTATGATGTAACATCGTCATCGTGGTAGGCCTAATAAGCGGTGACGCGATGACTTCTATGCATATGCGACCTGAATGGCCATCGTTGCTCAAGGATGGAATTTTATGAAGGAAGGAGGGGATACCTTTTACCCAGCAGTGGGACACAATAGGTTAGTTCAAAAAAGTAAGTTGTTAGTTATGTTTTTTCTGTTATTGAGTAAACATCAGTTAAGAAGCTTTGGAAAAAATATTTATTGTGTTTATGTTTTGTCTCAGTCGACTCTGAATAGGGTATAATGTCCATGAACCAAATTATTGTACAGTTCTTTTCCCCGTGTCCCATATACAAGGTGTAACATTAATAACGTAAGACCTGAAAGTAGTTAGTTCTAAATTGTTATTATAACCGACTCGATTCAAACTTTTTCTTAAGTATGTTACATTTTTAACTTGGCGAAAATTGCTGCTACTCATTCAGTCAGCTGTATTGTCGAAATTCGCGATTTCAAATGCATTTCTAAAACATATTTCTCAATACGCACACTCAATTATTGGTTTCGTACTCAATTTAGACATGTTTGTGACAATGTTTCAAACTCAAATGAATTATTTTTTTGTATAAGCCCTGCGGGGGGTACTTACAAATTGTCTAATTCCTTTTTTTAATATAATCTAACTGCTAATCTACCACCGGATCGGCGGTCTCTACTGAGAAGATCCGGCGGACAAAATTCAGCGGGCTTGTCATTTTTATTTAATACTCTTTCTCTTTTTTCCATAAAATTAAGTGGGTACAATGTTTAGGTTACAATTTAGATCTAGTGTGATGCCTTTTCGACCGAGACTAATCATGTATAAATGATTCCAGATGCAGTCCCCACAAGCAGCACCCATTCACGAGTATGACTACTGGAACAGCCATCACTCCCCTCAACCATATCGGAGGAAAGGGAGTGACCCCCACAAGCAAAGAAATTATAGTAAGCATGAAGAAACAAGAAAAAGAAACCAGTTTAAAATTGGAAATTTGGTTGTTGTATTGAATTTGTAAAGCAACAGTCTAAATAAAGTGTCTGAGATCTTACATCACTAATGTTACACGTTGTATAGTTCCTGTAGTCATAATATATAGTTTCAATTTGATTCTGTATAGTAATAAGTGTGTACGTACCTTCCCTCATGGCGTAGTCGAGGATCTCCTTCAGTTCCTGCCAGTCGACCTCACCATCTGAACCCGCCAAACGAGTGAAGAACTCACGCACTGGATCCGCTGGTTCAGGGTTAGGGGCTATCTCTTTTACCTGTGAAATAGCGTTGAAATTCAGGTATTTTCCGACCGAAGTTTCGATTATGGTTTTGTTAAGATGTCTGTAGTATTTTTCACATATGGTGGGTAGTGACAGTTCTAATTGCCAAACGAAATTAATATTTAATTCAATGGTGTTAAGGCATAAAACCATAAGTATAGAAACGGGTCATGCCTCTTATTGCCATTGAATAAAGTATAATCTTACCATAACCAAATAGACCGAGTCTTATCTGAAAGTCCAGTCAAGAGTCTCCGTAACCGGCGAGCGTGTATCGCGAGTCTCAAAAAATAAATCTTAGGGGGTGGTAGACACGCTTGTATATTTTTTATTTAGGTAAAGGTAGGTTTAAATAATGACAAAACAGATATACTATACGAAAGTGGAAGGTTGTAGGTACCAGGAAAGACCTAGACTATCTTACCATGACCAAATAGACCGTGTCTTATCTAAAGGGCAAGTTAAGAGTCTCCGTAACCGGCGAGCGTGTATGAGACACACTATGAGAGTGGAGGAAGCCAGAGAGGTATGTAAGGATAGAACCTATTGGAACTCTGTACTCTCTACCTACCCCGCAAGGGATGTGGCGTGACGATATAGATAGAATGAAGTATAATTTCGTTTGGCAATTAGAACTGACACTACCCATCCTATGTGAAAAGTACTATCTATCTATAACCTCACGCCAGATCCCTTGCGGGGTAGGCAGAGAGTACAGAGTTCCAACAGGTTCTTTCCTTACATACCTCTCTGGCTTCCTCGACTCTCATAGTTTGTCTCATACACGCTCGCCGGTTACGGAGACTCTTGACTTTTCCATCAGATAAGACTCGGTTTATTTGGTCGTGGTAAGATAGTCTAGGTCTTCCCCGGTACCTGCATCCTTCCACTTTCACATTGTATATCTGTTTTGTCATTCTTTCCTCTGGCATTCTTTCTATATGCCCGAACCAACGGAGCATGCCCTTTCTCATCTTTACACCGATACTATCTTTCATACCTACTCGCTGTCTTACTATGGTGTTGCTAATGCGGTCGGTCAGCTTCACTCCGCACATCTTCCGCAGAGCTCGCATTTCTACCGCATTTATCCTACTTTCATTCTCCTTCTTACATACCCAGCTCTCGCTACCATATAACAGCGTTGGGACAAGAACTCCGTTATGTATGGCCAGCTGCGCCTTATGGTTTAAGTGCCGGCTCCCGAGTAGCTTTCCCATCGCACCATTCACTCTGTTCCCTGCACTCACTCTTCTCTCTATGTCAGCGGTGTATTTCCCATCCTTACTGAAGGCGCATCCAAGATATACAAACTCATTCACTTGCTCCAGCACATCGTTACCAACCACAATCCTTACATTCGTTCTGGTTTCTTCCCTTTCAAAAACCATAATCTTGGTTTTCTTCACATTCAATTGTAAGCCATTGATCATGCAGTCGTCTTTCATAACTGTGACTAGTGTTTGCAGATCAGTGGCTGTTGGCGCTATTAAAACCGCGTCATCTGCATAAAGTAGATGGTTTACCACTAAGTCACCCATTTGTACACCTTCATTCATCGCTTTCAGTCTTTGAAGACTTTTGTCCAGATATATTATAAACAGTCTAGCGGACAACACGCAACCCTGCTTGACGCCGATTTTAACGTCAAACCAGGGTAACCTGTTACCACCCACCCGTACGCATGCCTTGCAGTCCAAATAAGTGGACTGGACGGCTCGCAACAGAGTGCCATCTATACCATACTCTGGCAAAATGCCCCAAAGTCTCTTTCGCACAACTCTGTCAAATGCCTTCTCCAGATCTACAAAACCGCAGAAAACCTTCCGGCCCACTGCCAGATGCTTCTCTACGATGTTGCGGAGTGAGAAGACTTGATCCGAACATCCTCTTCCAGACCTGAAACCCCCTTGTGCCTCGCACAACATTCCATCGGACTTCACGCGCATTCTCCGTTCAATAATTAAAGTACTATAACAGCCCTAACGATAGATTTGCCTACTAAGGATAGAAATTTGACATATTTTGTATGAAAAATCTGTCACAATTATACTCACAGTAAGCAAATCTATCCTTGAGTTGAAATAACAAACCTGGTCGGAACAGGACGAAATCGCCATAACAATAAAAATTGCCTTTTTATTTAAACCAACACCGTCACGCCTATATTCCCCAAGCGGGGGTTGCAGAGGTGTACTTAGTACACCCCCTTTTTCGCCGACGATTTTATGTCCCATGTAATAGGGGGCAAGCCTATTGCTATATACCAGGCACAATTCCAGACTCTGGACTGATGCCGAGAAGTTTTCTATACCGGACACAATTCCAGATTTCGGACTCATGGCGAGAAGTTTTCGCTAGAAAATCTACATTTGTCCGACCTAGGAGCCCAGGACCTCGGGATCACAAAGCGATGCGTTAAGCCACGAGGCAGACTACGAGGCAGCCGTGTCATTAATTTAAACCATTATGTGGAAAAGTTAGTATTATGAAATATAATCTATGTGTTGAGTACTTACTCTGTCGTCAACGTCACCCATTCCAATATCTTCGTCATTTTCCCTGCGAAATAATAATATTGGGTTTCTTCAAACTTCAAAATTGATTACAATGATACTGTAATTATGGACATTCTAACAGAAATCACAAGGAAATACAAGTATTAAAAAAATAATAATATTAGCCCTGTTAAGAAAGAGGCGCGTGCTCAACGGTGGGAACCCTTGGGCACGCGCCTCCTCTCAATCTGAGAGGGTTTAGGCCATAGTCCACCACGCTGGCCCGGTGCGGGTTGGCGAACTTCACACACCTTCGAGAAACTCGTGAGGAAACCTGCTTGCCTAACCAAACAGGTTTCCTCACGATGTTTTCCTTCACCATTAAAGCAATCAATCAGCCTATCGCAGTCCACTGCTGGACAAAGGCCTCTCCTAACACGCGCCATTGCACACGGTCCTCCGCCTTCCGCATCCAGTCTGTCCCAGCGACCTTTTTGAGGTCGTCGGTCCATCTAGCTGGGGGCCGTCCTACCTTACGCTTACCAAGTCGCGTTACCGTTAAAGCAAGTGATAGTTAATTTTTTAAACGCACATACTTTTGAAATGACATAGGAAACCTACATGCGAAAGGCTTTCTCGAAGGTGTGTGAAGTTCGCCAACCCGCACTGGGCCAGCGTGGTGGACTATGGCCTAAACCCTCTCAGTTTGAGAGGAGGCCCGTGCCCAACTGAGGGACAGTTTCTTAACAGGGCTAATATTATTATGTTATAGTTAAAAAAATATTTAAGTATTCCCTTATTGGGAGCAGTTATAGAATTTTAGTTTCCATCCACTGTTACTTACGACATGTTGTTGCTCTTCTCAGAGAAGACACGCAGCAAGAACTCCCCTTCCTCATCAGGATCGAAGGTCGATGGCACAATCACGTAACTGCCCGGCTCGAACTTAAATCTAAGAACAGAAAATCAAATCAATATATCACAAGTCACATTATTTCCATACTTTGGAAAAGGTGAAGGATATTCTTATCATGTAAAGAATCAGACCAGTTTATAGAACACACAACATTTTATTAAGTCTCGGATACGATCTTGTTAAAATTAATAATCTATCTATCTATATCATCACGCTAGATCCCTTGCGGGGTAGGCAGAGAGTACAGAGTTCCAACAATTAATAATGTTTGAGTAAAACAGTTATTGCCATTTCTATACATTGCTACATAGTTGCGACTACCTACCAATAGATGGTGCTAAAGATTTGCCATACATGTCTAGAACGCGATATTAGAGTGCGCACAACACGTAACATATATACAAGCCCCCGACAACAACTCTCGGGGAGAGTGCAGGCCCCGCCAGACACCACCAGTCTGCCTGGAAGATCTTCCCTTTGACAAATCCTGCCACAATGTTCCTGCTAAAACCGTTAATTTTTTTTTGTTCTTTATTGTAGTATCCGACCGAACCTTCAGCTTCGGCCATCTTCGGCCAAAGGTTTTCGCGATGGCCTTTTTATTATTTAGCTTCGGTTTCCGCCAAAAATCGACCTTCGGTCGGACAGTACCGAGGCCGTTTCTCCTTGAGGCACGCTTGAGTTTGTTTCCTTGACCTTCCGACTGAGCGTAGTTTCACGTTCGCTCTCTTGCTCTCTGAAACTGTAAAGGTCCCTCGACATACAGCGTAGATACACACACAAAGTACAGACCTGAAGCTGAGTTCTCTCAAGGTTTGAGACCTGCCCACGGATGCGATATACTTGAAGTACCACGGCGAGACACCTAGTATATGCTCTCCCCCATAGCGACCGCACAAACCGATGCTGTTCCTCTTTGAGGCGCCCTTGAACTAGTTGCCTTGCCCTTTCGACAGGACCTGTAAAGGCCCCTCCACCAACAGCGTAGATACACACAAAGTACCGACCTGGAGCTGACTTCCCTCAAGTTAATGAAGGCTTGTGACCCGTCCACGGATGCGTTGTACTTGAAGAGCCATGGCGAGATACCTAGTATACGCCTCCCCCAGGCGTTCTTGAGGTAGTTGTGAGCTACAAAGGCCCCTCGACCAGCAGCCTAGATACACACACAAAGTATCGACCTGGAGCTGACTTCCCTCAAGTTAATGAAGGCTTGTGACCCGTCCACGGATGCGTTGTACTTGAAGAGCCATGGCGAGATACCTAGTATACGCCTCCCCCAGGCGTTCTTGAGGTAGTTGTGAGCTACAAAGGCCCCTCGACCAGCAGCCTAGATACACACACAAAGTATCGACCTGGAGCTGACTTCCCTCAGGTTGATGAAGGCCTGCGACCTGCCCACCGATGCATTCTTGAAGAAGTAAAGGACCATAGCAAGTCACCTAGTATATACGCAACTTGAGAGCCCAAGCCGAAGCCGTTCTTCTTTAAGCCGCTATTGAACAAGTTGCCTTGTACTTACGACTGTAGCGTAGTTTCTCGCTCATCCTCTAGTCCGACAAAGCTCTAAAGGTCCCTCGACTAACAGCGCAGATAAACACACAAAGTACGAACCTGGACCTGACATTCCTCAAGTTGATGAAGGTCTGAAACCTGCCCACGGATGCGTTGTACTTGAAGAACCAAGGCGAGACACCTAGCATATGCCCTCCCCCATAACGACAGCCCAAACCAAGGCTGTTCCTCCTTAAGGCGCCCTTGAGCTAGTTGCCTTGCCCTTTCGACTGGAGCCGTAAAGGCCCCTCGACCAACAGCGTACATACACACAAAGTACCGACCTGGAGCTGACTTTCCTCAGGTTGGTGAAGGCCTATGACCTGCCTACGGATGCGTTGTCCTTGAAGGAGAGAACCACGAAGATACGACGGATACCTAGAATATGCCCTCCCCCATAACGAAAGCCCGAACCGAGATTGTTCCTCTTGAGCTAGATGAGAGCTGCAAAAGCCCCTCGACCAACAGCGTAGATCACAAAGTACCGACCTGGAGCTGACCTCCCGGAGGTTGATGAAGGCCTGCGACCTGCCCACGGAGGCGTTGTACTTGAAGAAGTTGACGTCCAGCGGCTTGGGCACGTGCCCGTAGTCGGGCAGGCGGTACACCGCGAAACCTATGGTGAGGCACTCCAGGCCCTGGTGCCGCTGGGAGCGACGGTTCTTCTGCATCAGTGCTACGATTATCTGGAAAATAATTAATACAGCCTGTTAATGTGTGTTTTTTTTTGTATTTCTACAAAATACTGCCTCGTTGGTCTAATGGCAAAGCGCATGGTTTTGTGATCACGACGTCCTGGGTCCTCGATTTGAGAACCCAGGTAGGCCAAATTTAGTTTTTCTAACGAAAAACTCCCATTGTCAGTGTATGAATGTTTGTTACTAAATCACGCAAAAACGGCCGAACGGATTTAGATGAAATTAGGCAGACAGATAATTTATTACCTTGATTAAAATAATACTTTTTAACCCGGAAAAATTTAAGGTTCCTAAAGTAGTGTTGTAAAAACGCTCGAGTCGGCGCTTAAACGCTCTAGTTTTTTACGTGCTTCAACGCTCGTAAGCGTCGACTCAGCGCTAAACGCTCACGTTCAGCGCTCATTTTTAAAACACTATTCAAAGTCAACGCGGACGAAGTCACGGACAGAAACTAGTTACTATAATATATATATAATAATATCAGCCTATACTGCCCACTGCTGGGCAAAGGCCTTCTCTCACAAATCGAGGTGAGAGAGATTTGGTCATACCCCACCACGCGGACCCAGTGCGGATTGGTGGACGCAGGTTTGTGGCCACCTGCTTTTGGAACTTTTCAAGCCGCCTTTAAGGCTTCCAACTCGGCTTAACGACTACCACATTAAGTGGTAACCGGGACCAACGGCTTAACGAGCCTTCCGACGCACGGAGACGCTCGTATATGAAAATGCCACAAACGGTCACCCCTCTCCGGCCGACCGAGTCGAACGCTGCTTAACCTTGGTAAGAACACCGCGGTCGCACAGCGCTACGAGCGCTAACTATTATATAGAAGTGCCAAATCTTGACAACACCACAAACTTCATTTGTGTGTGTGTATTGTGATGTGGTGAAAACGAAGTAACATATTTTGTAGACAGACTGTAAGTCTTCACGTACATATATTGGTCTCTGTTACTACTTACGGTACACTTATTCTCGTCGTCTCCCTCATCGACGTCCTTCAGCGTAACGGTGTACTGTGGGTTCCGCCAGAATGTCTCCAATGAGTTCCTACAACCGCCCGCTGTCACACCTATGCACAAAGAATATGGTATTAATCATTTATCGATCTAAGTACATATATATATATATATGTCGTAGCCAGTCAATTGTACAGACACTAAACGGAACGCAAGCGCGCCATCTAGCGGTATGGAATCCGCAACTAGATTACCCCCGCGCTTCGACAGAGTCGTGATGTTAGCGGCGGACTCGACCGAACCTAGTTTCAATCGGGACGCCACGGAGCGAAGACGTCACGGAACTGTCCTACGTTTCGTAGTGCCTATTGTGATATTGTGATTACCAAAGTACTTCGTTATTCTTTTGTGCAGTAAAATAATTAGTGTTAAATTCAAGCACATTCTCATTGCACGATACCTACATCTGTCCACATAATGTCTGAAGGTTCGGATCTAAATCCTGGCGACCCCACATATATATATATCGATCTAAACATATACTCAACCCCGATCCCTAGCGCGAGCGTGTATGAGACGACCTATGAGAGTGGAGGACCCAGAGAGGTCTGAGAGGAAAGAACCTGTTGGAACTCTCTGACTAATGGAAAATAAAACGGATTGCTATTAGTAATAACACCGCCAATTGTAATACCATTTTATACATGTATATTTTATTTTCTTTGTCTGGTGTTCTGTACTTATGTTGGTGTACAATAAAGTTAACTCTATCTATCTATCAAAATAGGAGCCCATTACCATTATCATCATCATCTTAGCCCTTACCTGTTTCCTGCTGAATGTACCATTAACATAGCTGGTACAATACTAGACGCCAGACCACTGATAATTGTAAGTTAGTAAAACCTCAAACAATAATTCGGCTAATATACCAATTAGGCAGATATATCAACAGATATCTCACCTCGGACCCACTCTCCTTCGAATACTGACATCTCCCATTTCTTTGTGCAGCCCTCAGGACACTCTTCTGGGTCCAATGAGTCGGGGTTCAAGTTACAGATCTCCACTCTGAAAATTAATATAGTAAGTTAGAATACTATTACACATTTAAAAATAATAGTGAGTTCGAGTAATGCAAATCAAGGAAATAATAATAACATAGTGAAAGTAAATGTCAATAGCAATATGTCAACATCACAATAAGAATTAAATGTATAAATTGTAAATTTATATTAATTAACTAATAACAATTAATAACTACTTGTGGTCGCCACTTGGTCGAAATTCGACCATAATTAATTTAAATTATAAGTTTGAACATTATTAAGGTTTTATTGTTAAAGACTATACTTCTATAATCACAGATTTCGCCAAGGTTACACTGTTAATTTGCCTATTTTTTTCAAACAAATTATATGAAATTTAAATTTAAAAAAAACCACAAAATGATTAAATTGAAATTAAGAATACCTTTTTTTTATTGAAACAATAAACCATGCGATACTGAAAATGCTGTCCATTGAACTTGACATACATATTTCGATAATTTAATTAATGATACAAAACTTCTCAGTTAACGATGTTTTTTGTAAAAACTCTTTTATATTTTGCTGGTTATATTTGACATTCAGTAAGACTATAGACAAATAATATTAAAGCCAAACAATATTAATTTATTCTCAATTTAGGCTTTAACAATAAAAAAAAGAGTATATATGCGTGTGTGTGTCAAATACATGGTAGTGTGTGTAATGTGTTTTTTATTGATTTAATGTATTTGTTCGGCGTTTACCGTACACTTATGTTTGATAGTTGAAAAGTAATGAAATGCTTGCAGAAAGATTGCAGTGATTATTATTTTATTTCAGTTTCCACAAAGTTAAATTTAATGCTAAATGATAATGATTGATTCAAATGATAGTTAATGATTTTATTATACGGTTAATGATAAACGTTTGAGTGCTACGCGGTCTAATTGAACACTAATTTAAATTATAAACTATGATGATCGCGTAAAAGACTGCATTGGCGAAAATGTGCCACGCGAGCTCGGTGTTCGATTACCTCGAACAGTATTTTTATGCATAATTTAAAAGAAATATTAGCATTCTGCACTCCTTCTCTATATAAACTAGAAGTGTGGGAAATTTCAGACTCCTCCGTCCGCGCAATTTTCGTAAAAAGGGGTACAAAGTTTTTGCTTCACGTATTAATATAATGATAATAATAGGATTAAATACAAAACAAACAGTTCAAAATGAATTTCATTAACGAATGTAAGTGATTAAGTGCACAAACCTTGAGAAGTGATTGACGAAGTCCTTGAATGACATCCAGAACTCTCCATCATCGTCGAATGTCAGACCCAATTCTTCCTTCTCGGATTCTGGGATGAATCGCCACTCTGGTGACCTGATGTTAGAAATAAGGGAATAATTAGTGTAGGACTGACGAACGAGCGAAGGAAGCCAGAGAGGTATGTAAAGAAAGAACTTGTTGGAACTCTGTACTCTCTGCCTGCGCAAGGGATCTGGCGTGATGATATTGATAGAATAATGTAATTTTTTTTTGTAAAAATTTAGTTCCACACTAGATTTACTCCTGTGTCGTGGGTGCGTTTACAAATATAAAAGTTCACATACACAAATACCCAGACCGAAACAAAATAATTGTGGATGACACAAATATTTGTCCCGTGTGGGATCGAACCCGCGACTATTAGACACAGTGGGCGGAGCGGCTTAAGCTCTTAACCACTGCGCTATATCGTCCGTCAAAATAGGAGAACATAGAAATAAGGAGTCTTTGGCAGGAATTTGTGGCAAACGGAAGATCTTCCAGCCAGACGGGTGTTGTCTGGCGGAGCCACTCCCCCGAGAACTGTTACTAGGGGCTTGTATATATTATATAGTATAGTAACAAACTCTCATATCGCGTTCTAGATATGTATGGAGAATCGTTGTTGATTTTATATGTTATTTATTTAGACGGTCGATTTAGCGCAGTGGTTAAGAGCTTAAGCCGCTTCACCCACTGGGTCTAATAGTCGCCGGTTCGATTCTCACACGGAACAAATCTTTGTGTGACCCACAATTATTTGTTTCGTTGTTCCGGTCTGGGTATTTGTGTATGTGAATTTTCATGTTTGTAAACGCACCCACGACATAGGAATGAGTGTATGTGTATATATTGGTGCGTGTTTATGTGTATAAATATGATTGCGCGCAGAAATGTATGCAGCTGCGGACGTGTATGCGTGCGTGCGTGTGCATGTATGCGGGCGTGTGTGCGCATGTGCATGTATATTAACATGCGTGTGTGCGAGTATGTGCGCTTTTGTGTAAGCAGAATCAGAATATTTTTTATTCATGTAAACCATTACAGTATTTATGAATCGTCAAAATAGTAACAAAGACTCTACCACCACTTCGGAATGTCATTCCTGTGGAGAAGGGCAAGAAACTTCGCGGGTATTTTTTTAAAATAGTATTTTTATTTTTTTTTCCATCTAAATTTTGCTGCGGCTTATGGGAGAACAATGTAGTATGAGGTGATTCTAAATTAACCAAGTTATACTATTCATGAAAACGGCTCCATGGTTCTCTCATTCACAGATGAAACGTAGTTTAATAAAAAATCAATTTTATTTACCTACGAAAAGGAAAAGAGGGAATAATAAAAAATAATAGCTGGACATTTTATCTACATTCAGGTGGAGCTGGAACAGCACCTATCCAAGCATGTTTATATTTAAGCGTGTGTGTGTGTGAAAGTGTGCGCATGAGTACAAATGTCAGTGATCGTGTGTGTGTGTACGTACTTGTCACTCCAGGGCCCGTTCCACTCGGCCTCGTTGCCCCAGGGGTTGCGCAGCCGCAGCAGCGGGATCTTGCCGTTGCGGCCGGGCGTCTCTATGTCCACGTACTTCACGCGCGTCACAGAGTACGCATGCCCACGGATCAGACCCGCTGGCGTCTCCGCTTCCAGGATGTTGGGGTCCGGCTATAAGAGGGGGAGAGATTTTATTAAATAATAAAGTTAAATGAAATCATAAAACCTTAGACTTGTTTAGATTGAGCAATGGTAAAACAAATGGAGCCGAAAGCGGCCTCAGTTACGGACAATATTGACGGACGATTTAGCGCAGTGGTTAATAGCTTGAGCCGCTCCGCCACCGTTTCAAATAGTCGCGGGTTCGATGTTCGGGGCAAATCTTTATGTGATCCGCCATTATTTGTTTCGGTCGGGGTATTTGTGTATGTGAATTTTCATGTTTGTAAACGCTTCCCACGACACAGGAATAAAACCTAGTGGGGCTACGCTTATAAAAAAATGTGTGCGTGATGCCAGTGTTCGACTTGATCAAAAGCTGACAATGTGTTCTTGCATGTGCTTACTACAAGTTATCTACCCCATGAGAAGATCAATTTTATGTCGTTCCTGCGCGTGCGATGACTTCAGTCATGTAATTCATCTAGGCATATTAATAAAAATCTTTTATAAAAAAAGGTAAACCGACTTCAAAAAGCAAAAAAATAAATATTTGAAGTCGGTGCTGGTTGGTGCAGTCGGTTACTTGGCACCGACTTCAAATATTTATTTTTTTGCTTTTTGAAGTCGGTTTACTTTTTTTTATAAAAGATTTTTATTTTACAATTTTAAGTGACCAGTGAATTCTATAGTAGGGTACCTATAGGATTGACGTAATACCCATAATATCGCAATTTACACATGCCTATTGTTTGTCGTTAAGGAGTTCCCTGGTGTATCTTCTAAGTCCAAAGTCCAATGTCAATAAAATTAATATGGGACCACCTTGGAGATATACTGAACCCAATGCAAAAAAAATTATCAAAATCGGTCCACAATTGACGGAAATATCGCTGAACATACATAAAAAAAAAAAAAAAAAAAAAAAAAAAAGTATACATACAACCGAACATAGAACCTCCTCCTTTTTGAAGTCGGTTAAAAACGTAAACTTCGCAAATTGTCCTATATTTGTTAAATATATATACACCGTCACGCCTATATTCCCCAGCGGGGGTGGGAGAGGTGTACTGAGTACACCCACGTTTTGCCAACGATGTTAGGTCCCATGTAATAGGGGGCGCGCCTATTGTTTAATTTTGCTGATTGAGGAGCTGCTCAAACCCAATCTGTTTTATCGTCAAGATAATCCGAAATTTTGTAATACCCTTTGTTACACAGTCTAGTTTTGATTACCTTTTTAAATTTATTGATAGGCATGTTTCGGATATGTATGGGTAGAAGTATGTTGTGGAAGCGTATACATTGGCCCATGAAGGAATCACTAATTCTGTGGAGACTAGTAGAATGTATTAGCTGTCTTCAAAAAACGGCAGATATGACTCATGAGAATTTTTTTTTTATTCTAGTTGACTTGTTACCCTACAAAATATATCCTTTTTAAAAAAAATATATTTTAAACTTTTTTTTTGTCTTTTAACTAAGGCTTCGCGATCTCCCGTGACCCCTTTAAAGAGGCTTCGTGACCCCCAGGGGGTCGCATTGCACATGTTGAAAAACACTGATCTACGCTATTGGCCGAGGGGCCTTTCTAGTTTCACCGGCCGAGAGGGAGAGCATGCAACAACTACCCTCCAGCGAGTAGGGTAAGATTTCTAGCTATACTTTACCTCAATACTGCACCCCATGAGGGAGTTCCTCTCGTAAGCCTTCAGCAGGATGGTGTAGAAGTTCGGAGGTAGTTCAGTCATCTCGTACATTTCCGTGACTCCGCCGGTGAAGTCCTCCATGGCTTCACATGTGGAACCGCCTTTAAGGGCCTCGTATGAACCGTGTAGTCTGGAATTAAGGTACAGATATTGAAAAACTGATGGTAGAGAGTTTTGGCGGGAAGTCGAAGAGTGATGTTGTCAATTTGTTTTAATTTCTAAAACTTGTGTTATTTCGACTTATAATGTGTAATGTTGGTGGAATATTAACCATTATGTGTTCTTATATGTGCATGAGTGAAGGTTATTGTAACAAAGTGATAAAACCTTTTCAACTTCCCTCAAAACGGCTGTCGCAATTGGTATGTAAAGTATCCACCGCTTTACTATCCAGGGTGGGGTACTTCAATAATTTCATTATCATCGTTGACATCAAATTCATCGGGGAGTCGAATTAATTTAAACAAACACGATTATATATCTCACTGGACACTGGCAAAATACACTTATAATTAGTGTGAAGCCATAACTTGAAGAAGAAGAAGAAGTGATGGTATGCGCACATCATTATGCACTAAAGAAGTTATTAAAAAATGCACGCAACTTAATGACCGGGGTTAGCCGGGATGTTTGTATTGTTGTGTATGTGTTTGTATAGAGTTTTTTAAACAGTATCTGGGAGCACACGGAGACATATTTTTGTAATAAAAATTTTACATTATGTGTCTGTCGATCAGGATCAGACACCTATCTCGCCAGCGAGGTCGAACAATCCTTTGCCCGCCGGCCGGTGCAGAGCACCACGGCGAGACACCTAGTATACGCCCTCCCCCATAGCGACTGCCCAAGCCGAGGCCGTTCCTCCTCTAGGTGCCCTTGAGCTAGTTGCCCCCTTGCCCTTCTGGCTCGAGCGTAGTGGTTGCACGCTCGCCCTCTTGTCCGGTGAAGCTGTAAAGGCCCCGCGGCCAACAGCGTAGATCATTCACACACACAAAAAAGTGTCTTGTCGACCAAGTGAAGTGTATTATAAAAGTCTTTCTGTGTGATTGAACGTGTACCGTAGTACTGTTGAACTTTGTCTCGTTCGGCATCACACTGGAGCTATAACCAGCTGTTTTGTACGCACTCTTTACATATTTTATAGTAACCCGTTCTCTTACTACTATTATTATTATACTTTTTATTATAAACCTCTACAACATTTCTATTTTGCAAAATGAGGGGACTATGTAGACACTGAGCGATACCATGAATCTAAGTACACTTATGATTAATCTATACTTAATCACATCTATTTAGCTCGTTCTGCATTGTTCTCCCATTCTTCACGAATGCAATGTATACAAAAAGAATTGTAAAACTTGCATTTTTAAAGAGCAACCGTGGAGTTTCTCGGCTTCTTCTCAACAGGAATGACTTTCCGAACGGGTGGTAGTCTTAAGTAATCAATAATTTTCTCTTTTTGACTATTCATAAGTGCCTTTTGGTCTACATGAATATAAAACTTTTGATTTTGTGACAAAGTACTTAAATGTTTGTATATTATTGCTTCGAATTTTTCCCGGTATATGGCAATAGGCTCGCCCCTTATTCAGGGACCTAACATCGACGGCGAAAAGTAGGTGTACATAGTACTCCTCTGCCACCCCCCGCTTAGGGAATATAGGCGTGACGTTGTTCATGGTTTTGCTCGTGATTGTACCATACTCACTTGGCGTAGGCCTTCTCGAGCAGCGCACTCCAGAACTCATTATTCTCAGAGGAGTGCAGGAAGACCAGCTTGCCGCGGTACGTTGGCAGGCGGTCGTCGATCACCACGTCCACCCATCTGCCGTATTGCCAGAACCTGCACACAAACATACAGGGTGTATAGGACAGATGCATAAAAACTGGGTCCCGCACCCATTCGCCATTCACCCTCTTTTTACGATACCCGTTCGCCTCTCAACAGGCGAACTTATTTTTAATATTTATGAACCACCCGTTCGTCTCTCGTTCAACATAAGTATTATGTTCCTGAATTTAATTTCATTGTGCCTAAAATTTTTTTTTTGTATTTTCGTTTTTTTTAAAAAACGTAGCCCCACACTAGGATTTATTCCTGTGTCGTGGGTGCGTTTACAAACCTGAAAATTCACAAACACAAATACCCAGACCGGAACAAATAATTGTGGATCACACAAAGATTTGTCCCGTGCGGGAATCGAACCCGCGACTATTAGACACGGTGGGCGGAGCAGCTCAAGCTCTTAACCACTGCGCTAAATCGTCGTCAAAAATTCATTTTGAGTGGATGGCTTTAAAGTTTTTAAAAAACTGTACGTTGTCATAATCAAATTTCAGGTCAACGTTGTTCGGTGGGTGGGGGCCTATTCGACCTCATATAGGTTGGAGTGCGGAGTGAGGCAAGGGGGGCTAACCTCACCTAAACTTTTCAACCTCTATGTAAATGCGCTGATTGAGAGGCTGAGCAGTAGGCATGTCGGTTGTCATATTCGAGGAGCATGCCTTAATAATATTAGTTATGCTGATGACATGGTGCTGCTGAGCGCCTCAGTGAGTGGATTATCGAAGCTGCTTGGCATTTGCGAAAAGTACGCTGACGATCACGGCTTGTTGTACAACGTGAGAAAAAGCGAGTGTATGGTCTTTCAGGCCCGAGGCAGATGTCTGGGTAATATACCGACCATCAAATTCAAAGGGTGTCCCCTAAATATAGTCGACAAATTTAAATACCTAGATCATGTGTTAACCTCGGACTTGAAAGACGATGTTGACATTGAAAAGGAACGTAGGGCGTTGTCTGTTCGTGCGAATATGATAACCCGCAGATTCGCTCGCTGTTCGAGAGGAGTCAAAATAACCTTATTCAGGGCATTTTGCACTTCTTTCTACGCGAGCAGTCTGTGGGTCGCGTATTCGCGGGGACAGTACGGCGCCTTACGTGTCCAATATAACAATGCGTTCCGGGTGCTTTTGGGGCTGCCTCGCTTTTGTAGCGCTTCGGGAATGTTCGCCGAGGCGCACGTGGACTGCTTTTTTGCAACCATGCGCAAGCGGTGCGCGGCCTTGCTGCGCAGGGTGCGGGCCAGCCCCAACAGTATCCTTAACGCATTGGCGGAGAGGTTTGACTGGCAGTACTTGAACCACTGCAACATGGTTCATTTACTGACTAATGCATTGTATTAATAATAATAATAATATTATGTAATGGATCTTGACATCTGAAAATAAATAATAATAAATAAATAATAAACTTTAAATGAGGGGCGAACGGGATCGTTTTATCTTTCAAGACGCCAACTTTCGAGAGGCGAGGGTTTATTTTTGCCATCAGGGGGCAAAATATACGGGGCGAACGGGTGCCAGATCACAATTTGTATATTAGGGGTCGTCCATTAATCACGTGATGTATTTTAGCAAATTGCTTACACCCCCCTGGTGATACATGGTGAGGCTTTAGACTACCCGTACCCAATCCCAAACACACCCATTCACGTGCATTTTTTTGGTACAAGGTATCTTACAAATTTTCAAGGCGAATCATTGTCACGTGCCGCATTTCGATTTAGAAATCGCGTGTTCAACGAAAAAATGAATAGACGTGATATCTCACTATTACCCTTGTTGTATTTCGTAATTTTTTTCTGAACCCCTCCCCCCCTTTCAAGCATTACGTGATTAATGGACGATCCCTGAACTCACCGAGTGTTTATATACTATGTACTTTAGAAGCTAATTCAAATAAAAAATGGCGCGTAACTTGATGACCGCGGAGTTAGCAGGCATATTTTTGCTTTCATCATGGACGTATTAAAAAGGCGGACGGAATTTCGCTAAACAAAATCGTAATGTATCGATGGCTGAAACGCTGTGTACGTTTGAGCTCGTACGTACACGCAAACTGATTTACTATTGTTTAGGGAAATACCGAACACCTTCATTTACGTCCATGCTCGTAACTATATCAGTCGATAGACGGCAGACGACCATCGCAGATAAAGATTGCCACAACGAACCGTTTTGTACACTATGCAATCAGATTTTTCGCGCGGCATTTGTCAGGTCTTCGATCTATCTGGTAACTGCTCGTATAACTTACCGGAAATGGAAGACACCGGCGTAATCTTCATCAAAACTCTGGTCATCGGGCACCACTTGGAAGAACAATCTGGAACAAATAAGGTAGACTGTTAAAAATGCTTTAGGCATAAATTCCAATTATGTACATAAAATTGCATGAAGAGTGAATAATAAAAAATCGGTGCAGAAGCAGTGTGGATAGTCAAGTTGGTAGAAAGCTTTGGGGCATGCATTAATTACGTGAGCTCAAAAGGGGGGGGGGGGGGGTCCAGTAAAATCTTATCAAATGAAATAAAAACAATTAGCTCTGATGGCTTGGCCACATTTAAGGAATGGCAAAAGATCGCAGTGTAAAGGCCTATCTGGGCCGACCGATCGGCCGCCGATAGGTTGGTCGTGCCAGGTATCACAGGAAGGACGTGGTTGAGGCGGAGCTTCAAGTCGAAGACTGGAAGGGAATCGCGCAGAACCTTTGAACAACTAGGGCGTAAATGTCACGTGAACGGGACGGGGGCCCCACCAAACTCACCAAGGCGGAGAGAGGGGTCCAAATAAAAAGAAAAACAGCTCACGTAATTAATGGATGCCCCCTTGCTTTGACCGCAAGGTTTTAAGATCAAATCTCAGCTCGTATCACCGGATTTTGCAAATCCTATAATCTTGATCAAATTGTTAATTCTAAAGTAGGCATACACACCTTAGGAAATCTTCATGTCTGAGTTAAAAAAAAATATTTTGTATGACATATTCGTCTAGTGGTTAAGAGTATAAGCTGCTACGCCCACTGAATCGAGAAGTCGCGGGTTTAATCCATAAACGGAACAAATCTTTGTGACCCACAAATGTTAGTTTCAATTTACGTGTTTGTGTATGTGAATTTAATGTTTCAAAATCAAAAGTTTATTATACATGTAGACCAAAAGGCACTTATAAATAGTCAAAAAGAGAAAAGGGAAACGCGTTCGGAAAGTCATTCCCGGGGAGAAGAAGGGGAAGCAACTCTACGGTTACTCTTTTTAAACTGTTTATAAACGCACCTACGACACTGAAATAATTTCTAGTTAGGGGCCACGTTTTTTTTTAATTATGTACAGAAGAGGATGATAACAGACAGGCTTTTTTTGTGTGTGTGAATGATCTACGCTGTTGGCCGCGGGGCTTTAAAGCTTCACCGGACAAGAGGGCGAGCGTGCAACCACTACGCTCAAGCCAGAAAGGCAGAGGGGCAACTAGCTCAAGGGCGTCTCAAGACGGCCTCGGCTTGGGCAATCACTATGGGGGAGGGCGTATACTAGGTGTCTCGGTCGGCGGGCAAGGGATTCTTCGACCTCGCCGGCGAGGTTGGTGGCTGTTTCTGTGTGCGGTATCTGTATCCGAAAGAAGGGATTTAAGGGTATCGGGAGGGTCGGTGAGAACATGCCGCGGACTGCGGTAGTGGCTGATAGGAGGGGAAACAGACAGGCTTGGACCGTTAATATTTTGGTGAAATTTGGCGATGATGCACTTTCACTAGGTATGAGTTAATGAACATGAATTTAACATACACAGATAGAGATACAGAGAGACCTACAACAAGGAAACAAATATTTTTGGGTCACACAAAGATTTGCCCCGTACGGAGATCGAACCCGCAACTATTTGATTCTGTACGCCGAGTGGCTTACACTCGAACCACTAAACCAAGCCGTCAAGTTTACAGGCAACTAGCTGAATCCGCAACATCGTTCGCGTTATTTTCAGGCGTGTATTTCACACACTTGAGTTTTTTTCAGTGCTGAGAAAGCCAGAGAGGTATGTAAGGTAACTCAGAAAGATAGTATCGGTGTAAAGATGAGAAAGGGTATGCTCCGATGGTTCGGGGACATAGAAAGAATGTCAGAGGAACGAATGACAAAACAGATATACAATGCGAAAGTGGAAGGATGTAGGTGCCGGGGAAGACCTAGGCTATCTTATCATGACCAAATAGACCGTGTCTTATCTGAAGGGCAAGTCAGGAGTGTCCGTAACCGGCGAGTGTGTATGAGACCAACTATGAGAGTGGAGGAAGCCAGAGAGGTATGTAAGGAAAGAACCTGTTGGAAGTCCGTACTCTCTGCCTACCCCGTAAGGGATCTAGCGTGATGATATAGATAGATAGATCTTCCTATTAGGTATCCACATAGTAAGAAATACCTATATATTAGTATTATTATTCTACTTAACTTGTATGTATGTTAGGTATAAAATTTTACATGGTCTGTTTATATAACGGGTTAAATATATCATTAGGGGCAGGAGACGGAACCGGTTTTTATAAACCACTTCAAAACGTTCAGAATGCGGTTAAAATTATATTCTTTTATTAACCGGTTAATGAAGAAACCTTATCAAATTTGACGAAATTAATTTCGATTATCGGTTATTAAATAATTACCAACTGGGTCCCACTAATCTACAAACGACATCGCGGCAAGCCCAGACGAAGATGACGGGACGAGCTGGACTCATTCCTGGAAGACAGGCATTTAAAAGCCGAAAACAGAACCGAATGGACTCAGTGGAGGGAGGCCTTTGCCCAACAGTGGGACGATAGTGGCTGAAGTATAAGTATATATCGGTTATTACTAAGAACATAATCTTTTATAAATACGCTGTTCAGTGCGCTATTATAAAGTAAATTTATTCTTGATTCAAAGCAATACGGAGATTCCAAATTCCTAAAACATACTGCTCAATAAGCACACAGACACGTACAAGTTTCATTGTTAATTGGGGTATAAATGTGCTTAAAAAAGGGGCTAAAAACTATAAATTTGGAAATTTGGTTTACCGTATTGCATTTATGAAGCAATTATCTAATCCTTTCTTTCCTTTCTTTTCTTTAAAAAAAACGAAGACGCACACTAGGATTTATTCCTGTGTCGTGGGTGAGTTTACAAACATGAAAATTTACATACACAAACACCCAGACCGAAACAAATAATTGAGGATCACACAAAGATTTGTCCCGTGCGGGAATCGAACCCGCGACTATTAGACACGGTGGGCGGAGCAGCTCAAGCTCTTAACCACTGCGCTAAATCGTCCATAATCGAAGTGTCTGAGGACTTGCGTTATTTACGATACACCTTGTATAATATATACACTTACACATAAATCTTTAGAAAAAAACATGTATGGAACCGTCAATCCGTCAAAATCGTTATAGTTTTACATACATTTGCATTATAACAGATTACATACTTATCTCATTTGTTTAAACGGTATAAATATACATAATATGTATATTTTAATATATTTTGTAAGTATGTACGCTGCGCGTGGGCACTATCATTAATTTGTTGATATTTTTTTGAATAATTTTTAAATTAAATAAAAAAAATTGGCGTCGAGTGGCGAATAAAGTGCTTTGCGATCACAAGGTCTTGGGTTCAAATCCTAGGTCAGACAAGCTAGGCTAGCTAGGCCTTTGCCAAACAATGGGACAATAATGGCTGAAGAAAAAAGGTATAGGGCTTGATTTACCTTATTCTTGTTTTTATAAGTTGTCTTTTTTCAGCTGGCTAACATGTGCCGTTTTTAATTATTTTTATCATAGTATATAATTCATATTTGAATTTTGCAATGTTTACATATAGAGATGGGCAACATATAATCAGATTAACGATTAAACACCTCCGCTTCGGGACGGAGATACGACGTAATCAGATTAATGATTACAATATTCAATCATCTACATATCTATATCATCACGCTTGATCCCTTACGGGGTAGGCAGAGAGTACAGAGTTCCAACAGGTTCTTTCCTTACATACCTCTCTGGCTTCCTCCACTCTCATAGTCCGTCTCATACACGCTCGCCGGTTACGGAGACTCTTGACTTTTCCTTCAGATACGGTTCGACTCGGTATATTTGGTCGTGGTAAGATAGTCTAGGTCTTGCTCAGTACCTGCATCCTTCCACTTTTACATTTCCGATATTCAATTATGATTCAAGATTTTAGGCAGAGAGTACAGAGTTCCAACAGGTTCTTTCCTTACATACCTCTCTGGCTTCCTCCACTCTCATAGTCCGTCTCATACACGTTCGCCGATTACGGAGACTCCTGACTTGTCCTTCAGATAAAATCCGGTCTATTTGGTCATGGTAAGATAGTCTAGGTCTTCCCCGGTACCTATATCCTTCCACTTTCGCATTGTATATCTGTTTTGTCATTCTTTCTTCAGACATTCTTTCTATATGCCCGAACCAACGGAGCATACCCTTTCTTATCTTTACACCGATACTATCTTTCATATCTATTCGCTTTCTTACTACGCTGTTGCGAATACGGTCGGTCAGCTTCACTCCGCACATCTTCCGCATTATTATATTATACTATTATTACGATATTTATTTGATAATATATATTTACATACTCAAGAGTCTCCATAACAGGCGAGTATGAGTCGAACTATGACAGTGGAGGAAACCAGAGGTATGTAAGGAAGGTTTTGTAAATATGTGTCCAAATATGACAAAATTGTCGCATTGTCTCGACAGGAGTTGTTTTTTTTTACGTAGCCCCAAACTAGGATTAATTCCTGTTCCGTGGGTGCGTTTACATACATGAAAATTCACATACACAAATACCCAGACCGGAACAAATAATTGTGGGTCACACAAAGATTTGTCCCGTGCGGGAATCGAACCCGCGACTATTAGACACAGTGGGCGGAGCGGCTTAAGCTCTTAACCACTGCACTAAATCGTCCGTCAATATCCGTGTTTAATAAAGCGGTTTTTATCACCAGCCTATGGCAGTCGACTGCTGAACATATGCGTCTCCAAGTGCATGCCACTGGGTACGATCATCGGCTACTCTCATCAAATTTCTCCACTAGTCGTCCTACGAAATCATCGCTCCACCAAAGCGGTTTTGTATAGCTTATATTTATTTATTTATTCAGAGGCAAGCCAACAGTATACATATACAACATTGTATGAGATAGATATAACATAATAGTACAGATCTTATATGAATACCTGTAACAGGCATGTACAGCGCTCACAAATCAACAGAACACAGACAGAAGTTAGTAAAATTAGGAATGATAATAACTAAGGAGAGGCGCTCGTATCGCTGTGCGACCGCGGTATTCTCACCGATTACCAAGGTTAAGCAGCGCTCGACTCGGTTGGCCTGAGTCTCCGTGCTTCGGAAGGCTCGTTAAGCCATTGGTCCCGGGTACCACTTAATGTGGTAGTCGTTAAGCCGTGTTGAAAGCCTTAAGGCGGCTCGATAAGTTCCAATAGTAGGTGGCCACAAACCTGCCTCCATCAAACCGCACTGGGTCTGCGTGGTGGAGTATGACCTAATCTCTCTCACCATTTGTGAGAAAAGGCTTTGCCCAGCAGTGGGCAGTATAGGCTGATATTATTATTATATTATAATAACTAAGAAGGAACAGTTTAAATATGTGTAAAGGATATTGTCGAAAATTGCCCCAGAACCAACAAAAATTTGACTCATGCCATCATTATTTATCTATTTTATTAAAATAATGGCAAATATCCTTATCTAAAGGACATGTTGGAATCTAAAACGAATATTTCAAAGTATTGTGAGTACTTATATCGAAGTCGCCGACATCTTTACTAAATGTCAACACACAATATAACTTCATATGTATTAATGGCTACTGAATTATAACCTCAAAATCTAATACTTTTTGTGCAATATTGCGATTGCCCCCGCTTGTCCGTTTAATAATAAATGACTTAAGAGAATTTATGTGTGATTTAAAATCATACAAGTATTTTTTCATTGCTGTTGGTTCTGGGGCAAATCCACAATGTCCAGTGTGTAAATTATGCGAATGATTTCAGTATTTTATTCCTGAAGTCAAATAAGGAATCGTGAAAGATATCTAGATTACTGAGTTTACCATTTAACGGATTGTATTCATTACAAGCTCGCACGATGGGTGACTTTCTTTTGTATGAACCCTGAAGGGGCACTTACAAATTGTCAATTTCTTATGCTATCTAACTACTAATGTTCCACCAGGAACGCGGCCTCCACTGAGAAATTTACTGTAGACAAATTTTCACATTGTCGTCTATCATTGTAACTATTACTAAACAGGGCCCAGAATATACCTGTATCAGTACTAAAAATTATTTATTTAATTAGACACTAATAACTTACTTCCTGTGTAGAGTCAAGTTGGCGACTGCAGCGAGCAACCAACAGTCGCCCAGTTCTCCTTGCTGCACATCAAAACGGCTGTAACCCTCAACGAAGAGCTGAGGATCGTCACATATTTCCTGCGGGAAAATATCAATAATTGATGTATCATCATCACTAGAATAATTCCAGTGACTTATGAAATTGGGTGTTACCCACGACGTTGTCTGCGATATTTTTTCTAATTTTGTTTAAATAGCTCTACACTTGGGATTAACTTGTGTTGTGGGTGTATTTACAAACAAAAAATTCACAAACACCCAGACTGAAACCAATATTTGTGGGCCATAAAAATTTGTCTCGTGCGAAGATCGAACCCCCGACTACTTGATCCAGTTGGTGAAGCGGCTCATGTTCTTGACCACTGCACCAAGCAGTCCGTTAAAGGGTAGTGTATAATATACCTTTCCCAAAATACCCCGCAAGGGATCTGGCGAGATGATAGATATGCCCATTCGTTAGTATTCGTAATATTCGTTTTAACCAAAATATTCTCTCAGTATCGACCACAACTCGAATCTACCGAAGGCATGAACTACAATAGTCTTAACACTCCGCAAAACTTACCCCAGGTCTGAGCCAAGTAAGAGGTCTGTCCAATCTCTCCTTGTAATAAAGACTGCGGTCGATCGCTGGGAACTCTGGGTCCTCGAACAGTCTGCCTTCGGCTAGGCATCGCGACCTGATGTCCTTGAAGTCTTGGTACGTTGCAGGTCCGAACGAAGACGGACGAGTCTCACCTAGCTGCAAACAAATGTGATATTAATATGGTGAAAAAAAGTCGGACTAGAGCGAGTAGGCCTCGCCTCCTGAGGCCTCCGTGGAAGTGTAACTAGATGTGGTGTCTAAAAAAGAAACCGCAATATAATGCCTTAATTGACAATATCTGGATTTTTAATTACGCATACTTGTACTGTGAAACCTTTGATCAATGAGAAGTTTCGATGAGTAGATAAGTTTAAATGGCCATTGACTTAGAAGCTTCAATTTATTACTCAAATATTTGCACTGTCAAGAGAGCGTACGTCGACGTACATGAGAAAAAGGGTTTTAAGTATGATACTTAAATCACTTTTTCTTGATGTTCATTGATTGATAACAGATCGACAGAGGGACAAAGAAAACGGTTCCGTTTTGAGAATTATGAATTGAGGTACAGACCCCTTAAAAGCACTTTGTTTAATGCCTCGTCCAGTCTAGTATATAAGGCACACTTCGTATGGAGGGCATGCAAGCTATACATGTTACGCTTGTGATCTCGTATATCCTAAATAAACATAATTATCATCAGCCAAAATACTTCACTGCAGGACATAGGCTTCCCACAAAAATTGGCAGAACGACCGGCTTTTTGCTGTTACCATCCTTTTATCAGCTTTTACGTGCGATCTATATCATCCTATCTAATCTCGTCTCATTTGCGGGGTGCCTTCCTACTCCGCGTCTTCTGGTCGTCACTCGAGAACCTACCCACCTCTATCACCGTCAGATACAAGCCTTACATTAGTTTTGACTCTATTAGAAGCTATCTATGTTATTCTTGGTGCGGTTGCGTGAGGTTCGTTACCTTTATCGTCATTTGGAAATTATACGAGTAAGTTACTGAGAAAGAAGTAATTGATTTCGACTGTTACTTAATGAAACTGTAATACCTGGGTTGATGTCCTCAACCCAAAATGTATCTAATAGATTTCTTCATTCACAGAGTTTATTTTTATGTGTGATGGCGTAAATGTTTCATTTTGTTCAAATTCAATTTCCATTTGCGCACATGTTTTACATTTAGATGGTATTTGATAATATTTGCCTAAGTTTAGACTTAGTAGTAGTTTTAGTAAACATTAGGTAATTCTCATTTGAATTCTATGTATTTAATATATTTGCTGCTATATGCTATTTTATCGTCTTGCCGTCGCATGTTCATTGTGTTGTTATAATAATAGATACAAATAAACTTTATATGAATCTAAGCTACATGATACAATAAAATTAATATCCTAACAGGATAATCAATATCTATCGAAGAATATTTACCTCTATAAAACTAAATTGTGATTAATCCGTGCCTTAATTAATTAATATAGATTTAACAGTAGCAGATAATTATAACGATATGAATTAATGTAATATTTGCACAGGATTAAGTAAAGGTACATTTAGGTAGACGTGTCAAAGTTTCTAGTGAAGTAATATTAAAATTCCTTAGCGCAGATAGGCGAAGAAACTCAAAAAGCCGGTAAGCTGAAATCAGACGAGCCTGTGGCAAGAACAGCCATAAACTGGATTCCATTTAGATTAGAAGATTACGATATACCCAGGTGGCAGGTTATTCTTCCCGAACTCCTTTGTAAATTATAGGAAGTTCTCATTATACAAATGGACACAATAGTGCAAAACCTTCTACCTAGTAGAGTGATAGTGACATTTAAAAAATAAATACTAAAATGGAAATCGATATGTTCGTGACCTATTTGGCAATGAGATGGCTGCAAAAATGTCAGACCTGCTCTGGCATTTTTGCAGCCATCTCATTGCCAAATAATAGGGATGACCTAAATGAATTTAGAACTTGTGGAAACATCAAATTTTTTGCTGGATACGTAACGAACTACGACAATAATTGCAGTCAATTTTACGTCAAGAAATGGTTGTATTGAGCACTATCACTCTAACGCAGGTGCTGATTACACCTAGAATAAAACTATATCCGAAATTTATGTCAGGTTTGAGTAAACAATGGTTTATTCCAAACCTTGGTTTAGATTCAGACTAGTGCTGAAAAATATGTAATTTATATTTTTTTTTTAGATATGCGCACTAATGTTTATAGAAGAGGATAAACTAAAAATGTTTACTGTTTTTCTTGTAGGATAAGAACCAATATTTATGCAACAAAACAAACCCAAAACAGTTGTTCTCCCGTAGGCATGAACATCTTACTTCCTGTGTAACTCGGAGGCATCTTCAGTCTATAATCTTTATGGTGTTCTACAGTTGAGAGCTTCCTGGTTGGTGTATCCTTAACTTTATTATGGAATTTTATAGTCACTTTTGGAGTGCCTATAGCTTCCTTCTCGAAAATTAGGCTCTTATTGGTATCAGCGTGGCTTCTTTCGACAAATTCCACTTTTTTTACAGTCGACTCAGGCTCTATTTTGAAATCAGATTTAGAATTGGGCTCAGCTACTTTAGTAGCCCAAAAAGGTTTATATGAGCTGTTTCTTCGAACTTCAGATTGTCGGTAAGTATAATCAGAAACTTTAGCTTTTCTGAAATCCTCGAATAGTCTACCAAAAAAGCCGGTTGACTCTTTGCCATTTTCAGATTTAACTTGTTTCTTATCTGACGTTTTCTTCTGTCTCAATATTCGACCAGATTTTGGTGATATTATGGATACAGATTTACGTTTCCATGTTTCCGCTGCGCTCGCTGCGGTTGTTGTTGAATAAAACGTTTTCAAATAACCGACGTCTTCTTTCTTTAGTTTTACAAACGTTTCTTCTGCGACTTCCTTCGACATTTTCACAACTGGTGCACTCGCGTTCAGATTTACATATGAAGTGATTTTTCAGCTACAATTTGCTTTAATTGATTTTGTTTAACTGGGTTTTCAGTCTAGTACAAGGTTTAAATGATTAAATTGAAGGTTATTGGGACAAAGCATTTTTTTCCTTAAAATGTATGCGGATAGTTATTTATTTTCCCTATTTAATTTAAACATTACGTTTTTGATGTACCTAAACACTAATAAAATTAAATAATTGATTTTAAATTAAATAACAATGAATATACTTTCAAACATAATAAACACAATAAATAACAAAGGATAAGTTTTAATCTCTCTCTCTCACTCTGCCTACCCTGCAAGGGATTTTGCTTGACGATATAGATAGATAAGTTTTAATAAGTTAATATTGTGCTAATATTGTAATATTAATCAAAATAAAAATAAACAAACTAATATGCTTAGCGTGCACTGGATAAACAAAGCAAAAGAAAAATTCTGATTATATATGAATATGATTTAGAGGTTTCACGACATCATAAATCTTCTAAAAATGATGACAATAGAGGTTTCACGACAACATAAATCTTCTAAAAATGATGACAATAATTCTATTCACCATATTCCGCTAATGACGACATTGAAAGACGATTACTGTTTGAGTTGGATAAAACGGCTATCGATTTAATTGATTGAAATAAACATACATGGACAACAAGATACCGATTCGTCACAGCGACACTTAGTGGATTCTTAGGGATAGTCGTTATAATAAAATGCTTTTTAAATAAACTATGTATAAACAAACTGAATAGGTATGCTTAATAAATAACTTAAAAGAAAAGAAAACAGTGAGTGAATGAAATACAAGATATGAATAGTAGTTAGTAAATTTAGCAATTTGGCAGATAAGTTACGCGGTTCAAATTTAAGATACACCAGCTGAATTTAAAAAGAAAGAAAGAACTGATTGGTATTATAATAGAATAATTAATGAGTAAAGTTTTTAATAACGCGCCAAAATACGGTTTTGGGACTGTATCATTTTATGCACATCACACTATTATATTTAATAAATACACTGAAAAACAACCACTGTCTAATGTCCACCCGTGCATAACTGAAAATATTGACTGGCGGTATAACGACTGATAACACTCCATTAAATGTGGCATATGGACAAACTGGTATGTATGTGTGTGTGCCGGAAACCCATAGGGAATAACTGTGTTATGTTAGCCTGTGGCGTATTGGAAGCTACACTATACATAGCAGAGCTTCTAACTCTATTAGCTTAAAAGCCTTTGTAATACGGAAGATGTTTTTGATAGAAGTGAAAGAAAGTTTTAATGCAAAATGAAGATCTTGCAGTAATAGGATGTAACATATAACATGCGATTTTATTGCTATAAGCTATTTGATAGTAATTTAGTTTCATTTATTACCTTAGCTTTTCCGCACACTACTACTGCATCACTTTCAGTACGAATCGTTTGGTATTTAACTAATAATTGCTACACATGGAAAGAGAACGTCCCTATAGCTACAAATATGCTATAACATATCTTCACTAATTAGAAAATGTTAAGGTCCCAAAGGAGAACCTTGTGGGACACCACGTCATTATATAGGCGTGGTTCCACGACAGTTCTATTTTATCAGCGCTTCGAATCTATGGTGACATAAAAAGATAATTACCATTGAGTTTGTAGTTCAGACAGAAGGCTTTTACGCTAATAGAGTTTTAGTACTACTGTACGAAAGTGTCAGTAGCATTCGACTAATCAACTTGTATTGTGGAATTTTCAAATACAAGAAATATATTCATAAGAAAAAGATCACAGAATGTATACAAATCTTGATGACACCGTCGTAAAACAATACACGTGCATATGTAAAAAGGTAAGAAATAACCATACTTTATTTGTAAAAGCTTGATTCTTACATAAACGTTAATGTTTTACTGTATATAGATAAAAGCTGAGCGGACAAACAAAATGTGTTAATTTTCACAACTAATACTAGCAGAAGACCACCCACTACAGGACATAGGCCCAAAGATCGCCAGATTCACTTTTATTTCTTAACGAAAATAAATCCTATTTAATAGATTACACTTATACAAAAAGGGATTTTTAGTTGACTAACATTGGAGTAATATGACATTGCTATTGATATACCGATAAGTAACGGTATTGTGCATGGATAAGATATGAATTCACAAGCCCAAGGTTGAATGAAATCATATTTTTGATCTAACGTCATACATGGGAGGTTTTGGATGCGCCTTTTCCGTAATGGAGATAGTTACGAAACTTGAAGCTTGAAGTGAGTGGTAAAATAACGAATTAAAGCACTAGCTTGTACTAAATATAATGACTATATAATAAATAATTGCAGATAGAAATAGGGAGCCACCCATACAAGATCAGTACAGTTTATTTTGTTACGTTATTTTGCTTAATCTATGAGTCTAATAGAACATTTTTGATAAGGCACTTTGTTTTCTCCTCAAAACGAGACATAATACTTTCAATGATTTGGTCTTGTTTGCATTTTTAAGAATATTAAGTAAATCAACATAAATTGGTATATCCAACCTTCAAAGTAAAGGTGTACTTGTAAATCTTCGTAACGGTTTCACAGTGCACGGCTAAAGGCAAAATGATTGGCTAAACGCCGATGGGTGGGAGGGAGGGAGCATCAACATAAATATCAACAGGTGATGCAACAGGTTCATCTATAATTTTATTGGTGCACCAACAAATCAATGATGATTTCTTTATTTTTTAAACGTAGAGCATATTAGGCATTACTTCTGTGTCGTGGATGCTTTAACAAACATGAAAGTTACATACAAAAAACACCCAGACCAAAACAAATATTTGTGGGTCGCACAAAGATTTGTTCCGTGCAGGAAGAGAACCCAACACTCTGGTGGCATGGTTAATATCCTAATATTAATTAAATTGATATCTTCCTCCCCCTTGCACCGATCTCCTTAATGTTCAGGGTCGTGACCTCAAGGTATAACGCAAACGCCTTATAAGAATATCACACCTATAAAAATATTATAGTATAAAACTATTCTGTTTCAATAATTTAGAATAAGGGACTCAATAGTCTTGGTAATTCTAAGTGGCCATACTGGTATTATAATTTTATAAGCAAGCCGACAGACTTAGATGTTGCATTTCTAGTCATTTCTAGGTATTAAGAGTATCAATGGTCTCAAAAACATTTACTTTGTTGAAAGTTCAAGAGAAAATCAAAATAATTTTACACAAGAGGTAGGACGCTAGACAATTTATATCTAATAGATATGACATTGCTCTACTTATAACTAAACAAACCATTATAAATAAATTAACGTAGAATCGATACAAAGGGCGCAAAGGTCGTCGGTCTAGACGGAGGGGTGACAAGTTGTAGTCTGGATGCTGTCTGGTCTAGACTCGTAGTAGATTTACTCACTATCGTTAGTCATGTTTTTAATGTCAAAACACGAACATTCATCTCACATTTATCCGTTGAAAGCTTTTCGTGATTATTTGTTGGTACATGTTTAGTATCAACTTTATTTTTGGCTCGGATATATGTGTTCTACAGACTTTGCAACAGGAAGTAGTAAATTGTATTCTTCTGCTTTTGTTACATTTCGAGGTGTTTCAACATATTCATATTCTTCGTCTTTAGGGTTTGCAACTTTTCCCAAGTTCTTTTATTTTTTCATATGTTAGATTTCGCGGTATTTATACATCTTCAATGCTTGTCAATTTAAATGACAGTATGTGTATGGATACCACTCTGAATCTTAGCTATAAATGCCTTAGTACTTATGGCAGGCCCATCCAAATCTATCACCAATTTGACTTCAGCCGGAAGACGTCCACCGTACGATATAGGCCTCCCCAAAGATCATTGCGACTACCGGCTAATTTGAATTTATTATAACAATAATTGCATAACAAATTGAAATGAAGATTGGAAATGCGTCACCGCGTTTGTTTATAATGATAATATTTGTCACTTTCAATCTATAATGAATTAAATGCAATTTCTTGGCGTCTTACCAAGCGGCGAAACTCTGTAAGTCTGAAATTATGCACATTAATATTCAGATTTTTTCAATTTCCATTTATGTCAGACATTAATCATTATATAATTTGTATTTACATGACAAACAATTGCTTGTAAACATCAAAATGAAGTGCACTAACATCGTTTGTAATGTGTAAAACCTTATACGATCACTTAAAATTTAAATTCGTCCACTGACTTCTTTGATCAATTATTGCAATATTCAAAAGCTAGCATGCTATAGTGGAACATGGTCATTTTTGTGTGGTTCATACATTGACTTGTTTAGAGAAGGTAATGCGAGAACTAAGCCTGCATAAGTTCCCGGCTAGGTGTAGTCTAGAACTGTTGGTCTTTGATTCACGAAAACCAGAAGCGTTTAGAGATTTGTTTTAAAAGGCAAGTTTAGCTGTTTAGCCCGGGAGTCACTCCATGTGGTAGTCGTTAAGAAAAGTTTGAAGCCTTATGGGGGATTAATAGGTTCCATCAGCAAGTGGCACATATTTGCTTAAATCAATTCGGACTGTATCTGCCTGGTGGAGTATGACCTATTCTATGTTACCTCGATTCGTGAGAGAAGGTCTCTGGCTAGCAGTGGGACTGATAAGGATGTCCTGTAATGGGACTGTTTATGCCAATCAATTACGTATTGAAGTAAGAAAATAAAAATAAATTACATCTTAAAATATCAAATCTGAAACAACCGTGAAAAAATGTGATAACTACAGTAAAGAATGATCGTAAAACAATAGTGGCGTAATGTTGGCAGTGGCGAGTAATTAGCGTGACGCGGGAGGCGCCCGCGCCGTATCGTAAACATTTGTACTGAAATATCTTCAGTGGTCGTTGAACGGATAGATTTCGTATCAGGCACCAAATGATTGTTCGCTTTTGATGTACGAGAGAATTTAACGAATATTTTTGTAATTACAATTTACATGCAATATTTTTAAAAATTTAAAGATTGTCGCATTGGTTTCGTAGTGTATAATGGGCCTAGTTATTGCGAGACCAGGGTCTCGCAATAAGTGTCGCAGGGTCGCGTTTCAAATCCTACGTCAGATAAAGTGTAGTTTATCGAAAAAATCCGAGTATCAGGCTGGAGTCCTTTGATCGTTATGTTGTCGTGGGTAGAAATGAAAACCTTAAAACATAAGTCATGTTCAATGTCAGACATTATCAAGGCTTTGGGCATGAATTTATAATGTTCCCACGCTGATTACAAGGATGTTATTGTAGCTACATTATCAGTCGTTAATTTCAGCAATACACAACATTTAAACAACAAATATATAATATGTTATGGCGTAAAACCTACTGCGATTACATCTACGTTTAGCCGGCTACGCCTAGGCGCTGCAGTTGGTTTAACTTAGTATTCTATTTATACGCGGTTAACACTAAGTATAATCCTTTCTGTTGATTATCACAAGTCTGAAGTAACTTGCTTATTCCAGTTTTGTGTATTAACACAAAAATCGTTTTATGTTATTTTTTATTTGTTGTCATTACTAACAGCCAAAGTGCTTTAAGCAAGTTTAGGACTTAAGTTATAAGCTTTAAAAAACTAAACAAATATTGTAGATTATCACCATTGACAATTATAAAAGATATAAATTTACACCAAGATAAAGTGATTACAGAGCGATAATGTAATTTATAATTTAACCAGCCGCTTCGCTATTTCTACAAGCTTTCTTTCTCATCTAACTTCGCATGATAGTGTTTGGTTTAAATCTTGTGACATATTTTTAAACGACGTCCTCTCGACCAAAAGTTGAAATGAGTGCGAGTTAATTTGTACATAAAGATATAATGTTTATTTCTAGATGAACTTAACTGAGTATTCCATCAACTGTGCTAAGTTTTTCCATTTAAAACCAAACTGCAACGTAGTATACTTTACACATATTTACTAAGCATCTGTAAAAATGTTAGCGCAGAAACTCTTTACAATTTGGCAGTCCGTCAATGTATATTTTTGCATTATGAATAACATATTCTGAAACGTCCGGGCAACAACCTATAATTCGTTATGAACATATATGTTTGAATATAATTATCGGACAGTGATTATAGGTCAATGGATTCTCAACTGACAAGATCTATCACCTAAATTAGAAACGATAAAGAAGTGTTGAAAGATGCGATGTCCATTTGGCATTCCCTTTATACCAAAAATTCATTTTTGTATGTAAACACATGGACCTAAATAGATAACTGAGGTGCATACAAATTATTATAACGTATAAACTATTATTGCTAGACCAATCGAGTTGTTGCTTTAGTAATTCAGTCTCACATAAGGTTTTAAAATTTTTAACTAGAGTGAAAATTACCTGATACACCCAGTATTACCAATGCCTCAATTCTAACTGAACTGAAGTAAAATTGAGCTTTAACAGCCATCAACGAATGTTTCCATCTATCTCTACCCTTATCATCATGCCGAATCTTACAGAGAAGGCAGAGAGTAGTTCTTTCCTTACAGACCTTTGGCTTCATCCACTCTCATAGATTGTCTCATACACGCTTGCCGGTTACAGAGCCTCTTGACTTGCCCTTCTTATAAGATACGGTCTATTTGGTCATGGTAAGATAGTCGAGGTCTTCGCCGGTACTTACAATGTTTTCGTATCAAAGTAATTCACGAAAACAGTAGTATAGTATATCTACGTTTTAGTAAGTACTGTATGTCACTGTTAAGTTATCCTACACAATATTTAAGTAAATACACAACCAATCCGAACTGGGTACGCGTGGTGGAGTATGACCTAATCTCTCTCACCTCGATTTGTGAGAGAAGGCCTTTGCGCAGCAGTGGGCAGTATAGGCTGATATTACAATATTATTACTTCTATCCAAATGTTTTTTCAAAGAAAAATTCCCAGTATGAGTCCGGAGTCTGGAATTGTGCCCGGTATATGGCAATAGGCTCGCCCCCTATTACATGGGACCTAACATCGTCGGCGAAACGTGGGTGTACTCAGTACACCTCTGCCACCCCCTCTGGGGAATATAGGCGTGACGGTGTGTTTTATTACTTATAGGTAGGTATTTTGTAATATGTCGTTGGTGTGTTTTTAATTAAAAAAAACAGCGAAACTCTGTTGATTGGCGTTTAAGATTTGTTTTAGCGGAGTTTTGTTAAAAGAATTAGGGTTCAGACAGAATCATAATCATCAACAATCCTGGAAATCCTAAATGAAAAAATTGAATGTTCGTAGAGGTCACCTTGGTGTTAACTAGTTGACTGGTCAGGTGACGTTATTGATGTATTAAAAGGCACAAATTGTGAGCGACTATTCATTCATTAAGATCTAGACAAGTCAACGACTCAAATGATTCAGGAATTTCGTATGGAGCTGCATTTACATAGCTGATTTTTTTCCTTCGAGTTCTACTTCAATCGGAAATTGACCAATACCACCGAAATGTTTGGCCAATGTCATGATGGCATTATGACATGGAAAGTGTAATCTTTCGGAGTTGCTGCATTAAAAAGCAAGGTGGTATGGCACGAAAACCACTACCACAAGTTTGCCGCCTCTTGTTGTCAGACTTTTTAACTGGAGTAATTTGTACTTGATATTCCTCATGACGACTTTGCCCTAGTACACCTTGTGTTTAAGGATGTGTGCGATGTAAATGGAATGATACTCGTATTTATTTCGTGTCGGAATTTATAATATTTCGGTTCCGATAATCTTAGTATAACCCCTTAGTTCCCAAAGTGGTCCAGGTGGACCCCCAGGGGTCCACGGGAGACTCGACAGGGGCCTACGTTGGCGTGACAAAAAAAATAGGGGTTCACAATTCGTAAGCGGGGTCCACGAAAATTTATTTGCTTTCGATAGTGAAGAACTAAAAATGTTGGCTAATATTTTAAGAAGCTCGGCGACTGTCGTTTGTAAAAACTTGCATATTCCATATTCAGTACAACGTGTCGAGACTTGCAAAGCGCCGCCGCCGTCCGCAACGCTTGTTCAGACGTGCAAAGGGACGAAATACGACTTGTGGTGTGTGTGCTTGCAATCTTGCATGAACTTGTTTAATTCTTCACCAATATAAATACGAATGCCAAGGATAAACGTTACTCATTTGTTTCCGGAATTTCGAATAGAAAAGGCCAACTTTACTTTTTTGACATCCACTCACAGCACAATCAATTAATTAATTAACCAATCAATTCTCACTTTTTTTTTTCGGTAACTTTTAATTCGTGGTTGGAATTCAGCCGCAACGCAAATTTCCATAGTTAGATCTCTTCACATTTTTGTCGAGTTTTGGGAATATGGTAGAAATGTAGCTGAAGGAGGTCCACCGGAAGCAGCTAAATTTTGAAAGCGAAGAACCTCTTGTCTAACCCATCGGGTTGTTTCTATCAAAAAACAACGGAGAAACTAAAAAATATCTAAAATGGTTAAATAGTAGTATAAGAGGATCAGTACCAACTTAATCACTTCCTATTTCGGCTCGTTCAAACACAGAGACGGCCTATTTCGGGCAAACACCCGCTGAGTCATCGTTGTTTGAGGCGTTCATCACACAGTGTAGGTTTAATTAGTAGGAATAGAACTAATAAACATCAGCTTGATGTTAATATTGGAAGGTTTTGTTAAAAGGAGTATGGGATTATAATTGCATCCGTATTTCGTTTATAATTATTTTATACCTACCTATGTTGTTTTTCACTAAAAAGAAGAGAACAATCCGCAACGGATCTGGCGTGATGACATAGATAGATAGAAGAGAACACTTTTTTTATATTAGTATTTAGTACCAAACAGACTAATGTCGTCGGTTTTTTTTAAATGATACTGTGTTGTCATCCAGTTCCGAGTTATGTTTAAAACGTGCCAAGAGTTAACAACAAAGTACACTGTAAATTGGAACATGGTAAAATAATGAGGTGCTCGTAGCGCTGTGCGACCGCGGTGTTCGTACAGTTTACCAAGGTTAAGCAGCGCTTAACTCGGTCGGCCTGATATGGGTGACCGTTTTTGGCATTTTCATATTCGAGCGTCTCCGTGCTTCGTAAGGCACATTAAGCCGTTGGTCCCGGCTACCACTTAATGTGGTAGTCGGTAAGCTGAGTTGAAAGCCTTAAAGGCGGCTTGATACGTTCCAACAGCAGGTGTCCACAAACCTGCCTCCACCAATCCGCACTGGGCCCGCGTGCAGAGTATGACCCAATTTCTCTCACCTCGATTCGTGAGAGAAGGCCTTTGCCAAGCAGTGGGCAGTATAGGCTGATATTATTAAAATAATGAGAAGTCTTTCGAGACCAATCGCTCGACCTTTCATTTGAGAGGATGATAACATAGCTTCAATAAAATAAATCAATACTATTCTACTGTGGCGCAAACGCCTCCTCACATTGGGGTATTATAATATTACGAGCTAACTGCAAGGCAACGGTCTCCCTTCCCTTCTTCCACTCATCTCAGTTTAGTGCAAGCTGATACCAGTCCTTGTCATAGAAGTCCAGCTCGTCTCGGCACCTCTTTCTGGACCTTCCACGCTGTCGTTCTTCGCTAGGTCGCCCACTCTGTAGGAGTTTTTGCCCAAAGCGCATTCGAGATGCAACAGTAATGTCCAGCCGAGTTCCATTTCAGCCTTGCATTTGAGTGGCCTACATCATCATTGAGGGAATAAATAATACTCCGCAGGCCCAGTGGTAGCTGGTGGTGCCCAGCGACTGTCCCAACCGAGGCGCCCTCGAGTATGTCGCCTCTTGCCCTTCTGGCTGGCTAGTGCGTAGTGGTTGCACGCTTGCCTTTAAGTCCGGTGAAGCTGTAAAGGCCTCGCGGCCAACACACACGGTAGCTGGTGGAGGTGGTTTTGTGGCCAACTGCTGTTCGAAATTTATCAAAACGCCCATAAGGCTTCCAACCTGACATGCCTATCATATAAAGTAGTAGGTTAGCGTGCCTTCCAAAGCACGGAAACGCTATGATATGGAAATGCAAGAAACAGTCGCTCATTCCAGATTAACTGAACCGAACGATGGTTAAGTTTAGGTACACTAAGAACATTGCGGTCTTCCAGCGTTATGAGCGCAATATCCTTTTATAAATCATCAGTGTTATGATGATTAATGTATAATTATAATGCCTACGTACCTTTGTATAATACGCTAATATTAGTCTTATTACGTGTCAGCGGAAATAATTATTTATTGTTATGACGGAATATTTGTTCTGGAGTCTAATCAGAGGAATATGCGGAGTCGGTTTGCAATGTTTATAGTTTGTTTTGACGTATGGAATACTGTTTTACATAAAAAGAAAACCTTATTGTCTAGTTGATCCAGTGGCGCATACGAGAATCAGGAAACACAAAGTGCCGAGTTCGAATCCTTACACCCATATTCCAAGAAGTTACCTCGACAATTTAGCGCAATGGTTAAGAGCTTAAGCCACTCCGCCCACTGTATCTAACAGTCGCGGTTTCGATTCCCGCACGGGACAAATCTTTGTGTGACTCACAATTATTTATTTCGATCTGGGTATTTGTGTATGTAAATTTTCATGTTTGTAAACGCACCCACGACACAGGAATAAATCCTAGTGGGGATCCGTTAAAAATAAATGACATATTTAGTCTGGAAAATCTGTCAAAATGTAATTGAATTGAATATTGAAAATGACCACTAGTCACACAAAGGGTATTTTTTATGGACAAATATTAGTAATGGTCTGGAGTTTCGAATTATCCCATGTATAATGGAACCAAGCTTGCCCTTTACAACGTTAGAACCTACGTGGGAGATATGTGGGTGTACACAGAACACCTTTGCCGCCCCGCTTGGGGAATATAGGCGTGGCGGTTTGTTTTTTACACGGACATACTAAAAGTCAAATGATTTCAATTAAATTATTCAAGAGTTAATCATTTCACTATCACTAGATATTATAAAACATAGTCTGTCTGTCTAGCTGTCTAAACTTGTCTGGTGAAGCTGTAAAGGCGCCGCGGCCAACAGCGTAGATCATTCACACACACACACACTCTGTCTGAATACAATAAACTTATTAACTACCGAACGTATTTTCATACGGTTTTCATCAAGCAGAACAGCCTGGCCTGATAGCCTAGTGGTTAGACCGTTGGACTGCAAAGTCAGAGGTCTCGGGTTCAAAGCTAATTAAAAAAATTTAAATAAAAAAAATTTACTATCACTTGCTTTAACGGTGAAGGAAAACATCGTGGGGAAACCTGCATGCCTTAAAGTTTCTCGAAGGTGTGTGAAGTTCTCCAACCCGCACTGGACCAGTGTGGTGGACAATAGCCTAAACCCTCTTAATTTGGGACAGTTTCTTAACAGGGTTAATATTATTTATTTAATTTTATCAATGGATGGAGTTATTCAAGAGGAAGCGTTATGCGAAGCCGGGGCGGGTCGCTAGATATATATATTTTTTTTTTTTTATATAAAACCGTAGCCCCACTCGTCCGTCAGATAATTATAGATTTACTAAACGGTTACTTAAAATCGTATTATTCTTATGTATGTTAAATGCTGTGCAGGGTAGGCTGAGAGTACAGAGTTCCAACAGGATCTTTCCTTAGACCTCTCTCGCTTACGAAGACTCTTTGACTAATCTAAGAATAATAATTTAGACAATGCCAACAAACTGCGTAGGCGCAGGTACAGTACATCAAGTGTTACATGCATCCCACACTGAAGTATAAAGTTTGAGGTATGTTACTCATAAAATGTTGTCTTATGGCTAGTTTTAATTTTCAACTCAACAACAGATTTGCTTGCTGTCAGTAGTATTTTGACAGATTTTTTTACATAAACTATGTCAAAGTTCTACTGGTAGTAGGCAACTCTATCGTCGACTTGGGATATTGAAACTGGCCATTAGATAATTTAGTTAATGGTTCAACATGATTACCTTGCGTTGCTAACAGTTATATTACTATGAAACAGGTTCTTTAAAATAATGATGTTAATAAATCTCTATCTATCTATTATAATCATGCCAGATTCCAAGAATATTTATAATTAATATCACAAAGACGGACGATTAAGCGCAGTGGTTAAGAGCTTAAGCCGCAATTGAATTCATGAGTCCTGATATTATTTTAATTGTCACTATTTTAATTAAAATTACTATTATTAACATAAGTACAATTGTTATCATTAAAACAGACACTTTGTATTAATTCAATTTGAATTGACGGACGATTTAGCGCAGTGGTTAAGAGCTTAAGCCGCTCCGCTCACTGTGTCTAATAGGTTCGATTCCCGCATGGGACAAATCTTTGTGTGATCCACAATTATTCGTTTCGGTCTGGGTATTTGTGTATGTGATTTTTCATGTTTGTAAACGCACCCACGACACAGGAATTAATGCTAGTGTGGGGCTATGTTTAAAAAAGAAAATGTCTGCTACTAAATATATTATCAAATCTGATACATATATTCGATATCATGCATACAAAACAAATCAAATCAGTTTATTTGCGAAAACGGGTTACAGTGGTTGTTAAAATTACATTGGTTGAAGACCATATTCTGCCTTTAGGCATGCAAATATCATTAGGAATAATCCAAGAACTTAAAGTATCTCACAATCAAGAAAACATAATGATTGTATCGGAAATTTATAAACTATTTAATTATAAGTTAAATATATACTAAAATATGTAAAATTGAATTAATACCAAGTGTCTGTTTTAATGATAACAATAGGGAATATGCGTGTAATTCAAATAAGGGTCAAATTTTTTTTTTACAAACTTTATCGCATTAGAATAATGTCTATACCAATATTTTTTTACTAACATTACTTTTTCATTATGAAAATAATTATTGAAAGTACAAAAAATGAGTGGTAATTCAAAGTAGCGGGAACACCACGCTATTATTGGTCAGATCGAATATGACGTCAAAATCTACAATACAAATGTCAACAAATGCATATTTGTTGGATGTTTGCTATTGAGTTAGTTTTATTGTTATTTTTTGTTGTCGATTTATACAATGACAAAATTTTAGTTTAAGTTATTAAAGTTAATTCTTACGTTAAAGTGATCTTCACAGCAATATAAACAAGTTGATGAAAATACCATGTCTCTTTTTCTGATTTTACACCAATTTCTCCTTATGTCTGCACCTATAGGGTGCATTTCTTATTGTATTTTTACACCCCGAGCACAACACAGTTTTGTTCCATTGTATAATAGTCGCAAAATACAAAATATAAATAAATTACAGAATAAAATACTTCTACAGCTGTTCACTATTTGATTGTTATTATAGGCTTCGACGTCACGCCAAGCGCGCCAAAATGGCGGGCGTTTAAAATACTCATATCTGTTTGCTATCTTCAACATTTTTTTTTTGCCCTTTACATTTTATTTTCGACGCTTAAATTTTTTTGCAGTTATATATTGATGTAATCTATCATGTAAAAATATAAAAAAAATACACGCATATTCCCTATTGAACTAATGTTAACTATAGTATTTTAATTAAAGAGTAAGTAACACTTAAAATAATATCAGGACTCATGAATTCAATTGAGATTAGTTGTGTCATTAAAAACATCATATTATATTGTCAACAAGTTATTCCGGTAAACAGGTGCAATTGTCACTATAAAAGATAGACAAGTAAGCTTAATCTTCCAAAATATTTTTTTTGGGATACTATAACAAATTATACATAATATACTGAAAAATCAAAATATTAGACAAATAGATATTTACTGACAAATCAAGATCAATTAAAAATTAATTTTATTTGGTAATATACTGTTTAAAGAAACATGGTAACCTTAAACCCAAAAAAGTTGGTAGAGATAAATTGTACAAGCCAATAAATGTACATAAAATTGAAAAATATATTGACATTTTACAAATTTAAGTTAGAGCTAGATAAGTTACTTAAAAGTACTAAGTAATCCCCTTTATTTCTGAAAATGATGCTCTGGCAGTTATCGCATAGTCTTCTTGGTTGTATAGATAAATTGCTATCACATATTCTTATTGGCAACACAGTAGCAAAAAAAAATATCAGAAAGTTACCTACCACTTTGTAATTCTTGATGCTTGGAAGAAACCTTTTCTGTTCAACCTCTTTCTTCTGAAAGACTTCATTAATGATGTTCCCGATAGCTTGGGCACCATAATTTAGTAGAGCTTGCCCACCCTGGTTTATTAGCTGCCTTCCCGCGCCCTGGAGTAGGGCGCCGAAATTCCCGCCGCCATTTTGACCCGCCATGGCGATGGCGCGGTCTCACTCACACACTACTACACTATATTTTGTCTCTGTCACACTTGGTTAGGACATTTTGGTGATGGCTGTTGAAATAATTGTTGCTATCATTCTATTGTGTTGTGTGATTTTCGTTTTTAAAAATAATGACATTAATACTTATAACAAAATAATTTTTGATACTGTTTCGTTAGAAACATTTCTGAGTGCCATTAGAAGTTACTTTTAAAATAAGTAATGATAAAATGGCTATTATGTCTTTGAGTTATTGGTTAGAAGTTGTTTACGATATTGACAAGAATGTTGACATAAATTTTAAGAAATGTTTTACGAATGTATTGTTAAACAATGTGTCAAAATATACTTAGATTTAAAATATGGAACTAAATTAAATATTAACAGGTACAGTAGATAAAAAAGTAATTAAATAGATATATGAGTACAAGACACTCATTCAGCCTAATACGAACACAGTACTAAGTAGGAAACTGTATGGAGGCCACATACATAGACTGTACTACAGTGACATCATCTATAATGCCACTGAGGCATGCTAATTAAACTACCAAGTACATATATTTTTTCATTCATTCTCAATCTTTAAAAAAAATGTAGTATATCCTATTTCAGTATGTATTAAGTACATTAAACCATTTTTCAAAAAGATACCAATTGACATTTGAATCAAAAAAGTATTTTTTTTTAATATTTGATACACATTAGATGCACAGAAATTTATATTAAATGTTAGAACTGGTTTAAATTAAAGATCAAAATTCATTTGTATAGTTGTTAATCCAGTTTTAAACCACTTATAATGTGTATCACTTCAAACAGAAGCTATGATATATTATTCTTTTTAGAATTAGAATGTAACCAGCAAAGTCAATCTTAATATATTTGTGTGAATATTTAAATAATAATTCACATAATTGTATGGACATTAAACTGCAAGATTATTCTTACGATAATATCTATATGTACCACACACATGCCACACACTAATTGGTTAACTGACAAAGTAGGTAAGAAAACCATACACAATTTATAATGTAGGTCATCACTACACTTTCAATGAAGCAAAACGCACCTAAATTTTACCCATAAAATACTAGAAAACGGATTTTTGGCTCCTTTAGCTCACCGAAATCACATTTTATTAGATCAAAATTGGTGAGGTCATCGTATAAAGCCAAAGAACACTGAAAACTCATAGGGATTTAAGAAATATTCTTTCCACATCGTATCAAATATCACATAGAATTCAAACATTAAATAATATTTTTTCTGCACAAAATATTACACACACAACACAAGAGAATGATTAACTATAAGATAAACACACATTCTTAATGTAAAACGTTTAAATAATATTAAAATTAATATTATTTTGCACAGCAACCGTACCCAAAATTGTCTCGCACGGAAACTGACAGGAGAGTAACCGTTCAAATACAAGAGCTTATTGTGGTTTGTAAGATACTGGGAAGTCGTGATGTATAAAACTCGGCCGTATTGCCACGAGGATATTGCCAGCGCAGAGAATGACGTAAGCCGCTAAATGAGAAGCATTGATTTTCTGCTTATCTTCTAAACGTGTCAGACTTATTCTAAACATGTGAAACATTTATAGAAAACGTTGGTTATAAAATATTAACAATAATAATACAATTATGGTCGTTTTAATATTATGGCATGATTACAGCTAAGTTTTCCATCAAGTTTTATGTGGCAATAGTATGACATTGACTAAATGAAATTCATTTCCGTAAAACTGATGACCTTGACCCTCCCCTTACATTCCGAAAAAATATTTTTGTTTGGTGTTTTTTTTATTTTGATAATATTATTTAATATTATACGATTAAATGCTAGTCTGTAAGAAAATAATCTGTTGGAACTCTCTGCCTACCTCGCAAGAGATCTGGCGTGATGATACAGATAGATTAAAATCTTAGACTGATTTATTCTAAAATTAAAATATGTAATTGCGAAACAAAATTTAATCTAAACGCATCATTGGATTGATTTATTGATCGCTTCTAAGGGATGCATCCATGGGAGGCGAAAATAAAAATGGAATGTCTGAATCAGGGCCGGATTTAATATTGTAAAAACGACATCATGTACGAGTGCACGAGTGTTATTTAGCGCCTATTTGCGTACGCAGCGCTTTTGTGTGATCGTCGTGTATTGCATATGTTATAATGCCCTGTTGTAACCTACTAGCACAAAGCGCAATTTGATTAAAATCACAAAGAACAAGGTTTTAACCCTAGACGTACTGCTGCAATAAAAGGCGTTATACCTAAGTACTTGCAGCCATAAAGTAGTTCAAAAACGCGGTTTATGGTGCTCTATTGGACACCAATTTGCTTTAATACAGTGATATATATCCGACGACATTAAAAAATAAAATAAAATTTTTTTATTCAGTAACCAAGTAAAAATTACAGTAACAGTGGTTGAAATCCCCTTTTAAGTAAATATTATACTTGTGCTAGGGGATCCCGCTCTCCATTAATAGTGAGTTTAGTTACATGAACAAAATATATTCTAACATGCGATAGTATTTGAAGTAGTAACACTTTAGTTATTTATTCAAGTATAGTAGCTAGATACATTTTTCCTTATAACTAGGTAGGTAGGTACGAACATTAAATTAAAATTAAAAGTGAGATAATGTGTGGTGTCCCTGCGCGCGCGTGCTTGTATGTGTATGTGTGTGTGTGTATGTATGTGTGTGTGTACATTCTTTTTTTTTTTTTTTTTTCCAACATTTATACAACATTATATCCTCAGTTTCCTCATATGTTTTCGTTTTTAACCAATTAACTATAAGATTTTTAATCTCACGATATGTTTTAGGATAGATATTTAAGTGTTCATTTACGTAATTATATATGTGTGGTGATTGTTTAATGTGTTGTCGCCTGGCAAATTCTGACTTCACATTGGGGTTAGGAGCTACGTATGTTTTATTTCTTTTATTCAATACTTTTGGATCATATGGGAGCGACTTGTGAAGTTTTAAAACTATGGGCATTATATATAGTTTACGTACAGTCAAAAGGTCACTTGTACTGTAGAGCTGGTGTGTTGGAAATCTATACGGTTTAAAATACATGACCTTTAACAAGGACCTTTGCGCTCTTTCTAGTTCCAGAAACTTTGTTTTGGTGGCTCCTCCCCATATTGCTATACAGTACGTCATAATTGATTGTGTTAATGACGTATATATTTGTTTTAGTATCTGTGATGTAGCTACATGTCTTAGATTTTTGTAGAACCAAATGAATTTTCTAATTCTGTTCATCATAAGTTCTAGATGAAGATGCCAAGATAGGCGTTGGTCTATTATAACTCCCAGGTATTTAGTGTGGGTTACTTTTTCTACTTCTTCACATGTACAGCCAGGGTGATCAAGAGTATTACTGCATGAGTGTATTTTAATGGTGAGACTTGGTTGTGTATGAGCATATTTCGTAAAACATATGTAGTTACACTTTGAAATATTTAATGTCAATAAATGTGTCATTAGCCAGTTGGCAACCTTAGCTAGTCCTTTTTCAGTCTTAGATCGCACGTCTTTCCAAGTCTCACCAGTAAATACAACTGCAGTGTCATCAGCATAACAAAAGATTTGCCCTCCATACAAATTTAGTTTGCAGAGGGTATCAATATAGACTACAAATAGTGTCGGTCGGGACATTACCTTGTTGTCTGACGAAGAACAATATTACCTTGAACGGACAAGTTTCCCAATATGGGAGGAAATTATGGACCAAAATGAACGAAACGAGTTTGGTATTTTAGCGGAATATGGTTACATATTTAATACTCAAAATAATAGGTAAATATTAGGCTCACTGCAGGGCAAAAGACTTCTCTCACATTAAAATGAGAGAGAATAACATACTTCACCCTGCGGACTGGTTAGTGCGGTATTCTTTCAACTTGGCTTAAAGACCACACGACCTTCATGTCACAGCGCTACGAGAGCTCCAACTTATTTAATGGCTATTTGAAATAAGTAGCATTAACAAATTTTTCAGTTCTTCCAAAATAGGTACATACGTCTTCGTATAGTTGCCAGACGATTTGAGTTCATGATTCCATTCATTGATTCCATTCCTTTTAGGTACAAAGATTCCTACCATATCAGGCAGTAAAAAAATATCAAGTATAATCCAATTTTGGATTATAACAACACAATAAATGGATATTACAGAGCAGATTTAAAAACAGATAATGTAATAGAGTGTGATCCTTTTAGGTACCGTGCTGACGAACTACTCAAATTTTAAAAATAGTATGTTTTGGTGCACCTATTTGGAAACTCTCAATTTAAAATCCGGAACTTTGGCAATATTTAAAAGCTCCACCGTTAGTTTGTGAGTTATGAACATTGCTTACCACGAAATTCGCTAAAAGAAGATGCATATTAAAATTTTGGCACCATACCAGACTTGTATAGTTTCCTATGAATACGGGCAGAAAGCCAGCATTCAACCTTTGTAGCGCCATATATAAAACAAAATAATAAAGTAGACGAAAAAACATCACTTTTAAGTATCGATTTTAGTCTGGTTCCACAGTGGTCTCCATTGATGGCGAACTTTGACTCACAGTGAGCTCCAGGGAGCCGTTTAACCCCTAACATACTTTGTCACGTTGATGTGACCTGATTTTCGCGACCTAAAACAGAATGGTATTGGTAAACACTAAAGAATTAAGGATAAAAAATAAACAGTATGAGCACGGAAATACATTTGCAGAACATGTTTTAGATTGTCACAACGATAGTTTGGTCTACTTGGTTTGAGTGAGAGTAAGAATCTTCGCACGGGATAAATCTTTGTGCGAACAACATATATTTGTGCATGTGAAATTGTTGTTTGTAAACACACCAATATAGGAATACCAACAAGTCTGGAGCAACCTTGTTAAACTAAGTTGTGGCCTATTGGCTTTATCAATTTTTAGAGCATACTAATTTAATACGGGTCCGGACAACAATAGTTACAATAGATTGTCGTCCCACAAACGACTGGAGTCAATAAAGAGCTCGCGGGATATGACCGATAGATAGAAAAATATGTCGGACGTTACCTTGAATGAACTGTGACGACATGCGTACATTTTTTTACTGAATAAATAGTTAATTATGATGAAGTAAGCTATGATTCGTTTAAGTCCGGTTTCGTGAAAATGATTGCCTAGTGAATGGTAGTTGTCAAAATATGTAACGTGTACAATTTGCTTTAGAAGAAAAAAATAACCTACTCTTAGTAAGCTTATTATGATAAAATTTAAAGTAGTTCTATGAAGTACGGACGGGGCATTCAGGATAGGACCTGTTTATGACATGTTTCGGGGGAATTCTTGACACTTAAAGACGTCCCGTGTTCAGTTATTTGGGGCATTACACAATTCCTTTTTTTAATGTAGGATTAATCAATTTAAATTTCAATACCAATTAAATTAATCCCCCTAAGGTACAATAAAAATAACTTTTGGATGTAAAACGCCTCAGTCCTTATCGTGGTCATGGGTCTGTAGAGTACTTATAAAGCCGCGCGCCGGGAACATGGAAACCAAAAATAGCCCACGATAAAATGCGAAATGTTTTAATTGCAACATAATTTTTTTCTCAATTAATATTTGGCCAACTCTGGAAAGACGGTACCTTTTGTTTTGGTTTGAGCAATATAATTAACAAGATGCTGTTATAAAATATTTAATGAATTCATTTATTGATATATTTAGCAAATCAGTGCATAAATAAAGCGTGCAGGGGTTGGGGCATTATGGCGTCTAAAGGCCGGTTTCTTATTTAACTTACGGATAGATTTGCCTACTACGGTTAGAAATTTGACATATTTTTTATGGAAAATATGTCAAATTTCTACTGACAGTAAGCAAATCTATTATTTAGTAAAATATTGAAACTGGCCGTAAGGGTAAGTGGTTGCGGTTATAACAAATTAACTATTTCAGTATAGTAATTTATTAAATCAAATTATAAAAAAAACATGTGCTAGCCGCGGCTGCGCACGCGTTTCTATGGTGTAATAAATATTAAAATTGGTTAAGTAGTTTCAGAGTTTATCGATTACGAACAAACAAACAAATCTTTCCTCCTTATAATATTTGTATAGAAAAGTCCACGAATCGCTGGGTATTTTTACTGCTATCAAATCCTGACCAAGAAATCTCGGTCCTGTACACATAGGACGGCGAATTATTTTCAAAGGCCTATATTCCCATTGGGTTAAGTACGGCCCTGCTCATCCAAACCGGTTTATGCCTGGCGCGATAGCATAGAGTTAAAAATAAATGTGAAGACATCTTTTTAATTCAGTCGCATTCTTTATGAGGTGCCCAGTCTGTAGCCCTACGTTCTATTTTTACCTTCGCGTAAAAAAGTTGTTAAATGATAGTTCTGTAGTAATTTTATTGCATTTTAGTTTGCTCTCATTGTATTGTTAGATATTATATGTTAGGAAAAGTTTACAAAGCATATATTTTTTAATAAAATGTTCAGTATAGCGCTACAAGGATTGGCAGGCGTTGGTGTGAAATGAGGGTTATCATTTAGTAAATTTTCCTACTTCCAGGGAAATTTTTCAACAGATGGATCCCCACGGTTACTAATAAAACATAGAATTTCGGTAAATTTCATGGCAAATCTGCGACTGTCATGAAGTGACATTTGTCTTGATGACAGCGTTAGTTCCGATTTTGGTTTCGGGCCAAAAGATCCTTGTATGACTGTATTTAACTAAACAAAAAAAATATAGAAAGGTACTAGTTGTCAAGTAGTAGGTTGAAGGTAGTAGCAGTGATAGTAAGGTTCCAACCCAGGCACGCACCTCTGTCTTTTCGAAAGCATGTGCGTTTTATAAATTAACTATCACTTGATTTAACGTTGAAGGAAAACATCGTGAGGAAACCTGCATGCCTGAGAGTTTTTCGAAGCTGTGTGAAGTTCGCCAACCCGCACTGGGCCATCGTGTTGGACTACGGCCTAAACCCTCTCAGTTTGAGAGGAGGCCCGTGACCAACGGTGGGACAGTTTCTTAACAGGGCTAACATTATTATTTTACTTGTTGTCAAACCTGTATAGTTTTAGTATTTTAATCAGCTATTTATATCACGCTTAATCCCTTGTGGTGTAGGCAAAGAATAAGTATAGAGTTCCCACAGGTGTTTTTCGTACTTTGTTAGTGAAATTACAACGAGTTAATTATCATGACAATTAACCCGAACCACGTGGTTCTCAGATCAGTGTTATATGAGAGGTGGTCAAACAGCCCTTTTAATATTTTATACACAATAGTATATAGACATAAATTTCTTAACCCGAAAGAGTAAATGAGGGAATCATGTAGCCATTTCCATAAATTGTATAATTTGCTTTATTTAACTTAGACTCACCTGATGACCAACCTACATTATTCTCCCATACCCCACAACAAAATGTAGATGAAAACAGTTTGTAATTTTTTATAATAAAAGAGTAACCGTGGAGTTTCTTGCCCTTCTTCTCCATGGGAATGACATTCCGAAGAGGTAGTAGAGTCTTTTTACTTTACTGATGATTCATAAATACTGTAATGGTTTACATGAATAAAAAATATTGTGATTCTGATTCGTGTAGCCGTTCTCATGAATGGTATAAATTCGTTAATTTAACTTATATCTACATGGCACAGACAGACTAGCGTACATCGCTTATTCATACTTCACAGTAAGTTAATGAAAAAATTGTAAAAATACTATTTTAAAAGAGTAACCGTAAAGTTTCTTGCCCTTCTTCTCCACAGGAATGACTTTCCGAAATGGTGGTAGAGTCTTTGTTTTCTGGTGGACGATTCATAAATACTATAATGGTTGACATCAATAAAAATATTCTGATGCAAACCAAAACAACTATCTGTGCGTCGCAGGGGTCGAATCTGGGACTACTTGATCCGTGAGCTAAGCGGCCTACTTACAGACCACTAGATCAAGTCATTGAACTATTGATCTTATTTATACTTACAGAAAGATCTCTTGCGGCGTAGGAACAGGGTAAAGAGTCCGACAGGTTCTTCTTTTACATACCTCTTTGACTTCCTCCACTCTCATAGTTCGTCTCATACACGCTTGCCGGTTACGGAGACTCTTGATTTGCCCTTCAGATAAGACACGGTCTATTTGGTCATCGTAAAATTCCCGGTATTAACATCCATTCGCGTTCGTTTTTTGATCACCAAATATGATATTTATCACGGTTGGCCAAATAACATTTTACTTAATAGGTTAAGTAATCTTGAAAAAGAAACCCAATAAAATTCTTTCTTGAGTAAGGTTGTTGACTCTACAAACCTCGGGTAAACCGGATTAAAATGGCGTTAAATCGGCCTTAAGGCCACCAGAGACAAGGTCTGAAGTATGACCTATAATGTCAAGTTACGAGTTGTAAAGTGAAACACGGAACTGTTGCTAACAGTGAGTTTTTATTTTCGTTAACATGATAGTCTTTCATTTTCAATTAAGCCGGACGCGCTAATATGTGTTATGCAAATGTCAGGGACCAGCTTAAAATCGGTGTTGTGCATATATGCACAGCGAATACTGAGCTGGCTATCTTGCCACACTTTACCGCCTTCAACTCTTATTCTTATGTGTACTTTTTTATATATTTTAATTGTAATGTGTGTGTGGCCAAATAAATGGTTTAAACCGTTAAATATTTCGCGATAATATAAATTACATGTATTGAAAAAAAGAATGATGATGGCATGTTAGAGCGATGACCTGGTGAAGGTCGCAGGCAAAGCTGGATGCGTACTGTTATATGTCGACTACCACGGCTATATTGATGAATTGGCAGTTCCACATTCGTTCCAATTCTGTTAAAGCCAATCAGGAATATATGCCATTATAGACTAGAGGTTTTTACCAGTCATTAGTCATTTGGTAATTAGTCATTCATTTCTAAATTAATTTAACTCCCCAATGAACTTGATGACAAAGATGACAATGAAATTGATGTAGTGCCCCACCCTGGATAGTAAAGTGATGAATACTTTACATACCAATTGCGACGGCCGTTTTGAGGGAAATCGAAAAGGCACGTTTTATCACTTTGTTACAATTACCTTCACTCATGCACATATAGGAGTACATAATGGTTAATATTCCACCAACATTACACATTATAATTCGAAATAACACAAGTTTTGGAAATTAAAACAAATTGACAACATCACTCTTCGATTTCCCGCCTCCCCCCAGTGTAGTTTACTCGTGATAATTGTGGAACCATCCTACTAATATTTTTTAAATGAGAAAGATTGTATGTTTGGTTGTTTGTTACGTCTATCTATCTATCTATAACCTCACGCCAGATCCCTTCCGGGGTAGGCAGAGAGTACAGAGTTCCAACAGGTTCTTTCCTTACATACCTCTCTGGCTTCCTCGACTCTCATAGTTCGTCTCATACACGCTCGCCGGTTACGGAGACTCTTGACTCCTGTTTGTTACGTAATCACGCAAAAACGGCTGAATGGATTTGGATGAAATTTGGCACACGGATAGTTTATTACCTGGATTAACACATAGGATTTTTACTTTTTATCCCGGAAAAGTGCTAGGTTTCTGTCTAAACTTAACGCGGACGATGTTGCGGGTAATAAGTTTTATTTATTATTTTTAAATTAATAGTTATGCAATCTACCACATTTTTAGTTTCACTATCCCCCTTTAGCTACGACACTGGGTGTACCCCCAGAGATGTACTGTGTATACCCACATAATAATTTTTAATATTAGCCCTGTTAAGAAAATGTCCCACCACCACACCCAATCACGGTTTAATATTTGATATACCGGCAGACCAGCACGGTAAAAAGCCGGTAGTCCAGCATAATGTGCAGCCGTATAATAATAATAAGATTAGCCTTGTTATGAAACTGTCCCACCGTTAGGCACGGGCCTCCTCTCAAACTGAGAGGGTTTAGGCCATAGTCCACCACGCTGGCCCAGTGCGGGTTGGCGAACTTCACACACCTTCGAGAAACTCTTAGGCATGCAGGTTTCCTCACGATGTTTTTCTTCACCGTCAAAGCAAGTGATAATTAATTTTTAAAACGCATATGCTTTCGAAAAGAAGGTGCGTGCCTGGGTCCGAACTCGAGACCTATGACTTTGCAGTCCAACGGTCTAACCACTAGGCTATCACTGCCATATACCGGGCACTATTACATAGGACCTAACATCGTCCGCAAAAAGTGAGTGTACACTGTACACTTCTGCCACCCCCGCTTAGAGAATATAGGCGTGACGTATCTTAAGTAAGGTTAACTCACTGGAAAATCTAAGTTTTTTAGATATTCATAATAGTGTGGCCCCATATCACGATGAGTAACCTTCACCATGAATTTAAAACACTTAACATTTAAATTATTTTTAGCGTGGGAAAAAAGATCGTAAGAAGTTCCGAATCGATCTTAAATTGAATTCCCAAACAAAAAAATGCGATTACAATTCAGAAAACCAAGATTTTGTGACTAAACATGAGTTAGACAACTTACGTATTTAATAAACTAGTTTCCCATTGCGAGTTTATATCTACGTCATAAGATGAATCAATAACTGTCCATACTGCAACCCGATATTTCTTTGTGTGTGTGTGTGTGTGTGTGTGTGAATGACCCGATATTTCGCGAACGCGTCCAATCATAGGAATCCTCTAATCGTAGTCGCCGCGTAGGTACGAATCTAACTCCCCTATCAGCCGCTACCGCCGTCCGCGGCATGTTCTCACCGACCCTCCCGATGCCCTTACATCCCTCCTTTCGGATACAGATACCGCACACAGGACACCGACTTCGCCGGCGAGGTCGGAGAATCCCTTGCCCGCCAGCCAGTGCAGAGCACCACGGCGAGACACCTAGTATACGCCCTCCCCCATAGCGACTGCCCAAGCCGAGGCCGTTCCTCCTTGAGGCGCCCTTGAGCTAGTTGCCCCCTTGCCCTTCTGGCTCGAGCGTAGTGGTTGCACGCTCGCCCTCTTGTCCGGTGAAGCTGTGAAGGCCCCGCGGCCAACAGCGTAGATCATTCACACACACAAAAAACTCACAAAAATAATAATATTCAAATTTGACAGTAACTCTATTTGTCTGTTACCTTTTCAGGTCCTAGCAGCTGAACAGATTTCGATCAAATTCGGCAAGGACTTAATTTGTCGGATTTAAAGGGGAAGGACATAGGCTAACGATATATACATATTTCATATTAATAATATTAATATGATAGTCACACCGTCACGCCTATATTCCCCAGAGGGGGTGGCAGAGGTGTACTGAGTACACCCACGTTTCGCCGACGCTGTTAGGTCCCATGTAATAGGGGGCGAGCCTATTGCCATATACCGGGCACAATTCCAGACTCCGGATTCATACTGGGAATTTTTCGTTAGAAAAACTACATTTGTCCGACCTAGGATTTGAATCCAGGACCTCGTGATCACAAAGCGATGCGCTTTGCCACCAGACCAACGAGGCAGTCGTGACGGTGAAAGGTGGGAGACATAGCTTATTACCTGGATTACAACATAGGATTCTCTTTATTCCATAAAATGTAAGGTTTTTGTCTAAAATCAACGCGGAAGAAGTCGCGGGCTGAAACTAGTATTTTTAACCTTTAACTATCAAGATCTTGCGTCTTCAACGACTTAAGTACTTAATCAGTTTCCTTTTGTGAGTTAAATACTACGTCATAAGATGAATCAGTAACTTCGCTGACGATGTTAGGTTCCAAGATAATCGGAGGGGAGCCTATTGTCATCATACAGGGCACGGTGCCAGATACAGTCTGCAACTGAGAATTTTTTCCATGGGAAAACCTCAATAACACTTTGTCCGACCTAGTATTCGAAACTAGGACCCGGTGATGGCCCACTAGACCAACGAGGCAGAGATCATCTACCTCGTCGAAAAATATCTTGATAAACGAGAAATACACATTGAATTTTCTCAAAACATATATGAACAACGTCACGCCTATGTTCTCCAAGCGGAGGTGGCAGAGGTGTACTGCGTACACCCACTTTTCACCGACGATGTTAGGTCCCATGTTATAGGGGGCGAGTCTATTCCTATATCAATCAATCAATCTATCAATCAGCCTATCGTAGTCCACTGCTGGACATAGGCCTCTCCTAACACGCGCCATTGCACACGGTCCTCCGCCTTCCGCATCCAGTCTGTCCCAGCGACCTTTTCGAGGTCGTCGGTCCATCTAGCTGGGGACCGTCCTACCTTACGCTTACCAAGTCGCAGTCTCCACTCTAGGACACGCTTGCTCCATCGGCCGTCGGTCCTTCTGCAGATGTGACCAGCCTATTGCGACTTTAGCTTACTGAGTCTGCGAGCTATGTCGGTAAATTTGGTTCTTTGTCGGATTACCTCGTTACGAATTTTACCCTTCAAAGAGACGCCGAGCATAGCTCGCTCCATAGCCCGCTGTGCGACTTTGAATTTGTGGACTAGTCCCACTGTGAGTGGCCACGTCCACGATTGCTATATACCGGGCACAACTCCAAACTCCAGACTAATACTGGAGATATAAAAATTTGTCCGAACTAGGACTTGAATCCGGGTACCTCGGATCGCAAAGCGCATCATTCGCCACTAGACCAACGAGGCAGACAAAAATAAATTAGATCGATAAACTAAGAACGAGGATGTAAGTACCTACCAGGGCAGAACTAGACTATCTTACCATGACAAAATAGACTATGTCTTATCTGAAGGGCAAGTCAAGTCTTCGTAACCAACGAGCATGTATAAGACGAACTATGAGAGCGGAGGAAACCAGATAGGTATGTAAGGAAAGAACTTGCTGAAACTTTGGATTCTCTACCTACCCCGCAAGGGATCAAGCGTGATTTCTTGTTATGTCAACATTAAACAAACATTCCTGCTTCAACAACAAGAACAACCTGCCCCATTGGTCTTGTACAGAAATATGCGCGTATTGATCTCGGATGCGAATCTTAGGTCAGACAAAATAAAATCCAGGAGCATTATGCCCGGTATAATAGCAATAGGTTTTTTTAAAGTAGGATAAATGCGGTAGAAATGCGAGCTCTGCGGAAGATGTGCGGAGTGAAGCTGACCGACCGCATTAGCAACAGCATAGTAAGACAGCGAGTAGTTATGAAAGATAGTATCGGTGTAAAGATGAGAAAGGGCATGCTCCGTTGGTTCGGGCATATAGAAAGAATGCCAGAGGAAAGAATGACAAAACAGATATACAATGTGAAAGTGGAAGGATGCAGGTACCGGGGAAGACCTAGACTATCTTACCACGACCAAATAAACCGAGTCTTATCTGATAGAAAAGTCAAGAGTCTCCGTAACCGGCGAGCGTGTATGAGACGAACTATGAGAGTCGAGGAAGCCAGAGAGGTATGTAAGGAAAGAACCTGTTGGAACTCTGTACCCTCTGCCTACCCCGCAAGGGATCTGGCGTGAGGTTATAGATAGATAGGTTTTCCCCCATAAGTCTCTCTACTACCCTTGCTCAGGGAATATAATCGTCACCGTATTTATTTTTTTAAGAAACCAATCGATGTTTGTGTATGTCATCATTATCCCCTCAATAGTAACTGAAGAGGCTTTGGCTGAAAACCAGCGCTGGGGAGACTTTGTTCCCGTCCAGCACATGCTGAGCCAATTGCCTTTCGGCACAGCTCACACTGAGGCAAATGTGCCAGCAGCAGTAGCAGCTTATTAAGCTAGCTTAAATTTCTTTCTTCGTCTTTTTTTTTGCAACCTGTCATATATTTTCTGATGTCCAAATGTGCGCTGTGTTGAATAAAACACCGTCACGCCTATATTCCCCAAGCGGGGGTGGCAGAGGTGTACTAAGCACAGCCACGTTTCGCCGACGATGTTAGGTCTCATGTAATGGGGGGCGAGCCTATTGCCATATACGGGGCACAATTCCAGACTTCGGACTCGTACTGGGAAGTTTTCGTTAGAAAAACTACACTTGTCCGACCTAGGATTGAACCCAGGACCTCGTGATCACAAAGCGATGCGCTTTGCCACCAGACCAACGAGGCAGTTGAATAAATATTTTTCATTTTATTTTCATCATCTCAGTGTGTGTGTGAGTGATGTACGCTGTTGGCCGCGATGCCTTTACAGCTTCACCGGACTTGCAACCACTGCACACAAGGGCGAGCGTGCAACCACTACGCTCGAGCCAGAAGGGCAAGGGGCGACATACTCGAGGCGCCCTCGGTTGGGACAGTCGCTGTGGGGGGACGGGGTGCACTACTAAGTGCACCGGTCAACCGCCGGCGATGGGTCATCATCTCAGCCTATACTTGTCTACTGCTGAACATAGGTCTCCCCAATCGCTTTCCAGCGTAACCGGTTCGATGTCACCTGCATCTAACGACTTCCTGCGAACTTCACAAGATCGTCGGTCCATTTGGCAGGCGGCCATCCCACGATGCGTTTGCAAGTAATTTCCCACAAAAAAGTAATCAGATTTTCCAAAAATTAAGACCTAATGACTAAACACGTGTAGGAGTTGAACAAATGACGTATTTTTAAGTTCATTTCCTTTTGCGAAGTAATTTGTACGTCACAACGTGAATCAGGATATTAATGGCCGGGTCAAAACCCGTTATTAGTCATCATATCCATGAGCAAACAGCATAATAAGCAGTTTGGACTTGATATCGAATTGTAGGAAATCTTACGAACAAAATGAGTAATTAAAGCATGATAAGTGTAAATGGACAAATAAATCAGCTTGTCTCACTGTGCGCAAAGGCCTTCTCTCATAAAACGAGGTAAGAGAGATTAGGTCATGCTCCACCACGCAGACCTAGGGGTTGGTGGAGGCATGTCTGTGGCAGCTGTTGTTGACATTTATCAAGTCGTATTATATCATATTTTGAATTTATTATTAGCCGTACTATATTATATTTTGAAAAATTAAAAAAAAAACAATGGTTATCAGAAAGGCAAAACAAATGAAGTTAAAATTGACATTGGCGAAATACGCGTCGTCGTGATGCCATAAATATAATAAAAAAAAAAGAACTTAAAAGACAAGCCCTCTGAGACACTGAGTTTTTTGCCGGATCTTTTCATTGGAGGCCGCACTTCGACCCGGTGTTGGATGTTAAAAAATTTAATATTTTGACGTTTGTAAGAGCTGTTGCATTGACCTATAATAATAATAATAACTACAAATAAATAATTTATGGCTTTGAATTTGCCGCCTTTAACGTTTACAACTTCTCAAGCCCCTAAAATAACGAGGCATTCATATTAAAAAACGTAAACTAATCGGTATGGTAGAGGCTTATAAAATCGAATACTCCAACCCTACGCCCAACCTTTAGTAATTGCAGTGACAAGGCGGTGACACATAAAGGAAATCTCAAATTTATAATCGTGTTAACAAATCCACCAAAAAAAATGTTGTCAGCTTAAGAAGAAGTAGAGGTAACAACTAAATCAATCGACATATGTAAATATATTTAGGTTACGTTGAATTTTACTCAGTGTGCATTTAAGTTACTAAATGAATTTATTTTGGGCATAAATACTGGAATTGGTTAAGGTTTTTAAAGAAATAAGAATTGTGAAAAAAATATTATCGATATCTATTTTAAACCTCTCTCAACATTAAAAACTAATTAAAGATAAGTTTGAATTAATTTTATTTCTATTATCGACAAAAAATTAATTGGGGTACATGACTTTCAAATGTGCCAAATTCTGACAACACTGCAAAGGTCAATGTGTCCGTGGAAATGTGAACAAGACTATATAAATTTACATATTTTTCACATAATGCATTTAAAATACAAGGATGCTTATTTGAGCCGTTTTGACTTTGGGTCCATGGGTTCAAGTGCCCATCACATCTTTGGGGAACTGTCTTAAAGACTGGTCGACACTGCACATGACATGGCACGTATCTCGCGCAAAGGATTAGCATTGCTATCCAGCGCGAGAACTCTGCCAACCTTCTGGGCACCCTGCCGAACGCCAGCGATTTGGCACAGTTGTAAATAGTGTATTATTTTTCTACTCTTTATTGTATTTTTTATTTATTCAAAATATGTGATAGTTAGTTTAATTTTGTATATAATACATATATATTGTATATAGTACATATTGTCTATATTCTTTTTCTAGTTATTGAAGTCGTCTTCCATTTTGTTTCTATGTATTATACGTCCTAATTAGCATTCTACTACACATGTTATCATTCGGTTATCACCACAAAATAAAATGGCTACATCATAAAAATATTTTTTTCTACTTGACTGCAAAGCTTACTCGTGGGAACTTATATATGAAAGATTATTTTTTCAAGAACAATGGGTTTTGGATGTCTGGGAACAGCCCAACTGATTCACGACGAAGGTTTCGGTATATAATTTATAAATATTTTGTTGAAATCAGCCGAACTATGTTGATATTTATCCGTACTACCCGTGCGAAGCCGAGGCAGAACGCTACTTTAATATTATAACTAGAAGAATTTAACATAAATATTATCATATGCTCAATGAAATTTGCCAGCAGCCACTGTTTACCGCGTTCACTTAATTATGGAGCCGAGTATTTACGTAAACAGATGTAGAAACTAATCATTACGATCTACATAAACAAAATAAAACATGATTCTGTTGCCAAGAGGAAGTCTAAATGAAGCTCTCTTTAACGAACACGTGGGTTTTACACAGTGTCAATATGTTTCAAGGAAAAAATGACACTGTTTTATCTGACTTGAAGATTTTGATCAATTATGACCATTCTATACAGGACAGAATCGTAATAATATTCGGCGTTGTAGTTATTAAGGTAATTAGTTTTGGATTTTACACTCCGTACAAGAGTCTCCGTAACCGGCGAGCGTGTATGAGACGAACTATGAGAGTCGAGGAAGCCAGAGAGGTATGTAAGGAAAGAACCTGTTGGAACTCTGTACACTCTGCCTACCCCGCAAGGGATCTGGCGTGACGTTATAGATAGATAGATAGATTTTACACTCCCTCAAACTTATTTTGTAGAGCAAGGTTTCGAAGATTACATCGTAGTTAGATGCTAGATTTGGCCTTTTTCAAGAAAACCGTTCAGCTTTGGTCGTAGTTGGTTCCTTTTGCTTCTAGAAGGCATTGAAATATTAATAATAAGACACTTTCTATTACGATTTCCATCATAAAAACCAACGAATTGTATAGTAATACTAGCAGTTTCCCGCGGTCCAACTATAGTACAAAAAAAAATCACCAAAATCTTTCAAGCCGTTTAGGTTAAAAATTAGGAACACACGCACACTGGCATTTTATATATAAAGATACGTCTCTACATACCCCGCAATCTATACTAATAATAATATAGATCTTCGTAATTTGTTTCAACGAACCCACAAAGTAATTCCTCCAAAACATTAAAGTTTAACAGCGCAATAAACTTGCAAACTGCCGCCAGATATAAACCACTCACCACAGCATTCACGTTGACAGCTGCGCACGATTCTTCGACAACTTCCTCCACTGCCCCACTCTCATACTCCTCCGCAGGAAGTGCTGGATACAGCCTAGTACCAGCATTGAACACCGTATCATCTTCAGAAGGCAACTTCGGGTAAAGACTTCCGTTCCCAAGAAGAGGTTCAGAACCTTCTCCACGCTCTCCTTTCAAGAAACCTCTAACAGCAGCCGCGGCATTGGTGGACCTATGCCAGCCCCAACCATTCGCCTTAAAGTTCTTCGGGTAGTAGTTAAACATGGTTCACTATACACGATACACTTATACACTCGAGAGTTAATGTTCTGAAAATAACTCGCGTCCGTACTTCGCAGCGGATGAAGCTCGAATGGCGATTGTTTGTGATCTGTAACAAGGAGAGATTGTTGTTGATTGAGAGTGATTCATAATGTTACTCTTGTGAAATATTGAGAAAAAAGAAGAATTTTGGTAAGGAAGTGCTGGTCATGAAATTTGAGGCAGTTTAGTGGAATATTCTATTTGTAATCATTTTATTGTGATATATTTATTGTACTGGTATAATACTTTCGCTTTTAAACGGGTGGCGTTTGGGTAGATGCTTTTGTTTCCTTCAAAAGTTGCTGGTCCACGGTTCGGAATAATATGTTATTCACAATTCACTGTGAGGCGCTCGTAGCGCTGTGCAACCGCGGTGTTCTTATCGATTACCAAGGTTAAGCAGCGTTCGACTCGGTTGGCCCGAGATGGGTGACCGTTTGTGGCATTTTCATATTCGAGCGTCTCTGTGCTTCGGAAGGCACGCTAAGCCGTTGGTCCCGGCTACTTCTTAATGTGGTAGTCGTTAAGCCGAGTTGGAAGCCTTAAAGGCGGCTTGATAATTTCCAACAGCAGGTGGCCACAAACCTGCCTCCACCAATTCGCACTGGGTCCACGTGGTGGAGTATGACCTAATCTCTCTCACCTCGATTAGTGAGAGAAGGCCTTTGTCCAGCAATGGGCAATATAGGCTGATATAATTCACTGTGAAATTAATAGAAATCAGCGGATACTAATGAAAAGAACCTTACTATTTCAGTACTTTTTCTGTGTCGGTAATTTCATGTAATCTATGTCTTGCAGTGGGTCTTTCAGCTGGTTATAATAACCGAGATATCGGTAGGAATATATTTTTTACTAGATCCATCAAATACACCTAGAAGTAGAGATAGGTAGAAAGTCATCTATCTCCAAATTTGTAAGGAGAGGTTAGTGATTGAACATTTTTAGTAGCGCTGGCAGTCTTTTGTTTTGCATAAAATCTAGTATTTTTCATGATTTAACGTTGCTTATATTTGGGTTTAACAATATTTTTTAACGTTGTTGTTAAGGGTATTTGAAAATTTGGGGATGTGACTGACTGTCTGACTGTACCCATACGAAATGTGCAGGTAGGTTAGTAGAGGTAATCCTATTATTACTGTATACACATTTTTTGCTATAGATGCTGCCCCATTGCTATGTGGGGTATCCCACACTAAAGATTAACCGTGGAGTTTCTTGACCTTCTCTACAGGAATGACATTTCGAAGTGGTGGTAGAGTGTTTGTTATTTTTCTGACGATTCATTAATACTATACATACACACACTCACGCCTTTATCCCAATGGGGTGGGCAGAGACTACCCACTTCCCACATACTACGATTCTGACACACCTCTTTCGCTTCATCTAAGTTCATACATCTCTTCATACATTTCCGTCGATTTACACTGCCACGCACTTGACCCTTTTCCAAGAGACTATTAATTTCGTCGTGATAGGTTTTTCTTGGGCGACCTCTTTCGACGCTTCCACTCACATTTGCTCGATATATTCCTTTCGTTGTCGCCTGTCACACATCCCCTCCAGATGCCCATACCAATTCAACATGCTTCTTTCAATCCTAGTCACCGCATCATCCATCAACTTACATCGGTTTCTAATCACACTATTCTTCATTCGGTCAGCAAGGGTCACTCCACATTATTAATACTATACTTATTTAAATGAATAAAACATATTCTGATTCTATCACAGCATTTCTAGCTGCGGCCATTCCGTACACAAAACAAATTGAAATAGTTATTTACCGTACTTACTCTAGTGTACCAGAGTAAGTGAATAGCTGACTACTATCTAACAAATAAAACTACACCCATATATGTCACGTTAGCCAAAACAAAATGCATTGTGTGCACAGCTGAGTCATTAGACTGCGGTCTGAGATCTAAAGCCATCGACCTTGTGGTGCTTTATCATTCGTGACCGCCATTGTGACGTCAGACTCTACTTATACAAGTCAAGAAATATGTCATTCCGCCAGATCTCTTACGGGGTAAGTAGAGTACCTTATACGCATGTTTCCACCTATTTCAATAACCACCTCCCTCTTCTCCTAATCAGATATTGCATAAGTTCAGAGTTCAAGAGTGCAGACCTCGCCGACGAGGTCGAAGAATCCCGTGCCGGAGAAACATCTAGTATATACGCCGTGCCGCCAGCCGGTGTAGAGCACCACAGTGAAACATCTAGTATATACGCCTCCCATATAGCGACAGCCCAAACCGAGGCCGTTTCTTTTTGAGGCGCCCTTGAGCTAGTTGCCCCCTTGCCCTTCTGGCTCGAGCGTAGTGGTTGCAGCTCGCCCTCTTGTCCGGTATCCGGCCGCGGCCAACAGCATAGATCATTCACACACACACAAAAAGACAGGCCAAGCCGAGGCCGTTCCTCATCAAGGCACCCTTGAGCTGGTTCTCCTTTTGCCCCTTCGGCTAATGCATAGTTGTTGCACGCTCTCCTTTTTTTCCGCTCAAGCTGTAAGGGCTCTTCGGTCAATAGCGGAGTCATTCACACACACCCATTACAAGAACAGTGACAGACAGGTCGATAGAACGCTCGCTTTGTATACAATAACGGAGATTAACAAATGACGGACAATTTAGCGCAGTGGTTAAGAGATTAAGTAGCTCCACCCACTGTATCTTATAGTCGCGGGTTCGATTCCCGCACGGAACAGATCTTTGTGTGATCCAAAATTATTTGTTTCGGTCTGAGTATTTGTGTAAACGCACCCACGACACAGGAATAAATCATAGTGTGGGGCTATGTTTTAAACAAGAAAAAAAAAGAAAAAGGTCCAGGTTGCAAATCGCGGCTCGACCTCTTGATTTTTGGAAATCTATATGCGATCGTAACTTGCTAACGGTGAAGAAAAACATCGTGACCAAATCTTTCTATCAAAAAGAGCAGTATGACCTATTTACCCTGACCTTGAACGAGAGAGCCTTTGCTCAGTGTTAGGACAGTCACAGTGTGTGTGTGTGTGAGTGATGTACGCTGTTGGCCGCGAGGCCTTTACAGCTTCACCCGACTTAAGGGCGAGCGTGCAACCACTACGCTCGAGCCAGAAGGGCAAGGGGCGACATACTCGAGGGCGCCTTGAAGAGGCGCCCTGGGTTGGGACAGTCGCTGTGGGGGGACAGGGTGCACTACTAAGTGCACCGGTCAACCGCCGGCTATGGGAGGAGATCTACGACTACGTCGTCGTCGCCCGTATTCTGAGCGGAAAGAATGGATGACAAAGCATCGGGGGGAACAGTCACAGGGGACAGTGTAGTATGATATAGAACACACTAGTTTCTGCCTGCGACTTCGTCTGCGTTCACTTAAGACAGGAACCTTCCATTTTTCCGGGACAAAAAGTCCTATGTGTTAATCCAGGTAATAAACTATCTGTGTGCCAAATTTCATCCAAATCCGTTTTTGTTTGATATAAATAACAAACATACAAGCTTTCACATTTATAATATTAGGAGAATTATAGAGAACATACGTTTTAATGCAGTCCACCTGTGTTACTAGCTAACATTGAACTTGTCCAGTTACCAGTAATCTCGTTAGGCTTCAAGAGTATTATAATGCGATTTATTGTGCGAGTGTTGTTTGAAGAATAAATCGTGAGGGAACTAAGCGCCGTTCTTCATAATAATTATGAGGGCAGTTCGAATCACATTTAATTAAAACCATCTCATTGTGAAGGTGGCCGGCAAATTATAGACTGATATTATTATATGTTGATATACATAACACTAGATCAGCAATAACGGCGTAAATGTATGTCGGCTAAGAATAAGCCCGCAGCCAAGTTTCAAGCTTCTGTCATTCATTGGCCTGCCTGACGTCTCTCGAGTAACACGTATTAATAATAAAGCACAAAATAGGTAAATGCGTGGTGTAAGAACGCGATTTGAGGTCACAAAATCACTATACCGCAAGCGGAACTACTTTCCATACATAAGTTTATTGTTTTTTCATATATTTACTAGTAAATAAAATAAAAAACCGATTTCAAGTTACAAAAATACTTTGAGATGCAGTGTTGCCAATTAAACACCATTTGGTGTTCCCTTCTTTATGGGAAAATGTTGGATGATTGATAGTGTTACCTATATTTGTGTACTATACGGATACCTATTTTATTAGTTTTGTTGGATCCCAAAGGGTGCAATTTCTATCACGCCAGATCCCTTGCGGGGTAGACAGAAAGTACAAAGTTCCAAAAATTTCATTAGAGTATTATGAAAATAAATAAGCTATTTGCTCAAAGCGAATATTGTACATAATTCTTTATTACATAATTGCCTAATGGATCCGGTAAAGATGAGCTCCACCCCATTTGTTCTCACGCGTGTCGTAGAAAGCAATTGGGGAATTAACCAAGAATTTTACTCTCCTTTTTTTTTTAAATAAGCCCCACACTGGTAATTATTCAATGTAGTGGGTACGTTTACAAACATGAAAATCACACAGTCAAATACCCAGACCTAAACAAAATGTGTGAGTCACACAAAAATTTGTACTATATGGGAATCGAACCCGCAACTATTCAGTCTAGTAACCGGAGCGGCCTACCGCTCTTAATGTCTGGACAAAGAAGTCGTCAGTGGAAACAGGAAATAGGCAACAGCGTTTTAATGAGTTTGTTGAAGAGATACGCATTTTGTAAATTTGTATTTATTTTACCCGCTCTTAATAGACTGCAACCACCATAAACCTGAATATTTTGAAAATAATGCATGGGATAACATTAGGTGTGTTATGTTTATTACTCATTCAATAATATTATCATAGTTTGGCCACATACCCCCATAGACACTATTAATTAATATCCAAATAATCTGTATAGCAATTCTAATTTCATATAGAATAAAATGAATTAGGTACTATGATAATTTATTTTATTAATTCATGTATTGGATTCTATCTGAAATGTAACGAAGTTAATCGTCTACGTCGGCATACTTTTAAGTCGTTACACTTTTTTCGACGCGCCGACGTGACGTTTGCTTCTCTATTTATTTACCTCAATGGGTCTAGCACAGGGCCGGAACAAATGGTGTGATAGAGGAGAAAGACTCAGAATAAATCAGCTCTTGTTATTATTTAGTTTATTTAAACAAATGAGACGTTGTGGCACACCAATAAATAAATATATTTTGTATATATAACTTATGAAAAACAGGGAATTAGCAAATAAATGAAAAACGTTATTGTAGTCGAATTTATGGAAAAAATATGCATAAAACTTTTTTTTCTTTAAAAAATGAACAGGACGAATAGTACGTCGTGCGTCCTGTTGCTGCTGTGGCTAGTATGCGTCGTGAAGGAGAATTCAATAAAAGCCGAATAATCTTGAAACAGTGCTCCACCCACCAGTTGTGACCCTCTTCGCGCAGAGTTTCTTCCTATAATCTTCCAATGTCCAGTCGCTCGAACGTGTCTGGCGCGATTTTTCGCGCTCTTAAATACTATTTGGTGTGTCACAATTAGTGGGCTTTGTACCGAGTTTATTAATCAAATAAACCAATCATGATACAATTATTCCTGTCCCTTTCCGGGGTTACACTCTTCTTACTATTCCTATCCCTTTCAGGGTTACACTCTTCAATTATTCCTATCCCTTTCAGGGTTACACTCTTCTAATTGTATACTAGTGTTTATGCGCTAGGATTCTATGACATTATCTTATTTCTAACTTAAATTACATAATGTACTACAGTAACTTAATCTATTATATAATCTATTTATACAAATCATGCAGACGTCGTCCTGTACATTTCTCCCGCCGTGAACTGTCGGCTTCACTGACGGTTCATAAGTCTACGTGGAGGGACGACGTCGGCAACACTATCAATTTCTTCGCTGGCCTCCGAAGAACTCCTCCCTTGGTGCGGACGTCCACCGCACGCACAATTCCATTTTCTCCAGGGAAGGTCCTTATTATCCTCCCAAGAGGCCACATGTTCCTGGGGAGTACGTTGTCAACAATGAGGACGATGTCCTCCTCTTTCAGGGCGGCGCCGCGTCCATGGGGCTCCCGCCGGTACTGAAGTCCAGGTAAGTACTCCCTTATCCATCGTTCCCAGAACATGTCCGCGAGTCTCTGTGCCGCTCTCCAATGGGTGCGGCCGATGAGGTCAGTGTCAGTGAAGGTCCCTGGTGTCGGGTTGCGCGCTGGGCCGTAGAGCAGAAAGTGGTTCGGTGTCAGCGTCTCTGGGTCCTCAGGGTCGACGGGTACATGAGTGAGCGGTCGGTTGTTTACTGTAAACTCGACCTCCGCCAGCAGTGTGGTGAGAACCTCTTCTGTCGGGTGCCTCTCCGTCAGGATCGCGTATAGGGCCGTCTTCACACTGCGCACCAGTCTTTCCCATGCGCCACCCATGAACGGGGCGCCGGGGGGAATAAAGCGCCAGCTGATGGTTCTTCTCGTGTGGCGTTGTCCAGCGCCTCCCGTAGCTCTCTGTCGGCGCCGCGGAGATTGGTCCCGTTGTCCGACCATATTTCAGTCGGGCAGCCGCGGCGGGCGATGAATCGTCGTAGGGCCATCACAGCTGACTCGGTGCTGAGTGATGCGGCGACTTCCAGGTGTACGGCGCGTGCAGTCAGGCAGGTGAAGAGAGCTACGTAGCGCTTCTGTGTGCCCCGACCCACTGTCACAGTCAGAGGTCCGAAGTAGTCGATGCCGGTGTACGTGAAGGCCCTCTGATGGTGAGCCAGTCTGCAGGGCGGCAAGTTCCCGGTGCTCGGCTCTGGAGGCGCGTCTCTTCTTCGGCGACAGCTGTAGCACTTGTGTATGACCATCCGGGCTACTGTACGTAATCGAGTTATCCAGTACCTTGCTCGACACTCGTTGATGGTCGCCTCTATTCCGGCGTGGTGCAGCTGTCGGTGTACGTGCTCGATGTACAGGCGGGTGACGCGATGATCTCCGTCCAGCACTGCGGGGCACCGTAGCTCGTCACTGATGTCCGGCGTCGCACTTATTCGCGACTTGATCCTTATCACTCCACTGATAATCTGCGCTGATAAGGGGCGGAGGCGGCCCTTCGATAGCCTATCACTATTACTCAGTTCGCTATAATACGAGTCGTGTTGTACTACACGCACTAACAACGCCTCCGCTCTTATCAATAGTTCTGCACTGAGCGGTAAACACTTAACACTGTCCTTATCACTAAACTTAATTCTACACTTATCGCTACACTTATTCCTATTCTTAACACTATTCCACTGTGGGTCCTTTTCGCGATTCCTAGCCTGTCTCTTATAGTTCACTGATTGTCTATTCACACTGCACTGGTCGATGAACTGCAGCACGCGCGCCGTCGCTCGTAGCAGGCGCTCCCACGTAGAGAAGCGCTCTGGATCCGGAACAGCTGATCGCGGTGAGACGGGCCGTTGCTCGGTGATAGTGTGTGTCCGTTCCTCGCCCGTCGCTGCGTCGAGTGTCGGTCGCTCCGCCGGCCATGTTGATGGGTGCTCGCGCAGGAACTCGGGCCCAAGGAACCATCGGTGATGAGAGCCGATGTCCCTGGGTACTTCGCGCGTCGCGTCGTCAGCCACGTTTAGTTTCGTGGGCACCCACCTCCAATCACTTATGGCGCTGTTTTCTTCTATCGCGGCGATGCGATGTGCGACGAACGGGCGGTAGGATCGCGCGCCCGTCTTCAGCCACGTCATGACGGTACGGCTGTCCGTCCAGTAGGTCACTGCGCTTGGCTTCTTGTCGTGTTCGGCGATGATAGTCGCGCCCAGGCGACTACCCAGTACGGCGGCTTGCAGTTCGAGTCTCGGGATCGATGTGAGCTTGAGCGGTGCCACCTTCGCCCTCGCCGCCACGAGGGTTATATGTACCTCGTCGTCGCTCGTGGTGGCTCTCCAGTACGCCGCTGTCGCGTAGGCTGACTCGCTCGCGTCCACGAACACGTGCAACTCGAGCGTCTCGGCGTGCGTGTACCCGTGGTAGCATCGCGGTATCTTCAGGTCCCGCAGACTCCGCAGGTGTTGGGTCCACTCGACCCACTGTTGTGCTAGGTCATCGTCGATGTTGTCGTCCCATTCTGTGCCGCGCCGCCATATCTCCTGCAGTATCTGCTTGGCCCGTATGGTGATGGGCGAAGCGATTCCGAGCGGGTCAAACAGAGACATCAGTATGCGGAGTGTCTCCCGCTTCGTCGGCGTCGGTTTGTCGAGTATGCCCGGGGGGAGGCGCGCCAGGTCAAGATTGAACCCGATGTCCTCGGTGTCCGGCCTCCACTCTAACCCAAGCACTCGTTCTGTCTTCCTTTCTTCATTAATTCCGATCGCCCGCTGTGTCGCGCCCGGTTCGAGAGTCTGTAGTACCGCTGTGGAGTTAGACGACCACTGTCTCAGCTCATAGTGCGCCGCCCGATGTATCTCCTCGATCTGTTTTGATATGTTGATGGCGCTGTCTTCGTCGTCGAAGCTGTGTAACAAGTCGTCGACATAGTGGTTGCGAACGATGGCGCGGCTCGCTTCTGGATGGGTGTCCTTATACTTCTCTGCGTTGTGATTCTTCACGTAGATTGCGATGGACGGTGAACATGTGGCCCCGAAGATGAGTGACGTCATCCTGTACTCTTCGGGCGGGTGTTCATCGCGCCGATCGCCGCGCCACAAGTACTGCAGCGCGTCTCTGTCTTCTGTCTTGATTTTTATCTGCATGAACATCTCCTTGATGTCGGCAGACACGGCGATTCTGTGCTGTCGGAACCTCATGAGGACGCCGGGGAGTGACTGCAGCAAGTCGGGACCCGTCAATAAATGGTCATTGAGTGACACTCCTTTCGTCTTAGCGGCGGCGTCATGGACTATTCGCACTTTGTTCGGTTTCAATGCGTTCAGTACTGCAAAGTGCGGGAGGTACCACGTTCGATTCTCAGTTCTATTTTTCGGTGCGGGCTCGGCGTATCCCTTCTGGATAAGTGCGTCCATCTGTTCTGTGTACTTCGTTTTTAGAGTCGAATCGCAGTCAATCTTAATTTCGATATTGTGTAAACGCTTCAGTGTGTTTTCATAATTTTCAGGCATCTTGATAGTGTCGGTTTTCCACAGTAGAGGGGCTTCATATCTCCCGCCGCTGTCGATACGGACTTCTTTGTCGAGCTTGTCAAGCGCGCGTTGATCCGGGCTGTTCTTCGGGTTTCTGGGCTCGACGAAGAGTGACTCGAGTGCGAAGTAGTGTCTCAGCTGATCGTTCATGTCTTCGTCTTCACTCTTGTCCGCGATAAAGTTGACTTTGTGCGCATCTTGTACAGTGAGCCGTGAGCGCGCGCCGTGTAATACCCAGCCGAGAGGAGTCCGGGAGGCAACGGGTTGGTGTCGTTGTCCCCGGCGTACCTCCGACGTCACTAGCAGGTGCCAATTGTCTTGGCCGATGAGCATCTGGGGTTTCGCTCTTCTGTAGGTGATATCGCTTTCTATATCCCGCAGATGCTTGCAATCGCCGATGTCTTGCACGGTGACGGCTTGTGGTGACAACTTCATATTCTCAATGGTGCGCGCTTGAATCCGATGTGCGCGCTGGGACGTACCTCTCAACGTCAGCTGGCCCCGACGGGAGTTCGATGACCGGACGTTGCAAACGCCGATCGCCTCGATGTGCAGTGACTCGCGGGGGCCGCGCGCGCCTGTCTGGTTGGCGAGCTCGGCGTCGATGAGCGTCACCGTTGACCCGTCGTCGAGGAGGGCGTAAGTGTCTACTCCTCCTGCCGGTCCGGAAATATGTACCGGCACTATTTTTAGGTACGACGCGAAGCCTCTTGTCCACGTTGACTCGACTGTCTGTTTCTCCGTGTTGTCGTCTTCCGCGACCCTTTCGCTTTTGACGTGGTGAAGCAGTCTGTGGTGCGAGTATTTGCTCCCGTCGGTGTCGCAAGCGTGCCTCTTGCAATGATGACTCTTTGTTCTGAAGCGTAGACACGCGAAGCATAGTCTTCGTGCCTTCGCGATGTCCCATCTGTCGTTGACCGTCGACTCAATTAATTTCTTGCACTTGGTTACCTCGTGCTCTGTCTCGTGACACGCCGCGAATTTTTCTTTCCTCGGGCTCGATACAGCGGTGCTATAAGTCTTGTTGGTGTGTCTTCTGTTCGCTGTATGTTCCCGTTCGGGTGTCACGTGTTCGGGAGGTGCGTAGCGCCCGCACCTGTCGGCCTCCCTACTGAGGAAATTAGAGAGCCTCAGTAGGTCGGGTTCTTCTGTCTGTTCTTCCGCTGCGTAGTCGAACCATCTATACTTGAGCGCCGGTGTGAACTTCTCAATGGTCGTCTTGACAGCCTCCGGGTTGTACAGGTACGCCACGCGGTTGAGTGCGCGTAGCGTCGCGACGATGTTCATCACCCGCGTGGCGAACACGCAGATGTCTCTCGGGTTGTCGCTGAGTCGGGGCAGCGCGCGCAGGCGTTCTAGTTCGCCCAGCGCGATGCAATCTGGTCGGCCGAAGCGTGCTTCGAGCGCCCGGAGTATGTCAGCTGTCTTGGCGTTGTAGATGAGTAAGTTCTCGACGGCTTCTTTAGCTTTACCTTTTAGCGCTCTTCGTAGTCTCGCGACGTTCTCGGTGTCCGTGAAGCTCGGCGCAGATTCTTCATAAGCAGCTTTGAAGGTGAGCCACTCTTGGTGTGACCCACTGAAGTACGGCAATTCAGTAGCGAAGCGGTGGTGCGGGGTGCTCCCGGACCGGGCGGCGAGGGTGATTGCGGACGCCAGCTTACGCAAGTCGATTTGCTGTGGCGGCGTCGCGACTGTCGTTTCTTCATTCTTCGACACGGCGATGGGTGGTGGCTGGATCGGTGCAGGGGGCAACGGCGTGGTCGCCCGCGGCGCTGCATCGATGGTGCGCCCCACGTCTATGTCGTGTGGCCTGTCGGCGATGGCCAGGACGTGAGGTCGCGAGTCGTTCAGCCAGCTCCCGACTCTTTTCTGTGTTTCTTGCTCGTCTGATATGCACGTGTCTGCGTCACTCTCGCTTTCTTCATCTTCGGCTTCGATTCGTGATATTTTCGCGGCTGCTAATTGGACTTGCAATTCTAGTAGCTCCTCCTTGGCGCGGGCGAGCTTCAATCTTCGCGTCTTCGTTGAGAGCGTCTTCTTTGTGCCAGTCCTCTTGGACACTGGCTTTTTAGTTTTCTCCGTCGCGGAAGTGTCTGCCGTGGCGGTTGTTTCCGTCATGACAGTAGATTCTGTCGTGGCGGTCGACTCTGACGTGGCGGTCGACTCTGACGTGGCGGTCGACTCTGTCGCTGTAGTCGACCCCGACGATTCGGCGACTGGGGCCGATGCTGCTGGTCTACTGGTGGTGGAGCGTGTGACTGGCATGTTTCTTTCTTCTATTTTCTTCCTTTTTCAGCTTGATTCTTCTATTTTCTCTTGACGACGATAATCCGGCTTCCGAAGGACCAAAATGAACAGGACGAATAGTACGTCGTGCGTCCTGTTGCTGCTGTGGCTAGTATGCGTCGTGAAGGAGAATTCAATAAAAGCCGAATAATCTTGAAACAGTGCTCCACCCACCAGTTGTGACCCTCTTCGCGCAGAGTTTCTTCCTATAATCTTCCAATGTCCAGTCGCTCGAACGTGTCTGGCGCGATTTTTCGCGCTCTTAAATACTATTTGGTGTGTCACAACTAGTGGGCTTTGTACCGAGTTTATTAATCAAATAAACCAATCATGATACAATTATTCCTGTCCCTTTCCGGGGTTACACTCTTCTTACTATTCCTATCCCTTTCAGGGTTACTCTTCAATTATTCCTATCCCTTTCAGGGTTACACTCTTCTAATTGTATACTAGTGTATATGCGCTAGGATTCTATGACATTATCTTATTTCTAACTTAAATTACATAATGTACTACAGTAACTTAATCTATTATATAATCTATTTATACAAATCATGCAGACGTCGTCCTGTACAAAAAAGGTAGCCCCTTGATTCCCGTGTCTAGGATTGATTCCCGTGTCGTGGGTGCGTTTACAAACATGAAAATTCACATACACTAATACCCAGCAGTTCTGGCTGTGCCTTGCGCGCGTTCGGTCGTGTCGCTGCGCTGCCCGCCCGCTCGCTATTTTCGTAATTACGTACGTATTCGATTTCGACTCTCTGTTGGAAACGCCTGCGCTTGCGTGGAGTGGTGATCTGGTTGGCTCATATACGTGTATACGTACACATATACGGGCTTGCGACGTTACTTCTCCGCGTCTGGCTCGCGCGTAGCAACAAGGCGAGCCGTTAGGTAGACGCGCCGTTCTGACGGCGGTCGGCCTTCCCGCGTTTTTAGTAACGGTCGTTTTCCGTGACCTACGTGGTTTGTCGCGGCTGTGCTTACGTGTTTTGTGCTTGCGTGTTTACGTAATTGCATTCGCTGTGCGTATGCTTTTGCGTCTCGTGTAGGTACGGTTCGCGTATCGCCCGGTGTGACCAATCACGTGGGTTGCTAGGCAGCCGCGTCGGCTAACGGCGCGGCCGGCCCTCCCGCGGTTTTCGTTTTCTCAACGGTTAGTTTCATAACTGTTTTCGATATTAGTGTTTATTGTAAATCCACGTCTTTTGTCCGTTCGTGGTAAGTCCGGTGGACGCCTAGCGGCGTCGTAAGCCGGCTTGAGCGGGACCCGAGCGCTCGCCTCCCTCCTTCAGAGGGCGGCCAACTCGGAAGGGCTTGAGCTCTGGCCTTGGGGGCTTCCCTAGTCAGGGCTCTTGATTCCACCAGGACCCTACCTTAACCCATCCCGCTATCCTATTCTCCGTGCGGCGGTTCTCTTCGCCCCGGAGCAGTTAGGGTTTGGTGCCGCCCGTTCGCCCCTAAGGCGAAGGGGCACACCGCGTCTCCCCGGTAGTGCCACCCCCCCCCGCCGTCGCCCGGTGGGGGGATCAGGGCATCGCTCACGCCCGGGTCTTAGGGCCCTATTTTAGTTTACTCGCCCTGCCATTTCCCCTCTGGAAATGGCCGAAGACTTCCATCCCGATTTTCCATCCCCTGGGTCTAATCGTAGCCACCGCCGACTACGATCTCCCCCCCGACCCCTGCCGCCACCGCCGGCCGCGACATGTTCTCACCGACCCCCCCGATGCTTTGTCATCCCTTCTTTCCGCTCAGAATACGGGCGACGACGACGACGTAGTAGTAGTAGATCCCCTCCCATAGTCGGCGGTTGACCGGTGCACTTAGTAGTGCACCCGTCCCCCTACAGCGACTGTCCCAACCGAGTATGTCGCCTCTTGCCCTTCTGGCTGGCTAGAGCGTAGTGGTTGCACGCTCGCCTTTAAGTCCGGTGAAGCTGTAAAGGCCTCGCGGCCAACAGCGTACATCATTCACACACACACACCGGAACAAATAATTGTGGATCACACAAAGATTTGTCCCGTGCGGGAATCGAACTTGCCCGGCTTCTTGTCACATGACACTCAATACTTGCTAGAAAAGCTCTAAAATGGCCATGTGTTAAATACTCTGTAAAGGTCTTTATTGGAGTAAACTATATTTACCAAACGTCTTAGCCATATAACATATAACAATATTCTCAGTTAATTAAATCTCCTACATTTATTTAAATTGATCCCGCATGACAAAACCTCATCTTTTGTCCAGGGCACCAAGTCTGCTATTGCAGTTATGGTAAAACGGTCGTTCATTGACTTCATAATCGTTGGTTTTGACAGTTTTGATAATCTATTAATTCTATGGTGTCCCGTATAGTCTTATTAACAAATGCCAACATTTGTCGGTATTTGTCAATAAGACCATAAAGAACTAGCAGTTGCCTGCGATTTCGTACCTGGTCCACAACAGTGCCACCTACCGGGTCTATGTTATATAGCCTATGTTACTTCTGGATAAGCTAGCTTTCCAATGGTGAAAGAATCATTAAAATCGGATCAGTAGTACCGAAGATTACCCCGAACATCCAAACTCACAAAATTTACCTCTTTATAATATTAGTATACATTTAGTAGATTACCGAACTCAAACTCAAATTCAAATCGTTTATTTTGCATAGACCCTGCGGGGGTGCTTACAAAGTGTCATATTTACATTATTTTTTTTGGTTACTAATCTACCACCGGATCGGAAAACGGCCTCCACTGAGAAGATTCGGCGAGAAACACAGCGGGCATGTCTTTTTTGTTTAATTCTCCATTCATTTTTTTTCATCATTTTTTGTATAGATACATACATTTTTATATTATACAAATTTATTAATGCGATCCAGCTCCAGTGTAATGCCTTACGTCTGAGATAGAGGACTATTTTTAAATATATGCTATAATAAAAAGCTAGAGGATTCTGGGTGGACCAGTCTCCACAAGCAGCACCCGTTCACGAGTACGACTACTTGAGCAGCCATCACCTCCCTCGACCATATTAGAGGGAAGGAAGTGACCCGCACCAAATAGACACTGCATGTGCAGACTTTTTAGTGAGCATAACCAATCCCAGACCCCAGAGTGCAGTCAGAAAAAGTCTACGAACGGAGCAATACCTCGAGCTCGTTTGGCACGACACGCTAGGCATAACTGTAATGGAACAAATGTTATAGAAGTCACGTAAAAATAGCAGACTTGGGGCCCAGGACGTAGTATCTAGATCGCACCTACTAAATTTCCAAGACTAATATAGTTAGGGAATAAAAACAAATTATGTAAATTGAATCATTTTTAGCCTAACACATCAAAATCCCAGCATTTTCCCCACATAATGCCACTCTCCACTAAATCCCCAATCAACTTTGAATTCCCCGCGATTTGGGGAATTCCCCACAAATTGGCAACGCTGTTTGCAACAGGTTGGTTCATAGAGCTTCAGTTATGTTTTGTTTTCTAGTATGATTAAGTCTGCCTAGTTGGTCTAGTGGTGTATGTGGTGGTTGGTTATCACCTCATCAGACTAGATTTTAAGCTTGAATCATACAAAGTGTTATTAAAGTTGATTGTACTATGATTTTTAAGCAATCCAGAATATAGAATTGCGTCAGATATTATGGCTACAGACTCACCGCCATCCATAATGAGACCTAACATCTTTGGCAAAAAATAGGCATACTTTCATACACAACTATGAGAGTAAGGCAAGATTTATGACTATTGGTAGAGATGTTGTGTTTTTAGTGAATACTATGTTTAGTGAATAGCATGATAAAATAAATTTTCGAGACACACAAGCTTAATAATGCTAAACTACATATTTTTGACGGATTATTTTTTAGCGCAATGGTTAAGAGCTTAAGCCGCTTCGCCCACTGTGTCTAATAGTCGAGGGTTCGATTCCCGTACGGGACAAATCGTTGTGTGTCCCACAATTATAGGTTTCGGTCTGGGTATTCGTATATGTGAATTTTCATGTTTGTAAACACACCCACGACACAGGAATAAATCCTAGTATGAGGCCACTTAGGTATGTACATTTGATAACATTCTCTTAATTGACGAAAATTATTTTAATAACTTAAATTACTAGCGAAACAATAATACCGTTACTTCTTTAAAAAATGACGTTAATTAAACGCCTCAATCTATATATACATATAATAAAACTGTAAGGAAGTCGTGTCTGGACATGGAATATTTTTAGGAAATAACAACCCAGGGGTATCCTTCTATCGACGTAGAAGCCAATTCTATAATTTTTAGCTTTCGTGTCTGTTTGTCTGTCGGTCTGTCGGAGGGTATGAACCGTCATCACGCAAAAACTACTGTGCGGATTTTGATAAAACTTTCCATGCGGATACCTTAAAATGTTGGCTAACATATTGTATAGTATTTATCTCGGAAAATCAAAAGGCTTTTCCAGAAAAGACGAAAATAAGCGAAATATTTTATTTCTTAAAAGACACTTTACTTCAAACCTGTTTGATGGATTTCAATGAAATTTTGTGTAATTATAACTTGTACAAAAGGTCACAACTGTTTGTACTTATATTTTCGAAAAACTTAACAGTTTTTGAGGAAAGAGAAAAAAGCCGATTTTCATTTATCATTCACTATTTCAAAACTACTTTTCAGATGTCAGTGAGACTTAGCATGGAGATATTTCATATAACAGACAACATGGTTAATATTTATGTTTTCAGGAAATCTAACGATTTGTAGGGAAGAGTAAAGCTTATATCTCTACATACTACATGTAATAAAACTGTAAGGAAGTCATGTCTGTGTATATTTTTTGGAAATAACAACCCACGGATATCGTTTTATTGATGCAGAAGCCAATTCTAAATTTTTTGGCTTTCGTGTCTGTTTGTCTATCTGTCTATCTGTCCAAGGGTATAAACCATCATAACGCAAAAACTACCAGGCGGATTTTTATGAAACTTTGCACGTGGATATCTTAAAATGTTGAATAACATACTGAATAGTGTTTATACCGGAAAATCGAAAGGTTTTTGCAGAAAATCCAAAAATAAGCGCAACATTGAACTTCTACAAAGACATTTTACTCTATACCTGTTTGATGAAAATCAATGAAATTTGGGATAGTTGTAGCCTGTACGAAGGATCACAACTCTGTATACTTATATTTTCGAAAAATGTAAGTTTCTGAGGAAAGAAAAAAGAGTCGATGTTGATAAATCATTAATTGTTCCAAAACAACTTAAGCTACTAGATTGTCGCGGGAATTTCCGCAAAACTTTATTACTGTTTGTCTCAAACTGCAATATTACGATGTAAACTATGTGATTTTGCCTACACATGAATTCCTCCATGAATTGATATTGGACTCAGGTTCGTCTCCTCACGAAAAACTATGCAGTAGTTAAAATCACTCACTGGAAATTGTTCATACACGTTTGATTTAAACACTCAAACATGATTTTTTTACATACACCGACGATGCATTCAGGATTGCTTCTTTCGGAGAGAACTCTAACGATGAATGGGCCGGATACGAAACTTTAACAACGATTAATATCTTACGAGAAGACTAACACTTTTTGAGACGGCGTTAGTGGTGTGTGTAATAAGATCGCGCTATAGTGTAGTTTATATTTTACAAAGACTACCTGTACGGGCTAAGTGGGGCTAAGACTGAACCCGGTGATAGAGATTGTTGATAGAGAAATAAGTCTGGTGGAAATTGACAAAATATACAATCTATACACACACGGTTCTTCCAGGATAGCCGTTATTTCTTTATACTATTATGGCAGAATGGATCTTACTAACACTTTCTAGGTGTTTTAGGTCTCGAAATAATAATCGAGATACTTTTTATCCCGGAAAGAATCACGGTTCTTGCGACATAGCTGGCTAAATGAATTTAATTGAAACAATATATGAAGATGTATTCACTGTAAAATAAAACAAAACACTTTTTTTTACGAACAATATATAACATAGCAAAATATACAATAGCATTACTTTTGCGGAATATTTATAATTTCTTCATACTAAAATGGCTGAACGGATTATAAAGAAACTTAATATGAAAAAGACCAGAGATATAAAATGAGCAAGTGGAAGAACGTTGATATTGGGGAAGACCTAGACTATCTTAACATAACCAAATAGAACGTATTATCAGAAGGGCAAGTCAAGAGTCTGCGTAACCGGCGAGCGTATATAAAACGGACTATGAGAGTGAAGAAAGCCAGAAAGGTCTGTAAGAAAAGAACCTGTTGGAAATCTGCAATCTCTGCCTACCCCGTAAGGGATCTGGCGCGGTGATATAGATTAGTAGATAGTATTAAAGTATAGTATAGTATAGTAGTAAGGTAGGACGGCCCCCAGCTAGATGGACCGACGACCTCAAGAAGGTCGCTGGGACGGACTGGATGCGGAAGGCGGGGGACCGTGTGCAATGGCGCGTGTTAGGAGAGGCCTATGTCCAGCAGTGGACTACGATAGGCTGATTGATTGATTGATTGATTAAAGTATCTTAAGTCGTGAAATAATAATATGAAATATGCATTTGGTGGGTTTTAATCAGCCTGCATGAAGGTCCAAAGATATTAGCGGACGATTTAGCGCAGTGGTTAAGGGCTTAGCCCGCCCCGCCCACTGTGTCTAATAGTCGCGGGTTCGATTCCCGCACGGGACAAATCTTTGTGTGATCCACAATTATTTGTTCCGGTCTGGGTATTTGTGTATGTGAATTTTCATGTTTGTAAACGCACCCACGACACAGGAATTAATCCTAGTGTGGAGAAACGTTTTTATCTAACAAGAACAAGAACAAGATTAATCTTATTTTGTCGAAAGAAAAGCCTGGCAATCCGTCGATTTCCCTCTTTCTCTTCATCGGCGACTGGAAGCCTGGGGGCCTGCTGAAATTGTTCTACAGTGAAAATTCACTCATATTTAAGTCGACTTTATAAATACTTTTGGAAAACAAAGACGTCTTGGTTTAAGTGATACAAAGTAGACCGCCTTACTTACTTTTTCAAATAGTCGCAGGTACGAGCCCCGCACAGCACACGGGAATATTGATTTGGGATTTGTGATTTTGAAATAAAGAAGATATTTTATGCACATACAGGCACAATATAAAAAAGTGTGTCCGTGTTAATATCTAGAACGATGGAACCAATTTTAAATACACTATCATTGGAAAATTTCTAAATTGTAAAAATTGTAGGATTTCTCAGAGACTGTTGACTACTATTTACCTTGGGAAATGCAAGATTTCAGGGGATAGTTGTTTTTATTTCTCCATATTAACACGGCTGAACGGATTGAAAAGAAACTTAATATGGAGGGGTCGCTTACGTCTTGGAAAATTATTATTCCAAAAAGTCCTACCCGTCTATGTCAAATTATAAAATAAACGCGTGCGAAGCCGCGGGGAACAGCTAGTCTACAAATATAATAACTTGTAAGTAGGCAAAGTAGGGTGTGTCCATGAAAAAAAAATGGAACATAGGGACTAAATTGGACCGCTCCCTTTGGGCGCAGCTATGTCGTCATTCTATGACCTTACCAACATGCCAATGTAAACTTTAATCACTATAAATTGAAACTATAGCGTGTGTTGTTTATGGTTGTTAGGGGGATAGGGCACTTATCGTCTATGAACAATTAGGGATGATCGATATTCGAAAAACATCGATGTTGAGATCGATGTTAACATCAAATCAAAAATTTCGATGTACGATAAATAGCGAAAGGAAAACATCGATGTTGTTTGTGTGTCTGTAAACCTCCACAGATTATATTGATCAGCGCTATCTAGTATGGATTGAGTGAATTATTAAAGCCAAAATTTAATCAGCGAAATCTAGTGGAAACTGAGTAAACTAAGTTCATATTTAATAGATTTTATGGCTTAGTGTCCTATACTATACCAAAATTAATATTGAATTAACTAGTTGAGTAAGGAAATATAGATTTTCCGATATTTTACTCGTACCATCGATGTGTCGATGTTTTAGAGACTTTAACATCGATGTAAGAACATCGCTGTTTCTCACTAAACATCGATGTTTATCAAACATGGATGAATATCGATCATACCTATAAACAATAATAAATGCGCATATTTTATCCTGATGATGCCGTACAAAGACCTCTCGCAAATCGAAGTGACAGTGTAGATCAGCGGAAATGTGTAGGTTATTGAATGTGCAGTCGAAATAGCAATGATGTCGAATTTGATGATTATATGCAATGGCGGCCTTATTCACCCAAACGGAGGTCGAAGATCTCATTATGGGTCTCAAAACCAAAAAGCGCCCGGCTCTGACGGCATTTCGAATCGCGTTCTAAAATGCCTGCCCGCTCAACTCATCTGCCTCTTAGTGGCCATATTGAACGCCGCCATGACGAACTGCACCTTCCCCGCTAAGTGGAAGGAAGCAGACGTCAAAGGCTTTCCCAAGCCCGGCAAACCTCGTAATCTCCCCGCGAGCTACCGCACTATCAGTCTTCTCAACTCCCTAGCTAAGGTCTGCGAGTGCCTAATTCTGGCGCGGCTCAAAGACTTTGTAGTGTCCAGTTTCGAGCCAAACACTCCTGCGTCCACCAAGTGCACCGCATCACGGAGCACATCCTCTTCGGTCTTAACAGACCCAAACCTGTTTACACGGGCGTCTTCTTCGACGTCGCGAAGGCATTCGACAAAGTCTGGCACAACGGCTTGATCTACAAGCTCTACCAAATGGGTGTGCCGGACAGACTCGTGCTCATCATACGAGACTTCTTGTCAAATCGCGCTTTTCGATATCGCGTCGAAATGACGTGCTCCACTCCACCCGAGCTGGAGTCCCGCAGGGCTCAGCTCTCTCGCCCCTCCTGTTTAGTCTATACACGAACGACATTCCTCGTTCGAGTAAGGTGCATCTAGGCCTATTCGCGGATGATACCGTTTCATTACCAGAAACCTTCAGGCAACCGCCAATTCCCTAGGGAATTGGTGCAGGAACTGGCGTATTGAGGTGAACCCGGACAAGAGCGCTGCGATGTTCTTCTCCAGAGGTGCCACCCCGCGCCACTCCCTGCGCTGCCCTAGAAGTAATCTCGGTCAAGTGACCATGTTCGACCGACCCATTCCCTGGGTCAAAGAGGTCAAATATCTATGGGTCACCCTAAACAGTACCATGTCCTTCGGCCCGCACACCAAGCGGGTCCGTCACCGAGCATCTTTTGTGCTCGGTCCTCTCCATTCGTTAATCTGCAAGCGGAGTAAAATGCCCCTTAGAAATAAGGTGACGCTTTACAAAACTTGCGTTCGACCCATCATGACTTATGCGTGTGTTGTGTTCGGGCATTCGGCCCCCTCTCACATCGATAAACTCCAAGTGGTTCAAAACCTACACGTATACTATTTTTCTTACGTTGAACACCTAAATGTGGTATAAAATATCCATTTGAAATTGAAAGTAAATCTTTATTCTCCGACATATGATTTAACGACTCATACTCGGACATGAAATTGCTATACAATTTACTTAAGCCTGGTTTAGACTTTAACCTACGCTCCAGAGAATATAAACATTGTCTAGCCCTATTAAATGAACTACCTATCATTGACGGATCTTTTTTAAGAGGAATACGAACACAGAAACGTCCATCATCTAAACGAGCCGTATTTTTAACAAAATGTTCCTCACATATTTTCTTCTCAGGCATATAATGAGAGGAATGTGAATTTATTTCCTCCAAACGCCACAAATTCATCAAGTCTGCACGAATAGACTCTAAATCATTTTCATTAGATGAATTGATGTGAGTGAAGTTACATCTAATATCATTCGACGCAGTGTATTTTTTGCAATTATTTATTTATTTATTTTAAGGCATACCAACAACATATACATGAGAATTAGTCCATAACACGAATAATATAAATAGTTCTGGTGTATATGCCACTTACAGGTATACAACACTGCTTACAACGCTATGTTTTAAGTAACACAACTACAGAATAAAAATTAAACAAAACAATAAAGTACGGGAAAAATAATAAACTTAGGGATAGAGTAATACCCAAATACGCTACCTGGGCCTCATTCTGGACGGGCGCTTGACTTTTAGGCCCCATCTTGTCGCCCTAGTGCCCGAGTTGATGGCGACGGCTGGAGCGCTGTCGAGACTCCTGCCGAACTTGGGCGGGCCAGAGGCCTCGGCGAGGAGGCTGTATGCGGGGGTGGTGCGGTCCCAGGCCTTGTATGGGTCCCCAATCTGGGCGGGTGCTCTGACGGCCCGAAACGTGGTGCTGCTGCACCGCGCGCAGCGAGTCATGGCCGTCAGGGTCATCCGAGGGTACCGCACCATCGGATTTGAGGCGGCGACGCTCCTCGCCGGAACACCTCCGTGGGAGCTGGAGGCACAGGCGCTCTCCGAGCTATATGCCTGGCGTAGGGATCCTACCAATACCTTGGATCCCTGCGCCCCGAGAGCGAGGCGAACGGAGCTTCACCGAGCTGCGTTGGAGGGCTGGCGGAGCAAGCTCGCCCACCCCACTGCCGGTCACGCCGTCATCGCTGCGCTGCTGCCAGTCTTCTGGGAGTGGCTGGGGCGGCGACACCGCGTCCTCACGTACCGTCTGACGCAGGTACTGTCCGGGCATGGTTGCTTCGGGCGGTATCTGTGGCGGATCGGTCGTGAGGAGGCGGAGCGCTGCCATCATTGTGCGGCCCCAGAAGACACGGTGACGCACACGTTGCTGGTGTGCCCGGCATGGGATGATGAGCGGCGCCGGCTCGCCGGAGCGCTCGGTGCAGGGGGGCAGGCGCTGTCGCTCCCGACCGTGATATCATCCATGGTTGGAAGCGAGAGCGCCTGGGTGGCAATGACGGCCTTTTGCGAGGCCGTCATGTCCGCTAAGGAGGAGGCAGAGCGGGTGAGGGAGGAGATGTCCTCCAATCCCGCTCGTAGACGGCGCGTTGGGCGAAGGCGTAGGGACTACGCCCGAAACGACCTTCGCCCACCGTGATCGCGGCCTGCAGGCGTCGGGGAGGGCACCCCGGCGCCCTAGCACACGCAGACCCGCGCCGTAAAAGCGCTGCGTCCGCGCAGCCTCCGAAAGGCGGTAGGGAGGAGACCGAACTCCCCTAACAGGTGTCGCGGTCCGCACACGGACCGAGCCCGCCGGTGCCACAGAGGTCATGCTGGTGACGATTCCTGTGGCCCGGCAAAAGGGCAGTGGGACGCCGTGGGGTTTTAGTGGGTGCAAGCCCCACATAACCACCCGGGCCCTGCCCTCGGCCCGGGGGTATGCGTTAGGCATTTCCCCTCGATAAAAAAAAAAAGGGATACAGTAATACAGTTATATAATAAACTATGTAGGAGCCTATAAAATATTATTATTCTGCCTTCACAGAGGCTATTGCTTTTCTGAAGGAACTGTATGATTCAGTGTAGATGTCGATATTAGGCATAGACTTGTGGAGTTCATTCAATTCCTTACACATTCTCACTAGAGGTGAGTTTAGACCAATGTTTGTCCTACAGAAGGGGATATGGAATGCTTTGGAAATAGGGTATCTAGGAGGTTTAGGCGGTACGGTATAGAAGATTTTCTCAACCAGATCACTACACTTAACAATCCAATTGGCAATTTTGTAAATGAAAGATAGACTGTATAAACGACACATAAAGACTTCATTTTAAAAAACTGAAGACGCTGGGCATAAGGGCGTCTGTGACTTATGTCTTGAGTCGTGAAAGCAAGATGTTTGGTAAAAGCTCTCTGGACGCTCTCTACTCTTTGCGAATGTTGCGCATAAAATGGATTCAATGCTACACTAGCATATTCAAGCTGACTACGAACCAGAGCATTAAATAGAATCAATTTCGTTTTGACCTGCCTTAATCCTCTTGCATTACGCTTGATAAAGCCTAACATCTGCGCCGATTTTTTAGTTATCGAGTTGATGTGTGACTTGAAAGTCAGAGCACTATCAATGATGACACCGAGGTCACGCGTTTCCGGAACTATAGCCAATGTGATATTGTGAAGAGAGTATGAGGTACGGTAGGGATTATTTTTTCTGGTAAATTTAATGTGATGACACTTAAGTACATTAAGTGTCATATGATTTAACTGACACCAATTCTCAAGACCTTGTAAGTCACTTTGTATAAGTTCACTATCTCTGGATGCCACTCATTTTCTATATATTTTTAAATCGTCGGCAAAAACTAAACATTCACAGTTTTTTATTTGAGATGTGATGTCATTAATAAACGCCAAAAAAAGAACTGGACCGAGATGGGAACCTTGAGGGACACCTGAGCGTGCACAATAGTGTTGTGAAGTATAGCCCCTGATTGCTACTAATTGTGATCGTTTCGTTAGGTAGGATGAGAACCATCTCAGTAGCGATCCATGTATGCCGTAGCATCGAAGTTTAGAAAGAAGAATCAGATGACTAACTTTATCAAAAGCACTGCTGAAATCGGTATAAATTGCATCAACTTCAAGTCTTTTATCGAGTGCCATTGATAAATCGGATAAGTATTTTACCAAATTGCTTTCTACAAAACGACCGATTCTAAATCCATGCTGGCTGTCACTTAGTTATGTCTCAAAATGTTTTGTAGTGATGGGGCATAATACACGTTCAAAAAGTTTAGAGAAACAAGATAAAATCGAGATTGGTCTATAATTTTTGACATCGTCGGTGTCGCCTTTTTTGTGTATGGACAATTCTGGACTGTTTCCATTCATTTGTAAATACTCCACTTTCAAGAGAACTGTTAAATGTATTGAAAGATCACGTCCACATCTTTTAATAAATATTGGTGGAATTGAATCTGGACCAGGACCTTTAGATATACCAATTTGATTGATTGCGTTCAAGACTTCTTTTACAGAAAATTTTACATTGCTTAGGGTGTCGTCTAATTCAACAATATTTGGAGTTATGTTGGAAAAGGAGGGATTAGTAAATACTGATGAAAAATGGGTTGCAAATAAATTAGCAATATCAGGGCCATTCTCTGCTATATCATTGTTTAAATGCATCTTAGCTAGTTAGTTGTTGTAGCTTAGTTTGACGGACGATTTAGCGCAGTGGTTAAGAGCTTAAGCTGCTTCGCCCACTGTGTCGAATAGTCGCGGGTTCGATTCCCGCACGGGACAAATCTTTGTGTGATCCACAATTATTTGTTCCGGTCTGGGTATTTGTTTGTGAATTTTCATGTTTGTAAACGCACCCACGACACAGGAATAATCCTAGTGGGGCTACGTTTAAAAAAAAAAAAAAAAAATGCATTTGCATTCTTCCGTTTACTTTTTATGTATCGCCCAAACACCTTGGAGTCCTTCGCAATTTCCTTTTCTATTTTGATTTTATAGTCATTATAGTTATTTTGAATTAGTTTATGACAACGACTACAGGGAACATTGTAACTAATTTTGTCCCGAATTATAGGTAATAGGACCAGACACTATCCAACCTAACATGGTGTCACATAACACTGGCATACCAATTTCTAAGTGTCACTGTCCCTAACAAGTCCCAAAATAGGTCAGCGCCTATCAAAATGTCAATATCAGAGGGCTCGTAAAAAGTGGGATCAGCTAAACAAATGTTAGGTGGAATATTAATACACGATATATCTATTTTTCGATATGGCAGACTACTTGAAATCGATGGCAAAACAAAACAAAATAAATTAGCAACGTAACTATTATTTAATGAGGTCATTTTTACGTGACATGTTTTACCTACATGCAAACTCAAGTTATTTATGCCAAATATCGAATCATTCACAAGACTAGTGGGTAATTTTAATTGTTTACACAGCCTGTCAGTCATAAAACACGAGGTACTGCCACTGTCTAATATTGCACGTGCAACAAATTCGCGACCATCGCGATCGTACAATTTAACTAATGCAGTCGATAATAAAACGCCGCGCTGAATGCGCTTGCTACTCGTAGCTAAAACGTTCATGGACAGGGCAACGTTAGTACCTGTGTGGACAGTGCCCGGAGAGGATGTCGACGTCGAAGCCGACAGAATGTCACCCGATATGTGGTTATGCATGTTATCTTGTTCGAGGTGTGTGTTTGTGGGTTTAGGCTTCGAATTATGGACTATTATGTGATGTTTACGCTTGCAACCTGATCTTTTACATCTATTAGCCATATGCCCTAGACGCAAACAGTTGTAACAAACTTAAAACTCAGGCAATAATTGAAAACGGGCGTCGGTGCTCATAGACAGAAACTGAGGACAAGTGTTTAGATAGTGATCACCTTTACACTTAGGGCAACTAGCCTTAGAAATCGATTCAACCCTGTAATTATCGAAGTTTTTTGTCATGACCATCGATTTGACCCTTTGACCTTTACTTAATGTTTGCTTTTGTAAGCGTGATAATTCTAAGCTCTCAATTAAATCGGCGCGATTACGAATGAATTTGAGGAATACGTTAAATGTTATCGTATCGTCCTTATCTAACCTGCCTTTGTACTTTTCCTACTCACGATAAGATTTCTGATCTAATTTGCGTGTGACAATATAAATCAACAGTGTGTCCCACTTGTTTACAGGCTTGCTTAAAGATTGTAAGGCCCTTAGATTTTTATTTAATAGATCAATCAAACCTTTTAAAGCAACGGACGATTCCCTATGAATGGTTTCTATGTTAAATAAGGCTGAAACATGGTTTTGCATAAGCAAGCGTTTGTTATCATAACGATCGCATAGGAGGTCCCACACAACCACGTAGTTGCTGGTTGAGAACTCGATCGATTGAATAACCACAGCAGCGGATCCCTCCAGTGACGCTCGCAAGTAATGAAATTTATTAATCGCTTCAATGTCATCATTAAAATGGATGAGACTCGTAAAGGTATCACGAAACTATAACCAACCATTATAACACCTATCGAACTTAGGCAATTGTATAGTAGGCAATCCACGCACTCGAGCAATTACTGGCTCGAGTACACTTCTCACTATGTACAGACTGCTTGTTACAGTTACTGACCCGAGTGCATAGTGACAAACTATTAACAGACTGATTGTCGTCATTGTAATTTCTAATTATGTTTTGTGACCTAGATAAGGATTTATAGTACAACGACTCAAATTCACATACTCGAGGGCGCCTCGAGTATGTCGCCCCTTGCCCTTCTGGCTCGAGCGTAGTGGTTGCACGCTCGCCCTTAAGTCCGGTTAAGCTGTAAAGGCCTCGCGGCCACCAGCGTACTTCACTCACACACACACGAATAGATAGATAGATTTATTGTCATAACGAATAGCTAAGGATAAAATAGAAAGTTTTAATTATCTACATGTTTCTACTCTGCTCGTTGCGTGGGGCCACTGCAAGGGCATGGCCCCGGGTGATTGCCTTGTGGCCCTAAGGCCGCTACTGATTATATAAGTTTATACAATCCCACTGCTAGAGTTGGATGAGCATAGTACACACTACGTGTACCCAGTGCGAACTAGTAACTGAAGACAGATATGTGGCTACCTGGTCCTAATACGTTATTTTGGTAATTTTTGGATATATTTTCGACATTGGGCGGCGTCTACTATAATTAACAGGGTTACCACATTTAGTTCAAATTGTCTGTTGAACTCCTATCAGCCGCTACCGCCGCCCGCTGCATATTCTCACCTACCCGATGCCCTTATATCCTTTCTTTCGAATACAAATACCGCACGCAGGTTCAGACACCGACCTCGCCGGCGAGGTCGAAGAATCCCTTGCCTGCCGGCCGGTGCAGAGCACCACGGCGAGACACCTAGTATATACCCTCCCGCATAGCGACTGCCCAAGCCGAGGCCCTTCCTCGTTGAGACATCCTAGAGCTAGTTGCCCCTTTGCCCTTCTGGCTCGAGCGTAGTGGTTGCAGGCTCGCCCTTATTCGGTGAAGCTGTAAAGGCCTCGTGGCCAACAGCGTAGATCAGTCACACACACAAGAAAAGGATCCAATTGGCGAAACAGATTTTCATGACATGGCATTTGAGTTAACAGTATATTTATTTATTTGTGCAGGAAACTTCACAGCTTCGCAGGCAGTGATAGCCTAGTGGTTAGACCGTTGGACTGCAAAGTCAGAGGTCTCGGGCTCAAACCCAGGCACGCAACCCTGTCTTTTCGAAAGCATGTGCGTATTTAAAAATAATTATCACTTGCTTTAACGGTGAAGGAAAACATCGTAAGGAAACCTGCACGCCAGAGAGTTTCTCGAAGGTGTGTGAAGCTGGCCAACCCGCACTGGGCCAACGTGGTGAACTATGGCCTCTCAGTTTGAGAGGAGGTCCGTGCCCAACGGTGGGAGAGTTTCTTAACAGGGCTAATAATATTATCTATATCATCACGCCAGATCCCTTACGGGGTAGGCAGAGAGTACAGAGTTCCAACAGGCTCTTTCCTTACATACCTCTCTGGCTTCCTCTACTCTCATAGTTCGTCTCATACACGCTCGCCGGTTACGAAGACTCCTGACTTGTCCTTCCTTGTTCTGAATATTATTAAGCCACCAATCCGCACTGGGTTCTCTATCACCAAGATTTTTTAAAATAAAGTCTTTACCAATCTGTGAATCTGAGAGTGAGAGTATAGACTCATTTATAATTATCTAGTTCTACACATACTATTTCGACTGCACACTAAGGAAACTGCACATTTCCTCTGATAATACAGAATACAGATAAGTACAAAACACACATGTTTTATCATCGCGAGTCCACCTGCAACAATTGCTCACATTGACCTTGTATAGCAAAGTAATAGAATACTTTAACAGTATTATAATAGAATCTAAGCAAATATGTGTTTTGCATTTAATCTCTTAAGAGTCATACGTTCATCACCTCTGATTCACCAATGCATTTACTATGAGATACTATTAGCATACGTAAAGACGTACCTTTAGTTAGGTACATCTCGTTAGTCCCTAAAATGGTATTCATTTAGTTACTTACATATCACAGCATGTTACTCGCACTTAAACTGATCTTAAACTCCACTTACATCCTCCGATTTTAAGTTCGTCTCATACACTTTCCGATAACTGATCCCGAGAATAAATTCAAGTGATAGTTGTGGTAAATTATAAAAAAAAACTGTAGTGGTGGGTAGTCCTTCTGATAACAATCCAATTATAATAAGTGCATGAACCAATGGATAGCGATATTTAAAATCATTTGTACTTGATTACTAAATTTCGTTTATTATGTTCTTTCATTGTCTTATTATTAAGGAGATGTCAAACTTATTGTTCCGTGTAGTATGTTTTAGCACGTGGGAGGAAACCGATAAATATTGGTAAAAGAAAAATATGAAAGACGGAGTTCATTGACATCGGCTTTGTCTAGTCTATGTTAAATTTTATTGATTACCCGTTCTCGGTCGCATCTCTGCTAGTGTGATATTTATTTCTAGTAATTTTGAATAGTTCATCTTAGTTGTATGTATTAGGGTATGTTATCTTGGTTATTTTAATAGCTAAGCTATGCTATGCAAATGAAGCCGTTTTATGGGCCTAGCCAAGTTACAATTATATTGTATCTGTTCTCTTACAGCAGTCGATAGCAGTAAGTTATTATAGAATAGTACTAGAATAGACACTTCACTCTAGTTCTCTTTGTTCCAGGTGCTTCCGCAACGTTGCACCTTTGAGTGCTATGTTTTATTTAAAAATTATTGCTACGAGATACTGCTTAAACCGACCTAAAGATATCCTGGACATCAGTCTGTACGAGATTAGTATAGCTCTCAAACAGCTCAAAAACAATAGGGCGCCAGGCGATGACGGTATGACAACTGAGCTTCTCAAGGCTGGTGGGAATCCTATACTAAAGATTCTCCAGAAGCTATTCAATTCCGTCATTGTCAAAGGCATAACGCAAAAGTCATGGCACAGAAGTGTGGTGGTTCTCTTCTTCAAAAAGGGCGAGGGCGACAAAACCCTATTGCAGAACTATAGACCCATATCACTTCTGAGTCATGTCTCTAAGCTGTTTCAGAGAGTTATTGCGAATCGTCTAACACGCAAACTCGATGACTTTCAGCCTCCCGAATAAGCCGGTTTCTGAAGGCGTTAGCACTATAGACCACATACATACGCTGCGGCAGGCGGTGGTGTATTTTTAATAATGCGAGCCACGATCAAAACTGAATGTCAGAGTGGAGGAGCCATTGTTTAGCCTCTGGTGTCAGCTGGTCTACACCAGCTGACACCAGAGGCTAAACAATGGCTACCACCTCGAATTCGCCGCTGAATTTTCGAGCGGGACAGTCCTCCACGGTGGGCTGGATAGTCTGCACTGAGTTTCCACAGTCACAACAAGGAGACTCAGTGATGCCCCACATGTGAAAATGATAATTGCACCTTGCAACTCTGGTTCTGATTCGGTTGATGGAGGACCACACCAACCGTTGCTCATTGAACCCTTGTACTACAGTCGAGGGGTCGGCCATGGTGATATTACCCTCTGAGGCGACCAAACTCTCTCATTGCTTTTTCCACTCTGACTGGATGTTAGGGTCGTTCTGGATGTTGTCGCCCCTTATCGGTTTCCGAGAAGGGAGTCCGGTTTCCGAGTGGAATCCTTTCGGCTGATGACGACTGTTTAAACAACTCCAGAAACAAAAAAAAATATCTATAAAAACACAAAGCTAACCCCGCGGTCATAAGTTGTCTGCCATTTTTTGTTTGACATGCCAGGTTTCATACACATCCTATATCTTCGGTGATGGAAACGGGCCTAGCGGGTAGTGGCCTTCCTTAAAAATATTTCCTGTTGAGTGGTCATTTCGTCTTCTTTACACAATTTAGATATATTTCTTTACCATGGCATTACCGTTAATCTGGAATTATAAGTCCTTCCTTCATAAAATTATTAGTAATTACCCTTTAAATTATCTTTGTTTACATTAGTCGGACGCGGTTTGCTGCCTGCATCTGTGCCTCGTACATGCGTAATACTACTCATGGTCTTATTTACGAGTTAGCTGAATTTCAATCGCCCTCTATAAACTATTTGTAGCTACCGACTAGACAAGATCATATGTACATCTATCTTCCTTTGTTAGACAGCAGTCTTTATTTATTACAAGCGTCCGCGTTAAATTTTTCCGGGATAAAAAGTAAATTACCTGGTTTTAGTAATTAGTTTTGGTAACTAAGTAATAAACGGACGATTTAGCGCAGTGGTTAAGAGTTTAAGCCGCTCCGCCTACTGTGTCTAATAGTCGCGGGTTCGATTCCCGCACGGGACAAATCTTTGTGTGATCCACAATTATTTGTTCAGGTCTGGGTATTTGTGTACGTGAATTTACATGTTTGTAAATGCACCCACGACACACGAATAAATCTAAGAGTGGTGCAACGTTTTTAAAAAAATAGAAAAGGATACGGACGACGACGACGAAGTCGTAGCTCCCCTAGCCGAGGCCGTTCCTCCTTGAGGCGCCCTCGAGTATGTCGCCCCTTGCCCTTCTGGCTCGAGCGTAGTGGTTGCACGCTCGCTCTTAAGTCCGGTGAAGCTGTAAAGGCCTCACGGCCAACAGCGTTTTTCTCACAAACACACACACACCGTTATTGCGTGATTGAGTAACAAACATCCAACCATCTAAACTTTCACATTTATGATTATAGTAGGAAGAAGGATTCTCGGTTTCCATGAGATACACATCTTGCATTCTATAAGATACACAAGTGGACCCGGTCGACAACAGCGCTACCTTTTTACTTCAGCAGCCCTTTTTCAAAACACTGATCTGTAGCACTGTAAGCGTTTTTCAAAAAATGTACTGTTAAACGTATGTTTCAATTCAGCGCTTGATTAAAGCTCGTTGAAAAAGCGCTCGTGCGAAGGCAGGAGGAGAAGAATTACGCACACACGAACAACGGAACCTTATTTTAAAAAACGGAATTTAAAAAAATAAAGTTTTTTTTATTTATTTTTTATTTATTATATGTGTCATTTAAAAGTATTATTATTTTTGAAAAATAGATTTATAACTCGTAATAGAAAATGCCAATCAGAATTTATTTATATTTAGAGGAACATCTCTTGTCTATAAGCCGAGTGAGATAATTAGTGGGTTCCATGAGTAAAAAGATTTTTCACTATCCTGTAACTTTTGATAAAGATTGGTTTTGATATTAAAGCAATAAATAGGATAATAAATAAATAAAAGCATTTTTTAATGAAATCTATCTATCTATAACCTCACGTCAGATCCCTTGCGGGGTAGGCAGAGAGTACAGAGTTCCAACAGGTTCTTTCCTTACATACCTCTCTGGCTTCCTCGACTCTCATAGTTCGTCTCATACACGCTCGCCGGTTACGGAGACTCTTGACTTTTCCATCAGATAAGACTCGGTTTATTTGGTCGTGGTAAGATTTTAATGAAATAAAACTATTTTTCCGGTTTTTATCGCGGGAAGGACCTTCCCATGACCATGGGCGCTGCAAAGCACTCGAAACATCGGGAACTTAAAAATCAAAACATAAACCGCGATAAAATCCGAAAAAAATAGTTTTATTTCATGTGTAATATTCGCGTAAATCTAAGAACTCAGCATTTTTTTAAATTAAAACATGTTTATGACATTGTTTAAAATACATATTAAAAACAGTCGAAAGTACCGTTCAAAACATGTTTTTATCAAGATGATTTAAACAAAATGTTTTTTTTTGTTACAACTCTATTTTAAAGTCGTAATAAGCCGAAAGATGTCCACTGCAGAAAAATAACCCCACTGATCGCCACCTCAACCGAGTTGTGCAATACACATCCTTATCCTCAGCAATAAAAAACAGTACTTGAACATAGGTCTTCTTTTACAGGGTGGAACTTGACCACGCCAGTACATTTTGTGTCTGTGAATGATCTACGCTGTTGGCCGACAAGAGGGCGAGCGTGCAACCACTACGCTCGAGCCAGAACGACATGGGGGCAACTACCTCAAGGGCGCCTCAAGGAGCAACGGCCTTGGTACAGGTGTTAAGACCCTAAACCAACATCCCCACTCGATCGAATGGTTCCCCACACGGAACAAACCATTGTCTTTGTAAATTTCATGTTGAGTCAGGAATAATTACTAGTGTTGCGCTACGTTTTTTTATTTAAATAAAGACATCTAATACATTATGCTATTTTAATAAGGGAATCTTATAATGGAAAAATTGACGATTAGGTATGAAAAGCAATATTTACTTCAATGTTCTAATTCGCCGTGTAATAATTGTTCTAAAAAGAGCCCATTATAGCAGTGATAAATAGCAAAGGAAATGGGTACAATCTTGTACAATAAGTACTTCGTTTTTCGTAGAGGTCGAAGTCGATACACGTAGGTAACAGTTTTTTTTTTAAATAAATCGTAGTCCCACGCTCGGATTTATTCCTGTATCATGGGTGAGCTTACAAACATGAAAATTCACATACACAAATACCCAGAACGGAACAAATAATTGTGGATCACACAAAGATTTGTCCCGTATGGGAATCGAACCGGCGACTGTTAGACACAGTGGGCGGAGCGGCTTAAGCTCTTAACCACTGCGCTAAATCGTTTATAATGATATAAAATAAAATCATTTGAAAAGTTGTATTTGAACGAGTGAAAAATATTGGTATTTTTATGGTTGCGTTCAAGGATTTAGATAATAATTTAATTTTGTGCATTACATGATAATCATATTATATGGGGTACCTAACAGATAAATGGATAACTATTAAGTTTACTGCCTCAAGATAAAATGATGTAAGTAGGTACATATTTTAGACTCAAAATATTGGTTAAGTAGTCATAAATAAGGAACTAACCATAGGTTTATACATTTTACATTTTTTTTTATTTAATTTTAGATATGTCACATTAAGTCACTTTATGTTAAATATATTTAATATAGTGGTACCTTTGGTACTTACTAAAAGTTAATAAAGTTATGCTAAATAACCCTTTTGTAGAACTACTTTGTTAGCTCAACTCAAGTTTGTTGTCGTCACGTGCTACGTTCACTTGTTTATTTCAGGGACATAAAACAAAAACAGATGTGGTACATAGAATAAATAACACAACCTTACGTTTCTCAGGGGATTAAATTTTCTATAACCTAAGCATGTTTAAAATTTTAAAGCGATACGTACACAATTAATATGAATACAGGGCCAGAACGATATAATAAAAATTCGCAAACTCTACTTACCACCGTCTCGCCAACCGGGGAGAAGTGAATGGATTGATTGAATGAATCAGATTTGCAGGATGCCTCCATTCATTCTAAGATGCTGAAGTTTATTCCTTCGTTCAAAAATGATTTTGTAGTATAGTCAGAAACTGAGAATGTTAAGCGATTTATGTTGCTGACCGTGTCTACGGAATCTACTGTTACGCAAGGCTGCAACTTATTAAAACGAGTAGATTTCTATAGTAATTATAAATCTTTGCGTCTGTGGGCTTATACGCATGCAGCATCGTTTTATTTGTCAGTGACGTTGGGAGTATTCGTCTATGGAAAAAAGCTCGCACACAAGGACGCGGATAAAAATGAGTTGTAACCTTGTTGTAAGCATATTATTACTATAGTACTAATAGTGTGACAAGAATATTTTGGCCCGTGGATGACATCGACAGGGGGGCTTTGATGTGAAATTAGGGTTATCATTTTGTAAAAATTTTCTACTTCCAGAGAAACTAACGCACGGTTACTAATTCAAAACAGAACTTGGGTAAATTTCATAAAAACGGCAACTCTGTGACTGTAATGAAGTGACATTTTACTTTATGATAGCGTTAGTTTCGAATTTGGCCGCGTGCCAAAAGATGCTCATAGGACTGTACTTTAATCAATATCTCATTTTGCATACTATATAAAAATTTTGTAACCGTTGTTTCTAAACAAAGCATAAACTGTCAAATGTCATCAATTGTCACGCCATCGCCGCACGCACGTGTTTTTGTTATTGTTCATAATTGGGAAATAATAAAATGAAAGTATTATCAGAGGACAGAACACGAATTTTATTCGAGAAATTAACGAAATAGTGAGTATAATTACTAAATAACATACATATCATTCAGATAACTTGAAAACTAAGTTACAAAGTCGGGATCTTGCAGACACGTTGTTACCGACCCTTTTTAGCATAAAAACTTGTTGTTATGTTAACAAGCAGGGTACTATCGAAGCATTTGCAATATTTTCTACAAATATCATACTATAATTTACCACTTAAACTTACACATAACCTAAAACATACTTGTTTTCAGTATCGGAGTCAACGTAAAATTATTAATAGACAGGCCAGATGGCACATACTGCTTTAGAGAGAAGAAAGATCGTGTCTACTACATATCAGAACGGCTCCTTCATCTAGCCCAAACTGTAAAACCAGACCACTTAATATCAGCGGGAACATGTTTTGGAAAATTCACAAAGACAAATAAATTTAGATTACATATTACGGCGTTGACTTATATAGCGCCATACGCACCTCACAAGATATGGGTGAAGCCATCGGCAGAGCAACAGTTTTTGTATGGTCATCATATTATTAAGAGTGGTAAGTTTTTATTCATTATCGGAATCAAAAGTATCCTAAATTTCATTCAAATCCATTCAGCTGTTTTTGCATGTTCATGTAATAAACATCTATCTTGTTGTTGGCTTTCTGGACTGAGAGGGCCTCACGTGCACTTCAACCTGATGGGATCTTTAGTGCTGTCCTTGTCCAGATGCTCTTACGTACCTGGAAATCCAAATACTTCCTGTACCAGGTTGTAGATTCCAGCAGGGGAAGAGCTGAAATTTCTCTAGAGTTGGATAGGCTACTCCCAGTAGCTTCAGTCGCCGCACCGTCAGTGCGTCTCAGTTGCAGAGGACATGTTTCACGGTTTCAGTTCCTGTACCACAGTTCCTGCATACCACATAACTACACAGGTTCATCTTGTGCAGATGTTCTTTTGTGCCATCATGCTATTCCAGCTCCACTTGAGTCATGACAACCTATTCAACTGTTATTAGTTAACATTTCCATGTACATTACAGGAACCATGTAGCCATTCTCATACATAGTATAATTTGCTTCTTTAACTTAGACTCACCTGATGACCAACCTACATTGTTCTCCCATACCCCAAAACAAAATGTAGATGAAAAAGTATTTAAAGTTTTTATTTTAAAAGAGTAACCATGGAGTTTCTTGCCCTTCTTCTCCACAGGAATGACATTCCGAAGTGGCGGTAGAGTCTTTGTTACTTTTCTGATGATTCATAAATACTGTAATGGTTTACATGAATAAAAAATATTCTGATTCTGCCATAATGGCCTGTATATGCTCCAATTAGTTGCCTTAGTTGTAGTCTATCGTGCTTTAGTAGTCTTTTGCTGTCACTGTCATTCCATGTGGAGATAAATTCCTTGGACTATCTCAGCCTTGTATAAGATGAGATAAAGAACGTTTAAACATACCAACTTTCACATTTATAATGTTAGTAGGATTTGACCTGGTGAAGGTTACAGGTAAAAGCTATATGCATATAGTACAAAGAGAATTGGGGGAGGCCATCATCCCACAGTAAACATATTTTAGATCGAACCCGACCCCTGCCGCTACCGCTGGCCGCGACATTTTCTCACCGATCCCCCCGATGCTTTGACATCGCTTCTTTCCGCTCCGGATACGGACGACGACGACGACGAAGTCATAGATCCCCTAGCCCGCCGACCGGTGCACTAATTACACCCGCTCCCGCCGTAGCGACTGTCCAAACCGAGGCCGTTCCTCCTTGAGGCACCTTCGAGTATGTCGCCCCTTGCCCTTCTGGCTCGAGCGTAGTGGTTGCACGCTCGCCCTTAAGTCCGGTGAAGCTGTAAAGGCCTCACGGCCAACAGGGTATATCACTCAAACACACACACACATATTTTAGATAATGTTGATACTTATATGAGCTGTTGGAGCACAAGCATCCTGCTATTATTATAAATGTGAACATTTGTGAGGATGGTTGTTTATTGTCGCTATGGATGTTTGTTACGCTTTCAACAAAAACTTTTGAAGGGTGATCAAACTTTACAGGGATATCTAATACAAATGCTACTAATAACAAATGCTAGTAATATTATAAACATGAAATTTAGTGATGATGGATGTGTGTTAAGGTCTCTTTCATGCGAAAACTACTGAGCGGGTTTCGATGATTCTTTACACTAATATAGCTTATACATCAGAAGCTACAGGCTATAATTTATAAGATAAATACATGGACAAAGACAAGGCGGTTCTTAGTTCTTCATATAACCGTTTTTTGTTTTTATAAATAAACAGCTGTAAGGAAATTATAAAATTGAAATTCTCGGCAACAAAGGACATTCGGTCATCGCCTCACTGCCCTTTTGATTTGGTAATAGCAATATTGTTCCTTCGATAGTTGAAATCATTAATAGTCATCAGTCAGTAGTTTAAGTCATAAAAATAGCCGTCTTGTGAAATAAGTCACCTGTGAAGAATTTACTTACTCATAACTAATATTTAGTTATTAGTTTATTTTAGCAGGTATATAAACATTTCGTATTTACTCTTGTATGTCCTATGATATATGAGATCGCAAGCGGAATTACATTTTATTTATGCACTTAATTATTAAATATGCCTTGATGGTAATGATGAGGGATAGAGTTTGATGGAGTAAACTTATCAAAAAAAGAGCCTACTATCAGAGAGATATCTAAAGATTTTCACATGTGAGAGAGAGCACAAGTTACAGAACAGAGGACCTAGACCAATTGCAAGCATTTTGTTTAATCAATAGCTGTACTTAGACTAAGACTTATCTGGACTGAGCATTGCTAACAAAAATGGAGCTAAAGACTTATCTGGACTGAGCATTGCTAACAAAAATGGCGCTAAAAAGCTGCCGCAGCTATGCATTATGTGTGTGTTGATTTGTTTAAAATTTGTTCAAAAGCTGTCAGTGTGTGCCTACTAAAATGTATCTACTCTATGGTCATTTTATGCAGTTGCCGCCCGTGCGATGCTCTATCTATAGATTCATCTGAGGTTCTGACTATGTGACTTTGTTGTTTTCTACAGAGATGCAAAATGTAATCAGATTAATGATTAACCACCCCCACTTGGGGAATATAGGCGTGACGGTGTATTAATGATTAAGGATTAGAATTACATATTGTAATCTTCAACGATTTCAATTACACTTTTAATCTTGATTTATTTAAATCATTATTTAATATTACAAAATGCAATTGTAATCAATAATCTGGTTACATTTTGCTAATCTATGGTTTTCTATTATCATTATTACTATGAGAGTGGAGGAAGCCAGAGAGGTATGTAATGAAAGAACCTGTTAGAACTCTGTACTCTCTACCTCAAGGGATCTGGCCTGATGATAAAGATAGACAGATTGTCAAACGTAAATGTAAATAGTCAACTTGGCTACAGACCCAGTAGAGAAAAGTAATTAATCGCACCTAGCATAATGGCAATAGAATAGTTTCAATAAGCTTGCTAAGCCGTCGTTGTTGTATTGGGTTCTAACATTGTATGTAGGTGATCTCTGCTCTGTTTGGCGAAATGAGTGTTTCCACAGTAGATCTGCCATTCCCTGCTTAGAAAGTATAGGCATGACAGTGTTTAATTCTGTATTTAAATTTATTGAAAATAAAAGATAACTAAAAAATAAATATTAAGTTAGTAAATTTAATGTTTTCAGGTCTGGGCCGCATTACAGAAAACACGCCCAAACATCAAGGAGTAGTAGTATATACCATGTCAGATATTCCCATAGGATTTGGTGTTGCCTCACGAACTACCGCAGAATGTAGACACGCAGATCCTTTAGCCACAATAGTCTTCCATCAAGCTGATGTTGGGGAGTACATACGCTCTGAAGACACGTTAATATAGATAATAAATAGCTTTAATTACTTATTTTTTGGTGTTTTATTGTCTAGAACTTTAGCATTTTAAAAATATTGGTAACAATGCCATCTCGTGGTTATACGAGAAGTTTTTCCGGGTTAGAGAAGTTGTTTTGTTTGAGATGTTTTGTTTCTAATCTGTGTTCGCTAGGTGGCGCTATTCTCACTTACTGAAAAATATAATTTATATGTTATTTATTCTTTATGCACATGCGGACTTATTGCCTGAGGCATTTTCTGCCAGTCAACCTTAGGGTGAAGTAAAGACAAATGTGGTAGGTGCGAAATTACACAAGTTGGAAAAAGTTAAGAAAAAAATATAAATAACAACTAACTATCTCTTTACAACACTTAATAAATACAAATGATATATAACATTATTACCTATGGTCTAAGCCCTCTCAGTTTGAGAGGAGGCCCGTGGTCAACAGTGGGACAGTTTCTTAACGGGGATAATAAAAAAAAAATTATACATACATACCTTTTTATCTTCAATACAAATAAATAAAATTGAAGTGTCTGTAATGTGAACATAACAGCTTATAACAAAAAAGAAACCTTAATTTGTGTGTCTGTCCGTTTGTTCCGACTAATATCCGAAACGGCTAGACCGATTTCGACGGGACTTTTACTGGCAGATAGCTGATGTTACAAGAAAATCTTAGGATACTTTATTTTAGAAAAAGATTTCTTATTAAATCCACGCGGGCGAAGGAGTAACAGCTAGTTATACAATATATACATGAATTAAGACTGTGCGACATAACGACATGGAACAATTAACATACTGCTTCGATGGTCTAGTGGAAAAGGGCCTCGCTTTGGTCGGGCAAGTGTACGAGTCCGGAGTCTGGAATTGTGCCCGGTATATGGCAATATACCGGACACAATTCCACCTATTACAATCATCAATCGTTTGGGATCCTAACTACACAGTTCATAAACAGTCTATTGAACATATACAGAACAAATTTCTAAAAGGAAGGTATGTAAGGAAAGAACCTGTTGGAACTCTGTACTCTCTGCCTACCCCGCAAGGGATCTGGCGTGAGGTTATAGATAGATAGATAGATAGAAATTTCTAAAAAAATTACAATTTAGACAAATCAACACTAACTTTAATTTTCAAGTAAAACATGTAACATCATTAGTAAATCGTCGTACACAGAGAGATATAATATTCATATACAAATTACTTCATAATTTGACCGATTCTCCTTATTTGCTCAGCAAAATAGGTCTGCGTTGTCGAAGGCCGACTTCCCGCTGTAAAGAGGTTTTACATGTTCCATTTGCCAGGACCGTCCATACAAAGAATAAATTTATAATACGCAGTGCCAGCTGCTACAACAGCAAATTCAATGATATCGATATCTTTCATTTGTCACTTTCTAGGTTTAAGAAAGAACTTAGAATAAGGCAAGACGAGGGTAGCCAACACACGCGTTAGAGAAGTTATCCCAATTTTCTTTAGAAATTTCCGTTTTTCGAACAAAATTAATTGTTTATAAGCCGACTCATATGTGTTACTAACTCATCTAACAGTGGTTTTGGTTTAAAGTGTAAGGTAAGTAGTTCGTTGTTGTTAATAGTTCAAGTGTTTCCTTCAGGAGGCGTCCATTATGGACCCTCCTGCTCCTAGACCCCCCGATCCGCCAGACGATGGTATGGATATATCACACCCAATTGTGCCCTCAGGGGCCTCTAAACGCCATCGAAATATTGACAGCAGTCCAAATGGGGTTGAAGAAGCATCCCCTGCTGGTAAAAAGACCATTGTAAATACGGAGCTAGCCAGTGCCTCGATACAACATGTTTACATTCACCCTAGCTTAGTAATAGGCGTCAAAGCCTATACTAATATTGATCAAGGCCCATTTTTAGTCCAGGTGTCCAGAACAGAACCTGACCCTTCTGCTGGAACCACTATACGCCCAATTAAGTTCGGTCAGTTTCTTTCCCACAATAAAGTTTCTAATATTTGTCCTGATGGAATTAAAAAAGTCGGCCGCAACAAAATCTCTGTGGAATTTAAATATGCCAGTGATGCCAATAAGTTCCTTGATAACCCCATTCTCGAGAACAGTAAATTTGTAGCCACCATTCCTGCATATAATATTACAAAAATGGGTGTTGTTCGTCAAGTCCCAGTGGATTTGTCAATGGATGTATTTGTAGAATCTATAATACTCCCTAAAGGCTGTGGTGTAGTTTTAAAAGCACGCCGTCTCAATAGAAAATCCATCAGTGAGGGTAAAACCTCTTGGATTCCAACACAAACTGTAGTTCTGACTTTTCAGGGCCAAATCCTCCCTCAAAAAATCTTCGCATTTCATACATCCCTCCCAGTAGACTCCTACCAGTTTCCCACAATACAGTGCTCAAAATGCTGTCGGTTTGGACATATAAAATTACAGTGCCGCTCTAAACCAAGATGTTTCCGATGTGCTCAACCTCACACAGGAGATGAGTGTGACGTCGAGGAATGCAAGGCTACTTGCCTTCACTGTTCTGGCCAACACTTCTCCACTAATAGGAATTGTCCAGAGCAAGGGAGGCAGAGATCTATTAAGGTACTCATGTCACAAGAAAACATCTCATATGAAGAAGCCTCTACCCATTTTCCAAAATCCATGAGGCTCTTCTCCGAAGTTGCTCAAAGCAAATCCCCTTCCCAGACCCTTAATTCCCAAATCCCTTCTCATTCTGTACCTAGCCTTTCATCTAACCATCTTCAACAACTAAGTTATAAGAAGACTTATTTTTCCAACCCTCGCCCCCGAGCTCCTTTGAGTCCCTCCTATGACAGGGTAGCCCACCAAGCTTTGGTGGCTCAGGAACCATCCACCTTGCCTAATGGTTGTGCTATTCTGTCCCAACACTCTGACACTTCTGTGTCCTCTCAAGACAGCCTACTTGAAATTCTTCTCACTCTAATCATTAATATCATTTCAAAAAATAACTCCAACTTACCGTCCCACGTTGCCCAAAAACTTTCGCAAATTGCTTCCTTAACCCAATATGGATCCAGTCTCCCTGCTTCAGTGGAACGTTAAAAGCATTCTTAGAAGGAAGCATGAGCTCCTTCATTTAATAAATAAATTTCACCCATCAATCATTGCCATCTCGGAGTCATGGCTGGTGCCTGGATCCCATTTCAGGGTCCCAGGGTACTCCTGTCTCCGGGATGACAGGGTGGATGGGTATGCTGGTAGCGCCTTACTTATAAGACGCTGCCTCTCTTTTTCCCAGATCCCCCTCCCCTCCATCCCCCCTGAGATTAATGTTGTTGCTGTTAGGGCTTTCAACATCTCATTCCTCTCTATCTATATCCCCCATCCTCATTCCAATCTGATCCCAGATCTCTTGTATGTCATTTCTTCCGTCCCTCCTCCCATTATCCTAATGGGTGACCTCAATGCTCACCATTGTTCATGGGGCTCTAGCCATAACGACTCTTTTGCTCTAGCCCTTCTGGAAGTCTTTGATGACGCTAATCTTTGTGTTATCAACAATGGTTCCCCCACCCGTAGAGTACTTCCCACTCAAAACCCTATCTGTGCAGTTGATCTTACTGTGTGTTCGGCCTCCTTAGCCTCTATCCTTACGTGGGATATCTTATCCCATTCCTATGGCAGTGACCATTTTCCTATCACTGTTACCATCCCCAATACTTCAGCCCCAACTTACAATTTTTCCCCTTCCCTTATATACCGTCTATCTGGTGCTGACTGGTCCTCCTACGCTTCTTCTCTTGACACCAGGCTTGATGCTCTCCCTCTTCCTGACAGTGGCAGGTCTGCAGAGTCCTATTTAAAATTTGTGGATTTAATCATTTCCACTGCTGACGAACAGTTTCCACGTAAAAAGCCACAGAAATTTAGAGTATCAACACCTTGGTGGGATACAGAATGTACAGCCGCTGTCAAAGAAAGGAAAACGGCAGAAGAGGTTTACAATGCAGCTATGACAAGAGTAAACTTCTTAAATTATCAAAAAAAGGCTGCCATTGCAACAAGAGTTCTATCAAAAAAGAAAAAGCAGGGGTGGCATCACTATTGTGAAAACCTGTCTCCGAGGTCCCCCGCTTCTCTAGTTTGGAAACAAGTTAAGCGCTACAGAGGATCACTTTGCATTAGTGACATCACTGGTAATGATCCTGGTTCATGGCTAGAAGGCTTTTCAAACAAAATGTGCCCTCCTTTTGTCCCCCAAATGGACTATCTTCCATCCCTATCCTGTCCCCTCCCAAGCTCTAACTCCTTGGATAGACCCTTTAAGTTTTCAGAACTACAGTTAGCACTTGATGGTTTAGTGGATTCGTCTCCTGGACCAGATGGGATCCCATATTCATTTATTAAAAATTCTTCAGACAAGTTCAAGTCTTATTTCCTCAATTTAATTAATGAATTCTTCGAATTTGGTTTAGTCCCTCAGTCTTGGAAGTCCCAAGTCATTATTCCTATACTCAAGCCAGGCAAAAATCCCTCCGATCTAAATAGCTATAGACCAATAGCATTGTCTTCTGTCTTGGTCAAAATTACAGAACACTTGATAAAACACCGTCTTGAGTGGTTTGTGGAGAGCAAAAATCTGTTAGCCAAATCCCAATATGGATTTAGAAAAGGTAGGAGCACTTTGGATAGCCTTAGCTTACTAACCACCGATATTCGTATGTCTATTTTGAAAAAAGAATATTTAGTAGGCGTTTTTCTTGATATTTCTTCTGCTTACGACAACGTGTCCCTTCCAGTACTCAGGAATAAACTTGTTCACCAGCTGAGTATCCCTGTGAAGCTGGTTCGTTTTATATGTAATCTGTATTCGGAAAGAAATATCTTGATAAAGCATCAAAATTCCCTTCTCCCTCCCAAAACGGTCTGGAAAGGTCTCCCACAAGGCTCAGTCCTTAGCCCCATACTGTACAGTTTGTACACATACGACCTAGAACAATCGGTTGACTCCTTTTGTCAGGTTTTGCAGTATGCAGACGATTTGGCACTATATGTTCCCGATAAATCTCTGGAGAAGGCTGTAGGTCAGTTGAACTCTGCACTCAGCTATTTATCAGATTGGCTTCTTGAGCATGATCTATCTTTATCAGCTTCCAAAAGCAGTTCTGTGATTTTTACAAATAAGAGACTTGTCCCTCCTATAACTATTCAAATTAATAACGAAACAATCCCCCAACAAAAGAAAGTTAGATTTCTAGGTGTTTGGTTGGACTCAAAACTCTCAGGTACTCCTCACACTGATTATGTGTCCCAAAAATGTGAAAGGAATATTAATATTCTCCGCTCCTTATCCGGGGTGTGGTGGGGTGCCCATCCCGCTACTCAAAAACTTCTTTACAATGCCATAATCCGTAGCCACATGGATTATGGGATGTTCCTTTTGGATCCTTCAAATCAATCGGGTCTTCAGTTGCTTGATAAAATTCAAGCCAAATGTCTACGTATCATTCTTGGGGCTATGAAGTCATCCCCAATCAATGCCATGCAGGTTGAGTGTGGTGATCCTCCTCCTTCCCTACGTAGACAATTCCTTGCCAGCCGATTCTTTTTTAAAATAGTCCAAAACTCTGAACACCCTCTTCTTCGTAAGTTAGATGAACTATCCTCCTTATATAATATACTCAGAGATCGTCCACGCAAGAAAATCCCCTGTCTTCTCGCTGCTTACCTACAGTTTACTCGTCTTCCCAGTCCTCTTTATCACAATCCTTTAATTCCTATTTATTCCTCCTCATATGACTCCCTTGTATTCCAACCCAACATTATTCTGGATTTAGGTATTGACAAAAGCACCACGGAAGCAAACAAGAGCTTTATTAACAGAGTTCAAACCGAATATAAAGATTGGCTTCATATATACACCGACGCTTCCAAAGGTTCAAAAGACAGTCCAGTTGGTGCTGCAGTTTGGATCCCCTCTACCCGTATTATTCTAAGCTATAAATGTCCTCCTATAACCTCTGTATTCACAGGTGAATCTCTAGCAGTATTAGAAAGCATTTGTTTTGTTCAATCCCATAATTTAAAAAATGTCATTATTTTTTCGGATTCTAAAAGTTGTCTCCAATCTATTTTATCCAATCCTTTCCGGTCTAAATCTAGGTTCCCTATTATCCTTGCAATAAGGGAAAAATTAATGCAGTGTAATAACCTTGGCATCAATGTTGTCCTAGCCTGGATTCCTGGCCACTCTGGTATTGTTGGTAACGAATCAGTCGACTCCTGTGCTAGAAACGCGATTACGACAGGTTCCCTGGAGCATTCTGTTATTTACTGTCATGACATTTGTTCTTCTCTTAAATTGAATTTATATAGTGAATGGTCCAAATTATGGCAAATGTCTAGACAGGTAAAAGGTAAATTTTATGGAGACATACAACCTAGTATTCCCTCTAAACCCTGGTTTTGCAAATACAACATCATTGATAAGACTACAACATCCATTATTTGCCGTTTGCGACTAAATCATTCATGTACCCCAGTTTTCTTGGCTAAACTTAGGATCAGGGATTCTTCACTCTGTGAATGTGGTTTGGATGAAGGACACGTGGACCACTTGTTCTTTTGCTGCCCTAAAATGCACTCTTCTCTGTATGACATCATCCCTCCTAATATCCCTCGTCCCACTTCCTTTAAATGCCTCCTACCCCATGTATTTTCCCCTTTTGTAAAAATATTATGTAAATATATTAAAAATAACAAAATAAAATTGTAAATACTATTATTTTCATTTCATTTGACTTTGTGTAATTTGTATATAATAATATTGTTTGTCTGTGTTACAATTTTTGTGTTGTTTTAGATTCTTTGTACATTACCGTCCGTTCGTCCGCTTATAAATCAAGCTGACTTATGATTACATTTATCGCCGGATAACTGCCTTCGTTTGTTGGTCTATCTATATACTCGACATTGGCAAAATTGTGGCGATCTCCCCACAAAGGCCATAGACAAGAATTGAATTGAAATTGAGAATAAGGCAACAAATTTGTTAAAAAACATTTTTTTAAGTTTTATTTTCAATTTTTCAATTCTCCCGGCCGTACATAGTTGTTTATTTTCATTATTGGAAACTTTATTGGTGAATGTGTTATAATTTATGTGTACCTTTTATAACTTCTGCATTTTTTGTACTGTGTGTTTCCTTTACCTTAATAAATAAATAATAAACATGACTGCCTCGATGGTCTAGTGGCAAAGCGCATCGCTTTGGTCGGACAAGTGTAGTTTGTCCAGCGAAAACTTCCCAGTACGAGTCCGGAGTCTGGAATTGTGCCCGGTATATGCCAATAGGCTCGCCCCTTATTACATGGGACCTAACATCGTCGGCGAAACGTGGGTGTACTCAGTACACCTCTGCCACCCCTGCTTGGGAAATATAGCCGTGACGGTGAAAATTCTATGGAAATTGAGCCCAAGTGGCCGAACATAGAAAATGACGGACGATTTAGCTCAGTAGTTACGAGCTTAAGCCACTCCGCCCACTGTATCTAATAGTCGCGGGTTTGATTCCCGCACGGGACAAACCTGTTGTATATGTGAATTTTCATGTTTGTCATCGCACCCACGACACAGAAATCAGTCCTAATGTGGGGCTAGGTTTTTTTTTTTTAAAATAGCAGGTTTTTTTTTAAGAATAATGTTGGGGATATGTTTTTTGTTTTTCTTGTACAGTTGTACTGACCTACGGATTGTGCACGTTAGTTATTTAAAAAAACAACAACATAATGCAATAATGGTTAATGTTAAATCATAGCCCCACAAAACTGGAATTAAAGTTTGACTGTGGGGTCAATCGAATCTCATACTAGATAAAATACTTAATTATGTTATCAAATTATGCTAATAAATAAATATCATGTTTGTTTTTATCAATTTTCCCTCTTCTGGGGAAGGCAAAGGGATCTAGCCCATACAGCTTAATCATAAGTGGTATTCTTTATAGATACGATGAATTGATGAGAACGACGATAATGAAATTGATGATTACTTCACCCTGGATGGTAAAGCGATGGACACTTTAAAATAAAAATAAATTAAATCAAAAAGGCACGTTTAATCAATTTGTTACAATTACCTTCACTCATGCACATATAAGAATACATACTGATTAATATTCCACCAACATTACACATTATCACTCGAAGGAACACAAGTTTTGAAAATTAAAACATATTACATACATATGTACACGTGGAGAAGGAACAAAAAAGCATGATCGATTTGATCCTGGTAGATAACCGTCTCCAAAGCAAACTCCAAGATACACGTGCGTATAGAGGCCCCACTCTTGAATCAGACCACTATCTCGTAGTTGCGCGGTTTAGTGGTCTGTTCAGGAAGTGGAGGCACTGGCGAGAGCGTATCCCCTTCGGAGACCTAGAAAGAATAAAGGTTGAAAAGTTGCAAGATGAAAGCGTGAGAAGAATGCATGAAGACAGAGTCCGGGACAAGCTTTTGGCAGTAGGTTCTTCGGACTCAAATGTAGATGAATGCTGGAATAGCCTGAAAGAGAGTTTAGTAGATTCCGTGAAAGAAGTATGTGGTTGCTCAAAAAAGCATAGTACAGCAAAAGGTGATGCATGGTGGGATGCAGAGTTGCAAAGCTCCGTAGAAAGTAAGACGAAAACATGGCAGGACTATGTTTCTTCTTTGAACCTGAATGCCAGTATGACAGAGATGAAGAAAGAAATATACCGGCAATGCAAGAATGCCACCAAAACCTTAGTGAAAGAAAAGCGTGAAAGAGCCAGAGCGATTGAGGAGGAGACGCTGGCGAAGAACTTCGAGAACAACACTAAACTCTTTTGGAGCAAAGTGAGAAAGTCTCGAGGTGATTCGTCAGGTTCCAGAATGGAAAGGATAAAGTCGAAGGATGGTGACATGCTTGCAGATACACAAGCTGTATTAAACCGGTGGAGTGAATATTTTGGAGAAATGTATGGAGATGCCCCGGATACTGGTGCCACAGACGAGCCCAGAGGCGAGTTTGTGGCACCGGAATTAACAGAAGGCATCACTATGGAAGAAGTTGAATGGGCGATAGGAAGTATGAAAAATGGTAAAGCTGCGGGAATAGACATGATATCTGCCGAGATGATCAAATATGGTGGAACTTGCGTCCGCGACGCCTTTCGGGTCCTTGTAAACCTTTGCTGGAGGACCGGTAGGGTCCCTACAGATTGGCGCCGCGCATTCATTGTACCCTTGTACAAACCCTTGCTCACAATATGACTGCGCCAATTACAGAGCCATTAGTTGGATCAGCTTGGCAGCCAAGGTGTATGGTAAAATTATTGAAAGGAGAATGCGCGAGAAGTCCGATGGAATGTTGTGCGAGGCACAAGGGGGTTTCAGGTCCGGAAGAGGATGTTCGGATCAAGTTTTTTCCCTTCGCAACATCGTAGAGAAGCATCTGGCAGTGGGCCGGGAGGTTTTCTGTGGTTTTGTGGATCTGGAGAAGGCGTTTGATAGAGTTGTGCGAAAGAGACTTTGGGATATTTTGCCTGAGTATGGTATAAATGGCACTCTGCTGCGGGCCGTCCAGTCCACTTATGTGGACTACAAGGCATGCGTACGGGTGGGTGGTAACATGTCACCCTGGTTTGACGTTGAAATCGGCGTCAAGCAGGGTTGCGTGTCGTCCGCTAGACTGTTTATAATATCTATCTATCTATCTATAACCTCACGCCAGATTCCTTGCGGGGTAGGCAGAGAGTACAGAGTTCCAACAGGTTCTTTCCTTACATACCTCTCTGGCTTCCTCGACTCTCATAGTTCGTCTCATAATATATTTGGATAAAAGTCTTCAAAGACTGAAAGCGATGAATGAAGGTGTACAAATGGGTGAACTAGTTGTAAATCATCTACTATATGCAGATGACGCGGTTTTGATAGCGCCTACAGCCACTGATCTACAATCACTAGTCACAGTTATGAAACACGACTGCATGAAAAATGGCTTACATTTGAATGTGAAGAAAACCAAAATTATGGTTTTTGAAAGGGGAAGAAACCAGAACGAATGCAAGGATTGTGGTTCGTCGTCATCGTTCCCGATGTGCTGGAGCAAGTGAATGAGTTTGTATATCTTGGATGCGCATTCAGTAAGGATGGAAAATACACTGCTGAGATAGAGAGAAGAGTGAGTGCAGGGAACAGAGTGAATGGCGCGATGGGAAAGCTACTTGGTAGCCGGCACTTAAGCCAAAAGGCGCAGTTGGCCATACATAATGGAGTGCTTGTCCCAACGCTGTTATATGGCAGCGAGAGCTGGGTATGTAAGAAGGAGAATGAAAGTAGGATAAATGCGGCGGAAATGCGAGCTCTGCGGAAGATGTGCGGAGTGAAGCTGACCGACCGTATTCGCAACAGCGTAGTAAGAAAGCAAATAGGTATGAAAGAGAGAGTGTAAAGATGAGAAAGGGTATGCTCCGTTGGTTCGGGCATATAGAAATAATGTCCGAAGAAAGAATGACAAAACTGATATACAATGCGAAAGTAGAAGGATGTAGGTACCGGGGAAGACCTAGACTATCTTACCATGATCAATAGACGGGGTCTCGTCTGAAGGACAAGTCAGGAGTCTCCGTAACCGGCGAGCGTGTATGAGACGAACTATGAGAGTAGAGGAAGCCAGAGAGGTATGTAAGGAAAGAGCCTGTTGGAACTCTGTACTCTCTGTCTACCTCGTAAGGGATCTGGCGTGATGATATAGATAGATAGAAAACAAATTGACGACATCACTCTTCGATTTCCCGCCAAAACTCCATAAATAACAAGACTGATAATAAATAAATTATGAAAGCACAGATCACACTACTACTGGACAGACCACTAACAAAATCATCTTTTTTTATGTTGAGAAAGAACGAAGCTTTGGGGTTTTGGCGGGAAGTCGAAGAGTGATGTTGTCAATTTGTTTTAATTCCCAAAACTTGTGTTATTTCGACTAATAATGTGTAATGTTGGTGGAATATTAACCATTATGTGTTCTTATACGTGCATGAGTGAAGGTAATTGTAAAAAGTGATAAAACGTGCCTTTTCAACTTCCCTCAAAACGGCCGTCGCAATTGGTATGTAAAGTATCCACCGCTTTACTATCCAGGGTCGGGTCCTTCATTAATTTCATTATCATCGTTATCATCAAATTCATCGGGGAGTCAAATTAATTAAAACAAACACATCATTGACGACATCATTCTTTGATTTCCCGTCAAAAAACCCCAAGTATTTTCTTCTCTGAGGATAATAATACATTAATAATAATATCAGCATATAATCTCTTACTGCTGGGCAAAGGCCTTCTCTCTCAAATCGAGATGAGAGAGATTAGGTCATACTCCACCGCGCGGACCCAGTGCGGATTGATGGAGGCAGGTTTGTGGCCACCTGCTGTTGGAACTTATCAAGCCGCCTATAAGGCTTTCAACTTGGGACTACCATATTAAGTGGTAACCAGGGCCAACGGGTTAACTTTCCAAAGCACGGAGGCGCTTAAATATGAAAATAGTACAAACGGTCACCCATCTTAGGCCGACTGAGCCAAACGCTGCTTATATATTGGGCATCGCTAAGAACACCGTGGTCGAACAGTGCTAGCAAATATTATGTAATGTAAGTATAGGTGTAGTACAAAACGTGACTTAGAAGCCCCTCTTTGTCTTGTTCGGTAAAGCTATAAAGGCCCCGCGGATAACAACGTAGATCTTTCACACACACACACGCCCCGTTGCACTCCAACCCACTCAATTATTAATTTTAGCGACCTAAGCTTTACCCGTTTAAAATTGCCAGCGGTCCAAGCCAGGATCCAAATTAATTCCTTTTAATATAGCACAAAATCTTATTTGAGAGCCTTCCTTTGTAATGAATAGATACCGATTTTTAGATGATAATAATATTATAGACGGATAATAGGATACACCTCGGTTACAGATTGAATAAATATTAAATGTCTTTGTTCTCGGTATTGCATAAATGGAGATTAGTACTTCAAGTTGGGGCACAGGGCCTTTATAGCTTCACTGAACGAAGAGGGCGAGCGTGCAACCACTAAACTTTGTAGGTCAAGTGTCTCCTTAACCGGCGAGCGTGTATGAGATTTCGTCTCATACACGCTCGCCGGTGTGCGGTATGAGAGTGTAGGAAGCCAGAGAGGTTTGTAAGGAAAGAACCTGTTGGAACTCTGTATTCTCTATTCGATAGATAGAGACTAGTAGTAACTTCGTACTAATTATGTGATAAATTTACATTATAACTGTGTTCGTCTATGCAGTTAATTTATTTAATGTAAATTATTTAGGATGTGTTAATGAAAAGTTTTACTTGGTTTTTTTTTGCACAGGACGCATATGAGCAATTAAAAAAGTTAGAACTGTAGTTAATCTAGTTCTTATAATAATATTTTGAGTTTGATCATACTTTTGATGCCATGGACGGCCTCGTTAGTCTAGTACCTAATAAGGTGCGTAGCGATCGCGAGGTCTTGGGTTCGAATCCAAACATGTAATTTTTAATAGAAAAAAATCAGTATCAGCTAAAAAGTCTGGAGTTGTGCCCTGTATAAAGGCAATAAGCTCGCCTCGTATTAGGTTACGACCTAACATCGTAAGGGAAAAGTGTACGTACACATCTTTACCACCGCCGCTTTATTTTATTTTTTACTGCGTCGGTACCTAGTCAAATAAAAAGGCCTGACTTTGTGAAAATATATTTGGTTTTACAAATATAATTAATATAATAGATATTTAAAATATTACAGTCTTTTAAAAATTACTTAGGTTCGTACGAACGGTAAGAGAGCTTAGAAGATATTGATGGTACTTTGCTTGGTGATGGCTATTTATACGCATCGCCAAACAAACATGTTTACGAGGGCGTCGCCTACGCAGAGTGCGCCGTTATAATTCATAATTGCTTATTAATCAAAACAGTGGAACTTAACGGAGACTAAACATGTAACTTGATATCTGTTTACAATGACGTGTTATCATCTATCTATCTATCTATATCATCAGGCTAGATCCCTTACGCGGTAGGCAGGGAGTACAGAGTTCCAACAGGTTCTTTCCTTACATACCTCTCTGGCTTCCTCTACTCTCATAGTTCGTCTCATACACGCTCGCCGGTTACGGAGACTCCTGACTTGTCCGTCAGATAAGACCCGGTCTATTTGGTCATGGTAAGATAGTTTAGGTCTTCCCCGGTACCTACATTCTTCCACTTTCGCATTGTATATCAGTTTTGTCATTCTTTCTATATGCCCGAACCAACGGAGCATACCCTTTCTCATCTTTACACCGATACTATCTTTCATACCTATTCTCTTTCTTACGACGCTGTGGCGAATACGGTCGGTCAGTTTCACTCCACACATCTTCCGCAGAGCTCGCATTACCACCGCATTTATCCTACTTTCATTCTCCTTCTTACATACCCAGCTCTCGCTGCCATAAAACAGCGTTGGGACAAGCACTCCATTGTGTATGGCCAGCTGCGCCTTTTGGTTTAAGTGCCGGCTCCCAAGTAGCTTTCCCATTGCACCATTCACTCTGTTCCCTGCACTCACTCTTCTCTCTATGTCAGCGGTGTATTTCCCATCCTTACTGACTGTTATCATGTACGCTGTTAAGGAAAGTTAAGCTGAAAAATCAAAATAGTTCTTGAAATAGATTTGCTTGTGCAATACTTTGTTTTTATTTCTACATCTGTTAATATACTTGCACTGAACTGGGTACTGGTTGGGAATATAAAACTACCTACCTTGTATCTACAAAATTCTTCATTACGGTCGTGGGCTCCGTCTATTATTCCTCAAGTCTGAGTGCCATATTTAAATACTGTTCTAATTGTCACGCCTTTAGAGAGCCGAACGGTGCCCCTTTTTGTTTCAAGGGTTCGTCCCTGAAAATGTTATTATGTACGGGACGGCAGTGCGAAAGCGTGTAATAGGGTCCTTAGTCGATCCTATTGTACTCGGGTTTTGAGTAACCTTTTTTATGGGACTTTTCGTCAGGTTACTTGTTCTATTTTTATTTTATTATCACTTCTAGCGGGTGGAAACGGGAGGAGGATGAGTGGCTGAGAACCATGAAGTTAGTTTGCTTCAAGCTAAGAACAGTCATCATGAGCCAAAATATGTCCACCACAGAATACGGAGTAACCCGGAATTGAGGTAGGTTATTGTATTTATACTTCAATCTGAATAACTTTTGTTCTGCTACTTTTTATTATTTAAGAATTTTATATGAAGAGTCGAGGAAGCCAGAGAGGTATGTAAGGAAAGAACCTGTTGGAACTCTGTACTCTCTGCCTACCCCGCAAGGGATCTGGCGTGAGGTTATAGATAGATAGATAGATAGAAGAATTTTATAAGCGATCGAGTGAAGACCCTGACCCTTGCCCGCCGGCCGGTGCGGTACGACGGCGGGACATCTAGTATACGCTCTTCTCTTAAGCGACAGCACAATCCGAGGCCATTCCTCTTTGACGCGCCTTTGAGTTAGTTGATCTTCGTTCTCTTGTCCAGTAAAGTTGTAAAGGTCCCTCGGCCATCAGGGTAGAAGGTAGAAATACAGGCTACTTAACTAACTTACCTACTTAGGTACCCAATAGATTATCAGCCAATCCCAAGTAAGGTTTTTCGTGCTTAGCATATTCGTTAGAGGTGCAGCCCCTGGAGACTACGAAGAGTCGGGGAAGCGATTCTGATCCCCTGAGATACGCTCAATAAAGCGAGACACAGGAGAAGGACACCGGTGGATTCCGTTTGGAGATCCCAGAGGCCTGTACCGTGTCAAGAGGCCAGTGCGGGGTTGTTTAGTGTGGATAAAGTCTTACTGTCTTCCTCAAAGGATTTTTTCAGATACGTAGTAGCTCCACACTAAGAAATATTCCTGTAATGTGGGTACGTTTATAAGTAAGAAATTCACTTGCATAAACACTCAGAATGAAGAAAATATTGTTGGTTACACAATTTGTCGTCTCGTACTGACATCGAATCCGCGGCTACTTGATTCAATAAGCGAGCGGCTTAAGCTGACCACTTGAGTTGACAAAGCTGTCGGCATAACATTGAAAAGATGTTTACCTCGCGATCGAGAAAAAGAGACTGTATTAGTCACACAAATGTAGAGGATTCTAAGGCCTGGTTTTCATGTTTTCTATATTTATGTATGGGTTTAAGACCTGGACTCTTAAAAAAGCAGACCGCTTGCGCATAGATGCTTTTTATATGTGGTGCTGGAGAAGACTGCTCCGAGTACTATAGACCGCGCATAGCATCCATATTGGTCGAGCTCAAGATCACCATGAGACTATTCACTATCCGCAGTCGAAGGATTTTCGAGTTTAGTGACAATCTACAAAAGCTACTGGTCACTGGCAAAGTAGAAGGAAAGAGACCAAGAGGTCGTAGTCCTATGCGGTGGTCCGATCAGATCCGATCCGCCCTGGGCACCACAATTTCTGATGCGATACACACGGCTGAGAACTGAGCTGGTTGGCGGAACATAATCGGCGATGTCGTTGTTCCTGGAGGTCACGACCCTTAACATTAAGGATATCGACGCAAGGAGGAGGATAAGGCCTATATAAACTACTGATGGTAAAACTGACATGAACAAAATACACTCAACTGATTCGAAGACCATTCCCAGGTAAATAAATGTTCCCTCTCAACATTTCCATACACATAAAGACGTTCAAGGGTTATTTTATCTACCCTTCACATTGAAAGAGCTGTGATTAAGCGAGTTGGGTGAAACAGGGCTCTTATTCGACATGGCCAATTAAACACGTAACTCGTCACGTTGTGATAAGTTCGTGAAATGATTTTTTGAGTTTTTATTTTAAACACCTTCACGCCTATATTCACTAACCATTAAATAAAATAAAATAAGCCCTCTGTCACCCGGGCAGAAAACCTCCAGTTTGACAGACGATTTAGCGTAGTGGTTAAGAGCTTAAGCCGCTCCGCCCTCAGTGTCTAATAGCCGCGGGTTTGATTCCCGCACGGGACTAATCTTTGTGTGATCCACAATTATTTGTTCCGGTCTGGGTATTGTATAAGTACTATACAACCAGATAGAATTCAGGGTCTGATTATGAAGCGGAAAGATGGCTAATAGAACCATCCAACTACTCAATATAACCCAGGCAGGGTTATATTGAGTAGCAGTTGACGACGAGTACTTTAGACCCGGATGGTGTCCAAGGTTTCATGATGGAACCGGAAGGAAGCCATAGGAACTCCTTAACTAAGAAAGATATCTTCGTTGTGTTTTTGCTATAACAGAAGAAAAGATCTTTTTAAAAAGATCTTTTTAAATCAAAATTATATTAAAAAATGTCTAATATCAGTCCGGAGTCTGGAATTGTGCCTGGTATACAGGAAAAGGCTCGCCTCCTATGACATGGGACATAATATAGTCGGCGAAAAGTAGGAGTATACAGTACATCTCTGCCACCGGCGTGACAAATAAATGCGTGGCGGTGTAATAATATTATTACAAAACAGGATTTTCTATTTCAATGATTTAGAGCAATGATAGCCTAGTGGTTAGACCGTTGGACTGTAAAGTCAAAGGTCTCTGGTTTAACCCATGCACGCACCCCTGTCTTTTCGAAAACATGAGCGTATTAAAAAAATAACTATCATTTGCTTTAACGGTAAAGGAAAACATCGTGAGCAAACCTGCATGCCTGAGTTTCTCGAAGGTGTGTGAAGTTCGCCAACCCGCATAGGGCCAGGGTGGTGGACTATGGCCTAAACCCTCTCAGTTTGAGAGGAGGCCTGTGCCCAACGGTGGGACAGTTTCTTTACAGGGCTATTATTATTATTATTTCAATGATAATCCAGTGTAATAGTGAATAAAATTACACGATCATATCACGAACATATCGTAACCTGCCGCGATTAGTTATAGTTAATAAGGGCCCTGGGCACATTTCCCGCAGGTAAATTAAGAGTATTTCCTTGTACCTTGCGATCTAAATTAGTTGTTTATTTGGAATTGCCGTGTAAAACAATTTCTTAAGGGAAATACGAACGCCTATGACGTTGAGAATTTTTGTTTGAAAATTTTCCTTGTCTGATGACCTTGACAATAGTACCAGGAGGACCTAAAATGCAGGTTTATTCTTTAATAATTCAGATATATTTAATTAAAATGACAAAGTCATCAATACAAGTTATCATAGGCTTTTTTCATGTATATTTTATATATATCGAATCTACTATTGAATAGAACATTTGCAATATACATATATTCAAGATAGAGTTTTTTATAAGTTTTATTTTGGAAAATTGAATAATAATATAATAATATTAGCCCTGTTAAGAAACTGTCGCACTGCTGGGCACGGGCCTCCTCACAAACTGAGAGGGTTTAGGCCATAGTCCACCACGCTGGCCCAGTGCGGGTTGGCGAACTTCACACACCTTCGAGAAACTCTTAGGCATGCAGGTTTCCTCACGATGTTTTGCTTCACCGTTAAAGCAAGTGATAATTAATTTTAAATACGCACATGCTTTCGAAAAGACAGAGGTGCGTGCCTGGGTTTGAACCCGAGACCTCTGACTTTGCAGTCCAACGGTCTAACCACTAGGCTATCACTACTTACTGTTTCATCATCATCATCATCATCATCATCAGCCCGTGTCAGTCCACTGCTGGACGTAGGCCTCTCCCATGGCACGCCACTGAGCTCGATCTTCAGCTCTCCTTCTCCAATCCCTGCCCGCTGCCTTACGAATATCGTCGCCCCACCTAGCTACAGGGCGCCCTACACTACGTTTGCCGACACGCGGTCTCCACTCAAGAACCAGTCTGCCCCAACGGCCATCGGTTCTGCGGCATATGTGAATATACTTACTGTTTACTGGTTGAATACTTTAAATTAAATTTTACTCCATACACTAAATTCACGATCTTTTCATCTTTATTTTTATACCAGGTGTAACATAATAAACGCAAGACCTGAAAGTAGTTTGTTCTGAATCGATAACTGTAATGTATATTTGATTTTAAGTAAACCGCTTTACAGTATTAACAGCTTACAACGCTTATGTGGCATCTAATATTAGATAAGGCATTATCTACGGGGGCAATTCGATTGTCAGGGACGTTGCCTTCAAAGCACAGAAAAAATGTATGCGTTCATTTTGTAAATTTACGATCAACGGATAGTTGCAAACCACTTTTTAAAGAATTGAACCTGCTGACCTTGCCATGTATGTATATTTATGAAATGGGAGTCTTTGTAAGGTCTAATCTTCATTTATTTGAAACACTATGCTCTCGACGTCACAAATACACTATCTGTGTTTCACTTCACAATACTGCACTATTTAGTAAAAGTGTACTAGGGATGAAATCAAAAGTTTATAATAACATACCAGTAACTATTTGAGAACAAGATTGCCTGGAGTCGTTTAAGAAAAGTTTTTATCAATTTTTAATAGATAAGTGTTATTACTCCATCACAGAGTTCATTAGTGATAAATTGACGTACTAATGACAGTCTGACTTATTAATTGAAGACCACTTGCAGCTAAGTCTCGACGATCAAATCGTTCTCTTATTCAAAAATTAAGAAAGTACTATTAATGCAATTCTAGATTTTATATACCTGTTTTAAGCTGTGATTGTGATATAATTTTACATTTTTATATTAATGCATGTATAATCAGTACCGACACAACTTAATGATTGTTTTTTAATTTTGTACGCTAACTCTTGGCATAACATAGCGAACTGTGTTATATGTTTACGAAATAAATGATTGATTGATTTTTTTTAAATTTGTAAAAAATGCTGTTACTCCTTTAGTGCGCTATATTAAACTAAATTTATTCTTGATTCAAAGCAATACGGAGATTAGAAAACGTATACTAAGTTCTTAGATTTACGCGAATATTACACATGAAATAAAACTATTTTTTCGGATTTTATCGCGGTTTATTTTGATTTTTAAGTTCCCGACGTTTCGAGTGCTTTGCAGCACCCATCATGGTCACAGGAAGGACTGAGGTGTTAGACGTCCAAAAGGCATAGTTGTTCTGGGGTACCCTCAAACTTCTTAATTTTTTTTGTTTTTTTTTGGTCCGATATACGCAGAATGAGCTCACGGTGTCTTGAGGTCTTGCAGTGTTATGCTTGGTTTTGGATTTGATTATATTAAATACTGGATCCCAAGTCGATGGAAGCACTCAACCATCTTCTCTATTGAAATTAGGATGTTTTTCAATTTGAATAGCCTCGCGAACCATCCTTGGTAGGAATCAGTGTTCTTTCACGAGGATTTGTGGTCTATCAAATCTAATGTTATGGCGGGTGCGGTCTTGCTTGAATTTGAAGGGTTTTTTTGACTTTTAATTTATTAGTTTGTATCATTTTGTTTGTTACTACCGATTAAACAAATTATCTCAATCTTAAGTCTATATGTGGAGGCTTGTAAATGGCTAATTGTAACTATTTTGTACTATTAACTCTGTTATGCTAGCTGTAAACCCCCAAATAATTAAAAATAAAATATTCTCCAAGCGGGGTTGGCTAATCATTAATCTGATGACATTTGCCCGTCTCTGCGCGTACGCACACATTGTCAGCTTTTGAACAAATTTTCAAAAATCGAACAGTGCGTAGCGGTGGCCTCACAGCGCCATTTTTATTAGCAATGCTCAGTCTAGATCAGAGGTTCCCAGACTATTTTTCTCATAGACCACTTTCAAAATTTAGCTGGTTCCGGTGGACCCCTCTGCAGCTACATTTCTACCATACTCCCAAAACTCGACAAAAAATGTGAAGATTAGATCTAACTATGGCAGTTTGCGTTGCGGCTGAGTTCCAACCACGAATTAATAGTTTTCGAAAAAAAGTGCGAATTGATTGGTTAATTAATTAATTGATTGTGCTGGGAGTGGATGTCAAAAAAGTAAAGTTGGCCAATCAAAAAATTGATTCCATCTAACTTTACTTTTTTGACATCTACACACAGCATAAGGAACCAATCAATTCTCACTTATTTCATTTAGAAAACTCCCCATTCGAAGTGGTAAAAATAAAAGAAAAATAGTATATTTTTTTGTGTTGTATTTATTCAAATATGTAATTATTACACTATTAATTATTATTATTATCATAAAACATTGTAATATGATAACAATCGTAATATAATTAAAATTAAACATTAATAACGTAACGTAACTTCTACAATGACAATCACAAAATAGTCATAATTTTAATGGGAGGGATGTACTTTATGGATTGACAGTAAATAATTAATATTTGGCTACAGTTTTGTTAGGAATAACCGCAAATCTCCCCGTTCCGTAATATTCAATCTGCTCCTTTTTTTTGTTAAAAGGTTTGTAACGACACTAAAACTTTTTTCGACAAGATATGACGAGGGAAACACTATTAAAAGCTTTCTCGCAATTTCCCACAGTCCAGAATATTTTTCGGGTATTTCTGCTTGCAGCCAAAATGTTTGATACCCTCTTTCAAATTTTACCTTCAGCTCCTCATTAGTGCTAAGCTCGAGTAGCTCCACTTCCGTTTCATCAAATGGATTTATGATCCATGGTGGTATTTCCATCGTCAGAATATCTTCAAATCTGATTTTAAAGTCATCATGCAGGGCAATTAAATGCTGAACGTACGTCTGAATATCCTCATCAAGGCATTCTACCTGTGATAAGTTTGAAAACTGGGAAAATTCGCTTCGACTAATATTTTGCTTCATAAATTTCAATTTTCCAAGAAAAGCTGATATTTTTTGTTTTTATTAAATTGAGGCTGTCCCCTTGTAATTGTAGGTTAATGTCATTAATTTTTTTGGACAAATTTTTCAAATACGCAATGTCTGCTTTCAAATTGATCAGGTTTTCTTTTAAATCTGGATCTTTACTTTCCAGAAACTCTAAAACTGATTCAAATAGTGAGTAAAATCTTGTTAAACCTGCACCTATTGACAGCCAGCGTACTTCAGTATGTAAGAGCAATCGTTGGAAGTCTTCATCATTTTCATCGCACAATTGTGCAAATAGAGCGTGCTCGCGCGACCCCTGCCAGTCATTATGGCTGCAATCTTGGACCGAAGACGTACCGCAGTGCGGGCTAGGGCGTCCCCCCGAGGCGACGCGTACCGGCCCGCCCCCGTCGGTACGAATATAGGTGGAAGCGGCGATGGGGGCCGCCACCCATCACGCCGGGCCCGAACTGGCGAGTCGTGGGGTGCAGAGTGCCGAATAGGCACTTGGAATGTAAGAGGTGGTATGGAAGATAAGATGCATGAGGTGATTGATGTAATGAAAGAGAGACGCCTGGATGCTCTGTGTGTAACAGAGACTAAGCGGAGGGGCAGTGAAACCTGTGATCTGCCTGATGGAACGATGGCTCTGTGGTCTGGTGTACCGCAGAGCAGTCGTGCCAGCATGGGGGTGGGTATCTTGCTGTCCCGTCGCCTGGCCTCTGGAGTGAGAGATTATGGCCTGTGCGATGCGAGACTTCTCTGGGTCCGTTTAAAACTGGGTGTCACTAGAGTATTTTTGGTCGCAGCGTATGCTCCCGTAAGCTCGTCGACACCCCAGGACCTTGAGAAGTTTTGGGATAATGTCAGGGAAGTTCTGGATTTGGCTGAGGCTAACGAAAAGGTGATTCTGTGTGGCGATCTGAACGGATGGGTAGGAACCAGGCGGCAAACTTGCGACGCTGCTCTGGGTCCTTATGGTGATAAGAGAGTGAATGATGCAGGTAAGCTCATTGTAGATGTTTGTTTGGAAAGGGGTCTCCTTGTGTCTAATACGATATTCCAGCATAAGGACATACATATGTATACGTGGAGAAGGAATGAACAAAAAAGCATGATAGATCTGATCCTGGTTGATAACCGTCTCCGAAGCAAACTACAAGATACGCGTGCGTATAGAGGCCCCACTCTGGAATCAGACCACTATCTCGTAGTTGCGCGGTTTAGTGGTCTGTTCAGGAAGTGGAGGCACTGGCGAGAGCGTATCCCCTTCGGAGACCTTGAAAGATTAAAGGTTGAAAAGTTGCAAGATGAGAGCGTGAGGAGAATGTATGAAGACAGAGTCCGGGACAAGCTTTTGACAGCAGGCTCTTCGGACTCAAATGTAGGTGAATGCTGGAATAGCCTGAAAGAGAGTTTGGTGGAATCCGCGAAAGAAGTATGTGGTTGCTCAAAGAAGCATATTACAGCAAAAGGTGATGCATGGTGGGATGCGGAGTTGCAAAGCTCCGTAGAAAGTAAGAAGAAAGCGTGGCAGGACTATGTATCTTCTTTGAACCTGAATGCCAGTATGACAGAGATGAAGAAAGAAATATACCGGCAATGCAAGAATGCCACTAAAACTTTAGTGAAAGAAAAGCGTGAAAGAGCCAGTATGATTGAGGAGGAGAGGCTGGCGAAGAACTTCGAGAACAACACCAAACTCTTTTGGAGCAAGGTGAGAAAGGCTCGAGGTGATTCGTCAGGCTCCAGAATGGAAAGGATAAAATCTAAAGATGGTGACATTCTTGCAGACACACAAGCTGTGCTAAACCGGTGGAGTGAATATTTTGGAGAAATGTATGGAGATGACCCGGATGCTGATGCCGCAGACGTGCCTAAAGGCGAGTTTGCGGCACCAGAATCAACGGAGGACATCACTATGGAAGAAGTTGAATGGGCGATAGGAAGTATGAAAAACGGTAAAGCTGCGGGAGTAGACATGATATCTGCCGAGATGATCAAATATGGTGGAACTTGCGTCCGGGACGCTTTCCGGGCCCTTGCAAACCTTTGCTGGAGGACCGGTAGAGTCCCTACAGATTGGCGCCGCGCAGTCATAGTACCCTTGTATAAAGGCAAGGGTTCACAATATGACTGCGCCAATTACAGAGCCATCAGTTTTATCAGCTTGGCAGCCAAGGTGTACGGTAAAATTATTGAACGGAGAATGCGCGTGAAGTCCGATGGAATGTTGTGCGAGGCACAAGGGGGTTTCAGGTCTGGAAGAGGATGTTCGGATCAAGTCTTCTCACTCCGCAACATCGTAGAGAAGCATCTGGCAGTGGGCCGGAAGGTTTTCTGCGGTTTTGTAGATCTGGAGAAGGCATTTGACAGAGTTGTGCGAAAGAGACTTTGGGACATTTTGCCAGAGTATGGTATAGATGGCACTCTGTTGCGAGCCGTCCAGTCCACTTATGTGGACTGCAAGGCATGCGTACGGGTGGGTGGTAACAGGTCACCCTGGTTTGACGTTAAAATCGGCGTCAAGCAGGGTTGCGTGTTGTCCGCTAGACTGTTTATAATATATCTGGACAAAAGTCTTCAAAGACTGAAAGCGATGAATGAAGGTGTACAAATGGGTGACTTAGTGGTAAACCATCTACTTTATGCAGATGACGCGGTTTTAATAGCGCCAACAGCCACTGATCTGCAAACACTAGTCACAGTTATGAAAGACGACTGCATGATCAATGGCTTACACTTGAATGTGAAGAAAACCAAGATTATGGTTTTTGAAAGGGAAGAAACCAGAACGAATGTAAGGATTGTGGTTGGTAACGATGTGCTGGAGCAAGTGAATGAGTTTGTATATCTTGGATGCGCCTTCAGTAAGGATGGGAAATACACCGCTGACATAGAGAGAAGAATGAGTGCAGGGAACAGAGTGAATGGTGCGATGGGAAAGCTACTCGGGAGCCGGCACTTAAGCCATAAGGCGCAGCTGGCCATACATAACGGAGTTCTTGTCCCAACGCTGTTATATGGTAGCGAGAGCTGGGTATGTAAGAAGGAGAATGAAAGTAGGATAAATGTGGTAGAAATGCGAGCTCTGCGGAAGATATGCGGAGTGAAGCTGACCGACCGCATTAGCAACAGCATAGTAAGACAGCGAGTAGGTATGAAAGATAGTATCGGTGTAAAGATGAGAAAGGGCATGCTCCGTTGGTTCGGGCATATAGAAAGAATGCCAGAGGAAAGAATGACAAAACAGATATACAATGTGAAAGTGGAAGGATGCAGGTACCGGGAAAGACCTAGACTATCTTACCACGACCAAATAAACCGAGTCTTATCTGATGGAAAAGTCAAGAGTCTCCGTAACCGGCGAGCGTGTATGAGACGAACTATGAGAGTCGAGGAAGCCAGAGAGGTATGTAAGGAAAGAACCTGTTGGAACTCTGTACTCTCTGCCTACCCCGCAAGGGATCTGGCGTGAGGTTATAGATAGATAGATAGATAGAATTGTACAAATAAATACGTATTCAACGCATTGCTTTTTATTTTGTTAACTGCATTAATCACAAATTGAAGCGATTGGTGCAATCTATCTCTCAAATTTTTCGCCACTAGGCGTTGTCGGTGGATGACACAGTGAATTGCAGTTACGTCTGGTATAATTTTTTTAAGATGGCTTATAATCCCACGATATCGCCCGACCATGGCAGGAGCTCCATCTGTTGCCACCGAAATAACGTTTGTGAATGGAATCGATTTTTCCTTAAAAAAACACTCAGGACATTAAATATTGATTCACCTTTAGTGACCGTCTCCAAAGTTTTCGCGAATAGTACCTAATTATGAATTTCTTCGTCCATAATAAATCGAACATATGCCAATAATAATGCTTCATTACCAGATAAAGTGGTTTCGTTCAGATAAATAGAAAAATGAGTTGTTTGCAGATAATTACACAAGAAACTTTCAATATCATTCGCTCATTTCATCAATACGTCTTTGTTCAGTGTTGTTACTCAAAGGAATTCTTTTGAGTATGTCAAATGGAGAGTTGTGCAGAACAGTTATTAAAACCTCTTCAACAGCGGTTAAAATTAACTGTTCTCCAATGGTGTGCGATTTTTCAGATTTCGCTATAATGAGATATTGTAAGATACCCGCAAGCCATCATCGTTACTTTCAGATGTTAAAGCGAACATACTGTGCACGGTGGGTTTCTTTTCATATTTTTCCTTCAATGCTTGAAAATATTTCAAATCTTTAGCTATTTTATCAGGATGACACCTTCTTAAATGATCTTCGAGCTTCGATGGTTTCATAGAGTCATTGCTGAAAAGTTTGTTGGCTCCACGGCCCTGCTGGTGACGTCAAACGTATACACGGCTTCTCCTTGTCGTGATTACGCCGCCGCTGCCGCCCGCGCACCGGAGAGGACAACTGGGAAGACACGTAAGGTGCCTCGGACTACCACGAAGGGTCAAGTTGATGAGGAAGGCTTCTCAAGGTGGAAAAGAAGAAGAAGAAGCCTCCTCGAAGAAACCGGTGTGGGTCTGCATCGGTCGACGATGGCACACTCCTGCGTTCAGCAGTACCGACGACGCCGCTGTACGTGTCACGGCGACACTACACCACCAAAGCCGATGACATTGTGGAGTATGCCCGCAAGAAGTCCTTGTATTCTCTGAGGGTCGAGAAGCTGAACTCGCAACACAATGCGGCTTTTAATTCCTTTGTTGTGCGAGTTCCCACTGCCAAATTGGAGACCTTCATGAGCGAGGACTTCTGGCCGAGGGGTGTCATTTTTAGAAGATTTCGTGGGAGACTGAGAGATACCCCCGTACAGCGCAACATGTCGCCGGCAACACATGTTACTTAATTTATAAGTTTATATATTATATGTATGTTAGTCTGTAAGGTATATATTCTATGGACCCGTAAGTTTAACAAAATATTTTTGTAAAATTTCAGTTGCCTGGATTAAATGGCTTATTATTATATTATTATAAAAGGCATATGGGTAATCGCGTCTCTGCTTTTGATGGAAGAAAACCAAATTTTAAATAATCAACACTATACTGTCGACATTTTTTCTTAGAGTCAGCCATGTTTCGCATCAGTTCATCACCTGTAAATAATAAAAAAAACTTTATTTTAGTAATCATAAGGCGGTCTTACTCAACAAGATATGGCTATTTGAACATTAGGATTACTTAATTAATTGTTGCAATGAAATAAACAAAGTACCGACGGCAAACTGATTCTAATTAATAAAAGCAATAAATCGCTTCATAAAACTCTATTATGGATCTTAATCCATAATAGAGTTTTATTTTAATGTAATGTAAAATGTTTTTTCTTAATATATTTTGATATATTTCTGTAAATTCGACAGAAAATACTTTTAATTAATATTTTGATATCAAAACTCCGCGATTTTAATTATTCATTTATTACTTTGATGCATGTTACGGGTATGAAGGAGTGATAGCCTAGTGGTTAGACTTGTACTGCAAAGTCAGAGGTCTCGGGTTCAAACATAGGTATGCACCTCTGTCTTTTCGAAAAACATGTGCGTCATAAAAGTGAACTATCACTTGCTTTAACGGTGAAGGAAAACATCGTGAGGAAACCTGTATGCCTAAAAATTTCTCGAAGGTGTGTGAAGTTCGCCAACCCGCACTGGGCCAGCGTGGTGGACTATGGCCTAAACCCCTCTCAGTTTGAGAGGAGGCCCGTGCCCAACAGTAGGACAGTTCCTTAACAGGGCTAATATTATTATTATTTTTACGTTAAGGGTACGTAAAGACGCGGACAACAAAAAAAATATATTTAATTAAGTCATTTAGCATTAGGAACCTGAAATATTTGCAATCATGCAGGTCAAACATAATTAAAAAAAAATTACTAATAAAGTAGGGACAAAAAGTTCAACCTTTCTCGGCTTTCTGTTCTTTTATGAAATATCTAATAATGATTCTGTTCAGTATTTAATATTTAATACGTACCTACCACACGCAAATATTACAAATATACTTATTACAACATAAAATAAAAGTATGTATAACAAATAGGTAGGTAACAACACTTACTTTTTCTGATACTGGCAAACACTAACATCGATTCACTTTACTTTACTTTACTTTTCGAAATTCCGGAAACAAATGAGTAATGTTTATCCTTGGCATTCGTATTTATATTGGTGAAGAATCAAACAAGTTCATTCAAGATTGCAAGCACACACACCACAAGTCGTATTTCGTCCCTTTGCACGTCTGAACAAGCGTTGCGGACGGCGGCGGCCCTTTGCAAGTCTCGACACGTTGTACTGAATATGGAATATGCAGGTTTTTACAAGAAACAGTCGCTGAGCCTCTTAAAATATTATCTGCCTACATTAATAGGTGAAGTCAAGCCAACATTTTAGTTCTTCACTATCGAAAGCCAATAAATTTTCGTGGACCCCCGCTTACAAATTGTGTAACCCCATTTTTTGTCACGCCAACGTAGACCTCCGTCGAGTCTCCCGTGGAACCCTAGGGGTCCACCTGGACCCTAGACCCATAGATCCTAAAGTGGAATTAAGGGTCTAGATAATTTAACGAAGATAGTCTAGGGGTTTGAGCGTAGATTCCTCGGCATACTGAATCGAGGAGTCGCTGGTTTGACTTTGGTTCAAACCTTTATGTGATAATTCTTTTTTCGTTTTGGGTACGTATGAAAGTCATTTTTATGAACGCATCCTTAAAACAGGAATTATTTTTAGCGCGTGGCTACGTTTTTTAGGAGAGAAAAAAGAATTTTGTTGGTTCTTAGCAACGGTGAAAGCTATGTTGGTCGAATGCTTGTCTATTTATACGATGGATTATAAATAACTTTTCTAAAAAAATGGAAGCCGACTTCAAAATGCGCTAAAGTAAGACACCTAAGTTATCTAAAAAGCAAAAAATAAATTGAAGTCAGTGCCAGACGATTGGTGCTGTTGACTGTAACTTGGCACCGACTTCAAATATTTAATTTGGCTTTTTAGTTCACTTAGTGTTAGGTCCGGGTGCTTTATTAAAACAACAATTTGCTATAGTGATATAATATAGTGATACGTTTGCGGGGTGAATAAATGCCGAATAACGTGCGAAGTATTTTTTTCGATAGAAAAACCCGAACAACACTTTGTCTGGCCTATTTTAGTAACAATAGCACTAAAATCTAAAATAGTCGATTGTTATGCTCACCTTTAGACGATTTTCGATAAGATCACGTCGTGTTCTATTATCGATATAAACATCCCGATGGGTCTATTGAAAATATTTCCTCTCGATTCCGACAATGATTCTGATAATTTATGTTTTACAAAGTGCTTAGGTTTTGGGGTTTGTGCCAAGTTATTTTTGTCGAAAAATCTAAGCACTCTGGAAAATTGATGGCTCGAATTATTTGAATAATCTTGGTGGTTATTTAATTCACCCGCAGGGCGATGGAGAGAGTTATGCTTGGAGTCACCCTGCGGGATCGAATCAGAAACGAGGAGATCCTCAGGAGGGCCAAAGTCTCTGACATAGCACTCAGAATTACTAAACTTAAGTGGTAGTTGGCGGGGCATATCGCTCGTGGAACTGACAGCCGTTGGGACAGAAATGTTGTCCAGTGGTGGCCACGTACCGGAAAACGTGGAGTGGGCAGGCCCCCTACAAGATGGACCAATGACCTGGTGAAGGTCGCTGGTGGAAGTTGCATGTGTACAGTACAAAGCCGGTTATTGTGGCGGTCTTTCGGAGGCCTTTCTCCTGCAGTGGACGTCTTTCAGGTAAAGGTAGATTTAATCAAACTTAAACTGTTTATTTTGCATAAACCCTGCGGGGGTATTTACAAATTGTCATATTTACTTTTTTTTAATTTATTAATCTATCGCCGGATCAGATCGCGTCCTCTACTGAGATATATACAACAAGAATTCTAAAACTCTCATGTTTAAAAATAGTAACCGTGGAGTTTCTTGCCCTTCTTCTCCACAGGAATAACTTTCCGAACGGGTGGTAGAGTCTTAACTAATCAATAATTTTCCCTTTTTGACTATTCGCAAGTTACTTTTAGTCTACATAAATAAAAAACTTTTGATTTTTGAATTTATTTTATGTCCCGTTAGGGTCTAGTCGGAGGTCTGTGCGACCGCGGTGTTCTTACCGATCACCAAGGTTAAGCAGCGTTCGACTCGGTCGGCCTGAGATGGGTGACCGTTTGTGGCTTTTCATATTCAAGCGTCTCCGTGCTTCGGAAGGCACGTTAAGCCGTTGGTCCCGGTTACCACTTAATGAGGTAGTCGTTAAGCCGAGTTGGAAGCCTTAAAGGTGGCTTGATAAGTTCCAACAGCAGGTGGCCACAAACCTGCCTCCACCAATCCGCACTGGGTCCACGTGGTGGAGTATGACCCAATCTCTCTCACCTCGATTTGTGAGAGAAGGCCTTTGCCCAGCAGTGGGCAGTATAGGCTGATATTATTATTATATTATAGGGTCTAGTCGATAGTATTGTATTAATATTCAGTGGAAGAATATAAACTATTGGTGTGTGTATGTGTATGTGTGAATGATCTACGCTGTTGGCCGCGGGGCCTTTACAATTTTACCGGACAAGAAATAAAATATTGGTTTTGAATTGGCATTTGACCAACTTGAGCTGAATTACGTTTAAGAATATATGACATAAAACTTTTTAGTCCAGTTTGCGTTCTTCGGGACAAATGGAGAAAGTTCTAACTGCATGAATAGCGATATTGTTGTGTTGAAAAGAGAAACAACTTACTGATTCTTAAAAAAGGATTTGCTGAGTATGGACATTTATTGGTTTTAATACAAATATAATTCGACAAGGATTTTTGGCGCATGGCCAAAATCGGAAATGCTACTTCATGATAGTTTGCTGGAGTTGCCGTTTCCTGTGAAAGGACATCGTTGAAAATGGCCCAAGACCAACAAACATGTAACATATACCATAATTATTTCGCCGTTTTATTATAGTAATTGCAAACATCCATATCTAACGGACAATTTGCATCCAAAATAAATATTTCAAAGTACTTAAATCAAAGTCGCCAACGTCTTTTCCGAATGTCAACGTTGTTATTGAATTACTGTTGGAGATGTCAATCCTATAAATCGATTATATTCAATCGATTACATTTAATAATAATCGATTTGATTATTGCTAGGGTATTTTGACATAACGATTTTACACATGTATTGTTTGCAACTAAATTATAACCTCAAAATCTAATACATTTTTTGCAATAACGCAATTTCCCCGCTTTCCGTTTAATAATAACTGCATGAAGATAATTTGGAGGTAACTACGTAACGTATTTTTTCATTGCTGTTCTTCTTCTTCTTTAAGTTATGGCTTCACACTAAATTTAAGTGTATTTTGCCAGTGTCCAGTGAGATATATAATCGTGTTTGTTTAAATTAATTCGACTCCCCGATAAATTTGATGACAACGATGATAATGAAATTAATACGATAAGATACTTTACATACCAATTGTGACATTACCAATTGTGTGTGAGTTTTGAGGGAAGACCAAAAGGTACGTTTTGTCACTTTGTTACAATTACCTTCACTCATGCACATATAAGAACACATAATGGTAAATATTCAACCAACATTACACATTATTAGTCGAAATAACACGTTTTGGAAATTAAAACAAATTAACAACATCACTCTTCGACTTCCCGCCAAAACCCCTTCATTGCTGTCGGTTCTGGGGCAAATCATGCATGGACGTAGAACCGTGTCCTATGTCTCCTTTTTTAATTAGTAGGAATGTTAATTAAAAAAAAGTTTTGTTCTATAATTTAATTTGGTTAACTGTGTCGTCATGGTGCAGCTTCTTGTGCAAGTGCGTCAACTCTCGAGATTTTTTTTTGTGGCAATTGCGTTTACATTATGCCATTGTACAAAGTTTACGAATATTCATTTCTAAATTAATTCAACTACCCAATGAACTTGATGACAAAGATGATAATGAAATTGATGAAGTGCCCCACCCTGGATAGTAAAGTGATGGATACTTTACATACCAATTACGACGGCCGTTTTGAGGGAAATCGAAAAGGCACGTTTTATCACTTTGTTACAATTACCTTCACTCATGCACATTTAGGAACACATAATGGTTAATATTCCACCAACATTACACATTATAATTCGAAATAACACAAGTTTTGGAAATTAAAACAAATTGACAACATCACTCTTCGATTTCCCGCCAAAAAGTCCCGTCCCCAACTCTCGAGTTAGTTACACCGTGCAGACCTACCTGTTCAAATATTTCCCTGGAAATAGGGAAATTTTACTAAACGGTAACCCTAATTTCACACCTACAGTGCGACAAGGATCTTGTGGCCCATGGATGAAATTAACAGCTCTCCCCCTGTTATTGTGAAATTAGGATTAACATTTAGTAAAATTTACTTCCAAAATATTTCAAAAGGTTTTTGATTAATTAGAAAATTAACTTAGGTCAATTTCATAGCAAACGATCACTCTCTGCGACTGTCATGCAGTGACATTTCACATGATAACAGCGTTAGTTCCGATTTTGACCGCAGGCCAAAATATCCTGGGGCCATAGAGTAAAGTCATATAGTGGAAATAGAGAGCCAACTCGGCGCTTTTTGACGCCAACACGATTTCTGTCACTTAGTAGCGCTGCCTATTACTAGTATTCCAAAACTTTTAGACGTACGTACCTATATATAGCTAGCTATGGTGCCTATATAGGTATATATTCGTATATGCATATATAGTTCAGAATCCATGTGCGTACTACCTATAAGAATGTATAGATACAGTTGTATCTATACATTCCTATCGGTAGCACTCACTAATATATATTCGGTAAGATAAAACACTATTAATAAAAATTTTACTTATTATTACGAGGAGCAACAAATCTACAGAAAATAAAAAGCACAAAATGATATCATATTTTTATTACACTACTAACTTTAGCATCTCACATACATTTAGGGCACACAATTACATAGATTAATTCAATTAAATCAATCAATCAAGTTCAATATCACAAGAAGCACTTTAGTTCAAAATTCGTGAAAACACCAAAACCAGCATCCAGAGGATGTTTGAACTCGACGTAAGGCAAGGGCAAAAATGTTTATAGGTTGATAAAGATCCCCCACGCAAATCCATATAAATTTAACTCCTAATCAGTGAGTAAACACATAATTACAAGCGTACCTACGCGCACAACAAACAAACAATACAAGTTCGGCGACCTTTTTTAAGAGTCCCACAGACTAATTAGAGTAAACAGTCCACAGACTGCACATATACACTTTGTATCGATTGTATGTAGAAAACAATTGATAACAATACTTTTACTAAAATAAATCGAAGTATCATATTAAAAGTGAAAAAAAAAAATATAACGATGTTGATCAAAGGTTCAGTTGAATAAGATTAATATATTAATTTAAAAGACACAATTTTGTTTTATTATCAAAATCGTTCTTATACCGATACTAATCGGTTCTGTTGTGACATCTAGCGAATAACTTAATAACTAATTGGTCTTATTTTGTTTAGGAATAACGATATGAGATGGCGCGACCAAAAAAACTGTTTTGACTGTGTAGGCGACTTTCCGACCCCTGCCTGGGGCTATACGCGCCCCTGACAATTTCATCCAAAAAATTATTGCCGCACTCATGTCGTTAACATGTCGCACTATACGATGATATGAATGTGCGGTGACTGTCATGAAGTGACATTTTACATAATGACAGCGCTAGTTCCGATTTTGGCCGCGACCAAAAGATAATTGAGGGACTGTATTCGCCCGTTACAATTCCATTAAAAAGATTCTTGTTGCACTCATGTCTCCAACATGTCGCACTATGCCATGACATAAATGTGCGGCGACTGTCATGCAGTGACATTTCACATGATGACAGCGCTAGTATCGATTTTGGCCGAGGGCCAAAAGATACTTGTGCATGAATGTGCGGCCACAGCCAATCCGCCATTTTAGCGGCTAGTTACTTTGATTCCTAATATATTCGGTCAAAAACGATATGAATTCACGAGCCACTTTTTATTTGAAAAAGCTTCTCTAATACGTTGTTACTAAAGCTAGTCGTTTTTTTTTTTTTTTTAAAACGTAGCCTCACACTAGGATTTATTCCTGTGTCGTGGGTGCGTTTACAAACATGAAAATTCACATACACAAATACCCAGACCGGAACAAATAATTGTGGATCACACAAAGATTTGTCCCGTGCGGGACTCGAACCCGCGACTATTAGACGCAGTGGGAATAGCGGCTTAAGCTCTTAACCACTACGCTAAATCGTCCGTAATTGTCCGTCCATTGGTCGAAACTCGACCATAATTAATTTAAATTATAAGTTTGAACATTACTAAGGTTCTATTGTCAAAGACCATACTTCTATAATCACAGATTTCGTCCAGGGTTCACTGTTAATTTGCCTATTTTTTTTCAAACAAATTATATGAAATTTAAATAAATAAATAAAAAAAAACAGAACATGATTAAAATAAAGAATACCTTTTTTTATGTAAGGAAAGAACCTGTTGGAACTCTGTACTCTTTGCCTACCCCGCAAGGGATCTGGCGTGATGATATAGATAGATAGATAAATAGAATACCTTCTTTTAATTTATTTTTTATTGTAACAAAAATCATGCGATGAAGAAAATGCTGTCCATTGAACTTGACATACATATTTCGATACTTTAATTAATGATGCAAAACTTCTTTGTAAGCGATGGTTTTTGTAAAAACTCTTTCATCGTTTGCTGGTTATGTTTGACATTCAGTAAGACTATAGACAAATAATTTGAAGTGTATTGTGTCAAATATATGGTAGTGTGTAATGTTTTTTTCATTGATTTAATGTATGTTTTATGCATAATTTCTCTATATAAACTATAAGTGTGGGAAATTTCATACTCCTCCGTCCGCGCAATTTTCGTAAAAAGGTGTACAAAGTTTTTGCTTCACGTATTAATATATAGATTGCAAGTTTAAATCAAAACGTTGTCTACAATTAAAGCCTATACATAGGGCGCAAATAGTATAATGTCAATGTATATTTTTAAAAGTGTCTCATTCCACTCTCTGAATGTGCAGCACGTTTTGGTTCGCTCGTGTAACCATGCTCTAATGCAGCTCGACAGTTTTCCTTTGAAATGAACAAATGTACAATATTTTTAGAATGAAATATTCTTTGCAGTAGATTTTTTTCTATATGGGATTGTGTTGCAAGAGGAAATATTTTGTATTGTTTTATTCGAGGATGCGTTTGCAGTTTATAAAATTTATTACTTTACTTATGGCCAGAATGTGGAGAGTTAAGTTGTCTCTTCACATTTCTTAAAGATTTTTTATATATAGTGAATTATTTGAAGGAGTATAATTCTTGCTGCTAAACTGCCTCGTTGGTCTTGTGGCAAAGCGCATCGCTTTATGTTCACGAGGTCCTGGGTTCAAATCCTAGGTCCGACAAGTGTAGTTTTTCCGACGAAAACTTCAATCAATTCTATGGCAATAAGCTCGCCCCCTATTACTTGGAACCTAACATCGTCGGCGAAACGTGGGTGTACTCAGTACACCTCTGCCACGCTTGGGGAATATAAGCGTGACGGTGTATTTTTTGTATAATTCTTAAATTTTTTTATCATTTTCCACCATATGACCCCGTATACCGAGCAACAGTCATACCCATTGATATTATTACTCCTGTGTCGTGCTTTTACAAACAGAAAATTTACATACTTAAACACCCAGACCTAAACCAAACATTTGTAAGTAACAAAATAAAACATCCCGGGCGGAAATTAACCCACGACTACACGATCCAGTGAGCAGAGCGGACTCTCTCAACCACGGAACCAAGCAATCGATTGCCATGATTAGTGAATGCCCTTTACTGTACACAATAATATAGATATAAACATCGATATATCATAACTATAGTATTTTTCATGTAAGATGAGTACGAAAGAAAATTATACTTTATTCAATGGCAATAAGAGGCATGACCGGTTTCTATACTTATGGTTTTATGCCTTAATGCCATTGATTTAAATATTAATTTCGTTTGGCACTTAGAACTGTCATTACCCATCTTATAGATACACACTCCCATTCGAAAGTTACACTAAAAACGTCCCCAATGCCACGTGAGTAGTTATAGTTTTGATATAAACATACATTAAGCCATAGAATAACAATAATCCAGAAGCCGCGTCCAGTCGTAATTGCACGCCGCGTTACAATTACGAGGTTTTGTTGAACCGTTTTTATTAAATATTGCTTGAAATGTGGGTGTACGCGGTTCAGCTCTGCCACCGCCTCGTGGTGAAATATGTTTTTAGTATCTGACATCGTAGGCAAAATGTAGGCCTATGATTCATCCGTCATATCATTATACTTAATTATATCCCGGCTTTAACTATCTTACTGCGCCATATATATAAAAGCGCCATTCCATGCAGGTCTTAGTAATTAAAAGTGGGAAAAGTACTGTCGCCATTGTAACTAAGTAGGTAAATCATTTTTTTTTAAACGTATCGTTACGTTTACAAACATGAAAATTCACACGCACAAATACCCAGACCGAAACAAATAATTGTGGGTCACACAAATATTTGTCCCGTGCGGGAATCGAACCCGCGACTATTAGACACAGTGGGCGGAGCGGCTTAAGCTCTTAACCACTGCGCTAAATCGTCTGTCAATATGTAATAAGTAACTAAATTAATAAAAGTTAGTACTATAACAACTAAGGTCCATAGTAAATAAAAAAGGGAAAAATTACACTGCGGTATTTGCAACACAGACAAAATGGCCGCATCATTTTCGGTGACACTTATGAACGGAACATTTAATTCAATATTTAAATAATACGATGTCCGATTGCGGTACATACACATAAAATGTTATCCCATCCTGTTTCTTTTTGAGCTTGATGGAATTGTTACAGGTAGGAACGCCACAGGCCGCCATAATTAAATTTAATTTGACACGCGTAGAGCACGTTGTATCGCACGGCGGTCGCCGAGTGACTAATCGCGTAAACGTGTGACTACTTGCTTTGCAGGTACTAATTGTTGCTTCAACTCGATACGCGGCCGCGGCTTTTAGATTATTGTTATTCTATGATTATTAAGGCATATTGTACCTAACTGGTATCACTTAAAGGTGTATTTGCAAAAAACGGGAGCCTGTTAATTTTTTTATACCGTCCACTTTTGCCTGCCTTTTGGTGGTGCCATTAATCGTGCGGCGATCGTGTATCTATTTATATTTGAGCGATAAGCGTTTTTTTTTAACTATTTCTTTCATCTAGACCTTTTTACCTGAACAGGACTTAACCATAGACAAGATAAACATTTATTTATGTGTTTAACTTGTCTATGATTTTAAATGCTACAGTTTCAGTTATATAACCAATCTTAAAAAAATACCGTTTGCCCACAAAAGGACTAATCCTTTGATTTATTATTGCTCGTATACGATACAACATAAATATTTGTCCCAGATCTGCTTTGTAAGATTTTGGTAGCCTTTGTTATAATGGAGAAAGAAATATAAATACAATTGGACGGCCATCCATTCTTATTTTCTTTGAAGTGTAGGGATGCGAAAACCGGGAATTCTAGGATAATGTGTTTTATTTTATTTTATTATAGCCCAATACTTAACTTTCCCATTGCTGAGCAAAAGCCTTCTCTCACAAATCGAGAGAGATTAGGTCATACACCACCACGCGGATCCAGTGCGGATTAGTGGAATAAGGTTTGTGGCCACCTGTTGTTGGAACTTATCAAGCTGTCTATAAGGCTTCCATCATGGCTTAACGGCTACCACATTTAGTGGTAACCGGGACCAATGGATTATTTTATGGAATAAAAGAACATCGTCACCTCACGTTTTCTTCTTCTTCTTTAAGTTATGGCTTTACACAAATTTTACGTGTATTTTGCCAGTGTTCAGTGAGATGCATAATCGTGTTTGCTTAAATTATTCAACTCCCCGATGAACTTGATGACAACGATGATAATGAAATTAATGAAGTACCCCACCCTCGATAGTAAAGCGGTGGATACTTTATATACTATTTGCAACAGCCGTTTTAAGGGAAATCGAAAAGGTACATTTTATCACTTTGTTACAATTACCTTCACTCATGCACATATAATGGATAATATTCCACCAACATTACAAATGCTTATTCGAAATAACACAAGTTTTGAAAATTAAAACAAATTGATAACATTTCGATAACTCTTCGATTTCCCGCCAAAACTCCCCGATATTAGCGTTATTGGGAACGCATCCTATATTTTCAAAGAGAGTATGGCAAAGGTGTGTTATAATACAGCCACATATTATAGCCGATGATATAAAGTAAAGGAGGAGCTCCTATTGCCATTCACAATTCCAGATTCCAGGCTGTTACTGGGTTTCCGATAGAAATACCTCACCTTCTCCGACCGTAAATTCAAACCTACGACTCCGAGAACGCTAACTACTGAATTACAAGTTACATATTAAATAACTATCGCTACAAGGATATTTAGGCCCATGAATGGCATTGACAGGGGGGAAATTTACCTACTTTCAGGGAAATATTTCAACGGGTGGGTCCGTCCGCACTAATTAAAAAAAGAACTTAGGGTAAATTTCATCCAACGGCAACTCTACGATTGTCATGAAGTGGCATTTCTCCTGATGACAGTGTTAATTCCGATTTTGGCCGCGGGCCAAAAGATCCTTGTATGACTGTAGTTTCTGTCTAGAGCGTCAAAGAGATCTATATGAAAAGAATCTGTAGAAACCACAAAAATCAGAATAATAAGATATATTATTCTGATTTCTGTGGTTGAAACCCTGTACTCTCTGCCAACCCCGCAAGGGATTTGACATAGAAAGAAAGAAAGAAGAAAGATTCTATTCTTCAGGTAGTTCGGTTTTTAGCTTTGTTTATCCAGTTCTGTCTTCCGATTTTTATAATTTCGTCGGCCCAGCGCTCGCACGGGCGTCCTCTGGTTCTGTTGCCGCTTGGTCCCACCCATGTTGTAACCTGTTTAGTCCATCTTGTGTCTGGAAGGCGTGCTTCATGACTTGCCCATTTCTATTTCAGGCGTTGGTTATGTTTCAGGACGTCTATGACATTGATTATTTTTCTTATATCTGACATGATGATATAGATGGATAGAAATTAATAGCGTGTGTAGTGAACAACAAGAGTACTGGAGTACTAACAAGGTAGCCAGCACCGATCTATTCCGTGGCTAGTGCGCGGTATTATAAGCTGGAAGTCCAACAGTGCCCTTATTCTGTATGACCAAACGCGGTGCTTTACGATAACTTTGTGAAATGATCGTGCTTTAAGGTGCTATAGAGATTTAAGGGGTTACCGTGAAAAACACGTGTTTTTGTACTCCATTCACTTCAAGAAGTTTATGGATTAGAGACATAATAGTTAGAAATATGATTTTTGATTTATATAATAGTATAGATAATATTTTAGAATCTGTTATAAAGAATACACGATAAAACGATTTTTCATGTGTAACATCTTTCCTCTCGGTTGCTAGGTATCTTTTGTGGGAGTGATTTTGGAAAAAGGACGGAAATGTGTTACAGAAAACCGGGGAAGCGCGCGCTATTTGATTTGACCAATGAGCGCGCGCGGTGGTGGAGAGATGGCTGTGAGATGGTGCCCACAGGAAACCGGGGAAGCGGGCGCTATATGATTTGACCAATGAGTGCGCGTTATTTGATTTGACCAATGAGCGCCCGCGGTGGCGGAGTGATGGCTGTGCGATGGTGCCAACAGGAAACCGGGGAAGCGCGCGCTGTTTGATTTGACTAATGAACGCGTGCCATTTGATTTGACGCGGATCTTTTTCATAGTAGGATAACATGTCAGATGTTACACATCATATGCGACTACTGTAAGGTCTTTTATCTTTTTTTCTTTTAAAAACGTAGCCCCAGAGTATGATTTATTCCTGTGTCATGGGTGCGTTTACAAACATGGAAATTACCATACACAAATACCCAGACCGAAACAAATAATTGTGGATCACATAAAGATTTGTCCCGTGCGGGAATCGAACCCACAACTATTAGACTTAAGCTCTTAACCACTGCGCTAAATCGTCCATCATTTACATTACACATGTTTTACATTATAATACACTAGCGACTCGATCCCCAGCGGTGGACGCCATTTTCACACGTGTGAATAATACATGTAGCGACTCCTATATATCGCGACATAGTTGCGACTACCTACCCATAGATGGTGCTGACGATTCATCATACATGTCTAGAACGTGATATTAGAGTGCGCACGACGTGTAACATATATACAAGCCCCCGACAACAACTCTCGGGGAGCGCCTATATTAAAAAGGCTACAACCCGATACTTCGCGAACGCATCTAGCCATGCGAATCCGCTAATCGTAGCCGCCGCCGACTACGAACTTAACCCCTCTCGCTACCGTCGCCCGCGCCATTTTCTTACCGATCCCCCCTTACATCCCTTCTTTCCGCTCCGGATACGGACGACGACGAAGTAGTAGAACCCCTAGCCCGCGGACCGGTGCGCTTAGTAAACCCCCTCTCTCCCCCCATAGCAACTGCCCAAGCCGAGGCCGTTCCTCCTTGAGGCGTCTTCAGTTAATTGCTCCTCTGGCTAAAGCTGTAAAGGCCTCACGGCCAACAGCGTATATCACTCAAACACACACACACAACTCTCGGGGAGAGTGGCAGGCCCCGCCAGACACACCACCCGTCCGGCTGGAAGATCTTCCCTTTGACAAATCCTGCCACAACTTTCCTGCCATATACACATAAACCTGCCTCTTCAATCACTCCGTCCAATGGTGAAAACCGTATGAAAATCCGTTCGGTAATTGAGTTTACCGCGTTTACACAGACAGACGCAGCGGGGGGGGGGGGGGGGACTTGTTGTCTTGTTTTATAATATGTAGTGATTACAACAGTAATTGTATCTTTATGCCACTGGAGTATCAATAAACGATAATTTCACTGAGTTATCGTAACGTGCCGCGTTATGTTTATTTAGTCATAGCGAATAAGAGCTTAGGTAGTGGAGAAGCGCCTTGATGAACAAACTTCGCGCACTTCGTTATAAGTTCTGTAACTTGTTCGGCCATTACTACTGCGGTACTATAAAGCGCTCGCGAATAATGCGCTTTGGGATCACGAGGTCCTGGGTTCAAATTCTAGGTCGAACAAATGTAGTTTTTCTGTCGATAAACTCCTAGTATCACTTCAAAGTCTGGAATTGTGCCCGGTATATGGCAATAGGCTCGCTCCCTATTACATGTGACCTAACATCGTCAGCCAAAAGTACCCACTTTAACACAGTAAACTTCTGCCACCCCCACTTGGGGAATATAGACATAGGGGTATTTCTTTTAAATTATTACTGACTGAAACTGTATTTTAGACCAAGGTCGTGAAAGAATGGTTGCCTAGAACGGAATGGAAACCCATACAATGTCATCGCCCCATCAGCTAAATGGAGTGATGACTTCTTGAGTTATAACTCGTTTTACCATCGTCTATATCATCACGCCAGATCCCTTGGGGGGTGCAGAGAGTACAGAGTTCCAACATGTTCTTTCTTCTTCGTTCTCTCATAGTTCGTCACATACACGTTCGCCGGTAACGGAGACTCTTGATTTATCCTTCAGATAAGACTCGGTCTTTTTGGTCATGCTAAGATAGTCTAGGTCTTCCCCGGTACCTACATCCTTCCACTTTCGCATTGTATATCTGTTTTGACATTCTTTCTTCTGACATTCTTTCTATATGCCCGAACCAACAGAGCATACCTTTTCTCATTTACACCGATACTATCTTGGTATTCATAATTTCTTTTATTATTTCTACTATCCCCCTTTTTCTACTCGTACTTATTTAGCTACTTAGCCTTGTTTTGGTTAGCCAGTCATGTCCCTTTTGAAAAATGTTTTACTTACCTTACCTTACCATATAGGTACTGCTGTAGGGAGCGGCTATGCCCAGGAGTGGACTGATACGGGCTGATAATGATGATGAGGCACTGTTAGCTGCAGATGCTTTTTTAATGGAAAAGTGGTGGTTCTGATATGGTTGTTTGACCATATCAGAATAACTATTTCAACTTCGTTTTGTTTGTTCATTATCACCGATATCATAATTATTACGATTTTTGTGTTGTGTTTTGTGTGTGAAGAAAAGTGAGATAGGTCTTGACCCCTTCTATGATTTGTTTAGACTGAGCATTGCTAACAAAACTGGCACATAAAATAGGTCTCAATTACGCACTGTGTATGTAATGCCAGTGTTCGATTTATTCAAGAGCTGTCAGGGTGTGCGTTCTCGTGTCTCTGGGTACTACAATTTATCTACATCCAAACGAGTGATTCATCTAAGCTTTCAATATTACCAGTATCGAAGAAAGTTTTATTTTTTATAATTTTTAAACTTATCCCCTCACTAGGATTTATTCCTGTGTTGTGGGTGCGTTTACAAACATCAAAATTCACATACCCAAATACTCAGATCGGGACAAATTATTGTGGATCACACAAAATTTGTCCCGTGCGGGAATCGAACCCGCGACTTTTGGACACAGTGGGCGGAGCGGCTTAAGCTTTTAACCACTGCACTAAATCATCCGTCCGTCCGTCCGTTTTTCGGTTTCAGTTTTATGCTGCTACTCTCGTGGCCCCACAGCTACGACGCCCACACCGGTAAAAATAGACTTAAGACACGATACTCAAGTTAAAACACCTATTATATGGCTCAGTATCGAGATAAGCGTCTCATAACTACCTACATTTAGTACTTGACTTTTCTTAGCTCTAGGTTACATAATAGGTCACTAAGATGGCGGTGGAAAATAGCGTAAATTTAATCTATAATTTAAAATCGACCAATATTTAAATAATAATAAATATGTGACTGCCTAGTTGGTCTAGTCCATGGTTCAAATCCTAGGTCGGGCAAATGTAGTTTTTCTATCGATAAATTCCCAGTAGCAGGCCGGAGTCTGGAATTGTGCCCGGTGTATGGCAATAGGCTCACTCTCTATTACATGAGATCTAACCTCGTCGGCGCAGTACACTTCTGACACCCTCGCTTGGGGAATATAGGTGTGACGGTGTGTGTTTAAATATATATGTTACTGGAAATGTATGATCGAGAATTAAAGACAATTCCTAGGATATTTATATGTTACTGAAAATGTATGTAATCCGTTATTTTACGCAATTCCTAGAAAATGTATATAATTTCCTAGGTAATGTATGAATGAAGGGAAATACTACGAAATCTGTAAATAATGAACAATAACGGCATAAAACACGTAGTAAGTTTGCGACATAAGCTACATTACAGAAAAAGTCGGTTAGTTTATGTTAGACTTGTGATAACTGCAATAAAATCCGCAGGGGGGCCTTGGGTTTGCGGACGCGAGGAGCGGGGGGCTTGAGCGTCCCTCACGCGCGACCCCCGAGGAGGACGGTCGCGTGCGTGTCCGTATATGAAATGTACTCTGTGGCCGCGTGGTGTGGCCCTCGTCGCCGTGAGCACTGTGTCGGTGGAGGGGGAAGCGTGTTATCAAGCTCCTCCCCGACGGCGGGCTCATCGGAGCGCGGCATAAGAGGGACACCGGTTATATACAGAGATCCCGGAGCTCCTCCAAAGTGCTGATGTAGGTCACCCTTGGGTTTTTAATCGGCAGGAATCCGACACTCGCGAGTTTCGCCTGAAGCTCGAGGAAGTCCTATGGAGGATATTCCCCAAGTAAAAAAGTATAAGTAAAGTTCATAATTGTAAGGGGGTTTGGATCATAGCCAGATGGGCATCGACGTCGAGGCAGGCCCAGGAGGCGTTGGCGTGACGACTTGGATGCATTTCGGATAAGGCTGATAACAGATCGGTTTGGAATGTTATCTTTGCCCCGCTGTGGGACAATATAGGTTAAAAGGTTAGACTTGTGATAATCATGGAAACCAATTTGGACAGGAAGCTACGATTATTTGCCGCATTGTGGCAGAGGCCAAGACTACACAAATGGATCAGGGATGGCCCGTCATACTAAAATTTTTGCTCTCATCTCCAAAACTTGTGTGGTCTTGAATATTAATGTGTAATTACTGTTGGTGGTTTAATATTTTCGTTTGTGCTAAGTGAAGGTATAGGATAACAAAGAGACGAAACGTGACTTCAATATCTACCGCCTGATGTAATTAGTCTGTGGAGTATTCACGACTCGAGGAATTGAAGTGAGGCTATACAGGAATTACATTTTCATCAGTGATAATGAAATGAACATTAATTCATTATATAAAATAATAAACACCGACACTTCTATATTCCCCAAGCGGGGGTGGCAGAGGTGTACTGAGTACACCCACTTTTCGCCGACGGTTAGGTCTCATGTACTACGGGACGAGCCTATTGCCAAATACCGGGCACAATTCCAGATTCCGGACTCATACTGGGAAGTTTTCGTTAAAAGACAGAAAAGAAGAAGAAAAACTTCATTTGGCCGACCTAGGATTTGACCCAGGACCTCGAGATCACCCAGCGATGCGCTTTAATGGCAGACCAACGAGGCAGTTAATTTATCATAAAACTTGATTTAATAAGCTACTTCTATATCTAAACTTTCATCTATTTGAAACACTGCATTCTAAAAGGCGTCATAATGAAATTCAAATCCTGCTCATAGTACAGCTCTATATTCCAATAGCATTTTATGTATGGCCCCTAGAATATATAATAAAATTCCTGGATACATTAGAAAGCACACTGATTTAAATGTATTCAAAAATAGCCTGCTCGAACTGCTAAATAAAAAGACATACTATTCTGTGTGAATTTCTTAATGATACAATAACATCCTAAGGCATAAAAGAGTGCTGACATTGGTTTTGTTAAGAATAATGATTTATTATTAATTAATTAAATTGTACTCGTAATTATAATTATTTTTATTGATTGTTATTGTAAGTTATAACTAATATTTTGTACACCATTGAATGGCCAAACATAGCGCTCATAAATAACTACTTAAAGATTACTACCTCTTTAACCTATGTTTCACATCTAAATAATTTGAATTGAATTGAATATCTATCTATCTTTATCATCACGCCAGGTCCCTTACGGGGTGGGCAGAGAGTACAGAGTTACAACAGGCTCTTTCCTTACATACTTCTCTGGCTTCCTCTACTCTCATAGTTCGTCGTTCAATAAGCTACTTGATACTAACAAAACCGTAATACACAACCGAACAATCATAAAAGGAAAATGACTCTATATCACAATTCAAAACCACTCGACCACCACAAACATATACAGTCGTATAAGGAACTAACGCTGGCATCAAGTGAAGTGTCACTTCATGACAGTCGCAGAGTTACCGCTTGCTATGAAATTTTCCCAAGTTCTTTTTCAAATTAGTAACTGTGTGTCTACCTGTTGCAAAAATTCCCTGAAAGTACGACAATTTTAGTAAATGATAACCTTAATTTCACATCAACGCCCCCCCCCCCCTCTATCAAAGTCATCTATAGGCCAAAATATCCTTGTCGTGCTATTTATACTATGTTTTTCCTCTATAACCGTACTTCTTTGTGCAGTGTCATTAATTGCCGATCGATCATATAAATTTTATTTGAATTTTATTCTACGGCGAGCATTCATAACTTAGAATAATGATTTATCGTCGCTGATAGGGCAAAACTGTGTAACTAACAACAGACAATACGGTGTAAATTATCCATTCCGATCTCGATCTAACCTATTCGCGCCTTTATTGATAAGGCGACAACCGGATATTTCGCGAACGCATCCAATCATAGCAATCCGCTAATCGTAGCCGCCGCTGACTACGAACCTAATTCCCCTCTTATCAGCCGCTACCGTCGTCCGCGGCATGTTCTCACCCACCCTCCCGATGCCCTTACATCCCTTCTTTCGGAGACAGATACCGCACACAGGATCAGCCACGAGCCAAAAGATGCTTGTCGCAATAACAAAATTTCGGATCATCTAGAAGATTAGACCGCGTGGGATTGAAATGCCATGTTATTAATAGTGAAGCTATGTATTTTTCTTTTGTAATTACGGCAATGTTAAAGCGTAGCGTGTTGTGCATGACGAGCTTGGGGTATTGCTGCTTTGTAGACACAATCTGGCTACCGTCTTTGGGTTCTGTTTTGGTCATGCTTACGGTCTTTGCTTGCGGTGGCTGTCTGGTGCGGGTCGCTGCCTTCCCTCCAATATGGTCGAGGGGAGTGATGGCTGTTCCAGCATTCATACTCAAGAACGGGTGTTGCTTGTGGGGACTGGTCCATCTGGAATCCTTTATACACTCTTTACAGATAACATCATTAGATTCATATCTCGATCGTAAGGCATCGCACTGGAGCTAGGTCGTAAACTATTTAATTGTAATCTTAACATTGTATCCACACCATATGATTGAAAAATAAAAGAGAAAGAGTAGTAGTAAATAAAAAAGACAATCCCTCTGAGATTCTTCGCCGGATCTTCTCAGCGGAGGCCGCGTTCCGATCCGATGGTAGATTAGTAGCTAAATTAGAATAAAATGTAAATTGACTATTCGTAGGCCCCGCAGGGCTTATACAAAATTAATTATTTGAGCTTGAGTTTGCAATGTACAAAGTGACACTTTTTAAGCCAAGTTTAAAACTTCTGTGGCGCAAATATCGAACATCAAACATTGGTCCTTATTCGCTATGACGAAACGCGACGCGTTATTTCGTGAGATGATCCTTATATGGTATTCTGTATGGCATGAGACCGAGGGTATATGATTATTGCACATAGATATGGTAACGCACCGTGTTGCCTTCTATTTGGAAACCATCCTAACCCTACCTGCTCACTTGTATAATGAAGCCATTAAATGTAGATTTAGTCAGAGTTTTCGGGATAAAAAAGGGTAAAAATAGGCTTTTTCCGGATTGCGCGTTACGAATATTTAGGTGGGTGTTTAAAGGGAATTAAACACTTTAGATTTTCATGGTAATTCCACGTCGGCTTAGTTAGGGGTAAAAGGTACATTTTCAGATAAAAATGTGCGGATCCGTTGCAGTAACTGTTTGGTAATTTGAGAATAAGAAAGAAAAAGAAAAAGGAATTTTGGCGATAAGTCGAAGAGTGATGTTGTCAGTTTATTTTAATTTCCAAAACTTTCGTTATTTCGAATAATAATGTGTAATGTTATATTATAAATATTGAGTCTTCAAAGTCTTCAAAGACTGAATGCGATGACTGAAGGGGTAAAAATGTCTAATGATCTAGTGATAAACCACCTATTGTATGCAGATGACGCGGTTTTGATAGCGCCAACAGCCACTGATCTGCAAACACTAGTCACAGTTATGAGAGACGACTGCATGAACAATGGCTTACATTTGAATGTGAAGAAAACTAAAATTATGGTTTTCGAACGGGAAGAAACCAGAACGAATGCAAGGATTGTGGTTGGTAACGATGTGCTGGAGCAAGTGAATGAGTTTGTATATCTTGGATGCGCCTTCAGTAAGGATGGGAAATACACCGCTGATATAGAGAGAAGAGTGAATGCAGGTAATAGAGTGAATGGTGCGATGGGAAGGCTACTTGGGAGCCGGCACTTAAGCCAAAAGGCGCAGCTGGCCATGCATAACGGAGTGCTTGTCCCAACGCTGTTATATGGCAGTGAGAGTTGGGTATGTAAGAAGGAGAACGAAAGCAGGATAAATGCGGTCGAAATGCGATCTCTGCGGAAGATGTGCGGAGTCACGCTGACCGACCGTATTCGCAACAGCGTAGTAAGAAAGCGAGTAGGTATGAAAGATAGTATCGGTGTAAAGATGAGAAAGGGTATGCTCCGTTGGTTCGGGCATATAGAAAGAATGCCAGAAGAAAGAATGACAAAACAGATATACAATGCGAAAGTGGAAGGATGTAGGTGCCTTTTTGATTTCTCTCATAACGGCTGTCGCAATGGGTATCCATCGCTTTACTATCCAGGGTGGAGTATTTCATCAATTTCATTATCATCGTTATCATCAAGTTCATCGGGGAGTTGAATTAATTTAGAAATTTAACCTTACAAACACGATAATGCATCTCACTGGTCATTGGCAAAATACACTTAAATATAGGGTGAAGCCTTTAAGAAGAAGAAGAAGAAGAAAAAAAATCTCGCATTGGTTCCACACATGGATATATTACCCAAAACTTGAGCAATCTGCGAAAACACTTAGAGCCCTACTTCTCTTTCTAAGTACGGTGACAAAAAATTAGTACGATTATGGACTTGTTGACATCTAATTAACGTATAATTCTCGTCCACTGTTTATCACCGTAATTTTTTCTTTCCACGCATATGCCACATTTTTAATAAGTAGTAGTCAAAGTTTTTGAGTAAATTGCCCATTCACTATATTTTTTTCACAATCTGTAAATTCAGCTTCAAATGTTGCAAAAATTATGGATAGTCTTCTAAGGCCGTTTTTATGTATCTATAACGGTTAAGATAGCTTACTTATAGCCTTACTGTCCCATCTTAAAAATGCACCCTGTATTTACAAACGAATTGAGAATCTTGTTCGTTTTGAACTCGGTTATAAATAGTTCAGCGTAATTAAACCATATCATAAATAGGTATAGTCCGTATAAATTCTACCTTATGGTCACCGTACTACATCGTAGCGAGACACCGGGCTCCAGGTTATTGCTCTAACTCAGCATGGCTTCTCGAGTTGTTTAAATCATAGAAAATTCAGTGTTGTATTTGTAAGAGTTTAATTTCCTCTAGCAATATTTTGATATCAATCCGTGTTGGGTAATAAATTCATGGTTCCACAAGAAGCTTGTGGCCAAAATTGGAACTTGTGTCATTAAGTGAAATATCACTTCAGGACAGTCGCAGAGTTGCTTTTTGCTATGGAATTTACCCAAGTTCTTTTTTTAAGTAATGAAACTGAAATGCACGGGTGACGCCACACAGCGCAGCCCTGCTAGGCGCAATGGCAAACGTGACGACCCGCCGCCGTCGTGCTCGACGCAATTACAAACGAAGCACGGGTGGAGCGAGACGCCAATACGCTTGAAAGCTTGGTCGTTAGTGTTGGTCGGCGCGACGTCGCTCCCGCAGTGTGTGCCACACGAGCGCTTCTCGAGCGCTCCCGTCGCGCTCCGTCAGCTATTTGAAAACAAACCTTTCATCACTTGACCAAGCCGTCTATCATCTTAAGTTAATTTTAAAAATATTAACAGTATCCGGGACTTTAATTGATAAAGCTCAGAAAAAAGTAATTTAGGCAGGCAAAATAACAGATTTATCTTAATTTCCACGATATTTTGTCTAGTTGCGTATAGGTAATGCGCGTAGCAATCATGTGGTCCTTGGCTAGAAAAATTCCCAGTATCAGCCCGGAATTGTGCCCGGTAAAATGTCAATAGGCGCACTATTTATTATATGGAACCTATCGTCGGCGAAAAGTGGGTGAACACAGCATACCTCTACCACTCCCGCTTGAAGAAAATAAGTGTAACGGTCTGTGCTATAACACATTGTAGCATTCGTGAAATGGACTCACACATGAAGGTTTACGATAGAATTAGCCGTTGGGTAGTAGAAACCCTCTCAGTTTGAGAGAAAGCCCGTGCCCAACGGAGGGACAGTTTCTTAACAGAGCTAATATTATATAATATGGTAGAGGCCGCATAGTTACCGTGTTCGTGGTGCATGAACGACGCCGCTGAGCGCCTTCTCTCGCTTCCTGCACTTGGCGCGTCGGTTCTGGAACCACACCTGCGAACGACATAAACGTTATAACACACATTTTAAGGTGCCGGACCTCAATCGGTAAAAACGGAAGCCTGATCCTAAATCACATTGTTCAACGTCTGTTTGTTGGATGGTTAAAGGTTTGGTCAAATAGCGGACGGAGCGCGACGGGAGCGCCACGCATAAGCTCAGCTGCGTTCGGCTGTGACGTTTGCCGTCGTGCCGAGCTGGGCTGCGCTGTGTAGCGTATCCCGTATATTTCAGTACATTACAACTCCCCAAGCCGCGCCACCGTCGCGTTCCTATCGCGCTGCGTCGGCTATGTGGCGAAACCTTAAGACCCTTTTTCAAGAACGGGTATCGATATCAAGTTGAACTTTATGTCAAATGTGAACAATTACAGACCCTTGCTGGTAAAAAATAAAGCTTATAACTCAATATAATCAACAGATTTAGCGCAGTGGTTAAGAGCTTAAGCCGCTCCACCCATTGTGTCTAATAGTCGCGGGTTCGATTCCCGCACGGGATAAATCTTTGTGTGACCCACAATTATTTGATTTTGGGTATTTGTGTATGTGAATTTTCATGTTTGTAAACGCACCCGATGACAAAGAAATAAATCCTAGTTGTGGGGCTACGTTTTTCAAAAAATAGGGATAGATTTAGCTATTAAAACTCACTCATCAAAATAACTACTATCTTGATATTTGTAATTTTTGTCCGGCGTTGACAATTTAGATGTTGGTAACCCTGCAACCACTCGGTCTTATAGCTCTACCACGAGTTTTTGATGCATTTACGCACGGTATTATGTATCGAAATTAAATCAATCAACTATTGGCAATAGAGATTTTTGGTTTCCTAAGTTTTCTCTAGTGGTCGCTGTAACATTTTTTTTAAATTATTATCGATTCCGATAATTTTATTTTAGATTTATGCGTGCGTGCGTACTTGCGTCTGTGTGTGTGTATGTGTGTGTGAATGATCTACGCTTTTGGCCACGAGGCCTTTACAGCTTCACCGGACAAGAGGGCAGTCGTGTTTGGGCGGCATGTTGCCTTATTAGGAGCTAGGATTCGGAACTCAGTCTAACTTTTAGCTCTTCAGGTCATTACTGAGTCAACGAGCCACTTTTTCAGCCCTATCGTCAGTTTAAATCGCTGATCAAGGCCTAAATAAAAAGAGTAGTCCTTGTCACATTTTTTGGTAAAATGATTATCGATTCGGATTTTTATTTTTTGGAAATACTATGTATAGATTTGAGAATTTTTTTTTGTTTACATTTAAATTTGAACTCTTGTAAATATATCGATAGTGAATTTGAGTTTCGTCATTCATGGTAGAGCTACAGGTTATAAATAAAAATAACTCATGCCCACTTCAAAGTGATGATAACTCAATTACGAAGCTGTCAGTAGAGGCAAGAGGGAAGTGGGAGCAGGGTGGTAGAGGCACAGGGAAATATAAATTAGTTTTGTTTACTTGCACTTGTTTTACCCGCTATTTTTAAAGAGTATACCTAAAGGTTGTTTCATATTCGCGGTATAAACTTTCCGTTTTAAAGCCTATATTTCCGAACTGACAGTTTCCTGACTAATATTTTTATCATAATCAATGTTAAATTTTTTTTTAAAACGTAGTCCCACTCTAGGATTAATTCCTGTGTCGTGGGTGCATGAAAACTCACATCCACAAATACCCAGACCGAAACAAATAATTGTGGATCACACAAAGATTTTTCCCGTGCGGGAATCCAACCCACGACTTTTAGATAGAGTGGGCGGAGCGGCTTAAGCTCTTAACCACTGCGCTAAATTGTCCGTCCGCTAAATTTAATAGTATATGTAATAAAACTCATTTTCGCACAACCGTATTCATGCACTTATTACGCATTTTTACGTTACGAAATATGTAAACCATTTTGACATTAATTGTTAAACCATTGAGGAATGTTATAATCGCTAATTTGGACCTATTTTGACGTAAATCAAAGAGTATATAATCACTACGTTTTAAACATAAACTAGTGGTCGCCCATAGGTCGACCTACTCTTTCATCGTTTGCTGGTTATGTTTGACATTCAGTAAGACTTTAGACAAATAATATTAAAGACAAACATCAATTTGAAGTGTATTGTGTCAAATACGTGGTAGTGTGTGTAATGTTTTTTATTGATTTAATGTATTTTTTATGCATAATTTTTAAAAAATATTAGCATTCCCCACTCCTTCTCTATATAAACTATGAGTGTGGGAAATTTCATACTCCTCCGTCCGCACAATTTTCGTAAAAAGGGGTACAAAGTTTTTGCTTCACGTATTAATATAATGATAATATGTACTGTCCATGAAATCCATGGTACTGTCATATAAGGATCTTGTAGCCCGCGGCCAAAATCGAAACTAACGCTGTCATCAAGTGAAATGTCACTTCATCCAGTCGCAGAGTTGACGTTTGCTGATTAATTTACCCAAGTTCTTTACCCAAGTTAGTAACCGTGCGGAACCACCTGTTGAAATATTTCTCTGAAAGTAGAAAATTTTACTAAATGATAACCCTAATTTCACCTAAACTAATTTCGCCATCAAAGTCAATGTCATCAACAGGCTAAAATATCCTTGTCCCTATCGTCCGCTAGCTCGTAAGCTTGATTTTGTTATCATAACTCATTACATCGTATAAAGACGAGTCCACTAAGTTTATGCCGATTGTTCTTAGCGGTCTAGTGATTTAAAAAAGATGAAAATTGCCTCAGAACCAACAAACATTTGACCCATGCCATCATTAATTATCTATTTTACTAAAATAATGGCAAATATCTGTATCTAACGGACAATTTGCAATCTAAAACGAATATTTCAAAGTATTGTAAGTACTCATATTAAAGTCGCCGACATCTTAACTAAATGTCAACACACAATATAACCTCATATGTATTAATGGCTACTGAATTATAACCTCAAAATCTAATACTTTTTGTGCAGTATTGCGATTCCCCCGCTTGTCCGTTAAATAATAAATGCGTTAAGAGAATTTATGGATGACTTGAAATCATACAAGTATTTTTTCACTGCAGTTGATTTTGGGGCAAATCATGTGTGGGCGCAGAACAATGTCCTTTGTGTATTTTGCAGCATATAACTATAAAATCAAATATTTTTATTTCAGATTTATTCAGTCCATGAGAGTTGTTAGTGATGAATTAGTAATAGCTTGTGCTTATACGCTACGTTAATAATGTTGGTACTATATTGAGCAATTTCCTATCACTTTAGAACAGGACTAACGAGTCTTGAGTGCATCATAAGATCTGTCCCCACCCTTCTGAAAAGACAGGCGTGACGTTAGCTATTTATTTACGTGCAGTGTGCACCCATAACTACCTCTGTTCCGGCTTGGACGCCTGCCGATGTCGTAGCTCACGCGTGGCTAGCCCAACGTTCCTCCCATCGTCGCTGCAGGCACAACAGGCGTTCATTCAAGACGTTCACTCGAACATTCACTCATATACATTCATCTATTCACTCTTTTAAAATGGTACATTCCTCTTCCAACCGTCGCCACACGCTCAAAAAGACTTCATAATTATAAAAATCTAAATTGTAAAATTAACGACATAAAATACATTCTTAATTCAAAACTGAGTTTCATTGGCTCCAGTAAGTTATAAGACAACCTCCACCCAATGTTTTTGGATGGGACAGTCCTATCTGTAAACAATTATTTTCGGAGTGAGAAAAATCATGTTCAAACTTCAGACTATATACACAAAATTAATGATTTAGAATGAAAAAACAGTTATTCAACAATACAAGATCAATAGAATAAGAGCAATTACAAGCACATAAACTAGACAGAGGGTGTGTGGAGTCGAAAAGGTCTCTGGTATTCTGATTTGTGTTCAATTGACCAATGAAGCACCCCTACTTAATTAAAACACAAGCGTAGGACTATAATTACTTAATTTAGAATTACCATCATCGATATATCATAACAAGATATACAATTCCGTTCAAAAGTTACACTAAAAAGTCCCTAAATCCACGCGAGTAGTTATAGTTATGACATAAACATCAATTAGGGCAACTTGTATCTTACTCGTACAACTTAAAGTTGTTTTTGCAGGAAAGCGGATATCTGTTAATTTTTTAGTACCGTCCACTTTTGCCTGTCTTTTGGTAGAGCCATTTTTCGCGCAGTGAGCGGGTATCTACCTATATTTGATCGATGACTACCACCTATTTTTACTATCTAGACTAACAGTAAGTTAAAAAATATGTATATAGCTTACCAAAGTATTGTGTCACAACAATATTGTGGTTATAATTTGCTCAGCGGGCGGTCTTACTGCAGGGCTGCCACGAGAGGTAAGATTTTTCTCGCGCCGGCATCGATATATTCGTACTAAATTACGGATCACGGACAAAATTACGGACGGACTTAATTACGGAAGACGGACGATTTAGCGCAGTGGTTAAGAGCTTAAGCTGCTCCGCCCACTGTGTCTAATAGTCGCGGGTGCGATTCGGTCTGGGTATTTGTGTATGTGAATTTTCGTGTTTGTAAACTCACCCACGACACAGGAGAGTAAATCTTAGTGTGGGGCTACGCTTAAAAAAAGACAGCTAAAACGGCCACGTTTTAAAATACTTACGCATCTACCTAGGCATAGCTAGCAAGTGTAGGTATTAGTTTTCAATTATTAATGACCTCAGGTCTTTTATTAAAGTAGTTTTACCAAATTGTAGTATTTTAAAGCGTCCTCACGTGAGCTAGGATTGGGTAGAACTAATTCGAAATAAGACAACATGCGTAGTTGTGCTCATATTTTTCGGGTCGCTTTTCGGGACTGTCATATTGATGCGAGCGGGAAGAAATATGGCAGCCCATGATTCGCGTCTTGTACGCAAGTCAAAATAGTCTTGTCTATATGTCAATACAACGAATACTAATCGAATTGACATGCAGCTACTGCACGGTACAAACGTAGTCGCACAGTCGCGTTTACTTACCCGCTAACAAGCTACGTCTTCACGTAAACGTAAAAAATGAAATTGTGTGTCTGTCTGTATGTGTGTGAATGATTTACGCTGTTGGCTGCGGGGCCTTTACAGCTTCACTGGATAAGAGGTCGAGCAACCACTACGCTCGAGCCAGAAGGGCAAGGGGGCAACTAGCTCAAGGAGGAACGGCCTCGGCTGGTGCAGTTGCTATGGGGTGGGCATATACTAGGTGTCTCGCCGTGGTGCTCTGCACCGGCTGGCGGGCAAGAAATTCTGCGACCTCGCCGGCGAGGTCGGTGTTTGATCCTGTGTGCGGTATCTGTATCCAAAAGAAGGGATGTAAGGGCATCGGGAGGGTCGGTGAGAACATGCCGCGGATGGCGGTAGCGGCTGATAGGAGGGGAAAAGGAAATTGTGTCTATTGCACCATATAAGAAGATAAAACTAATTGTTAAACTAAAATATGCGTAACGGAGGCGTATTGCAAAGTATTATTCGGTTTGTGATTGTGTGAATTTGTCTTCACCGGGTCCCGTACTGAGGTAGCTTGAAGGTACTTCTTTCGTTTTTGTTCTTTCGTGGTCAATGCAGTACGCTTCTTCAAACGAGTTTTTTCGTATTACGCTTTGTTGCGGAACGTCATCCTAGACAAAAGAACGTAAGAAATAATTAATTGAAAAACACCTTTTTAAAAACAAGCCTTTATAGCAAAAACATAACGAAGATGTCTTGCTTAGGTAAGAAGTTCGTATCGCTCTCTTCTTGCTGTATCATCAGACCCTGGACATCGCTAAAGTACTCGTCTAAAGTACTCGTCAAGACAAATTCAACGAGCTTAAACACGGCGGGGTTATATTGAGTAGTTGGGTGGTTTCATTGGTTACCTTTCGGCTTCGTTATCAGACCCTAAATAGTATCTGGTTGCATAGTGCTTGTCAATATTAACCTAAAAGCGTAAATACGAGGGGGTTACGTAATCCACATGTTCCTATAGCTACTCTTACTATTCTCCGACTATCATCAACCAGTTCCATGGTACTATATTTTCCATTGTCACCGAAATTACACACGTTTGCCTAATTTCAGCTGAATCAGATTCCCGCAAGTGCTTGAAAAATGGATCACAAGATTTCAACCGGAAAGACAGACAGACCGTCACATACGAACATTGCAAGTTAAATAAACGCTTGTTAAAAAAATTACCTCACGCCTGGGGCGACAAAACCCGTAACATATTTCTTATCTCGCGCTTCTGACTAGAGCTGCAGCAGGCTTAGCATTCTTTTCAAAAATTGTATTGACGTATAGACCACATATTGATTTGCGTACAAAACTTGAATCACGGGTCTACAGAATTTTGTCGCATTAAAGAAATGTCTTTCTGCCCGTGATAGCCCTACTGTTGAGCTGGTGGGATAAAACTATCGCATTTGTAAAGTAAGCAAATAGTTTTTAATAGCTCCGTTTAACAAGAGTTCTTTGGAGTTATTAAGTAAATAGAATTTCCTTGCGGTTTTGCTCCAGTCTGAATAAATAACGTTAGCTTGCACCAAAGTATGTCTTGTTGGTCTAGTGGCGTGTGGCTGGTCAGTCGTGAGGCCTTGGGTTCGACTCTTAGGTCGAATACAGTGTTATCCTTGGGGTTCTTTTATCCAAAAATTCATCCATAGTAACCGACGCGTTAGTTTTTATTTTGTAAATGAAAGGACTATACTGATGATACCATGAGTCTAAGGCCAGTATTACAGAACGAATATCAGTCGTGAATCTTGTTTTCAGACTAAAATTTTAGTACAAAAATCAGTTTTTATACCTAGATTCACGATTGATTTCGTTCTGTAATACGGGCCTTAGTACATTTACGTTTAATCTATACCTAAATCCAATGTTGGGCAACTATTTCTTGATTTGTAGAAGTCAAGAGTCTCCGTAACCGGCGAGTGTGTATGAGACGAACTATGAGAGTGGAGGAAGCCAGAGAGGTATGTAAGGAAAGAACCTGTTGGAACTCTGTACTCTCTGCCTACCCTGCGAGGGAGCTGGCGTGATGATATAGATAGATCAATTAAAAATTTAATTGCAATTAAATTAATCTCCCTAAGGTTCTCCTGAATAACAATGCCGATTGGTCGTAAAACGCCTTGCCCCTCCCGTGACCATGGATGCTACAAAGCACCCAAAACGTGGAGAACTTCAAAATCAAAAATGGAATCCGGACTGATCTTCTTCTTGGCGTTACGACGGCCAACATGATGATAATTACGGAGTGCTTATCCCAACGCTGTTATATGGCAGTGAGAGTTGAGTATGTAAGGAGAAGAATGAGAGCAGGATGGATGCGGTCGAAATGCGAACTTTGCGGAGTCAAGCTGACCGACCGTACTCACAACAGCGTAGTAAGAAAGTATGTAGATATAAAAGATTGTATCGACGTAAAGATGAGAAAGGGTATGCTCCGATGGTTCGAGCATATAGACAGGATGTCGGAAGAAAGAATGACAAAATAGATGTACGATGCAAAAGTGGAAAGATGTAGGTACCGGGGAAGACCTAGACTAGATAGTAATGGTAAGATTACCATGACCAAATAGACCGTGTCTTATCTGAAGGGCAAGTCAAGAGTCTCCGTAACCGGCGAGCGTGTATGAGACGAACTATAAGAGTGGGGAAGCCACAGGTATGTAAGGAAAGAACCTGTGGGAACTCTGTACTCTCTGCCTACCCCGCAAGGGCACTGGCGTTATGATATAGATAGATAGATAGATGCGGCCTATGGATATATGGCGGCGTATGGATGCGGCCCACAAGGTGGCCACGCCGATTGCATTGTCGGTAGCAGACATCAAATCAAGCTTTGTGCAGGTGATAGGGCACGCAGAGCATGCTATAATAAGGTGGGACATCGTTTGGGTTGCACCGCACAAACACCAGATTAGTACTGTCTGCGAATATACAGATAGATAATTAAAACGGAAATATTTAAATTGCAATTAAATTGATTTCAAAATTAATTTTTGCATAACTGAGCTTAATAAACCCATCTATTTAGCCCATTCTGTATTGTACTCCCATACCCTATGAACGCAATGTATACACAAATAATTGTAAAACTCATTTTTAAAAGAGTAACTGTATAACATTTGGGGTCTAGAAGTACTAGGTGTAGGTAGATCCTACAGGATGCACTAATAAAACCACCTGTTAGGTATCTTCTTAAACTGTATTAGATCCATGAGGGGTGTCTTTTAGAACTATGCTTAAGATCTAACTAGAGGTGTGTAACTCAGCTCTGAACCAACTCAATGAATCAGATCACACGAGTTTGAGCCGTTGAACTACAGCTTAACAACAAAATGACTAGCTCACGGCTCAATCCGGCTCTTATTGTATCTGTGACTCCCTCCACAGATTAGCTTCGCAATTATTGTACAACTCAAAAATCTGAATCAAAATCTGAATCGAAATCAAAATCTGAATGATTTAAATTATAATTTGTTAGTATATATTGATAGTTAAACATGTAAAAATAAATAGTTAGGTAATAAAAAATTACTTAAATGTAAACTCTAAAGTAAGAAAATGAAACGTAATAACTATCTTTCACTTCAATTTTAAGTAACTACCTAATTAAATATACCAAATAGATTTCTACCTTATTATGTGATTGACTCGGTATTATACAAAATGGCGATGCAAACAAACGAATTAACCTGTTATCTATTCTTCTGATTTGCGCGGGGCAAATGAATGAGTGAGTAAGTGGGATCGTTGAGCGTGGCTAAATCCGAAGTTGTAGAAAGCGATAGCAATACCATTTTAAACTTGCTTAAATCGGGCCGGGCCACCCTCCGCGCTATGGACTAGCTCGGCGGAGTCGAACGAACTATGGCAGCACAGTCGGCTCAATTCAGCACGCGGCTCGCATTGCGCGGGTGGCAGATACGAGTAGGTATCTACATATTGAGCTGATCTGCGAGCTGAGTCATTGAACCGGCTCACACACCTGAGCTGTGAGCTATTATGTAGCTCGCGTATTTTTGATGAGTTACCCACGTCTAGATCTAACCATATAAAAAAAACTATCGACTATATGACCTGTATAAAAAACTGAATACCGCGATTCACATTTCCGGGCGTCGCCGCAATGAGCGCCATCTAGGGAGGTTATATGGAAACTAAAAATAATATAATACGTAAACCGTGGAGTTTCTTGCCTTTCTTTAGAGCCTTAAGTAATCTCTATCCTTTTCTTTCTTGACTATTCCTAAATATTTTTTGGTCTACGTGAATAAAAAACTTTTGATGTTGAGCTTAGCGTTCTGACGGCCAATTTTCATAATCAAAAGTTTACAAATTGCAGTCTCGATCTAATCTCGATGTCATAAATATCGAAAAGGGTGTTCTCGTAGAATATCAAATCCATCAATGACGTCGATCGAATCGAGATCGGACAAAAAATTGTACAAAATGTAAACGGTAATGCGATAAAATTTTGAATTGACATAATAAACGAATATATATTAACATGTGATCACAAAATATTTTAAATGAAAAAACTTAACATAATATCGAAACTAGAACCTTTAGCTAGATGGACCTACGACCTCAAAAAGGTCGCTGGGACAGACTGGATGCGGAAGGCGGAGGACCGTGTGCAATGGCGCGAGTTAGGAGAGGCATATGTCCAGCAGTGGACTACGATAGGCTGATTGATTGATTGATTGAATATCGAAATTAGACAAATATGATATTGAACGATATTTAAGTGGAGCAGAATACCAAATGTGAGTAAATTCATAATTAAATCTCAATGCAGTCAATATTCAGTCTCAGTGTCAATTAAATACGAGAATTAGCCTTCTGATATAAAATCAAGCGATAAGAAAAGTTTAATAGAGTTGCCCTCAATATCGAAGCAGGTGTCCCTGCGTACAGATATGGCTAGTCCTTAATCCACGAGAAGCCTAAGTTTGATTGAAAACTTTTCTTACCTAACCGTCGAATCTGAATCGATAGCGAGTTTAGAACTAATTTCAATATAATGGATATTCTGCGAAATGAATAATGGAAAGACAAGTTGTAAAGACTTTTAAAAGTTTTAACGCGTCAATTAAATATATGTCGACGATTGGATTTTTGGGATGGTCGTTTCAATGCTAGTAATAGTGAAAGGTGAGTTTATCTTCCTTTTGATAGTATCATTTCATATTGGCCGAACATAAAGGAAATCTTGAAATACCACTAGGATCCTGTCCGGGGCACTGATCTTCCTTGATATCCAAACTTTGGTAGCAAAATATTCGGGTTGAAGATTAATATTGTCACATGGTGCTGTGAGGTTAGCTACCCTCAAAACGTTCGACCGCGCGCCCCGTTGCCAATCGATTGACAATGCAGTGCCGCCCGCCATTTTATATCGACTATCTGTCATCATTCATTCGTCATCTGACAGCTGTCATCTGTCATCGCTTCACAACTATGGAGGGTAGAGGCCAGGAGAACCATCTCTGTGTATGAAAAAGTCCGTCGAGAAGCATCAAATTGTGGTGGCGCTCCCGTAGCAAGAGACGAATCTTAAAGATAGCGCCAAAAGTTATTAGAGTAGCATAGCGAATAAAACAAGGAATGAAAAATTTCCGCTTTGTGATGGAGCACTTCAAAATAATGATAAGATACTCAAACAACGAGATGGAAAATAATCACATATAATTTTCAAGCGCCTGAGTATTAGTAAATATCAAATGGAAGATTATATTCGAAAAAATAACAAAGTTCTAAAGAAAACTCTATTTTTCGTATAAAAATTCACAAAGGGAATTCACCCTCAAAATGAGATAATTGCGTGTTAAAAAAAAATTACAATTTATATAAAAATGTGGAAGTAATGATAAAAACGGTTTTACAGGCAATTAACGAATGTTTATTCTTACCACTAACAAATATAAATAAATATCTCTATTTATAACATATAAATATAAATTTATATGTTATAATTAATTCCCTGTTGGAACTCTGTACTCTCTGCCTATCCCGCGAGGGATTTGGCGTGATGTTATAGATAGATAGATATAAATTTATATTAAATATTGAAAATAATACAAGGCGTGCATTTAAGACAATATTTTGGCAGTTTTTCTGTTCATTTTTGACTGGCAGTTTTTCTGTTATTTTCAGACTTTGCTAAGAAATGGGCCCGCATAACAATATAAATATCTATAATTTTAGCAGTTAGGTCCTTTTCATGTTCCAAGCACCCAACTGTCGGCAAAACTATTTCTTTTTCGATGGTTTCCAGATTTGTAAAATTCTGCTTACATGAGAACTGTAACACACTGTTCCAATTGCTTGGTCAGTTCAAACAACTCATTACTAGCATACATTAGTCCCTCATATAAGTCCATTTTATAAATTACGTCATTTCATTGTAATTGTTTACCATCTTTCGCGTTCATCTGTATAGTTTGTAAGCAATTCACGCACTTAACAGTTTTTTGCAACTTGCGAACGATATAACCAGCAATCATACTGGACGGCATCACTGCTTACAGCCTCAATATAGTCATGGTCCTCATCTATAGAAGAACCTTCAACTAATTGTTCACCGCTTTCTGGAATGATATCAATGTTTTGAAGCCATAACTCTCGACCATCATCTGCAGGAGTTAAAACTTCTTTAGTATTGAGCAACCTTTTCAGAAGATTTTCGCCAGAAACATTCCACTCCTTTGGAGGTCGTAAAAGTGAAAAACAAGATGCCAATCGATACACTTTGGCAATCATTTTTGGATCTGGATGATCATTCATTCCACACGAATACCGCATGAAAAAAAATTTGAAATTAAAGATAAATGAGATAATTCAATAGACAATATGACGAATGTTTTCAATAATAGTAATAACATGTTTATTTGTGGAATTACCTCTAAAGGACCTTGAGATAAAGTAGCAGTCATCAAATATTTATATTCACATTTAGTTTTGAGCATATTCAAAATCTCAAGTGTAGCCTGCAATGTTACTTTAAGTCCGACAGAGGTATTCTTGGTCTCAGCTTTTTTTTTAAGTTTTTCCCAATCTCCGAGAAATTGCTGGAATTTTCGGATTGCCTAAAAAATGTATGACTTGAATGAGTTAAAAAATCATCAAAACCAGTCAATAAATAATTGATAAAACAATTACATATTTTTTGTATAAACACATATTATCTAGATTAGAAGATAATTTTATTGATATTAAAAATAAAAGACCAACACTGCATTAAAAGAACATTGCTCACAACAAATGTTATTGGTTGATATGAGATTAGTGACCTTGATAGTTCAATTATCCATGAATAAGACGATGATGCTTTAAGTCTATTAAATATCGTTATTTGTAAAACTTACCGTTCTTTTTAGACGTTTGTATCATTTAAGTATTTACTTAAACGATATTAACGTCTAAAAATCTTAGAAGCACGTCGTGTATGAGAGGTTGTTGTTTATAAAATGGTTGATGTAGAATTACGTTTCTGTAAGCGATGGCGTAATATTCAGCAAGATTTACATCTTGGATTAGGTTCATTTCTTATATAGGTATCATCACCAACAATAGCACCTTTACACATTTTTGAATACCTAAAAAATGATGTAATTATTAAAAAAATAATTTTTTATTCCGACCTTTCTTAGCAGCTCATTCATTTGTTTATGTAGAAATATATCTTACTTGTTACGTTCAATTTCAGTACCAACGCACGATGACCATCTTTCTACAGCCACTAAGTAATCGTAGATACTTTGAAATTAACTGATTTTCTCGTTTAGAGGCAATTCTTCATTATTACGAAAAATAACCTGCGATTGGATAGTAATTTATTACTGTTACAAATAAAAGCAGATCTATTTACTCGGACAGTAATTATTAATACTTAAAGTATTGGATGTATCCTGTTTTGAACGTAAATGGTTTACGATATGTCCAGTTATTGGATCCACCCGAATAAACTCCAAACCATTTGGTTTTTTTGCATACAGCCAAAACTTAGAAATTCTCAACTACTTGCGTAGTTACTTCGGTCTCCTGAAGGTTACGTAAATCATTATGAGGCTTTTGATTTAACAGTGGCTCTTTTAGGTTGGGTTCACTTTGTTCAATGTCATCCATTTAAGTATTAGAAACTTCCTGATTGACTAACAATTCATGTTGCTCAGTGTTTTCTTGTACGTGATGCTGCTGTCTCTCTTGAGATTGGTTGTTGTTGAAGTTTGGCTTTTCCGGTTTATGTATGACACCTGCTTGGAGTTCATATACTGGCATAGGAATAAACTGATGTTCGATCGTTGGAAAAGCTTCATCTCGTAGCTTTTGTTTCCGTCGTGGAGGATCATGACCTCTCCATTATTGTTGAAAACTTCATACATTTTTATATCCTCTTGTTTAAAATGAAGGTGACAAATATGATCAGTTGTTTTTAGGTCAATGCCCAAATCACTTATCCAATCTCATAATTTTTTAAATCCACAAATATTTTTCCACATATATTATTGTTCTATTTTTTTGCTAAAGTTTTACAACAGTCAAGAATATAATATAACAAAAAATCATTAAAAAACGTTTATAAAAATTAAATCAATCTCCACATTTTCTCACAGCAGTTTCATAGGTTATATTTACTAAATTATTTTTGAATACATAAATAGTTGAGGTTGTATATAATGCTGTTTTATCAACTACACTAGTCACCAAAGATATTAAACTTTTCAACTCAGCACACTTCACTCCGCTTATAACTGCTAAATTCATATCATTCTCTCTTGCTTCGCTAGCGCTATTGTGGTGAGTTTTTGAGTTGTAATTTGCTGCTTACAGCTGGACATTTTTTCAGCTTGTCCTCCGTATAAGACGCTCCTTACCTCTACCCTCCATATTTAAACAATACACACTCAAGCTATTATTGCAATCATTAACGGCATAGAGTATGTCTATAGACAAGTTTAATAGGTGTACTAAAATGAAAATACGTGCTTAACATTCTAATAATTGTGATCTTCAAATAATAGGATACGACATGTATAATAGATGGTATATGGTATCGACTGAATCGACTGCATATAAAGCGCCTTTTACTACATAATTAACTTTAAAAAACTTAATTTTTTAATAAGGTAAATATTAATATATAAGAAAAAAAAAATTGTTTATTTCAGACATCAATTCAGACCATATAAGTACAAACACAGAAAATTATTACATGTTAAAATTTATACAAAAAAAAATATACACAAAAAAATAAAAAATTTAATAATAATAATATATAATGATTTAAATTAAAAATATAATGAAATAGAATAATAATACAAAATAATGAATAATGAAACATAATCAAATTATTATTATTATTTCCTTTTTAAATTACCCTTCGGACCAGGGTCCTCTAGAGAGGGGATGAGAATCGGTCCGGAACAGTCCTCAGGATGCCGTTGTGACCGCCACGACTTGGTTAATCAGGGACACAGTTTTCTTCCGAATGATGGCATGAAAACCATCAGTGCCATAATGCGCAAACATCCCCGATGCACTACAAAAACGAGGCAGCCCCAACATCTCATCATATATTGTACCTGTAGATCCTCCAGCGCCCTTTTGGTGTAACTGACACACAGTGTCCCCGTATAGAAATTCTGATAATACGCTTTAAAGAGCGTGATCTTAACTTGATCATTACAACGGGAGAATCTGCGAGCCAGCATGTTCCCTCAGACCGCTAGAGCCCTACGCTCCCTCTCAATGTCTACATCGTCCCTAAGGCCGTCGGTTATAAAATGCCCCAAATATTTAAATTTCGTAACACGAATAATATTTAATCCATTTAGGGTGATATTATGTGAATAATCAGCGCATACACCGGCGGCCTTAAAGACCATATATTCGCTTTTTCAATGCTATCGCCTTTTTGTGCTAACAAGATTCGCAAAAAAAAATCGAATGAATTATTCCTAATGCAAATTCCAAACTCATAAATTATTTTTATTTTGTATAAATTTTTGTTCTTACAAATTGTCAGTTTACTGTCAACTACTAATTACCATTGGATCGGAACGCGGAAGATCCGGCGAACAAAACTCAGAGGGCTTGTTTTTTTATCTAATTCTCTTTCTCTTTTTTCCTTTCTGTTTTTTTAGTCATATTGTGGGGGTACAATGTTTAGGTTGAAATTAAAAAATATTGATCTAGCTCCAGTGTGCCGTACGACCGAGATATGTGACCACTGAAGTTATATCTAAGAAGTGAGTGTCTAAAGGATTCCAGATGGGCCAGTCCCCACAAGCAGCACCCGTTGACGAGTATAACTACTGGAACAGCTTCCACACCGTTTGACCATATTGGAGGAAAGGGAGTGACCCGCGCCAGACAGCCACCGCAAGCAATTTATCAATACATCATTAACGTCTAACGTAAACACGACTACTCCTCGTTGTGATTACGCCGCTGTTGCTGCCGCCCGCGCACTGGAGAGTATAACTGGGAAGGCACGTAAGGTTCCTCGTACCACGGCGAAGGGTCAAGTTGATGAGGAAGGCTTCATCAAGGTGGAGAAGAAGAAGCCTCCTCAAAGAAACCGGTGTGGGACTGCACCGGTGGCCGAAGGCACACTCCTGCGTTCAGTACTACCTACGACGCTGTACGTGTCACGGCTACAGTACACCACCAAAGCCGATGACTTGTGGAATATGACAAGAAGTCCTTATATACTCTGAGGGTTAAGAAGCTGAACTGTCAAAACAATGCGGCTTTTAATTCCTTTGTTGTGCTAATTCCCACATCCAAGCTGGAGACCTTCATGAGCGAGGGGTTCTAGCCGAGAGGTGTCGTATTCACAAGATTTCGTGGGAGACTGCGAGGCAACAGCGCAACATGTCGCCGGCAATACATGTTGTTTAGTTTATAAGTTTTTTACATATTATATGTATGTTAGTCTGTATATATATAATAATATCAGCCTATACTGCCCACTGCTTGGCAAAGGCCTTCTCTCAGAAATCGAGGTGAGAGAGATTAGGTCATACTCCACCACGCGGTCCCAGTGTGGATTGGTGGAGGCAGGTTTGTGGCCACCTTCTGTTGGAACTTATCAAGCCGCCTTTAAGGCTTCCAACTCGGCTTAACGACTACCACATTAAGTGGTAACCGGGACCAACGGCTTAACGTGCCTTCCGAAGCACGGAGACGCTCGAATATGAAAATGTCACAAACGGTCACCCATCTCAGGCCAACCGAGTCGAACGCTGCTTAGCCTTGGTTAAGAACACCGCGGTCGCACAGCGCTACGAGCGAGTTAGTCTGTATTAATTATATATTATATATAGGTATATATTCTATGGGCCTGTAAATTGCACCAAATTATTTTCGTAAAATTTCAGTCGAATAGGGTCAATTGAATAGGTAGAGGCGTTAGTCGTTGACCATTCTCAGTTTTTTAAATACCTACCTTGCATAGATCTTTTGTTTTGCATCGAAACAATTATTGGTGATGATCATAATATTGTTTTCTTTAATATTTAGTATATTTGATTAATAACATATTTGATTTGTTTAACACTTTTTACTGGCTCGTTGGTCTAGTGCCAATGCGCATGGCTTTGTGATCGCGAGGCCTTGAGTTGAAATCCTAGGTCGAGCAAATATAGATTTTCTAACGAATAATTCCCAGTATGAGTCCGGAGTCTGGGATTGCGCCCGGTATATGGCAATAGGCTCGTCCCCTATTACATGGGATGGGTAGGTGTACTCGGTATACCTCGGGCACCCCAGCTTGAGGAAGTGGTTTACTATATAATTCTGTTTTTTACTAAAATTTCTATTTCAAGTACTTCTATCTATCTATCTATATCATCACGCCAGCTCCCTCGCGCGGTAGGCAGAGAGTACAGAGTTCCAACAGGTTCTTTCCTTACATACCTCTCTGGCTTCCTCCACTCTCATAGATCAAGTACTTAATATTTCTTAACACATTGTGGAAGAACGGAATTTCCTAACACAAGCAAACTTAATTGGATATTCCTAAATGTTCTATGTAAACTAATTTTAAGTTACTGCAATAAACATTTAATCAATCAATCAATCAATCAGCCTATCGTAGTCCACTGCTGGACATAGGCCTCTCCTAACACGCGCCATTGCACACGGTCCTCCGCCTTCCGCATCCAGTCTGTCCCAGCGACCTTTTTGAGGTCGTCGGTCCATCTAGCTGGGGGCCGTCCTACCTTACGCTTACCAAGTCGCGGTCTCCACTCTAGGACACGCTTGCTCCATCGGCCGTCGGTCCTTCTGCAGATGTGACTAGCCCATTGCCACTTTAGCTTACTGAGTCTGCGAGCTATGTCGGTAACTTTGGTTCTTTGTCGGATTACCTCGTTACGAATTTTATCCTTCAAAGAGACGCCGAGCATAGCTCGCTCCATAGCCCGCTGTGCGACTTTGAATTTGTCGACTAGTCCCACTGTGAGTGTCCACGTCTCGGCCCCGTAAGTCATAACAGGACTTTAGTCTTCAGGCATTGCGGTATAGGCGAAGCGAAAACGTGACGTAGTTTGCCAAATGCTGCCCAACCCAATTGGATCCTGCGGTTGATTTCTTTCTCGAAGTTGTTCCTACCAAATTGGACAACTTGTCCAAGGTAGACATACTCCCGAACAACTTCGAGCATCGAACCATCGACGTAGATCGGTCCCGGCGTGACATGCTCATTAAACATGATCTTGGTTTTATCCAAGTTCATGCCGAGACCGACACCTCGAGAGGCTCCATTTAGGCTATGCAGCATTTCGCTTAACTGTTCCAGTGACTCTGCCACGATGACGATATCATCGGCAAACCGAAGGTGTGAGATGTATTCGCCGTTGATGTTAATGCCCCGCCCAGTCCAGTCCAGCGTCTTGAAGACGTCTTCGAGTGCATTGGTGAAGAGCTTGGGGGATATTACATCCCCCTGTACATTTAATAGTTTTTTAGAATTATATTTTTATGTTACGAAGCAGTCGTTAGACCGTTGGATTGTAAAGTCAGAGGTCTCGAGTTCGAACCCAGGCGGGCACCTCTGTCTTTTCGAAAGCATGTGCGTTTTAAAAATAACTATCGCTTGCTTTAACGGTGAAAAAAAATATCGTCAGGAAACCTGCATGCCTAAGAGTTTCTCGTAGGTGCGTGATGGACTATGGTCTAAACCCTCTCAGTTTGAGAAAAGGGTCGTGTTTAACGGTAGGTCAGTTCCTTATATAGTATATATATATATATATATATATATGGCACCTAACATCTTCGGGGAATCGTGGGTGTACTCAGTACACCTCTGCCACCCCCTCTGGGGAATATAGGCGTGACGGTGTTTATACACATACATATATATAAGCTGTAACATAATACCATTTTTAAAGTATTTTACAATATTTTTGAATTTGCAAAAACTGCTTGTACTCCTTCAGTTCGCTATAAAAAACTAAATGTATTCTGGATTCATAGCAATAAGGAGATTTCAAATGCATCCCTAAAACGTATTTCTCAAAACGCACACATACACATACCATTTCATTGTTAATTAGGGTATAAAAGTGCTTATAAAAGGGGTAAAAACCTTTAAATTCGAATTTGGTTTTCGTTTTGAATATATGAAGCAATTCTCTAATTGGGGTATCTGAGGTCTTGCGTTTATTATGTTACACCTTGTATATAGTACTCCAGACTCGGATGATGGAGCCGGAAGGAAGCCGTAAACCAGCTTGTTTTTAAAATATTTTTTTTTTAAATTAATATTTTCTATATACGAAGACAGAAAGATGACGATATAATAAGCATGCAGTTAGTGATAATGTTCTAATTAATCTCAACGTATAAGACACGTGGGCGTAGCTCTTTTAATTATTTACTCGTTAATGAATATATTAAACATTAGCTAAACGATCTAGGCTTGGTCTGCGAAATGGAATGTGTTGACAATATACCACATAATTAGTCTAATTTACACGGCCATAAGAGAGAGGAATACAACGAAATGTGCTTGTTTCGCTCTCTCTTATGACTTATACACACTTTATAATATGTTTCACATAAGATGGGTAGTGACAGTTCTAATTGCCAAACGAAATTAATATTTAATTCAATGGTCTTAAGGCATAACATCATAAGTATTTTAACATCATAAGACGGAAGATTTAGCGTAGTGGTTAAGAGCTTAAGCCGCTCCGCCCACTGTGTCTAATAGTCGCGGGTTCGATTCCCGTACGGGACAAATCTTTGTGTGATCTACAATTATTTGTTTCGGTCTGGGTATTTGTGTATGTGAATTTTCATGTTTGTAAACGCACCCACGATACAGGAATAAAACCTAGTGTAGGTCTAGGTTAAAAAAAAAATAGAAACGGGTCATCTCATCCTCTATTGCCATAGAACAAAGCATAATTTTCTTAGACAATGTCACAGTTCATGAAAAATATTATAGTCAGTGAGAGCTGTCTGTTCTATCTTTTCGGAGATCTATATTTATTTTATGGGAAAAATAGTCATAATACCGGCGGGGGAATGCTGGTAAACATGGGATTCTTATAGTCAAAAAGCCCCGTTGTGGCATTCGGTGGCAAGATAAAGAGGCTCCGAGATCTCAAGACAGAACGCACCGGTGCTTCTAACTCCGAGGCACGTGTGAAGGACACCGATGCATTCCGCTTGTTAGACCACGTTTAAGGATTTGATTAGTAGCCAGTCTAGTGTTACTTTTAGTGCAAATCAGTAGTAAATCAAGACAAGTATCGTAAGAGAATCGTGTTTTGGGCAGAAAACGCACTTTCAAGTATTAAATATCCTTTTTTTTAATACTTTACAAGATTGGAACGCAGCCTTCACTGTCAAGACCTGGCTACGGAGGGTATTTTTAAATTCATTGGTTTTGCTTTTTTAAAACTGATATTATGAGATATTTAGTGTTTACTTGCCTCATTGGTCTAGTGGCGAATAATGATTTGCGATCCCGAGGTCCTGGATTCGAATCCTAGGTTGGATAAATGAAGTTTTTCTAATGAAAATTCCCAGTATCAATATGGAGTTTGGCAATAGGCTCACTCCCTATTACATGGGACCTAATATCGTCGGCGGAAAGTGGGTGTACACAGTACACCTCTACCACCCGTGCTTGGAGAATATAAGCGTGACGGTGTGTTTGTGTTTACTTTAGAACATTTAGTAGACATTAGTAAATAATTAAGATAAAAATGTCTGTTTCATAAATTATTCAATACATCTATATCAAGAGTCTCCGTAACCGGCGAGCGTGTATGAGACGAACTATGAGAGTCGAAGCCAGAGCGGTATGTAAGGAAAGAACCTGTTGGAACTCTGTACTCTCTGCCTACCCCGCAAGGGATCTGGCGTGATGTTATAGATAGATAGATAGATCTATATACATAGATAGCAGTTTCCCGTGACTTCGTACCTGGTCGACAACAGCGCCACCTACCGGGTCTATGTTATATAGCGTATATTACTTCTAGATAAGGGAGCTTTCTAATGGTCAAAGAATTTTTGATTTTCGGTCCAGTAGTTTTTGAGTTTATTCGTTACAAACGTACAAAAATAAAAATCTTTCCTCTTTATAATATTAGTATAGATATATGTTACACCGTCACGCCTATATTCCCGAAGCGGGAGTGGCACAAGTGTACTGAGTACACCCACGTTTCGCCGACGATGTTAGGTCCCATGTAATAGGGGGCGAGCCTATTGCCATATACCGGGCACAATTCCAGACTCCGGACTCGTTCTGAGAAGTTTTCGTTAGAAAAACTACACTTGTCCGACCTAGGATTTGAACCCAGGTCAAGGAAAGTCAAGAGTCTCAGTAACCAGCGAGCGTTTATGAGACAAATTATGAGAGTGGAGGAAGCTAGAGAGGTCTGCAAGTAAAGAACCTGTTGGAATTTGGTACTCTCTGCCTACCCCCAAGGGAACTGGCGTTATATATAGATATAAGTTAGGAACGGAAATTTATTTTTTCGTGATACGAAACTATATTCATTTATAAAACACTTATATAAATAGACCAAGGGCAGGGTCGACTTAACTAATGGGCATGATAACAGTATTTAGCTAATTAGTCCAATTAGCAGTTTTAATGAGGTGACCGCCAGCCATATTAATGTAGTAAGTATTTTGTTGGACTTGTCCGGTAAAGCTGTAAAGGCCCCGCGGCCAGCAGCTTAGATCATTCACACACACACATAAAATGATTTGTTGGTGTTTGTTATATTACTGTCCCACCGTTGGGCACGGGCCTCCTCTCAAACTGAGAGGGCTTCGGCAATAGTCCACTACGCTGGCCCAGTGCGGGTTAGCGAACTTCACACACCTTCGAGAAACTCTTAGGCATGCAGATTTCCTCACGACGTTTTACTTCACGGTCAAAACAAGTTAACTTTTAATACGCATATGTTTTCGAAAAGACAGAGGTGCGTGCCTGGGTTTGAACCCGAGCCCTCTGACTTTGCAGTATAACCACTAGGCTATCATTGCACTTTTTATGTTACACGAGGGAGAAATATTAAAAAAAGTCTTGGCCTTTTGTGGGTGGGATCTGAAAAAATTACCTTCAATACAGGAGCCTGGGTCTCTAATTCAGCCATGATCATGGATATCAACTCTAGCTTCGCGAGGATGCGTGAGACTATTCACCGGTGGCTGTTTGGCGCGGGTCACTCCCTTCCCTTCAATATGGTCAAGGGGAGTGATGGCTGTTACAGCAGTCATACTCGTGAACGTTTGCTGCTTGTCCATCTGGAATCCTTGAAACACTCCTTACAGATCATATCATTAGATTCATATCTCCATGGTAAGACATCACACTGGAGCTAGATCGTAAAATATTTAATTGTAACCTAAACATTGTATCCACAGAATACGATATAAAAAAATAGAAAGAAAAAAAGAGAAAGAGAACTAAATATAAAAGGACAAGCACGCTGAGTTTCTTTGCCGGATCTTCTCAGTGGAGGTCGCGTTCCGATCCGGTGGTAGATTAGTAGTTAAATTACATAAAAAAAAAATGTAAATTGACTATTTGTAAGCGCCCCCGCAGGGCTTATACATAATAAACTATTTGAGTTTGAATTCTGTGTTTTATGGATCCCTATGTTGGTACTTTTGATAGAGTACCATGGGCCATAATTATAGGCATGCCATAAGTATTTATTTGCATGCATAACGAGATGCATATAGGCATATAGCCATCTTTGATTTTTTTTAAAACGAGGCCCCACATTACCAGATTTTCCTGTGTCGTGGGTGCGTTTACAAATGTGAAATTCACATGCACAAATACTCAGACCGAAACAAATATCAGTGGATCACACAAAGATTTGTCTCGTGCGAGAATCAAACCCTCGACTGTCCGACCCAGTGGAAGGACAGACTGAAGCTGAACCAATGGATCAAGCCGTCCGATTATGTTGTTGTTGTTTGTTATGGCATGAATAGCAGTAAAAAACAACTATATTCGCACATATATTTATTTGCCTTTGCTAGCTAAATAACATAGTCTTAAAGTAGAGTGGGGACCTGGTGACCTGTAACACAGGTATTGCTATACCTATCTCAGGCACCAGTCTCTCACAATATAGTTAGAACGATTTAGTTAGTTTTAAGCACAACATGTACAATTATTGTGATGAGAAAATAAATACATTATTATTATGTATCTCGCTGAGATTCACGGGCTTTACCCGGACCTTTGAAAGGCTTGCATGGGGACATGGGTCCAACACGTAGAGGCCCTTTGCGAGAAGTTCATGTTATGTAAGCCACCTGCTGAGATCACTGTCTGAAAATGAAGAAACATAACCAGCAAACTGACCCCGGCAGGTGCAAGGACTATTGTAGATTATGGAAAGAAAACAAGGGCTATGCAAATGAGGCTTGATGGACAAAAACTGGACTATTTCAAAGAGGACGGACACCGGCCATAATTAGTTTTACCTAATTACCCGTGCCCGGCGGTGACTCGCCGCTTACTAGATGGGCCCTCAAACGGTCGTCCTAGGACAACTGAGGGCAACAACGGTGTGAGCGGCTCAGGGGTGTAGAGAGGTGTGCTGCGCTTTCTCCGAAGTTACTCGCGGCGTTATGCCCTTTAACACTTCCACCCCTGGAGTACATCGATGTAGGAACGCATTATCTTCCTACGTCGATATAGCTCTCACGGCTCCTCTCTGGACGGCCAATTAAGGCTAGCCAGAGCCGAGAGTCCTGCGGGCACCCTTCGGTTTCCACTCGACCGACGAAGACACGCCGAGTTGGGGGCCCTGACCGACTCTCTGAAGCACTCGGGTCCGTGGTGTCGTTACTCACCAACAGCTCGCCACAAGCTGCCCTGCGGGCTTGTTATTATTATTATTATTTATTACAAATCCATAATATTTACAGACTTACCTATATTGTAATTGCTCCTAACCTTACAATTCACAAGATATAAAGAAGCACCTGTGATACAATATATCTTGAGTCACAGGGAGGGAGCCTGGTGATCACAGGTTTCGCCTAGTACGGACACCAGTCTCTCACAATGGAACCTTTTCACTAATGTAGTATATCTAACTTTAAGCTTATATGAACCTTTGTGAAGAGATAAACTTTTGTAAAGAGAAAATAAATAAATTATTATTGTTATATTCAATCACGAAGTCCTGAGGGCCTAGACAAGTTGCAAGCGTTTTGTTTCTATTCTCTTGTGCAATCGATAGCGCATTGTTTTGACCACGTGGCTTTTCGTTGCAAAATGTCATTCCCATACATTTTTCCGCTTTCTATTAGCGTTAACGACTGTAGATTGTCAACTTGGCTATAGGCGCTGTTTTGAAATCTTGAATCAGACAGTTATATTAGTCGACTCGTGCCTAGCGTTGAAAAAAAGTTGTAAATTTCCTGTTGCTTTCAAAATCCATCGTTTTTTTCATGTTTCTTTCGTAAAAGACAAATGACAGCTGATGCGGATTAAAACATGTTTTTTCCTAATAAAACTGAAAATTGCATGATAAGTCAAGAGTCTCCGTAACCAGCGAGCGTGTATAAGACGAACTAAGAGAGTGGAGGAAGCCAGAGAGTGAGACCGACGCGAGGTGTTGAGAATTGTGGATGCACATTGTACCCATATTTCTCCGACGATAGGTGTACTTTATACGTTCACATTTCGCAGACGACGTTCATTTATTTATTTAATTCTATATGCACCAGTGATAAAAATGCGGACTTAATGCCTTAGGCATTTTCTACCAGTCTACCATAGGGTGATGCAGAAACAAGTAAGGCAGATGCGAAGACTACACAAGTTGATGACGAGAAAAAAAGTGTGTTGCGAAAAAATTAATCTAGGTATATAAAAATCTCGTGTGACGGTGTTTGTGGTCTCACACCTCCAAAACGGCTTGACCGATTTGATTTTTATGTTTTTTTCATGTATTAGAATAGGTCGTAAAGTATATTTCATACCGCTAGGTGATTAAGGTGTCCCTATACAGATAGACAAGTTTTTTTTTTTATTCGTATCAAAACCTACAACCCCAAATTTTCACACTCCTACCCCTTAACAACCAACATATTTACTATAAATAATTTATATGGCAGAACAACGTTTGCCGGGTCAGTTAGTATTATATATTACAGTGAGTTAGTGAGAGCAGTGATAGCCTAGTGGTAAGACCGTTGGACTTCAAAGTCAGAGGTCACTTGGAATTGTCAACGGTTATCTTGCCCAGTATAATGGCCAGTATTTGGACTGTGTAAAACTGTGACCTTTTTAAAATGTGAGTATATAAGTCTCCTCTGCAACATCCACCTGGAGAATTTAGACATGACAGTGTGTCACGTAGTTAATAATAAAACGAAAGTTGGCTAGTTTTGCTCCGTGGGTTTAGAGCTGTATGTTTCAAATGGTTAAAGAGTGATAATTCTTTCATAAATATAAAAGTAACTCACACGGCTATTATCACCGAAAGGGCAGACGTGGGCGTACATAGTGCACCTACATTCTTTTAAATATTTTAGTCTTAGGCCCTCTCACCACACTCGACTGAAGTTTAAGACTACAACGAAGTTTTAGACTATAATAAAAAAAAAACACCGTCACGCCTATATTCCCTAAGCGGGGGTGGCAGAGGTGTACTGAGTACACCCACTTTTCACCGACGATGTTTGGCCCCATGTAATAGCCTGTTGCCTGTTGCCATATACCGGGCACAATTCCAGACTCCGGATACATACTGGGAATTTTTCATTACAAAAAATACATTTGTCCGACCTAGGATTTGAACCCAGGACCTCGTGATCATAAAGCGTTGCGCTTTGCCACTAGACCAACGAGGCAGTCTAATCGACAATTTAAGTAGACTAATCTACAATAAAAGTTGCAAGTACGTCTATGTACTAATTTCACCATCTTTGGGTAGCCCTATCCGACCGTTGAACTAGCCAGTTTTATCTATCTGTCTATCTTTATCATCACGCCAAATCCCTTGCGAGGTAGGCAGAGAGTAGAGTTCCAACAGGTTATTTCCTTACATACCTCTCTGGCTTCCTCCACTCTCATAGTTCGTCTCATACACGCTCGCCGGTTACGGAGACTCTTGATTTGTCCTTCAGATAAGACTCGAACGAATACAAAGATTGTGGTTGGTAATGATGTGAGCAAGTGAATGAGTTTGTATATCTTGGATGCGCCTTCAGTAAGGATGGGAAATACACCGCTGACATAGAGAGACGAGTGAGTGCAGGGAACAGAGTGAATGGTGCGATGGGAAAGCTACTTGGGAGCCGGCACTTAAGCCAAAGGGCGCAGCCGGCCACACATAACCCATAAATGCAGTGGAAATGCGTGGTTTGCGGAAGATGTGCGGAGTGAAGCTGACCGACCGTATTCGCAACAGCGTAGTAAGATAGCGATTAGGTATGAAAGATAGTATCGGTGTAAAGATGAGAAAGGGTATGCTCCGTTGGTTCGGGCATTTAGAAAGAATGCCAGAAGAAAGAATGACAAAACAGATATACAATGCGAAAGTGGAAGGATGTAGGTACCGGGGAAGATCTAGACTATCTTACCATGACAAACTAGTCATTTTTAATTTCCGATTCGTTTTAATCGAGAAGTAACTAACCAGCACTTTACTCGAGGGTGGTGAAGTGAGCGGCGCTTTATGTAGCAATTGGCTGGGTTCTCGACATTATTAATGAAATGGTTCGAATCAGAATATTTTTTGCTTAACTCTGTACTCCGTGCCAACCCCACAAGGCTTTTGGCGTGATAAATAGGGTCACAGAGAGAGAGAGAGAGAGAATGTTTTTATGTAAACCACCATGATGAGGCGTTCCTAACGTTTAGTGACTGCAGGTTTTTAGCGGTCATCAAGGATAAGCAGCGTTCGGCCCGGATAAGTTGAGATGGGTGTTCGTTTGTGGCTTTTAAATATTTTTTTCGATATTGTTCTACGATACCACTTCGATCCTTTTTTATTTAAGCTTTGTATAACAGTTTTTACTAAAATAATCTTGAGTACTTTAAATTTCTAAATAAATAGTGGAAGGACTGAAATTCTTAACACAAGCAAACTATTAGGAAATACCTAAATGTTGTGTGTGACTGCAATAAACATTTTATATTTTATTGTTACGACTTCAATACACCCTGATATCTCGTGAACCCCTTATCGGGGAATGTTAATTTTAAAACGCATTACCCCTATCGATCCGTCAAGGAAGATCTAGAATCCGCGCTTAAGTGCTAAAACGTCTAGAAGGTTCCTCCCCTTTTTAATTATCGCCGGCGCGCGGTCGCGGAAAACAAGTACCTACCAGGTCACGTACAAATAGGTATGTAATAATAATACTGTTATGTGGGGCGCGCCGGCTATTGTTCGGTGTACTTTTTTATCGATGTACTTAAAAGGTTCGCGTCCGTTCTAAAACTTTCATAGTACTATAAATGGAACACTCAGCGCGGCGACGGACACAGTCTCTTTTCGGAAGCGACAGCGATCAAATCAAGAACAAGCGATTTAAGTGGAATACACCGGCGACTTTAGCAACGTTATACGGATACTACGAGTGACTCAGCGACTTGGAAGCAGTAATTAGGTACTAGGAAGTGTAGTACTAGTGTGTGTTTAGTACTCTGTACTTGCATTCGACGTACTGTTTTGTGCGTACAGCGCCTAATAAAGTACTTCGCACGTTATTCGGCATTTAATTACCCCAAACGTAACATTTAATTATATCTATATTTTCATATTTGAATGTCTCTTCCGCAGTCCACCTGAGAACTAAGCACAGACCATCGTTGTCAAGAAAGCGTGCAGTCACGTTCATCTTATTTCATAAATTTTTAGAGGGACTAGGACGACATATCACTTTGATAGCGGTACACTAACGTCAATCTGACCGTGTTAAGCCCTCTGATTACATACCTAGTGAGGTTAAACTTAACTAACGAACTAATTGTTGACTGTATACAGTTAATTAGAGAGATTAGCATTTCAAATTGTCTGAGAGCCAGACGGTGTCCTAATTATGGACGGAACCAGTGTTACCAACCTTAATTTTAGAGAATTATACATACTTGAATCATACTAGGTCAGTCTGCACGTTTCGCTATAAAAAATCCATTTACCTGTTGTATTTTCTTGAAGCCAACCTGTATAATCATTTTTGTTCCATTGAGCCATTTTTAGACTTATGAAGTGGACCTTTCTGGCCTTTGGTCATCTATGCAACTCACCTTACTAGCCACCAAATGCGCATCTGACTCCCCTCCTATTAGCCGCTATCGCCGCTCTCGGCATATTCTCACCTACCTTCCCGATGCCCTTACTTCTCTTCTTTCGAATACAGATACCACACACAGGATCAGACACCGACTCGCTGGCAAGTTCGAAGATTCCCTTGCTCGCCAGCTGGCGCAGAGCACCACGGCTAGATACCTAGTAAACGTTTTCCTCCATAGCGATTGCCGAAGTCGAGGCCGTTCCTTCTTGAGGCGCCCTTGAGCTAGTTGCCCCTGGCCCTTCTGGCTCGAGCGTTATAGTTGCACGCTCGCCTTGTCTGGTGACACTGTAAAGGCCCCGCTGCCAACAGCGTAGATTACTTACACACACAAAGGAATCACCTAAGAAAAAAGTCCGCGAAACCTTATTGTCAGCGATCGCTATCCCTATCAACTCTTTGTCGACTCAAAAACATTCTGTTACACTTTGGCTCAATTCAAACCTTGGTAAAAATGATTTTACTATAGCGTCGTAATATTTTCAAAAATAGGTAGATATAAGGAGTATAGTAATAGATAGGTAGACTAGAGGCAAAATTGTAGATCTACCAAAAAGTTTGTAGATATGACAAAACTGGACGGAACGGTACACAGCTAAGCTTAATTGTTAGTTCTCGGGTTTTGTCCTGAATAGATTTTAATTAAAGTATATGATTTATCTATAAATTCGTTTTGTTTGTAGCTATGTTGTGGCGGAATTGGAGAATAGAATCTGCCAGCTAGGTGGGTATTGTTGGTGTTGTCTACACGTAGTGTGTGGTCTTACGCTGTTTGCCTACGGGCCTTTACAGCTTGTCTGGGAAAGAGGGCGAGTATTCAACAACTGCGCTCCAACTGAAAGGGCAAGGGGGCATCTAGCGGGTGCCTCAAGGAGGAACGGCCTCGGCTTGGGCTGTCGCTATGGAGGAGGGCATATACTAAATGTCTCGCCGTGGTGCTCTGCACAGGCCGGCGCGCGGTAATCTTCGACGTCGCCGGCGAGGTCGGTGTCTCATGTTATGCGGGGTATCTGTATTCGAAAGAAAGAAGGTAAGGGCATCGAGACGGTTGGTAAGAATATGCCGCGTACGGCGATAACAGCTGATAGGAGGGGTTGCCGGTCGGAGGTGGCTACGATTAGAGAGTTTGAATAATTATCGCCTTTTTGATATAGCTGCGAAAAGGTTTGAGATCGAGATCTGAATGGTGATTTACGTTCCGCATGTACGCCCATGGTACATGTGGGTTATATTATAATAGCTTGTTGTCGGGAGCTTGTATATTTGTAACGCGTCGTGGAAACTGTAATACCGCGATCTAGATATGTATGGCTATTGGTCCAATGTCAGCAACTGCATACATTTTTGTTACTCCCGCGCCATCTGTAGCTAGAAAGTTGCAATATGCTTTTGATTGAATATTTTACCTCGACAGGAAACTGGCATCCTATAAGCTCATTATAAGGACTCAATATATCCTTGTTAGCTCCCACTCATGCGTCTGCCATTCCATCTGACTTCACAACTGTTTTTCTTGCAAAATGAAAGGCAAAGAAGCCTGTAAATTTTATTCGGATTCGAAGAAGAAAAAAAGGAAGACATAGGGAAAAGCCAAGTTTTGTTTTCATTTTTAACTAGCTGAACCCGAAACTTCATTCGGGATATATTCGGGCATATATTCCACACCATAAGTTATTTTTTGAAATAAAAGGTAGCCTGTGTCCTTCCCCTGTATAAAATCTATGTCCTTGTTGCCGAATTTCTTCGAAATATATTCTTATGTGAAAAAGCAACTGAAAAACAGACAGACAGATTAACTTTCGAATTTATAATATTATTATTAATTCAAAGAAGAATTTAAGTGATACCTACTATACGAAAGTCTGCCTTAATACCGTTTACACAGAAAAACGCATTTTTCTCTTCAAAATAAAATTTAATCGGGCAGTACGTCCATCTATAAAAACAATAGCCTAATAAATATCATTTCCCCTGGGTTTATGGGCGCCATAATGAAATGCTTACGTCACGCGGCACGCCCTTCCATGTGTGACCATAAAGTAGAGCAATTAGTAGTATTCATGTTTTATTTGGAGTTTATGGTAATACTTGGGAGTATCGGGTAAGTTCTGCGGAAAATGTGCGGAGTCAAATTGACCGACCGCATTCGCAACAGCGTTGTAAAAGAGCGTGTTGGTACGAAGGATAGTATCGGTGTAAAGATTAGAAAATTTATGCTCCGGTGGTTCGGGCATAATGAAAGAATGTCGGTCAAAAGAATGACAAAACAGATACGTAATGTGAAAGGGGAAGGATGTAGGTACGGGGAAAGATCCTTTCTTATCACTGGACACTATCTTATCATGACCAAATAGGACATGTATCCAAATAGGACGGCGGGCGTGTATGCGACGTACGATGAGAGTGGAGGAAGCCAGAAAGGTCTGTAAGGAAAGAACCTGTTGGAACTCTGTACTCTCTGCCTTCTTGGCCAGGGATCTGGAGTGATAATATAGATAGATTTGGGAGTATAAGGCAGATGCTCCAGTACTTTATTCCAAACAAAACGGATTTGCTCTTTTACCCGAGTGTAGAAAACTTGAGCAATTTCCAACGGTTGGAGAATACGCTATAGCCACTATGACGGTAGCGCAAAAGCTGCGAGACCTGGGCAAGGAAATTGATGATAAATTGCTTGGGACTTGATGTCGAAAGGGTTAACAGAAACCTTTCAACCCATGAGGCTTGCGATCGAGAACTCAAACATCCAGTTGATTGTGGACTATGTAAAAATCAAGCTACTTCAAATGGAGGATACCTATCAAGCGAGTCCTAGTGCTAGCAATGTACTACAAGCCAAACATATATACCAGAAAAATAGGAAACCGCAGAGAAGTACGAAGCAGAGTTCGAATAAAATTTTTGTCACGTTTTTTATGTTGAGTACAAGTTTTAAAAAAAGCGGTCACATAGTGGTTAGATCGTTGGATTGCAAAGTCAGAGGTCTCGGGTTCACACCCAGGCATGCACCTCTGTCTTTTCGAAGGCGAGTGCGTATTAAAAATTAACTATCACTTGCTTAAACGGTGAAGGAAAACATTGTGAGGAAACCTTCATGTCTGAGAGTTCTTCGAAGGTGTGTGAAGTTTGCCAACCCGCAATGGGCCAGCGTGGTGGATTATGGGCTTAACCAACTCATTTTGAGAGAAGGCCCGAGCCAATGGTGCGACACCTTCTTAACAGGGCTAATATTATTATTTATTTATACATATTTTAAATATATACAGTATCATATATATGTCTCTATATGTAGCTTAAACGGCTCGACATCGAGCCGGTTAAGCTACATTTTAACGTGTCGATGTCGTTAGATTTGTCTTGAATTTGGCTGGCGTGTACGGTGGCGATCAGCTTTTTAGTAGTATTTCTGTAGACATGTTTACACGAACCCGTCTTGCGTCCTGCACGCGCATTCTGTGCGGTATCTGCGATCATAGTGAGATAGGTACTGATGGCTATCGTGGACACGGCTGGACAAGTTTTTTTTATGTTTGTGTAACAACTACCCTTCATATATTTTGGAGCTTTTGGTTTGGGTTTTGATTATTTGTCTGTTTTTTGTTTCACCACACCAACTCCCGCGCAGGGTAGGCAGAGGGTACAGAGTTTCAATAGGTTCTTTCCTTACATACCTCTCTGGCTTCCTCCACACTCATACACACTCGCTGGTTACGGAGACTCTTGACTTGCCCTTCAGATAAGACTCTGTCTATTTGGTCATGGTAAGATAGTCTAGGTCTTCCCCGGTACCTACATCCATGTAACGTTTGACGTTAGCGTGACGCTAGCGAGTATAGTCCGACAAGGATCTATTGGCCCATAGATGACATTGACGTTGGAGTGAAATTAGTGTTAAACATCATCACCGTCATACCTATATTACCAAAGCGGGGGTGGCAGAGGTGTACAGTACACCCATTTTTCACCGACGATGTGAGGTCCCATGTAATAGGGCGGGAGCCTTTTGCCATATACCGGGCACAATTCCAGACTCCGGACTCATGCCGGGAAATTTTCGTTAGAAAAACTACATTTGTCCGACCTAGCATTGGAACCCACACCTCGTGATCTCAAAGCGATGCGCTTTGCCTCTTTTTTTTTTACGATTGGAAATGCCTAACGCATACCCCCGAGCCGAGGGCTTGCACCCACTAAAACCCCTCGGCGTCTCACTGCCCTTTTGCCGGGCCACAGGAATCGTCACCAGCATGACCTCTGTGGCACCGGCGGGCTCGGTCCGCAGTTTGGCGCGGACCTTGACACATGTAAAGGGAGTTCGGTCTCCCCCTTCCACCTTTTGGAGGCTGCGCGAACGCAGCGCTTTTCCGACGCGGGCCTGCTAAGTGCTAGGGTGCCGGGGTGCCCTCCCCGACGCCTGCAGGCCCAGATTACGTTGGGCGAAGGTCGTTCCCTGCGCCTTCGCCCAACGCGCCGTCTTCGAGCGGGATTGGAGGATGTCTCCTCCCTCACCCGCTCTGCCTCCTCTTTTGCGGACATGACGGCCTCGCAAAAGGCCGCCATTGCCGCCCAGGCGCCCTCGCTCCCAACCATGGACGATATCACGGTCGGGAGCAATAGCTCCTGTCGCCCTGTACCGAGCGCTCCGGCGAGCCGGCGCCGCACGTCATCCCATGCCGGGCACACAAGCAACGTGTGAGCCGCCGTGTCCTCCGGGGCCGCACAATGGTGGCAGCGCTCCGCCTCCTCACGCCAGATCCGCCACAGATACCGCCCGAAGCAACCATTCCCGGACAGTACCTGCGTCAGACGGTAGGTGAGAACGCCGTGTCGCCGCCACTTCCAGAAGACCGGCAGCAGCGCAGCGATGATGGCGTGACCGGCAGTGGGATGGGCGAGCTTGCACCGCCAACGCTCCAGCGCAGCTCGGTGCAGTTCCGTCCGCATCGCTCTCGGGGCGCAGGGATCCAAGGTGTTGGTAGGATTCCTACGCCAGGTATAAAGCTCAGAGAGTGATCGTGCCTCCATCTCCCATGGAGGCGTTCCGGCAAGGAGCGTCGCCGCCTCGAATCCAATGGTGCGGTACCCACGGATGATCCTGACGGCCATGACACGCCGCGCGCGGTGCAGCAGCACTACATTACGGGCCGTCAGTGCGCCCGCCCAGATTGGGGACCCATACAGGGCCTGGGACCGCACCACCCCGGCATATAGCCTCCTCGCCGAGGCCTCTGGCCCTCCTAAATTTGGTAGGAAACTTGATAGGGCCCTGCTGTTGCCAACAGCTTTGGCGCTAGAGCAAAGTGGGCCATGAAGGACCAGCACCCGTCCAACATTAGGCCCAAATACCTAATTTGCGCCGAGATGCTAATGCGCTGCCCCCCGAAAATGATGTGAGCGTCAGGGGGGGGGGGCGGTTTCTGGGGCCTTGGAAGAATGCGGCCTCAGTTTTATTGAGGGCTACCTCAATAAAACTGAGGCCTGTAGTGGTAGTAGGGAGGCCTGACTATAGTGGTTTATGTGATGAAGCTGTAAGGGCCCCGCGGCCATCAGCGTTGGTCATCCACACACACACAAAAACTAACATATTTTCTTCGTGCTTTTGGTCGTGACAAATTTTTTTCTTCAGTAGGTTATTTTTATGCGTTCTTTTAAGGCTTGGAATTTAACCACGTTACCATCCTACTTAATATTATAAAAGTGAAAGTTTGCATGTTTGGATGGTTTTTACCCAATCACGCAAAAACAGCTGAACGGATTTAGATGAAATTTGGTACACAGGTAGTTTATCATCTGGATTAACACATGGGATACTTTTTGTCCCGAAAAAATATAAAGTTCCTATCTAAACTCAACGCAGATGAAGTCGCGGGCAGAAAATAGTGTACATATAAATAAAAAAGACCCATGGCTTATGATAAACATCATATTTTCTATCTTTGCCTTATTAAATGATATTAAAATAATTGGGTTAACCAATATAATGTCGTCGCGACATGGCGACCGCCCGCTCGGCCCCGATTTCAATAATTCACGATTATTGATTGATTCCACGAAGCAGATTGAGTTATAAAAACATTATTCGGTTAATAGTTAATAGTTAGTTAATGTTAGTCTGGGCTCGTGTGGATGAAAGGTGTTTGTTCAGTATTTGCCGACAATTTTGGCTTCGATTTATATCGATATTAGGTAACAAAAACAGCTAAGTAAATCTGTTGGAATGATGGACTCTTCATCAATAAGACACTTTGTTGTAACACATCGCTTCATTATATATTAAATTAAAATTAAACTGAGTTTTACATGTTGTACGCATTACAAAGAAGGAGCAAGGGAGGCATTGACAGATATTTTTCTTTTTACGTTACGACACTTAAATATTTTGACAAACGATGGCGCCACGTATAGCTTTATGAAGATAAAGAGAATAATATTTACTAACACAAATTACAATAATGTCATCATCATCATCAACCGAAATACATCCACTGCAGGACAAAGGCCTTCCCCAAAGATCGCCACAACGACCGGCTTTGTGCTGTACTCATCCAGCTTCTACCCGCGACCTTTACCAGGTCATCGCTCCACATTGTGGGGGGCCTGCCAACTCCACGTCTTCTGGTACGAGGTCCTCGACAACCTTTCTGCCCCAACGGCCGTCAGTTCTACGAGCGATGTGCCCCGCCCACTGCCACTTAAGTTTGGCAATTCTGAGAGCTATATCGGTGACTTATGTCCTCCTCCTCCTGCTAAGTATGTAACACAGTTAAACCGCGAAAGCGTGTAACTTGAAGGTACATTGTGCGCAATAGTTAACATATGTCAGATAGTAGAGCATCCTAAGGGGCTACCGCGAAGAAACGTCTTTTTGTACTCCGGTCACTTCAAGTAGTATATGGATTAGATACTTAATATTTAAAGGAATACCGCCGTCGCATAGCGCCGTGCTTCGGAAGGCACGTTAAGACGTTGGTCCCGGCTGCCACTTAATGTGGTAGTCGTTAAGCCGAGTTGGAAGCCTTAAAGGCGGCTTGATAAGTTTCAACAGCAGGTGGCCACAAACCTGCCTCCATCAATCCGCACTGGGTCTGCGTGGTAGAGTATGCCCTAATCACCCTCACCATTTGTGAGAGAAGGCCTTTGCCCAGCAGTGGGCAGTATAGGCTGATGTTATAATAATTATTATTATTATAAAAAACGGAATACACGATTAAACGAAATTTCTCTATAGAAAAAAAATCAAAAGTGATCTCTATTGCTTCACTTTTTTTTATTCCAACGCGAAACGCATAGAATGTAAATTACTACTTACTTAAAAACATAGAGAATAATTGTTACAAAGTTTTTTTTTCATAATGTAGTTTTTTTTCGAAAATGATAAGAAAATTTTAATCACATATATGCTGTTCTTACTACCGTACTTCCGAGCGCGCGCTCAATATAACCGCCCCTAATATTCACTAGCAGTTTCCCGAGACTTCGTACCCGGTTGACAACAGCGCCACCTACCGGGTCTATGTTTTATAGCATTCTACTTCTGGATATTGTAGCGTTCTAATGGTGAAAGAATCATTAAAATCGGTCAGTAGTCTTTGAGTTTATTCGCTACAAACATACAAAAATACAAATCTTTCCTCTTTATTATATTAGTGTAGATGTAGATTTGTAAAGTTATTGCATCACTGTTACTCTTCCGATGGATAAGTGGTCGACTTCTGTAGGTCCTTTATAGTAACTATATGAACAAGGCTCAGAATCACACACGCAGAAGCGATCTCTACTAGGATCTGAGACCTGTCGATAAGCCGCGTAGTGCGCGCGTCTGTGTGCGTGTATTTTATTTCAGCATCTCAACCTATACTTGTCCACTGCTGAATATAGGCCTTCCCAATCGCTTTCCAGCGTAACCGGTCCGATGCCACCTGCATCCAACGACTTCCTGCGATTTTCACATGATCGTCGGTCCATCTGGCAGGTGGTCGTCCCACGCTGCGCTTGCCAAAACGTGGTCTCCACTCTAGAATCTTTCTGCCCCAACGCCCGTCCGATTTACGCGCTATGTGGCTCGTCGGAGCTTTTTTATGAGACCTATTGTAAGAGACCACGTCTCTGATCCATATATCATCACTGGTAATACACATTGACTAAAAACTTTAGTCTTAAGGCACTGAGGTATTTTGGATGAAAAGATGTTGCGCAGTTTCCCGAACGCTGCCCAGCAGTCCGCTATAAGTCACATAAGATGGGTAATCACAGTGAGTGAAATGCCAAATGAAATTAATATTTAATTCAATGGTATTAAGGCATAAAACTATATGTATAGACACGGGTCCTGCCTCTTATTGCCATTGAAAATAAAAACACCGTCACGCCTATATTCCCCAAGCGGGGGTGGCAGGTGGCATTGCCATTGAATAAAGTATAATTTTCTTTGATACTTATAACTGTCACAGTACCCATCTTACATGAAAAATAGTATAGTACTAAGATGATCTACTGTTTACCCTAATCTTTCTATTATAATATAAAATACAGAGGTGCCTGGCCTTAAACCCGAGACCTCTGACTTTGTAGTCCAACGGTCTAACCACTAGGCTATCACTGATTTATTTAACTAGAAAAATAATCCTTCCTTTATTTTTCTAATTAAATTTAATTTTTATTCTAGGTCATTTAAAGCTCTCCCCGGTCCCTATCACCAGAGACAGGCAAAAAATAATTGTAAAAATATTTGATTACAGTTAAAATATTTTGGATTTTATTGTGGTTTACTTCGGTTTTTAAGTTCTCGAGAGCTCTACAAGACCTATGGTCACTAAGGCGTTTGACATCTAAAAGTTATTCTGAAATTACATTAGGGGGATTAATTTAATTGCAACTGAAACTTCAATTGATTATTCCTACAATAAAAAAAAATATCGAATAATGCCTCACACTGCCTATCACATCTATAGAGATGGAGATCTATAGAGAAACATAGTTGTGTCGGGTTTATATTGTGGCCCGTATTCTCTACTGCTCCGAATTTTTAAGTGTTCCTTATGACAGTTTAAGGGAGCCTCCCCGTGCCCCGTACGTCCGGCGCACCCTAGTGACAATCAGTGGGATCCCTACGCTGATTGGCCAACCCTTTCACCACGATGGCAAAAACAACCAGTCCAAACCCTAAAGCCGGCGCTGTGTGTATCGAGGGTTTTTCACAGGACAAATCAGAAAATCTTTCTGAATTCTGTCCCAAGACATTACAGCGACATTCTGTGTGTTTAAGTAACCCCATAGAGATAAAACCCAGGGCTGGTCAGACATTCCTGGAATTTTTAATTGTATCATGTTTGTCTTCGAAACGCTAAAAAAAAGAAGGGGCTCCTAATAAATGTTTTGTTTTCTCCAACGATAATGTGACACGTAGTGACTTAAATAGATTATTGAACTGTTAGTTGTATTGTGAGCTAAATTGTTGTTTGCTAGAAGTACCTGAAGTGGCAAAAGATGGTTAGGCAAACCAATGATTTAATGGGAAGACGTATCAAAAGTTGGAGGAAGAACTTAAGGGACTTACTAACGTCAGTGACTTTGAGTATTTTTATTTGAAAACTTCTCTTGTCTGATGACCTTGACAACAGAGAAAAGTGTGTCCGGAGGACCGAAAATGCAAGGTTTTTTCAAATAATTCAGATATACACACCGCAAGGGATCTGGTGTGTCATCACAAAAAAAGTTGTTCATACAAGTTATACAGCATATCTTAAGCTTTTTTCGTGTATATTTTGTATATATCCAATCCACCATAGAATATATATTCAAGATCAAGATTTTAAAATAATTATTTTGGAAAATTGAATACATGAAATTAATTCTTACTCCACACATTAAATTCATTTTTATATGTATTTCTTATAACGAATACGCAATAGATTCATCAACAATCTTCCTTAAATAAAGCCTATTTTTGGGAGTTAGGGTAAGGTTCCCCCTTAAGATGAATTGGGACAGGACCGCGAAGAAACAAGAGGGGCACCGGTGCATACGGGGATCCCGGAGCCCCTCCAAAGTGCTGATGTCGACCACCCTGGGGTTTTTTCGATAGGTATCCGACACACCCCGCGAGCTTCCCCCGAGGCTTGCGGAAGTCCTATGCAGGATTTTCACCGAGGTAAAAAAAAGGACCGCGAAGAATGGCACAAAAGAGGTCTTATGTCCGAAAGCGGGTTATAAAAATCTGATGATTATGATTATGAGACTGTTGACCCCTAAATGTTGACAATTTGTAAGTACCCCCGTAGGGTTTGTACAAAATAAATGATATGAGTTTTCAGGTAATTTAAAATTATGTATGCGCTGTTAAACAAGCTAGAAATTTAAAAGTGAACATCATTTATTTAGAACTTTGGAACCTTTTAAAGTCCCATAAAAATTACAACGCTACGATTTATACCAACTTACTTGCTACTTCAAAGGTTCTGAACTGTTAGTTAACTTTCCGTAACATTGTTCAAATACACACGGACCTATATATGAAAATATCTCAAGTCTAGACGGATCAATGCCGCCGGCCTTAGGGGCAATATCGCGGCGTATTGAATTACGGCCAATCATGGCCACACCTTGTTTCATTACGGCCCTCGTAAACCCCCAAGACAATGGTTATTGGACCACACGCGCAATTTTTATTGCCTATATTCAATAACTGTTACTTGGTTATAAGAAATGATGTCTTTATGGGCACTGTGTTGTTGGATGGGGAGCTGATTAACGAGGGAATATTTGCGTATATTGGGAATTATTTTTGATTGCGCGATGCGTTTACAAACACAAAATTTGCAAGGGTAAATTTTGTGTTTGTAAACACATCCACGGATAAGGATCCTTATCCGTATCTTATCTAAAAGGCAACGGCCAGGGTGCATCACGAGAAGGTTGTCTGACTCTCAGCACTCCTACTACCTACCTACTACTACTATCTTACCATGACCAAATAGACCGTGTCTTTTCTGAAGGGCATGCCAAAGGTCTCCGTAACTATGAGACCGGAGGAAGCCAGAGAGGTCTGTAAGGAAAGAACCTGTTAGAACTCTGTACTATCTATCTACCCCGCATGGGATCTGTGATAGATAGAGAGAGAAATTTACCTTAACTCTCAAATCAATTTATTTTGTACTAGCAGTTTTCCGCGGCTTCGCAACAGGTCGACGACAGCGCCACCTACTGTATCTATGTATACAAGGTGTAACATAATAAACGCAAGACCTCAGACACCCCGCTTAGAGAATTGCTTCATAAATTCAAAACGAAAACCAAATTTCCACATTTAAAGGTTTTTTACCCCTTTTTTTAAGCACTTTTATACCCCAATTAACAATAAAACTTGTATGTGTATGTGTGCGTTTTGAGAAATACGTTTTAGGAATGCATTTGAAATCCCCTTATTGCTATGAATCAAGAATAAATTTAGTTTTATATAGCGCACTGAAGGAGCAAAAGCAATTTTTTGCAAATTTGAAAAAATTAAGATACGTTAAAAATAGTTGGAATCAATTCAGTTACCGATTTAGAATAAACTTCTTTCAGGTCTTGCTTTTATTATGTTACACCTAGTATAATGTAGCGAAAGAATTATTAAAATCGGTCCTGAAGTTGCAGAGATTATCGATTACAAACGAACAAAATAATCTATCTATCTATCTATAACCTCACGCCAGATCCCTTGCGGGGTAGGCAGAGAGTACAGAGTTTCAACAGGTTCTTTCGGCACTCTGCACCCCACGACTCGCCAGTTCGGGCCCGGCGTGATGGGTGGCGGCCCCCATCGCCGCTTCCACCTATATTCGTACCGACGGGGGCGGGCCGGTACGCGTCGCCTCGGGGGGACGCCCTAGCCCGCACTGCGGTACGTCTTCGGTCCAAGATTGCAGCCATAATGACTGGCAGGGGTCGCGACGAGCACGCTCTTGGACAGACCAGACAAAATAATCTTTCCTCTTTATAATATTAGTAGTATAGGCTAGTTTTTTTTTTTTTTTTTATTAGCCCTGTTCAGGCACTGTCCCACCGTTGTGCACGGGCCTCGTCTCAAACTAAGAGGGTTTAGGCCATAGCACACCACGCTGGCCCAGTGCGGGTTGGCGAACTTCACACGCCTTGGAAACTGTTAGGCATGCACGATGTTTTCCTTCACCGTTTAAGCAAGTGATAGTTAATTTTTAATACGCACATGCTTTCGAAAAGACAGAGGTGCGTGCCTGGGTTTGGACTGGGTTTGCACTAGGCTATCACTGCTTACATACCTAACTAGCTAAAATCGTTGGCGAAAAGTGGGTGTACTCAGTACACCTCTGCCACCCCCGCTAGGGGAATATAGGCGTGACGGTGTTTATTTATATATTTTATTAGCTATTACCCGCGAGCACAATATATCATCAGGTTATAAATATTAAGTTTACGATCTAGATCAAATGTAATTTGCCTTACGGTCGAGATGTATTCAAAGTAACTTAAAGACTATAAGTGTAAAGGATTTCGGTCGGTTACCACAAACAGCACCCGTTCAGGAGTATAACTATTAGCATAAACCCAGAGTTAGCAAAAAAAAAAATAATTGGAATTAAATTATTTCAGATATTATCTCATTTTTGATTTTTAAGTTGTCGACGTTTCGAGTGCTCTACAACACCTATGCTCACGGGATGCAGTTAGACGTTTGACGTCCAATAGTCATTGTTATTCTGGCGTACCTTAGGGGGGTTAATTTAATTGCACTTGAAAGGACATTGTCAAAAATTGCCCCAGAATCAACAAACATTTGACCCATGCCATCATTATTTACCTGTTTTATTAAAAAAATGGCAAACATCCGTATCTAACGGACAATTTGCAATCTAAAACGAATATTTCTAAGTATTGTAAGTACTTATATGGAAGTCGCCGACATCTTTATTGAATGTCAACACACAATATAACGTCACATGTATTAATAGCTACTGAATTATAACCTCAAAATCTAATACTTTTTGTGCAATATTGCAATTCTCCCGCTTGTACGTTTAATAATAAATGCCTTAAGAGAATTTATGGCTGATTTGAAATCATACAAGTATTTTTTTAATGCTGTTGGTCCTGGGGCAAATCATGTATGGGCGCAGAACAATGTCGATCGATCGATCCTACTATTACAACTGATTGAAATATGCCCAACATTGCCAAAACCATAATGGAGGGAAGAAAGTGACCATTACATAGCCACCGCAAACAGAGTTTTGAGTGATCATGACCATGAAATATAATTAATTGATTGAATACTTCAGGGACAGTGCTCAGAAAATATGTATAAAGTATTGCTACCCCGAGCTCGTTAGGCATATAAAAAAATATCCAGACCGAAACAAATTATTGTGGAACATTCGAAAATTTGTCCTGTGTGGTGATTTATTATGATTTGAATACTTTTGGGATACTTTTCGTCGCTATGTGACATGTCTATATTGAGTGTGACTATGTTTTTGTGACTACGTATTTGATGTGAGTTCAGTACACGTTTTCGAAAGACATTTCATCGAATCCCATTTTTATCGATAAGCTATTCGACAGGTCATCTCCATCTACTTCCATCTTATCGATAGTACATTTCTTCGAATGTCGAATTCTTAACGTCAATCTTTTTGTACCAAGCCCTCAGGTTTAGCACTAAAAGATTGACGTTTGCGTGACGATAGCGAGTAAGCGTGCTCTCACGTTCATTTAATTTAGTAAATTTATAGTGTGACAATGAAAAAGTATTCACAAAATCAGCAATTCGTTCATGGGCCAGTGTATACGTTTTTATAACAAACTTCCCCACGATATTCGAGATTTGCCAAATAGTAAAATTAAAACCATAATTAAGGCTAAATTATGTAAGAAAGCATTTTACAAAATCTCGGATTACATAGAATATAATACCGCGTGGGATTGAAGTGCCATATTATTTAGTATTGCTATTTATTTTTCTTTTGAAATTACATTAATGTTAAAGCGTAGCGTGTTGTGCCTGACGAGCTTGGGGTATTGCTGCTTTGTAGACCCAATCTCACCACCGTCTTTGGGGTTCTGGTTTGGTCATGCTCACTATAATGTCTATGTTTGCAGTGGCTGTCTGGCGCGGGTTCCCACTCCCTTCCCTCCAATATGGTCGAGGGGAGTAATGGCTGTTCTAGTAGTCATACTCGTGAACGGGCCCTGCTTGTGGGGACTGGTCTATCTGGAATCCTTTAGACACTCTTTATAAATAGCTTCATTAGTTTCATATCTCGGTCGTACGGCATCACACTGGAGCTAGATCGTAAACTATTTAATTGTAACCTAAACATTGTATCCACACAATATGATAAAATAAAATAGAAAGGAAAAATGAGAAAGAGAATTAAATAAAAAAGACAAGCCCGCTGAGTTTCTTCGCCGGATCTTCTCAGTTTTCTCAGTTTGTAATTAAATTAGATTTAAAAAAAAGAAAATTGACTATTTGTAAGCGCGGGGCTTATACAAAATAAATTATCTGAATTTGAGTTTGATGGCATATTAACTAGTTAGCGTAACGTATCAATCTATATGTGCTAATTCCTCTGCTCACTACCACCTTCAGTATGCAACTGTGTGTGATGGCTGTTCTAGTAGTCATACTCGTGAATAAGTGCTGTTTGTGGGGGCTGGTCCATTTGGAATCCTTTAGAATATTGCCTCCTAGAAATAACATCATTAGTCTCATAACTCTGTCGGAAGCATCACACTGTATTCTATATTCACATTTTAAATTGTAACCTAAGCATTGTACCCACACCATTTCATTGAAAAAATATATAATAATATAAGCCCTGTTAAGAAACTGTCCCACTGTTGGGCACGGGCCTTCTCGGGCCGGCAAACTGAGAGAGTTAAGCCCATAGTCCACCACGCTGGCCCAGTACGGGTTGGTGGCGAACTTCACACACCTTCGAGCAACTCTTAGGCATGCAGTAATCCTCACGATGTTTTCCTTCACCGATAAGCAAGTGATAGTTAATTTATAATACGCACATGGTTCCGAAAGACAGAGGCGTTTCTGGGTTCGAAGCCGAGACCTCTGACTTTGCAGTTAAACGGTCTAACCACTAGGCTATCACTGCTTTACAGAAAATAATAGGTAAAGGAAAAAAGAGAAAGAGAATTAAATAAAAAAGACAAGCTCGCTAAGTTTCTTCGCCGGGTCTTTTCAGTGGAGGCCTAGTTCCGACCCAGTGGTAGATTAGTAGTTAGACAATTTGTTAGTACCCCCGGAGGGTTTATACAAAATAAATTAATTGAGTTTGAGTTTTGAGTTTAACTTGCGAGCTTTCGTATAAGTTGCTTGTTAGTCATGACGTATTTTGGGTATCCTGCTGGTTAGTCATAATTTATTTTAGGCATCTTGTTTAGTAGCATAGCGTAGCAGTAGTCTTGATGCATATTAAGTATTCCGTCTTCTCAGGCATTCTGCTTTTACGACAATTCGGCAAACGGATTGAGTAATGTCAAAATATTGCGATTATAGAGCCAATTCGCGATTCAGAGATACATCATAATAAAATAAGGCGGCGCAAGGCTCATAATAATAAAGCGTTGCGATGCTTGTAATATTAAGGCGTCGCGATGGCTACAATAATAAGGTGTCACGACGCTCATAATAATAAGGAGTCGTGACGCTCATAATAATAAGCGATCACGACGCTCATATCAGCAATGCGTCGTGATACTTATAATACTAAGGCGTTGCGACGTTTGTAATAATAAGGCGTCACGACAATCAGAACAATAAGGCGTCGGGGCGCTCATGATAATAAGGCGTCACAACAATCAGAATTATAAGACGTAGCGACCGGCGCTAATAATAATAAGGCGTCGCAAAGCTCATAATAAAGAGGCGTTGCGATGCTCATAATAATAAGTCATCTTGACGCTCAATAATAAGGTTTCACGACGCTCATATGTATTTTTATGAGATGTATTCTTAAGAATCGTAGCTATTTTTAATATGAAAACCTATCGCAGCCAAATAATAAAAAGCAAAATAAAACACTTAGACAAATCCACCTTAATTCATAATAGAGATCAATTTAACTTACATTTACAGAATAGTTTCAGCTTACTAAACACAATAGATTCCGAAGATGTCCAGGTCCAGTACAATAATATCAAACATGTCATCAATCTAGCCAGTCAAAAGATAAAATAAGTAAGGAAAAAAGACAATAAGCTCTCCAGTGACACTATTCGTCTTATTGAACAACGCCAGGTAGCAACTCCACAAACTTCAATTTATAAAGAGTTCGATCGGAAAGTGAAGAGAAGTATTCGCAAAGACCTTCGATACCACAACACACAAGTCGTCCGTACTGCTTTAGTGAATAACAGATCCCTAAAGAATGCTATGTGGGGAATGGAAATAGGCAGATCATCCATCCCACACCTAAAAGACAGTAATGGCGAGAGACAAGGTGATAGGGCAAAAGTAATGACAATAGTACAGATTATTACAAGCGCTTATACTCAGATAATGCATTTATACAAAATAGTAATTCAGTCTATTCGTGTTCCGCAAGAGTACCAATGATCAACAATAAGGAAATACATCAAGCCCTCAATAGTATGGAATTCAACAAAAGCCCAGGTGATGATGGCGTTGCCACAGAAGCATTAAAAATTGGAGAAAACACCCTATACCATATTTGTGCCAATTATTTAATACCATTTTAACTACAGGCGCATTACCGAATAATTTTTGTCACTCCAACATAATTTTACTACACAAGAAAGGCCCCAAATCAGACATAAGTAATTATCGCCCTATTAGCCTCGTCTCCCATATTTAAAAACTCTTTATAAAAGTTATAGAGAGTCGCATATCTGACCAATTAGACCTCCACCAACCACCTGAGCAGGCTGGCTTTCGACGCGGCCTCTCAACTACTGACCTTCTTCATTCCCTAATTCAACTAATAGAAAAGCACCAAGAGTTTAACTTACCGCTTTACCTCGCATTTGTAGATTACTCCAAGGCATTTGATAGCTTTTTACACACATCCATATTTGAGTCCCTCGAAAGACAGAAAATAGAACCGACATATATCCACCTACTCCAAAAAATATATAACAATAGCTCTGCATCCATCCGTATTAATACAACTGGGCCTTCCTTTAGTATTCAAAGGGGAGTCAAACAAGGTGACCCATTGTCTCCAAAGCTTTTTACAGCCACGCTCGAAGAAGTTTTCCGAAACCTCAACACAGCTTGGGAGGACAGAGGCATCGTCGTGGGCGAGAGGCGATTAACCAATCTGCGCTTTGCCGATGATATTGTCCTGTTCTCCTCGTCCGCAGCTGAGCTTGGCCTACTACTCGAAGAACTGAGCCAGGCGAGCCTCAAGGTTGGACTTAAAATTAATATGACTAAAACAAAGCTGATGACCAACAGCGTGCAACGTAAGCAAGAGCTTAGGGGAGTGGAGATTGAATATGTCCACGAGTATATATATATCTTGGCCAATTAGTTTCTTTCTAGGCGAGACAAGATAAAGAAGTTGCTCGACGTACCGAAAACGCCTGGAAGAACTATTGATCAATGAAACATTTAATGAAGGGAGCTCTCCCGGTTTCATTAAAAAGGAAGCTCATGGGCATGTGCATTCTCCCCACCCTCACTTACGGAGGACAGACTTGGTCATTTACTGATCGTCAAAAGTCCACTCTTGGGGTTTGGCAACGATCAATGGAGCGTAGCTTTCTTGGAGTAAAGCTTAGAGGTTGTGTCAGAAACTCGATTCTGCGCTCCAAAACTGATATGCTTATAATAACAAAGCCTCCTGACGCTCATAATAATAGGGGGCGTCGCGACGATCATAATAATAAGGGGCCCCGACGCTCATAATAAAATGGCGTCGCGACGATCACAATAATAAGGGTTTTTTTTTTATTTATTTATAACGTCTGTGTGACGTTTCCATACTTCCTCTGACGGGATCAGAGCCTTTTTTTATTGTTTTATGTCATTTTGTATTGTGTTTTTTGTTTAAAAATGTGTCATTTAGTTTTATTCCTATTTATTGTTTGTTTTGCTAATTTTGTGCAGTATTCTATAAATTTGTCTCGTTTATCTGGGTTTTTCATAATTTCACTTATATTATTTATTGTAATTTCTGTTCCTAAAGTTTGTTCTATGTTGTATCTATCGTAGCTGTGTATAGGGCAGTCTACGATGATGTGTTGTATCGATTCTATTTGATCGGGGTCGCATTCACATGCCGGGCTGTCTTTTAGCTTGAATCTGTGTAGGTATTCAGAAAAGCCTCCATGGTCTGTCAAAACTTGTGTCAGGATGGGATTCACTGTTAGGGTTTTAATTATTTTAAATGCTTCGATTGCGTTTGAAAGAAAGATTTTAGTGGTTCCTGCAGTGGACTCTGTTAAGTATCTGCCATTCCATATATTTTTTGTATTTTCCCTGATGGTCTTTTTGATAAAAGATATTGGGCTCTTATCATAGTCAGGTTTACGCTTCAGGTTTAGTGCTGCCTCCTTAGCAAGTGCATCCGCGTCATCATCCAAATAATAAGGGGTTACGTAGCTCATAATAATAAGGCGTCGCGAGGCTCATAATAATTAGGCGTCGCGACGCACATAATAATAAGGCGTCGCGAGGCTCATAATAATATGGCGTCGAGACGCTCTTAATATTAAGGCGTCGTGACGCTTACTGTAAGTAGTAAGGTGTGGCGACGATCGTTATAATAAGGCGCCGTTACGTTTTCAATAATAAGGCGTCGTGATGCTTTTAATAATAAAGCCTCTTGACGCTCATAATAATAATGCGTCGCAGAGATCATAATAATAAGGCGTCGCGACGCTCATAATAATAAGGCGTCGCGACGCACGTTATTTGAAGGGGTGGGGACGCTCACAATATTCAGGTGCCTTGACGCTCATAATAAAAAGGCGTCGCGACGCTCATAATAATAAGGGGTCACGACTATCAAAATTATAAGATGTCGCGACCGGTGCTCATTATAGTAAGCCGTCGAGACGCTTATTATAATGAGGCGTTGGGACGCTAACAATAATAAGGCGGCGTCTCGATCGTAATAATAAGGCGTCGCGACGCTGTATTATTACTACTACTATTACTGTATATTTCATTATAACAGTGGCAAAAACAATAAGATGTTTTAATAAAGATATTACATTAGGTAGGTAGTAGAACCCTGTGGCATGGAGATAAATCTCATTTACTCTTTGCTTTTTTTATTAACTCTAACTCTAACTCCAATCAATTAACTTCTTACTACCGTTATGCAGATAATCTCCAAATTTACACTCAAGCTCCTTTAGCCAAGTTGTCGGAGGCTTTTAACACTATCAATAATGACTTAAATATGCGAATGGAATAAAACCCACTGCCTTCAAGTCAATCCTACTAAAACTAAGTTATTGTTATATGTAGTTCTAGACTTACAGGACATCTTGATTGGTCACAGCTTCCTCAAATTGTGTTCGATAGTATCACTATACCAATAAGTAAAACGGTTAAAAATTTGGGGTTCTATACAAGCTGTAACATAATAAACGCAAGACCTGAAAGTAGTTTGTTCTACATCGGTAACCGAATCGATTCCAACAATTTTTAATATATTTTACTTTTTTTTAAATTTGCAAAAAATGCTTTTACTCCTTCAGTGCGCTATAAAAAATTAAATTTATTCTTGATTCATAGCAAAAAGAAGATTCCAAACGCATTCCTAAAACGTATTTCTCAAAACGCACAAAAGTGTATAAAAGTGCTTTAAAAAAGGGTAAAAACCTTTAAATTTAAAAATTTAGTTTTTGTTTTGACTTTATGAAGCAATTCTCTAATCGGGGTATCTGAGGTCTTGCGTTTATTATGTTACACCTTGTATAGACTCTAGTCTTACTTTGGGGCCACAACTGCAGGAACTCAGTTGTAAGATTTTTGCCTCTGCAGGGTCTCTACGCGGGCTACGCAATTTCCTTTCAACTGCCACTAAAATTGCACTCGCACAATCCCTTCTACTTCTATATTAACTTACTACTTAGTGAGAATCAAGCTAATAAACTTGAGCTCCTTCAAAATGTTTGTATAAGGTTCATATTTGGTCTACACAAATATGATCACATCTTTGAATATCGTGTAAGACCAATCCGCCTTCGCCGGAATGCTTACATACTATCTATTTATCTTTACTGTATTCTATTTAATCCAAAAAGTCCCTCTTACCTCAAAGAACGATTTCAATTCCTTCTCGAAACACATTCAAGGTTCCTAAGGTCATCGGAGAATCTAAGGCTGAAAAAACCAATGGATTCCACAAACTTCTTCCACAAATCTTTCACAAATCCTTTACTAATCACGCTGTTCGCTTGTGGAATGCTTTGCCTGTTACAGTCGGACGTGCTAAGTCACTGGCTGCCTATAAAATTATGATTACCGTTCACTTTCTGTCTGCTGGTTAATATGTAACGCCGTCATAATTTAGCTGATTTGTGTTAATATGTATTAATATGTATTGTGTGTACATTATAGTAGTTATATAAACATTTAGAGTACGCCACCAATTGCCCTATATTTTAATATCCATTGCTTCTGCCAACGCACTGGTTGTCTGGAAGAAATTCCTGTTAGCAATAACTGATAAATAGCCGCCAATTGTACCTACCGCCATAATAAACTAATTGTATTTCTTAACTGTAATTTTGCTTATGTACAATAAAGAGTACTATATCTATCTAACATATTTTTTGTCGATAATAGAACAAAAATAATAATCTTACATAACATATTTTTCATCACTTTTTAAGGTGGAAAAAACTATAGTTAATATTTTATTCGGAATCTTAATTCTGAATTACTTAATAAATCTTGACTTGTAACTTTATTTATTTTCAAAATAAATTTATTTACCCCAATATTATTGTTACTGTTTAAATGCATACTGATAGAGCTTAAATGTTACTAATCATAAAGAAGAAATGAGAAAGAATAAGTGGTAAATATTTTTTGAAAATTAATTTACTAATAAAAACAAATAATATAATGTCGATTATTTATGTCCATTGATTTATTTTTAGTTCTACACTAGTAGTTTTAAGCTTGCAACATTTGTTTTTGTTTTGACATTTGTAGCTGTCATGTTATTCGTGGATTTGTGAACACGATTTAGCGCGTCAGTTCTGGCTGTGCCTTGCGCGCGTTCGGTCGTGTCGCTGTGCTGCCCGCCCGCTCGCTATTTTCGTAATTACGTACGTATTCGATTTCGACTTACTCTGTTGGAAACGCCTGCGCTTGCGTGGAGTGGTGATCTGGTTGGCTCATATACGTGTATACGTACACATATACGGGCTTGCGACGTTACTTCTCCGCGTCTGGCTCGCGCGTAGCAACAAGGCGAGCCGTTAGGTAGACGCGCCGTTCTGACGGCGGTCGGCCTTCCCGCGTTTTTAGTAACGGTCGTTTTCCGTGACCTACGTGGTTTGTCGCGGCTGTGCTTACGTGTTTTGTGCTTGCGTGTTTACGTAATTGCATTCGCTGTGCGTATGCTTTTGCGTCACGTGTAGGTACGGTTCGCGTATCGCCCGGTGTGACCAATCACGTGGGTTGCTAGGCAGCCGCGTCGGCTAACGGCGCGGCCGGCCCTCCCGCGGTTTTCGTTTTCTCAACGGTTAGTTTCATAACTGTTTTCGATATTAGTGTTTATTGTAAATCCACGTCTTTTGTCCGTTCGTGGTAAGTCCGGTGGACGCCTAGCGGCGTCGTAAGCCGGCTTGAGCGGGACCCGAGCGCTCGCCTCCCTCCTTCAGAGGGCGGCTAACTCGGAAGGGCTTGAGCTCTGGCCTTGGGGGCTTCCCTAGTCAGGGCTCTTGATTCCACCAGGACCCTACCTTAACCCATCCCGCTATCCTATTCTCCGTGCGGCGGTTCTCTTCGCCCCGGAGCAGTTAGGGTTTGGTGCCGCCCGTTCGCCCCTAAGGCGAAGGGGCACACCGCGTCTCCCCGGTAGTGCCACCCCCCCCGCCGCCGCCCGGTGGGGGGATCAGGGCATCGCTCACGCCCGGGTCTTAGGGCCCTATTTTAGTTCACTCGCCCTGCCATTTCCCCTTTGGAAATGGCCGAAGACTTCCATCCCGATTTTGTCCGGGACTTAACGAAGTACATCGTCCTACATTGCCCGGATATAGTCCGGGAATTCAGGGCGACGTACTCGCCCGCCTCGCCCGACGCGTCGCCCGCGCGCGCGTCGGCCCCCGGCCGCGAACTGATGTAGGGGCGCAGCCCCAGACCCCCGCCGACCGCCCCGTCTCGCCATGCGGGTCCGAGCCTCTCTCGGACTCGGATATGGAGGTCGAGCGCGCGTCCGCGCGACGCGCCACCCCCGCCCGGTCCCCGTCCCCGTCGCTCTCGTCGGAGGACGACTTCGTTCCCATCGCGAATGGGAAGCGGGCGCGCAAACCGCGCGACTCGCCACCACCCAAAATCCAGAGGGCCGGAAACGTTTCCGTTTCTCCCGGCCCCTCCGGCCCCCGGCCGTCTCCGTCTCCCAACGCGGCCGCGAGGGCCTACCCCTCGCGCCCCCCGCACGTCCTAACATCACTCCCCCGCCGCTTGTCATTCAGGACAAGAGCGCCTGCAAGGCGATTTATAATCGCCAAATCAACTACACGCACGCGCGTTCCACCGCGCAAGGCATAGCCGTCAAGGTGGCGTCCTCGGACGACCACCGACGGCTATCCGCGTTCCTGCGATCAAACAAGATCGCTTATCACACATACACCCTGGAGGAGAAAAGGAAGCTCAGGGTGGTAATCCCCGGTGTCCCGAGGGAGCTGGACACCGCCGTCATCAAGGCCGAACTCCAGTCCCAGGACCTTCCTGTGCGCCAGGTGCACAGAATGGTCAATGGGCGCTCCAAGGAGGCGTACGACATGGTGCTGGTCGTCCTCGACCGCACCGAGTCCGGCCGTAGGGTCTTCGACCTGAAGGCCGTGTGCCACATTTCTGGCCTCTCCGTGGAGGCCCCCCACAAACGTGGCACGCCCGGGCAGTGCCACAACTGCCAGCTGTACGGGCACTCTGCCCGTAACTGTCACGCGCGCCCTCGATGCGTTAAGTGCATCGGGGACCACGCGACGTCCCAGTGCGCCCGCTCGAAGGAGACGGCGGCCGAGCCCCCCAGCTGCGTCCTCTGCGGCACCAAGGGGCACACCGCGAACTATCGCGGTTGCTTTAGGCCCCGAAGGGGAAGCGCGGCCGGGCGAGGCGCGGCGGCCGCTGCCGCCCCCGCGCGGTTGCCCCCCCCTCTGCGCCCTCAGCGCAACACCCCCCCGCGCCCTCAGCGCACCCTCGTCCGGTGCCTTCTGCGCCAGCGACCACGGCTCCCCGCGCTCCCGCGCCTCTGAAGCTGACCCCCCCTCCCCCGCCGCTCAGGCCGTCCCTCGGCGCCAACGCGTGGGTGAAGCCGCTGCCTTACACCGCGGCCTCCCACCCTGCGTCAGTGGGCCCTGCCCGCCCCCCGAAGCGCGTGCCGGCGATCCAGCCGGTGGCGGCTTGTCCCCCTCCGCCCTCTAACGTCAGTCAGGACGTCGACCTAATAATGAGCGTCTCGGCGGTTATAAGCCCCGCACTTTTCCCCAGAGTCCGCGAACTCGCACTTTGACTCCGCGCCGCCACCAACTTGGCGGACCAGGTTCTCCTGGCCGCGGAATACAGGGACGTATATGACGTCCTGGCGTCCCTCAAAACCCAACCCCCCCGCACCCAATAATGGATCTACGATCTCCCCGCCAAAAGCCCCACAACCTATCCCTGGCGTTCTTTAACGCCGATGGCCTTCGCTCCCAGCGAGATCAGGTTGCTGATTTCCTCCGAGATCACCAACTTGATATCCTCCTCGTGCAGGAAACCTTCCTGAAGCCCGCACAACGCGATCCTAGGATCGCAAACTATAACCTCGTGCGCAATGACAGAATCGGCTCCCGCGGAGGCGGTACTCTCATTTACTACAGGAGGTCCCTGCACTGCATCCCTCTCGATCCCCCCGCGCTCACCAACATCGAAGCCTCGGTCTGTCGCGTCTCTCTCACGGGGCACCAGCCCATCGTGATCGCCTCCGTTTACCTTTCCCCCACTAAATCCGTTCTCAGGAGTGACTTTGAAGCACTCCTCAATCTGGGAAGCGCCGTCATTCTGGCGGGCGACTTCAACAGCAAGCACGTGGCCTGGAAAGGTCTCACCACTTCCCCTAACGGTAGGAGCCTTGACGCCCTGGTCGACGTTCTCGACTTTGACGTCATCGCACCCATGCACCCTACCCACTATCCTAACAATCCCAATCACCGACCCGACGTCCTGGACATGGCGCTTCTGAAAGGTGTCACCCTACGGCTGCACTCCTTGGAAGTAGTCCAGGAACTCGACTCTGACCATCGACCTGTAGTCATGAGACTCGGTTCCCCCCCCTTCCGCCCCTCAGCGACCCAAAAAGACGGTGGTGGATTGGCATGCGCTAAGCACGGCCTTGGCGGATGCCTACCCTCCCCCCCTGCCTCTCAGCTCGGACTCCATCCCGTCCCCTCAGGACACTGATCAGGCCGTAGATGCCTTCACCGAGCACATCCGATCGGCTGTCAGTCGATCGTCCAAGCAAGTCGAGGCGGAAGATCTCTACCTCAACCGCTTTCGATTGCCGGACGATGTTAGGGATCTCATTCGTTCCAAGAATGCTTCCATCCGAGCGTACGACTCCTACCCCACCGAAGCCAATCGGGCCCGGATGCGCGCTTTACAACGAGAGGTAAAGCGTCGTGTCGCGGAGGTCCGGGAGGAACGGTGGGGTGTCCTCCTAGAGGGCATCGCGCCGTCGCATCTGGCCTACTGGCAGCTGGCGCGTAGCCTCAAATCCGACTCCACGACTGACATGCCCCCGTTGTCCCGCCCTTCAGGCGCAGCACCCCCAGCCTTCGACGACGACGAAAAGGCCGAGCTTCTCGCTGACTCCCTCGAGAGCCAGTGCGCCCCCAGCTCTCAGTCCGTTGACCAGTCCCACGTCGACGCGGTAGACAGGGAAGTTGAGCGCAGGGCATCCCTCCCCCCCGTCGATTCCTTGCCTCCTATCACGCAAACGGAGGTCGAAGATCTGATTATGGGTCTTAAAACTAACTAAACTAAACTAAACTTAACTAAACTATCTTACCATGACCAAATAGACCGGGTCTTATCTGAAGGACAAGTCAGGAGTCTCCGTAACCGGCGAGCGTGTATGAGACGAATTATGAGAGTAGAGGAAGCCAGAGAGGTATGTAAGGAAAGAGCCTGTTGGAACTCTGTACTCTCTGCCTACCCCGTAAGGGATCTGGCGTGATGATATAGATAGATAGATAGAAAACTAAAAAAGCCCCCGGCCCTGACGGCATTTCGAATCGCGTTCTGAAATGCCTGCCCGCCCAGCTCATCTGCCTCTTGGTGGCCATTTTGAACGCCGCCATGACGAACTGCACCTTCCCCGCTAAGTGGAAGGAGGCGGACGTCATAGGCATTCCCAAGCCCGGCAAACCTCGCAATCTCCCCGCGAGCTACCGTCCTATCAGTCTCCTCAACTCCCTGGCCAAGATATACGAGCGCCTACTTCTGGCGAGGCTCAAAGACTTCGTAACGTCCAGGGGTATCCTTATCGACGAGCAGTTTGGCTTTCGAGCCAAACACTCTTGCGTCCACCAAGTGCACCGCATCACGGAGCACATCCTCTCCGGTCTCAATAGACACAAACCCATCTACACGGGCGCCCTCTTCCTAGATGTCGCGAAGGCATTCGACAAAGTCTGGCACAACGGCTTGATCTACAAGCTCTACCAATTGGGTGTGCCGGACAGACTCGTGCTCATCTTACGAGACTTCTTGTCGAATCGCGCCTTCCGTTATCGCGTCGAAATGACGCGCTCCACTTCCCACTCCATCAGTGCTGGAGTCCCACAGGGCTCAGTTCTCTCTCCGCTCCTGTTTAGCCTTTACACGAATGACATTCCTCGTTCGAGTAAGGCGCATCTAGCCCTATTCGCGGATGATACCGCTCTCTACGTCTCGCATAGGAATAAGGGTTTCATTACCAGACACCTTCAGGCATCCGCCAATTCCCTAGGGAATTGGTTCAGGAAGTGGCGTATTGAGGTGAACCCGGACAAGAGCGCTGCGGTGTTCTTCTCCAGAGGTGCCACCCCGCGCCACTCCCTGCGCCGCCCTAGAAGTAATCTCGGCCAAGTGACCATGTTCGACCGACCCATTCCCTGGGTCAAAGAGGTCAAATATCTAGGGGTCACCCTAAACAGTACCATGTCCTTCGGCCCGCACATCAAGCGGGTCCGTCACCGAGCATCATTTGTGCTCGGTCGTCTCCATTCGTTAATCTGCAAGCGGAGTAAAATGTCCCTTAGAAATAAGGTGACACTTTACAAAACTTGCGTTCGACCCATCATGACTTATGCGTGTGTTGTGTTCGGGCATTCGGCCCCCTCTCACATCGATAAACTCCAAGTGGTTCAAAACCGCTTCCTCCGTAAAGCCGTAGGAGCCCCCTGGTTCGTACGGAACGTCGACGAACCTATTCGCGCCTTTATTAAAAAGGCGTCAACACGTCACTTCGCGAACGCATCTACCCATGCGAATCCGTTAATCGTAGCCACCGCCGACTACGATCTCCCCCCCGACCCCTGCCGCCACCGCCGGCCGCGACATGTTCTCACCGACCCCCCCGATGCTTTGTCATCCCTTCTTTCCGCTCAGAATACGGGCGACGACGACGACGTAGTAGTAGATCCCCTCCCATAGCCGGCGGTTGACCGGTGCACTTAGTAGTGCACCCGTCCCCCTACAGCGACTGTCCCAACCGAGGGCACCTCTTCGAGGCGCCCTCGAGTATGTCGCCTCTTGCCCTTCTGGCTGGCTAGAGCGTAGTGGTTGCACGCTCGCCTTTAAGTCCGGTGAAGCTGTAAAGGCCTCGCGGCCAACAGCGTACATCATTCACACACACACGATTTAGCGCAGTTGTTCAGAGCTTAAGCCGCTCCGCACACTGTGTCTAATAGTCGCGGGTCCGATTCCCGCACGGGACAAATCTTTGTGTGATCCACAATTATTGGTTCCGGTCTGGGTATTTGTGTATGTGAATTTTCATGTTTGTAAACGCACCCACGTCACAGGAATAAATCCTAGTGTGGGGCTACGTTTTTAAAAAAGAAAAAGAAGAAGAGCTGTACATACAGCTAAACTCGTGTTCACAAATTTGCTTGTGCGGATGTATTAGTAAATATGTGTGCGGTTGTGTTGGTGCAATTGTTGTGTGGCTTGGTTGTGTGTGGGTGTGTTTGTATGTAGTTGTTTTTGTGCGATTTCGCGTGTCGGGGTTTTTGTGGCTGGTTATTTGTGTGGCTGTGTTGGTATATGTCTGTGTATTTGCGGTTGTTTGTGCGTTTCTGTGGCTATTTGGAAGTGTATGATTATATATTTGAGAAGAACCACAAGGAGTACGAATAATGAAATGAAAGTTATATAATTTACACAATTTTATTTATTTATTAATGTTATACAATATGCACCTAACGTACTGTTTCAATTCGCCATGGTCCAAATCGGTTTACAAAAATTTGTTTTCACTAAATGTTAGGTAACAACTATAGACTGATTTACGGCTAGTGTTGGAACAGGGGCGGCTAACGGAACTGCGGGGCAACTGCGTGTCGATTGCGTGGCAACTGCGTGACAGCTGCGGGGAAATAACGTGACAACTGCGTGATAACAGCGAGACAAATGTTTGGCATCTGCGTGGCAATGACTGACGGCTTGGTCTAGTGGTTAAAAGCTTAAGCCACTCGACCTATTGGGTCAAGTAATTTGTAAATCTTTGCACGGTACAAATATTTGTGTGACCAACATATATTTTATATTGTCGGGGTTTTTGTGTATGTGAATTAAATGTTTGTAAACGCATCCACGGTACAGGAATAATTTGTAGTATGGGTTATGTTTTTTTTAAAAGAATAAATACTAAATACATAAATAAAAATTGCGTGGCAACTGCGTGGCAAGTGCGTGGCATTGCGAGGCAACTATTACTTTCAAAGTCACGTTAGGCCGCCGGCTGATCATTATTAAAATTATGATGATCCTAACTATACAAAGAAGCAATACAAACATTAATTTACATTACAACATAAATATTTAGTACCATTTGTTTTTTTTTATATAATTACTACAAATAATTACACATTTTTTACACGAATATACTATTTTTATACAATACGTTTGTTTTTATATAAATTTATAAATATTTATTTATATTTTTTTTTAATATTTTTTTTTCAATTTTATTAAAAGCACATTGACAACGAAATAATAATTGAATATTAATGGTTTTTCGTACAAAGATAATATTTACAAGATATAATTTAGTAATGATACTTTTTCGAAATGGGGGCTCTCCATTTAAAGACCGTAAGATCAGCCAATCAATAAAATATATATATAAATAAAAAACAAAATTATTTTTGATCAGGTGATCACACGGTCACGAAAAGTATCGAAAAATCTTATATTAATGTATGATTTGTTATTAAATGGCAATAATACATCGCTATTCTATATTTTATTTACTTATAAGTATTTAATTAGTCGATTTTTAATCGAATGTTTCATATTTCCTGATAATAATCGACTATTACACATTTAAAATTTAAAGCACTATGCTTCTAAACTTTACATTTTTAAAAAAGAAAAAAGTAATTTATAAACTTTTTATCGAGCGAGACATTTTATAATCTGATATGTCTAGTGTATAGACAATAATAAAAAAAAAGTTTCCAAAAATCTCAAATATACCATGTTTCATAAGAATATTTACAAATACACTAATTTAAAGCACAGTTTCGTTCGTGCAAGTTCTAGGGCCGTTTACTAGAGAATACCTACTAGACCCGCCATTTTTCCTACTAGTAACCGCACCTCTAATAAACAACTCTTTAAAAGTTTCCCTAAACTGCCTAGACATGCCGCAATAGATCGCAAAATTAATAGGATACGAAACTAAAATGAAAAAGTTCGTTACTAGTATAAGTATATTGGCGATATAATAATCTAATATTTCTACAATAGTGCTGGATATAATGTGCAAGATAGTGACGACCGCAACTGGAATTTCTACCATAAGAAAAACCGTTACTACAACTATAAGCATTAGTGTTGTACAGTTTGAGTCTCTGAGCTTCCTGCACTCAGATTTACGGTTTTCTTTGAAGAGTTTCTGCCGGTTGATTTGAGCTGTTCTCATAGCTCTGAAGAGGAGAACGTTGAGGACTACTAGAGAGGTGCAGGGGATGAGATGGACGAAGAGTACTCTGAAGCCGTAGTAAGTGATGAAGTAGGCGTCGATTGATATTGCGTTCACCCAGGGAGCCATTTCGATCTGGAATTGAGAATTATCTGGTTAGATTTTGTGGAAAAATCCCAATGTACAAAAACTTACAAAACTGACGAATTTACTTTTTTATGAGTTCACAACGACCCATTCCAAGGAATTACGTACAAATGTTTGTGGTAGAAGTGTATTGTGTATATACCCAGATATTTAAAATAAAACAATTTTACGGATTTTATCGCGGTTTATTTTTGATTTTTAGTTCCCGACGTTTCGAGTGCTTTGCAGCACCCATGGTCACGGAAGGGACTGATGTGTTGGACGTCCAAAAGGCATAGTTGTTCCGGGGTACCCTCAAACTTCTTAATTATTTTTGTTGGTCCGATCTACGCAGAATGAGCTCACGCTGTATTGAGGTCTTGCAGTGTTATGCTTGGTTTTGGATTTGATTATATTAATTACCGGATCCCAAGTCGACAATGTTAAGTGGTCCTGCGATTAATGTAATAGAGAGCAAGTTCTTACCATGCGTAAGAGTTTATCTTTTTAACACATTTTTACAAGCTTTTATTTAACTAGCAATGTTCGTATGTCTGTCTGCCTGTCTTGCCGGTACAAATCTTGTGATCCATTTTTCAAGCACTTGCGGGTCTACGATTAAGCTGAAATTTGGCATACGTATGTATGTTTGGTGACAGTGCAATAATATGGAATCGTGGAGCTGGTCTAATGATGTAGCCGAAAGGTGGCCAACCACCCGATTACTCAATATAATCCTGCCGTGTTTGAGCTTGTCGTATTGTCTTGATGAGTGTTTTAGACCCGAGTGATGTCCAGGCTCTGATGATGGCGTAGATACTTTACTATTGCAAAAAATCTCAGCCGCAGTCTGGAGTCTGGATTATTACATAGTATAATGGCTCGTCACCTACTATATTGGGACCTAAGATCATCGAAGATACGTGGGTGTATCTCTGGTCTTTGTAAATGTGTAATTTGTAGTATTTCGTTGTCTGTGGGTGTTGTTGAATGAATGTCTTTTCTTTCTTTTTTTCAGTACCCTTTTGTCACCTTTGCTTCGGTAATATAGGCGCGGTAAAACTGTGTTTATTTATCACCGGCTTTGTGCTCTACAGTGGATGTGTACAGCAAGATATCTGGGTTTAAAGTCTGGATTATGTGAATATGTGCATTCTATTAAGACTGCTGTATACAAGATGTATCATAAATAACGCAAGACTTCAGACACCCTGATTAGATAATTGCTTCATATACCCATACAAAAACCAAATTCCCAAATTTAAACATGTTAACCCCTTTTTTACGCACGTTTATACCCTAATTAATAATAAAATTTGTACGTGTATATGTAAGCGAATTGAGAAATACGTTTTTGAAATACATTTGAAATCTCCGTATTGCTTTGAATCAAGAATAAATTTAGTTTATTATAGCGCACTAAGAGAGCACAGCATTTTTATATTTACAATAAAAACAGTTAGAATCAATACAGTTATTGATTTAGAATAAACTACTTTCAGGTCTTGTGTTTATTACGTAACACTTCGTATAATCAGAAATGAACTGCAGAAATTCAAGAAAACGAACGTTTTCTTTCAACGGATTTTACGAGTAGATGATGAATATTTCAAAGTCAACCGACCCGGCAGACTTCTTCGAAGTGTCCTCGCCAGAAGGTAATCTGGGGCACGTATCGACGGTCGAAGAACCGAGGTAGCTGGTGGAGGAACGCCGCTATCCCGATGTAGATGAGACACTTCATCACCCGAGGCATTGTACACCTGAAGACAAAATAATAAGAATAATTATTATAAGCTTAACGATGGCTCGGTTTAGTGGTTGGGCTAAGTGGCTACTCAGCACAGTGGACCGTATAGTCACAGATTAAATCTCCGCATGGGATTTTTTTTTTTTCATATTTCATACAAATTATAAAAACTTTAAATATTATTGTCTCTTTGATCTAGTGGTGGGCTTGATGATGTTAATTTTTTACGTGGATGTTGTTGAAAAATTAACATGAATATCAAAAAAACTCGAGGGAGCAATTCCTGTATATGCGATGTCCATTAAAGCTTTTACAATAATTTATGGATAACAATATTTGTGTTACATAAACATTCCTACGGACGACCGCAATTGGCGGGAAAAAGGAACTGTCAAAGTAAACAGTAGTGAAGAGACACGTACGCAACATAACAATCGACTAAACGTATCGATCACGTCCAACCTAAGCACAAAAATCGACTAACGCAAAGAAAAACTTGTTAGCAAATTCTTCACATCCCTTTTATAGCTCATTTCCACCGTTTTAATGCAATTCCCGTCCATCTGCCGTGATACATACCAGATAACCAGACCACCAACCGCAAATTGGTTTAAAAGTGTAATTTTAAATGGTCTGGATGTATTTCGAAGTTCACAGTCTGCCATATAAAAGCAGTTGGATGCTTTTAGTTAGGAAATTTCTGGAAACGAGAGGGTTTTATTATTTTTTTATGAGTATAATAGTGAAGAGTGAACGACTTATGGGCTATATAAGTTCTGGCGAATGTGAATGGATATGTTGGAGGATGGTAACTAAGGGAATTTTACTATGGTTAAATTAAGAACTTTGGTTAAATAATCTCTTATGAAATGTAAATGGAAATTATGGGATTCAACGTGATGTGTTTAAAATTAAAGAATGACTTTTCGCCATATTGAGACGCCTATTTATAAATTATTTTTATAACCAATTTTTAATGCTTTTTGTTATACTAAAACTAATTTAAGTAAGAAAATTTAGGAGTTATAAACTATAGCGTAAATATTTTTCAAACAAAGTTAAAAATCGATGTTTCGAAAGTCGAAATTTGTTTTGAACCGCTAAGGAAAATATACCTAGGAGAGAAGAGAATATGGGATAAATATTTTTCGGACAAGAATTTTAATTTTGCAGTAATTTTTTTGCTCAACTAAATTTTGTGTATCTATCTAAATCGTCACGCCAGATCCCTTACATCGTAGGCAGAGAGTACAGAGGTCCAACAGGTTATACATGCTCGCCGGTAACGGAGACTCTTGACTTGCGCTTCGGATAAAACAAGGTCTATTTGATTCACTAAATATTGTGTGCGTCGATGATATGAATCCCTCATCGTTTTAGTTTTAAAACTAAAAAAAAATTTTGTAATATAATTAAAATCGGCCTGCCTCGTTGGTCTAGTGGCAAAGCACATCGCTTTGTGATCACGAGGTCCTGGGTTCAAATCCTAGGTCGGACAAGTGTATTTTTTTTAACGAAAACTTCCCAGTACGAGTACGGAGTCTGGAATTGTGCCCAGTATATGGCAATAGGGTTGCCCCCTATTACATGGGACCTAACATCGTCGGTAAAACGTGGGTGTACTTAGTACACCTCTACCACCCCCGCTTGGGGAATATAGGCGTGACTGTTTGTGTGTATAACTAAAATCGGCTCGGTCAGTCTTAGATGGGTGACCGTTTGTGGCATTTCCAATTCCGAGCGTCTTCGTGCTTCAGAAAGTAAAGCTGTTGGCTCTAAATACCATTTCATATGGTAGTCGTTAAGTTAACTTAGAAGCAGATGACCACAAAATCCGCCTGGTGTAGCATCATCTAATTTTTCTCACCTAAATTTGTGAGAGACCTACGCACAGCAATGGGCTAGTACAGGCTGTTTTGTTAAAGAAATTACTAGCACAATCCAGGTGACTACATAAGTATAACATAAAACTTCTCAAAAAAAGGAAAACCGACTTCAAAAAGCAAAAAATACTGTGTGCTGTTTGACGTCAAGGAGTCCCGTGGTGTATCTTCATAGTCCAAGGTCCAATACCGATTTAATTAAAATAGGACCTCTTCGGAGCTATACTTAATCCAATGCAAAAAGAATTATCAAAATCGGTTTATAAGCAAAGAAGTTATAAAAAACACAGACGAATTATTAACCTTCTCCTTTTTTGCAGTCGGCTAATATTTAACTTAGTTCTATAGTAGGTACCTATAGGATTGACGTAATACCCATAATATCTCAATATACGCATTCGCATTGTTGGTCGCTAAGGAGTTCCCTCGTGTATCTTCAAAGTCCAAGGTCCAATACCGATGAAATTAAAGTGGGACCACCTTGGAGCTATGCTAGACCCAATGCAAAAATCATCAAAATCGGTTCACAATTGACGGAAATATCGGTGAACATACAAAAATAAAAGAAAAAAAAGTCGTTTAAACATATCAAACATCGATCAAGCCGCTTAGGAGAACAATTGCAAAAACACCCACACCGGAATTTAATATTAATAAAGAATATTTCTATAACTAAAAATGTCCTATGAAAACAACCTTACTAGTTATTCCGCAACCTTCCGAGTATTTCAGAAATAGCTTAAAACCTTTTCATTATACTATTAAGCATAGTTTAGTGGGACCCATTAGTGCTTGTGTGCTGATTCTTAACGGCGACATTACACAGGTAAATGGCACTAATAAACTATCAGAAACGGCTGTTTATAAATTTAATATGACTTTGAAAACACTTAAGGCCTCTTTCACCATACTCGAGTGAAGTCTGAAGTAGTCTAATCGACAGTTAAAGTTGCAAGTAAGTCTATGTACAAATTTCACTATCTTTGAGTAGCCCTATCCGACGGTTTAACTAGCCAGGTTTATTTGACGAATAAAGCTAATCGAGAAGTCAATAACTCATCGATCACTAAGGCTAAGCAGCGTCCTACTCGGTCGGCCCGAGATGGGTGACCGAATTTTTATATTCGAGCGTCTCCGTGCCTTCCGAGTACGTTAAGCCGTTGGTCCCGGTTACCACTTAATGTGGTAGTCGTAAAGCCGAGTTGGAAGCCTTTATAGGTGGCTTTATAAGTTCCAACAGCAGGTGGCCACAAACCTGCCTCCGTCAATCCGCACTGGGTCCGCGTGGTTGAGTATGACCTAATCTCTCTACCTGGATTTGAGAGAGAAGGCCTTTGCCCAGTATTAAGACAGAATAGCCTGATATTATTATCACAAGCTTTTATTTAATGCAATGTTCGTATGTGTATCTGTCTGTCTGTCTTTCCGGTCAAATTATTGTAATCCACTTTTAAAGCACTTGCGATTTCGCTGAAAGCTCGATTGAGCTGAAAGGACATTGTTCTGCACCCATACATGATTTGCCCCAGAACCGACAGCAATGAAAAAATACTTGTATAATTTCAAACCCCCCATAAATTCTTTGAAGGCACCTATTATTAAACGGACAAGTGGAGGAATCGCAATATTGCACAAAAAGTATTAGATTTGGAGGTTATAATTCAGTAGTCATTAATACTTATGAGGTTATAATTGTGTGTTCACATTCAGAAAAGATGTCGGCGACTTCGTTATAAGTAGTTACAATACTTAGAAATATTCGTTTTAGATCACAAATTGTCCGTTAGATACGTATATTTGCCATTATTTTAGTAAAATAGATAAATAATGATGGCATGGGTCAAATGTTTGTTGGTTCTGGGGCAATTTTCAACAATGTCCTTTTGCATACGTATGCAAGTTTGGTGACAATACAATAGTATGGTACCTTGGAGCTTGTCTGATGATGGAGTCAGAAGGCACCGGCAGGAAAGTAACGTAACCCCCTCGTGTTAAGGCTTGTCAGCTTTGTCTGACGAATACTTTAGACCCGGGGTCTGATAATGGAGTCAGAAGGCAGTCATAGGAACTCCTAAACTAACAAGATATCTTCGTTGTTTTTACTATAAAAGCTTATTTAAAAAGGTCATTTTAAATAAAAATTATTTAAAACTAAACACATAAATTAGTTTAGGTTGCACTAGGTTACTTATTATTAACACACATTGTCACGCCTATATTCCCCAAGCGGGGGTGGCAAAGGTGTACTCTACATCCACTTTTTGCTGACGATGTTAGGGCCCATGTAATAGGAGCCGAGCCTATTGCCACATAACGGGCACAATTTCAGACTTCGGACTCATACTGGGAATTTTTCTTAGAAAAACTGATTGAAACTGACGTGATTACAAAGCGTAGTACTTATTAATTTCCTTATACAAGGTGTAACATAATAAACGCAAGACCTCAGACACCCCGATTAGAGAATTGCTTCATAAATTCAAAACGAAAACCAAATTTCCAAAATTAAAGATTTTTACCCCCTTTTTAAGCACTTTTATACCCCAATTAACAATGAAACTTGTATGTGTATGTGTGCATTTTGAGAAATACGGGTTAGGAATGCATTCGTTATCTCCTTATTGCTATGAATCAAAGATAAATTTAGTTTTTTATACCGCACTGAAGGAATAAAAGCATTTGTTGCAAATTTAAAAAAAAAATTAAGATGCATTAAAAATAGTTGGAATCAATTCAGTTACCGATTTAGAACAAACTACTTTCAGGTCTTGCGTTCATTATGTTACAGCTTGTATATAGCGGTACATAATCTATCTATCTATCTATATCATCACGCCAGATCCCTTACGGGGTAGGCAGAGAGTACAGAGTTCCAACAGGCTCTTTCCTTACATACCTCTCTGGCTTCCTCTACTCTCATAGTTCGTCTTATATACGCTCGCCGGTTACGGAGACTCCTGACTTGTCCTTCAGATAAGACCCGGTCTATTTGGTCATAGTAAGATAGTCTAGGTCATCCCCGGTACCTACATCCTTCCACTTTCGCATTGTATATCAGTTTTGTCATTCTTTCTTCGGACATTCGGTACATAATCTTTATTAATAAAGTGTTAAATCTTGACGGCACTGTAAACGGTTGACACGGACACTGTTGACGGACGATTTAGCGCAGTGGTTAAGCTTAAGCCGCTCTGCCCACTGTGTCTAAAAGTCATTGGTTCGAGTCACGCACGGGACAAATCTTTGAGTCATCCACAATTATTTGTATCGGTCTGGGTATTTGTGTATGTGATTTTTTATGTTTGTAAACGCACCCACGACACAGGAATAAATCTTAGTGTGGGGCTATGTTAAGAAAAACAGTTTATATAGTCAGTCGATTTATGAACACCGGTTTCTAGAATTTATTGTACTAGTGCATGATAATCTTATTTAATTTAACTTCGAACCACTTGATAAATATCCTACTCTCCCATAAGCCACAACAAAATGTGGCTGAAAACATTTGTAAGTTTAGAATTATTTGAAAATTTTTATTTATTTTAGGAATTTTTGTTAAAGAGTAACCGTGGGGTTTTTTGCTCTTCTCCACAGGATGGACATTCCGAAGTGGTGGTAGAGTCTTTATTTATTTTATTTTTTTTTGTGCACATATGTATATACAAAGGCGGACTTAATGCCTGAGGCATTTTCTCCCAGTCTACCTTAGGGTGGTGTGGAAACGTGTGGTAGGTGCGAAAATACGAGGCTAAAAATTGTAAGAAAATAAATATAAAATAAAATAATAATAATGTTATACATAATATGTATATATATATATATATATATATATATATATATATAAATATATATATATATATTATATATACAATTTTTAGCCTCGTATTTTCGCACCTACCACACGTTTCCACACCACCCTAAGGTAGACTGGGAGAAAATGCCTCAGGCATTAAGCATATATATATATAATGACGTGAAACTATCATTGAGAGGATTCTGCCAACATTTAGAAGAGGTACTCTTTTTTTTAAAAGAGAGACGGTTCGTTACCATCCTGAGTTCCTGAGGCAATGCATTCCAACGAAGGATAGATTGTACGAAGAAGGAGGAGTGAATAAAATCAGAACGATGAGAAGGGCACTGAAGAAGACGATTACTTGAGGAGCGAAGATTTTTCTCGTGATTGGAGCACAAATACTGAAATTGGGAGTCTTTATTACTTTTCTGACGATTAATAAATACTATAATGGTTTACACGAGTAAAACATATGCTGATTCTTATTCTTTGTCCATCCTTTACGAGACAATGGTCAACCATTGTCTCGTAAAGGAGATCCATCATAAAACTCGTACGTGATATTTAGATATTTTATGAGAAACCGATTTTTAACAAACACATTATCCGTTTTCTTACAATTTATTATACAGGATATTTGTGTATACCATCACGCTGGATCCCTTGCGGGGTAAGCAGCGAGTACAGAGTTCCAACAGGTTCTTTTCTTAAACCTCTCTGACTTCCTCCACTCTTATACTTCATTTAATACACGCTCGCCGGTTACGGAGACTCTTGACTAAACACAAAACACCGACACGCTTGTATTCCTCAGTGGGGGCGGCAGAGGTGTACTGAGTACACCCACATTTCGCCGACGATGTTAGGTCCCATGTAATAGGGGGCGAGCCTTTTGCCATATACCGGGCACAATTCCAGACTCCGGACTCGTAGTGAAAAGTTTTCGTTAGAAAAACTACACTTGTTCGACCTAGGATTTGAACCCAGGACCTCGTGATCACAAAGCGATGCGCTTTGCCACTAGACCAACGAGGCAGTCTCTTGACTAGCCCTTTTAAATGCAGTTCCACTGTTCGTACATACATGCTGTTTTTATATAGGTGTTATAATGTCTCGTTATATAGAGCGTGTCTTCTCGTAACCTTATTCCAGATCAGACGGCACTTGTAAAACTAAATTGGCTCAGTAAATAGGACACATCAATGATATTTGGCCAGATTTTTACAGCTCGTAAACACGTGGGATTTGTTATATTTATTTATATATTTATTGACATTACGATGTTATTAGATTGGTGAGAATTGAGATGTTCGGAGAGCAATATAATAATATGTTTAACTCTCTACATTATTTGTTTACTAACATGGAACATATCACTTAGATTAGTGGAAATGACATAAAAGAGCAAGCCTATTACCCAACGACTATGGCATTGTCAAAATTTCATCAGTAATAATAATCATTGACGCCAGAGAGATCTGCAACGAAAGAACTTATTGGAACTCTGCACTCTTTGTCTACCCCGCAAGGGACTGGCGTGATGCTATGTAGATGATCTCTATCTAGCTATATCATCACGCCAGATCCTTTGCGGGGTAGGCAGAGAATACAGAGTTCCAACATGTTCTTGTCTTACATACCTCTCTGGCTTCCTACCATAGTTCGTCTTTTACACGCTCGCCGGTTACGGAGTCTCTTGACTTGTCATTCAGATGAGACTCGGTCTATCTAGGTCTTCCCCGGTACCTACATCCTTCCACTTTCGCATTGTATATCTGTTTTGTAATTCTTTCTATATGCCCGAACCAATGGAGCATACCCTTTTTCATCTTTACACCGATACTATCTTCCATACCTAAATGATGATGATATATAGAATTTAATTAATATGTTATATTTTACTTGTGGGATTATTATTCCTGAAAAATAACAATGGCTTAACAAGATATAAAAAAAAACTTACCTCAAACTCAAGCCTGACAGGTGACAGCCGGACAAGTAACTCTCAAGACTAATAAATCCACCCACATCAACCGTCTTACGACAAACGTAATTTAACGATTCCTACACATGTAATATGAAATCATACTTCCGTGTAATAAGGCCTATATTTAATCCTGAAAGACGGATACGAAATTGAAATTCACGAAGTACCCTTTTGTAATCCTGGTTCGTCTATAAATCCTTATTTCCTCACCCTTTTAGACAATATGTCGCTGCCCTAACAAAACAGAGACATAACTAAAAAGCAAGACCATGAAAAATTAAGCTTTATAGTCTTGAAATTAAGGTGCTAATTCATATAACCATATTTTGTTATTTATGCCGTTATTGCATTCGGCCAACGATGTATACGTTTTGGAGATATGGAATGACTTAATTTAGTCACGTGGTCACTTTGTTCTTAAGAAAGGGTATTTAGGTCTGAAAGGATTTAATTAATTAAGGCCCCAAGTAGTTGAGCTTGTGAAATATTGCTTATAGGAGGTTATAAAGGTATATTGCTACTATGGCTGTAATTTTTGTGTTCCTTGTGGCCTGTTTCAATCTTATTTGCCAGATCCCTTGTGAGGTAGGTAGAAACAGAGTTCCAACAGATTCTTTTACAGATTTTTCTGGCTCCCTCTACTCTCAAAGTTCGTTTCATACACGCTCGCCGGACCCCTTCAGATAAGACACGGTCTATTTAGTCATGGTAAGTCTAGGTTTTACCCGGTAAATATTACCTACTCATCTTTCCATTTCACTTTTTATTTAAAGTACAATGTCGCCTAATTTCTGGCGTTTCGTAACAAAACTCAAGTTATTGCGTCAAAACCAAATGTCCTTTATTTTGGAGAGAATTCTATGTATTATATATATATTACTTAGTATTATTATGTCGTATTAATATAATGTACCTATGTATGTAGTGATTTTGTTATTTCTTTATTAATTCTAAGATTGTTGTGTAGTTGCCCTCACTTCCATATAACTGTTCTGGTTACACTGAAATGTTTACTGGTAGATAACTCACAATGAGTTAAATTCGTCTTTGTTCATTATTTGTGTTAATATGCTCACAAATTTGTTATCTTTTTACAATAAAAAATAAAAATTAATAAGTAAAAATGTGCGTATGAAAACAACCTTACGATTATTCCGCAACTTTCCGAGTATTTCATAAATAGCTTAAAACCTTTTCATTATACTATTAAGCATACTTTAGTGGGGCCCATTAGTGCTTGCGTGCTGATTCTTAACGGCGACATTACACAGGTAAATGGCACTAATAAAATATCAGAAACTGCTATTTATAAATTTAATATTGCTTTTAAAACACTTAGGGCCTCTTTCACCACACTCGAGTAAAGTCTGAAGTAGGCTAATCGACAATTTAAGTTGCAAGTAAGTCTATGTACGAATTTCACTTTCTCTGAGTAGCCCTATCCGACGGTTAAGCTAGCCAGTTTTATTTGATGAATAAAGCTAATCGAGAAGTCATTAACTCATCGATCACTAAGGTTAAGCAGTGTCTGACTCGGTCGGCCCGAGATGGGTGACCGCATTTTCATATTCGAGCGTCTCCGTGCCTTCCGAGTACGTTAAGCTGTTGGCCCCGGTTACCACTTAATGTGGTAGTCGTGAAGCCGAGTTGGAAGCCTTATAGGCGGCTTGATAAGTTCCAACAGCAGGTGATCACAAACCTGCTTCCGCCAATCCGCGCTGGGTCCGCGTGGTGGAGTATGACCTAATCTCTCTCACCTCGATTTCGAAGAGAAGTCCTTTGCTCAGCATTACGACAGGAAAGTCTGATATTATTATTACAAGCATTTATTTAACCTACAATGTTCGTATGTTTATTTGTCTGTATGTCTTTCCCGGTCAAATTATTGTAATCCACTTTTAAACCACTTGCAGGTATTCGATTGAGCTGAAAGGATATTGTTCTACGCCCATACATGATTTGCCCCAGAACCGACAGCAATGAAAAAATACTTGTATGATTTCAAATCACCCATAAATTCTTTTAACGCATTTATTATTACACGGACAAGCGGGGGAATCGCAATATTGCACAAAAAGTATTAGATTTGGAGGTTATATTTCAGTAGCCATTAATACGTATGAGGTTATAATTGTGTGTTGAAATTCAGTAAAGATGTCGGCGACTTCGGTATAAGTACTTACAATATTTAGAAATATTTTTTTTAGATCACAAATTGTCCGTTAGAAACTGATATTTGCCATTATTTTAATAAAATAGATAAATAATGATGGCATGGGTCAAATGTTTGTTGGTTCTGGGGCAATTTTCGACAATGTCCTTTGGAATACGTATGTAAGTTTGGTGACAATACAATAATAGTGAGCTTGTCTGAGGATGGAGTCGGAGGGCACCAGTAGAAACGTAACGTTAAGGCTTGTCAGATTTGTCTGACGAATACTTTAGACCCGGGGTCTGATAATGGAGTCAGAAGGCAGTCATAGGAACTCCTAAACTAACAAGATATCTTCGTTGTTTTTACTATAAAAGCTTATTTAAAAAGGTCATTTTAAATAAAAATTATTTAAAACTAAACACATAAATTAGTTTAGGTTGCACTAGGTTACTTATTATTAACACACATTGTCACGCCTATATTCCCCAAGCGGGGGTGGCAAAGGTGTACTCCACATCCACTTTTTGCTGACGATGTTAGGGCCCATGTAATAGGAGCCGAGCCTATTGCCACATAACGGGCACAATTTCAGACTTCGGACTCATACTGGGAATTTTTCTTAGAAAAACTGATTGAAACTGACGTGATTACAAAGCGTAGTACTTATTAATTTCTTTATACAAGGTGTAACATAATAAACGCAAGACCTCAGACACCCCGATTAGAGAATTGCTTCATAAATTCAAAACGAAAACCAAATTTCCAAAATTAAAGATTTTTACCCCCTTTTTAAGCACTTTTATACCCCAATTAACAATGAAACTTGTATGTGTATGTGTGCATTTTGAGAAATACGGGTTAGGAATGCATTCGTTATCTCCTTATTGCTATGAATCAAAGATAAATTTAGTTTTTTATACCGCACTGAAGGAATAAAAGCATTTGTTGCAAATTAAAAAAAAAAAATTAAGATGCATAAAAAATAGTTGGAATCAATTCAGTTACCGATTTAGAACAAACTACTTTCAGGTCTTGCGTTCATTATGTTACAGCTTGTATGTAGCGGTACATAATCTATCTATCTATCTATATCATCACGCCAGATCCCTTACGGGGTAGGCAGAGAGTACAGAGTTCCAACAGGCTCTTTCCTTACATACCTCTCTGGCTTCCTCTACTCTCATAGTTCGTATCATACACGCTCGCCGGTTACGGAGACTCCTGACTTGTCCTTCAGATAAGACCCGGTCTATTTGGTCATGGTAAGATTGTCTAGGTCATCCCGGGTACCTACATCCTTCCACTTTCGCATTGTATATCAGTTTTGTCATTCTTTCTTCGGACATTCGGTACATAATCTTGATTAATTAAGTGTTAAATCTTGACGGCACTGTAAACGGTTGACACGAACACTGTTGACGGACGATTTAGCGCAGTGGTTAAGCTTAAGCCGCTCTGCCCACTGTGTCTAAAAGTCATTGGTTCGAGTCACGCACGGGACAAATCTTTGAGTCATCCACAATTATTTGTATCGGTCTGGGTATTTGTGTATGTGATTTTTTATGTTTGTAAACGCACCCACGACACAGGAATAAATCCTAGTGTGGGGCTATGTTAAGAAAAACAGTTTATATAGTCAGTCGATTTATGAACACCGGTTTCTAGAATTTATTGTACTAGTGCATGATAATCTTATTTAATTTAACTTCGAACCACTTGATAAATATCCTACTCTCCCATAAGCCACAACAAAATGTGGCTGAAAACATTTGTAAGTTTAGAATTATTTGAAAATTTTTATTTATTTTAGGAATTTTTGTTAAAAAGTAACCGTGGGGTTTTTTGCTCTTCTCCACAGGATGGACATTCCGAAGTGGTGGTAGAGTCTTTATTTATTTATTTATTCTTTATGCACATATGTATATACAAAGGCGGACTTAATGCCTGAGGCATTTTCTCCCAGTCTACCTTAGGGTGGTGTGGAAACGTGTGGTAGGTGCGAAAATACGAGGCTAAAATTGTAAGAAAATAAATATAAAATAAAATAATAATAATGTTATACATAATATGTATATTTTTAGCCTCGTATTTTCGCACCTACCACACGTTTCCACACCACCCTAAGGTAGACTGGGAGAAAATGCCTCAGGCATTAAGCATATATATATATATATATATATATATATATATATATATATATATATATATATATATATATATATAATGCATTCCAACGAAGGATAGATTATACGAAGAAGGAGAAGTGAATAAAATCAGAACGATGAGAAGGGCACTGAAGAAGACGATTACTTGAGGAGCGAAGATTTTTCTCGTGATTGGAGCACAAATACTGAAATTGGGAGTCTTTATTACTTTTCTGACAATTAATAAGTACTATAATGGTTTACACGAGTAAAACATATGCTGATTCTTATTCTTTGTCCATCCTTTACGAGACAATGGTCAACCATTGTCTCGTAAAGGAGATCCATCATAAAACTCGTACGTGATATTTAGATATTTTATGAGAAACCGATCTTTAACAAACACATTATCCGTTTTCTTACAATTTATTATACAGGATATTTGGGTATACCATCACGCTGGATCCCTTGCGGGGTAAGCAGAGAGTACAGAGTTCCAACAGGTTCTTTTCTTAAACCTCTCTGACTTCCTCCACTCTTATACTTCATTTAATACACGCTCGCCGGTTACGGAGACTCTTGACTAAAAACAAAACACCGTCACGCTTATATTCCTCAGTGGGGGCGGAAGAGGTGTACTGAGTACACCCACATTTCGCCGACGATGTTAGGTCCCATGTAATACGACTGACGGACTTGACGGGAATTTGACGGACGATTTAGCGCAGTGGTTAAGAGCTTGAGCTGCTCCGCCCACTGCGTCGAATAGTCGCGGGTTCGATTCCCGCACGGGACAAATCTTTGTGTGATCCACAATCATTTGTTCCGGTCTGGGTATTTGTTTGTGAATTTTCATGTTTGTAAACGCATCCACGACACAGGAATAAATCCTAGTGTGGGGCTACGTTTAAAAAAAAAAAAAAAATAGGGGGCGAGCCTATTGCCATATACCGGGCACAATTCCAGACTCCGGACTCGTAGTGAAAAGTTTTCGTTAGAAAAACTACACTTGTCCGACCTAGGATTTGAACCCAGGACCTCGTGATCACAAAGCGATGCGCTTTGCCACTAGACCAACGAGGCAGTCTCTTGACTAGCCCTTTTAAATGCAGTTCCACTGTTCGTACATACATGCTGTTTTTATATAGGTGTTATAATGTCTCGTTATATAGAGCGTGTCTTCTCGTAACCTTATTCCAGATCAGACGGCACTCGTAAAACTAAATTGGCTCAGTAAATAGGACACATCAATGATATTTGGCCAGATTTTTACAGATCGTAAACACGTGGGATTTGTTATATTTATTTATATATTCATTGAAGTTACGTCATTAGTTTGGTGAGTTATGTATGAGAATATGTTTAACTCCCTACATTATTTGTTTACTAACATGGAAAATATCACTTAGATTATTGGAAATGACATAAAAGAGCAAGCCTAACCCAACGACTATGGCATTGTCAAAATTTCATAAGTAATATAATTATTGACGCCAGAGAGAACAACGAAAGAACTTGTTGGAATTCTGCACTCTTTGCCTACCCTGCAAAGACTGGCGTGATGCTATGTAGATGATCTCTATCTATCTATATCATCACGCCAGATCCCTTGCAGGGTAGGCAGAGAGTACAGAGTTCCAACAGGTTCTTTCCTTACATACCTCTCTGGCTTCCTACACTCTCATAGTTCGTCTTATACACGCTCGCCAGTTACAAAGACTCTTGACTTGTCATTCAGATGAGACTTGGTCTATCTAGGTCTTCCCCGGTACCTACATCCGTCCACTTTTGCATTGTATATCTGTTTTGTCATTCTTTCTATATGCCCGAACCAACGGAGCATACCCTTTTTCATCTTTACACCGATACTATCTTCCATACCCAAATGCTGATAATATATAGAATTTAATTATTGTCTTATATTTTTACTTGTGGGATTATTATTCCTGACAAATTAACAAAATATAAAAAAAAACTTACCGTGTGTGTGTGTGTGAATGATGTACGCTGTTGGCCGCGAGGCCTTTACAGCTTCACCGGACTAAAAGGCGAGCGTGCAACCACTACGCTCTAGCCAGCCAGAAGGGCAAGAGGCGACATACTCGAGGGCGCCTCGAAGAGGCGCCCTCGGTTGGGACAGTCGCTGTAGGGGGACAGCGACTGTCCCAACCGACCGAGGGCGCCTCTTAACCGACCGAGGGCGTTAATTTGTCAGGAATAATAATCCCACAAGTAAAAATATAAGACAATAATTAAATTCTATATATCATCAGTCAAACTCAAGCCTGACAGCCGGACAAGTAACTCTCAAGACTAATAAATCCACCCACATCAACTGTCTTACGACAAACGTAATTTAACGATTCCTACACATGTAATATGAAATCATACTTCCGTGTAATAAGGCCTATATATAATCCTGAAAGACTGATACGAAATTGAAATTCACGAAGTACCCTTTTGTAATCCTGGTTCGTCTATAAATCCTTAGTCCCTTTTAGACAATATGTCGCTGCCCTAATAAAACAGAGACACAACTAAAAAGCAAGAACATGAAAAATTAAGCTTTATAGTCTTGAAATTAAGGTGCTAATTCATATAACAATATTTTGTTATTTATGCCGTTATAGCATTCGGGCAACGATGTATACGTTTTGGAGATATGGAATGACTTAATTTAGTCACGTGGTCACTTCGTTCTTAAGAAAGGGTATTTAGGTCTGAAAGGATTTAATTAATTAAGGACCCAAGTAGTTAAGCTTGTGAAATATTGCTTATTGGAGGTTATAAAGGTATATTGCTACTATTGCTGTAATTTTTGTGTTACTTGTGGCCTGTTTCAATCTTATATGCCAGATCCCTTGTAAGGTAGGCAGAAACAGAGTTCCAACAGGTTCTTTTACAGATCTTTCTGGCTCCCTCTACTCTCAAAGTTCGTTTCATACACGCTCGCCGGTTACGGACACTCTTGATTTCCCCTTCAGATAAGACACGGTCTATTTAGTCATGGTAAGTCTAGGTTTTACCCGGTAGATACTACCTACTCATCTTTCCATTTTACTCTTTATTTAAAGCACAATGTCGCCTAATTTCTGGCGTTTCGTAACAAAACTCAAGTTATTGCGTCAAAGCCAAATGTCCTTTATTTTTGGAGAGAATTCTATGTATTATATATATTACTTAGTATTATTGAGATCTAATTCCTCAATTTGTAGTAATTATCGATCAAATATTTCGAGGTTAGGTTTATAAATATACGAATTCTTTACCGATTTTTTCACTATATAATAATTGTTTCTCTTATTGTAAGGACAATACTATGTCTGGCGTGTTTTAATGACCAAATTAATAATATTTAATACGTAATTTGGTCATTATAACACGTCAGACATATTGAGGGTTTTGTTCGAATTTATTGCGAAAACGAAACCATATCGAGATCGAGATCATATCGGGGTTACGCTTCTTGCTACAACAACAGTACTGGCAATGTTACTTTTCCGATTTTAAAACTGCTGGCTTCTAACAAGCTACAAAAAATGGTAAATTGTTTAAAAAATATGCGTAATAATACAGAATTATTTCATCGTGACGCATTTGGTACCACCCCGTGGCATTCTCCATTGTGGTGTTAAAAGGACACAAAAGATGCCGAGGGCTTAGCACGCAGACTAAGTCTGCGTGCTAAGCCCTAAACTTTTGTATGTGTATGTGAGCATCTACGAGCGAATGATCTACGCTGTTGGCCTAGGGGGCTTTATAGTTCTGCCCTGCCTGGGCTAAGGAGCGCGACGCGCTAGTCGCAGTTGTGGGGAGGGACCTGTCCCTGCCGCTCATTGTTCGCTCCATGGTCGGCAACGAGAGGTTGAGGAAAGCGGTAGCGAACTTCACTGAGAAAGTGATGTCGACAATGGAGGTGGCGGAGCGGGTCAGGGAGGACGATCCCCTTGTTGGCCCGAACCGGCGCCGAAGGTTAGGACACGGAAGACGGCGACAGGCCAACTTAATGCCTCCGCGCATTGCACCCGGCCCGCGAAGCAGAGCGGGCATTCCAGTGCGCCCCCCGTATCAGAGAAAAATATGCGGCGAACGAAGCCGCACAAGAGGTGGGTCCAAAAAGAACAACCGCTGAAGAGGCCGTGCATGCCTGCAGCCCACCATTAGGGCAGAAAGAAGGAACACCATGCAGGTTTTAGTCTGTATGCTGCTGCTGTCCCCGCGCCACACAAAGTGGGGTGAGGACCGCAGCAGAGAGTCCGACACTCCCTCGTCTGCTCACCCAAAGGCGGATGGGGGGGGGGGGCAGTCTATAAAAGATTTCCTCTATGTCAAAAAAGGGTCTGTATATTTTCACCTGACAAGAGGGTGAGCGTACAATAACTACCCTCCAGCCAGGAGGCCAAGGGAGCAACTAGCTCAAGGCCTAGCAACGGCCTAGATTTGAGCTGTCGTTATGCGGGAGGGCATATATTTGGTGTCTCGCCGTGGTGCACTGCACCGGCCGGCGGGCAAGGGATTCTTCAACCTCGCCAGCGAGGTCGGTATCTGATCCTGTGTGCGTTACTTGCATCCCATAGAAAGGAGTTAGAGACATCGGGATGAACCCTAAACCTCTTATCATATTTGAGATTCGCAAGTAAGACCTCCCGAAAATATAATTTTGAAGGAACGACGAGTAATAATGGCTTATTCCACAAAGAGCAGGCTTAAAAGCTATTATAACGAAGTTTAGGCTAGGGACTTATTGAATAAGATAGATTTTATAGTTTCTTTGAGATACCTCATTTCTTTAGAGTAGTTTTCATATTTAAAGCTTTTAGGATTTATTTATTAGAATATTTTAAATCAATATTTGCTTAATGTTGTTCGGATTTTGTGTGAAAATTAAAAGACGAACATTCTGTGTGCCTATGTAGAACGTTAGACTTTTTATTTTAAGCATATGTGCCGTACCTTCTCATAGATGCTGCCAGGATACCAGCGCTGCACTAGAAAGGTTTTGCCACATAGCCGATGAAGCGTGCCGGGAGCGCGACGGTGGCGCGGCTTGGTGAGTTGTAATGTACTGAAATGTACGGGACACGCGACGGTGGCGCGGCTTAATGAGTTGTAATGTACTGAAATGTACGGGACACGCGACACAGCGCAGCCACACTCTGGGCCACAGAGGTAGGATATAAAACATAGAGGGATTATAAACGCAGTTCACCCGTACACTTTTTCTGGACACTTCGTACCATTTAGGTAACCAATTTAAAAATCTTTGTTTCTTCATGGTTTGAACTTCTATTTTATTCAAAATTTATGACTTGTCATTTTGACGTAGGCTCCACGCAAATTTATCGGTTAATATTTGTTCATCTAGTGACTGTGTTCTCGGAGACTTTTAATTTGTTTCCAATTAATAAAAAGATATATCTATCTATCTATCTATCTATATCATCACGCCAGCTCCCTCGCGGGGTAGGCAGAGAGTACACAGTTCCAACAGGTTCTTTCCTTACATACCTCTCTAGCTTCCTGCACTCTCATAGTTCGTCTCATACACACTCGCCGGTTACGGAGACTCTTGACTTGCCCTTCAGCTAAGCTAAAAAGATATATATTTAAAATATTTGTAGAAACATGGTGCCACACAACTAAAATACTTTGTTTTATATTGGAACGCAAATCTTATTGGTCTAGAAAAGCAGATGAAGCTAAATTATGTAAGCTTCGGCCGGTGACTTGGTTTTGCTGTATCATGGTAAAGATAAAATGTATTTTCTATAAAAAATGTAACTAGTTTGAAGATGCATTATAACTACATCAGATTGACTGTCTTCCTTGTGCAGAAATGTTTAGATTTAGATAGAATCAAGATATTAGTCATAACGATGGGAAAATTTACATTAATATCGATAGCATTTTCGAGAATTGGTAGTTATATAATTGTTAACGCATGTTTTTTTTGTTTTAGTATGCCTACAGATATTGTGTGTGTATGTGTGATTGATGTACGCTGTTGGCCGCGAGGCCTTTACAGCTTTACCGGACTTATAGGCGAGCGTGCAACCACTACGCTCTAGCCAGCCAGAAGGGCAAGAGGCGACATACTCGAGGCGCCCTCGGTTGGGACAGTCGCTGTAGGGGGACGGGTGCACTACTAAGTGCACCGGTCAACCGCCGGCTATGGGAGGGGATCTACTACTAAGTCGTCGTCGTCGCCCGTATTCTAAGCGGAAAGAAGGGATGACAAAGCATCCGGGGGGTCGGTGAGAACATGTCGCGGCCGGCGGTGGCGGCAGGGGTCGGGGGGGGAGATCGTAGTCGGCGGTGGCTACGATTAACGGATTCGCATGGGTAGATGCGTTCGCGAAGTGACGTGTTGACGCCTTTTTAATAAAGGCGCGAATAGGTTCGAGACCTAGATCGGAGTGGAGGTCCACGTTCCGTACGAACCAGGGGGCTCCTACGGCTTTACGGAGGAAGCGGTTTTGAAACACTTGGAGTTTATCGATGTGAGAGGGGGCCGAATGCCCGAACACAACACACGCATAAGTCATGATGGGTCGAACGCAAGTTTTGTAAAGTGTCACCTTATTTCTAAGGGACATTTTACTCCGCTTGCAGATTAACGAATGGAGACGACCGAGCACAAAGGATGCTCGGTGACGGACCCGCTTGATGTGCGGGCCGTGCTGTTTAGGGTGACCCCTAGATATTTGACCTCTTTGACCCAGAGAATGGGTCGGTCGAATATGGTCACTTGGCCGAGATTACTTCTAGGGCGGCGCAGGGAGTGGCGCGGGGTGGCACCTCTGGAGAAGAACACCGCAGCGCTCTTTTCCGGGTTCACCTCAATACGCCACTTCCTGAACCAATTCCCTAGGGAATTGGCGGATGCCTGAAGGTTTCTGGTAATGAAACCCTTATTCCTATGCGAGACGTAGAGAGCGGTATCATCCGCGAATAGGGCTAGATGCGCCTTACTCGAACAAGGAATGTCGTTCGTGTAAAGGCTAAACAGGAGCGGAGAGAGAACTGAGCCCTGTGGGACTCCAGCACTGATGAAGTGGGAAGTGGAGCGCGTCATTTCGACGCGATAACGGAAGGCGCGATTCGACAAGAAGTCTCTTAAGATGAGCACGAGTCTGTCCGGCACACCCAATTGGTAGAGCGTGTAGATCAAGCCGTTGTGCCAGATTTTGTCGAATGCCTTCGCGACATCTAGGAAGAGGGCGCCCGTGTAGATGGGTTTGGGTCTATTGAGACCGGAGAGGATGTGCTCCATGATGCGGTGCACTTGGTGGACACAAGAGTGTTTGGCTCGAAAGCCGAATTGCTCGTCGATAAGGATACCCCTGGACGTTACGAAGTCTTTGAGCCTCGCCAGAAGGAGGCGCTCGTATATCTTGGCCAGGGAGTTGAGGAGACTGATAGGGCGGTAGCTCGCGGGGAGATTGCGAGGTTTGCCGGGCTTGGGAATGCCTATGACTTCCACTTAGCGGGGAAGGTACAGTTCGTCATGGCGGCGTTCAATATGGCCACTAAGAGGCAGAGGAGTTGGGCGGGCAGGTATTTCAGAACGCGATTCAAAATGCCGTCAGGGCCGGGGGCTTTTTTAGATTTGAGACCCATAATCAGATCTTCGACCTCCGTTTGCGTGATAGGAGGCAAGGAATCGACGGGGGGGAGGGATGCCCTGCGCTCGACTTCCCTGTCGACCGCGTCGACGTGGGACTGGTCGACGGACTGAGAGCTGCGGGTGCACTGGCTCTCGAGGGAGTCGGCGAGAAGCTCGGCCTTTTCGTTGTCGTCGAAGGCTGGGGGTGCGCCTGTAGGGCCGGACAGCGGGGGCATGTCAGTCGTGGAGTCGGATTTGAGGCTACGCGCCAGCTGCCAGTAGGCCAGATGCGATGGCGCGATGCCCTCTAGGAAGTCACCCCACCGTTCCTCCCGGACCTCCGCGACACGACGCTTTACCTCTCGTTGTAAAGAGCGCATCCCGGCCCGATTGGCTTCAGCGGGGTAGGAGTCGCACGCTCGGATAGAAGCATTCTTGGAACGAATGAGATCCCTAACATCGTCCGGCAGTCGAAAGCGGTTGGGGTAGAGATCTTCCGCCTCGACTTGCTTGGACGATCGACTGACAGCCGATCGGATGTGTTCGGTGAAGGCATCTACGGCCTGATCGGTGTCCTGAGGGGACGGGATGGAGTCCGAGCTGAGAGGGAGGGGGGGAGGGTCGGCATCCGCCAAGGCCGTGCTTAGCGCATGCCAATCCACCACCGTCTTTACTACTCCGGCACTACCGGGGAGACGCGGTGTGCCCCTTCGCCTTAAGGGCGAACGGGCGGCACCAACACCCTAACTGCTCCGGGGCGAAGAGAACCGCCGCACGGAGAATAGGATAGCGGCCTACTGATATTGCAGCCTAAATGAATAGTGTTTTTATTCAATACTGAGAGACATTAGAGTTGAATTCAGTATAGTTGCCTTTACAAAACATTTTACAAAAGAGTGCTTCGATGTTGGACTCAAATAGCGAAGATTACAACCAGTAGCAGTTTCAATGTAACATTAACTTTATTTGTGTTATATTACTACTATGTTTTCCTTTAAATTAATTCTATTTTTTGCAATAGGTTTTTTCTTAAATATTTTGATCGCGCTTATATTGAAATAAATAAAAACGTTCTAAAAGGTTCAATTTTATTTTTACAAGCTTTTATTCAACTTACAAGGAGGGTGGCCAACAGAACTACCCAACTACTCCACATAACCCTGACGTGTTGGGGCTCGTTACATTTGTCTTGATAAGTACCATAGTACTTGTCGGTTTCCGTTGTTTTTGCTAGAATAGCTTGTATGTCAAGTGAATGTCAAGATTCTTTAGATTGTCAATAGCTAAACAGAATTACTATTATTGATTACTACAAAACTTAAGTAAGTAACGCATTTATAATAGGCATTATGAGATACAGCGATATTTCTTATTGTAAAAAATATTAAATTTTCGGCATAAATACGAAATGATTTTATCGATAAAGCTTTCGCAGTTGTAAGTACTAACACTACGCCTATGGGAAAACACATGTATAGTCTATGGTCTATATCAAAAAAATGTACAAGGGTGTAACTGTTAACGATGGATTTGTCCTCTTTCTTATCACTGACATGACATACGTGTAGGCAGTGCAAATATATGTTAATGCTCCCTTTATGTTTTTAATCCTACCTCTATGCTCGGCGCGACGACAAACGTCATGACTCGCCGCCGTCGCGCCCGATGGCATTACAGACGAAACATCGCGGGAGAGAGACGCCAATATGCGTGCGAGCGGGACGCTAGTGTTGGGTAGGCGCCCAGCCGCGGCCGGCGCGACCGATGTCGTTCCCCCAGTGTAAAGTCGCGCTACGGACCGCCGGCCAAGCGTCAGCCGAACGCCACCGTCGCGCTCCGTCGGCTATTTTACCAAACCTATAGTTTTCTGTGGTGCAGCAACATGCAGAGGCAGCAGCCCGTTTAGCCCCACCAAAGCTATGGCATAGAGCTACAGAGTTATATATTGTATCGTTAGCTTTATATGTGTATGTGGTTAAATAAATGTTTTTCTTTCTTTCTATTCTCTCTGTTCCGTACAAAGTGGTACGTAAAAGCATCTACCTACTACTTATTTCTCTAAAGAAAATATAAATACCAGGTTTAATTGGTTTTAACACACCGTCACACCTATATTCCCCAGGGGGGGTGGCAGAGGTGTACTGAGAGTACACTACGTTTCGCCGACGATGTTCGGTCCCATGTAATAGGGGGCAAGCCTATTGCCATATACCGGACACAATTCCAGACTCCGGACTCATGCTGGAAATTTTTCGTTAGAAAAACTACATTTGTCCGACCTAGGATTTGAACCCAGGACCTCGAGATCACAAAGCGATGCGCTTTGCCACCAGACCAACGAGGCAATTGGTTTTAATGTAAAAAAATGCCCACTTTTCCGCCTACATTCGTCAAAAAAGGGCTATTCGTGCAATTTACAATTTGACCCCCAGAGCGGGAAGCTTCAAAGAGATAAATATTCTAACTGTTGTCTCGCAATTTATATATGAAATCTATTATATGGTAAAAAGAATATCAGTGCCTTTGAAAAATATAGCGACATTAATCATGAACACGGAACAAATATGATCTTATTGTTATATTCTACTCGTCTCCATAGCATTAGCAACTCTTTCAAGGGGCATTGTATACGCTTCTACAACAAATTACACATAGGTATCCGAAATATGCCTAGTAATAAGTTTAAAAAGGCTATTAAAGCCAGACTATGTAGTAAAGGATATTATAATATTACGGAATACGAGTATATCGACGATAAAACTGATTGGGTTTGAGCAGCTCCTCATTCGGCAACTCCTAAATATCTATATCATCACGCCAGCTCCCTCGCGGGGTAGGCAGAGAGTACAGAGTTCCAACAGGTTCTTTCCTTACATACCTCTCTGGCTTCCTCCACTCTCATAGTTCGTCTCATACACACTCGCCGGTTACGGAGACTCTTGACTTGCCCTTCAGCTAAGACACGGTCTATTTGGTCATGGTAAGATAGTCTAGGTCTTCCCCGGCACCTACATCCTTCCATAAATATATTTTGTGAAAGACTTTGTTATTAAAATAATAATATAATTTTGTAAAATAAGAATGATAAACGGAAAGGCCAGTCCAATTAAGTTAAAAGAATAGCCCGCTGAGTTTCTCGTCGGATCTTCTCAGTGTGAGGCGCTTTCCGTTGACTTTGACTTTGACTCAAACTCACATTTTGTAAACGATGTTAAATCCCCACGGGGCGGCCTTATTTCCATCATACCAGGCTTAGGTTCTAGAATAGTTTAAATAGTTCCACGTAGTGCCGACAAGAAATATTTAGTTTTAGTGGGTGGTTACGAACACATACAGAAGCTCGAAGTGTTGTATAGATACACTAGTTTCTGCCTGTGATTTCGTCCGCATTGACTTTAGATAGGAACCCAAAATTTTTCCGGGATAAAAAGTATCCTATATGAAATAAAACTATTTTTTCGGATTTTATCGCGGTTTTTTTTTTTTTTAAGTTTCGTATTTCGAAACGTCGGGAACTTAAAAAACAAAAAATAAACCGCGATAAAATCCGGAAAAATAGTTTTATTTCATGTGTAATATTCGCGTAAATCTAAGAACTCAGTATAGTATCCTATATATACTATAATAAACTATATGTAAAATAAACGAGCCTATATGGCAATAGGCACCTATAACATGGGCCTAACATCGTCGGCGAAAAGTAGGTGTACTCAGTACATCTCTGCCACCGCTGCTTGGGGAATATAGGCGTGACAGTGTGTGTAAACTATCTGTGTGCCAAATTTCATTCGAACCTGTTCAGCCGTGGAGTATCAAACATCTAAGCATACAAACTTTCACATCTATAATATTAGTAGGATGAGGCATAGGGGAATTTTGACCAGCCCCCTCTAAATACTGGCATGCTGCGTAGACAGAGGTCACCGAAATTTTCGATAGACGAACCTCAATATGGCAGTGAAACGTGGCCAGTGCTTGAACGGCACAAGCAAGAGCTGCGTGTCACGGGCATGAAAATTTTACGCTGGATGTGTGGAGTGTTGCGGAAAGACCGCATCAGGAACTCCCACATCCGCGGCAGCCTTTATGGCCGTGACATAGTAGATAAGCTGCAGGAAGCCGCCTGCGATGGTACGGCCACGTCTTACGGAAACCGGCAAATTACGTGGGCAACAAGTGCCTGGCCATGCCGCTTCCGCCGTGTCGCCGAAAAAGGGGTAGACCCAAGAAATGCTGGCTTGACGTCGTCAGGGATGTCATGCGTACCAATGGCCTTGCCACAAATTATGCCGAAGACCGCGCGAAGTGGAAAAGAAGAATCAAGAAAGCGGGCTCCGAAGCAGCAGCTGAGGATGCTACCAGGAACACGCTCAGACGAAGAAGGAGAACCTCAGTACATTGTACGAATTTTCCTATGCACACCTGAAAGTATTATTGATCCAAATCGGTAACTGAACTTGACGGTATGTTTCAGTTTTTTTATCAGCAAATTTTTTATATCTGATTGCGCATATTCGACTATAATAATATCGAATATAATAACTATTAAACTAATTTTCATACGGTTTTTACCAATGGACGGAGTAATTCAAGAGGAAGGTGTATGTGTGTAATTCACAAGTGCGAAACTAGGCGGGTCGCTAGTTAAAATTAAATTGCAGAAAGTCAATTTGTGTACAGGCCCTGATATCAGTTTCCGTATTCTACAGACATGTTAAACTATTTCAGCTAATTGCCCGTTGGAAACCATGTGCAAACACAAAGGTTGTCAAGATTTCAATTTGAAGTTAATTGGAAGTTCACTCGCGTCTCGTAGCGACATGGCAAGTCGTTTTGTAAGTAGAGTGACCATGATTTAGTAATAATATACATACATCGTCAAGTCTACATGCGCTAAGAGGGGTGGCATGGACACTAAGCTAAGATGTTTTTCTTACTGTTATTACTCTTTTTTTAGGGAAAACGTTGCCCCACACTAGTATTTATTCCTGTGTCGTGGGTGCGTTTACAAGCATGAAAATTCACATACACAAATACCCAGACCGAAATAAATAGTTATTGTCCCGTGCGGGAATCGCACCCGCGACTATTCGACCCAGTGGGCGGAGCGGCTTTAGCTCTTAACCACTGCGCCAAATCGTCCGTCCCGTAGTTTGGACAAAAATGTAATTATTGAACACAAAAGTTCCTGGTATCAGTCCGGAGTCTGCCATGACCAGTACAATGGCAATAGGCTAGCTCCCTATTACATGGGACCTAACATCGTCGGTGAAAAGTGGTTGTACCCAGTACACCTCTGTCAACCCCGCTTGGGGAGTATAGGCGTGACTGGAGCGTGACGGTGTATTTCCTCTATTTATCTATATCATCACGCCAGATCCCTTGCAGGATAGGCAGAGGATACAGAGTCACAACAGGTTGCATAAAAATAAATTTTAAAACTATCCTGATTTTTCTCGGTCTCCTGGCCATCGTACATTTAGCTCGCAATAGAAGAAGTGGGTACACGAGCAAAAATTGATTCATATTGTTTGAACAAGTAAAGATTTCATCTGGTACATTGTTTTGTCGTCTGGGACCTTAGCAATTCTACAGCTTCGAGTATGTTCAATTTTTAATAAGGGTGTTTTACCCCCTCATCCCTGAAAGGGTTGCTAGGGGTTAAACTGAAAATTTATGTATAGTGAAGCTGGTTTTAGTAATTAGTTGAGTTGTTTAATTATTAAATCTAACGGTGCTGCGGTTTTCTGGATGGCCCTTTCAATGCTGGTAGCGGTGAAAGGTGGATTTATTTTCATTTTCATAGTCGTCCGCATGGTGGACGAATATAAAGGAAATCTTGAAATAACACTGGGGTCTCGTCCGGCACACCGATTATCCTTGATATGCGAGTATGCGCACAATAGTAGTCACATAGAATGCATTGAGGTTAGCTGCTCCACGATACGTCCGAGCGCTTGCCCCGTAGCTAGTAGACTAACAACGGCGCACCGTCCGCCATCTTACATCGACTATCTGTCATCGGTGATTCGTCATCTGACAGATGTCATCTGTCATTGCTTAATAATTAAACACACTCAAGCAATCATAGAGTATGTCTATGACAAGATTACAAGGTTACTTATATAAAAATAACTGCTCGCCATTCCAGTAACTGAGACATTTTGGGCAAAATCAGGGATGCGGACTTGATGAATTGAATTGAGATTGAATGCAGATACTTGTCACACAAGTCACTCACGATACACAACACAGTTTCTAGGCTTGAAGTTAATTTTCCAGCAACGGAGTGACCCACAAATACAGAGTGCTCCTCTTTTTATTAGTTACGTCCCACCACCTAGGCTCTGTATACGTCACATTGACGTCTGTGTGTCGTTTAAAGACTGTACTCACGACCAGAATGCGACATATAAATAAAAAAAAAATTAGTTAAAAAAAAAAAAAAGCATAATATAGGATAAATACCCCGCAAGGGATCTGGCGTGAGGTTATAGAAAAAAATAGTTTCGCTCAATGTCAGGTTTGAACACCTGCAAATATGAATATTTGCACCTAAAAAACAGGAATAATTCCTAGTGTAGGGCTACGTTTTTCTTGCATTGTTAGCTGGAGAAGGCCGGTTAAAGTTTTTTATTCATTTAGACCAAACAGGGGTAGATGATATATCGAGAGTTGGAGGAAGAACTTGGGGTAGATTGACACAGGACCGCGAAGAACGGCACCAGAGTAAGGAGGCTTATGCCCTGCAGTGGGTTGTAGAAAGTTGATTATGATGATGTAGATCAAAAAGTATTTATGAGTACTCAAAATGCTAGGGACACATTCGTGGGTTAGTAATAAAAACATTTCTCTCACTTTTGGTTCAACGACAAAGACCAGAAATTTTAGACTCTGCTTTGTAGCCCTCTGCGCTTCTTAGCTTACCTACGTACTGCGTGTTAGACGTGGCAAAAATGTCTCGCTGTTCAGATTAGATCATTTGTATCTGAAACAGTGTAATAATTCGAATCTCAATATTTCTCATTAGGAACATGTGAATCAGCTAAATTAAAACACAGTCGGCCGGTCGACCGCCATCGCGTCGTGTATTCGTTCGTTCTGTGAGACGGCAAGTTTATTAAATGTAAGATCGAGATTCAGTTTCAGATAGGAATGAACTATGGAGCATTTTGTTTGTTCTGTAAGATAAGCGCCTTTGTATACTGACTGGTGAACGTAATATCGAGATTCAGATACAAATGAGGCATTTTTTTCTGTATAACTGTTTCTAATCTTGTAGTTCTCGTTCATGTTTCATCTCACTGTATCATATCAGTAAAAATCGACACTAATCGACACGAAATCGTGTTCTTAAGGTATGCTTAAATCGTCCATCCGCGTCCGCGATGGCGTCCGTGGTGGCGATCAGTACCTATCTCCCTATGATCGCCCGTACAGACGCTGAACAGATTGCGCATGCAGGACGCAGGACGCGTTGGTGTAAACACGTCCATAGAAATACTACTGCAGGAGCTGATCGCCACCGTGCATGCCATCGCGGACGCGGATGGACGCGTTGGTTTGGCCGTACCTTTAGCTATCACCAATGCACCGCTCGACTTCGATTTTTCTGTGTTTTGCAAGGCAGTTAAAGCCTTTGATTCTTTATCACTGAATGTGGAAGTTAAGCCAAGTAGGAAACCTTAGCGGCTTGATAAGTTTCAACAGCTAGTGGCACCAAACCTGCCTCCATTAGTTCGCACCTGGTCTGCGTGGCAAATCCTTATTTATTCTCCTTTCCCACCTCGATTTTTAAGTAGAGATTATCAAAATGCAATGAAATTATTGATTAACCATCCTAGCTTGGGGAATGTAAATGTGACGGTGTATTAATGATTAATGTTTACAATTACATTTTGTAATCTTTAACGATTACGATTACACTTTTATCTTGAATAATGATTGAATATTACAAAATGCAATTGTTACCATGAATCTAACTACATTTTGCCCACCTCTGTTTGTAACAGGCCTTTGTCCAGTGGAACTGAATAGCCGATTTTAATAAAAGATTTCTCTTCAAATTGTCACATCATAGAGCTTACTCAGCACAAAAAGATAAACGTTAGCGTGACGCTAGCTAGTTGATATGCCACACTTCGAATTTACCAAATAAACATAAACGATAAAGCACGGCAAAGCTTTCGTGCTAAGCCCTTAGGATGATATATTCAGAGATGGCCAAAATGTAATCAGATTAATGATCACAATTGCATTTTGTAATATTTAATCATTATTTAATGATTAGATTATACAAAACAGATATACAATGCGAAAGTAGAAGGATGTAGGTACCGGGGAAGACCTAGACTATCTTACCTAGACTATCTTACTATCGAGTCTTATCTGAATGAGATCAAGCGTCTTCGTAACCGGCGAGCGTATATGAGACGAACTATGAGAGTGGAGGAAGCCAGAGAGGTATGTAAGGAGAGAACCTGTTGGAACTCTAAACTCTCTGCCTACCCCGCAAGAGATCTGGCGTGATGATATAGAAGATTGAAAAATTAAAAGTGTAATCGTAAACGTTGAAGATTACAAAATGTAATTGTAATCGAATGTAATTTTAATCGTGAGTTAGACCATCACACCATCATCATCATCATCATCATTCATCAAGCGCGGGGGGCAAATCATTAATCTGATTACATTTTGCCTATCTCTGATTATATCCTATACCTTCTACTTATATATATATATCTTTTACTTTCATAGCTTTAATATAACTGTGACAGTATATACCATAATATTCTCACAACAAAAGCATTTCTTGAAGAGAAAATTTTATCTCGTGTTTCACCAAAGGGAGTATGAGTAATTTTTAAAACGCAGTTGATTTGTTTCTAGTCGTCGAGACCATTCCGTTTATTCTGCGACAATTTCTACAATTTCTTGGCGGACAACTATTTGTACTCTTTATTGGACATCGTGATATTGTTTTAAAAGAAAATGAAAAGGGAGAAATGTTATTAATATTTTACCCCTGAGAGGGTCGACGTCTGGTTCGGAACCGGTTGTAAAAACAATACCAAAGAAGTAATATATAATAATAATATCAGCCTATACTGCCTACTGCTGGACAAAGGCCTTCTCTCACAAATCGAGGTGAGAGATATTAGGTCATACTCTCCCACGCGGACCCAGTGATTGATGGAGTGATGGAGGCAGGTTTGTCGCCACCTGCTGTTGGAACTTATCAAGCCGTCGTTAAGCCGAGTTGGAAGCCTTAAAGATGTAATAATAACAATAAAATGTTTTATTGTTCATAAAGGACAATGCCCTTAACCGGGCTATGGATGCGATACAATGCACAAACGCTATTTATAATAATATACAATAATAATATTAGCACTGTTAAGAAACAGTACAGTGTAGCGAAATACAGTGATAGCCTAGTGGTTAGACCGTTGGACTGCAAAGTCAGAGGTCTCGGGTTCAAACCCACGCAGCTATATCTTTTCGAAAGCATGTGCGTATTAAAAATTAACAATTACTTGATTTAACGGTGAAGAAAAACATCGTGAGGAAACCTGCATGCCTAAGGGTTTCTCGAAGGCGTGTAAAGTTCGCTAACCCGCACTGGGCCAGCGTGGTGGACTATGGCCTAAACCCTCTCAGTTCGGGAGTTCCATGCCCAATGACTGGAGCGGCCTACGCTCTTAACCACTGGACAAAGCCTAATACATTGAAATCGCCCTTTGCCAATAGTCAGAACATACATTAAGACAAGAAAACCAGAAAATTTTCGAAATAGGGCCAAACCAACAACACCAATTGAAATTCGCTACTCTTTAACAAAAATCGAGGAAATAGAAGTGGTAAAGTTTTTGGGACTACATGTTGATTGCAATCTTAACTGGAAAGCACAAGTAGAATCAGTATGCACCAAACTTAATAAATATTCTTATATGTTATACAAGCTCTCTAAAATTGTTAGCATTACTTCCGTCATGACAGCTTACCACGCATATGTAGCACCTACGTTAAAATACGCAATAATTTTCTGGGGTAACTCTGTCGAGTGGGAATCAGCATTTAAGGCACAAAAGAAGTGTATACGTGCAATATGTAATCTTCAACCCACCGATAGTTGCAAGACCCACTTTAAAAATTTGAAAATTTTAACTCTGCTATGCATATACATATATGAGATAGCAGTTTTTGTTAAAAACCAATATTGCAATGTATGGCAAACTAAGAAGCAGAAGACATGTGCATGAGTTACAAGTTACACCCAGCAGAACTTTATTAAAAAGTAGAAGTGTGTATTGCATGTGCCCTAGAATATATAATAAACTACCAAACTGTATCGTCGAAATAGATACGCTGGAAATATTTAAGCGAAGATTAAAGGATTTTTTGATTGAAAATGCATTCTATAGTGTAAAAGAATATTTAGAAAGAAAAAATCCAAATAATTATGCACCTATAATATGAATCATTAATGAATGTTGACATTATATTTTAAAAGTGACATTTTAATTTAATTTCGACATTTTCAATAATTCAATTCGACTAGTTCATTTGACAATCTGATTAATATTTACATTTTATTATTTTGACTATGATTATTACCAATTTTATTTATCTACTTATTTCATGATTATTGTTTGTTATTTTAATGTAATGTGCAAATATTTTATAATTATTATAATTCAATGAGAAATGTAAGTGTTAATGACTAAAATCTTATTGTGTTGTAAAGTTGCATTTTAATATTTAATAAGTCTGCCAAATTTTGCATGCTTTGTGGCAAAGTGTGGAGTTCTATTTTATAATATAAGACCTAATTGTACCTACCTACACTTGCAGAATAAATGATTATGATTATGAGAAATTTTTTGTACACCCCTGTCTACACCTTTAAAGATAACAAAGGCATGAGCTCATCATTTGGACTGCCTCGTTGGTCTATTGGTAAAGCACATCGCTTTGTGATCACGAGGTTCTGGGTTCAAATCCTAGGTCAGACAAATGTACAATATAATACAATATTTCTAATGAAAATTTCCAGTTTGCGTCCGGAGGAATTGTGCCCGGTATATGGCAATAGGCTCGCCCCTTATTACATAGGACTTAACCTCGTCGGCGAAACGTAGGTGTACTCAGTACACCTCTGCTTGGAAAATATAGGCGTGACGGTGTAATCGTTTTATATTTATTAAGTTTTTCTTTCCATTTCTTCGAACGCATCCTTCGAAGTTTAAAGCGTAATTCCTTTAGCTTAGTTAATACGAGGCATGCCTTTTAAGTTTTGTCGTTTGAAGAAAAATACACAACTAGAACCTTATAGTACTTTTTATTGGATTTTAAAGTATTCACCACGTAGCTTAATACACTTTTCCATTCGCTCAAACCAGTTATTATAACATTTATTCCACTCTGAAGTCGGGGTGTTCAAAATGGCTGGCTTGAAAGCGTCGACTGCTACTTCACCGGACTGGAACCTTTGACCACGAAGACTTTTCTTAAATTTAGGAAATGTAAAGAAATCGTTAGGGCTTAGATCAGGACTGTATGGAGGATGGTCAAGAATTTCTACTCTTTCCTGCTTCAAATACTCAATCGTTTGACGAGCGCTGTGTGAGCTTCCGTTGTCGTGGTGCAGGATGATGCGTCGCTTTGACTTAGATTTTCGAAGTTCGGCGACGACTTGTGGTAAACAAACTGTGGTATACCACTCTGCGTTAACCGTTCTACGATCTTCAAGTGCAATAGTCGCAACATGGCCGGTTTTTCCAACGAACGTGGCCACCATCTTCTTTGAAGTGCTTCGAGAACGAACAACTTTAGTCGGCTTTGGCTCGTCTTGAAAGACCCAGATGGTAGATTGTTGTTTGGAATCAGGATCGTAGGCATAGATCCAAGATTCGTCACCACTGATAATGTCGTAGACGTGATTTGACTCTCCTCGGTTGAACCTTAGCAGAGTTTTCTTACGCCATCTGACGCGGGCCGCCTTGTGATCGTCGGAAAGCAGATGCGGTATCCAACGGCAAACTAGCTTTCTCACACCAAGCGCTTCATGCAAGATCTTCTGAATGGTTGTCCCTGAGATGCCTAATAGAGCCTCTATCTTCGAGAATTAGTTGTCTCACAGCAATGATGTTATCTTCAGTGAAGGCGGATTTTGGGCGTCCTTCGCGAGATTTGTCACTAACACTAGTATGTCCACGCTGGAATTCTAAATACTAGCGTTTGACAGTCCGCAGACATGGAGCTTTATCACTGAATACAGATGTTAGCTCTTCAAAACACTGAAGCTGTGTCAGGCCTCTTCTAAAGTTGTAGAAAATTATTGCACGAACATTTTCCTTAGAAAGATTAACTTTCGTACGTAACCTGACAGATTCCAATCGACGCTGTGACTAAACAATAGCATTAATATTAATACTTTCAACTGTTTTGAGATTCAAAAATTAAACACATTCGAATATAGAACAGTTCCAAATTCAAAATTGCCGGGAAATATGGAAACGACAGAACTTAAAAGGCATGCCTAGTAGATTTCTTTATGACAGTTTTTGTTCGAATAAAAAGCGACACTATTAAAAACCCATACAATAGTCTTCCTTGAATATTTCTTCCAGACAATTTGCGTTCACAGGGGATGAAATTAGCGGGGATGGGGCCATTGTTCGGCTGTTTGGGGTGGTAGAGATGGCAGCAAAAATAGTTGCATTTTCCATTAGATGGGGTGAGTGAAATATGTTTTAGCTGTTCTTTTCAGTTCTTTCAAAAAAAAAGTGTCAGCAATCGTGGGGTGGATTTATAAATATGAATTTTATGCACAAATACCCAAACCAAATTTTTTATGGGTGACTATTTACTGCCCGCGACTTTGTTTGCGTTGACTTTAGACAGAAACCTTACATTTTTCTGGGATAAAAAGTAGCCTATGTGTTAAATTTCATCCAAATCCATTTAGCCGTTTTGGCGTGATTGGTATGTATGTATAGATGTTGGTATATTTGGATGTTTAGCGGACATTTAAGTCAAAAGGCGTAGTCAGTCAAAAGGAGTGCATGTCCCTATCCTGTTATATGGCAGTGAAAGTCGGTCGGGTATGTGAGAAATTGAATAAAAGCGGGGTAAATGCGATCGAAATGCGAGCTCTGCCGAAGGTGTTGCCATTCAAGCTGAGCGACCGTATTCAAAACAGTGTAGTCGAAAGCGTGCAGTTATGAAAGATGATTATCGGTGTAAGTATGAGAAAGGGTTTGCTATGGAAATTCGGGCATATAGAAAGAATGTTGGAAGAAAGACTGACAAAACAGATATACCTACAATACAAAAGACGAAGCATGTAGGTACCGGGAAAGACCTACACTTTCTTACCATGACCAAATATACAGTGTCTTATCTGAAGCGCAAGTCAAGAGTCAAGTATAGTCAAGGTCTGTAAAAAATAACTTATTGGAACTCTGTACTCTCTGGCTACCTCAAAAGGAATTTCCAATTACTTTACGTAGTTTTTACCTGTATATTTTTTTTTTCAAGAGTCTCCGTAACCGGCCAATGTGTATGAGACGAATTATGAGTGGAGGAAGCCAGAGAGGTATGTAAGGAAAGAACCTGTTGGAACTCTGTACTCTCTGCCTACCCTGCGAGGGAGCTGGCGTGATGATATAGATACATAGATAGATATATATTTTTTTTTCTCGAACAACTCCAGAAACTCCATAAATTGCTGTCAAGAATTCTCGAAACTCGAGAAACTAAATGTGTCGTAGAATCGAAAACCCTACTCTGCATCTATAAGTCTCTTATTTGAAAAGGCTAAGAAACGTTTCTAACAACAGATTGTAACCTGTTGGAACTGTGTACTCTTTGCCCACCGCAAGGGACCTAGCGTGATGTAGCAGAAGTAATAGTAGCAAATCGTAAAAGTCTTTGTTTTTTAACTTTAACACAGAAATAATTATTTTACAAGCTTTTATATAACTTGCAATGTTTGTATATCTGTCTGTAGGTCTGTCTACCTTTCCTGTTTCAAATCTTGTGATCCAATTGTCAAGCACTTACGGTTATTCGATTGAGCCGAAATTTGACAAACATCTGTAAGTTCGGTGACAATGCAATAATATGGTACCATTAAGCTGGTCTGATGATGGAGTGGCAAGGTAGCCTTGAACACGTGACCCTCTCCTGTTTAGGCTTGTTAGATTGGTACTGACAAGTACTATATAACCAGATAGTGTTCAGGTATAGCCCAAAGGTAGCCAATGGAACCATCCAACAACTCAATGTGACCCCGCCGTGTTTGGGCTCGTTGGATTTGTCTTGACGAGTACTTTACACCCGGATGGGGTCCAGGGTCTAATGATGGAGCCGAAAGAAAGCCATAGGAACTCCTAAACTAAGCAACATATCTTTGTTGTATTTTTCATCACCAAATAGATCGTGTCTTATCTGAAGGACAAGTCAAGAGACTCCGTAACCGGCGAGCGTGTATGAGACGAACTATGAGAGTGGAGGAAGCCATCTCTGCCTACCCCGCAAGGGAACTGGCGTGATCATATAGATAAATAGATACACGATAATGGTGTTTATTTATCTTACTGTTTATCTCACTGTATTTTTTTCTTATATATTATATAGCCTATATTATATAGCCTATTTTTGTTGCACGCTGTACCGATAAATCGGCTTATTACGCACTTCCGACCAACTGCTTTAAATAATAACGGCTGAGCTGTTAAGAACACGCGTATGATAATAAATTTTGATAACACATTATAAGATAATACGGTTAATAAAGAAATATAGAAGTAATTTACTTCGAAATTAAAAGGCGGCCATTTTTATTTAATGGTTTAAGAAATCGAGGTTCTATATGCGGAACGGGTTCTTGTAATGAGATTTTTAATGATAATTTAAATTTCAGTAGCCGTAGATTACTGATAGAACGCTTGCTTTGTTATTAAGAGGTTCAGGGTTCAAATCCCGGGCACCTAACATCTTCGGTGAATGTGAGTCGTTTTTAAAAAAACGAAGCCATTCATATTAAATTCTTCCTGTGTCGTTTATAAGTTGGTCCAGTGGTTAAGACCCTTCCGCCACTTCGGTTACCGGATTGAGTATCCGCGAGTTTGATTCCCGCACGGTACAAATCTTTGTGTGCCCCACAATTATTTGGTTCGGTCTGGGTGTTGCACGCACCCACGACACAGGAATGAATAATACTGAGATAGTACAAATAGTTTATTACCTAGATTAACACATAGGATACTTTTTCGCGGAAAGATTTAAGGTTCCTGTCTAAAATCAACGCAGACAAAGTCGCAGGCAAAACCTTGTTCTTAATTTAACGAATTAGTGTACATAGCCTGCCTCGTTGGTCTAGAGGCAAAGCGCATCGCTTTGTGAACACGAGGTCCTGCCTTCAAATCCTAGGTCGGACAAGTGTAGTTTTTCTAACGAAAACTTCCCAATACATTCCAGGGTCTGGAATTGTGCCCGGTATATGGCAATAGGCTCGCCCCCTATTACATTGGACCTAACATCGTCGGCGAAACGTGGGTGTACTCAGTACACCCCTGCCACCCCCGCTTGGGGAATATAGGCGTGACGGTGTTTTTTGTTAATGTATATATTTTAGGATATTACCTGTAAGGAATCTGTATCCTCTGCCCACCCCGTGGGGGATCTGGCGCAATGAAATAGATATATAGATAGACATAACGATATGAGTTCATAGAAATACCATGCAACCATTACCCTATAAATGTAATCTCCGCTATTCTAACAGACGGAACATACTTGGCAGTATTAAATAAACATTTTGCACCAATCATAAACAAATTAACCTAACCATCCGGTATTAGCTTTAGCGTTTGGGAAATTATTGGTATATTTAAAAAACCGTAAAGTATATTTTGAATCAAATTACATTTGTGTAACCGTATTCGTAAATATGTGGCGTGGTGTGTAGTGTGCGAATGATTTATGCTATTGGCAGCGGTGTCTTTACATTTTCACCGGACAAGAGGGCGGGCGTGCAACCACTACGCTTGAGCCAGAAGGGTAAGGGGACAACTAGCTCAAGGGCGCCTCAAGGAGGAACAGCCTCGGCTTAGGCAGTCGCTATAGGGGAGGTTGGATACTGAGTGTCTCGCCGTGGTGCTCTGCACCGGTCGGCGGGATTCTTCGACCTCGTCGGTGAGGTCGAAGAATCCCGCCGACGAGGTCGAAGAATCAACTGTGTGCGGTCTCTGTATTCGAGAGAAGGGAAGTAATGGCATCGGAAAGGTTTGAACATGGGGTATGGTACCTCGTTACCATATATCATATACTTACTTAGAGGTGACTGTCACCTGACTTCAATATGTCAATGTATAATATACTTGTCAGCCGCAGGGCCTTTACAGCTTCACCGGATAAGATGGCGAGCGTGTAACCACTACGCTCGAGCCAGAAGGGCAACGGAGCAACTAGCTCAAGGGCGCCTCAAGAAGGAACGGTCTCGGCTTGGGCTATGCTATAGGGGAGGGCGTATACTGCGTGTCTCCGCGTGGTGCTCTGGCTGGCGAGATTCTACGACCTTTAGGCGAGGTCAGTGTCTGATTCTGTGTGCGGTATCTGTATTCGAGAGAAAGGAAGTAAGGGCATCGGGAGGGCTTAAATATGTGGTATGGTACCTTTTTACCATAGATCACATACCTACTTAGAGATGACTTCGATGTCTAGGTTTAATATACTAACTGTATCCGCTCGTTCGCATTATTTTTAGGCGTGTATTTAACACTCTTATGCTTTTGTTTAAGACAAAAGTAGCCTGTCTTTCTCCTGGATGAAATCTATGTCATTGCCGAATATGATCAAAATATGTTCAGTGGTTTGGGCATGCAAAAGTAACACAGACGGGCAGACAGAGATAGTTACTTTCAAATTTATAATATTAGTATGGACCATGGACCTCTTTCTCCACCCCTGAGTCTTTACTCTGAAGGAGATTAATCGACAATTAAAGTTGTAATTTTTTTATAAATCCTAATCTAGAATTTTTTTCTTTCCGTCCTTCTAATTATCTTTGTAATGGGTGCGTTTACAAACATGAAAACTCACATACACAAATACCCAGACCGGAACAAATAATTGTGGGTCACACAAAGATTTGTCCCGTGCGGGAATCGAACCTGCGACTATTAGACGCAGTGGGAGGAGCGGCTTAAGCTTTTAACCACAACGCTAAATCGTTAGTCAAAATTAAGTATATACATGAATTTTACCAACTCTTCCTTTTTTTTTTCCTTTTTTTTTTTAAAACGGTCTACGTTTTAAAAAAAAAAAAGGAAAAAATTTTCTAGGATTTATTCCTGTGTCGTGGGTGCGTTTACAAACATGAACATTCACATACACAAATACCCAGACCGGAACAAATAATTGTGGATCACACAAAGATATGTCCCGTGCGGGAATCGAACCAGCGACTATTAGATACAGTGGGCGGAGCGGCTTAAGCTCTTAACCACTGCGCTAAATCGTCCGATGTTGCCTCTGAGTTGCCCTATCTGACGGGTTAAAGAGTTTTAATGGCCTAGTGACGCTAATCGAGAAGTAACTAATGAGCAGTTATTGGAGGGTGGTGAAACAAGCCCTTTGAATAACAAATTAACCTATATAATGTAATATCGAAGTTGGAGATAATAGGTCATACTTCTCCACGCGGATTCAGTGTGAATTAACGGAGGCAAGTGACCATATGATGTTGGAACTTATCGAGCTGCCCTAAATGCTTCCAACTTGCCTTAACGAAGGGGTCGCTAGAACCAATGGCTTAGCGTCGACGGCTTGTTCCTGTAATTAAGAGCTTGAGTCGCTCTGTCTACTGAATTGAGTAGTCGTAGTTCAACGCCCGCACGAGACAAATCTCTGTGTGACCCACAAATATTTGTGTCGGTCTGGTTGTGCATGTGATTCTCGTGTTTGTAAACGCACCCACGACACAGGAATAATTAATAGTGAGGTTAAGATTTAAATAAAAATAGAAGTAAATAATGGTCCGGAGTCTGGAATTGTGCCCGGTACGTAGCAATAGGCTCTCCCTCTATTTATTTATTTATTTTATTTTAGGATCACCAATGTGACAAACATTATGTGATATAATATTAGTGTACACTCTTGTTAACATACTATATTTTAATGCTGCCACATTTATTGGCAACCACGAAGTTCTTAAATAACTACAACTGTTACTCTGCTATGAAATTATACAACATTTAAATTGCTAAAATACAACAAAGCTTTAAACATAAAAAGGAAATTGTATTATTAAATTTAAATGTAGGAACAGAATTAGTTAAAAAAGGAAATTACTAATACAATAAAATAAAGAAAAATAAAAAAAATGGGACCTAATATCGTCGCCGAAAAGTGGGTGTACTAAGTACACCTCTGCCACCTCCGCTTGGGGAATTAAAAGTTATTTTCAAGATTCTAACGTTAACAAATGTGTGTACAACATAATCGTACTTCTAAAACATCAAGCGGATGTAATACTTGGAAGTTTTTTTTCTAAGGCTAACACTAATATAAAAGTTAATTAAAGAGAATAAGGAACAAAATATATAAATAAACAATATTGACTGGAAAATGACATAAAAGTTCATGAGCAGTGGCCGACCGAAGGTCGAATTTAGACCCAAGGCGAAGTAGATTAATTAGCCATTGCCTAAATCTTCAGCCGAGGCCCAAGGTTTAATAACCCTAAGAAATTTGGTTCACGAGATGATTAAAATCACCTACAACTGTTTAAAAGTAATAACACTGGAATAATATTAAAAGCATAAGTCGTAAATCGTAATAGAAATCTTCAGATTCGGCCGAAACTTCGGCCCGTTTTGGCTGAAGGCGAAGGATTGGCCGCAGGTGGCTGAGGTCGAAGCTTTGATAGGATACTATTATTGAGTAATTGGGTTTGGATGATTCAAACACCACCATGGGCGTCTGGTCTGGAGCTTCCACGCCCAAGGTGTTTGAGAGGATATCTTTTATCTTTTTAACAAATTGTTTCATATTCCGTTGAAATATGTCCAAGTCTATATTCAGTTTGTCTAATTCATAAAATAGAAAAGTAATGCCCGTGATAACATTTTTCATAGCCGCTGCACAGAACTCGTTAACTCCACCATATACCAGTGATACAGCCAACATAATGTAAATACATCAGTTTATAAACCCTATAAATAGCTTTATAGTGTTTTCACGGCATTTTTCCCTCACGCCGAATCAAACTAAACGTTTTACGATTTCGCTGTACATACTGGTGAAGATTAATGCGAAAACAAGGTATTTTTGTAGTCATATTTAGGTGTGCCGTGTTGCTAATATTTGTTTTGTTGGTGTTATTTTTGGAATAGATATGGCAGAAGATTCCTCCGCAAAGTCGTCGGAGCCCCGTGGTTTAAACGGAACGTCAATCTTCATTCCGATCCGGTTCGAACCTATTCGCGTCTTCATTAAAAAGGCGACAACCCGATATTTCGCGAACGCGTCCCATCATATGAATCCGCTAATCGTAGCCGCCGCCGACTATGAACCTAACTCCCCTCTTATCAGCCGCTACTACCGTCTGCGGCATGTTCTCACCGTTCCTTCCGATGAACTTACATCTCTTCTTTGGGATACAGATATTGCACACAGGATCAGACACCGACCTCGCCGCCAAGGTCGAAGAATCCCTTGCTCGCCGGCCGGTGCAGAGCACCACGGCGAGATACCTAGTAAATGCCCTCCCCCATAGCGACTGCCCAAGCTGAGGCCGTTACTTCTTAAGGCACCCTTGAACTAGTTGCGTCCTTGCCCTACTGGCTCGAGCGTAATGGTTGCACGCTCGTCCTCTTGTCCGGTGAAGCTGTAAAGGCCCCGCGGCCAAAAGTATAGATAATTTACACACACACATAACATGGCAGAAATGCCTCACTGTTCAGATTCGATCATATGTATCTGAAACAGTGCAAAGATTTAAATCCTAATATGCCTCATTTGGAACATTCGATGAGCTAAATTCGGGCACAAGCAGTCCACCGACCGCAATCGGGTCGCGTATTCGTTCATTCTGTGAGACAGCAAGAGAGCTGAATGTAACATCAAGATTCAGATTCAGATTTAAATTGAGCACTTTGATTCAATATTAGGTATAATGACTGGTGAAGATAATATCGAGACTCAGATACAATTGAGGCATTTGTTGTGAGACAACTATTTCGTATCATATAGTTGTCGTTCATATTTCATATCACTGAATCTTTTAAGCAAAGATCGATATAGGTTTATTTTGGATAGACGTCTAACTAACAACTGACTTCCTTCATAAGTCCTTCACTAATGAAGTTGTTCGCTTGTGGAGTGCATTGCCTGTTCCAGTCCGGCGCGCAAAGTCACTGGCTGCCTTTAAAATTATGGTTAAGGATCAGTTTCTGTCTGTTGGTTAATATGTAATGCTGTCATAATTTAGCTAATTTGTATATTTGTGTAAATATGTATTTACGTATTGTGTGTACATTATAGTAGTTATGAACATTTAGACTACGCCACCAACTGCCCTATATTATGATATCAATTGCTTCTTTCAACGCACTGGTTGTCTGGAAGAAATTGCTTTTAGCAATGAGCTAATTGTACCTACCGGTATAAACTAATTTTATTTGTTCACTGTTATTATGCTGGTGTACAATAAAGAGTACTCTATCTATCTATCTAATAACACTTTGTCCTGTCGGATTCGGACCGTTTGTTCCCGTTACTAAATATTGTGGCGAGTTATTAAGCCACGTTGGAAGCCTTATAGGCGGTTTGATAAATTCCAATTGCAAGTGGCCACAGATCTGCGTCCACCAACTGTATAATCTAACCTTTCTTACCTCGTTTTGTGAGAGAAGGCCTTTGCCCAGCAGTGGGTCAGTATAGGCTGATCTATTATATTATTATACATGACAGCATATCAACAGACGTGTCAGAAATTACGGCAATTTATGCTAGATCATATTATGAAAATGTTGAAAAATACAAGTTAATGTAAAAAAATACCGTCACGCTTATATTCCCCAAGCGGGGGTGGCAGAGGTGTACTGAGTACACCCACGTTTAGCTGACGATGTTAGGCCCCATGTAATAGGGGGCGAGAGCCTATTGCCATATACCGGGTACAATTCCAGACTCCGGGCTCGTACTGGGAAGTTCTCGTTAGAAAATCTACACTTGTCCGACCTAGGATTTGAAAGCACCTCGTGATCACAAAGCAATGCGCTTTGCCACTAGACCAACGAGGCATTCTCTTGACTAGTATTAGTATTTAAGTATTATAAATAAATAAATTAAAAGAATTAAAGAACATACTCATCTATATTTAACTTTTCAAATAGGTAGAATAATATATAGGAAAAAGACCATTACTGTTCTTGCAAGAATACAATAACGGTTATTGTTCCATCGTTATTAAGCTCTTGCTTCAATCCTCAAAGCTTTGCAGCGACCTGGCTAAAGTATGTATGTACGGTAATTAATGTCGGTCGGCATTCCCTGAATATCGTGGCGGATAGCTTCTTGATATGTGGGATATGTGTGGGTGTAGATGAAGCTACTGCTTCAATTACTAGCAAAATTTTAACTTGTTGTAGTAGTGACCTAATTAAACTAATTAGGAATGTTGTAGATACTTGTTACTGATAGATTTGTCGTTGATCACGACTCGGTGTCGTGATCAATGACAACGTGATACTCGATTCGTGGTAGCAAAAATTAAATGTATACTCAAATGGAAACTGTGACTTTAAATGTCAATTCAAATCCATTTTCGTTAAATTTTTCACTCATATACAGTACGTAACAGAAAATTGATTGCAGTGGTAGAAAACACGGCAATTGATGCTAAAGCATGTAATGAATTTTAGAATACACCCCTATGTCTAACTTTATGAAACTGTTGAATTTATACACAGGAAGAAGTACCAACACTGTTCCTGCAAGGATACAATAACGGTTATGATTTCATCGTTATTAAATTCTCGCTTCAATCCTCAAAGCTTTGCAGCGGGCCGGCTAATTGCCGGCGCTAGCCGCCGCAATGTATGTATGGTAATTAATGCCGATCGGAATTCCCTGAATATCGTCGCGGATAGCTTCTTGATATGTGCGGAATGCGTCATTGCAGGTGGAATTACTGCTTTAATTACTGGCACAATTCAAACTTGTTGTAGCATCAGTGTCTACATTATTCCTAATTAAAATTAATTAGGAATAATGTAGACACATGTTACTGATTGATAGATGGGTCGCTGGAGACGGTTAAGTACCTATACTCGATTCGCGGAAGCAAAAATTAAGTGTGAGTTTTAAATGTTTAGTTTGAATCTAAGGCTTAAGTACAGTAAGGTTACGCTCATCGCTCATCACTAAATATATGTTACATCCTAGAAAATAAATTACCGTACCAGAGAACACGACAATTGATTTTAAAGCATATAATGAATTTTAGAATACATCGTAGCATCATATCTTTGAAATTTGTCGAACAAATACATTCTTGATGGTCGAACGTAATAGTGTTATGGTTCCAGCGTTATTAAACTCTTGCTTTCATCCTCAAAGCTTTGCAGCGACCCGGCTAATTGCCGGCGCAAGCTGCCGCAATGTATGTACGGTAATAAATGGCGATCGAAATTCCTGAATACCGTCATATAGCTTCTTGATATGTGCGGGATGTGTCGTTGTAGGAGGAGCATGGCACTGGCATGGTAAGATTGTTTAAGGCTTCCCGGTACCTCTAGGGATCGGAGAAGACTTAAAATTTGATAGGCAGTCCGCTTATTATGGATAAGTGCCTATACTCCATGCGCGAAAGCAAATATCAAAAGTAAACTCAAGCTGTTAATTTAAAAATCAAAGCATTTACATCTCATTTTCCCTCATATATGGTATACAGGTGAATTGAAATTATAAATATACATCTAAGTACGTTTTTGTGAAGAAACGCACAGTTAGACGCAACATCACTGTTATTGCAAGAAGACAATAGCGGTAATCAATCCTCAAAGCTTTGCAGCGACCCGTCTAATTGGTAGTGAAAGCCACCGCGATGTATGTACGGTAAATAATATCGATTGGAATTCACTGAATACCGTAGCGGATAGCTTCTTGATATGTGTGGAATGCGTCGTTTTAGGAGGAGCATGCAAGTTTAGTTACATTATGCAGGATGTTGCTTTGATTACTGGCACTAGCATGGTAAGATTGTTTGAGTCTTCCCGGTACTAACTAGGGATAAAAGAAGACCTTAATTATGTTACCATAAGGTACTACCTACACTTACAGCTATTCACTTTTGCAGTTGATATCAGTTTTGTCATTCTTTCTGGATTGTAGTAAAAACCTAGTAAAAAGTTTATAGAACTGCAGACAATATATATGCAACTGTATGACAGAGAGGTCGCTGGCCACAGCTAAGTGCCTATACTCTATTTGTGGAAGCAAAAAGTTAATGTAAGCAAGCAAAGCTAATCCAATTTTATTTCAGAACATGATGCAGGGTACTGCTTTAATTACTACCACACGTCCTAGGCCAGTAAGGATTTCCGGATAAACAAAGCTATTGCTTTTATTTAAATGTTTGTTGAACAAGTATTCTGTGAGAAGTAACTTCATATCAGGGTTTCGTATTTCTGTCTAATGATTATAAAGGTCTATTGTCATTTATATAAGCTTTTAGGAAATGCAATATTATGTAGGACGCACTTTACACTGGTACCTATATTAAGATTATTAAAACAAATTAAAAGTGATGTTTGCAAAAGTCAGGATTTTGCCCGCGTTTAAATAAGCCAGCCCAGTTAATGAATTCCTAAACTGCGTCATCATTGTCAGCCAAAAGACATTCACTGCAGGATAAAGACCTTCTCTTATACCCAATTTACTAAACATGTGTAACACTGCGCTGCGCCGCGCAATTGCGCCAACTCAGTTCACTGCGCCGAATGTGCTAAGTCACTTCTTCAAAATGTGTTGGTGCACATCGCAGGACCGGGAAATTCGAAAGGTGTTTAAGGCGTTGAGTTATTAACTGTCAACACGCTCGATCTCAATAATTCTCTAACTCACTCGCTGATTAAACAATTAGCCACTGTAGCCAACCCTACAGTTTTAACAGAAGATTTACAGTTTTTTTAAAATCTCCTCAGTTTTCAGTTCAGGTCTGCAAATGTATAGTTTTTTTTTATTTAAGAATAACTTTCTTATTCTGATCATCTTGCTCAGGATATTAGGACGAAGTTATCAAATTATTATATTGTATTCGGTGCTTAATACGTGTTTCCATTTTCAATTTAATCAGACGTTTTGAAGTTGGTGAATATTATGTTAAAAGATTCCGTTACATAGACAGATAAAGGCCAAGCTAATAAAAGCGTGTTAATAAAAAAAGAAAAACTGTAGATATACAGCTTTTAAATCAATTTACAGTTTTCTACAGATTTTTTTAAAGCGTGTTTTTAATTTTACTCTAAGACGAGGTTGGCAACACTGCAATGAGCCAACGCAGTTCGCGCGCTGTGCGCTGTTTGTGCTAAGAACCTGTGAGCGCGGCGTATAGTTTGCGCGCGTTTCGCTTCTCACTCGGCGCGTTTCATTTTGCTGCGCCATGGCGAAATTTTGAGTTAGCGCAATGAGCCGGCGCAGTTAAACTGCGCCTGAGCTACTGAGTTAACGCAAGGAATTTTGCTGAGTTACACATGTCTACAATTTGCACATTGTTTACTTCCGCGTAAAGTGAGGTAAGGTTAGTCGTATAAACGCGTTACTTACGCTTTACTTTCCTTCCCACACTATCACTGCCGGGCCTATCACAGCCTATTGCCATATACCGGGCACAATTCCAGACTCCGGACTCATACTGGGATTTTTTTCGTTAGAAAAACTACATTTGTCCGACCTAGGATTTGAACCCAGGACCTCGTGATCACAAAGCGATGCGCTTTGCCAGTATATACAATACATAAACTAAAACTGTGCGACATAACGCCATGGAACAACTACCATTGACATCCGACATTTTATGCAAGTAATCCTGCAGACCTTTTTTAAAAGAGGGAGGGAAAAAGGAAATCTGATCTCGGGAGTTCTTGCAAACATAAGAGAAATACAGAGCGATGCTCGAAGTGCGAAGGGAGTATGTGAACAGTCGACGCTGCTATGGTACTTCTTATTAGTTATGGCAGGAAGTGGCGTCAGTAGCAATGTATGTAGTATAAAGATCGCTTCGACTACTAGCTTTGTGCTTGTACGCTTTCACTCGCAAGTGTTACCCAGTCTTGGGTTCATCTTGGCCTACCCATTCCCTGTCTTCCGTAACGTAGTGGCCAATCGAGAATCTTTCCGCTCCAACGGCAGTTCTACAAGGGATGTGGTCCGCCCGCTGCCACTTAAGTTTAGCAATTCGAATTAGCTTAACAGTGATTGATTTGATCTTGTAGGAAACTCCGAGTGTATTGCTGTCTCTGTTGCAGGTAATTTCGAATATTTTTAAGAGGTTTATCCTAACTGATCATGTCTCAGTATCGTAAGTCACTCGCAACATACATTGGCCGAATTTTGCCTTGAGTCACTCTTACTGTTTGTCATGCCTTTCTAAGACTTACCATGTTCTGGCGACGGGAGCGTGACACACGTAGATGTACCTTTGGACCGCCAGAGCTAGGGTCAGCCAGATGCTTGCCGTGTGAAACATGGCCGGGATCACCTGTAAATAAAATTATTATTTAGAGAAAGAAAACACACACCGTCACGCATATATTCCCCAGACGAGGTGACAGAGGTGTACTGAGTACACCCACGTTTTGCCGACGATGTTAGGCCCCATTTAATAGGGGGCGAGCCTATTGCCATATACCAGGCATAATTCCAGTCTCCGGACTCATACTGGGAATTTTTCGTTAGAAAACTACATTTTTCCGACCTAGGATTTGAACCCAGGACCTCGTGATCCCAAAGCGATGCGCTTTGCCACCAGACCAACGAGGCAGGTAGAGAAAGAATCTTTTTTAAAACAAACTCTTATAGCGGAAATGTCAAATTAGTCGTTAACTTTCAGAGAATACTCGAAAAAAGTGGTCTATAACTAAATAATCTATAACCATTCTTTTAAAAATTGCTAACGACTGTGCGCTACATTACGACCACAAGGATCAGCGTGACAGTATGCATAATAGCTTTTAATTATTCTCATTTCGATTACATTCATTGATTTTTTGCATCATAATTAATAGTCATATTTTTTTTTATATTGATACTAAGCCGGCCACACATTCCCACCATTGTAACTCCTGTGGATCCACAATAGTCTCCTTAGATGACACCAAGGTTTGAACCTTGGGGTATACCGGGAAGCGCTTTAATTGTCGTAAAACTCGCAAAAACATTAATTAGAAAAAAAGGAGTAGGAAAAATATAATTCCACTTCCCTCCTTTGCAAAGCGGGAGACACAAATCATAAATTGGCACATGAGCCATAAAGCAGGAGACTATATATATAACAGGGCCTATTTGTGAGCATCATGTTTGATTCCAGTAAAAGGTTCAAGATCTGTGCAGTCAGTCCCATCATCGGCCGATCTTTGTCGGGCACTTTCGTGGCTACTAAAAAAAGAAATAAAAAAATACCAATATTTACTGCCGCGATTACTCGACCGAGTGATCCTATTAATCATAGGATTAGTAGGATCACTACGTAACCGTACCGTACCTAGGAGGAGGATAAAGCCAGGAAACTGATGTTAAGAGAATACCGCGATACAAACGTGTTTTTATACTCTAAGCGCTTCAAGAAGTATATGGATGAGAGACTTCATACTTAGAAATATTTTTTTGGACGCTATATTTATGAATCTGGTAAACCATTATGTTAAACAGCCTTTGAAATACCCCAGACGTATTTCAAAGGCTGTTTAACATAATGGTACGCTCGTTGTGCAGAGACTGCACTCCCAAAGAACGTGGTGTGCTGATTGTTCATACTCGCGGCTAGACGTGGAACACTGATATAGCAGTGAAGGTACCAGTTTAATAGTCGTTTATCTAATATTTCGATTTTAGTTTACGTTTAATTTATAATATAAATGTTGGCAACACTGATTTTAAAATTGTATAAATTACGAGTAACGGATAGAAGTTTTGGCGGAAAGTCGAAGAGCGTGTTGTCAATTTGTTTTAATTTCCAAAACTTGTGTTATTTCGACTAATAATGTGTAATGTTGGTGGAGTACTAACCATTATGTGTTCTTATATGTGCATGAGTGAAGGTAATTGTAACGAAGTGATAAAACGTGCCTTTTCGAGTTCCCTCAAAACGGCCGTTGCAATTGGTATGTAAAGTATCCACCGCTTTACTATCCAGGGTGGGGTACTTCATTAATTTCATTATCATCGTTGACATCATATTCATCGGGGAGTCAAATTAATTTAAACAAACACGATAATATATCTCACTGGACACTGGCAAAATTCACTTATAATTAGCGTGAAGCCATAACTTGAAGAAGAAGAAGAAGAAAAGTACACACAACGAAACACTAGTACAATAATAATAAGTAAAAAAAAACAAAATATAATATTAATAATGTCCAAATCATAATGTCAATCAATAATAAATAAATAAAAAAAAAGCAATGGATAATTATGTCACTAAAGAAATTCATCAATAGAATAGTAACATTTGGTTATTAGTAATTGGAATAATTTCTTTTTAAATTGCACCACATCCAAGTCCCTCATATCATTAGGTATTTTATTGTACACCTTAGGAGCCCTACACAATATACTTTTATGCATGAGCGCTGTCCTTGAAGATCGTATGTCAATATCATGTCTGAATTTTTCTCGTAAGGTTCGAGTTGAATTGTTTTCAGCTGTTTTCTTAAATAATTTTGAGCCCTTCTTGGCTGGAACAGCGAATAAAGAACGCCTGGAATCAGCGTGTCTTTTTACGCCACCAATGCACCCAACGCTCCGCAGCTGTTCTGCTAAAACCACGAGGAAATAACCCCAACACACCTAATCTTCGTAATACGAGTACTACTTATTGATACAGGTAATTTGACGGAGGATTTAGCGCAGTGGTTAAGAGCTTAAGCCGTTCCGCTCACTGCGTCTAATAATTGCGGGTTCGATTCCCGCACGGGACAAATCTTGTGTGACCCACAATTATTTGTTTCGGGTACTTGTGTACATCAATATTCATGTTTGTAAACGCACCCATGACACAGGAATAAATCCTACGTTAAAAAAAGATATTTATTCCACAGACAAACAGCTTGGACAGAAAAGGATTTATAAAAAATATTTTGGAATGCATTGGTGTTCAAGTCTGTGATTTTCCAACGACAATGTGTCTCATGAAGGAATTCGAATCAATTGATTTAAAGTGTAAAGGGGTAGTGGGATCAAACAGAATGCTGTATACGAGTAGAAATGAGTTGTAAATGGGGGAACCATGTAGCTATTCTCATAAATAGTATAATTTGCTTTTTTAACTTAGACTCACCTGATGACCAACCTACATTGTTCTCCCATACCCCACAACAAAATGTAGATGAACAAGTTAGTCAAATTTTTATTTTAAAAGAGTAACCGTGGAGTTTCTTGCCCTTCTTCTCCACAGGAATGACATTCCGAAGTGGCGGTAGAGTCTTTGTTACTTTTCTGACGATCCATAAATATTGTAATGGTTTACATGAATAAAACATATTCTGATTCTGAAATGTGAGAATTCCGGTGAAGGCGAATTAGAGCTTAGCACGAAATAATAGGAGGAAACAAGCTTTCATAGGAGGTGGTGGTGGTTACTTTGTGCAATTTATATATTACTATGGCTACCTGTCGGTTTAACATCAGATCAGCTTTACAGTGCCATATTATTGCACTGTCACTAAAAATTTTCCAAAATCTGAATCGTTTCAGTGACATATGTCGTTAACTGCAGTGACTTGTGCTTAATTTCCTGCCGAGGAACCGGCGCTACCGCACTTAGAGGAAATAGCCGCCACGTGTCACATACTTAACATATTTTATGCTAAGTACTGTAGAAAATAAATCTATCTGTCTACATCATCACGCCAGATCCCTTGAGGGGAGATAAACACGTCGAATAGAAAATAAATCGTCACCATAATCCATACTACCTAGTTTAAGTTTGTATCCTCATCATTTCTCGAGTTTTATGTAATAAGAAAAAAATATTTACGTGTTTCCAATGTTTTAATTGACTCCGGACAGCGACTGAGTATTTTTTATCGCACTAATATTATAAATTTTGAAGTTTGTGTGTTTGGATGTTTGTTACTCAATCGCAAAACCTGATTTGGATGAAATTTGGCACACAGATAGTTTATTCCCTGAATTAACAGATAGGATATTTTTTATCACTCATTTTACCCCCATCACGTCCCACTTTTTATCACGGAAAAATTTTAGGTTCCTGTCTAAAGTCTACGCGGATGAAATCGCGGGCAGAACCTAGTATGCGATATAATAAATATGTATATGTCTTGCCAAATCCCATTTTGACCTGGCGTACTTGTATATTTCATCCATGATGAGTAGCTAAATAAGTTATATTACAGACCAGTTCAAATAAATATACTGTCAAAAGCAATATAACAAATCGGGACCCGCAAATCCTGTGTTAGGCATAGATAGCGCTGTCTCGTAGCTATCAGCCGCTACCGCCATCCGCGGTATGTTCTCACCGACTCTCCCGATGCCCTTACATCCCTTCTTTCGGATACAGATACCGCACACAGCATCAGACTCCGACCTCGCCGGCAAGGTCGAAAAGTCAAGACCCCTAGTATACGCCTCCCCCATAGCGACTGCCCAAGCCGAAGCCGTTCCTCCTTGATGCGCCCTTGAGCTAGTTGCCTGCCCTTCTGGCTCGAGCGTAGTGGTTGCATGCTAGCCCTCTTCTCCGGTGAAGCTGTAAAGGCCCCGCGGCCAACAGCGTAGATCATTCACACACACAAACACACACAGCTGACTCGTAGCCTAAACATTTTCGTATCAGCTATTGAAACTTATATTAAAAATAATATCAGCCTATACTATTCTTCTGCTGGGCAAAGACTTTCTCTCACAAATTAAGGTGAGAGAGACCAGGTCATACTTCACACGGAGACCCATTGGGGATTGGTGGAGGCAGGTTTATGGCTAATGCTGTTAGAACTTTGACGGACGATTTAGCTCAGTGGTTAATTGTTCCGGTCTGGGTATTTGTGTATATGGATTTTCATGTTTGTAAACGCACCCACGACTAGGAGTGTTCGCAACGGCTATATATTAAAAACGCGTTATAACGATACGCTACTTTTAAAACGCCTATTATTTTTTACGCTATTAATAATAGTTATTTCTTCGCTTCGTTGAACGACGCCTTTTGATTATTGTCGCAAAACACGCCGCGCCGCCGCCGTGAGCTGTTAAACGATAAAAATGAAATATATATTTAATAAATTAATTATTTACACGTAACTAAAACTGACTTTTATTTACAGTTATTACAATAAACAAACCAACGATTTATTTGCAAACAATTTGACACGCGACGCCGCAATCCCTCACAAACCCACGATAAATGCTTTAATACGTCATCCAAGATCACGGCAGTGATCCGCACTGATTTTATTAAAAAAATAATCTAACGTAGGAACCAACACGTTATAAATAACGTATAATACGAACAAATATATTGGCGCGGAACATAATAAATAACCTAATAATATATTACTTTCATTACTGGACACTCATTTAAAAATAGATCATATGTGGTTGTCTTAGAGCATAATATAACACGTGTCTTTTGACAAAAATATTATACGTCTAAGTGAAATTGACCTTAAGTCCAGTCAGTCAGTGTCGCGTGGCAGGCTGGTAGGCGGTTTTGGTCGGACAATATGTAATATAAGTAGCGCTTAAAAAATAACGCTTGCCTGAGGTAATAAATAATAGGTGATTTGATTATTTATTAATAATAGATTATTTTTTCAGTTATGTAATATAACGATCACTCCTACCCACGACCCATGAATAAATCCTAGTGTGGGGTAAAGTAAAAAAAACAAAAAAACTTGTCAAGCCGCCTACAAGGCTACCAACTTGGCTTAACGACTATCACATTACGTTGTAACAGGGAACAACGGCTTAGCGTGCCTTTCGAAGATGGAGCCGCTCAAGTGGAAGGATGTAGGTACCAGAAAAGACCTCTACTATCTTACCATGACCAAATAGACCGTGTCTCACCCGAGGAGCCAGTCAAGAGTCCCCGTAACCGGTAAGCGTGTATGAGATGAACTATGAGAGAAGAGGAAGCCAGAGAGGTATGTAAGGAAAGAACTTGTTGGAACTCTGTACTCTCAGCCTACCCCGCAAGGGATCTGCCGTGATAATATAGATAGATAGATAAAGCCACTCAATTATGAAATAGCCGCAAACGGTCACCCACCTCAGACCTATTGAGCTGAACGCTGCTTAACCTTGGTAATCGGTAAGAAGACCGCGGTGGCACAGCGCTACGAGCGCCATTAAAACTTGGACATTTAATTATTGCTTCGTCAATAGAAATTACTAAAAATTATCTAGATTTTTTGAGTGAGACCCAAAATTTCTTTGAGGCGCACTTGAGTTAGTTAAACTCAAACTCAAATAATTTATTTTGTATAAGCCCTGCGGGGGCGCTTACAAATAGTCAATTTACATTTTTTTTTAAATCTAATTTAACTACTCATCTACCACTGGATCGGAACGCGGCCTCCACTGAGAAGATCCGGCGAAGAAATACAGCGGGCTTGTCTTTTTTATTTACTTCTCTTTCTCTTTTTTCTTTCCTTTTTTTTAATCATATTGTGTGGATACAATGTTTATGTTACAATTAAATAGTTTACGACCTAGCTCCAGTGTGATGCCTTACGATCGAGATATGAATCTAATGATGCTATCCGTAAAAAGCGTCTAAAGGATTCCTGATGGACCAGTCCCCACAAGCAGCACCCGTTCACGAGTATGACTGCTGAAACAGCCATCACTCCCCTTAACCATAGGAGGGAAGGGAGTGACCCGCGCCAGACAGCCACCGCAAGCAAAGACAGTTCTTGCACGCTCGCCCTCTTGTCCGGTGAAACTGTAAAGGTCCCGCGGCCAATAGCGTAGATCATTCACACGCACACACAAACCCAGACCCAGAAGACTCGAAAAATGTCTTTAAAGCAACAATATTACAAACCTGTTTTATACACCCTACGTATTTTTTATTTCAAATATGGACTTAAAAGATTTTTCTTCAACCGTAGCCATCCCTACACTAATAATCATTTCTGTGTCGTGGGTGCGTTTACAAACATAAAATTCACATGCACAAACTTCCAGACAGAAACAAATATTTGTGGGTCACACAAAGATTTGTCCCGTGCGGGAACCGAACCGACGACTACTCAACCCAGTGGACGGAGCGACTCAAGACTAATCACTAGACCAAGCCTTCCGTAATGGATAACCGTCTATTCACTTATACTGGTCTCTGGTTATATTATCAAAAAATTAATCAGGGGAGTAGAAAAGCCGGTAGCAATGTCGTAATGAGCTCTCAAAAGCCGCATTATGAGGAATAATGAATTCTTTTCAAAAGGAACGAAGTTGAAGCCGGAGAGTAATTCCCGCATTTTAAAAACGTTTTTTTTTGTGGACAATTTGGTTGGTTTTATGCAAGTCCGATTGTGGTATGGCAGAGGACATCTATGTATAAAATCATCACGCCCCCTTGTGGCGTAGGCAAAGAGTATAGAATTTCAGGTTCCTTATAGACCTCTGTCGTGGAGATCCATTATCTTCAGCCGAAAGATGACCATTGCAGAACAAAGACCGTGGACATCCATATAAATATTATCTATATATCTATCTATATCATCACGCCAGCTCCCTCGCGGGGTAGGCAGAGAGTACAGAGTTCCAACAGGTTCTTTCCTTACATACCTCTCTGGCTTCATCCACTCTCATAGTTCGTCTCATACACACTCGCCGGTTACGGAGACTCTTGACTTGCCGTTCAGCTAATACACGGTCTATTTGGTCATGGTAAGATAGTCTAGGTCTTCCCCAGCACCTACATCCTTCCACTTTCGCATTGTATATCTGTTTTGTCATTCTTTCTTCTGGCATTCTTTTTATATGCCCGAACCAACGGAGCATACCCTTTCTCATCTTTACGCCGATACTATCTTTCATACCTACTCGCTTTCTTACTACGCTGTTGCGAATACGGTCGGTCAGCGTGACTCCGCACATCTTCCGCAGAGATCGCATATCGACCGCATTTATCCTGCTTTCGTTCTCCTCATAAATATTATAATTAAAAAAATGTTAAGGCTCTACCAAGATCGACCATTCATCGACCAGGAAAGTGACTATGGTGCAAATATTATACAAAAGAGTAATAAGGGACAGATACATTGAGAGTGCGCTCGGAAATAAACGACGTATGTGCATAACTGCGTCTAATAGTCGCGGGTTCGATTCCCGCACGGAACAAATCTTTGTGTGACTCACAATTATTTATCTCGATCTGGGTATTTGTGTATGTGAATTTTCATGTTTGTAAATGCGCCCACGATACAGGAATAAATCCTAGTGTTATTATTTTTATTAACCCTGTTAAGAAACTGTCCCACTGCTGGGCACGGGCCTCCTCTCCAACTGAGAGGGTTTAGGCCATAGTCCACCACGCTGGCCCAGTGCGGGTTGGCGAACTTCACGCACCTTCGAGAAACTCTTAGGAATGCAGGTTTCCCCACGATGTTTTCCTTCACCGTTAAAGCAAGTGATAATTAATTTTTAATACGCACATGCTTTCGAAAAGACAGAGGTGCGTGCCTGGGGTTGAACCCGAGACCTGACTTTGCAGTCCAACGGTCTAACTACTAGGCTATCACTTCTTAAATCTTAGTGTGGGGCTACGTATATTAAAAAAAAAAAACTTTGCCACAATTATTTGCCGACTTTAAAATGAGAAAATGTAAATTTATAGAGATACCTTTTTATTTTTTTTCTATAGAGAAAATTTCGTTTAAACGTGTATTCCTTTTACCAGATTCTAAAATATTGTTACGTTCGCGTTTACACACAAATGTCGTATGTCGAACACTAGTACACGCAAGTACACACACACACTAGTACTACTCTCGCTAGTACTCAATTACTGCTTCCAAGTCGCTAAGTCACTCGTTAAATCCGTATATCGTTGCTAAGGTCGCCGGTGTATTCCACTTAGATAGCTTGTTTCCGATTTCATTGCTTTCGCTTACGAAGAGACTGTCTGTCGCTTGTGTGTGTGTGTGTGTGAGTGTGTGAATGATCTACGCTGTTGCCCGCAGGGCCTTTACAGCTTCACCGGACAAAAGGGCGAGTGTACAACCACTACGCTCGAGTCAGAAGGGCAAGGGGGCAACTAGCTCAAGGGCGCCTCAAGGAGGAGCGGCCTCAACTTGGGCAGTCGCTATCGGATAGGGCATATGCTAGGTGTCTCACCGCGGTGCTGTGCACGGGCCGCGCAAGGAATTCTTCGAACTCGCCGGTGAGATCGGTGTCTGATCGTGTGTGCGGTATCTGTATCCGAGAGAAGGGATGTAAGGACATCGGGAGGGGCGTTGAGAACATGCCGCGGATGGCCGTAGCGGCTGATAGGAGGGGAGTTAGGTTCGTAATCGGCGGCGGCTACAATTAGCGGATTCTTATAATTGGACGCGTTTGCGAAATATAGGGATGCCGCCTTTTCCATAAAGGCGCAAGTAGTTTCGAGACCGAGATCTGAATGAAAATCACATCCGTATGAACCACGGGGCTCCGACGGCTTTGCGGAGAAAACGGAATTGAACCGTTTGGAGTCTATCAATGTAAGAGCGGGCGGCGTGCTAGAACATCTCACAAGCGTACGTCATGATAGGCCGTACACAAGTTTTGTAAAGTGTCACCTTATTCCTAAGGGACATTTTACTCCGCTTGCAGATCATCGGGTAAAGACGACCGAGCACAAAGGCTGCACGGTTACGGACTCGCTTGATGTGCGGTTGTATGGAAGTTCTAAATGTATTCTTATTTATAGAAATTGTATAATAGTCATAAGTATTGCAAATGTGACATATCTTCTGCTAATAATAAACTTTGTTTCTATTAAATGTGTTTTATATTAAGATACGAGAGAAGTCTCTGTACCCTCTGCCTATCTGCAAGAATCCTAGATAGTGAATGTTATGTAGGAAATACATATTGTTGGTAACGCCAATAACTAATTCCATTGCGGTTATAATAATAATAATGCCAGCCTGTATTGACCCACTACTGTGTAAAGGCCTTCTCTCACAAATCAAGGTGGAAGAGATTAGGTCAGGGCAGGCAGGTTCGTGGCTACCTGCTATTAGAAGTCATCAAGCCGCCTATAAGGCTGTCAACTTGCTTTAACGCTCAATGTGCCTTCCGAAGCACGGATACACTCAAATATGCAAATGCCACTAACGGTCACCAATCTCAGACCGACCGAGCCGAACGTTGCTTAACCTCAGTGATCGTTAAGAACACCGCGGTCACTCAGCGCCTCGAGCGCCTCTACTTACTTTTAATAATATAAGACCACAAACAGTGGTAACTTAACTGAAATAGAACTGGCCGTGTTTCGCTGTGCCGCGAACTTGTTCGGTGACTTTGTGCGAAGAAAATATCGGATTTTCAAGTGTCTTTGAGGTTTGAAACTGGATCAGTAGCAAGCCGCCCTTGAGCGGGTATCTACTCACGACATAGAAATTGTTAATTGTTTTTCTATTTTCAGCAATTGATTTCAGCATGTGACTTACATAACATCAACTTCCCCTTAAGGGCATCTACGTGTTGTAGTATAAGGTAATACAATTCATCGGAAAATATTTTTACAACAACAATAGGTTATGAAAGCCAAGCCTCACAACTGAAAGACCTGGCCGTATTTCGCTGTGTCGCCAACTTGTAAGGGGACTTTGTGAGAGGAAAATATCGGATTTTCAAGTGTCTTTGAGCGTTGAAACTGGATCAGTGGCAAGTCGCCCTTGAACGGGTATCATTCACGACATAGAAATCCTAATAATAGGACATTAGCTCGCTATTTGTTTCATCATTTTTAGCAATTGATTTCAGCACGTGACATACATAACATTAACTTTTCGTAAAGGGCCTCTACGTGAAGGACCCATGACTCCATGGAAGCCTTTCAAAGGTCCAAATAAAAATCGTGAATCTCAGTGAGACTAAAAGTCGTAAAGCCGCTGTGTTGCCAAGTTATCCGGGGACTTTGTGAGAGGAAAATGTCGGATTTTCAAGTGCCTTTGAGCGTTGAAACTGAGTCAATGGCAAGTCGTCATTGGGCGGGTATCTATTCATGACATAGAAATCGTAATAATAAGACACTACAAGTCGTTTAGCCACGTGAAGTTGTCTCCACACATGTGAGAAAATTATCATAAAATGTTTCAGGTCTGCGTGGGCCAATGTATGTGATACAGTGGTTAAAGTTTTATTTCATTTATTTATTTTGGGCAATAAACGGTTATAATATCCAATATATAAGATACTAGCGGCCCGTCCCGGCTTCGCACGGGTGGATATTGCGTCCGCTGCGTAGGAACGCGCGGCTACCTATTTCATAAATGTGCACGCCCCTCTCCCGCACTTCGTTTCCCTCTCCCTCGCCGCATTGCCCGCTGCGCTGCGTGGGCCCACACCGGCCACGACGCGGCGGCGTATATTTTTAACCGACTTCTAAAAAGGAGGAGGTTCTCAATTCGATTGTATGTTTTTTTTTTGTATGTTTGTTACGCGATCATTCCGCCAATTATGAATTGATTTTAAAAAAAATCTTTTTGCATTTGGTTCAATATAGCTCCAAGGTGGCTATAGGCCAATTTTATCGGTATTGGACCTTGGATTTGGAAGATACTCCAGGGAACTCCTTAACCAGAAACAATACGAATGCGTAGATAGAGATATTATGGGTATTACGTCAACCCCATAGGTACCCTGCCATAAAACTAATCAGAATATTAACCGACTTCAAAAAAGGAGGAGGTCGACAATTCATCTGTGTTTTTTTTTATAACGTCTTTATTTATGAACTGATTTTGATGATTCTTTTTGCGTTGGGTTTAGTATAGTTTCGAGGTGGTCCCATTTAAATGTACACAGGTACAGGTATTGAAGCGGTCTTGAATACGATATGATTTATAACGATTAAAACAAAGGTATGGATAGTATGGTCTGATTTTGGTCAAAAAAAAAATCAAAATCAAAATCAAAAGTTTTTTATTCATGTAGACCAAAAGGCACTTATGAATAGTCAAAAAGAGAAAATTATTAATTACTTAAGACTCTACCACCCGTTCGGAAAGTCATTCCTGTGGAGAAGAAGGGCAGGAAACTCCACGGTTACTCTTTTTTAAAAATGAGTCGGCATATCTATCAACTTTTAAAATGTAAAAAAGTAGTTATGGTGTCGTAAATACAACAGTTGGATATATAGTATTGCGAAGCTTTTTGTAGATATTGATATGTTCTTAAATTTTTTTTTTTTTTTTTTAAACGTAGCCCCACACTAGGATTTATTCCTGTGTCGTGGGTGCGTTTACAAACATGAAAATTCACAAACAAATACCCAGACCGAAACAAATAATTGTGGATCACACAAAAATTTGTCCCGTGCGGGAATCGAACCCGCGACTATTCGACACAGTGGGCGGAGCAGCTCAAGCTCTTAACCACTGCGCTAAATCGTCCGTCAAGCAGCGCATGGGATGAAAGACATTTTATGGCTATTTTTTACACCTTGGGTTACATTATTGAAGTTTTAGTAGGGATCCCTAATTTTTTCTAGTAATAAATATAGCCTATGTTATTCAAGGATAATGTAGCATTCTAATGGTGATAGAATTTATCAAGTCGGTCCCCTAGTTTTATTCGTTATATATATACAAAAATAAAAATCTTTTCTCTTTATAATATTAGTATAGATTAGATAAAGCAATATTTTAAAACATTAATTTAAATTGATATAGTGTCAGACGTTCCGGTTATAATATCAGCCTATACTGCCCACTGCTGGGCAAAGGCCTTCTCTCACAAATCGTGGTGAGAGAGATTAGGTCATACTCCACCACGCGGACCCAGTGCGGATTGGTGGAGGCAGGTTTGTGGCCACCTGCTGTTGGACCTTATCAAGCCGCCTTTAAGGCTTCCAACTCGGCTTAACGACTACCACATTAAGTGGTAACCGGGACCAACGGCTTAACGTGCCTTCCGGTTACAAATTATTTATTTTGAATTAAAAAAAAAATTAAGAGTATTTTATCTGACTTAGAATTGTTAAAAAAAAGAAATTGTACTTGATTCGATTTGTTGATTTAACGGAAACGCTGAATTTAAATGGTATCTTATTTGACTCAACAATATTTTTAAGCTAGTTCGATTCGAGCGCTCGAACAGAGCAGACGTTTCTACGTCTTGGCTCATCAGGATTTGATAAAAAGTGTATCATATACCCACACGGAAGTAAGGTTCGCGATTAAAGGTATTTTGATAACCATGTGTTAAAAATGTTTTCTTTTGTTTTGCAATAAAAGTCTTTTAAAACTTGCAACTATACTTATATGTAATTAATATCGGAGAATATTTTTACAGCAATAAAGTGAGTCTATGTGGGTCTACGCGATTTTTCAAATTGTGCATGTATGGTCAAGTGACGACAGTGATTTAGTGTGAAATAGTGTGCTATTTCACTTCTAGTGTTTTATTATAATGATGTGTGATTCACGAACATGTTTCAGGTCCATTGCATATGATTTACGCGAGCCTCGAGGGAAGCTCGCGGGGCGTGTCGGATTCCTACCGACTATAAACCCATGTGTGGCCGACATCAGCTCTTTGGAGGGGCTCCGGAATCTCCGTATGGAACGCACCGGTGCCCCTCTTGTGCCACGCTCTGAAGAGTTCGCCATCGGCGGGACACTTGATTGACTTTTAGACTGTCACAACAAGTGTGAACAAGTACCAACAGCTAAGTGTGTCTTTTGAAGCACGGAGACTATCACCCATCTCTATTAGACCGAGACGAATCCTTTACCTTAGTTACCGCTAAAATCACCATTTTGTAAGCAATTAATAAAACACAACCAAATTTATCTGGTCCCAACATTAAACAAACTGAAACTCAGTTGAGATTGGTTACAAACTAATGAATCCGGATGTCCGGACATCCGGAATATTCGTGGGCTACAACAAAAGCCGGATATCAAAGTTTCCACGGCCTGGATCTTTTGTGTACGGCCGTTGAAATGATAGCATTGTAACAATACAATCCGAAGATGGATATTCATATCCGGGTTTCGCCAGTTATCCGGATAGTGTAAATTCCATTTTTAAAGTGACTTTAGGGACATATTGCTGGCGTACTTCATTCATTTTTTTTATTAAGATAATAAATCAAGTCAAATCAATTTTATTGTTGTTACAGGTATATAGATTTGCTAAGGTCTACGTTGCATCTTGTTTCTCTGTAGCATACCCTGTTGGGTTTACAATATTATTAAAATTAACTTAACACTTACAATATTATTAAAATTAACAAAATATGAATTGCTGCCTCTGCTGAATTTATGCATCGTTGTTCTAATGATGTGTTTGTTATTTAAGGGCTAATATTTTTATCATTAGAAAAAATATTTATATATAATAAACTATAAAATAACTAAATTAATAACTTTAATTTAAAAACATCCTTTTATAGCAAAACAACGGTGATATCTTGCTTAGTTTAGGAGTTCCTATGGCCACCTTCAGCCTCTATCATCAGACCTTGGACATCTTCTGAGTCCATAGTACCAGTCAAGATAAATCAAACGAGCCCAAACACGATAGAGTTTATTGAGTTCTTGGATTTACGCGAATATTACACATGAAATAAAACTATTTTACGGATTTTATCGCGGTTTATTATTTTTATTTTTTTTTTATTTTTTAGTTATATAATATAATAATATAATAATAATTCTTTATTGGCATAAAATATCATGGTACAGTTTAAAGTTAGGCCCTGACCCCAGAGCTAGGTATAGAATACCTGTGTTTCAGGGGTCAGTGTCGTCTTCCTTATTAGATGAATCTAAAATTTTATGCGTATTTTATAGTTACATGCAGCAAAAAACAAAAAAAAAATTAAATAAATAAAATTATAACAATCATTGATTAAAATAATATTTGTAAACTATAGCTATATGACAATCACAATTTTATAATTGTGTGGGAGCGTGTTCGTGGTAATGTGTGTGTGTCTGCGTATGTATGTGTGTGTGTGTGTGCGTTTGTGTGTGTGTGTGTGTGTGTGTGTGTGTGTGTGTGTGTGTGTGTGTGTGTATGACATTGATATGCTTTACAATCATTTTAATAAATTCTCCGTTTCGTCGTAGTTCTGTGTTTGTAACCAAATCTTTACTGTACGTTTTACGTCGTGAGATATACGAGGATTAATACGAAGGGTCTTATTTAACTTATTGTACAGACGAATAGCAAGGCAAATATGTTGACGCCCAGCAGCCGCTGTGTGGCAACGTAGAGGAAGGCAGACATTACCAATTTTACGCTTATGAGTGTTGTTTTTATTATATGGTGTGATACGGTGTTGTTTAATGACAACCTGCAGAATATAAGTTTGCCTTACAGTAAGTACTTCACACTTCTGGTATAAGGTTACTGTTGGATATATAAAGGGTCTGAAAGTCATGACCTTTAGTAAGGATCTTTGAGCTCTTTCAAGGCATATCATATGAGTTTTGCAAGCACCACCCCAAACTACAATACAGTACGTTATAACTGAGTGCACAAGTGCATAGTATACTATGCGTATTAATTTAAAATCAGCTACGTGTCTTAGCTTTTTAAACACCCATACAAGTTTCCTGATGCGTGTGCAGGTTAGGTCTATGTGTTGGCGCCAACTAAGCTTTTCATCAACTAGCACGCCAAGGTACTTGACATGAGTAGCTTTATTTATAGTCGAACATGAGCAGATTGTGGTAGTTGTAGGTGAGTTGCATGTATGTAATTTAATATTATTTATGATTATGGGATTAATTTTTGAAAAATAGAATTGAATGAATGTCGATTTTGAAATATTCAGAGTAAGAAGGTTAACTCTAAGCCAGTGACATACTTTATGTAAGCCTATTTCGGCGTTACGTCGAACATCATCCCAAGTATCCCCATGGAAGACCAGTGCCGTATCATCAGCATAGGTAAAGATTTTACCGTTTATAAAAGACTGTTGGCAGAGGTCATTTATGTAGACTAGGAAGAGGCTGGGGCCAAGGATACTACCCTGCGGTACACCGTAGGTCACTCTAGAATCTGAGCTGCAGTAGTCTTTAATTTTCACTCTTTGTGTGCGGTCATAGAGAAAGTCTTTAAAAATATTTAGAGCATTGCCGCGAACACCAACATTATTAAGCTTGTTCACGAGAGTGGGAATCGACACGGTGTCAAAAGCCTTGGCCAGGTTGAGAAAAATACCAATGCATTTTTTTTTTGCATTTAGTTTTACAGTTACATAATCTATCAGTCGAGTGATAGCATCCTCAGTACTTTTTCCCGACCTAAAACCAAATTGAGCATCAGACAGTACTTTATTATGTTCTAAAAAGTTAAGGAGTCTAGTGTTAAGCACTTTTTCAAAAATTTTTGATAATGTGGAAAGAACAGAAATTGGCCGGTAGTTTCTAACATCGTCCCTTGCTCCACCCTTGTGAACAGGAGTGATGACAGACTTTTTAAACACTTTAGGGAAAACGCCTTGTTTTAAACAGATCTCAATAAGTTTTTTCAGATTGGGAACTATAACGTGTTTAGCTAATTTAAGTAATTTCGCTGAGATAGAGTCCCATCCTACAGCGCAATCATTGTTCAGGTTCATTAAAAGTGATTCAACTTCGGCTTCATCTGGAGGAAGCAAAACTATTGAATTAAGAGTGTGGGGTACATTAAACTCATAGTCTGTTCCGATTTGTGCAATGTTATCTGCGAGCTCTTTACCTATGTTAGCAAAGTATAGATTTATATCATCTACTGCCTGTAATCCACTTTCTGTTGCTTGAAGTAGTTCGTCAGCAGCAGTTTTTTGTTTTTCAGTATCAGTAATAAGTTTAACAGCATTCCATTTCTCTTTGTTATTTTTTGAATTCTGTAGCAAAGACCTTTCATAGCTTTGTCTTAACTTTTTAAGTAAGTTGTTACAGAAGTTGCGATATCTTTTGTATGTTAATTCAAGAGTTTGATTTAGTGGATGTTTTGATACATTTCTGTGGAGTTTATCTCTGTGGCGAATACATCGCAACAGGCCAGGTGTAAGCCAAGGCTTGAGTAATCTTTTCCTACATGGTTTTATAACTACTTTGGAGTATAGTTTTAATGCTGTAACAATTGTTTCAACAAAACGTGTTGCTAAAGAATTTGCGTTCCCATCACTGTTCAAAAATGAAAAATCCACTCTCTCTAGGTGTTTGATAACAGCCTCATAGTTAGTAGAGCTGTGAAAATTTACGCTAATTTTATTCTGCTTCGGGCAACTTAAGCACAATAAAACTGAATTATGGTCAGTTACTGTAGAGGTTATCACAAAAACTGAAGCAGAGTAGCGTGTATTCAGCATGATATGATTTAAACAGCTTTGTAATCTTGTGGGATATACGTGTGCTGGGAGTAGCCCTAGTTCCGCCGTCAAATTTAGATAGGAAGCGCTATTTCTATCAGTACTGTTTGGTTTAATGTCAATATTTACATCACCTGCAATCATGTAATTTTTAGTTTTTATTGTACGCATGATATTGTCTAGTGAGTTTAAAAAGCTATTTGTGCAGTATATAGAGGGAGACCTGTATACAGTTAGGATGCAAATATCTGGGTAAATATTTACCAATAGAAATTCAGCCCCAATTTGCGCCGGCTCTTCGACTGTGCACCTAATATGTTTCTTTGTATATATTACGATACCCCCATTTTGGTTTAAACGCGTTTTAGTATAATACGTATTATAGGTCTCAAGAGTGGGAATAGGTTTGCAATCATTCAACCAGCATTCTGTCAATATGATAATGTCAATTTCAAAAGATATTCTAGCTAATTGTGCTTGAAAACCATCGAAGTTTTTGTATAGACTACGTATATTTTGGGATATCATTTTCAAAGCCATCGATGAGCTGCTTATTACTTTGTTACACGTTTCGAAGTCGCAGCAATAGCTTTTAGCCACAGAGATTTTATCGACATCGGGAAAAGGATCATTAACCATTGGAATTATTATAAATAACCATGTCACAAATAAGTGTTTCACATATAAAAATTTGGTTATGGAGAAACACAAGTACCGATTTTATCGTAATTGGATTGTTTAACTGAATTCTATAGAATTTTGATTTTAAATAGTAGCATATAAATGATATATAAAGGTTTGTGGGTGTAAGTGTCATACGAGAGAAGTATTGTGTGTGATGTGTGAGTAATGTAGTATAGTTATTCGTTTGACGATTGTATACATATAATAGAAACAACAATAACCTAACGCAATTAAAGGTAACATTCATTTTGCAAGACATGTCGGCTAGTCATTCACTGTGTCCGAGTTTATTGATGTCAGCTTCTTCCTTAATAAGTATTAATTTTTCTCCTTCATTTTTTCTCAGAAAAACTTTTCCGTTTGACGTCCAGCAAAACTTGTAGTTATTGTCTTTAGCAAACATTCTTGCTTGGTAGAATAATCTTTGAGCTTTCGGTGTCAGATTTTCTGCCACGTATATTGGTTTTGCTGGGCCAGGAATTTTAATGTGTGTTGTATTTAGTTTATTATTTTTGTTCTTCTTATTAAACTGTCGGGTCCTTCTAACGATTTCGTCTTTGGTCTTAGTCCTGGCGAAGTCGACTATGATCGTTGATACTCCTTCTTTTTTGTTAAAACGGAAGACATCTTTAATAAATAATAAAAAAAATAAATAAAATATCTTTATTTCAGACATTAAGTCCATAAGAGTTGTTAGTGATAAGTTAGTAATAGCTTTGCTTATATGCTACGTTAGTATTGTTAGTACTTTTGCTATTAATATTGCGACAAGTTTTTGGTGCACCATAAGTTTTCCTGTACTGATCCTGCGGGGAAGACAGGCGTGACGTTAGATGTTTATTTACGCGCACCCATAACTATCTCCACCCAATGTTTTTGGATGGGACAGTCCTGTCTGTCAACAATCATTTTCAGTACACTGTTTCGAGTGCCACGTAAGCGCTGCAGTAAGGAAGCCGCTTTTTTTACGCATTATGGCGTGAAAGCCATCCGTGCGAGCTTCGGCAAACATTCCCGACGCACTGCAGCGCCATGGCAGTCGCAACAGCATTCTGAAGGCGTTGTTGTATTGTACGCGCAGGATGTTGTAGACTCGGCTTGTATATGATACCCATAGGCCGCTCGAGTAGAAGGACTGACAGAACGCTTTGAATAAACATACTTTGACGTCTGTCGTGCAGCGAGCGAACCTACGAGCAAGCATATTGCTTCTTACCGCCAACGCCCTGCGCCCTCGCTCTATGTCCCTATCATCTTGTAGGTCACTGGTGACAATGTGACCCAAGTACTTAAAACTATCAACCACATTGAGTACTATGCCGTTGAGATATACCGGAGGTACACGACGAGGCTGTTGTTTAGGTGATTTAAACACCAGCATCTCACTTTTTTGTGAGTTATATTTAAGGCCGTGCACCTTCGCATACGTCTCGCAGATCGATAGTAACTCTCTCAGCCCGCTTATAGTTGGACTGAGCAAGACCATGTCGTCCGCGTAACTTATATTATTGACACAAGTACTGTCAATATGACAACCGACATGTGTATTACTCAGCCGCTCTATAAGCTGGTTAACATATAGATTAAACAACAGAGGAGAGCTTAACCCCCCTTGTCGTACACCACATTCCATCCTGTACTCATCCGACAAAGCACCGACCCACCTCACCTGATTCTTCTGGTGAGCATACCAGTATCTGAGAAGTGCTGTATATTCCGCCGGCACACCCGTGTCTCCCAACTTGTCCCATAGTATATCATATGCGACGAGTTCAAACGCTTTCGACAAGTCAAGAAAACACGCGTATACCGGCGTCCTCCTCGTAGTGTAGTACTTGACTGTGTGTTTCAGGCTCAGGATGGCACTCTCCGTTGATACTCCTGTCTTGAACCCAAACTGGGCATCATGCACCTTAACGTGCTCGGAGAGACAGTCATTCAACAGACCGTCAAGCACCTTGGCCGTGGTAGTAGCGAGCGAGATGGGTCGATAGTTATTTATATCGGATGTATCACCAGTCTTGTTTTTAACTATGGGAACGACTATCGTCTGCATAAGCGGTTCCGGCAGATAAGAGTGTCCCAAGCACAGTGTAAAAAACAGTGACAACACCCTGGGCAGATGGATACCCGCATGCTTAAAATGTTCGATACTGAGACCATCGTGACCCGGTGACTTTCCACGTTGCATTTTTGAGATAATTCTAGCCACTATCTTAGCTGGTATCTTTGGGTTCCGTTTTGTCGCCATGGTCTCCGTATCGTTTGCGTTATGAGGAACCGCGATTAAGGGCGACCGCACAGAAAAATGGTCCCTAAAAGCATCGGCAATATGCTTGTGGTCAGTAATACCACCGACACTCACCGGGAAACTCGGCCTTACATTCATCTTATTAGTGTTTTTCCAAAAATGCTTAAAGTTATTAGTAGCGTGGTTGGACGCGAGATGGTCCATTCTAAGCTGATCTTGCCTGTTTTGACACCACTTGAGTTTAGCCTTGAAATGTCTCCTCGCCTCCGCCATATCATTAAATACACGACCACTGGCCGGGCGACCGGCCATAGTCCACACTTGGAATTTAAGCCGCGCCTCGCGGTGTGCGCCGGCGACATATTTATTCCACCCGGTGATATAGCCACCCTTCCTCCGACACTGTGTCCTATAGGCCTGTACTGCGGACATTGCAAGTGTATTTACAATATTTAAATACATTTCATCAAGAACCGAGCGATGCTCCTTGTGATCACACAGCCTATCACAACAACCATGCAGCTCACAAGGAACATCTATCAGCCATAGTCCAGAGTGACAGAGGTCGTGGTACTCGCTAATCTGCTTTGGCGACCTCTCACCCCATATAACACGATTTGCAGGTTTATTATTTACCTTATCTACAAATTTAGGCTTAATTTTATGTAAATCACATTCGACCACAATCGGAAAATGGTCAGACCAATACAAGTCATAGAGTACTGTCACATTAACAACAGATTGCCGCGCAGACTCAGTGACTATGCAGTGGTCCAACCATCTGTTACAGCCATGAGATTCGCTTGTAAAAGTGTAGGTATTACTGTCACACATATTCACATCTACACAGAACCAACTTTGATCCAGACAAAAGTTTATCATTTCATTATAAAACAACTCGTTCGGATGTGCATTATAGTCTCCTATAATATAAAAAGCTTCAACGCCCTTATTCTCCTCTATTTCAATTATTGAGCGAATAGTACTTAGACAAGCTGTGAACTCAGGAAGATTGTCATTAGAGTTCGTGGGCATGTAGACGCTGAAAATCACTACAGATCTACTACTTACAGTTATGTTGACCGCACACACTCGCACATTATTACAATCAATCGGCAACACTGACTCGAACGCACTCTTACGCCACAATAATGCGACGCCACCGTATGGTCTTCCGCTCAGCAGGCCTGCCGCGGTGTCCACAGCCGACGTTCCTGTACACCCGAAGTTATCATCGATTGTGCTAAGTAGCGGCAAATCGTGTGGCAGCAACCATGTCTCCTGGAGGGCTACCACGTCCGCTGACTCACACAAAGCTCTGATTCCTTCCAATGACCTCTTGAGTGATTTGCAATTGAAACTTACTATTCTACTAAGATTGACCATTTTTGCTATCTGTATTTTCAACTTCATTATTGTTTCGCCTCATATGGTAATGCACAAATCGCCTAAATGATACTCCAGATGGCCACAACTTATCATCTAAGAAGGTATCAATGTTATGCTTAGTTACAAAGACCTTGTAAGCATTATAGTCTTTTTCCTGTTTCATTTTAATTTTAACTAGTGTAACTCGCTCTCCGGTCTTCTCATACACATAGGTAATAATATCCTGCTCAGATACCTCTTTATGCACATTGGATATAAATAGAGGCACTTTTGTGTCCGCAGCTCTAAACTGCACACCTTTTTCTTGAAGATCAACTAACGCTCTCCCTCTTTGACTAATAAACCGATTTCTATGCCTTCGTTTCTGAACCAAAGTCCATTCCTCATTATTATTCGATACTTTCCATTCACCGTCTTTCTGAATAACCTCAGAAAACGACCGACGCTCATCCATCATAACATTAATTTGTTTACATCGATCAGCTGCTTCATTATTCAGCGCTGGCGGTCGCGACGCACAACCGGTATGCGACGGCTCCTTATTATCAGTTGATATTGCGCATGCACTTGTCGTCTCATTTACACCCGCGCTAGTCTCGCTCGCCGGGGCCGGCGACGTTGCAGGTGGCAGCTCGTGCATAGAGGAAAGAGATGGATAGTTTGCACACTCATTGCGCTCGACATCAAATGATTCATCACCACATAATGTTGGTAGTGCCATCGGCCCACTGTCAAACATTTTAAATCTACCTCCTCTCTGCGTGTTTACATTTCTCTCTTGATTTACAAAAGATGTAGTTTTATAAAATTCGTTAATTCGATCATTTAATTCACTTTTGGTAGCATACTGATGTTGAAAATTATGTATACTTTTCTCAAGTAAAACTATCTTCTTGAGCAACGCGGTAACATCGACATGATCGAATGTAACGGGCGGCAATTTTTCTAATTTTCTGGCCATAAAAATCGGAATCTCTTCAGGATCCGTCTCCTTTAATAAGCAAATTATGTCCTCCAAGTCTCGTAAGGTTTTTCCTTGACGCTTTCGCGTTGTCGGTCGCTTGCTCATCGATTCAAACAGTAACGACTTTGCCAACTTGATGTCTGCCGTATTAAAAGCACTCTCGCATATTTGCACAAGGCTTTGTTCGTCCATAACATCTAGTTTGTTTTGTATAAAGGCCAACACCTCACAAATCACAATATTACAACTAGCACATTTAAGTCTTTTCGATACGTTATTCATTATCGCAGCAGAGGTGCGTTGCCTTGCTTGCACTCGCGTTCACGATCGGGACCGCGAGTGCTTAATATCCTGCTCCTGTAGAGAAATTTCTAGAATATTGGCAGTTTCAGTCACAAGTTTGCATAGGTCATCCTTGGATTCGCCTTGTTTCTTGGGGATGTTTCTGATTTCCACCTTAGTCTGATTCCACTTTCGCTCCAGACTTTCAACTCTATCCTCAAGTTGGTTAATATAGGCACGATCTAATTTCCTTTCAGCTTCAAGCTTTTCTACTTTCAGGACCATGTCGTCATACTGTTTGGAAATAAATCCAATGGTAGACTTGATTTCAACGTTATGCGTAATAATTTCAGATAGAGACGCTTGGAGAGACTCGAATTTGTTATCTGTTTTCGCTGTGTGTAATTTCAGAAAATCCATGAAACTATTGTAGTCATCGTCATCCCGTTTTCTTTTGCGCATTTTGATATTTTCAGTATCATAAGATGTTAAATTAGGGGTAGACCCAGCGCATGAGATAGTACTCGTGCTCGGGGCTAATTGCGCCATATTTGAATCAGATGTCTTTGGTGGGGTGCGTTTTAACGGCATATTTGTAAAAACGGCAACAACTGTATACAAAGATATTGTGTGCTCAAAGGTATTTGTATCTATATAGTATTTAAAATACCAAAACGAGTCCAATATAAATATCCAAGGAGTAAAAATTTCCAAAAAATATAAAAAACTTGACAAAAAACATAAATAAATAACTTGCAAAAAGAACCGCCAACTGCCGGGGTTCGATCTGGGTCCGTATTAATTGTAGCGAGGAATCCAGTACTAAAGTGCTATTTGCTCACACAAGTAATAGATGAAATTAGGCTTCCATTTCTCATAAGGGGCAGTAAAAGTACAAGTTGGAGTTCGTTTTTGTGACCATATAAGGTAGCGTTTGGAGTCGCTTCGTGTGCTTTGACTCACCACCAATCGACGAATCAGGAGGCGCGTAGCGATGAATCACCGATGTTTTGCAGTTAATATTTGTATTGGTGAAATTATTTGTTTCTGTAGATGTTTGATTAGTTAAATATAGTTATTTGTGTAATCAGAACGTACACTGACTATTTGTTTAATTTTATTTTAATTATAATTGTTGTGATACGGTGAAAAGAATTTTGCTTAGCGGAGTGCCTTGCAACACGTCCGTCTGTGAGCGCGCACGGACGACGACCAAAAAGTTCTTGTATTTTGACATTGTAATCTGACGTATCCATAATGACCGTAGCATTTCCTTTATCCGCGCGGAGAACAGTAATATCCTTTCTATTGCGTAATCCTTACGCATTATCGGATGAAAATACATACAAAAAGGTCAAGACAGACCCAACCACCAATATATTAAAACAAACGAGTGATTTAATAAAGAAGTACTCCGAAACATTGAATCTGGAGGTCAAATCACTAATACCTTCGTGCGCAAAACCGCCACAGTTGTATGGGCTCCCAAAAATACATAAACCGAATGCTCCCCTACGTCCAATCGTTAGCCAAATCGACACACCAACCTACAGATTGGCTCAGCACGTAGCGAAAGTACTCTCGGCACTCAAAGGACACACCAGAGCACATGTTAAGGATTCATACCATTTTGTTAGTGAGATCAAAAATCTACATCTTACTGACAATGAAACTATGGTCAGTTTCGATGTCCAGTCACTATTCACATGCCTACCTGTACAAGACTGTGTCAAAATTGTAGAAAGGAAACTAGCGGAGAACAACATGCCAGCGGAATACTTAGAACTATTGAGACACTGCCTTACATCTGGCTACTTATTGTGGAAGGAGCAGTTCTACAAGCAAGTAGATGGCGTGGCGATGGGCTCCCCTGTATCTCCCATTGTTGCCGATATATTCATGGAAGACTTTGAGGAGACAGCCCTTCGTACCTCACCTGTAAAGCCAAGTTTCTACAAGCGGTACGTAGATGATACTTTCACAATATTACCATCTGACAAAATTCATGTATTCCTAAATCATCTTAACTCCATTAACCCTAAAATTCAGTTTACAATGGAGTTGGAGGCAAACAATTCCCTAGCTTTCCTAGATGTGTTAGTAATCCGTAACCCCAACAACACCTTAAGCCATACGGTTTATCGTAAAAAGACCCATACTGATAGGTACTTAAACGGTGAATCTCACCACCATCCAACACAGTTAGCTACCGTGGGTAAATCTTTGTTTCAGAGAGCACAAGGGATCTGTGACAAGAAACATCTGGCTGCCGAGCTGCAACATGTCAAGCAAGTCCTGCACGACAATAAGCTTCGAGTCCCACGCCAACGTCACAGTGACCGAGTGAAACCAGCCACAGTTGAGCGTCTCCCTGCTGTACTACCTTACATGAGAGGAGTCACGGACAAGATTGGCTACATCTTGAAGCGTGCTTCGATTAAAACATTTTATAAGCCGCCGAAGAAGATCAGTCAATTTTTACCATCTGTCAAGTGTCAGATCCCTCTACAAGATGCAGGAGTTTACAAGCTTGATTGTGAATGTGGTCTCTCTTATATAGGACAAACAAAAAGACCGGTAAAAACTCGGGTTAAAGAACACATAGCTGACCTCAAACACCGTCGCTCAAAGAAGTCTGCAGTCTGTGAACATGTCCTTGACCGCGCCCGCCATAACATCAGATTTGATAGACCACAAATCCTCGTGAAAGAACACCGATTCCTACCAAGGATGGTTCGCGAGGCTATTGAAATTAAAAAACATCCTAATTTCAATAGAGAAGATGGCTGGGTGCTTCCATCGTCTTGGGATCCGGTAATTAATATAATCAAATCCAAAACCAAGCATAACACTGCAAGACCTCAAGACACCGTGAGCTCATTCTGCGTAGATCGGACCAACAACAACAAAAATAATTAAGAAGTTTGAGGGTACCCCGGAACAACTATGCCTATTGGACGTCTAACACCTCAGTCCCTCCCGTGACCATGGGTGCTGCAAAGCACTCGAAACGTCGGGAACTAAAAAAAAAAAAAAAAAATTAACCGCGATAAAATCCGTAAAATACTTTTATTTCACGATAGAGTTTGGTTAAGTAGTTGGGCATTTCCGATGGTCACCTTCCGACACCACTAGTCCCTTACCCTATAATTATTTCATTTTCAACATACGTATGCCAAATTTCAGCTCGATCGAATACCCGCAAAAACCAGAAAAACAGAAAGTCATACAAACAGTGCAAGTTAAATAAAAGCTTGTAAAAAAGAATTGAACTTGCGCTTTAACATTTCCGTACAAGTATCGATAGAAGTCGCTAGTTGTCGCTGTTTTAAGTTTTTATCTAATTCGATTAATAGTTCTTTTGCAAGCTTTTTACCTTGCTATGTTTATTGGTTTAGGTCAAACCTTGCAAGCTGAAATAAGACTTACTACCTCTTATCCTACGAAGTTGATATTTGACATGTTGGTGATGACATTGCATTTTTATGATAAGCATGACCTGATTCTACACCTAGGATTGGCTGCAAACGAAGGAACTCTTCAACGGCCAACAGCATAGATACGATTTTTGTATACATATTTAATTTTATTTGGCCGTTTTAAATTGCACCATTAGTTTGTATGCAAACTTGTTTTCAAAATGTTTCTTTACTATTATTTTATTTGAAAATAAAGCCCCACACTAGAAATTGTTCCTGTGTCGTGGGTACGTTTACATATATGAAGTTCACATACACAAACACACAGATGAAACAAGTAATTGTGGGTCACACAAAGATTTGTCCCGTACAGGAATCGAACCCAACGACTTCTCAATCTCCTTCGTGGAGTGGTTTAAGCTCTTAAGCACTATTTCATGTAATTACATATTAGCAGAGTCGCTCGCAGCGCTCTGCAATCGCGGTTTTTTTACCGATTACCAAGGTTAAGCATTGTTCGGCTCGGTCGGTCTGAGATGGGTGACCGTTTGTGTTTTTTTTATATTCGAGCGCCTCCGTGCTTCGGAGGGTTAAGTCCTTGGTCCCGGTTACCATTTAATGTGGTAGTCGTTAAGGCGGCCACAAACCCGCCTACACCAATCCGCAAAGAGTCCGCGTGGTGGAGTATGACCTAATCTTGATTTGTAGGAGAAAGCCTTTGCCCAGCAGTGAGACAGTATAGGCTTATATTATTAGTTACAAATTATAAATGTTCCATATTTTTTTTTGTATAGTGAAACTTTGCTCCTTGCCAAGTTTCATGATTCTAGGTCAACGGGAAGTACTTTATAGGTTTTAATGATGTGTCTACATGATGTACATCATTCAAAAACATACTCGTACATATCTATATTTTTCACAGTTGATTTTCGGCTTCAACTATGATGTACGAATTTCCATTTTGTGAATAGTAACATAATATTTATTCAAATTATTATAACTTGAATAGGGGTAGCCCTGACCTATTTATAGTAGTGACGATGCTTCGAATATCGATATTTTTATTATTTTATTATTAAAACATAAAAAATGTGTTCTTTTTTAATTTGAATATATTTTTGCTGGAACCTTATATCATTGGTATTCCTTGATGGGTTAAGATAGTTATATATATTTTTTTATTAAAATGGGCTCATTGGTAATGTAATTACACGTTGCAATTTTAGACGTCTTGGAGCCTAGGTGATGTATCCTAGTGTTCACGGATACTAATAAAAAAATGAAAATATAAACACTTCAATAAGTAACATCATCGAAACAATATTATTTTGTGCATTAAAAACACCTATAACAAGCGCAGTATAACATTTAGGAGCGGCGCAGCTCGTCAGCTGGCCGGTAGATACTTTCGGTGTTCTGGATTTTCACCCTAGCTATGATATATGGATAGGTCAGCATGTTATTTTACTCATTGAAGTGTTCTTTTATTCATTTTTTTTTATTACCAGTGAACAGTAGGCATTGGATACATTAACGAAACAGATATACATGTGAAAGTGGAAGAATGCAAGTATCGGGCTAGAACTAGACTATCTTACCATGACCAAAAAGACCGAGTCTTATCTTAAGGACAAGTCAAGAGTCTCCGTAACCGGTAAACGTATGTGTGTGTGAGTGATCTACGCTGTTGGCCGTGAAGCCTTTACAGCTTCACCGGACAAGAGGGCGGGCATGCAACCACTACGGTCGAGCCCGTAACCGGCGAGCGTGTATGAGACAAACTATGAGAGTGGAGGAAGCCAGAGAGGTATGTAAGGAAGAACCTGTTGGAACTCTGTACTCTCTGTCTACCCCGCAAGGGATCTGGTGCGATGATATAGATATATTTTTTTCCTATTTAATTTTGTTCTGTTCGAATACAAAATTATAGGAGTAGAGAAAAAAAGCGTAAATTTTCTCGATGGAACTCCTCAGTGGAGGTCTCGTTCCGATCCGGTGGTAAATTAGATTGACAATAGTAAAATTTTTAGTATGTAAATACTCTACGGGAGTACTTGTAACTGAAAATTTAAAAAAATAAATTATTTGGGTTTGAGAATCCCTGAACAGTTAATAGCAATCTATGAATTGTTATAATGAAACTATTATTTGGATTTTATCGCGGTCGGTTGAGGCACCTGTGGTCACGGGAAGGTGCAAAGCAGTCGAAACCTTGGGAACATAAAAATAAAAAATTAACTGCGATAAAATCCGAAATATAGTTTTATTTCATGTGTTTTAGTCGCGTACGTCTAAAAACTCTATACTCTTTCTTACTTCGAATATAATATCGGTTTTTATTTATCTGTCTTACGTCTTACGAAAAATTGTCTTTTATTATAATCTTATTTTAATTTCCATCATTCTCTTATTCTAAATTGATTGCGACTAGAATTATATAAAATTAAAATGACAAAAAAATAACAATGATTAAATACCAACATATCTATTAAAATTTTGTTATATAATATCTGTAATCTACATAATCTTACCTTTTTCATGTTTTTTTTACTAATATTTCAAATATTCATTGCATGTTCACATAATAATCTTGTATTCTTTTCTGTAAAAGCTGTACACTCCTGTAATGACAGTTTACACTGTCCTAAACTGTTACCATATTTATACTGTGATATCTGAGAATCTTTCGATGGTGTGTCTTTATCCTAAACAAATAAAAATAAAAAACGGCCTTAAACTTATTATTTGTACATATGGAAATTAATTGTCGACGCAAGCAAGTCAATTATGTGGGTCCACGATGTAAGATTAAGTTATAGTGTAGAGTCAACGTATTGTCAATTGAACAGCTTTCCAATTTATTTTTCAGAACAAAAAATAAACTGCGATGTAATCCGTAAAATAGTTTTATTTTATAGTTGGAATACTTACTTGAATTTGACTAAAGTATTATTATATGAACAACAATTTAACGGGCCTTCTGAATTACGATATTAACGACTAGCTATGGCACTAAATTTATCGATAACACGCATCCCTACGGCGTTATCGCGTGTATTCTCTCGGGGGAGGCGTTTGAGGCGGCTATTTGACGACAACCTTATATGTTATTCACAGACACGTCTATGTATGTAATTGAAATATACAGAAGAGTGGATCGTTGGGTTAGTAGCGTATAATGAGACTAATAATGAGGTCTTAGGTGTGAATCCTAAACCCTGTTCAGATTGCTGTGAGATTTTGTGTAAATAAATCATAAAATGCTACCAAATCGAGAAGTATCGAACACAACCATGCATTCCACAAATTTCTTTAATAAATCCTTTACAGTTCAAGCTGTACGCTTGTGGAATGCATTACCTGTGTCCATCAGACGTGCAAAGACGCAAGCTTCTTTTAAAACCATGGTCAAGAATCATTTTCGCTCTTCTTGTCTGTCATAATCCTTCTAATGTGTTATTAATATGTATGTATATTTATATGTATGTATTTATACATAGTATATATTTTTATGTACGTATATGTAGATAAATAGTTATATATAAGTATCTCTTATGTAAGTCTATGTATGTAACTTAGTATGTAGTTAAATTTGATGTAAATTAGGCAATGATAGTGTACGCCACTAACTGTCCTACTATCTCTACAGCTCTCCATCAATGTTGGTGGTCTGGAAGAGATTGCTTTTAGTAATAAGACCGCCAATTATACTAGCATTTTATACGTGTAACTTTTATTTTGTCTGTTCTACTGTGTTTATGTTGGTGTACAATAAAGTGTACTCTATCTGACTATAAAAAATAAATAAAATAAAGATATTTTATTTTCAGGCGTCGCGCCCCGTAGCGTGTTAGTATTACAAATTATTTTATAATATAATATAATTTATTTTATAATATAATTTAGTCTATCTATCTATCTATCTATATCATCACGCCAGCTCCCTCGCGGGGTAGGCAGAGAGTACAGAGTTCCAACAGGTTCTTTCCTTACATACCTCTCTGGCTTCCTCCACTCTCATAGTTCGTCTCATACACACTCGCCGGTTACGGAGACTCTTGACTTGCCCTTCAGATAAGACACGGTCTATTTGGTCATGGTAAGATAGTAAAATATTAAATTGAGGCACCTACATAACAACACATAATTCATTTAAGGAAGATTTATCAAGCCCCGCGCCTGACATGTAGCTTGATAAATCTACCTATGCTAGGGCCAACCTCTTTACAAATAACCTCATGATGCTGTTGGTGCTTCCTCACACTCAGTTAATGACTGAAGCAACTTTCTTACGCATTATAGCATAGTAGTCATCGGTATGCGCATCGGCGAACATACCTGATGCATTGCAGCAAGGTGGATGTCTCAAATACGCAGGGTGTTGTCTGTTTTTGGGTATGATTAGTCCGAAGTCCTAGGCCTAAATACGTTTAAATGACATTTACGGTCGCCATTCCATTTAAGTTGGGTTATATCCGTCATTATACTCTTGGTTGAGTTGCTGACGCAAGTGCTCATTTAGTTCAAAGGAAATTGTCGAAAATTGCCCCAGAACCAACAAACATTTGACCCATGCCATCATTATTTATCTATTTTATTAAAATAATGGCAAATATCCGTATCTAAATTTGCAATCTAAAACGAATATTTCAAAGTATTGTAAGTACTTATATCGAAGTCGCCGACATCTTTACTGAAAGTCAACACACAATATAACCTGATATGTATTAATGGCTACTAAATTATAACTTCAAAATCTAATAAGTTTTGTGCAATATTGCGATTTCCCCGCATGTCCGTTAAATAATAAATGCCTTAAGAGAATTAAGGGGTGATTTGAAATCATAATTTTTTTTATTGCTGTTGGTTAGGTTGTTTTTGGTTGTTGGTTGGTTGAGCGCAGAATAATATCCTTTATTGTTTTTATAAATGTTAGTTTTACAGTTATTAAATAAACGTAGCCACTTAAAAAGTTTTAGAACAATTATTTTTTCCTGTTTATTTTTCGCCTCAATTGAATCTGAATAGGGTAAAAAGTATGCATTTTCTATAGAAATCAATCAAATCAATCGCAAAAAAGGCAATTCATTCAATCCACATTTACTGTTAATCGCTAGCATAATATTAACTGCCACTTTCTAAATTAAAAAAGAAATTCTTACAAGAATCTATCTTAGTCTATAGTGCGACAACGATATTTTGGCCAGTGGATGTTGTTATCATTTAGTACAATATTCCTACTTTAAGAGAAATTTTTCTGCAGGTCCGCACGGTTATTAATAAAAAAAAATGTTTAAATTTCATAGCACACGGCAACCCTGCGACTAACATTACATTAGATGACAGAATTAGTTCCGATTTTGGCCGCGGGTCAAAATATCCTTGTATGACTGTTGCGTTTGTTTTGTATTGTTTGTTTGTCAATTCAAAACTTTTTAGAATATTATTTTCATTGGAGGATTTGATATTCTACGAGAATACCATTTGTGAGATTTATGACATCGAAATGCGATCTAAAATGCATTTTGAAATCTTTTAACTACGAGAATTGGCATTCTGGTTTAATAATATATAATAGGCTACAAGGTAATAATATATAGGCAAATACAACACGCAATTAACCGTTTAATTAGCACTTCCGGCTGTTTGTTCGGTTAAGGCGTAGTTCACGGTACCACGCGCAATGCAATATTGTTCAATCAATTTTGGAGAAATTCGTTGTACGCACATTGCTATTAATACAATTTAAGGATGTATAAAAAGATAGAGCCTAGAACTACTAATTTAGTAAAAGAATGTATATCAGGTGACTTACCATGAAAAAATTGACGTCAACGTGACGCTAGCGAGTAAGCGTGATGTCCCGTTCATGTTAATTTAGTATATTTGAAGTGTGAAAAGGATGGCATGTCAATTCTCTGACGTCACGTCTTGTTAATTTGATACTTTACGAAAATACCATTGATTGGTGAGATTTATGACATAGAATTCAGATTGGAACTTTATTATGCACACTTTTTATTATGAGAATTGGTCTTCCCATTTAAAAGCATGTGCTACAATATAATATTATAAATATGAAATTTCTATGTTTGGATTTCTGTTATTTAATCACGCAAAAATGGCTCAACGGATTTATATGAAATTTAGCACACAGATTGATTACCTGGGACACATAGGATACTTTTTATTCCGGAAAAGTGTAAGATTCTTATCTAAAGTCAACGTAGACGAAGTCGCGGGCAGAAAATAGTTATTTATAAATGTAGGCAAATGCAACAACAATTAACCGTTTAATTAGCGCTTCTGGGCTGATTGTTCCGCAAAGGCGTATTTCACGGTACGACGCGCAATGCAATATTGTTAAGTCAATTTTGGTTAAATTCATTCACACGTAATGAGCGCTTGTTGCAACCTTTAATATTGCTATTTATTAATATTAACGATGCATGAAAAGATAGAGCATACTATCAGCAAAAAATGTTGATCAGAAAGGTCACTCCATAAAAATTTTTCTGTTTTTGTTTTTATAAAAACTTAGCCCCACACTAGAAATTGTTCCCGTGACGTGGGTGCGTTTACCGAAAGAAAAGTCAAGTCAAAAGTCACATACACAATTACCCAGATCAAAACAAATATTTGTAGGTCACACAAAGATTTATGGTCCTCTTTAGCGCTGGATCGTATACAAGCGGGGAATGCTTTTTAGTTACAATCATTAGAATGAAATTTTGTCTGACATAGGTCGGTAGTGGAGTAACGGTAGGGCAAGCCAGCACCATCCTTTAGGGTTGCCCTTTGTGCTCGTTTGATTTCCAATAGATGTCCTTTGGTAGTGCCTCCCCAAGAGGTAATACATGTACCAACTGGCAAGACGAGAGGAGGAGAGAGAGAGAGAGAGAGAGAGAAGAGGAGTAATACACCGTTTTTATTGTAACTAGGCTGTGGTTTAAAACTTTTCGTTTGATCCATGTAGATACCTAAATATTTGACGGTATTAGTTCTTTCAAGTGGTGGGCAAAGGCAAGAAGTAGTGGTTGTAGTGCAAGAATGGGCAGTAATTGATTATGTAGGTAATGGAAGAAGATTTATTTTGTGAGCAAAGTCAATGTATTTAGTCTCACTTACATTGCGTGTGAGTAAGTAACGTTTTAACCATAAGCTAACTTTATTAAAACCATTTTGTGCGCTTCGGAACATATCATCCCATGAATTTCCTTTTAAAAACCAAGCTGTGTTATCGGCGAAGGATAAAATTCTCTCGTTTTGTAGGTGTAGTTGACAGAGTTAATTTATGTAGACCAGAAACAGACTAGGCCCGAGTATGCTGCCCTGAGGTACGCCGTAGTAGAGATGTAGTTCGTCACTCACCCACTTACTTACTTTTACATGCTGCCTTCTTCCACTGAGATAACTTTCGAATAATTTTTGGTACGAAGACCTCTGACATTAATTCCTTATAGCTTCTGAATAAGTAGTGGAATAGATACAGTGTCAAAGGCCTTGGCCAAATCTAAGAAGACAGTTAAGCACTTTTTCTATAATCTACATTTGAGACAATAATTTGTGTGTTCGTGGACCACATCATCGGTTGACTTCCCGGTACGAAATTCATACTGACAAGTAGAGAGAAGTGTGTTTGTTTACAGGTAGTTCATAAAGCGTTTGTATAGAAGTCGTTTTAAGATTTGAGATAAGGTGGGGAGAATCGATATAGGCCTATAACTATTTATGCAGTGTTTATCACCTTTATAAACTGGTTTTAAAAGAGCAATCTTAAAAGCTGGCGGAAAGACTCCAATGGCAAACAATATAAAATAACCGTGTTTAGTTCCGCTCCTGGGTAAAGACCTTCTCTCACAAATAGAAGTAAGAAAAATTAGGTCATACTCCACCTCGCGGACCTATTGAGGATTGGCGGAGGCAGGATTCCACCTGCTGTTGGAACTTATCAAGGCGCCTAGTAAGGCTTCCAACATGGCTTAAAATATGAACTTTCCACGATGAATATTAGCACATAAATACACTAATGGCGCATATTAAATCCATCGAATACAGATCCGTAATTACGATAACGATATCCATCTATATTATTAATTCATTTCTATGGATCATTTGATTGAATTAGAATCATAGGATGGCTATAATTAGGGTTGCCAATCGAGTTCCAAAATTAAATATAATTTTAGGGATGAATTTACATTAATGTAAATCTCCATTCAATGAATAGTGACTTGAAAAACCTGTATCTGAAATTATACTACTTATATTAAATCATATATAAACTTTTATAGTACGCCACCAACTGCCCTATATTATTCTTTCTATTGCTTCTTCCAACGTACTGGTTGTCTGCAATAGATTGCTTTTAGCAATAAGACCGCCAATTGTAACTATTGTAAATACATTATAGTGTACTTATTTACTTTACTATATTGTCGTGCGTTTGGACCCGCAAAGGTGGGCAAACATCGTCACGGTATGGACCCCCGAGACGGTCACAGACGTCGTGGTCGACCGAGACGAAACAGACGACTTGGACACCTTTGCGGGAAAGACATGGATACTATAGATGGCAGGTACTATAAGCAGCAGAACATACAGAATAGGCTATTTAAAATATATATCTATCTATCTATCTTCGTCATCACACCAGATCGCTTGCAGGGGTAGGCAGAGAGTACAGACTATAAATAGGTTCTTTCCTTACATATCTCTCTGGGTTCCTCCACTCTCATAGTTCGTCTCATACACGCTTGCCGGTTACGTAAACTCTTGACTTGTCATTCAGATAAGACTCGGTTTATTTGGTTATGGTAAGATAGTCTAGGTCTTCGCCGGTAACTACCTCCTTCCACTTTCGCATTGTATATATGTTTGGCCATTCTTTCTTCTGCCTTTCTTTCTATATGCCCGAACCAACGGAGCATACATATAAAAATATATATTTACTGTTACGAGTATTACGCTGGTGTACAATAAAAAGTACTCTATCCAGAGTTAGATTTTTGGCATAAAATTCACTATTCAAAATCACTTATATAAGTTGATTTCTTTTTACTGGAACGTAAAATACTGCTTTTAAAATGAAATAGAACTCTTTTTTATAAAAGTGTACGTTTAATAAAGGCCCTTTCTAAAATCAAACATAGTTTGTTTTAATCCCAAAAAGTTGGCAGCCCTGGTTACCACTGAGATTAATATTGGCCTGAACTAATTAAAATGAGTGAGTTTTTGTTCTATTTCGGTCTATTGAATATTAATATTGAAATATCCATAACATAATAACATATATATATATATATATATATATATATATATATATATATATATATATATATATATATATATATATATATAAACATATTCCCCAAGCGGGGGTGGCAGAGGTGTACACAACATTGTCACTTGCTAACGGTAAAGTAATAATATAGCAAAAAAAAACATGTACGGGAGAACCTGAAAAATACCAATTACCTAAAAATGGCGATCAATACCTCGGTGAAATGTCGATGTACAATATACACCCCTGAACCCCTTATCCAGTAATAAGAAACGGGCGTTTTATATTTGAAAGAAGAATTTGTACATAGTCTTCGGATTTACGCGATTGTTATACATGAAATAAAATTATTTTTTCGGACATATTCCCAGTGATCATAGGTGTTCTAAAGCATTCGAAACGTTAAGAACCAAAACCAATAATTAAACTGCGACGAAATCCGCAGGCAAATAGGTCTTATTTTAAAGACTTTGACACATATCCGACGAGCCGAAACGGGGACGCCACGCGACGGGGCCTTCAAAGAGCAAATAATCACTACATAGTGCTGTCCATGTGCCGACACACGGAGCCATGAGTATCCCGTATAGTAACAAGCTTGCTTGTCAGGAAAAAAATACATTAGCGTGACGCTAGCGAGTTTATATGCCATCCGTGTCGCACTCCAAATATGATAAATAAACATGAACGTGACATCACACTAGCTATCGTCATTCTTTTTGTGTTCAAGTTCGGTCGAAACGAGATAGTACAAAATTAATACGAACTGCAATCAAATCGTTGAATCCGTATGGAGTCCGTTTCATTTGCAACAATAAATTTAATAGAAGTGTTTTCATTAAGAAAGAGGCGAACAGAAAGTGCTGATCTAGTAAAAAATAGTTAAAAATGGACTCGCCCGAATGGAGACTCCGTACGGATTCCGCTTTACTCGCTATGGTGTGTGTGTGTGTGTGTGTGTGTGAATGATCTACGCTGTTGGCCGCGGGGCCTTTTCAGCTTCACCGGACAAGAGGGCGAGCGTGCAATCACTACGCTCGAGCTAAAAGGGCAAGGGCGCCTCAAGGAGGAACGGCCTCGGCTTAGGCAGTCTATGGGGGAGGGCGTATACTAGGTGTCTCGCCGTGGTACTCTGCACCGGCTGGCGGGCAAGAGATTCTTCGACCTCGCCGGCGAGGTCAGTATCTGATCCTATGTGCGGTATCTGTATCCGAAAGAAGGGATGTAAGGGCATCGGGAGGGTCGGTGAGAACATGCCGCGGACGGCGGTAGCAGCTGATAGGAGGGGACACCCGTACCTCTCTCGCGCCGGTTGCAATGGAATTCAAACCTATTTGTCATTTTCTGTTAGAGCCCTTCGCTCATTTCTCGATGCCACTTCTCTTTGGCAGTGGAAGGCAAATAATTAAAACTGTTTCTTAGTGGAGGTAAAACCTTTTTTAACTAATAACCTATTTTAACAGTTTCGCTCGACTATTTCCCGCTCATTACTCTTTTGCAGTGAAAGCCTGGCTTAAAGAATGGTACGCTTACCTCGTTCATATAATTCCAAGCTTGGCACGCTCTAACTGGACTCAGCGGCTTGTAATGGTTTCCGAAGGTGTACATATAGAAGAGCCAGGGAGCTGGGAACAGCATGGTGAACATATCGCAGAGAGCCATTGCCATCAGCACCACATTCGTGGGCGTCCTCATGTGCCTCCTGGAGAGGACCACCACGATGAGGGTGTTGGCTACTGTTGTTGTGGCTAGGAGGAATGGAGCGATGTAGCTGTGGACAAGAGTAGAACAGAATTACTTTAATTTGGTCATGCTCACTATAATGTCTTTGCTTGCGGTGGCTGTCTGGCGCGGGTCACTCCCTTCCCTCCAATATGGTTGAGTGGAGTGATGGCTGTTCCAGTAATCATACTCGTGAACGGGTGCTGCTTGTGGGGACTGGTCCATCTGGAATCCTTTAAACACTCTTTACAAATAACTTCATTAGTCTCATATCTCGGTCGTACGACATCACACTGGAGCTAGATCGTTAACTATTTAATTGTAACCTAAACATTGTATCCACCCAATATGATAAAAAAAATTGTAAGGAAAAAAGAGAAAGAGAATTAAATAAAAAAAAGACAAGCTCGCTGAGTTTCTTCGCCGGATCTGCTCAGTGGAGGCCGCGTTCCGATCCGGTGGTAGATTTTTAGTTAAATTAACTATTTGTAAGCGCCCCCGCAGGGCTTATACAAAATACATTATTTGAGTTTAAGTTTACTACATATTATATTTGAGTTTAAGTTTACTACATATTATAAAACTGAGTCCCCTCGCCGCGTCTGTCTGTCTGTCTGAACGCGATAAACTAAATAACTACTAAAAAGATTTTCATACGGTTTTCGGGAGTGATTCAAGAGGAAGTTTTATGTGTATAATTCAGCCGTGTGAGGCTGAGGGGGGTCGCTAGTAATAAATAAAATAAATATCGCCACGCCTAAATTCCTCAAGCGAGATTGCCTGAAGTGTACTGTATAGTACCCACGAAGCAAATACGAGGGGGAGATGGCCTAAACAGATTTTTCTATAGAATGAAATGTGTCATTGCGCGGGGTGGCACAGGGCGAGAGGTACGTTACGCCCAACCCACATTTGTATTTGCCATCTGGCGGAGACCGGTAAAAACTATACGGTACGTCTATGTTATGTTCTACGATCTCCCCCCCGACCCCTGCCGCCACCGCCGGCCGCGACATGTTCTCACCGACCCCCCCGATGCTTTGTCATCCCTTCTTTCCGCTCAGAATACGGGCGACGACGACGACGTAGTAGTAGATCCCCTCCCATAGCCGGCGGTTGACCGGTGCACTTAGTAGTGCACCCGTCCCCCTACAGCGACTGTCCTAACCGAGGGCACCTCTTCGAGGCGCCCTCGAGTATGTCGCCTCTTGCCCTTCTGGCTGGCTAGAGCGTAGTGGTTGCACGCTCGCCTTTAAGTCCGGTGAAGCTGTAAAGGCCTCTCGGCCAACAGCGTACATCATTCACACACACACACACACGTTACATGTAAGTTCAATTATATTACGGTAGATGGCATTTTTAACATACATAACGTATTCTAATCAATTACGAAAAAATACATACAAGTGAAATATGATATTATTTGTGTGATCAGAATGTCGATTTAAGTAATTTTTCCCTGTTACTTCATTTAAAGGGTTTTATTTTTAGTAAAAATAGATAAAATTTAATAGCTACGCGAACTCGAGAGGACGTGTGAATAGGGCGAATAGCGATGACAAACTGAGGTAAGCCACGCCCACCACGATGACGTCAAGGCTTTTAGGAATCAATAGGCTCGTTAGCTTAGGCCATGGCTTAGCGTATTTGCTTCGTGGTAGTGCCTAGGTACACTTACTTTTCGCCAAATTTGTTAGGTCTCATGTAATAGGGGGCGTGTAAATTGCCATATACTGGCACAACTCAAGACTTCGGACTGATACTGGGATTTTTTCTATAGAATAACTACATTTGGCTGACCTAGTATTTCTTATTTCCAATAGACTTCGTGAATACAAAGTGCATTATTCACGAATAGACCGACAAGGCAGTCGGTTAAGATGCTTTCCTATCTAATAGCCCTAGCCTCATTGTGACGGACGATTAAGCGCAGTGGTTAAGAGCTTAAGCCGCTCCGCCCACTGTGTCTAATAAACGCGGGTTCGATTCCTGCACGTGTGTTTGTGTGATCCACAATTATTTTTTTGGGTCTAGGTGTTTGTGTATGTGTATTTTTACACCGTCACGCCTATATTCCCCAAGCGGGGGTGGCAGAGGTGTACTAGTACACCCACGTTTCGCCGACGATGTTAGGTCCCATGTATGAGCCTATTGCCATATACCGGGCACAATTCCAGACTTCGAACTTGAACTGGGAAGTTTTTCTTTAGAAAAACTACCCTGGTCTGACCTAGGATTTGAACCCAGGACCTCGTGATCACAAAGCGATGCGCTTTGCCACTAGACCAACGAGGCAGTGTATGTGTATTTTTATGTTTGTAAACGCACCCCTCGATACACGAATAAATACAAGTGTGAGGCTACGTTTTGAAAAGAAATGAGAAAGAATAGCCCGAGATTATGTCTGACTCAACTCTGATGATAATTTGTTTTTCCGAACGACGATAAACAAAAACGTCTACTTTTTAAATAAATTCAATCCAATTGCTCGAGATTCACTGAAACTTTTCCATTAGAAAATTTTTCATGAAATAAACCATGTTGCTCGGCTTTCGGCTGAATTAGGTTAATAAAGAAGTTTCCAAATCCTTTTTAAACTTGGATCCTGTACTGTTACGGTACTATATAAATTGATATAATAAAAATCATTTCCCTTCCTACTTACGTTTCGTTTCGTTGGTCTCTTGGCGACTAATGCGCTTTGCGATAATGAGGTCCTGGGTTGAAATCCTTGGCCGGACTTTTTAAAATAAAAAAAAACAAAGCCCCACACTAGGATTTATTCTTGTGTCGTGGGTGCGTTTAAAAACATGAAAATTCATATACACAAATACCCAGACCGAAACAAAACACTGTGGATCACACAAAGATTTGCCCTGTGCGGGAATCGAACCCGCGACTATTAGACGCAGTGGGCGAAACGGTTTAAGCTCTTAACCACTGCGCTAAATCGTCCGTCTATAAATGTAGTTTAACTATCAAAAAATTAGCAGTATCACTCCGGAGTCTGGAATTGTGCCTGTTTATGGCAATAGGCTTGCCCCCTATTACATGGGATCTAACATCGCCGGCGAAAAATAGGTTTACACAGTACACCTCTGCCAGATAAGCTTCTCTTTGGCTGATCTCCCATTTTGTTTGTGTCTCCCGCTTTGCAAAGGAGGGAAGTGGAATTTTTATATTTCCTAATCCTGCGGTTTTTCTTACTAATTAAATTTGTTGCAGGTTTAAAGACAATTAAAGCGCTTCCCGGGACACCCCAAGGTTCAAACCTAGGCGTCATCTAAGGAGACCATTGTGGATCCTGGCTTACAGGAGTTACAATGGTGGGCATGGGTGGCGGGCTTAGTCCCAAAAAGAAAGTACACCTCTGCCCTACTAACTCAATTGCCCTTTCTATTATCTTTTTTAGGGTTCCCTAACTGTGCTCTGCTGCTGTTTGAAGGTAAAAGGCTTTTTCTATGGAAAGAATCTCAAGTCGTTGTCTGAAGTCTGGCAAAGTCCTTGATATATTGGCAATGGGCTCACCCCCTGTTACATTTGGACCCTTCATATTGCGTAGTGGGCGTAAACAGTACTTCTCAGCCACCCGTGCTTAGGGCATATAGACAAATAGTGTTTATGTATCTATATCGATATCAACCGAAAGCCGTCCACTCCAGACCTTCTCAAGCATCGCCACAACGAACGGTTTTGTGGTCACCGCATCCGGCTTAATATGTATCTATAGGTTATATTTAGATGATCAATCGAACTTACCTGAAGTGAAGTTCGATCCTAATTATCTTGACATTATTGGAGAGATTTTGGGCAGTCAACATAATAAACCTAGGAGACGATTTCAAGATAATTAGATGATCAAACGAACTTACCTAAAGTGAATGAAGTTCGATCCTAATCATCTTGACATCTTCGGAGGGGTTTATTATATTGACTGACCAAAACCTCTCCGACGATGTCTAGATAATACGGCATTAGTATTGCTGTATAGATTACTTGTTTCTACCTGCAACGTCGTCCGCGGTGACTTTAGGAACCTTACATTTTCCGAAATAAAGTGTCATATGTGTTAATTCACGTAATATACGATCTGTGTGCCAAAGGGCATTGTTCTGCGCCATTTTCATTTGCCCCAAAACCAACAGTAATGAAAAAATACTTTTATGATTTCAAATCAGCCATAAATTCTCTTTAGGCATTTATTATTAAACGGACAAGCGGGGGAATTACAGTATTGCAGAAAAAGTATAAGATTTTGAGGTTATAATTCAGTAGCCTAGTGGCTACATATCAAGCTATATTGTGTGTTAACATTCAGTAAAGATGTCGGCGACTTCGATATAAGTACTCACAATACTTTGAAATAATCGTTTTAGATTGCAAATTGTCCGTTAGATACGGATATTTGCCATTATTTTAATAAAATAGATAAATTATGATGGCATAGGTCAAATGTTTGGTTCTGGGGCAATTTTCGACAATGTCCTTTTATCCCAATCCGTTTAGCCGTTTTTGCGTGATTCAGTAACAAACGTCCAAACAAACAAACTTTCACATTTATGATATTAGTAGGATTAAAATTACTTACCCATACATAGGTTCAGCATAATTAACAGGGAATTCGCATGTTACATTTAAATACACGTGTGAATGGTTCGACTGGCAGAAGTCGTCTGACGAAAAATTCGTATATTCCGGATACGTTAGATTCTCATAATAAGTATAGTTATTGATCTTCGGTTGTACATCGGTGACGTCACTTCCTGGATGAATCTTCGATGCGTTGAATTCACCGAAATACTCCATCCAGTCTTTGTCGCTCTGTTTTGACGCCATTTTGTGTTGTTGGCTATCTGACGTTTGAGTTTGACATTTTCTTGTTTATCTTATCTGTGGACAAAGAAAAATATAACTTTAGTTTTGATTATTTTTTCGACTTTTATTTAGTTGGTTATTTTTATGGAAGCAATAATAAATCAACTAATACTGTCTCACTGCTGGGCAAAGGCAATAGATCACACGCGGTCTATCACGCGAACCCAGTGCGGTTAGGCGGAGGCAGGTTTGTAGCTGTCTACTGTTGAAACTAACCAAGCCGCATATAAGGCTACCAACTTGACGATATCTAGAAGAAATAAGAAGAAAGGGGAGTTTGGCGGGAAGTCGAAGAGTCATGTTGTCAATTTGTTTCAATTTCCAAAACTTGTGTTTCGACTAATAATGTGTAATGTTGGTGGAATATTAACCATTATGTGTTCTTATATGTGCATGAGTGAAGGTAATTGTAACAGAGTGATAAAACGTGCCTTAAGTATTCACAGCTTTACTATCCAGGGTGGGGTACTTCATGAATTTCGTTATTATCGTTGTCATCAAGTTTATCGGGGCGTTGAATTAATTTAAACAAACACGCAACACACACACAATAATGTGTAATGTTCGTGGAATATTAACCATTATGTGTTCTTATATGTGCATGAGTGAAGGTAATTGTAACAAAGTGATAAAACGTGCCTTTTCGACTTCCCTCAAAACGGCCGTTGAAATTGGTATGTAAAGTATCCACCGCTTTCAGTCATCAAATTCATCGGGGAGTCGAATTTATTTAAACAAACACGATTGTATATCTCACTGGACACTGGCAAAATACAGTTATGATTAGTGTGAAGCCATAACTTGAAGATGAAGAAGAAGAAGAACCACATAGTCCAAAAACAAAGTAACAACAATAAAGAGTAATAAATTCTAAATAAAATAAATATGGACATATGTCGTCATCAAAATAGGCTGTAACACGTTTGTAACCGAGCTACAGCGCTGATTTTCAATGGGGGCCCCAAGTGACGTGCAAGCATTGAGTCAAACCAAAACAGGTATTTCGCAGTGTTAAAAATTACAACTAGTACTGTATAATACTGTATTCAACACATAAAAAGTGCTTACACAATCTTACACTAATTATACATATACATTAATTTTTTTTTTTATTTTTTTTTTTTTCTTAAAAAAAACGTTGCCCCACACTAGGATTAATTCCTGTGTCGTGGGTGCGTTTACAAACATGAAAATTCACATACACAAATACCCAGACCGGAACAAATAATTGTGGATCACACAAAGATTTGTCCCGTGCGGGAATCGAACCCGCGACTATTAGACACAGTGGGCGGGGCGGGCTAAGCCCTTAACCACTGCGCTAAATCGTCCGTCAATAATAATTATACATCATTCATCATGAAAATACACACAATAAAGATGATCTTATTGTACTCGTCTCCACAGAATTGGTAATTCTTTCGTGGGGCAATGTATACGCTTCTACAACAAATATACCCATAGATATCCGAAACATGCCTATCAATCAGTTTAAAAAAGCAAACAAAGGCTCTGTGAGAAAGGGTATTACAAAATTTCGGATTATCTAGACGATAAAACAGATTGGGTTTGAGCAGCTCCTCAATCAGCAACATTAAACAATGCAGTATAATACAATTGCGAAAAAGAAAAAAAAAGGCTACCAGAAAGGCCAAATAAATTAAATTAAAAGACTAGCCCGCTGTTTCTCGCCGGATCTTTTCAGTGGAGGCCGCGTTCCGATCACCGGTTCGGAACGCGGCCTCGGCGGCGGCGGCGGATCCGAACCGCCAACTCCTCTGATATAAAAATTGTAATAATTTAGGCGTTTGTTAGTGCTATTGTATTGGCCTATACAAATAAATAATTTTCATATACCTACTAATTAATATATTTATAAATATTTTTATGAATAATAATAATAAGTCATTTAATTCAGGCAACTGAATATTAACAAAAAAAAATTAAGCCACTTACAGGTCCATAGAACCCATTATTATGTGGAAGGTAACTTTGAATATATTTTATTTTATATGGGGCATTTTCTTTCGAAAATATTTTATTGGCTCGACGTCTACAATTTTTCCCGGTATAATAACAATAGGTTTGCCCCCTATAACAATACTATACTTATGCATCATTCGTAAAATGTGGGTGTACGCAGTAACGTACATTTTACGAATCATTCCAGTACACCTACCATTCCTGCTTGGGGAATATAATCGTGACGATGTTGATACACCTTCATAAGACGTTATTTCACAAGAAATGAAATCCTTTTTAACTCTATTAACATAATGAATACTTATTAAAACATTTAAGAACATGTAAACAAACAAAGATTATTAAAGATAAGCGTAATGAAAGCGATACCGGAAACATAATCCTATAATCAGCCTTAATTAAATTCACGCGAGTACCTAACTAATTAGCTTAATTAATTTAGGGATAGCTGGATGGTTTGCACTGATAAGACGGGCTGGTGATTACATGGCTTTATAAATATGGTTATTATGTATTCGTCTAATCAATTAGCTTTGCCGAAGACCTTGTAGCAACCCCTATACAATGTGAAACATAAATAATAATAATATCAGCCTTTACTGCCCACTGCTGGGAAAAGTCCTTCTCTCACAAATCGAGGTGAGAGAGATTAGGTCATATTCCACCACGCGGACCCAGTGCGGATTGGTGGAGTGGTGGAGGCAGGTTTGTGGCCACGGGCTGTTGGAACTTATCAAGCCGCCTTTAAGGCTTCCAATTTGGCTTAACGACTACCACATTAAGTGGTAACCGGGACCAACGGCTTAGCGTGCCTTCCGAAGCACGGAGACGCTCGAATATGAATATGCCACAATCGATCACCCATCTCAGGCTGACCGAGTCGGACGCTACTTAACCTTGGTGGTCGGTAAGAACACCGCGGTCGCACAGCGCTACGAGCGCTATGTGAAATATAATAAACGCAATACCTGAAAGAAGTTTGTTCTAAATCGCTAACTAAATCGATTCTTGTTTGACTGCCTCGTTGGTCTAGTGGCAAAGCGCATCGCTTGGTGATCACGAGGTCCTGGGTTGAAATCATAGGTCGGACAAATGTAGTTTTTCTAACGAAAAATTCCCAGTATGAGCCTGGAGTCTGCAATTGTGTTCGGTATATGCCAATAGGCTCGCCCCCTATTACATGGGACCTAACATCGTCGGCGAAACGTGGGTGTACTCAGTACACCTCTGCCACCCCCGCTTGGGGAATATAGGCGTGGCGGTGTGTGTGTGAATTGATTCGAACAATTTATATTGTATCCCTTTTCTAAATTTGCAAATAAATGCTGTTACGCCTTTGGTACGCTGTAATAAACTAAATTTATTATTGATTCAAAACAATATGGAGATTGCAAATGCATTTCTGAAACGTATTTCTCAAAACGCACACATACGCGTACAAGTTTCATTGTTAATTGGGGTATAAAAGTGCTAAAAGGGGGTAAAGAAAAATAAATTTGGATTTTTTCTATATACGTATCCCCACCCTAGGATTTATTATTGTGGGTAACACAATATATAATTTGTCCCGTGCGGGAATCGAACCCGCGACTATTGGAACCAGTGGGCGGAGTGGCTTAAGCTCTTAACCACTGCGCCAAATGGTCCGTCAAATTTGGCTTTCGTATTACATTTGTGGAGCGTAGAATCGGGGTGTCTGAGGTCTTGCGTTTTTTACGATACAGCTTGTATATTACTAAATACTGGCGACTACCTACCGATAGTTGGCGCTGTTGATCCGCCATACATATCTAGAACGCGGTATAAGAGTTGATGCGTTGCATATGTACAAGTCCCCGTCAACAACTCTCGGGGAAGTGGCAGGGCCCGCCAGACACTACACCCGTCTTCCACTCCGCAGATCTATGTCTCGAACCTATTCGCGCCTATATTAAAAAGGCGACGACACTTCGCGAGCGCATCTACCCATGCGAATCCGTTAATCGTAGCCGCCGTGAAGAGGCGCCCTCGAGTATGTCGCCCCTTGCCCTTCTGGCTCGAGCGTAGTGGTTGCACGCTCGCCCTTAAGTCCGGTGAAGCTGTAAAGGGCTCGCGGCCAACAGCGTACATCACTCACACACACGCACACACACAACACCCGTCTGGCCGGAAGATCATTCCTTTGACAAGTTCTGCCACAACGTTCCTGCCACAAGCTGTTGTGCTTGTAAAACTACAAGGAATAATTAATATACCTATAAAAATCGTTGACCTACCTCTTAGGTCTAAAATTACCACTATCCGGAGCCCCTATTACATGGGACCTCACTTCATCAGTGAAAAGTGACTCTATCTATCTATATCATCACGTGAGAGTGCAAAGTTTCAACAGGTTTTTTCCCTACAAACCTCTCTGGCTTCCTCTACACTCATAGTTCGTCGCATACACTCACGCCCTTTAGACTTTTGACTTGCCCTTCAGATAAGACACTGCTTATTTGGTCATGGTAAGATAGTCTAGGTCTTTACCGATACCTACATCCTTCCACTTTGGCATTGTATATCTGTTTTGTCATACTTTCTTCTTAAATTCTTTCTATATGCCTGAACCACCGGAGCATATATACCGTTTGTCATCTTTACACCGACACTATCTTTCATACCTACTCGCTTTCTTACTACGCTGTCACGAATGCGGTCGGTCAGCTTAACTTCGCAGATCTTCCGCAGTAATCGCATTTCGACCCCATTTATGCTGCTTTTATTCTCCTTCTCACATACCCTACTTTCACTGCCATATAACAGCGTTAGGGCAAGCATTCCGTTATGCATGACCAGCTGCGCCTTTTGGCTTAAGTGCCCGCTCCCAAGTAGATTTCCCATTGCACCATTCACTCTATCCCTTACATTCACACTTCTCTCTATGCGAGCGGTGTATTTACCACCCCTTTCCGCCTCAATACCCCAGAACCGATATTTTCAAGTTTACACTGTTGATAAAGGGTTAGCAATCAATTATTTCTCGGAAGGGTTGACCCTAAGGGTTAGATCGGTGATCTGATACGAAGTAATCTATTATTTACCTACCCTTATGCCTACGTGATAATTATGTATTTTGATAACATTCCCGCGGGGCTTAGAAACATAATCTTTTATTTGAGGGATACGTGAAATGTGTCCATTTTTATTTCATTTTGATTTAATTTCGTATTTATTTTAAAGGTTTTCGTTTCGAGCGAAATTGATATAGACCGTTAATTATTTTAGGGATTTATGAAATAAATTCATATTTATATAATAATAATATTAGCCCTGTTAAGAAACTGTCCCACCGTTGGGCACAGGCCTCTTATCAAACTAGGAGAGTATACCACCACACTGGCCCAGTGCGGGTTGGAACTTGACACACCTTCGCGTACACACCACACCACAACTCTTAGGCATGCAGGTTTCCTCACGATATTTTCCTTCACCGTTAAAGCAAGGCATAGTTAATTTTTATATATATTTTTTGTGTGCCTGTGTTTGAACCCGAGACCTCTTGCAGTCCAACGGTCTAACCACTAGGCTATCACTGCTTAATAAACTAAATTAATAAATGAATGTTCATTCATTTCAGTAGTCCCTGGCTATCACTTAACAGGTAACGGTCGTGATAATAAACCTATAATTACTTTTATCATAAAATGTAACACGCACTCGAACTTTAACATTTTCTTACATATAACTTAAAATTTAGTAACAGACCAAGGCCCTTATTCCATAACCAATTAAACACTTAATGCGGCGCGTTACGATAATTCTTTTTTTTTTTAAAACCTAGCCCCACACTAGGATTTATTCCTGTGTCGTGGGTGCGTTTACAAACATGAAAATTCACATACACAAATATCCAGACCGGAACAAATAATTGTGAATCACACAAAGATTTGTCCCGTGCGGGAATCGAACCCGCGACTATTAGACACAGTGGGCGGAGCGGGTTAAGCGCTAAATTGTCCGTCCTGTGTTGTCGTCCTTTGTGATATGATCGTTTATATAGCGACAAAGATATGTTGGACGTGGATGACACTGACAGGGGGGTGTTGGTGTGAAATTAGAGTTATCATTCAGTAAAATTTTCCCACTTCACCGTCACGCCTATATTCCCCAAGCGGGGGTCGCAGAGGTGATTACACCCACTTTTCGCTGAAGATGTTATGTCCCATGTAATAAGGAGCGAGCCTATTGCAATATACCGGGCACAACTCCAGACTCCGAACTCATACTGGGGAAGTTTTCATTAGAAACTTCATTTGTCCGACCTAGGATTTGAACCCAGGACCTCGAGATCACCAAGCGATGCGCTTTGCCACTAGACGAACGAGGCAGTCACTACATTCCTACTTCCAGGGTATTTCAACAGGTGGAACGGTTACTAAATAAAAAAAGAACTTGGATGAACTTCATAGCATTCAAACAGCCTGCAGAATATGATTTTCAGCAGGCTGGACTGTTTTTATGTGAATCACTGCTGCGCCATCTCGCACGGAATGGCGCAGTATTGAATCGAATATTTTGTAAGACGGAATACTAGCATAGGTTAAGTTTTCAGAATCAGAATCAGAATATTTTTTATTCATGTAAACCATTATAATCGTCAAAATAGTAACAAAGACTCTACCACCACTTCGGAATGTCATTCATGTGGAGAAGAAGGGCAAGAAACTCCACGGTTACTCTTCTGAAATAGTATTTTTCCTTTTTTTTCCATCTACACTTTGTTGTGGGATATGGGAGAACAATGTAGGCTGGTCTAAGTTAAATTAAACAAATTATACTATTCATGTGAATGGCTACATGGTTCTCTCATTTACAGATAAAGAAATGAGGAAGAAAAATGATAAATTTTATTAAACTACTAGAAGGAAGAGAGGGAATAATAAATAATAATAGCTGAACATTTATCCTCATTATGGTGGAGCTGGAACATCACCAATCCAAGCATTTTTATCTTTTAAATAATCATAAAGAGTGTAGTAAGCTCGCTTACGTTTACTAACATGATGAGTCCTGGTCACTCGAATAAAGAAATTATATTATTATTATAGCAAATAACAACTCGGCGACTGTTATGAAGTTACATTTCCCTTGATGACAGCGTTAGTTCCGCGGGCCAAAAAATCCTTGTATGATTGTAATGGTACTCCAGTGGCGTACAAAATAAAATATTTAATATTAACCCTGTTAAGAAACTGTCCCATCGTTGAGCACGGGCCACCTCTCACACTGAGAGGGCTTAAGTCATAGTCCACCACGCTGGCCCAGTGCGGGTTGGCAAACCTCACAACTCTTAGGCCTGCAGGTTTCCCCACGATGTTTTCCTTCACCGTTAAAGCAAGTGATAATTAATTTTTAATAGGCACATTTTCGAAAGTGGTAGGATGTAGGTACCGGGGAAGACCCAGACTATCCCCATGACTACCCAGAATACTTACCATGACCAAATAGACCGGGTCTTATCTGAAGGACAAGTTAGGAGTCTCCGTAACCGGCGAGCGTGTATGAGACGAACTATAAGAGTGGAGGAAGCCAGAGAGGTATGTAAGGAAAGAACCTGTTGGAACTCTGTACTCTCTGCCTACCCCGCAGGGGATCTGGCCTGATGATATAGATAGATAGATAGACATGCTTTCGAAAAGACAGAGGTGCGTGCCTGGGTTTGAACCCGAGACCTCTGACTTTGCAATCCAACGGACTAACCACTACGGCGTACGAAATACCATTTCGGTGGTCCTATAGAACAAAGTTACATATGCCAAACAAAATAAATTGCATTTGCAACTTTCGCGCCCGTCGATAAGATTCTTTATGCCAAATATAAGTACTGGATTATAGGATTGTGTTCGTTGGATACGTCGATTTGTTAATAGGTCTCTAAAAGGAGTCCCTAAATACGGCTAATTTGTGAGATAGTTTTAAGGTAATGAAATAAATGTTTTTGTTTTGTATTTGTACACAAAAAACTGGCGGGCCACATAGCGTTCTCCATTCCGATCTCGGTCTCGAACCTATTCGCGCCTTAATTAAAAAGGCGACAACCCGATATTTTGCGAACGCGTCCAATCATAGTAATCCGCTAATCGTAGCCGCCGCCGACTACACACCCAACTCCCCTCATATCAACCACTACCTCCGTCAGCGGCATGTTCTCACCGACCCTTCCGATGCCCTTACATCCCTTCTTTCGGATACAGATACCGTACACAGGATCAGACACCGACCTCGCCGGCGAGGTCGAAGAATCCCTTGCCCGCCGGCCGCTGCAGAGCACCACGGCGAGACACCTCGATACGCCCTCCCCCATAGCGACTGCCCAAGCCGAGGCCGTTCCTCCTAGTTGCCCCCTTGCCCTTCTGGCTCAAGCATAGTGGTTGCACGCTCGACCTTTTGTCCGGTGGTGCTGTAAAGGCCCCTGCGGCCAACAGCGTAGATCATTCACACACACACACACACAAAGCCACATAGCGTAAAGATCGGACGGCCGTTGGGGCAGAAAGATTCTAAAGTAGAGACCACGTATTGGCAAGCGCAGCGTGGGACGGCCGTCTACCAGATGGACCGACGATCTTATGAAGATCGCAGGAAGCCGTTGGATGCAGGTGGTACCGGACCGGTTACGCTGGAAAGCGATTGAGGAGGCCTATGTTCAGCAGTAGACAAGTATAGGCTGAGATGATGGTGATGATGACACAAAATAATTACAACCAAAACCAAATAATAATAATAAAACATAAGTAACTGACTGAATAGTTGCTCTACTGGTGAATAATGCGCGTAGCGGTCCCAAGGTCATGGGTTTAAATCCTGGGTCGGACAAAAAAATTAATAGAAAATTTTCCAGTATCGGTCCGAAGTCTGGAATTGGGCCCGGTATATGGCAAGAAACTCGCTTCTTATGACATGAGACCTAAGATCGCCGGCGAAAAGCGGGTGTACCCAGTATACCTCTGCCACCCCATTTGGGAAATGTAGGCGTGAAGGTGTAAAGGGAAAAAATATACTTTACTATCACTTCATATTGTAAAACGAAGTCCGCCTGCCGCGTCTGTTCGTCTGAACGCGATAAACTCAATAACTACCGAACGGATTTTCATAAGGTTTTCACCAATAGACGGAGTGACGGAGTGAGCGAAGCCGAGGCGGATCGCTAACGGCGCTTAGGCTTCCTGGATGTCCGTTTCAATGACGGTAGCGGTGAAAGGTGGATTCGTCCTCGTTTTCATAGTCGTCCGTATAGCATAGTGGCCGAATATAAAGGAAATTATTAATATATTTTTGCTTGAGGGTAGCCTAGAGTGAACACAACATTTTAAAGTTCTTACTTTTATTTTTATTTAAAATAGTACCATATTACATTTGATGCTACTTACGCACTAGAACTTATATTGGTCCTCCGGTGCACTTAGTTTCACTACAGTTCTCTCTTTGTTACACACTTTTACGGCACTTTCGTCTCACTGCACAATATGGATCTATATGCAAAGTTGTCGAGTTGCATGGAGGATCTATCTGCCACGTTTACGTCACGCATGGACCAGTACGAGGAAGACTTGCAGAACTTCAGCAGCAATGAAACAGCACACAAGACCATTGCCAGTCTTTCACGGGAGTTCACTGAATTTAAGTGTCTTATTTGGAAGACAGTCAGTGCACTTAAATCACAAATGGAGCTCCTGATAATGGGTTTGGATAGACATGAAATGGCGTCACGGAAGGAAGTCTTGCTTCTTCATGGCCTTCCCGAACAAAACGATGAACAACCAACATCCGTGGCTGTTGCTGTGCTGACAGGAAAATTAAAGCTGACAGATGTCTCCTCCACGGATATTATAGCTTGCCATCGCCTTGGTGTCAACACAAGGAAGCCTCGCCCACTTCTACTGCGCTTTCGGAGTCAAACTTTACGCAGACAGGTTTGGAGCAATAAAACTGCACTGAAGGGTTCTGGCCTAATATTCTCCGAGTTTCTTACAAAACCCAGACACGATACGTTCTTGGACGCTCGCAAACACTTCGGTGTAAAGCAGTGTTGGACCTCTGAGGGTAGGATTATCATCCTGCTGCCGGATAAGACTCGACGAAAAATTGAGTCCGCGGCCGAATTACGAAAACTTGCAGCGCAGTTCCCCATCGCCTCTTTGAAGAATGATGAGCCCTCAACTTCAAAGATCAAGCCGGCTGGTGACAAAAGGCCACGCAACAAAGCCAAGTAACACGTAGGCAGTGATAAGAACATGTTCTTTGTAGATGCATACTTGTCGCAATATCTTTTAATTTTTTTTTATTTTTTTTCTTTTCTTTTGACGGTCACTCAATAGTTATAATCTTTGTCTTTTTATTTATTATTTTTTTCTTTATTATTGTTTTTTTTGTTTGTTTTTTTTTTTTATATTTACTTCTCTCAAATGTCACTTGTCACTCGTTCTTAGATAAACTCCGATTGGTCGGTAATTTGTTTGAGTGACGTTCAAACGCTCGTTCAGAAACCATTTAGAAACGATTACTAATTATAGATACGAGTTCTTTAAGCTATTTAGTCGTGAACTGGTGAGTGCATCGAGGACAGTTATCGATAGTTTAATTTTATTTTCGTTTTTATTATTTTATATATCGTATTATATATATATCGTATTTTATATATATACATATAGATAAGTATTGTACATTATTGCAATGTGCGATAATATTGATGATAGCTTTTTGTCTTGTTCTTCTTCTTGTACATCTGATGAGAATTATGCGAGCGCGTTCAGTGATGATTCTGTCCATTTACGTGATCAACTTATTTCTACTTTTTCTCGCTATAACAAGTCTTTTAATATAGTTCACATTAATGCTCAAAGTGTTCCTGCACATTATTCTGATCTATTATCTTCCTTCGATTCTGATCTCATTCACGCTATCCTCATCTCTGAAACATTTCTCAAGCCTGTTCTTCCTTCCATTCAATACTCTTTGCCCGGCTATAAATTAGTGCGTAATGACAGAACAGGTAAGGGGTGCGGAGGCGTAGCTATTTATGTCCGTGGAGATATAAATTACAAGGTCGTCGATCAGTCTCCGAGTAATTATTCTAACTTTGCTGAACACTTATTTATTGAAATCGCCTCTAATCCTACAAAACTTCTTTTAGGTGTCTACTATAGTCCCTCTAGTCATATTGATTATTTTTCTTCATTCGAATCTAAATTAGAATCTTTTTCTTCTATATATGACGACGTTATTATCCTTGGAGATTTCAATACTTGTTTGCTCAAGGATAATGAGCGCAGCCGTAAACTCCGATCTCTTGTCTCTTCTGTCAATATGCATATCCTTCAGCTTAACGCTACTCATCATGCTCCCCATTGCACTCCTTCTCTTTTAGATTTAATTCTAGTCTCCGACCCCCAAAAAGTAGCCGTGCATGGGCAACTCGCTGCCGCTTTCTCGTATCATGATCTCATATTCCTGTCTTATAAAATTCGCGCTCCTAAACGCAAATCCAAATTTCACTTACTTCGCAGTTTTAAGAACATTACCTTGGATCGTTTGAGGGAAGACGTGAGTTGTATTGACTGGTCGCCAATATATAGCTGCAGTGACATAGACAATAAAGTGTCTGCTTTTAACAAGATTGTCTTAGATGTGTATGATAAACACGCTCCTCTGAAGAGGGTAAAAGTAAAGCATCTACCTGCACCCTGGTTATCGGATACCATCAAAAGAGAAATGTCAAAAAGGGACAAAGTCAAGAGACGTTATAAAAAACATCCTACTAATGAGATCTGGTCTCTATACAAAAAATTGCGGAATCGTTGTAATCGTCTGTGTAGGGATGCTAAAAGACGCCACATTCATAACTCAATCCAAAACTTCAGTACGAAACAAGTATGGCAATTTCTCAAGTCTCTGGGTATTGGAAAAACGTCTAGTAATGACTCACCCAATAACGTAGACCTTAACACTATAAATTTGCACTTCTCCAAGTCACCAGTTACCTTGGATGACTACATAAAATCCTTTACTCTCAATAATTTATCTAATCTTCCGTTGCCTAGATGTACTTCATTCTCATTTCAGCAGGTTACAGAGGGGGAAATTAAGAAATTAGTCTTATCTGTCTCCACGAAAGCGGTGGGTCATGATGGTCTTCAAATCCAAATGCTTCGTCCCATCTTAGATGATCTTATTCCTGTCATACACCACATCGTTAACTATTCTCTGCAATCTTGCACTTTTCCTTCAGCCTGGAAGAAGGCCCATGTTATACCGCTACCCAAAGTACCTAATCCCTCTTCTGTTTCCCAATTCCGTCCTATATCCATACTCCCAATTTTGTCCAAGGTCCTTGAGAGTGTTGTTCAAAATCAACTGTCTCACTATCTCTCCATTAATAATCTGCTTAGTCCCTTCCAATCAGGATTTCGCCCTGGCCATAGCACTGTAACAGCACTGGTTAAGATAACTGATGACATACGTATGGCCATGGAAAATAAGCTTCTCACTGTACTGGTTCTACTAGACTTCAGCAGCGCCTTTAATTCAGTTGATTTTGACATCCTCTTAGGAATTCTCTCCTCCCTAAATGTCTCTCCTTCTGTAACTGCTTGGTTCAACTCGTATCTTCGCGGTCGCTCGCAGTCGGTTCGTTCTGATGAAGTCTCCTCTGAGTGGTGTAATCTGGCTGCGGGGGTTCCGCAAGGTGGCGTACTCTCTCCTTTGCTTTTTTCAATTTTCATTAACGCAATCACTAAAGTTATATCTTCACACTATCATCTCTATGCAGACGACTTGCAAATTTATCAGCATTTCAAAGTCGATGATTTTACCGCTGCCATCGCTGCCATCAATAATGATCTCCTAAATATTAATAACTGGGCAAAAAGCTTTGGCCTTTTGATAAACCCGGCAAAATCACAAGCGCTAATTATTGGTGGCAGATATTTTAACAACCTTTTAGATCGCCAGTCTCTTCCGCAAGTTGTATATGATGCTATACCGATCCCTTTTTCAAGTAGCGCAAGAAACTTGGGCATCTACATAGACAGCAATCTATCGTGGAATGTACACGTTTCGGAAGTAAGCAGGAAAGTTTATTGCTCATTTCAATCTCTCAAACGGCTCCAAAAGTTCCTGCCATTTCAAACCAAGGTAACTCTTGCTCAATCTCTTCTATTGCCACTTCTTGACTATGCCGATGTCAGCTTTCTCGATGCAAGTGAGGAACTTCTGAATAAACTCGAACGGCTGCAGAATTTGTGTATCCGCTTCATTTTTGGCCTTCGGAAATTCGACCATGTGTCAGAATTTCGTAGGCGGTTGAAGTGGTTGCCTATTCGGCAGCGTCGGGATACTCATATTCTCTCTTTGCTTTTCTCTGTTCTTAATAATCCAAATTCCCCAGTATACCTTCGTGAACGCTTTGAGTATCTTGTCCCCAGGGGAAAACCCTGTCGCTCCACCTCTTCTCTTTTACTTAGTACACCCCGACATACCTCAAGTCGATATGATAGCTCATTTACTGTGCGTGCTGTGCGTTTATGGAACTCTCTCCCTCACTCTTTACGTGATAGCCCTACTCTACAGATTTTCAGGAGAAGAATTAAACAACATTTCCTATCTACGTAAGTTGTTTGTATGTATGTCTGTATATGTCTATGTAGTGTATTATTTTATGGTATTGTATAGTATGTAGTATATTTATGGATATATATCTGTAGTTTATACCTCTAATATCTTCTGTGTTGTACACTTATTACTATCCTCCTTTTGATGATTTGTTTCTCTTTCACTCAAAGGTTTGCTGGTAGAGAACTCGACTTTGAGTTAAGCTCGCCTTTGTACATTTACCTTTTCTTTAATTTTAATTTTATAATTTGTAACTATTTGTACAATAAAGAATTAAGAATTAAGAAATCTTGAAATAACACTGAGGTGTCATCCGATACACTGATCTTCCTTAATATGCCAGTATGCGCACAAAAGTTGTAGATAATTATTGTCATATGGAATGCAGTGAGGTTAGCTGCTCCGCCATACGTGCGAGCGCTTGCCCCGTTGCTCATAGACTCACAACGCAGCGCCGCCCGCCATCTTACATCGACTATCTGTCATCGGTGATTCGTCATCTGACAGATGTCATCTGTCATCGCTTCAACTGAACACACTCGAGCAATCGTAGAGTATGTCTATGAAAAGATTACAAGGTTGCTAAAATGAAAATAACTGATCGCCATTTCATTTTCTGCTTTTCAAATAATAGGATACGACATATATAATTAAAATTACACGATAATTCCACGAAGGTATCGTTATAGTATCGTAACGCGTCGCGTTTGGGAATAGCGAATAAAGACTCACCTCCTCAAAGTTGGGCAACTTTATTATTCAAGTTATAACTTAAGATATTCTTGTCAACACAACTTTAATTATGAAAATTCCAATCCAGATCAATTAAGTTGCGTAGCAAACTTTACAAGATTAATTGCTTCGTGTTATTACTGTTAGTTGGAAATTGAAGGGGGGATGCAGTAGGGGTTTATTATATCTATCTATCTATATCATCACGCCAGATCCCTTGCGGGGTCCACTCCGATCTAGATCTCGAACCTATTCGCGCCTTTATTAAAAAGGCGTCAACACGTCACTTCGCGAACGCATCTACCCATGCGAATCCGTTAATCGTAGCCACCGCCGACTACGATCTCCCCCCTGACCCCTGCCGCCACCGCCGGCCGCCACATGTTCTCACCGACCCCCCCGATGCTTTGTCATCCCTTCTTTCCGCTCAGAATACGGGCGGCGAAGACGACGTAGTAGTAGATCCCCTCCCACAGCCGGCGGTTGACCGGTGCACTTAGTAGTGCACCCGTCCCCCTACAGCGACTGTCCCAACCGAGTCGAGTATGTCGCCATCATTCACACACACACACACACCCTTGCGGGGTAGGCAGAGAGTGTACACGGTTCCTTTTCTTACTGACCTCTCTGGCTTCCTCTCCTCTCATATGGTTTAGTCTTAGCGATAAAAGTACTTGGGCGATCGCTTCTATATTCTAGTGGCTAATAATAATGCGCGTTGCGATCACGAAGGCTTAAGTTCAAATCCTAACTCGGACAAATGTAACTTAACTATCTTAAAAAACTTAAAAATCAACATTAAACCACGATTAAATCAGAAAAATAATTTATTTCATGTGTAATATCTTCGTTAATCTAAGAACTTAGTATCGGAAACATTTTGTTCTACCTACCCCGTAAGGGATCTGGCGTGATGATATAGATATAGATAGGTTTTCTATCAAAAATCCCTATATCAGTCTTATTAATCTAAAAATAACAAAAGAAAGACGAGAAGAAATACATCTGCTATTGAGATGTTTCCAATAGAAAATCCACATTTTGTCCAGCCTGGGATACGTAACCAAGACCTCGTGATGGTCCATTATACGCCACTAGATCAAAGAGACAATCTAAAATAACATCCTATCCATGTTTATAAGGTTCAAAATCCAACGAAGAAAGTGAGTAAGTTCGCAGTGCGCTCCGGCGTTAAATTAAAAGAAGGCATTTGCAACTTTTGCATTTTAACATCAACCGCTATTCGTTACATTCATGAATATTCAGTTAATTAAATTAAAAAGACGCGTGTTGAGAAAATATATCACTGTTTACACGACGGCCCTACTGACTGTCCGACTTAAAAAAAAGAGTTGTGCGACGATTTAGCGCAGTGGTTAAGAGCTTAAGCCGTTCCGCCCACTGTTTCTTATAGTCGCGGGTTCGATTCCCTCACGGGACAAATCTTTGTGTGACTCACAATTATATGTTTCGGTCGGGGTATTTGTGTATGTAAATTTTCTTGTTTGTGAACGCACCCACGACACGGGAATCAATCCTAGTGTGGGCCTAAGTTTTATATAAGAAAAATAAAAAAAAATTGTGTGGATATCCTTATTTATGGGTCGCCGACGCCAATAAATCAATATCCGTTAATCGTAGTCGCCGCCGAACACGAACTTAACTCCCCTCCTATCAGCCGCTACCGCCGTCCGCGGCATGTTTCACCGACCCTCCCGATGCCCTTACATCCCTTCTTTCGGATACAGATACCGTACACAGGATCAGACACCGACCTCGCCGGCGAGGTCGAAGAATCCCTGGCCCGCCGGCCAGTGCAGAGCACCACGGCGAGACACCTAGTATACGCACTCCCCCATAGCGACTGCCCAAGCCCAGGCCGTTCCTCCTTGAGGCGCCCTTGAGCTATTTGCCCCTTGCCCTTCTGGCTCGAGCGTAGTGGTTGCACGCTCGCCCTCTTGTCCGTTGAAACAGTAAAGGCCCCACGGCCAACAGCGTAGATCATTCACACACACACACACACACACACACACACACACACACACACACAAAAAGCCAATTAAGCAATTCAGCTACAAATTTATTGTCTGACTACTCCACAAGGGATCTAGCGTGATGATATAGTAGGAATAGATACACACTTTTTTGTTATGCTCAAGAGTTTAAGAGCTTACCGCGATCGACTATATATGGCAGAAGCGGCGATGGGGGCCGCCACCCATCACGCCGGGCCCGAACTGGCGAGTCGTGGGGTGCAGAGTGCCGAATAGGCACCTGGAATGTAAGAGGTGGTATGGAAGATAAGATGCATGAGGTGATTGATGTAATGAAAGAGAGACGCCTGGATGCTCTATGTGTAACAGAGACTAAGCGAAGGGGCAGTGAAGCCTGTGATCTCCCTGACGGCATGATGGCTCTGTGGTCTGGAGTGCCACAAAGCGATCGTGCCAGCATGGGGGTGGGTATCTTGTTGTCCCGTCGCCTGGCCTCTGGAGTGAGAGATTATGGCCTGCATGATGCGAGACTTCTCTGGGTCCGCTTGAAACTGGGTGTCACTAGAGTGTTTTTGGTTGGAGCCTACGCTCCTGTAAGCTCGTCGACACCCCCGGACCTTGAGAAGTTTTGGGATAATGTCAGGGAAGTTCTGGATCTGGCTGATGCGAATGAAAAGGTTATTTTGTGTGGCGACCTGAACGGATGGGTGGGAACCAGGCGGCAAACTTGCGACGCTGCTCTGGGTCCTTATGGTGATAAGAGAGTGAATGATTCAGGTAAGCTTATTGTAGATGTGTGTTTGGAAAGAGGTCTCCTTGTGTCCAATACAATATTCCAACACAAGGATATTCATATGTATACGTGGAGAAGAAATGAACAGAAAAGCATGATAGATTTGATCCTGGTAGATAACCGTCTCCGAAGTAAACTTCAAGATACCCGTGCGTATAGAGGCCCCACTCTTGAATCGGACCACTATCTCGTAATTGCGCGGTTTAGTGGTTTGTTCAGGAAGTGGAGGCACTGGCGAGAGCGTATCCCCTTCGGAGGCCTTGAAAGAATCAAGGTTGAAAAGTTGCAAGATGAGAGCGTGAGGAGAACGTATGAAGACAGAGTCCGGGACAAGCTTTTGACAGCTGGTTCTTCGGACTCAAACATAGATGAATGCTGGAATTGTCTGAAAGAGAGTTTGGTAGAATCAGCGAAAGAAGTATGTGGCTGCTCAAAGAAGCATAGCACAGCAAAAGGGGATGCATGGTGGGACACAGAGTTAAAAAGCTCTGTAGAAAGTAAGAAGAAAGCGTGGAAGGACTATGTCTCTTCTTTGAATCTAAATGACAGTATGACGGAGATGAAGAAAGAAATATACCGGCAATGCAAGAATGCCACCAAAACCTTAGTGAAAGAAAAGCGTGAAAGAGCTAGTGTGATTGAGGAAGAGAGGCTGACGAAGAACTTCGAGAATAACACCAAACTCTTTTGGAGCAAGGTGAGAAAGGCTCGAGGTGATTCGTCAGGCTCCAGAATGGAAAAGATAAAATCTAAGGATGGTGACATTCTTGCAGACACACAAGCTGTGCTAAACCGGTGGAGTGAATACTTTGGAGAAATGTATGAGAATGCCCCGGATGCTGGTGCCACAGACGAGCCCAGAGGCGAGTTTGCGGCACCAGAATCTACAGAGGACATCACTATGGAAGAAGTTGAATGGGCGATACGAAGTATGAAAAATGGTAAAGCTGCGGGAATAGACATGATATCCGCCGAGATGATTAAATATGGTGGAACTTGCGTCCGGGACGCATTTTCGGTCCTCGCAAATCTTTGCTGGAAGACCGGTAGAGTCCCTACAGATTGGCGCCGCGCAGTCATAGTACCCTTGTATAAAGGCAAGGGCTCACAATATGACTGCGCCAATTACAGGGCCATCAGTTTGATCAGCTCGGCAGCTAAGGTGTATGGTAAAATTATTGAACGGAGAATGCGCGAGAAGTCCGATGGAGTGTTGTGTGAGGCACAGGGAGGTTTCAGGTCTGGAAGAGGATGTTCGGATCAAGTTTTCTCTCTCCGCAACATCGTAAAAAAGCATCTGGCAGTAGGCCGGAAGGTTTTCTGCGGTTTTGTGGACCTGGAGAAGGCGTTTGATAGAGTCGTGCGAAAGAGACTTTGGGACATTTTGCCAGAGTATGGTATAAACGGCACCCTGTTGCGAGCCGTCCAGTCCACCTACGTGGACAGCAAGGCATGCGTACGGGTGGGTGGTAACATGTCACCTTGGTTTGACGTTAAAATCGGCGTCAAGCAGGGTTGCGTGTTGTCCGCTAGACTGTTTATAGTGTATCTGGATAAAAGTCTTCAAAGACTGAATGCGATGACTGAAGGGGTAAAAATGGGTGATCTAGTGATAAACCACTATATTGTATGCAGATGACGCGGTTTTGATAGCGCCAACAGCCACTGATCTGCAAACACTAGTCACAGTTATGAGAGACGACTGCATGAACAATGGCTTACATTTGAACGTGAAGAAAACCAAAATTATGGTTTTTGAACGGGAAGAAACCAGAACGAATGCAAGGATTGTGGTTGGTAACGATGTGCTGGAGCAAGTGAATGAGTTTGTATATCTTGGATGCGCCTTTAGTAAGGATGGGAAATACACCGCTGATATAGAGAGAAGAGTGAATGCAGGTAATAGAGTGAATGGTGCGATGGGAAGGCTACTTGGGAGCCGGCACTTAAGCCAAAAGGCGCAGCTGGCCATGCATAACGGAGTGCTTGTCCCAACGCTGTTATATGGCAGTGAGAGTTGGGTATGTAAGAAGGAGAACGAAAGCAGGATAAATGCGGTCGAAATGCGATCTCTGCGGAAGATGTGCGGAGTCACGCTGACTGACCGTATTCGCAACAGCGTAGTAAGAAAGCGAGTAGGTATGAAAGATAGTATCGGTGTAAAGATGAGAAAGGGTATGCTCCGTTGGTTCGGGCATATAGAAAGAATGCCAGAAAAAAGAATGATAAAACAGATATACAATGCGAAAGTGGAAGGATGTAGGTGCCGGGGAAGACCTAGACTATCTTACCATGACCAAATAGACCGTGTCTTAGCTGAAGGGCAAGTCAAGAGTCTCCGTAACCGGCGAGTGTGTATGAGACGAACTATGAGAGTGGAGGAAGCCAGAGAGGTATGTAAGGAAAGATCCTGTTGGAACTCTGTACTCTCTGCCTACCCCGCGAGGGAGCTGGCGTGATGATATTGATAGATAGATGGATATAACAAGCGCTCGTAGCGCTGTGCGACTACGGTGTTCTTACCGATCACCAAGGTTAAACAGCGGTCGACTCGGTCGGCCTGAGATGGGTGACCGTTGTGGCATTTTCATTTTCAAGCATCTCCATGCTTCGGAAGGTATGTCAAGCCGTTGGCCCCGGTTACCACTTAATATGGTAATCGTTAAGCCGAGTTGCAAGCCTTATAGGTGGCTTGATAAGTTCCAACAGCAGGTGGCCACAAAACTCCTCCGACTCCACCAATCCGCACTGGGTACGCGTGGTGGAGTATGACCTGATCTCTCTCACCTCGATTTGTGAGAGAAGGCAAAGGCCTTCTCTTTCAAATCGCGCTCAATATTACACCTTTTCACCTGGGCCTTTGTCCAGCAGTGGGCAGTACAGGCTGATAGTGTAATATTGAGCGAGCGCCCAGATTAAATATGTATTTCATATAACGACGTATTTAAAGAAACCGATTTTATCATCTTCTAAAAAAAAACTAAACTATGAAATAAAAAACAGCTTTAAAATCATAGCAAATATCTTGATATTTGCTATGATTTTAAGTAAATTCTATTGACTAGTTCTTAAGCATATCGCATTGGAATCAGAAAATGTAAAGCAATAGTCACGCTTATATTCCCCAAGTGGGGGTGGCAGAGGTGTACTGAGTATACCCACTTTTCGCGGACAATGTTAGGTCCCATGTAATAGAGGGCAAGCCTATTTCCATACATCGGGTACAATTGCAGACTCCAGGCTCATACTGGGAATTTTTCGTTAGAAAATCTACATTTCTTCGACCTAGGATTTGAACCCAGGACCTCGTGATCACAAAGCGATGCGTTTTGCCACTAGACCAACGAGGCAGATTTTCTTTTCTATCGAGAAAATTTCCTATAATCGTTCCTCCTACCAGATTCTAATATGTACAGTCGAAAATCATGTTTCTAAATATTAAGTCTCTAATCCATATACTTCTTGAACTACATTGAGTACAAAAACACGTTTTTTCTCGCTGTGGCCCCTTAAATAAACGTCCACTGCAGAATATAGGCTTTCCGAAAAGATAGCCACGATGACCGATTCTGTGCTTTACATATTCGGGTTGTACCTGCCGCTTCAACTTGCTCATCATTCCATCTTGTAGAAAGCCTACCCACGTCTTCCGGTACGTGGTCGCCACTCGACGACATGAGATTTATGATGTTATTTCTAAAGTGTAAGTGTCTAAAGGATTCCGGATGAACCAGTCCCCACAAGCAGCACCCGTTCACGAGTATCACTACTGGAATAGCCATCCGCTCGACCATATTGGAGGGAAGGAAGTGACCCGAGCCAGACAGCCACCGCAAGCAAAAACATTTTACTGAGCATGACCCTTTTCATACTACAAATCTACTAAGTAATCATGAACGTAACAGCACGCTTTCTTGCTGATACCACGATAACGTCAAACGGTTTGTGTTTACCCCTTCCCCTAAAATCTCATTTTAAAATATCAAGGATGAATCTTTCTACCCCAACGGCCGTCAGTTCTACGAGCGCTATGCCCTGCCCATTTTTACTTAGGCAATTCTGAGCGTTACGTCGGTGACTTTTATTCTCCAGAAGATTTCCTTCTTTTATGGTTATGAGAGGACGTATAAGTTAAGTCCTTAGATTTACACGAATGATTTGATCCAGACCGATTTCGGCCATGGCGACTGCATGATCTCCGTTATTGTTGACAATCGTGCGCTCGCATGTGGCTTATGTAGCCAATCTCCTTGGTAAAGATCCTGGCACATTGCGGGCATATGAGCACACCGTTATTATAGGAATAATTGACCGTCACGAGTGGTCGGGCTTTCAATTGATAACGCTTTGCGTCTAGGTCAGCGCGTCGCTGAGCTTTAAAACTCCGGACTTTGGATTTAACCAAAGTCCTCCACTCCGATCGGTTAGCGGCTTGTTTTACCCACTGAGAGGGCTCTATGCCGCACGTCTTCATGTGGCACTTTAGCACATCTTTGTACCTAAGGAATTGTCCACCATGCTTGTGCTTGCCCTCCTCAAGTTCAGCGTAGAAAGTGCGCTTCGCTACACCCTGATCTGCTATCCGTGTCACGTGCCCGCTCCAACGAAGTTGACACGTGAGAAGCAGACACTTGAAATTAAAATAATTTTGTTGGATTTTATCGAGGTTTATTTTTGATTTTTAAGTTCCCGACGTTTCGTATTTTTCACGGATGTAGTACAAGTTTTCAAAAAGATGTTTCATACACCATTATTAGATTAGGTTATACCCACTACGAGTTGGTGGAGGCAGGTTTGTGGCCACCTGCTATTGGAACTTATCAAGCCGCCTGCGAGGCTTCCAAATAGTTTTACCGACTACCCACCACTTTAAGTAATAACCCTGCCTTCCGAGTACAGAGAAGCTCGAATATAAAAATGCAACCAATGACCATCTATCTCAGACAGACCAAGCCGAACGCAGCTTTATCTTGCTTATCGCTAACAACGGTCGTACATCGCTACCGCGCCTGAACTCGTTCGTTACTAGCTTAATATGAACGTAGCTTACGGTACGTAACATGATTAATTAATGCCACAACCACCCTCGAGATGTCATTCGAGGGTAAAAACATGTCGGGTTAGTAACAATACGTACAATAGAAGGGTGTGATAAAAAACTACCCCCTTTTTGCTATTGAGTATGTAACGTTTATATAGATATAATAAGCTTTTTTTTGAGACAAAATATAGCCTATGTTCTTGCCCTGGATAAAGTCGATATCCTTCCCGAACTTGATCAAAATCTGTGCAGCAAGTCAGACGCGAAAAGGTGATAGACCAGACATACAGACAGACAAAGTTACTTTAAAATTTATAATATTAGTATGCATATGACAAATTGAAAGCAATATGCCTGTCGGTCGGTGTAAGTTATACATTTCACCAAAATTATCTTTTACTTGTCTCGGAATAGGAGGTAAGCTTGCCGTGACAGGTTGCTCGATTGATATTAAATAAATTTTTACTATATAACTGCGTTTTTACCTATTTCGTTACTGTTTGGCACGCTTGTAACTGAACGATTTTTGTAACATGCCATAATTACAGAACACTTGGGGCACTGAATTCACCCGGACTCGCCTCACTAGTACTAAGTTTAGATAACACAGACATTGCTTCATTAACCTTTCTGTAGTTTTAATAAAGAAGGGGTGTGTTTGCCCCTCTCAACCCCTTGAGCCGTGTTCTGTCAAGGGGGAGGCGGCGTCAGGTATCTATTTCTCTTTTAATTTAATTAAAGGAAAATGTAACAGTACAGGTTTTTTTTTACAGAGAAGTCTGTAGGGAAATAATCTGTTGGAACTATACTATTCTCTGCCAACATTGCAAAGGAATTCATATGATGATATATATAGACAGACAGTAGTGGCATATATTAGAGTGTCTTTTACTAACGAAAAATCTTCTAATAACAGTATGGAGGCTGAAATCGTGTCCGGTATATTAGAAATAGGCTTGTTTGTTATTATTTTGTGACTCCATATGGTTGGGGGCAAGTTCCCTGATTGGGAGTGGCAGAGGTGTACTATGTACACCCATATGTCGCCGAAGATGTTAGGTCCCTAATTAATACGAGGCGAGCCAATTTGTCCGACTTAAGATTCGAATCCAGGACCGCATACTCACAATTAGGGTTGCCCGTACCCGTACTTTATTATATAGTATTGTACGTTATTTAGGATAAGTATACTTTATACTTTTTGGGAACTGCAAAGTACGCGAAAATATTTTTTTTCGCATAGTTTAATTTTTTAGTCATTCTGCACAAATCTTTAAAAAGAAAAAAAAAATCGCAATTTTACGTATAACGGCTGAGTGACTTAACTGAAGGCTTTGCAATTAAAAGCAAAGTGGATGATGTCTGGTGTCAAGCTCCGAATCTATGGTAAGCTAGATTTAAGAAAAAAAACATTGTCACATGACCTCTCAAACTTAAAGAAAATAGTAAATACTATAAACACTTTTTTCAATATATTTAAGTTATCATACACTGTAAACATGCTGTGAAGTTCAATTGCAGTGAGAACAGTGATTGAAAACTGCGAAAATTAAAAATTAAGTTTTTAAATTAAATCAATCAATCAATCAATCAATCAGCCTATCGCAGTCCACTGCTGGACATAGGCCTCTCCTAACACGCGCCATTGCACACGGTCCTCCGCCTTCCGCATCCAGTCTGTCCCAGCGACCTAAATTAAATAGTAAAGTGAAATAAATAATACCTTTTCTGTTCTGTTTTTGTTTTTTATAAACGTAGCCCCACACTAGGATTTATTCCTGTTTCGTGGGTGCATTGACAAACATGAAAATTCACATACACAAATACCCAGACCGGAACAAATAATTGTGGATCACACAAAGATTTGTCCCATGCGGGAATCGAACCCGCGACTATTAGACACAGTGGGCGGAGCGGCTTAAGCTCTTAACCACTGCGCTAAATCGTCCGTCATTCTTTCCGTCCGTCTTTATTTTTAAAACAATGTATTTTTTTGCCTACCTTTAAAAACCAATGCACTTTATTTTCTTAAATAAAAGGTAACTTTCTCACAATCCACACCATGAAGTCGTAGCATGGATAATTCATGCACTATTTTTTAATCAATTTGTACAATAATAAATTAGCTTATTCTTCCCCACTGTTGGCCAAAGGCCTTCTCTCATAAATCGAGGACAGAGAGATTAGGTTATACTCCACCACGCGGACCCAGTGCGGATTGGTGGAGGCAGGTTCGTGACTGCCTGCTGTTGAAATTTATCAAGTCAACTTGGCTTAATAACTACCACATGAAGAGGTGCCCGCGTGCCATCCGAAGCACGGAGAATCTAATATCAAAATTTCACAAACGGTCACCCATCTCAGACCGTCGGAGCCAAACGCTGCTTAACTTTGTAGTTCGCTAAGAACCCCGCCCCGCCACAACTTGTAAATGCATGGAATTTTCCTGAGACTTAAATAAATAATATTTACATCTACCCGAGTCTTAATATTAAATTCAGGCAATCATTGGGTGTCCCATCTCGACTTGAGGCAGTCCCAAATACCTTACCGACCCCCGGCATTACGAGTCACCGAGTAAGGTAAGTATAAATTAATTTATACCTGTCTTGGGGCGCTTAGGGGATACCTTTGGAATAGAATTTCTACGTCTGTGTACGTCAATAGATGGGGTAAGGTCAGTGAGAAGTTTATAAAACTCGTAAGTAAAGCGAGGCTTGTCGATAAAAAACTAAAACGCGCAAGAAGAATTATCACGGGCCAAGTAAATGAATATCCCTTAAACCCGTGTTTTTCCTGATGGTGGAAATAAAGAAGTTTCTCGACAACGTTACTCTAAAGTCAATCTCTTCGTGATAAGGGGGATCTTAGCATGAACAATTTGACGTTATCGAGTGTTACACGATTTTTATTTTTATATTCAATTATGGCTATAAAGTATAGATAATATAGTCCAATTTTGTTAGTCAATCATCATACTCGATCATTACTCGATATTTGTCATGTCAGTGTCAGAAAGTTAATGTCAAGAGGTGCTGTCATTCGAGTTTGAAAGATGTCTCTCTGGCCACAGGTCGGCCATTATAACGGACATCAGAGTATAGTCAGTTGGGAACGAGACGCCGTCATGAACAGATTAAGGCTGGTACTGTGATTTTGATAATAGTGATTGTGGTGAATGTGATTATATTTTGTTAAATTTATAGCAAAATCGTTATATTTTGCTTCCTTTCTGAGGCGTTTCGTTACACGAGAAAGTGTGCTGGCACGTTCATCTTTATGTACTAAATTTTGCAAACTTACAAGCTACATAAACTGTCTCAAAAGCCACTCCAATATCTCAGCACAAAACCTTCACACGGGTAAAAAAGAAAGCTCCTTAAGACCTCCTCCTCCTCCTCTTATACAAGGTGTAACATAATAAACGCAAGACCTGAAAGTAGTTTGTTCTAAATCGATAACTGAATTGATTCCAACAATTTTTAATGTATCTTAATTCTTTTTAAATTCGCAAATAAATGCTGTGACTTCTTTAGTGCATAATAACAAACGAAATTTATTCTTGATTCAAAGCAATAGGGAGATTTCAAATGCATTTCTGAAACGTATTTCTCAATACGCACACATACGCGTGCAAGTTTCATTGTTATTTGGGGTTTAAATTGCTTAAAAAATATAAATTTGGAAAATTGGTTTTCTTATTGAATTTGTGAAGCAATTCGACAAGACGGACAATTTAGCGCAGTGGTTAAGAGCTTGAGCTGCTACGCCCACTGTGTCGAATAGTCGCGGGTTCGATTCCCGCACGGAACAAATCTTTGTGTGATCCACAATTATTTGTTCCGGTCTGGGTATTTGTTTGTGAATTTTCATGTTTGTAAAACGCACCCACGACACAGGAATAAATCCTAGTGGGGCTACGTTTTTTAAAACAAAGAAAAAAGAAAAGAAAGAAAGAAAAAATTATCTAATCAGGGCTGTCTGAGGTCTGGCGCTATTTACGACACACCATGTATATTTAAAAAACTATGTGGATGCGCCACTGGCCGCATACCACGCAAGCCAAATTCCACTCTCCATTCCGATCTCGGTCTCGAACCTATTCGCGCCTTTATTAAAAAGGCGACAACCCGATATTTCGCGAACGCGTCTAATCATAAATCGTAGCCGGCGCTAAATACGAACCTAACTCCCCTCCCATCAGCCGCTACCGCCGTTCGACCCTCCCGATGCCCTTACATCCCTTCTTTCGGATACAGATACCGTACACAAGATCAGACACCGACCTCGCCGGCGAGGTCGAAGAACCCCTTGCCCGCCGGCCGGTGCATTCGCCCTCCCCCATAGCGATTGCCCAAGATGAGGCCGTTCCTTCTTGAGGCGCCCTTGACCTAGTTGCCGCCTTGCCCTTCTGGCTCGAGCGTAGTGATTGCACGCTCGCCCTCTTGTTTGGTGAAGCTGTAAAGACCCGGGGCCAATAGCATAGTTTTTTTTTTTTTAAACATAGCCCCACACTAGGATTTATTCCTGTGTCGTGGGTGCGTTTACAAAGATGAAAATTAACATACACAAACAAATACCCAGACCGGAACAAATAATTGTGGATCACAATTATTTGTTCCGCGGGTTCGATTCCCGTGCGGGAATCGAACCCGCGACTATTAGACACAGTGGGCGGAGCGGCTTAAGTTATTAACCACTGCGCTAAATCATCCGTCAAGATTATCCACACGATCATTCACACACACACCAAATTCCACATACATAACATCCAGCTAAATGTCTCATGCAACAGATTGCAGGAATATAAATAGTTTTTTTTTTTAAATGTGTCAAAAAGCGATCAGCGATTGTTCAACTTCTTTCATAAACTATATCATCTTAAAATATATTCTTTCATAAACCTGTAATTGACTTTGGGCTACCTATTTATGTATGTTAAGTTAATAAGAAGGCGTAGTAACTCGATAGAGGGGGGTGATGGCCGCTCAAGTAGTCATACTCGTGAACGGGTGCTGCTTGTGGAGACTGGTCCACCCAGAGTCCTCTAGCTTTTCATTATAACATACACAAAGTACACCTCCGGCACCACTGTTTGGCAAAAATACACGAAATTTACAGAACAGCTGCGACAAAAGATCATCACAACGACCCGCTTTGTGTTGTACCCGCGACCTTTACCAGGTCATCCTTTCACCTTTTGAAGCCTTGCCTACTCTCCATCATCGTCTTTAATCTTAAAATCGCACGTAAAACTCTTAAATAAAGCAATAAAACGCTTCCAAAGTGGATTTGTTTAGTTAATACCGTTAACTGCCGCCTAATTTAAACTAACGACTCGCAAAGATAACTGAATTGGGTTTTTGAGAAACACCAGATAAGAATAACTGAGTTAAGAATAGAAGGCTTAATAGGAAAATATTGGCTCAACGTAACCTTATCAAACTCAAATCGTTTATTCTGCATAAACGCTGCCTGAAGTGCTTACAAATTGTCATATTTACATTTTTTTTTAATCTACCACCGGATCGAAACGCGACCTCCACTGAGAAGATCCGGCGAGAAACGCAGCGGGCTTGTCTTTTTTGTCTAATTCTCCATTCATATTTTCATCATTTTTTGTATAGATACATATTTATATTATACAAAATCATTTATGCGATCCAGCTCCAGTGTGATGCCTTACAACTGAGATATAAGACTAATAATATTTTTTTAAAATTTATGTAATAATATTAAGTTTAGACCGTTGGACTGCAAAGTCAAAGGTCTCCAGGCACGCACCTCGGTCCTTTCGAAAGCATGTGCGTTTAAAAATTAATTATCACTTGCTTTAACGGTGAAGGAAAACATCGTGAGGAAACCTGCATGCCTAAGAGTTTCTTAAAGGTGTGTGAAGTTCGCCAACCCGCACTGGGCCAGCGTGGTGGACTATGGCCTAAACCCTCTCAGTTTGAGAGGAGGCCCGTGCCCAACAGTGGGACAGTTTCTTAACAGGGCTAATATTATTATATTATAATATTAAGCTAAAGGATTCTGGGTGGACCAGTCTCCACAAGCTTCTCGAGTATGACTACTTGATCAGCCATCACCTCCCCCGACCATATTAGAGGGAAGGAAGTGATCCGCACCAAATAGCCACTGAAAGCATAGACTTTTTAGTGAGCATGACCAATCCTACACCCCAGAGGACAGTCAGAAAAAGTCTACAAAAGGAGTATTACTTCGAACTCGTTTGGCACGGCACCGTACGCTTTGACATTTTTGTTTACATTAAAGACGTTTTTTATGACCAATATATATTTTTTTTTGTAATTTCTTTTTGTAATAAACCAGTTTTTTTTGGAAAAAAATTATTTAAAACTTGTAAAAAAAAAATGTAATAAATGTAAAAATAATAAAGTTCTGTTAAATACATTTTTTAGTATTTAGTTTCAATTTATTAATATTAAGTATATTTTAAATAAATTAGAACACATGTTTAGGGGTACAATCTACATATAGTCCGGCAAGGATCTTTTGGCCCCTGGATGACATAGACAGGGCGGCGTTGGTGTGAAAGTAGGGTTACCATTTCATAAAGTTTTCCTTTTTCCAGGGAAAAATTTCAACGAATGTGTCCACACGGTGAGACACAACTCGAGAGAGTTAACAAACTGAATCCAAATCCATGTGGAAGCAGTAAACCAAATGGAATTGACGGTCGATTTAGCGCAGTGGTTAAGAGCTTAAGCCGCTCTGCCCACTGTGTCTAATAGTTGCGGGTTCGATTCCCGCACGGATCATATCTTTGTGTGATCCACAATTATTTGTTCCGGTCTGGGTATTTGTGTATGTGCATTTTCATGTTTGGTACGCACCCACGACACAGGAATAAATCCTAGTGTGGGGCTTACGTTTTTATAATTAAAATAAAAAATAAATAAAACTATTTTTTCGGATTTTATCGCGGATTATTTTTGATTTTTAAGTTCCCGACGTTTCGAGTGCTTTGCAGCACCCATGGTCACGGGAAGGACTGAGGTGTTAGACGTCCAAAAGGCATAGTTGTTCCGGGGTACCCTTAAACTTCTTAATTATTTTTGTTGGTCCGATCTACGCAGAATGAGCTCACGGTGTCTTCAGGTCTTGCAGTGTTATGCTTGGTTTTGGATTTGATTATATTAATTACTGGATCCCAAGTCGATGGAAACACCCAGCCATCTTCTCTATCGAAAGTAGGATGTAGTAATAGAAAAAATAGTTTTATTTCATGTGTAATATTCGCGTAAATCTAAGAACTCAGTATAAATAAAATAAATTATAACAAAATAAAAAAAAAAAAGTTTCCTTCAAATGAAAAAAGAAATTGGATAAATTTTATAGTGAATGGCAACTCCACTGAACTATCATGTATTAACATTTCACTTTATGACAGTGTTGATTCCGATTTTGGCCTCGTGCCAAAAGATCCTCGTCGCAATATAAGTAGTAATAGTCAAATTTTGTATAATTTTGACTGTATTCGGTTTTGTCTGTTTTAATAAAATTTCTTGTCGAGAATAGTTTAACACAACAACTTGTACGAAGAAATAAGTCTAAAAGCGCCATATGTAACGTTGTTAACCCTCAAAGCGTCGATAAATAGGTTAGCACGAGTAATGAAGTTACCTGCTAGCCGTGGGCGGGTTGGAATATTGATACATTGTGGGGTCGTTTTGAGCTAATAGAAAACCTTTGCCGAGGTAACTATGATTCTAAAAGGAGAAGAAACGAGAGAGGTAAGATTAAACATACATAGGCAAGAAATAAAACTATTTTTTTGGATTTTATCGCGTTTTATTTTTGATTTTTAAGTTTCCGACGTTTCGAGTGCTTTGCAGCACCCATGGTCACGGGAAGGACTGAGGTGTTACTGCAAGACCTCAAGACACCGTGAGCTCATTCTCGTAATCAGTATGCATAGGCAAGGCCTGATGCAAAGAACCTGTTGGACCTCTATATCCACTGCCTTAGTTTCTCTGCGAGATCGAATCAAAAAATGAAGAGTTTCACAGGAGAAGCAAAGTCACCGATATAGCTCTCAGAATTGCCAAACTTAAGTGGCAGTGGGCACATTGCTCGTAGATGTGACGTTGGGGCAGAAAGGTTCCCGAGTGCCGACCTCGTACCGGAAGACGTGGAGTGGCCAGGCCCCCCACAAGGTGGAGCGATGACCAGGTGAAGGTCGCAGGTAGAAGCTGGATGCGTACAGCCCAAAGCCGACTGTTGTGGCGATCTTTGGGGGAGGCCTTTGTCCTGCAGTGGACGTCTTTCGGCTGATGATGATGATTCTCTGCCTACCCGGCAAGGGATCTGGGGTGATGATATACTTGATAGATAGCGAGGTGAGGTGCTCGTAGCTCTGTAGCATTTGATGTTCTTAGCGATCACCAAATTTAAGCCGTGGTTGCCACGGTAGGTATGAGATAGGTGACCATTTGTGGACCACTACCATTTACGAGCGCGCCCGTTCTTGGAAGGCACCCTAAGAGTTACGTATGGTCCAGGCTGCCACCAGTTCAGGTAGACGTTAATATAGAGTTGGAAGCCTTATAGGCCCTTGGATAAATAAAAACCGATTTGGCCTTTTACGATCATCCAAAATACTAAAAGGACTAGCGTAATTTAACTATTTTATCACTACACAGGTTATGGGAACTAACACGAGGCAATATTAATAGTAATAAAATTCACAAAATAAAATTCATAAAACATACGTTGAAAAAAAAACAAGAAATAACTTTCACATTTTATATTTGTTTAAAGATCATAAATTTATTCTACATAAATAGTAGTGAATCCCACCAACTTAAGGGCAAATCTTCTCTTATTATTACAATGTTTTTCGTCACTGAATTATTTTCCGTTACATTTCTTATATAAATACACATTTTTAACAAAATCTGCTTTACACAACACTTTTCTCACTACTCTTTTTGTTAAATGGCCGGAGCATCATCCTCTAACTACTGCAGAATATTGTCAATGTTACTTAAAAAACTAGACTTGATTTTTCTCAAATATATTTATAATCACTATGTCTGACACAATTGAGTTACGAACTTCAAAATGGAGAATTTGACGCCTGCACGTTACATGCCCGAGACCGAGTGTACTACAACTTCTAAAGTTAAATTAGGGGTCACAGTGGTTTATCTTCTGGACCGTAGAAGTTACATCTTACAACGCTGCTTCTCGATTTGTAATAAGAATTCTCTTAGGACCTGGATTGGTCCGTGATTTAATACTAGAACTATCGAAAGTCTGCGTTTTGGAATAAGACGGGTAGGGTATTGTTGAATATATACTTCCCATTGACGCAGAATCATGGAAAAATCGAAAATCTGTTGATTTGTGATAACATCACCTAAAAAAATCCTCAATTTCGACACGGGTGGTAGAGTTTTGAGTAAATACTTTCCTTTTTTCTTGACCGTTCATAGGTCTCTAGGTATTTCATGAAATATTGTACCCACAATTTTTATTATTTTAGGGAATAACTACGCCAAATAAGAAAGATCTTTTTAATAGAAAATACAGTGCATCTCTACAATTATTCTCTTTTACAAATAATAGCTAAAAACCCAATATAATAAGGGTAGTCGCGACTTCCCTCGCCGTGTACCCTCCTTAACTCTGAATACTTATAACGCCTGTTTACAAAGAATATTTTTTGAGGGAAAACGTCGACTGCCTGAATAAGCTTTTGTGTATTTTAAGGTAATATTTTTTACCCAACTGTTTCAAAGGAAGTGTGACGGTTTTCGATTGTAGGTACGCCTATTTCTATATTTGTGTCAAAGCTGTCAATGTGTTTGATGTCAATTGCAAATAACAATTTACTCTGAACAGACGTCTTTCTATTAGAATATACACGAATTCTAAATAATACATACGAAAATTTAATACATACGAACATACGGAAAATAGTGGTCCTTCGAGCCGGATATAAACCAGTGACCTATGGATTTGAAACGTTCTTAGCCTAAATCCATCCATCAGATAGAAATTTTTAGAGGCCGAAACTGCTCGCGTCCGTGGGACTTACGCTCGTTCTCTACTCATGGTCCCTGGGAAAAACAATTATCTTAACGAGCAGCACCTGCATCGATTCCTGCGAAAATTCTCATTTTAAAAAAAGTAACTAAGGAGTTACTTACCTTTCTTCTCCGCAGAAATGACATTGCGATCCTATGGTATAGTCATAAGTAATTGCTATCGTTTTCTTTCTTGGCTGTACACCGAAAAATGATGAATCAGAATCAGAATATTTTTTATTCATGTAAACCATTACAGTATTTATGAATCGTCAAAATAGTAACAAAGACTCTACCATCACTTCGGAATGTCATTCCTGTGGAGAAGAAGGGCAAGAAACTCCACGGTTACTCTTTTAAAATAGTATTTTTACAATTTTTCCATCTACATTTTGTTGTGGGGTATGGGAGAACAATGTAGTATCAGGTGAGTCTAAATTATATTAATGTTCTAATTAAATTAACCAAGTTAAACTATTCATGTGAATGGCTACATGGTTCTCTCATTTACAGATAAAGAAATGAGGAAGAAAAATGAAAAAAAATATTTAACTACTAGAAGGAAGAGAGGGAATAATAAATAATTATAGCTGAACATGTTATCAACATTCTGGTGGAGCTGGAACAACACCTATCCAAGCAGTGTTATCTTTTAAGTAATTATCTAGAGTATAGTAAGCTCACTTGCAGAGCTTTTGCTTTTGCAGAGATGATAATGATTCTTTTTAAATGACGACACCTAAATATAGTAAGAGCAAAAGAAAATACAAGCGAGAGCTTTTCAAAAGAAAATACAGTGAGTCTACAATTATCCTCTTCTACAAATAGTAGAAAAAAACCCAATATAATGAGGGTAGTCGCAACTTCCCTCGCCATGTACCCTCCTCAACTCTGAATACTTTAAAGCCTGTTTATCAAGAATATTTTTTGAGGGAAAGTGTCAACTGTCTGAGTAAGCTCTTTTGGATTTATGGTTTTTTATTTGTTTATCGACTGACGCAGAAGGAAATTTATTTTTTCGAGTATATGTATGTATGTGAACTTTTTGATATAGTCTGTAGCCTAATGTTGAAATAGGTAAATCTCCTTAATTGCTGTGTCCGACAGTGTCCATAATTGTTACCTACCTAGCTTATAGGCCGATGAATGTTATCATATGACCTGCATTGACGGTGACGGTGCATGACGGACGATTTAGCGCAGTGGTTAAGAGCTTAAGCCGCTCCGCCCACTGTGTCTAATAGTCGCGGGTTCGATTCCCGCACGGGACAAATCTTTGTGTGATCCACAATTCTTTCTTCCGGTCTGGGTATTTTTTTGTGGATTTTCATGTTTGTAAACGCATCCACGATACAGGAATAAATCCTAGTGTGGGGCTACGTTTTCAAAAAAATAACAATTGTGGAACGCAAAATCCTATTAATATTATAAATGTGAAGGTTGTATGTTTAGATTTTTGGATGTTTAAACGTTGCATAACAAGTTTGGCAACATATGTTCCTTGTTACCGCATTACTTTTGTTCAGGAACAGATGTCACAGCATGTGTGTTGTGCACCAAAATAGAGAAACAATGCATGGAACCTGTTTAACATGCTGCGACCAACTAAATATATGTGGACGATAAAGGCACAGAGTGACATAAGTTGCAGGGTATTTGTCGAGCGACGTCGCTCAACGTTACGTCACGTCTCAAGCGACACGTGTCGCGGGACATATGCCCCCTAATCAAGGCCTAAAGCTTCGTTTTCATCAGTATTTCATCGCTGTTGTTCCTGAATATGTCGAAGTGTGTAGTTCGGAATATTTCCGAACTCCACACTATGACGTTAAACTGAGTTAGAAGCCTTATGAGCTTGATAAGTTTCGACAGCAGGTGGCCACAAACCTGCCTCCATCAATCTGCTTTAGCTCTGTGTAGTGGACTATGACCTGATTTTTTGTTATATAGGCTTGTATAGGCTGATTTTTTTTTTAAGAATCGTAGCCCCACATCTTGATTTATTCCTGTGTCGTGACATGAAAATTCACATACACAAATACCCAGACCGAAACAAATAATTGTGGGTCACACAGATGGAAATCAAATACGCGACTATTCGACCCAGTGGGCGGAGCGGCTTAAGCTCTTAACCACTGCGCTAAATCGTCCGTCGATTTTTTTTAGTAATGTAGCTACGCCTGTAAATTATTCGAGGATACAAATCGACAGTCTGTTGACTGGCCTATAAATTATTTATAGGCAGTGGCACAGTATAAATATATTTTAAACAGTAGACCATCTTAGTACTTACGGTTCGAATAAGAATCATGCACACAGACGCGCGATCTACGCGGCTTCTTGGCGGGTGCGGTCGCGGTACACTTAAGAGTTCGGTCGAGAAGTCGCGTAGAGCACACATCTGTGGTGTTACGACTAGACTTATCCTAGTTGTAGTCTTCTTTTCTATATATGATCTGCCAATTTTTGTATTTCTTTCTTTGCAAGGGAGGGAAGTTTGATTTTTTTTTACTCCTCCTGTTTTCTTTTCTCTGGCAATTAAAACGCTCACCGGGACACCTCAAGGTTCAAACCTTGGTGTCATCTAAGGAGACCATTGTGAATCCTAGCTTACAGGAGTTACAGTGTGGGAGTATGTAAAGGGCTTAGGCCCACAAAAAAAATGTGTTCAGAACGCGCGTCTGTGTGCGTCATTCTTTATCGTGTTTCCATTTCCGGTTACTTATTATTTATTTTGAGTAAAAGAGTATTCTAGAGTATTTATCAGACTTAGACAGATAGTACTTAATTTGATTTGTTGAATTACCGGAAACGCTGAATTTAAATGCAATCTGATTTAACTCAATTACAAATGTTTTACAAAAAAAAAAAAAAACATTTAATAAGGCTGGCCATTTTTGAGTAAGTTTGGAGCGCTCAAACGGTGAAGACGTAAATATCGGTTGACCTGGACTTATTTAAACGTGTATCGTGTACCCACAGGAAAAAAAATGTCCGAGATCAAAGGTGTTATGATATCCATATATCAAAGGCCTTTTATGTGATTCGGTACTAGATGTTCTACTGTTTACGTTATGTTTACTGTGGTAGTAGTCGCAATGGCGGCGGTTCCTATAGCAACCACCAAGGAGACGGGAGGAAACTCACTAATTTGATGTCGCGTCTACGAATTATATTTATTATATTCAAATATCTCTGAGTTATTCTGTGTTTACCGAAATGTTATAAATAGTTTGCTTAACGATCCTCAATTGATTTAGCTTTATATGGCATTTCTCTTCCCCCTTGATGGGTAGCCCCACACTAGGATTTATTCCTGTGTCGTGGGTGCGTTTACGAACATCATAATTCACATACACAAATACCTAGACCGGAAAAAATAATTGTGGATCACACAAAGATCAGTTTGATCAGCTTGGCAGCTAAGGTGTATGGTAAAATTATTGAACGGAGAATGCGCGTGAAGTCCGATGTCCGATGTGAAATATTGTGCGAGGCACAGGGAGGTTTCAGGTCTGGAAGAGGATGTTCGGAGCAAGTTTTCTCCCTCCGCAATATCATAGAAAAGCATCTGGCAGTAGGCCGGAAGGTTTTCTGCGGTTTTGTGGACCTGGAGAAGGCGTTTAATAGAGTCGTGTGAAAGAGACTTTGGGATTTTGCCAGCGGCACCCTGTTGCGAGCCGTCCAGTCCACCTATGTGGACAGCAAGGTATGCGTACGGGTGGTTGGTAACATGTCACCTTGGTTTGACGTTAAAATCGGCGTCAAGCAGGGTTGCGTGTTGTCCGCTAGACTGTTTATAATATATCTGGATAAAAGTCTTCAAAGACTGAAAGCGATGAATGAAGGTGTACAAATGGGTGGCTTAGTGGTAAACCTTCTCTTGTATGCAGATGACGCGGTTTTGATAGCGCCAACAGCCACTGATCTGCAAACACTAGTCACAGTTATGAGAGACGATTGCATGAACAATGGCTTACATTTGAATGTGAAGAAAACGAGTAGGTATGAAAGATAGTATCGGTGTAAAGATGAGAAAGGGTATGCTCCGTTGGTTCGGGCATATAGAAAGAATGCCGGAAGAAAGAATGACAAAACATATATACAACGCGAAAGTGGAAGGATGTAGGTACCGGCAAAGAGCTAGACTATCTTACCATGACCAAATAGACCGTGTCTTATCTGAAGGGCAAGTCAAGAGTCTCCGTAACCGGCGAGTGTCTATGAGACGAACTATGAGAGTGGAGGAAGCCAGAGAGGTATGTAAGGAAAGAACCTGTTGGAATTCTGTACTCTCTGCCTACCCCGCGAGGGAGCTGGCGTGATGATATAGATAGATAGACACAAAGATTTGTCTCGTGCGGGAATCGAAACCCGCGACTATTAGACACATTATTTAAAAATACACCGTCACGCCTATATTCCCCAGCGGGGGTGGCAGAGGTGTACTGAGTACCCCCACGATTCGCCGACGATGTTAGGTCCCATGTAATAGGGGGTGAGCCTATTGCCATATACCGGGCACAATTCCAGACTCCGGACTCATACTGGGAATTTTTCGTTAGAAAAACTACATTTGTCCGACCTAGGATTTGAATCCAGGACCTCGTGATCACAAAGCGATGCGCTTTGCCACCAGACCAACGAGGCAGTCATAAATACATAAATAAGCAAATACCTTTTTAAAAACCAGCTTTTGTGGCAAAAACACAACAAAGATATGGCATCCTTCTGGTTTCATCATCAGACCAGCTCCATGGTACCATATTATTGCATTGTAACCGATTTTACAAACGTATGCTGAATTTTAGCTCAATCCGATACCCGCAAGTGCTTGAAAAATGAATCACAAAATTAATCATACATCTGAACCAGACAGACAGACATACGAAAATTGCAAGTTAAGTAAAAGCTTGGTAAGAAAACTGCCTTATTGGTCTAGTGGCGTACGATACATATCACGAGATTCGAATCTTAAATCAAACAATATATGCTTTTTGTAAGTAAATTAAAAGGTGAAAGTGTATTCAAAACAACGTATGTCACGATTTCCGGTTACAAATGACTTATTATGAATTGTCAAAGTATTTTATCTGACTTTTAATTGTTAAAGAAAATAAATAGTTCATTTGATTTGTTGATTTAACGTAAGCGCTGATTATAATGGCATCTGATTTGACTCAACTAAAAGTATAAATTGATCAGGACAGCCATTTTTAAGTTAGTTCGATTCGAGCGCTCGATCGGACCAGACGAAAGAATCGGGTGACCTGGATTAATGATCGAGATTAAAGCTATGAAAACTTTATATTTAACGTGTTTTATTTGCTTCTTCACACGTATAAACGAAAGTGTATATAACATTCATTACCGTACAAAAGTGTGAGGAACGCCCAAAGCGAGGAGCAAGCGAGAAAAGGAAATGAAAGTAAACCGCCCATTAGTTTCCTCGCAAAAGTTACTTGAGGCGAAAACCCGACGGTTATTCATAACTCGCTTACAATCGTACAACCTGTTCATAATAATAATAACTTAGCTATGTCTTTCCCTTTGCTGAACAAAGGTTTCTCACAAATCGAAGTGAGAGAGAATAAAAGACACCCCACCACGCGGACCTAGTGCGGATTGGTGGAGACAAGTTTGTGGCCACAAGCCATAAGGCAACTTGGCTAGTGTTGTAAAAACGCTCGAGTCGGCGCTTAAAATGCTCGCGTCTTCTACGTGTTTCAGCGCTCGTGAGTGTCGACTCAGCGCTAAACGCTCGACTTCAGCGCTCATTTTTACAACACTAAACTTGGCTTAATGACTACCACATGAATTGGTAACGTAGATTTATAGCTTATCATGTCTTAAGAAGAAATCAGAACGAATGCAAGGATTGTGGTTGGTAGCGATGTACTGGAGCAAGCGAATGAGTTTATATATCTTGGATGCACCTTCAGAAAGGATGGGAAATACACCGCTGAAATAGAGAGAAGAGTGCAGGGAACAGAGTTAATGGTGCGATGGGCAAGCTACTTGTCCCAACGCTGTCATATGTCAGCGAGAGCTGGGTATGGTAGAAGGATAATGAAAGTAGGATAAATGCGGTTGAAATGAGCTCTACGGAAGATGTGCAGAGTGAAGCTGACCGACCGTATTCGGAACAACGTAGTAAGAAAGCAAGTAGGTATGAAAGATGGTATCGGTGTAAAGATGAGAAAGGGTATGCTCCGTTTGTTCGGGCATATAGAAATAATATCAGAAGAAAGAATGACGAAACAGATATACAATGTAAAAGGATGTAGGTACCGGGGAAGACCTAGACTATCTTACTATGACCAAATAGATCGTGTCTTATCTGAAGGACAAGTCAAGAATCTCCATAACCGGCGAGCGTGTATAAGACGAACTATGATAGTGGAGGAAGCCAGAGACGTATGTAAGAAAAGAACCTGTTGGAACTCTGTATTCCGCCTACCCCGCAAGGGATCTGGCGTGATGTAATGGATAGATAGATCATGCCTTCCGACACACAAAGATGTTTGAAAATGGAAGTGCCACCAACGGCCACCCATTTCGGACTGATTGAGCAGATCGCGGTTTAACCTGATGATTTCTACAAAAACCGTGATACTATATCGCTACGTATACCTCAGTTGTCCCGTTGCTGAGCAAAGGATTCACAAATCGAGGTGAGACAAATCTTACATCAGCACGCGGCTCCAGGTTGGAACTTATCAAGCCTTCCAACTTGGCTTAACGACTGAAGTAGTCGGGACCTGTTTGAGTTTAGTGTAGTTGTAGTGTGATATCATTTTGATGAAATGTAGATAAAGTATTACTCTGTAAGGGATCTGGCGGTTTGATATAGACACATAAAGTACCCCCCTGCACCGACATCAGCAGGGGGGCCTCCGAGGTCGCGGAAGCAAGGGGCAGGGGCCCTGAGCGTCTTTCACGAGCATCCCGAGGAGGACGGCGGCGTGGTGTCGCCCACGTCGCCGTGAGCACCGCGTCGGTGCGGGAGGGAACGCTAAAGTCGAGCGTTTAGCGCTGAGTCAACGCTCAAGAGCGTTGAAGCACGTTGAAGACGCGAGCGTTTTAAACGTCGACTCGAGCGTTTTTATACGGATTCCATACGGAGATCTCGGACCCCTACGGAGTCTCGCGGAAGTCCTATGCAGGATTTTCCCCAAGTAAAAAAAGACACATAAAGTATCAAGCCCTTTTGACTATTCCTACGCGAAGGTCTATGATCGAAATGTGTCATCGTCTTAGTGACTAAAATTCACATCGATTAAAAGTTCCTAAAAGCCTAGCAAATTAATTCACTCTGCAACTTCTTATAATACTAGGTATCAGTATATATTGAAGAAATTGCAGAAAAAATAACAAATACAAGTGAATCCACGTGCCATAACTAGGTAACTAAGAAAACAGTCGGTACGACACATCATCAATCCTCGCTCCGCGGCCGTATTACGTTTCGGAGCATACATAGCCATCAATTGCTATCGATAATTATCATTGATTTTGTTTAACCTTATAATTTATTGATTTTATTTGGATCACATACGAATGACATATATCATGAAAGAAACGAACGTGTTTCGTGACTAACTAAATAAAGATAACCATATTTGAAAGTTTAGGTATCGGATAGAAAATATAATACCACACTTCCCACAGAAGGTGAGAAGTTGTATGAATCCTACTTCCTACTAATATTACAAATGTGAAAGTTTATATGTTTGGATGTTTATTACTTAAACACGCAAAAACTGCTGAACGGATTCAAATGAAATTTGGCACACAGTTTATTACCTGGAATAACACATAGGATACTTTTTTGCTCGAATAAATTTAAGGTTCCTGTTAAAAGACCACGCAGACGCAGTGGCGGGCAGAAACTAATAATTAAATATTTAGAAAGCGGTTGTAGTCATGATAATAGGTTCATGCCTCAATCACAAGGGCTTTTTGTAAATTAGGTGAGTATATCTTATCTTAATATTGGCTTACCGGACCGAGGAGCACTTCGACCCGATGGGATCTTTTGTGTTGTCCTTGCCCTAATGCTCTTACGTACCTGAAGTGTCCAATACTCCCTGTATTAGGTTGTAAATTCCAGCAGGGGGGCAAAGCCGTAGTTTTTCTGGGTTTGGATAGGCCAATCCCAGTAGCTTCATTCGCCGCGTAGCCAGAGCGTCGCAGTGACAGAGGACGTGCTTCATGGTTTCAGTTTCCGCATAGGTTCATCTTGTGTAGATGTTCTTTCGTGCCATAGTAGCCTGTGAATGCTCCAGTTATTTGCCTTAGTTGTAGTCTACTGTATTTTAGTAGTATCTTGCTGTCGCTCTCACACCATGCGGAGAGAAATTCCTTGAAGTGTCTAAGCTCTGTGTGTGTTTCCCATTCCCAGGTAAGTATATAGTAGTCCTTGTAGACTTGAAAGGTATTTTTAATAGAATCTTGCTCTACCCAAGGAGTTATACAATCTGTCTTGTAGATGTGTTTAAAATTACGACATTTATTTTACTTACACAAAACCTAAACCAAAACAAATGTGTGTGGGGTCACACAAAAACTTTTCTTTCCGGCGATCACACCCGCGTAAACGGAGTGGCCTAGAGTCTAATTCACTAAGACGTTTCACTGAATAAATTACTTTATAGACCTTCTAAAGTACTCTCTTTATACTTCGCTAAACAAAATGCTGGTAAGTAATTAAACGTATCAATACACATCAATCGTTTAAAACAAACTTTTGTTCTCAAACTCGAAAAATAACTCCCGTATCTCTCATCTCTATTTTATGAGAAAACATCACAGCAAATTTGTTTTTAAACTTTAATTGCTTGTACAAACAGACAGCTAATATAACTATATCTAATAGAATGCTGTCACTGCCAAAATGTCGGTATGATGAAGCCTTTTCAACTTTACAACCAAAATTCTCAAAAGTTTAATGACGTTTCAAAACCCAATTAAGGGTTCTTACTCGCTATAACTAGACACGGCGCGTTACAATTATGTCGTGAAATGATAATGTTATGGTATTTTGTATATCACTGATCACCATTGCGCGATAATTTCACGAAGTTATCGTAACGCACGACGTTACGTGTTTACTTGGTCATAGCAAATAAGGGCCAAGGTTGTCGGTGCGATGTAATAGGGTTTATGTAAAGTATCAATGAAATTCAAGAAATAAACTGGTCTACACACCTAGATCAAACTGACGTAGACAAAGCCGCAAGTACCTTTATGAACATTTTGAATAATACTATTAATAAACATACTCATGAAATAACAATCAGTCGATCAAAATTTAATCTAAAGCCGTGGGTAACACCGGGATTACTGCGCTGTTCGAAACATAATCACTTAATAAATGCAACACACACTTTTCTTCTGTGGGTCAAGGTTTACCTGACATCATTCTGAAACGGACCAAAACAGATGAAAGAACTCTGACAGCTGCCATAAATTCCCAGAAAGTTTCTCCTAACTCTTTTTTCATGGAACCGACAGACATCAAAGAAGTGAAAGCTATGATCATCAATTTACAACATGATAAGTCACCTGGTATCGATGGAATCAATAATTATCTTGTTAAAGCTATTAGTAACGTTATAATTGAACCTCGTACTAATATTTTCAACTTAAGCATGACGACAGGAAAATTTCCGAAAAATTGGAAAACTGCTGTTGTGTGTCCAACATATAAAAATGGTCCTAGGAATTGTCCTGATAATTATCGTCCTATTTCTTTGTTAGGAATATTTTCCAAACTTTTGGAAAAAATTGTTAGCAAGCGTCTAGTCAAATATCTAGAACTCAATAATCTGATTTCTACAAAACAATTTGGATTTCGACAGGGCATATCAACTATTGATGCTGTTATAAATTTAACATCTTCTATAGCAACGAAACTTGATAACTCTATTAATTGTGTTGGAGTTTTCTTAGATTTGGCAAAGGCCTTCGACACAGTTTCAGTTCCGATCCTCTTGAAAAAATTACACCTAAAAGGTATTCGAGGCATTCCGTTAGAATGGTTTCAAAGCTATCTAACGGATAGGAGACAGTGTTTAAGAGTTACTGGCCGACTAAGCGACTCGTATTGTGTGAATTATGGGGTCCCTCAAGGTAGTATCCTTGGACCTACTCTATTTAATATTTATATGGACGATTACTCAATTTACAAATTGAAAATGCAGAGATTTTATGCTATGCAGATATGCTGTCGTACTTTTTCAAGGTTTGACCTGGCAGGACACAATTTATAATGCAGAGTTTGGTATGACTGAAATATTAAACTGGCTAAATAGGAATCTTCTTACACACAATACCAAAAAGACAAATGACATCTGTTTTCACAAAACCGCAGCCTCCGCACCTCCTTCTTCAATTAGCCTTCGATTACATACATGTAATAATATCTCTAATGCAACATGCTCCTGTGAATGTTTGAACAAAATTGCATCAACAAAATATCTGGGCGTAATGATAGACCAAAAACTTAATTTTCAGCAACATATTGAACTAATATCTAATAGGGTCCGGAAATCAGCTAATATTATTAGACAGCTGCGCAATTCTGCTACTATGGACACGTTAAAATTAACATATTATGCCCTTTGTCAACCTGTGTTGACTTATTGTATAGTATCCTGGGGCGGTGCGGCCAAAACCCATATATTACAACTAGAACGCGCCCAAAGGGCAGTACTAAAAACCATGCTCAAAAAGCCTCGAAGATACCCAACCGAACAACTTTATAACGAAGCCCGATAATTAAGTGTCCGTAGACTTTTTGTTGTCACGTCCTCTCCTGCCACGCATAAGTCAGTTCTTCGGTCACCATTTTATCCTGAAATGCTTACGCGACGACTCTTCCGTATCCCATTGCCCACCATTCATACTTCCTTTGCAAAAAGACTTCACCCATATATCTCTGCAACTGTTTATAACCATGTGGTTAAATTTATTGATCTCCGACGTTGCTCAATAGCTCAAGCAAAACAAAAAATCCTAAACTAATACATTAAGCTATATAACTCTGATATCTATATGATAACTTTAAACAATATATTTTATATATGTATTATAAATAAACAATTATATATACATATAGTATTACTATTCATGTATTAAATATATATATATACACATATTTAACATTATCTTAGGCACTAGTTATACTTACTTTAAACTAAACTAAAACGATAAAGTTACAGTAATTTTAGTTATGTTAATTTTTAGTTTTTTACTTTATTTCGCAAAGGTACGATTTTTGTTTTATTTTTAATATGTAAGATACAATGCCACATTTTTTATTTTATGTTCTGTATTTTTTAAATTACTCTATGCCTTGTGTGTGTAGTACTGGAGTTAGCGTGTACTAGATTAATCAGTGTATGGGACCCCACGATACAGGCTTGCCTAGTGTGGGGACCATGAATAGAGTTTCACTTGTAATTCCTACAATGTACAAATAATATTATTTTTTGTGATCTCATTATTAAGTTTGAACATTATTTGTATGAACAATAAATATATTTTCATTTTCATATACCGGGCACAATTCCAGACTCGGAACTCATATTGGGAGTTTTTCGATCGAAAACCTGACTGACTTGCCTGCCTCGTTGGTCTAGTGGTAAAGCGCAACGCGGGGTGACCACGAGGGTTCAAATCTTAAGTCGGACAAATGATATTTTTCTAAAGAAAACTTCCCAGCATGAGGCCGGAGTCTGGAATTGAGCCCGGTATTTGACAATAGGCTCGCCCCCTATTACATAGGTCCTAACATCGTCGGCGAAAAGTGGGTGTACTCAGCACACCTCTGCCACCCCCGCTTGGGTAATATAGGCGTGACGGTGTTAAAAACCTACATTTGTCCGAGCTATGATTTGAACTCAGGACTTCGTGATTGCAATGCACATTATTCGCCGCTACACCAACGAGGCAGTCGAGCATCAAATGTTATATATCTAAAGAAAGGAACTGCAAGTGAAGGCAATAAATTGCATTTAAACACTTTCTATGACACTTAATAAGTGCCATCGGTAAATATCGGAAAACTGCACCTTGTCTGCGATAGAAATAGTTGATGAAAACTAATGTGGCTGTTAACAAATATTGATACAGAACGTAATTGAGTTCAGGGAATCGCGAAGTAATATAGGCGGCTTAATATGCATTGTGTATAAAATAGGCCATAGAATAGGTTAATGGCTAAACTTATTGAAATTTAGAGATGTGAATTAAAATTGGCATTTAGTTTTAAATTAGGCCAAGATATAGGCGTATGGCTACATTTATCGGCAGTTTTACTGGCATTCAGATAGTTGTGAGTTAAATTACCTTAGCATTCTGAATTAACATAGGCATAACTATAACTACACTTTTCAACATGCTTGCAGGCATTGAAATAAGATAGGTAATAAAATGGGACTATGCATTAAAATCTGCCAAGGAATAGGCAATTGGCTGCGTTTTTTGCTATTTTTAACAGTTGTCGCCACATTTAGGGAGTTTTGAGTTAAAAATTGCTTTCTATGTTAAAATAGGCCGAAGTAAAGGCGAGTGGCTATATTTATCAGCGTTGATGCAGTTCTGTCGGCATTCAATGAGAGTTCGTGACTTATAATTGGTATTCTGAAATAAAATAGGCAGAGGAATAGGCGAGTAGCTTCACTTATCGTAATTTAAGGTAGTTCTACCAGCATTCAGGTGGTCTCAAATCAAATGGACCATGAAATAGGTATACAAGAGTTACAACAGATTATTTCTCTACAAATTTCTCTTGCTTCTCCTACTCATAGTTCGTTTTATAGCCGATTACGGAGACGCTTGACTTATTCGAAACAGATGGATAAAATGCAATTTTTCGATAGAAAAGTCCTTCCTCGGATAGGATAAGATAAGATTTTTTGTCCGTCCTAGGATTCGAACCGACACGTAGTTATAGATGGCTTGGTCCAGTGGTTAAGAGTTGCAGCCCAATAGCCCGGGGCTTAAGAATACGGGCTAACTGGCGTCCCCCGCCGTAATATCTGGCGGGGGATTCCCCCTGTATCAACATCAGCAGGGGGGTCTTCGGGGTCGCGGACGCAAGGGGCGGGGGCCTTGAGCGTCCTTCACGAGCGAACCCTAGGAGGACGGCGGCGAGGGGTGACCCGCGGCGTAGTGTTGCCCACGTCGACGTGAGTACCGCGTTGGTGCGGCGGGGAGCGTGTCATCAAGTCTCCCCCCGATGGCGGGCTCTTCAAAGCGCGGCACAAGAGGGGCACCGGTGCGTTCCATACGGGAATCCTAGAGCTAGAGCCCCTCCAAAGTGCTGATGTCGGCCACCCTGGGGTTTTTAGTCGATAGGAATCCGACACGCCCCGCGAGTTGCCCCCGAAGTTCGCGGAAGTCCTATGCAGGATTTTCCCCAGGAAAAAAAGTGGTTAACAGTTTAAGTCGGATCGAGTAGTCGGTTCGATTCCCGTACAGAACAAATCGTTGTGTGACCCCACAAATAATTGTTTCGGTCTGAAAATCAATAATATAATAAGATAATGTAACAGTAGTCACGCCTATATTCCCCAAGCGGGGGTGGCAGAGGTGCACTGAGTACACCCACTTTTCGCCGACGATGCTAGCTCCCATGTAATAGGGGGCGTGTAATGTTACAGTAGTAATATACTTTTATCCATGTACTTTAAAGCATCCGGTGCATTTTACAAAATACATTCGTAACAAACAAACAACACACACACAAACATAAACTTAAAATTTCAATGATTAAATATCAAACATTATAAATTACTATGTTCTTTTCAAGTCAAGGATAATAATAATAATAATGTCAAAGAATAACAAAATAAAATAAAATGTACAAAAAAAAATCCAATGTATAATATAATCAAAAATATTTAAGGCATTTGATAGAGTTGTGCGAAAGAGACTTTGGGACATTTTGCCAGAGTATGGTATAGATGGCACTCTGTTGCGAGCCGTCCAGTCCACTTATGTGGACTGCAAGGCATGCGTACGGGTGGGTGGCAACAGGTCACCCTGGTTTGACGTTAAAATCGGCGTCAAGCAGGGTTGCGTGTTGTCCGCTAGACTGTTTATAATATATCTGGACAAAAGTATTCAAAGACTGAAAGCGATGAATGAAAGTGTACAAATGGGTGCCTTGTGGTAAACCATCTACTTTATGCAGATGACGCGGTTTTAATAGCGCCAACAGCCGCTGATCTGCAAACACTAGTCACAGTTATGAAAGACGACTGCATGATCAATGGCTTACACTTGAATGTGAAGAAAACCAAGATTATGGTTTTTGAAAGGGAAGAAACCAGAACGAATGTAAGTATTGTGGTTGGTAACGATGTGCTGGAACAAGTGAATGAGTTTGTATATCTTAAATGCACCTTCGGTAAGGATGGGAAATACACCGCTGACATAGAGAGAAGAGTAAATGCAGGGAACAGAGTGAATGTTGCGATGGGAAAGCTACTCGGGAGCCGGCACTTAAGCCATAAGGCGCAGCTGGCCATACATAACGGAGTTCTTGTCCCAACGCTGTTATATGGTAGCGAGAGCTGGGTATGTAAGAAGGAGAATGAAAGTAGGATAAATGCGGTAGAAATCCGAGCTCTGCGGAAGATGTGCGGAGTGAAGCTGACCGACCGCATTAGCAACAGCATAGTAAGACAGCGAGTAGGTATGAAAGATAGTATCGGTGTAAAGATGAGTAAGGGCATGCTCCGTTGGTTCGGGCATATAGCAAGAATGCTAGAGGAAAGAATGACAAAACAGATATACAATGTGAAAGTGGAAGAATGCAGGTACCGGGAAGACCTAGACTATCTTACCACGACCAAATAAACCGAGTCTTATCTGAAGGAAAAGTCAAGAGTCTCCGTAACCGGCGAGCGTGTATGAGACGAACTATGAGAGTCGAGGAAGCCAGAGGGGTATGTAAGGAAAGAACCTGTTGGAACTCTGTACTCTCTACCTACCGCGCAAGGGATCTGGCGTGAGGTTATAGATAGATAGATAGATATTTAAATAAATAATTTGAAGTGAGCACTTTATTTCGTTTACGAACTCCTCTATACTATAATAGCTTTTTCTCAATACGAGTGTCTACGGTTTGTTTTTAAAAATGCTAACACTAAATCGCCTTAAGTTCAATGGGGGGTTTTTTATGAATGTGTACGGCCTGTACCTTCGAATAGTGTTGCATAATTTTCAGCTTAGGGTAGGTATTATGACAAATTATATCTAAGCAATCATATGTCCACGTTGGTCATACAAACGCTCCGAATCGGGAAACATATGGAACGAAAATAAGCCATTTTATTAACATAAATTGTATGGTGGGACGTTTCTGTGGGGGAAAGGGACTAACCTGCATTACGTTTAAGTAGAAAACGGTAAATTTAGATTAGGCATAACGGTAATCTCAGGGATTTTTGCCTTGTGTTTGTTTAATATTGGTTGAAGTGACATAAATAAATAAAAATATTAATTTGATAATGAAGAAATACATTGTTTGTGTAATAATTATTAATGTAATGAAAAAATTTGTTATTTAATCAGTTTGGAAGTTGTGATCACACAAAGAGTACGTTTATTAAAAATCTTTTTATACAATGTATATCATAAATAACGCAAACCCTCAGACGATTAGATAATTTCTTCACAAATTCCATACGAAAATCAATTTTACGAATTTAAAATTTTTGACCCCTTTTTTACCCACTTTTATACCAAAATTACCAATGAAACTTGTATGTGTATATGTGCGAATTGAGAAATACGTTCTAGAAATGCATTTGAAATCTCCGTATTGCTTTGAATCAAGAATAAAATATTTTAGTATAGCGTACTAAGGGCACTATTAATACAGCATTATTTGCAAAAAAAAGAGTAATATAGATTAAAAATAGTTGGAATCAATTCAGTTAGAATTGGATTTAGAACAAACTACTTTCAGGTCTTGCGTTTAATATGTTACAGCTTGTATAGTGCACTGCCTCGTTGATCTAGTGACGAAAAATGCGTGTAGCGGTCGCAAAAAAAATCGAACCCAGGACGGGTTCGATTTTTTTTGATAGAGAAGTTCCATGTCTCATTCCGGAGTAGGTATAGTGGGAGTATAGTACAGAGGCAAATATGGAGGCGAAATATGGGCGTTCACAGTACATCTCTGCTACCCCCGTTTGGGGGTATGGGCGTAACGATAAAATAGTGCAATTAATTAAGGCCATTTTTAACAACATACATATAAACATGCTAACGATCTTTTCCGAACGAATGATTTCATCCAGAATTTCACCAATGCTGTCGCAAAGAGTTCATGTTCATAGCCTATATCACGAACACGCCGACACTTTATTACGACAAAAGTTGCATTTATTTTTGTTTAAATCATTTTTTTTCTTAATAACCTCCCCCCTCCTTCTATAAATTCCTATCATAAGCCTGTAAACGCCACATAAAAATTAAAAATAAATACATTTTAAAATACAACCAAAACCACAAGCTGAAGCTAGTATACTGCTTATTAAACGAGAAGTACGCAATAGGAAGCGAGGGCTTATCCCGTCGGCGACAGATGCAAGTTATCGTAGGATCTCCTTAGATGAGTAGATAAATTATTCGGGAGGGTGAAATGAGATGTTTGCTAAATGAGACGAAACCTTACGGTAGATAAAATTTTGGTAGCTAAGGTACTGAGTTATTTATAAAAAAGGTTATCTCCAGTGAAAAAATGTTAAAGGTAAGAATGAAAAAGAATAGTAATGCTAATATTTTCGAAGCGAGGTAAGTAGACTTTTTTGTGGGTGTGTGTGTGTGTGCGTTGTTGCATGCGTGTGTGCGAGCGTGCGTGCGGTCGTGCGTGCGTGCGTGTGCGTGTGTGTATGAATGATCTACACAATTGGCCGAACGGCCTTTACATATTTACTGGGCAAGGGTGGGAGAGGTGTTCTATATACTCCCACACATCGCTTACGATATTTGGTAATAAGGGGTAAACCCATTGCTGATAAGTGGATGCAGGTTTGTAGCCACCTGCTGTCGGAACTTATCAAGCCGCCTGTAAGGCTTCCAACTGGGCTCACCGACCAGCACATTAAGTGGTAACTAGGACCATGTTTTCTGAAGCTCGAAAACATTTGAATATAAAACTATAACAAACTAGGTTTTGCCCGCGACATCATCCGCGGTGATTTTAGGCAAGATGTTTGCATTTTTCCGGTATTAAAAGTATTCTGTGTGTTAATCTATCTATCGATCTATAACCTCACGCCAGATCCCTTGCGGGGTAGGCAGAGAGTTCAGAGTTCCTACAGGTTCTTTCCTTACATACCTGTCTGGCTTCCTCGACTCTCATAGTTCGTCTCATACACGCTCGCCGGTTACGGAGACTCTTGACTTTTCGTTCAGATAAGACTCGGTTTATTTGGTCGTGGTAAGATAGTCTAGGTCTTCCCCGGTACCTGCATCCTTCCACTTTCACATTGTATATGTGTTTTGTCATTCTTTCCTCTGGCATTCTTTCTATATGCCCGAACCAACGGAGCATGCCCTTTCTCATCTTTACACCGATACTATCTTCCATACCTACTCGCTTTCTTACTATGCTGTTGCTAATGCGGTCGATCAGCTTCACTCCGCACATCTTCCGCAGAGCTCGCATTTCTACCGCATTTATCCTACTTTCATTCTGTGTGTTAATTTAGGTATTAATTAATCTGTATTCCAAATTTTATCTAAATCAATCTAGCTGTATTTGTGTGATTGAGTAAATAACATCCAAACATCTAACCCTACAAACTTTCAAATTTATAATATTAATAGTATGGTCACCCATCTCTGATTAATACTAGATTCAGTTTAGTGTAATCACGTATCCCTAAATGTGTTTAGTAAAAAGGCGTTATAGTTTAGAGCAGGGATTCCCAAACTATTTTGGGTAAGAAACCCCTTTTCCAAAATGAACTGATACCTCAGACCCCCATAGCCATATTACTTTAAACATCCTATCTCTAGTTTTTTTCCTATTGACACAAAATACTTACAAATTTAAAAACTTTGCGGTTGGTTATGTGAGTAAAGTACAACAATGATACTTCTGACTAAAATATTAGTCATTCTTATAATAAGTTGGTACACGTAACACAACTTATACAGTATCTTGAAAGTTTCAAATAAGAAGTTGTGTTAATTAATAGGGGTCGATATTTATACCTCGTCGACCCCCATAATCAGTTTTCGTTTATTTCGAGCCCTACCCCAAGGAGTCGATGTCGACCACTTTGGGAATCCCTGGTTTAGAGTATTCAACCTCTTGCCTGGTTTCGTGGTATACCTACGTATTACACGAAATCCCTGGTATCCTCATTTTCCTGCGACGTATATATGTTACGCTTCATGTAAACTCTCATATCGCGTTCTAGATATGTATGACGGATCGTCGTGTAATGTATTCGCTCCATACATTTTTTGTTACGTCAGCGCCATCTATCTGTACGAAGTCGCAATTTTGTAGCGATGTCTAGAGTCGTTACACGATAGTGTTTGGTACACTTTCCTTTCATAAAGTTTTAAGGGAACGTTTCTGTAATAGCTCCCTAGCTGTCACATGCAGGGTTTGCTTACCTACGACTATTGTCTTTCTAGACTGGGGGGCATTTATTATGTAGAGGCTTGCGAACAGAAATGTACGAGATACGAGTATCTTTTTAGAATTTTTTATTTTACTTGCTTCGTTCGTAGTCTGTCTTTTTGCTATCCATTTTTTAAGAACTTGCCAGCATCCGAATGAGCTCAAATTTGGTTTTCTTATATTTCATTGTTTATCAAAGCAGAGTGAGCGCCGTAGAAATGCGCTTTTTACTTAGTGTAGTAAATGGAGTCACCCTGATGACCGAAGGAGGAATGATTAGAAACCGATGTAAGTTAAAGGATGATATTCTGACTACAGTCATATAAGGATCGTGTGGCCCGTGGCAAAAATCGGAACTAACGATGTCATCAAGAGTAATGTCACTTTATAAAAGTCGCAGTGTTGCCGTTTGCTATGAAATTCACTCAAGTTCTATTTTTTTATTAATAATCGAAAATTTTACTAAATGCAAAAAAAAACATCCACGGGGCAAATATCCTTGTTGCGCTATAGGATTCAAAGAGATATATTGAATTGGTATGGGCATATGGACAGGATAATACGATACGAAAGGAATATATCGAGCAAATGTGAGTGGCAGCGTCGGAAGAGGTCTCCCAAGGAGAACCTGTCACGACCAAATTAATGGTCTCCTTGAAAAGGGTCAAGTGCATAGCATGAAGTGATGTATGAACGTAGATGAAGCGAAAGAGGTGTGTCAGAATCGTAGCACGCAGCGAACTAGACTCTGCGTCCCCCAGTGGCATGTGAGTGTGTATGTATCTTTGTCGTTACTCTAGTAGTGCGCATATCGATCACGAGCTCCCGCCTTCAAATCCTAGGTTGGAAAAAGTGTAGATTTTTTATCCTACTATCATATCGGAGTCCGGGTATAATAGGGATATGCTTGCTTCCTACATTAGGAATTAACGTTGGCGGCAAAAAATGCGTGCACACAATACACCTCTATCACACCCGCTTGGAGAATGTAGGCGTAAAATAAGAATGATATGTTATTCACGTATTTTTTATTTTCTTCGCGCCAGCGGTTTTACGACTGTGAACTGGGATTTGTATAAAAATACAGTTACGTTTTCTCGGTACTTACCTATTTTGTTTTTTTCTGCTTTAAAGGTGTATGTATCTGTAAAGAGAGAAAATATAATGTTTAGTTACATATATATAATCTGAAGGGCAAGTCAACAGTCTTCGAACCGGCGTGTGTGTATGAGACAAATTATGAAAGTGGAGAAAACCAGAGTCAGCCTGTAAGAAAAGAAAATGTTGGAATTCTATACTCTCTGCCAACTGTCTGCCTTCTGGTTAAGATAGAAGACTGAAATTTTATACAAATAATGACACATGTGCTTTAAAACTAGGTGGTGGTGAGACTTCTACGCGATATTTTTTTCCCCCATACGAACTTGGACCACCCTAGTGTGGAGTTGGGCAAAATAATTTATTTGTTTAGACCAATGCAAGAGCAATAACAAATGTCAAGATTATTACATTTTTACATGTACCAGCAGATTGGAGTGCGGCCTCCACTGAAAAGATCCGGCGAGAAATTCAGTGGGCTTATCGTGTGTGTGAATGATGTACGCTGTTGGCCGCGAGGCCTTTACAGCTTCACCGGATTTAAAGGCGAGCGTGCAACCACTACGCTCTAGCCAGCCAGAAGGGCAAGAGGCGACATACTCGGTTGGGACAGTCGCTGTAGGGGGACGGGTGCACTACTAAGTGCACCGGTCAACCGCCGGCTATGGGAAGGGATCTACTATTACGTCGTCGTCGTCGCCCGTATTCTGAGCGGAAAGAAGGGATGACAAAGCATCGGGGGGGTCGCTTAGAACATGTCGCGGCCGGCGGTGGCGGCAGGGGTCGGGGGGGAGATCGTAGTCGGCGGTGGCTACGATTAGCGGATTCGCATGGGTAGATGCGTTCGCGAAGTGACGTGTTGACGCCTTTTTAATAAAGGCGCGAATAGGTTCGAGTGGATCGGAGTGGAGGTCGACGTTGCGTACGAACCAGGGGGCTCCTACGGCTTTACGGAGGAAGCGGTTTTGTACCACTTGGAGTTTATCGATGTGAGAGGGGGCCGAATGCCCGAACACAACACACGCATAAGTCATGATGGGTCGAACGCAAGTTTTGTAAAGTGTTACCTTATTTCTAAGGGACATTTTACTCCGCTTGAGGATAACGAATGGAGACGACCGAGCACAAAGGATGCTCGGTGACGGACCCGCTTGATGTGCGGGCCGAAGGACACGGTGTATGTTTAGGGTGACCCCTAGATATTTGACCTCTTTGACCCAGGGAATGGATCGGTCGAACATGGTCAGTTGACCGAGATTACTTCTAGGGCGGCGCAGGGAGTGGCGCGGGGTGGCGCCTCTGGAGAAGAACACCGCAGCGCTCTTGTCCGGGTTCACCTCAATACGCCACTTCCTGAACCAATTCCCTAGGGAATTGGCGGATGCCTGAAGATTTCTGGTAATGAAACCCTTATTCCTAAGCGAGACGTAGAGAGCGGTATCATCCGCGAATAGGGCTAGATGCGCCTTACTCGAACGAGGAATGTCGTTCGTGTAAAGGCTAAACAGGAGCGGAGAGAGAACCGAGCCCTGTGGGACTCCAGCACTGATGGAGTGGGAAGTGGAGCGCGTCATTTCGACGCGATAACGGAAGGCGCGATTCGACAAGAAGTCTCGTAAGATGAGCACCAGTCTGTCCGGCACACCCAATTGGTAGAGCTTGTAGATCAAGCCGTTGTACCAGACTTTGTCGAATGCCTTCGCGACATCTAGGAAGAGGGCGCCCGTGTAGATGGGTTTGGGTCTATTGAGACCGGAGAGGATGTGCTCCGTGATGCGGTGCACTTGGTGGACACAAGAGTGTTTGGCTCGAAAGCCGAACTGCTCGTCGATAAGGATACCCCTGGATGTTACGAAGTCTTTGAGCCTCGCCAGAAGGAGGCGCTCGTATATCTTGGCCAGGGAGTTGAGGAGACTGATAGGGCGGTAGCTCGCGGGGAGATAGCGAGGTTTGCCGGGCTTGGGAATGCCTATGACGTCCGCCTCCTTCCACTTAGCGGGGAAGGTGCTGTTCGTCATGGCAGCGTTCAATATGGCCACTAAGAGGCAGATGAGTTGGGCGGGCAGGCATTTCAGAACGCGATTCGAAATGCCGTCAGGGCCGGGGGCTTTTTTAGATTTGAGACTCATAATCAGATCTTCGACCTCCGTTTGCGTGATAGGAGGCAAGGAATCGACGGGGGGGGGAGGGATGCCCTGCGCTCTACTTCCCTGTCGACCGCGTCGACGTGGGACTGGTCCACGGACTGAGAGCTGGGGGTGCACTGGCTCTCGAGGGAGTCGGCGAGAAGCTCGGCCTTTTCGTCGTCATCGAAGGCTGGGGGTGCGCCTGAAGGGCGGGACAGCGGGGGCATGTCAGTCGTGGAGTCGAATTTGAGGCTACGCGCCAGCTGCCAGTAGGCCAGATGCGATGGCGCGATGCCCTCTAGGAAGTCACCCCACCGTTCCTCCCGGATCTCCGCGACACGACGCTTAACCTCTCGTTGTAAAGCGCGCATCCGGGCCCGATTGGCTTCGGTGGGGTAGGAGTCGTACGCTCGGATAGAAGCATTCTTGGAACGAATGAGATCCCTAACATCGTCCGGCAGTCGAAAGCGGTTGAGGTAGAGATCTTCCGCCTCGACTTGCTTGGACGATCGACTAACAGCCGATCGGATGTGTTCGGTAAAGGCATCTACGGCCTGATCGGTGTCCTGAGGGGACGGGATGGAGTCCGAGCTGAGAGGGAGGGGGGGAGGGTCGGCATCCGCCAAGGCCGTGCTTAGCGCATGCCAATCCACCACCGTCTTTTTGGGTCGCTGAGGGGCGGAAGGGGGGGAACCGAGTCTCATGACTACAGGTCGATGGTCAGAGTCGAGTTCCTGGACTACTTCCAAGGAGTGCACCCGTAGGGTGACACCCTTCAGAAGCGCCATGTCCAGGACGTCGGGTCGGTGGTGGGATTGATAGGATAGTGGGTAGGGTGCATAGATGCGATGACGTCAAAGTCGAGAACGTCGACCAGGGCGTCAAGGCTCCTACCGTTAGGGGAAGTGGTGAGACCGTTCCAGGCCACGTGCTTACTGTTGAAGTCGCCCGCCAAAATGACGGCGCTTCCCAGATTAAGGAGTGCTTCAAAGTCACTCCTGAGAACGGATTTAGTGGGGGAAAGGTATACGGAGGCGATCACGATGGGCTGGTGCCCCGTGAGAGAGATGCGACAGACCGAGCCTTCGATGTTGGTGAGCGCGGGGGGATCGAGAGGGATGCAGTGAAGGGATCTCCTGTAGTAAATGAGAGTACCGCCTCCGCGGGAGCCGATTCTGTCATTACGCACGAGGTTATAGTTTGCGATCCTAGGATCGCGTTGTGCGGGCTTGAGGAAGGTTTCCTGCACAAGGAGGATATCAAGTTGGTGATCTCGGAGGAAATCAGCAACCTGATCTCGCTGGGAGCGAAGACCATCGGCGTTAAAGAACGCCAGGGATAGGTTATGGGGGTTGTGGCGGGGAGGTCGTAAATCCAGTGGGCTTATCTTTTAACTTTATTTGTTTGGCATTACTGATAATCATTTATTTTTCTTTTTCAAAATTGTATTATTCAGCAAAATGGCAATGGGCTTGCCCCTTATTACATGGGACTTAACACTGTCAGCGAAAAGTGGGTGTTCACAATATACCTCTGCCACCCCCACTTGGGGAATATAGACATGACGGTGTAATATTCTTTTAAATAATAATTTACTGTTAATAATTCTATTGTTGCTTGACATTGGTGGACGGCGAAATACTGTTAAAGAGTGAGGCCATCAATTAAAAGAAATAAGAGAAGAAAAATAAAGTTATACAAGAGTTACGTTCGAAATTCACAAAATTAAGAATCGTATTTTATTACCCAAACTTTTAAATTATCATCTAATAGACAACAATCTTTTAAAATTCTTTTACTTCGTGAAAGCAAATTAAAAATATCGTAATTGAATTAAAACTTTTAAATAAAATCGACTCGGGAGATACTTAGTAGATAATCGGTGTACTTTGTGAATTAGGTAATTTAAAAGAGGGGTGACACGCGATAAAAATACAAAGAAGTTTTTTGGGGTATCGTATTAAAAATGAAGGGGTCCGATCTTTTTTAATAATTTGTAAGTCTTTATATTCCTTGATAATAAGGATTTTTTGGAATTTGCTTTTTTAGTTATAATAAATATTTAACTGACTTGTTGGTCAAGTGGTTTTGTGATCACAAGGTCTTGGATTCAAATCCTAGGTCGGACAAATGTAGTTTCTCTAACGAAAAATTTCCAGTATGAGTCTGGAGTCTGGAATTGTGCAATGTGTAAATTGTTACGCCATGAATGCAATGTATACAAAAATAATTGTAAAACTCTAATTTTTAAAAAGAGTAACCGTGGCGTTTCTTGCCTTTCTTCTCCACAGGAATGACTTTCCAAACGGGTGGTAGAGCCTTAAGTAATCAATAATGTCCTCTTTTTGACTATTCATAAGTGCTTTTTAATCTACATGCATAAAACACTTTTGATTTTGATTGTATGCCTATAACTTTGCCATCTATTACATAAGACCTAACATCGTCAGCGAAAAGTGGGTGTACTCAGTACACCTCTGTCACTCCTGTTTGGGGAATATAGGCGTGAGGTTGTGTAATCATTTGCTTGTATGAGACGCACTATGAGAGTGGAGGAAGCCAGATAGGTATGTAAGAAAAGAATCTGTTGGAACTCTGTGCTCTCTGCCTATCCCACAAGGGATCTGGCATGATGATATAAATAATAATAATAGTAGCCCTGTTAAGAAACTGTCCCACCGTTGGGCACGGGCTTCCTCTCAAACCGAGAGGGTTTAGGCCATAGTCCACCACGCTGGTCCAGTGCGGGTTGGCGAACTTCACACACCTTCGATAAACTCTTAGGCATGCAGGTTTCCTAAGGATGTTTTCCTTCACCGTTAATGATAAAGATAGATAGACGGACGATTTAGCGCAGTGGTTAAGAGCTTGAGCTGCTCCGCCCACTGTGTCGAATATTCGTGGGTTCGATTCCCGCACGGGACAATTCTTTGTGTGATCCACAATTATTTGTTCCGGTCTGGGTATTTGTTTGTGAATTTGCATGTTTGTAAACGCACCCACGACACAGGAATAAATCCTAGTATGGGGCTACGTTTTTTGAAAAAAGAAAGAAAAAGAAGAAAAATAAATAATCATTTGCTTAAAAACTTAAATTTTATGTTTATTTAAAGTTAATTCTTTGTGGGAGACTGACTACTGGAAAATCATGTGACACAGTTATTATTAATTTGTCAGTTATTATTAAATTGTCGCGTGCAGGTGATGGGGCATGCAGGGCGCGATGTAAGGTGGGCCATCGTTTGGCTAACACCCCAAAAAGGTATTGTCTGTAAGTCTCCACCTAAACATGTTTTCCTGGCTCCGGCCAACCTGAGTCCGAACTCTATTTAAAGACTTCCAGACCGAACATGGTAATTTATGTCCAGGTGCTTCTACCAGAGTCTTCACTCTCAGCAGGTAGTACAAAAGGATTTGGAAGGAACACTCCATCGCTCCAAAGGTTGCACCTCGCTTTTGATGGCTCCAAAGTTAGTTGGTCGACACACTGGGGAATGAATGTGCATGGGGTGCCGTGGGTCGTTTTCCATTTTCGTCTCTCTAGAGAGCTCGCCACAGCCCTGCGAACATCCGGAGGCGCGATGCCAGCTAAAGGGTACAGTAATTTTATCGGAGGCGGTTTGAGGCAGCCCGTGATGATCCGGCAAGTTTCATTCAGTGCTGAATCCACTAGCTTAGCATGGGCGGAGCGACTCCATACAGGACACGCATATTCGCCAGCAGAAAATGCTAGCGCAAGGCCAATCGTACACATAACCTGGCGGCGAGGGTCCCCACTTGGTAGTGGTAAGACGCTCGAGTTGGTAGGACGCCGTAAGTTATTGCGGGAGTGCACCTATTTTTTTATGGCATCATTTTTCCCGAATTAGAGGGACCTGTCCAGAATGATACCCAAGTATTTAGGATGGTGATTGTGGGTTATGGGCACGCCCTGCCATACGATGTTGAGCCTGCGACCCTCTTGGTTGTTGCGAAGGTAAAATGCGCAAGACTCCGTTTTGGCCGGGTTAGGCTTGAGTGAGTTTTCCTCATAATACCGACTCAACGCGCCAAGAGCTATAGTGCGATTAGTCTCTAATACCTCAAAGTTGGTAGCTTGGGAAGTTAGCGCAAGCTGCTGCTAACGCTGTCATCCAGTAAAATATCCCTTCATGACAGTAGCAGAATTGCCGTTTGCTATGAAGTTCTTTTTTTATTAGTTACCGTGCTGTTGAAATATCTCTTTGAAAGTAGGGAATGTTAACCCTAATTTTTCACCAAGGCCTCCCCCCTGTCAAAAGATTCTTGTCGCACACATTAGTGTACAATAAAGAGGATCCTATCTATCTTTATTTTGACGATCTACGCGGGTGGTCTATAAGAAATTTATGTAGGTCTGTAAGAAAAGAACCTGTTGGAACTCTGTACTCTCTGCCTATCTCGCTAGGGATCTGGCGTGATGATATATGGCCACCACGCATCACTTGGGTAACACTGAAAATCAGTGCTGTGTGTTTCACGCTGTAACACAGATTTACACTGAGTGTTACTCCATTAGTGCGGCTATGTAGTATGTACCTACATGTAATTTTTGTAATTTGTGTTATCGTTATAACTTATAATCTGTAGTGTAATTAACTGTTAGCTGTTCTAATAAATATACCTTTCTTTCATCATCTTTCTTTCTATTTTTTGTAACTGGGTACTAAAAAGTAATCTCTATTTCATGTTTTCCTAACTAGAACAATCGCGCGGACGGACTGTGGGCATTAGTTAGCTTATAAACATTGTATTAAATATAACAGGCGCCAACATTTTTTCTATATAATACGTAATAACATCGTATAATAAATAATCACAGTTAATGGCCAATAAAATGTTTTTCTCTCACGATTTTTATCAAGAAAACTGGGCCGTTTTTATGTATGTATAAAATAGGTAACGATATTCAGAAAGTAAAACATGAATTTTATCACAACATGTTTACGTCCTCGGATTCGCTTGCTCGCATGCCTATATTCCCGAAGCGTGGCGGCAGAGGTGTACTCTGTACATTCACTTTTCGCCGGCGATTTAGGTCCTATGTAATAAGAGGCGAGCCTATTGCCATATACCGGACACAAATCTAGACTGGAAATTTCCTATCGAAAAATTACATTGTGTCCGACCTAGTATTGAAACCCAAGACCTCGTTATTGCTACGTGCATTATTTGCTAGTAGATAAACAAGGCAGTCAGGTATAATAATATGTAGGTTATAAATGTCAAAGAACCAAAGTTACCGACATAGCTCGCAAACTCAGTAAGCTAAAGTGGCAATGAGCTGGTCACATCTGCAGAAGGACCGACGGCCGATGGAGCAAGCGTGTCCTAGAGTGGAGACTGCGACTTGGTAAGCGTAAGGTAGGACGGCCCCCAGCTAGATGGACCGACGACCTCAAAAAGGTCGCTGGATGCGGAAGGCGGAGAACCGTGTGCAATGGCGCGTGTTAGGAGAGGCCTATGTCCAGCAGTGGACTGCGATAGGCTGATTGATTGATTGATTGAAATGTCAAAGTGAAAAGACATTGGCACCGGGGAAGACCGTGTCTTATCTAAAAGGCAAGTCCAGAGTCTCCATAACCGGCGAGCGTGTATGTTGTGATCAGAAGGTCTTGGATTCAAATCCTAGGTCGGACAAATGTTGTTTCTCTAACGAAAAAAATCCAGGATGAGTCCTGAGTCTGGAATTGTGCCCGATACATGGTAATAGGCTTGCCCCCTATTATAATAGGGGGCAAGCCCACCTATTATAATAGGGGACCTAACATAGGACCTAACATCGAAAAGTGGATGTACTCAATACACCTCTGCCACCCCCCTTGGGGAATATAGGCGTGACGGTGTGTAATCATCTGCGTGTAAGAGACGAACTATGAGAGTGGAGAAGGCCAGAGAGGTATGCAAGGAAATAACCTGTTGGAGCTCTGTACTCTCTGCCTATTTTACAAGGGATCTGGCGGGGTAATACATATATAAATAATAAGTTTACGATATAGCTCCATTATCATCATGCTTACGGCTTTGATTAAGAATAATGAAATTATTATAAAGACATAGGTAGTTAGCCTAAAAAGTTTGGATGGACCTTCTTTTTCTTCTTTAAGTTACGGCTTCACACTAATTTTAAGTGTATTTTGCCAGTGTCCAGTGAGATATATAATCTTGTTTGTTTAAATTAATTCAACTCCCCGATAAACTTGATGACAACGATGATAATGAAATTAATGAAGTACCCCACCCTGGATAGGATAAGCGGTGGATACTTCACATACCAATTGCGACGGCCGTTTTGAGGGAACTCAAAAAGGCACGTTTTATCACTTTGTTACAATTACCTTCACTCATGCACATATAACAACACATAATGGTTAATATTCCACCAACATTACACATTATTAGTTGAAATAACACAAGTTTTGGAAATTAAAACAAATTGACAACATCACTCTTCGACTTCCCGTCAAAAATACCCTTGGATGGACCTGTTTCGATCCTCCTTTGAGTATGCCAAATTTCATTAAATTCCATTCAGTCGTTTTAGCGTAATGTCGGAACAAACATTCGAACACACATATTTACTAAATTAGTGGATATGATTTCTAAGACGTAAGTACATAAATTTACGTTACAATTTACGAGAACGTAAACGAAATAAATAATGCGAGAAACTTTATGACTGTACTATAAATCTAACTTTTTATTATTCTGTTTTAGAGTAAAGACGAGATCCGGAAAAAAGAAAGGAATAAAGACCCGAACTTGAAGAAACTGAAATAACCTGTTGGAACTCTGTACTCTCTGCCCTCCCCGCAAGGGATCTGGCGGATAATATAGGTAGATAGATAGACGAGATCCGGATTATGTTTTATTGTGTGACTTGGTTAGTCTCGGTCCGTTGGGCCAGTAGTGGATCACGACGTCCTGAGTTCGATTCTTAGGTCGGATAAACTGTGGTTTTATAAAGTTTTTTGTATTTAATATGTTCTAGAGAAGACACCTTAACTATATTTTTGTAGCAGAAGTGCATACACTATAGCTTACTGATGCCAGGGATTGGCAAAAGTAATAATATTAGTGATTAACCACACCCACCTCGGGAATGTAGGCGTGATGTGTATTAATGATTAACAATTACAATTTCACTCGATGACAGCGTTAGTTCCGGTTTTAGCCGCGGGCCAAAAAACCCTTGTGAGACTGTATGTAAAAACTAAAAAAAGATTAACAACGTGGGGCGCATGTAGTGGATTATAGCAATAACTGGAAGTAGCTGTAAGTAGTTTTAAGCAGTTGCAGGTGATAAATAATATTCCATCGCCCTACGTTTTTAGTTTTATTTTTTTACATGTTTACCCTCAAAGGGAGACATTAATTCATTCTAAAAAGAATACGAGAAAGGATTAAAAATGAAGGATGATCATTTCATTTTGTTATTTATTAAAAAAATTTTTTTTACTGTTTGTCTCGTGAATGATAACAATCATAAAAGTAAATAATTACGGGGCTATTTTGTTTTGGTGAAGAGTTCTTAATGCCACATTCCCACTCCATCATCAGACCTTGAACACCACCTAGATCTGTAGTTTATGTCGAGAATGTTGCTTATTTTAGAAGATCCTATAGCCATCTTCTGGCTTTAATATCAGACCCTGGACCTCACAAAGTCCTTGTCTAGATAAATCCAACGAGCTCAAACATGACGTGGCTACTGAGTTTTTAGATTTACGCGAATATTACACAGGAAATAAAACTATTTTTTCGGATTTTACCGCGGTTTATTTTTGATTTTTGAGTTCCTGACGAATGTATTGTCTTATATAGGACAAACAAAAAGACCAGTAAAAACTCGGGTTAAAGAACACATAGCTGACCTAAAACACCGTCGCTCAAAGAAGTCTGCAGTCTGTGAACATGTCCTTGACCGCACCCGCCAGAACATCAGATTTGATAGACCAGAAATCCTCGTGAAAGAATACCGTTTCCCGTCAAGGATGGTTCGCGAGGCTATTGAAATTAAAAAACTTCCTAATTTCAATAGAGAAGATGGCTTGGTGCTTCCATCGACTTGCGATCCGGTAATTAATATAATCAAATCCAAAACCAAGCATAACACTGCAAGACCTCAAGACACCGTGAGCTCATTCTGCGTAGATCGGACCAACAAAAATAATTAAGAAGTTTTAGGGTACCCCGGAACAACTATGCCTTTTGGACGTCTAACACCTTAGTCCCTCCGGGACCATGGGTGCTGCAAAGCACTCGAAACGTCGGGAACAAAAAAATCAAAAAATAAACCGCGATAAAATCCGAAAAAATAGTTTTATTTCCCATGGCCACCTTCCGGCGTCATCATCAGACTTTGGGCATCACCTAGGGATATAGTACTTGTTAAGGCAAATCCAACGAGTCCAAACAGGATGGAGTGCGTTATATAATTGAGGTGTTCCTATCAGAACCAGATCAGAACTAGATGATCCGATGACCGGTCTGATGATGGCGGCTCTATCATCAGACCGGCTCCATGGTAACATATTAATGCATTTTCATCTAGTTCTGATCTATATTTAAAGTTTCAAGTCTTTAGCCTATCGGGAAGTCAGTTTAAAATCGTTAGCAAAATTTGTACCAAACAGACAGACATCAAAGCGAGTTGACTAAACGTAGTAAATAAAAGTAAATAATAAACACCGTCCCTCTTGTATTCGTGTTATTCTACAATAGGAACTTCCCTAAAGTTATCATTAAAACGGTGTTCTTAATTATACTTAAGGAAAGAGATGCCGATAAGCGACGGAAATATGCCAAGAACTGTGAATAACTGCGAACAACAAAAGCAATGAAGATAACAGCTTTTATTGTTTGATTGAAAGTATTATTTGTACAATACAGTTTTGGTAATTCCCAAGTAAATTACTTTTTGAGGTATAACTGACGAGTTATCATAGAGATCTGGAATGGAGGAAGTATTTTGAGAATCTCGTTTTATGGCTAAACAGCGCGGAAACGGCGGCGGCATTTTAGGCTGTCTTTGCCCTGAGAAGATTTAGAAGAATATTTGTATTGTTTTTATTGAAATTTATAAAATTAATTTTGTATTCATTTATTTATCTTTAGGGAGGATTTCGTTTCGTCCTGCAGTGGATTTTTTCGGCTGATGATTATGATAATAAATATAGGTTTCTTTTGTTTATAAACCTTAATCGAAGAATCCTTGTACTGTCAATTTTGAATGATGTCGCAATAGACGAAGATGTAGACGTGTGTGAATGATCTACGCTGTTGGCCGCGGGGCCTTTATAGCTTCACCGGACCAGGAAGATACGGACGTCTAACTACTTCAGAAGCAAGTCCGAATGAAACAAATGGACCGAGTAAAATTATTTATGCTTATGTTCCGCCGCATTTTATCCTTTTTAACCGACTTCAAAAAGGAGGAGGTTCTATGTTCGGTTGTATGTATGCTTTTTTTTTATGTATGTTCAGCGATATTTCCGTCAATTGTGGACCGATTGTGATAATTTTTTTTTAATTGGTTTCAGTATATCTCCAAGGTGGTTCCATATTAATTTTATTGACATTGGACCTTGGACTTAGAAGATACACCAGGGAACTCCTTAAAGACAAACAATAGGCATGTGTAAATTGAGATATTATGGGTATAACGTCAATCCTATAGGTACCCTACTACAGAATAATTCAATGGTCACTAAAAATTGTAAAATAAAAATCTTTTATAAAAAAAGGTAAGCCGACTTGAAAAAGCAAAAAAATAAATATTTGAAGTCGGTGCCAAGTAACCGACTGCACCAACTAAATATTTATTTTTTTGCTTTTTGAAGCCGGTTTACCTTTTTTTATAATTGGGATGAAAAATCTTGAATCTTACTGTTTGTTTGACGTGAAACATCTTTAAAATCACACCGAAGCAAACGGGTACCAGGTAAAAAAGTGGATCGTAACGAAAAGGTCTATATCGTCGTACTTTAATAATGTCAAAACAGTAAGTGTTAGAAACATGAATCCAATGTCCTATATTATACAATTTAGTGTAGTGGCCTACATAGCATACGTTTATCCGCGACGGAGCGCACCGCGCGCTGACGGGCTTCGCAGCCGCGCGCCGTATTTACGATGGCCGCGTGCTGAGGCCTGCGCTTGCGACGCCAAAAGCGACGTGTGAAGAAAATTAGTAAAAGATATTGTTTTATTACAATGAACTCGAAAGAAAGTACCGCCAAATTAGCATGTATAGCCAGTTCGCTGTTATGACCTCGAGTTTACGTCGGGGCCGGGCGGCTTGGCGGAAAAGATGCACTGCGTAGAATGACCGAAAACGGCGCTCTTGCGAGCGACTCGCTGACATAGATGTTTCACGTTAAAGCCAACAGCTGAATGCCCCGACACAGGTACACCCGATTTTTTATATAAAATCCTCAGTAGTGTAGAATCCGGTTTTTTTTCATAAATAAACATAGTCCCACACTAGGATTTATTCCTGTGTCGTGGGTGCGTTTACAAGCATGAAAACATACCGTGCGGGAACCGAACTTACGACTATTCGACACAATGGGTGGAGCGGAGCGGCTTAAGCTCTTAACTACTGCGCTAAAATGTGCCAGGTATGACGACATATTATACCCGGCCTATAGATAGCCGTGCCGTTTCTCAGCGGCCGGTGCGATCACCACGGCGAGAGACCTAGTATATGCCCTCCCCCATAGCGACTGCCCAAGCCGAGGCCGTTCCTTCTTGAGGCGCCCTTGAGCTAGTTGCCCCCTTGCCCTTCTGGCTCGAGCGTAGTGGCTGCGCGCTCGCCTTCATGTCCGGTGAAGCTGTAAAGGCCCCGCGGCCAACAGCGTAGATCATTCAGACACACAGACACTCACAGCTTGCTGTTTGTTATGTTAGCCTTAGAACTTAACATCGTTGACAATTTCTGGATGTACAAAGTACACCTCTGCCACCCCCACTTAGAGAATACAGGACTGACTAATTTTTCGTTAGAAAAACAAACTTTGTCCTCCCACAGATTTAAACTTAGACCAGCCGCTATACGTTAGTAGACCAACCAGATAATCTCTATAAATGTTTACAATAAATCATAAATAAGCAATAATAAATCACCATTTCTAGTATTGCTATTTAAGCAAATTAGAAATTATTTTAATTTGAATGCATACATTAAAATTAAAATAATTTCTAAACAGATCTCACAATGGATCTGGCGTGATGTTATAAATAGGTAGAAATCAGGATAAATGTTCAGTTCCACAAATAAGACTCTCGTAAAATTCCGAATTACAAAATTTACAATCATTTTGATGGCGAATGAACTGTCTGTACTGAATTAATTTCCTTTGAAATATCTTGGCCTTGTTTCTTTCCACCCATTCTGCGGTTTCACTTTGAAAATTGCTTAAGGTGATATAATTGAGGTTAATGGGAGTTAAAACATTTACTATCCTTCGTAAAGTTTTAAAATGTTGTTCTAAAAGATAATAGTTAGTTTTACCGGACGACTTCGTCAAGTGGTTAAGAGCTCAATGCCCATTGGATCGGGAAGTCGCGGGTTAAATCCTTGCACGGGAAAAAAAAATTGTGTGGTCACAAATATTTGTTTTAATTTGGGTTTTGTGAATGTTTGTGACCGCACCCCATGACACAGGAATAATTTCTTTCTGTAGTGTTTCACCAATCATTTAAAAAAATGATTGGTGCTTAAGTTTGTGTCGCCGACGCCGAGACTGAAAAATTGCCCGCCGGCCGGTTCAGAGCACCACGGCGAGACACCTAGAATCCCGACCCTCCCCCGACGCCGTTCCTCCTTGAGGCGCCTTTAAGCAAGTTGCCCCCTTGTCCTTTTAGCTCGAGCGTAGCGTTTGCGTGCTCGCTCTCTAGTTTGGAGAAGCTTGTAAAGGTCCCTCAGTCAACAGTGTAGCAGTGGTGACCACGTTCAGGAAGACGTGAAGTGGACAGGTCTCAGACAGAGAGCGATGACCTGGTGACGGTCACGGGTAAAACTGGATTCCTACAGCACACAGACGATTGAACGAGTGAACGTCTGTGAGCTGATGATGGAATAGAAAATTATATTACCAATAAAAAGATTATACTGGAATCATTTTGCTATAAATAGATTATTATCCTTAGATCCTTTGACATATTTTTGACATATTTTTGCTATCTTTTTAGTTTTTATGTTATAATTATAGTATTATTATTTTCTACTTATTCAATATTGTCAAAATATAATTTAATGTAAATCGCATATCATTTGTATTCTCTTTTCGATTTAGATTTTAAGCTTTGTAAAATGGTAAATGATGTACACACCTGTTATTGGTGTACATATCGGAATGTGTTTCTGTTTGAATACTATTTTTTTTAATGTATTAATATGTACTCTGTTGGTGTGTCTTAATAAATAAATAAATAAACAAGCGTTTGAACCCGGCTTTACACACCGTCACGCCTATATTCCCCCAAGTGGGGGTGACAGAGGTTTACTGAGTACACCCACTTTTCATCGACGATGTTATGCCCCATGTAGTAGGGGGCCTATTGCCATATACCGGGCACAATTCCAGATTCCGGACTCATACTGGAACTTTTTCGTTAGAAGAACTACATTTGTCCGACCTAGGATCTAAACCCAAAACCTCGTGATCACAAAGCGATGCGCTTTGCCACTAGACTAACAATGTAGTCACGGCAGGCATACGAATAATGTACCAATAGGCGAGTCACCTCTCAATTCGGGACCAAAGTACCACTATAAATGTAGGTTTCTAATGACACTACTGGCCTCACAGTCTCGCCACAGTAGAAGTTGTTTTACCCATTGCACCGCCGGTAGTATCACAGGAAAGGAAAACTTCCTATAACACGACTGGGTGAAGAATAGATTTGCCTACTACCAGTAGAATTTAAATGCAGAATCTTATGTCGTAAATCTATCAAAATACTACTGAAAGTGATCGAATTCCAGCTATTAGTTAAATAATTAAAAAAAAACCTTTATAACAAACTTTTATACCAAAAAAACAACGAAAATATCTTGCTCAGTTGAGGAGTTCCTATGGATTCTTTCTGGTTCCATCATCAGACCTTGGGCACCATACGGGTTTAAAATACTCGTCAAGACAAATTCAACGAGCCGTAACAAGGTAAGGTTACATTAAGTGGTCGGGTGGTTCCATTGGCCAGCTTTCGGCTTCATTGTCAGACCGTGAATACAACCTGGTTGTAAAGTACTCGTCAATACCAGTCTAACGAGCCTGAACACGAGGAGATTTCTTTGTTAGTTCACATGTTCCTATGGCCACCTTCCGATTCCATCATCAGACCAGCTCCATGGTACCACATTATTGCAATGTCATCGACTTTACATATGTAGGCCAAATTTCAGCTCAATCGAATACTCGCGAGTTGTTGAAAAATGAATCACAAGATTTGAACCGGAAAGACAGACATACGGACATTGGCAGTTAAATAAAACCTTGTTATATTGATTATATTACTAGGTTGCCTTACCACATAGAAAAACAAGTTGTGTAAAACTTAAAAAAAGTCAGTGGTGTTATTCTACTTAATCATTACATAAGGTAGGTACTAAAATGAACGAATACTGAATAAAAGACACGAAATAGGTGCCGAAACGGGAGGATCGATTTAGCAAAGTTAGGGCACATTTCGCGATTTATTATTTAAAAGGTTCCAAAGATTCACTTACATCTGACACGGGACACAGGGCTATATTGTTTGTACAACATGCTACAATTCCCTACTATGAATAGATAGATACATAGAGTACTCTTTATTGTACACCAATGATATTACAATTACATACAATAATATGAACAACAGCTAGGTACAATTGGCGGTCTTATTGCTAAAAGCAATTTCTTCCAGACAACCAATGCATTGGAAGAAGCAACATAAGGAATAGGGCAGTTTTGGTGGCGCACACTATAAACCTATATAAAATATATTGTAATCCTATTATCTACATACATATAATACTATGCAAATATATAAATATATCTTACACACAATACAGACAGTGTGCAGTAGAAAGTTTATAAATGAAGAAAGTGGTAGTGAACCATATTTTCAAAGGACGCCAACAACTGTGCACGACGGACTGTCACAGGCAATGCATTTCACAAGTGAACGGCTTGATTAGAAAAGGAATTATTAAAGTAATTGGTGGAATGCATTGGTGTTTTCAGCTTCGGATTCTATAGAATATTACATAATGGTATGATATTAATAAGTCTACAGTGTTCCACTGCTAGCAAAAGGCTTTCAGTCACAAATCGTGGTTTACATTGATATAATATCAGCCTATACTGCCCACTGCTGGACAAAGGCCTTCTCTCACAAATCGAGGTGAGAGAGATGAGGTCATACTCCACCACGCGGACCCAGTGCGGATTGGTGGAGGCAGTTTTGTGGCCACCCGCTGTTGGACTTATCAAGCCGCCTTTAAGGCTTCCAACTCGGCTTAACGACTACCACATTAAGTGGTAACCGGGATCAACGGCTTAAGGTGCCTTCCGAAGCACGGAGATGCTCGAATATGAAAATGCCACAAACGGTCACCCATCTCAGGCCGACCGAGTCGAACGCTGCTTAACCTTGGTGATAGGTAAGAACACCGCCGTCGCACAGCGCTACGAGCGCTACATTGATATGTAAAATACAAATCATTGGTTTAGTGTTCTCAGTGTTTAAGAGATTCTATTGTAATTAAGTCAGATAAAATGCCATCGAGGATCTTTTATCGAAAAACTGTTGTAGTAGTTTGGATATTGAAATTGTGCCTGGTATAATGAGATTGGTGTCCTTATTGGGGCCTTACATCATTTACGGAATGTGGGTGTATTCCATACACTTATGCCACTGCTTTGAATTTTTTAATTTTTTATTTGGTGTACCGTGAGCGCATACTTAGTGGGTAGTACTCTTCTTATGTACTATAATTACAATGAAAAGCGACTTCATAGCAGTTTTGTATATTCTGAAAAAAAGTTACTGAAGACTTATACTGGAAAAATGGCAAGGGCCGACTTCGGATTGGAACTCAGGGCTTCGTCATCGCGAGGCATACTAAAGGTCATGAGACTAATGAGACAGTCTCCAAAAACATGGCTTCAAAAAGTGTTCCCTCTTGAAACAAATATTACAATAAAGTTTGAGAAACAGTTTGATAAAATAAGCGTCCGTATGTATACCACAATCAAATAATAATAAAGATCCTCCCGGCACAATTTACGACTCCCGCGTCTATTATTGATAACGCGAACTCAATTTGCCGATCGACGCCAGTGTCTCATTGACGGGAGACAGAAATGTATTGAGAATTTGTTCAGCAATAATATAGAAATCATCACTATCAGACGAATGGTTCATTTCTACAGTAATACTTACTTAGTAAATGCGTTATTTATCTATCTACTCTCCGGTCCGGTCCTATGCAATAGAGGGCGAGCCTATAGCTTACCAAGTACAATACTCTACTCCGGGGTGACACTGGATTTTTTTCTATCGTAATTTTTTTTTTAACTTAGGATTCGAAGTCAGAACCTTTCTTGAATACTACTTGTGTCTGTGTGTGTGTGTGTATGAATGATCTAAGCTGTTGGGCGCGGGGCCTTTACAGCTTCACCGGATAAGAGGGCGAGCATGCAACTACAACGCTCGAGCCAGAAGGGCAAGGGGGCAACTAGCTCAAGGGTGCCTCAAGGAGGAACGACCTCGCCTTGGCGGCTCGCCGTGGTGCGCTACACCGGCCGGTGGGCTAGGGATTCTTCTACCTCGCCGGCGAAGTCGGTGTCTGATCCTGTGTGCGGAATTTGTATCGGAAAGAAGGGATGGAAGGGCATTGGCAGGGTCGGTGAGAACATGCAGCGGAGCGCGATAGCGGCTGATAGGAGGGGGTTAGGGTCGTAGTCGGCGGCGGCTACGATAAGCGGATTTCTATGAAATGACGCGTTCGCGAAATATCGGGTTGTCGCCATTTTTCTAAAGGCGCGAATAGGTTCGAGACCGAGATCGGAATGGCGAACTTGATCACTACGCGTATTATTCGCAGCTAGACCAACGAGGCAATACTATTTAAATCATCGCCGGATGACGTCTATACCACAGTCTTGTCTAAGAGCATCAACATGACGTGCCTACGACACTTCAATGATTTTCGATTCAAATTCAATTAGTTAAGGATTAATAATTCCCCGATTGATGCCAGTGTCTTATTGACGGGAGACAGAAATGTATTGAGAATTCCTTCAGCAATATTATTGAAATCATCACTTTCAGCCGAATGACAGTCCCAACACGTTTGTTTGTAGACGAGAATACAGACAAAGTCAAAAATTATTTGTATAGGCTAATACAATAGCGCTCACAAACGACAAAATTATTATTTTTTTACCACCGGATCGAAACGCAGCTTCTACTGAGAAGATCCCGCAAGAAAATCAGCGGGCTAGTCTGTTAATTTGTTCGGCCTTTCTCAATCAATCAAATCAGCCTATTGCAGTCCACTGCTGGACATAGGCCTCTCCCAATTTGCGCCACAATACACGGTCCTCTGCTTTCCGCATCCAGTCCCACCCTGCGACCTTCTTCAAGTCGTCGGTCCACCTAGCTGGGGGGCGCCCTACCTTACGTTTGCCGAGTCGTGGTCTCCACTCTAAAACTCGTCTGCTCCATCGGCCATCGGTTCTTCGACAGACATGGCCAGCCCACTGCCACTTTAGCGGCCTTTCTGATTACCATTATTTTTCTTTTCAAAATTGTATTTTACAGCATTGTTTATTTTTGCTGATTGAAGAGCTGCTCAAACTTAATCTGTTTTATCGTCAAGCTAATCCATAAAATCCAGGGCTGTTGGCTGTGACAAATTATGCCGATTTATGATCGTAACAGTTCTGGACTTTCTTCTTCCGATAATCACTCACCTTGTTAACTTCTCTTTGGAGTCCAGTTTTCCCGTCTCTCTGGCGTAAAGCCTTTGTCCGTCCTCTGCCCAAAATCCCTAATCCTTCCCTTCCTAGCCACTTCCGTCCAATTTCCATTCTTCCTTTTCTTTCTAAAGTGCTCGAGGCCTGTGTTCATAAACAATTCTCCCATTTTATTTATACCAATAACCTGATTAATCCTCTTCAATCTGGGCTCAGGCCAGGCCACAGTACCGTCTCTGCTCTCCTTAAAGTGACTGGTGATATTCGTACAGGTATGGAAGACACCAAAGTGACTGTCCTTGTGTTAGTCGATTTTTCTAATGCCTTCAATACTATTAGTCACGATATCCTTTTGTCCATTCTCTCCTATCGTCTTTGCTTTCAGGAGTCGCTGGATTGGTTTTCCTCTTATCTTCGGGGACGCCAGCAGTCAGTTTTATGTGACGAGACGTCGTCAGCTTGGCGTTGCCACGACACTGGCGTTCCCCAAGGCGGTATACTTTCTCCTCTCTTGTTTTCCATTTTCATTGATTTGATAACCTCCGAACTTCGGTGTGCGTATCATCTGTATGCCGATGACTTGCAGTTATACTCGCAGGATAGTGCTGATCGAATTTGTGATATCATCAGCAAATTAAATCGGGATCTTGAGACAATTAAAAATTGGTCCGACAGATTGGGTGTCGCGGTAAATCCAAAAAAGTGTCAAGCCATCCTTGTGGGGAGCTCTAGGCTATTTAGCAAAATTAACATTAGTACGCTGCCTGCACTGGAGTTCAATGGGTCAGTCATCCCCCTAAGTTCTAATGTAAAAGATCTTGGGTTACATATCGACACTACGCTTAGCTGGCAGACCCAAGTCACATCCGTTAGTCAACGTGTTACTGGAACGTTACGATACCTGTATCGTTTAAAAAATGTTCTCCCACAATACAAAAGCAATGCTTGTGCAGTCTTTAATCTTTCCTATTTTCGACTATGGTGATGTGTGTTACTTCGACCTGAAAGCAGATCAACTCAATAAATTAGACCGGTTACTCAATAACTGCATTCGATTCGTCTTCAATATGCGTAAATACGATCATGTGTCAGAGCAGCGTTCACTTTTAAAGTGGTTTCCTATTCGGCAACGCAGAGCTCTGAGGGCTTTGACAACATTATTCTCTATCCTCCATTCTTCTGTTTCGCCTGCTTATCTTACTTCCCAATTTCAGTACCTATGCTCTAATCATGATAAACCTCTACGTTCCTCAAACAATCGTCTCCTTCAGTGTCCCTCTCATCGGACTGATTTCATTCACTCTTCCTTCTTTATCCAATCTATCCTTATATGGAATGGATTGCCTCTAGATCTCAGGATGGCTAACAATCATATCACTTTTAAAAAAAATCTGCAGGTCTATCTACTACATAACATGTTGGCGGAATCTTCTAAACGTTAGTAGTTCTTGTTGTTATGTCACACTATCTTGTTCATATATATGTATGTATATAAAATATATTTATGTATATATTATATTTATGTATATATATATGTGTACTATTTATGTATTGTATTATATTATATATTGGTATATTACTTTCTTATTGTTTTCCCTTCTTTTTTTTCTCATTTTTAGCACCTACCACAGTTGTTTCCACACCACCTCAAGGTAGACTGGCAGAAAATGCCTCAGGCATTAAGTCCGCCTATGTACACATGTGCATAAAGAATAAATAAATAAATAATCCGAAATTTTGTAATACCCTTTCTTACACAGTGTAGTTTTAATTGTTTTTTTATACTTATTGATAGGCATGTTTCGGATATCTATGGGTAATTTGTTGTAGAAGCGTATACATTGAATATAAAGTCATTAACGTGTCCACGACACATTAATGATAACTATTTCATCTTTTAGTTCTATCTGTCTTTCGCCAAAAGATGTCCACTGCTGGACAGAGGCCCAAAGACCACCACAACGACTGGTTTTGTGCTGTACCTATCCTACCTTTTACGACCTTTACCAGGTCATCGGTCTATCTTGTAGGGCCTGCCCACTCCACGTCTTTCGGTACGTGGTCTCTTGAGAAACTTTTTAGATGAGAATAAATAATTTACGAATTGTAACCGGCGTCTTATTGGCGGGAGACAAAAATGTATTAAGAAGTCCTTTAGCAATATTATTGAAATCATCATTTTTAGACGAATGACGAACCCTACACATTTCTCTGAACACAAGAACATTATATATATTATTATACATAGATCATACATAATAATAAGAGCAGTGATAGCCTAGTATTTAGACCGTTGGACTGCAAAGTTAGAGATCAAGCAAGATCTCTAACTTTTAGAAAGCGTGTGCGTATTAAAAATTAAGTATCACTTACTTTAACGGTGAAGGAAAACATCGTGAGGAAACCTGCATGCCTAAGAGTTTCTCGAAGGTGTGTGAAGTTATAAAAAAATGGATGTCACAAATGGTCATCCATCGCAGACTGCTAAAGTCGAACTTTACTAAACCTTGGTGACCGCCAACCCCGTAGCGCTATAGACGTTAATAAGCAAAGAATAATTATTAATCTTAAAACTATAGATAGAGAGGCGCTCGTAACGACCGCGGTGTTTTTAGCGATCACAAAGGTCAAGCAGCGTTTGACTTGGTCGGCCTAAGATGGGTGACCGTTTGTGGCATTTTCATATTCAAACGTCTTTATGCTTTGTAAGGCACGCTAAGCCATTGGTTTCGGTTACCACGTAATGTGGTAGTCGTATAGCCAAATTAGAAGCCTTCACTGCACCGCATTGGGTCGTCGAATATGATCTAGTCTCGATCACCTCGATTTGTGAGAGCCTTGCCCAGCAGTGGAACAGTATAGGCTGATATATTATTGTTCTATCTATCTATCTGTATCATCATGCCAGATCCCTTGCGGGGTAGGCAGAGAGTACAGAGTTCCAACAGGTTCTTTCCTTATAGACCCTCTGGATCAGGGTTCCTTTATTTTTGCTATTTATAAAAAGTTTAGATAATAACGAAGTAGATAGGCAGAGATACGTAACGCCTTCATTTACGGCCGGTTTCAATATTTAAATTTAAGAATAGATATGCTTACTACAGATAGAATTTTGACATATTTTGTATGGAAACTAAGAAAATCTATTCTTGAATGAAATATTGAAACCGGCCAATAGAATTAACTATCAATATTTTAACAGAACATCTATATTATCATCCCGCCAGATCCCTTGCGGGGTAGGCAGAGAGTTCAGAGTTCCAACAGGTTCTTTCCTTACATACCCCTCTGGCTTCCTCCACACATAATTCGTCACATACACGCGTAGTAATAAAAATAAAAATAATATAATATTAGCCCTGTTAAGAAACTGTCCCACTGTTAGGCACGGGCCTTCTCTTAAACTGAGAGGGTTAAAAATAATAAAAATAGTTTATTCGGATCAAAAAAGGTAGGCTATAGTAGGAATGTGTGGTTCCCACTGCCGGTCACGCCATCATCGCTGCGCTGCTGCCAGTCTTCTGGGACGACACGGCGTCGTCACGTACCGTCTGACGAAGGTACTGTCCGGGCATGGTTGCTTCGGGCGGTATCTGTGGCGGATCGGACGTGAGGAGGTGGAGCGCTGCCACCATTGTGCGGCCCCGGAGGACACAGCGGCGCACATGTTGCTGGTGTGCCCGGCATGGGATGACGAGCGGCACCAGCTCACCGGGGCGCTCGGTGCTCGGGACAGGCGCTATCGCTCCCGACCGTGATCATCCATGTCGCCTGGGCGGCAATGGCGGCCTTTTGAAAGACCGTCATGTCCGCAAAGGAGGAGGGAGAGCGTGTTAGGGAGGAGACGTCCTCCAATCCCGCTCGCAGACGGCGCGTTGGGCGAAGGAGCAGGGAATACGCCTGGAACGTCTTTCGCCCACCGTAATCTCGACCTGCAGGCGTTGAGGAGGGCACCCGGGCGCCCTAGCACTTAGTAGGCCCGTGCTGTAAAAGCGCTGCGTCCGCGCAGCCTCCAAAACGCGGTAGGGGAGACCAAAATCCCCTACATATGTCGAGGTCCGCATACGGACTGAGCCCGCCGGTGCCACAGAGGTCATGCTGGTAACGATTCCTGTGGCCTGTGTGTGAGGGGTTTTAGTGGGTGCAAGCCCCACATAAACACCCGGGCCGTGCCCTCGGGCTGGGGCATGCGTTAGGCATTTTCCCTCGTAAAAAAAAGGAATGTGTGGCGGGTTTAATCCATTATACCCGAATTCGGAATTATCGTGTATACATATTTTATATACGCAAAGAATACGTGAAATGTCGCCATCACGTACATAAATCTCGGTTGCCTGTCTAAACCCTCTTAAAGTATACTAAATAATAAACAAAGCCGCTTCATCACTTAAGTGGAAAAGCGATTTTCTCGCGTCAGTAAAATAATGGAACGTTTAGCTCTCATCTGAAATTCTAAGCGAGACTCAAACAGACCGCTTGGAATTTTATCACGGGACGTGTTTGTACGTATCCCTTTTACGATTTTGCCAGTAATTGCACTTTATAAAGGGCTTAGAAATGACTCGGCAACATTGACATGTATTGAAGGTGACAATGCGAAAAACAGCCCGTAAATGAAGAGCATAAGTATGAGTGTTGTTAATTAAAATTAGGTCGACCTAACCACAGCCAACGAGAGGGCGCGGTAAAGTGTTTGTTAAAACTACTATAAAAAAAAGATCTGAGGTCATTAATAATTTTAATTTCGTAAGTATATGTAAACGCGGCCGTTTTTTGGGACTTAGCCCGCCACACATGCCCCCCATTGTAACTCCTGTAAGCCAAGATCCACAATGGTCTCCTTAGATGACACCAAGGTTTGAACCTTGGGGTATCCCGGGAAGCGCGTTAATTGTCTTGGAACCCGCAACAAATTTAATTAGAAAGAAAAACAGGAGGAGTTGGAAATACAGAAAACTCCACTTCCCTACTTTACAAAGCGGCAGACACAAAAAAAAACAATCAGAAGAGAAGGAGACTACAACTAGGTTAAGACCAGTTATAAAGCACCACAGATACGAAAAAATATTAACAGCGCCTATTTGTGAGCCTCATGTTTGATTCCAGTAATAGGTATGGCAAAAACGCTTGAACGCACGGAAGTTATCCCGAGTTTCTACAAGATCCGTGTAGTAGATTACCCCAGACGTATTTCGCAGACTGTTTAACATAATGGTACGCTCGTTGTGCCAGAGACTGCACTCCCAAAGAACGTGGTGTGCTGATTGTTCATTAGTAACCCGTAGTTGAAATATTTCCCTGAAAGTAGGAAAATTGAACTAAATGATAACCCCCATTTCACCACACATAGTCAACAGGAGGACGCGTTAAAATGCTACTGTTTGTTAAAACTACTATTAAAACAGATCAACAGGGCTTCGAACTAAAATATTGACGTTATCATGAATATAGTGAGTTGATATGATATCTGCCTCGTTGGTCCAGTGGCAAAGCGCATCGCTTTCTGATCACGTGTTCCTGGGTTCAAATTCTAGGTCGGACAAGTGTAGTTTTTCTAACAAAAAATTCTCAGTATGAGTCCGGAGTCCAGAATTGTGCCCGGTATATGGCAATAGGCTCGCCCCCTATTACGTAGCCTAACCTAACATCGTCGGCGAGTCGTACTCAGTACACCTCTGCCACCCCCGCTTGGGGAATATAGGCGTGACGGTGATATGATACCCTTGTCATACTACAATTTATTAAATAAACTTGATCGTGATATCACGCTTACTCGCAAGCGTCACGCTTAACTCAATCTCTTTAAGCTAAGTTTTCTGAGGTCATTAAATAATAATATAAGGCCTGTTAAGAAATTGTGCCACCGTTGGGCACGGGCCTTTTAGACTGAGAGAATGGCCCAGAGCGGGTTGGCAAACTTAACTCCTTCAAGAAACTCTTAGGCAAGCAGGTTTCCTCACGATGATTTCCTTCACTGTTAAAGCAGGTGATATTTAATTTTTAATATGCACATGCTTTCGAAAAGAGAGAGGTGCGTGCCTAGGTTTTCACCCGAGACCTCTGACTTTACAGTCCAACGGTCTGACCACTAGGTTATCACTGCTCTACCTGAGGTCTGAGGTCAATAATAATTTAAATCTAATTTCTACAGTTGCTTTGACGGACGGCTTGGTCTAATCGTTAAAAGCCTTAGCCACTCCGCTCACTGGGTCAAGTAGTCGCGGATTCGATTCCCGCACGGGACAAATCTTTGTGTTACCCACAATTGACGGATTATTTAGCGCAGTGGTTAAGAGCTTAAGCCGCTCCACCCACTGTGTCTAATAGTCGCGGGTTCGATTCCCGCACGGGACAAATCTTTGTGTGACCCACAATTATTTGTTTCGGTCTGGGTATTTGTGTATGTGAACTTTCCAGTTTGTAAACGCATCCACGACACAGGAATAAATCCTAGTGTGGGATCGTCATACTAAGAAATTTTCGTTCAAAAAATAACATTTTTCCGAACTAGGATTTGAACCTAGTGTTCACAAAGCTATGCGCTTTGGCACTACATCAACGAGGCGAGGCAGTCGTTATAGACATCTATGTTGATTAACGCGTACTGTCAGTGGCGGATTTACATAATTGCCGCCAGTAGGCTATTCAATTTTTGCCGCCCCTACTAACCTCTGCAATTCAATACCCTAGTTCACAATCATATTAATTATGTTTTCCTTGTCAATGAAATTGCAATTTTGTGATTTGTGCTCTATCGACATCATTACATCAGGTTTTCTCCCGTTATTAGTATGACTGTGAACTAAGGGATCGTTGTTTCAGTTCCTAGATTATTCTTACAACTCACGATTTAGTGAAATTTACACAAGAAATAGACATTGGGTAAATTTTTGAGCTAAGAAAAGCTCAATCTTATATTATTTATAAAAACAATTGTGCCAAATTTGCCGCCCTAGGCTCCAGCCTACTCAGTCTATTGGTAAATCTGCCACTGCCTATTGTTATCAGATAGGCAATTAAAAGAGTAGAAACTTCACAGACACACAGTTATTTCGATAACAAGGTGACGAGTATGAAATCTATTTATGTGGTATAAAAACGAGTCATATGACAGCGAGAGCTGGTTATGTAAGAAGGAGAATGAAAGTAGAATAAATGCGGTAGAAATGCGAGCTCTGTGGAAAATGTGCGGAGTGAAGTTGACCGACCGTATTCGCAACAGCGTAGATTGAAAGCGAGTAGGTATGAAAGATAGTATCGGTGTTAAGATGAGAAAGGGTATGCTCCGTTGGTTCGGGCATATAGAAAGAATGTCAGAAGAAAGAATGACAAAAAACAGATATGCAATGCGAAAGTGGAAGGATGTAGGTACCGGGAAAGACCTAGACTATTATGCCATGACCAAATAGACAGAGTTTTATCTGAAGGTCAAGTCAAGAGTCTCCGTAATCGGCGAGCGTGTATGAGATGAACTATCAGAGTGGAGGAAGCCAGAGAGGTATGTAAGGAAAGAACCTGTTGGAACTCTGTACTCTCTGCCTACCCCGCAAGGGATCTGGCGTGATAATGTAGATAGAAAAAAGGGATTTTAGAATAACCACGTCAATTATATCACTCCGACAATTCGTTTTCCACGAAGTTTCAACAAATTCGCTATCTAAAGACCGACACGAAACTTTCTCTGCAATATACCCCTACAGTTTTTCTACAATAAAGCCATACAGTCCAAGATAAGTGGGTGTCTAGTCGTGAAGCGCAACAGAAACTAAACTTTAGTATAAAGGAACGCAACATACTGTTTGTTATCACTAAAGTTGCCAGCGGAAAATGTTCCCGAGGGAAACGGAACGGTCTATTCATAGATTCAAAATGACAACACTTTTTAATGGATTTTTTATTTTAAAAAAAATACCTGGCTCTTTGCAGTTTGGTTTTTTGGACTTTTTACTTATTTTAGTACATACATATAGCGTAGTGGTTAGACCGTTGGACTGCAAAGTCAGAGGTCTCGCGTTCATACCCAGGCACGCACCTCTGTCTTTTCAAGAAGCATGTGCGTTTTAAACATTATCTATCACTTGCTTTAACGGTGAAGGAAAGCATCGTGAGGAAACCTGCATGCCTGAGAGTTTCTCGAAGGTGTGTGAAGTTCGCCAACCCGCACTGGGCCAGCGTGGTGGACTGTAGCCTAAACCGTCTCAGTTTGAGAGGGGGCCTGTGCTCAACGGTGGGACAGTTTCTTAACAGGGCTAATATTAAAATATTATTATATTATTATTCATTGTTCATTTTTTATCGAAGCCACGATGATTGTAGTAATGATTTTCTACTAAATGTATGAGAGATTTTTGCGATTTCCGACATTTTTAGTACTCTAACCTCAGTTGATTCAATAGTTTTTGATTCTTATAAGAAACAGGATCGATTGGTACCTAAAAATCTTTTGAATGTCCGTTTCCCTGATGGCTGTACATTTTTTTTTCAAAATCTGTGAATACAGCTCATAATGTCTCAAAGGTTAAGGATAGTCCCCAAGATCGTTTTTCTGTAGCTACACCGGTTAAGGTAGCCTTTACTGCCTCGTAAAATAAATCTACTCTGTACTAAACTATAGTATAAAGCAGAGCTTTCTAACCTCTCTTTTGTTGAGCCCCCCCCCCCCGATTATAAAAAAATATTTTCATGCCCCATTCCCCTTTACATTTTTCATTACAATAAAAGAACACACATTAGTTTAACAACTTCTATTAATTCTAATTTTACTTGATTCTAATTATACTGTAAATTCTAGTAAATTTTCCGTTGCATTCTCTTACTTACTTTAGTCTTTGTAGTCAGATTACAATAATCTGTTTTGTTGACCAAATAAAAATAAAAAAATAAATTATTTACGCGAAATAAAATTTAAAAAAATTCTATTATTGTGGTGGCCTCTTAAGCAACACTTTAGTTCGACGGATATGCTTTTTATTTTTCAGTTAGTTTTTTTTTTACTTGAACATCTCGCGCCTTTATTCCCCAGGCGGGAGTGTCAAAGGTGTGTACACCCAATTTTCGCCGGCGATGTTTGGTCCCAATGTAATAGGGGGTGAGCTTATTACCATTTGACCGAGTGCAATGCCAGATTTTGAATTGATACCGGCAATTATTTCATTCGAAAAATTATCTTTTGTCCAGCCTCAGATTCAAACCCAGGAACAAGGAGGCAGTATATAGAACATACGTGAGTGAATTTACAGTTATTAAAATTTTATTCATAATCCAGTAACGCTTATGTACCTACCACTATAAAATTATTTCAAGACTGTTCAGTCGTCGTATAAATAACTCTTATCGTGCAGTTATGCGACGTACCAAGCGTATAAAATTGCATTATTCATGACTAAAATGTCATGAACCATTCTTTAGGGCATGAAAGAGTAACATGCACGTATTTTGAAGTGAGTCACGCAACGCTGGGTTCCTAAATAAACAGCAAAGAAATAAAAATATACTTCATTCTATATTGAAACAAAATAATTGTGTGTCTTTGAGATGTGGTTCAAGAACTACACTTTCGCATTTAGATTGCATAGTCGCGAGTTCGACCCGTATTCGAATACAAATACTGGACACAGGAGCAGACACCGACCTCGCCGGCGAGGTCACATAATCCTTGCCCGCCGGCCGGTGCAGAGCACTACGGCGAGACACTTAGTATACGCTCTCCCCTATAGCGACTGCCCAAACCGAGGCCGTTACCGCCTTGCCTTTCTGGCTCCAGCGTAGTGGCTGCACGCTCGCCATCTTGTCCGGTGAAACTGTCGCGGCCAATAGCGTAGATCACTCAAATAACAAAAAGAGGGAGTTCGATCCCCGAATGGAACAAATCTTTGTGTGAATCACACATATTAATTTCGGTTTATGTATGTAAATTTCATGTTCGTGCTGTGGGTGCACCCACAGGAATATTTCCTAGAAAAAGTCTCCGTATACGGCGTGATTTTATGAGATGAACTATGAGAATGGAAGAAGCCATAGAGGTCTGTGAGGAAAGAACCTGTTGGAACATAAATGTTGCATTTTTAATTCGAAAATACTAAAAAACACCTTTTCAAATTTTCAGATTTGACCCTCGCGGTTATTTTATTAAATTTCACCGTCACGCCTATATTCCTCAAGCGAGGGTGGCAGAGGTGTACTGAATAAATCCAAGTCAAGTGTAGGGGGCGAGTCTGTTGCCAAATATGGGGCTCAACTCCAGACTCGGGACTTATACTGGGAAGTTTTCGTGAGAAAACTACTTTTGGAATTATGCCCGGTGTATGGCAATAGGCTCGCCCCCTATTACATGGGACCTAAAATCGTCGGCAAGAAATGGGTGTACTCAGTACACCTCTGCTATCCCCGCTAGGGGAAAATAGGCGTGACGGTGTTTAAAACTACATTTGTCCGACCTAGAATTTGAACCCAAGACCTTGCGATCACAAAGTGACGCGTCTTGCCACTAGACCAACGAGGCAGATATTCAATTTAAATTCATTAATTTTTTTGTAAACATATGTAGTTATTACAGAACTTGTCAAATTACAATAATAGGTTCTCTATGTTTTAACTTTTCAGGCATACAAAGACATGCATGCATGTTCAGTTATTATAATAATCGTAAGAACATAAACAATATATTAAAAATTATTGTGGTAACAAATTGCAATATTAACATTAATTATTAGTCATTTTAGTCAAATAGGTAGTAAACGAATATCTGTATTATGTCAGCTAAAGTATAGATGGAAACCCAATCATTCAAACATTATTTTAAGTTACTTAAGTCATCATCATTTAAGATATGTCAACAGTATAGTAACATTTATCAAACTCAAACCGTTTATTTTGCATAAATCCCGCAGGGGTGTTTAAAAAGTGCCGTATTTACATTTCTTTTCAAACTTATTAATCTGCCACCTGATCGGAACGCGGTCTCCACTGAGAAGATTCAGCGAGAAACTCAGCGGGCTTGTCTTCTTTGTTTAATTCTTCATTAATTTTTTTTCATGTTTTTTTATGTATAGATACATACATTTTTATATTATAGCTCCAGTGTGATGCCTTACGACTGAGATATAAGACTATTTTTAAATATATGTTATAATGAAAAGCTAGAGGATTCTGAGTGGACCAGTCCCCACAAGCAGCACCCGTTCACGAGTACGACTATTTGAGCAGCCATCACCTCCCTCAACCATATTAGAGGGAAGGAAGTGACCCTCACCAAATAGCCACTGCAAGCATAGTCTTATTAGTGAGCATGACCAATCCCAGACCCCAGAGCGCAGTCAAAAATAGTCTACAAAAGGAGTAGTACTTCGAGCTCGTTTGGCACGACACGCTACGCTTTGACATTTTTCTTTACATTAAAGACGTGCTTTATGATCAATAATCGTCAATAAAATAAATAGACACTCGAGCGGATCGGATAAGGGTTCTTTTCTACCGTAATTTTTCGGTTTTATTATCAGTTAGTGAAGTAGTCAATTTCTTATTCAATTAATTAAACTTACAGGAATAGGATATAGCTTTAATTGAATTTGGTAATTTATTATATATAAATGAAGCCTTACCAATAATACTTTTCTTTGCAAGTGCGGCTTTGCATTTATGGGAACATATGCTATTGAAATACTGGGTACGTATTGGACCCTTCATTTCATCTCAGATTTTTTCATATAATATTGCATTAGATTTCACAAATCAATCTATTTCTAGTATGTATAGTGCAGGTAATGTTAATAATTTCAAAGACCTAAAAACCGGTAAACAATTATCTTGCATTTTCAAACCATGATCTAATATAATAGCAAGCTTACATAACGGAAAGTCATATAAAGAAACTAACAAACATTGCAAGTTACATAAAAGCTTGTAAAAAGACTATTTTTTAGTTATTTCTACTTTATGACGTAAACTTATCCTTCTTCGCCAAGTCGAAACTAAGTTACCAAGTTACGAAGTTGCAGTATCCAGATATCCCCAATGCATTGCAGATGTGTTACAAAATAGTAGTTTTTATTGTTTATTCCCGACGGAATCTACCGTATCTTACCGTTGAGGAGGGTTCTTTTTTACCGTAATTTTTCGGTTTTAATATTCTTCGAACTTTGGTCTTGTTTATTGTTTGTTGGAAATATATTAGTGAATCTAGAGCACACTTGAGTTAAATCGTAAACTTCATTCTATAATATAACATTGTATGGTCTGTTTTTTCTTAAGTAGCCAATGTTATGGAGAAAATCCTTTTTCAGTATTTTGTTAAAACCAAAACAGATCCCCACGGGACAGGTCATGCCTAGTGCGGGCATTAATGAAGATGTTAAATTTTTGTTCAAAAAATTTTGAAGATATATATTTTTCCATTTTTTTTTTCAATATGGAGTGGCAACTAAAACACTCAAATATGGGACAAAGAGGTAAGGGTTGGGCAATCACCGGATGAATAAACTAAATCAACTGAATTTTGAACCGTATTAATTAATTGTCTGTAGTTATCGTGCAATATTTGCTTGTAAAATTGGCCTTTAAGAAAAAACAGACTTTATTACGACATGGTGAAAAAAATAAATAAAAAAGAGAATTAGATAAAAATACAAGCCCACTGAGTTTCTCGCCGGATCTTCTCACGCGTAAACTAAAATTTGTCCAAAAGTGTTGAAGTGTTGTTCCTGTATTATTTCATAAAATCATTACAATCTTGAACATTTATGGGTAAACTCTTTTTTACAAATCCCGCCAGAATACCGTTGTCATTCCAGAGCTGCCAACTGTATTCGCACGACAGTACTACCAATCACTCTAAACCACAGATCTTATAAAACAATAGTTAAGAGAAATACGGAAGATTTAGCGCAGTGGTTAAGGGCTTAGCCCGCCCCGCCCACTGTGTTCTATTAATTTGTGTGATCCACAATTATTTGTTTCGGTCTGGGTATTTGTGGATGTGAATTTTCATGTTTGTAAACGCACCCACGACACAGGAATTAATCCTAGTGTGGGGCAACGTTTTTTAAACTAAAAAACAAAAAAAAAAAACAAAAAAATATGTTTTCAATGGAAACCGTGTTCCGATCGGTAGATGAGATTATGAAAATGAAAAAATATTTATCTACTTGATAATTTGGAAGCTCTTTTGCAGGGTTTATACAATGATTTGAGTTTGAGATTAGATTCTACCGTATATTACCGTAGTGTTCTCAAAAACGATGTTTTTCTACCGTAATGTATGTGTTTTAATATTCTACGAGCTCTGGTCTTGTTTATTGTTTGTTGAAAAAAAAAATAGTTTGGTTAACATTGTATATGGATTTCCTGTAAGCTAGCGATCGCAAGGATTTTTTTCCAACACGTAATGTAGAAGCGCACTAAGCGCTTTGAAAAAAGTTTTACTGTTAGTTGTTAATTTTATTCCAGCGTTTTAATAACGCGTTGAAAAAGCGCTCGGGTGAAGGTGATATTTGATGGTGATAATTCATTTATGTACAGCCTCATGAGCAACAACCTTTCGCTTCCTCTAGGATAGGGAAAAATGAAATAAAATGTCTATGAATTTTTGCTGGTATAATTACTTCCTAATATATTCTACTAATATTATAAATGTGAAACTTTGAATGTTTGGCTGTTTGTTACTCATTCACACAAATTGGATACTCATTCACGCAAATTGGATAAAATTTGACACACATATAATGTAATACCTGTATTAACACATAGGATACTTTTTATCCCGGAAAAATGTAAGGTTCCTGTCTCAACCCACACGAAGTCGCGGGCAGAAGCTAGTATTATAAATGTGCAAGTTTGTATGTTTAGATGTTTGGGTGTTTGTTACTCAATCACGCAACAAAGGGGGGAACAGATTTGGATGGAATTTGGCACACACAGTTTATTACCTGGATTAGCACAAAGGATACTTTTATCCCGTAAAAATGTTAGGTTCTTTTCTGTCTAAAGTCAACGCCGACAAAGTCGAGAGAAAAAACTAGTTTTAAGTAAACACTTTCATGTTTAAGCAGTTGTAAGCAGCCTACTGGTTAAACCTTTGGACTGCAAAGTTAGAGGTCAGGCACGCACCTCTGTCTTTTCGAAAGCATGTGTTAAAAATTAATTATTACTTGTTTTAACGGTGACGGAAAACAGCGTGAGGAAACCTGCATGCCTAAGAGTTTCTCAAAGGTGTGTGAAGTTCGCCAACCCGCACTAGGCCAGCGTGGTGGACTATGGCCTAAGCCCTCTCAGTTTGAGAGGAGGCCCGTGCCCAACGGTGGGACAGTTCCTTAACAGGGCTAATATTATTATTATGTTTGAATTCTCCAAGCAGGGGTGGCAGGGGTGTACTTTGTGCAAGCGATCATGAAGTCGTGAGTTTGAATCCTAAGTCGGACAAGTCGCATTTTTGTCACAGTCCGAATTGTGCCCAGACTATTGGTTCACCCCTTATTGCATTGGGGCCTAACATCGTCAAATATGCAAATGTACACAATGCACCGCTGCCATTTTTGCTTGAGAAATATAGTCGTGACGGTGTTTATTTTTCTTCTTCTTTGTCGGTTCCTCATGACTGAGGGTCGTGACCACCACAGTTAAGGTTTTGCATAAGCGCTCTCCAGGCTTCCCGGCATTCAGCCTGTTTGATGGCATATGGAATGCTGGTGCTCGTGGTCTCTCGATGACGTCTATCCATCTGGTTGGCAATCTTCCTCTACTCCTCTTTCTTTCTACGTGGCCAACTAGGATTAGCTTTTCCAAGTTGCCTGGTTCTCGTCGGGCCACGTGTCGGAATTATTTAAAGAGTCTCTGCATGCAGACTGTAGACAGGCGAGTCTTGATCTTTAATTCCGAGAGAACAGATGCAATTTGTTCAGCGTGCAGTTCATGGTATGCCCAACATTTTGCGCCAACACCACACTGCATCTATTCTCGATGGGATACGGGCCTTGTAAGTCCAGGTCTCTGAAGCGTACGTAAATATAGAGAAGATAAGGGTGCGCATGAGTTTGATCTTGTTGTTCCGATTGATCCTACGGTTCCTCCAAATCTTTTTCAATCTTGTTTTTAACAGACTTCTAAAAAGGAGGAGGTCCTCAAATCGACTGCATCTTTTTTTTGTATGTATGTAACGCGCTCATTCCGCCAATTATGAATCGATTTTGATGATTCTTTTTGCATTGGGTTCAGTATAGCTCCAAAGTGGTCCCATTTTAATTTCATCGGTATTAGACCTTGGACTTGGAAGATACACCAGGGAACTCCTATTGTTTGTACAATACGAATGCGTAGTTTGAGATATTATGGGTATTACGTCAATCCTATAGGTACCCTGCCATAGAACTAATCAGAATATTAACCGACTTCAAAAAAGGAGGAGGTGGACAATTCGTCTGTGTTTTTTTATAACGTCTGTATTTATGAACTGATTTTGATGATTCTTTTTGCGTTGGGTTTAATATAGTTTCAAGGTGGTCCCATTTTAAAGAAATCGGTATTGAACTTTGGACTTTGAAGATACACCAGGGGACTCCTTAACGGCGAACTGCACGAATATATAGATTCCGTTATTATGGTTATTATAGCAATCCTGTAGATACCTTGCAGTACATTCAGCAAAATTATATAATATAGGTATATAAATATTAGTAAATAATTCACTTGTCACTTAAAATTGTATATTAAAATGCTTTGTTTAAAAAAAGCCGACTTCAAAAAGTAACCGACTGCACTAACCGGTACCGACTTCAAATATTTATTTCGGGTTTTTTGAAGTCGGTTCTTTTTTATATATTTTTTACAAGCCTTTATTTAACTTGCAATGTTCGTAAGTCCGTCTGTCTGTCTTTCCGGTTCAAATCTTGTGATCCACTTTTCAAGCACTTGTAGGTATCCGATTGGGCTGCAATTTGGCATACTTATGTAAGTCCGATGACCATGCAATAATATAGTACCATGGAGCTGATCTGCTGATGGAGTCGGAAGGTGTCCATAGGAACATGTGAACTATAAAACGTAACCCCCTCGTTTTTAGGCTCGTTAGATTGGTATTGAGAATTACTGTACAACTAGATAGTTTTCAGGGTCTGATGATGAGGCCGAAAGGTGGCCAATCGTACCACACAAGTACTTAATATAATCCCACCGTGTTTAGGCTCGTTGGATTTGTCTTGACGAGTACTTTATACTCGGATGGTGTCCAGGGTCTCATGATGGAGCCGGAGGGTGGCTAACGGTACTAGTCAAATACTCAACATAACCCCGTGTTGGGGCTCGTTACATTTGTCTTGACAAGTACTTGTCGGTCTCTGTTGTGTTTTTGCTATAAAAGCTTGTTTTTAGAAAGATCTTTTCAATTTAAAATTATTAATTATTTTGTTACAATTAATAATAGTATTCCCCGCAAGGGATCGGGCGTGATGATAATGCTTTGCAGCACTCTTGGTCACGGGAGGGAAAGATCGGGTATGGGCCGCGATTGGATCCGTAAAATAGTTTTATTTCAACAGTATTATACAGTTATAATTTTAACATTGGGAAATACCTGTTGACTCAATGCTCGCACGTCACTTGGAGCCCACATTGAAAATCAGCGCTGTAGCTCAGTTACAAACGTGTTACAGCTTTTAGCTGAATGGGGAGCCCATTTTGATGACGACATGTGTCCATATTAATTTAATTTAGAAATTAATACTATTTATTGTTGTTGCTTTGTTTTTGGACTATATGGTTAATCAAAATAAATATTTTTTCTCTCTTCTTTCTATATAGATAGCTGGATCGCTTCCACCTAAAATGCCTCCGTACCATCATGAGGATCGGATGGTCCGATAGAGTGCGAAATACCAAAGTTCTGCGACGAGCCAATGTTGGTGGCATTGAGGCCTATTTAATGCGTTTCCAGCTTCGGTGCTGCGGTCACGTATCTCGTATGGCGGAGGAAAGAGTGGCGAAGCGCATCTTCTACTGTGAATTGGAGAAGGGCAAGCGGAATCATGGTGATCCTGTCCTCCGGTACAAGGATGTCCAAAGCATGAAGAGATGCAACATAGAGCCCACTCGTTGGGAACGTTTGGCAGCACAGCGGCCAGAATGGCGCAGGATGGTGAACAGCCAAGTACGCGAGTTCGAGGCTCAGCGTAAAGCTGACCTTGATGCCAAACGCGATCAGTTGAAGGCTCGCCCACCTGTTGCCATAATATACAATTATGAGAACGGCGTACCGCGAAGATAGGCTACATAAGCCATCTTCGAGCGCACCAGCGCCATTACTCCGACTAGGGGTCTAAGTGTAATATTCAAACGATAGCATAAAGTGTAAAATGTTCTATTTCCAGCTATTAATTTTCATACACTCGAGATTTTGTTTGTTTTCAATAATTTGGTTTTGTTACAAACAAACCTTTTGAACTGACAGTGATAAGTTGTTCCCTAATGTTTTTTTAATGTTACCCACCCTGCACCGCTGATTCCTTTCGCGCCATTAGCTCCTGTCATGACGTTTCCCGCCTAGCCCCCTGTTTTTATAGTGCGACAAGGATCTTTTGGCCCATGGTTGACATTGACAGGGGTTCATTAGTGGAAAATTAGGGATAACATTCAGTAAAAATTTTCTACTTTCAATGAGATATTTCCGAGAGTTTTCCTATATTTATTTCTGAGGCGTGTGTGTGTGTGTGTGTGTGTGAATGATCTACGCTGTTGGCCTCGAGGCCTCTACAGCTTCACCGGATTTTAAAGGCGAGCGTGCAACCACTACGCTCCAGCCAGCCAGAAGGGCAAGAGGCGACATACTCGAGGGCGCCTCGGAGAGGCGCCCTCGGTTGGGACAGTCGCTGTAGGGGGACCGGTGCACTACTAAGCGCACCGGTCGACCGCCGGCTATGGGAGGGGATCTACTACTGCGTCTGCGTCTACGGCGTCGCTCGTATTCTGAGCGGAAAGAAGGGATGACAAAGCATCGGGGGGGTCGGTGAGAACATGTCTCGGCCGGCGGTAGCGGCAGGGGTCGCGAGGGAGGTCGTAGTCGGCGGTGGCTACGATTAACGGATTCGCATGGGAAGATGCGTTCGCGAAGTGACGTGTTGACGCCTTTTTAATAAAGGCGCGAATAGGTTCGAGACCTAGATCGGAGTGGAGGTCGACGTTCCGTACGAACCAGGGGGCTCCTACGGCTTTACGGAGGAAGCGGTTTTGAACCGCTTGAAGTCTGTCGATGTGAGAGGGGGCCGAATGCCCGAACACAGCACACGCATAAGTCATGATGGGACGAACGCAAGTTTTGTAAAGCGTCACCTTATTTCTAAGGGACATTTTACTCCGCTTGCAGATTAACGAATGGAGACGACCGAGCACGAAGGATGCTCGGTGACGGACCCGCTTGATGTGCGGGCCGAAGGTCATGGTACTGTTCAGGGTGACCCCTAAATATTTGACCTCTTTGACCCAGGGAATGGGTCGGTCGAACATGGTCACTTGACCTCGGTTCCTTCCGGGGCGGCGCAGAGAGTGGTGCGAAGGTGCACCTCTGGCGAAGAGCACCGCCGCGCTCTTGTCCGGGTTCACCTCGATTCGCCACTTCCTGAACCAATCCCCTAGGGTATTGGCGGCGGTCTGGAGTTTCCTCGTGATGCGGGCCTTGTTCCTATTGGAATAATAAAGAGCGGTGTCATCCGCGAATAAAGCTAGTTTAACATCACTCGAACGAGGAATGTCGTTCGTGTAGAGGCTAAACAGGAGCGGAGAGAGCACTGAGCCCTGTGGGACTCCAGCACTGATGGAGTGGGAAGCGGAGCGCGTCATTTCGACGCGATAACGAAAGGCGCGATTCGACAAGAAGTCTCGTAAGATGAGCACGAGTCTGTCCGGCACACCCAATCGGTAGAGCTTGTAGATCAAGCCGTTGTGCCAGACTTTGTCGAATGCCTTCGCGACATCCAGGAAGAGGGCGCCCGTGTAGACGGGTCTTCCGGGCCCATTGAGACCGGAGAGAATGTGCTCCGTGATGCGGTGCACCTGATGGACACAAGAGTGTTTGGCTCGAAAGCCGAACTGCTCGTCGATAAGGATACCCCTGGACGTTATGAAGTCCTTGAGCCTCGCCAGAAGGAGGCGCTCGTATATCTTGGCCAGGGAGTTGAGGAGACTGATAGGGCGGTAGCTCGCGGGGAGATTGCGAGGTTTGCCGGGCTTGGGGATGCCAATGACGTCCGCCTCCTTCCACTTAGCGGGGAAGGTGCAGTTCGTCATGGCGGCGTTCAAGATGGCCACCAAGAGGCAGATGAGTTGGGCGGGCAGGCATTTCAGAACGCGATTCGAAATGCCGTCAGGGCCGGGGGCTTTTTTAGATTTAAGACCCATTATCAGGTCTTCGACCTCCGTTTGTGTGATAGGAGGCAAGGAATCGACGGGAGGGAGGGATGCCCTGCGCTCGACTTCCCTATCTACCGCGTCGACGTGGGACTGGTCGACGGACTGAGAGCTGGGGGCGCACTGGCTCTCGAGGGAGTCGGCGAGAAGCTCGGCCTTTTCGTCGTCGTCGAAGGCTGGGGGTGCTGCGCCTGAAGGGCGGGACAGCGGGGGCATGTCAGTCGAGGAGTCGGATTTGAGGCTACGCGCCAGCTGCCAGTAGGCCAGATGCGACGGCGCGATGCCCTCTAGGAGGACACCCCACCGTTCCTCCCGGACCTCCGCGACACGACGCTTTACCTCTCGTTGTAAAGCGCGCATCCGGGCCCGATTGGCTTCGGTGGGGTAGGAGTCGTACGCTCGGATGGAAGCATTTTTGGAACGAATGAGATCCCTAACATCGTCCGGCAGTCGAAAGCGGTTGAGGTAGAGATCTTCCGCCTCGACTTGCTTGGACGATCGACTGACAGCCGATCGGATGTGCTCGGTGAAGGCATCTACGGCCTGATCGGTGTCCTGAGGGGACGGGATGGAGTCCGAGCTGAGAGGCAGGGGGGGAGGGTCGGCATCCGCCAAGGCCGTGCTTAGCGCATGCCAATCCACCACCGTCTTTTTGGGTCGCTGAGGGGCGGAAGGGGGGGAACCGAGTCTCATGACTACAGGTCGATGGTCAGAGTCGAGTTCCTGGACTACTTCCAAGGAGTGCAGCCGTAGGGTGACACCCTTCAGAAGCGCCATGTCCAGGACGTCGGGTCGGTGATTGGGATTGTTAGGATAGTGGGTAGGGTGCATGGGTGCGATGACGTCAAAGTCGAGAACGTCGACCAGGGCGTCAAGGCTCCTACCGTTAGGGGTAGTGGTGAGACCGTTCCAGGCCACGTGTTTGCTGTTGAAGTCGCCCGCCAGAATGACGGCGCTTCCCAGATTGAGGAGTGCTTCAAAGTCACTCCTGAGAACGGATTTAGTGGGGGAAAGGTAAACGGAGGCGATCACGATGGGCTGGTGCCCCGTGAGAGAGACGCGACAGACCGAGGCTTCGATGTTGGTGAGCGCGGGGGGATCGAGAGGGATGCAGTGCAGGGACCTCCTGTAATAAATGAGAGTACCGCCTCCGCGGGAGCCGATTCTGTCATTGCGCACGAGGTTGTAGTTTGCGATCCTAGGATCGCGATGTGCGGGCTTCAGGAAGGTTTCCTGCACGAGGAGGATATCAAGTTGGTGATCTCGGAGGAAATCAGCAACCTGATCTCGCTGGGAGCGAAGGCCATCGGCGTTAAAGAACGCCAGGGATAGGTTGTGGGGCTTATGGCGGGGAGGTCGCAGATCCATTATCGGGTGCGGGGGGGTTGGGTTCTGAGGGACGTCAGGACGTCATAGACGTCCCTGTATTCCGCGGCCAGGAGAACCTGGTCCGCCAAGTTGGTGGCGGCGCGGAGACGAAGGGCGAGTTCGCGGACTCTGGGAAACAGAGCGGGGCTTATGACCGCCGAGACACTCATTATGAGGTCGACGTCCTGACTGACGTTAGTGGGCGGAGGGGGACAAGCCGCCACCGGCGGGATCGCCGGCGCGCGCTTCGGGGGGCAGGCGGGGCCCACTGACGCAGGGTGGGAGGCCGCGGTGTAGGGCAGCGGCTTCACCCATGCGTTGGCGCCGAGGGACGGCCTGAGCGGCGGGGGAGGGGGGGCCAGCTTCAGCGTCGCGGGAGCGCGGGGAGCCGCGGTCGCTGGCGCAGAAGGCACCGGACGAGGGTGCGCTGAGGGCGCGGGGGGGTGTTGCGCTGAGGGCGCAGAGGGGGGGGCAACCGCGCGGGGGCGGCGGCGGCCGCCGCGCCTCGCCCGGCCGCGCTTCCCCTTCGGGGCCTTGGGGCAACCGCGATAGTTCGCGGTGTGCCCCTTGGTGCCGCAGAGGACGCAGCTGGGGGGCTCGGCCGCCGTCTCCTTCGAGCGGGCGCACTGGGACGTCGCGTGGTCCCCGATGCACTTAACGCATCGAGGGCGCGCGTGACAGTTACGGGCAGAGTGCCCGTACAGCTGGCAGTTGTGGCACTGCCCGGGCGTGCCACGTTTATGGGGGGCCTCCACGGAGAGGCCAGAGATATGGCACACGGCCTTCAGGTCGAAGACCCTACGGCCGGACTCGGTGCGGTCGAGGACGACCAGCACCATGTCGTACGCCTCCTTGGAGCGCCCATTCACCATTCTGTGCACCTGGCGCACAGGAAGGTCCTGGGACTGGAGGTCGGCCTTGATGACGGCGGTGTCCAGCTCTCTCGGGACACCGCGGATTACCACCCTGAGCTCCCTTTCCTCCTCCAGGGTGTATGTGTGGTATGCGATCTTATTAGATCGCAGGAACGCGGATAGCCGTCGGTGGTCGTCCGAAGACGCCACCTTGACGGCTATGCCTTGCGCGGTGGAACGCGCGTGCGTATAACTAATTTGGCGATTGTAAATCGCCTTGGATATACGCTCCCAGGCGCTCTTGTCCTGAATGACAAGCGGCGGGGGAGTGATGTTCGGACGTGCGGGGCGCGCGAGGGGGGAGGCCCTCGCGGCCGCGTTGGGAGACGGAGACGGCCGGGGGCCGGAGGGGCCGGGAGAAACAGAGTCGTTTCCGGCCCTCTGGATTTTGGGCGGCGGCGAGTCGCGCGGTTTGCGCGCCCGCTTCCCATTCGCGATGGGAACGAAGTCGTCCTCCGACGAGAGCGACGGGGACGGGGACCGGGCGGGGGCGGCGCGTCGCGCGGACGCGCGCTCGACCTCCATATCCGAGTCCGAGAGAGGCTCGGACCCGCATGGCGAGACGGGGCGGTCGGCGGGGGTCTGGGGCTGCGCCCCTACATCAGTTCGCGGCGCGGCGAACGGAGTCACGGGGCGCGCAGAAGGCGCGGGGTGCGCGGGGCCGGGGGCCGACGCGCGCGCGGGCGACGCGTCGGGCGAGGCGGGCGAGTACGTCGCCTTGAATTCCCGGACTATGTCCGGGCAGCGTAGGACGATGTACTTCGCGAGCTCCCGGACGAACTCCGGAGGGAAGTCTTCCGCCATTTCCAGAGGGGAAATGGCAGGTCGAGTGAACTAAAAAAAAAAAAACAAGAACAAGGGGCCCTAAGACCCGGGCGTGAACGTTGCCCTGATCCCCCCACCGGGTAGCGGCGGGGGGGTGGCACTACCGGGGAGACGCGGTGTGCCCCTTCGCCTTAGGGGCGAACGGGCGGCACCAAACCCTATCTGCTCCGGGGCGAAGAGAACCGCCGCACGGAGAATAGGATAGAATAGATATAAGAGAATAGATAATCGAATTAAAAAACTCACCCTAGAGAAGAAACCGCGGGAGGGCCGGCCGCGCCGTTAGCCGACGCGGCTGCCTAGCAACCCACGTGCCTGGTCACGCCGGGCTATACGCGAACCGTACCTGCACGGGACGCAAAAGCACACGCACAGCGAGTGCAAACACGTAGACACACAAGCACAACACACGCAAGCACAGCCGCGACGAACCACGTAGGTCGCGGAAAACGACCGTTACAAAAACGCGGGAAGACCGACCGCCGTCAGAACGGCGAGTCTGCCTAACGGCTCGCCTTGTTGCTACGCGCGAGCCAGACGCGGAGAAGCAACGTCGCAGCCCGTATATGCGTACGTATACACGTATACGAGCTAATCAGATTACCACTCCACGCAAGCGCAGGCGTTTCCAACAAATCAAGTCGAAATCGAGAATTACGTAACACGAAAATAGCGAGCGGGCGGGCAGCGCAGTGACACAACCGAACGCGCGAGAGGCACTGCCAGGACTGCATTTCTGAGGCATCATATATACCTTCTTTGTTTTATCTGTTTCTTTAGTTTTTTTCAACATTGTTTTCTTCCCATAATTGCAAAAAGGACTCAAATATACATTGGTAAGTTGGTAAACACTGAGTCAGCAAGGCGGTGGGAACGCTCAACCGTGGTTGCGCCGTCATGCTTCTACCTCCCGCTAAAAACCGCCAATTAAGTTCTGTTCTCGTCATGACTAGATTGTTTTCTAGCAAGGCTAGCTTGGGAGACAAGACTCGGTACAACATTTTGTCGGCCCGTCATTCGAGTCTTGTACCCAAGTCAATGTAGCTTATATGTAAAATAAATACGCTGTCACGCCTATATCCTCAAGCGGGAGTAGCGAGAGCGATGTCAGGTTCCATGTAATAGGGGGCGAGCCTATTGCCATATACCGGACAAAGTTACAGACTCCGGACTGATACAGGGAATTTTTCGACAGAGAAACTATTATATCAACGCACATTATTTGCAACTAGACCAAAGAGATATAGTCTATACGTCAGTACGTTAACTATACTTTTTCATTATAATGTGTATCGTGCAATTAAATCAATAAAAAAAATACATTACAATATTGGAAACTGGTTTTCTGGCGTTCAACTTTTGTCGAGCTACCTCATGGTAGCACGTAAAACAAAACTGTTATCTCACGCCTAGATCGACAAAATCCGTGACATATGTCTTGTCGGAACGCTTATACTAGCACTGCTGGACTAGCATTTCGTTCATTTGCCCCATATCTTATTGCCAAAGTTTAAAATTGTTGGTAATAAAAGGAACCCTTAAAGTTCCACCAAGCGTTTCAACAAAGTTATTCGATGGATCATAAAAAACTAATTTACTAATTAGTAAGCATCCTGCGAAACCGCCAAAATGTTACTTTTATACCGATTTCAGTATTTTCCACTAAAATACAGATTATGTAGAGGTTTAGTAGAGTCCCCGAAATGTGATAATATCGATGCGGGGCGCGCAAACTGTTTAGTGCTAATCTGTATCATTAGCGGTGACAGTGGTACTCAGGGTTGCTAGAAAAAAAAACAATGCACTTTATAAAATTGGTAGAAAAAATTATTTCAGAATTATGGCGAGTTGTATAAAATCAGATAACTCAATAGAATCAAATATTTTTCTATGTTTCAATTTGCTATAGTACTTTGAATAATGAAATGTATTTTTATAATAGCAATAATAGTAATTGTTGATTGCATTATGCTCGCCCCCCATTACATGGGACCTAACACCCCCGCTTGATTATTGTAGTCGTGACGGTGAAAATATATCTTTTGAAATACTAAGGATCGCAATTATTGACGGGTCCGTTTGAATGCCTTTAATCAAAAGTGAAGATCTATGCAATGATTCCAAAAGTCTACGACAAATCCATTATTTGCATTGTCCCCTTATACTCTTTTAAACTAAACACTAATACCCGTTTCAATTCTAAAACTACTATCAGTAGGAGAATTTTAATGCTGGCAACACCTACCTCGTTTTCGCGCTAAAGCGGGCGCGCGCGGCAATTTCCCGCGCTAACTGTATAATGCGAGTCGAATTGCCCTCCGCAGACATCTTGTAGAGGCAATCTAACGCAGGAATGCGATGCTCTTAGCATAGGAATTAACTCCTTTTGCCGGGTAAAACCAGGGTAGTTACTGGTAGTTTTATCTTTGAAGGGAAGTATGTTAGTATAGATTCTACTAAGTAGAGGAGCGAGGGGCTTGTTGTAACAATTTTCAGATAAACGAATATATCTTGAGAATTATCAGTTAAATGACCAGTAGTTAAACATGATTGATACTTTAACCGGAAGAGTTAATTAAATAAAGCAGAAAAAACAGTAGGTAACTATTTCACAATTAATATAATTTACAAATAAAGTCCGATTTTACAACTTACCCTGTGCTGGGGGTTAGTTGTAATATCTATTGGGGCAAGTAGTAATATTGATAAAAACGGAAACATAAAATTCAATCATTTATTTTTTCTGTTAATACTGGCACAGACCGAAGTTTTGACTTTTCGAATAGATCAGTTGTTTTCTAAAACTTCAGCTTCAGTCAATCTATACACCTCATAGTTTTGTTGCCAGTTCAGATTTTCTTTTGCAATTTCAATCTAAAAGAGAACAATTTAATTGACATTTTAATGACCATTGTTCATAAAACGCAGAGGCAAGTTGTAACATGTTACAAGCCCCAAGATTTTGTTACAACTAATCCCATATTAATATTTTTGACATTTATCAAAATAACTATTTAACGAAATGTGTAATCATAATTTTAATACACAATATTAGATATAAATAAATTCGAATATAAATAAAACACGGAAAGTTTTACTTTCAATAATAATAAAAAAGTCAACCAAAAATGTACGCCAGTGTAATTTTACATTACCAGGCCAAAACGAAGCGCGTGCACACATCTACTCACTGCGTCATCTGGCAGGACACTGGCTATGACGACATGAAATAGCGCGATATAAAGATAAGATTGAGTGAAAGAAACAAGTTAATAAACCGCGACCGCCATAACATCAGATTTGATAGTCCACAAATCCTCGTGAAAGAACACCGATTCCTACCAAGGATAGTTCGCGAAGCGATTGAAATTAAAAAAACATCCTGATTTCAATAGAGAAGATGGCTGGGTGCTTTCATCGTCTTGGGATCCGGTTATTAATATAATCAAATCCAAAACCAAGCATAACACTGCAAGACCTTAAGACACTGTGGGCTCATTCTGAGTAGATTGGACCAACAAAAATAATTAAGAAGTTTGAGAACAAGTACCCCGAAACAACTTTGCCTTTTGGACGTCTAACACCTCAGCCCCTTCCGTGACCATGGGTGCTACAAAGCACTCGAAACGTCGGGAACTTACAAATCAAAAATAAACCTCGATAAAATCCGAAAAATAGTTTTATTTCATGTGTAATATTCGCGTTAATCTAAGAACTCGGTACAAGTTAATAAAGTTTAAATTCTTGGTGAAAAAACCACTACTTACCCTCGTTACAACAAGCCTCTCGCCCCCCTATGTAGTAGAAATGCAATGATAGAATTCAATAGTTATCCTCTTAAGAATCTGTAGTTAAGTAATGATATACGAAATTAAAAAGAATTTAAGTCTGTGAGAGCTGCTGATGATAATCTCACAGACGGTTGATAGGGTGATAAATGATAGGGTTTGGGTCGATCAAAAATGATAATAAACCGCCCGAATTAAATACTTTAAGAGCACTGATTTATTAATGTTAAAAATTATTACCGATGCCTCGGTGACGCGCATACATACTTATTGCGTAAACGCCGAGTAAGCAAAACTGCGCAGTTCTCTGTACAAAGTCAGTTGTACACTTACAGTGCGACAAAGATCTTTTGGCACGCGGTCAAAATTGGAACTAACGCTGTCATCAAGTGAAACGTAATTACATGACAATCACAAAATTACTGTTTGCTATGAAATGGAAGTAGGAAAATTGTACCAAAAGTTAACCCTAATTTTACACCCACGCCCTCCTGCTAAAGTTATCCATGGGCCAAAAATTCTTTGTCGCACAGTCTCACACTATACTCATCTCTATTCTCTTGATTTAAGAGACAAGTATTGTAAAGGACTTGATATACCTATTCGAAAAGAAAAAGAATGGAAACATAAATGCGGTCAAATGCGAGCTCTGCAAAAGATCTGCGAAGTCAAGCTGGCCGACCGCATTCGCAATAGCGTAGTAACAAAGCGTGTAGGTATGAAAGATAATATCAGTGTAAAGATGAGAAAGGGTATGCGCCGGTGGTTTGGGCATATAGAAATAATGTCGGAAGAATACAATGCGAAAGTGGAAGACCTAAACTATTTTACCATGGCCAAATAAATTTTGAAACAGCAGTTTTTCGGACTTTTTCACAGTTTATTTTTGATTTTTCAGTTTCGAGTGCTTTGCAGCACCCATTGTCATGGAAAGGAATGACAACAGTCTTAAAAATTATTTTTTATTTCATGTGTAAAATTCGCGTAAATCTAAGAACTCAGGAAATATGTCTTGTTTTGTGTTGTGTAAATGTTTTATGGGCCTGGAGGGTAAGTCAAGTTTCCGTAACCAGCGAGCGTGTATGAGACGAACTGTAAGATTGAAAGCCAGAGAGGTCTATAAGGAAATAACCCGCTGGAATCTTGTATTCTCTGCCTACACGGCAAGGTATCTGGGTTGATGATATAGATAGGGATGATATTTTCTTGCAATCTGGTAAGCTCGTAAGAAGTCTGTAAGTCATTTCTCCAAGAAAAGCAAACTCGACGATAAAGTACGTTGTAAGTATATTCATATTCCTTGAATAATAAATTATATGGTAAACGGATAGTCAATGTCAAAGAAAAACTTTGTGGGAGATGCTGAACGGCTTGTTATATCAATTTTATTGATTTGCATCGCATTGTAAGAAACGTACTCTTTCATCTTTACGGCGAAATTCAAAATTTGCTTTAGGTATTTAGAAAATTCGTCTAAACCGCTAGCGTAAGTTATTCTCTTAGGAGAAGGCATAAGTGTATCCAACAGTAAGTTGCAACAATATTATGTATACAATTTTCAAAGTTCAGATGTAAATTCTAGGGTAAATAGTGGTCCCTTTTGATACCTTTCAGTTCCACAAATCAAGTGATCTTAGGAGTAAAAAGATCATCTATATTACTATATTAGAAATGTGAAAGTTTGTGGATGTAATAAGATGTTTTTTTTTTTTATTAAATATGTAAACACTGCGGGCCCGGTTCGTCCCGCACCTTTTTTATGTTTTAGTTTTATTTTATTAATTCTGCTTTATTGTAGTTAGCATAGTACATGCCGCTTCCTTTTCCTTTTTTGTTTTTCTGTTTTGGTTTTTAGTTTAGTTGTAACAGTGATTGGTTGTTGCTTTTGATTGATACGGTACGTCAGTAGAGGTTGAAGGTTTCTTTTTTTTCCTTTTATTTTTTGTTATGTGATTGTGTAAATGCATTATATGCTTGCTTTGCTATTACTAGGTTTTTTTTTGTCAATTTAGATTTGCCCTAGAGCGAAAATGCCTCAGTCGTGTGAGTGTGGTACTGCTGGTGGGGGTTTCCTTTAGACCTTTAGGCCTCCGCCTCCAACAGCTTTTCAACAACTGTCATGTCTCGACTGCGATTATTAGATGTTTGGATGTTTATATGTTTGTTACTCAATCACGCAAAAACAGGATTTGGATGAAATTTGGCACACAGATATTTTATTACCTGCATTAACACTTAGGATACTTTTTATACCGAAAAAATGTTATATTACTATCTAAAGTCAACGCGGTCGAAGTCCCGAGCAAAAATAGCATACAATATTTTCATATTTTATTCAGTATTTCCCTATAAATTTATATTGTATATACATATGTCAGTATATTGTATAAAGATGTATCTATGTTTGTTATAAAAATGGACTAAAAAGTCTTAGTAAGCGTAGTAAGAAAGCGAGTAGGTATGAAAGATAGTATCGGTGTAAAGATGAGAAAGGGTATGCTCCGTTGGTTCGGGCAAAACAGATATACAATGCGAAAGTGAAAGGATGTAGGTACCGGGGAAGACCTAGACTATCTTACCATGACCAAATAGATCGTGTCTTATCTGAAGGGCAAGTCAAGAGTCTCCGTAACCGGCGAGTGTGTATGAGACGAACTATGAGAGTGGAGAAAGCCAGAGAGGTATGTAAGGAAAGAACCTGTTGGAACTCTGTACTCTCTGCCTACCCCGCGAGGGAGCTGGCGTGACGATATAGATAGACTAAAAAGTCCTTGAGAAAATATTCATTATCTGCAATGCCCCAATTTCGCTTCCAAAACTGACTATTACTATTTAAAACGTACTATTTAAATTACAGAATTTAACGCTGGCAGCACCCACCTAATTATCATACTAAACCGCGCTTTTGCTGAACTTTAGCCTTACCCCTAAAACATAATGTACTTTTACTAAAAAAATAAATAGTTATAACTCTGTTAAAAATAAAACCACATTAAAGCATAATGAAACTTCACAAAGTAAAGAACAATTTTAATTGGGATCTAAGCCTCAAAAAACATTCGCTAATTAACTACCATTCCAATTGCACCCTTAACGCTATCACAATAAAACTCGTTATTAAAAACACACATATTTTTCACAATTTTCTTTCACACCAAAAGCCTTCACAATTATGAAGGAATAAAGGTTATTTTTGATTGTGATTTTTTCATACAGTAATTAACGAGTGATTTTGTAGAATGATTTGGTTTTTGCAGTGGGTATCATTGAAATTTTTTATTGTTGGCGACAAATCCTGTTTTAAGTTTTGATTGGATGACGATATTATTTTGTTAATTTTATTATTGTGATGTTGATGCCTCGTTGGATTCTGGATTCGAATCGTAAGTATGTGATTTTTTCAATAGGAAAATGTTCATTTGCAGAGTTTATAATTGTGCCCGGTAAGAAACTACTATTACATTGGGACCTAACATTGTCGGCGATAAGTGGGTGTACTCAGTGCACCTCCACTTAAGGAGTATACAAAGTGTATCGTAAATAAGACAAGACCTCATACACCCCGATTAGAGAATTGCTTCCCAAATTCAATATAAAAATTAAATTTCCAAATTTAAAAGTCTTAAACACCGTCACGCCTATATTTCCCAGAGGGGGTGGCAGAGGTGTACTGAGTACACCCACATTTCGCTGACGATGTTAGGTCCCATGTAATAGGGGGCGAGCCTATTGCCATATACCGGGCACAATTCCAGACTCCGGACTCGTACTGGGAATTTTTCGTTAGAAAAACTACATTTGTCCGACCTAGGATTTGAACCCAGGACCTCATGATCACAAAGCGATGCGCTTTGCCGCCAGACTAACGAGGCAGTCAAAAGTCTTAACCCTTTTTTAAGCACTTTTATACCCCAATTAAAAATGAAACTTGTATGCGTATTGAAAAATATGTTTTAGAAATCTCCATTTTACTTCAAATCTACAATAAATTTAGTTTGTTATAGCGCACTAAAGGAATAACAACATATTTTGCGAATTAAAAAAAGGAAGGATGAAGGTACAGGGGAAGACCTAGACTATCTTACCATGACCAAATAGACCGGACTTATCTGAAGGACAAGTCAAGAGTCTCCGTAACCGGCGAGCGTGTATGAGACGAACTATGAGACCAGAGGAAGCCAGAGAGGTATATAAGAAAAGAACCTGTTGGAACTCTGTACTCTCTGAAAAACCCCGTAAGGAATCTGGCATGATGATACAGATAGATAGATAGAAGAATAATATATCAGCCTATACTGTTCCACTGCTGGACAAGGCTCTCACAAATCGAGGTGATCGAGACTAGATCATATTCGACGACCCAATGCGGTGCAGTGAAGGCTTCTAATTTGGCTATACGACTACCACATTACGTGGTAACCGAAACCAATGGCTTAGCGTGCCTTACAAAGCATAAAGACGTTCGAATATGAAAATGCCACAAATGTAAGATACTTATATTAAAATTTGTTGGAATCAATTCAGTTACCGATTTAGAACAAACTAATTTTAGCGTGCGTTAATAATGTTACACTTTGTATACGTCAAGGAGTTTTTTAACTGTTTAAGGTTATTAAGGCCACTATGATTATCTACAAAATGTATGGGAATTTTTAATGCGATTTTTGACTAGTACTAAAACTTCATTTGGTCCAATAGAAAAACTTCTATCTATTAAAGAACAGGATCGATTGGTATCAAAGAATAAAATGTAGATTCCCATTTTCTTGCTGACTGTGAAATTGTTTCAAAATCTGTAAATGCACATGAAAAAATATTTTTGAAATAAAAATTGCAGGCAGTGGGTCTTCGAGCGGCGGATCCTGGTTGACCGGATCGGACCGGATCTCTCCCTGCCGGCAGTAGTAGCGGATATACTGTCAGAGGAATCGTCCTAGGGGCCGTATCCTCTTTCTGCGAGACTGATGTCCCAGGAGGAGGCCGAGCGGGATCGGGAGAGGGCCGATCCTGCTCGATGAAGGTGACGGCGACGGGGCAGAGGCACAGCCCGCCCAGGCCCCCAGCCCAATAGCCCGGGGCTTAAGAATACGGGCTAAAAAAGCAGTTGTCACAAAATAAGCTAGAGTGTATTTACCTGTGTATTTACCTGAACTATTTTTGTTTGTTGTAAAATAGTTCAGGTGTCTTCTCTATTTAGTATGTACTACGTTGTATATACAAAGTGTAACATAATAAACGCGAGACCTGAAAATAGTTTGTTCTAAATTGATAACTGAATTGATAACTTACATATGTTTTTTAAATTGAAAAAATGTTGTTAGTCCTTCAGTGCGCTATAATAAACTAAATTTATCCTTGATTCGAAACGATACAAAGATTTCACATGTATTTCTCAAAAGTACTTTTCAATACGCATACATACACGTATTCACATACAAGCTTCATTGTTAATTTGGGTATAAAAGTGCTTAAAAAAGGGATAAAAAAATTTAAATTTGGAAAATTGGTGTTTCTATTGAATTTGTGAAGCAAATATCTAATCGGGGTGTCTAAGGTCTTACGTTATTTACGATACACCTTGTATAATAATTCAATGACCTAAGCATGTTTAATACCAAACTTTCATAACAACAAACCTTATATCTTCATAACAATTAATTCTACTGAAAAGAAATCTCTTTATGAAAGTCATTAATTAATATCAGGCATTTCATTAATCAGGGTACATATTTCTTTACGAGACAGCTTAATGAGACAGCTAGTTCATTTTACGGATGTTACAATGTTGGGCATTATTAAATCGATTTTTTAATTGTAGGATAAATTAACTGAAATTTAAATTGCAATCAAATTAATCCTCCAAAGGTACTTCGGAATAAGACTGAATTTGGACTCTGCCGTGAGGTCAAGCACACTTTTTCCAGTACCGCATACACGGCAAGAAACTTATTGTGTCAACATAGATATTTATAGCAATATTTTGGGGGCCAAAGCTGCTCGCGTCCGTAGCATTTACTATCGATTCTCTACACCTGGTCCATGGGCGAAGCGAGCAGCAACTTTACCGGTGGTAGGCTATGGCCGTGACTGGTCAGCAAGGCTATGCTGCCAAACAACTCTGTCGTGTTTCGGCATGTTGCGTGAAGTTACCTTGCAAGGAGGAGGATCTAGCTTATTCATACCAATTTGCAACTAGATCTCACATCCGTCTCTTCAGCCTATTTTAGTAAATAGGCTATTATGTCTCCACCAAGCCACATCTCTGGCCTCATCGTCAATATCGATAGGGGTCAATCGCTGACAAGTGCTTGGTAAAAAAAATGTTACACTACCTATAAGTTCCACTCAAGTTTGAAATCCGAGAGAGATTCTTGAGTCTACGGCAATGAGAGCGACAACGAAACGTCAACTGAAAATTGGTTACTAAAAGTGTAAGGCAAATTGTGTATACATTTCTGCACGAGGTCTAAAGAGTGTGTTATGTTGCAACTTCGATATCAAAGATGTAACGCATACATTTCCGTACATGATTTATAAACTGAGTGTCTAATGGCGTCGTATACTGCTAAAATAGTTCACGTGCCCATTTATTATCGAAAGAGTACTCAAAATTTTAAATAGTAAGTCTAAGTTTTGCTAACATTTAAGCGTCCCAGATTTCAGTAGGTACTCATTAGTGCATTGTTCTTCCATACTGCCCTGAACTACACTGTATACAAAACAGTAGCCGTGGAGTTTTTACAAGCTTTTATTAACCTTGCAATGTTTGTTGGTTTAGGTCAAATATTGCAAACTGAATTAGAATCACTTCCTATTATCCTACGGAGTTGAAATTTGACATGTTGGTTCAGTTCCGATGACAATGTGTTTTTATAGTAAGCATGACCTGATTGTACACCTAGGATTGGCTCCAGACGAAGTCAACGCTCTGGCTCAACGCTCAACAGCGTAGACACAAAATGTTGTTACATTTAGTATTGGTTGGTCGTTGGGAATTAAAAAGTATTTTTAAAATTTAATTATTTGCGATTATTTTCCACAGGAATAACGTTCGAACGAGTAAAAAAACTTTAGATTTTTTAGAGTAAGGTCGCTGTTTTTACGCTGTGTTATGATTAATGATTGCGGAAACATGGAAGCGGGGCAGGCAGGTGGAAATCGTATCTCCTGTCACTGTCACTCTGTTGCAAATGTTTGGACATTGACAGATGTTAGGGGCAACGTTTTGTAGGTTTTAGGGTAACTGGTTACTTATAATCGGGACTAACGGCTTAGCGTACTTTCCAAAGCACGGAAACGATTGAAAAGGGCAATGCCACAAACTGCCACCCATCTCAAACTGATCGAGTCGAACGCTACTTAACCTCGAGGATCACTACGAACACCGCCGAACAAACAACAAACTTTTTAAATGTTCTTTTATGTTCATGTTGGTTTAGTCTTGGGTTTAAATCCTAGGACAGACAAATGTAGATTTTTTTATCGAAAAATTCCGGTCCGGAGTCTGGAATTGTGCCCAGTATATGGCAATATGTGTTATCAGTGTGTGTTGTCAGTGATGACATACGGATGAGAGACGTGGTTTCTTACAATAGATCTCATAAAACAGCTCATAGTTGCTCATAGTTGCTTGACTGCCTCATTGGTCTGGTGGCAAAGCGCATCGCTTTGTGATCACGAGGTCCTGGGTTTAAATCCTAGGTCACAAATGTAGTTTTTCTAACGAAAAATTCCCAGTATGAGTCCGGAGTCTGGAATTGTGCCCGGTATATGGCAATAGGCTCGCTCCCTATTACATGGAACCTAATATCGTCGGCGAACTTGGGTGTACTCAGTACACCTCTGCCACTCCCGTTGGGGAATATAGGCGTGACGGTGTTTTTTTTTTATAGTTGCTCAGCGAGCTATGGAAATAGCTATGCACGGCGTTTCTCTACGTAATCGAATCGGGAATGAGGAGATTTGTAGAAGAACCAAAGTCACCGACATAGCTTTCAGGATAAGGAAGCTGAAGTGGCAATGGGCGGGCCACATAGCGCGAAGCTCGGACGGGCGTTGAAGCAAAAAGATTCTAGAGTTGAGACCACGTATTGGCAAGCGCAGCGTAGGACGACCGCCTGCCAGATGGACCGACGATCTTTTAATTGCAGGAAGTCGTTGTATGCAGGTGGCATCGGACCGGTTAAGCTGGAAAGCGATAGGGGAGGCCTATGTTCAGCAGTGGACAAATATAGGCTAAGATGATAATGATATGGCAATAGGCTCGCCCCTATAATTCATTACACCAAACATATTCGGTGTAAAGTGGATGTACGCAATACATCTCTGCTACCACCGCTTGGGGAATAAAGGCGTAACTGTTTTTTTTTTTTTGGTTTTTAGAATTAAATTTCTCGACCCTAATACAAGTCAGAGGTCGTATTTGAATTTAAAATTGGATTTCTTCCTTGCAAATGTCCTTCTTCAAAAAAAGGTTGTCAACGTAATAAGTTCGTTATAATTACTCCCCTCTGTGAGGTTAATTATAAAGTAAGTACTTTCCCTCTTTTGAAGCGCCAGGGTTTCGAATCGACATTGCTTTTAAAACTTGGAGTTATTATTATTATAAGCCTAAACTGTCTCACTGCAAGACGAAGGTCTTCCCTCCCTTCCAGCACCTGTCCCAGTCCAGTGCAAGCTAATGCCGTTCCTTGTCGTAGGAGTCCAGCTCATCTCGCCACCTCTTTCTGGGCCTGCTACCCTGTCGTTTACCGCCTAGGGGGAACCCACTGAGTTGTTCCCACTAGCCTCGTTTTAGTCCAAAACGCATTCAACATGCGTGAGATATGTCCAGCCCAGCCCTATTTCAGACTTGCAGCTGAGTGGCCTACGTAAGTGATTTGTGTAAAGGAATTACGTGAGTTAAATCAAAATACCAATTTATGAGAACTCCCATAGTACCACTCAGCAGCTATTTGACATTTAAGTCATATAGAAGCAAAACCAGCAACATCCATATCTATGGATATAGATTTTGCTGGTTTTGCTACGGCACGCCAATTTGCCCTTCCAGTTTATAAACTGGCCTTATAAAGCCTATAGCCTTTTAGGGCTATGCTGCCTAGGATGCTAGTCTCTTATAGTAACACTGTCACGCCTATATTCCTCAAGCGGTGGTGGCAGAGGTGTAAGAAAACCAGCAATATCCGTCTCATACACGCTCGCCAGTTACGGAGACTCTTGAATGTATGACATTTGTGTGACTTCTTTGAGCGTCGCTCAAAGAAGTCTGAAGTCTGCAGTCTGTGAACATGTCCTTGACTGCACCCGCCATAACATCAGATTTGATAGACCACAAATTCTCGTGAAAGAACACCGATTCCTACCAAGGATGGTTCGCGAGGCTATTGAGATTAAAAAAAATATCCATATTTCAATAGAGAAGATGGCTGGGTGCTTCCATCGACTTGGGATCCGGTAATTAATATAATCAAATCCAAAACCAAGCATAACAGTGCAAGACCTCAAGACACCGTGAGCTCATTCTGCGTAGATCGGACCAACAAAAATAATTAAGAAGTTTGAGGGTACCCCGGAACAGCCTTTTGGACATCTAACAACTCAGTCCCTCCCGTGACCATGGGTGCTGCAAAGCACTCGAAACGTCGGGAACTAAAAATCAAAAATAAACCGCGATAAAATCCGTAAAATAGTTTTATTTCATGTGTAATATTCGCGTAAATCTAAGAACTCAGGATATTTATTATTCTTAAACGCAAAATACTGAACGGATTTTGATGAAACTTTATAATATTATAGCTTCGTGCTTTGTGCCACATCGCTGCCGATGTGGCGAGAACGTAGACCAGCTTGGACACCACGAACTCTCATGTCTTCGCAGTGTGGGAAGAATATCCCAGCACTCCAATCTTAACGACATCATCCGTCGGGCTATTACCACCGCTAAAGTGCCGGCCGTTTTAGAACCAAATAGCCAGTCACGTAGCGATGGTAAGACGCCAGATGGCATGACTCTTATTCCTTGGAAGATCGGATGGCTTTTAGTACAGGACGCCACTTGCGTCGATACTCTAGCACCGTCCCACCTTCCCGAATCGTTAATAATCGTATAATCGTTAGGGCTGGAGCAGCAGGCGTGTCTGCTGAAACCTTTAAACGGCGCAAATATAGCAACCTTGATAGAGCTTATATGTTTGAGCCGTTTCGGGGCGGAGACCCTGGATCCGTGGGATCTTGGAGCACATCATATATTTGGCGATGTAGCCAAATTGCTGGTTGAAGTAACAGGTGACCAGAGGGCTTGCTCATACCTTGCACAAAGATTAAGCATTGCCATTCAACGTAGCAATGCTGCCAGACTTCTGGGCACATTGCCAAACGGCAGCGATTTGACACAAATTTATTTTGTGTAAATAGTTTGTCTTATCTTGGAAAGAACCTGTTGGAACTCTGTACTCTCTGCCTACCCCGCAAGGGATCTGGAATGATAATATAGATATCTTATCTTACTATTGGCTTTTACGGACTGAAAAAACCTCAGACGCACTTCGATCCGATGGGATCTTTTGTGCGGTCCTTGGCCCTAATGCTTTTACGTACCTGGGGATCCATATACTCCCTGTACCAGAATGTAGAGTCCAGCAGGGGGGGAAGAGTTGATATTCCTCTGGATTTGGATAAGCCACTTTATATTATTATTGTTCTTTTTTTGTTTTATACCTAGCTTTTAAGTTGTAAATAGTCGTGCCTAAGTTTCTTTTATTTTATTTGTGGTTTTGAAATAAAGCTGTACTAAGCTTAAAGTTTTAGCTTTAACTTGTAGCTCATACGTCTGAATCACCTCATATTATAAAACAAAGCCCCCCACCGCTACTGTATGTCTGTCACTCAATAACTACGGATTTTCATAAGGTTTTTACCGATGGACGGAGTGATTGAAGAGGAACGTGTATGTGTATAATTCCCCGGTGCGAAGTGGGGCGGGTCGCTAGCGCTACTATTAATTTTTGGCCAACTCTGATTTTACCCTACTAGTCTAGTAGAGTATAATCACAGATGGGTAAATTTCCACGACCAAATAAACCGAGTCTTATCTGATGGAAAAGTCAAGAGTCTCCGTAACCGGCGAGCGTGTATGAGACAAACTATGAGAGTCGAGGAAGCCAGAGAGGTATGTAAGGAAAGAACCTGTTGGAACTCTGTACTCTCTGCCTACCCCGCAAGGGATCTGGCGTGAGGTTATAGATAGATAGATAGATAGGTAAATTTCTTTTGTAAAAAAAATAAGTTTCATTTAAAATTAAAATTTGACGGACGATTTAGCGCAGTGTTTAAGAGCTTAAGCTGCTCCACCCATTGAGTCTAATAGTCGCGAGTCCGATTCCCGCACGGTACCAATCTTTGTGTGATCCACAATTATTTGTTCCGGTCTGGGTATTTGTGTATGTGAATTTTGAATGTTTGTAAACGCACATAAGTCACAGGAATAAATACTAGTTTGGGGTTACGTTTTAAAAAAAAATACAAAAATACGGCAAAACGAATATGGATGGAGTTTTGGCGGGAAGTCGAAGAGTGATGTTGTCAATTTGTTTTAATTTCCAAAACTTGTGTTATTTCGACTAATAATGTGTAATGTTCGTGGAATATTAACCATTATGTGTTCTTATATGTGCATGAGTGAAGTTAATTGTAACAAAGTGATAAAACGTGCCTTTTCAACTTCCCTCAAAACGGCCGTTGCAATTGGTATGTAAAGTATCCACCGCTTACTATCCAGGGTGGGGTACTTCATTAATTTCATTATCATCGTTGTCATCAAATCCATCGGGGAGTTGAATTAATTTAAACAAACACGATTATATATCTTACTGGACACTGGCAAAATACACTTATAATTAGTGTGAAGCCGTAACTTGAAGAAGAAGAAGAATATGGATGAAATATGGCACACAGGTAGTTAATTACGTAGATTAACATATAGGATACTTTTTACATCGGTAAAATGTAAGGTTCCTGTCTAAAGTCAACGCGGTCGAAGTCGCGGGCAGGAACTAGTATTTCACAGTTTAAACAGTCACACTTAAGTACTTAAGTTAGTTGCTCAAGAGCTTTAAGCAGCGTATGAAGCAAACACATTACCTGAACTTTTACGCTAATCGCCACGTTACCGCTCAGCTCACGAGTTTTATTTAACTTATTTAAGGGAAAGATCACACGCAATACTTTTAGCATCAATAACTGCGAATACGGACTACTGACGGACGATTTAGCGCAGTGGTTAAGATATAACGCCGCTCCGCCCACTGTGTCTAATAGTCGCGGGTTCGATTCCCGCACGGCACAAATCTTTGTGTGACCCACAATTTTTTACACGTTTTTTATGACATATACAGTATTGAAATTAAACACCCTGTATACACGCGAGCTGTGGCGCAGAAACGGCTTCGTACGAACACGACCCGCGTAAACAACTGCTATGGCGAGCGAACAACTGCTTACCTAGTTCCTCGATTTAATAACGAACTACCCTCTGATGTATGTATTAACATTAAATTTAAATTAAAAACCTTCTTGCACAATATTACATAATAATCTATCTATCTATCTATCTATATCATCACGCCAGCTCCCTCGCGGGGTAGGCAGAGAGTACAGAGTTCCAACAGGTTCTTTCCTTACATACCTCTCTGGCTTCCTCCACTCTCATAGTTCGTCTCATACACACTCGCCGGTTACGGAGACTCTTGACTTGCCCTTCAGCTAAGACACGGTATAATCACAAGTATTCTGTTATTATTACATAATAATAATAACAGAATACTAATTATATATAAGCTTTATTTTTTAATGCTTATTATACATAGTATTGTTTTATACAAACAGTGCCACCTTTGTTATTGTTTGTTATTATTTTTTATAAATATGGTGTTTCGATGTATTTAGCATTAATACAAACCTTTGTGGTTTCTCAATGCTATATGACCGACTTGATATAACTTTTTTTAAGTGATAAATAATAATAATAAAAAAATTATTTGTTTTGGTCTCGGTATGTGTATGTGAATTTTTATATTTGTAAACGCACCCACGACACAGGAATAAATCCTAGTGTGGGGCTAAGTATAAAAAATACTATAAGCATCAGTGACCGGCGATTTTGCTTTGATGCATCGAGGTTTTATTCGCGTTTCGGCCATTCAGTGGTATAATAAATAAATAAAAATAATGACGTCACGCCTATTCCCCAAGCGGGGGTGCCAGAGGTCTATGAGTACACCCACTGTGCGCCGAAGATGTTCGGTCCCATGTAATAGGGAATGAGCCTATTGCCATATACCGGGCACAATTCCAGACTTATACTGGGAATTTTTCTTTAGAAAAACTACATTTGTCCAACCTAGAACCCGTCCTCGTGATGATAAAGCGATGCACTTTGCCACTAGACCAACAAGGCAGTCTAGGCAGCTACCTATCTATATTCGGTCGAAGCAAGACAAACGCTTCCCCCAAAAACCCCCATATCGTTTTACTATAACTACAGACATCGCAGTGTCTTACTGTAAGGGTTTCAAAGAAAGAAAGAAACACGTTTAATGTGGTAAATAACAAAATTAAAAAGTGACAATGTCTCTTAACTCGATATATGTTACGAGTAATAATATCTAAATCATACTGCCATCAAGCACGTATATTTACATATAGGTACCACAAAGTCTTCAAAGACTGAAAGCGATGAATGAAGGTGTACAAATGGGTGACTTAGTGGTAAACCATCTACTTTATGCAGATGACGCGGTTTTAATAGCGCCAACAGCCACTGATCTGCAAACACTAGTCACAGTTATGAAAAACGACTGCATGATCAATGGCTTACACTTGAATGTGAAGAAAACCAAGATTATGGTTTTTGAAAGGGAAGAAACCAGAACGAATGTAAGGATTGTGGTTGGTAACGATGTGCTGGAGCAAGTGAATGAGTTTGTATATCTTGGATGCGCCTTCAGTAAGGATGGGAAATACACCGCTGACATAGAGAGAAGAGTGAGTGCAGGGAACGGAGTGAATGGTGCGATGGGAAAGCTACTCGGGAGCCGGCACTTAAGCCATAAGGCGCAGCTGGCCATACATAACGGAGTTCTTGTCCCAACGCTGTTATATGGTAGCGTGAGCTGGGTATGTAAGAAGGAGAATGAAAGTAGGATAAATGCGGTAGAAATGCGAGCTCTGCGGAAGATGTGCGGAGTGAAGCTGACCGACCGCATTAGCAACAGCATAGTAAGACAGCGAGTAGGTATGAAAGATAGTATCGGTGTAAAGATGAGAAAGGGCATGCTCCGTTGGTTCGGGCATATAGAAAGAATGCCAGAGGAAAGAATGACAAAACAGATATACAATGTGAAAGTGGAAGGATGCAGGTACCGGGGAAGACCTAGACTATCTTACCACGACCAAATAAACCGAGTCTTATCTGATGGAAAAGTCAAGAGTCTCCGTAACCGGCGAGCGTGTATGAGACGAACTATGAGAGTCGAGGAAGCCAGAGAGGTATGTAAGGAAAGAACCTGTTGGAACTCTGTACTCTCTGCCTACCCCGCAAGGGATCTGGCGTGAGGTTATAGATAGATAGATAGATAGGTACCACATAGGGCCCCGCCTCAGCATTATTCTAGTTAAAGAAACTAGTTGGTATTCTGGTTAGGCTTTTGGAGTGGCCACGGGCGTCACGCTTAATACACCCAATGTGTAAAAACAAAAAAAAACGAGTAAAATACTCTTACTGTGACAGAAAAGTCGGACGGGATTCGCTACTGGTACAATGCAAGAAAAGATAAAAATGCATATAATAGCATGAACGATAGTATCGGTGTAAAGATGAGAAAGGGTATGCTCCGTTGGTTCAGGCATATAGAAAGAATGTCAGAGGAAAGAATGACAAAACAGACATACAATGTGAAAGTGGAGAGATGTAGGTACCGACAAAGAACTTTTCTTTTTTTTTCATGGGGAAATCCTCATGGACTTCCGCCAACCTCGGGGGAAGCTGGCGGGGCATGGCGGACTCCTACCGACTAAAACCCCACGGTGGCCGGCACTGGCACGTGTCACAGGGGCTTCGGGATCCCCGAGTGGAACGCGCCGGTGCCCTTGTGCCGCGCTCCGAAGAGCCCGCCTCGGGAGGGGAAACTTGTAGTTTGCTTCCCTCCCTGCACCGTCGCGGTGCGGCGCGTCGCGGTGCGGCGGCGTGGGCCACACCACGCCGCCACCCTTGTCCAACCGTATTCGGTTGGAGAAGGGTGGCGGCGACCGTGTTTTATCTAAAGGGCAAGTCAAGAGTGTCCGTAATCGGCCAGCGTGTATGAGACGAACTATGAGAGTAAAGAAAGCAAGAGAGGTATTTAAGGAAAGAACCTGTTGGAACTTTGTACTATCATTCTACCCCGCAAGGGATCTGGTGTGATGATATAGATAGATAAAAATGAAATATATTTCAACACTTTCGATTCCATGGCTTGTTACTTGATTTCAATGGCTATGACCATTTGGAAAAATAGCGCAGCGCGTACGGTAGCTCTACTACGACAAATAGTACTCCAATGGCATAAAGAATACCATTACACGATCACTTTATCTAGTTATAGTAACGAATCGTGTTAGGTCATAGCGAAAAGGAGCCTTAATCGCTGTTTTGACGACTAACTGCGTTTGATCGCGATATCAAAATGAGCGTAACATCCAGCGTCCAAAAAGCGTCATCGCAGCGACTGGAGAAGCTCCATATGTGTGAATGGAATCGCATAGACGCAAAATTGAGTGCTCGAAATACAACTATATCCCATGAAAAAAATGAAAAATGAAATGAATGAAAAATATGTCTGATGCTAAAGTAGCAAGTGTGTCTTTGCCCTTAGTGACCGCCATTTTTGCAACCGTCAGGTATAATGCGGCGAAACAACTTTTAGTACTAGAACTAGTTCTAGTAGCAACAGCGTAAAACTATTATGGGTAAAGTACTGTTGAGGTTTTGTTCGTTAGTTCTATCTATTAAGTTGATGGTCTATATACCCTTGATGATTCGGGAGGCATGTGAGGGAATGTATTTTATAATGTACATCCTAAATTGTGATCTTTAAAGCTCCAAACATAATTCGGCTAGAAAATTATGCTTGTTTACTAAAATTGCAAGCTAAAGATTTAGTTTAAGAACTATGTTGAGAAAATACATGACACTTCATGCCAGAAAAGCGTATGGGAGAATGTATTTTGATTTAAATGAGCATGAATTGAAAGAAGAGGCTATGAACGAAAAGCGAGCCTGCTATGATCACAAAAGGAATATTACAAATGTGATTACACATTAAGTATAATAATGATTTGAATTAGGTTTTGGTAGAGTCCTCGGGCTAGATGAAGCGATGATCTTCTCTGGATAGCAGGAATTAGATCAGAGCAGCCGAAGATCCTTTCAGTGACTTGTAATTAGAGAGGCTTTTGCCCAGAGGACTGATGATAATTAGAATGTTAACCCAATTCATGTTTCTAAACAGCACCTTCAAAACAAATCTTGTTATTGCACCCAGAGACGCCTACATGTATGATCTTATCATCGACTCAATAAGACATGGAGACTATTGACCCATGATTATTTTTTGTGAATACGTAAAAGGAAGGCAGCAACGGGATACAGAATAGGCTATTAAAGGAAATACTCTCCACTACGATAGATAGGTGATTATTCAGCATGTAATAGCTTCAATCAAATTTACATGCCATTAAACCTTTTTTCTCTCAACCTGTTCTGGACCATACTTAGGTAAAGTAGTTATGAATAATGCATGCATCACCTAGGATGATTTGTATACATAATTCACGTTTTATTTAAAGTGTAGGGATGATTACGACACGGCATGTTCGCAAGTCCCTGTATGGAAATTATCCAGAGTTAAATATTTCATGCTCGTACTTTTGATCGGCGAGCGTTAAAATAAACAGGATTTGTTTATTTTGTATTTTGCATATGTAAACAAGATTTTTATGTTCACAACGTTTCCACATTTTTACATTCGTTGGCTGGGGTCCACAAGGTTTTGAGGGTTTGATTTCCAGGTGGGACTTTTATAGGTTTTGGTCGCAATTTCTTAATTACGCTCCAAAACCAGGTTAAACCCTACTGTATCCTACGAATATTATAAATGTGAGATTTGTATATTTAGATGTTAGGATATTTAATTAGTTAGGTTGTTAGTTTAAATGTTTATTACTCAATCACGAAAAATCTTTTAAACGTATTTTGGGTGAAATTTGGCACATAGGATATCTCTCATCGGCGCCCGTAGCGTAAGCGCTCGTAGCGCTGTGCGATCGCGGTGTTCGGCCTGAGATGGGTGACCGTTTGTGGCATTTTCATATTCAAGCGTCTCCGTGCTTCGGAAGGCACTTTAAGCCGTTGGTCCCGGTTAACACTTAATGTGGTAGTCGTTAAGCCGAGTCGAAAGCCTTAAAGGCGGCTTGATAAGTTCCAACAGCAGGTGGCCACAAACCTGCCTCCACCAATCCGCACTGGATCTGCGTGGTGGACTATGACCTAATCTCTCTCACCTCGATTTGTGAGAGAAGGCCTTTGCCCAGCGGTGGGCAGAATAGGCTGATATTATATATATATATATATATCTCGTATACCGGAAAAATGTAAGGTTTGTATCTAAAGACAACGCGGACGAGTCGCGGGCAGAAACTAGTACATAATATAATTAAATCATAGATTTAAATCACATCAAATTATTTGTTAGGCTAGCAGAGAGTACAGAGTTCCAAAGTTCTTTTTCTACAAACCTCTCTGAAACCTCATTGCCTTATGTTAAATACCGAGATCAGAGAGAACAATGAGAGTACCGGAAGCCAGAGAGATTTGTAAGGAATGAAACAGAACTCTGCTCTCTCTGCCTACCTCGCAAGGGATTTGGCGTGATGATATAGATGTATAGCTAGATAGATCAGAGGGTAACGGTATATTGACTTAATATGCCATCCTTTTCACAAGCTTTTATTGTTTGCAGTGTTTTTTAGATAGTAAGTTTGTTAGTTTCTTAGTTTAGGCCACATCTTGCAATTAGAAACCCTTCCTTTAATTCTATGGATTTGAAATTTGAAATATTGGCAGTTCCGATGACAATGCATTTTTATAAGAATAATTTTATTGTTGAAAAAGACTTAGCAACTAAGTGACATTATCTAAGAGCCCCAAAATAGAGGAAAAGTCTGTATCTTGAGAGTGGAGTGGAGTTAAACTATGAGTAAACTTAATTTAGTTACAATTAGTAACGCGAGCTGGAAATTAATGACATATTATAATAGTAAAATAATAAAAGAATTAAATTAATTTTTTGAAAGGGAAGAAACCAGAACGAATGTAAGGATTGTGGTTGGTAACGATGTGCTGGAGCAAGTGAATGAGTTTGTATATCTTGGATGCGCCTTCAGTAAGGATGGGAAATACACCGCTGACATAGAGAGAAGAGTGAGTGCGGGGAACAGAGTGAATGGTGCGATGGGAAAGCTACTCGGGAGCCGGCACTTAAGCCATAAGGCGCAGCTGGCCATACATAACGGAGTTCTTGTCCCAACGCTGTTATATGGTAGCGAGAGCTGGGTATGTAAGAAGGAGAATGAAAGTAGGATAAATGCGGGAGAAATGCGAGCTCTGCGGAAGATGTGCGGAGTGAAGCTGACCGACCGCATTAGCAACAGCATAGTAAGATAGCGAGTAGGTATGAAAGATAGTATCGGTGTAAAGATGAGAAAGGGCATGCTCCGTTGGTTCGGGCATATAGAAAGAATGCCAGAGGAAAGAATGACAAAACAGATATACAATGTGAAAGTGGAAGGATGCAGGTACCGGGGAAGACCTAGACTATCTTACCACGCCCAAATAAACCGAGTCTTATCTGATGGAAAAGTCAAGAGTCTCCGTAACCGGCGAGCGTGTATGAGACGAACTATGAGAGTCGAGGAAGCCAGAGAGGTATGTAAGGAAAGAACCTGTTGGAACTCTGTACTCTCTGCCTACCCCGCAAGGGATCTGGCGTGAGGTTATAGATAGATAGATAGATAGATAAAAGAAAATCAAACTAAAGTAGTAATTAATACTTGTGAGACTTGCGTGCCTGGTTCTGTGTGTGTGCGTTTGTGCGTGTGTGTGTGTGCGTGTGCGTGCGTGTGTGTGCGTGTGCGTGCGTGTGCGTGTGTGTGCGTGTGCGTGTGTGTGCGGGTGTGTGTATGTGTATGTGTGTGTGTGTGTGTGTGTGTGTGTGTGTGTGTGTGTGTGTATGTGTGTGTGTGTGTGTATGTGTGTGTGTGTACACGAGTGTGGTGTATTAGAGTATATGCGTGAGCGAGCAATTATATGAGTGAACAGTTAAACGTCAGTTACTGAGTTGGTTTCTATGGTTATGTCTATGCGGTTGATTCGACTGTGGTTATGGTAAGCATAACCTGATTCTACACTGAATTCTCTAGACGAAGGAATTCCTCGGCGGTCAATAGACACAAAATTTTGTCTACGCGTTTAATATTGATTCGTCAAATTGGACCCTTATCTGACTGCTACACCCAGGGTTGTCTCGCGATGAAGGAACTCCTCAACGGTCAACATCACACGGACAAAATGTTGTACACGTAAATTTGATAGCCCGTTCTAAGTTCCACCATGACATGGCCGCTCTACTCATGGTTGGCTCCCGACGAAGGAACTCCTGAATGGTTAATAGCACAGACAAGAAATTTTGTAATCACTTTAAAGTGTGTTTTGACGGACGATTTGGCACAGTTGTTAAGAACTTAAGCCTACTGGGTCGAATAGTCACGGGTTCGATTACCGCACGGACAAATTTTTGTGTGACCCACAATTACTTATTTCGGTCTAGATACTTGTGTATGTGAAATTTCATGTTTGTAAACGCACCCACGACACACGAATAAATATTAGTGTAGGGCTACTTTTCAAAAAAAATATTTTTATGCACCAATAATAATAAAAATTATCACACTTCAAAATAAGAAACACCGTCACGCCTATATTCCCCAAGCGGGGGGTGCCAGAGGTGTACTGTGTACACCCACTTCTCGCCGACGATGTTAGGTCCCATGTAATAGATGGCGGGCCTATTGCCATATACCGAGCACAATTCCAGACTTGGGACCGATGTTGGGATTTTTTCATTAGAAAAACTACATTTGTCCGACCTAGGATTTGAATCCAGGACCTCGTGATCGCAAAGCATATTATTCGCCACTAGACCAACGAGGCAGTCAATATTACATTTCACATTATTAACACATATTATTAAATAATGATAATCGTGATAGCAATTTTTTTTTTGACAAAGTTTCTATGACCATAGATGTCTGTAAGTATTTGTTTAGGTTCTTTACCCTGTTGGAGCCCGGTACTCTCTGTCTAGCCTGTAAGGGGTCTTGTGTGATGAATTACATACAGATAAATTCATTACTTTAATTTTAATTATTTTAAAACGTTACAGAGGAAGAGACTTACTGTAATATCAAATTTTACGTGCTTAGGGTGCCTCCATTAATTACGTGAGCTATGTTTCTTTTAATTTTGAACCCTCCCTCTTCCTTAGTGAGATTAAAGGAAAGGAAGATCCCCACTTAGCCGACGCAGCGCGACGGGAGCGAGACGGTGGCGTAGCTTGGCGAGTTGTAATGTACTGCAACTTATGGCAGACACCACACAGCGCAGTCACGATCGATGCGACGGCAAACGCCACGACCGAACGTAGCCGAGCTATTGCGTCGCGCTCCGTCGGCTATTTCACCAAACATTCAGTGAGATTTGGTGAGGCCTCCCGTCCCCTTCACGTGAGATTCACGCTCTAGTTGTTAAAAAACTGAATTCTCAAAGTAAATATTTTTAATAGCCATGAGATTTTTTAGCCTATAAAATGGGATACTCTAATATAAGTAAAAACATAAATTATTTTACGCATTATAATAAAAATGTTATGCGTACAATAATTTATATTATTCAAAAATTAACTATAGATTTTCAATTATGTTCATGTCTCAATCAGAAAAGATGAGATTGTACTGGATCTCTCCCCTTATTTTGAGCTCACGTAATTAATGGATGCCCTCTTAGTCCTCCGTTTGAGAATATTTCCTTTCAACATTACATGCCTTCAGTATAACGAAGCTACATAATGTGTTACTTCCCTTATTACTTCTGAGACATTCAATTTGTTTCAATTTCAGGAATTTGTGTTTAACTTGTAAATAAGGTATGTTTCTTGTAACAGAAGTAAAATGCTGTTATCTTGTTTGCGTGATATAAAATACTAGCGCCCCGTCCCGGCTTCGCACGGGTGGACAACATCTTTTGAAAAAAGTTTTAGTATCCTTATTTGTTTTAGTAATAAATATAGCTTTTGTTACTCAGGGATAATGTTGCATTCTAATAATGAAAGAATTTTTGAGATCGGTCCAGTATTTTTGAGTTTATTCGTTACAAACATACAAATCTTTCCTCTTTATAATATTATTATACATTAGTATAGATGTAAGATGTATATGTTGTTTTCATTTCAGGCGACGTTGGTCGTGGAATAATAATTTGAATAAAATGCATCTATATTCCCCAAGCGGGGGTGGCAGACGTCGATGACGATGTTAAGTCCCTCGGAATAGAATATTGGATGGGAGCCTATTGCAAAATATCGGCCACAATTCCAGACTCCCGGCCGATACTGAGAATTTTTCGATAGCAAGACCAGTAAATGTACTATTAAAAAACTGAAGTATTCCTTTCGAACTAATATTTTAGCCAGAGGCATTGACCGGGCAACAAAATAAAAAAGTGGTTTCATATATTATTATTGAAGTCGTGTTTTTTCCTTTACGTTTGTTTAAAGGACGTGAAGGACAAAATAAGATACTTGAAAACCGCAGAAAAATAAAAAATAAAAATTGAGTCACGGGCTTTTAATTTTTATTTAAAAAACGTAGTCCCACACTAGGATTTATTCCTGTATTGTGGGTGCGTTTACAAACATGAAAATTCACTTTCATAGACAAATACCCTGACCCAAAAAAATAATTGTGGATCACACAAAGATTTGTCCCGTGCGGAAATCGAACCAACGACTATTAGACACAGGAGCGGCTTAACGACTGCGCTAAATCGTCCGTCGAGATTCTTTTTTCACCACCCCAAATGTTTGTTCCTGTGTTTGAGTATATAAATTTCATGAAACAACACTATTTTCCGGAATATATCGCAGTTTATTATCGATTTTTATGTTTCCGAAGTTTCATGGGTGCTGAAGCACTTGAACGGGACCATAAAATCTTTACGGGAAGGGCTAAGGTGTTTGAAATCAAATAGTCGTTGTTATTCCAGGGGACCTCCAAATTCTTAGCTAAAAATAAAACTTCTTACCGATCACCAAGGTTAAGCAGCGTTCGACTCGGTCGGCCTGAGATGGGTGACCGTTTGTGGCATTTTCATATTCAAGCGTCTCCGTGCTTCGGAAGGCACGTTAATCCGTTGGTCCCGGTTACCACTTAATGTGGTAGTCGTTAAGTCGAGTTGGAAGTCTTAAAGGCGGCTTGATAAGTTCCAACAGTAGGTGGCCACAAACCAAGTGCGGATTGGTGCCTCCACCAATCCGCACTTGGTCCGCGTGGTGGAGTATGACCTAATCTCTCTCACCTCGATTTTTGTGAGAAGGCCTTTGCCCAGCAGCCTATACTGCCCAGGCTGATATTATTTTTATTATTATACGCAGAATAAGCTTAAGGTGACTTGAGGTTATGGAGAACTAAAAAATCTAAATTAAATACGGAAAATGGTTTTATTTCATGTGTAATATTCGTGTAAACCCGAGAACTTAACATTATATGTGGAGGGTCCCATTGCTCGTAGAACTGACGGCCGTTGGAGCAGAAAGGTTTTTGAGTGGCGACCACGTACCGGAAGTCGAAGTGGGCAGGCCCCCTACAAGCTGGACCGATGACCTGGTGCAGGGGCTTTCTCCTGCAGACGACTACTTTCTGCTAAACTACATCAACGACCCAGGAATACTGACGGATGATTTAGCGCAATGGTTAAGAGCTTAAGCCGCTCCGCCCTCTGGGTCGAATAGTCCCGGCTTCGATTCCTGCATGGGACAAATTCTTCCTGCATGGGACAAATTATTTGTTTCGGCACAACTACCCAAGTATTTGTGCATGTGTGTTGCCAGTGATGACATACGGATCACAGACGTGGTCTCTTATAATAGGTCTCATAGAAAAGCTCAGAGTTGCTCAGAGAGCTATGGAAAGAGCTTTGCTCGGCGTTTCTCTATGTCTTCGAACCAGGAATGAGGAGATTCGTAGAAGAACCAAGGTTACCGATATAGCCCATACAATAAGCAAGCACAGCTGAAGTGGCAATAGCTAGAAGATCGGACAGGCGTTGGAGTAGAAAAACTCTAGAGTGGAGACGACGTCTTGCAAGCGTAGCGTGGGACGGCCACCTACCAGATAGTTCGAAAATTTTGTGAGAATCGCAGGAAGTCGTTGGGTGCAGGTGGCATCGGACCGGCTACGATGAAGAGCGGTTGGGGACGCCTATGTTCAGCAGTGGACAAGTATAGACTGGGATGATGATGATGATGATTTGTGTATGTGAATTTTCATGTATGTAAATGCACCCCCGACAAAGGGGTTAATACAAGTGTGGAGCTAAGTTTTTTTAAAAAAGACGAAGAAAATGTTAAGTTTCCTAGCCTAGGACTTGTTTTTATGAAAAATATCATCCATTCTGGATTTTGGAGTAAATCAAAACTGTGTTTACTCCAAAACCCTCGGTCGATTTCGCCAGACGTCTAGACTGTATCATGATAGCATCCAAAAACTGTCCGGCATATAAATTGGTTTATAAATTTCTTGAGTACCTACGCCAGACATACTGCATCTGCATATTGCATATCGATTTTATAAATATGAAGACGCATCAATCAAATATACATGCTCGCCGCACGAAAAATGGCACCACCAAATGGCAGACAAAAGCGGACGGTACTAAAATAACAGGCTTTCGGTTTTTTGCAAATACAACTTTAAGTGATACGAGTAAGGTATAATATACCCTAATTTATGTTTCACGTATATTTTGGGACGTTTTTAGTGTATCTTTTGAGCGGGACTGGGTATCTTGTTATGATATATCGATGATGAAGAGGTGATTGATTTGTTTGGTGTATAAAAGAAGATTGCCCATGGGGCCTTTACAGTTTCACCATACAAGAGGGTAACCGTGCAACCACTACGCTCGAGCCAGAAGACCAGGGCGCTAGCTCAAGGGAGCCTCAAGAAGGAACGCCCTCTGCTTGGGCGGTCGCTATTGGGGAGGGCGTATACTAGGTGTCTCGCCGTGGTCCTCTGCACCGTCCGGCGGGCAAGAGATTCTTCGACCTCGCCGGCGAGGTCGTCGTCTGATCCTGTGTGCGGTATCTGTATCCGTAAGAAGGGATGTAAGGGCATCGGGAGGGTTGGTGAGCACATGCCGCGGGCGGCGGTAGCGCCTGATAGGAGGGCAGTTAGGTTCGTAATTGGCGGCGGCTACGATTAACGGATTCCTATGATTGGACCTGCGGTGTATCGGGTTGTCGTCTTTTTAATAAAGGCGCGAATAGGTTCGAGACCAAGATCGGAATGGAGATTGACATACCGTATGAACCACGGGGCTCCGACAGCTTAGCGGAGGAAACTGGATTGAACCGTTTGGAGTCTATCGACGTAAGCGGGCGGCGTGCCTGAACACCTTACACAAGTTTTGTTAAGTGTCACCTTATTCCTAAGGGACATTTTACTCCGCTTGCAGATCATCGGGTAAAGACGACCGAGCACAAAGGCTGCTCGGTTACGGACTTGCTTGATGTGCGGTCCGAACGTTATGATATTTAAAAAAAAAACGAAACCCGCACTAGGTTTTATTCCTGTGTCGTAGGTGCGTTTACAAACATAAAAATTCAAACACACAATCAATTGTGGATGTCACAAAGATTTGTCCCGTGCGGGAATCGAACCTGCGACTATTAGACACAGTGGGCGGAGCGGCTTAAGCTCTTATCCACTGCGCTAATCAATCGCCCGTTTAGAATAAAGAGTATTATGTATATAAACGTTGCTGACTGTAACTACTCGTTATAAAATACATTTTATTTCTTATTTTTTTATTTGTCCGTGCAGGAGTCGCACCCGCACCTAGTTAATCCAATGGGCCAAGCGACTCCAGCTCCCAACCACTGAAACAAGCCGTCCGTCAACTCTACCTCGTAAATTGGCAGCCGAGACTAATGGCTTAACGTGCTTTCCGAAGCACGAAGCTAGGTTTAAGGGTTTGGTCAAATGGGTGACGGAGTGCGACGGAGGCGTTCGGCTGACGCTCGGCCGGCGGTCGGCAGCGTGGTGCGTCACACTGTTGGCGCGACGCCAGGTAACGGCCGCTCAAGCGTCTCGCTCGCACGCGTATTAACGTCTCGCTCCCGCCATGTTGCGTTTGTAAGCGCGTCGGGCGCAATGGCGGCGGGGCATGACGTTTGGTGTCACGCTGAGCGTGACTGCGCTCTGTGTCGTCTCCCGTACATTTTAGTACATTCCAACTCCCCAGGTCTCGCAACCGTCGCGCTCCCGTCGCGCTGCGTCGGCTATGTGGCGAAACCTTGAATGTCATTAAATTACCAACATCACTAAACACATTAATTAATTGCTCTAATTAGAATCGATACAAATTACGTGACATAATTGATGCGAGATTGGCGTGACAAACCAATTAGCGCTAACGAGCGCAGTTAACTATTAGTCTATCTATCTATATCATCACGCCAGCTCCCTCGCGGGGTAGGCAGAGAGTACAGAGTTCCAACAGGTTCTTTCCTTACAGACCTCTCTGGCTTCCTCCACTCTCATAGTTCGCCTCATACACGCTCGTCGGTTACGGAGACTCTTGTCTTGCCCTTCAGATAAGACCCAGTCTATTTGGTCATGGTAAGATAGTCTAGGTCTTCCCCGGTATCTACATCCTTCCACTTTCGCATTGCATATCAGCCTTTTTGATAAAAAAATTCCTGCACCTGGAATTATTCTTGTGTTGTAGGTGCGTTTAGGAACATTGAAATTTACATGAACAAACACTCAGATCGCAACAAATATTTGTGGGTCACACAGATTTGTCCCTCGCGGCAATCGAACCCGCTGCAACTCTAACCCCTTGTGCGGAACGACTTAACCTCCTAACCACTGGCTTTCAACTCTATCTCGTAAGTTGGCGGCCGAGACTAATTGCTTACCGTGTTTTCCGAAGCTTCGAGGTTTAAATCTCGTTAAATTACCACCACTAAATACATTAATTAATCGCTCTAATCGAAATTGATACACAAAATATGTGACATAATCGATACGAGATTAGCGTGATAAATCGATTGGTGCTAACGACCGCGTTTAACTACTGGGTGACTCAATTAAACGGTTTATGAGGAATAGTTAATCTGTTTGATTTATGGATATTTAATGGGCAAAGTACAGCACAAAGCCGGTCGTTGTGGCGGTCTTTAGGGGAGTGCTTTGTCCTGCAGTGGACGTCTTTCGGCTGAAGAAGAAGAAGAAGAATAGGCAAAAGTGTTAGTAACAATAATATGAATTAGTAGGTAAATGTTATATTTAACATAATTACTGCCTCGATTGTCTTCTGGCGAATGGTGCGCTTTCTGATCTTGAGGTCCTGGGTTCAGATCCTAGGTCGGACAAATGTAGTTTTTGTAACGAAAACTTCCCAGTACGAGTCCGGAGTCTGGAATTGTGCCCGGTATATGGCAATAGGCTCGCCCCCTATTACATGGGACCTAACATCGTCGGCGAAACGTGGGTGTACTCAGTATACCTCTGCCACCCCCGCTTGGCGAATATAGGCGTGACGGTGTTAAAAAAATCGCTGTCTCTATTCTGTGATTTTCGTTTTTAGTAATTTGACGAGATCCGATGTTTATACTTTTTTAAACGTAGCCCCTAACTAAAAATTATTCCTGTGTTCTGGGTGCGTTTAAAAATATGAAATTAGAAGAAGAAAGAAAGAAGCAGAATTTGTTTCATACGAAGCTTCTATCACCACTAAATACATTGATTAATTGCTCTAATTGGAATCGATACACAAATTATGTGACAATCGATACGAGATTAGCGTGATAAATCGATAAGTGCTAACGAGCGCGGTTGACTACTGGGTGACTCAATTAAACGGTTTGTTATGTGGAATAGTTAATCTGTTTGATCTATTGATGTTTAATGTGCTGAAACGTTATCCTACTATATTTACACACCGTCACGCCTATATTCCCCAGCGGGGGTGGCAGAGGTGTACTGAGTACACCCACGTTTCGCGGCCGATGTTTTAGGCACTGAGCGATGAGAAGACTCGACGAAGTTTTCCAAATGCTGCCCAGCTCAGCTGTATACGTCTCTTAACTTCCTTGTCGAAGTTGTTTTTATCTAGTTGGAGCAACTGCCCTCGTTATATATACTCGGAAACAACTTCGAGGGAGACTCCGTTTACGGGGATCGGCCCCGGGCCATGCTTGTTGATCATAATTTTGGTTTTATCTAAGTTCATCAGATGACCGATTCGGTGAGACAAATTAGCAAGACTTACCAGCATCTGTTGTAGGTCTTGCTACGTTTCAACTATGATGACGATGTCGTCTGCAAATCACAAGTGTCATCGCAATCACAAATGTATGCGCCATTTATATTGATGCCGCCAACTTTTCAGACAAGTTTCTAGAACATATCTTCCAGTGCGTTGGTAGACAGTTTTGGTGATATGACATCACCCTGGCGCACTCCGCGGCGCAGGTGGATATGTTCAGTTCGCGGGTTCTGTACTTGGACGGTCATCGTTGCGGCTTCAAAAAGGCATCACCTCGATGTATCACCAATCGACCAGGCATCGGTGCAAGGAGTCCATGTTTCGACAGTGTTGAATGCTGTCAGGTTAGACATAGGGCAGGACAGATTATACCCTGCAGTCTTCTGTATAATCTGCCGCACTGTGTGGATGTGGTCTATGGTGCCGTAGCTATTTCGAAACTCGGCCTGCTCCTGCTGGGGGGTTGAAACGCCTTCGCGCAAGATGGTTCGTGATGACTCTTGAAAACAGCTTGTATACATGGTTCAGTAGCGATAAGGATCGATAGTTTTTCAAAAGGGTTTTGTCACCCTTCTTGAAAACAGGACGACCATGTTTCTGTTCTATGCCTGCGGAGTTCTCCCAGTGTAGAGGACAGCATTAAATAACTTCCGAAGCTCCTTTAGTAATGCAGTACCTCCTACCTTCAGAAGCACAGTCGTGACGCCGTCCTCACCCGGGGCTTTCCCATTTTTAAGCTGTTTAAGGGCCAACTCGATCTCATCCAAGCTGATCTCGGGCAAGTCTTCTGTAAAGTGGCGTGCAAGGGTGGCTCTGAGATCCCCTCTAAGTGATTCGAGTTGAGGTGCCTGTGAGGCGTAGAGCTGGCTATAGAAATTCTTGACTTCCGAGAGGATTTCCGGCTTAGAAGCGATTTCATTATTCGCTTGTGTAGTCAACCTTGTCAAGTGGCTCCTTCCGATAAAAACTTTAGACCACCAGTTGTGCTCGATGGCTTTCTCAAAGTCAAGCGTGTTGGAAGCTCGTTGGTCGCGTCGAACCAGCTTCGTGATCTTTTTATTTAAGGGTCGGTGTTCTGACAAGGTTGAGGCAGTATTTTGGCGTCGTTCGCTCATAGGCTCCAGAGCATCCCTGGAAAGTTTAGATTTATTGCCTGTTCGCCTCGTTTTGCAGAATTTAGTGCCCTCTTATCTAAGTGTCTTTATGACCTAGTCGAATTTCTGGTCAACGCTGTCAGTGATTTCTAAGGCCGAGAATCGGTTTTCTAATTTTAGTTGAAAAGCTTGGGAACCAATAGCGGCTTGAAGTAAATTCGGTCGGAGCCTGGCCTTTATCAAGGGGACTCTTTTGCGTTTGTGTCTTATATTCAGACTGCCTCGCACGACCCGGCGGTCGCTTCTGGTTTTAAACCTTGCCATCGCTGAGACATCTCTGAATATGCGCCTCTTATCCGCCATGATGTAGTCGATCTCGTTTTTTATTTTACTATCGGTGCTTTGCCAGGTCCACTTTCCTTGGGTCTATTTTTTCAAGAAAGAGTTCATCATAAACAGCCCTTCTCTTTCGAGAAAGTTGACGATTGTTTGCCCCCTGTCGTTTCTGCTGCCATAGCCGTATATGGCCCTACTAAGGATTCGCTGTTAGTTTTTACTTGCACTTTGGCATTAAAATCACCCATGACAACGTTGTAGTGTGCTCTAGGGGTATTATGAAGGGCCTTGGAGATGTCCTTGTAGAGTACCTCTATGTCCTCGTCCGAGTGTGCCGAAGTCGGTGCATAAACCTGAACGATCTTACCCTTGTCGACACACTGGACATTTCTACAACGTTGTCAACGCAGACTCTATGGACCAGAAACCCGGCGCCACCCTGGGAAAGTTGGTATTCCTGTCTAAAATACAAAAGACGGCCAGATTCTAGAGTTATCGTGTCTTCTCCCTCTTTTCGAACTTCACTTAAACCCAGAACGTGCCATCTTCCATCCATCATATTATTCATCATCATCCATTCATATTATTTAATTAGGGTGCTGAGAGGCATCGTCTGCAATCCCAGCATACTGCTTTGGCTAGGCCTGTGCGTGCCCGACGGGTGCGCGGCGCGGCAGCGGCGGCCGCGGCTGCTGGCGGTGCCGCGCGCCAGGACCTGCTTGCTAGCCAACTCGCCTCTGACGCGTGCTTTGCACACACTAAATAAAGTTGCCGAGAGAATTGACTTATTTATCTGCTCCATGAGCGAATTTCAGAAAGCAACTTTATGTCTTATCTTATAATATAATATAATATATAATTCAAAAATAATTAAATATAATGTACAATTTTATATAATAAATAAGTTAATGTTTGTAATAAAATTGCCGCGTGGTTCCCGGCTTAGAATAGGACCAACCCATCTCATCCCATCGGGTGTCGTACAAGGCGACTAAGGGAAAACTAGGGAATGAGCAGCAGCGTTCCCTTAACACTTCGACGACCAATAACTGCGCTCGCCAACCCGCCTGCCAAGCGTGGCGAGTATGGCAAACACCCCCAATTATGGAAGAAAGTAGGAAAACCAGGCCCCTAGTCCCCGGCGGTCCTGTTCGTCCTGGCCACGGTAGCAGCCATGGTAACGACAGGACAAGGGGTGCTAAGAATCTCCGGCAGAGATTCGGCTACCACCAAAACCGAAAATTGGCCCTGGTGACATACAACGCACGCACATTGAGGACAGATGAGAAGCTAGTTGAGCTGGAAGAAGAGTTGAACAAGTTGCGGTGGAGTATTGTTGGTTTATCGGAGGTCCGAAGAGAGGGCGAGGACACGATAACCTTAAAATCCGGCAACTTGTTTTACTACCGGGAGGGCGAACAGCAGTCCCAAGGTGGTGTCGGATTTATCGTCCACAAGTCACTCATAAACAACGTTGTGTCCATTACTAGTGTGTCGAGCAGGGTAGCGTACCTGATACTCAGAATATCCAAAAGATATTCGCTGAAGGTCATACAGGTCTACGCACCGACCTCGGCATACTCAGATGATGACGTCGAAGTTATGTATGAGGACATTAGTAGAGCCATACATACTTCCAAAACACACTTAACAGTGGTTATGGGTGACTTCAATGCGCGGCTGGGCAAACGGGGCGATGATGAGTTGAGAGTGGGGCAATTTGGATATGGGCAGCGCAACCCCAGGGGTCAGAGGCTGGCCGAATTTCTGGAGAAAGAGGGACTCTTTATGATAAACTCTTTCTTCCAGAAGCCGCCTCATAGGAAATGGACCTGGATGAGCCCTGATGGTTCCACAAAAAATGAGATAGACTTCATCATGAGCACCAAGCGACAAATATTTAATGATGTCTCCGTGATTCATAGGGTAAAAACCGGCAGTGATCACCGAATGGTCAGAGGCACATTTAATATTAATGTCAAAATGGAAAGATCGCGTCTGATGAAGTCTACGCTCCGACCTACTCATGCATATATCCAAAACCCCGAGAACTTTCAACTTGAATTGTCAAACCGCTTCGAATTGCTAGACAGCAGCGCATCAGTGGACGAAATCAACAACAGGCTGGTAGAGACTGTTCATACGGTCGGGTCCAAGTATTTTAAGACCCACCGTAAAAATAGGCCTCAAAAACTATCTGACTACACCCAAAACACGGCAATGCTCATGGCTGAGCGACGTTCCATGACGCTCCAAACCTCCGATGATGCTAAGTCCTATAGGCAGCTTAATGGACAGATATTGAAGTCCTTGCGACACGACTTACGGTCCTTCAATGCAAGGCGTATTGAGGAGACCATAGAGCAGAACAAGGGCTCTAAAGTGTTCGCAAGAGACGCGTCTATTGGGCAGAGCCAGTTGACGAAGCTGAAGACGGAGGACGGAAACGTAACGTCAAATAGGTCAGAGGTGCTCAGGGAGATAGAGAGGTTCTATGGAAAGTTATATACCTCAGTAGCTAAACCTGTTGTTGACTTGGTAAAAGACCCAAGAGCCAAGCTAACCCGACACTGCACTGAAGATATCCCGGACATCAGCCTGTGCGAAATTAGGATGGCTCTCAAACAACTTAAAAACAACAAAGCGCCGGGTGAAGACGGAATTACTGCAGAACTTCTGAAGGCGGGCGGATCGCCGGTACTTAAAGTCCTTCAGAGGCTATTTAATTCCGTCTTGCTTGAAGGGAAAACGCCGGAAGCATGGAACAGGGGTGTGGTGGTGCTGTTTTTCAAGAAAGGTGATAACACCTTATTGAAGAACTATAGGCCCATCACACTGCTGAGCCATGTTTATAAGTTGTTTACGAGAGTCATTACGAATCGTCTCGAACGAAGGCTTGATGACTTCCAGCCTCCCGAACAAGCCGGTTTCCGGAAAGGTTTTAGTACCATAGACCACATACATACGCTGCGGCAGGTTATACAGAAGACTGAGGAGTATAATCGGCCACTATGCTTGGCGTTTGTGGACTATGAGAAAGCCTTTGATTCGATCGAGACTTGGGCGGTTCTTAGATCTCTCCAGCGATGCCGCATTGACTATAGGTACATCGAAGTGTTGAAGTGCTTGTATAATAACGCCACCATGTCAGTCCGAGTACAGGGGCAGTGCACGAAGGTGATCCCCATAAAAAGAGGAGTAAGACAGGGAGACGTCATTTCTCCGAAACTGTTTACGGCCACCTTAGAGGACGCCTTCAAGCTCTTGGAATGGCAAGGACTTGGCATCAACATCAATGGCGAATACATCACTCACCTTCGATTTGCCGACGACATTGTGGTCATGGCGGAGTCGCTGGAAGATCTAGGACGAATGCTCGGTGACCTCAATAGAGTATCCCAACAAGTGGGTCTTAAAATGAATATGGACAAAACAAAAATAATGTTTAATGTCCATGTCGTACCCACCGCACTCACCGTTGGGAACTCTACTCTTGAAGTTGTCGACGAATACATTTACCTGGGACAGGCAGTCCGGTTAGGTAGGTCCAACTTTGAGAGAGAGGTCAATCGACGAATCCAACTCGGCTGGGCAGCGTTCGGGAAACTGCGCAACATCTTCTCATCCAAAATACCTCAGTGCCTAAAGACTAAAGTTTTTAGTCAATGTGTGTTACCAGTGATGACATATGGATCAGAGACGTGGTCTCTTACAATAGGTCTCATAAAAAAGCTCAAAGTTGCTCAGCGAGCTATGGAAAGAGCTATGCTCGGCGTTTCTCTACGTGATCGAATCAGGAATGAGGAGATTCGTAGAAGAACCAAGGTCACCGACATAGCCCTCAGGATTAGCATGCTGAAGTGGCAATGGGCTGGCCACATAGCGCGAAGATCGGACGGGCGTTGGGGCAGAAAGATTCTAGAGTGGAGACCACGTATTGGCAAGCGCAGCGTAGGACGACCGCCTGCCAGATGGACCGACGATCTTGTGAAAATCGCAGGAAATCGTTGGATGCAGGTGGCATCGGACCGGTTACGCTGGAAAGCGATTGGGGAGGCCTATGTTCAGCAGTGGACAAGTATAGGCTGAAATGATGATGATGATGATGATGTAATAAAATGGACGAACTAATGTAATGAATGTATTGTAATGTATTTAAATAAGTTGACTACACTATCGTATTAGGAAAAAACCTGTAAAGATAGTTGTTGTAATTTGAGAATAAATAAATAAAAAAATAATAAATAAATCTTATGCAGTTCAGTTCTTTTTCGATTATACGTAGCCAGGGTCAGTTTATGTTTGTGATGTTGGCGGCCTACGGTAGCCCGGAGATTCTTCGCACCCTCTGACCCGTCGAAACCGCGACCGCCACCCTGGTCAGGAATAGCGGAGCGACCGGGAACTGGGGGCCGTGGTATATTTCGGCTTGCCATGGAAAGTTTTGCCCATAATCGCCACGCTAGGCATGCGTTGGCGCAGGGCGTAACTTCTTGCACTAATGACGCTGTTTCCCGTCACCGGTATAGTGAAAATTTAGTTATTTAAATAGTTATACCGCTATTGTCGGTCTTTAGAGCCTCGTCCGTTGGTCAGCAAGATGCACCGCGGGCAGAAGAGGTTGACTTAGGGTGCGTAAATGGTAGATGTCCCCCTTGCACGCCCAATTGAACAAAGTAACTATCCGAAATGTATTTTAATTCAAACCAAACGCGCACTAGTTCCACATGACATGATGCTCCATTTGCAAATATATTGGATCCCCTATCGGGTAGCCGATTCGATTCCTGACAGTTAACTGACACTTCCATTCCAAATGCGATCTCATAATAATATCTGTGATAAAATATAGAGATCATGTTGGTTCATAAGAGATATATTTCATGTTCAGTGTCCCATAAGAAATTGGAAAAAGGTCAAGTGTGTATAATTCTTACATAAATGCTTCGTTGTTCTAGAGTCAAATGCGCTTGGGGATCACGAGGTTCTGGATTGAAATCCGAGGTCGGACTAATGCAGATTTACTATAGAAAAATAACCAGTATATTTAATTTTTTAAAGAAACAGCCCTATATTAATATTTATTCTTGAGCCGTGGGTGCGTTTACAAAAAAGAAAATTCACATACACAAATAGTCAAACCGAAACAAATAATTGTAATAATAATTTATACAATAATTTCTCCCGTGTAGGAATCGAACCCACGTCTATTCGACCTAGTGGATAAAGCGGCTTAAGTATCAGTCCGGAGTCAGGAATTGTGCCTGGTTTATGGAAATAAGTTCGCCCCCTATTATATAGGACTTAACATCGTCGGAAAAACGTGGATGTACTCAGTACACCTCTGCTATTCCCCTCTTAGGGAATATAGGCGTGAAGATATTTTATTATTAATTTTATTAAAACAGACTCAGCAGGCAGTACAATATTCTCTCATAGCAAAATTTGCTTATTTCATAAGTTTGACTGGACATTTGTAATAACTTGATGGTGTATTAAAAGAGTTATTTAAACATCATAATACTGATTGTATTTTAAAGTCATTTTCTATCTATCTATCTATATCATCACGCCAGATCCCTTGCGGGGTAGGCAGAGAGTACAGAGTTCCAACAGGTTCTTTCCTTACACACCTTTCTGGCATCCTCCACTCACATAGTTCGTCTCATACACGCCCGGTTACGGAGACTCTTGACTTGTCCTTCAGATAAGACTCGGTCTATTTGGTCATGGTAAGATACTCTAGTATAAAGTCATTTTATTCTATCTTATTTTTTTTTATCTAAAAATGCTTTGAGAGAGAGCTACCTACCGCGCGAGAGAGCTGGTGTGGTGATATAGACGCTTTGATTGTTCGCTTTTATTACCCCATTAGTCATTACATTTATTATAATATTTTATTATAAGTAATTTATATTACGCGTGTTGTTTAGTTTTAAAGCTGAAAGCTGCAATGTTATATTTTTCATTTCATTTCATCTTTCATAAGGGTGTACACTTATCTGAAATTGTACCACTCTTGACCATTGTTGAAGATCTATTTAGTATATCTATATCATCAGGTCAAATCCCTGCGGGATACGCAGAGAGTACAGGGTTCCTTACAGACCTCTCTGGCTTCCTCCACTCTCATAGTTCGTTTCATTTACGCTCGCCGGTTGCGGAGACTTTTGTTTTGCCCTATAGATATCTATACAAAATGTAACGTAAGACCTCAGACATCCCGATTAGAGAATTGCTTCATAAGTTCAAAACGAAAACCAAATTTCCAAATTTAAAGGTATTTTTCCCTTTTCTTTAGCACTTTTATACCCCAATTAACAATGCATCTGTATTTGTGCGTTTTGATACACCTTTTAGGAATGCCTTTGAAATCTCCTTATTGCTATTTATTAAGAATAATTTTAGTTTTTTATAGCGAACTGAAGAAGTAAAAGCATTTTTTTGAAAATTTAAAAAAATGTAAGATACATTAAACATTGTTGGAATCAATGAATTGATTGTTATAATATCAGCCTATACTGCCCACTGCTGGGCAAAGGCCTTCTCTCACAAATCGAGGTGATAGAGATTAGGTCATATTCCACCACACGGACCCAGTACGGATTGGTGGAGGCAGGTTTGTGGCCACCTGCTGTTGGAACTTATCAAGCCGCCTTTAAGGCTTCCAACTCGGCTTAACGACTACCACATTAAGTGGTAACCGGGACCAACGGCTTAACGTGCCTTCCGAAGCACGGAGACGCTCGAATATGAAAATGCCACAAACAGTCACCCATCTCAGGCCGACCATGTCGAACGCTGCTTAACCTTGGTGATTAGTTAAACCACCGCGGTCACACAACGCTACGAGCGCCTTGATTGCCCCGAATTGATTGTTACCGATTTAGAACAAATTACTTTAAGGGCTCAAGTCAAGAGTCTCCGTAACCGGCGAGCGTGTATGAGACGAACTATGAGAGTGGAGGAAGCCAGAGAGGTATGTAAGGAAAGAACCTGTTGGAACTCTGTACTCTCTGCCTACCCCGCAAGGGATCTGGCGTGAGGTTATAGATAGATATATAGATAGATACTTTTACGGCTTGCGTTAATTATGTTACACCTTGTATAGTAGATCAATTCTTCTTATATTATAAATTAAAGTTTTTATATGTCAAGCTCAATCACGCAAAAACAGCTCCACTCATTTAGATGAAATTTGGCATACAGTTTATAACCTGAATTCACACAGAGGTTTCTTTTCATCCCGGAAAATTGTAAAGATTCTGTCCAACGACGATTTAGCGCAGTGGTTAAGAGCTTGAGCTGCTCCGCCCACTGTGTCTAATAGTCGCGGGTTCGATTCCCGCACGGGACAAATCTTTGTGTGATCCACAATTATTTATTCCGGTCTGGGTATTTGTGTTTGTGAATTTTCATGTTTGTAAACGCACCCACGACACAGGTTTTTTATAAAAAAAAAACAAAAGTCAACGCAGACGAAGTTGCGAACAGAAACTAGTAAATAAATAATTCTTCGGTAAAATCTGAAATCTACAGCGAGACCAACACATCAATTCATACTTTATCACCTCTCCAAACAAGTTGTGGGAACTGAGTAAAGTTTTTGACAGAGATGCTGTCGAAACTTGTTTGGATCGGGATCGACGACGCAGATTGAGGGTATTCATAAAAGCCAGGTGTTCTCGACAGTTTGACTGTTTGATTTAGATATGCGATGGATTACAGAGACATTTAAAAAGTTTGAGCCATTCACAGACATGGTTATCTGAAGAAAAGCCATTAAGGTATAATTCCTTCTCTTAATTCGTTTTCGTTTCATGATAATATTATAATATTATTCAACAGTGATTTAGCATGTGGAATAACAGATGCAACGAATTTTCATTTGCTAGTGTCAAGTAGTGTTGTACTTCTGTATGATTTAAGAAGCTAATATGAGTTAACGATGGGCGATTGTTCCGTAAAAAACTATCGAATGAATCGATAATTGTAGTTACACACATTCGATTTTCGAATCATTCATTCTAAAAAAATACAATCGAATAACAATCGACGAGCGAATGAAAATCGAAGGTGAATTGCCAATGCGCAAAGCATATTCGATACGGGAAGAACGTTCCGATTGTTAACAATGACTTTTAGTTGATCAGTAATATCGATTGAATTATAGATAAATTAAAATAAATCTAACGCAGTTATTATCACTAAACCCGCCCCGCAGGAGATCTGGCATGGTGATAGAATACCGATATAAAGTATTTTTAGCCGACTTCAAAAAGGAGGAGGTTCTATGTTCGGTTGTATTTATCCTTTTTTTTATGTATGTTCAGCGATATTTCCATCAATTGTGGACCGATTTTGATATTTTTTTTTGCATTGGGTTCAGTATATCTCCAAGGTGGTCCCATGTTAATTTTATTGACATTGGACCTTAGACTTAGAAAATACACCAGGGAACTCCTTAACGACAAACAATAGGCATGTGTAAATTGAGATATTATGGGTATTACGTCAATCGTATAGGTACCCTACTATAGAATAAGTCACTGGTCACTTAAAATTGTAAAATAAAAATCTATCTATCTATCTATCTATAACCTCACGCCAGATCCCTTGCGGGGTAGGCAGAGAGTACAGAGTTCCAACAGGTTCTTTCCTTACATACCTCTCTGGCTTCCTCGACTCTCATAGTTCGTCTCATACACGCTCGCCGGTTACGGAGACTCTTGACTTAAAAAATAAAAAAAGGTAAACCGACTTCAAAAAGCAAAAATATAAATATTTGAAGTCGGTGCCAAGTAACCGACTGCACCAACCAGCACCGACTTCAAATATTTATTTTTTTGCTTTTTGAAGTCGGTTTACCTTTTTTTATAAAAGATTTTTATTATGAATCATGTTTCTTTACTAATTACTTATATACATAAATTATTATATGGAAAATTAAAAATACATCAAATCAACAAATAATCTATTAAACAATACCAAAACTATCGATAGTGCATTCGATTCATTTGTCGATTGCTTGCTAGTTACTAACGTTACGCGCGCGCGGTCTATGCACTGGATAACAATCAACCATTTGAATGAACGGAACAATAGAATGATTCGATTGTTTTTAGTAATAATCTTCCATCGCTAATGTAAGTCGATCTAAAGGCTAAGGTAAGGCTCGTCCTAAAAATAAAAAATAATTTCACATCATTTTGACAGGCTATTCGTGAAATGTGATGTGATATATAGATAAGAGTGAGTGCAGGGAACAGAGTGAATGGTGCGATGAGAAAGCTACTTGGGAGCCGAACTTAAGCCAAAAGGCGCAGCATGCCATGCATAACGGAGTGCTTATCCCAACGCTGTTATATGGCAGCGAGAGCTGGGTATGTAAGAAGGAGAATGAAAGTAGGATAAATGCGGTGGAAAAGCGAGCTCTGCGGAAGATGTGCGGAGTGAAGCTGACCGACCGTATTCGCAACAGCGTAGTAAGAAAGCGAGTAGTTATAAAAGATAGTATGGGTGTAGAGATGAGAAAGGGTATGCTCCGTTTGTTCGGGCATATAGAAAGAATGTCCGAAGAAAGAATGACAAAACTGATATACAATGCGAAAGTGAAGGGAAGACGCTCGAATATGAAAATGCCACAAACGGTCACCCATCTCAGGCCGTCCGAGTTGAACGCTGCTTAACCTTGGTAATCGCTAAGAACACCGCGGTCACACAGCGCTACGAGCGCGTATATAAGCGCCTGAAATATAGTATTTTTTTCAAATCTCATGCATCAAAATCGTTATAAATGATAACTTTTGATGTTAAAATATCTGAAACTCCAAGCTGTGGCGTATTACGAAAGCTATTTGTTTTGAAATTGGTAATTTCCCTTCGCAAATAAGCAAACAGGTGCGTAATCATAGGCTGATACAAAATCAATTTTTGTTTGTACACGTCCATGATATCGACATACTGTTTCACAATAACAGGGCACCTGTAAGCATGCGCAAAAAACTCAACAAATTTATTTCATTTAAAAAAATGACAATTTTGTCCAATTTTTTCTATCTATCTATAACCTCACGCCAGATCCCTTGCAGGGTAGGCAGAGAGTACAGAGTTCCAACAGGTTCTTTCCTTACATACTTCTCTGGCTTCCTCGACTCTCATAGTTCGTCTCATACACGCTCGCCGGTTACGGGGACTCTTAACCTTTCCTTCAGATAAGACTCGGTTTATTTGGTCGTGGTAAGATAGTCTAGGTCTTCCCCGGTACCTGCATCCTTCCACTTTCACGTTGTATATCTATTTTGTGATTCTTTCCTCTGGCATTCTTTCTATATGCCCGAACCAACGGAGCATGCCCTACTCATCTTTACACCGATACTATCTTTCATACCTACTCTTTTCACACCAATTTTTTTTTCTAAATAAACACCGTCATGCCTATGTTCCTCATGCAGGGGTGGCAGAGTTGTGCTGTGTACAGCCACTTTATGTCTATGTGAGGGCCCATATAATAAAATAATAATATAATATTAGCCCTGTTAGGAAACTGTCCCACTGTTGGGCACGGGCCTCCTCTCAAACTTAGAGGGTTTAGACCATAGTTCACCACGCTGGCCCAGTGCGGGTTGGCGAACTTCACACACCTTCGAGAAACTCTTAGGCATGCAGGTTTCGTCACGATGTTTTCCTTCACCGTTCCATATAATAGGGGGCGAGCAAATTGCCATATACTGGGTACGATTTCGGACTCCGGACTGGGAGTTCTTAGATAGTTTTTTTCGTATTCCTACCTACCTATACCTACTATAGTCGTGTTCAGAAATTCAGCAACAAATTAAAGTTTATACTGTTGTCAGAGTTTGACCCTTTTTGTATAGTCATGTAAATTAATCTTATACAACTAACACTTATTTTCAATTAGTTGTTTATGTTACGATAGTTGTAAAAAAGATATCGATAATACATTCGCAATTTGTACTACTTAAAAAATCTTAAGTAAAATTGATATTTTTGTCCAAAATAAATTCATTTACAACACTATTTATTAACCTTAATTTAATAAAAACAATAATTATTTTCACATTGTTTTGGGACTAAGCCCGCCACTCATTCCCACCATTGTAACTCCCGTAAGCCAGGATCCACAATGGTCTCCTTAGATGACACCAAGGTTTAAACCTTGGGGTGTCCCGGGAATCGCATTAATTGTCTCGGTACCCGCAACAAATTTAATTAGAAAGAAAGACTGGAGGAGTAGGAGAAATAAAATTCCACTTACCTCCTTTGCAAAGCTGGAGACACAAAAAAATTGGCAGCTCAGCCATAGAGAAGGAGACTACAACTAGGATAAGCCCAGTTGTAAAGCACCACGGATACGAAAAAATATTAGCAGGGCCTATTTGTGAGCCTCATGTTCAATTCCCGTGCGGGAATCGATCCCGCAACTATTAGACACAGTGGGTGGAACGGCTTAAGCTCTTAACCACTGCGCTAAATCGTCCGTCGCTAAATTTAGTTAGACCGTGTCTTATCTGAATGGCAAGTCAAAAGTCTCCGTAACCGGCGAGCTTGTATGAGACGTACTATTAGAATGGAGGAAGTATTTATGGAAAGAACCTGTTCCTGAACCTGCAAGGGATCTGGCGTGTAGATAAAGATAGATAGATTGATGATTTAGTTGTTAACTCTTTACTAGTCGTCTTAAGTTGGCAAAAATATTTTTTTTAGACATTTAGACCTGTCAAGTTGTCGATGGATTTGTTAACACAATTATAGAATACAATAACAGTTAAATACTGGACAGCGGTGGTTAGCATTCGGTTTAGCAGAATTTTGTTAGGCGAATTGTCGCCATATACTATTTTCCCGGTTTATCTATGAAAACACATTACCGTGATAGCGTCGCGTGCCAAATTGGATTTGAGTGTCACTGTTTTAATCTAACATAATAATCGCCTAATGGAATTGCTGTGTTATTGTTTTTGGTGATTTTTTCCATTATTTTGCGCGTCCCATAGAAATGAAATAGAAAGTAACTTAGTGACTTAGGGGCAAATTGTAGGTTTTTTCTCTTATTGTTCGATTCGTTGTATTAAGAGGAATCAATAATACATGAGTCCGAATAATCAGACAAAAAGGAATCACGTTTTTATAGTCTGACTTCTCGGACAAAGAAGAATAATGAATTATTAGAAACGAGAAAGGTGTGTAAGGGAAGAACCTGTGGGAACTCTGTAGCCTCTGCCTACTGAAAGGGATTTGTGTCATCGAAGGATAAACTGTCACAAAAGAAATATGAATCCCTTGTAATGCCGTACGTGGTGTGCATCCGGTGTCTCTGTGTCACACACCGGCACGCCTATATTTCTCAAGCAGAGGTGGCAGAGGTGTACTGTAAACACCAAATTTTTGCCGTCGATGTTAGGTCCCATGTAATAGGTGTAATAAATTAACGGTTGTTCTTTAAAATTACATTTATTCCAAGACAAGAATGACAACCAAAGACCATCAACCATAAACCCAACCACAGATAACTAAAAACACTACAACAATAGGGCCTCCTGTTGCCATATACATTCCAAACTCCTGACTGATACTGGGAAATTTTAGATATAAATGTAGTGTACATTTGTCCGACCTAGATTTTGAAGCCAGGATATTGTGATCGGTCAGTGTGTACGTAAAATGTATGTTTATAAACACGTCCAAGAACCCTCAATGCTCGGTTATCCCTATTGTGTGGCATCGATATTATTCAAAATGACTTTTCCGATATTAGAAAAAAGCTAAATAACACACAAGATGAAGGAGCTTTGACGGTAGTCAGCAAAAACGGTCGCGACCTAGCATAACTTTTGTCATCAAAAGTTTGACGCCCGACCCTATCTCGACACAGTGTATAAATAAAAACAAAAAATAACTTTACTCAATATCCATCAGTTTTATAGCCCTGACTCGCAGAGGTCCGTCACCTTTTCCACAACTTTTTTTGCGATATCACTGTTGGTTTTATACCTTTGAGTTTCAGAGGTACATAACTTTTATAGCGTGGAAGAGGGTTATATATATAAAGCGATCAATGTGTTATAGAGGCAGGTGATCTCTTGTCAAGTTAAAGTAAAAGTCTAAAATCATTTATTCGTATAGACCAATGAAAAAAACACTTAATACAAAAGTAGCGTCATAGCGTGAGAGACACAATATTTAACTGATATAACAAATACATGTCTTCAATTCAATCATTCAATTACAGAACGTTCGAACGATTAAAATTGTCTCGAAAGTATTAAGTGTGTAAAATTAAGTGTTAGAGACTTTATCTATCTATATCATCACGCCAGCTTCCTCGCGGGGTAGGCAGAGAGTACAGAGTTCCAACAGGTTCTTTCCTTACTTACCTCTCTGGCTTCCTCCACTCTCATAGTTCGTCTTAGACACACTCGCCGGTTACGGAGACTCTTGACTTGCCCCTTAGATAAGACACGGTCTATTTGGTCATGGTAAGATAGTCTAGGTCTTCCCCGGTACCTACATCCTTTCACTTTCGCATTGTATATCTGTTCTGACATTCTTTCTATATGCTCGAACCAACGGAGCATACCCTTCCTTTTCTTGTATGTGTATAATGTCCATATTGAGAAATACCTTTTAGAAATGCTTTGAAATCTCCACATTGGTTTGAATAAATTATAAATTTAGTATAGCGCACTGAAGAAGTAACAGCATTGTTTGCAAATTTTGAAAGAAATATAAGATACATTAAAATAGTTGAAATGAATTCAGTTCATCATCATCATCATCATCATCTCAGCCTATACTTGTCCACTGCTGAACATAGGCCTCCCCAATCGCTTTCCAGCGTAACCGGTCCGATGCCACCTGCATCCAACGACTTCCTGCGATTTTCACAAGATCGTCGGTCCATCTGGCAGGTGGTCGTCCCACGCTGCGCTTGCCAATACGTGGTCTCCACTCTAGAATCTTTCTGCCCCAACGCCCGTCCGATCTTCGCGCTATGTGGCCCGCCCATTGCCACTTCAGCTTGCTAATCTTAAGGGCTATGTCGGTGACCTTGGTTCTTCTACGAATCTCCTCATTCCTGATTCGATCACGTAGAGAAACGCCGAGCATAGCTCTCTCCATAGCTCGCTGAGCAACTCTTAATTCAGTTACCGATTTAGAACAAACTACTTTCAGGTTTTGCGATTATTATGTCACACATTGTATAGTAAATACAGAAATAGGAAAGATATGATGATAGCGTTTTAAATTTTACATATCTACCACAGGATCTGAGCGCGGTCCGCGAAACTCCGCGGCAGAGGTGGGCAAAAATTAATTGTGAAAACATATATGTTGACGAGGTTTCGAGTGTCCTGCAGTTACTATGGTCACGGGAGGGAATAAGGCGTTTGACGTCCAAAAATCATGGTTATTCCGGAATATCTTTATGGGATTAATTTAATTACAGTTCAAATATCAATTGATTGATGATACAATGAAAAAAAATTGAATAATGCCCAACACTACTCAGCGGGCTACTCTTTTAACTTAATTTGTTTGACATTTAACCCACTTGTACAAAGCGGGAGGTTCTCAATTCGACTGTATGTTTTTTTTGTATGTATGTTACGCGATCATTCCGCCAATTATGAATCGATTTTGATGATTCTTTTTGCATTTGGTTCAGTATAGCTCAAAGGTGGTCCCATTTTAATTTCATCGGTATTGGACCTTGGACTTGGAAGATACACCAGGGGACTCCTTAACGTCAAACAATACAAATACGTAGATAGAGATATTATGGGTAAGGAGAAGGTTGACAAGTCGTCTGTGTTTTTTTATAACGTCTTAATTTCATATCATCATTCTTTATGCGTTGGGTTAAGTATAGTTTCGAGGTGGTCCCATTTTAATGAAATCGGTATTAAACTTTGGACTTTGGAGATAAACCAGGGGACTCCTTAACGGCGAACAGCACGAATGTATAGATTCCGTTATTATGGTTAATATATCAATTCTGTAGGTACCTTGTTGTATAACTCAGCGAAATAATATAAAATGTAGGTATATAAATATTAGTAAATAATTCACTTGTCACTTAAAATTGTAGAATACAAATCTTTTTTTTAAAAAAAAACCGACTCAAAAAGCAAAAATTAATATTTGAAGTCGGTGCCAAGTAACCAACTGCACTAATCGGTACTGAATTCAAATATTTATTTTTTGTTTTCTGAAGTTATTTTATAACCAGTTGTTTTAGTGTTATTCTCTTTGATTCGTAAAACACCTTCACGCCTCTATTCCCCAAGCGGGGGTGACAGAGGTGTACTGAGTACACCCACCTTTCGCCACCGATGTTATGTAATAGAGAAAGAGCCTATTGCCATATACCGGACACAATTCTAGACTCCGGACTCGTACTGGGAAGTTTTCGTTAGAAAAACTACACTTGTCCGACCTAGGATTTGAACCCAGGACCTCGTGGTCACAAAGCAATGCGCTTTGCCACTAGACCAACGAGGCAATCAATTTTAATTAAATATCAATTTTAGTCATTATTACCCTCATATTACTTTTTTATTTTTAAAAACGTAGGCCCACGTAAAAATATATTTTTAAATTACGCATTAAATAACTGTAAGCCTTGAATAATTGGAATTTAAAAACTTTTTTATACAATGTTTTTTTTTTCTCGTAAACATCCATTTCAGCGTTATAAGGTTTCTGGGCAATAAAATTTGAGGACTTTGGTGTTGCCAACATTACCATAGTTATTTTATTGCAGTGTATTTTAACATTGACAATGAAAATTCGAAATAGATATTTGAGATCTATTTCTGTGGAACAGGTTAACCAGTTTTATTCTGAGCCCTTATTAGCTAAGATAATGATAAACTTGACACGGTGCGTTACGACATCTTTGTGATATGATCATTTATTTGTATTCACCGTCACGCCTATATTTCCCAAGCGGTAGTGGCATAGACGTACTGTATACACCTACTTTTTGCCGACGATGTTAGGTAATATGGAGCGGGTCTATAGCCATTATCTCGGGCATAATGCCAGATTCCTGACTAATACTGGACATTTTTCTACAGAAAAAATATAATTTTATCCGACCTACCGACCGACTTGAACCTAGGAACTCTTGTTGCATACGCGTGTTCTCCTCCTATCAGCCGCTACCGCCGTCTGCGGCATGTTTTCACCGACCCTCCCGATGTCCTTACATACCTTCTTTCGGATACAGATACCGCACACAGGATCAGAGACCGACCTCACCGATGAGGTCTAAGAATCCCTTGCACGCCGGCCCGTGCAGAGCACCACGGCGAGACATCTAGTATATGCCCCAAAGCGACTGCCCAAGCCGAGACCGTTCCTCCGTGAGGCGTCGTTGAGCTAGTTGCCCCTTTGCCCTTATGGCTCGAGCGTAGTGGTTTCAGACTCACCCTCTTGTCTGGTGAAGCTGGAAAGGCCCCGCGGCCAACAGCGTGAACACACACACACACACACACGGATACGCGCATCATTTGCCAGTAAATCAACGAGGCAGTCAATTTTACAGATCCATTCATCATATCATTATCATCAGCCCGTGTCAGTCCACTGCTGGACTCGGGTCTCTCCTATGGCAAGCCACTGAACTCGATCTTCATCTCTCCTCCTTTACAGATTCATTAAACTTGAGTTAACTGATTCTGATTCTGATCCAAACATTATTTTCGTGTCTAAAAACACTTGGAAGACATAAATTATATAAAACACATTTTACATTTCTTGAAATAGGATATAGTTTTTTACGAAAAATGTTATTCTGGAGCACACCTTTCTTTCCCTAACATAAATATTTATTTTCCAAGTGGAGTTTTGATTTAAATGCTGGTAACACAGCCCTTCGGCCACACCTGTTCAAATTCCACTCGATATTCAAATGTAATGGGGCTATGTTTTACATAAAACCTTATTTTTTGGGCTATTCGTTACGGCGTTGTAAACTTTCGTGCCCAAAAGGTATTTTAATTAGAATGCTTCGGGGACATCATTAACAAACGTGGGACCCGCGAAGCAGATATAAAAAGTGACACGCTTGATTATATTGAAGGAAATTTAATAATGGAATCGTCTCTATACAAGCTGTAACATAATTAACGCAAGACCTAAAAGTAACTTGTTCTAAATCAGTAACTGAATTGATGCCGACATTTTTTAATGTATTACATTTATCTTTAATTTGCAACATACGCTGTTACTCCTGCAGTGCGCTATAACAAACTAAATGTATTCTTGATTCAAAACAATACAGAGATTTCAAATATATTTCTAAAACATATTTCGGAATACTCGCACATACACGTACAAGTTTCATTGTTAATAGGGGTATAAAAGTGCTTAAAAAGGAGTAAAAAACTTTAAATTTGAAAATCTGATTTTTGTATTGAATTTGTTAAGCAATTATCTAATCAGGGTGTCTAAGGTCCTGCGTTATTTACAATACACCTTGTATATTTACTTCGTGAAACAAGTTATTTTTAGACCTATTTTAGGGGTAAGGAAGTTGTAAAGAGGTGCTTTAATCGAACACCAAGATTATCGTTACTTGTTACTGTGTGAACGCGTTAATTTTAGCCATCGCTAAGGTTAAACAGCGTTAGGAAATTGTTCGGGGGCGCAGACGCAAGGGGCGGGGGCACTAAGCGTCCTTCACGAGCGACCTCTAGGAGGACGGCGGCTTGGTGTGGCCCACGTCGCCGTGAGCACCGCGTCGTTGCGGGGGGGGGGGGGGGGCGAGCGTGTCATCAAGTCTCCCACCGATGCGCCAGCCTCTTCAGAGCGCGGCACAAGAGGGACACCGGTGCGTTCCGTACGGAGATTCCGGAGTCGGCCACCCTGGGGTTTTTAGTCGGTAGAAATCCGACACGCCCCGCGAGCTTCCCCCTAGGCTCGCGGAAGTCCTATGCAGGATTTTCCGCAGGTTAAAAAAAAAATGGTCAGTCTGAGACGAGTGACTGTTTGTAGCATTTGTGTGCTTCGCAAAGCATGCCAAAACGACGTTCCCGATTACCATTTTAAAGAAGTAGTCGTTAAGCCAAGTTGGAAGCCAGGCGGCTTGATGAGTTCCAAAAACAGGTGGCCACAAAGCTGCCTCCACCAATCCTCAGTGATTCCCCGTGGTCGAGTTTGACAAACTCCACCACGCGGACCAGGTGCGGATCGTCACGTGCTGTTGGAAAATACGGAAAGCAAGCACGAAGCGCGGAGACGATAGAAAATGGAAATGTTACCCAGACTGACCGAGCCGAACTTTGCTTAACCTTGGTGATCGCTTAAAAATCGCAATCATACAGTGAATCTTTGTGTGACTCATAATTATTTATTTCGGTCTGGGTATTTGTGTATGTTAATTTCCATGTTTGTAAACATACCCACGACACAGGAATAAATCCTAGTGTGAGGCTACGTTTTTTTTAATCTAAATAAAAATGTCTTTTTTATATCAATAAAATATTTATAAATCGGAAAAAATGCAAGGAATTTTATCAATTCATATTTCCGTATATTAAAATACCGCTGTCTGTGTGTATGCAAAATATAGCTGTCATGTTTGGTACACTCGTTGATAAAATACATTTGCATAAAATAATATGCAGGCATATAATTTTTTTTTGCAAATGTAGAGACCAGAGATGTGAAAAATAATATCCCCACTGCTGGGCAAATGCCTTCTTTCACATCAATCGAATGAGAGAGGTTAGGTCATCCACCACGCGGTCCCAGTGTGAATTAGTGGAGGCAGGTTTGTGGCCTCCTGCTGTTGGAACTTATTAAGCCGACTCTAACGCTTCCAACTTGGCTTAATAACTACTATTATAAAATGGTAATCGCGAACGACTTTTTGGCATGCCTTCCGATGCAAAAGCTTCAAACGGTCACCCATCTCAGCGTGACCGAGCCTAACGCTGCTTGACCTTAGCGAACGGTAAAAATACCGCGGTCACATACTAACAGGTAACGATAAACATAAGTGTTAAACAGCCAAAAGTGTCAGCCATATTAAAAAATGTAAATAAAAATATCTTTTTAATATCAATAAAACATTTTAAAATCTTAAAATATGTGTATCCGAAAATATGCAACGAATTTTATTCGTTCATTAAAAATAGCGTTGTTTGTCTGTATGCAAACATAAAGCTGTCGTGTCCAGTACACTCGTCGATAAAACACCTTTGCATGAAATAAATGCGGGTGGGTAATATTTTTTATAGCATAGGTAATAAATCTGTACCAGATTCCAGGTGGAATGTAAAACGAATGGTGTAAAACGGATTTCAATGCGGTTGGTTTCAGTGCGGTTGGTCTTCACTTAGATAATGTACAATACATAAGAATCACAATACAACACAATCGCCGGGTGTATGTAATGTAGAAACCTTATTCTTATCTGTTTCCCGTGCTTTTGGGACAACTCTTCGCTCGAAAAGTCTGGTAATATCGTGCCACTCGTTTCATGTTAGAAGTTCTGGCGAGAAATCGTAGAGTGTTGTCGTCAATTTGTTTTAATTTCCAAAACTTTTTATCTAGTTATATCGAATATCGATTTGTTATGTTGGTGGAATATTAACCGTTATGTATTCTTATATGTGCATGTAATTGTAACAGAGTGTTAAAACGAGCCTTCTCGATTTCCTTTAAAACGAAGTTAGTATGTAAAGTATCTTTCGCTACTATCCAGGGTGGGGTATTTCATCAATTTCATTATCATCGTTATCATCGCATGTGATATGTGTCGCGGGACATAATATGTCCCTAAATGAACATAAGGCTTAAAATATACGTTATAAAACCCACCTATTCATAATTAATACCATATCAATATTAGGTTAGTCACGGAAAAAAAGGTTTCACCGTTCCAACATGGCTGATTAAAAGATGCCACTTTTTATCGGGCTCGCGTAAATTGGAACCAATTGGAACCCGCAAAACTGCGAGCAACTGATACTACTACTGACTAATTTGTAGCACTTATGAGCGAAATTGTACTGCGAACAATACTCTTAAAAGTTCATCTATTCCCAATACCACTATTTGGTGCAGCCACGAACAAAAAGGTTTTTCTCATTTCAACCGATTAAAAGATGACACTTTTTTGTGCGAAGCACGTTAATTTGACCCGGTGAGCATACTGATATATTACTATTACTTACTTAAGCATGAAATTTTACTACAAATAATGCACTAAATTAATTCTATACCAATATTCGGTTGGTAGGAATTTTGTTGTTAAGCATTGCCGATTAAAAGATGACACTTTTTAATCGGGAGCGCGCTAATTGGGGCCAGTTGAAACCCGTAAAACTGCGAGAGATGATACTGAATAATTTCTAACACTTATGAGCAAAATTATACTATGAAATATTCGCTCTAAAGCCTGCACTTATACAATTTTGGTACAGTTGTGGATAAAAAAGTTTGTGCCGTTCCAGCATAGCCAATTAAAAGATAACTTTTATATCAGAAGCACGTTAATTTGAGGCAGTTAGTTGATTATACTGAGATATTACTAATTACTTAATGAAATTGCTCAACAAAAAATACACTAAATGCCCACCCATTCACAATCAACTGCAAACTAATATTTGGTTAGTGCAGTCGCTGACAAAATGGTTTTTATCGTTCCAAAATGGCCGATTAAAAGATGACACTTTTTTATCAGAAGCGTGTTAATTGGAGCCTTTCAGGAATCAACTACTTAACTAATTTCTAGCACTTCACTTAGGATTTTCAACACGTTTGGTCGGTGATGAATATTCTGTAATTTGCATATGGAAGCAAGGAGCAAGACTTCAAGATGTACTGAATTCTTTCAAAGAAGAACTGATCACATTAACCAAACAAGACTATGTGATAATAGCTGGCGGAACAAATGACAAGAACCCGTATGACTTTTGTTTCTACACACGACAGTGGCTTGAATCTATGAAGAACACAAATATTATATTCACCGAAATTCCTTCTAATAATTATTTAAATTTAAGGAAGCTTAACTATGAACTAAAATTTATATGTAGTCAATATACCAGCGTGTCCTATCTAGACCTAAACTTTGAAAGATATATACCGAAGGGAATGAAATTTTCCCTCTACTTAGCCAGATCTTGGCTAAGAGAGATATTACATATTGATTATAGCTATAAATTGTGCTCTTAAAACTCAAATCAATTGAATACAAAAATGCATACGGACAAAACGACACAAACTGACTCAAATATAATATGTAATAACCTAAATAATAGCTCCTTTAGAGAAAAAGATAAAGAGTACATTGATAGCTCTAAAACACATTCCAGACACACCACATTGACTTCACCCAAAAATAGTGAGTTCTTTCGTATATGAACAACTAAATATATTACATCAAAATATTAACGGCTTAATTAATAAATCTGATGAACTTACATTATATTTGGATGAATTAAGTAGTCAAAAACAGATCGTTGATATTCTGTGCATAACTGAACATAATATGTTAAATGAAGATATATTTTTACTAAATATTCCGAATTATGAACTAATATCGTGTTACTGTAGACGCAATAGACATGGCGGATCCTGCATATTGGTGTGTAACCATCATAAAGCAAAAATCAAAGTTATCGGTAATATAAAAGAACATGCACTATGTAATATCTTAGAATGTAGCGAGATAGAACTATTGGAACATAAGCTTATTATACTCTGCATTTATAGACCACCAACCAATAGACCCGAAATATTTACACAATTTCTTATCAAACTTAGTGAAATACTTGAAATTACTTGCTTACAAAATAAGAGAATCATTATCTGTGGCGATTTTAATATTGACATACTGAATAGAAATAAAAAGACGATAGAATTTGAACAGCTATTAGCTAGCTATAATCTCAAGCTAGTTATAAAGGAACCCACACGTTTATGTAGTCGAACTTGCATTGACAACTATGCCTGCAATAAACGAGACTGCAAATATAAAATTTTGGAGCTAGGTTTATCTGATCATACTGCTCAACTTTTATAATATCCAATCAAAAAAAGTTTTTCTATTACGCATTGGTATACCTACAAAAGAGATTACTGTACCTATAATACTAACAAATTTGTTGAATATATACAAAGCATTTCATTCAATGAAGTCTACACTAGTTCAGAAACAGTTGATGATGCGTTCAATAATTTCCATGATCTCCTAAAATTATTTTATGATTTATGTTTTCCACTCATAAAAGTCAAAATCCCGATACATAAACGAACACAATGGATATCAAAAGGAATTAAAGCGTGTACTAAACGCAAACGACAGATATTGTGGCAGTATAGGAAAAGTTCAAATGTTAAATATAAAAACTATTACAAAATATACAACAAAAGACTGAAAGCGATCATTAAATTAACCCAAAAATCTCAAAACAATTATTATATAAAAACTACACGAAATAAAGCAAAGGCAATTTGGAAGGTTATAAATAAATATAAAGCTTACAACCAAATGAATAAAATTGACCAAATAAACGTTAATAACGGCCTTATCACTAATCCTATTGACATATCTAATGAATTTAATAATTTTTTTGTTGGACAACCAAAGGCTAAAATTAATAATAATAGACTCTATAATATATCTTATAACAAATTTAACTCAATTTTTATATCACCATCGACTCCAAAAGAGATATATGAAATTATACAAGCCTTAAAGAACACAAACAGCACAGGATATGACGGAATATCCAGTAAAATACTGAAAAGAGTAGCAGGAATCGTAGCACCAGTAATATGCCATATAGTAAATATGTGCATAGAAACTGGAAATTTTCCGAAGAGATGAAAACTATCTGTGATCAAACCAATATTTAAAAAACAAGACAGAACTTAAATGAGTTGTTACAGGCCTATTGCGTTAATCCCGATCCTGGCTAAAATATTCGAAAGAGTCATATACAATAACTTAGAGGTATACTTGGAAAAAAACAATATTCTTGCTGAAGAACAAGTAGGATTTAGGAAAGGAAAAAACATAAACTTGGCAATACATGCTCTTCTTGACACTGTAATCACGGGTATTGATAATAAAAAAGAAGTTGCAGCACTGTAAATGGACATGACCAAGGCTTTCGATTACGTGAACCATACACTTTTATTAAACAAACTTGAAGTGTATGGGATACGAGGTAATGCTCTTAATCTTATTAAGTCATACTTAAATGACAGAGAACAACAAACCGAAATATCCAACATCTCACGTGAAACAAAAACTGAAGTTAAATACTTGTCAGCAACATTAAAAGTCTGTAAAGGTGTTCCACAGGGCAGTATTCTAGGTCCATTGCTATTCAACATCTACATAAACGATCTACCTAAATCTATAAATCACCCCATGGTACTCTATGCAGATGACTGTACTGTTATGTTTGTAGCTGAAAACCGTGAAACATGTCTACGTGAAATTGATTCTGCTTTATACTCCATCATTGACTGGTTAATTGCAAATGACCTGGAAATAAATTTGACAAAAAGCTATCTTATGACGTTTAAAATTAGAGATAAGCATCCAGTCCCGTTAATGATAAAATACAAAGAATCAGTAATACAAAATATAAATACAATTAAATTCTTGGGAATACATGTTGACTCAGATCTGAAATGAAAATCACATACAGAACAAGTGTGTACAAAATTAAATAAATACTCATATGCCCTTTACATGTTACGCAAAACTGTAGACCAGAGTACACTTTTATCAGCTTACCATGGCTACGTTGGTTCCGTACTACGATATGGTATCATATTCTGGGGAAATGCTACAGAGAGAGACACAATTTTTAAGGCACAAAAGAAATGCGTACGAGCTATATGCTCTCTAAAGGTCACTGACACGTGCAAACCACATTTCATTATGCTAAAAATACTAACATTCCCGTCGCTATATATCTTTGAGTTAATATTATACACAAGAAAAAACATACACAGGTATCAAAAATTGAAAAGTTCTAGACATGCTGACATACTCTGTGCAAGTAGTCACAGAACGGCTTTGTTTGACAAAAGCGCACTATGTATGGGACCTAAATTATATAATAAATTACCTAAACATATTAAAGATATACAAAATTTCAATTTATTTAAATATCATCTAAAGACATGTCTATTAAGTAAAGCCTATTATACGATCAACGAATATTTACTTGACTAATGTAGTATGCTTAAGAAATATATAATGTAATGACAATTTAATATAATTTTAAATCATGTTTTAATTGACATAGACTAATCTTATAATTACATTCATCTTCTAAAATAATAATATTTGCATGCCTAACTGGTAGAATATGGCTTAAGAACAATGATATAATAATAAGATCCCATATTGTAACCCATATTGAAGCAAATAAATGATTTGAATTTGAATTTGAATTTGATTTATTACAAAACAATACGAATATATCTGGTATAGTCGCAGACAAAAATTCAAAGTAGGAAAAGTTTCAACATGGCCGATACAAAGATGACACCTTTTTTATCGGTAATGCATTAAAATTGGAGCGAAACGGAGCCGCAAAATTACGAGAAACTGAAAATGACTAATTACTAGGATTTATGAGCAAAATTGTACTTGGAAAAGTGAGTTTAAATTAAAGTCCATCCATTTACTAATTCTATATACAATAATAGCACAGCTGCTATCAAAATACAGAATGTAGGACCATCGTTTGTAATAGAAAGAGGCAAAAAACAGGGAAACCCGCTATCTTCTAAACTCTTCATATCCGCTCTTCATATCGTCGGAGGAAAGAGACTTACAAATCTCAGGTTCACCGACGATATTGTTCTTTTCTCTTCCTCAGCTATTGGTTTACAAAAAATTCTTGAAGAGCTAAACGCTGCAAGCTCGGACGCGAGGTCGGACTTCAAATGGACATGTCAAAGACTAAGAATATGACAAATATTAACAAACGCCAAATTCAAGTTAAGAGTCAAGTTGTCGAGATTGCATATGTCTAGGAGTATATCTACTTCGGCCAAATAGTTTCTTTCCAGGCCAGACAAGACAAAGAAATCACAAGTCGTGTACAAAACGCCTGAAAAAGCTATTGGTCCATAAAAGAGCTGATGAAGAGTGATCCTCCATCGAAACTAAAGCAAAAAGTAATGGACATGTGCATTCTCTCCATACCCACTTAAGGCGCACCGACTTGGTCTGTGACAAAGTTACAGAAGTCTACGCTCGTGGTTTGCCAGCGCAACATGGAGCGCAGTATTCTAGGTATTAAATTTAGCGACCATGTCAAAAGTAGTGTACTGCGTTCCATGACACAAATAGCTGATGTTGGTCAAAAAGCCACCAAGCTAAAATGGGACTAGGCTGGCCATGTCTGCCGCATGCCAGACACATAGTGGGCTAAAATAATAACCAACTGGGTCCCTCCTAATATTAAAAGACAACACGGCAAGCCCTTGAACAGATGGCTGGACGAACTGGACGTCTTTATGAGTGATTGGCCCTCGATTGCTTCAAACAGAATAGAGTGGAAAGTGTGGAGGGAGGCCTTTGCCCAGCAGTGGGACACCAACGGCTGGATAATAATAATAAATATTAATATTTGGTATGTAGTAAAGTCGGGATCAAAAAAATATCGTTTCAGTATGGCCGATTAAAAGATGACTTTTTTTATCGGGAGCGCGTTAATTGGAGTTAGTTAGTTGGAACCCCGCCAAGCTGCAAACGACTGATACCAACCAATTTATAGTATTTAAGACCAACGCTGCATGAGACAGATTAAAAAAATGCCTTTTTACAAGGTTTTAACTTTTCCGTATATTTGTCTGTTTCTCAGGTTTAACATGGGTAATCCATTTTTCAAGCATTTACTGGTATTCGATGGAGCAAATTTTGGGATTCACCAGCAGCTTTTATATTGGAAATTATTTAGACCTACGGACTGTTATTTTAATTGATTTTTTCGATAGAAAACTCATACACTTCGTATATTTAACCAACGAAAGCCTCATAAGTCTAGTGGCGTACCGATAAAGAGGTCTTGGGTTCAAATACTAGGTCATTTCTAACGAAAAAATTCCAGTATCCCTGCGGAGTCTGGCATTGTATCCAGTATAATGGCAATAGGCTCGCCCCTTATTAGGTTCATTGGGACCTGACAATCAACCCCATTATAAGGTCACTAAGTGTACATCCGTATTAATGAAAAATACAAACAGACGAACATAGAACCTCTTTCTTTTTGAATTCGGCTAAAAATAAGCCATTGTGTAGTTTACAATACGTCTTTTTGTTCAACGAGCTTAATTGAGGGGGAGTTGGAGCATTGCCAAGCTGGAGCAATTAAGGCAAGGCTGTTATTGGTCGGTTCGTTGCGTGCAGTTGGATATTGCTTACTAAATTTCTTATTAGATTAGCCCATCACACATTCCCACCACTGTTATTCCTGCAATCTAGTATCCACAATGGCCTCCATCTAAGACACCTCGGTATTAATCTCGGAGTGTACGGGAAGGGATATATTTGTCTATCTCTCTATATATCACTGTTTAGCTATAATATATAATAGATTAAATTATAATATCTGTGTATGTTTACATGATCAGGTATATAATTGTGTATGTATATGTATGTATCGTATATCATTAATAATGTACGTCACTAACTGCCCCTTTCTATCGTTATTTGTTATCTTCCCAACGGTTGTCTGGAAGAAATTGCTTTCAGAAATAAGGCCGCCATTTGTACTTATTTACTGTTTACAAATTGTTTGTAATGTATTGTTTTGCTGGTGTACAATGAAGTGTTCTATTATTATTATTATATCATCACCCTAGTTGCCTAGCGGTGTAGCCAGAGAGTACAGGGTTCCAAGAAGTACTTTCCATACAGACCCCTCTGGCTTCCTCCACTCTCATAGTTGGTCTCGTACACGCTCGCCGGTTACGGAGACTCTTGACTTGCCCTTCAGATGGGACACGGTCTATTTGGTCATAGTAAGATACGAGTAGTCTAGGACTTCCTCGGTACCTACATCCTACCACTTTCGCATTGGTCTTGGAACACAAAACAACTTTATTAAGAAAATAATAAGTTTCAACACCACGCGGGCACTGTTTTTTTCAACCAAACCGCACTGGGTCGGCGTGAAGGAGTATGACATAATCTCTCCCATCTCTATTTGTGAGGCATGGCCTTTGCCCATCAGTGGGACAGTATATCTTAATACTAATATTATAAAGGGAAAATGTTTGTTTGCAATCGATAAACTCTGAAACTACTAAACCGATTTTGATATAATAATAATATCAGCCTATACTGCCCACTGCTGGACAAAGGCCTTCTTTCTCAAATCGAGGTAAGAGAGATTAGTTCATACTCCACCACGCGGACCTGGTGCGAATTGATGGAGGCAGGTTTGTGGCCACCTGCTGTTGGAACTTATCAAGCCGCCTTTAAGGCTTCCAACATGGCTTAACGACTACCACATTATGTGGTAGCCGGGACCAACGGCTTGACGTGCCAACCAAAGCAAGGAGACGCTCGAATATGAAAATGCCACAAACGGTCACCCATCTCGGGCCGACCAAGTCGACCGCTGCTTAATCTTGGTAATCGGTTGCACAGCGCTACGAACGCCTCGATTTTGATAATTCTTCCACTATTAGAAAGCTACATTATCCAGAAGCAATATAGACCCAGTAGGTGGCGCAGTTGTCGACCGCGAAGCCGCGGAAAACTGCTAGTTTTATTAAAGCCCGAGTAATATTTGTCGGCGATTGGGTTTTCGAGGTGGCAGTTTCAATGCTGGTAGCGGTGAATGGTGGATTATCTTCGTTTTCAAAGTCATCTGCATGGTGATCGAACATGAAGAAAATCTTGAAATAACACTTGTCCGGTACACTGATCTTCCTTGATATCCGAGGATGCGCACAATATATGAAATTATTATTGTCACATGGAATGCAGTTAGGTTAGCTGCTCCGCGACACATCCGACCGCTCGCCCCGTTGCCAAATAAATAACAACGCAGCGCCATCCGCTATCTTAAATCGATTATCTGTCATCGGTGATTCGTCATCTTACAGATGCCATCTGTCATCGGTTCATAACTAAACAGACTTAAGCAATTATTAAAGGTATAGAGTATGTCTATAGACACTCCAAGAAATTTATTTCCACATGGTATGACAGCGACAGGCAAAATACTACTAAAACACAGGAGACTTCAACTAAGGCAACTAATTAGAGCATATACAGGCCACTATGGCACAAAAGAACGTCTGCAGAAGATAAACCTGTGCAGCGACGTGGTATGCAGGAACTGTGGCACAGAGACTGAAACCATGAAGCACGTCCTCTGCAACTACAAATCACTGGCGGCGCGGCGAATAAAGCTTCTGGGAGTGGCCTGTCCAACTCCAGAGTAATTTCGGCTCTTCCCCTCTGCTGAAATCTACAGCCTGGTACAGGGAGTATTTAGATATCCAGGTAAGCAAGAGTGTCAGAGCAAGGACAGCACAAAAGATCCCATCGGGTCGAAATACGGTTGAGGTCTTTTCAGTCCGGTAAGCGAACAACAAGACAATGTCTATAGACAACATTAAAGGTAACTAAAATGAAAATAACTGCTTGACATTTCATTAACTGTGATTTTCTAATGCTAGGGTACGAAATATATGATTTTGTCGACATATGAATACTGGCATATGCCTACCTCACAAAAGATCTAACATAATTATACACATACGTACTTTTCTTACTTTCTAAGTTACACAAACCCAGTATTGGATTTAACTTCATCTACAAACAACGTTACTTGGACTGCAGCCAAGTTATTGGTGATACTAACTTCAACTTTGTTGCCTTTGCCAGATTTATTGCCTTTTGTACTGCCCTGGAAATAAATAAAGCAATAATCGACATTTTGACGAATATCTGTTTTTACTGACTGAACTTAGACTGCCTCGTTGGTCTATTGGCAAATCGCATCGCTTTATGGTCACGAGGATTCAAATACTATATCGGACAAATGTAATTTTCTAACGAAAATATCCCAGTATGAGTCCAGAGTCTAGAAGTGTGCCCGATGGTAATAGGCCCCCTATTGCATGGGACCTAAAATCGTCGGTGAACAGTGGATGTACTCAATACCCCTCTGCCCCCCCCCCCCCCCCCCCCCCCCCCCCCCCTGGGGAATAAAGGCGTGACGATGTTTATTATTTTTAGCTGTTTTTAACGTAACAGCGAATAAAAACCCTGCATGGAATTTATTCAGTTGTTTGTAATTCGCTGGTTCGTGTGAAATCCTTTAACCGCCGATACGACGAGGAACAGCGACGAAATGAGGTCGACACTTCAATGGAAACCTAACAAGTCTGAGGCAGCAATTACTATCATTGTACCTATGGATATTAAAAAAACGAATAGGTATTTCGAATAGGATTTTTTCTCGATCGAAAATTCTGCATATCATAACGGCTGAATGGACTTTAAAGATACTTAAGACGATCGACAGACGATTTAGCGCATTGGTTAAGAGCTTAAGCCGCTCCGCCCACTGTGTCTAATAGTCGCGGCTTCGATTCCCGGACGACAAATCTTTTTGTCATCCACAAATATTTGCTTCTGTCTGGGTATTTGTGTATGTGAATTTTCATGTTTGTAAACGCACCCACGACACAGGAGTCAATCCTAGTGTAGGGTTACGTTTTTTTTAAAGAAAAAAAACTTAGTATGGAGGTGTTTTTGGTCTTGGAGTAATGCAATTCTGGAAATACCTACCTACTTATGTTAAATTACAGAATGAACGCGTGCGCAACCGCGTGTAACATCTAGTACTTAATATGCTACAAAATTGATATTATTGATTTGACTGATATTATTAGATGATTCAAATTGATTGATAAACCGGTAAATTATATAGGTAATGGAATATAGACACGACAGGGCATTAATAATCCATCTTTATTAACGTAGAGAAAGAATCATGCTTTTCTATATCCTGGGAAAAGCCTTCTTATGATTGATTTATAAACAAAGTACACAAATACACTATTAAAAATATATTTTATATTTATTTTGGAAAGTATCACTACATTATAAAATAAAGATCCTCGAGAACACGATTTACTCAATAACAACAGATGGGATTTTCATACCAATGGAAGGAGTGATTCAAGAGGAAAGTTTGTGTTTATAATTCAATTTGTGTGTTTAATAGCCAGAGCGGGTTGCTAGTTAAGTAATAAGCATCAAAATGATATGTTACATAGTTACGATTAAAATGTTAAAATTACATTTTAATTTTATATATGCCCAATAAAATGACTAATATATCAATTTATAGAATTTTTTCCACTTATTCAATTTAATAATCTTATCTCACTTCTTACCAATATTAATATTATAAATGTGAAAGTTTGTAACCTGCATTAACACATAGAATACTTTTTATCTCAAAAGAATGTAAAGTTCCTGTCGAAAGTCAACGCGGACAAAGCGTCGAAAAGACAGTAGTAAAATAATATAAAATGAAATATCAAAATGTATAAACAAAAAATATTTATACATTTTGTTTTGAAACGATTTGAGTTTTTCATTGAAGATATCTAGGTGTAAGGCTAAACAGAGATCGTTATACAGTATGACCATTCTGGTTAGGGGAGAGTTCAGTCCTACATTGGATTTATGTGACCGCATATTGAACAGTTTATAAACTTGTGGTAGAGGTAATTTAGATGGGGCAGCGACTCAGGACTGTCTGTGCCATTGTTGAGTAGCTTGTATAGGAATAGTAAATCCATAATTCTGCGTCTATCTACAAGGGAAAGAATATTACAGTATTTAAGTCAAGCTGTATAGGACTTAAGTGAGTGAGGGAGCCCAAGATCATACGCAAGAAGACTAAAAAATCCCTTCTATGTTCTCTCGACTCTATTTTTATGAACCTCGTAGAAAAGACCACACCCACTACCACTAAGGCATTGTTTAGCAATAGTTTTGTTATCGTATGCTTAAATTTTTTGTATTTCTTGCAATGAAACCACACATTTTGGATGCTTTCAGTAAAATATTATCTAAGTGTGCATTAAAAGATAGTTTATTGTCGGTATTATTGATGGCGTATCAAATACTCGTATATTTTTTGTTTCTGATGAAAGGTATTTGATTATATTTGCTAGCATTCAAGAACATTCCACTGTCTACACACCATTCAGAAAGCATGTTTATACCTTCCTGGAGGATATCGCAGTCCCATCGCCCTTATTAGTTTTATGATTTTGAGATCATCAGCAAACAAATATGCCGTAGTATTATGGAAGCAATGTGTTACAGAATTAATGAGTATCAAAAATAAGAGGCCCCAAGTGCGTGCCCCAAATTTAGACATGAATCTTACATTTTTCCGGGATGAAAAGTACCCTATGTGTCAATCCAGGTACCCTACCCAACTGTGTGTCAAATTTCATACAAATCCGTTCAGCCGTTTTTGCGTTGATAGATAAACAAACATCTAAACATACAAACTTTTACATTTATAATATTAGAAGGATTATTTGTACAGTAACCATAAGCAATCGATCCCAGTGTGATGCCGCCACAGCCACAGAAATAGTAGTAACAATAAACCACTAGAAGTGATATATCGTACGCGTTTAAGTGTTCGCTACTCAATCACGCAAAAACGGTAGAACGAATTTGGATGAAATTTGGCGCTGAGATAGTTTATTACCTGGATTAACACATAGGCTACATTTTATCCCACAAAAATGTTAGGTTCGGACACCGATGAAGATGCGGGCAACAATAGTATAGTAAGCTCATAAAATTAGAGTCAATACTTCACTTAACATGTAAGCTCGTTTTATTCCCAATTTACATTAGTCGACGAAGTACTAATTGTGATTATTTTCTCACATGTGTGCCATTTCTAGTATCTTAATATCACGATTTCTATGGTCGCAGCAAATTGAATTGAAACCTAACGACTAACGGCGACAGTATGTTTGTTTATCACAAACAACTCGTTCAGTGTTATTAACTTCGATAGCGTCTCTGTAAGGTCGAAAGTCATATATAAAAACGATTTTTTCAAGAGATACAAAAGAATCTGTGAAGAAATAACCTGTTAGTATTTATGAAACGAAAAAACTTACAAAAACTACACACATTCCGAAGTGTTTGGTAGTTTGAATTTATACGTGTCGCATTTTATCTGTTTCATAAAGCCACATTTCTATGCTAGGTAGGCCAAGAGCACAGAATTCCAGCTTTTCTAATTGTAAAAGAAAAATCAACACCGTCACGCCTAAATTTCCCAAGCGGAGGTTGCAGAGATGGATGGATGGGATTTTAGGTGCTATTTTAGAGCGAGCGAGCCTATTGCCATATACTGGGCACAATTCCAGACTCCGGACTCATACTGGAAATTTTTTCGTTAGAAAAACCACATTTGTCCGACCTAGGATTTGAACCCAGGACCTCGTGATCACAAAGCGCTCTGCTTTGCCACTAAACTAACGAGTCAGTTAGTATTCTAGTTGCTTTACTATACTTTATTTTTTTAACACGCAAAAGGTTAGTTCTCTATATTTTTTGTAACCGGCGACCGTGTATGAGAAAAACTATGAGAGTGGAGGAGGCCAGAGAGGTATGTAAGAAAAGAACCTGTTGGAACTCTGTACTCTCTGCCTACCCCGCAAGGGATCTGGCGTGATGTTATAGATAGATAGATAGATTTTTGTCTTCCAAGAAGAAAAACAAACAAAATATTCCAAACGACTCTAGGTGACTCTACGTAAATAACAAACGTAAAATAAATAAAATAATATCATCACACCTATATTCCCCAAACGGGGGTGGCAGAGGTGTAGTGTGCTCGCCCACTTTAGTCGACGATGCTATATTCCAGACACCATTCTTAACTCCGGATTGATACTGGATTTTTTTCTATTAAAATATTATATTATACATGAAATAAAGCTATTGTTCGGATGTTATCGCGGTTAATTTTTAATTTTTTAGTTCCCGACGTTTTGAGTGCTTCGCAGCACGCAAGGTTACTGAGGTGTGGACGGTGGATGTCTACGTCCAAAAGGCATAGTTGTTTCGGAGTACCTTCAAACTTCTAAACTATTTTTGTTGGTCCAATCTACGCAGAATGAGCTCACGGTGTCTAGAGGTCTTGCAGTTATGCTTAGTGTTGGAGTTACGTCGGGTACTTAAAAATCAAAACTAAACTGCGATTAATCACAAAAAATAGTTTTATTTCATAAATACAATATTCCGAACGACTCTAGGTGTCTCTACGGAAATAGCGGACGTGAAAAACATGACGATTTCGTACGTTCGTAAAACTGCCCGCTTTTGCAGTCACCAGAGAGACTCCAGTTTTCCTCCCATAGCCACGTCCTTAGAATTCCAATTTACGAACGGCAAAAGGTTCTTTTACCAATTTGAGTGGCAAAACGGCGGTGTTACACAGAATGGAGTGCGCAAATATGATTCAAATAAAATATGGCATTCCCCTCGTATTGAATGAAGAAATACTTTCTCTGGTACAATACGCTGCAGAATAAATATGTTTGGAATGTGATGTATTTATTGCTCTTTTGTTGGTTGTCTTGTTGATTTTCTCGTTTAAAGAGTAGATTTATGGGCAGTAGAAATATAGTATTGCAAAAAAAATTGTTTTATAAGCTTTATTAAACTTGCAATGTTTGTATGTCTGTCTTTCCGGTTCAAATCTTTTGATCCATTTTTCAAGCAATTGCGGGTATCCGATTGAGCTAAACTTTGGTATACGTATGTAGGTTCGGTGACAATGAAATAATATGGTAGCATGGAGCTTGTCTGATGATGGAGCCGGAAGGTGACCGTAGGAACATGTGACCTATACAACGCAACCCCCTCGTGTTAAGGTTGTTAGATTGGTATTCACAAGTACTATACAACCAGATAGTTCAGGGTCTGATGATGCAGCCGAAATGGCCAATGAGACTTATTAGTATAACCTGCTTCATATAATTAGTTAAGCTGTCGGAATCAGCTGTTATCACTAAACGACAGTCTTTAAGCTTTATCTGTTGGAATATTTAGCGCAGTGGTTAAAAGCTTAACCCGCTTAGCCCACTGTGTCTAATAGTCATGGCTTCAATTCCCGCAAGGGACAGATCTTCGTGTGACCCATAATTATTTGTTTCGGACTGGGTAATTGTGCATGTCAATTTTCATGTTTGTAAACGCACCTACGACACAGGAATAAATCCTGGTGTGGGGCTACGTATTTATAAAAAAAAAGTGCAGAGACTTGATTTTTGCCTCCAGCAATGCGGTCCATGTGGTATTCTGGGCCGCTTCCATATTAAGCTAAAGTTCAAAACACTTTTGTATGTAGTGGGAAGTTACCTCAACCGTTCCACTGTGGCAAACAAAAAAATTCTAAAAACATTACTACATAGAAAGAATCGGGTCATGAGCGAGTTGCCTAAAAAGCAAGATGCCTTAAAAGGTAAAATACCTATAAAGCGAAATTCCTGGCTGGATGTTTGAATTTCTGCGAATCAAATTGCCTAAAGAGTTGATTGCCTGCTAAACAAAACGCTTAAGTAGCTAAATGTCAGTGATGCAAATTGCCCAAGCAGTCGATCTATTAAGAAGAAAAATTTCAAAATGAATTAAGTCATTCTGTTGACTGCCTCGTTGGTCTGGTGGCAAAACGCATCGGTTTGTGATCACGAGGTCCTGGGTTCAAATCCTAGGTCGGACAAATGTAGTTTTTCTAACGAAAAATTCCCAGTATGAGTCCGGAGTCTGAAATTGTGCCCGGTATATGGCAATAGGCTCGCCCCCTATTACATGGGACCTAACATCGTCGGCGAAACGTGGGTGTACTCAGTACACCTCTACCTGGTGGCAGGCTCTAGGGAATATAGGCGGGACGGTGTTTTTTTTTTTAATTATTTTATTTAGTCAATGTGCAATTTAGACACTCTACTTGTAAGCTACGATGTATCTGTAAACTGGTAAACTGGTTAAATTCACTTTTAATGCAGCGCCATCTTTCAGGGTATGCTGTAAGCAAATAAATTATATCGCACTATCGTTTGCGGAAAAACATAATATTTGTCCCAACACATCTATCTATCTTTATCATCACGCCAGATCCCTTGCGGGGTAGGTAGAGAATACAGAGTTCCAACAGGTTCTTTCCTTACATACCTCTCTGGCTTCCTTCACTCTCATAGTTTGTCTCATACATGCTCGCCGGTTACGGAGACTTTTGACTTGTCATTCAGATAAGACTCGGTCTATTTGGTCATGGTAAGATAGTCTAGGTCTTCCCCGGTACCTACATCCTTCCAGTTTCGCATTGTATATCTGTTTTGTCATTCTTTCTTCTGACACTCACTTCACACTGACCCAACACATTTTACCTAATTATAACATATTTGCTGTTGAAACGCTAAAATGGTTAGGCACTAACTAAATCAAATAAAAATCATACCTTAATAAATTATTTCTATTACTTATGGACAAATAGATACGGTTAACTTTGTTCCTATTAGGATGATATATAGCAGTTTTAATGGGCGTTCACATACTTTATTCGGTCAACTAAAACTACTTATTACAGAGAGAAAAAAGTTTGGCTTATTTATTGATATGTTTATTATATTTTATAGGTATTATACTACTTATCAAGTAAATTATATTGTGAGATTCCATGCGATTGTAGGCGACTATCTTCGGCATATAAAAGGGAGTCTAAAAATTGGTAAAAAAACTTCAAAGTTTTCAAGTAAGTATATTTATTATGTACGTACGTACGTAACTATTGCATAAATGCGTGTATTGAGTGCGATTTTCAAAGATTTGCTTAGTAATAATAATGCGTTTTATTTCCTCCATTTCTAGGCCTAGCCAAGCTGGAAAGACGTGGTTGAGGTAGACCTGCATGAGCTTTAAGCCGCAGACTGGCAGGGAATCACGAAAAACTGTCAGAAGTGTCGAAATCTCGGAGGTCAAAATTCGCTTCGAGAGTGGAGTATGTAAGGAAAGAACCTGTTGGAACTCAGCTCTCTTTGCCTAACCCCACAAGGGATCTGACGTGATGGAATACATAAATAGGTAGATGGAAGGTTCAAATTGAATGGTTGGAAAGTAAACCAAGATTATGGTTTTTGAACGGGAAGAAACCAGAACGAATGCAAGGTGTGTGTGTGAATTATCCACGCTGTTGGCCGCGGGGCCTATACAGCTTCACCGAACAAGTCGAATGCGAGGATTGTGGTTCGTAACAGCGAGCTGGAGCAATTGAATGTGTTTGTATATCCTGGATGTGCCTTCAGTAAGGGAAATACACCGCTGTCATAGAGAGAAGAGTGGGTGCAGGCAATAGAGTGAACGGTGCGATGGGGAAGCTACTTGGGAGCCGGCACTTAAGCCAAAAGGCGCAACTGGCCATACATAACGGAGTACTTGTTCCAACGCTGTTATATGGCAGTGAGAGCTGGGTATGTTAGAAGGAGAATGAAAGCAGGATTAATGCGATAGAAATGCGAGCTTTGCAGAAGATGTGCGAACCGAAACCTGATGGACCGTATATGCAACAGCGTAGTAAGAAAGCGTGTAGGTATGAACGAACGCATCGGTGTAAAGATGAGAAAAGGTATGCTCCATTGGTTCGGACATATAGAAAGAATGTCGGATAAAAGAATGACAACACAGACATATAATGCGAAAGAGGAAGGATGTAGATACCGGGGAAGACTTAGACTATCTTACCATGACCAAATCTATTGTGTCTTATCTGAAGGGCAAGTTAAGAGTCTCCGTAACCGGCGAGCGTGTATGAGACGAACTATGAGAGTGGAGGAAGCCAGAGGTATGTAAGGAAAAAACCTGCTGAAACTGTACTCTCTGTCTATCCCGCAAGGGGCCTGGCGTGATGATATAGATAGATATAGAAGTTTACTTTGGGTCGCTGAGCCAACGGAGTAAGTTGTTATGAAGTATTTCCTCCATTGAAGGATAAACTACCACAGTTAAAATGAAAGTAACATAACATCTTCAACTGCAGGTAAAAGGCTTTCGGCTAAGTAGCGAGCCGGAACGTGAACCCGCGCCCGAGAGGGTTGCAATTAATTGCTGCTTGTTTACCGCGGGAACAAAATGGAGTACGCTACTTTCTAGCTACGGATAATGCAAGGGTCATTTAAAACTATGCCGTAAATCTTTTTTTAGAATCACGCTACCATAAAACTACAGATACAGAGTTTCAGCAGGTTTTTCCTTATTGACTCTTTTCTCTGCATTCTCTGCCTACTCCGCAAGGGATCTGGCGTGATGACATAGGTAAAATGCACTTGTCAAGGCAAATATAATGATACGCGGGTACCAGAGAATCGGATATCGGAAGGTAGCCATAGGGCCTTCCGATTCTATCATCAAGCTAGCTCCATAGCACCATATCATTACACAGGTTGGTAAAGTATGTTAAATTTTAGCTCAATCTAAAAAATGTTGGTATCGGATGTTTAAGAAAAGGGGTTACACATTTTGAACGAGAAAGACAGACAGACGAACAAAGGAAGTTAGATGAAGGCTTATAGAAATAACATAACATCTTAAAATGCAACTTAAACTACGTAATAATGTTTTTAGGTCTGTCTCTCATAAGAGAGGTCTGTAAGGAAAGAACGTTGGAACTCCGTACTCTCTGCTTACCCCGCGAGGGAGCTGGCGTGATAATATATCTTTTGTATGTGTATGTGTGTGAGTTATCTCCGCTGTTGGCCGCTGGGTCTTTACAGCTTCCCCGTACAAGAGGGCGAGCGTGCAACCACTACGTTGGAGCCAGAAGGGCAAGGGGGCAACTAGTTCAAGGGCGCCTCAAGGAGTAACGACCTCGGCTTCGCAGTCGCTATGGGGGAGGGCATATACTAGGTATCTCGCCGTGGTGCTCTGCACCGGCCTTTATATCATCAGGACAGATCTCTTGCAGTGTTCGATTGCAGTGTATGGAGTACACAGAGTTCCAACAGGTTCTTTTTTACAGACTTCTTTGGTTTCCTCCACTCTTACTGCACGCTCACCGGTTACGTAGGCTTGACTCTTTGAACTATTAAAACTACATAAACTAAGAAAATCCCATCGTTAAAGAACCATCTTTTACAACGAAAACATGACGGAGATATCTTGTTTTGTTGAGGAGCTCCTAATCACCTTTCATTTCCATTACCCGATACTGGACACTACTTAGAGATATAGCGCTTGTCAAGACAAATCTCAAGCATAATGGCGCTATCTTATTTAGTTAAGAAGTTCCTGTCCCGTCTCACGTTATTTCATTGTCATCTGAACTGCGGATAATGCAAGAATGAAAACTTTTTACACTTACGCGAAAAATTACACATGAAATAAAAAGTCCCTCCGCTGGCTTGGGCTCTTCTTTCGCCAAACGATATACGAGAGAAATAAAACATCTTTCTCGGATTTTTCGTGGTTTTGCATTCGTAGTGTTGTGTGACTACGGTGCTCTAAGCTATCGCTAAGAGACTCAATACACCGACCAAATTTAAAAGCATTGTTTTGAATCGAATATCACAGCAACACAGAACTGCGCAATTTAGTTGCATCGCCATTAAACAGAAAGAAGGATCTTAAACCAAATGTGTAGGAGCTTAATGGGCCTACCACGATCGTCAGTTTTACAACCGGGAGAGTGACACTGATACAATTACTTTATCAGATGCAAGTACTACATTGATATATTGGACGCGCTCAGAAATAAACGACGTATGTGAGCAAAAATATTTTTTTAATCATTTTCTTAAAAACTACACAATGAAATAAAGACCTGCTCTACGAGAACTTTGCTACGATTATTTGCTATGTTTTTAAGTATATTCTATTGATTTATTCTTAAGCATTTCGCGTTGGAATCAGAAAATGCCAAGCAATGCAGATGAGATGATAAGAGATGAATAGCGATGAGAAAATATCATTCAGTATTCCTTTTACCAGATTCTGAAATATAGTCATTAATCATATTTCGAAATAATAAGAGCTACTTAGAGAAACTTCTTGAAGAGCATGAAGTACAAAAACACGTTTTTTTTACGGTAGCCCCGTTAACGAAAATGGCCGACAAGTTAGCTCGTTTCAATCTGTGACGGACAGGTCGCATCCTGAGATTTGTGGCTTCGCAGACATTTACTTTTGCCCCCTAATGGCCGTTTTTACTTACGTTTAACTGTATAAGGAGTACCTTAGATATAGTACCTTACAGACAAAGGCGCTTTGCAAGTTTATAATACATAAGAGGACACGCTTGTTTGGCTGTACGACCGGAGTGTTTTTAGCGATTACCAAGGTTAAGCAGCGTTCGGCTTGGTCGATCAGAGATGCGTGACCGTTTGTCGCATTTTCGCATTCGAGCGAATTGGTCGCAGATACCACTTCATACAGTAGTCGTTAAGTCAAACTGAAAGCTTTTAGGCGGCTTTATAAGTTTCAACAGCTGGTGGCTACAAACCTGCCTCCAGCGATCCACACTGGATTCGCGTGGTGAAAAATGATCGAATCTCTTTTATCTCTTAATTCTTAATAAGTTATTATATATAATTACAGAATAAATAAATGAACAAAGTCGAGCTTAAATTAAAGTCGAGTTCTCTACCAGAAAACCTTTGAGTTATAGAGAAACAAATCATCAAAATGAGTATAGGAATAAGTGTACTACGCAGAAGATAGTAGGGGTATAAACTACAGTTATATATCCATAAATATACTACAAACTATACAATACCAAAATTAATACACTACATAAATATATACAAACATACAAACACCTTACACAGATAGAAAATGTTCCCTAATTATTTTCTTGAAAATTTGTTAAGTAGGGCTATCACGTAAAGAGTGAGGGACAGAGTTTCATAGACGCACAGCACGCACAATAAATGAAAGTGTACTAAGAAGAAGAGAAGAGATGGAACGACAGTAATTTCCCCTGGGGACTAGATACTCAAAGCGTTCACGATAATAAATGCGTCAAGATATACTGGGAAATTAGGATTGTTAAGAACAGTGAAAAGCGAAGAGAGAATATGAGTATCCCGTCCCTGCCGAATAGGCAACCACTTCAACGGCCTACGAAATTCTGACACATGCTCAAGCTTCCGGAGGCCAAAAATGAAGCGGATGCATTGCTATTTGTGGGAGAAGGCCTTCAATCCAATAATTATAAATACTACGGTTAAGGTGAACCTTTATTAAACACTATTTAAAGATTTTATAGTGGCAATCTTTTTGTCTATTTATTCAAGCATTACGCACTACAAAATTTGAAGAACACAGACTTCAAGTTTTAATATGACGTCCCTAAATTTACAATTGAATCAATCATTAAGTACCGACTTCACTGGACTTAAGTCACATTGAAACAATGTAAAATTTGTAAGATTTATAATTTTCTAAATACCTCTGCCTAGTGGCGGATTTATACATTTGCCGCCAGTAGACTATGCAATTTTTGCCTCTTATACTAACCTCTGCAATTCAATAGCCTAGTTCACAATCATATTAATCACATTTTCTTTGTCAATTAAATTGCAATTTTATGATTTGTGCTCTATCGTCATCATTACATCAGCTTTTTCCCGTTATTAGTATGATTGTGAACTAAAGGATCATTATGTCAATTCTTACATCTCACGATTTAGTAAAGTTTACACGAGAAATAGTATTTGGGGATATTTAAGAGCTAAGAAAAGCTCAATCATGTACTACTTATAAAAAAAAATTAAGCCAAATTTGCTGCCCTAGGCTCCGGCTAGGTAAGCCTGCTGGTAAATGCGCCACTGCCTCTGCCCAACCTTTCAGGTACATCATAGACGTTTAATTATCATATTTTCATAATCCTAGGCCTACACTTACAAAGTTCAGTTCAAAGATCTTTCAGTTACTGAAAGATATAACACAACACAAAGCATTCTGTAGCTTTGTTTAGAAGTAGTATTATGACGCTGTATATATTAGCAGGAAACACACGGATGCGAGCGTGTGTCGGCCCGAAGCGAGTTTTGATAACCTGAGCTTGTGTTCATAGCTGTTACTTGCCACTTCGTCTGCAATGGAATTTTTGAAACAAAAGGCAGCCCATGTCTTTATTCTCATGATACGATCTCCTTGTAAAATTTTATCAAAATCTGTTAATATTTAGTCTTGAAAAGGAAACAGATAAATAGTTACTTCAGCTATTTATTAATAATATAGTTGAGATACTTGTGTTTAACGGTACGAAACACGTCAAACGATACATGAAACAAATACCTGTGAAGCACAATAAATATTTGTCTCGTACTAAAATCAAACTTCTGAATTCTCTCGGCTAGAAAATCCAGTAAGCCGAGCGCCGCCGTTCAATCAGAGCCCTTGATTTAGCGTTTATAAACCAATTAGTTACAGTGTAGATTGTTTCTTCGATAACAATGATGACTTTAAGCAAGTCCTCAATAAGTAAAACAATTTTGTAAAAAAATAAACATAAATGCTAGTCGAATAAAACCATTTGAATTAAATGATTTGCCCGCTGAGTATACAAATAAATGATTTTTGCCTTAAAAAACAATTCGAAACTCGCGTTTGCAAGGAATTTCACCCGCACCCGCCTCGAACCGCTCCAATTTCTGTATGTTCTGAACTTAATACTGTTATCATTATTCTGAGGTTGCGTTATATCATGTTCAGCTCGTATAACACTAGGTGTTTATGATGTGGACTGAATGTTGAACGTCATGGAAGATTTAGAAGCTTTTCATGCAAAATATTTGGCAGATATTATGATTTAATAGGCTTAGCGGTTTATTTTTAACTAGACGAGCACCCGATGGGATTTCCGATGCGTAATTTTAACACTTTTATAGAATGGTTATTTTTTTCTTATAGTATTTTTCACGAGCGATGGTTACGGTGACGTTTTATCAAACACCATTTCACGCATATCCTGTTGCGGAATATTTAAAATAGGGAAAATGAACAAGAATGCCTCGAAATAAACAAGGTCGCCTCGTTGGTCTGGTGACAAAGCACATCGTTTTGTGATCATGAGGTCCTAAGTTCAAATCCTAGGTCGGACAAATGTAGTTTTTCTTACGAAAAATTCCCAGTATGAGTCCGGAGTCTGGAATTGTGCCCGGTATATGGTAATACGCTTAAGCGTTTGGACGCACGATTTTTCTAACGAATCGCCTTATTTTTTAAAAAAATAATGAAATGATTGTTATATGTGTCCCAAATTTCATCTAAATCCGTTAAGCTGCTTTTGCGTGATTGAGTAACAAACATCCAAACATCTAAACACTTTCACATTTATAATATAAGTAGCTTAATTCACTCGTGCGCAGTCGGGGCGGGTCGCTAGTATACTATAGAGATAACAAAGTACTAACTAATACCAAATACTATATTTTTATTTATACCATATTGATGCCAAATGTGTGTTTTTTCGAAATGCCAATTTATATATTTATTCATTATCATAAGGGTTACAATTATATTAACAACGATTCCTGCACTAAGATCGTGGCTTGTATCGCAGGAACCAGACCATTTCAAATATTCTGGTTAACAATTTTGTTGGACACAGGTTCAGGTACAAGTTATACCAAAAAATATTAAAAAGAAAAGCAATCAAAATATACTCACGTTAACATAAAGGTAACGCTATCATAAAATATTAAATTAAATTAAAAATATTCAATTAAACATTGTAATGCATCAAAAACAAAATTTTCTGTGAAAGTTTAGTTTCTGTTGGTAGAGTATATACTACTCTATAGGATTTATGGCGAGTATATTTAAAATCTACGACACTACCTTTGGCGTTGTTTAACTGTCTGCAATTGACGGACGATTTAGCGCAGTGGTTAAGAGCTTTAGCCGATCCGCCCACTGTGTCTAATAGTCGCGGGTTCGATTCCTGCACGGGACAAATATTTGTGTGATCCACAATTATTTTGTTTCGGTCTGGGTATTTGTGTATGAGTATTTTCATGTTATGCTCGGCGTTTCTTTACTTGATCGAATCAGGAATGAGGAGATTCGTAGAAGAACCAAGGTCACCGACATAGCCCTTAAGATTAGCAAGCTGAAGTGGCAATGGGCGGGCCACATCGCGCGTAGATCGGACGGGCGTTGGGGCAGAAAGATTCTAGAGTGGAGACCACGTATTGGCAAGGGTAGCGTAGGACGACCGCCTGCCAGATGGACCGACGATCTTGTGAAAATCGCAGGAAGTCGTTGGATGCAGGTGGAATCGGATTGGTTACGCTGGAAAGCGATTGGGGAGGCCTATGTTCAGCAGTGGACAAGTATAGGCTGAAATGATGATGATGATTTTCATGTTTGTAAACGCACCCACGACACAGGAATAAATCCTAGTACTACGTTTAAAAAAATCCACCCACGATCCGAAGTATATTGTAGTAAAAATATCGGGCTTTCTCTGCTAATCTTAAGAGACCATTTTATTATTTCAGCTTACGCAAACGTATCAGACAGTACATGAAAATATAATAAAGACAAATAATAATGGACATGAATCCGATATTAGAACAAATGGTTTGGTGAAACGGAAATAATAAATATTTCATCTCCTAACATTAATGTTACTATTCAATGAAGGTTGTATTATAGATACAATTTTGCGGTTAAACAAGGAACTATGGAAACTGTGCATACTTCCCAAATTTCTAGCTAGAAGTAGTAGAAAAATGCATATATAAGTTCTGGTGATTTCACATTTTTATTTGAGAGGTACGATGTAATCAAGTTACTGTGTAAGTACAAAATTTTTGAATGTTAAAATCCAGCAGTGTATGTCGTCACTTACTTTTTTTTTATATCCGTGGTGCTTTACAACTGGGCTTATCCTAGTTGTTGTTGTCATCAACAACTAGGAAACCACTCAATGCAACCATTTATAGCACAATCAAATAGTTACTTTAAAGCTACAATATATTACTGTTATTCTAAAGCGTGATATTTGTAACGCTTCACTGAACAACAAATAACGAATATTTATTATTTGAAAGGCACACTCATAATTTAAGACATTACTGTAAATATGCGGCACTATATTTCTCAAGAAATAAAAAATATTAGAAATACTGCCACAGAACCGATTTCTCTATATCCCAACAACACACATACATAAATATTGAGACGTTTTTTATTTGTCTGTTTACAAAGAGACGAGGATTTTTTCTAAGAACAATTTATTGTACACATTATTCAAGATTCAGTGATCGTTTTGCGTTCGGATAAATATTAGTTGTGTTGTTATGTCTATCTATCTATAACTCACGCCAGATCCCTTGCGGGGTAGGCAGAGAGTACAGAGTTCCAACAGGTGCTTTCCTTACATACCTCTCTGGCTTCCTCGACTCTCATAGTTCGTCTCATACACGCTCGCCGGTTATGGAGACTCTTGACTTTTCCTTCAGATATGACTCGGTTTATTTGGTCGTGGTAAGATAGTCTAGGTCTTCCCCGGTACCTGCATCCTTCCACTTTCACATTGTATATCTGTTTTGTCATTCTTTCCTCTGGCATTCTTTCTATATGCCCGAACCAACGGAGCATGCCCTTACTCATTTATACACCGATACTATCTTTCATACCTACTCCCTGTTGTTATGTACCTTTGTAAATATATATAATAATGGTAAATGTTTGTGCAAAACTAAAGACGTAAGGCATTTAAAGTTGTTTGTAAGAGATGGCTCCTTAAGGAATAAGGTGGCCCTTTGTGTTGCTTATAATGCTATAAACCCTTCGCATGAAGATTCCCACGTAAAAAAGAGGCCCAGATTTTGGACCCGGGTCCAAAATGTCAGTTACTGTTCTGTGAGTAAATTTTATCAAATACCTTTTAAAATCTGCCAAGTTATATCAAACAAATATATCCTCTACTCAATACGTTAATCCAGCGCTAGCAAGCGTTTTAATGAAGAAAGTTTTGCAAATAATATCTTTAAGTTTGGCAAGACAATGAAAGAAGGATAATTTTCTTCTCACGAAGAAACAGTTAGTCGAGGTATTACTACGAGATCCTCCGCTTATACTAAAACAACACGATAGACCGAATGTGGAGAAAACTAGTTACCCTACAATATGATTACACCCGTATTCCAGTAAAGGTAGTTATACAGGAACACGAAAAAATTATACCGGAATTCAGCTGTGTAATACATGGTAACATACTGAAGGTACCGGAATTCAGCTGTGTAATACATGGTAGAATACTGAAGGTACCGGAGTTTAGCTGTGTAATACATGGTACCATACTCAAGGTACCGGAGTTAAGCTTTGTAATACATGGCCCGTGGTTAGTCGCTTAGGCAGGCCCTAAAAGAGTTGGTGCGATGACCTCGACGCGTGTCGAGCAAAATGGCTATTATCGATAGGGGATAGAGATCGTTGGAGGAATGAGGGGGAAATCTATGCCTAACAGTAGGACACATTAGGATAATAAAAAATGCGAGTTCAGAATGGGAAAGAGGTCGACAATCTTTAAGAATGAATTAATTATTATCTTGGAGCGAGCTCTTCGGTGGAGCTGTCTTTTTATTGTAAAAAATTTTTTTGAAAGTCTGTTGAAGGATTGCTTTGAAGGTTGCGGTTTTTTGGATAAGAAAGTTTAATAGTTATAGTGAGAAATTAATTCCATAAATATTACTTGTAACTTAAAATTGAAATTAAAAGAAAAACCTTAGTTATAAAGCCCGCATTCGCAAGTGGCAAGAATGGTGGCTGGTTTGCCTTATAATATGCCTTTGGATAGTCAAACTAATCTTATGAGCGAGGAATGAGCCCGTTCTTTTGTCATTTTTAGTCTTCTTCTTCTTTGTCGGTTCCTCATGACTGAGAGTCGTGACCACCACAGTCAAGGTTTTGTACAAGCACTCTCCATACAAGGCGTCCCGGCATTCAGCCTGTTTGATGGCATCTGGAATACTCGTATTCTCTCTAATGACGACGACGACTGACGACGACCATCTGGTTGGCGAACTTCCTCTACTTCTCTTTCCTTCCACGTGGCCAACTACTATTAGCTTTTCCACTTTGTATGGTTCTCGTCGGGCCACGTGTCCGAAGTATTCAAAGAGTCTCTGCATGCAGACTGTAAACAGGCAAGTCTTGATCTTTAATTCCGACAGAACATATACATTCATCTTTAGTTCGGTACTGGTATTTATTTAGCTTTGTAGTAAATGATATCTTATTCAAATACCGATCTTTAGCTTTTTGCTCATGATACTGTAAATTTAGCTTTATAATTTTTTTGTACCGTACTAAAAGTTGTAACCGTGGTGTTTCTCCGTCTATCTTTGTTTCCTTGACTATAACTCCTTAAGTTTTTGTTTGGTACGAGTTCAGAATTCTAATCGCTGCGCTTGGGAAAGAGGTCGACAATCTTGAATTATCTTTGAGCGAGCTCCCGGTGGAGCGGACTTTTTATTGTAGTAATTAGTTTGAAGGATTCCGTTGAAGGATCGCTTCGAAGGGTACGGTTTATCTTGTTGTTTGGATAAGAAAGCTTGATAGTTATAGAGAAAATAATCCTAAATTAAAAGTGTAATTTTTCTATTGAAATATTCGTAGACTGGTATCGTGGTCAGTATAATAGCAAGTGTTTCACCCACTGTTCTATTGGGATCTAACATCGTCGGTGAAAAGTGGGTGGGGACGGTACACCTCGCCACTACAATTTATGTTTTCTTTTAGAGGCTCGTAGCGCTATGCCAAGAGGCGATTGTAGCGCTGTGCGAAGAGGCGCTTGTAGCGATGTGCGACTGCGGTGTACTTACCGATGACTAAGGTTAAGCAGCATTTGGCTCGGTCGGTCTGAGATGGGTACCGTTTGAGGAATGTTCATATTCGAGCCTCCCCGTGCTTCGAAAGGTACGTTGAGCCGTCGGTACAGGTTACAACTTAATGTGGTAGTCGTTAAGCCGAGTTCGAACTCGGCTTAACGACCTCCTATAGGCGGCCTGATAAGTTCCAGCAGCACACCTGCTGCCACAAACCTGCCTCCGCCAATCCGCACTGAGTCTGCGTGGTGGAGTATGACCTAACCTCGCCCACCTTGCTTTGTGAGAGAAGGCCTTTGCCCAGCTGTGGGACAGTTTTTGAGTTAGTTAAATATTGGCTGTGAAATGGTTAGGTCTCCGGTCCGGATCCCGGTTCGTACTTCAACTTAAACTCAATTGATTTTAGTTCAGGTTTTCTTGCTGTTATGGTTTTATTTTCACACATCGTCTTTTTTGAATGTTAGAAGAAAGAATGACAAAACAGATACACAATGCGAAAGTGGAAGGATGTAGGTACCGGGGAAGACCTAGACTATCTTACCACGACCAAATATACCTATTCATAGCTGTAGGATAATTCAAGAGTCTCCGTAACCGGCGAGCGTGTATGAGACGAACTATGAGAGTGGAGAAAGTCAGAGAGGAAAGAACCTGTTGGAACTCTGTACTCTTTGCCTACCCCGCAAGGGATCTGGCGCGATGATATAGATAGATAGATTGTCTTTCTATCACTTTTTTAATATTCTGTACAGAAAAGAGCCGGAAAATATTTGGGTTAGAAACATTAACTTGATGATCTTACTCCAGTATGCCTTACGTCTCAAATAGAGAGACTAACAATATCATTAAAATCAACTTTTATTGTCCCACCGCTGGGCAAAGGCCTTCCCTCACTGCTTGAAGTCAGAGAAATTAGGTCATACTCTACCACGCGGACCCAGTGCAGGTTAGTGGAGATAGGTTTTTGGCCACCTGCTGTTGGAACATACCAAGCAGCCTATAAGGCTTCCAGCTTGGCGTAACTACTACCGTATTAGGTGGTAACCGGGGCAAACAGCTAACCATGCCTTCCAAAACACTGAAATAATACTCGAATATGAAAATGTCAAACGGTCACGCATCCCACCCTGATCGAGCCGAACGCTGCTTAGCCCTGGTAATCGCTACGAATACCGTATAAGATTAATGATAATACTCTCATTATTAAAGACTCAAAGTCTCGAGAACATTGTTCGGAACAGCAAAACGTTTGGAGGATATTTCTTAAGACGACTTTGTAAGTCAAAGGATTAGTCTATTTAACAAGTCTTAACAAACGGGATGACACAAAAAAAACATCGCTTTGTCTCTTTCGCTCATTGTGAATTTGGGATTGGTGGAAAAGATAATTTTTAATATTTATATAATAATGCGCTGGAGAGCGATTGGGGAGATCTTTGTTCAGCAGTGGACAAATATAGGCTGATATGATGATGATGATATAATAATATTAGCCCTGTTAAGAAACTGCCCCACCGTTGGCCACGGGCCTCCTCTCAAACTGAGAGAGCTTAGGCCATAGTCCACCACGCTGGCCCAGCGTGGGTTGGCGAACTTCACACACCTTCAAGAAACTCTTATATATGCAGGTTTCCTCACGAGGTTTTCTTTCACCGTTAAAGCAAGCGATAGTGAAATTTTAATACGCACATTCGCACTTTCGAAAAGACAGAAGTGCGTGCCTGGGTTTGAACCTGAGACCTCTGACTTTGCAGTCCAACGGTCTAAACACTACGCTATCACTGCTATTAATGCCACTAGGCTATCACTGCTATTAATGCCACTAGGCTATCACTGTTATTAATGCCACAAGGCTATCACTGCTAATAATGCTACTAGGCTATCACTGCGTTTAATCCCACTAGGCTATCACTGCTATTAATGCCACTAGGCTATCACTGTTATTAATGCCACAAGGCTATCACTGCTAATAATGCTACTAGGCTATCACTGCGTTTAATGCCACTAGGCTATCACTGCTATTAATGCCACTAGGCTATCACTGCTATTAATGCCACTAGGCTATCACTGTTTTTAATGCTACTAGGCTATCACTGTTATTAATGCCACAAGGCTATCACTGCTAATAATGCTATTAGGCTATCACTGCGTTTAATGCCACTAGGCTATCACTGCTATTGATGCCACTAGGCTATCACTGTTATTAGTGTTTTAAGGCTATCACTGCTAATAATCCTACTAGGCTATTACTGCTATTAATGCCACTAGGCTATCACTGCTATTAATGCCACTAGGCTATCACTGCTATTAATGCCACTAGGCTATCACTGCTATTAATGCCACTAGGCTATCACTACTATTAATACCACTAGTCTATCACTGCTATAATTTTATATTAATTAATAATAATAATGGAAATCTGTCTAATATAGACGTGAAGGTGATTTCTTTAGTTTTTCATTATTTTAAGTATTAACAGTCAAGCTACTCTTTTAAATTCCACAAGGATACAAAACAACACCTTGTCCTACGAATAATATTAAAGTTTGTATGTTTAGATGTTCGGATGTTATTTACTCAATCACGCCTAAACGGCTGAATGAATTTAGATGAGATTTGGCACACAGATAATTTATTACCTGGATTAACACAACTGAAATTGTGCCCGGTATATGGCAATAAGCTCGCCCCCTATTACATGGGACCTACCATTGTCGGCGAAACGTGGGTGTACTCAGTACAACTCTGCCACCCCCGCTTAGGACATATAGGCGTGACGGTGGATTAACACATAAGACACTTTTATCTTGGAAAAACATTACCTCTAGTCCTGTCTAAACTTAACGCCGAAGAAGTCCCGATGCCCTTACATCCCTTCTTTCGGATCCAGATACCGCACACAGGATCAGACACCGACCTCGCCGGCGAGCTCGAAGAATTCCTTGCCCGCCGGCCGGTGCAGAGCACCACAGCGAGACACCTAGTATACGCCGTCGTATACTAGGTGTCTCGCCGTGGTCTCTCACCTAGCTCTCACCCCATAGCGACTGCCCAAGCCGAGGTCGTTCCTCCTTGAGGCGCCCTTGAGCTAGTTGCCTCCTTGCCCTTCTGGCTCTAGCTTAGTGGTTGCACGCTCGCCCTTTTGTCCGGTGAAGCTGTAACGGCCCCGCGGCTAACAGTGTAGATCATTCACACACCCAAAAAGAAGTCGCGGGCAGAAACTAGCATAGGTATAATATTTCCTCCTTCTAATACCACGAAAGTGCCACAAAAAATTGTAAGTGTCTGATCACATCAGGGCCCTTATTCGCTATTACTAAACGCGGTGCGTTACGATAAATTCGTGGAATGAGTTACTCCTTGTAGCATCAGCTATTTGCCATTAAGGTTTTTCAAAGTTTCGTCAAAATCGGTCCTGCCGTTTCGGAGATTAGTCTGAACAAACAAACAAACACCGTCACGTCTATATTCGCCAAGCGGGGGTGGCAAAGGCACCCACTTTTCACCGACGTTGTTAAGTCCTATGTAATAGGGAGCGAGCCTATTGCCATATACCGAGCACAAATCCAGACTCCGGACTCATACTGGGAATTTTTAATTAGAAAAACTACATTTGGCCGACCTAGTATTTGAACCCAGGACCTCGTGATCACAAAGCGATGCGGATTACCACTAGACCAACGAGGTAGTCAAACAGACAAAAAATTTAAAAACGTTTTTATATTGTTTGTTTTTGTTAAAATTGTCAAGTCTCCGTAACCAGCGAACGTATATGAGACCAACTACGAAAGCGGTAGAAGCCAATAGAGGTCTGTAAGGAAATAACCTGTTAGAAGGTTCGGTGTATGGAATAAAAGATGTTTACTCTTCAGTGCATAAGTTTATTCTAATTCAATAGTATGGGTTACAAGAGTATTTATATTGGTCCTACACTACAATCTGTACTCTCTGCCTACCCCGCAAGGGACCTGACGTGCTGATATAGATAGATAGATTCACGAAGTTATCGCGAATAAAGTCACAGAATGACATCAGATCCCGTACGCCATAAACCGCAACAGTAAAGTGCCACCAATAAAACTTGAGGTTAGTTCCAGCGTTACACGAGCGAGATATCTTATAGATTCGTACTTTCATCTCTAGATAAGACATACATATGTATTTTCTATGTAATAGTTTGCTCTAGCTAACAAATAATATATAAAAATAATTTTTAATTTAAAGACGCAGCTGGCCATACTTAACGGAGTGCTTGTCCTAACGCTGTTATATGGCAGCGCGAGCTGGGTATGTAAAAAGAAGAATGAAAGTAGGATAAATGCGGTGGAAATGCAAGCTCTGCGGAAGATGTGCGGAGTAAAGCTGACCGACCGTATTCGCAACAGCGTAGTAAGAAAGCCAGTAGGTATGAGAGATAGTATCGGTGTAACGATGAGAAAGGGTATGCTCCGTTGGTTCGGGCATATAGAAATAATGTCAGAAGAAAGAATGACAAAACAGTTATACAATGCGAAAGTGGAAGGATGTAGGTACCGGGGAAGACCTAGACTATCTTACCATGACCAAATAGACCGTGTCTTATCTGAAGGACAAGGCGATCAAGAATCTGACGTGATGATATAGATAGATAGAGAGAGATAATTTAAAAATACCTTTTTATATCAAAAACACAACGAAGACATTTTGCATAGTTGAAAAGTTCCTATGGCTTCCTTCTCGGTCTACAATCAGACCTTGGACACCACTGGGGTCCAAAGTACTCGTCAAGACAGATCCAACGAGCCCAAACACGGCGGGGTTATATTGAGTAGTTAGGTGGTTCCATTGGCCACCTTTCGGCTTCATCATCAGACCCTAAATACTACTCGCATCTGGTTGTATAGCACTTGTCAATACCAATCTAACAAGCTTCTTATTATCTCTCCTATTTTCACGTTGTATAGTTCACATGTTCTTATGGCCACCTTTTGACTACATCATCAGACCAGATGCTATCATATTATTGCATTGACACCGAATTTACATACGTATGTCAAATTTCAGCTCAATCGGATACCCGCAAGGGCTTCAAAAATTGATCACAAGATTTGAACCGGAAAGGCAACAGACAGACATACGAACATTGCAAGTTAAATAAAAACTTATATAAAGTATACCGTCAAGTCTATATTACCAAGGGAGGATGGCAGAGGAGTACCGTGTAAACTCACATATTAAAGGAAGAAAGGGAAGTAATTGCACCATGGCATTATGATCTTCGTTCGAGTGTGGGACATCCAAATTAAACCAATTGGTCAACTTTTGACTCTGACTTTTCAGTCTCACATGATGCTTATAGAGATGAGTCCGCCTGTCTTCGGCCTGGTTTTTGGAACTCGAATGCCTTACGTTTCGGCAAGCACCTGGTATCAAGTGAGCTAGAGTGCATGCACTCTAACTATTACTACAAAAATATTAGTTGAGGTATCTATTGTACGCAATACACGATAACTCAATGTGAAAAACATAATTAAAACTATGTTTTTAATATGAGCATAGTGTTACTAAATAATAGGTTTACATGTATAGTAAAGTCCGAGGGGGTAGGCAAACTTTTGTAAGTACCTACAAACAGATTCAGATTTTACCAACAATTTCGGGCTACCGTCATATATTTCTCAAGAATTTTGGGATCATGCATGCATTGAATCGCTTCAAAATGGCTACTTATGTTTAGGGTACAGTAAACCCCGGGTTACATGAAAAGGGTCTAACAGATTTAGAGGTTTTAGAGCCCCTGAGGTAAATAAAGAGGTTGTACTACGTTCACCAACAGTTAGAAGAATATGAAGATCACCAATTAGACGATTTTTGTTGAGTCAAATGAATGTCGAGTTCTGAGATGAATTACTTATCTAGATGGAAAAATTTATATACCCACAGACTAGACAAATTGTAGTAAGCACACACACATTGATAGCTTTCCAACAAATCGGACACGGGCATCACGCTCACATAGTATGTAAATGAGGCCGCTTTTTGACGCCATTTTTATTATTTATTTATTAGTAAAAAACACAAAACCTAACATAAAACTAGACTGCGTTCCTAATTATGTGAGGAGGTTATATGAATTAGCACCTTAATTTCAAGACTATAAAGCTTAATTTTTCATGTTCTTGCTTTTTAGTTGTGTCTCTGTTTTATTAGGGCAGCAAAATATTGTCTAAAAGGGTGTGGGACTAAGGATTTATAGACGAATCAGGATTACAAAAGGGTACTTCGTGAATTTCAATTTCGTATCCGTCTTTCAGGATTAAATATAGGCCTTATTACACGGAAGCATGATTTCATATTACATGTGTAGGAATCGTTAAATTACGTTTGTCGTAAGACAGTTGATGTGGGTGGATTTATTGGTCTTGAGAGTTACTTGTCCGGCTGTCACCTGTCAGGCTTGAGTTTGAGGTAAGTTTTTTTTATTTCTTGTTAAGCCATTGTAATTTTTCATGAATAATAATCCCACAAGTAAAAATATAATACAATAATTAAATTCTATATATCATCATCATTTAGGTATGGAAGACAGTATCGGTGTAAAGATGAAAAAGGGTATGCTCCGTTGATTCGGGCATATAGAAAGAAAACAGATATACAATGCGAAAGTGGAAGGATGTAGGTACCAGGGAAGACCTAGATAGATCGAGTCTCATCTGAATGACAAGTCAAGAGTCTCCGTAACCGGCGAGCGTGTATAAGACGAACTATGAGAGTGTAGGAAGCCAGAGACCTCTCTGGCTCTACATACATATGTAAGAAAAGAACCTGTTTGAACTCTGTACTCTCTGCCTACCCAGCAAAGGATCTGGCGTGATGATATAGCTAGATAGAGATCATCTACATGGCATCACGCCAGTCCCTTGCGGGGTAGGCAAAGAGTGCAGAATTCCAACAAGTTCTTTCGTTGTTCTCTCTGGCGTCAATTTCCAATTTAGTACTAATAGATAATAAAGTGGAGTAAATGGAACAGAGTGAATGGTGCGATGGGAAAGCTACTCGGGAGCCGGCACTTAAGCCATAAGGCGCAGCTGGCCATACATAACGGAGTTCTTGTCCCAACGCTGTTATATGGTAGCGAGAGCTTGGTATGTAAGAAGGAGAATGAAAGTAGGATAAATGCGGTAGAAATGCGAGCTCTGCGGAAGATGTGCGGAGTGAAGCTGACCGACCGCATTAGCAACAGCGTAGTAAGACAGCGAGTAGGTATGAAAGATAGTATCGGTGTAAAGATGAGAAAGGGCATGCTCCGTTGGTTCGGGCATATATAAAGAATGCCAGAGGAAAGAATGACAAAACAGATATACAATGTGAAAGTGGAAGGATGCAGGTACCGGGGAAGACCTAGACTATCTTACCACGACCAAATAAACCGAGTCTTATCTGATGGAAAAGTCAAGAGTCTCCGTAACCGGCGAGCGTGTATGAGACGAACTATGAGAGTCGAGGAAGCCAGAGAGGTATGTAAGAAAAGAACCTGTTGGAACTCTGTACTCTCTGCCTACCCCGCAAGGGATCTGGCGTGAGGTTATAGATAGAGATAGATAAATTGAGAATGACAGTGATAATGTTAAAGTATTTATTTAGTTAAGTAAGCAGTCGAGACATGGCAGTTGTTGAAAAGCTGTTGGAGGCGAAGGCCTAAAGGTCTAAAGGAAACCCCCACCAGCGGTCCCACACTTACACGACTAAGGCATTCTTGCTCTAGGGCAAATCTAAATTGACAAAAAAAAAACCTAGTAATAGCAAAGCAAGCATATAATGCATTTACACAATCACATTACAAAAAAAAGAAAGAAAAAAAAACTCCAACCTCTACTGACGTACCGTATCAATCAAAAACAACAACCAATCACTGTTACAACTAAACTAAAAAACCAAACAAAACAAAAAAAGGAAGCGGCATGCACTATGCTAACTACAATAAAGCACAACTAATAAAATAAAACTAAAACATAAAAAAGGTGCGGGACAAACCGGGCCCGCATTGTCTACTTATTTTTATAAAAAAAAAAAATTTAAAGTATAAAAGTAAACCAAAACATTTTTCTTAATGTTTTTATATAATTAGCAATGCAGACAAGTCTTTTTCTAAGATTTAAAACATTGCTTTTAATTTGAACATGTTCTTCCTACATAGTAGGTGCTTATGGTGAAGTAAGAGGGCGTACGCAACCTTTCGTGAATAAAAACAGATTCAGAGGGTACCAACAATTTCGGACTACCGTCATATATGTCTTAAGAATTTTGGGGTCATGTATCGAATCGCTTCAAAATAGCTTCTTATGTTTCGGGTACAGTAACCTGCGGGATTGATGAAAAAGGGTTGATATTTTGGGGCCTTTTAGCGGACCTAATAGAGGTTTCCTTGCGTTCACCTTGTTGTATAAAATTAAGAGCTAGTTCAATCTTAAGATGAAATATTAAAAACATTTTCTAACACGCTTTTATTAGCTTGACCGGCTATATATCTTTGTAATGGTAGTCAACTTAATTTTCACCAACTTCAAGGTTGTTTGTGTTATTGATGTTGTTTTGAGGCTAAAAAATTAAGAAATTAATTAGCAAGCCGACTAAAAAGGAGAAAATAATAACGTTTTTTTTTTTTATGAAAATGCATGTGGTGCTCGTTAATGTATATTTGTAATAACTCAATCAATTATTTATAGCATTTTATGTCAAACAGCCCACCCTTTTTAGGGTTACGTACCTAAAACGAAATCCTTATAGGATCACTTCCTATCAAGGACCAACAACAATACAAATTATATTTTTTAATTTTGGTCTAATATCCTGACCAGGTTTAAAAAATGATTGATCTTACAGGTTAAGTATATAGGCCTCTATGTTGCTTTTTACTAATTACTGTTGATGTTGTTTTGAGGCTAAAAAATAAGGAAATAAATTTTATTAAAGTTTCAAAAAACTAAAAAATAAGTTTTAATAGCAAGCAAGGGGTGGGTTTTACTTAATATATAATTATAAAATTAATTATTTTGTTATTATAATCTCCCATTTAGTTTGACTTGCTAATAACACATGTTTTTTCTTAAACTATAATTTATTTTGACATTGTTTAATTAATAAAGGCAAGTAAGAGTATCCTAAAGAAACCGGTTTCAGCAAATGCAGAGGTCACCAACAATAAAATTCAGACTACTGTCATTCTATTCCGAGAATTTAGGAACCAACGATAGTATCGCTTCTGAATGACTACACTTCTCTTAGGTACTGTAAACTACGAGTTTGAGGGGACGGGGCTAAATTTGGGGCTTCTTACCTTATCGAATTCGGTGCAAATTCAATCTTCAGATGACATATTTCAGGCATTTTCCCTGCATATTGTCCTAATTGAGTCTGATTAATTAACACAAGCTTAACTTGTAGTAAGGGAACCCTTAAGGAATCTTCAGAAAGGGTTTATATATTAACACCTAATGCAAGGGGTTGTCACCTATTTCGGACTAGCGCCACGTTTCAAGAATTTTGAGAGTAGGTAGGTGTTGAATCGCTTTACATTTTCTGCACATTTTTCGGGTACAGTAAACCGGGGTTTGATGGAGAAGATCTAACAGAATTTGGTTTTTAGAGGCCACGTAGACGCCTTACGTTTAAGTACAAATTTAATATTAAGATGACATATTTAAGGCATTTTACATGAAAACTATCTTAAGTAAAGGACATTCTCGAAAATGGCCCCACAACCAACAAAAATGTGATCTATACTATAATTATTTTATTTATTTAATTCTAGAAATTGTAAATATCCGTGTCCAACGGACAATTTGCAATACATAACAAATATTTCAAAGTACTGTAAGTACTAAAATCGAAGTCGCCGATACCTTTTCCGAATGTAACCGTTGTTATCGAATTAAGGTTGGACATGTCAATGTTCATCACACTGCTGAGCCATGTTTATAAGTTGTTTTCGAGAGTCATCACGAATCGTCTCGAACGCAGGCTTGATGACTTCCAGCCTCCCGAACAAGCCGGTTTCCGGAAAGGCTTTAGTACCATAGACCACATACATACGCTGCGGCAGATTATACAGAAGACCGAGGAGTATAATCGGCCACTATGCTTGGCGTTTGTGGACTATGAGAAAGCCTTCGATTCGATCGAGACTTGGGCGGTTCTTAGATCTCTCCAGCGATGCCGCATTGACTATCGGTACATCGAAGTGTTGAAGTGCTTGTATAATAACGCCACCATGTCAGTCCGAGTACAGGGGCAGTGCACGAAGGTGATCCCCATAAAAAGAGGAGTAAGACAGGGAGACGTCATTTCTCCGAAACTGTTTACGGCCACCTTAGAGGACGCCTTCAAGCTCTTGGAATGGCAAGGACTTGGCATCAACATCAATGGCGAATACATCACTCACCTTCGATTTGCCGACGACATTGTGGTCATGGCGGAGTCGCTGGAAGATCTAGGACGAATGCTCGGTGACCTAAATAGAGTATCCCAACAAGTGGGTCTTAAAATGAATATGGACAAAACAAAAATAATGTTTAATGTCCATGTCGTACCCACCGCACTCACCGTTGGGAACTCCACTCTTGAAGTTGTCGACGAATACATTTACCTGGGACAGGCAGTCCGGTTAGGTAGGTCCAACTTTGAGAGAGAGGTCAATCGACGAATCCAACTCGGCTGGGCAGCGTTCGGGAAACTGCGCAACATCTTCTCATCCAAAATACCTCAGTGCCTAAAGACTAAAGTTTTTAGTCAATGTGTGTTACCAGTGATGATATATGGATCAGAGACGTGGTCTCTTACAATAGGTCTCATAAAAAAGCTCAGAGTTGCTCAGCGAGCTATGGAGAGAGCTATGCTCGGCGTTTCTCTACGCGATCGACTCAGGAATGAGGAGATTCGTAGAAGAACCAAGGTCACCGACATAGCCGTTAAGATTAGCAAGCTGAAGTGGCAATGGGCGGGCCACATAGCGCGTAGATCGGACGGGCGTTGGGGCAGAAAGATTCTAGAGTGGAGACCACGTATTGGCAAGCGCAGCGTGGGACGACCGCCTGCCAGATGGACCGACGATCTTGTGAAAATCGCAGGAAGTCGTTGGATGCAGGTGGCATCGGACCGGTTACGCTGGAAAGCGATTGGGGAGGCCTATGTTCAGCAGTGGACAAGTATAGGCTGAGATGATGATGTCAATGTTATCAATCGGTTATATACAATCGATTACATTCAAGTATAATCGATTTGATTATTGCTAATTTATTTTACATTATCTTATCTGAAGGACAAGTCAGGAGTCTCTGTAACCGGCGAGCGTGTATGAGACGGACTATGAGAGTTGAGGAAGCCAGAGAGGTATGTAAGGAAAGAGGCTGTTGGAACTCTGTACACTCTGCCTACCCCGTAAGGAATCTGGCGTGATGATATAGATAGAAATTTTACATTACCTTTTTACAGATGTTTTGTTGGCTACTATATTATAACCTCAAAATCTAATACTGTTTTTGCAATAATGCGATTCCACCGGTTCTCCGTTTAATAATAAATGCATGAAGATAACTAGGTGACCTGAAATCATAAAAGCATTTTTTAATTGCTTTTGGTTCTAGGGCGAATAATGTGTAGACTAAAACAATGTCCTTTGATTAATTAACACAGATCTTAGGGGCTCCTTACTATTTCGGACTAACGTCACTTATCAAGAACTTTGAAGTTAGGTATTAAATTCCTTCAAAATGGCTACACACATTTCTCGGGTATTATAAATCCGGCGATTGATGGAAAGGGGCTAATATTTTGAGGCTTTCCAGAAGCCGTAATAGGTATTTCCTTACGTTAGCCTTGAGAAGATTCATGTCGTATCAAATTAAGGGACAATTTAGCCCCGAAATACTATAAGTAAGGCAATTTCCATGAAAACTGGGCTAATTGAGTTCAATTTTACTGATAAAATTACATCTAATCTAGGGGTGATTTCTGTAGATAGATGTTGAATTGCTTCGAACCAAAAATTTACCGATATTGGGTTCAAACCCGCAACTATACGATTCAGTGCACGGAGCGGCTTAAACTTATACACAGGACCAAGTCGTCCGTTAGATAATTAATTTACACGAATCTTGTTAATAGTAAGCATGCACCATGAAACCTATATAAATACTATCGATCTATCTATCTATATCATCACGCCGTTTCTCTTGCAGGGTAGGCAGAGAGTACAGAGTTCCAACAGGTTCTTTCCTTACAGACCTCTCTGGCTTCCTCCACTCCTATAGTTCGTCTCATACATGCTCGCCGGTTACGAAGACTCTGGATTTGCCCTTCACATAAGACACGGTCTATTTGGCCATGCGAAGATAGTCTAGGTCTGCCCCAGTACCTACTTCCATCCAATTTAGTATTGTATATCTGTTTTGTCATTCTTTCTTCATATACAAGCTGTAACATGATAAACGCAAGACCTGAAAGTAGTTTGTTCTAAATCAGTAACTGAATTGATTCCAACAATTTTTAATGTACCTTGTATTTTTTTTAAATATGCAAAAAATGCTTTTACTCCTTCAGTGCGCTATAAAAAACTAAATTTATTCTTGATTCCTAGCAAGGAAGAGATTTCAAATGCATTTCTAAAACGTATTTCTCAAAACTCGCACATATACGTACAAGTTTCATTGTTAATTGGGGTATAAAAGTGCCGTAAAAAAGGGTAAAAACCTTTAAATTTGGAAATTTGGTTTTCGTTTTTAAATTTATGTAGCAATTCTCTAATCGGGGTGTCTGAGGTCTTGCGTTTATCATGTAACACCTTGTATATATCCATACTAATATTATAAATTCGAAAGCAACTCTGTCTGTTTGCTTTTCTGTTACTATTTCACGTACAAATCGCTAAACAGATTTTGTTCAAATTTGGCAAAGGATTGTATCCACGGGAAGGACATAGGTTATCTTGTCTCAATCTTAAGAGTGTGAAATACATGCCTGAAAAAAACGCGAATGAAGTCGCGAGAACACCTAGTAGTTGATAAATGTCAAATGCAGGGGTCACCAACTGTTTCGGACTAGCATCCCTTTTCAAGATTTTGAAGGTAGGTGTCGTATAGGTATCAAAATAGCAACACATTTCATTGCTACAGTAAACCGAGCGATTGGTGGAGAGGGGCTCATAAATTGTGTGGCTAGTTTCGATGTTCCACGGTTGACGGACGAGCAAGCGAGGATAAAGTGTCGAGATTAAGAGAAGACGTCACTTGGATGTGGTAAAATGGACGCGGTGTTTTTTTTTAAACGTAGCTCCGCTCTAACATTTATTCATATGTTGTGGGTGCGTTTACAAACATGAAAATTCACATACACAAATACCCAGACCGAAACAAATAACTGTGGATCACACAAATATTTTTCCCATGCGGGAATGGAAACCGCGACTATTAGACGCAGTGGGCGGTGTGTCCTAAGCTCTTAACCACTGCGCTAAATCGTCCGTCAGTGTTACATGTGGTGTTATTTTTATAAAAGTTGGGAGATTGAAATATCAAGTTGAGTTCATTAAGTTATAAAGTACTCGGTAGTAAAGAAGCTATGTTTTATAAATAATGGCGTGGAACTTGATGACCGCGGGGTTAGCAGGGATGTTTGCATTTTCAAAGATAATAAATGATTTTGTTTATGGAGTTGCTTAAACGGTATTCGAAGGAAAGTTGCGAAAAGTGCCTGTAATAAAGGGAACTAGAGTGTACATTCTAACGTTTACTACATAAAAAATTGCATGAGGTGTCATTCCAAGTAGGTAGTAATGTTTTTTTTAAACATATCCCCACACTAGAATTTATTCGTGTGTCGTGGGTGCGTTTACAAACCCAACTCAAACCGGAACAAATAATTTTGGGTCACACAAATATATGTCCCGTGCGGGAATCGAACCGGCGACTACTCGACCCAGTGGACGGAGCGGCTTAAGCTCTTAACCACTGCGCCAAATCGTCCGTCAAAGAGAGAAAACCGTCGTAGAGAAAACCGCAACATATATTTTATTTTATTTTGCTATGTTTGAAAGACTATCAGCTACTATGGTACGTATAACATACAAACATATTAAAAAAAAAACCGACATCAAAGAGCAAGAAATAAATATTTGAAGTCGGTACCGGTTAGTGCAGTCAATTACTTGGCACCGACTTCAAATATTTATTTCTTGCTTTTTGAAGTCGGTTTTTTTTTTAAAGATTTTTATTTTACAATTTTATGTGACAAGTGAATTATTTACTAATATTTATATACCTATATTATATTATTTTGCTGAGTTGTACCGCAAGGTACCTACAGGATTGATAGGATAACCATAATAACGGAATCTATACATTCGTATTGTTTGTCGTTAAGGAGTTCCCTGGTGTATCTTCCAAGTCCAAGGTCCAATACCGATGAAATTAAAATGGGACCACCTTGGAGCTATACTGAACCCAATTCAAAAAGAATCATCAAAATCGATTCATAATTGGCGGAATGATCGCGTAACATATATACAAAAAAAAAACATGCAGTCGAATTGAGAACCTCCTCCGTTTGACGGACGATTTAGCGCAGTGGTTAAGAGCTTGAGCTGCTCCGCCCACTGTGTCGAATAGTCGCGGGTTCGATTCCCGCACGGGACAAATCTTTGTGTGATCCACAATTATTTGTTCCGGTCTGGGTATTTGTTTGTGAATTTTCATGTTTGTAAAACGCACTCACGACACAGGAATAAATCCTAGTGTGGGGCTACGTTTTTATTTAAAAAAAAAAAAAAAAAAAAAAAAAGAAGTCGGTTTAAAATAGAGATAGACAACCATTTACAAGTCACCACTACAATTTATTTTGGCTTATTAATATTATTATATTTCATTTATTATCTTGTTTCTTTACTTTCGAAGGACCTTTCAACCGCCACAGTTGTGTTGATGAATTAGGTTCAAAATTGGATGAACAAAACTAAGACGTTTACCTACTTTACATCAAGATCGAAAAAGTTCGTATATTTTTCATAAAAACTTTCCTGCCCCTACCTAGACCATTCATGGATATAACTTAGTGTTCATTATTTTTATGGTTTGAGCGCGTACTACAATCTATGAAACAAATCTATTATAATCTTACTTTCGCCGAGATATGCATACACGCAGTTTATATCTCTGTCTCTTTTTCTAGGTAAATTAAGATGGAAAAAATATATTAAAAAGGTCTTAGTATACTTATCAGGACCTTATTAATATATTTTTGGAAGCTCAGGGCGGTCACTACCCCCCTGAGCTTCTATAGCAAAGGAGAGCGGTAACACTCTTATTTCGGAGCAGTGTTAGTTCTCAATGTAATAACAGGCGAGGGTATTGCCTTCATACGTGGTAAAAATCCCGGACCATTCTCGAGAATTTTTCACCCCTAATAACACTTTGTTTGATCTAAGATGAAATTTTTTCAACAGGAAATACCCAAATATAACAATAACCCCTAATAACAACGATTCAAACACACAAGCGAGGCAGTAAAAAATATTTCACGAATGCCACATCCACCCCAAGACGCACTCTCATCTCTGTAGCCATCACTATCTCAAGGGTAGTTCGTTTGGCGTCCGTCCCTCGGTATTAATCAAGCGCCCTTACTCTCGAGGACACCTTGAGGTGGCCACACATTCCCGTACGTGGGATAATGCACATGCCTTTTAGAAAATGGCTACATATTTTTGTGTTTCCTATCTTGAAGATGAAAATACGAGGGTGCTTTTTACGGTAAATTCGGAGTTTGGAGAAAATATGAAGCTTATAAAACCTGTTGTAACTCTGTACTCTCTGAAATAAAACTATTTTTCGGATTTTAAGACCGATAAAAACTCGGGTTAAAGAACACATAGCTGACCTAAAACACCGTCGCTCAAAGAAGTCTGCAGTCTGTGAACATGTCCTTGACCGCACCCGCCATAACATCAGATTTGATAGACCACAAATCCTCGTGAAAGAACACCGATTCCTACCAAGGATGGTTCGCGAGGCTATTGAAATTAAAAAAACATCCTAATTTCAATAGAGAAGATGGCTGGATGCTTCCATCGTCTTGGGATCCGGTAATTAATATAATCAAATCCAAAACCAAGCATAACACTGCAAGACCTCAAGACAACGTGAGCTCATTTGCGTAGATCGGACCAACAACAACAAAAATAATTAAGAAGTTTTAGGGGACCCCGGAACAACTATGCCTTTTGGACGTCTAACACCTCAGTCCCTCCCGTGACCATGGGTGCTGCAAAGCACTCGAAACGTCGGGAACGTAAAAATCAGAAATAAACCGCGATAAAATCCGAAAATTAGTTTTATTTCATGTGTAATATTCGCGTAAATCAAAGAACTCAGTATCTGTACTCTCTGCCTAACCCGCAAAATAGTCTTGATGAGGACTTGGTCTATGGGTAGGCCGATCACTGGGTCGAGTAGGGTCCGGTACGATCCCCACGCGGGACTAATCTTTGTGTGACCTACAAATGTTTGTTTTGTTCTGGTTATATGAATTTCATGTTTGTAAATGCACTCATGATAAGTCGGACTAAAGTTGTTTTTAAAATTTCAGTCGTAGTCCGGTGTCTGGGATTGTGCCCAGTATAATGGCATTAGGCTCACTCCCTATTAAATTGGGCTCTAACAAAGTCAGCGATATAGTAGTGTATTACATTCTACCTCCCCGCTTGGAGAATAGTATGTTAGTGTGGATTTTTAGAGTTCCACATCTTAATCGGTGATAACGAAATCTTTATAGAGCCACTTTATTGTCTGTGTGTGTCAGTCAGTCCGACGGCTAAGACCATTTTCCTGGGAAAAGGTTATAAGTATCATGTTGAAATTAATGCCAATGTCATGTTTCTTAGTGGTGAACAAAATGCAAACTTCTACCTCAATGCAATCAAAAGATAAGGTCATTAAACTCATCTATCAAAACCTATAGGATACTTACTGTTGACCAAGAATTATGAAATTTGCTAAGAAGCAAGGTTTCAGTACAAGTGAAGTAAAAATCCAGAAATTATTCATTTGGTACTATATGAGAGAAAAAAAAATTGACGAAAATTTAAAATAGCGCCATCTGTCCGTTTTGCTAAAGTAGCCTTCCTAAAAAATTGAATAAAACGGTGAACATATTGAATAAAACGGTGGTCACTCTGACTAGTATTTTACGACTATTGGGATTTGTTAAACATTCTATAGGTACTCTAGATATGAGGTAATAAAGTTTACTATTAAGGTCACACATGCTTGAGGGGTGAGTATAGGGTTGTTAGCAATAAATTAGATAAGGATTATAAACACATTCATGAGTTAAAAGACCTAATTGTTGAAGCAATATTTTGGAAATACTCTTCTGATTTACATTAAAGTTGCGCCGTTGTCAAACAAATGTGCAAAAAGTATAACGTTGAGATATAAAAAAAAAAATCTTTAGTAAAATTTTGTTTGAAGCAGATTCTTAAGCATATTTTTAGCGACCACAGTTCACGGTATAATGCTTCGAGTCACATAGCATTTTTTTTAAACAAATCGTAATAGTTAAAATCTCCAAAACGTGCACTAGCAGATAGATAGATATTCATTCGATAACAACGGAGTAGAAAAGCAATAAACACTGCTTCACTCGTCTAGTGAGCCTGCCTCAAACTCAATAGATTCATTTTGTATACCCTGTACTTACAAAAAGTCAGTATACATTTTTCAAAATCTAATTTAACTAGTAATCTACCACCGATTCGGAATGCGGCCTCCACTGAGATAATCCGGCGAAGAAACTCAGCGGGCTTGTCATTTTTATTTAATTCTCTTTTTTCCTTGTTATTTTTTCCAACCATTGCATGGATTGTATCTTCCATATAGATTCGACATGTCGAAACGATAAGAAGAGATTTTATGGATATAACTGTTATATGGATACAAATGTTTAGGTTACAATTAAATAGTTTACGACCTAGCTCCAGTGTGATGCCTAACGTCTGAAATATGAGACTATGATATACTGATATGTTAATTATAATCCTCATGGGTTCGTTGGTTATAAAGCTTCAACAATCTGTATACTTACAAAGCTTGATGGTACATTTCAGGCGATTGTTGGTCTATGTTCTACAGTGGAAGTTTTTTTGGTCGATCATGATTCAAGACAGACATTTAAACAATTAAAACTCAGTCATCACAACCTATAGGGTACTTTCCGTTGACCTAGAATCCTGAAATGTTGCCAGAAGTAAGCTTTTATAGTTATTTAGAATGTTTAATTGAATTCAAGGTATTTTTTTATGATAATATATATATATTACGGAATCTTCAAAGGGCAAGTGCTATTCGCCTTTGTTCCGTTTATTTTATTCTCGTATTTAGTTCCAGCCATCTATTTGTTTAAGTTAACAGTTTAATAAACAAAGATAGTGCTTAAGGTAGACGTCGAGACAGCGTATAAACGAGTTGTAAAAACTCAACACTAAATTACTCGATGTCTGCTATCCGTCGTGTGCCAGTCTTCAAGTCAGCAGACTTGCGACATTTCGACTTGCGACTTTTTAGTTGCAAATATTATAGGTATAGTGCGACATATTTTGGCACGTGGACGACATTGGCAGGATGTGAAATTAGGGTTATCTATAAGTAAAATTTTAAATTTTCCTACTAACAGGGAAATATTTCGACAGGTGGGTCCCGCACGGTTACTAATTCAAAAAAAGAACTTGGGTAAATTTTATAGCACACGGCAACTCTGCGACTGTCATGAAGAGACATTTCATGTGATGACAACGTTAGTTCCGGTTTTGGCCGCGGGCCCCAAAATACTTTTATGACTGTACTGTGTAGTCCGGATTTTATCGCGGTTTATTTTTGATTTTTATGTTCCCGACGTTTCGAGTGCTTTGCAGTACCCATGGTCACGGGAAGGACTGAGGTGTTAGACGTTCAGAAGGCATACTTCTTCCGGGTTCCAACATCCTAATTTCAATAGAGAAGATGGCTGGGTGCTTATTTTTTTTTTAGTTTGATCCAACCATAGCGACGTAAGGACTGGACTGGACTGGGATAGACAGACGCCTTAATACAGACGTCTTAAAATTGATAGCCTTTATAAGACAGGAATAGTGCCCGGTATATGGTAATAGACTCGCCCCCTATTGCACTGGGGTACTCTGTACACCTCCGCCACCTCTGCTTGGGGAATATAGGCGTGACGGTGATTTTTGGGTAGACCTTTGTTATCTATCTATAGCATCACGCCAGTTCCGATGCGGGGTAGGCAGTGAATACCGAGTTCCAACAGGTTCTTTTCTAACAGACCTCTCTGGCTTCCTCCACTCTCATAGTTCGTCTCATACACGCTCGCCGGTTACGGAGACTCTTGACTTGCCTTTCAGATAAAACACAGTCTATTTCGTCATACTAAGATAGTCTAGGTCTTCCCTGGTACCCACCTCCTTCCACTTTCGCACTGTATATCCCTGTATAATATACAAAATATATTGTATTTTTCGGCCGTCATTCATATTATCTATTTATCTATCTTGAACTAAAAGACGTCCACTCCTGGACAAAGGCCTCCCCCACCGCCACAACAGATTATTGATTACAATCGCATTTTGTAATATTTAATCATCTATCTATCTATCTATATCATCACGCCAGCTCCCTCGCGGGGTAGGCAGAGAGTACAAAGTTCCAACAGGTTCTTTCCTTACATACCTCTGGCTTCCTCCACTCTCATAGTTCGTCTCATACACACTCGCCGGTTACGGAAACTCTTGACTTGCCCTTCAAATAAGACACGGTCTATTTGCTCATGGTAAGATAGTCTAGGTCTTCCCCGGTACCTACATCCTTCCACTTTCGCATTGTAGGTATATCTGTTTTGTCATTCTTTCTTCTGGCATTCTTTTTATATGCCCGAACCAACGGAGCATACCCTTTCTCATCTTTACACCGATACTATCTTTCATACCTAATCATGATTCAAGATTAAAAGTGTAATCGTCGTTGAAGATTATAAAATGTAATTGTGATCGTTAATTATTAATACACCACCACGTCTATATTCCCCAAGCGAGGGTGGTTAATCATTGGTGGTTAATCATTGGTCGTCTCTGGTGATTGGTCTACGCTGTAATTTTTTACTTTAATAGAAACAGAAAGTCTGTCGTCTGCTTTCCCATCCAAGATCGTTGACCGTCTCACCTCAAAGACACGGAGCTTTAATTACCTGAAAATAAAAAAGAAAACAATCGTTACTGGTTCTGTGAATTTCAGCTGATCACGTCAGAGATTAAAATAGAAGCTTCTATGATCACGATTCTTGGAACGTAGATAATTAAAAAGTAACATCGGGAATATCTTTAATTAACTTTACCATTATATCTGGGTTAAGTGAGCAGAGATTGGTTTTCTCTAGTTTCGCGGGGGAAAAATGATTAATGGTTATTTATATTTCGAAAGAATTATTCTTTATTTTATTATAACGACACAATCTTTCAATAAGCATGTATAAGTTTCTTTGTTAATTGGGGTATAAAAGTGCTTAAAAAAGGGGTACAAAGTTTTAAATTTCGATACTTGGTTTTGGTATTGAATTTGTAAAGCAATTATCTTATCGGGATCTGAGGCCTTGAGTTATTTCCGATACAGCTTGTACAATGCACGTAATCACGAGGTCCTGGATTCGAACCCTAAATCCAAAAAGTAATTTTTCGATGGAAAAAGTAAAAAAGTTCGTCGGTGTAAAGTAGGTGTACAGAGTACACCTCTGCTACCTACACTTAAAATAAATGATTATGATCATGTTTTTTTAGCTCCGTGCTTCGGAAGGCACGTTAAGCCGTTGGTCCCGGTTACCACTTAATGTGATAGTTGTTAAGCCGAGTTGGAAGCCTTAAAGGCGGCTTGATAAGTTCCAACAGCAGGTGGCCACAAACCTGCCTCCACCAATCCACACTGGGTCCGCGTGGTGGAGTATGACCTAATCTCTCTCCTCTCGATTTGCGAGAGAAGGCCTTTGCCCAGCAGTGGGACCGTATAGGCTGATAATATTATTATGTTATATGTTTTTTATTCTATACCTACAGAAATAGCCATTGCCTCTCATAGTTAATCTACGTCAGATCAATCTGTTAGTAACCTTTCGTATTAAAAATAAAATTGCTTGAAAAATAGAGCTCTAAAGAATACTTTAAACTTTATGAAAAAAGTTTAATTAAAAGTTTTGAGATAGTTACATCAGTGTATCTTTAGCTACTTTTTTTATAAAAAACCCAACTTGCAAAGTTATATAAGATGGAAAAATAAATATTCGTATTACCTGCTGTATTTGCTACACAGACAGACTGTTGTTTTAAATCCTCGCGGAATTGAAAAAAGTAACTCCACCGATTATACCTTCTGAACGCAAATTCATAAAAAAGACAAAAAAAATCTTTTCGCTGAAAAGGCAAATTGAGCTCTAGATCAACTTTTATTATAAACGAATTGATTGATTGAGTGAACTTGAGTTGTTCCGGTCCGATCCCCGGTTTTGTTCTACCAGGGGACGAGATTTATTTCAAATTATTTTCTATTCCTATCTAATCCACCTTCCAATAATATTGGGGGATCCGATCGGAAATGTATAATACATTCAATGAAATAGACATACATTAAATAATTATTATAAAAGGCAGGAGATCGTTATTGGGGATCGGACCGGAATAACCCGTGACCTTGTATTCAGAAGTAAAAAAAACAATCGATGCGGAGGAAGCCAGAGAGGTTTGTAAAGAAAGAACCAGTTAGAATTCTGTACTCTCTGCCTACCCCGCAGGGGACCTGGCGTGATGATATAGATAAGAAAAAAAAACAGAAAAAAGTTGCATAACGTTAACACAACTTTTGTTGTGCAACTTGTTTTTTACACTTACCACAAGTTACTATTTCTCAGAAATAACATTCGCAGTTGGAATTTTAGGATCACTGACCACTTCTGACACTTAAGAAAAATGGTCACAAAATTACTCTTAACTTTAAACTCTACACCGTAAAACCGCATCTACCAGATCAGAACGTTAGTTAAGGCATTGTAGGTGACACGGGTAGTAATTTCGGGCAAGTTTGTGAGTTCGCCCCAGTTTCGCCCCAGGCGCGGTCGCCCCCGTCCAAGTTACGGCTAAGCACATCCATCTACGAGCTTTACTGTCACTTGATAGGATGCTTAAACTGGGATAAATATACCGGGGATATTGCCATCGGCTAGAGCACTTTTAAGTCTATTATAAGCTTTCGATTTGCTACAGAAATACAATTAACTATGATTACTAACATGGGGTTTCTCGTTGCATTAAAAGTGTAATAGTAGGTAGGTAAAGTACTTATTTTTAATTTTGTTTCTTTTTACTTCTTCTTAATTTTTTTTATACCTCAGTAGTTTTAGATTTTATATATCTGAAAGAGAGCGCCCGTGATGTTACCGAAACATGGCGCTGCCGGAAGATCAACACTGCAGCATAATATTGGGACCAATATTGGGTTTCACAAAATCACTGCTTTTTATTTCTACTTTCTTTTTATTAATACTCTTTGCCATGTTGATTACATTTGTTACTGATTTCTTTCTGTTGTGTTTAGTTGTGTGAGGCCAAAATAAATTATTTTCTTTTCTTTCTTCTTCTTTTAAGGATAAAAAGTTTGTAACGGTGCAAAAAGTTTTAATGCATACTCAATATAGAAATATTTTATGTTCTCAGCAATGTAATACAGCGCGATAGAAGAAGTCTTTTCGGTATGGCCCCTTGCATATATATAATAAACTACCAGATATGATGAAATCTATATTGTGAAGAAACAAATTAAACACCTGTTATACAAGCTGTAACATAATAAACGCAAGACCTGAAAGTAGTTTGTTCTAAATCGGTAACTGAATCGATTCCAACAATTTTTAATGTATTTTACTTTTTTTTTTAAATTTGCAAAAAATGCTTTTACTCCTTCAGTGCGTTATAAAAAATTGAATTTATTCTTGATTTATAGCAAGAAGAAGATTCCAAACGTATTTCTCAAAACGCTCGCATACACGTACAAGTTTCATTGTTAATTGGGGTATAAAAGTGCTTTAAAAAAGGGTAAAAACCTTTAAATTTGAAAATTTGGTTTTCGTTATGGCTTTATGAAGCAATTCTCTAATCGGGGTGTCTGAGGTCTTGCGTTTATTATGTTACACCTTGTATATGGTTATCAAAACTACCTTTAATCTCGAATATTAATTCCATGTGGGTACACAATACACTTTTTAACAAATCCTGGCCACTGAGTTCCTACTTTTGCTCCGTTCGAGCGCTCTAATCGAACTAACTTAAAAATGGCCGGTCTTATCAAATTATATTTGTATTTGAGTCAAATCAGATAACGTTTAAAATCAGTGTTTACGTTAAAGCAACAAATCAAATGAAGTACTATTTATTATCTTTAACAAAAAACGTCAAATAAAATACTCTTAATATTCTAAATATCTAATTTGTAAAAATATGTAATCTTATAATTCTGTTGACGAATTCCTAAACGATAATCTTATGTAATTTCATTTAAAAATTCATAATTATTTATCTATTTTATATGCTTGAATCTTTTCTTTAAAAAAACCGACCCTACCTTTGACAATTGCTTTAATACAATAATGTTACTTGTATTCTTCTTTATATTAAATTTCTAATTATTTTGTAATAATAGAATTTATAATGTAATATGCGATATTATATAATAATTTGTACGCCTTAAAATGGCAAAACAGCGCACTTTATAAATGTAACATCTGAAATTTAAGCTGAACCTATGTTTCACAAAATAATCTGATTTGATTATGAAAAAAAATAATTAGAAAGCAGGTATTATAAATCATAAACATATACCGTAGGAACAGCTCTGTCACGCCCACTAGGAAATACAGGGATGATGTTGTTTTTTTTTTAATAATTACGACAGGTAGCCTACATTCTCAGATTTTCTTATGTTTTACATCAAATACATTATTTTGGTTGATCTACGTATATCTGGTCGTAGTCTCTTACAATAGGTCTCATGAAAAAGCTCAGAGTTGCTCGGCGAGCTATGAAAAGAGCTATGCACGGCGTTTCTCTACGTGATCGAATCAGGAAAGAGGAGATTCGTATAACAACCAAGGTCACCGACATAGCCCTCAGGATTAATAAGCTGAAGTGGCAATGGGCGGGCCACATAGCGCTAAGATCGGACGGACGTTGGGGCAAAAAGATTTTACAGTGGAGACCACGTATTGGCAAGCGCAGTGTAAGACGAACGCCTGCCAGATGGACCGACGATCTTGTGAAAATCGCAGGAAGTCGTTGGATGCAGGTGGCATCGGACCGGTTACGCTGGAAAGTGAAGGAGGCCCATGTTGTGTTGTGGACAAGTATAGGCTGAGATGATGACGTATATCTGGAAACCGAACATGGAAACCGAAAATACGGAAAACTGAAGAAGCTATTTCAAACAAAAACATGGTGTGCAACTTGATGAGCGCAGAATGAGCGGAGTTGTTTGTGTTTTATGATAATCTTATCTTCCTCGAGTTGTATTTAATAAACGGTATCTCAGTGCTCATGAAGGCATATTTGAAATAAAACTTATAGTGCGACAAGGATAGTAGGCTCATGGATGACATTGAAAGGGGGCGTTACTGTCAAATAAGAGTTAACATTTAGTTAAATTCTACTTCCAAGTAGATATTTCCACGGTTACTAATTATAAAAACAACTTAGGTAAATTTCATTGCGAACGGCAACTCTAAGTGAGCTGGAGTGTATGCACTCGAATGCGTGCTACAACTATTTTGTAAAGGCGTCTCCTCAAGTATGTTGTGTCTTAGCAAGTGGTGGTGCGATGAATTAGATGCATATTAGCTTGAAAGGCATCATTAACCAAGAACTTTGTGGAAGAAAGATGGGGAGATCTTTGTTTAGCAGTAGAAAACTATACGGCTGATGATGCCTTGGTAGTTTTGTGTTTTAATATTTTAATTTCATTCAATTTTGTTAGTTAAACAAGATCTAAATTCTAATTTAATTTAGATCCACCTGATCGACCAGCTTACATTGTACAACAAAATGTAGATGGAAAGAATTGTAAAAATACTGTTTTAAAAGAGTAACCATGGAGTTTTTGTTACTTTTAAAACGTGTGTGAAAGATCTACACTGTTGGCCGCGGGGCCTTTACAGCTTCACCGGACAAGAAGGCGGGCGTGCAACCACTACGCTCGAGCAAGAAGGGTAAGGGGGCAACTAGCTCAAGGGCGCCTCAAGGAGGAACGGCCTTCGCTTGGGCAGTCGCTATGGGGAGGGCGTATACTACTACTGCTCTGCACCGGCCGGCGGGCAAGGGATTCTTCGATCGCCGGCGAGGTCGGTGTCTGATGCTGCGTGCGGTTTCTGTATCCAAAAGAAGGGATATAAGGACATCGGGAGGGTCGGTGAAAACATGCCGCGGACGGCGGTAGCGGCTGATAGGTTCGTAGTTGGCGGCGGCTACGATTGGCGGATTTCTATAATTGGACGCGTTCGCGAAATGACGGGTTGTCGCCTTATTAATAAAGGCGCGAAAAGGTTCGAGACCGAGATCGGAATGGAGATCGACATTCCGAATGATCCACGGGGCTCCGACGGCTTTGCGGAGGAAACGGGATTGAACCTTTTGGAGTCTATCTATGTGAGAGTAAGCGGCGTGCTCGAATACCTCACAAGCGTACATCATGATGGGCCGTATACAAGTTTTGTAAAGTGTCACCTTATTCCTAAGGGACATTTTACTCCGCCGAGATCATCGGGTAAAGACGACCGAGCACAAAGGCTGCTCAGTTACGTACTCGCTTGATGTGCGGTCCGAATATCATGGTACGAGTATTGTTTAGGGTGACCCCTAGATATTTGACCTGTTATTTGTATGTTTATTGATTCTCAGTTAAACTATTTAGTAAATTATTATAGTGGAGAGAGGGATACTAATCCCCACAAGAAAGCTGGCGTGATGATTTAGATAGACAGATTGTACTGCTAACCTCCTGGTTCCTTTAGCTTCTTTTTTTTCGCGGGTGCTTCGAGTCATGGTACTTGCATTCTTTATACTTCACCCATAACTTATAAATATTATATTACTTATATCACTGTAATCTGCGGGTTTATTGTTAAGTACTTAATATTATATTACGTAGTTACGCAACAGCACAGCGCATCGTGCCCGTGAATGGAGTGACGACAACAAAGATGCGCCGGAGTGCCGCGCCGAGAACCGGTTCCGCGCAATCGAAACGATTCTCACTCACTCAACGCGACATAACAATAGTTAAATATATATCACCTGTGGTAGCACAGCGTACTATTTTTTTATATTGTGACTATATAAACAAACTTTTTATCTTGTAGTAAATTATAACCTTTTCTTTCATTATATATGTATACAATATTTATGTCCTTTATTTACACATTTATATTACATAATTATGTATTTACTGTATTTGTAATATTCAGTATAGGTGACTGCGTCAGCATTAAGGGTAAAATTTTATGTATAATAAATGGTAGCTGAGGAGGCTTTGGCTGAAAACCAGCGTTGGGGGAGACTTTGTCCCCCTCCAACACATGCTGAGCCCAAAGCCTTTCGGCACAGCTCACACCGAGGCATAAGTCACAAGAAGCAGTAGTAGTTTATTTGTCTTTCCTCGTTTTTTATTTTCTTTTGTTACCTTTCATATATTTTCTATGTGTGCTGTGCTGAATAAATATTTTTTCTTTCTTTCTTTCTTTCTTTCTTTCTTTCTTTCTTTCTTTCTTTCTTTTTCTGTTATAAATACTCGCTATCAAGATTAACACGAATAAAATATATTCTGATTCTGACTCTAAGCACAGACACACTTTAAATGTATAAAACTTGTTATAAATTTAAAGTACTTACACTTATATGCCTCAGGGGTTAAAAATACATATTAACTGGTATTTTTACTGTTAAATCCTAATAATATTGTAAATGTATAAGTAGTTTGGATGTTTGTTATGGAATCACGCAAATCAGCTAAACGGATCTGAATGAAATTTTGAACACAGATAGTTTATTACCTAGATTAACGCATAGGATACTTTTATTCCGCTCCGGATACGGGCGTCGACGACTAAGTCGTAGATCCCCGTAGCGACTGTCCAAACTCGAGGCGCCCTCGAGTGTCGCCCCCTTGCCCTTCTGGCACGAGCGTAGTGATATTAAGTCCGCCGCTGCCGCCGACCGCGACACATTCTCACCGATCTCCCCGATGCTCTGACATCGGTTCTTCCGCTCCGGATACGGACGTCCACGAGTAAGTCGTATATCCCCTCCCCCCGTAGCGACTGTCCCAACTCGAGGCGCCCTCGAGTATGTCGCCTCTCGCCCTTCTGGCTCGAGCGTAGTGGTTGCACGCTCGCCCTTAAGTCCGGTGAAGCCGTAAAGGCCTCACGGCCAACAGCGTATATCACTCAAACACACACACAGGATACTTTTATCCCGGAAAAATTTAAGGTTCCTGTCTAAAATCAAGGCAGACGAAGTCGCGGGCAGAGACTAGTAAAGAGTAATTTATAAAGGGAATAATGAAAAGGTAAGGTCTTAGCAATGTCTAGACAGATTTTTGTTAACAATTTAAATATTAATTTTAAAATAAAACACAAACTTCATGTAAAGTTCAACATCAACAATACGATTGGCTCCAATAGTTAATTTTATGAAAATTTTAGTTTATACAATAGGATCAATGTAATGTCTAACACTTTGAGACGTCTGTATTATGGCGTCTGTCTATTCTGTATAGTATTTTCTATTTTGATAGAAAATATAAATTGTTTTAGTTTTATATACACCTCTGCCACCCTCGCTTGGGGAATATAGGCGTGACGGCGTATAATTGTTGGGAATTTGGGTCATAATTAAGAGCACTTAAATATACAAGAACAATGCAGAACGAGCTAAATAGATGTGCTTAAGTATAGATTAATCATAAGTATACTTAGATTCATGGTATCGGTCAGTGTCTACATAGTCCTCTCATTTACAAAATAGAGATGTATATAATAATAATATGTGCGGCGAGCGTGTATGAGACGAACTATGAGAGTGGAGTAAGCCAGAGAGGTATGTAAGAAAATAACCTATTGGAACTCTGTACTCTCGGCCTATCCTGCAAGGGATCTGGCGTGATGATATAGATAGATAGATAATAATAATAGTAAGGGAAAAAAATATACTTAAAAAATATTTATATCAGTCCTTCACAATACCTCAGATATTCTGACCAAACATCGCTCCATTCATCTGCAAACAGATCGTAACCAGGGCTGCCGTTAAAGAGAGCGTTCAGTGCGGCGAGGATGCGCGAGATTGGCGATCGAGCACATGCTATGGTTGTCCACGTCGAAGCAGAAAACAAGTGGGACGAATGCGGAATACACCCGAATATTAAATACATTGATAGCTAGTACTAAATGTGTACTTAAATGTGATATCAATGATTCTGATGGACTACGCCATATAATAACCAGCTAGCCTACAGCGGTCCGCAACCGGAGACAAAGAAAACACGGCAAATTGAAGACTAACATTTGCTTAACCGACTTTAAGGGGCGCGTGGGCACTGATTTGGGTATTAGTTTATAAGATGAAGCGAGTTTCATAAGATGTCATATAACGTTATTGTGTAAAGTCAAAGTCAAAATGTTTTATTTGTATAGGCCAATAAGAGCGCTTATAAACGTCAAAAAAATATCATATTTTTTACAACTACCACCGGATCGAAACACGGCCTCATACTGAGAAGATCCGACAAGAAACTCAGCGGGCTAGTCTTAATTGGACTGGCCTTTCTGTTTATCAATTTTTTGTTTTACAAAATTGTATATTAATAACAATGTATTTTACAAAAATGTATTTAGAAGTTGCTGAATGAGGAGCTGCACTAACGCAATCACTTTCATCGTCGATATATTCCAAAACATTATTTTAATATCTTGGATGGTAATATCTTGGAATTATGTGCCAAGGCATGTTTATTCAAGACAATACCTTCTCTAATAGCTCCTACGATTTATTATCTTTTATTCACATGAACACATAGATGTTTCGAGAAATATGTATGCACTGCACTCATGACAACGGACGATTTAGCGCCGTAGTTAAGAGCTTAAGCTGCTCCGTCCACTGTGTCTAATAGTCGCAGGTTTGATTTCCGCACGGGACATATCTTTGTGTGTCCCACAATTATTTGTTTCGGTCTGGGTATTCGTGTATGTGAATTGTCATGTTTGTAAACGCACCCACGACCTAGGAATAAATCCTAGTGTGGAGCATTTTTCTAAAAAAGAAAAGAAAGAAATCTCCAGATATCTATTACACGGCTTACATGCCTGTTTTTTCAAAGGGATTCGCAGAGATGTACGTACAATGCACGCATTTTTTAAGCTTAATTATCGTTTGTCCCTTGAGGCCGATGAAAGTTAGCGACACTAGTGTACATGGTACACTCATATTTTACCGAGATATTTTTCCATTCTTATATATCAATTCACAAGTCTTACGAAAATTCCTTTTCGACATAAACATTTCGAAAAGTTCTCTTAAAATAGAAGCTTTTCTAAATATGGTCTCTTGCACGATATCAAATTGCAAACACAAATAGGATTTTGAAAACCTAGAGTTTTAGACGAGATTTTAACTTTCGTGATTACAGTGTACGCGCGCGTTCTACCAACTAGGGGATCACTGCTTATGTATATCTAAGTCCATTTCAGTTCTATCTCTATCCCTCTATATCATCACGCCAGTTTCCTTGCAGCAAGACAAAGGATTTCCTGAAATATGTCCATAACGACTGGCTTTGCCCTGTGTACATCCGTGTTTTACCCACTACCTTACCCTTATTCTTACTATTATATGTATCTAGCTGAGATTCACGGGCTTAAGGTCCGGGACCTTTGAAAGGCTTGCATGGGGACATGGGTCCAACACGTAGAGGCCCTTTGCGAGAAGTTAATGTTATGTAAGCCACCTGCTGAGATCACTTACTGAAAATGAAGAAACATAACCAGCGAACTGACCCCGGCATGTGCAAGGACTATTGTAAATTATGGAAAGAAAACAAGGGCTATTTAAATGAGGTTTGATGGACAAAAACTGGACTATTTCAAAGGGGACGGACACCGGCCATAATTAGTGATACCTAATTACCCGTGCCCGGCGGTGACTCGCCGCTTACTAGATGGGCCCTCAAACGGTCGTCCTTTTTTTTTTTTTTTTTTTTTTTTTTTTTCCTGGGGAAAATCCTGCATAGGACTTCCGCGAGCCTCGGGGGAAGCTCGCGGGGCGTGTCGGATTCCTACCGACTAAAAACCCCAGGGTGGCCGACATCAGCACTTTGGAAGGGCTCCGGGATCTCCGTATGGAACGCACCGGTGCCCCTCTTGTGCCTCGCTCCGAAGAGCCCGCCATCGGAGGGAGACTTGATGACATGCTCCCTCCCGCACCGACGCGGTGCTCACGGTGACGTGGGCCACACCACAACACCGTCCTCCTCGGGGTTGCTCGTGAAGGACGCTCAGGGCCCCCGCCCCTTGCGTCCGCAACCCCGAAGGCCCCCCTGCTGATGTTGATGCAGGGGGGGGTCCCCCGCCAGATATTACGGCGGGGGACGCGAGTTAGCCCGTATTCTTAAGCCCCGGGCTATTGGGCTGGGGGGCCTGGGCGGGCTGTGCCTCCGCCCCGGCGCCGTCGCCTTCGTCGAGCAGGATCGGCCCTCTCCCGATCCCGCTCGGCCTCCTCCTTCTGGGACATCACAGTCTCGCAGAAGGAGGATACGGCCCCCCACGCCGATTCCCCTGCCAGCATAGCCGCTACTATTGCCGGCAAGGAGAGGTCCGGTCCGATCCGGTCGACCAGGATCCGCCGCTCGGAGGCCCACGCTGGGCACTCTTCGAGCGTGTGCTGGGCGGAATCCTGGTCCCCACCGCAGTGGTGACAGGTCGTCGTCGCCTCGCGTCCGATCTTCCTCAGATAATCACCGAAGCAACCGTGACCGGTGATTATCTGAGTAAGTCTATAGGTGACTCGCCCTCTCCTCCGCTGGTGCCAGGCTTCGAAGGACGGCAGGATAGCTTGGACGACGCGCTTGCGCGCGATGTGCTCTTGACTGAGCCTCGCGCGCCACTCCTCCAGAGCGCGCCGTCGTTCCCGCCGTCTCACTTCTTCGAGCGCAGGCACGCCCTCGCCACTTTGGCGGACGCCACGAGTCTGGTCGTAGACCCTCGCGTCCATGTCCGCCAGGATGTCGAGCGGCGGAAAGCGTGCCAAGAGTGTTGCCGCCTCAAAGGATATGGTACGGTATCCTCGTGCGATGCGGATGGCCATCTTGCGCTGCAGGCTCTGGATCTTCATCCTGCTGCGCCGGACGCCCGACAGTCGGTGTGACCACACGGGCGCCCCATAGAGGGCCACCGATCGCACGACGCCCCCGTAGAGGCGGCGCACCTCCTCCGACGGTCCCCCAAGGTTGGGCAGCAGTCTGTGCATAGCACCCACTACCCTTTCGACCCGGGGGACTAGGCGCTCGAAGTGCTCCTCGAAGCCCCAGCGACTGTCCAGGGTGAGGCCTAGGTACTTTAGGTACCTCCCCACCCGGACTGGCGAGTCTCCAACGCGAACCCACGAGTCGGGTGGTTCCCTGCTCCTCGGCAGTTTGTGGAACCATAGCGCCTCGGTCTTATGAGGCGCTATCTCCAGGCCCAACTCGCGGATCTTGGCGACGACGACCTCTGCCCCAAGCTCGGCGAGCCCTATGGTCCTCTCGAAGGTGTCCCCCTCGGCCAACACCAATGTGTCGTCAGCGTAACATACGACGCTGACGCCGGGGGGGAGATCGACACGCAGGACTGCATCGTAAGCGAGGTTCCATAAGAGGGGGCCCAACACGGACCCCTGCGGAACCCCGCAAGACACTTCCCTCCGGTGCAATGTACCGCCCTGTCCGATGTACTGGACGTATCTGTCGCGCAAATAGTCCCCGACCACGGCCTGCAGGTATAGGGGGACGCGATGATGTTCCAGCGCCCCCAGGATCGCGCCCCAAGGCAGGGAATTAAAGGCGTTGACGATATCCAGACTTATCGCCAACGCCATCCCACCCCGGGACACGGCCTGCGCCGACAGGGAGCGGACGCGAAGTATCGCGTCTAGCGTGGAACGCCCCCGTCGGAAGCCGTATTGGCTTTCAGCCAGGTCGGGACCGACACGCGACAGATGCCCACCGAGACGAGCGGCAAGAATCCTTTCGAACAACTTGCCGGCCTCGTCTAGCAGGCATATAGGACGGTACGCAGAGGGTGTGTCTGTAGTCCTGCCTTCCTTCTTCAAGAGGACCAGGCGAGCCTCCTTCCAGGCCGTGGGGAACTTGGCGTAACGGAGGCAGCTATTGAATAGCCGCCTCAGCTTGTCCCCCAGGGCGGCCAGAGCGATCACCCACGCCCGCCCCGGTATACCGTCGGGGCCGGGCGCGGTATTACGAGCCCGCAAGCGGCTAACGGCTCGGTCCAGCTCCAGTTCGGTCACCCCCAACTCGTCGGTGTAAAGGGCCGACGACACCGTCGGGGGGACTGAGGGACTACCCCGAACCGTCGGGAAAAGTGCGTCGATTATCCGACGCAGCAGTTCAGGGTCTAGGGTCTCCGTCAGGGGGGGCACCCAGGGGCGAAGCTTGCCCAGCACCACCCTGTAGGCGCGCCCCCATGGATCCCCGTCGAGTCCCTCTAGGAGCTCGCTCCAGGACCGAGACCTGGCGTTCGCAATAGCGATTTGGAGCGCCTTAGTAGCCGCTCGATAGGGCTCATAGGCTCTGGCCTTCTCCTCCTCGGTGGCTCGCCTTCTTCGTCGGGCTCGGGTGTACCGGCGTCGCGCGCGCAAGCAGACCTCGCGCAACTGCGCTATCTGCTGCGACCACCAGTACACCGCCTTTCGCTTGGGACAGCTGGCCCGGGGCATGGCGGCGTCACATAGCGCCGTCATCGTGTCCCGGAACCAGGTCGCCTCCCTTTCCGGATCGGGCCAAACCTCATCGGCGTTTTCCGGCCACGCCGCGACGCTGGCTGCGGCCTCGAGAAGATCTCGATCTAGCCGCTTGAGGGACCAGCGTCGCGGGGGGCTGCCTGCTCTGCGGCTGGGGCGGTCGGAGGGTCGGAGGGCCACATCGAAAAGGATGTGGCGGTGGTCGGATAGTGTGACCACCTCCTCCGCTACGCGCCACCCCGACAGCATGTTAATGACAGCGGGAGTCGCCCACGTTAGGTCGACGATCGACTCCCCCTGCCACCGCACGCACGTGCTCACGGACCCCCGATTCACGAGTCGGAGGTCCAGCCCAGCCGCCCACTCTTGCAGCGTCTCTCCCTTTGGACTGTCTCTGGGGTTGCCCCACGCTCTAGAGTGGGCGTTAAAATCCCCCAGGACAATCAGCGGACGGGGTAGGCATCTGCGCACGCAGTTTGCCAGCCCGTCCAGGTACACCTCGTAGTCGGCGAGGGACCTATTGGGAGAGACGTAGCAGCCCACTATGACCATCGCTCCCCACTGCACAGCCACGTACCCCTGCCCCCGTTCTATCAAGGAGCAGGGTGGAGCGCCTTCTCCTCCCGCCCAATAGACGGCGACGGAGCCCGTGTTGTCCCCGAACCAACGAGGATGGTCCGGGACATTGTAGGGCTCCGCGACAATGCCAAGGGCAATGGACCACTCCGCAACGGTTTGCAGCAGCAGGTTCTGCGCGTTGCGGCAGTGGTTCAGATTGCCCTGCAAAATCCTTTGGGGAGAGAATTTTAGGCCTCCATTGGCTCTCCCGGCGGGCTATCGGAGCCCGCTTCCGTGGCCGGTGCCTCGGATGCCGCCTGGGGTTGTGTTTGGAAAGGGATCTGCTTTTTTCCCTTCCCTTTCCCTTTCGGGGGGACACATTTTTTGGTGTGCAGCCGATGATCTGCTGCACACCCTTTCGCGGAGCATAGGGGGCATTTAAGCTCCCGTGCCGTGCACGCGCCGGCCCTATGATTGGGTTCAGCGCATGCGTAGCACTGTGTGCTCCGGTCCACCCCGTTGGGGCATTTGCTGCCCACGTGGCCCTTTTCGAGGCACCGGAAGCAATATAACGGCCTCTGCTCCAGCGCCTCGACCCTTGCTGACCCCCAGCCCACCTTAACGGTTTTGGCCGCCACAATTTTAGACATGGCGGCCAATGGGCACTGGATCCACACAGTTCCCATTGCTGTGGACGTACGGCGAATAGGCCCAACTCGAATGTCAACCGCCGCACATTCGCCCGCCGCGGCGACCGCTGAAACTACCTCTTCTGGCGTCGCGGCGTCGTCCAGGCCGTAGAGCCGAATCTCGCCCGTTTTTGTTGGGCGCATGATACGCACGTTGAGGTCGGATAGGACCTCGCGCATCCGCGCCGCAAGTTTGTCGGCCTGGTTCTGGCATTCTGGGCCCTCCAGCTGCAGGAGAAGCGCCCCAGTCAAAGCCCTCCTCTGGGCCACCGTCTCGATGCCGAGATCGGCAAGGCGAATGCGACTTTTTGCCGCAGTCATGACCTCGGCATATGTGGTCTTCTCGTCGAGTACGGTGACCGATACCGCTGCCGTCGTAGGAGCCTTTCGCGGTCTCCTCTCACGCTTTTTACGTAAAGGATTACGCGTCTCGGGCGCCCGTTGCGACGGACCCTTCTGGGCCTTTCTCGGCTTTTTGGTGACCGTCGCCCAGGACCCTCCCCCTCCAGGGGCAGGCGGGTCCACCACCTGGACCTCCACAGGGGGAAGCTCAGGAACCGGTGGGTGCACCAAAATACCCGGCCTTCGCGCCTTTCGGGCCCTCTTATTGGCTGCAGGAGCCAGCGGCGCTGGCGGCTGCGCGGGCGACGGTTTTGGTGGTAAGGGCGCAGCCGGCGTCAGTAACGACTGCGATAGTCGCGACGGGGCTCCAACCACCGCCAAGGCACTGGTGCCGTCTGAAGCCAGGGGTGGACGGAGGCGCCTTTCCGGCGGGAGTCTCGCCTCGATGGCGTCCAGCCGCACGTTGACCATTGTGCCAACTTCTACCATAATGGCGCGCATCCTCCGCTCCCACTCCTCCTCTGATGTTTGCGGAGGAGAAACTACCGGCTGGCGCGTTCGAGCGAGCTCCTCTCGCAGCGCCACCACTTCGCCCCTCAGCTCCGCCAGTTCAGATTGCAGGCGAGAGTTATCTACCTGTAGCTTGGCGGTCTCTGCCGTTGAAGTTCTCGCCTGTAGCATTTCTGTGGCCGCCTTAATCAAACGGTCGTCCTAGGACAACTGAGGGCAACACCGGTGTGAGCGGCTCAGGGGTGTAGAGAGGTGTGCTGCACTTTCTCCGAAGTTACTCGCGGTTTTATGCCCTTTAACACTTCCACCCCTGGAGTACATTGACGTAAGACCGCATTATCTTCCTACGTCGATATAGCTCTCACGGCTCCTCTCTGGACGGCCAATTAAGGCTAGCCAGAGCCGAGAGTCCTGCACCCTTCGGTTTCTACTCGACCGACGAAGACACGCCGAGTTGGGGGCCCTGACCGACTCTGAAGCACTCGAGTCCGTGGTGTCGTTACTCACCAACGGCTCGCCACAAGCTGCCCTGCGGGCTTATTACTATTATTATTATACTTATTCTTTTATAAATTCAGAACCCTCTGTCTCTTACAAATTGTACCACAACCAAAGGTCTGGTTGAGCGTTAGTTGAGTACACTAGAACCAAATGAAGGATGAAACTTGGTTTTAATTGTATTTTGCGAGAGACGCCGACCCGAGTTTTATATTTTACTAGCTTACTCGTGGCTGCACCGGCATCATTTGAAATGGACGTTATTTTAGAATGGATGTCATTTTAAAATGGAAATTATTTCAAGATAGATGTCAGTTTGAGATGGATGTCATGGCGAAATGGATATCATTTCAAAATATAATTATGACATTACAAACTAGGTAACATTTTAATTTAAAAAGATATTTTTAAAAACAAGCTTTTATGGCAACACAATAAAGATGGCCTCCTTATAACGCCATCATCAGACCCTGGATTCATAGTACTTGCCAAGACAAATCCAACGAGTCCAAATACGGCGGGATGGTGTTGAGTAGTTGGGTGATTCTATTAGCCACCTTTCGGCTTCGTTATCAGACCCCGACCACCATCATGCAGGTTGTATAGTACTTATCAATACCAATCTAACGAGCCTAAATACGAGGGAGTTACGTTGTATAGTTCACATGTTTATCGGGCCATCTTACGAGTCCATCATTAGACCGATCCATAGTACAATATTATTGCATTGTCACCGAACTTACATACGTATACCAGATTTTAGCTTAATTGGATATCCGCAAGTGCTTCAAAAATAGATCACATGATTTGAAACCAAAAGGCCGACAGTCATACGAACATTGCAAGTTAAATAAAAACTGGGTGGCCGTAGCCAAATTGCCCGTGGACGTGTCTTCATTTGAATTTTATGGGTCCCGTTCACGGTAGTACGTACTTAGTTGTAGTGGATGCGATGTCTAAATGGATGGAAGTTTGTTCTGTGCCAAGTACGGCGGCGGCAGGGTTAACACCCCTGCCGCAGCCGTACTCGACACAGACAACTTGACTTGACAGACGACACAGTCGACTTGTAGAGTTGTTTAGTCGGTGGGGTTTACCAAAACAGATAGTGACGGACAATGGGCCACCATTTACTAGTTCGGAGTTAAACAATTTTACGTCTAGTCATGGGATCGAGCATGTTTTTATGGCACCGTATCGCCCAGCGTCCAATTTTTTAACAGAAAATGCTGTCCGTACTCTTAAGCGGGTCATTAAGAAGGCAGTTCATGAGGAGCAGAATGTTTTCAATGCGCCGTGCACGTTTTTGTTGTATTATAAAAATACCGAACATTCGACCACTGGAGAAAGTCCAGCCGTGTTGCTTTTGGGTAGGCGGTTGCTTTCCAAGTTAGATGTTTTGAAACTGGATAGAGAGACTAAGGTTTGTAAGGCTCAGCAGCGGCAGAAAGAGTCCGCTGCGGGAGGAGCCAGGCAAAATACTTCTTCAGATGAGGTCTGGCATAGGCAGTATTTGAAGGGGGAGAAGTGGGCCCCAGGGCGAGTTGTGGAGTGTAATGGGCCAAATAGTTATACGGTTAGGAATGATAGGGGGTAAGGTTGGCATGTAGGTTAGTCGAAACGTAGGTCCCTAAGAGGGTCCCTCTGTTGTTCCGAAATGGGAGTTAGCCAGGGAAGCAGCGCAAATTCTTAGCCGGAGTCTGCGGCTTCTCAAGCGGAGGATAAGGGTCGGCCGATGAGCCTGGGAGAGGAGCAGTCGGAGCCGACTGGAGTCGAAGTTCCCTTTGAGGGTGTGTTAGAGAACGGGTCTGGGATTTCAAGTTTACCGGAGTTCCAGGACGCATTGCCAAGCGTGTCTTCACCGCAACAGACGCGCCCCGTTAGACAGTGTAGGGTGAAGAAGGTTATAAATTATAAAACCTAAGTTGATAGGCTTTCTAATGTCTGATTTAGGGTTTACATAGGAGCAGAAACTATTGTGAAAAAATGTAGAAAAAGAAATGTGTCACTGCCAGTGAGGTCACTTGGAAAATAAATGCCGTTCATGTGAGTCCTGCATTTCCTTTATACCAAATATTACAAATGAATCAAGAATACAAATTCAAAAGTTAGTGTAACAATGTGTAAGTTAGTGTAAGGCTGCCCGCCTTATCACTAATACGAGGCATGCCTTTTAAGTTTTGTCGTTTGAAGAAAAAAACACAACTAGAACCTTATAGTACTTTTTATTGTTTTTCAAAGTATTCACCGCGTAGCTTAATACACTTTTCCATTCGCTCAAACCAGTTATTATAACATTTATTCCACTCTAAAGTGGGGGTGTTCAAAATGGCTGACTTGAAAGCGTCGACTGCTTCTTCACCGGACTGGAACCTTTGACCACGAAGACTTTTCTTAATTTTAGGAAATGTAAAAAAATCGTTAGAGCTTAGGTCAGGACTGTATGGAGGATGGTCAAGAATTTCTACTTTTTCCTGCTTCAAATACTCAATCGTTTGACGAGCGCTTTGTGATCACGAGGTCCTGGGTTCAAATCCTAGGTCGGACAAATGTAGTATTTCTAATGAAAAAATTTCCAGTTTGCGTCCGGAGGAATTGTGCCCGGTATATGGCAATAGGCTCGCCCCTTATTACATAGGACTTAACCTCGTCGGCGAAACGTAGGTGTACTCAGTACACCTCTGACACCCCTGCTTGGAAAATATAGGCGTGACGGTGTAATCGTTTTATATTTATTAAGTTTTTCTTTCCATTTCTTCGAACGCATCCTTCGAAGTTTAAAGCGTAATTCCTTTAGCTTAGTTAATACGAGGCATGCCTTTTAAGTTTTGTCGTTTGAAGAAAAAAACACAACTAGAACCTTATAGTACTTTTTATTGGATTTTAAAGTATTCACCACGTAGCTTAATACACTTTTCCATTCGCTCAAACCAGTTATTATAACATTTATTCCACTCAAAAGTGGGGGTGTTCAAAATGGCTGACTTGAAAGCGTCGACTGCTACTTCACCGGACCTTTGACCACGAAGACTTTTCTTAAATTTAGGAAATGTAAAGAAATCGTTAGGGCTTAGATCAGGACTGTATGGAGGATGGTCAAGAATTTCTACTCTTTCCTGCTTCAAATACTCAATCGTTTGACGAGCGCTGTGTGAGCTTCCGTTGTCGTGGTGCAGGATGATGCGTCGCTTAGAGTTAGATTTTCGAAGTTCGGCGACGACTTGTGGTAAACAAACTGTGGTATACCACTCTGCGTTAACCGTTCTACGATCTTCAAGTGCAATAGTCGCAACATGGCCGGTTTTTCCAACGAACGTGGCCACCATCTTCTTTGAAGTGCTTCGAGAACGAACAACTTTAGTCGGCTTTGGCTCGTCTTGAAAGACCCAGATTGTAGATTGTTGTTTGGAATCAGGATCGTAGGCATAGATCCAAGATTCGTCACCACTGATGATATTGTAGACGTGATTTGACTCTCCTTGGTTGAACTTTTGCAGAGTTTCTTACACCATCTGACGCGGGCCGCCTTGTGATCGTCGGAAAGCAGATGCGGTATCCAACGGCAAACTAGCTCTCTCACACCAAGCGCTTCATGCAAGATCTTCTGAATGGTTGTCCCTGAGATGCCTAATAGAGCCTCTATCTCTCGATACGTCACATGACGATCTTCGAGAATTAGTTGTCTCACAGCAATGATGTTATCTTCAGTGAAAGCGGATTTTGGGCGTCCTTCGCGAGATTTGTCACTAACACTAGTATGTCCACGCTGGAATTCTAAATACTAGCGTTTGACAGTCCGCAGACATGGGGCTTCATCACTGAACACAGATGTTAGCTCTTTAAAACACTGAAGCCGTGTCAGGCCTCTTCTAAAGTTGTAGAAAATTATTGCACGAATATTCATTTTTATACGTAACCTGACAGATTCCAATCGACGCTGTGACTAAACAATAGCATTAATCCTAATACTTTGAACTTTTTTGAGATTCAAAATTTAAACACATTCGAATATAGAACAGTTCCAAATTCAAAATTGCCGGGAAATATGGAAACGACAGAACTTAAAAGGCATGCCTCGTAGTGATCTCTTCCAGTTATACTTACTAAAAGAATACAAAAACATATAACGATAGCTTGGTGGCGGTTAGGATTATATTTTCGACGATTTTTATCAGTACATTTCGGACCGAAAGGGCTGAGCACTAACAGATTGAAGTTATAGTAACGTTGTTGAGAAATAGTGCTGTCACGTTCATCTTTATTAAGTAAATTCGTAGAGCGAAAAGGACGGCATCTCGACCCGGTAGAACGCTACGCAGACGTCTATCTTTTTGAGCTAAGCTCGCAGCATTATCCAGAATATACTGAGACCGGCCTTGAATATGGTAATCTTTAAAAATGGTGATTTCTGCCGATTCATAAGTAAATAGTGTCAAAATGTACTTAAAAGATTCCGCCCTTTCGACGTACCGTCCTAAGGAGCAATTCACCAATTCCCAGAATCTGCCGACTTTACAATAGAGTCAGCTCATCATGCGACATACATCACCAGTCCTTGGTTCAATTTTGTGAGTGCATCAATTATACTTTTGAACCTGAACGCATAGACAGCACTCATGGTGGCTCCATGTTATAAGTTAGGTATTTGATTTATTGTTATATCCTATATTTCCTTGGTGAAGTCATTGAAAGTTTAGTTTGAAGTTTAGTTTTAAGTATGTTTGTCTTTTTTCTATTTTTATTGTAATTTACACTCCTTTTAATGCATGCGGTGTTCGCCTTTGAAAGGTTGCACATCATGTTATAACTTTAACTAGTTTGTTTGAATAAATGTACTGTTGTAGTAACCAATGGTGGACCTAAATAAATAAATAAATAAAATCTTCTTTGTAAATATTATCTATCTATCTATCTATGTATAACCTCACGCCAGATCCCTTGCGGGGTAGGCAGAGAGTACAGAGTTCCAACAGGTTCTTTCCTTACATACCTCTCTGGCTTCCTCGACTCTCATAGTTCGTCTCATACACGCTCGCCGGTTACGGAGACTCTTGACTTTTCCATCAGACAAGACTCGGTTTATTTGGTCGTGGTAAGATAGTCTAGGTCTTTCCCGGTACCTGCATCCTTCCACTTTCACATTGTATATCTGTTTTGTCATTCTTTCCTCTGGCATTCTTTCTATATTATATAAATATTAACTGTACATATACTCTCTTTTATCTTCATTGTAAATAATAATTGTACATATTTTCTTTTCCTACAATAGGCTTTATTTAAACCTTGAAATGTCCATTATATATTAAAGTAAACATTCATTTTCTTTTTCATAAGATTATGAAAGTAGAAATGCTTTAATACAACAACATAAGGATTTAGTATTTTTATAATTAGGCACATAAAAGGAAAATGAAAGTAGGATAAATGCGGTGGAAATGCGAGCTCTGCGGAAGATGTGCGAAGTGAAGCTGACCGACCGTATTCGCAACAGCGTAGTAAGAAAGCGACTAGGTATAAAATATAGTATCGGTGTAAAGATGAGAAAGGGTAAGCTCCGTTAGTTCGGGCATATAAAAAGGATGTCAAAAGGAAGAAGACAAAACAGATATACAATGCGAAAGTGGCGGGAGGTAGTTACCGGGGGAGACCTAGATTATTTTACCATGACCAAATAGACTGAGTCTTATCTGAAGGACAAGTAAAGAGTCTCCGTAACCGGCGAGCGTGTAGGAGACGAACTATGAGAGTGGAGGAAACCAGAGAGGTATGTAAGGAAAGAACCTGTTGGAACTCTGTACTCTCTGTCTACCCCGCGAGGGATCTGGCGTGATTATATAGATAGAAAATGACTTTAAAAGACAATTAGAATTATGAAGTTCAAATAACTCTTTTAATGCACCATCAAGGTATTACAAATGTTAAGTCAAACTTATGAAATAAGCAAATTTTGCTATGAGAGAGTATTATACTGCTTGCTGAGTCTGTTTTAATAAAAAATAATAATAAAATATCTACTATAGTACTGAGTACACCCACTTTTTGCCGACTATGTTAGGTCCCATGTAATAGGGGTCGAACCTATTGCCATATACCGGGCCCAACTCCAGACTCCAGACTCTGATAATACGAGTATATATAGATAGAAGAAATCAAAATATATACCGACATATTTATATTTTAAGCGGGGGTGGCAGAAGTGTGCCGTGTGCATACACTTTTCCGACTATTTTAGGTACCAATGTTATAGGGGGCGAGACTATTGTCATTATACCGGACTCTAGACTGAAACTAATTTTACCATAGAAAAATTTAAGTTTTTTCGAACTACGATTTGAACCCGAGTAGTCGTGATCACTACAGTCGTTGCTATCTTTTGGCCTGCGGCTAGAATCGAAACTAAAGCTGTTATCAAGTGAAGTGTCACTCACTACATTACAGTTGCAGGGTTGCCGTTTGGTATGAAATTTACCCAAGTTCTTTTTTTCGTAACCATGCAGACCTGTTGAAATCTCTTTGAAAGTAGGAAAATGAAACTAAATGTTCAAGCCCAAATCAAATGGTTTTTATTCATCTATCTATCTATCTATCTATATCATCACGCCAGCTCCCTCGCGGGGTAGGCAGAGAGTACAGAGTTCCAACAGGATCTTTCCTTACATACCTTTTTTATTCATGTAGACCAAAAGCCACTTATGAATAGTCAAAAAGAGAAAATGATTGATTAATTATCACTCTACCAGCCAATCGAAAACTCAGTCCTGTAAAGAAATAGGGCAAGAAACTCCACGGTTACTCTTTTTAAAAATGAGAGTTTTACTTTCTTTTTGTATACATTTCATTCGTGGGGTATGGGAGAACAGAGCAGAACAAGCTAAAAAGATGTGCTTAGGTACAAATTAATCATAAGTGTACTTAGGTTCATGGTATCGGTCAGTGCCTACATACTACTCATTTACAAAATAGAGATTTTGTAAAGGTATATAATAAAAAGTATAATAATAATCATCATCATCATCTCAGCCCATACTTGTCCACTGCTGAACATAGGCCTCCCCAATCGCTTTCCAGCGTAACCGGTCCGATGCCACCTGCATCCAAAGACTTCCTGTGATTTTCACAAGATCGTCGGTCCATCTGGCAGATGGTCGTCCCACGCTGCGCTTGCCAATACGTGGTCTCCACTCTAGAAGCTTTCTGCCCCAACGCCCGTCCGATCTTCGCACTATGTGGCCCGCCCATTGCCACTTTAGCTTGCTAATTTTAAGAGCTATGTCGGTGACCTTGGTTCTTCTACGAATCTCCTCATTCCTGATTAGATGACGTAGAGAAACGCCGAGCATAGCTCTCTCCATAGCACGCTGAGCGACTCTGAGCTTTTTTATGAGACCTATAGTAAGAGACCACGTCTCTGATCCATATATTATCACTGGTAACACACATTGACTAAAAACTTTAGTCTTTAAAAATAATAATAGTAAGAGAAAAAAAGGTTTACTATAAAATATGTAAAGAGTGCGTACAAAATAACTGGTTATAGCTCCATTGGGATGCCGAACGAGACGAAATTCTACAGTACTACGGTACATGTTTAATCAGTCAAAGGATAGAGGACGGACCAGTCCCTACCAGCAGCACCCGTACACGAGTATGACTTGAGAAGCAGCAATCACTCTCCTCGACCATGTTAGAGCGAAAAGAGTGGCCTGCTCCACAGAGCCGCCACTAGCAAAGACATTTCAGTGAGCATGAGCAATCCACGTCGATCCAAGTCAATCGACAGGGTTGTCGACATCATACAAAATTAATAATTAAAATCAATAAACTCTCGCTAGGCAGGACACACTGCTAATGCTGTTGTTAAACCTAATTTCACACCAATGCCTCCCTGTTAATATTATCCATAGGCCAAAAGATCCTTGCAGCACTATATGCGCATTATTTGCCAGTACACTAACAAGGCGTTAATATATTTCTAGAATGAACATAATTCAAACGTTAAAAATGATAAAATAGTAGGTATGCTTGAAATATTTAGTATGTATAAAGAATTTAATAGAAATTTAAAGCTATAGCTGTTTATAACTACTGCCAGTCACGTAAACGAAAAACAAGGTATTTTTTGTGTTTCTTCAAAGTCTTATTAATTTCAGACAAAAAGAAAATAAGTTAGCGCTACAGTACTAGCGACACGATTGGAAAGCGATGGAAAATTTCATTTACTTTTTATGTTACTTTTGATCGTTGATTTAGTGTAAATTACAAATAAGGACTCAATATCGAGTGGCGTATGTTCCTGGGTCTGAATTTTAAGTAGGTTAAGTATTTTGGACATTTTCTGTTTAGTAGTAGTCTTAAGTACGAAATGATGTCCAGCGTGATAGCAATAGTCTCGCCCCTAACATTTTCGGCAATCGCTTAGGTAATATAAGTTAGACCAATAGCGTGAATAAGCCCGGAATAATGCAATCCTTTGGTCCGAGCGGCCCACATTTTAATCACTAGAAAAAGCCGTTAGAAAAACCGTGAGCCGGTATTCAAACCTAACGCATAGTGATCATAAGCGCCCCACTGAATAGTCTATGACAGCTATCAACCACAGTATACTGACAAATATCTTAACCAAAAACATCGCTCTCACTGGACGCGAATCATACGAAATGTCGTTTATTAAAATGCCAGCTAAGCAGAAAGAATAGTCCCATTCGTAATATAATTCAATGTTGCGTTATTTGTTTGTAAAATAGGGAAATAATATGAAAACGCAGAAATTTTGGTGAATATTTGGTGTCTGAAACATTTCTCATTTTGAGAAGTTAACATTTTATTTTGGGCGATACCTAGAGGCACCCAAGAGTACAAACACGTTTAGTATTAACAAAATGGGAAAAGCAAATATTTTTAAATATATCATGCTGGATAGGACTTTGAGTAATGAAAATTATTATCACTCAATTAATGTATGAAAATCTTCTATATGTGATCAAAAGAATACCAGAAACTTTGAAAAATATAGCGACATCCATCATGTTAACACACGGAACAGAGATGATCTTATTGTACATTCTACTCGTCTCCACAGAATTAGTAATTCTTTCATGGAGCAATGTATACGTTTCTGCAACAAATTACCCATAGATATCCGAAAAATGCCTTTCATAAGTTAAAAAGCAACCAAAACTGTAAGAAAGTGTATTACAAAATTTCTGATTATCTTGACGATAAAACAGATTGGGTTTGAGCAGCTCGTCAATCAGCAAATATTAAACACAATGTTGTATAATACACCTTTTGGAAAAAATATGGTTATCAGAAAGGCCAAACAAATGCAGATAAATGACTACCCCTCTGAGTTTCTCGCCGGATCTTCTCAGTGGAGGCCACGTTTCGATCCGGTGGTAGATGTAAAATTAGTAATAATTTTGACGTTTGCAAGTGCTCTTGTAACGCCTTTACAATAGACTTTGACAGCAGCTGAAAGATGTCCACTGCTGGGGTTTAGCTTATTGAGTAGCGAGCAAGTATGAGAAGACGTGGAATGGGCTAACTTGATGTTTGGAATAGCTGATTCGTTTTGTGTTTCAGTTTTTTAGAGTAGTGCCCGTGACTAAAACATATTTATATCGTTGGAAATTTCAGAAATTCATGTTTTAGTAAAAGTATATAATATTTTTGTCCGCACAGAATAGTAATAGAGCTTGTAGGTTTTAAAGAAAGTATCTGTATTGGTGTAAAGATCTTATCTTATTGACGGATATTTCTGGGCTGAAAACCTCAATCGTGTGTGCCCTTTGCCCTAATACTCTTACGTCTATGGAGATCGAAGTACTCCCTGTACCAGATTTTAGCTTCCGGCAGGGGGCAAGAGCTGATATTCCTCTGGAGTTGAATAGGCCACCCCCAGTAGTTTCATTCGCCGCGCCGCCAATACGTCGCAATTGAAGAGGACGTGCTTCATAGTTTCAGTTTCGGTACCACAGTTCCTGAATACCACGTCACTGCACAGGTTTATCTTGTGCAGATGTTCTTTTGAGCCATAATGGTCTGTATATGCTTCGATGAGTAGCCTTAATTTAAGTCTGCTGTCTTAATACTTTCTTGCTATCGCTATCGGTTCGTGTGTTGATATATTCCTTGGAGTGTCTGAGCTTTGCATTTGTTTTCCACTCTTTCCTATGTTATTCCTGGGCATATTTTGGTGTGAAGATAAAAAAGGGCGTACTTCGGTAATTTGGACCAATAGAAAGAATTTTTTTTTAAACGTAGCCCCACTCTAGCATTTATTCCTGTGTCGTGGGTGCGTTTACAAACATGAAAATTCACATATACAAATACCCAGACCGGAACAAATAATTGCGGATCACACAAAGATTTGTCCTGTGCGGGAATCGAACCCGCGACTGTTAGACACAGTGGGCGGAGCGGCTTAAGCTCTTAACCACTGCGCCAAATCGTCCGTTTCTAAATCCTAATCCGCCAAATTCTAAATTATATCCTCTAAAATTCTTTTTCTTTTATCCTCAACGACGATGTGTTCTTCATCAAGGTAGCATCCTATAAAGTTGTCCGAACAAGCATATTCAAACCATTCAAAGTGACGTGAATCATATTGATTCATTTACGTATATACCGAAAGTCTAAATTCATTCACTAACGGAATATACTTTTCACAAAGGTTCCTTACCTTGACGAATTTCAACCTACTTCATAGAATTTTCCAGAACAATGGCCCAACCTTACCTTAGAAACATAAAAAAAAATGTACCAGTAAACATCTAACAAGTAAAGCCTCTAGGGGCTACCATATCAAAAAAAAAAGGAATTTCGTAATAAAATTCTTTTACTGCAAAAGAAAAAGGAAAATTATGTAAACCCGTATTTTTATGTGTACAAAGGCAATAAATATGCGTTGAATTCCGAGATTAATATAATGGTGGCTTTTTTAAGTCCAATTTTGATAGCGAATACTTTCAAAATGTAAAGCTTCTTGTAAGGTAATAAATATAATAATAACAACGAGCGTGATTGAGACGGACTATGAGGGTGGAGGAAGCCAGAGAGTTCTGTAAGGAAAGAACCTGTTGGAACTCTGTACTTCCTGCCTATCCGCAAGGGATCGGGCTGATGATATCGATAGATAGTCTTTGCTATCCCACTGCTGGGCAAACGACTTATAAATCAAGGGGAAGTATAAGTTCCAATGCGATGAAATCTAAATGACCTTTGCCCAATATTAGTCAAAAATCGCCTTATTACTTCAGTAACCATTTTCTATTTCTTTTTATGTGGTAACATGGGGATAACTTGGTGGGTTGCACGATTAATTATTATTTTCTGTATCAATACTATATACTAACATGTTACTGTGCAACTGTATGTTATCGCTACGTAATAATAATAAATAAATATATTAGGAAGTAAGACTAAAATATTTGAAAGGGAAGAAACCAGAACGAATGTAATGAGTGTGTTCGTATATCTTGGATGCGCCTTCAGTAAGGATGGGAAATACACCGCTGACATAGAGAGAAGAGTGAGTGCAGGGAACAGGGTGAATGGTGCGATGGGAAAGCTACTTGGGAGCCGGCACTTAAGTTATAAGGCGCAGCTGGCCATACATAACGGAGTTCTTGTCCCAACGCTGTTATATGGTAGCGAGAGCTGGGTATGTAAGAAGGAGAATAAAATTAGGATAAATTCGGTAGAAATGCGAGCTCTGCGGAAGATGTGCGGAGTGAAGCTGACCGACCGTATTAGCAACAGCGTAGTAAGAAAGCGAGTAGGTATGAAAGATAGTATCGGTGTAAAGATGAGAAAGGGCATGCTCCGTTGGTTCGGGCATATAGAAAGAATGCCAGAGAAAAGAATGATAAAACAGATATACAATGTGAAAGTGGAAGGATGCAGGTACCGGGGAAGACCTAGACTATCTTACCACGACCAAATAAACCGAAACTTATCTGAAGGAAAAGTCAAGAGTCTCCGTAACCGGCGAGCGTGTATGAGACGAACTATGAGAGTGGAGGAAGCCAGAGAGGTATGTAAGGAAAGAACCTGTTGGAACTCTGTACTCTCTGCCTACCCCGCAAGGGATCTGGCGTGATAATATAGATAGACTAAAGTTTTTAGTTAATGTGTGTTGCCAGTGATAACATACAGATTAGAGACGTGGTCTCTTACAATAGGTCTAATAAAAAAGATCAGAGTTGCGCAGCGAGCTATGGAAAGAGCTATGCTCGGCGTTTCTCTACGTAATCGAATTAGGAATAAGGAGATTCGTAGAAGAACCAAGGTCACCGATATAGCTCTCAGTATTAGCAAGCTGAAGTGGCAATGGGCGGGCCACATAGCGCGAAGATCGGACGGGCGTTGGAGCAGAAAGATTCTAGAGTGGAGACCGCGGACAGCGTGGACAGCGTGGACAGCGTGGGACAACCGCCTGCCAGATGGACCGACGATCTTGTGAAAATTGCAGGAAGGCGTTGGATGCAGGTGGCGTCGGACCGGTTAGGAGGGAGGCCTATGTTCAGAAATGGACAAGTATAGGATGAGATGATGATCAAATACTAGCGACCCACCCCGGTTTCACACAGCTGAATTATACACATAAAGCTTCCTTTTTAATCACTCTGTCAATTGGTGAAAACCGTATGAAAATCCGTTCTGCAGTTATTGAATTTATCACTTTCAGACAGACAGACGCGGCGGGGTGACTTTGTTTTATAATATATAGTCATATTGTATTTTCAGCTAATTATAACTTATTCCCAAAGTGTCATGTGTTTAGCTCGTCGGGAAAATAGTTTAAAAATCGATGGCAAACTTTGTACTAAACTGACAGACAGACAAAGTTTGGTGCTGCCGATTACATTAAAATATCTCATAAATCGATGATCTCAACAACATATCTCTTCGGGCCCTTAATAACAAAATGTATTTATGAAATCGCTGCCGATTTGTTTGTTTTATATCAAGAAGCAATATTTTAACTTCATATTTTCAGCACTCATCGAATCGTAAATTTCTATTGATGTGCGATCTAATATTGGTTTCGTATGATTATTTTTGGGTATGATAATAATGTGGAACAATTTTAATAGGAAAATTCCGAGAAGATTTTTATGATTTGCATACTTTTCAACGTAATTTGTATAGAAGTGAACGCAATTTCATTTTTTATAAGGATGACACGTGTAAGAGCATGATAGACAAATAAATTTTATTAATAAATAATTTTATAAAAAAAAAAATAACGTAGATATCTTCTAACTACCTCGTTGGTCTGGTGGCAAAGCGCATCGCTTTGTGATCACGAGGTCCTGGGTTCAAATCCTAGGTCGGACAAATGTAGTTTTTCTAACGAAAAATTCGCAGTATGAGTCCGGAGTCTGGAATAGTGCCCGGTGTATGGCAATAGGCTCGCCCCCTATTACATGGGACCTAACATCGTCGGCGAAACGTAAGTGTACTCAGTACACCTCTGCCACCCCCTCTGGGGGATATAGGCGTGACGGTGTGTATCTTGTTTAGGTAAGGAGTGCCTAAGTTCACTCTGGTAAAGTTTAGTAGGATTTGTGTTATTATGTTTCAAACATACAAATCTTAATACTTATAACATTAGTAGTTACTCAATCACACAAAAACAGCTGAACGGATTTATATGAAATTTGGTACATAGATACTTTACATATATTAACATTTAGAATACTTTTTATCCCGAAGAAATTAAAGTTTTCTGTCTTAAGTCAACGCGGACAAAGTCGCGGGCTGAAACTAGTAGGTTAGTAAATTACAGGGCGACAAGGATGGCATTTCATCTCGATAGCGTAACGGTAACGTCAAACTTTTCGTGCTCAGCTCTCAGTATAATGTATAGTAGTATAGTATTACTACATAACATTATTAACATTTCTATTTCAATATCCACTGCAATTTGGTGGGTTAATACAAATCCTATTAAATCCTTATTCTCTATGGCCAATGAAACACAAAACGCGGCGCTTTCGATAACTTCCAGAAATCATCGTTGACCTGTAGTTTAACTCCAGTGGCATTTCGAATACCATTTTATTATTTAAAAACATAGCTCACACTAAAAATAATTCCGGTCGGTGCGTGAAATTTACATACACGAACACCCAGGCCGTAAAAAATATTTAAGGGTCGCATAAAGATTTCTACCATGCGGGGATCGAACCCGTCAGTGTTGTCATATCTACCAACTTTTTGGTAGATCCATCTAATTCACTTCTAGTCTGCCTATCTACCACCATACTGCTGGATTGTACCTATTTTTCAAAATATTAAGACACCATAATAAAATGATTTTTACCAAGTTTTGAACTGAGCCATACGTATAACAGGATATTATTGAGTCTTGAGGATATTATTGAGTATTATTGAGTTACTGAGCGCTGACTGGCATAGTGATAACTGATCATTAAGTTTCGCGGTTTTTTCTCAGTAAGTAGGATTAGTTGCATAGACGACTAAAAGTCAGAAGCTCGACCTTAAAAGTCTTAAAAGGAATGATGGAAAAAGAAAATGAATATGAAGTTTGGCTTCAAGAAAGTACGACAGATGAACGTAATTTTTTAATAAAGCGTGCAAGACTGAACTAAAATGACGATTTAGCGCAGTGGTTAAGAGCTTAAGCTGCTCCGACCACTGTGTCTAATAGTCGCGAGCTCGATTCCAGCACGGGACAAATCTTGGTGTAATCCACAATGATTTGTTTCGGTCTGGGTATTTGTGTATGTGAATTTTGACGTTTGTAAACGCACACACGACACAGGAATAAATCCTAGTGTGGGGCTTCGTTATTAAAAAAAGAAAATTATACAAGGAGGTAGATCTACCAATTTTTGGCACATTATCTACCAATTTTTCAAAACTAGGGTTGGCAACACTGCCCGCGGTGCAGTGGGCAGAACGGCTTAAACTCTTAACCACTCGACACAGCCGATCTAATTCGTCATTACACGTTCATTTCACGAAGATATCGTAACGCCCCGCGTTTGGTAATAGCTAATAAAGGCACTGATGTACGTATTCAAAGTTTGCTTTGCGTAAATTTCGAATCGCGGTTTAATTTAACAAGCTTTAAATATACCCAGTGTTTGGAAACGAAAATCTATCTTTCTATATATCACGCCAGATCCCTTGCGGGGTAGGCACAGAGTAAAGTTCTAACAGGTTATTTCCTTACATACCTCTCTAGCTTCCTCCACTTTCATAGTTCGTCTTCATACACGCTCGCCGGTTACGGAGACTTGACTTGTCCTTCAGATAAGACTCGGTCTATTTGGTCATGGTAAGATAGTCTAGTTCTTCCCCGGATCCTACATCCTTCCACTTACGCATTGTATATCTGTTTTGTCATTCTTTCTTCAGACATTCTTATGAATGAAATGAAAATTAAATTATTGGTAATCTATTTATAGTCACAAGTTTGTTGTAGCCCGCGGCCAAAATCGGAACTTACGTTGTAAATCAAGTGAAAGTCACTTCATGACACACCGTTACGCCTATATTCCCTAAGCGGGGGTGGCAGAGGTGTACTGAGTACACCCACTTTTCGCCGACGATGTTAGATCCCATGTAATAGGGGGCAAGCCTATTGCCATATACCGGGCACAATTCCAGACTCCGGACTTATAATGGGAAGTTTTCGTTAGAAAAACTACATTTGTCTGACCTAGGATTTGAACCCAGGACCTCGTGATCACAAAGCGATACGCTTTGTCACAAGACCAACGAGGCAGTCACTTCATGTTACTTCATAAAAGTCGTAGAGTTGCCGTTCGCTTTGAAAATTACCCTAATTATTTTTTTAATTACTGCCCATGTCGGCCTACCTGTTGAAATCTCCTTAGAAGTGGGAAATTCGTACTTAAAGTATATGAATTTATGCAAACGCGGTCGTTTTTTGACTTTCATGTTCTTCGTGATCGATAATTAAAATTTAAAAGGATTTAAAGTTCGATTGGATTAGACCAGTGGTTCTCAAAAAGTTTTTTCTGGGCACCCCTTCAAAAAATAACTCAAACTCGCGTACCCCTAAACCATGAACTGTATACCAGCGGACAGACGAGACAGTAGTTGATTGGTATAGCGCACCCCGGTCCCGCGTCCCGCTACCATCAGGAGGGTTAAGTTTATGGCGGTTGGCCTATAATCGACTCAAAATATATGTATTTTGGCCATTGTTGTTTCAGGTTAAAAATAACTTAGTCAAGAGATTACTGTATGTATCACGTACCCCACCCGCACCACTAATTGGGAAACATGGAATAGACTTTACACTGAAATACTGTTTAAACATTCCCAAAATTAAAAGAATTTATTCTGAAAAAACAAACATTCCAGCTAACCTCCCCGCGGTCATTAAATTATGCGACTTGTTTGACATAGCTTTTCTAATACATAATAATACAACTTAATGCTACATAAGGACGAGAATTCTTGATTACTTCCTTACCTGAATATTATAGTGATCCAAATCAAAATTTTGGTTAAGGGAATTGAAACTCTACTACGGTGTCTATAGAGCTTGCTTTCCCGTATTTTCGTTTATAATCGAATTGCTATTATATTTGGCAAGCGACTTCTGTAACGTGTATTTGTGTTTGGAACAAAACTTATCAATTTCGTTCTCGCTGTTTTGGAGTTATAACTCTTTAGTTGGGGGCAGTGGTGAATTAAGGAACGGGTTTCTCGGATTTTTATAACAAGAGTGGTTATTAACACGCTAGATCACTTGTGGGGTCGACAGAAGATATAGCAGCGTTGACATGTTCTTGGCTTTATAACTTTAATTTAAAAAGACCTTAGAAAGAATGACATAGCTGATATATAATGTGAAAGTGGAAGGATGTAGGTATCGGGAGAGACCTAGATATCTTAGCATAACGAATTAGACCGGGTCTTATCTGAAGGACAATTCAAGAGTTTCCGTAACCGGCGAGCGTGTATGAAACGAACTATGAGAGTGGAGGAAGCCAGAGAGGTATGTAACGAAAGAACCTCTTGGAACTCTGTACTATCTGCCTACCCGCAAAGGATTTGGCGTGATGATGTAGATAGATAGATAAAAAGACCTTTTTTAAAAATAAGCTGTTATAGCAAAAGCCCAACGAAGATATCTCTTAGTTGAGGAGTACCTATAGATTCCTTCCGACACCACCATAAGACCTCGGACACTATTCAGGTCTAAAATACTCGTCAAGACAAATCCAACGTACACAAACTCGTCGGGGTTATATTGAGTAGTTGAGTGGTTACATTGACCACATTTAGGCTTCATCATCAGACCCTGAACACTATCTGGCTGTATGGTACTTGTCAATACCAACTTATCAAGCCCCTCGTGTTTACGAGAGGGTTACGTTGTATACTTCACATGTGCCTATGGCCACCTTCCGACTCCATCATCAGACCAGCGTCATGGTAACATATTATTGCATTGTCACCGAACTTACATATGTCTATCAAATTTCAGCTCGATCGGATATCCGCAAGTGCTTGAAAAATGGATCACAAAATTTGAACCGGAAAAACAGACAGACACGAACATTGCAAGTTAAATAAAATCTCATAAAAAAGTTGTTTATGATTTTAGTAATATATTCGTATGAAGAATATACCTTGTATAGATACAGAATACTAAAATACGGTGTTCCGATTATTCCTTAATATCCCTATCGGGTCATAACCATGAAAATATGTTCGCATTCATTAAAAATCTTCAAATATTGTTTTACAAAAACCATACACTGTCGGCCGAAGTGAAAAGGCCCAACAAAAAATATACACGGATACATCGTAAATTTCGAAAATAGCGGCATGTTTTGTTTATCACGGGTAGCCGGCCGGTGGATAGTACATTATTCGTGTAGCGCGCGTTATAAAGGGATGGTACACTTTCCTTTGCCACAAGTGTAATGTTATAAATTCTGGTAGTGTAACTAATGCGAGTTGGGAATAATGTTTTGCGGCAATTTTGGGTTCCTTGAAAAAACAGAAAGAAATTTGTAATGTAAAATAATCAAGCAGAGCGGAATTCGTTGTAAATACTTGGTGATATTTGTAAAGCCAATTTGTTTATGACGCGGGGCTGACCGGCAGATAGTACATTATCCGTGAAGCGTGCGTTATAAATATTCTAATTCGAAATGGGAACATAGTTTTGCGGGGCTTTTGGGTTCTCTGAAGTAAAAGGACATTTCTAATGTAAAATTATAAAAGCAGAGGCGCTGTATTGCAGCGCAATTCGTACCTATCGTCAAATTTAAACAGCGTTTGACCCGGACAGTCTTAAATAGGTAACCGTTTGCGGCATTTCCACTTTCAATTGTGTCAGTGTTTGGCTGTCGTTTCATGTGATACTTCTTCTTTATACTTCATTCATACTAATTCTAAGTGTATTTTGCCAGTGTCCAGTGAGATATATAATCGTGTTTGTTTAAATTAATTCGACTCCCCGATGAATTTAATGACAATGATGATAATGAAATAGTAAAAAAGTACCCTACCCTGGATAGTAAAGCGGTGGATACTTTACATACCAATTGCAACGGACGTTTTGAGGGAAGTCCAAAAGGCACGTTTTATCACTTTGTTTCAACTACCTTCACTCATGCACATATAAGAACACATAATGGTTAATATTCCACAACATTACACATTATTAGTCGAAAAAACACAAGTCCCGCCAAAAAACCCATGTGATACTTGTACAGCAAATGTATTTATCATGCGGGGCAGGCCTGTTGATAATACAGTATCTGTGTAGCGTACACGAGTGTCATGTCATAAATTCTGGTAGTGTAACTAATGCGGGTTTGGAACATAGTTTTGCAGAATTTTTAGGGTCCGTGGAGGAAAAGTAAACTTATAATGCATAACAATATGCGGAGCTGCTCGTAGAGCTGTAGTTTATAGTGATCAAAAAACAATGCTTTTGACAAAAGACCAGTCGAATAAAACAAATTAAATTAAAATACTAAGCCAAAAGCCGCGGGCGTGCATCAAATTAAAGCAACAATTACTACTTGCAATGCTAGTAGTCACACGGCCACGTGAATAGTCAATCTGTGACCATCGTACGAAATAATGTGCTCAGCGCGTGTCAAATTAAATGGATTTATGCCAGCTTGTGTCGTTCCGGCTTGTAAAGATTCTGTTGAGCTTAAAAGAAACATCGACATGAGATAACATTTCATACCTAACTGGCGCATTCAAGTGCCGTATTATTTAAATACTGAATTAATCCTTCCGTCTGTAATTATCTTAGTAAAGGACGCGTCCATTTTGTTATTGTTCCTCGTATAACTATTTTATTTTTCTCTACTTTTATTTACTGAGGACTTTTTTAGTTCTAGTATTAAATGGTATTAATTTAGTTGACTACTACATTATGATTTTAATATTTAGTAAAGATGATGTTATAATATTTTCTCTACATAAAATTACTACAAACCTTAATAGTTCAAGTATATCTATTACGTTACCGCAACTATAATTCTATTATCATCTACTCTAATGCCATCAACATTTCCCCAAAAAGTGGTAATATTGCCAACATTACGCGGGTGGGAAGTGTGGTAAGTGCGGGACGTTTGTTGAATTTTGGCTTCACTGTGCGGCGTGCAATTACGACTGGACGCGGCTTTTTAACCGACTTCAAACAAGGAGGGGGTACTCAATTCGACTGTATTTCTTTTGTGTGTATGTTACGCGATCATTCCGCCAATTATGAATCGATTTTGATGATACTTTTTGTATAGCTCCAAGGTGGTCCCATTTTAATTTCATCGGTATTGGACTTTGGACTTTAAAGATACACCAGGGTGCTCCTTAACGACAAACCATACGAATGCGTAGATTGAGATATTATGGGTATTACAACAATCTTATAGGTACCCTGCCATAGAACTAATCAGAATATTAACCGACTTCAAAAAAGGAGAGGTTGACAATTCGTCTGTTTTTTTATAACGTCTGTATCTATGAACTGATTTTTGATGATTCTTTTTGCGTTGGGTATAGTATAGCTTCGAGTTGGTCCCATTTTAATTAAATTGGTATTGAACTTTGGACTTGGAAGATACACCAGGAGACTTAACGGCGAACAGCATGAATGTATAGATTCCGTTATTATGGTTATTTTATTAATCCTGTACCGGTACCTTACCGTACAACTCAGCAAAATAATATAATACAGGTACATAAATATTAGTAAATAACTCACTCGTCACTTAAAATTGTAAAATAAATAAGTAACCGCCCTTTTTTTTTTTTGATGGGGGAAATCCTTCATAGGATACCCGCTCGCCATTGGGGGAAGCGAGGAGTTATGCCGAGACTCCTACCGGCTAAAACCCCCACCGTGCTCCAACTCGTCACTGTGGCTGGGGCGGGTTACGGGAACGCGTGAGCAACCATCCGCGACCCATATAAGTAACCGCCTGCCCTAACCGGTACCGACTTCAAATATTTATTATTTTGCTTTTTTAAGTCGGTATACTTTTTTTTAAGTTATTTGGATTATATATAAGTTAAAAGACTATTCCACTGAGTTTATCGCCGGATCTTTTCAGTAAAGGCCGCGTCCCGATTCGGTGGTAGATATTAAAAATATGTATATATTTTTTTATTTATAAGTGCATTTTTTATTGGCCTATACCTACAAATAAATGATTTTTGACTTTGATTCTGATCATCAAAGTCAAACAACGTCGTTTCCGTACTTCAGATGACACGTTAAGCCGTTATTTTCGGCTGTCACTTCATGTTTTGCTAGTCGTTAAGCCGTCTCCTAAATTCTATACAACTAATATTTATTTATTTGTATTAGTAAAAAAAAACCACCGTCACGCCTATATTCCCCAGAGGGGGTGGCAGAGGTGTACTGAATACACCCATGTTTCGCCGACGATGTTAGGTCCCATGTAATAGGGGCGAGCCTATTGCCATATACCGGGCACAATTCCAGACTCCGGACTCATACTAGTGTTTGTATTATAATATTTTGAGACACGAAACATAAACTCTTATTATTTATCTATATCATCATGTCAGGTCCCTTGTAGAGGAGGCAGGTTTATAATTATTATAAAGGAATTCAGAAGCCTTATGGGCAGGTTGATAAGTTCCAATAATAGGTTGCTACAAACTGCCACAAACAATCCGAATGGGCCGTGTGGCGTAAAATATTTAGAACTTATACGTCACTTGGGAAGTGGTCATGATGAAAATATAGTGTACTTTTCTCAGGCACAAGTGTAATGTCATAAATCCTGGTACTGGAACTAATGCGAGCTGGGAACAGTTTCGCGGGTTTTGGGTTCCGTGAGTTGGGAAGGGGAAAATTTATGTGCACACAAATAAAATAGATACATAATAATTATTTTCTCTTATTTTATTGGTGTGAATGTTAGTAAGACAAAAGTATGTTCAGTCGCTGTATCATAAATTTGCACACTTTACACCTCAGCCAACTGGGAAAAGAGAGATAAACTCTTTATTGTGCACAAATATATAACAAAAACTAACTAGAGAAACATAATATTATAAGTTATACAAAGGACGGCCTTATCGCTAAGTAGTGATTTCTTCTAGACAACCTGAGGATGGAGACTTGTTTCAAGATTCTTTTTTTAAAACGTAACCCCACCCACGGATTTATTCCTGTGTCGTGGGTGCATTTACATACATGGAAATACACATACACAAATAGCCAGACTGCAACAAATAATTGTAGATCACACAAAGATTTGTCTTGCGCGGGAATCGAACCCGGCTGAAGTTCTGAACCTCTGAGCTAAATCGTCCGTCAGTGGGAATATACTAGGGTGCACTAAATTAGTATAAGTAGTAGTATATAGGTATTTAAAATTATATAATGGAAAATGTAGGCGTAACCGTATTTCATTGTTAATAATTGAATATTAATGCAGAACCATTCGCAAAATCCGTTTTGTGCTTACCCCACGTAATATGCCGTATTGTCGATATAGGCCGGAGCTTCTAGAGGCCCTTTTACATAAAAAGGGACGGTTTCGTAAGGTGGCGGTGTCATAGCGCTAAGTACTTTCGGTATATATCTCCTGAACTTTTCTCTTCATCCCTTTTAGATATTTTGGATAGCTGGAAAGTTATGACCAATATTTATGTATTTTTTATTTTTATGTGAATTATTTATGTTTTAGACTAAAAGAAAGAGTGAAATATATTCTATTTCTGTAACTTTCAAAAGGTAAGGAATAATTAGGGTAATAATAAAAAAATAATTATTATTATGTGATCATTAAAAAGGTACATTATTCAGAAGTAACATAGAACAGGTAGGTGGCGCTTTTGTCCACCAGGTGCGAAGCGTTGGAAAACTGTTAGTCTATAAAGTAAATATACTTGTTGGAACCCTGTACTTATATATAACGATGTGCTGAAGCGAGTGAATGAGTTCGTATATCTTGGATGCGCCTTCAGAAAGAATGGGAAATACATAGCTGATATAGAGAGAAGAGTGAATGCGGGGAATAGAGTGAATGGTACGATGGGAAAGCTACTTTGGAGCCGGCATTTAAGCCAAAAGGCACAGCTAGCCATGCATAACGGAGTGCTTATCCCAACGCGGCAGTGCGGGTGAGAGTTAAATATGTAAGAAGGAGAATGAAAGCAGGATAAATGCGGTGGAAATGCGAGCTCTGCGGAAGATCGTCATCATTTCATCTCCAGAAGTCAAGCTAACCGACCGTATTCGCAACAGCGTGGTAAGAAAGCGTGTAGGTATGAAATATAGTATCGGTTTAAAGATGAGAAAGGGTATGCTCCGTTAGTTCGGGCATATAGAAAGAATGTCTGAAGAAAGATTGACAAAACAGATATACAATGCGAAAGTGGAAGGGTGTAGATACCGGAGAAGACCTAGACAATCTTACCTTCTTATATCTGTAGGACAAATCAAGAGTCTCCGTAACCGGAGAGCGTGTATAAGACGAACCATGAGAGTGGAGGAAGCCAGTGAGATCTGTAAGAAAAGAACCTGTTGGAACTCTGTACTCTCTGCCTATCCCGCAAGGGAACTGGCGTAATATAGATAGAACTATGTACTTTCTGCCTAGCCTGTTAGGAACCCGTCGTGATAATATAAATAGATATTCTATAAAATCTTTTGCAAAATATTCAAGTTTTTAAATCATCCTGTTATAAAACACCACAAAATATATAACCCTGTCCATTCCCATTTCATCGTCTGAATGGTTGGATTTATAACCCTTCAGGGGAAGGGTTGATTATAATGGATACCTTAAATTGTTGCCTTAAACTTCGAAAAAATCGAAAATCGACCCCTTAACAATACCTTTAAGGTTTAAAGGTATTGTTAGCGGTTTCAATTTTCTATACATAAGAATTTTACTCTTTCAACCCTTAGGGGACGAATTTTCAAAACCCCTGCTTAGTGTTTTTTTTATTCGATTTTCTATATATCTAATCGATATCATAACGCCAAATCCCTTGTGGGGTAGGCAGAGAGTACCGAGTTCCAACAGGCTATTTCCTTACATACCTCTGGCTTCCTCCACTCTCATAGTTCGTCTCATACACGCTCGCCGGTTACGGAGACTCTTGACTTGTCCTTCAGATAAGACACGGCCTTTTTGGTCATGGTATGATAGTCTAGGTCTTCCCCAGTACCTACATCCTACCACATTCGCATTGTACATCTGTTTTGTCATTCTTTCTTCTTTCTATATATAATCTCTATATCCCCGAGGGAAGTGGCATAGGTGTACTTTGTACACCCACATTACACCATTTATATAAGGTCGACTCCGGAATGCTGCTAAAATATTAGTTACGGCAAAAGTGCTTCACTGTTCAGATTCATTCATTTGTATCTGAAACTGTGCAAATATTCGAATCCCAATGTCTTGTTTGGAACATTTAAAACGGCTAAATTCAAGCACAGTCGGCCCACCGAGCGAAATCTCGTCCCGTATCCGTTCGTTCTCTGAGACGATAAACAAATGTAAGATCGAGATTCAGAAATGAAACATTTTGTTGCAATATTAGGTATACTGATCACTGAATGTGAAAGATTCCGATACAAATTAGGTATTTGTTTTAGTACAACTGTTTCATATCTTGTAGTTCTCTTTCGTGTTTAATATCACTGATCATTTCATCAAATATCGACACAGCCCTAAAAAATGGTGTTTCTTCTTCAGCCGCTATCGTCCCATTGTTGCGTAAAGGCCTACCCCACCGCTTCCATTCGGTTCCGTTTTTGTCTTTTATCTATTTATTTATTCTTTATGCACTTAATGCCTGAGGCATTTCTGCCAGTCTACCTTAGGGTGGTGTAGAGACAAGTGTGGCAGGTGTGAAATAACACGAGTTGGATCTCTCCAACTAATTAACTATATATAATACTTAATATATATAAATTATATATAACGATAAAATACATATATACATATTTATATATACCACAAATATATACAAATACAAATAATTATACAATGAATACATAAACTAGAACTGTGCGACATAACAACGTGAAGCAACTAACACTGAGAGGGATTCAACCTTTTGTGTAGATAGTCCAGCAGACATTTTTTGAAAGTGGGACGATTAGTGGCCATCCTGACTTCCAGAGGCAAAGAATTCCAAAGAAGGATAGACTGAACAAAGAAGGAAGAATGAATGAAATCAGTACTATGAGGGGGGCACTGAAGAAGACGGTTATTTACAGAGCGAAGATGTTTATCGTGGTTAGAACACAAATGTTGAAATTGGGAAGTAAGATAAGCGGGCGACACTGAAGAATGAAGGATGGAAAATAGCGATGTCAGTGTCCTCAGAGTTCTACGCTGCCGAATGGGCAACCACTTTAATAGTGATCGATGCTCCGACACATGTCGTATTTACGCAAGTTGAAGACGAATCGAATGCAGTTATTGAGCAGGCGGTTCAGTTTGTTGAGTTGATCTGCATTCAGGTCGAAATAGCACACATCACCATAGTCGAAAATAGGAAAGATCAGGGATTGCACAAGCATTGCTTTTGTGTTGGTAGGAAGCAAATTTTTTAACCGATACAAGTATCGTAACGTACCAGTAACCTTTTGACCGACGGCCATGACTTGTGTTTGCCAGCTGAACGAAGTGCAAACCGAGATCCTTAACGCTAGAGCTTAGGGGGATAACTGTCCCGTTGAATTTAAGTGTAGGCAATAAATCAGTATCCACTCTGCTCAAAAGTCTAGAACTTCCCACAAGGATCGCCTGGCATTTTGTGGGATTTACCGTGACACCAAACCTGTCGAACCAATTTTTTATAGCCTCTAGATACTGATTTAGTTTGATGATAATATCTGGAATTTTATCAACCGTATTTTGCGAATATAATTGCAAGTCATCAGCATATAGATGATACGTGCACTGAAGTTCTTGAGTTATCAGATCAATGAAAATGGAAAATAGAAGAGGAGAAAGTATACCGCCTTGGGGAATGCCAGTGTCGAGGCAGCACCAAGCTGACGATGCGTCATCACTCAAAACGGACTGCTGACGTTCTCGAAGATAAGAGGAAAACCAATCCAGCGACTCTTGTGAGCACAAACGGAAGAAGAGAATGGACAGAAGGATATCGTGACTAACGGTATTGAAGGCATTGGAGAAATCAACCAACACGAGGACGGTAACTTTGGTATCTTCCATGCCTGATCGGATATCACCAGTCACTTTAAGAAGGGCAGAAACGGTACTATGGCCAGGCATGAATCCAGATTGAAGAGGGTTAATTAAATTGCTTGTGAGCGCAGGCCTCGAGCACTTTTGAAAGAAAAGAAAGAATGGATATTGGACGGTAGTGGCTAGAAAGGGTGGGATTGGGGATCTTTGGCAGGGGGCGGACAAAAGCTTTCAGCCAGAGAGATGGGAGTACACCGGACTCTAAAGAGAAATTGACAAGGTGAGTGATCACCGGAAGGAGATAGTCAAGTAATGTTATGATCACGAATCTGCGTATTTTATCACAACCCACAGCCTTGGATTTGATAGACAAAATAATCTTTTTAACCTCACATAAGTCGACTGGAGAAAAATAGAAAGAACTGACGTTTGGACGTCTAAGACCACCCAAGAAAGTAAGGATTTGATGTATAGTTAGACAATCAATGAGAGGAACAGTGGAGAAATGGCTATTAAGATCGTCTAAACTTATTGTATTTGGTAGGTCATGACGTTGAGCCTTACCAACACCTAGAGTACTAAGGAATTTCCAAATATCGGCAGGCGAAGAAGGTGTAATATTATTTAGAATATGGCGGCGTTTAGCGTCACGTATCATCTTATTACACCGGTTCCTAGCAATTTTGAAATAGGTCCAGCTGTCTTTTAAATGGCAGTCTTCCAGGAATGAGTCCAGCTCGTTCCGCCATCGTCGTCTGGGACTGTCGCGATGTGTTTTATAGTTTTTTGGGACCCAGTTGTTAATTATTTTTGCCCTAGCTGTATTAGACATGCGGCAGATGTGGCCAGCCTAGTTCCGTTTTAACGTGGCGGCTTTGTGACCCACATGAGAAATTCTTGTCATGGAGCACAGTGCACTATTCTTAATGTCGTCTGTTAGTTTAATGCCTAAACTGCAGCATTTTACGCTGTTCCATGTGAGGACTTCTGAAGTTTTGTCAGAGACCAAGTCTGTGCACCATATGTAAGGATGGGGAGAATGCACATGCCCATGAGTTTTCGCTTCAAGTACAATTGAAGCTTTCCCTCCATTAGGATTATTAACAAAATATTATATGAGTTAATATAATAAATACATGGTAGATGACAAAAATATGTGCTATTAAGTATTTCGTATATATTGTATCGCATAATGAAAAAATTGTATTCATTCACGAAGTTCCTTTCCCATCCATACATTCCAGATCATTTCATTTTCTCATAACAATATTTTCATAATGTTGGCACAGCGATACTGAGATCCATTTTGAAACTGCCGAGATAGATAACCAGATTTAATAGACCTCCGATATCTAACAAAATACATGTACAAATTACGAACTAGGCAGATCTCCAACGCAACACATACGACCAGTTTCATTAGATCTCCCAAATATAGATAAAAAGTATATAGTTGACAGGTCTTCTGTAATCGGCGGACTTTTCCGAAATATCAACCAATTTCAATAGACCTTTTGAAACTTTTTAATTCTACGTGAAATGTAGGCAGCTGGGAGGTCTACTAAAGATGGATTTATTAAGATTCCTGTATTCTGATCACATATAAGTTGGTTTTAGTGTAGTTGTTTTATATCCTCACCGGAGGGAGGGGATTTTGGTGAGAATTCTGCTTATCCCAAAAGTTTGGTAATAAGCGTCATAAGTTTGTGATACCTAGTGGAAGTTATTGCAATAGTTTTCTGGAAAAGCCTATCACGTGTATCATTTCGATTATATCGACGTGTCCAACGAACAAACTCTACAGGAGTTTGTTCGTAATCTAGTATTTATATTTAGCATAAATAACCTTCTTCTTCTTTAAGTTATGGCTACCCATTAATTTTAAGTGTATTTTGCCAGTGTCCAGTAAGATGCATAATCGTGATTGAATAAATTAATTCAACTCCCCAATAAATTTGATGACAACGATGATAATGAAATTGAAGAAATACTCCACCTTGGATAGTAAAGCGATGGATGCTTTACATACCAATTGCAACGGCCGTTTTAAGGGAAATAGAAAAGGCACGTTTTATCACTTTAATACAATTTCCTTCAATCTTGCACACATAAGAATACATAATGGTTAATATTTCACCAACATTACACATAATATTCGAAATAACACAAGATTTGTAAATTAAAACAAATTGACGACAGTACTCTTCGACTTCCCGCTAAAAAAACACCTAAATAACCTTATCGACGGGCACGAAAGTTTGAAATGCCATTAATTTACTATTGCATATGTAACCTTGTTCTATGGGAACTCCTCGATATCTTAAAAGGCGTTTTGTAGAAGGAAAAATAGAAGTATGTTATTTATAACATATAAAGAAACGTGGCCCCCACACTAGAAATTATTCTTGTGTTGTGGGTACAAACACAAACATGAAAGGATATTGGTGAAAATTGCCCCAGATCCAACAAAAACTTGACCCATGCCATCATTATTTATCTATTTTATTAAAATAATAGCAAATATCCGTATCTGACGGACAATTTGCAATCTAAAACGAATATTTAAAAGTATCGTAAGTACTTATATCGAAGTTGCCGACATCTTTACTGAATGACAACATACAATATAACCTCATATGTAGTGAATTATAACCTCAAAAGCTAATACTTTTTGTGCAATATTGCAATTCCCCCGCTTGTCCGTTTAATAATAAATGCCGTTAGAGAATTTATGGGTGATTTAAAATCATACAAGTATTTTTTCATTGCTGTTGGTTCTGGGGCAAATGGGCGCAGAATAATGTCCTTTGTTTTTGTAGTTCATTTCCGAGCGCTCGCTCTAGCAGAACAAAGTCCTTTACATACACCAACACGCAGACCGAAACAAATATTTGTGGGTCACAGGATCACACATATTTGTCTCGTGGTAAAGCGAATTCGCAACTACTTGACCCAGTAATCGGAGCAGTTTAAGCTGTTAATCACTGGACTAAGCTGTACCTGTGGGTCAAACATTGTCTCGAGCGGAAATCGAACCCACGACTAGATACTGTTAGTAGAGTTGCCAACGTTTTAAACACTAGAGCAAGCCCTGTTCAATATTAATTTTTAACTTAGATCCATGGTCATATAAAAAACAGACAGAATCTCGCTAAAAGTAAAGTGAAACCCGATAATAGCTCAGTCAGCTGAAACGTTGTGTGCGTTTCAGCTCGTACGCACACGCTTTACACGCATTTTATTTTCTCACTACGAAAACGACTTCTCTTAAGGGTATTATTAATGTCAAAGATCTTGAAATTTTTGTTTAAAAATTCTCTTATCTGACCTTGACAACCATGAAAAGTGTACCCGGAGTACCCAAAATGCAGGTTCTTTTCAAGTGATTCAGATATAGTTAATTAAAATAAAAAAGTCATGAATTCTACTCATGGAGCATATCTTAATCTATTTTCGTAAAAAAATATTTTTCAAACCCAATCTACCATTATGTAAAACATTTGCAGTATAATATTAAGATAGAGTTTTTTAAAAGTATTATTTTGGAAAATTTAATGCGTAAAATAAAATTTTATTTCATACAAAAGCTCGACTGACTATTCACGATGGTGTGTTGGTACCTACGCTTATGTATGCTAGTGGAGGTTGGGTATGGCAAAAGTAGCATGAAAGTAGTGTGAATGCTGTGGAAATGCGCTCTTTACGGAGTATATAGTCACCCTTCCGGACAGAATTAAGAATAGTGTGGTTAGAAACCGATATAAGTTGAAGAATGATGTGGTGACTAGGATTGAAAGAGGTATGTTGAATTGGTATGGGCATGTGGAGAGGATGTGTCAGGCGGCTAACGAAAGGCATATATCGAGCAAATGTGAGTGGAAGCGTCGGAAGAGGTCACCCAAGGACAACTAATCACGACCAAATTAATAGTCTCTTGAAAAAGGGTAAAGGGCGTAGCATTCTTAATCGATGGAAATGTTTGAAAAGATGTACGAACGTAGATGAAGCGAAAGAGGTGCAGGAGGCAAACTGTAGTCTCTGCCTACCCCAGTGGGATAAAGGCGTGAGTGTGTGTATGTACATTAAATTCACGACCTTTTCACCTTCTTTTTTATATGTATTTTTATAACAAATACATAGTGCGTTCGTCAACAATCTTCTGTGAATAGAGCCTGTTTTTGGGAGCTAACGTAAGTTTCCCCCTTATACGAGGTTTGTTGCGTAATGGCGGCCGATAGACTCACTATGCCATGACTGTGCATTTCAGCTCGTGCGTACACTAACTGACTTCACTTATTGGGCTTCACTTATTGTCTAGCGATTTTCCGTCCAGTTTTGTTACAAGCTTTTATTTAACTTGCAATGTTCGTATGTCTGTCGGTCTGCCTTTCTGGTTTAAATCTTATGATCCATTTTTAAAGGACTTGGAGTTATCCGATTGAGCTGAATTTTAGAATACGTATGTAAGTTCGATGACAATGCAATAACATGGTACAATGGAGCTGGTCTGATGATGGAGTCGGAAGGTGGCTATAGGAACATGTGAAATATACTAGGCAACTCTCTCGTGCTAAGGCTTGTAAGACTGGTATTGACAAGTACTATACAACCAGATAGTGTTCAGGGTCTGATGATGAAGCCGAAAAGTGACCTTCGGAATCACTCAATTACTTAATATAACCCTGTCGTGTTTGGAATCGTTGGATTTATCTCGATGAGTACTTTACACCCGGATAGTGTCCAGGGTCTGATAGTAGAGCCGGAAAGAAGCCATAGGAACTTCTAAACTAAAAATCTATCTATCTATCTATCTATAACCTCACGCCAGATCCCTTGCGGGGTAGGCAGAGAGTACAGAGTTCCAACAGGTTCTTTCCTTACATACCTCTCTGGCTTCCTCGACTCTCATAGTTCGTCTCATACACGCTCGCCGGTTACGGAGAATCTTGACTTTTCCATCAGATAAGACTCGGTTTATTTGATCGTGGTAAGAAAGTCTAGGTCTTCCCCGGTACCTGCATCCTTCCACTTTCACATTGTATATCTGTTTTGTCATTCTTTCCTCTGGCATTCTTTCTATATGCCCGAACCAACGGAGCATGCCCTTTCTCATCTTTACACCGATACTATCTTTCATACCTACTCGCTGTCTTACTATGCTGTTGCTAATGCGGTCGGTCAGCTTCACTCCGCACATCTTCCGCAGAGCTCGCATTTCTACCGCATTTATCCTACTTTCATTCTCCTTCTTACATACCCAGCTCTCGCTACCATATAACAGCGTTGGGACAAGAACTCCGTTATGTATGGCCAGCTGCGCCTTATGGCTTAAGTGCCGGCTCCCGAGTAGCTTTCCCATCGCACCATTCACTCAGTTCCCTGCACTCACTCTTCTCTCTATGTCAGCGGTGTATTTCCCATCCTTACTGAAGGCGCATCCAAGATATACAAACTTATTCACTTGCTCCAGCACATCGTTACCAACCACAATCCTTACATTCGTTCTGGTTTCTTCCCTTTCAAAAACCATAATCTTGGTTTTCTTCACATTCAAGTGTAAGCCATTGATCATGCAGTCGTCTTTCATAACTGCGACTAGTGTTTGCAGATCAGTGGCTGTTGGCGCTATTAAAACCGCGTCATCTGCATAAAGTAGATGGTTTACCACTAAGTCACCCATTTGTACACCTTCATTCATCGCTTTCAGTCTTTGAAGACTTTTGTCCAGATATATTATAAACAGTCTAGCGGACAACACGCAACCCTGCTTGACGCCGATTTTAACGTCAAACCAGGGTGACCTGTTACCACCCACCCGTACGCATGCCTTGCAGTCCACATAAGTGGACTGGACGGCTCGCAACAGAGTGCCATCTATACCATACTCTGGCAAAATGTCCCAAAGTCTCTTTCGCACAACTCTGTCAAATGCCTTCTCCAGATCTACAAAACCGCAGAAAACCTTCCGGCCCACTGCCAGATGCTTCTCTACGATGTTGCGGAGTGAGAAGACTTGATCCGAACATCCTCTTCCAGACCTGAAACCCCCTTGTGCCTCGCACAACATTCCATCGGACTTCACGCGCATTCTCCGTTCAATAATTTTACCGTACACCTTGGCTGCCAAGCTGATCGAACTGATGCCTCTGTAATTGGCGCAGTCATATTGTGAACCCTTGCCTTTATACAAGGGTACTATGACTGCGCGGCGCCAATCTGAAGGGACTCTACCGGTCCTCCAGCAAAGGTTTGCAAGGGCCCGGAAAGCGTCCCGGACGCAAGTTCCACCATAGTTGATCATCTCGGCAGATATCATGTCTACTCCCGCAGCTTTACCGTTTTTCATACTTCCTATCGCCCATTCAACTTCTTCCATAGTGATGTCCTCCGTTGATTCTGGTGCCGCAATCTCGCCTTTAAGCACGTCTGCGGCATCAGCATCCGGGTCATCTCCATACATTTCTCCAAAATATTCACTCCACCGGTTTAGCACAGCTTGTGTGTCTGCAAGAATTTCACCATCTTTAGATTTTATCCTTTCCATTCTGGAGCCTGACGAATCACCTCGAGCCTTTCTCACCTTGCTCCAAAAGATTTTGGTGTTGTTCTCGAAGTTCTTCGCCAGCCTCTCCTCCTCAATCATACTGGCTCTTTCACGCTTTTTTTTCACTACAGTTTTAGTGGCATTCTTGCATTGCCGGTATATTTTTTCCTCATCTCTGTCATACTGGCATTCAGGTTCAAAGAAGATACATAGTCCTGCCACGCTTTCTTCTTACTTTCTACGGAGCTTTGCAACTCCGCATCCCACCATGCATCACCTTTTGCTGTAATATGCTTCTTTGAGCAACCACATACATCTTTCGCGGATTCCAACAAACTCTCTTTCAGGCTATTCCAGCATGCATCTACATTTGAGTCCGAAGAGCCTGCTGTCAAAAGCTTGTCCCGGACTCTGTCTTCATACATTCTCCTCATGCTCTCATCTTGCAACTTTTCAACCTTTATTCTTTCAAGGTCTCCGAAGGGGATACGCTCTCGCCAGTGCCTCCACTTCCTGAACAGACCACTAAACCGCGCAACTACGAGATAGTGGTCTGATTCCAGAGTGGGGCCTCTATACGCACGCGTATCTTGTAGTTTGCTTCGGAGACGGTTATCAACCAGGATCAGATCTATCATGCTTTTTTGTTCATTCCTTCTCCACGTATACATATGTATGTCCTTGTGCTGGAATATCGTATTAGACACAAGGAGACCCCTTTCCAAACAAACATCTACAATGAGCTTACCTGCATCGTTCACTCTCTTATCACCATAAGGACCCAGAGCAGCGTCGCAAGTTTGCCGCCTGGTTCCTACCCATCCGTTCAGATCGCCACACAGAATCACCTTTTCGTTAGCCTCAGCCAAATCCAGAACTTCCCTGACATTATCCCAAAACTTCTCAAGGTCCTGGGGTGTCGACGAGCTTACGGGAGCATATGCTGCGACCAAAAATACTCTAGTGACACCCAGTTTTAAACGGACCCAGAGAAGTCTCACATCGCACAGGCCATAATCTCTCACTCCAGAGGCCAGGCGACGGGACAGCAAGATACCCACCCCCATGCTGGCACGACTGCTCTGCGGTACCCCAGACCACAGAGCCATCGTTCCATCAGGAAGATCACAGGTTTCACTGCCCCTCCGCTTAGTCTCTGTTACACACAGAGCATCCAGGCGTCTCTCTTTCATCACATCAATCACCTCATGCATCTTATCTTCCATACCACCTCTTACATTCCAAGTGCCTATTCGGCACTCTGCACCCCACGACTCGCCAGTTCGGGCCCGGCGTGATGGGTGGCGGCCCCCATCGCCGCTTCCACCTATATTCGTACCGACGGGGGCGGGCCGGTACGCGTCGCCTCGGGGGGACGCCCTAGCCCGCACTGCGGTACGTCTTCGGTCCAAGATTGCAGCCATAATGACTGGCAGGGGTCGCGACGAGCACGCTCTTGGACAGAGCCCCAACTAAAAATGATACTCGTATCTTCGTTGTGTTGCTATAAAAGCTTGTTTTTAAAAAGGTCTTTTTATATAATCATAAGTACATGCCTACATCATTGTTTTTTCAAACTTTAATCTTTATTCCGCCCGGAAAAGTTAAAACGGAGGTCCAAAATGATTAACCAATTTTTATACTGATAATGATAGAACTTTTCAGAAAGTTTGGTGGAGTTGCATTTTCTCATTCTTTTTGAAGTAAGCAAAAAAAGAAATGAGAATCTAATTTGAGAACTTTTTTAATGGTTTGACAGAGATTTTGGAAATCACACCGTCACGCCTATATTCCCCAGGAGGTGGCAGAGGTGTACTGCTACACCCACTTTTCGCCGACGATGTTAGGTCCCATGTAATAGGAGGCGAACATATTGCCATATACTTGTACCAGGCACAATTTCAGACTCCGGACATACTGAATTTTTCGGTAGAAATAGATAATCATTGATTAATTTTGAAGTGATAGCCTAGTGGTTAGTCCGTTTAACTGCAAAGTCAGAGGTCGCGGGTTCAAACACAGGCACGCACCTCTTTCACGCACGTCTTTTCGAAAGCATGTGCGTATTAAAAATTAATTATCACTTGCATTAACGGTGAAGGAAAACATCGTGAGGAAACCTGCATGCCTAAAAGTTTCTCGAAGGTGTGTGAAGTTCGCCAACCCGCACTGGGCCAGCGTGGTGGACTATGGCCTAAACCCTCTCAGTTTGAGAGGAGGCCCGTGCCCAACGGTGGGACAGTTTCTTAACAGGGCAACTATTATTATTATTATTATAATTTTTTATGTAATATTGAACAGAAACATTTAAAATAAGGTATTTTTGCAATAATTTTATAAGCAATCGAACAACATTGGTTCCAATTATGAAAAGTAAAACAAAACATAGTTTAATGAGAAAGGAAACTATTTTATCGTATAAAACTTTGCTTTGGTCCAAATATAAAACAATAGCCGCCATGATGGCGTCGAACATAGCGTCATTTACATAGTAAACGATTAAAATTCTTATTATTGGATTAAAGCGTCAATCATTTCAAATCCCTTTTGTCGTATAGTTAATTGTTTGTTGCCAATATTGTCTAATAGTAATCGCATTTAGTTAGACTCGCATCACGTGAATTTAATTTAAATCTTGCCATGGAAGATGGCGTCACGAAACAACATGGCGGACAGAGTTTTCGCGGGGAAATTAAAAACTTTTGAAAGCTATTATCTTTTACTTGTGTCTTATGGAACTCTCTACTCTGCCTACCCCGCAATGGAACTGTCGAGATAATATAGATAAATTGTTTGTATAAAATGAAAATAAAAATATAGTAGGTAGTTTCATACTATAAAAGGGTAAATTTGATAACCTTATAAAGGGTTATAACATTGGGACTAAAATATAACGATCTAATGTGGGTGTATTATCTACGCCCAAGTTTACCTGAACACTTTTCATAGAGAAAAATCTATTTCTATTCTGACCACAGACAAAGAAACGAGTGGTGAATACAAAACGCCCGTGAAAGTCTATTGTCTACGGTCCAATATCGCCTAACGGTCGTTTCAGGGCTTAGTCGGATGAGCTTTAGCCGACTATTGGCACAGTTTCTGTCAATAAAGTTTAGTGTTCTGTTTCCGATGTTGGGATCAGTGTGACCTTTAAATTTTGTAGAGATGTTGAAATAGAAGTAATTTTTGTCACGTGTCTTTTGACACATTTATATTGCACGAAAAACAACAGCAAACGACAGTTTCATGGAAAAAATTTATTGATACTCGACAAAACGTATGAAACACATATTATGTATGTATATATATATATGTATATATATAATCACGCCAGATCCTTTGCGGATGGGAAATACACCGCTGACATAGAGAGAAGAGTGAGTGCAGGGAACAGAGTGAATGGTGCGATTAGAAAGCTACTTGGGAGCCGGCAATTCAAGCAAAAGGCGCAGCTGGACATACATAACGGAGTGCTTGTCACAACTCTGTTATATGGCAGCGAGAGCTGGGTATGTAAAAAGGAGAATGAAAATAGAATAAATTCGGTGGAAATGCGACCTCTGCGGAAGATGTGCGGAGTGAAGCTGAGCGATCATATTCGCAACAGCGTAGTAAGAAAGCGATTAGGTACGAAAGATAGTATCGGTGTATAAATATATATATACATATATATTGACACTTGATGAGGCGGGATGACAGCAGGTGGACCAAGGCCGTGACAAAGTGTTGGCCCAAAAAGGTACGCAGGCCTAGAGGCAGACCATCAGCCAAATGGAGTGATGACGAGAAGATGGCCGGAAAATTTTGGGATAGGCTAGTACAGGACCGGGAAGAATGGCGTAATAGAGGAGAGGCCTACACTCAGCAGTGGGTAGATACAGGCTGATTTACGACTATGATGTGATTATATTGTAATATAACAGACATATTAGTATAGTTGTAATAGACATATTAGTATATTGGATTACCTCCTTTTTTAAATTCTCATATTTTAGCACCTACCACAGTTGTTTCTAGACCACCTCAAGGTAGTCTGGCAGAAAATTCCTCAGGCATTAAGTCCACCTATGTACAGAAGTGCATAAAGAATCTTCTTCAGCCGAAAGACGTCCACTGCAGGATAAAGGCTTCCCCTAAAAACCGCCACAATGACCGGCTTTGTGTTGTACGCATTCAACTTCTACCCACGACCTTCACCAGCTCATCGGTCTATCTTGTAGGGGGCCTGCCCACTACACGTATCCCGGTACGTGGTCGCCACTCAAGAACCTTTCTGCCCCAACGGTTGCCAGTTCTACGAGCGATGTGCCCCGCCCACGGCCACTAAAGTTTAGCAATTCTGAGTGCTATGTCAGTGTCTTTGGTCCTCCTGCGGATCTTCTCATTTCTGATTCGATCCCGCAGGGTAACTCCGAGCAATACTTTCTCCATCGCCTTTTGGCTGACCTTGAGCCTTCTTATGAGGCCCATCGTAAACGACCAAGTGGCATAAAGAATAAAATAAATAAATATTCACTATGCGGCGTGTTACAATATCTTCGTGAAATGATCGTATGATGGTGTTCTGTACAGAAATCAAAATAAAAGTATCTTTGGTATTCTTTATGACACACGAGTACAGATGAAACGGACATTTCAAGAATAGTAACGCATCGCGTTACGTGTGTAATTAGTTATAGCTAATGATGATGGTCCAGTCTATTTTTTTCGCTAATATTAAAAAATCATAGAACAGATGTTATTGTATATGATGTAAGTCGATGTTAAGATAGTATCGGTGTAAAGATGAGAGAGGTTTTGCTAAGTTGGTTCGAGCATATAAAAAGAATGTCAGAAGAAAGAATGACAAAACAGATATACAATGGGAAAGTGGAAGGATGTCGGTACCGGGGAAGACCTATACTATTTTACCATGACCAAATAGACCGAGTCTTATCTGAAGGGCAAGTCAAGAGAAGCCAAAGAGGTATGTAAGGAAAAGACCTGTTGGAACTCTATACTCTCTGCCTACCCCGCAAGGGATCTGGCGTGATGATATAGATAGATGTAAATAGGTACTATAGGCCTGTAAAGTTTTGTTTTACAAATACTCCTGTATTCTTTACTATACCGAAGTTAATCTTCTCTATATTTTCGAACGATTAAGCTAAGGCATGACTTAACATAAACAATGCATTAGAGAAGCCATTGAGTTCATATCTTTAAAAAATATATTCATATACTTACTACATTTCGACACTCAAGGGACCAGTTAACTGTGACCTCCCAGGCCTCGTCAAATGAATAAGAAATTGGTTAAGCGCGGAGGTCAATGTTAAAAGGTGTTGACACATTTTTATCTTTCAGCCTCAACGCGTGCGGTCGATTTCAATGAATCTGGAAATTTATTTTGTATGGTTTTTTATATCTGTGGTCTAACATGGCGTTTTAGTATAAAAAATAAACACCGTCAGGGCTAAATTGTCGGCGAAAAGTCTGGGTGTGTATACGTCTGTAACCCCCGCCTGGGGATTACTCAAAAAGAAACATATGCTATCTAGTTAATCGTCCCGCCATTTCACCCTGGGGAAATCTTTTTAAGAAGAAAAAAAAAGGTTGACAATTCTTTTGATACATTGCAAATGTTACTTACTTACTTTGGGGTTCCAGAATAATACTTCAAAACCAAGCTGTCTATGATAAATTTAGCCCAACATGGTATCAATCAGCCTATCGTAGTCCACTGCTGGACATAGGCCTCTCCTAACACGCGCCATTGCACACGGTCCTCCGCCTTCCGCATCCAGTCTGTCCCAGCGACCTTTTTGAGGTCGTCGGTCCATCTAGCTGGGGGCCGTCCTACCTTACGCTTACCAAGTCGCGGTCTCCACTCTAGGACACGCTTGCTCCATCGGCCGTCGGTCCTTCTGCAGATGTGACCAGCCCATTGCCACTTTAGCTTACTGAGTCTGCGAGCTATGTCGGTAACTTTGGTTCTTTGTCGGATTACCTCGTTACGAATTTTATCCTTCAAAGAGACGCCGAGCGCAGCTCGCTCCATAGCCCGCTGTGCGACTTTGAATTTGTGGACTAGTCCCACCGTGAGTGTCCACGTCTCGGCCCCGTAAGTCATATGGTATGCACGATGAAATTTTAGTCGTTGTGGAACTTGTATTCAGAGATGGGCAAAGTGTAATCAGATTAATAAATAAATAAATATAAAATTCATTTATTTCGAGTGACAGGGACTGATATTAGGTACAACATATTAAAATTATAAAAAAAGGGAAACATTTAAAAAATATTATGTCGACCGTACTTTAACGACAGGTTCAGCCAATGACAGTGTTATGTCTGCCGCAGCAGTGTCGTATCGCAGTTCTCTTGTTCAGCGATCATGTTCAGGACGGTGTTGACGCTGCCCCGTACCCTGCGCAGGAGCGATGCACTGCGCTTGCGCATAGTCGCATAAAAGCAATCGATGCACGCCTCCGCGAGCATACCAGAAGCGCTGCAGTATCGAGGCAGCCCCAATAATGCCCTGAATGCGTTATTGAACTAAACGACGATGACGATTTAGCGCAGTGGTTAAGAGCTTAAGCCGCTCCGCCCACTGTGCCCATAGTCGCGGGTTCGATTCCCGCACGGGAAAAATCTTTGTGTGATCCACAATTATTTGTTTCGGTCTGGGTATTTGTGTGTGTGAACTTTCATGTTTGTAAACGCACCCACGACACAGGAATAAATCCTAGTGTGGGGCTACGTTTTTATAAAAAAAAAAAAAAAACGCGGAGTGCGTTGTATGACGCGCGAGTGTATCTCGCCCACAGGCTGCACGTGTAAAGGGAGGTGCAGGACGCTCGGAAAAGCGTTACTTTTACCTCCCTCGTACAGCGCGCAAACCTGCGGGCCAGCATGTTCGCCCGTAGAGACGAAGCCCTCCGCTCCCGTTCTATGTCAACGTCGTCCCTGAGGTCGCTTTTGACTATGTGGCCTAAGTATTTAAACTGTTTCACACAACTGAGTGGAACACCGTTTATGCAAACAGATGGCACGCTTAGACCACGTTTTGTATCGACCTCAAAGAGTACACATTTACTTTTAATGACATAATGTCAGTAAAAGTAAATGTGCCAGTTTAAGACCGTGGCTAAAAGCATATTCCCCACAGATACGTATTAACTTCCTCAAACCACAGACCGACGCGCTCAGCAGCCCCATGTCATCTGCGGAAGTAAAATTATTGACTCCGTTTATATGACATCCGACATGCTGACTGCTGAGCGCGACGATCAGATCGTTCACATAGAGATTAAAGTGTGTGGGTGAGGTTAACCCTCCCTGCCTCACCCCACACTCCAGTCGATACGAATCCAACATTATGCTCGCCCACCTGACACGTAACCTGGTTCTTGAACCAAAATTTAAATTTATTTGAGAGTTCGCATGGTAGATTTACACTCTCAAACTTTTCCCACAGGACGTAATGATTACAATCGCATTTTGTTATATTTAATCGTGATTCAAGATTAAAATTGTAATCTAAATCGTTGAAGATTACAAAATGTAATTGTAATCGTTAATCATTAATACACCGTCACACCTACTTTTCCCAAGCGGGGGTGGTTAATTATAAATCTGATTACATGCTGCCCATCTCTGCTTGTATTAGTAAAATCTCCATAATAATACTATTTCGTGCCGTAAAAACACCCATACCAAAAATACACACACACCGTCACGCCTATATTCCCTAAGCGGGGGTGGCAGAGGTGTACTGAGTACACCCACGTTTAGGTCCCATGTAACAGGGGGCGAGCTGATTCCAGACTCCGGACTCGTACTGGGAAGTTTTTCGTTAGAAAAACTACACTTGTCCGACCTAGGATTTGAACCCAGGACCTCGTGATCACAAAGCGATGTGCTTTGCTACTAGACCAATGACGCAGTCACCAGTCAGCCAGACGTCGGCGTCAAGGGGCGTCGCGGCTCAGCTGCCCGGTAGATATCTGGTAGTATCTTCAGTATGCCAGATTTTTGGCCTAGCTATGATATTCGCATAGGTCAGTTGATAAATATTACTTATTGCATGCATTTTGTTATTACCAGTGAATTATAGGCATTGGATACATCACCTGAGCTTTCGCTCCAGGACAACCGCATATAATATAAAGAGTTGCCATGATCAAATAGACCCAGTCTTATCTGAAGGACAAGTCAAGAGGCTCCGTAACCGGCAAGCGTGTATGAGACGAACTATGAGAGTGGAGGAAGCCAGAGAGGTATGTAAGGAAAGAACCTGCCGGAACTCTGTACTCTCTGCTGGTCCCGCAAGAGATCTGGCGTGAGGTTATAGATAGATAGATAGATCATCATCATCATCATCATCATCTCAGCCTATACTTGTCCACTGCTGAACATAGGCCTCCCCAATCGCTTTCCAGCGTCTTCCCCGGTACCTGCATCCTTCCACTTTCACATTGTATATCTGTTTTGTCATTCTTTCCTCTGGCATTCTTTCTATATGCCCGAACCAACGGAGCATGCCCTTTCTCATCTTTACACCGATACTATCTTTCATACCTACTCGCTGTCTTACTATGCTGTTGCTAATGCGGTCGGTCAGCTTCACTCCGCACATCTTCCGCAGAGCTCGCATTTCTACCGCATTTATCCTACTTTCATTCTCCTTCTTACATACCCAGCTCTCGCTACCATATAACAGCGTTGGGACAAGAACTCCGTTATGTATGGCCAGCTGCGCCTTATGGCTTAAGTGCCGGCTCCCGAGTAGCTTTCCCATCGCACTATTCACTCTGTTCCCTGCACTCACTCTTCTCTCTAGTGTATTTCCCATCCTTACTGAAGGCGCATCCAAGATATACAAACTCATTCACTTGCTTAAGCACATCGTTACCAACCACAATCCTTACATTCGTTCTGGTTTCTTCCCTTTCAAAAACCATAATCTTGGTTTTCTTCACATTCAAGTGTAAGCCATTGATCATGCAGTCGTCTTTCATAACTGTGACTAGTGTTTGCAGATCAGTGGCTGTTGGCGCTATTAAAACCGCGTCATCTGCATAAAGTAGATGGTTTACCACTAAGTCACCCATGATGATGATGATCCATTTTATACCAGAAATATGTAAGGTTCCTATCTAAACTCAACACGGACGAAGTCGCGGTCATAAACTAGTATAAAATAAAAACAAACACTATGTTTTGGCTGTGGAAGTATAAACGGGAGGCCTTTGCTCAGCTGTGGGACAATAAAATAGGTTAGGAAAAGGAGTTTTGGCGGGAAGTCGAGAGTGAAGTTGTCAATTTGTCTTAATTTCCAAAACTTGTGTTATTATGAATAATAATGTGTAATTTTGGTAAAATATTAACCATTATGTATTCTTATATATGTGCATGAGTCAAGGTAATTGAAACAAAGTGATATAACGTGCATTTTCGATTTCCTTTAAAACGGCCGTGGCAATTGGTATGTAAAGTAGCCATCGCTTTACTATCCAGGGTAAGGTACGTCATCAATTTCATTATCATCGTTGTCATCAAGTTCATCGGGGAGCCGAATTTATTTAGAAACAGGATTATGCATCTTTCTGGACATTTGCAAAAAACACTTGAAATTAGTGTGAAGTCATCATTTAAAGAAGAAAAATAAGGTTAGAAAAAAAAGTATATACAGACATGATGGTTATCCATCAACTACTCATAGAAAAGTAGCCACACAACAGCCAGACAAATCAAAGGCCACATCATTTATCAAACTCGTGAGCTTCCAACCCGCTGACTTGACAATAAGCAATTTAATTGTGAAAGCCTTACGTAGCTTAACAGAAAATTATTACCTACTTGCCAGGCGAAAATAAATCTAAAAAATAAAATATTGATGTCGCAGGAATATAAATTTTCCCGCGTCCACCCTTTTTGTGCCTTTTTGTGTAAAATAAGAAAAAAAGCCCGCCAATCTTGCACAAATCATTTTTGGGATTTTCGCGGTATTTTTACGGTCAGGGCGATCGTCAGTCATTTTGGGGTTGCCAGTGTCAATATTCCAGACCGGATAGACATGGGTAGATATAAAATATAAAAAGGAGCACATTTTTTTTTTGCATTCCAATTTATCTAGCGGTTTAACAGACAGTTAAACATGAATGTTGCGAATTTAATGAAAACAAAATGAAAAAGTTAGTGTTAGAGTTTTAAAACAAAGGATTTTTTGCCCCCACTTTTAGGAATGAATTTAAAATCAAACTTTTGATACAAATTAATTATCAAAACAAAATAGCTTGGTTACACTCGCATCGTAGAATGTTTTTAACCATTTTGTTTTGTAAACGCAGTAGAATATATTAGTAAATTTGTCGCTATCCAAATAACTGACAGCTCTCCCGGTTACAGGTAATATTTTTAAAGTCAATGACAATAAAATTATGACTTACCTAATTTTTTTGCGGGCAGTCAAAGTGTGATGTTGTTTTGTTTTAATTTCCAAAGCTTTTGTTATTTCATATAATAATGTGTAGTGTGTGGAATATTAACCATTTTGTATTCTTATATGTGTATACGGTATAGGGTGTATAAGGTATATATCTTTATAAATTAATTGTAACTATCTATCTATATCATCACGCCAGATCCCTTACGGGGTAGGCAGAGAATACAGAGTTCTAACAGGCTCTTTCCTTACATACCTCTCTGGCTTCCTCTACTCTCATAGTTTGTCTCAAACACGCTCGCCGGTTACGGAGACTCCTGACCTGTCCATCAGATCAGACCCGGTCTATTTGGTCATGGTAAGATAGTCTAGGGCTTCCCCGGTACCTACATTCTTCCACTTTCGCATTGTTTATCAGTTTTGTCATTCTTTCTTCGGACATTCTTTCTATGTGCCCGAACCAACGGAGCATACCCTTTCTCATCTTTACACCGATACTCTCTTTCATACCTATTTGCTTTCTTACTACGCTGTTGCGAATACGGTCGGTCAGCTTCACTCCGCACATCTCCCGCAAAGCTCGCATTTCCACCGCATTTATCCTACTTACTACCTAACTGACAGCGAATCCTCAGTAGGACCATACGGCGATGGCAGCAGAAATGATAGGGGGCAAACGCTCGTCAACTTTCTCGAAAGAGAAGGGCTGTTTATGATGAACTCTTTCTTTAAAAAACAGCCCCAAAGAAAGTGGACGTGGCAAAGCCCCGATGGTAAAATAAAAAATGAGATCGACTTCATCATGGCGGACAAGAGGCGCATATTCAGAGATGTCTCAGTGATCGCAAGGTTTAAAACCGAAAGCGACCACCGGCTCGTACGGGGCACTCTGAATATACAATGGAAGCGTGAAAGAGCCCGCTTGATGCAGTGCTGTCTCCGACCGAATTTGCTCCAAGCTGCTATGGATTCCCAAGCTTTTTAGCTAAAATTGGAAAACCGTTTCGCTGTGTTGGAAACCACTGACAGCGTTGATCAGAAATTCAAGCAGGTGGTACAGACTCTTAGAGACGAGGGCACTAAATTCTGCGAAACGAGGCGTACAGGCAAGAAATCTAAGCTTTCGGTGGGGACTCTGGAGCTTATGAGCGAACGACGCCGAAATGCTGCCTCAACCTTGTCAGAACACCGGGCCTTAAATAAAAAGATCATAAAGCTGGTCCGACACGACCTCCGAGCTTTCAACAAGCTTGAGATTGAGAAAGCCATCGAGCAGAACCGGGCGTCGAAAGTGTTCGTCCAGTCACTTGGGAGAAACCACTTGACAAGTTTGACTACACAAGCGGGTACTGTGATCGCTTTTAGGCCGGAAATCCTCTCGGAAGTCAGGAATTTCTATAGCCAGCTCTACGCCTCACACGCACCTCGACCCGAATCTCTTAGAGGAGATCCCAGAGCCACCCTTACACGTCACTTCACAGAAGACTTGCCCGAGATTAACCTGGATGAGATCGAGTTGGCCCTTAAATAGCTTAAAAATGGAAAAGCCCCGGGTGAGGACGGCGTCACGACTGAGCTTCTGAGGGCAGGAGGTACCCCAGTACTTAAGGAGCTTCGGAAGTTACTTAGTATTTAACACTGTCCTCTACACTGGGAGAACTCCGCAGGCATGGAACAAAAGCGTGGTCGTCCTGTTTTTCAAAAAGGGTGACAAAACCCTTTTGAAAATCTCTCGACCCATATCGCTTCTGAGCCATGTATACAAGCTGTTTTCAAGGGTCATCACGAACCGTCTTGCGCGAAGGCTCGACGAGTTTCAACCCCCGAAGCAGGCCGGGTTTCGAAGTGGTTACGGCACCATAGACTACATCCACACAGTGCGGCAGATTATACAGAAGACTGCAGAGTATAATCTGCCCCTATGTCTAGCCTTCGTGGACTATTATAAGGCCTTTGACACTGTCGAGACCTGGTCAGTTCTGGACTCCTTGCAACGATGCCAAGTTGATTGGCGATACATCGAGGTGATGAGATGCCTTTTTGAAGCTGCAACGATGACCGTCCAAGTACAGAACCAGCGGACTGAACATATCCACCTGCGCCGCGGAGTGCGCCAAGGTGATGTCATATCACCAAAACTGTTCACCAATGTACTGGAGGATATGTTCAAGACACTGGACTGGAAAGGTCGCGACATCAATATAAATGGCGCATACATCTCTCACCTGCGATTTGCAGACGACATCGTCATTATGGCTGAAACGTTGCAAGACCTACAACAGATGCTGGAAAGCCTTGCGAATTCGTCTCAGCGAATCGGTCTCCGGATGAACTTAGATAAAACTAAAGTTATGATCAACAAGCATGTTGACCCGGGACCGATCGCCGTAAATGGAGCCTCCCTCGAAGTTGTTTCTGAGTACGTATACCTAGGGCTCCAACTAGGTGAAGACAACTTCGACAAGGAAGTTAAGAGACGGATACAGCTGGGCTGGGCAACATTGGAAAACTCTGTCGAGTCTTCTTTTCGCCCATACCCCAATGTCTAAAAACGAAAGTTTTTAATCAGTTCGTCCTACCTCTAATGACATACGGAGCCGAAACGTGGCCACTCACTGTGTGGCTGTCCACCAGTTCAAGGTCGCTCAGCGAGCTATAGAAAGAGCTATGCTCGGAGTTTCTTTTAGGGATCGTATCCAGAATCAGAATCAGAATATTTTTTATTCATGTAAACCATTACAGTATTTATGAATCGTCAGAAAATTAACAAAGACTCTACCGCCACTTCGAAATGTCATTCCTGTGGAGAAGAAGGGCAAGAAACTCCACGGTTACTCTTTTAAAATAAGAAATTACAAACTTTTTCATCTACATTCTGTTGTGGGTGAGAAATATTATATTATGCAGGTAGGTACTTTGGTTGGAATGAAACAACGTCTCACTGTCACGGCATATATTCGCAGACTGGCGCTTGCGACCCAATTTGACATAACTATTATATACGTACAAATATTAACAATACATAACACCTCCCTTCTTAAAACTACAATTCTTAAATCTATCAACAAAATACATTAAGTGCATTCAAATCGGACAACTGGCTTTCGTGTTCGCTTTGGGTATTCTCTATGTTGTGGTGACGAACACGGTGATTGCCTAGGAGTTTGATAAAGCTCAACCTCTCTAGCACTATCACTATTTATTAATTGCCCTGACTTCTGGTCTCCAGAAACACTTACACCTATCTCATTCTCCTCCCACTTAATTTGACTGTCCTTAGCGGGTGCCATGGAGCTCTCATTCCCTATCGCTTCATTTTTTTTCAAATCGGGCCCGCTTACGGATACACGGGATCTGCGACGTAACTGATCAATATGTCTCTTAGTTACTTGACCGTTATCCCTTGCTACCATATACCTACGAGCACTGTCTACCTCTGAAATGGAACCTTTTACCCATTTTTCCGAAGAACCGTATTCTCGCATCCAGACAGGGTCACCCACGTTCAGGTTACGCGAAGCCCCGCCAGAGTAATCGATTTGTCTCTGTTGTGCATCCTGCACCTTGGCATACACTGACCGATCAGTCCGTAACAAATCCAGCCTGGAGCGTAATGCTCGCTTTTGTAGCAGCATGGCGGGGGTCTCGCCCGTGGTGCTGTGCAACGTATTCCTATACGCCAGAAGAAATGTTTGTAAAGCTGCATCAACATCGACGCGATCTCTAACCGCCTTTTTAATGGCACGCTTACAAATATTTACGGCATTTTCCGCTGCTCCGTTTGATGACGGATGATAGGCAGGTGAAAAATACTGTCTGATCCCATTATTAACAAGAAAATTCTTAAATTCTATGCTAGTAAAAGGGGGTCCTTGATCTGATACAAGCTGTTCTGGTAAACCAAATCTGGCAAAAGTCGATCTTAAAACTTTAATAACACTCGATGCGTTAGTACGAGGCATTTCAAATATCTCTAACCATTTCGAAGACGAGTCAATAAGCACCAAGAATGTCATACCTCGATAAGGGCCCAGAAAATCAATATGAAGTCTAGTCCATGGTCGGTCGTGATAATATGGCCAAGGTTGTATGGGGGCCCGTGGGGGCGCCTTTGCTTCACCCGCACATGTTTCACAATTTTTACATGTTTCTTCTATATCATTATCGATGTTGGGCCACCATACATAGCTCCTGGCTAACCCTTTCGTTTTTACAATACCCATGTGACTACTGTGTAATTGATTCAAAATTTGCCTTCGTAATTCACACGGAATGACCATACGGTAACCCCACATTATGCACCCACATTCTATGTACAATTCATTTCGGCGAGCAAAAAATGGCTTAATATCCTCATTGTTAGGACACTGCGAAGGCCACCCCGCTTGTATATACAACATTACCCTGCTGAGTACCTTGTCCTGACATGTCACTTTCTTAACATCATTACTAGTAATAGGTAAAAATTTCTCCACAAAGTTAACATAAGTAGTCTCTGTTTTTACCCTACCAGGACTGCCCCGTTTGCATGGAAGGCGTGATAACGCATCTGCGCAGTTTTTATGAGACGCGATATATTCAATATCGTAATTGTAACCCGATAGCTGTACTGCCCAACGCTGTAATCGCGAGGCGGCCATCACTGGAATACCTACTTTGTTCCCGAAAATATGTGTCAGGGGCTTATGATCCGTCCTTAGTAAAAACTTGCGACCATACAGGTACTGATGGAATTTACGCACCCCGAAAATAATTCCCAAAGCTTCTCTGTCTATCTGTGAATACGCTCGTTCGGTCGGCGTGAGCGATCGTGACGCATATGCTACCGGGCGTTCGCCGCGCGCAGTCATGTGCGATAGCACCGCGCCGACCCCCACACTACTCGCATCTGTAGTCAAAACCAGAGGTAATGCCGGGTCGTAATGGATTAGTACCTCACTATCTGCCAAAAGCCGCTTCACTCTTACGAACGCGCTTTGACAATCCGCACTCCAAATATATTTAACACCGGACTTAAGAAGGTTATATAATGGCGCGAGAACTGTGCTTATGTTCTTAATAAATTTTGCATAGTACATCACTAAACCTATAAACGCTCGTAACTCTGAAACAGTCGTAGGTGCGGGCGTCTCCAACGCCGCCTTAACCTTGTCGGGGCACGTATGCACTCCGTCTTTACTAACAATATGACCTAAATAGCTAACGGACTTTGAAAACAACACACATTTTTCCTTTTTAACTTTGAGGCCATAGTTTTGTAATCGTTGGAAAACCTTATGCAAATTATTAATATGATCAGTTTTTGTTGAGCCTGTAACAATAATGTCATCCAAGAATACGCCGACGTGCGACATATCTGCAAACAATTGTTCCAGGCGTCGTTGGAAAATGCCCGGACTAGACGCTAAACCATACACTAATCTATTATACATATATAAACCCTTGTGTGTGTTGATCACTGTATATTTCCTCGTATCATCGAGTTCAAACTGGGCATAGGCTTGAGACAAATCAATTTTACTATAGTATTCTCCTCCCCGCAAGCGAAATAGTAATTCTTCAACCCTAGGCAATGGATAACGATCAATTTCTATAACTTTATTTAAGGTTAGTTTGTAGTCCGCACAGATCCGAATGCTACCGTCTTTCTTTACCACGGGTACGATCGGCGTCGCCCAGTCGGAGCGCTCGACCGGGGTGAGAACTCCATCGCGCACCAGCTGGTCCAGCGCGCGCTCCACCGGCTCGCGCAGCGCATATGCCAGCGGGCGCGCGCGCATGAATACGGGCTGCGCACCCGCACGCACGTGTATGCTCACCGCGCCGCCGGTGAAGCGCCCGAGACCCTCCGCGAACACATCACAATATTTGGAACTGAAAGCGGATACATCGAAATCATTATTTTCTAACATACTACTGTTATGCACATCATAGTTAACTTCGGGTAGCTGAATTTTTAACGCGGCTATCCATTGTCGGCCTAAAAGAATAGTTTTTCCTTGTTCGATAACGAGTAATTCCAGAAATTCACTTTTATTTTTATATCGAACTAGGGGTCGTATTACACCCAATGGTTTTACAGTTTCACCCGTGTAATATCTCAATATTAATTTACAAGGCTGCAGGGGAAGGTCAGAAAATAACCTATCGTAACAATCTCGACTAATACACGACACTGCACTACCGGTATCACATTCCATGCGTAAATCTTTATTTTGTATGTTTAACGTTATGTAGATAGGTTTACAATTTGATATGGATAATCGACAAATATCAACATGAAATACCTCGTCACTGTCCTCGTCCTCCTTGTTGTTTACAATCTGTGCTTCTACCTGATATTGCCCCACTAGATTGGGGCACATGCGCCGTAAGTGACCCTGTCGATTGCAAACCCTACACGCGTAGCGCACGAACTTGCACGTCGCCGCGTCGTGGTTGGCGCCACACACCCGGCACCGCCCCTGTGGTTCCGCTCGGTCCGCCGGCGCCGGCGCCGCCGTGCCGCGCGGGCCCGCGCGCCCATCGAGCACGCTCCACCGCCCCGCGCCTCGCCGGCCGCCGCGCTCCGCCACGCCCACCGTTTGCCTTCTCGCCGTGCTATGCTGGTACGCCACCGTGATTGTACTCGCTGCATCGCCCGACTTTTGTCCTTCTACGATAGCGGCGTCTTTTTCTGCCGACTCCATGCTTGCAGCTAACTTGTAAGCCGTTGCAAATTCTAATTTAGGTTCTGCGAATAGCCGTTGTCTAATACTCTCACTCGCTATTCCACACACCACCTGGTCTCTTAAACTTTCTTCAAGCCAACTTCCAAATTCACAGGTTTTAGACATTTTTTTAAGTACCGCCACGTACTCGGATACAGTTTCACCCTCCTTTTGTTTTCGCTGTCTGAATTTATACCTCTCGGCGAGCTCGCTAGGCTTGGGTTGTAAATGTTTTTCCATAATCTCCGCCAACTGTTCAAACGTCTTCATTTTTGGTTTACTTGGTGTACACAGGTTAACCAACAACTCGTAACCTTCGGCTCCCATAACGGTTATTAAAGTTGGCACGTGTAAGTCCTCTGGAATTTTGTTGACCAGAAAGTATTGTTCTAATCTTTCGATGTACAACTTCCAATCATCTGTATGTACGTTAAATTCTGCTATTTTCCCAATAGACATCGTGGATCGTGCCGTAATTACACGCGTAGTGTTCCTTCACGTCGCCACTGAGAAATATTATATTATGCAGGTAGGTACTTTGGTTGGAATGAAACAACGTCTCACTGTCACGGCATATATTCGCAGACTGGCGCTTGCGACCCAATTTGACATAACTATTATATACGTACAAATATTAACAATACATAACAGTGGGGTATGGGAGAACAATGTAGGTTGGCCATCAGGTGAGTCTAAGTTAAAAAAGCGAATAATACTATTTATTAGAATGGCTATATGACTCCCTCATTTACAAAAAAAAGTACAGATTGTGTTAAATTAATAGAAGGAAGAGAGGAAATGTTAACTAACAACAGTTGAATAGGTTGTCATGACTCAAGTGGAGCTGGAATAGCATCTATCCAAGCATTTTTATCTTTTAAATAATCTTCTATTGAATAATAACCTTGCGTACAAAGTGTTCGTTTTACCCAAGCTTTGAACTTTTTTTCACTAAGTTTAGTGACGTCAATGGGAATTTTGTTATAAAATCTAACACAGTGCCCCATGAAAGACGTGTGAATTTTTGACAGACGAAACTGCGGTAGGTCTAATTTATTTCTATGTCGTGTGTTATAGCAATGCCTATCACCTAGCTGATTAAAAAGATCTACATTTTTTCTAGTATACATAATGTTTTCATAAATATATTGACATGGGACCGTCATGATATTAGCTACTTTGAACAGTTCTCTTAAAGAGTCGCGACTACTCAAGTTATAGATGGCCCTAATAGCCCTTTTTTTGCAAGATAAAAACAGACTCAATGTCCGCTGCCCTACCCCACAATAATATACCGTAAGACATGACACTATGAAAGTAGCTAAAATAGACCGGAATGAAGTTATTCGTCAGAGAACCTAGGTTACCGACATAGCTCAGCGAATTAGCAAGCTAAAGTGGCAGTGGGCAGGTCACATATGCCGCAGAACCGATGGCCGTTGGGGCAGACTGGTTCTTGAGTGGAGACCGCGTGTCGGCAAACGTAGTATAGGGCGCCCTGTAGCTAGGTGGGGCGACGATATTCGTAAGGCAGCGGGCAGGGATTGGAGAAGGAGAGCTGAAGATCGAGCTCAGTGGCGTGCCATGGGAGAGGCCTACGTCCAGCAGTGGACTGACACGGGCTGATGATGATGATGATCCTACTTTCATTCTCCTTTTTACATACCCAGCTCTCGCTGCCACATAACAGCGTTGGGGCAAGCACTCCACTTAATTGTAACAAAGTTATAAAACACGCCTTTTTGATTTCACTCAAAACCAAAATCCAAATCCAAAGTATCCATCGCTTTACTAACCAGGGTGGGGTACTTCGTCAGTTTCATAATCATCATTGGCATCAAGTTTATCAGGGAGTTGAATTAATTTAGAAATTAAACCTTACAATAAGCATCTCAGTGGACGTTGACAAAATACTTTTATAATAAGTGTGAAGCTATAGCTTTATACTCTTCACTCTTCATACGACATCATTAAAGAAGAAGAATGATGTGATACTACATCACTCTTTTTCTTCTCTATAAGTTATAATTTAAAGAAAAAGAAGTAGAGTGATGTCGTTAATTTGTTTCAATTATAATACAAATTTAGTATTTGTGTAGATTCATTATTGCGTATTCTTATAATATGTTCATGACTTAAGGTAATGGTAACAAAGTTATAAAACACGACTTTTTTAATTCCCCAAAAGAATCCCCTCCCTACTTTCTTTCGCAGGTGATTCCAATTCCAGTTGCCATTATCAAAAACGAACTTATAGGTACTAATAATTATCATTATAACATTCCAGTATCTATGTAATTATTAAGAAGTAACACCTACCTGGTATAGGTTTTTCCTTATCCTGTTATTGTCTCATATAAGTACAAAAACTATATTAACCAGCTTCCACCTTTAATTAGGTTACAGAAGCGGTCTGCAAGGAATAATTCCGGTGTTGCCATATCAACACAGAAGTGGGAGGGAGATAGAATATTCCTTTTAGCAGTCCATTAATGAGAGAGATGTATTAGATTATAATAATATTAATTGGTAGTGATAGTACTGTGTAGCGGTTAATGTGATGTCTTTGTTCGGTGACTGTGAGGTTTTGGGTTCGATCTTAGAAGTGTAAACAAAATTTTAAAGAAACGTTGTTTAATCTTGTAGAGCAACAAGAGATAATGACGCAGTTGGGTAAACAAAAACACTTCTCACATCACGTCACCTACACGTCTTGGGTGACAATACTTTTGATCAAGAATAAAAATGACCATACCACAGCGAAGTGGTGATAAGTGTTACTGTAAGTAAATATTCTGAATCATCCCTATTCAATACTGTAACAAACTCCAATACTGTAATCCTGCCTAAACCTTAACTAGAATAAGTTAATAGAAAAACAGTAAAAATAATTTAAATTTTAAGAGGCAATTTTAAAAACAAGTTTTTATAGCAAATACACACATATATTGATTAGTTGAGGAGTTCCTTTCGGCTCTATCACCAGACCTTGGACACCATCCGGCTCTAAAGTACTTGTCAAAACAAATACATCGAATCCAAACACGACGGGGCTATATTAAGTAGTTGGGTGGTTCCATTGGCCATCTTTCGGCTTCATCAGACCCTGAATACTATCTAGTTGTATAGTACTTGTCAATACCAATCTAAGAAGCCTTAAAACGAGGGGATTCCATTGTAAAGTTCACATGTTTCTTTGGCCACCTTCCGACTCCATCATCAGACCAGCTCCATAGTACCATATCATCACATTGTCACCGACTTTACATACGTATGCCAAATTTCAGCTCAATCGGATACCCGCAAGTGCTTGAAAAATGGATTAAATACATTGCAAGTTAAATAAAATCTTATATAAAAAGCTGTTATACAGCTCGGTAATGGTGCAATTAAAACGGCCAATCGAAATTGGACGTGTATACACAATTTCGTATCTGACGTTGACCGTTGAGGAGTTATATCGTCTGGAGTCAATTCTGGGTATAGAATCGGGTAATGCTTACCGTCCAAAAGCATTGTGATCGGAATTAAACAAAAGTATAACTTCAATCTATCTATCTATCTATATCATCACGCCAGCTCCCTCGCGGGGTAGGAAGAGAGTACAGAGTTCCAACAGGTTCTTTCCTTACATACCTCTCTGGCTTCCTCCACTCTCATAGTTCGTCTCATACACACTCGCTGGTTACGGAGACTCTTGACTTGCCCTTCAGCTAAGACACGGTCTATTTGGTCATGGTAAGATAGTCTAGGTCTTCCCCGGCACCTACATCCTTCCACTTTCGCATTGTATATCTGTTTTGTCATTCTTTCTTCTGGCATTCTTTCTATATGCCCGAACCAACGGAGCATACCCTTTCTCATCTTTACACCGATACTATCTTTCATACCTACTCGCTTTCATATATATTTATAACTTCAACTCCGTAGTATATAAGGAAGTGGTTCTAATTCTGTTTTTATAATTTGATCTAAACAAACAAACATTACAAGATAAAGAAAAGACGTAAAAAGTGAGCTCGAATGTAAGACGTTACAATCGGGCTAAGTTTATCGATGATGACATACGGATCAGAGACGCGGTCTCTTACAATAGGTCACATAAAATAGCTCAGAGTTGCTCAGCGAGCTATGGAAAGAGCTATGCTCGTTTTTCTACGTGATGAAATCAGAAATGAGGAGATTCGTAGAAGAACCAAGGTCACCGACATAGCCCATAGGATTAGTAAGCTGAAGTGGAAATGGGCAGGCCTCATAACGCGAAGCTCGGACGGGCGTTGAGACAGAAAGATTCTAAAATAGAGACCACGTATTGGCAAGCGCATCATGGAACGGCCGCCTGCCAGATAGACCGACGATCTTGTGAGGATCGCAGTCGTTTGATGAAGGTGACATCGAACCGGCTGCCCTGGAGAGCGATTGGAGAGGCCGATGTTCAGCAATGGACAAGTATAGGTTGAGATGATGATGATGATGATGAAGTTATCTTAATGGCGGTGAATTTTACAATTTGTTTGCGATATATACATATAGTTTGGTAGGTATGTGAACAATTACTGTAATGATAAATAATATAGCGCCCACAAAACATGATTGCCTTTATCTGGAGCTGACAACCGCAGGCCATTGGATTTGAGTTGTATTGTTATATTAATAATAGATGCTTAGCTAATAGATGCTTATACTGGTTATTAAAACTGGGTACGCGTTTTTCAAAGAAAGCTTCTAATAATAACATATTATTATCACGCCAGATTCTTAGTGGTATAAGCACTGTGATCGATGCGATGTTTTATAGTTGTGGGTGCATAACATACCACTATGATAATCGAAAAAGAAAAAGTTTAGTTATTTGTTACAACTACAACTTATTTTTATTAGAACGAAGTTCTTTTACGCGGCTTACAGTAGATCGAACTGGCAGAAATCGACACGTTAGGAAAAAGCGTTACGCGGTTGGAAGTGTGCGTGCGAGTATCGAAATTCGAGTAGCATTGTGCGCGGCCAGAAGACCAATGCTCGTAATTAAAAGTGTTCAAAATGCATTCGATCTAATCTTAATGTCATAAATGTCGACTGTGTTCTCGTCAAATATCGACGTCAACCGAATCGAGATCGGACCGAAAGTTGAACGATACGTAAGCGGTATCATTATATTAAATACGTGAAGCAAAAACTTTGTACCCCTTTTTACGAATATTGCGCGGACGGAGGAGTACGAAATTTCCCACACTTATAGTTTATATCGAGAAGGAGTGCAGAATGCTAATTTTTCTTAAAATTATGCATAAAACATACATTAAATCAATAAAAAAAACATATTTGTGTGTTATGTTTAAAAAAACATTACACACACTACCATGTATTTGACACAATACACTTCAAATTATTTGTCTATAGTCTTACTGAATGTCAAATATAATCAGCAAACGATGAAAGAGTTTTTACAAAAAACATCGCTTACAAAGAAGTTTTGTATCATTAATTAAATTATCGAAATATGTATGTCAAGTTCAATGGACAGCATTTTGTTTTCGCATGTTTTTTTGTTAGAATAAAAAAAATAAAAAAAGGTATTCTTTATTTTAATCATTTTTTGTTTTTATTCGTTTTTATTTAAATTACATATCATTTGTTTGAAAAAAATAGGCAAATTGTGTACCATTGGCGAAATCTGTGATTATAGAAGTATAGTCTTTGACAATATAACCTTAATAATGTTCAAACTTATAATTTAAATTAATTATGATCAATTTTCGACCAATGGGCGTCCACTAGTTCCGATAAAATTTTGAATGAACAACAAAGATACAAAAGAAATGACGAATTTAAGATTTCAGTTAGATATTTTATATTAGGCTGCGTTAGCTGAGATAAACGAGTGATCAACAATATATTTTAAATAAAATATTGTATCCAAATTAGACTGAGATGATACTGAAATCGGATCAATATTTTAGTGGAGCAGTATACGAAATATAAGTAAATTCATAAACAAATCTCAATTCAGTCAATATCCGGTCTAAGTGTCAATTAAATACGAGAATTGGCCATCAGGTGTAACCCCAATAATAAACCCATACAAATATTACAGAAAGTAGTATTTTGTCATTTTTATTTTTGTACATAAAGAACTATGGGGTCTATCCACTATACCCGTTGATGTATCCAACTTTATTTATTTTAGGCATGGTAGGCTATACTGAATTGAGGGTTCGGAGGACACTAGCACTCGCATTGTACCTATTCAAAATACTATATCCAAATATACTAGCACGGATAGGTCTATGCGTCCCAGACAGGTACGTATACCGGCGCCGACGGCCGCAGCTGCTGCAGGTGCCGAGCGCGCGCACAAACCTACTGAAAGAGGCGTCTCTGACGCGCGCACTCCGTACCCTCAACCTTGTGGCGAACGAAGGAGACATGTTTTGTTAGGTTCTGAGTGAATTCACAAGAATAGCGCTGTTTGTTATATGTTATAAGCTGAAGTAATAAGGTACTCTATTGCATTAGGGAATACGCTGTAATGATAGTAGTAAGTTGGCAATAAATAAATAAATTAAATGTTTTTTTGTTATAGTTAAATAATAATTCACAATTTGGTATTTAATTTGTAATAAATTATTATTTGTATTGTGTATTTTAATGTCGTTGAAATCCTTACTTAACATGTTAGGTTTAAAAAAGGGAGTAAACAGAGAGGGAGAGGGAGCGGGAGACAAAGATAGGGAAATGGAGAGGGAGGGGAAGGGGGAGAGGGAGTTGAAAAAAGTACGTTTACAACGGTGATTCCACGACCGAATAAGTTTTGAATATTAAAACGTCATCATCATAAGCCCGTGTGAGTCCACTGCTGGACGTAGGCCTCTCCCATGGCACGCCACTGAGCTCGATCTTCAGCTCTCCTTCTCCAATCCCTGCCCGCTGCCTTACGAATATCGTCGCTCCACCTAGCTACTGGGCGCCCTATACTACGTTTGCCGACACGCGGTCTCCACTCAAGAACCAGTCTGGCCCAACGGCCATCGGTTCTGCGGCATATGTGACCTGCCCACTGCCACTTCAGCTTGCTAATTCGCTGAACTATGTCGGTAACCTTGGTTCTCTGACGAATAACTTCATTCCGGATTCGATCCCTGAGAGAAACTCCGAGCATATCTCTTTCCATAGCTCGCTGAGCGACCTTGAACTGGTGCACAAGCCGCACAGTGAGTGGCCACGTTTTGGCTCCGTATGCCAAATGCTGCCCAGCCCAGCTGTATCCGTCTCTTAACTTCCTTGTCGAAGTTGTTTTAACCTAGTTGGAGCACCTGCCCTAGGTATACGTACTCAGAAACAACTTCGAGGGGGGCTCCGTTTACAGCGATCGGTCCCGGGTCAACATGCTTGTTGATCATAACTTTAGTTTTATCTAAGTTCATCCGGAGACCGATTCGCTGAGACGAATTAGCAAGGCTGTCCAGCATCTGTTGTAGGTCTTGCAACGTTTCAGCCATGATGACGATGTCGTCTGCAAATCGCAGGTGAGAGATGTATGCGCCATTTATATCAAGGCGTAAGTCGTACAAAAGATATCACTATTTGTATTACTTCAAAAATGTTAGTAATATCGTCTAACATAAATTCATTTATTACTCCATTTATTGTTTAAATGCAAATTGTTAATATCTGATCGATTTAGTTGTTACCTATATACACACTAGTCATCTTAAGCTAACACCATTTTTTTTAAATAAGGGACAGATAACAGTTCCATATCCTGCGTTACATAAAAGAAAAAAAATCAACTAAGGTAAATTGATACTGGATAAACATATAACCCACAGCTTTCTCCACGGAATAAACTAAAATGTTGTTAAAAATAATAGTCATGTGCGCTGGCCGACCAGCATGTATTACACTAGAAAGAAAATCAACAACTAAAGATTGCTTCTTCCAGATGAGCTAAGTTTATTAATGATCATCTTTTTAAATTGATACTCCGAGTGGGCAAAGATGTCAACATCAGGAAAGTGCGTGTTATATGTTTCCAAGAGCCGACGTAGTGGGACCCGCACACCAGCATTAGTTCTGCACCTAGGTGTGTAGAACAAACAGGGTGCGCGAATCCCACACACCATCGCAGTTCTAGGTACAACATAACAAAAGCCATTCGTGAGGTCGTTACAGTCGAACTTATTATAACATAAGCCATAAAGCATCATACTCATAAGCATAATAGGCCTAGACTCCACACTAAACAAATCATAACGCATTAATAGTTGAGAATAGGGGATCCTAGTAAGAAAACATTTGTAGTGCATGAAACGCAGAAACTTTTTTTGCACCATTTCGAGCCTGTGAATATATTTGTGATAAAAGGGACTGCAAATTGTCCGTGGATTTGCGAACACGAGTACACAAGGTGTAACATATTTATCCTTAGATACTCTAATTAGAATATTTTCTAACGAATTCAATACAAAAATCAAACTTCCAATTTTAGGGAGTTTCCTACCATTTTCTGAAGCTCTTTGGTACCCATATCAACCACGACACCTGTACTTTTCGTGCATATTAAGGCATATGTATTAGAAATGCCATCAAAATCGTCGCTTTGTTTTGAATAATTATTAAATTTTGTTTAATACAGCGACTTGAACGAGTCACGGCAGTTTTTGTTAATTAATAAAAAAAAATGTAACGTACTTTAAAAATATTTGGAATTCAGTTGCCGATTTAGAACAAACTACTTTGAAGTTTGGCGTTTCTTTTGTTACACCTTGTATAAAGGCAACTTGGGTATAGGAGCTATAAAATCCGCAAATACAAAACAACGTAGTGAGACAATCGAGGCCATAAAAGGAATGTATTGACTTACAAGTAAGCGCTCTGTGCGGATAACTTACATGCCAATACATGTTTGTTATTCAATGCATTTGTTATTTCCAGATGCTGTTTGTTTTACGCGATCGTTTTCCTGTGTATCCATTTTGTTACATACGATTTTTTCGTTAAGATTTTGAAATTTTGGATTTTTGAAAGGGAAGAAACCAGAACGAATGTAAGGATTGTGGTTGGTAACGATGTGCTGGAGCAAGTGAATGAGTTTGTATATCTTGGATCCGCCTTCAGTAAGGATGGGAAATACACCGCTGACATAGAGAGAAGAGTGAGTGCAGGGAACAGAGTGAATGGTGCGATGGGAAAGCTACTGGGGAGCCGGCACTTAAGCCATAAGGCGCAGCTGGCCATACATAACGGAGTTCTTGTCCCAACGCTGTTATATGGTAGCGAGAGCTGGGTATGTAAGAAGGAGAATGAAAGTAGGATAAATGCGGTAGAAATGCGAGCTCTGCGGAAGATGTGCGGAGTGAAGCTGACCGACCGCATTAGCAACAGCATAGTAAGACAGCGAGTAGGTATGAAAGATAGTATCGGTGTAAAGATGAGAAAGGGCATGCTCCGTTGGTTCGGGCATATAGAAAGAATGCCAGAGGAAAGAATGACAAAACAGATATACAATGTGAAAGTGGTGGTGGAAAAAGTCAAGAGTCTCCGTAACCGGCGAGCGTGTATGAGACGAACTATGAGAGTCGAGGAAGCCAGAGGTATGTAAGGAAAGAACCTGTTGGAACTCTGTACTCTCTGCCTACCCCGCAAGGGATCTGGCGTGAGGTTATAGATAGATGGATAGATAGATTTTGGAATATAATAAAATGTTCAGAAGTTAAAATAAAGATGACTGAGATTGGTTACATTTTTTATTGGTTGTCTCAAACTTTAATGCACACAGTAGTGCTTCCAGTTCCAACTCTCGGCAACGAATGACGATGATACAAATGGGGCACAGCTGCGCCACTGATATTTGAGTCAATTGAAGTACTCATTATAGTTATTTCATAATTCAATAAAATATCACATCCGTTAGTCGTTAATCATTAGACGTTCTTATTAAAAATTAAATGATTATAACAGTTATATTAAATACATTTGAATACTCAACAATTTCAAACTCAAAGGGCACAAAGACGGACATTGCGGCGATTTATGGGAGACTTGTGTCCTGTATTGGACGACTTTCGACTATGATGATGTTTATACGTTAGTCTCCTTCACAGAAGATCTATCTATCTATCTATCTTTATCATCACACCAGATCCCTTGCGGGGTAGGCAGAGAGTACAGAGTTCCAACAGGTTCTTTCCTTACATACCTCTCTGGCTTAATCTCTCATAGTTCGTCTCATACACGCTCGCCGGTTATGGAGACTCTTGACTTGTCCTTCAGATAAGACACGGTCTAATCGGTCATGGTAAGATAGTCTAGATCTTCCCCGCTACCTAAATTCTTCCACTTTCGCATTGTATATATGTTTTGTCATTCTTTCTTCCGATATACTTTCTATATGCCCGAACTAACGGAGCATACCTTTTCTCATCTTTAAACCGATACTATCTTTCATACCCACTTGCTTTCTTACTACGCTGTTGCGAATACGGATAGATTGAGATTAAGAGTCATAAGATGACTTTTCTCACATAAACCCATATAAGGGCACTTTCTGTCACTTAATATGAGTTGCGTGCCTTTTAGCCGGCTTGATAAGTTCCAACAGCAAATAGCCACATACCTGCCTCTACCAATCCGCACCTACGTACATACCTTTCTCTTTTTCTGACCGCTGTCAGGCAAAGAGCTCTTTGCCCAGCAGTGGAATAGTACAGGCTGATTCAATCTCAAACTTTTAAATCCCGAATGAAAATCATCCAAAGCGAGCTTTCAAAATCCCGTTGTTACGCGTACATCAAACGTCATCTGAATGAAATCTCAATAAAAGCAGTGTATACAAGATGTATGGCTGCCACTAACCCTCGCTATGACCTCCCACATGCCGGCGGGATCACGACAAATTGTCCTTCGCCTGTTTTATGGACATCAATTTGTATAACCGATACTCCTGGGCTTTGGTCTAGGGAATCGACATCTTTGTATGTATATTCTGCTGACCGTATAATTTATGATCAGGGATGTGGTGAATATATTTATCCACGGATATCCGTTCCAAGATCCGTTTTAAAGTAACGGAAATGGATTTGGATACAGATCTTCTTTCCTCATCGGATATCCGATGAGTAGTGTGTATTCAAATCCGTACCTGTATAGTATACATATTGTAACCGCACAAAATAGGATTATTCTCATACACATATCAATTAGAGATGAAAACAATATTGGCATATAAACATTAGAATTAAGCATTTTTTAAATATTAAACTAATGAGAATTAAGTAGTAAAATACAACAAAAGTAATTATTAAAATAAATGGAGGAGAAATATTAATTATTTACTGAAAGATAATAATCCAGAAAGGAAAACAATACGGAGAATTTTAATGTACATTAAATTATAACAAAAAAAATGGTGAGATATTTTTTTCATTTACGAAACCACTGTAATGCGGCGTGTTTGATCAAAACAAATAAAGGCCCAGACTTTGCCCATCGGATATTTGATTAAGAAAATCTGTATTTGAATCTGTATCCGTCACATTCTAGTGGAACTGTAACGGGTCTTTATACTAGGCCTATCAGTAGTAATACCTATATATATATATCTATATCATCACGCCAGATCCCTTACGGGGTAGGCAGAGAGTACAGAGTTCCAACAGGCTCTTTCCTTACATACCTCTCTGGCTTCCTCTACTCTCATAATTCGTCTCATACACGCTCGCCGGTTACGGAGACTCCTGACTTGTCCTTCAGATAAGACCCGGTCTATTTGGTCATGGTAAGATAGTCTAGGTCTTCCCCGGTACCTACATCCTTCCACTTTCGCGTTGTATATCAGTTTTGTCATTCTTTCTTCGGACATTCTTTCTATATGCCCGAACCAACGGAGCATACCCTTTCTCATCTTTACACCGATATTCTCTTTCATACCTATTTGCTTTCTCACTACGCTGTTGCGAATACGGTCGGTCAGCTTCACTCCGCACATCTTCCGCAGAGCTCGCATTTCCACCGCATTTATCCTACTTTCATTCTCCTTCTTACATACCCAGCTCTCGCTGCCATATAACAGCGTTGGGACAAGCACTCCATTATGTATGGCCAGATGCGCTTTTCGGCTTAAGTGCCGGCTCCCAAGTAGCTTTCCCATCGCGCCATTCACTCTGTTCCCTGCACTCACTCTTCTCTCTATGTCAGCGGTGTATTTTCCATCCTTACTGAATGCGCATCCAAGATATACAAACTCATTCACTTGCTCCAGCACATCGTTCCCAACCACAATCCTTGCATTCGTTCTGGTTTCTTCCCGTTCAAAAACCATAATTTTGGTTTTCTTCACATTCAAATGTAAGCCATTTTTCATGCAGTCGTCTTTCATAACTGTGACTAGTGATTGCAGATCAGTGGCTGTTGGCGCTATCAAAACCGCGTCATCTGCATATAGTAGATGATTTACCACTAGATCACTCATTTGTACACCTTCATTCATCGCTTTCAGTCTTTGAAGACTTTTATCCAAATATATTATAAACAGTCTAGCGGACAACACGCAACCCTGCTTGACACCGATTTCAACGTCAAACCAGGGTGACATGTTACCACCCACCCGTACGCATGCCTTGCAGTCCACATAGGTGGACTGGACGGCCCGCAGCAGAGTGCCATTTATACCATACTCAGGCAAAATGTCCCAAAGTCTCTTTCGCACAACTCTATCAAACGCCTTCTCCAGATCCACAAAACCGCAGAAAATCTTCCGGCCCACTGCCAGATGCTTCTCTACGATGTTGCGAAGGGAGAAAACTTGATCCGAACATCCTCTTCCGGACCTGAAACCCCCTTGTGCCTCGCACAACATTCCATCGGACTTCTCGCGCATTCTCCTCTCAACAATTTTACCATACACCTTGGCTGCCAAGCTGATCAAACTAATGGCTCTGTAATTGGCGCAGTCATATTGTGAACCCTTGCCTTTGTACAAGGGTACAATGACTGCGCGGCGCCAATCTGTAGGGACCCTACCGGTCCTCCAGCAAAGATTTGCAAGGACCCGAAAGGCGTCCCGGACGCAAGTTCCACCATATTTGATCAACTCGGCAGATATCATGTAGAAAGTATAATGGCCCGTGTAACTACTGGTAGTAATACGGGAAACAAACGGGTAAAAAAATCTTGCCCGTATTACTATTGGTAGTACCACGGGTAAAGTGGGCTTCCCGTGTTACTACTGGGCCTGTCGGTAGTACTAAGGGCAAGAATTATTGCCCGTGTTACTACTGGTAGTAAAAGCTGGTAGTACCACGGGCAACAAACGATCACGGCTGGCAGAATTTGAACTAAAATAGCTGAAGATCGTCCTAAATAGCGTGGAGTTAAAGAGGCCTAAGGTCGACAGTGAACCGCTATAGGCTGTTGATGATAATGATAACATCATAATGAATCATATGATGTATTAATTTAAATCTGATTTTTAATAATCAGAGAGTACTTCTGGGCCTGGCGGTAGTAATCCTACTAATATTAATAAATGTGAAACTTTGTATATTTAGGTGTTTGTTACTGAATCACGCAAAAACGCCTGAATGAACTTGGATGAAATGTGCCACACAGATAGTTTATTACCTGGATTAACACAGGATATTTTCCATCCCGGATAAACGTAAGGTTTATTTATTTATTTATTATGGAAGTCCAACATCTTAATGCTATCTTATAATAACTTAGAATAACACCTGTGAGCCAATTATAGGACTTCACGTTTAGCAATAGTGTTACATTTCTGTTCTGAGCAAGAGTACAACTAAGGGTTAGTATTAACAGATCATACAGGGCGTAACATAACTAACTCAAGACCTGAAAGTAGTTTGTAGACTAGATAGATACTAGTAGCTAGATCGGTAACTGAATCGATATCAACAAATTTTTAAGTCATTTATTTTTTATTTATTATTAATTTTGTTCCTGTCTGAAGTTTATAGGAACGAAGTCACGGGCAGAACTGGTTTGGGATAATATTATTATTGCATGTATACTACTACTGGTAATATAACTCGTAAAATTAAGTTCCCGTCTCTCTACTGATACTACAAGTTAGTACACCAAACTATTATAATAAAAAAAACACACACCGTCACGCCTATATTCCCCAAGCGGGGGTGGCAGAGGTGTACTGAGTACACCCACGATTCGCCGACGATGTTAGGTCCCATGTAAAAGGGGGCGAGCCTATTGCCATATACCAGACTCCGGACTCATGCGGGAAAGCTTTTTTTTCGTTAGATAAACTTCATTTGTCCGACCTAGGATTTGAACTCAAGACCTCGTGATCACCAAGCGATGCGCTTTGCCACTAGACCAACGAGGCAGTCACTATTATAATATGCTAAATAAGTAGGAAACAATTAAACTGTTTTTTTTTCAGATTATTTCTATCCTATGATAATACTTTCAGTCCACGGTTACAAGTGCCAACATCGACTAGGAACAAACGACATACGAAACTTGAAATCCGTATCCGTATTCCCGGATATACACACTAATAATACGTATAATATAGACCGTGTCTTATCAGAAGGGCAAGTCATGAGTTTCCGTAACCGGCGAGTGTGTATGAGACGAACTATGAGAGTGGAGGAAGCCAGAGAGGTATGTAAGGAAAGAATCTGTTGGAACTCTATACTCTCTGCCTACCCCGCGAGGGAGCTGGCGTGATAATATAGATAGATAGATGGATAGATAATACGTATCCAAGTCTGTATCCGCGGATATACATTTAAAACGATTCAGCACATCACTAGTTATAATAAATTCTCTTCTTTTTCTTTTATAACAACGTAGCCCCGCTGTATAAATTATTCCGGTGTCGTGGGTGTGCTTACAGACACTAAATTTACATAAATAAACACCAAGACCGTAACAGATATTTGTGGGTCACACTACACTGATGTCTACCCCGCAAGGGTAAAACAGATAGACATTAAAAAGAAATAAAAATAAACACCGGAAATAGTCTCGGTGTAAAGATGAAAAAGGGCATGCTCCGTTGGTTCGGGCATATAGAAATATTGCCAGTGGAAAGAATGACAAAACAGATGTACAATGTGAAAGTGGAAGGATGCAGAGACCGGGGAAGACCTAGACTATCTTACCACGACCAAATAAACCGATTATCTGAAGGAAAAGTCAAGAGTCTCCGTAACCGGCGAGCGTGTATGAGACGAACTATAAGAGTCGAGGAAGCCAGACAGGTATGTAAGGAAAGAATCTGTTGGAACTCTGTACTCTCTGCCTACCTCGCAAGGGATCTGGCGTGATGTTAGAGATAGATAGAGAGAGGCTGTCACGCCTATATTCCCCAAGCGGGGGTGGAAGAGGTGTACTGAGTACACCCACTTTTCGCCGACGATGTCAGGTCCCATGTAATAGAGGGCAAGCGTATTGGCATACACAATTCCAGACTCCGGACTAGTGTTGTAAAAAAGCTCGAGTCGGCGCTTGAACGCTCGCTTTTTCTACGTGTTTCAACGCTCGTGAGCGTCGACTCAGCGCTAAACGCTCGACTTCAGCACTCACTTTTACATCACTACTCTGGACTCATACTGGGAATTTTTCATTAGAAAAACTACATTTTTCCGACCTACGATTTGAACCTCGTGATCACAAAGCGATGCGCTTTGCTACTAAATCAACGAGGCAGTCATAGATAGATAGACAAACTACAAAAAATTAGCCCGTGCAGGGAACAAACCCGCGACTACTAGATTCAGTGGGTGGAGCGGCTTAAGCTTTTAAACACTGGACCCATCCGTCGTCAAAAATAAGGTAAGGTTTTGCCACATAGCCGACGCAGCACGACGGGAGCGCGACGTTGGCGCGGCTTGGGGAGTTGAAATGTACGAGAGACGCCACATAGCGCAGCCACGCTCGGCGCAACGGCAAACGTCACAACCGAACGTAGCCATGCGCTTCCGTCGCGCTACCGTCACGCTCCGTCGGCTATATGACCAAATCTTTATCGTAGGAAGGCTACAGAGGAAAAATAAAAAAAAAACAAGTAATCAGAGTACAAAATCAAACGTTCGCAAAATGAAAAATAATTGAGGTAGAACTGTACGCCATTTTGAATCTCCAGGGAACCATTTTCTCGTAATTGTTACTAATAGTGTACAGGACGACGTCTTCATGATGTATATAAAATAGATATTGTAATAGATTAAGTTATAGTATAGTATGTAATAGATTTAGTAACTAGCACATAAGGATTAAGTAATACAATTAGAAGAGTCTAACCCTGGAAAGGGATAGGTAGAATTAAAAGAGTTTTACCCTAGAAAGGGATAGATAATTGTAATGTGTAATTGGGTTATTAGACCTATAAAGCTCGTTGCAAAGCCCGCTAGTTGTGACTCAATAAAATTGTACCTAAGCGCGCGCGACATCGCGCCGCGCACGTTCGAGCGACTGGGAACCTATATTTTGAGAAGAAACTCTGCGCGTCTGTCTGAAGAGGGTCACAACTGGTGGGTGGAGCACTGTTTCAACAATTGTTTCATTTGAATCTTCCCCCGTGACGCATACTGGCCAGAACTGTAACAGGGCGCACGACGTACTATATTCGTCCTGTTCAAATAGTCTTAGATAATAGTCTACTAATATTGAAAACTAGCTTCTGCCCGCGACTACTTGACTTAAGACAGAAACCTAACATTTTTCCGAGATGAAAAGTATTCTATGTGTTAATCCAGATAATAATGTGTGGCAAATTTCACCCCAACACGTTCAGCCGTTTTTCTTTTTTGAGTTACATACAAACTTGCATTCATATTACTAGTTTCTGCCCGCGATTCCGCGTTGACTTTAGTCAGGAACGTAACATTTTTTCTGGATAAAAAGTATCCTTTATATTAATCCAGCTAATAAACTATCTGTGGGGCAAACTTCATTCTAATCCGTTGAGCCGTTTTCGCGTTATTGAGTAACAAACTTCCTAACATACCAACTTTCACATCTGGGCGCACGGTAGTGCGACGCCAAGACGAGCCAAGCGAAGCGCAAGGACACTACTACCCATTCTCGAAGCACTCCGTCGTTTTTTAAACCCTCGTAACTTGGGTACCAAAACGCCGCCAAAACCATAAAGGGGAGCATAAATGAGATCAGAGCAGCCGGGGGGGAAGTCCGCCTCTTTTGGCTCAAAGCGCACGTGGGGACCGCCGGTAATGAGCGCGCCGACCATCTGGCAAAATGGGCGGCCCAGGCGTCCGCCACCCACCCAGACTACAACAATATACATACCCCTGTCATATGTCAAGAAAACCATCAGGGAAGAGTCCTCTACTGAAGTACCGCAACAAACAAATACCAATCACTGTAACAACAAATAAAAAAAAAGTAAGCGACATGTACCATACGAGTGCATATAAAAGCAACTACTAACAAAACATAAATTAAACAAAAAAAGGTGCGGGACAAACCGGGCCCGCAGTGTCTAATTATAAAATAATAAAAAGAAAAAACTAGGATTTGGATAAATAAAATTCTCGGGATATGATGTCAATAATGGACTCATTAAACATATGAAGTTTCAATTGCATAGCTCTTATACTTTAGATTTTATTGATATCTAAACACCCCGATTTCGTCACTGACTCACTGATGATTCAAAATTTTTAGAGTACTTCCTGAAGTCCTAGAAAGCTGAAATTTGGAATGTAAGCTACACACATGATTTCGAAAATACAGAGGTGCGTGTATGGGTTCGAACCCAAGACCTCTGACTTTCCAGTCCAACGGTGTAACCACTAGGCTATCACTGCTTCATGGTGTATGATATTATCCACAAAATATTAGATGGTATAGGACCTCAAGGAAACATTAGTTTATTGCAATAGGGAGTTACTTCTATCCTACCTAATATTATAAATGTTAGAGTTTAGTTGTTTGTTACACAATCACGCAAAAACGGCTAAACCGATTTGGATAAAATTTTGCACACAGGTAGTTTATATCCTGTATTACTACTTTTTACCCCGAAAAATGATAGGTTCTTGTCTGAAGTCAACGCGGGCTAAGTCGCGGGTAGAAACTAATATCTCAATAAATAAGGAATAATACACCTTATCTCATCCCAATAACTTTAAAACAAAATAATTATAAAATATTACATTCAAAGTTTCATTCCGTTTACATACATTTTGTTCTATCTTTATTTTTATATATACACACCGGCACGCCTATATACCCCAAGCGGGGGTAGCAGAGGTGTACTGAGAACACCCACGTTTCGCCGACGATATTAGGTCCCATGTAATAGAGGGCGAGCCTATTGCCATATACCGGGCACAATTCCAGACTCCGGACTCGTACTGGGAATTTTTCGTTAGAAAAACTACACTTGGCCGACCTAGGATTCAACCCAGGACCTCGTGATCACAAAGCGATGCGCTTTGCCACTAGACCAACGACGCAGTTATATATACTTTTATAAAAAATAGGATCATTTGTAAACAAACAGTATATTTGGGAGTCTCCCATTGTTACGGCCTTAACCTCAGCCCGCCCCACATACGACTGAGAATTTTCTGAGGATTTTTTCTCTGCGAAAAAAAACAAAAAAGGTTCCTTGTAACGCAGAGCAATATGACCGAATACAATCTAAACCTAAGCGTTATTTTAACCAACAATAGAGCGAATCACGATGACCTAGAGTAAATGAAAGTATAATAGAAATACAGTCTGACAGACAGGTGTCCAGACTGCGACTAACTTGATTTAATATTTAACCACTAATTTTGGGGATCTATACAAAATTGACACACCTATACAAATGGACACTTACGGAGAGACTAGTCCACCAAATGAAAGTTGCTCAGCGGGCTATGGAGAGAGCTATGCTCGGAGTTTCTCTGAAAGATCGAATCCGGAATGAGGAGATCCGACAGAGAACCAAGATCATCGACATAGCTCACAGGATCAGCACGCTGAAGTGGCAGTGGGCTGGCCATATTTGCCGAAGGACCGATAACCGCTGGGGCAGACGTGTTCTCGAGTGGAGACCGCGGCTTGGCAAACGTAGTGCGGGACGCCCTGCAGCTAGATGGAGCGACGATATACGGAGGGTGGCTGGTTGGAGGAGAAGAGCCGAAGATCGGGCTCAATGGCATGCCTTGGGAGAGGCCTATGTCCAGCAGTGGACTGATACGGGCTGATGATGATGATGATGATACAAAATTGATGGCTGTTCCAGCCGTCATACTCGTGAACGGGTGCTGCTTGTGGGGACTGGTGCATCTGGAATCCTTTAGACACTCTTTACTTATAACATCATTAGATTCATATCTGGATCGTAAGGCATCACACTGGAGCTAGATCGTTTACTATTTAAATGTAACCTAAACATTGTGTGTGTGTGTGTGTGTGTGTGAATGATGTACGCTGTTGGCCACGAGGCCTTTACAGCTTCACCGGACTAAAAGGCGAGCGTGCAACCACTACGCTCTAGCCAGCCAGAAGGGCAAGAGGCGACATACTCGAGGGCGCCTCGAAGAGGCGCCCTCGGTTGGGACAGTCGCTGTAGGGGGACGGGTGCACTACTAAGTGCACCGGTCAACCGCCGGCTATGGGAGGGGATTTACTACTACGTCGTCGTCGTCGCCCGTATTCTGAGCGGAAAGAAGGGATGACAAAGCATCGGGGGGGTCGGTGAGAACATGTCGCGGCCGGCGGTGGCGGCAGGGGTCGGGGGGGAGATCGTAGTCGGCGGTGGCTACGATTAACGGATTCGCATGGGTAGATGCGTTCGCGAAGTGACGTGTTGACGCCTTTTTAATAAAGGCGCGAATAGGTTCGAGATCTAGATCGGAGTGGAGGTCGACGTTCCGTACGAACCAGGGGGCTCCTACGGCTTTACGGAGGAAGCGGTTTTGAACCACTTGGAGTTTATCGATGTGAGAGGGGGCCGAATGCCCGAACACAACACACGCATAAGTCATGATGGGTCTAACGCAAGTTTTGTAAAGTGTCACCTTATTTCTAAGGGACATTTTACTCCGCTTGCAGATTAACGAATGGAGACGACCGAGCACAAATGATGCTCGGTGACGGACCCGCTTGATGTGCGGGCCGAAGGACATGGTACTGTTTAGGGTGACCCCTAGATATTTGACCTCTTTGACCCAGGGAATGGGTCGGTCGAACATGGTCACTTGGCCGAGATTACTTCTAGGGCGGCGCAGGGAGTGGCGCGGGGTGGCACCCCTGGAGAAGAACACCGCAGCGCTCTTGTCCGGGTTCACCTCAATACGCCACTTCCTGAACCAATTCCCTAGGGAATTGGCGGATGCCTGAAGGTGTCTGGTAATGAAACCCTTATTCCTATGCGAGACGTAGAGAGCGGTATCATCCGCGAATAGGGCTAGATGCGCCTTACTCGAACGAGGAATGTCGTTCGTGTAAAGGCTAAACAGGAGCGGAGAGAGAACTGAGCCCTGTGGGACTCCAGCACTGATGGAGTGGGAAGTGGAGCGCGTCATTTCGACGCGATAACGGAAGGCGCGATTCGACAAGAAGTCTCGTAAGATGAGCACGAGTCTGTCCGGCACACCCAATTGGTAGAGCTTGTAGATCAAGCCGTTGTGCCAGACTTTGTCGAATGCCTTCGCGACATCTAGGAAGAGGGCGCCCGTGTAGATGGGTTTGGGTCTATTGAGACCGGAGAGGATGTGCTCCGTGATGCGGTGCACTTGGTGGACGCAAGAGTGTTTGGCTCGAAAGCCAAACTGCTCGTCGATAAGGATACCCCTGGACGTTTCGAAGTCCTTGAGCCTCGCCAGAAGGAGGCGTTCGTATATCTTGGCCAGGGAGTTGAGGAGACTGATAGGGCGGTAGCTCGCGGGGAGATTGCGAGGTTTGCCGGGCTTGGGAATGCCAATGACGTCCGCCTCCTTCCACTTAGCGGGGAAGGTGCAGTTCGTCATGGCGGCGTTCAAGATGGCCACCAAGAGGCAGATGAGTTGGGCGGGCAGGCATTTCAGAACGCGATTCGAAATACCGTCAGGGCCGGGGGCTTTTTTAGATTTAAGACCCATAATCACATCTTCGACCTCCGTTTGCGTGATAGGAGGCAAGGAATCGACGGGGGGGAGGGATGCCCTGCGCTCGACTTCCCTGTCTACCGCGTCGACGTGGGACTGGTCGACGGACTGAGAGCTGGGGGCGCACTGGCTCTCGAGGGAGTCGGCGAGAAGCTCGGCCTTTTCGTCGTCGTCGAAGGCTGGGGGCGCTGCGCCTGAAGGGCGGGACAGCGGGGGCATGTCAGTCGTGGAGTCGGATTTGAGGCTACGCGCCAGCTGCCAGTAGGCCAGATGCGACGGCGCGATGCCCTCTAGGAGGACACCCCACCGTTCCTCCCGGACCTCCGCGACACGACGCTTTACCTCTCGTTGTAAAGCGCGCATCCGGGCCCGATTGGCTTCGGTGGGGTAGGAGCCGTACGCTCGGATGGAAGCATTCTTGGAACGAATGAGATCCCTAACATCGTCCGGCAGTCGAAAGCGGTTGAGGTAGAGATCTTCCGCCTCGACTTGCTTGGACGATCGACTGACAGCCGATCGGATGTGCTCGGTGAAGGCATCTACGGCCTGATCGGTGTCCTGAGGGGACGGGATGGAGTCCGAGCTGAAAGGCAGGGGGGGAGGGTCGGCATCCGCCAAGGCCGTGCTTAGCGCATGCCAATCCACCACCGTCTTTTTGGGTCGCTGAGGGGCGGAAGGGGGGGAACCGAGTCTCATGACTACAGGTCGATGGTCAGAGTCGAGTTCCTGGACTACTTCCAAGGAGTGCAGCCGTAGGGTGACACCCTTCAGAAGCGCCATGTCCAGGACGTCGGGTCGGTGATTGGGATTGTTAGGATAGTGGGTAGGGTGCATGGGTGCGATGACGTCAAAGTCGAGAACGTCGACCAGGGCGTCAAGGCTCCTACCGTTAGGGGAAGTGGTGAGACCGTTCCAGGCCACGTGTTTGCTGTTGAAGTCGCCCGCCAGAATGACGGCGCTTCCCAGATTGAGGAGTGCTTCAAAGTCACTCCTGAGAACGGATTTAGTGGGGGAAAGGTAAACGGAGGCGATCACGATGGGCTGGTGCCCCGTGAGAGAGACGCGACAGACCGAGGCGTCGATGTTGGTGAGCGCGGGGGGATCGAGAGGGATGCAGTGCAGGGACCTCCTGTAGTAAATGAGAGTACCGCCTCCGCGGGAGCCGATTCTGTCATTGCGCACGAGGTTGTAGTTTGCGATCCTAGGATCGCGTTGTGCGGGCTTTAGGAAGGTTTCCTGCACGAGGAGGATATCAAGTTGGTGATCTCGGAGGAAATCAGCAACCTGATCTCGCTGGGAGCGAAGGCCATCGGCGTTAAAGAACGCCAGGGATAGGTTGTGGGGCTTTAGGCGGGGAGATCGTAGATCCATTATTGGGTGCGGGGGGGTTGGGTTTTGAGGGACGCCAGGACGTCATAGACGTCCCTGTATTCCGCGGCCAGGAAAACCTGGTCCGCCAAGTTGGTGGCGGCGCGGAGACGAAGGGCGAGTTCGCGGACTCTGGGGAACAGTGCGGGGCTTATAACCGCCGAGACGCTCATTATCAGGTCGACGTCCTGACTGACGTTAGTGGGCGGAGGGGGACAAGCCGCCACCGGCTTCCGTGTCGCGGGAGCGCGGGGAGCCGTGGTCGCTGGCGCAGAAGGCACCGGACGAGGGTGCGCTGAGGGCGCGGGGGGGTGTTGCGCTGAGGGCGCAGAGGGGGGGGCAACCGCGCGGGGGCGGCGGCGGCCGCCGCGCCTCGCCCGGCCGCGCTTCCCCTTCGGGGCCTTGGGGCAACCGCGATAGTTCGCGGTGTGCCCCTTGGTGCCGCAGAGGACGCAGCTGGGGGGCTCGGCCGCCGTCTCCTTCGAGCGGGCGCACTGGGACGTCGCGTGGTCCCCGATGCACTTAACGCATCGAGGGCGCGCGTGACAGTTTCGGGCAGATGGCAATTGTGGCACTGCCCGGGCGTGCCACGTTTGTGGGGGGCCTCCACGGAGAGGCCAGATATATGGCACACGGCCTTCAGGTCGAAGACCCTACGGCCGGACTCGGTGCGGTCGAGGACGACCAGCACCATGTCGTACGCCTCCTTGGAGCGCCCATTGACCATTCTGTGCACCTGGCGCACAGGAAGGTCCTGGGACTGGAGGTCGGCCTTGATGACGGCGGTGTCCAGCTCCCTCGGGACACCGCGGATTACCACCCTGAGCTCCCTTTCCTCCTCCAGGGTGTATGTGTGATAAGCGATCTTGTTGGATCGCAGGAACGCGGATAGCCGTCGGTGGTCGTCCGAAGACGCCACCTTGACGGCTATGCCTTGCGCGGTGGAACGCGCGTGCGTGTAGTTTATCTGGCGATTATATATCGCCTTGGAGATGCGCTCCCAGGCGCTCTTGTCCTGAATGACAAGCGGCGGGGGAGTGATGTTCGGACGTGCGGGGCGCGCGAGGGGGGAGGCCCTCGCGGCCGCGTCGGGAGACGGAGACGGCTGGGAGCCGGAGGGGCCGGGAGAAACGGAAACGTTTCCGGCCTTTTGGATTTTGGGTGGCGGCGAGTCGCGCGGTTTGCGCGCCCGCTTCCCATTCGCGATGGGAACGAAGTCGTCCTCCGACGAGAGCGACGGGGACGGGGACCGGGCGGGGGCGGTGCGTCGCGCGGTCGCGCGCTCGACCTCCATGTCCGAGTCCGAGAGAGGCTCGGACCCGCATGGCGAGACGGGGCGGTCGGCGGGGGTCTGGGGCGGCGCGACTAAGTCAGTTCGCGGCGCGGCGAACGGAGTCGCGGGGCGCGCAGAAGGCGCGGGGTGCGCGGGGCCGGGGGCCGACGTGCGCGCGGGCGACGCGTCGGGCGAGGCGGGCGAGTACGTCGCCCTGAATTCCCGGACTATGTCCGGGCAGCGTAGGACGATGTACTTCGTGAGCTCCCGGACGAACTCCGGAGGGAAGTCTTCCGCTATTTCTAGAGGGGAAATGGCAGGGCGAGTGAACTAAAAAAAAAAATAAAAAAGGGCCCTAAGACCCGGGCGTGAACGTTGCCCTGATCCCCCCACCGGGCAGCGGCGGGGGGGTGGCACTACCGGGGAGACGCGGTGTGCCCCTTCGCCTTAAGGGCGAACGGGCGGCACCAAACCCTAGCTGCTCCGGGGCGAAGAGAACCGCCGCACGGAGAACACTAATATCGAAAACAGTTATGAAACTCACCGTTGAGAAAACAAAGACCGCGGGAGGGCCGGCCGCGCCGTTGGCCGACGCGGCTGCCTAGCAACCCACGTGATTGGTCACGCCGGGCGATACGCGAACCGTACCTACACGGGACGCAAAAGCATCTTAAACATTGTATCCACACAATATGACTGAAAAAAAGAAAAGTAAAGAAAGAGAAGTAAATAAAAAAGACAATCCCGCTGAGTTTTTCGCCGGATCTTCTCAGTGGAGGCCGCGTTCCAATCCGGTGGGAGATAGTTGATAAATTAGACTAAAAAAATGTTAATTGACTATTTGTAAGAATGCCTTATACAAAAAATAAATTATTTAAATTTGAATTCAAATGTTATACAGATGTAAAGTTGTATGTAGGACGCGCTCGTAGCGCTATGCGACCGCGGTGTTCTTACCGATTACCAAGGTTAAGCAGCGTTTGACTCGGTTGGCCCGAGATGGGTGACCGTTTGTGGCATTTTTATGTTCGCGCGTCTCCGTGCTTCGGAAGGCACGTTAAGCCGTTGGTCCCGGCTACCACTTAATGTGGTAGGCGTTAAGCCGAGTTGGAAGCCTTAAAGGCGACTTGATAATTTCCAACAGCAGGTGGCCACCAACCTGCCTCCACCAATCCGCACTGGGTCCGCGTGGTGGAGTATGACCTAATCTCTTTCACCTCGATTAGTGAGAGAAGGCCTTTGTCCAGCAGTGGGCAATATAGGCTGATATTATTAAAGTTGTACGAACATAAGTTTGTATGTCTATTAGAAGGTGATTTCGGGGACTATTTATCCGAATCACTCGTTTGTCTAGTGGCGTAAAAGGGAATCAAATTCGCCCAACCAACATGGAACAGCTTACAGTTTAACGTTGGTTTATTTAAGTTTTACAGTAGACATGTGTCGATCTTTACTAAAACAATACAGTTATATAAAACATTAATGAAAACTACAAGATTCGAAGCAGTTGTACAGAAAAAAATGCCTTGTTTTTATCTAAATCTTACATTCACCAATTAGTAAACTCAATCTTAAATACAAGTATTTTTATTTCGTATAAGTTCTTACGTCTTGCATTTACATATTTTTTTTTAAATACTAATTTACCACTGGATTGGAATACGACTTCCACTGAGAAGATTGTCTTTTGACTCACCGGGCTTGTCTTTATTGTCAAATTGTTTATTCACTTTATACCATTGCACTTCATTCCATCCAAAATTAAGTATGAGAGTGCTATACTGCCTATCCTGCAAGGGATCTGGTGTGATGATATACATAGATAGACAAAAATAGTAAAAAATAAAAGCTTCAAATCCGTACATCTATTTTTCAACATTAGATAGAATAGATAGATAGAATACACTTTATTGTACACCAACATAAGCAATAACAACAAACAAAAAAAAAAAAATATACACATACAAGTGGTAGCACAATTGGCGGCCTTATTACTAACAGCAATCTCTTCCAGGCAATTCTCCACAGAGAAAGGTTACATACTTATTACACTTCAAAAAAAGAAAATAAAAATAGAAAAAATTAAACCATCTGGCATACTCGTAGCCCAAAACAGTGAATATGTCTATCAATCAACAGTACTTAAACCTTTAAAAAATATTTTTATAGTCTAGTCTAGAAAAATAAGCCATTAATTCAGAACTAAATGGACTGAAATGATCAAGATTAATTATATCTACTATCGGTAAGAAATGTTTTAGAAAAAGATGTTTATGAGAAATTATACGAGACTCGAGCGTGATTGATCGATGGTTAATTGACTTAAAACAAAATAAGTTTTATTTGCTGGTGTAAATATAATCAGTACTGTACCACTGCTGGTCAATGACCTTCTCTCACTAATCGAGTTGAGAGAGAAAAGGACTCGTGCGGATTGGTGGAGGCAGGTTTGTGTGCACTGGCTGTTAAAAATTATAAAGGCGTCTATAAAGCTTCCAACTAGCCATATTTAATCTAGTGGTAGATGTACTATACTTATATACTCACCCATTAAGATTACAGAAGAAAGTCATAGACCTCCACTTTTTAATGTAACATCTCAAATTGCATTTTAAAGTCCATTCAGACCCTGCAGGATCTCCCAACAGCGATCAGACTTAGACAATGGAGAAAAAAGAAATCCCCACTGCATTACTTTGTCCCATGTCAGGAACAACTAGCGCCAAGGCACCGACTACCATGGCCAGCGTGGAAATCTTCAAATCAGCTGCGCACTCAAGTAGATAGATGCAGGCAAAATCTGTGCACATAGGGCTTCAGAGATCCAAATTTAACACGCTGTGATTGTGGTGCAACCTCAGAGACTATGTCGCACCTTCTGGTCTGCCCTCAGTGCCCCACTAGTTTTTTTTCTTTTAAAAAACGGAGCCCCACAGTAGGAACAATTCCTGTGTCGTGGGTGCGTTTACAAACACGAAATTCATATGCACAAACATCCGGGCCGAAACAAACATTTGTAGGTTACACAAAGATTTGTCCCGTGCGGGAACCGAACCCGCGACTTCTCGATCCAGTGGGCTGAGCGGGTTAAGTTCTTAATTACTGGACCAAGCCGTCCGCCGACTGTACTGTACTGTACTATCCTGTATAAGGAGTTGAGAGCTGAGCGCGGCCATAGACAGCGCGATTATGCTCTCACCACCAACTCACTCACTTAGAGGGACGAATATGAACCAATGACACGGAAAAAAGAAGAAGATCTGACATATTGTTACGTTTGACTAAAATATAGCCTGTCTCACCCAGACCATAATAACAAATTGATTGATTCTATTAAGACACCTCGTTAATCGAAACCTGGTGAATAGTTAAGGCGCTAAGATGGAACATACGTAAATAGGAATACACACGTGCTAAAAATATAACTCATTTTGGCTTTGCCTTAGTAGGGTAAAATCCTAATCATTTTGACATTTGTCAGTATTTTATTACTGGTGTATACAAATTATTTACTCTTTACTTTTGATTTTCTTGACTGAAAGACCTGTACCAGCGTAAACGGCGTCCGAGGAACGATCAAGATTAATTATTCCCACTTTAATTATGAAATCTGTTGGGGATTTTTATTAGAAATTATACTCCGGCTGAAGATGATTGATCGTTTATTAATTGACTTTCAACTTTTGTTATGTCGGTATAGTAGCTTGTTTATTTTGTATTCTTTGTTTGAAAGTAAACAATTTGGGGGTGATTTTAAACAACCTTTATTAATGTTGAAATCAATACACGGATACAAAAATATAGGGCCTATTTGTGAACCTCATGTTAGTTTTTAGTAACAAATAAGCCTATTTCTTCTCACTGTTGAGCCAAATTTCTCTAACAAATAGAGGTGACAGATATTTTAAACTCAAACTGAAATAATTTGTTTTGCATAAGCCCTGCGGGGGCGCTTAAAAATAGTCAATTTCCTAACTTAACTTATCATCTACCCCCGGATCGGAACCGGCCTCCACTGAGAAGATCCGGCAAAGAAACTCAGCGGGTTTATTTTATTTATTTACTTCTATTTTCTTTTTTTCCATAATATTGTGTGGATACAATGTTGACGTTACAGTTAAATAGTTTACTAACTAACTCCAGTGTGAGCCTTACGATAGAGATATAATTCTAATGATGTTATCTGTAGAGAGTGTCTAAAGGATAGGGATTCACGAGCATGACCGCTGGAACAGCCATCACTCATTACACTATTATTTGGTCATAGTTTACCACACGGGCCCAGTCCGGTTTGATTGAGATAGATGTGTTGCCACCTATAGACGGAACTTATCTATATAAGGCTTCCAACTCTGCTTAAGGACTACGACATCAAGTGATATACAGGACTAATGCCTTGAAGTGCTTACGAAGATGATTGATATGAAAAATGTCATAAACGGTCATCCAACTAAGACCGACCGAGCCGAATGCTGCTTGACCTTCCTGATCGCTAAGAACACCAGACCACTGAGTTATTATGAACTAGATATGTCATGTCATACAAAAAATGGTGCGCAACTTGATGACCGCTTGGAGAGCGAGGATCAAGGGATGTTTATTTATTTATTTATTATTAAAGGTACATCAACAATATACATATTATAATCATACAACATAGGACGATAAGATATTGTTCTTATATGCATATCAATTAGAGATGTACACAACATTGATTAAGATTTTGCATATTACATTAGAATTAACCAATTATAAAATATCACACTAATGAGAAGTGGTAAAATACATTAATTGACAGTGAAATGAATGAATAGTTATTAATTAATTATTAAGATAATAAGAAAAATAAATTTATTATATATGAAAATTAATTAATTCATAAAAGTTAATCATCCAGAAATTAAAATTATACGGAGAATTTTAATGTATATAAGTTATGAAGAAATAAAATGTTGAGATAATTTTTTCTTAAAATTATGTAAAGTATCGTGAAAAATTTCAAAGTTGGTCGAGTCTTTGCAAATGGCATTGTACTCTGAACAGGATCGAGCTAGAGGAGAATTCCGTCTAACACTGGTTCTGAATAGCGGTATGTGGAAAGATCTAGTTATAGGTTGTCGGGGGATTCTACAAGGTGCAGCGAACGCAATGTTTTCCAGTAGATAATTGCAATCTATCTTGCCACTAATAACCTTATTCACGAAAACTATGTCATGGATTATACGTCGGTGTTTAAGTGTGTCCATTTTGAGATATTTTAGCCGGTCGTTATATGGGACTCTATGTGATATTCCTGGTGCTATGAAAACCAGATGTCGAGTAAACATGCGCTGGATGCTTTCTATGCGCTGTGACTGAACTGTATATATGGGGCTCCAAACTACACTTGCGTATTCGAGATGACTACGTACAAGAGAGTTGTACAGAATTATTTTTGATCTTGGAAGACGAAATTCTTTAGTGTTTCGTTTTATGAACCCGATAATATTGGCAGCTTTCTTGACAACCTCATTTATGTGATGATTAAAGTTTAATTTGCTGTCCAAATTAACTCCCAAGTCCTTAATTTCAGATATTTCTTTAAGTATTGATCTGTCAATGCAATATGAGGACCGCGTAGTTATTTTTTTCCTTGTAAACTTTATATGACAACATTTATTTACATTGAGAGTCATACCGTTCGTCCGGCACCAGTCCCTAATGTTGTCAATGTCGCACTGGATGAGATGCGTGTCCGATAATGAGTACACTGTTTTGTATATTTTCAGATCGTCAGCATATAATAAGAATTTTGAATGCTGAATTCTATTTACAATGTCATTGATAAACACAGAAAATAGGACTGGTCCGAGATGGGAGCCCTGTGGTACTCCGGAATCCGCATAATAAACTTTTGAGTCATATCCTTTTACAGATACAATCTGAGGTATCTTTTCAAGATAAGAGTTAAACCAGCGTATTAGGTTTCCATGTATGCCAAGTGCATTTAGCTTTTCTATTAATAGAGAATGATTAACTTTGTCGAAAGCGTTAGAGAAATCAGTATAGATTGCATCTACTTGTTTTCCTCTGTCGATTTCCCTTGATAAATATGTTACGTATGACACTAAGTTTGTGTGTACTGAACGACCCGTCCTAAATCCGTGCTGGGCATTTGTTAGGGTATTATCCATGTAGTGCGTTAATATAGGACAGACAAGAGATTCAAACAGTTTTGAGAAACAGGAAAGTATGGAAATGGGACGATAGTTTTGTACATTGTTCTGTTCACCTTTTTTGTAGACAGGCACAATTCGCGCTTTTTTCCATTCTTCCGGAAAAACACCCTCATTCAGGGACTGGTTTATTATTAGGGATAACGGCAGGGCAAGAGAAGAACCGCATCGCTTTATGAATACTGGTGGTATAGCGTCAGTACCAGGACCTTTCGTTATGTCCAATGGTTTTATTTTTTTTAGAACATCCCTTTCACTGAAATATATATTGCATAAAGATTTATGTGACAAAGTAGGAACAGAACATGTTAACTGGTTAGAAGTGTTGTTATAGACAGATGAAAATTGCTCTGCGAATAGATTGCGTTCTCGCAAGAGTTACTAGAGTACATTATGCCTGGGATTGATTGGTCACCTTTGCGTTTATCTTTAACAAACCGCCATAGTAATTTAGGATTTTTCTCAATATTTGACTCTACGCAAGCAATGTACTTACTGTAACAAAATTTTGTAAGCTTATGACAACGCTCTCTAAGAATTTCGTACTCCAGCTTATCTCTAGGGTTTTTGTACTTGCGGTACCTAGATCTAGTCTTATCTTTCTCAGAGAAAAGATTAATTAGTTTTCGGTCAAACCACGGAGGATATACCGACAACTTTGTTCTTCGTTTAGGTACATGTTGTGATATAATGCTTCTCAATGACTCATAAAAAATCGAGACCATATCGTTAACGGTTCTAGTTTCGGAAAACCTAGCGTGCCAGTCAATATTATTAAGTTCTAATACGATGTTAATATAGTCAGCTTTATAAAAATTATGATCATTTCTGGGGCGTGGTTCAAGGTATTCGAGTGACGGATCAGCAGAGAGGTTCAGAAGCAGAGCCGGATGCCTTGAATCCGGTTTAGATAGTACATTGGGGGGAACACTGGTAGTATCGTTTGTCATATTTGTGAGAACTAAGTCCAACATTTTATTGTCAACATTACAAATATTATTTACTTGTTTCAGATTATTTAAACCAATAATATCCACCAACGAATAGCCAAAGGCTCAGTTGTAATTTGATGGTGAAAGTTGTTGATTGCAATCGCTCGTCCAACTTATAAAATTTAAATTAAAATCACCAAGGATGATTATGTCACTAGTATGATTTAAGACTTTAGAGGTATTTTCGAAGAATTTATCCAAAGTTTCCAATTTCACGGATGGCGGCAGGTAGACGACACAAACTGCTACATCACGTGAGATATTATTTATGTTGAGTTTCAGCGTAACCCATACATCTTTGCAGTCACTTTCCCAAGATTGAATGCGAAACGAAGGGAGATTGCGTGCAACTGCAATCAGCACCCCACCACCGTCCTTTTTGGATGCCCTGGACAAACATCGGTCTCTCCGATACACTGTGTACCTTGCGTCAATAAATTCTCTATTAGCAATACTCGAATTAAGCCAGGTTTCAGTGAGAGCTATGATCGAATAATTGCTCTGTAATATTCGGTTAAATATGTCGGTTGTTTTAGTTCGAAGGCCTCGTACATTCTGATAGTTGATGTTTTTGTTTCCATAGATAATAAATTACCGTCACGCCTATATTCCCCAAGCGGGGGTGGCAGAGGTGTACTGAGTACACCCACTTTTCGCCGACGATGTTAGTCCCATGTTATAGGGAACGAGCCTACTGCCATATACCGGGCACAATTCCAAACTCCTCATACTGGGCATTTTTCGTTAAAAAAACTACATTTGTCCGACCTAGGATTTGAACCCAGGATTAGATCAAAATGCGATGCGCTTTGCCACTAGACCAACGAGGTAGTCTATAATCAGATAAAACATCCTTTTTTTATTGTGTTATCACAATATCTCAGCGCACATTAAATATTTCTAAAATAAACTTAGCTCGAGAGTGTCGCCTTGCAGGAAGCATCTGGAACAAAGGGAACTAACCGGACCGCTGCCGCTACCACCGGCGCGACATATTCTCACCGATCCCCCCGATGCCTTGACATCGCTTCTTTCCGCTCCGGATACGGATGACGACGACGAAGTCGTAGATCCCCTAGCCCGCCGACTGGTGCACATTAGTGCAAGGAGGCACGGCCTCGTTTTGGACAGTCGCTACGGGGGGAGGGGGTGTAATTATACATCCCCTCCCCCCGTAGCGACTGTCCAAAACGAGGCCGTGCCTCCTTGAGGCGCTCTCGAGTATGTTGCCTCTTGCCCTTCTGGCTCTAGCGTAGTGGTTACACGCTCGCCCTTAAGTCCGGTGAAGCTGTAAAGGCCTCACGGCCAGCAGCGTATATCACTTAAACACAACAAAGGGAACCAGAGTTTACACACTCTAAAGGTACGGCCAAACCAACGCGTTCAAATGCCTCCGCAGTGGCGTCTCTAGTGGCGCTTACGGTGGTGATCAGTATTTCCCTATGATTGCTCGTGGAGACGCCACCCGGATAGCAGGACGCAGGACGCGTTGGTGCGAACATTTCCATACTAATATTACTGCAGGAGCTGATCGCCACTGTGCACGCCATCACGGACGCGGCTGGAGTCGTTGCTTTGGCCGTACTTTAACTATTGCTACAAAAAAATTACTAGGGGTGTCTTTTTTAGTATAATAATATAATATCAGCCTATACTGCCTACTGCTGGGCAAAGGCCTTCTCTCACAAATCGAGGTGAGAGAGATTGGGTCATACTCCACCACCCGAACCCTGTGCGGATGTGCGGACCCTCCACCAGAGGCAGGTTTGTGGCCACCTGCTGTTGGAACTTATGAAGCCGCCTTTAAGGCTTTCAACTCGGCTTAACGACTACCACATTAAGTGATAACCGGGACCAACGGCTTAACGTGCCTTTCGAAGCACGGAGACGCTCGAATATGAAAATGCCACAAACAGCCACCCATCTCAGGCCGACCGAGTCGAACGTTGCTTAACCTTGGTGATCGGTAAGAACACCGCGCTCGCACAGCGCTACGAGCGCCTCTAGCGTCTCTTTTAGTATGTACATAATTACGGACGATTAACGGACGATTTAGCGCAGTGGTTAAGAGCTTAAGCCACTCCGCCCACTGTGTCAAATAGACGCGGGTTCGATTCCCGCACGAGACAAATCTTTGTGTGACCCACAATTATTTGTTCCGGTCTGGGTATTTGTGTATGTGAATTTTCATGTTTGTAAACGCACCCACGATACAGGAATAAAACGTTTTTAAAAAAAAAACAAAATTACTCAATGATGACCTACCTTTTGTATGTGAAACCTTAAGTATGGCAAAAACAGAGGTAGGATTTAAAAGCATAGAGGGATTATAAACTCAGTTCAGCTGTACATTTTTTGTGGACAGTTATGTAACAAAATCCTTGTGCCTACATGGTTCATCCTTCCTTTTTATTTAAAATATGGTTGTCGTTCGGACGTAGGCTCCACACAAATTTATCGATAAATCGCATGTCTAGTGTTAGTCCTTGATTTATTTATTTATTTATTTATAGAAAACCAACAGCTATGGTGATACAAAATAATAAACAATACATAATGAACTTAAATTAAGCCAATTATAGGTTTTCCTAAAGTAATTACACATATTAGGAGTGGAAGTTTTGTAGCTTTAAGAAAGTGATCTTATCATAAAAGGTAATGTAATAAAAATAATTTACAGAAAAGGTAAGTACTAATTGCGATGTGTGTATGTACGAGTGTGTGTGCGTGTGTTTGAGTTAGTGTGTGTGTGAGGATGTCAGTTTGAATCTGGTGAACAGTTTATTAAAAACTCTTTTTCTAAAAACTTGCTTGCTGTTATTAAAAACATCTATGTCTAAGTTTAAATCAGAGAACATATGGTTATGTGTAGAACAAATCCTGTTTATAGGTGAGTTGCGTGCATAATTGGTGTGTGCGAAAGTCGTGGAAAATAAATTTGTTTGTCTGGTGCGACGAGAGGGCGTAGAGAATCTAATTTGCTCAAGTAAATATGAGTTATCCAAATGACCATGAATAATGTCATAAAGTAACATTTGGTCTAACATTATTCTTCGATCTTTTAAAGGCAGTAGTTTGTGATAAATACATCTGTCATTATATGTTTCATGACGCTTATTAATTTTGAAATCTAGGAATTTTAAATATTTCTTTTGTAGTCGTTCAACTTTATCTATGTATACTTGATATTGCGGAGACCATATTACGCTACCATATTCTATAATACTACGAACATAGGAATAATACAGAAGATTAATACAGACTAAATTATTGAAAGGTTGACAAGTGCGTAGTACGAAGCCTAAATTCCTGTAGGCTTTGTTCGTGACATGATCAATATGCGAGCTAAATGTTAGCTTATTATCAAGAAAAATGCCTAAATCTCTGACAACCTCTACCTTTTTTACACTCGTGCCGTTAATTTTATATGTGAATACGATAGGTTTCGGTTTACGTGTAAAAGTTATAGCTTCACATTTCGCAACATTAATTGTTATACGATTGAGTTCGTAATAGGATGCTAGACATCTCAAGTCGTTCTGTAGCTTATAACAGTCATAAATATTATTAATTTTAAGAAAAATTTTTTTATCGTCGGCGTATAACATAAAAGATGAGTGTTTGAAACATGTGAAGATATCGTAGAGGTAAGCATTGTAGAGAAGGGGCCCTAAGTGAGACCCCTGCGGCACTCCGGAGGTAACCTCTATAAAATCAGAGCGATATCCGCCTATAACTACAGCTTGACTTCGATTTCTCAAATAGGATTCTATCCAACGTAAGAGATCTCCGCAAATTCCGAGCATTTCTAATTTGCGGAGCAGGATAACGTGATCCACACGGTCAAATGCCTTTTCAAAATCTGTGTAGATTACGTCAACCTGACCGCCACCGTCCATGCTTTGAACTGTTTCTTGTATAAATTGTGTTAAATTGCTTATAGTTGATCTACCCTTAAGGAAACCGTGCTGAGAGCCAGGTATGCCATGATATACTGTAGGGTAAATAAAATTATAAATAAACTTTTCAAAGATTTTAGCAAACACGTTTAGAATAGATATTGGTCTGTAATTTTCAGCTTTAACACGAGAACCTTTTTTGAAAATAGGGACTATATGAGCCTCACTCCATTTACTAGGGAAGTGGCCATCATCAAGGGAGCGATTAAACAAAATAAACAAAGGATAGGCCGGAGATTCGGCACAACGAGATATAAATAGAGGGGTAATGTTATCGCTGCCAGGTCCCTTCGTGGTATCAACATGTTTTAAGGCAGTGAGAACTTGTTCCTTGGAGACGTTAAAGCAATGAACGTGCCTAACATCACTTCCTGATGGGACAGGCAATTCTGTGTCCGGATAGAAAGGAGCGGGGGAAGAGAAAACACTTTTGAAGAACGAATTGAATGCATTTGTTATAGCAGGACCGTCGAGATAAGTATTATTATTGTAAGTTATTTTAGTGGGGTAAGTATGTGAGGGATCACGTTTCGTTTTTATATAAGCCCAAAAATGTTTCGGATTATTAATGATGGCTTCTTGAGTATTATGTATGTATTTGGTATAACATTCTGTATGGATAACTGATGCCCGTTTGCGCAATAAAGAAAATGTATTATAGTCTGCTTGGTTACCATACATTTTCCAGGATCTATGTGCTTTGGCTTTTTCTTTTAAAATTTTCATAAGCGATTTTGTATACCAGGGTGGCCTACCTGACCCACACCATTTCTTTAAGGGGATATTTTTTTCCATGGTGATATTTATTTGTTTGTAGAAAAAATCTATGGCCGTTTCAACGCTTCCTAAGTTTAAGTGAGTTTTCCAGTCGATACTATTTAAATCATTATTAATTTCGGCAAATGCAGCACGGTTATAGTTGAATTTCTTTATTGGTACACATTTGAGTGGAGAAATAGTTATGTTAAGGTCAAATGTAAGCGGGGGATGAAAAACATCGACAACAGTTAGAGGACTTAAACATTGTATAATTTCGATGACTTTTTGTTTTCAAGCAATAATTAAAGTCAAAATAAAGTGTACAAGAGTATAACTGATTACGATAGGTTTGTCGCCTTTCTTATCACTGACATGACATAAGTGTAAACAGTGCAATTATATAATATTGTTAATGCTCCCTCTATGCTTTAAGTACCTATCTATCTATCTATCTATAACATTACGCCAGATCCCTTGCGGGGTAGGCAGAGAGTACAGAGTTCTAACAGGTTCTTTCCTTACATACTCTCATAGTTCGTCTCATACACGCTCGCCGGTTACGGAGACTCTTCCTTTAGATAAGACTCAGTTTATTTGGTCGTGGTAAGATAGTCTAGGTCTTCCCCGGTACCTGCATCCTTCCAATTTCACATTGTATATCTATTTTAAGTACCTCTATGGCAAAAATGCATGAACGCGCAGATGTTTGACGTCCAAAGTCATTGCATTTTGACATTTGCCTATATTTTATTGTTGGTCTCATGAATTTATAACAAATCCATGGTTGGTCTCTACAAATAAATCACTTGAAACTTTCGACTTTCTTGACTGAAAGACCTGTACCAGCGTCACACCTGTACAGGGATCTTTCGGGCCGCAGTCAGAATCGGAACTAATGCTGCCATCAAGAGAAATGTCACTTCATGACTGTTGCAGAGTTGCAGTTAGCTATGAAAGTTACCGAAGTTCTATTTTTAATTAGTAACCTGTGAAAATATTTCCCCCGGAGTAGGAAAGTTTTAAAATAAAAATAATAATATTAGCCCTGTTAAGAAACTGTCCCACTGTTAGGCACGGGCCTCCTCTCAAACTGAGAGGGTTTAGGCCATAGTCCACCACGCTGGCCTAGTGCGGGTTGGCGAACTTCACACACCTTCGAGAAATTCTTAGGCATGCAGGTTTCCTCACGATGTTTTTCCTTCACCGTTAAAGCAAGTGATTATTAATTTTTAATACGCACATGCATTTTGAAAAGACAGAGGTGCGTGCCTGGGTTTGAACCCGAGACCTTTGACTTTGCAGTCCAACCGTCTAACCACGTGGCTATCACTGCTTTCTGCTATCAAAGTTTTACTAAATGATAACCCTAATTTCACACCAACGCCCTGTCAATGTCATCCATGGGTCAAACATCCTTGTAACACTATATTCCGTTAGGCAATATTGAAAATGTCATTTTATAGATACAAAGCGTCGAACAATACCCTTTTGACGTCCCTTGTAATTTGATAAAAGGCTTTCACACCGATAGGTACGGTTGGACACGTCCTAAATCAGATTAATTAAGTCTAGACCGTATCGACAAAGCCCTTCTACCTGTCTACTTCATTCTCATTATTTTTTCTGTGAAAAATTTACAATTTTCTTTTATTTTCCTTGACTTGTGTGTGTACATTGATAGATTATTCGTATTGAAAAACGAATCACGAAAAAAATTACATCCAAAAAAACGCGTTTGGATATGCTTACAGTCATATAAGGATCTTTTGACCCGCGGCCAAAGTCGGAACTAACGCTGTCATCAAGAGAAATGTCATTTAACCAAGTTCTTTTTTTATTTAGTAACCGTGCGGACCCGTTGAAATATTTCCCTGGAAGTAGAAACATTTTCCTAACTGATAAATCTAATTTTACACCAACGCCCCTCAGTCAATGACATAAACGGGGGTATCAGACACCGGCCTCGCCGGCGAGGTCGAAGAATCCCTTGCCCGCCGGCCGGTGCAGAGCACCGAGGCGAGACACCTAATATACGCCCTCCCCCATAGCGACTGCCCAAGCCGAGGCCGTTCCTCCTTGAGGCGCCCTTGAGCTAGTTGCCCCCTTGCCTTGCCTTCTAGCTTGAGTGTTGTGGTTGCACGCTCGCCCTCTTGTCCGGTGAAGCTGTAAAGGCCCTGCGGCCAACAGCATAGATCATTCATTCACACACAAACAAAAAAAAAAGACATCCACGGCCCAAAATATGTTTGTTGTAGTTAGCAACTATAATTAGTTTTTAAATTATATTAATGACATCAGATCGTTTTAATGTGGTACTTTTAGTACCTGTTGAAAGAACCTGTTGGAACTCTGTACTCTCTACCTACCCCGCGAGGGAGCTGGCGTGATGATATAAATAGATAGACTTATAGTAAGCTATGTTGACTTAAAGAAAAGTTATGTTGACTGTATTAACGATCTTGTTTTGTTTTGATCTGGTTACAAAAAAAAATACCGTCACGCCTAGATTCCCCAAGCAGGGGTGACAGAGGTGTACTGAGTACACCCACGTTTTGCCGAGGATGTTAGGTCCCATGTAATAGGGGTCGAGCCTATTGTCATACCGGGCACAATTCCCGACTCCGGACTCGTTCTGGGAAGTTTTCATTATAAAAACTACACTTGTCCGACCTAGGATTTGAACCCAGGACACCAGATCAACGAGGCAGTCAGATCAGTTTATCTGGTTATTTACCTGCAACGGCGGGCGGCGCAATGCAATGTGACTGCCACCTGCGCGTCACCTCTTCCGCAGCGCTCTCGCGGATTTATAAGTAAATCCAAGTGGCCGATTTGACCGAAGATGGTACTTTAGTCGTAGGTGGCCAAAGCCATGGTTCGGTCAGACACTATTTGACACTAAACCTAAGAGGCAGACACAAAATCCAACTCTTAATTTAAAAAGAATGCCCCTCCTTAAAATAAAATAACAAACATAAATTTCTTAACTTACATCACAAACTTACTTTGGACAAAGCCTCCACTTAATTACTTTAAACGTAGCCAAGGTTTCGCGAAAAAATGGCTTAAATTAAAGACAACCTAAAATGGTTCGGAATATATTCTTTTATATACAGACTGTGTTAAATATATTTTTGCTTAATTAGTTTGAGAACCCGCGGCTGTGATATTAGGGACATGGCCTATATTTTTTAGGGTCCTGTACCTCATTCTGTAAAAACGAAACCCTTATCACTTTGTTGTCCGTCTGTCTGTAAATCTGTTCAAAAGTTAAGACTAGGTATGTTGATTTAATATCGATTAATCGTTAATCCATTTTTCGAGGTAAGTAAACGATTTTTTGATCAGAAAAACTGATTAGGCTTGAAATCCCCTCGTATCGATTTGATTTACGTTAACAAATGTGATAATCGACAATACGAATTATTGAAGATGTCGAGTATTGAAATAGCCACGAAACACATATTGTATTGAGAATTTGTGCTAGTGTAGTCCAAATTTAACAAAAAAAAAAAAGTTTTCCAGTAAAAGCTAAGGAAAAAAAAACGAAAATAGTTAATTTGTAAGTTATCATAAAATTTATTTATTTATTTATCCTTTATGCACAGTTGGTACAAAATAGTTAATTTGTAAGTTATTATATAATTTATTTATCCTTTATGCACAGTTGGTACATGGGCGGACTTAATGCCTTATAATTATTTTTCTTCAATTCATAAAATGATTTAATTACTAGTGCCACTAAATGTCTAAAATGGCCCTAGTACGGAACCCTCCGAACGAAAGTCCTCGAACTTGTCTAGTTTTTTTTTTCATTTAAGTTAGTATTATCTGGATTGGGCAACATTCTGTTTGAACTAAAGAGAATCTGTGTTAGAGTTTTTTAATTTAATGTAAAAGGACTGTTGTGCGACTGCTGACTTTGTAATTGTCATACTTTTTAGGTTAGTTTTATCACTTTACGAGTGGCAATTAAAAAGTATTAACGAAATTAATGAACACCAGATGTTTATAATACACGTGGAAATTTACAGATATGAGTTTAAAAAGGCTACCGCGAAAAAAAAGTGTTGTGTTTTGTACTTTATGCACTTCAAGAAGTAAATGGATTAGAGACTTAATATTGTAAAATATAATATTTGACTGTATTTTTTTAATCTGGCAAAAGGAATACACGATTTAACGAAATTTTCTCGATAGATTGCCAGGGAAGCGTGACAGTGATGTCATTACTTTGCATAAAAATAATTAGGGACAGATATATTGAAATAAACGACGTATGTGCGAAAACAAATTTTATAATTAAGGATGTAGGTACCGGGGTAGATTAAGACTATATCTTACCATGACTAAATAGACCGTGTCTCATCTGAAGGGCAAGTCAAGAGTCGCCGTAACCGGCGAACGTGTATGAGACGAACTATGAGAGTGGAGGAAACCAGAGAGGTCTGTAAGGAAGAGTCTGTTGGAACTTTGTACTCTCTGCCTATCCCGTAAGGAATCTGGCGTGATGATATAGATAGATAGACAAGCTAGTTTCATACCGTCACGTCTATTTTCCCCAAGCCGGGGTGGCAGAATTGTAATTGCTGACCACGTAAGCACCCATGTAATAGGGTGATGGCGAGTGTATTACCACGCACAGGACACAATTCCAGACTCTAGACAAATACTCGTTTTTTTCGATAGACAAACTACATTTCGGCGATCTCAGAGAACAAGGTTACATATGCCAAAAAGAAAATGGCCTTTCCAACTTTCCTGCCCGTCGATAAGGTTGTTTGTGCTAAATATAACTACTGGGTTATGATTTTTGTTCGTTGGACACGTTGCACAAGCCTGTATTGCCCACCGCTGGACAAAGGCCTTCTCTCACTAATCGAGGTGAGAGAGATTAGGTCATACTCCACCACGCAGACCCAGTGCGGATTGGTGGAGGCAGGTTTGTGGCCACCCGCTGTTGGAACTTTTCAAGCCGCCTTTAAAGCTTCCAACTCGGCTTAACGACTACCACATTAAGTGGTAGCCGGGACCAACGGCTTAACGTGCCTTCCGAAGCACGGATACGCTCGAATATGAAAATGCGAGAAACGGTCACCCATCTCAGGCCGACCGAGTCGAATGCTGCTTAACCTTAGTGATCGGTAAGAACACCGCGGTCGCACAGCGCTACGAGCGCCTCTAAACAATCATAAATTAATCAAAAACAGCTGTAGAGCTTTTGGATAAAATATGGCACACATAGTTAATTGTCTAGATTAACACAAAGGTTACATTTTATCCCGAAAAAATTAAAGGCCATTTAATGTTGGTTCAGTACCAAATGTTTTTTTTTTTATAAACGAGCCCCACACTGGGATTTATTTCTGTGTCGTGGGTGCATTTACAAACATAAAAATTCACATACACAAATACCCAGACCGAGACAAATAATTGTGAGTCACACAAAGATTTGTCCCGTGCGGGAATCGAACCCGCGACTATTAGACACAGCGGGCGGAGAGGGTTAAGCTCTTAAGGTGGCCAGCACAGCAGGTGGCCACAAACATGCCTCCACCAATCCGCACTGGGTCCGCGTGGTGGAGTATGACCTCATCTCTCTCACCTGTTTTAAGAGAGAAGGCCTTTGCCAAGCAGTGGGCAGTATAGGCTGATATTATTATGATTATTTAGATGTTTGGTTGCTCCTTACTCAAGAAATAACCAAACATATAAACATCTAGATATCCAAACATTTAAACATACAAACTTTCACATTCATAATAATAAAATTCGGACGGACGGACGGTGTGATCCACAATTATTTGTTTCGGTCTGGGTATTTGTCTATGTGAAATTTCATGTTTGTAAACGCACCCACGACACAGGAATAAATTCTAGTGTGGGGCTACGTTTATAAAAACAAAAGAAAAAGGCTAAGTTCCGTGGACTTTACTAGTACGCAGTACAGTCAGCAACATTCAGCGACTGAACATTCTCAGATTTTCAAATCAGTGGGTAATTGAACATTGTCAAAGCCAAATTAGGAACGTATTCAAATTTATTTAGATCAACAAAAGTAATACATGGAGTCTTGGCGGGAAGTCGAAGAGTGATGTTGACAATTTGTTTTAATTTCCAAAACTTGTGTTAGTTCGACTAATAATGTGTAATTTTGGTGGAATATTAACCATTATGTGTTCTTATATGTGCATGAGTGAAGGTAATTGTAACAAAGTGATAAAACGTCCCTTTTCGACTTCCCTCAAAACGGCCGTTGCAATTGGTATGTAAAGTATCCACCGCTTTACTATCCAGGGTGGGGTATTTCATTAATTTCATTATCATGGTTGTCATCAAATTCATCGGGGAGTAGAATTAATTTAAACAAACACGATTATATATCTCACTGGACATTGGCAAAATACACTTATAATTAGTGTAAAGCCATAACTTAAAGAAGAAGAAGAAGTGATACGAAGTCAAGTAGGACTACTTAGAGATGGTGAAATTTATATACAAGCTGTAACATAATTGATGCAAACCTAAAGGTACTTTGTTCTAAATCGGTAACGGAAAAGGATCCAACAAATTTTTAATGTATGCAATTTTAATTTTGTAAATATGCTGTTACTCATGAAATCAAACTATTTTACGGATTTTATCGCGGTTTATTTTTGATTTTTAGTTCCCGACGTTTCGAGTGCTTTGCAGCGACCATGGTCACGGGAGGAACTGAGGTGTTAGACGTCCAAAAGGCATAGTTGTTCCGGGGTACCCTCAAACTTCTTAATTATTTTGGTGGTCGTTGGTCCGATCTACGCAGAAAGAGCTCACGGTGTACTGAGGTCTTGCAGTGTTATTCTCGGTTTTGGATTTGATTATATTAATTGATGGAAGCACCCAGCCATCTTCTCTATTGAAATTAGGATGTTTTTTAATTTCAATAGCCTCGCGAACCATCCTTAATAGGAATCGGTGTTTTTTCACGAGGATTTGTGGTCTATCAAATGTGATGCTATGGCGGGTGCGGTCAAGGACATGTTCACAGACTGCGGACTTCTTTGAGCGACGGAACAACTATGCATTTTGGACGTCTAACACCTCAGTTCCTCCCTTGACCATGGGTGCTGCAAAGCACTCGAAACGTCGGGAACTAAAAATCAAAGATAAACCGCGATAAAATCCGTAAAATAGTTTTATTTCATGTGTAATATTCGCGAAAATCTAAGAACTCAATATATGCTGTTACTCCTTTCGTGCGCTATAACAAACTAAATTTATTCTTAATTCACTACAAACACGTACAATTATGTTTATTAATTGGTGTATAAAGGTTCGTAAAAAGGGGTAAAAGAAATCAAACTTGGAATTATGGTTTTCGTTATGAATTTTTGAAGCATTACCTAATTGGGTTGTCTGAGGTTTTGCGCTATTTATGACACATCTTGTAAAGACTTACTTGCAACTTTAACTGTAAATTGGTCTACATCAGACTTTACTCGATGTGGTGAAAGAGGCCTTACTGTCAATTACGGAACCTAAAAAAAGTACGTAAGTCTATTATAACAGTGTTAATTTATTTTGTGACCTTTAACCCAATCCTATATCCACATTCGTTCTTATTAAACCATTTCAAAGTCACCGAGCGGGTGACCTCCACTTTATACCAATATTCAAATTTGGAACTCAACGGGTGATATTTTAAAAGTAATTTTGACAGGAGCGTTCGTTATTTATTAATAGAATACCATTTGACCGCCATGTTGTTTTTAATTTTGAGTTGTTTTTCTTGGTGATTTGATTTTGGATAGACTATGAGAGTGAAGTGGAGTGGCAGCAGGTCCCATTACTCGTAGAACTGACGGCCGTTGGGACAGAAAGGTTCTCGAGTTGCGACCTAGTACCGAAAGACGTGGAGTGGGCAGCCCCCCACAAGATGTCAAACTCCATTATACAATATTAATAGAATGTATTAGTCAGTAAATGAACCATGTTGCAGTGGTTCAAGTACTGACAGTCAAATCTCTCCGCCAATGCGTTAAGGATACTGTTGCGGCTGGCCCGCACCCTGCGCAGCAAGGACGTGCACCGCTTGCGCATGGTTGCAAAAAAGCAGTCCACACGCGCTTCGGCGAACATTCCCGAAGCGCTACTACAAAAGCGAAAAAGCACCCGGAACGCATTGTTTTATTGGACACGTAACGCGCTGTACTGTCCCCGCGAATAAGCGACCCACAGACTGCTTGCGTAGAAAGAGGTGCAAAATGCTCTGAATAAGGTTATTTTGACCCCTCTCGAACAACGAGCGAATCTGCGGGCTATCATATTCGCACGAACAGACAACGCTCTACGTTCCTTTTCTATATCTATAGGTATCTATAGGTAAACGTCGCAGGTAAAAAATTGATGTCTGCTGCGAAAAATCGGTCATCGTGCCGAACTTGGAGGGGGAGGGCGGTAGTGTTGTAAAAATGAGCACTGAACGTATAGCATTTAGCGCTGAGTCGACGCTTACGAGCGTTGCAGCACGTTGAAAACTAGAGCGTTTATGGGGCGACTCGAGCGTATTTACAACACTAGAGGGGGGGGGGGGGGTCTTTGTACTGGACGTCTTTTGGCTGAAGATGGAATAATCAAGGAAAAAAAGCCAATGATTACTTAAGACAACCGCCCGCTCGGCACGTCATTTCGTCACATACGTACTATTCATTCAAAAGTACCTTTGGTCTGCATTAATAAAAAACTTATCATTATGATACATGATGACCTGTCTAGCCCTCAGTCCCATAAGTAATGTAATATATAATAACCAACAGCGAAACCAAGGCAACTAAGAGCAGCAAGAAATTAATTTAAACTCTAGCTTAACTAATTCGTCATGTAACAGTAACATTAATTGCGTTTAAACTTGTTTTATTACCAGGTCTCGGTCTGAGCTCCTATTATTTGACCATTTGCAAAGTTTAAGCCCTTGGGTGTTATAATTAAGATGAATCGGGGCAAGGAAACAGGAAAGCAATACGGAAGGAAAACCGTCTTGGTTAACATAATACCTATATTAAAAGATAATAATATAAGCCCTGTTAAGAAACTGTCCCACAGTTGGGCACGGACCGCCTCTCAAACTTAGAGGGTTTAGGCCATAGTCCACCACGCTGACCCAGCGCGGGTTGGCGAACTTCACACACCTTCGATATACTCTTAGGCATGCAGGTTTCCTCACGATGTTTGCCTTTACCGTTAAAGCAAGTGATAGTTAAGTTTAATACGCACATGCTTTCGAAAAGACAGAGGTGCGTGCCTGGGTTTGAACCCAAGACCTCTGACTTTGCAGTCCAACGGTCTAACCACTAGGCTATCACTGCCTAACTTAATACCTAGTTACTTTTAATAATCTATTTATCTATGTATATTATTATTTGACGGACGATTCAGCGCAGTGGTTAAGAGCTTAAGCCGCTCCGCCCATTGTGTCTAATAGTCGCGGGTTCGATTCCCGCTCGGGACAAATGTTTGTGCGATCCACAAGTATTTGTTCCCGTCTGGGTATTTGTGTATGTGAATTTTCATGTTTGTAAACGCACCCACGACACAGGAATTAAACATAGTGTGGGGCTAAGTTTTTTTTTTTAAACAAAAAAAAAACAATTATCACGCCAGCTCCGTTGCGTGGTTGGCAGATAGTACAGAGTTACAACAGTAGGGCTACCATGAAACGTAATTCCGAAGTTACGGATCGAAATTTCGGGCGATTCCTGCCACGAAGTAATTTTGTTTGGCATTTTAACAGCACTTGTTTCGCGATTTTAACCTCAATTATACGAAAACTAAAGCGGTAACCTTTTACTTTCGTAAGTGTGAATTTTGTAATTTTGGGATGGTTTAATTTAAACACGAGTGGTTTAGGGGTGATTTTGTTGATATTTAAAAGCAATAAATGCGTTCAAACTGGAATGTTTTGGTGTTTTTATAATATTATTATTGCTATTACTAATATAGAGTACTAGCATACGAAATAGCAAACATTTTGTAAGAATCCTTTCAAAAATCGAAAGCATCCGACTAGGTTGTGGTGGCTCGTTGCTCATAATAAATCTTGTCGAGTTCATTTTCTTAAATAACCAAATAGCCTTTGTTGCCGTTCCCATACGTAAAATAACAAAATATAAAAGTTTTAAAAATACAAAAACATAATATCAATATTCGTGGGTTCGAACTAACATAATCTATGTTAGTTCGAGTTCGCTTTAGTGAGTTTGCGAAATTTTGAAACATTATATTCATAGTTTGCGCCTTGATGTCATTATCACAGATTGACATTTAACAATTTCACACGACCGATTTGGAATGTTCCTAAGTTACCATGTGTCTGATAAGAAACGAATGCACTTTTTATTAGGTTGGTTTATACTACTTCATTTATTACCAACTTTTTTAGTAAACGGAAACATAAGCAGTAAGCCCTGCCGCACATCTTCTTCTCTTCTCCGTACTCCCCGTCATACTTCTAGCCTTTATAATGGTTCTTTCACTGTTCGCGCAGTGCAGCTGTGGAATTCACTTCCACACTCTATACGCGATAGCGTCTCACTGGACGTATTCAACAGGAAAGTTAAAGAGCTTTTCCTTTTATCATGAACCATATACTTATATATGTATGTATATACTATTATATATATATATATATATATATATATATATATATATATATATATATATATATATGTATTATATATGGATTAATAGGTATATTCATTTATATTATTTTGTTGCCTTTTATTGTATGTAATGTGTTGTGTATTTATGTATAGTTTTATTCCATTGTACACTTGTTACTGTCCTCTCTACTTTTCATCTCTCTATCGCTCAGGTTAGCTGTAAGAAAACTCAATTTTGAGTTAAGCTCACCTGTGTACATAAAATATCCTATGTTCGCCAACCCGCACTAGGCCAGCGTGGTGGGCTATGGCCTAAACCCTCTCAGTTTGAGAGGAGGCCCGTGCCCAACAGTGGGACAGTTTCTTTACAGAGCTAATATTACTCTCAAAGTTCCTCTTAATTGTCTTACCTCCTACTATCCTACTAATATTATAAATGTTAAAGTTTGTATGTTTGTAACTCAATCACGCAAAAACGCCTGAATGGATTTAAATGAAATTTAGCACACAGATAGTTTATTATCTAGATTAACACATAGGATACTTCGTTACTAATTTATCCTGAAAAAATTTTAGGTTCTTGTCTAATGTCAACGCGGATGAATCCACGGGTAGAAGCTTTCCAAGCGGGGCTAGCACAGGTGTACTTTGTACACCTACAGATCGTTGACGACGTCAGGTCCCAAGGAGAGCGAGCCTACCAGCCACAATTCCAGACTCCGGGCAGCAACTAAGAACTTTTTGGATAGAAAAAGTACGTACACTTTGTACGACCTAGGTCTTATATTAAACATCTTAAAAGTATCAAAACTGATATACAATGCGAAAGTGGAAGGATGTAGGTACCGGGGAAGTCTAAGACTATCTTACCATGATCGAATAGACCGTGTCTTATCTGAAGGACAAGTCAAGACTTTCCGTAACCGGCGAACATCTATGAGACGAACTATGAGAGTGGAGAAAGCCAAAGAGGTATGTAAGGAAAGAACCTGTTGGAACTCTGTACTCTCTGCCTGCCCCGCAAGGGATCTGGCGTGATGATAAATCTTAAAAGTTTATCATATATGAGGAATATTTTTTTTCTATTATGCCCCTTCCACAATCGTTCCTCTCACTAACTTAAAATAAAACTAGTTCAGAAGTGTAAATGTAACGTAGCTGTATTATTTCATAAAAATATTCCAGTTACTCTTAACAATATCAAATATTAGTAATTACGCTATTATTCAAATTCAGCCATAATCCAATCGTCACTCCAGAGCAGCCAACCTTTTTTTATGCACTCCCGTGCTGCCGACCCAATTGTTTATTATACCAAAAGAACCACACATAATAAAAATAAGTTATATAATTAATAAAATGTTTACAAACTCTAATTTCACTCACTCATTAATTACTGCAGTATTCGTTCGTTCATTGTATATTATTTGTTTACCTCTGAACTTTATTAATTAACTAACTAGTCTCTGCCTGCGACTTTGTTGACTTCGCTCGCGTTGACTTTAGGCAGGAACTTTACATTTTTTCCAGAATCAAAAGTATCCTCTGTGCTAATCCAGATAATAACTATCTGTGCAAATGAAATAAAACTATATTTTTCGGATTTTATCGCGGTTAATTATTGATTTTTAAGTTCCCGACGTTTCGAGTGCTTTGCAGCACCCATGGTCACGGGAAGGACTGAGGTGTTAGACGTCCAAAAGGCTAGTTGTTCCGGGGTACCCTCAAACTTCTTAATTATTTTTGTTGGTTCGATCTACGCAGTGATAGCCTAGTGGTTAGACCGTTGGACTGCAAAGACAGAGGTCTCGGGTTCAAACCCAAGCACGCACCGCTGTCTTTTCAAAAGCATGTGCGTATTAAAAATTAATTATCACTTGCTTTAACGGTAAAGGAAAACATCGTGAGGAAACCTGCATGCCTAAGAGTTTCTTGAAGGTGTGTGAAGTTCGCCAACCCGCACTGGGTCAGCGTGGTGGACTATGGCCTAAACCCTCTCAGTTTGAGAGGAGGCTCGTGCCCAACAGTAGGACATTTTCTTAACAGGGCTACTAATATAATAATCTACGCAGAATGAGCTCACGGTCTTTTGAGGTCTTGCAGTGTTATGCTTGGTTTTGGATTTGATTATATTAATTACCGGATTTTATTAATTTGGACGTCTAACACCTTCGTCAGTCCTTCCCGTGACCATGGGTGCTGCAAAGCACTCGAAGCGTCGGGAACTTAAAAATCAAAAATCAACCGCGATAAAATACGAAAAATAGTTTTATTTCATGTGTAATATTCGCGTAAATCTAAGAACTCAGTATATCTGTGCAAAATTACATCCAAATCCGTTCGGTCGTACATACAAACTTTCACATTTATAATATTAGTAGGATAATATTGGTTGCGTTTACATTGAAAAAAAATAACAAATGACGGCTTAGTCCAATGGTTTAAAGCTTAAGCCGCTCCATACACTAGATAGAGTAGAAGCGGGTTCGAGAATCGCACAGGACAACCATTTGTGTGGCCCACAACTATTTGTTTCGGTGTGGGTATCATATTTGTAAATACACTCACGACACAGAGACAATTCATAGTGAAAAAAAAAAAAATAAAAAAAAATTAAGAAATCAATCCAACATCACGCCTATTTTCCCCAAACGGGGGTGGCAGAGTATTCGACAATAATGTTAGGGTGCACAACGTCTTTAAGAATATGATCGAAAGGCGCTATTCTTATCTTAACACCTACACAGAGTAGCCTTTTCAATAAAATTGTTAAGTGTACATTTAACTTTAAGTAACATGTATCTACCAAATGACTCTATAAAAAGTTCCTCAATAGCCACTTTAATATATTAAAGTACCTAGTACCTAGCTGTTGGAACACCCACTGAAAATTTCAGGTGATGCTTTTAAAGTGTTTCAAGTTACTACGGTGGGGGAAAATGGACTTTGAAGACAAATAGTTAAGGTATGATTTCAGATACTACAATCTTGTATCCCTTTAGCGGCCATTCTCTAGTCGTCTCTAACCAGAGACCTATTTTTGTGTGGGTGTAAATGCTCTACGGCGTGGCAGCAGGGCCTTCACAGCTTCACCGCGGCAAGAGCACGAGAGAGCAACTTCGCTCCAAGCGGAAGGGCAAAGGGGCAAGTAGCCCAAGGGCGCCTCAATGAAGAACGGGCTTGGCTTGGCCTGTCGCTATGGAGAAAGGAGCATACTAGGTGTCGCGGCGTGGTGCTCTGCACCGGCCGGCGAGTAGGGGGTTTTCGACCGGCGAAGTCGGTGTCTAATCCTGTGTGCGGTATTTGTATCCGAAAGGAGAGGGGTAAAGGTATCGGGAGACTCGGTGAGTATATGCCACCGGCGGCGATAACGGCTTTATAGGGGAGTCAGGTGCGTAGTCGGCGGCGGCTACGATTAGAGGGTTTTTTTAGATAGGACGCGGTCGTGAAGGCGCAAATAGATTAAAGACTGACTTCGGAATAGAAAACGACGTAGTCTATCTGTCATAACTGCATTAAGCATGTAATGACATTTAATCTGAAATAAAAAACCTTTTACCACTTTCTCTGCCCCCCTCCAAACCTTTTTTGAGGGCTGGTCACCCCTATCTCACTTGATGGGAAGTGACAATAAGCCAACGTAGCTCCCTGACTCTGTAATAACCACTGAAATGGACCGAGGAGATGGAAGTTAGACCGAGTTCCAAATCAGTATGCGCGCACGTCACTTGGAGTACCACTGAAAATCAGCGTTGTGTTGTGGTTACACTGCAACACACTTTACGCCGAGTGTTACCCCATTAGTGCGGCTAATAGTAGAAGTACATTTTATTTTTATTATTGTAATATCGCTTCTATTTAATTTTTGTGGTGTACTTGACTGTTACTACTACTACTAAAATATCTTTTCTTTCTTTCTTCCTTTCAACACGACTGAGTCGCTTGGCGGCATGACTTTGCTGGGAGAGTGGTGACCAGCCACGGCCGTAGCCTATCATGGATAAAAGTGCTCCTCATTTTACACTACCCAGGGACCACGTGTAGAGAATCTAGAGTAGCAGCTTCGGACCCCAACGATATTTCGACATTTACGAGTAAAACCGTTAATTGATCCAGAAACTTTTTCCTTTTAAAACTGCACAAATGATCCAGCAGTTCAGTTGTTACGGCCCCGCGGCTAACGGCGAGGTCATTCACACACCACAAAGGATCCAGCAGTGGAAAGTTACAAAAAGCGCCGAAAAAGGTAATACTTTCCTTATCTCCATTCGCGTTGCAAGGGTTAAATGTCAGAGGTCGACGTAATTAACCCTTATCATATTGCGATTAAAAGTGTCATTTTGTCACACGCCGGTACTTGGTACCGACGGGTTTGAGAATGGGTTAAGAGGGTTATTATTTGAAATACAAGATTTATTTTGGAAATAAATATAACAGTCTAATATTCTGACGCCCTTACGCCTTGTAGCGTAACAGACAATGTTCTACCTATCTATATCATCACGCCAGATCCCTTGCGGGATAGGCAGAGAGTACAGAGTTCCAACAGGTTTTTTCCTTACGTACCTCTCTGGCATCCTCCACTCTCATAGTTCATACACGCTCACTGGTTACGGAGACCCTTGACTTGCTCTTCAGATAAGACCCGGTCTATTTGGTCATAATAAGATAATCTAGGTCTTTCCCGGTACCTATATCCTTTCAGTTTCGCATTGTATATCTGTTGTGTCATTATTTTTTCTAATATTCTTTCTATATGCCCAAACCAACGGAGCATAACCTTACTTATCTTTACAGCGATACTATCTTTTATACCTACCTCGCAAGGGATTTGGCGTAATGGTATAGTTATAGGATTTGAGAACAGGACCGTGTGATTGCTACGCGTATTATTCGCTTCTACTTGGATCCGAAGCTATTAACCTGCTTTTATATTTAAGTATTCCTTAGAGAAAGTCTCGATGTAATAAAGGAGATAATATCTCGTATAATAAAAGGTCTGGACCTCAACTAGAGGTCAGGAAATGGCCGGACGTGACTTGTTACTGAGAGAATACCTACTTTTATTATTGTCTGTGATCGCCAATCGATATTAGTGAGGGCAGAAAAATCTTATATACTTATGAACACACATCGATCAAATATGAATGTGAGCATATAAATAATTGAATTTCTTTTTGCCTTGTTGGTATAGTAACTGATAGTGCAGGTAAAGATGAAGAGGTCCTTCGTTCTAATCCTAGGTCGAACAGAATTGATTAGGGTTATTTTATCAAAAAAATCAGTAACAGTTCGAAGTTTGGAATTGTGCCTAGTATCATGCTAACAGGCTAGCATATTGAATCTTGTCATCGTCAGCGAAATAAGAGAGTACAAAGTACACTTCTGTCACTTCCGCGTCGGGAATATAGGAGTTACCTCTCATTCGCACGGAAATTTTCAACGCGCGGTGCTGAAGCGCTGTACAACGCTTTCAAAGAAATGTATTATTCAAACTCAAACAATTTATTTTGTATAAGCCCTGCGGGGGCGCTTACAAATAGTCAATTTACATTTATTTTTTTGAATCTAATTTAACTACAAATCTACTACCGGATCGGAATGCGGCCTCCACTAAGCAGATCTGGCGAAGAAACTCAGCCGGCTTGTCTTTTTTATTTAATTTACGGACGACGGACCTCACACGGACGATTTAGCGCAGTGGTTAAGTCGCTCTACCCACTGTGTCTAATAGTCGCGGGTTCGATTCCCGCACGGGACAAATCTTTGTGTGATCCACAATTTTTTGTTCCGGTCTGGGTATTTGTGTATGTGAATTTTCATCTTTGTAAACGCACCCACGACACAGGAATAAATCCTAGTGTGGTGTATACGTTTAAAAAAAAACAAAATAAAAAAAATCTCTTTTTTTCTTTTTTTAAATCAAATTGTGTGGATACAATGTTTAGGTTTTAATTAAATAGTTTTCGATCTAGCTCCAGTGTGATGCCGTACGACCGAGATATGACACTAATGAAGTTATTTATAAAGACACTCGTCTAAAGGATTCCAGATGGACCAGTCCCCACAAGCAACACCCGTTCAGGAGTATTACGGAACAGCCATCACTCCCGTTTTTAGCCTTTTATTCCTATCCAGCTTTTTACTAACTCGCGTAGAAAAAGCGCTCGTGCAAACGAAGGGTTATAATTAGGGTTGCCACCCGTACGTTATTATAAAGTATTGTACTTTATTTATGCTAAGTATACTTTATAGATAGATAGATAGATAATACTTTATTGTTCCACCAGAAATACAAGAAGGAAATAAAAAGATACAATATTTCAATTGAAAGATAGTGTAACAATTGGCGGCCTTATCACTAATAGTGATCTCTTCCAGGCAACCTTTGGATGGAGAGGATCTAAAGAAAACACAAGATTTAGGGGTGTACTTAGCTAACAGAACATAACAATACACAAATAAATCTATCATTAACTACTTAAATAATATACCTATATATACACAAGTAAAAATAATATACACGCGTCAAAGATAAGTTATAATATTAAGCAACTAGCAACAGCATATAGAGAACATCAGCAAATTTAATTTAATGAATCGGTGATGTAGAACTTTTTCACTTCTTCACTTCTTCACTTTATGACAACTGTAAAGTACGCGAAAATACTTTATTTCGCATAGTTTGATTTTTAAGATTAATTTTACATAAATCATTGAAAGAAAAAAATTATCGCAATTTTACGTGTAACGGTTAAGTGACTTAAGTGAAGTATTCGCAATTAAAAGCAAAGTGGATGAGTTCTGGTGTTAAAATCTGGATCTAAGGTTGTTAGTTTTAAGAAAAAATCATTGTTACATCTAACCTCTCAAACCTAAAGATAATAGTAAATACTATGAACACTTCCAAATTGTTAACTATCTTTCTCTAACCTATTTAAGTTATCATAGACTGGAAACATGCTGTGTAACTGTTTAGCAGTGGTAATAGTGATTGAAATTTTTTTAAAGTATAAATAATGTTTTTTAAACAATATAGTAAAGGGAACTAGTGCTTTATTTTGATATAACGTACTGTTTTACCTACCTTTAAAAACCAATGTACTTTATTTGATCTAATAAAAGGTGGGAACCCTAGTTATAATGGCAATAGCCTTAGTTCTAACATCATCCCCGAATCGGGCGTACACAGTACACCTCTGTCGGTTCCGCTTGGAGAATATTAGATCAGAATAAAAATAAATTATAAATGTAATCAAAATACCAACCTAAGCTGCGAAAAGGCCTTGTTTAACAAATCAAGGTGATAGAGATTAGGTCATACTCTACTACGCAAAATTCGTCGTGGAGGCAGGTCTGTGGCCATTTGCTGTTGGAACTTATCAAGCCGCCTTCCAACGACTACTATATTATGTGGCGAAGAGGACCCCAGTTTAGCGTGCCTTCCGAAGCACGAAGACGATATGGAAATGCCACAAACGGTTACCTATCTATCGCTGACCGAGCCGAATGCTGCCTAACTTTAGTGATAGCTATAAATAACCCGGACAATGTTACAAGCGTCTCATTTATACATAAATGTATTCATATGAAAATCCAATCATACCTACACATTGTCAAGTGCCTAATGGAAAACGAAACGAACCCGTCACACCAAATCACATTCTATATTCGAAAATTAAACACGGGCCATTTAAACGAATCGTTTCAATACGTTTATTGACTCATTCCTCATTCAAACGGTCGCTAATCAAATATGGAACGTGGAGCGTTCTATTATTCGATTTTCGAATTGTTCGTGCGACCACCGGTACGGAACTTTCCGAGTGAACGAAGAACTCTGTTCATTCACTCATTCAAAGGGCCTGCGGGCGCATCGACTGATAGCTTGAATTGTGATGTTAGTCAGCGAATTTGGTAAGTACTTATATTGGTAGGTATGGGGAAAGATTACAAAGGATACGAGAGATCGAAGGGCTTAGCACTTATAGATTGACGTTAGCGTAACGCTATCGAGCTGTTATGCCATCCTTTTCACACTACAAAGGACATTGTTCTGCGCCCATACATGATTTGCCCCAGAACCAACATGAATGAAAAAATACTTGTATGATTTTAAATAACCCATAAATTTTCTTAAGGCATTTAAGACAAGCGGGGGTCGTAATATTGCACAAAAATTTGAATTGAATTATAACCTCAAAATCTAATACGATTTTGAGGTTATAATTCAGTAGCCATTAATACATATGAGGTGTGTTGACATTCAATAAAGATGTCGGCGACTTCGACATATGTACTTACAATATTTTGACATATTTGTTTTAGATTGCAAATTTTCCGTTGGATACGGATATTTTCAATTATTTTAATAAAATAGATAAATAATTTTGGCAAGGGTCAAATCTTTGTTGGTTCTGAAGCAATTTTTGACAATGTCCTTTACTAAATAAAGATTAACGTGACAGCACGCTTTCTCGACGACGTTATGATAACGTCAAATGGTTAGTGCCCTCATGCACCGGCTTAGGTAAGTGTTTAGGTAAGTTTTTTTCGGCGTAAATTTAGATGCAAGGCGTACATTTTTGAAGGCGAATGAAATTGAATTCCACTCATTCAATAGAATGTGGGTAAATAGTAAAGTTCTTCCGACCAGACAGTTTTAACGAGGCCATTCGCAGGAGGTTATTGTCCGAAACTCACGTGGTTGTTATGTGCAATGAAAACTTTACTTGCGCGATTCAGCATTATGGCTCAACCGTGCTGTAAAGCTGTGGTACCATAAGGTCACGAGAAGGTCTGAGATGTTTGGCGTTCATATAACTGTAATAAATTAACTGGACACATCGGGAAAATAAAGTATAGTGAGACAAGGATAGTTTGGCCCATGGATGACATTGACAGTGGGGTGTTGGTGTGAAATGAGGGTTACCTAATAATATAATTGTTTGTAATTTAATGTTTTGCTGGTGTACAATAAAGTGTACTATTATTATTATTATTATTATTATATTTTTTATAATAATAATAATATCAGCCTATACTGCCCACTGCTGAGCAAAGGCCTACTCTCACAAATCGAAGTGAGAGAGATTAGGTTATACTCCACAACGCGGACCCAGTGCGGATTGATGGAGGCAGGTTTGTGGCCACCTGCTGTTGGAACTTATCAAGCCGCCTTTTAGGCTTCCAACTCGGCTTAAAGTCTACCACATTAAGTGGTGACCGGGACCAACGGCTTAACGTGCCTTCCGAAGCAGGGAGACACTCGAATATGAAAATGCCACAAACGGTCACCCATCTCGGGCCAACCGAGTCGAACGCTGCTTAGCATTGGTAATCGGTAAGAATACCGCGGTCGCACGAGCGTTACGAGCGCCTTTCAACCCGCTCACAACCGAAAAAAGATTATGGTTACTTATTAAAATAAGAACTTGGGTAAATTTCATAGCAAACATCAACTCTGCGACAGTGATAGTGACATTTCACTTGAAGACAGCGTTAATTCCTGGCCGAGGGCCAAAAGATCTTTGTGGTATTCTAAAATAAATTGCAATGTTTTTTTGCATCATAAAATAACAAGCAATTATTACTTGCGACTTTTCCGAATTGATCGACTATATTTATAAAGCGCGGTCAATTTCCAAAAATATCTATTAAATATATACTAATTTTTTTTTTGTTTTTTCGGGGGGAAATGCCTAACGCATGCCCCCGGGCCGAGGGCACGGCCCGGGTAGGTATGTGGGGCTTGCACCATCTAAAACCCCCCGGCGTCCTACTGCCCATTTTGCCGGGCCACAGGAATTGTCACCAGCATGACCTCTGTGGCATATGCTATCTAACCTTTTTATTTATTTTTTTTTACTTAAGGAAAATCCTGCCTAGGACTTCCGCGAGCCTCGGGGGAAGCTCGCGGGGCGTGTCGGATTCCTACCGACCAAAAAACCCCAGGGTGGCCGACATCAGCACTTTGGAGGGCTCCGGGATCTCCGTATGGAACGCACCGGTTTCCCTCTTGTGCATCGCTCCGAAGAGCCCGCCATCGGAGGGAGACTTGATGACATGCTCCCTCCCGCACCGACGCGGTGCTCACGGTGACATGGGCCACACCACGCCACCGTCCTCCTCGGGGTTGCTCGTAAAGGACGCTCAGGGCCCCCGCCCGAAGACCCCCCTGCTGATGTTGATGCAGGGGGGGATACTAACTAACCTAACCTAACCTAAACCTTATTCGTAAATCAGTTTATCTAGTGGTGGAAACCGAATGAAAATCTGTATAGTAGCTTCTGAGATTAGCGTGTAGATACATACATAAGACGTGGTGGTAGTATAGATTGATCTGTTTATTTATATCATCACGCCAGATCCCTTGCGGGGTAGGTAGAGGGTGCAAAGTTCCAATAGGTTCTTTCTATACAGATCTCTCTGGCGTCCTCTAGTCTCATAATTTGTCTCGTACATGCTCGGCAGTCACCTGGAGAGGTAATAAATTTATAGATATGATTAAAAATGGTGGGCTGTGACAATTTTGATCTGTTCATGCATTTGACATTTTAACCAGGAAATAAATAATCCATAGAGAATTTTTGGCAGCCAGTCGAAGAGTGATGTTGTCAGTTTGTCTTAATTTCCAAAACTTGTGTTATTTCGAATAATAATGCGTAATGTTGGTAGAATATTAACCATTATGTGTTCTTATATGTGTATGAGAGTAGGTAATTGAAACAAGAAGTGATAAAACGTGCCTTTTCGATTTCCCTCAAAACGACTGTCGCAATTGGTATGTAAAGTATCCACCGCTTTACTATCCAGGGTGGGTTACTTCATCAATATCATTAACATCGTTGTCATCAAGTTCATCGGAGAGTTGAATTAATTTATACAAACACGATTATATATCTCATTGGACACTGGCAAAAAACATTGAAAATGAGTGCGAAGCCATAACTTAAAGAAGAAGAAGTACTCCATAAATGGTCCCAAGTGTGCTTAAAAATATCGTTTAGGGGTAAAAGGTTTTTTAATTAATTTTAATATTTAAACTTCACATACCTGTTTGATGTTGTATTTGTAATTAGAAACCTGGAACAAACAAAGAAACCAAATTAGGACCACTAAGAATATCTACCTCACACCATTTCATTTCCGACACAAATGGAAACACAATCATGGCAATAGGAGAATAGGTCATACTCCAAGCAGACCCAGTGCGAATTGGTGCAGGCAGGTTCGGCCACTTGCTATTAAAACTTTTTTTTTTTATTTTTTTTTTTATTGGCTTACTAACGACTGTTTACATCAGTTCAAGTATAATAGAACCAGCGTAATTATTTGCTAAATGTAACAATCACTTAAAAGTAAGCACCGCGTGCAATTGCGTTACATAATTAATAATAACAAAAATTGAAGGCACGGATAAAAAATGTAAAATAAAAAGACTGAGTCAATTAATGTAATCAAGTAACAGTACTGCCATCGTCACAGCGATGTTTAAATTACATTAGACACCAACCGCTTGAAATGGACGTAAGAGTGGGTATGCACATCTATGATATCGCTGCAACTGTTCAGAAGCTTACACATACGAGGTATAGGAGAGTTTGTGCCCAAGACGGTCCTTCGGAACGGAGGATGTAGAGGAGTTATGGCAGCGCGAGGCATTCTAGATGGTACCCGGAATGAAATTTTATATAGTAACTGAGGGCAATCTATTTTCTGACGTAATATTTTAAATAAAAAGAGGCAATCAGCTACACATCTACGTTTCTCCAACGAGGGTAAATTGAAGTGACATAAACGTGACTCATATGATCGTATCGCATTCGCAATACCCGAAGAAAAGGCTAAGTGCCAGAGAAACCTTTTCTGAATACGTTCTATCCTCAGGGTGTGTACTGCGTAATGAGGCCTCCATACAACACTTACATATTCTAGAATACTACGCACAAAGGCTACTAGGCTTATGAAGTGAAAGGTTAAACTATTGAGTGTAGAAACTAGAATTTGCACAGCAGTTCCTATATGGGTTGTGGCTTTGTACTCTCGGGGAATTCATGAAATATGTAAGAGATGAATTACTTAAATGTTCTATGCAACTCAAAGCACGCTGTTTGTTTGAGACAAGTGTTTCCCATATGGTGGATGGCGACCCGGCACCGGGCTACGAAAATAAAATACCGGGTTGCAGCTTTGTCTCAGTGTTTACAATCAATCATACTCGTTCACGATCAAGAGACGTGTTGCTTAAGTCTCAACGCGAATGCCCGATCCGCTGTTGCACTGCGGAGTGAGTGGTGGTTATATTGTCCCTATATGTTCTAGGAGTGTTAAATACTTGTGGTGGGCCTCGCTAGGGAAACATTAAAATAACTGGGCCAGGGCATAATAAAGTTTAGGAAACGCTGTTTTAGACCATGTAGTTACTAATAATAATTTTAATTCATTTTAGAAAAGTATCAAAGACTCAAACAATCAATAACATAGAATAAAATCAAATCAGCAGTCACAAAAAAATTCCATAATGTCTATAAATCTATAACCTCACGCCAGATCCCTTGCGGGGTAGGCAGAGAGTACAGAATTCCAACGGGTTCTTTCCTTACATACCTTTCTGGCTTCCTCGACTCTCACAGTTCGTCTCATACACGCTCGCCGGTTACGGAGACTCTTGACTTTTCCTTCAGATAAGACTCGGTTTATTTGGTCGTGGTAAGATAGTCTAGGTCATAATGTCACATCAGTTTAAATTGGTCTCAATGTCTGTAATGTAGGTACAATCGAATCAGTCCGCGAGCGTGGCCAGCATGCTGTTGGAGCTCCCTGCACTCGCCACTCGAGCGAAATGCCTCTCTTACGCATAGTTGTGTAGAAGCAATCAACGCGCGCTTCTGCGAACATTGTCGATTGTGTTGTAAAAACGCTCAAGTCGGCGGTTAAAACGCTCTCGTCTTCTACGTGCTTCACGCAAGTAAGCGTCGACTCGGCGCTAAACGCTCGACTTCCGCGCTCATTTTTAGAGCAATAATGAAGAACTAAGTCGATGCGCTGCAAAAGCGGGGAGCCCGAAAATCATTCTGAAGGCGTTGTTAAATTATACCTATAGATCGCTGTACGATTTTTGCGTGTAGTCTGTCCACTACCTGCATGTTTAAAAAGTAGTGCAATAGGCTCCTCTAGTGCAGAAAAAAGCAGGTCTATCTATCTATCTATAACCTCACGCCAGATACCTTGCGGGGTAGGCAGAGAGTACAGAGTTCCAACAGGTTCTTTCCTAACATACCTCTCTGGCTTCCTCGACTCTCATAGTTCGTCTCATACACGCTCGCCGGTTACGGAGACTGTTGACTTTTCCATCAGATAAGACTCGGTTTATTTGCTCGTGGTAAGATAGTATAGGTCTTCTCCGGTACCTGCATCCTTCCACTTTCACATTGTATATCTGTTTTGTCTTTCTTTTAAAACAGGTCTATAGTTAGATAAATCTGACAAATCTCCCGCTTTATTTTTTACTACCTCCACAACGATAGTTCTAATCATGTCACGAGGTAGGTAAGAGTGTGTAATACTCATTTAATAGTAAATCAGAATAACCTGTAGTTGAAGGGACGAATGGTAGGTAGTTATATAGTGGTAGTACATTGTCCCCAGTCCAACTACACTAGCATTTCACCACACATGTGGGGCAATAAAATTCCATTTTTTTCTTAATTAATACATAATTACTAATAAAAAGGACTAATTTTGTGTGTTTGTTGTGTCTTTCTCAACTGGAACTGTTCGTTGCACTATATATATGCTTTAAAGTGGTACCGTTTCGCATTTCTACAAATATTTAAAAAATAACTAAATATTGAAATAAACCAAATAGACCGAGTCTTATCTGAAGGACAAGTCAAGTGACTCCGTAACCGGCAAGCGTGTATGAGACGAACTATGAGAGTGGAAGAAGCGAGAGAGGTATCTAAGGGATGAGCCTGTTGGAACTCTGTACTCTCTGCCTACTGCCTCTGCCTAAGGACCTGGCGTGATGATATCGATATATAGATAGAAATAAAAACAAATTTTAGTATCTACTAATTTCCCCACCCTAGTCACACAGCCCAGCCCTGCGTACGTGCGCCATTTTTGTCATTAAGCTTAAAGCATTGAGGGTTTTTTTTAACGAATTGGTCCAAATGCAGATTTACCGAAGTGGAAAGGGTATCTGGGAAGGTTATTATATTAATCGCTTCGAATTGAGCATTTGGGTGTGTGAAAGATCTACGCTGTTGGCCGCGAGGCCTTCACATCTTCACCGGACAAGATCCGGAATGGCAAGGGGGCAACTAGCTCAAGGGCGCCTCAAGGAGGAATGGCCTCGGCTTGGGCAGTCGCTATGGGGGAGGGTATATACTAGGTGTCTCACCGTGGTGCTCTGCACCGGCCGGCGGGCAAGGGATTCTTCGACCTCGCCGGCGAGGTCGGTGTCTGATCCTGTATGCGGTATCTGTATCTGACTGAAGGGATGTAAGGGCATCGGGAGGGTCGGTGGGATCATGCCGCGGACGGCGGTAGCGGCTGATAGGAGGCGAGTTAGGTTCGTAGTCGGCGGCGGCTACGATTAGCAGATTCCTATGATTGGACGCGTTCGTAAAATATCGGGTTGTAGCCTTTTTAATAAAGGCGCGAATAAGAGACCAAAATCGGAATGGAGATCGACATTCCGTATGAACCACGGGGCTTTGACCGCTTTGCGGAGGAATTGAATTGAGCAGCTCGCATAAGTTTTCAAATAGATAAAAAACAAATGCGAGCTCTCCGGAATATGAGCGGAGTGAAGCTGACCGGCCGTATTCGTACGTACGACGTAGTAAGAAAGCTAGTAGGTATGAAAGATAGTATCGGTGTAAAGATGAGAAAAGGTATGCTCCGTTGGTTCAGGCATATAGAAAGAATGTCAGAAAAAAAAATTACAAAACAGATATACAATGCGAAAGTGGAAGGATGTAGGTATCGGGGAAGACCTAGATTATCTTAACATGACCAAATAGACCGAGTCTTATCTGAAAGACAAGTCAAGAGTCTCCGTAACCGGCGAGCATGTATGTAAGGAAAGAACCTGTTGGTACTCTGTACTCTTTGCCTACCCCGCAAGGGATCTAGCGGGATGATATAGATAGATAGATAGAATTTGTGTTCAGTATTATCAGTACAACTGCTCATGTCAATTCCGCAAGGTTACAATACAATAGTCTTTATAAGGTAGGTCTAGAGAAGATTTTTTAAAGCTTCATCCCCTGAGAGGAGTATTTTTACCAGATCGGATAGACATGTGATTCTGAGATCACAAGTCTATCCGATCTGGTATGATCGAGCCTTAATAAATGTAATCAAAGAAAAAGCTAAGGTACATAGGCAATGGAAGCAATATAAAAATCCCCTAGATTATATTTCTTTTCGCGTATTAAGAAGCCGACAAAAGAAGATGCCAGAAGATTTTTATAAAGCACGCATTGAGGCATCACAGTCTTAAAATTAAAATCTCCCCTAGACATTTCTGGTCCTACGTGCAAACTAAAAGGAAGAATAATAAAGCATACCCCAAAGTTATGCACTGCGACAATGTTCACCTAAATAATGAAGTCGATATCTGCACCGCCTTTAGTAGTTTTTTCCAGAAGAACTTTAACCCTTGTTCAGGAAATACTACTCCTTTTTCCGCTGCTTACGAAACATACGGTGATACAATACATGAGATAGAGATAAATGAAAAATATATGCTGCAGCTTCTAAAAGACCTTAATGTTTTGAAAGGCCCAGGTTGTGACAATATTCCACCCCTCTTCTTCTCAAAATGTGTAAAATCTCTTGCAAGACCCCTCACACTCATTTTTAACCGATGTTTTCAAGATGGTCATTTTCCGCATACCTGGAAACTAGCACACGTAGTACCTATTCACAAAAAAGGGCTTAAAAACAATATGGAAAACTATAGGCCTATCTCAATTTTAAATGTTTTGAGCAAATTAATGGAGAAAGTGGCTCATAGGTTTATATATCCCATAATACATCGCTCAATACCTCCAGAGCAGCATGGTTTTAGAAGAGGAAGGTCAACCAATACTAATTTAGCCTTGTTTTTGGAAGACACTCTTGGTTGTATGGATGGTGGAGGTCAAGTAGACGTTATTTATACTGACTTTGAAAAGGCGTTTGATCGTGTAAATCATGACATTCTCCTTCGGAAGCTCCAAGAAATTGGAATACGAGGCAATCTCCTCAGGTGGACCGAGTCTTATTTAAGAAATAGATCCCAAGCTGTTGTTGTTGGAGGTGCTAAATCAGATATCATCAAAGTTTCTTCTGGCGTGCCACAAGGCTCCGTGCTGGCCCCACTGCTGTACGCAGCGTATGTATACGACATTGGTAGTCATATTAAAAATTCAAAGTTTCTGATGTATGCGGATGACACAAAAATTTATATGAATAACAAACACGAAGATGATTACACAAAAATGCAAGAAGATCTTAATAGACTCGCAATTTATTATGCAAATACCCACATCAGTCTAAATATCAGTAAATTCACAACGATAACCTTTACTCGCAAAAAAAAAGACCTGTTCTTTTCAACTATAGCTTTAGCAGTATAACCATCAGCCGCGACTGTATTGTTAAAGATCTTGGAGTTGTATTAGACCCGAAACTCTTGTTTTCTGAACATGTCTCTTTTATTGTTAATAAGGCATACAAAAATGTAGGCTTCATTATACGTACCTGTCAACCCGTTACTGATATGTTGTGCCTCAAAATTCTTTACTGCTCTTACGTTAGAAGTGTCTTAGAATATTGCAGCTGTGTTTGGAATCCACATTACGTTATTTACAAACAGGAAATTGAAAATATCCAATCTAAATTTATTAAACACTTAAACTATCGTACTCAAAAAAGTTTTCGTGATTATTCCGAAGCCTGTAGTCTCATTGCATCCTAACCTTGGAAGAGAGACGCACTATTTCTGATATGCTATTTCTTCACAATATATGTAAAAATGCCATAGATTGTCTTCCTTTAAATAATCTTGTAATGCAGTTTAGGGCACCTTCCTACCGGACCAGACACACCACTTTATTTGATGTTCCGGCCAGCACAACCAACTATGCACATAATTCTGTCGCTTGCCGCATTCGTAGAACATATATCAATAAATTTTCTTCGGTAGATATATTTAACACCTCAAAAGCTATCTTTAAAAAACAAGTGACGTCACTGCTTTAGTATTTATTAACATTGATAGTAATTTAAATAATATGTTTATAGTAATTATAATGCAATTTGTTTTTCTTTTATTAGGTACACATGTATATTTATGTACACAAATACTTACACGCATACACACACATGCACACACGCACGGCATATAATTTATAGGTACGGCAATTAGTTTTCAATCATTAATTATTATTAAAATAGACTGTGTCTTAATATAGTGTAAATTGTAAAACCATAATTGGCTTTAAGATATTTACTTATGTTCACATCTACAATTATGTTCAAGAGCTGTGGTTTTTGTTATAAAAATAAAATAAAATAAAATATGTCGTAACCTTACTTACTTGAAAATCAGTTAATGGAATGGCGAGCAGTTATTTTCATTTTAGTAACCTTGTAATCTTATCATAGATATACTCTATGATTGCTCGAGTGTGTTTAGTTGTGAAGCGATGACAGATGACATCTGTCAAATGACGAATCACCGATGACAGGTAGTCGATGTAAGATGGCGGACGGCGCTGCGCTGTCATTCGACTGGCAACGGAGAAGCGGTCGGACGTATCGCGGAGCAGCTAAGCTAAAGCTCACTGCTTGCTATGTGACACATAATCTTTAACCATTGTGCGTATACTCGCATATCAAGAAAGATCAGTGTAGTGGGATCTCGCAGTGTTATTTAAAGATTTCCTTTATGTTCAGCGACCATGCGGATGACGACGAAAACGAAGATAAATCCAGCTTCTACCGCTAACAGCATTGAAACGGTCATCCAGGAAACCTAAGCGCCGATATATATTTAAAAGTTTCAAGCTTGACTTATTTTGATTATAGTTTTAAAGGATCTTATGGAGGTAACTCGGGTAGTTCAAGCCCGGTTAGTGGCGCTGATGTCGATCAGGTACGAAGCCGCAGGATGCTCCTAGTATTCATTCTAAATATTCAAGTGCCTGTCCCAATTAGAATTTCAAATTGAATCTCGACAAATTCTCGGGGCTATTGTTAGTGCTTTAAACTTAAACTGAATTGAAATTCAAATAATTATTTGCAAATTATGCTGTGGTTGGCCGACGAGGGAAGTTTTCGTAAAGCGTTGATTTTATTTCCGGTTTAATTAAAGTTATATCTTGCTAGCAGTTTCCAGGCTCCGGACGCGGTCTACTAAAGCGCCACCTATTGGTTATATTTTACTTCTGCATAATGTGGCTTTCTAATGGAAAATAGTTTTTAAAATCGGTTCAGTAATTTCAGAGTTCAAACAAACAAACATATCTTTATTTTTACAAGATATTATTTGCAATGTTTGCATGTCTGTCTTTCTGTCAATTCATATCCATTTTTTGCGGGTATCCGATGAGCTGTAATTTGGCATACGTATGTAAGTCCGATGACAATTCAATGATATTTTACCATAGAGCTGGTCTGCTGATCGAGTCGGAAGGTGGCCATAGGAACATGTGAAATATACAACGTAACCCCCTCGTGTTTAGGCTTGTTAGATAGGTATTGGCAAGTACTATACAACGAGACAGTGTTCAGGGTCTGATGATGAAGAGCTAAAAGGTGGCCAATGGAACAACTCAAATACTTAATAGAACGACGTGTTTTGGCTCGTTGGATTTGTCTTGATAAGTACTTTAGAGCCGGATGTTGTCCAGGGTCTGATGATGGAGCCGATATGAAGAAGCCATGGCAACTCCTCGACTAAGCTAGATTTCTCGAGTTTTTTTCTATAAAAGCGTGTTTTCAAAAAGGTCTTTTTAAATTAAGATTATTATCTATCTGTATCATCACGCCAGATCCTTTGCGGGGTAGGCAGAGAGCACAGAGTTCCAACAGGTTATTTAATTACATACCTCTCTGGCTTCCTCCACCTTCATAGTTCGTCTCATACACGCTTGCCGGTTACGGAGTGTCTTGAATTATTATAATATTAATAGACCTTGGTCTAGTGGCGAATAATGCGCGTACCAATCACGAGATTCTGGGTTCAAATCCTGAGCCGGACAACAAGCAATTTTTCGATAGAAACATTTCCAATATCAGTCCGGAGTCTGGAATTGATGGCAATAGGCTCGCCCCCTATTGCATGGATGTTAGGTCTCGTTACCGAAAAGTCTATGCACACACCTCTGCCGCCGGTAACGGTAACGGTGTTTATTTGTTTTTATTAAAATCAAATTTTAACAAAGTTTTTTACATGGAATAAAAAATATAAGTAGATATTTTATTAACGTCGGGCAGAGTTCGGAACAAAATTCCCGGGGGAGCCTTCCACTCAGCTCCGTCTGAAATGGATATTATCATTAAAAATCGTTTCGTTATTCAAATTTCGTATATTTCCAAAATAAATACCTATTACACGTATTATACCCTGTGGGGTAGACAGAGGCATACATTAGGGAATGCAATATCGTTTTTTAAAATTGAGAGCTCGTAACAATGTGATGAGAATACATTATGACGTGAGATATTTTTTTTATAACAGCTTTTATTTCAGTGATAGCCTAGTGGTTAGACCGTTGGACTGCAAAGTCAGAGGTCTCGGGTTCAAACCCAACCACGCACCTTTGTCTTTTCGAAAACATTTAGTGAGGTCGGACGGACGATTTAGCGCAGTGATTAAGGGCTTAAGAACTTAAGCTAAGAGCCGCTCCATCCACTGTGTCTTATAGTTGCGGGTTTGATACCCGCACGGGACAAATCTTTGTGTGATCCATAATTATTTGTTTCGGTCTGTATATTTGTGTATGTGAATTATAATGTTTGTAAACGCACCACCACACAGGAAAAATCCTAGTGTGGCGCTATGTTTTTAATAAAAAATAATAAACATGTGCGTATTAAACATTAACTATCACTTGCTTTAACGGTGAAGGAAAATCGTGGGAAAACCTGCATGCCTAAAGAGTTCCTCAAAGGTGTGTGAAGTTCACCAACTCGCACTGGGTCAGTGTGGCGGACTATGGCCTAAACCCTCTTCAGTTTTAGAGGAGGTTCGTTCCCAATAGTGGGGCATCACTCAGCCTACACTTGTCCTTTGATGAACATAGGCCTCCCCAATCACTCTCCAGCGCAACCGATCCAATGCCACCTTCATCCAACGACTTCCTGCGATCTTCACAAGATCGTCAGTCCATCTGGCTGGCGGCAGTCCCACGCTTCGCTTGCCAATACGTCGTCTCCACTCTAGAATCTTTCTGCCCGCCCGTCCGATCTCTTATCCTATTGTATAGAAATCTGACATGATGGTTAGTTCCGATGACAATGCATTTTTATGGTAAGCATGACCTGATTTTATCCTAGGTCGGAAAAATGAAGTTTATATAACGAAAAATATTGCATGCTGAGGTCACCCTTAAGTGGTTGTGCATTTAGTTACAACACCTTAGAAATACTTAGATGTAAATTAAATGTAATAATGAAATAACTGTTGGTGATCCTTAATGAATTAAAAAAAAAAACTTCCCAGTATGAGTTCGGCGTCTGGGATTGTGCTCTATTACATGGGACCTAACAACAACAACTAGGGGAATTTAGACGCGTCTCTGATTCTACACCAAGGATTGGCACCAGACGATGGAACTTCTCAACAGCCAACAGCATAGACATGACAATTTGATTGACTGTTCTGAATTGCACATTACCTATCTATCTATCTATATCATCACGCCAGATCCCTTACGGGGTAGGCAGAGAGTACAGAGTTCCAACAGGCTCTTTCCTTACATACCTCTCTGGCTTCCTCTACTCTCATAGTTCGTCTCATACACGCTCGTCCTTCAGATAAGACTAGGTCTTTTTGGTCGTGGTAAAATAGTCTAGGTCTTCCCTGGTATCTACATCCTTCTAGTTTTCCTTCCAAAAAAGTTGTTTTTGTAAAATGTTCTTTTTTTTTACTTTTAACCTTATTATACGTAGCCCCACACTAGAAATTATTCCTGTGTCGTGACTGCGTTTACAAACATGAAATTCATATTCACAAACATCCAGACCGAATCAAATATTTGTGGATCACACAAACATTTGTCCTGTTCGGGGATCGAATCCGCGACTAGATTGTCATTACAAAGATTGAGTTTTGTTAATAACCTGAAAATTATTCCTTCTCATACAAGAATATGTCTTTAATACCGTGTTAATTAACGCGTTACGCGAGAAAGGGCATAAAGTAAACTCACTCATCGCCATTAGAATAAAAATATTTTTAGTCGCAACCAATGAAATAGTGCTCGTAGCGCTGTGCGACCGCGGTGTTCTTACCGATTACCAAGGTTAAGCAGCGTTCGACTCGGTTGTCCCGAAATGGGTGACCGTTTTTGGCATTTTCATATTCGAGCGTCTCCGTGCTTCGGAAGGCACGTTAAGCCGTTGGTCCCGGCTACCACTTAGTGTGGTAGTCGTTAAGCCGAGTTGGAAGCCTGAAAGGCGGCTTGATAAGTTCCAACAGCAGGTGGCCACAAACCTGCCTCCACCAATCCGCACTGGGTCCGCGTGGTGGAGTATGACCTAATCTCTCTCACCTCGATTTGTGAGAGAAGCTCTTAGTCCAGCAGTGGGCAGTATAGGCTGATATTATAATGAAATAGTACTAATAAGGAACTAGAAGTCGTAAAACCACGTGAAGTTGTCTTCCCACATGTGAGGAAATTCTCGTCCGGTGAACCTGTAAAGGCCCCGCGGCCAACAGCGTAGATCATTCACACACACACATGTGAGAAAAGTGTCACAAAATACTTCAGCACTGCGTGGACCAGTATATGTGATACAAAGGCTAAAGTTGGTTTCATACCAACGCTTTCCAAAACTCGTAACTGTAGTTCAGGGGCTACCCCCGGAAAAATGTGTTTTCGTACTTCATATACTTCAATAAGTATATGGATTCAATCAATCAATCAATCAGCCTATCGCAATTCATTGCTGGACGTAGGCCTCTCCTAACACGCGCCATTGCACACGGTTCTCCGCCTTCCGCATCCAGTCTGTCCCAGCGACCTTTTTGAGGTCGTCGGTCCATCTAGCTGGGGGCCGTTCTACCTTACGCTTACCAAGTCGCGGTCTCCACTCTAGGACACATTTGCTCCATCGGCCGTCGATCCTTCTGCAGATGTTACCAGCCCATTGCCACTTTAGCTTACTGAGTTTGCGAGCTATGTCGGTAACTTTGGTTCTTATATAGTATATGGATTAGAGACTCAATATTTCGAAATTTCGATTTTTGACTATTCAAGGTGTAACATAATTAATGCAAGACCTGAAAGTAGTTTATTCTAAATTGCTAACGGAATTGATTCCAACAATTTTTAATGTTTGTTACTTTTTACTTATACTTTACTTTACTTTTGTAATTTTAATTTTGATTTTGACTGCCTCGTTGGTCTGGTGGCAAAGCGCATCGCTTTGTGATCACGAGGTCCTGGGTTCAAATCCAAGGTCGGACAAATGTAGTTTTTCTAACGAAAAATTCCCAGTATGAGTCCGGAGTCTGGAATTGTGCCCGGTATATGGCAATAGGCTCGCCCCCTATTACATGGGACCCTACATCGTCGGCGAAACGTGGGTATACTCAGTAAGTACACTTCCGCCACCCCCTCTGGGGAATGTAGGCGTGACGGTGATTTTTTATGTTATTTTGATATCTTTTTAAATACTGTCTCCTTCATATTACACTTGTAATAATTGCAATTACAACTAAAATATCTAAAATCTTTTTTTTTTAAAAAAACGTAGCCCCACACTAGTATTTATTCCTGTATCGTGGGTGCGTTTAGAAACATAAAAATAGTCATATACAAATACCCAGACCGGAACAAATAATTGTGAATCACACAAAGATTTGTCCCATGCGGGAATTGAACCCGCGACTATTACACTATTAGACGCAGTGGTTTAGAGCTTTAGTCGCGGAGGTTTGTTCACAAACAACATAAAAAATGGTGGTGGTTTGTTCACAAACTTTTAAAGTTTATTCGGAATAGACAATACATTATCGCTTGTCCTAACTTAACCAATAATGCCACATCTCAATGAACACATTATATATTGGCTATATCTGCGTTAATGGTGTAATCAGGTATTATAGCCAATCCAAGGATATCGTATTAATTAACGCATTACCAGCAGTATGAGCTAAAATGGAAGTCGCTCACTAATAAAAATAATATAATAATAATATCAGCCTATACTGCCCACTGCTGGGCAAAGGCCTTCTCTCACAAATTGAGGTGAGAGAGCTTAGGTCATACTCCACCACCCAGACCTAGTGCTTGGTGGAGACAGGTTTGTGGCCACCTGCTGTTGCAACTTATCAAGCCGCCTATAACGCTTCTAACTCGGCTTGGGGTTTTCACATTAAGTGGTAACCAGGACCAACGGCTTATCGTGCGTTCCTAAGCTCGGAGACGCTCGAAAATGCCACAAACGGTCTCCAATCTTAGGTCGACCGAGCAAAACGCAAATGATTGGTGATTAGACCTTGACCGTGACCGTGATGATTAGAGGTTAGAGTCTTTGTTACTTTTCTGACGATTCATAATGTAATGATTTACATTAATAAAAAATATTCTGATTCTGATTCTGATCGGTAAGAACAACGTGGTTACACACGAGCGCCTTTCAACTCACTCACAACCGAGAAAAGATTTCCCCATTACTACCTTGATTTGATTCCATATTCTATTTTAGATCAACAATATATTTACCAAACGAATTGTTGTTTTTAGCCTCCAGCGTTTCCCAAAAAGAACAAAACAAAACATTGTTTTGTTTTGTCCTTTTTGCGAAACGCTGTTTTGTTTTGTTGGTCACGTATTGTGAAAACATTCAGCTTCGAGGCAAACAACCGGAATAGAAAAACAACGGCATTTTAAAGCCCCACGGTGAGTTTTGGGAACCGGTGACTTTGATGCCGTGACGTCAGGTTTCGTGACAGGTCCTTGTTTTCACGTTTTGGTTTTACCCCCATATTAAAAAGCATTGTATAGTCCGACAAGGATCTTTTGGCTCGTCGATAACATTAACAGAGAGGTGCTAGTGTGAAATAAGTTCTACCATTTAATAAAATTTTCCTACATCCAAGGGGAAATTTTAACAGGCGGCGGGTTCCTAATTAAAAAAAGAAGTTGGATAAATTTCATAGCGAACGGCGACTCTGCGACTGTCATGATGACAGCGTTAGTCCTGATTTAAGCTATAAGCCAAAAGATCCTTTGCGCACTGTATAGCGTCTAAGTAGTTGCACAGTGCTTTGTTTTCTTTTTACGAATGTCAAATGAAAGATGACAAAAAGAGAAAAAATAGTGGGGTTTTCGTTGGTGGTTTAATTCAAGCCTGTAAGTGTTTTAGAGCTGATGTTTCAATCAAAACAAAAGAAAATTATTCGTGGAATGAAATACAAATCTATATCAAAATCCCGACTTAATGAAACTTAGTAAAGTTGTACCGATTTTTAAATCAGGGATAAAAAGCGAGCCTTCCAATTTTAGACCGATTTCCATCTTGCCGGCCTTGAGTAAAATTTATGAAAAGATTCTACTCAATCAATTGCTTAACCACTTTAATGAGAATAAGCTGTTACACGATGATCAATATGGTTTTACTAAGGGACGTTCAACCACAGACGCGGGAGTAGGTCTGCTTCAGCAAATTTACGGTGCCTGGGAGGCATCGCAGAATGCAATTGGTGTATTCTGTGATCTCTCTAAAGCATTCGACTGTGTTGAGCATGCAACCCTTATTAAAAAGCTAAGGCATTACGGTATTAAAAACACTGCCCTTAATTTATTAGCTTCATACTTAGGTGAAAGGTCTCAATGTGTTGAGATTAACGGGGTCAAGTCTCAGGAAGTTAATATTTCAATTGGTGTTCCACAGGGCTCCATCTTAGGACCCTTTCTTTTTTTAGTATATATTAATGACCTGCCGAACTTTGTCCGTGATGTCTGTGACATTGTACTATTCGCAGATGATACCTCCTTGATCTTCAAAGTTGACAGAGCTAAGCTTAATTTTGACGATGTGAATGGTGCTCTTTCACGGATATCAAATTGGTTTGAAATAAACAATCTATTGCTTAATTCACTCAAGACAAAGTGTATTAAATTTACTATGCCCAATGTAAAAGGTAATGCTACGAATATTCTTATTAATGGCACAAAGCTGGACCTCGTGAACTCCACTGTCTTTCTAGGCATTACCCTAGACTCCAAACTCCAATGGGGGGCCCATATCTCATCACTTGCGGGTAAACTTAGCTCCGCTGCTTATGCAGTGTGGAAAGTTCGGCAACTTACGGATGTGGATACAGCACGTCTAGTTTATTTTAGTTACTTCCATAGCATTATGTCTTATAGTATCCTACTGTGGGGTAACGCTGCTGACGTGGAAAATGTATTCATACTGCAAAAAAGAGCTATCCGTGCCATTTATAATCTTGGACCTAGGGCTTCCCTCAGAGAACTTTTTAAAGAGATCAACATTCTCACGGTCGCTTCACAGTATATATACGACAACATAGTGTACATACGTAGGAATATCCATTTATTTAATAAAGTGAGTGACGTTCATAAATTAAATACTAGAAATAAACATAAACTGGTATTACCAATTGTTAGGCTTAAAAAAGTATTTACTTCCTTCGTAGGAGTCGGTATTCGCTGCTTCAATAAGATACCAAAGCCCATGTTAGAGTTGCCACTTGACAGATTTAAAAAGTATATTAAATCTTCACTAATGAGTAAAGGATATTATACACTAAATGATTTTTTAAATGATAAAAATGCCTTTACACAAATTAACTGAAATCTAGAAGAATATAATGTTAAGTGCAGCGTGTCCTGCCTAGCGAGCGTTCATTGATTTTAAATATTATTCTCGAACGATGTCGACAGGGTCGTGGATTGGTCATGCTCACTAAAATGTCTTTGCTAGTGGCGGCTCTGTGGAGCGGGTCATTCTTTTCCCTCTAAAATGGTTGAGGAGAGTGATGGCTGCTTCTCAGGTCATACTCGTGAACGGGTGCTGCTGGTGGGGACTGGTCCGTCCCCTGCCCTTTGTCTGACTGAACGTGTACCATAATGCTGTTGAATTTTGTCTCGTTCGGCATCACACTGAAGCTATGACCAGTTGTTTTGTACGCGCTCTTTACATATTTTATAGTAACACTTTCTCTTACTATTATTATTATGCTTTTTATTATATACCTCTACAACATCTCTATTTTGTAAATGAGAGGACTATGTAGACACTGACCAATATCATGAATCTAAGTACACTTATGATAAATCTATACTTAAGCACATCTATTTAGCTCGTTCTGCATTGTTCTCCCATACTCCATAAATGCAATGTATACAAAAAGAATAAGTTGTAACAGCAGTGATAGCCCATTGGTTAGACCGATGGACTGCAAAGTCTGAGGTCTTGGGTTCGAACTCAGGCACTCACCTCTGTCTTGTCGAAAGCATGTGCCTTTACAAAATTAACTATCACTTGCTGTAACGGTGAAGGAAAACATCGTGAGGAAACCTGCATGCCTAAGAGTTTCTCGATGGTGTGTGAAGTTCGCCAACCCGCACTGGGCTAGCGTGGTGGACTGTGGCCTAAATCCTCTCAGTTTGAGAAGAAGCCCGAGTCTAACGGAGGGTCAGTTTCTTAACAGGGCTAATATTATATTTTTATTATTATATAAGTAGTAATTAAAAGTAGTGTTATTGCATTCGTATCTGGCATACACTACTTAATTGCCTATATGCAATACATGCCATTGCATGACAATAAAACATTCAAAACCAAAACAAAATGGCCGAAAATATATTCATGATAAACAAAAAAATATTCCAATAAACTTATTTGTGAACACCTACCGTACACACTTCACACAAATTTTCTCCCTGTAGTATCGAAATAATATTCGGATGCGGGGTGTCGAAAAATACCCCTGTTTCACGATTGAATGCCCATGGGTTTGTGAAACGCTGGGCTTAACTGACGTCATACTTCCCGTGTTATTGAAGACCAAATATTTTTTTATTGAGGCCTCGCCTGCCATTGATCCCTATACCAATTGATAGAAACTGAAGATAGGGCTGTTTTGCTTTCTTTTCGATAAACAACTATTACACTTAGATATCCAAAACCAAATAAAAGAAAGATTCTTTCTATTCTTTTTATACAAAAATATAACGAAGCCCCACTCTATGATTCATTCCTATGTCGTGGCTGCGTTTACACGCATGAAAATTCACATACACAAATACCTAGACTGAAACAAATAATTGTGGGTCACACAAAGATTTGTCCCGTGCGGGAATCGAACCCGCGTCCATTGGACCCAGTGAGTGGAGCGGTTTAAGATATTAACCACTGCGTCAAATCGTCCGTCTAATGCCTTAGTTCCCAAAGTGGTCCAGGTGGACCCCCAGGGGTCCAAGGGGGAGACTCAACGGGGGTCTACGTTGGAATGACAAAAAAATGGGGGTTCACAATTCGTAAGCGGGGGTCCACGAAAAAGTATTTGCTTTCGATAGTGAAGAACTAAAATGTTGGCTTGACTTCACCTATCAATGTAGGCAGATAATATTTTAAGAAACTCAGCGACTGTTACTTTTAAAAACTTGCATATTCCATATTCAGTACAACGTGTCGAGATTTGCAAAGCGCCACCGCCCTCCGCAATGCTTGTTCAGACATGCAAAGGGACGAAATACGACTTGTGGTGTGTGTGCTTGCGATCTTGCATGAACTTGTTTGATTCTTCACCAATATAAATACGAGTGCCAAGGATAATTATTACTCATTTGTTTCTGGAATTTCGAAAAGAAAAGTAAAGTAAAGTGAATTGATGTTAGTGTTTGCCAGTGTCAGAAAAAGTAAGTGGTACCTGCCTATTTGTTATACATACTTTTATTTTATGTTGTAATAAGTTTGTTTTTAATGTTTGCGTGTGGTAGCTACGTATTAAAAATTAAATACTGAACAGAGTCATAATTAGATACTTCCATAAAAGAACTGAACGCCGAGAAAGGTTGAAATTTTTGTCCCTACTTTATTTGTAATTCTTTTTTACCCGACTGTGTGTTGGTTCACTAAAGGAGAGATATATTATGATTGACCTTCATGATTGTAAATATTTCAGGTTCCTAATGCTAAATGACTTAATTATATATATTTTCATAAATTGTACGCGTCTTTACGTACCCGTAACGTGCATCAAAGTAATAAATAAATAATTAAAATTGCGGAATTTTGATATCAAAATATTATTTATGAAAAAATGTTTTACATTACAATAAAATCGGTTTAGCCATATTGATAAAACTCTATTATGGATTAAGATCTATAATAGAGTTTTATGAAGCGCTTAATTGCCTTTAATAATTAGAATCAGTTTGTTGTCGGTACTTTGTTTATTTCATTGCAATAATTAATTAGGTAATCCTATTCTGTTAAAATAGCCATATCTTGTTGAGTAAGACCGCCTTATGATTACTAAAAAAAAGTTTTTTTTATTTACAGGTAGGTAACTGATACGAAACATGGCTGAATCTAAGAAACAATATCGACAGTATAGTGTTGATTTTTTAAAATTTGGTTTTCTTCCATCAAAGGCAGACAAGCAATTGCCCATATGCCTTTTATGCAACAAAGTTTTGAGCAATGACTCTATGAAACCATCAAAGATCGAAGATCATCTAAGAAGATGTTATCCTGATAAAATAGGTAAAGATTTGAAATATTTTTAAGCATTGAAGGAAAAATATGAAAAGAGATCCACCGTGCACAGTATGTTCGCTTTAACATCTGAAAGTAACGATGATAGTTTGCGGGCATTTTACATCATTACTTATAGCGAAATCTGGAAAACCACACACCATTGCAGAACAGTTCATTTTACCCGTTGCTGAAGAGGTTTTAAAAACTGTTCTGCACAAATCTCCATTTGACATACTCAAAAGAATTTCTTTGAGTAACAACACTGTACAAACACGTATTGATGACACGAGCTCTGATATTAAAAGTTTATTGTGTAATTTTATTTATTTATTTTATTTATTCTTTATGCACTTATGTACATAGGCGGACTTAATGCCAGAGGCATTTTCTGCCAGTCTACCTTGAGGTGATGTGGAAACAGCTGTAGTAGGTGCCAAAAATTATGAGTTATTTAGAGAAAAAAAAATATTAAAAAAATACTAAAAACACAATTACAATTAAAAAAAAAAAAGGAAATTATAATATTGAAAGACACAAAACTAATTACATACATACAACAAAAGCAGTTGTATATAAATAACATATAATACATACATATACATACACATATAACTATACTATATATGAAACAGACAGTATGACATAACGACATGAAACAACTAGCGTTTAGAAGAATCCACCAACATTTTGGTCAACAGATAGTCCTGCAGTTTTTTTTTTAAATGAGAGACGATTGGTAGCCATCCTGAGATCCTGAGGTAATGCATTCCACAGAAGGATCGATTGGACAATGAAAGAAGAGTGGATGAAATCAGTACGGTGAGAGGGACACTGAAGAAGACAATTATTAGAAGAGCGAAGATGTTTATTATGATTGGAGCATAGATATTGAAATCGGGAAGTAAGATAAGCAGGCGCTACAGAAGACTGAAGGATAGAAAACAATGTTGTCAGTGCCCTTAGAGCTCTGCGTTGACGAATAGGCAACCACTTTAACTGTGAACGATGCTCCGACACATGATCATATTTGCGCATATTGAATACGAATCGAATGCAGTTATTAAGTAGGCGGTCTAGTTTATCGAGTTGATCTGCATTCAGGTCGAAGTAGCACACATCACCATAGTCGATAATAGGAAAGATCAAGGACTGCACAAGCATTGCTTTGGTATTAGAAGGGAGCAAGTTTTTTAATTTATACAGGTATCGCAACGTTCCCGTGACTCTTTGACCAACCGACGTAACTTGGGTCTGCCAGCTAAGCGTAGTGTCGATGTGTAAACCGAGATCTTTGACGCTTGGACTTAGAGGAATAACTGTACCATTGAACTCAAGCGGAGGTATCGAACCAATGTTTAGTTTGTTAATCAGTCTGGAGCTCCCCACAAGAATTGCTTGGCACTTTGCTGGATTCACTGCGACACCGAATCTGTCGGACCAATTTTTAATTGCCCCCAGATCGCGGTTTAATTTGCCGATAAGGTCAGAAATTCGATCAGCACTATCTTGTGAGTATAATTGCAAGTCGTCGGCATATAGATGATACGCACACTGAAGTTCATAGGTTATCAAGTCGATGAAAATGGAAAATAGAAGAGGAGAGAGTATACCGCCTTGGGGAACGCCAGAGTCGATGTAACGCCATGCTGACAACGCTTCATCACTCAAAACTGACTGCTGACGTTCCCGAAGATAAGAGGAAAACCAATCCAGCGACTCTTGAGAGCACAGACGATAGGAGAGAATGGACAAAAGGATATCGTGATTAACGGTATTAAAGGCATTGGAAAAATCGACCAATACAAGCACGGTGACTTTGGTATCTTCCATGCCTGCTTGAATATCATCAATCACTTTAAGGAGGGCAGAAACGGTACTATGGCCAGGCCTAAAACCAGATTGAAGAGGATTAATTAAATTATTAGAGTAAATAAAATGAGATAATTGTTTATGAGCGCAGGCCTCAAGCACTTTTGAAAGAAAAGGAAGAATGGAGATTGGACGGAAGTGGATGGGATGGCAGGGATTAGGAATTTTGGCCAGGGGGCGGACAAAAGCTTTTCGCCAGAGAGTTGGGAAAATACCGGACTCCAAGGAGAAATTAACGAGGTGGGTGATTACTGGAAGGAGATAGTTCAGAATAGTTATGATCATAAATCGACATATTTTGTCACAACCAATAGCCCTGGATTTAATAGACATTATGATCTTCTTAACCTCACAAGAGTCGACTGGAGAAAAGTAAAAAGGATTAATGTTCGGCCGTCTAAGACCACCAAGGCAATCAAGAGTTTGCTGTACAGTTAGACGATCGACAGGAGCAACTGTGGAGAAATGGCAATTAAGATCGTCTAAATTTATTGTTCTTGGTAGGTCTTGACGTCGAGACTTGCCGATACCTAAAGTGCCTAAGAATTTCCAAATATCAGCAGGCGAAGAAGATTCAATATTGTTAAGAATATGGCGGCGTTTAGCGTCACGTATCATCTTATTACACCTATTTCTTGCAATCTTAAAACTGGCCCAGTTTTCTTCAGTGCGATCCTTTTTAAATCTACGAAATACGCGATTTCTACGCCTTATGGCCATACGAATTCCCGTAGTCATCCACAGAGCGGGTGGTCGCTTCAACCTCACTTTTTTTACAGGGGCATGGGTATCGTAAAGCTGAATTACCGTTTCGTTAAAGATGCATATTTTGTCATCCATGGTCTCGGCTTCTATTAGGGGTGTCCAGTTGAGTTTGGATGCATCTTCGGTTAATTTATCGATATTCATTCGAGCAAAGCAACGTTTATGCAGAATTTTGGGACGAGGTTTAGAAGCTTTTAGGATATAGGAAAGGAAGATAAGATCATGGTGAGAAAAACCAGGGGCATCGTGCTGACCATGGGAGGAAACGAGGGAAGGATTAGAGGTGAGTATGAGGTCGAGCCAGGTATCATCACCTTTGATATTGTGGTGTGTAGCGTGGAGAGGCAGAAAGTGCAAGCTGGCTGACTCAATGAGGTGTAGCAGTTTAGTGGAACGAGGGGAATCGTGGGCAAGGAGATTAGTATTAAAGTCGCCCATGATAATGTGATGCACATAATCAGACCCCAAGGATTCTACTACCGATTCGAATTCGGTGAAATAATCAACGGTTGGAGGACAATACACGACACCAATTACGATTTTGGCGCCTTTGACCCAAACCTCGAGGAAAAGAAATTCGGCAGAAGCGGATTGGGTGGAAGATATGGCTAGAATTTTAAAGGAAAGATCACTACGCAGGTAGATAGCAACTCCACCACCGCCTCTGTCAACCCGGTCATTCCGAATGAGAATAAAACCAGGGAGAGCGTAAGAGGTAGAGAGAAGATGAGGTTTGAGCCAACTCTCAGAAATCAGGATGGCGTGTACGTTTATGTTACTGAATGTGTCATACAACTCATCGTGATGACTGGGTATACTTTGAGCGTTTATATGGCAAATATTCAGTAGATGGTCCGCTTGTTGGTCGAATTTGTTCTGTAGAAAGTCACTAAGATTATCATTTAAAGAATTAAAACTTACGTTACACGAGGAGACAGTAGATTCATTGGCGGAATGAAAGGAGTCAGTGTCTAATATCATAAACTATATATAAATATTATATATAAATATAAGTCTATTAATATATATTTTACAGATTTAATAAATAATATTATATTATTGTAAGCTAGACTGGTAGCACTACGATACGTTTCTGCATCACCCGCCAGCTAACATCATCAAAACTAAAGCTAAATACACAGGCAGCAGTATACACTTTTACATGCTCAACTCACTCCATAATAATTATAAAAAATAAGAATATAATAACAAGATCTCCGTGATGATAACACGATTCAAAACACAAATCAAGCAACAAAAAAATGGAAAAAAAAAGAAATAAATAAACCTACAAAGTCTAATAGCTACAGAAAACAATTAGTTTTTGAACGCATCCGTTAACCTCAAAATGACATTTGATTGTCATGGCATTTGACGACAAGAAGCTAATTTTATAGACGGTACATGGAGATTGGAGAGAATTTGAAAGTAAAAATAAATTAAAAAGATGGTATAACATAATTATACCTACATTAAACAAACTAAAGGAGTGAGTAAATAAACAACAAAAGAAACTGATAAAACACAAGGTAAGTTGTTCCTATCAATTATTGAACCCATTTAAATTACCTGTATATTGTATACCCACTCATTATTTCCGTCTTTTTAGATCCCCCCCAGCTTCACCCGCGCCCCCCTTCGAAGATGATCCGCCTGGCTTCGGGTGTTGCGTCACCAAGGCGCTCAACTCGTCGGCTGAAGTGATGCGGTGCCGACTACCATCAGGGGCTTTCAGAACAATGGTGCCGTCTTGAGTCCAGCAGGATCTTACGCCAAAATGCAAACGCGCCTTACCAAAGATTGCTTGCCTGCACTTGGTCAAAAATTCCCGGACTGAAATGGGAGACCCTTTCAACCTAGTCTTCGCCCTCCAGGTCGAGTGCTTATCGTCAACACAAGCGAACCGGACAAGAATGGGCCTATGATGATCTCGCCCAGAGGCCCCAAGTCTGTGGCAACTGCTTACAGAGGATGCTGAGATGTTTTTGAGGCCCATCCTGTCGTGAAGTATGCCTAGGATGACATCCATACTGTTTTCTTGTTCGACTTTAGCGATCCCTAGAAAGAGCAGAGTTTTCCGCCTGTGTCTGGGCTCAAGTGTGTCCAGCCGCCTAGTGCACTCAGTGATTTGTCTCCGGAGCAGCCCAAGCATGTTAAAAATGAGCTCCCTGAAGGTCCGGAATTCCTCAGCAACTTTTGCAACTGTGTCTTTAGCAGGACCTGCGTTCCGAATTTGAGCTTCAAGTTCTTCCATTCTCTTCATGAAGCTCCCTTCAAGGGTTTTCTGAGCTGACAGAACCTCATCAAGCTGTGACATGTTGAAATTAGTGATGTGTGGTGATGTACTGGCAGGTGATGCTAATTGGTGCTAGCTTCACATAAATGTGCCACAAACGTGAGTAAATACCAATCCAATAATAACGACTATGTACAGGTGTAAATAACTTGTAAATAATTGCTTATTTATTTTAAATAAAGATAAAAACTTAAAGACAAGACTGTACTTTTTTTAACACCTACCCGAAAAATCTATCTATTATCCGTAAACAACTCATTTTTCTATTCAACTGGACGAAACAACTTTACCTGGTAATGAAGCATTGTTATTGGCATATGTTCGATTTGTTATGGACGGAGAAATTCATGAAGAGCTACTATTCGCGAAAACTTTGAAGGTGGACTCGGCGGAAAAATCGATTCCATTCACAGACGTTATTTCGGTGGCAACAGATGGAGCTCCTGCCATGGTCGGGCGATATTGTGGGTTTATAAGCCATCTTAAAATAATAATACCAGAGGTAACTGCAATCCACTGTGTCATTCACCGACAACACCTAGTAGTGAAAAATTTGAGTGATAGATTGGACCAATCGCTTCTATTTGTGATTAATGCAGTTAACAAAATAAGAAGCAATGCGTTAAATACGCGTTTATTTGCACAATTTTGTGATGAAAATGATGAAGACTTCCAACGATTGCTCTTACATACTGAAGTACGCTGGTTGTCGAAAGGTGCATGTTTTACTCACTTTTTGAATCATTTTTAGATTTTCTGGAACGTAAAGATCCAGATTTAAAAGAAAACCTGATCAATTTGAAAGCAGACATTGACGTATTTGACAGATTTGTTCAAAAAATATAATGACATTAACTTTAAATTACAAGGTGACAACCTAAATTTTATAAAAACAAAGGGTGTAATCAGCTTTTCTTGGAAAATTTAAATTTACGAAGCAAAATATTAATTTTCCCAGTTTTCAAACTTGTCACAGGTAGAATGCCTTGATAAGGATATTCAGATATACGTTCAACATAGAATTGCCCTGCATGATGACTTCAAAATCAGATTTGAAGATATTCTGACGATGGAAATACCACCATGGATCATAATTTGATGAAACGGAAGTGGAGAATGTGATATTACAAGAGAGAATTTAAAAGAGGGTATCAAACATTTTGGCTGCAGGCAGATATACCCAAAAATATCCTGGACTGTGAGGAATTACGAGAAAGCTTTTGATAGCGTTTCCCTCGTCATATCTTGTCGAAAAAAGTTTTAGTGTCGTTACAAACCTTTTAACAATAAAAAAGGAGCAGATTGAATATCACGTAACGGGGAGATTTGCGGTTATTCCTAACAAAACTCAAGCCAAATATGAATTAAGTGCTGTCAATCCATCAAGTACATCCCTCCCATTAAAATTATGACTATTTTGTGATTGTCATTGTAGAAGTTACGTTACGTTATTAATGTTTAATTTTAATTATATTACTAATACTTATAATAAATAATAGTGTAATAGTTACATATTTGAATAAATACAACACAAAAATATACTATTTTTCTTTTTATTTTTACCACTCTGAATGGGGAGTTTTCTAATGAAATAAGTGAGAATTGATTGGTTCCCTGTGCTGTGAGTAGATCAAAAAAGTGAAGTTGGATGGAATCACTTTTCTGATTGGCCAACTTTACTTTTTTGACATCCGCTCACAGCACAATCAATTAATTAATTTACCAATCAATTGGCATTTATTTTTCCGAAAACTATTAATTCGTGGTTGGAATTCAGCTGCAACGCAAATTTCCATAGTTAGATCTAATCTTCACATTTTTTGTCGAGTTTTGGGAATATGGTAGAAATGTAGCTGCAGGGGGTCCACCGGAACCAGCTAAATTTTGAAGGTCGTATATGAGAATACAGTCTGGGAACCTCTGGTCTAATGAAACAAACTTATTTTTCCTTATTTCTGAATAAAGAGAGTGGAGGAAGTAAGTGAGGTCTGTAAGAAAATAACCGCAAGGGATATGGCGTGATGATATAAATAGATTCTAAAAAAGTTACTATAGATATTTGTTTCGGGAAAAAGCTCCCTACAATGACATTATGGTGTCCAAAAATCAAGCAATAGAAGCATATAAAAAAGTCCCACATATATTTTTGAAACCAACATTCTGTTGCGGTTAAGATGCTCAAACCCGAAAATCAATAAAAAGACATAAAAAAAATCCTATACATTTTTTTGTTACTTTAAAAAACACATTTGGTCGTGGCTCACAACTTGTGGGACTTCGCAAATTCCGCACTTTCACGGTTGAATCCCCGCAGGATGTTTAAGAGCCGCTGGCTTTGACATCACGCTTGCTTCGTGGCCCGTAGTTCCGCGGCTACGCCTGTTTTAGACAAAGTACATGCTATCTTGTATAAGGAAAATGTGTTATTCTTAATAAAGGTATCTTCATTAGAAATATTCATATGTTTTTGGCTTAGTCTAGTATGTTAGGAATATTATGAAAACATGAGGGGTATATGGTTATATGATAAGTTTGAGTAAAAAATAAGAACGAGAACTCAAAGCTTTTTGGAGTAACATTCGAATAATATTCGCCCTGTTAAGAAACTGTTCCACCGTTGGGCACAGGCCTCCCTCAAACTGGGAGGGTTTAGGCTATAGTCCACTACGCTGACCCAGTGCGGGTTGGCGAACATCACACATCGAGAAACTCTTAGGCATGCAGGTTACCTCACGATATTTTCCTTCACCGTTGAAGCGAGTGACAGTTAAATTTCAATACGCACATGCTTTCGAAAAGACAGAGGTGCGTACCTGGGTTTGAACTTGAGACCTCCGACTACAGTCCAACGGTCTAACCACTATGCTATCACTGCTTTTTGGAAATATCTATCTAAATCTAGCTAAAATATAGCTTACGAATTCAACAAAATGTGATAGTGAAAATAAGAGAAACTTTAGATTTAATGCTTACCGATTAAGTTACATACTACTAATGGGCGGTATATTGTGTCTCATAGAATCTAAAACACAAAATTTGCTAAGCAAAAGATATTCTTTGTTTTAGAAATATCTTTTGGCTGTAAACGCACAAATAATGACCTCAACCCCTTTATCTACTAGAACTTTAAAACGTGGTAGCATTTTGACATAACCAGGTAATGTAGATACCTAAAAACACTTCTTAAATTACACGAAAACCGTCAAAAAGACATAGCTACGTGGCAAAAAAATCACAGTAAGTTTTAGACTGACACAAATTATCCCCATTCCCACTCATCTTCACAATTCTCAACCCCCGTTCGCACGGACGCTTTTTCAACGCGTTTTGTAAGAGCGCTGTAAGCGCTTTCCAAAAAATGTTTTATTAGCAGTTTGATACTTACTATCTCATAAATAACAAGACAATTGTATTAATTTGATTTTAAAAGCAAACACACAACGATAATATCTTGTTTGGTTGAGGAGTTCCTATGGCTTTCTTCCGGCTCTATCATCAGACCTTGGGACACCATACGGGTCTAAAGTACTCGCCAAGACAATCCAACAAGCCCAAACACGGTGAGGTTATATCGGTAGTAGTCGGGTGGTGCCATTGGGTACATTTTGGCTTCATAATCAGATCTTGAACACTATCTAGATGTAAAGTACTCGTCAATACCAATTTATATAATATACTATCAGCCTATACTGCCCACTGTTGGGCAAAGGCCTTCTCTCACAAATCGAAGTGAAAGAGATTAGGTCATACTCCGCCACGCGGACCCAGTGCGGATTGCTGGAGGCAGCTTTGTGGCCACCTGCTGTTGGAACTTATCAAGTCACCTTTAAGGCTTCCAACTCGGATTAACGACTACCACATTAAGTCGTTACCTGGACCAACGGCTTAACGTGCCTTCCGAAGCTCGGAGACGCTCGAATATGAAAATTCCACAAATGGTCACCCATCTCAGGCTGACCAAGTCGAACGCTGCTTAACCTTGGTGATCGGTAAGAACACCGCGGTCGCACAGCGCAACAAGCGCAATACCAATTTAACAATCCTAAACACGATGGAGTTACGTTGTATAGTTTACATGTTCCTATGGCCACCTTCCGACTTCATCATTAGATCAGCTCTATGGTACCACATTGCATTGTCATTGAAAACCTGAAAGACAGACAAACAGTCATACGAATATTGCAAGTTAAATTAAAGCTTGTAAAAACAACATATCCTACGTACCAAAAAAATATTTTTCTCAGTAACTGTAAGACCAGCGTTAAATGGAGCTGAATACATTACAGCAATAAATTATAGACAAAAAGATTACAATAAATCATACTCCACTCAAAGGTGGATAAAGCTTCAAGTCGAATAAATGTTCATACGTGAGCAATCTCAAACTATACTCAAACTGTTATGGAGATACGTGAGTACATATTAAAAGGCCTTTTACTATGTCTGAGGCTATGTTTAGTACGGCAAAAGTTCAGTTTTTCCCAAAGACTGTATAAATACTTCCTCTAAAACAGGTGCAACCGTAGAAATACAGGTCACATAACAAGCGCGATGTCACGAACGAAAAGGCTCTCATACTTTCCCGCGGGGATTCAACCGTGAATGTATGGTGTTTGCCGAGACTTCCTACCAATTTTATTGAACAATTTTTTTTTTTAAATATTTCCTATATTTTGGGTTTTGGGAATGTTAGTGTTTCAATAGGTAACTTTTCTTTAAAACAAGTGTATGTAGCCATCTTTTTTATGTTCATATAGACCATGCATATAACGCTGTTATATGGCATCGAGAGCTGGGTATGTAAGAAGGAGAATGAAAGTAGGATAAATGCTGTCGAAATGCGAGCTTTGTGGAAGATGTACGGAGTTAAGCTGACCTACCATATTCGCAACAGAGTAGTAAGAAAGCGAGTAGGTACGATAGTATCGGTGTAAAGATGAGAAAGGGTATTTATGCTTCGTTGGTTCGGGTATATAGAAAGAATGTCAGAAGAAAGGATAACAAAACAGATATACAATGCGAAAGTGGAAGGAAGTAGGTACCGGAGAAGATCTAGACTATCTTACCATGACCAAATAGATCGAGTCTTATCTGAAGGACAAGTCAAGAGTCTCCGTAACTGGCGAGCGTGTTTGAGACGAATCATGAGAGTGGAGGAAGCCAGAGAGGTATGTAAGTAAAAAGAACCTGTTGGAACCTGTTGGAGAAGTAAGTTGTCAATAACCCGTGAAGGCATAACAGACGAACTAATAAAATGAATGAATTAAACAGTTTATTCTGTCGCAGCGCTGGGCACAGGCCTTCTCCTACAAATTGAGGGGAGAGACGCGGATCCGGATTGGTCGAATTTTGTCTCCATCTTCTGATGGAAATCATCAAGTTGCCCACAAGGCTTTTTTGGCTGAAAGACTGTCTTCCGAATATGGAAATGCCACAAACAGACACCCATCCCAGACTGACTGAGCCGAATTCTGTTTAACCTTCGTGATCGATACATAGCTATAAACACCATGGTACCGCAGGTGGGCTAAAAAGATCCGTACCAAAAAAACCTTTAGAACTCTGTACGCTCTGCTAAGCCAGGGATCAGGCTTGACCGTATATTCAGAGTTTATTGATTACAAATCCTTTTTTCTTTATAATATTAGTACAGATAAAGAGTCTCTTACAATAGGTCTCATAAAAAAGCTCAAAGTTGCTCAGCGAGCTATGGAGACAGCTATGCTCGGCGTTTCTCTACGCGATCGAATCAGAAATGAGGAGATTCGTAGAAGAACCAAGCTCACCGACATACCCCTTAAGATTAGCAAGCTGAAGTGGCAATGGGCGGGCCACATAGCGCGTAGATCGGACGGGCGTTGGGGCAGAAAGATTCTAGAGTGGAGACCACGTATTGGCAAGCGCAGCGTGGGACGATCGCGTGCCATATGAACCAACGATCTTGTGAAAATCGCAGAAAGTCGTTGGATGCAGGTGGCATCGGATCGGTTACGCTGGAAAGCGATTGGGGAGGCCTATGTTCAGCAGTGGACAAGTATAGACTGAGATGATGGTGATGACAGATAAAGAGAGAAATATAAAATGATTAGTTTCTAGACTTTAGTTAGGAATTTAACATTTTTCCGGGATAAAAAGTATCATATATGTTAATCAAGGTAATAAACTATTTCGATTACAAATTTCAACCAAATCCGTTTAACCATTTTTGTGTGATTGAGTCACAAATATCCAAACATCTAAGCGTACAAACATTTACATTTATAATATCAGTAGAATGTAAGCCTCTGCATTATAACCCGTATCCCCCCGTTATAGGAGAGGTATTAATCTAAATATCACATGGAAAGTAGCTGACATTATATTTCGGGGCCATTACACAAAGCTGCCATAACATTTGCCGCCGCCGAAATTATTACCGGAATAACCGAAGATCCGAAATATGACAAAATAGGCCGACACCGCAGAAATAGACAAATTTTAATCGCACACATCGTCATGCCTACATTCCCCAAGCGGGGGTGGCAGAGCTGTACTGTGTACGAAAAGTGTGTAATTTTCGCTGACGATGTAAGGTCCCATGTAATAGGCCCTATTGCCATATACCGGGCACAATTTCCGACTCCAGACTCTCCTGGGTTCAAATCCTGGGTCGGACAAATGTAGGTTTTCTAATTAAAAATTCCCAATATCAGTCCGGAGTCACCTCTTACACCACTAGACCGACAGAGGCACAAATTCACAAAAAAGGTAGAAACCAACTTTATGGTAAAAATATCAACTTGACGGATGACTTAGTCGACTGGTTAGGAGCTAATATAGTTCCGCCCACTGGCTCGATTAGTCGCGGGTTCGTCCCCACACGGAACAAATTTTTGTGTGACGCAACTAATATTTTTAAATTTCATGTTTCTTAACGCATAGTCACATAAATGGATGGATGCGAGTAGCCGAGGATCGTACCCAGTGGCGTGCACTTGGAGACGCCTATGTCCAGCAGTGGACTGCTATAGGCTAATGATGAGAGTCACATAAAGGAATAATTCGCTTGTTATTACATGGGACCTAACATCGTCGATGAAAAGTAGGTGTACACAATTTGACGGACGATTTAGCGCAGTGGTTATGAGCTTAAGCCGTGTTTAATAGTCGCGGGCTAGATTTCCGCACGGAACAAATCTTTGTGTAATCAACAATCATTTGTTTCGGTCTGGGTGTATGTGAATTTTCATGTTTGTAAACGCACCCACGATACAGGAAAAAACCTAGTGTTTAAAACGCTAAGACGTTTAAAAAAAAACATTACACCTCTGCCACAAGGGGAATATAGGTGTGACGGTATTTCTTTTTTAATTATTTTAAAAGTTACTAATAATTTCATTCCTCTTTTTAAAAACATTCTAAGTTTAGGCTCTTATAAGCAATATATGATATTTTATTATAAAAAGGAGAAAAAAACAGAGAAAGAGAATTAATAAAAAAGACAAGCCGCTGAGTTTCTTTCCCTGATTCTTTCAGTGAAAGCCGCGTTCCGATCCTGTGGTCAACTCATAGTTAGACTAGGTCAAAAATATAATTTGAAAATTTTTAGTGCCCCCGCAGGGTTTATACACGATAAACACGGCAGACGGATAGCTTGGTCTAGCGGTCGTGCGATCGGTAGCCCTCTACGGGATGCCCGTGTGGGCACACCGTCTGGCGGGCAGCGCAGCAGGATGAAGATCAAGAGCCTGCAGATGGCCATCCACATCGCACGAGGATATCGTACTGTATCCTTTGAGGCGGCCACGCTCTCGGCACGCTTTCCGCCGCTCGACATCCTGGCGAACATGGACGCAAGGGTCTACGACCAGACTCGCGGCGTCCGCCAAAGCGGCGAGGGCGTGCCTGCGCTAGAAGAAGTGAGACGGCGGGAACGACGACGCACTCTGGAAGAGTGGCGCGCGAGGATCAGCCACGAGCACAACGCACGCAAGCGCGTCGTCCAAGATATCCTGCCGTCCTTCGAAGCCTGGCACCAGCGGAGGTGAGGGCCAGACTCCTATAGACTTACTCAGTTAATCACCCGTCACGGTTGCTTCGGCGATTATCTGAGGAAGATCGGACGCGAGGCGACGACGACCTGTCACCACAGGGGGCCAGGATTCCGCCCAGCTCACGCTCGATTAGTGTCCATCGTCTGCCTCCGACCGGATCGGACCGGACCTCTCCCTGCCGGCAGTAGCAGTGGGTATGCTGGCAGAGGAATTGGCGTGGGAGGCCGTATCCTCCTTCTGCGAGACTGTGATGTTCCAGAAGAAGGATGCTGAATGGGATTGGGAGAGGACCGATCCTGCTCGTCGAAGGCGACGGCACCGGGGCGGAGGCACAGCTCGCCCAGGCCCCCCAGCTCAATAGCCCGGGGCTTAAGAATACGGGCTAACTCACGTCCCCCGCCGTAATATGTGGCGAGGGACCCCTCTGCAACAACATCAGCAGGGGGGCCTTTGGGGTCGCGGACGCAAGGGGCGGGGCCCTGACTGCACGAGCGACCCCGAGAAGGATGGCGGCGTGATGTGGCCCACGTCGCCGTGAGCACCGCGTCAGTGCGGGGGGGGGGGGGGGGGTAGGGAACGCGTGTCATCGAGTCTCCCCCGATGGTGGGCTCTTCGGAACGCGGCGCAAGAGGAGCACCGGTGCGTTCCATACGGAGATTCCGGAGCCCCTCCAAGTGCTGATGGTCACCCTGGGGTTTTTAGTCGGTAGGAATCCGACACGCCCCGCGAGCTTTCCCCGAGTTTCGAGGAAGTCCTATGCAGGATTTTCCCCAGGAAAAAAAGTGGTAGAGCTTAAGCCTTTCCGTCCACTGGATTGAATAGTCGCGAGTTTGATTCCCGAATGGCACAAATCTTTGTGTGACTCACAAATATTAGTTTCGGTCTAGGTTTTTGTGTATGTGAATTTCGTGTTTGTAAACGCACCCACGACACAGGAATAATTCGAAGTTTGGGGCTACGTTTTTATAACAAAAACAAAATTGAATTTGAGGTCGAGTTTCTCTCTTTTCCAATACTATATCACTAACTCCCAAAAGCTTTATGTTGCATAAAGACTTTACTCTACTTTTTATTATCACAAGGCAGCTAATAGAAAAAGTTTGAGAAGTTTTGGCAATGAGTTCGTTATGGCGTTGCGGTCGCTATTATGCTTATCGGAACCAATAATAATAAAAATCACCATTACTTTTTGAGATATCTGATTTCTAATAAAAGTTACTAAATCTTGAAAGTTTGTGAACATCGAATAAGTTTTCTGAAAAAGAAATACGCCACACCTAGGAATACATATTACGAAGTGATCGTAATCCAATATTCAGCGCCACCTATTGGTAGGTAGTCAGAACTTTGTAGTGATGTATAGGGTCGATAAACTTAAGTTTAACACTGTTGAAGAGCCATAGAAATAAACACGTCAACAGTATATGACTAAAAAACCGATATCTTAACCAGAAATGACCACCAAATGTAAAGATGGGCAGGCTACATGATCAGGGATAGCAGGAAAACGAGGTGCAAAAATTTAACCAGCTGGTAACCGAGAGGTGGAAAGGAACAGAATTAGTCATACCCGTGAACGGCTGCTGTTTGTGGAGACTGGTTCACTCAGAATCCTTTAGCTTATCATTCTTTATAAAAATATTATTAAATAATAATATTAGCCCTATTAAGAAATGACCCTCCGTTGGGGGTGGGCCTCCTTTTAAACTGAGAGGGTTTCAGGCCCTTTAAAAATAATATTATTAGTCTTATCTCAGTAGTAAGGCATCACACTAGAGCTGGATCGCATAATTGACTTTGTGTAATATAAAAATGTATGTAATAATACAGAAAATGATGGAAAACATGAATAGAGAATTAGACAAAAAAGAAGCCCGCTGAGTTTCTCGCCGGATCCGTGGAGGCCGTGATCCGTCCGGTGGTGGATTAGTAAGTTGAAAAAATGCTGAAAATATGATCATTTCTAAGTATCCCCGCAGGGTTTACATAAAATAAATAGTTTGAGTGTGATTAGACAATATAAGGAGATAGAAGGACGTGTTCAAACTTACAGCAAGCCCAAGAGGATAGTAGCTCATGATAGAGCTCAATGGAAGTTACTCGAGAAGGCCTTTAACAAAAGCCACGCTGATTTGTGTGTGTGAATGATCTACACCTTTGGCCACAGTTGGCCTTTACAGCTTAAGGCACGCTGAGTTGAGAGAAATTTTGAACAGTAAACGAAAAAAAAAAAATATAAATACCGTCACGCCTATATTCCCCAAGCGGAGCCAGCAGAGCTGTACCGAGTATATCCACTTTTTGCCGACGATGTTAGGTCCCATGTAAAAGGAGGCAATCCTATTGCTATAATATGCTGGGCACAAAAAATTTATCGTTGAAAAACATTTGACCGACCTAGGTTTTGAACCCAGGACTTTGTGATCACAAAGCGATGCGCTTGGCCACAAGACCAACATGGCATGATCAAAAAAACAATACAAATAAAATGCATTTTTAGCAGTGCAAAATATCTACTCAAGATCTAATGGTGTCTTATCTAAAAGGCAAGTCAAGAGTTTACGTGACCGGCGAGCGTGTATAAGACGAACTATTAGATTGGAGGAAGCCAGAGAGGTATGTAAGGAAAGAAACCGTTGTACTCTCTGCCTACCTCGCAAGGGATCTGGATAGATAGAGATATTATTTATATAATCGAATAGACCGTGTGATATCTCAAAGATAATTAAAGAGTTTCCGTGATCGGCGATCGTATATGAGACGAACTATTAGAGTGATGGGAGTCAGAAAGGTCGGAACACTGTACTCTCTGCCTACCTCGCAAGGGATCTGGCGTGATGATATATATAAATAAAGAGATTGTTTATTTATCATAGAGTCGCCACAAAAGCCCAAGAGTTACGATTGGCAATAATGAGAGAACAGCTGTAAAATATACCTGTAAAAGATTTGTATATTTGTAACGAATAAACTCAAAAACGACTGGACCGATTTTAATGATTCTTTCACCATTAGAAAGCTACATTATCTAGAAGTAACATAGGCTATAAAACATAGACCCGGTAGGTGGCGCTGTTTTCAACCGTGTACGAAGTCGCGAGAAACTGCGAGTCTTTTACAAAATTAAACCTACAAAGTTACCCGACCTTCATCCAGGATAACAATCGCAGAACAAACTCGCTAGTTCTATATAATTGTATTTAATCTGTCTGTTTGTCGGTCGGATCCCTTCGGTCAAGCGCAAGGCCAGCTGTGATTGATCATCAAATACTTCGAGGGATCATGTGGGTAAAGATAATTAAACTCGAAAGGCGAGAGGTGTGAGAAAATGCTGGAGAATGAAGTATTTAATAGCCTCTATTGTCTATTTGAATATCTTCTTAATGTTCGTAATAAGAAACAATAAAAGTAAGCATTTTCCGGTCCATAGTGTCCAGCCATTCTCAAGTAATGCTCTTACTAAAGAAAAACATTTAATTTTTAACCGACTTCAGAGCGAGAAGCTTCAAATATTCATTTATTGTTTGTTAGTAACTTGGGTATCTTACTTTTGCGCTTTTTGAAGTCGGTTTCCCTTTTTTTGAAGTTATTTATTTTACAATTTCAAGTGATGAGAAAATTAATATTTATATACCTTTATTATATTGTTCTGCTTAGTTCTATAGTAAAATACCTGCAGGATTATTCTCATAGATACATTACTAAATTATACTAAAATTCGAGCTAATAAAAAAAACTTCCCCTTTAGTTTCACCCTTAGGTGTAGTACTTTTTCTTTAAACTTTAATGGGACCAAACGGGAAGTATACCCTCCCAAACAAAAAACAGAATTCTTAGAATCGAGTCATAAATGATGGAATTCTGAGGTAACAAACATAAAAAATTACAACCAAATTGAGAACTCCTCCTGTTTTGAAGTCAGGTAAAAAAAATAATTTTGTTCTATCGTTGTCCGTACGAGGAACCCTACAACAGTTCTTTACTGAGTCAACGAGCCGTGTCCTGTCCAGTCATTTGTCAATGTTCCTCATTTGTATTATTCTTGTTACTATCCCCCGGTGATCTACACAGGCTGTTGCTGTAAATGCCTAACCTCACTCAAGGAATTATTCCTGTGGTGCAGATGCGTCCACAAACTTGAGATTCACATAGAAAAATAAACAGACCGAAAGAAATATTTGTGGGTAACACAAAGATTTGTCACGACTCAATCCAGTGAGCTGAGCGGTTGAAGCTCTTACTGGATCAAGGCGTCTTTCTCGAGGAATTTGTGGAAGTAACGGAGTACTTAATATCTATATTAATGTTAATAAAAGCTCGTTATGCTTGCTTTTAGCTTGCAATGTTCGTATGTCTGTCTGTCTTTCCGGTTCAAATTTTGTGATCCATTTTTCGCCCATCAGTATCCGAATGTGCTGAATTTTGGCATACTGATATAAGTTCAGTGACAATGCAATAATATGGTGCAGCTGATCTGATGATGGAAATGGAAGGGGGCCATAGGAACATGTGAAATATAGAACGTAATCCCTTCGTGTTTAGGTTTGTTAGATTGGTAATGACAAGTACTGTACAACCAGATAGTGTTCATGGTCTGATAATGTAGAAAAAAATTGGCCAATGAAACCACCCAACTACTCTAAATAACTCCGCCGAGTTTAGGCTGGTTGGATTTGCCTTGACAAGTACTTTAGATCCATGTATCCAGGGTCTGATGATGGAGCTGAAATAAAACCATACGAACTTCTCAACTAAGTAAGATGTCTCCGTCGTTTTTGTTATAAGAGCTTGTTTCCAAAAGGTCTTTTTAAATTAATTACTTTATTTACTAATCGTCATTTGACAGTAAATCAGAATAACACTTAATTAAAAGTTAGCCGTGGCAGGCACTTTGTGAATTACGCGAGGAAAAACAACAGCCTGTATGACATCTCAATACTGTCCCCGTTACGGTAAAGTTTTCGCCTGAACCTTCAGTTATTTTTGGAGATATGATTTATGAAATCTTATATTGGTATACCTCTGAGGTTACGAGATATTTTCCTGGTTTTATTTTGGCTTAGCATTGTATATTGAAGAAGGGAAATTTGAGAAAGCGGATTCCAATTACATACCTTTACAATCAGATATAAAACTCCCAGTCACTCCCGAGATTGTTATATAATAATTTGTTTTTCATATTCTTTATTGTACAATATATCAATAGCCTTATAATATAATAGAACGTGTCCTCATTGTACAAGATTTTGTTTGAAATCGTAAATTTTAATTTAAAAAGACTTTTTTACAAACTAGTTTTTGTAGTAAAATTTATATGTCTTCCTTACGGGACCATCATCAGACCCTGGACGCCACCAGGGTCTAAACTACTCGTGAAGACAAGACCAATGAGCCCAAATACGATGGAGACATATTTAGTAGTTGGTTGGCTACCTTTCAGCTTCCTCATCAGACACTAAACACTATCTGGGTGTATAGTACTTATCAATACCAATCTAACAAGCCTAATCATGAAGATGTTTTGTTGTATGATTTCCGACTCCATAATCAGACCAGCTCCATGGTACCATATTATTGCATTGTCACCGAACTTGCAAATATATGCCAAATTTTAGCTCAATCGGATACCCGCAAATGCTCGAAAAAGGGATCACAAGATTTGAACCGGAAAGACTGACAGGCGTCATACGATCATTGCAAGTTAAATAAAAGCTTGTAAAAAAACACAGTCACATAGGTGACAGACGTGTACACCCACTTATCGTCATCGATACTAGGCCGCAGAAGCAGTATAACAGGAAGCGAAGCTATTGCCATTATATCGGCGACAAAGGTAAATTCCGGATTGATACTAGAAATTTTTCTGTCGATAAGTTACGTTTTTTCTGTCCTAGTATTCGAACTCAGCATTTCGTGAATGCCATACAAATGGTACGTAATTAGACCAACGAGGCAGTATTCCGAAATATCCCCAAATACACCTCCAAATGTTCATTTGGACATTTGGCCGTTTTGAAGCAAAATTTATGTGTCCATAATTTCGAACGAACGTAGCCTAGCACAGATTGACGTTGCACAACGATATTGAAGTGATATGCCATTCTTTTCACACTACAAATTTAAAACATAAGCATGAACGAGACGACACGCATTCTAGACCACGTGATGTTAGCGTCGAACTGTACCTAAGCCCTCAGGTTTCGCAATAAATTAAGGTAAATTGCAGAGTCCTAACATTCCCGCATGGGTAACTTTTGGGCAAATCTCGTCTCGTAAATTCTGAGTTAAATACAATTCTGGGTTAGGAAATTTACGAAATATGTACCACAAACTGCTGCCTCTATTTTACTTGTACTACAGACAGACTTAAATAAACAGACCGTCCATATATGTTCGCATATTATTATTATACGCCCATACTGACCCACTACAAGGTAAATGCCTCACGATGTCACCTCGATCACTTATCTCCATTTAGGGCAAGCTGATGTTAGTTGTCATGGGAGTCCAGCTCGTCTCGCCACCTCTTTCTGGGATTGCTGCGCTTTGGTTTCTAGCCAGATGGGTCATGGTCACACTATGGTAATTTTTGCGCAAAGCGCATCCGACATGCGACGCATAGTCCTACAAAATTTATTTGTATCTATCACAAAAATAAATAAAACATAAACACCGTCACGCCTACATTATTCCCCAAGTAGCGGTGGCAAATTATTCTTAGTACACCCACTTTTCCCGACGATGTTAGGTCCCATGTAATAGGCGCTTCCCATACCGAATTACATTGCCATATACCGGGCACAATTCCAGACTCTGGACTAATACTGGGAAATTTTCGTTTGAAAAAGCACATTTGTCTGACCTAGGATTTGAGCCTAGGACACGGTGATCGCGATTCGCTTTGTCACTAGACCAACGAGGCCTATATTTAACTATCTACCTAAATCTATAAATCAGGCTAAACTGTCTTACTACAAAGGCTTTCTTTTACAAATAATGGTGAGAGAGATTAGGTCATACCCTACCAGGAGGACCCAGCGCGGTGTTGTAGAGGCTGGTTTGCGGCCATTTGCTGTTGGAAGTTATCAAGCCGCCGATGACCCTACCAACTTGTCATAACGACTATCTGAGTAAGTCGTAACCTAGACCAGCGACTTAACGTGCCTTCCGAAGCACGGAGACACTCGAATATGAAAATGTCACAAACGTTTACCCATCTCAGACCGATGGAACATTGCTTAATCTTGATGAACCCAAGCCGAAGCTGTTTCTTCTTATGGGGCCTTTGAATTAGTTGCTCTTCTAGCTGAAGCGTAATTCTTGCACACTCACCCTGTTGCACGGTGAGGGTAAAAAGACGTCGCGGCCAACAGCATAGATCATTCACACATGCAAAGGTCAAAAACCTTCTAGAATACCAAAGGTAGTAAATATTTAAGAGAACTCTGCTTCGTAAAAAGTTTCCAACAAACTTTATTACCTCTAACTAAAGCATTCAGCCGCATCTTATTGATACTAAAATGTGGATCCGCATTTATGTCTTCGCACCGTCACGCCTATATTCCCCAGCGGGGGTGGCAGAGGTGTACTGAGTACACCCACGTTTCGCCGACGATGTAAGGTCCCATGTAATAGGGGGCGAGCCTATTGCCATGTCTTCGCGATTATCTATATATATCTCATAAAATATGCGTGAACAATTTTACATTCCTGATTCCTGTTTATGGACTGAGAGGGAAGTAAGCCTTAGTAAAGGCAACTAATTGGAGCATACACAGGCCACTATGACACAAAAGAACATCTACACAAGATGAACCTCTGCAGCGACGTGGTATGCAGGAACTGTGGTACAGAGACTGAAACGATGAAGCACGTCCTCTGCCACTGCGACGCTCTGGCGGCGCGGCGAATGAAGCTACTGGGCCAAGCCAAACCTAGAGGAACAACGGCTCTGCCCCCCTGCTGGAATCTACAGCCTGGTCCAAGGAGTATTTTGTCCTTCAGGTACGTAAGAGCATCAAGGCAAGGGCAGAAAAAAAGATCGCATCGGGTCGAAGTGCGCTTGAGGTCTCCTCAGTCCGATAAGCCAACAACAAGATAAGATAAGCCTTAGTAGATGATTTAAAGGGTTGGGATCGAAGCTGGTCACGGCCTTAGGATCGCGATACTCGCGTTTCCCTGATCGTGGTTCCTAAGTAATGCTAAACGAGCAGCACCTTCACTGGTGGAAGGCTACGACCGTGGTTGGTCACAACCCTCCTAGCAAAGACATGCAGCTAAGCGACGCAGTCGTGTTCCGGCCATTTTACCCAGAGTTGCCTTACGAAGAGGTGGGTCTAGCCCGATCACACCGATAAGAAACCCCGTCTAACTTCTGTCTCCTCAGAGTATGTCAGAGAGAATAGGATATTACTGAGTCATTGAGCTAAAGCATTACGTTCGCTGACCAGTCTTCAATAAATAAGAGGTAATTTAAATCATCATCGTCATCTAAAATACTTTAACTGCTGGACATAAACAACTCTCCAAGTTGGCTACTTCAGTCAGTTGTGTGTTGTACGCATCCAGCATTTTTGCAAGACCATCATCAGGCCACCAGCTGTACCTCGTAGTTTTACCCACCGTTTACCACGAAGTTAACATGATCACAACGAATCGCCCGCCCTCGCTATTAATTCGTTTTCGCTTCGCATTTTTTCTGACTTCTTTTCTGTTTGCTTGATGATAGGCTACAACCTATAACCTTCCTCAAAAAAGCCCTATTCTACCAAATGCAAAAAGATTTTTTCATAGCCGACTGGTTATTCTAGAGATTAGCTCGTTCAAACGATAGAAAAACAAGTTCTATTAAATTAGTATCCATAGGTCCATCAGACCCGCCCTCTCCACATGTTCCATTACATGGTCACCATATAGGTCCAAATCATGTCAATCGTATAACCTTTGCTCCTAATCCGTCAACCGGTTCCCAAACTTTACCAATCTCTTATTACCAACTAGTTAAAACCAACAAAAGTACAGTTAATTGGACTATAGGAAGTTTGGTTACAATGTTTAGTTACAGTTGGCAAGGTATTGGTTTACATTTGATGTTTGTCTTTAGAAGGGCCTGTAATGACTTAGGAGGATTGGCGATATAGTAAATATAGTTAGAACTATCTTATTGACATAAGAACTTCAATACTACGTAACACACATACTTATTGATGATACATATACTTGTCGATGATATGGTGTTGATTTCAGCTTGTTGGGATACTTGGGATTCTCTTGAAGATAAGAGAATAAAAGAAAAAAATTAAATAGATTAATATTCTGACTTTTGTCTCGCAATTTATTTAAGAAAATCTATTATATGTTAAAAAGAATATCAGTAACTTTGGAAAACATAGCGACAATTATCATGTTAATACACGGAACAAAGATGATCTTATTGTACATTCTACTCGTCTCCATAGAATTAGCAACTCTTTCATGGGGCAATGTATACGCTTCTACAACAAATTAATCATAGCTATCCGAAATATGCCTATTAATAAGATTAAAATGGCTATTAAAACTAGACTACGTTGTAAAGGATATTATAATATTTTGGAATATAACGACGATAAAACTGATTGGGTTTGAGCAGCTCCTCATCTGGTAACTCCTAAATATAGTTTGTCATTAAATTATAATGTTGTAAAAAAAAAGAATTTTAAATAGAAAGGCAAGTTTCTCGGATCTTCTCAGTGTGAGGCCGCGTTCCGATCCGGGGGTAGTTGTAAAAAATGTAATATTTTTTGACGTTTGTAAGCGCTCTTGTTGGCCTATACAAATAAATATTTTGAAATAAAACTATTTTTTCGGATTTTATCGCGATTTATTTTGGTTTTTAAGTTCCCGACGTTTCGAGTGCTTTGCAGCACCCATGGTCACGGGAAGGACTGAGGTGTTAGATGTCCAAAAGTCATAGTTGTTCCGGGGTACCCTCAAACTTCTTAATTATTTTTGTTTTTGTTGGTCCGACCTACGCAGAATGAGTTCACGGTGTCTTGAGGTCTTGCAGTGTTATGGTTGGTTTTGGATTTGATTATATTAATTACTGGATCCCAAGTCGATGGAAGCCCCCAACCATCTTCTCTATTGAAATTAGGATGTTTTTTAATTTCAATAGCCTCGTGAACCATCCTTGGTAGGAATCGGTGTTGTTTCACGAGGATTTGAGGTCTATCAAATCTGATGTTATGGCGGGTGCGGTCAAGGACATGTTCGCAGACTGCATACTTCTTTAAGCGACGTGCGACGTGCAGGGTGCAGTCTGCGAAAAGATGGCTGGGTGCTTCCATCGACTTGGGATCCAGTAATTAATATAATCAAATCCAAAACCAAGCATAACACTGCAAGACCTCAAGATACCGTGAGCTCATTGTGCGTAGATCGGACCAACAAAAACAAAAATAATTAAGAAGTTTGAGGGTACCCCGGAACAACTATGCCTTTTGGACATCTAACACCTCAGTCCTTCCCGTGACCATGGGTGCTGCAAAGCACTCGAAACGTCGGGAACTTAAAAATCAAAATAAACCGCGATAAAATCCGAAAAAATAGTTTTATTTCATGTGTAATATTCGCGTAAATCTAAGAACTCAAAATATTTTGACTTTGACTTTAAAAACAATGTGTATTCCGTAGGCTCGTGTATTCGCAACTATATTCGCATATAAATTGTAGACTTAATTTGTAGTTAATCATACTTATACACAAAAAGTACGGTACGTGTTATACACTCCTATTGTTGCAAAGATGTAATACTAGTCCATAAATTGTGAATCTCTCAGTGGGCTATGTAAAGGGCTATGCTCAGAGTTTCTCAAGAGGATCGAACCTAAAATCTAAATCAGGAAACCCCAACAAAGCTTTTCACGACACTGAGAATCTTTCAAAACACAAATCACACCGTTTTCTAATTAAAAACCTTGGTGGCTATTTGCAAAACTAATATCCAGCATGCTTTGAGATGTTGGCATTTTACGTATTTTCGCACCTATAGATTAAACCGCGTTTCATTAGGTGTCGCTAGTCAAAAACTATGTTTCAATGAACAACTATGGATCCTGACTAACGTAAGTCACAGTACTGCAATACGGCTTGTCCTATAAAAAGGACTCTTATAAGACTTGAGCTCATTCCTCAAGTCAGCTAAGGGACAAGTATAAAACGGAAACACGGAACCCGTATTACCGTGGCCATAAATCCGCGCCGGCTTCTATAAATAAACGACTCGTGTTGGTGCCTAAGCTGTCATTATTTAGGTGCCAATATTGCCGCCTTTTTTTGGTTTTGTCTAAAGGTTATACGTGATTAATTTTGTATGATATAAAATGATGAAAAAGAAACGAATGGAGAATTAGACAAAACAGATAAGCCCGCCAAGTTTCTCGCCGGATTTTGTTAGGCCGCATTCTGATCCGGTGGTAGATTAGTAAGTTAAAAATATATGTAAATATGACCATTTGCAAGTAAAGGGTTTACACAAAATAAATAATTTGAGTTTGAGTGTGTACGAGAAAAATTTTGAGACATTATGATCTTAATATTGAAATTTTTGCCGTTTGTTTTGCGACTGCTATCCCAAAATGGGTATCCCAATTGTTTGCATTTCATCAATCATTTCTCAAGCAAGCCACGTAATGGGGGGTGAATCTATCGCCGTAGAAAGTCGTGTGTGTGAATGAACTACGCTATTGGCATCGGGCGCCTCAAGGAGGAACGGCCTCGGCTTGGGCAGTCGCTATGGGGGAGGGCATTTACTAGGTGTCTCGCCGAGGTGCTCTGCACCAGCAGGCGCGCAAGGGATTCTTCGACCTCGCTGGCGATGTCGGTGTCTGATTCTGTGTGCGGTATCTGTATCCGAAAGAAGGGATGTAAGGGCCTCGGGAGGGTCGGTAAGAACATCCCGCGGACAGCGGCAGCGGCTGATAGGTGAGAATTAGGTTCGTAGTCGGCGGCGGCTACGATTAGCGGATTCCTATGATTGGACGCGTTCGCGAAATATCGGGTTGTCGCCTCTTTAATAAAGGCGCGAATAGGTAGCGAGACCGAGATCAGAATGGGCCGTAAAAATATATTCGGTCATATCTCATTAAATTATTATGTCACTATGGATAATACACTCTTAACTATTTTTGGTAGCAACATTGCATACTCTCTAACTCAATTTGCGGCAGGTGCTTGCCACGACGTGACACATTCGAGAACTGCTTTATTTCTAAAATATGCCTACATGCGTACTAAGATCAGATATGGGCAAAATGTAATCAGAGTAATCATTATATTAATACGTGAAGCAAAAACTTTGTACCCCTTTTTACGTAAATTGCGCGGATGGAGGAGTATGAAATTTTCCACGCTTATAGTTTATATAGAGAAATACATTAAATCAATAAAAAAACATTACACACCCTACCATGCATTTGAAACACACACACGCATATATACTCTTTTGTTTATTGTTAAAGTCTGTGGCCAAATTGAGAATAGATTAATATTGTTTGTCTTAAATATTATTTGTCTATAGTCTTACTGAATGTCAAACATAACCAGCAAACGATGAAAGAGTTTTTACAAAAAACATCGTTTACAGAGAAGTTTTGTATCATTAATTACATTATCGAAATATTTATGTCAAGTTCAATGGACAGCATTTACTTTATCGCATGGTTCTTTGTTTCAATAAAAAAAAATTCAAAAAGGTATTCTTTATTTTAATATTTTTTTGTATTTATTCGTTTTTATTTAAATTTCATATTATTTGTTTGAAAAATATAGGCAAATTAACAGTGTAGCCTTGGCGAAATATATGATTATAGAAGTCTTTGATAATAGAACCTTAATAATGTTCAAACTTATAATTTAAATTAATTATGGTCGAATTTCGACCAATGGGCGACCACTAGTTATTACAATTGCATTTTGTAATATTTAATCATGATTCAAGATTAAAAGTGTTATCGTCATCGTTGAAGATTTCACAATGTTATGGCAATCGTTAATCATTATTACACTGTCACGAGTCACGTCTATATTACCCTAGCGGGGGTGGTTAATTATTAATCTGATTACATTTTGCCCATCTCTGACTAAGATACTGTTTAAACATCTCTTGAAACATTTGATTTCATTATCTATGAAAAGCCAAACATCCCCGCTAACTCTGTGGTCATCAAGTTAATCGCCATTATTTGCTTATTGAAGCTTAACTTAGTGACATATCTCTTATAATATTGTACACACGTACATAAATGTATATTTAGGTACTTGTGTAATGTGTAACATTGTATTTTTGAATATGGTGTATGCTTCTGTAGCGAAATTGACTTTATACAGTAGCTGTCGGCAATAAAAAAAATAGAGGGATGACATTTTATAATGGAGTGTATTTGAGTGATATACGCTGTTGGCCGTGAAGCCTTTACAGCTTCACCGGACTTAAGGGCGAGCATGCAACCACTACGCTCGAGCCAGAAGGGCAAGGGGCGACATACTCGAGGGCGCCTCAAGGAGGAACGGCCTCGGTTTGGACAGTCGCTACGGGGGGAGGGGGTGTAATTAGTGCACCAGTCGGCGGGCTAGGGGATCTACGACTTTGTCGTCGTCGGCCGTATCCGGAGCGGAAAAAAGCGATGTCAAAGCATCGGGGGGATCGGTGAGGACGGCGGCGGCTACGATTAGCGGATTGGCATGGGAAGATACAGTCGTGAAGTGTCGAGTTGTCGCCTTTTTAATACAGGCGCGAATAGATTCGAGACCGAGATAGGAGTGGAGATCGACTTTTCGTACGAACCACGGGGCTCCTACGGCTTTGCGGAGGAAGTGGGACTGAACCGCTTGAAGTCTATCGATGTGAACACCTCACATGCTTACGTCATGATGGGTCGCACGCAAGTTTTGTAAAGTGTCACCTTATTTCTACGGGACATTTTACTCCGCTTGCAGATTAGTGGATAGAGACGGCCGAGCACAAAGGATGCTCGATGACGGACTCGCTTGATATGCGGGCCGAAGGACATGGTATTGTTTTGGGTGACCCCTAGATATTTGACCTCTTTGACCCAGAGAATGGGTCGGTCGCCCATGGATTTTATAATGGAATGACGTGGTCAGAACAAGGTGCTATCGATTAAGGTTAAGAATTAATTTTTCAAGCGGTACCCTAGGATTTATTCCAGTGCCGTAGGTGCGTTTACAAACATGAAAATTCACAAACACAAATACCCAGATCGAAACAAATAATTGCGGGTCACACAAAGATTTGTCCCGTGACACGGAAAAGGGGTTTCATGCCAATAACGTTTATATGCCAATCTTAACCACTTTTATTTTATAATAATACTATTAGCCCTGTTAAGAAACTGTCCCACCGTTGGGCAATGGCCTCCTTTCAAACTGAGAGAGTATAGGCCATAGTCCTACTGCGGGTTGGCGAACTTCACACATCTTCGAGAAACTCTTAGGCATGCAGGTTTCCTCACGATGTTTTCCTTTGCCGTTACAGCAAGTGATAGTTAATTTTTAATACGCACATGGTGAGGTGCGTGCCTGGGTATGAACCCGAGACCTCTGACTTTGTATTCCACCAGTCTAACCACTAAGCTATCACTGTTTCACTTTTATTTTCCACTCGATCAGTTGATCATTTTGTGTGTATTGAATACTAAAAATACATTCGCGAAAAATAAGAAGTTGTAGATCAAATTTTGAGACACGAACGAATGCAACAACAATGCAGTGGGTGTACACACACCTCTGCCACCCCCGCTTGGGCAATATGAGCGTGACGTTGTGCATAATTGCGACACTCTGTTCGATTATTAGCAATAATTACCAATACATCATTTATTAATGTTATAATTTTAAAATTATTCAATATTCACGGAAGGTGAATGAAAGCAGAATAAATGCGGTAGAAATGCGAGCTCTGCGGAAGGTGTGCAGAGTGAAGCTGACCGACCGTATTCGCAACAACGTAGTAAGAAAGTGAGTAGGTATGAAACAGAGTATCGATGTAAAGATGAGAAAGGGTATGCTCCGTTGGTTCGGACATAGAGAAAGAATGTCGGATGAAAGAATGACAAACCAGATATACAACATGCGAAAGTGGAAGGATGTAGATACCGGGGAAGACCTAGAATATCTTACCATGACCATCTTAACTGAAGGGCAAGTCAAGAGTCTCCGTAACTTGCGAGCGTGTATGAGAAGAACTATGAGAGTGGAGGAAGCCAGAGAGGTACGAAAGGAAAGAACCTGTTGGAAGTCTGTACTCTCTGCCTACCCCGCAAGGGATCTGGTGTGATGATATAGATAGATTATTCATTATTTCATATCACCTACAAAACCATAGCTCTATCCCATTACCTCGCCAATCCCTTAAAATGAATCACTTCAAGAACAAACAAATACCAAATTTAATTTTCCAATTTCACGTCCACCGTGTTTACAAACATTGCAATAATACTACTGGAGCAAAACTGCTCGCTATATTCCGCAGTTGTTTACCGAACGAAAAAAGTTTGAGAAACACTGAACTCCAATCAAATTGCTTCCGGATATTAGAGGATTGTACGTTGGTTTTTATGGTTCTGGCGCATTAAAAGTATAGTTTATTCCTATCTATCTATCTCTATCTATAACCTCACGCCAGATCCCTTGCGGGGTAGGCAGAGAGTACAGAGTTCCAACAGGTTCTTTCCTTACATACCTCTCTGGCTTCCTCGACTCTCATAGTTCATCTCATACACGCTCGCCGGTTACGGAGACTCTTGACTTTTCCATCAGATAAGACTCGGTTTATTTGGTCGTGGTAAGATAGTCTAGGTCTTCCCCGGTACCTGCATCCTTCCACTTTCACATTGTATATCTGTTTTGTCATTCTTTCCTCTGGCATTCTTTCTATATGCCCGAACCAACGGAGCATGCCCTTTCTCATCTTTACACCGATACTATCTTTCATACCTACTCGCTGTCTTACTACGCTGTTGCTAATGCGGTCGGTCAACTTCACTCCGCACAGCTTCCGCAGAGCTCGCATTTCTACCGGATTTATCCTACTTTCATTCTCCTTCTTACATACCCAGCTCTCGCTACCATATAACAGCGTTGGGACAAGAAGTTTATTCCAATCAAACTTTAAAAGTTTGTAAACAAACCATCACCATTTCTTAGATGTTTTAGTCGTGATTGCAATCTATATAACAAGTGTAATTATAAAGGTGACAGACAACTTTATTTTTACCTTATTTTATACAGTCAGTCCGGTCGCCGTACGGGTCAAATATCTGTGTAAAACAGAAATATTTGTTTTGGTCTGGATGTCTATGAAAATTAATTTGTGTTTGTGTAAACACTATTACACTACATTGTACAGCAAATTTGTGTGTATGTAGTGTAGTAGATTAGACGGTCAGACACCTTATTGTACGGTAAATGTCTGATAAGGCAGTATGTCGAGGCAGATGATAAATAAACTCATGTAATCCAAATCCAAAGGAAATGCTCTGCAAATAGGTCTATTAAACAGTCACTTTTTATTTTTTTATTTTTCTTGAACGTAGCCCCACACTAGGATTTATTCCTGTATCGTGGGTGCGCTTACAAACATGAAAATTCACATACACAAATACCCAGACCGGGACAAATAGTTGTGGATCACACAAAGATTTGACACGTGCGGGAATCGAACCCGCGACTATTAGACACAGTAGGCGGAGTGGCTTAAGCTCTTAACCACTGCGCTAAATCGTCCGTCACTTCACCATTCATGTCTGATCAGACACGTTATGAATACTGTCCCAGTCCCAAAAAACGGTGAACTCCGACAGTATCGTTGCAAGGCCAAAACAAAAATCCATTAAAATATATCAACACAAAGAACAGTGGCGCAACTAAAAATAAAAAGCAAGAACAAGAGAAATCGAGCTTTAATTCACTAAAACTAGAGTTAAATTTCAAATAGTAAATTTTGAGATACGTCTTTATTAAATTCAGGGAGCAACTTTATCTTCGGTTGTGTGGACGTCAACGGAGTCGACAAGGGTTGCAGTTTCAGTAATCGGCTATTTATTTCTATAAAATGGGCTTTTAATATCCATAAGCCAGAAATATGGGTTCTCCCCTTGATGAGTAGACTGATATATAGCAAAGAGCGAGATGTGAAACTATTCATCTATCTATTTAATAAAATTTATTGTTTGTCTAACAACCCATATAACTCGGTGGGTCTAAAAGCTTGAAATTTTGCACAGGAATTCCTTATGTAACGCAGGTCCCTTAAAGTGGTTAAGTTATTTAGAAGACAGTATACTTAAATAAGGAGAGGAATACGTTAACCATTGGATATGAAATAATGTATTTAGTCTTAAAGCTAATTAGAAAAAAATCTTTCTAATTAAATTTTTTGCGGTTTCCAAGATAATAAAAGCGCTTCCCGGGACACCCCAAGGTTCAAACCTTGGCGTTATTTAAGGATACCATTGTGGATCCTGGCTTACAGGAGTTACAATGATGGGAATGCGTAGTTAGCTTAGTCCAAAAGGAAAAAAAGTCCTCAAGCTAAAACAGACTGTCTCTTTGGTCTTGTGGCAAAGCGCATCGCATTGTGATAAAGAGGCCCAGGGTTCAAATTCTAGGTCGGACAAATGTATATTTTTAACGAAGAATTCCCAGCATTAGTCCAGTCTAGAATTGTGCCCGGTATATGGCGAGAGGCTCGCCCCCTATAACATGGGACCTAACATCGTCGGCGAAAAGTGGGTGGGCTCAGTACACCTCTGCCACCCCTGCTTGGGGAATATAAGCGTAACGGTGTTTATTTATAAAGCTAAAGCAAATATTCATTTAAATATATTAATAGCTCGTCTTTAGTTGTGTGAACTTTAACGCAAGGATAAGGGTTGCAGTTTTGGTAATCGTTCGTTCATCCTATATAATGGACTATTACCATTCGTAAGCCTGAAAAATGGGACCTGCAACCCTTGAGGGTTTGGACTGATATATGTTTAGTGGTAGTGTAAAACCCCTATCTATCTTTTTTTGCATGAAGATAACATGCTTTTGGGTTCTCTTGTATTTGAAATAAATTATAGCACCACCACGCCTCTATTGCCCAAACAGGGGTCGCTAAGGAGTACTGTTTACTCTACAGGAATCGTAATTCCAAGCTTTTATTTAACTTGCATTGTACATTATAAGATAGGATATTACCTTATAAGAACAGTTACAACTTTTGGAACATTTCCATACCAAGTTAAACCACTGTTTTTTGTGTGTGTGAACGATTTACGCTATTGGGCGCGTGGCCTTTATAGCTTCACCGGACAAAAGGGCGAGCATGCAACCACTACGCTCAAGATAGAAGGGCAAGGGGGCAACTAGCTCAAGGGCGCCTCAAAGAGGAACGGCTTCGGCTTGGGCAGTCGCTATGGGAGAGAGCATATACTAAGTGTCTCGCTGAGGTACTCTGCACCGGCTGGCAGGCCTAGCTGGCGAGGTCGGTGTCTGATCCTGTGTGCGTATCTGAAAGAAGGGATGTAAGGGCAATGCGAGGGTTGAAGTGAGAAAATGAGAAAATGCCGCGGACGGAGGTAGCGGGTGATAGGAGGGGAGTTATTAGCGGATTCCTATGAATGGACGCGTTCGCGAAATATCGGGTCGCCTTTTTAATAAAGGCGCGAATAGGTTTGAGACCGAGGTCGGAATGAAGATCAACATTCGTTGAAAATGGTTATCGATATAATTTTGTTATTTTATGCTTCATGCACGTTTGTTTTGCTTGTTAAAAATACTTCTCCTAGTAGATTGTTACTTATCAATGGAATTCACGGGAACTAATGTATGACAGATTATTTTTTCAAAACATCATTGGTTTTGGGAGTCTGAGAACGACCCGCATAAAATACAATAGGAACAAATCAAATATTACAGTCGTATAAACGAAATAGTTCACGAGTTTTTTTGGCGGGTAGTCGAAGAGTGTCGTCAATTTGTTTTAATTTCCAAAACTTGTGTTATTTCGAATAATAATGTGTAATGTAGGTAGAATATTAACCATTATGTATTCTTATGTGTGCATAAGTGTAGGTAATTGTAACAGTGATAAAACGTGCCTTTTCGATTTCCCTCAAAACGGCCGTCGCAATTGGTATGTAAAGTATCAATGGCTTTACTATCCAGAGTGGGGTACTTCATCAATTTCATTATCATCGTTGTTATCAAGTTCATCAGGGAGTTGATTTAATTTATACAAGCACGATTATGCATCTCACTGGACACTGACAAAATACACTTAAAATTAGTGTGAAGCCGTAACTTAAAGAAGAAGGAAAAAAAATTGTTCACATGTTTAATTTTTTTTATATAAGTCAGAAAATTGATCCATGTTTTTATTTGATGGATGAAATATCACCTCTTAAGGGCCCAAAAATGTAACTATTACAAATAGAGAATGACAAAACAGGTATACAATGCGAAAGTGGAAGGATGTAGCTACCGGGGAAGACTTAGACTATCTTACCATGACCAAATAGACCGTGTCTTATCTGAAGGGCAAGTCAAGTCTCCGTAACTGTCGAGTGTGTATGAGACGAACTATGAGAATGGAGGAAGCCAGAGAGGTATGTAAGGAAAGAACCTGTTGGAACTTTGTACTCTCTGCCTACCCCGCGAGGGAGCTGGCGTGATGATATAGATAGATAGACAAATAAATATCATCGCCATCATCCGTTTTCTACAACCCATTGCAGTGCATAAACCTTCTCCCTCTCGTGCCATTCGTCACGGTCCTGAGGTAGATGATATATCAAGAGTTGGAGGAACTTGGGGAAGATGGCATAGGACCGCGAGAAATTAATATATTAAGTATAAATTATTACCTTTGTCTTTTAAGAAGATTTCCACGTTGGTCTAGTGGCAAACTTCCCAGTATGAGTCCGGAGTCTGGAATTGTGCCCGGTATATGGCAATAGGCTCGCCCCTTATGATATGAGGCCTAACATCAGTGCAAAGTAGTACTCAGTATACTAATTTTGACGGCACTACCACACTATATTACATTCTGAATTACCTTACCATACTTAAAAATCTCAATGTTATCCAAACTTCAAATATAGAGTGACAGAAAACCCCATGTCGGCCTCATTTGGCAAGCAACGGTATAAATTAGGATAATTTCCCACCCCGTTTTATCATCCAACAAAACCATATTGACACCCCGCACACTCCATTACTTCAAACGAAGTATCGCTAAAAGGGCACGAAGCTTCGTATTTATTAGGATACAAATGTCCCGCGACACATGTCTCCAGAGAAATCGGGCAGGTTATTCCCACCCGCTCCACCATTTTGTTACCAGTGGCTCCAAGGATAAAAATTATTGTACAATGAAAAACTCTCTATTTATAAATGCACATTAAAATAAAAAAAAAATTAAAGTTAATTTTACATTGAAACTGCTACTGGTTGTAATTGAATTGCCACTTAGTACATATTTTTTTGTTTCTATAATTGACACCATAAAGCTTTAACAAAGGAAATTTATCTGTAAATTATTAGTAATTATAAATGTGAAAGTTTGTATGTTCAGATGTCCTGGTGGTTCTTTTTTTTTTAAACGTAGCACCACACTAGGATTTATTCCTGTATCGTGGGTACGTTTACAAACATGAAAATTCACATACACAAATACCCAGACAGGAACAAATAATTGTGGATCACACAAAGATTTGTGCCGTGCGGGAATCTAACCCGCGACTATTAGACACAGTGGGCGGAGCGGCTTAAGCTCTTAACCACTGCGCTAAATCGTCTTCACTCAATCACGCAAAAAACGTCTTAATGGATTTGGATGAAACTTTGCACATATATACTTTATTACCTGTATTACCACACATGATACTTTTTATCCCGGAAGAATGTAAGGTTCCTGTCTATAGTCAACGCGGACGTAGTCACGGGCAGAAACTAGTAATTTGCAACATCTTTCCCATTGGCACCAAAAGCTTACACTTATTACATTTTCAAAAAAACTCTAGATTTCCATACTATTTTTCCCAAGAGCTCCGCGGATTTTTGTTAAATAAAAACGTTCCTACTATTTTTTTTCCGATAGCCGATACATAGACGTTATTTTTGAGCCAATGGGAAAACATTTTCGAATTCCTGGGCGGTAGGGAATAAAAATTAATACAGCCATATGGCTGTATTAATTATTTTACATTAAAAATCCATAGAGCTGCTTTTATAGCTGATTTTACATAACATTAGTAGGAATAGCCCGTCGGGGGATTTGTCGCCCTTCCTATTTTGTCCATATTTTTTAGTCGGTTGCAACATGTAGCCCGAAGAGGTTTCATAAATCATTCTTCCGTATTAAGGCGCAAAACTGGTTTACACTCTATGAATTCTGTTTCACAACAAAAATCACACCCTTTATATCCCCATCAAGTGACAAGTAATTTGCAACATCTTTCCCATGGGCCAATTTCAGTCGCAGAGTAGCCGTTTCCTATGAAATTTAACCAAGACCTTGTTTTAATCAGTAGGAATGTCTTGTTTTACTCTATTCTATTTACTGCCTCCACATGGTGCAGCTTGACTAAATTCATTGAACAAATGCGTCAACTCTCTCGAGTTATTTGCATCGTAGCAAATATTTCCTAGAAGTAGGAAAATTTTATTATATGGTAACCCTTATTTCACGCCAACGCCCCACTGTCAATGTCATCCACGCGTCAAACGATCCTTGAGGTACTTACTATATATGTGTGTTGCGCAACAAAATCTACTAACGATGTATGGAACCTCTTCGGGCAAGTGACATAACAAATGTAGATGAACGTCGAGCGACGACGCACGACGTCACTCGACAACAACCGATATCTCAAGTCACACATATCCCCTAATGAATGCGAGATTTAAAAGGACCCCTGACATGGTGAAGTAATTCCCAACTCACTTTGACATATTACCTATTATGGTGTCATGGCGACGGCCCAAGTTCGTAAATATCAATTTCCGTGGAGTAACATGGGTTGGCATCTCCCTTATGTACCTATATAACTTTTGAAGTTAGACCACTGCTGATACTGAAGAGGTAGGTAGAAATGTGTATACTACCCGCGGTATAATATAATAATAAATTAGTCAATTAGCAAAGGCCTTCCCTCACAAATCTAGGCGAGAGAGATTAGGTCATTTTCTACTACGCGAACCCAATGTGGATTGGCGAAGCAGGTGTGTAGCCACCTACTGCTAGAACTTACAAGCTGCCTATAAGGCTTCTAAATGGATTTAGCGACTACCACTTAAGTTATAAACGGGACCAATGAAATAACGTGCCTTCCGAAGAACGGAGACGATCGAATATAAAAATGCCACAAACGATCACCCATTTCAGATCGAGCCAAGAGCTGGTTAACCTTGGAGATCGGTAAGAACACCGCGGTCGTACAGCCCTACGAGCGCTTTTCCACACGCCATCACTTCGAAGGAAGTGTCGCTAAAAGGACCCCCGACAAGAGGTATAAGTTCTCAACTTCCAGCGACATATTTCATTCTACGGTGTCATGGCGATACTTCAAGTTCGTAAATATCAATTTTCGTAGAGTAACACGAGTTGGCATCTCCGTTATGTATATACCTTTTGATGTATAACTATTTCTGCCTCTGAATAGGTATGCAGAGTTGCAAATATTACACCCTCCTTTAAACAGGACAATAATATACTTCTAATGGGTAACTTAAGTAGCACAAGTCTTCAAACGCTTATCTACACTAATATTATAAAGAGGAAAGATTTGTATTTTTGTAACGAATAAACTTAAAAACTACCAGACGGATTTCATAAATTCTTTTACCATTAGAATGCTACAGTATCCCTGATTAATATAGGCTATATTTTTACTAGAAAAAAATTAAATTAATACGGTCCCCCGGGCGAAGCCGGGACGGGCGGCTAGTATTTTATAAAACACGCCCATTTTCCCTACGTAGGGATGAAAGAAGTGTACTTGATTCCTTGAAAATGCTTTGTGTGCAAGAGAAAGTGCGCTTAAGTCCTCGCCGAAACTTTTCAGTGGAGGGCATGATACATACCTCTGTTAGATATGTATCAGATTTAAAAAAAATGTGAAATTTACAATTTGTAATTTTCCTTCCACCGCCCTTAAGGTTGATCAACAATCTTAACACATTCCTAAAACGACTGCGTGCCTACCTCTTAGACTCGCAGCGTAATCTGGGTAATGTAAATATAAACCTATCTATTATTATATAATTAGCGTATATTATGTAAGTAGGCATCTAACCCTAATAGTGTATAAAATATACCTCTTTACCTATTTATTATATTAAACAACACGCTTACACTTACATGACTACGATTTCTGTTGACTGTTTTTACCATTCTTGGAAAAATATTAATATTGCTATCATATCTTTTCAATCTCTACATTATAGATGTTATATTATATATTGTATGAAATATTGATAGCACACATGTCACTTCACTACACTTAACAATTTGCGCACTAAAAGTTACCTATACAACATTTAAATTTCCGAGCCATATATATATTTTTTTTATGTATGTATGTATATATACTGGATTGACATGTGTGAAGACTCAGGAGGGTCCAGATGAAAATCAGCGTCTCGCACTTGTGCCTGACATTAAGCTGATCTGGATACCTATTTGGTTTAGCCGTGAGACACATACTCATGTGTATTACTTTGTTGTGTTCCATTTTTGTATTTTTTTTTCGTTTAATTTTATAGTTTTTATAATTTTATAATATCTCTGTCTGTGTCTCCCATGCTGTGACAAATAAAATTTCTTTCTTTCTTTCTTTCTTCTTTCTTTTCCTGCAGAGATTTGCCAAATTTTGACTCCGGCAAGTTCTTTTCTTACAGATCTCTGGCTTCCTCCACTCTCATAGTTCTTCTCATACATCATCACTCATGCTCGCCGGTTACAGAGACTCTGTAAGAAAAGATCCTGTTGGAAGTCTGTACTCACTGCCTAGCCTCCAAGGGATCTGGCGTGATGAGATAGATGAATTGCCTAACGAATCTCGACTTACGGTCGGTTTCAATATTTAACTCATGGACAGACTTCCATACTACAGAATAGAATACTCTTTATTTTACATCAACAAAATTATAAAACATGTGATATAAGACACTGATACAATAGGCGGTCTTATTGCTATGAGCAATTTATTCCAGACAACCTGGTTAAATACAAAATACTAGAAAGAAAAGTAATCAGGGCAGCTGGTGGCGTACGCTATTACTGGTATATAGAATTATTTAAATATTATAAAAGATAAATAAATACATGTATACGTAAATAAGTACAAAACATATATAACCACATACATACTCACAGATAAGTAAAACAAAAAGGGACTGACTATGACGCATCTTATTTCATCAACAAGCAGAGAGATAGTGGTCTTTGACCGTCTTTTTGAAAGAAGCTGACGACTGTGCACGTCTACTGATACAGGCAATGCATTCCACAAGCGGACAGCTTTAACTGTGAAGGATTTATCAAAGAAATTTGTGGAATGCATTGGTGTTTTCAGCTTTAGATTCTCCGACGACCTTAGGGACTTCAAATGTGCCTCGTGAAGGCTCGTACAGCTTGAATTTTAACATATTTTATGGAAAATCTGTCAAAATTCTATTGATAGTAAGCAAATCTATCTATCTATCTCTATCTATATCATCACGCCAGCTCCCTCGCGGGGTAGGCAGAGAGTACAGAGTTCCAACAGGTTCTTTCCTTACATACCTCTCTGGCTTCCTCCACTCTCATAGTTCGTCTCATACACACTCGCCGGTTACGGAGACTCTTGACTTGCCCTTCAGCTAAGACACGGTCTATTTGGTCATGGTAAGATAGTCTAGGTCTTCCCCGGCACCTACATCCTTCCACTTTCGCATTGTATATCTGTTTTGTCATTCTTTCTTCTGGCATCCTTTCTATATGCCCGAACCAACGGAGCATACCCTTTCTCATCTTTACACCGATACTATCTTTCATACCTACTCGCTTTCTTACTACGCTGTTGCGAATACGGTCGGTCAGCGTGACTCCGCACATCTTCCGCAGAGATCGCATTTCGACCGCATTTATCCTGCTTTCGTTCTCCTTCTTACATACCCAACTCTCACTGTCATATAACAGCGTTGGGACAAGCACTCCGTTATGCATGGCCAGCTGCGCCTTTTGGCTTAAGTGCCGGCTCCCAAGTAGCTTTCCTATCGCACCATTCACTCTATTACCTGCATTCACTCTTCTCTCTATATCAGCGGTGTATTTCCCATCCTTACTGAAGGCGCATCCAAGATATACAAACTCATTCACTTGCTCCAGCACATCGTTACCAACCACAATCCTTGCATTCGTTCTGGTTTCTTCCCGTTCAAAAACCATAATTTTGGTTTTCTTCACATTCAAATGTAAGCCATTATTCATGCAGTCGTCTCTCATAACTGTGACTAGTGTTTGCAGATCAGTGGCTGTTGGCGCTATCAAAACCGCGTCATCTGCATACAATAGGTGGTTTATCACTAGATCACCCATTTTTACCCCTTCAGTCATCGCACACAGTCTTTGAAGACTTTCTATCCTTTAGTAGAATATTAAAACTGGCCATTAGGCAATCTCAAAAAAATTGTGGAATTTTGAAATTAGGGAATGGCGATATGCTCAACCTACCATATATTTGAGAGACATATTTGTGTCCTTTGTACACCTCAGCCTAGATACAAGCTTTATTTAGATGGCAATGTTTATTAGTTTGTTGGTGTAGGTCAAATTTTAAAATATGAATTAAAACCACTTTCCCATCTACTACGAAATGGAAGGACATTGTCGAAAATTGCCCCAGAACCAACAAACATTTGACCCATGCCATAATTATGTATCTATTTTATTGATATAATGCCAAATATCCGTATCTAACGGACAATTTGCAGTCTATAACGAAGATTTCAAAGTATTGTAAGTACTCATATCGAAGTCGCCGACATCTTTACTGAATGTCCACGCACAATATAACCTCATATATATTAATGGTTACTGAATTATAACTTCACAACCTAATACTTTTTGGGTAATATTGCGATTTCCCCGCTTGTCCGTTTAATAATAAATCCCATAGGAGAATTTATGGGAGATTTAAAATCATAGAAGTATTTTTTTATTGCTGTTGGTTCTGGGGCAAATATGTATGAGCGCAGAACAATGTCCTTTGACGTGTTGGTCCAGTTCGGCTGACAATGCATTTTTATGGTAAGCATGACCTGATATTCTATCTCTCTATCTATATCATCACGCCAGATCCCTTACGGGGTAGGCAGAGACAGAGTTCCAACGGGCTCTTTCCTTACATACCTCTCTGGCTTCCTCTACTCTCATAGTTCGTCTCATACACGCTCGCCGGTTACGGAGACTCCTGACTTGTCCTTCAGATAAGACCCGGTCTATTTGGTTATAGTAAGATAGTCTAGGTCTAGGGACCTGATATTAATATAGCAGTGATAGCCTAGTGGGTAGACCGTTGGACTGCAAAGTCAGAGGTCTCGGTTACAAAACCAGGCACGCACCTCAGTCTTTTCGAAAGCATGTGCGTATTAAAAATTAACTATCACTCGCTCTAACGGTGAAGGAAAAATCGTGAGGAAATCTGCATTTCTAAGAGTTTTTCGAAGGTGTGAAATTTGCCAACCCGCACTGGGCCAGCGTGATGGACTATGGCCTAAACCCTCTTAGTTTGAGAGGAGGCCCGTGTCCAATGGTGGAACAGTTTCTTAACAGGGCTAATATTATGACCTGATAGTACACCCAGGATTGGCTCCAGACGAAGGAATTCCTTAACAGTTAACAGCATACTATAAATCACTATTATCTACTGAATAGAAACTTGTTGTAAAAAGTATTTAAATTAAAATGATGAAGGATAATGGTGGTGATACATGCATATGTATGAATAAACAGTTTGAGAGAGAAGCTTCCCAGATTTTAGCGTGGTTTGGTTTGATAATCAATCTTTCTCGTTCGTTGCTTCGTTAAATATGTTAATTAATGCTTCATGATTCATTGTTATTGTAATGATGGGGGGTTTAGGGATGGAATTGATTTTGCGAGATGATACTGTGCTTTTGGAATCCCTTGCAGGAAGTGAGTTTTGTTATGTATCCATACTAATTATAAATTCGAAAATAACTCTCTTTATACCGAGGTACTGGGTAAGAACATAGACTACAACGATTACGGCCTAGTACGTTATTGTCCAGGCATAAACATTCTTAGATTACGACTTCTCTAGACTTAGCATTGCTAACAAAATGGCACCAAAAGCGGCCTCAGTTACGCACTATGTGTGCCTGATGCCAGCGTTCGATTAGATTAGAAGCTGTCAATGTGCGTGCGTCTGCGAACTACAATTTATCTACCACATGGGTTGATAAATTTGATGCCATTTCCGCGCGTGCGATGCTCCATCTAAAAACGTAATTTGTCTAAGAACCAAGTATGGCACGATGTATTACAATTATCGTAAAGGTTTGGTCAAAAAGCTGCCGCAGCGCGACGGAAGTGCTCGGTAACGTTCGGTTGTGACGTTTGCCGTCGCGCCGTTCGGGGCTGCGCTGTGTGGCATCTCCCGTAAATTTCAGAACTTTATAACTCCCCAAGCCGCGCCACCGTCGCGCTCCCGACCCGCTGCGTCGGCTATGTGGCGAAACCTTAAATCCACAAGCGTTGTTTAGAATCGGACTAAGTAAGATCGATTGACCTGAAAGAGATTTTTTATTCTGAACGCCAAAAAGGAGCCTGAATTTAAGACTATATTTGAACGACCGATAAGACAACCCCTAAAACTCAATCCACTCAGATACTGAAAAGGCATGATGTACCAGGGCTTTTATTCGGTACAGACACGAAACGTGGCGTGTTACGATAACTTCGTGAAATGTACGTTTAATAGCAGTATTGTGTAATATTCAATCTATTTTTTTTATTGTAGGAACATACAACTAAAATTTCAGTTGCGATCAAATTTATCCCCATAAGGGACTCCGGAATAATAATGACTTTTGGACTTCAAACGCCGCAGTCCCTCCCGTGACCGTAGGTACTGTAGAGCACTCAAAACGTTGGGACCTTAAAATCCAAAATCAAATCTATCTATATCATCACGCCAGTCCCCATGCAGGGTAGGCAGAGAGCACAGAGTTCGAACAGGTTCTTTCCTTCCAGACCTCTCTAGCTTCCTCCACTCACAGTTCGTCTCATACACGCTCGCCGGTTACAGAGACTCTTGACTTGCCCTTCAAATAAGACACGGTCTATTTGGTCATGGTAAGATAGTATAGGTCTTTCAAAACTAAGCAACGATAAAATCCAAAATATGCAATTTTATCACAATCATTTTTGCTCAACTCTGTTAATAGTAATACAGAATACCTTAACATGATCATTTCACAAAGTTATCGTAACACGTCGCGTTTGGTTATAGCGAACCCGTATTGACGTGACATAGGCACATAAATAAAGTGCCAAATCGCCACTAAACTGACACTAGACAATTTTTTCTCGGAGAACAAAGTCTTTTCTTTCGTTTTTATAGCGAACCTTATCGACCGTTCGCTGGATTTCATAAAAAAAGATTTAGACCCACCGATTGGATACCGATATCTATTCTTTTTCTACAAAAAATACACGTCTATATTTCCCAAGCGGTGTTGTCGAAGCTTTTTATTAAGGTTTAGTCCACAATTTAACCCTTTGCAGAGATGGACAAAATGTAATCAGATTCATGATTAACGATTACAATTGAGAATGGAAGAAGCCAGAGAAGTATGTAAGGAAAGAACTAGTTGAAACTCTGTACTCTCTCCCTATCCCGTAAGGGATCAAGCGTGATGAAATAGATAGATTACTATTACATTTTTCATTCTTCAATCATGATTGAAGATTAAAATGTAATCGTAATCATCAAACTGATCATGTTTTGCCCATCTTTGCCCCTACCTGATGAAAAGTGATGATAGGGCCGACGTAGCTCGCTGACTCATTAATAGCTTTTTCACTCTGAAATAGGCTTAAGAGATGAAAGATACGCCGAGTTTCGAATTGGTATGATCGAACTAGAATCAAAGAACTATACGATACAGGAATTGTTCCTTTTGTGAGAATACGTTAAACACAAAAACACGCACACCAGAATTTTATACAACGTGTTATACAAGCGGTGTAAATTTAGTCGTCTTGGAGCAAAAGCCCAGGTGATATATGCCTAGTGGTACCAAAAAAACTGAAAACAGTACACATCGATTAGTAACATCTACATTACAATACAGATTTAGTGCATCAAAAAACACCTATACCAAGCGCAGAATGACACAGAGGCGACGCGGCTTCTCAGCTGGCTGGTAGATACCTACGGTAAAACTATCTAATAAACCCCGTCACACCTATATTTCCCTAGCGAGGGTGGCAGAGGTGTACTGAGTACACCCACTTTCCCCGACGATGTTAGGTTACTTGTAATAGGGGGCGAGCCTATTCCCATATACCGGGCATAATTCCAGACTCCGGACACATACTGGGAAGTTTTACTTAGAAAAACTACATTTGTCCGACCTAGGAATTGAATCCAAGACCTCGTGATAACAAAGTGATGCGCTTTGCCACTAGACTAACGAGGCAACCTTCGGTGTTCCGGATTTTTGCCCTTGCTTTGATTTCGGATTCGTTTGTAGGTAGATGTTACTTATTGAATTGTTCTTTATATTCAGTCTTTTTTGCCAGTGAACAGTAGACATTGGATACATCACCTGGGTTTTAGCTCCAGGACGACTAAAATTACAATGTGTATAATGATAGATCATTATAGGAGCAACAAATCGTGTCGTACAGTCTAAACACTCCCTGAAACTGAAATTTCGGATATCGGTATTCCATTTTCTGTGGCGGCCTTTTTTTTAGAAAAAACACGAGGCACTTGTAGCCATCAACGTTAATTTGGATAACGTTTTTTTAAATTCGACAATTATGGTGGAAGTGAATTGAGAAAAAGACCTGCTCGTTGGTTTAGTGGCAAACAATGTGCTTTGTGATCATGAGGGGTTCAAATCCTAGGTCGGACAAATGTAGTTTTTCTATCGAAAAACTACCAGTATTAGACCGGAGCCTGGAATGCCCGGTTTATGGCAATATGCTCGCCCTCTATTACATGGGACTTAACGTTGCCGGCAAAAAGTGGGTGTATACAATACACGTCTGCCACCCTCGCTTGGGGAATGTAGGCGTGACTGCAGGATATCTCCAGATCTTTTTGTGTGTGTGTGAATGATCTACGCTGTTGGCCGCGGGGCCTTTACAGCTTCACCGGACAAGAGGGCGAGCGTGCAACCACTACGCTCGAGCCAGAAGGGCAAAGGGGCAACTAGCTCAAGGGCGCCTCAAGGAGGAACGGCTTCGGCTTGGGCAGTCGCTATGGGGTAGGACGTATACTAGGTGTCTCGCCGTGGTGCTCTGCACCGGCCGGCAGGCAAGGGATTCTTCAACCTTGCCAGCAAGGTCGGTGTCTGATCCTGTGTGCGGTATCTGTATCCGAAAGGAGGGATGTAAGGGCATCGGGAGGGTCTGTGAGAACATGCCGCGAACGGCGATAGCGACTGATAGGAGGGGAGTTATGTTCGTAGTCGGCGGCGGCTACGATTAGCGGATTTCTATGATTGGACGCGTTCGCAATAAATCGGGTTGTCGCTTTTTTAATAAAGGCGCGAATAAGTTCGAGACCGAGATCGGGATGAAGTCTTCATAGCATTATGAATTATTCCTTTAGAATTAGAAAATAATAATCTAATATAGGTTTTGAAAAATACAGAGCAATCCAATTATTTATTTTTATATATTATATAAGCCGCTCGTAGCTCTGTAGTACATCGGTGTTTTTGACGATCAAGGTTAAGCAGCGTTTGGCTCGGTCGGCCCGAGATGGGTGATCATTTGTGACATTTTGTATTCGAGCTTCTCCCTGCTTAGAAAGGCTCACTAAGCCGTTGGTCCCCGGTTAGTGAGTTGGAAGCCTTTTTTAAGGGGGGACTATTAAGTTCCGACAGCAGTGGCCACAAAACAGGTTCCATCAATCCGTACTTGTTAGGTCCCATGGTCCGACGATGTTAGATCCCATGTAATAGGGGGAACCGGGCGAACCTATTGCCATATACCGGGCAAAATTCCAGACTCCAGAGTCATACTGGTAATTTTACGAAATTGAAAAACTACATTTGTCTGACCTAGGATTTGAAGCCAGGACCTCGTGATCACAAAGCGCCGCGTTTTGCCAATAGACCAACGAGGCAGTATCCTATACTCTAAGGGTGTCCACTTAGAGGTTATCCATATGTGCCTCTATATCCAACAAAACATAAAAAAGTACCATAGACATGTTATGACAATGTGCCAAAAAAGCAGTGACAGTCTTGCCCCCTCTAATATTGGGATCAAAATGGAAGGACGATTTGGCGCAGTGGTTAAGAGGTTAAGCCGTTCCGCCCACTGGGTCGAATAGTTGCGTTTTCGATTCCCGCACGGGACAAATCGTTGTATGACCCACAATAAAACAAAAATTGTGGGTACACATTTGTGTATGTGTTATTTCATGTTTGTAAACGCGCCCACGACACAGAAATAAATCTAAGTGTGGGGCTTCGTTTTTTATTAAACAAAAAAAAATACTTTGGCAAACGTGAGTGTACTATATACACCTGCTTTTCTGAAGAAAGCGACCGTAAGGAACCGTGAGAAAAAATAATTCCACCAAACACTTTTCTTATAATGTAATTTCCTGCCGCGGTGACATGAAAAGAAATTCCACTCGACAAGTGATGCCCTTGTGAAACGAGTGAAATCACAGGAGAATACATACGCAGTATTTATATCCCAAGAAAGAAAGAAAGAATTGTTTTTGCATGTAAAACATAATATTTTGTTGATATAATACATACATAACAAATATAATAAGGTCGAAATGCGAGCTTTGCGGAGTGAAGCTGACCGACCGTATTCGCAACAGCGTAGTAAGAAAGCGAGCAGGTATGAAGATAGTATCGGTGTAAAGATAGAATGTCAGAAGAAAGAATGACAAAACAGATATACAATGCGAAAGTGGAAGGATGTAGGTACCAGGGAAGATCAAGACTAGCTTACCATGACAAAATAGACCGTGTCTCATCTGAAGGGCAAGTCAAGAGTCTCCGTAACTGGCGAGTGAAGATACTCATGCCTATTTCTATATAACTTTAACATTACGCCAGATTCCTTGCTGGGTACGCAGAGACTACGGCGTCCCAGAGGTGCTTATACCTCTCTGGCTTCCTCCACTCTCATATCGTCCCATACGCGCTCGCCGGTTACAGAGACTCTTGACTTGCACTTCAGATAAGACACGGTCTATTTTTGGTCATGGTAAGATGTCATTCTTTCTATATGCCCGAAACATCGGAACATACCCTTTCCCATCTTTACACAGATACTGTCTTTGATACCTACAGGCTTTTTTACTACGCTGTTGCGAATACCCAACTTTCAACGTTTGTTCAATTTAACTTTATAAAGCAACTAGTAGGTCCCCACAGTTTCACACCAGATCGACAAAAACAATACCTACCGGGTCCAACTATATCTAAGAACATGAAATAAAACTATTTTACGGATTTTATCGCGGTTTATTTTTCTATTTTTAGTTCCCGACGTTTCGAGTGCTTTGCAGCACCCATGGTCACGGGAGGGACTGAGGTGTTAGACGTCCAATAGGCATAGTTGTTCCGGGGTACCCTCAAACTTCTTAATTATTTTTATTGTTGTTGGTCCGATCTACGCAGAATGAGCTCACGGTGTCTTGAGGTCTTGCAGTGTTATGCTTGGTTTTGGATTTGATTATATTAATTACCGGATCCCAAGACGATGGAAGCACCCAGCCATCTTCTCTATTGAAATTAGGATGTTTTTTAATTTCAATAGCCTCGCGAACCATCCTTGGTAGGAATCGGTGTTCTTTCACGAGGATTTGTGGTCTATCAAATCTGATGTTATGGCGGGTGCGGTCAAGGACATGTTCACAGACTGCAGACTTCTTTGATATTATTATTCATGTGTAATATTCGCGTAAATCTAAGAACTCAATATATATCTAAGAACCTTCGAGGTCAAGCCATAAGTATAAAAAAGATCAACAAAATGACGCACGAACGCACTGAGGTCTCGTGTTATTAACGTTACCTACACTCCTCTATATATCACGCCTCTTTATATTTTATTTTCATCTAAGAATGATTTTTTACCATTTAAAAGCAACTTTATTGCCACTCCAACATTAGACTAGCTCAATGGTACCTTATTATAGCACTGTCACCAACTTTACATACGTATGCCAAATTTCAGTTCAATCGGATACCCGTAAGAGCTTGATAAATTGATCAGAAGATTTGGACTGGTAAGACAGACAGACATACGAATATTGGTGTTAAATAAAAGCTTGTAAAAACATGAATTTTAGCATTTCTTATTAAAAACAACTCATAGCCCATTTCTATTCCACCCTTCACAATAAATTAACTTGACCAAAACATTTATAACAGCTTACATCAAAACAGCATCACAAAATATCGTTACAAATATAAAATCACGCAATACATCAATGATAAGCTTTTCCCCACAAAAAACTAAGCTAAAATTCTAACTATGGCAGAAAAACGAATTATTGCTTTCAACTATGTCTATGTGTGTTGTCAAAGATAACACCAAGATTTTTCACCTTGTCGCAGTATGGAATAAGGACCCCGTCGAACGTAATCGCAGGAAGTTGATCAAAGTTAATTCGAGACATATACCAAGGGCTGCCTATCACAATAACTTGAGTTTTGATCGGATTAACTGCTAGGCCATGTGACTTACTCCAAGAATTAATAGAATTTAGGTCGCAATTTATAGTTTGGATAGCAGTCGACAGATGATCAAAAGCAGCCTGCGAGTATATTTGTAAGTCGTCAGCATAAAGATGATACGATGACGTTAACTCATTGTTAATTGAGTTGATAAAGACTGCAAAAAGCAGCGGAGATAGCACACCCCCTTGCGGTACGCCGGCGGAAACTTCACACCAACAGGAAAAAGTATCGTCTATGCGAATACGTTGCCGACGCCCAGACAGATAGCTACGGAACCAGTCGATCGCCAAAGGAGAAACATTAAGGGAACGCAGCGTAGCAAGCAAGATATCATGATCGACTGTGTTAAACGCATTACTGAAATCAAGAAGAGTAAGAACAGTTAGCTGCTGATTTTCCATACCAAGCCGAATGTCGTCAGAGATGTTTACTAATGCAGTAGTCGTACTATGACCAGGGCGAAAACCAGATTGATATGGGTCAAGGATATTATGAGCATTCAAGAACCGACTAAACTGATTCTGAATGAGTCGTTCAAGAACTTTAGATAGGAAAGGGAGAATAGAGATTGGACGGTAGTCTGAAGAGGATCCAGGGTTAGCCTTTTTTGGTAAGGGAGTCACTTGAGCGTCCTTCCAGCCATTAGGAAAGACACCAGTCGTGATGGAAGAATTAAGGATATGAGTGATAATGGGGCATAAGGAGTCAAGAATAGGTATGATCATATTACGACTAATACTGTCATTTCCGACGGCATTTGAAGTAATGGAAAGAATACTATTTTTAACATCATGTTCAGAAACCGTTGTGAATAAAAATGAAGGATAATCAGGGGCAATCTGTGCATTAAGTAGATGAAGCGTGTTACCTTTAATAGTATTATCCAAAACTGACGACTTAGAGAAATGCTGGTTAAGTTGGTCCATATAGATGTCACTTAATGCAGCATCTTGTGGAGATTTACCTACTCCTAAGGTCCGAAGGAACCTCCAGACTTTGGCGGGATCACCGTTTTCAACAGAGCGATGGATGTGACGCCTCTGCGCATCCCTGCAAGCTGTGTTACATCGGTTCCTAGCCCGATGATATTTGTCCCGGTACTTATCCCTGGAATCAACCTTGTATCTCGACTTAGCTCGATTCTTCTTATCTATGAGAACCTTGATGTCTTCAGTAAGCCAAGGAGCAGGAAGATGCCTCATTTTAACTTCACGGATAGGAGCATGTATATCAAAAAGTTCTGTGAGTAGTATATTGAACATAGCAATCTTATTGTTAACCGTTTCCTCCTGCTCAACCACAGACCAGTTGACTTTGCCTGTATCTTTTTGTAGATGATCAAGGTTCATTGCACCAAAATTGCGCTGCAGAAAAGTCTTTGGTTTAGTTCTAGGCGGACGAATCTTGTAAGATAGAAATATTAAATCATGATAGGAGAAAGCATCAGCACTATATTGGCCACATTTGACAACATGTTCAAGAGAAGAGACTATAATTAAGTCTAATAGGAAAGGAGTAGAGTTTGGGGCATGATGAGTTGCTGTAAGTGGGAGAATATGCATATTACTAGAATCTACTAAACCTTTCAGATTACGAGCCCGGGAATCATTCTTGAGTAAACAAGTGTTGAAGTCGCCCATAATGATAGAGAGTACATATGACGGGGTAAGGTCTTCTAGGAGGCTTTCAAAAGAAGAAAAGAAATTAATATGAAGAGAGGGGCAATAATAAACCCCCAGAAGGACTTTGTGATGATTTAAAGTAACTTCAATGAAGAGGTGTTCCGCTGTATTAGGCGGCGGAGGCTGCGCTGATTTACTTACTATGGAGTACGGAAGATAGTCCCGGAGATAGATAGCAACACCACCGTAGGAACTACATGTACGGTCATTACGAATTAAGTGAAAACCAGGAAGAAAATAAGCAGAGGAGGGAAGATTAGGCCGTAGAAAAGATTCAGAGATCAAAATCGCATGGATATTTTTGTTGTCCATGGTCAAAACTAAATCCTGATAGTGGGCGGGAATGCTTTGAGCATTAATGTGCACCACGTTAAAGTTCTTAGTCACGTTCGCGTATTCAGAAACAAGAGCATCATGTAAGGAAGGTGCAACGCTACGAAAGCTGTCATCACTCTCTGAAGAGGAACAAGATAGAAAGGTATCAATAGGGTCAAGATTTAAAATATTGTTGTTGTCATTCATTACAAAAAGTATAACTTTAAAAAGATATAAATAAATATATACTAAAATTAAATATTTAAAAAAAAAATATACTGTCGTCTACCTGCCAGCGGAAAACGCAATTGGCTATTTGGTATAATTACAAAATAGTAATAATAAATAAAGGGGAAAAAAGCAGCAGAAATATCCTATCACTATGAGAAATACAATGAAAAGTATTACAACCATAAACAGTGTCTATGGGGCACCCAAAAATAATAAAACCTACGACAATTATTATAGGACAAAGGAATTGACAAGTTACATAAAAATATTTTGAAAATGTAGAAAAATATAAGTCAAAAGTAATATAAAAATAACTCTTAAAAAGGAAAAAAAAAGTTAATTCTAAAAGCATAATACCCAAACCTTAAATCCAAGACTTAATATAAAAGCAAATGTCAGAGAGTTTTGGCGGGAAGTCGAAGAGTGATGTTGTCAATTTGTTTTAATTTCCAAAACTTGTGCTATTTCGACTAATAATGTGTAATGTTGGTGGAATATTAACTATTATCTGTTCTTATATGTGCATGAGTGAAGGTAATTGTAACAAAGTGGTAAAACGTGCCTTTTCGACTTCCATCAAAATGGCCGTTGCAATTGGTATGTAAAGTATCCACTGCTTTACGATCCAGGGTGGAGTATTTAATTAATTTCATTATCATCGTTGTCATCAAATTCATCGGGGAGTCGAATTAATTTAAACAGACACGATTATATATCTCACTGGACACTGGCAAAATACACTTATAATTAGTGTGAAGCCATAACTTAAAGAAGAAGAAGAAGAAGAAGAAGAAAGCAAATGTCACTTTGACAAGACAGATGTCAAACCGAGAAATAGTTTTACGTACCGACACATATCAGAATCGTAAAAATCATAAAAAGTAACTGTATGTAAATAATAACTTACACATAAATAACCTCTAGTCCTGTTATATTATCTGTTCTGTATGTTATATGCTATATGTTATATAGTTTTGAAACAATACAGTGGGTACAAAAAGTAAATACAAACATTGATTATCAAAAACAAATAAGCACCCAAAGACCAACCAAATTATGTTTTTTTAGCACGGGGCTTTGTACGTACACTGCGTTTGTCTTTACTAGAAGAAGGACCGCTTCCGTCTTCAGGAGGAATCATACACGGGACAGCATCAAGCTCAGCGAAAGTGCGGAATTGGTGCCGTTTACCCCCCGGCTCAGCCACAACCACGGTGCCGTCCCTCGTTCAGCAATTAGCCACGCCATGACGTCTCCGAGCTTCCATAAACACAGCGTGCCGCTCCTTTGTTAAGAACTCGGACAAGGTTAAACCAGTACCCTTTAAACCGGTCTTGGCAAACCATACCCGGTTTCGCATATTAAGGTCGCGAAACTTAATTAGAAGCGGCCTCGGCTTATTGGAGTTGGGCCTACCAATACGGTGACAGCGGCTGACATCGGGTCTGAGATCTCCAGGGTTGAGATGTTTGGAAGCGATATCCAACAGAATATTTAATGGGAATTCGTCCTTCTTCTCTGCCACTCCATGTACTAGCAGCATTTTGCGACGTCTCCTCATCTCTAGGCGTTCATAGGCCTGCGCTAACAGTGCTACCTGCCGCTGCAGATTGCCTAGCGCTTCAACTATGAAGGACCTAAACTCTGTGAAATCTGCTGCCACAGTGTCTGGCTTGATACCTGCCGAAGCTGCCTTTTCCAACTTGGAATCGAATTGTGCCATCTTGGAGTGAAAGACAGATGCCAATCCCTCGATGGTGTGTTGCAGAGCCTCCATATTGTTGTTTTGAGGTTATAAGAAGTGTGCTTGAGTGTGAAACTTAGTGTTAAGGATAATTAGATTATGGATATTTGCACTTTCCACTAGCAGGTAACTTTATCTACCACTTCATACTATTTATAATACTGCAAACAACTTATAATTAATTTTATTTAATTAAACTTATAGGGAACAATGTGTTTAGTTTTTCAACCTATATATATATATATATATATATATATATATATATATATATATATATGTAGCGCTGTGATATCGCGGTGATCGCAACGCAGTAGTGATAGCCTAGTGGTTAGACCGTTGGACTACAAAGTCAGAGGTTTGGGTTGAAACGCCTGCGTCAACCCAATGTGCATATTAAACATTAACTATCACTTGCTTGGCGAGGACTTGGCATCAACATCAATGGCGAATACATCACTCACCTTCGATATGCCGACGACATTGTGGTCATGGCGGAGTCGCTGGAAGATCTAGGACGAATGCTCGGCGACCTCAACAGAGTATCTTAACAAGTGGGTCTTAAAATGAACATGGACAAAACGAAAATAATGTGTAACGTCCATGTCGTACCCACCGCACTCACCGTTAGGAACTCTACTCTTGAAGTTGTCGACGAATACATTTACCTGGGACAGGTAGTCCGGTTAGGTAGGTCCAACTTTGAGAGAGAGGTCAATCGACGAATCCAACTCGGTTGGGCAGCGTTCGGGAAACTGCGCAACATCTTCTCATCCAAAATACCTCAGTGCCTAAAGACTAAAGTTTTTAGTCAATGTGTGTTACCAGTGATGATATATGGATCAGAGACGTGGTCTTTTACTATAGGTCTCATAAAAAAGCTCAGAGTTGCTCAGTCGAATCAGGAATGAGGAGATACGTAGAAGAACCAAGGTCACCGACATAGCCCTTAAAATTAGCAAGCTGAAGTGGCAATGGGCGGGCCACATAGCGCGAAGATCGGACGGGCGTTGGGGCAGAAAGATTCTAGAGTGGAGACCACGTATTGGCAAGCGCAGCGTGGGACGACCACCTGCCAGATGGACCGACGATCTTGTAAAAATCGCAGGAAGTCATTGGATGCATTGCAAAGCGATTGGGGAGGCCTATGTTCAGCAGTGAACAAGTATAGGCTGAGATGATGATGATGTGTCATATCAGCTAAATAGCGTGTCTCTCAGGCTGTGATAAATAAAATTTCTTTCTTTCTTCTTGCCATCAACAATCCGCATTGGTCTGGACGGTGGAAAATTATCTAATCTCTCTCACCTCTGATAGAACTGACTGACACCCTGATAGAAGACCGTTGCTTAATAGTGGGATAGATCAGACTGCTTAATAAAAACATGGCAATCCATTAAAATTTGCATTTTTATTAGAAGCAACCTTCCTATCCATTTATATTCCACACTTCATAATAAATTTACTTGACTAACAGCTTACAGTCATAACATCGTCATAAAATATCGTTACAAATATAAAATCACACTCAGCGGCCATAAATACATCAAAGATAAGCTTTTCCCCACAAAAACCTAAACAACACAATTCTAGCTATGGCAGAAAAAAGAATGATTGCTTGAAACTAGACACTAACATATATAGTATACGTTACATGAATAATAAATTTGTTGGAGGCAAAACGTATGGCAATATCAGTAATATAATTAATATCCTCTTATTTATAGGTTTGTTGAACCATATTTTGCTTAAAATTTGGTGTCGCCACAGTACCTAGCAGATGTACCAAAAATTACGAAGCAAATAAAAGCGGATTTTATTCGAAAACTCCTGAGGTATGTTATAATGTATAGTATTATATGTTTATCTTAGAACTCCATGTGTCGACATGGACATGTACATGGACATGGGTAACAATGTACCCGAAGAATAATATTCTATTCTTGGAGATCTAAAATAAATATAATACTATACATTAGATATTTTCAGTAATAATATGACAGGGGGTATCGCCTGCCATATTATTACTGAAAATGTGTCATGTGCGTATTAAAAGTTAACTATCACTTGCTTTAACGGTGAAGGAAAACATCGTGAGGAAACCTGCATGCCTAAGTTTCTCGAAGGTGTGTGAAGTTCGCCAACCCGCACTTGGGGCTGCGTGGTGGACTATGGCCTAAACCCTCTCAGCCTGAGAGGAGGCCCGTGCCCAACAGTGGGACAGTTTCTTAACAGGGTTAATATTATTATTATTTTATTATATATCCTGTGTCCTGTTATTACAGAAAATATCTCTTAAACGTCTAAACTTCCATGTTTTATGATAAGGAATTCCTATTGGCCTCGCTTTGTAAAATGTAACTATATATCATCTCGCCAGCTCCCTCGCCGGGTAGGCAGGGAGTACTGTGTTCTTTCCTTACAAACTTCTCGGGCTTCCTCCACTCTCATAGTTTGTCTCATACGCGCTCGCCGGTTACGGAGACTCTTGACTTGCCCTTTAAAATGTAACTATTTCCTCTAAATTAGAATGCATCGATATCAATCGTTTTAACATTATCGAGCGCTCTAAACTACATTCATATAAGATAATAAGACGACTTGATCTAGTGGTTAAAGTATAAACTGCTGAGCTCAATGAATCGAGAAATCATTATCATGCATCTTTTTTGCGGTCTATGTGTTTTATATGTATGGTTATGGTTGGTTTCTTTGATTTACGAGAATATTACACATAAAATAAAACAATTTTTCAGTTAACATCGCGTTTTATTTTTGTATGTGACTATCTTGTTTATGAGTACACCCACGACACAGGAATCACGCTTAGTGTGCTATGTTTAAAAACACATGTTTTTCACCAAAATACATCTACAAAAGTTTATAAAGATACAAGGCATCATTCCTAGTGTGGCTATGATTAAAAACATGATTTCTTTTCCACGAAAATCCATGTCCGGATTTTTTGAACCATACAAATAATTAACGACGATGTAACGTAAGTTAACTATGTCCGTTCGTTTACTACGCTCATAACGCGAGATCGAGGTCGCCGATAGCCGACAAACGTGCCGCGCCTGTGATTATTGTCACCAGCCAAATCACAGCTCTCTAGAACAGCTGGCTTGCTAATTTCTTGAGTTTCTCTATAAATTATTCTGAGATAATTATTCTGAAAAGTGCAGGGAATCACTAGGCTAGTGACTAGACCGTTGGACTGCAAAGTCTGAGGTCTCGGGTTCAAACCCAGGCACGCACCATTCTTCTCGTCTTTTCGAAACATGTGCGTATTAAAAATTAACTATCACTTGCTTTAACGGTGAAGGAAAACTTCGTGAGGAAACCTGTATGCCTAAGAGTATCTTGAAGGTGTATGGGCAAGGGGGCAACTAGCTCAAGGGCGCCTCAAGGAGGAACGGCCTTGGCTTGTGCAGTCGCTATGGGGAGGGCGTATACTAGGCGTCTCGCCGTGGTGCTCTGCACCGATCGGCGGGCAAGGGATTCTTCGACCTCACCGGCGAGGTATTTACAAAAATACTAGTACTGCGTCGAGATTGGACCGACTATTTACCGCAGTTTAAATCCCACTAATATTACACATGTAAACGTTGTATGAGGCGCTCGTAGCGCTGTACGACACTAAACACACTGTGTTCTAACTAATCACCAAGGTTAAGCAGCATTCGACATGGTCGGCCTGAGATGGGTGATCGTTTGTGGAATTTTCATATACGATCGTCTCCGTGTTTCGGAAGGCACGTTAAGCCGTTAGTCCCGGTTACCACTTAATGTGGTAGTCGTTAAGCCGAGTTGGAAACCTCTTAGGCGGATTGACAATTTCCAACAGCAGGTGGCCACAAACCTGCCTCCACCAATCCGCATTGGGTCCGCGTGGTGGAGTATGACCTAACCTCTCTCACCTCGATTTGTGAGAGAAGGCCTTTGCCCAGCAGTGGGCAGTATAGGCTGATATTATTATATAAACGTTTCTGGACTTCCTATAACTGGTTCTCTGTGAAATTTTTAAGTTATTTATCATAGATATGTAAACCGTTGGACCACCTTTCGATAAATAAATAAATAAGTATGTTTGTTACTCAATCACGCCAGAACGGTTTAATGGATTTGGATAAAATTTGGCACACAGTTTATTGCCTGAATTAACAATTTTTATCGCGGAATCATATTGATTTCTTGTCTAAAGTAAACACGGACACAAAATATTGTTAAATAATTGTGTAGTTAAGTAGTAAAATAATTCCGTAGTCGTTTAACGTCAATAGATAATATACAAAATGAAAGAGTTGAAAATGATAGCGCGATACGGGATCATTAAGTCTGGACTGCGCGCAACTAAACTAAACCCAGCCAATAAGGTTAAAAGTTCAATGTGGCAACGCATGTTTGAAGCATTATTATACGACGGATGATTTAGCGCAGTGCTTAAAGCTCCGCCCACTGTGTCTAATAGTCGCGGGTTTGATTCCCGCACGGGACAAATCTTTGTGTGATCCACAATTATTTGTTCCGGTCTGGGTATTTGTATATGTGATTTTTCCTGTTTGTAAACTCACCCACGACATAAATCCTAGTGAGGGGTTACGAATTCGAAAAAAAAATTGCTCGCGATTGTGCATTGGTGTGTCGTCTATACTTATATTATAAAGAATAAAGATTGGTTTGTAATCGATGAACTCCAAAATTACTGAAGCAATTTTAATAATTCACCAGTAGAAGGCTACATTATTCAGATGTAACAAAAGCTATATTGTATGTCAGTAATAATCTATCTGTCTCTATCTATCTATACCATCACGCCAGATCCCTTGCGGGGTAGGCAGAGAGTGCAGAGTACATAAGACATTATACACGATGTATCCTAAATAATGCAAGACCTCAGACACCCTGATTAGATAACTGCTTCATTAATTCAAAACGAAAACCAAATTTCCAATTTTAAAGTTTTTTACCCTTTTTAAGCACTTTTACACCCCATTTACCAATCAAAATTTTACTTGTATGTATGCATATTCTGCAATACGGTTTAGAAATGCATTTAAAATCTCCTTATCGCTATGAACCAAGAATACATTTTGTTTTATTTATAACGCATTGAAGGGGTACAAGCATTTTCTTTGCAAACTAAAAACAAGGTATGATACATTAAAAATTATTGAAATCAATTCAGTTACCGATTTAGAACAAACTACTTTCAGGTCCTGCGTTGATTATGTTACACCTTGTATAAAGATATTACAAAATAAATGCGTGCGCAGCCGCGTATGACATATGCTATCTATGCTACCGTACATAACAATTTCACTATATATTCATCATCATATCAGCCTGTACTTGTCAACTGCTAAACCCATTCCGATCTCGGTCTCGAACCTATTCACGCCTTTATTAAAAAGGCGACAACCCGATATTTCGCGAACGCGTCCAATCATAGAAATCTGCTAATCGTAGCCGCCGCCGAGTTTGAAGCTAACTCCCCTCCTATCAGCCGCTACCGCCGTCCGCGGCATGTACTCACCGACCCTCCCTATGCCATTATATCCCTTCTTTCGGATACAGATACCGCACACAGGATCAGACACCAACCTCGCCGGCGAGGTCGAAGAATCCATTGCCCGCCAGCCGGTGCAGAGCACCACGGCGAGACACCTAGTATACGCCCTTCCTCATAGCGACTGCCCAAGCCGAGGTCGCTCCTTGAGCTAGTTGCCCCCTTGCATTTCTGGCTCGGGCGTAATGGTTGCACGCTCGCCCTCTTTTCCGAAGTGAAGCTGAAGCTGTAAAGGCCCCGCGGCCAGCAGCGTAGATCATTCACACACACACACACAACGCAGCCAGTCTGATGCCGCCTTCATTCAACGACTCAACAATACATATTATGTTCGCGAAAATCGGTCCTATCGCCACACTCAGTGAGAAGTAAACTCGCCGTAATCTCGATGTGACCAAACTAACTACAATGACATAAAACTGGACTCAATTCCATTTGGGTTAGCGAGGGTTTGCACGGCCATACTTGTAGAAAATAATTGAGATCTGTTAGACAGGGTTTGCTTATCAGCGAATCTACAGTGCACGGGACAAATTTGTCTATTTATCTATATCATCACGCCAGTTCCCTTGCAGGCTACGCAGAGAGTACTGTGTCCAACAGATTCTTTCCTTATAGATCTCTCTGGCTTTCTCCACTCTGATAATTCGTCTCACACACGCTCGACGGTTAAGGAGACTGTTGGCTTGCCCTTCAAATAAGACACGGGTCTATTTGGTTACAAATATTTGTGTGCCCTATAAATCTTCGTTTCGGTCTGGATGTTTGTGTATGTTAAATTTAATTTAAATTTATTTTATTAAAAAAAAAGAAAACCACTCTTACCATGAAATTGCATTGTCTGTTTTTTTTTTTTTTTTTTTTTTTTTTTTTTCAAACGTAGCCCCACACTAGGATTTATTCCTGTGTCGTGGGTGCGTTTACAAACATGAAAATTCACACACAAATACCCAGACCGGAACAAATAATTGTGGATCACACAAAGATTTGTCCCGTGCGGGAATCGAACCCGCGACTATTAAACACAGTAGGTGGAGCGACCTAAGCTCTTAACCACTGCGCTAAATCGTCCGTCATATATAAATCACTATAAAACTATGTAAGGATATATAAATCACCGTGAAACACAATTGTAATTTGGCAAACAAAAAACAAATTAGCATGCTAAAGTGTAGGTGCATAACAGCTAGTCAAGTCAAAGTGAAGTCCCATTTTTTTTTTTGTATAGTCCAATACAACAGCTCTTGCAAACGTTAAAATTATAACATTTTTTAATCAACCATCGGATCTTCATATCGATTGTTGTATATTGTTTCTTTAAATTCTTTTTTGTTCTTTCTTAATTGACTTATAGTATGTTTAAGGATAGTTTATTAGTCAAGCTACACTCATTATATTACAATATTTGTTTTAAGTTTAGTGCATAGCTGTATAATGTTAACGTGAAACTCTGGCTCCCAAGATACAGGCAATCGCCTAGTTTGGGAACCACTAGTATTTATAATTTTACACAAAAATTAATTTGATTTGATACCTCAGGGTTCAAAAGGCGTAAAGGACATTTTTGCGAAAATGATTCTTAAACTTTACTCGAACACCGAGGTATCTTATGATCATAAAAATTCGGCAAGAGTCTCCGTAACCGGCGAGCGTGTATGAGACGAACTATGAGAGTCGAGGAAGCCAGAGAGGTATGTAAGGAAAGAACCTGTTGGAACTCTGTACTCTCTGCCTACCCCGCAAGGGATCTGGCGTGAGGTTATAGATAGATAGATAGATAAAAATTCGGTTCTGTGTTCTGAACATTTCCTATGTAGGATGTTTGTATATATGTATATATTCATGTAGTCTATTTTATGGTAATGCATAGCTTGTAGTATATTTATAGATATATCTGTAGTTTATACCTTTTCTATCTATAAATATCTTTTCTTTCCTTACTGTTGTGTTGTACACTTATTCCTATCCTCATTTTGTTCATTTGTTTCTCTATCATTCAAAGGATTGCTGGTAGAGAACTCGATTTTGATTTAGGCTCGCCTTTGTACATTAATTTACTTTGTATTTTTAATCAATTGTAACAATGTGTGTGAGTACAATAAAGAATTAAGAATAAGAATTCTGTTACCGTATTTAGTGCGAAGTGGACTAACTGTAATTACGCTGTGACCACACTACCGACAATAACATAAAACTGGACACGATTTCGTTGAAGTATAACGAGGGATTGTAAAGCCGTGCTTGTAGAAAATAATTGGGAACGACTATTAGACAGGGTTCGCTTATCAGCGGATCTATACCATATGCTTCAGTGGATTTATACATATACAATATAGATATTACAATATATCTCGGCCGAAACTCATTGTAAAGAAAAAAAAACACTTGTACTTGTATTTTTTTTACGTAGCCTCATACTTGGGTTTATTCCAGTGTCGTGGGTGCGTTTACAAACATGAATACTCACTTACACAAATACCGATAAAAATGAAAGTGGGTCTCATTCAAATTTGTCCCGTGCAGCAATCGAAGCTGCGACTATTCGACCCTGCGGGAGGAGCAGCTTAAGCTCTTAACCACTATGCCAAATCGTCCGTCAGTTCCGTTCGTTTGGATTCACAAAACTAATATAGTATTTGAAAAAAAATATTTTTTCGTATTTTATTGCGGTTTATTGTGACTGTTATGATATATGGATCAGAGACGTGGTCTCTTACAATAGGTCTCATAAAAAAGCTCAGAGTTGCTCAGCGAGCTATGGAGAGAGCTATGCTCGGCGTTTCTCTACGTGATCGAATCAGGAATGAGGAGATTCGTAGAAGAACCAAGGTTACCGACATAGCCCTTAAGATTAGCAAGCTGAAGTGGCAATGGGCGGGCCACATAGCGCGTAGATCGGACGGGCGTTGGGGCAGAAAGATTCTAGAGTGGCGACCACGTATTGGCAAGCGCAGCGTGGGACGACCGCCTGCCAGATGGACCGACGATCTTGTGAAAATCGCAGGAAGTCGTTGGATGCAGGTGGCATCGGACCGGTTACGCTGGAAAGCGATTGGGGAGGCCTATGTTCAACAGTGGACAAGTATGGGCTGAGATGATGATGATGATGATGATTGTGACTGTTAAGTTCCCGACGTTTCGAGTGCTTTGCAGCACCCATGGTCACGGGAATGACTGAGGTGTTAGACGCCCAAAAGGCATAGTTGTTCCGGGGTACCCTCAAACTTCTTAATTATTTTTGTTTTTGTTGGTCCGATCTACGCAGAATGAGCTCACGGTGTCTTGAGGTCTTATTAAATAGTTTTATTTCATGTGTAATATTCGCGTTAATCTAAGAACTCAGTAATATAGTATTGACAAAAAGGGCAAAACTAAAGAGGGAAAAGAAAAAGAGAGTGATTAATTTGACGAATAGCTTGGTGCAATAGTAAAGTCAAACTCAAATAAATTTATTCTGTAAAATCCCTGCTGAGGCACTTATACTCGTATCAATCAATCAGCCTATCGTAGTCCACTGCTGGACATAGGCCTCTCCTAACACGCGCCATTGCACACGGTCCTCCGCCTTCCGCAAAAAAATGTTAATTTACTATTTTATATACTCGTATATAAAATAGTAAATTATCATTTTTTTTATAATCTAATTTATCTACTAATTTACCATCGGTTCCGAACGCGGCCTCCACTGAGAAAATCCGGCAAAGAAAATCAGCGGGCTTGTCTCTTTTCATTTAATTCTCTTCCTCTTTTTTTAAATTAAATTGTGTGTATACAATTTTAAGGTTACAATTAAATAGTTAGATCTAGCTCCAGTGTGATGCCGTACGACCAAGATTAATGATGTTATTTATAAAGAGCGTCTAAAAGATTCCAGATGGACCAGTCCCCACAAGCAGCACCCGTTCACGAGGATGATTATTGGGCATATAGAAAGAATGTGAGAAAAAAGAATGAAAAAACAGATATACAATGCGAAAGTTGAAGGACGTAGGTAACGGGGAAGACCTAGACTATCTTACCATGACCAAATAGACCGAGTCTTATTTGAAGAATAAGTCAAGAGTCTCCGTAACCGGAGAGCGTGTATGAGACGAACAATGAGAGTGGAGGAAGCCAGAGAGGTATGTAAGGAAAGAACTTGTTGGAACTCTGTACTCTCTGCCTACCCCGCAAGAGATCTGGCGTGATGATATAGATAGATAGACTATTGGAACAGCCATCACTCCTCTCGACCATATTGGAGGGAAGGGAGTGACCCGCGCCAGACAGCCACCGCAAGCAAAGACATTATAGTAAGCACCACCAAACCAGAATCTCAAAGACGAGTAAGAGTTTAATACGCTCCGTTCACTGGATAGAGTGGACGCAGATTCGATCCCCGCACTTAACTCCCAGGGTTCTTAATCGTTATGACCAATTAAACACGTAACGCAGAATGTTACGATCGTGTGTCGGAGCATCGATCACTATTAAAGTGGTTGCCTATTCGGCAGCGTAGAACTCTGAGGGCACTGAGAACTATATTTTCTATCCTCCATTCTCCAGTCTCTCCCACTTATCTTACTTCTCAATTTCATTATTTATTCTCTAATCACGATAAACATCTTTGTTCTTCTGATAATCGCTTTCTTCAGTGACCCCTCAGTTTTTCCAGTCTATCCTTCTTTGGAAAGTTTCTAGTGTGGAATTCAGAATGGCAACCATTCATCCCTCTTTTAAAAAAGTCTGCAGTTGTAGTTGTGCCCGGTATACGGCAGTAGGCTCGCCCCCTATTACATGGGACCTAACATCGTCGGCGAAACGTGGGTGTCAAACTCAATACACCTCTGCCACCCCCTCTGGGGAATATAGGCGTGACGGTGACGGTGACTATTTGCATAAAATGTTGGATCCCCCACAATGTTAGTTATTCCATGTCGTTATGTTACACAATTTTATAATATATTATCGGCCTATACTGCCCACTGCTGGGCAAAGGCCTTCTCTCACAAATCGAGGTGAGAGAGATTAGGTCATACTCCACCACGCGGACCCAGTGCGGATTGATGGGAGGCAGGTTTGTGGCCACCTGATGTTGAACTTATCAAGCCGCCTTTAAGGCTTCCAACTCGGCTGAACGACTACCACATTAAGTGGTAACTGGGACCAACGGCTTAACGTGCCTCCCGAAGCACGGAGATGCTCGAATCGAAAAATGCCACAAACGGTCACCCATCTCAGGCCGACCGAGTCGAACGCTGCTTAACCTCGGTGATCGGTAAGAACACCGCGGTCGCACAGCGCTACAAACACAATTTTAGTTTATGTATAATTGTATAATTATATATGTATGATATATTTGTGATATATATAAATATGTATTATGTATAATGTTGTTATTTATCTTTATTCTTGTAATTTTTTTTCTATAAATTTGTGTAATTTCGCTTCTACCATACTTGTCTCACACCACCCTAAGGTAAACTGACAGAAAATGCCGCAGCCATTAAGTCCGCCTATGTACATAAGTGCATTAATAATATAATAATATTAGCCCTGTTAAGAAACTGTCCCACTGCCGGCCACGGGCCCCCTCTCCAACTGAGAGGGTTTAGGCCATAGTCCACCACGCTGACCCAGTGCGGGTTGGCGAACTTCACACATCTTCGAGAAACTTTTAGGCATGCAGGTTTCCTCACGATGTTTTTCTTCACCGTTAAAGCAAGTGATAATTAATAAATACGCACATGCTTTCGAAAAGACAGAGGTGCGTGCCTGGGTTTGAACCCGAGACCTCTGACTTTGCAGTCCAACGGTCTAACCACTAGGCTATCACTGCTATAAGTGCATTAAGTATAAATAAATAAATAATTTCTTAAAATGAATAGTTTAATGGCACTCCATTGCAGTGTTGCCATATCTACTTACTTTTTAGTAAATCCACCTATTTTGCCTCTATCTACTACCATACTCCTCCAATTTACCTATTTTTCAAAATATTATGTAACCAATATAATTTAATTTTTTTACCAAGGTATCAATTGAGTCATATGTGTATAATGTTATTAAGTCTGCCTGAGCCCTGACAGGAATAGTTTTAGCTGATAATTAGGTTTCGCGGTTTTTTTTCTTAATACTGCCTCGTTGGTCTAGTAGCAAACCGCATCGCTTTGTGATCATGAGGTCCTGGGTTCAAATTTTAGGTCGGACAAATGTAGATTTTCTAACGAAAAACTTCTCGGTATAGATCCGGAGTCTGGAAATGTGCCCGTTATATGGCAATAGGCTCATCCTTAATTACATGGGACCTAACATCGTCCGCGAAAAGTGAGTGTACTCAGTACACCTCTACCCCCGGTGATGGTGTTTTTCTTAATAGGTAGGTTGCATAAACGTCTAAACGTCAGAAGCTCAACCTCAAAGTCTAAAAAAGGCACTATAAATAAAAAGAATATTAGCCCTGTTAAGAAACTGTCCCACCTTTGGGTACGGGCCTCCTCTCAAACTGAAAGGGGTTAAGCCATAGTCCACCACGCTGGCCTAGTGCGGGTTGGCCAACTTCACACACCTTCGAGAACCTCTTAGGCATGCAGGTTTCCTCACAATGGTTTCCTTCACCGTTAAAGCGAATGAACATTAATTTTAAAGACGCACATGCTTCGTAAAGACAGAGGTCGCACAGCGCTACAAACACAATTTTAGTTTATGTATAATTGTATAATTATATATGTATGATATATTTGTGATATATATAAATATGTATTATGTATAATGTTGTTATTTATCTTTATTCTTGTAATTTTTTTTCTATAAATTTGTGTAATTTCGCTTCTACCATACTTGTCTCACACCACCCTAAGGTAAACTGACAGAAAATGCCGCAGCCATTAAGTCCGCCTATGTACATAAGTGCATTAATAATATAATAATATTAGCCCTGTTAAGAAACTGTCCCACTGCCGGCCACGGGCCCCCTCTCCAACTGAGAGGGTTTAGGCCATAGTCCACCACGCTGACCCAGTGCGGGTTGGCGAACTTCACACATCTTCGAGAAACTTTTAGGCATGCAGGTTTCCTCACGATGTTTTTCTTCACCGTTAAAGCAAGTGATAATTAATAAATACGCACATGCTTTCGAAAAGACAGAGGTGCGTGCCTGGGTTTGAACCCGAGACCTCTGACTTTGCAGTCCAACGGTCTAACCACTAGGCTATCACTGCTATAAGTGCATTAAGTATAAATAAATAAATAATTTCTTAAAATGAATAGTTTAATGGCACTCCATTGCAGTGTTGCCATATCTACTTACTTTTTAGTAAATCCACCTATTTTGCCTCTATCTACTACCATACTCCTCCAATTTACCTATTTTTCAAAATATTATGTAACCAATATAATTTAATTTTTTTACCAAGGTATCAATTGAGTCATATGTGTATAATGTTATTAAGTCTGCCTGAGCCCTGACAGGAATAGTTTTAGCTGATAATTAGGTTTCGCGGTTTTTTTTCTTAATACTGCCTCGTTGGTCTAGTAGCAAACCGCATCGCTTTGTGATCATGAGGTCCTGGGTTCAAATTTTAGGTCGGACAAATGTAGATTTTCTAACGAAAAACTTCTCGGTATAGATCCGGAGTCTGGAAATGTGCCCGTTATATGGCAATAGGCTCATCCTTAATTACATGGGACCTAACATCGTCCGCGAAAAGTGAGTGTACTCAGTACACCTCTACCCCCGGTGATGGTGTTTTTCTTAATAGGTAGGTTGCATAAACGTCTAAACGTCAGAAGCTCAACCTCAAAGTCTAAAAAAGGCACTATAAATAAAAAGAATATTAGCCCTGTTAAGAAACTGTCCCACCTTTGGGTACGGGCCTCCTCTCAAACTGAAAGGGGTTAAGCCATAGTCCACCACGCTGGCCTAGTGCGGGTTGGCCAACTTCACACACCTTCGAGAACCTCTTAGGCATGCAGGTTTCCTCACAATGGTTTCCTTCACCGTTAAAGCGAATGAACATTAATTTTAAAGACGCACATGCTTCGTAAAGACAGAGGTACGTGCCTGGGTTTGAACCCGAGACCTCTGACTTTGCAGTTCAACGGTCTAACCACGGTCTATCACTGCAAAAAGGCACTATGACCCTGAAATCATGGAAAAAATAAAAGAAGCATGCAGGTTGACTTCATAAAAATACAGGTAAACGAAATTTTTATTGCAATGCGTGCAATAGTGAACAACAATGACACAAGTAGATAGATCTTCCAATTTTTGGCACTTGATCTACTAATTTTCTTAAATTAGGCTTGGCAACACTGCTCCAGTGGCAAACAGACTGCCATAACACGATAATTTATCGTAGTTTTCGTAGCGTGCCGCGTTTGGTTATACCGAATATGAAGCCGGTACATCTCTGCCACCCCGGTTTAAAGAAATTAAGCATGGTTTTGTACGTTTTAATTCCTCTTCCATCTGGGCTGGGCATTCTTGTCTGAACAATGAAAATGCGCTGCATTTATTGTTTCGTAAAAATGTCTAGTACTTCCTTTTTCCGTTTCAACTTTGTTGAACAAGTAATATTTCAATCTCTTTACAGGATTAATTTTAAAACTTTAGTGATTTTTCAGAATCAGAATATCGTTTATTCATGTAAACCATTACAGTATTAATAAATCGCCAGGAAAGTAACAAAGACTCTACCACCTCTTCGGAATGTCATTCATGTGGAGAAGAAGAGCAAGAAACTCCACGGTTACTCTTCTGAAATAGTATTTTTCCTTTTATTTCCATCTACACTTTGCTGTGGGATATGGGAGACCAATGTAGGCTGGTCTAAGTTAAATTAAACAAATTATACTATTCATTAGGCTATTATTTATTGGATTATATTGGATTTTTTGACATGTGGAATTTCATGAAAAGGTTTATAATCTATCTACCTTATCATGATCATATAGACCGTGCCTTATCTAAGGGCCAGTCAAGAGTCTCCGTAACCGGCGAGCGAGTGTGACACCACGAACTATGAGAGTGTCCTCTACTCTCATAGTTCGTGGTGTCACACACGCTCAGAGAGGTCTGGAAAGAAAGAATCTGTTGGAATTATGTACTCTTTGCCGACTCCGCAAGAGATCTGCGTAATGATATCGCGAGAGAAAGATTTTTATATATGTTACTCTCTACAGTTTGTTTTTTTTCGGTTTTCAAAAACGTAGCCCCCCTCTTGGATTTATTCCTATATTGTGGGTGCATTTACAAACATGAAAATTTACATACAGACCGAAACAAATAAGTGTGGATCACACAAAGATTTGTCCCTGCGGGAATCAAATCCTCGACTATTGGGCGTGGCACGTGGGCGAAGTGGCTTAAGCCCTTAACCACTGCGCTAAATCGTCCGTCAAACGAAAATATGCGATTTAATATCTACAGCAGTCATAAATCGGTGCGACGGATGAAGCGATTTCATTTATTCGTTATTCGTTTATTATAGCAACTATAGTAAAGAAAAGTATGAGGTATGACAAATGAAAACGATTTTCAATGATTTTTCACAGATTTCCTGAAATGTTTCTCAATTCCATCAAAGATTCTGAGGCCCTTGTAGCGCGGTTCGACCGCAGTGTTTCTAGCGATTACCAAGGTTAAGCAACTTTCGACAGGGTCGGTCTGAGATGGGTGATCGTTTGCGGTATTTTCATATTCGAGCATCTCCGTGCTTCGGAAGGTACGCCAAGCCGTTGGTCCTGGATATCACTTAATGTCGTAGTTAGTTGGAAGCTTTATGTTGGCTTAATAAGTTCCGAGAGCAGGTGGCCACGAACCTGCTTCTACCAATCCGTACATAATATAGTATTACCTAATATCTCTCAACACCATTTGTGAGAGAAGGGCTTTGGCCAGCAGTGGAAAATATGGACTCTTTATATAAGTTTCACAAGCAAAGCCAAGGGCAAAATATAAGCTTTCAAATAAAGATTCTGAAACAGGAAAATCCTTATTGTCCACATAATAATAGTTAAGTCCCGGAAATTCCATTGTCATTTCAAACATGACAATTCCCTCTTAACTTGGCCCGTGCTCCATAATCCCTTGTTGAGGACAGAATAACAAGGAGTATGATGTATTGTGCTTGGAGGTTACCTTGGAGAAGTACATGGCAATAGAATCAGAATATTTTGTATTCATGAAAATAATTATAGTATTTATGAATCGCCAGAAAACCAATAAAGACTCTACCACAACTTCGGAATGTCATTCCTGTGGAGAAAAAGGGCAAGAAAATCCACAATTTTTAAAATAAAAAATAGGCTCGCCTAAAACCTTATTATCTTGGGGCCTAACAATGTTGATGAAATGTGGATATACAATGTTACACAGTAGGTACTAATAAATGTTGTAAAAGCTCATTTTTACAACACTAGTACTAATACACCTTTGCCACCCATGCTTGGATAAGTCGGCTGGGATAAGTGGTCTTTGTAATACCTAGTCTCCCACTGTTGAATAAAGGAATACTGAACACAAATTCATAAAAAATCATGACACAATTTTTTTTAAATATTATTTATAAATTTTAAACATTTTTGTTCTTATTGTTCCACATGCATGACGGCAATATTAACAACAATCAGTAACTTGTAATATCTTATAGTATGGTAGTATGGTGTGGCGAAGCGTGGCGTGGTGTGGCGTTGCGTGGCGTGAAGTGGCATGGCGTGGTGTGGCGTGAAGTGGCATTGCGTGGCGTGGCGTGGCGTGCTGTGGTGTGGTATAGCATAGTATACTATACTATAGGAATAATAAGGGATGATGATTAAAATTCTCTTAAATTAGACATGACAACAGTGCCTGACTGTTCAAATTCGATCATTTGTATCTGAAACAATCCAACGATTGAATGCCAATATGCCTCATTTGAATAATTTGAATCTTTAAATAATATCAACGATCGGCTAAATTTGAGTACAATCGGCCCACCGACCGAAATTTCGTATCTTGTAGTTCTTGCACATGATTCATACCACTGAATCGTTTCAGCAAAGACTGACACAGGTCTACCCAAGATAATGCAGGACCTACAGTTGTGTACACAGTTCTAAACTCAGTTTACCTTCCCTTACCTTGGATGTTTGTGCTTCTACTTACCTCGCTAAGATGATAAAGCCGACCCAACTAGGCTGGGGCCATACAAATATGAACACTCTGGAAGATTTTAATTGATTTCGTATACTAATACTACACACACACCGTCACGCCTATATTCCTCAAGCGGGGGTGGCAGAGGTGTACTGAGTACACCCACGTTTCGCCGACGATGTTAGGTCTCATGTAATAGGGGGCGAGCCTATTGCCAAATACCGGGCACAATTCCAGACTCCGGACTCATACTGGGAATTTTTCATTAGAAAATCTACATTTGTCCGACCTAGGATTTGAACCTAGGACTCGTGATCACAAAGCGATGTGCTTTGACACCAGACCAACGAGGCAGTCTAATACTACCCCGGTTATTAGATTATTTCGAAACCAATATTCAAAGGAACAATAATCTATCTATCTATATCATCACGCCAGATCCCTTGCGTACAGAGTTCCAACAGGTACTTTCCTTACATACCTCTCTGGCTTCCTCCACTCTCATCTACGCTCAGATAAGACTCGGTCTATTTGGTCGTGGTAAGATAGTCTAGATCTTCCCCGGTACCTACATCCTTCCACTTTCGCATTGTACTCGTATATTTGTTTTGTCATTCCTTCTTCTGACATTCTTTCTAAATGCCTGAACCAACGGAGCATACCCTTGCTCATCTTTACACCAATACTATCTTTCATACCTACTCGCTTTCTTACTACGCTGTTGCGAATACGGTCGGTCAGCTTCGGTCCGCACATCTTCCGCAGAGCTCGCATTTCTACCGCAATTATCCTACTTTCATTCTCCTTCTTACATACCCAGCTCTCGCTACCATATAACAGCGTTGGGACAAAAACTCCGTTACGTATGGCCAGCTGCGCCTTTTGGCTTAAGTGTCAGCTCCCAAGTAGCTTTCCCATTGCACCATTTACTCTGTTCCCTGCACTCACTCTTCTAACACTAGGAACAATAATATTTAAATTAATATTAATACGAATATTCATTTCAATGTTCTAAATAGTATTTGGTTCGGTCAGTTAATTCAGACGGCACGTTAGACCTTCACTACATATTATATAACAAATTCCCCCGCCGCGTCTGTCTGTTTGAACGCGATAAACTCAAAGTCAAGGTCCAAAATAATTTATTTGTTTAGGTCAATACTACAGCACTTACAAACGTAAAATTATTTCATTTTTAACATCTACCCCCGGATCGGAACGCGGCCCCCAGTGAGAAGTTCCAGCGAGAAACTCAGCGGGCTAGTCTTTTAACTTAATTTGTTTGGTCTTTCTGATAACTATTTTTCAAAATTGTATTATACAGCATTGTTTAATTTTGCTGATTCAGGATCTGCTCAAACCCAATCTGTTTTATCGTCAAGTTAGTCCGAAATTTTGTAATACCCTTTCTTACTCAGTGTGATTTTGATTGCCTTTTTAAACTTATTGATAGGCATGTTTCGGATATGTATGGAGATTCTGTTGTAAGAGCGTATACTCAATAACTACCGAACGCGATAAACTCAATAAAGCATTTCATACAGTTTTCACCAATGGATGGAGTGATTCTAGAGGAAGGTCCATATGTATAATTCACTCGAGTTACTAGTAAAAGATAAATAGAACAAAATTGAGTGTGGCTCTGGTAGGCTACTTGGCAATTTGTTTGTACGTGAAATGTCTATGTCGAGTCGCTTTTAGAGTTAAAGATCGGTAGAAAGGAGCGAGAGCGCTGGTTTTGGTCATTCTTCGCAGAGTACCTCCCCCGCCGCCCCGCCCGGTTCCGATGCCGACTCAAGGTCATAACAGCGAGCTGACTATTTAAGCTAAATAATAACACTAAAGGCGCTCGTAGCGTTGTGCGACCGCGGTGTTCTTACCGATTACCAAGGTTAAGCAGCGTTCGACTCGGTCGGCCCGAGATGGGTGCCCATTTGTGGCATTTTCATATTCGAGCGTCTCCGTGCTGCAGAAGGCACGTGAAGCCGTTCGTCCCGGCTACCACTTAATGTGATAGTCGTTAAACCGAGTTGGAAGCCTTAAAAGGCGGCTTGATAAGTTCCAACAGCGGGTGGCCACAAACCTGCCTCCGCCAATCCGCACTGGGTCCGCGTGGTGGAGTATGACCTAATCTCTCTCACCTCGATTTGTGAGAAAAGGCCTTTGTCCAGCAGGGGGCAGTATAGGCTGATATTATATTATTATACAAGGTGTAACATAATAAAGGCAAGACCTCAGACACCCCAATTAGAGAATGGCTTCATATATTCAAATAGAAAAGCAAATTTTCAAATTTAAAGATTTTTACCCTGTTTTTAAGCACTTTTATACCGCAAATAACAACTAAACTTGTATCTGTATGTGTGCGTTTTGAGAAATACGTTTGAGGGGTGCATTTGAAATCTCCGTATTGCTCTGAATCAAAAATAAAATTAGTTTTTTTATAGCGAATTGAAAGAGTTACAGCAAATTACGCAAATTTAAAAAAAAATTAAGGTACATTAAAAATTGTTGTAATCAATTCAGTTGCCGATTTAGAACAAACTACTTTCAGGTCTTGCGTTCATTATGTTACAGCTTGTATATTATAAAAACACTGGATCATTGGTCATTCTCACTATATTGTCTTTGCTTGCGGTGACTGTCAGGCGAATATGGTCGAGGGGAGTGATGGCTGTTCCAGTACTCATAATCGTGAACGGGTGCTACTTGTGGGGGCTATTCCATCTGGAATCCTTTAGACACTCTTTATATATAACATAATTACTCTCATATCTCGGTCGTATGGCATCACATTGGACCGAGAGCGTAAAATATTTAATTGTAATCTTAACATAGCATCCACACAATATGATTAAAAAAAAAAAGACAAGCCCGCTGAGTTTCTTCGCCGGATGTTCTCAGTGGAGGTATATCCGGTGGTAGATTAGAAGTTAGATTAAAAAAAATTGAAATTGACTATTTGTAGGGGCTTCGCAGGGCTTCTACAAAATAAATTATTTGAGTTTGAGTTTGGGATTCATGTCTCTAAGACTAACAGTTTTGTAGTTGTTAATGTAAGACCATATAGATCTTTTCGTTACGGTCCACTTTTCTGACCTGGTACTAGTATGTTTCGGTGTGATTAACAAGACGTTTCACATCAAAAATAAAAAGTTTCAGAACTGAAGTTGCTTAGACTGACGCATGACGTACAAAAGCAATAATTTTCGGCATTGCATCCAATTCCGAATAACCAATATAGGTGAATCATATAAACAGACCGATAGATTCGTGACAAACCAATATATCTGATTGCCCTTGGCCCACATAGTCTATCTTTTATTTTAGTATAATTAACAACTTCATTTATCAATGTGGGACATGTGACCATGTATGAATTAACTGGATTATTCGCTAAAGGTTTCGTCACATAGCCGACCCAGCGCGACGGAAGCGCGACGGTGGGGCGGATTGATGAGTTGTAATGTACTGATATGTACGGGAGACGCCACACAGCGCAGCTCCGCTCGGCACGACGGCAAACATCACGACCGAACGTAGACGAGCGCTTCTGTCATGCTTCCGTCTCGCTCCGTCGGCTATTTGACCCATAGAGGTAGGATTAAAAACATAAAGAGATTATAAACACACTTCAGCTGTACACTATTTCTGAACTTTTAACAAAAATTATCGGTTGATATTTGTTTGTCTAGTGACTGTGTTCTGGGAGACTTTTAATTTGTTTCCAATTAATAAAAAGATATGTAATTAAAATGTTTATGAAAACATGGTGCCACACAACTAAAATACCGTGCTTTATATTAGAATGCAAATCTTATTGGTCTAGAAAAGCCGATGAAACTAAATTATGTTAAGCTTCGGCCGATGACTTGGTTTTGCTGTATAATGGTAAAGTTAAAAAGTATTTTCTAAAAAAGATGTAAATAGTTTGAAGATGCATAATAACTACACCAGATTGACTGTTTTCCTTAAGCATAAATGATTAGATTTAGATAGATTCTTAATAATCGTATTCTCAAAGAGATTAGTCATAATGGTGGGGAGATTTAAAGCTAAATAGCATTTTCGAAAATTGGTAATTATATAATTGTTAACGCATGTTTTTTTTGTTTCAGTATGCCTACAGATATTGCAGCCTAAATGAATGGTGTTTTTATGCATTACTAAGAGCACATTCAAACTCAAAGTAGAGTTGCATCTTTTCAAAACATTTTACAAAAGAGTGCTTCGATGTTGGACTCAAATAGCCAAGATTACAACCAGTAGCAGTTTCAATGTAAAATTAACTTTAATTTGTTCTCTTATAAATTGCAATAGGTTTTTTCATATATATTTTGTTCGCGCTTATTGAAATAAATAAAAACATTATGAAAGGTTCTTTTAGAATTTAAAAATTTTATTTTTACAAGCTTTTCTTTAACTTACAATATTCGTATGTCTACCTCTCTGTCTTTCCGTTTCAAATCTTATGATCCATTTTTCAAGCACATGCACCCACCCGCATGTGCTCCGACTGAGCTAAAATTTGGGATACGTATGTAAGTTCGACATTGCAATAATTGCAAGCTGTAATCTTCTGTAAGTACACTTCCCAAAAACTGTATCTTGCTTATATTGACTTGTGTATATCTTTCGTTGAAGATCCATGTAATAATAAATAAATAAATAATATGGTACCATGGAGCTGGTCTAATTATAGAATCGGAAAGTGGGTATAGGAACATGTAAACTATGTAACGTAACCCCCTCATGTTAACCCCCTCAATTTAACTAAAATTGGTATTGAGAAGTACTATAAAAGTTTATATATAAGTAAAAGTTTATATAAGTTTATCTTACCACGACCAAATAAACCGAGTCTTATCTGATGGAAAAGTCAAGAGTCTCCGTAACCGGCGAGCGTGTATGAGACGAACTATGAGAGTCGAGGAAGCCAGAGAGGTATGTAAGGAAAGAACCTGTTGGAACTCTGTACTCTCTGCCTACCCCGCAAGGGATCTGGCGTGAGGTTATAGATAGATAGAGATAGAAGTTTATATAGTTTTCAGGGTCTAATGATGAAGCCAAAAGGTGGCCAATGGAAGTACACAAGTACTCAATATAACCCTGTCGTGTTTGGGTTCGTTGGATTTGTCTTGACGAGTACTTTACACCCGGATGATGTCCAGGGCCTGGTGATGGAGCCGGAGGGTGGCCAATGAAACTACCTATCTTCTCAACATAACCTCGCTCATTGGATTTGTCTTGATGAGTTCTGTAGACCCGGATGGTGTCCAGGGTCTCATGTTGAAGGCGAAGGGTGGGTGACCAACAGAACTATCCAACTACTCAACATAACCCTGACGTGTTGAGGCTCGTTACATTTGTCTTGTCTCCGTTGTGTTTTTGCTGTAAAAGCTATTAACAAGCTTTTAAAGATATTTTGAAATTAAAATTATTATATAGTGAATGTCAAGATTCTTTAGACCGTCAATAGCTAGATAGAATTACTATTACTACAAAACTAAGTTATGCATCTATAAAAGGCACTATGAGATACAGCGATATTTTATATTGTAAAAAATATTTAATTTTCGACTTACATACAAAATGATTTTATCTATAAAGCTTTCGTAGTTATATGAGAAAATACTAATACTACATCTATGGGAAAACATAAGTCAGGTTTATGGTCTATGTCATTTATGTCAAAAAAAATGTACAAGGGTGTAACTGGTAACGATGGATTTGTCCTTTTTCTTATCACTGACATTACATAAGTGTAAGCAGTGCAAATATATAATCTTGTAAATGCTTCCTCTATGCTTCTTCTTTATGATTTGACCAAACCTGAAGACAAATTAAACACATAACATAGCGGGTTACGATAACTTCGTGAAATGATTCTACTCTATACTCAAGTGGCAAACAAAATATCATTACACGACAGTTTTACGAAGTTATAGTAACGCGCCTCTTTGGTCATAGCGAATAAAAGCCCTAAAGCCTAAATACGGACATATTGACGCTAGTGTAATTTTGTCTGAAAAGCATGCTCTCCCGTTCGTCTTTATTTAGTAAAGGACAATGCCGTAATGTATGGCGCTCCGTACCAAACTTTAAGTCATTGCGTCAAAATCAAATGCCATCTATTTTGAAGAGAATTTCGTGTATTTTCTATATTACTAAGTATTTTTAAGGTCTACTTCCGCAATGAGTATTATCGATAAAAATTTTGAGGTTAGATTAAAAAAAACAAATTCTTAATCTAAGCGACCTTTTTTTACTATATTATAATTATTTCTGCTGCTCTGTATCGATATCGATTATACATTCTATGGAGACGAGTAGAATGTACAATGAGGTCATTTTGTTCCGTGTATTAACATGACGAATGTCGCTATATTTTTTGAAGTTACTGATTAATACCCTAATTTTCTTTACAGTATTTGCCACTGAGCTTAATCTATTAGACAGTCGTTTAATATGTAGGTCCCATTGTAGTCAATATTGATACATTCATTTGTAATGTACAAATGTCCCTGGTCCCTGTCATACATTTGGCGTAGTAAATTTCATACATTTTGCCTTCTTCTCATTTAGAAGAAGATTATTTGTATTGAACCAATGAAAAACTTTAGACAGTACGTTGTTCAAATCGTCATCATCAAGCAGCTGTCTTTTAATCTTGAATAACAAAGATGTATTATTTGTCAATAACACAATGGTTAGATAGTCCCCTAAATGATAATATTAGCCCTGTTAAGAAACTGTCCCACTGTTGGGCACGGGCCTCCTCTCAAACTGAGAGGGTTTAGGCCATAGTCCCGCACTAGGCCAGCGTGGTGGACTATGGCCTAAACCCCCTAAATGATAGTGGTAAATATATTAGGAATAAAAATAGACCAAGGATCGAACCCTGGGGCACCCTATTGTCACGGCAGTACCGTGAAACTTTTTCCCATTAAAATCGACCTTTTGAATACTATTAGACAAATAAGAAGTCAAGAGCTCGAAAGCCCTGTCCCTAATACTGTACCGGTGTAGTTTCCTGAGGAGAGTTTTATGACACACACAGTCAAAAGCCTTGGACAAGTAACAAAATATACTTAAAGCATTCTCCGAGGCATCAAAAACATTTATTATTATTAACTGAGTTCTTAGATTTACGCGAATATTACACACGAAATAAAACTATTTTTCGGATTTTATCGCGGTTTATATTAGATTTTTAAGTTCCCGACGTTTCGAGTGCTTTGCAGCACCCATGGTCACGGGAGGGACTGAGGTGTTAGACGTCCAAAAGGCATAGTTGTTCCGGGGTACCCTCAAACATCTTAACTATTTTTTGTTGGTCCGATCTACGCAGAATGAGCTCACGGTGTCTTGAGGTCTTGCAGTGTTATGCTTGGATTTGATTATATTAATTACCGGATCCCAAGTCGATGGAAGCACCCAGCCATCTTCTCTATTAAAATTAGGATGTTTTTTAATTTCAATAGCCTCGCAAACCCATCCTTGGTAGGAATCGGTGTTCTTTCACGAGGATTTGTGGTCTATCAAATCTGATGTTATGGCGGGTGCGGTCAAGGACATGTTCACAGACTGCAGACTTTGTCGTCGACCGTCGCTCAAAGAAGAGTGGAGGAAGCCAGAGAGGCATGTAAAGAAAGAACCTGTTGGAACTCTGTACTCTCTGCCTACCCCGCAAGGGATCTGGCGTGATGATATAGATAGATAGATAGATCAATAAAACCAAAATTTTCTTCTAGGTACATAAAAGAAACTAATCCTTAATACCAAAAAGGATTAATTAACAATCAAAACATATATTTGTATGAATTAACAATTCACTGTTATAAGTAAGTACCCTTTAATTAGAAACCGCAAAAATATCAAAGAGATCAAGAATGCTTGGAACAAATTAGTTACAACATTTTTGTCGATTCCTGATTCAATAACTTCAAAGACCTGGGTCATTATGAAGTCCGTCGTTGGTTGACCTACTTCAGTGAAGAGTCTCAGGCATAAATTCTTTTGGAGTGGTCCTCCATCAGAACAAATTCAAAATGTATACATATGGTTAGAATTTTGAATTAATAATTGTAACATACTTATCATATTATTTCAAAATTTCGGGAGTGACAGTGGTGTACTGTGTATATCCACTTTTCGCCAACAATTTTAGTTCCTATGTAATAGGGCACCGAGCCTATTGCTATATACCGGACACAATATCAGACTACAGACTGATTCCCCTCCTATCAGCCGCTACCGCCATCCGCGGCAAGTTCTCACCGACCATCCCGACGCCCTTACATCCGTTCTTTTGGATACAGATATCGCACACAGGATCAGACACTGACCTCGCCGGCGAGCTCGAAGAATCCCTTGCCCGCTGGCCGGTGCAGAGCACCTCGGCAAAACAACTAGTATACGCCCTCCCCCATAGCGACTGCCCAAGCCGAGGCTGTTTCTCCTTGAGGCGCCCTTGAGCTAGTTGCCCCCTTGCCCTTCTGGCTCGAGCGTAGTAGTTGCACGTTCGCTCTCCGCTCTCCTTGTCCGGTGAAGCTGTAAAGGCCCCGCGGCCAACAGCGTAGATCATTCATAAACACACACACACTCCGGACTGATATTGGGAATTTTTCTATAGAAAAACTACATTTTTTCCATCCTTAAATTCGAAGTCAGAATCTCGTAATTGCTACACGCATCATATGCGCATAAGATTCCTAAAATATATTCCTAATATTATAAATTCGACCTTTTTACGCCTAAATCGTTTAACAGATTTTGATCAAATTCGGCAAGGACATAGAGATATCCAGGGGAAGGGAATAGGCTATCTTTTGTCTCAAAGAAATAGGCTGTGAAATATACGCCCAAAAATAATGCGAACGAAGTTGCAAGTACACTTAGTTATGATATAATTTTAAAAAACTCATCACGTGAAATACATTATCCAATTAGGAAAGTGGTGTACTACGTAAATATGTCATCATCTCATCTTACACTAGTCCACTGCTGAACATAGACCTCCTCAATAGCTTTCCAGCGTAACCGGTCCGATACCACCTGCATCCAACGACTTCCTGCGATCTTCGCAAGATCGTCGGTCCATCTGGCAGGCGGCCGTCCCACGCTGCGCTTGCCAATACGTGGTCTTCACTCGAGAATCTTTCTTCCCCAACGCCCGTCTGATCTTCGCGCTAACTTAACTTAGATATGTATACGCCTGAAAAGAAAGCGAATGAAGTTGCGGGTCCGGCTAATAATTAATATAAGTTATATCTCTATCACCATGCAGCCATGGTAACGACAGGACAAGGGGTGCTAAGAATCTCCGGCAGAGATTCGGCTACCACCGAAACCGAAAATTGGCCCTGGTGACATACAACGCACGCACATTGAGGACAGATGAGAAGCTAGTTGAGCTGGAAGAAGAGTTAAACAAGTTGCGGTGGAGTATTGTTGGTTTATCGGAGGTCCGAAGAGAGGGCGAGGACACGATAACCTTAAAATCCGGCAACTTGTTTTACTACCGGGAGGGCGAACAGCAGTCCCAAGGTGGTGTCGGATTTATCGTCCGCAAGTCACTCATAAACAACGTTGTGTCCATCACTAGTGTGTCGAGCAGGGTAGCGTACCTGATACTCAGAATATCCAAAAGATATTCGCTGAAGGTCATACAGGTCTACGCACCAACCTCGGCATACTCAGATGATGAGGTCGAAGTTATGTATGAGGACATTAGTAGAGCCATACATACTTCCAAAGCACACTTTACAGTAGTTATGGGTGACTTCAATGCGCGACTGGGCAAACGGGGCGATGATGAGTTGAGAGTGGGGCAATTTGGATATGGGCAGCGCAACCCCAGGGGTCAGAGGCTGGCCGAATTTCTGGAGAAGGAGAGACTCTTTATGATGAACTCTTTCTTCCAGAAGCCGTCTCATAGGAAATGGACCTGGATGAGCCCTGATGGTTTCACAAAAAATGAGATAGACTTCATCATGAGCACCAAGCAACAAATATTGAATGATGTCTCTGTGATTCACAGGGTAAAAACCGGCAGTGATCACCGAATGGTCAGAGGCACATTAAATATTAATGTCAAAATGGAAAGATCGCGTCTGATGAAGTCTACGCTCCCACCTTCTAATCCACATATCTAAAACCCCGAGAACTTTCAACTTGAATTGTCAAACCGCTTCGAATTGCTAGACAGCAGCGCATCAGTGGACGAAATCAACAATAGGTTGGAAGAGACCGTCCATACGGTCGGGTCCAAGCATTTTAAGCCCCACCGTAAAAATAGACCTCAAAAGCTATCTGACTACACCCGAAACCTTATGGCTGAGCGACGTACCATGACACTCCAAACCTCCGATGATGCTAAGTCCTATAGGCAGCTCAATAGACAGATATTGAAGTCCTTGCGACACGATTTACGGTCCTTCAATACAAGACGTATTGAGGAGACCATAGCACAGAACAAGGGCTCCAAAGTGTTCGCAAGAGACGCGTCTATTGGGCAAAGCCAGTTGACGAAGCTGAAGACGGAGGACGGAAACGTAACGTCGAATAGGTCAGAGGTGCTCAGGGAGATAGAGAGGTTCTATGGGCAGTTGTATACCTCAGTAGCTGAACCTATTGTTGACTTGGTAAAAGACCCAAGAGCCAAGCTAACCCGACACTACACTGAAGATATCCCGGACATCAGCCTGTACGAGATTAGAATGGCTCTCAAACAACTTAAAAACAACAAAGCGCCGGGTGAAGACGGAATTACCGCAGAGCTTCTGAAAGCGGGCGGATCGCCGGTACTTAAAGTCCTTCAGAGGCTGTTTAATTCCGTCTTGGTCGAAGGAAAAACGCCGGAAGCATGGAACAGGGGTGTGGTGGTACTCTTTTTCAAGAAAGGTGATAACACTTTATTAAAGAACTATAGGCCCATCACACTGCTGAGCCATGTTTACAAGTTGTTTTCGAGAGTCATCACGAATCGTCTCGAACGAAGGCTTGATGATTTCCAGCCTCCTGAACAAGCCGGTTTCCGGAAAGGCTTTAGTACCATAGACCACATACATACGCTGCGGCAGATTATACAGAAGACCGAGGAGTATATTCGGCCACTATGTTTGGCGTTTGTGGACTATGAGAAAGCCTTCGATTCGATCGAGACTTGGGCGGTTCTTAGTTCTCTCCAGCGATGCCGCATTGACTATCGGTACATCGAAGTGTTGAAGTGCTTGTATAATAACGCCACCATGTCAGTCCGAGTACAAGGGCAGTGCACGAAGGCGATCTCCATAAAAAGAGGAGTGAGACAGGGAGACGTCATTTCTCCGAAACTGTTTACGACCACCATAGAGGACGCCTTCAAGCTCTTGGAATAGCGAGGACTTGGCATCAACATCAATGGCGAATACATCACTCACCTTCGATTTGCCGACGACATTGTGGTCATGGCGGAGTCGCTGGAAGATCTAGGACGAATGCTCGGCGACCTCAACAGAGTATCTCAACAAGTGGGTCTTAAAATGAACATGGACAAAACGAAAATAATGTTTAACGTCCATGTCGTACCCACCGCACTCACCGTTGGGAACTCTACTCTTGAAGTTGTCGACGAATACATTTACCTGGGACAGGTAGTCCGGTTAGGTAGGTCCAACTTTGAGAGAGAGGTCAATCGACGAATCCAACTCGGCTGGGCAGCGTTCGGGAAACTGCGCAACATCTTCTCATCCAAAATACCTCAGTGCCTAAAGACTAAAGTTTTTAGTCAATGTGTGTTACCAGTGATGATATATGGATCAGAGACGTGGTCTCTTACTATAGGTCTTATAAAAAAGCTCAAAGTTGCTCAGCGAGCTATGGAGAGAGCTATGCTCGGCGTTTCTTTACGTGATCGAATCAGGAATGAGAAGATTCGTAGAAGAACCAAGGTCACCGACATAGCCCTTAAGATTAGCAAGCTGAAGTGGCAATGGGCGGGCCACATAGCGCGAAGATCGGACGGGCGTTGGGGCAGAAAGATTCTAGAGTGGAGACCACATATTGGCAAGCGCAGCGTGGGACGACCACCTGCCAGATGGACCGACGATCTTGTGAAAATCGCAGGAAGTCGTTGGATGCAGGTGGCATCGGACCGGTTACGCTGGAAAGCGATTGGGGAGGCCTATGTTTAGCAGTGGACAAGTATAGGCTGAGATGATGATGATGATGATATCTCTATCTATCTATATCATCTTGGACGATCAAAAGACGCCCCGGAAGGGCGGGTTTTATTTATAATACTTAATATTTGATAATATGTGTCTAATTATACAGTAGGTACGCTAAATAAAATTAAAACAAACATAGTACCAAGTGAATGGTGCGATGGGAAGGCTACTTGGGAGCCGGCACTTAAGCCAAAAGGCGCAGTTGGCCATGCATAACGGAGTGCTTGTCCCAACGCTGTTATATGGCAGTGAGAGTGGGGTATGTAAGAAGGAGAACGAAAGCAGGATAAATGCGGTCGAAATGCGATCTCTGCGGAAGATGTGCGGAGTCACGCTGACCGACCGTATTCGCAACAGCGTAGTAAGAAAGCGAGTAGGTATGAAAGATAGTATCGGTGTAAAGATGAGAAAGGGTATGCTCCGTTGGTTCGGGCATATAGAAAGAATGCCAGAAGAAAGAATGACAAAACAGATATACAATGCGAAAGTGGAAGGATGTAGGTGCCGGGGAAGACCTAGACTATCTTACCATGACCAAATAGACCGTGTCTTAGCTGAAGGGCAAGTCAAGAGTCACCGTAACCGGCGAGTGTGTATGAGACGAACTATGAAAGTGGAGGAAGCCAGAGAGGTATGTACGGAAAGAACCTGTTGGAACTCTGTACTCTCTGCCTACCCCGCGAGGGAGCTGGCGTGATGATATAGAGATAGATAGTACCAACAAACATACAGAAACTAAAAACAAACCTCTCCCGCCCAACTCAAGTGTACGTTTTTTATTACCCTATAAACCCCTAAACAGCGAGGAGGGTTTTTACTAGTTAAGTATTCATAAATATCATTTTTGTCACAGTGAATTTGCCAGCTGCGCTACAAATTTTTTTTAAAGTCAGCATTTTAAGACATTAAAAAGGGTAAAATTATTTTAATTTACACTATACTAGCGGCCCGTCGCGGCTGCGCACGGGTAAATTATACACATAAACCTTCCTCTTGAATGACTCCGTCCATTGGTGAAGACTGTATGAAAATCAGTTTAGTAGTTATTGAGTTTATCGCACGACAGACAGACAGACGAGCCGAGGGGACTTTATGAGGTTGTCACTAGGTGACAAATGAGAACACGACTTGTTGGTTAGACATCTCGTTTATTACTACTCTAATGATCGGTTACATACTGGGTTATATAAACTTAACTAGGTATATTCTATTTACTACACCATACGCCCCTTTAACAAAAAAGGAAAAAAAAAAAACTTTTTTTTTTTTTCTTCTATACACCAATATAAGCTTTGGTACGGTTTTTGTGTACAACGTCTATTTTACCATTACGTTCTATTTTAACGTTACATAGTAAGTCTTCTAACACTTTATATGGACCCAAATACACTGGTTCAAATTTGTTATCATTTTCATTTTTAACTAATATCAAGTCACTGGGATTATAATTTACAGGTTTAGTATACTTATCATACATAACTTTACGTTTCTCCTTACTGTTAATTAAATTACATTTTGCATCACTTTGTGCAACTTGTAGTCTGTATTTCAATTGTTTTACATAATCAGTATCATTATACAACGGTTCTACCGTTCCAGACTTCAAATTGCTAGGAATGTTACATGTTTTCCCAAAAACTAGTTCAAATGGTGTATATTTTGTTTCTGAATGGACTGCTGTATTATATGAAAAACAAAAATATGGTAACCACGTACTCCAATACATAGGATTATTATCGGTTTGAATCCTTAAATAAGCATTAAACGATTTATGCGAATTTTCTAAAGCGCCGATCGACTGATGATGGTAAGCTGTGGAAGAAATTTGATTAATATGAAGAAGTTTACATACCTCTGCCATCGTGTTGGATAAAAATTCAGTCCCCCGATCCGTAGCTATTTCTTTAGGGATTCCGAACCTTAAAATAAAATTGTCCACAAAAACCTTCGCAACACTAACACTATCTTTATTTTCTAAGGGATACGCTTCTATATATTTACTTAATTCACATTGCAATGTGAGTATATAAGTATAGTTATAATAATCTCTACTTAAGGGCCCTACTATATCTAGAAATATTTTGTCAAATGCTGACTGCGCGGTAGTAGTAATCTCCATTGGTTGTTTAGTAGGTAAAGAATGTTTTTGTGTCTGACACTTAGCACATTTCTTAACGTACCTCTTTATATCCTCCTCCATGTTTGACCAAAAATAATATTTCTTTATATTATTCAACATGCGTCTAATTCCGGCATGTCCGCTTGTCGGCATTAAATGAAAATCGTTTAATACTACTAATTTGTCATCTTCTTCATTTATTTTAATTACTCCTTTTACTACACATATTCGTGGCCCGGACCACGTACTTCTTTTATCATTATAAACACTGGTTAACCATTTAATATACTTCATAGTTACATTATTTTTTAAAATGTAAACTTCTGTTATACCATTTTTTGTACAAAATAATCCAAATTCTCTCACGAAAACGTCTCGCGTTAGACATGATTGAGCATAAGGATTTAGGTATATTAAGCATTTATCTTTAGCGTAAACAAAAGCTTCGTGCGAGGCTTTCTGTATAATCAATTCAATACATTTCTTTGGTTTTTTAAGCATTTCCACGACAGTTGGGTGATCAGTCCGTCTATCGGTGGAAAAATTCTCATTCAAAATGTTGGTTTTCTTATCTTCAGTCAATTTTCTTGCCTTACTTCTCGTCATCACATTCACGGCTTTTATACTCAACTCTTTCAACTCCTTCGATGACACGACTATACGAGATAATGCGTCTGCAGTCACATTATTCGTACCTCTAACATACTCGATCTTATAATCATATTCTTCCATAGTTAATCTAAATTTAAGTAATCTACTAGAAGGATTACTGATGCTAAATAAATAAACAAGAGGTTTATGATCCGTAAATATAGTAAAACTTTTTCCATACAAATATGGTCTAAAGTAACGTACTGCCCAAACTATAGCTAGCAATTCTTTTTCTATGGTCGGATAGTTAATTTCGGATTTGTTTAAGGTCCGGCTTGCATATGCAATTGGCAAATCATTCTTATTAGACAACACTGCGCCTAAAGCTCTGTTCGATGCATCCGTACGCAAAATGAATTCACTATCTTCTGAAAAATCTGGATACTGTAATATCGGTGGTTTGCATAATTTTTCCTTAAGCTTATTAAAAGCGTATTCACATTCACTATTCCATTTAAACCTAGCACCTTTTCGACATAGTTTATTAAGTGGAATTGTTATCTCGGCAAAATTTGGCACAAATTTCCGATAATAATTTGCAAAAGCGACAAAGCGTTTTACTTCGTCACTAGTTATAGGTTTTGGGTAATTTTTAATAACTCTAGTTTTTTCTGGGTCTGGTAGTACACCTTTTGACGATACTATGTGTCCTAAATACAATAATTCTTTCTTTAAAAATTGGCATTTACTTGGGTTTACTTTTAAATTAACTTTTCGCAATCTTTCGAATATGTCAATTAGATTTTTATTATGCATATCTAAATTACGTCCAAAACAAATTAAATCATCCAAATATACTAATGCTTTATCATAATTTAAACCAGCCATTGCAACAGTCATTAACCGACTAAATGCACTGGGGCTAATTTTTAAACCCATTGGCAATCTTTTAAGTTGATATTGCTTATCAGTAGTGAAAGCAGTGTACTTTCTACTCTCTGGTTGTAATAACAATTGGTAATATGATTGTGTCAAATCTAAATGACTAAAATAGACTGCGCCAGAAAGCGAATCCAGAATTTCCGTTATGTTCGGCAAAGGAAATTTATCATCCTTAATCCTTTCATTCAACTTTCGGTAGTCAATCACAACACGCCACTTTTTTTCAGAATTTTCGCTCTTTTTGGGTATAAGCAAAAGAGGACTACACCATTCACTCTGACTCTCTTCTATGATATCGTCACTCAACATCTGTTTAATTTGTCTATCAATTTCTTTCTTTTGTGACCTAGGCAGTCTGTATGGCTTCACATATGCAGGCGTAACATTTTCTTTCAAATGGATCTTTTGTTCATATAAATTAGTAACTCCCAATTTGTCTCCTGGTAAAAAGAAAACATCAGAATATTTCGCACAAATGTTTTCAATAGATTTTTGTTCTTCTGAATTCATATGATCTAACTTCAACATGGAAAACATTTTCTTTACCCTATCCGCGTTAACTAATTCTTTTTCAAAATTACAGACCATAAAATCTTGTAAATTTAGTAATTCAGGCGTAAAATAACTTAGTCGAACTTCTTCCCCTCTAGTGTTTAAAATCTTAATAGGGACTTTTCCCTTATTTGGTCGTACTAAAACACTTGCGAGAAAAACCCCTTCGCACAATTGACTCGGAGCAATTACGCAATCCTGATTTATATCGAATTCAATATAATGTATTGACTCGCACCTTGGTGGTAAGGTAATATATCTATTCTCACCTAATTGTCCCATGTGTAATGGTACTACGCAAGGTACAATATCATTTAATATTAAAGTATTTGTTTCGAAATTCAATAAGCATTTAAATTTACTAATAAAGTCTTGTCCAAGTATACCATCTGTACGACAAGGTAAGTTTTTAAAAACATAAAACTTATGATTGAATTCCTGTCCGTTTGAACAAAGTTTCAGATATACAAAACCTTCTGAAATAACATCACCACCTATACCCTTAATTCGCATTCTCTCTATATGGAATGGAATTCCGTCTCTGACCATAATTTCGTGCTTGACGACTGAAAGCGAAGCGCCGGTGTCAAGTAACCAAGAGTAACTAATATTATGTATATAAAAAGTTGCCGAATTTATATTTTCATAGTAACAAGAAATATGATTATGAACGAAAAAAATAATTACGAAGTTCTGAATTTTCAGATGTATTTGGAGTATCGGTTTTAGTACTGGTAGCCTCTACAAAATTTACCTGATTTCCGCTAGTTTTACGTCGAACTGAATTGTTATAAAAATTACGAGTATAATTAGTTCTACCACGATAACTAGTACTTTGTGGCCTACGATCTGCATCACGAGTATTATTATTGCTCGGAAAATACGTCGATTGTCCTCTTGAATAACCTCTGAATGAAACACGATTCCGTTGAAAATTACCACGGAAATTAAAATTCGACCTACCTCTTCCTCTATAAAAAGTCATCACCTCAGCATCTAGGCCCGATAGTGATATTTCCTCATCCAACGCACCTCTTACAGCCTCGTTCAAGGCACTGTAGTTCCTTGCTGCTATTATGGTGCTTATGCGGCTATTTCGGAGTCCATCTGAAAAACGTTTGATTGCATTCTTTTCATTAACGGCCTTTAAAATCTTATATTTATTTGAGTCACCGTTAGCTTGTGAAACGGTCAAGTCCACAAACAAATTTTCGATATACTTACCAAATTCTTCTATACTCTTTCTATCCTGCCTAGCCCGTTGAAGCTGTTGCTGCAATGCTGTGTCTGACTTCTTCGTCAAAAGTCGTTCTCGCATGTCGTGGATTAGATCTGAAACTGAGTCATAAGTTTCGCGAAGTCGAAGTTTCGCATTTTCCGTTAACCTTGACTTTAAAATAAAATTAATTAATTTTTTACTTTCCCCAATTTCCAACATACTGGAGTACATTTCTATATTCGAAATAAGTTGTTTTGTTACCAATTCATTGTTATCCATTACTGGCAATAAAGAAATAGCAGTCCTTAATTCAAATTTTTCCATTTTTATAATTTCCTCTGTATCAATTTCGTCAGAAAAATATTCCTCAACCTCCTGTTCAATACACAATTCCTTTATTTTATAATAATAATAACTTATTTTACTACATAATTTTTCTATATTATCTATTTGTAACCGGTCTACATTTTTAGACTTTACATAAGAATTAACATTTTCCAAAATTATATCAAACTGTTGTTTTAATTTTTCAACTTCGCTATCCTTTTCTTTTTTAATGGAAGGTGTCCTTCTACTAGGGCCTAATTTCGTCAAATAGTCCTAAGATACTTAAACTTTCCAATAATTACTTCGAGTTCCTTATCCATTTAAACATACTTTAACAAGGGCGTATAACTTGCTGAATTTGTCTATTACACATTTCGTTTAAAACGTAACTAAATATAACATACCCCACTTAAAATGCTAATCAAACTGAAATAATAAAAAAATATCATAGTAGTGATTACATGAGGATTAATTTATACATTTCTATTAAAACAATAAAACATGTCTGTTAACACATACGGCATACAACGATGGTTTTACATATGCACTAAAGTAATTATGTAAAAACGCGGCGAACGCAAATTAAGACGTCACTTCACTTTAAAACGCACTTAAACATTTTCTCCCGGGGCATTCGGTGTGGTGTTATTAGGCTGCCAGCGCCGAAAGTAGCTCGTAGAACGCCTCAATGCAAACTCATGTATTTGTTGTTGCATCCAGTCATGATGGCACTTCTTGTACAATTTGTAGGCAATCATAAAGGCTCCTGCACCCAATACGAGCCCAATGCCAGCCAGAATATAGTTGGTAGCCGAAACGCGATAATTTAATAGCTCGATAGCAGCTTTATTTCCACCATCCGTAGCTGTCTGAGCAACGAAAATCTCTTCTCTTTCATTAGATAGCGAAGAGCCCATTTTCCAAAATTCTCCAAATATTTTTTTTATATACCACAATAAGCGCAACGACACGTTGGCGTGGTCGTGAAGAATAATCAAACCTTGATCTCATTTTAATCCAAACAGTGCAGGCGGGATACAGTGTTATAAAATCACGCACCTTTTATGGACATTGGAATTTATAAACACTCGCGCGTGCGAATCGGCCCCTATCCTGGCATGGGTCGCCATATGAGGTTGTCACTAGGTGACAAATGAGAACACGACTTGTTGGTTAGACATCTCGTTTATTACTACTCTAATGATCGGTTACATACTGGGTTATATAAACTTAACTAGGTATATTCTATTTACTACACCATAACTTTGTCTTATAATATGTAATGATAATAATTGAAATCAAAGTCAAAGGTCTCTGGTTCAAACCCAGGCACGCACTTCTGTCTTTTCGAAAGCATGTGCGTATTAAAAATTAACTATCACTTGCTTTAACGGTGAAAGAAAACATCGTGAGAAAACCTGCATGCCTAACAGTTTCTCGAAGGTGTGTGAAGTTCGCCAACCTGCACTAGGCCAGCGTGGTGGACTATGGCCTAAACCCTCTTAATTTGAGAGGAGGCCCGTGCCCAACAGTGGGACAATTTCTTCAAATTATAATCATGAACAAATGAGCCGCTCATAGCGTTGTTCTAAGCAATCAGCGGTCATCTCGGTCGGTCTGAGATGAGTGACCGTTCGTGGTATTTCCATATTCGAGCATCTCCGTCCTTCAGAAGGCACGTTAAGCCGTAGGTCCCGGTTACCATGTAATGTGGTAGTTGTTGAGCCGAGTAGGAAGCCTTATAGGCGGCTTGATAAGTTTCAACAGCAGGTGGCCACCATCCTGTCTTCACCGCAATACATTGTGTCCGCGTGGTGGAGTATGACCTAATCTCTCACAATTCGATTTGTGAGAGAAGGCCTTTGCCCAGTAGAGGGACAGTTTGGGCTGATTACACCGTCGGTATTAACTGTATACAAGCTGTAACATAATTAACGCAAGACCTGAAAGTGGTTTGTACTAAATCGGTAGCTGTATTGATTCCAATAATTATCAATGTATCTTAATTTGTTTTTAATTGGCAAAAAATGCTTTTGTTCCTTCAGTGCGCTGTAACAAACTAAATTTATTCTTGATTCAAAGCAATACGGAGATGTCAAATACATTTCTAAAACGTATTTCTCAATACGCACACATACACTCACAAGTTTCATTGTTAATTCGTATATAAAAGTGCTTCAAAACGGGGTAAAAAAATTAAATTTGGAAATTTGGTTTTCGTATTGAATTTGTTTGGTCTTGCGTTATTTACGATACACCTTGTATATCAAATACCAGTATAACTGAATAGACTAACAGTGACCTAGACTATCTTACCATGACCAAATAGACCGAGTCTTATCTGAAGGGCAAGTCAAAAGTCTCCGTACCCGGCGAGCGCTCTTCGGAGCGCGGCACAAGAGGGGCACAGGTGCGTTCCATACGGAGATCGCTGAGCCTCTCCAAAGTGCTGATGTCGGCCACCCTGGGGTTTTTAGTCGGTAGGAATCCGACACGCCCCGCGAGTTTCCCCCGAGATTCGCGGAAGTCCTATGCAGGATTATATTACCCAGGAAAAAAAAGGTCTTCCCGGTACCCACATCCTTCCACTTTTGCATTGTATATCTGTTTTCTCATTCTTTTTAACGACATTCTTTCTATATGCTCGAACCAACGGAGCATATCCCTTCTTATCTTAACACCGATACTATCTTTCATACCTACACGCTTTCTTACTACGCTGTTGCGAATACCGCATTTATCCTGTTTTCATTCTCCTTCTTACATACCCAGCTCTCACTGCCATATAACAGCGTTGGGACAAGCACTCCGTTATGTATGGGCAGCTAAGCCTTTTGGCTTAAGTGCCCGCTCCAAAGTAGCGTGCCCATCGCAACATTCACTCTATTCCCTGCACTCACTCTTCTCTCTATGTCAGCGGAGTATTTATCATTCTTACTGAATTAGAAGAATAGACTCCAATGGCATAGAAAATGCCATTTTACGATCATATCATTCAGTTATCGTAACGTAACTCGTTTGGTTTTACCAAATAAGGGTCTAGCACAAACTTCATTGTTAGTTCAGCTTGATTGAAAAACAAACAGAGTTTATTAATAAATGTTTTCTTAACATCGACCCACTTAACGGGAGGGTGTTGTTTTCTTAACAAGATTACTTCATACACTTTGAATAATAAGGGCTTTCCTTTGTATTCTGTGCGATGTGTTTCAATTTGCAACTTTTTATCCGACTAAGTAACGTTGGGCATGGTCAAACTTTCGATAACCGTGACTTTCAAAGGTTCTTCGGAACCGTGACTCGCAGATGTTGTCGCTAATAATAATATTTAAGAAACTTGTTAGACACAGGCCTCCTTCCAAACTGAAGACGGTTTAGGCCATAGTCCACCACGCTGGCCCTGTGCGGGTTAGTGAACTTCACACACCTTCGAGAAACTCTTAGGCATGCAGGTTTCCTCACGATGTTATCCTTCACCGTTAAATCAAGTGATAGTTGATTTTTAAAACGCACATGCCTTCGAACAGACAGAGGTGCGTGCCTAGGTTTGAGTCCCGAGACCTCTGACTTTGCAATACAACGGTGTAACCACTTGGCTACGACTGCTTTTCTTAATACTATTAAAGAATAAATATATTCATAACATCATGTCTGACAGAATTTAATATCACCCAGTTAGGAAGTATCTCCTTTGCTTAGCAATGTTATTCAGAATATTGCGTAACTCTTAGGCGTGCAGGTTTCCTCACGGTCAAGGAAAACATCCTTCACCGTTAAAGCAAGTGATAATTATTTTTAATACGCACATCGCGAGGCGCTCGTAGCGCTGTGCGACCGCGGTGTTCTTACCGATCACCAAGGTTAAGCAGCGCTTGACTCGGTCGGCCTGGGATGGGTGACCGTTTGTGGCATTTTCATATCCGAGCGTCTCCGTGCTTCGGAAGGCACGTTAAGCCATTGGTCCCGGTTACCACTTAATGTGGTAGTCGTGAAGCCGAGTTGGAAGCCTTAAAGGCGGCTTGATAAGTCCAACAGCGGGTGGCCACAAACCTGCCTTCACCAATCCGCACTGGATCCGCGTGGTGGAGTATGACCTAATCTCTCTTACCTCGATTCGTGAGAGAAGGCCTTTGCCCAGCAGTGGGCAGTATAGGCTGATATTATTATATATTATTACGCATATGCTTTCGATAAGACAGAGGTGCGCGCCTGGGTTCAAGATCTCGGACTTTGCAGTCCAACTGTCTAACCACTAGGCTATCACTGCTCTTCTCCTGTATTAATAACACTACTATTAATAACATAAGCTGGAAATTTCCCGAGGCTCTACCCGTTCGACATTTGGATTTGTCTTACCTCTGAATAATGTAACTTTTCTAATAGGGAAAGAATTATCGGTCAGTAGTTTCAGAGTTCATCGACTACAGTCAGACAAATAAACACCGTGATGCGTTATGATCATCTCCAAAGGAGTGTAGCGGAGGTGTACTGAGTACTCCCATATTTCACCGACGATGTAAAATTCCAATTTTATAGGGGAAAACCTGTTGCCAATATAACAGTGATAATTCCAGACTACAAACTACTACTGAGAACTTTTTGATAGGAAAGTTCTTTCCTTATCTCTCTTGATTTTGTGTGTGCAGGTGACCAGCGATGGGCAAAAATTAATTGTGAAAAAATATCGACGGACGATTTAGCGCAGTAGTTAACAGCTGTCTGTGTCACTGTGTTTAATAGTCGCGGGTCCGAATCTCGCACGGGACAAATCTTTGTGTGATACACAATTATTTGTTCCGTTCTGGGTATTTGTTTAAGTGAATTTTCATGCCAAAACCATGCGTAACGGAGTGCTTGTCCCAACGCTGTTATATGGCAGTAAGAGTTGGGTATGTAAGAAGGAGAACGAAAACAGGATAAATGCGGTCGAAATGCGATCTCTGCGGAAGATGTGCGGAGTCACGCTGACCGACCGTATTCGCAACAGCGTAGTAAGAAAGCGAGTAGGTATGAAAGATAGTATCGGTGTAAAGATAAAAAAAGTATGCTCCGTTGGTTCGGGCATATAGAAAGAATGCCAGAAGAAAGAATGACAAAACAAATATACAATGCGAAAGTGGAAGGATGTCGGTACCGGGGAAGACCTAGACTATCTTACCATGACCAAATAGACCGTGTCTTATCTGAAGGGCAAGAGTCTCCGTAACCGGCGAGTGTGTATGATACGAACTATGAGAGTGGAGGAAGCCAGAGAGTTATGTAAGGAAAGAACCTGTTGGAACTCTGTACTCTCTGCCCCGCGAGGGAGCTGGCGTGATGATATAGATATAGAATTTTCATGTTTGTACACGTACCCACGACACAGGAATACATCCAACAATGGGGCTATGTTTTAAAAAAAATCGAGTGCACTACAACACGCATGATTACGGAAGGGACTGAGGGGTTTGACATCCAAAAGTGATTGTTATCCCGGAGTACCTCAGGGCGATTAATTTAATTGCAGATCAAATTTCAATTAATTGATCTTATAATTGAAATATGTCCAACACTGCATGTATGTGAATGATCTACGCTGTTGGCCGAGAAGCCTTAACAGCTTTAGCGGGAAAGCGAGCGTGTAACTACTATATTCCAGCCGCATAGTCAAGGTGGCAACTAACTTGCGGGCGTCTCCAGGAGGAACGGCCTCGGCTTGGGCAATCGCTATGGGGGATACTAGAGCTCACCGTGGTACTAGCACTAGCAAGAGACTCTTCGATCTCGCCGGCGAGGTCCGCGTCTGATCTTGTACCTCTCTTGCTTCCACCGCACTCTTCAAGCATTTTTTTTCAATTTTTTAACGGACGATAAAGCGAAGTGGCTCTGACCTCGAGCCGCTCTGCCCACTGGGTTGAATAGTCGCCCGTTCGCACGGGACAAATCTTTGTGTGACCCACAATTATTTGTTTCGGTCTGGGTATTTGTGTATGTGAGTTTTTATGTTTGTTATCGCACCCACGGCACAGGAATAAATCCTAGTGTTGGGCTACGTTTAAAAGAAATATAAGATAAATATAACATACCTGGCCGTTCAGCTTGCTTGCTTATTCAGGTATCTGAAACAGAGAAGAATGAATCAATAATATATACAGGTTTGAGACGACTTGAAAATAGCTATTAAGATGATAGTACTCATCTATCTATATCATCACGCCAGATCCCTTGCGGGGTAGGCAATAAGTACAGAATGAGTGCCCATCAATGAGTACATATCTCTACATGAGAAAATATCCCAACACAGAGAAAACGGACGGACGGCTAGGTCCAGTGGTTAAGAGTTTGAGTCGCTCCACCTACTGAATTGAGAAGTCGCGGGTTCGATTCCCGAACGGGACAAATCTTTGTGTGGCCCACAAATATTTGTATCGGCCTGGATGTTTGTGCATGTGAATTTCATGCTTGTAAACGCACATACGACATAGGAATGTTTCCTAGTGTGTGTGTGCTACGCTTTTTTTATATGAAAAACATGGCCACCTTCTGTTATCAACTTATCAAGCCGCCTATAAGGCTTTCAACTTGGCTTAACGACTACTAAATGAAGTTTTATTAGGACCATTACATGAAGCTGCCTATTAGAGTTCCAACTCATCCTTGACAAGTATTTCTTTGAATTGTAGACTTCTGCATTTTGCACTGCTACCGTAATTTTTCGATAGAAAAACAACAATTCAACTTTCCAACTCAGGACTGATCCGCTGATCGATAAGGTTTTAAGTAAAAATAACTCCCACTCCCCAAAATAAGACACCTCCTGAAATTATGATTACAGATGTTTACGCTCAACACTGTTGGCGCAAAGTTTCAGCAAAGACGATTATTTTCGTTACAGATCCTGTTTGAAAAACATGCGCAGAACGAATTGCCACAGCATAAATAGGTAGGTACAGAGCGTGGAGTCGGCAAAGAGTAGAGTTCCAACACGTTCTTTCCATACGGACCTGTCTGGCTTCCTCCACTCTCATAATTTGTCTTCTACATGCTCGCCGGTTGCGGAGACTCTTTACTTGGCCTTCAGATAAGATATAGTCTATTTGGTCATGGTGATATAGTCTAAGCCTTCCCCGGTACCTATATCTTTTCAGCAGTTACGGAGACTCTGTTCTCGCGATCTGGCGTGATGATATAGATAGATAAATAGGAAATTATTTCTGTGTCGTGGGTACGTTTATAAACATAAAATACACAAATACCGAGACCGAAACAAATATTTGTAGATCATATAAATTTGTCCTAAACAGGGGCCGAACACGTGACTATTTGATTCATTGGGAAGATCGCTGTTGAATACAGGACCTAGCCAGCCGTCAGTCTAGGTCACAAGATTTTGAGAAACGGCACAGGCTTCGAACCCCACCTACTGTTTAACTGCAAGAGGCGTAAGCATGCTCTTGATTTCGAAAGCAATATAACCACGAAGCAAATATAAAGAGGAGCCTAAGCAACTGTGCACTGTGTCTTCCAACTAAGCCCTGACGTCATCGCAGTTGGCACGGGACGTCAATCTACCATTTTCAGCAAGATGGAAAATACAAAATTTTATCCCCGTGCCACCCCGTGCAGTGACAGGCTTGATTGTATAGGGAAATGTAATAATGTCATCTCCTCTTTATATTTGCTTCGCATCAAGAAATCTTCATAATTAGAGACTAGAAGTCGTACAGCCATGTGAATTTGTCGCCACAAATGTAAGAAAATTGGATACAAATAAGTAATAACGTGTCAATAATTTTTAATAATTTAATTTATTAATTATAATTTAATAATATTAGCCATGTTAAGAAACTGTCCCACCGTTGGGCACGGGCCTTCTCTCAAACTGAGAGGGCTTAGGCTAACGCTGACCCTGTGCAGGTTGGCGAACTTCACACCCCTACGAGAAACTCTTAGGCATGCAGGTTTCCTCACGATGTTTTCCTTCACCGTTAAAGCAAGTGATATTTAATTTTTAAAACGCACATGCTTTCGAAAATACATAGGTGCGAAGAATTATGAATAGTTAAAAATGGCTATCTAATCCAAATATACCCGTAGCTTCCATCTAGTTACCGACAATGCACCTCCCCTCCCTGTTCATATTGACGTTACTGTATATTTTTTGAAAGTCGTGTGAATTCAAAACATAAGTCATGGAAGTGGTAAAATAAAATTTTGCAAGTCTGGGAACAACCCGATATAACGATGTAACTATGAAGCTAATTTTGTGGATATAACAGCGATTTTTTCATAGTATCAACATTTTTAATGTTCCGTCAATATATGTATAAACACACACCGTCATGCGTATCCTCCCTCGGGGGGGCAAAGATGTACTGTTATACCCACTTTTCGCCGACAATATTAGATCCCATGTAATAGGGGGCTATGGCCATATACCGGGCACAATACAAAACTCCGGACTCATACTGGGATTCTTTTGTTAGAAAAACTACATTTGTCCGACCCAGGATTCGAAACAAGGACCTCGTGATCACAAAGCGATGCGCTTTGCCGAGGCAATCAATATATGTATATATTGCTCAGACTGATTGTTACAAATGAGCTTGAGGTTTCCAATCGATAGATTGGTTCATTAAACTTCCTCATCTAACTTAAACATGCAGATACATATTATAGATGCTTTATTTATGTTCACGAATAGTTTATTTATTACAACAGTTGATTTGTAGTTAAAAGGTTTAAATTCGGGGTTTAAATCTCTTATATATATAAATGTCATATCCTATTATTTGAAAGTCAGTTAATGGAATGGCGAGCAGGTATTTTCATTTCAGTAACCTTAATCTTCTCATAGACATACTATATGATTGCTCTAGTCTGTTTAGTTGTAAAGCGATGACAGATGACATCTGTCAGATGACGAATCACCGATGACAGATAGTCGATGTAAGATGGTGGACGACGCTGCGTTGTCAGTCGATTGGCATCGGAGCAAGCGGTCGGACGTATCGCAGAGCAGCATTGAAACGGCCATCCAGAAAACCTAAGCGTCGTTATATATCAGCCCTGTTAAGAAACTGTCCTACCGCTGGGCACGGGCCTCCTCTCAAACTAAAAGGGTTTTAGATTTTTTTCGCTCCATATAATAAAATCGATTTCAGCATTTTCTTTTCGATGTCTTCGGAAATACTGTCGCCTCGCACTTGACATAGACTTCTAATATGCATTTTTTCCTATTTGAACTCAATTTCCTTTCTGTTTAATTTTTTTTATTTAACAATTTTAAAAATTAATTAACTAATCATATTTATATACCTGTAGCTACCTGCTTAGTGCTATAGGAAAGTGTCAACAGGGTTGACATAACAAACATAATAACTCATACTACACAATCGTGCTGTATGTCGTTAAGGAGTCGCGTGGTATATTTTCAGTCTAGGATCCAATATCAATGAAATTAAAATGAGAGCATCTCAGAGTTATACTGAATCCAACACAAAAATAATCAACAAGATTAGTCTACTACGAGAATGTCGGTGAGAATATATAAAAAAATACATACAGACGAACATAAAATCCTCCTTTTTGAAGTCGGTTAAAAACTTTAAAATTCAAAATTACTTGCGAATTGATGTGACCGGGAAATAACAACGATCTTGCTCCGTTTCAAATAGACCCAAGTTTGTCTGACCCTCCCTTATCGAACCCTCGACAGTCCTTAATGAAAAACAAATATGCCTGAATCTTGAGCCACACTTAATGAAAATAGCCCACCTTTTCCCTATTCGGATGAGCCGATTAGAGGATCACGAGGTAATAATGGGATCTAGTTAGCTTGGTTTATTTGGCATTAGTAGCTGTGCAGTCTTCTTGTTTTGCTAAGAGAATAACTTCTTGGCGAGTAGGTATGAAAGATAGTATCGGTGTAAAGATGAGAAAGGGTATGCTCCGTTGGTTCGGGCATATAGGAAGAATGCCAGAAGAAAGAATGACAAAACAGATATACAATGCGAAAGTGGAAGGATGTAGGTGCCGGGGAAGACCTAGACTATCTTACCATGACCAAATAGACCGTGTCTTAGCTGAAGGGCAAGTCAAGAGTCTCCGTAACCGGCGAGTGTGTATGAGACGAACTATGAGAGTGGAGGAAGCCAGAGAGGTATGTAAGGAAAGAACCTGTTGGAACTCTGTACTCTCTGCCTACCCCGCGAGGGAGCTGGCGTGATGATATAGATAGATAGATAGATAACTTCTTGGAAACTATGCGTGTAACAAAGCAGCAATTTAAATAAATATATTTATAATATTTGTCGTTGGATGGTCGACCGCATTAGCAACAGCATAGTAAGACAGCGAGTAGGTATGAAAAATAGTATCTGTGTAAAGATGAGAAAGGGCATGCTCCGTTGGTTCGGGCATATAGAAAGAATGCCAGAGGAAAGAATGACAAAACAGATATACAATGTAAAAGTGGAAGGATGCAGGTACCGGGGAAGACCTAGACTATCTTACCACGACCAAATAAACCGAGTCTTATCTGATGGAAAAGTCAAGAGTCTCCGTAACCGGCGAGCGTGTATGAGACGAACTATGAGAGTCGAGGAAGCCAGAGAGGTATTTAAGGAAAGAACCTGTTGGAACTCTGTACTCTCTGCCTACCCCGCGAGGGATCTGGCGTGAGGTTATAGATAGTGGATGGCCAAACTAGCACAAGATCACAATCTTCAGGCCCAGATATGGGCGGGGTTAGGTTACCAAAGAGCCAAACACATTGTCTGTCAGTTATTTATTCATAAAGATGATTATAACTTATTTACACAAAACACGACATCAATAATTTCACTATGAACAACAAGGCTTGACGATCCGCCAGATCAAAATCCATTCCACCATCAAGACACGTCGTCGTCGCATCGTTCTCGATTTTTCTGTCCTTCTTCTTTATTCCAATCCTGTTAACTCTGGCGTTCCGTCAGCGCGCGACCGAAGCGCTCTCACGCGGACGACTCACCTACTATTTGCCACAGATAATAACCACCCCGCCATATTCAATATAGCATATTAATATCACTTCCTCACTACCTGTGTTATGCCTTCAGCCTTACAATCTGACAACCAGTTATCAGTTGACTCGTGGAATTTCCGCGAAAACGAACACCTGTCCCAAGTAATTTGTTTCGCGTCAAAAATTGTGATAATCTTATCTTCTGTTAATATCACATGTTCTAGGCAACTATGATGTAGGTACTTATTCAGATACTATCTAGCTAGGTAGATTATAAATCTACCTGTCCTATCATTAAAACTTTTCGTGGCATTTTCATGTTCGTGCTTCGAAACTCAAGCTGAAATCATTTATTTTGTATAAAGCCTACCTACGTACAAATTGTCAGTTACTAATCTACCACCACCGGATTGAAACGCGGCCTCCGCTGAGAAGATCTGACGAGAAACTCAGCGGGCTTTTCCTTTTTTTGCCTAATCCTTTTTAATTTTTTTTTATCATTTTCCGTATAGATAGATAGATAGAGTACACTTCATTGTACACCAACATAAACAGAGAACAACAAACAAAGAAAATAAAATATACACATATAAAATAGTAGTACAATTGGCGGCCTTATTACTATCAGCAATCTCTTCCAGGCAACCACCATACCAAAGAGCTGAAGAGAGAAATAGGGCAGTTGGTGGCGTACACTATCATTGAATTATTTACAATAAATTAAAATAAATACTAATCTATATACCATTTTATATTATAACTACAAAATTAAATATGAGATCCAGGTTCAGTGTGATGCCTTACGACTAAAATATAAGACAGAGGATAATATATCTCAAGAATGAGAAGCTAAAGGATTTTGGGAGGACCAGTCTCCACAAGCAGTACCCGTTCACGAGTATGCATACGAGTACTTGAGCAGGGATCACCTTCCTCGACCATATTAGAGGGAAGGAAGTGACTCACAGACACCGCCGCTGATTCCGGTTACCACTTAATGTGGTGGTCGTTAGCCAGGTTGGAAGCCTTATAGGCGGCATCATAAGTTCCAACAGCAGGTGACCACGAACCTGCCTCTACCGATCCGCACTGCGGCTGCGTAGTGGAGTATAACCTAATCTCTCTCAGACATAAATGCCTTGCCCAGCGGTGGGACACTGGAAATTATTATTGTATTAAACTAAATAATCTTTACAGTTAATTATTGAATCAACATTGCCTTGGTCCAGTGATTTAAAGTTCAGCTGCTACGTTCACTGGATCGTGTAGGTGCGATCTAGTGTTGTCAAAACGGTCAAGGCAGCGCTTAAACGCTCTAGTTTTCAACGTGTTTTAACGCTCGAAAGCTTTTTTTGTGTGTGTGTGTGTGTGAATACTCTACGCTGTTGGCCGCAGGGCCTTTACAGCTTCACCAGATCAGAGGGCGAGCGTGCAACCACTACGATCGACTCAGAAGGGCAAGGGGGCAACTAGCTCATGGGCGCCTCAAGGAGAAACGGCCTCGGCTTGGGCAGTCGCTATGGGGGAGGGCATATACTATGTATCTCTTCGTGGTGCTCTGCACCGGCCGGCGGGCAAGAGTTTCTTTAACCTCGCTGGCGAGGTCGGTGTCTGTTCCTGTGTGCGGTATCTGTATCCGAAAGAAGGGATGGGCATCGGGAGAGTCGGAGAGAATATGCCGTGGACCGCGCTAGTGGCTGATAGGAGGAGAGTTAGGTTTGAAGTCAGCGGCTACGATTAGCGGATTTCTATGATCGCCTTTATAATAAAGGCACGAATAGGTTCGAGACCGAGATCGAACTGGAGACGCTCGAAAGCGTCGACTCAGCGCTAAACGCTAAACGTCCAATGTTCATTATTACAACACTAGTTTGTTCTTCGCACAAGACAAAACTTTAGGTGTCGGACAATTTTTTGTATCAATCCAGGTGTCAGTGTATGTGAATGTTATGTTATTAAATTCGCTCACGATACAGTTATAATACTTACAACTTTAAGTTAAAAAAAGTGTAATTAAGTTCTACTAAATTAATTAGCTATAATAATTTCTGATTTTACACCTACAGGCAAAAGATAACAAAGCCAATTAATTATTATTAACGTTCGAACCTCAAATTACAAGGAAATTCCATACCGTGGGCGTCACATAACTTAAGCAACTTAAACCTCGGGAAGCCTTTAGTTCAAAGCGAGAAACTATAGTAAATTGCTTAGTAACGGTTGCGTAGTAACAATTAAGCTATCGACACATTGCGGGCGGGACGTAAGCGCGGCGCGATCTGGGGAGATGTAATGTATTGAAATGTATGGGACACGCTACACAGCTCCGACATGCTCGGCACAATGGAAAACGTCACGACCCGCCGCCGCGCCACCAGCGACTGTCCCTTGTCCGGTGAAGCTGTAAAGGCCCTGCGGCCAACAGCGTTAATCATTCACACACTGGTGTGTGTGAAAGATCTACCAGCGACTACTAACGATGCACGGAGAGGGCGAGACGCCGTAACGCGTGCAAGCGGGACGCTATCATTCAGTTTGTTTAGTGGCCAGCGAGATGCTGATGGTACTGTCGCGCCTGCAGTATAACGTATTCGCCGTGCAACCATCTGAAGCCTGCTAAATTAGGAGCATTAATTGTTGATCAAACGACAACACTGTGTGCCGCTTGCACACATATTGGCGTCTCGTTCTTTATTTGCAATCGCGTCAGCCGTGGCGGTGACTGGTGACGTTTGCCGTGGCGGTGACTGGTGACGTTTACCGTCGCGCCGAGCGTGGCGGAGCTGTGTGGCGTCTCCCGTACATTTCAGTCGCGCCGACGTCGCGCCCCGCTCACGCCACACCCGCGATGTGGCGAAATCAGACTTGGTTGCTTTAGATCAAAAGCAGACTTGCTACTTCTTGTATCGGAGTTAACACCCACCCCGAAACGAACATTTGCGATTCGTACAAATATTTGTTCCGTATGGGGATCGAACCCACAACTTCTTGATATAACGGAGCGGTATACGCTAGACCAAGTGCACCGGAATCTTAATTCCTAAGACGGTTGGTTTCCTAGTAACCGTTGATTAAGGACCTTCTGGTTAGCCATTACTTATAATGTCTAATTGGTTAAGTTTGGTGTTTGACAGCTGCTATAATTAATATTCTAATGGGTATATGCGGTTTCCAGAGGCAAATTTCATAGTTACCGGTGGTAACAGATGGCTGATTATTTATCCGCTGAAATCTGTATAATACTAACCTATGCGTCCATTTGTATTCTCGAACATACGACGTAATAGACGGACTTGGATTCAGAATCAGAATCATAATATATTTTTTATTCATGTAAACCATTACAGTATTTATGAATCGCCAGAAAAGTAACAAAGACTCTACCACCACTTCGGAATGTCATTCCTGTGTAGAAGAAGGGCAAGAAACTCCACGGTTACTGTTTTAAAATAGTATTTTTACATTTTCTTTTCCCATCTACATTTTGTTGTGGGATATGGGAGAACGAGGTAGGCTGGTCTATCAGGTAGGTCTAAGTTAAATTATACTATTCATGTGAATGGCTACATGGTACCCTCATTTACAGAGAAAGAAATGAGAAAAAAAAGAAACATTTCACTAAATTAATAAAAGGAAGAGAGGGAATATTAAATAATAATAGCTAAACAAGTTATCCATATTCAATCAAGTGGAGCTGGAACAGCCCCATCCAAGTAATTTTGTATTTTAAATAGATTTTGGGGGCTGCCGCTGCTCGCGTCCGTAGGATTTAATCTCGATTCCCTACACGTAGTCCCTAGACAGCGCTTAACGAGCAGCACCTTCACTAGTGATAGGAGACTACCGTGATTGGTCACCACCCTCCCAGCAAAGTCAGGCTGCCAAGCGACATAGTCATGTTCCAGCATTTAGCGCGGAGTTGGGTGAGGAGGGGGTTCTAGCCCGATAATACCAATTCGGAGTTCGGTCTAACTTCCATCTCCTCAGCCTATCTCAGAGTGATTAGGGTATTACTGAGTCAGAGAGCCACATCTTCGACCCCACAGTCACTTTTCATCTGGTGAGATAGTGGTCAATCGCAGATTGGTCCTTAATAAATAAAAAAATTTAGTACTTATTTATTTATTTAAAGCCACACCATCGACAATTCACGAATTTTACATAAATAAATTATATCAATTTTTCATGCTGTGTGAAGTATCTTTTAAGGCGTGTACAACACTCTCTAATGCAGGTACTCAAATTATAAAAATTATATAAAATTACAGCATAACTATAAAATTACTAGGATAATAAAATATTACATATTATAACATGGAATAACTAAAAACAAAATAAAATGATAAAATTAAATAACACAAAATTAAATAACACAAAAAAAATACATCGGACATTAAAGAAAAAGTAGTAGATAATATTAATTATTTTACGAACTTAGTTTTTGAAGAACTCTCTTTCGAAAGGCTGCGAGCGGACGGCTAAAGATGTCAACATTATTAACATCAACATATGCTTTTTTAATGCGATTTAAAGGACAGTTAATCTTTGTTCGATAATAGGTTGGAGCAAAGATGATTTTTAGTGCAAATCTGGGTATTCTTCTCGGAACCGATAAGTTTATTTGACCGACTAGGTGTGGATTATCAATGTAACCATTAACTAGTTTATATAAAAATATTAAGTCTGCAAGATTGCGACGGTTTTGTAGTGTTACGAGTCCAAAGTGTTTTAATCGAGTATTGTAATCTGCGCGGTAAGGACAATTAGGATCCTTATATGCTATAAACCTGGTAAAAGCTCTCTGTACGCGTTCCAGACGGTTTATATGGATTTGATAATGTGGGTCCCAGATGCAACTAGCATATTCCAAACACTGCGGATCAAGGTGTTGTATAAACATATTATCGCATGAACATTAGAGAAGTCTTTGCACATGCGTTTCAAGAAGCCCAATATCTTCCATGCCTTAGATATAATGGAGTTCATGTGCTCAACAAACCCCAACCCAGTGTCGACTATTACGCCCAGATCCCGAATCCTGTCAACTTCTGTCAGTTGCTCCGAGCCTACGCAGTAACTAGCAGAAATTGGATTCTTATTTTTTGTGAGCCTTATGTGTACGCATTTACTGGCATTTAAGAGCATATTATTTTCTTGACACCATTCGCGGACCGCGTTAAGATCATCCTGAAGTTTGGACGCATCTTTCATATCACTTATGGTTTTATACAATTTAAGGTCATCTGCAAAAAGTAAATATTCAGAGTTGCGTAATTTATCACATATATCATTGACAAAGGCCTAAATAAGAGCCCTGCGGAACACCAGAACATGCTATATAGTCACACGATTTATAACCGTGGGCTATAACCCTCATGACCCGATTCTCCAAATATGATTGGAACCATGATAAAAGTGGTCCATGAATGCCAAAACGTCTGAGTTTTATAATTAAGAGATTATGATCTACTTTGTCAAACGCGCTGCTAAAATCGGTGTAAATAGCGTCCACTTGAGACCGATTATCGATAGATTTTGAAACATCTGTAATGTATTTGACGAGATTAGTAATAGTTGATCTATGCTGACAAAAGCCATGTTGACTATAAGATATCATATTTCTTGTGTGTGCTGTTAAAGAGGGGCAGATGAGGGATTCAAATATTTTAGAGAATATGTTCAGAATGGACACTGGCCTGTAGTTCGTAACACACTTGCCATCGCCGTTTTTATAAATAGGGACTACGTTAGCTTCCTTCCATATTGCTGGAAATACGGATGTCTTTAAAGATTTCTGGAAAATTATTTTGAGAGGCAATGCAAGGTATTTACGTGTCCTTTTTATAAAATAAGGGCTTTTCCGTCCGGGCCAGCCCCTTTACTGTCGTCTATGTTTTTTAATATTCTTAAAATGTTAAGCTCACTTACATGAATACTACTTAGGCAGCTATGAGTAAATGACTTCTCACCATCCAAGAGTCCAGAGTGGTTATGTGGGGAGTAAATAAATGAGAAATGAGAAGCAAAAAAATCACAAATCGCATCGCCTGATTTCGCACAGGTATTTCCTAGATGCATTTCTCCAGGTATCTTCGATGTTCCACCACGTTTCTCTTTAACAAATCTCCAAAAGCTTTTAGGATTTAATTTAATTGAGTTTTCAACATTAGAGATATAGCCCTTATAGCATTTTTTGATAATACGATCCACTTGTTTGTTGGCCATTTTAAGTTCAATAAAGTCACGAGGATTATTATAACGTTTAAATCTTCGCCTAATAATATATCTTTCTGAGATAAGAGACTGTAAAGACCGCGTAAACCAGATAGGCAATTTACTTTTGCGTAACTTGGTTTTTGGAACAGTTGACTCTATTATTTCGAACAAGATACTGTAGAATTTCTGTGTCATAATATCGACATCGCCGCAGTCCAGCTCTGACACCCAGTCAACTTGACTTAACTTTCTGTTAATAAGTTCATAGTCTGCTTTTTTGAAATTATGTGAGGCAAAAATTTTACATTTAAGTGGCGGAGAAGCTATAAACTTAACATTAATTTCTATAGCAGGGTGGTAATTGTGAAGTTTACTGAGTGTATCGTGGGCTTCTTCAATCGTCAACCCTTCAAAATTTCTCAAAACTAAGTCCAATGTTCGCTGATGTGAGTTCTTTACATAGTTCAATTGTTTTAAGTTATTCTGAGACAAAAAGTCAACAAAACTATAACCCACAGCATTGTCATAATTAGTAGGCATTAAATTATTACAGTTATCAACATTCATCCATTCTATAAAGTTTAAATTAAAATCACCAAATATAAGCATTTCAGTGGCATTATTATTCATATTAGTAGTCACATTATCCAAAAACGAATTCAATGAGCTCAATGTAATCGGCGGTGGTAGGTATACAACACAGAGTAAAATTTCCCTCAACACATTGTCCTCTTTGATCTCTAATGTAATCCAAAGGTCTTCATTGGAGCTCTCTAATTGTTGAACTCTCCTAGATTGTATGTTTCTGGATACAGCAAAAAGAACTCCGCCTCCATATTTCCCAGCTGCCGAAGTAGTTTGACGACTGCGACGATAGACGTGATAATTTTTGTTAAATAGTTCATTGTCTTCAATAGTATCGTTTAGCCAAGTCTCAGTTCCGACTATTATATCATAATTGTGATTAAGGCTAGCAAGATGTATATCATTTAGTTTAGTTCGCATACCGCGGAAGTTTTGATAATATACCTTGAATTTTGAAGATTAAGTACGGCCTCAGATCGTGAAAAATCATCTAAAGTTTCTTTAAGCAATCATAACGTACTTAATTATTCTACGTTATTTAAACCCTCCTATATTAGTATTTTGCCCATATTTTTACTAATACCCAATGAGTATTATTATTGGAGGCAGTAAATACGAAGAAGCTATAGTTCAAGTGAAGAATACCATAGTACGCGGTAGGTGTTAAAATAATATTGTATTCTTTGTTCGGTCCTTCGTGCAGGCGGGCCACCACACACGTGGAGCAACAACACATGTAAGTTTACATGTGAATGTGGTAAAAATGTGGTATTCGTTAAGCCAAGTTGAAAGTCTTATAAGCTGCTTGATAAGTTCCAAGAGCAAGTGGCCACAAACCTGCCTTCACCAATTCGGGACCTCGTGATGGAGTATTCTCTCGTACCTTAATTACAAAGTTCCAAAAGTTTCCAACGAAGCAATAGTACTTAGAATAAATCACCGCGATATAAATAGCTTTCAGAATTATTAATTAGAAGTCTGAAAGCTGTATAATCGTCGACATTATCAAGAATCTCGACCTTTGTCCGTCGGACATGCTCCGACATTTTGGAATGTCAAATTTTGTTGGCTTTCAACGGTCTGAATTGTAATTTGCAAATATTGTGAGAAAAGGTTGATGAGTTCGCTAAATTTTCTTGTCGGATCATTTCTGTGGTAACAATAATGACTTAGTTGGAAGCTTATATTGTAATCTGAAGGTACCGAGAAATAACCTGGGGCATGATAGTAAATCAGCCTATACTAGCCCACTGCTGGGCGAAGGCCTTCTCTCACATATGGAAGTCAGAGAAATAAGGTCATACTCAACCGCGTGGACTGAATTCGGATTGGTGGTAGCGTGTCTTTGGCTACCCGCTGCTGGAAATAATCAAGCCACCTAGGAGACTACCAATTTAACTTAAAGTTTATGGCATTAAGTAGTAACCGAGATTAACGGCTTAAAGTGCCTTCCGAAGTATAGAGACGCTCGAATATGAAAATGCTACAAACGGTCACCCATTTCAGACCGGCCGAGCCGAACGCTGCTTAAACCTTGGTGATCGAAGGATACCGCTATTGCACAGCGGTACAAGTACCTGGGTAGTTATGTATGTCAATTTCATGTTTGTTAGCGCACCCAAGATACCGGAATAATACCTATAGTGTTGCTAAGTTTTAATTCTAATCACCACGGCGACAAAATCGCAATAATATCTACAAGTTATAAACATCTCCATCACTAAATTAAATTACAAACAAACACACCGTTTTAAACCAAAGTCGTTACCGAAAATACATTTCCAAATATTTATATTTACTTTAAATACTAAACACTTGAATTAAATTTCCAAATGAACGATGCTCGGAGTCGATAACAAAGTTTCAATTAACATCGCAGTTAAGTGTATTTTAGGTATTTAATTTGATGAAATTCCTTGATGTATTTTAATAACAATTTTAATTTATATGCTAATTAATTAATTACAGTTATGCAAGTTGTTGATTCGTATTCTCGCGGAGTTTACGGAAAACTTTGTTGAGGGAGTACTTAAGTATTCTACGTTACTTTCAGCACATAATATTATTTATATTATACTTAACATAATAATACTTATAAACAGATACATAATGGATTCGACAGTGGAAGTATACCCAGACTATCTTAATAGTAATATAATAATATCAGCCTATAACTGCCCACTGCTAGGCAAAAACCTCTATCTATCTATCTATATCATCACGCCAGCTCCCTCGCGGGGTAGGCAGAGAGTACAGAGTTCCAACAGGTTCTTTCCTTACATACCTCTCTGGCTTCCTCCACTCTCATAGTTTGTCTCATACACACTCGCCGGTTACGGAGACTCTTGACTTGCCCTTCAGCTAAGACACGGTCTATTTGGTCATGGTAAGATAGTCTAGGTCTTCCCCGGCACCTACATCCTTCCACTTTCGCATTGTATATCTGTTTTGTCATTCTTTCTTCTGGCATCCTTTCTATATGCCCGAACCAACGGAGCATACCCTTTCTCATCTTTACACCGATACTATCTTTCATACCTACTCGCTTTCTTACTACGCTGTTGCGAATACGGTCGGTCAGCGTGACTCCGCACATCTTCCGCAGAGATCGCATTTCGACCGCATTTATCCTGCTTTCGTTCTCCAAAAACCTACTATTACAAATCGAGGTAAGAGAGATTAGGTCACACTCTACCACGCGGACCCAGTGCGGTACGGTGAAGGCAGGTTCGTGACCAGCTTCTGTTGGAACTTAATAAGCGGCCTTAAGGCTTCCAACTTCGCTTAACAACAACCACATTAAGTGGTAGCCAGGACCAACGGCTTAGCGTGCCATCCGAAGCACGGAGCTGCTCGAATATGAAAATGCCACAAACGGTCACCGATCTCAGGCCGACCGAGTCCAACGCTGCTTAACCTTGGTAATTGATAAGAACACCGTGCTCGCACAGCACTACGAACGCCTCAGATTATTTTAACATGACCCAAAAGACCGTATCTTACCTAATGGGCAAGTCAAGAGTCTTCGTAACCGGCGAGCGTGTATGATACCAACTACGAAATTGGATGAAGCTAAGTATGGATCTTGTTGGGACTGTACTCTGCCTACCCCGTAAGGAATCTCGCGTGATGATATAGATACAGAAATTGGAATAGTAATAGAACTTAAAAGTAGTAGGAGGCATCACTAGAGATAAGGCTTTTGTTCAGCTTTAGGAAAATTTATTTTAATGATATTTTCAGTTATTATAAGACTACCTGTACCTGCGATTTCCTTCAGTTAATTCATACCCTTCAGTTATTTTTTTTGCGATTAAAGGTTATGTTCCGTACCAGAAAATTTTTCAGATCTAGATGACCCAAGCCTAAACGATATCCGTGGTCTAAATTCTAAGTGTCTGCCTTTTCCATGCCCACCCTGGCCGCTATAAACTTAAATTCTAAAACCGAAAACCCACAATTTTGCTATCTATCTATCTATATCATCATGCCAAATCCCTTGCGGGGTAGGCAGAGAGTACAGAGTTCCAACAGGTTCTTTCCTTACATACCTCTCTGGCTTCCTCCACTCTCGTAGTTCGTCTCATACACGCTCGCCGGTTACGGAGACTCTTGACTTGTCCTTCAGATAAGACTCGGTCTAATTGGTAATGGTAAGATAGTCTAGGTCTTCCCCGGTTCCTACACCCTTCCACTTTCATATTGTATATCTGTTTTGTCATTCTTTCTTCAGACATTCTTTCTATATGCCCGAACCAACGAAACATACCCTTTTTCATCTTTACACCGATACTATCTTTCATGCCTACTCGCTTTCTTACTACGCTGTTGCGAATACGGTCGGTCAGCTTCACTCCGCACATCTTCCGCAGAGCTCGTATTTCCACCGCTTTTATCCTACTTTCATTCTCCTTCTTACATACCCAGCTCTCGCTGCCATATAACAGCGTTGGGACAAGCACTCCGTTATGTATGGCCAGCTGCGCCTTTTGGCTTAAGTGCCGGCTCCCAAGTAGCTTTCCCATCGCACCATTCACTCTGTTCCCTGCACTCACTCTTCTCTCTATGTCAGCGGTGTATTTTCCATCCTTACTGAATGCTCATCCAAGATATACAAACTCATTCACTTGCTCCAGCACATCGTTACCAACCACAATCCTTGCATTCGTTCTGGTTTCTACCCGTTCAAAAGCCATGCTATCTATCAAATTGTCTAATCCAGTTCTACCTACCGTGTGAACGTGTAATCGACGAGGAAAATTTATATTACTATATTAAATATAAATTACACCGCAAGAAAAATTTCAACAACCTGAAGCGAACAGAAGACTAGCAACCTGTGGAAGCTTTAGAGAATTTCAAGCCGTAGTACCAGCCCGCGAAGCCACGACGTTGAGTTTCTGTAGCGCGAAGCAATGAAAGATCTATCTATTTATCTATCTATAACCTCACGCCAGATCCCTTGCGGGGTAGGCAGAGAGTACAGAGTTCCAACAGGTTCTTTCCTTACATACCTCTCTGGCTTCCTCGACTCTCATAGTTTGTCTCATACACGCTCGCCGGTTACGGAGACTCTTGACTTGAAAGATGAAAGATGAAAAGGTATACCCCGTTCCTATTTCTCCTTGTACAGGTAGCCTGTTTCCTTCTCTGGGATTCAAGCTCTTTACCAAATTGTATCATCAAACAGATTTACGTTTTGAAAAGATTTATTTTTAGCAATTATTTTGTCATCGTATCCGTTGTAATCCTTTTAGACTCAATGATGAATTCTTCATTGATATTGGGATCGTTAAAGTACGTCGCAACTCGATTTAATAATTTGTTGCGTATGTCCCTGACTTACCCCTATGTGGTTTTTGAAGTTGAAGTTACATCACCGACCCCTAAGTATCCCTTGTTACAGTCCAACAAAAGTTGAAAAACCTTGGTTTGACTTTAGTCTGCTAATTTTTCAGGGTTCCGGACTAAAATTACCAAATCGGCGATAAAAGTAACTTGCGTATGTATATACCTATGTCATCACGCTAGATTCCTTATCGTCTACGTAGAAAGTACAGAGTTCCAACAGGTTTTTTTCCTTATAGATCTCTCTGGCTTCCTCCACTCTCATAGTTCGTCTCATACACGCTCGCCGGTTACGGACTCTTGACTTGCATGGTAAGATAGTCTAGGTCTTTTGTATATGTATACCTCTTAAGCCCCTATTCCTATAAGAAATAGACAGAGTTGTACAGAGTACACCTATATTTTTCCGTGGATATAAGGTATTAATGTAACAGAAGGTGAATCTAATGCCATTGTCCCGTATATGTGGAAGCTTTAATAGTCTGTCGATTTAGCGTAGTGGTTAAGAGCTTAAACCGCTCCGCCCACTGTGCCTAATAGTCGCGGGTTCGGTTCCCGCACGGGCCAAATCTTTGTGTTATTAACAATTATTTGTTCCGGTCTGGGTATTTGTAAATTTTCATGTTTGTAAACGCACCCACGACATAAGAATAAATGTGTGGGACTACGTTTAAATAAAAAATAACTATATAAAGTTTATTTTAAAGGAGATGACAACTTCCTATTTTAATAAAAAATAAACGTTTCAATTGTTTTAAAACTATATTCAACATTTTAATGGCGTTTATTGTTTTCCTTTAGGTAAATAACTAGACCGATCGACTTTAAATGTGTATATTTATTATAGAACTATGGTGTACATAATTTAGAACCTCATACCGCTACTAAGATATTTTCATCGATTCCAACCTTTATCTATTCACACGAAAACAATAAGCACGATTCTACAATCCCAACGCAAATAATAAGTACTGAACCTTTCCCACAACCCCAACTCGCGTTTTCGCAGTATGTTGTTGTTTAATTAAAACATTTGTTTCGGCTCGTATGCCACTAGTTACGAAGTTTCGGCCGAGCAAACCGCTCACAACCCTTGCCCCGTACAAATTGGCTAACTGAGCTTTTTAATTGCTCATTTTGAAGTTTGCACTGTGTGGCGGATAGGAGTGGGTTTATATGGACCGGCTTGAAGAGCTTTGGAAAGCGCTTGTTTTTTCCCATGCCGTCGAATGCTCGAATGCAAAATATAAAGTAAAGATAAACAAGGCAAAAACGGTATATTTGATATTGCACTATATCTCTATTTATAGATTCAGAATTTTCTTTTTTCGTTTGACATCCCACGGTCTTACGAAGACATGATAGGATCCTACTCAATACGATAGCAATATAAAAATACATGAACCTCCATTTTTTTGGATGTAACATCCTTTATATTGATTTTGTTCGTATAAAATGTGACCTATTTCACCGGGGCCATGATAAAAAATCGATTGACACTTCATTTATCATCGGGTGATTAGTTGAGTCGCTACGGTGAAATACGCGTAAATACAAACAAACATAATATAGTCTGCTAAAAACATAACCCTTCCTTTTGGCTCTGCCGTAGTCGGATAAAAATTAAACGCATTTAGATAGATAGATAGATAGAGTACTCTTTATTGTACACCAGTGATATTAACAATTAATTACATACAAGAAAAAAAAATAAAAATAGGTTCAATTGGCGGTCTTATCGCTAAAAGCAATTTCTTCCAGACAACCAATGTATTGGAAGAAGCAACATACGGAATAGGGCAGTTATGTTGGCGTACACTATAAACCTCAATAATACATACTGTCATCATTTTACTTACATACATATCATAGTTATAATACAACATTATATACATACATATATACACATATAATACTATGCAAATATATAAATATATCTTACACACAATACAGAGAGTGTGCAATGAAAAATTTATAAATGAAGAATTTATTAATAAAGTTGACTAAAGTTTTTAGTCAACTTTATTAATAAATTCTTCATTTATAAATTTCCGCGTGGTTCCCGGCTTAGAATAGGACCAACCCATCTCATCCCATCGGGTGTCGTACAAGGCGACTAAGGGAAAACTAGGGAATGGGCAGCAGCGTTCCTTTAACACTTCGACGACCAATAACTGCGCTCGCCAACCCGCCTGCCAAGCGTGGCGAGTATGGCAAACACCCCCAATTATGGAAGAAAGTAGAAAAACCAGGCCCCTAGTCCCCGGCGGTCCTGTTCGTCCTGGCCACGGTAGCAGCCATGGTAACGACAGGACAAGGGGTGCTAAGAATCTCCGGCAGAGATTCGGCTACCACCAAAACCGAAAATTGGCCCTGGTGACATACAACGCACGCACATTGAGGACAGATGAGAAGCTAGTCGAGCTGGAAGAAGAGTTAAACAAGTTGCGGTGGAGTATTGTTGGTTTATCGGAGGTCCGAAGAGAGGGCGAGGACACGATAACCTTAAAATCCGGCAACTTGTTTTACTACCGGGAGGGCGAACAGCAGTCCCAAGGTGGTGTCGGATTTATCGTCCACAAGTCACTCATAAACAACGTTGTGTCCATCACTAGTGTGTCGAGCAGGGTAGCGTACCTGATACTCAGAATATCCAAAAGATATTCGCTGAAGGTCATACAGGTCTACGCACCGACCTCGGCATACTCAGATGATGACGTCGAAGTTATGTATGAGGACATTAGTAGAGCCATACATACTTCCAAAACACACTTTACAGTGGTTATGGGTGACTTCAATGCGCGGCTGGGCAAACGGGGCGATGATGAGTTGAGAGTGGGGCAATTTGGATATGGGCAGCGCAACCCCAGGGGTCAGAGGCTGGCCGAATTTCTGGAGAAAGAGGGACTCTTTATGATGAACTCTTTCTTCCAGAAGCCGCCTCATAGGAAATGGACCTGGATGAGCCCTGATGGTTCCACAAAAAATGAGATAGACTTCATCATGAGCACCAAGCGACAAGTATTTAATGATGTCTCCGTGATTCATAGGGTAAAAACCGGCAGTGATCACCGAATGGTCAGAGGCACATTAAATATTAATGTCAAAATGGAAAGATCGCGTCTGATGAAGTCTACGCTCCGACCCACTCATGCATATATCCAAAACCCCGAGAACTTTCAACTCGAATTGTCAAACCGCTTCGAATTGCTAGACAGCAGCGCATCAGTGGACGAAATCAACAACAGGCTGGTAGAGACTGTTCATACGGTCGGGTCCAAGTATTTTAAGACCCACCGTAAAAATAGGCCTCAAAAACTATCTGACTACACCCGAAACCTCATGGCTGAGCGACGTTCCATGACGCTCCAAACCTCCGATGATGCTAAGTCCTATAGGCAGCTTAATGGACAGATATTGAAGTCCTTGCGACACGACTTACGGTCCTTCAATGCAAGGCGTATTGAGGAGACCATAGAGCAGAACAAGGGCTCTAAAGTGTTCGCAAGAGACGCGTCTATTGGGCAGAGCCAGTTGACGAAGCTGAAGACGGAGGACGGAAACGTAACGTCAAATAGGTCAGAGGTGCTCAGGGAGATAGAGAGGTTCTATGGGCAGTTGTATACCTCAGTAGCTAAACCTGTTGTTGACTTGGTAAAAGACCCAAGAGCCAAGCTAACCCGACACTGCACTGAAGATATCCCGGACATCAGCCTGTGCGAGATTAGGATGGCTCTCAAACAACTAAAAAACAACAAAGCGCCGGGTGAAGACGGAATTACTGCAGAACTTCTGAAGGCAGGCGGATCGCCGGTACTTAAAGTCCTTCAGAGGCTATTTAATTCCGTCTTGCTTGAAGGGAAAACGCCGGAAGCATGGAACAGGGGTGTGGTGGTGCTGTTTTTCAAGAAAGGTGATAACACCTTATTGAAGAACTATAGGCCCATCACACTGCTGAGCCATGTTTATAAGTTGTTTTCGAGAGTCATTACAAATCGTCTCGAACGAAGGCTTGATGACTTCCAGCCTCCCGAACAAGCCGGTTTCCGGAAAGGTTTTAGTACCATAGACCACATACATACGCTGCGGCAGGTTATACAGAAGACTGAGGAGTATAATCGGCCACTATGCTTGGCGTTTGTGGACTATGAGAAAGCCTTTGATTCGATCGAGACTTGGGCGGTTCTTAGATCTCTCCAGCGATGCCGCATTGACTATAGGTACATCGAAGTGTTGAAGTGCTTGTATAATAACGCCACCATGTCAGTCCGAGTACAGGGGCAGTGCACGAAGGTGATCCCCATAAAAAGAGGAGTAAGACAGGGAGACGTCATTTCTCCGAAACTGTTTACGGCCACCTTAGAGGACGCCTTCAAGCTCTTGGAATGGCAAGGACTTGGCATCAACATCAATGGCGAATACATCACTCACCTTCGATTTGCCGACGACATTGTGGTCATGGCGGAGTCGCTGGAAGATCTAGGACGAATGCTCGGTGACCTCAATAGAGTATCCCAACAAGTGGGTCTTAAAATGAATATGGACAAAACAAAAATAATGTCTAACGTCCCTGTCGTACCCACCGCACTCACCGTTGGGAACTCTACTCTTGAAGTTGTCGACGAATACATTTACCTAGGACAGGCAGTCCGGTTAGGTAGGTCCAACTTTGAGAGAGAGGTCAATCGACGAATCCAACTCGGCTGGGCAGCGTTCGGGAAACTGCGCAACATCTTCTCATCCAAAATACCTCAGTGCCTAATGACTAAAGTGTTTAGTCAATGTGTGTTACCAGTGATGACATATGGATCAGAGACGTGGTCTCTTACAATAGGTCTCATAAAAAAGCTCAAGGTTGCTCAGCGAGCTATGGAAAGAGCTATGCTCGGCGTTTCTCTACGTGATCGAATCAGGAATGAGGAGATTCGTAGAAGAACCAAGGTCACCGACATAGCCCTCAGGATTAGCATGCTGAAGTGGCAATGGGCTGGCCACATAGCGCGAAGATCGGACGGGCGTTGGGGCAGAAAGATTCTAGAGTGGAGACCACGTATTGGCAAGCGCAGCGTAGGACGACCGCCTGCCAGATGGACCGACGATCTTGTGAAAATCGCAGGAAATCGTTGGATGCAGGTGGCATCGGACCGGTTACGCTGGAAAGCGATTGGGGAGGCCTATGTTCAGCAGTGGACAAGTATAGGCTGAAATGATGATGATGAAAGTTTTTAGACAATGTGTGTTACCAGTGATGATATATGGATCAGAGACGTAGTCTCTTACAATAGGTCTCATAAAAAAGCTCAGAGTTGCTCAGCGAGCTATGGAGAGAGCTATGCTCGGCGTTTCTCTACGCGATCGAATCAGGAATGAGGAGATTCGTAGAAGAAACAAGGTCACCGACATAGCCCTTTAGATTAGCAAACTGAAGTAGCAATGGGCGGGCCACATAGCGCGTAGATCGGACGGGCGTTGGGGCAGAAAGATTTTAGAGTGGAGACCACGTATTAGCAAGCGCAGCGTGGGACGACCGCCTACCAGATGGACCGACGATCTTGTGAATATCGCAGGAAGTCGTTGGATGCAGATGGCATCGGACCGGTTACGCTGGAAAGCGATTTGGGAAGCCTATGTTCAGCAGTGGACAAGTATAGGCTGAGATGATGATGATTAATAAAGTTTATAACAACGATAGTACCTGTACAATGTCTTACGACTGGTTTTAATATTTAACGCAATGACAGATTTGCCTACTACGGATAGAATTTTGACATATTTTGTATGGATAATCTGTCAAAACCCTACTGACAGTAAGTAAATCTTGAGTTGAATATTGAATCTGCTCATTAGAGCCTCAAACTAATTATAGCTTGTACGAGCTCGCAATCAAATGGCCTTGCCGAATTGCAATATTTTCTATTTACTTTCCGCAATCGGCAGCGCCTTGTTGACCACAAATCTTTTCGTTGTAAAATGTCGTTCCCGTACATTTTTCCGTTTTCGATTACCGTTAATGACTAGAATGTAAAATTGGCTGCAAAAGTGCAGGGAAGCTGGTCGACTACTTTGCACGTCGACTACGTTTCACACTAAGCGCATTGGGGCGGCTTTCAAGCATTTTTTTAAAACTAAACAACTGGAAAGAAAAAAAAAACTCTATCTATATCGTCACGCCAGATCCCTTGCGGGGTAGAGAGAGAACGGGGAGTTTAACGGGCTCTTTCCTGACAGACTTTTCAGGCTCCTTCCACTCTTATAGATCGTAAAAATAAATGTAATTTATTTATTTATTTATTTATTCTTTATGCACATATGTACATAGGCGGATTTAATGCCTGAGGCATTTTCTGCCAGTCTACCTTGAGGTGGTGTGGAAACAACTGTGGTAGGTGCTAAAAATGAGAAAAAAAAAGAAGGGAAAACAATAAGAAAGTAATATACCAATATATAATATAATACATAAATATATTATATATACATACACATATATGAACCAGATAGTGTGACATAACAACAAGATCTACTAACGTTTAGAAGATTCCGCCAACATGTTATGTAGTAGATAGACCTGCAGATTTTTTTTAAAAGTGGGACGATTGTTAGCCATCCTGAGATCTAGAGGCAATCCATTCCATAGAAGGATAGATTGGATAAAGAAGGAAGAGTGAATGAAATCAGTCCGATGAGAGGGACACTGAAGGAGACGATTATTTGAGGAACTTAGAGGTTTATCATGAGTAGAGCATAGGTACTGAAATTGGGAAGTAAGATAAGCAGGCGAGACAGAAGAATGGAGGATAGCGAATAATGTTGTCAAAGCCCTCAGAGCTCTGCGTTGCCGAATAGGAAGCCACTTTAAAAGTGAACGGTGCTCTGACACATGATCGTATTTACGCATATTGAAGACGAATCGAATGCAGTTATTGAGTAACCGGTCTAATTTATTGAGTTGATCTGCATTCAGGTCGAAGTAACACACATCACCATAGTCAAAAATAGGAAAGATTAAAGACTGCACAAGCATTCCTTTTGTATTGGGTGGGAGAAAATTTTTTAAACGATACAGGTATCGTAACGTTCGAGTAACACGTTGACTAACGGATGTGACTTGGGTCTGCCAGCTAAGCGTGGTGTCGATATGTAACCCAAGATCTTTTACGCTAGAACTTAGGGGGATGGCTGACCCATTGAACTCCAGTGCAGGCAGCGTACTAATGTTAATTTTGCTAATAAGCCTAGAGCTCCCCACAAAGATTGCATGACACTTCTTTGGATTTACCGCGACACCAAATCTGACGGACCAATTTTTAATTGTCTCAAGATCCCGATTTAATTTGCTGATGATATCACAAATTCGATCAGCACTATCCTGCGAGTATAACTGCAAGGCATACAGATGATACGCACATCGAAGTTCGGAGGTTATCAAATCAATGAAAATGGAAAACAAGAGAAGAGAAAGTATACCGCCTTGGGGAACGAATTATATCAAAGTAAAAAATATCTATTTTAAAGACAATCAAATTCTGCTCTTCGAGCTGATCTATGTGAACGGACGCTTAAGCATCCAACACATTGCCCTCAGAGGTAGTTTTATAATACCCCGTGTAGCTCAAACGTATCTCCGAATAGATGGCCAGCAGGATTTAGAATATATTTCCTAAGTAGGGTGGCGAAGATGTACACTCACATATCACCAACGATGTTAGGTCCCAATGGAAGTCGAGCCTTTATACCGTCAGATTTTCAGATTCCGGATTGCGACAAACATTTTTAGTAGTTAAAACACACTTCACGATTCAAAGCTAGGACATCGTGATTTCCACCTACAATATTTGCTACTAAACCAATAAAACAATCCTTAGTCCTCCTCCAGAATACGGAAAATTTCCATGAAATATCAATATCGGGGCGATTCTTATTTTTAGGTCATTGGGCCGGGTCAAATGATCGATCTTAGTTATTTTCCCGTTACGAAATAACGAAATGGAATCGGGAAACTCGTCACGTAAGCGATTAATCGGATTAGATGTCCAGACGAAGCAATTCTTTTCGTATAATTAAATTGTATTCTATTTGATATCTACCCCTATTTTCATGTGATATTGGGACCCAAATTGTGTACTTTATTATCACACCAATTTTCCGGTAGGGAGGAAAAGAATACAGAGTTCAAACAAGTTCTTTCCTCTCATCTTCTTTTTCCTTGTTCCCTCATTGCTGAGGATCGCGACCACGCACAAACAGTCTCCGTTGAGTGCGGTCATATGCGGAGTACCGCTTGATTCTTGCTGCTACCCACCGCGTTCTTTATTACGTCAAAACATTTTGCAGGTGCCCTTCCCAGAGTACGTCTACCGTCCATTTTGCCTAAAATAATCTTCTTCTCCAGATAATGCTTTGAAGACCGCATAATGTGTCCGAAGAAGCTAAGGTCTCTTTGTCGGCAGATCGTAGAGACCCATGTGGTGATTTTAAGATCTTTTAGTATGGACTCGTTAGTTCGTCATGGCAGTCAAAGGTATACGGAGCAACCTTCCCCAACACCACATCTCAAAGGCACCTATCTTACTGCTATCGTGGCTTCTCGCAGTCCAAGTTTCGGCACCATACTAAAATACAGAGAAGACCAGAGCTTGAACTAAGCGTAATTTGCTCTCATAATTCGTCTCATAAGATCTCGCAGTTTACGGAGACTCTTGACTTATCAATTAGTCCTGTAGCTTGCTTTACTTGACTTTTAGCAGTCGTTAAGTCGGTAGCAATCCTATACATCTCTCAAACAAAGTTGCGACTACCTGCCAACAGATGGCGCTGAATACAGAATTGACTATGATTCTCTACATACGTACATTACGATATGAGAGTTCGCACGACTCGTGACATTTATACAAGCCCCCGACAATAACTCTCGGGAAGTGGCCCCACCAGATAACACACCCATCTGGCTGGAAGATCTGTTTACCAAATTTTGACACTACTCCAATATAAAATGGAAATATAGCTAGCAGTGGACATGGCCAAAGTGTCTCACTGTTCAGAATCGATCATTTGTATCTGAAACAGTGCAAAGATTCGCATCCCAATATGTCTTACTCGGAGCATTTGAATCAGCTAACTTCATGCACAGTCGACTCACCGACTGACATCGCGTCGCGTATTTGTTTGTTCTGTATAACGGCAAGTTCAGTGAATGTAAAATCGAGATTCAGATAAAAATAAGGCATTTATTTCACTACAACTGTTTCAAATCTTATAGTTCTCGTTCATGTTTCATATCATTGTATCATATCAGTCATCCATTTTTAGCTCGCAGAAAGAAAATATTGACATAATGACTGAAACTACTAGCTAACTAGCCTCAAAAAAGACTACTTCCTCAGAATTTCTGATGGGAAATCTTAAATAAGACTTTGTTCCACCTAGGATTTAACTCAAGACCTCGTAAATGCCAGACACCAAGCTTCAGTATACCTACAGCAGTCAATAATTTATTAATCGATTTACGTATTAATATCGACTACAATAATTTACTAAATTACGTTTCACGTGTAGTAAATTGGCAATACTAATCGAAATATCAAAAGCCATTTCTAAGTTATTAAGCTGACATTTAACAGGAGGGCCTTGGTGTGAAATTAGGGTTAACATTTATTGAAATTTCCCTACTTCCAAGGAGATATTTCAAGAGGTGGGTCCACACGATTACTAATTAAAAAGAACTTGGGTAGATTTTATAGCAAACGCTTTACTTGATGGCAGCGTTTCGTTTTGGCGGGCCAAAAGATCCTTGTACGACTGTATTCATTAAGGAGCTATTAATTAAAATAATAATATAATATTAGCCCTGTTAAGAAACTGTCCTACCGTTGGGCACTGGCCTCCTCTCAAACTAAGAGGGTTCAGGCCATAGTCCACTACGCTGGCCCAGTGCGGGTTGGCGAACTTCACACACCTTCGAGAAATTCTTAGGCACGCAGGTTTCCTCACGATGTTTTCCTTCACCGTTAAAGCAAGTGATAGTTCATTTTTAATACACACATGCTTTCGAAAAGACAGAGGTGCGTGCCTGGGATTGAACCCGAGACCTCTGACTTTGCAGTCCAATGGTCTAGCCACTAGGCTATCACTGCTATAATTAAAATAGAATTAGTAAAAACTCTCTCGTTGGCCTAGTGGTAAATCATAAGTGTAGCGATCTCGAGGTCCTTAGGACCGCAGGTCAGAAAAAATGTAACTCTTCGATTGTAAAACTAGTGTTGTAAAAACGCTCGAGTTGGCGCTTAAACCGCTCGCGTCTTCAACGTGTTTTAACGCTTGTGAGCGTCGACTCAGCGCTAAACGCTCGAGTTCAGCGCTCATTTTTACAACACTATTTAAAACTTCTCACCTGGCAATATCGACCATAGGGGCGCTCGGAGCGCTGTTTGTGTGTGTGTGTGTATGATCTACGCTGTTAGCCGCGGGGTCCATACAGCTTCACAGGACATGAGGGCGAGCGTGCAACCACTACGCACGCCAGAAAGCCAAGAGGACAACTAGCTCAAGGGCGCCTCAAGGAGGAACGGCCTCGGCTTGGGCAGACGCTATGGGGGAGGACGTATACTAGGTGCCTGGCCGTGGTTCTCTGCACCGGCTGGCAGGCAAGGGATTCTTCAACCTCGCTGGCAAGGTCGGTGTCTGATCCTGTGTGCGTATTTGTATCCGAAAGAATGGATGTAAGGGCATCGGGAGGGTCGGTGAGAAGATGCCGCGGACGGCGGTAGCGGCTGATAGCTTGGAGCGCTGTGCGACCGCGGTGTTATTACCGATCACCAAGGTTAGGTTAGCGTTCAATAAAATGGGGTGAACGTTTGTAGCATTTTCGTATTCGAGCATCGCCTTGCTCTAGAAGGAACGTTAAGCCGAGTTGGAGGCCTTATAGGCGGCTTGATAAGTTCCAACAGCAGGTGGCCATGGTTAGATGTTTGTTACTCAATCACGCAAAAACGTCTCAACAGATTTAGATAAAATTTAACTCACAGATAGTTTATTACCTAGGTTAACACATAGGATACTTGTTATCCCGGAAAAATGTTAGATTTCTGTCCAAAGTCAAGTCGCGGGCAGAAACTAGTATTTTATAAGTACCATTGCTAAGTCTATTGAAAGCACGCATGCCCCATAAATGCTAATACATCAATCTAATAGACGTGCGGGGTCAGCAGTAAGCCTTGACGTATATAGCCTTATTTGCCCATAAAGCCTCGGTTTGAGTGCATTCGTTATGTGCATATACGGCGAATGACGTCAGAGTTAAGTAAGCAAAGTTTATAGCTGCGTTGGGCATTACTCAATCAAATTTTTAATAATAGGATCAATCAACTCCCTCGTTGGTCTAGTGGCAGAGCGCATCGCTTTGATCACGAGGTCCTGGCTTCAAATCCTAGATCGGACAAATGTAGTTTTTCTAGCGAAAACTTCTCAGTATAACTAGGCTCGCTCACTATTACATGGGACTTAACATCGTCGGCGAAAAGTGGGTGTACTCAATACACCTCTGCCACCCCTGCTAGGAGAATATAGGCGTGACGGAGTTTCTTTTTTTTAGGATCAACCAATTAAAATATTAATTGAAATTATATTAATCCCCTTAGGTACTCCGGAATAACAATGGCTTTCAAATGTCAAACGCCTCAGTCCCTCCCGTGACCTTGAGTGCTGTAGGTACTTGAAAGATTAGGAACTTAAAAACTAAAGGTCTCATAGCCGACGCAGCGCGACGGGAGCGCGACGGTGGCGCAGCTTGGGAGTTGTAATTTACTGAAATGTACGGGACAGGCCACACAGCGCAGTCCAGGTCGGCGCGACAGCAAACGTCATAACCGAACGTAACTGAGCGCTTCCGTGGCGCTCCCATCGCGCTCTGTCGGATATATGACCAAACCTTAAAACTAAACAACCTTAAAATCCGAAGTATTTTAATTGCAACTTAATTTTTTCACAATTAATTTTCACCCAAATCTGTTTTATAGTAATATTAAAAATTGACAGTAAATCTTTGGTCATGAACGGACAGTTCCCAAAACTACCTGAAAGAGAATCTTAGTTTATAGTAAATAATTTTTAATTTAAAAATACCTATTTATAAACAAGCCTATACAGCAAAAACACAAAGGAGACATCCTGCTTAGTTGAGGAGTTCCTTTCGGCTCTATCATCAGACCTTGGACACCATCCGGGTGAGAAGTACTCGTCAAGACAAATCCAACGAGCCCAAACACGGCGGGGCTGTATTGAGTAGTTGGGTAGTTCCATGGCGACTTTTCGGCTTTATCATCAGACCCTGAATACTATCTAGTTGTATAGTACTTGTAAATACCAAGCTTAAACACGAGGAGGTTACATTGTATAGATCCTATGGCCACCTTCCGACTCTATCATCAGACCAGCTCCATGGTACCATATTATTTCATTGTCAACGACTTTACATACGTATGCGAAATTTCAGCTCAATCGGATACCCGAAAATGCTTGAACATTCACAAGATTTGAACCGGAAAGACAGACAGACATACAAACATTGCAAGTTAAAAGAAGCAAGTTAAAAGCTTGTAAAAATATAGATGAACACCATTACTCCTATATCTCCCTAGCAGGGGTAGTAGAGATGCACTAAGTACCGTCACTTTTTGCCGTCGGTGTTAAGTCCCATGTAATAGGGGGCTAATGCCATTATACGGGGCACAATGCCCGACTCCGGATTTATACTGTTTTTTTTTCTGTAGAAAAATTACATTTTTGTCCGTTCGCACCCAGGACCAGGTACTCGCGAATTCGTTCGCGTGATTTTTATATGTTTAGGCATTTTGTAGATAACGTCACTTTTACACTAGGATTGATTGTGTAGTGGAAGCGTTTACAAACATGAAAATTCAAATACAAAAATACCTAGACCGAAACAAATAATTGTGGCCCACGCAAAGATTTGTCCCGTACGGGTATCGACCCCGCGACTATTCCCAGTGGCCGAAACGGCTTAAGCTCTTAACCTCTGCGCCAAATTATCGTTTATTATCGTCGTCGTGACGTTTTCAACTTATCAGCATGAGTTTCAAAATGAAAGCAGGATAAATGCGAGCTCTGCGGAAAATGTGCGGATAATCAAAGTGACCGACCGCGTTCGCAACATAGTAAAAAAGTGTGTCATAATATAATATTAGCCCTGTTAAGAATCTGTCTCACCGTTGGGCACGCGCCTCCTCTCAAGTTGAAAGGGTTTAGGCCATAGTCCACCACGCTGGCCCAGTGCGGGTTGGCGAACTTCACACACCTTCAATAAACTCTTGCATGCAGGTTTCCTCACGATGTTTTCCTTCACCGTTAAAGTAAGTGATAGTAAATTTTTTCATACGCACATGCTATCGAAAAGACAAAGGTGCGTGCCTGCGTTTGAACCTGAGATCTGTGACTTTGCATTCCTACGGTCTAACCACTAGGCTAGGCAAGAACGCGTGAAGGTATGAAAAAAAATATCGGCCTAAAGACAGACAACTTGGTCCAGTGGTGGATCAAGCAGTCACGGCTTCGAATCCCGAACGGGAAATTTTTTTGTGTGTCCCACAAATATTCATTTCGGTCTGGGTGTTCGTTAACATGAATATCATGTTTCTAAACGCACCCACGGCACAAAAATAATAGTATACCTCCATGATTACTAAGAATTATTCCTGACCGTTTAAAAAATAAAGATGAAAAATGGTCTGAAAGATAGTATCGATGTAAAGATGAGAAAGGATATGCTCCGATGCTTCGGGCATATAGAGAGAATGTCGGAAGAAAGAATGATGACACAGATATGCGATACTGAAAGGATGTAAGTACATAAGATAAAGACTATCTTACCATAACCACATAGATAGAGTCATATCTGAAGGGCTATTCGAGAGACTACGTAATCGGCGAGCGTGTATGAGACGAACTATGAGAGTGAAGGAAGCCTGAGAGGTATGTAAGGATAGAACCTGTTGAAAATCTTTACTTAATGCCTATCTTTAACGGGTTCTGGCGTGATGATATAGATAGACAGAGAGACCATGACCAACAGACCACGTCTTATCTGAAGTACAAGTCAAGAGACTCCGTAAACGGCGAGCGTCAATTCTACGAACTATGAGAGTGGAGGAAGCCAGAGAGGTCTGCAAATAAAGAACCTGTTGTAACTCTGTACTTAATGCCTGCCTTAAAGAAGCTCTGGTGTGATGATATAGATAAATAGATAGACAATGACCAAAGAAACTATGTCTTATATGAAGAGCAAGTCAAGAGTCTCCGTAACCAGCGAGCGTGTATACAAACTATGAAAGTTGAGGAGGCCAAAAACATACCTGTTGAAACTCTGTACTTAATACCTACCTTGAACGGGATCTGGCGTGATGATAAAGATAGACAGATTAATTTATTTAATTCGTTTGTATTACAGATCTTTTCCAAATTAAACACGGCATCCACGCAATAAAATGGCCGCCATAAAACGAAAAGATGTTAAGTTTAAGGATACTAAAAAGGGAAGTAATTAATTAAATCGTTGAGAAAACATGTCTGTCCCTTGTTACTTAGCTTCGTCCATTGTTATCTCTTCTCTTTTAAAACATTCGATGTTTTATCAGAGATCTGGCAAAGCTTTTTATAAAGACTTTTAGTCTTTTATCGAGGATTGAGGTTCGAGGATTTTTGGTAAAGGTAATTCTTATTTTGTACATTTGAATTTTTATTAAATGTTTTGAATGCCCTTTTTTTAAAGTAATTATTCGTCTGTTGTACCCAGACCGAAACAAATATTTGTGGATCACACAAAGATTTGTCCCGTGCGGGGAGCAAAGCCACGACTATTCGACCCAGTGGTCGGAGCGACTTAAACTCTTAACCACTGCGCCTCTTGAGGGCTTGAGGTATGTTTCAGTTCTTACTGAGCTCAAGGGTGCTATTAAATCTAAGAAACGTATTTTTTTTTCTCTCTCTATCTATCTATATCATCACGCCAGTTCCCTTGCGGGGCAGGCAGAAAGTACAGAGGTCTCACAAGTTCATTCCTTACAGACCTCCCTGGCTTCCTCCACTCTCATAGTTCGTCTCATAAACTCTCGCCACTTACGGAGACTCTTGACATATCCTTCAGGTAAGACACTGACAAGACAGGTTAGGTCTTCTTTGGTACCTACATGCTTCCATTAGTTTTTTTTCATACATAATGCAATTATATTTGTTTCCCTATTCTCAGCTCCAAACATATAAATGTCCGACAATGGAAATTATGGCACTAGCGATCACCTATCTCAGTTTAACCAAGTGAATTGCTTCTTAACCTTGGATATCGCTCGAATAACACGGACTCCCTGCGCTACGATCACTACCCCATTAAATGCGAGATAAATATACTTTTTTGAATTCCACTTGTGTATAAAAGGAAAAGAATAGCGAAAACAATTCAAAATGCTGGGCGCCCGCCATGCTGGGGTTAAATAATTTCATTTAGGTCACCGGGAAACACTAACTTAACTATCACTTGCTTGAACAGTGAAGGAAAACGTCGTGAGGAAACCTGCATGCCTAGAAACCGAAGCGAGAAATCGAAGGTGTGTGAAGTTCGCCAACCCGTACTGGGCCAGCGTGGTGGAATATAGCCTAAACCCTCTCAGTTTGAGAGGAGGCCCGTGCCCAACGGTGGGACAGTTTCTTAACAGGACTAATATTATTATGGGTCAAATCTTGCACACTGAAATAAAACCACTCCTTCCACTTATCCAGCGCAGTTGAAATTTGACATGTTTGTTCAGATCCGATGACAATGTATTTTATGGTTGGCATGACCTGAATCTATACCTAGGGTTGGCTCCAGACAAGAAGACAACAGCATAGACACAATTTTTTTATATACTCATTTAATTTTGATTGGCTGTTGACAACACAGGACAAATCTATTTGTGACCTAAAAATATTTCTTTCGATCTGGGTGCCTGTAAATGTGAATGTCATGATTGTACGATACAGGAATAATTTCTAGTATGGGGCTACATTAAGAAAAATAACAATAATAAATGACCGCGTTTAATCTGAAGGGCAGGTCAAGAGTCTCCGTAACCGGCGAGCGTGTATGAGACGAACTATGTGAGTGGAGGAAGCCAGAGAGATCTGTAACGAAAGAACCTGTAAGAACTCTGTACTCAACCGGCGAGCATGTATAGACGAACTATGTGAGTGGAGCAAGCCAGTGAGATATTTAAGGAAAGAACCTATTGGAACTCCGTACCGTCTACCTACCCCGCAAGGGATCTAACGTGACTATATAGATAGATAAAATAATAATAACGCACCTTCAGAACAATAGTGACTTACCTCGAAAAATCAAGGTTTTGGGAAACTAATCGCGTCCCTTCAGAACCGAGCGGCGCCGGTAGAGGGAGGAAAAGTGAAAAAGACCGAAGTATCGTATTTCTTAATAAAAACGCTGCTGTTTTAATATTCACCAGATAGACCTTCCAATGGCTGTCTGTAACCGTAACTCAATTTCTTAGATTTTTGAGTTAGGTCTATACCGTTCTGAAGATGCGATACTATCAGCCTATACTGTTTAAATGCTTGGCCTTCTCTCATAAATCCAGGTAAAAAAGAAAATTTAATAATGATCTTTATTTAAATATCTCGTGTGTAGGTACTCCAATCGCATACATATCATTCCACAAATATTCCACGAAGTAATCGTAACGCGGCGCGTTTGGTAATAGAATAAGTGCCCAGAAGACATTTAGTTAAGGAAATAATTGGACAGATTTCAGATATTGAGGGACATTTTAAACGTTCAAAATTGCGGTGCCGATTTAATTTAGAACGGTGCGAATGATAATGGTTTTAAGTTAAGTTTTGGTGTGTGTTTGGTTTTGTGACTTTCGCTGTGTATTGTTACTAAAATAAATGCATGGCTGCCTTGTTGGTCTAGTGGTGAATAATGTGCATCGAGGTCCTGGGTTCAAATACTAGGTCAGCAAAAGTGTAATTAGTCCGGAGTCTTGCATTGGCAATAAGCTCGCCCCCTATCGCTCGCCTCATCGTCTGCAAAAAGTGGGCGTACACAGTCTCTGCCACCCCCGCTTGTGGAATATAGGCAATATGGTGTCTGCTGTTAACACGCTTTTTTAATTCCAATAATAACCTGAGGTCCATAAGAGAAGAAGCTGTTAAACCTCTGTACTGCCTACCCTGTAAGAGATCTGGCGTGATGATATAGATAGAGATTAACTTTTTTTAATCGTATTCAAAAACTGACAATTTTAAGTAATATAACAAGCGACAATTTTATCTAATTGAACGAATGTCATTCCATGATTCTAGGACGAATAATGTGTTGTGCGATCACGGCGTCCTAGGTTTACATCCCTGGCCGGACAAATGTAGTTTTTACCATCGAAAAACTACCAGTATGAGTCTCGAATCTGGAATTGTGCCAGGTATATGGCAATAGGCTCGACCACTATTACATGGGACCTAACGTCGTTGGCAAAAATTGGGTGTACACAGTACACCTCTGCCACCCCCGCTTGGGGAATAAAGGCGTGACGGTGTAAACATAGTGCTACTTTTTTACTTCAGTAAACTTACCAACGAGTAATTGTAATTTTCTTATATTTTCTTACAAAATTAACACCGTTACGCCTATATTCCCCAAGCGGGGGTGGCAGAGGTGTACTGTGTACACCCACGTTTCGCCGACGATGTTAGGTCCCTTGTAATAGGGGGCGAGTCTATTGCCATACACCGGGCACAATTCCAGACTCTAGACTAATACTGGGAAGTTTTTCGTTAGAAAAACTACACTTTTCCGACCTAGGACTTGAACCCAGGACCTCGTGATCACAAAGCGATGCGCTTTGCCACTAGACCAACAAGGCAGTCTAAATTATTATTGCAAATCTAATTTCAATAAAACCACCCTTATTCCATAATTAAACGCCCCCAAAACGTAATTAGGGTATCGAAAAAAAACTCAAAGAAACGACTGCCAAATTACCCAAGGACGGATCCTAACTTATCTAGAACCAATTTAACTAAAGGTTTGATCAAATAGCCGACGCAGCGCGACGGGAGCACGACGGAAGCACTCGGCTACGTTCGGTGATGACGTTTTCCGTCGCGCCGAGCAGGGCTGCGCTGTGTGGCGTCTCCTGTACATTTCAGTACGTTACAACTTCCCAAGCCACGCCACCGTCGCGCACTCGAAGCGGTGCGTCGCCTATGTGGCGATACCTTAAAACTCATTTTGTAACAAAAACTTACAGATCTTTAGGAATCGGAAACGAAAAGAACCTTTTTTGTCTTCGCTACCAATTCGATTTTGTTCATTAGGGAATGTGTCTGCCACAGCTTATAGAAGCAGCCGGCTCACTCGGATGTAAGAATAATAAGTTTATTTAAGCAAATCATCAGCCACTGCCACAAGGACCTTCCAGAAAGATTGCCATGACGACCCGTTTTGTGCTGTAAGCCTAAGTAATCCAGCTTTTACACGTGACCTTTACCAGGTCATCGGTCCACGTAATCGCGAAACACCAAAAATGTTTAACTATGTCAATTCGGTCTTTTATTTTCTTCAACGTAGCTAACATTTAAGTGTAAATTCAGTACCCTTGGGTGCCATTGAACAGAGTTAATAATAAAACTGGACAGTATTAAACTCTAAATAGTGTTATCATTGCTGTTTTATGAATACGCGTGTAAAAGACGTGTGAATTCTTCATCTGAACCGTGTATATAACAAGATTTTTGAAAGAATTACAAAAAAATCTTACAATCTTATGGAACAATCTATTGACATTAGTGGGAAATTGGCACGAATTTGTATTTATATTAAAAAAAAATTATATTTAACAAAAAGTAACTTTTCTTCATAAGTAACGTTAATTATCAAAATCAAAAATGAATATCATAATATACACGTATTTCCGTGTCCTTGAGATTTATTTCAAAAGCCAATGTAAGTATAAAGTGCGTCAGCTATTAGTAATAAGCTGTGCATATACTCCTGATAATTTCATAAATTCTGTTCGTGACCAAGGTCGGAGAAGCCCTGGGAACTGAGTCAATGAAATTATTCTGGTTCATGACGTTAGAATACTATCTACCTATATCATCACGCCACATCCCTTTGGCTAGGCGACGTAACTCAAAGGAGGTGTGGCCAGTCACTTAGTACGAACAGGTTGACGATAGCATAACGCTATCGAGTTGATTTGCCTTTCTTTTCCACTAGAAATTTAAATTTACTAAGCTATTTATTTAAAAAGTCCTATTTAAAAACAAGATTTTATACAAGGAAGATATCTTTCTTAATTGAGGAGTTCCTATGGCTCCTTTTCGGCTCTATCATCAGATATCTGGGTCTAAAGTGCTCGTCAAGATAAATCCAACGTGCTTGTGTGTTTGAATGATTTATGCTGTTAACCGCAGGGCCTTTACAGCTTCACCCAACAAAAGCCCAAACACGGCGCGGTTATATTGAGTAGTTAGGTTCCATTGGCCATCCTTCGGCTTCATCGCCAGACCCTGACCACTATTTGGTGTATAGTACTTGTCGATACTAATCTAAGACGCCTTAACATGAAGGGGTTACTTTGCATCATTCACATGTTCCTATAGCCACTTTCCAACTCCATAATCAGACCAGCTCCATGGTACCATATTATTACATTAGAATCAGAATCAGAATATTTTTTATTCATGTTAACCATTACAGTATTTATGAATCGTCAGAAAAGTAACAAAGACTCTACCACCACTTCGGAATGTCATTCCTGTGGAGAAGAAGGGCAAGAAACTCCACGGTTACTCTTTTAAAAAAGTATTTGTACATTTTCTTTTTCCATCTACATTTTGTTGTGGGATATGGGAGAACGGTGTAGGCTGGTCTATCAGGTAGGTCTAAGTTAAATTATACCAATTATACTATTCATGTGAATGGCTACATGGTTCCCTCATTTACAGAGAAAGAAATGAGAAAAAGGTAACATTTTACTAAATAAATAGAAGGAAGAGAGGGAATATTAAATAATAATAGCTAAACAAGTTGTCCATATTCAATCAAGTGGAGGTGGAACAGCCCCTATGCAAGTATTTTTGTCTTTTAAATAATCATCTAGCGTATAATAAGCTTGCTTACTAAGCGTACGTTTAATACAAGCTTTAAATTTATTGTCACTAAGTTTAGTGACGTCAAGAGGAATTTATTATATAATCTAACACATGAAAATAGTGTGAATTTTTGACAGACGAAATTGCGGTTGATCTAATTTATTTCTATGTCGCGTATTATAGCAATGCCTATCGCCTAGCTGATTAAACAGATCTATATTTTTTCTTGTATACATTATGTTTTAATAAATATACTGACATGAGACCGTCATAATATTGGCTTCTTTAAACAATTCTCTGAGAGATTCGCGACTACCTAAGTTATAGATGGCTCTTATAGCCCTTTTTTGCAAGATAAAAATAGACTCAATGTCAGCTGCCCTACCCCACATTATCATTGTATGCCAAATTTCAGCTCAATTGGATACTTGCAAGTGCTTGAAAAATGGATCAACAAGATTTGAACCGAAAAGACATCCGATATAATAATATCAGCCTATACCTAGACCTATTAGGTCATACTCCACCACGCGGACCCAGTGCGGATTGGTGGAGGCAGGTTTGTGGCCAGCTGCTGTTGGAACTTATCAAGCCGCCTTTTAAGGCTTCCAACTCGGCTTAACGACTAACACATTAAGTGGTAGCCGGGACCAACGGCTTCACGTGCTTTCCGAAGCACGGAGATGCTCGAATATGAAAATGCTTCAAACGGTCACCCATCTCAGGCCGACCGAGTCAAACGCTGCTTAACCTTAGTGATCGGTAAGAACACCGCGGTCGCACAGCGCTACGAGCGCCTCCTTGTAAGTTAAATAAAAGCATGTAAAACTTCTAAAGGTACGGCCAAACCAATGCGTCCAGCCGCGTCCGTGATGGCGTGCACGGTGGCGATCAGTACCTGCAGTAGTATTTCTATTGATACCAACGCGTCCTGCTTTCTCCACGCGCGATCGTAAGGAGATAGGTACTGATCGCCACCTCGGCCCCTTGACCTTACCCTAATTTAAATTTACTAAGCAAACTTGAACGTGAACTATTTGCCCCAAATTTCTCATACACCAGAAACAAGTAATAAGGGAATAGGTATCTCAAATCACGTCATTGATATAAAGATCACAAATCCCTCAACTTTAGTACGCTGGGACCCAATCATTTAAACTGAGGGTCGACCGACATAGTTTTGGAAACTATCGGTTTGAAGCGAAGGATAGGAAGGGGCGTACCTTACTTACGATAAATTTGCTATTTCATACCTATAGAGTACGCTTAGCTTGTATGTGATAGTTGTTAGTCTTTAAGTCAAGTCGTTAAGTCAAGTTGGAATCCTTATAGGCGGCTTTATAAGTTGAAACAGCAGATGGCCACAAACCTGACTCAACAGCACCGCCCTGAGTCGGCGTGGTGTATGACCTAACCTAACCTAACCTAGAGTTGTTAAAAAGACCTATGCTTAGCAATGGACTGTAACACAGGTCATATAACCTAGCTCAGGAGTCAGGAACTTCATAGAGTTGTGTATAATATTTTATGTGAATTATGATTTATTCTTTTTATGTATTACATTATAAGGAGAAAATATTAGTCTTATTTGTTTAGTGAAGAGAAAGAATATGGTGCAAACTTTACATACCAATAACGACAGGAATCTATTGCGAAATTGGAAAGTCACGTTCATCACTTTTTTTCCTTATTCATTTACATTTTGAAATTTACACCTTTGCAGATTTATTATCAAAACAACACAAGGTTTCGGAATTGAAAATTGTATTTTCCTCTAAAACTCCATCCCTTTGTACAACACAAAATTAACCGAACTTTGGCAAGATCTCTCTTGTATTTTTCTACAAAAACTCTATCTTAAACATACCTAAATGAAACACAATGTTAGCTTCTCTTGACTGATCTTTGACAGTGATAAGACAAAGGTAAGATGTTCGTAGATAATCTTGTCGAATGTTTTTCTTTGGGTAAAGTTTGACGTTTTGAAGAAGACCCGCCATTACTGCTAATGTAGTTGCGTGGTTATTTGTTGGGATAAGGGCACTTAGCTTAGAAGGATGAAAAATTTTGGAGGTATATGAAAAAAAATATGAACACATTAGTATTTGTTCGGATTTAGTATAAGACTGCTCTTAACCCCCGACGCAAAAGAGGCGTTATAAGTTAAACGCATGTATATGTGTGTCTGTCTGTGGCATCCTATCTCCTAAACGGATGAACTGATATACAAGGTGTAACACCATAAACGCAAGACCTGAAAGTAGTTTCCAACCATTTATAATGTATATGACATTTTTTTTAAATTTGCAAAAAAAAAAGCTTTTACTCCTTCAGTGCGCTATAAAAAATTACATGTATTCTTGATTCACAGCAATAAAGAGATTTCAAATGCATTCCTAAAACGTATTTCTGAAAACGCACATACACACGTACAAGTTTCATTGTTAATTCAGGTATAAAAGTGCTTAAAAAAGGGTAAAAACCTTTAAATTTGGAAATTTGGTTTTCGTTTTGAATTTATGAAGCAATTCTCTAATCGGGGTGTCTGAGGTCTTGCGTTATTAACATTACACCTTATATAGGTCAATTTTTTGAAACAGGGCACTAAGGGCAGCAACCTCAAACGTTGTAGCTGTTCTTCTCTCTAACTTTTAAGGCATTTGCATTTCCATATTTTGAGAATAAGGAACAGTCAGCAAGAAAATAGGCAATTTACAAAAAAACTTGTTTAATAACGATCCTGTTTCATAAAAGAATCAAATCTTCTATTGGACCAACTGAAGTTAGTACTTCAACCTCAGTTGGTCCAATAGAAGATTTGATTTCTCAAAAGTCATAAAAAATCTTTTTCCATACATTTTGTAGGAAATCATCGTGGCTTCGATACTTTAAACCCTGTATACATTGGATTGACTCATTTTTTAGGGTTAAAGCTTGAAAATAACAAAAGAGGGTAATCACTGAACCAATTCCTCTCATTATTACGCAAGGATTCTAGAAGTTTCAATACAACAAAGATACAGTATAGTTGCCAAGTCCTTTGTTGCAAATTTTCAAAACGTCCTTCCTTCGTTCCTTTCAAATGTCAAATTGCTTTGTTCCTTGTTCAGTTAGCCGTCAATGTTGACTTAAAGAAGTCAATCTTGTAATTTAACTAAACATCCAATACGAATGTTCTTTTAAGTACGATCTTGCCTTGAAACGAGCGGGCTCTGTTTAAGTTTAATCCCTTGTCCAATTTAAAAGAAAAATATCGTAAGCCGATTTTTTGATGTAATCCTCTCGGGTATTTTACTTTATATATATAGTGAAGTAGTATAATTTGGCGACAGCTGAATTTATAGATCTATAGGGCTAGATGGGCGACAAGATTTGTGTCGCGCGGAATAAAAATTTTGTATTCTTTTGTAAAATCAGAGATGGGCAAAAAGCAATCAGATTAATGATAACAATTGCATTTTGTAATATTTAATCATGATTTAAAAATAAAAGTGTAATCGTAATCGTTGAAGATTACAAAATGTAATCGTTAATGATGAATACACCATCACGCCTATATTCCCCAAGGGTGGTGAATCAATAATCTGATTAAATTTTGCTCATCTCTGTATACAAGTCACAATAGTCTTGGCTTAACGTCAATTCAATTCTTGTCAATGTTATCAAATACAAATCTTAAAATGAATTTTCTGATGTCATACTTTTGTCGCGACACGCCATGCTAGCGCGTAAGGCAAAATGTTTATCCCACGCCTAGGGCGACAAGGTCAGTGACAAATGTCTTGTAGCGTCGAAGGTGCAAAGCTGATCGTAAGGCTCTCTACTGACATGCGACGTATGTTCACAGATAACTTGTGAATTCATATAAAATTATTTTGTATTCGTCATACCTACTATTTTCTTACCCAAAAAAGTCATTTAAAACCCTTCTAAGGCCCGTACAGAACGTAAATCAGTCGTGAATCTGGTTTAAAAAACAGTTTTTTGAGCTAATATATTAGTTCTAAGTAATTTGGCTACGGGGGTCTGAGGTATCAGTTGATTTTGGAAAAGAGATCTCTTGCCCAAAATAGTTTGGGAATCCCTGGTTAAGACCATAGTCCACCACGCTGGCCCAGTGCGGGTAAGCGAACTTCACGCACCTTCGAGAAACTCTTAGGCATGCAGGTTTCCACACGATGTTTTCTTTTACCGAAATAAAAGTAATTTCATTAAATTGAAAATGAATAACAGGTAGTGGAACCCAGAGAGTTATGTAAGGATTCTTTCCTGTTGGAACTCTGTACTCTCTCCCAAACCCGCAAGGGATCTGGCGTGATGATATAGATAGATAGAGATAGTGTCTATTAAATAATCATGCAGTCGTGGGAAGCAGACACGGAGACAATATTTATGTAATACATACACATTTTTCTACATCTCCAGTGATATTATTAAATTAACCTTTACTCTCACGTTGATGGGCCTTCCAGGAATCGAGGAGTTTCGCACCCGTGCGCCCCCTGTTTTCACCCCCCTATAATTTAAGCGCGTCTTTGCCTCTTTTTACGGCCCCTCAGCACGGGGCATACTTATTTTTAATATATATATATACATATATATATATATATGTCGGCGCATAAAGATCAGCTGGCCGTGCAAAAACAGTGGCATCAGCAGAGCCGACGCCACTATCGTTATTATCAGGCTCACTCATTTGCAAATAACGAAACAACTTATAAAGCACTTATAATTATTTTAATAGCACAACAGCAATATCCTAGTCACAGTTTTAATATTAAAGATAATTATGATAACTCACACGGTGCTCCAAGGAACGGCCTTCCTCGAGCAAAGTCCTCACAATAATGTGTCTTCACAACCGACCCACAATACAAGTTTTCAAAATGGCGTTGTGATTTCAATACACTTTCAAAATTGTAATACAATTCTTAATAAACTTAATCTATAATTAATTATTTGCTTACATTTATTCTTTAGATAATTTAATAAGCTATTTCTAATACTAAAATATTTAGATTCAGCTTAAAACATTTAAACGCCTACAACACCAGTCGTTTTCGACTCTTTTAATTATTTTAATAATCAATTGTTGTGATTGTTTTAATGTTAATAAAGACACCTAGATACTAATTCATTATTGTTTATAAACCACAACATGAATTTAGCATTGACTCATTATTTTTACAATCAATATTTAAACAATACAAAAACTAAACATAATAAATAATATATATATATATTAAGTACCCGTCCGCCCCTTCTGCAATGAAAGCATTATTTTTCAAAATAAATGTATATTGTAATTTGAATTTTATTTCACTGTTACTACAATTTATTTTGAGTTGATAACTATATTTTTTTTTCCAAAACTGTATGTTGACATAGACGATAGGAGGGGCGAAAGGATTCAGTTAGGCTATCAGAGGTGAAACATAGGGGCGAACGGGTGCGAGACCAATCGAGGTATGAGAAAATAGGTCATACTCGATCACACGGACCCAGTGCGGATTGCTAGAGGCAGTTTTGTAGCCACCTGCTGTTGGAACTTATCAAGCCGCCTATAAGGTATGTTGACATAGACTACAAGAGTGGCGAACGGGATTATTTTAACTTTTAAGGGGCGAACGGGTTCATTTAGGCAATCAGGGGTGAAACATACGGGGAACGGGTGCGAGACCAATCGAGGTATGAGAAAATAGGTCATACTCGATCACACGGACCCAGTGCGGATTGCTGGAGGCAGGTTTGTAGCCACCTGCTGTTGGAACTTATCAAGCAACCTATAAGGCTTCCAACTTGGGTTAACCACAACATTAGTTAACGTGTCTTCCGTAGTACGGAGAAACTCCTAAATGAAAATTCTACGGACGGTCACCCATGTCAGATTGACCGAGCTGGACGAAGGTTAACTCTTGTGATCTCAAGAATTTATTCATTTAGCGTAGGTTGCTTTGCTTACCGATACCCGCACGCGACAAATCTTTGTGTGACAACAAATATTTGTTTCGGTCTGGGGGAATGTTATTTGTAATACTGAGTTCTTAGATTTACGCGAATATTACACATGAAATAAAACTATTCTTAGGATTTTATCGCGGTTTATTTGTGATAAACCGCGATAAAGGTTGGTTAAGTTGGTTAAGTCAAGAGTCTCCGTAACCGGCGAGCGTGTATGAGACGAACTATGAGAGTCGAGGAAGCCAGAGAGGTATGTAAGGAAAGAACCTGTTGGAACTCTGTACTCTCTGCCTACCCCGCAAGGGATCTGGCGTGAGGTTATAGATAGATAGATAGAACTTCAGAAGCCTTAAGCCATAAGGCGCAGCTGGCCATACATAACGGAGTTCTTGTCCCAACGCTGTTATATGGTAGCGAGAGCTGGGTATGTAAGAAGGAGAATGAAAGTAGGATAAATGCGGTAGAAATGCGAGCTCTGCGGAAGATGTGCGGAGTGAAGCTGACCGACCGCATTAGCAACAGCATAGTAAGACAGCGAGTAGGTATGAAAGATAGTATCGGTGTAAAGATGAGAAAGGGCATGCTCCGTTGGTTCGGGCATATAGAAAGAATGCCAGAGGAAAGAATGACAAAACAGATATACAATGTGAAAGTGGAAGGATGCAGGTATCGGGGAAGACCTAGACTATCTTACCACGACCAAATAAACCGAGTCTTATCTGATGGAAAAGTCAAGAGTCTCCGTAACCGGCGAGCGTGTATGAGACGAACTATGAGAGTCGAGGAAGCCAGAGAGGTATGTAAGGAAAGAACCTGTTGGAACTCTGTACTCTCTGCCTACCCCGCAAGGGATCTGGCGTGAGGTTATAGATAGATAGAACTTCAGAAATAAACCGTTATTCGTAATGTTTGGGTGTAATTTTGTAATTGTAGATTACTATTATCTTACATATTTTTTTTATAGTTGGAATCGATTCAGCTGTCGATTTAGAGCAAACTACTTTCAGGTCTTGCTTTAATTACGTTACACCTTGTATATGTATACAATATTTTTGTCCCTTTATTTACACATTTATATTACATAATTACATAATGAGCGCTCGTAGCGCTGTGCGACCGCGGGGTTCTTACCGATTACCAACGTTAAGCAGCGTTCGACTCGGTTGGTCCGAAATAGGTGACCGTTTGTGGCATTTTCATATTCGAGCGTCTACGTGCTTCGAAAGGCACGCTAAGCCGTTGGTCCCGGCTACCACTTAATTTGGTAGTCGTTAAGCCGAGTTGGAAGCTTTAAAGGCGGCTTGATAAGTTCCAACAACAGGTGGCCACAGACCTGCCTCCACCAACCCGCACTGGGTCCGCGTGGTGGAGTATGACCTAATCTCTCTCACCCTTATTAGTGAAGGAAGACCTTTGTCCAGCAGTGGACAATATAGGCTGATATTATTATTACATAATTAGGTATTTACTGTATTTGTAATATGCAGTATACGCGATTGCGTCAGCATTAAGGGTAAAAATTTTATGAACAATAAATAGTAGCTGAGGAGGCTTTGGCTGAAAATCAGCCTTGGGAGAGACTTTGTTCCCTCCAACACATGCTGAGCCCAATGCCTTTCGGCACAGCTCACACCGAGGCAAACGTCACAAGTAGCATTAGCAGCTTTTTATATATTATATATATATATATATACAGATTAAATATTAGTCACACTTCAAATTGAGAATAGATTAATATTGTTTGTCTTTAATATTATTTGTCTATAGTCTTCCTGAATGTCAAAATATGAAAGAGTTTTTACAAAAAACATCGTTTACAGAGAAGTTTCGTATCATTAATTAAATTATCGAAATATATATGTCAAGTTCAATGGACAGGAATTTCTTTGAGTTTCAAATAAAAAAAATTAATAAGGGGTGTTCTTTATTTTAATATTTTTTGTTTTTTTTTTTATTAATTTCTAATAATTTGTTTGAAAAAAATAGACAAATTAACAGTGTAGCCTTGGCAAAATCTGTGATTATAGTAGTATAGTCTTTGACAATAGAAATTTATAATTTAAATTAATTATGGTCGAATTTCGACCAATGGGCGAACGACCTCAAATTTGAAACCAGGGTCTCTTGGTAGCAAAACGCATCGCTACTACACCAATGAGGCTGTCATAATAAATAATAGAGCAAGATATAAAAATAATGACATCACTAGCCAAGGACTTATTTCAGAAAGTTTGCGAAGTTTCATGTTTCTGGGTCAATAGGGGACCCGACTGAGGTTAGCCACGTGGATTCCTATAGAAGTCAATTTATATGGGTATGTTACATAAGTACACCGCTACCTCGTTGGTCTAGTGACGTATAATGAGCTTTATGATCACGAGGGCCTGGTTCAAATTCCGGGTCCGAGGAATGTAGTTTTTCTGTTGAAAAATTTCCAGTATCAGTCCAGAGTCTGGAATTGTGCCCGCCCGCTCTAACATGGGACCTAACATCGTCGGCGAAAAGTGGGTGTACACAGTACACCTCTGCCACCCCCGCTTGGGAAATATATACATGACGGTGTTTACATAACTAAGTAAGAATATATAATAATTTCACCGCGTGTTGTGTCTGGCGGGGCCCGCAAGATCCATTGCGCGGTATGCAGAGAGTTTTTGGTGTGTGATCTACGCTGTTGCCGGTGCCTTGACAGCTTCACCGGATAAGAGTAGGCAGATAGTATGTACGAAAGGATCTCTAACTATCTATATCATAACGCCAGATCCCTTGCGGGGTAGAGTACAGAGTTCTAATAGGTTCTTACCTTACATACCTCTCTGGCTTCCTCCATTCTCATAGTTCGTCTCATACACGCTCGCCGATTACGGAGACTCTTGACTTGTCCTTCAGATAAGACTCGGCCTATATCGTGGTAAGATATTCTAGGTCTTCCCCGGTACCTACATCCTTTCACTTTCGCACTGTATATCTGTACGAAAGGATAGTTTGCAGAACTCTCTCTTTTTCTCCTCTCTCATAGTTCTCACACACATTCGCCGTGGATTTATCATCTCCGCCTGTACCCGTTCACTGCTGAACATAGGCCTCCCTAATCGCTCTTCAGCACTACCAGTCTGATGCCACCTGCATCAAACGACTTAAAATTTGACGCGACTATCCTTCCTATACGAAGCCGGTACCTCTATAGATTTTTTTACTAGATTAAAAGATTTTACTTAGGGTTTGCTAGGTTTTTGCATAAATTTATAGTGTAATAGGGTTAATGAACGAAAAAAAGCAGTAGAACAAAAAATTGTATTTTATTTTTTGCGTTTTTTATTAACTATGTAAAGATGTAATTTACAATAGATAAAGATAAATAATTTCCAATATTTTAGAAAAAAAATCTCGTTTTACGATACGAAGAGTAAGTCTTGAGGGAAGGGATTTTTTTTAAATTGTGTTATGACTTTATTTTTAATTAACAGCATACAATAATAACCCTTTAACCGTCCCAGTAAAAAATTTTTTGGTCTAATTTGATATTTTTCTCATTTTTTTTTTTTTTTTTTAAAAAAACGTAGCCCCACACTAGGATTTATTCCTGTGTCGTGGGTGCGTTTACAAACATGAAAATTCACAAACAAATACCCAGACCGGAACAAATAATTGTGGATCACACAAAGATTTGTCCCGTGCGGGAATCGAACCCGCGACTATTCGACACAGTGGGCGGAGCAGCTTAAGCTCTTAACCACTGCGCTAAATCGTCCGTTAAATTCGTTGCTACATGCTATGTTAAAACTGATAATATAACAGAAATGAAATATCCAATAACCGTTTACAATATATAAGAATGACTTGTCATAATACTGAAAATAACGACTCGTATAAATTTGCTGATTAATAAAAATTTATATGGTAAGATAAATTTCGTGATAGAACGAAAAAATATATAATACTATTTAAGCATAGGAAAGAACCTGTTCGAGCTCTGAGCTCTCTGCCTACCCCGCAAGGGATCTGGCGTGATGATATAGAAAAATAGGTCAAGCATAGGTTGGCAGCCCTAAATTCTGAGCCCCGGGAAAGACGGCTAAAGGGAAAATAGTTCGGTTAATTTGTATGTATATGCCGAATTCGTCGCGGCTTGGATACTTTTAACTCTGTATACATACACTTGAATTGACTCATTTTTAGGGTTAAAGTTTGAAAATAACAAAAGAGGGTAGTCATTGAACCAATTCCTCTCATTATTACGCAAGGATTCTAGAAATTTCGATACAACAAAGATATAGTACAGTTGCCAAGTGCTTTGTTGTAAATTTCCAAAACGTCCTTACTTCGTTCCTTTCAAATGACAATGCTTTGTTCCTTGTTCAGTTAGCCGTCAATGTTGACTTAAAGAAGTCAATCTTTTAATTTAACTAAACATCCAATACGAATGGGCATTTAAGTACGATCTTGCTTTGAAACGAGGCGGGTTCTGTTTTAGTTTAATCCCTTGTCTAATTAAAAAGAAAAATATTGTAAGCCGATTTTTTTATGTAATCCTCTTGAGTATTTCTGTAATTTTTATACATAGTTAAGTAGTATAATTTGTCGACAGCTGAATTTATAGATCTATAGGGCTAGATTGGGCGACAAGATTTGTGTCGCGCGGAATAAAAATTTTGTATTCTTGTGTAAAATCAGAGATGGGCAAAAAGCAATGAGATTAATGATTACAATTGCATTTTGTAATATTTAATCATGATTAAAGATAGTATCGGTGTAAAGATGAGAAAGGGTATGCTCCGTTGGTTCGGGCATATAAAAAAAAATGCCAGAAGAAAGAATGAGAAAACAGATATTCACTGCGAAAGTGGAAGGATGTAGGTACCGGGGAAGACCTAGACTATCTTACCATGACCAAATAGACCGTGTCTTATCTGAAAGGCAAGTCAAGACGCTGAGAGTATGAGAGTGGAGGAAGCCAGAGAGGTATGTCAGGAAATAACCTGTTGGAACTCTGTACTCTCTGCCTACCCCGCGAGGGAGCTGGCGTGATCATATAAATAAATAGATGATTAAAAAATAAAAGTGTAATCGTAATCGTTGAAGATCACAAAATGTTATTGTAATAGTTAATGATTAATACACCATCCCCTCCACGCCTATATTCCCTAAGCGAGGGCTGTGAATCATTAATCTGATTACATTTTGCCCATCTCTGTATACAAGTACACATTTAAGCATACTTTTTTTTTTTTTTAAACGTTGCCCCACACTAGCATTAATTCCTGTGTCGTGGGTGCGTTTACAAACATGAAAATTCACATACACAAATACCCAGACCGGAACAAATAATTGTGGATCACACAAAGATTTGTCCCGTGCGGGAATCGAACCCGCGACTATTAGACACAGTGGGCGGGGCAGGCTAAGCCCTTAACCACTGCGCTAAATCGTCCGTCAAGTCAAAATAGTCTTGGCTATACGTCAGTTCAATTCTTGTGTGTGTGTGAATGATCTACGCTGTTGGCCGCGGAGCCTTTACAGCTTCACCGGACATGTGTTCAATTCTTGCCAATGTTATCAAACAATACAATTCTTGAAACGAATTTTGTGGTAGCAAACTTTTGTCACTGCACGCCATGCAAGCGCGTAAGGCAAAATGTTTATCTCACGCCTAGGGCGACAAAATCAGTAAAAAATCTTGTAGCGTCGCCGGTGCTAGGCTGACTAGCCGTGCGACGTATTTTCACAGATAACATGTGAAAAATCATATGAAATTATTTTTCATTCGTCACACGTAATTTCAACCCAAAAAATCTTCTAATATCACACTAGAGCCCGTATTACAGAACGTAAATCAGTCATGCATCTAGTTTTAAAAACTGATTTCTGTACTAAAATATTAGTTTTAAAACTAGATTTACGACTGATTTTCGTTTTGTAATCCGGGTCTTAATATGAAATCGCATAATATTCAGATCACATCATTCTTCACTTTATAAATAGTAGCAAATGCTATGCTATTTAACACTAGCTTTATATAAAACATGGCCTGTTAAATTTCACACGAGAAATCATCATCAATCATCGAATGTAAATTAAAACTATATAATAATAATATTAGCCCTGTTAAGAAACTGTCCCACCGTTGGACACGGGCATCCTCTAAAACTGAGAAGGATTAGGCCATAATCCACCACGCTGACCCAGTGCGGGTTGGCAAACTTCACACACCTTCGAGAAACTCTTAGGCATGCAAGTTTCCTCACAATATTTTCCTTGACCGAAATAAAAGTAATTCTTCATTAAATGGAAAATGAATAACAGGTAGTGGGAGCCAGAGATGTATGTAAGAAAAGAACCTGTGGGAACTCTGTACTCTCTGCCTACCCCGCAAGGGATCTGGTGTGATGATATAGATAGATAGAGATAGTGTTTATTAAATAATCATGCAGTCGTGGGAAGCAGACACGGAGACAATATTTATGTACTCCATACACATATTTCTACATCTCCAGTGATATTATTAAATCAGCCTTTACTCTCACATTGATAGAAACGCCTTCCAGAAATCGAGGAGTCTCGAAACCGTTCGCCCCCCACCCCCTATTATTTAAAAGCGTCTTTCGCCTCTTTTTACGGCCCCTCAGCACAGGGCGAACTTATTTTTAATATACAAGATGTAACATATATAACGCAAGACCTCAGACGCCCCAATTAGATTATTGCTTTACGAATTCAATACGAAAATCAAACTTCCACTATTTTAAGCTCTTTGGTGTACAAATTTGTGTACAAATTTTCCATAAAATTTAATCATTAATTAACTTTTGTATGCGTATTAAGGTGTGTGTAATAGAAATATATTTAAAATAGCCGTAATTCTTTGAATAATTATTAAGTTTTGTTTAATACAGCGAAAGGAATGTGTAACAGCATTGTTCGAAAAAAAAAAAAAAAACTTTTAATTAGTTGGAATCAATTCAGTTGCCGATTTAGAACAAACTACTTTCAGGTCTTGCGTTAATTTTGTTACACCTTGTATATTAAGTACCCGTCCGCCCCTATTGCAATAAAAGCATTATTTTTCAAAATAAATGTATATTGTAATTTGAATTTTATTTAACTGTAACTACAATTTATTTTGAATTGATAGCTAAAATTTTTTTTCCAATACTGTTGACATAGTCGATAGGAGGGGCGAACGGGACCATTTTAACTTTTAAGGGGTGAACGGGTTCAGTTAAGCAATCAGGGGTGAAACATACGGGGCGAACGGGTGCGAGACCAATCGAGGTATGGGAAAGTAGGTCATACTCGACCACGCGGGCCCAGTGCTGATTGCTGGAGGCAGATTTGTGGTCACCTGCTGTTGGAACTTATCAGGCCGCCTATAAGGCTTCAAACGTGGCTTAAATACATTAGTTAACGTGTCCTACAGAGCACGGAGAAGCTCGATTTAAAAATTCTACTAACGGTCACCCATATCAGGCTGGCCGAGCTGGACGATGCTTAACTCTGGTGATCTCAAAAATTTATTCATTTAGCGTAGGCCGCTTTGCTCACCGAAGTCGATACCCGCACGCGACAAATTTTTGTGTGACAACAAATGTGTTTCGGCCTGGGTGTTTGTGTATGGGAATTTCATTTTTGTAAATGCATCCACGACACAGGAATTATCCTAGTACGGACTACTTTCATTTTAAAAAATGTGTCAATCCTCGGTTATCGTAATACACCGTGATTTGTAATAGCAAATAGAACCCTGTATTGTTAAAGGCTGTTTACGATCAAACCATTTTCAATTCACAAACATATCTCAAATTCAAACTATTTATTTTGTATAAACCCTCCGGGGGCACTTACAAATGGTCATATTTACATTATTATTTTTTTGAACTTACTATACGATCGGAACGCGGTCTCCACGAAGAAGATCCGGTGAGAAACTCAGCGGGCTTGTCCTTTTTGTCTAATTCTCTATTCATTTTTTTTTCACCATTCTCTGTATAGATACAAATTTTCCGATAGATACAGACATTTGATATTATTTAAAAAAAAATAGATAAATAATGATGGCATGGGTCAAATGTTTGTTGCTTCTGGGGCAATTTTTGACAATGCCCTTTATATATACAAAAGCATGAGAAGTTTGTGCCCGAGTGGTGGTAACAAATATGTGTGTGCATGCGTGCGTGTGTACGTGGGTGCGTTCATATCTAAATGAAGACGTAACATCGTCGGGGAAAAGTAGGTGCACACAGTACACCTCTGCCACCCCCGCTTGGGAAATATATGCATGACGGTGTATACATAACTAAATAAGAATATATAATAATTTCACCGCGTGTTGTGTCTGGCGGGGCCCGCAAGATCCCTTGCGCGGTATGCAGAGAGTTTTTGGTGTGTGATCTACGCTGTTGCCGGTGCCTTGACAGCTTCACCGGATAAGAGTAGGCCAGAAAGTATGTACGAAAGGATAGTTTACAGAACTCTCTCGGTTTCTCCACTCTCATAATTCTCACACACATTCGCCGTGGATTTATCATCTCAGCCTGTACTCGTCCACTCCTGAACATAGGCTTAGGCATAGGCCAGTCCGATGTCACCTGTGCATCCAAGGACTTAAAATTTGGCGCGACTTCCCTTCCAATACGAAGCTGGTACCTCTGTAGATTTAGAAAAAAAGACTGCCTCGTTGGTCTAGTTGCAAAGCGCATTGCTTGGTGATCACGAGGTCCTGGGTTCAAATCCTAGGTCGGACAAATGAAGTTTTTCTAAAGAAAACTTTCCAGTATGAGTCCGGTACCTGGAATTGTGCCTGGTTTATGGCAATAGACTCGCCTGCTATAACATAGGACCTAACATCGTCAGCGAAAAGTGGGTGTACTCAGTACACCTCTGCCACCCCTGTTTGGAGAATATAGGCGTGACGGTGTTTATTTATCATTATTTGAAGGATTCTACTACTTAGGGTGGCCAGATTTTTGCAAAAATTGAGTGTGTAATAAGGTCGGAGAACGAAAAAAAGCAGTAAATCAAAACTCTGTATATTAATTTTAGCTTGAAGCAGTGATAGCCTAGTGGTTAGACCGTTGGACTGCAAAGTTAGAGGTCTCGGGTTCAAACCCAGGCACGCACCTCTGTCTTTTCGAAAGCATGTGCGTATTTAAAATTAATTATCACTTGCTTTAACGGTCAAGGAAAACATCGTGAGGAAACCTGCATGCCTGAGAGTTTCTCGAAGGTGTGTGAAGTTCGCCAACCCGCACTGGACCAGCGTGGTGGACTATGGCCTAAACCCTCTCAGTTGGAGAGGAGGCCCGTGCCCAGCAGTGGGACAGTTTCTTAACAGGGCTAATATTATTATTATTATTATTTGTTTTTAATTACTACTAAAGATGCCATGTAGAATAAATAAAGACACATGTTTTCTCATATTTAAGAAAAAAAAATACCTTTTACTATAAGAAGAAGTCTTGGGTCGAAATGTTTTTGCGTGTTCTTTTAATCGTTTTTATGACTTTAGATTTTGTGACTATTTTTAAATTCTTTTTCCATTTTTAAAAAAACGTAGCCCCACACTAGGATTTATTCCAGTATCGTGGGTGTGTTTACAAACATTTAAATTCACATACACAAATACCCAGACCGGAACAAATAATTGTGGATCACACAAAGATTTGTCCCGTGCGGGAATAAACCCGCGACTATTAGACACAGTGAGCGTTAATCGTCCCAGTCGGATTTATCCGAAAATTTTTTTTTTGGTCGAATTTAATATTTTTCTTTATCACGTGCTATACTAAAACTGACAATATAACTGAGATGAAATATTCGAAACACGTTAACAATATATTTGAATGTCTTGTCATTCAAATATTGAAACATGCATTAAAAATAATGAATCGTATAAATTTGCTGATTTATAAAAATAAATATGTATAAATTTGGTAATAGAGAGGAATAATATATTATACTATTTAAGCATAGGAAAGAACCTGTTGGAACTCTGCACTCTCTGCCTACCCCGCAAGGGATCTGGCGGGTTGATATACAGAGATAGGTTGCGCCTAGGTTGGCAACCCTAAATCCCGAGCCCCGGCGGAAAAGCGACTAAAGGGAAAATAGTCAGGATAATTTGTATGTTTATGCCGAATTTAATAAAATTAATATAAATGTAATTCATTTTAATAAAAATAAATTCATTCCATTCCTACCCAACAATACCTTTTATATTTTCAGTAACGATAAACTAAAGGAAATTAATATCTGCTACAAAATATATCCATATAGTATATCCAATATATATGCTACAAAATGTCTTACCTATCAATCCACTCCAAACCTTTGCCACAAATTCCAAATCACAAAAAAAAATTCAAACGTCAAAAAATATTTTAACAAAATCAAAACACTCACGGAAAACCCTCCGCTCGCGGTATCAAAAAAATTAAACCTCGCGGAAAAATAAAAAAACAATTCCTTATCCCTTTCAAGTGAAAATAACAATCGTTTTAACAGCAGGAAAATAGCACGTTATAACACACGGTATTCAGAACACATTTTCTAAATATTTCATAGACGTAAAATGGAAACGAGCGACGTGGCCTAACACATCCGTACTCCGCGCGCGATGGGAGCAAACTGACTTTAAGCTTCAGATCCTCGTTTGCTGAAACTGTTGATTCCCCCCCTCGTGACATACCTCACCCCGCTTACGTCTTGTTGGAAAAATTTCATTGCATATCGAGACAAAATTGACGCCTTGAATGTCCTTGCACGTTTCATTTTTGATAATGTTTGTTGAGCAATCCATTGAGTGGTGACACGATGTCGCCGTGTTACGTCATTAGCCTAGAAAATGTGAATTATTTAAGGCATTCTGTGATGAAAATGTTATTAGTTCGTGTGTTATTTCAGTGTGTTCGTGTTGGATTTAGGGCCGTGTGGTGGAAGGTTTTTCAGGGATAATTTTGCTTATGAAAATTACTTATTAAGTAAAAGACTTTTGTCCTACGGTGGACGTCTGTCAGCTGAAAAGGAAGAGCCACAGAGTGAAAGAGAAAAATAGAGTTTTATATTTTAGGGACTATTACAGAAAGGTGTACAATTATTTAATTCTGAATCACAAAGTTTTTTGGAGTAATTATTTTATTGCAAGAGAGGTATGTAAGGAACCTGTTGGAACTCTGTACATTCTGCCTACCCCGCATGGAATCTGGCTTGATGATATATACAAGGTGTAACATAATAAACGCAAGACCTAAAACTAGTTTATTCTAAATCGGTAACTGAATCGATTCCAACCATTTTTAATATAACTTACATTTTTTTTTAAATTTGCAAATATCCTTTTACTCCTTCAGTACGCTATAACAAACTAAATTAATTCTTGATTTATAGCAATAAGGAGATTTCTAATGGATTTCTAAAACGTATTTCACAAATGCACACATACACGTACAAGTTTCATTGTTAATTGGGGTATAAAAGTGCTTAAAAAAGGGTAAAAACCTTTAAATTTGGAAATTTGATTTTCGTTTTGACCTTATGAAGCAATTCTCTAATCGGGGTGTCTGAGGTCTTGCGTTTATTATGTTACACCTTGTATATATAAACTAAATTTAAATTTATCTACTTAAAAGTAGTACCCACCTTAGTACATCATAATGAAATTTATTTATATAAAAACCTCAAAAACAATAAGTTGCTTAAAATGGACCCATGAAAATGGAAGAATTAACAATGTTCAGTTGACTTACATAACAGGGTCAAAGTGTAAAATAATAATTATAACCCTTTGACTATCTTATTTGTCTAGTGGGGAATAGTGCGATTTGCGATAGCGAGGTCCTAGGTTCAAATCCTAGGTCGAACAAATAGTGGGTTTCCTATGGAAAGGTTTCCAGTAGTACTACGGAATTTGGAATCGTGCCCAGTATTATGGCAATGAGCTCGTTACCAGTTACTTGGCCCCAAATATCGTCGGCGAAAGGGGTTCTTCCCAGACTTCCAAGCTTTGATTCCCACCACTTCCATGTCTTATCTTAGGTCGGCAAGTGTAGTTTTTCTAACGAAAAACTTCCTAGTACGAGTCCGGAGTCTGGAATTGTGCCCGGTATATGGCAATAGGCTTTCCCGCTATAACATGGGACCTAACATCGTCGGCAAAATTGTGGGTTCACTCAGTACATCTCTGCCACCCCCGCTTGGGGAATATAACCGTGACGGTGTATTTTCCATGTCTTATATTTTTAATTCTCACAACTTCCAAGAAATATGCAGTACGGTCAACATAAACAGGGAGAGTAGGTGCATCGTCGATAACGAGATGGAATTTACAGGGTATATTTGGATAATGTTGCCATTTTATTTAACTTGCAATGTTCGTACGTCTGTCTGTCTGTCTCCGATTCAAATCTTGTGATTCATTTTTCAAGCACTTGCGGGTATCTGATTGATCTGAAATTTGGCATACGTATGTAAAGTCAATAACAATGCATTAATATGGTACCTTGGAGCTGGTCTGATGATGGAGGCATAAAGTGGCCATAGAAACATGTAAATTATACAAGGTAACCCCCTCGTGTTTAGGCTTGTTAGACTGGTATTGATGAGTACTTTACATCCAGGTAGTGTTCAGGGCCTGATGATAAAGTCGAAAGGTGGCCAATAGAACCATCCGACTACTCAGTATAACCTCATCGTGTTTGGGGTCGTTGGATTTGTCTTGACGAGTACTTCAGACCCATATGGTGTCCAAGGTCTGATGATGGATCTGGAAGGAAGCCATAGGAACTCCTTAGCTAAGCAAAATATTTTCGGTGTGCGCTTTTTAATTTAAAATTATTGTCTTACTATTCCTAATTCATCTGGTTATGATATTCGACAGTCCAGTAAAATAAATTCACATAAACTTGATTGTTAAAAAATACTACTCCTAGACGATTGCTACTTCATAAAAATATTTTTCTAGCTGGCCATACTTTTTGAAACTTCTTCATGGATCTCGTGGGAAAGAAAATACACTGTCGTGGAAGTGGCGGGATTTTTTTTTTCGAAAAGATTGTGTATTGGAAGTCGGGGAACAACCCGTGACAAGAAGGTGTACATGACACACCTCCATCACCCTCATTTGGGGAATACAGGCGTGATGGAGGTAAATTTTTAAGAGGCCGGTTTTGGACTTATTTGTTAATTTACTCGAAACAAAATCAAAAATCGAGAGTAGTGAAATGCTATTTGAACTCTGTACTTTGTGGTTAGCAATGCCCGCATTCAATTACTCAGCTATCATTGCTTTTTTACCAAAACTTGTACGGGTTTTGATACTCCTAATAAAAAAGAGACCCTATAAATGTAGCCAAATTATCCATTTCACGGAATCCATGATTAAATTCTTCGATGCCTAAAAAAGAAAGAATAAATTCTGTAACGCCTATATTTCCTAAGCAGATATGGCTGATGTGTACTCTGTACACCCACTTTTCGCCGATGATGTCAAGTCCCATGTCATAGGGGGCGAGTGTATTGCCATTATACCAGGCAGAATGTCAGGCTCTGGACTGATACCGCAAATTTTTCCATAGAAAAATTTGATTTTGTTAGACTTAGGATTTGAACTAAGGCGCTGTTTGACCGCGGTTAAGCAGCGTTCGATTCGGTCGGTCTAAGATGGGTGACCGTTTCGTTCGTGCTTCGGAATGCACGTTAAGCCGTTGGACCCGGTTACCACTTAATGTGGTAGTCGCTAAGCCATATTAGAGGCCTTATAGGCGGCATGATAAATTCCAACAGCAGGTGGCCACAAACTTGCCTCACCGCACCACACTGGGTCCGCGTGATGGAATATGATTTGGCAGAAACGTTGTGGCAGGATTTGTCAAAGGGAAGATCTTCCCAACCAGACGGGTGTTGTGTCTGGCGGGGCCTGTCACTCTCTCCACGAGTTGTGTGTGTGTGTTTGAGTGATATATGCTATTGGCCGCGAGGCCTTTACAGCTTCACAGGACTTAAGGGCGAGCGTGTAACCACTACGCTTGAGCCAGAGGGCAACTAACTCAAGGGCGCCTCAAGGAGGAACCGCATCGGCTTGGGCAGTTGCTGTGGGGGGAGAGGGGTGTACTAAGTGCACCGGTCGGCGGGCTAGGGGTTCTACGACTTCGTCGTCGTCCGTATCCGGAGCGGGATCGGTAAGAACATCCACGAGTTGTTGTCGGGGCTGGTATATATGTTACACGTCGTGCGCACTCTAATATCGCGTTCTAGACATGTATGGCGAATCGTCAGCACCATCTATTGGTAGGTAGTCGCAACTATGTAGCGATGTATAGGGGTCGCTACAACCTAATCTTTCTCACGGCGCTATGTGCAAGGCCTTTGTCCAGCAGTGGGCATGTATAGGCTGTACACATATGTATACAGTATGATGGACGGCTTGTACCAGTGATTATAGCCCGACAAGGATCTTTTGGCGCGCGGACAAAATTAGAACTGTAAAAAGTGAAATGTTAGCCAAGTAGCGCTGTAGAAGTGTTCTATCTATCTATATCATCACGCCAGATACCTTGCGGGGTACGCAATACAGTGTTCCAAAAGGTTCCTTCCTTACATATCTCTCTGGCTTCCTCCACTCCAATTGTTCGTCTAATAGACGCTCGCCGGTTACGGAGACTCTTCAGAGATCAAAAGGCATTGGATACATCACCTGGCCTTTGCTCCAGGACTAAAATTACTTCGAATATATTATCCAGTATATATTTTCCAAAAACCAACACATTACAACGTACAAAACAGGCAAAACACACCACATTAGGCAGAGCCTGTCTTGTGATGGTTTTTTGACATAATAAAAGATGGATTGCGGTACATTCAAGGGATACGAAAACAATAATAATAAAATATACCATAAAAACAAAGCTATAAAATTATGAAGTTAGAAACAAGTATTACTTTAGGTTTAGGAACTAATATCTATCTTTCTACAAGGTGTGTGTGTGTGTGTGTGAATGACCTACGCTGTTGGCCTCGAGGCCTCTACAGCTTCACCGGATTTTAAAGGCGAGCGTGCAACCACTACGCTCCAGCCAGCCAGAAGGGCAAGAGGCGACATACTCGAGGGCGCCTCGGTTGGGACAGTCGCTGTAGGGGGACGGGTGCACTACTAAGCGCACCGGTCAACCGCCGGCTATGGGAGGGGATCTACTACTACGTCTATGTCTACTTCGTCGTCGCTCGTATTCTGAGCGGAAAGAAGGGATGACAAAGCATCGGGGGGGTCGGTGAGAACATGTCGCGGCCGGCGGTAGCGGCAGGGGTCGTGAGGGAGGTCGTAGTCGGCGGTGGCTACGATTAACGGATTCGCATGGGTAGATGCGTTCGCGAAGTGACGTGTTGACGCCTTTTTAATAAAGGCGCGAATAGGTTCGAGACCTAGATCGGAGTGGCTTTCTACAAGGTGTAACATAACTCACGCAAGACCTGAAAGTAGTTTGTTCTAAATCGGCAACTGAATCGATTCCAACTATTTTTAAAGGTAGTTGTTTTTTTATTTTATTTCCAAAAAATGCTGTTACTCGTTCCGTTCGCTGTATTAAACAAAATTTAATAATTATTCAAAGCATTACGGCTATTTTAAATGTATTTCTATTACACACACCTCAATACGCATACAAAAGATAATTAATTATTAAATTTCATGGTTAATTTGGGTACCAAAGAGCTTAAAAAATGGTAGAGCTTAAAAAGCGAGTAGGTATGAAAGATAGTATCGGTGTAAAGATGAGAAAGGGTATGCTCCGTTGGTTCGGGTATATAGAAAGAATGCCAGAAGAAAGAATGACAAAACAGATATACAATGCGATAGTGGAAGGATGTAGGTGCCGGGGAAGACCTAGACTATCTTACCATGACCAAATAGACCGTGTCTTAGCTGAAGGGCAAGTCAAGAGTCTCCGTAACCGGCGAGTGTGTATGAGACGAACTATGAGAGTGGAGGAAGCCAGAGAGATATGTAAGGAAAGAACCTGTTGGAACTCTGTACTCTCTGCCTACCCCGCGAGGGAGCTGGCGTGATGATATAGATAGATAGATAGAATAATCTAATCGGGGTGTCTGAGGTCTTGCGTTATTTATGTTACACCTTGTATATCATCACGCCAGATCCCTGCGTTGTAGGCAGAGAGTACAGAGTAAGGAAGTAATATCACTATCTATATAAGTATTAAAATTAATATCTATCAATTTTCATAAAATCTTAAGTAACTTGGTAGGGCCAATTCAGTAATTCTGCCGTAATTTTAGATTTAGCGTAAAAGTAATTCAACCCGAAGATTTTATTAGATTTATTGAGAATTATTTCGAGAAACCATAAAAATATATACGTAATGGAACGAATAAAACCGTCAGTTTGTTTACTTGCAGTAGATCGGTCATAATAAACTGCGCTATGTTTGAGTATAACGTCATGGGGAAATTAGGACAGGTACAGATGCCGAGATTCGACTTGGTAGATGAGACTAAACATAATATTTTTTTTAACCTTTCATGACGTTTTTTATTCATCCACATATTTAATGATTTATTTTGAGTTTTACATAATCGACTTAATCCATAATTAATATTATGATGCAAGAGTAATGTAAATTATCAATAACTATCACCTATTTTAAATAAATAAAAATACAATTAAATGTAGGTTAGTGGCCACCTGCTGTTGGCGCTCGTAGCGCTGCGCGACCTCGGTGTTCTTACCAATCACCAAGGTTAAGCAGTGTTCGACTCGGTCGGCCTGAGATGGGTGACCGCTTGTGGCATTTTCATATTCGAGCTTCTCCGTGCTTAAGGCACGTTAAGCCGTTGGTCCCAGTTACCACTTAATGTGGCAGTCGTTAAGCCGAGTTAGAAGCCTTAAAGGCGGCTTGATAAGTTAATAACACCGTCACGCCAATATTCCCCAGAGGGGGTGGCAGAGGTGTACTGAGTTAGCAAAATATAATACACTATTTACAACTGTGCCAAATCGCTGGAGTTCGGCAGGGTGCCCTTCTGGACTGCCAGCCTTCTGGCTGGCAGCGTTCCCGCGCTGGATAGCAATGCTGATCCTTTGCGCGAGATAAGTGCCAGCCCTCTGGTCACGTGTAGTGTCGACCAGTTGTTTAGACAGTTCCCCAAAGATATGATGGGCACTTGAACCCCATGGGCCCAAAGTCTCCATACCAGACGGCTGAAATAAGCATCCTTTATTCAGGTTGCTGTATTCGCACCGTTTCCGGCACTCGGCAGAATCCGCGGTGCTACCAGCTTTAGTGACTGTCTCTGGAAGGTGCGACGGCGCTGAGTTCTGGCTGTGCCTTGCGCGCGTTCGGTCGTGTCGCTGCGCTGCCCGCCCGCTCGCTATTTTCGTAATTACGTACGTATTCGATTTCGACTTACTCTGTTGGAAACGCCTGCACTTGCGTGGAGTGGTGATCTGGTTGGCTCATATACGTGTATACGTACACATATACGGGCTTGCGACGTTACTTCTCCGCGTCTGGCTCGCGCGTAGCAACAAGGCGAGCCGTTAGGTAGACGCGCCGTTCTGACGGCGGTCGGCCTTCCCGCGTTTTTAGTAACGGTCGTTTTCCGTGACCTACGTGGTTTGTCGCGGCTGTGCTTGCGTGTTTACGTAATTGCATTCGCTGTGCGTATGCTTTTGCGTCACGTGTAGGTACGGTTCGCGTATCGCCCGGTGTGACCAATCACGTGGGTTGCTAGGCAGCCGCGTCGGCTAACGGCGCGGCCGGCCCTCCCGCGGTTTTCGTTTTCTCAACGGTTAGTTTCATAACTGTTTTCGATATTAGTGTTTATTGTAAATCCACGTCTTTTGTCCGTTCGTGGTAAGTCCGGTGGACGCCTAGCGGCGTCGTAAGCCGGCTTGAGCGGGACCCGAGCGCTCACCTCCCTCCTTCAGAGGGCGGCCAACTCGGAAGGGCTTGAGCTCTGGCCTTGGGGGCTTCCCTAGTCAGGGCTCTTGATTCCACCAGGACCCTACCTTAACCCATCCCGCTATCCTATTCTCCGTGCGGCGGTTCTTTTCGCCCCGGAGCAGTTAGGGTTTCGTGCCGCCCGTTCGCCCCTAAGGCGAAGGGGCACACCGCGTCTCCCCGGTAGTGCCACCCCCCCGCCGCCGCCCGGTGGGGGGATCAGGGCATCGCTCACGCCCGGGTCTTAGGGCCCTATTTTAGTTCACTCGCCCTGCCATTTCCCCTCTGGAAATGGCCGAAGACTTCCATCCCGATTTTGTCCGGGACTTAACGAAGTACATCGTCCTACATTGCCCGGACATAGTCCGGGAATTCAGGGCGACGTACTCGCCCGCCTCGCCCGCCTCGCCCGACGCGTCGCCCGCGCGCGCGTCGGCCCCCGGCCCCGCGCACCCCGCACCTTCTGCGCGCCCCGCGACTCCGTTCGCCGCGCCGCGAACTGATGTAGGGGCGCAGCCCCAGACCCCCGCCGACCGCCCCGTCTCGCCATGCGGGTCCGAGCCTCTCTCGGACTCGGATATGGAGGTAGAGCGCGCGTCCGCGCGACGCGCCGCCCCCGCCCGGTCCCCGTCCCCGTCGCTCTCGTCGGAGGACGACTTCGTTCCCATCGCGAATGGGAAGCGGGCGCGCAAACCGCGCGACTCGCCGCCACCCAAAATCCAGAGGGCCGGAAACGTTTCCGTTTCTCCCGGCCCCTCCGGCCCCCGGCCGTCTCCGTCTCCCAACGCGGCCGCGAGGGCCTCCCCCATCGCGCGCCCCGCACGTCCGAACATCACTCCCCCGCCGCTTGTCATTCAGGACAAGAGCGCCTGGGAGCGCATCTCCAAGGCGATTTATAATCGCCAAATTAACTACACGCACGCGCGTTCCACCGCGCAAGGCATAGCCGTCAAGGTGGCGTCCTCGGACGACCACCGACGGCTATCCGCGTTCCTGCGATCAAACAAGATCGCTTATCACACATACACCCTGGAGGAGGAAAGGGAGCTCAGGGTGGTAATCCGCGGTGTCCCGAGGGAGCTGGACACCGCCGTCATCAAGGCCGACCTCCAGTCCCAGGACCTTCCTGTGCGCCAGGTGCACAGAATGGTCAATGGGCGCTCCAAGGAGGCGTACGACATGGTGCTGGTCGTCCTCGACCGCACCGAGTCCGGCCGTAGGGTCTTCGACCTGAAGGCCGTGTGCCACATTTCTGGCCTCTCCGTGGAGGCCCCCCACAAACGTGGCACGCCCGGGCAGTGCCACAACTGCCAGCTGTACGGGCACTCTGCCCGTAACTGTCACGCGCGCCCTCGATGCGTTTAGTGCATCGGGGACCACGCGACGTCCCAGTGCACCCGCTCGAAGGAGACGGCGGCCGAGCCCCCCAGCTGCGTCCTCTGCGGCACCAAGGGGCACACCGCGAACTATCGTGGTTGCCCCAAGGCCCCGAAGGGGAAGCGCGGCCGGGCGAGGCGTGGCGCCCCCCCCGCGCCCTCAGCGCACCCTCGTCCGGTGCCTTCTGCGCCAGCGACCACGGCTCCCCGCGCGCCCGCACCTCTGAAGCTGACCCCCCCTCCCCCGCCGCTCAGGCCGTCCCTCGGCGCCAACGCGTGGGTGAAGCCGCTGCCTTACACCGCGGCCTCCCACCCTGCGTCAGTGGGCCCTGCCCGCCCCCCGAAGCGCGCGCCGGCGATCCAGCCGGTGGCGGCTTGTCCCCCTCCGCCCTCTAACGTCAGTCAGGACGTCGACCTAATAATGAGCGTCTCGGCGATTATAAGCCCCGCACTTTTCCCCAGAGTCCGCGAACTCGCACTACGACTCCGCGCCGCCACCAACTTGGCGGACCAGGTTCTCCTGGCCGCGGAATACAGGGACGTATATGACGTCCTGGCGTCCCTCAGAACCCAACCCCCCCGCACCCAATAATGGATCTACGATCTCCCCGCCAAAAGCCCCACAACCTATCCCTGGCGTTCTTTAACGCCGATGGCCTTCGCTCCCAGCGAGATCAGGTTGCTGATTTCCTCCGAGATCACCAACTTGATATCCTCCTCGTGCAGGAAACCTTCCTGAAGCCCGCACAACGCGATCCTAGGATCGCAAACTATAACCTCGTGCGCAATGACAGAATCGGCTCCCGCGGAGGCGGTACTCTCATTTACTACAGGAGGTCCCTGCACTGCATCCCTCTCGATCCCCCCGCGCTCACCAACATCGAAGCCTCGGTCTGTCGCGTCTCTCTCACGGGGCACCAGCCCATCGTGATCGCCTCCGTTTACCTTTCCCCCACTAAATCCGTTCTCAGGAGTGACTTTGAAGCACTCCTCAATCTGGGAAGCGCCGTCATTCTGGCGGGCGACTTCAACAGCAAGCACGTGGCCTGGAACGGTCTCACCACTTCCCCTAACGGTAGGAGCCTTGACGCCCTGGTCGACGTTCTCGACTTTGACGTCATCGCACCCATGCACCCTACCCACTATCCTAACAATCCCAATCACCGACCCGACGTCCTGGACATGGCGCTTCTGAAGGGTGTCACCCTACGGCTGCACTCCTTGGAAGTAGTCCAGGAACTCGACTCTGACCATCGACCTGTAGTCATGAGACTCGGTTCCCCCCCGTCCGCCCCTCAGCGACCCAAAAAGACGGTGGTGGATTGGCATGCGCTAAGCACGGCCTTGGCGGATGCCGACCCTCCCCCCCTGCCTTTCAGCTCGGACTCCATCCCGTCCCCTCAGGACACCGATCAGGCCGTAGATGCCTTCACCGAGCACATCCGATCGGCTGTCAGTCGATCGTCCAAGCAAGTCGAGGCGGAAGATCTCTACCTCAACCGCTTTCGACTGCCGGACGATGTTAGGGATCTCATTCGTTCCAAGAATGCTTCCATCCGAGCGTACGACTCCTACCCCACCGAAGCCAATCGGGCCCGGATGCGCGCTTTACAACGAGAGGTAAAGCGTCGTGTCGCGGAGGTCCGGGAGGAACGGTGGGGTGTCCTCCTAGAGGGCATCGCGCCGTCGCATCTGGCCTACTGGCAGCTGGCGCGTAGCCTCAAATCCGACTCCACGACTGACATGCCCCCGCTGTCCCGCCCTTCAGGCGCAGCACCCCCAGCCTTCGACGACGACGAAAAGGCCGAGCTTCTCGCTGACTCCCTCGAGAGCCAGTGCGCCCCCAGCTCTCAGTCCGTTGACCAGTCCCACGTCAACGCGGTAGACAGGGAAGTCGAGCGCAGGGCATCCCTCCCCCCCGTCGATTCCTTGCCTCCTATCACGCAAACGGAGGTCGAAGATCTGATTATGGGTCTTAAAACTAAAAAAGACCCCGGCCCTGACGGCAATTCGAATCGCGTTCTGAAATGCCTGCCCGCCCAGCTCATCTGCCTCGTGGTGGCCATTTTGAACGCCGCCATGACGAACTGCACCTTCTCCGCTAAGTGGAAGGAGGCGGACGTCATAGGCATTCCCAAGCCCGGCAAACCTCGCAATCTCCCCGCGAGCTACCGCCCTATCAGTCTCCTCAACTCCCTGGCCAAGATATACGAGCGCCTACTTCTGGCGAGGCTCAAAGACTTCGTAACGTCCAGGGGTATCCTTATCGACGAACAGTTTGGCTTTCGAGCCAAACACTCTTGCGTCCACCAAGTGCACCGCATCACGGAGCACATCCTCTCCGGTCTCAATAGACCCAAACCCATCTACACGGGCGCCCTCTTCCTAGATGTCGCGAAGGCATTCGACAAAGTCTGGCACAACGGCTTGATCTACAAGCTCTACCAATTGGGTGTGCCGGACAGACTCGTGCTCATCTTACGAGACTTCTTGTCGAATCGCGCCTTCCGTTATCGCGTCGAAATGACGCGCTCCACTTCCCACTCCATCAGTGCTGGAGTCCCACAGGGCTCAGTTCTCTCTCCGCTCCTGTTTAGCCTTTACACGAACGACATTCCTCGTTCAAGTAAGGCGCATCTAGCCCTATTCGCGGATGATACCGCTCTCTACGTCTCGCATAGGAATAAGGGTTTCATTACCAGACACCTTCAGGCATCCGCCAATTCCCTAGGGAATTGGTTCAGGAAGTGGCGTATTGAGGTGAACCCGAACAAGAGCGCTGCGGTGTTCTTCTCCAGAGGTGCCACCCCGCGCCACTCCCTGCGCCGCCCTAGAAGTAATCTCGGCCAAGTGACCATGTTCGACCGACCCATTCCCTGGGTCAAAGAGGTCAAATATCTAGGGGTCACCCTAAACAGTACCATGTCCTTCGGCCCGCACATCGAGCGGGTCCGTCACCGAGCATCATTTGTGCTCGGTCGTCTCCATTCGTTAATCTGCAAGCGGAGTAAAATGTCCCTTAGAAATAAGGTGACACTTTACAAAACTTGCGTTCGACCCATCATGACTTATGCGTGTGTTATGTTCGGGCATTCGGCCCCCTCTCACATCGATAAACTCCAAGTGGTTCAAAACCGCTTCCTCCGTAAAGCCGTACGAGCCCCCTGGTTCGTACGGAACGTCGATCTCCACTCCGATCTAGGTCTCGAACCTATTCGCGCCTTTATTAAAAAGGCGTCAACACGTCACTTCGCGAACGCATCTACCCATGCGAATCCGTTAATCGTAGCCACCGCCGACTACGATCTCCCCCCCGACCCCTGCCGCCACCGCCGGCCGCGACATGTTCTCACCGACCCCCCCGATGCTTTGTCATCCCTTCTTTTCGCTCAGAATACGAGCGACGACGACGACGTAGTAGTAGATCCCCTCCCATAGCCGGCGGTTGACCGGTGCACTTAGTAGTGCACCCGTCCCCCTACAGCGACTGTCCCAACCGAGGGCACCTCTTCGAGGCGCCCTCGAGTATGTCGCCTCTTGCCCTTCTGGCTGGCTAGAGCGTAGTGGTTGCACGCTCGCCTTTAAGTCCGGTGAAGCTGTAAAGGCCTCGGGGCCAACAGCGTACATCATTCACACACACACACACACACACACGCGACGGCGCTGTGGTATTTTTTTTTTAGATGTGACTAGGTAGATAAGATTTTTTTTTTAGAAAAACGTATTCCTATCCTCCGTATTTTACTATGATAGGAAATTGATATAAACTAATAACCAGGTTGAAACAAACATTTATGGGTCATGGATCGGACGATTTAGCGCAATGATTAAGTGCTTAAGTCGCTCCGCCCACTTTTGCTAATAGACGAGGGTTCGATTCCCGCACGAGACAAATTTTCGTGTCCGCTATTATTTGTTCCGGTCTGGGCATTTGTGTATGTGAATTTTCATGTTTGTAGACGCACCCACGACACGGGAATAAATCCAAGCGTGAGGCTAAATTAAAAAAAAATAAAGAAAGAAGAAAGACATGTCACGTGCTGGGATCGAACCCGTGACCACTCGATTTATTGGGTGAAGACTAATAGACGGTTTTAATATGCAGTCCGACAAGGATCCTTTGACCCTCGGTCATCAGAACTAAAGCTTTCAAGCAAAATGTCACAACATGACAGTGGTAGAGTTGCAGTTCGCTATAAAATTTACCAAAGTTCTTTTTTCAATTAGTTACCGTGTGGTAAAATATGTCCTTGGAAGAAGTCATATTTTACCAAATGTTAACTCCAATCGCACACCAACGTCAATTTTATCTAGCGGCCAAATGATCGTTGTCAGACTATAATTTACACCTACATAATTATGGCATACATTTATGGTATACGTAAGGTAAATATCCGCTTTGATATTAATTATCACATATATACAAGGTGTAACATAAAAAACGCAAGACCTCAGACACCCCGATTAGAGAATTGCTTCATAAATTCAAAACCAAAACCAAATTTTCAAATTTAAAGGTTTTTACCCTTTTTTAAAGCTCTTTTATATTGAGTTCTTAGATTTACGCAAATATGACACATGAAATAAAACTATTTTTCGGATTTTATCGCGGCTTATTTTTGATTTTTAAGTTCCCGACATTTCGAGTGCTTTGCAGCACCCATGGTCACGGGAGGGACTGAGGTGTTAGACGTCCACAATCTCATTCCTACGTGTGTCAAGATATCCACCAAGAAAGGCATACGAGTAAGCGCTAAGATCCTAAACCAGGCAAGTAAAAAGTTTTTACGGACGGTGATTCATCAAACGCGTTCCGATCTACACCACCTCAGCAGAAATATAGAAATTTCATCCAATGAATTAAATACAGTGTTAACTACATTTGATTTTTACAAATGCATTGATACCTTAACAGATATAAAATAGAACTGTAAGCAAGCCAAATCTGTACATTAAATATTTTTTAGAATTTTTTTATTCGGTACACTTCCTTATCGATATAGTGGCCTAAACAATTTTTTTAGGATTATTGTCTATCTGTCTGTCTCTTCGTGTTTTAATCACGCAAGAACTACCGAATGGATTTTAATTTAGGGTATGGTAATAATTTATACCCTAAATTGAAATATTAAATACTTTTTATCCCGGAACAATCAAGCAATCCGGGATTATCGCGGGATTAACCATTAAACCTCATTATTTCTATTATTGTTAGTCGCAATCTGCAATGTTAATGGACTCGGGTTCGCCGTCGGATCGTTTATGAAGAAACTCTTCAGTGATTAATAGCACGCGTCCGATTTTATTTAGATAGTCAGATATATTTTTTTGCATAAACTGATGCGAATGCAGTAAGAGACCACTCTCTTTAGGAGTAAACTCTTTAAGGATGAATGACCCGGAAACTGCATATTCGTTTGTTTGACTGTAGCTTGATAGTTATTATTTCTCCATACTGTCATGGATGAACGGATTTTAAAGATACTTAGTATGGAGGTGTCTTAGGTCAGTACAGGATCTGTACCATCCTAGAAACGCCGGTCTACTTATGTCAAATCACAAAATAAACACGTACGTAGCCGCGGGTATCAGCTAGAATATTATACACTTAAACCTTCCCGGAAAAAATATGCATTAATAACGAAAATCTCACCAGTATCAGGACCAGTAGTTTGTGCAAAAATCGCGGACATGCATACATACGGGTCGAATAGAGAACCTCATATTTTTAAGTCGGTTTAAAAAACCAAATACAATGGGATCCACCATTCCAATTATACAACACTCCGTATTGTTACTAAGAATTTTTCTATAGAAAAATCCCAGTCAACAATTTATTCTATCGAAATATAAATGGAAGTCCGGAGATTAAAATTGTGTTCTACACAGTAACTCTACGTTCGCACAAGTGCTTTTTCAGCGCGCGTTAGTAAAACTTGACTTAAGATCCTAAGTCCCCTAGATGGGGCAGAGGGCGTCAACAGTGCGCCGCCATACCGGTCGATCTTGAACTTCGCGCTTCAGCTCGATCCAGCTTATTCCTATAGCCTCCGCTTCTGAAATGATTGTCCGCCGCCAGGTCTGCTTAGGACGGCCACGTTTACGCTTTCCTTGGGGGTTCCAGTCTAAGGCTTGCCTCGGTATGTGTTCAGGGCCCCTTCGGAGCGTGTGGCCAATCCAGTTCCATTTCTTGCGTTTTATCTGCTAGTTGATCGGAGTCTCATTGCAGCGCTCCCATAGATGTGCGTTGGAGATTTTCTCAAGCTAGTATATGCCAAGAATCCGGCGTAGGCATTGGTTGATGCAAGTCTGGAGTCGACGCGAGATATCTCTAGTAACCTTCCACGTCTTACATCCATACAGCAATACGGTTTTTATGTTAGACCGAAATATTTTGAGCTTGACTCTTCGTGTCAATTTCCGTGATTGCCATATAGGACGGAGCCGTGCAAAGGTTGCTCTTACTTTGGCGATTCTCGAAGTGATGTCCTCTTCGGTCCTTCCAGTTTCCGACAGGACACTTACGAGGTAAGTGAATTTGTGGACTCGCTCCACAGCCTCTGTGCCAATGAGCAACGGCAATGAGCTTGTCGCCCCGCACTTCATCTCCTGGGTCTTCCGGTTGTTCATTTTAAGTCCCACCTTCATTACCTCCCGACGTAGGTCGTCTAGCTTGGCTTGCATATCGGCGCGTGTGTGACTCAAAAGGCATAGGTCGTCGGCATAATCTAGATCCTCTATGATGCTAGATAGTCCCCACTCTATGCCGCGGCGCTTATTGGAGGTCGTGTGATGCATCACACCATCCAGAACGATGAGGAGGAGGAGAGGTGGGAGAAGACACCCTTGTCGCACACCCGCATGTACCGGTATGTTGTCCGAGACGAGGCCATCGTCACTCTACAAGAGTATATTCGGTTTCATTAATCATTTGCGATTCGGGTAAGCGAGGGATTAGCCCACTATACCCTAGCCCAGTGGTGGGGATGCCACCTCAGAGCCTTTGGGCGTGCTCGGTTTTATTTCGGGTATCCTCCCTAGTGAGCGAGTTCTGTTTTAAGGCGCAGAATAGTCGCCTTTTGCCCTGCATCTCAAGCTCAGCTACAACACGGTGGTAGCGGTCGCGCGGTGTGAATTACGCGTGGCGCGGTTGTAGCAGGTCCCAGGGAGGACGACGGGGACGTGGATGACGCGGACTGGTTGGGGCTCTGCAGGTAGGTGTTCCGCTACAAACACAGCAGATGGTTTCTTGGCATTTTGAAGGTAATGCTGTTCCCACTTACAGCGATTCCCACCAAAAACATTCCCTAACTTCCCTCCTTAATTCCCTAACTCCTCCTCATTCATTTCAGCGTTAGTAAAACGCTAACAGCACATTTTTTAAAGAGCTTCAACATCACGCTTTGAAACAGCGTCTGTGCGAACGAGGAGTAACAGAATCACTCATTACATTAGCATGGTCTGTTACAAGTGTGTACACAGCACCTCTGCCATCCCCGCTTACGAAATATAGCCTTACGGTGTTTATTTGTCATCCTAATAATATTATAAATTGTACTAATTTTATAAATGCGAAAGTTTGTATGTTTAGATGAGTGGATGTTTGTAACTCAATCACGCAAACAGGGCTGAACGAATTTGGATGAAATTTGGCACTGATAGTTTATTACCTGGCATTGGTATTTATCCCAAAAAAATGTTAGTTCCTTGTCTGAACTCGACGCGGACAAAGTCGCGAGCAGAAACTAGTTTTTTTCTATCTATCTATCTCAGATCAGAGAATTCAGAGTTCCAACAGGTTCTTTCCTTACAGACCTTTCTGGCTTCCTCAACTCTCATAGTTCGTCTCATGCACGCTGCTTATGAGGACTCGTGACTTGCCCTTCAGCGTCCGTTATTGCAACTGTAATAAAATTGTTGTTCAATGACTTCATAAATGTTAGTTTTGACAGTTTTTAATCTAATTCAATGTTTTCCAATCCCTAGGGTACCTATGAATGATTCTTATGGTTTTCCTTTTTGGGCTACCAGTTCAAACGATTGGACAGACTTGGCACGATTGTAATTAAACAATTTTTGTAGCATGGCATAATTACAAAAAACATAAAAAACGCAGACTTGGGGCTCGGATAGGACACGATGTATTTGGTCATGCTAAAATACTCTAATTCGATTCGTAGCGATTTTTGAAGGGAGGCCTTTGTCCTGAACGTTTTTCGGCTGATAAAATAATAATAACCCTGTTAAGAAACTGTCCCACCGTTGGGCACGGGCCTCCTCTCAAACTGAGAGAGTCTAGGCCATAGCCCACCACGCTGGCCCCGTGCGGGTTGGCGAACTTTACACACCTTCGAGAATCTCTTAGGCATGCAGGTTTTTTCACAATGTTTTTCTTCACCGCTAAATCATGTGATAGTTAATTTTTTAAAACGCACATGATTTCGAAAAGACGGAGATGCATGCCTGGGTTTAAACCCGAGACCTTTGACTTTGCAATCCAACGGTCTAACTCCTAGGCTATCACTGCTTTTCTCGGCTGATATGACGATGAAAATATATACTGAGAACACCCACTTTTCACTGACGAAGTAAGGTCCCATATAATAGAGGGTAAGCCTATTGCCATACACCTAGCACATTTCAGACTCCGGACTCATACTAGGAAGTTTTCGTTGGAAAAATATTTGTCTGACCTAAGATTTAAGCCCAGGACCTCGTGATCACAACGCGATGCGCTTTGCCACTAGACCAACGAGGCAGACCAAATAAAAGAGAGGATATAATATATTACTTAAAAGAGGTTAAAACTTTGTACCTCAGCTCTCACAATCTAAGTCCAAACTAACCTACTTTCGTATGATTTATCCGGTAGAAACCATTTTCTCTGCGCCACCAAAGAGTTACCGAACTAAAAGTAATAAATCCACATAAGAAGTGTGGGAGAATACGCCACCTCTATACATATCCTGACAAAAAGTATGATTTCGTTAAGTTTACACTAGTGATGGACAACGCATGTTGAAAAAAATATCGATATCAGAAGGCCAATTCTCTACTTACACTGAGACTGAGTGTTGTCTGAATTGAGATTTGATTATGAATGTTCTAGACATCTTTTGACAAAAGTATGATTTCGTTAATTTTATGTTAAACAAAATATTGGTATCAAAGATGCAGGGGTTTTATAAAATGTTCATATTTCTGCAAAATTTAAACAGCAACGTAGACCCCTCCCTTACAGAGCTCTCTGGCTTCATATATATTTCTCATACACGCTCGCCCATTACGACCACTCTTGATACTATGTATGTAGAGTAGTCTAGTAATTATCAGTTTATCAATTGCAAATCTACAAATCTTACTTGTTTAATATGTTCGTATATAAGTATAGATTAAAATATATTGTGCAAATTGCCTGAACGATCAACAAACCTGCAACGTTGGAGCACCTTAAAACTAATATCCGCCAAGTTACATTAGAGAGAATAATTTAATTTAAATTTAGGAAACTTTAATTATGCATAAAGGAATTTGTAAAGTGACCAATTCAAAATAAGATTTACCTACTCTTGAGCATAAAACCAAATACGCGAGATGACAATCAAATTATGCGACCTTTTACTTCGAACCTGTCTCAAGTTAACGTTAAATGCGTAAAAGCAACGCGTTTAGTGTAGTAAAATGAGATAATTGGTCGAAAAGTATTGTATCGAAATACATAACACACGCAGAACAAGAGTTCGATCTAGCCTTCATTGACTATCCGACTATATTTTTGACCAGCTAAATTGTCACTCCTCGATTTTATTGACAACATTATCGATAATACTCGAGCATCGACCGAGTAGCCACCCTAATATGATTTAGTGGAGTTTACAGTAAGTAATTTGCCATCACAAGTACCTCCACTTGCGCAACTCTTTGAGACTTTGACCTCGAAAAATGTTATTGCTACCCTTTTCCACGCCTTCATTTTTCGTTTGAGAAAAAGGGAAAGGAAATCAATGTGTAAAATTATTCGATTTCAAGATCAAGTGCACGGTATGTGATGTACAGCGAAAAATAAAATTTTGATGGCGTCTGTCGGTTAATTTCAACAAGTGTTCACGTTTGCAATAAAAGCAAATTTTAAAAATTTTGGGAATTATTATTTATTTAACATAAAAACGAAGTACAATTTATGTGAAGTGAAAGCGTAGACCAAAAGGCGCTGATAGACAATCGCTCTACCCAGATCAGGCACTGCGTACACAGCTCTATTAGCTTTTTGAGGAATAGGCAAGGCTTTTTTATTTTATTTCATTTTACTAGATGGAACTGACATTTTCCAAACGCAAGTATGCGCGAAATCTTATCCCACATCCACCAAAACTGTTTCATGATGAATGATCCCAAACTATAGGCTTTTCGCTGTCAGATGGTTTATTTAAGTAATATTTATTGTTACAATAATCTGCCGTGGGGCACAAACGAAGGTTGACGTTGAGAGCCGATGGACGAGATTACTGCCTGACGTAGTAGTTATGTTTGGGATATATTTTGATGATATCTATTCCACAATGGAGTTATTTTTGGGATTTGGGGATACGAAAACAGTATTAGTGATATTTCTTGTAAGATATCTAACGGATACCTTACAAAATACTATTTATACCACACGTATAACCAAATATACCGTGTATTATCTGTATGTCTTAGAAAAGGTAGGTCAAAAGTCTCCGTAACCGGCGAGCGTGTATGAGACGAACTATGAGAGTGGAGGAAGCCAAAAAGGTATGTAAGTAAAGAACCTGTTAGACGTCTGTACTCTCTGCCTACCATATAGAGTAGATAGTAAGGTATCTAACGGAAAATCCATAGGCTATATTTATTTAGTGCCTCATTAGCCTATTCGCGTATAGTGGCCGCCGAACTTTATGTCCTATTTTCGAATATTATGGGCTTTAGCATTGTCGGCGAAACATTACACTTCTACACCCAATTTATTTTAGTAATATTTACTGTTACAATTATTCGCCCCGAGGTTAAAACGGTAGTTGACGTTGAGAACGGCTAGACGAGATTACTGCCCGATGTAGTAGTGTTATGTTTGAGATATATTTTGATGCTGTTTATCCTTCGATTAAGTTTTTTCGGTGATACGGAAAAAGAATTAGTGATATATATTTAATAGAGGGTAGTTAGAGAAAACTGTCACTAGATTTAATCAGAGATGGCCTGGATGGATGAAAACTAAATAACAGTCTCAATCTCAAATCAGTGACGTGACACGCGTAGACATATTTAATAAAGTAAGGTATTTAGTAAAAATCTATAGAATATATTTATTTAGTGCCCCGTCAGTCTAAAAGCATATAGGCTGCCGATATTGATGTCCGTCTTTCAAATGCTAGGTTGAACAAAGTACATTGTAACCTAACATCGTCGCCGAAATGTGGAAGTACACAGAACATCTCTGCTTTATTCTATTAAAACCTATTTATTGTTACAATAATCCGCCCCGAGGCACAAACGGAGGTTGACGTTAAGAACGACTGGACGTGGTTATTGCCTGAAGTAGTTTTAATATGTTTGGGATATATTTTGATGCTTAGAGCTAAGCAAGAAAAGCGTGACACTAACGAGTTGATATGCCTTCCTTGTCTACTACAAATTCACTAAATAAACATAAACGTGACAGCACGTTTATTTGCTAGCGTCACACTTACGTCAATCTTTCCGTGCTAACAACTCTGTTTAACTAAAAAAAAGCAGTGATAGCCTAGTGGTTAGACCGTTGGACTGCAAAGTCAAAGGTCTCGGGTTCAAACCCAGGCACGCACCTCTGTCTTTTCGAAAGCATGTGCGTATTAAAAATTAATTATCACTTGCTTTAACGGTGAAGGAAAACATCGTGAGGAAACCTGCATGCCTAAAAGTTTCTCGAAGGTGTGTGAAGTTCGCCAACCCGCACTAGGCCAGCGTGGTGGACTATGGCCTAAACCCTCTCAGTTTGAGAGGAGGCCCCTGCCCAACAGTGGGACAGTTTCTTAACAGGGCTAATATATATATAACTCTGTTTATTCTTCGATTAAGTTTTTTTAGGCATTTTGGGATCCAAAAACAATAAAAGAGATATATTTAGATTTTTAGTAAGTTAAGGTATGTAATGGCAAATCCATAAACTATATTTATTAAGTGCCCCTTTAGTCGAGTGCCAGGCGATTTAGATATCCTAATTTCGAATGCTAAGTCGAACACAGTGCGTATCTCACATGGTCGCCGAAATGTATACACAGTACCACTTTATTCTAGAAATACCTATTTATTGTTAAAATGATTCGCCCCGAGGCACAAACGAAGGTTGACGTTGAGAACCGCTGGACGAGATTACTGCCCGACGTAGTAGTTATGTTTGGAATATATTTTGATGATGTTTATTCTTGAATGGAGAATTTAGGGTAGTAAAAGTAAATAGTATAATATTTAGAAAAGAAGGTAAGCCTATTTCACCACCCAAGTAAAGTCCCAACTAGACTTGCAAGTAAGTTCATGTACACTAGTCCATAAACAGACCAATAATTTTAATTTATAAAGACTTTTTTAAAAATAATATTTTATAGCAAAACACAACGAAGATATCATGCTTAGTTGAGAAGTTCCTATAGATTTCTCTCGGCTCCATCATCAGACCCTAGTCACTATGCGGGTCTAAAGTAGTTATCCAAACAAATCCAGCGAGCCCAAACACGGCGGGATTTTATTGAGTAGTTGGGTGGTTCCATTGGCTACCATTCGGCTTCATCTTCAGACCCTAAACACTATCTGGTTGAATAGTACTTTTCAATACATATCTAACAAGCTTAAACACGTTTCCGTTGTATAGTTCACCTGTTCCTGTAACCACCTTCCGACTCCATCATCAGACCAGCTTCATGGTAGCATAATATTGCATTGACACCGAACTTACATACATATGCTAAATTTCAGCTAATTCGGATACCCGCAAATGCGGACAAAAGACGGACAGACAGACATACGAACATTGAATGTCAAATAAAAGCTTCATATGACATCTGCGGTATGTATCTATCTATCTATATCATCACGCCGGATCCCTTGCGGGGTAGGCAGAGAGTACAGAGTTCCAACAGGTTCTTTCCTTGCATACCTCTCTGGCTTCCTCCACTCTCATAGTTCGTCTCATACACGCTCGCCGGTTACGGAGACTCCTGACGTGTCCTTCAGATAAGACCCGGTCTATTTGGTCATGGTAAGATAGTCTAGGTCTTCCCCGGTAGCTACATCCTTCCACTTTCGCATTGTATATCAGTTTTGTAATTCTTTCTTCAGACATTCTTTCTATATGTCCGAACCAACGGAGCATACCCTTTCTTATGTTTACACCGATACTATCTGCGGTACTGTTATGTTAACTAGATATTCTGTATCACTGCTAGATGGAGCTTGATAGCTTACCATTAGTGTAGCACAGGAGGCTTTAGATCGATCCTGGCGTACTCAATAGGCTTCAGTGGGCTTTTGTAGATTTTAGTGTGGTAAAAGACGATAAGCGCAAACGATAAATAAAATTATAAAATCGTACCAGCAAGCGTGTATGAGTCGAACAATGAGAGTGGAGGAAGCCACAAGAGTAAGAAAGGAATCTGTTGAAACTGTACTCTTTTCCTACTCCGCAAGGGATCTGGCGTGATGATATAGTTAGATAGATAAAATCGTAATGAAAATTGTTGATACTACGAACAATCTGTGGAGTCACGCTACAATATTTAATAATGAAGAATGAGAAAATTACATTTACTACAAAATAATAATAGAGAAAAAATATAGGTCTACAATGAGCGAATGACATTGAAGAAAAAAGTATACCATAGTACTTTGACATAAAAGTCAAAACTTCCAAGTTACTATAATTACAAACAGAAAATAACTTCTATACTAAAGAAATTAAAAAAGAGGCATCTTTGCAAATTACTTTAATGCATATTGAACGCAAACTATTCGAACTGGTTATCAAGAATTATACCAGTCAAAAGTACTTTGTGAGCAAAAGGTCTCATTTTAACGCAGCTTGAGGCATACAAGTAAAATTATTATACTAAAAAATCAAAATCAATAGATTTTTATTCATGTAGACCAAAAAGTACGTATGAATAATCGAGAAAGAAAAGTTATTGATTACTTAAGACTTTACCACCCGTTCGGAATGTAATACCTGCGGAGAAGAAGGGCACGGAACTCCACGGTTAATCTTTTACAAATGAAAGTTTTACAATTCTTTTTCTATATTTTCGCATCGTTGACCGTTAAGTTTTTAAACAGGACTTGGAACGGGCGTCCGGTAAACAACAGATGCATTACTTGCCCCTCCACCATCAAAGCTATAAAAAGCGGTGCTCGCCGGACGATCGGGGCAGTGCCCGCAGACTCATCCACCCAGTGCTCTCATCAGGACTCCCTCTACGAGTAAAGATCGTGGTCTTGAAGACCTGCATCCGTAGCAGCCACACGTACGCAACGCCGGCCTGGGCGCCCCTGATGCGCCCATCGTTGCGCAAATCGTTGGCGTCGCAAAAATCCGCCACTTTTTGCACCATCGCCCTAGCACCAAGGTACGTGAGAATTTCTCACAATCCAGAGAAATCTTCGATTCGAGAGCCTAGAGGATTTCATGCGCCACCTGTCCACCAAGCTGTTTGCTCGTGCCGAGGCATCGTCCTGGTCCCGTATTGAGGACCTAATGCCATGGCATGCGCGTCCACCGGACTGGAGGCCCTACCCACGCAACTGGATCACACCCAGCGAGGATACTGTGGGGCCGGCACCGGAATTGACTTCCGCCGCCCACTGCTGCCTGTCGGCTTGCCGAAGGGGCTTTATCGCTAGGGCAGCGATGACACTAGACTTGACACTGTGGAAGGCAGAAGAGGGACTAGACAGAGACACGACCGTAGCTAGGCCGCCTGCTGGGGTTTGCCAACGAGCCTCCCCCGGCAGAGCTTCACTGCCACGAAAGCGCCACAACATATCACCCTCACTATCTTCCACACCCCGGAACTGACTCTCCTCATCCCCAAATACCCTACTTTCTCTTTCCTAAACTCCCTACCCACACACTCCATTCCCAAAACAGCCCGGTGGTTTTTTATAGCCCGCTAGGTCTTTCTAGTGGTGCTGTATCGCGCTACCCGGCGAAGAAATGCCTTATGCGGAAAAGTTTTTCAGCAAAAATACTATCCAATTTTATAACAGGAAGATTTGATCACTTTTTCTTTCTTTTTTTTTAAACGTAGCCCCACACTAGGATTGATTCCTGTATCGTGAGTGCGTTTACAAACATGAAAATTCACGTACACAAATACCCAGACCGGAACAAATAATTGTGGGTCACACAAAGATTTGTCCCGTGCGGGAATCGAACCCGCGACTATTAGACACAGTGGGTGGAGCGGCTTAAACTCTCACCACTGCGCCAAATCGTCCGTCGAGAACTTTCATAAAGAACTGGTCATTTAGACACCAACACAGAATAATAGAAAATGTAGGATGCGACTTTAGCAGGTACGTTATGGCAAGATTTGTCAAGGGAAAATCTTCCAGTCAGACGGGTTTTATGTCTGGCGGAGCCAGCCACTTCTCCCAGAGTTGTTGTCGGGGGCTTTAATATGTAACGCATCGTGTTAACTCTTATATCGCGTTTTAGACATGTATGAAGAATCGTTATTGATTTTATATTCGGCGTCATCTTTTGGGTCAGTAGTCACAGCTTTGTAGCGTTGTATAGGGGTCGCTACAAGACCTTTGCCCAGCAGTGGAATACTAATGGTCAATTTCAATAAAAAATTGAATCGCTTTCGCCTATAGCTCAAGGCAGACCCAACTCCAGGTTGTCAACGCACTGCTTCGAGTGATAATTCCGGCTATTGTTTCGCCCACGGCGCAGACCCGCCAGACCCCGTTATATACCCAATGGGTCTGTAAGACCGATAAATTATGTAGATACATAAGAATGAAAAGGAAAGGGTTTTAGTTTAAATCCACTGCTACTTATAGAAATAACGAATTATCTTTGAAACAGCCCACGTTTTTGTAAGGCCTGTGTACTTAGTTATTCCGTAGTAGTATATCACCACTGCTCTGGTCTAATATTGTTATTTTTTTAATTTAAACCGCGTATATCATTTCTTCCCCACGTAAGAGAGAATCTTAAGATATTCCCCCTGTGGAACAGAAAGAAGGTACGCTTAAAAACATGACTTTTGCAAGTACAAATACTGCACCTAGACAAATATGTATTTGTGAGTTACATAGGTAAAAAAAAACCCCTGTAAGAACATTCGCATGCTTGGCTTAGTGATTCAAGAAGAACGTTTCGACCACTTTGTCTGACCTAGCTGTCATTAAACTTTTCCGTCAAATTTTTTAACGTTATAGCTGCACGTCGGGCTACAATATAGCCTCACTTGGGTGCTAATATATCCTGGATAGCTCAGTCAGTTGGGGAAAGTAGTAGATACATTTACTTTAAATGTAGCGCCTAAGCGCTCTAGCGTGGTATGTGGTCCGGGATGCATGGGTCGACTAGCTCGGCTCTCGCAACGGCTGCGAGGCGCGGGAGCGCAATCAAAATGGCCGCTGGCTGCCTATTTGTTGCGGCCGGTCGTATGATCATCATGCGCGGGGACTGGGCCTTGGTAGGTACTTGGCCCATAGTATCATCGGTACGGCGCGCGATGAGTGGTGTATAGCAGCGCAGTGGTTAAAAGAGACGCCGCGCGGCGTCGGCACGAGGGTTAAAAGTTTAGGCGCGCGACAACTTCAATTTAAAACCGACTAGCTTTTACCCGTAATTTCATCTACGTTATTTTTTGGGACAAAAGGTGGCTTATGGCCTTCTCCCGGATACAAGCTCCTGGCTAAATTTGTAAAAATCTGTTCAGCGGCTTAGGGCCGGAAAGGTAAGGCAGACAGAGTTACTGTCGAATTTAAATATTAGTATGGATAACTCAATAAATCATTCAGTCACAGTCCAAAGTTTTGAATCTGCACGACATTAATGACAAAAGCGCTTCCCCCTATCACATTGAGACCTAACTTCTCAATTAACCCTGGAATACACCGGTGCCCCTCTTGTGCCGCGCTCTAAAAAGCCCTTCATGGGGGGGGGGGGAGACTTGATAAGACGCTCTCCCCAGCACCGACGCCGTGCAGGGGATGGGTCATGGCGACTTGGGCCACACCATGCCGCCGGCCTTCTCGGGGTCGCTCATGAAGGACGCTCAGGGCCCCCGCCCCTTGCATCTGCGACCCTAAAGGCCCCCTGCTGATGTTGGTGCAGGAGGGAGTCGTCAACTACACCTAACGCAACTAGATCGACGAGATAATCAGGCAGAATTTTCTATAGAAAAATTCAACACATATCAGGGTCTGGAATTGTGCCCAGTCTGAGCGCACCTATTACCACACTGACCTAACGTAATCAGCAAAATATAGGCGTACACACCGCGCTGACCCTGGAGTAGAGCGAGAGGAGCGGTCGCTCTAGGCGCCAAATGGCAAGGGGCGCCAAAAATCAAGCAAGCAAGCAAGCGAAAAATAAAGTTAACAAAGAGTCTAGGAGGTACCGATCAGTGACTGATAAATAATAGTCGATAAGTTTGATAAACACTGTATATTTCCTTAAATAGTTCTATGATATAATGATCGTGAATGATATGATCTATGAATGCTAAACTGATACAAAATTGATATGATACAGCGACGCGTCCGACAGCCTGACTTAAACTGCGGCGATCGAATTGCACGCATGCTGCTCAATCGCGTAAAATGCTAACACGGTGTTCGGTTGCACAATGTACCAAACAAAGAGTAACCAGGTATTTTTATGTACACAGTACAGCTCTGCCACCCATGCTTGAGGAGTTCAGGCTCATGCCTGAACTCCTCAAGCACCAAACACCCTCATGGGTGTTTGGTTTTATGTTAACTCAAAAATATTAACATATTTTTGTTCGTTATAAAAATATGAATTGTTCGTTTAACAAATACGGTAAGCGGCTATACAATGGAATTAATCCATCAACAGTCTACGAAATACATTCAACCCCTAACACTGCACAAAGCCATGCAAATAAGACGCATTTAAATTACTAAAACATACAGACTATGCGACGCGTCGGTTGGAGGACGGAAGATATTCGTAATAGTTCGAAAGCTCTTTCATTTACTGGAAGTGTACATTATTATCGGAATAGTTATGTTTTTTTTAACCTATATTATCGTTGTCATTGGCAAAAAACTATCGCATTCATTTTAAAGTCCTTTTGTTCTTCCATATCCATATCATCACGCCAGATCCCTTGCGGGGTAGGCAGAGAATACAGAGTTCTAACAGGTTTTTTCCTTACATACCTCTCTGCCTTCCTCCACTCTCATAGTTCGTCTCATACACGCTCGCCGGTTACGGGGACTCTTGACTTGTCCTTCAGATAAAACTCAGTGTGTTTGGTCATGGTAAGATAGTCTCGGTCTTCTTGCAACTTAATTTTTTCACAATTAATGTTTGCCCAACTCTGGTGTAAGTGTATCCATACACAGCTATTAAGTGTACCCAAAAACACATACACACACACCGACACACAGTTTTGGCTATGACTTTGTTCGTTATCCGTAATTTAGTATGAATAATAATATAAATATATCGATGGCCGATACAAACAAACGAACTGGCGCTACAATCCATATTTTGTTCGCTATTTGTTTGCGTCCCCAAAATTAATGGCCTTCCAAATGGTTGTTTAAAACAATTGTGTATTAATGAACAGTTTCGGATAAATAAGCGGGTATTATTGCTTTGTTTGTGAATAGAGAAACGGTAAATATTTGTCAAATTTAGTCGTCTACATTTTACAAATATTATTCAGTTTGTTTGAAATTATTTTAATTTAATGAAATGTGTCAAACCCACTTAACCACTCTTCGATAGCTTAGTGGTTTGAGCGGCCGTCCTGGCATAGCGGGTTAAGTTTGTTCTATTCAGTGGCGCATTTACCAGCAGGCTGAGTAGGCTGGAGCGAAGGGCGGCATTTAGGCTGAATTTTTTTTTTATAAATAGTACATGATTGAGCTTTTCTTAGCTCTAAAATATACCCAAAGACTATTTCTTGTGTAAAATTCACTAAATCGTGAGTTGTGAGAATAATCTAGGAACTGACACAACGATCCCTTAGTTCACAATCATACTAATAATGGGTAAAAAGTTGATGTAATGATGTCGATAGAGCACAAATCATAAAATTGCAATTTCATTGACAAAGAAAACGTAATTAATATGATTGTGAATTAGGGTATTGAATTGCAGAGGTTAGTAGGGGCGGCAAAAATTGAATAGCCTACTGGCGGCAAATGTGTAAATCCGCCACTGGTTCCATTCCTACCTAATGATTTTATTTAGAATCACTATAAATGACACCCATTATTCACTTTCCTCAAGCTAGAGCTATTTCAATTATTACTTTCCGTCAATAAGGCCTCTTTCACCAGCCTCAAGTAAAGTCTGAAGCAGACTAAGCGACAATTAAACTTACAAGTAAGTTCATGTACGAATTTAACCATCTTTGAGTAGCCCTATCTGACTGTTAAACCAGACTATTTTAATTACCGAGTAACGCTAATCGAAATGTTCCTAACCAGCACTTTCCTCGAGGGAAAAGCCTTATAGGACCCTAATGTTTTAGCGATCACTAAAGTTGAGTAAAGCGTTGAACGTTGCTTAAATTTAGTCATGGTGGGTGACCGTTTGTAGAAACTCCAGTTTCAAGGGTCTCCGTTTTTAGAAGGTCCATTAAGCCGTTGATCTTGTCTGCTACGTAAAGTAGCTGGTAACCCGAGTTTGATGGCCTATACCGTGTCTTATCTAAAGGGCAATTCAGGAGTCTCCGTAAACAAAAACTCCGTAACACAGAGAACTCTGTACTCTCTCTTGGTAAAGAGGTTGATACCCCAAAAGATCTGGCGAGATGATATGTTTATCATCTCTCCTATCTTTAAAGAAAGAAAGATACACCATAGGCGGATTTAACCTCCTTCCACTGATCGGCATTGGGTCTACATAGTGGAAACTGACCTACTCTGTGACGGACGACTTGGCCCAGTGGTTAAGAGCTTAAGCCACTCCTCCTATCGGGTCAAGTAGCCGCGGGTTTAATACCCGCCCGGGCCAATCCTTGTGTTCCAAAAAAATTTGTTAATGTGAATTTAACGTTTGTAATGTCACCCACGACATAAGGATAATTCTTAATAAAAACTAACTATCACCTATTTTAAATAAATAAAAATACAGTTAAAAGTAGCAAAATATAACACACTATTTACAACTGTACCAAATCGCTGGCGTTCAGCAGGGTGCCCAGAAGGCTGGCAGCGTTCCCGCGCTAGATAGCAATGCTGATCCTTTGCGTGAGATACGTGCCAGCCTTCTAGTCACGTATAGTGTCGACCAGTATTTTAGACAGTTCCCCAAAGATATAATAGGCACTTTAACCCCATGGACCCAAAGTCTTCACACCAAACGGCTCAAAAAGCATCCTTTATCCAGGTTGCTGTAATTGCGCCGTTTCCGGCACTCTGTAAAATCCGCGGCGCTACCAGCTTTAATGACTGTCTCTGGAAGGTGCGACAGCGCTAAGGTATCGACACATGTCGCGCCCCATACCAAAGGCTGTCCCATCTTCCAGAGAATAATTGTCATTCCATCGGGTCTTTTACCATCGTCACGCATAAGGCCGTTTGGTTCCAAAACGGCCGGCACATTGGCGGTGGCAAAAGCACGACGGATGCCATCATTAATACCGGCAAGCCGCGATATTCTACCGGCGCTTCGGAGACATGAGAGGTGTCCAAACTGGTCGACAATCTCACCACAACGACAGCGAAGTGGCACGAAACACTTAGCCCCAATTCTTAAATAAAATACTAAAAAAGGAACCCTCAGCTTAATTAATGAGAGCCTTCTCTCACAAATTGTGCTGAGGGATTTTTTGCCTTCGCCATCGCCTAAAAGTGGCTTGGCTAATTTATTGGATACTCTGAAATCACATTCTTGTAATTTCACACTTAAAAGTATTACCTACCTTTCTCAGGTACACCTCTTGCAAGGTAAAATCACTCGAGTGATCTTAAGGGTAATTTCGTAAATTTTACATTAAACGTGTGCGGAGCTGTGTGACCGAATCCAATTTAAGTTGGGGGACGGTCCTATTCGGAGTCAAATGAGACTCCAACGGCGCGTATTATATTTTGAGCCAGCAGAATATAAATAGAAAAGTTAAGAAGATTGTTAAGTGAAGATGATATAGATGCACTCAAGCATAGATGAGAGGTGGTAGTTATTATAACTTGCGTGGTTAGTGGTTTTGTGTGTATGAGTGATATACGCTGTTCACCCGACAAGAGGGCGAGCATGCAACCACTACGCTCGAGTCAGTAGGGCAAGGGGGCATTAGCTGAAGAGCGCTTCAATGAAGAATGGCCTCGACTTGGGCAGTCACCATGGGGGAGGGCGTACATTCAGTGTCTCGCCATAGTGCTTGCAAGGGATTCTTCGAACTCACCGGCGAGGTCAGTGTCTGGTCCTGTGTTTGTGTTAATGATTTGCATGATTATTTGTTTGAAGTATCTTCTTTAGGGAAAGAAAGGCAAGAAGAACCCTGCAGGTACAAACGTCCACCTTAATAATTTGAAGAATATTAACAATCTTATTGAATCGTTTATGTCAAAGAATTTTCTTTAAATTACTATAATATCTTCATTTCACATGAGTATATCAATAAATCATTGATGGGTTTCGTAGAGTATAAAATTATCTATCTATATCCCCACGCCAGATCCCTTGCGCGGCAGACAGAGAGTACAGTACAGACTTCCAACAGGTTCTTCCCTTACATACCTTTCTGGCTTCCTCCACTCTCATAGTTCGTCTCATACACGCACGTGGGTTACGAAGACTCTTGACCTGTCCTTCAGCTAAGACTCGGTCTAAATGGTCGTGGAAAGATAATCTAGGTCTTCTCCACCACACGCGTCCTTCAAGGCGCAGTGGCATAGCTTCTCACTTATTTTGCTCGTCTGTCCCGGCAAGCAATTTGGCGTGGTCTTGGGAGAAGCGCACCGTCGCAAGGCAAGTGTGACTGTATCCTGCTCGTGGTTGCTGCCTGCTATTGGTCTGGTCCTTCTGAACAGACATAAATGAAACAGTCATGCGCTTACCCTTCCCCACTCGGTCCCCTCCCTCCCTTTCCGTCGTCCTACCCAGTCCCCTTTCCCCCGGCTTGAGCCGGAAGGTTATGGCGCCTGACTGCGCCCCTCCGTGGGGTACAGCAGGTGGCGCCTGTCGTTTGTTGATGGAGGTCAGTGCGGCACTACTGTACGCTGTGCCTTTTTGCAGAGGGAAGGACTTCCCGTCCCGAAAAAAGGTCTTCCCCGGTACCTACATCCGGTATAAAATTATGTTCTGTTTATATTTTATTTAGCCTCAGGGTTGGACTTAAAATGAATATGACTAAAACAAAGCTGATGACCAACAGCGTGCAACGTAAGCTAGAGCTTAGGGGAGTGGAGATTGAATATGTCCACGAGTATATATATCTTGGCCAATTAGTTTCTTTCCAGGCGAGACAAGATAAAGAAGTTGCTCGACGTACCGAAATCGCCTGGAGGAACTATTGGTCAATGAAACATTTAATGAAGGGAGCTCTCCCGGTTTCATTAAAAAGGAAACTCATGGACATGTGCATTCTCCCCACCCTGACTTACGGAGCACAGACTTGGTCATTAACTGATCGTCAAAAGGCCACTCTTGGGGTGTGCCAACGAGCAATGGAGCGTAGCTTTCTTGGAGTAAAGCTTAGAGATTGTGTCAGAAACTCGATTCTGCGCTCCAAAACACAAATCACTGACGTAGGTCACTCAGCTGCAAGACTGAAATGGAACTGGGCCGGACATATCTGCCGCATGTCGGATGCGTTTTGGGCTAAAACAACCACACAGTGGGTGCCACCAGGCGGAAAACGACAGCGCGGCAGGCCCAGAAAGAGGTGGCGAGACGAGCTGGATTCCTACGACAAGGAATGGCATCAGCTTGCACTGGACCGGGACAAGTGGAATAAGGGAGGGGAGGCCTTCGCCCTGCAGTGGGACAGTGTAGGCTTATAATAATAATAATTATATTTTATAACAATTATATATAACGCTTATAGTTTTTATTGTACGACTGTTCTCGCTTAAGTGGTCCGTTTTGTTCCTTCCTTTCCCCCGGGGATCTTTTGGCTCATGGATGACATTAACAGGTTGGTGTCAAATAAGGGTTAACATTTAGTAAATTTTTCTACTTCCAAGTAGATATTTCAGTAGGTGGGTCCCCACGGTTACTAATAACAAATAGAACTTGGGTAAATTTCATAGCAAACGGCAACTGCGACTATCATTAATGCCCAGTTTCAATATTCAACTCAAGAATACTCGTAGATTTGCTTATCGTCAGTACAATTTAGATACATTTCACTTGATGAGCGCTAGTTCCGATTTTGGCCGCGGGCCAAGAGATCCTTGTACGGCTGTACCTAATACATAATAACCTTATGGTTTTAATATATAATAGTTGATATAGAAACATTGAGGCGCTCGAAGCGCTGTGCGACTGCGGTGTGCTTACCGATTACCAAGGTAAAGCAGCTTTCCACTCGGTCGGCCCGAGATGGGTGACAGTCTGTGGCATTTTCATATTCGAGCGTCTCCGTGCTTCGGAAGGTACGTTAAGCCGTTGGTCCCGGCTACCACTTAAAGTGGTAGCCGTGAAGCCGAGTTGGAGGCCTTAACGGCGGCTTGATAAGTTCCAACAGCAGGTGGCCACAAACCTGCCTCCATCAATCCGCACTGGCTCCGCGTGGTGGAGTATGGTCTCTCACCTCGATTTGTGAGAGAAGGCCTTTGCCCAGCAGTTTTTTTTTTTTTTCTTTTTTTTAAAAACGTAGCCCCACACTAGGATATATTCCTGTGTCGTGGGTGCGTTTACAAACATGAAAATTTACAAACAAATACCCAGACCGGAACAAATAATTGTGGATCACACAAAGATTTGTCCCGTGCGGGAATCGAACCCGCGACTATTCGACACAGTGAGCGGAGCAGCTCAAGCTCTTAACCACTGCGCTAAATCGTCCGTCAGAGTGGGCAGTATAGGCTGATATTATATATAAACATGATTGATATTTACTCTGTTGATATCTCTTAATAAAATAAATAAAAATAAAAAATAAATGATAAACAGCACGTGCACGTTTTGCAATCTGCAGTTGACTAGTTACGTCCACTAGATGTCGCTAGCGGCTCTGATGGGATCGGCCCGCGTCAAGGAAATTAAACTGTTCATGAAAATACATTAATACGAGACGATTATTATTATATTTTTTTTAACTTCTATCTATCTATCTATATCATCACGCCAGCTCCCTCGCGGGGTAGGCAGAGAGTACAGAGTTCCAACAGGTTCTTTCCTTACATACCTCTCTGGCTTCCTCCACTCTCATAGTTCGTCTCATACACACTCGCCGGTTACGGAGACTCTTGACTTGCCCTTCAGCTAAGACACGGTCTATTTGGTCATGGTAAGATAGTCTAGGTCTTCCCCGGCGCCTACATCCTTCCACTTTCGCATTGTGTATCTGTTTTGTCATTCTTTCTTCTGGCATTCTTTCTATATGCCCGAACCAACGGAGCATACCCTTTCTCATCTTTACACCAATACTATCTTTCATACCTACTCGCTTTCTTACTAAGCTGTTGCGAATAGCGAAAGCGTGACTCCGCACATCTTCCGCAGAGATCGCATTTCGACCGCATTTATCCTGCTTTCGTTCTCCTTTCGTTTTTTTAACTTAGACTGAGAATTATCTAGACGGAGCATTGCTAACAAAAATGGCGCCTTAAATGCGTGCGTGTGCGTACTACAATTTATCTACCCTATGATAAGATAAGTTTTATGCCATTTCCGCGCGAGCGATGCCCCATCTAAACAGAATCAGAATATTTTTTATTCATGTAAACGATTACAGTATTTATGAATCGTCAGAAAAGTAACAAAGACTCTACCGCCACTTCGGAATGTCATTCCTGTGGAGAAGAAGGGCAAGAAACTCCACGGTTACTCTTTTAAAATAAGAAATTACAAACTTTTTCATCTACATTCTGTTGTGGGGTATGGGAGAACAATGTAGGTTGGTCATCAGGTGAGTCTAAGTTAAAAAAGCTCCTTTAAACAAAGTAAGCCCGTAACCACAAAGGAAAGCCAATAAAAAATAACAAAGATACACAGGTACAAAACGAGGACTTTTTATAGGTTAAGAGACGCGTTTAATCAAATGTATAAGCGCCATTGTATGGGCCTCAACATACACGATATTCAATGACCCGAAAGAAACTTCGAGATATAAAATATTCAAAGTCAAGCAGCAACAAAAGGGTAACTGAGAAAATGTTAGCAATTTATACAAATTGTATTAAGCCGGATTAATACTTTGAGGATAAGCGTTTGTTTCATGTTTCCATGGAAAGTGGGATATAAATGTTTCACTGTAATATAACCCTAACTTTATCATGTGCAAAATTCTTTTCTCAGAGTTAGCCATCAATTTATTTGTCCATTTAAAGCCTAGTTGACCAGAACGGGTATTCACGAGCTCCAACGTATAAATCTTTGGGCAGTTATGAGAATTTTTTAATTTGTCACTTGTAAATTTACTGACAGCTCCAGTAGTTTATCCGACAAATATTTTTTGTTTATGCCTCTTTTGTATTTATCCGACAGAAAACTGACTGCGTGCTATACTTACCTAGTTAATATACTCGTAATATAGATAAAACACCCAACAAATATTTACAATAGATACATTAGAATCACTTATATTAAATTCACGATTTATGAAGTCGACGCCAAGGGTACAGCAAGGGATACAATCAGGCGGTTTTAACCGGTTAATGCCGAACAAAAACATCGTGAGGCAAGTAAACGACACGGCACGATTTAAATCGTCCTGTGTAAAAGCACGTCATGTTTCACTACTCGTCAATACGAGCGACAATCAACGTTAAACGCGGAGTGACTGACGCACCCTGTATACAAATCAGGTGGGAATCGTAAATTTATTAGAACTTACTTTGAATATACTATGTTACAACCCATAAGGCCTTCACAACGAATGGTTATGTTAATTTAACAGCCTGATGGGTGTTTTTTACAGCAATTTTACAACATCACATTTGAGGGAGCTAAAATAAATGAAGAAAAGGGGTATATTCCACAGAAATCATAAAACAATAGAAATGATCAATTGCAAGATTTCGTCCGAAACCACACAAATAGACATATTCTCATACATGCTCACATTACTGCTATAAAAATCTATCTATATCATCATGCCAGATCCCTTGCGGGATAGACTAAAAAAATAATTTCCATCTAATTTTAATCGTTAAGAATATTCCGCGGTCACGATTAGGTGACAAACACGTTTGCAAAAAGGTTGTTTGTTGATAAGGCCCTTTAGATAAAGGTGCACGTAGTGAATAGGTTCCAGACCGAGATCGGAATCAAACTATAGATAGATAACACTTTATTGTTCCACCAGAGATACAAAAAGGAGATAAAAGAGGCAAGATTACAAATTGAGAGTTAGTGTAACAATGGGCGGCCTTATCACTAAAAGTGATCTCTTCCAGGCAACCTTTGGATGGAGAGAATCTGAAAAAAACGTAAGATTTAGGGGTGTACTTAACAATCAAAGCATCACAATGCATAAATAAATCTATCATAAACTACTTAATAATATACCTATGTAAAAATAATACATACTTACTTAGTAAATAAATAAATAAATATGTAAATGATTTACAACACCAAAAACAAATTTATAGCATAAAACAACTAGTAACAGCAAATATAAATTATCCAGCTAATATAATGCCGTTATTCAGTGTAGAACTTTTTCACCTGATTTCTGAATACTTGAATTCATGAAGCACGCCTTATAGAGACAGGTAGTGCGTTCCACAATCGGACAGCTTTGACCGTAAAAGAATTGTCGTAAAAGATGCTAGCGTGTAAAGGCATTACGAGAGCCAAGTTATCTGATGACCTTAAAGAATACGAGTTGGAAAATTGAAGGAACTCGAAACGTTCCTTGAGATAACTTGGGGAAGACGGATTGAATAAGATATTGTACAAAAGACAGAGGACATGAGTATTCCGGCGAAGACGTATAGGGAGCCACTTGAGCTTAGAACGAAACTGAGATACATGACCATATTTGCGTAAGCCAAATATAAATCTTATGCAAAAATTTTGAAGACGCTCAAGTTTATTTAACTGCTCTTCTCTGAGATCTAAATAGCAGATGTCAGCATAATCGAGAATAGGAAGCAACAAAGATTGCGCTTGAGCAATTTTAGTGGTAATCGGCAGAAAGTTTTGCAGCCTTTTAAGAGAACCTGCTGCAGCGTAAAGTTTGCGACTGGTGACTTGTAGCTGACAAGCCCAACTCATACAGCGATCTATGGTTAAGGCCAAATTCTTAATATTTTCACTGTACGGAATGGCCACTCCATTAAAATTAATCCGCGGAAGTAAAGTCCAGTCTACCTTTGAAATCAGGCGCGAACTGCCAATAATTATTGCTTGGGTCTTAGTGGGATTAACTTTCAGGTCAAAGCTTTTGCTCCACTCAGTTATACGGAGCAGATCACTGTTGACAGTACTTATACACTCGTTTAATCTCTCTAGCGAAGAGTGAGAATAAATTTGAAGATAGTCTGCATATAAGTGGTATGAAGAAGAAATATCGTGGGAAATTGAATTAATGAAAATTGCAAAAAGGAGTGGAGATATGGCCCCGCCTTGTGGTACTCCGGCCGACGCGTCACACCAAGATGAGAAATTCTCTTCAAGGCGAACCCGCTGCCGGCGCCCATACAGATAACTGGGAAACCATTCGACCACCGTTGGAGATATGTTAATCGAGCAAAGTATAGCTAATAGAATGTATGCTATGCTATATTTCTAAGGCAAAGTATAACTTTCTTTTTTCTTTTTTTATTAGATACGTTGCCCGACACCAAGAATTACTCCTGTATCGTGGGTGCGTTTACAAACATGAAATTCACATTTACAAATACCGAGACTGAAACAAATATTTGTGAGTTACACAAATATTTCTCCGGTGTTGGAATCGAACCCGCGACCGCTCGATCCAGTGGGTGGAGCGACTGAAGCTCATAAACTTAGTGTGGGTGTGTGCGCATGTACGCGTGTGCGCGTGTGCGCGTGTGACGCACCTAGCTAGGCCAGGAGGCACCTAGCTAGGCGAGGGGGCAAATAGCTTAAGGGCGTCTCAAGGAAAAACAACCTTGGCTTAGGCAGTCGCTATGGGGGAGGACATATTACTTGGTGTATTGCCGTGGTGCTCTGCAAGCGATTCTTCGACATCGCCGGTGACGCATTCTGAGCTCTTAACCACTGAACTAAGCCGTCCTTCAATTGGTTGAATTTAATAGGTACACATATACTATTCAAAGGTATACTATCCCCTGAAGAAACTACCCTCATAATTGCCAATATGAGGGTACCATCACCGTGACCTCTTTCTCTTCAGAACTGCATCAGAAAGCCATCAATTATGTTACAAGGTCTGTGTATTGAGCGAGGGTCAAAGTTAGCATAACTCTCACTGGAGTTCGCTGGGTTAGGGTTGCCATTGATTAAATTAAGACTTGCCTAGACAGCATTGCTAACAAAGTTGCGGCAGTACCGGCATCAGTTACGCAATATGTGTGCATGATGGAAGTGTTCGTTTTTTTGCACTACAATTTATCTTCCAACTGGGTAAATAATGAGAAATGCTTTATTTAGACAAGAAATTCATTTAAGATTGCAAGTAAAATAAAAGCTTGTACAAAGGTTATAAATAAATAAGCAGTGACAGCCTAGTGGTTAGATCATTGGACTGCAAAGTCAGAGTTCTCGCACCTCTGTCTTTTTGAAAATATGTGCGTATTAATAATTAATTATCACCTGCTTTAACGGTGAAGGAAAACATCGTGAGGAAACCTGCATGCCTAAGAGCTTCTCAAAGGTGTGTGAAGTTCGCCAACCCGCACTAGTCTAGCGTTGTGGACTATGACCTAAACCCTTTCAGTGTGAGAGAACGCTCGTGCCCAACAGTGGCACAGTTTCTTAACAGGACTAATATTATCATTAAAAAGGTTATGAGTCGCCAACCCTATATTACCCGCTAATACGTCAGGCAAAGTTGCAAGAAGTGTTCGTTTGAAGAAAACTTTGATTACCGGATATTACTTGTTATTACGGGCCTTACTCACGTCATGACCTGTGTTGCTATTAAGGGCCTACCGCGACCGAACATTAATGGACCGTAATAGTGACAGTGATGCGATTTCGTTACAAATGAATAATATGGGATATGTCATTTATTTTCCCAGCGCGCTCAATATATCCGATATTGAGTGCGCTGGGAAAATAAATAGTAATAAAAAAATGGTCTACAAGGACTTTCCTACAATTACTTAGACAAAAGTCAAAGTCAAAAATTATTTATATTTTTATGGCAATACAAAAGCACTCACAAACGTTAAAATTATTATATTTTTTACATCTACCACCGGATTGGAACGCGGCCTCCACTGAGAAGATCCGGCGAGAAACTCAACGGTCTAGTCTTTTAACTTAATTTGTTCGGGTCTTTCTGATAACCATTTCTTTTTCAATTGTATTATCCAGCATTGTTAAATTTTGGTGATTGAGGAGCTGCTCAAACCCAATCTGTTTTATCGTCAAGATAATCCGATAATTTTGTATAACACTTTCTTACTTTCTAGTTTTGATTGGCTTTTTAAGCTTATTGATAGGCATGTTTCGGATATCTATGGGTGATTAGTTGTGGAGGCATATACATTGCACCATGAATGAATTACTAATAGTGTGGAGACGAAGGAGTGTGTATTAAAATTATGAACGTTGCTATATTTTTCAAAGTTACTTATATTCTTTTTAACATATAGAATATTAAGATACATAAATTATGAGGCAACAGTTAGAATATTTAGTTCTCTAAATTTTCCATAAGAGAAGCTCTCGGAGCCGAATTGTAAATTGCTCGAACAGCTCTTTTCTGCAAAACGCAGATGGTGTTTAGTTATGCAGAGTATCCCCATAGTAGTATGCCACATGACATAATACTATGAAAATAAGCGAAATAAACAAGTCAAGCTGTTTCAATATCAGTAAATAATCTATTTTTACGACATATGCCGATGCTTAACCTTAACCTACCAGACAATTGTTCAATATGGGGGCTCCATTGTAATCTGGCATCAATAGTAATGCCTAGAAATACAGTTGACTCTACAAGGTCTAAATCCACGCCATTTATTTGTACATTCGTTGCTACCTGTCTTACATTAGGCGTTGTGAATTTAATAATTTTGTTTCCTTCTAATTAAGGAGATGATAAATAATGTTGAACAAGGAATATCTTTACACAGTGCGTTCAAATCGTCATAATTAAGTAGAGTCTCCGTAACCGGCGAGCGTGTATGAGACGAACTATGAGAGTCGAGGAAGCCAGAGAGGTATGTAAGGAAAGAACCTGTTGGAACTCTGTACTCTCTGCCTACCCCGCAAGGGATCTGGCGTGAGGTTATAGATAGATAGATAGACTGTCTCCTAATTTTGAATAATAGAGATATATCATCAGCCGCGTGGTTCCCGGCTTAGAATAGGACCAACCCATCTCATCCCATCGGGTGTCGTACAAGGCGACTAAGGGAAAACTAGGGAATGGGCAGCAGCGTTCCCTTAACACTTCTACCATCAAAAACTGCGCTCGCCAACCCGCCTGCCAAGCGTGGCGAGTATGGCAAACACCCCCAATTTATTAAAATGGAAGATAAGAATAAAACCAGGCCCCTAGTCCCCGGCGGTCCTGTTCGTCCTGGCCACGGTAGCAGCTATGGTAACGACAGGACAAGGGGTGCTAAGAATCTCCGGCAGAGATTCGGCTACCACCAACATCGAAAATTGGCCCTGGTGACATACAATGCACGCACGTTAAGGACAGATGAGAAGCTTGTTGAGCTGGAAGAAGAGATAAACAAGTTGCGGTGGAATATTGTTGGTTTATCGGAGGTCCGAAGAAAGGGCGAGGACACGATAACCTTAAAATCCGGCAACTTGTTTTACTACCGGGAGGGTGAACAGCAGTCTCAAGGTGGTGTCGGATTTATCGTCCACAAGTCACTCATAGACAACATTGTGTCCATCACTAGTGTGTCGAGCAGTGTAGCGTACCTGATACTCAGAATATCCAAAAGATATTCGCTGAAGGTCATACAGGTCTACGCACCGACCTCGGCATACTCAGATGATGACGTCGAAGTAATGTATGAGGACATTAGTAGAGCCATACATACTTCCAAAGCACACTTTACAGTGGTTATGGGTGACTTCAATGCGCGGCTGGGCAAACGGGGCGATGATGAGTTGAGAGTGGGGCAATTTGGATTTGGGCAGCGCAACCCCAGGGGTCAGAGGCTGGCCGAATATCTGGAGAAGGAGGGACTCTTTATGATGAACTCTTTCTTCCGGAAGCCGCCTCATAGAAAATGGACCTGGATGAGCCCTGATGGTTCCACAAAAAATGAGATAGACTTCATCATGAGCACCAAGCGACAAATATTTAATGATGTCTCCGTGATTCACAGGGTAAAAACCGGCAGTGATCACCGAATGGTCAGAGGCACATTAAATATTAATGTCAAAATGGAAAGATCGCGTCTGATGAAGTCTACGCTCCGACCTTCTTATGCACACATCCGAAACCCCGAGAACTTTCAACTCGAATTGGCAAACCGCTTCGAATTGCTAGACAGCAGCGCATCAGTGGACGAAATCAACAACAGGCTGGTAGAGACTGTCCATACGGTCGGGTCCAAGTATTATAAGCCCCACCGTAAAAATAGACCTCAAAAACTATCCAACTCCACCCGAAATCTCATGGCTGAGCGACGTTCCATGACGCTCCAAACCTCCGATGATGCTAAGTCCTATAGGCAGCTCAATGGACAGATACTGAAGTCCTTGCGTCACGATTTACGGTCCTTCAATACAAGGCGTATTGAGGAGACCATAGCACAGAACAAGGGCTCCAAAGTGTTCGCAAGAGACGCGTCTATTGGGCAAAGCCAGTTGACGAAGCTGAAGACGGAGGACGGAAACGTAACGTCGAATAGGTCAGAGGTGCTCAGGGAGATAGAGAGGTTCTATGGGCAGTTGTACACCTCAGTAGCTGAACCTGTTGTTGACTTGGTAAAAGACCCAAGAGCCAAGCTAACCCGACACTACACTGAAGATATCCCGGACATCAGCCTGTACGAGATTACGATGGCTCTCAAACAACTCAAAAATAACAAAGCACCAGGCGAAGACGGAATTACCGCAGAGCTTCTGAAAGCGGGCGGAACGCCGGTACTTAAAGTCCTTCAGAGGCTGTTTAATTCCGTCTTGCTCGAAGAGAAAACGCCGGAAGCATGGAACAGGGGAGTGGTGGTACTGTTTTTCAAGAAAGGTGATAACACTTTACTGAAAAATTATAGGCCCATCACACTGCTGAGCCATGTTTATAAGTTGTTTTCGAGAGTCATCACGAATCGTCTCGAACGCAGGCTTGATGACTTCCAGCCTCCCGAACAAGCCGGTTTCCGGAAAGGCTTTAGTACCATAGACCTCATACATACGCTGCGGCAGATTATACAGAAGACCGAGGAGTATAATCGGCCACTATGCTTGGCGTTTGTGGACTATGAGAAAGCCTTCGATTCGATAGCGACTTGGGCGGTTCTTAGATCTCTCCAGCGATGCCGCATTGACTATCGGTACATTGAAGTGTTGGAGTGCTTGTATAATAACGCCACCATGTCAGTCCGAGTACAGGGGCATTGCACGAAGGCGATCCCCATAAAAAGAGGAGTAAGGCAGGGAGACGTCATTTCTCCGAAACTGTTTACGGCCACCTTAGAGGACGCCTTCAAGCTCTTGGAATGGCAAGGACTTGGCATCAACATCAATGGCGAATACATCACTCACCTTCGATTTGCCGACGACATTGTGGTCGTGGCGGAGTCGCTGGAAGATCTAGGACGAATGCTCGGTGACCTCAACAGAGTATCTCAACAAGTGGGTCTTAAAATGAACATGGACAAAACGAAAATAATGTGTAACGTCTATGTCATACCCACCGCACTCACCGTTGGGAACTCTACTCTTGAAGTTGTCGACGAATACATTTACCTGGGACAGGTAGTCCGGTTAGGTAGGTCCAACTTTGAGAGAGAGGTCAATCGACGAATCCAACTCGGCTGGGCAGCGTTCGGGAAACTGCGCAACATCTTCTCATCCAAAATACCTCAGTGCCTTAAGACTAAAGTTTTTAGTCAGTGTGTGTTACCAGTGATGATATATGGATCAGAGACGTGGTCTCTTACTATAGGTCTCATAAAAAAGCTCAGAGTTGCTCAGCGAGCTATGGAGAGAGCTATGCTCGGCGTTTCTCTACGCGATCGAATCAGGAATGAGGAGATACGTAGAAGAACCAAGGTCACCGACATAGCCGTTAAGATTAGCAAGCTGAAGTGGCAATGGGCGGGCCACATAGCGCGTAGATCGGACGGGCGTTGGGGCAGAAAGATTCTAGAGTGGAGACCACGTATTGGCAAGCGCAGTGTGGGACGACCGCCTGCCAGATGGACCGACGATCTTGTGAAAATCGCAGGAAGTCGTTGGATGCAGGTGGCATCGGACCGGTTACGCTGGAAAGCGATTGGGGAGGCCTATGTTCAGCAGTGGACAAGTATAGGCTGAGATGATGATGATGATGATGATCATCCGCGAACAGCACTATATCCTGATTATTCCCTACATAGTAAGGAAAGTCATTTAAATATATGAGGAATAAAAACGGACTGAGAATCGAACCCTGGGGCACGTCCATTGTGACATTAGAACCGGGAGATGGTTTTCCATTAACATCTAACTTTTGAATTCTATCACATAGATAAGAAGTCAAGAGCCCTGTTCCTAATTACGTAATGGTGTAATTTCCTGAGAAGAGATTCATGATGCACGCAGTCAAAAGACACTTCGCAGAATATGCCTAAAGCATCCTGCGAGTTCTTCCAGGCCTCAAAAATATTCCTCATTAATTCAACGCCTACATCAGTAGTTGAGCGATTCTTAGTGAAGCCAGACTGGTTTTTGTGATCTGATTTAAGATATTTTTTTAAATAGTAACCTATTAACATGGGCAACACAGAAATAGGACGAAAGTTGTTTGGATCTGATGTGCTACCCGATTTGAACAAAGGAATCACTCAACTAACGTTTTTCATTCAAGGTGTAACGTAATTAATGCAAGACCTCAGGCACCCTGATTAGATAATTGCTTCATAAATTCAATACAAAAACCATAATTCCAAATTTAAAGTTTTTTTTTTTTTTAAAGAATCTAACTCTTTTTTATGGACTTTTATAGAAATGACAGAGGGCAGAGATTAATCGACTACACTCTCGAAAATAGACTTTCTATCATTAATACTTTTTTCAAGAAAAGGATCAAAAAGAGATGGACCTGGCGGTCCCCAAACGGGCAATACAAGAATGAAATAGATTATATATTGTCAAACAGACCAGGTTTATTCCAAAATATTGAAACGCTTAACATAAATTACCCTTCAGATCATAGACCTGTCAGAACAACGATAATGCTGTCAAAACCACAAAAATGTAGAGCTAAGTACACGAATAAATTAAGCAACATGTTAAAGAACGATAACGAAGTAAGCAAATTTAAAAAATCCCTAGAATAATGTTTGCCAGATTTAACCTACGAGACAGGATTTACATCAATACAAAATTACCATGACAAACTGGTAAATGCTATCACAAATAGTCTGAAAAATGCTGAAACAACCAACTCAACTTCCAAATCACAAAATATCTTATCGCCACACACAACGACACTCATAAAGAGAAGACAATGTCTGCAAAACTACAAAAACAAAACTCGATCTATTAAAAATGAACTGTCGGCTCTTTACAAGCTAATAAGCTGGTATATAAAATAAAACTACGCTAATTATAGGCTTAACACAATAGAAAAACATCTTAAAAAAGCAGGCAGCACAAAAAAAGCTTATAAAGAATCATTTCTTTATAAGCTTTTTTTGTGCTGCCTGCTTTTTTAAGATGTTTTTCTATTGTGTTTAGCCTATAATTAGCGTAGTTTTAAACAAATAAAACTTGGATAGAAGGATTGAACTGCTTAGGAAAAACACTGCATAATCGCAAAGATATTGTTAGTATTGCCACCCAATTTTACAAAACCTAAAATAGTTCTGAAGCCCAAATAGCGACCACAGAAAATACAGACGAATACTTTAAAGCAAATTTAAAACCAATTGATGAAGAAGAAGTTACAGAAGCAATAAAGAGACTAAAGTTAGACAAAAGCCCGGGTTCTGATAATATTACTAATGAAGCATTGAAATTAGCTTACGAAATCCTATGTATACCTTATAACGAAATTGTTCAATTTAATTATGACAAATGCGGAAGCCCCCTCGCAATGGTCAGAGTCAAATATTATACTTATTTACAAAAAAGGGGACCCAAAAGACATTGGAAACTATCGACCTTTAAGCTTACTACCAACTCTGTACAAGCTTTTTTCCTCAATAATAAACAAGAGGATAAACACTACACTTGAAACTAGACAACCTATAGAGCAAGCTGGTTTTAGAAAAGGTTTTTCAACAGTCGATCACATACATACATTACAATTATTGTTAGAAAAATATTAAGAGCAGCAAAAGCCCTTATATGTTGCCTTTATCGATTACCAAAAAGCCTTCGATACGATATCACACACTAGCATATGGGAAACGCTAAGAGAACAAAACGTGGAGCACGAATATATAAAAATTATAAAAAAAACATTTATAACAAAAGTACAGGTCAAATTAAACTAGAAACAACTGGCCCAAGATTTCCCATCAATAGAGGAGTGAGGCAGGGCGACCCCATATCCCCAAAATTATTTATTGCCGTATTAGAATCAGTAATTAACAAACTAGACTGGAAGAATTATGGATTGAATATACAAGGTAAATATCTAACTCATCTGAGATTTGCAGATGACTTGGTACTATTGTCAGAACGGAGCTCTGAACTACAAAATATGATCGAGACCTTACATAAAGCTAGCAAACAGGTGGGCTTAGAAGTGAACCGTACAAAAACAATGACAATGACTAACAGCATAAAGAGACCAATATTCGTGAATGACGAAGTACTGAAATATACAGAAAACTATATATATTTAGGAAAACAAATCGGATTCGACAGAAAAAACAATGAGTTAGAAGTAGAAAGAAGAAAACAAATCACGTGGAACAAATATTGGAGTTACGAAGAACTATTTAAGAGTAATTTGCCAACAAAACTAAAAACCAAAGTGATGAACACTTGCCTCTTACCGTGTTTGACGTACGCCTGCCAGACGTGGAAATTTACTAACAAAACAAAAAATATAATAAGTACTTGTCAAAGAGGAATGGAGCGTAGCATGCTAAATATAAATAAAATCCAAAAGATAAGGCACTAGCACGACTTATAGATCAGAGATGGATTCTAAGGGTAACATCATGGAAAGGACCACAGGGCAAGAGGTGCGTAGGAAGACCGTACACACGCTGGGAAGACTTAGAATGGTGGCGGGGCGTAACTGGTTACAAGTAGCTCAAGACCGAGACGTATGGCTATCTCTGGAGGAGGCCTTCACCTGTAGAGGGGTTCTTGCTTAAACACTAATACTTTTCATAATGTTTTGTTTGTCTTTTTATAATTTGCGAGAAATATAAGGCTTTTTATTATTTTATTTATACCACAATCAACAATGAAACTTGTACGTGTAAGTGTGTATATTGAAAAATCCGTTTTAGAAATACGTATGAAATCTTCGTTTTGCTTTGAAACAAGAATAAAATTATTTTTATATATCGCACTGAAGGAGTATCAGTATATTTTACAAATAAAAAAATCTTTTATAAAAAAAGGTAAACCGACTTCAAAAAGCAAAAAAATAAATATTTGAAGTCGGTGCTGGTTGGTGCAGTCGGTTACTTGGCACCGACTTCAAATATTTATTTTTTTGCTTTTTGAAGTCGGTTTACCTTTTTTTATAAAAGATTTTTATTTTACAATTTTAAGTGACCAGTGAATTCTATAGTAGGGTACCTATAGGATTGACGTAATACCCATAATATCGCAATTTACACATGCCTATTGTTTGTCGTTAAGGAGTTCCCTGGTGTATCTTCTAAGTCCAAAGTCCAATGTCAATAAAATTAATATGGGACCACCTTGGAGATATACTGAACCCAATGCAAAAAAAATTATCAAAATCGGTCCACAATTGACGGAAATATCGCTGAACATACATAAAAAAAAAAAAAAAAAAAAAAAAAAAAAAAGCATACATACAACCGAACATAGAACCTCCTCCTTTTTGAAGTCGGTTAAAAAGCGGAAGATGTGCGGTGTGAAGCTGATCGACTGTATTCGCAACAGCGTAGAAAAAAAGAGAGTAGATATGAAAGATGGTATCGGTGAAAAGATGAGAAAGGGTATGCTCCGTTGGTTTGGGCATATAGAAAGAATGTCAGAAGAAAGAATGACAAAACAGTTACACAATGCGAAAGTGGAAGGATGTAGGTACCGGAGAAGACCTAGACTATCTTATCACGACCAAATAGCCCGAGTGTTATCTGTAAGACAAGTCAAGATTCTCCGTAACCGGCGAGCGTGTATGAGAGGAATTATGAGAGTGGAGGAAGCCAGAGAGGTAAGGAAAGAACCTGTTGGAATTCTGTACTCTCTGCCTACACCGCAAGGGATTTGGCGTGATGATAAAAATTACTGGAATCAATTGGAATCTTTTATGCGTTAATTATCTTACACCTTCCATATTTATTCCTTTTTTTTTAAGATTATGATTTGGGATTTAGTCGTTCGATTTATTTTTCATTGATCATTAAAAATTAATGCATTTAAAGGCAGTTAATGTATTTTTCCGGGACTTTTATTTTCCAGAAGGATCTGCATTATTACGCCTTCTCTTGTATCGTCCCAAGCACAAAGGGTTACTACAGACAAAATATAAATGTTTGTATTAATGCTGCAAGTATTACAGTCGTTCAAGGATCTTTTGGCCCGCAGCCAAGATCGAAACTAACGCTGTCATCAAGTGAAATGTCACTTCAAGATAGTTGCAGTGTTGCCGTGTGCTATTTAAAACGACGTTAACGAAATTTACCCAAGTTCTTTTTTTAATTAGTAACTGCGCGGACCCACCTATTGAAATATCTCCTTAGAAGTAGGAATTTTTATTAAATGTTAACCCTAATTGCACACCAACGCCCCTTATCAATGTCATTCATTGGCCAAAAGAACCATGTCGCACTATAATATCACGCTCCTGTGTACTTTTTTCACCTGGGCAAAATAGGGGTACGGTCGTGGGGCGTGTCCAATTCTTACCGATTAAAAACCCCGTGGCCGACATCAATACTTTGGAGGGGTTCCGGGACCTCCGTATGGGACACACCGGTGCACGTCTTGTGCCGCGCTTCGAAGAACCCGTCATCGATAGAGAGATGCCCGTGTCCCTAATAGCATCAATATTTATAACAAAATCTAAGTACTAAATTTTAGTATTTATGTATCTCTGGCTTTACCCGGAGCTGTGAAAGGCTTACGTGGAAACATGGGTCCAACACGTAGAGGTCCTTTGCGAGAATTTAATGTTATGTTAGTCACCTGCTGAGATAAATTGCTGAAAATGAAGGAATATAAAACAGGAAACTAACCCCGGCAGGTGCAAGGACTATTGTTAATTATGAAAAGAGAACAAGGACTTTGTAAATTATATTTGATGGACATAAACGACGAAAGCTATTTTACTCTCCGCATTGGTTTAACCATGTATTAATTCAGGTTATAAATTGTGTGCTTAATTTCACCCAAATCCGTTCTGCTATTTATGCGCGATTGAGTAAGAAACATCCAAACATACAAACTTTTACATTTACAATATTAGTAAGATGATCAAACAATGTATATGGACTTTAACATTGTGCGATAATGGAGAAAACTCGCTAACTCACCTCGACTTTCAAACTATAGAGTATAATCAAGTTTTAGTTTGTACCTTTTCCACATGAAAATAAAAATGAAAAAATTTAAAATATATTTATTGTACATACAAATAATGTTCAAACTTAATATTGAGATCACAAAATAATAATATTATTTGTACATTGTAGGAATTACAAGTGAAACTCTATTCATGGTCCCCACACTAGGTAAGCCTGTATCGTGGGGTCCTATACACTGATTAATCTAGCACACGCTAACTCCAGCAATACACACACAAAGCATAGAGTAATTAAAAAAACATAGTTATCTATGTATTTAGGTACATTTATAGTGATGACAAAACAGATATGCAATGCAAAATGAAAGAATGTAGGTACCGGGGAAGACCTAGACTATCTTACCATGTCCAAATAGACCAAGTCCTATATGAAGGGCAGCCAAGAGTCTCCGTAACCGGCGTGCGTGTATGAGACGAACTATGAGAGTGGAGGAAGCCAGAGAGGTATGTAAGGAAAGAACCTTTCGGAAACTCTGTACTCTCTGCCTACCCTGCAAGGAATCTAGCGTGATGATATAGATAGATAGGTAATTAAATAAAAAAAAAAAACGAAATAAAAACACCGTCACGCCTTTACTCCCCAACGTCCTCCGTTCCGAATAGCTTAAGTGTACTGTGTACACACAAATTTCGCCAACGATGTTAGGTCCCATATAATAGAGGGCGAGGCTAAAGCCGGGCATAATTTCAGGCTCCGGAAATTTATTCAATATATCGGCGCCTATGTTTTCGAGATGGCCGTTTCAATGCTGGTAACGGTGAAAGGTGGGTTTGTCTTCGTTTTCATAGTCGTCCGCATGGTGACCGGACATAGAAATCTTGAAATATCACTAGGTTCTTGTCCAGTTCACTGATCTTCCTTGATATCCAGACTTTGGTAGAAAAATATTAGAAGATGCTCGCAATAATTGAGGATTGATGGAATGCAATGAGGTTAGCTGCTCCGCAATACGTCCGACCGTTCGCCTTGTTGCTAATAGAATCACACAGTAGGGCCGACGGCCGTCTCACATCGACTATCTGTTATCGGTCGGTCGTCATCTGACATCTGTCATCGCATCGACAACTAAATATACTCAGGCAAGTATTAAAGGCATAGAGTTTGTCTATAGACAAGATTAAAAGTTACTAAAATAACAATAAGTGTCTGACATTCCATTAACTGTAATCGTCAAAAATTGCTCAAATAATAGGCTCCGACAAATAAAAAAACTACATTCTTCCGACTTAAGATTTAAATCTAAGACCTTGTGGTCGTCATTACACCAACGAGGCAGTAGATAAGAGGTAGATAATCGAATTATCTGCCGTGAAATTAGTAAAATCACTGCTTTATCTAGTAACTCGTAAATAGTTGTACGCGTGGAAAGATGAGATACTGTTTAAATTTCCTATTATTTGTAACTTTAAAGTTCGCTTTTGGTGATTCTGTGGTGAGTGTAACATTTTAAATTAAAAAATAAGCACCGTCACGCCTATATACCTCAAGTGGGGTGGTTCCCTAAGCACACTCATTTTTCGCGGACGATGTTAGGTCCCGCGTAATAGGGGGCGAGCCTATTGCCATATTTCGGGCTCAATTCTAGACTCCAGACGCATACTGGGAATTTTTCATTAAGAAAACTACATTTGTTTGACCTAGGATTTGGGCCCAGGACCTCGTGATCGTAATGCGCTTTGCCACTAGATAAATTTTAGTAGTAATTAAAATTGCCTGACCCGTGGGAATGGCGATCATGACCTAGGTTAGAATCGTTAATCAGGCAAAGTGTGCTTCTGTCGAAAAGGTTCTTAGTCACAGTCCGGAATGTGGAATTTCGCCCGGTATAATGGCAATAGAGTTGATTACATCACATTACATTAGGACCAAACATCAATTTGTCTTTATCCAATATATCTATATTTATAGTGATGACAAAACAGATATACAATGAGAAAAGAAAGGATGTAGACGTAGACTATCTTACCATGACCAAATAGACCGAGTCCTATCTGAAGGACAAGTGAAGAGTCTCCGTAACCGGCGAGCGTATATGATCCGAACTGTGAGAGTGGAGAAAGCCAGAGAGTAAGGAAAGAACCTGTTGGAACTCTGTACTCTCTGACTACCCCGCAAGGGATCTGGCGTGATGAGATCAAATCTTTGTGTGACTCAGAAATTAATTTCGGTCTAGGTGTTTGTGTATATGAATTTCATGATTGTTAACACACTCCCAATACAAGAATAAATACTCATTGCTAGAGTTGGGCAATGTTTTTTTTTTTTTAAATGTGATACATAATGGCATAGCGATATTATTTTTACATTTAATGGACCTTTATTTTTCAGATTCCAACAGCTGACCCCAGATGCTTTAATGCCGTAATATTTCAATTATATTCCTTACATACCTCTTATTAAAGTATTGGGAGACTTTCAGAAGAAAATAGGTTTTTAAACGTCTAAATTTTATAAATATCATCTAAATACAAGATAGTATCGGTGTAAGATGAGAAGGTGTATGCTCCGTTGGTTCGGGCATATAGAAAGACTGTCGGAAGAAAGAATGACAAAACAGACATACAATGCGAAAGTGGAAGGATGTAGGTACCAAGGAAGACGTATACTATCTTACCATAACCAAATAGACCGTGTCTTGTCCGAAGGGCGATTCAAGACTCTCCGTAACCGGCGAGCATGTATGAGACGAACTATGAGAGTCCACTCTCATAGTTCGTCTCATACATGCTCGCCGGATGCCAAGAGGTCTGTCAAGAAAGAACCTGTTGGAACTCTGTTCTTTCTGCCTACCCCCCAAGGGATCTGGCGTTATGATATAGATAGATAGACAAATATACTATGTATAAGTATGTTAACGATGCACACGGGAACAAAACTGAGTAAAGAGGGACATTGGATTTTTTTGTTCGATATCGCGTTTTCGATGGAGCTTTGTAATCCGATGATTTTTTTATCACATTCATAGCGTAATAGCGAAGAAAAACAGTCACGGATCCAATAATAACATTTTTTTTTGTTTTTTCATTTCACTTTGACCTACCAGATAGAACAGCCTATTTTAATATTTCATACCCCATAACAAAAGGTAGATGGAAAACATTGTAAAAATATTATTTTAAAATAGGTAACCGGTAACTTTCTTGCCCTTCTTCTCCACATTGACATTCTAAAGTGAGGGCAGGATTTTTGTTAGATTTTGACGATTCATAAATAGTAACATGGTTTACATAAATAAAAAATATTCTGATTCTGTTTCATCGATAGCATGGTTCCAAAGCCAAATTGGTGAAGACTTACAAAATATTGAGCATAATAACTTGCTTCTCACCCAAAAAAAAAACATAAATCGTTAATTTCCCGCTAATAAATTTTAGATAATTATAGATTTAAAAAAAAAATTAAGGAAACCACTCTAATTTGACAAAAAAAAATGTCATTAGATTAAAAGCCTCTATCATAATAATCCAATGTCCCTCTTTTCTCAGTTTGGTTCCAGTGTGCATCGTAAACAAACATGGTGTATTTTTGACGATATCAATAAAATTTAGACTATAGAAAAACGTATTTTCTTTTGAAAGTCTCCTTCTGGAGTGCGGCGTAGGCCTAACCACTCCATGTGGTAGAAAACATAAAGGCTGACCTCGATCAAGGTGAACCGATGACCTTGTGAGGGTCGGGGGTAAAACCTGGATGCAGACAAATCTGGTCCTCATAGCGATCTTTGCGGGTGGCCTATATCTTGTACTTATCATAAATATACTCCAGCAACCGCGTCTAGTCGTAATTACACGCCGCGCGGGGAAGCCAAAAATTCAACAAACGTCCCGCACTCACCGCACTTCCCACCCGCGTAATGTTGGCAGCCCGGAACGATTACCACTTTTTAGGGTAAATGTTGATATCATTAGAGTAGATTATAATAAAATCATTGTTGCGGTAACGTGTATTTTAATGTATATTATTAAACTCAAAAAATAGATATACTTGAACTATTAAGGCTTGTAGTAATTGAATGTAGGGAAAATATATTTTCATCATCGTAACCAAATATTAAAATTATTAATTCCGCCCGAGGACGGGCGCCTAACGTGCGCTCATTTCGATGGTCATTCCTTCGTACCTCACCATGTCCTGCCGATTCCATCATCAAGGGATCACTGATATCATCGTCAACCACCGAATATAATTATCACCATCACATGTCCGGCTGGTCCCAAGATCGAGGTACCGCTGTAACATCATCACCATCGTATAATATTAAAACCATGATATAGTAGTCAACGAAATTAATACCATTTAATCTATCTATCTATCTATATCATCACGCCAGATCCCTTACGGGGTAGGCAGAGAGAACAGAGTTCCAACAGGCTCTTTCCTTACATACCTCTCTGGCTTTCTCTACTCTCATAGTTCGTCTCATATACGCTCGCCGGTTACGGAGACTCCTGACTTGTCCTTCAGATAAGACCCGGTCTATTTGGTCATGGTAAGATAGTCTAGGTCTTCCCCGGTACCTACATCCTTCCACTTTCGCATTGTATATCAGTTTTGTCATTCTTTCTTCGGACATTCTTTCTATATGCCCGCACCAACGGAGCATACCCTTTCTCATGTTTACACCGATATTCTCTTTCATACCTATTTGCTTTGTTACTACGCTGTTGTGAATACGGTCGGTCAGCTTCATTCCGCACATCTTCCGCAGAGCTCGCATTTCCACCGCATTTATCCTACTTATATTCTCCTTCTTACATACCATTCTCTTGCTGCCATATAACACCGTTGGGACAAGCACTCCATTATGTATGGCCAGCTGCGCCTTTCGGCTTAAGTGCCGGCTCCCAAGTAGCTTACCCATCGCGCCATTCACTCTGTTCCCTGCACTCACTGTTCTCTCTATGTCAGCGGTGTATTTTCCATCCTTACTGAATGCGCATCCAAGATATACAAACTCATTCACTTGCTCCAGCACATCGTTCCCAACCACAACCATTTAATGTAAACTAATAAAGTCCTCACTAAATTAAAGGCGGGAAAAATAAAATTGTTATACTTGACAATTACAGACGGAAGAATTAATTCGATATTAAAATAATACAGCACCTGAATGCGCTAGTTGGGTATGAAATCTAATCCTATCATGTTTATCTTTGAGCTTAACAGCATTTTTATAGGTAGAAACGACACAAGACGGCATTATTCAATTAAATTTAACAAGCGCAGAGGACGTTGTTTCGCAAGACGGTCATAGAGTGACTACTCGCGTGAACGTATGACTACTTGCTTTGCAAGTAGTAATTGTTGCTTCAATTTGATGCGCGCCCGCGGCTTCTGGATTATATTTTATTATTTCTAAGGTCATGTAGTGGACGTCTTTTGATCGCAATGACGACCGGCTATGTTGTACGTACCCACGTTCTACCTTCACCAAAGCTATAAGCTGAACGCTGAACTATAAATAAAAAACTTTATATCCAAATACAATCCTAATTATAGTTTAAGGCCCCATTGTTTATCGATAATTCTGATAAGAGATTGACGATTAACCACGTGAGGCTCAAAAGGGGAGATTTATTCCGACCCCCTCCGGGTTCGGGAAAAATCTCGAAATCTCACAAGGGGGTATAGTGACGTCACGTGTATTTACTTTTTCGTTGAACGCTATTATAGTTATTTCTAAACTTGAACGACTTGGACTGGCCTTGATAATTTTTAAGATACTTTGTACCAAAAAAAATACACGTGAATTTGGATATTGGGTTAGTTTACAACCTCACTACGTATCACCAGGGGTAAGGTAACTCTAAAACCTAAAGAAAAAAAGCACAGCCCTTGTGGGGCAGGTAAATGTGTATATTTATTTATTTGTTACAATTTTCAGTGCGATACACCAAATTGTAACTCCGAGGTAAATAACTGCTTTTTATACGATAAAATATTTTTTAATGTATGACCGTAACTAACAGCCACCGAGTATGTGTATTATTACGATCATATAAACAAAGAGATATATAAACAAATAACTTTTCAAAAAAGGGAAGCCGACTTCAAAAAACAAGAAAGTAAGATACCTAAGTTAACTAAAAAGCAATAAAAGTATTGGAAGTCGATGCCAGGTAGTCGGTGCTTGACTTTAGCCTTTAAAAAAAATATCCTCTATTTTTTCACTCATAGGGGTGTGGTATTTTTTCTTCAAATTTAAATGAGACCAAACGAGAAGTATACCCAGTCGAACAAAGAAATAATTTTCGAAATCGCTTCATATATAACGAAGTTCTGAGGTAACAAAGAAAAAATATTCAACCGAATTAAAAATCTCCTTTTTTTGAAGTCAGATACAAATACCCTTACGCCTGTATTCCCTAAGCTGGGTTGGCAGAGGCGCACTGTGTACACTCATATATCGCCGAGTATGTTAGATCCCAGTATACTCGTAGCATAGGGTAAACCTATTAAGTAACATTATACCAGATACAATTCTAGACTCCAAATGTTTACTGATATTTTTTGATAGAAAACCTTCAATAACACGGTCCAACTGATTCGAATGTGAGCATACGCTGCAGACAAACTCCTTTTTTTCAAACTTAGCGCCACACTGTCTATTATTCTCATGTTGTAGGTGTGTTTAAAAAGATGAAATCAACAGAAATAACACCCAGAACGAAACGTTAACGGGTCCAACTATCGGAACCCCTAATCGTAGCCGCCGCCGTCTACGAACTTCACTTCCCTCCTATCAATCGCTACCGCCGTCCGCGGATTGTTCTGGGCATCACTGATCCTCCGGATGCCCTTACGTCCCTTCTTACAAATCAAAATGCACACTGGATGAGACACCGAGCTCGCCGGCGAGTTCGAAGAATCGCTTGCACGCCCGCCGGTGCAGAGCACCACGGCGAAACACTTAGTATATGCCCTTCCCCATAACGACTGCCCAAGCAGAGGCCGTTCCTCCTTGTGGCGCCCTTGAACTAGTTGCCCCCTTGCGTAGTGGTTGCATGCTCGCCCTCTTATCCGGTGAAGCTGTAAAGGCCCCGCGGCCAACAGCGTAGATTCACACATCACAAAAACACACAGATTTGTCCCGTGCGGGAATCAAACCCGCGAGTTCTCAATCTAATGAGCGTAGCGACCTATGCTCTAAATCTCTAGACCAAGCCGTCATCATCTAGTATATGATTTTCTTTTCTAGTGCATAGGACACGAAGGCGTGGCATCGGTAAGTTTAACTTGTACTATCTATTTATTTATATAACTATATATTATCTACTATTCATTTAACAAGTATAATCTATACATCGATTTTCTCTATATTTTTGTCAAGGCATTTAGCCCCAATGAGACAGGGGGTAAACCTGTCGTCATTTTTGGTTCATTCAAACATGTCTTTCAAATGGGTACTTTTTGGGTACTCTTAGATATGGAGGTATTCTTGAGGGGTTTTTCTTTATTCATTCGAATCCCAGAGGTACAGACAAGTCGGGATTTGAATTCTAAACGTTGTGAATACGAGGCAATCGTTCTACCACTCTAAGCTATCACTACTTTTTGATAGCACAGAGTCATTTGTGAAAGTCTCTTTTTTCTTATAATACGTCGGTTTCAGTCGAACTTTGTAATAGTGCGATGAAAAAATATATTTTCCATTTTTCAGTGCAATGCAACGTTTTGTCAATCAACCGTAAGTTAATTTGTGATTGGATTTATTGTTGCTTTTTAATAATATACTAATACAAATACAAATTAGGGGGCATTAATTAATAACGTGGGCTCAAAATGGGGCCAGGCTCCAGTAAAATCTCATTTAAACTTGGGGAAACTTCATAAGTTGAAAATATAACGTCAACTTTTGAAAAACTATTGCAAAATATATTTAATTCTGCTTTAAATTTTCTTAAAGTATCCCATTTTTAACGCTAAAAAATCTCATGGCTATTAAAAGCATTTACTTCGAGAATTCTTAACAACTAGAGCGAGGGGATAGTCACAACAAATCTCACTAGTTCTCACCAAAGGGGGGCAGGGGTTAAAATTAAAAGAAAACTCACGTAATTCAATCAATCAATCAATCAATCAGCCTATCGTAGTCCACTGCTGGACATAGGCCTCTCCTAACACGCGCCATTGCACACGGTCCTCCGCCTTCCGCATCCAGTCTGTCCCAGCGACCTTTGTGAGGTCGTCGGTGCATCTAGCTGGGGGCCGTCCTACCTTACGCTTACCAAGTCGCGGTCTCCACTCTAGGACACGCTTGCTACATCGGCCGTCGGTCCTTCTGCAGATGTGACCAGCCCATTGCCACTTTAGCTTACTGAGTCTGCGAGCTATGTCGGTTACTCACGTAATTAATGAATGTAAATGTCTAAACTGTTGAAAAGATTTGAAAAAAATAGCATTGCCTATCAGTAGTCAAAGCCATAAAAAAGTTAAATCTTAATTGTGAGGCGATGGCTTATTCTATTGCATTTTCAACCATATGAATATACAATTAAGTAACTTTGCCATAAGGTAAGCAAGAAGACAGACAAAAAAGACAAGCGCGCTGAATTTCTCGCCGGATCTTGTCAGTGTAGGCCGCGTTCGAAATTGAATATGACAAATTATAAACACCCCCGCAGGGTTTATGCAAACAAAACGGTTTGAGTTTAGTTTCCGACCGAGAGTCGATTTTTGGCCGAAGCCGCAGCCGCAGCCGGCCATCGCCAAAACCTAAAGTCCTAAGAAATTTGGTTCAAGATTGGCAAAATTTTTAAAAAGTTATTATAACTAAACGTCGACTGTATAAACTTAACGAGATGATTAAAATTACCTACAACTGGTTAAAACAATAACACTTAAATAATAATATATATTTACTTAAAAGCATTTTAAGTCGTAAATCGTAGTAGACCGTTGAATTTTGGTGCTTCCTGCACACTTTGGTTTCGGCCAAAACTCTCAAACTTCTCTTCTTAGCATTTTGACAGCAAACGTGATAGTAATTATATGGATGCGGCCCAGAAAGCGGCCACACTAACTGCATTTTCGGAAGCAGACATCAAGTCTTCCTGCGTGCAGGAGTTAGGGCACTCAGGACATGATACAAGGTGAGACATCGTTTGGGTTGCACCACAAAACACTCGAGATTCGTGCTGTTAGTGAGTTTTTACCTTAGCATGTTTTCCTTGCTCCGACCGACCTGGGTCCGAAGTCTATTTAAAGACTGATCCAGGTTGAAGGCTCTCAGCAGGTGTGACAAAATGATTAGGTAGCAATGCTTCTTTCCTCCAAAGATTGCACCTCGCGTTTGTTGGCACCAGGGTTAAAAGGTCGACACACTTTTTGAAACTTTTGCGGCTCTTCAACCTTTGCTGCACTGGTTTGTTGGGTGGCGTGTGTCGTTGCCCATTTTGATCTTTCTGCGGAGCTCGCCACAGCCCTGCGGACATCTGGAGGCGCTATACCAGCCAGTGGTGGTGGTGAAACCGAAGATGAAGCTTCGGTCCGCTATAAGCAAGCTTCGGAAATATGCCTTGTACAACAGCCGGATATATCGTGCGAAGGATATCGAATAGATATGTACATATCTATACGCTCAACGCTTAATGAGATAATTTTATTTATAATATTTATTTACTTAAAAGCATTCGTAAGTCGTGAATCGTAGTAGATCGTTCAATTTCGATGCTTGCTGCAGACCTTCGGCTTCGGCTAAAACTTCGGCGTATTTTGGCCGAAACTGAAGTATTGGCCGAATATAGTATTTTGGCCGAAACCGAAGTATTGGCCGAATATAGTATTTTGGCCGTAGCTGGAGCTTTGGTCGGACGCTATAAGCACGCTTCGGAAATATGCCTTGTACAACAGCCGAATATATCGTGCGAAGGATTTCGAATAGATATGTACATATCTACACGCTAAACGCTTGATAGTTGGACCTTTCACATTAAATATGTGGTGCTATTTTTTTTTAAATAAAATAAAATGTAATGTGAGTGAAACACGTTTCGCGGGTTTCGTTACTTTTTGTTTAACGAAGCCCCACACTTGGATATATTTCTGTGTCGTGGGTGCGTTTACTAACATGAAAATTCACATACACAAATACGCAGACCGAAATAAATAATTGTGGGTCACACAAAGATTTGTCCCGTGCGGGAATCAAAACCGCAACTATTAGACACAATGGGTGGAGCGCTTTAAGCTCTTTACCACTATAAACGTAGCCCGTTTTTTTAAATAATGTGAGTGAAACACGTTTCACGGCTTTCGTTACTTTAATACTTAACTTCCTTTGCTTTCATTTTCGACTTACTCCCATCCATCTCTATTGAGTTTAACACAGTGCTTTCTCCACAAAAATTTATGTCCTTATTTACAGACAAAAGGCGATAAATCAAAGGCTGTGGTATGTACCTCATTTTTATTGAGTAAATAACATATAAACTTGGGTAAAGAGAAGTTCCTAGAACCACCTTCGGGCCCCATTATCAGAACAGCTCCACAGTTCCATATTATTGCATTATCAAAGAAGTAGACCGTGTCCGTGACACCGTGCGGGCCCACCCATTGAAATATTTCCCTAGAAGTAATAAAATTTTACTAAATGGTAACGCTAATTTCACACCAACGCCCCCCTGGTAATGTTATTATAAGCCAAAAGAACCTTGTCGAGTTGTTCGTAGTAATTCAGTGGTTAAATAAGGCTTACTAGTTTTGTTCATCTCTGTTTAAAATTTGTTATAATTTTTTCAAGCACGGATTGAGCTCAAATGTGGCAGACCTATGGAACTTCGGTGATCTCTATCTATCTTTATGATGATGATATTCATCACGATAGATCCCTAGCAGGGTAGGCAGAGAGTATAGACTTCAAAAAGGTTCTCTCCTTACAGACCTCTCTGGCTTCCTTCACTCTCGTAGTTCGTCTCATACACGCTCGCCGGTTACGGAGACATTGCTTGCCCTTCCAATTACACATACTCTTCTTATGTTATGTACATACAAGGACAATTATGTAGCTATTTCAAGACTCTGTCGCAGTAACATCTGTATTCAAAAACCCAGGTGAAAAAAATATTAAAATATATTTTAATTGTTCGCCATTTTCAGTGCGTCGGTGGTCAATGCTTTTCAACGGTATGGTTTTTTTCTTAACTTATATAACATAACGTTATAATATAACGTTTTTTATTGTTACCTACTGTATAAATATTAAAAAAAAAGTTGTGGAGTCATGTTTAGATGTAGTTCATGAGAATACTTCCAGAAGGAAGTCAGGTAAAAATGGTAAAAAACACGGTAAGCTCAAACAGATCAACAGATCAAAACAAACTGCATGTATATAGTTTTAGCACGGTACAAAATTTTGTCGGTCCGTGACTCGAGTTTTATTGGCAAATCTCGAGTCACTTATCTCCTTTCAAGTTTTGTCACAGCACGCTATGCTAGCACGTAAGACAAAGCAGTCTTGTCACGCCGCCTGGCGCTTGCCCAGCTCATCCTACATACACTTAATCCTCATTCACACGAGCGTTTTTCAACGCTCATTAGTAAAGTGCTAAAATAAAGCAAATGGCCAACGGTATATTTTTTATTTAGTGTTCGGCTGAAGTTTTGGTTTCCCTTTCGGTTTCGGCAAATTTCGGTGCAAAATTGGAGATTTTGACATAATTGATAGCCTAGGGGTTAGACCGTTGGACTGCAAAGTCAGAGGTCTCGGGTTCAAACCCAGGCACCTCTGTCTTTTCGAAAGCATGTTCTTATTAAAAATTAACTATCACTTGCTTTAACGGTGAAGGAAACCATCATGAGGAAACCTGCGTCCCTAAGAGTTTTTTGAAGGTGTGTAGACTATAGCTATAACACTCTCAGTTTGAGAGGAGGCCCATGCCCAGCGGTGGGACAATTTCTTAATAGGGCTAACACGCTAGAATCGATTTACGATCAAATTGCGACTTAAAGATTGTTCTTGATTAATCGAATCGAAGTCGATTTTTTCAATATGTCTATCTATCTATCTATCTATAACCTCACGCCAGATCCCTTGCGGGGTAGGTAGAGAGTACAGAGTTCCAACAGGTTCTTTCCTTACATACCTCTCTGGCTTCCTCGACTCTCATAGTTCGTCTCATACACGCTCGCCGGTTACGGAGACTCTTGACTTTTCCATCAGATAAGACTCGGTTTATTTGGTCAATATGTCGAAGTATTTTAATTTTTTTGTTTGGATCCCACTCTCTTTAATATTATTGGATGCATTTAAAGATTATTAAAAACAATGGACTTTCAAAGAACCACGAATAGAATAGTTTATTTTCAACAATGAAACAATATATCAAAAAAATACTTCCAACAACGCAATACGCTTTTGTCTGCACGGGCGCTTTTTCAACACTTTGTGCTAAAGCGCAGTAAGCGCTTCTCAAAAAAATGTACTATTAGCCACTTGTTTAATTCCAGCGGTTAATGAACTCACAGTGAAATACCGTAGGTTAAGCAATTATCTAAAATGAACTTAAAACGTGAAAAAGAATAGAAAAGAATTTCCTTAAAAGGAAGTTTCGAATTCGGTTTCTGCCGAAACTGGAACAGATGACGAAACTAGGTTACGGTTTAGGCTTTGATTAAACACTAGTTTCGGACGGAGTCTTCACATACGTAAAACTGCCCGTGCAAATGCTGGCTTACGAAACAAATCTAGTTTCACACGTGTCACCCAAAACAAGCTGTGCTCTATTCCGTAACTGATTTAACCCGGTCTGGATCCAGTTATAACCCGTTATAACAGGTTCCTGCGCTCGTAATTCGATTTGCCGCCACTGCAGTATACAATTGTCGAGTTTGCCATATGCTGGGTAGATGTTGAAGTTAGAAAACGCTGGATAAGACAGAGAATATGGGTAAGCATAAACCGACGGGCGGCGAAGATACTAATTTGATAACCATTAAAGTTCCTCAGACCACCACCCACTCCATACAAGCTGGAGTCCCACAAGGCTCAGCTCTCTCACCCCTTCTATTTAGCCTAGACTCGAACGATATTCTTTGTTCGAGTAAGGTACATCTAGCCCTATTCGCGGACGACAGCTCTCTTTTTTTTTTTTTTATAAAAACGTAGCCCCACACTAGGATTTAATCCTGTGTCGTGGGTGCGTTTACAAACATGAAAATTCACATACACAAATACCCAGACCGGAAGAAATAATTGTGGATCATACAAAGATTTGTCCCGTGCGGGACTCGAACCCGCGACTATTAGACGCAGTGGGCAGAGCGGCTTAAGCTCTTAACCACTGCGCTAAATCGTCGTCTCTATATCTCGTATAGGAATAAGAGCTTCATTACCAGAAACCTTCAGGCAGCCGCCAATGCCCTAAGAGACTGGTTCAGGAAGTGGCGTATTCAGGTGAAACCAGACAAAAGCACTGCGGTGTTCTACTCCAGAGGTCCCACCCGGCGCCCATTCCTGAGCCACCCAAGAAGTAATCTAGGTCGAATGACCATGTTCGACCGACCTATCCCCTGGATCAAACCGGTCAATTATCTAGGTGTCACCCTGCACAATACTATCGGACCACATATCAAGAAAGTCCGTAACGGAGCTGCCTTTGTGCTCGGCTGTCTTTACCCTATGATTTGCAAGCGGAGTAAAATGCCCCTTGGAAATAAAGTGACACTTTACAAAACTTGTGTACGGACTATCATGACGACGCTTGTAAGGTGTCCGGGCATGCCGCCCGCTGTCACATTGATAGACTCCAAGCTGTCCAGTCTCCATTCGACTTGGACACTTTTGCGGGAAAGACATGGATATTACAGGCCCAGTATCGAGGAGGCCCAGCAGTGGGATACAGAATAGGCTATTAAAAAAAAACAATAAACTTATGTGTCACATGTTCCTACAAACTATTTTAAAGCACATCCATTGCCACTAACTCATTAGTTACACGACTCCCGTGTAGTTGAGTTTACATTCAATATGAGATTAACCGTGGGTTCTGTTATCTGTTATGTACTTGTTAACAGGCACAAACAATCTTGCTCTGAGTAAACTTCGTAAATCTCGAGTGAATTATTTCACATAACATAGACACGACCTACCGTCTTATCAAACAGTTACCTTGATACGAACATGTCTGTTCTGACTTATATAGTCATACAACAATGTCAGTTAGTTATTATCATATTATACAATGTCATGTTAGACAGGTGTCGAAATAAAAGTGTCTGATCAGATAAATACTAATTAGACATCTGTTGTGATAAAAATGTCTGATCGGACAGCTACCACGTTACAAGAATATCTGAATATTTAGTAACTATGTTAAACAATGTCAAGTTAGACAGCTGTCGTGTTACAAAATGTCCGATCAGATAACTACTAATCAGACATCTACCATGATAAAAATGTCTGACCAGACAGCTTACACGGTACAAAAACGTCTGAACATTTAATTACTGTGATAATCCATATCTAGTTGGACAGCTATCATAATAAAAAAATATGATCAGATAAGTACTAATCAGACATCTACCATGAATACCATAATAAACATGTCTCATCCGACAGATAACGCATTACAAAAATGTTCTCAGGTCAAACTCGTGAATGGGTGCTGCTGGTGGGGACTGGTCCGTGCTCTGTCCTTTGACTGATTGAACGTGTACCGTAGTGCTGTTGAATTTTGTCTCGCTCGGCATCGCACTGGAGCTATAACCAGTTGTTTTGTACACACTCTACATATTTTATAGTAACCCTTTCTCTAACTATTATTATTATACTTTTAATTATATACCTCTACAATATCTCTATTTTGTAAATGAGAGGACTATGTAGACACCGACCGATACCATGAATATAAGTACACTAATGATTAATCTATACTTAAGCACCTTTATTTACCTCACTCTGCATTGTTCTCCCACACTCCATGAAGGCAATGTATACAAAAATTGTAAAACTCTCATTTTTAAAAGGAGTAACCGTGGAGTTTCTTGCCCTTCTTCTCCACAGGAATGACTTTCCGAACGGGTGGTAGAGGCTTAAGTAATCAATAATTTTCTCTTTTTGACTATTCATAAGTGCCTTTTGGTCTACATGAATAAAAAACTTTTGATTTTGTCTCAACATTTCATTACTGGTAAGCGTAAGATAGGACGGCCCCCAGCTAGATGGACCGACGACCTCAAAAAGGTCGCTGGGACAGACTGGATGCGGAAGGCGGAGGACCGTGTGCAATGGCGCGTGTTAGGAGAGGCCTATGTCCAGCAGTGGACTGCGATAGGCTGATTGATTGATTTGATTGATTTCATTACTGTGATAAACAATATAAAGTTAAACAGCTGTCGAATAAAAAAGTCTGATCAAATAATAACTAATCTGACATCTACCGTGATAAAAAAAACTCTGATCAGACATAAACTGCGTTACAAAAACATCTGAACCGATAGATACTGTGATTTAAAATATATAAACCCGTATTCTAATGCTATTTGCTATTGTACGATGAACGAAATGTCTGTCAGACAGTCGCCATGATTAAAAATGTCTAATCTGAGACTGATTACGCATGAGTTTTGCAAGAATTCGTGTAAATTGTAGTAATTAGTACCCACTGCTGGACAAAGACCTTCTCTTACAAATCGAGGTGAGAGAGATCAGGTCATACTCCACTATGTGGGCCCAGTATTCCACATTAGTGGAAGCAGTTTTGTGGCTACCTGTTGTTGGAAATTATCAAGTCGCCTATAAGGCTTCCAATTTGGCCTAAAGATTTTTGTAACCGGGACCAACAACTTAAAGTGCCTCCCAAAGTACGCAGGCTCTTGAATATGAAAATGCCACAAACAGTTATCCATCTCAGGTCTACCGAGTCGAACGCTGCTTAGCCTTGGTGATCGCTAAGAACACCGCAGACACACAGCGCTACAAGAGATTTATAGCGCAATTATAATATTATCTATCTATCTATAACCTCACGCCAGATCCCTTGCGGGGTAGGCAGAGAGTACAGAGTTCCAACAGGTTCTTTCCTTACATACCTCTCTGGCTTCCTCGACTCTCATAGTTCGTCTCATACACGCTCGCCGGTTACGGAGACTCTTGACTTTTCCATCAGATAAGACTCGGTTTATTTGGTCGTGGTAAGATAGGTCTTCCCTGGTACCTGCATCCTTCCACTTTCACATTGTATATCTGTTTTGTCATTCTTTCCTCTGGCATTCTTTCTATATGCCCGAACCAACGGAGCATGCCCTTTGTCATCTTTACACCGATACTATCTTTCATACCTACTCGCTGTCTTACTATGCTGTTGTTAATGCGGTCGGTCAGCTTCACTCCGCACATCTTCCGCAAAGCTCGCATTTCTACCGCATTTATCCTACTTTCATTCTCCTTCTTACATACCCAGCTCTCGCTACCATATAACAGCGTTGGGACAAGAACTCCGTTATGTATGGCCAGCTGCGCCTTATGGCTTAAGTGCCGGCTCCCGAGTAGCTTTCCCAATTATAATATTAGTATAAATAAATAAAAAAACACCGACGCCTGTATTCTCCAAGCGGGGGTAGTGGAGGTGTACTGAGTACACCCATGTTTTGCCGCCGACAATGTTAGGCCCCATGTAATGGGAGGCGAGCCTATTTCCATATACCGGGCACATTTCAGACTCCGGGCATGAGTATGAACTCGTTTGCCATGAAATTTACTGTCTGTCAGTCTCTCTCAACAAACGCTTGACTGACTATTGACGACGGTGTGTTGGTACCTACGCTTATATATGCCAGTGAATGTTAGGTATGGCAAAAGAAGCATGAAAGTAGAGTGAATGCTGTGGAAATGCGCTCTTTACGGAGTATATGTAGAGTCAACCTTGCTGACCGAATGAAGAAGAGTGTTATTAAAAACCGATGTAAGTTGAAGAATGACGTGGTGACTAGGATTGAAAAAGGTATGTTGAATAGTATTGCCATGTGGAGAGGATGTGTGACAGGCGGGTAACGTAAAGAATATTACGAGCACATGTGAGTGGAAGCCTCGCACTCTTAATCGACGGAAATGTATGAAGAGATGTTTGAACGTAGATAAAGCGAAAGAGGTGTGTCAGAATCGTAGTATGTTGAAAACTGTAGTCTCTGCCTACCCCAGTGGGATAAAGGCGTGGTGTATGTTGAAAGGACATTGTTCTGCGTCCATACATGATTAGCCTGAGACCCAACACCAATAAAAAAATGCTTGTATGATTTCAAGTTACCTGTAAATTATCTTCATGCATTTATTATTAAACGGACAAGTGTTATTTGAGGTTATAATTTAGTAGCCAACAATACATTTAATTATTTATTTTTCAAAAATAACACCATCATTACAGAATAACCTAATTCGATAGTGTATAAACTTAATGACCGTTATGTAAATATACACTGGTAACAATCAAATAGATCATGATTGAATTGATTGAATTCGATAACAACGTTGACATTAGGAAAAGACGTTGGCGACTTTGATTGAAGTTCTTACAGTACTTTGAAATATTGGTTTCAGATTGAAAATTGTCCGTTAGATACGGATGTTCGCAACTTCTAGAATAAAGCAGATAAATAATTATATATAGTATAGGTCACATGTTTGTTGGTTCTGGGGCCATTTTCGACGATGTCCTTTACAAATTACATTTTTAATTAGTAACCGTGTGGACCTAACCGTTAAAAAATACACCGTCACGCCTATATTCCCCAGGGGGGGGGGGGGGTGGCAGAGGTGTACTGAGTACACCCACGTTTCGCCGACGATGTTAGGTCCCATGTAATAGGGGGCGGGCCTATTGCCATATACCGGGCACAATTACAGACTCCGGACTCATACTGGGAATTTTCGTTAGAAAAACTACATTTGTCCGACCTAGGCTTTGAACCCAGGACCTCGTAATCACAAAGCGATGCGCTTTGCCACCAGACCAACCGTTGAAAAATCTCCTTGGAAGTAGGAAAACTTTACTGAATAGTAACACTAATTTCACACCAACGCCCCTGCCAATATCATCCGTGAGACAAAAGAAAGAAAGAAATTAGTTTTTCGCGTCTATTGCCTCAAACTAAAATAATTTATTTTGTATAAGCCCGCTCTGCAGGGGCGCTTAAAAATAGTCAATTTACATAATAAAATAATAATATATAATAACATATTAGTAGCCCTGTTAAGAAACTGTCCCACCGTTGGGCACGGGCCTCAAACTGAGAGGGTTTAGGCCATAGTCCACCACAGGCCCAGTGCGGGTTAGCGAACTTCACACATCTTCGAGAAACTCTTAGGCATACCGGTTTCCTCACGATGTTTTCCTGCACCGTTAAAGCAAGTGATAGTTAATTTTTAATACGCACTTGCTTTCGAAAAAACAGAGGTGCATGCCTCGTCGAGTCCAACGGTCTAACCACTAGGCTATCACTGCTCTTCCTCAATTTACATTTTTTTAATTTAATTTAACTACTAATCTACCACCGGATTGGAACGCGAAGAAACTCAGTCTTGTCCTTTTTTATTTAATTCTTTCTCTTTTTTCCTTTCTATTTTTTGCAATCATAATTTGTGGATACAATGTTTAGGTAACAATAAAATAGTTTACGATGTAGCTCCAGTGTGATGCCGTATGACCGAGATATGAGACTAATGATATTATTTATAAAGAGTGTCTAAAAGATTCCAGATGGACAGACCCCACAAGCAGCACCCGTTCACGAGTACGACTTCTGGAACAGCCATCAATCCCCTCGACCATATTGAAGGGAAGGGAGTGACCCACGCCAGGCTTGCCCATACCGTAGAAAGCGTAAAAGAGAAACATTTAATATAAGATTTATTATAGGTAAGAAGAATGTTATATATAATAACAAAAACAACAAAGTATTATTAACAAAAAACTGGTGTAAAAAAAATATATACATATTTACATAGGGCCAAATGGTTCCACGCCGCTGTCAGTTGTAGTGTATCTAGAACGCTGACAGCTTTGCCAGCCGCTGTAGTGTCTCTAGAACGCTGGCAGCATTGCCGCGCTGAATTGCAATGCTTATATGATGAACAAAATACATACCGTCGTTCAGGTCACCAGTACACTCCACCAGACACTTCGAAATTTCTCGAAACATTCGGTGGACATTTTTGAATATAAGTATTTTTATATTAAAAAAATCATAAGTAAAGAGTGTTACATTTCATATAATATATGAATTTATATTATGTTTCAGTGCTACGACCGCCAGTGTACGGCAAAGGTATGAAAGATATATTTTAATATAAAGTGTTATCTTCTATTTTATATGTTATCATTAATGTTAATTTAATTTCTTATCTCAATAGATTTTAGTATACATATATTTTATAATATTATCATACTTTATTTATTGTTAAAGATGTCTTGTTTATGTATAAAGGTATTACTGTATACCAATAACAACATCATAATACACGACGTCACGTTTTGTTTACCGTATCGTTCGCGGCAATTATTTTATCAAATACTAGTTGACCCGGCGAACTTCGTACCGCCAATAAAAGTTTTCTGAACTAATCTACTGTCTGTCTGTCTACTTTTTACTGTTTTCCTAGGAATGAGTTGCAAAATTAATTTCTGAACGCATCCTGTTTGACAGATACGAACAGTTCGTATGGGGGAAAAAAATTGTTGTTTTTACTATTTTCAATTTCTTTATATTTTCTCACTTTTTAAACCTTCCTTGGACTTCTACAAATATTTCAAAACCAAAATTAGCCAAATCAGTCCAGCCGTTCTCGAGTTTTTGTGACACTAACAAACGTCAATTCATTTTTATATATACTAGGAGGGATCAAAAAGTAGTGAGGACGACATACTCCTTGGTAAAAAAAAATACTGGCAGGCATAGCTCAGATACATATTTGTAATATTAATTAAAAAAAAATCTTCGATTGTCTTTTGTTTTTTTCTTAATGTAGTCATTTGTTTGCTTCGTGTCGGAACGTGTTCTCAAAAATGTAGAAAAACGAAGTGCGAGCCGTTATTAAATACCTCTGTTTAAAAAAGTTAACGACGCAAGAGATTCATTGCGATTTGGAGGCAACATTAGGAGAGTCTGCTCCGCCGTATTCCACTGTCGCAAGGTAGGCTTCTCAATTTCGAGTAGGGAGAACGAGCACGGAAGACGAACATCGTTGCGGCCGTCCATCGACGTCAGTCACCCAAGAAAATGTTGCGAAAGTCGAGAAAATTGTATTGAGCGATCGAAGAGTTACCATCCGATACTTAATTCAAGAAACGGGCATTTCATATGGAAGTATTCAATCCATATTGAAACAATCTTTGAATATGAGAAAAGTCTCCGCAAGATGGGTGCCGAGCATGTTAACCGACAGTCAGAAACAAAATCGACTAGACATTTCAAGACAGTTTCAAGAAGATTCTGAAAACTTTTTGTCTCGTTTTGTAACAATGGACGAAACATGGGTCCATCATTTTGATCCCGAGACAAAACAGCAATCTTTGCAATGGAAACGGCCATCATCACCGAACCCGAAGAAGTTTCGTGTCGTGGCATCGGCTGGCAAGGTTATGACCTCAATATTTTGAGACTCAGAAGGAATATTCTTGATTGATTACCTGAAGCGTGGAACCACTATTACAGGCCAATATTATGCAGCTTTAATTCCCGAGTTGAGGAATGCCATCAAAGAGAAAAGGAGAGGGAAACTTCGAAGTGGCGTGCTGTTTCATCACGACAACGCACCCGCGCACAGGTCGGCAGTTGCGATGGCTGCCATTCAGCAAGCTGGCTTCGAATTGGTTGACGACGGTCTGGTGAATAAGGGGGATGCCCTTATTCACCAGACCTGGCGGCTAGCGATTTTTATCTGTTCCCCAAATTTAAAAAATACTTAAGGGGAAACAGGTATGATGACGATAACAAGGTGATGGATGCCGTGGAGAGCTTTTTGCAGGACCAAGACAAAACTTTTTTTGTGAAAGGAATTGAAGCCTTGGAAAAGCGCTGGACTCGGTGTGTAGATAGACCCGGAAACTATGTAGAAAAATAAATTATTAAGTTATCAATAGTCATTATATTCTATCTCATTCTCACTACTTTTTGATCCCTCCTCGTACTAGTGGTCACCCATAGGTCGATATTCGACCTACTCTTTCATCGTTTGCTGGTTATGTTTGACATTCAGTAAGACTATAGACAAATAATATTAAAGACAAACATCAATTTGACGTGTATTGTGTCAAATACATGGTAGTGTGTGTAATGTTGTTTTCATTGATTTAATGTATGTTTTATGCATAATTTTTAAAAAATATTAGCATTCTGCACTCCTTCTCTATATGAACTATAAGTGTGGGAAATTTCATACTCCTCCGTCCGCGCAATTTTCGTAAAAAGGTGTAAAATAGATAACATTATTGTGATACACCTGCGCCTTCACGAGACAGGCTTTTCCTGTTGTGGAAGGCACCAGTACTTTCGGCTTCTCATGTTTCTTTTATCTAATGTTTAGTTTTGAAGGATTTGCCAGCTTTGTTTGAAGGTGTCTAATTTTTGGAAATAAATTATTCCTATTCTTATTTTCGGTGTTGAATATTTTATTTGTTGTCTAATAACAAAATTCAAAATCCTTAGAGATAAGTACTCTGCAAAATATAATAATAGTAACCCCATTCTATCATCCTATACTACTCCAGTGCTGGACAAAGCCTTGTTTTACTAATGGAGGTAAAACAAATTAGGTCACACTTCACCACGTAGACTTAGTGCGGAATGGTTTGTGGCCACCTGCTTTTGGAACTTATCAGGCCGCCTACAAGGCTTCCAAGTTGGCTTAACGCTACGTGCGCCTACATGCTACGAGCCCTTCTGCGCTAGGATTGCCTATACACTACTAGTGCGTCTATGCAACGAGCGCTTGTTTGCGCCAAGCGCACAGCACATAGGTGATATGAGCCCTTAAATATTATTTGCGCATGTATGGCTTACATATTTCTGCACCACGAGCTCCTTTACGCTACGAACGCCTATTCGGTACGTCCTCCGTTATGCCGTATACGAATACTACCTTTCGCGTTATATGCACTACAAGTGCCTCTGCGCTACGAGCACCTTTTTGCTGCAAGCGCTATGTGCTCCTATACGCTACGCGTCTTTCTGCAATAAGAGCAAGTCTATGCTACGAGCGCCTGTAAGTAGTGTTGTAAAAATGAGCGCTGAAGTCGAGCGTTTAGCGCCGAGTCGACGCGTACGAGCGTTGCAACACGTAGAAAGCGCGAGCGTTTTAAGCGCCGACTCGAGTGTTTTTACAACACTACCTGTAAGCTACGTGCGACTGAATGCTACGAGCCCTTCGACGCTTCGAGCGCCACTTACTAGTGAGTCTTATTTCTTGTATTGTCTAAATTGTAATTTTGATCTGTTTCGTATTCAACAGTGTCTAGGTGAAGTTTGTCAATCAAAAGTAAGAATTATAATTAATCAATTATTTTTTACATTTAAATATTTTTTTTGTGACTGGACGTCTTCGTGCCTTCGAGAATATACATAACATCGTGGAGAAAATGCAAGGGCCTCTACATACATTATAATATGTAATGTATCATATAATCTCTGTGTACATAATGTATACATCTGCCCAAGAAGAAAATGTAAAGATGGCATTATTAGATTTTCCTATACAATCAAACGTAACACGTCGTAGGACGAAGAGGACGTTATGCCCCGCCCACTTCTGTATTTTCCATCTGGCTGAGAATGTCAGATTGATGTAAACCACGCCCATCGCGATGATTTCAGGGGCTAGTTGGAAGACAGTGCACAGTTGCTTAGGCCGACTCTTTTTCATATTTGCTTCGTGCAAATATGAAAAAGAGTCATCGGTGATGTGTGTGTGTTTGAGTGATATACGCTATTGGCCGTGAGGCCTTTACAGCTTCACCGGACTTAAGGGCGAGCGTGCAGCCACTATGCTCGAGCCAGAAGGGCAAGGGGCGACATACTCGAGGGCGACTCAAGGACGAACAGCCTCGGTTTGGAAAGTCGCTACGGATAGAGGGGGTGTAATTAGTGCACCGGTCGGCGAGCAGGGATCTACGACTTCGTCGTCGTCGTCCGTATCCAGAGCGAAAAGAAGCGATATCAAAGCATCGGGGGGATCGGTGATAACATGCCGCGGCCGGCGGTAGCGGCAGGGGTCGGGTTCTTAGGGGGTATTAGGGGGTCGCATGGGAAGATGCGTTTGCGAAGTGTCGAGTTGTTGCCTTTTTTAATATATGCACGAATAGATTCGAGACCGTGATCGGAGTGGAGTCGTCGGTGATGTGTATGGGCGGAACGGTGTTCACTTTTTATTATAATTTTAAGACTTAAAAAAATATTTCAGTGTGAGGGAAGCGACTGCACATCATACGTAAGCATATAAATAATACAAGTATATCAAATAATATAAGTACATACAACATTTTCTGATCGTCCCTGATCACAGCTTATTGGGACGGTAGGACGTGCCTAGAATAATGCGACACAGAGTATATAAGCATAGATCATTCATCATTCCAAGCGTTGTTTCTATTATGACCACGTGACTTTTCGTTGTAAAATGTCATTCTCGTACATTTTTCCGTCTTTAATTGGCGTAAAGAAAGACAACTTGTGTAGGTTATCAAAAAAACCAGTATACTTCGATGCTTTTCGAGCAGGTGTATGTGAACGGACTTCTCTCTCTATATATATCATCACGTCAGTTCCCTTGCGGGGTAGGCAGTGCGCTCTGGCTTCCTCCACTCTCATATTTCGTCTCATATACGCTCGCCGATTACGCAGACTCTTGATTTGCCCTTCAGATAAGAAACGGACTTCTCTTTTTGATCTTTTCTTTAGTTGTTTTTGCACATTAGTTCATGCTGGCATGCTCCATCGTGTCCTAAATACAATGTTTTATCTTGAATTGATTGGTTATAATAGATCTATTTAGTTATAACCCTGACGCATTTGGAATTGCTTCATGGTTATATAACATTAGCAGTTTCCCGCGGCTTCGCACCCGGTCGACAACAGCGCCACTAACCGTGTCGATATTACTGCTGGGGAATGTAACTTCCTAACGGTGAAAGAATTATTAAAATCGGTTAGTAGTTTCAGAGTTTATCGATTACTAACAAATCTTTACTCCTTAGAAATTCCAGCAAGGGTTTTGCAAGAAAACTTGGAAGTATCCATTTAATAATATCAGCCTATACTGCCCACTGCTGGGCAAAGGCCTTCTCTCACAAATCGAAGTGAGAGAGATTAAGTCATACTCCACCACGCGGACCCGGTGCGGATTGATGGAGGTAGGTTTGTGGCCACCTGCTATAGGAACTTATCAAACCGCCTTTAAGGCTTCCAACTCGGCTTAACGACTACCACATTAAGTGGTAGCCGGGACCAACGGCTTAACGTGCCTTCCGAAGCACGGAGACGCTCAAATATGAAAATGCCACAAACGATCACCCATCTCAGGCGGACCGAGTCGAACGCTGCTTAACCTTGGTAATTGGTAAGAATACTGGGGTCGCACAGCGCTGCGAGCGCCTCAGCGCCATTAACCGGGTCTATATTACTGCTGGCTAATGGTGAAAGAATTATTAAAATCGGTTAGTAGTTTCAGAGTTTATCAATTACAAACAAATCTTTACTCCTTAGAGATTCCAAAAATGGTTTTGCAAGAAAACTTAGAAATATCCATTTATTTTTAAAATATTTATTATGTTATTTCTTTTACCATGAATGGACTTTTAGTGTAATGGACAATTTACATTTTTTAGTGCAATGGTGGCGTCTGCAATTCTCAGGTAATGTGTGTTAATAATTCATCATCAGCCCGTGTCAGTCCACTGCTGGACATAGGCCTCTCCAAGTACACGCCACTGGGTGCAATCCTCGGCTACTCGCATCCAGTTTCTGCCAGCCGCCCTACGAAGGACATCGCTCCACCTAGCCTGAGGCCGTCCTGCATTGCGTTTGCCAGTCCGTGGTCTCCACTCAAGAACTCGTTTGTCCCAGCGGTCATCGGTTATTTATTCATTCATTTATGGTATTAAGGTAGGTCCAACTTTGAGAGAGAGGTCAATCGACGAATCCAACTCGGCTGGACAGCGTTCGGGAAACTGCGCAACATCTTTTCATCCAAAATACCTCAGCGCCTCAATACTAAAGTGTTTAGTCAATGTGTGTTGCCAGTGATACATACGGAACAGAGACGTGGTCTCTTACTCTCTTCATCATCATCATCATCATCTCAGCCCATACTTGTCCACTGTTGAACATAGGCCTCCCCAAAGGGGGGATTTGCCATACTCGCCACGCTTGGCAGGCGGGTTGGCGAGCGCAGTTTTTGATCGCAGAAGTGTTAAGAGAACGCTGCTGCCCATTCCCTAGTTTTCCCTTAGTCGCCTTGTACGACACCCGATGGGATGAGATGGGTTGGTCCTATTCTAAGCCGGGAACCACGCGGCTACTCTCTTAGGTCTCATAAAAAAGCTCAGAGTTGCTCGGCGAGCTATGGAAAGAGCTATGGTCGGCGTTTCTCTACGTGATCGAATCAGGAATGAGGAGATTCCTAGAAGAACCAAGGTCACCGACATAGCCCTCAGAATTAGCAAGCTGAAGTGGCAGTGGGCGGGCCACATAGCGCGAAGATCGGACGGGCGTTGGGACAGAAAGATTCGAGAGTGGAGACCACGTATTGGCAAGCGCAGTGTAGGACCACCGCCTGCCTGATGGACCGACGATCTTGTGAAAACCGCAGGAAGTCGTTAGATGCAGGTGGTATCAGACCGGTTACGCTTGATAACGATTGGGGAGGCCTATGTTCAGCAGTGGACAAGTATAGGCTGAGATGATGATGATGATGATGAATCTTTTATGGTATAAATTGATATATTAGTTACATCCGTTTAGGAATGACTCCTATTTTATTGATTTCAGTGTGATGAAGATTTTTGCAAAGCATTTGTAAGTACAAACCTTACTATGTAAACCTTGAGAATGCAATATCAGAAATTGTCATTCTATGTAATTGACTACCATTATCAGCCTTTTATAACCCACTGCATACACCTCCTGCCTTTTTCGCAACTCTTCGCGGTCCTGTGCCAGTCTACCTCAGTTCTTCCTCTAACATTCGATATGTCATCTACCTACACTACACTAACCTGCCGGGTTGATTCTTAAGACGGGGCAGTAAACCGGGCTTTAGACTGTGGCAGGAACGTTGTGGCAGGATTTGTCAAAGGGAAGACCTCCCAGCCAGACGGGTGTTGTGTCAGGCGGGGCCTGGCACTCTCCACAATAGTTGTTGTCGGGGGCTTGTATATACGTTACACGTCGTGCGCACTCTAATATCGCGTTGTAGTCATGTATGGCGGATCGTCAGCACCATCTATTGGTAGGTAGTCGCAACTATGTAGCGATGTATAGGGGTCGCTATAACATTATCCTTGACTTTTTAGGAAATTTTGAGGTGCATTGACGGACGACTCGGTCCCACTAGTATTAGTTATACTACTGATACTATCAGTCCGGATGTTTGTGCATTTGGAACAGAAATGGTTTTCAAAAAAAACTACACTTACATTAAATTACAAATTACACAATAACTTTTTTGATGCCAATCGATCTTGTTACTAATAAGGATCAAAATCGTTAAGTAGACCAACTGAAGTTAGTAGTAACAGAGTACTAGAAAAGTAAGAAACCGGAAAAAACTTTCCCCTACATTTTGTAGGAAACCATTTTTCAGATAGAAGAACTACACTTTATTTCACTTCGGATTCGAACCTGGTTTTCGCAAACCGTACTGCGCGCCTATGATCCGATGATGCATAATCATTATAATATTTAATTTCTAGTGCGAAGCTGGAGCTTGCATGGCTACGGTAAGTTATATACTTAAGGTACCACATAGCCGACGCAGCGCGACGGGAGCGCGACGGCGGCGCGGCTTGGGGAGTTGTAATGTACTGAAATGTACGGGAGACGCCACACAATGCAGCCACGCTCGGTGCGACGTAAACGTCACGAACGAACGAAGCCGAGTACTTCCGTCGCGCTCCGATGGCTATTTGACCACACCTTTAATAATACGGTCCTACTGCTAAACACACATAGCGCGAAGATCGGACGGGCGTTGGAGCAGAAAGATTCTAGAGCGGAGTCCACATATTGGCAAGCGCAGGGTGGGACGGCCACTTACCAGATTGACCGGCGATCGTGTGAGGATTGCAGGAAGTCATTGGATGCAGGCGGCATCGGACCGGCTGCGCTGGAGAGCGATTGGGGAGGCTTATGTTCAGCAGTGGACAAATATAGGCTGATATGATGATGACTGCTAAACTAATGCCTTCTTTTACACAACGAGTTGAGAGTTTAGGTTATACTTCACCACGCGGACCCGTTGCGGTGCGGTGGAGGCAAGTTCGTGGCCACCTGCTGCTGGAAGCTTTTGGAACTAAGTTCTTTTACGTGGCTTACAGTAGAGTGAAGTGGCAAAAATCATCACGTAAGGAAAAAGCGTTATGCGGTTGTATGTTTGCGTGCGAGTATCGAGATTTGGTCAGGTGTATAACCTCAATTGTAAACTATTATAGAAAGTAATGTTTTGTAATTTGTATTGTGGTACTTATTTTGTTATATATATATATATATATATATATATATATATATATATATATATATATATATTTATATATATATATATATATATATATATATATATATATACACAATTTGATATTTAAATTGAAAGAAATGATTATATATATTGTGTAATTTAATAGACTTTAACTTAGTACTTTGATAAAGAGAGACAAAGAGAGGGGGGAGAGAGAAAGAGGTTGGTCAGTCGGTCAGTCTCGAGAGAGAAAGAGAGAGAGGGGGCAGGGAGAGAGATAAAGTGCGTGATAAAAATGCGTAAGGAACTTCGTTTCTGAAGGGCGTTCCCCGACCGCACTATTTTTTAAGTAGTCTCTTCTGTTTCCCACTGCTAAGCAAAGGTCTTCTCCTTTACCCTCTCCACACAAAACGTATTGTTGGATCTTATCTCAGTCGTAAGGTATTGGGACTAGATCGTAAACTTTATTTTGTAATATAACAAAATTGTATCCATGCAACATGATAAAAAAAAAAATATCTTGCTTAGTAAAGGAATTCCTCCTCCTTCCGGCTCCATTATCAGACCCTGGACACTGTGCGAATTTAAAGTACTCATCACGACACGGCGGCTAACACCTCAGCCCCTCCCGTGACCATGGGTGCTGCAAAGCACTCGAAATGTCGGGAAATTAAGAATCAAAAATAAACTGCGATAAAATCCGAAAAATAGTTTTATTTATTATTTATTTTATTTATTTTATTTTTTTAAAAAACGTAGCCCCACAATAGGATTTATTCCTGTATCGTGGGTGCGTTTACAAACATGAAAATTCACAAACAAATACCCAGACCAGAACAAATAATTGTGGATCACACAAAGATTTGTCCCGTGCGAGAATCGAACCCGCGACTATTAGACACAGTGGGCGGAGCGGCTTAAGCTCTTAACCACTGCGCTAAATCGTCAGTCTATATTTCAAATGAATTTCAGTTTTATTTTATTAAACCACTCTAGTGAATTTGGGGACATCATTTAGTGTAACTTTTGAATGGGGCTGTGTGTATATATCGATATTTAAATTAATTACATTTGTTTACAGTCCAATGGTGATATGTCTATGGCGATGGTATGTCTTTAAACAACCTTTGATTAAACCTGACGCAAAGAGAATCATCAAAATTAGTCCACAATGAGAAAAATATCCATGAACATACAAAAAAAAATGCAGACGAACATAGAAGAAAAGCTCCACCTTTTGTGAAGTCGGTACAGAATAAGAAATATCTTCACGCCTATATTCCCCAAGCGGGTGTACTACGTACACCCACTTTTCACCGCCGATGTTAGGTTTCATGTAATAGGGGACGAACCTTGTGCCACATACCGGTCACAATTCCAGACTCCGGACTGATACTTGGAGCTTTTTCCATAAAAAAACTACGTTTGTCCGACCTTTTGAACCCAGGACCTCGTGATCGTAAAGCGCATCTTTCAGCACTAGACCAACGAGGCAATCGTGATTTGATTTGAATTTCTATCTATCTATATCATCACGCCAAAACCCTTGCGGGGCAGGCAGAGAGTACAGAATTCCAACAGATTCTTTCCTTACATACCTCTCTGGCTTCCTCCACTCTCATAGTTTATCTCATACAAGCTCGCCGGTTACGAAGACTCTTGAATTGTCCTCTAGATAAGACTCGGTCTATTTGGTCATGGTGATTATTTGATTGGAAATTATTATTAATTAACAATTAATTATCTTACTCCACCTGCGTCACCGTCCACTGCTGGGCAAAGCCATTCTCTCACATATCGAGGTGAGAGAGATTAGGTTATATTTCACCACGCGGCACCACCCTTGCTGTTGAAACTCGGTGCTTTGCCGACCCCGCAAGGGATCTAGCGTGGTGATATAATATATAAATAGATAAAGATCAGTTCATCAATAACAGTTCTGTCTTATCCTTATCACAATGTTTTACAGTGTCGTGGCGAGTCCTGTAAAGTGAACGTAAGTTAACAGTTCGTACGACCACACCGCTGATTAGATCTTGATCAAATTCGGCAGGGACGTAGATTTTATACAGAGAAAGGACATAGGGTACCTTTTTCTCAAAAAGAAACTTAAGGATGTGAAATATACGCCTGAAAATAATGCGTAGGAGCGGAGTTAGGTTAACCGCCGACTACGAACTTAACTCCTCTCCTATAAGCCGCTACCACCGTCAGCGGCATGTTCCCGCCGACCCTCCCGATGCCCTTACATCCCTTCTTTTGGATACAGATACCGCACACAGGATCAGACAAACCGACCTCGCCGTCGAGGTGGAAGAATTCCTTGCCGCCGGCCGGTGCATACCACCACGACGACACACCTAGTAGATGCCCTCCCCCGTAGCGACTGCCCAAGCCGAGGCCGTTCTTCCTTGAGGCGCCCTTGAGCTAGTTGTCCCCTTGCCCTTCTGGCTCGAGCGTAGTGGTTGCACGCTCGCCCTCTTGTCCGGTGAAGCTGTAAAGGCCCCGCGGCCAACAGCGTAGATCATTCACACACACACCTATTTTTTTTGAGCCGAGCCCTCCAGTCTTACGTTGATTATATTACATGTTGTATAAGCAAATACTTAAATAAATAAAAAAATAATAACGAAATTGTTTCCAGTGTGTAGGACTGGGTTGTATTGCGAAGGTAAATAACTAAACTTTTTCCTAATACTTATAGTATGCATACTGAGTTCTTAGATTTACGCGAATATTACACATGAAACATAAACTATTTCTCGGATTTTATCGCGGTTCATTTTTGATTTTTAAGTTCCTGACTTTGCAAGTGCTTGGCAGCACCCATGGTCACGGGAAGTCCTGAGGTGTTAGACGTCCAAAAGGCATAGTTGTTTCGGGGTATCCTCAAACTTCTTAATTATTAACTTCGGAACTTAATCAAAAGTAATCCGTGATAAAATCCGAAAAGTTAGTTTTATTTCACGTATGGTTTGTTTTTGCTTAAGTGACCAATAGTGTGATAACTAAAGACAACTGACTGCTCGTTGGTCTAGTGGCGAATGGTGCGCTTTGTGATCACGAGGTCCTAGGTTCAAATCCTGGGTCGGACAAATGTAGCTTTTCTATCGGAATATTCCCAATATCAGTCCAAAATCTGAAATTGTGCCCGGTGTATGGCAAAAGGTTCTCCCCCTGCCTGTACGATCACGGAGTCCTGGTTTCATCATCATCAACATCCTTGGCCGGAAAAATAAAGTTTTTGCTATCGAAAATTCCCAGTATCAGTCTGGAATTTTGCCCGATATAAGCTTGACCCCTATTACATGGGATCTATCATCGTCAGCGAAAAGTGGGTGTACTCAGTACCCCTCTGCCACTCCCTCTTGGGGAATATAGGCGTGATGGTGTTTATTATTTTCTTTTTAACTAAAGACAATAAAGTTGATAAGTTTAAGACCGGTTACGCTGGAAAACAATTAGGGAGGCCTATGTTCAGCAGTGAACAAGTATAGGCTGAGATGATGATGATCATGATGAGTAAATAATTAAAATTAAAATGGTTAATCGACAAGCATAACCTCATTTGATGAAATGTTATCTAAATTATTCTAATCATCATTATCCGGAAAGTGACTTAGGTAATTTTCGCTTCACCGATTTTATCAAATGTTAGCTCACTAAAATCGTTTAGTGAATTTCCCTGTAAGTTTTAAGATAATTTGGTCCAAAAATATAAGAGTCCCCATTTATTATGTCTACTTAAGTTCTTTAACTTTAACGCATAGTTAAACTAATAATCCCTAAAGTAATTTCAGCATTTGCTGATTTCTGACATATCTTAACTTTGTCATGTTAATTGCTAGAATGATGGCGAGTAGATATAAAAATAGAACAGAAATCGGCGATCGGCGTGGCATTAATCATTGATTTTACTTAAAATTGCATTTAGTTAATTTTCGCTCTACGGGGACGATTTGTTACCCACATTTAATTGTGTAACGCGTAAAAGCTTTTAAAATTAATATTAAATTTATTACAGTGTAAAGGAGACAATTGTATATCAACGGTAAGTCCTTAGCCCGTGTTTGCTTTGACCAATGCAACACGTAACACGGCTCGATACGATAAATTCGTTCAATAATCGTTACTAATTCAGATTCATGCAGCTATCTTTTCAAGAAGGAAACGTAAAACGCCGCTTTTGGTTATAGCGAATGAGGGCCTTTACGACTAGTGCCATAGTCTTGTGATGGAACATCGCCGAAAGTTCACTCTAAGCTGGATTTGTAGCCAAGTGGACTTTCTACAGACTTTAATGCTAATACATGAGAGAAGCGCTAATGACGAAAACGACTTGATCCAGTGATTAAGAGGTGCGTGGTGGAAGCAGGTTTCTGGCCATCTGTTGTTGGCCCTATAGGCGGGACCACCGGTCTAACATACCTTCCGAAGCACGGAGAACATTGAACATAGAATTTCCCAAACGGTAATCTATTTCAAACCGACGGCCTCGAACGAACTACGAACAGATCATAATGGTAAATACTACCTATAAACGAGATGAAACTCTACTCCACGCCCAGACCCAGAGCGGATGGCTGGAGGCTGATTTTGTGGCCACCTACTGAACTTATAAAGCAACCTATTAAGCTTCTAATCTTGGCTTAATGACTATCACAGGAAGTGGAAACCGAGACTAACGGCTTAACATACCTTCCGAAGCATGGTTTATGTTATGGCAATTACTAATTATACTACCGGGGAAGACCTAGACTATCTTACTATGACTAAATAGACTGTGTCTTATCTCAAAGTCAAATCTAGGCTCTCTGTAACCAGCGAGCGTGTACGAGGCTAACTATAAGAGTGGAGGAAGCCAGAGGGCTTCCTCCACTCTTATATCTCCATACTCCATAACTCTCTAGTTATATCTGTAAACTTTGCCTACCCCGAAGGGGATCTGGCGCGTTGATAAAAATGGCAATTATTTTTCTATTTGCAGTGCATTGGAAGGACTTGCGTATCAGAGGTAAACTGTAATCCTCTCTTTGACGACCTGCTTCTTAAAACAACCATAAACACCTCGCCTATATTCGCCAGGGTGGCTATGCAAACTATGCAAACTTTCCGTCATGTCGCCGACAATGTTAGGTTAAATGGGCACCAGCACATTAGCCCGGGGCTTAAGAATATGGGGTGACTCGTGTCCCCCGCCGTAATATCTGGCGAGAGACCGACCCGCCCTAAACAAACATCAGCAAGGGGGAACTTCTGGGTCGCAGACACAACACCGGACCGATCCGGCTCTGGAACTGCAACTGTTAATATATTAAACTAAATATTGCCTTATTTTGATAATACAATAATTCTAAATATACTTATCTTTTTAAACAGTACCGACAACGAGATGAGTGTCCGTTCCTGACCGTTGTCACGAGACAAGTGCCGCCTCCTTGGCGAGACACCTACTCTTATACAAATACCCCCACTTCTTGCCGTTCACAAACAGAGACTTTTAAATACTTAATACTGTGATAAACTGTTTGAACGACCGAGGCTGACAACAGAGGTACATACTAGTATCTCTAGCAAATCACATATTTTAAATAAGGAGGAAGAAAGGCCTGGTACTTTGAAACTTTTCCATCAGAATATACAAGGATTTTCTTCAAAATCATTAGAGATAGAGGTATTTTTGGAAAAAACTAAATATGATGTTGTTTGTATTTGTGAACATTGGTTTAAATCGTATGAATTATTAATAAATTATAACAATTATTCCGTCTTAAGTTACTATACTCGTAAATCCAAGCTTCATGGAGGTACATTAATTTTGGTTAAAAGAAATATCAAGTCGAGAGAACGTAGGGATATAGTTGAGCTTTCAGTTGAACAGTGTGTTGAAATTTCTTGTGTTGAGCTGGATAAGCATATTATTGTGTGTGTATACAGACCCCCAAACAGTCAAAATTTTACTACATTTGAATCTGTAATGGAAGATGTGCTGAATAAAACTTTCATGAGTAACAAGTCTGTTGTAGTTTGTGGTGACTTCAACATAAATATTTTAGAAAAAACATCGTATAGTGACAGACTCTTACGTTTATTCAATTCTTTTAAGTTAATTAATGTTTTCCTCGAACCGACTCGAATAACATTAACTTCTGCTACATGCATTGACAATATTTTTTGTAATTGCGATTATATAGATCAAGCAGTAGTTAGTTATCTACAATCTGATCACACTGGGCAAACAGTCACTTTCACTAATATTACACCATTGAGAAGTGTTAGTTAAATCTAGAAATATAACACCTGCAACATTGCATACATTTAATACAGTTTTGAGTAATAAATTAGATATTTACACGAGTAACGCAAACGAACCTCATAAACTGTATGCTGATCTTTTTTCAATTATACAGGTACAATTTACTAGTAGCTTTCCCATTAAAATGAAAAATATCAAACCCAAGTTCACCTTCTGTGATTGGGCCACCGCTGGAATTCGTAGAAGTAGGGAAAAGCTATATGAATTATATGACCTAAAATCCCAAACGAATAGTGAAAGTTTTGCAAGGTATGTTGCAAATTATTCTAAAACGTTTAAAAGAGTATGTAAGGCAGCAAAAGCGCTACATATAAGTAAAATAATTAAATCTGCAGATGACAAAGTTAAGGCCACCTGGAAAATTGTTAATAGTGAAACTGGGAGGTCTAAGCACCGCAGTGTGGACTTTACTCTAGAGACTGCGCGTGGGCTCATTCAGGCAGATAGTGACGTAGCTCAAGAATTCGAATTTTTTTTCACTAATATTCCGGTAGAGACAACAAAGTCCTTAAATTGCTCTTCTTCCCTTGCAATTTCTTTAGTTAAAAGCAACATTACTCTTTGTCCGGTGGAGTTCGGGTTTGAGTACACTAATCCCCGGTCTGTTATCAAAGTATTTAATGATTTAAAATTAAAAGTAACTGAAGACTTATGGGGAATGTCTGTAAAAGTGTGTAAATCCATTATACATACAATCGCGCCACACTTAGCTGTTATTTTTAATATGTGCGTAGATCAAGGAGTCTTCCCGAATTTAATGAAATTTAGTAAGGTAATACCACTGTTCAAATCCGGCGATAGTAAAGATGCCAACAACTATAGGCCAGTGTCTGTCTTGCCAGTGCTCAGTAAAGTGTTCGAAAAGATAATGCTCATGCAAATGCTAGATCATTTTAACGCAAACAACATCCTGCACGATCAGCAATTTGGTTTTACCAAAGGGCGTTGTACTACTGACGCCGGTGTAACTCTAATAAAGCATATCTTCGATGCCTGGGAGAACTCACAGGACGCCATTGGCATTTTTTGTGATCTTTCCAAAGCATTTGATTGTGTGAAACATGAAACACTGCTGCTTAAATTGGAGCACTATGGTATCCATGGTAAAGCACTAAATCTTTTAAAATCTTACCTAGAGGACAGACAACAGTGTGTTCAAATAAATCAAACTAAATCTCTAGGCTCTTTAGTTAAAATGGGCGTTCCACAGGGATCGATACTGGGTCCGTTCCTATTCTTAGTTTACATAAATGATCTACCTGAAGTAATTAAAAATCGAGCGAAGATAGTGTTATTTGCTGACGATACCTCTTTGATTTTTAAAGTAGGTAGACATGTTAATAACTTTGACGAAGTAAATGACGCTATTCTTCAACTACATAACTGGTTTACATCCAACAATTTAGTGTTCAATAACAAGAAAACTAAATGTATAAGGTTTTCTTTGCCAAATGTAAAAAGTACTGTATTCTAGTAATTAACAAGATAAGTGATTTAAACAAAATTGTTTAATTTGTTTTGTATTTAATTTATCCTTTGTTACACTTTTAATTTTTCACTTTCTTTATGTATACATTAGATTTTATTATAATTTAAACAAACATAGATTATCTCTAAATAGAATAATTGTATTGTTTAATGTGTGCCATTGCATATATTATTACGACATAGGTTATCATAACATCAAAATGTTTAGCGCCCCTGACTCCTCCCTTCCGTCGACATACGGCTATTGTTTCGCTAACTGTTCTATTCACATTATAGTAGAATATGCTAATTATACAACTGTCTCGCTTGCTCAACCGTACTTCATATTATACACGTTCGCCTATCGGAATGTAACTAAATTTGCTGTTAGTAGGTGCATATTACTGCGAATAATGTTTTTTATAAAATACCGCCAACGACTATTATTAATTTTATTTGTTGAGTTTCTTTGTTACCGTTCCTATTATTTACGTGGGACGATATTTAAGTTAAATTACGTCTTTATGTTACTTAAATATAAATGGCTGTGAACAGGAGTAATTTTGTTATAAACTCGAATATTAATATCTATTATCAGAATGTTCGTGGACTGCGTTCAAAAACGAGTACTTTTTATCGAAATGTATGCCTTGGATCTTACGATATCATAGTTTTAACGGAGACGTGGTTGATAGAAAGTGTTAATAATTGCGAATTATTTAACGACAGATATCTTGTATGGCGTCGCGATAGGGACTATGAGTTCACCAAACAGAGCCGCGGCGGTGGTGTGCTTATCGCTGTCCGGAATGAACTGCTAGCCATACCTCAGCCTACTTTTAATTCCACAGCTGAAGATCTTTGGATAACACTCCATGTTGTTGATCCAAAAACACGAAAAAGCTGGAAGTTGCATGTATGTGTTATTTATTTATGTAGACTGAATTTAGGTCGTTCTTTTTCAGAACAATTGCAAAATTTCTTAACTAATTTAGAAAATATATTATTATCCAATTCCGATGACAAATTTCTTATAATTGGGGACTTCAATATGAGTAGTATTGTCTGGGCAATTGATGATGAGGGTTTCCTGTCCCCTACTAATGTGATAAGCAATGATGAAAAATTATTAACTGATGATTTATTATTACATAACTTGCACCAGTATAACGAAGTTCTTAATAATTATGGCAGGATATTAGATCTTGTTTTGTGTAATGATTCCGTATCTGTTTCTGAATGCCGTGACGCGTTGGTACCGATTGATCCGCACCATAATGCACTTATAATTCAATTATTGTTTTTTGAATATGCATACCTTACACCTGGAGTACGAGAAAAATATGTTTTTTCAAAAGGTAATTATGATGTAATAAATTCCAACATATCAAGTATCGATTGGTCTACGGTATTTTCTAACGGATCGGTGGACGAGTCTGTTGAATTATTCTACTCATATATCAATAAATTCATTGAAATAAATGTTCCTAAAAAAGTTTGCAAAAGAGATTCGTATCCAGTATGGTTTACCTCGGCATTAAAAAAAGTAATCAAAGAGAAACATAAATATTTTTTGAAATTTAAAAAATATGGTAATCGTTCAGATCGCGATACGTTCAAACTGCTTAGGGAAAGAGTAAAAAGACTGGAGGCGGAATGCTATAAAAATTACATAAGCGCCGTTGAAAAATCTATTATCACAAATCCTAGATATTTTTGGACATATGTTAAGTCTCGCTATAAATCATCTAATATACCTAATACGATAAAATATGGTAATAGGACAGCTAATAATGGCAATGCTATATGCAATTTATTTTCAGATTATTTCTATTCAACTTTCCTCCAGCCTTCTTCTACTGGTCCCCTTAATCGTCCATCTCTTGAACACACTCCACCTTTGGCAGATATCTTGAACATTCAATTAAACCTGGACGATATAATTAAGCTTCTCTCAAGCTTAGATATTAATAAATCTGCTGGCCCAGACAAACTACCTCCAATTATTTTTGTTAAATGTGCTAAAACAATATCAATACCTATTTATTCGCTGTTTCACAAGTCTCTGGCCGATTGCATAGTACCATCCATATGGAAGTCTGCTTTTATAACCCCAGTCCACAAAAAGGGAGCAAAGACAGAAGCAACAAATTATAGGCCTGTATCTAAATTGTGCATACTGGCCAAAGTGCTTGAGAAAATTGTTTATAACCAACTTTTTGCAGTTATTAAGAGCTCCTTTGATGATTTACAGCATGGTTTTCTTCAAGGACGCTCAACTGTCACTAATTTAGTACTATTGAATGATTACATTACACACTCAATGGGCAGTGGTGCACAAGTGGATGTCGTCTACACTGATTATAGCAAATGCTTTGACAGAATTGACCACAAAATGTTAGTTTTTAAGTTAGAACTTATTGGCATTAGAGGTGACTTGTTGAGATGGTTAACATCGTATATATCTAACAGATCTCAGGCTATTGTCATTAGTAATTATATTTCTAGTTGGGTTATTGCGCCAAGCGGAGTACCGCAAGGTTCAATTCTAGGTCCACTTCTGTTTTTAGTCTTTGTAAACGACATCGCTACTTGTTTTCGTCACTCGCATTTACTTTGTTTTGCAGATGACATGAAAATGTTTAAATCAGTGTCATCAATGTCAGATGCCATAAATCTTCAGTCCGATTTGAAGCGTCTTGATGAGTATTGCGCCCTAAACCAACTTGATCTTAATCCCGCCAAATGTTCAGTCATAACGTATAGTCGTAAGCATAGTATAATTCACTATGATTACTCTTTAAAAGATCAGATGCTGAATAGATATCTGAAGACACGTGATTTAGGGGTGTGTCATGATTCCAAATTGCTCTTCGATGATCATATAGATAATATAGTTACAAAGGCTTCTCAAGCTTTGGGATTTATAATGCGTATTTCAAGGGATTTTAAGGAGGCTAAGTCTTTTAAAATACTATATTGTACTTTTGTACGCAGCATATTAGAATATGCTTCTGAAATATGGAATCCAAGGTACAAGGTATATATTTCTCGTATTGAGAATATACAAAAGAAATTCATTAAATATTTATGTTATCGTCTTAAAATACCCTACAAGTCTGATAATTATTTAAAGTCTTGCGCCAAATTTCATCTCCTCCCTTTAACTAAACGACGTGAAATCGCAGATATAGTATTTATCTTAAAAATTATATCCAACAATATTAATTGTCCCGAACTTCTTTCTAAACTGAAATATAATGTCCCAGCAAAAACGGTAAGAAACTTTGTTCCTATTCATGTACCCTTAGTTAAATCCAATTATCAACAAAATACATATGTATGGCGAGCAAGTAACAGTCTTAATAAATTTTGCAAAGTAAATGATTTTGATATATTCAATGGCAGTGTGTCGACGGCGAGGCGAATATTAAGCAATGAATTTTTCTCATCTATGTCTTTGCAATAGAACGTTGTAATGGTCTGGTTAAGTCTTCTTCACCTGTTTTCTTTTTTATTTTAAATTAGAATTATATTTGGTCATGTTCGTGATAATCTTAAGCCTATACTGTGTTTGAACGTGAAGATCAGTAATTGGCCTTCTGCAGCTTAGACTTACATTTATTGTATCTGTACGTAATGTATCATGTGCTGTTGATCTTCCTACAAATAAATAAATAAATAAATAAATAAATAAATGATATTATACTGAACAATGAGAAACTTGAGTTCATAAATGATACATCTTTTTTAGGGATTACGCTTGACTCCAAGTTACAATGGGGTCCTCATATTGAGAATTTAGGTAAGCGGCTTAGCTCCGCTGCCTATGCCGTAAGGAAGATCAGACAACTAACTGATGTGGACACCGCGAGGATAGTCTATTTTAGCTACTTTCATAGTGTCATGTCTTACGGTATATTATTGTGGGGTAGGACAGCGGACATTGAGTCTGTTTTTATCTTGCAAAAAAGGGCTATTAGGGCCATCTATAACTTGAGTAGTCGCGACTCTTTAAGAGAACTGTTCAAAGTAGCTAATATCATGACGGTCCCATGTCAATATATCTATGAAAACATTATGTATACTAGAAAAAATTTAGATCTTTTTAATCAGCTAGGTGATAGACATTGCTATAACACACGACATAGAAATAAATTAGACCAACCGCAGTTTCGTCTGTCAAAAATTCACACGTCTTTCATGGGGCACTGTGTTAGATTTTATAACAAAATTCCCATTGACGTCACTAAACTTAGTGAAAATAAGTTCAAAGCTTGTGTAAAACGAACACTTTGTAAGCAAGCTTATTATTCAATAGAAGATTATTTAAAAGATAAAAATGCTTGGATAGATGCTATTCCAGCTTCACTTGAGTCATAACAACCTATTCAACTGTTGTTAGTTAACATTACCTCTCTTCCTTCTATTAATTTAACACAATATGTACTTTTTTTTTGTAAATGAGGGAACCATGTAGCCATTCTCATAAATAGTATTATTCGCTTTTTTAACTTAGACTCACCTGATGACCAACCTACATTGTTCTCCCATACCCCACAACAGAATGTAGATGAAAAAGTTTGTAATTTCTTATTTTAAAAGAGTAACCGTGGAGTTTCTTGCCCTTCTTCTCCACAGGAATGACATTCCGAAGTGGCGGTAGAGTCTTTGTTACTTTTCTGACGATTCATAAATACTGTAATGGTTTACATGAATAAAAAATATTCTGATTCTGATTCTGATTCTAATTGTTTGCAAAGATTACTAAAATCATTGTTTGATGATTAAAATACATGTCAGTGTCCAAGATAACAAATTCACTTAAAATAAGCAAAAACAGAATATGTTTATAATAAAAATATATTAACAGCAATAATTCAATATTCTAACACACGCTTTGATGGTGCAGGACTAAAGCCAGAGCTGGGTCGGTCTTGGAAGACTTGGAAAATATTGAGCATAATCACTTGCACCACATCCAAAAAAAATCATAAATCCATTGCTTTACCGACACATTGATTTACCGCCAAAGTATCAGTTTTAGGAAAAAATGTCCTCAGAAATTTTCTCATTCAAAAAACGCGATATTAGACAAAAAAATCCAATGTCCGGACTGGTTATGAGAATTATTTGATAGGAAAACCTAAATAACTCTGATCGACCTAGGATTCCAATTCAGGACCTTGTAATTAATAACCTCATTGTATGCCACTAGACCAATGAAACAGTGATACTTTTAATCAACTAGAAATGTTTTTTTTCCGTAACCGGCGAGCGTGTATGAGACGAACTATGAGAGTCGAGGAAGCCAGAGAGGTATGTAAGGAAAGAACCTGTTGGAACTCTGTACTCTCTGCCTACCCCGCAAGGGATCTGGCATGAGGTTATAGATAGATAGATAGAAATGTTTTTTTTAATTGTCTTCCCGCGCTGGGAGTAATTCCCGTTCATGCACAAACATCCAGATCGGAACAAATATTTGTGGGTCACACAAAAATTTGCCCCGTGCGGGAATCGAACCCGCGACTACTCGATACAGTGGGCCGAGCGGCTTAAGGTTTTAACCACTGGACCAAGCCATCCGTCAAGTCGTCGCCAAAGTCAACCAAAAACGTCATGATAAAAACGGTTGCAGAAATCAACTTGAAAAAGCATTTATTCAACCACAATACAACGACAATGGAATAATAACAAATACAAACATACCTCCACAGATATTAGAGGTTATGTGAGGTTAAACTGCATACAGCCTTATCATAACAATATAATTGTTTGAATTGTCATATATACCATATCAAATTTAACTTAAACCTTATCAATATGTTCTTTTTATGCTTCACAGGGCTATGGCGTGATGACATAGACTTAATCCTTATAAGGCAAATGAAATTAGCCAATTCGGTTAATAAAATGAACGTTTTTAATTCACAGTGCTTCGGAGTAAGATGTCAGAAGCGTTACCTAGTAGAAATCATAACGAGTGGCACTTCCCAACCGGATGATGGCAACAATGAAGACGAGAACGACATATTTAATAATAACCATACCTTCAATGGAGAACAAGAAATTAGCGTGGGATTGGATCCAAAACCAGACAGCAAACTACCCAAAAAACTACTATCAGGTTTACATCATAAAATGCCAACAGCACTAGTGGATGCCAAGAAGATATCTAAAACACATTTGGATGGTAGCCTACAACATAAATACACATACAATAATAAAAAACCATCAGGTGGCTACAATGATTCTGATGAACCTATGTTCACTATTAATTTTAAGATGGATTATTAGCAATAAATGATTTTAGAAATTAAGTGTATAACAATTATGAAAATGAAGGAAGTAAGAGAGCCAAAGTAGCATATAGAAGCTGTACAAAATCTTGCTGTAACTTTAGTCTCTTAAGTTGCTGAGAGAAACTGTAGTAAATCTGAAGATATGCTTCTACAGACTTTGTCACTCTTAATTTGTACCAAAATCTGTATAATTACTGCTAAATAGCAATTCAAAAGTGATGTAGGGGATGAGCAAACGCTAGGATTGACAATAACTCGAATTAGTAACCTATAAGGTACAGCCAAACCAACGCGTTCAGCCGCGGCCGCGGAGACCCCGGCGGCGATCACGATGGCGATCAGTATCTCCCTGTGATTGCGTGTGCAGACGCCGCCCAGATAGCACGTGCAAGACGCAGGACGCGTTGGTGTGAACATTTCCATACAAATATTACTGCAGGAGCTGAACGCCACCGTGTACGCCACCGCAGCCGCGGCTGAAAAAGATTGGTTTGGTCGTACCTTTACTGATGAAGGTCGCGGGAATAGCTAGATGCGTACCGCACAGAGTTGATCGTCGTAGCGATCTTTTGAAGCATATGGCCTGCAATGGACATTTTTCGTCTGATAATGATGTACCTTGCTTCCATCTACCTTCGAATTCATATAATCATAATAATAATATCAGCCTATAAATCGAGAGATTAGCTCATACTCCAGTGTCCAATGTGGATTGGTGAAGGCAGGTTTGTGGCCATCTGCTGTTGGTACTTATAAGCCACGTATAAAGCTTCCAACACGGCTTAACGACCAACACAATAAGTGGTAACCGGGACCAACGGCTTAACATGCCTTCCAAAGCACGGAAATGCTCGAATATGCAATTGCCACAAACGGTCACCCATCTCATGCCACCCGAGCCGAACGCTGCTTAACCGCGGTGATCGATAAGAACATCACGGTCGCACAGCGCTACGAGCGCCTCGATTTCGGCATACGAACATTCATTACGCAATTTGCATTTATCCTTAGAATATTTCGGTCTATCTATATCATCACGCCAGATCCCTTGCGGGGTAGGCAGAGACTACAGAGTTTTCTCTCTTTCTTCTTTCTTTTTTTTTGAAAAACGTTGCCCCGCACTAGGATTAATTCCTGTGTCGTGGGTGCGTTTACAAACATGAAAATTCACGTACACAAATACCCAGACCGGAACAAATAATTGTGGATCACACAAAGATTTGTCCCGTGCGGGAATCGAACCCGCGACTATTAGACACAGTGGGCGGGGCAGGCTAAGCCCTTAACCACTGCGCTAAATCGTCCGTCAAGTTCCAACAGGTTCTTTCCTTACATACCTCTCTGGCTTCCTCCACTCTCATAGTTCGTCTTATACACGCTCACCGGTTATGGAGACTCCTGACTTGTCCGTCAGATAAGACTCGGTCTATTTGGTCATGGTAAGATAGTCTAGGTCTTTCCCAGTACCTACATCCTTCCACTTTCGTATTGTATATCTGTTTTGTCAATATTTCTTCAGACATTCTTTCTATATGCCCGAACCAACGGAGCATACCCTTTCTTATCTTTACACCGAAACTATCGTAAAATAATATTTAACGCGACCTAATATTTCGGTAACTAGGTATATGACACGGATCACTCTTTTCCTTCCAATATGGTTGAGATGAGTTACAGCTTTAATAATTGGTGAACAAATTCTGTTTGTAGAGGCCGAGCCACCCATAATACTTTCGAATTTTTGCTTATTAAAACTTCCATTGTACATCTTATAAATCCCGGTCGTAAAGTATCACACTTAAACTAGAAGCCAAACCTGTGGTATCTGATCAGCTACTTAAGGGGTTACCGCGAAAAATACGTGTTTTTGACCTCCATGTACTTCGAGAAGTATATGCCCCCAGAAAGTCCCTTAACAGAATCAAAGTCCAACAAACTACCCAAAAGAAGAAATAAAATCACAGCATTTACGTAAATAAGTAAATCCCGCTTGGATATTTTTGCTTCAACATTTCACCACGTGTCAAAGATTTTCCACGAATTTCCCCTCAAGGTAACTTGTAAAACGAAGTTAGAATTTGCCGTCCATCTACCAAAAAAGTAAAATTTACCGTCGCAATTTTTATTAGTGGTGCAAAATTCTACAAATGTCAAATCAATGCGTGAAAGTTTGGATGTTTTAACGTATGGATTTTTCTAGTAATGGCCATTTCCTACATTTAACTGATAGATAAGTTCTTTCACTAATTTTCCATATAATAAATATAAATATGTTAGGGCCAATACAGGTGCGTGCATGTGAGGTGAGGGACATGCATTCAGCTGCCTTCCACGCCGCGCCAATCAGTTGACGACGAGAAAGACTACAACCAACAGCCCAGCGCAATTATCGTTTTTTCCTATTTTTTATACAACTCGCTTGCTTATACCAAATATATTATTAATATTACAGTCAGCGCATTTTTATTTCTAAATATCCTCCAAGGATCCCTATCAAGCTTACATTAGGGCTCTGGACGCACTTAATGAACTCCGTTACAGAACAAAAGAAAAAACTATCAGTAGTGACAACTACCGTGTAACAGGAGCCGAGCAGCTGAGCTACCATGATCACGGGTGCAGTAAAACACACGAAACATCGGGAACTTGAAAACCCAAAAATAAATCCGAAATATTTTAATGGCAATTCAATTTTTCACCATTCATTTCTAACGAACTCTGTACACGGGCAATGCTATTAGGAGTATACAGAGCACGATTCCAAAATTCGGACAGTTAATAAAAAAATTTGACAGAAAAGTCCTCAATATCACTTTGTTCGAACTAAAAATGGATACCATAACCTCAAAATTGCTATTACCATACGCCACTAACGGGCAACGAGACAAACGCTAGATGCGGCAGTTTCAGTGCAAACTCACTCTAACGTAAAAACACGATGCGGTCTAAATGCTGTATTTTATGAATGAATAAGAGTTTGTATGATGCGCGCTGTTGACCGAGAAACCTTAAGTCCTTAAAGCCACCGGACGAGAAGGTTAGCGAAAGCTACAGAATGGTAAATGTTTCGCCATATAGCCTACGCAGCCCGACTCGAGCGCAACGGTGGCGCGGCTTGGGAAGTTGTAATGAACTGAAATGTACGGGAGACGCCACACAACGCAGCCCCACCTGACATGACGGCAAACCTTACGAACGAACTGTTAGGCCGGGGCACTCAGTTGTTATAAAAAGAAACCAGATGCTAGACACTTATTTTACTTTATACTTTTGTCGCTCACACGCGAGACGTCCTGAATGTCTTTGCCGTATTCAGATCCCTTTGGTAGTTTGGTTTTCACTGCTGAGTCAACAGGCAGACAGAAACCAGGTCCGTAGTTGGGCAGCAATTAAACTAATTACCAAATGAATAAGGACTGACTTTTGTTCAAAACCCGAGGTTTATAAAGGCGTATATTGCTGATTGCGGTTAACAGGATTGGAATAATGTGGAAACTGCAATTCAGCAATATTGCCGTCGGAGTTAGGGATGTAAAAGAACGTATCCGAGGGCTTTCGTCGCGCTCCGTCGGCTATTTAACCTTACCTTAAAAGAAGGCTGGCGTGCATTAACTATTTTCTAACTTTGAAACATTCGCATACTCGCTGATGCTTATACTAAAGTAGTAGGTCTCAAGTTTGTTCAACACCGGCCATTTGAACACAACTCCACATTTCTTAGCTCATAAAGCCTATCTTGGTTCTTTGATGTGGATCTCGATTAACAGTTACAATGTGACCTCCGACATTAACGAGTTGAGACTTCTCTAGGATACAAGATAACCACCGTTCATAAAATTCAGAGAAGAAAGCGTCATCTATATATCTATATCATCACGTCCGGTCTCTTGCGAGGTAGGCAGAGAGTACAGACTTCCAACAGGTTCTTTCCTTACATACCTCTCTGGCTTCCTCTCCTCTCATAGCGTTTTGTTTGTTTGTAATAACGAGAAATACTAAAACTTCTGAACCGATATGGTTTTTCAATAATAATAGGATAATAAATAAAGGTGTCTTGCATCTAAAGGGCAAGTCAAGAGTCTCCGTAACCGGCGAGCGTGTATGAGACGAACTATGAGGGTGGAGGAAGCCAGAAAGGTATGTAAGGAAAGAATCTGTTGAAACTCTTTACTCTCTGCCTACCCCGCAAAGGGAGCTGGCGTGATGATATAGATAGAGATATATATAGATAAAAAGAAAAACACCGTCACGCCTATATTCCCCAAGCGGGGTGGCAGAGGTGTACTGAGTACACCCACGTTTCGCCGACGATGTTAAGTCCCATGTAATAGGGGGCGAGCCTATTGCCATTATATCGGGCACAATATTACTGAAAATTTCTATAACTCCGGAATGACATTGAAGCCTTGTAGTCAGCCACAAACCTGTCTCCGCCAACCGCACTGGGTCCGCGTGGTGGAGTATGACCTGATCTATCTCACCTCGATTTGTGAGAGAAGGCCTTTGCCCAAAGCAGCAACGAAGGCTGATATTATTATTATTATCACCTAAAGTGATACACTAGGAAAAAGCTTACAATTGGTTACACAGCCTTCATTTAGAAAAGGATAATGTTATAATTTAACTTGTGTGATAACTAATTTATAGTGTAATAGGGTTAATGAACGAAAAAACGCAGTAGATCAAAAATTTGTATTTTATTTTTAGCTTTTTTTATTAACTTAAACTGACTGCCTCGTTGGTCTGGTGGCAAAGCGCATCGCTTTGTGATCACGAGGTCCTGGGTTCAAATCCTAGGTCGGACAAATGTAGTTTTTCTAACGAAAAATTCCCAGTATGAGTCCGGAGTCTGGAATTGTGCCCGGTATATGGCAATAGGCTCGCCCCCTATTACATGGGACCTAACATTGTCGGCGAAACGTGGGTGTACTCAGTACACCTCTGCCACCCCCTCTGGGGAATAAAGGCGTGACGATGTTTAATGTGTGATAACCGGGGTGATACTTCAGCAGAATTAACCTTGTATGACAGTTATTTACAAAGAATGAGAAAACAATGCGAAAGTGTAAGGATGTAGGTACCGGAGACCTACCATGACCAAATAGACCAAGTCTTATCTGAAGGACAAGTCAAGCGTTTCCGTAACCGGCGAGCGTGTATGAGATGAACTATGAGAGTAGAGAAAGCCAGAGAGGTATGTAAAGGGAAGAACCTGTTGGAACTCTGTACTCTCTGCTTACCCTGTAAGAGAACTGGCGTGTTGATATAGATAGATAGGTAGATTTAGCTACTTTAATTTATCAGTGGTGACGATGGCTAGAAAAGAGAATTAGACAAAAAAGGCAAGCCCACACAAGAACAAACTAAATAAAAACGTGATGATGATGTTAAAATGGTTTTAATATGAATTTGACCACGTTGGTACCTACCAGAAAACAGACTGACGGGGAGGCGCTCCACATGAAAGACTTTCCAGGTAAAAGATGGCCGTTCACAAAGCCAGTCGTCACACCTAAAGATTGCTACGATCGGCGCCTTTACTTCGATCATATTATACTTTACACACAGTCACGCTTATAGAACCCTACCCAAGCGGGTGCAGGAGAGGTGTACAGTCTACACCCACTTTTCGCCGACGATGTTCAATCCCAATGTGAAAAACTGAAAGTTAGAGTAATTTTAGTTGTGTTAATTTTGCAAATGTAACGGACGTAATGTCAGCCAACGCGTCAGCCTACCAAGGTCAGCCAAAGCCAATGCCAAAGCCGAGCCACGCTGAAGCCGAGCCATGCTGAAGCCGAGCGACGCTGAAGCCGAGCCACGCTGAAGCCTAGCCACGCTAAATTCAAGCCACGATAGTCGATTCTCGTAACTATCAATCGCTGCCGCCATGTAGACACATCCCTTGACGCCCCGCCAAAATGCTACCGCCAAAGAAGTGGGGATGTATATAAGCCTTAGCTAAGTCATTTGTGAATTATTCTAGTACCAATTAAACGGGTAGAACGAATTTCTGCTTCATTTTATTTCTATCTGTTTTACAAAGGTAAATATTTTGTTTTATTTTTAAATATAAGATACGTGGCATATTTTATTTTATGTTTTTTTTTCAAGTTACTTTCTGTTTTGTGTGTATAGTACTGGAGTTAGCGTGTGCTAGATTAATCAGTGTATGGGGCCCCACGACACATGCTTGCCTAGTGTGGGGACCATGAATATATTTTCACTTGTAATTCCTACAATGTACAAATAATATTATCATTTTGTCATCTTATTATTAAGTTTGAACATTATTTGTATGTGCAATAAATATAGGATTGTGGTTGGGAACGATGTGCTGGAGCAAGTGAATGAGTTTGTATATCTTGGATGCGTAAGGATGGAAAATACACCGCTGACATAGAGAGAAGAGTGAGTGCAGGGAACAGAGTGAATGGCGCGATGGGAAAGCTATTTGGGAGCTGGCACTTAAGCCGAAAGGCGCAGCTGGCCGTACATAATGGAGTGCTTGTCCCAACGCTGTTATATGGCAGCGAGAGCTGGGAATGTAAAAAGGAGAATGAAAGTAGGATAAATGCGGTGGAAATGTGAGCTCTGCGGAAGATGTGCGGAGTGAAGCTGACCGACCGTATTCGCAACAGCGTAGTAAGAAAGCAAATAGGTATTAAAGAGAGTGTCGGTGTAAAGATGAGAAAGGGTATGCTCCGTTGGTTCGGGCTTATAGAAAGAATGTCCGAAGAAAGAATGACAAAACTGATATACAATGCGAAAGTGGAAGGATGTAGGTACCCGGGAAGACCTAGACTATCTTACCATAACCAAATAGACCGGGTCTTATCTGAAGGAAGAGTCAGGAGTCTCCGTAACCGGCAAGCGTGTATGAGACGAACTATGAGAGTAGAGGAAGCCAGAGAGGTATGTAAGGAAAGAGCCTGTTGGACCTCTGTACTCTCTGCCTACCCCGTAAGGGATCTGGCGTGATGATATAGATAGATAGATACATATATTTTAATTTTTCAATGTAATTAAGGTACTGAACTGGTAAGGGACTGAACTGGTACTGGGATTGTTTCGATAGAAACACTACTAGGCAGACTGTGGATCATGATCTATACGCGCATTATATGCCACTTGACCAACGAGACAGTTACTAATTCAAATCATCATCGTCATCAGCCCAAATTAGTCCACTGCTAGACATACTAACTCAAATAAAAAAAAATTGTGCGTCTCGGGACGCCGGACAGAAGTGATAACTTAAACTAGCGCTGTGGCTTAGAGTGAGAGGGGAAGAGCCTGCCTACCGCTGCCGTATGCGTGACAGAAAGGGAAGAGCGCTGTGGGTTAGAGTGAGAGAGGAAGAGCATGCCTACCGCTGCCGTATGCGTGAGAGAAAGGGAAGCCAGACAGACTGGCGCCGTTACGCGTTACGTTACGAAGCGGTTTACCCTCCCATAAGAAGTTATCACTTCAAAAGTGGCAACCCTAGCAGACTTGTCCGCGCGATGTAATCACGTTGGCTACACTTACTTCTTTTCAAATGTCAACTTTGAAGTTGAAGTAGCTACCTGAGTATACTTATTTTGTTCTTATTCAGCGAAATACAAGAATCAAAAGAAATGTAGGCACAAAATTTTTTGTTAGGAAATACTTTTAAGTTGGTATGTGGTATTAAAACAAGATCAAATAGTAAGATTAAACAGTGATAGAGTAGTGGTTAGACCGTTGGGTTCAAACCCAGGCACGCACCTATAACTATTCGAAAGTATGTGCGTATTAAAAATTAACTATAACTTGCTTTAACGGTGAAGGAAAACATCGTGAGGAAACCTGCATGCCTGAAAGTTTTTCGAAAGTGTGAAGTTCGCCAACCCGCACTGGGCCAACGTGGTGGACTATGGCATAAACGCTCTCAGTCTGAGAAGAGGTCCGTGCCCAACAGAGCGACAGTTTCTTAACAGAGCTAATATTATTATTACTAAGTAGTGATAGACGACTGCCTCGTTGGTCTAGTGGCAAAGCGCATCGCTTTGTGATCACGTGGTCCTGGGTTCAAATCCTAGGTCGGACAAATGTAGTTTTTCTAACGAAAAATTCCCAGACTGAGACCGGAGTCTGGAATTGTGCCCGGTATATGGCAATAAGCTCGCCCCCTTTTACATGAGACCTAACATCGTCGGCGAAACGTGGGTGTACGTACTCAGTACACCTCTGCCACCCCCTCTGGGGAGTATAGGCGTGACGGTGTTTTTTTTTTGTTTTAGATTCGCGAAAATGCTGCCCCACACTAGAATTTTATCTTGAGCGTTTACAAACATGAAATTCGTATCCATACACACAAAAACCCAAAACAAAATAAACATTTGTGGGTCAAACAGAGATCTGTTTCATATTAACATGTGTAACACTGCGCTGCGCCGCGCAATTGGGTTTTTGAATTATTATTTTTTTGTGAATAATGGAAAAATCATATATAAGTTTTATAACAAAACTATTTCGCAATAATTCTAAAATGTTATTTCAACATAAAATTATTATTTAATCCAGTACCGAAGACACACCGACAGTTCCCGAACAGACCCGAGAGCGTGTGACGTCATAATGTTACTTTTCACTCATTGCAGTTGATATAGAAATAATAAGTACAGTGTTTTGATCTATTTAATTTTGTTGTCATTGTTAAATATTTAAATTTATATTGAAAAACTTCGAACCTCAAAGTTATCATTCTTGTTTTGTACCATTATGTACAAATACTACAAAAAGAACTCCTGACAATATATTTTTAAATGCTCCCCAAGATGACAAACGTCGAAATAAATGGTTTCAAGCAGTGCACCGTCATAATCGCAAAACAAAATCGATTTTTTTTTGTCGTGAAGATCATTTCGATTTGAGTATTTCTTAACACCATTGTTATTCATGAAATAAAACTATTTTTTCGGAATTTATCGCGGTTTATTTTGATTTTTAAGTTCCCGTCCTATCCAAAAATAGTATAGGGAGGGAAGATTCGGAGGCAATACGTCAGGATGTCTCATCCATGTTACGTCGAAGTTCAGTGCCCAAACTAAATCTTCCTAAAAATCAATATTTAGCGTTGAAAACCTTACGCAATAGGAAGGATATCACTATTCTCCGCGCGGATAAAGGTAATGCTACGGTCATAATGGATACGTCAGATTACAATGTCAAAATACAAGAACTTTTATCGGATGCAAACACATACAAAAAGGTCAAGACAGACCCAACCACCAGTATATTAAAACAATCTAATGATTTAATAAAGAAACACTCCGAAACATTGAATCTGGACGTCAAATCACTAATACCTTCGTGCGCAAAACCACCACAGTTGTATGGGCTCCCAAAAATTCATAAACCGAATGCTCCCCTACGTCCAATTGTTAGCCAAATCGACACACCAACCTACAGATTGGCTCAGCACGTAGCGAAAGTGCTCTCGCCACTCAGAGGACACACAAGAGCACATGTTAAGGATTCATACCATTTTGTTAGTGACATCAAAAATCTACATCTCACTGACAATGAAACTATGGTCAGTTTCGATGTCCAGTCACTATTCACATGCTTACCTGTACAAGACTGTGTCGAAATTGTAGAAAGGAAACTAGCGGAGAACAACATGCCAGTGGAATACTCAGAACTATTGAGACACTGCCTTACATCTGGCTACCTATTGTGGAAGGAGCAGTTCTACAAGCAAGTAGATGGTGTGGCGATGGGCTCCCCTGTATCTCCCATTGTTGCCGATATATTCATGGAAGACTTTGAGGAGACAGCCCTTCGTACCTCACCTGTAAAGCCAAGTTTCTACAAGCGGTACGTAGATGATACTTTCACAATATTACCATCTGACAAAATTAATGTATTCCTTAATCATCTTAACTCCATTAACCCTAAAATTCAGTTTACAATGGAGTTGGAGGCAAACAATTCCCTAGCTTTCCTAGATGTTTCAGTAATCCGTAACCCCAACAACACCTTAAGCCATACGGTTTATAGAAAAAAGACCCATACTGATAGGTACTTAAACGGTGAATCTCACCACCATCCATCACAGTTAGCTACTGTGGGTAAATCTTTGTTTCAGAGAGCACAAGGGATCTGTGACAAGAAACATCTGGCTGCCGAGCTTCAACATGTCAAGCAAGTCCTGCACGACAATAAGCTTCGAGTCCCACGCCAACGTCACAGTGACCGAGTGAAACCAGCCACAGTCGAGCGTCTCCCTGCTGTACTACCTTACATAAGAGGAGTCACAGACAAGATTGGCTACATCTTGAAGCGTGCTTCAATAAAAACATTTTATAAGCCGCCAAAGAAGATCAGTCAGTTTTTACCATCTGTCAAGTGTCACATCCCTCTTCAAGATGCAGGAGTATACAAGCTTGATTGTGAATGTGGTCTCTCTTACATAGGACAAACAAAAAGACCAGTAAAAACTCGGGTTAAAGAACACATAGCTGACCTAAAACACCGTCGCTCAAAGAAGTCTGCAGTCTGTGAACATGTCCTTGACCGCACCCGCCATAACATCAGATTTGATAGACCACAAATCCTCGTGAAAGAACACCGATTCCTACCAAGGATGGTTCGCGAGGCTATTGAAATTAAAAAACATCCTAATTTCAATAGAGAAGATGGCTGGGTGCTTCCATCGTCTTGGGATCCAGTAATTAATATAATCAAATCTAAAACCAAGCATAACACTGCAAGACCTCAAGACACCGTGAGCTCATTCTGCGTAGATCGGACCAACAAAAACAAAAATAATTAAGAAGTTTGAGGGTACCCCGGAACAACTATGCCTTTTGGACGTCTAACACCTCAGTCCTTCCCGTGACCATGGGTCTTGCAAAGCACTCGAAACGTCGGGAACTTAAAAATCAAAATAAACCGCGATAAATTCCGAAAAAATAGTTTTATTTCATGTGTAATATTCGCGTAAATCTAAGAACTCAGTATGTGAACCATTGTTATTAATTATTATTTATCTAAGTATACAAATCAAATAATTATTATATACTTCATATTATCACACATAGCTAATCGGAACCGACTAACAACTCGTTTTTTAGCAATAAATTTTCAATATTATTGTCTGGTCACGTGTAATAGCCGTAAACGCTGTACTGTTATTAAATAGTTATAACATTATGACATCACAACTATGGTGACCAATCATGGCGCGTTTATGGTCACGTGATCTTTTTTTAAATTTTATCAACTTTTAATTGTTTCTAATTAACTGAAATATATTTTTTTTTAAGTTTTTTGCATTAAATATTAATAATAAAGTTTAAAACACATAAAAAAATCATTTTTTTTAAATCCCAATTGCGCCAACTCAGTTCACTGAGCCGGATGTGTTAAGCCATTTCTTCAAAATGGATTGGCGCACAGCGCAGGACCGGGAAATTCAAAAGGTGTTAAGGTGTTGAGTTGTTAAGTGTTAACACGCCCGATATCATTCATTTTCTCACTCACTCTTTGAGTTACAATGAGCCAACGCAGTTCGCGCTGTGCGCTGTATATGCTAGGAACCTGTGAGCGCGGCGTGATGACGGCGCGCGTTTCGCTGTTCACTAGGGGCGTTCCTTTTGTTGCGCCATGGCGCAATTTTGAGTTAACGCAATGACCCGGCGCAGTAAACTGCACCTGAGTTACTGAGTTAACGCAGGGAATTTTGCTGAATTACCATGTCTAGTTCATATGAGGCTCGAACCCGTGACTCAATCCAGTAAGGGGTGAAACCGATACTCTCTACTAGACCAAGTAAAACTTCATGAAACAATACTATTGTTTGAAATAAAACTATTTTACGGATTTTATCCCGGTTTATTTTTGATTTTTAGTTCCTGACGTTTCGTGTGCTTTGCAGCACTCATGGTCAAACTCATGGACTGTGGTGTTAAGACGTCCAAAAGGCATTCCGGGTTACCCTCAAACTTAATAATTATTTTATTGGTCCGATAGTGTTATGCTTGGTTTTGGATTTAATTATATTAATAAAATACCGCGACAGGCGGTCGTAGCGCTGTGCGACCGCGGTGTTCTTACCGATCACCAAGGTTAAGCAGCGTTCGACTCGGTCAGCCTGAGATGGGTGACCGTTTGTGGCATTATCATATTCGAGCGTCTCCGTGCTTCGGAAGGCATGCTAAGCCGTTGGTCCCGGTTACCACTTAATGTGGTAGTCGTTAAGCCGAGTTGGAAGCCTTATAAGTTGGTTTGATAAGTTCCAACAGCAGGTGGCCAGAAACCTGCCTCCACCGCACCGCACTGGGTTCGCGTGGTGGAGTATGACCTAATCTCTCTCACCTCGATTTGTGAGAGGAGGCCTTTGGCCAGCAGTGGGCCAGTATAGGCTGATATTATTATTATATTATAATTTAAATAATTACCGGATCCCAATAAAGCACCTAGCCATCTTCTCCATTGTAATTGGGATTATTTTTTTACTATTATTTTTTTTTTAATTTTAAAAGCCTCGCTTATCATCCTCTGCAGGAATCAATGTTCTTTTACGAGAATTTAAAGTCTAAATTTCTTTCAATTTCCAAAACTTATGTAACTTTATACAATGATGTGTGATGTAAGTGGAATATTAACAATTATCATATGTTGTGTTATTGATAACAAAGTGGCAAAACGTGTCTTATCAATTTCCCTCAATACATCGGTCGTAATTGGTTCGTAACCATCGCTTTTCTGTCCACACGTCACTTTACTGTCGCATCTATTCTTCGCTTTACTAAGGATATTTCATCGACTTTAGATCGGGAAATCAAAAATGACTCAATATTGTACCTACTCGATGGTCATCATCAAAAAAGAAACAACTTTTCCATTTAATCATATATTTAATATCGATCATCTAAATCTTGGGGCATGGGTGCGTGTTCCGCGTCGTACTGTGGGTACATCTGGTCCCATGGCACTTTAGTCTGTCGATACACGCCATTCGCAGTTGTTTGGCAAGAAAACATTTTACACTGAAAAGCAAAAGGTTAGACTTAAGTGTAAATAATATATATCATAAGTATTTTTAAAAACATGTTTTTACAGCCAAAACACAACAGATATTTTGTTTAGTTCGGTAGTTCCACTGGCCACCTTCCGGGTCCATCCTCAGACCCTGGACACCATCTGGGTCTATAGTTCTTGTCCAGACAAATCTAACAATCCCAAACACGACGGGGTAATGTTGAGTAGTTCCGTTAGCCATCTTTTAACTCCATCATCACGCCCTGAACACCAGAGTTACACAAATATTTATTGTGGAAAAATTAAGTTGCAATGAAAATATTTCAGATTTCGTTGCAGCTTATTTGTAATTTTAAAGTTCCCAACTTTTCGAGTACTCCACAGCTCCCGAGATCACGAAAGGAACTGAAGTATTTGACGTCCAAAAGTCATTGATATTCTGAAGTACCTCAGGGGGATTAATTTAATTGTAAATGAAATTTGAAAAAATCTTTTATAAAAAAAGGTAAACCGACTTCAAAAAGCAAAAAAATAAATATTTGAAGTCGGTGCTGGTTGGTGCAGTCGGTTACTTGGCACCGACTTCAAATATTTATTTTTTTGCTTTTTGAAGTCGGTTTACCTTTTTTTATAAAAGATTTTTATTTTACAATTTTAAGTGACCAGTGAATTATTCTATAGTAGGGTACCTATAGGATTGACGTAACACCCATAATATCTCAATTTACACATGCCTATTGTTTGTCGTTAAGGAGTTCCCTGGTGTATCTTCTAAGTCCAAGGTCCAATGTCAATAAAATTAATATGGGACCACCTTGGAGATATACTAAACCCAATGCAAAAAAAAAAATCAAAATCGGTCCACAATTGACGGAAATATCGCTGAACATACATAAAAAAAAAAAAAAAAAAAAAAAAAAAAAAAAAAGCATACATACAACCAAACATAGAACCTCCTCCTTTTTGAAGTCGGTTAAAAATGCCCAACACTGCTGATCACTGTCCGGGTGAACAGTACTCGCCAAGCCTACTTATACAACAAGCTCAAACACGAGGAGGTTATATTGTATAATTAACATATTCCTTTGACTACCTTCCGACTCCATCATCTAAACAGCTCCATGGGTCAGCTGCATACAGTATTCATGCATTGTCATTGAAATTACATACGTATGCCAAATTTAGGCTCGACTGGATAACCGCAAGTGCTTAAAAACGGATCATAAAATTGGAACCGGTAAGACAGACAGACAGAGGGGCAAGTTTAATGAAAGCTTGTAATGATGAATTGAAAGGCCAAAAGAATAGAACGCAGTTTCTCGTCAGATCTACTGTGTGAGGTCGCGTTCCGATCCGGTGGTAGATGTAAAAGTTGTGATAATTTTTGTCTTTGTAAACATCATCGATGGGCCTTCATCCTATGATAAAACGTCTGTTCTGTATGCCAATGGGGTGCCATTAAGCGAATGTTTCACGTTATTGTAAGGCGCTGCTATACGTGTGTGATAGCGAATAATAACCCTGCATTTGATATACAATGCGAGACGATGCGAAAAATGGCAGGTACCTACTGATACCCTCATCTTCCTCCTTTCGAATACCGCACAAAGGAGCCGACACCGAATTCGCTGGAGAGGTCGAAAAATCAATTGCCCGGCAATCGGTGCAGAACACCACGGAGAAATAACTTGAAAAAGGGCATTTATTTACCGTGTGTGTGTGTGAATGATCTACGCTATTGGCCGCGGAGCCTTTACAGCTTCACCGGAGATGAGGGCAACTAGCTCAAGGGCGCCTCAAGAAGGAACAGCCTTGGCTTGGGCAGTCGCTATGCGGGAGGGCGTATACTAAGTGTCTCGCCGTGGTGCTCTGCACTGGCTGGCTGGCAACTAATTCTTTGACCTCGCTAGCGAGGTCGATATCTGATTCTGAGTGCGGTATCTGTATCCGAAAGAAGGGATGTAAGGGCATCGGGAGGGTCGGTGAGAACATGCCGCGGACGCCGGTAGCGGCTAATTGGAGAAGATTTAGGTTCGTAGTCGGCGGCGGCTAAGATTAGCGGATTCCTATGATTGGACGCGTTAGCGAAATATCGGATTGTCGCCGAGATCGGAATGGAGAGCATTTATTTACCATCAACCTAAATTATATTTGAAAACTACTTCTGTCTATCTCCATGCCAGATCCACTGCGTGTTAAGGAGAGAATGCAGGGTTCCAACTGGTTGTTTCCCTACAAATACCTCCTTATAGTTCCTCATAGTTCGTCTCATACACGCTCGCCGGTTACGGATACTCTTGACTTGCCCATCAGATAAGACATCATTATCAGCCTTAAGACGTCCACTGTAGGACAAAGATCGTCACAACGACCGGCTTTGTGCTGTACGCATCCAGCTTCTACCTGCGACCTTCACCAGGTCATTGCACCACCTTGTGGGGGGCCTCCCACTCCACGTCTTTCGGTACGAGGTCGCCACTCGAGAACTTTTCTGCCCTAACGGCCGTCAGTTCTACGAGCGATGTGCCCTGCCTACTGCCACTTAAGTTTGGCAATCCTGAGAGCTGTATCGGTGACATTGGTTCTCCTGCGGGTCTCCTCATTTCTGAATCGATCTCGCAGAGAAACTCCGAGCATAGCTCTTTTCATTGCCCTTTGAGTGACCTTGAACATTCTTATGAGGCCCATCGTGAGGGACCATGTCTCGGTGCCGTAAGTCATCACTGGCAACTCACACTGGTCAAAGACTTTTGTCTTGAGACACTGCGGTATTTGGGACGAGAAGATATTACGTAGCTTCCCGAACGCTGCCCAGCCGAGTTGGATTCGACGATTGACCTCTTTCTCGGAGTTGGACCTACCTAATTGGACTGTTTGTCTCAGGTATACATAATGGTGTACAACTTCGAGTGCAGTCTCCAACCTTCACAGGAGTGGGTACGACATGGGTCATTGACATGATTTTTGTCTTGTCCATGTTCATTTTAAAATAAGACAGGGTCTATTCAATCATGATAAAATAGTCTAATTCTTTCCCGATCATTCCGTATATCTGTTTTGTCAGTCTTTCTAGTTTATCCGGTATTCAACAATAAAACCCAGAGATATAATTGAAATGTATTTTACTTACTGAAGCATCACATTCTTTACCACGACACTGAAGAATACAACTTTATTAGTTTAACCTCCACCCCTATATTCCCTAAGCAGGGGGAGGTAGAGGTGCACTGTGTACACCCACTTTTCGTCGACTATGTTAGGTCCCTTGTTATGGGGGACGAGCCCCTTGCCATATACTGGGCACAATTCCAGACTCTGGACTGATACTGAGAATATTTCGATAGACAAACTACATTTATCTGAACTACGATTTGAACTCGTGATTTCAACACGCATTATTCGCCACAAGACCAATGAGGCAGTAACAAGGATTTGAACATATTTTTTTATTCACACTCAAATTTAAGACTTTCTGAATACTGTAAGTACACTAAAGCCACAATAATCGTGTTCCCGCATTAAAGAAGACAATTGTTTTGCTACATGCTACGATTTTTACAAAGCTTCCTTTTTTTCTGCTATAACAACATTAACCCTATTAAGAAACTGTCCCACTGTTGGGCACAGGCCTCCTCTTAAACTGGGAGGGCGAAGTGGGGTTGGCGAACTTCACACAACTTCGGGAAACTCTTAGGCATGCAGGTTTCTTTTCGATGTTTTCCTTCACCGTGAAAGCAATTGATAGTTATTTTTTTAATACGCACATGCTTTCGGAAAGACAGAGGTGCGTGCCTGGGTTTGAACCCGAGATCTCTGACTTTGCAGTCCAACGGTCTAACCACGAGGCTATCCATGCTTTTTCCCTGCTAATAATATGTATAATATAAAATTAAAGCATACCTATACATGTTAAGTGTACATACCCTAGACTCGCAGTTCAATCCTTCGCACTGAAAATTTAATAAAATAAACAATTGTTCAGTCCCACACACAATACAGCTAATAAACTTCAGTAGGAAATTCTCTCAGCCTGCCTATGAGGCCACTAAACGGGCTTAGAATATAATTTCCAAAAGAGTCCTGCCAGAGTATTGCTTCTCTTGAACTACTGTTTGAATTTGGTCGCCTCTTACAACCGACTGTATGTCCATCTTAAGGCGAGGAAACTATATTTTTACCTATTTACCATGTGGAATTTACCATGTTAAAGCATAAAAATTCAGTGCAGTGTTGGCATCTCCATTTGCAAACCATATACAAGCTGTAACATAATAAACGCAAGACCTCAGATACCCCGATTAGAGAATAACTTCATAAATTCAAAACAAAAACCAAATTTTCAAATTTAAAGGTTTTTACCCCTTTTTGAAGCACTTTTATACCCCAATAACAATGAAACTTGTACGTGTATGTGTTCATTTTGAGAAACATGGCTTAGGAATGCATTTGTAATCTCCTTATTGCTATGAATCAAGAATAAATTTAGTTTTTTATAGCGCACTGAAGGATTAAAAGCATTTTTTGCAAATTTAAAAAAAATGTAACGTACATTAAAAATAGTTCGAATCAATTCAGTTATCGATTGAGAACAAACTACTTTCAGGTCTTGCGTTTATTATGTTACAGCTTGTATATTACAAAGAGAAATACCGTTAAGCCTATATTCTCCAAGCGAAGGTAGCAAAGGTGTACATTTCGTGTACAATAGTGTCTCATGTTAAAAGTAACCTATTGTTATCGGGCACAATTTCGGATTCGGGATAAACGCTTCTTTAAGTTTCCACAATCCCATTCACTCCGCTAAGAATCCGCCTCAATTTTCGAAGCCCAACCGCAGCATACAGTACAAAACGCAAGCTTGCGGTATCTATATTGGAACCTATTGAAACCACTTTAATCTCCTCCAGTTTAGCATATTCTCGATATAAATTTAAAGCTTGGCACGAAGGAACTTGGAATTAATTCTACCGCAGATATGGCGGAATTAAGGAAAAAGTAAAATATTAATGCGTATCGCAGATCACTTTCGCCATATTGCCAAAAAAGACGGTGACAACCTTGAGATGCTAATAGTCGTTGGGAAGCTTGATGGACAAAGAGATCGAGGCCGCAGCACAACACGTTGATCTGACCCATAATCGCTCCACTTTCGACCCTGCAGTCTACAACGCGCAGCATGTCACCAAGGATTGGAGAAAATGGTTATACATCGTAAGAGCCAGTCTTTTGGGCGGTAGTGGTCACGTCAACAAAGACATGAGGAATATAACTCAAGGAGGGGGAAAGTTTTAAAATCGACCTTGTTTTACGTGACGGTGGGGTAGAAGATGTGACTCGCTGACTCAGTAATAGCATATTTATTTATTTACTATAAAAGTTTATGAGAGTAAATAGGCTGAGAAGTAGGAAGTTAGACCGAGTTCTGATATGATTGAGCTAGACCAGCCCCTTCGTACGGCAACTCCGAGCAACATGCCATAGTAGGATTGGTTCGCTTGGTACCATGCCTTCTGAGAGTGTGTTGACCAGCCACGGCCGTAGGCTACCAACATTGAAGTATGATTGTTTCCTATAATAAAGATATTACCTAAATTGAGATCGTAGAATGACTGAGAACAATATGTTCTATATTACACAATGTGGATTTAAGACAAGCAATAGGCAAATAAATACAGCACTAACCTTCGTTGTACAGTAATCACCAATACACTGGAGATAAAACTTATAATTAATAACTACGATATTTATATACCACCTATCAGATACGAATACCTCCTATGTAATAATATAAAATGTAGACAAAATTCGACTTAACATCATCATGATTACTTCCAGCGTATTCCAAAAACTGCAGGGCATAAGTCCCCTTCCTCTTACGCTATATATTCATATCTTGTTACTTTTTATTCCCTGGGCTAAATCATGTATAGAACTTCCGGGAGAAGCTTGCAGGGCTGTCGAATTCCTACCGACTAAAACCCCAGGGTAACCGATATCAACACTTTGCAAGGGCTCCGGGATCTCGGTATAGAACGCTCCAGTGCCCCTCTTGTGCGCCATTAGACGAAGACTTGATGACATGCTGACCTGCACTGACGTGCAGTGACGGTGCTCACGGCAACGTGGGCTACATTACACCTCTGTCCTCCCCGGGGGTCACTTGTGAAGGATGCTAAGGTCCCACATCTCTATCCTGAAGCAGTCATGTTCGTTTTTCTATGCACTTAACCAAATGTAACCATTTTTGTATAGTCTTCCAATATTGCGGTATTGCTTTTAGCCACCATGCTAGTGGCCATCATGCGTGCAGAAACGCATTTCGCCTATCTCCACTTAAGTTTAAATATACATCCGACGTGTTCTACTTTAGTTAGTCTTCATAGCAAGCAAATAATCATTCCCGGTAAAGTAGATAAAAGTGTTCGTACGCCAACCAAGTACATGATAAAGTAAATAGTATTCTATAGCCATACCATAGCCATACATCCTGGGCCTCTGCACTGTAATCAAATATTATAATTTTAGGAAATATCGTATACGATAAGCGGCGGTAAATAATGCACATCGGTAAAAGAGCGAGATAATCGGCTACTTTCAGCTTCGTAGAGCGTCGTGTCTGTTAATGTACAGCCAAACTAACGCGTTCAGCCGCGTCCTCTGTGGCGTCCCCGGCGGCGATTATGGTAGCGCTCAGTATCTCCCTATAGACTATAGTACCCAGTTTTATAAACTATAATGACCTTGAAATAAAAAAAAATAAACATCGGCACGCCCATATAAGCGGCAGAGGTGTACTGTGTACAACCACGTTAGATCCCATTGTACCTAATAGGGGGGCAGCTTATTGCCATTATAAGAAATTTTACTCTTTGTCCGACCTAGGATTTGAACCCCGCGCTACGCCACTAGACCAACGAGATGGTTGAATTAATGAATGATCTTTAAATCTACCAAAAAGAACTCCTTTCTATTCTCAACTGACTTCAAAACTTAATCTGGTACTTACATATGCACTACAGGAAGTCCCAACACACTGGAACAATAATTATAATTATAAAATATGTTATTAAAATAAGCGTTTATAAATTCTATCTATCTATCTATAACCTCACGCCAGATCCCTTGCGGGGTAGGCAGAGAGTACAGAGTTCCAACAGGTTCTTTCCTTACATACCTCTCTGGCTTCCTCGACTCTCATAGTTCGTCTCATACACGCTCGCCGGTTACGGAGACTCTTGACTTTTCCATCTGACAAGACTCGGTTTATTTGGTCGTGGTAAGATAGTCTAGGTCTTCCCCGGTACCTGCATCCTTCCACTTTCACATTGTATATCTGTTTTGTCATTCTTTCCTCTGGCATTCTTTCTATATGCCCGAACCAACGGAGCATGCCCTTTCTCATCTTTACACCGATACTATCTTTCATACCTACTCGCTGTCTTACTATGCTGTTACTAATGCGGTCGGTCAGCTTCACTCCGCACATCTTCCGCAGAGCTCGCATTTCGTTTATAAATTAAGACCATTATCAGACCCTGGACATCATCAGGGTGTACAGTATTCGTCAAAACAAGTCCAACGAGCCCAAACATTGCACTTCACTTCCCACCCGCGTAATTTTACCACTTTTTGGGATAAATGTTGATGTCATTAGAGTAGATGACAATATACCACTTTTTGGGATAAATGTTGATGTTATTAGAGCAAATCATTGTTGCGTATCGTGGTATCGTGTATTTGAATGCACATTAAACTCAAAAAATAGATATACTTCTTTTAAGTTTTGTAGTAATTTAGTCTGGGAAGTATATATTTTTATCGTGTTAACTAAATATTTAAAGCGTGATGTAGTAGTTAGCTATATTAATGCCATTTAATACTTACTTACTTATAAAGTCCTGAGCAAATAAATAGTAGTAGTATTAGCCCTGTTAAGAATCTGTCCCACCGTTGGGCACGGGCCTCCTCTCAAACTGAGAGGGTGTAGGCCATAGTCCACCACGCTGGCCCAGTGCGGGTTGGTGAACTTCACACACCTAAGAAACTCTTAGGCATGCAGGTTTCCTCACGATGTTTTTCCTTCACCGTTAAACCAAGTAATAGTTTATTTTTAATACGCACATGCTTTCGAAAAGACAGAGGTGCGTGCCTGGGTTTCAACTCGAGACCTGACTTTGCAGTCCACCGGTCTCACCACTAGGCTATCACTGCTCTAATATAAAATTAAAGTAGGGAAAAATAAAATTGTTATACTAGCAACACTAATAAAATGGGCGCGTGTTTTACTGTGACAATTACAGACGGAAGAATTAATTCAATATTTAAATAATACGGCACCTGAATGCGTTACTTAGGCATGAAATGTGATCCTATCATTTTTCATTTTGCGCTTAACATAATTTTTGCAGGCGGGAGCGACACATAACGCCATCATTCAATTTAATTTGACACGCGCAGTGCACGTTATTTCATACGGCCACAGAGTAACTAATCGCGTGAACGTGCTATACACATACATATTGACACAATTTAATGACATATTATGGTAAAAATATAATACTTACGATTCAGATTACCCACAATATTCTTCTTCTTCTTATTATTTTAATTAATGGCCCACACTTTATCAGTGTATTTCGCCAATGTCAAGTAATAATAGAGTATAACAGTAAATTATAAAAATTGGCTTCTTGTCGCCATTACGGCAAAAAACCCACAATATTCAATAATGTCTCATCTTTTGATATATAAGTTTTTTTTTCGTGGCAATTGCGTTTACATTATGCCATTGTACAAAGTTTACGATAATTCATTTCTAAATTAATTCAACTCCCCAATGAACTTGATGACGAACATGATAATGAAATTGATGAAGTGCCCTGGATAGTAAAGTGATAGATACCTTATATACTAATTGCGACGGCCGTTTTGAGGGAAATCGAAAAGGCACGTTTTATCACTTTGTTACAATTACCTTCACTCATGCACATAATGGTTAATATTCCACCAAAATTACACATTATAATTCGAAATAACACAGTTTTGGAAATTAAAACAAATTGACAACATCACTCTTCGACTTCCCGTCAAAACTCCCATTTGCTCGATTTATAGACTAATTTGGGGCTACCTAAGTAAAACCATGTTGCCAGTATTTTCGAATAGTTCGAATCAATAATCGTTATTTCGATTTAATAATTTAGTAAATAATTTTATAGTACACAAATATTTCAGGAATTCGTATTGAACATTTTATTTTAATTTTAAAGAAAATATATTATACGACTATTTTAACATTTGTTTACACTAGGATGCATTACAAAAAAGTCAAATAAATATTTGAAGAGATTCGAATGGGATATTTGGATAGCACGCTTTTCCGAGAACGTTTTAGGTTATATGAGTATATGTATGCCAAATGTATGGATTGTAATATATGACGGACGATTTAGCGGAGTGGTTGAGAGCTTAAGCCGCTCCGCCCACTGTGTCTAATAGTCACGAGTTCGATTCCCGCACGGGACAAATCTTTGTGTGACCCACAATTATTTGTTTCGGTCTGGGTGTTTGTATATGTGAATTTTCATGTTTGTAAACGCACCCACGACACAGGAATAAATAAGACGTTTAAAAAAAATTCAGTTCTATCAACCGCAAAAAGAAGATTACATAATTTAGCTTCATCTGCTTTTCTAGACTAATAAGATTTGCGTTCCAATATAAACCACGATATTTTAGTTGTGTGGCACGATGTTTTCACAAACATTTTAATTATATATCTTTTTATTAATTGAAAACAAATTAAAAGTCTCCGAGAACATAATCACTAGACAAACAAATATTAACTGATAAATTTGCATAAATCTTGATAAAAAATGACAAGTCATAAATTTTGAATAAAAAGGAAGTTCGAACCGTGCAGAGACAATGATTTTTGAATTGGTTACCTAAATGGTACCAAGTGTCCAGAAAAAGTGTACGCCTGAACTTTGTTTATAATCCCTCTATATTTTAATCCTATCTATATGTAAAAAATATCATGAAAAAAGAATTATCGTAATACAGAAGGAAATATATAACCTCTTTCTCAAGTGATTTACAGCCTTCATTCTCCAAAAAGTAGCACAGAGGGCTTAGCACGAAAAGATTACCGTTAGCGTGACGCTAGCGAGTTCAAATGCCACCCTTGTCAATAAATAAACATGAACCTGACAGCACGTTTACTCACTGTCATCAGGCTAAAGTAAAAGTTTTCCGCCCTCGGGTGTATCTGGCGTCACGATATAGATCGATAGAAACAGATAGATTATTCATACAGAAAAATTTATAAAAACAGCACAACACGTCAAGACTCTCCGTAACCGGCGAAGGTGTATGAAACGAATTATGAGAGTGGAGGAAGCGAGATAGATTTGTAAGGAAAGAACCTGTTGGAACTCTGCACTCTTTGCCTACCCCGCAAGGGATCTGACGTGATAATATAGATAGGTAGATTGAGAGCTCTGAATAATATTTTTTTTTTTTTTTTTTTTTTTTTTTTTTTTTTTTTTTTTTTTAATATTAATTTATAAAGATCTTTTTATAATCAAGCCTTTATCGCAAAAATATCATGGGGTTATGTTGTATAGTTGGGTGGTTCCCATCGGCCACCTTCCGACTCCATCTAGCCTCATTGTACCATATTGCATTTTCATTAAACTTACATACGTATGCCAAATATGAGCTCAATCGGAAATGCTTGACAAATGATTCGCGAGATTTGAACCGGAAAGACAGACGGACATACAAACAGTGCAAGTATTCTTTCTTTTTTAAAAAAACGTAGCCCCACACTAGGATTTATTCCTGTGTAGTGGGTGCGTTTACAATCATGAAAATTCACATACACAAATACCCAGACCGGAACAAATAATTGTGGATCACACAAAGATTTGTCCCGTGCGGGAATCAAACCCGCTACTATTAGACACAGTAGGCGGGGCGGCTTAAGCTCTTAACCAATGCGCTAAATCGTCCGTCAATTCGGTAATTCAACACCAACAACGTCGGCCATTTTAGTTTATTTTATTTTAATTTAGTTAGCATAGTTTTTTTTGTTTCACATTTTATCAGTCCCTTCCAAGAGTTCCTTGTCGTCGTTTCTTCATGTCGTTTTTGCTCACTCTTTTATTTATTTATTATTTATTTTACTCTTTATTGTACATAAAAACAAAAATTGTAAGTACATTTACACATATGATGTACAAAGGCGAACTTAACTCAATTTGAGTTGTCTTCCAGTTAACCTTGGAGTGCATGGAGAATATTTGTTGTAAGTGAAGGCAATTGTACAACTATTCGATAATTCCAAAAGGAAAAAGTAGAGATGAGTATGAAAACACAAATCAAAATCTCTGCATACATAAATAATACTAATATTACACATTATATACATATATATATATATACCTATAAGTATAAATAACCATAATATAAAGAATATAATAGAATTTGTATCAACTTGAAAGGAAATGCTCTTTAACTCTTCCTCTAAAGACATCTAGAGAACAGCTCTCGCGTATAGAATGTGGAAGGGAGTTCCATAGTTTCACCGCACGTACAGTAAAAGAGCCATCATTTTATATATATGATGGCGATTAGGTTTTCTGGATAGCCGTTTTCAATGCTGGTAACGGTGAAAGGTGGATTTATTCTTGTTTTCATAGTCATGGAGGCCGAACATAAAGGAAATCTTGAAAAAACAGTAGGGTCTCGTCCGGTACACTAATCTTTCTTGATATGCGAATATGCGTACAAACGTTCGAGATTTAGTCACATGGAATGCAGTGACGTTAGCCACTCCGCGATACTTCCGACCTCTTGCCCCGTTGCTAATAGTCTAACAACACAGCGCCGTCTGCCATTTTACATCGACTATCTGTCATCGGTGATTCGTCATCTGACAGATGTCATCTGTCATTGCTCCACAACTAAATAGACTCGAGCAATCATAAACTATGTCTATGACAAGATTAAAAGGTTACTAAAATGAAAATAACTGCTCGCCATTCCATTAACTGATTCTCAAATAATAGGATAAGACATATAGTTTCCTCGTGCTCTCTTTAATAATACGTTTGTATATTATATTATATCCTATTTCGCCCATTAATCGTGAGTGTTCATGTGATTGTTTTGAACTGGCGTGGCGCGTCCACAGGTAAGTCCTAGCCCTAGACCATCCTCCCATTGGTGAAGGAAACAGAATTCACCCTCGACGAGATTGTGAATATTTTTTTATGGAGAGTCGCGTACCCCGAGTACGACTCTATTGGGGTGGTGGAGGTTCCCATCCCACCTCACGCCCTTTGAAGTATCGGGGCATCACAGTTCGATATTTTACAGCAAGTAAAACAAAACCTTCTAGAAAGAAAAAAAAATATAATATGGTTATTACCCCTGTAACACACGTATCGCCATTGCACTGAAAAACAAATATTATTTATTTCATTAAAAACCATATTGCCTAATTTTATCTTGGTTTTATCTTATCAGCCTATACTCCCCACTGCTGGGCAAAGGCCTTTCCTCACGAATCAAGATGAAAAAGATTAGGTCATACTCCACCAGGCGGACCCAGTGCAGATTGGTGGAGGCAGGTTTGTGGCCACCTGCTGATGAAACTTATCAAGCCTATAAGGCTTCTAACTCGGCTTAACGACCACCACATTAAGTGGTTACCGGGACCAACAGCTTAGCGTGCCGTCCGAAGCACGAAGACGCTCGAATATGAAAAAGCCACAAACGGTCACCCAATTTAGGGCCAACCGAGTCGAACGCTGCTTAACCTCGGTGATTGGTAGGAACGCCGCCGTCGTACAGTGCTACGAGCGCCTCTCTTTTGCGGTCTTATTTTACATTCTCAAAACTATAGAGGACCGGCACGCCTAAACTCCTCCGAGATGGCAGAGGTGAACTGTATACACCCGCTTTTCGCCGGAGTTGTTATGTCCCATGTAGTAGAGGGAGAGACATTGCCATTATAACGGGCACAATGCCAGACGGCTTGATCCAGTTGTTAAGAACTTTCGCTGCTCGCATCTTCGTTCGCATCCCTCGGGATGAGGGGAATAGGTATCGGGGCGTCAGCCTCCAAGCCGAGGTGGCATTCGCCGGCTATTAATATGGCCAAGTTCTTGTGTTGGAACTGAGTCCCTTGGTGTGGCGGAGACCCATAGATCTCGCTTCCATCATGACAGTGTTCACGCCGCCTCCACGATCAACCCTGTCAGGTGGAGCTATGGCGAACCATAGGAAGCCCGACTACATCGAATAGTCTCGGGTTCGATTTTCGCACGGGACAAATATTTGTGTGACCTACAAATTTTTGTTTCGGTGTGGGTATTTGCGCATGGGAATTCCATGTTTGTAAACGCACCCACAATACGGGAATAATTCTTAATGTTGGGCTAAAAGGTTAACAAAAATGATAGACCCCGGACTCCGATCTTATACTGTGACAAGGATATTTTAGCCCGTAGATGACATTGAGAGCGGAGCGTTGGTGTGAAATTAGGGTTATCATTTATTGAAATTTTCTTACTTCCAGGAATATATATTTCAAAGGGTGGGCCCGCACGGTTACTAATTTCAAAAAGAACTTGGTAAATTTCATAGCAAACGGCAACTCCGCTACTGTCATGAAGGGTGCCAAAAGATCCTTGTAGAGCTATAAAATAATTATTTTTACTTACCATAGTTTCACATCCGAGTCTATGGCACTAAAAATAAAACGGTTTAACTGAATATGATAACTTAAACCATCGCTTGGTTTTTGGCGGGAAGTCGAAGAGTCATGTTGTCAATTTGTTTTAATTTCCAAAATTTGTGTTATTTCGACTAATAATGTGTAATGTTGGTGGAACATTAACCATTATGTGTTCTTATATGTGCATGAGTGAAGGTAATTGTAACAAAGTGACAAAACGTGCCTTTTCGACTTCTCTCAACACGACCGTCGCAATTGGTATGTAAAGTATCCATCGCTTTACTATCCAGGGTGGGGCACTTCATCAATTTCATTATCATCGTTGTCATCAAGTTCATCGGGGAATGAATTAATTTAAACAAACACGATTATGCTACTCATTGGACACTGGCAAAATACACTTAACATAGTGTGAAGCCATAACTTAAAGAAGAAGAAGAAACCATTGCTTCACTTTACTATTCCATCTCGTATTCTTTAAGCCTTCAGAAGACTTGGCTCTCGTAATGCCTCTACACTCTAGCACCTTTTAATAATTCATTTACGATCAAAGCCGTACAACTATGGAACTACCTGACTCTATAAGGGATGCTCCATCTATTCATATATTTAGAGGTCAGGTGAAAAAGTTCTACATCACTGATTAACTAAATTACATTTGCTGAATATTTTCTATATGCTGTTGATAGTTGCTTTATAGACTTTATCTTGAGCGCGTATATATTATTTTTACTCGTATATTATATGTATAAATAGGTAGTATTTAAATAGTTGTGGTGGGATATGATGGTGAAAGAAAGAATGACAAAACAGATATTCAATGCGAAAGTGGAAGGGTGTAGATACCGGGGAAGACCTAGAATATCTTAACATGACCAAAAAGACCGTGTCTTATCTGAAGGGCAAGTCAAGAGTCTCTGTAACCGGTGAGCATGTAAGAGACGAACTATGGGAGTGGAAAACCAGAGAGGTCTGTAAGGAAAGAACCTGTTGGAATTCTGTACTCTATGCCTACCCCGCAAGGGAACTGGCGTGATTATATATATATAGATAGATAGTTTATGTTATATTTATTTGTGTTTTGTTATGCTCTGTTTGCTTAGTACACCTCCATCCAAAGGTTGCCTGGAAGAGATCACTATTAGTGATAAGGCCGCCTAATTATTCCACTACCTTTCAATCGAAATACTGTATCTTTTTATATCCTTTTGGATTTTTTGGTGGAACAATAAAGATATAACTTATCTATCTATCTAACCATTATTGATATGTATTAATAGTACATAATAACTCAATCAATCCAAAAAAAAAACTATCCGTAAGAGTCAAGCAAAAATTAATTGACGGACGATTTTGCGCAGTGGTTAAGAGCTTAAGCCGCTCCGCCCACTGTATCTAATAGTCGTGGGTTCGATTCCCGCACGGTACAAATCTTTGTGTGATCCACAATTATTTATTTCGGTCTGGGCATTTGTGTATGTGAACTTTCATGTTTGTAAACCCACGACACAGGAATAAATCCTAGTGAGGGGCTACGTTTTATTCAATAAAAAAAAATATAAAGGAAATTACATTTAAAATATTTCACATTTTATCGCCGTTTATTTATGGTTTTTAAGTTCCCGACGTTTCCAGTGCACTACAACATCCATGGCCACTGGAGGGACTTTTTCTTTTCGTATCAATGGTTCATATCTATCCCGCTAAGTGAGTGGTTAACTCAATCGCGCCATTTATGGCCACTCTGCTCTACTATTGTAGAGATGGTAGGGCAAAAGGGGCAGACCAGCTGGTGTGGCAGTCCGTGAAGTCACCCCACAATCGCAGGCTGTTAAATTTGGATGTCTGAACCCCCATGTGCGAAGGGACTGAGGCGTTTGATGTCCAAAAGACTTCCGGAACACCTTAGTGTGTTGCCAGTGATGACTTACGGCACTCAGACATGGTCGCTTACGATGGGCCTCATAAGAAGGCTCAAGATCACTTGAAGGGCGTTGGAGAGATCTATCCTCGGAGTCATCCTGCGGGATCGAATCAGAAACGAGGAGATCCGCAGAGGTATTGCTAAACTCAAGTGGCAGTGGGCGGGACACATCGCTCGTAGAACTGACGGCCTTTGGGGCGGAAAGGTTCTCGAGTGGCGACCACGTACCGGAAGACGTGAAGTGGGCGGCCTGCCCCCCTACAAGATGGACCGATGACCTGGTGAAGGTCGCGGGTAGTAGTTGCATGCGTACAGTACAAAGCCGGTCATTGTGGCGGTCTTCAGGTGAGGCGTTTGTCCTACAGTGGACCTCTTTTGGCTGAAGATAGAATATCTTAGTGAGATTCATTTAATTGCAATTGAAATATCAATTGATTGATCCTACAATGAAAAAATTTATGAATTATACTAAACGCTGCCATCCGGTAGAAAACGCGTTTTGAAACAAGAGATTGTTAAAATGAAATAAAATTATCATAAACTAGCAGTTTCCTGCTACTTCTTACCCGGTCTACAACAGCGCCACCTACCGGGTCTATGCTATACTATGTTACTTCTGGTTAAATTTTTGAAAACGGTCTAGTAGTTTTTGAGATTATTCGTTACAAAAATACAAATCTTTCCTCTTTATAATATTAGTGTAGATATAGATAAAATAAATAGGTATGACGTCATCAGTTATCTCATCTTTTCTATCTGATCTGTTATTGGGGTATCAAGCAGAGTTGTAGTTGTATAGAAAATAGAAAAATAACGAAAAATAAAATGTTTTGACCTCAAATTAAATTTTATTTGTAGGAAGTTAATATTCGTATGCCAGATTGGAATGGGTAATAAGATATTACAATATTATTATATATAGAAATAATTAGAATTTTTGACATATATATATATATATATATATATCGGCGCAACAGTAAATACCAAGCAGATAGCATACCTGCTTAAACAACCTAAATTACCAATGAAATAAGTCTACACCTAATTAATAACATATTGATTTATTTAATCATAATAATTACAAAATAACACGAACATAAAGTCACTCAATTGATCCATTTTGTTTATTTTCAAATAATTCAAGGTAACACTAAATTATTTATTATAATTCAATTATTATTAAATTATTTACGAATTAAAATTAATTAACAATAACACAAATTAAACGTGTGAATTATTACGTTGTTTTAAATCAAATCCACGCGCTAACGAGCGGCGATTAGTGGGGGAAATTCGCACGTGGCCCCTCCCGTCGTTTTATTATAAAAGCGGCCGCCGGCTTGAGCGGAGACACTTTTGCTCCAGCCGCCGGACAAGAGGGGACCTAGTGGAGTAAGAATTCTAATGTATTGCTGTAGTTCATTTTTATGAAGGCATAATTGTCAATATTATGAATGATTCATGCTATCGGTTAAAACTGGCTAAAATTATCATTTTTAATTTAAATCAATTATAATAATTTATTCTTGTTATTAATCGTTAATAATTTATTATTGTGATACTAATAATTAATAATCATTTATTACTATTTCAAAGTTAATTAAATTAATAAAAGTTATTATTAAATTGTTTGTCTAAAATTCTTATTATTTACAGCGCTACATAAAATGGATAATAGTGAGGTCAGCAATGCTGACGTCACGCATTTTAAAAACACTCCTGATATCACTTTTCCGATATCAGAAGTGGGATCTAATCAAGCTAGACCCACTTCTGCTCAACCGCCTGACGTTCAACAACCACACACAAGTGAGACTACCAACACCACTCAACAAGAAAGCATACAAATGTCGAGCACGCCGTTGACTGGTGTACCACCACAGTTTATTATGCAGATGATGCAAATGATGCAGCAAATGTCCGAACGCATGAACACTCCACCTGAACCCAAGATACGTATAAATGACATATATTTGCCTACTTTTGATCCTGATACAAACATCGGAATACGAGAATGGTGTCAGAATATAAGCACAGCCATAGAGACATATAAACTGAATGATTTCGATATACGTATGAAAGTCGGAGGTCTTTTGAAAGGGAGAGCTAAAATATGGCTTGACAACTGGATGGTGACCACATCTTCATGGGGAGAATTACGTGACAATTTAATCACTACCTTTGAACCAGAAAATAGATACTCCAGGGACATCGTCCGATTTAGAGAACACGTCTACGACTCCTCAAAAGATATAGTAGAATTTTTGTCACGAGGTTGGGTTTTATGGAGACGTATCACCAAAGACAAATTAAGCGACAAAGATGCAGTGGAAGCTGTAATTGGCTGCGTGAATGATGAAAGATTAAGGATCGAGTTGTTAAACGCAAGAGCAACTTCGGTACCAGAACTCATATCTATTGCATCATCAATTCGAGTAAAAAGGCCTCACACAGGTTCCAGCTCTTCAATACCCAACAAACGTACACGATTTTCATATAATAATCGCATTACCCCACCTTGTCAGTTCTGTAAGAGAACTAACCATTTATCAAGCGAATGCAGATATAAACCCTCGGAATCTAAACAAGACCAAACCAAAAAGGAACCGTTATCTACTAACAAACCCACCTGTACTTTCTGCAAGAAGCTGGGTCATACATATGATGTATGCTTCAGTCGTGAACGGTCTATAACTTCAAATGTTAATCACATTACAGGCACTAAGCTGGCACCAATGAACATTAGGATAGGGTCACGGTCTTTTCAGGCTGTGTTTGATAGTGGCGCGGAATGTTCTGTTATGCGAGAGTCTGTGGCAGCAGCGCTGCCTGAACGAAGGATACAAGTACCTAACTACCTGAAAGGTATCGGTCAATTTCCAGTTTTATCCCTGATCACATTATTAGTCGTCGGTGTTATCGACGATATCAACGTCGAGCTACAATTTTTCGTACTGCCTGATGATGAAACTTCAACTGATGCTTTAATAGGTATGAACCTAATTAATGGCACAAATCTTAGTGTCATAGTGACATCAGCCGGAACGAAGTTAGTACGGCAATTGTCTATTAACCACATAAATGCATCCAACCCTATTTTTGACAAACTGGATTGTGACCTCACAGATATAGATCAAATCTCTCAGCTACGCACGCTTTTGAACAAATTTCAACACCTTTTTATTCGCGGATACCCCAAAACCCGTGTTAACACCGGACAGTTGGAGATCAGATTAAAGAATCCCGATAAATATGTCGAACGGAGACCATATCGCCTCAGCCCTGTTGAGAGAGAAAAAGTTCGTATCATTATAAGAGAACTACTGGACCATGATATCATACGCGAGAGTAAGTCACCATATTCTAGCCCTATCATCTTGGTTAAAAAGAAGAACGGCGACGACCGTCTTTGTGTCGATTTTCGAGAGTTGAACTCTAACACATTACGCGACCATTATCCACTTCCATTAATATCTGACCAAATTGATCAACTGGCTAATGGCAGGTATTATAATACCTTTGATATGGCTGCTGGTTTCCACCAGATTCCAATCTCAGAGTCTTCAATAGAAAAGACTGCCTTTGTCACACCAGATGGGTTGTACGAATATCTAACAATGCCATTTGGATTGAGTAATGCCTGTTCGGTTTATCAGAGATGTATCAATAGAGCACTATTTCCGCTGCTGGGAGAGGCTGCACAAGTCTATGTGGATGACGTGTTAAGTAAATGTACAGATTTTGCACAAGGTATGTCACATATGGAGCGCATCCTCATTGCATTGCAAGAAGCAGGATTCTCTATCAATGCCGACAAGTGCAGTTTCTTTAAACACTCAATTGAATACTTGGGTAACATTATCTCTGATGGACACATTCGTCCGAGCCCTAAGAAAGTTGATGCCCTTGTAAAAGCACCGGCGCCGAGAAACGTTAAGCAGGTGAGGCAATTCAACGGACTGGCAGGGTATTTTCGTAGGTTCATCCCAGATTTCTCCCGTATCATGGTGCCTTTGTACCAGCTCACCAAACAAGGAGCTAAATGGGAATGGACTGGCCGACATGCAGAAGCAAGAGATAACGTAATCCAGATCTTAACATCTGCTCCAGTATTAACGTTATTTCAGGAAGAAGCACCAATAGAGTTATACACCGATGCAAGTAGTCTGGGATTTGGCGCTGTTCTTGTGCAAGTAATAGACAATCGCCAGCATGTAGTTGCCTTCATGAGTATGCGAACAACCGAAGTCGAAAGTCGGTATCACTCGTATGAGTTAGAGACCTTGGCAGTTGTACGAGCAATCAAACATTTTCGACATTACCTGTATGGACGTAAATTTAAAGTTATAACTGATTGTAACTCGTTAAAGGCATCGAAGCACAAAAAGGATTTATTACCCAGAATACATAGATGGTGGGCCTTCCTACAAAATTATGACTTCGAAGTTGAATACCGCAAAGGTGAACGCCTCCAGCATGCTGATTTCTTTAGCAGGAATCCTAAGGAATACCTTATCAACATTTTAACAAGAGATCTGGATTGGTTGAAAGTTGAACAACGGAGAGATGCGACGCTGCGCCCCATAATGGACAGATTAAGTAAAGGTGACCCTGTGCATGAATATATCCTAGAACACAACGTCTTAAAACATCTTCTACAGGATCCAGTTTTTGGCCAGCAAATATGCACAGTGGTTCCAAAATCATTTCAATGGAGTATAATCAATTCATTTCATACAGGGCTTAAACATCCAGGATGGGAAAAGACTCTACAGAAGATCAAAGAAACATATTGGTTTGACAAGATGGCTACCCTAGTCCGCAGGTTCGTGGATAACTGTGTTATATGCAGGACATCCAAGGGAACATCAGGAGCTACTCAAGTACAGCTCCACCCTATCCAGAAACCTACCGCTGCTTTCCAAGTAATCCACATGGACGTAACAGGTAAACTGGGAACTCCTAATGATCAACAATATGTAGTAATCACTGTCGACGCCTTTACCAAATACGTATTGTTCCATTATGCTACCAATAAGAGCCAACATAGTACACTAGCAGCTCTTAAGCGCACTATTCATCTATTCGGCACACCAGTCCAAATTGTGGTAGATGGAGGACGGGAATTCCTGGGCGAATTCAAGAATTACTGCGGACGCATCGGAATAGAAATCCATGATATATCCCCAGGAGTTAGCCGAGCCAATGGACAAGTGGAAAGAGTAGTAGCAACGTTAAAAAATGCATTATTCATGATCAAAAATTATGAGACTGAGCAGTGGCATACAACACTTGAGGAGCTTCAGTTGGCTATGAACTGCACTGTTCATCGTATTACAGGAGTTGCCCCTCTAACTCTTCTTACACAACGAAGACATTGTATTCCTCCGCAATTACTGCAATTAGTTAATATTAATAATCAAACCATAGATATTGAAGCCCTAACCCAACATGTTCAACAGAAGATGTCTCAGGCAGCTGAACATGACCGACTACGTTTCAACCTTCGTAAAGCGAAAATTCGGCATTTTCAAAGGGGAGATTACGTGTTGATTAAAAATAATCCACGAAATCAAACTTCACTAGATTTGAAATTTAGCGAACCGTATGAGATCTCCAGGATCCTCGATAACGATCGATACCTAGTGCGAAAAGTAGTTGGTAGAGGACGACCCCGAAAAGTCGCTCATGACCAACTTCGTCGGGCTCCTCAACCTGGCGACCAAGTGACCGTATCGGCGGATGAAGACGAAGCACCACTACCCCAAGGTTACCCTATGGCAGTAACCGAACCGATGGCATCCACTTCTCGTACAAGAAGTCTTAACGAACCACTTCACTCGACAAGCAGCAACGAGTCATCTTAGAAATGTAAGAAGAATTCAATTTTAATATTTTTACTCCTTATCAATCTAAAACCTCTGTGTAAAACACAGCATAGTCCTATTTATAATTTCCTTAGAGCCTTTGTGTACCACGGCGAACAGGACCGCCCAGAGCACAACATCAACCTTTCCCTATTCTACGAGTCTACGAGATAACTGTGCCTAGATGTGATTGATAATCAAAGCACACATACAAAAACAACCCTTAAATCTACGAGTATATATTTACTCCAAACCAATCATTTTTAGAACCTCTGTGTATAACACAGCGTCAACCTACTCATAAATTCCTTAGAGCCCTTGTGTACCACGGCGTACAAGACCGCCCAGAGCACAACATCAACCATTCCCTATTCTACGAGTCTTCGAGATAACTGTGCCTAGATGTGATTGATAATCAAAGCACACATACAAAAACAACCCTTAAATCTACGAGTATATATTTACTCCAAACCAATCATTTTTAGAACCTCTGTGTATAACACAGCGTCAACCTACTCATAAATTCCTTAGAGCCCTTGTGTACCACGGCGAACAAGACCGCCCAGAGCACAACATCAACCTTTCCCTATTCTACGAGTACACGAGATAAGTGTGCGTAGATGTGATGGATGATCGAAACACACTCAATAATAAAATAAATTAATATAACATAATCAAATACAACAAGACACATGTAATTGAACATAAAATTGGGCAACAAATGTGCCAACAAACAATCAACAAGGAAAAATAATTCATCTTTTCAGGCTGGTGCAGAGCGCGCACCGCCTGTCAGAATGGCCGTATCGGCGCAACAGTAAATACCAAGCAGATAGCATACCTGCTTAAACAACCTAAATTACCAATGAAATAAGTCTACACCTAATTAATAACATATTGATTTATTTAATCATAATAATTACAAAATAACACGAACATAAAGTCACTCAATTGATCCATTTTGTTTATTTTCAAATAATTCAAGGTAACACTAAATTATTTATTATAATTCAATTATTATTAAATTATTTACGAATTAAAATTAATTAACAATAACACAAATTAAACGTGTGAATTATTACGTTGTTTTAAATCAAATCCACGCGCTAACGAGCGGCGATTAGTGGGGGAAATTCGCACGTGGCCCCTCCCGTCGTTTTATTATAAAAGCGGCCGCCGGCTTGAGCGGAGACACTTTTGCTCCAGCCGCCGGACAAGAGGGGACCTAGTGGAGTAAGAATTCTAATGTATTGCTGTAGTTCATTTTTATGAAGGCATAATTGTCAATATTATGAATGATTCATGCTATCGGTTAAAACTGGCTAAAATTATCATTTTTAATTTAAATCAATTATAATAATTTATTCTTGTTATTAATCGTTAATAATTTATTATTGTGATACTAATAATTAATAATCATTTATTACTATTTCAAAGTTAATTAAATTAATAAAAGTTATTATTAAATTGTTTGTCTAAAATTCTTATTATTTACAGCGCTACATAAAATGGATAATAGTGAGGTCAGCAATGCTGACGTCACGCATTTTAAAAACACTCCTGATATCACTTTTCCGATATATATATATATATATATATATATATATATATAATGACATAATACATACCTAGATTTTTATAAGTATTTTAGCGATATGAGTAACTTTGTATGCCTTTATGGCGGGACATAGAGATCTGTAACCCTATTATTAAATACTACTCACTTGTACCTATTGTTCATAAATAAAGACATTAAATATTGCTTGTCAGCGTCCAATTATGAATCACTCTCACTCGCAGATTCACAATACTTCTCTACAATGTCTAACTTTTACCTATCTATCATCATCACACCAGATCCCTTGCAGGGTAGGCAGAGAGTACTGAGTTCAGACAGGTTCTTTCCTTACATACCTCTTTTGCTTGCTCCACTTTCATAGTTTAATGTCTAACATCAAATGAATATACTATAAGAAGATACGTTTAAAAAATGGACTTACCCTAGATTGACATCCGTCACCATTGCACTAGAAGACAAAATTTAATTAAAAAAACTAACAAATGCACACCAAATTATAATGATACAATTAAAAAGATCTGTAACTATTTTATTTTGGTAGTACACCTACAGTCTTGCACTAACATATTAATTAGCATGCACCGCTGGGTAAACTTCTCTTCTCTTTGCTTGCTCAAAAGTTGAATTTAAAAAGCACGGCGTTAGCACTATCGCAGCTAGTAATATAAATTAAAACTAAAGTAATAAACATATTTCACTAAACAGTATGTTTTAAATCAACAATGGCAATATTATCTTAATGTCATTTTCTCTTATTATATTCATTTTGTTCACCCAACAATGCCATTACTTGCATATTCAGTAAGGAAAACCTGTTATTGGCTATACTTGAATACATAATCTTAGTATGCAATAATTGTATAACGCTGTTGGTTTTCTGAATAAATAAATAAATTAAACATCAAGGTGAGAGAGATTTGGTCACGTGACAGAACACTGATTAGGTCACAAGAGAAAACTCGTTTCAAGGATTGTATTGTATTGACGTATAAACAAGACTATTTTGACTTGCGTACAAGACTCGAATCACGGGCCGACAAAGGACATTGTTCTGCGCCCATATATGATTTGCCCCAGAATCAACAGCAATCAAAAAATACTTGTATGGTTTCAAATCACCCACAAATTCTCTTAAAGCATTTATTATTAAACGGACAAGCAGGGGAATTGCAATATTGCATAAAAAGTATTAGATTATGAGGTTATAATTCAGTAGCCTTTAATACATATGAGGTTATATTGTGTGTTGACATTCAGTAAAGATATCGGCAACTTCGATGAACGTACTTACATTACATTGAGATATTCGTTTTAGTTTGCAAATTGTCCGTTAGATACGGATATTTGCCATTATTTTAATAAAATAGACAAATAATGATGGCATGGGTAAAATTTTTGTTGGTTCTGGGGCAATTTTCGACAATGTCCTTTACCACTAGATGATACACATACATAGTTAACTAATGGAAACCATACTGAGTGCTCACCCATTTATAGGCAAGCACAGCTAACTTCTCGTTATGTGTCAACTAGCTGTTGCCCGCAATTTTGTCCGCGTGGATTTCATGGGTTTTATTTTTTTGCACGGAACCCTAATTCTTTTTCTACAAAAAAAAGCCCAAGTTACTCCTTATAACATCAATTATCTGCCAGTCAAAGTCCCGTCAAAATCGGTCCATCTGTTTCGAAGATTAGCCAGAACAAACACACAGAGGGACAAAATTTTTAAAAATTAGTTCTTTGTTATAGGTACCGTATATAATTTGATATGTATTTAGTAAAAAGCTGTTATTTTGATATTAAACAGCCACTTCAAGACTAAGTTCTTAGATTTATGCGAATATTACACATGAAATAAAACAATTTTTCGGATTTTATCGCAGTTTATTTTTGATTTTTAAGTTTCCAACGTTTCGTGTGCTTTGCAGCATCCATAGTCACGGGAAGGACTGAGGTGTTAGTCGTCCAAAAGGCATAGTTGTTCCGGGGTACCCTCAAACTTCTTAATTATTTTTGTTGGTCCGACCTACGCAGAATGAGCTCACGGTGCCTTGAGGCCCTGCAGTGTTATGCTTGGTTTTGGATTTGATTATATTAATTACCGGACCCCAAGTCGATGCAAACATCCAACCATCTTCTCTTTTGAAATTAGGATGTTTTTTAATTTTAATAGCCTCGTGAACCATCCTTGGTAGAAACGGTGTTCTTTCACAAGGATTTAAAGTCTATCAAATCTGATGATATGGCGGGTGCGGTCAAGGACATGTTCTGTGAAGTCTGCAGTCGGTGAACTGTGTTTGAGGGTACCCCGGAACAACTATACCTTATGGACATCTAACACCTCAGTCCTTCCCGTGGCCACGGGTGCTGCAAAGCACTCGAAACGTCGGAACTTAAACTCAAAAATAAGCCGCGATAAAATCCGTAATATAGTTTTATTTCTCGGACACTTCAATTTTTTTATTTGTACAGATTGTTCATCTTTGTACTGTTAAGTAAGTGGGTAGCTCACTCGCGCCATTGGTGACCGCGCTAAGCTCTCCCCTTGTACAGGTGGTGGGGCACTAGAGGCAGACCAGCTGGTGCGCCACTGTCTGTAAGGTCACAGTTGCAGGTTATCAATTTTACATTTTTGAACCCCCTGTGAAATTTTGCCTGCATCTACCTACCTGAATGCAGAGCTGATTTAATGATGTCCACTCCGGCCATAGTAGCTGGTGCCTTGTAGTTGCTGACATGGGACAAAGTAAAACGGTGGGGGTTTCTTTCATCTCCAAGTCTGGCCGTTGTTGGGAGATCCTGCACAGTCTGAGTGGACTTGGCTAACTAATATCTAGAGTAGTAGAGGGAAAACTATAAAACTATAGAAGAATAGAACTATAGAAGAATAGAATAGAAACTTGAATAATCTAACTAAAAACACCTAAGTAAGATTAGGTCCCTTACAGTTCTCTCATAATTCTTCGATCCCATTACGACTTCGAAGGCCAGCCAGTCTTTTTCATCGACTTTGTTCAAGTCTACAGTATTTATGACAACTCTAAGAGATATGTTGTCTGTGGTCACAGGTGGCAGCCGCGGTGTAGTTGGAGGCGAGTTCTGAAAAAATACAATAAATTTAAATAAGTATTATAATACTACGTGCGTTAGACTGCCTCGTTGATCTAGTGGCGATATTGCACTTTATACGATCACGAGGTCGTGGGTTCAAACCCTAGGTCGGACAAATGTAGTTTTTCTATCGTAAAAATTCTTAGTATCAGTCCGAAGTCTAGAATTGCGCCCGGTAATAAGCTCGCCCCCTATGACATAGGACCTAAAATCTTAGGCTAAAAGTGGATATACACAGTACTTCTGCCACCCCTGCTTGGGGAAATTTGGATGTAACGGAGTTTATTTTTTTACTGCGATCGTCAATGTGACGAACTATGAGAATGGAGGAAGCCAGATGTTCGTCCGAGGATTATAATCTACCTACTTAGTGGGTTGTGAGGTAGGAGTAGTAGTGGTAGGTGGTGACCCCCCCCCCCAAATCAGCAGGGGTCCCTTCGGGCCGCGGACGCGAAGGGCGGGAACCCTGAACGTCCTTCACGAGCGACCTCGAGGAGGACGGCGGCGTGGTGTGGCCCATGTCGCCTTGAGCACCGCGTCGGTGCAGGGGGCAGCGTGTCATCAAGTCTCCCTCCGATGGCGGGCTCTTCACAGCGCGGCACAAGAGGGGCGCCAATGCATTCCATACGGAGATCTCGGAGCCCCTCCAAAGTGCTGATGACAGCTACCCTGGGGTTTTTAGTCGGTAGGAATCCGACACGACCGCGAGTTTTTCCGAGGCGGAAGTCCTATGCAAGATTTTCCACAGGAAAAAAGGTAGTAGTGATAGGTAACATCTTAATAGACTCCTTCCACTGGACAAAGTAGTCGCGGGTTCGATCCTTGCACGGAACAAATCTGGGTACCAGAAATGTCTTTTCGTTATGTGTACATCAGGGATTCCCAAAGTGGTCGCCAGGGGTCGACATAAACGAAAACTGATTTTGAGGGTCGACGAAGTCTAAAAATCGACCCCTATTAATTAACACAAGTTCTTATTTGAAACTTTCAAGATACTGTATAAGTTGTTATGTGTACCAACGCGGTGTACATGATATTCATGTTTGTAACTGCACCCACGACGTTTGAATATCTCATAATATGGGGCTATGTTTTTTTTAAATATATACAACACTAGCAGTTTACTGCGGCTTCGCACCTTATCAAAAACAACGCCACCTGCTGGGTGAAACTATAGTTAAGAACCATCCAGATGGCCCGATAAGTGCAAAAAAAATCATCAAAATCGGTCAACCCGTTTATAAGGAAGGAGGAGAATTACGAACACTGACTACCTGATGACTACTATCTGATGTAAGATGTTCCGTGTAAAGTATAATTTAGAAGTAAATTTTACTTACTGTCCATCCTAATCTCTCCAAGTTGGTATCAATAACAGGCACAAATGTGGTACCCTGAAATATTCATTAGAAACAATTACTTTACCGTCCCGCCCGACATCGGCCGGATCACAATACAATAATAATAATAATAATATCAACTTCTACTGTCCCGCTACCGGGCACAGGCCTTCTTCAACAAATCACAACAGAGGTGAGATAGATTAGGGCATACTCCACCACACAGACTCCGTGCGGATTAATAATAATATTAGCCCTGGGCCTCCTCTCAAACTGAGAGGGTTTAGGCCACCACGCTGGCCCAGTGCGGGTTGGCAAACTTCACACACCTTCAAGAAACTCTCAGGCATGCAGCCTTCCTCACGATGTTTTTTTCTGCACCGATAAAGCAAGTGATAGTTAATTTTTGATATGCACATGCTTTCGAAAAGACAGAGGTGCGTGCCAGGGTTTGTACCCGAGACCTCTGACTTTGCAGTCCAATGGTCTGACCACTAGGCTATCACTGCTTGATTAAGGAGAGATATATTACTTACATAAAGGTGCCTTACCTTCTTCGAAAATCAACCAAACCCACGGAAAAAAAATACTAGAAGAAGTGCCATATACTACGGCAGACACTAAAGCGTCTTCGTGCTTCGGAAGGCACGTTGAACTCTTAGTCCCGGTTACCACAATGTGGTAGCCGTCAAGCCAAGTTGGAAGCCCTATAGGCGGCTTGATAAGTTCCAACAGCAGGTGGCCACAAACCTGCCTCCACCAATCCGCACTGGGTCCACGTGGTGGAGTATGACCTAATCTCTCTCACCTCGATTTGTGCGAGAAAGCCTCTGCGCAGCATTAGGGCAGAACTATGGACTGATTTTCTAATATGGTCATGAATATATCAACTTGTCAACTTACGTTGATTGTGAATTGAAGATTTTTCCTCGTTTTTGGATCCTAATATCAAAACAACGACACATTAAGGCTACAAACATAATATTTTATCCGTATCTGTAACACAGGTTTTACCTAGTACGGACACCAGTCTCTCACAAAGGAACATTTCACTAATGTAAATAAGCATTTTAAGCTAAAGATAAATCTTTATGAAGAAATGAACCTTTGTGAAGAGACAAAATAAATAAATAATTATTTCTATTATTATTTAACACAGTGAAAGTGGAAGGATGCAGGTACCGGGGAAGACCTAGACTATCTTACCACGACCAAATAAACCGAGTCTTATCTGATGGAAAAGTCAAGAGTCTCCGTAACCGGCGAGCGTGTATGAGACAAACTATGTGAGTCGAGGAAGCCAGAGAGGTATGTAAGGAAAGAACCTGTTGGAACTCTGTACTCTCTGCCTACCCCGCAAGGGATCTGGCGTGAGGTTATAGATAGATAGATAGATTTAACACAGTGCTCCTTTCATGTTAAAATAAAACACCGCGTGACAAAAAAATAACAATCCTGGCCGTGTCTTAACTGAAAAGCAAGTCAAGAGTCTCCGTAACCGGCGGATATTTGCCCGCCGGTCGATGCAGAGCACCACGGCGAGACACCTAGTATATGCGTTCCCCATAGCGACTGCCCAAGCAGAGGCCATTCCTCCTTGAGGCGCCCTTGAGCTAGTTACCCCCCCTGCCCTTCTGGCTCGAGCGTAGTGGTTGCACGCTCGCCCTTTAGTCCGGTGATGCTGTAATGGCCCCGCGGCCAACACCGTAGACCATTCACACACACACACACACACCGGCGGATGTGTATGAGACGAACTATGAGAGTGGAGGAAGCCAGAGAAGTCTGTAAGGATAGAACCTGTTGAAACTCTGTACTCTCTGCCTATCCCGCATGGGATCTGGTGTGGTGATATAGAACACCGCCATACCTAAATTCTACAAGTGGGGGAGGCAGACGTGCAGTATGTATGCTAACATATCGCTAATGATTTTAGATGCCATTGAAATAGAGGGCGAGTCTATTGCCATTATTCAGGAGACAATATCTTGGGTCTATTTATCGGTTTTTTATCGCTAGATAAGCCCTAACAACACTCGTTTTGAGGTAAAATTTAAACCCAGAACCTCGTACATCCCTGGCACTACCATTTAAGAAATATAGGTGCTTATTGTTTTTATTAAAAAAGCATACATACAACCGAACATAGAACCTCCTCCTTTTTGAAGTCGGTTAAAACTAGGTTTTAACTCTCATTAAAACCAGTAAATACCGGTATTTGCAATACCATAGGGATCTGGCGTGTTAAAGATAGATATTTACCGTAACTTGCGCTAATCCATCTTCAGTATCAGGCTGTATAGAGAAAGTATTGTATTCAGTTAGGCAAGACTTAAAACACAATTAAGGTACGGCAAAACCAACGCGTCCACCCGCGTCCGCGATGGCGTGCACGGTGATCAGTATCTGCAGTATTATTTCTGTGGACGTGTTTACATCAACTCATCCTGCGTCCTCCGCGCGTAATCTTTGCGGCGTCTCCATGCGCGATCATCGGGAGATAGGTACTGATCGCCACCGCGGACGCCACCGCGGACGCCACCACAGCCGCCACCGCGGTTGCCATCGCGGACGCCACTGCGGACGCGGCTGGACGCGTTGGTTGGGCCGTACCTTAATTATCTAATGATAATCTTTTTCAAACAGTTACCTACCGAATTAAACGGCACCCATTTTATAGGAGCTTTGAAATCATCCTGTAATAATTCAAAATCAAGTTAATAGTACGGAATATAGTAGTGTTGGTGCTATATTTATAAATAACTAGCTGTAACCGGCGAGTGTGCATGAAACCTCTTTCTCAAGTGATTTACAGTAGCTTTCATTCTCCATACTTTATGCACAGAGGGCTTAGCACGAAAAGATTATTGTTAGCGTGACGCTAGCGAGTTCAAATGCCACCCTTGTCAATAAATAAACATGGACCTGACAGCACGTTTACTCACTGTCATTACGCTAAAGTAAAAGTTTTCCGCCCTCGGGTTTATCTTAGATTATTAATTCATACAGTTAAATTTATAAAAACAGCACAACACGTCAAGAGTCTCCGTAACCGGCGAACGTGTATGAAACCAACTATGAGAGTGGAGGAAGCCAGAGAGGTATGTAAGGAAAGAACCTGTTGGAACTCTGTGCTCTCTGCCTACCCCGCAAGGGAACTGGCGTGATGTAATAGATAGATAGAACTAGCTGTACACGCAACTTGGTTCGCATAATTTTCAATCATGTATTTCACACATGTGAAGAAACCACTAAAACCCTTTTAATATATATAGTTATCAAAGTACCTTTAATCTCCAATATTATTTCCGTGTGGATAAACTTTTTAACAAATCCTGGTCACCCAATTCCTACGTCTGCTCCGTTCAAGCGCTCCAATCGAACTAACTTAAAAATGGTCAGCCTTATCAAATTTAATTTGCAGTAGAATCAAATCAGATACCATTTAAAATCATCGTTTACGTTTAGTTAGCAAATCAAATGAAGAACTATATATTTTCTTCAACAATTCAAAGTCAGATAAAATACTCTTATAATTCCAAATAAATAATTTGTGACCGGAAATCGTGCCACACATTAAAGTTTTTTTTGAGACAAAAGATAGGCTATGTCCTTCTCTATCAAATTCTGTTTAGCGGTTTGGGAGTGAAAAGGTAACAGACAGACAGATTTATGGACGGACGGAGTTAATTTCGAATTTATAATATTAGTATGTATTCTAGCAGTTTTTCACAGCTTCAGACCGGCTTCGACAACCAACTCACGGGTATGTGCAAAGTATATGCTACTTCTAAATAATGTAACCTTCTAATAGTAAAAAAATTATTTCAAACAATTTCATTAAAATCGGTTCAACAGTTCCAGAGCTTATTGATTACTAAGAAACAAATCTTTCCTGTTTAAAATATTAGTATATATAGCCTATGTGTTATGCAAAATCAATTTTTTTTTATTTATAAACCAAAAAGTACTTTTGACTAGTCAAAAAGAGAAAATTATTGATAACTTAAGACTCTACCACCCGTTCGGAAAGTCATTCCTGTGGAGAAGAAGGGCAAGAAACTCCAGGTTATGTACTATTATTTTTGTATGCATTGCATTCATGGGTTATGGGAGAACAGTGCAGAGCGACCTAATAATATATGTAAAAGAAAGAAAGAAAGAAAGAAAAGATATTTTAATTGTCAGCTAAAAAGTACACCACAAAAATTAAATTAAAGTGACATTACGAAAATAAAATGTACTTACAAAATTAGCCGTACTAATGGGGTACCACTCAGCGTAAAGCTGTGTTGCTGATTTTCAGTGGTACCCCAAGTGACGTGCGTACATGAAGCCTTGCTTCTCTGACGAGCCGAGACGAATGTGCTTAAGTATAGATTAAACATATGTGTACTTAGATTCATGGTATCAGTCAGTGTCTACATAGTCCTCTCATTTCCAAAATAGACTTTGTAAAGGTAATAAAATAACAAATGGGCCAAAATAATAACTGACTGGTCCCCACGAAATACAAAAAGGCAACGCGGTAGACCCAGGCGGAGATGGCGGGACGAACTGGACCACTTTTCGAAAGACTGGCCTGACATGGCAACGAACAGAGAGGAGTGGAAAAAGTGGAGGGAGGCCTTTGCCCAGCAGTGGGACACAAATGGCTCGTAATAATAAAAATCCTTGTGTGGTTTTATGAAACCACGGTAAAAGTGAAACATTGGCCTTGGCTGCTCTGGCGAGCGCGTTGCATGTCGCGTGACGGTCAGGCATGTCGCGTGACGGCCACCGACCGTCACGCGACATGCAACACACAGACCAAAAAGTTTGTAACGATCTAATAAAAGTTTCACTTTAATAATAAAAATAATAAAAGTATATAATAAAAAGTATAATAATAACAGTACGAGAAAAAACGGTTACTATAAAATATGTAAAGTGTGCGTACAAAGTAATTGGTTATAGCTCCAGTGTGATGCCGAACGAGACAAAATTCAACAGTACTACGGTACGGGTTTGATCAGTCAAAGAATAGAGGACGGACCAGTCCCCATCAACAGCACCCGTTCACGAGTATGACTTGAGAAGCAGTCATCACTCTCCTCGACGATATTATAGGGAAGAGAGTGACCCGCTCCACAGAGCCAGATACCTAGATATATAACCGTAAAGTTTCACCAAAATCCACTCAATATTTTTTGCGAGAAAAGTAACGAACGTACATCCATCCACACAAAATTTCGCGTTGTATTCAAGTATGCTTGTGTTCGTAATTCTTCTCCTAAACGGCTTGCCGGATATTGATGATTTTTTTGGTACTTATGGGTTCACCTGGAAGGTCCTTTAGCTATAGATAAGCCCGGTAGGCGGCGCTGTTGTAGATCGCGTGCAAAGCTGCGGGAAACTGCTAGTTGTTACATAAAATGTCATTCCCATAGCTACATTTTTCTGTTTTCTCTTAACATTGACTATACAAAGTCTACTTGTGAAGAAGTCAACTACGGGGCTAGCATGGACAGCAAGCTCTGCTTCTTTTGCGCAGAATAAAATATTTGTCGACCCGTGATTCAAGTCTTATACACAAAATATACTTTCTCTTATGAAACCTTAATGAGTGTTAACTTATAGGTGAAGGAACACTGACCCCCAAAACACTGTTAACCTACTTAAATTACAAAATATATGCCATTACCAGTCTGTATCTACTACGCGGAAACTTTAAAATTTGATTCAATCTTTTATTCCAATACTATCTACTACTGACTGGTTAATGTAAGATCGAGATTCAGATGCAAATGAGGCATTTGTTTTAGTGCAACTGTGTCTTATCTTGTAGTTCTCGTTCATGGTTTATATCACTGAATCGTTTCAGCAAAGATCAACACAGATCTAGTATCTACATTAATTTTACTTACGAACTGTGGCAAAGGTGCTGACGGTATTAGTCCTGCGAACTAAAAATACGAAAAGAATCGATTACTACTCTACTATCGATACACACCTTATCGATTTAATATGGATGTACATTAAAGTGCCATGGTTATGTTAAAAACATTTAAATTCAAAGACTAGCCCGCTGAGTTCCTCGCCAGATGTTTTTAGTGGATGCCGCGTTCGGATCAGGTGGTCTATCTATTTATCAATATGTATAAAATGTAATGTAAATGCAGTTTGGTACAGTCCAATAATAGCCACGATATTTTTGAAATTGAATTATTAAAATTGTCAACGATGACATTTATGCTATATGTCATGCTCTGTACGTTCCCCATTCTTAAAGTTATTGTGTTTTTATTTTATAAGATGTGTATCTGGTCCTATGTTTGTTCTTAGATAATGTGTTTACTTCTTTCTTATTTTTATTCATCGTTAGCTACTTAATTTTAATTAGCTGAATGCACATGTTTTGGATTATAATCTAGATCTATGCCATTACTCTAGAACTAAGTTATGTTTTGATTGTCATCTGGGTTGTGTGTCAATAATATAATAAAAAAAAAATGAGTTATTATAAACCACGTTCTAGAGAAACTATTTCAAACAAAAAACTCGCACAACTTGATAGCTGTGGAGTTAGCTTGATAACTGTGGGGTTAGCTTGGGGGTTAGCGGGGATGTTTGTTTCTCGAGATGTTTAAACAGAGCACATGAAGTCATATTCAAGGTTTAACACACTAAACGCAAGACCTGAAAGTAGTATGTTCTAAATCGATAACTGAATCGATTCCAACAACTTTTTGCAAAAAAAATTGCAATATAGCTATTATCCCCTTTATTGAGCATTAAAGGAGTAACAGCTTTTTTTTTCAAGAGTACAGAGTTCTAACAGGTTCTTTCTGTACATACCTCTCTGGTAAGATAGTCAAGAATAAATTTAGTTTATTATACATACGCTATAATAAACTAAATTTATTCTTGACTATCTTACCATGACCAAATAGACCGTGTCTTATCTGAAGGGCAAGTCAAGAGTCTCCGTAACCGGCGAGTGTGTATGAGACGAACTATGAGAGTGGAGGAAGCCAGAGAGGTATGTAAGGAAAGAACCTGTTGGAACTCTGTACTCTCTGCCTACCCCGCGAGGGAGCTGGCGTGATGATATAGATAGATAGAGATTTCTAAAACGCATTTTTAATACGCACAAATACACGTACATGTTTCATTGTTAATTGGGGTGTGTGTAAGTGCTTAAAAAGAGGGTTAAAATAATTGGAATATTGATTTTCGTATTGAATTTGTGAAGTAATTATCTAATCGGGGTGTCTGAGGTCTTGCATTATTTACGATACACTTTGTATCTAAATAAAAATTAGCACGAGCGTGTCACGTTGCAGCAATTACCTGACTGAAGTGAGTTAGAGCGTATGCACTTTAACGCGTGCTACAAAATTTGGGTTGTCTTCTCTAGAACGTAGTACACTCAACTTTATGTTTTTTTTGACCTGGACAAATAAGTGATTTTTGACTTTGAAGTTTGACCTATTCTCTCTTACCTAGATAAATAAAAAAGGGCTTTTTGTGAGGCGGTATAGGTATAGTAAATATACTATCTTTTTTATGAATATGATCAAACTCTGCTTACCTTCGGCGACTTTTTCATAATAGTAATATTGGGGCCCTTCTCTTTTTGTTCTAGAATCTAAAAAATAAGACAGTATATAACATATAACCCATTCTCTATACGGGGACAGAGGTTTTTTGTTTGTGAATGATCTGTGCTGTTGACTTGGGGCCTTTACAGCTACACCAGGTGAGAAGGCGAGCGTGTAACAACTTCGCTGCAGCCGGAAGGGCAAGAGGGCAAGAAGCTCAAAGCTGCTTCAAGGAATAACGGCCTCGGCTCGAATTGTCGGTGTAGAGGATGGTATATATTGGGTGTCGTGGCGTTGTTCTTTGCTCCGGCTGGCGGGCAAGGGATTCTTTGACTTCGCCGGAGAGTTTAGTGTCTAATTCTATGTGCGACATTTGTGTTCGAAGGGATGTTTGGGCCAACATGACCGGAGCGCTTAAAACATAAAACTTTAAAATTTTGAAAATCTCTAATTCAAATAAATCATAGCTAAGACCACGGTTTTTTTTTATTTGAATGGTGACTTAACGGAGTCAAGTCTCTTTTAAAACAAAAAAAAAAATTAAAACCGGTTCCTCCGTTCACCAGCTCCGATGACACAGACAGACACACAGATACAACGATACACAGATTCACAGACATACTGATACACAGATTCCTAGATACACTAATACACGAGTCAAACTTTAAATAACACCCTCTTTTTGTCTTTGTGTCGGCAGTCAAAAATACTTACTGCTAACTTTTTTAAAGCCATTTCCAACAGCATGCTTCTGGGAGACTGAAACAATTTTATACTCACTTTACTTATTACTGCATAATTTTACAGAACATTACTTGGATGGGTAACGCGTGGCACAAATCTCAAGAAATCATAAACAAGAAAATGCAATGGTTCATTGAACTATTTTGGTGAAATGTGATCATGGAAGAAAAGAAATGAAAGCGGGATAAATACGGTCGAAATACGAACTCTGTGGAAGATGTGCGGAGTCAAGCTGATCGACCGTATTCGTAGTAAGAAAGCGTGTAGGTATGAAAGATAGTATCGATGTAAAGATGAGAAAGGCTATGTTTTGGTGGTTCGTTCATATAGAAAGAACATCGGAAGATAGAATGACATAACGGGTATACAATGCGGGAGTGGAAGAATGTAGGAACCTGGAAAGACCTAGACTGTCATACCATGACCAAATAAACCGTGTCTTATCTGACGGGCAAGTCAAGAGTCTCCATAACCGACGCGCATGTATGAGAGTGGAGGAAGCCAGAGAGGTGTGCAAGGAAAAAACCTGTTGGAACTCTATACTCTCTGCCTACTCCGATCTGGCGTGATGATGTAGATACTTAGATAGATAGATCATGTGCAATTATATCACTTACAGATCCACCGGGAATAGGTGTTTCTACTTGTTGCGCCTCAGGCCCAGATCTCAAAATAGAATTCATAACTTGTGGATTCTGAAATAAAGCATAAAATCCATTAATTTCATCGCAATTTTATTTAAAAAGGCACAAAAAGCAGAACTTTTGTATGCAAAGTGCTAGATTGGACACACTGAACCACATGACAATTTTACTAAAGTTGCAGTATAAATCATTTTGAAACTTAAAATAAAAGTACACTTCCAAAGAAAAAACCGTCACTCAATGGAAGCGTGATTCAGTTTGCATCATCTAGTAGTACTAGTACCCTGATCGACATAAGAAGTTTGACTTGACAGATAAAACAGGAAAATAAATATTGTCTTTAATAAACGACATTTGGTTTACGTCACGCATCTTTCAAATTTAGGTCATTAAATCTTCAAACTTCCTAACCTGACACTACTACAGATGAATACTTTCTTTAAATAAGATGTAATTTTAGTCGTCCTTGAGCGAAAGGCCAGGTGGATTGGATACACCGTTATGCTTATTGTTCACTGGTAGAAAAAGTAATAAAAAGAACACTTCAATTTATTTATTTTATCAGACAACAATATGGTCTATTATCGGTTAGTAAGCTTAAGATTTAAGTCTTAGTAAGATATAATTTAGCGATGGGCGATTGTTACAAAAAAAACTATCGAATGAATCGATAATTGTAGTTACACATATTCGAATGTCGATTCATTCGTCCTCACAAAAATACAATCGAATAACAATCGACGAACGAATGAAAATCGACGGTGCGTTGCTAACGCACAGGGTACAATCGATACGGGGGGAACGTTTTGATTGTTAGCAATAGTTTTTAGTTGATCGGTAATTTCTTTCGGTGAAGGTCATGTCGATAAGGGGTTATGTTGGAAATATCGACTGAATTATAGATAAATATAAAACAAATCTAACGTAATTATATTCACTATATCTACCCTGCAGGAGATCTAGCGTGATGATAGATTACCACAAATTTCAAAGTATTTTTATGTATTATACGCATTTACTAATAGTAGTACACTTATTTACTAATAGTAAATAAGTATAATTTATAAAAATATTTATGGAATTAATTTTCTATAAGTATTACATATATGTACATAAATTATTATATAAAAAATAAGCCCCGATTCAAATCTATTAAGAGCGATGCCAAAACAACACAACAATCGACGGTGCGTTCGTTTCGTCTGTCGATTGCATACTTGTTACTAAAGTTACGAGCGCGGGGTCGAAACGCTGAGCAACAATCTAACAGTCAACCAACAATCGAAGCATTATGATTGTCATTCGATTGTATTCGAATAAACGGAACAATCGAATGATTCGATTGTTTTTAGTAATAATCACCCATCGTTAATACAATAACAATTAAATATAGAATTCTATTTCCACAATGAAAATATACATCCAAATCAGATACCATTACCAGATCAGTTCAGGGTGTATATAACCGTCCTCTAATTTATATACCTAATAAGTGGAAAGTTCACCCTCTTTTCTAACCTACCCACTATAAAGGAGTCGTATAGAAGGTCGTATAAAGGAGTCTAACTATTACTTTTAGAATACTCTTATTGCTGCCACGAATGTGATTCAATAAGGAGGTTGTTCATTTTCTCCAGATAGCATCAAAGCCATCGAGCTTCATAGCCTCGCTTCAGCGAACATAGCTGATACACTGTAGCATCCCGGCAACCCAATCAGCGCCCTTAGAACGAGATAATATTGTAGGCGCTGGACAGTTAGCGATTTCAATGTCCAGTTAACCCACAGACTCCCCGTGTGGAGGGTCTGTCAAAATGCCTTGAACAAGGTGATTTTGACTTCCCTACCACATCGAGCAAACCTGCGTGCCAGCATATTACATCTCACCGCCAATGCCCTGCGCTCCCACTCAATGACGTCGATGACTAGATAATTATAGGCACTGATCCTTTTTAGCTGTACCCCGTTTAAAGTAACGGGTGGAAGTGTATCCGAGTTCTTTCCAACGGCATTAAAGACCAAATATTCACTTTTGTCAACATTGTACGACAATCCATGACTCAGTGGGTAGTTCTGGCAGATAAGCAATAATTTCCTGAGAGCCCCGACTGTTGGTGCCAGTACTTCAATAAGTAACATCTACCTACTGACCTCTCCGAATATACCGGCCAGCTGACGAACCGCGTCCCCCGTCAATATCATTTCGCGCTTGTTATAGGTTAAAAGTTTGTTTTTTAATGCACTTAATTAGTATTGTAGATGTTACTTCTTTAAATGTTGCTTTTTTAGTTCTTTTTAGTTCCAATAAACAGTAGGCATTTGATACCTGGGCTTTTGGTCCAGAACGACAAAAATTACATCGTGTATATAAAATTCCGATGTGCGCATGTTCGTAATTCTTACTTACCGAGTTCTTTGATTTAAGCGAATATTACACATGAAATAAAACTATTTTTCGGATTTTATCGCGGTTTATTTTTAATGGGAAAGGGAAGGACAGTCCTTCCCGTGACCATTGGTGCTGCAAAGCACTCGAAACGTCGGGAACTTAAATATCAAAAAATTATCAAGCAACAACATGACTATCACATTCAACGCGACCTCTGAGATAAACTTTAACCGTTTGGAAAAACAATGAATATACATAATTACCCCCATATTTGGCACCGTAGGCATTATAGCCTGAAGGGATTGCTGAAAATTGAATAATTTGTTAGTAATTTAGCCCTGTCTTTTAGCTGTTCCTAAACTTTTAAGATCCATCAGCTGGACAGGCTCATTGACAATTGACAGTGACAGGCGCATGGTCTGTGTTACAGTCCTACAAGAATCTTTTGGCCTGCAGCCGAACCGAATCCGAACTAACGCTGATAGTTACAGAGTTGCCGTTTTTACCCAAGTTCTTTTTTTAATTAGTAGCCGTGCGGAACCACCTGTTGAAATATCTCCTTGGAAGTAAAAACATTTTACTAAATGGTTGTTAAATTAAATGTCATCTACGTGTCAAAAGATCCTTGTCGCGCTGTACGTCATTTTAAACTAATGGAAAAATCAGTTTAAAGTTCTTCAGTTCCGTCATTTTGCTAGATTATCCATCTGATAAGGAGCGGTCACAAAGAAGTGTGTCATGCTGAGGCCTTTTTTGATTTTGGTTATCGTATTTTAGCTTGCGAACAGACTTAGTTTCATTTCCTTTTATTTTGTGTAGTAACTGATACCAGGCTCTTCAGATACATTTCATAGAAATTGGTTGGTCTAAAATTTTACAATTTTATATATCATTTTGGGCGCTCCGGGTGATGAAATATTTTTATATAGGAGTCATCATAAATATATGAAGTAGCTAAAAACATAAAAACATCAAATCTTTTCTTGATCTCCACCCCAATAAGGGTCCATCTAAAATAATTACAATATTGAAATAGAAAAATCCTAATCATAAAAGTAAATAATAACATTTTTTGGTAACTGGTTTAGAAACTATATATGTATATATTAGTACTAAATATATATATTGATCGGACAGAATTACCTACATACACTCACGCCTTTATCCCACTGGCATATACGGAGACTAAAGTTTGCCACATTCTACAATTCTGACACACCTCTTTTGCCATCTGAAACTGTCTGATTTCTCTACTGAACGACATGTTTGACAAACTAACTATGAATAATCAAGAGATCGCGAAATATAATTCAGTAAAACAAAAGTGTGGATTGGTTGGTCAAAGTAACAGATAAAGTGCTCTAAAATGCCACACTTAAGTGGCAGTAGGCAGAAAAGTTCTCGAGTAACGACCACAAGAAAACGTAGAGTGGACAAGCCAAGATGGACTAAACTGGTAATGTTTGTAGGCAAAATCTGGATGTGTGTACCATGAGCGGTCGGTGTGAATATTTGGCAAGGTCTGTGACCGGCAGTGGACATTTTTGGATGATGATGATGGAAAATGAAATACGAACAAATAGTCATATTTAGCCCCTACACTTGGCTTGCCAGGTTCTATACCTGGAAACGATTGATGAAATTTTAAGTTAATAGCTTCTAGAATTCAATCTCAGGATCTAATGATCCACCAGCCATACCATACGCCACAGGACGGATGAGGCAATCTAATGATAACTTATTTTATCTTAGAAAATAATAATACTTACACCCATATTTGGCATGCTAGGTCCCATACCTGGAAATGATCGCTGAAATATTTTTAGCAGCAGTTAGTATCTAAAGGACGAATCCTGAGTTTTTTTGTCACATAAGTTGCTTAAGTGACTCTGAACCACCACCACCATGGATCGTAACTCAATGGAACAAAAGTGTAAGTAGGTTAACTGTAGGTTACTGTATATTTTTCAAAATAATAGTTTTTTATTACCAAAAATAAGTAATAATAATTACCCCCATACTTGGCATATTAGGTTGCAAACCTGGAAAAGATTGCTGAAATTTAAATCAGTAGTTAGTATCTTATGGACGAATCCTGAGTTTGTTTTGTTCGATAAGTTGCTAAAGTGACCCTGAACCACACCACCATGGATCGTAACTCAATGGAACAAAAGTGTAACTAGATTTACTATAAGTAACTGTAGATTTGTTTAAATAATATTTTTAACTACTGCAAATAATTATTAATAATTACCCCCATACTTGGTATATTAGGTTGCAAGCCGGGAAAAGATTGCTGAAAATATAATGATCTGTTAATAGCTTCGTGGGGATTATTCAGGTGTTTAATGCATCTGTTTAGTTAGCAATGTTACTGTGAACAATATCTTGGATCATAGCATAATGAATTAAGCTATTTACTCTAATATGTAAGTAGTTAATATTATATAAATACGGATTATTATTTTTATTCAAACGATTTCTTTATAAAAGAATAATAATTATAATAAATAGTTACCCCCATACTTGGCATGCCAGATCCCATGCCTGCAAATGATTGCTGAAAGTATAATAATCAGTTAACAGTTAATGGTTGAGTTTTATGTGTCAATTATGCTAAGGGCACTGTGAACTATGTATGAATCATAAAAGAATGAAACAGAGGTGTTAACTCCAATATGCAACAAATAAACAAAATAATATATTATTGTATTTCGACTGCCTCGTTGGTCTGGTGGCAAAGCGCATCGCTTTGTGATCACGAGGTCCTGGGTTCAAATCCTAGGTCGGACAAATAGTCTTAGTAGTCTTTCTAACGAAAAATTCCCAGTATCAGTCCGGAGTCTGGAATTCTGCCCGGTATATGGCAATAGGCTCGCCCCCTATCACATAGGACCTAACATCGTCGGCGAAACGTGGGTGTACTCAGTACACCTCTGCCACCCCCTCTGGGGAATATAGGCGTGACGGTGTTTTTTATTGTATTTATTACTTTTTTATAAAAAAAAATAATAGTTACCCCCATACTTGGCATGCCTGTTTGCATGCCTGGCAATGATTGCTGAAAGTATAATCATTAGTTAACAGTGAATGGTTGAGTTTGGTGTGTCAGTTATATTACTGAAGTCACTGTGAACTATGTATGAATCATAAAAGAATGAAACAGAAGTGTTTAGTCCAACTTGTAATAAATACACAAGATAATATATTCTATATCATCACGCCAGCTCCCTCGCGGGGTAGGCAGAGAGTACAGAGTTCCAACAGGTTCTTTCCTTACATACCTCTCTGGCTTCCTCCACTCTCATAGTTCGTCTCATACACACTCGCCGGTTACGGAGACTCTTGACTTGCCCTTCAGCTAAGACACGGTCTATTTGGTCATGGTAAGATAGTCTAGGTCTTCCCCGGCACCTACATCCTTCCACTTTCGCATTGTATATCTGTTTTGTCATTCTTTCTTCTGGCATCCTTTCTATATGCCCGAACCAACGGAGCATACCCTTTCTCATCTTTACACCGATACTATCTTTCATACCTACTCGCTTTCTTACTACGCTGTTGCGAATACGGTCGGTCAGCGTGACTCCGCACATCTTCCGCAGAGATCGCATTTCGACCGCATTTATCCTGCTTTCGTTCTCCTTCTTACATACCCAACTCTCACTGCCATATAACAGCGTTGGGACAAGCACTCCGTTATGCATGGCCAGCTGCGCCTTTTGGCTTAAGTGCCGGCTCCCAAGTAGCCTTCCCATCGCACCATTCACTCTATTACCTGCATTCACTCTTCTCTCTATATCAGCGGTGTATTTCCCATCCTTACTGAAGGCGCATCCAAGAAATACAAACTCATTCACTTGCTCCAGCACATCGTTACCAACCACAATCCATGCATTCGTTCTGGTTTCTTCCCGTTCAAAAACCATAATTTTGGTTTTCTTCACATTCAAATGTAAGCCATTGTTCATGCAGTCGTCTCTCATAACTGTGACTAGAGTTTGCAGATCAGTGGCTGTTGGCGCTATCAAAACCGCGTCATCTGCATACAATAGGTGGTTTATCACTAGATCACCCATTTTTACCCCTTCAGTCATCGCACACAGTCTTTGAAGACTTTTATACAGATACACTATAAACAGTCTAGCGGACAACACGCAACCCTGCTTGACGCCGATTTTAACGTCAAACCAAGGTGACATGTTACCACCCACCCGTACGCATGCCTTGCTGTCCACGTAGGTGGACTGGACGGCTCGCAACAGGGTGCCGTTTATACCATACTCTGGCAAAATGTCCCAAAGTCTCTTTCGCACGACTCTATCAAACGCCTTCTCCAGGTCCACAAAACCGCAGAAAACCTTCCGGCCTACTGCCAGATGCTTTTCTACGATGTTGCGGAGGGAGAAAACTTGATCCGAACATCCTCTTCCAGACCTGAAACCTCCCTGTGCCTCACACAACACTCCATCGGACTTCTCGCGCATTCTCCGTTCAATAATTTTACCATACACCTTAGCTGCCAAGCTGATCAAACTGATGGCCCTGTAATTGGCGCAGTCATATTGTGAGCCCTTGCCTTTATACAATTGTATTTATTAAAATATTTTTTTTATAAAAAATAATAGTTACCCCCATACTTGGCATGCCAGGTTGCATGCCTAGCAATAATTGCTGAAAGTTTAATTATCAGTTAGTAGTTTTGTGAAGACAATCCCTGAGTTTTATTTATGTTACTAAAGGGAATTTGAACAGACTATAGATCAAGGATTGTAACTCAAATGAACAAATTTGTTGTAAAGTTTACTTTAAATGTAGTTAATATATGTATTACATATGTCACGCCTATATTCCCCAGAGGGGGTGGCAGAGGTGTACTGAGTACACCCACGTTTCGCCGACGATGTTAGGTCCCATGTAATAGGGGCGAGCCTATTGCCATATACCGGGCGCAATTCCAGACTCCGGACTCATACTGGGAATTGTTCTTTAGCAAAAACTACATTTGTCCGACCTAGGATTTGAACCCAGGACCTCGTGATCACAAAGCGATGCGCTTTGCCACCAGACCAACGAGGCAGTCAAACACAACAGTATTACATATGTATTTATAATTAAAGAATAATACTTACTCCCATACTTGGCATGCCAGGTTGCATGCCTGGTAATGATTGCTGAAAATATAATTATCAATCAGTAGGTTTTTGCGAAAGATTTCTGAATTCGATGTGTCGATTACGTTACTAAAATTGTTACATCTTTTTAAATTATCATGGATTATTTTTCATATTTACGCGAATATTAAATATGAAATTTAAATGAAACTAATTTCTGATTTCATTGCGTTTTAGTCCTTCCCTTGATCAAGTATAAAGTACACGAAACTTCAGGAGATTGACATTAAAAATAAACTGCTAAAATATCAAAAATTAATAGTTATTTTTCATGAACTACTGTTTTTGTTAAAATAAGTTAAAAGTTACCCCCATATTTGGCATCCCAGGTCCCATGCCTGGAATTGATTGCTGAAAATTGATTAATCAGTGAGTACTAGTGTCAGTTACGTGTACAGTAAGACGCTTAACATTCTTAGATTATTAAATGACTTGCACTCTTTTGTTTTGTATTAAATTAATTAATTTGGTATTGACAATGTCCATCAACATTTGTAAAATGAACAGTATTACTCAATTGAAAACGCTGAGAGTGTCATGCGCCTTATGCTGGTGACTGTACTAAAGTGACTCTGATCATCATATGGATCGTTACTCAATTGAACAGGTGTATGGTTACGTTTACTGTAATATAGAGATATCGTTTTATTTAAAAAAAATTAATACTTACCCCCATACTTGGCATGCCAGGTCCCATGCCTGGATCTGATGGCTGAAAAATTTAAGCATCAATTAGTAGGTTCATGTCAGTTACGTTACTAAAGTGACTCTGATCAATCTATGGATCATGGTTCACTGAATGGATGTATGTAAAAAAGGTATTATATGAATTCCAGTAATTATATTTATATAGAGATTACTGAGACGCTCGTAGCGCTGTGCGACCGCGGTATTCTTACCGATTACCAAGGTTAAGCAGCGTTCGACTCGGTTGGCCCGAGATGGGTGACCGTTTGTGGCATTTTTATATTCAAGCGTCTCCGTGCTTCGGAAGGCACGTTAAGCCGTTGGTCCCGGCTACCACTTAATGTGGTAGTCGTTAAGCCGAGTTGGAAGCGTCATAGGCGGCTTGATAAGTTCCAACAGCAGGTGGCCACAAACCTGCCTCCACCAATCCGCACTGAGTCCGCGTGGTGGAGTATGACCTAATCTCTCTCACCTCGATTTGTGAGAGAAGGCCTTTGCCCTGCAGTGGGCAGTATAGGCTGACATTATTATATTATATATTTATATTATTACTGGAAGTCAAATAATACCATTTTTAACAAACGTGGACTACGTACAAGGAATTACTAGAGTTACGATATACTAGAAATTATTCCTAATTATTTACACAAAGCAATAATAGCCTAGTGGTTAGACCGTTGGACTGAAATTCAGAGATCTCAGGTTCAAACCTCTGTTGTTTTCGTAAGCATGTTCGTATTAAAAAAATAATCATCACTTGCTTTAACGGTGAAAGAAAACATCGTGAGGAAACTTGCATGCTTAAGAGTTTCTCGAAGGTGTGTGAAGTTCGCCAACCCGCACTGGGTCAGCGTGGTGGACTATGGCCTAAACCCTCTCAGTTTGAGAGGAGGCCCGTGCCCAACGGTGAGACAGTTTCTTAACATTGACGATTTAGCGCAGTGGTTAAGAGCATAGGCTTGAGCCTGCCTTAAGGCAGAGCGGCTGCTCTGCCCACTGTCGCGGGTTCGATTTCCGCACGGGACAAATCTTTGTGTGATCCACAATTATTTGTTTCGTTATGGGTATTTGTGTATGTGAATTTTCATGTCTATAAACGCACCTACGCCACCGGAATAAATCCTAGTGTGGGGCTACGTTCTAAAAAAAAACAGTGCTAATAATATTACTATATATGTACACAAACACCCAGGCAAAACAAATATTTGTGGGTCACACAGAGATTTGTCACGTGCAGGGACCGAACTTGCGAACACTCAATCCAGTGGGCGGGGCGACTCAAGCTTTTAACAAAAGGAAAACCAGTCTAGTTTTGGTAGACTTTTAAAACTTTTTGATAAGCATTTTAAATCGAGATTGCCGCGTTGGTCTAGTGGCAAATAATGTGCTTTGCGATCACGAGGTCCTGGGTTCAAACCCTAGGTCAGACAAATGTAGTTTTTCTGTCGAAAAACTAATAGCATCAGTTCGGAGTCTGGAATTGTGCCCGGTAGACGGGAATAGGCTCGCCCCCTATTACATGGGACCTAATATCGTTGGTGAAAAGTGGGTGTACACGTCTCTTCTACCCCCGCTTGGGTAATGTAGGCGTGAAGGTGTTTATTTTATGTTATAGATATCTATAGGTAATATGTTGTAGACACAGCGGGTGATGATCCTCATAGCATATCTTACTCTACGAACATCATCGCTCTAACTAGCCACAAACCAGGTAGACTTAATAATTTATGGATGTTTTGGATAATTTAAGATTTGAAATACAACTATTTTACGGATTTTATCGCGGTTTATTTTTTATTTTTAGTTCCCGACGTTTCGAGTGCTTTGCAGCACCCATGGTCACGGGAGGGACTGAGGTGTTAGACGTCCAAAAGGCATAGTTGTTCCGGGGCACCCTCAAACTTCTTAATTATTTTTGTTGTTGTTGGTCCGATCTACGCAAAATGAGCTCACGGTGTCTTGAGGTCTTGCAGTGTTATGCTTGGTTTTGGATTTGATTATATTAATTACCGGATCCCAAGTCGATGGAAGCACCCAGCCATCTTCTCTATTAAAATTAAGATGTTTTTTTAATTTCAATAGCCTCGTGAACCATCCTTGGTAGGAATCGGTGTTGTTTCACGAGGATTTGTGGTCTATCAAATCTGATGTTATGGCGGGTGCGATCAAAGACATATTCACAGACTGCAGACATCTTTGAGCGACGGTGTTTTGGGTCAGCTATGTGTTCTTCAACCCGAGTTTTTACTGGTCTTTTTGTTTGTCTTATATAAGAAAGACCACATTCACTATCAAGCTTGTATACTCCTGCATCTTGTAGAGGGATCTGACACTTGACAGATGATAAAAATTGACATTTTATAAGCCGCCGAAGAACATCAGTCAATTTTATTTCATGTGTAATATTCGCGTAAATCTAAGAACTCAATAATTTAAGATTTTATTATCAGATGTTTTAATGCTCTGACCAGTGATATAGATATTGATTTATTCAGTTGCTCCATAAGTCAGCTTAAAGCAGCCAAGCGACAATTTTTTTTAAGACCAACTAAAAGGTAATGGAGACTTTTTTTTGCATATTCGAATCTATTTTTCTTGTGTTTTTCGTACATTTATATTTATTTTATTCTTTCTTTTAGATACTACCAGCGCAATCTTAAAAATATCCATATGTCACTGTAATAGTTGTCTAAGTACCTCTTATACCATACTAATAAATAAATAAAATAAGCCTTAGTGTTGAGTATGGTTAAGTAGTAGCGAGTTGGATATCGCTACAATGGAACATATGCAAATACAAATATTGCATACATAGACTGCTAAAAATATAACCCGTCCTTTTCCGTCGTCGGGTAAAAAAGTTACCTCTGTGTCCTCCTTTCTATTCCAATAGGCTTCCATCTAAAATTATAATAAAATCAAAGATTTTTACATAACAAAAAAAAATACTATAAATTATTCCTGTGTGGAATGATTCCTGGGTCGTGGGTGTGTTTACAATTCATATACACACACCCAGACCAAAACAAATATTTGTGGGTCTCACAAAGATTTGTCCCGTGCGGAAATCGAACCCGCAACTACTCGATCCAGTGGGCAGAGTACCTTAATAAGCTCATAACCAGTAAATCAAGTAGACCAGTGTGGTACTAACATTTCACTTTCATACAGCAAAAATCTTTAAAAGTTCCTGTACCTGATCCCTTGAATTAATTTACTACCTAGTCCATTAATGTAATACAAAAGCATCCTAAACTGTCCCACTGGTGGACAAATAATTTCCCTTACAAATCGAGGTGAGCGCGACGCAAGCGCTCGGCTACGTTCGGTCGCGACGTTTGCCGTCGCTCTGAGCGGGGCTGCGCTGTGTGGCGTCCCGTTCAGTACATTGAAACTCCCCAAGCCGCGCCACTGTCATACTCCCGTCGCACTGCGTCGGCAGTGTGGCAAAACCTTAATTATTTAAGGAGCGTTTATCAACGATCGCCATTTTTTTATCCTGTAAGTCTAATAAAAATGTTAAATAATAAACTTAAAAAAGCGTGTTAAAACAAGATCATCGAGGGCGATGTTACTGGCAAAAGATCAACCTCTAGAGCGATCGAAAAGTCAATTTTAGTACGATTCAGTGAAAATAATAGTTACCCCAACACTCGGTATGCCTAATTTTTCCTGGATCATTGCGTCTATTCGAGGCTAAAACATGAACAATAATAAATGTTAATATCACACCAGCGTTTTCCTCATATATGTGACGACGACCCGTTTTGAGGGCCATCTAGTGAAGGTCGAGTCACCGGCCATGAATAAATAGGCTCTTATATTATATCTTTCGGCTTTATCAGCCCAGTTCCTATTCATCAAAACCTCTTTTTCATTAGTCTAGGTTTCTTTCCAGTTTTCAATAGGTTTTTCGCTTGTTGAAGTCGGTTCACCTTTTATTTGTCTTCATTTCAGCAGTCATTATTCATTGTGCCATTGTTTGATTACAGTCGAGCTTAGCCTTTACTTGTTAGATCTACCTTCGCTTACAATTCTTCCAATAATATAATGATGATATCAGCCTATACTATCGCACGTGGTCTCTTAGAATAGGTTTCATAAAAAAACTCCGAGTTACTCTTAGCTTTGGAAAGAGCTATGCTCTGCGGTTCTCTACGTGATCGAATAAGGTATGAAGAGATTCGTAAAACAACCAAGGTCACCGATAGCTCATAGGATATCGCGCGAATATCAGACGCGCGTTGGGCCAGAAAGATTATAGAGTGGAAACCACAGATTGGCAGGCACAGCGTGGGATGGCTGCTTGGCAGATGGACCGACGATCTTATGAACATTTCAAAAGGTCGTTGGATGCAAGTGGCATCGGACCGATTGCGCTGGAGAGCGATTGAGTGACCTATGTTCAGCAGTGGACAAGTATAGGCTGAAATGAATGTTGATGACTTGACCTGACTTGACTATGACCACTGCTCGGCAAAAATCTTCTCTCACATATCGAGGTGAGAGAGATACACTGAAAAAAATACTTACGGTTTTAGATTCAGTTTTCTGAAACAATTTTTATTTATGTTAAAACCATAATGTATGTATTGCACTACTTTTCTGTGAATAATTCTTTCCATGATTTTTTTTACTCTTATAATAAAAAAAAAAAAAAAAAACGCCGTAACACATTTATTCCCCAAAAGGGGGTGGCAGGAGTAGACCCCTAGCGAAACCTTAAAAGTGGGTGTCATAGTCGACGCAGCTCGACGGGAGCGCGACGGTGGCGTTACCTGGGGGGTTGTAATGTACTGAAATGTATGGGAGACGTCACACAGCGCTACTAGGCTCGGCGCGACGGATGTGTCACGACCGGCCGCCGTCGCGCACGTCGCGATTACAGACGAAGCACAGCGGGAGAGAGAAGACGTCACGTGCACGAGCGAGACGCCGTCACGCGTTCGAGCGGGATGCTAGTATTATTTGATGCTATTAATTATCACATTGCGACATATACATGAGGCTGTAACGCGTCGCACTCGATGTGAACATAGATTTATTATAAAAACGGATTCGTCCTCTGCAAAAAAAGTGACAACAAGGATACTCACCTAGACCCCTACGACTTTTTCTAAGGGTGACCATACATGGGTATTTTTAGGGACTTATTAATTAAATTCAGTCAAGCTATTTATTTTATACAAAATTTTGTTACATACGGTAAGTAAATAAATGCCAAATAACACGTGAAGTACTTACTTTATTAAGTGCTATACTCACAAGATCAATACGTCAAATACACAAAATACATTGATAGTAGATTGCAACTACCAATTTGTACGGACGACGACCTGATCCAGTGGTTGATCAAAAGTCGGGTTGGGAAAGTCTCTCTGTAACCATAAAAATCCGTTTGGGTCTTAGTATTCGTGTATGTGAATCTCATATCTGTAAACGTACCTACGACTCAGGTATAAATCCTAGTGTGAGTTATCTATAAAAACAAATCGCATAAATAATCGCTGAAGTCCATATTTCGTTATACACCATACTTTATGTATAGAACGCATTTGAAACATATCATAAATAGCTATAGTCCGAATAAATACTTCATTATGGTCACCGTACTGCATCGTAATGGGTGCGAGCAAGACACCGGACTCCAGGTTGTTGCTCTTACTCATCATGGTTTCTCGAGTTATTTAAATCTCAGAAAATTCAGTGTTGTGGATACAAGTCAGAGTTTAATTTAGCAATAGTTTGATATTACTCAATCCGTTTTGGATAATAAATCTATGTATGCGAAGCACGGCAGGAACGAGACACCGATACACGTACGAGCGGGACGCTAGTATTATTGTTTGAATTTTAGACGTTGACAGCGACAGGCGGTCGCCCGGCCAGCCGGCGCGACGTCAAGCCTGTAGTGTGACGCAAAGGTGTGACGTGCGCACCGCGCTGCTGTTCGCCGGAGTCGCGCCAGCGCGTACCCCTGTCTCACCCCGTCGGCTATGTGACGAAACCTTTAGCCAACGATATTAGGTCCCATGTAATAGAGGGCGTGCCTATTGCCATATACCGGGCACAATCTAATAAAAAAACATACATAGACTCACGCCTTTATCCCACTGGGGTAGGCAGAGACTACAGTTTGCCACATACTACAATTCTGACACACCTCTTTCGCTACATCTACGTTCATACATTTCCGTCTATTAAGAGTGCTACGCACTTGACACTTTTCCAAGAGACTATTAATTTGTTCGTGATAAGTTGTCCTTGGGCGACCTCTTCCGACGCTTCCACTCACATTTGCTCGATATGTCCGTTTCGTTAGCCGCCTGTCACACATCCTCTCCTCATGCCCAAATATCTAATAATGCTAAAAAATAAAATACTCAAAATAATACAAACACACAATAGCTCTATAATCTGCCAGTGACAAGTTCGTTGTTGATTCGACTCGTCTCCGTGCTTCGGGTGGCACACTAAGCCGTTCGTCTCCGTAACCACTTCCTGTGGTAGTCATTGAGCCAAGTTATAAGTGGCTTTGTGGCGTGGTAGCTTTATAAGTGGCTTGAAAAGGTCCAACAACAGATGCTCACAAAGCTGCCTCTAAAAATTCGCATTAGATCCGTGTAGTGGCGTATGACCCATTCTCTTTGACTTCGATTTGTGAAAGTGCCTGCCAAGAAGTGCCACAGCATTGGTTTACGTCATATTAATTACAATAAATACCTTAGTTTTTAATAGATCTCTTGAATACATCTGAAACATTGATTTATATTAATAATCAGAGCTCTCCTAATTAATATTCCTTAATTCATTAATTATGTATAGGCGCTCACAGCGTTGCAACATCACGGTGCTCTTACCGGTTACCAAAATTAAGCAGCGTTCGTTTCGGTCGGCTTGTGATGGGTGACCGTCTCCGTTCTCTGGAAGCCACGTTAAGCCGTTGGTCTCGTTTACTATTTTATTCGTCGTTAAGCCAGTTTGGAAGCCTTACATCGTGAAATGTTTGTGTAATGGTATTCTTATGCCCCTGGAGTGGCATTGTGCATTGGCATCTTTTCACTAAATTATCGTTATCACTAGTGACCCACCTTCCTCTTGAATTACTTCGTCCATTGGTGAAAGCCGTATCCGTTCGGTAGTTATTGAGTTTATCGCGTTCAGACAGACAGACAGTCAGACGCGGCGGGGGGACTTTGTTTTATAATATGTAGTGATAGTAGTCAATAAGGGCTTTAATGGGGTACGTAATATTTCGATATAAACGATTGAACTCTTTGATACAAATGTTCGTCTTTTATAGAAGACACTTACCGCCCACTTGTGAATATCTTTTTCATACTGGGGAGAACAAAATAGCATGAATAAACATTATTAGGTTACATTCCAAGCGGGAGTAGCAGATGTGTTTTGTATATATCGCTACGACGACCGGCTTGGTATAATTCTATAGGTTTCACCACATAGTCGACGCAGCGCGACGGAAGCGCGACGGTGGCGCGGCTTGGTTAGTTGTAATGTACTGAAATGTACGGGAGACGCTACACAGCGCAGCCTCTACCGGCGCGACGGCAAACGTCACGACCCGCCGCCGTCACGCTCGACGCGATTACAAACCAAGCACGGGGGAAGCGAGACTCCAATACGCGTGCGAGCGGGTCGCTAGTATTGGGCGGCCGCCCGGCCGGTGCGACGTCGCCATCACAGTGTGACATGTGTACCGCGCTGCCGACCGCCGACCAAGGTTAGCCGAGAACTTCCGTTTCGCTCCTGTCGCACTCCGTCGGCTATTCGACCAAACCTTCATTGTATGTCACAACAGCAACATGCAACGTAACATATTCGCAATAAATCATTTGATTTGACCTGTACGCCTTCACTTTTTACTCATGACCTTCACCAGTTCTTCGGTCCATCTTGTATCATTGCCCACTCAAATCTTCCGGTGCGTGGTCGCCACTCGAGAACCTTTCTGCCCCAATTTTACGAGAGATGTACCCCATCCACTGCCACTTAAGGGCCCACTACAATTGCCGCCGCCACGGGCGACCATGTCTCAGTACTATATGCTATCACTGGCAACCCGCACTGGTCAAAGTTTTTAAGCTATCTATACAAACTGTTGTTTATAAAAGACTGAGAACTGAATTGTTCTACATTACTTAAAACTGGCTATGTTTGGTTTTAGTCCATATTTTTAGTAATACTCATTGGACGGTAAAAGTTTCGCCACATAGCCGAAGCAGCGCGACGGGAGCGCGACGGTGGCGCGGCTTGGTGAGTTGTAATGCACTAAAATGTACGGGAGTCACACAGCGCAGCCCCGCTCGGCGCGACGGCAAACGTCACGACCGAACGCAACCAAACGCTTCCGTCGCGCTCCCGTAGCACTCCGTCGGCTATTTGACCAAACTTTTAATAAGTAATGCTATTCTGTAAGAACGTTTTGATATCTCGAAAGCTGAATCCGCGTTGAGCTATCAAATTCATATTCTCTAAAGCTCGACCGCGCCTATGGCGCCAGGGCGTCGAGTGCGGATGTGAAATGAACCCTCAAGCGTGAAATTGTTGACATTATACCTATATATTTGGTATTCGGTAAGGAACTTCTCCGCTCGATCGTCGAGTTTCGCATCTTTTGAAGCACGAATTTACATGTCATTTTAAAAGTCGTCCGAGAGGTATCGAGATTCGCGTGAAATAATAATTACTCTTAATAAATTTGCTATTAGCAACGTATGTTTCGTAGATTCGTTTTAATTAGTTTTATATTCTTCGGATTAATATAATAGTCGTCGCTAAAGTAGCGAAATTCGTGAATTATTTTTCACATAGGATGGGTAATGACAATTCTAATTGCCAAACAAAATTATACTTTATTCAATGGCAATAAGAGGCATGACCCGTTTCTATACTTAAGGTTTTATACCTTAACACTATTGAATTAAATATTAATTTCGTTTGGTAATTAGAACTGTCATACCCATCGTATGTTAAAAATACTATAAAATAATTTATTGGCGGACGTGTATGAGAGCGGGGAAATTTTCTATTTTGTTTGTTTTTTTATATTATATTCTTTTTTAATTTTGTTTCTAATGTTATGCCACTGCATTGCGACGGAAAAATATTGATAATAATCGACTAATCACTCAACCATATTATTAGATATGGAAGTGACCCACCCACCTAAAATAGCCATTGGTAACATAAGTTAAATTTAACACTATTCAACGTACATCATATAAGGATAAGTTAATATAACACACGCACTACGAGGCGCTCGTAGCGCTGTGCGATCGCGGTGTTCTTACCGATCACCAAGGTTAAGCAGCGTTCGACTCGGTCGACATGCGATGGGTGACCGTTTGTGGCATTTTCATATTTGAGCATCTCCGTGCTTCGGAAGGCACATTAAGCCGTTGGCCCCGGTTACCACTTAATGTGGTAGTCGTTAAGCCGAGTTAGAAGCCTTAAAGGCGGCTTGATAAGTTCCAACAGCAGGTGTCCACAAACCTGGGTCCATCCATCATTCCGCACTGGGTCCGCGTGGTGGAGTATGACCTAATCTCTCTCACCTCGATTTTTGAGAAAAGGCCTTTGCCCAGCAGTGGGCAGTATAGGCTGATATTATTATTAGGTTAATATAACACTAACAACCTCGATCATTTTCAATCTCACTTGTTTCCGTCACTGCGCTCGACGCTCACTCAGCTTGTATAAATTAAACAAACCAAACACTATACCATAGAGCCACCGCAAACTTAATTTCACCATATTATGCATATAAAATGTAATTTCCTATAAAAAACGTAGACAATTTGTTGCTAAAGCTATTGAATACATAATAACTTTAAATAATTAAGGTATTTCCGTAGAAAATGTATATACAAATAATATCGACATATTGTTCGATAGCGTTACATAGTCAAAGCTCGTTGATTCGAATCTCACTTCGCAAGTTCATGTTTACAGAATGCCAAACGAAGGTCAAGTGAGTTCAGTTTCGAAGTGATTGGGACTCGATATCTAAGCGACATTTTAGAGAATAGCACTACAGAATAACTTAATTGTAATGAAGAATACTCTATCACGCGGTAGATGTGTTGATAGTATTATATGCTTTCCTCGGCGCGACAGCGAGGGCTGGTCACCACAACTTGAAGCAATAGAACACATTTTAATTTATAAATTATTTTATATGAATTTGTGTTCACTTTGGTATTCGATCGGCAAGGGAGGTGCCTAACATGGCTCGCTCCATCGCTCGCTGTGCCACTTTAATTTTGTACAGGCTGCCTTATCCGAAGGCGGACTAAAGTTGATGATGTTGGTAATGAATCACAAGTTTTAAATGATGATGGGCAAGACACTGATGAGGCGTGAAGATGGCAGGTGGACTAAGGCCGTGACAGAGTGATGGCCCAGAATGGGATTCAGACCCATACCATCAGACCATCGGGTAGATGAAGCGATGACATCGTGGGAATGGCTGGCTGGATATTGAATAGATTACCATGGCCGGTCTGGAAGTCTTTAAATAGACTTCGGACTCGGGTCGGCCGTAGCAAACATATTCAGGTGGAGACTTAAAGACAATACCAATCTAAAGTGTTTGTGCGGTGTTACCTAAGCGATGGCCGACCTTACATCGTGCTCTGCATGACCCAGCACCTGCACGCGGAAGGATTTGATGAATGCCACCGACAATGCGGTCGAAGTAGCTGCGTTCTGGGCCGCCTGCATATAGATTCGACATGTTTGCCGTCGAAACAATAAGAAGAATAGATTAGCACAGGACCGGAACGAATTGCGTGATAAAGGAGAGGCCTACACTCAGCAGTGGGTAGGTACAGGCTGATTGATGATGATTATGTAGTGTCACTAATACAATTACTCCTGCAAGCTCCGAAAATACATATCAACAGTCTGAATATTTAAGCAATCCAAATTATGAAACTTACATCTTTCATAACATGTCCGTTGTGTTTCTCCTGAAAAATAAATCTGGACTTATATAGAATTCTTAGATTTACGCGAATACTACACATGAAATGAAACTATTTTGCGAATTTTGTCACGGTTGATTTTTAATTTCTCCACATTTCGGTCGTCGTCACACCTTTGTCCTTTCCGTGACCATGGGTGCTGCAAATCACTAGAAATGTCGGGAACTTAAAATTTGAAAATGAACGGTGATAAAATCCGAAAAATAGTTCACATTTTTCGTCATTCACATCTAGACTAATATATTAATAATAATAGTACACTTTATTGTACACCAGCAAAACATTAAATTACAAACAATTTATAAACAGTAAATAAGTACAAATGGCGGATAATAGACTAAGGTTACTAATGATGCCACATATACAACAATTTTATGTTAAAAAGACTTTTAACAAGCTATTAAGTAGCCAGATAATGGTGCACTTTTAAACGGTCAATCAAAATTAAATGTGTATACGAAATTTCGTGTGTATGGTGTTGGTCGTTGAGGAGTTACTTCGTCTAGAGCCAATCTTGGGTTCAGAAATAGATCATGCTCACTATATAAATACATTGTCATAGAAACTGAACCAACGTGTCAAAAAGAAGTTGTTTTAATTCCGCTTGCAAGATTTGACCTAAAGAAACTAACAAACATTGCAAGTTACGCCTATATTCCTAAAGCGGAGCATTAAGAATGGCAGAGGTGCTCTGGGGACGCTCATATTTCAACAACAATGTTAGGTGCCAGGGTAATAAGGGTTCTACTGCTGTCATTATCATAATCACCCGATAGGTGTCTACTTCAAGATATAGCCATTACGTAAGGTACAATTACAAACCCAACTTACAATATCTTTAAAAATACCCCAATAACGCTGCCCGATCTAGGATTCAAAGCCGGGACCTTTCGATCGCCAGCTTCACCAGCAACGAAGCAGTATAGAAACGAAACATTCACGGGTGGTAGGCTACGCCCGTGGCTAACCACCACCTTCCCAGTGAAGTTATGCCGCGAAGTGATTCAGTCTTATTCCAGCATGTAGCACGAAGTTGCCTTATGAGAAGACGGGACGGATTTGAAACGGTCTAACTTCCATCTCCTTGGCCAATGTCACAGTGATTAGACTATTACTGAGTCAACGAGCCACTACTTCGGCTCCTTCGTCACTTTTCATCAGGTAAGACATAGATTGATTGTTGATCAGAAGGCCAATTTCTCATAAATAAGTGTTCAAAATACAGTCTCGATCTAATCTCAATTCTTGTAAAATATGGACATCGACCGAATCCAAATCGGACTGAAAGTTGAACATAATATAAACGGTATTCCGATAACATTTTGAACTGACATCAACAACAAATATACAAAAGAAACGTCAAATTGAAGATTATTTAATTAGGGTGCTGAGAGGCATCGTCTGCAATCCCAGCATACTGCTTTGGCTAGGCCTGTGCGTGCCCGACGGGTGCGCGGCGCGGCAGCGGCGGCCGCGGCTGCTGGCGGTGCCGCGCGCCAGGACCTGCTTGCTAGCCAACTCGCCTCTGACGCGTGCTTTGCACACACTAAATAAAGTTGCCGAGAGAATTGACTTATTTATCTGTTCCATGAGCGAATTTCAGAAAGCAACTTTATATGTCTTATCTTATAATATAATTTAATATATAATTCAAAAATAATTAAATATAATGTACAATTTATTAAAAAATAAATAAGTTAATGTTTCTAATAAAATGGACGAACTAATGTAATGAATGTATTGTAATGTATTTAAATAAGTTGACTACACTATCGTATTAGGAAAAAAACCTGTAAAGATAGTTGTTGTAATTTGAGAATAAATAAATAAATAAATTTTAGTTAGACATTTTTTCTTTAGACTAGGCAGGTGATCATGTGATCAACAGACGATTGATGAATATCGAAATTAGACTGCGATTATACTGAAATCGGATCAATACTTTAGTGGAGCATAGTCAATAGAATAGTCAATTCATTCAGTCAACATTCAGTCTCAGTGTCAATTAAATAAGAGAATTGGCCTTCTGTTCTTATAAAAATTAATTACCTTTTCTTCGTCTATAAGGTCATAGAATTCTCCCCACTGAAAAAATAAAATACCAATTCTTTAAAACAAAATCATAGCCCCGCACTAGGAACAAGTGTCGACCCTCGGTCATGACGAACCAACAAAGGAAAAGAAGTCACTTGGAAGGGATATCTCAATCGTGAAAGGCCAGTACCGATCCATCTATGTTCGATGATGTAGTCAAGTGTGTAGGTAATACCTAGTCAAGATTGGCTCAGGATAGAGATAACTGGCGTAAGAGGAAGGAGGTTCATGTCTTTCAGTGGATGGGATGAGTTAGAAGTAAGAATGATGATGAATAAACCATTGTGATAGTTAACAGAGTTTCCATTACTAAGCCTCTACTCTCATACTGTTAGTAAAAGTTAGCGTCGCGTGCCTGACGAGCTTGGGATATTGCTGCTTTGTAGACAGAACCTGGCTACCGTCTTTAGCGTTTTGGTTTGGTCATGCTCACTATAATGTCTTTGCTTGCGGTGGCTGTCTGGCGCGGGTCATTCCCTTCCCTTTAATATGGTCGAGGAGGGTGATAGCTGTTCCAGCAGCCATACTCGTGAACGGGTGCTGCTTCTAGTGACTTGTCCATCTGAAATCCTTTAGACATTCATTACATATAACATCATTCGATTCATATCTCGATCGTAAGGCATCACACTGGGGCTAGATCGTAAACTATTTAATTGTAATCTAAAGATAGTATCCACACAATATGATTGAAAAAAAGAAAAGAAAAAAGAGAAAGAGAAGTAAATAAAAATGACAAGCCCGTTGAGTTTCTTTGCCGGATCTTCTCAGATCCGCATTCCGATCCGGTGAAATATAAGTAGTCAAATTATATTTTAAAAAAAGTTGACTATTTGTAAGCGCCCCCGCAGGGCTTATACAAAATATATTATTTGAGTTTGAGTTCATCTTAGTGTTTATATTTATTAAGCAGTTCATACCTAACCTAGCTAACATTTCCTTTGATTTAAAATGGAATAATGCGAAAGAACTCTGAATAGGAATAATACGAATTAAAAATACTCACTTTATTTGTGTCCGTCAATCGTTGCGCCTGTACGAGTAAAAAGAAAAATAATTTTTGTGCATGACTCTACAGACTAACATCTGTGTTATCATATAACAGTCTCATAAGGATCTTTTGGCCCGCGGCCAAAATCGGAACCAACGCTGTCATCAAGTGAAATGTCATTTCATGACAGTCGCAGAGCTGCCATTCGCTATGAAATTTACTCAAGTTCTTTTCTAAATAAGTGAGAATGTCTTAAAAGTTACTTTTTTTGTAATTTAATGTGGTCTGCTGAGTCCACTCGGGGCAGTTTGATTAAGTCATTGTGTGACTTGATTCGTGAACCTTTTTTGTGTGTGTGACTGATCTACGCTGTTGGCCGTGGGGCCTTTACAGCTACACCGGACAAGAGGGCGAGCGTGCAACTACTACGCTCGAGCCAGAAGAGCAAGGAGGCAACTAGCTCAAGGGCGCCTCAAGGAGGAACGGCCTCGGCTTAGGCAGTCGCAGTGGGGGAGGGCATATACTAGGTGTCTCGCCGTAGTGCTCTGCACCGGCCGGCAGGCAAGGGATTCTTCGACCTCGCCGGCGAGGTCGGTGTCTGATCCTGCGTGCGGTATCTGTATCCGAAAGAAGGGCTGTAAGGGCATCGGGAGGGTCAGTGAGAACATGCCGCGGATAGCGGTAACGTCTAATAGGAGGGGAGTAATTCGTCAAGCAAGTGCGTCATCTCTCTCGAGTTAGTTTCACCGTGCGGACCCACCTGTTAAAATGTTTCCCTGAAAGTAGCACAATTTTTCTGAATAGTAACCTTCATTTCCCACCAGCTCCACTATTAGTATCATCCATGGGCCAAAATATCCTTGTCGCACTGTACGTACTTTGAAGTGAAATATTAACAATGCCCATACAACGTAAAGTAAAAATCATTTTTTGTTTTTCTGTATTTTTTCTTTTAAAATAAAACGTAGCCCCACTCTAGGATTTATTCCTGTGTCGTGGGTGCGTTTACAAACATGAAATTTCACATACACAAATACCCAGACCGAAACAATTAATTTTGGATCACACAAAGATTTGTCCCGTGCGGGAATCGAACCTGCGACTATTAGACACAGTGGGCGGAGCGGCTTAAGCTCTTAACCACTGCGCTAAATCGTCCGTTAGCGCAAGCGTTGTAAATTTGCTCCATGGTTATGTAAACATTGCCATAGGTATGTATGTATGTTTTAACTTACCAAAAAGTTTAAATGATAAGTATCGTCATCAACAGCATCCCCTCTGTCAACTTCATTTTGATCCGGCATTAGTAAAGCTTGATTCTGAGGTTCGCCCTGAAATTATTATGCATATAAGAAAGAAAGAAAACCAATTAGGTAGGTAAATAAATAATTACAGCACAAGTTATGTAGGGCCAAACATGACTCTGCTTCAGGCTCATATTACTGCGCTCTTAGAATAAATAAATATAAACTAGAACCGCGGGCGCACATCATATTGAAGCTACAATTACTACTTAAAATGCAAGTAGTCACGCGTTAACGCGACACTAACATGATGGTATAACATTCCATACCTAACTAGCTACTTGAGAGCCGACACTTAAGCCAAAAGGCGCAGCAAGCCATATATAACGGAGTGCTTGTCGCAACGCTGTTATATGGCAGCGAGAGCTGGGTATGTAAGAGGGAGAAAGAAAGTAGGATAAATGCAGTGGAAATGCGAGCTCTGCGGAAGATGTGCGAAGTGAAGCTGATCGATCGTATTCGCAACAGCGTAGTAAGAAAGCGATTAGGTATAAAAGATAGTATGGGTATAAAGATGGGAAAGGGTATGCTCCGTTGGTTCTGGCATATAGAAAGAATGTCAGAAGAAAGCATGACAAGACAGATACACAATGCGAAAGAGGAAGGATGTAGGTAACGGGGAAGACCTTTTTTTTTGCGTGGGGATATCCTCATGGACTTCCGCCAACCTCGGGGGAAGCTGGCGGGGCATATCGGACTCTTACCGACTAAAACCCCACGGTGGCCGGCACTGGCTCGTGTCAGAGGGGCTCCGGGATCTCCGAGTGGAACGCGCCGGTGCCCCCCTTGTGCCGCGCTCCGAAGAGCCTGCCTTGGGAGGAGAAACTTGTAGCTTGCTTCCCCCCCTGCACCGTCGCGGTGGTCACGGCGGCGTGGGCCACACCACGCCGCCATCCTCCTCGGGGTCGCGCGTGAAGGACGCTCAATACCCCGCCCCAGCGTCCCACGACCCCAAAGGACCGGGGAAGACCTAGACTATCTTACCATGACCAAATAGATCGTGTCTTATTTGAAGGTTAAGTCAAGAGTCTCCGTAACCGGCGAGCGTGTTTGAGACGAACTATGGGAGTGGAGGAAGCCAGATCGGTATAAAAAGAAAGAACCTGTTGGAACTCTGTACTCTCTGCCTACCCCGCTAGGGATCTGGCGTGATCATATAAAGATAACTACATTATGGTTTTAATATTAATTACGATGATGAAAATATATTATCCCTACATAAGTTTCTAAAAGCCTTAATAGTTTAAATATATCTATCACTTGAGTTAAATGTGTATACAAAATACACGTTACTGCAACGATGATTTTATTATCACCCATTCTAGTGTCATCAACATTTACCCTAAAAAGTGGTAAGTCTTTTCAGGCTAGCAACATTATGCTGATGGGAAGTGTGATGAGTGCGGGACGTTAATTAAATTTTTGGCTTCACCGCACGACATGCAATTACCTCTGGACGCGGCTTATGGTTTATATAGTTTCTCTAAGACTGCACTATAGTTATATTGGAGCTCTGATATTACCACGGACGAACCACGGAATACAGATAGGCAGAACCTTTGCAAGCGTCGACACGGGTGATAAAATATCTTTAATTTAAAAAAATATAATTCCTTTTCAATTGCAGGGTGGTTTGTTTCTAGTTAAGAAGTTACAAGACAATTATATCTTTATACAGAAAATTCCCGTGTTCATGTGTCTGTCTATCTGAACGGACGGAGCTTTAACCAATGGACGGAGTAAATCAAGAGGAATATATTTTTGTATAATTTATTAGTTTCTTCAGCGCAACAAACTGGTACGACACTCCGACATTAAATGTAGGCCCCCTCCTATCAACCGCTACCGCCATCCGCAGCATGTTCTCACCGACCCTTCCGATGCCCTTACAGCCCTTCTTTCGGATACAGATACCGCACACAAGATCAGACACGGACCTCGCCGGCCAAGTCGAAGAATCTCTTGCCCGCCGGCCGGTGCAGAGCACCACGGCGAGACACCTAGTATACGGGCATATCACCGGGCGACACCTAGTATCCCCCATAGCGACTGCCCAAGCCGAGGCCGTTCCTCCTTGCGGCGCCCTTGAGCTAGTTGCCCCCTTGCCCTTCTGGCTCGAGCGTGGTGGTCCCTTGCGGGGTATGCAGAGAGTACAGAGTTCTAACATAACATTGAAATAGATCTCATAAAACAGCTTAGAGTTGCTCAGCGAGCTTTGGAAAGACCTATGCTCGGCGTTTCACTACGAGATCGAATCAGAAATGAGGAGGAGGCAAACTGTGTGGCAATGGGCGGGCCACATAGCGCAAAGATCGGACGGGCGTTGGCGCAGAAAGATTCTAGAATAGAGACTACGTATTGGCAAGCGCAGTGTAGGTTGACTGCCTGCCATATGGACCGACGATCTTGTGGAAGTCGCAAGAAGTCGTTGAATACAGGTGGCATCGGACCGGTTACGCTGGAAAGCGATTGGGGAGGCCTATGGTCAGCAGTGAACAAGTATAGGCTGAGAAGATGACAGAGTTCTAACAGGTTCTTTCCTTACAGACCTCTTTGGCTTCCTCCACTCTCATAGATCGTGTTACACGCTCGCCGGTTACGGAGACTCTTGACTTGCACTTCAGATAAATAAACATATTACATACATTTATTTTTCTTCTAAGTTGCGTATAACAAAGCCAGTCGTCGTAGCGATCGAGAGCGCATGAAAGGCCATTGTCCAGCAGTGAACATCATTAAGGTGATGATAAAGATGAATATTTAATTTTGGTACGGAAAGGGTTTAAACAAGCTACTTACCTGAGTCCTCAATGCTGAAGGCTGTGAAAAAAAAAATAAGTTAACGATAATAAAACGAATGGCTTTTCATACGAAAATGATTTTAACGAAATCCCCGCAAGGATTCTGGCTTAAGGATATTCACCCACAGAAGGCATCTACAGGACAGGCTATATAGTGTGGGGACATATTATAATAAAATTTTTGCTTGTTAATAAATGAACTTTGATTGAAAAGTCGTTTTGGAACAAAGTTCTTTTACGCGGCTTACATTAGAGTGAACTGGCAGAAATCGTCACGTAAGGAAAAGCGTTATGCGGTTGTGTGTGTGTGCGTGCGAGTATCGAGCAACAAGCATTGTGCGCGATCAGGTGTATAACCTCAATTCTAAACCCGTGTAAATATTGTACAAAGTAATGTTCTGTAATTGTTATTATTGTATTTTTTTCTTATAGATATATATATATCTATCTATCTATAACCTCACGCCAGATCCCTTGCGGGGTAGGCAGAGAGTACAGAGTTCCAACAGGTTCTTTCCTTACATACTTCTCTGGCTTCCTCGACTCTCATAGTTCGTCTCATACACGCTCGCCGGTTACGGAGACTCTTGACTTTTCCATCAGATAAGACTCGGTTTATTTGGTCGTGGTAAGATAGTCTAGGTCTTCCCCGGTACCTGCATCCTTCCACTTTCACATTGTATATCTGTTTTGTCATTCTTTCCTCTGGCATTCTTTCTATATGCCCGAACCAACGGAGCATGCCCTTTCTCATCTTTACACCGATACTATCTTTCATACCTACTCGCTGTCTTACTATGCTGTTGCTAATGCGGTCGGTCAGCTTCACTCCGCACATCTTCCGCAGAGCTCGCATTTCTACCGCATTTATCCTACTTTCATTCTCCTTCTTACATACCCAGCTCTCGCTACCATATAACAGCGTTGGGACAAGAACTCCGTTATGAATGGCCAGCTGCGCCTTATGGCTTAAGTGCCGGCTCCCGAGTAGCTTTCCCATCGCACCATTCACTCTGTTCCCTGCACTCACTCTTCTCTCTATGTCAGCGGTGTATTTCCCATCCTTACTGAAGGCGCATCCAAGATATACAAACTCATTCACTTGCTCCAGCACATCGTTACCAACCACAATCCTTACATTCGTTCTGGTTTCTTCCCTTTCAAAAACCATAATCTTGGTTTTCTTCACATTCAAGTGTAAGCCATTGATCATGCAGTCGTTTTTCATAACTGTGACTAGTGTTTGCAGATCAGTGGCTGTTGGCGCTATTAAAACCGCGTCATCTGCATAAAGTAGATGGTTTACCACTAAGTCACCCATTTGTACACCTTCATTCATCGCTTTCAGTCTTTGTAGACTTATATATATATATATATATTAGATCCTTTGCGAAGCCGCAGTGGGTCCTAGTTATACATAAATAAACGATTATCTATCTATGACATCACGCTAGTTCCTTTGCGGGTAAGCACAGAGTGTACTTTGAGTACTCTTACAGAGTCCAACACGTTCTTTTCTTACAGACCTCTCTGGCTTTCTCCACTGTCATAATTCGTCTCATACACGCTCGCCGCCGGGCTCTTGACTTGACCTTCAGATAAATAAACGTATGTATGTAATATATATCTTATCTAATATATTTATATCTTTAAATAAATATCACATACATTTATGTTGGTCGTTGATCTAGTGGCAATACGTATCGCTTTGTGATCAAGGTCTTAGATTCAACTCCTAAGTCGGACAAATGTAGATACTCTAACGAAAATAGGCATGACGGTGTGTTTTTAAATTCACGCACCGTCCGTCACACCTATACTCCCCAAGCTGGGGTGGCAGAGGTGTCCTGAGTACACCCACGTTTCGCCGACGATGTTAGGTCGCATGTAATAGGGGACAACCCTATTGCCATATACCGGGTACTTTTCCGGATTCCGGACTCATACTGGGAAGTTTTCGTGAGAAAAACCACATTTGTCCGACCTAGGATTTGAACCCAGGACTTCGAGATCACAAAGCGATGCTCTTTGCCACTAGACCAACGAGGCAGTCAGTTTTTCTTCTAAGTTGCGTACAACTAAGCCGGAAAGCGTTTGTCCACTAGTGGACATCATTAAGCTGATGATAAAGATGAATATTCAATTTTGGTACGGAAAGGGGTTAAACAGAACCTGCTTACCTGAGTCCTCAATGCTGAAGGCTGTGGAAAAAACGTATATTAGGTAATGATTGCAGCATTTATGGTAATGAAAGCAGTGATAGCCTCGTGGTTAGATCGGTGGACTACAAAGTCAGAGGTCTCAGGCTCAAACCCAGGCACGCAACTCTGTCTTTTCGATATCATGTGCGGATAAAAAAAAATGTCACTTGCTTTAACGGTAAAGGAAAACATCGTGAGGGAACTTGCATGCCAGAGAGTTTCTCGAAGGTGTGTGTAGTTCGCCAACCCGCACTGGGCCAGCGTGGTGGACTATGGCCTAAACCCTCTCAGTTTAAGAGGAGGCCCGTGCCCAACGGTGGGACAGTTTCTTAACAGGGTTATTATTATACATATATACGTGATAATATGCACCCACAGAAGGCATCAACAGGAGAGGCTTGTTAAGTGCGGGGCCAATGGTAACATTAGATAGATAGATAGATAACTCTTTATTGTGCACCAATTACATAGATATTAAAATACAAAAAAAGAACTTAAAGTTACACAAAGGGCGGCCTTATCGCTAAAAAGCAATCTCTTCCAGGCAACCTTCGGATGGAGAAAACGATTAGGTTGTGGAATAAACGGGGGTGCACTTATTACATAGAAGCTTAACTCATAGCAATAAATATTTAAATATAATATAAAAATGCAAATACATACTACAAAAATATTACCACACATACACATATTTAACTATCACGATATTATATTATTATAATATATTTAACTATCATTATATTATTATAAAATTTTCTATCTATCTATATCATCACGCGTTCCAAATAAAATATAAATATAAAATTTTCGCTTGTTAATAAGTTAATATTCATTTTTTTTTTTTTAATAGATAGATTTAAAACGAGGTAAAAAAAAACTATTATAGTAACTGCCTCATTTGTCCAGAGGCATATGGTATGGCTAACAATCCCATAGGCCTAGGTTCAAATCCTACGACGTCATTAAAAAACAAAACAAAAAATTAATTTTGTGTTTCTTATGAAACATGGAAACCAGGAAAGATATAATTACTTTCAATGTTTTATAATAAGAATCATTAATGCAGAGGCGTATTATCCCTATAGCAAACTAGGCATGTGCCTAGAGGCGCGATTACAAAGGGGCGCGCGTGGAAGTTTATAAACAAAGAAAAAGAAATAACATACAATTAATTCTGTAACTAAATATGCACCTTCTTACACAATATAAAGAGATTCTTTACTTCTATAGAGATGTAGAGCTTCCGAAGCGGAGCACGCTTTCTTGATTATTCCTACATCGCCTGATTTCATAATAGAAGTTGGTCAGATACAATTGCAATGACAGACAATTTAGCGCAGTGGTTAAGAGCTTAAGCCGCTCCGCCCACTGTGTCTAATAGTCGCGGGTTCGATTACCGCACGGGACAAATCTTTGTGTGATCCACAATTATTTGTTCCGGTCTGGGTATTTGTGTATGTAAGTTTTCATGTTTGTAAACGCACCCATGACACAGGAATAAATCATAGTGTGGCTACGTTTTTATAAAAAAAAATGTTGCGTGTTCGTCGCGTCAATCACGTAGCATCAGCGTACTCGCTAACATTTATAATATATGGTCGCTAGAGGGGCGCTTGCCTAGGGCGGTCCCGACATTTAATCCGCCTCTGCATTGACGTATATCAATATGTCGGAGGCTATTATCAAAGCAATATTTGAGGATCACAATTAATGGAATGTCAGGCTGTCAATGTTATTTTAGTAAATTTTAATCTTATCTATAGACAAACTCTATGTCTTTAATAATTGCTTGAGTGTGTTTAGTTTTGATGTGATGACAGATGTCAGATGACGACCGACCGATAACAGATAGTCGATGTGAGAGCCCTACTATGTAATTCTATTGGCAACGGGGCGAGCGGTCGGACGTATCGCGGAGCAGCTAACCTCACTGCATTCCACCAATCCTCAATTATTGCGAGCATCCTCTGATATTTAGCTACCAACGTCTGGATATCAAAAAAAATCAGTGTACTGGACAAGAACATAATGTTATTTCAAGATATCTATGTCCAGCCACCATGCGGACGTCTATGAAAACGAAGATAAGCCCACCTTTCACCGTTACCAGCACTGAAACGGCCATCCCGAAAACATGAGCGCCAATAAATATAAAAAAGGAAGTATTATATTTACGTATAGCTTACCGAAGGAGCTTTACCGCTAAACATATTTTTGTAAGGAAACGCATTTTGAGCTGGAAGCTGGCAAATAAAATATATATTATAGACAAGGTTATTTGTAAAACTCAAAACCTGACAGGACAATATTATCAATTAATAAAAAACACAAAAAACTACAAAATGTCCACAGACAAAAAAAAATATAGTTTTGAAAAGATTTTTTGAAAGATTAGGTTTCCACAGGGCAAAATTTTAATTTTAATTCTAGTTTGTTAACCCCTCGTTTGCTCGAGCGCTTTTTATTTATATGCCTTAGTAGTTTAAGACTTTAATACATATATCTGACAGAGATCGCCCGTGATGTTACCGAAATATGGCGCTGCCGGAAGATCAGCGCTGCAGCATAATACAGCTGCGGCATTAGCTGAGGCAGGGACCAATTTTGGGTCTCACACAATCACTGCTTTGCATTTCTACCTTTTTATTGTTGTACTCTTTTGTTATGTTAATTAATGTTGGGGCAGAAAGATTCTAGAATGGAGAACACGTATTGGCAAGCATAGCGAGGGACGTCGTTGGATGCAAATGGCATCGGACCGGCTGCGCTAGAGAGCGATTGGGGAGGCCTATGTTTAGCAGTGGACAAATGTAGGCTGATATGATGATGTTAATCAAAGGTAATCTACAGTCTTTATCAAACTTATCAATTTATCATTTATCAGTCACTGAGCGGTACCCCCCATGCCTGGGCTTTAAGTTGGTATAACCACTAGTGGGCATCCATAAATTACATCACGCGTTAAGTCAAAGAAACAGACATTGACAAAGTGTGACCTCGTGTTTTAAAGAGGGACGAGTCGATAAGTTTGAGACGCGATAGAAACTCTAAATTTTAACTCAAATGAAAAACTTTAGAAATATATCAATAATTTTGGAAATGTTGTTATAATTTAATAATTTTACGGACGATTTAGCGCAGTGGTTAAGAGTTTAAGCCGCTCCGCGCACTGTGTCTAGTAGTCGCGGTTTCGATTCCCGCAGGGGCTAATCTTTGTGTAATCCACAGTTATTTGTTCCGGTCTGGAAATTTGTGTATGTGCATTTTCTTGTTTGTTAACGCGCCATAGTGTGGGGCCAAGTTTAAAAAAAAATCTTAACTGTTTCGTTGCTCTAGTACCAAATCATACGCGTTGCGATCACTAGGTCTTGGGTTCAAATCCTAGGTCGAACAGATGTAGTTTTTTAATATAAAAATTCCCAGTATTAGTCCCGAGTCTGGAATTGTGCACAGCATATGACAGTAGGCTAACCCTCCTATTACATGGGATCTAATATCGTCGGCAAAAAGTCGGTATACACAGCACCCCTCTGCCTCCCCCGCTTGGGTTTCAAAAATTTGTGTGATATAATTCATGGATAGTACAGTAGGTATATTTACCAAATCCCGGAAAGGACACTTTCTAAAATTGCCCCCGAACCAGCAAACATGACTCATGCTATCATTATTTATCTATTTTATTAAAATAATGGCAAATATCCGTATCGAATGGACAATTTGCAATCTAAAACGTATATTTCAAAGTATCGTAAGTACTTATATCGGAGTCGCCGACATCTTTACTAAATGTCAACACACACAATATAACCTCAAATGTATTAATGGCTACTGAATTATAACCTCAAAATCTAATACTTTTTGTGCAATATTGAGATTCCCCCGCTTGTCCGTTTAATAATAAATACCGTAAGAGAATTTATGGGTGATTTGAAATCATACAAGTATTTTTTCATTGCTGTTGGTTCTGGTGCAAATCATGTATGTGCGCAGAACAATGTCCTTTCATGTCTTACCCATCCGAATCCGAGTCTGCTACTTGGTGTCGAAGGATGATACGGACCGTTCATAAATCCGAATTCCTGTAAATAGTAATTGATAATATCACCCAACTATAATTGTGTAGGCCAAATAGACCAACAGGCGCACGTCTGTCTATAATTAATATCTTCTAGGACAAATTACCCATAGATATCCAAAACATGCCTATTAACTTGTTTATTTCACTTATTTTCATAGTATTAGTCATGTGGCATACTACTATGGGGATGCTCTGCAGAACTAAACACCATCTGCGTTCTACAGAAAAGAGCTGTTCGAGCAATTTGCAATTTGGCCCCCAGAGCTTAAGGAAAAATTTAGAGAAATAAATATTCTAACTGCTGCCTCATATTTTATGTATCAAAATCTTCTATATGTTAAAAAGAATATTAGTAACTTTGAAAAATACAGCGACTTTCATCATGTTAATGATGAACGCCGTCACGGAACAAAGATGATCTTATGGTCTCCACAGAATTTGTAATTATTTCATAGTACAATGTATACGTTTCTACAACAAATTACCCATAGATATCCGAAACATGCCTATCAATAAGTTTAAAAAGACAATGAAAACTAGACTGTGTCAGAAAGGGAATTAGAAAATTTCGGATTATCTGACCAGAGGTTCCCAGACTTTTTTCTCATAGACCACTTTCAAAATTTAGCTGGTTCCGGTGGATCCTCTGCTACAGTTCTACCATATTCCCAAAACTCGACAAAAATGTGAAGATTAGATCTAACTATTGAAATTTGCGTTGCGGCTGAGTTCTAACCACGAATTAATAGTTTTCGAAAAAAACAAGTCGTATTCCGTCCCTTTGCAGCTCTGAACCATCGTTGCGGACGGCGGCAACGCTTTGCAAGTCTTGACACGTTGTACTGAATATGGAGTATGCAAGTTTTTACAAGTAACAGTCGCTGAGCTTCTTAAAATATTATCTGCCTACATTGATAGGTGAAGTCAAGCCAACATTTTAATTCTTCACTACCGAAAGCCAATAAATTTTCGTGGACCCCCGCTTACGAATTGTGAACCCCCATTTTTTTGTCACGCCAACGTAGACCCCCGTCGAGTCTCCCGTGGACCCCTGGGGGTCCACCTGGACCACTTTGGGAACTAAGGATCTTGACGATAAAACAGATTGGGTTTGAGTAGCTCCTCTATCAGCAAAATTAAACAATGCTGGATACAACAAATTTGAAAAAAAATGGTAATCAGAAAGACCAAAGAAATTAAGTTAAAAGACTAGCCCGCTGAGTTTCTCGCCGGATCTTCTCAGTGAAGGCCGCATTCTGAACCGGTGGTAGATGTAAAAAATGTAATAATTTTCATGTTTGTAATTGCTTATGTGTGTGTGTGTTACCAGTGATGACATATGGATCAGAGACGTGGTCTCTTACAATAGGTCTCATAAAAAAGCTCACAGTTGCTCAGCGAGCTATGGAAAGAGCTATGCTCGGCGTTTCTCTACGTGATCGAATCAGGAGGAGATTCGTAGAAGAACCAAGGTCACCGACATAGCCCTCAGGATTAGCATGCTGAAGTGGCAATGGGCTGGCCACATAGCGCGAAGATCGGACGGGCGTTGGGGCAGAAAGTCTAGAGTGGAGACCACGTATTGGCAAGCGCAGCGTAGGACGACCGTGTGTATGTATTTTAAATTGATAATTGCGATTATTCTTTATATACTGTTTCGTTGGTCTTGTGACGATTAATACGCGTAGCGATCCCGAATTCCTGGGTTCCAATCTTAAGCACCGTCACGCCTATATTCCCTAAACGGTGGTGGCAGAGGTGTACTGAGTACACCCCTGCCACTGAGATTGGAACCCAGGACTGGGGGTGCAGTCCTGGGTTCCAATCTTAGGTCGGACAAAAAGTAATTTTTCGATCGAAAAAAATGCAGTAACAGTCCAGAGCCTGACTTTGTGCTCGGCATGATGGCAATAGACTCACCGCCTATTACATGGGATCTATCATCGTCGGCGAAAAGCGCGTGTCCACCTCTGCTAACCCCGCTTGTGAAATATAGACGTAACGGTATTTTTTTAAATTTTATTCTATCTATCTATCTATAACCTCACGCCAGATCCCTTGCGGGGTAGGCAGAGAGTACAGAGTTCCAACAGGTTCTTTCCTTACATACCTCTCTGGCTTCCTCGACTCTCATAGTTCGTCTCATACACGCTCGCCGGTTACGGAGACTCTTGACTTTTCCATCAGATAAGACTCGGTTTATTTGGTCGTGGTAAGATAGTCTAGGTCTTCCCCGGTACCTGCATCCTTCCACTTTCACATTGTATATCTGTTTTGTCATTCTTTCCTCTGGCATTCTTTCTATATGCCCGAACCAACGGAGCATGCCCTTTCTCATCTTTACACCGATACTATCTTTCATACCTACTCGCTGTCTTACTATGCTGTTGCTAATGCGGTCGGTCAGCTTCACTCCGCACATCTTCCGCAGAGGTCGCATTTCTACCGCATTTATCCTACTTTCATTCTCCTTCTTACATACCCAGCTCTCGCTACCATATAACAGCGTTGGGACAAGAACTCCGTTATGTATGGCCAGCTGCGCCTTATGGCTTAAGTGCCGGCTCCCGAGTAGCTTTCCCATCGCACCATTCACTCTGTTCCCTGCACTCACTCTTCTCTCTATGTCAGCGGTGTATTTCCCATCCTTACTGAAGGCGCATCCAAGATATACAAACTCATTCACTTGCTCCAGCACATCCTTACCAACCACAATCCTTACATTCGTTCTGGTTTCTTCCCTTTCAAAAACCATAATCTTGGTTTTCTTCACATTCAAGTGTAAGCCATTGATCATGCAGTCGTTTTTCATAACTGTGACTAGTGTTTGCAGATCAGTGGCTGTTGGCGCTATTAAAACCGCGTCATCTGCATAATTTTATTCTTCATTTTAACCAAACCAATGAACCTTAGCTGCTAGCTGAGCTCGTAGCACTGTGCGACCGCGGTGTTCTTACCGATCACTAAGGTTAAGCAGTGCTTGACTCGGTTGGCCTGAGATGGGTGACCGTTTTGTGGCATTTTCATATTCGAGCGTCTCCGTGTTTCGGAAGGCACGTTAAGCCGTTGGTCCCGGTAACCACTTAATGTGGTAGTCGTTAAGCCTAGTTGGAAGCCTTAAGGCGGCTTGATAAGTTCCAACAGCAGTTGGCCACAAACCTGCCTCCACCAATCCGCACTGGGTTCGCGTGGTGGAGTATGACCTAATCTCTTTCACCTCGATTTGTGAGAGGGCCTTTGGCCAGGCTGATATTATAATGAACCTTACATACTCCTCCATATTCTCGCCATCTTCAAACGGAGGTCGCTGGCCGAAACTGGAAACATCACCAAAAATATTTAAACAAACTATTATTAGTAACATGTCTACTTCGATTATAAACGAATGGACAAACTGTGTATAATCCATATAAAATCGATTGGACACGATGCGAGAATAGATAACGATTATAATTATATCGCAGACCAGTTTAAATTTATTAAAAGACTCCATATTATAACAAATCGTTACCCGCAAATTATACATAGATTGTGCCAACTTGTAGCATTGAAACTGTCGCAATAGTCATTAAAACTAAGAAATCATTACATTAATACAAAAACGTTTTACCCCTTTTTATAAAAATTGCGCGGTCGGAGGAGTATGAAATTTCCCACACTTATAGTTTATATAGAGAAGGAGTGCAGAACGCTAGTTTCTTTTTTAAATTATGCATAAATAATACATTAAATCAATAAAAAAAACACATTACACACACTACCATGTATTTGACACAATACACTTCAAATTGAGAATAGATTAATAATGTTTGTTTTTAATATTATTTGTCTATAGTCTTACTAAATGTCAAACATAACCAGCAAACGATGAAAGAGTTTTTACAAAAAACATCGTTTACAGAGAAGTTTTGTATCATTAATTAAATTATCAAAATATGTATGTCAAGTTCAATGGACAGCATTTTCTTTGTGGTTTTCTGTTTCAATAAAAAAAGGTATTGTTTATTTTAATCATTTTTTTTTCTTATAATTTGTTTGAAAACAATAGGCAAATTAACAGTGTACGCTTGGCGAAATAACCCTTATAATACTATAATATCCCTTATAATATTCAAACATATAATTTAAATTAATTATGGTCGAATTTCGACCAATGGGCTACCACTAGTATAAATTAATTCTTAAGTGAACTCCACCAAAATTGTCTATTTCTTTACAATATGTAAAACGTTGACATGAGTATTTTGCCTGTTTCACATACGGTGCGCAGACACGGTTAATACCCGAAGCTCAAAAGTCCAAACTCAAGGTTTCCCAAAGGGCAATAGAGCGCAGCATCTTGAGTGTTAAACGTATGGATCGAATACGGAACTCAGTGCTGCGTACGTGTGGCCTTTACAGCTTCACCGAACAAGCGGGTGAGCGTGCTTATCCGGGCCAGAAGGGCAAGGGGGCAACTAGCGCAAGGGTGCCTCAAGGAGGAACGGCCTCGGCTTGGGCAGTCGCTATAGGGGAGGGCGTATACTAGGTCTCTCGCCGTGGTGCTCAGCACCGGCCGGCGAGCAAGGGATTCTTCGACCTCGCCCGCGATATCGGTGTCTGATCCTGTGTGCAGTATCTGTATCCGATAAAAGGGATGTTAGGGCATCGGGGGGGTCGTTGAGAACATGCCGCGGACGGCGGTAGCGGCTGATAGGAGAGGAACGGTGGTAATTTAGGCGTAATAACCGCAAGACTTAAGATTGGGATTTGGATTGGATTGGGATTGAGCCGGTCACCTGACCCGAAAGAATGCCGACAGGTAGGCTAAAATCAGTACCGAATCGGCTAAAATGAAAACACGGACATAGTCGTCGTGGTAGACCTAAAAAGCAGTCGCGGAATGACCTCGATGCATATCCATGCCTTTATCAGCCAAGAATAGGACTGTTTGGAAGGAGGACGGGGAAACCTTTGCCCAGCAGTAAGACACCAAAGGTTAATCAAAAGTTAACACATTGTTAAAATATAAATCTATATTATTGTGGATTTTATTTGACGTTGACAATTTAGTAGCTTTATATTGTTACAAGCCAGACCTACCCCGATATTTTGATAATCCTTTATCGGGGGATGTCGAATCTAAAACGCATTACACACCCTTAGGTTCCCCATCGATCCGTCAAGAAGATCTAGAATCCGCGCATTCGACGTACGGTTTTGTGCGTACAGCGCCTAATAAAGTACTTCGCATGTTATTCGGTATTTAATTACCCCGAAAAGTAACAGTATATTTTGTTAACAGATGGCGTGGCGAAAACTTTTTCGATTTTTTGTAGGCATTGAGTCTATTCAATTATACTGATCTGTAATTACACGAATGGTCGCTCGGTGGACACATGCCAATCAAATGGTCCTAAACAAAGTAAAGTCTGATTACGGACACAATAATGATTGGAGACAATTCCGCCAACACACAGGAAAATTACGAAAGTATTTTCCTGATATACCTGCCTATGTAGATACTAGCGGCACACGTGTTTATTTTATAATCCTTACTAATATTATAAATGCGAAAGTAACTGTCTGTCTGTCTGTCGGTCGCGCTTTCACGCCAGAACTACTGAACCTCATCATCATCATCATCTCAGCCTATACTTGTCCACTGCTGAACATAGGCCTCCCCAATCGCTTTCCAGCGTAACCGGTCCGATGCCACCTGCATCCAACGACTTCCTGCGATTTTCACAAGATCGTCGGTCCATCTGGCAGGCGGTCGTCCCACGCTGCGCTTGCCAATACGTGGTCTCCACTCTAGAATCTTTCTGCCCCAACGCCCGTCCAATCTACGCGCTGTGTGGCCCGCCCATTGCCACTTCAGCTTGCTAATCTTAACGGCTATGTCGGTGACCTTGGTTCTTCTACGAATCTCCTCATTCCTGATTCGATCGCGTAGAGAAACGCCGAGCATAGCTCTCTCCATAGCTCGCTGAGCAACTCTACTGAACCTATTTAAATGAAATTTGGTACACAGATAGTCTAGAGCCTGAGAAAGGACATAGGCTATTTTTTAATGCGAAAAGGGTTGTAACGGGTTAAAAGGGAGGAGGGATGAAAAGTTGTATGGAAGTATCGTCATCTTAGAGCTAAAAGCTTAAATCTTATTTTTTAGGCCGTTGATTCGATATAAATAAATATGACATTCAAAGTTTGTAAAAGGTTTACCCTCAAGGGTGTAAAATAACAATAAGGAATAGAGGATGAAAGTTTGTATGGAAATATGTAAGGTTTATGTGAATGTTTTATAAGTTTGCGACAAGATATAAAATTTTAGAGCTATTCTGACGTAACATTTACGGAGTCATTACAAAATGTGAACCTGGAGTTAACGTGAGTAAGAAACTTGCCAAGCACCGCGCCGTACACAATGAGCGCTATGCAGCCGCGCGGGTGGGGGGGGGGGAGGCAAAGACACTATTCCACGCTTACGAAGTCGCGGGCACAGCTAGTATCTTCATAAATTATAGCCTATGTGTTATTCCAATACAAGCCATATGACTCTGAAATTTAATCAAAGTCTGTTCGGTAGTTTTTGCGTCAAACAGTTAAAAACATCCAAACATCCGACCTCCCAAAGCTTCGCGTTTATAATATTAGTAGGATATCGTATCGAAAAGCAGTGATAGCTTAGTAGTTAGACCGTTGGACTGCAAAGTCAGAGGTCTCAGGTTCAAACCCAGGCACGCACCGCTGTATATTCGAAAGCATGTGCGTAAGAAAAATTAACTATCACTTGCTTTAACGGTGAAGGAAATCATCGTCAGGAATCCTGCATGCCTAAGAGTTTCTCGAAGGTGTGTGAAGGTCGCCATCCCACACTGTACCAGCGTGGACTACGGCCTAAGCCCTCTCAGTTTGAGAGGAGGCCCGTGCCCATTGGTGGGACAGTTTACTAGCAGGGCTAATATTATATTATTATCGTATCGGAGGAAGCCATAGAGTTATGTAAGGAAAGAACCTGTTGGAACTCTGTACTCTCTGCCTACCCCGCAAGGGATCTGGCGTGACGATGTAGATAGATTATCGTATTGTTTGCCCGCCCCGCAAGGTAACTGGCGTGATGATATATCAATTGATAGGATATCGTACCATCCTTAAAAACGTGTTCCAACTTTTTTCCTAACCGCTTTGTTACATGTGTGCAATTTGTCGCTAATTTGTCAGTTGTAACGTTACACACCTGTAACGATAAAGTAACGACATGTATAATGTTTGAACTAACACATTACTAGAACATCGCCCACTTATATAATAATATCAGCCTATACTGCCCACTGCTGTGCAAAAGCCTTCCCTCACAAATCGAGGTGAAAGAGATTAGGTCATACTCCACCACGCGGAGCCAGTGCGGATTGGTGGAGGCAGGTTTGTGGGCACCTGCTGTTGGAACTTAGCAAGACGCCTTTAAGGCTTCCAACTCGGCTTAACGACTACCACATTAAGTGGTAACCGGGACCAACGGCTTGACGTGCCTTCCCAAGCACGGAGACGCTCGAATATGAAAATGCCACAAACAGTCACCCATCTCAAGCCCTTATTGGCCTACACATATAAATTATTTTAGACAATTGACAAAAGCACCTAAAACAAATACTTTTACAAAAGATAGCGGTACTATATCTCATTGTACTAAAATAGTAGTTAAGTAATATCTTTTTCCCTGAAGTTTTATAAAAATAATCCATTCGAAAAATCTTACAGAATAAATCCGTTTAATAACCGGCTAGAACATTAAATTAGTCACACCCTCGTAATTTCTGATGACATCGTAAAAATATTGTAAAAAATTGCTTCATTTTTAAGGTTGAGTTAAGCTTTGATTCCTAGGATAGTATACTATACTTTCTAAGGACAAGTAAAACTTGAATTAATAATTTAAAAAAAACGATTCAAATTAATTGTAACTTCTTAGTTATGATTATTGGATACTCGATCAAGTCACCTTTTGAACAAAAAAAAACTAAATACGGTAAAATTATTGAACGGAGAATGCGCGTGAAGTCCGATGGAATGTTGTGCGAGGCACAAGGGGGTTTCAGGTCTGGAAGAGGATGTTCGGATCAAGTCTTCTCACTCCGCAACATCGTAGAGAAGCATCTGGCAGTGGGCCGGAAGGTTTTCTGCGGTTTTGTAGATCTGGAGAAGGCATTTGACAGAGTTGTGCGAAAGAGACTTTGGGACATTTTGCCAGAGTATGGTATAGATGGCACTCTGTTGCGAGCCGTCCAGTCCACTTATGTGGACTGCAAGGCATGCGTACGGGTGGGTGGTAACAGGTCACCCTGGTTTGACGTTAAAATCGGCGTCAAGCAGGGTTGCGTGTTGTCCGCTAGACTGTTTATAATATATCTGGACAAAAGTCTTCAAAGACTGAAAGCGATGAATGAAGGTGTACAAATGGGTGACTTAGTGGTAAACCATCTACTTTATGCAGATGACGCGGTTTTAATAGCGCCAACAGCCACTGATCTGCAAACACTAGTCACAGTTATGAAAGACGACTGCATGATCAATGGCTTACACTTGAATGTGAAGAAAACCAAGATTATGGTTTTTGAAAGGGAAGAAACCAGAACGAATGTAAGGATTGTGGTTGGTAACGATGTGCTGGAGCAAGTGAATGAGTTTGTATATCTTGGATGCGCCTTCAGTAAGGATGGGAAATACACCGCTGACATAGAGAGAAGAGTGAGTGCAGGGAACAGAGTGAATGGTGCGATGGGAAAGCTACTCGGGAGCCGGCACTTAAGCCATAAGGCGCAGCTGGCCATACATAACGGAGTTCTTGTCCCAACGCTGTTATATGGTAGCGAGAGCTGGGTATGTAAGAAGGAGAATGAAAGTAGGATAAATGCGGTAGAAATGCGAGCTCTGCGGAAGATGTGCGGAGTGAAGCTGACCGACCGCATTAGCAACAGCATAGTAAGACAGCGAGTAGGTATGAAAGATAGTATCGGTGTAAAGATGAGAAAGGGCATGATCCGTTGGTTCGGGCATATAGAAAGAATGCCAGAGGAAAGAATGACAAAACAGATATACAATGTGAAAGTGGAAGGATGCAGGTACCGGGGAAGACCTAGACTATCTTACCACGACCAAATAAACCGAGTCTTATCTGATGGAAAAGTCAAGAGTCTCCGTAACCGGCGAGCGTGTATGAGACGAACTATGAGAGTCGAGGAAGCCAGAGAGGTATGTAAGGAAAGAGCCTGTTGGAACTCTGTACTCTCTGCCTACCCCGCAAGGGATCTGGCGTGAGGTTATAGATAGATAGATAGAGATAGAAAAAACTAAATCTAAGCTTTATCTATTTTTCTTATTATTTAAACTATACCCCTTTTTCGCGTCGGGGGTTAAAAACGGTGGCAATTTAAAGAAAACCCTAAACTGTTTATACGTATAATAGACTGCACAAACAGAGTTTTAGAATTCATATTCTAAAGTTTAAGGAACATTATAAATTGCCTATGTTTTTAATTCTACCCCTTATTCCTGGAACGGCTTTTATTAGCGAGACTGTAATGGCGTGGACACCGTTTAAATGTAGTTCAAATGCATTACTCAAACTCAAATAAATTATTTTGTATAAATCCTGCGGCGGGTGCTCACAAATCGTCAATATAACTTTGTTTTTTTAAACAATCTAAGCCACCATCGGATCGGTACTCAGCTTCCACTGAGAAAATCTGAAGAAAAATTAGCTGGCTTCTCTTTTATTATTTAATTTCATCTCTAGTTTTATCATATTGTGTATGGTATATACTCGTATTTAGGTTACGTCCCAGTTCCAAATTAGTTTACAAATCTTAACAATTGAAACAATTTCGTCTTGAAAGTTTTAAACATAGACTTAAAGATTATTTTAAGCTACTAGCATGAAACATTAAAAGTACAGTTAACTCTCTCCGGCTACAAGTTTAATAAATCTAAACGAATTAGATTCAATGTTCTTGGAATAACGTTAATTTTTCTTGTAACGTTATTCAATTTACCCACTAGGACCGAAAAAACGTTTGAAAACCACACCTTAAGTTGTAAAATTGAAGAAGATCTAACAACGAATTATAAAAGGTCCACATTAAAATTACCCGAGTGTTTACCCCATTACGTAGGCGTCGTAAAACCATTCAACCATATCAAAATTTTACTTTACCTAAGTGTAATAATTGTTGGAGAGACACATAAAATATTGGCAGATACGAGAATTCATAGGCATAGTTCAGAATATTTTGGACTTTCGGTGTAACCTTTAAAGTTTCTCTAATTTGTGTTTAAGGTATTAATTAAAAATATACATAAACAGTTAGTAACAAAAGTCAATGAACAGATACAGTATTCCACAAATCGCAAACTTTTTAAGCATCATAAGTCACTGATCAGCTCTGTTGCATAATCCGGTGAGCACTTTAAAGTTACAAGTATCGGTGAACGTGTTAAAAGGAAATTTATGATCGATCTGCCACTAAATAGGTACTGCAGAGGAGATTTAAAGGTGTCTGTTTTTCTATATCATCACGCCAGATCCCTTAGGGGGTAGGCAGAAACTACAGAGTTTCAGGTCAGGTTCTTTCCTTACATACTTCTCTGGCTCTTCTCACATACATTACTTAAGATAAGACATCGAATTATATAATTTATCACCGCACTATATACATTTATTACTAATAAATTAACATGCACCCACACACACACACACACAACCCCCACACACACACACACACACACGCAAACGCGCGCGTGCGCGCGCACACACACACACACACAAATGCATGTCCTTTTTGTAAATGTATCATAGTCACTAATAACCGCGCACTATTGTACGATAGATATTTCACATTGTAAATTACTCTAGTTTAAACCACAACATTTTTTGCCATTATATAGCCGAAAACTGCCCCTTAAGATACAGGGCAACCTAGTTTAAGAGGCAGCGTTCACATGCTTTGTATACAGATTTCACTTGTACAACCTAGTTACTGATTATCCTTGTTATCATCTATCAATCTGTAATCACTTCTGCGCAAATAAACAAATTTATTATTATTATATATCGGGCAAAAATTCCAAACTCCGGGCTCATACTGGGAAGTTTTCGTTAGAAAAGCTTGAACCCAGGACCTTGTGTTCACCAAGCGATGCGCTATGCCACTAGACGAACGAGGCAGTCAATGAAATCAAAATGCAATGAAATCACAATTTTATTATGATAAAAGGAGAAATTAGGAATTAAATAAAGGACATTGATCTGCGCCCATACACGATTTTCCCCAGAACCAACAGCAATGAAAAAATACTTGTTTGTTTTCAAATCACCCACAAATTCTGTTAGTACCATAAACTTTGTAGTATTTATCTGTTCTACATTAAAGCCTTTGTGGTTAATATTACAGTCCGGATGAGTTATTTTTTGATAGAAAGGCACAATTTTTGTTTTATTTAGATTAATTAGTAAGTTATTATTATTAAGCCAGTTTATAATGTCTGAAAGCGTGTTATTAATGTCATTTACATATTCATCTAAATTGTCGCATTTTACAATAGCAGTGCTGTCATCTGCGAAGAGAATGATTTGTTGTCGTACCATTTTTGGAAGATCATTTATCTAAATCAAAAATAACAATGGACTTAGCACACCCCCTTGTGGTACACCGTATTTAATACTTCTTGGTTCCGATAGATAGTAAGATTCCTTTATTGTATCTTTACAAAATCTAGATATTTCTGTGTATTGAATTCTGTTGGCCAAGTAAGATTTAAGGAGTTTCAGCATTTGTCCTCTAATACCATACCCATGTAATTTATTTAATAATATATCGTGATTCACAAAGTCAAATGCTTTGGTCATGTCAGTAAATATTGCACATATTGGAATTTTATTATCTACTGCGGTTAATATTTTATTTCGAAAATCAAATATGGCCATGTTAATTGAAGTATTTTGTCTAAATCCGTATTTTTCCCTACAAAGTAGATTAAATTTATTCATGTAAGCGTATATATTTTTATAGATTATTTTTTCGAATATTTGTAATATAATAGAAATTTTAGCGATTGGTCTATAGTTTTTTATTTCTGCTTTGTCTTCTTTCTTGTGCAATGGCTTGATAATAACTTTTTTCAGAGGTTCTGGGTATACCCCGTTTATAGTCATAAGATTGATTATATGTGTCAAGATAGGTGCTATGGCTTCATTAACATATTTTATTACTATAGTTGATACTCCATCGCATCCTACGGTACCTGTGTTTTTTAGCGATTTTATCGTTGAAATTACGTCTTCTTTTAAGATAGGTGGCATAAACATGGAATGAGGCGTCACATTATCGAATTTGTACTTTAATTCACTGTCAGATTTAGTCTTATTTTCTATTTCGTCGATAAAGTAGTTATTGAATGCATTAGCTATGTCGGTAGGTTCTGTTAATATAATGTCATTATTAGCTGACAGCTTTATGTTTGTTATTAGAAGTTTTTATAAAATAATTTTTCTGTGCTTTTTGTGTCAGCTTTACAATCTTTTTGTAAATAGATGTGTACTTTTTGAAATTTAATTTATTTTTTGTTGTAGGATTAAGTCTGTACCGCCATAGCAATTGTCTCTGTTTACTGCTGCATTTCTTTATTCCACGCGAAATCCATTTAGTTTTTTTATTAACTTATATTGATATAATTTTGTTCGGAAAACATAATTTATAAAGTAATAGAAAAGTTTTCATAAAATTCATGTATGCTTGATTTACATGTTGTACGGTATAAACATCCATGAATGTAAGGCTTTGAATGTAAGTTTTGTATTTCATCAAGTTGTCCTCACTGTCTTTCTTAACTGTTGTCCAATATTTTATTTTACACCTTTTATTTATTGGAACTTTAAGAATCTGTGATGTATGATCTGATTGAGCAAGGTCTATGACTTCAGCTTTACAGTCCTTATATATGTTATGTGCAAAATTGTCTATGCACGTGTTACTGCAAAGCCTAGTAGGTTGTTCTAGTACTAATTTTAAATTATAGTTCAGAAAAAAGTATTCGAGTTCAATAGCAACATTATTACGTTTTAATACATCTATATTAAAATCTCCACATAATACAATTTTCTTGTTAGACATTAAATTAGTCCTTTTCAATATTGTGTCAAGTATTGCATAAAATGTTATGTAGTTATATTTTGGTATCCTGTATACACAAATTATAATTAAGTTGTGAGGTAATATTTCCACGCCGCAACATTCAATGACGCCTTGTACAGACTGCTGGGCGATTTCTAGTAGTTCCTTGCATTGATGACTAGTTATGATGAGTATACAACAACCTCCGCGACTAGTTTTTCTCGAGAAGGTAGTTGATAAATAGAAATTTGGTATGTATATGTAACAAGTCTTCACTTCCACAGGACATAAAGTGTTCTGTTAGACAGATAATGTCAACATATGTACCATTTTCTTCCAATTTTTCTATATGTACACTTAAAAGGTCTGATTTATAGAGTACTCCTGCAATATTCTGATGCAGATTGGTCATAGAGTTAAAGAAAAAGCCGAGAATTGTCATCTTGTGCTTGTGTCGGACCATGTTTATGTCCAGATGGTTCACAGTAGTTATTATAAATATTGTTATAGTCGCGTTCATAGGGATAGTTCTTAATATCAACTTCCAGTATTTTCATTATCCTTCTACACACGTTATATCTTCCAAGCTTATTTATTTTACCTGTTTTATATGATAACATATCAAAAGAAAGGTCATTATTAGTGTCATAAAAGTATGCGTGGTCATGGTTTTGCATCTCTAGATATAGTAAACTGTTGAACATCTCAACTCTGTAGTTGTGTATTGGAGCACCCGTTATATATGTAGGAGTACAGATAATTACATTAGTGTGTCTTATGTCTTGCAATGTTTTTCTTATGCACTTAATAAGTTCTATATAATTCTCATTAGTCTTGAAGTCTCTATCTCCGAGAATCATTAAGCAGTAGTCGTTTAAATTAAAGTCTATTAATTTAGTTTTAGTATTAAAAAGCAATTGTTGTATAGTGCTATTGGGCGTAGAGTATCGGCAGTATTTAAATCTTACCCCAAAATTGTCGTCAATAGCAATACATAATTTTCTCTTCGTCACATCTTTTCTTTTTAAATTATTTATGTTTACCGTCCCTATGTTCAAAATATCTTTGGGTACTGGAAACATTTCTTTATTATATGACGCATCATTTGGTGTACTGTTTAGGTTTATTGTTTGTGTCTTTTGTGCTTGCCGTTCTTGTTTGGGTGTGCTCACAGCTTCCTTTTTATTTGGCGGAGTATATGATAAGTCTTGGCATCTATTATGGTCGTAAATTTTATTTCTCTTTGTTTTCCGTGAGGACATTTCTTTAGTTTGTTTGCCCGTATAATCAAGTTTTTTATAAATATCTATAACTTCATAGCACTTTTGTAGATTAGCCTTTAATGTACTTATTTCTTCATGCATATTGTCAATCTCATTATTTGCCGAAAGTAAGTTCGCATTTAGTAAGTGCAGTTGTTCTCGCAAATCTTCACAGCAATCGCAACGGGTCCTTCTAGCGCAATCTAGCGATGTATTAGACAAACTAAGCATTGTTGTATCAAATAAGGGTGATTTAGAATTGTTATGCATTGATGTTGATTTCCTATTTTTGGGTCCAGGGTGGGGTACTGCATCAATTTCATTATCATCGTCGTCATCATATTCATCGGGAAGTTGAATTAATTTATACAAACACGATTACACACTGGCAAAATACACTTAAAATTAGTGTGAAGTGTTAGTTGTGAAGCCATAATTTAAAGAAGAAGAAGAATCCGCGTTTCCGCGTTTTAAAATGTGGCTGAATACGCTAACTGCGTAGTGCCATATCAATGAAAAAAGACCACTCGCTGAGTTTTTCGCCGGAACTTCTCACTGAAGTCCGCTTACCGATCCAGTGGCAGATTAGTAGATAGATTAGATTGAAACATGTTAAATTATCAATATGTAAGAACCTCTCGCAGGGTTTATGCCTACAAATGATGTGATGCGAGCTTAACAGTATCATCAAAATGTTTCCCGCCCGTATTTCAGGAAAATTGGTTCTCTGTTACACAAAGCGAGCGCAAAATATCCACTTTACGTCCATGTGCATAAAATATCGTTCACTGATGGATTCGGGATACACTGCCAGTAACTTTATTATACCTAGATGACTATTTTTTATGTAGTTCGTAATAGAAAAGTGACATTGTATTATGAGTCTTTTTACGATGAAGTCAAGATATAGTTTTGTTTGTGACTTTCGACTCAAAAAGAGGGGTGTTATGAGTTTACCCGTGTGTATGTCTGTGGCATCGTACCTCCTTAACAGATTAACCGATTTTGATTCATATTTTTCTATCTTACCATGACCAAATAGACCGAGTCTTATCTAATGGACAGGTCAGGAGTCTCCGTAACCGGGAGCGTATATGATAACTATGAGAGTGGAGGAAGCCCGAGAGGTACGTAAGGAAGGAACCTGTTAGAACTCTGTACCCTCTGCCTACCCCGCAAGGGTTTTGGCGTGATGATATATATATATATAGATAGATAGATTCAGTTTTTTTTATTTGAACGCTGACTTGTTAAAGAATGTTTTAGCCATGATTCATTGGAGTCGGAAGTTTAAAAAACAAGACTTAAGTAAACGTAGCCCCTCGCTAAGCATTATTCTTGTATCGTTAGTGCGTTTACAAACATGAAATTCAAATGCTTAAACACCCGATTCAACAAAAATTTGTCCAATACGGGATCGAACTCATTACTTCTCGATCCAGTGGGTAGAGCGGCTTATGCTCTTAACTAACAGACTCGACCGCTATCATATTGGGACCGAAAATACATTGGCGAAATGTAAGTGTACATTATACACCTCCAGCTACAGCAAGACCTAGCTAAGTGTATGGCTCGGTCAGTCTGAGATGGGTTATCGTTTGTGGCAATTCCATTTTCAAGCGTCTTCATGCTTTGGAGGGCACGGGCCATTGGTCCCAGCTACCACTTAAACTCAAAACTCGAATAAGTTACGTGTTTTTGTGGCGGCTTGTCCACCAGTTCAAGGTCGCTCAGCGAGCTATGGAAAGAGCTATGCTCGGACTTTCTCTTAGGGATCGAATTCGGAACGAAGTTATTCGTCAGAGAACCAAGGTTACCGACATAGCTCAGCGAATTAGTAAGCTGAAGTGGCAGTGGGCAGGTCACATGTGCCGTAGAACCGATGGCCGTTGGGGCAGACTTTCTTGAGTGGTGACCGCGTGTCGGCAAACGTAGTGTAGGGCGCCCTGTAGCTAGGTGGGGCGACGATATTCGTAAGGCAGCGGGCAGGGATTGGAGAAGGAGAGCTGAAGATCGAGCTCAGTGGCATGCCATGGGAGAGGTCTACGTCCAGCAGTGGACTGACACGGGCTGATGATGTATGATGTTACAAATAGTCAATTTATATTTTATTTAAATCTAATTAACCTAATCTACCACCGATTCGGAACGCGGGCTCCACTGAGAAGATCCGGCGAAAAAACTCAGCGGGCTAGTCTTTTATTATTTAATTCTCTTTCTCTTTTTTAGTTCCTATTGTTTTTAATTATATTGTGTGGATACAATGTTTAACATGTGTGGATTCCTTATAGGCGTCTTGATGAGTTCCAACAGAAGGTGGCCAACCTGCCTCCAGGATCCACGTGGTGGAGAATGACCTGTTCTCTCTCACCTGTATTTGTGACAGAAAGCCTTGGCTCAGTAATGAGATAGTTCAGACTGAGGCCCGTCGCGTACCAGCTATTTTTTTCTATGACCATGTGAACTTCTATCTTTACACCCTTGCGTTTACTTGACATCTGAGGTCGAACTCAAATCATTTGAGGTTTGGTCAATTAGCAGACGGAGCGCGACGGGAGCGCGACAGACGCGCACGACTACATTCAGTCGTGACGTTTACCGTCACGCCGAGCGGGGACTGCGCTGTGTGACGTCTCCTGTTCATTTTAGTACAACTCCCCAAGCCGCGCCAGGCGGGGCTGCGCTGTACGACGTCTCCCGTACATTCCAGTACATTACAACTCCCCAAGCCGCGCCGAGTGGGGCTGCGCTGTGTGACGTCTCCCGTATTTTCAGTACATTACAACACCCTAGCCGCGCCAGCATCGCGCTCCCGTCGCGCTACGTCAGCGCTAAGTGGCGAAACCTTTTTTTTTGTATAAACCCTACATAGAAGCTGTTAATTTTATATTAGGTACCTGTATCTATCTATCTATATCATCACGCCAGATCTCGTGCAGGGTAGGCACGTGCACTATTTAGGTATAAACCATTACCTTCCTTCTTCTTCTTCTTCTTCAGCCGAAAGACGTCCACTGCAGGACAAAGGCCTCCCCTAAAGACCGCCACAACGACCGGCCTTGTGCTGTACGCATCCAACTTCTACCCGCGACCTTCACCAGGTCATCGGTCCATCTTGTAGGGGGCCTACCCACTCCACGTCTTCCGGTACGTGGTCGCCATTCGAGAACCTTTCTGCCCCAACGGCCGTCAGTTCTACAAGCGATACCACCTCACCATACCTTACCTTCCTTACCATAAAATTAATATAATATCAAGACACAAGTCTTCCGAAACTTGTAACTGTAAGGATAATACAATTCATCGGAAGATTTTTTACACCAATAATGTGTGTTTGTTTGTGTCTACCTTTTTCAAACTCTGCTTGTATATGCAACAAGGATCTTTTGGCATTTGGTTTTTTTTTTAGTTTTTTTACGGACGATTTAGTGCAGTGGTTAAAAGTTTAAGCCGCTCCGCCCACTGTGTCTAATAGTCGCGGGTTCGATTCCCGCACGGGACAAATCTTTGTGTAGTCCACATTGTTTCGGTCTGGGTGAATTTTCATGTTTGTAAACGCTCCCACGACTCAGGAATAATTCCTAGTATGGGGCTACGTTTTTAAGAAAATAAATAAATAATCAAACTCCCTACAAATTTAAAAAAAAACTAGGGTTAATAAATGGCAACTTATCGAACTGTCATGAAGTGACATTCAGCGTTATTTCCGATATTGGCCACGTGCCAAAAGATCCTTGCCGCACTATTTGTAAGCGGTGACAGTAGATCTAAACATAATCGTGCGCCATTACAGTTCTCGTGTGTATTACTACGATTTTTTGAGAGACAAACGGTTTTTTCCAAATTTATTCTCTCTACTGGGACATTAACCTCATTTAAATAGACAAAGGCGGGGCACAGCTATGTATACAGATATCGCCTAACGAGAAACAATTTGTCTGTCTGAGTATCCGAGAGATCATTAGTCATCGCGACGCCATTATCAAAATTTCGCGTCAAAATGACAAATTAATGGTGACGTTTGCAGTTTATTTCGTTATTTTAGTACAAATAGTTTCAAGGTGGGTCGTTATGTTTGATAACGATCATCATGTCTTCGGGTATCTTAGGATTTAACACGAAAATTTTGTCGTTAGCGTGACGCTAGTGAGTTTATATGCTATCCTTATCATACTACTAATTTAATAAATAAGAATGAACGTGACAGCACGATTAGTCGCTAGGGTCACACAGACGCCAATCTTTTCGTGCTAAGCTCTCTGAGGGTCTATATCCTAATCAAATTGCTGTGGGAATTTATGTACATTAAATGATATTAAAGTTCGCCATTACCTATTTCATCTCTCTATCTATATCATCACGCCAGATCCCTTGCGGGGTGGGCAGAGAGTACAGAGTTCCAACAGGTTATTTCCTTACATACCTCTCTGGCTTCTTCCACTCTCATAGTTTGTCTCATACACGCTTGCCGGTTACGGAGACTCTTGACTTGTCCATCAGATAAGACTCGGTCTATTTGGTCATGGTAAGATAGTCTAAGTCTTCCCCGGTACCTACATCCTTCCTCTTTCGCAATGTATATCTGTTTTATCTCCTGACAATTTTTCTATATGCCCGAACCAAGGGAGCATACCCTTTCTCATCTTTACACCTATATCTATCTATCTATAACCTCACGCCAGATCCCTTGCGGGGTAGGCAGAGAGTACAGAGTTCCAACAGGTTCTTTCCTTACATACCTCTCTGGCTTCCTCGACTCTCATAGTTCGTCTCATACACGCTCGCCGGTTACGGAGACTCTTGACTTTTCCATCAGATAAGACTCGGTTTATTTGGTCATGGTAAGATAGGATCTAGGTCTTCCCCGGTACCTGCATCCTTCCACTTTCACATTGTATATCTGTTTTGTCATTCTTTCCTCTGGCATTCTTTCTATATGCCCGAACCAACGGAGCATGCCCTTTCTTATCTTTACACCGATACTATCTTTCATACCTACTCGCTGTCTTACTATGCTGTTGCTAATGCGGTCGGTCAGCTTCACTCCGCACATCTTCCGCAGAGCTCGCATTTCTACCGCATTTATCCTACTTTCATTCTCCTTCTTACATACCCAGCTCTCGCTACCATTTAACAGCGTTGGGACAAGAACTCCGTTATGTATGGCCAGCTGCGCCTTATGGCTTAAGTGCCGGCTCCCGAGTAGCTTTCCCATCGCACCATTCACTCTGTTCCCTGCACTCACTCTTCTCTCTATATCAGCGGTGTATTTCCCATCCTTACTGAAGGCGCATCCAAGATATACAAACTCATTCACTTGCTCCAGCACATCGTTACCAACCACAATCCTTACATTCGTTCTGGTTTCTTCCCTTTCAAAAACCATAATCTTGGTTTTCTTCACATTCAAGTGTAAGCCATTGATCATGCAGTCGTCTTTCATAACTGTGACTAGTGTTTGCTGATCAGTGGCTGTTGACGCTATTAAAACCGCGTCATCTGCATAAAGTAGATGGTTTACCACTAAGTCACCCATTTGTACACCTTCATTCATCGCTTTCAGTCTTTGAAGACCTATACTATCTTCATAATAACATAATAATAAGTTTAGGTATCAAATAATTTTTTAATATAAATGTTACCCTGGTTTCATTCATTCATTCTGGTTCATTAGGATACTATTGTCTATGTCAGTAGCCAGTCTCTTTCATTTACATTTTTTTTAATATAAAACTAAAACTTTTACATAATTTTCCAAATGTCAAGCCTTGATTATGTGTAAATATAATGTACCAGCGGTTTACCGCGGCTTCATGTTACTTATGAATAATGTAGTTACCCAATATTGAAAAAATTATTAAAACCGGCGAGCGTGTATGAGACGGACTATGAGAGTAAAGGAAGCCAGAGAGGTATGGAAGTAAAGAACGCGTTGGAACTCTGTACTCTCTACCTACCCCGCCAGGGATCTAGCGTGATGATATAGATAGATAGATTAAATTCGGTTCTGGAGTTTCAGAGTTAATCGATTACAAACAAATGTTTCATCTTTATAATATTTGTATAGAGGTATATATTATAATTTTTTGTCCTAATTATCTCATGCATATATATTATACTGTGTCCTTCGTTCTCGATATAAACATGCAGCAGCTCTCTCTACTCGCTTGGCAAGCCGCTAAATTTTTTAGAAACGTCAACGCCTCCTCTATGGTATCTGTGGACATAACCTCTGCGACCATTCTTTCTTTTAGCGTGGCAGCCGATGCCTTGTAATAAAGTTTTGGTCGACATTTAATTTAATCAAATAATCGTAGCAGTGAAATTATATAACAAAAGGTTTTTATATACTCAAGTGATGTTGTGAAATAAATTTAAAACATCGTATAGGCAAATTCAGAAATAATTTACGTCTTGACAAAAAAGTACATTCCAAAAAGATCAACTGATAGTTGTTTAATTGTGGCGTTTTCAGCTTAACATGTTTATGTATAATAATATCGAATATTTGGAGACGTGAGTTTTATTATAAAGTAAAGTCTTCACTCGAAAAGTAAACTTACGAAGTCTCATGTCCCTCTTCGTGTAAAAACAGTTTAACACGCAATATACCTGCAAACAATTATTAACCGTCTATAAATTGGCAAGGTAAAACCTCTAATGAGAGAAATTAGCGGGGACATTAATCAATAATGATTGTTAAGGATCGATGCCAATTTAAGGACACGGGCGATGTACGAGATGCATCGACGTGGTCCGCAAGACTTAACGGTAATTCAAGGACACGAGCGGTGTACGAGATGCATCGGCGTGATCCGCAAGACTTGGGGCCCATACGAGATATGTGCTGAAGGTCATACTACTCATAGGTTTCACCCATGAGGTGCTCCTGTGCAGTTCACATTTCTACAATGGTAAGAAACTAAAATGTTACCCAACATACATACCTTAAACAGTAAATACAAAGACTATTGCTATAAACTATAAGCAATTTGTGATATTATATCTCCTAAAGGAGACTTTCTGAAAGGGTAACTAAAGGGACATTGTTTATGAATTTATGAATAACAATACATTATTAATAACATAAGCCACCCCTTTGCAGAAACATAATGTTTTGCATTGATTTCATTATTAGACATACTTGTATAATAATCCTAAAATAGCCCAAAGTGGAGCTTATTACACAAAGAATTGTGCAATATTATGAGCACTTGTATTAAAAAGGTAAACCTTGCAATATTTATCCCTGAACAGGGTTTATAAACAGATGAGCCAAAGTAGTCTCTACTTATAACAATGCCTGTTATAACTGACAAGCAACAGAATTGTGGAAATATTCCAAATATAATATCACAGTCTACCGATGCTGAGACAGGCAAGTTGTACAATAATTTGTGTTACACACATACATCCTTAAAATATAATATAAAATACCTGGTCTATCCAGTTAACATAAAACTAATAATTATCAATATTATCAGCCCAGACCCCTTGCAGGGTAGCCAGGGAAGATGAGTCCTAACAATACAGTCATGAAACATTGATTGGGATAAGAACCTTTGTGGTCAGCAGTATATATTTTGTATTAAATAAGGTTAATATAGTGGAGTACCAAGATGGAATTATAACTAGCTATTCATAAGCAGTAGTTTAAATTTCAAGAAACCACCAGTGTTGTAACCAATATGGAACAACAATCCTCATCCGGTGTGTAAAAATGTACATCTATCCACAAATGTATGTATAAATGTACCTACAGTGTACCTATCAGCCCACCAAAAACAAATCACAATGGACATTGGAAGTCTCCTACCAGAGAATGTGAGGTAAGAAAAGCTTGCTAGGCTTTTTACATAAAGGCTTGTTTTGTTTTTTTTTTTATGTTACTGAAAAAATCAGTTAAACATTCAGGAATACAACATGGCTGTTACAAATAAACCATAATATTGGAGGCTAAAGGTATTCACTGACTTTGGTATGTAACAATGTATCTATGACACTAATAAAAATGTGTGTCTGTCTGCCTTCAACGGCAAACATAACTTTATGGGTTTTGTGCAAATACTGCAAGTAATCCAGACAAGTGAAGGTTAAATAAATCTGGTCCTACATATATTTAACATTATGTATAGAAACATTATTATTAGAAACATAATTTTTAATAATTGATATACAATTTATAGCCATTCTCATTAGAATTTAATTAAAGATGGATGATCACAACTGTGCTATAATCCTTATCCCACAAAGAAACTCAATGCTAATAATAGACATTAGAGTCATATTAAATATACTAATAAAAAATTTATTAGGAGCTATTCAGCTTTCTATTGGGTAATGAGTCCAATAGTTTTGGTTTTTGGTTGCGTCCTGCATCATTTATAGTGTAATTAATACATTAGAAATTTAAGACACACAGAGGAAAGATTATACATCAATTCATGAATTGAAGAATTAGATGTTTTTATTGTACTTTTGTTTGATAATATTTTAATCAATTAATAATATATAATCAAATAAAATTATTCAAGTAATTAATAACTATAAAAAATAGGTTTGTGTTTAGTTTTGAATGTGCACATTTATATTGAGCACCAGTGATGTTTCTGGTACAGTTAGGATATCGGAGATATGACACAAACACAACCTGCTACTATTATGGAAACAGGTGGTTTTAGAGCACTATACATGCTGTAATTTATTTAAAGGTGGTTCAGTGTAAAAGTATTGAATTGGAAATGTCATACAAAAAATTTGCATTTTTCATATTGTTACATTTAAATTATTACATCCACATGTTACATGTATCTTATTAATGTATCTATATATAAAAAGAAAATAAAGTCATGCAAATGACTTAATAATAATACCTATTTAAAAATTGTTGATGAAGTTGATGAAATATTGAGTTACAATATTTAAAAGTATAGATTATCTTAAACAAGAATAATCAAAAGTATATTTTTATCACAGGTATGATAAATATTAGGTAGTATCAGCAATAACCTTAGTCTTAGGGAACTTGATATTATTTATTTATTAATAATTATAAGACCACGCCAGATCCCAAGTGGGTAGGCGAGGGCGCAAAACATATTATTATGATATTAAATGAAATATGAATGATACGTAGGTACTACATGTATAAGTTAAGTGACACTCAATCCTCACGGTTGGAAATCTAGAACTAACTAAAAAGTTACTCACTACAGTTGCTACTTATAAAAAACAACCACATACAAAGAAGCAGAGGAAGTGTGGCATTTAAGGGTATGAAAAAGTTAAGTTATGAATAGGATTCCCAATATCATAAAGTTATAGTCCGTGGTTTGGTCTAGTTGCCTGTGACTTATTCGCTACTTAAGTCATTACTAAATTAGTAAATTTGAGTGTAATTTTCATCAGCAATATAACGGGTCAGGGGTAGCCCGATCGTATTGCCAAAAATGAATGTTCGCGGGCGTTATTGCGCAAGAACGAATTGTTAAGTGATACATAAATATTTAGGTGGAAATAAAAATGATATCCGGGATAGTTTCGGAATATATAATAATAATAGTAGTATAGTTTAACAGTGGGGCAGGTTAAATTAGGTTACCACACATCAGCACTGCCCTTCGTTCCAAACCCAAAAATGGGGGAGGGGGGGGGGGGGGGGAGATCATATAGTTAAGGTACATAGCCTTATGTGAGGAATAGCTCTAGATAAGGACATTAGTACAAAGGCCTCTAGTACAAAAATGTTAAATTTTGGTATATGTGCATCTTTAAAGATTATAAATATAACTAACATTAAATATAACCGAACTTTGACATAAAGGAAAATACTTTATCATAAATTAAATAAGTAATTATAGCAAAGCATCCTTATAATCACCAATAGAATTGGTAGCCTTTGTCTGGTACTGTACTCACAAAAGAGAACATTTGACAAAAAAAAAAAAAAAAAAAAAAAAAAAACACATAAAGCCCCACATGCCACTTGGAAGACACGTTAGTGGGGAAACAGGTTTCCCTGTCTTATTTGTCTTATATTGTTATAGATTGGGTACTAATATAGTTTGTTTCTAGATCTAGTACACAGTAAGAGTTTTCTATCGATCTCTATCTATATCGTCACGCCAGACCCCTTGCGGGGTAGGCGGGGGGGTGCGGGGTTCCAACAGGTTCTTTACTTACTGGCTTCCTCCACTCTCATAGTTCGTTTCGGAAGGGTTTTCTATGATACAAGAATTATTATAAAGGGATTAATTTCATATAAACAAAGTTCTGGATCGGTAATTCCTCAACTCTCGTTATATAAAGGGACATCTATAAAAAAAAAAAAAAAAAAAATCTTTATATAGAAGACATAACAGATGGAGAATGCACTGATATCTTGATAAGTAATGATTGATTATTATTACCCGGTAGTAATGAGTTAAGGACAACAGGTGTGCTATAACAGGTGCTTTAAAGAATTTTGTTGGGATGGATCTACGCTATATAACATAACATGTTATAGAATTTGATTAAATAAATTTATTTTGAATAAGTTAGACAGACTGGTTGTAAGAAACAATATAGGTGTATATATACTCGTCTGTATATATATATATATATATATGTTGTATTTGTGTTGTATAGCAATGCAAACAACGGGAATGTGTTATACAAATGTACTCATGACATATTATGTTTTAGAGCTCACGCTTAAAAATGACATTCATGTGGTATACTTCAACTTTACCCTTATAGCTCTAAACAGCTGCATGTTTATATCGAGAACGAAGGACACAGTATAATAAGTGATCAAACGAACTTACCTGAAGTGAAGTTCGATCATTATTATACGAAGTCCTTCGTTCGAAGATATAAGTACCCAACCCGCCCTGCCCGTTGGTAAAGTTGAAATGTACTACTTCTAAAAGGAATGGTCGCAGAGGTTATGTCCACAGATACCATAGAGGAGGCGTTGACGTTTCTAAAAAATTTAGCGGCTTGCCAAGCGAGTAGAGAGAGCTGCTGCATGTTTATATCTTCGAACGAAGGACTTCGTATAATAATGATCGAACTTCACTTCAGGTAAGTTCGTTTGATCACTTATTATAGTATAAAAAGAAAAAATATAAAATTTTAGACTTTATTTCGTATTTTTTTCTATCGAGCCAATCTTTTTTATTTTGTGTTGAATATGTACAATACAATAAGAATAGTAAAAAAAACACATAAAAATGATTGCAAAAGGCGTAATAAAATTAAAAAGGTTTGTTGGAGTGAGTGTATGTTGTGAGTGAATGATCTACGCTATTGGCCGCGGGGCCTTTACAGCTTCACCGGACAAGAGGGCGAGCGTGCAACCACTACGTTCGAGCCAGAAGGGCAAGGGGGCAACTAGTTCAAGGGCGCCTTAAGGAGGAACGGCCTCGGCTTGGGCAGTCGCTATGGGGAAGGGCGTATAGTCTAGGTGTCTCGCCGTGTTGCTTTGCACCGGCCGGTGGGCAAGGGATTTTTCGACCTAGCCGGCGAGGTCGTGTGCGTGTGAGTGTATGTACGTGTGTGTGTGTGTGTATGTGGGTGTGTTTGTGTGATTGTATAAGTAGGTTCTGGTGAAAGGATGTTGTTTGTGGTGTTGAGGGTGATGTAAGTATGAGTTTTATCAGAGTTCGAAAGAATTGGGATTTGAAAAATTTCAGAATATTTTTGCCAACACCTCCAGGGAAGTGTGAGTGTGTAGTGGTGAAAATATGTAAATAAATGAACTCACTGAAAGGTGAATAAATTCGTATCGTGTTTGTTTAATGAAATCAGACAATTTATATGCATCGAGAAGAATGCATAGTAAGTTGCTCTGGTAAGTTCAAACGAACCTATTTCAGCTAGTGTTGTAAAAATGAGCGCTGAAGTCGAGCGTTTAGCACTGAGTCGACGCTTACGAGCGTTGAAGCACGTAGAAAACGCGAGCGTTTAAGCGCCGACTCGACCGTTTTTACATCACTTATTTTAGCTGGACCCCTATTCGCTAAGTCCAATTAAACCGTAAAGCGATACGTTACGATAACTATACCATTATACCTTGCGAGGTGGCAGGTCTAGCCCGATTATACGGGTTCAGAACCCGGTCTAACTTCCGTCTCCTCGGCCTATTTCAGTGAATAGGCTATTACTGAGTCGACGAGCCGAATCATCGGCCCCTTCCCCACATCCCATCAAGTCAGGTCAATAGCTGATCACTCCTTAATGATAAAAAAGGTGATCACTTACCTACCGATTTAATAATTTTAATTTAAAACGATCTTTTTAAAAACAAGCTTTTATCACAAAATACAACGAAGATATTGCTTGGTTGTAGATTTTGTATGGCCTCCTTGCAACGCCATCGTCAGACCCTGTTTATCATCTGGGTCTCTATAGACCTTTCTCTATAGATTTGTACCATAGGGTACTCGACAAGACAAATTCAACGAGCCCAAATAAAACGGAGTTATGTCGAGTAGTTTATATCTGCTACCATCCAGCTTCATCATCAGACCCTTAATACTATCCGTGTCTACAGTGGGTACTCGTCAAGACAAACCCAACGAGCCTAAACACGGCGGAGCTATGTTGAGTAGTAGTTGTATAGTTTGGCCACCTTTTGGCTTCATCACTAGACCCCGAACACCATTTAGTACTTGTATAGTATAGTATCAATTCAATGAGCCTAAGCATGAGGTAATGTTATTTAGTTGGCATGTTCCTATAGCCACATTTCGACTCCATCATCAGACCAGTTCCATGGTACCATATTACTGCATTGTCACCTAACTTACATACGCATGCCAGTTGGATACACTTGCAAAATGGATCACAAAGTTTGAACCGGAAAAACACAAACATACACATAGACAGACAGACATACGAACAGTGCAAGTTAAATAAAAGCTTCTAAAAACATTAGGTACCTTTTTCTCGTATTCTGCAAATAATATATGCGGCAGATTTTATTGCGTGTCTTATCTGGGCAAGTCAAGAGTCTCCGTAACCGGCGAGCGCGTATGAGACGAACTATGAGAGTGGAGGAAGCGTGTAAGAAAACAACATGTTGGAACTCTGTACTCTCTGCCTACCCCGCAAGGGAACGGGCGTGATGATATAGATAGATTTAATTGCAAGTGTCTTCGTCGTGCGAAGAGTTAAATTTATATCGGAGAGTATACTAAAATGGAAGAGATAAAATTGGTTTCATTGGTTTCCTATATGGAGAAAACATAGGGATCAATCGCCGACCTAAGCTCATTAAATAAATAAACCATTACACGATAATTTCACAAAGTTATCGTAACGCGTCACGTTTGGACATAGAGAATAGAGGTCCTGTTGTAGTATGTACATTTTATCGCTTACAACCCTGTGATCGAGATCGCATTTTTAGCTTGCGTATGGTTTTTATTTTCAACCTGTTATTTCAGCCTTTCAACTGACTCTGAGAATTCGGTAGATATAACACTTAGTCGCATCTAGGATTCAAACCCTCGTGATCGCCATCCGCATCATGCATCACTTGATCTACAAGAGAGTCATAATAATAATGGTATCCAAATAGGCCGTGTCTTATCTAAAGAGCAAGTGAAGAGTCTCCGTAACCGGTGAGCGTGTATGAGACGTACTATGAGAGTGGAGGACCACCTTATATCGTGCTCCGCATCCCCTAACACATGTATGCAGCAGGATTTAATGGCTGCCTCCGACAATGCAGTCAGTGTGGCCGCATTCTGGGCAGCTTCCATACAACTATAGCATGTTGCCGTCGAAACGCTAAGAAGAAGAAGAAGAAATGGAGGAAGTCAGAGCGAGGTCTGTAAGGCAAGAAACTGTTGGAACTCTGTATTCTGTGCCTACCTCGCAAAGGATCTGCCGTGATGATATAGATAGCGATTGGCGCAGGACGGCATGGTCTAATGATAAAAACTCCAGGCGGTTTACCCACTGGTCCGAGTAGTAGCGGGTTCGACCCCTGCACGGCACAAATCTTTGTGTGACCCACAAATATTTGTTTCATCTGTTCGTGTATGTGAATTTTATGTTTGTAACGCAGTGATAGCCTATTGGTTAAACCGTTGGACTGCAAAGTCAAAGGTCTCGGGTTCAAACCCAGGCACGCACCTCTGTCTTTTCCAAAGCATGTGCGTATTAAAAATTAACTATTACTTGCTTTAACGGTGAAGGAAAACATCGTGAGGAAACCTGCGTGCCTAAGAGTTTCTGGAAGGTGTGTGAAGTTCGCCAACCCGCACTGGGCCAGGGTGGCGGGCTATGGCCTAAACCCTCTCAGTTTGAGAGGAGGCCCGTGCCCAACAGTGGGTTTCTTAACAGTTTCTTAACAGGGCTAATATTATATTTTTATCTTTTAACGCACCTACGACACATGAATAATTAGTGTGGAGCTACGATTAAATAATTTTTAATTTAAAAAGCCCTTTTTACAAACAAGCTTTTATAGCAAATTGCAGAGTTCTTATGGGATCTTTCCGGATTCATCATAAGACCTTGGACACCATCGATATCTAAAGTACTTATTAAAACAAATCCAACGAGCCCAAACACGGCAGGATTATATTGAGTAGTTGGGTAGTTCCGTTGACCATTTTTCGGCTTCATCATCAGACTCTGAACACAATACTTTTATAATACTTGTCAATACCAATCTAACAAGCCCAAACACGAGGAGGTTACGTTGTATATTTCATATGTTTCTATGGCCACCTTCCGAATCTATCATCAGACCAGTTCCATGGTACCATATTATTACATTTACATCGAACTTACATACGTATGCCAAATTTCAGCTCAATCAGATTTCCCCAAGTGCTTGAAAAAGGGATTACAAGATTTAAACCGAAAAAACAGACAGACACACGAATATTGTAAATTAAATAAAAGTTTGACTGCCTTGTTGGTCCAGTGGGAAAGCAAATCGCTTTGTGATCACGAGGTCTTGGGTTCAAATCCTAGGTCGGACAAATGTAATTTTTCTAACGAAAAATTTCCAGTCCGGAGTCTGGAATTGTGCCCGGTATGTGGCAATAGGCTCGCCCTCTATTACATGGGACCTAACATCGTCAGCGAAACGTGGGTGTACTCACTACACCTCTGCCACCCCCGCTTGGGGAATGTAGGCGTGACGGTGTGTAAATAAAAGCTTGTAAAAATAAATAAAGGGTTTCATTTTTCTCGTAATCCAGCCACATTTTAACCATACATCTTCCGAGGTGGGTATCTATCGCTTTGTATAAAAAATGAGATAAACACAGATATTCTCTAAGTAAATGGTACGACAGTTAGATATACCTATAAGGGTCAATAAAACCAGATAAGTCTGTAAGGAAAGAACCTATTGGAACTATTTACACTCTACCTATCACGAAAGGAATCTGGCGTTACGATATATAATCTATTCCAATCAAACTTTAAAACGTTTTTCATCGTACATGAATCGTCGATTTCATACTAACAGCATTTTCATTTAGATGTTTCTGAAATCTGTCGCCTTCATATTACATTTGTAATAGATTGCAATCACAACTTAAAAATGGTGATGGTTTGTTTAAACAGCTTTTAAATGTGATTAGAATAGACAGACTTCTTCTGGGATAGGCAGAGAGTACAGAGTTCCTATAGATTCTTTCCAGAGCTCTCTCGCCTCTGCCATAATATATCTATCTATCTACATCATCACGCCTGATCCCTTGCGGGGTAGGCAGAGAGTACAATTCCAACAGGATCTTTCCTTACACACCTCTCTGGCTTCTCCACTTTCATACACGATCGGCGGTTACGGAGACTCTTGACTTGCCCTTCAGAGAAGACTTCTGGTTGGTACTCCATAATAATCGTGATCGCCAACCGCATCATGCATCACTTAATCTACACGAGAGTCATAATAATAATGGTATACAAATAGACTGTCTTATCTAAAGGGCAAGTCAAGAACTATGAAAGGGGAGGAAGCTATCGAAGTCTGAAAGGAAAGAAAATGTTGGAACTCTGTGAGTGGGTATCTAACCCACTCATTCGGTTTATATAAAAGCTGATATAAAGTACCGATACTTAGAAGACGGCGCGAGAGTTAGATCTGAGCTTAACCGCGTTAATCCCCGCGCGACGCTTAAAGCACGCGGGACTTTTCGCTCTTTACATCTCTTAAGTGATCGGGGTAAATGTAAACATACAGGGAATGGCGGTTGGGCAAGAATAGGCAAGGTAATCTGTAAACTTCTAGTCACCTAGTACTGTAAGAATACATTGTTGAAAAGTTCCTACGACTTACTATTACCGGAATATTTATTTTTTTAAACTGCCCCCTGACACATGTCGCTGGTTACGTCAGGCGTAGTGGAGCGACGTTGGGCGCCGTCGGTTGACTTCTTGTCTTGCGACCTATGTCGTCCACATTTGTGTAGTCGGTTGCAAGATGACGCTCGAAGAGGTATCATTTATCAATTTTGTTGCGCTCTACACTCTGTGACTTTTGATTTTCAACTAAAGAGATGAGGAGACAAGGAACAGGGTGCATACCACAATCTCTTTAACAAAACTGTTTTAATCTGATGTTATTGTCAGTTAGAAATGTGGATATATCTCTGTTTATAACTTTATGTCTCTTTTTCACAGCTAAGTTTGTCACAGCACAGTGTCCTCCGACCAGTTCGGCGATATCACAGGCGGCATGTGTCGCGGCAGATTTGCCCCCTAACGAATACGAAGCTATAAAGCACGCTGGATTTTTCAGTCTTTCAAAATCAAAAGTTATTATTTATGTAAACCAGAGGTTCACAATTTTTTTTCTCATAGACCGCTTTTAAAATTTTGCTGGTTCCGGTGGACCCTCTGCAGCTACATTTCTACTATGTTCCCAAAACTCGACAAAAAATGCGTTACGGCTGAGTTCCAACCACGAATTAAGAGTTATGGAAAAAAAAGTGAAAATTGATTGGTTAATTAATTAATTGATTGTGCTGTGAGAGGATGTCAAAAAAGTAAAGTTGGCCAATTAAACAAGTGATTCCATACAACTTTAATTTTTTGATATCTACTCACAGCACAAGGCACCAATCAAGTCTCACTTATTTCATTTAGAAAACTCCCTATTCGGAGTGGTAAAAATAAAAAACGTATATCTTTTTGTGTTGTATTTATTTAAATATGTAATTATTACGCTATTAATTATTATTGTCATCATATTACATTGTAATATGATAACTGTTGTATTATGATGTTGTACTGAATATGGAATATGCAAGTTTTTACAAGTAACAGTCATTGAGCTTTTTAAAATATTATCTGCCTACATTGATAGGTGAAGTCAAGCCAACATTTTAGTTCTTCACTATCGAAAGCAAATAAATTTTCATGGACCCCCGCTTACGAATTGTGAACCCCCATTTTTTTGTTACGCCAACGTAGATCCCCGTGGAGTCTTCAGTGGACCCCTGGGGGTCCACCTGGACCACTTTGGGAACTAAGGATGTAAACCAAGAAGTACTTATGAATAGTCAGGAATCTTATATGTCTCTTATAAGACTTATAAATCTTTGCATCTTAATAAGTGCTCTTGTTGAATGAAAACATACAGAGAACGGTGATTGGGAAAAAATCGTTAAAAATTATGTGAATATCATTTCACCTAGGTATAAGAGTATTATCACATTACTATGTGACATTATATTATTGACTCGTTGTTCTAGTAGCAAAAGCATCGCTTGGTGATCACGAGGTCCTGGGTTCAAATCCTAGGTCGGACAAATGAAGTTTTTCTAACGAAAACTTCCCAGTATGAGTTCGGAGTCTGAAATAGTGCCCGATATATGGCAATAGGCCCCTATTACATGGGATCTAACATCATCGGCGAAAAGTGGGTCTACTCAGTACACCTCTGCCACCCCCGCTTGGGGAATATAGGCGTGACGGTGTTATCACATTATTATCATATTATATAGGCAACTACTTTTTAGTCATGGTGAGATAGATAGTCCAGGACTTTCCCGGTACGGATATCTGTTCAAACTCCTTACTAGAGAGAGTAGGCAGAGGCCTACTAGTAAATAATAATAATAATTTATTGACCCAAAAAAAAGTTAAAGCTAATGTTTACAGTAAAATGTACACAATAAATAATAAAGGAACTGGTGTAATGATAGATAGCAGATAACGTAATATTTAATATTTTTTTCTCAATATTGGCGTGCTCGTACAAATCCAAGAACCGTGTGTTTCCAATACAGCTTAGAGGCGCCGCGCCGCCGGTTACCCGGTACAACGTTACTGGCATTTGTTATAAGTTAATGTTTCACTACTTTGCGTTTTAATGGTAACTTAAACAGCACTTTAAGCTTTATTAAATTTGTTTTAGGGAAAATTCGCCTTAGATTAGAATATCTCCAGTGTACGTAGTTTTGCTACAAAAGTAGTTTCGCTTCATTTTTGTATAATAGTAGCTGTTACCCCGAGGCAGCGTGCGCGCTTATTTTGTAATATGTTTATGAATTATAAATATCATTATTTCAGATTGAAATCGTATTACTGAAGTACAATATAGCCTATGTTACTTTAAAGTAATGTAGCTTTTTAACGGTGAAAGAATTAATAAAATTGGTTCAGCAGTTTCAGAGTTTATCGATTACTAACAAACAAACAAATATTTCCTCTTAATAATATTAGTATAGATTAGCTGTACCCACGACTTAGTTCGTGATTTGTAGGCGTGTATTGCACACCCTTAAGGTTTCGCCATATAGCCGACGCAGCGCGACCGTAGCGCGGCTTGGGGTGTTAAAATGTACTGTAATATACTGAAATATATGGGAGTCGCCACACAGCGTAGACCCGCTCGGCGCGGCTTGGAGAGTTGTAATGTACTGAAATGTACGGGAGTCGCCACACAGTGTAGCCCCGCTCGGCGCGGTTTGGAGGGTTGTAAAGTACTGAAATGTACGGGAGACACCACACAGATTAGCCCCACTCAGCGCGGCTTGGAGAGCTGGAATGTACTGAAATGTACGGGAGACGCCACACTGCGCAGACCGCTTGGCGCGGCTTGGGGAGTTGTAATGTACTGAAATGTACGGGAGACACCACACAGCGCAGCCCCGCTCGTCACGGCTTGGGGAGTTGTAATGTACGGGAGACGCCACACAGCGCGGTCCGTGTTTGGCGCGGCTTGGAAAGTTGTAAAGTACTGAAATGTACGGGAGACACCACACAGCGTAGCCCCACTCAGCGCGGCTTGGAGAGCTGGAATGTACTGAAATGTACAGGAGACGCCACACTGCGCAGACCGCTCGGCTTGGCTTGGGGAGTTGTAACATACTGACATATACGGGAGTCACCACACACCGTAGCCCCGCTCGGCGCGGCTTGGAGAGTTGTAATGTATTGAATTATACGGGAGTCGCCACACAGCGTAGACCCGCTCGGCGCGGTTTGGAGAGTCGTAAAGTACTGAAATGTACGGGAGACACCACAGATTAGCCCCACTCAGCGTAGCTTGGAGAGCTAGAATGTACTGAAATGTACGGGAGACGCCACACTGCGCAGGCCGCTTGGCGCGGCTTGGGGAGTTGTAATGTACTGAAATGTGCGGGAGACGCCACACAGCGTAGCCCCGCTCGTCGCAGCTTGGGGAGTTGTAATGTACTGAAATTTGCGGGAGACGCCACACAGCGCAGCCCCGCTCGTCGCGGCTTCGGGAGTTAAAATGTACTGAAATATACGGGCGTCGCCACACAGCGTAGCCCCGCTCGTCGCGGCTTGGGGAGTTGTAATGTACTGAAATGTGCGGGAGACGCCTCACAGCGCAGCCCCGCTCGTCGCGGCTTCGGGAGTTAATATGTACTGAAATATACGGGCGTCGCCACACAGCGTAGCTCCTCTCGGCGCGGTTTGGGGAGTTGTAATGTACTGAAATGTGCGGGAGACGCCACACAGTGTAGACCCGCTCGGCGCGGTTTGGAGAGTTGTAATGTACTGAAATGTACGGGAGTCGCCAGACAGCGCAGGCCCGCTCGTCGCGGCTTTGGGAGTTGTAATGTACTGAAATGTACGGGAAACGCCAAACAGCGCAGCCTCGCTCGGCGCGGTTTGGGGAGTTGTAATGTACTGAAATATATGGGAGAAGCAACACAGCGCAGCCCCGCTCAGCGCGGCTTGGGGAGTTGTAACGTACTGAAATATACGGGAGTCGCCACACAGCGTAGCCCCACTCAGCGCGGCGCGGGGAGTTATAATGTACTGAAATGTACGGGAGAAGCCACACAGCGCAGCCTCGCTCGGCGCGGTTTGGGGAGTTGTAATGTACTGAAATGTATGGGAGAAGCAACACAGCGCAGCCCCGCTCAGCGCGGCTTGGGGAGTTGTAACGTACTGAAATATACGGGAGTCGCCACACAGCGTAGCCCCACTCAGCGCGGCGCGGGGAGTTATAATGTACTGAAATGTACGGGAGACGCCACACAGCGCAGCCTCGCTCGGCGCGGTTTGGGGAGTTGTAATGTACTGAAATGTATGGGAGAAGCAACACAGCGCAGCCCCGCTCAGCGCGGCTTGGGGAGTTGTAACGTACTGAAATATACGGGAGTCGCCACACAGCGTAGCCCCACTCAGCGCGGCGCGGGGAGTTATAATGTACTGAAATGTACGGGAGACGCCACACAGCGCAGCCTCGCTCGGCGCGGTTTGGGGAGTTGTAATGTACTGAAATGTATGGGAGAAGCAACACAGCGCAGCCCCGCTCAGCGCGGCTTGGGGAGTTGTAACGTACTGAAATATACGGGAGTCGCCACACAGCGTAGCCCCACTCAGCGCGGCTCGGGGAGTTATAATGTACTGAAATGTACGGGAGACGCCACACAGCGCAGCCCCGCTCGTCACGGCTTGGGGAGTTTCAGAGTTAGTTTTTCATACAAAATGTGTCAAAACTCTATTCGTAGTGGGCAAATCTGTCCTTGAGTTGAATATTGAAACCGGCCGTAAACGCATTTTGAGAGAGAAAAGCAATAATGTGTCGATTATCAATTTAACAATGATAATTTGAAATTTATTGCCACACTTTAGTGTTTTATTTCGAGTGTCACTTTGAATGAGGTTGAAATGTTTTTGCCTATTTCTACCCAGTAATGGAATAAATAATCCTTCAATTATACACGGTGTTATTCTAGTCGTCCTGGAGCGAAAGCTTAGATGGAGTATCCAAAGCCTATTGTTTAATGGTACTAAAAAAATGTAAAAAGAACATTTCAGTAAGTAACATTTCTTTAACAATACTAATTAAATGCATTAACAACGCCTGTACCGAACGCAAAATGACATTGAGGGGATGTGCGGCTCGTCAGCTGGCCGGTAGATACCTTCGGTGTTCCGGATTTTCACCCTCGTTATGATATTCGGTCAGTAGGTAGATGTTACTTATTGAAGTGTTCTTGTTATTCATTTTTAACACTTTCCTCCGCAAAGCCCTCGAAGCCCCGTAGTTCATACGAAATGTCGATCTCATTTCCCATCTCGGTCTCCAACCTATTCCCGCCTTTATAAAAAGGCGACAACCCAATATTTCGCGAACGCGCCCAATCATAGAAATCCGCTAATCGTAGCCGCTGCCGACTGCGAACCTAACTTCCGTCCTATCAGCCGCTACCGCTGTCCGCGGCATGTTCTCACCGACCCTCCCGATGCCCTGACATCCCTTCTTTCGGATACAGATACCGCACACAGGATCAGACACCGACCTCGCCGGCGAGGTCGAAGAATCCCTTGCCCGCCGGCCGGTGCAAAGCACCACGGCGCGACACCTAGTATACGCCCTCTCCCATAGCGACTGCCCATGCCGAGGCCGTTTCTCCTTGAGGCCTCACACTCTAGTCCGTTGAAGCTGGAAAGGCCTCGCGGCCAACAGCGTAGATCATTCACACACACACACACATATGCACGCACGCACGCACGCACGCATGCATGCACGCCCGCACGCATGCACGCACGCACTCACACTCACATTCACTCACACTCACACTTACACTCTCACTCACACTGACACTCACACTGACACTAACACGCACGCACACACACACACACACATCATTGTTAACACAGTTTTTTTTTATTACCAGTAAACAGTAGGCATTGAATACATCACCTGTTCTCTCGGTCCAGGATGACTAAAATTACATCGTGTATCAAGTATTTATGTATACGGGATAGGCAGAGAGTACAGTGTTCCAACAGGTTCATTCCTTACATGCCTATCTAGCTTCCTCCACTCTCATCGTTCATCTTATACACGCTCGCCGGCTACGGAGACTCTTGACTTGTCCTTCAATGTATTTGTATTAAGTTATTAAGTATTTTAGAATCTGCCTCGTTGGTCTAGTGGTGGATAATGCACGTAGCGATCATGAGGGACTGATTTCGAATACTAGATCGGAAAGATTAATTTTTCTATAGAAAAATTATAAGTATCCGGTATCCGGAGTCTGGCAATGTACCCGTTATAGTGGTAATAGGCTCATCCATATTACATTGAAAGCTGAAAACGTCGCGAAAGTGGGTGTACACAGTACACCTCTGCCACCTCCACTTGGGGAATATAGACGTGACGGTGTGTATTTTAAAGAAATTGTGCCTAAACTACCACATACACATATGGCTCTCAAACAACTCAAAAACAACAAAGCGCCGGGCGAAGACGGAATTACCGCAGAGCTTCTGAAAGCGGGCGGATAGCCGGTACTTACTTCACAGGCTGTTTAATTCCGTCTTGCTCGAAGGGAAATCGCCGGAAGCATGGAACAGGGGTGTGGTGGTGCTGTTTTTTTCCAGAAAGTTAATAACACTTTATTGAAGAACTATAGGCCCATCACACTGCTGAGCCATGTTTATAAGTTGTTTTCGAGAGTCATCACGAATCGTCTCGAACGCAGGCTTGATGACTTCCAGCCTCCCGAACAAGCCGGTTTCCGGAAAGGCTTTATTACCATAGACCACATACATACGCTGCGGCAGATTATACAAAATACCGAGGAGTATAATCGGCCACTATGCTTGGCGTTTGTGGACTATGAGAAAGCCTTTGATTCGATCGAGACTTGGGCGGTTTTTAGATCTCTCCAGCGATGCCGCATTGACCGATGTGTTGAAGTGCTTGTATAATAACGCCACTATGTCAGTCCGAGTACAGGGGCAGTGCACAAAGGCGATCTCCATAAAAAGAGTAATAAGACAGGGAGACGTCATTTCTCCGAAACTGTTTACGGCCACCTTAGAGGACGCCTTCAAGCTCTTTGAATGGCGAGGACTTGGCATCAACATGGCGAATATATCACTCACCTTCGATTTGTCGAGGACATTGTGGTCATGGCGGAGTCGCTGGAAGATCTAGGACGAATGCTCGGTGAACTCAACAGAGCATCTCAACAAGTAGGTCTTAAAATGAACATGGACAAAACGAAAATAATGTTTAACGTACATTTCGTACCCACCGCACTCACCGTTGGGAACTCTACTTTTGAAGTTGTCGACGAATACATTTACCTGGGACAGGTAGTCCGGTTAGGTAGGTCCAACTTTGAGAGAGAGGTCAATCGACGAATCCAACTCGGCTGGGCAGCGTTCGGAAAACTGCGCAACATCTTCTCATCCAAAATACCTCAGTGCCTCAAGACTAAAGTTTTTAATCAATAAGTGTTCCCAGTGGTGGTTACAATTGGTCTCATAAAAAAGCTCAGAGTTCCTCAGCGAGCTATGAAGAGAGCTATGCTCGGCGTTTCTCTACGTGATCGAATCAGAACCAAGGTTACCGACATAGCCCTTAAGATTAGCAAGCTGAAGTGGCAATGGGCGGGCCACATAGCACGAAGATCGGACGAGCGTTGGGGCAGAAAGATTCTAGAGTGGAGACCACGTATTGGCAAGCGCAGCGTGGGACGACCGCCTGCCAGATGGACCAACGATCTTGTGAAAATCGCAGGAAGTCGTTGGATGCAGGTGGCATCGGACCGGTTATGCTGGAAAGCGATTGGGGAGGCCTACGTTCAGCAGTGGACAAGTATAGGCTGAGATAATGAACCACACATAATCCTATATCTAAAATATCTCTATTTCTGAAATAACAACTATATAACAACTAAAATAATAACTACTCGTATCTACTTATAAAATAATAACTATATTTTATAGAAATATTATCGCATAATAGGGCTCAACCTTCCCTGGATACGGAATAAACGTTTTAAAATAATATTTTAAGATCTCAGCATTACACCAAAAAGAGGTATCTTACAGGATTCGTATTATTAAATACCTTTTTAATCCTGTTGCTTTTGTTAATCAGAATACGCTTATTTCTAATTAACCTTAAAATACCCGAACGTAATAAATTTTAATTTATAGGAAGAGCTTCAAAGGATAAAACCAACATACAGATAAAATGGAGGTAGGACGCATTATACATTTTCAAAATGGCTGCCGCTTTGTAGAGCTTCTTTTCCCGCGCTTTGTGTGGCACAAATGTACACGCTATAATTACACATCTTTTTAGAGGATGGTTTGTATTTTAGTAGGTATTATTTTGTACTGTATAAGTTCCGGGCTTTTGTAGAATAACACAGTTACTATTTTCCGTCGTTTGGTATTAAATTAGTACACGTCTCAAGTCAAGAGTCTCTGTAACCGGCGAGCGTGTATGAGACGAACTATGAGAGTATAGGAAGCCAGAGGGGTATGTAAAGACGGAACCTGTTGGAACTCTGTACTCTCTGCCTACCCCGCAAGGGATCTGGCGTGATGATATGGATAGACCTCTGCCACCTAATAAGCTATTTGAGTATGGGCGTAACGGTGTTTATTTTTTTTCACACTTCTACAAGGCGAGTTTAACCACGAAAGTCTGTGAGTTTAACTGACAAGGTGTGTTTTTGGATGTCACATGGAGAAAATGTTCAGAAGTTTCTAGGTCCTCTGGAGAAACTAAGGTATGTAAGTCCTTTATTACCTTAAACAGACATGGTATTCCTGTCACACTGGGACTCAAAATACCTCGACGAAATGTAGGGCTATGCACATCGCACCTTTAGAACGGTATAGACTTAACTCAAAAATAAAATAAGAAGAATTTGGGACAAAATTGCCTCAAATGATGAATGAGTGTTAATTAAAACATAATATTCAGGGCTTATTCGTAAACATCTAGACTACTTTATTATGAAAATTGAACAGGACGAATAATACGTCGTGCGTCCTGTTGCTGCTGTGGCTGGTATGCGTCGTGAAGGAGAATTCAATGAAAGCCGAATAGTCTTGAAACAGTGCTCCACCCACCAGTTGTGACCCTCTTCGCGCAGAGTTTCTTCCTATTATCTTCTAATGTCCAGTCGCTCGAACGTGTCTGGCGCGATTTTTCGCGCTCTTATATACTATTTGGTGTGTCACAACTAGTGGGCTTTGTACCGAGTTTATTAATCCAATAAACCAATCATGATACAATTATTCCTGTCCCTTTCCGGGGTTACACTCTTCTTACTATTCCTATCCCTTTCAGGGTTACACTCTTCTATTATTCCTATCCCTTTCAGGGTTACACTCTTCTAATATTCCTATCCCTTTCAGGGTTACACTCTTCTAACTTTATACTAGTGCTTATGCGCTAGGATTCTATGACATTATCTTATTTCTAACTTAAATTACATAATGTACTACAGTAACTTAATCTATTATATACAAATTATACAGACGTCGTCCTGTACATTTCTCCCGCCGTGAACTGTCGGCTTCACTGACGGTTCATAAGTCTTCGTGGAGGGACGACGTCGGCAACACTATCAATTTCTTCGCTGGCCTCCGAAGAACTCCTCCCTTGGTGCGGACGTCCACTGCACGCACAATTCCATCTTCTCCAGGGAAGGTCCTTATTATCCTCCCAAGAGGCCACATGTTCCTGGGGAGTACGTTGTCAACAATGAGGACGATGTCCTCTTCTTTCAGGGCGGCGCCGCGTCCATGGGGCTCCCGCCGGTACTGAAGTCCAGGTAAGTACTCCCTTATCCATCGTTCCCAGAACATGTCCGCGAGTCTCTGTGCCGCTCTCCAATGGGTGCGGCCGATGAGGTCAGTGTCAGTGAAGGTCCCTGGTGTCGGGTTGCGCGCTGGGCCGTAGAGCAGAAAGTGGTTCGGTGTCAGCGCCTCTGGGTCCTCAGGGTCGACGGGTACATGAGTGAGCGGTCGGTTGTTTAGTGTAAACTCGACCTCCGCCAGCAGTGTGGTGAGAACCTCTTCTGTCGGGTGCCTCTCCGTCAGGATCGCGTATAGGGCCGTCTTCACACTGCGCACCAGTCTTTCCCATGCGCCACCCATGAACGGGGCGCCGGGGGGAATAAAGCGCCAGCTGATGGTTTTTCTCGTGGCCTCTTCTCGGGTGGCGTTGTCCAGCGCCTCCTGTAGCTCTCTGTCGGCGCCGCGGAGATTGGTCCCGTTGTCCGACCATATTTCAGTCGGGCAGCCGCGGCGGGCGATGAACCGTCGTAGGGCCATCACAGCTGACTCGGTGCTGAGTGATGCGGCGACTTCCAGATGTACGGCGCGTGAAGTCAAGCAGGTGAAGAGGGCTACGTAGCGCTTCTGTGTGCCCCGACCCACTGTCACAGTCAGAGGTCCGAAGTAGTCGATGCCGGTGTACGTGAAGGCCCTCTGATGGTGAGCCAGTCTGCAGGGCGGCAAGTTCCCGGTGCTCGGCTCTGGAGGCGCGTCTCTTCTTCGGCGACAGCTGTAGCACTTGTGTATGACCATTCGGGCTACTGTACGTAATCGAGTTATCCAGTACCTTGCTCGACACTCGTTGATGGTCGCCTCTACTCCGGCGTGGTGCAGCTGTCGGTGTACGTGCTCGATGTACAGGCGGGTGACGCGATGATCTCCGTCCATCACTGCGGGGCACCGTAGCTCGTCGCTGATGTCCGGCGTCGCACTTATTCGCAACTTGATCCTTATCACTCCACTGATAATCTGCGCTGATAAGGGGCGGAGGCGGCCCTTCGATAGTCTATCACTATTACTCAGTTCGCTATAATACGAGTCGTGTTGTACTACACGCACTAACAACGCCTCCGCTCTTATCAATAGTTCTGCACTGAGCGGTAAACACTTAACACTGTCCTTATCACTAAACTTAATTCTACACTTATTCCTATTCTTAACACTATTCCACTGTGGGTCCTTTTCACGATTCCTAGCCTGTCTCTTATAGTTCACTAATTGTCTATTCATACTGCACAGGTCAATGAACTGCAGCACGCGCGCCGTCGCTCGTAGCAGGCGCTCCCACGTAGAGAAGCGCGCTGGATCCGGAACAGCTGATCGCGGTGAGACGGGCCGTTGCTCGGTGATAGTGTGTGTCCGTTCCTCGCCCGTCGCTGCGTCGAGTGTCGGTCGCTCCGCCGGCCATGTTGATGGGTGCTCGCGCAGGAACTCGGGCCCAAGGAACCATCGGTGATGAGAGCCGATGTCCCTGGGTACTTCGCGCGTCGCGTCGTCAGCCACGTTTAGTTTCGTGGGCACCCACCTCCAATCACTTATGGCGCTGTTTTCCTCTATCGCGGCGATGCGATGTGCGACGAACGGGCGGTAGGATCGCGCGCCCGTCTTCAGCCACGTCATGACGGTACGGCTGTCCGTCCAGTAGGTCACTGCGCTTGGCTTCTTGTCGTGTTAGGCGATGATAGTCGCGCCCAGGCGACTACCCAGTACGGCGGCTTGCAGTTCGAGTCTCGGGATCGATGTGAGCTTGAGCGGTGCCACCTTCGCCTTCGCCGCCACGAGGGTTGTATGTACCTCGCCGTCGCTCGTGGTGGCTCTCCAGTACGCCGCTGTCGCGTAGGCTGACTCGCTCGCGTCCACGAACACGTGCAACTCGAGCGTCTCGGCGTGCGTGTACCCGTGGTAGCATCGTGGTATCTTCAGGTCCCGCAGACTCCGCAGGTGTTGGGTCCACTCGACCCACTGTTGTGCTAGGTCATCGTCGATGTTGTCGTCCCATCCTGTGCCGCGCCGCCATATCTCCTGCAGTATCTGCTTGGCCCGTATGGTGATGGGCGAAGCGATTCCGAGCGGGTCAAACAGGGACATCAGTATGCGGAGTGCCTCCCGCTTCGTCGGCGTCGGTTTGTCGAGTATGCCCGGGGGGAGGCGCGCCAGGTCAAGGTTGAACCCGATGTCGTCGGTGTCCGGCCTCCACTCTAACCCAAGCACTCTTTCTGTCTTCCTTTCTTCATTAATTCCGATCGCCCGCTGTGTCGCGCCCGGTTCGAGAGTCTGTAGTACCGCCGTGGAGTTAGACGACCACTGTCTCAGCTCATAGTGCGCCGCCCGATGTATCTCGTCGATCTGTTTTGAGATGTTGATGGCGCTGTCTTCGTCGTCGAAGCTGTGTAATAAGTCGTCGACATAGTGATTGCGAACGATGGCGCGGCTCGCTTCTGGATGGGTGTCCTTATACTTCTCTGCGTTGTGATTCTTCACGTAGATTGCGATGGACGGTGAACATGTGGCCCCGAAGATGAGTGACGTCATCCTGTACTCTTCGGGCGGGTGTTCATCGCGCCGATCGCCGCGCCACAAGTACCGCAGCGCGTCTCTGTCTTCTGTCTTGATTTTTATCTGCATGAACATCTCCTTGATGTCGGCAGACACGGCTATTCTGTGCTGTCGGAACTTCATGAGGACGCCGGGGAGTGACTGCAGCAAGTCGGGACCCGTCAATAAATGGTCATTGAGTGACACTCCTTTCGTCTTAGCGGCGGCGTCGTGGACTATTCGCACTTTGTTCGGTTGCAATGCGTTCAGTACTGCAAAGTGCGGGAGGTACCACGTTCGATTCTCAGTTCTATTTTTCGGTGCGGGCTCGGCGTATCCCTTCTGGATAAGTGCGTCCATCTGTTCTGTGTACTTCGTTTTCAGAGTCGAATCGCGGTCAATCTTCTTTTCTATGTTGTGTAAACGCTTCAGTGTATTTTCATAATTTTCGGGCATCTTAATAGTGTCGGTTTTCCACAGTAGAGGGGCTTCGTATCTCCCGCCGCTGTCGATACGGACTTCTTTGTCGAGCTTGTCAAGCGCGCGTTGATCTGGGCTGTTCTTCGGGTTTCTGGGCTCGACGAAGAGTGACTCGAGTGCGAAGTAGTGTCTCAGCTGATCGTCCATGTCTTCGCTTTCGCTCTTGTCCGCGATGAAGTTGACTTTGTGCGCATCTTGTACAGTGAGCCGGGAGCGCGCGCCGTGTAATACCCAGCCGAGAGGAGTCCGGGAGGCAACGGGTTGGTGTCGTTGCCCCCGGCGTACCTCCGACGTCACTAGCAGGTGCCAATTGTCTTGGCCGATGAGTATCTGGAGTTTCGCTCTTCTGTAGGTGATGTCGCTTTCTATGTCCCGCAGATGCTTGCAATCGGCGATGTCTTGCACGGTGACGGCTTGTGGTGACAACTTCATATTCTCAATGGTGCGCGCTTGAATCCGATGTGCGCGCTGGGACGTACCTCTCAACGTCAGCTGGACCCGACGGGAGTTCGATGACCGGACGTTACAATCGCCGATCGCCTCGATGTGCAGTGACTCGCGGGGGCCGCGCGCGCCTGTCTGGTTGGCGAGCTCGGCGTCGATGAGCGTCACCGCTGACCCGTCGTCGAGGAGGGCGTAAGTGTCTACTCCTCCCGCCGGTCCGGAAATGTGTACCGGCACTATTTTTAGGTACGACGCGAAGCCTCTTGTCCACGTTGACGCGACTGTCTGTTTCTCCGTGTTGTCGTCTTCCGCGACCCTTTCGCTTTTGACGTGGTGAAGCAGTCTGTGGTGCGAGTATTTGCACCCGTCGGTGTCGCAAGTGAGCCTCTTGCAGTGATGACTCTTCGTTCTGAAGCGTAGACACGCGAAGCATAGTCTTCGTGCCTTCGCGATATCCCATCTGTCGTTGACCGTCGACTCAATGAATTTCTTGCACTTGGTTACCTCGTGCTCTGTGTCGTGACACGCCGCGCATTTTTCTTTCCTCGGGCTCGATACAGCGGTGCTATAAGTCTTGTTCGTCTGTCTTCTGTTCGCTGTATGTTCCCGTTCGGGTGTCACGTGTTCGGGAGGTGCGTAGCGCCCGCACCTGTCGGCCTCCCTACTGAGGAAATCAGAGAGCCTCATTAGGTCGGGTTCTTCTGTCTGTTCTTCCGCTGCGTAGTCGAACCATCTATACTTGGGCGCCGGTGTGAACTTCTCAATGGTCGTCTTGACAGCCTCCGGGTTGTACAGGTACGCCACGCGGTTGAGTGCGCGTAGCGTCGCGACGATGTTCATCACCCGCGTGGCGAACACGCAGATGTCTCTCGGGTTGTCGCTGAGTCGGGGCAGCGCGCGCAGGCGTTCTAGTTCGCCCAGCGCGATGCAATCTGGTCGGCCGAAGCGTGCTTCGAGCGCCCGGAGTATGTCAGCTGTCTTGGCGTTGTATATGAGTAAGTTCTCGACGGCTTCTTTAGCTTTACCTTTTAGCGCTCTTCGTAGTCTCGCGACGTTCTCTGTGTCCGTGAAGCTCGGCGCAGATTCTTCATAAGCAGCTTTGAAGGTGAGCCACTCTTGGTGTGACCCACTGAAGTACGGCAATTCAGTAGCGAAGCGGTGGTGCGGGGCGCTCCCGGACCGGGCGGCGAGGGTGATTGCGGACGCCAGCTCACGCAAGTCGATTTGCTGTGGCAGCGTCGCGACTGTCGTTTCTTCATTCTTCGACACGGCGATGGGTGGTGGCTGGATCGGTGCAGGGGGCAACGGCGTTGTCGCCCGCGGCGCTGCATCGATGGTGCGCCCCACGTCTATGTCGTGTGGCCTGTCGGCGATGGCCAGGACGTGAGGTCGCGAGTCGTTCAGCCAGCTCCCGACTCTTTTCTCTGTTTCTTGCTCATCTGATATGCACGTGTCTGCGTCACTCTCGCTTTCTTCATCTTCGGCTTCGATTCGTGATATTTTCGCGGCTGCTAATTGGACTTGCAATTCTAGTAGCTCCTCCTTGGCGCGGGCGAGCTTCAATCTTCGCGTCTTTGTTGAGAGCGTCTTCTTTGTTCCAGTCCTCTTGGACACTGGCTTTTTAGTTTTCTCCGTCGCGGAAGTGTCTGCCGTGGCGGTTGTTTCCGTCATGACAGTAGATTCTGTCGTGGCGGTCGACTCTGACGTGGCGGTCGACTCTGTCGCTGTAGTCGACCCCGACGATTCGGCGACTGGGGCCGATGCTGCTGGTCTACTGGTGGTGGAGCGTGTGACTGGCATGTTTCTTTCTTCTATTTTCTTCCTTTTTCAGCTTGATTCTTCTATTTTCTCTTGAGTCTTCTATTTTCTCTTGACGACGATAATCCGGCTCGAAGGACCAAATGAACAGGACGAATAATACGTCGTGCGTCCTGTTGCTGCTGTGGCTGGTATGCGTCGTGAAGGAGAATTCAATGAAAGCCGAATAGTCTTGAAACAGTGCTCCACCCACCAGTTGTGACCCTCTTCGCGCAGAGTTTCTTCCTATTATCTTCTAATGTCCAGTCGCTCGAACGTGTCTGGCGCGATTTTTCGCGCTCTTATATACTATTTGGTGTGTCACAACTAGTGGGCTTTGTACCGAGTTTATTAATCCAATAAACCAATCATGATACAATTATTCCTGTCCCTTTCCGGGGTTACACTCTTCTTACTATTCCTATCCCTTTCAGGGTTACACTCTTCTATTATTCCTATCCCTTTCAGGGTTACACTCTTCTATTATTCCTATCCCTTTCAGGGTTACACTCTTCTAACTTTATACTAGTGCTTATGCGCTAGGATTCTATGACATTATCTTATTTCTAACTTAAATTACATAATGTACTACAGTAACTTAATCTATTATATACAAATTATACAGACGTCGTCCTGTACAAAAATCTTTTAAGTTTTCATTAATAAGTTTTCTGTACACACTCATCATGGCCAAGCCATTAAGGAAAATTTCTCCTATAGTGCTTCTTAACCAGGTTTTTATTCTCCTGAGAACGTTTGACGATCGCTTTACCGTACACGTTGTGGACGGTGCAGCGATGATCAAAATTTTCAACTTTTCCCGTTTCGGGTCTTTGCCTCTTTTAGGATTAACAAAGGAACGAACAAACGGAATACTTGAAATACTTCATTTGTGTTTCGACATAGGGGATTGATCGGTCAAGGGCAGCTGCCCCTACCGGCCCCCACTTGGCGACACCCTTGCGCAGAGTATTATAGTAACTCTCTCGCCCGTTTTCCCCTAAGGAGTAGACAGAGATGTGATACCTCATTTTTAGGTAAGGTAATCTGGCGAGAAACTCAACGGACTTGTTTTTTTCCTAGTTCTCTTTTCTTCATCTAAAGACTAGCTTTAGTGTAGGTAAATGAATTAAATATGAAACTGGTTACTTTTTAAGATTTTATTCAATCATTTATAAACTGCCCTAAACTGAAAAAACAAACCTGAAAAAAATATTAAACTAAAACTTCTAATATATAAGAAGTGTAACAAAAAAACATGAATATTCAACAAAATTCCGTAAACACTGGCAAAAATGTACATTTTATACAAGTTTACAAAATTTTGTAATACTAACGTGTTCAGTTGATTTGTCACTAAGACGGTCACCAACCCAAAATCTTCTGAAGATTTTGGGGCCTCTGGGTAAACTGAGGTATGTGGGACCTTTACCACCCTAAACAGACATGCCATTACTGTCACATTTGGGACTCAATACCGCGACGAAATGTGGGACTATGTTCACCTCTGTTACGTCGTAACATAGTTTTAAAAATATAAAATAAAATTAAAAAATCTTTACACACAAACAAACAAAATAACTAGTTGTTACATCGAATGAAAACCGCGCGCCTTAACTAGTGATAGCATCATAATGACCATATAAGGTATTCGTTGGCACCGGAAATCAAATTCCTTCTAGAACACCAAATAAGAAACGCCCACAACATAGAAGGATCTAGAAATAATACAATAGCGAACAACGGGACAATGATCCTATCTCACTCGGTTCGGTTATTGCTAACTTAGTCCCACAAGAATTTTATAAAAAACAGACAATAGTTTAGGGCGTGCCTTGCTTCGGTTGAGCCGTTCTTTCTATATCTCTGTCCTCGTCTCAGACGAAGGATCAAGAGATCTGGGGAGTGCGCACTGTTGCCAGGCAGGAAGTAGGCCGTCCTGGGGGGGGCAGTATATAAAAACGAGCTCGCGCAAGAACAAGCTTTTTCCGACGCCAGAGCTCGCACGACAACAAATCAGTTCAGTTCGAACAGTGCTTTATTAAAATAAAAAAAAATAAAAGTTTAAATTAGCAACATTCTTCAACCCCCTTGAAAACTGGGGGTCCACCGTACGGGTTGACAAGTACGGTTTGGGAGACAGCAGGCCTCATTTCTGCCCGTCGACTCCCGCTGACCTCGGCGGCTGAGGGCCTTCTACAGGGCACCTCCAGATTCCTCACCTAGCCGGTGGAGGCTGTTACCGAAGACCCCCCACGCGTCCCTGTTCGAGCGGCCTAAAGATAAGTCCCCAGCGCCCATAGGTTTTTTTTTGTGGACCCGAAAACTCCCCTGTGCCGGGAATTCACGCCCCATTTTAATATTGATACTTATTCTAATTTTCTGGATTGTGTTTGCGTAATTAAATATATTTTTCCTGATAACAATAAACGATTGTATTTTTTTTTGTAATTGTGTGTTTTATTTGTACCCGCCGTCAGGCGGTCGTAACACCTCCGTCTACTCTTTATCGGAAAATGGGCAAGAGAGGCCACTTACTATATCGCACCTTTAGAACGGTATAGACTTAACAAAAAAATCTAAGAAATCGAGTTACGGTCATAGAGGGCCATTAAAAGGTACGGTCTATCTGGTGAATATTAACACAGCAGTATTTTTATGGTAGAATTAAGAAATACGATACTTCTGTCTCGTTCACTTTCCCTCCCTCTATCCGCGCCGCTCGGTTCTGACAGGACGCAATTAGTTTCACAAAAACTAGATTTTTTTAGATAAGTCACTACTGTTCTGAAAGAGCAAAATTATTTATTTAAAGAAGTTCGGACTAAAAATAAATTAATAGTAAAAAAAAAAACATTTTTAAAATCAAGTTTTCGGCCTATCAGAATTATATGTTAATTATATTTACAAAATTGCGTGCTCCTGGTTGGTTTAGGACCTCCTTTATCTGGAGCCAATTCTGGGTATAGAATCGGGTTATGTTGTTATAAAATGCATTGTTATCGGAAGAGAACCAACATGTCAAATAACGCCGTAGGGCAAGAGGAGGTGGTTTTAATCCAGTTTGCAAGATGACCTAAGGAAACAAACATTACGAGTTAAATAAAAGCTTGTAATAGATAATAAAAGCAATGATAGCCTAGTGGTTAGACCGTTGGACTGCAAAGTCAGAGGGTTCAAACACAGGCACGCACTTCTGTCTTTTCGAAAGCTTTAACGGTGAAGGAAAACATCGTGAGGAAACCTGCATGCCTGAGTTTCTCGAAGGTGTGTGAAGTTCGCCAACCCGCACGGGGCCAGCGTGGTGGACTATAGCCTAAGCCCTCTCAGTTTAAGAGGAGGACCGTGCCCAATATTGGGACAATTTCTTAACAGGGCTAATATTATTTGTAATACCTTAACGAAATGTGGGATATATGTACAGTGAGCAACCAAATTCAATTAACAGAAACAAATTTCTACAAATAGTAGACACCTTAAGCATCTGAAGTCGCTGATTAACTCCGGCAACGTAATTCGGAGAGCACGTTAATTTTACAAATATTGGTGAACGTCTTAGTGACAAATCTACTGATAACATTTGTATTACAAAATTCGGTGAACTTTGACAAAATGTACATTCCAGCCGGTGTTCGCTGAATTTTGTTGAATATTCAAGTTTTGTTGTTACACTTCTTACATATTATTCTTATATATTATAATAATTTTTTTTCAGGTCAGTTTGGGCCCTTTTTAGAAATAATATTAAATAAAATCATAAAAAGTAATCAATTTCATATTTAATTCATTTACGCACACTAAAGACTAGAAAAATGAAGAATAGAGAACTAGGCAAAAAAATGTTGAGCTTCTCGCCAGATTATCTCTCCTAAAAAACGACGTCTTACATCTCTGTCTACTCCTTAGGGTAAAACGGGCGAAAGAGATTACTATAAAACTCTATGCAAGGGCTTCGCCAAGGCGGGGCAGGTAGGGGCAGCGTAGAGATTAATAAAAATAGCCGAATGCAAAGCACCAAAGTCCAATGATTTGACTTTGTTGACCGATCAATCCCCTACGTCGAAACACGAATGAAGTATTCCATCCCGTTGCAAGTTCGTTCCATTGTGATTGTCCTAAAAGAGGCAGAAACCTTCGTTCCCGAAACAGGAAAAGCGTTGAAAATTTTGATCGCGTACACGTTGTGTATGATACAGCGATCGTTAAGCATCCTCAGGAGATTAAAAGCCTGGTTACGAAGCACCATAGGGAAAATTCGCTTCAATAGTCTGGCCATGATGAGCGTGCACAGAAAACTTATTAATGAAAACTTATATATAATTTTCATAATAAAGTAGTCGAGAAGGTTACGAAAAAGACCTGAAGATTTCGTTTTAATTAACACTCATTCATAATGACCAAACCATTTAAGACAATTTTGTCCTAAATTCTTTTTATTCTATCTTTCTAATAAATATAATAACTATGTTTATAAGTTTATTTACTGTTAGTCAAGAGCTCGCGGAGCTTTACACATGCCGTAAAGAAAAGGACTTGCACAACAAACGTAAAGCTTCATGTGTGTTGGGCTGTACCTTCAATTCATCCTTTTCTTATCATCGATATATCACCTTAACAATCGACTAGTGACGCCCTTGATGCCCTCAATGGAGAGAGATATGAAATGCATCAGTGCCCCTTCATCATCATCATTTCAGCCTATACTTGTCCACTGCTGAACATAGGCCTCCCCAATCGCTTTCCAGCGTAACCGGTCCGATGCCACCTGCATCCAACGATTTCCTGCGATTTTCACAAGATCGTCAGTCCATCTGGCAGGCGGTCGTCCTACGCTGCGCTTGCCTATACGTGGTCTCCACTCTAGAATCTTTCTGCCCCAATGCCCGTCCGATCTTCGCGCTATGTGGCCAGCCCATTGCGACTTCAGCATGCTAATCCTGAGGGCTATGTCGGTGACCTTGGTTCTTCTACGAATCTCCTCATTCCTGATTCGAATAGAAATTCGAATTCCTCAGTGCCCCTTACTTATGCTTTTTAACAAAATCTGTCACTTCCCTTGCACCCTTGCAATACTCACGGCGGAGCATTAAGCCTTTCATACCCTTCTGGCTCGAGCATAATGGTTGCACGCTCGCCCTCTTGTCCGGTGAATTTGTAAAGGCCCCGCGGCCAACAGCGTAGATCATTCACACACACACACACGCACACGGACGCACGCAAGGAAGAAGGAATTTAATTTATTCACAATTTAATTTTGCCCAACTCTGTTACCTAGTAAGAACCACGAAGTAAACAACGTTAAACCGAATCAAAATTAAAAACTTCGACTTACCAACTAAGTCAATGATATTTTGTACAAGCTGATTATAAGACTAATATTTACTTACCTACTTAGGTACTTTGGGTTACGAAAAATTCTAATTAATTGTGGTTTCCAGAAAACTCTTACCATTAGGTACCTACAACATATTCTTAGTATTGTTATAAACGAGTTTTTTTTTATCATGGCAATCGGCTACGAAGTTGAGCCATTTTGCCGCGTAGTCAAGTTTTAAGTTATTAAGACCCTGATGAAAGTTATGGTAATAAAATTTTACGGCAATTACCTACCTACCTACAATGACGACCGACGGGCGTTTGAGGAGAAATTGAAAAGTCACATTTTACCACTTCGTTATTATCTTTACTGATGCACAGAGATAAAAATAATTACATAATTGTTAATACGCCAATGTACATAATCATAATTACTAAATAGAACAAGTTTTGGAAATTAAAACAAATTGACGACATCTCTCTCACTATCTACACACCAAAAACTCATCAGTGACAGACAACAATATCGCCTAGGCATAGCTCCAATAGCTCACAGGATCAGCAGTCTCAAATGACAGTCGGCTGGCCATATTTGTCTAAAAACCGATTGCCGTTGGAGTAGATTTCTTGAGCGAAGACCGCGGCTCGGCAAACGTAATGTAGGAAGGACGGCCTGGCAGCAAAGTAGAGCGAGGATATTCTCAAGCTGGCAGCGGTTGGAAGAGATGACCCGAAGACCGGGCGTCGTTGCGTGCCTTAAGAGAAGCAGCAGTCCAGCAGTGGACTAATGTGGGCTGATGATCATGATAATATGAGAGTCGCACTATAGAATCAGACGCTGATTTTGATTGTAAAAGTAAATACGATAGTTACAACTTACAAGGATAACTTATTTATGAAACACGTCATCTACTGGTAAATATAAGTAACATTTCGTATGTTGCTCTTAACGAATTTTTATCAAAGATTACAACTTCTGAGGTTCTCCACCTCTTAAAGAGAGAAGGGATACACATGAATACTCATAAATGCAAGAGATGGCGCTGTTCTACAATTTTGAATAGTTAAATGGAAAAATGAAGTGCTCCTTGGATTTGTTGTACGAGGCACCGTCTTAATTAGTACTGGAATTCCACTTATCCAGTATCCTTAGGCCCACTTGCACGAACAAGGGTTAGCTTTACCTATTGACTAACTCGAGGTTATAACGTTAAATTGCCTTCAATTTAACCTTGAGTTAGTCAATAGGTAACGCTAGCCGGCTCGTGCAAGTGGGCCTTAATATATTTATCTGTAAGATTCTATCAAATTCCTTTACCATTATCCAATTTCTTAAACCATTATACATAGAACAAAAATCTTTAAATGAGTTTATTACCACCCTTATAGTAAGGGTAAGGTTTCGGTATAATTCTAATTTGCTTATTATAGATATTCTTATAAAACTCGCCAACACAGAAAAATAAGTCTGCAAAGTTTCGCACACACTCGGTTTCTTCTCACTCCCATTTTGTATTAAAAGAAACAAATAATATTGATTAATGCATACATTTATTATATTAACTACAGCGTTATATTTACACAACCAATAATAGACATAGATAACAATACAAAATCACAGAACTTTGCTATATACTAACAAAAATGTATATAATTGTATAACCAAAATGTGGCCTATCAATGGCCCATATTACTATGAAAGTTATTACTATGAAACAAGAATACTTAGTAATGCTTTATAAATAGGATCACAGAAGAGAATTATTCTGTGGATAAGATAAGACATAGCTAAAGTGTCTCACTGTTCATTTAATGACTCGAATCTGAAACAGTGCAAAGATTTGAATCACCATGTCTCATTTGGAACATTTGAATCAGCTAAATTCAAGCACAGTTGGGCCACCGACCGACATCGCGTCGCATATTCGGTCTGTGAGACAGTTAAGTAAATGTATGATCAAAATTCTGTTTCAGACTGAATTGAACTATGAAGCATTTTGTTTGTACATCACATAATAATTATTATACACCAGTTTTTCAGTACGTGGAACTAAATTTGATCTATAACTCAAAACATTAACTTTTCAAATAGTAAAAGATCACAGATTATCCAAATCTACTGATTTTCAGCTTTATCTTCGCTGAACTGCGATGATATCCAAGTGAGAGCCCATTTCAAATTCGTCAACATATATTTCAAAGCCTTCGTCCAGTGTTCTTCGGAGTTAAACTGGATTTTTATTGAGTATGCATGTGGTGGGGACGCAGTATCTTCAATCTTACCTTTATCTATACGGTACGGTAAGCAGAACCCTGTGTTACCCTTTTCAACCTGCTCCTTGAACTGTTGAAGACAATCTAAGAAAGCAACCATGGCGGCATCGAATTTAGTGTCCCATAAGAAACGGAAGCCACCAGATCCATACAAAGGTAAAGCTTTTTGGTCCTCCAACACTTCTATATAGGAATGGTTACCGTACGGAACTAATCTGTACCGTTGAAAGTTGAAGTTTATTTTTCTTGCTAATGAAGATAGTAGTAAGACTGTCTGACCCCATGCGGCATTGATTTCAGACCAGTCAACTGGAGCGGAAGGTAATCTACCGAGTCTAAAATTATTTATAATACCGAACTGTCCCGAATCAGAAATGTGGAAAGTAGCTTTAAAAACATTTGTCTTTTTAAGTTTTTCCAACTGCGTTTGAGTGTAAGTTAACTGGCATTCATAAAATTTCATCTGATCTTCAATTGTCATTAGATCTTTCCTGTATCTTGTGTATTCCCTCCAATAAACATCTTGTTCCTTCTCCAACCTCTCTTTTTCCCTCTCCTGCACTTCTATCTCTTCTTTCATAGCTCTCTCCTCTTTCTGCAATGCAGATAACTCTTGTAATAACCGACTTTGCTCTTGTTTCCAATCTTCCAATTCTTTTTCTAAACCTTCCAAATTCAAATCCTCTTTGTCATCTTCCAATTTTTTTAAATAGTCATTGTAATCTTTCCATTCAGCCTCTGTCTGCCTCAGCTGGTTATCCATCAACTCTAATAATGTATCTGTGCATTCATCACATAAAGGGTGGTCTACATCGGAATTATTAGATAATAAATCGAATAGGGTAGCTTTGACGTGCAACTGGTGGCCAAGTGATGTAGTTTCCCATCCATCTGAGATAACCATGAAGCCGTTTGCTCCATTACCTGATTCGGACATCCGGAAAGGAGGTACGTAATGCTCCAAGCTTGTCGACTGCATATCCAAGTCAACTTCATTATTTCTCCGTATTTGAAGCGTTAAATCAGCTATAGTATGTTCACCTAGGTTGTTCAAAGATACGTCTAGCTTCAATGGCTGCAAACATCTCTGACACGAGAAATTTACGAAAGATTTCGAGTCACTCATTGTATCACCTTTTCACGATTACGTCAATTAACATTCGTGTTTTTTGAACACAATATTGATTTTATTGTACTACTTATGTGGTTTTATTACGTGTGTTGGCAGTTTTTCTGGTTTATATGTGTAAATAAATCGTATGAACGAAAACAAAGGATTGGAAAGCTTCGTATGTGGGGCTGAGTTTGACGTTTATAGTGATGTATAATGTATTATGTTTTGGTTAGCTTACTAAAGTAATCGATTTATCGACTACAGTTTTTTGTACGAGTCACGAGTACAGTGACGTTTGAAATTTGACATTTCAAAAATGCGTTGATGATAAAAATGAATGAAATCGAATCGCTTGAAAATCGTAACGAGATAATTAATTACCAAGAGCAAATCGATATTAACAAAAATGATTTAAGAACATAAAGAAAAGAAAATACTATAATTTCATTATTTATTTACGTATTAAGCGATTGATCAGAAAAAACTTCTGACAAATCGTTTAATTTGTCGCTTACGTGTATTATTTTTTACAAGTCTATGAATCTGTCTATTTTTATGAATTTCTTGACTATGTCTCTCAATCAGATACATAGAACGTCACCGAGCATCATTTGTGCTCGGTCCTCTCCATTCGTTAATCTGCAAGCGGAGTAAAATGTCCCTTAGAAATAAGGTGACACTTTACAAAACTTGCGTTCGACCGATCATGACTTATGCGTGTGTTGTATTCGGGCATTCGGCCCCCTCTCACATCGATAAACTCCAAGTGGTTCAAAACCGATTCCTCCGTAAAGCCGTAGGAGCCCCCTGGTTCGTACGGAACGTCGACCTCCACTCCGATCTAGGTCTCGAACCTATTCGCACCTTTATTAAAAAGGCGTCAACACGTCACTTCGCGAACGCATCTACCCATGCGAATCCGTTAATCGTAGCCACCGCCGACTACGATCTCCCCCCCGACCCCTGCCGCCACCGCCGGCCGCGACATGTTCTCACCGACCCCCCCGATGCTTTGTCATCCCTTCTTTCCGCTCAGAATACGGGCGACGACGACGACGTAGTAGTAGATCCCCTCCCATAGCCGGCGGTTGACCGGTGCACTTAGTAGTGCACCCGTCCCCCTACAGCGACTGTCCCAACCGAGGGCGCCTCTTCGAGGCGCCCTCGAGTATGTCGCCCCTTGCCCTTCTGGGTGGCTAAAGCGTAGTGGTTGCACGCTCGCCTTTAAGTCCGGTGAAGCTGTAAAGGCCTCGCGGCCAACAGCGTACATCATTCACACACACACACAGATACATAGATTTTTTTTTAAACGTAGCCCCACACTAGGATTTATTCCTGTGTCGTGGGATTTATTCCTGTGGCGTTTACAAACATGAAAATTCACAAACACAAATACCCAGACCGGAACAAATAACTGTGGATCACACAAATATTTGTCCCGTGCGGGAATCGAACCCGAATCGAAGCAGCTCAAGCTCTTAACCACTACCCTAAATCGTCGTCAACCTATTTCTAAATAAATCGGTAATCAATTTTGTACATTTTAAAAAACAAAGACGGTTCACGTTCTGATTAAGGTTCCAATTTACGTAATTGAGTTTAAGATTTTTCAAATAATTACACAAATTTATATACAGTATATGTATGATCTAAATTAAAATTTAAGAAGAGATTTCATTTATTTTCATATTCTTATTCAAATTTTTGGAATTCCTGTAAAGGAATTTAATCTTACTTCACTGGCCTTATTACTCTATTACAATGACCTAACATCGTTAGGGAAAAGTGGGTGTACTCAGTACACTTCTGGGTGGCAGATGGGGAAATATAGCATGGGGAATATAGGCATGACGATGTAAGGCTCTAGTAAGGAAATTACAAATCTGATGTATAAGTAAGTAATGGATTTTATTGGAATAGTAACAAATTGTTGTGTGTGTGAATGATCTACGCTGTTGGCCGCTGGGCCTTTACAGCTTCACCGGACAAGAGGGCGAGCGCACAACCACTACGCTCGAGCCAGAAGGGCAAGGGGGCAACTAGCTCGAGGGCGCCTTAAGGAGGAACGGCCTTGGCTTCGGCAGTCGCTATGCGGGAGGGCGTGTACTAGGTGACTCTCCGTGGTTCTCTGCTCCGGCCGGTGGGCAAGGAATTCTTCGACCTCGCCGGCGAAGTCGGTGTCTGATCCTGTGTGCGGTGTCTGTATCCGAAAGAAGGGATGCAAGGGCATCGGGAGGGTCGGTGAGAACATGCCGCGGACGGCGGTAGCGGCTGATAGGAGGGGAAATATATTGTTTTTTAGCTACTCAACTATTGGGAATGAAATAACACAATACATAATGTTTAGAATTCTTAAAGAACTTTAATTCACTTCCAGACTAGAATACAATAATTTATAACATAAACAGCACCTAATAATTACATAGTTAAGTAAACAATACTTTTTAGCATTTTGAACTTTTGCTTTACACTAAGAACTAGGTAAATAAGTGAATAGTTACGATGTCTTTTGTATGAGTTATTCGTAATTAAACATTTAATTTGCAGTATGAGTTTTTATTTAAAATCTACTTTAAAATTTATAACCTAAATAATTAATATAATATTTTACATAAAATAAAAAGTGCATTGGATTTTAGGAATTAATTAATTAATAGTACAACTATTAGTTACAAAGTCAACACTACACAGCAAAGTACGTATGTAATGTAAGTTTTGTTAATAACGTTATATTCCAAAATGTGAATTGTAACATTTTAGTATTTATACTAGTAGAACGTACATCTTTCGTCAGTTGTTAATTTTATTCAACAAAGGCTTCTAAATATTCAAGACAAACGCATATTTAATAAGATACATTACAAACAAAACTCTGAAATGTTAACTAAGATTTCACGGATATGTATGTGCAGCCTCTTTCTTTAAACATATATCTTACAGAAAAGCCCAATTCCTTCAGCTCAAGTGTTCCATAGCAACTTCCATTACGGAATTACTGATATCACTCGTATTGTGCTAAAACTTTTGAATACTATATACACTATTTTAATTTTCCCGACTGCATGACAACAATCACGGCGCTCCTCCGTGCAAGTAATGGGTAGGATCTTGTAATTGATGATAGTAGGCGTTTGGTAACAGCGCTTGAGCTAAACCACTCTGTGGTCCCGCATATTGTGCAGGCACGAGCATTTCGCTGTAAAAGAAAATAATATACATAAGTATAGTCGTATTCACATTTCCACGGACAAATTTACGTTTACAGCGTTGTCAGGTTTGGCAATTTTATATATTTTTTGCCGATAATAGAAATAAAACTATTATTGTAAAATTTAATTTTTAATGTTAACAGATGAAAAAGATATCGATAATATTTTATTCAGAATTTGTATTACTAAAAAAATATTGAGTAAAATCGTTACTTATTTCCAGAATAAATTTATCTACCACATTTGTTATTGTTTAAATTCACACTAAGTAAAATTCAATCTTAATTAATACAAACAATAAGTATTTTTACATATGTCGGTAATTTATATTGGATTTAGTTGTTAGCTCTACACTAGTTGCCTTTAGCGAGCAACTTTTTTCCTGTTTTGACATTTGCACGTGATCAACATGACAGATGCAAATTTGTGAAAACGAGTTGACGTGACTTAATAATCGCCTAAACATTTAAATTGATTATTGACGTTGTGAGTGACTTATAATATTTTGACGTAAAAAAAAAAAATAATTGACGACGATGTGGTCCAGTGGTTTAGTGCATAGGCCGCACCGCTCACTGGATTGAATAGTCGCGGATTCAATATTCACAGGAGTAAATCTTTATGTGTTACACATATGTATGGCCTGGGGTGTCTGTGTAGTATGTGAACTTTGTGTTTTTAAATGTACCCACGACCGAAGAATAATTCCATGATTCCACTATGGGACTCTACTATAAAAGTACCTTTTCGGGGGTAGGCCTTATCTCTGGTCATATATTTCTTTTTTTTGTGTGTGTAAGTGATTTGCGCTGTTGGCCACGAGCCAGGCAAGCGGGCAACTAGCTGAAGGCGGCCTCAAAAAGGAACAGCCTCGGCTTAGACAGTCGCTTTGCGGAAGGGCGTATCCCGCCCGTAGGTGTCCCGCCGTGGTGCACTGCACGGGCCGGCGGAAAAGGGATTCTTCGACTTCGCCGGCGAGGTCAGTATCTGATGTGCGGTATCTGTATTCGAAATAAGGGAAGGAAGGGCATCAGGAGGGTCGATGAAAACATACCCCAGGCGAGGTAGCGGTTGATAGGTGGGGTTGATAGTCAGGTGCGTATTCGGCGGCGGCTACGATTAGTGGATTCCGATGGTTGGCGTCGCGTTTGCAAAGTAGCGGGTTATCGCCTTTTTAATATAAGCGCGAATAGGTTCGAGACCGAGATCGGAATGGGTCAAGTCATACCCCACCACACCGACCCAGTGCGGATTAGTGAAGGCAGATTTGTGACCACGTACTTTTGTAATTTAGATCGCGAGAGCGATTGGAGACGCCTATGTTCAGCAGTGGACAAATATAGGCTGATATGATGATGATTTCACATTTGTCTTAAAATTAAAAACTAAATAAAAATAAGTTCTAGTTGTATAAGATTAATTTTTATTTTGTTAGGTACTCTTATCGAGAGAAAAATTAATTATTCACATTACCATTCAAAGGTAAACGTCAATTTGTCCGTGGAAAAGTGAACACGACTATAATTTGTACCCATGTATTGCGAACGCTGTTTAACCGTTAGGTCTCAGTGTAATGAAACGCGATTTTTTTTACTGTGTTTTTCTAAAAAAAAAGTACACTAGACTATCTTACCAAATAAACCGTGTCTTATGTGAAGGGCAAGTCAAGACTCTAACCGGCAAGGGTGTATGAGACGAACTATGAGAGTGGTGGAAGCCAGAGAGGTTTGTAAGAAAAGAACTTGTTGGAACTCTGTACTCTCTGCCTAACCCGCAAGGAATCTGGCGTGATAATATAGATAGAAATTTACGCTTTGTCCGACCCAGGATTTGAAACCATGACCTCGTGATCGCCACGCGCATTATACCAAGACCAGAGTAAATTATTTTTTTTATTTATTCAATTAAATCCCGGCTACCACTAAATGTGGTAGTCGTTAAGCCGAGTCGGAAGCCTTAAAAGGCGGCTTGAGAAGTTCTAACAGCAGGTGGCCACATACCTGCCTCCGCCAATCCGCACTGGGACCGCGTGGTGGAGTATGACCTAATCTCTCTCACCTGGATTTGTGAGAGAAGGCCTTTGTCCAGCAGTGGGCAGTATAGGCTGATATTATACATTAACGCTGTCGTGGGTGCGTTTACAAACATAAAATTTCACATACACAAAACCCAGACCGAAACAAATAATTGTGGATCACAAGATTTGTCCCGTTCGGGAATCGAACCCGCGACTATTATACAGTGGCGGAGCGGCTTAAGCTCTTAACCACTGCTCTAAATCGTCCGTCTTTAAATTGCTATAGTCTTTTTTTTCTAGACATGAGTACGGTGACGTTTGATTATTTCACGCATTCCATCCCATTTCACGCATATTGTGTTTAAGAATATTGAAAATATAGAATCCAAAAAATCAACACTAATGTGAAAATACATCAAAAAATTACTATACTTTTCATTTAAATCATATCTATCTATCTATCTATATCATCACGCCAGATCCCTTACGGGGTAGGCAGAGAGTACAGAGTTCCAACAGGCTCTTTCCTTACATACCTCTCTGGCTTCCTCTACTCTCATAGTTTGTCTCATATTGTTCATAAATTTCCGAAATTATTTTAAAAACTTTGACCTTAATAAAACTCTTTTGCTAAATTACGTAAATTGTAGCGGTATGAGTTTTAGCATAGAGATACTTTTAATCCTACCTTTATGAGTTTTAGGGACTGACATGGGCCTGACACAATGAACACGTTATAATCGATATGTTGTTTTTTAAAAAGTACAAAATCGATTACCAAGTTTTTACAAATATGTTATTCGATGTATCTGACTAAAAAATTTAATATTCTCATGGTCAATAAATTAATAAGTAATGGAGGATGACATATTAAAACAGAGAGTTTCATATATTTTTGAATAATAAAACACGTAAGCAACGAATCAAGTGATTTGTCAGACGATTTTTCAGACCAATGCCTTGATTCGTAAATAAATCATGAGACTGTTTTATTTTGGTGTCCTTTAGTTTCTAAAATATTTTTATTAATATCGATTTATTCTTCGTTTCAAATTTTCTCAAAACGATATTCAATCGATTTTATTTCACACCCACCACATCTCTAGAAACGTCAAATTCTAAACGTCAGCGTACTCATGACTGGTGAAAAGGACTATAATTATTAATATCAGCCAATGCTGTTCCTCTGCTGGGCAAAGGCCTTCTCTCTTAAATCAAAGTGCGAGGTACGGTCATACTCCAGCACGAGAACCCAGTGCGATGGAGACAGATTTGTAGCCACCAGCTGTTGGAATTTATCAATTTCCATAAGCCATCATCAAGTAGCTACCGGGACCAGCGGATTAAAACGCTTTTCAAAACACGTAGACGTTCGAATATGAAAATGTTACAAACGGGGACCGTTTGTCACATCTCACACCGATAGCGCCGAACGCTGCTTAACTTTGGTGATCGCTAAGAACATCGAGGTTGCACAATCATCGAGGTTGCACATTTAACCTCTACCCCATTTAAAAAAGTAATAATATATAATATAATTTAATAATATTAGCCCTGTTAAGAAACTGTTTCACCGTTGGACACGGGCCTCCCATCAAATTGAGAGGGCTTAGACCATAGTTCACCACGCTGGCCCAGTGCGGGTTGGCGAACTTCACACGCCTTCGAGAAACTCTCAGGCGTACAGGCAGTCACGATGTTTTCCTTCACCGTTAAAGCAAGTGATAATTATTTTTTAATACGCACATGCTTTCGGAATGACAGATGTGCGTACCGGGATTTGAACCCGAGACCTCTGATTTTGCTGTCCACCACTCACCAATAGGCTACCATTACTATTTAAAAAAATAAAAATACAGTTTGAAAATTATTCACAAAAAAAGTTAGTAAGGTCGCGTTTAGGAAACAAAACAATGGTCTACAGAATTTCAAAACAGATTCCATTTTTAAAAGTTCTAAACGAGCGCTGATTGGTCCGCGAACTGGTTTTTTAGTGTGGCACCTCCCATATCCTTATACCTGCAAATAGGTATGGGAAACTGGTTTTATTGATTAAATGGTATTTACCTTCGTTCGTACTCTATGATATAGCATCCTACTGAATTACCAGATTATTATTTCAAATGCCAAATAACTAATAGGTTTAATTTTTGTACATATTTTTTAATGTGGATGTGCCATCGAGAGCCATTATTTCCGTAAATATATACTATGCAAAATTTGACGATCAGTTTGGTCCCGTGTTGTAGAGCTTGAGTCACTCCACTCACTTTTTTTATCTTTTAACAACAAACGGAATCCCACACTAGGGTTTATTCCTGTATCGTGGGTTCATTTAGAAACATTAAATATCACATACATAAATACCCAGACCAAAACAAGTAGTTGTGAGTCGCACAAAGATTCGTCACGTGCGGGAATCGAACCCGCGACTATTCGACCCAGTGGGCGGAGCGGCTTAAGCTCTTAACCACTGCGCCAAATCGTCCAACTTGGTGGAGTAGTTGCGGGCTCGATGCTCGCCAAACTTGTTGTGACCTCTAAAAAAATTTTCTGTTGGATTAGGGCTTAATTATGGGCTAAGTTATGGCTTCACACTAATTATAAGTGTATTTTACCAGTGTCCAGTGAGTTGCATAATCGTGTTTGTTCATTATCACAATTAATTCAACTCGTCGATGAACTTGATGAGTACTATGATAATGAAATTGATGAAGTACCCCACCCTGGATAGTAAAGCGATGGATACTTTACATACCAATTGCGACGGCCGTTTCGAAAAGGCACGTTTCGTCACTTTGTTTCAATTACCTTCACTCATGCACATATAAGAACACATAATGGTTAATATTCCACCAACATTACACATTACTATTCGAAATAACACATGTTTTGGAAATTAAGACAAATTGACAATATCACTCTTCGACTTCCCGCCAAAAACCTCATTTCATATTTCATTCATTTTATTCATATCAGAATTTCATATTTGTAAAATCACCTTCAGTAACAAATAATGTATAAACAGTGTAGGACTGCGTCTTTAAAAAAAAGAATTAGGTAAAGATGGTGCGATACGTGCTATATGTTAATATTTATGTAAAAAGACGATTAGAGGAGAAAATCTTTTAATTAACCCCCTATTAAGTAATACTAGTGATTAATATTTATCTGTAATTTGCTAATTCGGGCCGTTGGTTCGGGCATGTACAAAAAATGTCAAAAGTAAGAATGACAAAACAGATATACAATGCGAAAGTGGAAGGATGTAGGTACCGGGGAAGACCTAGACTATCTTACCAGCACCAAATAGACCGAGTCTTATCTGAAGGACAAGTCATGAGTCTCCGCAGCCGGCGAGCGTGTTTGAGACATACTATGAGAGTGGAGGAAGCCAGAGAGGTATGCAAGGAAATAACCTGCACCCCGCAAGGGATTTGGCGTGATGATATAGATAGAGATAGAATAAATAATATTAATACAACATTTTTCAAGATAATCTTTATATAAGGTGTAACATAATAAACTCAAGACCTGAAAGTAGTTTGTTTTAAATCTACTAGAATTCATTCTAACTATTATTAGAGTATGTTATATTTTTTTTTAAATTCCAAAAATGCTTCTTCTTCTTCTTTTTCAAGTTATGGCTTCACACTAATTATAAGTGTATTTTGCCAGTGTCCAGTGAGATATATAATCGTGTTTGTTTAAATTAATTCGACTCCCCGATGAATTTGATGACAACGATGATAATGAAATAATGAAGTACCCCACCCTGGATAGTAAAGCGGTGGATACTTTACATACCAATTGCGACGGCCGTTTTGAGGGAAGTCGAAAAGGCACGTTTTATCACTTTGTTACAATTACCTTCACTCATGCATATATAAGAACACATAATGGTAAATATTCCACCAACATTACGCATTATTAGTCGAAATAACACAAGTTTTAGAAATTAAAACTAATTGACAACTGACTTCCCGCCAAAAAAAAAAATGCTGTTACTCCTTCAATGTACTATAAAAAACTAAATGTATTATTGATTCAAAACTCTATGGAGATTTCAAATGCATTTCTAAAACGAATTTCTCAATATGCACACATACTCGTACAGTTTCATTGTTAATTGAGGTATAAAGGGGTTAAAAAGGGGTAAAAAATTTTAAATTTGGAAATTTGGTTTTCGTATTGAATTTGTGAAGCAATTAGCTAATCAGGGTGCCTGAGGTCTTGCGTTTATTACGATACACGTTGTATAACACAATTCATAGAAAAAAAACGTATCCCCACAGACAATATATCCCGAAATTCACAAAATCACTGGCTGGTCAGAAGTGCACATGTGCTGTCTTTTTTTAAACTTGTGACCTTTGTTCCAGTTGATTAATGACCCATAATGAGGGTTCATGACAATGCGTTCGAAATATGTTAGGAATCGATAAAAAATAAGAAAAATGTTCGTAATTTTTTTTTAGTTAACTTTGCTGTGAAATCTTTACAAAAACTAAACACTCATGGCTTTACTACCTAAACGGGATGGTCAAGGTTAAGACTCTATACATCCTTGACAAAATTAGGTTTTAATATTTATTTATGTACTTAGTACATGGAAAACTTACAGCATATAAAAAAAAATACATAGCTTGTATAGTTAATGAAAAAAGAGTTTTGGCGGGAAGATATAATGTTGTCAATTTTTTTTAATTTCCAAAACTTGTGTTGTTTCGATTAATAATGTGTAATGTTGGCGGAATATTACCCATTATGTGTTCTTATATGTGCATGAGTGAAGGTAATTGTAACAAAGTGATAAAACGTGCCTTTTAGATTTCCCTTAAAACGGCCGTCGCAATTGGTAGGTAAAGTATCCACCGCTTTACTATCCAGGGTGGGGTACTTCATTAATTTCATCATCATCGTTGCCATCAAGTTCATCGGGGAGTTAAATTAATTTAAACAAACACGATTATATATCTCACTGGACACTGGCAAAATACACTTAAAATTAGTGTGAAGCCATAACTTAAAGAAGAAGAAGAAGTCTTCACTTCTAGTAGAAGCTAGCTTCTATTACAATTTTATACATATCTAATGTGTGAAGTAATTTGGTATTAAGTAATTATATTGGTACTCTTATATGAAGGGCAAGTCAGGAGTCTCCGTAACCGGCGAGCGTGTATGAGACGAACTATGAGAGTAGAGGAAGCCAGAGAGGCATGTAAGGAAAGAATCTGTTGGAACTCTGTACTCTCAGCCTACCCCGTAAGGGATCTGGCGTGATGGTATAGAATTAGTACTCAAAAGGAATTACCAACATTATTCTATGGAAAAATAAGTTATTGAAAAAAGTGTGGCTCAAAGGCCTCCTTGCTGACGCTACGATAATTGCAAAGGAATCGAGATTAATCTGCTTACATAATTTATTGAAGTGTCTGCTTGGGCGCACAACGTCACTATTTTGCCTATCGTTTGCACTCACATTTGGAATACGTGGAGATTAAAGCGAGACGATTTACTAGGAACATTCAAATAAATTTTGGATAGGCAGTCAGGATAGATATTATATTTATAAGTATATTGCTATTATATAATAATAATATCAGCCTATACTGTCCACTGCTGGGCAAAGGCCTTCTCTCACAAATCGAGGTGAGAGAGATTAGGTCATACAGTGCGGATTGGTGGAGGCAGGTTTGTGGCCACCTGCTTTTGGTACTTATCAAGCAGCCTTAAAGGCTTCCAACTCGGCTTATCGACTACCACATTAAGTGGTAACCGGGACCAACGGCTTAACGTGCCTTCCGAAGCACGGAGACGCTCAAAATATGGAAATGCTACAACGAATGTATAGCATGTCATAATTACAAATCATATAAAATAATAGATATACAATGCGAAAGTGGAAGGATGTAGGTACCGGGGAAGACCTATATTATCTTACCACGACCAAATAGACCGAGTCTTATCTGAACGACAAGTCAAGAGTCTCCGTAACCGGCGAGCGTGTATGAGACAAGCTATGAGAGTGGTGGAAGCCAGAGAGGTATGTAAGGAAAGAACCTGTTGGAACTCTATACTGTCTGCCTACTCCGCAAGGAATCTGGCGTGATGATATACATAGATAGATAGACATAAAAATAGCAGACTTGGGTCCTAGGCCGTATACAGTATAGCTTCAGATTTTTTTTAATTGCCGCCATTTTTCTAGGACTGTTTTCGTTGGCCAGACTCTACATTAGGATCTGATCCGTTAGCTATATGTGGGTGTCCACAGTACACCTCTGCCACCCCTGATTGGGGAATATAAGCGAGATGGTGTTTACTTTTTAACCAACATATTACGAGTCGAATGGCGTCATTAAACAATTCTATCGAAAATCTGAATTCAGTTTTGAAGTCTGTTAAAGTCTAGCCCCCTATTGTATTGGCACCTAAGATCATCGGCTAAATGTGCTTGTACACATTTCATCTTTCCCAACCCCTGGTTGGAGAATATTTGCGTGACGGCGATTTCGGTAGCACGAAATGGGTAAATGACAGAGATGGAGGAAAGGAGAAAGGTCTGTAAGGAAAAAACTTGTTGGATCTTTATCTCTGTCTAACCCGTAAAGGATTTGAAGTGATGATGAACATGTAGCATATATACCGAAAAATCTGAAATAACATTAATCGTCAATACATTCTGTTTCAACAGGTCTCATAAAAAGCTCAGAGTTGCTCAACGAGCTATGGAGAGAGCTTTGCTCGGCGTTTCTCTACGCGATCGAATCAGGAATGAGGAGATTCGTCGAAGAACCAAGGTAACCGACATAGCCCTTAAGATTAGCAAGCTGAAGTGGCAATGGACGGGCCACATAGCGCTTAGATCGGACGGGCGTTGGGGCAGAAAGATTCTAGAGTGGAGACCACGTATTGGCAAACGCAGCGTGGGACGACCGCCTGCCAGATGGACCGACGATCTTATGAAAATCGCAGGAAGTCGTTGGATGCAGGTGGCATCGGACCGGTTACGCTGGAAAGCGATTGGGAGACATGTATAGGCTTAGATGATGAGATGGTGACATTCTGTTTTGTAGTTTAAGTAAACGTAGTCTACGTCGATCTAGTTTACTTGTTCTTCCAAAGATACGTACAAATTATACCAAAAAAAGTATTACCTATGAAGGAGCACAACTGTATAATAATTTGCCGTCTTATATAAAAAGTGTAGGCACGTTTAGCTGTTTTAAATATCAACTATCAAAATATATAAATGACAACAAATTTCACTAAAAACGATACCACCCTACTGTTGGTGAATCCGATGAACGTGCAACCGACCTATACTTTATCTTTATGGTGTCTTTCGGTGACCATTACCTAAAATAAGCAGTGATAGCCTAGTGGTCAGACCGTTGGACTGCAAAGTCAGAGGTCTCAGGTTCAAACCCAGGCATGCACCTCTGTCTTTTCGAAAACATGTGCATGTTAGAAATGAACTATCATTTGCTTTAACGGTGAAGGAAAACATCGTGAGGGAACCTGCATGCCTGAGAGTTTCTTGAAGGTGTGTGAAGTTCGCCAACCCGCACTGGGCCAGCGTGGTAGACTATGGCCTAAACCCTCTCAGTTTGAGAGGGTTTAGGCCAGTGCCCAACGGTGGGACAGTTTCTTAACAGGGCTAATATTATATTATTTATATTATTATACCTAAAATAAGTATATAATGCTAATCTATATTCTCATGTAAGTGGCTTTTTGTCTTTATGAGAATAAATTCTTTAAACCTTACTGGAAGTATGGTTTTTGTATGGAATTTGTTAACTTGAGGCGCCTTTGAGCTAGTTGCCCCCTTGCCCTTGTGGCTCGAGCGTAGTGGTTGCACACTCGCCCTCCTATCCGGTGAAGCTGTAAAGGCCCCGCGCCCAACAGCGTAGATCATGCACACACAAGGGAATTTGTTAGGCAATAATCAATTTAGAGTATCTGAAGTCTTGAGTCATCTATGTTGTTGTAGATGACGGACGATTTGGCGCAGTGGTTGAGAGCTTAAGCCTGTGCTTAAGCTCTCAACCACTGCGCCAAATCGTCCGTCTGTCTGTCTGTACAGACAGACGGACAAATCTTTGTGTGACCCCATTCATTTCAGTCTGGATATTTTCATATTTGTAAATCCTAGTAAGCTACGAGATATATAGATAGTCAGAAATGACCAATAAAACGAGATGTGGATTATTAGCGAGAACCCTTTAGATCGGTTCCGACCACAGTAAGTTGTTATAGCCCAAAGTAAATAAACTTTAACAATTTATTGTTTCGGCTAAAAGGCTCCATTGTTTTACTGACGCGACGGTTTTGTTAAACTTTTTTTCGTCTCAAGGTCTCGGCAACAAGCGTATACTGTGAAGTATTAGGATATAAGTGTGGGTGACTGATATGTTACTTAAATGTTTTGACTATTATTAAATCCTTACAACACTTTTAATGAATCGGAATTAAAGTGGCGAACTTTGAAAGATTTTTTTAAAATTACCAACCTCAACATTCTCTTCTTCAAGATTCCAAAAAATACTCCGAACTGGCATGTAACCGTGCCCGCGCTATCAGCTCTTTGACTCCGCAATCGAAGCGAGCATCGTTCAGTGACATTGAGGGAAGTGGGGCCAGCGCAGGAGATGTACTTTACATGACTGTCCTGCCCTCGTTTCAAGTATGCATGAAGAGGGCTGATCCACTTTAAGATGAGTCGACGACTTGGTGAAGGTCGGGGGTTAAAGTCGAATGCGCACAGTACAAACCGGTCATCGTGACGATCTTTTGGGAGGTCTATTTCCTACAATGGACATCTTTCAGCTGAAGAAGAGGGTATCTTCTCCCGATGTCCCTACTTCCCTGCTTTCGAATACAGATACCGCACACAGGATCAGACACCGACTTCGCCGGCGAGGTCGAAGAATCCTTTGCCCGCCGGCCGGTGCAGAGCACCACGGCAAGACACCTAGTATACGCCCTCCCCCATAGCGACTACACAAGCTGAGGCCGTTCCTCCTTGAGGCGCCCTTGAGCTAGTTGTTCCATTGCGCTTCTGCTTCCAGCGTAGTGGTTGTACGCTCGCTCTTGTGTCTAGTGAAGCTGTAAAGGCCCCGCGGCCAACAGCGTAAATCACTTACACACTCACGCTGAAGAAGATTTAGATAATACACAGAAAACACTCACGGTCTATTTGCCTGCTGTGGAGTACGGTCCCTCTGCCGTCGGTTCTTGAACCAGTTGGAGACTTGAGTCAAAGTGAGTCCAGTCTTCTGCGCCAGAGCACGTTTTTCATCAGGTGTTGGATACCTGAATAATTAGCAATTGAAGAACATTTGTATGTTTGTATATGAATGGGTATGAGCTTCACCGAACAGGAAGGCGAACGTACAACAACTTCGCTCGATACAGAACGGCAAAGGAGCCGAAATGGCAAGTGATTATTTCAAAAACTCCTTAAGGTAGGAACAGCCTCGTCTTGAACACTCGCTGTGGAATGGAGTGGAGCGTGTAAACTAAATGTGCCATAATTTTCTTACTGGCCGGCGGGAAACTTTGACCTCGCCGACGAGTTTGGTATCTCATATACTGTGTTATATTAAAATGTATATTTTTTTTATTTCACACCCGTCACACCGTCACGCCTATATTCCACCACCACCAACTTATAGTCTTGCGACTGATTGCTGCTTATAATAAAAATATAAGACTGGCTCGTTGGTCTAGTGGTAAAGCGCATCGCTTTGGGATCACGAGGTACTGGGTTTAAATCCCAGGTCGGATAAGTGTAGTTTTTCTAACGAAAACTTCCCAGTACGAGTCTGGAGTCTGGAATTGTGCCCGGGATATGGCCATAGGCTCGCCCCCAATTACATGAGACCTTACATCGGTGGCGAAATGTGGGTGTACTCAGTACACCTCTGCCACCCCCGCTTGGGGAATATAGGCGTGACGGTGTGTTTTTAAAAAGTTAAGAAGCTTGTAACAAAACCTGGCTGATAAGTGGTCTAAAACACTTTAGATTGATAAATTAAATTAAACTTACCTATTCCTATAATAGCAGTCTTTCAAAGCATTCCTACTTTTCTCTTTGAAACAATAAACCGTTTCTTCCCCGTCCCATATCGTCTTTGGTAGTGGATATTTTTTTCTCAACCTATACTTATCGACAGCGCCTAAAACAAACAACCGTTAATTAAAAATCAAGTTGTAGCGATGGGAAGACGGCTTGGTTCAGTGGTCAACAGTTTAAGCTACTTCTCCCATTGTATTGAGAAGTCGCTGGTTCGATCAAATCAACACAAAGCGTCGTGTGCCCCACAAATATTTGTTACCGTCTTCATGTTTGTGTGCGTATAAATTTCATGCTTTTAAACGCACCTATGACAGACATAATTCTAGTGTGGTGATAAAATTATTAAAAAAAATACGAATTGTAAATGATAACATTTTTGACCAATTATCATTATTAAGTACTCTGTACTAGAGAGTAGGCAGAGGCCTACCCCGCGAGGGAGCTGGCGTGATGATATAGATAGATAGATAGAGATCATTATTAAGTAACAAAAACAATGTTTTTCACAAAAATGTTACTAGCAGAAGGGGCTACCGAGGAAAAACGTTTTTTTTTTACTCCATACACGTCAAGAAGTAAGATTAGAGACTTAATGTTTCAAATATGATTTTAGTCTGTATATTTTAGAATCTGGTAAAAGGAATACACTTCTTCTTTTTCTTCAGCCGAAAGACGTCCACTGCAGGACAAAGGCCTCCCCTAGAGACCGCCACAACGACCGGCTTTGTCTTGTACGCATCCAACTTCTACCCGCGACCTTCACCAGGTCATCGGTCCATCTTGTAGGGGGCCTACCCACTCCACGTCTTCGTCGTCGTCGTCAAAGGAATACGCGATAAATCGAAATTTTCGCGACACAAATAAATTTTAAGCCATCTATATTGCTTCACATTTTTTGATTCGAACACGAAATGCTTAAGATGTTACTTAAAAACGTAGCAAATAATTGTAGCAAAGTTCTTGTAAAGCATTTTTTATTTCATAGTGTGTTTTTTTTAGAAAATGTTAAAATTTGTTTTTGCACAGACGTCGTTTATTTGTGAGCGTGCGCTCAATATACCCGTCCCTTATTATTCTTTAGTAAAGTATTTGTGATCCAATTACTTTACAAAAGATCATATCATGCTCCCGGTCGATAAATGGTCAATCGCGGTAGGCCCTTAATACCTATAATAACCTGTACTGCCCACTGCTGGACAAAGGCCTTCTCTCACAAATCGAGGTGAGAGAGATTAGGTCATACTCAACCACGCGGACCCAGTGCCGATTGGCGGAGGCAGGTTTGTGGCCACCTGCTGTTGTAACTTATCAAGCCGCCTTTTAAGGCTTCCAACTCGGCTTAACGACTACATTAAGTGGTAGCCGGGACCAACGGCTTCACGTGCCTTCCGAAGCACGGAGACGCTCGAATACGAAAATGCCACAAACGGTCACCCATCTCGGGCCGACCGAGTCGAACGCTGCTTAACCTTGGTAATCGGTAAGAACACCGCGCTCGCACAGCGCTACGAGCGCCTCTTAATACCTACATACTTAATATTAATAAACAGTCATCGAAAGAAAGTGCAAAAAAGCTATAAATTCTATGTCAGATTAGAAATCTTTTACTGTAGCTTAGTTTAATAGTGCACTCCGCACGAGTAGTCGCGAAAGCGATTCCCGCAAGAGACGAGTGTTTGTGTCTTACTGACAAATGTCTGTCTAGGTGTACCCCGTCACCATCATCTCAGCCTATACTTGTCCACTGCTGAACATAGGCCTCCTCAATCGCTCTCCAGCGCAGCCGATCCAATGCCACCTGCATCCAACCCTTTCCTGTAAGATCGCAGGAAGACAAGATCATCAGCCCATCTAGTAGGTGGGCTTTCCACGCTGCACTTGCCAATACGTGGTCTCCACTCTAGTTTCATAGTCTGGGTCTAAAGCTTTTCTTCAAAATCTACATGCAGATCATGAAGTAGGCCTATGCATAATTCAAAAAAATCGAACGATTCAAAATATTGTTTTCCTTACCTAAAGCTCGGCCTCGCACCTTTTCAGCCTCTTTATAATGCGCTTTGAACCACAGATTCTGTAGAGCTGTATGATGTCTCGGTGGGAAAGAATGTGCCTCCAATATTGCATATAACTCTTGGTATACGCCTCTGTGATATGCTACTAATGCACGCGCTCTAAGTAAAAAAAAACATGCATTTATGTATGTAAATAAATAAAAAAGTTAAGGCCACGAGATCAAAAATAGCGAAAGTCATTTTTGCGTCGATAATCGTACTAAAATAGAATGAAAAAATAAACTGTATGAATGAAAAACTATGGAACTTCTGACTGGACATTGGCAAAATACACTTAAAAATAGTGTGAAGCGACCATTCAAAGAAGAAGAAGACTATGGAACTACATATATGCATGGGAACTACTTATACCATAATGTTATCAACTTTGATAGCAACGTTCTTAGGTCCTACATTGGTTTTTCTATTCAAAAAGCGGATAAAAAATAAACAATTTTAAAACTAATTATTTTAAAATACGTAACATCTTCTCATCCAAAATACCTCAGTGCCTTAAGACTAAAGTTTTTAGTCAGTGTGTGTTACCAGTGATGATATATGGATCAGAGACGTGGTCTCTTACTATAGGTCTCATAAAAAAGCTCAGAGTTGCTCAGCGAGCTATGGAGAGAGCTATGCTCGGCGTTTCTCTACGCGATCGAATCAGGAATGAGGAGATTCGTAGAAGAACCAAGGTCACCGACATAGCCGTTAAGATTAGCAAGCTGAAGTGGCAATGGGCGGGCCACATAGCGCGTAGATCGGACGGGCGTTGGGGCAGAAAGATTCTAGAGTGGAGACCACGTATTGGCAAGCGCAGTGTGGGACGACCGCCTGCCAGATGGACCGACGATCTTGTGAAAATCGCAGGAAGTCGTTGGATGCAGGTGGCATCGGACCGGTTACGCTGGAAAGCGATTGGGGAGGCCTATGTTCAGCAGTGGACAAGTATAGGCTGAGATGATGATGAATAATAGCTAACAATTAAATTTAACTATGGTCATCCAAAAATACTACATACTGTCAGCCCTATATTTCCCAAGCAAGGGTGGCAAGGGTGTACTATATACACCCACATAGCCCTAACAAGGTTGGTTCCCAATATAATAAAGGGCGAGCTCATTCCTCTTTGGACTGCTACTCAGAATCTTTCGATAGGAAAACCTCAATAACTCCCAGTCCAATCTAGGATTCGAACTACAGTATCTCGTGATCAACATCTGCATTATGCGCTAGACAAACAAGGCAGCAATACTTCTATTAACGAATACTCCAAAGAGAGAAGTTCAACTTTAAAAGTTTTTTCATACCTCAGTATTGTCTCATGGCCTCGGAGTAGCTCACTAGGCGGTAAGCTCCACAAAAAAGTCGCTAATTTCTCAATATCGCCCTTCTGTTGCAACGCCTCACAAACACATTGGACTTGTTCCGAATTAAAATTCAAACATCTACGCATATTACTGTTCTCGTTCTCAGCAAAATATGTCTGCGCTACTCTCTCCCTTTCGTTATTAACCGTAACATTGTCAAAAACCTGCTGAGTCAGCTTTATTTCCGATAAATTAGGATTGTTTTCATTCTGAACGCAACTTTTTATATCTTGAGCATCATTGAAATATCCTGAACGCATCCGATCTTCGCCATCGATTTGGGAAAAAAAATTTTCGTTCGTCGGCGGGAGTTTCAGTTCGAAATTCAAATATTTTTTATTTCTCTGCGGCGTCAAATAGTTGTCGAATGCCAATTTGTTATTTTCTTGTAAGTAAATCTCTTTTGGACTCTTCTCATCGTTTCGTGATTTTTGTTTACACGAAAAATATTGTTTTTCGTTCAATTCTGATTGGTAGAAGTTGTTGTTTTGATTGTCGTAAGGGAATGGTGGTAATGATGTTTCCGATTCGCTGGTCAAGTCACTGGATGGACTGAGGCGATCGGAACACGATTCCATGTTTGTGGATTTCATTACAGTGTTTGCAACGCGGCAATTTTGCAAATCTAAAAAAAAAAAACATAAAAATAGTATATTTTATTCAAGTGTATAAAATCAAACTTAATATGATATAGACTGTACACTAATTCTATTTCACTGGTCTTTTTCAACACAGATTTTTTGTACTGATTTTATATTTTAGATGCTCTTGAATAAGCATTCTGTAACATCAGATTTTTTTTATTTTATATAATGTAACTACCCAGTTTTGTTAGAATATTGGAAATTTATGTACTCAACGACGCATTTTATCATTATAACCTACAGTTTGAAATTATGATTTATGTAAGAAGGAGAACGAAAGCAGGATAAATGCGGTCGAAATGCGATCTCTGCGGAAGATGTGCGGAGTCACGCTGACCGACCGTATTCGCAACAGCGTAGTAAGAAAGCGAGTAGGTATGAAAGATAGTATCGGTGTAAAGATGAGAAAGGGTATGCTCCGTTGGTTCGGGCATATAGAAAGAATGCCAGAAGAAAGAATGACAAAACAGATATACAATGCGAAAGTGGAAGGATGTAGGTGCCGGGGAAGACCTAGACTATCTTACCATGACCAAATAGACCGTGTCTTAGCTGAAGGGCAAGTCAAGAGTCTCCGTAACCGGCGAGTGTGTATGAGACGAACTATGAGAGTGGAGGAAGCCAGAGAGGTATGTAAGGAAAGAACCTGTTGGAACTCTGTACTCTCTGCCTACCCCGCGAGGGAGCTGGCGTGATGATATAGATAGATAGATAGATAGATAGATATTTTGAAATTAATTAAAAATTACCTATTCAAGAAAACTTCGTATTAGGTTTACAATTAACCTAATCACCAAATGATTAACCTATCTTATCATCATGCCAGATCCCTTGCAGGGTACCTCTGGCGTGATGTACTCTCTAGTACAAAGTTCCAACGGAGTTGATTAATAATGAATGATAAACATATAATTAATTATTAATAATTTAATGATTCCGGAGCCTCCCTACCTACCATATCGAATGAAATCATCGTAGGGTGTTTTTTAGTAAGATAGAAGTCTTTTATAGCACAGCCCCCACAGAGCACTTAGAATCTTCTAAAGACCAAAATAAATACAATTAAAAAAATCTTTTTAAAAATAAGGTTACTAAGGATCTATCTCGGATTATTAATATTAATTAATTATTTTTAATAATACTTCATTTTATAATTAATTCACTATTTTAATAATTATTCTCCTTCCCTAGATAACTTAGTAATAGTAAATTTATTTGACTGATGGTACAAATTTTCTTTCAATGTTTTTTCATATTATTTTGTGTTTTCTATCAATATATCATCAAACTTCCCAGTATGACTCAGTCTGGAATTGAGCCCGGTAGATGGCAATAGGCTCGCCCCCTATTACATGGGACCTAACATCGTCGGCGCAAAGTGGATGAACTCAGTACACCTCTGCCTCCCCCGCTTGGGGAATATAGGCGTAACGGTGTTCATCATCACGACAGCTCCCTTGCGGGGCAGGCGGAGAATACAGAGTTCCAACAAGGTATTTCCTTCCAGACCTTTGCTTTTTCTTTATTATTTCCTTAAACTAATAATTCATACGAAAATAGATCAAGGCATATAGTAAGGTGTACCTACTGTCTAGTTCGAAACTAGTCTACCTTAAAATTAAGTGTTAATTGTCTGTACTCTGTTTCGTGCCTTTAATTTACAAAATAAATAAATTAAACCTTAGTTACCAACGTCCGAATTATCCGCCGAATATCACATATCCGCGGTGCTTAAAATACTCCGTAAAAAAATTAATAGTTAAAAATTAGTTACACTATTCGCCCGAAATATTTATCAGATATCACATATCCGCCATGTTTAAAATAATTAGTAAAGAAATTAATAAACTTAGTTGCACTATTCGTCCGAATCATCCATCAGATATCACATATCCGCGGTGTTTAAAATAATTTGTAAAAAAACATAATAAACTTAGTTGCACTATTCGTCCGAATTATCCGTTGGCTATTACATATCCGCCATGTTTAAAATAATTCGTAAAAACATTAATAAACTTAGTTGCACTATTCGTCCAAATTATCCATCGGATATCACATATCCGCCGTGTTTAAAATGATTTATGAAAAAATTCACGGTTGTAGGTAAAAATATGAACTTTTGTTTTCATAACAACGCGATGACACCGAACGGACACGCTTCGATAACAAAGATTTTCACATTAACGCGCGTTTCCTAGAAATTGGGGATGTTTGTTATTTTTTCACTAGAATGAATGTGGAAAATTTTATGAATTATGGAATATAATATTAGCCCTGTTAAGAAACTGCCCCACCATTGGGCACGGGCCTCCTCTCACACTGAGAGGGTTTAGGCCATAGTCCACCACGCTGGCCCAGTGCGGGTTGGTGAACTTCACACACCCTCGAGAAACTCTTAGGCATGCAGGTTTCCACCATTAGCGCAAATGAGAGTTAATTTTTAATATGCACATGCTTTCGATAAGACAGAGGTGCGTGCCTGGCTTCTAACCCGAGACCTCTGACTTTGCAGGCCAACGGCCTAACCACAAGATTAACACTGCTGCAATTATGGAATATATGTGTTAATTCTACTTAAGCTGAGCCTTTTAGAAGCTAGAAGGTTGAGACCTACTTAAGTTTTTAAATAACTAAATACCAATTATTATTTATTTTTATTTATCATAGCGCACTCCCTCTCAAAGTGTTATAGTTCAAATAAAGCGACTTTCAAGAAAACGTGTTTAAAATGTATCTATCTGTTCTTAAATTTCAAGTGGAGAAAGCCAGAGAGGTCTGTAAGAAAAGAACCTGTACCTACCCCTTAAGGGATGGCGTGATGATATAGATAACATTGTCGATATATTATTGCTCACAGAGGCGCTCTTAGTCAAGCAGCGTTTGACATGGTCGGCCTGAGATGGGTGACCGTTTGTGGCATTTTCATATTCGAGCGTCTCCGTGCTTCGGAAGGCACGTTAAGCCGTTGGTCCCGGTTACCACTTAATGTGGTAGTCGTTAAGCCGAGTTGGAAGCCTCATAGGCGGCTTGACAATTCCCAACAGCAGGTGGCCACAAACCTGCCTCCACCGCACCGCACTGGGTACGCGTGGTGGAGTATGTCTTAATTTCTCTCACCTCGATTTGTGACAGAAAGCCTTTGCCCAGCAGTGGGCAGTATAGGCTGATATTATTAAAGTTTTCGTATAAGTGACTACGTCATGACTATGTCAGAAGAAAGAATGACATAACAGATATACAATGTGAAAGTGGAAGAATGTAGGTACCGGGGAAGACCTAGACTATCTTTACAGGACCAAATAGACCGAGTCTTATCTGAAGGAAAAGTCAAGAGTCTCCGTAACCGGCGAGCGTGTACGAGAGTGGAGGAAGCCAGAGAGGTATGTAAGTAAAGAACCTGTTGGAACTCTGTACTCTATGCCTACCCCTCAAGGGATCTGGCGTGATGATATAGATAGATAGAGATAAGTGACAACTAATCATAAATTACTAGTCTCTGCCCGCGACTTTGTCCGCGTGGACTTCAGACTGGAACCTAACATTTTTCCAAGATAAAAAGTATGTGTTGATCTAAACTTACGGACGGACGGACGATTTAGCGCAGTGGTTAAGAGCTTGAGCCGCTCCGCCCACTGTGTCTAATAGTCGCGGGTTCGATTCCCGCACGGGACAAATCTTTGTGTGATCCACAATTATTTGTTCCGGTCTGGGTATTTGTGTATGTGAAATTTCATGTTTGTCAACGCACCCACGATACAGGAGTGAATCCTAGTGTGGAAATACGTTTTTAAACCAAAAAAAAAGGAAAAGAAAGAAAAAGAAAAACTATCTAGTGTGCCAAATTTCTTCCAAATCCGTTCAGCCGTTATTGCGTGATTGAGTAACAAACATTTAAAAATACAAACTATCTTATCACGCTTCAGCTCAAATGGTGTTATGGATTTCTGGAACGCAACTTTCAAGAAAAAGTGTTTAAAATTTATCTGTTCATTAGTTTTGCTCGCGTTGTGCGACCGCGGTATTTTAGCGATCGCCTAGGTTAAGCAGCGTTCGACTCGGTCGGCCTGAGATGGGTGACCGTTTGCGCATTTTCATATTCATTAAGCCGTTAGTCCCGGTTAGCACGTAATGTGGTAGTCGTTAAGCCAAATTGGAAGCCGTATAGGCGGCTTGATAAGTTCCAATAGGAGGTGGCCACCATCCTGTCTTCACCGCAATACACTGTGTCCGCGTGGTGGAGTATGACCTAATCTCTCTCACAATTCGATTTGTGAGAAAAGGCCTTTGCCCAGCAGTGGGACAGTATAGGCTAATATTAATATTATTATAATTATATATATTATTCTTTAAGCATGTAAGGAAAGAACCGGTTGGAACTCTGTACTCTCTGCCTACCCCGCAAGGGATGATATTGATAGATAGATTATTCTTTTCGACTGCCTCGTTGTTCTAGTGGCAAAGCGCATCGCCTTGTAATCACGAGGTCCTGGGTTCAAATCCTAGGTCGGACAAGAGTAGTTTTTCTACCGAAAACTTGCCAGTACGAGTCCTGAGTCTGAAATTGTGCCCGGTATATGGCAATAGGCTCGTCCCCTATTACATAGGACCTAACATCATCGGCAAAACGTGGGTATACTTAGTACACCTCTGCCACCCCCGCTTGGGGAATATAGGCGTTACGGTGTTATTCTTTAATTTCAAGTGAAGAAAGCTACAGAGGTCTGTAAGAAAAGAACCTGTTAGAACTCTACACTCAGCCTTAAAGGATGGCGTGATGATATAGATTAAAGGATTACACCGATATATTATTGATCACCGAAATTTTCAGGCTAAATCATCTTAATAAGTTTCATAAGAATTAATGGATACATGCTGATCAGGAGAATCTGTATCAATCTCAGGTGCCGATGGATTTTTACAAGCTTTTAATAAACTGCCCGTATGTCTGTTTGTCAGTCTTTCTGGATCAAAATTTGTGATGCGTTTCTCAAGCACTTTCAGTTATCCGATTGTGCTGAAAATTGGCATAGGTATGTAAGTTTCATGACAATGCAATGGTACCATGGAGCTGGTCTGAAGATGGAGTCGGAAGGTGGCTTATGGAACTATCCAACTACTTAATATAACCCCACTGTGTTTGGGCTCATTGGATTTGTTTTAAAGAGTACTTTAGACGGGATGGTGTCCAAGGTCTGATGATGGAGCCGAAAAGAAGCCATAAGAACTTCTCAACTAATCAAGATATCTTCGTCATGTTTTTGCTACAAAAGCTTGTTTTTAAGATGGTGTTTTTAGATTAAAATTATATTTTATTTTACAACAGTTTCTTTCATAAATTCTGTGACGATGACTATTTATATCGTTTCGATGCCTAACTTTTTTGATATTAAAAATAAGATTTTTACACGAGTTATCTATAGAGATAGGTGATCTATAGAAATCGTGCTCCTAGTCTTATCAGGTGAAGCTGTGAAAGTCCCGCGGCCAAAAGCGTAACATAGATCATTCACACACACGAAAAAGGTGCTCTTAGAACGCTCTCGTTTTGCCGTTGTAGCAAGACAAGGTATGAAACTGCAGAAATCGTCATTCGCTAATCGTCAATTCTATCTCTATCTCTATCTATATCATCACGCCAGCTCCCTCGCGGGGTAGGCAGAGAGTACAGAGTTCCAACAGGTTCTTTCCTTACATACCTCTCTGGCTTCCTCCACTCTCATAGTTCGTCTCATACACACTCGCCGGTTACGGAGACTCTTGACTTGCCCTTCAGCTAAGACACGGTCTATTTGGTCATGGTAAGATAGTCTAGGTCTTCCCCGGCACCTACATCCTTCCACTTTCGCATTGTATATCTGTTTTGTCATTCTTTCTTCTGGCATCCTTTCTATATGCCCGAACCAACGGAGCATACCCTTTCTCATCTTTACACCGATACTATCTTTCATACCTACTCGCTTTCTTACTACGCTGATGCTAAAATATTCGATAGGTTCATAAGTTTAAGTATTGAATTTAAATCATAATACTTTCGAGTATAAACACACCGTCACGCCTATATTCTCCAAGCGGGGGAGGTAGAAATATCCTGTGTACACCCTAATGTTAGTTCTCTATGTAATAGGGGGAGCCTATTGCCAAATTTCGACTCCGGACTGAAATTGAGGATTTTTTAATAAAAGTTCTTTGTCCAACCTAAGATTCAAACCCAGAACCCTGTAATCGCTACCGGCATTATAAGTCACTAGCTTTAGTCTAGGCAGTGTTTCACATATTAAAATTCGTTTTAAAAAAAAAATATAACTAATTTAAAAATCCCGCAATTCTTCGTAGTATTAGGAACTAAGTATTGCTTCTTATATACTCAATAGAAATCTTTTGCCTACAGAAGAGGAAAAGAAGTACATAATTTATTTTTAGTTATTACACTTTGAAAAAATACACATTAGCCAAAAACCCTTAGGTTGTCACGAATTTCTCACCTTAATAAACAAAATCAGCACTTCTAATTATTGCACTCACAAATTCACTTCTAACATATTATATTTTTAATCACACAAAAAAACTATTTAACGTATTTTAAAAATGTCTCCCATTCACATACACCCTCGCAGAATGAAGACACGGAGTCAAATAACAAAAGGTGGCTCTAGTTTCAAAGCCGACGAAGGAGATAGCGAGTGTGCAAGAGGGACGGGCGATTGGGGCGGAGTCTGGCCGCCGGGTGTTCCAACTTTGAATTTCGTATTTTTATTTTTTAACGTTTGACCTCTAAAAGGCGGGATTTGGCATACAGGTTATGTCAGATTTTTAAAATGGCGAAGTTGATATACCCATCAGATATGCCCGCCTAAACATGTTTTACTAAAATTACAACATTGTTCACTATACACATCCCGTATGGAGGTAATAAATGGACTTTTGCAAACTAAAAGTATTGACGAACATACACAGTTTATAAAATGGATAGTTCATAAGAGTGGAGGAAACGAGAGAGATCTATAAGAAAAGAACTCGTTGGAAACTATATACACTCTGCCTACCACGCAAGGGATCTGGCGTGATGATATAAAATAGTAGGTACGGTTCATAAAATTGATACTCCTGAATGGGTTTTACTTTTACAGTTCATAAAATAATCTTAAACCATCTATATTTTCGTGATAGAAGGTTAAGTTAAGTCGCCTGAAGAGGTTACTTGATGGATTTTTTTCTTTTTTTATTATGGGACTAAGCACGCCAGACATTACTACCATTGTTACTCCTGTAAGCCAGGATCCACAATGATCTCCTTAGATGACGCCAAGGTTTTAACCTTGGGGTGTCCCGGGCAGTGCTTTAATTGTCTTGGAACCCGCAACAAATTTAATAAGTAAGAAAACCAGGAGGAAAAATAAAATCCCACTTCCGTCTTTTGCATAGCCGAAGACACAAAAAAATCGCAGATGAGCCATAGAGAAATTCAAATTCTAAATACAAATTCTTTATTTTGCGAATATGGGTATAACAAATGGTGTTATGGTAACATTTGCCATATTCTGCCAAAAGGCATGCAAAAGGTTAAACATATCAATGACATCCAGTTTATTTTAAAATATCCCAGTCCAATAGTATTATATAAAATAAAATACCACATAAATTTGTAAAATGTCACAGTATTCAAAATGTCATCCTTGTCACTATAATTATTAATGTTTACTAGGTCAAATATTTATTATTATAGTCATAACTGATCATTAAAATATTCACTTATGGTGTAGTATGTCTTCTGTGTCAATAATTATTTTACCTTCGTCTTAAATCTAGGAATGCTTTCAATGTCAATTAAGGATTTGGGTAATTTATTGTACAGTTTGGGAGCCATGGAAAAACACTTTTACTCAAGAGAGCGATTTTGCTCGGAGGTCCTCGAACTTTATTATTTTAACGAGTACTCTGAAATTTATCGTACCAATGCTTATTATTTTTTACAAAGACAACACATTCATAGATGTATAAGCATGGTAATGTTAAGATATTTAATGTCTTAAAGCATCAGTTACTCTTATTTCGCAAATTGCTCTTATACATTTCTTTTGACATTTAAAGGCAGTCTCTCTTTCCGTAGAGTTTCCCCAAAATATTAGCCCATACCTTAAAGTCGATACCACATATAGAAGAAGACTACAACTAGGATAAGCCAAGTTGTAAAGCACTACAGATAAGAAAAATATTAACAGGACCTATTTGTAAGCCTTATAAGTTCGATTCCAGTAATAGGTATGGCAAAAACGCACGGAAATCGATGGATATCGCTCGATGGATGTTAGAATCCTTTCGATGCCTTTACTTCCCTTCTTTTGGATACAGATATCGCATACAGAATCCGACACCGACCTCACCGGCGAAGTCGAAGAATCCCTTGCCCGTTGGACGGTGCACAGCACTGCCGACGGGCAAGGGACCGAGACACCGAGTATCTGCCCTCCCCCATAGCGACAACCCAAGCCGAGGCCGTTCCTCCTTGAGGCGAACTTGAGCTAGTTGTCCTCTTGCCCTTCTGGCTGGGATGTAGTGGTTGCATACTCGGTCTCGGCCTCTTGTCCAGGTGAAGCTATAATTGCGCCACGGTCAACACCGTAGATCATTCTTACACCAACAAAAGGATATAAGATTTTTTTTCTCCTTTACTTAGTTCCCTTATGACATCTGCGGGAAGTGCTAGTGACAGTATTATACTAACTAAAGATTACAGTACCATGGTGATTAAGTCATACTTATGTATATCTCATAGTGTATTGGAACCTAAGATTGATTAGATCTATACTATATTGTATAAATTTGTCTTTTTAACCGAACTCAAAAAGAACGAGGTTTTCATTTCGTCTCTATCATAAAGTTTGGCCTCTATACAGGATGGACTTTTGACACGGGGTAGCAAGGGCAGCTACCTCAACCGTTGTAGATTCAGGAAAACGGTCTTTGAAGATAGATCCTTACTTATTGCGACATTTTGAGCAGCATTTACAGTTACAAAAAATTTACAGTCAGCAAGAAAATGGGCAATTTACACAAAACATTTTTTGAAGCCAATTGATTCTGTTTCTTATAAGGATCAAAACCACTATTGGACCAACTGAGGTTAGAGTACTAGAAAAGTCTCAAACTTTCACCATACATTTTGTAGGTAAAAGGTGTTGGGAGAGGCTCGATCCTGCTCGACGAAGGCGACGGCGCCGGGGCGGAGGCACAGCCTGCCCAGGCGCCCCAGCCCAATAGCCCGGGGCTTAAGAATACAGCCTATCTCGCGTCCCCCGCACTAACATCTGGCAGGGGACCCCCCTGCACCATCATCAGCAGGGGTCGCAGACACAAGGGGGCCTTGAGCGTCCTTCACGAGCGACCCCGAGCTGGACGACGGCGTGGTTTTGCCCACGTTGCCGTGAGCACCACGTCGGTGCGGTGCGGAGCGTGTCATCAAGTTTCCCCCGATGGCGGGCTCTTCAGAGCGCGGCACAAGAGGAGCACCGATGCGTTCTATACGGAGATCCCGGAGCCCCTCCAAAGTGCTGATGTCGGCCACCCTGGAGTAGTTTTTAGTCGGTAGGAATCCGTCACGCCCCGCGAGCTTCCCCAGAGGCTCGCGGAAGTCCTATAAGTCATATAGGTAAAAAAAGGTAAAAGATGTTAGGTAATAGGGGCAAAGCATTGTTCGGAACGGTCGGCTTGAGATGAGTGACCGTATGTGGCAGTTTCATATTCGAGCCACTTCGTTCTTCTGCTGGTCCCGCTTCAGTAAAGCTGTAAAAGTCCCGCGGCCAACAGCGTAGATCACTCACACACACACAAACACAAATCTGTTGGTCCCTTTTATCACGTATTTTGGTAGCCGTTAGGCCAAGGTAGAAGCCTTACAGGCGGCATGATCAGTTACAACAGCAGGTGGCACAAACTTGCCTGCACCAATCCGCCCTGGGTCCGCTTGGTGGAGTATGACCACTCTCACTCACCTCGATTTGTGAGAATAGGCCTTGCCCAGCAGTAGGACAGTATGGGTTGATATTAATTTTTATTACACAGGTAAGGGAAGTTTTTTAATAATGAAATTATTTTATCGCCGTTTAGTTAGGCATTGGGATGACTTGTTGGTCTAGTGGCAAAGCGATGCGCTTTCACTAGACCAACGATACAAATCCTAGGTCGAAAAAATGTAGTTATTCTAACAAAGTATTCCGAGTATGTAAATCCGGAGTCAAAGTCAAAATATTTTATTTGTATAGGCCAACAAGAGCGCTTACAAACGTCCAAAATTATTACATTTTTACTACTACCACCGCATAGGAACTCGGCCTCGCACTGAGAAGATCCGGCGAGAAACTCAGCGGGCAAATTTTAACTTAATTGGACTGGCCTTTCTGTTTATCATTCTTTTTTTATAACATTTTATTTTAATAACAATGTGTTTTACAAAAATGTATTTAGGAGTTGCCGAATGAGGAGCTGCTCAAACACAATCAGTTTTATCGTCGATATATTCCGAAATATTATAATATCCTTTACTACATATTCTAGTATTAATAGCGTTTTTAAACTTATTAATAGGCATATTTCTGATGGCTATGGGTAATTTGTTGTAGAACCATAATGGTCCCATTGCTAATTCTATGGAGACGAGTAGAATGTGTTTGTTTCGTGTATTAACATGATGAATATCGCTATATTTTTGGAATGATGCCCGGTATGTGGCAATAAGCTCGCTCCCTATAACATGGGACTTAAGATCGTCGGCGAAAAATTGGTGTACTCAGCACACCTCCCCCACTTGGGGAATATAGGCGAATACAGTGTTTATTTTTGTTTTTGCTGCCTCGACTGCCTCGTTGGTCTGGTGGCAAAGCGCATCGCTTTGTGATCACGAGGTCCTAGGTTCAAATCCTAGGTCGGACAAATGTAGTTTTTCTAACGAAAAATTCCCAGTATGAGTCCGGAGTCTGGAATTGTGCCCGATATATGGCAATAGGCTCGCCCCCTATTACATGGGACCTAACATCGTCGGCGAAATGTGGGTGTACTCAGTACACCTCTGCCACCCCCTCTAGGGAATATAGGCGTGACGGTGTGTATTTTTATTTTTTTTGTTTAATATGTGGTCCCGCAAGCCTCGTATATTTCGTTCGCGCGAGTATTTTTTTAAGTTACCAAGCAAAATGAACAACTTATTAATAAGCAACGTTTCTAAATAATATACACATTTATATAGGGTACAAATCGCGCCGGTTCATTCACACGAGTGTTTCCTGCATTTGTGCACACTCGCGTATTACGCCACTGATAAACACAAACCCAGTAAAATACACCATCAGCATTGAACTTGAAATGTTTTGAAATATTCCAAACGCTGATTCAGACGGTATTCTCACGATACTTGTGTGAATTCTAACGCTTGACAACCAACCCGCTGAGGTGCGCAAAAGATATCCTTTTTACCCGGCGAAGCCAAAAGCAAGGGTTATCTATAATCCTACTCATATTATAAATGTGCAAGTTTGTATGTTAGGATGTTTGTTACTCAATCACGCAAAAACAGCTGAACGGATTTTGTTGAAAGGACATAGTCGAAAATTGCCTCAGAACCAACAAATATTTGACTCATGCCATCATTATTTATCAATTTTATTAAAATAATGGCCTTACTATTTTAAAGTATTGAAGTAATTATCGTAGTTGCCGACATCTTTATTGAATGTCAACACATAATATAACCTCATATGCAGATCAGAAATCCTTACTACCTTTCATAGCTGTTCCTCACTTCATACTCGCTTTTCAGTCATTTACACTCTTGACCCTCAATACCCACATACCACTCACATACATACCCACACACACACACCTGTTTGTAAACCTTAAAGCAACCATTTTTGTGGAGAAAATAAATAATATTATTATTATTATTATATGTACTGAATTATAACCTCAAAATCTAATAGTTTTTGTGCAATATTGCGATTCTCCGCTTGTCCGTTTAATATTAAATGCCTTAAGAGAATTTATGGGTGATTGGAACTCGTATAAATATTTTTTCATCGCTGTTAGTTCTGGGGCAAATCATGTATGGGCGTAGAACAATATCCTTAGTTTATTACCTCGATAAACTCATAAGACTTTTTGTTCCGGAAATATGTAAGGTTCCTGTCTAAAGTTAACGCGGATAAAGTCGCGGGCAGAAACTAGTTTCACATATCCTTAGCATTCCATGTATGTTTGTAGGTTTCATCGTGGCGCCTAAATTACGCATCTGATTTTGATGAATGAGGTATCATTCAATTAGTTATTATGGTCCGAGTAACATAGGCTACATTTTATACGAACAAAATCACTATAACGAATGTTAAATCCAGAAAAGTAGGGGTCTCTAATTTTTATTTGCTTTCATATCGAGTGGGATGTCAAATTATGGAGGAGAAAATTCTGAGTTCATAAATATATAGTATAACGTTAAATTAGCGCTCGTAGCGCTGTGCAACCGCGGTGTTCTTACCGATCACCAAGGTTAAGCAGCGTTCGACTCGGTCGGCCTGAGATGGGTGACCGTTTGTGGCATTTTCATATTCGAGCGTCTCCGTGCTTCGGAAGGCGCGTTAAGCCGTTGGTCCCGGTTACCACTTAATGTGGTAGTCGTTAAGCCTTAAGCCAAATTGGAAGCCTTAAAGGCGGCTTGATAAGTTCCAACAGCATGTGGCCACAAACCTGCCTCCACCAATCGGCACTGTGTCCGCGTGGTGGAGTATGCCTAATCTCTCTCACCTAGATTTGTGAGAGAAGGCCTTTGCCCAGCAGTGGGCAGTATAGGCTGATATTACTATAATGTTAAATACTAACTTCTGCTCGCGATTTTGTCCGCGTTGACTTTAGATGGGAACCTTACATTTTTTATTTATTTTTAATACTTAATGCACATAGGCGGACTTAATGCCTTAGGCATCTTCTACTAGTCTACCTTAGGGTGATGCAGAAACAAGTGAAGTAGGTGCAAAATCCACAAGGTGAAGAGGAAAAAAGGGAAGTTGCGGAAAATAAATATATACAAATCAATAACTACGCACGTATATACATGACTGACGTAGGCCACTTAGCGGCAAGAATGAAATGGAACTGGGCCGGACATACCTGCTGCATGTCGTATGCGTTTTGGGCTAAAACAATCACACAGTGGGTGCCACCAGGCGGAACACGACAGCGCGGCAGGCCCAGAAAGAGGTGGCGAGATAGCTGGACTCTTACGACAAAGACTGGCATCACTGGACCGGGACAAGTGGAAGAAGAGAGGGGAGGCCTTCGCCCTGCCGTGGGGCAGTGTACGCTTATAATAATAATAATAAATACACATTCATGATAACAAAAATCATATTAAGCAAACCTACGAATAAATAAATATATACTCATCATGAAGGATGTAGGTACCAGGGCAGACCTTGACTATCTTACCACGACTAAATAGACCGAGTCTTATCTGATGGATAATTCAAGAGTCTCCGTAACCGGCGAGCGTGTATGAGACAAACTATGAGAGTGAAGGAAGCCAGAGAGGTATGTAAGGAAAGAACCTGTTGGAACTCTGTAATCTCTGCCTACCCCGCAAGGGATCTCGCGTGATGATATAGATAGATAGATAGATTCCGTAGTCGGGTTACAGATCATTTAAACTTATTTTTTTAGTGTGTGTGTGTGAATGATCTCCGCTATTGACCAAGGGGGCAAGCGTGCAACAACGACGTTCCAGCCAGAAGAACAGAGAGTGCATCAAGGAGGATTGGCCTCGGCTTGGCTGTCGATATGGAAGAACCAGCGTGGCCGGTGTCTGATCCTGTGTGCGGTATCTGTATCGAGGAGAAATATAGAGACATACCGCGGAAGGCGACAATAGCCGATACATAGTCGGTCAGGTAGATAGTAGGGGGTTAGAGAGAGTTAAAGACCGGGTTCGGAAAATGTGGATGGACGATTGGTCGCCTTTATGCGCTAAGAGGTTCCAAACCAAGGTTGGACTAGAGAGACGCACATTACCCTTAAAGCCTGTTCAGACTTTCGATTTAGCCGCTAGCCGCAGGTTCACTTTCACTCTAAACGTACATTAAGTGTCAGAGTGATAATATCAGCCCTGTTAAGAAACTGTCCCACCGTTGGACACGGGTTTCAAACTGAGAGGGTTTAGGCCATAGTCCACCACGCTGGCCCAGTGCGGGTTGGCAAACTTCACACACCTACGAGAAACTCTTAGGCATGCAGGTTTCCTCACGATGTTTTCCTTCACCGTTAAAGAAAGTGACTCTGACTTTGCAGTCAAACGGTGTAACCACTAGGCTATCACTGCTTGAGTCCGAGAGTTAGGGCTGTACTTATAGAAAATTAAGCAGCACCCCTTTTTCATACTATACCATCATCATGAGAGAGTACAGACCTCCAACAGATTCCGTCCTTCCTTACACACCTCTCTGGCTTCCTTCACTCTCATAGTTCATATCATGCTCGCTCGCCGGTTACGGAGACTCTTGAATTGCCTTTCAAATAAGTCCAGATCTTTCCCGGTACCTATTTCATTTTCAAATTGTATAGCTGTTCCTTACTATTAGCTTTTCAAAAACCTAATGTGATGGTAAGACCCAATACTGATAACTGTTGTTGTCTCATAAGTCGGATACACGACATCAATTTCGCGGTACACACATTATTATAAGGTGTTTTGTTCCCACGATGTGCTCTTCCAAGTAAAACCGTCGACTCAGACACACGACACTATGAAATCAACACATTTTTACAACGATGTATATATATTTTTATGTGATGATAGTCAAGTATGCTTGCCGTTTAAGCAAGAGGTATTAACGTTCTTTAAATGCCGCGGATATTCAAGAATCAAAATCAATCCTCTGTTGGCTTGTACTGGAATACCATTTCCTTTCACATTTATCAGAAAAAGTTGGTAATGGAATAATGTGTTTAGGTGTCATATGAAAGGTGAATAACTATACAAGTATATAATGATGCCTTGGTAATGACGAAGATAGATCGCCTATAAATTTGTGAAAAAGGCATGTTAGTTGACGCCCCATATATGATTTTTAAACATGAGTCATTTTCTAGACAAAATAAATGTAAAAATTCCCAATTAGCACTAAGAAGCTGTAAAAAAGTCGATTAACAGAGTTATTTTACTCTAAAGGCTGCTTAGGAAAGCGATAGCCCGAATAAGCGCTTATACAGACTTTGTAACTCTTATTGAACCCGGTTCGATATGGTTTGTGAGGAGGTTGCACTCTATCGAATGACATCAACAAAATTAAAGATTTAAAAAAGCCTATTTTCTTTTTTAGCATCTTCAACCCACCATTTTCGCCTTGATTCTTTGATTTTCGTTATCTCTCAGCAGATTGTGTCCTAAGACAACAGCCATGAAAGAGAACAATGTCAAATGCTACCTTAGTTAATTTTATAGAACTGTATATTTCGCGTTATCAAGAGTTTGACTTGGGGTAGATTGGCACAAGACCCATTGGGCTAGTATCTAATACTTATACATAATAACTTAAAGATGGAAATTTGTCCAACGGGAGGAGCATTAAAAGACATCTAAGGGGAGAAAAGACATCTGTGTACCCTACTATGGGTAATAGAGCGCTTACGTTGATTATTTCATGTCTGTTTTTTACCAGGAAATACTTTATTTATTGCTTTTAGGTGACTAAAAAGTAGCAATCTATAATACATTATTTACAACTGTGCCAAATCGCTGGCGCTCGGCCAAGTGCCCAGGAGGCTGTCAGCGTTCCTGCGCTGGATAGCAATGCTGATCCTTTGCGCGAGATACCTGCCCGCGCTCTGGTCATGCGTATGTCGACCAGTCATTGAGAAAGCTCCTTAAACATGTGATGGGCACTTGAACTCCATGGAGCCAGTCTCCACACCACACAGCTCAAATAAACATCCTTTATCAGGGTTGCCGTTTGCGGCAGAATCCGCGGCGCTACGATCCTTAATGACGGTCTCTGGGAGTTGCGACGGCGCTAAGGTATCGACACATGTCGCGACCCATACCAGAGATTGTCCCATCTTTTAGGGAATAATTGTCATTCCATCGGGTCTTCTAACATCGTCACACATAAAGCCGTTTGATTCCGAAACGGCCGGCACATTGGCGATGGCAAAGGCCCGACGGATTATATCATTACTGGCATGTCTTTTAAAACATAATGTTACTACTTTTTCGAGAATGGAAATTCATTAGTAGGCATTACATTAACAATTTTTAATTTTAATAAAGTTTTGAAATCATTTGTTGTACCTATAATCAAATTTCAAAGGAAATGCGCAGCGCTTTTATTTCTGTTTACGTCAACAGTTTTGCTTTGTCAACTATAATTATTTTACGTCGTAATTGATTAAAATGTAAATAAAACGCTTTGCGAACTCATTTTAATGGCTACCGCTTTGAACAAACTGAGATTTCTAAATATCCTGATACAATAATTTATAGATAAGCTATTCAAATTCGATTGACACAAAATATAAATAAAGGAAATAAAAGTGCTTAAACTAGTTTAACAGACTACGTTAACATAAACAATCTCCATTCCAATCTCGATCTCGAACCTATTCGCGCCTTTATTAAAAAAGGCGACAACCCGATATTTCGTGAAAGCGTCCAATCATAGGAATCTGCTAATCGTAGCCGCCGTCGATTACGAACCTAATTCCGCAGCGTGTTCTGTACTCTCTGCCTACCCCGTAAGGGATATGGCGTGATGATGTAGAAAGGTAGATAGATAAATGTTCTCACCGACCCTCTCGATGCCCTTACATCCCTTCTTTCGGATACAGATACCGCACACAGACTCCGACCTCGCCAGCGAACTCGAAGAATCCCTTGCCGGTGCAGAACACCACAGCGAGACACCCATAGCGACTGCCCAAGCCGAGGCTGTTCCTCCTTGTGGCGCCCTTAAACTAGTTGCCCCTTTGCCCTCCTGACTCGAGCGTAGTGGTTGCACGCTCGCCCTCTTGTCCGGTAAAGCTTTAAAGGCCCCGCGGCCAACAGCGTAGATCATTCGCACACGCAACAGAAACAAATCATTACTAACCACCTATTAACTAAAATATAACAACAAATTTACAAAAACAACAAAATTAACGAGCACTCGCGTCAACAAATCAACCGAAAAAAATGGCCGATATAAGCCAACTTCTAAATATATTATATCATCACATCAGATACCTTTTGGTGTAGGCAGCCAGAACGGATTTCCAACAGGGCAGGGAGTAATTCCACTCCAACCTAACTTAAAATGATTCCATTTTAAATTGGGTTTTCGAACCGAACTTGCGAACTTCAGTATCATTTAAATGAATTAACGATACTCCTTGATTCGAAAGTGATTTGTTTACACAAAATTCCACGGCAATCTGAATAGGGAATATAGGTCTTCCATGATACTTGCATCTTGCATGCTTCTACTTTCGGATTATACAACATATCAATAACAAACATAAACAATATCCCCAGGAGGTAATCATAATAAAAATTACAGAGCACAAAATGGCGTCGAATTGGCGCCAAAACTAACCTACAAATCGTAATCGGACCGCCCAGCGTGTCGCACTTAGAATTCGGTGACAAAAGAAGCGCCGAATGTTTGTTTAAATTATTGTAAGCAAATATGGTTGATATAATAAACTATTTACATTTGTATATGTAAATGAAATCTCGAGCTGGCTAAAGTTCGTAGCAACTACCAAGGTTAAGCAACATTCTGCTCGGTCAGTCTGAGACGGGTGACCGTTTCTGGCATTTCCACTATCGAGCATCCTGGTTGTCACTTATTGTGGTAGTTACCCTGCGGAGGTACTTACAAATGGTTATATTACATTTGTTTTTTAACTTACTAATCTAACACCGGATCGAAATGCGGCCTCCACTGAAAGGATCTGGAGAAAAACACAGCGGGCTTGTCTTTTTTGTCTAATTCTCTATTTTTTTTGACTGACAATTTAGCGCAGTGGTTAAGAGCTTAAGCCGCTCCGCCTACTGTGCCTAATAGTCGCGGGTTCGATTCCCGCACGGGACAAGGCTCTGTGTGATCCACAGTTATTTGTTCCGGTCTGGGTATTTGTGTATGTAAATTTTCATGTTTGTAAACGCAGCCATGACACAAGAGTAAATCTTTGGGGCTACGCTTTTATTATAAAAAAAAATATCTTTATTTATTTTTTTACCTCAATTTCTGTATAGATACCTACATTTATATTATATACAAAATTATGCATGCAATTCAGCTCGAGTGTGATGCTTATTACTTATCATTTATATTCTTATTATAGACTTATTATAATATTTTGAATGATTGATAAGCTAAAGGATTCTGGGTGGACCAGTCTCCACAAGCAGAAAACCTTATGGGCGGCTTGACAAGTTCTGACAGCAGGCCACAGACCTGCCTACACAAATTTGCACCGTGTTCCCGTGCTGCAGGGCTGTGCAAATCCTATACGATCCCGGGCCAACATAAATTTCTAAATAGATTGGAGGGCTGCAGAAACTAATACCTTTACATTTAAATACAATAATGTCCTACCAAATAAATTGTATTACAGGAATATTTTCAGACCACCTCGTTGGTCGGACAAAATTTAGTTTTTCTATCTAAAACTCCCAGTATCAGTCCGGAGTCCGGAGTTGTGCCCGGTATATGGCAATAGGCACACCCCCTATAACATGGGACCTAACATCGTCGCGCAACACAAGTCGCGGGCCGTACTTTGGACAGCCCTGGCGTGGTGGATTCTGACCAAGGGAGAAGAGTCGCGCTGGAGTCTCCTTAATTTGTTAGAGAAAGTATTTTCGCAGAAGTGGATTAGGACTTCCACCACGCGAACCCTAACTATTAACTATGGGAACTGCCTCGTTCGTCTAGTGGCGAAAAATGCGCGTAGCGATCACGAGGTCCTGAGTTCAAATCCTAGTTCGCACTCTAGTATTAGTCCAGAGTTTGGCACTATGCTCGGTACGATGGCATTAGACTTGCAGCCTATTACACGGGGTCTTACATCGACGACGAAAAGCGTGTATACACAGTACCAGCTCTACCACACCCGCTTGGGGAATATAGGGATGACGGAGCTTTTTTTACTATTAGAACTTATAATATCAGCCTATAATGCCCACTGCTGGGCAAAGGCCTTCTCTCACAAATCGAGGTGAGAGAGATTAGGTCATACTCCACCACGCGGACCCAGTGCGGATTGGTGGAGGCAGGTTTTTTGTGGCCACCTGCTGTTGGAAATTTTTCAAGCCGCCTATGAGGCTTCCAACTCGGCTTAACGACTACCACATTAAGTGGTAACCGGGACCAACGGCTTAACGTGCCTTCCAAATAACGGAGACGCTCGAATATGAAAATGCCACAAACAGTAACCCATCTCAGGCCGACCATGTCAAACGCTGCTTAACCTTGGTGATTAGTTAGAACACCGCGGTCGCACAGCGCTACGAGCGCCTATTGGAACTTATCAAGCCTTAATGATTATGATTACCACTTTTACGTGGAAGCCGGCACCAACTTAACTTGCGTTCCTTAGCACGGATTTGTTTATAATTTAAATTAATTAAACATCGATTATAAACGACCCTTCTACAGAATCTCTAAATCACTCGAAACTCAGTTAATAAGGGTTGATATTTGACACCGACCGTAGATCCACCCCCGTAAACTCCCGACCAATCATATCGCAGAGTTCTCACCCTCTGGGAAATTTCAACCAATCACAGGCTAGTATTCTATCAGGTGCGTTCCGGTGTAAAGTTTCTCGTATTATAGCGGATGTTAAAAAAGTAATTTTCGGATTAAAGAACGGGACGATTTTTTTCGTGCATAGATATATTTTTATTTGGTTACTAGGTGTTGCTCGCAGCTTCGCACGCATCTATTTTGTAATTTTGCATTTTATCACAATAAAATAACATATAACATTCAGAAATAATGTTGCTTCCTGACAGTGAATTTTCAGAATCGTATCAGCAGTTTCAGAGATTACCTCCTATCAACATACATACATACTAAGATAGAACTTAAACTCTTTAAATATTGGTAAAGATAGATAATTATTAGATATGTGTTTGCTTGCGATGGCTGCCTGGCTCCTGGATCACTCCCTACCCTCCAATATGGTCGAAGGGAGTGATGGCTATTCCAGTAGTCATACTCTTGAACGGGTTCTGCTTGTCTCTACTATTTATAAATAACATCATTAGTCTCAAATCTCGGTTGAAAGGCAAAAACGTAAACTATTTAATTGTGACATAAATATTGTATGCACACAATATGAATGAAAAAAAAATTGAAAGGAAAAAAGAGAAATATAAATAAAAAGTCCGCTAAGTTTCTTCTCAGAGGACTATTAATTAAATTAGATTTAAAAAAATGTTTTTTGACTATTTGTAAGCAGGGTTTATACAAAATAAATGATTTGAGTTTAAGTTTATTAGCAAAATAGCCCTTCTTCCTTCCTACCCAAGTACGACGAAGTTCCTACGAAGTAAATTAAGTAAAGATCAACTGTATTTACTGCTGGTAAATTAGTTAGTGTAATAGCCACTGCCAGTTAAGATAGATGGCGAATATTATAAACAGTTTGATTTTTTTGGATATGTACCATTTCTTTAACAATGGAATCGTAATTTCGTAAGATTTCGTTAATAGGCCGATTACGCGATATTTACATTTCTAAGTCTAGGACCACAATTGCTTTTGCAGTAAAAAGTTGCTATTTATATCATAACGCCAGATCGCTTGTGGAGAAGGCATAGTATAAAGTACGTAGTTGAGAGAGCGCTCGTTCACTAGCATAGAATTATTACTGTGTTTCATTTTGTATTTTATTTTTATTTTTTTCTAGTATTAGTATTTTTTCATAATCTCACTGAAAGAAAAGACTTCTCTTATCTGCGTATTTTGTTATATGTCGTGCTATCAGGTCAACGGGCCGCTAAAAGGTGCTAACGGAAGATCAGCGCTAGCTGTCCTCAGTTAGCAAACTTGCTGAGTTAAGACCCTTTTTGTAATGCACGCCCTATTTTTATCTAAAAATTGTTACCTTAGGTCATGTTATCTTGTTACGTACACTATATAGTCATAAGCTTTCATGTAACTACTTGTGCGTTACAAAATAAACTTATTATTATAAGTTTATAGATCCGTCTTTTTCTTATGGAATAGTAAAATCACAATCTGGGCAAAATCGTACAAGATTGCATTCCCTAATTCTTACAATTGTTACAGCCCAAACTAAAATTTGGAAGATTTAGCAACTTTGCCATTAAAAAAAACACTTCCTTCTAAATCCCATCAGATATCAGTTGTCAACACCATCCGTGAGAACTCTGCCTAATAAAGCGTGAGTGAGGACAATCCTTTATCAGATCTTGCCGCGAATGCAGTTTTGTGAAAAGGTTACAATAGTGTACACTCGGACCAAAGATCGGATTAAGATGGCCATTGTTTGTGTATCGATAATAATTTTGTTTTAATCCAATGTGGGTTTTAGGAGAAAATAAATTAACGTTATTGCTTGGCAAAAGGACTATCTACTTAGCCTCATGTTTGCGTTTACGTTGACAAAAAAAAAAAAATTATTGACGGCCAACTAAATTTTTATATTTTTTTAACTATATAATATAGATAAAAAAATATTAATACATCGATACAAATATTATAAAGACGAAAGATTTGTTTATTTGTAATCGAGAAACTATGAAACTACTGAACCAATCTTAATAATTCTTTCACAATTAAAAACCCTATCCACCCTATCCAAAAGTACAACATACCCCGGTAGGTGGCGCTGAAGGCCAATTCTCGTAATTAAAAATGTTCAAAATACAGTCTCAAACTAATCTGTAATAAAAAAGAAAAGTCAAATTGATGTCTCTCTCTATATATATCATCACGCCTGATCCCTTGCGGGGTAGGCAGAAAGTACAGAGTTCAAACAGGTTCTTTCCTTACATACCTCTCTGGCTTCCTCCACTCTCATAGTTCGTCTCATACACGCTCGCCGGTTACAGAGACTCTTGACTTGTCCTTCAGATAAGACTCGGTCTTTTTGGGCGTGGTAAAATAGCCTAGGTCTTCTCCGGTACCTACATCCTTCCCCTTTCGCAATGTATATCTGTTTTGTCATTCTTTCTTCTGACATTCTTTCTATATGCCCAAACCAACGCATACCCTTTCTTATCTTTACACCGATACTATCTTTCATACCTACTCGCTTTCTTACTACGTCAAATTGATGATTTCAGAAAGATATTGTTTATTTAGACTGTGGTAGCTGAGATTAACATGTGATCAAAACACATGTTAACAATATATTTTAAATTGAACAACTTGACATAATATCGAAATTAGACTGAGATGATACTGAAATGGGATCAATACTTTAGTGGAGCAGAATACCAAACGTGAGTCAATTCATAATCAAATCTCAATTCAGTCATAGCGTCAATTAAATACAAGAATTGGCCTTATGTTGTCAATGGGTGCGAAGCCGCGGAAATCTACTAGTCTGAAATAAAATTATTTCCTTACAGCTGTTTATCGAACAAGATACCTCTTGTATCTGTAATTTAGACAGAGATACTAGATAGAGAGAATTTTTGATTGACAAACATGCCAGAAATATGTTGGATGTTTTTCTGTCGTCCGTTTGTGGCAATTTCATATTCGAGCGTATCCATGCTTCGGAGGGCATGTCCTGATTGGTTGCCAAATTTGTTAAGCCAGGTTGGAAGGCTTATAGGCGGCTTGATAAGTTCCAACAGTAGTTGGCCACAAACCCACCTCCACTAACTCTGCACTGGGTCCGCGTGGTGGAGTATGACCTAATCTCTGGCCTCGATTTGTGGGACAAGGCCTCTGGCAAGCAGATAAACAAAATAGGCTGATTTAAAGCACTTAATATTGCTACTGTACTTACAAATCCACAACTGAATTGTATAAATATATTGTGTACTGACGTCAAGTACCATAGGGCGTGTTATCCAGCAGGGGGTGAAGTGCGCAACTTGCGCTGCTTAGTTTATTGTTGTGCGCGGATTGAGCAGAATAATGCGCCCTTTGTTAATTGAGTAGAACAGCGTTGTAACTCAAAAAATATTTTACCTTTACTTGGTTTAAAGAACTTGACTTATAGGATGTTGCCTCATTAGAGGCAGACTTCTGGGAGGTGAGGTCAGGAGGAAGAATACGACTCGAAAAGGAGGAGACTAATTTATTGTAAATTGTTCGTTGTTATTAAACAGTAAGAGTTTTATTTATAAATAGGCATGGGCAGTGGATTATTATAAAGATGGTGCCACCGTTTACCTTCATTAACAGAACTCTAAAATCAGAGTCTATTAATTAAAATTGTTTTTGTATTCACATTAGCAAATTCTATGTCCAGAAACAAAACGAAAATAAAAGCTGCAGTATTTTTTGTTAGAATAAACTGATGATGTTCAGTCTAGTTCATTAACTTTGCTTAAGTCTGAGCATAGCCGCTTGGCTTATCGAATTACGGGCTTAATCTTCACATGCGAGAAACTATATAAGACTAAAGTAAGAAGGCCTTATCTACTCTCCCGGTAATCTTACGGAAATTGTGTCGCGTGGAAATACATTTTTTTTATTTTGTATTGTGTATCCATCTCACGTTAGCAACACAATTAAAATTCGCAATTATAAGTTACATCACTATTCCACGCAACTAACCAAGTGTGTGCATTCTACAATATCCTTACAAAACTATTGCGTGTAGCTCGTCAATTCACAATGGGGCTGTTCATTTGGCACCCTAGCGCCATTGTCCGCATTGTTGTCGCACTCGTTACTACGGATTAACAGTGACACGCCTCGCGCCACTATTATCGTGTTAGAAAAAAAATCGGGAGTCCTGAATTCGAATATTCGAAGGTTATTTTTTTTCTTATCATTATTGATTAAAATTGTATTTCTTATACCTAAATGAAATTTTATATTCTGTGTCCATGATCCATCAGACGTAACGTCCACTGCAGGACAAACGCGTAATCAGATTTTGACCGTGTCTTTCACCAGGTCTTTGATGCACCATGTGGAGGGCCTGCCCACTCCACGACTTCCAGTACGTGGCGGCTCGATAACTTTTCTGCCCCAACGGCCGTCAGTTCTGCCAGCGATGTTCCATATTACACAAAGATTCTCAGACGGCGCTCGTAATAGAGATAAGCTTATTGCCTTCATAGACATAATTTTATTATTGCATAATCTAAAACTGAGGGCTACCAATACATAAACATACATATTATCTATGACCAATACTAACAACAACGGTCGTCTATGCATTGTTTATATTTTAATTCAATTACCCCAACTATGGTGTAGATTGAGAGAAATTAATTTCAATAAGGTCCATTTTTCAATGATTCATATAACAATTTTAATACAATTGGATGTTTACAATTGAATCTGTGGATTATCCCACATTTGCGACATCCATTGAGAAAGATAAAAATCGCGCGAAAAGTATTAGAATTTGGAATGCTATTGTGCGAGTGACGTAATTTGGCATTTTTTTATAACTACCCTACCTCAGATTAATACCAGTCAATATAAAATACTATTATAATGGGCAGAAAGTTCATTTTGCCAGTGTTAATCGAGTCTCTCTATCCTCCTATTTGAATTAATATTTGATGCATTCATGTTTGACCATTTTTATACGCATAATTTAACTTTTCAATACAATTTTTTGGTACTGTTATTTAAAATCGATAAAGTACTAAGCCACGAATTGAGTTATGTGCAGTTGTCCCTTATATTACCCTATATAAAAATTAAATAATGAACTCTTATTCCAAGAGTGACCGTAGAGTTTCTCACCCTCCATCTCCACAGGAATGATATTCCGACCCCCCCCCCCTGCCTTCCCAGCTAGGACTCCACCCCGTTCCCTCTAGCCACCGATCAGGCTGTAAATGCCTTCACCGCCCATATCCCCCCCCCCCCCACCGATTCCTTACCCCTATTACCCAGACCGCGGTCGAGGACCTGATTAAAGGTCTTAAACCGAAAAGGCCCCCGGCTCTGACGGCATTTCTAATCGCATTTGAAGCATTTGAGTATATGCTAACCCGCCCAACTCATCTGCCTCTTAGTGGCCATCCTTAATGCCGCTATGACGAACTGCAGCATCCCCACTCTGTGGAAGGAGGCCGACGTCATAGGCATCCCTCAGCCCGGGTGACCTCGTGACCGCCCACGAGTTACCGCTCCATCAGTCTCCTCAACTCCCTGGCAAAGACCTACAAGCGCCTGCTCCTGGCACGGCTCAAAGTCTTTGTATCGTCCAGGGGTATTCTTATCAATGAGCAGTTTGGTTTTCGAGCCAAACACTTTACGCTCGCCCTTTTGTCTGGTGAAGCTGTAAAGGCCCTGCGGCCAACAGCGTAGATCATTCACTCACACAAGGAATGATATTCGGAACGGGTAGTCTTAAGTAAACACTACTTTATAGTGCTACAAGGATATATTGGCCCGTAGATAACTTTGCCATGCGGGCGTTGGTGTGAAATTAGGGTTATCATTTAGTAAATTTTTCCCAACTTCAGGGAATTATTTCGACAGATGAATAACGGCACGATTAGTAATTTAAAAAAGAACTTGGGTAAATTTCATAGCAAAAGGCAACTCTGCGACTGTCCCGAAGTAACAAGTTCACTTGATGACATCATTATCTAAAAGATCATTGTATGTCTGTAGGTATCGTTTTCTTTTTGACTATTTATAAGTATCTCCTTTTTCTAAAAGTTTATCCTTCATTTTCTTTTAATTTAAATTTAAATAAAAAATAAAATATGTCTTTTGGAAAGTGGATGAGGCCGCAGAGGTATATAAGGAAAGAAACTGTCGGAACTCTGTACTCTCTGCCTACTGCGCAAGGGTTCTGGCGTGATGATATAGATAGATAGAACTCTTTTGTGTTAGCATGCTAACCTCTGTTGAATATACAAGGCACTGAAAATTCCACATTAAGTTCATATTTCATCAATTCCCATGAACCATAGTATGAATGGTGCCGAGCGTGTCTCTGCTTATCTGCCGTGTTGTATTACATAATTCACGACGTTATGCCGAGAACACACGAGTAGAGGAAAAGGGGAACAATTCAAGTAACAAATTCCCTAACCTAGAATACGAAGTCTGAAATTGTGCCCGTATTTTAGCCGAGTACCTCAAATTTTTTTTTTGTTTTAAGAAAACAGCCCCACCCTAGGATTTATTCTTGTGTCATGGGTGCGTTTACAATCATGAAAATACATACACAAATTCACCGAATTTTTTTTTTTTAAAAATGTAGCCCCACGTGTGGGTATCGAACCCCCGACTATCAGACACTGTGGCCGGAGCTTTAAGCGCTTAACCACATTATTACGAATTAAAACTTTTGAAGACTACAAACTTCAACAGGATCTTGATCGCCTGTTGGCTTACTGTAGCCTGAATAAATTACATTTAAATCTATCTAAATGTAAATTTATTTCTATCTATCTATCTATCTAAATCATCACGCCAGCTCCCTCGCGGGGTAGGCAGAGAGTACAGAGTTCCAACAGGCTCTTTCCTTACATACCTCTCTGGCTTCCTCCACTCTCATAGTTCTCTAGTTCAGTTCAAATTTATTTCCTTTACAAAAATACGAATAATATGATCAATTCCACATATTCCTTCTGCAATGCCCCTCTAGATAAAGTGCCAGTAATTAAATATATTGGCATACATTTTGATTGTAAGCGTCATCTAGATGTTAATGTTCTATCTATCTATCTATCTATCTAATAAAGCTTATCAGCTATATGGTTTTATAATGAGAACGTGTAAGTCCCTTAAGCAATCAACTCCGTATTTACTCCTTTTTAAATCATTGATTAGATCTCAATTAGAATATGCGACACCTATATGAAATCCTATAGACGCTCTTTACAGATAACATTAGATTCATATCTCGATCGTAAGGCATCACACTGGAGCTAGGTCATAAACTATTTAATTGTAACATAAACATTGTATCCACACAATATGATTAAAAAAAAGGAAAGGAAAAAGAGAAAGAGAAGTAAATAAAAAAGACAAGCCCGCTGAGTTTCTTCGCCGGATCTTCTCAGTGGAGGCCGCGTTCCTAACTGGAGATAGATTAGTAGTTTAATTAGATTTAAAAAAAAATGTAAATTGACTATTTGTAAGCGCCCCCGCAGGGCTTATACAAAATAAATCATTTGAGTTTATGAAACTCATGTTATTGAAAATATTCTGATCAACTGGAGCAGAGAAAATATCTTAGATCTGTCTACTATAAATATACACATACTCACTCTTCACATAATCATCATCATCATCATCAGTCGAAAGACGTCCACTGCAGGACAAAGGCCTCCCCCAAAGATTACCACAACGACCGGTGATACTGCATATGATACACTGCTAGAAAAATATTCAATACCCTTGAACGTAAGGAGACTGCATCTTGACTAAATCTCCCTGTATAAAATCTGTCACAAATACTTCGATTGTAACCAGCTAATTAATCAAATATACATTCATATTCCCAGTAGTTCCTAACGTATTCGCAAAGTCTATGATCATCTCTTATTTGCTATGCCAACGCAGGTGAACGCGCAACCCTACGTCGGTTAATGAATTTTTACAGCGATAATTTTACAGACCTTAACTTATTTTCATTAATACTAACTCAAAGCACTCAAAGCAATTCAGAAACGGCTTACTTTTTAATTTTGAAACTATCAAAATTTAGTAAACATTTATATAGCCAACCTGTTTTGAAATGTTTTTTTTTGTGTGTGTGTGAATTATCTACGCTTTTGGCCGCGGGGCCTTTACAGATTCACCTTTGGTTCACAAGAGAGCGAGCGTGCAACCATTACGCTCGAGCCAGAAGGGCAAGGGGGCACTAGCTCAAGGGCGCCTCAAGGAGGAACGGCCTTAGCTTGGGCATTCGCTATGGGGGAGGGCGTATACTAGACGTCTCGCTGTGGTGCTCTGCACCGGCCGGCGGGCAAGGGATTCTTCGAGCTCGCCGGCGAGGTCGGTGTCTGATCCTGTGTGCGGTATCTGTATCCGAAAGAAGGGATGTAAGGGCATCGGGAGGGTCGGTGAGAACATGTCGCAGACGGCGATTTTTTGAAATGGAGCTAGTTCTAATAAATGTTATTGTATTCTTAAGAATAGTTTTATGTTCCAAATATTTTTTATCCTTCGTGCTTTTGTTCCTCTTTTTATTTCATTTCTTATGATAATTGAGTTTCAACTCGAAATGTCGATTGTATTCAGTGTTAAATTAAATATGTTTACTCTGTACTATGACACAAATAAAAATAGAAGTATTACATGGGGACCTTAGACTAACACCCGTATCTATAAACATGTGTAAGTTTACTTATACTCAAGTATTTACTTAATAAGTCATTTTTCTTCACTTTCAAAAGTAAGAAATACTATTCTTAGCCAAGTATAGAATTTTAGTGAAATGACTTTACTCGGCTAAGTTAATTCTTAAGACTAAGTAATTAAATGTATAGACACGGATGTAAGACTTGTTTAAACGGAACATTGCTAACAAAAATGGCGCCTTAAAGCAGTAACGCATAAGTATGAAGTTATATTATTTTTTGAAAATTTGTTCGTAAGTTCTCGATGTGCGCGAGCGCTTGCGTTTGGCCACATCAATTTATTTATCCTAGATACATTTTATGCCATTTCCCCGCGCGCGTTGTTCCTACAAGATCTAGACATATAATTCACCTAATTTCACGACCCTATGGTGCCGACAACCTACCTGGCAGCAGACCAAGGGACCAATATTCTACTAACGTAATAAAATAAATAAATAACCAAAAATAACGAAATTAACACCGGCACGCCGTAAATTCAGCAGAAGGCAAGCTAAGAATCTTCGTAACCGGCGAGCGTGTATGAGACGAACTATGAGAGTGGAGGAACTCTGTACTTCCCTCCTTCGCTGCAAGAGGGCTTGATTATATATACCAGTAAAACTCCCTTCAGAAATGGTTCACTAGTTTTCGCATGGTGCCTAACCAAACCGACAAATCATTCCAAAATGCCAATAAACATTCGATATTAAACATTTTTGTCACACAGTAGGCGTCAGAGCCTTTAGGTCACTCAAATGACCATTTTCGTGTTTCCTTACGATATCGAATAAGAACGGGGAGATCCACAGGAACTAGAGTCACCGACATAGCCCTCAGAATTGCTAAACTTAAGTGGAAGAAAGGTTCTCGAATGGCGATCTCGGACCTCGAAGACATGGAGAGCGGACACCACAAGTTGGACCGACGACCTAGTGGAGGTTGCTGGTAAAAGCTGGTTACGAACAGCCCAAAGCTAATCATCGTAGCAATCTTTAAAAAGGCCTTTCCGGGAATGGACGTCTTCGGCTGACGATGAAATATTTTATTTATATATTTTCAAAATAGTATTGGAGATCAGAAGTGAAAAAACGTTTATCTGTATTGTCTTTCAGTTTACATGTATCTATATCATCACGCCAGATCCCTTGGTAGGCAGAGAGTACAGAGTTCCAACAGGTTCTTTCCGTACATGCCTCTCTGGCTTACTCCACTCTCATAGTTCGTTTCATACACGCTCGCCGATTACGAAGAGTCTTGACTTGTCCTTCAGATAAGACTCGGTCTATTTTGTTGTGGTAAGATAGTCTAGGTCTTCCCCGGTACCTACATCCTTCCACTTTCGCATTGTTTATCTGTTTTGTCATTCTTTCTTGTGACATTCTTTCTATATGCCCGAACCAACGGAGCATACCTTTTCTCATCTTTACACCGAAACTATCTTTCAGTGTACATGATATTATAAAATATTATAAAAATTATCCTAGGTCGGACAAATGTAGTTTTTCTAACGGAAAATCAGTCGGTAATCAGTAGGCTCGTCCCCTATTACATAGGACCTAACATCGTCTGCGAAAAAGATATACACCTCTGCCACCCCCGCTTGGGGGACGAAAATAGACGTGACTATGTTCATATTTTACTTTTAAATTAAAACTACAAGTGCTTGTTGTTTGTGTTATCTTCACAGTCTCCGCCATTTTTGTGTCGTTTTTCGGATGTGACGTCACTTGTCAAACAGTCTACTTAACAACGACATAAATGAAATTAATTAACAATTGATACAAATTAATATTAGTACGTAAGTACTTTAATTCTCTTAGGTCATCGGCTCAAAACAGGTCGCTCTAACACTACTTACGAAATGAGACTGACTCAATTCGGCATCCAATCACTCGAAACAAGACGAAAAGTTTCCGATTTCATTTATTTATACAAAGTTACTTTCACAAATAAGTTTTAATATAAAATTTAGGGCCCGCAGGTCTGATAAAGTTAATCTTTTCGCGATACAAATTCATAAAAATAATATTTCTTATTTTAATCCTCTAGTACGAATGCTTCGGCAGTATAAATACATTAGAAGTGTAAAAAATACATTAGAAGTGTAAAGATATCCTCCATCGAACACATAGTTAGTATGTTATATGTAATAGTATCTTCTCTTCTTGCAATTTCGTACGTTTTAATTAAAATTCTTAGCACTCGCACGATAAGTTTATTATCCCCCTTTCACTAAATACTGTTTATGCTCAATGTACATATTATGGTTTGCAATCTAGATCTTTACTATAAATTGAATTGTTTAATATCCACCGATTGTTAACTGTGGCCTTCTTCTTCTTCTTCAAATTATGGCTTCACACTAATTATAAGTGTATTTTGCTAGTGTCCAGTGAGATATATAATCTTGTTTGTTTAAATTAATTCGACTCCCCGATGAATTTGATGACAACGATGATAATGAAATTAATGAAGTACCCCACCCTGGACAGTAAAGCAGTGGATACTTTACATACAAATTGCAACGGCCGTTTTGAGGGAAGTCGAAAACGCACGTTTTATCACTTTGTTACAATTACCTTCACTCGTGCACATATACGAACACATAACGGTTAATATTCCACCAACATTACACATCATTAGTCGAAATAACACAAGTTTTGGAAATTAAAACAAATTGACAACTTCACTCTTCGACTTTCCGCCAAAACCTCCTAACTGGGTTAAATATCAATAAAAAAAAATACTTTTAAAATTATCAATATAATAAATCGTATACCCATTTACAACATCTAATTGATATGTTTTTGGATACGGCAAGAGTGGCATATACCAACTATGCTGGTACATGCTAGGTAGAGACAGCCCGTTAATCATTTTGTAATAGTATATAGGTGGGTAGGTACTATGACACAAATAGAGTGCGGTGTCATATTCGTGATGGCGAATATGACAGTTGCATTTCACAGAACGTCGGTTCTACCTGATGCGTGGTGCCGCGCTATTGTTACAAGATATAAATACAATCATTGGAATCATTCATATCCCAAGAACTAGATAAATACATTTCAAATTCAACATTAATTATATCTAATTTAAGTTAATCTTAAGAATAGACTGCCTCGTTGGCAAAGCGCATCGCTTTGTGAGCACGAAGTCCTGGGTCGGACCAGTGTAGTTTTTCTAACGAAAACTTCCCAGTACGAGTCCGGAGTCTGGAATTGTGCCCGGCAATAGGCTCGCCTATTACATGGGACCTAACATCGTCTGCCAAACGTGGGTGTACTCAGTACACCTCTGCCACCCCCGCTGGGGAATATAGGCCTGACGGTGACGGGGAAGAATAGAAATCACATGGGTACTTGATCTAGAGATCTTTCTGTCTAGATATGGCCTAGAAACACCGTTTTATGAAAAAACAGCTGAAACATCATAAAAATGCAATAAAATTAAAAAGAAAAAACAAAACAGTTCTTAATAGTTTCTTGTCAAATGTTGGGTAAGTGCCGGAAAAGATAACAATTTTTAATTAGTTCTTATCGTTAAGCGGTGGATCTATCAATGTGTATACCAGATCCTTAACTTGAACACAAAGTGCTTTAAATATTGTACAATATTTAAACAATGTACCTATTCGGTCTATTATTAAATTCTGCGAGAATAAAAATTGAAGCAGCCACCCAGCGGCCTAAAACACACAAAATCCGAACGACGCTAATCAAATTTTAGAAAAATTAATTTACCAAAAATCCTACAAAATAAAAAGCGTTAAAATGTGTGAAAGGTCCCCATAACACTCTTATTTGACAAAACCTGACAATTATGCCACAAACATGACAAATTGCTCACAAAAACATGTCAAAAAACTAACGCAACATGTTTCAGTGGATTCCTTACAAGTTTTCAGTGCGACTATTTAAAAAATGCTACTATTTTAAGCATATTTTAAGTATTTTTTTAGTCATACGACACCTCATTAAAGGTCGCCGCGTTGTTTTTTAAATCGATAATGAAGGGTGCACCGAAAGAATTATGTGGACTTGACTCTTTGTTAATTTTGTTTTTTGAACTCTCCCTGTGTGCATTAACGTAATAAATATGGACGAAAAATGTTTGTCTCTGGGAATAATCTATTTGCGGCCAGTTCGCCATTTTAATTTTCAGCTGTTACATCTTCTGTGAAAAAATATGAATATTGTAGACTGCACCATCTGGATTGCACATGACCGACCGCCATATCAACTGCACCTACCTCGTTGGTCTAGTAGCAAAGCGCATCGCTTTGTAATCATGAGGTCCTGGGTTCAAATCCTAGGTCGGACAAATGTAGTTTTTCTAACGAAAACTTCCCAGTATGAACCCGGAGTCTGGAATTGTGCCCGGTATATGGCAATAGGCTCGCCCCCTATTGCATGGGACCTAACATCGTCGGCGAAAAGTGGGTGTACTCAGTACACCTCTGCCACCCCCGCTTGGGGAATATAGGAGTGGCAGTGTTTATATTTTATTTATTTTATCATTCGCGAATTGTTAGACAACATCGTTTCTTCTTGCAGATATTACTTTTGAAGTCGGAAAGAAAAAGATGCATTATAACTTACTTGTTTAGTAGTGGGTCTTAGGCTAAGAGGACTTTATATTGAAGTAAAAATTAAATGAAAACTAAGTAGAAGAGCTGAAATTATTATATTATTAAATAGGTAAAAAAATGCGAAGCGCTCGTGTGGTCCGCAAAGAAGCAAGTGCACCGGTGACGTCGGTAAAACCCGCGGGCGGTGGTGTAGGCGAAGACGTAACATTTAGTGTATTAAAAATCTTTGTGTACCGCTTTGGGGTAAAGTCGTGTATAAGACTCATTTTCCTGTAAATCGTTAAGCCGCCCACGAAACAGGAGCTTAGTCTATTCCAGTGTCAACTCAAGCTGCTTAATCGATGTGAATGAATGTCACTTTTAGTCACTGTTTACGATGTCCATATGACGATGGACTGGCGCTATTCTACTGCCACGAAACTCCAATGGCAATACAATAGCCTTATTTATAGTACCACACTGAAATACTTAAACTATCTATGTGTTCCTTGAAAATTGGATCATGGGTCTAGTGTCCATATAGGTCGAAAAAAAAATTATTGAGATCTTTCTATAGAAATAATTTCATTATCAGATCATTCAGAGACTAGTATAATGCCAATAGGCTCGCCTCCTATTATATTGTTACTTAGTATGACCAAATAGACCGTGTCTTATCTGAAGGGCAAGTCAAGAGTCTCCGTAACCGGCGAATGGTTATAATATGAACTGTGCGAGTGGAGGAAGCCAGAGAGGTATGTAAGGAAAGAACCCGTTGGAACTCTGTTCTCTCTGCCTACCCCGCAAGGGAACTGGCGTGATGATATAGATAGATAGAAATATGCCCTTTTTTTCATTACTTTTTTTTTTAAACATGGCCCCATACTATGAATAATTCCTGTATCGTAGATGCGTTTACAAACATGAAATTCACATGCACATATATCCAGACCGAAACAAATATTTGTTGGTCAGACAAATTTTGTCCCGTTTGGGAACCGAACCCGCGTCTTCTCGACTCAAACTCTTAACCACTGAACGAACCCGTACACACAATACACCTTTGCCACTCCTGCTTAGAAAATATAGGTATAATGATGTTTATTTTTCTTATAATTACCCCATAAACCAAAAAAAACCTCATATCCATAAGTTTCCAACGTAAAAGAAAATAAAAAGGGCGTGTGTGGATAGACGAGTAGTCGCACGATTTTTTGTGGCAATAAATCTGTCAATGCACCGCGGGATGACACTAGTCGACGAGTTCACTATCAGGATACCTTAATTTAAGTTTAAACTGTTAACGTTACATGAAATAAAACTATATTTCGGATTTTATCGTGGTTTATTTTCGATTTTGAGTTCCCGACGTTTTGAGTGCTTTGCAGCACCCATGGTCACGGGAAGGACTGAGGTATTAGACGTCCAAAAGGCATAGTTGTTCCGGGGTACCCTCAAACTTCCCAATTATTTTTGTTGGTCCGATCTACGCAGAATCAGCTCACGGTGTCTTTAGGTATTGCAGTGTTATGCTTGGTGCTTCCATCGACTTGGGATCCGATGATCTCGTGATGAAATGTTAACGTTACTAATATATTTAGACGTAATTATTACCTACTGTAAAACTGATGTGGGAGTGGGCTGGCCAAGTAGCACGTATGGAGAAGTGGACAAACACCATCACCATCTGGATACCCAGCGGTTGTTACAGACGACGAGGTAGACCTAGAAAATGGCGGTGCAACGATTTGGACACCTTTGCGGGTTCTTTGTGACCCAAAATAGCAATAAAAAGCTATGAAAGTATTAAGGGGAGGAATTGGTTCAGGAAAATGAAATAAGCTAGCATAAAAATACGATGGTCACGTGGCGTGTGTGTGTGTGTGTGTGTGTGTGTGTGTGTGTGTGTGTGTGTGTGTGTGTGAATGATCTACGCTGTTGGCCGCGGGGCCTTTACAGCTTCACAAGAGGGAGTGCAACCACTACGCTCGAGCCAGAAGGGCAAGGGGGCAACTAGCTCAAGGGCGCCTCAAGAAGGAACGGTCTTGGCTTGGGCAGTCGCTATAGGGGAGGGCATATACTAGGTGTCTCGCCGTGGTGCTCTGCACTGACCGGCGGGCAAGGGATTCTTCGACCTCGCCGGCGAGGTCGGTGTCTAATCCTGTGTGCGGTATTTGTATCCGAAAGAAGGGATGTAAGGGCATCGGGAGGGTCGGTGAGAACATGCCGCGGACGGCGGCAGCGGCTTATAGGAGGGGAGTTAGGTTTGTAGTCGGCGGCGGCTACGAAATATCGGGTTGTCGCCTTTATAATAAACGCGCGAATAGGTTCGAGACCGAGATCGGAATGGAGGTCACGTGGCATTAATGTAGGCTACTCGTCTCTTTTTTTCTTTGGGACTAAGCCCGCCACACATTTCCACCATTGTAACTCCTGTAAGCTAGGATCCACAATAGTCTTCTTAGATGGCACCAAGGTTTGAACCTTGGGGTGTCCCGGGAAGCGATTTAATTGTCTTGGAACCCGCAACAAATTTAATGGAGGAGTAGGAAAAATTAAATTCCACTTCCTTCCTCTGCAAAGACATAAAAAATTGGCAAATCAGCCATAGAGAAGGAGACTACAACTAGGATAAGCCCAGTTGTAAACAACTGGGCTTATCCAACTCCGGACTCGTACTGGGAAGTTTTCGTTAGAAAAGCTACATTTGTTTGACCTAGGATTTGAACCCAGAACCTCGTGATCACAAAGCAATGCGCTTTGCCACGAGGCATATGCATTTAATAACGAAATCCCCATCCAAATCAAATCTGTAGTCTTTGGGAAAATCGCGGACATACAAACATACATACGGGTCGAATGGAGATCCCTTTTTTTGAAGTCGGTTAGAAAAAAAATTCTCAAAAGTCAAATTTTAACCACTACCTCGCCAATCCGATGCGTATAGTTTTCTTTAAGTAAAACAAACTTTAACATACAACAAAAGTTAGACAGATAAGCGCCCTAAGTCGGTGGAAGTTAAGATACGGTTTTTAGGAGCTTTGTTAATAAAATTCTCCCTTAAGAGTCGAAGTAGGCTACCCGACTCACTTTATTGTCATTCTTAGTTCGTTTCTCAAAAAGTATTCGTTAGATCCATAGGTATTTATTTCGGTTGCGATACCCGCATCCGAGATACAAGAGTCCTCTTCTCGACTATATTTTTTATTGAATGATTTATTAAATTGAAAAAACAATTACTCGTTAAGGAGAATAGTGTGCCATCATACACTTGCTATAATAATACAAATTTGACTGACCAATGAAAAAAATAAGTATATCGATTCACGAAGTCTCGTATAACATACCACCGTAATTATTGAATTGAAAACAGTATTTATTTTTAAATAATAATTTTAATTTCCCCATTGCAAACTACCAATTAGGTAGAAACAATTATGAGTAATAGCAACACCGTAACCCAACTCCAGCGATTTGGCCCGCGCCCGCTAATGAATATAATTGGTTCTCCGGGGACGGGACACCCCTCGGTGTTGCCAATAAATTATATTGTTATATACCATGATTGTACGAATAGTGTATCTAACAAAGAAATCCTAATAGCCCTAGAAGTCATATAGCTGCGTGAACTTGTCGCCACACATGTGAGAGTATTAATAATAATAATATTAGCCCTGTTAAGAAACTGTCCCACTGATGGGCACGGGCCTCCTCTCAAACAGAGGGTTTAGGCCATACTCCACCACGCTGGCCCAGTGCGGGTTGGCGAACTCCACACACCTTCGAGAAACTCTCAGGCATGCAGGTTTCCTCACGATCTTTTCCTTTACCGTTAAAGCAAGTGATAGTTAATTTTTAATACGCATATGCTTTCGAAAAGACAGAGGTGCGTTTGTTTGAATTCTAGACCTCTGACTTTGCAGTCCAACGGTCTAACCACTAGGCTATTACTGTTATGAGAGAGACTGTATGTGAGAGCATTATCATACAAAATTTTATGATTTATAAGTATTCAAACAGCGAGATTTAACTCAAATATGAGATCTAAATGATGATGAATCTAGCGGACCTTTGCGTGCGGTTTTTATATAATTGTTATTTATTTTTATGTTCACGTTCTATATAGGAATGAAGTGTGATGATACAGACAGATTGCTGTCTATATTTACTTCAGACATAATCACATAGAAAACAGAAAATCTTCCTGTTCTCTTTAATTATTCATATCTACAAGTTAAAAAATATATTTCATTAGCTTCCCTTCTCAAAACAAACTGTCCTCATTCACGAATTCGTCACAATCACCTGCAGAAACACTAGAGGGGTGATTTCAAATCGCTAGGGATGATCCCAAATGATTACAGGCGATTACACGTTAGCTTACTACTGACAGACGCCGTAATAAGGACAGGGGGCGTTGTATTGCAAATTAAGCGTAAAATTTCGCTTATTTGTGAATTTCGCTTAATTTGGAAGGGCTACTGTTTGCTTCAAAAAAACATTTACTTATTTTTTTTAGTTATAACCTAGTAATAAGACCGTTGGACTGCAAAGTCTGCAGACTTCTCAGCGAGTAACAGCATTGGCACGAAATATCATATGCACATTTAATTTTGATTGGCCACAGTGATAGCCTAGTGGTTAGACCGTTGGACTGCAAAGTCAGAGGTCTCGGGTTCACACCCAGGCACGCGCCTCTGTATTTTTGAAAGCATGTGCGTATTAAAAATTAACTATCACTTGCTTTAACCTCGTGAGGAAACCTGCATGTATAAGAGTTTCTCGAAGGTATATGAAGTTCGCCAACTCGCACTGGGCCAGCGTGGTGGACTATGGCCAAACCCTCTCAGTCTGAGAGGAGGCCCGTGCCCAACGGTGGGGGCAGTTTCTTAACAGGGCAAATATTATTATTTATATTATTCAGTAGTTTTTTAATAAAAACTTACCCACATACTAGGAATTGCTCATGTGAACATGACATTCTAATACATACAAGTAAACATCCAGGCTGAAACAATTGTTTGTAGGTCCCACTGAGATTTATCACGTGCGTCGATTGAACCCTGTAATCGCGGGTTTAATCCAGTAAAAGAAGCATTTTACTTTACCTTATGGACAAGGAGTTTAACCTCTCGACCAAGCCGTCTGGCAATTTGAAAACTCAGTTTAATTCCGATTTAATTTATTACACTTGAAATAAAAAGGCGCTCGTAGCGCTGTGCGACCGCGGTGTTCTTACCGATTACCAAGGTTAAGCAGCGTTCGACTCGGTTTGCCCGAGATGGGTGACCGTTTGTGACATTTTCATATTCGAGCGTCTCCGTGCTTCGGAAGGCACGTTAAGCCGTTGGTCCCGAGTACCACTTAATGTGGTAGTCGTTAAGCCGAGTTGGAAGCATAAAGGCGGCTTGATAAGTTCCAACAGCAGGCCACAAACCTGCCTCCACCAATCCGCACTGGGTCCGCGTGGTGGAGTGTGACCTAATCTCTCTCACCTCGATTAGTGAGAGAAGGCATTTGTCCAGCAGTGGGCAATATAGGCTGATATTATTATAAACATACAATGATGGATATGTTCAGAAACCCATACGAATTTTACGTGCTTACACCGACAAACCGTAACAAATATCGCTGAGTCACCAAAGGATCGTTCCAAATCGTGATCGAACTCATGACTACTCGATCTGAGTCAAGCAGCCTAAATGACGAAAAAACATTACATGCCTACTTTTTAGATTTTTAAAACTTCTTTTTGTTAAATACGATGCCTTATTCCTTACGCCCGGCACGATGAATTATTCCTGTGTCGTGGGTGCGTTTATTTTCTTCTATTTCTATTGACCGCAACAAATATTCGTGGGTCATACAAAGATTTGTCCCGTGCGGGAATCGAACCCGCGACTACTCAATCCAGTGGGTTGAACGACTCCTGCTCTTAACCACTGAACCAAGCCGCCCGTCACTCCGTCCGTCCAACTTATCACTGCTCACTAACGCTGCTGCTTACCTGTTGGAACTCTGTACTCCCTGCCTACCCCGCAAGGGATCAGAGTAGGCTGCGCAGACTTGGCTTAATTTGGCGCAGTGGTTAAGAGCTTAAGCCGCTCCACCCACTGGGTCGAATACTCGTAGGTTCGATTCCCGCACGGGACAAATCTTTGTGTGACCCACAATTATTTGTTCCGGTCTGGGTATTTGTGTTTGTGAATTTTCATGTTTGTAAACGCACCCACGACACAGGAATAAATCCTAGTATGGAGCTTCGTTTTTTTTATAAAAAATGCTTTCTCTTGACGCTTGAAAACTTGTCTATTGCTACTCTTGAACACGTAGCGATTATATTCTCTTTGCTCTTGAATGCTACACTAGCGCGCGATTTAACTCGATAGCGGTGGAATATTATGGAACTAAATAAAATCGACAATTCTCGATTCTGTACGTTTTCTTCTTCTTCTTCTTTAAGTTATGGCTTCACACTCATTTTAAGTGTATTTTGCCAGTGTCCAGTGAGATATATAATCGTGTTTGTTTAAATTAATTCGACTCCCCAATGAATTTGATGATAACGATGATAATGAAATTAATGAAGTACCCCACCCTGGATAGTAAAGCGGTGGATACTTTACATACCAATTGCAACAGCCGTTTTGAGGGAAGTCGAAAAGGCACGTTCTATCACTTTGTTACAATTACCTTTACTCATGCACATATGAGAACACATAATGGTTAATAATCCACCAACATTACACATTATTAGTCGAAATAACACAAGTTTGGAAATTAAAACAAATTGACAACATCACTCTTCGACTTCCCGCCAAAACTCTATGTGACATTTTCTCTGTACGTTTTTTGCACTCTTGAGATGATTTTGGCATTACGTTTGGAGTTGGGAATCGAGTTTGCGATCGAAGTAATACAGTTGCAAAGAGTTAACTTTTTAGCGTTCGAGTGCGTCATATTTTAAATTATAATTTCATTTTAATCTTTCTTTTTTTTTTATTTGTATTTTGGAAATACTTTAATGTACTGTGTTGTCTTTATTTTATTATAATTTCTGAATTTAATCTAATCCCTGTTGACATAATTAATTTTTGAATCTTTTATTTGACAATCTAATGTTTTTATTTAATCTTAGTCTGAGTTTACTTTTATTAGGTTATTAATTTTGATATTTCTATAGTTCTGTAATATCTCATAACTTTATAGCCCTATCTTAACTAATATTTATCAATCTATGAAAGCTGTGCCTGACTATAATAGGATTTCAAATTGAACTGTATTCTATTCCTCACTATATTACTTCTAAATATCTAATTTGTAATCTGTAGTCGTGCCTATAAGTAAATAAATAAATAAATATGTCGTTACATATCTTGTAAAATACTGATAATTTGGGCATAGGATATAGGCAAAATTTCTATTACGTGATCACTAATATCATTGCCAACGCCTATTCGTCGTTTGTGGCGGCATACGCTATAAAAGATAGGTACGTGAATAGTTTATTGAAAGTATAAACTTATCCCATATTTTAGGGCAACATTTTAAGTAAGAACTTGGAACCTTGGAACTACAAAGTTGCCATTATAAACTGAAGACAATCATCAAGTAAATAAAATTAAAGGCAAAGAAAATGGATGATTTTTTTTTTTCATAGTAATTTCAGGCAATGACAGCGCCTCCTTTTTCCTTTTGCCATAACCTACGTACATGTACGTAAAGTTATTTTTAACTAAACTATAGAATATTTATGTAATAATTTATGATAAAGAAATGTTAAATACAAAGCTTGTATTAAACGCTTAATAAGCAAGCTTATTATACGCTAGATGATTATTTAAAAGACAAACATACTTGCATAGGGGCTGTTCCAGATGCACTTGATTGAATATGGACAACTTGTTTAGCTATTATTATTTAATATTCCCTCTCTTTTTCTTCTATTAATTTAGTAAAATGTTTCTTTTTTTCTCATTTCCTTCTCTGTAAATGAGGGAAGTATGTAGCCATTTACATGAATAGTATAATTTTTATAATTTAACTTAGACCTACCTGAGAGCAGCCTACATCGTTCTCCCATATCCCACAACAAAATATAGATGGAAAAAGAAAATATAAAAATACTATTTTAAAAGAGTAACCGTGGAGTTTCTTGCCCTTCTTCTCCACAGGAATGACATTCCGAAGTGGTGGTAGAGTCTTTGTTACTTTTCTGACGATTGAATAAAAAATATTGTAATTCTGATTCTGAAATTATTAAAAAGTCAAATTGACGTGTTAAATTATTTATTTCTGTTTGGGTCATTCATATCTTGTCGTGTATGGTCACGTTAAAGTTAAAAGACAGGTTGAATTCTTTTCATTTGCTTATTGTAATTTTGAGATTATTATTATTATTATGGAAGTACTTTCCAGTCTATACTGCATGATATTTCTGTACTCTTAGAAATAAACCTGCCCCGCCATCTATAGCTCTCATATCTATACTAATAAACGAAGAGTAGATTAACTAGTATACATATGAATTTACAGATGGCACTTTTTCAGTTAGTGATGTGTTAGTAAATAATATATTATCGACCAAAGAGAATATAATCACTACAATATTGGCAATAATCAACAAACAATTTTGACAAAATATTATTTTAATGAGTCCCCTCTGAAACAGTTTGAATGATTTTGATGTTTGGTTTCTTGTACTTCGAAGGACCCAATAGGTGGCGGTTTTGTAGAACGTGTGCGAAGTCGCGGGAAACTGTTAGTTTTAATAAAAAAACTTTTCCATATTTCGACGTCATTTATTCATAAAGACAATCCAATAAATGAACGCGCTAAATTACAATAATTTTGAGATATGTCACTTAAATATTAATCAGTGGTGCTTGTTATGGCTTTAATAACATCCATTACTTTAACATTGGTGTTACACATTTATTACTTTACTTACTGGCAAATGTTTCCATTGTAAGTTTCGCCCATCACATTCTGTAAATATATATTTCATGAGAATATAAAGTTATAACATCACCACTTTTATCATACTCGTAATTATGTATATAATAAGCTACAATACTTTAACACTATTGTTATAAGATCAATGTTACTGGAAGACAAATCGTATGGCATATAATATTTTTAGTACAATATCATTTTTAAATACAAATGCACCGATATGTACGTAATGCTACGAAACTATTGAGGAAAAAATTCTACGGGAGTACAATACAAAATATTAGGAAAATAGAATTATATATTTTCTTTTACCTTCGTCTAGTAGAAAAAGTTTCAGAAACAACATGAGTTCTGTAAAATGAATGCAATAGTTACATTAGATAGGAGAGTCCGACTTTTAATTGGCTTAATCTTGATTTAATATCTAAATGAGTGCAGTTCAAAAGGTGATGTACATATAACAAAACCTAATGAGGACATGCGGTTACAAAAAAATATAATAATAATAATGATATTAGCCCTGATAAGAAACAGTCCCACCGTTGGGCACGGGACTCCTCCCAAGCTGAGAGGGTTTAGGCCATAGTCCACCACGCTGGCCCAGTGCGGGTTGGCGAACTTCACACACCTTCAAGAAACTATTAGGCATGCAGGTTTCCTCAAGATGTTTTCCTTCACCGTTAAAGCAAGTAATAGTTAATTTTTAAATACAAAAAAATGTGGACTTAGTATAATGTGCTTGTTTTTTCATATGTGCTATTTATGCTTCTATATATAATATCTTGATATATTTAACAAGGGTAGTGTCAAACATTTAAATCATGCCCGTTAAAGATTTTTCTTAGCTATTTCATCGATTTGAACGAAGACTTGTATTTTATTACATTGTTTTAAAGTGACATTACTTCCACTTATGTAAGACTACCCATTTGACACCAACTAATCTACGTGATAGTGTTAAAAGTGCATCGTTTCCCTTAAAACTTCGATCATAAAAATATCAAGTCGGACTCAATTTAGTAGGTAGTAGAATCATTAGAATCGAAACGACAGTGCTATCCAAATCTCAAAAATTGGAAATGTGACTTACTTAGTCAATTTATTTACAGTATACAATAGAACAAGAAAAGCTATTGTAATTTATAAATATATCGAAAACTTCAAACACGATATATAAAAACAAAGCCAGATATAGCTTATCACTGCCAATCAAAAGCTATGTACAGCGTGAAGCGAGAGTAGACGAGGGCCGGGGGACTATAAAACTAACTTAATCTAACCCTAATTCACATAAAAACCATAACTTATGGTACAACAGTGATCACAAATGCATTTTTCACATTAAACTTATAGGTTATTACGAAAAAACGATATGTTTAGTAGTAATTGATGAGTATAAATACAATAAATTATATAGGAAGCCTACCGGCTTTTAATTTAAAAGCGTAACACACAGCGTACCTTAACTAGCAAAACTTGGGCACTAGTGTTGTGAAATAAAGATACTTAATGCTAAATATAAGTAATGTATAAAAATATCGATTATATTATAAGTGGAGTAAATGTAAAAATAAACAACCGAAAGTTGTAAGAGGTAGATATTAGGTAGATATATAGAATAATAGGTAGATATTGAAGTTTCGAAAGACCTGTGACATATGTCGCTTCAGCATGATGACAGACTCCCCCTGTCACATTTGAGTTGTTGTTGTGACTGTCAAATATATTTTTTTAATCGTAGCGCCACACTAGGATATTTCTCTGTCGTGGGTGCGTTTACAAACATGAAAATTCACATACACAAATACCCAGATCGAAACAAATGAATGTGGATCATACAAAGATTTGTCTCGTGCGGGAATCGAACCCGCGACTATAAGACACAATGGGCGGAGCGGCTTAAGCTCTTAACCACTGCGCTAAGCCGTCCGTCGCAATATGAGTGTAGTACCATCACTTCTGTCTTTGAAGAAAAGGGGTATAAGGTTTATACTTATTATCCTATTCAAACTTTGCTTTTTATTTTCATCTTTTCAACGTCTAATCGTTACATCCCCTAAGAGGTGTACTGTGTTCTTTTACAATTCAACGACAATCTTAGATCCTAATGTTATCAGGGACGACCATATCACCATTACATCGCGTGCATTTCAAGACTCTGGACTGTTATTGAGAGTTTTCAGATACAAACCCCCCAATAATGCTATGTCCAGTCTAGGATTTGAACTCAGAAGCTCGTGATCGCTTTTCACACCAGTTGCTAGTCCAAAGATGCAATTATTTTTCAAATCTTCTATAAATATTGACTTAAATCTATAAAAATACACTAGTATAAACCAAGTTTTGCGCACAATACAACATCAAATTCAGCCATATGTGTCTTAACGACGGCATTCAATAAAAAACGTACTTATTGCTTGTACACGTAATATCTCGATATAATAATGTCACCTACACCGCAAACAATCACAAATTAATTACCTTTTACAATTACAATTATATATTTTCTTTTAATTAAAAATTATATATTTTATTATCATCTGATATGTACGATAATTGTTTAAAAGATTATTCAACATTTTACTCAATGGATGTATAAGTAATGAACTTAAAAATATATCTTAAACTATTTTAATGATACGTCGAATATATGTAAGCCATTTCTCATCGATAAATATATTGAAACATTCAAATATATCTATCCTAATCGGGTTATTTGGGGTTATATGGGGATTAAATACATTTTTACATCATATTCAACCGTCAACAACTTTTTAAACAATTTCTTATTCATTCTGAGTATTCGAGAGATAAATATAAATACAAATATAAAACGTTATCTTTTGAATAATATTTCACTGATATTTTTATTTAAATCTATAACTATCGACTCATTTTCAAACTTCGAGTAATCTTATCGATAAATTTGCGCACATCTCTATAACTAGTAACCAAAGTTTTTTTTCCAATTTGCAATCAATATACACTCTTTTATATTTTCGTAATTATTCTAGCTTTGTTATATTATTTTTGTCATAAACTTTGTAATATTATTAAAATCGACTAACGATAGGTACTTATAAAATTGATGATATTTCTTCACGGAAGCAGAGGGTAAGTAATAAAATATTTTCCTAGAATAATTACAAAAATGTGTGTATTTAATTTGCAATGACCCGTTGCCTAAAATATGACTAATTTACGGAAACCCCGATGTATTGTAATTTTAACATAAAATACTTAATGGAAAAATATTTTGTAAACGTTAATCATATAGATAGAGCTTTGGCGGGAAATCGAAGGGTGATGTCGTCAATTGGTTTAAATTTCCAAAACTTATATTATTTCGAATTATAATGTGTAATGTTGGTGAAATATTAACCATTGTGTATTCTTATATGTGAATGAGTGAAAGTAATAGTAACAAAGTGATAAAACGAGCCCTTTCGATTTCTCTCAAAACGGCCGTCGCAAATGGCATGTAAAGTATCCATCGCTTTTCTATCCAGGGTGGGGTTCATCAATTGCATAATAATCTTTGTCATCAAGTTCATCGGGGAGTTAAATTAATTCAGAAATGAATAGTTATATTCGTAATACTTGGCATTGGCAAAATACGCGTCGTCGTGAAGCCATAAACATAAAAAAATATATTAATAATCTAAAAAATATTTCTATTTATGTGTACTTTCCACATATTTAATTTTGTTATGAATTCAGTAAAGTCTTGAAAGGAGTACTTCGGAATGTATACCTACCAAAAATAATTTCGTGTTTCCGTAAATTCGTCATATATGAAGAAATACACGAACAATTTCAATGCAAATGTCTAATTATTTTTAATTCTCACTCGTACCCTTACACATAACAACAGTTTGGTCTACCGTCCTAAGAAAAACCATGTTGGCATACATTAATATTATATTTTTCGAGATCTCACTTTCTTACAAATTAAACAATAAATTTCAAAAACCAGATAAATATAACACAACAATTAATTCATAGAAAAATGAAGGATTTTTTGACACCGTGCTCGCGTTGAAAATACGAAAATGCATTATCAAAGATCTCAAAGTGATTTCTTTTCCTTGTGACAACAAACTGCAAAGAATCTTAAACAATATCATGACCTTCGGACCGCACATCAACGACCGAGCACAAAGGCTCGGTCGTCTTTACCCGATGATCTGCAAGCGGAGTCAAATGTCCCTTAGGTATAAGGTGACACTTACAAATCTTGTATACGCTTCCTCCGCAAAGCCGCCGGAGCCCCGTGGTTCATACGGAATCTCGATCTTCCATTACGATCTCGGTCTCGAATCTATTCGCGCCTTCATTTAAAAGGTGGCAACCCGATATTTCGCGAACGCGTCCAATCATCCGCTAATCGTAGCCGCCGCCGACTACGAATATAACTCCCCTCCTATCAGCCGCTACCGCCGTCCGCGGCATGTTCTCACCGACCCTCCCGATGCCCTTACATCCCTTCTTTCGGATACAGATACCGCACACAGGATCAGACACCGACCTCGCCGGCGAGGTCGAAGAATCCCTTGCCCGCCGGCCGCTGTAGAGCACCACGGTGAAACACCTAGTATACGCCCTCCCCCATAACGACTGCCCAAGCCGAGGCCGTTCCTCCTTGAGGCGCCCTTGAGCTAGTTGCCCCCTTGCCCTTCTGGCTCGAGCATAGTGGTTGCACGCTCGGCTTGTCCGGTGAAGCTGTAAAGGCCCGCGCCCAACAGCGTAGATCATTCACACACTCACAATAAATAATCTTATAAACTCCAAAAAGTAACACTTGACTCGTTCACACGGTTATGTATTGACTTCTAAGTCATTATTTCTGATACGCGGTTAGTTTCTGATATGTGGTCGGATAAGTTTTACAGCGTTGTACACAACGCTGAAGAGGGGACAACAACGACAAAGGGGGGCCTCCTTGCCTAAAGGTATTATAACATCATGTATCGCACCGAATACCGTTCACATAGACCGGCTCGAAGAACATTTGACCGCTTCAACCAATCTTTGATTTGACAAATTAATTATTTGACGAGTCTGTGTCATAATTGGGGTGTTGTTATTTTAAAGACTGGTGGCAAACACCCTCAAACGAAGTACGTTGGTTGCTTGAGCGCAAAAGAGTTAGCGACCAGTAAAATATAAAAGTTCATCTTATTCCGTTGTTCGAAAACTGTATTTTGAATACTTGATCAAAATCGTATTCAGCTCTCGAAGCCGTTGAGAGAACGCTTAGTATCCAACGCAAACTGTACCCCAATTTTTCATGTACCATGCCTTGCATTGAAAACTGTGATAATTCGGCGCGATTTCGCGTATTTTCACAAGCTACAGTTGACTTGGTTAAATTTTTTGAATGATTTTTTCGATATGTAGGTATGATATTGATATATAACTCCGAATATTGCCGACTAAATCCAAAAATCATCACACAAATAACCGCAAGCGCTATCCTACTTCCACCTTACTCCATCGTATCGTACTGGACTTTCTTCACTTTCAAGTACCTCGTAATAACGTACCCGAACAGTGTATCGGCAGTGGGTAAAGCCAACGCAGCCCCCATGACCAGTGGTACGGCCTCCCTGTGCATAGTTTAGAATTCCCTAGTTTGTATATGAACGCTTGGAGCTGCATTTATCATATTGTTTTCCTTTACATGATATGTACATAATTGATATGTAAGACCAAATTGTGCCATAAAAATAAACCAAAAATCAACACACAAACAAAAGCGCTTTATGATACATCCAGGTTACTCCATCGTGTCATACTGTACTTTTTTACTTATCTCCAAATAGCGTACCCCAACAGTGCAACGGTAGTGGCTAGAGCTAACGCGGCCCCCACGACGACGGGTGCGGCCTCACTGGGAATTGTTTAGAATCCCCCCTCGTTTTTACATAAACCCTTGGAGCTGCATTTATCATATTGTTTTCCTTCCGATGATATGTAGGTACGTGATATATAACTCCAAATTTTGCCCACGGCGACGGGTACAGCCTCACTGCGCGTAGTTTAGAATCCCCCCAGCTTGTATATGAACGCTTGGAGCTGCATTTATCATATTGTTTTCCTTCCTATGAAATGTAGGTACGTGATACATAACACCAAATTTTGCCAAAACATCCAAAAATCAACCCAAAAACAAAAAACACGAGCTCTATCCCATATTCAGATTACTCCATCGTATCGTACTGGACTTTCTTCACCTTCAAATACCTCCAAATGACGTACCCCAAAAATGTAGCGGCAGTGGCTAAAGCCAACGGCCCCTTCGGCTACGGGAACGGCCTCCCTGCGCGTAGTGTAAATTCCCCTCTCCCTTACATAAAGGAGCTGCATTTATGGTAGGTACGTAATAGATATGTAACTCCAAATCTTGCCAAAAATTAACACACAAACAATAAACGTAACAAAAATCGCGAGCAGTTTTACTTTCAGCTTACTCCATAGTATCGTACTGGACTTTCTTCACTTTCAAGTACCTCCAAACTGCGTACCCCAACAATGTAGCGGCCGTGGCTAGAGCTAATGCGGCCCCTACAGCGACGGGTGCGGCCTCACTGCGCGTTGTTCCAGCCGCGGAACAACGCCAAGGGGTGCCGAATTCCCCCCCTCGCTTGTACATGAACGCTTGCAGTTGCATCTGACGGAGATAAAGTTTGGCCCGGTGTTGCGTTGCGGGGCTGTGGGGAGAAAGACGATAACATATGATTAATTTATGTATCTATCTATAAAATCACCTGATATCCTCTGTTTTTTCAGGTTTCTGTATATGATTACTTATATTTAGTTATAATATTGCTCACACTGAGGGTTGTTGTGGCAAAAAGGCCTTTTAGTGGTGACCATCTGTCGGAAGAAGCGGAATAGCTATAACCAGGTGGATTATGACCTGGTAAAGGTTGCGGGTAAAAGCTGAATACATACCCGGTATACACAAAGCCGGTCGCTGTAGCGATCTTTGGGAAGTCTTTGTCCTACAATAGACGTCGGTCAGCTGATGATATTATAAGAGAAAGGGTTGGTAACATTCCTTAAAGAGAAAGCAAGTAGAGAGGAATGAACGATCTGTTACATACCTAACTCCCACGACTATATTGCTGAATTGCTGGTAATACCAATCAACAATATAAGGCCTTATAGACCCCGAGTTTTTAACAAAAGTCAGTCATTATTCATTTGATGATTACTCTAATTGCTGCGTAAACTACGAACCTGGTTTCTGTCTGCCGGTTACCAAAGGGGTCTGAATTCGGCAAAGACCTATAGGAGGTCTGGGTGACAAAAGTACCGCGTTACCAGTGTAGTTATTTATAATAATTGTAGGACAAATAATAAGTAAGTGTCTAGCAATCTAGTTGTTTTTTTATAACATCTAAATGCCCGGGCAAGACCGAAGGGAATGGAGTGCCATGAAAGAGACCTACACTCAGCATTGGGTGGCTACGGGTTGAAAATGATGATGATGATGATGTGCCCGGGCCTAACAGATCTATACGCACATTTGTGACGACTCGGGTATTAGATTCGACGAAACTTATAATAATGTAAAACGGATAGAAAGAGAATGAAGCAGAGTTTCGTTTCAACTTTTTAATTAGTACTGGAATCAATTACAAATGACTTGGCTGAGGCCTATATAGACACATCTGCACTACTTTAGCAGTGGCATTTTAGCTGGCTTAACTTAGCTGGCATGTTGGCTTAACGGCTCGGCTTGGCTGATACCGATTGACAGTTGCTAAAAGTAAAGTGATAGCCTAGTAGTTAGACCGTTGGACTACAAAGTCAGAGGTCTCGGTTTTAAGCACAGGCACGCACCTCTGTCTTTTCATAAGCATGTGCGTATTAAAAATTAACTCTCACTTGCTTTAACGGTGGAGGAAAACATCGTAAGGAAACCTGCATGCCTAAGAGTTTCTGAAAGGTGTTTGAAGTTCGCCAACCCGCATTGAGCCAGCTGGGGGACTTTGGCCTAAACCCTCTCAGTTGGAGAGGAGGCCCGTGCCCAACGGTGGGACAGTTTCTTAACATGGCTAATATTAAGATCACTAAAAGTAAAGTTGCTTCGCAAGTGGCTTGGCGTTACAAATGTGTAAACTTGAGCCCTCGTTTGAGTACGTCCTGGAAAACACAAGTCTCTCCACGTATATCCTCACGGCGGCGATGCACCACTCACATCACAATGTCCTTCGGGATTCCTCTGTCTCGCCTAACTGCCCTTTATCGACACAATAGGGGCTCCGAAATATCCAAACCAAACGCACCGCTAACCGCTAACCCTCTCCTAAGGCCTCGGACACGAAGTCAGCGGGAGAGACGCGGTGGCGGCGGCGACGCGGGGAGCGGCGCGTTTCAATGCATACATTTATATGTAACTGGCCTCGAAAGCAGGGGAGCGGGCGGCGGGCGGCGTACGAGCGGTGCGTACCAATCTAGCGGTGCCCGCGCGTCTGCATTGACGTAGTGTTGAGTTATACTATTCTTTTTTTCCTTTTTAACGACCGAAATTTCAAAATGCCCGCCGACGTGTTGGAGCAAAGTAGTACAATGATCTTTGATAGAACACCAATATGGAACAGCAAAGACGGTAACCATAAAAACGGGAGGGTTATTAACCGGTTATGGAAAGAAATAAAAAATCTATCTATATCATCACGCCAGATCCCTTACGGGGTAGGCAGAGAGTACAGAGTTCCAACAGGCTCTTTCCTTACATACCTCTCTGACTTCCTCTACTCTCATAGTTCGTCTCATACACGCTCGCCGGTTACGGAGACTCCTGACTTGTCCTTCAGATAAGATCCGGTCTATTTGGTCATGGTAAGATGGTCTAGGTCTTCCCCGGTACCTACCTCCTTCCACTTTCGCATTGTATATCAGTTTTGTCATTCTTTCTTCGGACATTCTTTCATTTCTAAATAAAAATGAACTGAATATAGAAGGTAAGTAACTATAAAAAAGTTTTATTATGTCAATAAAGTTATTACATTAATTAATACTATTATTTACAAGATATTCCTTGATTTTTAAAAATCATAATCTCTCTCTGGTCTTCATAATTCCGATGAAACTCGCCGTTTTGCTTCCTCGCCCGGTTGTAGATATTTACATCTTCTTTTGCCCACAATAAATCAAACTTTAGAAAGGAAATAGTATCAAAAAGATGTCGTCGTCGCTGTTTAGACATTTCGTTCGCGAACAAAGATACTAATTTCTCGTAACACAACACTACGCCGCCCTAGCACCGTGCGGTCTGCCCGCTGGCTTTGAGACCGGGTAAGGCGTTGCCGCGCCGCTACCCGCGCCGCCGCCGCCGCCTCGCTCCCGCTGACTTCGTGTCCGAGGCCTAAGACTTGCCAGGTTGAGCACATTTTGGAGAATCAGAATCAATGAATCATTTTACGGTGTAGAATCGCTTCCCCCACACCCCGAATTTGTCAAAGTAATTTCGGTTCGTTCCAAAAATACCTCTTTTGCTTCCCCCATTGTCATAGTTCGTCTCATACATACATGCTCGCTCTGTGAACTTCTACTCATGTACAGAAAAAGAACTTACTTAGAATCCTCTTCAAACAGTTCCACAACAGTTTCATCAGGGCAGGAATAAGACTTTCCTACAGGAGTTGGGAACAGCAACTGCTTTGGATCCGTGGTGAGAACCACCTTCCGACCCTGATTGGCTGCGTGCTCTAGCAGACGAGCGCTTGAGTTGTATGTTAGTTTGACGCTGTCGGCGTACCAGCGTTCTCCACCTGGGGTCTGGAACAATAATCGATAGCACGTTTATATATACAGATGACAAAAATTGACGCTTTTTTTAAACCTATTGGTGCGTGAGCTGCGGACTAGAGTAAGAACACTTGAGGGGTGTAGAATGAGGAGCTGAGACCGCAGTAACCGCCACGCAGCCCACCACATACGACCGGACATTACTTCAGGACAGACAGCTAATCCAGCTCGACGGGACGGTTCCAAATTTATCTATCTATATCACCACGCCAGATCCTTTGCGGGGTCATACGAAGCTCACCGGTTACGGAGACTCTTGACTTGTCCTTCAGATAAGACTCGGTCTATTTGGTCATGGTAAGATAGTCTTAAGTCTTCCCCGGTGCCTACATGTACTTAGATATGAAAGGTCTCGGTGGCCTTTTGCATTCTCACCGTTGGTCCAATGGAAGTGGGATCCGGTTTCTTATCCCGCACCCCTCACATCTTCTTACCCTCCTTTGTAGCTCACGTACCAATTAGTGATACGACTCGAGCCAAGTTTTTTGTAACACGGTACTCGAATACAAATAAATTTTACTCGAGTCAGCTTGCATTCGAGTTACCGATTCAACTCGGCGCACCGAGTAGATTCGGTGTGCAGATTCGGCGTGAGGCCTTTACAGCTTCACCGGACTCAAGGGCGAGCGTGCAACCACTACGCTCGAGCCAGAAGGGCAAGGGGCGACATACTCGAGAGCGCCTTGAAGAGGCGCCCTAGGTTGGGACAGTCGCTGTGGGGGGACGGGGTGCACTACTAAGTGCACCGGTCAACCGCCGGCTATGGAAGGGGATCTACGACTACGTCGTCGTCGCCCGTATTCTGAGCGGAAAGAATGGATGACAAAGCATCGGGGGGATCGGAGAGAAAATGTCGCGGCCGGCGGTGGCGGCAGGGGTCGGGGGGTATTACAGATTCGGTGTAAGATAGATATAGTCACATTACTAGTTCACTATAGTCTACGACGTAGACTACGTCACCAGGTTATAAACATGTTCAGACTTGCATATTGAAAAGTAAACAAACATGAACTTCGTTTTACTATACCGGTTCGTTTTACTATAACGGTTTATTCATATTATTTAGTTAATAAAGATACCTATTCAAAAATGCTTTAACTACAGTAATCGAAACTCTCAACTCGAGTGATAACTTTCATTCGAGTTGCCGAGACTGTAAATAGTGAACATGAGTTACTCGAAGACTCGAGTATAACTCGAGTGACGTAATAAAATAACCCGAGTGATTTGAGTCACAAAATCCCTTTGAGTCGCATCTCTAGTACCAATAAGCATTATCACCTTTTATCATAACCATCAGTCGAAGAAGTGTATGTGAATTTTCATGTTTGTAAACGCACCCACACACAGGAATAAATCCTAGTGTGTGGGCTAGATTTAAAAAAAAACATACTCACTACGGGGCTACGTTGTTTAAAAAATAGGAGAAAAAAAGAAGTCTCCCGCAAAACAAAAGCCTCCCTCCAAGGTCGCTACGACAACCGGCTACATGTTGTGCGCATCCAGCCTCTACCTGCAACCTTTACCAGGCCATCACGTCACCTTTTCATTAACACAAAATTAAACTTAGGCTGTCACTAAAATAAATATCTCCAACTACTGCATTCACTAAAGAAACGGCTTAACTATTGAAAGAAAAACTCACTTTTGCGAAAGACCACTCCAAAGAGAACTCTTTGAAGGAGAGGACCAGGGTCTCGGCGTCTCCGTCCTTACACGTGCCTGCCACATTGGCGTTGTTGGGCACAAATGTGTTGGCGTCCTGCAATCATATAATAATAATAAATAATATCAGCCTATATTGTCCTTTTCTGGGCAAAGACCTTCTCCCACAAATTGAAGTGAGAAAGATTAGGTCATACTCCACCACGCGGACCCAGTGTGGATTGGTGGAGGCAGGTTTGTAGCCACCTGCTGTTGGAACTTATAAGGCTTCCAACTCGGCTTAACGACTACCACATTAAGCGGTAACCGGGACGGCTTAACGTGCCTTCCGAAGCACAGAGACGCTCGAATATGAAAATGCCACAAACGGTCACCCATCTCAGGCCAACTGAGTCGAACGCTGCTTAACCTTGGTAATCGAAAAGAACACCGGGGTCGCACAGCGCTACGAGCGCCCCAAATGAGATAATATTTGGACCAATGTTGTTACAATTAATACTAACTAGCGCCACCCCCCGGCTGTTCACGAACATCACACAGGAATATCATCATTATTATAAGCTTTCTATACCCCCTGCAAAAGAAAAAGCCCAACAACATTAAATAGTTTAAGTATGTGCCTAATCCTTTCTTGTGGAACACTTTTCACCAATGGTGAACATCAAATGAAAATTCGTGTTGTAATTTCTGAGATTAGCGCGTACAGCGAAGTCGCGAGTGACTTTAATTTATGTAATAGTATAGATTATATAATGGAACTGGGCTGCCCACATTTTCTGCATGTCTAATACAGCTTGGGCAAAAATAATTACCAACTGGGTCCCACAAAACTATAAACGACATCGCGGCAGGCTCAAACGAAGATGGCGAGAAGAGCTGGTCTAATTCCTGGAAGACTGGCATTTAAAAGCCGAAAACATAACCGAATGGAAGCAGTGGAGCGAGGCCTTTGCCCAACAATGGGACGATAGTGGCTGAAGTATATATATATATATATATAGATTATATAATAAATCAACTCAACTGCGGAACAAAGGCCTTCACTTGGGAGATGAGTGTGAGAATGGGTCATACTCCACCACGCGGACCCAGTACGGATTGGTTTTGTTTTATGGCTACCTGCTGCGTCGTTAAATCACGCGTGCTATGTAGTAACTACTTATAATATTAGCCCTGTTAAGAAACTGTCCCACCGTTGGGCACGGGCCTCCTCTGAAACTAAACTAAGAGGTTAGGTACTCTTAGGTTTCAGGTTTCCTCACGATGTTTCCCTTCACCATTAAAGCAAAGTAATTTTGAAAACGCGCATGCTTTCGAGAAGACAGAGGGCGTGCCTGGGCTTGTCCCCGAAACCTCTGACTTTGCAGTCCAACGGTCTAACCACTAGGTTATCACAGCTTCTTCTTCTTCTTCAGCCGAAAGACGTCCACTGCAGGAAAAATGCCTCCCCTAAAGACCGCCGCAACGACCGGCTTTGTGCTGTACGTGCTGTGTCCAACTTCTACCCGCGACCTTCACCAGGTCGTCGGTCCATCTTGTAGGGGGCCTACCCACTCCACGTCTTCCGGCACGTCTTCACAGCTTATATTATAATAATTAATTGATACTCACGGCTCGTTCATTGAGTTTTGTGACGTAGGATATATCAACGAGGGCGTCCACCATCAGTAAGATACAGGTTTCCCCAGCACTCCCTTGCAGTCGGTAAGTTGCCGTGTTGAGAGTGCGTTCTGTCGCTGGTTCCTAGAAATTAAACATTGCACGATAAATAAATTTAAAAACTTTAAATCATAAATTTAAAAATGTTTTTAACAGAACTTTTGGCAGAACTGACAAGTTTGATTGAGGAGTCCTGTGGGCCACCTTTCGAATATAGGTAAATTGTGTTTAACCCGCGGAATTAGAACATAAGTGTATGTGTGTGTTTGAATGATATACGCTGTTGGCCGTGAGGCCTTTACAGCTTCACCGGACTTAAGGGCGAGCGTGCAACCACTACGCTCGAGCCAGAAGGGCAAGGGGCGACATACTCGAGGGCGCCTGAAGGAAGAACGGCCTCGGTTTGGACACTCGCTACGGGGGGAAGGGGTGTAATTAGTGCACCGGTCTGCGGGCTAGGGGATCTATGACTTCGTCGTCGTCGTCCTTATCCGGAGCGGAAAGAAGCGATGTCAAAGCATCGGGGGGATCGGTGAGAACATATCTCGGCCGGCGGTAGCGGCAGGGGTCGTGTTCGTAGTCGGCGGCGGCTACGATTAGCGGATTCGCATGGGAAGATGCGTTCGCGAAGTGTCGAGTTGTCGCCTTTTTAATATAGGCGCGAATAGATTCGAGACCGCGATCGGAGTGGTAGAACATAAGATCTGGCATTGTAATACTACAATTTATACAATAAATACTTCGACTTTGACTGTATTACGACTTACTACCCTATTTTAGACTCAGACTCTGGGCATCAGTTTGAACTATGGTAGATACCTGGGAATACAAATCTAACAAGTCCAAACACAACGGCTCTATCTTATTTAGTTGAGGAGTTCTTATTAACACCTTCATACCAGCTCTATTACTTTACTCATATAACTATGCAGCTCTATCGGATGCCAGCAAGTGCTTGGAAAATAAATTTCACATTTTGAACTACAAAGATACACGAATGAAGTAGGTTCAATAAAAACTTGAAAAAAAAATGTATTACATTACATTTTTTCACATTTCTTACCCATAATTTAGGTGACGTTGACTATTGGGGAACATTTTGAATGTAAACCTTTTGATTATCGACGTTTTTAGCGTCGCTGACTATTCTAAGATAACAATCGTTTAAATATACGCAAACAAAATACATCTCACCGTTGATCCGCCAGGCGCCATTGTTGTTTTACTGTATTTCGTGACCCTCGGCCTCCGCGTCGACGCCTGGCTGTCCAGCTGAAGGCTCTGCACTGAACACACGACCAGCACTGCCAACAACCACATAGATACAGACTGCTTCACATAAATACAAGTTCTACACAAAGGCACAGACTGGTTCACAAAGATATTATTTCTCTAAAATGATTTAGGTTGCTTCAAATAGATACATGTTCTTCGTAAATATAAGATGGCTTCACGATGATAAAAGTTCGTCACAAAGATACAAGTCCTGCACAAAGATACAGGTTGCTTTACATAGATGGAAGTCTTATAAAAAGATACAGACTGCTCCACATAGATACAAGTTCTGGACAAAGATACAGATCACTTCACAAAGATACGATTTCTCCAGAAAGATACAGATAAAACTCCAGAAAGAAACACATTGATACAAGTTCTGTACAATTGTAGTAGGTGCAAGTTCTTTATGAAGATACAAACTAATTCACAAATACGACTTCTCGACAACGATAGAGAATGCTTTGTAATTTGAATTTATTTATGAAGATTAAAAGTTTTCACACAGAAAAGGTTTAATTTACGAAATATTTGTATACTCTTACACATTTTTAGACAACTACAGATTACTTCAAACTTCACTTTGCATACTAGATACAAAGTGTTAGGCAAATATAAAGTTACTCAAAATGATACAGATTAATTCAAATAGATACGAAACTCATTACATGAATACATCACAATAAATGAATACAAAGTATATCCCTATAGCCAGCCTTATAGAAAACACAAGTGGGCCATGGTATAGAGTTGTATCTAACGGAAATAAGTCTTCCTACAACTGGCCGGTGGGGTCTGTGTCTGCTCCAGTGTATACGTCAATTATTTTAATAATGTTATGGAGTAATTAGGCAAAAATAGACGCACGCGAAAATAGCATTATTCCTAGAATAATTGGGTAAAGTATTTCGCATATAAACACACACACACGCACTAGCTTTAAACTATATCTATTTAGGTGTATGTTTAAATGTTGGATTTATGATTGGATGAATAGATTTTAACACTAGTCCACAAACTCTCTTCTCTAAAACGAAATAATTTCAAATGTTAGAACACACTTGTCTTATGTTTGTGAGATATTCTGTTAGGCATTGTCGCTGACTGCATGCAATAAAGCCAATTTGCTTAGTGTTGGGCTGACTTATATCGATAAAACTGTGATATGCAATTTTGGGCGCATAAGAATCTAAAATATAACTTCGACATTTGTGACGTAATACTGAAAGACGTGGGGTGGGCAGGCCCCCATACAATGAAGCTACATAGCATAGGGCTGATTTTTATCGATACAACTAGGTATACAATTTTAGTCGGACAAGAATCAAAAAAATAACTTCAAGTCAAGGCCCCCCCCAAGTAGACCGATGACCTGATGAACGTCCTTGATCAAAACTGAATGCGTAAAGCATAAAGATGATCATTGTTGCGATTTTTGGGGAGGCCTTTGTCCTACAGTGGACATCTTTTGCGCTGATGATAATGGTAGATTACCATTTTGAAAACCATATCAGTAATACGGTTGAAATGTTACGTCATAATTTCAGGGAAATCCTCAAAATCAGGCTTTACTAATGCCGGATTCAAATGAAGTTGATAGACGGGATGCTGTTAATGACGATACTTATCATTTGATTCGTGGTACAATAGTATCTAAAAACTACAGTCCCAGTCCAGTCCAGTCATAAGTTATCCCTTAAATTATCATCTCACTTTGCACCTACACAAACATCGTAGGAGTAACAAGGGCAAATTGGTGAAACAAAGTTTCTATTTCATAATATTTCCTTCATAAATAGATAACTACACGTCATGATAAATGGAGTCTACAGTTCAACCCGACAGAACCACTTGTGAAGCTACTGCGAATCTGATTAATGGCTTCACCAAAATGCCGTATATTATACAAAAATAGTGAAAGAGTAAAATTGAATTAGGGAATACGCAATATCATCTTTCTATAGTGTATATGAAGTGTGATACTATTAATCATTGACAATACAAGTTTGGTAAAGCAAAATTTAACCCAAATTTGAAATAATGTCAAGGATACTTTTGTTATTATACTATACTAGCAGTTACCCGCGGCTTCGCGACGGTTCGTCTACAGCACCACGTACCAGATCTGTGTTACTTTTGGACGATTTTGAATGGTGAAAGAATGATTAAAATCGGTTCATTAGTTTCAGAGTTTATCGACTACAAACTCTTTCCTCTTTATAATATTCGTATCATCATTATAATCATCAGCCGAAATACGTCCACTGCAGGACAAAGGCCTCCCCAAAGATCGCCACAACGACCGCCTTTATGCTGTACGCATCCAGCTTCTACCTGCGACCTTCACCAGGTCATCGCTCTACCTTGTGGGGAGCCTGCCCAATGCATCTTCCGGTACGAGGTCGCCACTGAGAACCTTTCTGCCCCAACGGCCGTCAGTTCTACTAGCGTTGTGCCCTGCCCACTGCCACTTAAGTTTGGCAAAATAGAAAATAATAATGAAATAATTATTAAACTCAAATCAAATAGCATTTATTGTGGTCATAGGTTACAAAGATGGTATGTGTTGTATTATACATAATACCTACGGTAGGTTTCACTATGTCCTACCCGTAATCAGGCATACAATAATATCAAGATAACCTAATTAAATTAAACATTACATTTTAAAAAGACATGAAATTAAAATATATTATTACTCACAAAAAGAAAATTAGAAATTATAATTTATTGTATAGAAAAAAGTAAAAAAAAGGAAAAATTCTAAATTAATATACATAAATTACACGTGTTACAATGATGGGAAAGCGTAGCGAGGCTAGTCCCATAAAAACAAATATGTTATAATGTATTATTAAAAGGTGTCATTTAGAAATTCCTGTAGAGTATAATAACATTTCTTCACCAGTAAATGATGTACCAATTTCTTAAAAACTTCAGCCTATAGTGTCCCACTGCAGCCTTATTTTACACTATATGCTAGAGTCTTATTCGCTATGGCCAATTAAACACATCACGCGGTGCGTTACCATAACTCTGTGAGATGATTGTTTAATGCAGGGATTCCCAGACTATTTTGGGCAAGAGACCCCTTTTCCAAAATGAACTGATACTTCAGACCCCCATAGCCAAATTACTTTAAAAATCCTATCCTAGTTTTTTTTCCTATTGATACAAAATACTTACCAATTTAAAAATTTTGCTGTTGGTTAAGTTTGTAAAGTACAACAATGATACTTCCTACTATTGTGTGTGTGTGTGAATGATGTACGCTGTTGGCCGCGAGGCCTTTACAGCTTCACCGGACTTAAAGGCGAGCGTGCAACCACTACGCTCTAGCCAGCCTGAAGGGCAAGGGGCGACATACTCGAGGGCGCCTCGAAGAGGCGCTCTCGGTTGGACAGTCGCTGGGGACGGGTGCACTACTAAGTGCACCGGTCAACCGCCGGCTATGGGAGGGGTTCTACTACTACGTCGTCGTCGTTGCCCGTATTCTGAGTGGAAAGAAGGGATGACAAAGCATCGGGGGGGTCGGTGAGAACATGTCGCGGCCGGCGGTGGCGGCAGGGGTCGGGGGAAAATATTAGTTATTCTTATAAAAAGTTGGTACACGTAACACAACTTATACAATATCTTGATAGTCTCAAATAAGAACTTGTATTAATTAATAGGTCGATTTTTAGACCTCGTCGACCCCCAAAATCAGTTTTGGTTTATGTCGACCCCTGGGAAACGGATATCGATCCCAAGGGGTCGATATCGACCACTTTGGTAATTCCTGGTTTGATAATACTCTATTGATATTCTGAATACCTTTTCTTACCATTTGACGTAGTAATCGTAATACGCTGCATGGTCATAGCAAATAGAAGTAGCCTGATAGAAAATCATAACAGTAAAAAAAATATCAACCTACCCAACAAAAAATCAAACACTTAACCAGGGTGGCAGAGATGTGCTGTGTACACCTACACATATCGCCGACGACGTTGTCTTTTTCACAAGGAAAATAAGATCAGCTATAAAATTTGGGGTAATCCCGATGGTTATGAAAACATCGATATCGATAGACAGCGCGCCAGATCACTATGCCACTTAGCCATTATGGAAAAGTTTAAAAAGAGTTCGCACAAAGATACGCATTGCTTCGAGATCATATGAATCACTAGGTTTTTCCTGTTGCTCCCTTTTAATCTTGTATTTATAAAAAATAAATAAATAAATGGACGATTTAGCGCAGTGGGTAAGAGGAAGAGCTTAAGCCGCTCCACCCACTGTGTGTAATAGTCGCGGGTTCGATTCCCGCACGGGATAAATCTTTGTGTGACCCACAATTATTTGTTTTGGTCTGGGTATTTCTGTATGTGAATTTTCATGTCTGTGAACGTACACACGATCTTAGTGTGAAGCTAGATTTAAAAAAAACCATCGTCACGCCTATATTCCCCAAGCGGGGGTGGCAGAGGTGTTTGTGTACATCCACTTTTCGCCGACGATGTTAGGTCCCATATAATGGTCGGCGAGCGTACTGCCACATACCGGGCATAATTCCTGACTTCGGACTAATACTGGGAGTTCTTCAATAGAAAAGCTACATTTGTCCGACCTGCGATTTGAACCTAGAACCTTGTGATCGCATAGCTCATTATTCACTACTTGACTAACGAGGCAATAATAAGATTTATATTCATTTATAAATTCGTTTTATTAAAACGGATTTATAAATTAATCGGATTAAACGGATTTATAAAAATCGGACTGCCTCATTGGTCTGGTGGCAAAGCGCATCGCTTTGTGATCACGAGGTCCTGGGTTCAAATCCTAGGTCGGACGAATGTAGTTTTTCTAACGAAAAATTCCCAGTATGAGTCCGGAGTCTGGAATTGTGCCTGGTATATGGCAATAGGCTCGCCCCCTATTACATGGGACCTAACATCGTCGGCGAAACGTGGGTGTACTCATTACACCTTTGCCACCCCCTCTGGGGAATATAGGCGTGACGGTGTTTTTTTTTTTTATAAATTAATATAAATTGTGTGTGTGAATGATGTACGCTGTTGGCCGCGAGGCCTTTACAGCTTCACCGGACTTAAAGGCGAGCGTGCAACCACTACGCTCTAGCCAGCCAGAAGGGCAAGAGGCGACATACTCGAGGGCGCGTCGAAGAGGCGCCCTCGGTTGGGACAGTCGCTGTAGGGGGACGGGTGCACTACTAAGTGCACCGGTCAACCGCCGGCTATGGGAGGGGATCTACTACTACGTCGTCGTCGTCGCCGTATTCTGAGCGGAAAGAAGGGATGACAAAGCATCGGGGGGGTCGGTGAGAACATGTCGCGGCCGGCGGTGGCGGCAGGGGTCGGGGGGGAGATCGTAGTCGGCGGCGGCTACGATTAACGGATTCGCATGGGTAGATGCGGTCGCGAAGTGTCGTGTTGACGCCTTTTTAATATAGGCGCGAATAGGTTCGAGACCTAGATCGGAGTGGAGGACGGCGGTGTTCTTAGTGATCACTAAGGTGAAGCAGCGTTCGGCTCGGTACGCCCGAGATGGGTGACCGTTTGCGGAATTTTCATATACGTATAATCGTACACCGACTCATCACATCCAAATCGTTGTGCGTCGTGTGGCTATGTACAAATTAATTACAATTATTATATTGAATTCCGTGCTTCAGAAGGCACGTTGGCCCCGTTTACCACTTAATTTGGTAGTCGGTATTCTAAGTTGGAAACCTTAAAGGCGGCTTGATAGGTTCCAACAGCAGGTGGCCACAAACCTGTATCCACTGCACCGCACTAAGTCGCGTGGTTGAGCATGGGCTAGTTAAGAGTCTCCATACTCGACGACCGTGTACAAGACGAACTATATGATTGTAGGAATCCAGAGAGCTCTGTAAGGAAAGAATCTCTTGGAACTGGAACTAGAAAACCCTGGAGTACAGTGTTAAAGGAGTAAGCAGGGGTGTACATGACAGTATATTAACTGAAGTCCGTTGGGTCGGACATATAGAAAGAATGTCAAAACAGATATACAATGCGAAAGTGGAAGGATGTAGGTACCGGCGAAGAGCTAGACTATCTTACCACGACCAAATAGACCGAGTTTTATCTGAAGGGCAAGTCAAGAGTCTCCGTAACCGGCGAGCGTGTATTCACAAGTTTGTAACAACAATAGTACATAATTTCTTTGAGCCTCAAACTAAGCATGGCTTGTGTTTTGAGACTCTGAGTTCAATTTACCAAAATAAAACATAGTTACATTAAATAAATGAGTATATTAGATACGTTAGCAACTGCTAACGTATCTAAAATGGTTTAGAAGAATACATAAAAGGAAAACAAAATTATGATAATGGCATTTGGTTGTCCATGTCTATGTGTGTATGCGCATGTGTGTGTGTGTGTGTGTGTGTGTGTGTGTGTGTGTGTGTGTGTGCGTGCGCGTGTGTGGATGTGTGTGTGTGTGTGTGTGTGTGTGTGCGTATGCGTATGTGTGTTTGAGTTTATATATACTACAATAAATTTTCTGTATCATTGTATGATAATGCTAATAATTTGTTTTTTGACTTCATTATACAAGTGGCGACAGAACAATTTTTCAAATTGCATAACTTGGTAACGTTGTTATAAACATGAGGGTGACAGAAGGATGGACTTCGGCCTGTATGCGACGAACTATGAGAGTGGAGGAAGCCAGAGAGGTCTGTAAGGAAAGAACCTGTTGGAACTCTGTACTCTCTGCCTACCCCATAAGAGATATGATGTGATGATATAGAGGGAGACAGAGATAGTATGAGAATTAAACTTTACCAAATGTCCGCATTTTTACAAAATTTTAAGAGTGCGTTTCTTGCTCTTATACAATTATTATCTATTCAATTAATTTTCAGCCTTTTTGGTATATTGGCGCATAATGCGGCCGGTGACCACGAGGTCCTGGGTGCGAATCTTAAGTCGAAGTCAATCACTACATATTATAAAACTAAGTCCTCCCACCGCGTCTGTCTGTCTGTCTGAACGCAATAAACTCAATAAGTACCGAACGGATTTTCATACGGTTTTCAACAATGGACGCAGTTATTCAAGAGCAAGGCGTATGTGTATAATTCGCTCATGCGAAGTCGGGGCGGGTAGCTAGTCCTACTAATATTATAAATGTGAATGTTTGTATGTTTAGATGTTTGTTACTCAGTCACGCAAAAACGGCTGAACGGATTTAGATGAAATTTGGCACATAGATAGTTTATTACCTGGATTTACACATAGGATACTTTTTGTCTCGGCAAAATGTAGGGTTCCTGTCTAAAGTCAACGCAGACGAAGTCGCGGGCAGAAACGAGTAAAAAATAAAATAATAAAATCGTCACGCCTGTATTCTCTAAGCAGGGCTGGCAGAGCTTTACCTACTGTGTTACTCATATTGTCAACAATATTAGTATATTTTTTCTATCAATATATCTACCCATATCGTTATGCCAGATCCCTTGCAGCGTAAGCAGATAGTACGGAGTTTCAAACAGCTTTCCTTTCCATTTATTAAAAAAAAATCTTAATTCTAATTCTAAATTTTAAATTTGTTATTTTCTCCTTTAGAATTACTTTAATGTACTTTGTTTTGTTTATTTTATTATAATTACTTAATATAACCTGACCCCTTTTGCCATAATTAATTTTTGAATCTTTCACTTGACAATCTAATGTTTTTACATAATTTTAGTCTAAGTTTACCTTTATTTGCTTATTAATTGATATTTCTATACCTTCGTAATATCACATAACTTTTAGCCCTATTTTAACTAAATATCTATTAATCTACGAAAGCTGTGCCTATCTATTTGGATTTCAAATTATTATATAAATGTATTCTTTATTCCTCTTATATTACTTCTAAATGTCTTCTGAATTTGTAATCTGTAGTCGTGCCTATAAGTAAATAAATTATATAATATAATATTAGCCCTGTTAAGAAACTGTCGCACTGCTGGGCACGGGCCTCCTCTCAAACTGAGAGGGTTTCGGCCATAGTCCACCACGCTGGCCCAGTGCGGGTTGGCGAAATGCATATACCTTCGAGAAACTCTTAGGCATGCAGGTTTCCTCACGATGTTTTCCTTCACCGTTAAAGCAAGTGATAATTAATTATTTAATACGCACATGCTTTCGAAAAGACAGAGGTGAGTGCCTGGGTTTGATACCGAGACCTTTGACTTTGCAGTCCAACGGTCTAACCACTAGGCTATCACGGGGCAGTAAATAAATTATTTCGTTTTTTTTTATTTATTTTTATTTGACGGACGATTTAGCGCAGTGGTTAAGAGCTTAGGTCGCTCCACCTACTGTGTTTAATAGTCGCGGGTTCGATTCCCGCACGGGACAAATCTTTGTGTGATCCACAATTATTTGTTCCGGTCTGGGTATTTGTGTGTGAATTTTCATGTTTGTAAACGCACCCACGACACAGGAATAAATCCTAGTGTGGGGCTACGTTTTTTTAAATAAAAAAAAAAAAAAAAAAAAATTTGAACGATCCTTACTCCCTTATATATGAACTTTAAAACAACATTGGCATTATTGTATCCCAAAAATAAGGACAATCTTGCCACTTTTCACATTCGGGCTAAAAAACTTCAGTTCTATCTCTCTATCTATATAATCACGCCAGTTTCCTTCCGGGGTAGGCAGATAGTACAGAGTTCCAACAGGTTCTTTCCTTACAGACCTCTCTGGCTTCCTCCATTCTCATAGTTCGTCTCATACACACTCGCCGGTTACGGAGACTCTTGACTTGCCCTTCAGATAAAACACGGTCTGTTTCGTCGTGGTAAGATAGTCTAGGTCTTCCCCGGCACCTACATCCTTCCACTTTCGCATTGTATATCTGTTTTGTCATTATTTTGTCTGACATTCCTTCTATATGTCCGAATCAACGGACTTCAGTTAAACGTGAAAATACTTTCATGTACACCCCTGCTTACTCCTCTAACACTGTACTCCAGGGCTTACTTATTCACTATAACCAAACGCGACGCGTTACGATATCTTCGTTAAAGATCTGATTCGGTATACCACTGGAGTACCATTGAACTATCATTTCACAAAATAATCAGTCTGCCTGTTATCTGCCCCTCTGACTACAGCAATACAACTATGCTTGTATGAAAACTCCGCAGTTAATCCGACAACACCCACTCGAACTTATTTTCAGTAAGAACACTCAACACAAATCAATTCCAACTTCGTAATAGGAAAAAAAACAACGAAAAGATAGGGATGTCCAAAACTTAGGACAAAGCAAACTAAAATATCGATAGGCATTAGAAATTGTCGATACAAAAGAAGGACTCTTATGAGTATTTTTATATATATATTAAAAAAAATAGTATTTACTTCTTCTTTTTACCGTTTTAACGACAGACATGATATAATTATAAAGAAGCCGCCCATAACGCGGCCACTTTGAGTGCATTGAGGCAACAGTTAAGTCCTGCAGCGTACAGGTGTAGTCAGTCAAGTGTTTACTAAAGTCTTTACTTGAATACAAATACGGATTTTAAGGTGATAACAATTAACATTTGTTGCATCACAGCTCAAAAAATTAGAGCAGAGCTTTATACTTATTAAGAATAAGGTGCTTATTCGAATAACCGTATTTTAAGTTGTATCATTACAAAATTGGCCAGCATGTCTCACCTTATATCGTGCTCCGCATGCCCTAATACCTGTAAGCAGCAGGACTTGATGGCTGCTTCCTACAATGCACTCAATGTGGCCGCATTCTGGGCGGCATCCATATAACTATAGTTTGTTTGGCCAGCGATATTACTTGATTCCCCTGTATATCGACACCAATTCGAAATAAAGTGGCGTCTTGTCCTTTTCTTAGTTTGAACGCGTGTTACATATGTGTGTAACGATAAATTTGTGTATAAGTGAATAAATACTTTGTTAGGCAAGGGACCTTTGCAGCTTTACCGTACGAAAAGACAAGCGTACCAGTATGCTTCGGCCGGAAAGGCGTAACAACAAACCCTTTCCGGATTCCATCTTCATCTGTGTAAATGAGAGTTTTAATGGAGACGTAGAAGGAAGTAACGTAAAAGTGTCAATAAACTATAGGATATCGATATTTTTAACAGACGAGTACAACGCTAAGCTCTTTTGCCTCAACAGAGACTTTTAGTAATCTATCTCACTGTGTTCAGCGCGAGAAACCCGACGGAGACGTATAAAATAATACCGTTTAAAAGTCTTCATAGAACCAAGAGCTTAGCACGAAAAGACTGAAGATAGCGTGTCGTTAACAAATTGATATATCATCCCTGTACAAATTTACTAACTAAAAATAAACGTGACAGCACAATTACTGGCTAGCGTCACGCTAAACGTTAAAGTTTTCGCGTTACCCACTGTAGGGTATCGATGTTTATAAAAGTTGGGTACAACACTAAACTTGTCCGCCATAATTCGATTTCGTTCGAACACGTAGTTGGCCCGTTTCGGTCTCTGACCAGATTTCATTAACACTTTTAGCGAACCTACCTTCAGTCAGATACTAGATCTATTCTATGGCTTCAGTTATATAAAATACACACATATTCCAGTGGAGTAGGTGGAGAGTACAGTTTGCCACATATTAAAACATACAACATATAACCACTAATGGAACAATAGAACGTACTAAGTCGATAAAATATCTCGGTGTCATTCTCTATGAAAATTTGACGTTTAAGGAACACATAACTACTTTATCCACTAGAGCTCGAAAGCGTATTCATATCCTAAAGAAAATACGCAATTGCACTCCTGTTGATGTCCTACGCCTAATCTAATTCGGCTTGTGCCAGTCAGTCATTCAGTACTGCATTGGAGTATGGGGATCTGCCACAAAAACAGCAATTATATCACTGGAAAGAACTCAGCGTGCACTTATCAAAGTAGCTTTGAGGAAGCCATACCGTCATCCGACAGATGCCTTATATCACGAATTTAGGGTTCTAAGAGTACGTCAGCTATTTATCCATAATGCTACAATCAAAACACACAAAAGCCTTAAGGACCACCCAGATTACCTAGATATTATGTCAAAACGTGTATACAGAATTCCTTTACCCCCCTACATATCCAAACTCGCCAGGCGAAGTCCATCCTTCTGTCACCCTCATGTGTATAACAACGTAACCAAATTATGCAATTTGAAAAATTGTTCCGTCGTTATCATACAATGATACAGAAAATTTATTGTAGTATATATAAACTCAAACACACATACACATACGCACACACACACATCCACACACGCGTACGCACGCACGCACACACACATACACACACACAAACATGGACAACGAAATGCCATTATCATAATTTTGTTTTCCTTTTATGTATTGTACGTAAGCAATTGCTTACGTATCTAAAATACTCATTTATTTAATGTAACTATGTTTTATTTTGGTAAATTTGAACTCAAGAGTCTCAAAACACAAGCCATGCTTAGTTTGAGGCTCAAAGAAATTGTGTACTATTGTTGTTACAAACTTGTGAATAAATGTTTTTTTTTATTTTTTATTATATTTACTAAGTTTCTGACAGACCTCTTTTGCTTCATCTATTTTCATACATCTTAGGTATTTCCGTCGATTAAGAGTGCTACGCACTGGATCCTTTCCAAACATACCATTAGGTACATTGAAACATTAATTTATGAGAACACCGTCACGCCTATATTCCCCAGAGGGTGTGGCAGAGGTGTACTGAGTACACCCACGTTTCGCCGACGATGTTAGGTCCCATGTAATAGGGGGCGAGCCTATTGCCATATACCGGGCACAATTCCAGACTCCGGACTCATACTGGGAATTTTTCGTTAGAAAAACTACATTTGTCCGACCTAGGATTTGAACCCAGGACCTCGTGATCACAAAGCGATGCGCTTTGCCACCAGACCAACGAGGCAGTTTATGAGAACAGGTAAACAAAAATGGTTGCACCAGTGGTGTATAAGTAATAAATGTAAGTTTTATACACGGTTATTGGTAATTAATGCCAATATTAAGGTACCTGCCACCCCCGCTTGGGGAATATAGTCGTGATAGTGTTCTTGATAATTAATTGATAACCTCGTCTATACACTATAGGGACTACGTTTGTTCTGAGAATTTATTAATATTAGCTAAAAGAATATTGACTCTGCCACCGGATCGGAGAGCGGCCTCTACTGAGAAGATCCGGCAAGAAATTCAGCAGGCTTAAGACAAGCCCAATTTTTGTCTAATTCTCTTTTTTTATGATGTTTGTTCTGTCCACGTTACTGGTTAGCCGTTTCGTTACTACAAGAACTATTGTATAACGGAATAGTAATGAACAGAAATGAATAAATTTTTCACCTTACGCCCATGTGACAGTAGCGAAACGGCCAAGTCACATATTTTTACTAAAGAGTAGAGTTTTTGAAGTTAGGGCTTGTAGAGTTAAGGCGTAACTTTTTGACAGTGCGGTCTAGTCTAGTCTTGGCAACATTTTACATGAAAATGTTTTTGGTTGGATTTCACGTCTTTTTGTAAGTTTATGACAATAGGTTTTTATTTTGTTCATTTTTTTTTTGGGGGCGAATTTTATTATTATTTGTAACATTGAGTCCCTTTATCAATTTTCAGACTTCTAGCATCAAACTTTGCGGAAGTCACATACAAACTTCCATCTCTTAGTTTAAGGGGTTGGGCGGTAAAAGTACCAAGTTTTAGAATTGTTTTGTTGTTTGTGTAATGATACTCGCTTACATACCAAATTTCAGCTTTCTAGGACTTCAGGAAGTACCCTAAGAATTTTGATGATCACCAGTGAGTCAGTGACGAAATCAGAAATGCCAGAAGATAGAATGACAAAACAGATATACAATGCGAAAGTGGAAGGATGTAGATACCGGGGAAGACCTAGACTAACTTATCATGACCAAATAGACCGTGTCTTATCTGAAGGGCAAGTCAAGAGTCTCCGTACCCGGCGAGTGTGTATGAGACGAACTATGAGACTGGAGGAAGCCAGAGAGGTATGTAAGGAAAGAACCTGTTGGAACTCTGTACTCTCTGCCTACCCCGTGAGGGAGCTGGCGTGATGATATAGATAGATAGAATAAAATATAAAGTTTAAGGGCTATGCAATTGAAACTTTATATGTTTAATGAGTCTACTATTGACATCATATCTCGAGAATTTTGTTCATCTGGTATAATCCAAACCCAAGTTATGAGGGTTAAAAAAAACGACGAAACGCTTCGAGAAAATGTAGTAGTGACCTTGCACTTAGCTTGGCTCGTCTTGGCGGGGGCACGACCGTGCCCCCAGATTTTATAGTTTTGGATTGATTTAACAAAGCCTTGAAGTGCGTGGTGTTACAGTTCGAAATTTTTATCTCCCTCGCGCAGATTAAATAGGAATTCACTAACTCAGACCTCACCATAATCTCCCAAATCCACACACGAAAAACCACTAAACCAAAATAAAATTTATGGAAATAGCAACACTAAAATGTTTACTACCATTTGCCCGCCATCCGAAATAATTAGCGCTGGCAACCTAATTAACAAATCCGTACGTTAACTGCTCGGAATATGTAAACTCGACCGCAACCCAAACTACTTAACTCGGGATGAGCCCTTTTGGGTAATTCACGTTTATTACACTTGGGTTGCGGGCGGGGGTTGCCAGAGTCATAAAATTTTGAATTTGGAATAAAACACACTGAGGTGTGGTTTGGCACCCCTAACGTACACAGATACAAATATATATATATATATATATATATATATATATATATATATATATATATATATATATATATATATATATACGAACATATTCTCTAAACCATCGAAAAGATAAATATGAAAATCAAGAACAATATTTTAGTCAAGTTATTGTTCAGTCATTCACCCACTGACAATTAAATAACGCCCTTATCTTATATAATCTTTCGCATTGTACATCAGTTTTGTCATTCTTTCTTCGGACATTCTTTCTATATGCCCGAACCAACGGAGCATACCCTTTCTCATCTTTACACCGATACCATCTTTCATACCTACTCGCTTTCTTACTACGCTGTTGCGAATACGGTCGGTCAGCTTCACTCCGCACATCTTTCGCAGAGCTCGCATTTCCACCGCATTTATCCTACTTTCATTCTCTTTCTTACATACCCAGCTCTCGCTGCCATATAACAGCGTTGGGACAAGCACTCCATTATCTTATATAATCAGCTTATAATGTCCCATTCACACAAATCAAGGTGAGAGAAATTAGGTTATGCTCCGCCATGCGGACCCTGTACGGATTATGGGAAGCAGGCTTATTGTCACGCGCTCCCAAGAGCAGGAGTCAAGTTGGAAGCCCTACAAGCGGCTTGATAAGTTACAAAACTTATCAAGCCCCTTGAAGGGCTTTTAATTTGGCTTAACGACTACCACATTTAGTCGTAACCAGGACCAACGGTTTAACGTGTCTTCCATGTATAATTAAAATATAATTCTAATTAATTTGTAAATATCCACACGCCTCACAACGCCATTTGAATGAGATAAGGGTCGATATATGAATATAAATGGGTAAGATTATGCGTGTTCTTCGGCTATAGTACGCTGTCATCATATAGTTACGAAAGCATTTAAATATACTACGCTTTTTTACGTATATAACAATGATTGTTAATAGAAGCGAAAGGTTAAGACGAACGCCGAATATTTACTCATGAAATTCTACTGCAGAAAATTATGTAGTTTTTGGTTCTATTCGCCCTTAACCAATCTTCTTCTTCTTTAAGTTATGGCTTCACACTAATTTTAAGTGTATTTTGCCAGTGTCCAGTGAGATATATAATCGTGTTTGTTTAAATTATTTCAATTCCCCGATGAACTTAATGGCAACGATGATAATGAAATTAATGAAGTACCCCACCCTGGATAGTAAAGCGGTGGATACTTTACATACCAATTGAGACGGCCGTTTTGAGGGAAGCCGGAAAGGCACGTTTTATCGCTTTGTTACAATTACCTTCACTCATGCACATATAAGAACACATAATGGTTAATATTCCACCAACATTACACATTATTAGTCAAAATAACACAAGTTTTGGAAATTAAAACAAATTGAACCAAGAACCCAAGAACCTTAACCAATCTAAAATCTCTTTTTTTCAAAATAAAAAAAAAATCCACTTCTATTCAAAGCTGGCAACCCCATTATTCTCGCTAAATACGTAGCATCAAAAACGCTTAATTAAAAATGTACAAGTAAATTAAATTTTCAAGGTTTTCAGCAGTTTTAGATCAATACATGTATTTATAAAGTAAGTTTTAAGGCAATTTCCGATCCAAAAATTCAAATTCCCGATGGAAAAGTCAGTGGAATAATAATCCCATTTCAAATTTCCGTATTTCACTGAAACTATCCCGAGCAGCTTAATTAATTAGTGGCGCAGATTTAAACAGAGTTAGGCTTTAAAGGAAGCGAGCCTTTTTGCGTATTAGTGTAGTGGGTCGGTATTGAATAGTTTTCATAATAATAATATCAGCCTATACTGCCTACTACTGGGCAAAGGCCTTTTGTCACAAATCGAGGTAAGATAGATTAGGTCATACTCCACCACGCGGACCCAGTGCGTATTGTTGGAGGCAGTATTGTAGCCACCTGCTGTTGGAACTTATCAAGCCGCCTTACACAACTTATTAAGCCGAGTTGGAAGCCTTAAGGCTTCCAACTCGGCTTAACGACTACCACATTACGGGGTAACCGGGACCAACGGCTTAACGTGCCTTCCGAAGCACGGAGACGCTCGAATATGAAACTGCCACAAACGGTCACCCATCTCAGGCCGACCGAGTCGAACGCTGCTTAACCTTGGTGATCGGTAAGAATACTGCGGTCGCACAGCGCTACGAACGCCTCAGTTATCTACACCCAAAGCAAATATAAAGGTGATGGCAATATTATATTTCCCTATACAATCAATCGTGTCACAAAGTGGCGCGGGACGAAGAGGACTTTACACCCCGCCCACTTCTGTATTTACCATCTAGCTGAGAATGACACACGGACTTTCTTCCCTACAATATGGTCGAGGGGAGTGATGGTCTCTTATAGTTTTACAAGCATGAATAGTTTTAGAAGCTTTTATTTAACTTGCCCTGGTCCTATGTCTGTCTGTATGTGACAGTGGTCTCCGGGATCTAATGATGGAGTTGGCCGTAGGAACTCCTCAACTTAGCAAGATATCTCCGTTGTGGTTTTGCTATGAAAGCTTGTTTTTAAAAAAGATCTTTTTGAATTATTTGTTTTCCTTTTGTGACATCCACAAGAATATTTGGCACTATTTTTCTAACCCGATAAATTCATGGTGAAGTCAGCTTGTGACTTCCTTCAATAAATACATAAATCCCGCGTTATGTAAGATGTTTGTTATTCGTGAAACGAACTTTTGGAATTCTGTATGTTCGCAATAATAATATTCCTGACCCCCGGGGCGCTCCTTGGGAATCATGGTCGTAAGGTTTATTTAACTCTCTACACAGAGGCAGGAAGGTTATCAATTTTCTTCTTATAATAAATATAAAATAATAATATTAGCCCCGTTAGCCCTGTCTGTTGGGCACGGGCCTCCTCTCAAACTGAGCGGGTTTAGGGCATAGTCCACCACACCAGCCCAGTGCGGGTTGGCGAACTTCACACACCTTCGAGAAACTATTAGGCATGCAGGTTTCCTCACGATGTTTTTCTTCACTGTTAAAACAAGTGATAGTTAATATTTAATAAAAAAAATTGATAGTTAAAACGTGCATGCCTTCGAAAAGGCAGAGGTGCGAGCCTGGGCTTAAACTCCAGACCTCTGACTTTGCAGTCCAACAGTCTAATAATAAAATATTCTCTCAATTAATGAATGGCCCCATACTTTAACAATGTATTTCGCCAATTTCAAGTAATAATAGAATATAGTCTTAGATGAATTATAAATTATAAAAATTGGCTTGTTGTCACTATATTACGTATTAAACCCGCCATTTTTCTATTTCTGTCAAAAAATATTTTGACATGTCTATAAGGTTGCCAGTGTTATAAAATTACCCCAAAATTGCGTTACTTAGTTATATTTTGTGCACCTATATAATAATAATATCCAACTCTTAAAAAGCCTAATGTATTCTAAATCTATTTTAAAACTGACAATAACGATAGAAGTTTATTTTTAATTTAGACGACGATACTCGCGTGGGTTCTATTTATAAATAGCAACTATCCTATTTCTGGACTACGTTGGCGTAATATTTGTTCTATGACGTCAACATATAAATTGGCTCCGAAACGGGTACATTTTAAGATTACGCGGTGTCAAGCGGATTAATAGAGGATTAAGGAATGATCGATCAGTTTTAGTAGAATTTTAGCTATAAGTTTGAGGGGATCATTGAATAAATGTAAGTTAATTAGGGCAGGTTATCATCATCATCATCATCTCAGCCTATACTTGTCCACTGCTGAACATAGGCCTCCCCAATCGCTTTCCAGCGTAACCGGTCCGATGCCACCTGCATCCAACGACTTCCTGCGATTTTCACAAGATCGTCGGTCCATCTGGCTGGCGGTCGTCCCACGCTGCGCTTGCCAATACGTGGTCGCCACTCTAGAATCTTTCTGCCCCAACGCCCGTCCGATCTACGCGCTATGTGGCCCGCCCATTGCCACTTTAGCTTGCTAATCTTAAGGGCTATGTCGGTAACCTTGGTTCTTATTGGTGTTTAACGCGATCGAATCAGGAATGAGGAGATTCGTAGAAACGAATCTCCTCATTCCTGATTCGATCGCGTAGAGAAACGCCGAGCATAGCTCTCTCCATAGCTCGCTGAGCAACTCTGAGCTTTTTTATGAGACCTATTGTAAGAGACCACGTCTCTGATCCATATATCATCACTGGTAACACACATTGACTAAAAACTTTAGTCTTTAGGCACTGAGGTATTTTGGATGAGAAGATGTTGCGCAGTTTCCCGAACGCTGCCCAGCCGAGTTGGATTCGTCAATTGACCTCTCTCTCAAAGTTGGACCTACCTAACCGGACTACCTGTCCCAGGTAAATGTATTCGTCGACAACTTCAAGAGTAGAGTTCCCAACGGTGAGTGCGGTGGGTACAACATGGACGTTAAACATTATTTTCGTTTTGTCCATGTTCATTTTAAGACCCACTTGTTGAGATACTCTGTTGAGGTCGCCGAGCATTCGTCCTAGATCTTCCAGCGACTCCGCTATGACCATAATGTCGTCGGCAAATCGAAGGTGAGTGATGTATTCGCCATTGATGTTGATGCCAAGTCCTCGCCATTCCAAGAGCTTGAAGGCGTCCTCTATGGTGGTCGTAAACAGTTTCGGAGAAATGACGTCTCCCTGTCTTACTCCTCTTTTTATGGAGATCGCCTTCGTGCACTGCCCTTGTACTCGGACTGACATGGTGGCGTTATTATACAAGCACTTCAACACTTCAATGTACCGATAGTCAATGCGGCAGCGCTGGAGAGAACTAAGAACCGCCCAAGTCTCGATTGAATGGAAGGCTTTCTCATAGTCCACAAACGCCAAGCATAGTGGCCGATTATACTCCTCGGTCTTCTGTATAATCTGCCGCAGCGTATGTATGTGGTCTTTGGTACTAAAGCCTTTCCGGAAACCGGCTTGTTCGGGAGGCTGGAAATCATCAAGCCTGCGTTCGAGACGATTCGTGATGACTCTCGAAAACAACTTGTAAACATGGCTCAGCAGTGTGATGGGCCTATAGTTCTTTAATAAAATGTTATCACCTTTCTTGAAAAAGAGTACCACCACACCCCTGTTCCATGCTTCCGGCGTTTTTCCTTCGAGCAAGACGGAATTAAACAGCCTCTGAAGGACTTTAAGCACCGGCGATCCGCCCGCTTTCAGAAGCTCTGCGGTAATTCCGTCTTCACCCGGCGCTTTGTTGTTTTTAAGTTGTTTGAGAGCCATCCTAGTCCGGGATATCTTCAGTGTAGTGTCGGGTTAGCTTGGCTCTTGGGTCTTTTACCAAGTCAACAACAGGTTCAGCTACTGAGGTATACAACTGCCCATAGAACCTCTCTATCTCCCTGAGCACCTCTGATCTATTCGACGTTACGTTTCCGTCCTCCGTCTTCAGCTTCGTCAACTGGCTTTGCCCAATAGACGCGTCTCTTGCGAACACTTTGGAGCCCTTGTTCTGCTCTATGGTCTCCTCAATACGTCTTGTATTGAAGGACCGTAAATCGTGTCGCAAGGACTTCAATATCTGTCCATTGAGCTGCCTATAGGACTTAGCATCATCGGAGGTTTGAAGTGTCATGGTACGTCGCTCAGCCATAAGGTTTCGGGTGTAGTCAGATAGCTTTTGAGGCCTATTTTTACGGTGGGGCTTAAAATGCTTGGACCCGACCGTATGGACAGTCTCTACCAACCTATTGTTGATTTCGTCCACTGATGCGCTGTTGTCTAGCAATTCGAAGCGGTTTGACAATTCGAGTTGAAAGTTCTCGGGGTTTTGGATATGTGCATTAGAAGGTCGGAGCGTAGACTTCATCAGACGCGATCTTTCCATTTTGACATTATTATTTAATGTGCCTCTGACCATTCGGTGATCACTGCCGGTTTTTACCCTGTGAATCACGGAGACATCATTAAATATTTGTCGCTTGGTGCTCATGATGAAGTCTATCTCATTTTTTGTGAAACCATCAGGGCTCATCCAGGTCCATTTCCTTTGAGACGGCTTCTGGAAGAAAGAGTTCATCATAAAGAGTCCCTCCTTCTCCAGAAATTCGGCCAGCCTCTGACCCCTGGGGTTGCGCTGCCCATATCCAAATTGCCCCACTCTCAACTCATCATCGCCCCGTTTGCCCAGTCGCGCATTGAAGTCACCCATAACTACTGTAAAATGTGCTTTGGAAGTATGTATGGCTCTACTAATGTCCTCATACATAACTTCGACCTCATCATCTGAGTATGCCGAGGTTGGTGCGTAGACCTGTATGACTTTCAGCGAATATCTTTTGGATATTCTGAGTATCAGGTACGCTACCCTGCTCGACACACTAGTGATGGACACAACGTTGTTTATGAGTGACTTGTGGACGATAAATCCGACACCACCTTGGGACTGCTGTTCGCCCTCCCGGTAGTAAAACAAGTTGCCGGATTTTAAGGTTATCGTGTCCTCGCCCTCTCTTCGGACCTCCGATAAACCAACAATACTCCACCGCAACTTGTTTAACTCTTCTTCCAGCTCAACTAGCTTCTCATCTGTCCTCAATGTGCGTGCGTTGTATGTCACCAGGGCCAATTTTCGGTTTCGGTGGTAGCCGAATCTCTGCCGGAGATTCTTAGCACCCCTTGTCCTGTCGTTAACGTGGCTGCTACCGTGGCCAGGACGAACAGGACCGCCGGGGACTAGGGGCCTGGTTTTCTTACTTTCTTCCATAATTGGGGGTGTTTGCCATACTCGCCACGCTTGGCAGGCGGGTTGGCGAGCGCAGTTATTGATCGTCGAAGTGTTAAGGGAACGCTGCTGCCCATTCCCTAGTTTTCCCTTAGTCGCCTTGTACGACACCCGATGGGATGAGATGGGTTGGTCCTATTCTAAGCCGGAAACCACGCGGGAAACGGGTACATTTTAAGATTACGTGGTGTCAAGCGGATTAAGGAATGATCGATCAGTTTTAGTAGAATTTTAGCTATAAGTTTGAGGGGATCATTGAATAAATGTAAGTTAATTAGGGCAGGTACCTTAGTCAATTTACATAAAGCAGGTACTTTGTCACGCCAAGTGGGGTTGGTAGAGGTGTGGGTACTTTTGTGTAATCCTAACCAAAATTTTAACAACAGAGTCTGGAATTATGCTCTATATAAGCTCGCCTCTTATTTCATTATGAATCAATGTCAACGGACAGCTTGAAGTTAAGAGTTGGGGTTCGCTCCGCCCACTGGATTGAATAGTCGCGGGTTTGATTCCCGCATGGGACAATTTTTTGTGTGACTCAGAAATATTTGTTTCGGTCTGAACCTTTGTGCATGTTTAATAAAAAAAATGTCGTCGGTAGTCGACAGGTTTAAACTATACACCTCTGCACGGTTGGGGAATATTGTCGTGACGTTTTTTTACCATTACCTGTGGGTTAGGTAAAAATCCACTGAAGTCTATGAAATGGCATGGAATATCTAAAATGCACTTGCCCCTTTAAAGACAACAGGCGTAAGAAGTGTTTTTGGTGTGCAATGACCACTTACATATCGAGTGTGTGCGTGTGAATAATTTCCGCTGTTTGCCGCGAGGCATTTACAGCTTCACCAAACAAGAGGGCAAGCGTGTAACCACTACGCTCGAGCCAGAAGGGCAATTAGCTCAAGGGCGCCTCAAGGATAAACGGCCTCGGCTTGGGCATTCGCTATGGGGGAGATAAGACTCGGTCTATTTGGTCATGGTAATATAGTCTTGGTCTTCCCCGGTACCTACATCCTGTCACTTTCGCATTGTATATCAGTTTTGTCATTCTTTCTTCGGACATTCTTTCTATATGCCCGAGCCAACGGAGCATACCCTTTTGTTTCTACTTATGGTTTTCTGCCTTAACACCATTGAATTAAATATTAATTTCGTTTGGCAATTAGAACTGTCACTACCCATCCTATGTGACAAATATTATAGGTAGGTACTTTATTGTACTTATCTCCTTTTTTCTTTTTCAGTTACTGATTGCTAGGCATAAAAATTCTCCACTCCGATCTAGGTCTCGAACCTATTCGCGCCTATATTAAAAAGGCGACAACACGACACTTCGCGAACGCATCTACCCATGCGAATCCGTTAGTCGTAGCCGCCGTTGACTACGACCCCCCCCCCGACCCCTGCCGCCACCGCCGGCCGCGACATGTTCTCACCGACCCCCCCGATGCTTTGTCATCCCTTCTTTCCGCTCAGAATACGGGCGACGACGACGTAGTCGTAGATCCCCTCCCATAGCCGGCGGTTGACCGGTGCACTTAGTAGTGCACCCCGTCCCCCTACGGCGACTGTCCCAACCGAGGGCGCCTCTTCAAGGCGCCCTCGAGTATGTCGCCCCTTGCCCTTCTGGCTCGAGTGTAGTGGTTGCACGCTCGCCCTTAAGTCCGGTGAAGCTGTAAAGGCCTCGCGGCCAACAGCGTACATGACTCACACACACACACACACGCATAAAAATTTATTGACGAGTGTTTGTATTTTTCTGTTATTTTTATATTATTAGGCATCTGACGCGTCCCCGAAGCCAATATAAAGAGGAGATTACATTATTACATTACCCTATACAATCAATCGTTTCATTGCGCAGGGTGGCGCGAGTTAAAGATGACGTTACACCCTACCCACTAATGTATTTGCCATCAAGCTGAGAATGATAAATTGAAGAAAACCACACCCATCACGATGACATCAGGGCCTAGTTGGAAGACATAGTGCACAGTTGCTTCGGCCCAACCCCTCTTTATATTTACTTCATGCTTTATATTACTTTAATTTTTATTTTATTTTTACAATACAGCTTAAATAAACTAAACATCAGACTGCAAACCAATGTAATAATTATGCAACCAACACCGTAATCCACATATTGAATATTATGGTACAGAGTAAACATATTCAATTTAACACTGAATACACAATTTCAAGTTGACACTAAATCACCATAAGTGATTAAATTAAAAGAGAAACAAAGCACAAAGAAAAAGTAACGAAAAAAAATTAAAATTATGAGGAGCATAAAACTATCCTTAGGGAGTACAATAACATGCACTAGAACTAACTTCACTAATATTTCTAAACAGGTTGTCTATACAAGGTGTAACGTAAATAACGCAAGACCTCAGACACTCCGATTCGAGAATTGCTTCATAAATTCAAAACGGAAACCAAATTTCCAAATTTAAAGGTTTTTACCCTTTTTTTAAGCACTTTTATACCCTGCTCGTAGCGCTGTGCGACCGCGGTTTTCTTACCGATTACCAAGGTAAAGCAGCGTTTGACTCGGTTGGCCCGAGATGGGTGACTGTTTGTGGCATTTTCATATTCGAGCGGCTCCGTGCTTCGGAAGGCACGTTAAGCCGTTGGTCCCGGCTACCACTTAATGTGGTAGTCGTTAAGCCGAGTTGGAAGCCTTAAAGGCAGCTTGATAAGTTCCATCATCAGGTGGCCACAAACCTGCCTCCATCAATCCGCACTGGGTCTGCGTGGTGGAGTATGACCTAATCTCTCTCACCTCGATTTGTGAGAGAAGGCCTTTGCCCAGCAGTGGGCAGTATAGGCTGATATTATTATTTTATACCCCAATTATCAATGAAACTTGTGCGAGTATGTGTGCGTTTTGAGAAATACGTTTTAAGAATGCATTTGAAATATCCTTATTGCTATAAATCAAGAATAATTTTAGTTTTTTGTGGCGAACTGAAGGAGTAAAAGATTTTTGGCTAATTAAAAAAAAAGTAAGATACATTAAAAATTGTTGGAATCAATTCAGTTACCGATTTAGAACAAACTATTTTCAAGTCTTGCATTTATTATGTTACACCTTGTATAAATGTTTACTAAACTTTGATAGTTGCTAAATTATCAAGTAAGCCTTTTTTGAATCGCATTAGTGTTAATGAAAATAAGTCAAGGTCTGTAAAATTATCGTTGTAAGAATTCATTAATGGGGTGCGCGTTCACTTGCGTTGGTCCTGCATAACTTAGGAGCAAATAAGCGATGATCAAAGATTAAAATTGATTAGCTGGTTACAATCGAAGTAGTTGTGACAAATTTTATACAGGGAGATTTGGTCAAGATACAGCCTCCTTACATTCAAGGGTGTCATTGAATATTTTTATAGCAGAGTATCATATGAAGAGTGAGTATGTGTACATCTATAGTGGACAGATCTAAGATATTTTCTCTGTACAGCCACCAGTTGATAAGAATATTTTCGATAATATGGGTTCCATATGGGTATAGCATATTCTAACTGAGATCTAATCAATGATTTAGAAAGTAGTAAGTACGTCGTTGATTGCTTCGTTCTCATTATAAAACCATATAGCTGATAAGCTTTATTTATGATGTGCTTAACATAAACATCTAAATAAAGCTTACAATCAAAATGTATGCCAAGATCTTTAATTACTGGCACTTTATCTACAGGGGCTTTGCAGAGGGAATATGTGATATTAATCATATTATTGGATAGAGGATGTAGGTACCGGGGAAGACCTAGACTATCTTACCATGACCAAATAGTGTGTCTTATCTGAAGGGCAAGTCAAGAGTCTCCGTAACCGGCGAGTGTGTATGAGATGAACTATGAGAGTGGAGAAAGCCAGAGGTATGTAAGGAAAGAACCTGTTGAAATTCTGTACTCTCTGCCTACCCCGCGAGGGAGCTGGCGTGATGATATAGATAGATATAATCATATTATTCGTAATTTTTGAAATAAATTAAAAGCAGTATTTTGCTGCTCTCGTAATAAATAATGCAGTAATAGACATTTTGACGTATTTCTGTCGTTATGGAAAACGCCATTTATGCCAAACTAAACATAGACATTTGGTCTAATGGTTTAGAGCTTAAGCCGCTTCAGCCACAGGATAGAGTCATCACAGGTTCGATGCACGCACAGAACAAATCTTTGTTTTACTTCTAAATATTTGTTCCGGTATTTGTGTATGTATATTTCATGTTTGTAAAAACAATTGTGATAGCCTAGTTAGACCGTTGGACTGCAAAGTCTGAGATCTCGGGTTCAAACCCAGGCACGCACCTGTCTTTTCGAAAGCGTGCACGTATAAAAATTAACTATCACTTGCTTTAACGGTGAAGGAAAACATCGTGAGGAAACCTGCATGCCTAAGAGTTTCTCGAAGGTGTGTGGAGTTCGCCAACCCGCACTGGGCCAGCGTGGTGGACTATGGCCTAATCCCTCTCAGTTTGAGAGGAGGCCCGTGCCCAACGGTGGGACAGTTTCTTAACAGATACACACACGACACCGGAATAATTCCGAAAGTCGATTACGTTATAACGTTTAAAACAAAACTAAATATTTTTTTGTTATTATATACCTATTTCTAACTAACGCCACGACACAAAAATATTTTCTGTGAGGCTATGGTTAATATCCTATGGGTTTTATAAAACAAACAATCAAAAAAAAATCGCAGCCACTCCTTCACAGATATAGTCATATAGATATTAGCCATTAACGATTTCAAGTTTATATAACGCTCACCCTTCACCTTTAGAGCCGCTGACTCATCGGGATGAGCAGACAAAAAACGAGTGGGTAGTATTGATTCTTGAACTTTGATGGCAACAGATGGTCGTTTTCTGGGCATATAATAAAACTAAGGCCCTGAAATAATAAAAGGCGATCGTAGTCGCTCTGAGATGGGTGACCGTTGTGGCATATTCGAGCGTGTCCGTACTTAGGAAGGCACGTTAAGCCGTTGGTTCTGGTTGCCATGCAATGTGGTAGTCGTTAAGCCAAGGAACCCTTAGAGGCGGCTTGATAAGTTCACTCTAACAGCAGGCGGCACAAGACCTACACCCACTGATCCACACTCGGTCAGCGTGGTAAAGTATGACCGTTTCACCACGATTTCTGTGCGCAGGTTTATGCCTATAAAAACATTTAAGAAAAAGGGATACTGACCTCAAAAAGCAAAAAATAAATATTTGATTTCGGTGCCGGTTGGTGCAGTTGGCTACTTGGTCATCATCATCATCATCTCAGCCTATACTTGTCCACTGCTGAACATAGGCCTCCCCAATCGCTTTCCAGCGTAACCGGTCCGATGCCACCTGCATCCAACGACTTCCTGCCATTTTCACAAGATCGTCGGTCCATCTGGCAGGCGGTCGCCCCACGCTGCGCTTGCCAATACGTGGTCTCCACTCTAGAATCTTTCTGCCCCAACGCCCGTCCGATCTTCGCGCTATGTGGCCCGCCCATTGCCACTTCAGCTTGCTAATCTTAAGGGCTATGTCGGTGACCTTGGTTCTTCTACGAATCTCCTCATTCCTGATTCGATCACGTAGAGAAACGCCGAGCATAGCTCTCTCCATAGCTCGCTGAGCAACTCTGAGCTTTTTTATGAGACCTATAGTAAGAGACCACGTCTCTGATCCATATATCATCACTGGTAACACACATTGACTAAAAACTTTAGTCTTTAGGCACTGAGGTATTTTGGATGAGAAGATGTTGCGCAGTTTCCCGAACGCTGCCCAGCCGAGTTGGATTCGTCGATTGACCTCTCTCTCAAAGTTGGACCTACCTAACCGGACTACCTGTCCCAGGTAAATGTATTCGTCGACAACTTCAAGAGTAGAGTTCCCAACGGTGAGTGCGGTGGGTACGACATGGACGTTAAACAATATTTTCGTTTTGTCCATGTTCATTTTAAGACCCACTTGTTGAGATACTCTGTTGAGGTCGCCGAGCATTCGTCCTAGATCTTCCAGCGACTCCGCCATGACCACAATGTCGTCGGCAAATCGAAGGTGAGTGATGTATTCGCCATTGATGTTAATGCCAAGTCCTCGCCATTCCAAGAGCTTGAAGGCGTCCTCTATGGTGGTCGTAAACAGTTTCGGAGAAATGACGTCTCCCTGTCTTACTCCTCTTTTTATGGAGATCGCCTTCGTGCACTGCCCTTGTACTCGGACTGACATGGTGGCGTTATTATACAAGCACTTCAACACTTCGATGTACCGATAGTCAATGCGGCATCGCTGGAGAGAACTAAGAACCGCCCAAGTCTCGATCGAATCGAAGGCTTTCTCATAGTCCACAAACGCCAAGCATAGTGGCCGATTATACTCCTTGGTCTTCTGTATAATCTGCCGCAGCGTATGTATGTGGTCTATGGTACTAAAGCCTTTCCGGAAACCGGCTTGTTCGGGAGGCTGGAAATCATCAAGCCTGCGTTCGAGACGATTCGTGATGACTCTCGAAAACAACTTGTCAACATGGCTCAGCAGTGTGATGGGCCTATAGTTCTTTAATAAAGTGTTATCACCTTTCTTGAAAAAGAGTACCACCACACTCCTGTTCCATGCTTCCGGCGTTTTTCCTTCGAGCAAGACGGAATTAAACAGCCTCTGAAGGACTAAGTACCGGCGATCCACCCGCTTTCAGAAGCTCTGCGGTAATTCCGTCTTCACCCGGCGCTTTGTTGTTTTTAAGTTGTTTGAGAGCCATCCTAATCTCGTACAGGCTGATGTCCGGAATATCTTCAGTGTAGTGTCGGGTTAGCTTGGCTCTTGGGTCTTTTACCAAGTCAACAACAGGTTCAGCTACTGAGGTATACAACTGCCCATAGAACCTCTCTATCTCCCTGAGCACCTCTGACCTATTCGACGTTACGTTTCCGTCCTCCGTCTTCAGCTTCGTCAACTGGCTTTGCCCAATAGACGCGTCTCTTGCGAACACTTTGGAGCCCTTGTGCTGCTCTATGGTCTCCTCAATACGTCTTGTATTGAAGGATCGTAAATCGTGTCGCAAGGACTTCAATATCTGTCCATTGAGCTGCCTATAGGACTTAGCATCATCGGAGGTTTGGAGTGTCATGGTACGTCGCTCAGCCATAAGGTTTCGGGTGTAGTCAGATAGCTTTTAAGGCCTATTTTTACGGTGGGGCTTAAAATGCTTGGACCCGACCGTATGGATAGTCTCTACCAACCTATTGTTGATTTCGTCCACTGATGCGCTGCTGTCTAGCAATTCGAAGCGGTTTGACAATTCGAGTTGAAAGTTCTCGGGGGTTTGGATATGTGCATTAGAAGGTCGGAGCGTAGACTTCATCAGACGCGATCTTTCCATTTTGACATTAATATTTAATGTGCCTGTGACCATTCGGTGATCACTGCCGGTTTTCACCCTGTGAATCACGGAGACATCATTAAATATTTGTCGCTTGGTGCTCATGATGAAGTCTGTCTACTACTTGGTGCCGACTTCAAATATTTATTTTAGGTATCCCTTATTATAAAAAGCTTTTTATTTTTAATTTCAAGTGATAAGTGAATTAATTTCGTCGGATGATTTAGCGCAGTGGTTAAGAGCTTGAGCCGCTCCGCCCACTGTGTCTAAGAGTCGTGGGTTCGATTCCCGCACGGGACAAATCTTTGTGTGATCCACAATTATTTGTTCCGGTCTGGGTATTTGTGTATGTGAAATTTATGTTTGTAAACGCACCCACGATACAAGAATAAATCCTAGTGTGGGGCTACGGTTTTTTTACAAAAAAAAAATAATAATATTTGTATACCCATATTATATTATTCTACTTAGTTCTATAGGAACGAACGTTCAAAAAGAATCATCAAAATCTGTTCATAAGCAAAGAAGTTATAAAAATTAAAGACGAATTATGAGCCTCCTCCTTTTTTAAAGTCGGACTATAGAACTAAGCAGTATGTTAACATACTGCTTAGTTCTATAGTAGGCTACTTATAGGATAGACGTAATACCCATAATATCTCAATTTACACGTTCCTATTGTGTGTCATTAAGGAGTTGCCTGGTGTATCTTCAAAGTTTAAGATCCAATATCAATGAAATTAAAATGGGACCACCTTGGAGCTATACTGAGCCCAACGCAAAGAGAATCATCAAAACCGGCCCACAATTGACGGAAATATACATACAGACGAATATAGAACCTCCTCCTTTTAGAAATCGGTTATAAAGTGGAACATTACAGACCAATTTAAATGGAGCTTTTTTATCTATAGTATTTTTTACATAGGAAGGGTAGTGACTGTTCTAATTGCCAAACGAAATCAATATTTAATTAAATAGTGCTAAGGCATAAAACCAAAGGAGTGGAGACCACGTATTGGCAAGCGCAGCGTGGGACGACCACCTGCCAGATGGACCGACGATCTTGTGACAATCGCAGGAAGCCGTTGGATGCAGGTGGCATCGGACCGGTTACGCTGGAAAGCGATTGGGGAGGCCTATGTTCAGCAGTGGACAAGTATAGGCTGAGATGATGATGATGAAGGCATAAAACTATAAGTATAGAAACGGCTCATGCCTCTTATTGCCATTGAATAAAGTATAATTTCGTTTGGCAATTAGTACTGTCACTACCCATCCTATGTGAAAAATACCTTAAAGCGTTTCGTGATCAAAGCGCGATGACAACAAAACCTATCCCTTCAAATAAACTGAAGGTGAGGCCGTATGATTCTAAAATAAGATTCATAGAAATACCTAACATAATATTCTACAAATAATCCGTAGCAATAAATAAATATGAAATCAAAAAGGGGACTATGACTTCATGAAATATTAACGTCACGTTGTGCCGTACGATGTTCAGAAGGTTTAGACTAAAGGAAAATGTAGACAGACCGTTCTGAAGTAATGTTGTTAAATACCTGTGTGTGTGTGTGTGTGTGTGTGTGTGTGTGTGTGTGCTTCACCGGACAAGAGGGCGAGCGTGCAACCACTACGCTCGTTCCAGAAGGGCTAGGAGGTAACTAGCTCAAGGGCGCCTCAAGGAGAAACGCTCTCTTGGGCAGTCGCTATGGGGGACGGCATATACTAGGTGTCTCGCCCTGGTGCTTTGTACTGTGCGGCCGGCAGGCAAGGGATTCTTTGACCTCGAGGTCGGTGCCTGATCCTGTGTGCGGTATCTGTATTCGGAAGAAGGAATTTAAAAGCATCGGGAGGGTCGGTGAGAACATGCCGTGGACGGCGGTAGCGGCTAAAAGGAGGGAAGTTAGGTTCGTAGTCGGCGGCTACGATTAGCGGATTCCTTTGATTGGACGAGTTCGCGAAAGTTGGTTGTTGCCTTTTTAAGAAAGGCACGAATAGGTTCGTGACCGAGATCGAAATGGAGAACGACGTTCTATATGAACCACGGAGCTCCGACGGCATTGCGGAGGAAACGAGATTGAACCGTTTGGAGTCTATGGACGTGAGAGCGGGCGGCGTGCCCGAACACCTCACAAGCGTACGTCATGATGGGTCGTACACAAGTTTTGTAAAGTGTCACCTTATTCCCATGCGGTACAAAGTAAAAATCTCTTTCTCTTTTCTCTTTTTTAAAAAACGTAGCCCCACACTAGGATTTATTCCTGTGTCGTGGGTGCGTTTACAAACATGAAAATTCACAAACAAATACCCAGACCGGAACAAATAATTGTGGATCACACAAAGATTTGTCCCGTGCGGGAATCGAACCCGCGACTATTAAACACAGTAGGTGGAGCGACCTAAGCTCTTAACCACTGCGCTAAATCGTCCGTCAATCTCAATCTCTTTTATTTTCTAAAAAAAAGGCACTGACTGACGTCAAAATGATTACATTTATCTACTATCAAATTGAAAGAGGGCCTCCACTGTGAGGATACGGTGAGATTCCATTAGATTTCACAAATAAAGCTATTTCTATGTGTAGTGCAGATAATGTAAGTAATTTCAAAGACCTGAAAACCGGTAAACAACTATCTTGCATTTTTAAACCATACATTGATCTAATACATTTTTGGTATTTGAAAACGAGTATTTTATCAGTTGAATATCCCCAAAAAATGACCCCATATCGCAGTTTTGAGACAACCAACCCATGATATGCCACGAGTATCGTATTAGCATCAACTTTTTTGGAAAGTTGAAATTATGCGTACGCAGTCTTTTAAACAGACTTTTACATAATTCAAACTATCTATTCCTCTATTGAACCCTCTGCCCACACTGCAAGGGAGCTTTCATGATAATATCAAAAGCGTAAGAATTTACGTTTATTCTCCTAAGGGTATACTCCGTTGGTTCGGGAATATAGAAAGAATGTCGGAAGAAAGAATGACAAAACAGATATACAATGCGAAAGTGGAAGGATGTAGGTACTGAGGAAGACCTGGACTATCTTACCATGACCAAATAGACCGTGTCTTATCTGAAGGGCAAGTCAAGAGTCTCCGTAACCGGCGAGCGTATGAGACGAACTATGAGAGTGGAGGAAGCCAGAGAGGACTGTAAGAAAAGAACCTGTTGGAACTCTGTACTGGCATAATGATATAGATCTATCTATTCTCCTATATTAGTACGTAAGCCTTACAATCAGCGTTCATTCTCCTTTACTAGTCTAAGTAGTAGAGCTTTACAACAACAAAGAGGGATGAAAAGTTGTTTCAGTATCTGGGGCGTGATTCAATTCCAAAGTGGCGCAATGTTGTCGGGGCCGTGTCTGGCTACCGTAATTGTGTTTCTTTGTTCTCTCTAGTATTTCATGAAACGGTATTTTGCCGTCCTTACGATAAATGTTTGAGACTGGAACATAGTTATTGCACTTAATGAATGGACCGCAGTATTTTTTTATTATTTCGCTTATTTTCATAGTATTATGTCATATGGCATACTACTATGGAAATGCTCTGCACAACTGAACACCATCTTCGTTGTACCTAACGGCTGTAATAAAAGGGCTATTCGAGCTGTTTACAATTTGGCCCCGAGAGCTTCCCTTAAGGACAAATTTTGAGAAATAAATATTCTAACTGTAGTCTCATAATGTTGCCTATATGTTAATAACATTGAAAAAACTAGCGACATTCATCATGTTTATAAACGGAACAAAGATGACCTTATTATACATTCTACTCGTCTCCACAGAATTAGTAATTCTTCCATGGGGCAACGTATACGCTTCTACAACAAATTACCCATAGACATCAGAAACATGCCTATCAATAAGTTTAAAAAGGCAATCAAAACTAGACTGTAAGAAATGGAATTACAAAATTTTGGATTATCTTGACGATAAAACAGACTGGGTTTGAGCAACTCCTCAATCAGCAAAATTAAACCATGCTGTATAATACAATTTTGAAAAAGTGTGTACGCCGGGTTCCGATCCGGTGGTAGATGAGTAAAAATGTAATAATTTTGACGTTTGTAAGTGCTCTTGTATTGGCCTAAACAAATAAATAATTGTTGACTTTGACTATTCAACTATATGTCTAACGGAAGCTGGTGAATAACTGTAAATTATAAATTTTCTAACAGATAAGTTGAGTTAGATAAATTAATCATAGATGCCACAAACTGGCCTCCATTCATCCGTATTGTTCCATTTCGATCTCGGTCACAACCCGATATTTTGCGATTTTGCAATCATAGAAATCCACTAATCGTAGCCGCCGCCGACTAAGAACCTAACTCCCCTCCTATCAGCCACTACCGCCATCCGCGGCATGTTCTCACCGACCCTCCCGATGCCCTTACTTCCCTTCTTTCGGATACAGATACCGCACACAGGATCAGACACCGACCTCGCCGGCGAGGTCGAAGAATCCCTTGTCTGCCGGCCGGTGCAGAGCACCACGGCGAGCCACCTAGTATACGCCCTCCCCCGTAGCGACTGCCCAAGCTAGCCGTTCCTCCTTGAGGCGCCCTTGAGCTAGATGTAAAGCTAGCACACTTGTAAAGCTGTAAAGGCCCCGCGGACAACAGCGTAGATCATTCACACACACACACACACCATCCGTATTGTGACCGCGTGGTGGAGTATCATCTATATCTCGCTTCGCGACACAACGCGCTGCCCAGGAGTAAGAGAGTATAGGCTGCTATAATAATATTAGTGTCCGACCGAAGGTCGATTTTTGGCTGAAGCTGATTAATAGGCCATCGCCAAAAACCTTCAGCCGAAGCCGAAGGTTTAATAACCTTAAGAAAGGACATTGTTCTGCGCCCATACATGATTTTCCCCAGAACAAACAGCGTTTGTTCAAATGAAAACACGTTTATATATAATATCAGCCCTGTTAAGAAACTGTCCCACCGTTGGGCACGGGCCTCCTTTCAAACTGAGAGGGTTAAGGCCATAGTCCACCCCGCTGGCCCAGTGCGAGTTGGCGAACTTCACACTCCCTCGAGAAACTCTTAGGCATACAGGTTTCCTCACGATGTTTTCCTTCACCGTTAAAGCAAGTGATAGTTAATTTTTAATACGCACATGCTTTTGAAAAGACAAAGGTGCGTGCCTGGGTTTAAACCCGAGACCTCTGACTTTGCAGTCCAACGGTCTAACCACTAAGCTATCACTGCTTGTTGCAGCTGATTTAGACAAATTAATTATAATTGCCACAAACCGGTCTCCACCAATCCGCATTGTGTCCGCTTGGTGGAGTATCACCTCTACCTCGCTTCGTGGGACAATGCCTTACCCAGCTGTGAGACAGTACAGGCTGCAGTAAGCCGAAGCCGATTAATAGACCATCGCCAAAAACCTTCGCCGAAACCGATAGCTATTTAAAAAAAAGTTAAGTTGACATAACGCGATGTATAAAGTAAGCTGTAACTGGCGAAAAATAATAACACTGAAATAATCTATCTATCTATATTATCACGCCAGATCCCTTGCAGAGGAGGCAGAGAGTACAGAGTTCCAACAAGTTCTTTCCTTGCAGACCTCTCTGGCTTCCTCCACTCTCATAGTTCGTCTCATACACGCTCGCCGGTCACGGAGACTCTTGACTTGTCCTTCAGAAAAGACACGGTATATTTGGTCATGGTAAGATATTTTAGATCCGGTACCTACATCCTTCCACTTTCGCATTAATATTATTGGTAATATTTATTTACTTAAAAGCATTCGGAAGTGGTAAATCGTAATGGATCGTTCAATTTCGGTGTTTGCTGAAAACCTTTGGCTTCGGCCAAAACTTAGGCAGGATCAGACACCGACCTCGCCGGCGAGGTCGAAGAATCCCTTGCCCGCCGGCCGGTGCAGAGCACCACGGCGACACACCTAGTATTCGCCCTCCCCCATAGCGACTGCCCAAGCCGTGGCCGGTCCTCCTTGAGGCGCCCTTGAGCTAGATCCTCCCTTGCCCTTCTGGCTCGAGCGTAGTGGTTGCACGCTCGCCTTCTTGTCCAGTGAAGCTGTAAAAGCCCCGCGGCCAACAGCATAGATCATTCACAACACGCCAAAACTTCGGCCCATTTTGACAGAAGCTGTAGGATTTGCCGAAAGTGGTATTTTTGGCCGCAGATGTCCGAAGCCGTGGCTTCGGTCGGACACTAATTATTATTAAAATAGTACATCAGTAAATTTAATCAATAGTGATTATGCTTTATTATGCTTATAATTTGGATATCTACAGGCACTTTCAGTTCCTAAAGACTCTTGCATTTACTTCAAAACATGAGTGATATGATCCTAAAGAATGGTAGAAGGTTGTAATATCGTAATCAAATAGGTATGTGGGGCCAATAATACGTGTGTTCTTTAAAGATTTACTTCATCATCTCAGCCTATACTCGTCCACTGCTGAACATAGGCCTGCTAGATCGCTCTCCAGCGCGACCGGGTGGAATGCAAGTACAAAAACTTACTTGCAAGCCTTAAAAATAGGCCTTATAAGTAAGGCAGTCTTTCAAAAAATCCACACAATATTTAGAACTAGGAAATATATTCTCAACAACTTTTTTTAGATTTCAAGCTTCAATAGTTAGGTAGGTATTTAAGAAAAAACATTCTTACTCTGTTACTTACTTTAGGTCTAAGTTTTTTATCAAAGATTTTTTTTTTGAATTGTCTGTCGTTTAATTGTTTGTCTACTATTTTTATTTAAACTTACGGCAAGTATATTCGATACTATTGAAAGTTATCAATGGTGAACATTCTTATTTTATTCAAAGCCAGTTGTTTCTTTCATGATCGAAACACATTAATATTTCTGAAGGACGTCTACGAAAAACCAACCATGGTAATGTTTTTTTAATTCATTCAAACGTTAATAACCTCGTGACGTTGGATTGTATCAATTTATTATAATGGAACCTTAATTCATACACAGTAATTGTATTTAGAAACACAAAGGTGTAACTTGGTAGTAATTAAGCTTAGTAAATTATTCACGCTGTAATTAAAGTAATTACCCACTCGGTGGGGAAAGTAATTCATGAAGCTTGCAATATTAACAAAAAAAGTTTCAAATTCATATTTCGAACATTATTATTGTGCCACGAATGTAGAGTTAATTGCTTTAGTCTTTTTTGTTCGTTATTTTTGGGAAAACCTGTAATTATAAGTAATGTATATTTTATTATTTTTATATAATAATAAACATTAATTTTACTCACATAAACATATAAACTTCGCCAACATCATAGTCGTTACGTCGAACATCGTCAGGAAATTCTTCTGTACTACACGATAAACCATTATGTGATCTCCTTAGATACCGCGTATCACTAGCTAACTAAACACAACGCTCCAATTCTATACCATTTATACGATAGCTAGTATAACAACTGAATTTCTTTCTCTCATCGGTCAAATGAGTTTTTGGCATTAACTTGTTACATTTGATGTTCCTTTTGTGACTAGGAGACTTTCTTATATTTAACTTTTTTATACTGAGCGCTTCTTGATCAAATGGCAGACATTTTGTGACGTCATAGCCTGGGAAAATCAATGCTTTGGGGCATGCGCACATTTTCTCCTTGGCCCATTTCGGAGCGACCGACGCATCACGACCGTGACGGAATTCATTTCATTTTATATTTAACCTTTCACAAAATGGCAGCCATTTTTTATGAATGAATCTATTTAATTCATTCATTACCTTATATTTAGATGTTCGCTAATGTAATTAAGTGGGAATGTTGCAGGTTTTTGTTACTTTATTTGTTTTTTCCTTATTGGAGGGCCATTTACGAGATTGTACTGAAAAAATCGATTACTTACTATCTACTACTATTTATGTTGTATTGTCATGGTTTATTAGTCGGTGTAACCTATAACTTCGTTTTGAAGATGGTTGTTAATGGGGTAGCACTATTGTTAGGCTCAAATATTAAAAAGTGAGCATATGTCTTTAATTACTACAATCCCCAACATACATGTATATCATAACGTCAGATCCCTTGTGAGGTAGACAGAGAATACAAACTTCCAACAGATCCCCATCTTTAATAATATTTGATAGTATTTGATTGATAATAAATTCAGCAATCATCACGAGGATAGGATTAGTAAGCTGAAGTGGCAATGGGCGGGCCACATAGCGCGAAGATCGGATGAGCGTTGGGGCGGAATGATTCTAGAGTGGAGACCACGTATTGACAAGCGCAGCGTGGGACGGCCGCCTGCCAGATGGACCGACGATCTTGTGAAGATCGCGGGAAGTCGTTTTCGACCGGTTACGCTGGAAAGCGTTCGTGGAAAGTGGCCTATGTTCAGCAGTGACAAGTAAAGGCTAAGATGATGAATCGTTTGTATAATAAAGAGTATTACTGATTTCAAAAACTGAGAATATTAACCTACTTGCGTTGCTGTCTGTAGTCTCATCCAAAATTCTTTACTTTTCAAGATAGCCCCGGTCATTCTTCTAATGATTCGTCATTCGTCTTTTGAATTATTAAGGCATCTATTAATCTATTTTATTAAAATGTGGCCCAAGTAGACACCAGGTTCAAGGTTCCGTATATCGACCAGGATAATAAAATATTTTGTGTGTGTGTGTGTATGTGAATGATCTACACTGTTGGCCGCAGGGCCTTTACAGCTTCCCCTGACAACAGGGCGAGCGTGCAACTACTACGATCGACCCAGAAGGGCTAGGGGGCAACTAGCTCAAGAGCGCCTCAAGGAGGAACGGCCTAGGCTTGGGCAGTCGCCTTGGGGGAGGGAATATACTAGGTGTCTCGCCGTGGTGCTCTTCACCGGCCGGCGGGCAAAGGATTCTTTGACCTCGTCGGCGAGGTCGGTGTCTGATCCTGTGTGCGGTATCTGTATCCGAAAGAAGGGATGTAAGAGCATCGGGAGGGTCGGTGAGAACATGCCGCGGACGGCGGTAGCGGCTGACAGGAAGGGAATATAATAAAATATGTCAGATAACAAATTAAAGTAGGCGCCTATTTATGAGCTAATAATAAAAAGATGTCGAAAAAGTGTTATAGACTGCTTAGTCCAATGGTTTAGTGCTTAAGTCTCTCCACCCACTGGATTGAGTAGTCGAAGGTTTGATTTCCGCACGGGACAAAACTTTGTGTGGCTAACGAAGGTTCGTTCGGTCTGGATGTTTGTGCATGTAACTTACATGTTTGTAAACAACCCACGACACCGGAATTCTTAGTATAATCCCATACTTAAAATAAAAACTCTCATAGCAGTTCATATTTATGTCATTTGCAGTACAATACATGAACTATTCATGCAACAATAATTATCTCTGCACACCACAATGCACTCCACGTTTCTCGTTTTAAATTATTTTATACCTACCTGTTAAAAGTATTATAAGCCCATACTGTCCCACTGCAAGGCAAAGGCCTCCCCTCCCTTCTTCCACTCATCTCGGCTTAGTGCAAGCTGCTGCAAGTCCTCTTTCTCTTCGTTACTTGTTAATTTTTTTTTTTTAATTTTTGTTTAACACTGCATTTGTATCTTACGCTATGGGGTACTTATATCCCTCTGGGGTAGGCAGACTGCAGCTGTACTACTACTATAAGTACTTCGCTTTATTATCTTTCATCCATCATTTCATCTTATCTTATCTTATTGTTGGCTTACCGGACCGAGGAGACCTCTGGCGTACTTCGACCCGATGGGATCTTTTGTGCTGTCCTTGCCCTAATGCTCTTACGTACCTGAAGGATCAAATACTCACTGTATCAGGCTGTAGATTTCAGCAGGGGGGCAGAGCCGTAGTTCCTCTGAGTTTGGATAGGCCAATCCCAGTAGCTTCAATCGCCGCGCAGCCAGAGCGACGCAGTGGCAAAGGACGTGCTTCATGGTTTCAGTTTCTGTACCACAGTTCCTGCATACCACGTCGCTGCATAGGTTCATCTTGTGTAGATGTTCTTTCGTGCCATAGTGGCCTGTGAATACTCCAGTTAGTTGCCTTAGTTGTAGTCTACTGTGTTTTAGTAGTCTCATCTCTCATCTCATACATTTCCTTCTATTTAGTGTCCCAACGCCTTGCCCCTTTTCAAACAGACTAATAATTTGATCGTGATAGATTCTCCTACCTATCCGATGCTTCCGAAAAAAATACTAATGTTTAATAATAATAATAATAATATATTTATTTCGGATATTCATCCATACATATGTTAGTAATTACATCGACTCTTAAAACTATTGATAGTAGAACAGAAAACAAAAGAAAACAAAAAAATAAAAAGAAATAATGTTATTTGGCCGCCCGGTTTGACGGCACCACATGTGCGGTGGTCCAGTGCCGCAATATCGGCCCTTCGACCCTCTCCGCCACTGTGCGCAGGACACTGTTGGGGCTGGCGCGCACTCGCCTCCACAGGGACGCGATCCGCTTTCTAATTATCGCGTAGAAGTCATCTATACGTGCTTCCGCGAACATCCCCGAGGCGCTGCAGTACCTCGGCAACCCCATCAATGCCCTAAACGCGTTGTTATATTGTACGCGCAGGACGTCGCCAGCCCTTCTAGTATAGTTGATCCACAGACTGCAGGTGTAAAACGTTTGGCAAAAGGCTCTAAACAAGGTTAGTTTTACACCATTGGTACACTTTGCAAATCTGCGGATCAACATATTACTTCTCCCTGACAACGCCCTACGCTCTCTCTCCAGGTCCAGGTCATCATTCTGGTTTGCGGTGACCCAGTGTCCCAGGTATTTAAATTCCGACACTAACTTAAGTGGTGAGCCTCTTATCATTACCGGCGGAACCGAAGAATATTCTTTAGTCCCCGCCCTGAAAACGAGTAGCTCACTTTTGTCGGCATTATACCTAAGACCATGGGCCTCCGCATACCTCTCACAAATCCCTACCAGTTTTCTTAAGGCACTGATTGAGGGGCTCAGCAGTCCATATCGTCTGCATAACTTATATTGTTTACAAATATACCACCTATAGAGCAACCTATTTTGGCGCTGGTGAGCTCCTCAATCAGCCGGTTAACGTAGAGTTTAATGTCAGACCGAAACGTCGGTATCGGCTGTTCGGCTCCGGCAAAATGGGCCGATGATTTGGCGCAAGCAGAAGGTTTTTAGCAAGCACTGAAAATAACGATCTATTACGATTTACGACTTACGAATGCTTTTAAGTAAATAAATATTATAAATAAAAATCTTTGTGTTATTATTTTTGAGTTAAGTTAATCTCTCATCTCGTTAAGTTAATACAGTCAACATAACTGTTTATAAATGTAGCCAATCATGAACCAAATTTCTACCGTCGTCCTTCTTCTTCGGCTTCAGCTTCGACTTCGGCCTAAAATCGACCTTCGGTCGGAAACTAATAATATTATAAATTCCGAAGTAACTCTGTCTGTTAGTATGTCTGTTACCTTTTCACGCCCAAACCGCTGAACAGATTTTTTTCAAATTCGCCAAGGAAATAGATTTTATCCAGGAGAAGGACATACGCTACCTTTTGTCTCAAACAAAACCTGGAGGGTAGAGAAATACACGCCTTAAAATACCGCGAACGAGGTTGCTGGTATCGTCGAACCAGAGGAAAACTCAATCTACAAACATTAAATTGTTGAGGAGGTCGAAATAAAATGAATAATTGGCATTGTAAATCAGTGTATTAAATAACTTTTCAAGCTTTTAAATTTATCATCATTTCAGCCTATACTTGTCCACTGCTGAACATAGGCCTCCCCAATCGCTTTCCAGCGTAACCGGTCCGATGCCACCTGCGTCCAACGACTTCCTGCGATTTGCACAAGATCGTCGGTCCATCTGGCAGGCGGCCGCCCTACGCTGCGCTTGCCAATACGTGGTCTCCACTCTAGAATCTTTCTGCCCCAACGCCCGGCCGATCTTCGCGCTATGTGGCCCGCCCATTGCCACTTTAGCTTGCTAATCCTGAGGGCTATGTCGGTGACTTTGGTTCTTCTACGTATCTCCTCAGTCCTGATTCGATCACGTAGAGAAACGCCGAGCATAGCTCTTTCCATAGCTCGCTGAGCAACTCTGACCTTTTTTATAAGACCTATTGTAAGAGACCACGTCTCAGATCCGTATGTCATCACTGGCAACACAACAACTTAAATTTATCAGTCAACGTTAAATATCTTTAGATATATATTTTCATAAAAACTTGAATGAACACTGAACACTTCAATGTTTTTTTATTTAAGTCAATATTGCCGAAATTTTAGATTGGATAGTTTACTTTTATGCAGGCGATGTTGGGTAGTTAATTATTCGTTTTCGCAAGTATCGCCGTTATCGAAGAGCTATGATAACCTTCTTGCTTCATTCTCTGAACACGGACACTAATTAAGTTATCGTGTTCATCAAAACAAATAACATGACCTCAATTTGATTGATCTATTTTGTTTAGAGATCCTACGGCCACCTTCCGAAATTCATCAGCAAAATCAGAATACCATCTTGGACTATAGTATTACCGTATTATATAGTCTATCTATCTATCTATCTATATCATCACGCCAGATCCCTTACGGGGTAGGCAGAGAGTACAGAGTTCCAACAGGCTCTTTCCTTACATACCTCTCTGGCTTCCTCTACTCTCATAGTTCGTCTCATACACGCTCGCCGGTTACGGTTATTATATAGTAATATGCATATATGTAACTACTCAAATATGGCGCGCTATCTTTACGGAACAAACATTGTAGAGAATTCCCCAAATCGCAGGGAATCCCAAGTAGATTGGGGATTTTGACATATTAGGCAAAAAATTATTCAATTTACATAACTTGTTTCTATTTTCTAACTATATTATGTCCTGAGAATTTACTAAGTGCGATCTGGATGCCACCTCTTGAACAAACTATGAGGTTTAGTCACGCGGGATCAATTTACATAAATGGAAGAATTTAATTAATTGAAAATTTTGTTTTATGCAATATGTATAAGAGATTTCGGAAAATGTAGTTTACTTATTTTTATTTTACTCAAACAAGGACCTACCTATACAGCGTATATAACACGTGACTCTTTTAAAGCTTTTCTCGCAAGAATTAGGTAACATGTGGCAAGGGGCCACTCGCGTTGTTTTTGTTGCGGGTTCAAAGACAATTAAAGCGCATCCCGGGACACCCCCAGGTTCAAACCTTGGTGTCATTTAAGGAGACCATTGTGGATCCTGGCTTACAGGTGTTACAATGGTGGGAATGTGTGGCAGGCTTCGTCCCAATTAAAAAAAAGTTCACCTTTGCCACCCATGCTTGGGGAATATAGGCACGACAGTGTTTATATATTTATTTTTATTTATTTAAATTAAAGTTTTTTTGTTTCGTTTTAGGTAAATCGGAGAGCATTGTAAGAGGAATCGTTCTAGAAGGTATTAAATTAAAAGGAAACTTAACACACCTGGCTAACATCAGAAAGTTCGTCCGAGGAAGGATTTAGACGGTTTGAATATTTCATTCCTATAGATCATTCAAAAGAAATAAGAGTCAGATATTTATAATTCAAATATTTGAATAGTGACATAAATATGTATTTTTTGTATTCAGACTTTTATATTATTGTTTTATTTAATAACAAACTATATTTAAATTACTTATATAAGTACATTCAAATGCCTAATCACACCTTTTGAGCTTGTCTAAAGAAGTTGTTAATCACTCGTAACATTGAAGTATTAAAATATTTTAGTCGAAGTAACCAATGTGGCGTAAAAAGATAGCGCCCTCATTTAATTTCTTCCTTTTGGTCGCACTGCACTTATATGAATGGATATTTTTAGGTTACTGTGGCGCCGTGTGGTTCCTGGCTGCCGTGTGGTTCCCGGCTTAGAACGACTTTTTATTTTACGACCAAAAACTGCGCTCGCCAACCCGCCTGCCAAGCGTGGCGAGTATCGGACCCCCCCCCCCCCCCCCCAATCAATATTATGGAAGACTAGGAACAGGTGTACTGCATATAGGCAGCTCAATGGACAGATATTGAAGTCCTTGCGACACAATTTACGATCCTTCAATACCAGGCGTATTGAGGAGACCATAGCACAGAACAAGGGCTCTAAAGTGTTAGCAAGAGACGCGTCTATTGGGCAAAGCCAGTTGACGAAGCTGAAGACGGATGACGGAAACGTAGCGTCGAATAGGTCAGAGGTGCTCAGGGAGATAGAGAGGTTCTATGGGCAGTTGTATACCTCAGTAGCTGAACCTGTTGTTGACTTGGTAAAAGACCCAAGAGCCAAGCTAACCCGACACTACACTGAAGATATCCCGGACATCAGCCTGTACGAGATTAGGATGGCTCTCAAACAACTCAAAAATAACAAAGCGCCGGGCCAAGACGGAATTATCGCAGAGCTTCTGAAAGCGGGCGGAACGCCGGTACTTAAAGTCCTTCAGAGGCTGTTTAATTCCGTCTTGCTCGAAGAGAAAACGCCGGAAGCATGGTACAAGGGTGTGGTGGTACTGTTTTTCAAGAAAGGTGATAACACTTTTCTAAAGAATTATAGGCCCATCACACTGCTGAGCCATGTTTTAAGTTGTTTGTTTGTTTTTGAGAGACATCACGAATCGTCTCGAACGCAGGTTTGATGACTTCCAGCCTCCCGAACAAGCCGGTTTCCGGAAAGGCTTTAGTACAATATATATGTGATATACGCTGCGGAAGATTATACAGAAGACCGAGGAGTATAATCGGCTACTATGCTTGGCGTTTGGGGACTATGAGAAAGCCTTCCATTCAATCGAGACTTGGGCGGTTCTTAGATCTCTCCAGCGATGCCGCATTGACTATCGGTATATTGAACTGTTGAAGTGCTTGTATAATAACGCCACTATGTCAGTCCGAGTACAGGGGCAGTGCACGAAGGCGTCCCATAAAAAGAGGAGTAAGACGGGGAGACGTCATTTCTCCGAAACTGTTTACGGCTACCTTAGAGGACGCCTTCAAGCTCTTGGAATGGCAAGGACTTAGCATCAACATCAATGGCGAATATATCACTCACCTTCGATTTCCGATGACATTGTGGTCGTGGCGCAGTCGCTGGAAGATCTAGGACGAATGCTCGGTGACCTCAACAGAGTATCTCAACAAGTGGGTCTTGGACATGGACAAAACGAAAATAATGTCTAACGTCCATATCGTACCCACCGCACTCACCGCTAGGAACTCTACTCTTGAAGTTGTCGACGAATACATTTACCTGGGACGGGTAGTCCGGTTAGATTAGGTTAGGCTTACTCGGCTGGGCAGCGTTCGGGAACTGCGCAACATCTTCTCATCCAAAATACCTCAGTGCCTTAAGACTTAATTTTTTAGTCCATGTGTGTTACCAGTGATGATACATGGATCAGAGACGTGGTCTCTTACAATAGGTCTCATAAAAAAGCTCAGAGTTGCTCAGCGAGCTATGGAGAGAGCTATACTCGGCGTTTCTCTACGCGATCGAATCAGGAATGAGGAGATTCGAACCAAGGTCACCGACATAGCCCTTAAGATTAGCAAGCTTAAGTGGCAATGGGCGGGCCACATAGCGCGTAGATCGGACAGGCGTTGGGGCAGAAAGATTCTAGAGTGGAGACCACGTATTGGCAAGCGCAGCGTGGGACGACCGCCTGCCAGATGGACCGACGATCTTGTGAAAATCGCAGGAAGTCGTTGGATGCAGGTGGCATCGAACCGGTTACGCTGGAAAGCGATTGGGGAGGCCTGTAGGTCTACCATGAAAGTTTCAATCCGAAACTTCGGAGCCGAACGATACACGAACGAAATACGATGCGTGTACCTACCATGAAGTTGCATCGGATTTATTTCTTTCGGTCGGGCACCATAGACTATGTTCGTGAATGAATGACAGATGCGAAGTATGTTTCCGTTTACGAAAAAAGTAATTAATAAATGAAGTAGTATAAACCATCCAAATAAAAAGTGCATTTGTTTCTAATCAGGTACATGGTAACTTATGAACATCTCAAGTTAGTCGTGTAAAATTATTAAATGTCAAACTGTCATAATGACATAAAAGCACGAACTATGCATATAGCATTCCAAAATTTCGTAGATTCCTTTAAAATCGAAATGGCGCAATAAACAATGTCATGGTTGCTAAAGAATTCGATGCGAGTTCGGTACCCACTACTAATGGTATTTTCTTTTTGTTTGTACAATTTTTGTATTTTGTTATTAACGCCAACAAAGGCTATTTGGTATATAAAAGCAACTCGACAAGAATTATTATAAGAGTCATCGCAACCTAGGCGGATGCCCTTCTGCTTTCGATCTTTGAAAGGATTTATAGAAAAATCGTGTTTTTCCGTATGTTCGTACTCTATGTTAGAATAGCAATAATCATATTATAAAAACACCATATAATTCAGTTTGAACGCATTTATTGCTTTAAGATATCAACAAAATATCCATTAAACCATTCGTGTTTATATTTAAACAGCTAAAGAATTAAAATTCGTACTTACCAAAGTATCAAGTTACTTCTTTAGTTTTCGTATAATTGAGGTTAAAATCACGAAAGAAGTGCTCAAAAAATGCCGAAACTTCGTTTGTACGAATCACTTCATGGTAGCATTTTACGACGGACGAAACGTCACAAGCCGTTTTCGGGACCGATTTCGGAACGAAAGCACTTCGTGGTAGGAATCGCCCAAAATTTCGATCCGAAACTTCGGAATTACGTTTCATGGTAGACCTACTGAAGTGTAGGCTGCGATGACTGTGGCAATACCATGCCATCCTCCTATGTCAAGTTACGTTTTGTTTGTACCAAAATACAAACAGTAAAGTATTGTGTCATTATTAATGTTCTTAATCATTTAATAATAAAACATTTTAAATCATGAGTTTTGTGTTATAAATAGTCCTAGCTTAACTAATGGATGACTGAAAATAGCGAATTAAAAATATATTTAGTAAGTGGAATTTATCAATCAGTTGTCAAACGCCTTAACTCACAACGCGTAAACAAAACGTGACTAATAACAACAAGAAAGCGTGTATGTGATATTCACGATTTTTAAATAATTATTTGATTTCCATTAAAACTATTACACTGGCTTTTCAACCATGTCGCTGAATCCTTTAAATGGTACGTATTTTTTTATAGAAAGTGCAACGTTTTTGTTTAAATTTCTAACATAACCTATAAAATATCTGTGTGCACAATTTTATTTTGTTTTCCAATGAATTCCACCGAATAGCTTCATATTCACCAGAATAGCTTAGATATGTCTCAATAACATTTGACGATATTGTAAGTTTCTTGCAAAACTCGTACATATTACACAAGATATTTATCAGTAATTTATTTTTCTTAGTTTATAATAAACTATTATGTGTACATACATTTCTATTTCACAAAACTGATCCTACTTAATTCTTTCTAATATTTGGAACACATGGTAAAACAACATTTAAAAGGCAAGATACAAATCAAGTCATACTAATGTATGGGTGCTGCTGGTGAGGACTGGTTCGTCCATAATGTTCCAATAGGTTATTTGTAGTACTGTTGTATTATCTCGTTCCGCATCACACGAGCTATAATTATAAATTTTGATCATTCTCATTATTTGTAACTTTTTTTAATTTTATTTTAAAAAAACTCGCCCACTCTAGGATTGATTCCTATATTGTTGGTATGTTTACAAACATGATAATTCACATACACAAATACCCAGACCGAAACAAATAATTGTGTGTCACACAAAGATTTATCCTGTGCGAGAATTGAACTAGTATTAGACACAGTGGGTGGGGCGGCTTAAGCTCTTAACCACTGTGCTTAATCATCCGTCATTTTGTCACATTACCATTACAATTACTTTTTACTGCATACCTTTATAATCTTTACTTAAGCACAGCAGTATAGCTCATTCTGCACTTTTCTCCCATACCCAATGTATGAAATGTACATAAAAAATGTGAATCTCATTTTTAAAAGAGTAACCTTGTAGGTACTTGCCCTTCATCTCCACAGGAATGACATTTCAAATAGGTGATAGAGTCTTAATTATCACTAGCCTTCTTTCTTAACTATTATAAGTACCTTTTTTATCTATATGAATAAAAAACTTTTCATTTGATTTGAAACAATTATTCTACAATATATAGGTATATAGTTCTTTTACATAACTGTTGCTTTTCTGAATTTCAGAACTAAAGCGCCGTTTAGATGATAATACAACACCACTACCGAAAAGGTTATGTTTAGCTAAAAATGTAGTTAGCTCCCACCATTTTCCCACGGCACCTAAGGAGAGGGTGGTGGGTGACTGGCTGTACACTCTTACAGACAATAATAAATTACCTGGAAGTGAGTTGAAGAGTGTACTGGATTGGTTGTCTGTGGTTGACGACTTGACTAGTGAACTGAAGGGTCGATTGATACAGGTAAATTCCTTGAATAAAATTGGCATCAATATATTTTAAACATTAATTAAGAAGATAATATTAAATCACAAAGAAACAAGACAAGTTTTATACCTTCGTTGTATTGGTTTTGACAGCATGCTATAATTATATAGAAGCGGCCCCAAATGGGACCAATTTGCGCCATTAAGTTTTATACCTATAAAATAAAAAAATAAACACCATCATGCCTCTATCTCAAGCGGGGGTTGCTGAGGTGTACTTTGTACACTCAATTTTAGCTGACGAGTTCCAGGCACAATTCTACAATCTGTACTTATACAGAAACTTTTTCGATAGAAAAACAACACACAAATACAATAATATTAGCCCTTTTTTTTACGAGGGCAAATGCCTAACGCATACCCCCGGACGGAGGACACGGCCGGGTGGTTATGCGGGGCTTGCACCCATTAAAACCCCTCGGCGTCCTACTGCCCTTTTGCCGGAACACAGGAATCGTCACCAGCATGACCTCTGTGGCATCGGCGGGCTCAGTACCGCCTTTTGGAGGCTGTGCGGACCCAGCGCTTTTACGGCGCGGGCCTGCTAAATGCTAGGACGCCGGTGTGCCCTCCCCGACGCCTACGTCGTTCCGGGCGTATTCCCTGCGCCTTCGCCCAACGCGCCGTCTGCGAGCGGGATTGGAGAACGTCTCCTCCCTCACCCGCTCTACCTCCTCCTTAGCGGATGCATGCCGCCCAGGCGCTCTCGCTCCTAACCATGGATGATATCACGGTCGGGAGCGATAGCTCCTGTCCCCCGCAACGAGCGCTCCGGCGAGCCGGCTACGCTCGTCATCCCATGCCGGGCACACAACATGTGCGCCGCCGTGTCTTCCGGGACCGAACAATGGTGGCAGCGCTCTGCCTCCTCACGACCGATCCGTCACTTATACCGCCCGAAGTAACTATGCCTGACAGTACCTGCGTCAGACGGTACGTGAGGACGCCGTGTCGTCGCCCCAGCCACTCCCAGAAGACCGGCAGCAGCGCAGCGGTGATGGCGTGACCGGCAGTGGATATAGGCCCTAGTCAACCACGCTTTCCCAGTGCGGGTTGACGAACTTCACACACCTTCGAGAAACTTTTAGGCATGCAGGTTTCCACGATGTTTTCCTTCACCTTTAAAGCCAGTGATACTTAATTTTATATACTTACATGCTTTCGAATAGACAGAGGTGCGTGCCTGAGTTTGAAGCCGAGGCTCCTGACTTTGCAGTCCAACGGTCTAACCACTAGGCTATCACTTGCTTGGCCAATTTTAATTTATTACTTATATTTTTCAGATCGTATTTCAATACATACAAAAGAATCCAATACAAAATACTGATGTAGAATACATTGTAGCTTTCTTAGAAAACACCAAAATCTCCTCACAGTTAAGCGTACAAGCAGATGATTATCTAATTATAACAATCGCTTTACTACAATACCTACGTAATGATGAAAATAATTTTAACTTGAGTCAAAGAATCTTAAACAACTACACAAAATATTACAGAGAATCTAAGAAAAAATTAGAATTTATCATCAAACTACTGAACGAAGAAAACATTGAAACTATCTTTAGTTATTTAAATACAGAATGCCGAAAAACCGTTATTGATGTATGTCAAAACATACTATTTCCTATAAACAAGAGAACATTTTTCATAAGTTTCCTACAGACTCTAATACGGAAAGATAATTTGGAAGAATTAATTGCAGAAAAAGGAGATAATATACAATCCGTAATTAAAATCATGAATACATTCTTTGAGTACCCGAAAAGCCGTTCAGAGAATAATAATGAATTTCTCTGCAACTTTATTGATGTATTTGTCAGTTGTTTCCATAGTGAGAGTCAATTGATCTTCGCTTTTTACATAATGGTAGCTAATGTTCTTAATATGGAACAGAATTTCATAATACCAGCAATGAGTTTGAATAAAATCATTGAAGATGATGCGAAGGCGAAAAGAGGTTTATTCTTAATCATGCTTGAAGTTCTGTTACGTAATGAAGTTGATATAAACATACGTCTAACAGATACTTTCGGTGAAAAGATATCCAAAGTTGAAATAAAGAAAAATTTCACACAATTCCTTCAAGCTGTTATGATGGGGCAGCTTAAATTAGAAGGAAAACCTGATAAAACTACATTGCAAATAATAAAAATATCTTTAAAACTAGACCCACTATTAATTGAGCAGAAAATGAATGAGATTCTACCGCCAATAATGGCGGCAAAAAAGAATAATTCAAATTTAGAATCATATTCCGAAATGTTAAATTGTTTATTGGAAATTTCATTCAAATTGAGTAGAGGAACTATTTTTATTAATCAAATTCTACCACACATTAAAAATTATTTGGAAGCTTGCAACACTGAACAGTTTGAATACAAACAGAAATTTAATGAGAGTTTTGAGAATGGAATGGATTGTGATAAAATTAAAAGTAAATTGATTACCGGTAGTGACATATTTCCAGAGCAATGTGTTAATTTATATGGAAAATTGACTTCTGAACTGATGTTCAGACAAAATAAAGAACTACTGGAGTTGCTACAGAAAAATGTTGAGGAACATTGTTTGATGATGCTTGAAGAAGGATTTGTTAGTAAGTTATTTATGTGATAATAAGATCTAATCTCTCTCTCTCTAAGATCTATCTAATCAGTTAGACCATAACCAAAGTAAGCAATATAGCACTTAATTTGCTAAACTTAAATGGTAGAAAGGTTCTAGAGTGGCGATCATGCACTGAATGGTTTATGTAGACCAGTCAGGACTTGCACACGGTAGTCTAATGACTTGGTAAAAGTCGCGGGTAAAAGTTGGATGCGTATATTTTAGTACGATCTCAAAAAAAATGCTAATCTTCGTATTCGCAATAACTAAACTTATAATCAACCTTAAACTAAACTGTAATTAGTTCCAAAATTGAATCCAAAAATGCACCCTTTTTAAAGGATTCCAACTTGTTTTACAGGCCCATCTATTATAACGTTAACAGAAGTATTGTCAGCCATTTTGTCGGCGTTCCTAAATTATAACAAGATGGCGGACCATACAGTACCAATGAACATTGCTGAAGATTTTTGGAATATGTACAAGAAATTTGAAAAGGACTCGTTGTCGAGATTCGGGGAATGTGTACTAAAGCTTAGTTTTGTAAGTACCGGTGTATCACCATAACCAGCGATGATCTGAGCTCCAGGATTTTAAAATAACGGACAAGTGCGAGTAAGACTTGCGGAAGGTTCCGCACAAATTCCACTATGGTGCTATTTAAAATTTTGTGATTCCTCGTGAATGGGAAGTACCATAGAGTTTAGTTGAGTGATTATACACGTCAATAATTTGTGATGGCATTGACTTAGAATCTTAAATATTTTACACAGACAAGTAACCGTAGACCTTAATATTCGACATGCATTTCAACTTGATACCTCTAATTATTGTTGAGAAAAATGTTTTTGTGTCTGTTTAAACTGAACCTTTCATAGCATTTACTTAAGAGAGTAAGCCTATTGCCACGACAGGCTGTGTAAACTTAAAGGAACAGACGAACTACTATTTGATCGATGTTAAATAGGTTTTACGAGACAGGACAAGGAGGAAATAATACATGTTTATACGATAAAATACAAAACAAGGTGTAAAAACAAACTTAAACAATATAGTTTTAAGTTTTTACTCCGCCTAGAGACCGTTGACCTGAATAATTATTCCTGAGGAAAATGGTCTTAACCATCAGAAAGACAGAACACCTCGTCTTTTTCAACGGCTTTTCCAACGGTAATGCTGCAGTGCAGTAAGCACTTTCCAATAAAAAAATACTGGTAATCGTATGTTTCATTCCAGCGCGTTGAAAAACCGCCCTTGCAAACGATAGGTTAGGGTTCTGTTTTGGCTGGCACGGAACCCAAAAATTATCTCGTTTCCATGGACATCTATCTAAATGTACATTTTCAACACAATTTCAGAATCCACCACTCGTCCTATCATTTCTAAAACTATGCGTTAGTTTTTCACAATTCAAACTGTTGAATATCAAGTACAGTCACACAAAGTTGGAAATACCACAAGAATTTGATACATCGGAGGTTTTCGACTTGACACTGTTGTTGCCGTGTTTGAGTGCCGAGCAATGGACTGCGCTCGCTACGAAGATTGAGGCTGACGAAGCGGTGATATTATTGGTATGATTCTTACGTTGCTTTCTTTACACATAAAATGTTTAATAATAATATTATTAGCCCTGGTAAGAATCTGCCCCACTGTTGGGCACGGGCCTCCTCTCAAACTGAGAGGGTTTAGGCTATAGTCAACCACGCTGGCCCAGTGCGGGTTGACGAACTTCACACGCCTTTGAGAAACTCCTAGGCATGCAGGTTTCCTCACGATGCTTTCCTTCACCGTTAGAGCGAGTGATAGTTAATTTTCAATACGCACTTGCTTTCGAAGACAGAGGTGCGTGCCTGGGTTTGAACCCGAGACCTCTGACTTTGCAGTCCAACGGTCTAACCACTAGGCTATCACTGCACTGCACATTAAGTTTTTAGATTTACGCAAATATTACAAGTGAAACATAACGACTTTTTATGTAATATAAAGCGCTTGAAACGTCGGGAACATGAAATCAATATAAACCGCGATTAATTCCGTCAAAAGTAGTTTTTTTTTAATTGCTCTCATCATTTCGTTTGCTTAATGGTTTGTCTAAGCTTAGCGATAATCAAGCCGCCCGCCGAGATCTCAGACATGCTACATAAATTGTTTGTATTACAAATTACGAAATCTTTTTTCGTAACCCTTTATCATGTTGGGAAAATTTCTCTCTCATAATCGTTCTAGAAATTCCATGATAGTAGACCACACCATTATAATTTTACTTTTTATTTCAGGATAACCTACTCCTCGCTAAATCGCTGGCAATTCAATTAATAACAATATCAAACTCACACGAAAATCCAAACCAATCCATAGCGCTAACTAAAACTCATTTGATCAAACAATTAAATTCAAACCCAAACATCTTGCAAAACGATTCTTTCTGTAGAATGTTATTCTCTAATTTGGATACATTGCAGACAAAAACATTGGCCAAATGTTTGGTCAAACTACATTTAGGTGATCCAGAGCTGAATATATTAAAAGTAGATGCAGTAGCCAATAACAGAGTATTATTGAACTCATTAGTATTGGAAACAGCTAGAAATATATCGAAATGCTTTGAAAATGGCGATTCACTGAGCAAAGCTTTAAGTAAAAGTGATTTTAATATTGTATTGTTTTTGAAAGATGTCGATATCAAGGAGTATTTTAGTGAGTTATCTTTAAAACCTGAAGTACAAGACACAACCAAAACATGTATTGAAATTCTGAAACAATTGCAGATTCATTACTTAGAAGAAAACTACCAATTGGTAGTAATCATTACAGTACTGGCAATAAAAAAGTGTTGCCATACGAAAAAGATAAAACGCAACATCGATTACTTATTACAAAGCATTTACGAATTAAGTTTACAACAACCTGATTTATATCAGATCTTCCCCGCTGAGTACATTTTCTCTTTCGACGATAAAATATTGTTAAATCTATTAACTTTGAATATAAAAACTTCAAATACATATTTAATAATCAAAAATGTGCTGGAATTGGCTGTGAAAAGAGTTCGGGCGGACAGCGATATAATTAAAAATATAGTTGAATTAATTTTAGTCAAAGACAGTAACAATTCATCTAATATAGCCTCATTTAGCGATATGAAATTCCAAATTACATGTATGATCCTCCCGTTAATTGTTAAACAAAAGAAATCAATAACTGCAAGCGCATTCAGATCTATATTAGCCGATCTACAAGAGAAACTACACAAAAAACTGTTGGAATCGTTTAAAAATATTGATTTTAGTAATTATTTGTTGAATGACATGAGCAACCCTGAAGACAGTGTGGTAGAATCCGAGATTAACGTGGCAATACTGAACGCGATGGCGGCCCATTCGTTAACGTTGTCGAAGTACTGCGAATCTAATGAAACTGATGAAATAAAGAATTTGGAATGTATTTGGTCGGGTCTGGAATGCTTTATACACATTGCTGTAAGTATAATATCTGTACTGCTAACGCGATGACTGCTTCGTTCGTCTAGTGGCAAAGCGGATCGCTTTGTGATCACGAGGTCCTGGTTCGAATCCTACATCGGACAAATGTAGTTTTTCTAACGAAAACTTCCTAGTATGAGTCCGGAGTCTGAAATTGTGCCCGGTATATGGCAATAGGCTCGCCCCCTATTACATGGGACCTAACATCTTCGGCGAAAAGTGGGTATACTCAGTACACCGCTGCCACTCCCGCTTGGGGAATATAGGCGTGACGGTGTTTTGTTTTTATATAGATACCATAGAAGCAATTAGCCCAAAGGGGATGTTTAGACTTTTGGAACACAATTCATACTAATGATGGTTTGGTGTAGTGGTTTGTGCTTAGGTCACTTGGATCAATGGTTCGAGCTCTGCAGGGGAACACCCGAGACCCACAATTCTTATTTGTTTTGTTATTACATCTTAGTGTTTGGTTTTAATTAACTTCGTTTGTAAACTTACCTACGACACAGATTTCTTTAAAATAAGTGCTTTATATGCTTCTCTTAATACTAAGGAAATAATATCTATTATCTATCTATCTATCTATCTATCTATAACCTCACGCCAGATCCCTTGCGGGGTAGGCAGAGAGTACAGAGTTCCAACAGGTTCTTTCCTTACATACCTCTCTGGCTTCCTCGACTCTCATAGTTCGTCTCATACACGCTCGCCGGTTACGGAGACTTGACTTGCCCTTCAGGTAAGACTCGGTCTATTTGGTCATGGTAACATAGTCTATGTCTTCCCCGGTACCTACATCCTTCCACTTTCGCATTGTATATCTGTTTTGTCTTTCTTTCTTCCGACATTCTTTATATATGCCCCAACCAACGGAACATACCCTTTCTCACCTTTACACCGATACTATCTTTCATACCTACACGCTTCATTGATATGGTAAGTAAATATACTCGGAATCATTTTAATAGGTCTATTCTATACACATTATTTTAGAATTTGCGCAAAAACTCATATCAACATTTATAATTCCAGATAAAATCCATAGAAAGTCCAACATCCAAACCTCAGCACATCGAATCGTCGATCCAGTATCTTAATATCATACTCCGATATATAAAAAGACTAGAAACTCACAGCATTTTTCAAGAAAAAGACAAGTTATTCTTACAAATATGGAAAGCTGTTAAAACTAGAATGTTTATGTTCTATGAGGAAAATAATAAGAAATTGAGTAACAGTTGTTTAGAAGATATCAGTGTAACGTTAAAGTTTGCATGTGAATTGGCTTCTGTAGAGAGTTTTGGAACTAATTTCATTGGGGATTTAACGAATTTAGTTATAATGAAGGTAAGGCAACTTGAAAACTATACTACAACGCTTCTAAGTTGTAAATATTTATTTATTATTATAAGAAAAAAAAAATAGTTTTTACGTTGTTCAAGGTTTTCGAATCCACGATGATTTCCTATAAAAAGTATGGGCTTTTTTTACGATTTTTGACTTTTCTAGTACTCCAACCTAAATTAGTCCAATAAAGGTTTTTGATCCTGATAAGGAACAGGATTGATTGGCATCAAAAAAGTATTGATGTAAATCGCCCATGTTCTTGCTGACTGTATATATTTTTCAATATCTCTAAATGGAGCTTAAAATGTCGCAAAAAATTAAGGATAGTCTCTCCGTTTTCCTGGAGCTACAAAGGTTAAGGTTGAGACGGTTCCCTTACACCCCATCTCAAAAATCCAACCTATACAAGGTGTAACTTAATAAACGCAAGACCTGAAAGTAGTTCTAAATCGGTAACTGAATTGATTCCAACGATTTTTAATGTATCTTACATTTTTTTTTTTTTTGCAAAAAATGCTTTTACTTCTTCAATGCGCTATAAAAAAATAAACTTATTCTTTATTCGGAGCAATAATGCGATTTCAAATGCATTCCTAAAACGTATTTCTCAAACCGGACACATACACGTGCAAGTATTATTGATAATTGGGGTATAAAAGTCCTTAAAAAAAGGGTAAAACTTTTAATTTTGGAAATGTGGTTATTGTTTTGAATTAAAGAAGCAATTCTCTAGTCGGGGTGTCTGAGGTCTTGCGTTTATTATGTTACAGCTTGTATAGATGTCAGTCACATTTATTAAAAATTCATTGCTAATAAATCACACATTTTTTTTGTCTCTGTTACAAGATTATGAATTGTTCTATCTTGTATAATTCCAGAAATCACCACAAGCAATAGCCGAGACAAGCACTGATGTTACATCACGAAAATTATTCAAATTCCTCTGGCTCCAATGCCTCAAAGCCAACATCGTCGGCCCCAAATGTGTTGCCATGTCAAAATTAATGTACCGCACTTGTAAGAATTTAAGAATATGGATACGGCAACACTACGAACCGGATGACAGTGTTGCTAGGTACAGTGACATTTCGACCGAAGACGATGGTAGAAAATTAAATGTGAAAATAATAAAAGTGGATGATATTATTTGTGAGTTATTGAGATTGGATTTGGATGCGTTATCTGAACTTCTTTTAGCCGCAAAGAAGGTAATTACAGCATTTTACGAACTTTTAATACTAAAACTGTGTCTACCGTATGTACTACAACGGCTAATTGTGAGTGTATTATGCAGACCCACTTTTCGCCGCCATAGTGCCCAATATGGGGGCGAGCCTATTGTTCAGGCACAATTCCAGACTCTTAGACTGATACCAGCAATTTTTAATGGAAAATCTACACTGTCGTCACTACGCACATTATTCGCCGCTAAACCAACAAAATGGTTATAAGCGGTTGAACGGAACGGACGGGATTTGGACACTTAGACCTTGGATTCATCATCATCAGCTTCATCAGCCTATAGCAGTCCACTGCTAGACCTTGGATTCAAACCTAGGAACTCGTGATCGCCATCCACGTCGTGTTATTGCGATTGTTCCCAAAACTCTCTCCATAGCAGTCCGGAGAATAAAATCGTAGTTGGTATTATTGTCTATCTATCTATAACCTCACGCCAGATCCCTTGCGGGGTAGGCAGAGAGTACAGAGTTCCAACAGGTTCTTTCCTGGTATTATTGTATCTTTAAAAAAAAAGTATGTTGGCTCGTTATTATATTGGGTAGTAATATCATCGGCGGAAAGTGCGTGTAGACAGAACGCCTCTGCCTCTCGGGCTTGGGAAATATAGCGTTTACATTTTTTTTTGACAATCAACTTTCGTATATAATTTTCTTAAAAAAAAAACATAGCCCGACGCTAGGAATAATTCTGTGTCGTCGGTGCGTTAACAAACGTGAGATTTACATAAAATACGACGGTCACAGCCGGAGGTCCGAAAAAAATTCTATAGAGACTATTTATTACGTTTAATTATTACAAAGTATTAGAAATTAGGGGAGTTTTGGCGGGAAATCGAAGAGTGAAGTCGTCAATTTGTTTTGATTTTACAAAATCTTGTGTTATTTCGAATTATAATATGTAATGTTGGTGGAATATTAACCATTATGTATTGTTATATATGCACAAGTGAAGGTAATAGTAACAAAGTGATAAAACGTACCTTTTCGATTACCCTCAAAACGGCCGTTGCAATTGGTATGTAAAGTATCCATCGCTTTACTATCCAGGGTGGGGCACTTCATCAATTTCATAATCATCCTTGTCATCAAGTTCATCGGGAAGTTGAATTAATTTTGAAATGAATATTCTTAATACTTGACATTGGCAAAATACGCGTCGTCGTCATGCCATAAACATAAAAAAGTATTAGAAAATACAGCATGTCACAATTGGTCGATGGATGTACAAAAAAATCTTTAAAAAAAAACCACTTCAAAAAGCAAAAAATAAATATTTGAAGTCGGTACCGGTTAGTGTAGTCGGTTACTTGGCACCGACTTCAAATATTTACTTTTTGCTTTTTTAAGTCGGTTTTCTTTTTTTAAAAAGATTTTTATTTCACAATTTTAAGTGACAAGTGAATTAGTTACTAATATTTATATACCTGTATTATATAATATTGCTGAGTTGTACAGCAAGGTACCTACAGGATTGATATAATAACCATAATAACGGAATCTATACATCCGTGCTATTCGCCGTTAAGGAGTCCCCTGGTGTATCTTCAAAGTCCAAAGTTCAATACCGATTTCATTAAAATGAGACCACCTCGAAACTATATTTAACCCAACGTCATAAAGAATCATCAAAATCAGTTGATAAATTAAGACGTTATAAAAAACACAGACGAATTGTCAACCTACTCCTTTTTTGAAGTCGGTTAATATTCTGATTAGTTCTATGGCAGGGTAGGTACCCTGCCATAGAACTAATCAGGATTGACCCATAATATCTCAATCTACGCATTCGTATTGTTTGTCGTTAAGGAGTTCCCTGGTGTATCTTCCAAGTCCAAGGTCCAATACCGATGAAATTAAAATGGGACCACCTTGGAGCTATACTGAACCCAATGCAAGAAAATCATCAAAATCGATTCATAATTGGCGGAATGATCGCGTAACATACAAAAAAAACCATGCAGTCGAATTGAGAACCTCCTCCTTTTTAGAAGTCGGTTAAAAAGTGGCCGACACAGGGGCCGCACGTCCGGTATCAAATGTTGCTGACAAGGTGCCTCGTGCCATCAAAGATTTGTCCCGTGCGGGAATCGAACCCGCCACTACTTGATTCAATGGGTGGAGCGAATCAACTACTGGACCAAATTCTAACATCCGCATCTATAGACTATTAATTACTTAGTCTTAATAATTTACTTATTATGACAGTGGAGGAAGCCAGAGAGATGTAAGGAAAGAACCGTTTGGAGCTCTGTACTCTCTGCCTACCCCGCAAGGGATCTGGTGTGATGATATAGATAGATAGAGAAGAATTTACTTAGCCGAATAACGTGTTTAAAATTCTATACTTACTTGGCTAAGAAAACTAACCCTTGAGATTTTTTACTGTTGACAGTTTCTCAACTATAGAATGTAAATGACGTACTAAGTTAATACTTGAGTAAAAGCATCTACTTCGACATGTTTATAGATACGGGTATTACAGTTATACAAGAATCTTGTGGCCCGCCGCGAAAATCGGTACTAACTCTGTCATCAAGTGAAATGTCACTTCATGAAAGTCGCAGAGTTGCCGTCCGCTATGCAATTTACGCAAGTTCTTTTTTAATTAGTTACCGTGTGGGCCCGCCTGTTGAAATGTTTCCATGGACATAAAAAAATGTATTACTCTCTGTCCACGGGCCAAGATATCCTTGTCACCCTATATATACATTCTTGTATTATTTACAGATATCAATAGACTACAAGTTTTTAGACAGTATATTCGAGCTCCTTCATCTAATTCACTACATTTTGGGGGTGAGAATCCACCAGGTCACCTGCGAAGTGTCCTCAACATCATACTTCTCCCTGTTTGAGGGTTCTGTGGCTGTTCTGAACAGCTTACTGATGTCCAGGGAAGAGATTTTAGAAGACAGGTATGTGAATAATAATTGCAAACACGAAGTGAAAATAAAGAGGAGTCAGCCTAAGTAACTGTGCACTGTGTCTTCCAACTAGGCCCTTACGTCGTCCAAGTAGGCGTGGTTTACAGTCTGTCATTCTCAGCTTGAAGGCAAATACAGAAGTGGGCGGGGAGTAAGGTCCTATTCATGCCGCGCCACCATGCGCAGTGTCACGACTTATTGTATAGGGAAATCTAATAAAGCCATCTCATTTTTAAAATATATGGGAAAAGGTTGTTGCGATTTCTTTAGATTTTTCTAGTACTCCAATCTCATTTGGTCCAATACAGGTTTTAAATTCTTGTAAGCAACAGGATCGATGGGCATCAAACATTTTTTTTCTAGAAATTGTCCATTTTTCTTACCGACTGTACATTTTTTTTCGAATACGAGTATGTGAATGCAGCTCTTAAATGTCTAAAAAAATTACGGATAGTCTCCTCAGACCGTTTGTTCTATTTCCATATATGCGAGCGTTGGAGGGCTTGATAAGTTCCACCAGCAGGTGGCCACAAACCTGCCTTCATCAATCCGCACTGCGTCTACTTGGTAATGTATGGCCACGTAGTACGAAATAGAAATGTATGCCCCATTCTGTCTCCCCTCAATTTCTGAGATAAGACCTTTCTTTGCCTAGCAATATATAATCTTATAAATCTCCACAGATGGCCATGTTACATGCAGTGCTATAGAGCTCTCATATCATCGCTTTGTGAAAAGGCGTCATCTCATATTGATACAGAAAGATATGATGAAGAGAAATTGGCTGAAATCGCGCATTCCATTGAAAAGTAAGTAGCTTATTTATTTGAAGCTAGTTTTTGCCCACGTCTTCGTCCGCGTTGACTTTAGACAGGAATCTTAAGTCTTTTCCGGTATAAAAAGTATCCAGGTAATGAAACTGACTGCCTCGTTGGTTTGGTGGCAAAGTGCATCGCTTTTTGATCACGAGGTCCTGGGTTCAAATCCTAGGTCGGACAAATGTAGTTTTTCTAACGAAAAATTCCCAGTAGGAGTCCGGAGTCTTGAATTGTGCCCAGTATATGGCAATAGGCTCGCCCCCTATTACATGCGACCCAATATCGTCGGCGAAACGTGGGTGTACTCAGTACACCTCTGCCACCCCCTCTGGGGAATATAGGCGTGACGGTGAAACTGTTTCCTAAATTTCATCTAAATCCGTTCAGCCGTGATTGCGTGACATTATCCAAATATCTAAAAATACATACATATAAATACCTACTAATATTATAAATGTGATAGTATGTATGTTCGGATGTTTAGGTCTTTGGATGTTTGGATATAAACTATCTCGGTTCCAAATTTCATCCAAATCCGTTCAACCGTGTTTGAGTAATTGAGTATCAAACATCCAAACATCTAAATTTGTATGTGAACGAAATATTGATGTAGGTATGTACAACACTAGGCGTATAAGGGAGGGCACAGTGTAGTGTGAATACGGGTATTAAAACAGTACCATCATTCATCATTACTTCATAACTGTTTTCGGGATATTTCTATGAATTTTTATTTGTAGGATCAATCAATTAAAATTACCATTGCACATTAAATTAATTCCCCCAAGGTACCACGGAATGCCAATGAATTTTCGCAAACTTCATTTTACTGCATAGCTTTGGTGAACTTTAGATCGATTAAACGTCCCTAACCACCATTTTGTCCATATAATCCTGATAATACTCATTTGCTACTATATCAGCCTAAAGATGTCCACAGCTGGTTATAGGCCAATCCCAAAGATCGCCACCAGACCGGCTTAGTGTTGCCTTTCCCCGAAATTTTTGTTTTTTTGTTATAATATTTTAATACATAAGTACATCTTCTTTCCAGATTAACCCAATCAATAACAAAACGCAAGAAGCACGTATCCCGCATAGCCGCATACACTGTCGGCGATTTATGTTCGTACATGGAACGCACAGCACCAAGCCAGCTGGTTCGTGCGCCGCTGGCACGCGGCGTGGCGCTGCTGCTGCAGGCGGGCGACAGCGGCTCCGCCATGCCGTTCCTGAAGCGAGCGCTGCCCGCGCACGGACACGCCGCGCTCGCCGACTTGTACGCCGCCTACAAGAGATACCACAAATACACCGGCAACTCATAGCCGCAGTATCTTTGATGAAATCGGTGACCTTTTTAGCGGAAGAAACTGTTATATCTAAGTTTCTAAATAAATTGTTTCGCTAATGTATGAGTTTTATTGACCTTAGTTCGCTTATTTATATTATTGTATTTTTTATAATAAAAAGATTACTCTTTTAACGAGAAAGATTATTTTTAGTTATAAAACAGACTTTAATCAAGAGACTGTATTTTATTAGCCACGATATCCCTAAGGAATTTTTTACCGAAATTATAATAAAAAAATACATCGTCAGTAGTAGTTGATTTTTGTTACAAAACAGTGTCATTCATTTGTTTCGTAACTATGTAATTTTGTCGTTAGTATATTACCCTACTGAATAGAAATCATGGACAGAAAACTTATAGGTATCATACTAAGTACCTATAGTATTATCGAGTTCTTAGATTTACGCGAATATTACACATGAAATAAATCTATTTTTCGGATTTTACCGCGGTTTATTTTTGCTTTTTAAGTTCCCGACGTTTCGAGTGCTTTGCAGCACCCATGGTCACGGGAGGGACGGGAGTCCCAAAAATAAACCGCGATAAAATCCGAAAAATAGTTTTATTTCACCTATAGTATTTTTCATGTAAGCTGGTTACTGCGACAGTGTCAAAGAAATTTATACATGGCAATAAGAGGCATGACCCGTTTCTATACTTATTGTTTTATGCCTTAATACGATTCTATTAAATATTAATTTCGTTTGGCACTTAGAACTATCACTACCCATCTTATGTGAAAAATATTATACTATAGAAATTATCATAAAAAAAACAATCATGGCTAAATATACCACTGGGTACCATACTAAGTACTAAAGGAATGAACCCAGTAACATCTATTCGGTCCGCATAACGCACAGCTTAACCACCAAACCAGTTGGTTCGTGCACCGCTGGCACTCGGCGTAGCGCTGCTGCTGCAGGCGAGCGACAGCGGCGCCGCCATGCCGTTCCTGAAGCGAGCGCTGCCCGCGCACGGACACGCCGTGCTCGCCGACTTATACGCCGAGCTCGCCGACTTGTACGCCGCGCTCGCCGACTTGTACGCCGCGCTCGCCGACTTGTACGCCGCGCTCGCCGACTTGTACGCCGCGCTCGCCGACTTATACGCCGCGCTCGCCGACTTGTACGCCGCGTACAGGACATAACACAAATACACCGCAAACTCATAGCCGTAGTGTATCTTTGATGAAAACAGTGACCTTGTAGCGGGAGAAGGTGTTATGTTCAAATAAATTGTCTCGCCCATGTATCATTTTCATTAATCTTTGATTGCTTATTTACAATGTACTTTTAATAACAAAAGATTACTATTTTACACTATATGCCGCGCTCACCAACTTGTACGCCGAGTACAGAAGATACGAAGCATGTCTTTTAAGTTCTGTCGTTTCCATATTTCCCGGCAATTTTGAATTTGGAACTGTTCTATATTCGAATGTGTTTACATTTTGAATCTCAAAACAGTTGCAAGTATTAGGATTAATGCTATTGTTTAGTCACAGCGTCGATTGGAATCTGTCAGGTTACGTACGAAAATGAATCTTTCTAAGGAAAATGTTCGTGCAATAATTTTCTACAACTTTAGAAGAGGCCTGACACGGCTTCAGTGTTTTGAAGAGCTAACATCTGTGTTCAGTGATGAAGCCCCATGTCTGCGGACTGTCGAACGCTGGTATTTAGAATTCCAGCGTAGACATACTAGTGTTAGTGTTAAATCTCGCGAAGGACGCCCAAAATCCGCCTTCACTGAAGATAACATCATTGCTGTGAGACAACTAATTCTCGAAGATCATCATGTGACGTATCGAGAGATAGAGGCTCTATTAGGCATCTCCGGGCCAACCATTCAGAAGATCTTGCATGAAGCGCTTGGTGTGAGAAAGCTAGTTTGCCGTTAGATACCGCATCTACTTGCCGACGATCACAAGGCGGCCCGCGTCAGATGGTGTAAGAAAACTCTGCAAAGGTTCAACCGAGGAGAGTCAAATCACGTCTACGACATCATCAGTGGTGACGAATCTTGGATCTATGCCTACGATCCTGATTCCAAACAACAATCTACAATCTGGGTCTTTCAAGACGAGCCAAAGCCGACTAAAGTTGTTCGTTCTCGAAGCACTTCAAAGAAGATGGTGGCCACATTGGTTGGAAAAACCGGCCATGTTGCGACTATTGCACTTGAAGATCGTAGAACGGTTAACGCAGAGTGGTATACCACAGTTTGTTTACCACAAGTCATCGCCGAACTTCGAAAATCTAACTCAAAGCGACGCATAATCCTGCACCACGACAACGCAAGCTCACACAGCGCAGCAAAAAGTAGAAATTCTTGACCATCCTCCATACAGTCCTAACCTAAGCCCTAACGATTTCTTTACATTTCCTAAAATTAAGAAAAGTCTTCGTGGTCAAAGGTTCCAGTCCGGTGAAGAAGCAGTCCACGCTTTCAAGTCAGCCATTTTGAACACCCCCACTTTAGAGCGGAATAAATGTTATAATAACTGGTTTGAGCGAATGGAAAAGTGTATTAAGCTACGTGGTGAATACTTTGAAAAACAATAAAAAGTACTATAAGGTTCTAGTTGTGTTTTTTTCTTCAAACGACAAAACTTAAAAGGCATGCCTTTACCACAAATACACCGGCAACTCATAGCCGCAGCGTATTTTTTTTATAAAATTAATGACCTTTTCAACGAGAGAAATGTTATGACAGCCAATTTGTGTACCTAATAAAATTGCTGAATAAATTGTATCGCCACTGTTTGAGTTTTATGGACCCTTGATAGCTTATTTATACTTTACTAGCGACCTGCCCCAGCTTCGCACGGGTGAATAATATACATAAACCGTCCTCTTGAAACACCCCGTCCGTCCGAGTTTATCATGTTTAGACAGACGCAGCGGGGGACTTTCTTTTAAAATAAGTAATGATAATAATTTTTTGAGAATAAAACATGGACATTTTCAGCGAGAAACGGTATTCTGGTCGTCAGTGTGTACAGCTAAAAACTATTTATTAAAATGGTAGTAAAAAATAGTGCGATATGATTGTATGAATTGGTCAATTATGATCGATCAATATAAAAATGGCTTGTGATAGTAGCTCAAGTGTAGTTGAAAAAGTTTCTATTGAAAGATAAAGAAAACGCGAGAAAAAGAGACGGTTTTATGTCAGCCAGCTCGCACATGTACCGAATTTTTCTATTGAAATACAATATTGCTGCGGTATTTTGTTTGCCAGCTGGCATACATACTAGTTTTCTACTAAAATGGTAATTAAAACTGCAGTGAACAAAAAACGCATAAATCAACAGTTGTTTGTTTGCATTCGCGTATGTTGATATAATGAACAAAGGCTGATGGAACACAGACACCTATCACCCATATTGCATGCATTATCATCATCTCAGCCTATACTCGTCTACTGATGAATGTAGGTCTCCCCAATCGCTCTCCAGCGCTACCGATTCGATGCCACCTGCAAATCGTCATGTTGTATTTTATCTTAATTTAATTCTTGTATCGTCAAAAAATGTAAAGGTCTGTAGGGTTCTTGCGGAATTGGATTGCATTATCTCGCGGGCGAGTTAACCTCATAGATCGAATGGTATCGAACACAGCACTTTTTTTGGTTTTCCCAAGCTTTTGGTGTTTTTTGTGACCGCCGAATAATTTTAATATAAAAAGATCTTTTTAAAAAAGCTGATTTACAACGAAGATCTTTCTCAGTTGACGAGTTTCTATGCCCTTCTACCGACTCCATCATCTGACCCTGACCACCACTGTGGTCTATATAACTTTACTATGGCTCATGTTGAGTAGTTGGGTAGTTCCTGGTTACCATCCGGATCTGGAGTACTCGTCAAGACAAATCCAGCAAGACTAAACATGAAGAGTTCACATGTTCCTAGGGCCATCTTCCGACACCTTCATGAGACCAGCTCCATGGTACCATATTATTGCATTATCATAGAACTTACGTAGATACGTATGCAAACGGATACGTATACCTGCAAATTCTTGAAAAATGGATCACAAAATTTGAACCAGACTGACAGACAGACATAAGAACAGTGCAAGACAAATAAAACCTTTTAAAAAGGAGAATAGTTCATACTCTGATTATCAAATCAAGGAAAAGTCAAAAAACATTTTGTGACAGAAAGGACACTTTCGAAGATCCTGTTCCTTCTTCTCTCGCAGTTGGGTAAAAAGTAAGCTGAGTTCTGTTAATCTTCGGATATAGTCCAATCATATTAAGGGTGTCACCACGGAATTAGAGATAATAAACTGGAAACTCGTATACACATTTATTTTGGCATTCAAGTCTCATAATTTCTCGTGTCTGCGTCTTAAGATATTCAAGGTCAAAGTTAGCCAATACGTTTTTTTTCACGAATATCTCGATTTCTATGGCTTTAATGTTGTTGACATTGACTATTGTAAACAAATTTTGTTCAAAGCTTTTTTTTAATAAGCTCTCCCGTTTTTGAGATAGAAGGCGGAGTGCGCGCTGCGCTCAGCCATGCATACTGTAATGCCGTCAACCGTGAGTCCCGGTGAACAATACCTTGTATAAAGTTAGTAAATACGAGACTTCCTGTCGAATCGCGCCTTTCGGTATCGCTTTGAAATGACGCGCTCTACCCCTCACTCCATACATGCTGGTGTCCCACAAGGCTCAGCTCTCTCTCCCCTCCTATTCAGCCTTTACACGAACGATATTCCTCGTTCGAGGAATATCGTCCTCGCCCTATTCACGGATGATACCGCTCGCTATGTCTCTCATAGGAATAAGGGTTTCATTACCAGAAACCTTCAGGCAGCCGCCAATAACCTAGGGGATTGGTTCAGGAAGTGATGTATTAAGGTGAAACCGGACAAGAGTGCTGCGGTGTTCTTCTTCAGATACCGCACACAGGATCAGACACCGACCTCGCCGGTGAGGTCGAAGAATCCCTTGCCCGCCCGCCGGTGCAGAGCACCACGGCGGGACACCTAGTATTCACCCTCCCCCATAGCGACTGCCCAAGCCGAGACTTCCTCCCTGAGGCACCCTTGAGCTAGTTACCCCCTTGCCCTTCTGGCTCGAGCGTAGTGGTTGCACGCTCGCCCTCTTGCCCGGTGAAACTGTAAAGGCCCCACGGCCAACAGCGTAGATCATTCACACACACACACACACACACACACACACACGCACACACAAAGTACTAATCTATCTATATCATCACGCCAGATCCCTTACGGGGTAGGCAAAGAGTACACAGTTCTAAGTTTCTTTCCGTACAGACCTCTCTGGCTTCCCCCACTCTCATAGTTCGTCTCATACACTGTACTAATAAGCAACTAATACCTACAATTATTACGAGGTGTATCCTGTGTTGCATTAGGCATCATTTCAGCGAATGTCTATGGCATGTTGGGATTTTTAATGCGGTTCCATTCATTGTTTGCTTTGTATTTACGCGTCCCGGCCCCAAACCGAAAAAAGGTTCTTTTAACAACATGGTCAAATAATTGCATGACGAAGTAACACGTTTATAATAAAAAAATAAAAGTGCCTATCCAGAAAAGAAGATAATTTTCATCGCATTTGGTTCCCTTTCTTTATCTATTAAAGATAAACGCGACAAACAATGATAACTATTTTATCAATGTCATCACCATATATGGTATACAACTAGAACAACGAAACAAACCACGCCTAGCAAACTACGAACTAGTAAAACGTGTAATTATATTGTAATTTGTTTGCGAACAAAAAATAAAGTCACATCATTCAGACTACAAAGTGATAATCGCGAAATTATTCGAAAGCCCGCGTATTTTCAAATCATCATTTGCGATTTTGTGCTGTTTCCGTCTGTCCGTATATGGGCATTTGTTGAATACAAAATTCTGATTGGCCAATGCACTGTCGTCATCAGTGACTCACTTTTCAAGTTGATTGTGTAGTAAATATATTTATCATTTACACCGAAAAGTGTCATGTATTCGCGTATCTAATCTTACGAACAGCAGAGGCTTGTATTTATCAATACAATTTTAATCGTGTACTCAGTACAAATTATCACTACCACAGCGGAGTGGCTACTAATACTGTATTGTAAAGTTGTCGCCCTGTTTCAGTATTCTAAACAAAAATTTTAAAAATTACACAATAATTGTTTTGTGATTATTAATTTTAAAATACAAAGTGTTAATTATTCGTAATCAAAAGTATTTGCTACAACAATTATTGTTGATATTATTAAAGGATAGTGTATTGATTTCGCCAATCAGTTTGACGCATGCGCTCATTGGTTGTCGTTGAAAAGGGTTGGCCAACATTCCGAACAGTGTCGTTCCGGTCGCCGTTGTCGTGGTGTCGGTGAAGTTAGTGGTGAAATTTTTACGTGTATAACATCAAAAAATGGTAAGTGAAGAAAACAAATTACAGTGTAATACGTCCGCCTTGTGTTTTACTACTGGGACAGTGGTGAATTATAAATCGGAACTGTGCATTTTTACGGGAATTGGTCGTACAGCGACCGGTGCCGCCATATTTCGTGCAACCCACCTTCGAGTTCGCACGCCTTTTCCTAAAAATCGTTGTCACCGTTCAGTGATTTTTATGCCACGTGTTGTCAGTTGTGTTTTTGAGTATATATCTGCGTAAATGTCGGGTTCCGACGGACTGTTGGTAGCCCGTCGTTCCACGGCCGGTATTGGATTTCACGTTACGAAAGGTTATTTCTGCAACGCCTTTTTTGACTTGCGTGGGGCTTTATGGGGTGTTGTATGATATTTTATCGTGTAGGAGAGGTTTTAGATGGTTTATCAGTGCCTGCTGGCGTGCCGGGGGCAACGAACTTTGAGAATGCACCGCCGCGCAGTCGCAGTTACGTTTGACCATATAAGGCGTAGCGGCCGACTCACTGTCACAAACATTTTGCGTCTATTTTCGGGCGAAATGTCTCCAACACGAGTCTCACATCACTACTAAAATTACAGGAGGGTAATGCCCTAACAATGTCAAGGTCAAAATCCTAATGCCTAAAATCTAGCCAAACTAATTTGACAGTTTATTTCGACACCCCAAAATGGCACTTAAGATGGTCCAATTAAAGTCCAAAGCGATGGCATCACGCCAAACTAATTACAGTTATCAGAAAATACACGGCTTATTCTTATCATTGCATATTTTCCTGTTATGAATCAATTGTTAAACACATCATAGCCACTGAATTATGAAAAAAAATGAGCCTATGAATCATAAAATTAAAAGCAAGCATAGTAACATCTCATTTACCCTATAACAATATTCCTATACTATATTAAAAAAATAAATAAAACAATAGCATTGTTATGTGGTTAAATACAGGAAAAAAGTTAAAAAATATATCCAATGAATCTGTATCATTTTGTATGCTTAAACTTAATATTTTGCTTATATAAATTGTGAAACAAACTAGTATAGAAACAGACCAATTGGTGTATTTAGAGGAAAGGCATACTGGAAACTTCACCAAAATGAGTCAACTGATATTGTTCGCACTCAGTCATATTTGTGTCTATATACTCAAAAATGGCTAGACTTACATTGACTATAAAAGATTAATCTATCTTTATACCAGATCCCTTGCAGAGAGTACAGAGTTCCAACAAGTTCTTTCCTAACAGATCTCTCTGGCTTTCTCCACTCTAATAGGTTGTCTCATACATGCTTATCAGTTATGGAGACTTGACTGCCTTTCAGATAAGAAGATAGTCTAGGTCTTCCCTGGTACCTTTATCCTATTAATGGTTAAGTTTATATAAAAAGAAATTGAACTACAAATTCTCATCATCTCAGCCTATACTTGTCCACTGCTGAACATAGGCCTCCCCAATCGCTTTTCAGCGTAACCTGTCCGGTACTACAAATAAAGTAATCTATTTTACAAAAATTTAACACTGAAAAAGTATAGTTCTAACGAGTCGGTCTTGAAGCTACAAATTTTGTACAGGAATTCCTTATGAGCATTAGGAAAGATTTTTCAAATTTCACCCCTTAGTGGAGATTAATAATTACCATTGAGACCATGGCTAATAAAATTTAAAAACTTTAATGCTAGAAGAAATAGCTCTACTATCGTCTAATATGAGAATTAATTACTGTGACAGAATGCCAATAAAATTTTTTATACATATAATACTACCAGAATCAATTTAGGCTAAAAAATAATTGTAAAGTCCATTATATTGCATGTTTCAAATGCTCTTCAACACCCATCGTCACTGGAGGGACTTGAGGCGTTTGACATCAAAAAGTCATGGTTATTTCGGGGGGTATTTTAGGAAGGCTGATAAACTTATTTCAATTCAATTGAAATTTTAATTGATTATTCTTACTATTAAAAAATTGATTGGAAAATGCCCAACACTGATAGGATTTTAATATGAAATGCATTAAGATTCATTATTCCTATGCATTTTTAGATTATTATGGATTTTGCTTAGTACGTCGCCACTATTACTACAGGAATTTGATACAAAATTCACAAAAACTAGAAACTCATAATTTCTATGGCATTTTGTATAATTTTAGCGGTTTGATTTCCAATGAATAAGTACCTTGACCAACTTATAAGCACAATATTATGGATAAAGACCATCTATCTATCTCTCTATGTATATCATCATGCCAGATCCCTTGCGGGGTAAGCAGAGAGTACAGAGTTCCAACAGGTTCTTTCATTACTTACCTCTCTGGCTTCTTCCACTCTCATGATTCGTCTCATACACTCCAGTTATGAAGACTCTTGACTTGCCCTTCAGATTAGACACTATTAGATCAAGTTAAAGATCATAAAAAAGGAACAACAAGGTTCAACTAAATAAAGACTTGGCAAACATGACATGACCAACATACAACGCTTTATCCTATAAGTTGTGCTTGTAGTTACTTATGTTATAAAGAGAAGCACTGAGCATGTGGTCTCATTAACAACTTTCTAATTGCACAAGCATTTAACAGCTGCAATTTTGTTATATGCCGCTAGAATTTAGCTGTGTAAAGCTGTACTAACTTTATCAAAATTATACAGGTAGACAACACTCAATTCAATTATTCTTATTAGTTTAGCCGAGTTCAAGTTCAGTTAGTATTATATTGGCCACTAACGTCTGCAATATTTATCTATCTATAAATTATCTATATTATAAAGAGGCTGCTTCGTTTGTCTGGTGGCAAAGCGCATCGCTTTGTGATCACGAGGTCCTGGGTTCAAATCCTAGGTCGGACAAATGTAGTTTTTCTAATGAAAAATTCCCAGTATGAGTCCGGAGTCTGGAATTGTGCCCGGTATATGGCAATAGGCTCGCCCCCTATTACATGGGACCTAACATCGTCGGCGAAACGTGGGTGTACTCAGTACACCTCTGCACCCCCTCTGGGGAATATAGGCGTGAAGGTGTTTTTTTTTATAAAGAGGAAAGATTTGTATTTTTGTATGTTAGTAAACTCAAAAACTACTGGACTGATTTAAAGAAAATCTTTCACCATTACAAAGCTACTTTATCCAGAAGTAACATAGGCTTTATAACATAGAACGATAGGTGGCGCTGTTGTCGACCTGGTACGAAGTCTGAAACTGCTGGTAATAATATAAAGAGGAACGATGTGTCTGTTTGTAATTGATATCACTGTAAACTACTGAACCGATTTGAATAATTCTTTCACTATAAGAAAGCTACATCATTCAGAAGTCACATAGAACTGTTGGCAGAGGTGAAAGAACATATAGGGGCTTATGTTATTGCCATTTTACATAAAATGTAGTTCATTGATGTTAAAGTTGTTGCTTTTGACAGATTTGGTAATTCTAAAACTAAATTGACGGACGGTTTAGCGCAGTGGTTAAGAGCTTAAGCCGCTCCGTCCACTGTGTCTAATAGTCGCGAGTTCGATTCCCGCACGGGACAAATCTTTGTGTGATCCACAATTATTTGTTTCGGTCTGGGTATTTGTGTATGTGAATTTTCATGTTTGTAAACGCACCCACGACACAGGAATAAAACATAGTGTGAGGCTACGTTTTTAAAAAAATAAAAAATTGTCACTATGGGTTTCCATAGTCATACCACTTGAAAAAAAATGTTGTTTGGTAATCTGGTAAACAATGATAATGTAATTGTTTGCTTATTCGGTACTCTATTGTTTTGACGGTCTATTGTTGTGTTTGGCCCTCCACTCCGATCTAGGTCTCGAACCTATTCGCGCCTTTATTAAAAAGGCGTAAACACGTCACTTCGCGAACGCATCTACCCATGCGAATCCGTTAATCGTAGCCACCGCCGATTACGATCTCTCCCGACCCCTGCCGCCACCGCCGGCCGCGACATGTTCTCACCGACTGTGCCCCCGATGCTTTGTCATCCCTTCTTTCCGCTCAGAATACGGGCGACGACGACGTAGACGTAGTAGTAGATCCCCTCCCATAGCCGACGGTTGACCGGTGCGCTTAGTAGTGCACCCGTCCCCCTACAGCGACTGTCCCAACCGAGGGCGCCTCTTCGAGGCGTCCTTGAGTATGTCGCCTCTTGCGCTTCTGGCTGGCTGGAGCGTAGTGGTTGCACGCTCGCCGTTTTAATCCGGTGAAGCTGTAGAGGCCTCGAGGCCAACAGCGTACATCATTCACACACACACACACAATGTTGTGTTTGGCAACTTAAATGCAATGATCATGTTTTTCAATTAAATCGTAATCGTATAATAATAATTTTGATAATGTAAGAGTACCAGCGTTTGGCACAATATCAATTGAATGGCAGCCTGTCATCATCATCATCTCAGCCTATACTTATCCACTGCTGAACATAGGTCTCCCCAATCGCTTTCCAGCGTAACCGGTCCGATGCCACCTGCATCCAACGACTTCCTGCGATTTTTACAAGATCGTCGGTCCATCTGGCAGGCGGTCGTCCCACGCAGCGCTTGCCGATACGTGGTCTCAACTCTAGAATCTTACTGCCCCAACGCAACGCCCGTCCGATCTACGGGCTATGTGGCCCGCCCATTGCCACTTCAGCTGGCAGCCTGTCATGACAAATTACGTAATAATAGCAGAGTTGAGGCCCTGGTAGACAGTTGACCCGATAGTTGAAAGACCCTGGTGGAAAACTGCTTGTTTAATACAAGGTGTATCGTTAATAAGGCAAGACCTCGGACACCCCGATTAGATATTTTTTTTACAAATTCAGTACGAAAAGCAATTTTCCAGAATTAAAATTTTTAGCCCCTCTTTTAAGCACTTTTATACCCCAATTAACAATGAAACTAATACGTGTATGTGTGCGTATTGAGAAATACGTCTTAGAAATGCATTTGAAATCAATTTGAATAAATTTAGTTTATTATTATTATTATTTAGCAGTGATAGCCTAGTGGTTAGACCGTTGTACTGCAAAGTCAAAGGTCTCGGGTTCAAACCCAGGCACGCACCTCTGTCTTTTCAAAATGCATGTGCGTATTAAACATTAATTATCACTTGCTTTAACGGTGAAGGAAAAACATCGTGAGGAAACCTGCATGCCTAAGAATTTCTCGAAGGTGTGTGAAGTTCGCCAACCCGAACTAGGCCAGCGTGGTGGACTATGGCCTAAGCCCTCTCAGTTTGAGAGGAGGCCCGTGCCCAACAGTGGGACAGTTTCTTAACAGGGCTAATATTATTAGTTTATTATAGCGCACTAAAGGTGTAACAGCCTATTTTGCAAAATAAAAAAATAATGTTGCAGCACCGTGAAGATTGTTTCTTTTTTATAGAAAATTTACATTTCTTTCCCGTTCCGATTAATATTATATCTCCCTTGATCGCTTTTGTTTATAAAAAAAGATAAATGACAATATGGGACCTAATATCCTCGGCGAAAGGTGGGTGTACACACACCTCTGCTACACTTCCATTCCGATCTCGGTCTCGAACCTATTAGCGCCTTATTAAAAAAAGGCGACAACCCGATATTTAGCAAACGCGTCCGCGAATCATAGAAATCCGCTAATCGTAGCCGCCGCCGACTACAAACCTAACTCCCCTCCTATCAGCCCCTACCGCCATCCGAGGCATGTTCTCACCGACCCTCCCGATGCCCTTACATCACTTCTTTCGGATACAGATACCGCACACAGGTTCAGACACCGACCTCGCCGGCGAGCTCGAAGAATCTCTTGCCCGCCGGCCGGTGCAGAGTACCACGGCGAGACACCTAGTATACGCCCTCCCCCATAGCGACTGCCCAAGCCGGGGCCGTTCCTCCTTGAGGCGCCCTTGAGCTAGTTGCCCCCCTTGCCCTTCTGGCTTGAACGTAGTGGTTGTACGCTCGCCCTCTTATCCGGTGAAGCTGTAAAGGCCCCGCGGCCAACAGCTTAGATCATTCACACACACACCCCCGCTTGGGGAATATAGACGTGAGGGTGTAAATGACATACAAAAATCATTATTAATGCAATTGTTTTATAAAAGTCTGGTGTTTAGAATCAGACCTACTGTTTACCAGTCATATCTCATGGTCAGTGTCGACCATAAACACGACTCATTACTGTATGAGGTGAATCATAGTTACAATTCATCTTATGAATCATCTCAGTATCTAGAACAAAGTTACTCTAGAACTTTCTATTCTTTAACATTTCTAAAGATTTTGTTACAGTTGCCGTTAAATGCATAAAATATAAATAAAACTGCTACTCGTTGGTCTAGTGGGGAATTATGTGCGTAACGAGTTCAAATCCTAGGTCGGACAAAGGTTTTGCGATAGAATTGCTAGTATCAGTCTGGACGTATCGTACCCGGTATAAAGGTAATTCGGCGGACGATTTAGCGCAGTGGTTAAGAGCTTTAGCCGCTCCGCCCACTGTGTCTAATTAGTCGCGAGTTCGATTTCCGCACGGGATAAATCTTTGTGACCAACAATTATTTCTTTCGGTCTGGGTATTTGTGTATGTAAATTTTCATGTGTGTAAACGCACCCAGGACACAGGAATAAATCCTAGTGTGGGGCTATCTTTAAAAAAAAAAACAAAAAAAAACAATGGAATTTGGCCCCTTGTTACATGGGACTTAATATCGTCGGCGAAAAGTGTGTGTACTTAGTACACCTCTGCCGCCCCCTCTTGGGCAATATAGGCGTGACGGTGTTCATTTCTTAACTAGTTAACCGCCCCGACATCGCACGACTAGCAAAAAAGTTGAGGTGTCTCCTGTAGGACATAATTTTGGCAGAAACGTTGTAGCAGAATTAGTTAAAGGAATTTTTTTCCAGGTATAGTAATTTTCATGTGACCACCTCACACTGTGGCAGTTGTGGCAAAGAAAATTATACTTTAATTAATGGCAATAAGAGGCGTGACCGCTTTCTACACTTATGTTTTTATGCCTTAACACCATTGAATTAAATATTAATTTCGTTTGGCACTTAGAACTGTCGCTACCCATCCCATGTAAAAAATATTAAAGACGGTTGTTTTGTTTGGCGGGGCCTGTCGCTCCCCCAGAGTTGTTGTCGGGGGCTTGTATGTATAGTATATGCAACGCGTTAAAAATAGCCTCATATCGCTCCCTAGACAAGTATGGAGAATCGTCGTCGATTTTATATTCGGCGCCATCTATGGTTTAAGTCGCTACATAATCAATAAGTTAAGGTTATCCTTTCAAGATAAAAAAAAGTGGCGTGAAGGTGACTGACCTCGGCGTATGCGTCACCAGTAAGTAAGTCAGGTAGGCAGATTGATGAGTCACTTATATCGTTCAGGCATGACACAACGTTCATAGAAAATGCTAATTTTGACTTAGATTTCCGACAAATTTAATTAGAATGCCAATAGTGTATTAGTAAGGTGATTCTGGCGTTATGCTATTTGCAAGATTATGAGCTCTTTCTTCTCTGACTGCCTCGTTGGTCTAGTGGCGAATGGTGCGCTTTGTGATCACGAGGTACTGGGTTCCTAGGTCGGACAAATCGTACCTTCAGAACAGTAGTGACTTCTCAAAAAATTCAATTTTTGGGAAACTAATCGAGTCCCTTCAGAACCTAGCGGCGCGCGTAGAGGAAGGGAAAGTGACAGAATCCGTATCGTATTTCTTAATTCTGACAAAAAGGGCGCTGTTTTAATATCACCAGATAGAGCGTACTTTTAATGGCTCTCTATGACCGCAACTCGACTTCTTAGATTTTTGAGTTAAATTCTATACCGTTCTGAAGGTGCGAAGTGTAGTTTTTTTAATCGAAAATTTCCTAGTATCAGTCCGGAGTTTGGAGTTGTGTTCGGTATACGAAAAGTGGATGTACGCAGTACACCTCTGCCACCCTCGCTTGGCGATAAAAGGCGTGACGGAGTTCTGTCTGGGTCTACGTTAGTATGGCTGCGATAAGTCATACTCGTGAACGGGTGCTGCTTGTGGAGCTGGTCCACCCAGAATCCTTTAGCTAATCATTATTACATACATTCAAAAATATTATTTTTAGTTTTATATCTCAGACTTGAGGCATCAATCACACTGTAGATGGATCGCATAAATGACTTTGTATAATATAAAAGTGTATGTATCTATACAGAAAATAATGGAAAAAAAATTGAGAATTAGATAAAAAAGACAAGCCCGCTGAGTTTCTCGACGGTTCTTCTCAGTGGACGCCCCGTTACGATCCGGTGGTAGATTAGTAAGTTAAAAAAACGTAAATATGACTATTTGTAAATAAATAATTTTAGTTTAATATGACTCATTTATCCTTCAAAGAGACGCCGATCATAGCTCGCTCCATAGCCCGCTGTGCGACTTGAATTTGTGGACTAGTCCCACTGTGAGTGGCCACGTCTCAGCCCCGTAAGGATAAAATTCGTAACGAGGTAATCCGACAAAGAACCAAAGTTACCGACATAGCTCGCAGACTCAGTAAGCTAAAGTGGCAATGGGCTGGTCACATCTGCAGAAGGACCGACGGCCAATGGAGCAAGCGTGTCCTAGAGTGGAGATCGCGACTTGGTAAGCGTAAGGTAGGACGGCCCCCAGCTAGACTGGACCTCAAAAAGGTCGCTGGGACAGACTAGATGCGGAAGGCGGAGGACCGTGTGCAATGGCGCGTGTTAGGAGAGGCCTATGTCCAGCAGTGGACTGCGATAGGCTGATTGATTGATTGATGACTCATTCTCTCTTCTCGATTCGTAAGAGGACTGACTAGAAGTGTCATGTAGAAAAAGTTAGTATCTATCTAAATTCAGCTGCTTAAAGACCGCTACAACGACCGGGTATGATTACAATTGCATTTTATAATATTCAATCATGATTCAAGATTAAAAGTGTAATTGTAAACGTTGAAGATTACAAAATGTTATTGTAAACGTTAATCATTAATACATCATCACGCCTATTTTCCCCAAGCGGGGGTGGTTAATCATTAATCGGATTACATTTTGCCCATCTCAGCGACCTTGACAAGGTCATCGGTCAATCTTGCGGAGGTCTGCCCTCTCCTTGTCTTCCAGTACGTGGTCGTCACTTGACCGACTAAAAAAACTTTCTGTGATGATGATGAATAGAAAAAGAAGTGTGTCGCATCTGAAGGGCAAATCAAGTCGTTAATAAAGCGCTAGAATGTAATAAATGGCTAACAGTGCATTTTTGAAAGCTTGTAGTGCGCTTCAAATGCCGCCTTACTGGGTGTGTTTTTGATTCTTGTAACTAACACAACTCTTATTCAAACGACTTATTTATTCTATTAGCGTATTTGTACCCGATGACACATAGTGAATCATTTTCTTGATTTATTGGCTTAGCATTTTTGACTAAAAGCGGAATATGAAATACCATCCGTTTGTGAGTCACGTTGGCATTAGTTATGTACGTGTCTCATTACATACCTTTTAATATTTATAAATTTCTTTCCTATCTTGGGATAAAGGCCTAAAGACTCATTGACACACATTTGCTTTATCTAGGGAAAAAATATGCCTCTATATATCTCTCTATCTATATCATCACGCCAGATCCCTTGCGGGGTAGGCAAAGAGTACAGAGTTCCAACAGGTTCTTTCCTTACATACCTCTCTGGCTTCCTCCACTCTCATAGACTCCCCGGTACCGACATCCCTCCACTTTCGCATTGTATATCTGTTTGGTCATTCTTTCTTCTGACATCCTTTCTATATGCCCGAACCAACGGAGCATACCCTTTCTTATCTTTACTCCGATACTATATTTCATACCTACTCACTCTCTTACTTCGCTGTTGCTTAAAAAAATATGTGTTGTGTAAAAATCGTTTAAATCATAAAGACACGCCTCATCCTTTTGTCTCCTATGTCAATTATTCTGCTAGCGTGTTAGTAAAAATCACAGAATTTCTATTAGTATAAATCAAAGAAGAATACTTTCCCTATTCCGCGGTGTATATACTAGAGATGGGTCGTATTAGGTAAATCAGGTACTAAGTACACCTCTTCCTAGTCTGCATACCTAATCCAAATACCTATTCCACCTAATCCACCTAATCTCAATGATCTCATACACATACCGTTCCTTAGTGATTTCAATTCGCCTATTCTATATCAAATTCTGATATCGAATTATCGATATTTGAATTAATTGAATGTTAAATTGTTTTGTTAGTTAAGAACGGGTACAGTCATAATAACACTTTTAAGAAAATGGAAGTTTCAAAATGGAATCAATTTTATTTTTTTTATTAGATTAGAGATTTCTGCACGAATTTGGTTAAATAAACTAATACTTGTTTTCTATTTTATCCTTTATATTAGTGATAAATTGGTGTCTTCCCTTCATACTTTTTACAGGCTTAGGACTGTTAACTTAGGAATGTATGAAGTTTTGAGTCTTGCGATATTAAATATTCCGCAAAAGTTTAGCGTTCGCAAGATGGCGTATTTAAAAGATTTCAATTCCATTTACATTTGTTTTCTATCAATACGCGTTGTATAGCGCTGTCTCGCTCCCTCCACCCTTACACGTAAGCGGGATAGCAAAGCGATAAGCATATGTGTGAGTGAGAGAGCGCGGGAACAGGTGTGAGTCAGCGCTAAACGATTAAACATTAGTTTATAGTGTGTGTGTGTGTGTGTGAATGATGTACGCTGTTGGCCGCGAGGCCTTTACAGCTTCACCGGACTTAAAGGCGAGCGTGCAACCACTACGCTCTAGCCAGCCAGAAGGGCAAGAGGCGACATACTCGAGGGCGCCTCGAAAAGGTGCCCTCGGTTGGGACAGTCGCTGTAGGGGGACGGGTGCACTACTAAGTGCACCGGTCAACCGCCGGCTATGGGAGGGGATCTACTACTACGTCGTCGTCGTCGCCCGTATTCTGAGCGGAAAGAAGGGATGACAAAGCATCGGGGGCGTCGGTGAGAACATGTCGCGGCCGGCGGTGGCGGCAGGGGTCGGGGGGGAGATCGTAGTCGGCGGTGGCTACGATTAACGGATTCGCATGGGTAGATGCGTTCGCGAAGTGACGTGTTGACGCCTTTTTAATAAAGGCGCGAATAGGTTCGAGACCTAGATCGGAGTGGAGGTCGACGTTCCGTACGAACGGGGGCTCCTACGGCTTTACGGAGGAAGCGGAAAAACATCATGTTCATCATTATCATCATCAACATCAAACATGTAAAGTTTTGTTTCATAAAGCGTCCCCACGTAACAATTGTTTTAATAATTCTCAAGGGATTTTTCGGTATGATAGATGGAATAATTACTGTTTTAAAGTAAACCATAAAATGCTTGTTTTAAAGTGAACTGTTTACAATTTTTCCATAGCCGAATATATTTTTACTACCAAGGCCACAGGCTTGCTCGTAAATGTAAATTATTCCGGTATTTTGACGTTGTTTGAAATAAATGCCATAGCAACGAATGCATGGGGAACGACAGAAAGAAATAAAAAACAACCACATAGACAACGAAATTATAACAATTATACAGTATATAGCGCGTGTAGCGCTGTGCGATCCCGGTGTTCTTACCGATCACCAAGGTAAAGCAGCGTTCGACTCGGTTGGCCTGAGATGGGTGACCGTTTGTGGCATTTTCATATTCAAGCGTCTCCGTAATTCAAAAGGCACGTGAAGCTGCTGGTCCCGGTTAACACTTGATGTAGTAGTCGTCAAGCCGAGTTGGAAGCCTTACAGGCGACTTAATATGTTCCAACAGCTGGTGGCCACAAACCTGCCTCCACCAATCCGCACTGGGTCTGCGTGATGGATTATGACCTAATCTCTCTCACCCCGATTTGTGAGAGATGGCGTTGACCCAGTGTGGTAACAGTATAAGCTGATATTATTATACTGTATATCAAACATCAAAGGTTTGCGTGGTCTTAAACGGGGTCCGATATAGCTCTCAGAATTGCCAAACTTATGGCAATGGGCGGGGCACATCGCTCTTAGAACTGGTGGCCATTGGGGCAGAAAGGTTCTCGAGTGGCGACCTCGTACCGGAAGACGGTGAAGGTCACAGGTAGAAGCTGGATGCGTACAGCACAAAGCCGGTCGTTGTGGCGATCTTGGGCGCCTTTGACCTGCAGTAGACGTCTTTCGGCTAAGGATAAAACGGGGTACTGCCTCGGCATAAAGTTACACCCAATCTTGTTATAGTGTAAAAAATACCAATAAAACATTAAACGCGAATATAATACATTAAGAATAATCTAGTTAATTGTTATCATTAGGTTAAATTGGCTAATTGTATTAAGATTCAATCAAGACAAGGATATACAATATCAACCTTCTTACAACTTTTTTCGGTCTATCTTTCCGGTTCAAAAGTTGTCAATGTCATCAATGTTTCAAGAACTTGCTAGCATCTGATTGATCTGAAATTCAGCAATCCTGTAAAAACTTCGATTATCATATTATTTGTCCACTGCTGAATATAGGCCTCCCCCAATCGCTTTACAGTGTAACCGGTCCGATGCCACCTGCATCCAACGACTTCCTGCGAGTTTCACAAGATCGTCGGCCCATCTGGCAGGCGGTCGTTCCACGCTGCGCTTGCCAATACGTGGTCTCCACTCCAGAATCTTTCTGCCCCAACGCCCGTCCGATCTTCGCACTATGTGGCCCGCCCATTGCCACTTCAGCTTGCTAATCCCGAGGGCTATATCGGTGACCTTGGTTCTACTACGAATCCCTCATTCCTGATTAGATCACGTAGAGAAACGCCGAGCATAGCTCTCCATGGCTCGCTGAGCAACTCTTTATGAGATCTTTTATAAGAGACCACGTCTCTGATCCGTATGTCATACTGGTAACATTGACTAAAAACTTTAGTTTTAAGGCACTGAGGTATTTTGGATGAAAGATATTGTGCAGTTTCTCTTCGATCGAAAAACTTCGATGGCAAAGCAATATTATTGGATAGAACTAGTCTGATGGTGGAGCTGGAAGGTGACTAGCAACTCCTCAACCACACAAGATAGCGCCGTCTTGTTTAGTCTCATTAGAAAGTCCTATATCCCTAGAAATTGTCTGAGGTCTGATGAAGTAATGTCGAGGAGTGGAATTATTCTGTAACCCCGATACTTTATGATCGGTATATATCTATACATTGTATTTATCGTAACAGCGAAATAGCGTAACACATGCAGAAATAGAAATACCAACGATAATAAATTAATTTGAGGCGGGTATTTTTGTTTCGCGACTCGCGTCACCACTGTATGTTGCTACCGTCAGAAATATGTTATACGTGAAATGTGTGGTACTTTTCACTAATATTTCGCTGGAAAAATACTTTTAGACCACTCCGAAGAGATTTTGTGTACTGCCCTTTTTACATCTCCTATATTCCCCGCCAGAAGACTTGACGAGTTTCAGCCACCGGAACAAGCCGGGTTTCGAAAAGGCTACAGCACCGTGGACCACATCTATACTGTTCGGCAGATTGTACAGAAGACCGAAGAGTACAATCAGCCGCTGTGTATGGCTTTCGTGGACTACGAGAAAGCCTTCGACTCCATCGAAACCTGGGCGGTTTTGGATGCTCTGCAGCGATGTGGCATCGATTGGCGCTATATAGAGGTGTTGAGATGTCAGTATGATACCGCCACAATGACCGTCCAGCTCCAGGACCAAAAGACCAACCCGATCGAGCTGCATCGAGGGGTAAGACAGGGGGATGTAATATCCCCCAAGCTCTTCACCAATGCACTCGAAGACGTCTTCAAGACGCTGGACTGGACTGGGCGGGGCATTAACATCAACGGCGAATACATCTCACACCTTCGGTTTGCCGATGATATCGTCATCGTGGCAGAGTCACTGGAACAGTTAAGCGAAATGCTGCATAGCCTAAATGAAGCCTCTCGAGGTGTCGGTCTCGGCATGAACTTGGATAAAACCAAGATCATGTTTAATGAGCATGTCACGCCGGGACCGATCTACATCGATGGTTCGATGCTCGAAGTTGTTCGGGAGTATGTCTACCTTGGACAAGTTGTCCAATTTGGTAGAAACAACTTCGAGAAAGAAATCAACCGCAGGATCCAATTGGGTTGGGCAGCATTTGGCAAACTACGTCACGTTTTCGCTTCGCCTATACCGCAATGCCTGAAGACTAAAGTCTTTAACCAATGCGTCCTACCTGTTATGACTTACGGGGCCGAGACGTGGACACTCACAGTGGGACTAGTCTACAAATTCAAAGTCGCACAGCGGGCTATGGAGCGAGCTATGCTCGGCGTCTCTTTGAAGGATAAAATTCGTAACGAGGTAATCCGACAAAGAACCAAAGTTACCGACATAGCTCGCAGACTCAGTAAGCTAAAGTGGCAATGGGCTGGTCACATCTGCAGAAGGACCGACGACCGATGGAGCAAGCGTGTCCTAGAGTGGAGACCGCGACTTGGTAAGCGTAAGATAGGACGGCCCCCAGCTAGATGGACCGACGACCTCAAAAAGGTCGCTGGGACAGACTGGATGCGGAAGGCGGAGGACCGTGTGCAATGGCGCGTGTTAGGAGAGGCCTATGTCCAGCAGTGGACTACGATAGGCTGATTGATTGATTGATTGATTGATATTCCCCATCGTCACGCCTATATGACTGCCTCGTTGGTCTGGTGGCAAAGCGCATCGCTTTGTGATCACGAGCTCCTGGGTTCAAATCCTAGGTCGGACAAATGTAGCTTGGGGACTATAGGCGTGACGGTGACGGTCACGCCTATATTCCCCAGAGGGGGTGGCAGAGGTGTACTGAGTAAACCCACGTTTCGCCGACGATGTTAGGTCCCATGTAATCGGGGACGTGCCTATTGTCATATACCGGGCACAATTCCAGACTGGACTCATACTGGGAATTTTTCGTTAGAAAAACTACATTTGTTCGACCTAGGATTTGAACCCTGGACCTCATGATCACAAAGCGATGCGATCTATTTATACAAACACTTTTTTGATTTTTCATTTAATAAAAATACTTAAATCAACGGTATAAATTCATTTGTGTCGTGTGTGGGTTTACATACATGAAATATCTTTCACAAATACCCGCAACCAACATTTGTGTCTGGAAACAAACCCTCTACTACTGAATCCAGTGAGAGGAGCGACCTCCTCGCTATACACTAGGCCAAGCCGTCATAAGATACTTATTGTTATATTAGTTTAATAAAAAAAAATAGTCAACTCAAACTAAAATATTATCACGTCTCTATATGCCTTGAGTTTTATTATTAATTCATAATAATTTTAATAACAAGCTTTTATAGCTAAAACAACTAAGAGTTCCTATGGTTTCCTTCTGCTCCCTTCATCAAACCTTGGACACCAGCCGGTTCCAAAGTACTCGTCAAGACAAACTCAACGAGCCTAAACACGGCGGGGTTATATTGAGCATTTTGATGATTGCATTGACCACCTTTCGGCTAAATCATCAGACCCTGAACAGTATCTAGTTTTATAGTGCTTTCCAATACCAATCCAACAAGCCCAAAACACAAGAGGGTTACGTTGTATAGTTCACATGTTTTTATGGCCCATACCGACACCATCATCAGACCAGCTCCATGGTACCATATTATTGCATTGTCACCGACTTCACATACGTACTAAAACATGAAAAATGTTGATGGTTTGTTCACAAAGTTTTAAAGTTTACTAAATAAAGATGAACGTGTCAGCACATTTTCTCGCCAACGGTACGATACGATAACATAAATCGTTTTGTGCTAAGCCCTGTGGTCTCCCTAAATATTCGTTTGAGCACACACATATATTGTTTCTGATTTACTTACGATATAACAGTTGTTCCGAGTCTGAGTGTGTTTTATTTTGTGTAAGGTCTCCCGAAAACGAAGGAATTATTCTTTATGCGGGAGTTGACTTTTTAGAATAAAATAACAAAAAACTTATTTTTTTAAGTAATTTTGATTACTGATTATGTTATCAAAATTACATGATTACATGTAATCTTGATTGAATGTAATCAGGATTAAAATTAATCAAGATTGAAGTAATCGTGATTACTTTTAATATGATTATTAATCTGATTACAAAAGTAGTTGATTACGCCCATCTCTGATGCGAAATTTCAGCTCAATCGGATACCCGCAAGTGCTTGCAAAATAGATCAAATATTTGAACCAGAGAACAGACAGACATACGAACACTGTAAGTTAAATAAAAGCTTATAAAAAAAAGACGCACCGAACACACTTATAAGTTCCAGACTTATAGTAAAGCCATAAGACAGAAAAGCATCGATTTGTGGAATATTCCACTTTTCCTTTCCTCTTTGGGATGACTTATATACCCTAATTCGCATTCAGAAGGAAAATCTCTGGAAAGTGATTACTTTCACTCATGACCATGAATGGGCATGTTTACTAAGGAGTTAATTGCCTTACTGAATAGGACATGGACTAAGGACTCTAACTCTCCGCCGCGGTTTACTTTCATGCGATGAGTTTCGCTTCTATCCAATACTATACTGGTCCCAACAAATACCGTTAAATATTTCTAGAATTTCTAGAAATTCTACAAACATTTGAATTTCAAAATTTAATTAAACTGTTATACACTCGTAATATATCGTTCTAGATTCTGATCAGACTCGTTGCTCCATACAAAAAACATACCCGGCATCTTCAAAGCTTGAAAAGAAAGAACACTTCAATTACTGAACGATGAAAACATTGCTAATTCGAGTGTGAAGAGCGGAAAATTTATAGTTCCGATATCTACATAGTAATCTGTTTCGAGTATTTTTCGCTTTGAATTTATTGAAAAAGAGGCCACACTAGTCATGATTGCTGTAATTTACGCTGTTTAGAAAGACGCTAGACAGGATTACTTTCTGCGTTCGTTGTGTACGGGATTGACAACGACATTTTTCCTTGCAAAATGTCATTCCCGCACATTCCGTTTTCTATTATATCATTACCGACGGCAAAAAAGTTGTTTAATCTTTTGAATTATAGTTTAGAAAAACTGAAAATGTTTAGAAAATAGATGAGAAAGGATATGCTCCGTTGGTTCGGGCATATAGAAAGAATGTCTGAAGAAAGAATGACAAAACAGATATACAATGCTAAAGTGGAGGGATGTAGGTACCGGGGAAGACCTAGACTATCTTACCATGACCAAGTAGACCGGGTCTTATCTGAAGGACAAGTCAGGAGTCTCCGTAACCGGCGAGCGTGTATGAGACTGACTATGAGAGTAGAGGAAGCCAGAGAGGTATGTAAGGAAAGAGCCTGTTGGAACTCTGTACTCTCTGCCTACCCCGTAAGGGATCTGGCGTGATGATATAGATAGATAGAAAAACTAAAAACAACCTTCTTTAATAGCACGCCGAACAAGAAAGGAGTAAATAATAACGAAATAATTTTACTGTGTAGAAACTTAGTATATTAGGGCTATATTATTGCATTGTCACCGAACTTATATACGTATGCCAAACTTCAGCTCAATTGGATGATTTGTACTGAATTGTATTGTCAGCGGTCCTTCATACGTGTATCAATTTTCAAGTTAATCGGACGCCTTGAAGTTGCTAAAAATCACGTTGAAAGATGCCGTTACAGACTATATCATCACGCCAGAAGCCTTGCGGGGTAGGCAGAGAATACAGAATTCCAACAGGTTATTTCCTTACATACCTCTGGCTTCCTTCACTCTCATAGTTCGTCTCATACACGTTCGCCGGTTACGGAGACTCTTGACTTGTCCTTCAGAGTCAAGCTAATAAAACCGTTAAAAAATGATCTTCATGTAGTAGTTCTATCATTTTCCTTAACGGCGGTGGCTTATTGTTTCAAACGCCGCGCGGGGATAACTTTTCCCATCTATATTATCATGCCGATTCCCTTGGGTTCTCCTCGTTGAGCAGTAAAGATTAGAACTATTAGTCATCCATAAATCGTCTTTTCGTATATAGTAGAACTCACTGAAGCATTACATGATACGATCGATGGCAACTCAGCTGAATAAGTTTCAGTCGGATGTAGCGTGTCTATGATTTGTTGGTGCATGCGGCAAAATGGTGCAGTTTCATGAAGCTAGTGCGCCCACTGAAGCGCGATCGATTTATCGCCTACAATTTGCCGGTTTTTAATATTTCCATTGTTACTGTAAAGATCGGAGAAACGATATACTTGAAAAAAAACCTGTGAGATTTTAGACTGCTAATTTTCCAATAGTACGGACTATTTTTAACAGACTTCAAAAAGGAGGAGGTTCTATGTTCGGTTGTATGTATGCTTTTTTTATATATATATATGTATGTTCACCGATATTTCCGTCAATTGTGGACCGATTTTGATGATTTTTTTTGCATTGGGTTAAGTATAGCTCCAAGGTGGTGCCATTTTAATTTCATTGGCATTGGACCTTGGACTTAGAAGATACACCAGGGAACTCCTAAACGACAAACAATAGGCATGTGTAAATTGAGATATTATGGGTATTACGTCACTCCTATAGGTACCCTACTATAGAACTAAGCAGTATATTAGCCAACTTCAATAAAGGAGGTTCATAATTCGTCCTTTTTTATAACTCCTTTGCTTATGAACCGATTTTGATGATTCTTTTTGCATTGGGTTCAGTATAGTTTTGAGGTGGTCCTATTTTAATGTTATTGGTATTGGACCTTGGACTTTGAAGATACAAGAGGGAACTCCTTAACGGCGAACAGCACGACTGTATAGATTCCGTTATTATAGTCATTATATTAATCCTGTAGGTACCTTACTGTACAACTCAGCAAAATAATATAATATCGGTATATAAATATAACTAAATAATTCACTCGTCACTTAAAATTGTATATTAAAAACTTTAAAAAAACTTACCAAGGTAAACCTACTTCAAAAAGTAAATATTTGAAGTCGGTGCTAAGTAACCGACTGCACCAACCAGCACCGACTTCAAATATTTATTTTTTGCTTTTTGAAGTCGGTTTACCTTTTTTTATTAGAGCTAAAACTACAGAGTGTATTTGATAGTCTTACTAATATTACAAATGCGAAAGTTTGGAAGGATGAATATGATACTCTTTGACGCAGAAACTACTGAACGGATTTCGTTGAGACATTACAGTAATATAAGTTGCAAGCTTTTTTTGTAATAACTCAATGATGTGCTATTCCGATGTATAATCTATATCATAATAATAATATCAGCCTATACTGCCCACTGCTGGGCAAAGGCCTTCTCTCACAAATCGAGGTGAGAGAGATTAGGTCATAATCCACCACGCGGACCCAGTGCGGATTGGTGGAGGCAGGTTTGTGGCTACCTGCTGTTGGAACTTATCAAGCCGCCTTTAAGGCTTCCAAATCGGATTAACGACTACCACATTAAGTGGTAACCGGGACCAACGGCTTAACGTGCCTTCCGAAGCACGGATATGAAAATGCCACAAACGGTCACCCATCTCAGGCCGACCGAGTCGAACGCTGCTTAACCTTGGTGATCGGTAAGAACACCGCGGTCGCACAGCCCTAGAAGCGCTATAATCTATTTTTAACCGACTTCAAAAAGGAGGAGGTTCTTTATTTATTAAACCTAGCCCTACACTAGGAATTATTCCTGTGTCGTGGGTGCATACATAACACCCAAACTGAAACAAATATTTGTGGGTCACACAAAGATTTGTCCCCTGCGGGGATCGAACCGGTGACTACTCGATTCAATGGACGGGGCGACTTCAGCTCTTAACTAGGTACTGGACCAAGCCGTCCGTCAATATTACTGTAAAGTTTCAACATAAAGGAGTTTTTGCGTGAAAGAGTAACACACATTCTTCCTCACACACTTTCGCGTTTATCAACAGCGTACATCATTCACACACACACACACATCTATATAAAGTAGTATGTGGTTTTGATATTACTGGTATCTAGTCTGTGGCAGAACGTTGTGGCAGGATGTCGTCAGGAATGTCAAAGGGAAGCTCTTCCAGCCAGACGGGTAGTGTGTCTGGCGGGGCCTGCCACTCTCCCCCCGAGTTGTTGTCGGGGGCTTGTATATATGTTACGCTTCGTGCGCACTCTAATATCGCGTTCTAGACATGTATGGCGAATCGTCAGCACCATCTATTGGTACGTAGTCGCAACTATGTAGCGATGTATAGGGGTCGCTACAAGTCTATCAATATTCAGTAGTAAGCTTGTATCGATATTTTTTGACGAGAATAGTAACACCAAACTGAAGTAGTTCGACTAGTTGAGCATTTTAATATTAATTGAATCATTAACTTTTTCGTTATATTTTGTTTTGTTACTATATATAGGTATACTTTTTTTGTTACACTGGTATTTCTATCAGATCGATTAATTCTACTCTATTTCTAGTGGAGACTTGTAAATGGTTGTGTATCTTTATTTTGTATCTTATTCATACCATAATAGCAGATAGTCTTCCAAAAATTGTAAAATAAAATAATATATAAGTAAGATTTTCCCCTCGATAGACTAATTAGGTACTTATTATAATTAGAACAATGCTACAACTTACCACCTTCGTTCGCTAGTCGTAATTTCTACGCTGACATTTCAAACGTAGAAATACATAATACATCGATTCGGACGCCCTTAATTCGTTCTAGACGTTACCGCCCGCAATAAAAAGTGGTTGGTGAATGTCAGTCCACCCATAGGGCGGTACAATAAATCCAAGTTCTGAAACCTAGACTTATTGTACCGCCCTATGGGTGGAACTATCTACCTTTATTATTACGTCAGGGGAAGGCAGGGAGTACAGAGTTCCAACGGGTTCTTTCCTTACAGACCTCTCTGGCTTCCCCCACTCTCATAGTTCGTCTTACACGCTCGCCGATTACGGAGGCTCTTGACATGGATGGAACTATGTTTTTTTTTATCTCAGGGGTACTTTTTCAGGGGAAATATTTGAACATTTTAGATACTGAAAAACTGTGTAGGTTCTAGTTTCATTTTGACGACGTAGCTTTGAAACTGATATTCTAAAGGCAAAATATACATTTTCTATTTTAGCCAAGTTTGAGAGCCATGTCATGAAACCTCTAAACCTCAAAACGACAGTGATAGCAATATCACCTGCGCAGTCAAATTCAATTTTCTCCACTTTCGTTCTAACGAATAAATTATTTCTTAATTATTTCGGATACATCGTGTAATATAATTAACGCAAGGAAAGTAGTTCAAATTGGCAACTAAAACGCTTTCAACTATTAATGAGATAGTTTTGTTTCAAAATTCTTAAATTAGCTGAAATTGCCGGCACTTATTTTAATCGTTTGTTAGTTCGCACATTTTCGTTCGCAAAATTTAATCATAACTCGAGTAATACGAGATTTTTAATTGCACTTTTTAAACATTCGTTATACGTCAGGTCAAAGAAAATAGTGATTGCGTATTTCGAACTAGAAGTTTGGTTTTCGTATTGAATTAATAAAGTAAAACATTTCAAAATTGTAATCATCTAATTAAGGCGTCTGTCGTGTGTTATTTATATTTCAGTTTGTTTATAATATGTATTACCGATCCTTAGTAATGTGTGAGGCGCTCGTAGCGCTGTGTGACCGCGGTGTTCTTACCGATCACGGCCTGTGATGGGTGACCGTTTGTGGCATTTTTATATTCGAGCGTCTCCGTGCTTCGGAGGACACATTAAGCCGTTGGTCCCGGTTACCACTTAATGTGGTAGTCGTTAAGCCGAGTTGAAAGCCTTAAAAAGGCGGCTTGATAAGTCCAACAGCAGGTGGCCACAAACCTGCCTCCACCAATCCGCACTGGGTCCGCGTGGTGGAGTATGACCTAATCTCTCTCACCTCGATTTGTGAGAGAAGGCCTTTGCCAGCAGTGGGCAGTATAGGCTGATATTATTATCCTTAATAATGAGAAATCATATAGAAAGAATGACAAAACAGATATACAATACGAAAGTGGAAGGATGTAGGTACCGGGGAAGACCGAGTCTTACCTGAAGGACAAGTCAAGAGTCTCCGTAACCGGCGAGCGTGTATGAGACGCTATGAGAGTGGAGGAAGCCAGAGAAGTATGTAAGGAAAGAACCTGTTGGAACTGTTTTCTCTTCCTACCCCGCAAGGGATCTGGCGGGATGATATAGATAGAATAGTGAGAAATGATAGAAAAATTATGATAACTATTTTCAGACGTAGGTAATAAGATTCAAATTGCAACACAAGTTATAAATTATTTCTTCTAATATCTCGTTGCCCGCGTGCCCGTCGGTCGTAACGGAAAGTATTGGGTGTAATAGTGAGTCACCGGAGTTTTTCATTGTCTGGCGTTCCTACGTATTAGAATGTGCATATTTTTTAATGCCGACAACTCAATTTCGTATTTCTTGTATAAGAATTTCCGAATAATGGAAATTATTTGCCGTTTCCTCATTCTTTCTGCACCGGATAATTGTTTTCAAATATACTACTAATTTTTAACTTTAATTTATCTTCTGTAGATCTATTACATACATATTAACTTTTTATTTTTAGATTTTGGCAAAAGTTACAAATTAATCATTTTGTTTTCGGTTTTTATGTTGCCGTCTTTGGATGTTTTTTAGAACTTATGGTTACTGAAAGGAATGTCCACGGACGTTATAATAAGTGTTCTAACTAAAACATTCTGAACCTCGCCGGCATAAAAGTAAATTTAAACCGCGATAAAATCTGAAAAATTGGTTTTATTTCTCCATCTATTGAGTTGTTAATTGATTTTATCAAATGTAGAATGAAGATCTTTAACAAGTGGATACTACTTTCTATATCATTACGCTAATATTAAAGAGCTTATATTTAAGGTAAAAGACTGCAAGGTAAAGGCTTCGTCCCTTCACTCCCTTCTTCCACTTATTCCGGTCCAACCCAAACTGATTCCAGTACTTCTGAGTCCAGCTAACTGTTACCTGCTAACCGGACCGGCTTAACGGACGATTTAGTGCAATGGTTAAGAGCTTAAGCCGCTCCGCCCACTGTGTCTAATAGTCGCGGGTTCGCTTCCCGAACGAGAGAAATCTGATCCAAAAATTATTTGTTTCGGTCTGGGTATTTGTAAAGGCGAATTTTCATGTTTGTACACGCACCCACAACACAAGTATAAATCCTAGCGTGGGGTTACGTTTTTAAAAAAGAAAACGTTTTTTGAAGCCAATGCGCTATCTCTTATAACTAAAGACTGTTATAATACAGTAACAAAAATTGCATCCCACCAAAGGCTTACCACGTGTGAGAGTTCATGCACCGGGTATTATTAGACGCAGTGAAACGGCCAATGTCTCGAGACGAACGAGTCTATTTTTATGGGCCCACGCGGGGGACAATTTGTTTGGGATCGGCACAGATGCTCGTTTATCGAGTAATTTTTAATTACAATTTTGGAAACTGAGAATACGACATCTTCATCATCATCTCAGCCTATACCTGTCCACTGCTGAACATAGGCCTTCCCAATCGCTTTCCAGCGTAACCGGTCCGATGCCACGTGCATCCAACGACTTCCTGCGATTTACACAAGATCGTCGGTCCATCTGGCGGCTGGCTGGCTCTAGAATCTTTCTGCCCCAACGCCCGTCCGGTCTTCCGATCCGAATACGACATATTGGTCAGAAAATGAAAAAAAATGTCACAACAGGCGTAGATCATGATGATTATTAATAAAGCAGTTTTTGGTGACTTATTATTGACAAATTTGACAGGGACCTGGTAGAAACAGACTGATCCACGTTTAGAGAGTATTTTGAATCTAGATGACATCCGTAAAAAAGTCATTAGAACCACACAACATACGCCGTAACTAACTATTATATAAAATGAAGAGACCAAATGTCATTTACCTTCACTCTTCAGAATTTACGTGGAAGTCTATTTAGCAGTGAGATAAAACTGTATTCTCCGTCCAGATTTTGAGATTAGTATAATGAGACTGTTTAGGAAGACAAATCAATCTAGAATCTTTGACACTCAGTTCATCTTCTTCATTCTTGTTTCTCGGCATACTGAATTTCTGACGTTGACTAACGAATTTTAAAATCTGCTTTCCAAATACGGACTTCATAATGTTTACATCATTTACAGAATCGAGTATTTCTTTACGTCTGTACACATCCCGAAAAAAATATTTTCAAACAATTACGAGATGCTTTTTTTTTTAAATCGCACGCAGTTGGCACAAGTAACCGATCTTTAGTGGCCGCGAATTTAAAACATGTTAGGTTTGATATATTAGACAGATATACAACTCAGAATATACTAGGATTCCTGAAAATTGGAAATAAAATTATGTGGTCTGTTCACGTTCTTCTGTTCGTGAATTTATGTATCCCAAGCAAATTGAAAGAATTCACGTACCATAAGTTTGTAACTGATAAGTTAAAGGTAGGTCTAGGTAACACGATATTTGACATTTAAACATTTCTAATCAAACATATTTTCATTTTATTTAATGTTTTGTATTACACAAAGGCCCCAGGTCTCAATAACACTTGATTCCGTTATAAAACTAGATTAATCATTGAACTGCAACAATACGTTACCAGGTTACTCATACGAACGGCACCTGAGCAAACATCTCACGAACAATACTCAAAACAATTATATAAAACGTATGAAAACATTGTCTGTCCAAATGCACAGCACATACCGGTGGCGAAATCTGGAACTAACAATATCTCTATGAAAATGGCGCTCTCTTTGACAGATGTGCATATAAAGTGGCGCCAATGTCAACTGTATGACAGATTCATTTCAAAGGCAGATAATACAGCATTCCTTGTGAGTCATGACTGACATTCACCCTGAAACATGATAAACTCGAGCGAAAGGAGATTGTAAATGTCGTGCGAAAGGTTACGGAGGTCTCTGAATCGAGGTTTGTGATTAATAGGTTCAGATTGTGACGTAAGAAAGGACACATTTGAAAGTAACGATAATAGGTGTTTTGAACAATGGAATTTGTCATTTAAGCTGTTTACTGTAAATGCCTAGAACAGTGTATTCGTAAGTTGCATTGCTGTTAACGATTTATCAAGATCTAAGTCGTTATTTCTTTTCAAGACGATTTAGTTCATGTTGGGTTGTCAAAATTCAACAGCATAATGCCGATTCTAAAAAACTATCTACCCATATAGGCAGGTCGGATCGCTTTTTTTTTTAAAATAGAGGTTTTAAAACATCTATTTATGAAATAAAAGTATTAGAAAGAATAAACTCAACGACTGGACCGATTTATAAAATATCCATCACCATCAGAAAGCTACCTTATCCAGAAGTAACATAGGCTATATAACATTGGCCCGGTAGTTGGCGCTGTTGTCGACCGGGTACGAAGTCGTGGGAAACTGCTATGTGTAATATTCGCGTAAATCTTAAGAACTCAGAAAATCTATTTATTTACATAAGCTGGTACATCAGATAAGATATATACTATAATATGTTATAATAGTCAAAATACGACTGAGTATTCGAAAACATTAAATTTGGATTTCTTCAAACACAAACAATTGTAATTTTCTTAGTCCCATGAGAAGAACAAGCGTAATTATATCAGCCTATACAGCCTACTGCTGGGCAAAGGCCTTCTCTCACAAATCGAGGTGAGAGAGATTAGGTCATACTCCACCACGCGGACCCAGTGCGGATTGGTGGAGGCAGGTTTGTGGCCTCCTGCTGTTGGGACTTATCAAGCCGCCTTTAAGGCTTCCAACTCGGCTTAACGACTAACACATTAAGTGGTAACCGGGACCAACGCTTCACGTGCCTTCTGAAGCACGGAGACGCTGGAATATGGAAATGCCACAAACGGTCACCCATCTCAGGCCGAGCGAGTAGAACGTTGCATAACCTTGGTGATCGGTAAGAACACTGCGGTCGCACAGCGTTACGAGCGCCTCCAAGCGCCGAACAAGCGTAAAATAACAAAAATCTCTTAAGTAGGAATCATTTTAAAATCATGTATGCCAGCCTCATATAGGAGTCTTAGTAAATATTCAAATACCGTCACGCGTTAGCCAGAGCAAACTGGTCACTGCTGAATTAGTATATCTAAATGTGTTTGGTACTACGCAGCTGTTGTCATATCTCATTCAGATCTATTTCAACCGTCACCAAGGTTGATGCATCCAGCACTCTAATTAGATGTTGCAGAATAGCTGCTGGTTGCAAGTACGTCTGCACTTGCATTGTAATGTTGACCTCATTCCATATTTTTAGGTTTACGACCGATCAAACGGACAAAAATATGACGGCCGTCAGGACGACGGACAAAAATGTTTTTATACGCTGTTTTGTGTTCAGATTTCTCTAAAGTCAGAAAATCTTAACCTCTTAAATATATATATATATATATATATATATATATATATATATATATATATATATATATATATATATATATATATATACTAGTTGAACCGGCGAACTTCGTACCGCCAAAAAATAAAATATGTGTTTTTACTACTTTCCCTGCTACCCTTCCTGCCCTACATTTCTTTATATTTTCTCACCTTTTAAACCTTCCTTGGACTTCTACAAATATTTCAATACCAAAATTAGCGAAATCAGTCCAGCCGTTCTCGAGTTTTTGTGAGACTAACAAACGTCAATTCATTTTTATATAAATAGATTCTTCGTAGCCCCACACTAGTATTTATTCCTGTGTCGTGGGTGCGTTTACAAACATAATAATTGTGGATCACACAAAGATTTGTCCCGTGCGGGACTCGAACCCGCGATTATTAGACGCAGAGGGCAGAGCGGCTTAAGCTCTTAACCACTGCGCTAAATCGTCCGTCAAATATTAAACACTTGCCTATATTCTTTAGGGGTTAGAGGTCTACTGTCCTAATGTAATAGGGGGCAAGCATATCGCCATTATACCGGGCACAAGGAGACTCCATACGTTTGTCCGACCTAGGATTTGAACCCAGAATCTCGTGATCGCAAAGCGCTTCATTCCCCACTAGACAGACCAATGAGGCAGTCAAGGGAGGCACTAATGTTGTTCTTACCTACGACATCTATTAACAAGAGCATGCCAAAAAATTCGTTCGTTGAATTCGTCAGCTCGTAATCTACCTAGACTTTTCGTGATGCGTAGCCGTTTTGTAATTTGGCTATCTAACACCCGCCATATCGTTCAACACTAATCTTTCAATGATTTGCCCTGCCATGTTTAGGCGTTATCGATATGTATGAGCTCGCAATTTCTTTGTAAAATTTGACCAAAGATAATAACAGCACAGATAGAAATGTATTCTAATCTTAATTACATTAACCTATAATCCCTACGTTAGTAGCAAGATAAATCTATTAGCGCAGCTTATCATAACAGCTAGTTCACTTTATACTAACCCATTGTCCTAGTATTCTCGTGGTATACTATATGTAACTGACCCACACAATGAGAGCCCACCATGATATCGGGCTACAGATGCTAAGCTGCGGCTGCAGTTCGCGCGATATAACTTGGCCGGATTGAAGTTAGCGAAACACAGATCTACTTATCGAACAAAATAGGGTGATTGAACTTTAGGTAGGTAAAATATTTTTATGATAACTCTTGTTAGCGACTATCCATGCTCAACCGTTCGAAGAAGCTAACTTCGATCCAGCCAAGCGAAATCGCGCGTTCTGTACGTCCGTAGCCAGTAAGCCGTCTTGTTTATATGCTGTACTTACTCTCAACGTCAAAATTAACTCTCTCGCGACGTTTTTACGCGCGTGGCTATTTTAATCTCTCTTGGCGTGGCGCCTAAAGCTGGCAGTCATTGTTATATAGGCCTACCTACTAACTATTGTCCGATTCCGCTGGGAACAAGAGGATGTCGAAGGCAGGAAGTTGCCGTCGGAATTTTAAAATATTTTTATGATTTTTGAAGTTTAGGGTCGCTTATAAAACATCGTTACACATAACATAATTATCTTCATGGTAACATTTTCTGTTTATGTATGAACTGTACTATACATCCGTAACTGTTAGTCATTTTAAAAGTATTTGAGCGGTGGCTAAACGGTGACCAGCTCGACTCCGCAGACTACAACTTTTATCTATCTATCTCTATCTATATCATCACGCCTGATCCCTTGCGGGGTAGGCAGAGAGTACAGAGTTCCAACAGGTTCGTTCCTTACATACCTTTCTAGCTTCCTCCACTCTCATAGTTCGTCTCATACACGCTCGCCGGTTACACACCCCAAATTAGATCATTGCCTAACGGATTACATAAAATAAATTTCCAATTTTAAGGAGTTTTCTACCATTTTTAAGCTCTGGTACCCAAATTAAGCACGAAATCTGTACTTTTTCGTGTGGACTAAAGTAGCAGCATTGCTTTGAATAGTGATAAAATTTAGTTTGAATTTTTGATAATTAAAAGAAATGTAACATTTTGTTATAAATAGTTGGAACCGGTTCAGTTTCGATTTAAAACGAACTACTTTCAGGTCTTGCGTTAATTATGTTACACCTTGTATACATACTCTCTTCAGTTGTTCCCTTATGGCTGAGGATTGTGACTCCATTAATGGACTTTTTTATTCTTTCCCTCCATTTACTGTGATAAACGGTACACCTCTGCCATCCCCGCTTGGGGACTATAGGCGTGACGGTGTTTATTTTTGTTTACGAATATATCATCACGTCAGATCTCTTGCGGGGTAGGCAGATAGTACACAGTTTTAACAGGTTCTTTCCTTACAGACCTCTCTGGCTTCCTCCACTTTCTTTTACGAATGTCTCCAGTATATACCGTGGCAGTAATCAACCATCACTAACTATCGTATTATTCTTTCGCAGGCGTCTGGTGTGACAGTCTCGGACGCGTGTAAAACGACATACGAGGAGATCAAGAAGGACAAGAAGCACCGCTACGTGGTGTTCTACATCCGCGACGAGAAACAGATCGACGTGGAGACGGTGGGCGAGCGCAACGCCGAATACGACCAGTTCCTCGAGGACCTGCAGAAGGGAGGCACCGGCGAGTGCAGGTAAAGTTTTGTACTGTTGAGTGTATCAGCACTAAAGAACATTATTTGGTAAAAGCTTCTGCACTAAATAATAATGAAAGTCTGTATAATGGAAGCTGAGAGTGGAAAATTACGGCAAATTAAATAAATTGGGTCGTGCAACCCTGAATGAACTGGGAATAAATAGATTTGATACTTCAATACTTTAGTAAAAGAAAAATGTAAATAAGTTTTATGATTTTTAGGAACACAATATAAACGCAGGAGAGTGGAGGGACGAAGTAGGAAAAAGAGTAGTGAGGGAGTTACATAGAAATAATATCATTCTTTCGTGTCAATGGTTTATAAGTGCATGGTTATCTGCCGTGACATCCTAACACTTGAAGCGTTTCGGATATTAAATCTATTTCTTGTAAGCTTTAAATTATTTTTTTAATAAAAAAAACTTACTTTACATCTGTGTCCTCTACCTAAAGGTTGTTGGAAGAAATCGCTATAAGCGATAAGGCCGTCTTACTGTACCTAAACAAAGTCAAAATTAACTTCTTTTTCGTTATTTTTTTTTGTGTGCCACAAAGGATATTGTAACTCTCCATAGACAAAGTATAATCTATACAATATATTAATGCAATGTTACGGAATTTAGTAGAATTTCATGTTAAGATGTATTTCATATAAATTATGTAGAATTTTATAGAATGATACCATAACATTAAATAAATCTAGAGTGTATCAAAGCTAGTGCGTCTACATCTATGGTTCACTACAACAATAGGTGACAATTAATCTTGGTATTGCCAGCTTATGAAAACGCTAACAAATCAATCGGCTTTCATTAGACAGATTCTAATTGTTAAGTGTAAGATATAGCTACAAGATGTCCCTGCACAGCGCAACACATGTTTAGTTTATAAATTGTTATATAGTATATAAGTTAGTTATATATGGTAGTTAGTTTTTATATAGTATGTATGTTAGTCTAGGGTACCTGCGAATGTAGCTGGCTGCGCGCTATTAGGTATATGGCCAGGTAAATAAGGTGTCATTGGCTGCATGCCGGCTTGTGACAGTCCATGACCTCAATAACTGGCAGTTTTGCCAGATATTTGGTGTTCTCGTCTCTGGACAGTTATATTTCCCGTCTGTTTAACAGATCTAGCGAGAATGTAAACTATCAAAAGATGAATTGAGGTTGCTAGACCTGCTTAGTACGCCTAAAAAGATCTGTCAGTAAAAAACCTGTTGGATCTCAGTACTCGCTTACCACATAAGTGGTCTGGTGTGATGATATCTCTTTTTATCGCTACACTCAAAATGGTCGTGGGCATAATGAGATTTAGTCGCTGAAGGCTTATGTTGCTCACCTGACGATATCTCCATCTAGCTTGATCATTTGAGATTCTGGGGCACATGGTTAAAGGGTCTCCCCCAATAACGGTATATAATAGTAAAAAAGTGTCTTGGCTTAAACGATGTCGTTCGAAACTAATTTGTACGTTGTCCTATTCCAGATATGGCCTGTTCGACTTCGAATACACGCACCAGTGCCAAGGCACGTCGGAGGCTAGCAAGAAACAGAAACTGTTCCTCATGTCGTGGTGCCCGGACACCGCCAAGGTCAAGAAGAAGATGTTGTACTCCAGGTAATCGTCCCCAACCACTGTTCATACTAATATCATACATGCGAAATTAACTGTCTGTTTGTCCTTTATTTTTTCACGCCCAAACCGCTGATGATTTTGGGTAAATTCGGCAAGGAAATAGATTTTGTGTATCAATATAGTTTGGCTACAGGAAAGACGGTTACAGCCATGGAAGAGAATAACTTAAAAAAAATGTCGTTTAATCGGGAACTACTTTCTCAATACTTAAAATATAAATGATTCGTGTGATTGTGTGTGTGAATGATGTACGCTGTTGGCCGCGAGGCCTTTACAGCTTCACCGGACTTAAAGGCGAGCGTGCAACCACTACGCTCTAGCCAGCCAGAAGGGCAAGAGGCGACATACTCGAGGGCGCCTCGAAGAGGTGCCCTCGGTTGGGACAGTCGCTGTAGGGGGACGGGTGCACTACTAAGTGCACCGGTCAACCGCCGGCTATGGGAGGGGATCTACTACTACGTCGTCATCGTCGCCCGTATTCTGAGCGGAAAGAAGGGATGACAAAGCATCGGGGGGGTCGGTGAGAACATGTCGCGGCCGGCGGTGGCGGCAGGGGTCGGGGGGGAGATCGTAGTCGGCGGTGGCTACGATTAACGGATTCGCATGGGTAGATGCGTTCGCGAAGTGACGTGTTGACGCCTTTTTAATAAAGGCGCGAATAGGTTCGAGACCTAGATCGGAGTGGAGATCGACGTTCCGTACGAACCAGGGGGCTCCTACGGCTTTACGGAGGAAGCGGTTTTGAACCACTTGGAGTTTATCGATGTGAGAGGGGGCCGAATGCCCGAACACAACACACGCATAAGTCATGATGGGTCGAACGCAAGTTTTGTAAAGTGTCACCTTATTTCTAAGGGACATTTTACTCCGCTTGCAGATTAACGAATGGAGACGACCGAGCACAAATGATGCTCGGTGACGGACCCGCTTGATGTGCGGGCCGATTCGTGTGAATTCTGCCGTGTTCATTAGAGGGAATAAATAGCGCTGTTTTAAACTAAAAACCTAATTATTATGTATCTTGTGACCAACAGCGTGAACAATATATAAGGAAAAAGTAACGATACAAGGCCAATTTGTGTCACGTACACATATCAATCAATATTGTACTGTAAAAATTAGGGATTTATTGGCTAATTTCCTGCGGTGCTCAGCTCAATCTTTCAAATCAAATCGGTTTATTTGCGAAAATGGGTTACAGTGGATGCTAAAAGTACATTGGTCGTACGCTATAGCTGCCTTTAGGCCTGCAGATATCATTAGGAATAATCAGAGAACTTAAAGTACCTAACAATTAAGAAAACAATAATTGTATCTGACATTTATAAATTATTTAATATAGTAGTTTCTTTCTTATAGTAGTTCAATATCATTTAATATCGTTTGCAAAAATTTTACCGAACAGACTAACAAATAGACGGACAAGAGAGCGAGTTGATAAAAACGTAAAATATAAGATCATACCAACTGCAAGCACTATCTATATAATATATTTCATATGTTCCACTGCTGAGCAAATACTTTCCTCCATATCTTTCGTTGAACACATAAAAAGCTGGCTGGGAAAAGGTCTCTTCCGTAGACATACCGAGGAGACCTTTTCATTGTATTGCAACTTCAGAACGGCTAGACTTCACACACCGTCACGCCTATATTCCCCAGAGGGGGTGGCAGAGGTGTACTGAGTACACCCACGTTTCGCCGACGATGTTAGGTCCCATGTAATATGGGGCGAGCCTATTGTCATATACCGGGCACAATTCCAGACTCCGGACTCATACTGGGAATTTTTCGTTAGAAAAACTACAATTGTGACTACAAAAACCTCGTGATCACAAAGCGATGTGCTTTGCCACCAGACCAACGAGGCAGTCGTAGGGTATAGACTTAACACAAAAATCTGAGGAATCGAGTTACCGTCATAGAGAGCCATTATACGGTACGGCTCTTCAGTTGGAAATTAAAACAGCGGCGTTTTTATGGTAGAATGAAGTACTACGATAATTCTTTCTCTTTCACTTCACCGCTCTCTACCCGCGCTGCTCGGTTCTGAAGGGACGCGACTATAATATTTTTCACATAAGATTTGTAGTGATAGCCTATGTGCATATTAATATTTGACTATCACTTGTTTTAACGGTGAAGGAAAACATCGTGAGGAAACCTGCATGCCTAAGAGTTTCTCGAAGGTGTGTGAAGTTCGCCAACCCGCACTGGGTCAGCGTAGTGGACTATGGCCCAAACCCTCTCAGTTGAAGAGGCCCGTGCCCAACGTTGGGACAGTTTCTTAACAGGGCTGATATTATTATAAGATGGGTAGTGATAGTTCTAAGTGCCAAACGAAATTAATATTTAATTCAATAATATTAAGGCATAAGCCCATAAGTATAGAAACAGCTCATGCCTCTTATTGCCATTGAATAAAGAATAATTTTCTTTGACACTTACAACTTTCACAGTACCCATCCTTCATAAAAAAATACTATACTTTCCCAAAAACTTGATTTTTTGAGGTAAGTCACTGCTGTTCTGAAGGTGCGATATGTGTATATGTTAGAGTATCGTGGGAAAAATAATAAAAAAATGAGCACCGTCATGCCTACATCCTCCAAGCGAAGGTGGCAGAGGTGTGCTGTGTACACCCACTATTTGTGGTACAACTATATAAGTACCAATGCTATGAAGGATACCAGGTACAATTCCGACTACCATTGAAAATTATTCTATAAGAAAATTATAACTTAAATAAATTTAAATAACACTACAACGAGGCAATGGACAATGCAACATTACAAACAAAAAAATACTGTACTATCTATCTATATCATCACGCGAGATCTTTTACGGGGTAGGCAGAGAGTACAGATTTCCAGCAGGTTCTTTCCTTACATGCCTCTCTGGCTTCCTCCACTCTCATAGTTCGTCTCATACACGCTCGCCGGTTACGAAGACTCTTGACTTGTCCTTCAGATAAGACTGTCATCTACTATACTAATAGCCTTAAATAATTCCAGTGCTTAATTTCCTAAGTCGTACATTGCCAAAGATCTACTCTAAAATTAAACACAGCTGTAATATTTGATGACACTTGCGGAAATCGCGAGAATTATGAAGCTAAGACATTTATTATAATTCACACGTGAAGCGTGATAGCCTAGTGGTTAGACCGTTGGACTGCAAAGTCAGAGGTTTTGGGTTCAAACCCAGGCACACACCTCTGTTATTTTTCGAAAAAATAATTATCACTTGCTTTAACGGTGAAGGAAAACTTCGTGAGGAAACCTGCATGCCTGAGAGTTTCTCGAATGTGTGTGAAGTTCGCCAACCCGCACTGGGCTAGCGTGGTGGACTATGGCCTAAATCCTCTCAGTTTGAGAGAAGGCCCGAACCCAACGGTGGGACAGTTTTTTAAGAAGGCTAATATTATTATATTAGTAGGATAAACAAGAACTACAAGATACAAAAAAGTTGTAAATGCCTCATTTGTATCTGACTCTCGGATCTTACAATCACCAGTCAATATACCTAAAATTGAAACAAAATGTTTTATTTCAATCTGATTCTTACATTCCCTAAACTGACCGTCTCATAAAACATACGAATTCTATCTATCTGTATAATCACGCCAGTTTGTTTCCCTTGCGGGGTAGGCAGAGAGTACAGAGTTCCAACAAGTTATTTCCTTACATACCTCTCTGGCTTCCTCCACTCTTATAGTTCGCTTGCCGGTTACGGAGACTCTTGACTTGCCCTTCAGATAAGACACGGTCTATTTGGTCATGGTAAGATAGTCTAGGTCTTCCCTGGTACCTACATCATACGAATTCGCGACGCAATTTCGGGCGAAGGGTTGACTCTGCTTGAATTTAGCTGATTCAAATGTTCCAAAGGATGGATATCGGGATTCGAATCGTTGCACTGTTTCAGACACAAATGATCGAATCTGAACAATGAGACACTTGCCATGAGAAATTAATCCCCTCTTAAGCCCAACCCATAACACATTTATCACTATCGAATTATCAAACCTGAACCGTTAAATGAGTGGGCAGATAGGTAATCGTGGTGATAAACCGATAAGAATGTAGCGTGATGTCATATTCGCACTAGGTATGAATTATAAATAAATATTCATCGTTAAATTTCGGTTTTCGATGTAGCGATCGTTTGACTCACGTAGATACAACCCACCCTGTCCTAATCGCTTACAGTGCAAGTTCCATGACATTGGACATTTACAATTAGAAATAGGTGGTTACGCCTCTTCGTGAATTAACAATTTATCACACAGTCATTTACACAAGGTGTATCATAAATAACGCAAGACCTCAGACACCCCGATTAGATAATTACTTCACAAATTCCATACGAAAACCAATTTAAAATGTTTAACCCCTTTTTTACGCACTTTTATCTATCTATCTATCTATAACCTCACGCCAGATCCCTTGCGGGGTAGGCAGAGAGTACAGAGTTCCAACAGGTTCTTTCCTTACATACCTCTCTGGCTTTCTCGACTCTCATAGTTCGTCTCATACTCTCATTTTCTCTCTCACTTTTATACCCCAATTTACAATGAAACTTGTACGTGTGTGCGCGAATTGAGAAATACGTTTTATAAATGCATTGCATGGTTTGGATCTGCCTATATTATTCTTTTTCTTCGTGGTTGTCTGTCTGTTTCAAGTTTAAAATCTCACAATTACTCCACTTTATCGTACAGAACTCATGCTCATGATCCCTAACTACTAAATGTCTTTCCATATTGACATAACCTTAAAACTTAAAAAGTTAATATCTTTTTATTTTCGGTATCTCAAATGAAAATTCTCGGTGGGTTATGTTTGAGTAATGGAAACCCTATAGTTTTCCTATATTTTCATACATTGACTCTTCAAATCGATATCAGGCAAAACCATGTATGGGATCTTGCCATTGTTTCAATTGATTTTAAAAAATGATTAAATAATGCCCCACTGCGAGGGAACCTTTGATTACAATATTCTATCTATCTATAATATCATCACGCCAGATCCCTTGTGGGATAGGCAGAGAGTTGGTTGGTTATAATAACATTGCAATTTTGTTCCCAGCTCCTTTGACGCGTTGAAGAAGTCGCTGGTCGGCGTACAAAAGTACATCCAGGCGACCGACCTCTCGGAGGCCTCTCAGGAGGCTGTCGAGGAGAAACTTCGCGCCACCGACCGCCAATAAGTCAGCATTTAACCCCCAATACGCTACGACCGACGTGCCAGGCCGCAACTCCAGCCCCTAACGAACTTTAAATACGTTTTTATAGTCAGTATTCCAATGGTTGGGCCGCGGTGCGGCCGACACATTTCGCATGGGTTTCTTTTATATATTGTTTCAATCCTTAAGCTTTCGCAGACCATCTACGCGGTCACGCATTTCAACAGACAATTCTGCAGTCAGAGAGTCGGTTGACTTGTATACCATGTGCGACAAACTCTGTAGCAATTAAGGAATCTTTATGTAATAATTTAAATTATACTAATTATTATATATATTATTTTTTCTTCCTATAAAATAACTAAAGAGTAAGTTAAGCTCAAACTAAATTTAATATGCGTGCGCGACGCGAGGATCTTCTTTTTTATTAAATACAGGTTAGCGAATGCCGGTCGGCTTTTATATTTAGATGTAATATAAAAAATGTACGATTTTATATGATCACCTAGTTTCGTTTGAGATTCATCTTGCTAACGATGTAAGCTTATGCCGCGACTCCAAATGGCAGGCGTTGGATAAGAAATTTTGTAACCAATTTATCCAGAAATACACTCGATATAAGAGATATATTAGTTGTTTTATTTTTTAAATTCTACAAAACTGTTAGATTGCTAAATGATAAACCTCTTAAATAATAATAATAAATTCTTTATTTCAACCAACTGGGGTCACGTGTTAGTAAAACATTTAGTCTTAATATTAGGGTTAGTAAAGAAACATTAACAACAACAAAACGCAATAAGTAACACAAATCAAGTCTGTACATGAAGCATACAGCAATGATTCATGTACTGACAGTCGAGTCTATCAGCCATGGCCCTTAGGATGCTGTTGGAAATGCTCCGAACCCTCCGCACCAGGATGCGCACCGTTTCCGCATAGTGGCGAAAAAGCAATCAACTCTCGCCCCGGCGAACATTCCTGACGCGCTGCAGAACCGGGGCAGTCCCATCAGCACTCTAAACGCAGTACTATATTGTATGCGCAGAGCGTTGTACTGCCTCTGTGTGTAATACGCCCAAAGGCAGCTCGCAGGCTCGTGCAGTCTAAGGACGTACAAAAAGCTCTAAAAAGTGTAATTTTAACACCCCTCGAACAGCGAGCAAACCTTCGGGAGATCATGTTAGCTCTTATAGACAACGCCCTGCGCTCTCTCTCTATATCTGCATCGTCCTTCAAGCCTGAGGTCACGATATGCCCAAGATATTTAAATTGTTCAACCCTATTAAGTGGGGTGCCGTTGAGTCTGATGGCTGGTATATAATCTGGGCATTTCCCTCCGGCCCGAAAGACCATGCATTCACTTTTCTTAGTGTTATATATTAGGCCATGGCTGAGCGTATATTTTTCACATATGCCAAGCAGTTTTGACAAGCCATAGACTGACGCACTCAGCAACACCATGTCGTCCGCATAACTGATATTATTATGGGACATGCCGTCAATATGGCAGCCGAGACGAGCACTGCTGAGCTCCTCAATCAGAGCGTTCACATGCAGGTTGAAGAGCTTAGGCGATGTCACCCCTCCCTGCCGTACTCCGCACTCCAACCTGTAGGTCTCTGAAAACTCATTCGACCATCTTACGACGTTGACCTGGTTCTGATACCAATACTTAAAGATCTGAATAAGTTCTTTTAGCACCGACGTTCTACTAAGCTTTTGCCACAGGATATCGTAGCAGACCAAGTCAAACGCCTTCGACAAATCGAGGAAGTAGGCATAAACGGGGGTATCTCGTTCAGTGTAGTACTTGACAGTTTGCTTTAAACACTATAGCTGTTTCTGTAGACAACCCTGATCTGAAGCCGAATTGGTTATCATGAATTTCAAGATGTTTATCTAGATGTGTGCTGAGCAAACCATCAAGCACCTTCGCCAGTAAAGTAGCCAGTGATATCGGTCTGTAATTGTTTTATCACAGATATCCCCAGTCCTGTTCTTCGCTATTGGCACCACCACAGTCTTCATCATTTCCACCGGTAGGTATGAGTGTCCAATACACAAAGTGTAAAACATGGCAGCATGTCTAAGATGCTCCACACTCAGTCCATCATGGCCAGGAGACCTACCACGCGTCACAGAATGTGGTAATATTAAGTTCGACACAGACGACAGATTATATTGTCGAAGGTTAGAAGTCGGCAAAGCGTGAATTGCTTTTATTTTGAGGGACAAAGTACGTTGCGGGATATACAACCGTCTGAACAGTGCTAGAAATCTAGTACAAACACTGTGGACAAGTGCAGACTGTGGTCCATTCACTGGTAAGTTTCGTGTAGAACACTTGGCGCCTATGAGGGAGGGGGAGCAGTTATGGGACTTTCCGCCAACATGTCCGTGTATCGGACGAAGGAATTCCATTGTGAGTTCATCAAAAGTTAGCCCGCATTCGCTCGAACGTTTTTGAAGCGTTGTAAAAACACAGTTAGCCGTTTCATTCCAGTGCTTAGTTGACGCGCGTTGAAAAACCACACGTGTGAATAAGTAAGTCTGAAGCATAACCTGATGAATATCCTTTCATAATGAGGCCAAACTCAAAATCGGTACTTATAACAAAACAATTCCTTCATTACTTATTATTATATTGTACACAATGTTTAAATAAGAATAAATATACTTCGCTTCTTCTACATTCATATGCTTCGACATTCCCATCGAGGGCTGTTCACTCGGTTTTTTTTTTAATATTGAGTGCACTACATATACTGGACATATGGGTATTGAGGACCTCCACTCCGATCTCGGTCTCGAACCTATTCGCGCCTATATTAAAAAGGCGACAACTCGACACTTCGCGAACGCTACTACCCATACGAATCCATTAATCGTTGCCGCCGCCGACTACGATCCCCCCGATCCCTGCCGCCGGCCGCGACATGTTCTCACCGATCCCCCCGATGCTTTGTCATCCCTTTTTTCCGCTCCGAATACGGGCGACGACGACGAAGTCGTAGATCCCCTCCCCTAGCCGGCGGTTGACCGGTGCACTTAGTAGTGCACCCCCTCACCCCGCAGCGACTGTCCCATCCGAAGCCGCCTCTTCAAGGCGCCCTCGAGTATGTCGCCTCTTGCCCTTCTGGCTCGAGCGTAGTGGTTGCACGCTCGCCCTTAAGTCCGGTGAAGCTGTAAAGGCCTCGCGGCCAACAGCGTACATCACTCACACACACACGCGGGTATTCAGGCCGTCCCTTTTATAAGTCATCCCACACTCACGTTCGCGTAGGTAATGATTTATGTCTTTTAATCTTTTACTTAGGTACCCTCTATAATAAATTATCCATTTCACTTATTTTTAGTGCAACAGCCTATTGAAAGCACTAGAATCTCAATATTGTTTTACAAACACGCTTCCAAGTTTTGTCTTCACTTCCCTGTACTGTTAGCCAAATGCCCTGTGTCTAAACTCGATCATACGGGCTGTTGACTTGTATTCTCGCGGAATTTATAACGTACGTAACAGAGTACTTAATTATTCAACATTTTGCACTTGAACTTACTTGAAGTTCGCTATGTTTAATCTTTTTTCTCATCAACATAACGTCCGTATCTTGCTAAAACATTTTCATTTCGATGTCTTCGGAAATACTGTCGCCTTCATAATTTACTTCAATGCCTTCATGCCACTTGTAATAGATTGCAGTCACAACTACAACCTCTAAAAATGGTGATGGTTTGAACAAAAAGTTTCAAAGTATGATTAGAATAGACTACACATAGTATATTTGTTCTATGTAAAGTAAATAGTAATGTATGTTTTTCTCGGCCCAACCGCGCGAGGCGGGCCGCCAATCACGTGGGGCAAAAATTCAAATTTAATTTGTAAAGTAATTAATAAAAATGATGGTGTTTACTATAAGCAGTTGAGCTGCTCCTATACCTAAATTCCGCCAGGATACAATCGACAGTATGTACAAAAAATAAAAATATAATTTTATCAAGATCCTCAACTATTTAAAGACTGTTTAAATTCCAAAATTGTTTTCAACAACTCTATCCTTAATTGCAACTTCTGGTCCGCTGTAAGTCCTTTTAAAGATGGCAGAAGAGATTTGAAAAATGATTCGTCTCCATCCAAATCTGTTTGGGCAGTTCCCATTCCAGTTTTACCATTTTTATGGCACGGTACAAGATTTTCTACCCATGTTTGCGCCATGCCTCCATCAAAACTTTCGCTAGGTCCTATTGCCTGTTCTATTGGACTACTTCTTAGTCCAGTCGAAAATTCCTGATCGGAACTCTGTTCGTCATTGCATTCTGAATGTTCGCTGCCTTCTAATTTGATAGACGAATCCATTGATTCAGATTTTTTTGTTTTTTCTACGAACGGTAATAAAAATTTAAGTGAATCGTAATATATATATTTTCTTTTCTTTCTCCCATTTCTACCTAAATGAGGATTTCTCCGGACATTGACTTCTCGTTTAAAGCAGCTTCTTAAAGAGTTCCATTTTGTTAATATTTCTTTTCCTACGGAATAAAAAGGAATCAATGTAAGTATTATTAAATATTGAAGTTAAATTCTAGAATAGTGCATACATGAGCTCGTATAATGTCAAGATACATATACATAAACATTTCTAATGGAGTCGCCACTATGATTGAACTACGGATCGGCGTACGACAATAAAATTTGTGGTCTGCTAATATTTGCCAACTTTTTTGTGGATCATCATAATTTAATAATGTGCCTAACAGACAGCTTTCTTTCTATAAAAATGCATGCCTGACGCCTTCGAACGAACTATCAAGGCTCTGGATTTTATAATTAAAAATTATTCAGAAATACTAAAAGGGAGGTATATAGGTCGCCAATTTCTTAGCCCTACAAGTTGGGCTAATTGACGTAGACGATTTCAGTGCACTAAATAATTTATTTTATGGATCATCCCGAATTATACTACTCCAAAAAGGAGGTAAATTCGTCTCTATATTTTACGTTTTTTGACAATGGTCTAGTGATCTCGACAGTGGACCGTTCACGCACAATACAATTTTGAGTGGTAAGTATTCTGTTTCCGTCTTGAATGTTTATTTATATATATTAAATTTATTTGTAAATTCACCACGTTGATATTTCCTAGTTTGATGCAATAATATTAAACAGCGTGCTCCTCTATTTAATTATTAAATTGTTAGTAGATAATAGACAACAATAACGCACTATTGATTGCTTTGTCTTTAGACTGCATAGAATTCCAAACGGGTGGTGAAAAAACGTTGCAGCATACTTGATCCCAGACTTTCCTTTTCAGATCTTTATCCCGATATCCCGACGTCGAAATGTCGTACAACACAGATTTTTCTTTCACTTCGTTAATTAACGCAGATATGTTAATATCCGGCGCCATTTTGTGACTATCACACTGTTTTGCGCTACTTTAGCAGACGGCTTACTTAATAATCCGTGACGCACTTTTTTATCGGTCGAAATCTTAAAGTAAATAATGTTTATAAAATGACAAAGATTTATAAACGACACGCAATTGTCGAAACACAAAAATCCGACAGACTAATGACAGTGACAGACTGGGTCGACCGACGTTATGTCGACCACAGATGTCGATGCACCGCGCAGATGTTTGCAGTCGGTGTAAAATTAGGTAGTTCACACACCACGCAGAATTGCGTTCGCAATAATACAGGTCGATGAATCGTCTTCGTAGTGGAATTGCAAGTGAGTAAGTAAAGGCAATGGATTATGAACGCTTTATTAGCTCTTACAAGAACATAAGGTTTTTTTCACAAGTGACAGTCAACATCAAGGTTGCCTATTAACTTACTTATTCCTTTTTAATGACCATAGTTAATGCAACCTCTTCTAACACGCAAACCCTTGTTTTGTTAATCTGAATATTACACGGGTTGGTTGTATTATTATTATGTATATATTTAATAAGTATAATTTCTTATCAATCAATCAATCAGCCTATCGCAGTCCACTGCTGGACATAGGCCTCTCCTAACACGCGCCATTGCACACGGTCCTCCGCCTTCCGCATCCAGTCTGTCCCAGCGACCTTTTTGAGGTCGTCGGTCCATCTAGCTGGGGGCCGTCCTACCTTACGCTTACCAATTTCTTATAAAATATATATAAAAATATAAAATACAAATATTCTTATATATATTGTATAATATATTGTGGGGGTCTGTCCAAGAGCGTGGTCGTCGCGACCCCTGCCAGCCGCTACGGCTGCAATCTTGGACTGAGCAAGTACTGCAGTGCGGGCTAGGGCGTCCCCCCGAGGCGACGCGTACCGGCCCGCCCCCGTCGGTAAGAACATAGGCAGAAGCGGCGATGGGGGCCGCCACCCATCACGCCGGGCCCGAACTGGCGAGTCGTGGGGTGCAGAGTGCCGAATAGGCACCTGGAATGTAAGAGGTGGTATGGAAGATAAGATGCATGAGGTGATTGATGTAATGAAAGAGAGACGCCTGGATGCTCTGTGTGTAACAGAGACTAAGCGAAGGGGCAGTGAAGCCTGTGATCTCCCTGACGGCATGATGGCTTTGTGGTCTGGAGTGCCACAGAGCGATCGTGCCAGCATGGGGGTGGGTATCTTGTTGTCCCGTCGCCTGGCCTCTGGAGTGAGAGATTATGGCCTGTATGATGCGAGACTTCTCTGGGTCCGCTTGAAACTGGGTGTCACTAGAGTGTTTTTGGTTGGAGCCTACGCTCCTGTAAGCTCGTCGACACCCCCGGACCTTGAGAAGTTTTGGGATAATGTCAGGGAAGTTCTGGATCTGGCAGATGCGAATGAAAAGGTGATTTTGTGTGGCGATCTGAACGGATGGGTGGGAACCAGGCGGCAAACTTGCGACGCTGCTCTGGGTCCTTATGGTGATAAGAGAGTGAATGATACAGGTAAGCTTATTGTAGATGTGTGTTTGGAAAGAGGTCTCCTTGTGTCCAATACAATATTCCAACACAAGGATATTCATATGTATACGTAGAGAAGAAATGAACAGAAAAGCATGATAGATTTGATCCTGGTAGATAACCGTCTCCGAAGTAAACTTCAAGATACCCGTGCGTATAGAGGCCCCACTCTTGAATCGGACCACTATCTCGTAATTGCGCGGTTTAGTGGTTTGTTCAGGAAGTGGAGGCAGTGGCGAGAGCGTATCCCCTTCGGAGGCCTTGAAAGAATCAAGGTTGAAAAGTTGCAAGATGAGAGCGTGAGGAGAACGTATGAAGACAGAGTCCGGGACAAGCTTTTGACAGCTGGTTCTTCGGACTCAAACATAGATGAATGCTGGAATTGTCTGAAAGAGAGTTTGGTAGAATCAGCGAAAGAAGTATGTGGCTGCTCAAAGAAGCATAGCACAGCAAAAGGGGATGCATGGTGGGACACAGATTTAAAAAGCTCTGTAGAAAGTAAGAAGAAAGCGTGGCAGGACTATGCCTCTTCTTTGAATCTGATGAAAATGACAGTATGACGGAGATGAAGAAAGAAATATACCGGCAATGCAAGAATGCCACCAAAACCTTAGTGAAAGAAAAGCGTGAAAGAGCTAGTGTGATTGAGGAGGAGAGGCTGACGAAGAACTTCGAGAATAACACCATACTCTTTTGGAGCAAGGTGAGAAAGGCTCGAGGTGATTCGTCAGGCTCCAGAATGGAAAAGATAAAATCTAAGGATGGTGACATTCTTGCAGACACACAAGCTGTGCTAAACCGTTGGAGTGAATACTTTGGAGAAATGTATGAGAATGCCCCGGATGCTGGTGCCACAGACGAGCCCAGAGGCGAGTTTGCGGCACCAGAATCCACAGAGGACATCACTATGGAAGAAGTTGAATGGGCGATACGAAGTATGAAAAATGGTAAAGCTGCGGGAATAGACATGATATCTGCCGAGATGATTAAATATGGTGGAACTTGCGTCCGGGACGCTTTTTGGGTCCTCGCAAATCTTTGCTGGAAGACCGGTAGAGACCCTACAGATTGGCGCCGCGCAGTCATAGTACCCTTGTATAAAGGCAAGGGCTCACAATATGACTGCGCCAATTACAGGGCCATCAGTTTGATCAGCTTGGCAGCTAAGGTGTATGGTAAAATTATTGAACGGAGAATGCGCGAGAAGTCCGATGGAGTGTTGTGTGAGGCACAGGGAGGTTTCGGGTCTGGAAAAGGATGTTCGGATCAAGTTTTCTCCCTCCGCAACATCGTAGAAAAGCATCTGGCAGTAGGCCGGAAGGTTTTCTGCGGTTTTGTGGACCTGGAGAAGGCGTTTGATAGAGTAGTGCGAAAGAGACTTTGGGACATTTTGCCAGAGTATGGTATAAACGGCACCCTGTTGCGAGCCGTCCAGTCCACCTACGCGGACAGCAAGGCATGCGTACGGGTGGGTGGTAACATGTCACCTTGGTTTGACGTTAAAATCGGCGTCAAGCAGGGTTGCGTGTTGTCCGCTAGACTATGTATCTGGATAAAAGTCTTCAAAGACTGAATGCGATGACTGAAGGGGCAAAAATGGGTGATCTAGTGATAAACCACCTATTGTATGCAGATGACGCGGTTTTGATAGCGCCAACAGCCACTGATCTGCAAACACTAGTCACAGTTATGAGAGACGACTGCATGAACAATGGCTTACATTTGAATGTGAAGAAAACCAAAATTATGGTTTTTGAACGGGAAGAAACCAGAACGAATGCAAGGATTGTAGTTGGTAATGATGTGCTGGAGCAAGTGAATGAGTTTGTATATCTTGGATGCGCCTTCAGTAAGGATGGGAAATACACCGCTGATATAGAGAGAAGAGTGAATGCAGGTAATAGAGTGAATGGTGCGATGGGAAGGCTACTTGGGAGCCGGCACTTAAGCCAAAAGGCGCAGCTGGCCATGCATAACGGAGTGCTTGTCCCAACGCTGTTATATGGCAGTGAGAGTTGGGTATGTAAGAAGGAGAACGAAAACAGGATAAATGCGGTCGAAATGCGATCTCTGCGGAAAGATGTGCGGAGTCACGCTGACCGACCGTATTCGCAACAGCGTAGTAAGAAAGCGAGTAGGTATGAAAGATAGTATCGGTGTAAAGATGAGAAAGGGTATGCTCCGTTGGTTCGGGCATATAGAAAGAATGCCAGAAGAAAGAATGACAAAACAGATATACAATGCGAAAGTGGAAGGATGTAGGTACCGGGGAAGACCTAGACTATCTTACCATGACCAAATAGACCGTATCTTAGCTGAAGGGCAAGTCAAGAGTCTCCGTAACCGGCGAGTGTGTATGAGACGAACTATGAGAGTGGAGGAAGCCAGAGAGGTATGTAAGGAAAGAACCTGTTGGAACTCTGTACTCTCTGCCTACCCCGCGAGGGAGCTGGCGTGATAATATAGATAGATAGATATTGTATAAAAAAGTGCTCCACCGACAGCAAGGTCTACGACCCAAGCTACCGGTGGTCAGGGCTCCAAAGAGAGGAACCTCCCCACAATGCGTGCCGTGTACAACATTACTGCCTTCTGTATCAGGCCCTTCACCCAACTGCCTAGCGAGAGCTTCTCAAGATGTTTATCGAAGCTCTTCGCTATAAGGCCGTTGACTGAAACGACCATCGGAATAATGATAGTTGAATCAACATTCCACATGGCGGTAACCTCATGGGCCAGGTGCAAATATTTAGATAATTTTTCTTTTTCGGCCTCCACAAGGTTCTCATCATGCGGAATGGTGACATCAACTAGCATTACACGACGCATCGATCGATCTATTATCACGATATCAGGTTTATTGGCTACAATAATCCTGTGATAATAGATCGATCCCAGTAAAGCGTGATATGACCACTTTCGAGAACTGGAAGAGGCTGGTACTGGTAGTACGGTACTTCAGAATCCACAAGGCCATATTTAAGAGCAAGATGCTGATGGATAATCCTAGCCACTTGGTTGTGTCTGTGCAAGTACTCTCCGTTAGCAAGACGAGAACAACCGGAAACAACATGTCTAATAGACTCACCAGGACGGTGGCATGCCCGACAAATGTCAACCGTGCCGTCCTTTAGGATGTGCTTCCGGTAGTTGTTCGTCATGATAACTTCGTCCATAATTGCCCTTAAACCCTTCAGTTTCCCCAAAAAGGTTGCTAAAGCGTAGCTAGGCCACGGAAGCGAGCTGGTCCACATCAGGCCCTGTAAGAGTCCGATAGAACCGTCCGTGTAGCTCCTTGCCCTTCCATATGGCTGTGCGGTCCAAAATACTTAATACCTGGGGCCTTCGCCAGTTCTCGTTTGCCTAGGAAAGCTGAGTTAGGCCCCTATCGATTGCGGCAACATCTCGATACATCACCACGGATACACTCAAAAAGTACTGTCTGAGATTGCACACCTCGCGGTTGTGTAGTGTCTTAGCGTTTAAAAACCCACAACCACCGCACTTCCGCGGGATGTACAACCTCATAACAGACGTCCGCGGGTGATGCATACGATACGCTGTCAGCAATCGACGGACCTTTCTATCCAGGGCATCCAGTTCAGACTGAGTCCACTTTAGTATGCCAAAAGAGTATGTAAGAACAGGCATGACCCAACCATTGAAAGCTCGGACCTTGTTTCCACCAGATAGAAGGCTTTTTAACACTTTTATCAGGCGGGCAAAGAACCGATCTTTTAATGATTGTTTCATATCCTGTTCAGCTATACTTAAGGCTTGTGACATACCAAGATACTTGTAGGAATCCATTTCAGAGAGAGACCTGAGGGATATATCTTACGAGAGCTGTAGATTCAAAGAATCTTCAACTCTCCCTCTTTGTACATGGATGACCGCACACTTGTCTACTCCAAACTCCATTCTGATGTCATTGCTAAAATTGCCGGTTGTTTTGAGCAACTCCATCAGGTCTGTTCTCTTCGAAGCGTACAACTTGAGGTCATCCATGTACAGTAAATGAGATATAGGCTCACTCTCCCTCCGCAAATGGTAACCTAGCTTTGAATCCTTAAGTATAGCACTTATTGCATTCAAAGCCAAGCAGAACCACAACGGACTCAAACTGTCGCTCTGAAAGATACCCCTGCTTATCTTTATCAAGTCCAACGAACCAGAAAGGCCTCCACTTCCTGGGTGACGAAGAACTGTGGTCCACTACCCCATACACGAAGCGAGGAAAGAGCATAGCGCCGGGTGTACTCTGTACAGCTCTAGCACCCTCCCCAGCCATGTATGAGGCACCGAATCATAGGCCTTCTTATAATCAATCCAGGCCATGGAGACATTCTTTCTAGATCGTCGCACCTGTTGGCAAATGGCCATATCAATGAGGAGCAAATCCTTTGTACCCCAGGACCCCCCCTTACACCCATTCTGAGTAGGCGATAGAATATGCTGTGCCTTAAGGTGATTATTGATTTTTATTCTCAGAATGGATGTAAGTAGTTTATAGACCGTAGGTAGACATGTAATCGGTCTATAATGTTTAGGTTCCAAAGTACTGCCAGATTTGTGAATCAAGTGAGTGACACCCGATGTCATAAAGCTAGGGAGCGATCCCAATTCAAGAGCTTCTTGGAATTGAGTTGCTAGACGAGAATGTGAGCCCTGGAGCCTCTTTAGCCAGAATGCCTGCAGTCCATCCGGCCCCGGACTTTTCCAGTTCGGCGTCGCACGAACCGCACAGGCCAGATCTTCACGGCTTATGACTACAGGCTCCATTTCCTGAATGGGGCCACAGGATCGTCCAACAACATCAAACCATTCGCCCTCGGAGTGACTGACGGACGCTGACCAAATTTTACGCCAAAACTCGGCCATCACGGCCGCATTTGGCAAGTGCACGTCAGTCACTCTCTCTTGGGGGCGCTCCCAAGCCTGGTATACACTCCTTTGATTCGTCTGGAAGGTGCGATTCACGTGGTATCTGTCCGCTCTCGCCTCATACCTGCGAATCCTCTTCGCCCATGCATAAACTTTTTGCTTCCAGTGGTCTATGCGTTCCGCGACCCCTGCCACATAGTCCACAGGAGCCACTCCTGTGCCTGCAAAGGCTTGGGCCACGAAACGCACAACTCTCGGGCGGTTGTTTACAGCCTGGAAGCACAACAATTTCGCTATGATTGTCCTAGCCATATTTATACGCCGCTCTATTCTGCACTGCCAGAATGGTTTAGCGTTTGTAGGTTGGGTGGCTCGATGTAGATTAGGAAATCTTACACCTGCCACCCGACACACCGCCACCGCTCCACAGTACAAAATATAATGGGTATCACATAAGTCCACACTGGTCTCCCAGTGTGGCTTTAAAACATTGTCTAGGGCACCCACAAGCGAAATGTTACGTCTATGCATGGGCAAACGGGGTAGGCATGGTCTTAGGGAAATCGGTGCAGACCGATACTCCGCAAATGCATCCTCCAGAGCTCTCCTCACCTGCTCCTATAGCTGGTCACTAACACTTACCTGCTCGCTATTTACCCCCTCCGATCGTGCGAAGTTATTCAAAGAGATAGGTTCTTCGACACTTCGCACGTCGGATTCAGTGCGAGCAGGAAGTACTTCGCGGCGCAGTCGCTCAAGCGTGTCATCCAACAACTTGCACCGCTGGATAGCGCGTACTTGATCCGATAGTCGTTGCGCAGTAACAGTGACTGTCGGGTGAAGCCCCTGAAACAGAGACAATAATTTCGGACGGTAAGCGGTGAGGATGGTTCCTCCCTCTGTAGCACCATAGTAGGCCCGCATGACACTCAGATTTAATTCCGGGGTCCATCTCATGCGGCGCACTACACCACCGGTAGCAGGGGCCGTGGGCGGAGCACAATGTCCCGCTGGTCCTAGGCGTGCCGGCAGCGGTAGGCGTCCTCTCCTCGCAGGTCTTAATAGAGGTGGAGACGCCGATATCCCGGAATCGTCGCTAGAGGCCCCAGATGTCGGCGGTGTGAAGAAGTCTTCTTCCTCCGAAGGCTGAGGCGAAGTGGGCGAGCCGGGCAAGGGTGATGGGCGTGCGCTATTATTATCATTATAAATGGTATGTGTACTTACAGAATTAAAATTCCTAAAGGCACCTTGACAACGTGAAGTGAAGGATAAAGGTGTCACCATAAGATTGTAATACATACCTGCAATCTGAGACGTTCTAAAACACGGAATAAAGAAGTTTGTAACTGTCGTAAGACCAGAACGCACTATATTTTATTACAATATAACACTATACATCCTTAGCATGTACCTAGTCTTTGTTGAGTATCATAAGTCTCACTTTAGCCTATTTTTTAACAACATAATGACACATTTAGACTCGAAAGATGGGCAAAATTTAATCAGATTAATGATTAACCAACCCCGCTTGGGGCATATAGGCGTGATGGTGTATTAATGATTTACGATTACCATTAAATTTTGTAATCTTGCACTGAGGAAGGTGGCAAATTGTACACCACGTAAAGTGCGCACCCTGATATATAATTCATTAATAAATACACACCTAGAATAAATGATCGAAATATGGGAGCAGCGTCTAAAACAAACCTTATCCGGCTACAAACATTACATAACAAAATTATTAAAATACTTTTCCATTATAACTATTTTACACCCACAAAAGAGCTATATATTAAAACAAAATTATTTAATCTAACCCAGCTATATAAATTTAAAACATGCATTTTAGTAAAAAAATTATCACAGGCAACATACAGTCGAACATAACATTTACCACAAGAAAACAAAGCACTACTTAAGGAATAGGAACAAAATACAACTCACTCAACCACGTACAATAACTTACGGGAAAAGAACCATACTGTTTGAGGGAGCGCAACTATACAATATCTTACCAAATGAATTAAAAGAGTGCAGCAGGATTAATGTGTTTAAAACTAAACTTAAGAAATATATATACGAGAAATATTAATAAAACAGGAAATATCTAATATAATTTATCCAGTCATATCCAAGTCCTAGTATGTCATACTAGGACTTGGATATGACTGGATAAATACGAAATTTGTGTAGTGTCTGAGACTCGATAACGACGTCAAAGTGATAATTATAGTCCTAAGATTTCACATTATAATCTCATTTAAGTGCACTATGTATGTTCTTATGAGAAAAATAAAGTTCTTTAAACCTAATCTTCAGCCTACGAAGCCCAAACCAGGAGTTGGAAGGAGTTCTGCTCAACGCAAGATAGAGAGAGCCTATGGGACGGTGTATACAGAGTCATAAGGAAAACAGCTAGGAGGCAGGAGGATGTGCTCTTGAGAGATACAGAAGGGAACACCTTGTGCCCGGAGAAATCGGCGCACCTCCTAGCAACCACCTTCTATCCAAGTGACTCTGCGACGACAGACACACCTTACCATACTCAAATCCGAGAACTGACTGACAATAACGAAGCGGCGGAGTCAAGTAGCCTGTCAAAGGATGACCCTCCATTCACGGGGGCCGAACTGGAAGGAGTACTCAAAGCGCTAAATCCAAAAAAGGCCCCCGGGACTGATGGGTTAACCGCCGACATATGCACGAAGGCGATCCAAAGCGACAGGGGAGTGTTCTTAGCGATAGCTAATAAGTGCATGTCGCTGGCGCACTTTCCGACGCAATGGAAGACAGCACACGTTGTCATACTCCGGAAGCCAGGCAAGGAAGACTACACCCAACCAAAGTCTTACAGACCAATCGGCCTGCTGTCAGTTCTCGGGAAAATCGTTGAGAAACTCATGATAAGCCGCATTCAGTGGCATATTCTCCCAACACTGAGTGTAAACCAACACGGCTTCATGCCACAGCGTGGCACAGAGGACGCTCTCTATGACCTAGTGAAACATGTGAGGTCGGAAATCGACAAGAAGAAGTTAGTAGTCATAGTTTCGCTGGACATAAAGGGGGCCTTCGACAACACGTGGTGGCCAGCTTTAAAACATCAGCTAACATTAAGGAAGTGTCCGAAAAACCTGTACGCAATGGTGGCGTCCTACCTCCAAGACCGAAAGATCAAGGTCAATTATGCCAGAGCAACGTGTGAAAGGGTAACCACAAAAGGTTGTGTCCAAGGATCCATAGGAGGACCGACCTTCTGGAACATAATCCTTGATACCCTGTTGCAAAAACTATCTGGCCAGGACGTCCACTGTCAAGTGTTCGCGGACGACGTGGTTCTAGTCTTCTCAGGAAAAACAACACCTGACATGGAGCCGAACATCAGGCCAGTCCTGGCAGGGGTGGTGGAGTGGGGTAGACAAAACAAACTCAGCTTCGCAGCACACAAAACAAATGCAATGCTGCTAACAAGGAAGCTGAAATACACCACTCCGGCAATCTACATGTCGGGAACAAAAATACAACTGGTTGACGAAATAAAGCTCCTAGGACTCACCATAGACAAAAGACTCACCTTCAAACCACACGTAGCCGCAATTAGTAAGAAAGCTGCGGATATATACAAACAGCTTGCGCGTGCGGCGAAGGTGACGTGGGGTCTAAACGGTGAGATAACTAGAACAATCTACGTCGCGGTAATAGAGCCAATTGTGCTGTACGCTGCGAGCGTGTGGTCCCAATCTACGGAACTGCAGATGATCCAAAACCGTCTGCAAGCAATCCAGAGGGGCTTTGCTCAAATGATCTGCAAGGCGTATCGCACAGTGTCTCTTACATCGGCATTAGGTTAGATACAGGGCTGCTACCCCTGGATCTAAGTGTACAGGAGGCGGCGGCTCTTTACACAGCCAAGAGAGGGATCTGAAAAGACTATATACCACCAGGAAGGGAACTGGAGCACAGGGTGAGCTTCAGAGAACAGCCTCACCCCTCCAAACTCACAACAACAGAGTATGGGCTCCTGGAGAGCACGGACTCTCAAACCCTGGAAAGCCACAACATAGTCGGGCCACACATCTATACCGACGGCAGTAAAATACTAGGCAGCGTGGGAGCTGCAGTAACGTGGTGGGAAGGGGGAAGGGAGACCGGGTCCTCAACCTTTAGTCTGGACCCCCACTGCACTGTATTCCAGTCGGAACTTTATGCCCTCCATAGAGCGGTGCAAATGATAAAAGCCAGCGGGGTAAAAATAGCAAACGTAATGAGCGACTCGAGATCTTCGCTCGACCTGCTGGCCAATCCAAAAACAACGCACCCTCTAGCCAAAACCATAAAGGGGAGCATAAATGAGATCAGAGCAGCCGGGGGGGAAGTCCGCCTCTTTTGGCTCAAAGCGCACGTGGGGACCGCCGGTAATGAGCGCGCCGACCATCTGGCGAAATCGGCGGCCCAGGCATCTGCCCCCCACACAGACTACAACAATATACCCCTGTCATATGTCAAGAAAACCATCAGGGAAGACTCGGTCCGTAAATGGCAGGCTAGGTATGACATCAAAGGCGATGATACCTGGCTCGATCTCATACTCACATCCAATCCCTCTCTCGTCTCCTCCCATGGTCAGCACGACACCTCCGGTTTTTCCTATCATGACCTTGTTTTCCTTTCCTATATCCTCAAATCTCCCAAACCACAACCTAAGATTCTGTACAGGCGTTGCTTTGCCCGGATGGATATTAAAAAATTAACTGAAGATGCATCTAAACTCAACTGGAATTCCCTAATGGAAGCTAACACCATCGATGACAAAATTTGCATCTTCAATAAAACTGTGATCCAGCTTTACGATATCCATGCCCCTGTGAAGAAGGTGAGGTTAAAGCGACCTCCTGCTCTGTGGATGACTAAGGGAATTCGTATGGCCATGAGACGTAGAAATCGTGCGTTCCGTATGCTAAAAAAAGACCGTACGGCAGAAAACTGGGCCTACTTCAAAATTGCAAGAAACCGGTGTAATATGATGATACGTGACGCTAAACGCCGCCACATTCTAAGTAATATCACATCTTCTTCGCCTGCCAATATTTGGAAATTCCTTGGTACTTTAGGTATTGGTAAGGCTCGATGTCAAAATATACCAAAAACAATAAGCTTAGATGATCTTAATCGCCATTTCTCCACTACTCCTCCTTTTGATCATCTAACTATTCAGCAAACTCTGACCTTCTTGGGTGGTCTTAGACGTCCAAACATTAACGCTTTTCACTTTTCTCCAGTCGACTCTTGTGATGTTACGAAAATTATTACGTCTATTAGGTCCAAGGCTGTTGGTTGTGACAAAATATGTAGAGATATGATCGTAGCAATACTGGACTGTCTCCTTCCGGCAATTACTCATCTTGTCAATTTTTCTTTTGAGTCCGGCGGAGTTTATTCCCTTCTCTCTGGCGAAGAGCCTTTGTCCGCCCCTTGCCAAAGGTTCCCAATCCTTCCCTTCCTAGCCACTTTCGTCCAATTTCCATTCTTCCTTTTCTCTCAAAAGTGCTTGAGGCCTGCGCTCATAAACAACTCTCTCAATTTATTTATAGCAACAATTTAATTAATCCTCTCCAATCTGGGTTCAGGCCTGCCCATAGTACCGTTTCTGCCCTCCTTAAAGTGACTGGCGATATTCGATCAGGCATGGAAGATACCAAAGTTACAGTCCTTGTGTTAATTGATTTTTCCAACGCCTTTAATACCGTTAGTCATGATATCCTCCTGTCTATTCTCTCCTACCGTTTGTGCTCTCAAGAGTCGCTGGACTGGTTTTCTTCTTATCTTCGGGAACGCCAGCAGTCAGTTTTGTGTGATGAAACGTCGTCTGCTTGGCGCTGCCTCGATACTGGTGTTCCCCAAGGCGGTATACTTTCTCCTCTTTTATTTTCAATTTACATTGATATGATAACTCAAGAACTTCAGTCTACGTATCATCTGTATGCTGATGACTTGCAATTATACTCGCAAGACAGTGCTGATCGAATCCCTGATATTATCAGCAAAGTTAATCAGGATCTTGGGGCAATTGAGAATTGGTCCAAAAGGTTCGGTCTCACGGTGAATCCTACCAAGTGTCAAGCGATTCTTGTGGGGAGCTCTAGATTGATATGCAGGGTGAATATTGGAACTTTACCTCCACTTGAATTCAACGGGACAGTTATCCCTCTAAGTTCTAGTGTCAAAGACCTTGGTCTGCATATTGACACGACGCTAAGCTGGCAGACTCAAGTTACGGCCGTTGGTCAAAAGGTAACCGGTGTATTGCGATACTTATATCCATTAAAAAATTTGCTCTCTTCCATTACTAAAGCAATGCTTGTACAGTCCCTAATTTTCCCTATCATCGACTATGGTGATGTGTGCTACTTCGACCTGAATGCAGATCACCTCAACAAACTAGACCGTCTTCTCAATAACTGCATTCGATTCGTCTTCAACCTTCGTAAATATGACCATGTGTCGGTGCATCGTTCTCAATTAAAGTGGTTGCCTATTCGTCAGCGTAGAACTCAGAGGGCACTGACAACATTATTTTCTATTCTCCATTCTTGAGATTGTTGAGAGGAGAATGCGCGAGAAGTCCGATGGAATGTTGTGCGAGGCACAAGGGGGTTTCAGGTCCGGAAGAGGATGTTCGGATCAAGTTTTCTCCCTTCGCAATATCGTAGAGAAGCATCTGGCAGTGGGCCGGAAGGTTTTCTGCGGTTTTGTGGATCTGGAGAAGGCGTTTGATAGAGTTGTGCGAAAGAGACTTTGGGACATTTTGCCTGAGTATGGTATAAATGGCACTCTGCTGCGGGCCGTCCAGTCCACCTATGTGGACTGCAAGGCATGCGTACGGGTGGGTGGTAACATGTCACCCTGGTTTGACGTTGAAATCGGCGTCAAGCAGGGTTGCGTGTTGTCCGCTAGACTGTTTATAATATATTTGGATAAAAGTCTTCAAAGACTGAAAGCGATGAATGAAGGTGTACAAATGAGTGATCTAGTGGTAAATCATCTACTATATGCAGATGACGCGGTTTTGATAGCGCCAACAGCCACTGATCTGCAATCACTAGTCACAGTTATGAAAGACGACTGCATGAAAAATGGCTTACATTTGAATGTGAAGAAAACCAAAATTATGGTTTTTGAACGGGAAGAAACCAGAACGAATGCAAGGATTGTGGTTGGGAACGATGTGCTGGAGCAAGTGAATGAGTTTGTATATCTTGGATGCGCATTCAGTAAGGATGGAAAATACACCGCTGACATAGAGAGAAGAGTGAGTGCAGGGAACAGAGTGAATGGCGCGATGGGAAAGCTTCTTGGGAGCCGGCACTTAAGCCGAAAAGCGCAGCTGGCCATACATAATGGAGTGCTTGTCCCAACGCTGTTATATGGCAGCGAGAGCTGGGTATGTAAGAAGGAGAATGAAAGTAGGATAAATGCGGTGGAAATGCGAGCTCTGCGGAAGATGTGCGGAGTGAAGCTGACCGACCGTATTCGCAACAGCGTAGTAAGAAAGCAAATAGGTATGAAAGAGAATATCGGTGTAAAGATGAGAAAGGGTATGCTCCGTTGGTTCGGGCATATAGAAAGAATGTCCGAAGAAAGAATGACAAAACTGATATACAACGCGAAAGTGGAAGGATGTAGGTACCGGGGAAGACCTAGACTATCTTACCATGACCAAATAGACCGGGTCTTATCTGAAGGACAAGTCAGGAGTCTCCGTAACCGGCGAGCGTGTATGAGACGAATTATGAGAGTAGAGGAAGCCAGAGAGGTATGTAAGGAAAGAGCCTGTTGGAACTCTGTACTCTCTGCCTACCCCGTAAGGGATCTGGCGTGATGATATAGATAGATATAGATAGACATTCTTCAGCCTCACCTACTTATCTTACTTTCCAATTTCAATATTTGTGCTCCAATCACGAGAAAAATCTTCGCTCCTCAAGTAATCGTCTTCTTCAGTGCCCTTCTCATCGTTCTGATTTTATTCACTCCTCCTTCTTCGTCCAATCTATCCTTCGTTGGAATGCATTGCCTCAGGAACTCAGGATGGTAACGAACCGTCTCTCTTTTAAAAAAAAACTACACGAGTACCTACTCGAAATGTTGGCAGAATCCTCTCAATGATAGTTTCACGTCATTATGTATATGTATATATATATATGTTTATATGTATAACATTATTATTAGTTTTATATATAGTATTATTATTAATTTATTTTATATATTTTATTCTTACAATTTTTAGCCACGTATTTTCGCACCTACCACACATGTTTCCACACCACCCTAAGGTAGACTGGGAGAAAATGCCTCAGGCATTAAGTCCGCCTTTGTACATACATATGTGCATAAAGAATAAATAAATAAATAAATAGACTCTTCGAGCACAGGGCTGGTCACAAAGACCTTCCTCCCCGATGTTGAGCGAGCTTACTCCATCGTAAGGAAAACAAGGTTGACAGCCAACCAAGTGCAAATCTTGACGGGACATGGAGGAATAGCGGAGTACTTGCACCGATTCAGGCTAAAAGACAGCCCCGGGTGTGAGTGCGACCCCAACATCAGTGAGTCTGTGTGGCACGTAATTCTGGATTGCCCGCGCTTTGCGGCTGACAGATTGGACCAGCAACAGAGGTTAAACGAAAACCTCAGCAGGACCAAACTGGCGGCCATCATGGCAGACGACGATGCGAGACCGCACTTCCTGAAGTTTGCAGATAAGGTTATCCGCATCTGCCTCAGAAGGAACAGCACTCTGGCATCAAAAACTTCCCCAAGAGATACAAACACAGCCACCAACAACACTTACACACCAACACAAAACCCTACGTCACCTCTGGCAGTCGCCATTCCCAAAAGCATAAATTTTCTTGGGAGAGGCGAACGTGGGAAGCCGGGTATTCAAATAAAATCAGTCGCCCTGTTTATGGACAATAATTCCGAGCGCATTGGCATCGGCTACTGCAACGCAAGCGGCCCCAAACGGGTAACAATCTCGCCCGGGCTTGCCTCCCTTCTTCATGGCAGCTCGTTTAAGAACACAATGAAGCGTAAGAAGTTCAACGAACTGCAGAACGCGGGGATCGGAAACAGCGTGCAGAATAGTGCAAACCAAGAACAAGACCGTGGCACTATTCCAAGCGGGCGAGAACACCTCCTAATTCGCCCAAGCATGCAGTTTTCTGATCAGCCTAGCGGGGAAGGGTGACAAGCCAACAAAAGTAAGCGTAGACGCTATGGTGGTGGAATTTGAGGAAGGTGAGGCCGCCGACCACATCGGGATAGTAGAAGCCTCAAAACACCACGAGGTGGAGTTCTGGCTGTGCCTTGCGCGCGTTCGGTCGTGTCGCTGCGCTGCCCGCCCGCTCGCTATTTTCGTAATTACGTACGTATTCGATTTCGACTTACTCTGCTGGAAACGCCTGCGCTTGCGTGGAGTGGTGATCTGGTTGGCTCATATAAAAATAAAAAAATAAAAATAAAAATCATTTATTACCAAAAAGAAAAAAGTAACTACTTACATCATGTTTCGTTGAGCCTCAAACTAAGCAAGCTTGTATCTTGAGGCTCGGGAGTTCAAAATAACAATGTTAAAATTAGTTACATGAAGAGAAAAACAATTAAAAACAAAATAGCAACTTTCTTAGAGTTAAGATGAGTTTTTAAGCACATATTAAATACTCATCCTATGAATTTTGAATATTAAGTACGTTTGCGGAAATGTGTGATGATGTAGATTTTGTGTATGTGAGTAAGTGTGTGTGTGTGTGTGAGTGAGAGTGTGTGTGTGAGTGAGAGTGTGTGTGTGTGTGTGTGTGTGTGTGTGTGTGTGAGTTTACATGTGAGTATGTGTTTGGGTGCGTGTTTACCGTGAGTGTATGAATAAAATGTGTGTGTTATTATTATTTTCATTTTTTTGTAATTACCAACTATATTAAATCTTCTGTTTCAGTGTAGGATAGCTTTAGAAGTGTAGTTTTTAACATTTGTATGCATTTAGAAGTAGTGTAATCTTTTATATTACAAAGTATTTTAGCTATTTTATTATATGTGTAAGGATGTGAGAAAGATGGACAACGTCTAGCAAGTTCAGAAGTATAATTTGGTACTGGAATGCGGTGTACACGTTTTAATATAATTTCAGAGTAATCAGTACGGGTTTTGAGATATTTGTGTATTTGAATTACGGCGCTTAGAATGAACAATTGTCTAACTCTTAGGACTTTGAATTCGTTATACACGGCATCTGTCGGATAACGATACGGTTTTTTTAGAGCTACCTTAATGATTGCGCGTTGCGCTCTTTCCAGCGACAATAGTACGGTTTTTGCGGCTGAACCCCATACGCCAATACAGTACTGCAATATGGACTGGCACAAGGCAAAATAAACTAGACGCAAAACGTCCACAGGAGCACAATCGCGAAGTCTTTTGACTATATGAATCAATTTGCGTGCTCGAGTGGCTACTGTTGCGATGTGCTCTTTGAAGGTTAGATGTTCATCAATTATGATACCGAGATATTTTATTGTCCTAGTGCGTTCTATTTGTTTCCGTATATGTGTACGTGTATACGTACACATATACGGGCTTGCGACGTTACTTCTCCGCGTCTGGCTCGCGCGTAGCAACAAGGCGAGCCGTTAGGTAGACGCGCCGTTCTGACGGCGGTCGGCCTTCCCGCGTTTTTAGTAACGGTCGCTTTTCGTGACCTACGTGGTTTGTCGCGGCTGTGCTTACGTGTTTTGTGCTTGCGTGTTTACGTAATTGCATTCGCTGTGCGTATGCTTTGGCGTCTCGTGCAGGTACGGATCGCGTATCGCCGGTGTGACCAATCACGTGGGTTGCTAGGCAGCCGCGTCGGCTAACGGCGCGGCCGGCCCTCCCGCGGTTTTTGTTTTTTCAACGGTTAGTTTCATAACTGTTTTCGATATTAGTGTTTATTATGAATCCACGTCTTTTGTCCGGTCGTGGTAAGTCCGGTGGACGCCTAGCGGCGTCGTAAGCCGGCTTGAGCGGGACCCGAGCGCTCGCCTCCCTTGGGGGCTTCCCTAGACAGAGCTCTTGATTTCTCCAGGACCCTACCTTAACCCATCCCGCTATCCTATTCTCCGTGCGGCGGTTCTCTTCGCCCCGGAGCAGTTAGGGTTTGGTGCCGCCCGTTCGCCCCTAAGGCGAAGGGGCACACCGCGTCCCCCGCCGACCGCCCCGTCTCGCCATGCGGGTCCGAGCCTCTCTCGGACTCGGATATGGAGGTCGAGCGCGCGTCCGCGCGACGCGCCGCCCCCGCCCGGTCCCCGTCCCCGTCGCTCTCGTTGGAGGACGACTTCGTTCCCATAGCGAATGGGAAGCGCGCGCGCAAACCGCGCGACTCGCCGCCTCCCAAGATCCAAAAGGCCGGAAACGTTTCCGTTTCTCCCGGCCCCTCCGGCCCCCGGCCGTCTCCGTCTCCCGACGCGGCCGCGAGGGCCTCCCCCCTCGCGCGCCCCGCACGTCCGAACATCACTCCCCCGCCGCTTGTCATTCAGGACAAGAGCGCCTGGGAGCGCATCTCCAAGGCGATTTATAATCGCCAGATAAACTACACGCACGCGCGTTCCACCGCGCAAGGCATAGCCGTCAAGGTGGCGTCTTCGGACGACCACCGACGGCTATCCGCGTTCCTGCGATCAAACAAGATCGCTTATCACACACACACCCTGGAGGAGGAAAGGGAGCTCAGGGTAGTAATCCGCGGTGTCCCTAGGGAGCTGGACACCGCCGTCATCAAAGCCGACCTCCAGTCCCAGGACCTTCCTGTGCGCCAGGTGCACAGAATGGTCAATGGGCGCTCCAAGGAGGCGTACGACATGGTGCTGGTCGTCCTCGACCTCGGCACCGAGTCCGGCCGTAGGGTCTTCGACCTGAAGGCCGTGTGCCACATTTCTGGCCTCTCCGTGGAGGCCCCCCACAAACGTGGCACGCCCGGGCAGTGCCACAACTGCCAGCTGTACGGGCACTCTGCCCGTAACTGTCACGCGCGCCCTCGATGCGTTAAGTGCATCGGGGACCACGCGACGTCCCAGTGCGCCCGCTCGAAGGAGACTGCGGCCGAGCCCCCCAGCTGCGTCCTCTGCGGCACCAAGGGGCACACCGCGAACTATCGCGGTTGCCCCAAGGCCCCGAAGGGGAAGCGCGGCCGGGCGAGGCGCGGCGGCCGCCGCCGCCCCCGCGCGGTTGCCCCCCCCTCTGCGCCCTCAGCGCAACACCCCCCCGCGCCCTCAGCGCACCCTCGTCCGGTGCCTTCTGCGCCAGCGACCACGGCTCCCCGCGCTCCCGCGCCTCTGAAGCTGACCCCCCCTCCCCCGCCGCTTAGGCCGTCCCTCGGCGCCAACGCGTGGGTGAAGCCGCTGCCCTACACCGCGGCCTCCCACCCTGCGTCAGTGGGCCCTGCTCGCCCCCCGAAGCGCGCGCCGGCGATCCAACCGGTGGCAGGTTGTCCCCCTCCACCCACTTACGTCAGTCAGGACGTCGACCTCATAATGAGCGTCTCGGCGGTGATAAGCCCCGCACTTTTCCCCAGAGTCCGCGAACTCGCACTTCGACTCCGCGCCGCCACCAACTTGGCGGACCAGGTTCTCCTGGCCGCGGAATACAGGGCCGTTTATGACGTCCTGGCGTCCCTTAGAACCCAACCCCCCCGCACCCAATAATGGATCTACGATCTCCCCGCCGTAAGCCCCACAACCTATCCCTGGCGTTCTTTAACGCCGATGGCCTTCGCTCCCAGCGAGATCAGGTTGCTGATTTCCTCCGAGATCACCAACTTGATATCCTCCTCGTGCAGGAAACCTTCCTGAAGCCCGCACAACGCGATCCTAGGATCGCAAACTATAACCTCGTGCGCAATGACAGAATCGGCTCCCGCGGAGGCGGTACTCTCATTTACTACAGGAGGTCCCTTCACTGTATCCCTCTCGATCCCCCCGCGCTCACCAACATCGAAGCCTCGGTCTGTCGCGTCTCTCTCACGGGGCACCAGCCCATCGTGATCGCCTCCGTTTACCTTTCCCCCACTAAATCCGTTCTCAGGAGTGACTTTGAAGCACTCCTCAATCTGGGAAGCGCCGTCATTCTGGCGGGCGACTTCAACAGCAAGCACGTGGCCTGGAACGGTCTCACCACTTCCCCTAACGGTAGGAGCCTTGACGCCCTGGTCGACGTTCTCGACTTTGACGTCATCGCACCCATGCACCCAACCCACTATCCTAACAATCCCAATCACCGACCCGACGTCCTGGACATGGCGCTTCTGAAGGGTGTCACCCTACGGCTGCACTCCTTGGAAGTAGTCCAGGAACTCGACTCTGATCATCGACCTGTAGTCATGAGACTCGGTTCCCCCCCTTCCGCCCCTCAGCGACCCAAAAAGACGGTGGTGGATTGGCATGCGCTAAACACGGCCTTGGCGGATGCCGACCCTCCCCCCCTGCCTCTCAGCTCGGACTCCATCCCGTCCCCTCAGGACACCGATCAGGCCGTAGATGCCTTCACCGAGCACATCCGATCGGCTGTCAGTCGATCGTCCAAGCAAGTCGAGGCGGAAGATCTCTACCTCAACCGCTTTCGACTGCCGGACGATGTTAGGGATCTCATTCGTTCCAAGAATGCTTCTATCCGAGCGTACGACTCCTACCCCACCGAAGCCAATCGGGCCCGTATGCGCGCTTTACAAAGAGAGGTAAAGCGTCGTGTCGCGGAGGTCCGGGAGGAACGGTGGGGTGACTTCCTAGAGGGCATCGCGCCATCGCATCTGGCCTACTGGCAGCTGGCGCGTAGCCTCAAATCCGACTCTACGACTGACATGCCCCCGCTGTCCCGCCCTTCAGGCGCACCCCCAGCCTTCGACGACGACGAAAAGGCCGAGCTTCTCGCCGACTCCCTCGAGAGCCAGTGCACCCCCAGCTCTCAGTCCGTCGACCAGTCCCACGTCGACGCGGTCGACAGGGAAGTCGAGCGCAGGGAATCCCTCCCCCCCGTCGATTCCTTACCTCCTATCACCCAAACGGAGGTCGAAGATCTAATTATGGGTCTCAAAACTAAAATAGCCCCCGGCTCTGACGGCATTTCGAATCGCGTTCTGAAATGCCTGCCCGCCCAACTCATCTGCCTCTTAGTGGCCATATTGAACGCCGCCATGGCGAACTGCACCTTCCCCGCTAAGTGGAAGGAGGCGGACGTCATAGGCATTCCCAAGCCCGGCAAACCTCGCAATCTCCCCGCGAGCTACCGCCCTATCAGTCTCCTCAACTCCCTGGCCAAGATATACGAGCGCCTACTTCTGGCGAGGCTCAAAGACTTCGTAACGTCCAGGGGTATCCTTATCGACGAGCAGTTTGGCTTTCGAGCCAAACACTCTTGCGTCCACCAAGTGCACCGCATTACGGAGCACATCCTCTCCGGTCTCAATAGACCCAAACCCATCTACACGGGCGCCCTCTTCCTAGACGTCGCGAAGGCATTCGACAAAGTCTGGCACAACGGCTTGATCTACAAGCTCTACCAATTGGGTGTGCCGGACAGACTCGTGCTCATCTTACGAGACTTCTTGTCGAATCGCGCCTTCCGTTATCGCGTCGAAATGACGCGCTCCACTTCCCACTCCATCAGTGCTGGAGTCCCACAGGGCTCAGTTCTCTCTCCGCTCCTGTTTAGCCTTTACACGAACGACATTCCTCGTTCGAGTAAGGCGCATCTAGCCCTATTCGCGGATGATACTGCTCTCTACGTCTCGCATAGGAATAAGGGTTTCATTACCAGACACCTTCAGGCATCCGCCAATTCCCTAGGGAATTGGTTCAGGAAGTGGCGTATTGAGGTGAACCCGGACAAGAGCGCTGCGGTGTTCTTCTCCAGAGGTGCCACCCCGCGCCACTCCCTGCGCCGCCCTAGAAGTAATCTCGGCCAAGTGACCATGTTCGACCGACCCATTCCCTGGGTCAAAGAGGTCAAATATCTAGGGGTCACCCTAAACAGTACCATGTCCTTCGGCCCGCACATCAAGCGGGTCCGTCACCGAGCATCATTTGTGCTCGGTCGTCTCCATTCGTTAATCTGCAAGCGGAGTAAAATGTCCCTTAGAAATAAGGTGACACTTTACAAAACTTGCGTTCGACCCATCATGACTTATGCGTGTGTTGTGTTCGGGCATTCGGCCCCCTCTCACATCGATAAACTCCAAGTGGTTCAAAACCGCTTTTTCCGTAAAGCCGTAGGAGCCCCCTGGTTCGTACGGAACGTCGATCTCCACTCCGATCTAGGTCTCGAACCTATTCGCGCCTTTATTAAAAAGGCGTCAACACGTCATTTCGCGAACGCATCTACCCATGCGAATCCGTTAATCGTAGCCACCGCCGACTACGATCTCCCCCCCGACCCCTGCCGCCACCGCCGGCCGCGACATGTTCTCACCGACCCCCCGATGCTTTGTCATCCCTTCTTTCCGCTCAGAATACGGGCGACGACGACGACGTAGTAGTAGATCCCCTCCCATAGCCGGCGGTTGACCGGTGCACTTAGTAGTGCACCCGTCCCCCTACTGCGACTGTCCCAACCGAGGGCGCCTCTTCGAGGCGCCCTCGAGTATGTCGCCTCTTGCCCTTCTGGCTGGCTAGAGCGTAGTGGTTGCACGCTCGCCTTTAAGTCCGGTGAAGCTGTAAAGGCCTCGCGGCCAACAGCGTACATCATTCACACACACACACACACACACCACGAGGTAGTGGCCTATGAGGATAGAGGACAAAACCTCGACTTCCTACGGCCACGACAGCCAGAAAACCTCACCACAAAAACCCCAACTGACATCTGGGGACACCCCACAGCGACTCAAGACGGGCTCAGCAGGTCTGAACGCCTACAAATGAGGGCAGCTCTTGAGGAGAGCACAGCGAAGCAGAAGCCAAAGGACACTACAGGTGCCAAAAAACTCGCGTCTTTCACAACGGCGCTCGGGAAGGTGGTCCTCGGCATACCAAGTGTGCTGGGGAAAAAAATCAGGGGGAACCAACGGGCAGAGGGGGTGGCAGTCGCCGCCGAAGCGTTCTTGAGGGAGCCCCCTCCCAAAAGTCATAAGCAGCCGGAAAAGGCTCGAACAAGAGCCCAGATGGGGCTTGTCGATCCGCCGGAGCTCAGCGAGGCGACGGAGCCGCTGCAACACACAAAAAACGCGTTCCTCGAGTTCAAAGCAATGACCAAAGCAACAAGAAGGGTCAATAGTGAGACCTGTAGATCCATCCTGCAAACCTATCACCTGGGCAATGAAGGATTGCTAGAGGTGAAACTCGAGGAGGCAGAAGCGGCGGTGTACGACAACGACAACTCCACCACGTTAAGAGGAGAAATGTCGGGGAAGTACATGGCGGCCTATAGTGGAACCAGCGGTTTCGTCGAATACGATGAGGAGGGGTCCCGGCGGACCGGCAAACACAAGTTCAGAACCCCCCCTAACGACCCAATAGTGGTTGCGGCGAAGTGCACGAGGGTGGTGCTCGACGACCGGATACTTGAGATGGCAGAAACTGTCTCAAGTGGCCGGGGTCGGGGGCCTGCAATCGAGCACTGGACCGTACCCAAAATAACATGGGTCAACGGGGTTCCTGGATGCGGAAAAACAACATGGATAATCGCAAATTACAACATCGAAAGCGATATCCTAATAACATCTACAACCGAGGCAGCGAATGACTTAAGGGAGAGACTCGCGCAAAAAGTTAAAACAAACACCAAGAGGAGGGTCCGCACTATGGCTTCAATGCTGGTCAACGGATTGAAAGAAGGTGAAGAGTGCACACGTATTATCATCGACGAGGCACTCATGAACCACTTTGGAGCCGTAGTGATGGCCATCAAGATAACTGGCGCGAGAGAGGCTCTTCTCGTCGGCGACTGCAACCAACTGCCGTTCATTGATAGGGAGAACCTGTTTAGACTGCGTTACAACCGCCCAGACTCCGTGGCGCGTGTCAACAGGGAGCTGCTCTGCACTCACAGAAATCCAATGGACGTAGCGTATGCCCTCAACGAGATATATGGGGGCATATACTCGTCCAAATCCCTCGTGAGGTCCTTGAGCCTCAGTAAGTACACGGGAGCGCAAATTCCGAAACACCAGGAGAACACCCTGTTTCTGGTGCACACCCAGGCCGAGAAGGAAATCCTCCTCGGCCAGGGCTATGCGTCGGGAAACGGGTCGCGCATCCTCACCGTGCATGAGTCTCAGGGACTAACGAGTGAAAACGTGGTGATAGTGCGAGCTGTCCCCAAGAGACTGAAGCTCCACGGAAGCTATCCACACGCGGTCGTAGCTATATCTCGCCACACTGGAAGTTGCGTCTACTACACAGACAGCTGTGAAGGGGACGCAACGGCTACACAAATAAGCAGGGCGAGGGCAGCTGCGACCAAAAAAATAAAAGAATACAACATAAAGATGGCTATTCGCAGTCGAGACATGGTAGTTGTTAAAAAGCTGCTGGGAGCGGAGGCCTAAAGGAAACCCTCACAAGCAGCCAAACACCTACACAACTGAGGCATTCTCGCTCAAAGGCAAGCCAAAACAGAAAGCCTCATTACTTACAAAATCATTAATATAAATTAAAAAAAAAAAAAAAAAAAAAAAAAAAAAATTATAGGAAAAAAAAACCTCTACTGAAGTACCGCTACAAACAAATACCAAGCACTATAACAACAAAACCAAAAAAATAAATAAAAAATAAGCGGCATGTACCATACAAATGCATATAAAAGCAACTATTAACAACACATAAATTACACAAAAAAAGGTGCGGGACACACCGGGCCCGCAGTGTCTAATAATACAAAAAAAAAAAAAAAAAACCTAATCTTCAACGATTACGATAACACTTTTAATCTTGAATCATGACTGAATATTACAAAATGCAATTGTAATAATTAATCTGATGACATTATGCCCATTTCTATTTAGACTGCCTCGTTAGTCTAGTGGCAAATAGCGTGTAGCGATTACACGAGGTCTTGGGCTCAAATCCTAGGTCAGACGAAATGTAATTTTTCGATTGAAAAAAGTCCAGTGTCAGTCCAGAGTCGTGTGTCGTACCCGGTATGATGGCAATAGGCGCTCTCCAAATTACCAGACACGTATGCCACCGTCTCTTGGGGAATATAGGCACGGAGTGACGATGACTAATATTTTTTTTAAGGCGTTTAGATTAATGTTGGCTGATGGTACTACCCCTGATCCATAGCGTAGTGTCTGTGTGTGTGTATATAAATAATAAGTCAAAATCCAGATACGTAGGTAAGTACTAAAAGAAGAAATCAATGATATTTCAAAACATTTATTAAAACTCATCGTGGCAACAATTTTGCTATCACACTATCGACTACCTATCACAAACGAAATCTTAACTACGGTAACAATATTAGGTTCCAAAGGGATGATACAATGTGTAAATCAGAATATCGTAATTGTATGACTTCATATAAGCAGCGCTATAACGGAACGGAATGAAACGGACGCCTTTTCAACAGGTTACACTGAAGCGCTGCAATCGCTTTTCAAAAAAATGTACTGTTAGCCATTTGTTTTATTCCAGCGTTTGATTAGCTCGCCTTGCAAAAGCACTCGTAGCGAACATTGGGTTAACATTCGCACGGATGCATTTTAAGCGCGAGTTTCTGAAGCATTGTAAGCTTCTCATAATGTACTTTAGCCATTTCTTAATTCCATCGCTTTCGTTGAAAAAGCGCTCGTGCGAACGTGGGGTAAGTAAATTGTTTTACCTAAGGATGTAGGTTAGTAATACTTTTAAACATATGAAATAAAACTATTTTTCGGATTTTATCGCGGTTTATTTTTGATTTTTAAGTTCCCGAAGTTTCGAGTGCTTTGCAGCACCCATGGTCACGGGAGGGACTGAGGTGTTAGACGTCCAAAAGGCATAGTTTTTCCGGGGTACCCACAAACTTTTTAATAATTTTGTTGGTCCGATTTACGCAGAATGAGCTCACGGTGTCTTGAGGTCTTGCAGTGTTATGCTTGGTTTTGGATTTGATTATATTAATTACCGGATCCCAAGTCTGCTAAAATCGGAAAAATTGTTTTATGTCATGTGTAATACTCGCGTAAATCTAAGAACTCAGTACTTTAAACATTGTTTTAAAACAGAAGAATCTTTGGCAACAATACCTAGAATTATACTTAGAACTTATTTCTATGATCCAATGGTATTATTTATGAAAATTTGCGTGATGAAATAGGAAATAGAGTATAATTATAAATACTCTCGTTTTAAAATGTAAGTACATTTCTAGATCAATTTAAGGACACAATTATTATTTAAATTGTCAAGATTCAGTCAATGAAAATGGCTATGATAGACACCACTACGTTATTTAAAAGTAGGTAATAAAATGGTAGAAAAGTTCTTAGAGAATACATTTATAAAATCTTTTATTTTGTAAATTTACAAACGATGAAAGCAGTGTCAATTTGAATTACTACTTCACTTTGGTATATGTTTGATGGTGTTCTTTCAATGTTCGTATGTCTGTCTGTCTGTATGCCTGCCTGTCTGTTTATCTTGTGATTCATTTTTCAAGCACTTGCTGGTATCCGATTGAGCTGAAATTTGGCATACGTATGTAAGCTCGATGACAATGCAATAATATGGTACTATGGCGCTTGCCTGATGATAGGGACGGAAGGTCCCAGAGGAACATGTGGAGAATACAGCGTAACCCCCTCGTGTTTAGGCTTGTTAGATTGTTATTGACAAGTTCTATACAACCAGATAGTGTTGAGGATCTGATGATGAAGCCGAAAGGTGGCCAATAGAACCACCTAACTACCAAATATAACCACGCCGTGTTTGGGCTCGTTGGATTTGTCTTGACGAGTACTTAAGACCTGGGTGGTGTCCAAGGTCTGATGATGGAGCCCAAAAAAAGCCATAGGAACTCTAAACTAGGAAAAATAAACAAGATATCTTCATTGTCTTTTTTTTAACGTAGACACTAAGATTTATTCCTGTGTCGTGGAACCGTTTACAAACATGAAAGTTTACATACACAAATACCCAGACCGGAACAAATAATAGTGGATTACACAAAGATTTGTCCCGTGCGGGAATCGAACCCGCAACTATTGGACACAGTGGGCGAAGCGGCTTATGCTCTTAACCAGTGCGCTAAATCGTAAGAGCTCGTTTTTAAAATAAAATTATTAGTTTTTTAAGTTCCTCTCGACAAGTGCTGAATGAAACATGAACTAAGAAAGATTGTGTTCCGTCTTTTCGCCTAGAGACTCCGGACCGATCCCAAAATCCCATCGGCCTCGTGTTGGTTTTGAAAGCGGCAAGCCCATGTTTTTCTTAGGAAGGGTTTTTCTATTTTTTTTCTATCTATATATCTATATCATCACGCCAGATCCCTTACGGGGTAGGCAGAGAGTACAAAGTTCCAACAGGTTCTTTCCTTACATACTCCTCTGGCTTCCTCTACTTAAATATTTCGTCTCATACACGCTCGCCGGTTACGGAGACTCCTGAGTTGTCCTTCAGATAAGACCCGGTCTATTTGTATTTTTTTTTTAAATTAGAAATACTGCGTCAGGGTTATTCTGGCACTTGAATGACATTGACAGCGGGGCGCAGATTATCATTTCGTAAAATTTTCTTACTCCCAGGGAAATATTTCAAAAGGTGAGTTCTGTCAACAACACCGTGCAGTGTAACTAACTCGAGAGAGTTGACACATTTACTCAACGGACTTAATCAAGCTGCACCTTGTGGATGCAGTAAACCAGGGATTCCCAAACTATTTTGGGCAAGAGACCCCTTTTCCAAAATGAACTGAGACCTCAGAGCCCCATACTTACTTTAAAAACCCTATCTGTATTTTTTTGCCATTGATACAAAATACTTACCAATTTAATAACTTTGCGGTTGGTTAAGTGAGTAAAGTTCAACATCATTGTTGTACTTTACTCAGTACTTCCTACTAAAATATTAGTCATTCTTATAACAAGTTGGTAGACCTAACACAACAACAAATGTTGAAGGTTTCAAATAAGAACTTGTGTTAATTAATAGGAGTCGATTTTTAGACCTCGTCGACCCCCCAAAATCAGTTTTCGTTTATGTCGACCCCTGGAAAACTAACATTGACCCCTTGGAGTCGACCACTTTGGGAATCCCTGCAGTAAACTATTTGAATTATGGAATAAAATACAAAAAAAACTTTTATAACATTTCTACTTACAAAAAAAGAACTCGGGTACATTTCCTAACAAACGGTAACTTCAGCGAACTGTCATAAAGTGACATATCACTTTATGACAGCGTTAGTTCCGATTTTGGTCACGAGCCAATAGATCCTTGTCGAGCAATACGTTGCAAAAGGACACTGCAATCAAGTTTATAAAAATAATGTATGTGAGTTTGTTAAAGCTAAAAACAACAATACCTACCTGACGTAGGTTTTTGTATTTTAACCGTTAGGTGTTTGAAAAATTATAATAAATAAATAATACTAGCCCTGTTAAGAAACTTTCCCACCGTTGGGCACGGGCCTCCTCTCCAACTGAGAGGGTTTAGGCCATAGTCCACCACGCTGGCCCAGTGCGGGTTGGCGAACTTCACACACATTCGAGAAACTCTTAAGCATACAAGTTTTAATACGCACATGCCTTCGAAAAGTTAGAGATGCCTGGGTTTGAACCTGAGACCTCTTTGCAGTTCAACGGTCTAACCACTAGGCTATCACTGCTTTTTGAAAAATTAACAAATACCGTCACCCCTATATTCTCCAAGCGGGGGTGGCAGAGGTGCACTGAGTACACCCACTTTTCGCCGTTATGTTGTCGATGTTAGGTCCCATGTAAAAGGGGGCGGGGCTATTGTTATATACCGAGCACAATTCCGGGCAAATACTGGGAATTATTCGTTAAAAAAACTAAATTTGTCCGACCTAGAATTCGAACCAAGAACCTCGTACAAAATTAACAAACTTTAAATTAAATGGACTTTTTTAATCGGAAGATGTCGCTCAACTTATGACGACCAAATTAATAGTCACTTGGAAAAAGGTCAAGTGCGTAGCACTCTTACTCGACGGGAATGTATGAATAGATATATGAACGTAGATAAAGCGAAAGAGGTGTGTCAGAATCGTAGTATGTGGCGAACTGTAGTCTCTGCCTACCCGAGTGGGATAAAGGCGTGAGTGTATGTATATACTTTTTAATTTAACAAACTCACACTATAGAGTCAAAATACAGAATCTACTAGTCATAACAGGCATCAGTGACGAGCACAAATAAATATCATAATTTGGTTGAGAATGCGTGCCATCCCGCTCGCGCAACTATATTAATAAGTATGTGTTGAACGAGACAGCAAGCTTCTCACGTTTACGATTCTTATTTATGTAAAATATTTGTGCTAACGCCTTGAGTCATTCAAAAGCGTTCAAATTTCAAGCTACTTTACTTAATTAATATTAACTACATTATTATCGCAAGTCAAATCCAATTGTTATCATTAATAAATGATTTATTTTTATGTTTTTTTCTTGTTGGCGTAGGAACAGGTACTGACAAGGAGTTTTGGCGGGAAGTCGAAGAGTGATGTTGTCAATTTGTTTTAATTTCCAAAACTTGTGTTATTTCGACTAATAATGTGAAATGATGGTGGAATATTAACCATTATGTGTTCTTATATGTGCTTTAGTGAAGGTAATTGTAACAAAGTGATGTAACGTGCCTTTTTGACTTCCCTCAAAACGGCCGTCGCAATTGGTATGTAAAGTAGCCACCGCTTTACTATCCAGGGTGGGGTACTTCATTAATTTCATTATCATCGTTGTCATCAAGTTCATCGGGGAGTTGAATTAATTTAGAAATGAATATTCGTAATACATAACATTGGCAAAAAACGCGTCCTCGTGATGCCATAAACAAAAAAAAAAATATGTTTGGATCGATTCAGTTGCCGATTTCGAACAAACTACTTTCAGATCTTGTGTTTATTATGTTACCTATATATTTTTCACATAGGATGGGTAGTGACAGTTCTAATTGCTAAACGAAAATAATATTTAATTCAATCGTGTTAGGGCATAAAAACATAAGTATAAAAACCGGTGATGCCTCTTATATCCATTGGATAAAGTATACTTTCTTCTTCTTCTTCTTTATGTCATGGCTTCACACTAATTTTAAGTGTATTTTGCCAGTGTCCAGTGAGATATATGATCGAGTTTGTTTGAATTAATTCAACTCCCCGATGAACTTGATGACAACGATGATAATGAAATTAATGAATTAGCCCACCCTGGATAGTAAAGCGGTGGATACTTTACATACCAATTGCGACGGCAGTTTTAAGGGAAGTCGAAAAGGCACGTTTTATCACTTTGTTACAATTACTTTCACTCATGCACTTATAAGAACACATAATGGTTAATATTCCACCAATATTAGACATTATTGGTCGAAATAACACAAGTTTTGGAAATTAAAACAAATTGACAACATTACTCTTCGACTTCCCGCCAAAACTCAAAGTATACTTTTCTTATACCATATAATTTGTTTAAAAAAAAATAGACAAATTAACAGTGTAGCCTTGGCGAAATCTGTAATTATAAAAGTATAGGTAGTCTTTGACAATAGAACCAAACAGTATATAATCACTAAATAGAACCTTAATAATGCTCAAACAATATAATTTAAATTAATTTTGGTCGAATTTCGACCAATGGGCGACCACTAGTTAAAATAAATTGACGACATCACTCTTCGATTTCCCGCAAAAAAACCATCCAACTATATTTAAAGTTAGTTAATTTTTCTTTTTTTTAATTTTCAAAAAATGCTGTTTATTCCTTCTGTACGCTGCATACAAAAAAAAAATATTCAAAGCATTACGGCTATTTTAAATGTATTTCTATTACACACACCTCAATACGCATACAAAAGTTAATTAATTACTAAATTTTATGGTTAATTTGAGTACTAAAGAGCTTAAAAATTGGTAGAAAACTCTTTAAAATTGGAAGTTTGATTTTCGTATTGAATTTGTAAAGCAAAAATCTAATTGGGATTTCTGAAGTCTCGCATCACCTTGTATACCCAGCGGATCTGACAATCGTCGGACCAAAATGGCGTCCGCATATTATATCAATGCGTCCGCAGTATCTGATACTTTTTTTTCAATTTAAATACAAAGGAAAAATACATTGCGCCCATGATCTTTAGGCCCGTTGATGAAATTGACAGGGGGCGTTGGTGTGGAATGAGGAATACAATTTCAAATTTTTATTCTACTTCCAAGAAGATATTTTAACAGGTACCCACGGTTACTTATTAAAAAAAGATCTTGGGCAAAGAACATTGTCGAAAATTGCCCCAGAACCAACAAACATTTGACCCATGCCATCATTATTTATCTATTTTATTAAAATAATGGCAAATATACGTATCTAATGGACAATTTGCAATCTAAAACGAATATTTCAAAGTATTGTTAGTAGTCGAAGTCGCCGACATCTTAACTGAATGTCAACACACGCAATATAACCCATACGTATTAATGGCTACTGAATTATAACCTCAAAATCTAATACTTTTTGTGCAATATTGCGATTCCCTCGCTTGTCAGTTTAATAATAAATACCTTAAGAGAATTTATGGGTGATTTGAAACCATACAAGTATTTTTTCATTGCTGTTGGCTCTGGGGCAAATCATGTATGGGCGCAGAACAATGTCCTTTCATAGCAAACGGCAACTCTGCGGCTGTCATGAAGTGACATTTCACTTGATGACAGCGTTAGTTCCGATTTACACCGCGGGCCAAAAGATCCTTGTGATACTGTACGTACGTACTACACTCCCTGGTTAATATAAGAAGTCCGATTTGAAAGATGAAATAGGCAAAGAAAAATGGCTATTAATAAAAGGTCATAATAAGGTGTATGTCTTTAACTAACTTTAAACCTTATATTCTCGTTTATAAATACTATTATTCTTTGTACTTACAGCTATCAAATAGGACTTCTTAAAATGTAGATAGATAGAAGATAGAATATAGTAGATACTTTGTGTTTTGAACATCTGACAATTTGAATTTCGGACGACTCACTCACGCATTATTCTTACAGAACATGCACCGACCATTTTCTCCTGCAATTTTTAGCTTTATCATCTAATATATAAAGTTCAAATTGAAATCACAATTAAATTTGTATAATGCGTTATTGCGTATATTCGAATATCAACCATACGATTTCCAATTATATTAGCCTTTATTTAAAGTCGTATTTACGACTGAAAGAACGAGTCCATATCACGTTTTTACTACTAAAATTAAATGCTGATGGTACTTATGGTGTCTGCTGGAGCTGGCGTTACGTTCGGCTGTTGGATAGAAGGATCCAGAAGTGGAATGGAATCTGTTGTCCTGGAATAAATAAAAAAATATATTTAAAATCGCCGTCACCAAAGTTTGGCATAAATTAATTGTAAAAAATTAAGTTGCAATTAATGTATTTCCGATTTCGTTGAGGATTATTTGTGGCATGTGAATGGCCGCGCTGTTGGCCACACGGTCTTTACAGCTTCACCGGACAATAGAGCGAGCGTGCAACCACTACGCTCGAGCCAGAAGGGCAAGGGGGCAACTAGCTCAAGGGCGCCTCAAGGAGGAACGGCCTCGGCTTGGGCAGTCGCTATGGGGAAGGGCGTATACTAGGTGTCTCGCCGTGGTGCTCTGCACCGGCCGGTGGGCAAGCGATTCTTTGAGCTCGCCGGCGAGGTCGGTGTCTAATCCTGTGCGGTATTTGTATCCGAAAGAAAGGATGTAAGGGCATCGGGAGGGTCGGTGAGAACATGCCATGGACGGCGGTAGCGGCTGACAGGAGGGGAGTTAGGTTCGTAGTCGACAGCGGCTACAATTAACGGATTACACACGGATCTATGACTAGACGCGTTCGCGAAATATCGGGTTGTCGCTTTTTTTAATAAAGGTGCGAATAAGTTCGAGACCGAGATCGGAATGGAGATCGACATTCCGTATGAACCACGGGGCTCCGAAGGCTTTGCGAAGGAAACGGGATTGAACCGTTTGGAGTCTATCGATATGAGAGCGGGCGGCGTGCCCGAACACCTCACAAGAGTACGTCATGATCGGCCGTATAAGTCTTGTAAAGTGTCACCTTATTCCTGAGGGACATTTTACTCCACTTGCAGATCATCGGGTAAAGACGACCGAGCACAAAGGCTGCTCGGTTACGGACTCGCTTGATGTGCGGTCCGAAGGTATTGAATAGGGTGACCCCTAGATATTAGACCTGTTTGACCCAGGGAATAGGTAGATCAAACGTGGCTGATTTGACCGAGATTACTTCTAGGGTGGCGCGGGGTGGCATCTCTGGAAAAGAACACCGCAGCGCTCTTATCCGAGTTCACCTCAATACGCCACTTCCTGAACCAATCCCCTAGGGTATTGGCGGCTGCCTGAAGGTTTCTGGTAATGAAACCCTTATTCCTATGCGAAACATAGAGAGCGGTATCATACGCGAATAGAGCTAGATGCACCTTATACGAAAGAGGAATATTGTTCGTGTAAAGGCTAAATAGGAGGGGGTAGAAAGCTGAGCCTTGTAAGTGTGTAAAATGAGCACGAGTCTGTCCGGCACAAGGGGAATACAGTGCAGGAACCTCCTGTAGTAGATGAGAGTACCGCCTCCACGGGAGCCGATTCTGTCATTACGTACGAAGTTTTAGTTTGCGATCCTAGGGCTTAAGGAAGGTTTCCTGCACCATAAGGATGTCCAGTTGATGATCCCGGAGAAAATCACCAACCTGGTCCCGTTGGGGGCGGAGGCCGACGGCGGTAAAGAAATCCAAAGAAAGGCGGGAAGGTCTTCAATTCATTATGAATTGTAAGGGGGTTGGGTTTTCAGGGAGGCCATGCCGTCATGAACGACCATGTACGACATAGCAAGTATTACTTTCCATTCCGAGCTAGTAGCGGCGCGGAGTCTTTAGGCCAGCTCGCGAATCCTGTTGACGCGTACCGCGCCATACAGGTTGTCCACTAGAACAAAGTCCGCGACGGCTTCGGCTGGCGGAGGAGGCGAAACCACCGGCGTGGATTTGGGCAGGTGTGCAAGGCCCACAGGTGGGCGAGGGGCCGCGGTGTAAGGGAGCGGCTTAGCCCACGCGTTGGCGCCAATTGCCGGCCTAAGCAGTGGTGAAGACGTCAGCACCTGGGGCGCAGGAGCGTGTGAGGGTTAAAGTATCTGGGGGAAGGGAGCTGAGGGCGTCGGGTGACGGTGCGCTGAGGCGTGGGTGCGGGAGGCCGCACGAGGGTGGCATCGACCACGCCTTGTCCGACGCTTCCCTTTTGGGGCTTTGGGGCAACCACCACAATTCGCGGTGTGCCCCTTGGTCCCGCAGAGGACGCAGCTGGGCAGATCGGTCACCGTCTCCCTCGAGCATTGTGACGTCGCGTGGTCCCCGACGTATTTGACGCAGCAAGGGCGCGTGTGACAGTGACAGGCAGAGTGCCCGTACAGCTGGCAATTCCTACCGTGAGCCTAGCGTGCGTCCCTTCGCCAAACTTGTGTGCGAAAAGGTGTGTGCCTATCACTAACTGCTATGGGGCGAAGAGAACCGCCGCATGGAGAATAGGATTGCGGGAAGGGAGAAGGTAGGTCCTGGTGCAAGGATGAGCTCTGAGGGTAGTGCCCAAGGCCAGAACTCAAACCCTTCCGAGTTAGCCGCCTTCTGAAGGAGAGAGACGAGCGCGCGGGTCCCGCTCAAGACTGGCTTGGTTGTTAACGTTAGGTATCCACCAATCTTACTTAGTCGTGGTTTTTTATAAACCAATTACGACCAGTCGTCGAATACTAGGGAAAGGTAGACGGTGCCGTAAAAACGGCGCATCATACCTATCGAACGTACGTAAGTACTCGCGAGCGGGAGGGTCGACTGCGTAGCGAGGGTATGCAGTGACGCGACCGAACGCGGCGAGCAACACAGTCGGAATGCTCGAAAAGCGAGGCGTGACCTTGACTCCCCTTGAACATTTTTATTTTGTACAAAAAAATACACGCAAATTTCCGCAAAGCCGTCGGAGCCCCGTGGTTCATACGGAATGTCGATCTCCATTCCGATCTCGGTCTTGAACCTATTCGCGCCTTTATTAAAAAGGCGACTACCCGTTATTTAGCGAACGCGTCCGCGAATCATAGAAATCCGCTAATCGTAGCTGCCGCCGACTAAGAACCTAACTCCCCGCCTATCAGCCGCTACCGACGTCCGCGGCTTCTTCTCACCGACCCTCTCTAAGACCTTACATCCCTTCTTTCGGATACAGATACCGCACACAGAATCAGACACCTATCTCGCCGGCGAGCTCGAAGAATCCCTTGCCTGCCAGCCGGTGCAAAGCACTACGGCGAGACACCCAGTATACGCCCTCCCCCATACCAACGTTCCAAGCCGAGGCCTTTCCTCCTTGAGGCGCCCTTGAGCTAGATGCCCCCTTGCCCTTTTGGCTCGAGCGCCCAGTAGCTCTTGTCCGGTAAAGCTGTAAACGGCCAACAGCGTAGATTATTCAAACACACACACACACACACACACAAACAAGTTTCGGGAGGGTGGAAGACCCCGCTAGACACAACACCCGTCTGGCTGGAAGATCTTCCCTTCGCAAATCCTGCCACAAATTCGTCTAAGGTAAAAATGATACTTTCAAATTTACCTGTTTCTGGTGAGTGTGGGTTCAGTTACAACGGCTTCGCAGCATGGCGCCGTGTTCTTCGGGCGGACAATGGGCAACGTCGTACATATTGTTGCGGTCAAGTACACGTACTGTAAGTTAAAAGAAAAACTTATAAACAAATTTCTTCCCTGTTGTAAAAACGTTTCGCGGTATAAATCCATGGCGGTCTTATTTAATTTCTACTTTCCTACCAAAGTGTGTATAATACTCAAATAATTCTACAATCACTCAACGCTGACTCAAGACTGCCTCGTTGGTCAAGTGGCAAAACGCATCGCTTTGTAATCACGAGGTCCTGGGTTCAAATCCTAGGTCAGACAAATGTAGGTTTTCTAACGAAAACTTCCCAGTATGAGTTCGGAATCTGGAATCATGCCCGGTATTTGCGATAGGCTCGCCCCCTATTACATGGAGCCTAACATCGTCGGCGAAAATTGGGTATATTTAGTACACCTCTGCGACCCCCGCTTAAGGAATATAGGAAGGACGGTGTTTATTTAACTCAACGCTTCATGATCGACCGAGCGTGTATGAGGCGAATTATGAGAGTGGAGGAAGCCAGAGAGGTATGTAAGAAAAGAACCTGTTGGAACTCTGTACTCTCTGTCTCCTGACGCAAGGGATCTGGCGTGATGATATAGATAGATAGAACGCTTCATGATGAAGCGCTGTATGCAATTTCAAAAAACTAATAGTACTGTAACCCGCTTGTTTCATTCCAGCGATGGATTAACGTGCTTTAAAATTGCGCTCGTGTGAACGTAGGGTAATACTACAATTAAATTAAACATGGATAGCTAGCAACACCGCTTTTTTATTAAATATTAGCATAAACCTAAAATGCAATCTTAGAAATGTCGATTTATTCTGAAAAAAATCGATCTTTAGATCGATTTGAATCGAAAGCACAACAATCGGTACTCTATTAGTTCGTGGATTAAAAGATCAATTCTCGATTATTAACTTATTTAAAAAACGTGTTTTCTATTATATTTATCCCAGATTAACACAACTTAAATAAGTCATATTTCCCATTACCACTTTTTTTATGACTGAATCGAGAATCGAATTAATCTAAATAATCGATTCTATGACTTGAAAAAATCGATATCTTGATTAATCGATTTGAAATCGACATACCTAATCAATCTGACTGCTCTCGAATATGTATTACGTACACGTTTGTACAGTATGCGGGATTAAACTTGACCGGAATGGAGGTATAATATGTGATATGACTAGCAGTTTCCCGCGGCTTCGCACGCGATATACAATAGCGCTATCTACTGGCTCTTTGTTACTGGATAATGCAGTTTTCTAATAGTCCAAGAATTATTAACATCGGTCCAGCTACTGGATCGATTTTAATCATTCTTTCACTGAAGCTAATTCAGAGTTTATCTATTACAAATGAACAAATATTTTCTCTTTATAATAATAGTATAGATTCACAGAGCAAATATAAAGAGGATTCGCCCTAAGCAACTGTGCACTGTGACTTCCAACTAGGCCGTGACGTCATAGCGGCGGGTGTGGTTTGCGTCAAACTCAAACTCAAATAATTTATTTTGTATAAGCCCTGCGGGGGCGCTTACAAATAGTCAATTTACATTTTTTTTTTAATCTAATTTAACTACAAATCTTCCACCGGATCGGAACGCGGCCTCCACTGAGAAGATCCGGGCTTGTCTTTTTTTTATTTCATTCTGTTTCTCTTTTTTCCTTTCAATTTTTTTATCATATTGTGTGAATACAATGTTTAGGTTACAATTAAATAGCTTACACTCTAGCTCCAGTGTGATGCCTTACGACCGAGATATGAGACTAATGAAGTTATTTATAAAGAGTGTCTGAAGGAATCCAGATGGACCAGTCCCCACAAGCAGCACCCGTTCACGAGTATGACTACTGGAATAGCCATCACTCCCCTCGACCATATTGTAGGGAAGAAAGTCCGTGTGTCATTCTCAGCTAGATGGTAAATACAGTAGTGGGCGGGGTGTAAAGTCCTCTTCGTCCCGCGCCACTTCGTGACACGATTGATTGTATAGGGAAATATAATATTGCCATCACCTTTATATTTGCTTTGGGTGTAGATAACTGAGGCGTTCGTAGCGCTGTGCAACCGCGGTGTTCTTACCGATCACTAAGGTTAAGTAGCGTTTGACTTGGTCGGCCTGAAATGGGTGACCGTTATGGCATTTTCATATTCGAGCTTCTCCGTACTTCGGAAGGTACGTTAAGCCGGTGGTCCCGGTTACCACTTAATGTGGTAGTTCGTAGGCTGAGTTGGAAGCCTTATAGGCGGCTTGATAAGTTCCAACAGCAGATGCCCACAAACCTGCCTCCACCAATCCGCACTGGATTCGCGTTGTGGAGTATAACCTGATCTCTCTCACCTCGATTTGTGAGAGAAGGCCTTTGCCCAGCAGTGGGCAGTATAGGCTGATAGTGTGTCTACACACACTATCTATATAGATAACTCGTTTGAAGTTACTATTTAAGTTAACGTAAATCAGTCATGAATCAAGTTTTAAAAACTGATATTTGTACTAAAATGTCAGTCTTAAAACTAGTTTCACGAATGATTTTCGTTAATACAGGCCTTAGTATACCCCCGAGGAGGACGGTGGCGTGGTGTGGCCCACGTCACCGTGAGCACCGCGTCGGTGCGGGAGGGAGCATGTCATCAAGTCTCCCTCCGATGGCGGGCTCTTCGGAGCGAGGCACAAGAGGGGCACCGGTGCGTTCCATACGGAGATCCCGGAGCCCTTCCAAAGTGCTGATGTCGGCCACCCTGGGGTTTTTAGTCGGTAGGAATCCGACACGCCCCGCGAGCTTCCCCCGAGGCTCGCGGAAGTCCTATGCAGGATTTTCCCCAGGAAAAAAAAAAAGGCCTTAGTATACAATTTAGAATACGAACTGCTATGCTATTTGATATTGCACTCACCATAGCAACAACCAATATAAGATAAATTGTCGGTGTGGACCAATGTGCCGCGTTCTCAATGGCCACCACTCCCATCACCCAGTTAATCGCGAAGAAAGGCTCCAGAACTAGGCACAGGTTCAGGTAAGTCTTCAATTCATTACCCTCGGCATTCCAGCTCCACTTCCATGAGAGATTGTCCATATAGAGGATATTTAGGAGGCCCTTGTCTTGTATAACTTTTGATTGGATGTTTGGCTGGGGGAAAAGTAGTATAAATTTGTGAAGATTATTCGATTAGACTGTCTCGTTGGTCTAATGCCAAAGCGCATCGCTTTGTAATCACGAGGTCCTGTGATGAAATCCTAGGTCTGACAAATGTTTTTTTACGAAATATTCCCAGTATGAGTCCGGAATTGTGTCCGGTATATGCAATAGGGTCGCCCCCTATTACATGGGACCTTACATCGTCGGCGAAAAGTGGATGTTCACCTCTGCCACCCCCGCGTATGCGTGACGGTGTTTATTTATTTTATTTATACATAATATATTAATAAATAGTTAAGGAGGAAGAATGCGACGTCAGCTTTCCTAGATAAATACGTTGTATATATTAATTGAATATGTTTTTCAATAACGAAACGATGACATACGAACGCAAGAAATAAGGGAAATTTTGCGTTGAAAAATCAGTATTTCAGTCAATTACTTAGATCGCTTTTAGTAAGTGTAACTGATAAGTGAAACACATTTTTATTAAAGAGTACACACATATAATACGAGGATTTACCCATTCTACCATGAATAGTTCATATTGGCAACACTAACCTCGCTTCCATTTTCGGCGCCCTCTGTCGGCATCCCCAAATTGTACTGGCAATCGTCCTCGCTAACGGGATAATCTTTATCCAATGTTTCAGAGCTGTCCGTGTTCTTTCTACTACTTCCTGGCGTGTAAATATTATCTAGGGTATCTATACTCCCGTTCTTACGTTCTATTTGCTCAGATTTCGGCCAATTCGCTATATGATGATCAACCAACTCTTGTATTTTCGCCGTTAACATTTCCGCTTGCTTTTTATTAACGCTTTGCAGCCCTAAGATTATAATAGCCGTGTTTATGAGAATGAGAATCATGGCCGGTACCATAAAACCCATTACCATGCCTTTTTCGATCGACATCCAACAGTAATGTTTTATTTCGTAGTGCTCCATTGATAGTGCATAGTTGAACTGAAAGGACGACACTGTTTTAAATTAATGGATTTACTTATCAGCTTAAAAATGTCTATTGCAAGACATGTCTACCCCAAAGATAGCCAATGGATGTGTGAATCATTTATCATCACCGATGGTACAAGAATATGTAACACTAGTCTCTGCTCGCGACTTCGTTCGCGTCGACTTTAGACAGAAACTTTCAATTTTTCTGGGATAAAGAATATCCTAGCTACTACTTGGAAGCCGGCACTTAAGCCATAAGGCGCAGCTGGCCATACATAACGGAGTTCTTATCCCAACGCTGTTATATGGTAGCGAGAGCTGGGTATGTAAGAAGGAGAATGAAAGTAGGATAAATGCGGTAGAAATGCGAGCTCTGCGGAAGATATGCTGAGTGAAGCTGACCGACCGTATTAGCAACAGCGTAGTAAGAAAGCGAGTAGGTATGAAAAATAGTATCAGTGTAAAGATGAGAAAGGGCATGCTCCGTTGGTTCGGGCATATAGAAAGAATGCCAGATGAAAGAATGACAAAACAGATATACAATGTGAAAGTGGAAGGATGCAGGATAGATAGATAATATTAGTATGAATAAGAAAGGTTTCATTAAATTCTTTTTCTTCTAGATGCTGTTTAAGCTAGAACGTGGTGTAATTACTTACTATAATAAAACAGTCTGTACCGCCCCACTTCTAGACAAAGAAATGGAGATGAGAGAGAATATGTACTAACACGCACACAATTCCGATTGGTGGAGACAGGTTTGTGTTTACCTATTGTTGAAACTTGTAAAGTAAGGCTTCCAAATTGGATTGACGATTACCGTACTACGCGGAAAAAGCGACCAACGGCTTAGCTTTCCTTCCGAAGCACTGGGACGCTCAAATAATAAGATGGGCAGAGGCTTCTTAATTTTAGTGGCCATTAAGGACACAACAGACCTCTGCGTACTGGAGCGTCTGCGTACCTAATCTCTCTAACCTCGATTTGTGTCAGACGGCCTTTACTCAGCATTGACACAGTATAAGCTGTTATCATCATTACTTACCATAACAACAACAGCTGGTACTCCATAAGCGAGTAAATAATTATATTTTAATGGCAGTAGGGTATCAGAGGCGCAGTACTCGGCGACTGCAGCCGCCAGCGCGACGATCCACATGGCACAGGACACGTGAGTGTAGTGCAGTAATAGAGCGATCCTTTCGCATTGGGATGGAGATGATACACCCTAGGAAATACGCGAAATACTGTTAACGAATTCTCACTTTTTAAACAGTCATGTCTTGCTACACGAACCGATTGGCAACGAAGAAATAACTCACTGTGATTGATGAGGCTCAACCAATAACAAATTATTCATTGTGGTTGAAGTATTTTCCTTAAGCTAAAAGAATGTGGTCGTTGGCGCAAGCCATAACTATACTAAGGTGAAGGGTATAAAAAACGTCATCATCAAAAATTGAGTTGTTATAATGAGAATGCAAAGCTCGTTTTGCTGTCCCATTCCCATCGCTCTTGTATTGTTTTTAAACCTTTAAACGATACTTACATGACATGTTACTAAGACCGGAACAAACATTTTTGAGTGACAAAGATTCATCTCAGACCACTAGACCAAACCATTGCCATTGGAGATGAATTGTATACGGAAACTAGAAGTTTTGTAAATATTTTGTGGGATGCAGATACTTGTAGTTTCTAAGGAATTAAACATGAATTCAACTAATCGTTAAGCTCTACTCACCATTACAGCTTGGATGTAAATAAGTGTGCAAGCGCCAAGACAACAGCACAAGTTGATAATAATGGGATACAATTTGCTACTCCGTCGGAACTCCGAGGCGTATTCGCTCCACATCAACCACATCACTGCACCGATCAGCAGCACCACTGCTATGCCACTTGTGATGAAGATCTGCGGCAAAAGAACGGCCGTGTAAAGCAGAGGCAAGTATATGAACGTTTAGGCGTGGAAAAACTAGCGAGATATTAATGGCGTATAGTGAGCTAGTAAACTCTTAACAAGTATGCCTATCTTTATACCTATCTATCTATCTATCTATAACCTCACGCCAGATCCCTTGCGGGGTAGGCAGAGAGTACAGAGTTCCAACAGGTTCTTTCCTTACATACCTCTCTGGCTTCCTCCACTCTCATAGTTCGTCTCATACACGCTCGCCGGTTACGGAGACTCTTGACTTTTCCATCAGATAAGACTCGGTTTATTTGGTCGTGGTAAGATAGTCTAGGTCTTCTCCGGTACCTGCATCCTTCCACTTTCACATTGTATATCTGTTTTGTCATTCTTTCCTCTGGCATTCTTTCTATATGCCCGAACCAACGGAGCATGCCCTTTCTCATCTTTACACCGATACTATCTTTCATACCTACTCGCTGTCTTACTACGCTGTTGCTAATGCGGTCAGTCAGCTTCACTCCGCACATCTTCCGCAGAGCTCGCATTTATCCTACTTTCATTCTCCTTCTTACATACCCAGCTCTCGCTACCATATAACAGCGTTGGGACAAGAACTCCGTTATCTATGGCCAGCTGCGCCTTATGGCTTAAGTGCCGGCTCCCGAGTAGCTTTCCCATCGCACCATTCACTCTGTTCCCTGCACTCACTCTTTTCTCTATGTCAGCGGTGTATTTCCCATCCTTACTGAAGGCGCATCCAAGATATACAAACTCATTCACTTGCTCCTGCACATCGTTACCAACCACAATCCTTACATTCGTTCTGGTTTTTTCCCTTTCAAAAACCATAATCTTGGTTTTCTTCACATTCAAGTGTAAGCCATTGATCATGCAGTCGTCTTTCATAACTGTGACTAGTGTTTGCAGATCAGTGGCTGTTGGCGCTATTAAAACCGCGTCATCTGCATAAAGTAGATGATTTACCACTAAGTCACCCATTTGTACACCATCATTCATCGCTTTCAGTCTTTGAAGACTTCTATCTGTTCTGTAAATTTATAAGGTTATGAACCTATACCTATTGCATAAAAATAAATAACTGCATATTATAAAACAAAGTCCCCCGTCGTGTCTGTTTGTCTGTCTTAACGCGATAAACTGAATACCTACCGAACGGATTTTCATACGGTTTTCACCAATGGACGGAATGATTCAAGAGGATGGTTTATGTGTATAATTCACTCAGGTCGGGCGAGTCGCTAGTATAACTAATAAATGTAGGCCACCTACTGCACTCTATTATTATGTTTTATTTTTCTTGTTCTTTCAATGGTGGTTGTCTGGAAGAGACCTCTATTAGCTATAGGACTGCCAATTGTTCTTCTTGTCTTTATTTTTAATATTTTCAATCTGAATGTATTGGTGTACTATAAAGAGTATTCTATCTATATATCTATTGAATACCGGTCATACTCCATTCCCAGTAACTTATTAGATTGAGAGTTAGTGCAAAGATGTGAATCTGCGAGCTAGTAGATACTATACCAATTGAACTAGCTAAGCTGGATAGTCAGTAGTTAACAATGTGTATCAACAACTAGTGAGCTGATATTTATGATCGCGTTGATAACCGCTTTTTATGATCCAAATTTTCATCTACCGAGGCAAAGATGGTTTAATAACTTAGACGCTTTTACGTGTAAATACTTATATTTAATCGATTTTAATCAATTTGTAACTATTGTCCACAAATAAAGTCATTGAATTGAAAACTTAGCACTAGGCTAGGATTGAACTATGTAAAGGTGTGAAGGGAAATCATTTGCCAAGTAATGCTTGGCACTGGAAATTTAAATAGGCTAAAATGTTGTGAGAACTAGATAAATGACTTAAAGGCTCCAGAGATAAAGATTCAAGCATTTCTTTCTTAATTGGTGTGTGTGAATGGTCTACGTTGTTGGCCGCAGGGCCTTTAGAGGTTCACTGGACTAGAGGACAAGCGTACAATTAGTACGCTCGAATTCTTAATTGGACAATACTGTATCAAGATAAGAGACCGATAGAGACCATTTTAGACTACCATCATCATCAGCCCAAATTATATTATGTCTTATTTATAATACGCTGGACATAGGCCTCTTGCAATGTGCGCCACAAAGCCCGAATCTCGGCTTTATGCATCCAGTCCTGCCGGCTATCCGACGTATGTTGTCACCCCATCTCGCGGGTGTCGTCCTACACTGCGTTCGCCAGTTCGTGGTTTCCACTCCAAAACCCGTCTGCTTCAACGGTTGTCTGTTCTGCGGCAAATATGACTAGCCCATTGCCACGTTAGCTTGCTGATTTTTAGACTATAATTCGAAATAATATACAGGACTCACCAATATCATCCACTCGTTTCTGACTCCATGGCAATTGTTGAATCCATACACATAGGTGACACTGTCTATAATATTGTGCTCCTTGAGGTCGGCGTCTGCTAGCGAGTCATCTGGCAGATCAATATCTGGATCCACTTTGTTATCTGTAGTTTTACTAATTACTGCCGAAAATTGAATAATCATTATTAAAGAGATCGGCAAAGATTTGCAACTGAAATGCATTGAACGATCCTAAACGTCGAAGCCGTGGCATGGGCTACTGACTTAAGCAGCAATAAAATAGCTTAATAACGCCAGTCCAATTGAATCGTTGGTCTACTGCCATCTTGTGGATAACGATCACGATCCTGGGTTCGAATCCTGGGTCAGAAAAATTGTTGTTTTTAGTTTTTTCTATGGATTTTTAGTAGCAGTGCGGAATCTGAAATTATGTAGGTGAAATGTAGGTATATATGGCTAAGTGCATCTATATTTTGTCGACGAATCGTAGGGCCTCAGTAAAAAAACGCTGTGGCTTGAATTTTTGGATTGTTTTGCGTTTTTTCATTCATCAAACGGCTTGAGATTCAATAGTTTCATAAATATATTTCGTAGTCTATTTAGGATTATTTTGTTGAAATATCGACCAAAAGTTTTAACATATATAACGCTCTTAACGTTGTACATCTGCGGTGTTCTTACCGATCACCAAGGTTAAGCAGCGTTCGACACGGTCGCCCTGAGATAAGTGACCGTTTGTGGCATTTTCATATTAGAGCGTCTCCGTGCTTCGGAAGGCACGTTAAGCCATTAATTTCGCTTCCCACGTGATGTGTAGTCGTTAAGCCAAGTTGGAAGCCTCATAGGCGATTTAATAAGTTCCAACAGCAGGTGGTCACAAACCTGCATCCGCCAAATGCACTGGGTCCTCGTGATAGAGTATGACTTAATCTCTCTCACCTCGATTTGTAAGACAAGGCCCTTGCCCAGCTGTGGGACAGTATAGGCCGTTATTATTATAATAATAGCTCATGAGCCAACCTTGATTACTCCTGGACAAAAACTCCGGATTAGGATACAGCTGAGGATTATCATCGTAAATGGAAGACGTGAAGTTTGACACCACACCACCGTACTCGGTGTCGTAGGAAGTTATATCGTAGTCTCGGTCGTCCGCTCTTGGGTAAGTAGCTTTATGATACTTGATAGAGACGGGTTGGAAGGACCTATACGATGGCGCTTTTTGGGTTTTGAAGAAGCCCTCTTCTTCATTTTGCCTCCGAATATGGTGGGTTTTGTTTTGTTGAAGAGCTGTAACAATTATTTCAAACTTTGTTTTTGAAGAAATGTAGAAAGACTTTCCTGTATTTTGAATGCGTTTGCAAGCATTAGATTAAAATACAGAAATACCCAAACCTAAATAAAATATTTGTGAGTCAAAGAAAGATTTCTTCCGTGCAGAACATGAACCCGTGACTACTTGAAATAGCCGAATTTTAGTGATTGAAGCGGCGTAGTGGTTAGTTCATTAGACCAGTCGTCGTCAATAAAATGATGAAATCATGACAAAAACGTAATCTGTTGTTTTTGGTAATATTCTATAAAATATACCTGCTTAATAAAACAAATAGATTTTGCTTGTGCAATGTGAACGTTCATTTCGGTATTTTTAGTTTCGCTTGGCGGGTTTATTACTATAGATTTATTTATATTAGTTTAACAAAGATATCAAACAAGTAGAAAATTTCTAAATCAAATTATTTTTGATTAAGATAAAGAAACAACTCACCATTAGAGTCCACAGTAAAACACTGTTCACATAATATAACACAAGTTATTATTTTCAAAATATAAGCACGCATCTTTATTGTAAATTTTATAAGAAGTCTTTATTACAGTTGTGTATTAAATGAAACACGGAATTATTGTTCAATGAACAGTAAGACAATTCAATTTTAAATCGTTTTACTAGAACACTACTAATTTAATTGCCTTAAACGGTATTTAACAAGCAATTTTTTATCATTTACAATAACCGCGGAAAATCGATAAAATGGATCACGTTCCTAACCACGGAAATGATTTTGTTGTTAAAAATTTAAGTAAATTTTATTACTCTTAATCAAAACTCGTATTTCTTATTTCAAGGTTCTTTTATATTATTTTTTTATACAATATACAGTCGTTTTTGCTGATTTAATTTTTTTATTGATTAGTAGAAAATATTTTTTATTTATTTACAACACTGAATGTAAGAAAGACGCATGAAAGACGCCAGCTTAGGACGCCAGTTTTGTGCGTTGCAGTTATTTTTTCTGATATTTTAAACAAAAAATTTACTGTGTCCTTGTTTTTCTATTATGTTTTTTGTGTTTTTACATACACATCATTCCCTTTAGGCTAAAATTGTAAATAATTACATCAAAACAAATATTCTGTCAATGATCAGGTGAGCTTATCATTTTCTGTCAAATTCATAACAAATTCTAAAACGCAATAGAAATGTGATCAAAAACACATAAAAATGAGTGCAATACTAAAATTTATTCGTGAAAACCACATATTGGCTCTCATAGAACAGGCAGTAGTAAAAAAGAAGTCCCGTCTTAGTTTAAACGCGTTTGAAATCGTCGAAATTCCATCGCTGTTGTATACATGTTTTGAAGTCGAGCATTTGTATCTCCATAGAAATAAAATTAGCGTCATACCAGTGGAAATAACACAGTTAATGAACTTAACAACATTGACATTAGACTATAATAACTTAAGTTCGTTGCCACCTGAAATAGGCAACTTGAAAAATCTAGTTAATCTGAACATAAGTTATAACCCGTTGAATGAGTTGATACCTGAAATTGGCGATTTGGAGAACTTGGAGGCGTTCTGGTGTAATAGGATAGGACTTCGGGAGATACCGAAGGAGATCGGCAAGTTAGAAAAGTTGGATACTTTTGGCGCGAGAGGCAATGAGCTCAAAACTATACCTGAAGAGATGACCAGATTATCGAAATTAAGGTAAGGTTATGATAAAGATATTTTTTTATGAGTGATAAGACTAAAGACACACTTGGCTAACAGAGTTTTAAGAAATGGTAGACTATGATTTATTTATTTATTTAAACACAAAACAGATTACAATCATGACATGATAAGAACTTATGATTATTGGTGCTGAATATAATTGTAATTCAACAACTTGTTTCGGAAAACATTATAAATATGTACGAGAAAAGTATCATATTTAAATAGATAGAGTACACTTTATTGTACACTAACATACGCACAGAACATCAAAGAAAATAAAATATACATGTATAAAATGGTAGTACAATTGGCGGTCTTATTACCTACAACAATCTCTTCATAGCATATTTAGATCACGACAAATAGAGACACATAGAATTACAAAAAACCAATTAACAAACACAAGCACCCATACCGAAACAAACATTTATGGATGTACTAAGATAGGAATTGAACCAACAACTACTGGATCTAGTAAATAGAGCAGTATGCTCTATACCACTAGAGCAAGTTGATGTTATTTGAAGCAAAGGTTTAATAATCCTAAGAAATTTGGTTTAATTGATTGGCTAAATTTTTAAAAATTTATGTTTGTAATAACAAACTTGTTTTGTTACTGCCAAGCAGTGATAGCCTAGTGGTTAGACCGTTGGACTGCAAAGTGAGATGTCTCGGGTTCAAACCCATGCATACACCTACGTCTTTTCGAAAACTTGAGCATGTTAAAAAAATAAAGAAGAAAAAAAAAACTATCTCCTGCTTTAATGGTGAAGGAAAACATCATAAGGAAACCTGCATGCCTGAGAGTTTCTCGAAGGTGTGTGAAGTTGTGTGTGTGAAGGGCCCAATCCTCTCAGTTTGAGAGGAGGCCCGTGCCCAGTGGTGGGACAGGTTCTTAACGGGGCTAATATTATTATTACTGGCAATGGCGGCCGGCCGGCGCAACCCCCTGCGCGTCGCCTTTTCTACCGCGCTCTCGCGCATTCGTACGTCGTAAATCGTAATAGATCGTTCAATTTCGGTGCTTGCTTGTGTCCGTCCGAAGGTCGGTCAGCTTCTCAACCCTCAGAGTGTACATGGTCTTCTTACGGGCATACTCCACGATGTCATCTTTGGTGGTGTAATGTAACCGCACATTCGGGTATTTGAACGATCTACGCGGCCATAAGTCAAATTTATAAAGTACACATTCCATGAAAAAAACGCCTACCTGAGTTAGGGGACAGTTCAGATAACAATACACTGCCGATCCCACCCTGCCCCGACGCACACGGCGCGTGTACATTTACTCGGAATTCGATTGTTCAACTCGTTGTGGTTCTGTTCTCGACGTTCGTAAAAATCATTAATTTTGAAGCTGAATATTTTTTATTCTACGGTAGCTTTTGAAGTGTTTGTGATGGATACTGTTATATTGTTGATTTGTTTACATGGATTTATGTGTATTAGAATAGGGTACTTTTCTACTTTGTTAATTAATAATGTGGATTAAGTGGGTAGGAAAATAAGATAATGACATACGCACTTTTGTACAATGGCTACCTAACAAAATACATGATTTACATTGAGTTGGTGTTTTACTAAAGTTCAGGACTTAATAGTGGCGACGTTTGGTAAAAAGTGGTCAAAATGAACAGTAAAGCAGTGAAATTTGATGAGTTTAATCCGCAAAAGGACAATTGGGACATTTATTTCGATCGTTTAGAATTTTGTTTTGAGGCAAATGGTGTCGTTTTGGATGCTGACAAGCGAGCAAATTTCTTTACAGTATGTGGATCGCGAGTATTCGAAACATTCCTGGCATTAATTACACCAAAGAAAGCTAGTGAAGTGACATTTGATGAAATACATAAGATTCTTACAAAACATTTTAGCCCAAAGCCAAATGAAATATCAGTGTCCTTTCAGTTTTATAAACGAGATCAAAAACGTGACGAGTCTGCAACGGACTATATAGCACAACTTCGAAAATTAAGTTCCGGTTGCAATTTTATAGACTTAGAGCGAATGTTACGGGACCGATTAGTTTGTGGTATGAGGGACGAAAGACTACAGTACGAACTGTTGAAGCGGGACCGTATAACTTATCAGGACGTAGTGGACGCTATGTTGTCATCTGAAAGTGCGGGGCGGGACGTCCGTATGATCCAGCAAGCGGCCGTTGGGTTGTCGTCGGGGCTATCACAGCCGTTCTCCTCGGGGTGTGCTAATACGGGGCCGCCCGCAGTTGTCGAGCCGATGGAGGTTAATGCGTTTCAAACGAAGAGCCTTTATAGTCGTTTATGCTACCGTTGCGGGAATCGACACGCCGGAGAGTGTCGTTTTGTAAATACTGTATGTCGGTATTGTAAGAAGAAGGGACATTTGGAAAAGATATGTTTAAGCAAGAAGAAGACCGTAAACAGAGACGTTAACTACGCTGCAGGTGCGGATGATCGTTTAAATGGAATTTATTGGGTACCGGGTGTAATCACCCATCGAACCAGCCGCATACCGCCCTACGAAGTGGCGGTAGCTCTTGCGGGGGTATCGGTCAACATGCAGGTGGACACGGGTGCTAGTTTTTCAATAATTAATGAACGCACATGGCACTCGATTCGCTTTCGTCTACCACGTGATGCTCTGCAGCCTATCGAACTGTCGCTCCGAACATGGACAGAGACTCCCGTACGTCTTTTGGGACAAGTTTGGTTGCCAGTACAATACAATGAGGTGATCCGAGATCTTTGCGTCATCGTCGCTAGAGGAACTGGACCAAATCTTCTAGGTCGTGATTGGTTTAGCCCGCTAAACATCTCACTAAATATTAACTTTATTGAAGATGGTGCTGAAATTGATAGATTGATGAATAAACACAAAGAAGTATTTCAGGATGGACTCGGTACCTACCGTGGACAGCAAGTGACAATACATCTCAAAGCGAACGCTGTACCTAAATTTTTAAAAGCCAGACCTGTTCCATTTGCAATCAAGGAGAGGGTAGGACAAGAGATAGACAGACTAGTAGAAGAAGGAGTACTACAACCGACGTCCTATTCTGAATGGGCTACGCCCGTTGTTCCGATAATAAAGAAAACGGGGGAAATAAGATTGTGTGGTGACTATCGCAGCACAGTCAACGAAGCAACTGAATCAGATACGTATCCTTTGCCTACCGCAAATGAAATTTTCGCCACTGTTGCAGGTGGAAAATTTTTTTCAACTCTAGATCTGGACCGTGCATATACACAGGTGGTTGTCAACGAAGACACCTCGAAACTGTTAACTTTGAATACCTGTAAAGGTCTTTACACTGTACATCGTTTGGCTTTTGGCGTCAAGGCAAGTCCGGGGATTTTTCAGCGTTTGATGACATCTTTGCTGGCTGATATTCCGGGAATAGCTGTCCTAATTGACGATATTATTATTAGTGGCAGGTCTAAACAAGAATTGCAGGACAGACTGGACTCTGTTTTGGGACGGATAGGTCGAGCTGGCCTTCGCCTTAATAAGAATAAGTGCAAATTTTTTCAAGAAAGGGTCGAATTCCTTGGATTTGTCGTAGATGCGGAGGGAATACATCCCGCAAAAAGTAAAGTAGAGGCAATCGTGAACACTCCTAAGCCTAAGAACAAGCAGGAACTGCAGGCATTTCTCGGTTTATACAACTTTTATGAAAGATTCATACCGCATAAGGCTACTATACTAGAGCCATTACATAGGTTATTGGAAAAATCTCAGGCATGGAGGTGGACAGAGCGTGAACAAAATGCATTCGACACAGCGAAACGTCTTATTACTTTTGACTTAACACTGGAGCACTATGACTTACGAAAACCACTTGTACTTACGTGTGACAGCTCAGAATACGGTGTTGGTGCAGTATTGTCTCATGAGACTCATAATGGACAGGAACGTCCCATAGCTATGGCGTCAAGAACATTACATTCACACGAAAGACGTTAATCGCAACTGGACAAAGAGGCGGCATCTATAATGTTTGGTATCACCAAGTTCCATAATTACCTGATGGGAAGACATTTTCGATTAGTGACTGATCACAAACCGCTACTGGGTTTATTTGATCCAAAGAAACCTATGCCTAATATGTTGTCACCTCGATTAACTAGGATTGCCATCGCTTTAACGTCTCACAGCTATGAAATAGTTTATAAACCAGGTGCGCAAATTGGATTCGCAGACAATTTAAGTCGTTGGCCACAACCAGTTCCAGAGGAACCGGAACAACAGCTCGGTGAAATATTGTTGATGGCCGAGTCACCAGAAGATTTTCCCTATGATGTTGAGCAGATAGCGTCGGAAACGAGACGTGATAGCACATTGTCACGAGTCATCTACTATATACAACGCGGTTGGCCCGTTAGAGTCAATGACAACAATTTACGTCCATTCTGGTTGAATCGTTTAGAATTGTCGCTTCAGGACGACTGCATATTGTTGGGTTGTCGAGTGGTCGTACCAAAGTCCATTCGCCAAGCAGTGTTGAAAGCGTTGCACAGAACACATTCAGGAATCGTACAAACGAAAGCTCTAGCTAGAAGCTATGTTTGGTGGCCACGCCTCAATGAAGACATCGAAGACCTAGTCAGCACGTGTACTAAATGTTTGGAACATCGACACATGCCACCAAAGACCTATCATAAGTGGATTACACCGTCAAGGCCTTGGTCCAGAATACATATGGATTTCGCTGGACCATTTTACAATAAGTATTTCTTGATTATCGTGGATGCTTACTCCCGATGGCCTGAATTATTTATGGTCAATAACACCACTTCGGCTACAGTCATTAAACTATTAAGGACGGTATTTGCTACACATGGGCTATGTGATACAATAGTGTCGGATAACGGCACATGTTTCGTATCTAATGAAATAGAGAAATTTTTCACTGCTAATAACATTCGTCATGTGACTACAGCCCCATATCACCCAGCTACAAATGGGTTGGCCGAACGAATGATACAGACAATTAAGGATAAATTAAGGAAAATGGATGACTTGGCATGGGACAGTAGAATTCCAAATCTACTGCTAGGACTTCGGGTCACACCATGCACTACAACAAAGAAGACACCTGCAGAACTGCTCATGAATAGACGGCTACGTACTTTATTGGATACTATACACCCAGATAGTCTACAACATAAACGGACTGAGAAACAGATTGATGTCAACAGGGAGAATAAAACGAGAGAAACAAATGTAGGTCAGAACATTATGTACCGCAACTATAATGCTATGGGCCCAAGATGGTTACCAGGTCAGATATATGATAAGAACGTTCCATCTAACTACAAGATTAAAACTGAGAATGGAGCGCTAATCACCCGTCACATTGATCAGTTAATAAAAAAAAACATCTACAAAATCCGGGCCAGAGGAGGGAGAGAGAGTAGCTGATGATGTAGCGAGTGATGAACCGGTACGAACAGAGAATCCAGACTCTCAGGATTTGGATAAAATTATTGAGATTCCGGATGCGGATAAATGGGCAGAGATATTGGGTATACCTCCATCAGATAGCCCCTTAGTTTCATCGGCACCAGGAAAAGTAAAAAATAAAATAGATCTGCATTCTAAAACTCCATACGACAGACATAGAGATAATCACTATATGTCATAGATGCCTTTTGTGACAGCTTAATTATGTATTGGCATTTGGTCACATAATCGTTGTTCATTCGTTTTATTTATTATACTTAGGGGGGAGGTATGTTATATTGTTGATTTGTTTACATGGATTTATGTGTATTAGAATAGGGTACTTTTCTACTTTGTTAATTAATAATGTGGATTAAGTGGGTAGGAAAATAAGATAATGACATACGCACTTTTGTACAATGGCTACCTAACAAAATACATGATTTACATTGAGTTGGTGTTTTACTAAAGTTCAGGACTTAATAGATACCTAATACATCAGGTAAGAAAGCTATACTATACAATGTTTTCCATTATTTTTACTCTTATTCCATTTAGATATGGTATTTTAAAGACATCTATATATTAGAGAGATTTTTTTAAAATATTGTTTTGAATCTAATATTTGTTATATTATCCTGTTAGATCCTGTCATACTCTCGAATGTAATAGAAAGTTTGAACATTTTACTTGTTACAAATAAAAAAAAATAGTATATAGTAATATAAGAAGTAATGGCCGTTGGGGCAGACTGGTTCTTGAGTGGAGACCGCGTGTCGGCAAACGTAGTGTAGGGCGCCTGTAGCTAGGTGACGATATTCGTAAAGCAACGGGCAGGGATTGGAGGAGGAGAGCTGACGATCGAGTGGCGTGCCATGGGAGAGGCCTACGTCCAGCAGTGGACTGAAACGGGCTGATGATGATGATGATAAAAATAGTAATAATAGAATAGTAGTATTTTGGTGCTTTGAACTTTTCTTGTCTAAAATACAAAAAAATCGTGATCCGTAAATAAATTTATTGGAAAGTCAACTAATATCGTGCGAAAATTATATTAAGAGCTTAAAATCTGAATTTGCACACCTCAAATCAAAAATTAAGCAAAGATGGTTAAAAGCCCATAAGAAGGAAGAGGTATTCATCAAGAACAATCATTCGTGGCTAGAAGAAATGTTTGAGTTCATCATCATCATCATTTCAGCCTATACTTGTCCACTGCTGAACATAGGCCTCCACAATCGCTTTCCAGCGTAACCGGTCCGATGCCACCTGCATCCAATGACTTCCTGCGATTTTCACAAGATCGTCGGTCCATCTGGCAGGCGGTCGTCCTACGCTGCGCTTGCCAATACGTGGTCTCCACTCTAGAATCTTTCTGCCCCAACGCCCGTCCGATCTTCGCGCTATGTGGCCAGCCCATTGCCACTTCAGCATGCTAATCCTGAGGGCTATGTCGGTGACCTTGGTTCTTCTACGAATCTCCTCATTCCTGATTCGATCACGTAGAGAAACGCCGAGCATAGCTCTTTCCAAAGCTCGCTGAGCAACTTTGAGCTTTTTTATGTTTGAGTTGCCTGCCACTAAATAAAATCCAAAACAAGGAAGACCATCGTAATTATTTAACGAGGTAAGCGAAAGATCAAAAAGGAGGAACACTGAAGATGTACGGTCTGAGGATTTTATTATGCACGCTGCTCAGGTTGAGTTACGGAGAGCTGGAAAACGAGATCATCCGATATACTCAAAGAAATCACCAGTACTCCAACTCGTGCAACTAAATATAAGAAGGCTTTTACAAATTCAAACAGGGATAAAACTTGCTCACTGAAACCAATACAAGCATTGATAATGTTTCTAGAAGCCAATTTAAGTCGCCGACAGTAAGAAATAGTGAGAAATACAAACAAGATTTTTTTTCCATGTTATACCTTGTAAAAAGCGAAACAAGAATGTTATCCTTCTCCAGAATTGTGCAGAGTCACAAGTACTTTCGCCGAACCCGATTATCAGCAGAAAAAAATATGAAACTCGAAAAACAAACTCTAAATCCAGAGACGGTTTCGCCAAGAAACGGGTCTATTAGTGGATTTACCGAAGGCAAATTTTGGCAATACCAATGATAGTAACACGAGCTAAATCCGAATACGGGCAACGACGACGACGAAGTCTTAGATCCCCTCCCCTAGCCGGCGGTTGACCGGTGCACTTAGTAGTGCACCCCCTCACCCTGCAGCGACTGTCCCAACCGAAGCCACCTCTTCAAGGCGCCCTCTAGTATGTCGCCTCTTGCCCTTCTGGCTCGAGCGTAGTGGTTGCACGCTTGCCCTTAAGTCCGGTGAAGCTGTAAAGGCCACACACACACACAAACACACACGAGCTGAAGATTTTTTGAAGACCCGAAATAAGCTTCTGACATAACAGGCATTGATTATGACCTGATATTTGGAATAAAAGTTATACTTGAAACAATTTCGAGCGGGCATATCATTGATTCAGAAAAATACGACAAATATGCTTTAGACACAGCTCGTTTATATGTGCAGTTATACCCTCGATTCCCAAAGAGTCCAACAATGTACAAGATACTCATTCATAATGCGGTTATTATAAAAAACGCTTTATTGCCCATTAGGCAGCTTTCAGAAGAGGCCGCAGAAGCACGCAATAAACATTTTAGGCCGTACCGCCAAGACTTAGCGCGTAAATCTTCTAGAGAAAATTGTTACAAAGACATTTTTAATAGGCTACTCCTAACATCAGACCCTCTTATAAGTAGCATGCGGAGCGTAATAAAAAGAAGGCTAAACTGCTATTTGCCAGAAACAAACCAGGAACTTCTTGTGCCTGCGAAGCCGAATCAAGCTAGTAATTTTTCAGAGAGTGACAGTTAGTAATTTCAATATTTGTAACTATGTTTATAGTAAAATATACAATAAACCAGTAAAGGTAAAAAAAAAACATTTTTTGTTTAAATATATCCTTTTGAATAGATATAGCATATAAAATAATTATGGCCGATTAAATTATTCAAATCCCGTATGTGCGTCGTTAGTACTGCTGAACAGAGGAGCATACCATCATCGACCGGCGCAGTCCCACACCGGTTTTGTCGAGGAGGCTTCTTCTTCCTTTCCATCTTGATGAAGCCTTCCTCATCACTTCGGCTCTTCATTGTGGCCTGAGCCACCTTAGGGGCCTTCTCCGTTGTCCGCTGCCGCCCGCGCACCAAAGAGCGCGCGGCAGCGGTGGCCTAATTACGACGAGAAGTTTCGCGTTCACGTTTGACGTCACTGGCGACATGGTAGCGGAACTGCCGGGGCGAAGGGTGCTGCGGGCCGTAGCAACAGCCAGCGATGCATCGGCCGACTCAAAACTGCCGACCGATGCATTTTGCCCCACAACGAACGTTGACATTCGAGGCCTCTTGCGACCTACTTTCCGAGCTAGCGCCACGCAATGATGCAACCTCTTCACGTAGCGGATGGTACTCTCAGAAGCCTCTAACCTGTATTGTACTACAGCCAGACTTTAGGGTGTTGATGTCCTTCAGCAGCCTCGTGACGTCGACGTGGTCGAATGTGATGGCTGAACGGATTTAGATGATATTTTGCACACAGATAGTTTATTTCCTGGATTAACACATAGGATGCTTTTTATCCCAAAAAAAGTAACGTTTCTGTCTAAAGTCAACGCTGACAAAGTCGCGGGCAGAAGCTAGTATTGAAATACTTTAATTGAATTGTTGTATAATTTTACACAAAAATATTGTTTAATAATATCAGATAAATCATACTAAATTGAATTGAATTTCCAGATGGTTAACTCTTGAAAAAAATCAAATAGAGACATTGCCAAACTCTATGGACAAGATGGAGGCTCTGGTCCACTGTAACCTGAGAAGCAATAGCATCAAGGAGTTTCCCTCTTCCATACTCAAGTGCGCCGAGCTTATGTTCCTACAACTTAATAATAATCAGGTAAAATTTGAATATGAACTAAGCGAGTGGAGAATGCTAGAGATATCTGTAAGGAAAGAACCTGTTGGAACTCTGTACTCTCTGGCATAATGATATTAATTAATAATAAAATATTAGCCCTGTTAAGAAACTGTGTCCATTGGGCACGGGTCTCCTCTCAAACTGAGAGGGTTAAGGCCATAGTCCACCACACTGGCCCAGTGCGGGTTGGCGAACTTCACACACCTTCGAGGAACTCTTAGGCATGCAGGTTTCTTCATGATGATTTCCTTCACCGTTAAAGCAAATGATAGTTATTTTTTAATACACACATGCCTTCGAAAATACAGAGGTGCGTGCCTGGGTTTAAACCCGAGACCGCTGACTTTGAAGTCCAACGGTCTAACCACTACACTATCACTGCTTTTATAATATATAGAAATTAGTAAATCCTGCTAATATTAGAAACACGACATTGTATGGGGACGGATGTATGTTAGTTCTTTTCTTTCACACACAAATTACTAAGCAAATTTTTGTGAAAATTTAGGGTAATTTTGATTATACACTGGAATAACCCGCTACTAATATTCTTCTTCGTCTGAGCGTGTTCCCGGTAGCATCCTCAGCTGCTGCTTCGGAGCCCGGGGTCCGCTTTCTTGCTTCTCCTTTTCCACTTCGCGCCTATACCGCAATGCCTGAAGACTAAAGTCTTTAACCAATGTTTCCTACCTGTTATGACTTACGGGGCCGAGACGTGGACACTCACAGTGGGACTAGTCCACAAATTCAAAGTCCCACAGCGGGCTATGGAGCGAGCTGCGCTCGGCGTCTGTTTGAAGCATAAAATTCGTAACGAGGTAATCCGACAAAGAACCAAAGTTACCGACATAGCTCGCAGACTCAGTAAGCTAAAGTGGCAATGGGCTGGTCACATCTGCAGAAGGACCGACGGCCGATGGAGCAAGCGTGTCCTAGAGTGGAGACCGCGACTTGGTAAGAGTAAGGTAGGACGGCCCCCAGCTAGATGGACCGACGACCTCAAAAAGGTCGCTGGGACAGACTGGATGCGGAAGGCGGAGGACTGTGTGCAATGGCGCGTGTTAGGAGAGGACTATGTCCAGCAGTGGACTACGATAGGCTGATTGATTGATTGCAACAAAATGGAACGCGCCGAGTGAGCAGTGAAACGCGCGCCATCTGCACGCAGCGCTCACAGGTTCTTAGCAGAAACAGGGCACGAATTGCGTTGACTCATTGTTTACTCCACGATTTAGTGAGAGAATGAATGAAATCGGGCATGGTGGACACCTATCAACTCAACACCTTAACACTTTCGAATTTCCCGGTCCTGCGCTGAGCGCCATCACATTATTAAGATGTGAGTTAACACATCCGGCGCAGTGAACTGTGTTGGCGCAATTGCGCGGCGCAACGCAGTGTTACACATGTCTATGCAATATTCAAAACCGCTTCCTCCGTAAAGCCGTAGGAGCCCCCTGGTTCGTACGGAACGTCGACCTCCACTCCGATCTAGGTCTCGAACCTATTCGCGCCTTTATTAAAAAGGCGTCAACACGTCACTTCGCGAACGCATCTATCCATGCGAATCCGTTAATCGTAGCCACCGCCGACTACGATCTCCCCCCGACCCCTGCCGCCATCGCCGGCCGCGACATGTTCTCACCGACCCCCCCGATGCTTTGTCATCTCTTCTTTCCGCTCAAAATACGGGCGACGACGACGACGTAGTAGTAGATCCCCTCCCATAGCCGGCGGTTGACCGGTGCACTTAGTAGTGCACCCGTCCCCCTACAGCGACTGTCCCAACCGAGGGCGCCTCGAAGAGGCGCCTTCGAGTATGTCGCCTCTTGCCCTTCTGGCTGGCGTAGTGGTTGCACGCTCGCCTTTAAGTCCGGTGAAGCTGTAAAGGCCTCGCGGCCAACAGCGTACATCATTCACACACACAACTACTACTACTAGTTACTGGCCGCCACTTCTTCCGCATACATATTCGCAGGTAACTGCTTGTATTGAATCTGTAAGTCGGTTTGTACTGTCTCGCTGGTAAGACCTTCACTGAGAAATAGAGGTGATAGGAAGATTAGGTCATACTTCACACACGCAAATGGAATTTCCAAAAATATCCACTGTTAGGGTCCCAGGGACGTAAATAAAAGTGGACTGTATTTCTGTTGGTTTATTCACCGTTAAATGCAACAGTTGGATAAAATAAAATCCCGAATAAATATTGAGGGTATCGTCCGTCGCCGGCAAGGCTTTAAAGGAGTCTCGTCCTGTGGCGGGGCCACCACCCGTCCGTATGCTGTGCGTGTGTGTGTAGGTGTGTGGGGCTGCAACATCCACCCATATGACTTGACCAAATAGACAGTCTTACCTAAAAGACAAGTCAAAGAGTCTCCGTAACCGGCGAGCGTGTATGAGACGAACTATGAGAGTGGAGGTAGCCAGAGAGGTATGTAAGGAAAGAGCCTGTTAAAACTCAGTTCTCTGTCTACCTCGCAAATGTTTTGGCGTGATGATATAGATAGGTCCACCCATTACAGACTGTTGTGTTTAACACAGCATAACCTTGTTGATTGCTAAGTAATTCCATTTATTTTATGACTCAATTCACATCGAGCCTTGCTCCAAATCGATAGAAAACATCAATTGAAGTCTCTATAAATATCTAATAATGTGGCCTCAACATAATTACACAATTTGGTGAACAAATTTCATAAACCAGAGCGAAGTTCAATTATCTATCCTTAAATAAGTGTTAATATTAATTTTAACAATTTGTATTCTGACCCTGAAGCCTTCAATTTTTTTAACATTACTTTGACCTTACTTATGAATCATGGTATGCTAATATATTATGAAATCATTATAGTACACAATACCGGTTATTGTAGCGCTGTGATTTCGCAGTGTTCCTAACGATTGCCAAGGTCAAGTAGCATTTGGCTAGGTCAGTCTGAGATAGTTCACCGTTTCTGGTATTTGTGAGTATGTCTGAGCTTCTGGGGCACGTTATGCCATTGGTCCATGTTACTGCTTCATGTGGCCATTAAGCCAACACGCCAAGCCCCACACCTCAGTCGTGCGTGCCTGTGTTGGAGCTAACAATAGGTCCCAATAGCAAGTGGTCACAAACTTGCTTCAACCTTGACGTAGTCCCTTTTAACTCGATTTGCGAGACTACATCATTGGCCTGCTGTGGAACAATAGGTATCATCATCAGCCGAAGAAGTCCACTGGAGTTCAAAGGTCTACCCCAAAAATGGCCACGACGACGACTTTGTGATATACGCATCCAGCTTTTACCTGCGATCGTCACCCGAAGGCCAATTCTCGTAATTAAAAGTGTTCAAAATGCAGACTCGATCTAATCTCAATAGTCATAAATCTCACAAATGGTATTCTCGTAAAGTCGAGATCGGACCGAAAATTGAACCTATCTGAACGGTATTCCGATAAAATTGTTAACTGACATGAATAACAAATATAGAAATCATCGTCAGTTGTATATTTGGTTACTAAACCGTGGCAGCTGAGATTTAACATGTGATCCAGAAATTATTAACAATATATTTTAAATTAAACTTTATCAAAATTACAAGTCAAAATTACAACTTTATCAAAAGTCAAGAGTCTCCGTAACCGGCGAGCGTGTATGAGACGAACTATGAGAGTCGAGGAAGCCAGAGAGGTATGTAAGGAAAGAACCTGTTGGAACTCTGTACTCTCTGCCTACCCCGCAAGGGATCTGGCGTGAGGTTATAGATAGATAGATAGATCAAAATTACACTGAGATTATATTGAAATCGGATCGATACTTAGTGGAGCAGAATACCAAATGTCAATTCATAATGAAATCTGTCTGTAGTGTCAAATACGAAAAATGGTCTTCTTAAGGCCAATTCTCGTATTTAATTGACACTGAGACTGAACACACTGAAACACATTTCGGATTCTGCTACACTTTTTTTTTTTAAAAACCTAGCCCCCACACTATGATTTATTCCTGTATCGTGGGTGCTTATACAAACATGAAAATTCACATACACAAATACCTAGACCGGAACAAATAATTGTGGATCACACAAAGATTTGTCTCGTGCGGGAATCGACTATTAGACACAGTTGGCGGAGCGGCTTAAGCTCTTAACCACTGCGCTAAATCGACCGTCTGGAATATATCGATCCGATTTTAGTATAATTTCAGTCCTAAGTTCAATATAATGTCAAGTTATTTAATTTAAAATATATTATCGATCACAAGTTAATCTCAGCTGCAGTCTAATTAAAACATATCTAACTGAAATCTTCAATTTAAATGAAAGTTTTATTGGAATACCGTTTACATTTCGTTCAACTTTCGGTCTGATCTCGATTTGGTCGATATCCGACAAGACTACTATTTGTAAGATTTATGACATTGAGTTTAGATCGCATTTTGAACACTTAATTACGAAAATTGACCTCCTGGTCATTGGCCCACCTACTGACTTATATTAATATTGTAAATATAATATAAGTCAGTAGGTATATAAATATCAGCCTATAATGTCCCACATTTTAACTATAACTTGCTTTAACGGTGAAGGAAAACATTGTGAGGAAACCTGCTTGCCTGAGAGTTTCTCGAAGGAGTGTGAAGTTCGCCCCGCACTGGGCCAGCGTGGTGGACTATGGCCTAAACCCTCTCAGTTTGAGAGGAGGCCCGTGCCCAACGATGGGAAAGTTTCTTAACAGGGCTAATATTATTATTATTGTAGTGTAATTTTTTCACATAAGATGGGTAGTGACAGTTCTAAGTGCCAAACGAAATTAATATTTAATTCAATGGTATTAAGGCATAAATAACACAAAGTATAAAAACAGGTCATGCCTCTTATTACCATGGAATAAAGTATAATTTTCTTTGACACTTACAACTGTCATTGTACTCTTCTTTCATGAAAGAAGAGTTTCTTTCATGAAAAATACTATAGCAAAGGCTTTCTCTCACAAATCGAAGTGAGAGAGTCTATCTATCTATCTATATCATCACGCCAGTTCCCTTTCGTGGTAGGCAGAGAGTACAGAGTTCCAACAGGTTCTTTCCTTACAGAACTCTCTGGCTTCCTCCACTCTCACATTTATTTCATACACGCTCGCCGGTTACGGAGGCTCTTGACTTGCCCTTCACGATCTATTTGGTCATGGTAAGATGGTCTAGTTCTCCCCGATAACTACATCGTTTCACTTTCTCATTGTATATCTGTTTTGTCAACAACGGAGTATACTCTTTCTCATCTTTACACCGACACTATCTTTCATACCTACACGCTTTCTTACTACGCTGTTGCGAATACGGACGGTCAGCTCGACTCCGCAGAGCCCGCATTTCGACCGCATTTATCCTGCTTTCATTCTTCTTCTTAAATACCCAACTCTCACGGCCATATAATAGCGTTGGGACAAGCACTCCGTTATGCATGGCTAACTGCGCCTTTTGGCTTAAGTCCCGGCACCCAAGTAGCTTTCCCTTCGCACCGTTCACTCTATTCCCTGCATTTACCCTTCTCTCTATATATCAGCGGTGTATTTCCCATCCTTACTGAAGGCGCATCCAAGATATACAAACTCATTCACTTGCTCTAGCACAACCTTATGTATATTGTACTAAAATTCGGTGCCTAGCTACAGATAAGACACATTATGAGTCAATATGCGTCCATTTGTTTCAGATCTCATCATTACCAGAAGATTTTGACACCAGTTTTTTGTCAGTCTTAGAAATGATTGACCTTCGATCTAATCCGATATGCGAACTCACACATCCAGTAAGTATACATTTAAAAATTAAACCTGATCATATCACCTATAGATATTTTTATAGGTCTTAAATTGCTCCTTTTTCAAGGCTTACTTCTTTTCACCCTTTTTTTATGGCGATTGAATACAGCTTCAAGTGTTTACGCAAGCGACAAGGATTAATTTACGTAAAATGAAAATCAAATTGTGTTAAATTTAAATTGTTCATTCAGAGATGAAACACAATCATTCTTTTAAATTGGCAACAGATGCTACACACACTGAATTGGCAATAAATCACTGAGACTGAAATTGTTTAGAAAAACGTACAACTTAATTTCGTCTTAATGTGTTTCCCTACGGCACCCCCTGCCCAATTCCCCTGTAAGTTTCGTCTACAGAGATTTAGAAAGTAGAAATTTAGAGGCGCTAAGCATAAGAATGCGCTTTGAGGCGAAATTAATGGTAGAGTATGAATACATCGGCTCCACCATTAAGAGGACAATTCTTAAATTAGAAATACACCCATTAATTTCGCTAGAGGGGTCTTGCGTGTTACCACAATACGTCGCTTATAGTGTATTATTGTGTATGTCTGTATATATATGACTAGGTTTATACTATATATGTATGTATGATAAATTAATCATCAATAGCTTACGCCACAAACTGCCCTTTGTATTCTTATTTTTTTCCTTCCAACGGTTGTCTGGAAGAAATTGCTGTTAGCAATAAGACCGCCATTTTTACTGTTTTTGTATATAATTTGTTTCTTGAATTGTTTTTGCTGGTGTACAATAAAGCGTATTCTATCTATCTATCTATCTATAACCTCACGCCAGATCCCTTGCGGGGTAGGCAGAGCGTACAGAGTTCCAACAGGTTCTTTCCTTACATACCTCTCTGGCTTCCTCGACTCTCATAGTTCGTCTCATACACGCTCGCCGGTTACGGAGACTCTTGACTTTTCCATCAGATAAGACTCGGTTTATTTGGTCGTGGTAAGATAGTCTAGGTCTTCCCCGGTACCTGCATCCTTCCACTTTCACATTGTATATCTGTTTTGTCATTCTTTCCTCTGGCATTCTTTCTATATGCCCGAACCAACGGAGCATGCCCTTTCTCATCTTTACACCGATACTATCTTTCATTCCTACTCGCTGTCTTACTATGCTTAATTTCGATTTATGTGGTCGTTAAATTAGAAAGAAAGCCATAAACTTCCCTAAAGACCGACGCTTCTAGTGTATTTTTAATTTCGATTTCTGTGGACGTTACCAACTAAATCACCTAACTAACAATACTACTTTATTATAGGATCACCCACTAGTCCGTTACGCAGAGGAGTTGCCCACTACTGAGGGCCCACTGGTGGACGTCCAGGCTTCAAGCAGCAGTCGGTTACAAGCCTTGGCCATCAACGCCACTGCAATTCGGTTACCCGCTGTACCAGCACCGAGGCACCCTGAACCCATCGTACTGGGTAAGACGCATTAGGCGCATGATGACAGAAACGAAAACTGTCAGATGCGTAAAATGTCAATTTCGTAAAGCGCAAAACGTCGGTGTCGCAAAATGACAGATTCGCAGAATGACAAGTTCTCAGAATGTCAGAATCGTAAAACGCTAGAACTTATACTTTGGTGCTACACAGTAAATGAAGGAGTGTGATGAAGCAGTGATAGCCTAGTGGTTAGACCGTTGGACTGCAAAGTCAAAGGTCTCGGGTATAAACCCAGGCACGTACCTTTATCTTTTAAAAGCATGTGCGTATAAAATTAATGCTCACTTGCTTTAACGGTGAAGGAAAACATCGTGAAGAAACCTGCATGCCTAAGAGTTTCTCGAAGGTGTGTGAAGTTCGCCAACCCGCACTGGGCCAGCGTGGTGGACTATGGCCTAAACCCTCTCAGTTTGAGAGGAGGCTCGTGCCCAACGGTGGGACAGTTTCTTAACAGGACTAATACTACAAAGTATATCACTACCCAAAGCTTGAATAATATAGGTGTGACCACGAAGCCAATATAAAGAGGAGATGACATTATTAGATTTCCATATGTAATCAAGTGTGTTTCTGCGCGGGGTAGCGCGGGAGAAGTGGACGTTACACCCAGCCCACTTATGTAGTTGCCATCTAGCTGAGATTGGTAGACTGACCTATACCACGCCCACCGCGACCACGTCAGGGCCTAGTTGGAAGACAGTGGACAGTTGCTTAAATGACGGTGTTTTTTTTGCTGTTTTATTAAAATATATTTTCATGTTTTGCTATCCTTGCCGGCCAGTAACCTAAAGCTATTTGTTACACAGAAATGGACCTAGATGCGTCGTCCATAGAGTCCTCTGAGGACTGGGAGAACAGCGTCAATAGCTCGGAGCTGGACGTCCAGTACCAGAGCGACGACGAAAGGGCAGAGAACGAGGTATGTCACCTTAATGTAGCAACTAATCTATTAATAGAAAAACTAAAATGTGCGGTCGGGGGCCCCCGCCAGGAACGAAGTTCTGAAGACAACTCACTGTAAATACAATTGGGAGTGAAGTACGATTTTATTTAATGGGAGTATACTCTAATACGTGGTGTAAACAAGTATGGCGGCCAGCGCTTACGATAATATCCGAACTGGGCCGGACGGAGCCGAACGACTTGTAACGTTTTTTTTTGCAAGATTACGATTTCTACCAGCGGGCGAGCGTGCAACCTGGACTACGCTGGAGACAGAAAGGCAAGGGGGCAACTAGCTCAAGGGCGCCTCAAGGAGGAACGGCATCGGCTTGGGCGTGTACTAGGTGTCTTGCCGTGGTGCTCTGCACCGGCCGGCGGGCAAGGGATTCTTCGAACTCGCCGGCGAGGTCGGTGTCTGATCCTGTGTGCGGTATCTGTATCCGAAAGAAGGGATGTAAGAGCATCGGGAGAGTCGGTGAGAACATGCCGCGGGCAGCGGTAGCGGCTGATTAGAGGGGAGTTAGGTTCGTAGTCGGCAGCGGCTACGATTAGCGGATTCCTATGATTGAACGCGTTCGCAAAATATAGGGTCGTTGCCTTTTTAACAAAGGCGCGGATAGGTTCGTAACGGAATAGAGATCGACGTTCCGTATGAACCATGGGGCTCTGACGGCTTTGCGGAGGAAATGGGATTGAACCATTTGGAGTCTATCGACGTGAGAGCGGGCGGCGGGCCCGAACACCTCACAAGCGTACGTCATTATGGGCCGTAAACAAGTTTAGTTAAGTCTCACTTTATTCCTAAGAGACATTTTACTCCCCTTGCAGATCATCGGGTAAAGACGACCGAGCACAAAGCCTGCTCGGTTACGGACTCGCTGGGGTCCGAAGGTCATGGTATTATTTAGGGTGACCCCTAGATATATGACCTGTTTGACCCAGTGAATAGTGCGTACGGCAAGCCACGTTGAGAAACTTCGTTTTAAAGATAGTGAACCATGTTCTTACCATAATCGAAGTTTAGTTGCTTCCATTTGACGGACGATTTGGTCCAGACGTTAAGAGATTAAGCCGCTTTGCTGACTAGCTCGAGTAGTCGCGGATTCGACCCCCGCCTACGGCAAATTTTTGAGACCCCTGGCGCTACCTGTTTTTTATAGAAAAAAATCTTCTCCAATACGCAGTTCCGTGACAGCGTCGAAATGTCTTTGACGCGTGCGCACGTTACGAAAGTTATAAGGGTTGTATCTATCTATATTATCACGCCAGATCCCTCGTGGGCTAGGCAGAGAGTACGGAGTTACAACATTTTCTTTCCTTACAAACCTCTCTGGCTTCCCCACTCTCATAGTTGTTCACATACACGTTCGCCGGTTACGGAGACTCTTTGACTTGCCCTTCATATAAAACACGGTCTATTTGGTCATGGTATAGGTATAGATACCGGTAAAGACCTAGACTATCTACTCTAGGTTTTCCCCGGTACCTACATCATTCCATTTTCGTATTGAATATCTATTTTGTCATTCTTTCTTCCGACATAATAGGGTTGTATTAAAATAAAAATTCTTTATTATAATGACTACTCAGACTTAACAAGATTTGTTGTCATAAAAATACTAGTACAGCGTAAAGTAATTTTTTTTTTTAATAAACGTAGCCCCATACTAGGATTTATTCCTATGTTGTGGGTGCGTTTACAAACATGAAAATTCACATACACAAATACCCAGACCGGAACAAATAATAGTGGATCACACAAAGATTTGTCCCGTGTGGGAATCGAACCCGCGACTATTAGACACAGTGAGCGGATCGGCTTAAGCTCATAACCACTGCGCTAAATCGTCCGTCAAAAAGTTAGAGTCTATCTAATGAGAGCTGAGAGTGATTTTTAACGTTTTCATAAACTGGCAACACTGAAATTAATGTCACTTGTTGTTTTAGTGAACCATAGACGTAGACGAACTGGTTTTGATACTCGTTAGATTATTTAGTTTTGATATGCGTTAGATCATTTAGTGTTTTGATACTTGTTATTTAGTGTAGTCTTATTTATACATTACATTCCACACGATTTAAATTTAACACTTCTTAACGTGAAATATTATTATATCCTGTGGCATTGCCTTGATGGAATATACAAGGTGTAACATAATAAGCGCAATCAGACACCCCGATTAGAGAATTGCTTCATAAATTCAAAACGAAAACAAAATTTCCAAATTTAAAGGTTTTTCCCCTTTTTTAAGCACTTTTATACCCCAATTAACAATGAAACTTGTGTGTGTATGTGTGCATTTTGAGAAATACGTTTTAGGCATGCATTTGAAATCTCCTTGTTGCTATGAATCAAGAATAAATTTAGTTTTTTATAGCGCACTGGAGGAGTAAAAGCATATCTTGCAAATTTAAAAAAAAATTAACTATTTTTAATAGTTGGAATCAATTCAGTTATCGATTTAGAACAAACTACTTTCAGGTCTTGCGTTTATTATGTTACACCTTGTATAGATCATGCATTGAGTCTTAAGACTATCCGTATTTTAATAAAAAAATTGGAAGACTTACAAGAAATTGACTTAATAATAAAGCCACTAAGTATCAGGTTCTCATAGCATAAAATCAAGGACTTATAAACTATTCACACAAAGATAGTAATAAATTAGAATTTTATATTTTTTTGCAATTCCCTCCCTACTCTTTCTCCACTCTCCTGTGTATATGTTGTGTTCCTTTAAATCATAAAATGTATCTAAATATTTTTTTACTAATTCATGCGGGGTTGCACAACTTAATTTATTTAAATTTGCCGCCCCTTTGCACTCTCAGCTTTCGTTAGACAGACTATCTTTGAGTTCTGTGCATCGGTAGACGGCTTTATTCAGAGTAGCCATAACGATTGAAAGTAAATTGTATTTTTATTAATATTGTGTCTACGAAAAGTATTTATTTATTACATTTCTTATTAAATGGACATAATTATATCAGCCCACTGTTGGACAAAAGCCTCTCACAAATCGATGAGAGAGAGATTAGGTCATACTTTACCACGCGGACCTGTTCTTGGAACTTATCAAGCCGTCAACTTTGCTTAACGAATACCATATAAATGATAACTGGTACTGACCGGTTAACGTGTCTCCTGAAACACGAAGACGCCTTAATATGATTGCTACAGACGGTCACCCATCTTAGACCGACCGTGTCGAACGGTGCTTAACCTTGGTGATCGCTAAGCACGCCGCGGTCGCACCGCGCTACGAGCCTTGTAAAATATACATCATCTCAGCCTACCACTGCGCAACATAGGCCTCCCCAATCGCTCTCCAGCACAGCCGGTCCGATGCCACCTGCCTCCAACGACTTCCTGCGATTTTCACAACATCGTCGGTCATCTGGCTGGCGGCCGTCCCACGCAGCGCTTGCCAATATGTGGTCTCCACTCAAGAATGTTTGTGCCCCAATGCCCGTCCGTTCTTCGCGCTATGTGACCCGCAGATTGCCACTTCAACTATTAAAATAATATTAAAAATATCTATATATTAATACGTGAAGCAAAAACTTTGTACACCTTTTTACGAAAATTGCGCGGACGGAGGAGTATGAAATTTCCCACACTTATAGTTTATATAGAGAATGAGTGCAGAATGCTAATGTTTTTTTTAAAAATATACATAAAACATACATTAAATCAATGAAAAAAACATTACACACACTACCATGTATTTGACACAATACACGTCAAATTGATGTTTGTCTTTAATATTATTTGTCTATAGTCTTACTGAATCTCAAACATAACCAGGAAACCATGAAAGAGTAGGTCGTAGGACCTATGGGCGACCACTAGTTCTTATAGATATGCAACGTGGAAGATTGAAACTGTCTTTAGTCGAATGCATGCTGTCGGTTATTATTATATGACGATTTTTTTTGTATGTATTATTTTACTTCTCTCCGAAAGGTGAAAAAGAGGAACGGGCCGAAGTCAAGTGCGTATAGGTAATGGGGTCCCGATAATGATACAAATTTACGCACTATGCGGCAGGTATTCAAGATGACGGCTTTGAGAATTAGTCCTAAGATGGATGGATGCATGTCGAAAGTAGTGAGACTTGTGTGAAGAGATGGGCAAAATGTAATCAGTTTAATGATTAACCACACCTGCTTGGGTAATAGAGTAGTACAGTTACATTTTGTAATCTTTAACGATTATGATTGCATTAATCATGAATTGGGCCGATACCGCACTGGGCCAGCGTGGTTGACTATGGCCTAAATCTCAAAACACGGGCCTCCTCTCAGTTTGAAAGGAGGCGCGTGCCCAACATTGGAACAGTTTCTTAACAGGGCTAATATTATTATATTTTATTACAAAATGCAATTGTAATCACTCATCTCTATTAGACATAGCAAAAGTGCCTTACTGTTCAGATTCGATAGATTGTATCTGAGACAGTGCAAAGATTCGAATCCCAATATGTCTTATGTGAAACATTTAAATCAGCTAAATTCAATTACAGTCGACTGACATCGCGTCGCGTATTCGTTCGTTCTTTGTAGGGCAAGTTTAGTGATTGTAAGATCGAGATTCAGTTTCAGATTGGAATGAGCTAAGAAGCATTTTGTTTGCACTGTAATACTGACTGGTAAATGTAAGATCGAGATTCAGATACAAATGAGACATGTCTTTCTGTACAACTGATTCATATCTTGTAGTTCTCGTTCATATATCATATCAGTAAATAATACACTTTGCCCATCTCTGCCTGTATGTATTGTGTTTGGTATGACGCCTGTAGTAGGTACAACGATCGGGATAGTCTTATTATTAGTCGATGCTGTATATCCCATCCCCTCCTAGTCCTCTCCTATCCCATTTCCTCGTCCCCCGGACGGTGTCGTTAACAAGCTGACGGTAGATCGCACAATTCTTCCAGGCGGTGGGCATGCTGCTTCCAGAACTATCCCGGTACGCCTCCACGGCCAGCTGAAGAACCAGGCAATCAACTTAAACCAGAATACAGCGAGCGAATGATATCAAACTAAATTCCATAAGGTAACTGTTAAATGTAATGTTAAGAATTCATGCCTGTTGATTTGAAGGTTGATTTTATCTGGATTTTTACCTTTTTTTGGGTTGAATTAATATTCTGAAAGGGGGTGAAAAGGATGATTTACACAAATTATATTACTTACAAAATAAATATATAAAATATATGTAAAAAGGCATCAGTTATTTTTCTGAAGCAGCTGTAGTGATTAAACTATTTCATCGCCTTTAAAAAAGTTAGGTATTCTTTACAAAAAAAAAAGAAAAACAATAAAATCAACCCTGCCCATCGTAACATACAACTTAAAATAGCATGAAAGTTGCCATGCGTTCGAGTGATCTGAAATCTATTTAAGATTGGCACCTCAATCTTTTTTTTTCAAATATTATTTAATCAATAGCCGATCACCACATATGGTTTCACTTTTATGCACGTTCTTTACTTATCGAAAGCGTAAATATGTACGCACCAATGACATCATGTATATGGACATGCCCTAACTACGAAAATAACGTGTCTATGTCGGAACATTAAAATGGCGGTCGGTCATACTGCAGCTCACGAATTCATATCGTTTTTGACCGAAGATGTACTGCGAACCACGATAATAGCTGGACGTTAAAATCAAAATCAAAAGTTTTTTATTCATGTAGACCAAAAGGCACTTATGAATAGTCAAAAAGAGAAAATTATTGATTACTTAAGACTCTACCACCCGTTCGGAAAGTCATTCCTGTGGAGAAGAAGGACAAGAAACTCGGTTACTCTTTTTAAAAATGAGAGTTTTACAATATGTTTTGTATACATTGCATTCATGGAGTATGGGAGAACAATGCAGAACGAGCTAAATAGAATCATGGTATTGGTCAGTGTCTACATAGTCCTCTCATTTACAAAATAGGAAGAAAATAGGAAATAAGAGAAAAAAAACGGTTACTATCAAATATGTAAAGAGTACGTTCAAAACAACTGGTTATAGCTCCAGTGCGATGCCGAGCGAGACAAAATTTAACAGCTCTACGGTACACGTTCAATCAGACAAAGGACAGGGGACGGACCAGTCCCCACCAGCAGCACCCGTTCACGAGTATGACCTGAGAAGCAGCCATCACTCTCCTCAACCATATTAGAGGGAAAAGTGTTAAAATGGCGGACCGGCCGCATATTGATTATTCCCATAGACAATCATTTAATGTCCATATATATTACGTCATTGGCACGCACTTAACAGATTTTCGTAATCACAATTTTGCATATAAATAACCGATGAATTCTGTATCAATAATTTGTTTAATTAGCCAACGTCGCACTGGTGCTTTTTAACCCGCGATTATGGTGAAACTACACTTGACAAATTTTCTTTGGAATGTCTAAAAAATATGGCGGATTTCTTTTATTTTCAATTGAATAATGCAAGACACAGATGGTGCTCGCATATGCAAGGTGTAAAATATAACGCAAGACCCCAGACACCCCAATTAGATTATTGCTTTACGAATTCAATACGAAAACCAAACTTCAAATTTAAAGGGGCTTTCTACCAATTTTTTAAGCTCCAGCTTTTGTATCCAAATTAACCATATAATAATAATTAGTTAACGTTTGTGTGCATATTGTCGTGTGTGTAATACATTTAAATAGCCGGAATTTATTGAATAAATATTAAATATTGTTTAATACAGCGAACAGAAAGAGTTACAGCTTTTTTTTTTATTTACTCACCGTCACGCCTATATTCTCCAGCGGGGGTGGCAGAGGTGTACTGAGTACACCCACGTTTCGCCGACGATGTTAGGTCCCATGTAATAGGGGCGAGCCTATTGCCATATACCGGGCACAATTCCAGACTCCGGACTCATACTGGGAAGTTTTCGTTAGAAAAACTACATTTGTCCGACCTAGGATTTGAACCCAGGACCTCGTGATCACAAAGCGATGCGCTTTGCCAGACCAACGAGGCAATCAGTCAGAAGAAAATTTAAAATAAATATATACTTTAAAAATAGTTGAAATCGATTCAGTTGCTGATTTAGACCAAACTACTATCAGGACTACGTTACACCTTGTATAAGATCATTGTTTTATAATAATTGTATTGTGTATTTTTTCCATACATATAATCACGCCAAATTCCTTTACGGGAAGGCAGAGAGTACAAAGGTCCAACAGGTTCTTTCCTCACATACCTCTCTGGCTTCCTCCACTCACAATTATTTGTATCAATGTGTATTTTTTATTGTTTTATACATCTCTCTCTCACTATAGATAACAGTCTAACTCTGTATCGAAAATGGCTTTATTGAGTCATGGAAAGACTCCACATGACATTTTTTGGCATGTCTCAAAAAAATATGGAGGTTCGTTTCATTTTTAAAATTGAATAATGCAAGCCACATATGGCACTTACGACGAACCAATTGTCAGACTTATTTACTTATTTTACTTAACCAGAGATGGGCAAAGTGTAATCAGATTAATGATTAACAACCCCCCGCTCGGGGAATATAGGCGTGATGGTGTGTTAATATTTACGATACCAATTACATTTTGTAATCGTTGAAATTACGATTACAGTTTTTATTTTGAATCATGTGTAGTCAACCAGAAGCTAAATTTAAAAAAAAAATACAAATGTATAACACCCTAGACTTATATTATTATTAATTATTTATAAATTATAAGTGTCACTGAAAATAACAAAATCAACACTGGAAAATATTTAGCCTAAAACGTCCGTTCGCCCCGACCGCCCGATCCAAAGTGAGCGATGTAATGACGGGCTGCGAGGCCCGAAATCAGCTGTGGTCGGGTGAGAGTCACGTGATCGCCAAGCCACACCCACTGAGCTTGCTAGTCTTCTTACACATGTTTAAATATTATAAAATGCATTTGTTATCATTAATCTGATTACACTTCGCCCATATCTGTACTTAACTAGCTAATAAAAGCGTTTTTAAATCTTACAATGATTTGTATTTATATTATTTAGGTTGTTTTAAGGAATGAACTCAACATTCATTTATTTTTGAACTGTTATTATATAAGTTTTTATAGCCATTATTGTATCTGCATTGCACAATATTTTATATTTAGGGGCATCCATAAATTTGGTCACACTTTAATGGGGAGAGGGGGTCAAACAGGTATGACAATATGGGGACGTGATGTCACATGATTAAATCTAAAAAAAAACCCCGTCACGCCTTTATTCCCCAAGCGGGATTGGCAGAGATGTACTGGGTACACCCACTTTTCGCCGATGTTAGGTCCCATGTAATTAGGGCGTAGCAGACTCCGGATTGATACTGGGATTTTTTCTACAGAAAAACTATTTGAACGTAGGATTTCCAGGACCCCGTGATCGCAACGCGCATTATTCGCCGCTAACCCAACGAGGCAGTCCAGTTGAAAGTATTAAAATTTAAAAATTTTACTCTTCACAAAAATCTTAAAAAATATACTATAAATAATGTTGAGGGTGCTGTTTTAATTTTTAATTGTAAAATTTGTGACGTCACACCTAGCGGAGGTTGTCAAACAAATGTGGCTGGCTCCCTGTGACAATACGGGGGAGGGCCCTGAAAATCATGAAATTCGTGTGACGTAATTTATGAATGGCCCTTTATGGCCTATTGAACCAATGAATTAATAGTGGATATTTTTTTTATCTGTAGTCCATTATTATGTTTCATATCATACATTTATACTAAACAGCGTTGGCGCAATCGTTACACTGTTTGTGTAAAAGAATTGAGCCCCAGACAGTATAAAAAAATTAAGTATGTATTAAATTAAGGTATTTTTAAAAATGTTTGAAATACCTGTACCTTATGATAAAATTGTGTACTCGTGTATAATAATCAAAATATTATATGTACTGAATGTATTATAAAAAAGGTCATACAAGTATCTTTAAAACTCTTTACAAGATCAGATAAAAAAAATGGAACCACAATGGCCTTTCAAATAAAAAAATAAGTCCAAAGTACAACTGATTTCTTATGTAACATAACTAGTAAGGTATTTTTAATAAAATTAGATTTTTTAAATTTATTTAAATCTCATTTTGCAGTTTCAAAATTGGTACCTTAATTAGAAGATAAGATTATTTCCTGTTTTTTTTTTGTTCTAAAATTAACAATTTCATTCATTTTGAAACTATATTTAGTATAATAGCTTTTATTTATATACGTTTACAATCACAAAGTCAAACTGGCACAAAATAAAAATGCCTATGTATAGGTATTACTCTGGTAAATATTTATATTAAGTAAAATCACGGCCAATAATATATTGTAAGTATTTTCGAACTTTGATAGTAACGTCTTTATCAAAATTTAGGTGTTTATAATAACGTTACTATGATAAAATACTGAAAGGCTTACATATTATTGCTTGTGATAGTACCATCACACCTATATTCCACAAACGGGGTTGGCAATGGTGTACTGAGTACACCAATTTTTCGCCGACGATGTTAGGTCCCATGTAATAGAGGCGAGCCAATTGCCATATAACGGACACATTTCCAGACTGGACTGATATTGGGAATTATTCATTAGAAAAACTACAAACTACATTTGTCCGATCTAGGATTTGAGGTCCTGCCTCATGATCACAAAGCGATGTGCTTTGCCAATATACCAACGAGGTGTATTTTGCTGAATAAATCTTTAATATTCGGCAAAATCACTGGCAATCAATCGATGTTAACGTCTGTATTAAAACTCGGGAGTTTATAAGCATCGTTACTGTGATAAAGTTCTGAAAGACACATATTATTGCTTGTGACAAGAGATGGAGACTGCCTCGTTGGTCTGGTGGCAAAGCATATCGCTTTGTGATCACGAGGTCCTGGGTTCAAGTCCTACGTCGGACAAATGTAGTTTTTCTAACGAAAAATTCCCAGTATGAGTCCGGAGTCTGGAATTGTGCCCGGTATATGACAATAGGCTCGCCCCGTATTATATGGGACCTAACATCGTCGGCGAACTGTGGGTGTACTCAGTACACCTCTCCCACCCCCGCTTGGGAAATATATGCGTGACGGTGAAAAGAGATATATAATAATATCAGCCTATACTGCCCACTGCTGGACAAAAGCCTTCTCTTACAAACCGAGGTGAGAGAGATCAGGTCATACTCCACCACGCAGACACAGTGTGGATTGGTGGAGGCAGGTTTGTGGCCACCTGCTGTTGAACTTATCAAGCCGCTTTTAAGGCTTCCAACTCGGCTTAACGACTACCACATTAAGTGGTAGCCGGGACCAACGGCTTAACGTGCTTTTCGAAGCACGAAGACGCTCGAATATAAAAATGCCACAAACGGTCACCCATCTCAGGCCGACCGAGTCGAACGCTGCTTAACCTTGGTAATCGGTAAGAACACCGCGGTCGCCTCCGCCACCGCCTCCTCGATTAATGGTTACAAATGCATTTTGTAATATTCAATTATAATTCAAGATTATAAGTGTAATCGTTTACAAAATGTAATTGTTAATCAAATGCAATTATTTGTTTCGGCCTGGGTATTTGTGTGTGTGAATTTTCATGTTTGTAAACGCACCCACGACATAGGAATCAATCCTAATGTGCGGCTACGTTTTTTAAAAGAAAAAAAAATCATTAATACGCCATCCCGCGTATTTTCCCCAAGAGGGGGGTGGGTAATCATTAATCTGATTACATTTTGCCCATCTCTGCTTGTAACTACTATATTATTGATTATTATTGTCTTAATAGTTTTAATGCATGAACTTAATAATTATTTTTTGTTAAACGATTAAATACTTAACGAAATCGGATAGTGTAAAGGTGATTAATTTTCTTTTATAGTATACAAATTAGTATGGTATTATACTGTTTTAAAGACATTTCAATTTTAATGTTGATATTTTCATTATACAAGGTGTATCGGCACCCCGATTATTATAATTGCTTCACAAATTCGATACCAAAACCAATTTTCCAAATTCAATTTTTTTTAACCCCTTTTAAACATTTTGATACCCTTACTAATACTGAAAATTAAGTACGTGTATGCGTGCGAAATGCAATTGAAAAGTCAATCAGTAAATGAAATCAATAAATTTAGATTATAGCGCACTAAAGAAATAACAGCATTTTTTGCGAATAAAAAAATATTATAATAATATTTTTATTTGCAACAACAACAATGAACACGTTACATGCAACGTTACACATGTTATTCAGCTAAGAATAGTACAAATAAAATATGACATAACTGTGCCTGAACTAGGCATAGGACACAGTATTCTCTTGATAGCATGGGTATAAGCGAAAGCGACTCCTTTAAGCCGAGGCCGTTCTTCCTTGAGGCGCCCTTGAGCTAGTTGCCACCTTGCCCTTGTGGCTCGAGCGTAGTGGTCGCACGCTCGCCCTCTTGTCCGGTGAAGCTGTAAAGGCCCCGCGGCCAATAGCGTAGATCATTCACACACACACAAACACACACACGCGCGCGCGCGCGCGCGAAAGCGACATGATAACAGGTTACAGTTTTGGAATAGTGTGTGTGTATGTGCGTGTGTGTGTGTATGAGTGCATGTGTGCGTGTAAAAAATAATTAAGATACGTTAAAAATTGTTGCACTCAATTTATTTATCGATTTAAAACAAACTACTTTCAGGTCTTGCTATTATTATCTTACATCTTGTATAGGATCATTGTTTTATAATTATTTTATTTTGTATTTTTTCTATATATATCATCACGCTAGATCCCTTGTGGAGTAGGCAGAGAATACAAAGGTCCAACAGGTTGTTTCCTAACATACCTCTCTGGCTTCCTCCACTCTCAATTATTAGTATCAATGTGTATTTTATTGTGTTATATCTCAATCACTTATGTACATATCACCAACAAGTAAGTTATACCTAACTGCCAAATGAATGGTGCTAACATTAATTGGCTGATATTTTAAACAATTACAAAAATGAAAAAAAAATATTTTAAAAACATATTTTTAGTCTGCAATTACTTTGAATTAGCAAAAAGATATACCAACATTTAAAGCGCCAAAATGGACTGAATCTTAATTTTTCGCGTTTTATTTTAGTTTTTGATATTATTAATTCGATATTATGTATATTTGTAAAGTATTTTTTATGGAATACATGTAAAAATTACTGGCAAAAAGTTTTTTTTTGTAAAATTGAAGCGATAAAGGCTCTTTTAAATCTAATATTGTATTATCAATAAAATGTATTTGTGATTAGAATATAATTAATATTACTTAAATATTGTGGTAATTACCTAAGGTATCTCACAGACGAGCGACGAACTGAAATATTCAAAATTCCATTCAAATGGTAATAATTTCTAGCCGTCTGTAGGAAGCCTAAACTTAGACCTTAGACTATGGTTGTAAATAATTTAATATTTTTTGCTCATATTCAGTGTTGATAATGTAACAAAAACTTATGATTATAAAATTTTATTTTTAAATCAAATTTCGTTTTTCTTTTTTGCTCAACTCCACAGGAATGACATTCCGAAGTGGTAGTAGAGTCTTTGTTGCCTTTTTGACAATTAAATACTATATACCTTTAAGGTACAGTCTAACCGCGTCCGCGGTGTCGATCAGTATATCCCAATGATCGCCCGAGCAGGACGCAGGACGCGTTATAATATCAGCCTTTACTGCCCAGTGCTGGGCAAAAGCCTTCTCTCACAAATCGAGGTGAGAGAGATTAGGTCATACTCCACCACGCGGACCCAGTGCGGATTGGTGGAGGCAGGTTTGTGGCCACCTGCTGTTGGAACTTATCAAGCCGCCTTTAAGGCTTCCAACTCGGCTTAACGACTACCACATTAAGTGGTAACCGGGACCAACGGCTTAACGTGCCTTCCGAAGCACGGAGACGCTCGAATATGAAAATGCTACAAACGGTCATGCCCATCTCGGGCCAACCGAGTCGAACGCTGCTTAACCTTGGTAATCGGTAAAAACACCGCGGTTGCACAGCGCTACGAGCGCCTGATTTACATGAATAACAAATATTCTAATTCTGATACTTGTTGGCCCAATGCTTTACGAAATCCACAAGATGTCGCTTTGGCGCTGATCTCCAATCCAGTATTTTTTTTAATATATGATGATGAATAGACGTTTGTGAACTCACTGTTGAAACCACATCATCACCGGAAAAAACTAATCGATAAAATGGTGTTTGTGAACGAGCTCTATTCTCTCACGGGTGCTATTTAACGCGCCTTTGCAAGCGCTGAAGGCGCTTTTTTTTATCAAATGTAACGTTCCCTATTTGTATGATTCCAGCGCTTTTAAACTCGCATTGAAAAAGCGCTCGCGCGAATTCAGGCTAAGGTAGGTAGCCAAAAATAAGACAAAGTATACACAACATCAATATTTTTATTTTCTATATGTAAATTAAAAGTAAAAAATATTTATCACATACTTTCATAACATATAATCTCATTCCATATTTTGCGTTGTACAATCGCATCTTTCTGCTTATATTATCATTCATAATTTAATGACGTCAGTGGATCCAATTCCTTTTATTCCCTCGCAGGAATAAATATTACAAACTACATAGAACGTAAATCAGTCGTGAATCTAGTTTTAAAAACTCATTTCGTACTAAAACATTAGTTTTAAAAGTAGTTTCACGACTGCTTTCCGTTCTATAATACGGGCTTTAGTGTGAATCCGTTCTCAATACAAGCTGTTGATTTAATTCTCGCGGAATATAGAATACGTTTATTAAAGCACACTATGTTTGATGTCCGTTTGTTTTTCCAGGCTTATCTCCAGAACGGCGAAACCGATTTTAACGCGATGATACAAATTAATAGTCTGTATACAGGTTGTTGGTAGTTTGGAGCTTACTACTTTAATTTAGATGATTTAGATGAAGCTACTGGACTCAAGATATTACAGTAAAGACCAAAAGACGAACAATCTAACGTATTTATAGTAAACCCAGTACCAGTAGACAACAACGCCACCTTCTAGATCTAACTATAGCTATCGATATAGCGCAGTGGTTAAGACCTTAAGCCGCTCCGCCCACTGTGTCTAATAGTCGCGGATTAGACTCCCGCGCGGGACAAATCTTTGCGTAACCCACAAATATTTGTTCCGGTCTGGGTATATGTGTATATGAATTTTTATGTTTGTAAACGCACCCACGACAGGATTAAATACTAGGGTGGGGCTACGTTTATATAAAATAGAAAGAAAGAAAAGAAAAGATAGCTAAGAATCTCCAGGTTACGCCACCAGTACAACAAAAAAAACACGATCTATCCGTTTACGCGGACAAGAATTACAAAGACACACATCGGAATTCTACATACTAGATTATGGAGAACTGCGTCGTTGCTGGCAATCACGACGTCCTGGGTTTGAATCGAACTCGTCAAAATGTGATTTTGAAGCTTTTCTATAGAAATTATTAGGACCTTACGTTTTCACCAAGTTGTATGTGCCCATAGTACACATTTACTACCCTCGCTTGAGGAATAAAGGCGCGACATTCTATCTATCTATCTATATCATTACGCCAGATTCCTTGCGGGGCAGGCAGAGAGTTCAGAGTTCCAACAGGATCTTTCCTTACATGCCTCTCTAGCTTCCTCCACTCTCATAGTTCTTCTCATACACGCTCGCCGGTTATGGACTCTCTTGACTTGCGCCACATTAATATCGAGAAAGCCTGTGTCTCTTTTATCCTTATTTACTAAACCTGTAGCGTGAAAGGAATGACATATAAACTCGATATTATACTAGACGCCAAATCAGTCATATTTGGGCCTCACCAATACTTTTCACAGAAGGCACTACAATAAGGACCTCTTTCACCACTCTCGAGTAAAGTGTTGGTTTGTTAGTTCTTGATTAGCGTTACTTGGCAATTAAAACTGGCTAGTTTTACTGTCGTATAAGCTAACTTCCCTAGGGAACAGGGAAGCCTAGTTTAAGAGGCAGAGTTCACATGTTTGTTACAGATTTAATTTCTATAACGTACTGATATTTACTTAATATCTATCTGTAATTACTTATGTGCAAATAAGAACGATGACTCTGGACTTGCCCTTCAGATAAGACACGGTTTCTTTAGTCATGGTAAGATAGTCTAGGTCTTCCCCGGTACTGACATCCCTCCACTTTCGCATTGTATATCTGTTTAGTCATTCTTTCTTCTGAAATTCTTTCTATATGCCCGAACCAGCGAAGCACACCCTTTCTCATCTTTACACTGATACTATCTTTTATACCCACACGCCTTCTAACGCTATTGCGAATGAAACAACATTTAAAAAAAAAAGTAAAAAAAAAAATTAACACCGTCACGCCTCTATTCCCCAAGCGGGGAATAGAGGCGTGACGCCACCGACGATATTAGGTCCCATGTAATAAGGGGGATCCTATTGCCGGGCACAATTCCAGACTCCGGACTTATACTGGGAAGTTTTCGTTAGAGAAACTACATTTGTCCGACCTAGGATTTGAACCTAGGACCACGTGATCAGAAACCGATGCGCCACAAGACTAACGAGGCAGTTTTATTATTAACAAATTTATCAAAACAAATTTTATTTTATTAATCTATCTATAACCGCACGCCAGATCCCTTGCGGGGTAGGCAGAGAGTACAGAGTTCCAACAGGTTATTTCCTTACATACCTCTATTTTATTTATTTTTTTATGTATTCTTTATTGTACAAAAATAACTAAATGGTAAGTACATTTACATAAATGATGTACAAAGGCGAACTTAACTCAATTTGAGTTATCTACCACTTAACCTTGGGAGCTAAGGGAGCAAGGAAAATATTTGTTGCAAGTGAAGGCAATTGTACAACAAACTATTCGATAATTCCAAAGGTAAATTATTTACTATTATTATTGCTCAGAGATGGTAAAATTGATTTGTCGATTAGTTTACTTTAGACTTTCCTCGAGGATGGAGAAAGAGACCTTAAGACTTATATTATTATATTAATATGCTCAGTCAAAGATAACATTATATTTTCAAATGTTCTACAACACGCTGTTATTTAAATTATGAACATAATATGAGTCATTTAATGTTTATGACGAATGTTTATGATATTACTTACCTACATTAATTATTTTTAGTATGTATTGCATCATAAATAATAATCTAATCTCCATATTTGGTAAAACAAAATAATTTAATTTTTTACAATATAAAATTGTCAAGCATTAATTTTTGTTTTCATACAAATTCTGAATATTATGTTATTTTTCCTAACTGTTTATGCAATAAACATTATACTGACTTTTAGTGATAAGGTCGCCTATAGTTACACTACCTTTCAATTTATTTGTATTATTTTTATGTCTCTGGTGGAACAATAAAATGTTAAAGTCCGACAAGGTTCTTTTGGCACATGACCAAAATTAAAATTACGCTGACATATACTATACCTATGGCTGACATCAAATGAATTATCGCTACGTGACAGTTCGCTGGAATTGCCGCTTTCCATGAAATTTACCTTTAATTTAGCGGACGATTTAGCGCAGTGGTTAAGAGCTTAAGCCGCTCCGCCCACTGCGTCTAATAGTCGCGGGTTCGATTCCCGCACGGGCCAAATCTTTGTGTGACCCACAGTGATTTGTTCCGGTCTCGGTATTTGTGTATGTGAATTTTTATGTTTGTAAACGCACCCACGACACAGGAATAAATCCTAGTGTGGGGCTACGTTTAAAAAAAAAAAAAAATTAGTGTTTTTTTTAATAGTAAAAATGTTTTATAAGACATTTTTTTAAGTTTATTCTCGAGTAATTGTTAAGCAAATGCGTCAACTCTCTCGAGTTAGTTACACCGTGCGCACGCATCTGTTGAAATATTTCCCTGGAAGTAGGTAAATTTTACTAAATGGTAACCCTAATTTCACACCAACGCTCCCTGTCAATGTCATCCACATGCCAAAAGATCTTAGTCGCGCACGTAATAGCTTGAAGATTTAAAATCTCACAAAATAATAACTTAGGTTACATTCAGTAAAATTTAACAAGTAATAAAACTTAACCAAATAAATTAATTTAAGGCTTTTTAGTTTCTTTCGACTCGATCTGTTGGAATTCTTTAAGAAGCGTATCTTCTTCGAACATCGGAGATGAGTCTAGAAGAATAAATAATAGTATAAATGTTACAGAAGTACTTGAACATTCCCAAGTTGTTTTAATTGGTACACTCTTTACTAATGTTGGTTAACATTGCCCAAACCATTTCCAACATATTTAAATATTATTTATTATAATATCAGCCTATACTGTGCCTATTGTTTTTATTATATTATTATAATTATTGCCCAGCAGTGGGGCAAAGGCCTTCTCTCACAAATCGAGGTGAGAGGGATAAGGTCGTACTCAACCGCGCGGACCCAGTGCGGTGCGGCGGAGGTAGATTTGTGGCCACCTGCTGTTCGAACTTATCAAGGAGCCTATAAAGCTTCCAATTTGGCTTAACGACTCAATTTCGATGTATCTATAACCGATATTTTCTCGAGTATCAAAATTTGTATCTTCTTCTTCTTCTTCTTCAGCCGAAAGACGTCCACTGTAGGACAAAGGCCTCCCCTAAAGACCACCACAACGACCGGCTTTGTGCTGTACGCATCCAACTTCTACACGCGACCTTCACCAGGTCATCGGTCCAACTTGTAGGGGGCCTACCCACTCCACGTCTTCCGGTACGTGGTCACCATTCGAGAACCTTTCTGCCCCAACGGCCGTCAGTTCTACGAGCGATGTGCCCCGCCCACTGCCACTTAAGTTTAGCAATTCTGAGTGCTATGTCAGTGACTTTCGTCCTCCTGCGGATCTCCTCGTTTCTGATTCGATCCCGCAGGGTAACCCCGAGCATAGCTCTCTCCATCGCCCTTTGGATGACCTTGAGCCTTCTTATGAGGCCCATCGTAAGCGGCCATGTCTCAGTGCCGTAAGTCATCACTGGCAACACACACTGGTCAAAGACTTTTGTCTTGAGACACTGCGGAATTTTGAATTTATATCAATTTCTGATTTTGCATCGACTTTGCATAGAAGAATTGCTCTTTTTTGTTCGTCAACATTATTCCGCTTTGTTCTACAAACATTGAAGTATATCGGTTAATCGATGTTTCCTCTCGATATATTTCGATAATTTTTAAAAATGTCATTACTTTATTTGAAGACAGTTGATATTTTTTCCTTTGCCCATCCCTAAGTTAATGCTTTAATAGTGTTTTTTACGAGTCATGGGAACGGTGACGTTTGGAATTTGACGTTTCTAGTAATATCGATTGAATTTCGTATCGAGATAATTTATAACGGAGAATGAAGCGATTTTAATACTAAAAATTAAGGAACAAAAACATACAAACAATAATTTCATCATTTATTTACGAATCAAGCGATTCGACATAAAATCATCTGTCAAATTGCTTAACACGTCGCGCACGTAAACTTTTATTTTTAGAAATCTATGAATCCGTCTATTTTAATGTTTCAAGAGGGCGCTGTCACGTTTCTTATGAATTTCTTGACGATACGATACGTACGATGTCTTCCAGTTGGATACATAGAAACACATTCGGAGAAAAATTGGCAATCAATTTTCTACAATTTGAAAAACAATTGATCTATTATAACGATGCCATTGTGTTAGTCCTTAATATGCAAACCGTTCCCAGTTACATAATTAGGTAGTACGGTTTTATACTCGTACAATTGTAATTTTCTTTCAATAATTACACAAATTTATAAACAGTGTATAATTTAAATGCATATTTAATTAGATTTTTTATTTATCTTTATATTCTTGTTAATTTCCTATCTACACTAATATTATAACGAGGAAATATTTGTATTTTTGTAATGACTAAACTCAAACATTAGTGATTTCAAAAATTCTTTCCCCATTAGAAATCTACCTTATCTAGAAGTAAATTAGGCTATATAACATAGACCCGGTAGCTGGCGCTATTGTCGACCGGGTACTAAGTCGCGGGAAACTGCTATTTTTTAATATTCCGCAATACAATATGCCTGAAATTGAATTCGATCAAACGTCACCGTACCCATCGCTCGTAAAAAAGACTATAGGAGTAAGTAATATCTTACCTTCTCTTTCCAATTTGAGTTTTCCAACAAATTTACTATCTTCCCCTTCAGTCTTAACTTCAACGCGTTTGAATTTGCCCTGTAATATAACATAAATATTAGCATATATAACATTAAAATAAATCCCTGTAACGCCCGTTTCACCTCCGAAGGGGTGTCCGCAGGATGCAGGACGCCCGCATTTTACCGAGGTATTTGCCAACTGATGCAACACCTCACCGTCTTTGAGACAATATAATATCTTAATTGGAAAGAACATATAGGCACCTTGTCCTGTCGTATCAGGAAAATGATTTATATTTTTAAAAACATACGAAATGTCTGCCATCCTCAACTACTACGTACTGTTTACTATGCTCTGTGCCAATCTGTCTTGACATATTGTATTTCAGTCTGGGGTGGAGTACATAAAACCACCTTACTAACACTTGAAAGAGCTCAGCGTGTCATTCTCAAGGTAATGAATTTTAAAAAGCATACACATCCTACTCACCTGTTATATGAAGAGACGTCTGTCCTTACTGTAAGGCAACTATTTATCATGAAGACCATTTTACTACAGCATAAAAACCCTCCTGAATTTACAACTATACGCAGAAAGGATATTGTTTACTCAGTTCCTAAATGTAAAACATCGTTTTTACGCAATTTCCCTAAATATCTCGGACCATACCTTTACAACCATATATCTAAAGCTATCAAGTTACGTGACCTAACTATATGCTCCTGCAAAAGTGCAATTGACAAGTATCTCTCTCGTCTAAACTACGACAACACAGAAGAACTTTTAATTAATCGAGCATAATACTTGTCACGTTAACATGATTGGTGATATTTACACACACACATACACACAAACACTTCATTCATGCACAAACACACACACGGACGCACACACTGCACTATTGTTAGTTTTTTATTATTATTATTTATAATATTTATTTCTATCTATTCAACTATATCACCACGTCTGACCCATCGAGGGGCAGACAATTTCTTTTTCTCTATTATTTTTAGGTATACTGTACGCAATTTATAAATCTACCTCCATTTTACTTATATTATCGCACCAAAAAATATAATGACCTTCAAATCTCATGTAGTTATTACGCAGTTGTAATTTTTTAAATAAATAGATTGTGTGCTTGGTTTTTGTGGACGAGGATGCCTGGCTTACCGTGAGACAGTTTTATACTAGTACGGAAGCCAGTACGATTCGTGATCAAACAACCATGTAAGTAATTATACTGCTACACTTTATTGTATTAATTAGATAGGTTAAGGTTGTAATTTTTTTTTTTGCCAATAAAGTTTATTTATATAAAGATTCATCTTGATGTTTTCCTTCTCCATAATCTAAGTTTCCAAATCCCCAATAGCACTAGCTGCGATTCGAATCCTAGATCCTGTGATAACAAGCTAAGTAGGTACACTACCAGTATCAGATTAGTTTCATCTATCACCGTCATTTTTCTTTTTTTCGTTTAACCTTCGGAAACCAGTAACCTTCGGAATATTCCTCAATCCCCTAACAAGAAAACTGTTTGTTTTGCCATCCTTTCTGTACCTTCAGTGAAAGGTGAGACAACTCGAGATATAGCACTTTAGATATTTTTACACATTTTGCATCAGAAAAAAAAACACTATTTTCACTCGACTGCCACGTTGGTTTAGTGGCAAAGCGCATCGCTTTGTGATCACGAGGTCCTGGGTTCAAATCCCAGGTCGGACAAGTGTAGTTTTTATAGCGAAAACTTCCCAATACGAGTCCGGAGTCTGGAATTGTGCCCGGTATGGCAATAGGCTCGCCCCTAACATCGTCGGCGAAACGTGGGTGTACTCAGTACACCTCTGCCACCCCCGCTTACGGAATATAGGCGTGACGGTGTGTGTTTTAAAAGCAGATTTTCTCATATGCATGATTTTCAACTAGTACCAGCTTTCACTGAAGGTACAGATTTATGGGATTTACTTCCACTTGTACCATAACACTAAGAACAGTTCTTCTCATCATCACTTTTGGTCGAAAGACCGCTAGAAAAAAGCCTCTTTCAAAGACGGGCTGTGTGCTGTTCGCATCCAAATTCTACCCGCGACCTTCACCAGGTCATCGGTGCATCTTGTAGGGGACCTGCCCACTCTGCGTGTTTAAACCACAAAGGTTCTATTCTGACCGGCAGCCGTCAGTTCTACAAGGAATGTGTACTTACTTTAACAAATTCAGGTAACCCCTCCTGTAGGTGATACCAGCTCAGTATGAATATAAGCGTCACGAAGAACAAATTCGTGCATATACCTGGAAATAAAATAAATATAGTAAGTAGATAGTCACAACTGTACAGTACGGAATTGCCATATTTCTCCTTCTTGCGTCGGTTTCCTCAATACTGAGGGTCGTGGTCATATCTTAGAGAGCAGTTTTCTACGGATGATGAGTCGCCATCCACTCCTATCCGCAGCCGAATGAAGAGCATCGTGAACCGTAGTGTCAAGAGCTGTGCGAATCTGATCCGTCCAGCGTGTTGGGCTCCTTCCTCGTGGTCGCTTGCCTTCAATTTTACCGGTGACCATCAGATTTTCGCGGTTGTCTTTCCTACCTCCTACCATATTAATGTATAGGTATTATCCTATATGAGCAATAATGCACCGCCATGTGATACAGTTGGTGGTAGGCAAAATATTTAGTTATGAAATCGCCACATTAATATTTAGTCATTAGTCCTAGGTGAGCGACAAATACTAGAATGCAACGAGGTTGTACGCGACGCGACGCCATGCGTTACTCATAATATCGTCGATGACGCGTAAAAGAAAATAAACAAAACAAAATGTTAATGTTCGTCGCAAGCGATATATTTCGACTGCCGTCCCTTACAGAGTTCCCAATCCGACAATTAACGGTTTTTATTCTACCCTCTTATTACTAACACAAAATAGGATTATTTTTATATAGTTAAAAAAGCTCACATAGCTTAACCTGAACGCAGCCAAATTCAGTATAATAGTTTATAAGGCCATCTATGGTTTTTGACGGGAAATCGAAGAGTGATGTCGTCAATTTGTTATAATTTCCAAAACTTGTGTTATTTCGAATTATAATGTGTAATGTTGGTGGAATATTAACCATTATGTATTCCTATATGTGCATGAGTGAAGGTAGTTGTAACAAAGTGATAAAACGTGCCTTTTCGATATCCCTCAAAACGACCATTGCAATTGGTATGTAAAGTATCCATCGCTTTACTATCCAGGGTGGGGTACATCCATTAATTTCATTATCATCGTTGTCATCAAGTTCATCGGAGAAATGAATTAATTAAAACAAACACGATTATGCTACTCACGGGACACTGGCAAAATACACTTAAAATAGTGTGAAGCCATAACTTAAAGAAGAAGAAGAAGAAGGCCATCTATAGAGTTTTTGGCGGGAAGTCGAAGAGTGATGTTGTTAATTTGTTTTAATTTCCAAAACTTGTGTTATTTCGACTAATAATGTGTAATGTTGGTGGAATATTAACCATTATGTGTTCTTATATGTGCATGAGTGAAGTTAATTGTAACAAAGTGATAAAACGTGCGTTTTCGACTTCCCTCAAAACGGCCGTCGCAATTGGTACGTAAAGTATCCAAGTAAGTAAGTAGTAATTTCATTATCATCGTTGTCGTCAAATTCATCGGGGAGTCGAATTAATTTAAACAAACACGAGTATATATCTCACTGGACTCTGGCAAAATACACTTATAATTAGTGTGAAGCAATAACTTAAAGAAGAAGAAGGCCGTATATGGGGTTTTTTGGCGGGAAGTCGAAGAGTGATGTTGTCAATTTGTTTTAATTTCCAAAACTTGTGTTGTTTCGAATAATAATGTGTAATGTTGGTGAAATATTAACCATTATGTGTTCTTATATGTGCATGAGTGAAGGTAATTGTGCCATTTCGATTTCCCTCAAAACGGTCGTATCCATCGCTTCACTATGCAGGGTGGGGCACTTCATTAATTCCATTATCATCATTCTCATCAAGTTCATCGCGGAGCTGAATTAATTTAGAAAAACACTTTTATGCATCTCACTGGACACTGGAAAAATACATTTAAATTAGTGTGAAGCCATAACTTAAACAAGAAGAAGAAGGCCATCTATGACTGTAAATGCAAACTTCGTAAAAATAAAAGTCTGCCATTTTGAAATGAGAAACTGGGTAAGACGGTCGGAGTGTGAATTTCGTTTTAGTCACTTTGGAGGTTTTTACTCAGCGCCGACGATATGTAGTTAAGTATGGAATCGCGACATTAATATTTGTACTAGGTGAGCGACAAACGCGACGACGCTATGCGATGGGACGAGCCCCAAATATGTAAAATAATAGATGTGTCTAAACAGCATTACGAATTTTACACCGGTCGCAAAGTCATAACCGCATCTCGCGTTATTGCGTGCGAGAGAAAAGGACAGATAAGTATACAAGGTATAGCTATCGTAAATAACACAAGACCTCAGCCATTAGTTACTTTTACCTATGTATACTTATATATACAGATATTTAAATACGTAATATAAGTCTATACGGATATTTATATAAGTATATTGTTATTTATTCCCCTTAAGTGCAAGTTGGCATCTCTGACGTCACCCTTATTGGTGCTGCCAGAATACCAGCGCTGCACCATGATCTATGGTGTAGCAATATGCTGAGGCAGTATCTTTTCTTTTTGTCTTTTTTTTTCGAGGGGATATACCTGCCGCATAGTGCCACATAGTGGGCTTTGGTGATGTGGCAGTTATGTGGGGCTCGCACCCACTAAAACCCCCCGGCGTCCGTCTCTTGCCCAATTGCTCTGCCGCAGGAATCGTCAGTGGCAAAACATCTGCGGCGCGGGCGGGCCTAGTCTATTTCCCACAGACCTCTCTATGCCTCGTGTTCTCTTTTGTGAGGGTGCAGGACGCAGCGCACTTCCTTCACAGGCCTGTTACTGGTCAGGCGACAAGCTGCCTACGCTCGGCGCCCGCAGGCCACTTCTCACGGTGGGCGGAGGTCATTGGCGGCGTTGTTCGCCTCCTTGAGGCAGTATTCTATTCAACCCCATACAACCACTGGTGTCTGTAAATGTTTTGGCTAGCTTTTTTTTCTCTTTGTTATTATTTTCAGTTATTATTTTCGTTATTAATTTTAGTATCTCTATTACTATGTGAGTGTGGTTGAAGAAATGACTTTTCTTTCTTTCTTCTTTCTTTCACCCCAACTAGACAACTGCTTCACAAATTCAATACGAAAACAGAATTTCCAAATTTAAAGTTTTTAATTCTTTTTCTAAGCACTTTTTTATACCCCAATTAACAATAAAACTTTTACGTGTATGAGTGCGTTTTGAGAAATAAGTTTTAGAAATACATTTGAAATCTCATACTGAAGGAGTACCAGCATTTTTTTAAATATTAAAAAAATGTATGGCACATTAAACATTGTTGGAAACAATTCAGTTACATATTTAGTTTGCAAACTACTTTTAGGTCTTGCGTTTATTATGTTACATCTTGTATAAATAAATATCTCTGTCCTTTTCTTTATTAGCCTGTTGCTGGAAAACGCGAAATCGCATCAAAACGTGACAAAGCGACGTTGACAAAGAGGTTCTGTTAATCTAATTAAAACATCCGTTAAATTAACTTGGAACTTTCAGCATTATTATTATCTTTTTAAATCTCGTCTCATTGGCCGTACTTATGTCAAAACATGATATTATGATGTTTGCAACAGTCCTACCAACCGACAGATGGCGCTGACGTGAACGAAAGACTATATGGGACATTTTACGTGCGTGCGTGTGCGTGCGTGCGCGCGCGCGAATTTTTGTATATTTGTGTGTGTGTAAGTAATTTGAGCGTTAGCCGAGGGCTCATTACAGCTTTATTGAGGGACAAGGTGAGCGTTAAGCAATTACGCACCAGCCAGAATAATGTATGGATATACAAGATGTAACATAATAAACGCAAGAACTCAGACACCCCGATTAGAGGATTGCTTTATAAACTCCAAACGAAAACCAAATTTCCAGGTTTTTGGCCCCTTTTTAAGCATTTTTATACCCCAATTGACAGTGAAAATTGTATGTTTATGTGTGCATTTTGAGAAATACGGGTTAGAAATGCATTTGTAATCTCCTTATTGCTATGAATCAAGAATAAATTTAGTTTGTTATAGCGCACTGAAGGAGTAAAAGCAGATTTTTCAAATTGAACAAAAATTTAAGATACATTAAAAATAGTTGGAATCAATTCAGTTACCGATTTAGAACAAACTACTTTCAGGTCTTGCGTTTATTATGTTACACCTTGTATAGCGATCTTATTCATCTCTAAAATATTTACAGGTCAGTCTGCGTTTATATATACATCTGTGGCACATCGCGTCGAGTTGTCTTTGTCGCTCGCCTAGGACAATGGCATGGGTACTTACCAATAATAGCTGATATCTTGGGCCAATTGAACATGACGTATCTCAGGCCGGTAAAGTGCGCTTCTACGTGAAGCTCACTTGAGTAAATCTGTAAGAACCGCGATTGCAACTCGACATACGCGTCTGTCGCTGGCTTTTCCTATAACAAGATAGTAGTTTAATTATTGTTACGACTTCGAAGCACCCCGATATCTGGTGAACGGTTTATCGGGGATATTAATTTTAAAACGCATTACACACCCTTAGGTCCCTTATCGATCCGTCAAAAAAGATTCCACTCTCTCAAGCCAAAAGACGTATTGAAGGTTCCTTTCCTTTTAATTTTAATAATAATACCGCCTTGTGGAATGCGCCGGCTATCCTTTAATGTACCTGGGATTTTTTATCGAAGCACTTGGAGGTGCGGGTCCGTTCTGGAACTTTCTTACGAGTATAAAAGGGGCACTCAATACAGCGACGGACAGTCTCTCTTCGGAAGTGACAGCGGCAGCGATCAAATCAAGAACAAGCGATCTAAGTGGAATACACCGGCGACCTTAGCAACGATATACGGATTCAACGAGTGACTCAGCGCCTTGGAAGCACTAATTGGGTACTAGCGAGAGTAGTACTAGTGTTTAGTACTTGCGTGTACTAGTCTTCGACGGACTGTCTTGTTGGTACAGCGCCTAATCATATACTTCGCACGTTATTCGGCATTTATTTACAGCGCAACGCAACATTATCGTAAACCTTCTATCTATCTATCTATCTATAACCTCACGCCAGACCCCTTGCGGGGTAGGCAGAGAGTACAGAGTTCCAACAGGTTCTTTCCTTACATACCTCTCTGGCTTCCTCGACTCTCATAGTTCGTCTCATACACGCTCGCCGGTTACGGAGACTCTTGACTTTTCCTTCAGATAAGACTCGGTTTATTTGGTCGTGGTAAGATAGTCTAGGTCTTCCCCGGTACCTGCATCCTTCCACTTTCACATTGTGTATCTGTTTTGTCATTCTTTCGTCTGGCATTCTTTCTATATGCCCGAACCAACGGAGCATGCCCTTTCTCATCTTTACACCGATACTATTTTTCATACCTACTCGCTTTCTTACTACGCTGTTGCTAATGCGGTCGGTCAGCTTCACTCAGCATATCTTCCGCAGAGCTCGCATTTCTACCGCATATATCCTACTTTCATTCTCCTTCTTACATACCCAGCTCTCGCTACCATATAACAGCGTTGGGACAAGAACTCCGTTATATATGGCCAGCTGCGCCTTATGGCTTAAGTGCCGGCTCCCAAGTACCTTTCCCATCGCACCATTTACCCTGTTCCCGGCACTCACTCTTCTCTCTATGTCAGCGGTGTATTTCCCTAATGGTTTACATAAATAAAAAATATTCTGATTCTTTTATGAAGTATGTATAAGACATACTCACCGGGTCATCTTCGAAATCGCTGAAAAGCTCTACTTTGAGGTGCTGTCGTTCCTCTTCCACTCCTCCGAGCAGCAGCGGCGCCAACATGAACGTTCGTAGGTAGTTATGTAACCGAGACCTTGACCCATACAAACACAATGTGAGTATTTATTTATCATTTATATGTATATCTTCTACCGAAACGTGTCCACTGCAAGATAAAGACCCAACCAAAGGGAATTGACTTGCCCTTCGGTTGGGGTCCGTAACCGGCGTCCGAAATCTCCATCACCGGCGAGCGTGTATAAAACGAACTACGAGAGTGCACCCCGATATCAGATGAACCGTTTATCGGGGGATGATAATTTTAAAACGCATTACACACCCTTAGGTCGCTTATCGAAGCGTCAAGAAAGATCTAGAATCCGCGCGAAGTGCCAAAAGACGTCTAAAAGGTTCCTCTCCTTTTTATTTTCGCCGACGGGCACTCGGTCGCAGTAAACGAGTAGTACGTAATAATAATAACTCCTTGTGGAATGCGCCGGCTATTGTTTATTGTATATGGGATTTTTTAACAATGCACTTAGAGGTACGGGTCTGTTCTTGAACTTTCTTACGAAACCGACCGAGACGAGACCTTGAACCATACCAACACAACGTTAGTATTGATTGATCATTTATATGTCTATCTGCGACCGAACGGCGTCCACTGCAATACAAAGACCCCAACCGAAGGGATTGACTTGCCCTTCGGTTGGGGTCCGTACCGGCGTCCGAAATCTCCGTAACCGGCGGGCGTGTATGTGACGAACTACGAGGTTGGAGAAAGCCAGAGAGAACTGTAAATAAAGAACCTGTAGAAACTCTGTACGCTCTACCTGCACGCAAGGATTCTGGCATGATGATATAGATAAATAGGCCAGTCTCTCACTGATCGCTTGATACTTTATCCTCAAGAGATAAGGTGTGCGGTATGGGGTATGCTCGACGTATTGGTTGCACGCTCTTGGCCGGTAAGCTGTAAAAGCCCCGCGGCCAACAGCGATAGATCATACATACACACGCACGCACGTACGCACGCACGCACACATGCACGCACGCACGCACACACAAAAACATAGGGTGATCGGAGGGCTTACCTATATCTCAGCATTGCTGATCGACACGACGATGAAACCAGGTAGCCACCCTTCGCACGCATTTGTACGCATACCATAAACATTCCTGCAATATAAATCTGACTTCTGTACTGGTAACAACCACAGTTTTACATTAGCTCTCTCTTTCCTATGGCAGAGAGTAGAGAAAAATAAAAAAAATAAACACAGTCTCGCCTATATTCACCAAGCGGAGGTATCAGAGGTGTATTGAGTACACCCACTTTTTACCGACGGTGTTAGGTCCCATGTAATAGGGGGCGAGCCAATTGTCATATACTATAGTTAATATAGTTGTCCAACCTAGGATTTGAACCCAGGACTAGACCAACGAGGCAGTCGGTGAGTATAGAAGTGGACATAAAACTGGCCAGTGCGAGAATGTAAACCTTTGTAGACATGGAACATTTCACGGGTAAGGGGCCATCCATTGATTTCATCACACGTTGATAGATAGGAATGGGGACGAGTCATAAGCTTCATGACGTCACATATATAAATATAAATTATTAAAACTTTAAACTTCGACTCCACCGAAAAACTTATATCCTACTTATACTATATACAAGGTGTAACATAATTATCGCAAGACTTAAAAGTAGTTTCTTCTAAATCAGCAACTGATTTTTTTTTATGTTTCAAACAATGTGCTGTTTCTGTTTGCTGTATTAATCGAAATTCGCTGAAAACTGCTATTTTAAATGTATTTCTATATCATTAATCATTTATTAAATTCTATGGTTAATTTGGGTACCAAAGAGCTTAAAAACTTGATAGAAATCTCCTTAAAATTGGAAGTTTGATTTTTGTATTGAATTCGTAAAGTAATAATCTAATTGGGGTGTCTGAGGTCTTGCTTTAGTTGCGTTACACCTTGTATATGAAAGTTTGTATGTTTATAAGTGTAGATATTTAAAGGTTTGTATGTTTGTTACTCAAAACACACAAAAACGGTTGAACGGATTAAGATCAAATTTGGCACACAGATAGTTTATAACTTGGAGTAACACATATAGATCCTAGAAAAATCTTAGGTTCCTGTCTAAATTTAATGCGGACGAAATCGCAGGCAGAGACTAGTATACAAATCATTTTGTAAGTGCTGTTTAAATTTAATAATTACTTGACTTAAAATGGCAAAATATGTGGCCAGTTAACTTGTTTAACAAATGTGACTAACCGTGATAGGACCAGGAAAGGGGTCGAAAAATCATTAAACATGGATAGTGAAGAATATGTGAAGAATCACGTGAAATTTCTTATTTGTAACACCTGCTATTTTTGGATTAAGGGCTGCTAAACCTCATAAATAAAATTCACTTACATACCTAACTCCTTATTAGCTTGGGACTCGGGCATTTCCAATAAGAGTCTCACTCGGTATGGTTGCTTCGGCATCAGAATGTGGCTCTGCCGAGTCAGCTGAATGTATGCATATGGGTATGAACAGATTCCTATCTTATCTTCACATGGTCTAAAACAAAATTAATATCAAAAACCAACCAAATCCGTTTTTTTATTTTAAAATTTGAGTGGAGGAAGCAAGAAAGTTCTGTAAGAGGAGAAAGACTCTGTTGGAACTCTGTACTCTCTGTCTACCCCGCGGGGGATCTGGCGTGGTGATATAGATAGATAGATTTTTTTTATTCATGTAACACAATCACAGTTTTTATAAACTGTGTATTATTTGATTTTCAAAAGTTTACATTATAAATTTGAATGTTTATTTTTTTTTTGTTTTTTTCCCCATAACTTGCATATTAATCTCATTTTTTTTTGTTTTTTCGTATTCTTTGTGTCCTGTAGTTAATATATATAGAAGCTGTTAAACTAAGAATGACGTGTACATTTGTAAGTGGATGACAGATTAATAATTTGTGTATTAATAGATTATAAAAAGTCTTATAATCTTTCTCGTACTAATAAGATTTTATTTAAATTATGCTGTGTTATTATATAGTTTTTCCTACTATCCTTCTAATCCTACTAATAATATAAATGTGAAAGTTTGTATGTTTGTTACTCAATTACGTAAAAACAGCTGAACTGATTTGGATGATGGAGTTTGGTCCACAAATAGTTTATTACCTGCATTAACACAGGATACTTTATATCCCAGAAAAATGTTAGGTTCTTGTCTAAAGTCAATGCGGACGAAGTCAGGGCAGAAGCTAGTAAACTTATATAATAATAATAATATTAGCCCTGTTAAGAAATTGTCCCAATGTTGGGCACGGGCCTCCTCTCAAACTGAGAGGGTTTAGGCCATAGTCCACCACGCTGGCCTAGTGCGGGTTGGCGAACTTCACACACCTTTGAGAAACTCTTAGGCATGCAGGTTTCCTCACGATGTTTTCCTTCACCGTTAAAGCAAGTGATAATTAATTTTTAATACGCACATGCTTTCGAAAAGACAGAGGTACATGCCTGGGTTTGAACCCGAGACCTTTGACTTTGCAGTCCAACGGTCTAACCACTAGGCTATCACTTATAAATTTAAATAAATACAAGACGTTATTTTGTATCCTTGCAAAATTTACAGGAATAATTGTACTGATGAGATTAAACACAAATTCTTAAAAAAATAAAACAAAAAACCAAGCCGTAGTGTCTTTAAAGCTTCACCCGACAACAGGACAAGCATGCAACCACAACGCTCGAGCCAGAAAAGCAAGAGGGCAACTAGGAACGACCTCGGCTTGGGCAGTCGCTTTTGGGGGAGGGCATATACTAGGTGTCTCGCCATGGTACTCTACACCGGCAAAGGATTCTTCGACCTCGCCAGCGAGGTAGGTGTCTGATCGTGTGTGCAGTATCTGTATCTAAAAGAAGGGATGTAAGGTCATCGAGAGGGTCGGTGAGAACGTACCGCGGACGGCAATCCACCATACCGACCTAGTGCCGATTGATGAGACAAGATTAAGACATACATATTACATGCCTTTCTGGCTCAAGCGTTGTGGTTGCATGCTTGACCTCTTGTCGGGTAAGCTGTAAAGACCCCACGGCCAACAGTGTAGATCATTCACACAGACACACACACACGCGCGAAGAGTACCCTACCATGTGGTAGGCGTGTATACATGTTTCCCAAAATAATCCACTTCATAGAATGTGTAATCAATACACCTCCGTATGTTCTGAAGTTGATGTACTTCATGATAGAGTTAACGCATTTAAAAATGTGTAATAATAGATTATGAAAAGTCTTATAATCTGTTCTCTGTTTCCGTACCTATTGAATAAAATAAAATAAATAAATCTATAATAAATACAGGTTGGTGTTTTATATTCTTGTAGAATTTATAGAATACTAGCTGTACCCGCACCTTTGTATGCATTATTTTCAGTCCTGTATTTCACATCCTTAAGCTTTTTATGGAGATATTTTTTGTTGTTTATGGAGATAATTATTTTTTACATAATTAATATTTTGTATGCCATTGAATTACCAAACATAGCGCTCATAAATTACTACTAAAAGATCAACAGACGGACATCTCTTTTACCGATTTTTCTATATCTATATCTTCACGCCAGATCCCTTGTGTGATAAGCAGAGAGTACAGAGTTCTAACAGGTTCTTTCCTAACATACCTCTCTGGCTTCTCCACTCTCATAGTTCGTCTCATACACGCTCGCCGGTTACAGAGATGATTGCCTTATCCATCAGATAAAACTCGGACTATTTGGTCATCGTAAGATATTTTTTGAGTCTATTTTTATCTTGCAAAAAAGGGCTATATGAGCCATCTATAGCTATAACTTAGATAGTCGCGACTCTCTCAGAGAATTGTTTAAAGAAGTCAATATTATGATGGTTCCATGTCATGTATATTTGCCATGTATATTTATGAAAACATAATGTATAATAATATATAATATTAGCCCTGTTAAGAAACTGTCCCACTGTTGGGCCACGGGCCTTCTCTCGAACTGAAAGGGATTAGGCCATAGTCCACCACGCTGGCCCAGTGCGGATTGGTGAACTTCACACACCTTTGTGAAACTCTTAGGCATGCAGGTTTTCTCACGATGTTTTTCCTTCACTGTTAAAGCAAGTGATAATTAATTTTTAATATGCACACGCTTTCGAAAAGACAGAGGTGCGTGCCTGGGTGAGACCTCTGACTTTGCAGTCCAAAGGTCTAACCACTAGGCTATCACTGCTTATGCAGAAGATAAGAAAACATATATCTGTTTAATCAGCTAGGCGATAGGCATTGCTATAATACGCGACATAGAAATAAATTAGATCAACCGCAATTTCGTCTGTCAAAAATTCACACTTCTTTCATGGGGTACTGTGTTAGATTTTATAATAAAATTACTCTTGACGTCACTAAACTTAGTGACAATAAATTCAAAGCTTGTATTAAACGTATGCTTAGTAAGAAAGCTTATTATACGCTTGATGATTATTTAAAAGACAGAAATACTTGGATAGGGGCTGTTCCAGCTCCACTAGATTGAATATGGACAACTTGTTTAGCTATTATTATTATTTAATATTGCCTGCCTTCCTTCTATTAATTTAGTAAAATGTTTCTTTTTTTTCTCCTTTCTTTCTCTGTAAATGAGGTGCTTCCCTGAAGCCATTCACATGAATAGTATAATTAGTGTATTTTAACTTAGACCTACTTGATAGACCAGCCTACATCGTTCTCCCATATCCCACAACAAAATGTAGATGGAAAAAGAAAATGTAAAAATACTATTTTAAAAGAGTAACCGTGGAGTTTCTTGCCCTTCTTCTCCACAGGCATGACATTCTGAAGTGGTGGTAGAGTCTTTGTTACTTTTTTGACAATTCATAAATACTGTAATGGTTTACATGAATAAAAATATTCTGATAGTCTAGGTCCTCCCCCGTACCTGACATTCTTTTTATATGTCTGAACCAACGGAGCATACCCTTTCTCATCTTTACATAGATACTATCCTATAGACCTGCTCGCTTTCTTACTACGCTGTTGCAACCTGCAAGTACCTATGTTTCGGGAATAACTAATTAGAATTTAAATTTCTGAATGCAATAACAAACAAACATACATAACATGTACATTTTGTAGGAATGAATAATAGATTATAATTTAACTTTTAATTAATATAAGTGTGAATCTTATCTCTTGTCACCCACATACAACACATACACTTGACACTACACTATTACACATAAGTGTTTTTGTACCAAACCATGTGGTATTTTACACAACATATGTGTAAATGTAACAATATCATTGCACCAGATCCCTTGCTGGGTAGACAGAGAGTACAACCTTCCAACAGGTTCTTTCCTTACAGACCTCTCTAGCTTCTTGTATCTAGTATGACAAATACAACTTACTTGAATTGAAAATGCACTGGCCTTACATGTGTTACATTCGGCATGTAAATATTATAAAACCCAACATACATGAAGATGGATATCCACAGAATAGCAGCTAAAAACACTATTATTATAGCTGCTCTGTACACCAACTCTTTTACACTCGTTATACTTGCACCAGTCTTCTTTTTATAACCCAAATATTGATTGATTACAAACGATTCTATTGGTTTTCGTATATATATTCTAAGAATCGTAAAAGGATTCATGTATTGAAGAACCGACATTTTTTTATTAAATTATTTTATAATCAAACTGACCAAGGAATAGCGGATCAAATTGTAGGTAGATTAACTGTGGTAAAGATTATGTCTTAGATAAGAAAGGGATAAATCCGGTTTGTTGAAAGAAATGTGGCAGTGAACGCTGTGCAACACAACGTAGATTATAAAGATAAGCTTCGAAGGATGAAATACAGAGGGTAATTAATACTGTTATTGTTATTGATAACGTAAAGGCCAATGTTTATATCGCTCATTCGACCCCTTGCTTGCTCAAGGCCTTAGCTTATCAGAGTTTGACATTTCCGTTTCGAGTTGCCATGATTTTAATTTAACCACCATGTATGCGATTGCTATTAAGGGGACTTTTTGGCGGGAAATCGAAGAGTGATGTTGTCAATTTGTTTTAATTTCCAAAACTTGTGTTATTTCGAATTATGATGTGTAATGTTGGTGGAATATTAACCATTATGTGTTCCTATATGTGCATGAGTGAAGGTAATTGTAACAGTGATAAAACGTGCCTTTTCGATTTCCCTCAAAACGGCCGTCGCAATTGGTATGTAAAGTATCCATCACTTTACTATCCAGGGTGGGGCACTTCATCAATTTCATTATCATCTTCGTCATCAAGTTCATTGGGTACTTGAATTAATTTAGAAATGAATATTCGTAAACTTTGTACAATGGCATAATGTAAACGCAATTGCCACGAAAAAAAAAAAGATTGATATTAAATGCACGCACGGAACGGTTTTCCGAAGTAGGTTCAATAAATATATTTTGAGACGAATTTTGATACAGCATAGTATCTAGATACTGTAGATTTTAAAAGAAGGGGTTAGTCCAATTATTACAATAATACACACATTATCTATAATTCCAAAATGTAGCAACAAAACCTTACGCTTGTTTTGACATATACACGCACACTTCGTTACACACAGGACGTAAAAATAGTGCATCATGAAACAAAAAAATAGACCTAAACTACCTATTCGGTTTATTTACAAATAACATCTTTTCAAAATATTGAAAGTATTTGATATCTAAATCTTTAGTTTGTAAAAATATGAAAATAAACTTCAATAACTAACTACTAGTTATTAAAGTTTAGTTTCATATTTTGCTTATTATTTTACTGATTAACGGAACGTACCATGTCAAAATGATCACAATGTCAATTGCGCGGTTCATTTTACTTATTGGCATCTTATTAAACATGCAATAGCAATAGCGAATGAACCAAAAGAGACATATAGGCTTTTTTATGTGTTAAAAAGAGATAGAGCTGAATAATATCACCATTCAACTAAACAACAAGTTCGGAACGTGATTTAAAAATAAGTAAAACAAAAATACAATTAAAAGAAATCGATTTAATTTAAATTTAACAATGATACGTTATCAAAATTACTTAGTGATATGTATACATACGCATCGAAGATTCATTTCGAGTACTACACGCATAATACCGCGTCCGAATCTTTCGGTGACTGCTTACCAGCCGGAAATTGTCGAGAAAGACAAATATGAAAATTGGGAGCGTCAAGAGCTCTTCAGAGCCGACCATTTGAGCACAAAGCCGACTTTTAGCATGGTCCTGCCACCACCAAATGTTACTGGAAAATTGCATTTAGGTTAGTTTTATATCCTGTTTCTAGCCGGTTTGAGGGATTATTGCTATCTATGCCATCACTGGCGTGATGATATAGATAGATAGACCTTAGATAGTCCTCGCCAGAGAGGCTGAAGAATTCCTTGGTCGAGGGCGTGTGCTCTATAGCCAAAATACCTACATTAGCTCTCCCCATAAGAGGCATCCCAAACCCAAATTGCAGTGATAGCCTAGTGCTTAGACCCTTGCACTGCAAAGTCAGAGGTCTCGGGTTCAAACCCCGGCATGCACCACTGTATTTTTGAAAGCATGTGTGGTTTAAAATTATTATCACTTGCTTTAACGGTGAAGGAAAACATCGTGAGGAAACTTGCATGCCTAAGAGTTTCTCGAAGGTGTGTGAAGTTCGCCAACCCGCACTGGGCCAGCGTGGTGGACTATGGCCTAAAGCTTCTCAGTTTGAGAGGAGGCCCGTGCCCAACGGTGGGACAGTTTCTTAATAGGGGTAATATTATAAGAGGCACACAATAATTACATGAGCTCACAATGGGGGAAAGGGGTCCAGTAAAATCTCATTTAAAAATTTGGGGGGGGGGGGGGGTGTCATAATTGAAAATCTAAAGTCATTTATTGATAAAAATAAATTATTATACCCATTATAAAAAACCTTAATATAAAAAAAAATGCTTTTACTTTAAAAAAGTATCCTGTTTTGTACACAAAAAAAGTCCATGGCTATTAAAAACATTTACTTCGAGAATTTAGTTTTCAACAACTAGAGTGTAAATCTCATGTAAGGGGAGGGAGGGGTCCAAAGTAAAAGAAAAACAGCTCACATGATTACGGGATGCCCTCTTACTATTATCCAAGGAGTTTGTTGCTCCTTGAGATGTCCTTGAGCTAGTTGCTTCTTGTGCCCTTCTGGTTTGAGTAATATTCTTTTATATTACCTAGATCAATAGTAAACTTTTTCAACTTCTTCTATGGGTACTTGTTTCTTCTATGGGAGCCTAACTCTTTCATGGGGGCTTATCTCTTCTATATTAGCCTATCTCTTCCATGGGGGCCTATCAGTTTGGTAGGGGCCTATGAGTTCTATGGGAGCCTTTCTTAACTTCTCCAATTGACTACTATAACTCAAAACTCAAATTATTTCTATCTATATCATCACACCAGATCCCTTGCGGGGTAGGCAGAGAGTACAGAGTTCCAACAGGTTCTTACCTTACATACCTCTCTGGCTTCCTTCACTCTCATAGTTCGTCTCATACACGCTCGCAAGTTATGGAGACTCTTCACTTGTCCATTATTTATTTTGTATAAACACCCCCAGGTATTTACAAATGGTCATATTTACGTTTTTGCAGCAGGCTTGTCTTTTTTTGTCTAATTCTCCATTCATACATACAGTTTTATATTATACTAAATTACTTATGCAATCTAGCTCCAGTGTAATGCCTAAGGGCTAAGATATAAGACTAATAAAAATATTTTTAAATAAATGTTATAATAAAAGGCTAGAGGATTCTGGGTGGATGCTCCCTCGAGAGCCAGTGCACCCCCAGCTCTCAGTCCGTCGACTAGTCCCACGTCGACGCGGTCGACAGGTAAGTCGAGCGCAGGGCATCCCTCCCGCCCCGCCGATTCCTTACCTCCTATCACCCAAACGGAGGTCGAAGATCTCATTATGGATCTCAAAACCAAAAAAGCCCCCGGCTCTGACGGCATTTCGAATCGCGTTCCGCGTTCGCGAAATGCCTGCCCGCCCAACTCATCTGCCTCTTAGTGGCCATATTGAACGCCGCCATGACGAACTGCACCTTCCCCGCTCAGTGGAAGGAAGCAGACGTCATAGGCATTCCCAAGCCAGGCAAACCTCGTAATCTCCCCGCGAGCTACCGCCCTATCAGTCTTCTCAACTCCCTGGCTAAGGTCTACGAGCGCCTACTTCTGGCGCGGCGGTTCGTACGGAATGTCGATCTCCACTCCGATCTAGGTCTCGAACCTATTCGCGCCTATATTAAAAAGGCGACAACACGACGCTTCGCGAACGCATCTACCTATGCGAATCCGTTAATCGTAGCCGCCGCCGACTACGATCCCAAGGTTTGTACTTTTCCAGGTCATGCATTAGCTGGTACCATTCAGGATGTAATAGTGAGAAGACAGAGGTCTCTGGGCTGCAATGTGTTATGGTTACCAGGGACAGACCACGCTGGCATTGCTACACAGGTAGGGCTCCACACTTTTATACAGGTAAATGCTTTTCGTCGGCGAAAGTGGATGTACACAGTACACCTCTGCCACCCCACTTGGGGAATATGGGGTTGACGATGTGTGTGAATGCTCGCCCTTCCCGAAGAGTGGGGACAGATATACTTATGATGTTCCCACAATTCGCCAGTTCTGTTTTAGTAATAATAATTATTCCGAATGCTCGGTGACCTCTACAGAGCATCTCAAGCGGGTCTTAAAATGAACATGGACAAAACGAAAATAATGTCTAACGTCCATGTCGTACCTACCGCACTCACCGTTGGGATCTCTACTCTTGAAGTTGTCGACGAATACATTTACCTGGGACAGGTAGTCCGGTTAGGTGGGTCCAACTTTGAGAGAGAGGTCAATCGACGAATCCAACTCGGCTGGGCAGCGTTCGGGAAACTGCGCAATATCTTCTCATCCAAAATACCTCAGTGCCTTAAGACTAAAGTTTTTTAGTCAATGTGTGTTACCAGTGATGATACTATATGGATCAGAGACGTGGTCTCTCACAATAGGTCTCATAAAAAAGCTCAGAGTTGCTCTGCGAGCTATGGACAGAGCTATGCTCGGCGTTTCTCTACGCGATCGAATCAGGAATGAGGAGATTCGTAGAAGAACCAAGGTCACCGACATAGCCCTTAAGATTAGCAAGCTGAAGTGGCAATGGGCGGGCCACATAGCGCGTAGATCGGACGGGCGTTGGGGCAGAAAGATTCTAGAGTGGCGACGACCGACGATCTTGTGAAAATTGCAGGAAGTCGTTGGATGCAGGTGGCATCGGACCGGTTACGCTGGAAAGCGATTGGGGAGGCCTATGTTCAACAGTGGACAAGTATAGGCTGAGATGATGATGATGAATTATTCCATAAATTAAGTGCTAACAACAGTTACAATCATAGCAAATAAGCACAAGTTGTTACTTACTATTTTATTATAGTATTTTTCACACAGGATGGGTACTGACAGTTCTAATTGCCAAACGAAATTAATATTTAATTCAATGGTGTTAAGGCAGAAAACCATAAGTATAGAAACGGGCATGCCTCTTATTGCATTGAATAAAGTATATTTCGTTCGGCAATTAAACTGTCAGTACCCATACTATGTACAAAATACTATAATTTATAGCAAAGTTATACTTTGGTAACTATGAGAGTTGAGGAAGCCAGAGATGTCTGCAAGGAAAGAACCTGTTGGAACTCTGTACTCTCTGCCTTCCCCACAAAGGACCTGGCGTGATTATATAGATAGAACGACAGGTTATACTTTTGTATTCAGGTGGTTTCAACTGAATGCAAATCTTCAAGGGCTAATCAAAAATCTACTTTCCAGGGCGTAGTAGAAAAACATCTGTTGTCCAAACAAACCCAAACCCGCCATGAAATAGGCAGAGAAAACTTCATAAACGAAGTATGGAAGTGGAAAGAGAAACATGGCAACACAATATGCGACCAGCTCCGTACCCTAGGCTGTTCCCTTGACTGGTCCCGACAGGTTTTCACCATGGATCAACGTCACACAAACGCTGTCAATAGAGCATTCATCAACCTCTTTACTAAAGGCTTAATTTACAGAAAAAAAGCATTAGTTAACTGGTGTAATGCTTTAAAATCTACTGTTTCGGATATAGAGGTTGACAATGTTGCTATAAATGGTCCTACAGAGGTTAAAGTGTCGAATTATGGTGATCCAGTGAAGTTTGGATTTATGTATTACTTCTCATATAAAGTAGTGGATTCCGATGAAGAAGTTGTCGTGTCTACAACAATGCCTGAGACTATGCTGGGTGATACGGCTGTGGCGGTTAATCCATTAGATGATAGGTAAGTTGAAAACATTTTATAGCTCATGTATCGCTGATATTGACTGCCTCGTTGGTCTAGTGGCAAAGCGCATCGCTTGGTGATCACGAGGTTCTGGATTCAAATCCTAGGTCGGACAAATGAAGATTTTCTAACGAAAATTTCCCAGTATGAGTCTGGAGTTGTCCCGGTATATGGCAATAGGCTCGCCCCCTATTACATGGGACCTAACATCGTCGGCGAAATGTGGATGTACGCACTACACCACTGCCACCTCCGCTTGGAGAATATAGGCGTGACAGTGTGTTTCTTGTGTTTGTATGTATCGTTGGCAAGGCACTGTACGACCGCGGTGTTCTGAGCGATCACCGAGGTTAAGGGGCGTTCGGCTCGGTCGGACTAAAATGGGTGATCGTTTGTGGCAGTTACATATTCGAGCGCCTACGTGCTTCGGAAAGCCTAAGCCGTTGGTATCGGTCGTCGTTAAGCCAAGTTGAAAGCCTTATAGGCGGCTTGGGAAGTTTAACAGCAGGTGGCCACAAACCTGAGTCCACCAATCCGCGCTGGGTCTGCGTGGTGGAGTATGACCTATTTCTCTCACCTCTATTTGTGAGAGAAGGCCTATGCTCAGCAGCGCGACAATATAGGCTGATATTTAGTATATCACTGCCCGAATATAATTCAAAGAAACAACTCTAAAATTTTAACAAGCTTCATAATTTAAAACAACTAAAAAGCTTATTTATCTCGTTCTTGCTTGGGTAAGGCTGCCCACTCCTGTCAGACTTTGCTTATAAGTCCCGACAATCGCACCAGATTTTTCGACATTCTGCTTTTATCACCTTTTTTTTCACCAAATTCTTGTAGGATGTGTGCGTTTTAATACTGTACTCTGTATGTTTCATTTTTGGTCAACAAAAATCGGTTACCTACTATCGGACGGGCGGCGTCAGTACGCACGAAATCACGAGATTGCGAGTTGAGCAAAAAGAGAAAAATATTTGTGGGTTAATGCAGACTTAGTCACGCATTCTTGCGGGGAAACCTGAGATTACAGAGTTCCAACAAGTTCTTTCCTTACAGAATTGTAATACACAAAAAGTAGACAAGGGTTTACCCAAGCATATGTATTGATTTTTTCATAAGATACACTATTTACTATCGTCTTTTTTCCTTCAGGTACAAACATCTAGAAGGTAAGCGAGTAATCCATCCATTCCGAAACACAACAATACCTTTAATATTCGATGAATTTGTCGACATGAAATTCGGTACAGGCGCGGTCAAAATAACACCAGCACACAGCAAAGTCGACTATGAAATAGGCAAATTTCATCGCCTACCGTTAATCCAAGTGATAAACGAGGAGGGCCAGATGGAGAACTCTGAAGAATTCAACCAAATGAAACGTTACGACTGCAGAAATACGCTGGTAAAAAAACTCGAGGAAGCAGGCTTATTAAAGGATGTAAAGCCTCATCAAATGGTATTACCTACATGCAGTCGTACTGGAGACGTTATCGACCATTTGCCAAAAGAGCAATGGTTTCTATCGTGCACAGAATTGAACAAAAAAGCCGCTCAATTAGTGAAAAGTGGAAAATTAAAAATTGAGCCTGAAAAATTTGTTAAATACTGGGTTGATTGGACTGAAGATGATAGAGATTGGTGTATATCTAGACAGTTGTGGTGGGGGCATCAGATACCAGCTTATAAGTGTAGCGTTGAGAAAGATATAGTTTGGATAGCGGCTAACGACGAAGCCGCTGCTAGAATGCAAGCTTCAAAACATTTGCGAACTCTTCCAGAGTTAATCAAAGCTGAAAGAGACACGGATGTCCTTGATACTTGGTTCTCTTCAGGTATCTACCCGTTCGCAACTCTAGGTTGGCCTGACAATTCCGTAGATTATAGGAAGTTCTATCCTCTGAATTTGATGGCTACTGGACATGATATATTAGGTTTTTGGGTCCACAGAATGGTGATACTAGGTTTAGAATTGACTGGTCAATTGCCATTTAACAAAGTATTGTTGCACGGAATTATTTGTGACAACAAAGGCGCGAAAATGTCTAAAAGTAGAGGCAATGTTATAGATCCCATTGACGTTATACATGGAATATCGATGGATAGACTTAAAGAAAAGAGTGTTGACATGCATGTGAACGGGATACTAAGTAAGGATGAATTAGAAAAAGCTTTAGCGTATCATAAAAGCAATTTTTCCAACACTAAAGGGATCCCCGAGTGCGGTGTCGACGCTCTAAGATTTACTTTACTTTCACAAGATATCAAATCTCATTTCGTCAATTTCGACGTAGCGATATGTCACTCTAACAAACTCTTTTGCAATAAGATATGGCAGAGTGTTAAATACACGCAATTGTCGTTTGACAAACTCAAAAGTATTGAAGGCGAAATAACTAGAAATGATCTCACACACTTCGATAAATGGATTCTGTGTAAGCTAGCCGATATGGTGAAGGTAGTAAATGGAGCTATGAATAGTAATGATTTTCATTTAGCAACTAAAGCAATAAGAACATTGATCTATAATGAATTCTGTGACGTTTACCTCGAAGCAACAAAACCAGGTTTTGACGGCAATGATGTTAAAAAAGGCTATGGTCATGCGCATACTCTATCGGCTGTCCTGAACACATCGTTACGATGTCTTGCGCCTATCATGATTTATTTGACAGAGGAACTAATACCAAAAATACCATCTTTTGAAAGAAATATTATACAGGAATTTAAAGATGGTTCAAGCAAATATTTAGAGTTCCCTCGGTTTGAAGACTTTGAAATTTGGAAAGATGACGTTTTAGAGAAACAGGTCGACAAAGTATTGAGGTCTGTGCGACTAGTCAGAGAACTGAAAGGTCTATACAACATTTCTACTAAAGTTAGACCATCAATATATGTTATGACTGCAGACACCAATCTTAAATCAGACATAAGTATCAACAAAGCTGTCTTTTTAAATTTAACGAGAGGTCAGAACATAACATTCGAAGCTGATACGGAGAAAAACTACGTAAGCGGAATTTTGGATTCCGAAACACAAATAAATGTTGAAATTATAGGTGAAGATGTTGAAAACACTATATTATCTGTTAGAAATAAACTTGCGAAGCGTGTAAAGAAATTACAAGACCATCTAGCGAAGTTAGAAGCTAAATTGTCGAGTGGACATTATTTAGCGAATGCGCCAGAATGGAATCAAATTGCTGACAAAGATAAGCTATTGACTAAGAGGAAAGAATTGGAGGAATTGCAAAGACTGATTTAAATTGTAAGATTTCTGTTAGGATGTATCGTCGGAATATGTTTAATAAGTTATTTATTGACTAAGACAGTACTAATCTGGAAAACCAAAAGGTAAGTGGTGATAAACTGATGTTAGAAAAAATATTATGAGTTTTATAGTGATTTAATAGAAATCTTTGTTAAGTAATGTTGAAAAAAGTGGATTTGCTATTAAATAATTTAGTGCTTTTAACATGAAAAGTGAACCATTGATTGCCAATAATGAAATGTTTACATTTGTTGTGGAACTGTTTACGAGCATTTAATTACATAGAAATAAAATGTTTACATTTCAATCTAAATTATTGGGTAATTCATTCAAATGTTTACACTTCACACAAACACGTACAAGTTTCATTAATTAATTGCGGTATAAAAGTGCTTAAAAGAGGGATAAAAAATGTTAAATTTGGAAAACTAAGTTTTCCTATTGAATTTGTGAAGCATTTATTTAATCGGGGTGTCTGAGGTATTGCGATTTTAATGTTACATATTACATACAAATTGGCGTATACCATTTTTTATGTAAATGTCATTTGTGTAAATGACAAGTAATTATAATGATTACTCAACCCCACTTGTCGTGGCAGAAGTCTGTTAACGTATCATTATTGCTGTATCTATGTTGTGTAAATTAGTAAGTTTAATTATTGATGTTAATAATCAAAAATGTTACCAGCAATAAATATAAATTGTTTATTAATATAAAAAAAAATAATAAAACGTTTTTAAAATTACAACTGACAATAAATTTTATTTTTTATTCTATTAATTGACTAACAACAGTTTTGGCTCTTTGGAACTGATTCAGTAAAATTTTACAATAATAATAATAGAAAAAAAAAACAATAGAGCCACACAATATCTCTGGTTAATTTATATAAAAGTTTAAAACGTAAAGATCTAACTATATCTAACTCTTCGTTGACAATGTTGATTTGAGAATTTCAAGATAAGCTAAGTAAACACCTGTCAAATAACTAGTACAGTCTACAGTCCGACAAGGATCTATTGGCCCGTGGATGACATTGACAGTATTGTAGTGTATTACCATTTAGTAAAATTGTATTACACCCAAAAAGATATTTTAACAGGTGTGTCCCTGCACAGTAACTAATTAAAAAAACTACTTTGGTAAATTTCATAATAAACGGCAACTCTGCGACTGTCATGTAGTGACATTTCACTTGATGACAGAGTTAGTTCCAATATTCCGCCGCCCAAATGGCCAAAAGATTCTTGTATTACTGTACTTACAAAAATTCACAGAGGTTAATCCATGCTTAAGCCAGTCATCTAGAAATTCACAAATTATAAAATGGATACCTATATCTAAAGTAAACAGAATTAATGCGAGAAATAATTGAGATAACATTTTTCTTACCAATTTGAGCGTTTACTTCACCACATACCAATTTATATAAACAGACATACAATTCCCTACAAAATACCGTGACTCACTTTTACCACGCCATCTGTCAATAAATGGCAACCTTTATCGTTTTTTCTAACCTGATTTATTTTTTCTCCCCTAAGCAAAGGAACTTTATACTTCTACAGCTGCAAAAGCGTCTAAACCGTCGCGCCACCTTTCGCGCGTCAACGGTAATAAAATTGATATGTTATGAATTACATTTTAAAACTAACAATTATATATTGAAGAATTTGGTTTCAATGGCCAATTATGAAAATTTCCACAGTCATAATCAGCGTTATGAGATCTAGGCAGTCTATTCATTTAAATTAGTCTGTGATTTCACATAGAAGTAATAAAGGGACTGTAGCTTATTTACAATTTAACATTAACAAATGTCTCCCAGTTGCAGAGACGTTCTTTAACCCTTTGAGTAGTGGTGGGCGATTATGAGATATACTAATGGAATCATTCGATTATGAAAATGTCTCTAGATATCTCGATCATATGCATTAGTAATGAAAGCTAAGTTCGATTACGCGCCACGCGCGGCGGCATGGCCGATGCGAATGATGCGATGGCACTTGGCCCGGGCTCACTACCCTGTTGTGCCAGCGGCGTACGCTCCTGAGTAATAGAGTTGTAAAAGTATTTTATACGCATCGGCCATGCCGCCGCGCGTGGTGCGTAATCGAACATAGCTATTGAATATTAATTCATTACCTACTAATGGTTATAATCTAGATATCTCGAGACATTTTCATAATCGAATGATTCCATTAGTATATCTCATAATCTCCCACCACTAGGTCAACAGCCATAAAGCAGTGGCGTTATCTCGTGATTTTTTAATATATTTTATGGTGTCAAATATTTTATTTTCGTGATATGGTAGAAGTGACTGAAACAGAAACGGCGGCAAGAAAATAAAGTATTTTTATAAATAAAATTATTTCAATCATATCCCGACAATGTAAATACTTGTTAATAAATTATATAATAAGTGATAACAAATTTTATAACGACGCCAATGATATGCAATTTATGTGGTTATAGCTCTATTATACCGTCTAAATGTTATTTTTACAAAACATAGCTAAAAAGTTGCCCATTTAAATTTAGGCCCGCCTCTCGAGGGGTTTAATTTTAAACATGAAATTAATGATTCATCTTACGATAAATCATTGCACAACATAAATTACGACAAATTGCGCACATTAAAACAATTAATTAATAATATTTATAATAATTTTAGCCCTGTTAAGAAACTGTCCCACTGTTGGGCACGGGCCTCCTCTCAAACGGAGAGGGTTAAGGCCATAGTCCACCACGCTAGCCCAGTGCGGATTGGCGAACTTCACACACCTTTGAGAAACTCTTAGGCATGCAGGTTTCCTCACGATGTTTTCCATCACCGTTAAAGCAAGTGATAATCAATTTTTAATACGCTCATGCTTTCGAAAAGACAGAGGTGCGTGCCTAGGTTTGAACCCGAGACCTCTGACTTTGCAGTCCAACGGTCTAACCACTAGGCTATCACTACTTTGGAAGTGTTAAGTGTACTTTTTATTGTGTGAAGTGTTCTTTTTATTCCTTTTTTTATTACCAGTGTGTACTGTATGCATTGAATACATTAGGTAGGCTTTCGCTCCAAAACGACTTAAATTGCACCGTGTATACAAGATGTAACATAATAAACGCAAGACCTGAAAGTAGTTTGTTTCAAATCGGCAACTGAATCGATTCCAACTATTTTTTGTTACATTTTTTTTTATTATCAAAAATTTCTGTTATCCGTTCAGTATGCTGTATTAAACTAAATTGAATTATCATTCAAAACAATGCTGGTATTTTAAACGCATTTCTATTACACACACATGAATATGCGCACAAAAGTTAATTATTAATTAAATTTTGTGGTTAATTTTGCTACCAAAGAGCTTAAGAAAATGGTAGAAAACTCCTAAAAATTGGGAGTTTGATTTTCGTATTGAATTCGTATAGCGTTATCCTAATTGGGGTGTCTGAGGTCTTGCGTTATGTGTTACACCTTGTATAATTTTTGTATGCCCACAGCCCAATTTACATTTTTCTCCGTCGTCGAAATGTGTGTATAAAACACCACACACACCTCCTCAGTAGTTATGCACACTCTTAATTGTATGCTTTACACTAGGATTGTTGCTGATGCAAGATTGTTAATCATCGGCGGATGCTTATGCTGATTCCAGTTATTTAAAGTGAAACTTTTATTAGATCGTTACAAACTTTTTGGTCTGTGCGTTGCATGTGCACATGCAACGCGCTCGCCAGAGCAGCCAAGGCCAATATGTTTCACTTTTACCGTGGTTTCATAAAACCACACGATGATTTTTAATTTGGAAACAATAAAGGACATTGTTCTGTGCCCATACATGATTTGCCCCAGATCCAACAGCAATGAAAAAATACTTGTATGATTTCAAATCACCCATAAATTCTCTTAAGACATTTATTATTAAACGGACAAGCGGGGAATCGGAATATTGCACAAAAAGTATTAGATTTTGAGGTTATAATTCAGTAGCCATTAATACATATGGGGTTATATTGTGTGTTGACATTCAGGAAATATGTCGGCGACTTCGATATAGTACCTACAATACCTTGAAATATTCATTTTAGATTGCAAATTGTCCGTTAGATACAGATATATGCCATAATTTTAGTAAGTTAGGGTACCTACTTTCTTCTGTCCAATCCAAACTAAAAAGCTTTTATTTTTTTATTTGGAATACTTCCATATTATAAGTTATCATGGGGGCGGCATTTTTAGGACATGTACATGATCTTACACTGTAGTAAATAGAAAAATTCACCAGAAAATATTTTTTACGGAATCATTATGTGTATTTGAGTCTGTCTATTTTTTTCAACCAGTGCATGTATGGTAAAGCGGTAACGGTGATTTCGAGCAAAATCATGCGCTGTTTTACTTCGGTTTTATTATTTGGATTTATGTGGATCCACCGGACAGGCTTGCAAGCCATGGTAACTCGCTTTCGATTGGTTTAAACTCTTGTCTTTGCCAACTGTACTTATCTATCTATATCGTCACGCCAGATCCCTTACGAGGTAGGCGGAGTACAGTTTCTACAGGTTCTTTCCTTACATACCTCTCTGGCTTTCTCCGCTCTCATAGTTCGTCTCATACACGCCCGCCGGTTACGGAGACTTGAGTTGCCCTTCAGATAAGACACGGTCTATTTGTGTCATGGTAAGATAGTCTACGTCTTCGCCGGTGCCTACATCCTTCGACTTTCGAATAGCTGTGTGTATTGTGTCCTGTACTAATTAACTTCCCTAAAGACTTCACCAATGTAAATCGGACATGATGTCGCCAGACACGCACACTCTCGAAACGTGCATATATAAAAGCGGCTAGTTAAGGTTTAGGCGGATTGTTGAAGCAACACGTTATACGATACGGTGACTGACGTTTAGCTGAAATTTAGAATATTTGGAATTTAGAATGTATTACAAGACTGGATTACGGCTTAATTGAAGAACGCGAAGCGATTCACAACGCGGACGTATTACAGTCCGACTAAACGTTGATCCGCCGTTAACCGAGTTCAGTTTTTTTTTAATAACAAGCCGTTAACTGTATGGCGGATTCTACAATTTAGCTATGACATATACACAATGATCATACTTAACCCGAAACCTACTAAACAACTATAACACAATCAGAAATGTAAACTGACTGAACTATACAATAACAATTTTATATAATATATTTTTATCTTAAAACAAAAACAATATAAGACTTAATAAGAAACCATAGACCATCTTATGACTATGATTTTAGCTTCTTTGGTATCTTCCTTTTGTTTACCTTTGCGTTCGATATGACTATGTTTTTCTTGCCAGAATGCAGACAGATGTATTCGTCACCCTCTATTGATTCTGAAAAAAATAATATTAAACTATGGTCAAGTCTGGTCCCGGTGGTTCGAGCGAAGGCAGCAAGCCTCATAATCTTAAGGCAGACAAATGTTTGACTCACAAATGTTTGTTCTTGTCACAGAAACTATAATTGACGGATAGCTTTTAGTGACATTGTTGATGTAATAACTTCTAGTAATAATGTAATACCAATTTGAAAATAAAATATATTATGTATCTCGCCGAGATTCACGGGCTTTACCCGGACCTTTGAAAGGCTTGCATGGGGACATGGGTCCAACACGTAGAGGCGCTTTGCGAGAAGTTTATGTTATGTAAGACACCTGCAGAGATCTCTTGCTGAAAAAAAAACCTTTAAAAAAAAAAATCTTTAAAAAAAAAAATCTTTAAAAAAAAAAGGTAAACGGACTTCAAAAAGCAAAAAATAAATATTTGAAGTCGGTGCTGGTTGGTGCAGTCGGTTACTTGGTATTGACGTAATACCCATAATATCTCAATTTACACATGCCTATTGTTTGTCGTTAAGGAGTTCCCTGGTGTATCTTCTAAGTCCAAGGTCCAATGCCAATGAAATTAAAATGGGACCACCGCGGAGCTATACTGAACCCAATGCAAAAAAAAACATCAAAATCGGTCCACAATTGACGGAAATATCGCTGAACATACATAAAAAAAAAAAGGATACATGCAACCGAACATAGAACCTCCTCCTTTTTGAAGTCGGTTAATGAAGAAACATAACCAGCGAACTGACCCCGGCAGGTGCAAGGACTATTGTAAATTATGGAAAGAAAACAAGGTTTACATAGTAAATGAGGTTTGATGGACAAAAACTGGACTATTTCAAAGGGGACGGACACCGGCCATAATTAGTGATACCCAATTACCCGTGGCCGGCGGTGACTCGCCGCTTACTAGATGGGTCCCTCAAACGGTCGTCCTAGGACAACTGAGGGCAACACCGGTGTGAGCGGCTCAGGGGTAAGTCCTTAAGCTGCTCCCCCCATACGAGAAAAATCTTTGTGTAACCCACTAATGTTTTTCTCGATCTGGGTGTTTGTTTTGCTTGTGAAATACATGTTTGTAAATTACCCACAGTACAGGATTCTTTAGTCAACTATTTTTTTTAAAGCCAGAACAGAAGACAATGTGTTAGACATCTGTCTATCCTTTGCTTTTACAATATATACAGTTATATAATATCAGCCTATACCATTCCACCGCTGGGCAAGGCCTTCCTTCACACATCGAGGTGATAAGCATCCTGATCTCACTCAATTCTCTCTCAGCTTTTATCAATCAATCAATCAATCAGCCTATCGTAGTCCACTGCTGGACATAGGCCTCTCCTAACACGCGCCATTGCACACGGTCCCCCGCCTTCCGCATCCAGTCCGTCCCAGCGACCTTCTTGAGGTCGTCGGTCCATCTAGCTGGGGGCCGTCCTACCTTACGCTTACCAAGTCGCGGTCTCCACTCTAGGACACGCTTGCTCCATCGGCCGTCGGTCCTTCTGCAGATGTGACCAGCCCATTGCCACTTTAGCTTACTGAGTCTGCGAGCTATGTCTGTAACTTTGGTTCTTTGTCGGATTACCTCGTTACGAATTTTATCCTTCAAAGAGACGCCGATCATAGCTCGCTCCATAGCCCGCTGTGCGACTTTGAGTTTGTGGACTAGTCCCACTGTGAGTGTCCACGTCTCGGCCCCGTAAGTCATAACAGGTAGAACGCATTGGTTAAAGACTTTAGTCTTCAGGCATTGCGGTATAGGCGAAGCGAAAACGTGACGTAGTTTGCCAAATGCTGCCCAACCCAATTGGATCCTGCGGTTGATTTTATGATCTTCCAAAAATATTTTAACTAGGTATACAAACATCCTTTTGATTCAGTAACAGATTTGCTCCTACTGACCTGATTAAGAATAGTGTGATTAAAAACCGATGTAAGTTGAAGGGTGATGTGGTGACTAGGATTGAGAGAGGTGTTGAATTGGTATGGGCATGTTATGAGGATGATTGACAGATGGCTAACGAAAGGAATATATCGAACAAGTGTGAGTGAGGGTCAGAAGAAGAACCTTAAAAAAGGATCAAGTGCACAACACTCTTAGTCGACGGAATTGCATGAAGATTCGTACTACTACGTTCGTAGAATTGTAAACTCCGCCTACCCCAGTGAGATACTCAAGGTGTAAGGGGTATGTATGTAAACAGATTTGAGATAAAGTAAGTAGAAATATTATTACAAACGCATCTGTTTGATATTTTTGAGCATTTCTATAACGATTGTAAAATGAAGTAAAATAAAAGTAGTCTTTTTTATAAACTATTTATTTAAATATTTCTTGTCTATATTTCCCACGGCTGTCGCTATTCTGAAATAAAAAAAAAGTTATTACATTAATAACAGTTGTCATGCAACAAAAATGTAATTTTTAATGTACAATTGAAATTAAATTTTGCCTTGCAATTGAATTTTGCCTTGTTATTGAATTTTGTCTTGCAATTGAATTTAGTCTTGCAATTGAATTTTGCCTTGAAATTTAATTTTACCTTGCCAGAACTTCCATTTTCTGCTTTTTATAAGATTGTTCGAAGTCATATCTAGCTCGTTTCAAGTCCACCAACTCTGTTTCTTGGGCAGCTTTGAAACAAAAAGAAATAAAATAATTATTAAATCAGCTCTTACTGTGCCACTCTATCGAGCACAGCCTTTCTCTCTCTAAGCCAGGTGGGAAAGATACTATCATACAACGCGGATTGGTGGAGGGGGCAAAAATACGGTTTGGAAGAGTACTCAGGGCGGAAATCCTTGCTTAACTATTTTGTTACATAATTTTGAATATTTTTTGATGCTGTTTTTAAAATAATGCTTCTAAAGTTTATGGTGTACCGTCTTTGTCAAGTGGGTTAACAGCGTGTTAAAATTATTAAAGCTCCGTGGGTAGGGCTTGTAGTAACTATTAAAGGTTTCGCCATATCGCCATAGACGACGCTGCGTGACGGTAGCCTGACGGTGGCGCGGCTTGGGAAGTTGTAATGTACTGAAATGTACGGGAGACGCCACACAGCGCAGCCACGCTCGGCGCGGCTTGAGAAGTTGTAATGTATTGAAATGTACACGGAACGGCACACAGCGCAGCCACGCTCGGCGAGGCTTGGGGGAGTTGTAATGTACTGAAATGTACACGGGACGGCACACAGCGCAGCCACGCTCGGCGCGGCTTGGCGAGTTGAAATGTACGGGGGACGCCACACAGCGCAACTCCGCTCAGCGCGGCTTGGGGAGTTTTAATGAGCTAAAATGTACGAGAGACGCCACACAGCGCAGCTACGCTCGGCGCGGCTTGAGAAGTTGTAATGTACTGAAATGTACACGGGACGGTACATAGCGCAGCGGCGCTCGGCGCGGCTTGGCGAGTTGAAATGTACGGGGACGCCACACAGCGCAACCCCGCTCAGCACGGCTTGGGGAGTTGTAATGTACTAAAATGTACGGGAGACGCCACACAGCGCAGCCACGCTCGGCGCGGCTTGAGAAGTTGTAATGTACTGAAATGTACACGGGACGGCACACAGCGCAGCCACGCTCGGCGCGGCTTGGCGAGTTGAAATGTACGGGGGACGCCACACAGCGCAACCCTGCTCAGCGCGGCTTGGGGAGTTGTAATGTACTAAAATTTACGGGAGACGCCACATAGCGCAGCCACGCTCGGCGCGGCTTGGCGAGTTGAAATGTACGGGGGACGCCACACAGCGCAGCCACGCTCGGCGCGGCTTGAGAAGTTGTAATGTACTGAAATGTACACGGGACGGCACACAGCGCAGCCACGCTCGGCGCGGCTTGGCGAGTTGAAATGTACGGGGGACGCCACACAGCGCAACTCCGCTCAGCGCGGCTTGGGGAGTTTTAATGAGCTAAAATGTACGAGAGACGCCACACAGCGCAGCTACGCTCGGCGCGGCTTGAGAAGTTGTAATGTACTGAAATGTACACGGGACGGTACATAGCGCAGCGGCGCTCGGCGCGGCTTGGCGAGTTGAAATGTACGGGGACGCCACACAGCGCAACCCCGCTCAGCACGGCTTGGGGAGTTGTAATGTACTAAAATGTACGGGAGACGCCACACAGCGCAGCCACGCTCGACGCGGCTTAAGAAGTTGTAATGTACTGAAATGTACACGGGACGGCACACAGCGCAGCCACGCTCGGCGCGGCTTGGCGAGTTGAAATGTACGGGAGACGCCACACAGCGCAGCCCCGCTCAGCGCGGCTTGGGGAGTTGTAATGTACTAAAATGTACGGGAGACGCCACACAGCGCAGCCACGCTCGACGCGGCTTGAGAAGTTGTAATGTACTGAAATGTACACGGGACGGCACACAGCGCAGCCGCGCTCGGCGCGGCTTGGCGAGTTGAAATGTACGGGAGACGCCACACAGCGCAGCCCCGCTCAGCGCGGCTTGGGGAGTTGTAATGTACTAAAATGTACGGGACACGTCACACAGCGCAGCCCCGCTCTGCGCGACGGCAAACGTAACGAACGAACGTAGCCGAGCGCTTCCGTCGCGCGCCGTCGGCTATTTGACCATACCTTAAAATGCCTAAAAGACACCGGTCAAACACTACGGGCACCAACTTTCCTTATATTTCCAACCCTTAATACCCAGTCAAGATACACAAATAAGTTATCAAATTATAGATCAACCAAAAACAAAACGGACCATATTGTGGCACATAAATTATACAACGTAAATATAAATTAATTATATCTACGCCACATCATTTGGTGGATCTATAACTAAAGAGAATAAGTAGGTAAGTAAATAAATAATTAAAAAACTGATACTTACCATGATTTGAAATCGATAAGTATCTTGTTGCTTGTATAGATAACCACAGTAACCACAATATGTCCGTTGTAACATAATGTAAGGATTAATAGGGAATATGCGTGTTTTTTTTTTATATTTTTATACGATAGATTACATCAATATATAACTGTAAAAAAAAATTAAAATTTTGAACATAGCAAACTAATAAGAGCACTTTAAACGCCCGCCATTTTGGCGCGCTTGGCGTGACGTCAAAGTCTATAATAACAATCAATTAGTGAACAGTTGTAGAAGTATTTTATTCTGTAATTTATTTTGTATTTTGCGACTATTATACGATGGAACAACACTGTGTTGTGCCTAGGTGTAAACATACAATAAGAAATGCATCCGATAGGTGCGGACATAAGGAGAAAGTGGTGTAAAATCAGAAAAAGAGACATGGTATCTCGATCAACTTGCTGTGAAGATCACTTTAACGTAAGAATTAACTTAAATAATTTAAACTAAAATTTTGTCTTTCTGTAAATCGACAACAAAAGATAACAATAAAACTAACTCAATAGCAAACATCCAACAAATATGAACTTGTTGACATTTGTATTGTAGACTTTGACGTCATATTCGATCTGACCAATAGCGTGGCGTTCCAGATACTTTGAATTTCCCACTCATTTTTTGTACTTTCAATAATTATTTTCTTAACAAAAAAGTTATGTTATTAAAAAAATATTGGTATGGACATTACTCTAATGCGATAAAGTTTGAAAAAAAAAAAATATTTGACCCTTATTTGAATTACACGCATATTCCCTATTACTTTATTCCAAAACTAGAATAATGTTTTAATATTTAAATTAAACTTTAATTAGTAAAGCAGAAATAACACGATATTTTTTACCATAGTATTATGTATATTACCTACTATAACTACTTTGTTATGCATTTGGTGTACAATAAAAAATATTCTATCTATCTATATTATAGTATTTTTTCATAAAGTTAAAGCATAAAACCATAAGTATAGAAACGGGTCATGCCTCTTATTGCCATTGAATAAAGTATAATTTCGTTTGGCACTTAGAACTGTCACTACCCACCCTATGAGAAAAATACTATAAAAAAAACGTAGCTCTACACTAGGAATTATTCCTGTGCCGTGAGTGCTTTTACAAACCTGAAAATCACATGCACACACACTCAGACAAAAGCAAATATTTGTGGGTCACACAAAGATTTGTCCCTTGCGGGAATCGAACCCTTAACCACTGGACCAAGCCGTCCATCGAAAAATCTACACATGTTTGTAACAAAGAAACTCAAAAAGTACTGGACTGAATTAAAAAATTCTTTCACCATTAGTATGCTACATTATCCGTCTGTATTAGTATGTACCCTTGGGATTTGTCAACGAGCAATGGAGCGCAGCATTCTTGGAGTCAAATTAACAGATCGTATCAGGAAGTCGATCCTGCGCTCCAAAACAAAAATCGCTGATGTGGTCCAATCAGCTGCAAGGCTCAAATGGAACTGGGCTGGACATATCTGTCGCATGTCGGATACGCTATGGGCAAAATTACCACAGTGTGGATCCCACCAGTCAGGAAACGAAGGCGCGGCAGGCCCAGAAAGAGGTGGCGAGCTGGACTCCTATAACAAGGATTGGCACCGGCTTGCACTAAACCGAGATGAGAGGAAGAAGGGAGAGGAGGCCTTTGCCCTGGAGTGGGACAGTATAGGCTTATAATAATAATAATTATCCGACGGTAACATAGGCTATATTTATTACTAGAAAAAATTAGGGAACCATACTAAAACTTTTTTCAAAAGATTTTTACCACCCGTTCAAAGCCGGGACGAGCCGCTAGTTATACATAAAAATAAACATATTATTATAAGGTTGGGATTTTGTAACAGGGTCTATACACTTTATAATGCTTGAACAGTGTATAGAAATTTAACATTCCTTTTTTTGCTCATGAGGTAAATCCTACTATAGGATTCCTGATAGCCTTAAGGAAAGCTTATGTAGCCTGATCAAAAATCCATCCATCTTCCCTATTGTAGTTACCAAACTCTTTTTTGAACATTTATATAGAGAAGATGGCTGGGTGCATCTATCGACTTGCAATAAAAACCAAGGTATAACAGTAAAAAAAAAGGATCAGACACCGACCTCGCCCGTCATAAAGGGGCTGTAAAGTCCCCGCGGCCAACAGCGTAGATCAATCACACACACACTCGCACGCACGCACGCACACACACACACAAAGTTAAAAAAAAAGGCATTGATAATAATTTCCGCCACCTCAATCATTCTTGTGACTGTGGGTGCCGTAAATCGCTAGAAGTGTTGGAAATTTAAAAGCTTGAAAATTAAAAAAATATCTATCTATCTATATCATCACGCCAGATCCCTTGCGGGGTAGGCAGAGAGTACAGAGTTCCAACGGGTTCTTACCTTACATACTTCTCTGGCTTCCCCCACCCTCATAGTTCGTCTCATACATGCTCGCCGGTTACGGAGACTCTTGACAGAACAGAAACAGATATACAATGCGAAAGTGAAAGGATGTAGATACCGGGGAATACCTAGACTATCTTAAAAAATATACCACTATAAAAAATGTCCCATTTCTTGTTACGAGTAGTTCGATACTAATATTATAAATTTCAAACTAACTCTGTCTGTCTGTTTGTCTGTTACCTACTCACGCCTAAACCAGTGAACAGATTTTGATTAAATTTGGCATGGATATGCATTTTGGGAGAAGGGTATAAGCTACTTTTTATCCCAAAAAGAACTCTTAAGGGTGTGAAATAGGGGATGACAATTTGCTTAAAGAACCCATCGTTATTCAAGTTATGCAGATGAAAATTCATACATGGACCTTTAGTAACGAATAATGGACTATGTATTTCGGTGTTTTTGATAAATCATCTCTCAGGGAGATAAAACACACTATACCAATTATATCAAATCACAAAATTACCGCATGCACAGCCGATTTTTTTTTTTTAATAACGTAGCCCCACTCTAGGAGTTATTCCTGTATGATGGGTACGTTTGCAAACATGAATATTCACATACACAAATACCCAGACCGAACAAATAATTGTGGATTAAACAAAGATTTGTACCGTGCGGGCATTAAACCCGCGGCTATTGGACACAGCGGGTGGAGCAGCTTAAGCTGTTAACCACTGCGCTAAATCGTGCGTCAAGGAGTATTTGCATATAACTAAGAAGTCAATATCGTCTAAAATTGCTTAATGATAAAATATTTATTTAAGAATTACTTACTCAATGTCGCCACATCTGTAGAGAGAGTGATTGGCACCCTCTTTTGATTTTCATGCCATTTTACATGTTTCACAAGGCAGAATAGATACTTGAAGCGTTGTGAGCACTTTGCGCATGCATACATCATCTCCCCATTTCCTTTAGCTATTTTGGGTTTTTGATTAACCTTCTGGTCTTCGTCATCTTCGAGTTTATCACCGTGTTTTATGACACCGCCTGGTAAAATCTCTAGAGTGGGCCATCGGTTCGGAGGGCTTCTTTTTATGGTGATTCCTTCATCTATTTCCTAAAACAAATGATTAATATCATTAAATCTGTATTTACCAGTTATTAAGAGCTTGCAACTTCGCTCACTCCTTACCATGACGTAAATACGAAGGGAAGATGGCCTAACAGATTTTATAGAATGAAATGTGTCGTTGCGCAGGGTGGCACAGGGCGTGATGGACGTTACGCCCAACCCACATTTGCATTTGCCATCTGGCGGAGACTGGAGAGACCTAAACGGTTCGTTTATGTCAATGTAACTTGTAAGTTCAATTATTTTAGGATAGATGGCATTTTTAATTAAGTATTCTAATAAATTACGAAAAAAATACTTACAAGTGCAATCTGATATTATTTGTGTGATCAGAATTCCGATACAAGTAATTCTTGCATGTTAAGATACAACACTTCATTTTAAAGGTTTTATTTGTAGTAAAAAAATATTTCATAGCTATGCAAGCTCGAGAGGACGTGTGAATTGAGTGAGTAGCGATGACAAACTGAGTTATGCCACGCCCACCACGACGACGTCATTGCTTTTATGAAATCAAAGGGCTCGTTAGCTTAGGCCATCTCCTTTTCATATTTACTTCATGCTCCTTACGGGACAAATCTTTGTGTGACACCCCAATATTTATTCTGGGTGTTTTTGTATGTGAATTTTATTTTTGTAAATTTACCCACCACACAGGAATAAATTCTAGTGTAGGGCTGTGTTTTAAGAGAAAGATAAATAAATAAATAGATAAAAATCTATTATTATACCATGCCTAGTTCATGGACTACACACCCTACATGTTTTCTTTTTCTTTTTTTTTGTATTTTTCTTTTTGCTGTCTAAATTTAAACTAGTACAATTTTACGAGGAACTCAAGGGAATTGCCGTTGAGGGCTGAAATACAGGCTATGCTTAGTTCAGTCTCAAATGCTAACACTTATGTGTACATTCACCTAAGATTATATTTGTGTAAAAATGTACTGAGTTTTTGAGAAATAAACATTATTATTATTATATATGTGTTGGAATACTGTGTATTTAAACAACCATATACTACTTATAATACGATAGTAAATAGTAATTCAACTTGTTTCCCATTTATGAGATGACTTAGACCTATTTATTATCTTTGCTTAGACATATGACAGGCCTTTGCCTAGCAGTGGGACAGTTTAGGCACAAAATAATAAGTGTACAGAAGTCAAGCTAAATACAACGCGTGCTCGAGCAACGCACACGTAGACATCGCTCACAGACACGATATCTCAGAAGGACCCGCGCCGAAAAAGCGAACATGAGATTGTGGCCTTGTAATATTTTTACAATTTATATTATTTATTGTAGTATAAGCTGTGTAAGCCTAGTGTTCAAAAATTCACTAAACCTTTCGAACCGCTAGATATTTTTTTAGGTTACGGTTATAAATTTTAAGATAGTTATATCTTGTTTCAGGTGAACTGAGTGGTTGAGATTGATCCATAGAGAAGTTTTAATAGATTCAAGTTACCTTCATGCTCTTGTGTGTGAAGCTCATTTTAGTCCCAACCCCATTATAATAATAATAATAGGTATAACAATGACATTAAAATTGAATTTCTGTTCTTCCTGTTTTATTCTCAACAATCATTCAAACAACTAGATACGAGTACCACTACCATGATAGTTTTTACGCATAAGCCAGAGTTGATAACCCTAGCGCGACCGCTAAGCGTAGGTATGAAAAGTGAGGTACATACATGAGCTTGACTTCGGTACATTATTATTTTGTGGTTTAAGCTGCTTTATAAGTATGTGAATCTATTTTCATAATAGGCTATTCATATTTTAACATCATAATTTTTTTAAAAGAATATTTGTATGGGATTTGTTTATCATGGATGTATGTTCAGGGATCATTACTTTATTCTTCACATACTAAATTGTTTTAAGATTAAACACCATCCTACTTTTATAATAACCACAACTGTTTACATTTTTATTACACACACACATATCTTAACAACTGAATAGACAATAATACAATTTAGCAGAGATCTACATTAAAACCTGAAATAAAACAAACTTTACAAATTTGGTCACTATACCTAATTAAACAGTAATTTTAGATAGTAATCACCACATAAATAGCGCCAAAAAAAAAAACAAAAAAAACTTACCACAGGTATCTCAATAGGTACTTCCATTGGCGGCTCCAAAACTTCAGGGACAATCAGTTCCCCACTTTCACTGTCATCGTCAACATCCTCTGACTGAATAGACACCATACTGCCTATGTTTGAATCATTATCAGTATCCACAACGCACTCGTTTTCATACTCCATATTATCTGCACAAGCCTCGAAGACCTCATGTCTCTCAGGTTTTGGCGGGTCTGGAGACTCTGAAATCCTCTCTCTTGAAGGCTGGACGTCCTCCATACGTACAAGAGGAACATTATCTAGTTCATCATTCTCCAAATCATTAGCAGACATTGTGAGCGATGTCTACATCAAAACATTACAATTATGACTATTTCCATAGCACTTTTATTACGCAATCGATGTTTTTTAATAAAATATTATCGCTTAAATCTAGTTTAACGTTTAGAATAATTGATCTAGGTAGTGAACACATCAATTTTTATTTAAAAAAACCATAACGATTTACAAATTGGAGCAAATGACATCGACTGATTGCTGTCTATGACGTTTAACTTTTTTTTCAAGGACAAAATCTTATTTCCTTGTTTGTCTATGGAACTATAAAAGTATATTCTTGTAGTATATGTAGGTACTAAGTATAACTTAAAAAATACAATATTTATTTAACTTTGTTACTAGTTTGTGGTATCTCTTTATATTCTAGAACAGGACTGTTTAAAGCTTCCTAATAATTTTAACAATATTTATTTGGAAAAATATAAATAAGGTGTTAGTTTCTGCAGCCCTCCAACCTATTAAAAAATTTATATTGGCCCGAGATCGTCTAGATTGGAAAGCCCTGTTCTAGAATATTATTATACGAGATTCTTTAGGGAAGACGAGATTTTTGTGTTTAACAAAGTGAATTTCAACTCGTTCATGTTCTTTCCTTACAGATTCGCTGGCTTCCCCCACTCTGCTCCAGAATATTATGATCTTCTATATCTGTATCTTCACGCCAGATCCTTTGCGTGGTAGGCATAGAGTACAGAGTTCCAACAGGTTCTTTCCTTACATACCTCTCTGGCTTCCTTCTCTCATCTTACTTTATCAATTTGCTTGAGACGACTTTCAAGTCGTCACAACCACTCATTGAGTTCACCGTCACGCCTACGCAATATTTTAGTTAACAGTGCGATCAAAAAGAGAAGATAATAATTAAATAGGAAGTTCGATTTACAAAACCATGGGGAAAAATCCTTTATACTTGTTTTGAGGAGTAATTTACACGATGGCTTGGTAGAGGTGTTGGTGAGAGCTTAGGCTGCTCCGCTCATTGGATCAAGTAGTCACGGGTTTAATCCCCGCATGGAACAAAGCTTTGTGACCTAAAAATATTTGTTCCGGCCTGGGTGTTCGTGTTTGAAAACAAAAAACATCGGTAATTCCTTTAGAATATTTTTATTATAGAAAAGGAATACATCAACAAATTCTTCTCTCAACAAAGCTTATTTAACACGGTAAGATTTACTTTGCAACGAAAACAAGGGTGTTAATGGGATTTCAGTGAAGTAGACATCTATCTATTAAAACAGTTTAATAGCTAGCGTAAAGTAAAATAAATACACAGACGATCGTAGAACCGACTTCAAGAAGGAGGAGGCTTCTTGAAGTCGGTTTTGTGGAAGTGGGAATTTGTAGGTACCTATGCTAATAATTGTTTTCTGAACCAGTAACTAGATCATAGTTTGTAAACATGATAAAGAAAATACAGATGAATTGCGAACCTCCTCGATTTTCCAAAGTCGGTTAAACAAAACAATAGAATGAGAAGTAAACAAAAAAAGACGAGCCTGCTGAGCAAGCAGTTTCTTGCCGGATCTTCTCTTTATTGTTTTTAATTGACAATTTGCAATGCAGTGTTTGATGATGATAACCTTTATCCCTTTAACCCAAAAGCATTTTAAAGCAAACAATTTTTTTACACATACAGGATATAAAAATAAAAAAAAACTTGGACACATTTTATGTATTCAAACTTATAAGCCAGGGTTCGCACGGGTGATTTTTCATTGTAATAAAGCGCTGTAAGCGGTTCCCAAAAATGTACTGATAGCCGATTTTTATTCTAGCGCTTTACAAACGCGCGTTGAATAAGCGCTAGTGCGAACGAATGGTAAACCATTGGGTTATTATGTTCTTACTACAAACTAGAGAAGACGCCTCAACTACATTTTTGTAGCACACGTTAGAGTGCACGCACACAAGTCACACACATATAGGGGTGAGAGTGATTAGGTCATACTCCACCACGCGGACGCAGTACGGATTTGTGAAGGCAAGTTTGTGGTCACCTGCTGTTGAAACTTACCAAGCCGCCTATAAGGCTTCTAACTCGAATTATGTAGTAGCCGGGACCAACAGCTTAACGTGCCTTCCGAAGCTTTGTGTGTGTGTGTGAATGATGTACGCTTTTGGCCGCGGGACCTTTACAGCTCACCCAACAAGAGAGCGAGCGTGCAACCACTACGCTCGAGCCAGAAGGGCAAGGGGGCAACTAACTCAAGGGCGCCTCAAGGAGGAACGGCCTCGGCTTGGGCAGTCGCTATGGGGGAGGGTGTATACTAGGTGTCTCGCAGTGGTGCTCCGCACCGGCCGGCGGACAAGGGATTTTTTGAACTCGCCGGCGAGGTCGGTGTCTGATACTGTGTGCGGTATCTGTATGCGAAAGAAGGGATGTAAGGGCATCAGGAGGGTCGGTAAGAACATGCTACGGACGGCGGTAGCGGCTAATACGAGGGGAGTTAGATTTGTAGTCGTCGGCGGCTACGATTAGCGGATTTCTATGACTGGACGCGTCCGCGAAATATCGGTTGTCGCCTTTTTAAAAAAGGCGCGCATAGGTTCGAGACCGAGGTCGGAATGGAGATCGACATTCCGTATGAACCACGGGGCTCCGACGGCTTTGCGGAGGAAACGGGATTGGTCTATCGATGTGAGAGCGGGCGGCGTGCCCGAACCCCTCACAAGCGTACGTCATGATGGGCCGTATACAAGTTTGGTGAAGTGTCACCTTATTCCTAAGCGACATTTTACTCCGTTTGCAGATCATCTGGTAAAGAGCACAAAGGCTGCTCGGTTACGGACTCGCTTGATGTGCGTTCCTTCCGAAGCACGGAGATACTCGAATATGAACAAGCCACAAACGGTTACCTATCTCACCTTGGTGATCAATCGGTAAGAACACCGCGGTCGTACGAGCGCCTCTCATACGAGAAACATAAGATCAATGAAATCCGAAACATCCGCGCTAGCCTCGCAGATGTGAATTAGCGCTATTTTTTGTTCAAAACACCTTCTCTAGTATACATTACATAATAACTCAATGCCATAAAGCTTCTCTATTCAGAAGCAGACGCGCCATCTTGATAATTCCATTCGTGCAAAGGGAAATACATTTGCATCAACGTTTCATAAATTTCCACATCAATAGGCATGAATGTACAGAAGATGATCCTATCGAAGTCTTCTTGTTCTTCCAGAAACTTCCTCGCAGTACGAAGAGCTATATGGGCGGCGAGCCTGTTAGGAAAACCGTAGATACCAGTAGAAATGCATGGGAAAGCGATTGTTTTTAATCTGTATTGTTGAGGGTATGATAGACACTTTTCGTAGCAAGACTGGAGTTTGGACGGAGACCCATCTTGTGGTCCAACAGTGTGGATCACATCTGAAAAAATGAAACAATATAATTATGGGATGCGCCTTACACCACATATGTTGTTAAAAATGTTTATGCTTTGAAATGGGTAAAAAATATATAAATAAACACCGGCACGCTGTTATAATTGTGTTCCGTGGTCACGCCTTTATTCACCAGGCAGGGGTAACAGGTGTACTCTGTACACCCGCATATTATCAGTCCCACTGTAATAACGGGCGAACCTATTACCATTATAAAGGGCACAATTCCAAACTCCGGAAGGTGACTGAGATTTTTGATGTGTAACATCTTACCTCTCGGTTGCTGGATATTTTTTGTGGGAATGATTTCGGAAAAGGGACGTAAATGTGTTACAGGAAACCGGGGAAGCGCGCTATTTGATTTGACCAATGAGCGCGCGTGGTGGCGGAGAGATGGCTGTGAGATGGTGCCAACAGGAAACCGGGGAATCGCGCTCTATTTGATATGACCATTGAGCGCGCTTTGTTTGATTTGATGCGGATCTTTTTCATAGTAGGATGGGGAGTTGTAATGAACTGAAATGTAGGGGAGACGCCACACAGCGTAGCTCCGCTCGGCCTGGCTTGGGGAGTTGTAATGTACTGAAATGTAGGAGACGCCACACACCGCAGCCTCGCTCAGCGCGGCTTAGGTAGTTGTAATATTCTGAAATGTAGGGGAGACGCCACACAGCGCAACCCCGCTCAGCGCGGCTTGGGGAGTTGTAATGTACTGAAATGTACGGGAGACGCCACACAGCGCAGCCTCGCTCCGCGCGGCTTGGGGAGTTTAAATGTACTGAAATGTACGGGAGACGCCACACAGCGCAGGCCCGCTCAGCGCGGCTTGGGGAGTTGTAATGTACTGAAATGTACGGGAGACGCCACACAGCGCAGCCTCGCTCCGCGCGGCTTGGGGAGTTTTAATGTACTGAAATGTACGGGAGACGCCACACAGCGCAGGCCCGCTCAGCGCGGCTTGGGGAGTTGTAATGTACTGAAATGTACGGGAGACGCCACACAGCGCAGCCTCGCTCCGCGGGGCTGGGGGAGTTTTAATGTACTGAAATGTACGGGAGACGCCACACAGCGCAGCCCCGCTCGGAGCGGCTTGAGGAGGAGAGAACGGCTATTTGACCAAACCTTTACATTTTTGACTTTTCTCACAGCTTCTCAACTGTAGAATAAAAATGATGCACTAAGTAAATACTTAAATATAGTGCAACAAGGATGTTTTGGCCCGTGGGTGACATTGACAGGGGGGCATTGGTGTGAAATTTGGGTTAGTATTATACTTATACTGCCAGGGAAATATTTGAACAGGTGGGTCCAAGGCACGGTTAATAATATTATAATAATAATATTAGCCCTGTTAAGAAATTGTTGGGCACGGGCCTCCTCTCAAACTGAGAGGGTTTAGGCCATAGTCCACCACGCTAGCCTAGTGCGGGTTGGCGAACTTCACACACCTTCGAGAAATTCTTAGGCATGCAGGTTTCTTCACGATGTTTTTCCTTCACCGTTAAAGCAAGTGATAATTAATTTTTAATACGCACATGCATTTCGAAAAGACAGAGGTGCAAAGTCAAAGGTCTCGGGTGCAAACCCAGGCAGGTTTGCACCCGAGACCTTTGACTTTGCAGTCCAACGGTCTAACCACTAGGCTATCACTGCTGCGCACGGTTAATAAGTAAAAAAAAGAATTTGGGTAATTTCATAGAGAACGGAACCTCTGCGCTAGTCATGAAGCGACATTTCTTTTGATGACAACGTTTTCCGATTGACGGGGGAATCCACATTGTATAACTGTAAAAGTTGACTCAGACATGTTATAGATACAAATGTTAATATGTTAGAGTATTAAAGCAAAGGGCAGCATAAGAGATCCCAAAAGAACGACGTGCACTTGAGAAGGCTCAGCCCCAAAAGTAAATTAAGAAAAGAATAGAAATGTGCCAATGATGCATTTGTATAGATACACAATATTCTATAATAATTTCTGGAACTTACATTTTGCTGGCAAGTTGTAACCACTGGTTACTTTGGCATCTCCTGTCGGGCATCCACCAAGACTGTTGCACTCCTCCTATTAATAAAAAAAGGTAAAATTATACTTCAAATAATAAACACACAGCCACGCCTATATTCCACAAACAGGGGTGGCAGAGGTGTACTGTGTACAAGACACACTGTTATCGTCGAACAAGACTAATAATATCTATGAAAATGAACTATGTGAGTGGAGGAAGCCAGAGAGGACTGTGAGGAAAGAACCTGTTAGAACTCTGTACTCTGCTTACCCCGCAAGGAATCAGGCGTGATGATATAGATAGATAGAATATCTATCAAATATTTTATATGTAAAACTGATGTGTATTAGTCATCATGATATGAACATAAATCCAAAAGAAGGATGTGGCAGGAACATTGTGGCAGGATTTTTCAAAGGGAAGATCTTCCAGCCAGACGGGTGTTGGGTCTGGCGGGGCCACTCCCCCAGAGTTGTTGTCGGAAGCTCGAATATATGCAACGCGTAGTACAAACTCATATCACCTTTCAGAGATGTATGGAGAATCGTTGTTGATTTAATATCTGTAGGGCGCCGCCATCGCCATCTGTGGGTAGGTGGTCAGGGGTTATTCCCACCCGCTCCACCATTTTGTTCCCAGTGGCTCCACAGATAAAATTGACAGTAATTTTAATTTATAAAATCTTTCCTATGAGCTCCAAAAGATTATATCTATTACATTTTCATCAAATCTTTAGTTTCCATAATTTTTTTCCCAAGATCTCCACGGATTTTTGTTAAAGCGATATGTAGACGTTTTCACTTGAAGCCGGTGGGAATTTTTTTTGCATACCTAGCAAATATTTTGGGGCGGTAGGGAACGAAAAAGGTAGATATGGCTACATTATTTTTAAATAAAAATCCATGCATCTGCTGGGAATAAATGATAAAAATTAATTTTAGAGAACAATAGATTTGGGGTGCATAGGAATAACATCACAGCTTTGTACCAATGCGTAGAGGTCACTACAAGGAGTTTAAAAAATCATTACACATCTTTAATATTTGATTAAATTAACCAATATTTCCTTTGTTAGTCTAGCTAGAGAAACAATTTCTCTCCTGCATTAAAATTCAAGCTGTTAGTTTTAAAAATCACCTGTAGTAGGGGCCCTGCAGCTCTATGGATAGCACCATCAACACCTCCACCAGCAATCAAACGGGAATTAGCAGCATTTACTATTGCATCAATCTGAGGAAAAATGTTGTATGTTAACACAATTAGGAGCTTACATCGCTGCATGACCACAATGTCCTTAGTGAACCAATGTTAAGCAACTTTTGGCTGGGTCTAAGATGAGTGACCATTTAATATTTGAATGTCTCATTGCTGTATTATGGCAACCCAATTTGTATTTTTTTTTATCTGAAAATAAGACAGTTCTCTTCTGCCCTGGATGCCATCATGTATACATAGCAGGCTTGTCTTAATTCCAATTTTTATTAATCCGGTAAACTTTTATAGTCCACACATTAGACAGTTGAATCCGTTTACTATGATTCTGACAATATTGACCAACTGCTTAATAGGACGAATTGCAGTCCGCAAGCAGGCTGACAGCTTAGATCATTCACACACACAATGTGAAGATAAGTTCCATATGAACTTCTATGAAACAAAGTTTGATAGAAGTTACGCTTATTTATTATATCGCTTATTGATTATATCGTTTATTATGACCTATTTTTAAGAAATTGTATTGGTTTCTTGTGTAAAAAGTACAAGTTTATTATTCCTGTCTTTGATTAAGTTAAAAAATATTAAAGTTCTATAGATACTTATATTGTGTAGTAATTTTTCTCTCAATTACTAATAAAAACAAAAATATATTTTTTCTAAGATTACCCTTTGACTACAAGTGACCGAAGACTATAAGGGACTGTATGACAGTCACTTATAGTCTTTTTCAGGAGCCATAGGTACGGTGAAGTTTGGGAATTGACTTTTCCAAAAATTTGGTCATAACAAAACTGAATGAAATAGAATCAATTGAATATCGTATCGAGATAATTTATAACGAAAAATGAATCGATTTTAATAACAATAATTTAGGAACATAAAGAAAACAAAATACAATTATTTCATGATTTGTTAACGAATTAAGGGATTGGTCAAAAATCTTCTGATCTATGAATAAAATATCAATTTTAATATGACAAGATGGCGCTAATTCTTTATCTATGAACATACCATGTTTTTCAGTTGGATACATAGAATAATATGCAATCGATTTTGTACTATTTTAAAAAACAATTTAATGATTACAAAGATTTCATCGTGTCATTCCTAAATCGCAAACCGTTCCAATTTACATATATGAGTACCTAATGAAGCTTAAGTATTTTAAATAATTATGCAAATTTATATACTTATGATTTAAACATAAATTAAAATAGATTTTTTTGTTTAGTGTTATATCCCTTTTATTTTTCTGGATTCCTTATTTTAAATATTATTGAATACAATATGCATGAAATGGGATTTGATCAAACGTCACGGGACCCATGTCTCATGAGAAAGACGTATTTGTCATTTCCCTCTGATTTGAAGCAGGTTCTACTGTACATTCTTTTTTCTATTCTTCATAAGGCTTTCTAAGCAGTAGGTACTGATTACCACTTAATGTGGCAGTTGTTAAGACAAATTAGTAGCCTTATATTCGGCTTGATAAATTCCAACAGCAGGTGACCACAAACCAGCCTCCTCCTATATGTACTAGATCTGCATGGTGACCAAATCATCTTAACCTCAATTTGAGAGAGGGCCTTAGCCAAACAGTGGGACCGTAAAATCTGATTTAATTATATTGCCTGGAATTCTTTGTTTGGCTACTTTTTTTAAAGATGTGTAGTACTGGTTACTGATTTAAATAATTGAAATCCGATATGGCAGAGCTTTAGCCAACAAATATTAAAAAATAATAATAATAATATAAGGACAAGTCAGGAGTCTCTGTAACCGGCGAGCGTGTATGAGACAAACTATGAGAGTAGAGGAAGCCAGAGAGGTATGTAAGGAAAGAGCCTGTTGGAACTCTGTACTCTCTGCCTACCCCGTAAGGGATCTGACGTGATGATATAGATAGAATAATAATTTTACCTCCAATTTTGTAATGTCACCTTGAAAAATGGAAACTTTTTCCGACAGCACCTTATTTTTTTCAGGATTTAGTGTAATCTTCTTAAACTCATTGACGTCATCCAAATTGTGTTTTCTTGCTTCTATACCTTTGTTTTTTAATGCGAATATTCGCCAGGGGTCAATACTATTGACGGGCACGTAATCTTTTTGTTTGTAGAGTTGCCTTTTTTCGTCTATCGGCAAACTAGCAATTTTGTCCTTTTCAATTTTCCACCTGGGTTCTGGTGCCATTTTCACAATTGAATAATAACGTGATGTCGAAACAATAGGGGAACAGGAAAGTTTATTGATGAAATAATAAACCGGTACCGGTGATATCATTTTAGGGATGTCAAAATGTTACTAAATAATGACAGCAACATTAGTCGATTTTACTAGTACCTACTCGTATACAGTCATCGAGTAACAAAATTACAAACTGATAACTGCGTTCGAGTGATTTTAAATATTATATTTTTGTCTACCTCTGCTAGTGATCAAATGATTTTGGATTACAATTCTAGATGAAAGTGTAGTTTTCTTATTGAAAAATTATCGTCCGGAGCCTGGAACTGTGTATGATCGCAAAAGACACTCCCTCTATTACATTAGATCCTAATATCGGGGGATATGTAGGTGTTTACAGTACACCACGACAACCCCCGCTTGGGCGATATAGATATTACGTGGTTTAATCTTACTTTAATTTCATTTTGAGGTTTAGGCTTACCATGCACGACGAAAATGGGCGTGTTCTGGAACCCAGTCCGTACTTAGTTTAATTTAGTTAGATAATCAGACTACGTTCATCATTTGCGTTCTGGAGCATTGGATTTTGTACACTGTTTAACCCATACCTTTAAAATCCATGTATTAAACAGTGGCACGATATCTTAGACCCTTATCTCCCTGAATATCTTTTTTAAACTTGGTGTAGGAATTTATATAAGAAATGAAGATAGCAAATCTTACCAAGTAGTGTGGCACAAAATAAAAAAACTTTCTTTGTCTGAAAGTGTTCTCAAATGTTAATATTTGATTTAGGACGTCATAATAAATGAGTCTTGCGTTAAAATTAATTTCATTACCTAGATATTACCTAGAAATTAGTATTATTATTATAGCCACATCCCTATCAAGTTGATGATGAGTTGACCTCATTGATCTTTGACTCGAGTTAAAAATAATAGTGCGATTGCGAAGCCCAGTCAATAGTAGGTACCTGTTGGTACCCAAATGGCAGTGTTAGTCAAAAATCAATTAATTAAACAATTGATAATTAACAATTGATCAATTTTAATTGCAGTGTTATGCAATTACAATTGATCAATTGTTAATCGTGTTATGCACATTTAGGATTAAACAATTAATCATCAAAAAATACATCGTCGGCGTAATGTAGGTGTTAAAAGCAAACCTAATGTTGGCGAAATGTGGGGGGTGTACAATTTCCACTTCTGCCTGGTGTTGTAAGGCTTCAATCGAGAGTACCTACCTACCTGCCTACTACCTGCCTACTACTTGCATACTACCTGCCTACTGCCCGCCTACTACCCGTCTACTACCCGCCTACTACCCGCCTACTACCCGCCTACTACCCACCTACTACCCGCCTACTACCCGCCTACTACCCGCCTACTACCCGCCTACTACCCGCCTACTACCCGCCTACTACCCGCCTACTACCCGCCTACTACCCGCCTACTACCCGCCTACTACCCGCCTACTACCCGCCTACTACCCACCTACTACCGGCCTACTACCCGCCTACTACCTACCTACTACCTACCACCTACCTGCTACCTACCTATCTTTCTATGTATATATACAGCTGACCGCATCCATGCTTGCTGTTCGAATCACGATACTTGCACGCACACATACAACCGCTTTACGCTTTTTCCTTACGTGACGATTTCTGCCAGCTCACTCTACTGTAAGCTGCGTAAAATCACTTCGTTCCAAAAATATTCTTTTGTGTCCCTTTAATTGTTCATTATTTAATCGTAAATATGCATAAAACCATTAACAATTGATCAATGGTAATTGCAACATTTAGCAATTACCATTGGTAAATTGTTAATTGTGAAAACCTACAATTAACAATTAACTTTTTAATCGTCAATTGGAATTTTTTCTGGGATTAAAATTTTAATTGTTCTATCCTAGAATTGAACAATTAATCAATTAGTGCCCAACACTGCCAAATGATGCATATGGTACCTTCATTATTTGACTCCAATCACGATTCACACACGCACGAGCATCGAACACATAATTTGACGAACGCCCAACAGTAACTTTTCGATAAAATGTTAAAAGATAAGACATATACAAGGTATAACATAATAAACGCGAGACTTCAGACACCCCAATTAGAGATTTGCTTCATTAATTCAAAACGAAAACCAAATTTCCAAATTTAAAGGTATTTACCCTTTTTTTAAGCACTTTTATACCCCCAATTAACAATGAAACTTGTACGTGTATGTGTGTGTTTTGAGAAATACCTTTTAGCAATGCATTTGAAATCTCCTTATTGCTATGAATCAAGAAAAAATATAGTTTATTACAGCGCACTGAAGGAGTGAAAACATCTTTTGCAAATTAAAAAAAAATGTAAGATACATTAAAAATTGTTGGAATCAATTCAGCTACCGATTTAGAACAAACTACTTTCAGGTCTTGCGTTAATTATGTCACAGCTTGTAGACGACGCCTTAGCCCATTTGTTAATAGCGTAAGCCGCTCTGCCCACTGGATCGAGTAGTCGGAGGTTCGATCCCCGCCCGCGACAATCTTTGTGAGACCTATAGATCATGAGTAATGTTTTAAATTGAGTAAATTGTAATGTGTAAAACCCTTAAAGCGATATAGGTACTTCGTTGATATTGTATTTACTGCTTCTGCTTCCATTTGATTATTATATGCTGCCTGTTTTGACTTAAACTGCCAATGATCAAGTCGAGGGTAGCTCGGTCGCATAGAATCTCATAGATAAAGAAGTTGGTCAATAAACAATATTTTCCCTTTATTAATAACCGGCACATTGATACAGAATTCTTATAATGATGATCTATTAGACCAAAATTTGAAATAGACATCAAAAAAATGTATAGTAAAAAAAGGTTTTCTACTGTGTTCTTATATAAAAGGTAGCAAAGAATATTCTGTATCCATATCATCCATGCCAGATTCTTTACGGGGCAAGTAGAGAGGACAGAGTTCCAGCAGGTTCTTTCCCTAGAAACCTCTATAAGAGCTAAGCTTGCCACCTCTCAGTGTGAATTCGCTAATCGCTTCGTTTACGAGGAGAACAAATAAATTATTTTTCATTATAATTTAACTTACGTATCCAAAGAATTCTCACAATTTCTTATAACTACTAAATTGGGTGATAATATTACGTGTGGCTACTAAAAGGAAATAAGTCAGTGTCGTAATAGGGCTGCGCAATAAATAACAGCGTTTAACGAAGATAACAATTGCGCACGATATTCGTTTTTTTTTTTTAAATATTTGTAGACCATTATATTAATGTAATGATTAAACAACCTTCCAATAATAATAAACACGAATGTAATGATACATCTTTTTATATTTTCGAACTGAATCGTTATATAAAGAAATGAATAATTTGACTTTATCGCTACAAAACGATATCGCTCCATTTGCATTGAATATTTCAAGTACGATATACCATTTTCTTTTACAATATTAGTATGTATTACTAGTATTTTTAATATATAATAATAGCACGAAATTGAAATGATTAGGAGTACTGCAAATCTAAATAGCCAATAATAAACACGAATTTAACAAAACAAACGTCATGTTCTTTCAAGTAATATATTATACAGAGAGAACACAGTGAAAATTATTTAGAGCATGGCAATTTCAATTAAATAACAAGTAACAGTTACTCAAGTAGCGTAACAAAACTAGACGTCATACGTCATCTAACCTATCGTATCCCATCACTACACCAATACCAATTGCCAAACGGGATTTCTCCACGTAACGCGAGTGTGCGTTATATCGGATTCTATTGTAATTTTTATCAATTACCATTTTTCCGTCGGCAATGATCATATAGAAAATAACTCGGACAATTGTACTTTCTATAGAAGCGGTAAATTAAACAATATCGTCCAGGTTAGTACTCAAATATCGTGTTACAATTCTGTGTTAGTTTTCTGCTTTGCAGTCACACCGGTCTTTGTTAGAATAACTAGTTTTTTGTAGTAAAATGAGTTTTGAATTTGCAGGATGAGGGCGTTAGGGCTTCTTCTGGTCGCTGCGCTAGCGTTTACCGGCAGTAACGGTGTTGATAGGAACAATTTTAAGACGTGCGATCAGTCTGGATTCTGTAAGCGACTGCGGCCTTTCAAGCCTGAACAATCTCAATACACGCTCAATTTAGACACAGTTCTGGTACATGGTAACGTTTTGAGCGCAGAGGTGACCACTGTGGACACATCAACTGAAAAAAGAATAACATTGGTAAGGAATGTTTTTATTAAAGTTAGTTATTGTCCATGGTATTACGGCATTGGTAATTGGCAGTCTGCCAATTTATTTTTGATTTAAAGTTGTTTGATATGCATAGAATTGCATGTTTGTATGTAACTCACTGGAATTATTAATGTTAATAATTAGTGAGCCAAGTTTGGTTGATATCTTTGTAGATTGGAGGTTAGATTATGTTAATTATCTAAACAAAGGGAGTGAAGATTAATCTTGTTGATTGTGTTATTCTTGACAAAATTGATGTTATTGCACATAGTATTCAATAAAGATGCATATATACTAAACTTATCCTGACAAGATTTGACTTTAACATCCCAAAAAAAGGCTTAAACTGATTTAAAGCACTTAAGTCTTCAAGGGCTTTAATTTTATATAAAAATTGAAACAATCTGAGCTGGTAACTGCTTGAGTCAAGAAATCCCTCAAGACTCAAGCCAAACAAAACCACTGGTAAAGGAACCTACAGTTTTTTGTTTGTGTCTAGGAATGTTTACTTGATCAATTATATTAAAGTTTGTCTGATTCATTGATGTTGTGGCAAAGCACATCGCTTGGTGATCATGAGGTCCTGGGTTCAAATCCTAGGTCAGACAAATGAAGTTTTTCTAACAAAAACTTCCTAGTATGAGTCCAGAGTTTGGAATTGTGCCCGGTATATGGCAATAGGCTCGCCCCCATCACATAGGACCTGACAACGTCCACGAAAAGTGGGTGTACTCAGTACATCTTGGCAACCCCTGATTGGGGAACATAGGCATGACAGTGTTTAATTTATTTATTGATTTATTCTTCATGCACGTATGTACATAGGTGGACTTAATGCCTGGGGCATTTTCTCCCAGTCTACCTTATCTGCCAGTCTATGTTAATTTAATTAAGTTTGTGTTTGAGTATGGGGTTATTTTTTCTTAATTTGAACATGTATTATAGGGAAGGAACTTGACTGCATTGATTTGTTAAAGAACTATGCTAATTTTATTAATATAGAACAAGCTAAGCTAGCTATATTTTTTTAACATGCTTTTATTAGCTTGACCTTTATTATAATTATATTAGCATTGTTAAGAAGCTCTCCCACCATTGGGCATGGGCCTTCAAAGACTGAGAGGGTTTAGGCCTGTTATATGGTTGAGTTGTTTACATGGATTTATGAGAATTAGAATAGGGTACTTTTCTACTTTGTTAATTAATAATGTGGATTAAGTGGGTAGATAAATAAGTTGATAACATATGCACTCTTGTGCAATAGGTACCTAGCAAAATACATGAATTACATTGAGTTGGTGTTTTACTAAAGTTCAGGACTTAATAACGTCATAGTCCAATGGCTGGCCCAGTGCAGGTTGGTGCCAGACTTATTCAAATAAGTCTGGCACCAACCTGCACTGGGCAAAAAACATACATTAATGTAAAAATGATAATAAGGAAAAAAAACTACTGATCTCCTTTTATTTCATGTTACTGCACAATTGTAATAATCTATGCAATCAGATCACTCAGAATGGTAATAAAAACACTTCTTCACTATGACCTTGATGCCTATTGACCATTTAACCCACAGGTTGTCCCAAGAGGAGGCAGTAGAGGTGTACTGACGATTTAGCACAGTGGTTAAGAGCTTAAGCTGCTTCGCCCACTGTGTCTAATAGTCGCGGGTTCGATTCCCGCACGGGACTAATCATTGTGTGATCCACAATTATTTGTTCAGGTCTGGGTATTTGTGTATGTGAATTTTCATGTTTGTAAACGCACCCACGACACAGAAATAAATCCTAGTGTGGGGCTACGCTTATTTAAAAAAAAACCCTGTACGACAATTATTCGCCGATGATTTGAGGCCCTAATTTATTACAATACAATTCGAAATTTTGGTTGCTATTAGGAATTTTTCAATAGAAAAACTACACTTTATAATTTGAACCTAGGATCTTGTGACCATTATGCATATTATATGCCACTAGAGCAATGAGAAAACATATAAGATTGGGTTCAATCTCTGTGACAAAGCATGCCAGAGGTTAGGGATGGATGGACTGAGGCATTTGGCATCTAGAATTCATTGTTATTTCGAAGTACCGTTGGGGGACTGATTTAGTTGCAATTAAAATTTAAATTAATAGATAAAATTATTTTTAAGACCCTTATGCAGCAGGTAATTCTGCAATTTAAAACAACCAATCAATATTAAATGCATATACAACATTTTGTGTCTATGCTGTTGACCGTTGTGGAATTCCTTCGTCTGGAGCCAATCCTGGGTGTACAATCAGGTCATGCTTACCATAAAAATGTGTTGAACATCAGAACCAAATAAACAGGTTAAATTTAAACTCCGTAGGATACGAGCAAGATGTTTTAATTTGGCTTGTAAGATTTGACTTAAACTAACAAATTAACAAACATTGCAAGCTAATTAAAGCTTGTAAAAATTGATATATGTATATATATATCAGCTGTGTGATCACGAGTTCCTGGGTTCAAATTCTAGGTCAGACAAATATAGAGATTCTAACGAAAAATTCCCAGTATGAGTCTGGAGTCTGGAATTGTGGTGTCCAGGGTGTTATGATGGAGCTGGAAGGAGAACATAGGAATTCCTCAACTAAACAAGATTCTACCTTCATTGTGTATTGGCTATAAAATTTTGTTTTGTAAAAAAAATATTTTACGTTTTGACTGCCTTGTTGATCTCCTGGCAAAGCACATCACTTTGTCATCGGGAGGCCCAGGTTTCAATTCCTAGGTCGGACAAATGTAGTTTTTCTAACGAAAAATTATTAGTATGAGTCCGGAGTCTGGAATAGTCTATTTCATGGGACCTAACATCGTCAGCGAAAAGTGGGTGTACTCAGTACACTTCTACCACCCCCGCTTGGGGAATATAGGCGTGACGGTCATTTTTCGATCAATTTTTACAAGCTTTAATCAGCTTGCAATGTTTGTTAGTCTGTCTTGTCGCTGATATATGTTGTCGTGCTGCCTGCGGTACACTGCAGGTGTATAAATAGCATCCTAAGTGCTGTTTTAATAGACTATACCATATAAGTCATTTTAACTTCTCTGTTTGTCCAACAGGCCCACTATGCCTTGAGACTATCAGCTCTGCAAGACGGCACCTTCAGAGTGGAGCTGGATGAAGCTGACCCACTGTACCCAAGGTACAGGACACAGCTGGCTCTGAATGGAGAACCGAAGAATGATGGGTAAGTGAAAAGTTAAGTTAGGGGGAAAGGTGCGGTTTAGTGCATGCAACACTGATATCCAGTTTTGGCAGGATTGTAAAACAAATTATATATTAGCCCTGTTAAGAAACTTTCCTACTGTTGGGCATGCCTCCTCTCAAACAGAGGGTTTAGGCCACAGTCCACCATGCTGTGCCAGTGCGGGTTAGCGAACATCATACACCTTCGAGAAACTCTTAGGCATGCAGGTTTTCTCACGAAGTTTTCCTTTACCGTTAAAGCAAGTGATAGTTAATTTTTAATAAGCACATGCTTAAAAAAGGCATAGGTACGTGCCTGGGTTGGATCCCAAGATCTCTGACTTTGCAGTCCAACAATCTAGCCACTAGGCTAACACTGCTTCTAGAGAACAAAATAATTTGTATATACAGCTTGCAAAATATCGGTGGCGGTTTATTTACTAGCGCGTTTATAATATGTAAAGTTGAATGTGTATTTAACTTATTTTTTTTAACGATTATTAATTTATGGCCATGCATAACGGAGTGCTTGTCCCAACGCTGTTATATGGCAGTGAGAGTTGGGTATGTAAGAAGGAGAACGAAAGCAGGATAAATGCGGTCGAAATGCGATCTCTGCGGAAGATGTGCGGAGTCACGCTGACCGACCGTATTCGTAACAGCGTAGTAAGAAAGCGAGTAGGTATGAAAGATAGTATCGGTGTAAAGATGAGAAAGGGTATGCTCCGTTGGTTCGGGCATATAGAAAGAATGCCAGAAGAAAGAATGACAAAACAGATATACAATGCGAAAGTGGAAGGATGTAGGTGCCGGGGAAGACCTAGACTATCTTACCATGACCAAATAGACCGTGTCTTAGCTGAAGGGCAAGTCAAGAGTCTCCGTAACCGGCGAGTGTGTATGAGACGAACTATGAGAGTGGAGGAAGCCAGAGAGGTATGTAAGAAAAAAACCTGTTGGAACTCTGTACTCTCTGCCTACCCCGCGAGGGAGCTGGCGTGATGATATAGATAGATAGATTAATTTACTTTAGACTCTCACTTATATTACAATTATTACTGTTTCTTACGACTTCGCCCGAGCACCTATTTGTATCATTCTGTTTAAATTACGTGAAAAAAACAATGCACTGTAATTCAAACAGAGGACTTTACCTTAACTTTGAGCAAAGTGAACTTCTGTCCCCAAAATCAGGATCTACGACGCGTCACTGACGGCCATTTTATCATTATCTTCGAACGAAGGCCTTCCTTAAAGATTGCCTCAACAACCAGCTTTGCGCTCTCTACATCCAGTTTTTTCCCGCAACCTTTGTCAGGTTATCGGTCCATCTTATGGGAGGCCTGCCTTTGCCTTCCGGCGTATGGTCGCGTCGTTTTGATACTTTATCACGGACGATAAAATCCAAAAAATTATTTGATTTCGTCTACTTACCATTTATTAACACAAAATCATTATTTTTAGCTTGAAACTCTTGTCCAACGAAAACGGGAAGCTCACTCTAGCCAACACCCAAGGCCACAAAGTGATCATCACCTCGGAACCCCTCAAATTGGAATTCCTGACAACAGCCGGTGAAGTTGCGGTTGTCTTGAACGAGAACAGCCAGCTGCTGGTGGAACCACTCAGGGTAAAGAGGGAACAAGTGGACGATGAGGAGGGCAATGTTGTGGAAACTGTGAGTCACTTTTGTGTTTGTTTTGCTTTAGTATGTTGGTGACTTGTCTTGTGTTGATCGACAATTGTAGGTTAGTCTAATAGTCTATCATATGTGGTCATCAATTGAGAAACTGAAAAAATCCTATCAAGCAAAAAGCTAGGAAAGTTTCAACAACCAATACAAATACAATAACAAGCAGCTACAATGGCGATGGACCAATAATTATTTGAGATTTTTGGTGCCACTAGTTCTACAATGATGATGGTACTTCCTACGATTAGTATTAGAGACTAACCAAAAAGCTAGGCTGTTCGTGTAGCTGGTAAACCAATCACTCGTCATTGCAATCGGATCGTTCGCAATTGCTATTGGTTACTAGTGGTCAGTCATAAATCGCCTGCAAAATCACATAGGCCCTGTAAGTTAGTGAAAACAGTCAGTTGTTGCTGGAACTGCTTAGGGTAAAGAGGACCCAGTGGACAATGAAGAGGGCAATGTTGTGGAAACTGTGAATCGCTTTTATGTTTGTTGGGCTATACTTATATTAGTTATTTGTCTTGTGTTGATCAACTATTTCAGGTTTTGTTTTAATAGTCTATCATACGTGCTTGCCAATCGAGAAACTGGCCAATCCTTTGTAGCGAGTACCTTTTCAATGTTCTGCCATCCAAAAAGCTAGAATTTATTATCATGTAATTATGTTTTATATAGCTAGTGTATGTTAGTGTCTTGTCCGTTATCTTGATCAATTATTCAACTGCTCAAGTTAAATTTATGCAGCAAATACCATTATAATGTCCTACCAACAGATCAACCAAAAGGCTAGAATTAGTTAGTAACCAATAGCGATTTCGCACTTATATTAAAAAGGCGACAACCCGCTACTTCAGTTGAGAGAACTTTATTACTCATAAAAAACCTTACAATTCACGTAGAATATGACCAAAGAACATTAAAATAAAGATAAGAAAAAGGTAGTTGATCTTATAATTACAAAAAAATCAATGATCCCTAGAAGAAATGTATAAATGTTGCATTATTATTGTGGATAGCACATACTTAATTTTATTATTGTCACTATTTATTATATTGTTAAAGGTTCTATAACCTTTCGGTATTTAAGTTTTTCTAAAGTAGGTGAGAAATGATGTATTTGTATACGTAGCCGCCGCCGACTACGCACCTGACCGCCGACCTTGCCGCCCGCGGCATATTCTCACCGACCCTCCCGATGCCCTTACTTTCCTTTCGAGTACATATGCCGCACACAGGATCAGACACCGACCTCGAACAAGGTTAAAGAAAAACCCCATACCGACTCCTCAAACTGAGGCCGTTCCTCCCCGAGGCGCCCTTGAGCTAGTTGCCCTTCTGGCTGGAGCGTAGTGGTTGCACGTTCGCCCTCTTATCTGGTGAAGCTGTAAAAGCCCCGAGGCCAATAGAATAGAGCATTCTCACACACACACTCACGCACGCACGCACGCACGCACGCGCGCACACGCACGCACGCACGCACAAGCAATATGTACTTGTACTGGGCTATTAATGATATGTGTTTTGGGTGCCGTTAAGTCCTGCAATATTGATGGTGCATTTAAAGGCTAATATTGGTTGCACAAATGTTGGTTTCGGTCTGTGTTTGTGTAAGTTAATGTCATGTTTATAAAAGCACCTACGATAGGATTATTACCTATTGCGGGGTTAGGTTCGAACTTTATAAATAAGTGAAGGAAAACAGCCGTGTCAACATATTCGGCATCGTAGTTAGCAATTATAAGTTGAAGGAAATAAAAATTAATTACAACTCATAATCTTTAATCATATTATGACTGATTTTTCAATCATTAGAAAAATTCGAAATTTTTTGGGGGCCGATGACATCCATTCATCCATTTGTTCCTCTTTCACACAAAAACTACTTAACGGATTTTGATGAGATTTTACAGTAATATAACTTATAAATCGGAATAACATATCCTACTATAAATGTGCAAGTTTGTATGTCTGGATATTTGGATATTTACATGTTTGGATGTTAGTTAATCACTCAAAAACGACTGATCGAATTTGGATGAAATTTGGCACACATATACTTTTAATCTTGGAAAAATGTTAGGTTGCTGTCTAAAGTCGACGCGGACCAAGTCGTGGGCAGAAACTAGTAGTATGCTATAATTTATAAAGATATTACACAAAAGCCGCGGGTAACTGGTAGTACAACATAAACATATTTTAGTTATTTAAATATACATAACAGTTATTATAAACTGCCTCGTTGGTCTGGTGGCAAAGCGCATCGCTTTGTGATCACGAGGTCCTGGGTTCAAATCCTAGGTCGGACAAATGTAGTTTTTCTAACGAAAAATTCCCAGTATGAGTCCGGAGTCTGGAATTGTGCCCGGTATATGGCAATAGGCTAGCTCCCTATTACATGGGACCTAACATCGTCAGCGAAACGTGGGTGTACCCAGTACACCTCTGCCACCCCCTCTGGGGAATATAGGCGTGACGGTGTTTTTTTTTTGAATTATAAACTCGCCCCAAAATAACGAAGACTTACAGAAATGTAATTTATTAACTCGGTGGCAAGTTTTAGGCGACAAAACTTTGTGGCGAGTTTTCTTTAGGCGACAGAATTCTAAAAAGAGTATCGATCGGAAAGTCATTCAAGATAATGTTTGCATTGCACTTGACCGAGTTTTGAATGCCGAATACATCATTTCTATGATAAACTTGTGTTACCTAACGAGACAACAACAAACGCACAGAGATAAACAGGAACATTCGCTTATCAGTCACGTACGGCGATAAACGCAAGATCAATGACATGAGTGAATGATCTTAGGACAAGTAGGTAAGTCGGCCATTGGAAATATGCTGTTACATACTTACAGGTACAGTTGCCTGCACTTAAATCCTTTTTAAGCAGCGATAGCCTAGTGGTTTGACCGTCGCACTGCAAAGTCAGACGTCTCGTATCTGTCATTTCACAAGCATGTGTGTTCATTAACTATCACTTGCTTTAACGGTGAAGGAAAACATCGTGAGGAAACCTGCATGCCTGAGAGATTCTCGAAGGTATGTGAAGTTCGCCAACCCGCACTGGGCCAGCGTGGTGGACTAAACCCTCTCAGTTTGAGAGAAAAACTGATTCTCAATCCTTTAAGTTATAAAATCATGGTTTACTAACCATAGCTTTGTTGTTGACGAACAATTTAAATTATTTATTTTATAAAAACCCTACGAAGGCTCATATATATTGTCAAGTTTACATTCTTTTTTTAACTTACTAAACTGCCATGGCATGGCAACGCGGTCTCCACTGAGCAGATCCGGCGAGAAAATCAGCGGACTTATTTTTTTTGATATGTAACTTCTTTCCTCTCGGTTGCTCATTTTTAGTGGGAGTGATTTTTGAAAAGGGAAGGAAATATGTTACAGGAAGCCGGGGATATAGAATACCGCGCTATTTGATTTGACCAATGAGCGCGCGCTATTTGATTTGAGCAATGAGTCATCTCAATTTCATAGTAGGATAACAGGTCAGATGTTACACATCATATGCGACTACTGTAAGGCTCTGTTGTTTTTTTTTCTAATTCTCTATTATTTTTTTTGTCCTGCAGTCATGTTTTGCCGCTGCTGCCTTATAATAAGTAGTGTCCGACCGAAGTTTCGGCTTTGGCCAGCTTCGGCCGAAAATGCCACCTTCAGCTAAGCCTTCAGCTTCGGCCGAAATGGGCAAAAGCTTAAGCTGAAGCCGAAGGTTTCCAGCAAGCATCGAAATTCACGATCAGATACAATTTACGACTTAGGAATGCTTAAATAGATATTATGTCTTTGTACTTTCTAACAGTTCTATCGTCATAATGTTTTTGTTTGACGCATTATAGATAAATATTGACTTAATTGCGTATCGCACAAAGATGACAATTCTTTGTTTCTAAAACTCTTTTGTTGACTTGACTTTTGTTGAAGTTCTATTGTGTATTCATGCATTTATTCTTCGTTTTAATTTTTAGACTAGTATTTTAGCTGAGAAATACTTTATCAGAGGTTATCTATTTATTATTAGTAAGCTGTTTAATGAAGTTGTTTAAAGTAGTGATAGCCTAGTGGTTAGACCGTTGGACTCCAAAGTCAGAGGTCTCGGATTCGAACCCAGGCGCGCACCTCTGTTTTCGAAAGTATTTGCATTTTAAAATATACTGTCACTTGCTGTAACGGTGACGGAAAACATCGTGAGGAAACCTGCATGCCTAAGAGTTTCTCGAAGGTGTGTGAAGTTCGCCAACCCACACTGGGCCAGCGCGGTGGACTATGGCCTAAGAGAGGAGAGGAGGCCCGTGCCCAACGGTGGAACAGTTTCTTAACAGGGCTAATATTATTATTACTAATGAAATTATCCGGATTTTAGGATTATTACATGCAAACTCAGTGGTTTTACATAATTATCTATCTGTATATATTATCACGCCAGATCCCTTGCGGGGTAGGCAGAGAGTGCAGAGTTCCAACAGGTCCTTTCCTTACAGATCTCTCTGGCTTCCTCCACTCTCATAGTTCGTTTCATTTACGCTCGCCGGTTACGGAGACTCTAGACTTGCCCTTCTGATAAGACGCGGTCTATTTAGACTACTGAACCAATTTTAATAATTCTTTCACCATTAGAAAACTACACTATCCAGAAGTAACATAAAACCGGCAGGTGGCGCTGTTGCGACCGGGTGCTAAGCTGCGGCAAACTGCTTATAATTGGCCTCAAGTCTCCTATATTTTAAGTGTTTTGTATTTATAATAATAAAATAACACCGTTGGGCACGGGCCTCTTAAACAGAGAGGGTTTAGGCCATAGTCCACCACCCTGGCCCAGTGCGGGTTGGCGAACTTCACACACGTTCGAGAAACTCTTAGGCATGCAGGTTTCCTCACGATGTTTTCCTTCACCGTTAAAGCAAGTGATAGTTAATTTTTAATAAGCACGTGCTTTCGAAAAGACAGAGATGCGTGCCTGGGTACGCACCCGAGATCTCTGACTTTGCAGTCCAACGGTCTAACCACTAGGCTATCACTGCTGCTGCTGTTTTGTATTTATGCTACAAAAATCGTTTATTTACAAGCCAGTCGGTCAAACGCTCTTGACTTAAATTACCTCAACAATAAGATTTTATTTATAACTAGCTGTTCCACGCAGCTTCGCACGCGTTTATTTTGGAATTTGACATAGGTAGGATCTTTTGGGATTTCTTAAATTGCTCTTCGGATAAGAAATGGTCTATTTAGTTAAGGTAAGACAGTCTAGATCTTCCCCGATATCTACGTCCTATTCTAGGTACACTACCAACTGACAGCGGTGTGGACCCATTTGACCCTTTTTAAATATGTATATTTATTTTATACGGCCGTTTTTTTATTGATAATTTTTTGGTGTTTGTTGGTATAATTGTACATTATTTGTAATACATATTGTACATTATTTGTGAAACTACAAATGAATGTTGTTCTACGTCCTTCTACTTTGTATATGTGTGTGTGGTTTCGAATTTGTATATGTGTGTGTGGTTTCTTTCATATAAAGTTTCTTTATAATCCGTTCAGTATGAAGAAATAATATATACGTATATTCCGCAGAAGTCTATTTTTCGAGATAAAAAGAGTTCTCTTTTATTTTACGATGTAAAACACCTTCATATAAAGTTTTAGTTAAATTCGTTTAGCCATTTTAATATTAATAAAAACCAGCTATGTCGCAAGAACCGTGACTCTTCCCGAGATAAAAACTATCTCGATTATTATTTCGAGACCTAAAACACCTTGAAAGTGTAAATAAGTTCCATTCTGTCCTTTTAGTATGAAATGAAGAAATACCAGCTAGATATCCCGGGAGAACCTTGTAGTAAATATATTGTACATTTTGTCAACTTTCACCAGACTTATTTCTCTATCAATGATCTCTTATCACCGAGTTCAGTCTTAGCCCTACTTAGCCCGCACAGATGGTCTTTGTAAAATATAAACTAAGCTAAAATGCGATCTTATTCGACACACAATACTAACGTCGTCCCATAAAAAAAACATATACAGTACCTTCCTTTTCAAGAAGGATTATCAGTTTATCTATTTATTTTTAAATTATCGGTAATATATTTCTGATTTAAATGTTCCCTACCTACCCTGCCTAAGATTATAATCTAGCGTAATAATATCTAAAAACGGTACACTGCCAGCTAAGTATGTGGCAAAGTTTTGTCAGCACATTTTGTGTTAGTCTTCTCGTAAGATATTAATCGTCGTTAAAGTTTCGTATCCGACCCATTCATAGTTAGAGTTCTCTCCAGAAGAAATAATCCTGAATGCATCATCGGGTCATGCACGAAACCATGTTTGAGTGTTTAAATTAAACGTTTATGAACAATTTCAAGTGAGTGCTTTTAACCACTGAAAAGTTTTTTGTGAGGAGCCGAACCAATCCAATATCATTTCATGGATGAATTCATGTGTAGGCAAAATCACATATTTTACGTCGTAACATTGCAGTTCGGTACAAACAGTAATAAAGTTGTACAATCTAGTAACTAAGTTGTTCTGGAACAATTATTGATTATTGATATTAATGGTGTGGAGGAAGTCAGAGAGGTATGTAAGGAAAGAACCTGTTGGAACTCTGTACTCCGCGGTGCCTACCCCGCGAGGGAGCTGGCGTGATGATATAGATAGATACATAGAAATTAATGGTTTATCAAAATCGACTCTTTTTTTTCCTCAGAAACTGTTACATTTCTCGAAAATATAAGTATACAGAGTTATGATTCTTAGTACAGGCTATAACTATCCAAAATTTAATTGAAATCCATTGAAGAGGTTTGGAGTAAAGTGTCTTTTTAAAAATCCAATGTTTCGCTTATTTCCGTCTTTTCTGGAGAATCCTTTTAATTTTTCGGGATAAATACATATATAAAGTGTTAGCCAACATTTTAAGGTATCTACATGCAAAGTTTCATCATAATCCACCTGGTAGTTTTTGTGTGAATATGGTACATACCCTTGGACAAACAGACAAATAGACACGAAAACCAAAAATTGTAGAATTGGCTTATACATTGATAGAGTGATATCCCTGGGTTGTTATTACCTGAAAACATTCCATGTACAGACACGACTTCCTTACAGTTTATTATATGTAGTATGTATAGATAAAGATGCTTTACTTTTCCCTACTAACCGTTTGATTTCCTGAAAACTTAAATATTACCTATATTATCTGTCATATGAAATATCTCCGTGGTAGGTTTCACTGACGTCTGAAAAGTAGTTTTGGAACAATGAATGATTTATCAAAATCGACTTATTTGTACTTCCCTCAGAAACTTTTGATTTTTCGAAAATATAAGTATACAGAGTTGTGATCTTTTGTACAGGCCACAATTACACAAAATTTCATAGAAATCTATCAAACGGGTTTGGAGTAAAGTGTCTTTTTAGAAATCCAATGTTTCGCTTATTTTCTTCTTTTCTAGATAAACCTTTTGATTTTCCGGGATAAATACTATACAATACGTAAGCCACTATTTTAACATGCAAAGTTTCATCAAAATCCGCCCGGTAGTTTTTGCGTGATGCCGGTTCATACCCTCCGACAGACAGACAGACAAACAGACACGAACGCCAAAAATTGGAGAATTGGCTTCTACGTCGATAGTATGATACCCCTGGGTTGTTATTTCCTAAAAATATTCCATGTACACGACTGCCTTACAGTTTTATTATATGTATAGATTATTTATAATTAATTGTAACATGTGTACAAACCGATAAAGTATTAATCACCTACGTGAGGTCGCGAGCCCATATGTGCCATACCCTTATTTGTTATGATCAACGCGACGCGTTACGATAACTCCGTGAAATGATTGTGTAATGGTCAGTGGATCGAGTTGGGCATTGTTCAATTATCTATATATTAATACGTCAAGCAAAAACTTTGTACCCCTTTTTACGAAAATTGCGCGGACGGAGGAGTATGAAATTTCTCACACTTATAGTTTATATAGAGAAGGAGTGGGGAATGCTAATATTTTTTTAAATTATGTATAAAAAATACATTAAATCAATAAAAAACACATTACACACACTACCACGTATTTGACACAATACACGTCAAATTGATGTTTGTCTTTAATATTATTTGTCTATAGTCTTACTGAATGTCAAACATAACCAGCAAACGATGAAAGAGTAGGTCGAATATCGACCTATGGGCTACCACTAGTTTATTTAATTGTAGAATCAATCAATTGATTTTTCAGTTGGAATTAAATTATTCCCCCTATGGTACTTCGGAATAACACTGACTTTCTGACGTCAAACGCCTCAGCCCCTCCCGTGACCATTCGTAGCCGCCGCCGACTACGAACCTAATTCCCCTCTTATCAGCTGCTACCGCCGGCCGCGACATGTTCTCACCAACCCTCCCGATGCCCTTACATCCTTTCTTTCGGATACAGATACCGCACACAGGATCAGACACCGATCTCGCCTACATGGTCGAAGAATCCTTTGCCCGCCGGCCGGTGCAAAGCACCACGGCGAGACACCTAGTATACGCCCTCCCCCATAGCGATTACATAGATCATTCACACACACACACACACACACACGCACGCACGCACGCACGCACGCACGCACGCACGCACGCACACACACACACACACACACACACACACACACACACACACACACACACAAAAAGGGTGATGTGGTGCACTCCAAACGTCGGGAACTTAAAAACCGAAAATAAACCGCGATAAAATCCGAAATATTTTAGTGGCTAAGAGCTTGACCTGCTCCGCTCGCGCGGGTTCGATTCCCGCACGGGACAAATGTATGTGAATTTTCATGTTTGTAAAGGCACCCACGACATAGGAATAAATCCTTTAGTGGGGCTACATTAAAAAAATAAATGTTTTCACAATTAATTTTTGCCCAACTTTTGCCAAATTAAACGATTGTTTCACGAAGTAATCGTAACGCGCTGCGTTGCGTGTTTAATTTGACATAGCGAATAAGGGTCGATTTTGTTTACGTTATATGTAACATGTTTAAATACTATAAAGGTCTTGTTATCGCTCTATTTTATATGCTAATTACTTGTAGGTATCGTTATACATAGTTAATAATTAGTAAAGGTGCTTAAATGTTCATTAATTTGTTACGGATTTAGACAAGGAAAATAAAATTGTTTCTAAAGCCATACAGACTGTTGACAGTTTGGGTTAATTTGAACTCTATTTTTATAGTCCAAGGCCCGTATTACAGAACGTAAATCAGTTATTAATCAAGTTTTAAAAACCGATTTTTGTTTTACATCTAGATTCTCGACTGAATTTCGTTCTTTAATAAACGACTTATTTATATTTTTGTAATACGGACCTAAGTCTTGGTCACGGGGGGGGGGGGGGGAGAGCGGTTGCTAGGCTTTCGTTACGTAGACAATATCCTCTAGGGAAATCTCGCGCTTTAACTATATTGAAATATGGTGCGCAGCGCATAGCGCTTTTTTAAGGGGGAGGGGGTAAAGAATGGGTTATGTTACTATGATTATGTTCCCTTATTGTATGACCATACTTTCTTTTATTGACATCTGAGCGTAGACCACTCGGCTCATTGGATTGAGCGGGTTGAATTACCTTTAAAATACTAGTAATGGTAATTCTTAATACTAAGGAAAACATATCGTTTTAAATGGGAATTGTTGGTGCACCAACCAGTGCGCTTCACTAGCGTTATCAGCCAATCCAAGCTTGCCGTGGTGCGCCATCATCGACCAAAGCGGCCATTCACGACTTCGCCTGCCGGCGCGCGTTCTTTTTTTTATGGTAACGCTTTTTTGTGTATGTGTGTGTGAATGATCTACGCTGTTGGCCGCGGGGCCTGAACAGCTTCACCTGAACAGCTTCTTCTTCATGGTATAATAACGCTTTATGCAACTGTTGTACCAAAGAGCACGAAGTTATACTGAATCTATAAAATTCCTGCGGTTTTATTCCAAAGGCACACAGCTTCCCATGTTTATGTCACACACAAAGGCAGGAATCAAACTAGATTTCTATCGACGTGAACACAGGCAGTAAAATGTTTTGTTTCACCTACCTGCGTCGGTAATTCAGTTGTTAAAGCGGTCGCCCCGTCTGCGGATTATGTCCTGCGTTAGATTTTCTCTTAAAGCGCTAGATTTATATTTCCATTTACAATCACTATTCATTCAGCATCAGGCGAAGGACGTTCACTAAAGGATTTAGGCCTCACCCCAAGATCGTCACGACGACCGGCTTTGTGCTGTACGCATCCAGCTTTTACCCGCGACCTTCATCAGGTCTTCGGTCCACCTTGTTTGGGGACCTGCCCACTCCACGTCTTCCGTTACGCCAGTACGACAGTCGCCACTCAAGAACGTTTTCTGTCCCAACAACCGTCTCATCTACGAACAGTGTGTCCGGCACACTGCCACTTAAATTCTTTAATTTCTACAAGCTTTAAGTTCAGTGATAGTGCAATAATATGGTAACGTGGAGCTTGTCTCATGCGATCATCAGATGTTTTTGGAGGAAGGAAGGGGACCTTAAAAACATGTGAACTATACAACGTAACCCCCCTCGTGTTTAGGCTTGTTAGATTGGTATTTACAAGTACTATATAACCAATTAGTCTTTAGGGTCTGATGATGAAGCCGACAGGTAGTCAATGGAACCATCCAACTACTTAAAATAATCCTGTCGTGCTTGGGCGCGTTGGGTTTGTTTTGATGAGTACTTTCGACCCGTTTAGGGTCTGATGGTGGAGCTGAAAGCAAGCCATAGGAGCTCCTCAACTTTGCAAGATATCTTCGTTGTGTTTTTGCTATAAAAGCTTGTTTTTAAAAAATCTTTTTACATTAAAATTATATAGATCACTTTTCGATTTTATAAAATTAATGAATTTAGAACTTTCAAATACTTTTGAATTTTTGGTTTCTAGATGTTATTGGTACTTCTTTGTTGCCAGGATGAAGAAGGTACGTGGGGAGAAAACTTCAAGTCGCACCACGACAGCAAACCGAGAGGAAATGAGGCAGTCTCCTTGGACTTCAGCTTCCCAGACGCAGACTATGTCTATGGTGAGTTTTACTCATTTCCAATGGCATGTTTGATAAATAATAATGACTCAGGCTATACTGTCCGACTGCTGGGCAGAGGCATTCTCCCACAAGTCAGGATGAAAGAGATTGTCATACTCCACCACTTGGAGTCAGTGCAGTGCGGTGGAGGCAGGTTTGTTACGCATACAGACGCGCGCTCTACGCGACTTCTTGGCAGCTCTCAAAGAGTATTACGCGTTGAACATTCAGATCCAAAACCGCCGCCACAAACTCTTGCACTGTTATGATATCCTGGTACTTTAAACTAGGAATAAATAGCTTGTTCCACTTAGCTGTAATTATAATAAACAATTTCAACATTACGAGACTCCCTCATTTTGGCACTCAACGTTTCTGAAATTTAAATAATGAGAAATCAAGATTTTGGGAATTCAACATAATGAGAATTCAACATTTTGCAAATTCAACTTTTTGAATGTGAATGGCGTTAAATTCTGGAGAACGCGGGGCTGTGTGTGTGATTCTTATTCGGAAGGCTAATAGTAAGTTGCTTAACTGTGCGCGACGATCTGACGCAACGGCCGTCCGGGCAAAACGATTCTAGAGTAGAAACAACGTTCTCTTGCCAAGGCAAGCGCAGCGTGGGACAGATGGACCGACAATCTTGTGAAAATTTTCTTATTCCTATCTATGTATATCATCACGCCAGATCCCGTGCGGGGTAGGCAGAGAGTATAGAGTTCCAACAGGTTCTTTCCTAACATACCTCTTTCGCTTCCTCCACTCTCATAGTTCGTGTCATACACGCTCGCCGGTTACGGAGACTCTTGACTTGTCCTTCAGATAAAACTCGGTGTCTTAACTAATTACGGTCGGTACGGACTAAAACGGTCATGGTAAGATAGTCTAGGTCAAGTAGCTCTTATTTCTATCCGCATTTTAATTCTGTTACTCTGTCAATTAAAGGTTTGCTGTCAGAGAACTTAATTTGGAGTTAAGCTAGGCTTTGTGTATTTTTTTTATTATTGTATTTATTTTGTAACAATTTCTGTGTGTACAACAATAAATTATTAAGATAGGAAGTCGTTGGATGCTGGTGTTATGGAACCGGTTGCGCTGGAGAGCGATTAGAGAGGCCTATGTTCAGCAGTGGATGGGACAAAGAATCAGAATCAGAATATTTTTTATTCATATAAACCATTACCGTATTTATGAATCGCCAGATAAGTAACAAAGACTCTACCGCCACTTCGGAATGTCATTCCTGTGGAGAAGAAGGGCAAGAAACTCCACGGTTACTCTTTTAAAATCTTATTTTTAAATTTTCTTCTTCCATCTACATTTTGTTGAGGGATATGGGAGAACGATGTAGGCTGGTCTATCAGGTAGGTCTAAGTTAAATTATACAAATTATACTATTCATGTGAATGGCTACATGGTTCCCTCATTTACAGAGAAAGAAATGAGAAAAAAAAAAACATTTTACTAAATTAATAAAAGGAAAAGAGGGATATTAAATAAAATAATAGCTAAACAAGTTGTCCATACTCAATCAAGTGGAGCTGGAACAGCCCCTATTCAAGTATTTTTATCTTTTAAATAATCATCTAGCGTATAATAAGTTTGCTTACTAAGCGTACGTTTAATACAAGCTTTGAATTTATTGTCACTAAGTTCGTAGAAGAACCAAGGTCACCGACATAGCCTTTAAGATTAGCAAGCTGAAGTGGCAATGGGCGGGCCACATAGCGCGTAGATCGGACGGGCGTTGGGGCAGAAAGATTCTAGAGTGGAGACCACGTATTGGCAAGCGCAGCGTGGGACGACCGCCTGCCAGATGGACCGACGATCTTGTGAAAATCGCAGGAAGTCGTTGGATGCAGGTGGCATCGGACCGGTTACGCTCGAAAGCGATTGGGGAGGCCTATGTTCAGCAGTGGACAAGTATAGGCTGAGATGATGATGATGATGATGAAGTTTAATGACGATGAGATGATGATGTTGATTGTGACACAAGTAACCATCTTTAGGAGTCTATGCCGCGATGACCATTGCGGGTACATACGCACAAAATCCGCTCTTTCAAAGATGTAGGCATGTTTGCGTTTATTTTTTATGTTTTTATTTTGGTCCACAGGTATCCCGGAACACACGGACAAGTTCGCCCTTAGTACGACGACATCTGGAGAACCTTACCGTCTGTTCAACTTGGACGTATTTGAGTATGAACTGAATTCGCGCATGGCGATATACGGAGCTATACCTGTTATGTACTCGCACGGGTGAGTTGCACTTATCCTACTAATATTATAAATGTTAAAGGTTGTATGTTTGGATGTTTGTTACTCAATCACGCAAAAACGGATGAATGGATTGGATGAAATTTGGCACACAGATAGTTTATCTAGTATTACGTTTTTTTTTTCCCTGGGGAATATCCTGCATAGGACTTCCGCGAGCCTCGGGGGAAGCTCGCGGGACGTGTCGGATTCCTACCGACTAAAAACCCCAGGGTGGCCGGCATCAGCACTTTGGAGGGGCTCCGGGATCTCCGTATGAAACGCACCGTTGTCCCTCTTGTGCCGCGCTCGGGGTTGTTCGTGAAGGACGCTCAGGGCCCCGCCTCTTGCGTCCGCGACCCCAAAGGCCCCCTTGCTGATGTTGTTGCATGGGGGGGGGGGGGGCACGCCAGATATTACGGCGGGGGTCGCGAGTTAGCCCGTATACTTAAGCCCCGGGCTAATGCGAATTTATCTACCTTTAGGGGCCATGCCGTGACGATCATTGCGAGTACATTCCCTAAGCTCCGCCCTTTTAAAAGATGAAGGCATGTTACCTAGTACCGCTAAATATTTTAAGTTCCATGTCATTATACCGGACTCATAGTACGAATTTACCATCGAAAAATTACATTTTGTTATAAGGACGTAGTTATTATGTTTTATATCTACCTGTCAGGCCGAAACGCAGCGCCGGTGTATTCTGGCACAACTCCGCGGAGACGTGGGTGGACGTGGTCAACTTCGCGGACAGCACCGTGGTGTCTTCGCTCGTCAACCTCGTCACCGGCGGACAGAAGCGCAGGGTCGATGCCAGGTCAGACAGTATTACTTTGTGATTATAATTCACCAGATTATATGCAACATAAACGGGTCGATATATGCATAAAAAGGTACCAAAATCTAGACCACAAAAATAGACATTTTTAGTTTTTTATTTACTTTACAGCAAACAATCAGTAAATGTATATACTACATTATAATTAATATAAAAATCGTCAACATTTTCTTATTGCTTAAAACGATAATAACAAGGAACCTATTGCTTTATACATTAGTGTATCTTCTGTAATTGTAAACATTTTTATAAAAAAATCTTTTTAAAAAAAAGGTAAATCGACTTCAAAAATCAAAAAATAAATATTGAAGTCGGTGCTGGTTGGTGCAGTCGGTTACTTGGCACCGACTTCAAATATTTATTTTTTGCTTTTTGAAGTCGGTTTACCTTTTTTTTTTTAAAGATTTTTATTTTACAATTTTATGTGACGAGTGTATTATTTAGTAATATTTATATACCGATATTATATTATTTTGCTAAATTGCAAAGTAAGGTACCTACAGGATTAATATAATGACTATAATAACGGAATCTATACATTCGTGCTTTTCGCAGTTAAGGAGTTCCCTCTTGTATCTTGAAAGTCCAAGGTCCAATACCACTAACAATACAATACAACCACCTCAAAACTTTACTGAACCAAATGCAAAAATAATCATCAAAATCGGTTCATAAGCAAAGGAGTTATAAAAAAAGGATGAATTATGAACCTCCTTTTTGAAGTACCCATAATATCTCAATTTACACATGCCTTTTGTTTGTCGTTAAGGAGTTCCCTGGTGTATCTTCTAAGTCCAAGGTCCAATACGAATGAAATTAAAATGGGACCACCGCGGAGCTATACTGAACCCAATGCAAAAAAATCATCAAAATCGGTGCACATTTGACGGAAATATCGCTGAACATACATAAAAAAAAAGCATACATACAACCGAACATAGAACTTCCTCCTTTTTGAAGTCGGTTAAAAAGACTAGCGGCCCGTCCCGGCTTCGCACGGGTGGACATTGCATCCGCTGCGTAGGAACGCGCGGCTACCGATTTCATAGCTGTGCACGCCCCTCTCCCGCACTTCGGTCCCCCCCCCCTCGCGGCGTTGCCCGCTGCGCTGCGTGGAGCCACACCGGCCACGGCGCGGCGGCGTTTATTTTTCTAGATTGACATTTTTAATTCATAACATCTTTTGAATGGAATGTCCGATTTGAATAATTCAAAAAGTTATGTACGGCTACTGAAACAGTCTTGAATAAGATATGATTTATTTAGACAAGGATTAATACGTATGGATATCATGGTCTGATTTTGAACGGCATTTCTATCAACTTTTAAAATGTAAAAAAGTAGTTATAGTGACGTAACTACAATAGTTGGACATATGGTATCTGGAAGTTTTTTGTAGATATTGATATGTTTTTAAATATTGTAGAACATTTTTTTGGTCTATCATCAATAGTTTCCGCAGCGCATGCGATGAAAGACATTTTATGGATAATTTTCTTTTACACCTTAGGTTACAATATTGAAGTTTTAGCAGGGATCCCTATTTTTTTCTAGTAATAAATACAGCCTATGTTACTCAGGGATAATGAAGCATACTAATGGTGAAAGAATTTTTGAAATTGGTCCTGTAGTTTTTGAGTTTATTCGTTACATACATACAAAAATACAAATTTTTCCTCTTTGTAATATTAGTATAGAACACTACCATTTTACATTTACTTTATTAAAGCCGCTTTAAGATCCTTGCCGGTAATATTTTCGTGAATATGTAAATGCATATAATCTATAAATCAGGCCACTGCTGGGCATAGACCTCCCATAAATCGGAGTAGGAAATTAACCCATACTCCGCATGTAGATGTATGTTTGTAGGTCATACAAAAACTCGAAACTGACCCTCCTGAACCCTATTCAGTAGGCCAACGCTACGATCTAAAAAGTTGACTAAAGTTCCCGATTGTTCTGTACAGATTTATGAGTGAATCAGGCATCGTCGACGCGTTCGTGTTCCTCGGGGACAAGCCGGCAGACGTGTTCCGCCAGTACACCGCACTCACTGGACCCGCCCCGTTACCTCCCGTGAGTATAATATATACTGTACAGTATATTTTTAAACGTAGCCCCACTATGATTAATTCCTGTGTCGTGGGTGCGTTTACAAACATGAAAATTCACATACACAAATACCCAGACCGAAACAAATAATTGTGGGTCACACAAAGATTTGTCACGTTTGGGGATCGATCCCGCGATTATTAGACACAGTGGGTGGAGCTGCTTAAGCTCTTCAATCACTGCGCTAAATCGTCCGTCAAGTTGACCACTTTGTCGCTCAATTTCTCACCAGATATGGCAACAAAATCACACTATTCTTCATTCGGGTGACTCCACATATACTCCGTAAAGAGCGCATTTCCACAGTATTTACTCTACTTTCATGCTTCTTTTGCCATATACCAACATTCACTGGTATACTTAAGCGTAGGTATTTTTTAAGAGTACAAGAGTACATCTCTCTCTCTCTCTGAGAGTCTCTTTTAAACTGGTACCTTCCCCGCTATGTCAGTGTTCATCGAATAAATACGAGTATGAACAATCAGTACAGCACGTTCTTTGGGAATGCGGTCTCTGGCACAACGAGCGTACTATTATGTTAAACAGCCTGCGAAATACGTCTAACGTAATCTACTACACGGATCTTGTAGAAACTCGGGATAATTTCCGTGCGTTCAAGCATTTTTGCCATACCTATTACTGGAATCAAACATGAGGCTAACAAATAGGCCCTGTTAATGTTTTCGTAACCGTGGTGCCTTCCTCTCCTTCTCTGTGGCTGATCTGCCTTTTTTTTGTGTCTCCCGCTTTGCAAAGGCAGTGGAATTTTATTTTTCCTATTCCTGTATTTCTTTCTAATTAAATTTCTTGCGGGTTCCAAGACAATTAAAGCGCTTCTCGGGACACCCCAAGATTCAAACCTTGGTGTCATCTAAGGAGACCATTGTGGATCCTGGCTTACAGGAGTTACAATGGAGGGAATGTGTGGCGGGCTTAGTCCTATATCCATATCGTCCCACTGCTAGACTCTCCGCTGGGTAGACTTTAACCTGCACACCCGTATGTACACTCGACACGCGAGGTTGCCGATCTCGGTCTCGAACCTATTCGCGCCTTTATTAAAAAGGCGACAACCCGATATTTCGCAAACGCGTCCAATCATAGAAATCCGCTAATCGTAGCCGCCGCCGATTACGAACCTAACTCCCCTCCAATCAGCCGCTTCCGCCGTCCGCGGCATGTTCTCACCGACCCTCCCGATGCCCTTACATTCCTTCTTTCGGATACAGATACCGCACACAGGATCAGACACCGACCTCGCCGGCGAGCTCGAAGAATCCCTTGCCCGCCGGCCGGTGCAGAGCACCACGGCGAGACTCCTAGTATACGCCCTCCCCCATAGCGACTGCCCAAGCCGAGGCCATTCCTCCTTGAGGCGCTCTTGAGCTAGTCGCCCTCTTGCCCTTCTGGCTCGAGCGTAGTGGTTCCACGCTCGCCCTCTTGTCCGGTGAAGCTGTAAAGGCCCCGCGGCCAACAGCGTAGATCATTCACATATACACACACACGCGAGGTATTACCTAGATAGAGGTCTAATGCTTGTATTTGTTCCAGAAATTCTCGTTAGCATATCACCAGTCCCGCTGGAATTATAATGACGAGGCGGACGTGCGCAGCGTCAACGAGAACTTCGACACGCACGACATCCCCGCTGACGTCATCTGGCTAGACATCGAGTACACCGACAGGAAGAAGTGAGTCACTTGGCCTCTTACGAGGATCTATGGTCTAGAAAATCTGATGTTACGATGATGGGGGCTACGAAGCACTCAAAACGTCGGGAATTTAGAATCCAGAAATGATCCGCGGTATAATCTGAAAATAGTTTTATTTCATCTATACTTCTATACTAATATTATAAGGACGAAAGATTTGTATGTTTGTAACGAACTAACTCAAAAACTGCTGGACTGATTTCAAAAATTCTTTCACCATTAGAAAGCTACATTACCCAGTAGTAAAATAGGCTAGAAAACATAGACCCGGTAGGTGGCGCTGTTGTCGACCGGATACGACGTCGCGGGAAACTGCTAATACATAATAAACTTAAAAATATCCTTCTCATAGGTACTTCACATGGGACCCAATCAAATTCGCGACCCCATCTGAAATGGTCGCCAACCTGACTGCGAAGGGCCGCAAGCTGGTCATCATCATAGACCCTCACATCAAGCGAGAGGCCGGCTACTTTGTGCACGAGGACGCTACCGAACTGGGGTACTATGTGAAGGACAAAGACGGGAAGGACTACGAAGGTAGGCCTTTAAAAACATTCCCTAATTGATACCGGAGGCGCTCGTAGCGCTGTGCGACCGCGGTGTTCTTACCGATCACCAAGGTTAAGCAGCGTTCGGCTCGGTCGGCCTAAGATGGGTGACCGTGTGTGGCATTTTCATATTCGAGCGTCTTCGTGCTTCGGAAGGCACGTTAAGCCGTTGGTCCCGGTTACCACTTAATGTGGTAGTCGCTAAGCCGAGTTGGAAGCCTTAAAGGCGGCTTGATAAGTTCCAACAGCAGGTGGCCACAAACCTGCCTCCACCAATCCGCACTGGGTCTGCGTGGTGGAGTATGACCTAATCTCTCATCTCGATTTGTGAGAGAAGGCCTTTGCCCAGCAGTGGGCAGTATATCTATCTATCTATCTATCTATAACCTCACGCCAGATCCCTTGCGGGGTAGGCAGAGAGTACAGAGTTCCAACAGGTTCTTTCCTTACATACCTCTCTGGCTTCCTCGACTCTCATAGTTCGTCTCATACACGCTCGCCGGTTACGGAGACTCTTGACTTTTCCATCAGATAAGACTCGGTTTATTTGGTCGTGGTAAGATAGTCTAGGTCTTCCCCGGTACCTGCATCCTTCCACTTTCACATTGTATATCTGTTTTGTCATTCTTTCCTCTGGCATTCTTTCTATATGCCCGAACCAACGGAGCATGCCCTTTCTCATCTTTACACCGATACTATCTTTCATACCTACTCGCTGTCTTACTATGCTGTTGCTAATGCGGTCGGTCAGCTTCACTCCGCACATCTTCCGCAGAGCTCGCATTTCTACCGCATTTATCCTACTTTCATTCTCCTTCTTACATACCCAGCTCTCGCTACCATATAACAGCGTTGGGACAAGAACTCCGTTATGTATGGCCAGCTGCGCCTTATGGCTTAAGTGCCGGCTCCCGAGTAGCTTTCCCATCGCACCATTCACTCTGTTCCCTGCACTCACTCTTCTCTCTATGTCAGCGGTGTATTTTCCATCCTTACTGAAGGCGCATCCAAGATATACAAACTCATTCACTTGCTCCAGCACATCGTTACCAACCACAATCCTTACATTCGTTCTGGTTTCTTCCCTTTCAAAAACCATAATCTTGGTTTTCTTCACATTCAAGTGTAAGCCATTGATCATGCAGTCGTCTTTCATAACTGTGACTAGTGTTTGCAGATCAGTGGCTGTTGGCGCTATTAAAACCGCGTCATCTGCATAAAGTAGATGGTTTACCACTAAGTCACCCATTTGTACACCTTCATTCATCGCTTTCAGTCTTTGAAGACTTTTGTCCAGATATATTATAAACAGTCTAGCGGACAACACGCAACCCTGCTTGACGCCGATTTTAACGTCAAACCAGGGTGACCTAATACCACCCACCCGTACGCATGCCTTGCAGTCCACATAAGTGGACTGGACGGCTCGCAACAGAGTGCCATCTATACCATACTCTGGCAAAATGTCCCAAAGTCTCTTTCGCACAACTCTGTCAAATGCCTTCTCCAGATCTACAAAACCGCAGAAAACCTTCCGGCCCACTGCCAGATGCTTCTCTACGATGTTGCGGAGTGAGAAGACTTGATCCGAACATCCTCTTCCAGACCTGAAACCCCCTTGTGCCTCGCACAACATTCCATCGGACTTCACGCGCATTCTCCGTTCAATAATTTTACCGTACACCTTGGCTGCCAAGCTGATCAAACTGATGGCTCTGTAATTGGCGCAGTCATATTGTGAACCCTTGCCTTTATACAAGGGTACTATGACTGCGCGGCGCCAATCTGTAGGGACTCTACCGGTCCTCCAGCAAAGGTTTGCAAGGGCCCGGAAAGCGTCCCGGACGCAAGTTCCACCATATTTGATCATCTCGGCAGATATCATGTCTACTCCCGCAGCTTTACCGTTTTTCATACTTCCTATCGCCCATTCAACTTCTTCCATAGTGATGTCCTCCGTTGATTCTGGTGCCGCAATCTCGCCTTTAGGCACGTCTGCGGCATCAGCATCCGGGTCATCTCCATACATTTCTCCAAAATATTCACTCCACCGGTTTAGCACAGCTTGTGTGTCTGCAAGAATGTCACCATCTTTAGATTTTATCCTTTCCATTCTGGAGCCTGACGAATCACCTCGAGCCTTTCTCACCTTGCTCCAAAAGAGTTTGGTGTTGTTCTCGAAGTTCTTCGCCAGCCTCTCCTCCTCAATCATACTGGCTCTTTCACGCTTTTCTTTCACTAAAGTTTTAGTGGCATTCTTGCATTGCCGGTATATTTCTTTCTTCATCTCTGTCATACTGGCATTCAGGTTCAAAGAAGATTTAATTGATACCGTCACGCCTATATTCTTAAAGCGTGGGTGGCAGAGGTGTACTGAGTAACACCCACGTTTCGCCGACGATGTCAGGTCGAGCCTATTGCCATATACCGGGCATGCACATATGCACGATTCCAGACTCCGGACTCCTACTCATATTGGTTTTCGTTAGGAAAACTACATTTGTCCGACCTAGGATTTGAAACCAAGACCTTGTGATGACAAAGCGATGTGCTTTGCCACTAGACCAGCGATGCAGGCAGTTCGCTGATTGCATCATAGATGTATTATTTGTAGTACATTAAAGATAACCGTCCGAAAAAGAAACACAAGTAGATCTTATTTCGAATTAGTTCAATACATTAAATTTTTTTTTACTTTTTTTTTAACGTATCCCTTCACGAGGGTGTATTCATGTATCGTGGGTGCGTTTACAAACATGAAAATTCACATACACAAATACCCAGACCAAAACAAAAACATTTTTTTGGTTTTTTTAAATTAAATGTTGCCCCACACTAGGATTTATTCCTGTCGTAGGTGCGTTTACAAACAACCACTACGCTATCGCCGCTTACATGTTTAATAAATAAGGATATAAAAATCTTTTATAAAAAAAGGTAAACCGACTTTAAAAAGCAAAAAAATTAATATTTGAAGTCGGTGCTGGTTGGTGCAGTCGGTTACTTGGCACCGACTTCAAATATTTATTTTTTTGCTTTTTGTAGTCGGTTTACCTTTTTTATAAAAGATTTTTATTTTACAATTTTAAGTGACCAGTGAATTATTCTATAGTAGGGTACCTATAGGATTGACGTAATACCCATAATATCTCAATTTTCACATGCCTATTGTTTGTCGTTAAGGAGTTCCCTGGTGTATCTTCTAAGTCCAAGGTCCAATGTCAATAAAATTAATATGGAACCGCCTTGGAGATATACTGAACCCAATGCAAAAAAAATTATCAAAATCGGTCCACAATTGACGAAAATATCGCTAAACATACATAAAAAAAAAAACAGTACAAGTGAGATGTAATACCATTCTTGTCATCAGGACATTTTTAACGTTGAAATAGCTGTTCATTATTGGTTCTTTTTTCATTTTTCACGTTTTAATAGACATGTAAATATGAGCGTAGTGTGGAAAGACCGAGTAATGCCGACAGACTGACGTAAGTATGCCCAAAAATGGCTATCAGAGAGACCAAAAAAAATAAGTTAAAAAACTAGCCCAGTGAGTTTCTGGCCGGATCTTCTCAGTGGGGGTCGCGTTCCGTTGCGGTGGTAGATGTTAAAAATGTAATAATTATGAGGTTTGTAAGAGCGAGAGAGAGTATTGGCCTATAAAAATAAATAATTGTTGACTTTGACCACTGCAATGACGTCAGGGCCTAGTTGGAAGACACAATGGACACTTAGGTCGACTTCTCTTTGTATTGACTTCGAAGGGTAGATACAGGCTGACTAATGATGATGATCCCCAGGTTGGTGCTGGCCCGGCTCCTCATCATACCTAGATTTCTTGAACCCTGATGCCAGCAAGTACTACTCCGAGAGGTACTTGTTCGAGAACTTCCCCGGCACCAGCAAGGATGTCCACTTCTGGAACGACATGAATGAGCCCAGCGTGAGTAAGATTCATATGATAATATCAGCCTATACTGCCCACTGCTGGACAAAGGCCTTTTGAGAAAATCGGGGTGAGAGAGATTAGGTCATACTCCACCACGCGGACCCAGTGCGGATTGGTGGAGGCAGGTTTGTGGCCACCTGCTGTTGGACTTATCAAGCCGCCTTTAAGGCTTCCAACTCGGCTTAACGACTACCACATGAAGTGGTAGCCGGGACCAACGGCTAAACGTGCCTTCCGAAGCCCGGAGACGCTCGAATATGAAAATGCCACAAACGGTCACCCATCTCGGGCCCACCGAGTCAAACGCTGCTTAACCTTGGTAATCGGTAAGAACATAAGATAAGCGGTCGCACAGCGCTACGAGCGCCTCATATTCGCCTTATATTCATACTTTCATACTAATATGATAAATTCGAAAGCAACTCTGTCTGTTACCTTTTCACGCCAAAACCGCTAAATATCTATCTATATCATCGAGCCAGTTCCCTTGCGGGGTAGGCAGAGAGTACAGAGTTCCAACAGGTTCTTTCCTTACAGACCTCTCTGGCTTCCTCCACTCTCATATTTCGTCTCATATCGCTAAATAGATTTTGATAAAATTTGAGAAGAAGTTAGATTGCATCCTGAGGATGGACATAGTATACATTTTGTCTTAAAAAACAACGCAGATGACAACGCGGGTAGTAGTTGGTATTTTATTAACCGTGACATATCTGCTTCAGCTAGTCATAGCTGGCTAAGCCTAGCTGTAACCGCACTTCGGCTTTAGCCAACAAATATCGGCGGCACCTTACTGTAGCTGGCTAATCATTGATGCTATCGCACTTTGCCTTTAGCCTTGAATTATCAGCTGCATTTAGTCGTGAACGGTTAAACCTAGATGTAACTACAATTCGTCCGTGGCATATCCCCCGCACCGAGTCGTAGCTGGCTAACCCTAGGTATAACCGCACTTCGGCTTCTAGCCAAGAAATATCGGCGGCACCTTACCGTAGCTGTCTAAATATTGATGTATCTGCACTTTGCCTGTAGCCTTGATGTATTATGGCCGTGCCTTAGTCTTAAACGGTTAAACCTAAGTATAACCGCTATTTGGCTTTTAGCCGTGACATATCTCCCGCACCGCGTCGTAGCTGGCTAACCCTAGCTATAAACTCACTTCGGCTTCTAGCTAACAAATATCGGCGTCACCTTACTGTAGCTGGCTTAACATTGATGTAACCGCACTCTGCCTTTAGCCTTGGTGTAACAGCTGCACTTAGTCGTAAACGGTTAAACCTAAGTGTAACCGCCATTTGACTTTAAGCCGTGACATATCTCCCGCACCGCATCGTAGCTGGCTAACCCTAGCTATAAACTTACTTCGGCTTCTAGCCAGCAAATATCGGCGGCACCTTACTGTAGCTGGCTTAACATTGATGTAACCGCACTCTGCCTTTAGCCTTGGTGTAACAGCTGCACTTAGTCGTAAACGGTTAAACCTAAGTGTAACCGCCATTTGGCTTTAAGCCGTGACATATCTCCCGCACCGCATCGTAGCTGGCTAACCCTAGCTATAAACTTACTTCGGCTTCTAGCCAGCAAATATCGGCGGCACCTTACTGTAGCTGGCTTAACATTGATGTAACCGCACTCTGCCTTTAGCCTTGGTGTAACAGCTGCACTTAGTCGTTAATGGTTAAACCTAAGTGTAACCGCCATTTGGCTTTAAGCCGTGACATATCTCCCGCACCGCATCGTAGCTGGCTAACCCTAGCTATAAACTTACTTCGGCTTCTAGCCAGCAAATATCGGCGGCACCTTACTGTAGCTGGCTTAACATTGATGTAACCGCACTCTGCCTTTAGCCTTGGTGTAACAGCTGCACTTAGTCGTAAACGGTTAAACCTAAGTGTAACCGCCATTTGGCTTTAAGCCGTGACATATCTCCCGCACCGCATCGTAGCTGGCTAACCCTAGCTATAAACTTACTTCGGCTTCTAGCCAGCAAATATCGGCGGCACCTTACTGTAGCTGGCTTAACATTGATGTAACCGCACTCTGCCTTTAGCCTTGGTGTAACAGCTGCACTTAGTCGTAAACGGTTAAACCTAAGTGTAACCGCCATTTGGCTTTAAGCCGTGACATATCTCCCGCACCGCGTCGTAGCTGGCTAACCCTAGCTATAAACTTACTTCGGCTTCTAGCCAGCAAATATCGGCGGCACCTTACTGTAGCTGGCTTAACATTGATGTAACCGCACTCTGCCTTTAGCCTTGGTGTAACAGCTGCACTTAGTCGTAAACGGTTAAACCTAAGTGTAACCGCCATTTGGCTTTAAGCCGTGACATATCTCCCGCACCGCATCGTAGCTGGCTAACCCTAGCTATAAACTTACTTCGGCTTCTAGCCAGCAAATATCGGCGGCACCTTACTGTAGCTGGCTTAACATTGATGTAACCGCACTCTGCCTTTAGCCTTGGTGTAACAGCTGCACTTAGTCGTAAACGGTTAAACCTAAGTGTAACCGCCATTTGGCTTTAAGCCGTGACATATCTCCCGCACCGCATCGTAGCTGGCTAACCCTAGCTATAAACTTACTTCGGCTTCTAGCCAGCAAATATCGGCGGCACCTTACTGTAGCTGGCTTAACATTGATGTAACCGCACTCTGCCTTTAGCCTTGGTGTAACAGCTGCACTTAGTCGTAAACGGTTAAACCTAAGTGTAACCGCCATTTGGCTTTAAGCCGTGACATATCTCCCGCACCGCATCGTAGCTGGCTAACCCTAGCTATAAACTTACTTCGGCTTCTAGCCAGCAAATATCGGCGGCACCTTACTGTAGCTGGTTAAACATTGATGTAACCGCACTCTGCCTTTAGCCTTGGTGTATCAGCTATACACTTAATCGTGATCGGTTAAACCTAGATGTAACCGCAATTTGACTCTTAGCGGTGACATATCACACCCACCGTTTCGTAGGTCGCTAAAACTAGGTGTAACTACAATTCCGCTTCATTCGTGATATATCATCCGCAATTAACCATAGCTGGATAAACGTAGGTGTGACCGCACTTCGGCTTTAAGCAGTGACGTATCCGCGGCACTTAATTTTAATTGGCTAAATTTGGATTTAATTTGCTGCATTTCGGCCTTTAGCCACACCAATGATAATTATGAGTTATTGTTTTTTTTTCTTTTTTTAAACGATGACCCACCTTATATCGTGCTCTGTATGCCCCAACACCTGCATGCAGCAAGACATAATGACTGCCACTCAATATGCAGTCGAAGTGGCTGCGTTCTTGGCCCTTTCTATATAAATTCAACATGTCTGTCGAGACGATAAGAAGATCGTTTTTTTAGGTGTTCAACGGACCTGAGGTGACAATGCCGAAGGACTGCCGTCATTACAAGCCGCCTCAGGACGGACACGACGGCATCGCCTCATTCTGGGAACACAGGTTAGTACACACTTAGAGGAAGACACGCCTTGTTATCACAAGGCCCTGGTTTCATTCCCCGTACTCACTTCTGACAGGCACATTTCGGCTCCAGACAGGGACATCAATAATTCTCCGTAGGGACTGAGATTTATTGATACAAAAACCTCAATAACACTGTATTCTATCTACGATTCGAAATCAAGACCTTGTGATTGCTACCAACGAGGCATTTTTTATTTTTAAACTAATATAAACCTCACACTTTTTGCCGTGAAGGGATAGCACAGACCGGTACAACCTCAACCAATCCAATGCTTAGAACTCTTGCCTTTTCTATCCACTTCTGTTGTCTCTATATATATTTTATTCCAGACACATCCACAACGAGTACGGTCTGTGGAACATTAAGGCCACTCATCAGGGCATGATGGATCGCGTCGACGGCAAGTACAGACCCTTCATCCTCACCAGATCCGCCTTCGCCGGCACACAGAGGTAAGAATGGAAACCAATTTACTAAAAAAATGCGAAGCCATGAGAACCAGAGTAGCATTTGTGAAACTATATCAGAGTACATATGTAAACCTTTGAGCATGTTAGTATAGTCTGTCTAATGAGAGCTGACAGTGAAAAATTGCGGCAAATATAAATGAAGTAGGTCTTGCAACACTGGATGAACTGGGATTAAATGGATTTGATACTTGAAGTGTATAGTGATAGTGTGTTTGACGGACGATTTAGCGCAGTGATCAAGAGCTCGATCCGCTCCGCCCACTGTGTCTACTAGTCGTGGGTTCGATTCCCGCATAGGACAAATCTTTGTGTGATCCACAATTATTTGTTTCTGGGAATTTGTGTGTGTGAAATTTTTATGTTTGTAAAACGTACCTGTGTCGTGCACAGGAATTAATCCTAGTGGGGGCTACGTTTTTTTTTAAAAATAATTAAGAAAATATATATATATTACGTGTATTAATTCTTTCGTTAAAGTTACCGTAACTTGCAGCGTTAAGTGTTTAGTTGGTCATAACAATAAAGGCTCGTTGTATTTTATTCAAATATTCGCGCACCCATCAGGTTCGCGGCGGTGTGGACGGGCGACAACATGGCGGAGTGGGGTTTCCTCGCATCTTCAGTTACCATGTGCATCTCCATGGCGGTGGCCGGCATCAGCTTCTGCGGCTCCGACGTGGGCGGGTTCTTCAAGTACCCCGAAGCTGAGCTGATGACCAGGTGGTACCAGGTAAGGGACCCGGGAATTATTATTCAAAACTGGATGACCTGAGAGGCTATCACCACCTTTTCAGCAGTATTATTGTAATCTCATCTTGCTGTGCGTAAGGCAGTGCTGTAAAATGCGTATATGAGTCAACCGCGGCTACGCACGCGTGCATTTTGTAATTTATTTTTATAAATATCTATCTATCTATATTATCACGCCCGATCCCTTGCGGGGTAGGCAGAGAGTACAGTTTCAACAGGTTCTTTCCTTACATACCTCTCTGGCCTTCTCCACTCTCATAGTTCGTCTCACACACGCTCGCTGGTTACGGAGACTCTTCAGATAAGACTCGGTTTATTTGGTTGTGGTAAGATAGTCTAGGTCTTCCCCGGCACCTACATCCTTCCACTTTCGCATTGTTTATCTGTTTTGTCATTCTTTCTTTTGATATTTTTTCTATATGCTCGAACCAACGGAGCATACCCTGAAAGACAGTATCGGTGTAAAGATGAGAAAGGTCTCATCTTTACACCGATACTGTCTTTCATACCTACTCGATTTCTTACTACGCTGTTGCGAATACGGTCGATCAGCGTGACTCCGTACATCTTTCGCAGAGCTCGCATTTCGACCGCATTTATCCTACTTTCATTCTCCTTCTAACATACCCAGCTTTCGCTGCCCTATAACAGCGTTGGGACAAGCACTATTTTATGTATGGCCAACTGCGCCTTTTGGCTTAAGTGCCGGCTCCCAAGTAGCTTTCCCATCGCACCATTTACTCTGTTCCCTGCACTCACTCCTCTCTCTATGCCAGTGGCGCATTTCCCATCCTTACTGATATTTATTTCCGTAATCTTTATTTTATTTTATTTAAATAGGCACAGTAACAGACAGACAGATTACATCATTTATCTTAAGACTTACAATAAATCACATTTTTACATCTGGCGTCCTTACCAACTGTACACAACTTACACAACGGTTCATAATTAAGATTCAAAAATAGGATCGCAAAAGTAGCATGCATAATTATTTAAACACATAATAAAAAGAGTTGAAAAAATAGGTTGGAAAAGAGAGTAAAGCAATATGTTTATGCCTAACTGGTTATAATTTTATAAATATCTTCTTTAAATTTATTATTATTATCGTTGTAATTCCAAATATCGCATACATCAGCTATCTCATTGTAGGATTTTAACATTCTGTGAATGGGGTTGTTTTGAGAAACATTATTGTTGGAAGGAGGTATGCTAAACATTTTCTGATTACGTTGTGATCGTGATGGTATGTATAAAAGTAATTTTTCACAGAGGTTTGTGCCAAAATTACCGCCAGCAATTTTATGCAATAAGGTTAGGTCTGCAATTGTTCGTCTCTGCTGAAGACTTTTAAGATTGAATTTATGTAATCTATCATCATACTCAACAAGTTTCTTTCTTAATCCATATTTAGAACACAAGGCTCTTAAAAAACGTACTTGAATGGCTTCTATATTTTTAATATGTTTGGTATAGATAGGCGACCATATGGAGGAACAATACTCAAGGTTACTGCGTACGAGAGATACATATAGTATTATAAGTGGTTTTGCAGTTTTGAATGGTTTTGCTGTCCTTAAAATGAAACCTAACATTTTGTTTGCTTTCTTAGTGATATAATCATAGTGGGGTCTAAAAGAAAGTGAACTATCATAAATAAGACCTAAATCACGAATCTGATTGACTTTAAGTAGTCTTGTCCTTTTAATTTTGTAATTATAATGAATAATAGTCTTATTTTTAGTAAAAGTCATAACTTTACATTTCTCCGCATTTAAATTCATTTTATTATCTATACACCAATTATGTATACGATCAATATCGCTTTGGAGGGTTTCACAATCGTTTAGTGTGAGAATTCTTTGATAGATTTTTATATCATCCGCATATGCTAAACAATTGCTTTGAATAATGTATAGGAGATCATTAATAAATAAAAGGAATAGCAACGGACCTAAATTTGACCCTTGTGGTACACCAGATGTGGGTGAAAAAGGTATTGATTCATATCCGTGTAAAGCCACAAGCAATGTGCGGTTCAAAAGATATGAAGTAAGCCACCGCAGCAGATTTCCATGGATGCCCAAGTAATCCGCTTTAAGTAGTAATATAGTGTGGTCAACGCGATCAAAGGCCTTAGCAAAATCTGTGTAGATGGAATCAACTTGAGCTTTCATATTGAAAGCGTCGCACAGATAATTGGTATACTCTAAAAGGTTCGAATTTGTTGATCTTCCACTAATAAAACCATGTTGTTTGCAGCTGAGAATGGAATATAAATGATTGTATATACGTTCATATACTAGACTTTCAAAGACCTTAGCAAAACAATTTAGAATACTTATTGGGCGATAATTTGTAACATCACTCTTGTCTCCAGACTTATGAATTGGTATAATGCGGGTAATTTTCCATAGTTGCGGAAACTGGCTCTGCAACGATTTGTTGTAAATGATTGCCAGTGGTTTAGCTAATGTTGATGCGCAAAGTCGTGCAACAATAGGTGGTATATTATCCGGCCCTGCACCCTTCCTTACATCTAGATTTTGTAGCTTACGATAGACATCTTCAACTGTTATGTGAATACTGTGAATAGTATGAGTGTGAGTTGGAAATTCAGGTGAATAATTAGTTGGTTTATTTGGTCCATAAACCGATGAGAAATAATCTGCGAAAAGGTTAGCAATATCAGTGCCTGTTTGCGCTGTTTGGTTACGATAGAACATTAATTTTGGTATATCGTTGGTAATATTTTTGTTTTTTGTGTACCTCCAAAAAGATTTAATACCAACATTAAGGTCTGCTTCAACTTTAGCAATATATTCTTGAAAACATATTTTCATGACAATTTTGGTTCTTCGTCTTAGTAATGTAAAGGTGTCATAATCACGGGGATTTTGGTATTTTTTAAATTTCGCATGGTATTTCTCTTTGTTGTTCATAAGCTTTATAAGATCATTAGAAAACCATATAGGGTATTTACGTTTTCTAACTTTTGTTTTAGGAGTATTTTTCTCTATAGTCTTCCACAATATATTATAAAACCAGTGAAGGAAAGTATCACAGTCCATAGATGTCGCGTTAGATTCCCAATCAATATACTTAAATTCCCTAGAACAAGCCTCATAATCTGTTTTATAAAAACAAAGTTTGAGTTGAATCCTATTATTTTCCAACAGTGGAGCAAAACTGTCAAACGTCAGTAAGAGCTCGAACGGGGGATGATGTTCATCAACACGACTTAAACCCGATGTACGAGATAGACTTATATTGTGTAGATCAGTCAAAACAAGATCTAATATACTTCCCGAACTATTAGTTACATTGTTGAGTTGTGCTAGGTTTCCTAGATATATGAAATCTCTTAGCGTTGTAGCCTTTACACCCGATACGTCGCTAATTTTGTTATTTTTCCACGTTATATTGCGTAAATTGAAGTCTCCTATGATAATAATTTTGGAGTGTTCAGTCGAGTCTATTACTGTTTGTTCACAGCGATTAATGAAGCTAACAAATATGTCATCAGGAATGTAAGATGGAATGTAAACGGTGCATAAGTTAATCGTTATTTTCTGTACTTTTATAGTTACCCATATATCTTCCAGTTCATTTTGCCAGCTTGACTGCATTTTAGTTTCAATATTTTTGGATATAGCAATCAATACGCCACCGCCGTGATTTTTATTGAATTTTTCTTTGAATACTACGTCCCTGTCTCTACGAAAAACTTGGTATCGTTCATCAAAGATTTCAGCTGAGAATAAATTACTGTCTAGCCATGTCTCCGTCAAACATATAATGTCATAAGTATTGTTCAGAATTGTATGATATAGTTCATTTACTTTACTCTTCATCCCTCTAATATTCTGATAATAAATAGATAAAGCCATCAAAAATACAAAAAGAAAAACAATTGTAGTACTATAACGAAAGACAAAAGTTAACATAATTGACGAGCAAGGCTTTAGGTTAGCGGATCTCCTCTAAAGTTTTCAAATTTCTTATCAATAAGTACCGAGTATCTATATCTTTACGTGCATAAATACGTCCATTTCGCACCCATACGAATTTGTAACCATACTGTTTGGCTTTTGCCCGTGTTGCTGCATGAAGCTGCTTATTGGCTGGTGACAAGTGTTCCGAGACGTAGACAGGTTTCTTGTCACCAGCTACACCCAAAAGCGACGTATTAAGCCTCGCATTTGGGTGTGACTTATTATATCTTGTAGCAGCAGAAAGAAACTCATCTCGACATCGTACGTTTTTAAGTTTGACAATAATAGTTCGAGGAAGTCCACTCTCCCTGTTTTGCTTTGCAACTCTAGTACAATTAACAATGTCAGAGTCGGCCAACTTAAGATCTATGATAGAAGCGCACTGGTGAATGATAGAAGGTAGATTCTCATTACGCTGTTCAGCTACTCCATGAATTTCAAGGTTATTCTCGCGCAGGTGCTGTTCCAAGGTGTTTATCTGGATCGTGAGGTTGTCTACATTCTTAGTAAGTGTGGTATTTTCTTCTTTCAGTTTTTTATTGTCCGTTGCCAGTGCTGCCATAGAACTTTTTATGTCGTCGTAGCAATCACTTAAATACGTTACAGACTTACGAAGTTCTTCTATCTGTTTTTGTAAAGGAGAAAGTTCTGCTTTGACAGCTTTTGCTAACATAGTCGGTAACTCATTCTTTAAGGCGCTTAATATCCTTTCTTGGACCAATGTTACAAGTTCGTCATTATCCGTCTGGGGTGTAAGAGAATCATCATCTTCATCATCATCTTGCACTACAAGTGGCGACCTTGCTGGCATGTTATCCGATACTAACGACCGTTTAGGCTTACATTCAGGGCATAACCAAATGGAACGTGCCCCTTTCGTGATCTTTTTAAAATTAGTAGACGTTATGCCAACACACAAATGATGATACGATATATTACAATTCGAACAACATATTTGGTCCACATTTTTAATTTGTTTCTGACAAGCCCCGCATGCGCTCATATTTTTGCTCATTTTTGTTACTATTTGCAACAATCGTTCGCAATGTATCGTATTAGCGCTCAGTAAGTAGGTATAAGCAAGCAATAACGGCAAAGCGCCAGCCACAATAGCAATATTTAGTGAGCAAAGTTAGCAGCGCGGTGGCGAGAAGAAAGTCGTAAGCGCCAGGGATACGGTGTCGCTTACGCGTTCACGTGAGGCACTTTATAAAAACACTCGCTGTGACGGTTTTTGGCAAATTTTGAATCTAGATTTGTATTTATTGTTATTGGTAATTGTTAAAAATCACTATCACTGACACTGAATGATCACACACTAGTTGCCGAGTATAGTGATATAAAATTGTAACTAAACTTGAACATTAAACTATACTTTAGAAATTATTTTGTAAGAGCGGTCGACTGTGAGTCTGACACGTCAAATAACTTATTAAGATTTATTGCCATATTATTATACCTATAACATCATTTTTGTACTAAATCGCTTTTTAATTAAGGATTTTAACAAACTCTGTACAAAGTACACCTATCGCGACCTAAATCTGGTTGTATGGCAGGACCGTTGTGGAAGGATTTGTCAAAGGGAAGATCTTTCACCCAGACGGGTTGTGTCTGGCGGGGCCTGCCACTCTCCCCCGAGAGTTGTTGTTGGGGGCTTGTATATATGTTACGCGTCGTGCGCACTCTAATATCGCATTCTAGACATGTATGGCGAATCGACAGCACCATCTATTGGTAGGTAGTCGCAACTATGTAGCGATGTATAGGGGTCTCAAATGGTGTACAAAGTTCACCTTTGTCACCTCCGCTGAACTCCGCTCGGGAAAATATATTTTTCCGGCTAACCTCGGCGGCGAAATAAGAGCGTACAAAGTACACCTATCGTAGGCAAAACGTGGATGCACATGGTACTCCTCCCACCGTCACTTGGTGAAACAAATTGTTGGGACCTGAAATTGTTGGCAAATGTAAATGTACAAATTAAAACATCTACCATCCCCCTTGAAATATAAAAGCGTGACGATGTTTTTCAGATAGTTTCAGCACTTAATATAGCCTATACACACTGACTTCAGTAGAATATAGTACTTATCCAACATAGTATAATATCTCCAAAATTATGCATCATCATATCAGCCTATATTTGTCCACTGCTGAACATAGGCCTCCCCAATCGCTCTCCAGCGCAGCCGGTCCTGCCGGACGTCCTGCGATCCTCACAAGATCGTCGGTCCATCTGGTAGGGTGCCATCCCACGCTACGCTTGCCAACACGTGGTCTCCACTCTAGAATCTTTCTGCCCCAACGCCCGGCCGATCTTCGCGCTATATGGCCCGCCCAATGCCAATTCAGCTTACTAATCCTATGGGCTATGTCGGTTACCTTGGTTCTTCTACGAATTTTCTCATTAATTATGCATATCCCCCTATTTATCTAAGGGTGTATAATTAATAACTAACTGGTTATTTGTGTTTCCCCCCAGGCAGCCGCATTCCAGCCATTCATGCGAGCGCACTCGCACATCGAGACCAAGCGCCGCGAGCCGTGGCTGTACGAGGCGAGCACTACGGCCTTACTGCGGGACGCCAACCGACGCAGATACGCGCTGCTCGACTTCTGGTACTGGAGTGTTCGCAACGGCTATATATTAAAAACGCGTTATAACCATACGCTACTTTTAAAACGCCTATTATTTTTTACCTATCTCTCTATCTATAACCTCACGCCAGATCCCTTACGGGGTAGGCAGAGAGTACAGAGTTCCAACAGGTTCTTTCCTTACATACCTCTCTGGCTTCCTCGACTCTCATAGTTTGTCTCATACACGCTCGCCGGTTACGGAGACTCTTGACTTTTCCATCTGACAAGACTCGGTTTATTTGGTCGTGGTAAGATAGTCTAGGTCTTCCCCGGTACCTGCATCCTTGTACTTTCACATTGTATATCTGTTTTGTCATTCTTTCTATATGCCCGAACCAACGGAGCATGCCCTTTCTCATCTTTACACCGATACTATCTTTCATACCTACTCGCTGTCTTACTACGCTGTTACTAATGCGGTCGGTCAGCTTCACTCCGCACATCTTCCGCAGAGCTCGCATTTCTACCGCATTTATCCTACTTTCATTCTCCTTCTTACATACCCAGCTCTCGCTACCATATAACAGCGTATTTTTTACGCTATTAATAATACTTATTACTTCGCTTCGTTGAACGACGCCTTTTGATTATTGTCGCAAAACACGCCGCGCCGCCGCCGTGAGCTGTTAAATGATAAAAATGAAATATATATTTAATAAATTAATTATTTACACGTAACTAAAACTAACTTTTATTTACAGTTATTACAATAAACAAACCAATGATTTATTGGCAAACAATTTGACACGCGACGCCGCAATCCCTCACAAACCCACGATAGATGCATAAGTACGTCATCCAAGATCACGCCAGTGATCCGCACTGATTTTATTAAAAAAATAATCTAACGTAGTAACCGACACGTTATAAATAACGTATAATACGAACAAATATATTGGCGCGGCACAATAAATAACCTAATAATATATTACTTTCATTACTCATTCAAAAATAGATCATATGTAGTTGTCTTAAGAGCATAATATAACACGTGACTTTTGACAAAAATATTATACGTCTTAGTGAAATTGACCTTACGTCCAGTCAGTCAGTGTATGTAGTTAAATATGTTTCGTACTTATTTACGTATATATGTATTAATTTATATTTTATACATGTTTAAATACTTGTATATACGAATGATAGCGTACGCCACCAACTGCCCTGATTACTTTGTTTTTTTTTCTAGTATTTTGTATTTAACCAGGTTGTCTGGAAGAAATTGCTCTTAGCAGTAAGACCGCCTATTGTATCAGTGTCTTATTTTACATGTTATTTTATAATTTTGTTGGTTTACAATAAAGAGTATTCTATTCTATATAAATATTTTAACATCATGTTTCTTAGCGGGGTAATTAAATGCCGGATAACTTGCGAACTACTTTATTAGGCGTTGTACACACAAAACTGTACGTCGAATGCAAGTACACACCCACTAATCGCAGACTAGTAGTACTCTCGTTAGTACCCAAAAAAGCGTTGCTAAAGTCGCCGGTGTATTCCACATAGATCGCTTGTTCTCGATTTGATCGCTGTCGCTTCCGAAACGAGACTGTGTCCGTCCCCGCGCTCTGTGTTCCTTTTATACTGGTATGAAAGTTCTAGAACGGACGCGAACCCTCTAAGTACATCGATAGATGTACATCGAACAATAGCCGGCGAGCCCCGCTAAGCGGTATTATTATTAGGTACTTGTTTACCCCGACCGCGCGCCGGCCATAATTAAGGAGGAGGAAACTTCTAAACGTTTTAGCATTTAAGTGCGAATTCTAGATTTTTCTTGATGGATCGATAGGGGATCTAAGGGTGTGTAATGCGATTTAAAATTAATATCTCCGATAAGGGGTTCACAAGATATCGGGGTGTCACATACTGAATTCTTAGATTAACGCGAATATTACACATGAAATAAAACTAGTTTTCGGATTATATCGCGGTTTATTTTTGATTTTTAAGTTCTCGACGTTTCGTTCGCGAGGCTATTGCAATTAGAAAACATCCTAATTTCAAGAGAGAAGATGGCTGGGTGCTTCCATCGACTTGGGATCCGGTAAATAATATAATCAAATTCAAAGCCAAGCATAACACTGCAAGACATCAAGACACCGTGAGCTCATTCTGCGTAGATCGGACCAACAAAAAAAATTAACAAGTTTGAGGGTACCCCGGAACAACTATGCCTTTTGGACGTCTAACACCTCAGTCCCTCCCGTGACCATGGGTGCTGCAAAGCACTCGAAACGTCGGGAACTAAAATCAAAAATAAACCGCGATAAAATCCGAAAAATACTTTTATTTCATATCGGGGTGTATTAAACTCGTAATAATCGAATACTGAATAGCTGAATACTGACCTCCAATATCTTTTCTCAGGTACACATTATTCTACGAGCACTCGATAGATGGTTTGCCGGTCATGAGGCCGTACTGGCAGGAGTTCCCCAACGAAGCAGACACCTACAACATTGACGATCAGTACCTCCTAGGTATGTACATATAATAATATCAGCCTATACTGCCCACTGCTGGGCAAAGGCCTTCTCTCACAAATCGAGGTGAGAGAGATTAGGTCATACTCCACCACGCGGACCCAGTGCGGATTGGTGGAGGCAGGTTTGTGGCCACCTGCTGTTGGAATTTATCAAGCCGCCTTTGAGGCTTCCAACTCGGCTTAACGACTACCACATTAAGTGGTAGCCGAGACCAACGGCTTAACGTGCCTTCCGAAGCACGGAATGTACATAACATACTGCAAATAAAAAAATGTTTTAAAAATATAAAAATGAACACCACCGACATGCCTATATTACCCAAGCGAGGGTGGCAGAGGTGTACTCAGTACACACGCTTTTCGCCGACGATGTTAGCTCCCATGTAATAGACTATTCCAGACTCCGGACTCATACTAACAAATGTAGTTTTCCTAACGAAAATTTCCCAGTGTGAGTCTGAAGTCTGGAATTGTGCCCGGTATATGGCAAGAGGCTCACCCCCTATTACATGGGACATAACATCGTCGGTGTAACGTGGGTGTACTCAGTACATCTCTGCCATCCCCGCTTGGGGAATATAGGCGTGACGGTGTAAAAACTAATTAGTCTGATCAGTCCATGTTCAAGTATACACATTCTTTGATAAAATACGATAACTCAAAAAATAAGATAATTTTATATAATTCAATAAAATAGAATTATATGCACTTCAATTGAACCAAAAGATAACTATCAAGATAGATAGATCACAATACATTAAAATGACGATACATTAGGATGAAAATTAGTAATTAAAGTGACATTTAAAAAACCTTATTTTTGATTTGTTTAACGTTAGTAAAATGCTAAATTCAGTGGAGTGTCATCATCATCTCAGCCTATACCTGTCCACTCCGAAACATAGCCCTTCCCAATCGCTCTCTCCAGAGCAACTGGTTCAATGCCACCTGCCTCCAACGACTTCCTGCGATCTTCACAAGATCGTCGGTCCATCTAGGACGGACGATTTGGCGCAGAGGTTAAGAGCTTAAGCCGCTCCGCGCACTCGGTCGAATAGTCGTGGGTTTGATTCCCGCACGGGACAAATCTTTGTGTGACCTACAATTATTTGTTTCGGCCTGGGTATTTGTGTATGTGAGTTTTCATGTTTGTAAACGCATCCATGACAAAGGAATCTCGTTGGCAGCTGTCCCACAATCTCAATCTTTCTGCCTCAACGCCCATTCGATCCGCCCATTGCTGCTTCAGCTTATTAATTCTATGGGCTATGTCAGTGACATTAGTTCTTCTACGAATCTCCATGGTACGCCACTGAGCTCGATCTTCAGCTCTCCTCCTCCAATCCCTGCCCGCTGCCTTACGAATGTCGTCGCCCCACCTAGTTACAGCGCGCCCTACACTACGTTTGCCAACTCGCGGTATCCACTCAAGAACCAGTCTGCCCCAACGGCCATCGGTTCTGCGTCATATGTGCCCTGCCCACTGCCACTTTAGCTTGCTAATTCGCTGAGCTATGTCGGCAACGTTGGTTCTCCGACGAACAACTTCGTTCCGGATTCGATCCCTAAGTGAAACACCGAGCATAGCTCTTTCCATAGCTCGCTGAGCAACTCTGAGCTTTTTATGAGACCTATTGTAAGAGACCACGTCTCTGATCCGTATGCCATCACACAACAGAGTAATAGATGTAAAAAAGTTTTATATTGGTTATTTGATGGTCAGGCGACAAGCTGCTCATCCGGCCGGTGCTGGAGCCCGGGGTATCGAGTGTGAAAGTGTACCTGCCGGGCGCTGAAACCCACACTATCTGGTACGACGTGGACACCTACCAGGCACGCCCCGCCAGCGGGTATTTCAACCAGGAAGTCACCATTTCCAAGGTAAGGCCAGGGCACAAGGTGTGACATTCATAACGTAAAACGTAAAAGTAATTACAGTGTACACTCTTTTTAACTAATCTTAAGGAACCAAGCATTTTTCTTCGATATAAAGGTTTTTATTTAAACGGAGGCGAAAAGGAAAAATAACCAAATCATCAATTACAATAATTTTACAAGGCTAATCGTAGGCGACCATGTCTCGGTGCCCTAGATCTAGAGGTGAGTCGTATTTATTAGAACAGATCCAAAGAACAGGTATTTTACGAGAATAGGCGGCACCTAATCCAATTCTGACAATACCTAATCCACCTAATATTTAGCACGCTCACTCACAACTGTTCCTGCGCTCTCTCACTCACTCATATGCGTATCGCTTTGCTATCCCGCTTACGTGTAAGGGTGGAGGGAGCGAGACAGCGCTATACAACGCGTATTGATATAAAACAAATGTAAATATAATGAATTGAAATCTTTTAAATACGCCTTTTGCGGAATATTTAATATCGCAAGACTCAAAACTTCATACATTCCTAAGTTAACAGTCCTAAGCCTGTAAAAAGTATGAAGGGAAGATACCAATTCATCACTAATATATCATTAAATGATAAAATAGAAAACAAGTATTAGTTTATTCAACCAATTTCGTGCAGAAATATCTACTCTAATCAAAAAAATAAAAATTATTTTATTTTGAAACTTCCATTTTCTTAAAAGTGTTATTATGACTGTACCCTTTCTTAAGTAACAAAACAATTTAACATTCAATTAATTCAAATATCGATAATACGATATCAGGATTTGATATAGAATAGGCGGATTAAGATCACTAAGGAACGGTATGTGTATGAGATCATTGAGATTAGGTGGATTAGGTATTTATGCAGACTAGGAACAGGTGTACGTAGTACCTGATTTACCTAATACGACCCATCTCTACCTAGATCATCATTGACAACGCATACTGATTACTGGGATGTAAAGATCTCTAGGGGTAGGCAGAGAATATAGAATTGTAATAGGTTATTTGCTTACAAACTTCTTTGGTTTCCTCCACTCTCATAGTTCGTGTCTACATGCTCACCGGTAACGAAGACTTGACTTGCTCTTCGTAGGCCCATAGTCTAGGTTAGGGATTACCAAAGTGGTCCGGTATATCGGTTCCCCAGGGGTCGACATAAACGAAAACTAATTTTGGGGGTCGACTAGGTCTTAAAATCTTTTATAAAAATGTTAATGATTAATATAATGACTATAATAACGGAATCTATACATTCGTGCTGTTCGCCGTTAAGCAGTTACCTCTTGTATCTTCAAAGTCCAAGGTCCAATAATATCAATAACATTAAAATAGGACCACCTCAAAACTATACTGAACCCAATGCAAAAAGAATCATCAAAATCGGTTCATAAGCAAAGGAGTTATAAAAAAAGGACGAATTATTTGAAGTTGGCTAATATACTGCTTAGTTCTATAGTAGACAGTCCACAATTGACGGAAATATCGCTGAACATACATAAAAAAAAAGCATACATACAACCGAACATAGAACCTCCTCCTTTTTGAAGTCGGTTAAAAATCGACCCCTATTAATAACACAAGTTACGTGTACCTTACTCACTAAACCAACCGCAATTTTTTTAAATTAGTAAGTATTTTGTATCAATAGGAAAAAAAGTTATTTTTTTATTTTTTTTTTAGGTAGAAAAATCTAGATATAGGATTTTTAAAGTAATACTATATTTGACTACGGGGGCCTGAGGTATCAGTTCATTTTGGAAAATGGGTCTCTTGCCCAAAATAGTTTGGGAATCCCTGGTCTAGGTCTTTTCCGGTACCTGTGTCCTTCCACTTTCGCATTTGTATATCTATCCGGAGCATACCCTAATAAATAATTTGTGTTTAAGTTAACCCCATTTTATTTTTTATTTTCTACTTTCTTTAGTGCCTACCACGTAGTTAGACATTGTTCGAGTGGTGGTGGCCTAGTGGCCTGAAATACAGGTTCTTGCCTAGTTTAGGCACCAGACTTACTACTTTTATGTAAAACTAATGTATCTATCTATATCATCACGCCAGATCCCTTGCGGTTAGGCAGAGAGTTCAGTGTTCCAACAGGTTATTTTCTTACATACCTCTCTGGCTTCCTCAACTCTCATAGTTCGTCTCATACACGCTCGCCGGTTACGGAAACTTGACTTTCCCTTCAGATAAGGCACGGTCTATTTGGTCATGGTAAGATAGTCTAGGTCTTCCCCAGTACCTACATCCTTCCACTTTCGCATTTGTATATCTATTTGTCAATCTATCTTCCGACATTCTTTCTACATGCTCGAACCACCGGTGCATATCTTAAATATCCTCTCACTGTCACTTTTTAAATGTAAGTTAAAATGCACGGAATGGCTAAATTCTTTGTCCTATGAAGAAACCGAAAATCTTCTTAAGGCGTCTGTTTTATACGCATGACAAAATATTATCATACGTATAAATGTGTTACACATGTTCATACATGCGCACAAACTCAACTTATTTTAAATTAGCCCTGCGGGGGCGCTTACAAATAGTCAATTAACATTTTTTTTAAATCTAATTTAACTACTAATCTACCACCGGATCGGAACGCGGCCTCCACTGAGAAGATCCGGCGAAGAAACTTAGCGGGCTTGTCTTTTTTATTTACTTCTCTCTCTCTTTTTTCTTTCCTTTTTTTTTAATCATATTGTGTGAATACTATCTTAAGGTGACAATTAAATAGTTTATGACCTAGCTCCAGTGTGATGCCTTACGATGGAGATATGAATCTAATGATGTTATCTGTAAAGAGCGTCTAAAGGATTCCGGATGGATCAGTCCCCACAAGCAGCACCCGTTCACGAGTATGACTGCTGGAACAGCCATCACATATCTACACATACGTACAAACACACACACATATTGTACGCACGCACGCACGCACACGTACATGTACACAGAATTGCACACTTATTATTCTTACGTTTTTATACATGTTTTATTTCCCTTTTATTCTTTTATGAAATCTGAGGAGGGCGTTGATATCTGCGACAGTTTTAAACTTTTGCAGATGTCATCGCTATTCAATTCAAATTTGCAAATCTATATGACATACTGTATAATTGTATTAGCATTGTATACTGACTTTTGAGAATTGCTTTAGTTTATTTTCCATATTATATAATTTAATACAACTCATACCCAAATTTTGTACGCTAATTACTGGCAAAATATCAAATATTATTAATATCTGATGATATCAACATATTATTAACATCTGTCTGTACACACTACCTATGTTGACAAAATAAATGATTGATTGATTGATTAAACATTCAATTTTTGATCTGAATAAACTATTTTTATTTTTTATTTGTTTTTAGATCCCGGTGTACCAGCGCGGTGGCAGTATAGTCCCGCGCAAGGAGCGCGTGCGCCGCTCGTCCGCACTCATGGCCGACGACCCCTACACACTCGTCGTCACCTTGGACGCTAATGTAAGTATTCCAGGCATGTAGTGAACGTGAAAATGACGGGATCGTATCTTATTTAGTATCCAATTGGTACTTGGTAATTCAGAACCTATATTAAAAAAAATAAGTGCCTCAAAGTGCTTGAAGATCTATCTGTAATCTATAACATCACGCCAGATTCCTTGCGGGGTAGGCAGAGAATACAGAATTCCAATAGGTTCTCTCCTTACATACCTCTCTGGCTTCCTCCGCTCTCATAGTTCGTCTCATACACGCTCGCCGGTTACGGAGACTCTTGACTTGTCCTACAGATAAGACTGAATGAAGACTGACTGAATGACAGATGCTTGAAGATATTGAATAATAAATACTTATCCCGCCATCTTGACTCCTAATTTTTTCCAACAATTAATTACGACCCCACCATTTTAACTTTCTTCAATGTAGGGGTTTGGAGACAACAGAAATGGTAATTAGGAAAAAATGAAATGATTGATTCGCATTTTGTTTGGGCTGAAGAAAAAAAAATATGATTTTAACTGATATGAAAATGACTGCTATAGTATTTTTAATGAAGGGTGTGACAGTTGTAAGTGTCAAAGAAAATTATTCTTTATTCAACGGCAATAAGGGGCATGACCTGTTTCTATACTTATAGTGTAATGCCTTAATACCATTGAATTAAATATAATTTCGTTTGGCACTTAGGACTGTCACTACCCATCTTATGTGAAAAATATTATCGGCAACTTTTTTTCACAAACCGAGATGAGGCAAAATTAGTCACATTTCACCACGCGGACCCGAGAGAGTTTGTGGCTATGGGAATATACCAAACCACTTATGTGTGTGTGAATGATGAACGCTGTTGGCCGCGAGGCCTTTACAGCTTCACCGGACTTAAAGGCGAGCGTGCAACCACTACGCTCCGGCCAGCCAGAAGGGCAAGAGGCGACATACTCGAGGGCGCCTCTTGGAGGCGCCCTCGGTTGGGACAGTCGCTGTAGGGGGACGGGTGCACTACTAAGTGCACCGGTCAACCGCCGGCTATGGGAGGGGATCTACTACTACGTCGTCGTCGTCGCCCGTATTCTGAGCGGAAAGAAGGGATGACAAAGCATCGGGGGGGTCGGTGAGAACATGTCGCGGCCGGCGGTGGCGGCAGGGGTCGGGGGGGAGATCGTAGTCGGCGGTGGCTACGATTAACGGATTCGCATGGGTAGATGCGTTCGCGAAGTGACGTGTTGACGCCTTTTTAATAAAGGCGCGAATAGGTTCGAGACCTAGATCGGAGTGGAGGTCGACGTTCCGTACGAACCAGGGGGCTCCTACGGCTTTACGGAGGAAGCGGTTTTGAACCACTTGGAGTTTATCGATGTGAGAGGGGGCCGAATGCCCGAACACAACACACGCATAAGTCATGATGGGTCGAACGCAAGTTTTGTAAAGTGTCACCTTATTTCTAAGGGACATTTTACTCCGCTTGCAGATTAACGAATGGAGACGACCGAGCACAAAGGATGCTCGGTGACGGACCCGCTTGATGTGCGGGCCGAAGGGCATGGTACTGTTTAGGGTGACCCCTAGATATTTGACCTCTTTGACCCAGGGAATGGGTTGGTCGAACATGGTCACTTGGCCGAGATTACTTCTAGGGCGGCGCAGGGAGTGGCGCGGGGTGGCACCTCTGGAGAAGAACACCGCAGCGCTCTAGTCCGGGTTCACCTCAATACGCCACTTCCTGAACCAATTCCCTAGGGAATTGGCGGATGCCTGAAGGTTTCTGGTAATGAAACCCTTATTACTATGCGAGACGTAGAGAGCGGTATCATCCGCGAATAGGGCTAGATGCGCCTTACTCGAACGAGGAATGTCGTTCGTGTAAAGGCTAAACAGGAGCGGAGAGAGAACTGAGCCCTGTGGGACTCCAGCACTGATGGAGTGGGAAGTGGAGCGCGTCATTTCGACGCGATAACGGAAGGCGCGATTTGACAAGAAGTCTCGTAAAATGAGCACGAGTCTGTCCGGCACACCCAATTGGTAGAGCTTATAGATCAAGCCGTTGTGCCTGACTTTGTCGAATGCCTTCGCGACATCTAGGAAGAGGGCGCCCGTGTAGATGGGTTTGGGTCTATTGAGACCGGAGAGGATGTGCTCCGTGATGCGGTGCACTTGGTGGACGCAAGAGTGTTTGGCTCGAAAGCCGAACTGCTCTTCGATAAGGATACCCCTGGACGTTACGAAGTCTTTGAGCCTCGCCAGAAGTAGTATATCTTGGCCAGGGAGTTGAGGAGACTGATAGGGCGGTAGCTCGCGGGGAGATTGCGAGGTTTGCCGGACTTGGGAATGCCTATGACGTCCGCCTCCTTCCACTTAGCGGGGAAGGTGCAGTTCGTCATGGCGGCGTTCAATATGGCCACTAAGAGGCAGATGAGTTGGGCGGGTAGGCATTTTAGAACGCGATTCGAAATGCCGTCAGAGCCGGGGGCTTTTTTAGTTTTGAGACCCGTAATTAGATCTTCGATCTCCGTTTGGGTGATAGAGGGTAAGGAATCGACGGGGGGAGGGATGCCCTGCGCTCGACTTCCCTGTCGACCGCGTCGACGTGGGACTGGTCGACGGACTGAGAGCTGGGGGTGCACTGGCTCTCGAGGGAGTCGGCGAGAAGCTCGGCCTTTTCGTCGTCGTCGAAAGCTGGGGGTGCGCCTGAAGGGCGGGACAGCGGAGGCATGCCAGTCGTGGAGTCGGTTTTGAGGCTTCGCGCCAGCTGCCAGTAGGCCAGGTGCGATGGCGCGATGCCCTCTAGGAGGTCACCCCACCGTTCCTCCCGGACCTCCGCGACACGACGCTTTACCTCTCGTTGTAAAGCGCGCATCCGAAACCACTTATGAATCTTCCAACTTGGTTTAACAATAGGGAATATGCGTGTATTTTTTTATATTTTTATACGATAGATTACATCAATATATAACTGCAAAAAAAATTTAAGTGTCAAAAACAAAATGTAAAGGGCAAAAAAAAATGTTGAAGATAGCAAACAGATAAGAGCACTTTAAACGCCCGCCATTTTGGCGCGCTTGGCGTGACGTCAACGTCTATAATAACAATCAATTAGTGAACTGCTGTAGAAGTATTTTATTCTGTAATTTATTTTTATTTTGTATTTTGCGACTATTATACAATGGAACAACACTGTGTTGTGCCTAGGTGTAAAAATACAATAAGAAATGCAACCGATAGGTGCGGACATAAGGAGAAAGTGGTGTAAAATCAGAAAAAGAGACATGGTATCTCCATCAACTTGTTTATATTGCTGCAAAGATCACTTTAACGTAAGAATTAACTTAAATAATTTAAACTAAAATTTTGTCTTTGTGTAAATCGACAACAAAAAATGACAATAAAACAAACTCAATAGCAAACTCCAAAAAATATGCTTGTTGACATATATGTTTGTATTGTAGACTTTGACGTCATATTCGATCTGACCAATAGCGTGGCGTTCTAGCTACTTTGAATTTCCCACTCATTTTTTGTACTTTGATTATTAATTTCTTAATAAAAAAGTAATGTTATTAAAAAAATATTGGTATAGACATTTTTCTAAAACGATGAAGTTTGTAAAAAAAAATATTTAACCCTTATTTGAATTTCACGCATATTCCCTATTACCGTATTAAATGGCAACCTGGACCGACAGCTTCACGTGCTTTCCAAAGAATGGAATAATATTACAAATTGAAAATACTTACATTCAGCGTGCAGTTTATGAAAATAGTAATGGACGGACGATTTCGCGTACACGCTACCATGTATTTGACACACGCACGCATATATACTCTTTTGATTATCGTTAAAGTCTGTGGTCAAATTGAGAATAGATTAATATTGTTTGTCTTCAATATTATTTGTCTATAGTCATACTGAATGTCAAACATAACCAGCAAAAGATGAAAGAGTAGGTCGAATTTCGACCAATGGGCGACCACTAATTCTTTTAATTCAGGCAATAGAAATTGACAAAAATATAAATATATATATATACACAAATTACTGGCCTATATACCTTACAGACTAACATACATATAATAATATATTGAACTTATAATCTAAATAATTTGACTGCCTCGTTGGTCTGGTGGCAAAGCGCATCGCTTTGTGATCACGAGGTCCTGGGTTCAAATCCTAGGTCGGACAAGTGTAGTTTTTCTAACGAAAACTTCCCAGTATGAGTCCGGAGTCTGGAATTGTGCCCGGTACATGGCAATAGGCTCGCCCCTCTATTACATGGGACCTAACATCGTCGGCGAACCGTGGGTGTATTCAGTACACCTCTGCCCTCTGGGGAATATAGGCGGGACGGTGTTTTTTTTTTTTTTAATCTAAATAATATGTATTTTCTGCGACATGTTGCGCTGGGTGTCTCTCAGTCTTCCACGAAATCTTAATACGACACCTCTCGGCCAGAAGTCCTCGCTCATGAAGGTCTCCAGCTTGGCAGTGGGAACTCACACAACATTGTGTAATAACTTGCACGTGCAAGCTAACTGCACGGCCAAGTAAAGGCGCGCCTATTGTAAATAAACACCTTTATTTCAGAGCACGGCGCAAGGCACTCTGTACATAGACGATGGAGAGACTTATGAGTACCGCAACAACAAGTACATATATACCAAGATCGCGTACGAACCAGCCGCCATGACGTACACGTGAGTACTCTATCTATGTATTGTTAGAGCGTGAAATAAAAATGCGTTGGCGAGTATATTTCTCCTTATATTTTAGTTTTACAACCGTCTCCGACAAAGTCTCGAGCAAAAGTGTTCATCATTTTAGATTTTTTCCATCGAGTTACGTCTCTTGTGTTGCATCGCCATCTTGTTCAAATCGATTATCCAAAACGATTATTAGTCTATAATATTAATAGCAACACTGTCGCCATCTAGCGACCTGTGTTGACATCGAAATGTCAAGATGGCGGTGCAGTTGTCAAAAATCAATATGTCAACCCTACATGAAACTACCCGCACATTTTATTAATACAAATTATCAACTTTATACGAAACTACCCACATTATCCTAACAGTATCTATATCATCACGCCAGATCCCTTGCGGGGTAGGCAAAGAGTACAGAGTTCCGACAGGTTCTTTCCTTACATACTTCTCTGGCTGGATAGTGCTAATGTTCTTGAAATAAATAAATATACACCCACATGGGGGATTCATATTTTATATGCAAATTATACCCTTTTTCTCCAGGTTTATAAACGAAAACGCTAGCTACCCAACTCGTTCTTGGGTTGAACGTATCGTCATCGCCGGAATCAAGTCCCCGCCGAAGACCGCCAAGCTTCACCAAGGGGACAAGCAGACAGCACTGCAGATGACCCTTCACAAGGGGAATGATGTCCTCGTCGTGAGGAAACCGGCTGCCAGCATGGCGCAGCCGTGGAAGATCACATTTAGTTATTAGGTAAAATAAGACTACAGTTCGTTTACATAGTGTATTTACAGGACCCATTTTTAACGTACCCGTTAATAGAACGAAACACTCAGTTGCAAAAAGCTCATCAATATTACTCCATGACAGGAAGCCGCAGTATCAAAGTCAAGTCAAAGTCATAACATTTTATTTGTATGGGCCAACAAGAGCGCTTCACCTCAAACTGAGAAGATCCGGCGAGAAACTCAGCGGGCTAGTCTTTTAAATTAATTGGACCGGCCTTTCTAAGCGAAATAAACAATTCTAACTTTTTCAATATCAACTATCACTAATGAATTCATTATTTCAGTCGATAAGTCCTTAAGAATTTATTGAAACTAAGTTGGTGAATTACGTAGTCTGCTGTAAAAGCTATCGACAAAAATCGATAGCTTTGACAGCTAATAAAGGCTACTAAATGTCGTTAAAATAAATTCGTTGAGATTTATCGACAGAAATTGGTACGATAGCGATCATTATCTAGGTCGAGATTGAAGGGCCTGGTTGAAGCAATCAACGTTGGTATTCCGTTAGTGTCACAGGCCGATACGCTTAGAAAGTGAGAAGTAAATAAATACCGCAAATAACTTGAATAAAGACGGCGACGAATTCGGAATACTGTCGTGTATTTAAACTATCTTCCAACTATACAAGCTGTAACATAATTAACGCTAGACCTGCAAGTAGTTTGTTCTAAATCTAAACTGAATCGATTCCAACTATTTTTAAAGTATTTTTTTTTATTTTTCAAAATTTATGTTATTAGTCCTGTTCGCAGTATTAAACAAAATTTGTTAATCAATCAAAGCATTACAGCTATTTTTAATGTACTTCGATTAAACACACCTCAATACGCATACAAAAGTTAATTAATTATTAAATTTTATGGTTAATTTGGGTACCAAAGAGCCGAAAAGAAATGGTAGAAAACTCCTTAAAATTGAAAGTTTGATTTTCGTATTGAATTCGTAAAGCATCAATCAAATTGGATTGTCTGAGGTCCTCGTTGTATATGTTACACCTCGTATATGTTATGGCCAGAATATGAACAGATACTCTGAAAATGGGTCTGTGAACGAACTCTTTAAATGTGTTGGTGGTCTAACTGCGTCGCTAGCGAGCGAATTAAATGCATACATATCAATAAGTCAGATTTATGGTGCGGTATAAACAGTCTAATCAGTTCCTCGTTAGGGATCGCTCGTTAATCACATGAGGATCGAAAGGGGGTTCGGAAAATATCACGAGATATCACAGGGCTGTAGTGAGATATCACGTTTATTTATTTTTTCGTTAAACGCGCGATTTCTAAATCTTAGAACGGCGCGTGACTTTGACTCACCTTGAAAATTTTCAACATACGTTGTACCAAAATATTTTTTGGGGGTTAAAATCTTGCTAAAGTGTCATGTGGTTAATGGACGATCGCTTACGTGTGTTCCCTGCATTGCAAAGATTTATGAGGCCATCATTGTTATGGGCGCAGTTAGACCATCAAAAAAGTTAAACAGTGCGTTTGTTTTGATATTGTGAAGTTATCGTTATCAGCCAGTGTGTTTCAAAGATTATTTTGATGTTTCTAATTATGATAGCTAATTATGGTATCTCAATCCAATTTAAGAAAATTAGAGTTTATCATATTAAATATGTAGACAAAAAACTTTGTTTAACTACTAAACTATAAACCATTTAATATTGTTAAGGTTTTCACGGAAACTGTTATATTTTTTGTTTTATTTTTCACAACTAAATCCAATTTAAAACTTATAATGACTCATAAATAATGAAAATTAAAGAAAATTTACAAACTTAGCTGTTTGTTTGTGTTCTGATGAGCCCCATAAAGTAATTGCAGGCTTAGCAAGTGAACAAAAAAACGAATAAAAACCGACAAATAAGTTGAATAAAGATATTGGACTCCAGTAACCTAAGTTCTAAACCATTTTATTCAGTCGATTTTTCTTAGATTTGGTAACAGATGTAAGTTTGTGAAGCAAAATGAGTGTCTAAACGACAGTGTCAAAGCAAACGCAACTCTATTACATACCAGTAAAAACAAGATTTCAGTGTATTGTAACTTTATGGGTGGAATTTGTCACGAGTTGCGTTATACGGACAGAATGTTCGAGATGATGGGACTGATCAATAGAGATGGTATATCACTGCCAAATAAATATCATATATAAGTGTTAAAGGATGATGAGAGTGCATTCATATCTGCGCAAAAGAAGTCTGTTAAAACGAGATAGAAATAACATGTCAAAATCAAGCGAAAGACTGCGCTAAATTCTGTCTATATTTCCATTTAAATTCGGTGCGACTTCGTAGGTAGATGCACCTAATTTGTTTTTTGGATGACAAGAAAAAATATCCTTTTTTTGCGATTATAGTTTGCTTCTCACTCTCTAGGATAAAGTTGAGCATGTTTTTACCGATTTTTCTCTATAGAAGATGCCAAAAGACCTGTCCGTATAACACAGCTCAATAATCCTAGTTGTAAAACAACCTAGTACACATTTAGCTTAAATCGTCTCTATTTGTAAGTAAATGGTTTTTAAATGTTTCACGTGTAATACAATATTATTGTATATTTTGTGATTTTAGTTAAAAATAAATATCTTAAAGATTCTAAGTAGTTTCAGCGGAAAAAAGATGTTGCTCATTCCGCGGTTGGTTTAAGACTGACTCAATTCGCAGTAACCAGCTGTATTTATAAACTCCGGAGGTGTATAAAATATCAAAATGAGGGTAGTTTCACTTTTCAGTCTTACAAAAACTGTGTTTCTATCCTCATTTTTAAGAAAATTTCTTTTTACACATAATATTGTATGTGGATATGACGCTAATAAATCACATAATTATGATTTGTGAACATGTTAATATCGATAAATCCGATTCGTTGGTAAGAATCATTCAACGGGTTTGTGGAAGGAATTTTATCATGTATGTCTATGTGATAATAAAACAAATTTTAATAACCACTTAGTTTTATTTCTCAAACTGTTTTCTCTTGCATTGCGGCTAGTGTTGTTTTGTGGATGTTTGTACAGAAAATTCCTCATTTTTATTACAGAAATAGATCCGAGACCGTGCTACCATCCCGTAGATCATCTGTCCTTAAAAAATGTTACTTATAATATAACAATTATATTAAACGCCAGGGAACATCTCTGACGGAGCGGGACGGTGACAATCATCGTGTCTTGTATAGTTTAGGACATTTAGAACTCTCCAAGTCCCGTGGACGTCCCGCCCCGTCGGATATGAGGCTAGGCCTTTAACCGCGGAACAAAATGTGTTTTAACTTTACATTTTTTTTATTCCAACGCTTATGAACAATATAATTTACTTGAAACATAGAGAATATGTGAAGCAAAGTTCTTGTAAAGCAGTTTTTTTTGTTTTAGCACATACGTCGTTAATTTCCGAGCACGCGCTCAATATATCCATCCCTTATAATTCATTTGTAAAGTAATAGGGTCACTGTAACGCTTTTGGTAGTAAATAAATAAGAAATGGTCGATCACGGTAGGCCCGTAACGATTTAAACTGTGAACATATAAAAGCAACAACTTAGTTATGCGACTCAAGTAGGATTTTGTGATTCGAAGCACTCGGGTTATTTTATTACGTCACTCGACTTATACTCGAGTTTTAGAGTCACTTGAGTTTAATATTTACAGTACCGGCAACTCGAGTAAGTTATTATTCGAGTTTTGAGTTTCGATTATTATAGTTAAAGCGTTTTTAAACAGGTATCTCTTGCGGGGAAGGCAAAGAGTACAGAGGTCCAACAGGTTCTTTCCTTACATACCTCTCTCGCTGTATTAATTAAATAATATGTGATAATATATTATATGTTGTACCTTTTATGTTTACACCGACCACTAATGCTAACTAACAAAAAACAATTATAGCACAATCATTTCACAAATCAAACTTACTTTACTATCCAATTTGCATGTTTGAACTAATTATATGGTGACGGCACGGTGTACACTTAACCGAACCACGCTCACCGAATCTACTCGCCTATCTACTGCGTCGAGTTGAACCGGTAACTCGAGTGTAAGGGGACTCTTGTAAATATAATTTTTACTCGATCGGCAAATTCACTTGAGTCACATCATGGCTCGAGTCACTCGAATGAAATCATGGCTCGAGTCGATTGAGTGAAATCATGGCTAGAGTCGATTGAGTGAAATCATGCCTCGAGTCCCTCGAGTAAAATCATGACTCGAGTCACTCGAGTGAAATCATGGCTCGAGTCGAAACACTACAACAAATTAATATTAAGACAAACATGAAATTTAAAACAGTACCACTTTAGATACTGAGTTCTTAGATTTACGCGAATATTACACTTGAAATAAAACTATTTTACGGATTTTATCGCGGTTTATAATTGATTTTTTAACGTCGGGAACTAAAAATCAATAATAAACCGCGATAAAATCCGTAAAATAGTTTTATTTCAAGTACCACTTTAGGACATAACAGTTATTTCACCTGCACATAAATAGTTAAAATTCAGTAGAAATTTTATCAAGTTACCAAAGTTTACGTAGGTAAGAAAAAACTTTAAATGTAAGGAAGATCAATATATTGGCATACATCCACAAAATAACCCTTACCAACAGTATCGTAATCACAAAGATACATACATTTTGTTTTTTTCTTATAATTCAACTACTCTGAAATAAAAATAATCATCAGGCACCGAAATATTTTTACAACACCGCACTATACCATCAAGAGACGACCAATTATTAATATTTACAAGGAAATAAATAACAATCGTGGCTAAACCAGTCCTTACTAGAACAATCCAAAAAAATTAACTTGAGCATAAAGTAAATATTAAAATCCCTGTGCATTTTTTATTTATTAAGGGATTATTTTCCAATCATCAAATAGGAAGATATCCTATTTGATTCAAATTCAAAATTATCATTGTATTTCAACAAAGGTAAGTTTCCAACTAAAATAGTTCAATTCTTTCTTTTTTATATTGAGTCCGGTTATACAAGGTGTAACACAATAAACGCAAGACCTCAGACACCCCGATTAGAGAATTGCTTCATAAATTCAAAACGAAAACCAAATTTCTAAATTTAAAGGTTTTTACCCTTTTTTTAAGCACTTTTATACCGCAATTAACAATGAAACTTGTACGTGTATGTGCGCGTTTTGAGAAATACGGATTAGGAATGCATTCATAATCTCCTTATTGCTATGAATCAAGAATAAATTTAGTTTTTTATAGCGCACTGAAGGAGTAAAAGCATTTTATGCAAATTTAAAAAAAACAAAGATGCATTATAAATAGTTGGAATCGATTCAGTTGCCGATTTAGAACAAACTACTTTTAGGACTCGCGTTAATAATGTTACACCTTGTATATACAAGCTGTAACATAATGAAATTGGTTTATAAAGTTCGTTAAATATTTTTTATTTTCAAAAAATGCTGTTACTCGTTCTGTCGCTGCATTAAACAAAATTTAATAATTATTCAAAGCATTACGGCAAATTTAAATGTATTTCTATTACACACACCTCAATACGCATACAAAAGTTAATTATTTATTAAAAAGGTTAAGAGATTAAAAAAATGGCAGCAAACTTCTTAAAATTAGAAGTTTGATTTTCGTATTGAATTCGTAAAGCAATAATTTAATAGGAGTGTCTGAGGTCTTGAGTCATTTATGTTATACCTTTTAGAGCATATTATACACAAGTTTATCGTAGTGATTGGCTGGCTTAAGAGCCTACCTCGATCGACCATTTATCGACCGGGAAAGTGATGCAGTTACTTCACAAAAGAATAATAAGAGACGGATATATTGAGCGCGCGCTCGGAAAAAAACGACGTATGCGCAAAAACAATTTTATAATTTTCTAAAAAAAACTGCACTGAAATAAAAAAATACTGCTTTACAAGATTTTTGCTACAATTATTTGCTATGGTTTAAAGTAAATTATATTGATTGGTGTAAGTGTGTGAATGATCTACGCTGTTGGCTGCGGGGCCTTCACAGTTCCACCGGACAAGAGGGCGAGCGTGCAACTACTACGCTCAAGCCAGAAGGGCAAGGGGGCAACTAGCTCAAGGGCGCCTCAAGGAGGAACGGCCTCAGCTTGGGCAGCCGCTATGGGGGAGGACATATACTAGGTGTCTCGCCGTGGTGCTCTGCACCGGCCGGCGGGAAAGGGATTATTAGACCTCGCCGGCGAGGTCGGTGTCTGATCCTGTGTATATTGATTAGTTTTTAAGCATTTCGCGTTGAAATCAGAAAATGTAAAGCAATAGATTTCATTTAATCGTGTATTCCTTATACCAGATTCTAAAACACACAGTCAACCATCATATTTCGAAATATTAAGTCTCTAATCCTATATGGATTAGAGACTTAATATTCCTGAAGTACATGAGGTACGAAGTACACAACCCGTTTTTTTCGCAATAGCCCCTAATATATATTTTTAAATATTACAACATCGTGCAAAAGCAACCCATCTAATAATATGAAACATATTATTGCACAGCTTCGAGAAATTATCAAAAAAGACTAGATACAAGCACAGTTAACATAATGTTAAATACCTCGGGGTCCAAAGGGCATACAGGACATTTTGGCGAAAATGAGTTTTTAACCTTATAATGATAATGTTGAAAACTCATTTTCGCCAAAGTATCTTTTGCATCCTTTGAACCCCGCAGTGTCGAATATAAACAGTAAAGCATCTCGACGGTGCCATAGAAGAAAGCTACATATGCCAAACAAAAAAATGGCATTTCCACCTTATGTGCCCGTTGATAAGGTTATTAATCCCATTTATACTGGATGATAGGACTTTGTTTTTGGACACGTCGATCTTAGTATTAGTAGTCCGAATAAAAAGCACGCGAACAGACGCGCCCTCTACGCGGCTTCTCGGCAGTCTTTATTAGGTATTTGGCGGTGGCCATTTGGTATCACTTCCTTCTCTCTTAATATTATCGAGCGAGGTTATAACTGCTCAAGTAGTTATACTCGTGAGCGGGTGTTGCATATGGTTCCTATCCACCCACAATCCTTTAGATTTTCTTTAAACATATAATCACTAGTCTTATACCTCTCTCGTAAGGCGTCACACTAGAGCTGGATCGTGAGCTTAATTTTGTATAATATTACATTGTAATATAGAAAATGATGAAAAAAGAAAATAATTAGACAAAAAGTGCTGAGTTTCACGCCGTTTCATTCTCGCAGTGAATACCGCGAACGGATGTGAATGTAAATTAGTAAGTAAAAAAATGTAATTTGTAAGTAATCCCGCAAGGTTTATATTTAATAAATGATGTTTCAGGTAGTATCCTCTGAGAGCTACCGAGAAGCTGCCAAGAGCACACGCCTGTGTGCGGGATTTTAATTAGGGCCGTTAGTATTAAGATGTTATACTGTTTATATATGTTTACTGTGATACAGGCGAGCGGTGAACCGCGCGAATACACTGCTAACAGAAATTAGAACCGGGTAAGAACAGATGTTGGCAACACAACATGTGACCGTAAACACCGTCACGCCTATATTCCCTAAGCGGGGGTGGCAGGTGTACTCTGTACACAAACTTTTCGCCGACGATCTTAGGTGGTTAAGTTCCATGTAATAGGGGGCCATTGCCTTATTCCGGGCCCAATTCAAGATTCAGGGCGGGATTTTTCCATAGAAAAACAACATATGTCCGACCTAGGATTTAATCCAGGACCTCGTGATGGCAAAGCGCTTTGTTCACCATTAGATCAACGAGGCATGTGAACATTACTATTTTTTGTGTGTGAATAATCTTCGCTGGCCGAGGGGCCTTAACAGTTTCACCGGGCATGACGGCGAGCGTGCAACCACTACGCTCCAGCTAGAAGGCGTTGGGGCAACTAGCTCGTGCGCGCTAAAGGAGGAACGGCCTCGGGTTGGGCAGTCGCTATGGAGAAAGGGCATATACTAGGTGTCTCGCCGTGGTGCTCTCCACCGGCCGGCGGGCAAGGGATTCTTCGAGCTCACCGGCGAGGTCGGTGTCTGGATGTAAGGACATCGGGAGGATCGGTGAGAACATGCCGCGGACGGCGGTAGCGGCTGATAGAAGGGGAAGAAACAGCCTCGGCTTGGGCAGTCGCTATAGGGGAAGGGAATATACTAGGTGTCTCGCAGAGGTGCTCTGCACCGGCCGGCGGGCAAGGGATTCATCGACCTCGCCGGCAAGGTCGGTTTCTGATCCTGTGTATAGTGTATCCCATATAAGTTGTAAGTTTAATAACATAGTTTTTAGTATTTAAGTTTTATCTATACTCTACAATCTGCTTAACCCGCAAATGATCTGGCGTGATGATATAGATAGATAGAAGTTTTTTCAAGTCAAGACAATAAATTAAAAAAGCATACTGGAGTCAGCCCTCATTTACACTAGATTTTTTCAATACGCGTTAAGAATGCGCTGGAATGAAATAAATGACTACAATATTTTTCACATAAGACGGGTAGTGACAGTTCTAAGTGCCAAACGAAATTAATATTTCATTCAATGGTATTAAGGCATAAAACGATAAGTATAGAAACGAGTCATGCCTCTTATTGCCATTGAATAAAGTATAATTTTCTTTGACACTTACAACTGTCACAGTACCCTTCTTTCATGAAAAATACTATAACGGTAAATTCTTTAAAAAGCGCTTCAAATACGCGCCTTGAAAAAGCGCTTGTACGAGAGCGGGCTTAGGTCAAGTTTCTTATTACAAATGAAATAGGCAAAAAATGGCATTTATTTATCCCTTATTATATTGTGTTGCTGTCATCTGTCTATACCCAGCTAAACGGAATCCTTACACATCGCCAAGCCGACCAAATTATGTATACCTACTAAAATAAAATAAAATAAGTTATCTCGCTTATCCCTAAGTTACTGCAAATTTTATGGAACATATAAAAATGAATCGTCACGACTACATTCCCTAAACGCCGAGGTGTACAGTGTACACTCAGATTTTACCATGGAACAGGGGGTGAGCCAAGATACCAAGCACAATGCCGTATGGCATTGTGCTTGCTATCTTGGCTGCCACAGACGATTTTTTTTAAACACTCCAATAACTTATTCGCGCCCAAGACCTCGTGAGCCCAAAGCTACAAAGGCAAAAATTGTATTTTAAAAAATTACTAGGAAGCCAATAAAATTGGTATTAGTATTCTATAGAAAAAAGTGAAATTTCTAAAGTTAGCCTTCATTCGCACAAGCGTTTTTTACAACGAACGTTAAAAGAACCGCTGTAATAAAACATATGTCATACGGTATATTTGTAGAAAAAGCACTTACAGCGCTTGAAAACGCCCGTGCGACCGATGAGTTTGATTTGAAAAACATATGTGCAGTTAAATATATACTCTATACAATCACAACAAAATTCAGTTTGCAGTAACACCAACCTAGTTTGAACACTGATTAGGCAAGAATTACTTAAAGAATATCCTACTGGGTTTATCATCATTCGGAAACTCAATAAATGGGTGAGTCTGTTTATGTTCCAGCATTAGACTCTCGTTCGGGTATTTCTCCCCACAAATATCACAAGCAATTTCATTGCACTCTGACAACTCACTTTTCGACTCCTTTTTTCTCTTCTTAACTTCCCACTCTTTCTTCTTGGAAGTTTCCTTCTCCTTCTTTGAAGAATCCTTCTCCTTTTCCTTCTTAGAAGTAGACTGTTGCTCCTCCACCAACGGCTTTCCAGTCAACAAGAATTCTTTCATATTAACATGTTTTAAAGACGTTTTGTGTCGCTTCAATCTGTTTTCTGAACTGCACTGGTATTCGCAAATAAAGCACACATATTTCATATCCCCAGTATGTATTTCGGCATGAGCTTTCCTCTTCTCCGGTGTAGCGAATCGAAAATCGCAGAATTTACATGGATACTTTCTATCAGGGGAATGGAATCGCATATGAGATAGTAGAGCGTTCATATCTTTGCATATCTTCCGGCATTCGAGACACATGACGCCTTGTTGGACTGGTTCAGATTCCTCTACAGTCTCTATGCTGTGATGTATGCGTCTGTGAGAGGTTAAGCCTTTCTGACTTATAAAAACTCGCCTGCAATCCGGACACTGGAACTGTGGTTCAGCTTTCAAATCCGGACTGTGTTTTTCAATCTGATGTAATGCTAACTTGTCCGCTTCATGGAATTGCAGTCCACATTCTTCGCATTTCCACGCTTTCACAAGCTTTGAAAACGCTTCTAGAACGTCCAAGACCGACTGTCCTTCTACTTCTGGGTGGAAAGTTTTTGTATGGTTACCGAAATCTATTATTTTAGAGAAGTTGCGTTTGCAGCGCGGACAAGAGTAAGGTTCTTTATGATCGTCCATCACATGTGACTTGAGATCCGATAACTCGACATAAGTCTTTGAACACATAAAACATTTTAACTTCTGTTTCCCTTTCACTACTTCCGATATCACTTTGTACTCCATTAACTGAACTTTCTGATGGATCTGTAGATGTTTGAATAGTTCCTTCCGAGTGTGATAGTCTGTCGGACAGAATTTGCATGGGAATCTCTTTCTATGCAACCGTTTGCGATGTAACGCCAATTCTTCTTTATCTTTAAATTGCTTCGTACAACTAAAACAAGGGTAAGTATTTATATCGGAATATAAATTATGAGATCTCAAACACGTTTCCATTCTGCTGCGCCTCTGGAAGACATTACCACAAGTACATACATAACCTTCCTTTTTAACTTCTTCTTTTTTAACCGCAATTTCTTCTGCCTTCAATTTCTTTTTGAGATTCTCTTTTCTAGTTTTTTGTCCTTTAATAAAGCCCATGGCTCGCTTCTCTACTGCATCGTGTACGATCAAATGTTTTGTTAAACAATACTTCTGTCGGTAAGTTTTAGGACATTTCGGACAAGTGAATTGTTTATTTACTGATACCTTCTTCCTTTTGGCTTTCAGAAGGCCATATGCCTCTTGTTCTAGTGATAGTACGTTACCAGTTATGGAATTTAATTGGAATGAGTCTTGCTGATAATCCATATAATCTGCATTTTCATATGATGTGGGTAATATTTCTTCTGGATTTGATATTTTTGATAGAGCCATGTTCCCGGAATGTGTCATAGGGAGTATCTCCATAACTAATGTTTTAGTTGTTTGCGATTCTATGACGCCGTCGTGTGTGTTGGTGACTGTAGAAGTTGTGTTTATAAGTTTGTTTGATATCAAATGTGTTTCAGTAACAGTCAACTCTGATTCCTCTTTTATGTTGAATTTTTCGTAATCTTCTTTTTGGTTGTCCTGTAAATATAGACGTAATAAGTATATACAAGCGACCACAATGAAGTCCAATCGTGACAAGAAAATGAAGACATTTAAGTAACACAATGATTGTAAAATTCGGGTTAACTGTCGATTCGCACGAATTTTACTCGCACGAATTGAGCGATTCGCCACCTTCTAAAATTTATATTTTTTCAGTAGTCGATTCGCACAATATTTATCGTGCGAATCGCCACCTTTAAGTTATGTAAGACCTACAAATGCCACCTACAAATTCCTAACATTTCTTAAAATTATCAGTGACTTGATATATTGAGTTGCCAGGTTTGGTACATTTCATTAAAATAATTCGTTTAATTACAATGGTATTTAGGATAGTGAAAATTATCTACCAAGCAGTAATTTTGTAATTCTATATGTATAAAAACGATTTGTGAATAAGTTCAATATATCATATTTAGTAGTTTGATGATCGAACTGAATGAATAAAAATAATTAATTAGTGTAGTAGTAATTAGTAAAAATAATAGTTAGTAGTTTCTATGCCAAAATTAAAGTAGCAGGACATCATAACAGACTAGGAGATCTTAGGTCATGAACGATGCACTCAAAATATATGGATGGGAAAATTATAACGTAACCATTTTGAAAGTACCAGGATATCATAACAGACAGAGAATTTGAGCTAAAACACAATGGCAAACTTAACCGAAAAGACAAGAAAGGTGAGAAAAAAAAACATTTTTTTCTCACCTTTCTTGTCTATGACGCTAGAAATGAAATCTCATGTTAATATGTATTATTTTCTCCCTTGTTTATTACTATTTTTATGTCGTGCGTGCTCGGCGGTACTTTTAATTTTTTTCTTTCTTAAATTTGAAATGTGTGCGAATAGCCTACTTACATATTTCTGAAGGTGGCGATTCGCACAAAAAAAATCTTCATCCGAATCGCCTACAAAAAATATTCATTTTTAAAGGTTTGACGTTTGGTTGACGGATGACGATTAGCACGTCTTGTGCGAATCGAAAACTAAGCCTAAAATTCCATAGAAAAAAGCGACAGGGTCGCCACTTTAGCAGTCGGCACAAAGGCGTTCATTAGAAACACCATCTCGCTTATATTCCCTAAGCGTGGCAGGCAGAGGAGTTCTTACTATATACACGCAATCCGGGAAGGAAGTAAGAAATTTTTCGATAGAAAAACCAACGAGCCTTTTTTTTGTTAGTATTTAAAATATCATAACCATGTACTATAAATCTTACCTCGTAATGTTCTTGTTCATATTTAATACCGACATCATCCTGAAGGCATGCCTCAACTTGATTCAACGCATCCACTTCACCACTATCCAAGCTCACGGCATCATCAAAATTTGGATAATCATACGAAACCAGCGCATCATCATCCATCACCATTTCTTCTTTCAAATCTTTCTGACCATCCGTTACCACTGAGAGATGATCTTTTATACTGACATCAATAACTTTGACCATTTCCTGTTCTGAATAATCACCCGAATTGGTAATTTTCATAATTTCTTGTTCAGAATAGTCTTTTTCGGCATTTTCTATTTCTCCTTTTATTTGTAGCTGTACATTTTTAAAAGGGTTTTCCTCTTCATCTCTCATCTCATGTCCAATATCTTCTTCTGTTTCCAGTTTTATTTGGATTTCTGTGTGTTCATCAAATGTGGGGTCTGGTTCTTGTTTCACTATGTTACCCTCTGATTGGTCATCTGTTATTGTTTCGGTTTTAATTGCAGTATTCGGGGAAGCCATTTTGATGTCCTGTAAGAAATTTACACTAGTTAAATATAATACAACTCATATTTTATTCTATGGGATATAAATACTTATAAAAATAATAGTAACAGTGAGATGATACTATGTTTCACTACCAATTATCTTTTTAACAATATATTTGTGCGTAAGAAAGAGATGTGGTTATACACAGTTTATAGCCTCTCTTTTTTACACAACAAAGTAAGACGAAAATAATATTTTTAAAAAGATTGTAGTAATTCGCCGTGTGGTTCCCGGCTTAGAATTGGACCAACCCATCCTATCCCATCGGGTGTCGTACTAGGGAATGGGCAGCAGCGTTCTCCTAGATACTTCCACGACCATCGAACTGCGCTCGCCAACCTGTCTGCCAAGCGTGGCGAGTAAGGCAAATCCCCCCAATTATGAAAGAAAAATATCAAACCAGGCTCCTAGTCCCCGGCGGTCCTGTTCGTACTGGCCACGAAAGCAGTCATGGTAACGACAGGACAAAGGATGCTAAGAATCTCCGGCAGAGATTCGGTTACCACCAACAACAAAGAAAATTGGCCCTGGTGACATACAACGCACGCACGTTAAGGACAGATGAGAAGCTAGTTGAGCTGGAAGAAGAGATAGAAAAGTTGCACTGGAGTATTGTTGGTTTATCGGAGGTTCAAAGAGAGGGCGAGGACACGATAACCTTAAAATCCTGCAACTTGTTTTACTACCGGGAGGGTCGAACAACAGCCACAGGGTGGTGTCGGATTTATCGTCCACAAGTCACTTATAAACATCGTTGCGTCCATCACTAGTGTGTCGAGCAGGGTAGCGTACCTGATACTCAGAATATCCAAAAGATATTCGCTGAAAGTCATACAGGTGTACGCATCGACCTCGGCATACTCAGATGATGAGGTCGAAGTTATGTATGAGGACATGAGTAGAGCCATACATACATCCAAAGCACATTGTACAGTGGTTATGGGGGACTTCAATGCGCGGCTGGCCAAACAGGGCAATGATGAAATGAGAGTGGGGCAATTTGGAATTGGGCAGCGCAACCCCAGGGGTCAGAGGCTGGTCGAATTTCTGGAGAAAGAGGGATTCTTTATGATGAACTCTTTCTTCCAGAAGCCGTCTCATAAGAAATGGACCTGGATGAGTGTTGATGGTTCCACAAAAAATGAGATCATGACTTCATCATGAGCATGTCCAAGTATTTTAAGCCACACCGTAAATATAGGCCGCAAAAACTATCTGTCTACACCCGGAACCTCATGGCTGAGCGACGTTCCATGACGCTCCAAACCTATAGGCAGCTCAATGGACAGATATTGAAGTCCTTGCGACACGATTTACGGTCCTTCAATACAAGACGTATTGCGGAGACCATGGAGCAGAACAAGGGCTCCAAAGTGTTTGCAAGAGACGCGTCTATTAGGCAAAGCTAGCTAGCTGACGAAGCTGAAGACGGAGGAGGGAAACGTAACGTCGAATAGGTCAGAGGTACTCAGGGAGGTAGAGAGGTTCTATGGGCAGTTATATACTGTTGTACCTGAAACTGTTGTTGACTTGTTAAAAGACGCAAGAGCCAAGCTAACCCGACACTACACAGAAGATATCCCGGACATCAGCCTGTTCGAGGTTAGATTGGCTCACAAACAATTTAAAAACAACAAAACGCCAGGCGAAGACGGATTTACCTCAGAGCTTCTGAAAGCGGGCGGAACGCCGGTACTTAAAGTCTTTCAGAGGCTGTTAAATTCCGTGTTTCTGGAAGGGAAAACGCCGGAAGCATGGAACAGGGGTGTGGTGGTGCGGTTTTTTAAGAAAATTGATTTATTAAAGAACTTTAAGCCAATCACACTGCTGAGTTATGTTTATATGTTGTTTTCGAGAGTCATCACGAATTGTCTCGAACGCATGCTTGATGACTTCCAGCTTCCCTAACAAGTCGGGGTCCGGAAAGGCAATAGTACCATAGACCACATACATACGCTGCGCCAGATTATACAGAAGACTGAGGAGTATAATTGGCCACTATGCTTGGCGTTTGAGGACTATGAGAAAGCCTTCGATTCGATCGAGACTTAGGCGGTTCTTAGATCTCTCGTGCAATGCCGCATTGACTATCGGTACATCGAAGTGTTGAAATGCTTGTATAATAACGCTACGATGTCAGTCCGAGTACAGAAGCAGTGCACGAAGGCGATCTCCATAAAAAGAGGAGTAAGACAGGGAGACGTCATTTCTCCGAAACTGTTTACGGCCACATCAATGGCGAATACATTGCTCACGATCGATTTGCCGACGATCATGGCGGAATCGCTGTAAGATCTAGGACGAATGCTCGGTGACCTGAACAGAGTATCCTAACTAGTGGGTCTTAAAATGAACATGGACAAAACGAAAATAATCTTTTATGTCCATGTCGTACCCACCGCACTCACCGTTGGGAACTTCACTCTTGAAACCGTCGACGAGTACATTTACTTGGGACAGGCGGTTAGGTAGGTCCAACTTTGAGAGAGAGGTTAATCAACAAATCCAACTCGGTTGGGCAGCGTTCGGAAAACTGTGCAACATCTCATCCAAACTATCTCAGCGCCAGCCACGTTAATGTGTGTTGCCAGTGATGACATACGGATCAGAGACGTGGTCTCTTACAATAGGTCTCATAAAAAAGCTGTTGCTCAGCGAGCTATGGAAAGAGCTATGCTCGGCGTTTCTCTACGTGATCGAATCAGGAATAAGGAGATTCGTCGAATAACCAAGGTCACCAACATAGCCCTCAGGATTAGCAAGCTGAAGTGGCAATGGGCGGACCCCATAGCGCGAAGATCGGACGAAGGTTGGGGCAGAAAAATTCTAGAGTCGAGACCACGTATTGGCAAGCGCAGTGTAGGACGACCTTTTGCCAGATGGACTGACAATCATGTAAAAATCGCTGGGAGTCGTTGGATGCAGGTGGCATCGGACTGGTTACGCTGGAAAGCGATTAGAAAGGCCTATGTTCAGCAGTATACAAGCTATTATATTATAGGCTGAGATGATGATGATGAATCTCCTAGATCACTGATTTTCCGTAGCTAAGTCTGCTTAGCTTTATTTTACTAATAGTCAATAAATGCAGTCTTCATAAATTGTTTGGGATCTGAATTGTATTAAATCTAAAGTGAATTAACTTTGATGTAAACTGTGTATTTAATATTTTATTAAAAAGCACTTTATTAATAGACTTTCACTAATATTATGGTTACAAGTTCATCTAAGATTAAAATAAGACTTATCTAATCAGAATATTCTTATAAGCCAATATAGTATTAATGAATCATCAGAAAAGTGAAAGATTCTACCACCACTTCAGAATTCCATTCCTGTAGAGAAGAAAGGGAAGAAACTAAAGCATTTATACTTCCTTAAAACTTATAATTTCACTTCCTGAATTGAATATTCATAAGACTATAATGTGGTAACAAAAATAGTAGTAGATTCAGAGAGTTTACCTTTGAATTAACTATGGATACAGTAACAGTGTTTCCTGCACAAACTTCCTCTGTAATGTTATAAAATATATAGATCAGTGAAGATTCTTTGAGGGGTTTTTATAGTTCTGCAATAATTATTGTGCAATCTTGAATTTCCTGCAATATTTGAATTCAAACTATATTTAAGGATGAGGATAGAACTTGTGGGCAGTGTTGGGCATTTTTCAATTGGAAATTGAAATTCCAATTAAATTAGTCACCCTGAGGTACTCCAGAATAACAATAACTTTCGGACATTAAATGCCTCAGTCCCTCTTGTGACCATGGGTTCTGTTAAGCACTCGAAACCTTGGAAACTAAAAATGAGCTGTAACAATATTCGCAATATTTTAATTGCAATTTAATTAACAATTATTTTTTGACTAACTCTGCTTGTGGGCATACAATACTTTCAGCTGACCTCTCAAAAAACTTAGTGCGACTAATATATAATATATTATTAACAACACATTTTTTTTTAAACCAATTTACTACAAACATTTTAGACATATTTACATACATGAAAACCAAAATAGTTACACAATAACATTGTCGGTGGATGTTTTATTGACCTTCAACGTAAACTTACCAGTTTATAATGACATTTTATGCATTATTGCCGATATTTGTGCTTATATGTTTAAACTCGTAAAGCCCATTCATAACTTATGGCCACTAATATGGAATGGACTATACGCATATTTCTCCCGCCTCGGTTCAGGGTACAGCTGAAATGATTCTACATTATCTCCAGTTGGTGATAATCGTGTATAATTCCTATTCAATAATTACTAATTATTGTGCAGGTACCGCCGAATGTATTGAAAATTACTCTCCAGCAACAACTAAAACCTTGATTTCATATGGAATATTTTTACCCTATCTCTATGCGATTAGTATTCTAAGTAATAAGCTATAATATATTATATTTTTTAAATAATAAGACTGTATAGGTACGAAATCTAAACAATTCACTCGATTTTGATAGCACTTTTTTGACAGTTTATATTTTTTTTATCTATTTATTTTTTCATAACTGGAGATGGCTCAATAAAACTCGCCTAAAAATGATATGGACCTAGACAGCTCTTGCTAGTGTTGTAAAAACGCTTGATTCGGCGCTCAAAATGATGCTTAACCTTGGAGTCAAAAGTCGATTCGATTACAGAGCAATCGAGCAGTGGCTTGAGCATTTTATTTAGAACGATCACTGGAGCGTTGCGCATGACGCTAGATGCAAGCTTGGCCTTGAAGATTTTAGGGTTATATACGTACGCCAAATTTCAGGTCAATCGGAAAGCCGCAACTGTTTAAAAAATTGATCACAAAGTTTGAAACGGAACAGACAGATATAGGAACAGGGCAAATTAATTAAAAAAAATCCGGTGTGGCTGAGGGGGCACTCGACTGTAGGTTTTAACGTGTCAGTTAAATGCTTTTAGTGGTAAAGATTGATAGCAAGGAGCGAGTCCCCGGTCTGTATTCAAAGTCTTTAATGATTTAAAATTAAAAGTAACTGAAGACTTATGGGGAATGTCGGTAAAAGTGTGTCCATTATACATACAATCGCGCCACACTAAGCTGTTATTTTTAATATGTGCGTAGATCAAGGAGTCTTCCCGAATTTAATGAAATTTAGTAAGGTAATACCACTGTTCAAATCCGGCGATAGTAAAGATGCTAACCACTATAGGCCAGTGTCTGTCTTCCCAGTGCTCAGTAAAGTGTTCGAAAAGATAATGCTCATGCAAATGCTAGATCATTTTAACGCAAACAACATCCTGCACGATCAGCAATTTGGCTTTACCAAAGGGCGTTGTGCTACTGACGCCGGTCTAACTCTATTAAAGCATATCTTCAATGCCTGGGAGAACTCACAGGACGCCATTGGCATTTTTTGTGATCTTTCCAAAGCATTTGATTGTGTGAAACATGAAACACTGCTGCTTAAATTGGAGCACTATGGTATCCATGGTAAAGCACTGAATCTTTTAAAATCTTACCTAGAGGACAGACAACAGTGTGTTCAAATAAATCAAACTAAATCTCTAGGCTCTTTAGTTAAAATGGGCGTTCCACAGGGATCGATACTGGGCCCGTTCCTATTTTTAGTTTACATAAATGATCTACCTGAAGTAATTAAAAACCCAGCGTAGATAGTGTTATTTGCTGACGATACCTCTTTGATTTTAAAGTAGGTAGTCATGTTAATAACTTTGACGAAGTAAATGACGCTATTCTTAAACTACATAACTGGTGTACATCCAACAATTTAATGCTCAATCACAAGAAAACTAAATGTATAAGGTTTTCTTTGCCAAATGTAAAAAGTACTGTACATGATATTATACTGAACAATGAGAAACTTGAGTTCATCAATGATACATCTGTTTTAGAGATTACGCTTGACTCCAAGTTACAATGGGGTCCTCATATTGAGAATTTAGGTAAACGGCTTAGCTCTGCTGCCTATGCCGTGAGGAAGATCAGACAACTAACTGATGTGGACACCGCGAGGATAGTCTATTTTAGCTACTTTCATAGTGTCATGTCTTACGGTATATTATTGTGGGGTAGGGCAGCGGACATTGAGTCTGTTTTTATCTTGCAAAAAAGGGCTATTAGGGCCATCTATAACTTGAGTAGTCGCGACTCTTTAAGAGAACTGTTCAAAGTAGCTAATATCTTGACGGCCCCATGTCAATATATTTATGAAAACATTATGTATACTAGAAAAAATTTAGATCTTTTTAATCAGCTAGGTGATAGGCATTGCTATAACACACGACATAGAAATAAATTAGACCAACCACAGTTTCGTCTGTCAAAACTTCACACGTCTTTCATGGGGCACTGTGTTAGATTTTATAACAAAATTCCCATTGACGTCACTAAACTTAGTGAAAATAAGTTCAAAGCTTGTGTAAAACGAACACTTTGTAAGCAAGCTTATTATTCAATAGAAGATTATTTAAAAGATAAAAATGCTTGGATATATGCTATTCCAGCTCCACTTGAGTCATGACAACCTATTCAACTGTTGTTAGTTAACATTTCCTCTCTTCCTTCTATTAATTTAACACAATATGTACTTTTTTTTCGTAAATGAGGGAACCATGTAGCCATTCTCATAAATAGTATTATTCGCTTTTTTAACTTAGACTCACCTGATGACCAACCTACATTGTTCTCCCATATCCCACAACAGAATGTAGATGAAAAAGTTTGTAATTTCTTATTTTAAAAGAGTAACCGTGGAGTTTCTTGCTCTTCTTCTCCACAGGAATGACATTCCGAAGTGGCGGTAAAGTCTTTGTTACTTTTCTGACGATTCATAAATACTGTAATGGTTAACATTAATAAAAAATATTCTGATTCTGATTCCGAGACTTTTGGTCATTTTACTAAACTAGACTAAACTCAAGCTCATAACAGCGAGCTGACTATTTAAGCTAAATAATATCATTGGATACATTTTTCTAAGACTAGAAGTTTTGTACTTATTAAGGTAAGACGATATAGACCTATTCGTTACGGTCCACTTTGCTAATCCTGGTTTAATAATGGTATGATCAATGGAGTTACTCAACTACTTAATATAGCCCCCTCGAGCTTGGACTCTTTAGGAGGAAGTCCAGGGTCTGATAATGGCGCCAGAAGATGGCCAGCTGAACTACCCAACTACTCAATATAATCCCACTGTGTTTAGGCTCCCTGGTTTAATCTTGACAAGTACTGTCTCAGTACGGTACTGTCTAGGTACTACTGTTTACAATAACTCTAGGTAGTGCCCAGGATCCGATGATGAAACCGTAAGGCAGATATAGGAATTATTTAAAATAATCACGATAGCACCATCGTGGGCTCGTTGGATTTGCTTTGACAAGTACAATAGACCTAGATGATGAAGCCGGAAGAAAACCATAGAAACTCCAATAATCAAAATACTATCTATTTATCTATATCATCACGCCTGATCCCTGGCGGGGTCATACTAATTTAATAAAAAAACGAAAAATATTAATTGACCATGACCATCAGATTAGTGCGTTTTGTTTAGCTATTCTTTGTTCAATGCCGTATTAGCAAGCACTCCTCGAATCCCAAAAACACCGTCCAATGCACTGACACATCGTTTGTTGGCGCATTTCATAATTGTGCCGTAAAATTAAGGATGTGTTTACATAAACGTAATAATATTAAAGAATGGCAATAGGTTTTCTACAATGCAATAACATTGGGACGGCGTCGTCAATAAGTAGGTGTATAGTATACACTATACTATATTTCCTAAACCTCACATGGGGTTGGCAGAGGTATGCCTCCGCTGACCCCGTATAAGGGAATATAGATGTGAATAGGCTATTGGACTAATTTTGTAAAACCGTTTTAAATTATTCTTTATTACGTAATAAGCACACTACATTAATATTTCAGAAAAATCTATCTTAATATCATTAAAAATCAATGATAAAGTTTAAACTTGCGCCGGTCACATGACATGTGTGACGTCACACGCTCGTAAACAAGTCTATTACCCTTATAAAACAGTAGCTGAAGTGAATTTCATAATTTTTCTATAAATTTATTGGATATAATGGTATTTAATACCAAAATGTACAAATACGTCTATTAATAGTCCACACAAACTGTTTCTGTTCCAACGAATCCCAAAAAGCGAAAAATGTGATTATTATAAGTTCCAAGCGACCCAAAGAGCATTTTATCGCATTCAAATTTTGCACAAAATTTGACTCCATTTTTATATTCAAATCGAATATTTACGCCACTAGTTACAAGGTTTATCAAAAATGATCAGACAGCTGTTTCAAAAATAGCTCAAAGATCAAATATAACATCCAGAAAGCATAAAACGCGAACAATAATCAGTCGAGTAAGCCACGTTTAATATCATAGGGCGTTCCCGTCACACATAAAATTTCATAAAATATTATGCTTATATTTCGTGTAATTTTTAAATATCTGTTAGGATGACCACAATTTAGTTTATTTTTAATGTTGTGTGTAAGTAATAATTAAATTATAAAAATATTAAATCTTTTGTTTCGTAGTAGATATCTCCCGTATCCAAACCCTAAATTAAAGAAAAATTGTACTTTTTATCAGGTTTTCTATTGGTAGTAGGCTTCCCCTAACTCCCTAACATAACAAGTTTCACATGTCACAGTTACAAATACTTATATAAAATATGATCACATACTTAATTAAGTATGTGATCGTATTTCATACATTTATTTGTATGGGTAAACGAATGATGCGATACAATGGGTACAGTGTGAATGCACCCTGTATACACACTGTACCCATTGTCGGAAATCCCCTTTCAATGGATTTATTTTACCTATTTCATTTAATAATTTCATTTTTGGCTATTCTTTAAATCAGTCTACTATTACACCGGCGGTATAAATTAATTTCGATTTTACATGGTCAAGGCAAAAGAGATTATAATGCTATAACGCTTGAGCACGCAACTCGAGCGGTATAGTCCAAATCTTCAACGCTCCGTGAATCTTAAACGCTCGAGCGTTTATCGATTAAGTCTTAAACGCTCGTAAGCGTCGACTCGGCGCTGAACGCTCGACGCTTGGTGAGTACCATTTTTACAACACTAGACTCTTTCTCTACATTCACACTACATTTTATTGATAAGGCTGTACAGCGTTTCAGCAGCATTGAAAAAATGTCCGTGCAAATAAGGGGTTACAGCTATAAAAATGAGACGATGAAGCAGACCATTTCAAACAATTCTATACTGAAGTATATAAAATTCAAAATAAAATTGGATATAATGGATTCCGTAATCGACTAAACATAATCAATATCACCTCGCTACAAATTCTAATTAAAATGGCGTCGGCCTATACGTCAAAATACTGAATGGATCTTTTTGTAAATTTATCCTCTGCCAGAATTTACAGAACGCATCAATAGTTGAAATTGGTGGTAATTCTGAATTTTTGTGTCGGATTCGTAAATTGTAATTGTTTGTGAGAAAATGATTTTTCAAACGAGGTTTTTTGTCAGGAGGCGTTGGATTATTTATCGTGAGACATTATGGAAAATATCTTGGACCTGAAAGTTGTTGTAAATCACTTGGCGAATGGAACGCTGGGGAAGAATTTATGTATTATTTGCTTGATGCCGCTCAAAGAATTGTACGAGAACATTTTTACTAAAATTTGTAAGGAAGATAAAGAATATTGTGTAGCGGATGTATTAGAAGTGCTATGCAATGTCCAGGTTTGTATTATTTTAACGTTCGACATTGACCATAATACAAAAATGGTCCCCAAAAATTTCATGAAAATGCTTTGATATTCAACTTTACATAATATTAAGTAAAATAACAAATATTGCAGCTGCCTCATATCTTTACACTTCAGTGGTTTGTATGACCCCTATTACTCATTTGACTTTATTGACCAATTGTAATGCACAATTAAATTTGTTTGTTATATTTGCTTTGCCAACCAGTATTGTGGATACAGTGAAACCTGGTTAAGTGGGCCCTGGATATATGAGAAACCTCTCCTGATAATAACAATGAGGTCCCGGCACTTGCATTAAATTGCCTCTGTTACTGGGAATTTTCAAACCTTGAGATTTGGTTTCATAGGTTTTTTTTATGTGTAACTCTATAATTGGGACTTTGTAGCTCAACAGCCTGTATAAGTAAGACAATTTATCAGGTCAGGTCACAGTAAATTGTTTACGGACAATTGAGTTTCTTTCGTACATGCTTTGTTAAAAATGCATTTTTCATTAACATTTTGTTGAAGCAAAGAGGTTTGCAATTAGGTTTTAGTTTTTTTTATAATCTCACTACTGGAACACATGACAGATGTTGTAAATTTGAATTTGAATATTTTCACAGAATGTTGAGAAAATTTTTGATTGGCAAAAATTTGTCAGAGCTGTGGTGTCAGTAGATGAAAACAGTATATTAATAGTATTTGTGTATTTATACCAACATGAACGATTTGTAACCATTTACTTATAATGTAAAACACTGTATAAACATTATTAATAATGTATCTACTGTAAAGTGTTTCAATATTTTATTCTCTTTTCCTGTAACAAGGAGTTCTCTTCAAGAAGTAAGTTTCCACTGCACACTATAGAGTGAACAGAAAAACCGGTCCGATATTAAACAATAGGATTCAGGGAGCTCTGCCACCAACACATTTCTATCTCTATAAATGAAAAACATTTCAACCTCTCTTAGCGGGACCTTCTACAAGATGTAACATAATAAACGCAAGACCTCAGACACTTACAAGTTTCAATACACGTACAAGTTTCATTGTTAATTGGGGTATAAAAGTGCTTTAAAAAAGGGTAAAAACCTTTAAATTTGAAAATTTGGTTTTTGTTTTGACTTTATGAAGCAATTCTCTAATCGAGGTATCTGAGGTCTTGTGTTTATTATGTTACACCTTGTATAAATAAGACAACTGTCATTTCAAACCTGACTATTTGGGAAACTGGGTAAATAAACTGGGAAAAGCCTCTATAATCAATTCTAATTCTTAGTAATGAATGCACTTATTTATAGGAAATAGTTATGGCATTTTGAGTATATTTTCAAAGTCAAAGTCAGATTCAAAAATCATTTATTTATATAGGCCAATAGAATAGCAATCACAAACATAATTATTACAGTTTTTTACATCTACCCCCAGATCCTAATGTGGCCTCCACTGAGAAGTATTTTGTATACTTTAATTTTCAGTTTGAGCACTTTTCTTTGATGCTTTCTGCTGCAAAAGCATTTTAGGTACGGTTTGTGCCACTTCCACTTCCCTGCTCATTGCCGCGCTACTGGAATTTTTGTGAACCGCTCCATGAGTGCACATCACCTGGGGTACCACTGAAAATCAGCACTGTGATATGGTTCACACTGCAACAGCTTTATGCCGAGTGTTACCCCATTAGTGCTACTCAATAGTTAGTGCATGTTATTTTAAAATATTTTTTATTGTAGTATTTTTGACTGATAGCCGAGCTAACAACTATATCCTTTATTCTTTCTTTCTTTCTATAAGTGACAAAAGTCCTAGGTCCCTTTCAGATACAGGTTTCACTGTAAAAGAGGCAGGTGTAGTATAAGAGGCACTAACAGCACTCTGGGGACTGTGGTGTTCTTAGTGATCACAAATGTTTGGTTGGTTCGGTTGGGTAGGCCTAAAATGGGTGACCTTTTGTGGCATTTTCATATGCAAGCGTCTCTGTGCTTCGGAAGCATGTTAAGCTGTTGGTACTGGTTAATACATAATGTGGTAGTTGTTAAGCTAAGTAGAAAACCTTATAGGCGGCTTGATAAGTTTCCACAGCAGGTGGCTACATGCCTCCACCGTACTGGGTGTGCATGCTGGAGTATGGCCTAATCTCTCTCACCTCTATTAGTGAGAGAAGCCTTTGCCCAGCAGTGGGAGTAGCCTGGTATTATATTGTAGATATAAATAAAACCTCCTACTAACATGGTAAATGTGAAAGTTTGTGAGGATGTTTGTTACTCTTTCACACAAAATCTAATAAATGGATTTTGATTAAACTTTACAGTAATATAGCTTATATAACACAGGCTATGATGGATCCAGTGCCCTAATGCAAGCTTTTTAGGGATATTTAAAGGATATTTTAGAAAAAATGCGTGGTCTGTATTATGAATGATATACTTTGTATAAGCGAGGTGTATAACAAAAAGGGGATAAAAACGACTAGTGCGCTGGGCTGCTGATTGCGGTCTGTGTCGTCTTCAGGAGATCGGCGCGGCGTGGGAGGCGGCTGCATGCGTTCCCCCTGGTTAGGCTCAGATGACCACTTTCTTAAAATGACTACTTTCCAATACTACTTACCAAAATAACTACTCCAATTCCTAAAATGACTATTTTCCCAAAATGACTACATTCCCATAATGACTACTTCTTAAGATGACTACTTTCCCATAATGTCTACTTCTTAAGATGACTACTTTCTTAAAATGACTACTTGCTAAAACTACACTAAACTAATACCGTGCGCTTATACGCAGTCCATTGGCTGAAGACAATAATAAAGAGCTCATATGAAACTTTTTAGTCCATATGATATGTGACAATAGTCACTTAAATACAAATTGTTTGATACAGTTATACAAGGTTTTTTTGGCCCGCAGCCAAAATTGGAACTAACGCTATCAGGTGGTACAGGTATATGCGCCGACCTCGACATACTGCGACGACATAGTCGAAGCCATGTATGAAGACATAGCCAAGGCATTACATGGCACCACCAAGGCTTACTACAGCGTTGTTATGGAGGACTTCAATGTCAAAGTGGGAGTACAAGAACGCGGCGGAACGATAATCGGACCCCACGGCGTGGGCCGCCGAAACCACAGGGGGCAGATGCTGGTCAACTTTCTGGAGTCGCAGGGGCTCTTCTTGATGAATTCATTCTTTAAGAAGAAGCCTCATAGAAAGTGGACATGGCGAAGCCCCGACACTGTGACGAGGAACGAGATAGACTTCATCATGACTGACAGGAAGTCTATATTTAGAGACGTCTCCGTGATCAACAGGTTTAATACCGGCAGCGATCACCGACTTGTCCGAGGCGCTCTAAATATAAACTTCAGGGCCGAAAGGCGTCGCGTGATGAGGTCTATTCTGAGACCTACTGCGCCTCAAATAGCTTTAGGGTTCGAAAAGTTCCAACTGGAGCTTCAAAATCGTTTCGACCTGCTGGAAACTGAAGGCAATGTTGACGAAAAAACCGACACAGTGGTCAAAACGCTACAGGAGATGTCTCGAAGGGTGTTTCCCGGCAAAAGCGGTAACAGAGAGTCTAAACTCTCGCTCGAGACTCTCGAACTTATGAGGCAGAGACGAGAAATGTCATCCACGCAGGTGTCTTCACCGGATGGGAGGAACCTCAACCGGAAGATCCGGAAGCTGGTGCGACGTGACCTCCGATGTTCCAACACCCGCGCCATCGCGGCTGCGATTGAACAGAACAGAGGCACCAAAGTCTTCGCTCGCCAGCTAGGTAAATCCCATCTGACGAAACTTAATACTGCAGATGGCAAAACCGTGACCTCCAAGTTCGAGATACTCGAGGAGATTGAAAGTTTCTACAAAGACCTGTACGCATCACGGATGACTAAACCCACGAGACCCAGCGCTGACGACCACAGAGCCCCACTCGCACGCCACTACACGGAAGACATCCCTGATGTCAACCAGGACGAGGTCAGAGTGGCTCTCGAGCAGCTCAAAAACAACAAGTCGCCAGGCGATGACGGAATCACCACTGAGCTCCTAAAAGCAGGCGGGAATCCAATCCTGAAAAAGTTAGCGAGCCTCTTTAATTCCGTCATCCACCAGGGCTTAACACCTCAAGCGTGGAGCGGGAGTGCGGTGGTACTGTTCTTCAAAAAAGGTGACAAAACCTTGCTGAAGAACTACAGACCCATCTCACTCCTGAGCCACGTCTACAAGTTGTTCTCGAGAGTACTCACAAACCGCCTCGCCAGAAGACTTGACGAGTTCCAGCCACCGGAACAAGCCGGGTTTCGAAAAGGCTACAGCACCGTGGACCACATCCATACTGTTCGGCAGATTGTACAGAAGACCGAAGAGTACAATCAGCCGCTGTGTATGGCTTTCGTGGACTACGAGAAAGCCTTCGACTCCATCGAAACCTGGGCGGTTCTGGATACTCTGCAGCGATGTGGCATCGATTGGCGCTATATCGAGGTGCTGAGATGTCTTTATGATACCGCCACAATGACCTTCCAGCTCCAAGACCAAAAGACCAACCCGATCGAGCTGCGTCGAGGTGTAAGACAGGGGGATGTAATATCCCCCAAGCTCTTCACCAATGCACTCGAAGACGTCTTCAAGACGCTGGACTGGACTGGGCGGGGCATTAACATCAACGGCGAATACATCTCACATCTTCGGTTTGCCGATGATATCGTCATCGTGGCAGAGTCACTGGAACAGTTACGCGAAATGCTGCATAGCCTAAATGGAGCCTCTCGAGGTGTCGGTCTCGGCATGAACTTGGATAAAACCAAGATCATGTTTAATGAACATGTCACGCCGGGACCGATCTACGTCGATAGTTCGATGCTCGAAGTTGTTCGGGAGTATGTCTACCTTGGACAAGTTGTCCAATTTGGTAGAAACAACTTCGAGAAGAAAGAAATCAACCGCAGGATCCAATTGGGTTGGGCAGCATTTGGCAAACTACGTCATGTTTTCTCTTTGCCTATTCCGCAATGCCTGAAGACTAAAGTGTACAACCAATGCGTCCTACCTGTTATGACCTACGGGGCCGAGACGTGGACACTCACAGTAGGACTGGTCCACAAATTTAAAGTCGCACAACGGGCTATGGAGCGAGCTATGCTCGGCGTCTCTTTGAAGGATAAAATTCGTAACGAGGTAATCCGACAAAGAACCAAAGTTACCGACATAGCTCGCAAACTCAGTAAGCTAAAGTGGCAATGGACTCGTCACATCTGCAGAAGGACCGACGACCGATGGAGCAAACGTGTCCTAGAGTGGAGACCGCGACTTGGTAAGCGTAAGGTAGGACGGCCCCCAGCTAGATGGACCGACGACCTCAAAAAGGTCGCTGGGACAGACTGGATGCGGAAGGCGGAGGACCGTGTGCAATGGCGCGTGTTAGGAGAGGCCTATGTCCAGCAGTGGACTGCGATAGGCTGATTGATTGATTGCTATCATCAAGTGAAGTGCCACTTCGTGACAGGCGCAAAGTTGCCTAAGGTTATGAAATTCACCTATATTCTTTTTTCAATCAGTAACCCTGCGGGACCCACCTGTTGAAATATTTCCCATATTTTACTAAAAGATAACTAATTTCACACCAACGCCCTGTCAATGTCGTCCACCTGCCTAAATATCTATGTCGCACGTTAGTTTGTGATTTTGAATTGTTATTTGGAAATGTCTGTTTGTTCGGTATATTGTTAATTGGCTATATTTTATAACAAACAAGTAATTTACTTGAATATTGTTTTATTACTTCACAATACAAAAGCACATTTTCACAACATTCACTCAACTTTTAAACCTTTTCTGCATACCTAACATTCACTGCCATAAGGCATAAGCGTAGATATGAACACGCCATTGTGAATAGTCAGTCAGTCGAGCCTTTGCTGAGACAGATTGACTACCTCACCACGGTGCGTAAGGAAAACGTGCGTTTCGAGAAAATATTCAACATGAAAAAGTAGACATAGGAATGTGAACGCTATGTGAATGTAGACATTATGGGAATGTGGTCGTTATGGGAAGTAGACATTATGGGAAGTGGACATTATGGGAAAGTGGACAATATGATAAAGTAGTCATTTTAGGAAAGTAGTTATTTTGAGAAAATGGTCATTCTGAGCCTAACCCGTTCCCCCACACCTCAGTCGCGCGCGCCTGTATTGGCGCTAACAGGCTATGATTTATAAACATATTACAGAATAAATCACAATATATGGGCATGCTTAGCTGTAGTAAACAGCTAGTTTAAAATATATAACAATGAATTGACGTTTGTTAGTCTCACAAAAACTCGAGAACGCTTGGGCTGATTTGGCTATTTTTGGTTTTAAATATTTGTAGAAGTCCAAGCAAGGTTTTAAAATTGAGAAAATATAAAGAAATTGCAAGGAAAGTAGCAAAAACAACTGTTTTTTGGCGGTACGAAGTTCGCCGGGTCATCTGGTTTAAAATATATGTAAAGGTATTTATTTGTCTCATTGTTCCAGTTCCCAGAAACCGATAACTACAATGTCTGCATAGACTGTTTCATGACGGCTTCGGTGGCTTATAAATTCTATTTACTAACAAAACGTAGCAACGAAATTCTCAATTTCTACACAGATGAAATCATACATAACTTAGACAACATTGAGCTTCCAGAAGAACTCTCAACAAATACATTATGCATGTCTTTACCGTATTTAACACTAGAAACTTCGAGTTACGATTATAATCTTCAAGGAATAGGCTTACAAAATCTGCCTATTGATAATATTAAAGTCGAAAAAGGTAGCGAAAAAACCACAGCAATAAAAAAAGAAAGAGTTGACGACGAAGAAATAGTCGTAATTGTTCAAGAAGATGGAGAGAAATTGTTCTATAAAGTTGAAGATGGTGTCTTTGTACTCCTTAATGAATTTGAAATGCGTAATCACAAGAATGCATTATCAAAACCTGTTAAGATGGAGGTTAGCGAGAAGCCTGTTAAACGGAGAAAGAAACGGGTTCCTCTGACACATAAGAACTGCAGCCGTTGTCCTGTCAAGTACAGGTTCATAGCGAAACTGAAGAAGCATATGAAAGTACAGCATAATGTTGATCTTCATGTTTGTAAGGTATGTATGACAATCTCTATCTATATCATCACGCCATATCCCTTGCGGGGTATGCAGAGAGTACAGAGTTTCAACAGGTTTTTTCCTTACATACCTCTCTGGCTTCCTCCACTCTCATAGTTCGTCTCATACACGTTCGCCGGTTACGGAGACTCTTGACTTGTCCTTGAGACAATAATAATAATCTCTTATAATAAGATTGCCTCGTTGGTCTAGTGGGAAAACGCAACGCTTTATGATCACGAGGCCCTGGGTTCAAATCCTAAGTCAGACAAATGTAGTTTTTCGAATGAAAACTTTCTAGTAGTCTGGAGTCTGGGATTGTGCCCGGTGTATGGCAATAGGCTCGCCCCCTATCGGCGAAACGTGTACTCGTTACACCTCTGCCACCCCTGCTTGGGGAATATAGGCGTGACGGTGTTTTTATTATAATCATGATTTTTGCTAGTTCATTGCTTACAAAAATGGCACCTAAAAGCAGCCTTAGTTACGCACGATGCGTGCTGTGTGTGTGTGTGAATGATTTACGCTGTTGGCCGCGGGGCCTTTACAGCTTCACCGGACAAGAGGGCGAGCGTGCAACCACTACGCTCGAGCCAGAAGGGCAAGGGGGCAACTAGCTCAAGGGCGCCTCAAGGAGGAACGGCCTCGGCTTTGGCAGCCGCTATGGGGGAGCGCTTATACTAGGTGTCTCGCCGTGGTGCTCTGCACCGGCAGGCGGGCAAGGGATTCTTCGATCTCGCCGGTGAGGTCGGGGTCTGATCTGATATTGGATTCAGGTTCATCTCCTCACGAGAAAATCTTCGGTGGTTAAAAGCACTCACCTAAAATTGTGCATATACGTTTGATTTAAACACTTAAACATGATTTCGTGCATGCACCGACGATGCATCGGGATTGTCTCTTCTGGAGAAAAATCTTTAATGATGAATGGCCCGTACACAAAACTTTATATAATTACTTATTTAAGATATCTAAACATAATTTTGTTCATGAACATAAACTCTATAATCTTACGAGAAGACAGACATGACATGTACTGATAAAACTTTGCTAACGCTTTTTTCTTTTTTTTATTTATTTATCAATATTAAAGACAATTATGTTAACGTATTAAAGATAATACGTTAACATAATTGGCATAATATAAACCACTGAGGTTTGTGACTACCAAGTTGTACCAAGAATAAATAAATAAATCTACATCAGGCCTATGAGTGTAAATTAAATAAAAAGTATATAAATTAAATTCATTTAAATGATTCATACTGTTTTCTTTTTTTTTAAAACGTAGCCCCACACTAGGATTTATTCCTGTATCGTGGGTGCGTTTACAAACATAAAAATTCACAAACAAATACCCAGACCGGAACAAATAATTGTGGATCACACAAAGATTTGTCCCGTGCGGGAATCGAACCCGCGACTATTAGACACAGTGGGCGGAGCGGCTTAAGCTCTTAACCACTGCGCTAAATCGTCCGTCAATAGCAAAATAAAAAAGAAATCAATCGTTATCAACCTAACTAAAGAGTTACGTAAGATTACATTAATTGGTACAACACACACACACACACACACACAATGAGTCGAACTAAGAGAAATAACATTTTAGCTTAGATTTAATATTATTTTGCGAAAGATTATCTTTAATAGAGGAGGGTAGTTTGTTGATAAGTCGAGGAACGAGGAACCGCGCAGTTCTCTCGCCGTACATATTGTTCGCTCGTGTTAGGCACAAACACCCACGAGCCACTTAGCTCGTAGTGTACCTTTTTTAAATATTATTTCGCCAGATTACGATATTTGACAGGGTTCTACCTACCCTAAAGGTTCAAAAGTACCCATGTATTGTATATGTTTTTTTTTATGAAACTGCGTTTGCCTGTGATTAGCCATGCTCATTAAAAAGTCTATGCTTGCAGTGTCTATTTGGTGCGGGTCACTTCCTTCCCTCTAATATGGACGAGGGAGGTGATGGCTGCTCAAGTAGTCGTACTCGTGAACGGGTGCTGCGGGTGGACACTGGACCACACAGAATCCTATAAAAAAAAAAACACTGTTACGCCTATATTCCCCAGCGGGCGTGGCAGAGGTGTACTGAGTACACCCACGATTCGCCGAAGATGTTAGGTCCCATGTAATAGGGGGCGAGCCTATTGCCATATACCGGGCACAATTCCAGACTCCGGACACATACTGGGAATTTTTCGTTAGAAAAACTACATTTGTCCGACCTAGGATTTGAACCCAGGACCTCGTGATCACAAAGCGATGCGCTTTGCCACCAGACCAACGAGCTTTTAATTATAGCATATATTTAAAAATAGTCCTCTATCTCAGTCGTAAGGCATCACACTGGAGCTGGATCGCATTAATTTTGTTTAATATAAAAATGTATGTATCTATACAAAAAATGATGAAAAAAAAATTAATGGAGAAATAAACAAAATAGACAAGCCCGCTGAGTTTCTCGCCGGATCTTCTCAGTGGAGGCCGCGTTCCGATCCGGTGGTAGATTAGAAAGTTAAAAAAAAATGTAAATATGACACTTTGTAAGCACCCCCGCAGGGTTTATGCAAAATAAACGGTTTGAGTTTGAGCGTTGAATGAGATTGCGATCCAGAAACCTATGTCAAATTACAAAATAAACGCGTGCGCAGCCGCGGGTAACAGCTAGTTCATTAATATATTATCAATATTTTTACATAAGATATGCAACGCAATGACCGAAGATGAGCTGGAATACCACAATCACCTGAAGACGCACACAAATGTACACCAGTGTGCCGTTTGCAACATGGTGTTCAAGAAACGGGACACTATCATCAGCCATCTGAAATGGCATGAAAAGATGAAGAATATTAGTCAGGTATTATACTATTGTACTTATGTAACTACGTAATCACGCCAATGATACTTATTATTTGATATAATTAAAAAATAACCTGTTGGAACTCTGCACTCTCTGCCTATCCCGCAATAGTCCGGCGTGATGATATAGAGAGATAATTCATGTATTCTTACATCTCGGGGTAATTAAATCTCGAGTAACGTGCAAAGAACTTTATTAGGCGAATGCAAGTACACAAGCACTAAAACACACTAGTACTATATATATATATATATATATATATATATATATATATATATATCATAACGCCAGATCCCTTACGGGGTAGGCAGAGAGTACAGAGTTCCGACAGGTTCTTTCCTAACATACCTCTCTGGCTTCCTCCACTCTCATAGTTCGTCTCATACACGCTCGCCGGTTACGGAGACTCTTGACTTTTCCTTCAGATAAGACTCGGTTTATTTGGTCGTGGTAAGATAGTCTAGGTCTTCCCCGGTACCTGTATCCTTCCACTTTCACATTGTTTATCTGTTTTGTCATTCTTTCCTCTGGCATTCTTTCTATATGCCCGAACCAACGGACCATGCCCTTTCTCATCTTTACACCGATACTCTCTTTCATACCTACTCGCTTTCTTACTACGCTGTTGCTAATGCGGTCGGTCAGCTTCACTCCGCACATCCGCAAATTGATAATGATAAATAATTCCAAGAACATTATTTCTTTGTCAGGTGGAAGGCGCCCACGTGTGTGAGGTCTGCGGCGTGATCCTGGAGAACGAGGACAGCATGAGAGAGCACTACGAGAACAAACACTACAAGAAGTTCACCTGCTTCTACTGCGGGCGCATGTACAAGGGCGAGATCAGCTTCGAGATGCACATCAAGAAGCACGAGGAACATATTAAACGGGACGAGAGGTAAACCATTGTCTGGAGGAGGTCTGGCTTCGTCTATACTAATGTTATGTCTACTATGTTTGACGGACGATTTAGCGCAGTGGTTAAGAGGTTAGGCCGCTCCGCCCACTGTGGCTAATAGTCGCGGGTTCGATTCCGGCACGGGACAAATCTTTGTATGACCCACAATATTTTGTTTTGGTCTGGGTATTTGTGTATGTGAATTTTCACGTTTGTAAACACATCCACGACAGGAATATCCTAGAGCGGGGCTACGTTTTTTAAAAAGAAAGATACGGAGGCAAGATTTGTTGACACGAACTATGAGAGTGGTGTAAGTCAGAGGTATTTAAGGAAAGAACGTGTTGGAATTCTGTACTCTCCGCGTACCCCGCAAGGGATCTGGCGTGATGATATAGGTAGATTTGTTTGTTTGCAATCAATAAACTTTACAACTCCTGAACCGGTTTTAATAGCATTAGAAAGCTTCTTTTACCATTAAAAAAGCTACTATATCCAGAAGCAACATAGACCTGTTAGGCGGTGCTGATGTCGACCGGGTTCGAAGCTGCGGAAAACTACTAGTCTCCTTCCTCCTCCTCTGCCTCCTTACTTAATTTAAAACGAAAATCGTGGGGCGCATGCATCATTAGTATAATAGTAGTAAGGAGAGTAGCCGTTTTTATCAGTTGCAGGTGATTGATAGTATTGCAAGCGCTCCACGTTTTTAGTTCTATCTATCTTTACGCAAAATTCCTTGCGGGGTAGGCAGAGAGTACAGAGTTCCAACAGGTTCTTTCCTTACAGACCTCTCTGGCTTTCTCCACTCTCATAGTTCGTCTCGTAAGCGCTCGCCGGTTACGGAGACTCTTGACTTGTCCTTCAGATAAAAACATCAATTCACAGAAATAAATCGGAGAACTACATGAAGACTTCGGAAACGGTTGAGCCATCAAACAAACAAGATGGCAACAGTAAGAGGTGTATGTGCCAGACCTGCGGGCGGTACTTCGTGGACGAACGCGCTCTCATGTGGCACCAGCGACTGCACAGCAACGAGAGACCATATAACTGCGATGTGAGTTGTAACCTTCATCAATCTATATCATCACGTCAGATCCCTTGCGGGGTAGGCAGAGAGTACAGAGTTCCAACAGGTCCTTTCCTTACATACCTCTCGGGCTTCCTCCACTCTCATAGTTCGTCTCATACTCGCCAGTTACGGAGACTCTTAACTTGTCCTTCAGATAAGACTCGTGTCTATTTGGTCGTGGTAAGATAGTCTAGGCCTTCCCCGGTACCTACAGGGTGTGGGTTAGTTCCTGCAAGTTCCTTTTTGAATTGTATATCTGTTTTGTCATTCTTTCTTCTGACATCAATTACTATAGATAAGCCTTTCCATATGCAGTTGTAGCTTTATAATAAAAAAAAATTATAGATATTATTTTATATAATTTTAATAGATACATTTTTATATTATACAAAATCATTTATGCGGTCCGCTCCAGTGATGCCTTACGACTGAGATATAAGACTAATAATAATATTTTTAAATATATTTTATAATGAAAAGCTTGAGGATGCGGGGTGGACCAGTCTCTACAAGCAGCACCCTTTCACCAGTACAACTTGTTGAGCCGCCATCACCTCCCTCGACCATATTAGTGGGAAGGAAGTGACTCGCACCAAATAGCCAATAGCCACTGCAAGCATAGACTTTTTAGTGAGCATGACCAATCCCAGACCCCAAAGTGGAGTCAGTACTTCGCGCACACTCTACGCTTTGTCATTTTTGTTTACATTAAAGACGTACTATGTGACTTATAATCGTCAATAAAAGTTGACGACCACATAGACCGAGTCTTATCTGAAGGACAAGTCAAGAGTCTCCGTAACCGGCGAGCGTGTATGAGACGAACTATGAGAGTAGAGGAAGCCAGAGGTATGTAAGGAAAGAACCTGTTGGAACTCTGTACTCTCTGCCTACCCTGTAAGGGATCTGAGGTGATGATATAGATAGATAGATAGAATAAAAGTTGAAATGCACAGTGCACAGTTGCTTAGGCCGACTCCTCTTATATTTGCTTCGGTGTGAATAACCTAAGGAATTAGTCCCGACTTTGTTAGAAGACGCTTGAGATGCCGCCCGAAGGCGAACGACAAGTTGACAAGTCCGGTGACATCCCGCAACCTGTTCCTTGTCGCCGGGACAATTTTGTTAAGGAACTAAAGTCAAAGTGAAGACGTGTGTTGCGTTACAAAGGTCACATACGATCTATAGAATCTCTTTAGGTGACATGCTAAGATCGACTAAATAAATGTGGACGAGATAGGTCCCGGGACATTTGTCCGGCGATGTCACGTTAGATAGAGTACACTTTATTGTACACCAACATAACCTCAGAACAACAAACAAAGATAATAAAATATACATGTCGTCAGATGGCCAAACTAACTAGCACAAGAGCTCAATCTTTAAACTCAGACATGTGCGGGGTTAGGTTTCCCAACAGCTAAACACAATAATTGCCCATCAGTTATTTAATCACATCACTTATCCGCATGAAACACAATATCAACCATTTAATTATCAAAAGGGCAGGACGACCATTTTGACACGTCGTCATCGCATCGTTCTCCATGTTCTGTTCATCTTCCTAATTCAAAATTCCGTTGACTCTCGCGTTCCGTCAGCACGCGGCCGTAGCGCTGACTAGCGGACGACCCGCGCACTATTTGCCACAGATAATAACCACGCCGACATACATATATAAAATGGTAGTACAATTGGCGGCCATATTACTAACAGCAATCTCTTCCAGACAACCAACATACCAAAGAGCTGAAGAGAGAAATAGGGCAGTTGTGTGTATCATTGTATTATTTACATTAAATTAAACTTCATACTCATCTACATACATAGACCTACATAATATATAACGATATATATTATATGTAAACAGACTCATATACTTATATATACATACTAATAGGCAAAACACAATAGAAGGATTATGATAGAGCGGCTTAAGCTCTTAACCACTGCGCTAAATCGTCCGTCCGTTTAACCTCGTGTTCATCCTACTAATATTATAGATCTGAAATTTTGTATGATTGGATGTTTGAGACACTTAAGCCATTTCTACCCTAAATGAACAAGCTTTAACTGTACCCTGGCACTCGCAGGTGTGCGGGCGCGGGTTCGTGTCCCTGAACCGGCGCAACCAGCACGCGCTGTGCGCGCACACGGCGCCCACGCGGCGCTGCCCGCTGTGCCCCGCGCTGTTCCACCTGCGGTCCATGGTCAACACGCACATTAAGAAGGTACGTATTTTAACCACTCTTCTTGCGGACCTCCTGTAAGCCCTCAACATCACCGACCAACTGAGGTTGTAGTACCAGAAAAGTCAGAAATCGCAAGAAAACAATTTCCTACAAAAATGTATAGGACAAGGTTTTTTGAGATTTATGACCTTTCTAGTTCTACAATCTCAGTTGGTTCGATAGAAGTTTTTGATCCTTTAAATAAATAGAATCTATTGTTTTCGTGTAAATTGCCACCGTGATTTCGTACAAAATGTACTGAAAAGTTTTATTGCGATTTCTGACTTTTCTAGTACTCCAACCTCAGTTGATCCAATAAAAGTTATTGATTCTAATAAGAAATAGAATTAATTGGCATCAAAAAATGATTTTGTGTTAATTGCCCATTTTCTTGCGGACTGTAAATTTCTATTTCAAAAGCACTAAATGCAATTCAAAAATTCGCTAATAATTAAGGATAGTCTCCTAAGATCGTTTTGTAGATACAATGGTTGAGGTAGCTACCCTTACTGCCCCATCTCAAAAATCCACTCTGTAATTTTTTTTAATATAAGTAGAAGGTATGTAAGGAAAGAACTTGTTGGAACTCTGTTCTCTCTGCCTACCCCGCGAGGGAACTGGCGTGATGATATATATAGATAGATAAGTACGTTCCTCTTCATAATTTTATAAGTGATTAGGGGAAAGCACAAGGCGCGTCGCGAATATCTTTTATTTTTAATGTTTGTATTTTTTTTAATTAAAAAGCTGGTATTTTTTTCTCTGGAAGAAGAACTTTCCTACAGCAAACTAATGAGCATTAAAATCTAGCAGTAAATTAGTAGATAGATTTTTTTTTACATTATTTTGTTTACTAACATTTTTTTTTCGCTATAGTAACTCACACGTGGTAGCTTATAAATGGCTTATAGTTACTATTGAATTATTGAATATTGTTGTTAATAGCTGTAAGCTTACCAAATAAAATAAAAAAAATACAATAATAGGTTCTCTATGTTTTACCTTTTGAGGCATACAAGACATGCATATTCAGTTATTATAATTATTATAACATTATTATGATTACAAATTGCAATATTAACTTTAATTATTAGTCATTTTTAGTCAAATATGTAGTATAGGAATTTCTGTATAATGTCAGCTAAATGGACACCCAATCATTCAAACATTATTTAAAATTACTTAAGTCATCATCGACCATAGAGTCCTCCCACAATAATTTGTTTCGGTCTGGGTATTTGTGTATGCGGAATTTCATGTTTGTAAACGCACCCACGACACAGGAATTGAATCCTAGAACGAGGCTACGGTTTTTAAATAAAAAAATGTGTAAGAAATGACTATTTACAATCCCTTCAAATGTGAGTAATAAATTTATTATTCTCGGTCGTTCAGGTGCATCTGAAAACACACAAACGTAGGAATCGTGTGAGCAAACACCAAAACGTGTACTGGCGCACCGAGCCGGTGCCCATACAGGAGCTGAGCGTCTCCATACAGAACGACATACTGGAGCTGCAAGCCGCCAGGAAAGAAGAACAGGACTGGGTGAGTTGTCCAGTATCATGGCCATGAATTTTATTTTACTGGAAAACCAACAGCTAACAGAGAACAATTTTAGCTTAAGTAATGAAACCTGAAGGCTAGTTCTAAGTCTCCAGAAATCATAACAATATGAATAGGACACAGTAGAATAGATGATAATAACCTATAGATAACACAAACACATATAATTAATCTTTTTTAAAAAATAACTTAGCTCCTCTAGGATTTATTCCTGTCGTGAGTGCGTTTACAAACATGAAAATTCACATACAGAAATACCCAGATCGGAACAAATGATTGTGGGTCACACAGAGATATGTCCCGAACCCGCAACCATTCGACCCAGTGGGTGAAGCGGCTTAAGCTCCTGACCACTGATAAATCGTCCGTCAATTAAAGAATATTTTTTTTCTTTTTTAGTAATAAGAAAAAAAATACACATACACAAATACCCAGACCGAAACAAATAATTGGGGGTCACACAGAGCTATATCCCGTGCGGGAATCGAACCCGCGACTATTCGACCCAGTGGGTGGAGCGGCTTAAGCTCCTGACCACTGATATATCGTCCGTCAATTAAAGAAATAAATGATCATGCAACATATTTTTTAGTTTTTATTTTTACGGATAAGTAACTAATGCATTAGTTGAACATGACTGCCTTCTTCCAAATGCTGGTCTTTTTTAGGAGCTTTCCTCCTATGTCCTGCAGCGTACGGGTTGTAAGGTTAAGCTACGTTCATCAGGATTGGAAATGGATGGACCGCCTATTTAAATATCTATTTTTCACCAAGTTTAAAGGATTTGTTAGCAGTAATGTGCGAGTCGGAGTTCGGGGTACCTTTGAACTGCTTTACTATTTTTATTGGTCCAATCTACGCAAGTTTCCTACTCGTCTTTTTATATAATATTATGATATTATTTAACTGCCTCGTTCGTCTAGTGGCAGAGCGCATCGCTCTGTGAGCACGAGGTCCTGGGTTCAAATCCTAGGTCGGACAAGTGTACTTTTTCTAACAAATAACTTCCCAGTACGAGTCCGGAGTCTGGATGGCAATAGGCTCGCCCCCTATTACAGGGGACCTAACATTGTCAGCGAAACGTGGGTGTACTCAGTACACCTCTGCCACCCCCACTTAAGGAATATAGGCGTGACGGTGATATTACTTAACTTACTGACTGTCTCGTTGGTTTAGTGGCAAAGCGCATCGCATATTGCTTTGTGATCACGAGATCCAGGGTTCAAATCCTAGGTCGGACAAATGTAGGTTTTCTAAGAAAAACATCCCAATACGAGTCCGGAGTCTAGAACTGTGCCCATATATGGCAATAGGCTCTCCCCCTATTACATGGGACCTACCATCGTCGGCAAAGTGGGTGTACTCAACCAACCCCAGCTTGGGGAATATAGGCGAAACGGGGTATAATGTTCCAGTTGTCGCAAGCACTCGGGATACTGGCAAACTAATTTGTTGTACATATTTCAAAAAGATTGACTAAGCATGGCTGAAATAGTGTTTACATTTATTACTAAATTGCTCTATCTTTATTATTTGTACCACACACAATTACACAAGGAACTCAGTTTCATAGGTAATATTTGCGTTAAACTGAGAACTCAACAATTATACAATATTTTCCTAGTAATATTCATTCGCCTCTCTAAAACCACTTTTTGCCACTTACCTATACACTGTGATGCCCATTTAAGCGCATGTATATCCTATAACTATTTGATTCTAAATATACTATACTATTACTATACACAAACCTGTGTAAAAACAAATAACAAGTATTTACAAAATATTGTTAACACATTAAGACCCTATCTAAAGTCTCTTTATGGATAGCTCCTTAACAACTTTAAAAGCAATAGACAAAACTGAAGTTGCTACATCAGTAAGCTGTAATATTGAGGATTTAAGTAAATGCATACACATAAATAAAAAAGACTTAAGAGTCATTACACAAAATATCCGCAGTGTCTACAAAAACATTGATGATCTTCAAATTACTCTAAACAATTTAGATTTTGAAGTAGATGTCTTAATACTTACAGAATGCAGACTTGATCCAAACAAACCCATTCCACAAATAAGTAACTACACCTCTTTTGTTACTACTAACAAATTAAATCAGAACGATGGTGTATCCATTTATGTTAAGAATAATCTTAAACCTGAAGTTAAGGAAATCAAACTAGATAACAGTTCATGTTTACAATTAGAACTATTCAACTATATTATATTAGGAATATATAGGGGTCACCCTCAAATAAAAACGCTGACAGATTTATTGAATCCCTCCGTTTACATCTGGACTCACAAAAAAATCGCAAAAATATAATTCTAACGGGAGATATAAACATCAATCTTATAAAAAATAATGACAACAGCGCCGAATATAACAATAAACATTGTTACTTAATGATGCTATCAGAACATGGTTTGTTACCCGGACATACTATACCTACTAGAGAAAAATTTATGGGTCACTTCATCTTAAAATTAAATAACAACATCAATGCTAGCATTGCAGTTATAAATACTTCCATCACAGACCATCTGATGGTATTACTATGCATATCTAAGATCAAAGTCATTAATGACTGCTCTAAAGTAAATACAATAACAGATTTTGACTCTGCCTTGAAGTGCCTAGCAAATAAAAACCTACCATCTTTACTATATAGTGAAGATCCGAATACACTGATAAATTTACTAATTGGGAAAATTTCTGAAGGCACTGCAAGAAAACACTAAAACTATTAACCTTCCAAAGAGTAGACGGACCATTCAACCATGGATAACCCCAGGCATCCTGCACTGTATCAGAAACAGAAACAAAATGCAAAGGCAACTAAAATCCAATCCTCTCGATGAGGTCTTAAGTATCACTTACAGAAGATATCGTAACTATTGCAACAGTTTAATAAATAAACTAAAACGTAATTACGATAGAACACAATTACTGGTCACAAATCCTAAGACATTATGGAACAATATTAAAAATATTACACATACGAAACAATCCAAAACATCTAATGTAAAATTACTTAAAATCAATCAATGCCCCACTAAATCAGTCAACACAGTTAATAACTTTATTGCCAATATCGGACAGAACTTGCTGAAAAAATACTCAACAGGGATCCTAACCAACAAAAAAATAGTCCACCCATCGTTCATACTCAATGAAACTCATTTGCTATATTTAATACTGATCCCAATTAGGTAAACAGTATACTTATGTCTCTCAAATCAGATATTGCCACTGGATGGGATAATATACCTACTAGGTTTTTGAAAATATCAAAAGAATTAGTCACTCCCATTATCAGTCACCTAGCCAATCTTTGTTTTTCGAAGGGAATCTTCCCTAATCATCTTAAGCAATCCATCATTACACCGATTTATAAGAGTGGAGACAGAGGCGATGTCAACAATTATCGCCCCATTTCTGTATTACCGGTTATAGCTCAAATCTTAGAAAAGTTGATCAACAAAAGACTAATAGATTATCTAAACAAAAATAACATCCTCTCTAATTCTCAATACGGATTTCGGCAAGGTAAATGTACTCAAGATGCTATTTTAGACCTAACCGCAAAAATAATCGAACAATTAGACCAAGGTAGAAAATGTATGGCAGTGTTTTTAGACCTAAAGAAGGCCTTTGATACCGTTTCTGTACCCACTCTTATGCTTAAATTGGAACAAATCGGAATTAGAGGTAAACAGTTGGAACTCTTTAAGGATTACCTACGAGGTCGCAAACAAAAACTAAAAATAGGAGAATACACCAGTGATGAACTTCAAGTAGGTTACGGTGTTCCGCAGGGTAGTGTATTAGGGCCAACCCTTTTCTTAATTTACATTAACAATCTATGTAAATTCAAAATTAATAAAGGTCATATTTTGTCCTACGCTGACGACACTGCTATTATTTTTACTGGATGCTCTTGGAAGGAAATCCATAAAGCTGCAGAAACTGGTCTGGCTGAAGTGGATACATGGCTTAAATCGAATCTACTGACTCTAAATACCTTGAAAACGAATTACATGTGTTTTTCAATCACTAATAGAACTCAACCCAAAAACTTTGTACTTAAAATCCACACCTGTAATAATCCTTCTATTAACTGTAACTGTCCCATAATAGAACAAGTAGCCTGTACTAAATACTTGGGAATAATGATTGACCAAAAATTATCCTGGCACCCCCATCTTGAAGTAACCAATAGCCGAATAAGGAAACTTATCTGGATCTTAAAGATCCTTAGATACGTTTCTTCTATTAAGTTATTAAACCAAATATACACTGCACTTGCTCAATCGGTTCTGACATACTGTTTGCCGGTATGGGGAGGGGCCTCAAAAATAAAATTTTTATGCCTAGAGCGCGGGCAGCGGTCTCTTATAAAGATTATGTATACTAAGCCCTACAGATATCCTACAGTGAGCTTATACGCCATTAGCGGTTTACTGAGTGTTCGGAAACTATATATACTACACTTACTTAGAGAAAAACATAAAACTGTGTTCTATGATCAAAACACTAACACAAAAAGAAGGAGAGACATGAAATACACTTGTGTTGCAAAAACCACTTTTGCTAGTCATCAGTTTAAGAGACAATCCGAATACATTTACAACAAAGTAAACAAATCATTGAATATCTGCCCACTCAACTCACATGAGTTAAAAACAAAAATAACTGAGTGGCTTCATAACTTAAACTATAGTGAAGTGGAAGCACTACTACATGTTGTTAAATAAGTAAGTAGAACAAGGTATAGGTGGTACGGACGGTCACACACATACTCATATCACACAAACACAAGTACACACACACACACATACATATTTGTTTCTTTTTTTTTTTATTTCCCCTTTTTATTTTAGAAAGATAGTTTTTATTTTTATTCTTCTTATTATTTTTTTTTCGTATTTAATTTTGTTTTCTTATTGTAGCTATAACTTTGTACCAAGCATATTATTTTAAAGACTCTCATGTTTGTATTTCATTAGACATTTACTTAGTAAGATATGAAAGAGCGGGGCATCCTGGCACAAGTATATTTTATACTTAAAAGGATGTATTGAATAAAATTATTGTACACATGCTAAGAGAATAAATGTTTTTTTTTTTGTACATATCTTAACCCTAAGGATTATTATAAGACAGACGTGGGTCTTACGTCACTGTTAGAGTGGTAAAAATGAGTAATTATTACTATGATAAAGATACTCGAGTGGTGAACTCGTACCGGAAGACGTGGAGTGGGCAGGCTGCCCACAAGGTGGACCGATGTCCTAATGAAGGTAGCAGGTAGCTGGATGCGTATAGTACAAAGCCGGTCGTTGTGGTGATCTTTGTGGGAGGGCCTTCTCCTGCAGTGGACGCCTTTCGGGTGATGATAGGCTAATAACACGCCTTAAGGTTCCACATAGCCTACGTAGCGCGACGTTGGCGCGACCTGGGGGAGTTGTAATGTACTGAAATGTACGGCAGACGACACACCGCGCAGCCACGCTCGGCACGACGGTAAACGTTACGACCGAACTCCCCGAACGAAGCACGGGGGGAACGAGACGCCAATACGGGTGCGAGCGAGACGCAGCCGAGCGCTTTGTCGGGCTCCGTCGGCTATTTGACCAAACCTTTAGTATTTTTCCTCCTTGAGTGCTGAGGGTCGTGATCTTTATGAAGAACTTTAGCTTTGATAATGTCTCTCCATTTGGTCCTATGGGTCCTGGGACTTGAATTGCAATCGAGCGTCGACCGAATCTGGTCGGACCAACGCATGGGACTCCGACCTCTAGGTCTCTTCCCTTATACTTTGCTTAGTATTCTTATGTACTAGTTTATATAAACTGAATATTCTGTATGAAATATTCTGTACTCATTCTAATTTTCTATTTCAGACGATGTTATTGCCGGAATCTGTGAAGATGGAAGACTTTAGTTAATTTTATAGTGCCTTTATTATATGAAATATCAGCTGTGGTACCACAGTCCTATTGTTGTTTTATAGCTCAAGTTAATTTAAAATAAATAACTTATAATGTATTGTGGGTTTTAATTAAACATTTCCGACGCTTTACCAGTTTATAAAGCCAATTCTGGATATTATACTGGAATGAAAAATATATATATTTGAGCGCCCCTAGTGAATGACCCTGATAAAATAATTTATTAAACATGGTTTCAATAAAATTTCACTATGATCAATGTCAATTTCCGAATGTATTTGGCGCGTCCTAGAGTACGTGCACGTTAAAAAATTGTAACCAACGCGTTGTATTTAAGAAAATCAATAATTATGTAATAATTACTGCTCCGACTAAGCGAAATATGTTGCTGTTAAAATACTAGTAGGCGCTTGCATTACCTTTAAAGCGTCTGGCATTATCGAATTTTGATTTACAATGATATACTATCTATCTATCTATATCCTCATGCCAGCTCCCTCGCTGGGTAGGCAGAGTACCTCTGTACTTCCAACAGGTTCTTTCCTTACATACCTCTCTGGTTTCCTTCACTCTCATAGTTTGTCTCATACACACTCGCCGGTTACGGAGACTTGACTTGCCCTTCAGATAAGACACGGTCTATTTGGTCATGGTAATATAGTCTAGGTCTTCCCCGGTACCTACATCCTTCCACTTTCGCATTGTATATCTGTTTTGTCATTCTTCTGGCATTCTTTCAATGATATACTGTATTACATAAAAACCAACTTCATCATCATCATCATCATCAGCCTATAGCAGTCCACTGCTGGACATAGGCCTCTCCAAGTGCACGCCACTGGGTACGATCCTCGGCTACTCGCATCCAGTTTCTGCCAGCCGCCCTACGAAGGTCATCGCTCCACCTAGCCTGAGGGCGTCCTGCATTACGTTTGCCAGTCCGCGGTCTCCACTCAAGACCAACTTACTAAACTATAACTTAGGCACTACCACCCTTACTTGCGGAGCGCAGATTTGGTCATTAAGTTATCATCAAAAGTGCACCTTTGGGGTTTGCTAACAAGCAATGGAGCGCAGCTTTCTTGGAGTAAAGCTTACAGATTGTATCAGAAACGCGGTTCTGCGCTGAAAAACAAATTGCTGATGAAGGCCACTCAGCTGCGACTAAAATGGAGCTGGGCCGGAAATATTTTCCGCATGTCGGATGCGTTTTAGGAGTTAGGTTTTGCACTGGACCGGGATAGGTGGAAGAAGGGAGGGGAGACCTTCGCCTTGCAGTGGGACAGTTATAGGCATATACTAATTACCAAATTACGACTGGATGGCTTGGGATCTTACTCCATTGTATTGTATTATAGACAATACGAATATGACTTGTATACAAAATTCCCGACTCGAATCACGGGCCCGGGCACGGGAAAGTCTTGCCGTCTATGCTAACAGTGGATTAGTATAGGCCGATTCAATCCGGGGGGGGGGGGGGGGGGGGCAAGCGAGCTACAAATTTCGCCTCCCGAGGCGGGCTCTTAGGAGTGCACTCGGGAGATCCCGTAGCCTCTCTGACACGTGCCAGTGCTGGTGGGGTTTTAGTCGGTAAGAGTCCGACATGCCCCGCCAGCTTCCCCCGAGGCTGGCGGAAGTCCATGAGGACTTCCTCACGTAAAAAAAGCTGATTCCATACAAATACATAAAATTGAAGTGCCCCTTTGTAATGGCAAAATAACAGCTTATTACTAAATGCATATGAAAGTATATATGGTACTTATAACAAAAACACAATTTTTAAAATTATGTCTTCCGTCTATCCTCTGAAACGACTGGACCGAATTTAACGGGACTTCCACTGGCAGATAGCTGATGTTATAAGGAGTAACTTAGGCTACACGCAGTCGAAGTCGCGGGGAAAGCTAGTTATATTTTAACGTAAAGGTATTTAGAAAAATACACCACCAGTTGTTTTTATTCTTAGTAACCCAAGGAAGCGAGTGACGAACATCTATCTAAAAACATAGAAATAAAACAACAATAATCCCTTTTTATATATATTTATTAAGTTTTTTTTTCAATTTTAATTTATGTTTTATCAGATATATATTTTCATATATAATAATCAATTGGCTATCGCATATATACAACTTACATTATAAATTGAAGGTCCTTAGCAACAACTACATTGAGTCTTAAAATCTAGGTGGAATCATTTCGTATTATCATCTAGTTGAAAAGGTCGCCTGTGAGAAAAATACAATTTTCACACACGATACGAATCGAACCGATAATTTGGCAAAATAATCGTCAAACTAAAGTATAAATTATACGTAGCAAAATAAATGTTTTACCCTGAATTTGGCAAGCAGAAGAAATTGGTATTGTGTAATGGATACACATAGGAGTTTCACTTTTCTTTGTAACTCGACAACTTCAAAACAGTCGTATCACAGTAAAAATATATAAACAGTATAACACCTGAGTACTAGCTGTCCAAATTAAAATTACGTATATAGACGCGCGCTCTACGGGACTTCTCGGCAGATTACAGCGGCTCTGCGTCCAAATGATAAACGCGTACTGCGTTTACCTATGTTCTAGTGCAGAAGATAGTTACTCTGTTTATCGTTAGCTAAACCCTGCCAAGAACCCGTGTAGAGGGTGCGTCTGCGTGCGTAATTCTTACTTGGCCCGCTAGAATTTACATGTTATACGGTTGACATAGTTTTACTTTGGTAATATCTAATAGTAATTTAAATTCAGGTTTATGAAAGGAATGATATTCTACAAATCTAACGAGTTGGGGGCTTACTACAACCTCAAGCAAATCGAATCTTCCTTTTCTTGTTAATGGCTCCCCGTCTTTCTTAGGGCTTTGCCCTAAAAGGATGAAATAAGATTACAATAATATTGCTTAAAAGGTCACGGCAATCCCTGGGGGTCCTTGATTTAAGATTTAATTAGAAGTATGTAGATGTAGCGACCGCTCAAATAATTCTAAATTTGGCAAATCTCTACTCGACCTCAAGGATTTTAAGAATTATTTTAAATTCTCCAAATCAGAAAGTGAACATAAGTATCTCTACTGAAAACCTCAATGAACATGATTTGTAGGCTAATATAGCCCAGCAAATGTTATTCCGGTACATTGATGGTTATCTGGGGTTGTAAAACATCGGTGGAAGACTAATAAGTAATCGAATCTCAGACTAGAAGATATTACATTATTGTTACCGGTGTTACTCTTTGTGTGGTAGTTTGTTACTGTTTATAGTATTTTTCATGAACGAAAGGGAGGAAGGGTCTGTGACAGTTGTAAGGGTCAAAGAAAATTATACTTTATGCAATGGCAATAAGAGGCATGACCTGTTTCTATACTTATGGGTTTAATACCATTGAATTAAATATTAATTTCGTTTAGCACTTAGAACTGTCACTACCCGTCTTATGTGAAAAATATTATAATATAAGTTATATGTTTCAATTTCATTATTATTTTGAATATTAATAATAGAACTAGTTACACTAGAGATAACCGGGGGCTTGAAGAACTCTTATTTGATATTGTGGTGATATCGACCAACTCGCCAAAAGGACCAACAGCCCAAATAAATAAGGCTTCATTTACTAAATTTGATATTTCTAATGAAATAAAAAAAAACTAATATAAACTAGGTGAGATACACGGCGATCAACGACACTAGTTGATACTGATTTACAAAACACTATTTAAGATATATTGATAAAATTAAGGTTTAAAATATCTGACGGAGACGACAGTTTTTTCAATCCACGCACTGTAGTTGCGCTCCACCTTTTCTCCTAATTATTCACAGAGCATGTATTAAATGTTCAGCTAGTGTTACCCCTGTTCGCACGAGCGTTTTTTTAACGCGCATTAATAAAGTGCCGGAATGAAACGGCAAAAAGTGCAACTTTTTGAAAAACGCTTACAGAGTTTCAGCACAAGGCGTTGAAAAAGAGCCCGTGCGAACGACGGCTTAGTTTTGTGGTTACATAGTTTTATCGTTACACATGTGACCCTTGTAACGATATGTACACTAGCAGAATATTACCCACTTGCACCGCAAGCCATCAGAAAAATGTTGCGCATCTTCAATGTTTTAGCGACCTGTAAAATTTACGCGGTTCCAATTTTATTTTAGTCCACTCTTTTTGCAGACTGAATTTCATAACTGCAATGAATACGGATTGGTTTATATCAACAGTTGGATTGTGTGTGTGAATGATCTACGCTGTTGGCCGCGGGCCTTCACAGCTTCACCGGACAAGAGGGCGAGCGTGCAACCACTACGCTCGAGCCAGAAGGGCAAGGGGGCAACTAGCTCAAGGGCGCCTCAAGGAGGAACGGCCTCGGTTTGGGCAGTAGCTATGGGGGAGGGCGTATACTAGGTGTCTCGCCGTGGTGCTCTGCACCGGCCGGCAGGCAAGGGATTCTTCGACCTCGCCGGCGAGATCGGTGTCTGATCCTGCAGTTGGGTTGTGTGATACTGTTTCTGTAGTCAGTCTCATGTTTGAGTTGTCGAGTTAAAAAAAATAAAAGAAGGCGTTTGATCGAAAATAATTTCTTCTACTTTGTACTATCACTGACCATTTGCAAGAAAAAAAATAAAAGTATTTAAATTTAGGAACCGTTTAAGTACTTGCCATCGTTTGAATTAATGTTTGACCCATAATCTTAGTATCAATGTACACCTACGAGCCGAATGGCCGACGGGCTTTCCCGTGGGTGATTTAAACCCCCGTAGTGGATGAATTTTCAAAAACCCTTTTTTACCTACGTTATATAAGAAATTCTTCTGCAATATTTTTATAGGCATTTATGAACGCATAGTACCTTAGAATCCTACTGATTAATCTATAGAGATAGACCTAAAATTTACCTCTAATATCATAAACATTATCAAGAAAATATATTGTTTTTTCTAAACGAGAATTTCACATATAAAATTATTAAATATTACGATTTATAATACATCTAACACGACATTGCTGTCTCGAGTATTTATTTTGTTTGAAAGCAGTTCTTGTGTGAAATAGCTGATGATGAAAATTACGTGTAAAGTTAAAAATACATGAACATTTTTGAGCTTTTTTATGGAAGAGGGGGCATGAAATCGCGTGAAATTAACTTACGCGTAACGAAATTGCTAACCAGCAGTCGTAACTCATTGACCAAATGGACTAATGCCATCTAAAGAGCAAGAATAATAGAAGTCAATCTTTCAATTGTTAATATTAGAGTATTTATATAAATGATCCGATTTATAAGTTGTTATTATTAAATTCATCCAGTGTCGGCTGAATCGAATAATGACACAACAAAAAAATAAAGAACAGAAGAAATTGAGTCTAACTTGTTGACATTACAGTGCTTATTCAAATAATGTGATTTTCGAGTTGCGCCATTATTACATTCGTCCTACGCAATATTTGGAATAACGTTTAAAGTTAAATAAGTTCTACACTCATTAATGAGGACCTAAACAGCCCATTTAGAGTAGTGTTGTAAAAATGAGCGCTGAAGGCGAGCATTTAGCGCTGAGTCGACGCTTACGAGCGTTGAAGTACGAAGAAGTCGCGAGCGCTTTAAGCGCGACTCGAGCGTTTTTACGACACTAATTCAGAGTCCAACCACAAGATCTTTAGCAAATCTATTTAATCCTATTATACCATGAAAATGAGACTACAAACTGCGTATCCACATCTTTCTTGCGGCATAATAAGAATGAAATAGTTAATTCAGATAGCGAAGATCACGCCCGGTGCCGAGTGAGGCACGCAAGAGTCAGTTCCGCATATGCCATTTTTTCTTACAAATGGTCGCTACGGTCCCTAACTTCCCTACATTGTGTGGCCACTTACATGCCGCCCGCCGCCGCCTCCTGCCATCTGCAAATAAATAACACCCGAATATCTTGTACATGGACCTTCAGTGATATACAATTAAAACCACACGTTTTATTACCTAGGCGATTTTTTTGTCACATTTTCTTGATATTTCTAATGATATAAACTTACGCAGCCGCTAGGATGTCGCCGGCGCCACATCTATGGAGAAATATGAAGTTTAATTATGGTAGTTGGGAATAGCTGTGGATTCGAGATGTGCATTTGGAATTGTCGAACGTTGTATCAATAATACTAATATATAGTATATTATCTTTGTGCGATACGCGATTAGGTCAATATTTATGTATAATGCGTCAAACAAAAACATTATGACGATAGTCCTGTTAGAAAGTACAAAGACATATATGTGTTCGTAATAATGAGTTAGACAGACAGACGATTTAGCGCATTGGTTAAGAGCTTAAGCTGCTCTGCCCACTGCGTCTAATAGTCGCGGGTTCGAGTCCCGCACGGGACAAATCTTTGTGTGATCCACAATTATTTGTTTCGGTCTGGGTATTTGAGTAAGTGAATGTTCATGTTTGTAAACGCACCCACGACACGGGAATAAATACTAGTGTGGGGCTACGTTAAAAAAAAAAACGCCAGAAGGCTAATTCTAGTATTTAATTAACAGTGAGACTTAATATTGACTGAATTGATACGTAACTATGAATTGACACAAATTTGGTACTCTTTCTGCTCCCCCCAAATATCGATCCGATTTTAGTATCATCTCAGTCTAATTTCGATATACACACCGTCACGCCTATATTCCCCAAGCGGGGGTGGCAGAGGTGTACTGAGTACACCCACGTTTCGCCGACGATGTTAGGTCCCATGTAATAGGGGGCGAGCCTATTGCCATATACCGGGCACCATTCCAGACTCCGGACTTGTACTGGGATGTTTTCGTTACACACTACACTTGTACGACCTAGGATTTGAACCCAGGGCCTCGTGATCACAAAGCGATGAGCTTTGCCACTAGACCAACGAGGCAGTCGATATAAATAATAATATCAGCCTTTTTAAGAGACTGTCCCACAGTTGCGCACTAGCTTCCTCTCAAACTGATATATAAGAATATTTGTATTTTGTATTTTTATATATATTTTATAAGAAATTATACTTAATAAATGTATACATAATAATATTAGAAACTGTCCCACTGAGAGGGTTTAGGCCATAGTCCACCACGCTGGTCCAGTGCGGGTTGGCGAACTTCACACACCTTCGAGAAACTCTCAGGCATGCAGGATGTTTTCCTTCACCGTTAACGCAAGTGATAATTAATTTTTTAATACGCACATACTTTCGAAAAGCCAGAGGTGCGTGCCTGGGTTTGAACCCGAGACCTCTGACTTTGCAGTCCAACGGTCTAACCACTAGGCTATCACTGCTACTATGCTAATTTTGATATAATATAAAGTTATTTAATTTAAAATACATTGGATCATATGTTAATCTCAGCTGCCACAGTCTAAATAAGAAAAAATATCTAACTGGATTTGTCAATTTGACGTTTGTTTAGTATATTTGTTGTTCATGTCAGTTCCAAATTTTATCGGAATACCGTTTACATTTTGTATAACTTTCGGTCTTATCTCGTTTTGGTGGGGGTTAATATTTTACGAGAATACAATTTGTGAGATTTATGACATTAAGATTAGATCGATACTGCATTTTAAACACTTTTAATTACGAGAATTAGCCTTCAAATATTTTGCGGGTAGAATAGAATACACTTTATTGTACGCCAACATAAGCAAGAACAACAAAGAAAATAAAATATACACATACAAATGGTAGCACAATTGGCGGCCTTATTACTAACAGCAATCTCTTCCAGGCAACCAACGGGTAGATATACGGAGTCCCAACAGGTTCTTTCCAGACCTCATAGTTCGTCTCATCTATAGTCACCGGTTACGGAGACTCTTGACTTACTCGTCAGATAAGATACGGTAAACTACTATACACACATAATACGAATATGATAATAAATGGGAAACTCTGCCTGTTATTTTTTCACGCATAAGCCTATGACTAGATTGACAAGGATACAGATTGCATCCCGGAAAAAACTACCTGTGGTCTAAAAAAATATCAATGCAGATGACGCCACGGAAACAGCTAGTTTTCAAACCAAAAATAATATGCCTCGTTATTACCGTGTGTGTGTGTGAGTGATGTACGCTGTTGGCCGCGAAGCCTTTACAGCTTCACCGGACTTAAGGGCGAGCGTGCAACCACTACGCTCGAGCCAGAAGGGCAAGGGGCGACATACTCGAGGGCGCCTTGAAGAGGCGCCCTCGGTTGGGACAGTCGCTGTGGGGGGGACGGGGTGCACTACTAAGTGCACCGGTCAACCGCCGGCTATGGGAGGGGATCTACGACTACGTCGTCGTAGCCCGTATTCTGAGCGGAAAGAATGGATGACAAAGCATCGGGGGGATCGGTGAGAACATGTCGCGGCCGGGGGATCGTAGTCGGCGGCGGCTACGATTAACGGATTATTACCAAGGCGTATAACTTTAAAAGTAAACAATAAAATCGACGTATTCAACGAACAAAGTTCTATAACTTTGTTTGTATCCAGTATTTATATTTGGCATAAAGAACCTTAACGACAGGCACGAAAGTTGCCAATGCCATTTATTTTGGTTGGCAGATGTAAATTAGTTCTACGGGACCGTCGAAATGTACTGGAATTACATTTTACAAGGAAACATGACTTTTCCTTGTAAAATGTACAGTACATTTCGACTTAGAACAAGAGAGAGATTTCTCTTCGAGATTAGAACAAGGGGCTATCGATAGAGGCCAGATAATAGATACTAAATGCTTACTACTTGGCCCTTAGGTTTAGTTCCTACCTACTTGACCCAGGTATTGCAGGTGTCTGGGGTGTGAGTCAGTAACAGCCAGCTGACAAAGTGATCCCGAGATTATGGTAGTGTGAGTGGCCTTGCCGTAAGACCACCAAGAGGGGAAGGAAGACTTTCCTTTGCAAGATAAGATTTCTATTGAGAGTGGCACAAGGCAGGGGCACCAGTGTATCACTTTTGGAGATACTGGAGGCCCTTACCTAATGAGTTTAAAAAATAATGTGGCGACCTGCATCCTATCAGACTATATCTATTAACTCTCATGTAATTGAAATATAATAATATGTATATACTTACATCAGAACTATGACGAAGTTTCTTACTTCAGTTCTAGTTTAATATGGCAAACTTAAAATAATAAATATTGATATTAAATGTATTTAAAAACCGACTTAGTTTTCCCATCAGTGTAAGTCCTGCCGAAGATGAGATTATTCATATTTATCTAAAGACATCTAATATTAAGATAAGATGTTTACTACTAATCTATCTATCTATATCATCACGCCAGATCCCTTGTGGGGTAGGCGGAGACTACAGAGTTCCAACAGGTTCTTTCCTTACACACCTCTCTGGCTTCCTCCACTCTCATAGTTCGTCTCATACACGCTCGCCGGTTACGGAGTCTCTTGACTTGTACCTCAGATAAGAATCGGTCTATTACTACTAATACTTACTAGAAAATAGTTTCTTAGTTTATATCATACTAAAATAGAAAATAATGTCACTTTAAAAGTGGCCCTGGTTATCAAACATCATTGATAGTAGGTGTTTGATATTGAAATTAGCATATACATAGTCTATGTTTGGTTAGTGGAAAGTAAAGACACCAAATCTTCTTTTTGTCATGATGATGGAGTATCCATACTTTCATAAGTGTACTATAGTCTTTTACACGGGACATGGGTACTGTGACGTTCGGAACTTGACATTTCTATAGAAATGTGGTGATGATAAAATCAAATTAAATAAAATCAATTGAAAATCGTATCGAGATAATTTATAACAAAGAATGAATCTATATTAATAACAATAATTTAGGAACTAAAAGGAAAAATACAGGAATTTCATTATATATTTACGAAACAAGCGATCGGTCTGAAAAATCGTCTTACAAATCATCTAATTGGTCGCTCACATGAATTATTATGTCAAAGTCTATGAGACTAACTACGTTAAAATGACGCATCCACGTTCTTTTATCAAGTTATTGACCATGAGTAAGACCAAGTAGACTACGTCTCTCAATCGGATATGAGGAATACGGATATTTTCGTAAAAAAATCAGAAATCGATTTTGTACATTTTAAAAAAACAATGTATCGATTATAACGATTTCATTGTGTTAGTCCCTAAAACGCGAACCATTCCAATTTACATAATTGAGCAATAAAGTTTTATTGAATTTAAGTTTTTTAAATAATTACGCAAATTTATAAACAGTATATAATCTAAATGAAAATTGAAGTAGTTTATTGATTTATTTTTGGATTCCCTATTAAATATTCTTAAATACAATATGTGTGAAATGGAATATGATCTCACCCCACCCATGTCTCGTGAAAAAGACTATAACATTATAAAGAGGTTAAGTTATCTGTATGTACATTTGTGGTCAGTAATCTCTGAAAGTACTGACCTGATTCTTTCACCGACAGGACCCTAGTTTATTTTTGAGTGCTAAATCCTATATCATTATGATAACAAAACAGCCAAATTACAAGATAAACAGGTGGAAGCCACGGGCAACAGCAAGTCTATACTGATATTACAAAGAAGAAATATTTGTTTCTGAAACTCCTGAACTGATTTAAATAATTCTTTCACCATTTGAAAGCTACATTATTAGTAACATAGGTAGGTGGCGCTGTTGTCGACAGGGTGCGAAGCCCGGGAAATCTGCTAGTCCTTTTCCAACTAAAGTTTCATAAGCAATGTCGATTATGTACATCGAAATTCGAATCGAATATCGAATCGGACCTTTCGTTTAGAAGTTACGACGGGTATAAAAATGCTAAATGTAAGAAAAATGCCGCGGTGTGAGCGAACTGCCCTACGCTTAGATAGTGTATTAGTTACCTACACATTTTACACTAAAATAATATCAAGGCGAAATAAAGTTCGCGGGGATAGCTATCTATCTATATCATAACGCCAGATACCTTGCGGGGTAGGCAGGAGAGTTCAGGGTTCCAACATGTTCTTTTATTACATACCTCTCGGGCTTCCTCGACTCTCATAGTTCGTTTCAGGGACAGCTAGTTTTACATAAAGATAATTCCAAATGCACACCTATCAATACTCACCATAGCGGTCTACTTCCTAGACGTCGCGCATCACTCCATCCAATTGCACCGAAAAAACCACCTTATCACGAGTATCTTAAACACTATAATCACATATGTCAATACACTGTTGTCTTGATCACTTTTTAAACACGTTTGGATCTGTTCTTGACGTTGGCCGTTCCGTATATGAACCGCTGACGCCATTCGACGTACTGCTACGTGCAGGCGATGGAGTTGGACGTCGACGGCGTGTGTTCCGCCTTTTCTGTGGGCTTGTTCCGACTGGGGTCGCTCTGTTCCGCAACGGGGTGTGGGGTTGTTCCGTTCTGTATGTTCACTTCGTACATGTTTGAGGAGTTTGAGTCTTCGTTGTAGGATAGTACACTTACTTCGTCCGCCTGTAATATTGTACATAATAAATTGGTTAGAAACACGAGTAAAGGTAGCGAAAGAGGTCTCTAAGGAAAAAACCTGTTCTAATACCAGGTTTAAACACTGCTACTGCCGCCACTTCCCGCCGAGCGCAATACGCAGTACCGCGGCAGCGTGGCCTGTTCACATACTCCCTTTGCACTTCAAGCACTCTGCAACTCCCGACATCAGAAATTCCTTTTCTCCGAAATGATATTGTTTTCATAAAAGTATGAAGAGATGTATAAACGTAGATGAAGTGAAAGGGGTGTGTCAGAATCGTAGTATGTGGTAAACTGTAGTCTCTGCCTACCCCCGTGGGATAAAGGAGAGTTGATACTAGCTTTCCCATGGTTTGTCTGATGCACCAACCTGTGACTTTTTTTTTGTATGTTTCTTAAGATTTTTATGATAATTTTTATCCAAAATATTTTTTTCCCCATTATTCCAAAAAGATTTCTAAACCGGCCACAGTGAAGGTTTCGCCACATAGCCGATGCAGCGCGACGGTAGCGCGGCTTGGTGTCATGTACTGAAATGTACGAGAGACGCAGCCCCGCTCGGCGCGACGGCAAACGTCACGACCTGCCGCCGTCGCGCTCCCAAAGTAAGGAGAGAGCGAGACGTCAATACGTATGCGAGCGGGACGTTAGAGTCGGGCGTGACGTCGCTCCCGCAGTGTGACATGTGCACCGCACTGCTGACACACATTGTATTAAACGTACGCTTAGTAAGCAAGCTAGATGATTATTTAAGAGACAAAAATACTTGGATAGGCGCTGTTCCAGCTCCATTTGATTGAATATGCACAACTTGTTTAGCTATTATTATTTAATATTCCCTCTCTTCCTTCTATTAATTTAGTAAAATGTTTCCTTTTTTCTCATTTCTTTCTCTGTAAATGAGGGAACCATGTAGCCATTCACATGATTAGTATAATTTGTATAATTTAACTTAGACCTACCTGATAGACCAGCCTACATCGTTCTCCACAACAAAATGTAGATGGAAAAAGAAAATGTAAAAATACTATTTTAAAAGAGTAACCGTGGAGTTGCTTGTCCTTCTTCTCCACAGGAATGACATTCCGAAGTGGTGGTAGAGTCTATGTTACTTTTCTGACGATTCATAAATACTGTAATGGTTTACATGAATAAAAAATATTCTGCTTCTGATTCCAACCGAGCGTAGCTGAGGACGTCCCGAGCTCTCTGTCGGCGATTTGAACAAACCTTGAGTGGACGTGGTCTGTCACTCTTTTGACTCCCATTCTTAAACCGCCAACGAATGGAGCGCCGGCCAGTGACAGTGTAGTAGGAAGTAAAACGTAAGTGGCGCGTATGACTAATCTTCCCTCGCTTCACGCGGAAGTGGAGTGTGTAAACTGGGTATAAGGCCCGTGGCACACAAACTGGTACGGTCAGCGACATGAGTCGCTGAACATTCTCAGTTTTTCAACTCGTTTGCAAACTTTTGTTTTGTATGGAATGTATTATTTATGTTAGTCTAAATAAATTTGAATACGTTCCTAATAATTGGGCTTTGACAATGTTCACAGAAATTTGAACAATAAAAAGTATTACCGATTTGAAAATCTGAGAATGTTTAGCGATTAAGGTTGCCGAGTGTACTGGTGCACCTGCTGGCGGCGCACTAGTATGTGTATGTACGTACGCTGCTCTCGGAGAGTCGCTTGTGCTTCTTGTGGTGCGCGGGCGGCGCGTGCTCGGGCTTGCGCTTGGCGCCGGACGCGGTGCGCTCGCGCTTCAGCAGCGAGCCCGAAAGGTACTGGTGCAGCTGCTTGCGGCGCACGTGGCGGGCCTGATGACAACAACAGTTTTCAAGAAAAGTACACAGCAATTAGAACGATTACTCGATACAGAGACTCGAACGGCCCACATTCCACGTCACGTCTTTTTGATTAAGGTTTTTGTTTTATTTTAGTTTGGCGCGTGGCCTTTACAGCTTCACTGGACAAGAGAGCGAGCGTACAACCACTACGCTCGAGCCAGAAGGGCAAGGGGGCAACTAGCTCAAGGGCGCCTTAAGGAGGAACGGCCGCGGCTTCGGCAGTCGCTATGGAGGAGGGCGTATACTAGGTGTCTCGCCGTGGTGCTCTGCACCGGCCGAGGGGCAAAGGATTCTTCAAGCTTGCCGGCAAGGTGGGTCTAATCCTGTGTGCGGTATCTGTATCCGAAAGAAGGGATGTACGGGCGTCGGGAGGGTAAGTGTTTTTATGTCAGATATCTCAATCATTGAACTTGTAATAAAAAGGAATATGTAAAAAAAAAACATTAAAACTCATATTTTATAAAAGTAGTGCGCTCCCCTCCGAGACTTAATAATTAGAAATAATTTTTTGACTAACATTATCTAATTCTAACGCGACGCGCTTAAGAACTAATCAATAGAATTTACTTAAATATATAGGGAAGAATTGAGTTTTGTAAAGCAATTTTTTCATTCATGATGTAATTTGGTTTTGGGCATACGTCGTTTATATCCGAGTACGCTCAATATATCAGTCCTTTATTACTTTCATTGGGGTACTACGGTCAGGGAACGTCCTTGTGTGCTCGGCCTATTGCTACTCCCGCGGATACGTCCGACGACGGAGACGAGGAACGACAATGAGTTCGAGACGGTGTGGCATCCCGTGGTACCCCGGCATCGTCAATAACTTCCCCCACGGGGGACTTCATTGGCGATGGCGATGACCTGACATGGTGCAGCGCTTTGGATTGAGCGCTGCAGCAGGGCAGGAACAACAACCTCCTGCGTGTTTGTGCCGTGCGCGGAGACCGTACGGGCGGGGAAGAGTCCTGGCGTCCTGACGATGAAAGGGCGGTAAATGTCTGTCACCGGCAACACACCGCTTTGGTCCGGACCATTTTCGTCTAAACGGGAGGCCATTACGTAGCCGCGTGATGGTCCATCGACTGAGGTCTATTCATGCATGTTCATATGGAGCAGGCTAGTTTGGAGGTGAAGCGGGCTGCAGGCGGCGATGTAAGCCTACACGACGTGGTAGTGGAAGCGAACATCGTCAGTCTCGTAGATAACTTATCGTGGGACTCTATGCTCCGGTGATAGGTCTAGTGCTAGTGAAGCAAGCCTAAGACTTCAAACAGTCATTCTAGTCGATGATGAAGAATGATTAGATCCTCACCATCAAGTCGAAGGACCAGGCTCCAGGGAAGAAATTATCAGTGTCATATGCACGGGTGAAGATGCGATCACCTGACTAAGATCCTTCGATGGTCACGCTGTGACAGACTCAAAGTCAGGGTGGTCAAAGACAAAGACCTGCCCAGGCCTATGAAAATGGGGTGAATGAGCATGGCCACCTTTCCAAGGAACTACACATGCTCATTGGGGCATGTGTAGTTTGGCATTGGCCTTTAAAATACAATTCCAACGGACCACTGGAGAGTGGTCAGAAGAACATGAGAAGGGCTTAAGGTCAGGATAATTATCCTTATGGACCAGAGCTCTGCCGACGCAATTAGGAAGGCCGGATATATGCTGCATGCTGGGCTTGAACGGAGCTTCTTTAAAGTTCTCGAAAGACCCGGGGACAAGGGAGAAGATGCGGGAAAGCCCACGGAATTGGCGGCTGAAACACCAGCCAACTTGTATCAGCCTGATTTGGAACGGCATCGGCAGAAGGAGGCCACGGAGAAGTAAATGACCAAGAAGCAACTGCTCCCGGACCATTCGGTCTTGTCACTAGCAATGTTGACAGGAATTGGTCTTGCGGGCGGATTCGGCGACTTGGGCATATCCTACACCCCCATTGGGATTGATGACTGACCCAGACGACAGCGAATCGGAGGGGGACTGCAAAAAGGAGTGCCTGTAACTCAGGACACCCTACCACCTCAGTATCGCCCTAATTATAACAGAGCTTGGCCTAAGGCGTGTTATATATTGTAATGTTGGCACTACTTGTGTGTACGATATAAACGCATGTGGGTTGTCAAATAAAGCAGTCATTTCCCGCCATCCGACGTTTCATTTGTCTTGCGTGCGCATACTTAACAGTGGCGACGATATACCTACCCGCGTTAAGAGAAATAACGAAAAATGTCTCATTTCGGGATTTTGTCTAGTTTTGACCATAATATCCATACATGGCAAAATTACAAGCAACGTATTTCTCAATGGTACATTGCGAACGACATCGACAATGTAAAGGATCCGTCAGGTGTAAAAAGGCGGGCGATTCTATTGAGTGCACTTACAGATAGCACTTACAAATTGGCGGCAGATTTAGCGTTACCAAAGGAATTAACGCAAGTGCCGTACGAAGATATATTAACTCTCCTCGACAAGCATTTTACTCCGAAGAAATGCGGCTTTGGTGAGCGATATAACTTATATGCTTCAACTCAAGGACCAGAAGAAACCTATGTGCAGTGGGCAGCGAGGTTACGCGGTTTGACGACGCATTGTAGGTTCCTAAATGTAGAAGAGGCGCTTCGCGATCGATTTGTTATGGGCATGCAACCTGGACCAGAGAAGGACAAATTGTTCGCGCGTGACCTTCAGGAGCTTACAGTGGTTCCAGCGATAGATAATGCGGTAGAAAAAATGGTTTCAGACTGCGAGATTTGTCTTCATAAGACAACATCCCGCGCGAGCACCGCTAGCGTTGTGGCCATACCCGCCGCAGGCATTCTGTCGCATCCACATTGATTTCCTCGGCCCAATACACAGCCGTTCGTATTTTTTTTTTATTGTAGTTGCGTACTCTAAGTGGGTCGAAGTTTATGACATGGGGACAAGTACTTCGACATTATCGGTAATTAATATATTTATTAATATATTATATGAAAACATTTCGAGATTCGGTTTACCACACACTTTAGTTAGTGATAATGGGCCGCAGTTTACTTCATCGGAGTTCAAAATGTTTTGCGTATCTAATGGTATATCGCATGTGACGTCGCCGGCTTACCATCCCGCGAGTAATGGGCAGGCGGAAATCTTCGTAAAAGTTGTTAAAAAATGTATAAAGTCTTGCATTTTAAGCAGTAATAATAGTAAAGAGCAGAATAACAAACTATTAAAATACTTATTCGACTATAGAAATTCAATTCATGCTACAACCGGTTGTTCTCCTGCCCAGTTAGTCTTTGGACGTAAACTAGGATCACGGCTAGATTTAATTAACCCTAAACAAACACTACCGGCATCCACCACTCTCGCTCGTCACGTCGAACACCAACAGTGTTTGCAGTCTAAGACATTAAATGTGAAAAGACCACAATGTTTCAATCCGGGAGACTACATTTTATATAAAAAACATAATGTAAACAAGGCATGGGGCATGGTCTAAAGTAGTGATAAAAAAAATTGGTAAAGTTATATATATTGTTAAGGACTTAGTGACCTCTTGTAATGTTAAAAAACATAAAAACCAATTAATGTTATACAAAGGTACAGGTAGTAATTGTTTCCAACCTAATGATTGCTCAATAGAATTCGAAGATGTCAGTCCACAAGAAATTTCTTCTCCGGGAATACCCACAGTAACATCTGCGACAGGTGGGGAAGAGAATGATGAGTTAGCCGACCATGCAACACAGACAGAACAATCAATAGAAGATGAAGAATTTCATGAAGCAACTGACTGCGAAATTCAGATACAGGCATCCTCCACCAAACTACCACCGTCAGAGAGGCAAACAGATGCCGGGAAAGTATTACGCCCTGTACCTAGGGTAGATTACAGACAGTTTTATTAAATATGTTATGTCAATCTAGAGGGAGGAATGTTATATATTGTAATGTTGGCACTACTTGTGTGTACGATATAAGCGCATGTGGGTTGTCAAATAAAGCAGTAATTTCCCGCCATCCGACGTTTCATTTGTCTTGCGTGCGCATACTTAACAAGGTGCGTACAGATAAATCTACATCATTCTAAGGCAGCTAGGGCGATGTTAGATCGTCAGCTGCGCAATGCCAGATTTGACATAGCATTAATACAAAACCCTATATCTATAGGGGTCAGATACGGGGCCTAGATGGAACGGGGGGCAACGTGTTCCATAAATGCATAACTAATGACATGAGAATTGCCTTTGATGGCATAAATGCAATGCTTCTGTCTGTCTTCTGTTATAGTGACCTCAACATTCCAGGCTATTGAAGATGCCTTTAATCATACAACATTCCCTTCTATTGAGGAAGCTACAAAAAGGCATGGAATAGAACCAACTCTGATCAGGTGGGTCAGAAACATGCTCAAAAACAGGGTCTAGATCAACTAACCGTCAAAACGACACAAAATGATATATCATGTGTATTTATTTCATCACCTTTGGTTAAAAAGGCTGGCTAAGACTGGTCTATGAAACACATCAATGCCAAGGCTTGAACATACTAAGCTAGTACCAGTTAAGAAATTAGATGACATAAGGGACATGAAATGTAATAAGATTTCCACCACACACATGTTCAACAAACTGTTTAGCACTGACATCCCAACCGGGGATCAATAGAGAAGAGGTCTATATAAAAAAAGGCAGAGCACAAATGCTATGATATACTGATGGATTCAAAACCAAATCAGGAATATACACAGAAGGGCATAGTCTAAGCCAAAGCATGGGCGAATCTACCTCTTTCAAGCAGAAACATATGCAATAACAATGTGTAAAAAAGAAATACTGGCAGACAGATTACTGATAAGGAGATATACAATGTTTAACATAATCAACGCAAGACCTGATAGTAGTTTGTTCTAAACCGGCAACTGAATCGCTTTCAACTATTTTTAAGGGTATATCTATTTGGTTTTTAATTTTCAAGAAATGCTGTTACTCGTTCTGTTTGCTGTAATAAACAAAATTTCCTTACGAGCAGCCCCCATTCCCCTACTTGAGCAGCCATCACCACTCTCAACCATATTGCAGGGTAAAGTTAAGATAATATTAATTGTGAAAAAATTAAATTTCAATTTTTATACCTTAGATTTTATTGCGTACTGGATTGGGTTTCTAAATGCAGAACGTTTCTAGTACTCTACAACACCCAAGGTCATGGTAGGTACTGAGGTTTTGGACGTTTAAAAATCTTTATTATTCCTAAGTACTTTAGGAGAAAAAGGGAACCCATCTTCAAAAAGCAATACAATAAATATTTGAAACCGATTGCACCGACTATATATTTGACATGCGATTTAGCGCAGTGGTTAAGAGCTTAAGCCGCTCCGCCCACTGTGTCTAATAGTCGCGGGTTCGATTCCCGCACGGGACAAATCTTTGTGTGATCCACGATTATTTATTCCGGTCTGGGCATTTGTGTATGTGAATTTTCATGTTTGTAAACGCACCCACGATACAGGAATAAATACTAGTGGGGCTACGTTTAAAAAAAATCATATTAAACATATATTTTAGGCGCTCGTAGCGCTGTGCGACCGCGGTGTTCTTGCTGATTACCAAGGTTAAGCAGTGTTCGACTCGGTCGGCCAGAGATGGGTTACTGTTTGTGGCATTTTCATATTCGAGCGTCCCCGTGCTTCGGAAGGCACGTTAAGCCGTTGGTCCCGGCTACCACTTAATGTGGTAGTCGTTAAGCCGAGTTGGAAGCCTTAAAGGCGGCTTGATAAGTTCCAACAGCAGGTGGCCACAAACCTGCCTCCACCAATCCGCACTGGGTCCGCGTGGTGGAGTATGACCTGATCTCTCTCACCTCGATTTGTGAGGGAAGGCCTTTGCCCAGCAGTGGGCAGTATAGGCTGCAATTATAATATATATTTTGCGTTTCGAAGACGGAATCACATTTAAAAATAGAAAAAAAAATATTCAGAACTAAACTTTCACTAACCTCTATAGTCATTCCCTCTCGTAGCATGTTAGTGTTCTCAGCCTGATAGTTAACCGCTTTCGTGAACGACTGTATGTCGAAAGTGAGATCCACGTTCACGTTGGTCTTCTCAAACACCAGTCCGATGAACCACATGGAACAGTAGTTCGCTATCACTTCGCCCTGGAAGAGAAATTTGTGTATTCCGAGACTGTTTTAAAATGCGACAAACTCGTAGGTAGCATTGTCACAGAGAAGTTATGAGAAACAGAAAAGCGAGCCGAGACAGGTAATTTACTACTATAGTATTTTTTCATGTAAGATGGGTACTGTGACAGTTGAAAGTGTCAAAGAAAATTATACTTTATCCAATGGCAATAAGAGGCATGACCTGTTTCTATACTTATGGTTTTATGCCTTAATACCATTGAATTAAATATTAATTGCGTTTGCCAATTAGAACTGTCACTACCCTTCCTATGTGAAAAAATATTATAACTGTGGCGTCAGAGTAGGGCAAAAATTAAATTGCGATTAACAAATTATTTCGGATTATATTGCGGTTTATTTTTGGTTTTTGAGTTCCCGAAGTTTCGAGGGCTTCTTCAGCATCCACGGTCACGGGAGAGACAGAATTTAGACGTCCAAGTCTTTGTTATTCTGGAGAACGTTAGAGGGATTCATTTAATTGTGACTTAAATTTCACTTAATCAATAATAATTTATTTTAGTTTTAAGAGTTACAAACACATAGATTGATCCGAGAACGGGACATCCTTCTAAGTATAGCTAATACCTGTGCCAGAATGATGATTATAGATCTTACATGAAAAAAAATGATTGAATAATGCCCAACACTGTCTGGCGCTCATATTCTTAGTAAGCAGAAATTTCCTACGGGCTCTTGTTAAATGCGCACTCACATGTAATGAAGTACCTACAGCGGGCAACTCTTAGAAGCTGTTGTTCTGTATTATACAGAATGGATTTTCAAGACAAAACAGTAAGAACAGCTACCTCAACCATTGTATCTACAGTAAAACTGTCTTAGGTGACTATTCTTAATTTATAGCCATATTTTGAGCTGCATTTACAGATTTTGAAAAAAATATACAGGCAAAATGACAACATACAACCAAAACTATTTTTGATGCTAATCGATTCTTATAAGGATCAAATGTCGAGGTTGGACTACTACCATACATTGTGTAGGAAATCATCGTGGCTTTGATAACCTTGAACAATGTTAATTGTAGACTTGTGACATTCCCATTTTTGGTGTCTCTGTTTTACAATGCGTCTCCGAGCTTCGGAAGGCATGTAAAGCCGTTGGTCCCGGTTACCACTTAATGTGGTAGTCGTTAAGCCGAGTTGGAAAACTTATAAAGGCGGCTTGATAAGTTCCAACAGCAGGTGGCCACAAACCTGCCTCCACCAATCCGCACTGGGTCCGCGTGGTGAATTATGACCTAATCTCTCTCACCTCGATTTGTGAGAGAAGGCCTTTGCCCAGCAGTGGGCAGTATAGGCTGATATTATTATTATTATATTATTATGTTTTACAATAATAATATTATAATTTTACAACGGGTTGCCGGCGTGTGACACTTGATTCAATTAGAGGGCATCCATTAATTGCGAGAACGGTTTTTCTTTTATTTTAATTTGGATACCTTCTTTTTTTTGGCTTACAAAATGGGATACTGTAAGAAAAGTTTTTTTTTTATTTTGCATATAATAATTTGTTTTTTAAAGTTGACGTTAGATTTTTAATTATGAGCTCATCGAGTTTACATGAGATTTTACTGGACCCCGCCCGCCCATTTTGAGCTCACGCAATCAATGGGTACCCCCTCCGTGTTCAGGTTTATTACTTACATTCTCATTTTTCTTGATTTCCGGCGCAGGATCTGTTGGTACGGGTGCACCTGAAGCGGTGTAAGTTATAGTAAATTATCAACACAATATTCACGTAGCTAATACGAAGGGGAGATGGCCTTAACAGATTTTTCTATAGAAAGAAATGTGTCGTTGCGCGGGGTGGTACAGGGCAGGAGGGACGTTACGCCCTACCCACATTTGTATTTAACATCTAGTCTATGTCAGTGTTCCTTGTAACTTTTCTCCAATTATATTACGGTAGATGGCATTTTTAATATGAAAATATTCTTATAAATTACGAAAAACAACTCACAAGTGAAATCTGATATTATTTGTGTGAACAGAATGTCGATCCAAGTAATTTTTGCATGTTAAGGATACATTACTTCATTTTAAGAGTTTTATTTTTAGTAAAAATAGATAATATTTCATAGCTATGCGAACTCGAGCGGACGTGTGAATGGTGCGGGTAGCGATTACAAATTGACGCAAGCCTCGACCACTACGATGACGTCAATGGTTTTATGAAATCAAAAGGTTCGTTAGCTTAGGCCACCTCCTCATCGCATTCGCTTCATTATAATATTCTTATCATTTAACACAGTGATATAAGAAACTCGAAATATAAGGGTAAGACCATTGCGGTTCTTGTTTGATCAAGTAAGGCTGTGTTTCTATCACAATAAATATTCCATAATTATTCCTGTATTATGCCAATGCGAACGCGGTTCAGTGTATAAATTACTCTAATATGTCGGTCTGTGTTGCCAGCTTAGGTTTTCTTTCTCTAATCAGGGGCAAAATAATGTTGGTAGAACCTTAATAAAAATATGAAGAAACACAAAGTTTTGACGAAAAGAAGTCATATGTAAAAAAAATGTGGAATGTTGAAAACACAATTTTCATAAAAAAATACTATGACTGTGGGAAAAGAATAATCAGATGTGGAGATATTTTTTAAACATAAACAAAACAGAGCCTTGCCCAAATTTCTAGGTCCACTATTATTATATAGAATGAGTATCAACCAGCCATATGAACAGTCTATGCTGTCACGGAATTGCCCTATACGGGAAGACCGGGCGGCAACGCGAGTGGTTGTCGTTGTTACTGATAATAATTAAATTGAAAGTCAAAATATTTTATTTATATTTATTATAGGTCAACAAGAGCGTTTACAAACGTCAAAAATACTTACATTTTTTTTAAACTACCACCGGCCCGGAACGCGGCCTCACAATGAGAAGATCCGGCGAAAAAAATCAGCAGGTTAGTCTTTTGACTTAATTGAACTGGCCTTTCTGTTTATCGTTCTTTTTCAATAAAATCGTATTTTATAACAATGTCTATCTATCTATCTATAACCTCACGCCAGATCCCTTGCGGGGTAGGCAGAGAGTATAACAATGTGTTTTACAAAAATGTATTTAGGAGTTGCCGGATGCGAAGCTGCTTAAACCCAATCAGTTTTATCGTCGATATATTCCGAAATATTATAATATCCTTTACTACATAGTCTAAGTTTGAATAAGCTTTTTAAACTTATTAATATGTATATTTCGGATGGCTGTGGGTAATTTGTTGTAGAAGTGTATACACTGCCCCATGAAAGAGTTGCTTGATCTATGGAGACGAGTAGAATGTCAAAGTCAAATTGTTTACAAGGTAATTTGTAGTAGAAGCGTATACATTGCCCCATGAAAGAATTACTAATTCTGTGAAGATGAGTAGAATATAAAATAATATAAGAAATATAAAATTAATAAGATTATCTTTGTTGCATGTACTAACATGACGTATGTCGCTATATGTTTCAAAGTTACTGATATTCTTTTTAACATATAATATATTTTCGTATATAAATTGCCACAAAACCAACAGAATGTTTACCACTCTGGGAACCAAATTGTAAATTGAACGAATAGCCCTTTTTTGAAGAATGAAAATGTATTCAGTTCAGCAGAACATCCCCAAAGCAGTATGCCGTATCACATAATGCTATGAACATAAGCGAAATAAAAAACTCTAGCTGTTTCAATAGCAGTCAATAAACTAATTTTCTTAACGGCATAAGCCGCTGAGCTTAACCTAATCCCCCCGACCCCTGCCGCCACCGCCGGCCGCGACATGTTCTCTCCGATCCCCCCGATGCTTTGTCATCCATTCTTTCCGCTCAGAATACGGGCGACGACGACGTAGTCGTAGATCCCCTCCCATAGCCGGCGGTTGACCGGTGCACTTAGTAGTGCACCCCGTCCCCCCACAGCGACTGTCCCAACCGAGGGCGCCTCTTCAAGGCGCCCTCGAGTATGTCGCCCCTTGCCCTTCTGGCTCGAGCGTAGTGGTTGCACGCTCGCCCTTAAGTCCGGTGAAGCTGTAAAGGCCTCGCGGCCAACAGCGTACATCACTCACACACACACACACACACACACACACACACACTTAACCTGATGTTGACAATTGTTCAATATGTGGGTCCCATTGTAGTCTGGTATCAATAGTGATACCTAGAAAATACAGTTGAGTCTACAAGGACCAACTCTACACCATTCATTTGTACCTTGGTTCCTACCTGTCTTACATTTGGCGTAGTAAATTTATTACATTTTGTCTTCTTCTCATTTAGGAGAAGATTATTTGTGTTGAACCAATGAACAACCTTTGACAGTGCGTTGTTCACATCGTCATAATAAAGCAGCTGTCTTTTAATCTTGAATAACAAGATATATCATCTGCGCATAACACAATGTTTGGATTGTCCCTTACATAGGAGGGTAAGTAATTAATATATATCAGGAATAGAAATGGACCAAGAATCGAACCGTGGGGCATGCCCATGGTTAAGGCTGTGCCGTGAGACTTTTTCCCATTAACATCGACATTTTGAATTCTATTAAACCAATAAGATGTCAAGAGGTCGAGAGCCCTGTCCCTAATACCGAGGTTAAGTACTTTTTTTTTTAAACGTAGCCCCACACTATGATTAATTCGTAGGTGTGTATACAAACATGAAAATTCACATACACAAATACCCAGACCAAAAAATATAATTGTGGATCACACAAAGATTTGTCCCATGCGGGAATCGAACCCGCGACTATTAGACACAGTGGGTGGAGCTGCTCAAGCTCTTAACTCAACTCAAGCTCAACTCTTAACTTAAGCTCAAGGTTTTAAAAATCTAAACGAAAATATTGCATTGCCTGATGTTCTACGGTCGCCGTTAGAGAACAAAATAAGTATGAACCACGGAGCAAATATAAAGAGATGGTATTATGACCTTTCCCTATGCGATCATCCCTAATGTCACTGCTCGGGGTGGCGCGGGATGAAGAGGACGTTACAACCCGCCTACTTCTGTATTTGCCTTCTAGCTGAGAATCACAGACTGATGTAAACCGCGCCCACCGCGATGACGTCAGGACCTAGTTGGAAGACACAGTGCACAGTTGCTAAGGCGACTCCTCTTTACATTTGCTTCGTGGTCTGAACCGACAATGTGAACAGTCTAAGCTGTCTCAGAACTTCTCTATTCAGAAGTAGCGGCAGTGGCATAATGTAAACAGTAAGAGTACTGACCGGGCGGCAACGCGAGCGGCTGTCCGTTGTTGGTGTTGAGAGGCACCGAGTTGTAGCACTCTGGATTCACGTGCGCTATAGTTATGTGGGAGTTCCGCTCCAGGGTAGCTGCAACAAACAATTGCATCTTCAGTAACATTTTAATCATGGAGACGCTACGCTTTTATGTAACGATTCTAAAAACGCTTATATACAACTACAGCGACAAAAACTTGAACTAGTGGTAAAGTGTACTGTACGGCAGTGCAAATGGTATAAAGGACATTGTTCTGCGCCCATACATAATTTGCCCCAGAACCAACAGCAATGAAAAAATACTTGTATGATTTCAAATCACCCAGAAATTCTCTTAAGGCATTTATTATTAAACAGACAAGCGGTGGAATCGCAATATTGCACAAAAAGCATTAGATTTTGAGGTTATAATTCAGTAGCCATTAATTCATATGACGTTATATTGTGTAGACATTCAGTAAATATGTCGGCGACTTCGATATAAATACTTACAACACTTTGCAATATATGTTTTAGATTGCAAATTGTCCGTTAGATACGAATATTTGCCATTATTTTATTAAAATAGAAAAATAATGATGGCATGGGTTGTTGAAATGTGTGTTAGCTCTGGGGCAATTTTCGACAGTGTCCTTTTTGTGTGTCCCACGGATATTTGTTTCGCTTAACGGGTTCGACTTTGTCAGTGTTATCTGTGCACCATTGGAGGACACGGGAATAATTCCTATAGTAATTTTCACATAGGATAGGTAGTGACAGTTCTAACTGCCAAAACGAAATTATACTTTATTCAATGACAATAAGTTGACCCGTTGTTGTTGTTGATGACCCTTTTCTATATTTATGGTTTTATGCCTTAACACTATTAAATTAAATATTAATTTCGTTTGGCAATTAGAACTGTTGCTACCCATTCTATATGAAAAAAACTATAGTGTTAAAAACATGTTTTAAATTGTACGTTACTGAAACTCAACATGACTGCTGCAGGTTTTTTCGACTATAGTGCCACAAGGATATTTTGTTACGTTGCTAAAATCGGAACTAAAACGCCGTCATCGAGTAAAATGTCACTTTATGACAGTTGTCTGGAGTTGCAGTTTGCTATGAAATTTACCTAAGTAAATAATAAAAATTATATTTTATTTTACCATAAAAACCAATACAACACTGTTTCAAAATTAGCTTTGGCTAATTAACAGGTACTTACATATAGTGGTTGCCGCTGCAGCCGAACTAGGAAAATCTGTAGTTCTTTTGAAATAGTAGGAAAATACATGCAGCTTGATTAAGTTCGTTGGGCAATTCTGTCAATTCTCTCGAGTTAGTTACACCGTAGGAAAGGACATGTTCTGCGCCCATACATAATTTGCCCCTGAACCAACAAAAATGAAAAAATACTTGTGTGAATTTAAATCACTCATAAGTTCTCTTAAGACATTTATTATTAAACTGACAAGTGGGGGAATTTTTGAAGTTATAACTCGGTAGCGATTAGTACATTTGACATTATATTGTGTGTTGATATTTAGAAAATGTCGGCGACTTCGATATAAGTACTTACAATACTTTGAAAATTTCGTTTTAGATTGCAAATTGTCCGTTAGTTAGATACAGATATTGGCAATTATTTTAATAAAATAGGTAAATAATGATGGCATGGGTCAAATGTTTGTTGGTTCGGGGGCAATATTCGACAATATCCTTTACTAAATGGTAACCCTCATTTCACATCAAGGCCAAGAACAAGTCGGGTGGTTCAGAGAGCATGTGCGAAGGACGGTACGACTCACTGATGAGGTGGCGGATCTTGCTCTCGATGAGGCCGCACCACTGCAGCTGGTCGTCGGGCGCGGCGGCCGAGGCCAGCAGCACGATGAAGTGCTTGTAGCGCGAGAAGAAGTTTGGCGCTTCGAACAGCCGCTCCCACCCGCACTTGCCCAGCATTATCTCGTCCGTGATCGCTAAACCTGCCGATCCAACATAATGGCACTCCTTAAAATTAAAATCATGTACACCAAAAAGCACTTATGAATACTTAAAAAGAGAAAATGATTGATTACTTAAGACTCTACCACCCGTTCGGAAAGTCATTCCTTTGGAGAAAAAGGGCAATAAATTTCACAGTAAATTTTTAAAAAAATGAGAGGTTTACAAGTCTTTTTTAAAAACATGGGGTATCGAAGAACAGTGCAGAACGAGCTAAATAGATGTACTTAAGTATACATTAAAAATAAGTGTACTTAATTAAAACTTGTCTAGACTGACCATTGCTAGGAGTGATCGTTATATTACATAACTGAAAAAATAATCTATTATTAATAAATAATCAAATCACCTATTATTTATTACCTCAGGCAAGCGTTATTTTTTAAGCGTTACTTATATTACATATTGTCCGACCGAAACCGCCTACCAGCCTGCCACGCGACACTGACTGACTGGACTTAAGGTCAATTTCACTTAGACATATAATATTTTTGTCAAATACACGTGTTATATTATGCTCTAAGGCAACCACATATGATCTATTTTTAAATGAGTGTCCAGTAATGAAAGTAATATATTATTAGGTTATTTATTATGTTCCGCGCCAATATATTTGTTCGTATTATACGTTATTTATAACGTGTTGGTTCCTACGTTAGATTATTTTTTTAATAAAATCAGTGCGGATCACTGCCGTGATCTTGGATGACGTATTTATGCATTTATCGTGGGTTTGTGAGGGATTGCGGCGTCGCGTGTCAAATTGTTTGCAAATAAATCGTTGGTTTGTTTATTTTAATAACTGTTAATAAAAGTCAGTTTTAGTTACGTGTAAATAATTAATTTATTAAATATATATTTCATTTTTATCGTTTAACAGCTCACGGCGGCGGCGCGGCGTGTTTTGCGACAATAATCAAAAGGCGTCGTTCAACGAAGCGAAGAAATATTATTAATAGGGTAAAAAATAATAGGCGTTTTAAAAGTAGCGTATCGTTATAACGCGTTTTTAATATATAGCCGTTGCGAACACTCCTAACCATTGCTAACAAAACTGCAGCCAAAAGCTGTCGATGTGTGCGAGCGTGTGAGTGTGCGTACTATAATTTATCTACCACAACGGGACAAATGTCTCGGGACACGTGTCACCGGGGATGTCGGGCGACGTCGCTTGTAGAGATGTGCCAACTCGGAAAAAACAACTCAATTTAATTAGAGTAAAATTCAGGTCAGACAAATGTAGTTTTTCTAACGAAAAATTCCCAGTATGTGTCCGGAATTTGGAATTGGGCCCGGTATATGACAATAGGCTCGCACCCTACTACATGAGATCTAACATCGTCGGCGAAACGTGGGCGTATTCACTACACCTCTGCCACCCCCTCTGGGGAATATAGGTGTGACGGTGTGGTTTTTTTTTTAAATTCACGTAACTCGAATTGAACTCGAGTTACTCAACTCTAGTTAGCAGGTTAAAAAATTATCTTCTCTGATCGTGCCAATATTTAAAACTTCGTAACAGCTTTGTTATAAATATTTTGGGACAACTTAGTAGGTTGAATTGAAATAAAAAAGGAATTTATAGTATGTAACATGTACTTAAGTCTTTATGTTTTAAATCTTCGTTATAGTAAATACTTATATTTAACAACAGAAGTAGTTACATACCTAGCAGTCTTCACAAAATTATATCAGTCTAACTTTATAATGTAAATAGGCACTTATGCTACGACGGTAAAGGTTACTTAATAACAAGAAAAACGAACAATAATCGCTTATCCAATGATAACCTCAAATCTGAAATATTACGACATTTGTAGCCAGTGAATCACTGCCGATCATATCTTCACTTCCAGTGAATATACTTTTATATGATCGGCAAACTTTATGTAATCGTCGGTGTCATTCGGCTGATCATTGGGCTGATGTACTATGACGAGAGTATAAAGCACGCACACAACGAAGGAATCGCGCTCTCGCTCTACTGTTTAATTAGAGAATTAACTCGAGTTAGAGAGAATCCAACTCGAGTTAATTCGAGTTAACCGCAACGTGAGTTAACTCGAGTTAGTAAATCGAGTTGTCACATCGCTAGTCGCTTGACCTCTTGTCCAGCGACCTATGACGTCCACATTTATTTAGTCGATCGCAGCATGTCACCCGAAGAGGTTATATGCATCGTTCGTCCATATTGTTGCGCAACACACGTCTACATACTGAGACTTCTTTTCCTCATCAAAAGCGACGCGGGGACAAGGCACGCCCTAATGAATACGAGTCTTTATAGGTACATACAGATGACGGACGATTTAGCGCAGTGGTTAAGAGATTAAGGCGCTCCACCCACTGTGTCTAATAGTCGCGGGTTCGATGCCCGCACGGAACAAATCTTTGTGTGACCTACAATCATTTGTTTCGGTCTGGGTATTTGTGTATGTGAATTTCCATGTTTGTAAACGCAGCCACGACACAGGAATAAAACTAAGTATGGAGCTACGTCTTTTAAAAAACAAAATTTATAATACCATACGTTTTGCTGGAGCGTTATTTTAGCACCAGTCATATATTTATGTTAGATGGTATTTTAAATACATGGATATGAACCCACCATGCCCTCTTCATGAGTATTATTTCAACCTTAAGGTAAGTAACTTGCAATGTTTGTTTAAGTCAAATTTTGCAAGCCGAATTAGAACCACTACCTTTAATATACTAAGTTAAAATTTTACATATTGTTTCAGTTCCACAATACATTTTTGTATAAGCATCACCTGATTCTACACTCAGCATTGGCTCCAGAGGAAGGAACTCTTCAACGACGGAACTCTTTAGCGACCAACAGCATAGACCGAATTTTTGTGTATACCCATTAATTTTGATTGTCATTCCAATTTTCATTTTTGCGCTGGACATGTCCGTCACATTTGGGCAAAACTACTACAGTGTGATTCCCACCTGGAGGGAAATGACAGCGTGGCCCAGAAAGCGAAATGAACTCGACTCCTATGACAAGGATTGGCATCAGCTTGCACTAAACCGAGATAAGTGGAAGGGAGGGGAGGCCTTTGCCTTGCAGTGAGACAGTGAGCGCTTATAATAATAATTAAACTTAAAATAACAATAATTCAATTTGATTTGCCGTTTTAAATTGCTTGTTTTTAAAAATGTTTAATTTATAAATTTATTTAGTTTATTCTGCCTCCTCTGCGTTCCATTTTAAGTGCTCCGTGGTTCTCTAGAAATGGCGAGATTCATGTATATAATACCTTAATGTGCCAACAGTCCCAACAAAATAGAGAGTTTCAAGAAGAAATATTCAGAATGCCTGTCCGTTCATCCCAACACACTGGCAACTCAACTTCTAACTCCATCACTACACAGACTAAAAAGAAAAGGTGTTCTGTAAGAAAGGCAGGAACTCAACAAACCAGCTTATAGTCTTGCGACTGATTGCTGATAATAATAAAAAAAAATAAAGTTTATTCTTCTCCTTCTTATTACTTAGCCATGAGAATGAGCCGGGGCTATAAATTGCGTGATTGCTCACCGAGTCTGAACTCCTCCATGATGACGGTGCGCGTGGAGGCGGACACGTTGAAGGTGGAGTTCTGCTGCGGGTAGGCGGGCGTGATGATCGGCATTAGGTGGAAACGGTCAGAAATGTTCACCTGTACGATATTCATCAATAATTATAACCTTGAAATAAAACTATTTTACGGATTTTATCGCGGTTTATTTTTTATTTTTAGTTCCCGACGTTTCGAGTGCTTTGCAGCACCCATGGTCACGGGAGGGACCGTAAAATAGTTTTATTTCATGTGTAATATTCGCGTAAATCTAAGAATTTAATTATAACCTTTTATTTAACTTGCTTAGTTCGTATGTCTGTAATTCGTCGTCTCTCTGCAATTCCGGTTTATAATATCGAATAATTTTAAAGAACTTGTTGGTATGATTGAGCTCAACCATGGAGTATTCCACAGGAACTTCTTAACTATATCGCATAATCCAATTGTGTTTAAGCTCCTTGGATTTATCTTGTTAAGAAGGTGGCCATAAAATCTTGTTTTTAAAAACATTTTTTACGGTACGATATAATTTTTTTGAGCACTTAATTAGGCCCAGTCGATTTATCATTAAGAGTTGCTGTACTTATTGAATTATAGGCTTATAACTGAAAAATAAATCAAATGATATAAGTCAAAATGGGACAAATCTTCGCATAACCTACAGATTTTAGTTTGATTTGTAAGGAAATTCTTTCACTCCTCTATTCTCTTCTTTACAATCCTAATTCACCATCTTATCTAAGGGAACGCTTTGAATATTTAGTCCCCAGGGGTAAGCCCTGCCGCACATCTTCTTCTCTTCTTCTCCGTACTCCCCGTCACACTTCTAGCCTTTATAATGGTTCTTTCACTGTTCGCGCGGTGCAGCTGTGGAATTCACTTCCACACTCTACACGCGAAAGCGTCTCACTCGACGTATTCAAGAGGAAAATTAAAGAGCATTTCCTTTCATCATGAATCATATATTTGTATATGTATGCATATACTTTATATTTACTATATATGGATAAATAGGGATAATAATTTATATTATTTTGTTGACTTATATGTGTATATAATGTATTGTGTATTTATGGGTAGTTTTATTCCATTGTACACTTGTTACTGTCCTCTCTACTTTTCATCTCTATATCGCTCAGGTTAGCTGTAAGAAAACTCAATTTTGAGTTAAACACACCTTTGTATATGTACAAAATATCCTATGTATTGATTCATTGTGTATATATGTGGACAATAAAGAATAAATAGAAATAGAAAATAAATGCATCATGCAACTTTGACAAATAAATAATTGTTAGTATGGGGATCCTCCCCATTTTACAAAATAAAAACCAATCAGTCCAAGACAATGGCTTGATCCAGTGGTTGAGAGCTGAAACAGTTCCGCCCCCTGGATCGACCAGTCGCGGGTTCGATCCCCGCACGAGACAAATCCGTGACCCAAATTTTTATAAACACAAGCCAACGTAGGCAGCTTGGGTACAATTCGTTTACATCACGCCCTCTAACACTTACCCTCGGATCCCACACAGGAAAGCCAAGGTTGACAGAATCCGGCTGTTTGAGTAGTACAGGCTGCGGCCACTTCCACTGGCTGAAGACCAGGAAGAACTTGTGCACGAGGGTTGCGGGGAGTGCGTTGGGGTACAGCTGGCACGTGCGGGCCACCAGCATGGCCCACGAGACTCCGCCGAGGTAGCCCAGCGTGTTGGAGTATATACCGTGACCTACAGGGATATATATTTACACTATAGGCATATATTCACTTATCAAGAAAATATCTAATAGGTACAGAAACACTTATCAAACTCTTATATTCGCAGAAAATTACAAAAGCAATCTTAACATAATGGCAAAACTGTCTTTATGATTTTGTTATAGAGTGATTTTGACAATTACCCTTCAACTTATTTTTTAAAATAATTATTTGATATTGTGGGTTCGTATTCAAATTGAATGGTAAGTATATTTTTGACCATAATATATTATTAAATCGTGTTAAATTTATGTGTATTCTTATAACCATTGTGTTTTAATAAGATACTAATATACAAGATATATTTTGTATGACTCCCAATATAAATTATTTCGATAATTATTATAATACACTAGAAGTTGGTACAATGGAAGTTATTTATATACTTTATAGTTAAACGTATTTACTAATTAGGCTATAAATTGCCACTTACAATTTAGATTCAAATTATCGGTATATAAATAGTGTCTGTGCATTGTGACGCATCTTTAGCCCGGTTTTGGGCATTGTCCTTTGTTGAGGGTTCCAAGCACTCCCCAGGACACCCCAAGGCTCAAACCTTGGTGTCATTTTAGGATACCATTCAACATACTAGGAAATCAGACAGTTACAATGGTGGAAACGTGTGGCAGGCAAAGTCCCAATATGTATTTTCTTTATTATTAGTACTTACGTTTAGCCCACAGCTTGATGGCTCTCAGCGTGAGCCGAAAGTTATTGATGTTGGGCACCAAACGCAGTATCTCGTCGGTGACGCGGCAACCGTTCAGCGAACGGACGCATTTCTGGTCCAAGTTCTTTAGTAGCATGTCGTCGCGGAGGTCAAAGGAATCTGTAAATAAAAATACATCTATTGCATCCATTAACTATGCTCAACAGCAACACAGGGAAGCGTGGGAAGCAAATACAGAGCTGAAACACTCCAAGGAATTTATCACCACGCAGAGCGATAGCGATAGCAACGGACTACTAAAACATAGTAGACCACAACTAAGGCAACTAATTGGAGCATTCACAGGCCATTATGGTTCAAAAGAACATCTGCATAAGATGAACCTGTGCAACAACGTGGTATGCGGGAACTGTGGTCCAGAAACTGAATCAATGAAGCATATCCTATTCAACTGCGACGCGTTGGTGGCGCGGCGAATGAATTTACTGGGGTGGCTTATCCAAACCCAGAGGAATATCGGCTTTTCCCCCCAGCTGGAATCTCCAGTCTGGTATAGGCAGTATTTGGATCTCCAGGTACGTAAGAGCATCAGGGCAAAGGACAGCACAAAAAATCGAAATGCGCCTGAGATCTTCTCAGGGGCAGTTCGACCAGCAGTTCAATCGAGAAAGATTTTGTTTTGTCGTATATTTCTTTTACCAGATACTAAAATATACAGCCAAAAACCATATTTCGAAATACTAGGTCTCTTGGTTCGGGCATATAGAAAGAATGCCAGAAGAAAGAATGACAAAACAGATATACAATGCGAAAGTGGAAGGATGTAGGTACCGGGGAAGACCTACACTATCTTACCATGACCAAATAGACCGTGTCTTATCTGAAGGGCAAGTCATGAGTCTCCGTAACCGGCGAGTGTGTATGAGATGAACTATGAGAGTGGAGGAAGCCAGAGAGGTATGTAAGAAAAGAACCTGTTGGAACTCTGTACTCACTGCCTACCCCGCGAGGAAGCTGGCGTGATGATATAGATAGATAGATAAGTCTCTAACCCTTAACTGCTTGAAGTGCATGGTGTACGAAAACACGTTTTGTTTTCGCGGTATTCACTTAATAAGGCTAACGAAAGGCGTCGTTGTTCTGAAAAGCCCTTCTAATGACGTCAATTAATCGTAACAAAAGTAGATATGGAAAGGGGCAGGAAAGTGATGGGATGGGAGATACTACTAAAAGCCGTGCGACGGTCTTACCATGTGGTAGCCAAAATGAATAAAGTTAGCTAAAGACCCTGATCTGAAGAGCTGAAGACCGAGCTCAATGGCGTGCCATGGGAGAGGCCTACGTCCAGCAGTGGACTGACACGGGCTGATGATGATGATGAAATACCCTGAAATGGGGTGGCCAATAATCGTAACAATTTTGGGTGCCCTATAACTTGTTCTTAGGAAGTACTTACCAGGTATTTCTTTGAGCGCCAGTCTAGCGAACAGCAAGTCGATCTCAATACCGTCAAAATTCATCTTGATCACGGGCACGAATGCGTCCTCCACTGCTCTCAGGTCTTTTACCTGCATGACACAAATGAGAAATACTGTGTAAACTCCTGGCGACTCTAGTATTTTTCATGTTAAGTGGGTACTGTGACAGTTGTAAGTGTCAAAGAAAATTATACTTTATTTTGTATAATCCCTGCGGGGCGCTTACAAATAGTCAATTTACATTTTTTTTAAACTAATTTACCTACTAATCTACCACCGGATCGGAACGCGACCTCCACTGAGAAGATCCGGCGAAGAAACTCAGCGGGATTGTCTTTTTTATTTACTTCTCTTTCTCTTTTTTCTTTTCTTTTTTTTTCAATCATATTGTGTGGATACAATGTTTAGGTTACAATTAAATAGTTTACGATCTAGGTCCTGTGTGATGCCGTACGATCGAGATATGAATCGAATTATGTTATCTGTAAAGAGAGTCTAAAGGATTCCAGATGGACCAGTCCCCACAAGCAGCACCCGTTCACGAGTATGACTGCTGGAACAGCCATCTCTCCCCTCGAACATATTGGAGAGAAGGGAGTGACGTTGAAAGTTGAAATCGTGATTAGTGACTCACTTGAGGCTGCAACTTCAACAGTTCGTAGAAGGACTGGAAGTAGTCAGTTCTATCAATGTGGCGCGGCGCCACACACAGTGCGTCGATATCGGCACCTCTGTGATGCACCTGAGAAAAGAAAACACTATTACATTTTATCCTGGTACAAAACACGATTGTGACGTCAATGTCAAAGAAAAATCAACTTTATTGCGTTGTAATAAGTTGTAATCAGTCGAAAGACGCACATTGGGGGACAAAGCCCAAACATCGCCACGTTGACTGGATTCCTGCTGTAGGCATTCAGCTTTTGCCTGCGACCTTCACCTTATACTAACTAGGTTATTACAAATGAACCATACCGTGACGCAATAAGGACTATTTTTGCGTTATATCAAAATATCGTATAAACACCATCGCTTCTTTATCAACTTCACTCTCAAGAAAATCAGGGACATCGGAAAATATACATTATCTTACTCTACTGTCATTATAGTATCTGGATGAGCCTTATCCAGATACTATAATGACAGTAGAGAAATGCTTACTGTCAGTAGAAGTTTGACAGATAATGTCAAAATTATCCATAGTAACTAAGGCCATAGAAGCCTAAATTTTGTAAAGTTGGGGATTGAGTCACTTACTAGAACGCAAGGCAAAATGAATATTACCCTAAGTCGATAAGATCCAAGTGTTAATATTCACTCCCAGGGAAATGATGAGCAGCTGCACTTGTTGGTGGAATATTTGAAAGCTGCACATTTTAAAGAAGATGCACTTAATTATTTTCTATTTAAAATGTCATTAGTGTAAATGGGATTATAATTATATTATGATTTAAGTTTTTCCCTTAATTATTTTTTAATTTTAGAAAACGGTTATCAGTATTATTGAATAGATATAGATTTAATGCATGAAGAAAATGATAAAATATAATATAATAGTTAATATAAATTGACAAATATTTATAATCATTGATTTATCGATAGTTCATCAACTTATATATGGCGCGTTTTCGACCGGAGGCACCGGTTGACCTGAAGTGATCTTGTGACCGCGCGCTCTCCGCCCTCTATCTCGAAAACGGTTCACCGTATAAAAAAAAAATTCTAAACAAAATTTGTAGAGAGTTTTGTATTCTACAATATTGATAATAAATACAAATAGCAAAAAACTCATAGGAAATGAGATACTTACAAAAAAAGCGCAAAAAACCGATTTTTGTGACCTTTGACCTTGAAATTTAATAGTTGCGTACACCCTACCATATGTAGGTTTTGAGACAACTTTTAGGGTGTCAATATACAAGTATTTACAGACTTGCAGCTGGGTATCTCGAATTCCGAGGTGAACTTACTATAATGACTGGACTAATACACCTTATTCAAAGACTATAAAACCAAAAATTGAATACAGTCAGCATTCTCTACATTGTGATCCCAGTCAAGCATAATGAGTCTTAACCTAAGCCGATACGATCCAAATGTGAAAATATTTCTCAGATGGTGTCCGCTACACTCGGTTGCATGTTCTTGCGCGTGGATTCCTCGTGGAATTATCTTATTCTGATCCTATGAGAGCCTAAATTTCTTCAATTATCGCGAGGATTGAGTCACATACTACATGGTAAAGCACGACAAGGCAAAATGAATCTTACCCCAAGCCTGTAAGATCCAAAAGTGTAAATATTCCCGCCGACGGTTTCCGCAACGCTTGGTGGCATGTTCTTGCGGGCGGATTCCTCGCGGATCCACTGGCGGACGAGGCGGTGCAGTGAGCCGAGTACCTCCATACGGTGGTGCATCTCTGCTTCACTCTCAAACACTCCATACGGGACCAGAGATTCTTTCAGCTCATTGGTCTTCTCAATGTCTATGGGCTTTGGACCTGGGGAGGTAATTTTTTTTGTTTTTTTTTTTTTAAATTTGGCAACATAAGTAAAATAAAATATATGCATTCCCTAAGCGGGAAGGGCTGAGGTGTGCTGTGTATACCTAGAGTAATTGTCATGGGATGTTGCTATAAATATCAGCCTATACTGCCCACTGCTGGGCAAAGGCCTTCTCTCACAAATCGAGGTGAGCGAGATTAGGTCATACACCACCACGCGGACCCAGTGCGGATTAGTGGAGGCAGGTTTGTGGCCACCTGCTGTTGCAACTTATCAAGCCGCCTTTAAGGCTTCCAACTCGGCTTAACGACTACCACATAAAGCGGTAACCGGGACCAACGGCTTAACGTGCCTTCCGAAGCACGGAGACGCTCGAATATGAAAATGCCACAAACGGTCACCCATCTCAGGCCGACCGAGCCGAACGCTGCTTAACCTTGGTGATCGGTAAGAACACCGCGGTCGCACAGCGCTACGAGCGCCTCCGATGTTGCTATATCATGACCACTCCAAAGTGTCAGATTTGGATTTTAGTCTTGACTTTTTGTGTTTTGAATTAGTGCAATACAATTTTAGATATTCTTAACATGTAAATCGTTGAATCTGCTCGCCCGCCTTTCTCTTTATCGTTTACAGTACCAGTCTGCAAAGTTATACTAGTGTTATATTACTTATTTTGTTTACTTGTTGTAAAGACAGCACAGACAGCCACAAGAACTGTATTTGGCTTTTCCTATAGATATCATAAAATCAAGAAATAAAATGAGGAAATTATACAGGCGTAACAGACTAAACTTTAATATAGATACTTTGCACTTGTGGTAATTTCATGTTTAATTTCCATTTTATATCCTTAAATATTGGTAATATTTTTATTTTATTTTTTATTTTAATATATTGAATTATTTTTTGTTATTTTAATCCTATTTTATTTTTATTAAATATTTTTACTTCATTACTTATAATATATTCGTCATATACGTAAGTACAAATTGAACTGTGTACCTCTATAAAACCATTAAGGGTCAAAGATGCTGACGGCTGTGTCACAGTTTATACTAGTATATCCGTCAACGTTAATCTCTTTCTTAATATATTTAATAGTACTGGTTTCAACAAGAATAAGAGCTATTTGTATAACTTATCGTGGAATAAATGAATTTTGAATTTAAAAATCAAGAAACTGAAACTATTATATGTATATATATATATATTTTTTTTTATTATTTAATTAAAACGTAGCCCCACACTAGGATTTATTCCTGTCGTGGGTGCGTTTTACAAACATCAAAATTCAATTCACTAATACCCAGACCGAAACAATAAGTGTCACACAAAGATTTGTCCCGTGCGGCAACCGAACCCTCAACTACTCGACCGTGGGCGGTGCGGCTTAATCTCTTAACCACTGCATCAAATCGTCCGTCAAATTATTTAATATTTTAAAGCAAAACTAGTATCCTATTGGCTCTTGTGTGTGGTGACAGGCCCGTGACGCCAGGCCAAGGAAAGCGTACAATACTATTTACATACCTACCGCAAGGTATTTTGCAATTCAACTCTTAAGGTTTGTCAAATAGCCGACGGAGCGCGACTGGAGCGTGACATAAGCGCTCGTCCACGTTCGGTCGTGACGTTTCGCGTACTCCAAGACGCGCCACCGTCGCGCTGCGTCGGCTATGTGGCGAGCCCTTATTCTGATTTACTGTCAAATGAGTATTAATAAATAATATGGCCTAAAAAACATAGCAAACTTTAAGTAATGTAAAATGATTGTGTACTTTATCAACTGTGTATTCCATAAATTCTGTGAGTATACATACCAACAACTTGTATATATACATATTAAATATTAGCTGTTACCCGCGGCTGGGCACAGGATAATCATATAATATGCTTATCAATTATTGCCTAGGACTTATTCTGATGTATAATATATATTTGTGTAAAATCCATTCTGCAGATTTTGCGTGAAAGAGTAACAAAGCACGAAAGTTTGTTAAGATAAATGTATAGATAATAATGTATAGTAATCTTAGCGCGACCAAATAGACCGAGTCTTATCTGAAGGACAAGTCAAGAGTCTCCCGGCAAACGTGTATGAGACGAACTATGAGAATGGAGGAAGCCAGAGAAGTATGTAAGGAAAGAACCTGTTGGAGCTCTATACTCTCTGCCTGTCCCGCAAGGGATCTGGCGTGATAATATATGTCTACACATTCATCTTCACAAACATTCACGTTTATAATTTTATTAGGATTGGGAATTGCCAGAAAAATACAAACCTGCCATAGATATGGCTGAGGTCATGCCCAAAGTCTTCAAATTCTGTTGGTTCTGGTGCTCATTAGTCTTCCCAGTGTTCTGCTGGTGCATATTTGTATGCGAGTACTGCGATGCAGGCCACATTTTGAATCTGTCCTACTCTACTTCACAAACAAGCTTTAAATTGTTTAAATGACATATAATTACAGGTGGGTGGTCATTTATAAGCAAAAATGCTCTCCTATCTGACAACTGCTGGATTTATGATGCCTCTTTGGGTAATCTGTAACAAAAGGATTATTTTAGTCAATGTGAAACAATGTTTCACCAATGGTTTGGTCCAGTCATTATAAGCGTAGCCCACCCAACATACTGGTTGAAACGGTCACCTCCCACACTGGATATATCCACAAATGTTTGTTTAGGTGTAGGTGTCTGTGTATGTGCCTGACACGTAATAATGTCTAGTGTAGAATAACTTTAAAAAAACCTATATTGGTGGTACTGACCAACACCTGACTGCCTTGTTGGTCTAATGGCAAAGCGCATTGCATTGTGACCATGAGGTCCTTGGTTCAAATCCTAGGTTGGACATATGTAGTTTTTATAATGAAAACTTCTCAACATAAGTCAGGAGACTGGAATTGTGCCCAATATATGGCAATAGGCTCACCCCATATTATATGGGACCTAACATCGTCGGCGAAAAGTGGGTGTACTCAGCACACCTCTTGGGGTACTCAGTATACCCACCTCGCCACCCCCGCTTGGGGAATATAAGCGGGACAGTGCACTTGGTGGTAATGTATTCTTGGTAACTTCAGAAACAATCATCAATCAAGAATCAGAATATATTTTATTCATAAAAACCAATTTATAGTTCATTTATATTTATGAATGGTCATGAATGTAACAAAGACTGTTGGTAAATAAATCATTCACAGGAATGATTTGATTTAGTATATCATTTCTGTAAAGGGAAGAAGTTTGAACATGAAGTAGTCACTCCACACTCAATGTCGCCTTACCATTATTAGATTAATTTAGAAGAAAACTTTTGAAGTATATTTCGAAATTAATCTGCTAATGCAGACAATTTTATCAAAAAAGAATATTGGAATTATTATTTTAAAGGCAAAAAAACTATTAATTGTTTTCATAATGCTAAATGAGGAAAGGTCTGTAAGTAAAACCTGATGGAACCCTGTACTCTCCGCTTCTATGTCGCTCTGCCTCTTTTTTTGCCCATAAGAGATCTGATATAACAATACATATATTCATATATTTCGCAGTACAAAATACATGTTCACAATGTATTTTATAGTATGAGAATTGATCGATACCTTCATTTCTCCCTTTTTTGCACTTGCACTGATGGAAATTGGAAGAGGATGTCGTAGAACTGACTTGCTTTTGCTTTAGTACAGTTAGTTTCTCAAAGTATTTGGAGAAAAATGCTGACTCTAAAAACAATTGCACTGTGCATTCATTTTTAGTATAGCTAACATTATTTTTTATTTCTATTGAAATATTTATGATCTCAACTAAGGTGCAGAATTGTTCTACATTTTCAATGTTTATAAATCTCCCAAAAAAAGTTCTGTTCTTTTTTTTAGTCTAAATCTGGCAATTCTATCTATCTATCTATAACATCACGCCAGATCCCTTGCGGGGTAGGCAGAGAGTACAGAGTTCCAACAGGTTCTTTCCTTACATACCTCTTTGGCTTCCTCGACTCTCATAGTTCGTCTCATACACGCTCGCCGGTTACGGATACTCTAGACTTTTCCTTCAGATAAGACTCGGTTTATTTGGTTGTGGTAAAGATGAGAAAGGGCATGCTCCATTGGTTCGGGAATATAGAAAGAATGCCAGAGGAAAGAATGACAAAACAGATATACAATGTGAAAGTGGAAGGATGCAGGTACCGGGGAAGACCTAGATTATCTTACCACGACCAAATAAACCGAGTCTTATCTGAAGGAAAAGTCAAGAGTCTCCGTAACCGGCGGGCGTGTATGAGACGAACTATGAGAGTCGAGGAAGCCAGAGAGGTATGTAAGGAAAGAACCTGTTGGAACTCTGTACTCTCTGCCTACCCCGCAAGAGATCTGGCGTGATGTTATAGATAGATAGAAGTCTTTTTGCGCGAAAGAGCGATGCGTAAGCAAAAATCGAACTTTTAGAAAGCTAAAACTATTTACGGCAACAAAACCAAAGTTCATTCACCTATTTTTCAATACCTTCCTTTTATAATAACTCAATAAACACTAAAACTCATCAAAACTAATTGTAAAAGCCACATGAAACGTTACATTGATGATAAACCGAAAAAAACATTGACTACATTTTCGTACCGAACAATAGATTCGTGGAAATGTCCCCTTTTGTTGTCTGCATGTAGTAAGGTCACAACTTATGTAAATACGCGCGTCACTTATATCTGAACCTTGAGTCCCAATGCAAAATAGTGAAGAAAACATCACGATACATGATCTCGATGCTTATCATAAAAAAACATACAGAATGAAAGAATAAGAATACGCATTAGAAAAGCTCACGTTGCGTTGAAATGACTGTTATAACATTACTTCTCAGTTTATTGTCTTACAATACGAATCAAAACATTATTACTCACCAACTTTTTAAATCATGTGTCTGAATTCACAATATTATGATCATTTATATAATTGAAATCATATCAAACGAAAGAAACAAACATTTAATTCCCAAACAAGCACCCAACAGTCGCCAACAACAAGGCAGCCATTTTTGTAAAGATGGCGGTAGTAAATCTTGCCTGCAGTAAATTTTTGTCAGTGTTTCTATTTTCAATAATATAACAAAATATTTTCTTTTTTTTTCTTTCTATCTATCTATATCATCACGCCAGAACCTCACGGGGTAGGCAGAGATCACAGTTCCAACAGGTTCTTTCCTTACATACCTCTCTGGCTTCCTCCACCCTCATAGTTCGTCTCATACACGCTCGCCGCTCGCTTTTTTATTCCTTAAATATATACAAAAATTGGATAAATATCAGTATAAAAAGTATCTAAAAATCATAATCTATTTCTAAAGCTATAGTTTTAATTTTTTTACACAATAATAATATTAAGAAATTTTTAAAGTGGAAATTTGCAGTATCAAAACGCGTATGGATGCGTTCAAGTTTCAATCATTCGTTACTTTTGCGCATGCTCCATTGGCAGTTTTTCAGTGACGTATCACTAAACTCCGTTGAACTTGTTCACATATTACCATCTCTTTTCATGTGCTACCGAAAGAAAGGGATTGATAGAGAGCCGGTTGATGTTTTCGTGTCAGCCTTGTGCCCATTTACGAGGAGTAGGTAAAATCCGCCATCTTGAGAGTGAATTCAAGAATGTGAGGACTTTTAGCGGAGTTAAGTGAATTTCTTTAGTAATTTTATTATTAAACGGACTTAAATTTGTCCACCACGCGATTTCGTACCCCATAAACGAGCCGTTGCCACCGACAGAAATACTTTGCGCGTCGTTATAGAACCTAAACGCCGAATTCCTTCTTAGTGTTTATGTGACAGGAGAAGCTTTCTAATAGTTTTTTGCGTGTCTATTTCCGTTTTCCATCTCGACGATCGTTAACATATACGTGAAAGTGAAATAGGTACGACTATTATCAGCCAGCTATCGTTATAGGGCTTCGCGATGTTTTTTTCTGCTCGAAAATGCGGTTAGATGGGCGTTGTTGGTCGTGTATCGGCGGTGTTAAGTCGGGGGCTGTGTCGGCGGCCTGGTGAGGATAGGGACCGGTCGGGCGGTCTGAGCGCGCGGCCGCCGCGGAGGATGCGAAGGGAGAGGGTCTAGCGAGGTGTTAAGTGTACGAACTAGTGATATTGGTGAAAATGTCGACAACTATGAGGCCTACTCTCCAAACTGTCCCGGAGTCATTGCCGGCGGACCATGTGACGACGCCGGCGCCCGCCCCCGCGGTGACCGCGGCCGCGACCACAGCGCCGTCCCAGCCGAGACATCCCAGGCCAATATTCAAGGTAAGTCCTCATTGTATATTATGATTCCTTGGTCATACTGAACTGTGATTAAAAAAAAGTTTACTCTGGATCTCTATTTATCTATCATGCCAGACCCCTTGCAAAGTAGTGAGAGAATACAGAGTTCTGACAGGTTCTTTCCTTACAAATCTCTCTGGCTTTCTCCACTCTCATAAACAACTCTCATTTTCTCTGGATAATAATATTAACACCTCTTTTCTCTGATTTTGTAAATATTGTTATTTTTTTTTCATATAAACAGATGTAGATAATGAAACATTCTTATCAGAAAAGGTTTGATGTTAAAGCCACAGATAACAAAATATTGTTATGAAATCACATATTAATCTGTAGATTGCACATGTGTGGTACCTCAGTTGAGTAAATTGCTTGTAATGGTAGCCTAGATGTGGTAGAAAGTGTGACAAGTGGAGTATAGTATAAATATTCTAAATTATAAAATATACTAAAACAAGAAATCTGTTATAGTTATAGTATGCTTTTATTATATTCTAAACTATAAAATTTACTAAAACATGACGTTATACTATGTATGTGTATAGTATCTTGATATTATATTAGCTAATTGTTATGAACAGTTACTTAATTATGCTAGACAAATGGAACTGTTATATCAAGTATTTAAAAAATGCATAACAATTCTATAATTGAGTTGCAAAAAAGAAATAGGATCGGAATCTCTTTAGTTTTTGTTTTATTTTTTCTCATTGGCATAGATACTCCTAACAAATACATTAGATACATTCACACTATTATCCCACTGGGGTAGGCATAGACTACAGTTTGCTAAGTACTATGTTTTTGACACATTTCTTTCACTTCATCTACGATCATACATCCTAACATTCCCAACAAATATAGTTAAAAAATTTTATTTAAGTCTATTGGCCTTTACCTAAAGCAAATGTGGAGATATTCATCACAGTTATGAGAGCAAGATTTAAGCCATATACAGAGGCAATACCAGACATACAATATCAAACATATATTATTAAATAGGATTGTGTTCTATACTAAAAAAAAATCATATAGAACTTTCCCTTTTAAATTCTGTTAATTAGGTCGAAGGCAAAACAAACTTAGTCTTTATCTCCTATTATATAAGAGCCTTTTATTTATGTAATATATTGTTTTACCAAAGCCTAAGAAACAGAATAAAAAAATAATAAAACATTGTCCAAGTGATTTATCCCAACATTGTATCAATTGCAATTAAATTAAATCCTCTTAAGGTACTTTGAAATAACAATAAATTTTGGACGTCAAATACCCTTCTGTGACCATGAGTGCTGTAAAACACACACTAAATATAAATCGCGATACAATCTGTAATATTTTAACTGCAATGTAATTTTTGCACAATTAATTTTTGCCGAACTCTGCCCTGCAGATGGCTGACACCGAAGATCAGGCTATTTCAAAGTGGGGTACCCTTAGGGGTTCACAATTTGATGGTAGGGGGTTCATGGCAGGTGGATAGTACGCAAGCAGCAGAGGAGAAGATATTTTCAATATCATCAATGCTTTTTTTGAACATGGCATAGATTGGGACAGGTCAATTTGCGACAAAAAATAAGCCCCCAGCACATAAACAATTTATTTACATTTTTTACTGTATTGCCTTATTTTTAAATATATAGTTTTCTAAACACCTGTATTCTCTTTTTTTCTGTTAGGAGGAGAGAGGTTAGGGGTCCGCAATCATTTGTGAACTTTAACAGGGGTATGTGGGGCCATAAGTTTGAGAAAACCTGGTGTAGATCATTCACACACCACATGAAACCTCAACTACATATTACAAAAAAAGTTACAATATTATTGTTTTGCAAACAGTTAAAGTACCAATGATACATTGAAAGTATTACTCATCCACTTATCTCTGCCTTATGCTCTTACATAAAAAAAGTGCATTGAATTGTCGATACCCCTAGACAATACTCTGAGTCATATGAGGCTGTCGAAGGCAACAGACTGTGTAGTAATAGTTTAAAGATGTGTGCAAGCCAAGATAGGCAGTTGGCTTATTAAGAAAGTGTTTCTGATTTTGTAATAGAGGAATAGATGACAAGAGATTTATGCTTATCTTTATACAGTTATTCCTGGTATTGTCAAGGTGAATTAAAGATAGGATCCATCGTTAAGGCATTAGGAAGTAGAACAGATAAGCTGTAAAAAATATCATAGTCATTTCATAAATTGCTATGTATAAATAAGATCTAAGAATATAGGCTATGTTCTAAAAATAATTTGTTGCAATAGTCAATCCAATAAATGGCATATTGCATTATATAATAGATAGGCTTATACTGTTACATTGCTTGGCAACCTTCTCTTAAAAGTTGAACAGTACCAAAAGGTCCATTTTGCCATTTAGTTCCTCTCACATAAATTGGGAAACCTGTTATAATTTTTTTTTTTTTGGGTGGGTGCGTTTACAAACATGAAAGTTCACATACACAAATACCCAGACCGGAACAAATAATTGTGGATCACACAAAGATTTGTCCCGTGCGGGAATCGAACCCGAAGGCTTAAGCTCTTAACTACTGTGCTAAATCGTCCGTCATGAATGTAATTAATGTATAATACAAAATTTAAGCCACGATTAAATGCTTCATACTACATACTGGCATGCACCTGTTTCGAAACTAATGTGTGATTATCAATTGCTAATGTCAAATAAAACACTGTGAGATGACCTGCATTTGAGAGAACACAAAAACAATTAGACAAAACATGTGGAATCATTGCTAGAAAAAAATCTTTTATAAAAAAAGGTAAACCGACTTCAAAAAGCAAAAAAATAAATATTTGAAGTCGGTGCTGGTTGGTGCAGTCGGTTTCTTGGCATGGACTTCAAATATTTATTTTTTTGCTTTTTGAAGTTGGTTTACTTTTTTTTATAAAAGATTTATATTTTACAATTTTAAGTGACCAGTGAATTATTCTATAGTAGGGTACCTATAGGATTGACGTAATACCCATAATATCTCAATTTACACATGCCTATGGTTTGTCGTTAAGGAGTTCCCTGGTGTATCTTCTAAGTCCAAGGTCCAATGTCAATAAAATTAATATGGGACATGCAAAAAAAAATATCAAAATCGGTCCACAATTGACGGAAATATCGCTGAACATACATAAAAATAAATAAAAATAGCATACATGGAACCTCCTCCTTTTTGAAGTCGGTTAAAAATAATAATAATAATAATAATAATAATAAAAACTTTATTACATAGAACAAAAGTTTACAATTGCTAGGTTCCACAAAACCGACTAATCGGTTTGACTGTGGAAGGATGTCACACTCGAACATGAATACAAATTCATAATAAACAATTGCAGGTATTTAAAATCTAAGAAAGCTTAATTACATAAATCCCATTTGTTAGGTGTTGGTGTCGTAAGTTTCAAAAAGATATTTTTTATACATATTCGCAAATTTCTTTTTATTATTTTCTAATCGTAGTTCAGAAGGCATTTCGTTATACAACAGTGGAAGTCTACGGCTAAGCGTTCTCCCCCCAAAATAATTATTTATACTTGTAGTCTGGAATTTTCCTTGTGTTACACCTCTTGTGCATATATTGTGGTGAATATGAGTTCTATGCTCCAAACTGCCATGGTTGTTGACAGCTAATAGATATTTATGTTTTAATCGAACCGGTAGTATTTTACAAACTTTGAATAGTTCTTTATAGTTGCTTTTGTATTTACTTTTGGTTTTGTTATCTACGAGTAGTTTTAGAAATCGTATTTGAAGTGATTCTATTTTATCTATATGTGTTTTAAATGTAAGACCGTAGCAGTCCAAGGCATAGCTCACAATACTTTCAACCAAAGCCATGTACAAATTTTTTAACACATTTTTTGGCACTTTATATTGAAGTTGGTAAAACTTGGATAAAAGTATTCGTAATTTATTTACTATATATTCTATGTGTTCAGTCCAACCAAACTTTTCGTCAACTTTCATGCCCAAATAAGTCACTACACTTGTTTTTTGGATTATATTACAATTACAATTAGCATTGTTATCATGAAAACATTCCAAAGAATGGGTTATGACGTTGCATGGCGAATCTGGCATACAAGCGTAAGGGGATTTTATCATGAGTAACTGTGTTTTATTATTATTTAATATGATACCATTATCATGGGCCCATTTAACAATGCGATCGACATCCTCCTGCACGAGCCGACTAACTTCAGCAGTGTCTCGCCCAGCTCGCAACACACATAGGTCGTCTGCATACATGTACACTGAGCAGTTCTTAATGACATTACGAAGACTATTTACATGCATCAAGTAGCAGACTGGCCCGCACCCAGATCCCTGGGCTACACCGCAAGGGACCTCAGTCGGAGGGGCACTGTATATATCACATATTTTTACTCTTAGTGTACGCTCGTCAAGATAGTCTCGAAACCAGTGGTGCAGAGGTCCTCTCACCCCGCACTCGCTCATGGCTTGTAGTAGGGTCTCGTGCTGAAGGGTGTCGAACGCTTTCTTAAAATCAAAGAATATTGCTATAACAAATTTCTTATCATTAAGGTGTCCGTTAATTTCATCAGTGAATTTTGACAACAAAGTATTAGTACTTTTGCCTTGTTGAAAACCATGTTGACAATCATTCAATATGTTATTCTTGGATAAAACATTGTTCATTAAGTTTACTATATATTTTTCAACAATCTTTTCTATACTAGATAGGATTGTAATAGGTCTGTAATTTGAATATTGTTTATGATCCCCCCTCTTGTATATTGGACGCACCACAGCATCCTTAAGTTTTGGCGGAAACTTTCCACTAGAGACTGACAAATTAATAAGCTTGGCGATAACTGGGCTGATTTCTTTACTAAGCAAAACCAAGTCACGCATGCGTATGAGATCGGAGCCGGCAGATTTTCGTCTACTCATGTTTTTCAGGATTTGTGTAATGTCTTCAGCAGTAGCAGGCTTCCATCTCACAGACACGCTAGCTTGACTCACATATTCATTCCTGTCTAACCACTTATCATTACAATTATGTCTAATTTTTATAATCTCATTAATAAATTCAGAGGCGAACTTAGCTGTTAGATCAGGTATTGACATGTTATTCATATATTTTAAAATTACTTCATCTGGAGAAGGTTTAATATTTCCTATCAAACTGTTGATTCTTTCCCATATCTTTCTAATATTGCCCTTACAATCACTAATACATTTTTTATCATAATTGCTTTTTGTTTTAGCTATAAGTTTTGTACATTTATTCCTGTACCGGGTATACGCCAGCCTCTTTATCATATTTCTGCTATCGTTTGACCATATGATGAATAATCTATCCCTTTCCTCTATCATATTCTTGATGTGATTGTTAACCCACCCCTTATTGTTTCTCATACTTTCTTTATATTCTATTACTTTATAACTGGATTCATAAATTGTTTGAAATATTAATTGCAAGTTCGTATATAATTCATAAGGACATTTCATATGCAATAAAAAACTAAAATCAGTAATTTGCAGCTTTGATTGGATCATGTTATTGTCTAATACTCGACGGCTGTGTCGGCGGTGGGGACTGAGTGCGGGCGCACTCGGTCGTGGTCGCGCTGCGCCGTCGTCTGGCGCAAAGATAGCCAAACGCCCGTTTGTATTAGTCATTGCAATCGCAATACAGTAGTGATCAGATATTTTGTGTTCTATTATGGCGGAATCAATAGACATGAACGGCATTCGTGCAAAAATATGGTCTATACATGACTCGCTAACGCTAAGCCTTACAATTTCACGTCGAGTGACTCCTTTTATACATTGCAGAAAGCCATTACTAGCCAGAAGATTCAAATAATCTTGCACATAATTTGTTTGTTTATCTAAAAGGTTTATATTAATATCTCCACAAATTATCACATTACAATGCATAGGCAAACCTATAAGTAATGTATGTAACTCCTCTAAGAACATTTTAATTTTATTTTGGTTGTTATATCTTGGCGGTCTATACAATGAAATGATAAACACATCAGTATTATTTATACACACCTTGATCATAACACATTCTGCGGCCTGCATTTGAATAGCAGGTATACACACACAAGCTCGTAGGTTGCAATGAGTGTACACTAGAATGGAGATATGCTCATCCCTTATTACATAATATCTCGGCGAAATATGGGCGTACTAGGTACATCCTTGCTCACCCCTGCAAGGATAACATGTGAGAGGTATACCATGTATGTATAACATTTAAAACACCTATTTGAGCCATCTAATTTATAACAGGCATGTAAATTGTATGCATACAGATGTGTTGTTGGTTATGTCTGTGTCACCATTCTAAAAATAATATATGTATAACATACACTAGTGGTCCACTGACTCATGTGTGTAAACATAATTATACACATAAAAATCACAGAGAAAAAATATGTTTCTTGTGTGGTAAAGGTGTATGTTTGAAAAGCTCCCCTCCTATCAGCCGCTACCGCCGTCCGCGGCAAGTTCTCACCGACCCTCCCGATGCCCTTACATCCCTTCTTTCGAAAACAGATACCGCACACAGGATCAGACACCGACCTCTAAAAATGATTCCTTATGAGTTTACCCCTCACTATATTATATTTACAAACAACTCGCCCTAAAGGCATATGCAGAAATCGTATAGTACACCTCCATCACACTGCTCACAATCATCTCATCTCATAGTAGATCTTCACACTTCCGTATTTCGCAGACTTGACAGTTTTTCCTGTCCTGCATTCTCTTTTATTTATATTCAGTTATGATTCACCGTTTTGATTTAATCATTACTTAGGCTGGAGGAACTTGTATGTTGAAATTGAATAATTAATGGGATGAGGGGTGGGAAATGGGGAGAGTTTAAAAATAGATGAGAGTGGAGGAGGCAGAGAGGATTTTAATATTTAGTTAGTATTTATAGCCATAGATACTAGCCTTTTTAAGACTAGAAATATAAAGATTACAACTAAGGGTGCCAATAATACTTTGGGGTTACCATTAGCAAAAAAATGATTGTAAATCTTTTTGACAAATATATAGGATAAATCACTTGAATTTAGAGACATGTTTTCGTTTTTAATATTATAAATCTAAAGTTTATTAACGGGGAGACTGGTCGTATTTTGTGTGTGTAAACGATCTACGGTGTTGGCCGCGGCCTTTACAGCTTCTCCAGACAAGAAGACTAGTCGTAGTATGTGGTAAACTGTGTGTAGTCTGCCTGCCCCATAAGATAAACGGATGGGTGTAACTATTTGTAAGTAAGTGTCTTTATATGTCCTTATATCTGATGTGATGCTGATAAATAGTCTTCTGGTATAATTCCCTAACAAAATTTGGTCGTCAATAACGGCGAATCGAAAAGCAAGGATAGGAAACAAAATAAAAGACATACTTCAATTGTCTATAGTTATTATTATCCAGTATTGTATAATCTTATGGCGTTCATAATCACAGTTCAGCATGCTATCCAAGCTTATGCCTGAGGAATCGATACAGCTCAATGTTAAGCTTCCAAGCTATTGTGTTTCGTCTACATTCAGTGATTTAGACGATATCATATTTTTTGATGACGTCTGCATTGTTTTATTTATGTTAAAAATCTTTTCGTGTTTGTCTGTTTATTGGCGTTTTGATTATGTATTTTTTTTGACCTTAAAGGTGATGTTTTTATATTGTACACCACTTCTAGCAAATGTTTTTGGTACTGATCTGGATCTGAGTCTAATATGGATTATAATGACTATAATGTACGTGGATTAGTCATTATAGTACGATGTAGAAGCCGAGATGGGCAAAATGTAAACATATTAATGGATACAATAGCATTTTGTAATATCCAATCATGATTCAAGATTAAAAGTTTAATCGTAACTGTTGAAAATTACAAAATGTAATTGTAATCGTTAATAATTAATTCACCATCAAGCCTTTATTCCCTAAGCGGAGGTGGTTAATCAATAATCTGATTACATTTTGCCCATCTCTGTGTAGAAATAATTTTCCTAATCCCCCTAGAAAACATAATAGCTATATAAAATTTAAAAGGCACTTTTCCGTTCGGTATTCCGTTAATCGATGAGAAAATCTGCGCCTTTTGCGCATATGATGTTTGAATTCAAAAAATGAATCTAATTCGGAACCCAAACATTAACGACCAGTACTTAATTAGGACCTTAACCAAAGCTCAAACACAAATAATTTATTTTGTATAAGCCCTGTGGGGGCGCTTACAAATAGTCAATTTTTTTTTTTTTTAAATCTAATTTTACTACAAATCTACCACCGGATCGGAACGCGGCCTCCATTGAGAAGATCCGGCGAAGAAACTCAGCGGGCTTTTTTTTTTACTTAATTCTTTTTCTCTTTATTCCTTTCTTTTTTTATCATATTGTGTGGATACAATGTTTAGGTTACAATTAAATAGCTTACACTCTAGCTCCAGTGTGATGCCGTACGACCGAGATATGAGACTAATGAAGTTATTTATAAAGAGTGTCTGAAGGATTCCAGATGGACCAGTCCCCAAAAGCAGCACCCGTTCACGAGTATGACTACTGGAACAGCCATCACTCCCCTCGACTATATTGGAGAGATAAACTTAAACCAAATTAGAAATAAACGTGTTACTTAATTAAACTTAAAACTATGTATTTTCTCTTAATACATAAAGAACGTTAGAATTAGAATCACAATTATACGGTAAATGACTACCTTGCGTTTTTGATAAGTTGCTAAGTAGATATTAGAATAGTCATTTTTACGATTACAATGCAATATCGCGATTTGCACTTAAGAAAACAGTGCACTAATTAAGTAATAATACGGTAATGTTTGATGACGTCAATTGGTAAAATGAGTTATAAAACCAGTGTACTGAAAAGTCAAAAGTAATCTAATATTTATAGACCCTTTGATGGCACGAAATAGCTTCGTATTCTGCGATAGAATTCCTAGATCGGGATGTCCAAACCATAAGCATTCTCCCATAGCGATTGACCAATCCGAGGCCATTCCTCTTTAAGACGCCCTTGAGCTAACTGCACCCTTTGCTCTCCCGACTAGAGAATAGTTGTTTCACGCTCAGTCCGGTGAAGCTGAATAGGCCCCTCCGCCAACATCATACTCATTCAAATAGACACAAAAAGGAAACCATAAAAAGTACCCTACTCTTTCGGAGCTGCTCATGCTGAAGCCAGGAGTATTCCAAAGTTGCCTTTGAGCTAGTCATGTAATCCCTAACCGATTTGACAGCGCATGTTACTCAGTACTGATGTAGAAAGTCATATACGGCTAACTGTATTGTTTAATTTACTACATCTCTGGTGACGTTCATACCTAGAAATAGTATATTATTATATTATGAACGTTTCAAAATACTTACTAATAGTAAAAACTTCTCTTTAACTGATCATCTAAAAGACAAATCATAATTGAAGAAGCTGAAGTTATTAACATTTTAAAAGGTTCAAGGACCAGTTTTTTCTTTCTCTTGTAAAGTTACCTATTACGCAAATCCAAGGTTTTCCCCAGAATGTTATGATAAGGAACTCCTGTACATCATATTTCTAGACTCTCCAGTGTAAGCTGCACATATCAGTCAGTGTTAGTTTTAAATGTATTTGCTCGAATTCATCATCTTGCAAGTAAATAACGTTATTAGGTAAACTTGTGTTTCATTATACGGCGTGTCTTCGCGGCAACGGGCGACGTCTCATGCATAACGCATTGGCCGGGCCACACTGGACGTAGGGCTGGCCCGGATTTCTAGTCGTGGCCCCATTATACCTTGCACGTGCTTTAGCTACGGTACCTATTGTAGTTATCTAGAGACGGTAGCCCTAACATAGGTGATTACCGAGTCTAACCTGAGGTGGCAGAAATGGATTAGGCACATCGATATATTATCGAAGATTTTAGGTTTTTATATAATAGGGGACTAATTGCCATTATACTGGATTCCAGGTTTGGCACTGCTACTGAGATTTTTTCTACATTAAACCTCTGTCTGACTTACGATTCAAACATTGGAACTTGGGATCACTTCATACACCATGCTCCATTAGACCAACATAGGTAGTGTAACTTAATACTGAATCCATAAGGGACTCATAGTTTATAAAGGGTTTCCGTATACTGGGAATTATTCCTGCCCCGTGGCTGTTTCCACATGTACAAACATCCTGATCTTAACCAATGTTTCGTCACAGATTTTCCTTGTGCGGAGAGCGTACTCAGATTATTATACTACTGTCTAAATTTTAGACTAATAACGCCTCTAATCCAAATCCGGTCGAATTTCTATAAAGCTGTAAGAAACATTCCGCTTTATTCTTCTGGAGATTAAGCCTTAAGTTCCTTTAATTTACTGTTTTATAAGTAGCTTAAGTTAGCGGAAACTCTTAAATACACAAAGGAAAGATATGAGGAAATTTTGCAACAATTGTGCGACAATCTTGAAAGAGTTATTTTTTTTAATTAGGGAAATAAAAATGGCCATTAATTATACGCAACGTGCGCTCATATTTTATCCTTATATCCTTAGCGTTAGTATAGAAAGACAACTAGACTGCTTATGAAAAATGCTGTTCGTAACGGCTTATGGCAGCGACAAATGTAGCAGAATTCCGCGCGAGAAATTATTATGTATTAGTCATCGCGGAAATTTGGCTTAGCCCTTATTTCAACGTTAAAAAGGCGCTGGAATAAAACAAATGGGAAATGGTACATTTGTTAAAAAGCGTCTACAGCGTTTAAAAAACACGCGTTGAGAAAGGGAACGCGCGGATGGGGGCTACTGTTTTTTTCCAGAACTTGGGTTTTGTTTTCCGGTCTTGTAGAAATATTGCGTAATTGTAGGATCTCAAGGTCACGGATGTGCAGTTTTTGTTCAAAAATTGTACATATATTGAGTAATTAGATTAATGCGAATTTTTAAGTGCCCGACGTTTCGAGAGCTAAAATCCGCACACGGCAAGAAGAATTGCTTGCTGCGTTTAGCGCGTTTTGTTCTTCTATCGTATTGTTATTCCCGCCTGTATAATAATCAGCCGTCTTACACTATATTTCTGTAGTGATCTACATATTACTATATCAACAACTCATTATGCGTAGAAACATTGTTTTTGTTGTTTTTATGTGTGCTTACATCACACGCGCAATATCAACTTACACGAAATAATTAAAATCTGTTTTGATTACATTTAAAAACGTAATATTTCAAGAATTTCTTCCGTATATTTATATTATTACAGAGTAAGCAGATTTCTAAGCTCAGAATTCTTCTTCTGGTCTAGTATTGTTTTACTGTTACGTCTGAACCTCCCTTTCGTAAGTTCATACGTAGATACAGTATTGTAAAATACAAGCACAAGGGTGACCGATCTGACTGCAACTCCTACCGCGGTATTTCGCTCCTTTCAGCCCCCGGAAAGGTCTTTGCTAGAGTTCTCTTAAACCGCCTAAAGAACTTGTCTGAAAAGATTCTGCCTGAAACCCAGTTTGGCTTCCGACCGGACCGAGGCACATGCGAAGCTATATTCTCTGTGCGTCAACTGCAAGAAAAGAGCAGGGAACAGGGCTGTCAGCTGTACCTTTGCTTTGTTGACCTGGAGAAGGCTTTCGATAGCGTGCCTCGGGAAGCTCTATGGTTGGTGCTAGGTAAGCTCGGGTGCACGGAAAGGTTTGTGAGACTTCTTAGACTCCTGCATGACGACATGCAATGCTGCGTTGCCGTAGACGGTGAACAGACAGACTTCTTCCCCGTTACCTGTGGGGTGAAGCAAGGATGTGTCTTAGCGCCTACTCTGTTCGCCTTATACTTTGCGGTGGTAGTTAGAGAGGTCTTACACACTGTTTCTCAGGGAGTCCGCATCCGTTTCCGCACAGACGGCAGCCTTTTCAACTTGGCTAGACTTAAGGCTCGCACTAAAGTCTCTTACGCACTGATCACTGAGATCATGTATGCTGATGACTTGTGCTTCCTATCAGAATCCCTAGACGGCCTGCAACAGCTGATGTCCGCATTCCACCAAGCCTGCCGTAAGTTTGGCTTAAAGATCAGTGTCAATAAGACGGAGGTGATGTCCCTGGACATGCACGGTCACGAGACACTGACCATAAAACTTGGTGAGGATGTGCTAAAGCAGGTGGATAGATTTCGCTATCTGGGGAACACTGTAACATCCAAGTGTGACCTTGATGCTGAGATCAATAGCAGGGTGGGTACCGCAGCTGCGGCATTCGGCAAGCTATGTACCAAGGTCTTCTGCTCGCATAACCTTAAGTTGCCCACTAAGATATCGGTGTATATGGCAATCGTGCTGCCAAACCTCCTATACTCCTCTGAGACGTGGTGTGTATACCGCCGCCACATTCGCACTCTGGATCGCTTCCACCTTAAATGCCTCCGTACCATCATGAGGATCAGATGGTCCGATAGAGTGCGAAATACCGAAGTTCTGCGACGAGCCAATGTTGGTGGCATTGAGGCCTATTTAATGCGTCGACAGCTTCGGTGGTGCGGTCACGTATCTCGTATGGCGGAGGAAAGAGTGGCGAAGCGCATCTTCTACTCTGAACTGGAGAAGGGCAAGCGGAATCATGGCGGTCCCCTCCTCCGGTACAAGGATGTCCAAAAGCGACATATGAAGAGATGCAACATAGAGCCCTCTCGTTGGGAACGTTTGGCAGCACAGCGGCCAGAATGGCGCAGGATGGTGAACAGCCAAGTACACGAGTTCGAGGCTCAGCGTAAAGCTGACCTTGACGCCAAACGCAATCAGTTAAAGGCCCGCCCACCTGCTGCCATATCATACAACTATGAGAACGGCGTACTTACGTGCCCTCAATGTGCACGGAGTTTCGCCGCGAAGATAGGCTACATAAGCCATCTTCGAGCGCATCAGCGGCATTACTCTGACTAGGGGTCTTTAAAGTGGTCGCCATGGCCGAAATCGGTCGGATCAATCATCATCATTGTAAAATATACATCACGAAACCTAAGCAAAGATACACAATCAGGCCACAACCATATACTCCAATTTCTGAGACATGTTAGCGTTGACTCCTCTTTGGGAATGGGAAAGTTAGTATACCTTGTTATTCATGTTTACCGGACGAATCAATATTGAGTCAACATCTCGATATGCTGTATGATATGCTGTATTTACCTTCTTATGCAAGTCTTCGTTTCTCCATTCTTCTAAATTTAGGACGAAACAATAATATACGTGTTCCAACCTTTCCTCATTAATTACGTAAGCTAAAACAAAAATAAATGTCAGCGTGACAGAAACATTTATGCACTTTCCTCATTTCGATGCCTTGTAGCTAGTAGTCTTGATATGCAATAACGTCTTAATAACACCCAACATCCATAATAAACATTAGCTCTATTTTTTACGGATTAGAGTTCAAAATTGATAATTTCGGGTTGTTAGGTTGGTGGCTTACCGCGTATCTAGCAAGCCATCTCGTGAGATGCAAGATGTCTATATTTAAAACCGTGCCGGGAAACAGTGTGGGCACACGACTGTCCTCTACGAACGAAAATATTTATATAATACAGCGTAATCATTGCGTTTCACTTTCTAATGCGTACGTACAGTTAGTTTTTAAATAGTTCTGGCGAAGGGCTTGACCTAGGTGTAAATCGATCGGTAGTTGTCAATGATCCTAAGAAATGTTGGCCAGGTTAACACTTAGATGGTGGCCGCTAGGCAATAGGAGAGTCTCCGTGTGGACCTAGCGATGTACCTACTGCCCTAGGCATAGATCGATCGGTAGCTGTCAAAACCTTGCAATGTGGGCCTGGTTAAAACGTAGATGGGTGGCCGCTTGTGAAAGGAGCGTCTCCGTGGCTGGGCAGGCGGTCTGGGCTGTTGCCACTAGACTTCAGTTGTCAAGCCTAGTTTCGGAGACCTTCGGGCAGAATTTGGCTGATTCCCAAACAAAAATAAACTAGGGTATGCTTCCAGTCTACCCTGATTCTATAGATGACCGATATTTATATGCGATATTTGCTTGCCATGTCTACCATGTTATCTTTTCAAAATTCCTTTTTTTTTGCATTAAAATATAACAGAATGTCAGCATTTTAGTATTAGACGCCAAATTCTTAATGTAGTAAAATAACTATATTTGTCAAAATATACTATGTTTTACGACCATTTTTTACCGAGTTAAAGCATCTAGTTGTTTACCAACAACCCTGTATACTTAATAGCGCAATAAAAACGCCTGAATAATTACACAGAGGAGGAATATATGAAGATAAAGTTGCGTAAACCTTAGTAGGTCATTTCAAGGAAAATAGTGCCGCGGTCACTTGAAGGATATTGACCACTTTCAGTATAAAATTGTATTACGTCATTGCGATTAAAATAAAGTAGTGATAAGGTACAATTTCTCGTATGATTCTAAAGATAGCAACGATAGATAGTCTAAATTCGATCCTAGTAATAACATCATTTACATATATTAACACCATTTCATTCAGAGAGAGATTGCAAGATTTGATCTTGTGTATCCTTTGTTTGTGTATGTCTTGCCCATTTCCACTGTATCCCAGTTCAAAGTATATTCATTATTTCCCATACTTAATTTAAATTAAAGAGCAATTTGGCATCAAATAGCCGAAAAGTTCATCTTGATATGTACGAACAAATTTGATTCATCGCAGTTAAGGCGAACTTATGTTTTGAAATATAACCAAGCCTGATAGGCATCAGTCATGGGATATCTTGATCCTCTGTGTCTTATGTTTACATGTTTCCCTGTCCTTTTCCACTGCTCTCTTTAGCTATTCCTGTCACTCATCAATTTTTAACCTGATTTAGTATACATATAACAAAACCTGCTCTTAGCATTTAATACTCGGTATGTGTTATTCGAGTCCCGCTACACTACAGCTTAAAACAACATCTTGAAAGTGTAAACAAAACACCGATGGCTAGAAATGCATTTAAAAGTAAAATGGATGTTAAAGAAATTCCGCTTCCACAATGGAAAGGACGCAGCGGAGAAATTCTCTCCTTTGCCAACAATGAGAAAAGTTTAAACTGAATAAAATCCAATGCAATTGTATCTTAAACAAACGGCAATTGCAGGGAAACGATTAGAGTTGAAATTGTAAGAGTTTAGTCTAATTAAGATTATACCTTTGGTGTTAGTCGAGGTCCTAAGAGTTTAGCCTGAAATTTGACATTATTACACATATAATTAGGATTACTATCTCAAGAGTGTAATGAGAGTTGGTCCGAAACGTATTCATTTTTATACGTCCCAATTTCACCAAAATGATTTAATTGTTAATCCAAGCTACTGCATTGATGTGAAATGGTTTTCGTTTCTTTAGGAGCCTTTTACAATTAAAAGTGGCGATTTTGAGTACACGGCTTCTCGCTAGTCCTCAGACCTATATTTATTATATTAAAAGACCCATTAACGTCATGTGTTCAAAATTTTCCTTGTCAATTTTTAAATTTATATTTGTCAGTTCGGGTTATTGACGTGCTCTTCTTATTTGGATCGCATAATTACAGATTTGTTGAAATGTTGGCTTTAGTAATTCATCGTCCAATTGCCTCGATCATCGGTTTGACGTCCGTCTATACGGAGGAGCGTCACAGACGCAACATTCTACGCAAGAGGTCGCGCCAGATAGTCGGGCGCGTCGATACGCCAACCTTATTGAATATTTACGATATTTATGCTTCGGTAACTACATTGAACACTTTTCAAGAAGAAATTATTTATGCGTTCTTGAAAGAAATTATTTAAGCGTTCTTGACGTTCACAGAATGAAGGGTTTCCAAAATAATTGTGATGATTCTTTTAAAACGAATATTTCATCTGAATTTTAAGGTAAAGCATCGATGTAGTTTTTTGGCTGTCTGTTGAATTCGGGTTTCTTCGACTCCTAAAGAGAAACGGAAACGGATACGGAAACAAAGATAAATAGAATAGATAAATATAAAACAAAGATAAGAGACTGATTTATAATCTTACGGTTATAAATCAGTTTCTTACGGCAGTAGTTGCCACTGTGGATAGCCCCTAGCTGTGCTCTAGGTGAGCTCTGAAAGGGCTGAGTAGAATAGTCCGTTATATCAGTGAAGTCATCACATCTGCCATCGTTATTGCCGAAATCGGCTGTATTGATTGATCGACGCTAGTTGTTTAAATTCATTAGCTGTCTAAGCTGTTTGCGAAATGTATATATTTGGAATAGGGTTCCAAATATTTCTAACCACGCTCTGCTTTAATGGTCGTTTTTCTACGATTTCACGAAAGACGAGACCCCAAACTAAAGCCATCTTCAAAGTCCTACCATAAGCTAATATCTACGAACACCGAACTAGACTAGTCATCCATTTGGATTCGTCTTTTCCCCACGGAAATCAACTATCGTAATTACGACTATTAAGTATCTTGTTCCATTTAAATCTACTGCAAGTTTCCCAAAGGATTCTTTGATACCAACAGACTCTTTTGTTTGTGCTAAGATTCAGAATTTTAAATTACTGAAGTTCTGTTTGACAATTTGAAAAGATACTCTAAAAGCCGGTAGGAAGTTGAAAGCAAAGTTTCTTATAGAATAAGTTGATATTTAAATACGTCGCCTTTCATCGCGGATATGAAATCGGATTTTAATTACTAAGCCCGTTAAAGTTTTGATCATCTTGATTCAAATTGATGATAGTTGGTTTAGTGGTCTGAGTAAAGTGGACGATCTATTGAGTAAGTAGCCTACAGTGGTTCCAGGTCGATCATCAGTTTTGGGTGTATGTTTATGAGATTTGTGTCATTGAACAGATTCTTCTTCTTCTTTTCTTCTTCTTCAGCCGAAAGACGTCCACTGCAGGACAAAGGCCTTCCCTAAAGACCGCCACAACGACCGGCCTTGTGATGTACACATCCAACTTCTACCCGCGACCTTCACCAAGTCATCGGTCCATCTGGTAGGGGGCCTACCCACGCCACTCCAGAACCTTTCTGCCCCAACGGCCGTCAGTTCTACGAGCAATGTGCCCCGCCCACTGCCACTTAAGTTTTGCAATTCTGAGTGCTATGTCTGTGACTTTGGTCCTCCTGCGGATCTCCTCGTATCTGATTCGATTGAGAACACATTCACGACACAGAAATAACTCCCAGTGAGTAGCAAAATGTTGTATCTTTCTATGTCATTATAAATATTGTCATCTATTCCATCTATTTTTTCTCCGTATATCCTCCGTTTCTGATGGAACCATTTTTTACCGGAACGTTTAAGCATTAAGTACCTCAGCCACAGAATTATGCAAATGCAAACTCGCTATAAATTTCCCATTAAACCTACCTATAACGTGACAACTGGAGTGTATCAACATAATTACTGCGTAAGAAGGTAAATAGGATCTCTAACTGCCATACGAGCGGAGGTTATATGGAACTTAACTGTTTATAAGAAGCTGGCGTTCATTACTGGGGTCATTATGGAAATTCTTGGTAGAATGTGTTGGATAACCTTAATCTAGACTATTAGAGGCAGCCTCGGGTCAGCTTTGTATCAGGTCGAGGCTGTTTGAATGAAGTTACTGAAGCAGTTATAGCTTTAACAAATTTTTTACAGTAAATAATAGTACATGCAGTGACTGAAGTTTCGCCAAAACGTGATCCAGTGTCGGAATGTATACTAATATAATAAAGCTAATGAGTTTGTTCGTGTGTGTGTGTGTGTGAATGATGTACGCTGTTGGCCGCGAGGCCTTTACAGCTTCACCGGACTTAAAGGCGAGCGTGCAACCACTACGCTCTAGCCAGCCAGAAAGGGCAAGAGGCGACATACTCGAGGGCGCCTCTTCGAGGCGCCCTCGGTTGGGACAGTCGCTGTAGGGGGAAGGGTGCACTACTAAGTGCACCGGTCAACCGCCGGCTATGGGAGGGGATCTACTACTACGTCGTCGTCGTCGCCCGTATTCTGAGCGGAAAGAAGGGATGACAAAGCATCGGGGGGGTCGGTGAGAACATGTCGCGGCCGGCGGTGGCGGCAGGGGTCGGGGGGGAGATCGTAGTCGGCGGTGGCTACGATTAACGGATTCGCATGGGTAGATGCGTTCGCGAAGTGACGTGTTGACGCCTTTTTAATAAAGGCGCGAATAGGTTCGAGACCTAGATCGGAGTGGAGGTCGACGTTCCGTACGAACCAGGGGGCTCCTACGGCTTTACGGAGGAAGCGGTTTTGAACCACTTGGAGTTTATCGATGTGAGAGGGGGCCGAATGCCCGAACACAACACACGCATAAGTCATGATGGGTCGAACGCAAGTTTTGTAGAGTGTCACCTTATTTCTAAGGGACATTTTACTCCGCTTGCAGATTAACGAATGGAGACGACCGAGCACAAATGATGCTCGGTGACGGACCCGCTTGATGTGCGGGCCGAAGGACATGGTACTGTTTAGGATGACCCCTAGATATTTGACCTCTTTGACCCAGGGAATGGGTCGGTCGAACATGGTCACTTGGCCGAGATTACTTCTAGGGCGGCGCAGGGAGTGGCGCGGGGTGGCACCTCTGGAGAAGAACACCGCAGCGCTCTTGTCCGGGTTCACCTCAATACGCCACTTCCTGAACCAATTCCCTAGGGAATTGGCGGATGCCTGAAGGTGTCTGGTAATGAAACCCTTATTCCTATGCGAGACGTAGAGAGCGGTATCATCCGCGAATAGGGCTAGATGCGCCTTACTCGAACGAGGAACGTCGTTCGTGTAAAGTTTGAACGCACTTGTGTACGCACAATAAAAATTATCTGCTTTTCTAAGCCTTCTTGAGGAAGGTAACGTCACGCTTTGACCCTTAGGAGCCGAGCAAAAATAAAAAGTTAGAAAGCAAAAAAAAAAAGCAATAGCGTGGGGGCGCTACGTTACCACCGTATTAGCTTTGTGGTAAACGGCGGTTGAAACCACAGGCACAGCTAGCAGTTACAGCTTAACAGCTAGTTTCGATCCCGGGATCAATCATAGAGTTACCAAAACGCGATTTCGCTTCGATGCAGTGTATCATGTAAGCGTAGTTCCTAAATACAAAATTTTCCAATCTGCGCCTAGCATACCGTCTGTAGAATTCTAGTCATCATCATTATCATCATCAGCCCGTGTCAGTCCACTGCTGGACGTAGGCCTCTCCCATGGCACGCCACTGAGCTCGATCTTCAGCTCTCCTTCTCCAATCCCTGCCCGCTGCCTTACGAATATCGTCGCCCCACCTAGCTACAGGGCGCCCTATACTACGTTTGCCGACACGCGGTCTCCACTCAAGAACCAGTCTGCCCCAACGGCCATCGGTTCTGCGGCATATGTGACCTGCCCACTGCCACTTCAGCTTGCTAATTCGCTGAGCTATGTCGGTAACCTTGGTTTTCTGACGAAGTACTTCATTCCGGATTCGATCCCTAAGAGAAACTCCGAGCATAGCTCTTTCCATAGCTCGCTGAGCGACCTTGAACTGGTGGACAAGCCGCACAGTGAGTGGCCACGTTTCGGTTCCGTATGTCATTACAGGTAGGACGCACTGATTAAAAACTTTCGATTCGATTTTAGAATTCTAGTCTTTACTTCAATTTTCGCGAACTACAAGCTAAATTGAATGTTTCGACATCGATAGAATGTATTTAGATAACCTTTTATTAATGAACGCGTTGCGGAACCAACTGACCACTTCTCGACCAACTGCATCGGAATCTAACCAGATTGTATGCCACAAAGGCTTAGATCATTCTGATAGGCTGTTTCTGATTAGCAAATTGTTTGTCTACACCTAGACTAAGCGAGTATTTTTTTTATTATTAGGTATGTTATGAGAGCTTAGCACTAAAAGGTTGACATTGGTGTGTCGCTAGCGAGTTGATATGCCATCCTTGTCACTTTGCAAATTTACTAAATAAAAGTGAACGTGACAGCACGATTACTCGCTAGGGTCACGTTAACGTCAATCTTTTCATGCTAAGCCCTCAGTTTTGAATCCGTTAGGTGCTATTTATCTTTCTACGTATAATATCCGGGTTAGAACTTACCGGGTTCAGGGCCTTTCGGGGTAGACGGGAAATAAATTGCTTGCATTTATTTTGTATGAACTCATTCGCAGTTAAAGAAGTCTCTATATTGCGAATTAGTCTTGAGTCGTTGGTACTGTTACTAAAATGTCCAGATAGACATGGTCCGATAGCTTACTGATTTGGTAATTTAAGAGACCTGTGCTAATATCAATACACAAAGCGGTCGTCACCATGTTCGTATTAAAACATAGAAATGATCCTATTGCAGTATTATCTAGTGGACTGGATTCCGAACGGCGTGAAACTTGAAGAGATTCTGACCATGAAATAACGTAGAAAGATTAGGGATTCCGTAAACGAGTCACTTGTGGACCACAATTCTTTTCATACATTTTGTGGGGACTCGCTGCACTCATGCGCGTTGGCGGCCACTAGAAAATTTATGAAGAGTAGGTATTGAAAAGTGACGGTCACGCGTGGTCCATTAGAAGAAGCCCTTTACACTGGGCAGTGTACCTTTGATTATGAGACTTATTTACCGTGGAAATGTGCTCATAAAAAAGTGTGACTGACCAAGTCTAAAGCATCCCTTGAATTTGTGCCACAACTTTGGGTGATGACGTCGTTTCTATACAAGACATTGACTACCGGCCTAAAACTCTGAAGGTAAGAGATATCTATATCATCACGGCAAATCTCTTGCTGGGAGAGAAGGAAGGAAGGATCTGTATTGATCACCTTGAGTGTCTGAATGCCCCATCATACCTTCCGAAATAACTGTGACAAACGGGTTTTCACACGCAAAAAGTTGCAAGACACACTCAACCACAAACAATATTGTGTCATATTATTTAAACAAACAATCCGATTTTGTATAAACCGTGTTAACGTCTATATAAATATTTTATTATGAACGTACTGTCAATACGCGAAATGCGATATTTGGGCGTACTAGCTGAGTAATCGCGACAATGAAACGTGCATACGTTTATTTGCCATATAATATAAGCATCGCGTGACCTTTTTATATTTGAGTTCCGTAGTAAAATATGTGGAACGTCACGTAATTTCACGTAGCTAAAGCCAGCTAGCTAGTCAGGTATTTTTTTCTTTGGGGATTTATTAATATTATTAGACCGTTTACAAAAGACGCGCCCTCCCTTCCGCCTTATTTCTTACAGCGCAAGTGTGAAATTTTCTTCTAGAATTTTGTCTCGTTTCATTGTTGTCACAGGTGTTTTTGTAAGCTTTAAATTTGAGACAACATTAACTTTTTTAAATCGTAGCCTTAGACCAGGATTTATTTCTATATTGTGGATGCCTTTACAAACACGAAGTTCATAGCCACTAACATTTTTGGGTCACATAGATTTGGCCTGTGTTTTTCCCGTACTGTGACTACTCGAAACAGTTAGCGGAGCATGTTACGCTCCAATCACCAGCAAGCCATATTTTATTAAATTGGTCCGCTGTCGCCATTATAGAAAGAAGAAAAGCCTATACCTTGTTTTCTATGTTGTTATGGCTTCTGGGTTAAATTTGTTTGTTTTTTTTCTATTTCTGATTTACCCGACTTAGATTTTATTTATGTTATTATTTGTTTTGTTAGCATCTGTGACGTCACCAACCGGCCCAACGGACGACCAGCGCTGGTTGCTTAATCTTTAAGTAGCCAGCATCACGCTGAGATGGGAGCGTTTTTTGTGACGAGGTCATATAATTATATCTTCCTTTCTTATTATTTTTATTAACGTTCGTTAGTATAATATATCATATACTCGTTGCCAAAATAAACTTTATTTTCTTAATAATCCCATTTTTTTTTATTAATTCTTTATTGTACAAAAGAGACAAACAACAAATTTGTGAGCATATTTACACAGATGATGTACAAAGGCGAACTTAACCCAGTTAGAGTTATCTACCAGTTAACCTTTGAGTGTAGACAGAACAGTTATATGGAAGTGAGGGCAATTGTACAACAATCTTAGATTTATGAAGAAATAAACAAAACACTAAATACAAAGAAGAAAGAAAACTTACAAGAAATAAAGAATACACTACATATATTTTTGTTCTTCTCCCGACAATTTCAACCTGTATCTGGTAACGGCGACGGCGAATCTAAACTTTAGTTAGAGCTAAAACTTTTAGACGCTGGTTTCACTGTAAACGTTGAAGAACAACTGTCACTCGAGCTGTATTCGGACTTGACCGTTATATTAACGGCAGCCTTGCGTGACCTCAGAACAATTTTTTATGCATAGTTAGTGCCTCGCGTACTCGCTCTGCGGCCTGCATGTTTACCTTCACTGCTTCACATAGTTAATTTAACCGTAGAATATCCAGTTTTAAGAGGATCGAAGGTATCTTAACGAATTTTGATTAGGGCGGTTCTCGTAACCTCTTTAGCAGTCTTTTTCCGTGACAAAGGTACATGATACATTCAGTTGATAGCTCCGTCTCTTACTTTATTACTCCTTAAGAAGTACATATTTTTTTGCACAAATTAATTTTTATGATGATACGTATGGATGATACGTCTTTAGTCGGCTATTCTGGTTTACTGCAAGTCCAGGTTGACATGGAACGTACTGGAAGACGTAAAGTGGACATGCCTCCCATAAGATTGACCGACGATCTGGTAAGGCTCGAGGAAAAAGCTGGATGCGAAGAACACTACCGATCATTATGGAAAGGATAGGATAGGAAAGACTTCATCCTGCTGCCTCCGATAAACTCAAACTCAAATAATTTATTTTGTGTTAACCTTCGGGGACGCTTACAAATAGTAAATTTTTATTTTTTTAAATCTATTTTAACTACTAATCTAGCACCGGATCGGAACGCGGTTTCCACTGATAAAATCCGGCGAAAAAACTCGGCTGCTTGTTTTTTTTATATAATTCTCTTTCTCTTTTTTACCTTTTCAATCATATTGTGTGAATACAATGTTTATGTTACGATTAAATAGTTTACGATCTACCTCCTGTGTGATGCCTTACGATCGAGATATGAGACTAATGATGTTATTTATAAAGAGTGTCTAAAGGATTCCAGATGGACCAGTCTCTCCAAAATAGAAAGACCTGGTAAAGCTCGCTGAAAAAAGCTGGATACGGAGAAATCCCATATCGGCAGTGTTAGGCATAATTTAATCATTTTCTTAAATGGTAGAATCAATTGATTGAAATTCAATTTCATTAATCCTCATAAGGGACTCCGGTATTACAATGACTTTTGGACATCAAACGCTTTAGTCCCTCCCGTGACCATGCGTGCTGTAGAGCACTCGAAGCGTTGGGAACTTAAAAATCAAAAATAAACCTCAATATAATGACACTACCTCGATGGTCTAGTGGCAAAGCGCATCGCTTTGTGATCACGAGTTTCTGGGTTCAATGGGGATTTAAATTCCTGGGGTCAAATCCTAGGCCGGACGAATGTAGTTTTTCAAACGAAAAATTCCCGGTATGAGTCCGGAGTCTGGAATTAGGCCCTTAAGCTCGCCCCCTGTTACAAAAGCGGGTGTACTCAGTACACCTCTGCCACCCCCGCTTGGGGAATATAAGGCGTGACGGTGTATACAATGACATTTATTTAAATTGGAATTTAATTTTTTCACAATTGTTGTGGTGAAATTCCTTTGTCCTACCAGTGGACATCTTTCGTCTGACATAATCCTATGCCCTTCGAACATTCGGACATAAGGATATACCTTTTGTAGTAAGAACTGAAGTATATTTCATTGATGTTACGGCTCCACCAAGTGACAAGTGGTGACTCAGCGTGGGCGCACGATACGGAAACGTGCTTAATTTAGAGTACCGTAGTTATTTATAGATAACTCTTTATTTTTGTTTGTATTCCGCGCGTATCCTCTTTCGGCGAACCGTGTAGATTTCGGAGTTCTATCCATCTATCTATATTATCACGCTTGATCCCTTGCGGGGTAGGCAGAGAGTACAGAGTTCCAACAGGTTCTTTCCTTACATACCTCTCTGGCTTCCTCCACTCTCTTACCATGATTTCAGAGTTCATGGTATTAAATGTCTTGGTCTGTTGGTATAATAAAAATCATAATAAGATGATACTAGAAGTGGTGTATATGGCCTGCATTATAGGTCTAGAGGCAGAGCGCATCGCTTTGTGATCGCGGGGTGCTGGGTTCAAATCCTACGTCGAACAAATGTAGTTTTTCTAACGAAAACTTCCCAGTATGAGTCCGGAGTCTGGAATTGTGTCCGGTATATGGCAATACGCTCGCCGCCTGTTACATGGGAGCTAACATCGTCTGCGAAAAGTGGATGTGCTCAGTACATCTCATCTCACATTGACCATATTGGCGGGAAGGGATGGAGCCGCTCCAGACAGCCACCGCAAGGAAAGACATTATAGTGAGCATGGCCAAACCAGAACCCCAAAGACGGTGGTCAGGTTGTGTTTACAAAGCAGGGTGAAAGCCAGATAGGCCATTGCCAAGGCTTCAGTAAAGAAATTTCGATATGGGGGCTATGATGAAGATATTACAGGGTAGAAAAATAACTCCTTTTTTAAAGATCCGTTTAGCGTTCGGGTCTATGTTAGTTACGCCATTGCTGGAATTTTAATTTTATTATGGTATGGCAAGCCTTAATTGGCACAATTTTCTTCGTCAACGTAGAACAATAGTTCTCTGTAAGTGCCATTTGTTAGTCCGTCCTATCGCAATATCAAACTGGAGCTTTCATTTTTTTTTAGTGGACTTTAGTTAAATATATTATAAAACGTCGTAATTCTGCAAAACCACTTAAAAACTGAAAATTATACTTTATTGACTTACGATTAAAGTTTAAATAGGTTTATTAAATCGACTGCCTTGTTGATCTAGTAGCTTATAATGCGCGTAGCGATCACGAGGTCCTGTACAAATTCCAGGTTAGACAAAAACATGAAATATTCGATAGAAAAATTTTCAGTATCAATTCAGAGTCTGGCATTGTGTCCGGCATAATATAATGACAATGGGTTCGGCCGATATTACATGGGACCTAACATCTCCGGCAAAAAGTGAGTGTTTACAGTACACCTTTGCCACCCTCACTTGGGGAATATAGACGACGTGACGTGTTTGTTTTTTTTTTTCAAACTATAAGTCGTCGTAACTCTAAAACGATATAAAAACTGAAAATTAAAATTTATCAATAAGTGATCTATTTATCTATATCATCACGCCAGATCCCTTACGGGGTAGGCAAAGAGTACAGAGATCTAACAGGCTCTTTCCTTACATACCTCTCTGGCTTCCTCTACTCTCATAGTTTTTTTTTTTTTTTTTTTTTTTTTTTTTCTCCCAAAAAACGTAGCCCCACACTAGGATTTATTCCTGTGTCGTGGGTGCGTTTACAAACATGAAAATTTACATACACAAATGCCCAGACCGGAACAAATAATTGTGGATCACACAAAGATTTGTCCCGTGCGGGACTCGAACCCGCGACTATTAGACGCAGTGGGCAGAGCGGCTTAAGCTCTTAACTACTGCGCTAAATCGTCCGTCAGTTCGTCATCAATAAGTGATTAAAGTTTCAATTAGGTTTATCATATTGTTTTTGTTGCTATATTAAAGCCCAGTCACCGTAAGAGGTATGCAATTTATTTGAATATCGACTTATCAGAGCCAAATATCTTATTTGTCTATTTACATTCTTGTTCCTCTATATCTAAAACCTTGACCTTATGTTAGACAGTTCTTAGTTATTGTAGTGACATTTTAATAATCACGAACTAATAACAGTAGGAGACTAATGTTAAGTAAACAAATGAAAAATGAAATTCTCACAGTATATGCCGTGGATAGAAATATTACATGGACATAGGAAGTACGGAGAGAATAGGAAATAAGGAGGCAAAAATGAAGACTAATATTTTCAAAAGATATGTAATACCTATCCTTTAGATCGTATAAAGGGTTTCCCAACCTTTCTTTTGTTGAGAACCCCCTCCCCCCCATATTTAAATAATAAATTTAAATTTTCATGCCCTTTCTCCTTTAATGTTTTCATACCAATAAAAAAGCACATTATTTTAACAACTTCTATTTATTTTAATTCTAAGTTATACAAAGTAAACTTCAAACAAATTTGTACATTTTTCAACGAAATCATTTATGTAATTGAAATACTTTCTGAAATTTTGAACGATGACGTCGTATTTTGAAGCAGTGACAAACTGAATCAAAGAGTGATATTGTGACGTTTAATTTACGCGTATTTTTTTTTGTGTTCCGTCCCCTTATCCCTCTACGCTCCTCAATGGGGGCGCGCCCCCCTGGTTGGGAACTTCTGGTCTAAACAATGCGGCCGGCATATGATTGAAGATATTGAGTATCGTTAGGATTTTAATGTATTTTAGGATAACTATACTGACTAACTTACTAACAAGTTTTCGTTTAACCATAATTTAACATATTTAATTTAATATAATGTACAAATACACAAAAAAATAAATAAATATAATAGCCTTACTGCGCATACTGAGAATGAAACCTCAGATTTTTAAACATTATGAAAATAGTAATAAAAACCATTTATGAATCTCGATACGCGAATCCAGTTTTGCCAACTTTCCGTATACGGGCATGCGCGAGAGTCGTGGAGCCCCCGCCTTATTAGTACTCTTGATTTACGTGTTTTTTTTTTTCATTTTATATTATAAAATGTATTATGTGACTTTCTAAAGCCATTAAAATTGTCGCTTGAGAGAAAACTAGGTTTAATAAAATTTTGTGTTGATCTGTGATATTGATAGAATATCATTTATTTATTTTGTTAGATATTATCAGCTACTGTGTGTACACACATTTTTCTGTTCTCTAACATAATGTGGACACACTGCTAGGTAAACTCTCCCCCACTTCTTCAACGACCTTTTTCGTCTGTCAATAGTGGTCATTTCTCTCAATTTGCGTTAAAAATTATGATACAAGAATTCACCAAAGAAAAAATCTTAAAAAAATGTACTGTCTCGGATTACTGGCATGGGTAACCCGAGAAAATTTCTCGACTCACCAGTTTTTTTTGCATCGCGCACAAAGCGATACAAAGCTTAAAACATATTTTTCCCGCCGTTAACCTTGTTATGAATTATTTCAAAACTAATACAACAATATGACACGTCCGCCTCGCTTGAACGTCAGTTCCCGACTGAAAGCGCACGCAATACTAATACAATAAAGTTATACCAATTTAAATTCTACCCTGGGAAACAAAATTGACAAAGGCCCACTGGTTTTCTTCCAATAAATGTACGAACGTTTTGGAGAAAATTATTTTTAGCTTAAATTATTTAGTGATTTGAATAGTATAATTGATTTGTCCCTAATTGCCTACGCTTGGAAATGAGTCTAGGGATTAAATTAACTTACGTTATAGTGTATGCCAATTATGCAAACTGCCTCTGTTGTTATAATTGTGTTGCCTAATTACAACCAACGGACGTAATTTAACTGAAAGCTCATTAGGTTCTTTAATTATGTTAAAAATTAACTATTAACGTATAAATAGATGTACGTAGGTATATTGTCGTTCTTCTGTCTCAAGTGTAGTGTAGGTATTGTAAGACTAGCGATAATATCTTAAATACCTTCTGGCTTCCTCCACTTTCATAGTTCGACTCATACACGGTCGCCGGTTATGGAGACTTGCCCTTCAGATAAGACACGGTCTATTTGGTCATGCTAGGTCCTCCCGGGTACCAACATCCTTCCACTTTCGCATTGTATATCTGCTTTGTCATTATATTTCTTGATCTAAATAAAATTTGGGTGTGTGTGTGGGTGTGTGTGTGTGTGTGTGTGTGTGCGTGCGCGTGCGCGTGCGCGTGCGTGTGCGTGTGTGTGAATGATCTACGCTGTTAGACGCGCGGGACCTTTACAGTTTCACCGGACAAGAGCGAGGGTGCAACCACTACGCTGAGCCAGAAGGGCAAGGGGGCAACTAGCTCAAGGGCGCCTCAAGGAGGAACGGCCTCGGCTTGGGCAGTCGCTATGGGGAAGGGCGTATACTAATCGCCGGCGAGGTCGGTGTCTAATTCTATGTGCGGTATCTGTATCCGCAAGAAGGGATGTAAGGGCATCGGGAGGGTCGGTGAAAACATGCCGCGGACGGCGGTAGCGGCTGATAGGAGGGGAGTTAGGTTCGTAGTCGGCGGCGGCTACGATTAGCGGATTTCTATGACTGAACTCGTTCGCGAATTATTGGGTAGTCGCCTTTTTAATAAAGGCGCGAGGTTTTGACAACGTTTACCAACTTTTGTATACTTATTAGGGAGTAGTACTAATTTGAAAAATAAATAAAATGTTTAATGTAAAGTAAATGCAGGTAATGTTTATGTATTTCATATATTTTGTACAGCATCTGTCGAAATATTTGACCTAGTATTCGACACACCACATAAGTTCACTGTATGTACTTCAGTTCGTAGCATGACAGCACCGAACCGTCATTACTGAATTCTTCAGTTAGTTTTTAATTAATTGGGTCATTCTTATGATCGTGCTATGCCTATTGAACACAAGTGCAGTCATGATATTACAACCATACACGCAATCACCCATGGCATACAATGGTTTTATATTGATTTGTTTTTGCTATGATATTCAACTTAATAATAATACAAAAATAATCTATACTCTCCCACTGTTAGGCAAAGGCCTTCTAAGTGAGAGAGATTAGCTCGTACTCCACCACAATCATGTTAAAAATATTTTTTGAATATTTGATGAAGTATTGACTGCCTGCCTCGTTGGTCTAGAGGCGAAGCGCATCGCTTTGCGATCACGAGCTTGGGCTTTGGGTTCAAATCCTAGGTCGGACAAGTGTAGTTTTTCTAACGAAAACTTCCCAGTACGAGTCCAGAGTCTGGATTTGTGTCCCTATTACATGGGAACTAACATCGTCGGCGAAACGTGGGTGTACTCAGTACACCGCTGCCACCCCCGGTTGGGGAATATAGGCGTGACGGTGTAAATTTTCAAAATAAGGCCCGGTTACGGATGAAGTATTATTTTACATTATTTGGTATGTAATATTTGTGAGAAATTCGTTTTGTATAAAAAGTCTAATTATGTGAAAATATGCAAATTATTATCATCGTTGCGGGATAGGCATGATGGAGTAAAAATTTCCTATAGGTTCTTCCCCTACAAACATTTCTCGATCGGACTATTTATCCCACTAATATTATAAATGTGAAAGTTTGTATGTTTGTTACTTAATCACGCAAAAACGGCTGAACGGATTTGGATAAAATTAGGCCCACAGATGGTTTATTACTTGGACTTATGGCCAATTTTTTATCCTGGTAAAATATTAGGTTCTGTCTTAATTCAACGCGGTCGTAATCGCGGGCAGAAGCTAGTTATTTAATAAATGTGAAATTATATGAGATTTACTGATATGCCGTTATCGTATAACTAATAACATGTTATGGCGCGGTCATACTTAGCAATTACGTCACCTCGTTTCGTCATTGACATAGCAGCTATTAACAAACATTGACCTCGTAAAATTACCAACCTATACATTATAGTGATTAATTCAATATATTCCATATAAAACAAAATTGAAATCCGATTTAATTGATTGTGTATTTTGTTTGTGGGATATCTTGTTAAAGCCGTTGTCCGAAAAAGTATAGTATCAGTCAGGGCTGCGCTGTGTGGCGTCTCCCGTACATTTTAGTACATTACAAATCCCCAAGTTGCGCCACCGTCGCGCTGCGTTGGCTATGTGGCAAAACTTTAAATTCTTATACCCTAGTCTCTGGTTACTCTATTATAGTTATTCTCGTTATACATAAATAATTTCCATCTGCGTCCTATAGCGTAATAATATTGTAATTCTGTCAACACGCCGCTACCGACGGCTAGCCGCCATTAGCGATCCGTATTGTATATTAATTTTATCTAACTCCCTCGTATCCTTGGCATAAATCATAATAATACTGATTGAGGAAAATGCTACCGTTAGTTTAATTGACGGGCTTTTGTTATAAATGTTGATGGAAAACGAATTGGGTTTGTTGATAGAAATAAATCAATACAAACCCATAATTGACGGACTATTTTGCACAGTGGTTAAGAGCTTAAGCCGCTCCGCCCCCTGAGTGGAACATTCGCGGGTTCTATTCACGCACGGGACAAATCTTCGTGTGACCCACAGTTATTTATTTTGTTCTGGGTATATGTGTACCGCACCTACGACACAGGAATATATCATAGTGTGGCCTACTTTAAATATATACATAAATAACGTTACGTCTATATTCTACGGTGTTATACTGTGCATACCGACATATGTTCATATATATATGTATCTCAAATAATGGAATTCTTTAATTCCTTCTCACCGTTTCAATTATATTTACTCTTCTTTTTCGTTCAATCTATCTTGTTATAGAATGGTCTACCTTCGGAAATACGGATGGCTACCAATCGTTTTTTAACTGACTTCTAAAAAGGAGAAGGTTCTCAATTCGAGTGTATGTTGTTTTGTTTTTTTTTCTGTATGTATGTAACGCGATCGTTCCGCCAATTATGAATCGATTTTGATGATTCTTTTTGCATTGGGTTCAGTATAGCTCCAAGGTGGTCCCATTTTATTCATTCAAGATTCAGCTACAGGATAATCTTCACAAAACTTTGGCAGAATCATCTCAACATTTGTATTGTTGCTTTTATTTTATTTTTTTGTATTCATGTGTTTTTTGCACCTGCTTCAATTGTTTCTGTAGTCGGGTAGACTGTTAGAAATTGCCTTAGGCATTATTTTGCCTCAGTGCCATTAGTTCATCAAGTCTATCTATCTATATCATCACGCCAGATCTTTTGCGGGGTAGGCAGAGAGTACAGAGTTCCAACAGGTTCTTTTCTTGCATGCCTCTCTGGCTTCCTCCACTCTCATAGTTCGTCTCCGGTTACGGAGACTCTTGACTTCTCCTTCAGATAAGACTGGGTCTAATTGATCGTGGTAAGATAGTCTAGTGTATAAAGTATTATAAATAAATATCTTAGGAACTAATGTGGTAGGTGACAAGTCTATTCCAGTATACCAAGTGCCTGGCAGACTCCGGACCGGCACCCGAAATTTTTATATAAGAAATTACACTTTAGATCTAAAATAAATCAATATATCGCTGGCTAAAGCCGGCATATATTGGCATTATACCGGACACAATTCCAAATTCCGGTCACTTATTTATCTAGAAGCTTGTATGACAGAGTTCGTAATAGCTTACACATTATTGCTAGGGATGTGGCGGGATGATATACATAGATCGACGGTCCCTTAGAACAAAGTTACATATGCTAAACAAAATAAATTGCATTTGCAACTTTCGTGCCCGTCGATAAGGTTATTTATGCCAAACACAAATACTGGATTACAGGACTTTGTCTGTTGGACACGTCGAGATAGACAAATATTATTGCTTGTACTGTACCTACATTAGAGGCTAAGTATGTATTTATTATTCCATTCTGACTCGTACGTAAGGTTCCAGTATTAATTGTACTGTATTAATAGCGTCCGTCCAAATTGAAGTTAATGTACCGTTCCGCCACTCCGCCGATTAGCGGGTGGTACGCGTTTCGTTTAATGCGACCATTTGTGGTGTGGTTTGTTTTAATACAAAAAGACAGTATGGGAAGGGAGCACACACAATATGGGCTTACAGTATAGCTTAAGAAGCTAATCCATCCTTTTATAAGAAGTGTGAAGCTTGAGTGGGGTGTCTAAACGGTTATATCCATCCTTGTATAAGAAGTGTGAAACTTGAATGGGGTGTCTAAACGGTCATATCGATCTTTGTACGAGGCATGCCTTTTAAGTTTTGTCGTTTGAAGAAAAAAGCACAACTAGAACCTTATAGTACTTTTTATTGTTTTTGAAAGTATTTACCACGTAGCTTAATACACTTTTCCATTAGCTCAAACCAGTTATTATAACATTTATTCCACTCTAAAGTGGGGGTGTTCAAAATGGCTGACTTGAAAGCGTCGACTGCTTCTTCATCGGACTGGAACCTTTGACCACGAAGACTTTTCTTAATTTTAGGAAATGTAAAGAAATCGTTAGGGCTTAGATCAGGACTGTATGGAGGATGGTCAAGAATTCTACTTTTTCCTGCTTCAAATACTCAATCGTTTGACGAGCGCTGTGTGAGCTTGCGTTGTCGTGGTGCAGGATGATGCGTCGCTTTGAGTTATATTTTCGAAGTTCGGCGATGACTTGTGGTAAACAAACTGAGGTATACCACTCTGCATTTACCGTTCTACGATCTTTAAGTGCAATAGTCGCAACATGGCCGGTTTTTCCAACGAACGTGGCCACCATCTTCTTTGAAGTGCTTCGAGAACGAACAACTTTAGTCGGCTTTGGCTCGTCTTGAAAGACCCAGATTGTAGATTGTTGTTTGGAATCAGGATCGTAGGCATAGATCCAAGATTCGCCACCACTGATGATGTCGTAGAAGTGATTTGACTCTCCTCGGTTGAACCTTTGCAGACTTTTCTTACACCATCTGACGCGGGCCGCCTTGTGATCGTCGGAAAGCAGATGCGGTATCCAACGGCAAACTAGCTTTCTTACACCAAGCGCTTCATGCAAGATCTTCTGAATGGTTATCCCTGAGATGCCTAATAGAGCCTCTATCTCTCGATACGTCACATGACGATCTTCGAGAATTAGTTGTCTCACAGCAATGATGTTATCTTCAGTGAAGGCGGATTTTGGGCGTCCTTCGCGAGATTTGTCACTAACACTAGTATGTCCACGCTAGAATTCTAAATACCAGCGTTCAACAGTCCGCAGACATGGGGCTTCATCACTAAACACAGATGTTAGCTCTTCTAAACACTGAAGCCGTGTCAGGCCTCTTCTAAAGTTGTAGAAAATTATTGCACGAAAATTTTCCTTAGAAAGATTCATTTTCGTACGTAACCTGACAGATTCCAATCGACGCTGTGACTAAACAATAGCATTAATCCTAATACTTTCAACTGTTTTGAGATTCAAAATTAAACCACATTCGAATATAGAACAGATCCAAATTCAAAATTGCCGGGAAATATGGAAACGACAGAACTTAAAAGGCATGCCTAGTATAAGAAGTGTGAAACTTGAGTAGGGTATCTAAACGGTCATATCAATCCTTGTATTAGAAGTGTGAAGCTTGAGTGGGGTGTCTAAACGGTCCTATCCATCCTTGTATTAGAAGTGTGAAGTTTGAGTGGGGTGTCTAAACATATATCTATAACAATATTCAGTGTTTTTACGATCCCTACATAATCTATTTCTCTTTAGTAACAGCAAATTGTTTCAATATATTGGATGTCTATTTAATACATTGTCAACTTGTTGTGAGACTAACCTCGGGCCTCTTATTATTAGTTTGTTAACTTGTCCATATTATTATGACTCACAAATATCATCGTTTAGATTCAAGACAAGCGGGTATCTTAAACAAACATTTTGAGGATTGACGTAATAGTACACTTTTGAACACAACTCTGTACTCTCTGCCTATCCCACAAAGGATCTGGCGTAATGATATCGGTATATAGAGAAGATTATAGACGAATAGTTAGAAAAACCGTCTCACACGTTAGGGTAAAATCATAACTTATTGGATAATTGCAGCTTTAGTTTGCGAAAAGTAACAATTTTAGTAACAAGCTGACTTTGACACGACAGTTTTCGCCTCGACTTTAATGATCGAATATGTGGTGGTATATCCAAGAGGCAAAGCTGTGAGTATTTTCCGTCTTCCCTATGCTCCATATTTCTTTAGAGCGGAAATCTCTACAAAGGAACTCGATAGGAAGGCGAACAAATTGCGGATATCGCTCGAATCACGTTCCTCTTGTATTATATAAGGGTTGTACTGACGTTGTAGTTGCTACTATTTATCTAAACGAACTGGACTGCTACGGAAATTTCTCGATGGAAAAACTGTACGTCCGATACAAGGACCTTCTTATCGATCGCTAGCCGTAGCCACTAGAGCAACTGGGCAGTTATATAGATCAGTGTTTTTTCGATGTGTGGGTCGTGACCCCTTGGAGGGACGCGGCGAGTTGCCTCAGTAAAAAAGAAAAAAAAAAAAAGTTTGAGGATATTTTAATTAGGGAAATATCATTATATTTTGTAGGTTAATACAAGACAACAACAAAAAAAAATCATACATATGAGTCACATTCATATTACAGTGAACGTTGACCCTGTTTTTATGAATTTATATATTTAATTATGATTTTAACCGATACCATTATAAAAAAATAGAAATGTTGTGCCGAATTGATATTTATAACATAATATAATACAGGTTACAAACAGCGGAGACTAGGGGGTCGCGAAAAGAAAAATGTTTTATACTAAGGGGGTCGCGTCATGAAAAAGGTTGAGAAACACTGATATAGATGTTTTATTATTTAACATCTATCGAGCCGCAAGCGGCAATACTCAACTCTCAGTCACGTAAGAATTTTGATAACAGTTTCATGGAACACGAGTGATCGTAATACTTTTATGTATTTCCTATGAGGATATGGTCGTAGAGTTGTGTTACAATTTGGTACGCCAAAACGCTTCCTGTATAACCTCGTGGTATGTGTAAGGTAATTTCTTTAGGAATAACGGTCGCTTTGAAGGCTTTCTCGCGTATGTTGTCGATTTAGTTCAAAAGCGTATGTGTTCATCTCATTTGCACCGTCTATACCGTTTATCGCCACCAGGAATCCAGGAAGGAATCATATTTCATTAGTAGAAATAAACTTGTCTGGTGAAGCTGTAAAGGACCCACGGCCAACAGCGTATATCATTCACACACACAAAAAGTAGAAATCTTAAAAACTAAGCGTAATAGATGTTGAACCTATAAGAAGAACCTATATAATATAACCAAAATAATAAGCTTGATCGATGTTTTATATTGTACCAATGTGTTTTGCCTGCTATGACTTATGGTGCTGAAAAATGGACGCTCACAAAGGAATCTGTGCACTAAATTAGAGTTGCTCAAGGGGTCATGGAGCGTGCTATGTTAGGCATCACTGAGCGAACGAGTCAAAAATATGGAGATCCGCAAAAGAACTAAAGTGGAAGACATCTGATCTCGTATATTTCTACTCACTTGGAGGTGGGCAGGACACGTCGCAAGATGTGATGGCAGGTGGAGTAGATCTCTAACCGAATGGTAGCCTCGAAATGGATATCGTAATCGAGGAAGGCTAGTAAAAGAAGGGTCGATGATGTGGTTAAGTGCGTTAGTAAGACCTGGTAAGATTGGCTCCGGATAGGTATATGTGGCGTAAGAGAGAGGAGGTTAGTAGTAGGAGGAGAATAAGTTGGAAGTGGTGATGATATATTTCTTGTCTAATGATTAAAATAAAGCTACTTAAATATGCTTATTGTTCTAATTAGCGGTTTAGAGCTTAAGCAGCTGCGAGGTTTTAAGACGCCTCTACTCAGCCTACGCACATTAAAACAAGTCGTTATCTTTCAAATAACGTCCCAGACAATATGAACCGTAGTAACGATATCCCTATATTCTCATTACGGTATATTTACATTATCTCGTTAAATAAAATTGAAGGCAAACGTACGCAGAATTGAGTAAAATTTGATTTGGTAGAAAGTAATTTCATTATTATGCTGCGCCCTTATTTGCTATAACCAAACTCGGTGGGTTACGATACCTTCGTGAAATGATTAAGTAATAGTAATCTATATGCCCTCGTTAAGGCGCTTGTACTGTGCGACCGCGGTGTTCTTTCCGATCACCAAGGTTAAGCAGCGTTCGACTGGGTGGGCTTGAGATGGGTGACCGTTTGTTGCATTTTCATATTCGAGCGTCTCCGTGGTTCGGAAGGCACGCTAAGCTGTTGGCCACGGTTACCACTTAATGTAGTCGTTAAGCCGAGTTGAAAGCCTTATAGGCGGTTTAGTAAGTTCCAACAGCAGGTGGCTACAAAGCTGCCTCCACCGCACCGCACTGGGTCCGCGTGGTGGAGTATGACCTAACCTAACCTCTCTTACCTCGATTTATGGGAGAAGGCCTATTGTGCCTAGCAGCGGGACAGTATAGTCCGATATATTATTACTTTATTATTATTATTATGTATGCCACTAGAGTACCATTAAACGATCGTTCCCGAAGATATCGTAACGCACCGCGTTACGTGTTTAATTGGTCATAGCGAATGAAGCCCCAGTGTTGAGCATACTATAATATTTTTCACATAAGATGGGTAGTGACAGTTCTAAGTGCCAAACGGAATTAATATTTAATTCAATGATATTAAGGCATAAACCTATAAGTCCCCATAAACCCATAAGAAACAGGTCATGCCTCTTATTGCCATTGAATAAAGTATAATTTTCTTTGACACTTACAACTGTCACTACTAACTACTACTACGAAAAATACTATAGGTGACTAATATTTTCAGCCAACGGCTAAATTTCAGGAAAATTTAGCCGTTTATATTTGATACCTTTGACATTCTAGGAGAAAGGCCCATTCAATACTCGTTGTATCATCCCGGTTATCATTACTCAAAATAGGCCACATCCAATGACCGCCAACTCATTACATTTCTTACACAATACAAAACGAATATCACAATCTGAAAGATACATTTCATTTTAATCTCACCGTACTCGGTTTATTATCTCGATGGAATCGCTTCCATCTAATCGAGAACGCGTCATTAAGTATATTAAATCGATTCGTATGCTACGGTGAGTCATCCGAGCGGTCAAGTTCACGTCCTCAAGATGCGGCCGAGATGGTGGGCGTGCCTTTGATGATCTAAGAATGTACGGTCATGACATGTGGAATGTTTCGCTTCATATTGTTTGGGAATTACCAATGTTTGTTTCATTTATGGTGTAATAGAGTTTGAAGCTATAGTTGCAGTAAATGTTTTAGGATATTTAGATGTTTTGCTTATTGATTGTGTATAAGACATTGACGATATGAACGTTATGCTTGGTGAGAGTAGAAGAATTACTGCAATAAGTCCAAACTGAGGACATTATGTAGAAGTCGTTGAACTAAGTTGAATTGTTTCGACAATTTGAATGGCTTTAAAAATAGGTTACGTGATATCAGTATATTAAATGTATAAGTCTTCAAGGTATTAATAAAGACTAGAATCACGTAAGAATATCATTCCTGCATAGAAGAAAGGCAAGAAACGAGTAGTAGCAGTGGCGTTACTCTTTTAAAATTTACCATATAACATTACTATATAGTCAATAAAAACTTCAAGTCTGCATTGTTCCTCCCATATTCCACGATATATAGTCATTACATGAGTCTATTTAAATAGGTCCAAACATATCCCTTCACTGCTTCGAAGACTGTTGAATTCTGCTTAAGCCAGTTTCCAACGAAAAAGTCAAGTCAAATTTTCGCCTCAGTCGATCCAATATCTCAAAAACAAGACAGATTTTTGGCAGGAACGTATGCGGAGGAGACGATCAATACTCGGCGTATATGGGAATGCAGATTTTGCTGTGGCGTGGGCGTCTATGTACTGGGCAGAATTCCAGTAAGCACTTGAAATGTATCCTTGATTATGAATTAGGCAAACAGATAAGCTTCCCGATGACAAAGCACGAATAATTTGACGTCACTATACGGTATCGTGGAAGGCGAGTACGGAGATGGGTCGATGATGCGTTTAAGTGTATAGTAAAGGCCTAACCAAGATTGGCTCAGGATAAGGATGTGTGGCATAAGAGGAAAGAAGTTTATGAATGAGCTGAAAGTGATGATGATACGTTATCGAGGTAGTGCTAAATCATTCATCTAATTTAGTGAACTTTTAGCGTAAAGTCTCTGTCTGATACGTGAAGAATGTTTGCGGTCGATTACCCTAGCTGGTTATAAATCTTAGCCATGGAGGATGCCTGACTCTTGCTTGAATTTCTCCAAAACACAGCAAGCATCCCATGCATAGGGTTTTGCACCTCATGTGGGTAAACAGGATCCGTAGTGGATGGGATGCTGTTTTTTTTCGTGATGCCACTAAAACGTCTCTATCGAAATGAATATTACAGAGACTATCCGTCTGTCTCATATTTATTTCGATGAATTTATAACACTAACGCATAAGACTACTTGGGTAAAATTTATGTTAAATCCCTAAAAGCATTAGTATTAGTCAGATGTCGCAAATAGATATAGCATCATGAACAGGAAACATTCGGGCGGAAGATCAGTATTATAATAGTTAAAAGAGGTTTATTATAGTATATTACGATGTTGAAACCTGTTTAAAGCAATATTATTATGGTAAATAGTAATTATATCTTAAGGTTATATCGTATGGTTGTATGTATGTATTCCGAAGAAAGTCTTGATATAAGCCATTATATTTATGTTACTGTAATTTTTATATTGACACTTTATTTATATTTGTCACGCTGCACCATTGTCGCCATGAATCCCACTCCCACTATTGTTTTCTTATTCAATAACAATAAATTGAAAGACTGTCGTTGCAAATGCAATCACGAGATCCTGGGATCGAATGTGACAGTATTATTGGGACTATCACAAAATTCTCAATAGTAGTTCAGAGTCAAAAATTGTGCACTAATTTCTTATTGGGATTTAACATCATCGGGAAAAGTGTATGTATGTACACAGTATACCCCTGCTTGAAGAATGTAGGTGTGACGGCGTGTGTGTAAACCAGGGTATCTCTACAACCGAAATCACGTGTAAACCATTAGTGACACACAGACCGTGCGACCGCAAAACGCAACGCAGTTCTTACATAAAACGCGTTCAAGTTGCACTCGCACCGACCGTTGCGTAATCGATTGTAATTGTTACGGACTAGAAACCGTTGGAGATTAGAGGGAAGCGATGGAGTAACGTTGTTTTTTCTATTCACACTGCTACCAAACCATATTGCGTGGGTAATCTTGCCTCATAGCAATAAATTTGGTACATTATCTGCTCAAAACAACAACTAATCCCTTCTCCTCCTCTTGGCGTCGTTTCCTAAGTGCTGAGGGTCGTAACCTCCGATGCGGGATACAGACAGCATTCCCTTTTATTTATTATTAGTGCACTTGTGTACATAGGCGGACTAATTGCCTGAGGTATTTTCTGCCGTACTACTTTGAGGTTGTGTAGAAACAGCTGTTGTAAGCGCAAAAAATAGCTCAAAAGTCCCTTTTGCACGTCTCTCCATCTTTTATCGATTTCTGGCAATATGTAGAGCTCTTGATCAAGTAATCAGCATCTTATGTTCATAAGTAATCAGTATTTCCTACTTTTAGGGGGGATACCTAACTATAAAATGGAAGGATTTATTAAAATAAGCAGTTTTAATGCTATATCTGGACTCGTATTTGACAAGTGATCTTTACAATTGCATGAAAGTGTTACATTATCTATCAAAAATCTAAAACAAACAGGCTGTTCCAATACTGCGAATTCTTCGGAAACTTTCAAAGATTTACCTGGGTCTCAAAGGAGAAATGTGTCAAAGAAGTGTAAGAAGAAAAACAATCAATTCCAAAGACAATACGGAATACGAATGGAATTAATCTATTTTGTAACGGGATTACGGGATTTTTATTGTTTTCGGAAGAGTCCGATGCATTGACAATCAACTTAAAATTAGGTTTGGGAACTTTCTGTACAACAGAGCATTTTGTATTATTTTAGTAGGGAATAAAGAAGATTCATAATCCTACTTTGATCACTAACGTGTTATCACCTGGGAATGTAGATTAAACCACTTTACTGCTGGTTATATTTTTGTTATAGTTTATACATATTGTTTCCAAAGGATATCGTCCCATCATCAGAAAAAAGTTAACTTGTGTGACGACTCATTTGGCGTACATTTTGGAACGTTAAATTCCCTGATCCTCTGGAATTTCACTAGCATTCGTTGTCACATCTTTTCCGTTTTCAAAATTACTGAAAACATTCCTTAATTTTCCCTCATCGTCCACGTTAATTAGTTCGTTTGCTCTCGTTAACCGTATTCTTATCACGACCCCTCCGTTATGGGAGACATGTTAAATCTTCTAGATTCATACAAGGAAGCCGCGTGACGGTTTAAATCAATTGCAGTTCATTGTTCAGTTGGTCTAGTCCAGATTTAACAGAATTCCGAACTGCTTTGCTAACAGGATATTGTCTTTAATAAAAATCTAAAGATGATTTCAATCACGTTGTATCTGCTTTGAATCGGTGCCTATAACATTTAATAATTGCACCAAACCTGACCGGTGTTTCGATCAAGCACTTTAAGTGATTTATCACTTATTAATCAACTCGTAACGTGCGAACCGACAAATACAATAACACGATATATACCAATATTAAATCCTTATAGCGGCAATATTTTTTTCGCAAGTATATTTACAGGCGTATCAAATTGTTTGTCGTGTTTGTACCGCGGGTGGACAATAAAAATCTCTTTACGATCACGTTGAGGCGTTTCGGCGTGGCACTCTGCCAGCGTTTGTGGATAGCTAGGTGTTGTCTCGTGAACGCCAATGTCATGATCTTCCTCGCCGGTGTTAGGGTGTTGCCAGATTTTGATCGATTCTCTAGACTTATATGTATTTATAGCTTATCAGACACGTGCCTGGACGCCGTCTGGTGTTCTGGCTATCTGTTGATGGTCTATATTCAAAATATTTCTTTCGTTGGATGTTTTATTTGGGGTTTTATTTTAGAAATCACGCTTGTTGAGGTTCATGGACCTATGCGTTACACTCATTGATTTAGCGTAATCAATCGGTGAATGAGTACTACAATGTGTTCTTCACTTTTTATTGAGATGAAATGTTGCGAGCTAATCAGTTTTCCAGCGTCAATCCAACCAATTCTAGGATTTGAGGTTTTTGAGCAGTCTATCTCTTAGCACTAGACTAGCAGTCTAGTACTAGTCATCATTAAAAAAGCTCGTCTAACACTCCAGTAGGTTCAGCTTTCTGTATGTTAATGCACGGAGGTGGCCATTATTGCCAAAATAATACGACCTTGTTCGCAAGGTATTTTCAATTTTCCATGAAACTATTTTTGTTAACAACACCGTCTCACCGTGTCCTATCTCAACAAACAATCAGTTGGGCTTGTTCTAATTGAATGGTATTAATTCTACATTAGAACCTAAACTAACAGCTAACTAGGGACACTAAGAACCGTCTTAGTTATGCGGGTTACGTATCGCAACTTTGTTGCTGTAAAGTTTTGTGGTTTCTTGCTTCGGTGAGAGTTGCTAATGTGTAACTTTTTGTTTGTAATGGAATTGACATTGCAGTTACACTACTAAATATGTTTCAGAAAAGCATTTATTATTCAACGGGATTTCATCTATGATAAAGCGACGAACGGCTGATTTAATTGAGATCGCTTAAGCATCATCATGTCTTTCAATTCGAGCGTGATTTGTCATGAACGCAAACTACATTTCTGTGATTGTTTACTAACAGCTTTGATGTTTCTCCTGCTTTATCTAAATAACGTCACGCACCATAATTGCCCTCAATACTCGTTGATTGTTGAAGTACAAGACGACGTGACAACCAATACATTACTACTGTGGACTCAACACCACCCAACTGGCGTATTGGCTTGACATTGGAAAACACTATTTATAGCAAGGCATAATAATTATATTAGCTTCAACGATGTTTGTGCTTTGACTAGTTTTCAGAGCATACATAAACACCCACACGTGATAAAATAAACTATTACTGCGAATGGGGTGATTGAAAATCAATGCGGATCCGACTTCTGATACACTATATTTTTGTGATGCCTGTTAAGATTATGAAAGCTTATGTTAATTGCAAATGAAATTATTAGTTACTAGCAACCCGTCCCGGCTTCGCACGGGTGAATTATACACATACACCTTCCTCTTGAATCACTTGGTCAATTCGTAAAAACCGTTTGAAAATCCGTTCGGTTGTTATTGAGTTTATCGCGTTCAGACAGACAACCGACGCGGCGTGGGGACTTGCTATATAATATGTAGTGATTTCCTAGTCGTTCTGGACATGACGTCCAATGTTTCTCCTTAGTAGATGTAAATGAAATAGCCAATGATTATAAACAAATCAAAAGTCATTTTACTACTTCAAAGCCGTTGTCTTTTAAATATGAAATTGGCAGACCCATGAACGAAATATTAGTTGATGTTTGAAATGGTTTCGGGTCTTAATTACTTTTTAACGCAAAAATTATATTTCGATGCCGTTGTCTTTTAAATATGAAATTGGCAGACCCATGAACGAAATATTAGTTGATGTTTGAAATGGTTTCGGGTCTTAATTACTTTTTAACGCAAAAATTATATTTCGAAGAGAGTGAGAGTTAAGGAACCCAGAGAGGTCTGTAAGGTAAGAACCTGTTGGACTCAGTACTCTCTGCCTATCCCAAAAGAGATCAAGGGATCTAATGATATAATAGATACAGATATTATAATAATCATATTATGAACAAAGAAATTGTTATACGAGAGTAAAGTTGAAAGGTGTCCCGGAATAATAATGCCATATGGACGTCAAACACTTCTGCCTTTCCCGTGACCATAGATGATGTAAATCACTCGAAACTTCGGGTGGTTAGCCTAAAACATTTTGCTTCAACTTCATAGATTTTTTTTGTTTGAAATTGCATTCTAGTATTCATGCTCGCCATCATGTCTTCAATTCTAAAATCAATACGGGTAAACTATTAAACATAGCGTGGTGTCCTGCCCACATGACAATAGTGAGGTTACTCACCCGCGCTTCGCGGCACGTCCTTAGCTTCCGCGCTGACGTCATCGCGGCCGGCGCGTGCGCGCCTTTTGAGCACACAATTTTTTTGTACTTTGATGATTTAATTTCGTTTTATCATATTTGCATGGAATTGAATTGAGTAAATTAAATTGGTGTTTATTAAATGTAATAAAAATTCTGCATATTTAACACATAAGATAACACTTTATAATATTTTTATTAAATTTCAATGAAAAATATTGTAAGCAAAATAAGTTGTCGATTTTACACCGTCACGCCTATATTCCCCAGTGGGGGTGGCAGAGGTGTACTGAGTACACCCACGTTTCGCCGACGATGTTAGGTCCCATGTAATAGGGGGCGAGCCTATTGCCATATACCGGGCACAATTCCAGACTCCGGACTTATACTGGGAATTTTTCGTTAGAAAAACTACGTTGTCGATTTTAGGTCTTACTTATTGCTTTTCATTTGAAAAATATACTATCGTTGTAGTTTGTTGCGTTTCTGAAAATATTCTAGTGCAGGATGATTAAGTTAGTGTTAATACTTATTGTTTCATATATTTCTCAGAAAATATTTTTTTGTTGTCACACCTTGTTGTGAAAGCTTCCCTCGTTTTAATTTTGCCAAGAGTAACCATGAACGTATGCATATTAACATAAACTAATAGTTTCCAACACCCTAAATTCAAAGTTACGACCTTTCGACCTCCTACAATATATTCTTAGCTTAATGCATTAACTACAACGATTCGAATTACACTGTTCGTTACATTTTGTCATCACACCGTTTGTGGAAGGCGATCCATGACCATTTACCTCAACGTTTGGTCTATAACAATGTGTAGGTTTTACAGTTTATAATTTTCCTCATTCGCATGTTTGTATAGTATTTTAGACTGTCTGACTTTAGAATACATTAAAATTGACTATAATAGCCTCGTGGTTATTCAAACTTCCAACGTTTTGATGCGAGCCCACAAAGGCTCCCGTTAACTGGTTTTTATTATTTCTTATAAAATAACACCGTCTCGCCTATTTTCCCCAAGCGGTGGCAGAGGTATATTGAGTACACCTACATTTCGCCGACGGTGGTCCCATGTAATAGGGGGTAAACCTATTGCCATATACCGGGCACAATTCCCAACTCCGGACCCATACTGGGAATTTTTCGTTAGTAAAACTATTTGTCCGACCTAGGAGCTCGTGATCTTAAAGCGATGCTCTTTACCACTAGACCAACGAGGTAGTCTTTTATTCTGTCTTTCTATTTATATTTCAACAACAGATCCAAAATGACCATGTCTTATGTGAAGGGTAAGTCAAAAGTATGTGTAATCGGCGAACATGAATGTGTGTCGAACTTCGAGAGTGCAGGAAGCGAGAGAAATCTGAGGAGGTCTGAGGAAAGAACCTGTTGGAACTTGGAGCTCCGAACTGCCTGCCCTGCAAGGTATCTGGTGTGTGTTTTTTTTTAACATAGCCCCCCTAGGATTTATTCATGTGTCGTGGGTGCGTTTACAAACATGAAAATTCACATACACAAATACCCAGACTGGAACAAACAATTGTGGATCACACAAAGATTTGTCCCGTGCGGGAATCGAACCCACGACTATTAGACACAGTGAGCGGAGCGGCTTAAGCTCTTAACCACTGCGCTAAATCGTCCAGTGATTACATATTTTATAGTCTGCCGAGCGTAATATCGGCCGAGTCCCGTGCGGCCTATTGAAGGGGTTAATTAAGGTTTCTAGGTGAGGCACACATTCACCCTGGAGCAGGGCGAACGCCCGACTTGCCCGCCGCTGACGGGTGGATAATCTGCATATTTGTTACCAAGGGACATTGACGGTTAAATTGCGAAATAAATTTAGGATACTTGCGATATAGACCGTGTCTTATCTGAAGGGCAAGTCAAGGGACTCCGTAACCGGCGAGCGTGTATGAGCGACTATGAGAGTGGAGGAAGCCAAAGAGGTCTGTAAGGAAAGAATCTGTTAAAACTCTGTACTCTCTGCCTACCCCGCAACGGATCTGGCGTGATAATATAGATAGATAAATTTGGGGATGATATGACGATTTTCCAATTCAGGATCGCCAGCTATAGGTTGTTTGGAAATTAGAATCTGGATGTTTAGCGAGTTAAAGGGAATTTGTAGATAGCTTAAAACGTATTCACTATGTGGGCATGGACTATACTTATTCACTTGCTGGACATGCAAATTAAATTTTATATTGATGAATATGGATAATGATGGAAAAATCTTGAGTGAATTTTATTTAATTATCATTTGAAGCTATATATTGAAATCTTTCCAGAATTCAGTTATATTAAGGATCTCCAAGAAAAGTTAGTCGTTAACAGAGATAAGTAATCATTTCATGGTTGGTATGCTCCGTCAATTTATAGGAGAGTGCTCTCCTATCACGCATTACGTTCAACTACGTAAGTAACAACTACTTACAACCATGTATACTGAGTAGCTTAACTAACACACAGAATAAAGAAGCTATCAAAAAGAAAAAGAAAAAGTATATCAATCATAGCAACAAAATACCGTTGGCTTAATATTATTCCCGTATTTCTCAGGACCTTGCATAATTGTGGTGTCATCCGCCAATTAATCGGAACGTGTGTCTAAACCTGTGCTGGGCGGATCACAATACCTAAATGATGTCACGTCACACACAATATCGGTGTCCAATTTCGCAGCCGAATGCAGAACATGTGCGACGATCGCAGTGCAAGATAACGTTGCCTTACTCGTACGGCGCTAGCGGCCTCAAATAATGCACGCTTAAAAGACAAAAGGGATAAGCGACAGCACCGTTGATAGCCTTAAGAGACATGCCATCGAATGTCTCTTACGACTACTTACCTGTTTCATGTGTTCGTCGTATATAGACGTATGTCGCTTGGGATGTGCCGCGACGTCGCCCGACAAGTCTGTCAACATCGCTAGTATGTTCCATGACGCTACGTAGTTGAGGTGTGTTTTGCAACAATATGGACAAACAATGTCCGAGACTTCTTGAAGCGACATGCTACGACCGATCAAACAAATATGGACTTCATAGGACGTCGCCCGAAGTCGCGCGACTTCTTCTGCTGTCACAGGCGAGAAGTCCTCTAGGGAATATAAGACTTAAAATACATTCGACTACTTGCCTCTAAAGCCTCGTATTCATTAGGGAATAAATGTTCCGCGATACATGTCTATTGAGTTGTCCAGCAAATTCGAGCAACGGGGCGACGTCGCTCGGCATCTTGTCGCGCCACCTATGTCGTTTACATTCAGTCAGTCAGTTGCAATATGTCGCCCGAAGACGATTCATACATCCTTTGTCCATATTGTTTCGCAAGCAACGTGTAGGTTCTGTGACATTTGTCCCTGAACAAAAGCGACACGGCGACAAGGACAGGTGAAGTGATGTCACCAGACTTGTCGGGGCATCCAAAGCGACATCTGTCACTGGTGACGTCATGTATGAAATATCTTCTCCTTAAGAAAAATAATTTCATATGATTTTGCTGGACATATTTTCTGGTGATATTTTGCATACTAGATAGCGTCGCCTTACGCGTACGGGCGTCAACGCCCACAAATAATGGATTCACTGTCCTAATGAGTGTGGAATTATTAAACACTCTCCGAGTATCCGCGATTTGGGGAGGTACCTTTCAGGTTAATTATCTGCTGGGCAGTCCCTGTACAGCACTTTACTGATCAAACCAAATTATAAATTTTGAACGGAGTTTAGGTACCGCTTATTTGAGAACTCCTATAACTTGGATTGGACTGACGTACTTTAAATAAAAATAAAAATTCCATTGGTTTGAATTTTGCTTGGGATACAATTTATCCGGTTTGTTTTGTTGATTGTTGTTTGTGATTGGTATTTAACGTGGTCAGATGTGAAAAGTTATTATATAAGTTGCATCCAGACTAAAAAAGTATCGGATAAGACAACATTTTATGTTGTTCTCGTGTTTGGCGTTTTGAAATCTGGGGATATATTACCACGCCAGATCCCTTGCGGGGTAGGCAGAGAGTACATAGTCCCAAAAGGTTCTTTCTTTAAACACCTCTGGCTGTCTCCATTTTCATAGTTCGTCTCATAAACGCTACCCGGTTACGGAGTATCTTGATTTGAACTTAGAGGGCAAAGTTAAATCTCTGAGGAGATGATTGGATAATGATATATATGTTCTATTTATTAGCTATCGACATAAGGTATTTACATTCGTAGATTGTCAGCAAAATCAAGTTTTTCGGTATATTTGTTATAAAATTTAATAGTTTTTGGAAGAAGACGAAGTACTCGTTTTTTACCTGTCAACTCAGAGTGGAGGAAGCCGAGAGGTCTGTAAGGAAAGAACCTATTGGAACTTCGTAATCTCTGCCGAACCCTCAAGGGATCTTGCGTGATGATATAGATAGATAGATAAAACTCGCACAATACTAATTAGCCACCTAATTCGTTAACTCATCACGTTTGCAACTCCAGAAATTGGAGCCTCCGAGGGTCGTCTTGTGGTTACCAACGACTGCTTACACGTTGTTCGTATCTGTTTACATTATGTTTACATTTGTCCATCTAGTTGCTACTGGGTAAGGTCAGCACTGAAAGTAACTCAACATGATGAATGTTTTTAAATCCTTGGTAGGTACACACATCACTATTTAATTACACCGATTCTTTTAATGGAAAGCGAATTATCGTGTTCAATAAATTGAAGTGTTTTTCTGTTTGTAAATAATTTATTTTTAGACTAAAATTCTGTATTCATCATCATCATCTGAGCCTATACTTGTCTACTGCTGAACATAGGCCTCCCCAATCGCTTTCCAGCGTAAGCGGTCCGATGCCACCTGCATCCAACGACTTCCTGCGATTTTTACAAGATCGTCGGTCCATCTGGCAGGCGGTCGTCCCACGCTGCGCTTGCCAACACGTGGTCTCCACTCTAGAATCTTTCTGCCCCAACGCCCGTCCGATCTACGCGCTATGTGGCCCGCTCATTGCCACTTCAGCTTGCTAATCTTAAGGGCTATGTCGGTGACCTTGGTTCTTCTACGAATCTCCTCATTCCTGATTCGATCGCGTAGAGAAACGCCGAGCATAGCTCTCTCCATAGCTCGCTGAGCAACATTGAGCTTTTTTATGAGACGTATTGTAAGAGACCCATGTCTCTGATCCATATATGATCAAATTCTGTATTAGTTTATTTATTTATGGTCGGATTTAATATGAAACTCAAGGATAGAATTGCATACTATCAGTTGTATTGGTAGTAGGCAAATATAATCCTAAGGTTAAATATTAAAAAGGGGCGCTCGTAGCGCTGTGCGATCGCGGTGTTCTTCAGCCAAGGTTAAGCAGCGTTCGAATCAGTCGTTTGTGGCATTTACATATTTGAGCGTCTCCGTGCTTCGGAAGGCACGTTAAGCCGTTGATCCCGGTAACCACTTAATGTGGTAGTCGATAAGCCGAGTTGGAAGCCTTAAAGGCGGCTTGATAAGTTCCAACAGCAGGTGGCCACAAACCTGCCTCCACCAATCCGCATTGGGTCCGCGTGGTGGAGTAAGACCTAACCTGTCTCACCTCGATTTGTGAGAGAAGGCTTTTGTCCAGCAGTGGGCAGTATAGGCTGATATTATATTATTATTAAGTATTAAATTTGTAATGTTGCTTAAATTACCTCCATTGTGCTGGTCACACACTCCTCTTTGCAATTAAATCAACGTCACCGTCCAGCTGTTATATCGCGGCTTAAACAGAGCTCGATGACAAAGGAATAAGTGGAATCAAGTTTTCTGTTATAAAAATATAAGCTTGCCTTCTAACTAAAAAAAAAAACACCGTCACGCCTACATTCCCCAGAGTGGGTGGCAGAGGTGTACTGAGTACATCCACGTTTCGCCGACGATGTTAGGTCCCATGTAATAGGGGGCGAGCGTATTGCCATATATCGGGCACAATTCCAGACTCCGGACTCATACTGGGAATTTTCGTTAGAAAAACTACATTTGTCCGACCTAGGATTTGAACCCAGGACCTCGTGATCACAAAGCGATGCGCTTTGCCATCAGACCAACGAGGCGGTTCTTCTAACCTTCTAACTAAATAAGGAAATAAAGAATAGTCAAGTGTCCGAAAATTTTTGATAACCGCGTTCAGAAAATTGGAGTAAATTGACCGTCAACAATTTACTTAATTCCGTTTATTTAGCAGAAAAAAAGCATTTACCTATGAAATGTATTTAGATAATATAAGCTCGGTTAAGAAACTGTCCCATCGTTGGGCACGGGCCTCCTTTCAAACTGCGAGGGTTCCACCACGCTGGCCCATTGCGGGTTGGCGAACTTCACTCACCATCGAGAAACTCTTAGGCATGCAGGATTTTTCCTTTTACCGTTAAAGCAAGTGATAGTTAATTTTGACCCCTGACTTAGCAGTCAAACGGTCTAACCACTAGGCTATCACTGCTTTTTAATAAAAATAACTCCACTCTAAAGATTTACATCATATGAGGACTATACTAGATCGATCGATTTTGTAACTAGGTAAGTGTTTAATGTATTCAAGAAGGCATTAGGTATTTATAACGCGTTTAAATGGTTTTGTTTGTATTAAGATTCCGATTGTGGTTGTTAGATATCTTAGGTTTGTCTCGCGGCTCCGCCTGAGTTTAAGTGTACTAAAAAAGAGATCTGGGGGCGTAAGAACTTTTGTAGTGTTGCTGTATAACTTTGTCGATAGAAAGAGAGACATGGCTGTGACCGGTGGATAGCTCCATCTTTTTTTTACGGCAAAGTATGGTTATTATAATATTGCTTAAGGGATTGTGTTATCTCCCTTAATTTGATGAGTCTTAATCATAACAAGATAATTTAACCTTTCTAGTATTACGTATATTAAAGTAGCGAGTAGGTATGAAAGATAGTATCGGTGTAAAGATGAGAAAGGGTATGCTCCTGGTTCGGGCATATAGAAAGAATGTCAGAAGAAAGAATGACAAAACAGATATATAATGCGAAAGTGAAAAGATGTAGGTACCGGGGAAGACCTAGACTATCTTACCATGACCAAATAGATCGTGTCTTATCTGAAGGGCAAGTCAAGAGTCTCCGTAACCGGCGAGTGCGTATGAGACGAACTATGAGAGTGGAGGAAGCCAGAGAGGTCTGTCAGGAAAGAACCCGTTGGAACTCTGTACTCTCTGCCTACCCCGCGAGGGAGCTGGCGTGATGCTATAGATAGATAGATAGACGTATAATAAAGTGTATTTCCGGTTCGAACAAATCGATTTTAATCACACTGCTACACACATGCTATCCAAACGTGAAGGTACTGTCAAAATCGGCTGAATAGTTATGCGTAATGCCCGAACAAAAGGAGGGAGTAAATAATTATAAAGTATACGGAATGTTGATCTTCATTCCGATATCGGCCTTGAACCTATTCGCGCCTTTATTAAAAAGGCGACAACCCGATATTTTGCGAACGCGTCCAATCATAGAAATCCGCTAATCGTAGCCGCCGCCGACTACGAACCTAACTCCCCTCCTATCAATCAGCCGCTACCGCTGTCCGCGGCATGTTCTCATCGACTCTCCCGATGCCCTTACATCTCTTCTTTCGGATACAGATACCGCACACAGGATCAGACACCGACCTCGCTGACTAAGTCGAAGAATCCCTTTTCCGCCGGCCGGTGCAGAGCACCACGACAGGGACACCATGTATACGCCCTCCCCCATAGCGACTGCCCAAGCCGAGGCCGTTCCTCCTTGAGGCGCCCTTGAGCTAGTTGCCCCCTTGCCTTTCTGGCTCGAGCGTAGTGAAGCTGTAAAGGCTCCGCGGCCAACAGCGTAGATCCTTCACACAGCCGCACAAAAAAAATTATAAAGTATTTAAAAATGCAATGATTGCGCTTATTTACTATTTCGCTTAGATCCGATAATTGATTTGAGGCTATTGCCCGGAATCCGTGATTAGATGTAACTATCGCCACCTGTCAGTTTCAGCGTAAACTACTAACATGAATGGCTGCGATACTACAAAACAAGGAATGGCGCGAAAATGTATGCCTTTGTCTCTTTTTTTTTCGTGTTCCAAATTTTACGTACCAATATCAATTTGACGTTGGAAATAAATGACGAGTGCTTGGCAATTGAACCTTTAATTTATAGGGCAACGATTTTATATTGCAATCAAATGTGGTTTATATTTTTTTCATCGCATTATAGAATATCTTCGACCAAGTTGATTTGTTACTTTTAGTGTTTACATATTCGAAAATTGTAGCGCTCGTTTTTTTTATGAATACGTATTTTTTCATGAGGATGTTCTTAACGATATTTCTGAGTACTTATTTAATATTTGTCAACCACGAAAATGCTGCACATTATTTTTGTTTTATCATTCATGCACTAGTTTGTGAAAGTAAATATCCATTTTGCGATCCAACACTGGCCCGACCCTTGGATTCTTGTTTACTTTTCAACATTTATTAACAAAGTTCACATTTCTAACGGACAAACTTTTAGTATTATAAACATACGTTAGGATACCCAGAACAGGTCTGATTTGTAATATTCTCTATACACTTAGCGTGGGATGAAACCGGTTTCAATTCCTTTCAACTGTATCGTATATAAGTAATACTTCTATACGAACCCAAAGTGGTAATGCCTACTAACGTCATCTGTAAGTTTCAGCTACTCGATAAGAGATGGCGCTGCCGGTAGGTTGCATGAGGCTTGCTTGTTTTGTATTGATTAGAGTTGAGCAACTAATATGGAAAACGTTTTGCGATAAATATAATATTTAATTTTGTTAATAACTAAGTGTTATGTTTTAATGTTGCAATGTTTGCATAATGTAACTATAAAATTAAATAGTCTTTGCGAGAAATGCTACACAACGTGTGATATACTTTAATATATCAGTTCCTCTGTTGGGGCCTATAGTCTGCCGTTTTAGTTATTTAACTATAGGTAAACAACAAAACCTATTTAATTTTAAATATAGTTTTAAAAGGAATTATTTTTTTTCATAAGAAATAAGAATTGATCTAATACGGCAAAATGACATTTAAAAAAATATTATTTATGATTTGTTTAAATTTAGTTACTATGACTATAGGTAAATTGCAAGCATTTCGTTGTCTATTGTGCTTTGTTCTGACCACATGCCTTTTTCTTAGCAAATGTCATTTTCGTACATTTTTTCTGTTTTCTCTTTGTGAAGTCAACTTCTCAACATATACTACACATATAATAAATTTGCAAGTTTGTATGTTTGGATGTGTGTTACTCAACCACGCAAAAACGGGTGAACGGATTGGGACGAAATTTGGCACACAGATAGTTTGTTACCTGGATTAACACATGATACTTTTAATCCCGGAAAATTGTAAGTTTCCTGACTAAAGTCAACGCGGATGAAGTCGCGGGCAGCGACAATTCGGATATAATTCTTTGGTATTTCGACGGACAAATTAGCGCAGTGGTTAAGAGCTTTAGCCGCTCCGCCCACTGTCTAATAGCCGCGGGTTCGATTGCCGTACGGGACAAATCTTTGTGTGATCCACAATTATTTGTTCCGGTCTGGGTATTCGTGTATGTGAATTTTATCTTTGTAAACGCACCCACGACAGGGGAATAAAATCATAGTGTGGGGCTACGTTTTAATAAAAAAAAATCACTTACCTGCGCTGCATATCACTATAATACTTTTCACTTAAGATGGGTAATTACAGTTCTAATTGCCAAACGAAATGAATTTTTAATTCGATGGTGTTAAGGCATAAAACCATAAGTATAGAAACGGGTCATGCCTCTTATTGCCATTGAATAAAGTATAATTTTCTTTGACACTTACAAATGTCACAGTACCCATCCTTCATGAAAAATACTATACTATTGATTCAGTTTATCTAGCCGTGTTCAAAGTATAATATTGATCGTTCTGCGATACTAATGTTTATATGGAACCTTACTTATCTTGTAAGTTTACAGATATACGTTTAGTGGGTGGTGTTCTGTAATTTAATATATTTTATTGTTTATTTTGCGTTTCGTAATCAGTTTTCATGGTATCAGTAAAGAAAAATGTATGAATGTCTTTTTTTTTAAACATAGCCCCACTAGGACTTATTCCTGTATCGTGGGTGCGTTTACAAACATGAAAATTCACATACACATACCCAGACCGAAACAAATAATTGTGGGTCACATAAAGATTTGTCCCGTCCGGGAATCGAACCCGCGGCTATTAGACACAGTGGGCGGAGCAGCTTAAGCTTATAACCACTGCGCTAAATCGAATGTATCGAAAGAGTTGGAGGAAGAAACTTAAATTGTTGTCGTAGAGACGCTCGTAGTGCTGTGCGACCGCGGTGTTCTTACCGATCACCAAGGTTAAGCAGCGCTTGACTCGGTCGGCCTGAGATGGGTGACCGTTTGTGGCATTTTCATATCCGTGTGTCTCCGTGCTCCGGAAGGCACGTTAAGCCGAGTTGGAAGCCTTAAAGGCGGCTTGATAAGTCCAACAGCGGGTGGCCACAAACCTGCCTCCACCAATCCGCACTAGGTCCGCGTGGTGGAGTATGACCTAATCTCTCTCACTTCGATTTGTGAGAGAAGGCATTTGCCCAGCAGTGGGCAGTATAGGCTGATATTATTAACCTTGTAATCTAGTCGTAGACATACTCTATGATTGCTCGAGTGTGTTTAGTTGTGAAGCGATGGCAGATGACATCTGTCAGATGACGAATCACCGATGACAAATAGTCGATGTAAGATGGCGGACGGTGCTGCGTTGGTACTCTATTAGCAATGGGGTAAGCGCTCGGACATATCGCGGAGCAGCTAACCTCACTGCATTCCAAGTGACCTAATTACCGGGCGAGACCCCAGTGTTATTTTAAGATTTCCTCATATGTTAGGCCACCATGCGGACGACTCTGAAAACTTTGATAAATCCACCGCTATCAGCATTGAAACGGCCATCCAGAAAACCTAAGCGCCGTTATGTATTACGCCTAAATTTGCCCAGCGGAGTAGGCAGAAGTATGCTGTGGTGTACACAACTGTACTGTGTATTGCCGTCAAAGTGTGTTTATTTATTGATAAACTTACTTATACTTACTTCTGTTGTGTTTCTTCTTCTCCTGTTAACACCATCACGACTATACGAGGTGTAACAACACATACACATACCCAGACCGAAACAAATAATTGCGGGTCACACAAAGATTTGCCCCGTGGGCGGCTTAAGCTCAATGACCAATGCGCTACATCGTCCGTCTTGACTCTTGACTTGCCCTTCAGATAAGACACGGTCTATTTGGTAATGGTAAGTTGGTCTAGGTCTTTCCAGGTACTTTCTTTATTATCATAAATAAATTAATATCAGTCACCATTCTTACCTCAGTATAGTAATTAATTACATATACCTACGTTCAGTATAAGTAATGAGGTAAGCACTGTGTAATTTCCTATATGCAATGCACGTCACTGAATGCCATACGCGCTTGAGGAATATTCTTGAAGCGGGTATGGCAGAGATGTTATGTGTACACTCTATTGCCATTATACCGGCTACAATGTCAGACTTCAAAATGATACAGGCTCAATGTGGCACCATTCTAAGCCGCTTCCATATGACTATAGTATGTTTTTGTGTGTGTGAATGATCTACGCTTTTGGCCGCGGGGCCTTTACAGCGTCACCGGACAAAACTATAGCATGTTTGTTGCCGAAACACTAAGAAGAAGCTGAATGTAAATCAGGGTTAACACTCAATTGCATCTGACATGCACCTTAACACGATTACAAAACGCAACGACACCGGTTGACGTGTTATGTCGGCCATCTTGTCCGGTTACCCGCCAATTGGATGATTGCGCGGGAGTGGCCGACGCCACGTTTGTGTCAAGGTGACATATTGATTCTGATCTCACTATTGTTTTGCAACGATAGCACAAATAGTGTTATGACATGCATTTTCTAATTAATAATATGCTAATGAATTTAACTAATCCATATTAATGTACTTCTGCGTAATTGCGTGCGTATTATATGAAGTTACGTTTTGATTATGTGAGAAAAACGACGCGCGGCTCGCGCTCGTTTATATTTTGTCTAATTTACACAATATCTTTATAAATTAGTGTTTAAGTATTATTCTGATGTATAAGTTATATTAAAGCAGTGATAGCCTAGTGCTTAGAGCGTTAGACTGCAGAATTAGAGGTCTCGGGTTCAAACCTAGGCACGCGCCTCTGTCTTTTCGAAGGCATGGCGTATTAAAAATAACTATCACTTGCTTTAACGGTGAAGGAAAACATCGTGAGGAAACCTGCTTACCTAAGAGTTTCTCGAAGGTGTGTGAAGTTCGCCAACCCGCACTGGGCCTGGCTAATTAATTTTTACCTAACTCCACTTAAAAGTTTTACTTTAATTATGTTACATGTTTTATGATCATACAATTAAGGCAAGTATTAAGCCAAATAGTGTCAAAACATCTTTAGACAAACATACACATGTTTACAAATATCTGGGGGCGTTTTGTCTAAATAAGCTCGAAAACATAACAAACACATTAGCGCCCAGTTCGTATGTACTTTGCTCAAGTGAAATATGTATTTAGGACCGTAGGCGTCTTTGTTGCTTAAATTTGGGTTTAAAAGAGGGGGTGGATTACGTATATATGGATACTGAAACAAGTTCGATAGAAAACTTTTATTGAGGTATTTCGAAGTGTATAGACAAGTAAAATCCCCTTTGATGATGTTAAGGAGGAGGTAAAACTTATATTAGTCTGAAAGATTTAAAACGGCGTAAGCATTACCCCCGTTAGGTATAAAAAAATTGGTCACTCAGGTCTCGAAAATTGATTTATTCGTACCATACAAGGTTTGCACCCTCATCTACACCGAGAGAACCCAACACCCTGTACTTATCAAGCTGCTAAGTAGGTATGCCCCTTTTATTTTATTGTTTTTTAGAAGTTATTTATCTTGGCCACTTGGATAGCAATTGACAATCATATTAAAGCTTTGCTAGACAACATGAAGAGACATAGAAGAGCTATAGAAGTATAAGGTTAGGGAAGATTGTAACTACGCTCAAGAGCGTAGAGTTTACGCTCTTAAGCGTAGTTGAGGTAAGAGGTCAAAATATTATCGATCACCTTCAGTTAAGTCTCATTCGCACGATAGCTTTCAACAATATTGATTGAGGCAAGAAAAACAGAAGTTAGAGAACGTTGACTATTAATTTTAAGGGGCATCTCCAATTCTCGCGCCAAATTGAACTCTGTTCAATGCTGTACTCATGGCTTCATGCGGCAATAATATCCGACTAATATTATGAACGCGAACATTTGTAAAAATGGATGCATAAATGTTTATTATTCTTTCATACAAGAACTACTGAACGGATTGTTACGAAACTTAACAGTAATATAACTTCTACAACAATACAATATTAGCCCTGTTAAAAAACTCTCCCACCGTTGGGCTCGGGCCTCCTCTCAAACAGAGAGGGTTAAGGCCATAGTCCACCACGCTGGCCCAGTGCGGGTTGCAAACTTCACACACCTTCGAGAAACTCTTAGGCAGGCAGGTTTTCTCACGACGTTTTTTCCTTCACCGTTAAAGCAAGTGATAGTTTATTTTTAATACGCGCATGCTTTAAAAATATTACGTGACAATATTATTTGTATTTACAACAACAGCATAGTAAGACAGCGAGTAGGTATGAAAGATAGTATCGGTGTAAAGATGAGAAAGGGCATGCTCCGTTGGTTCGGGCATATAGAAAGAATGCCAGAGGAAAGAATGACAAAACAGATATACAATGTGAAAGTGGAAGGATGCAGGTACCGGGGAAGACCTAGACTATCTTACCACGACCAAATAAACCGAGTCTTATCTGATGGAAAAGTCAAGAGTCTCCGTAACCGGCGAGCGTGTATGAGACAAACTATGAGAGTCGAGGAAGCCAGAGAGGTATGTAAGGAAAGAACCTGTTGGAACTCTGTACTCTCTGCCTACCCCGCAAGGGATCTGGCGTGAGGTTATAGATAGATAGATAGATAGATTATTTGTATTTAAATATGAACAACTGAAAACTTGCCAGTAATACAAAAATAATTAAATAAAACCAATCAGCCAATAACCCCAAGGTTCACGTCCATTACCAATTTTATTTGGTACCGCTGTGACTATCGAAAGGTGAAGGTCTTAGTAAAATCGAAATGAAACAGTCGATAATTATAATTCGCATTCATAAACACGGCGTTAAAACTTACTATAAAAACAAACAAATCGCCGGTTACCACGCATACACAAAATTGTAGTAAATGATTTCATCATGATAAAAGTAAACAATTTAATATTTTGACTTTGACTGCCTCGTTGGTCTTGTGGCAAAGCGCATCGCTTTGTGATCACGAGGTCCTGGGTTCAAACCCTAGGTCTGGGGACCGGACGGGGCAGGGGACGGGTCTATTGCCATATACCGGGCACAATTCCGGACTCCGGACTCGTACTGGGAAGTTGTCGTTGGAAAAACTACACTTGTCCGACCTAGGGTTTTAACCCAGGACCTCGTGATCACAAAACGATGCGCTTTGCCACTAGACCAACGAGGCAGTCAAAGTCAAAATATTAAATTGTATACTTTTGTCATGATGAGATCATCCATTACAATTTTGTTTATGCGCGGTAACCGGCGATTTGTTTATTTTTATAGTAAGTTTTAACGCCGTGTTTATGAATGCGAATTATAATTATCGACTGTTTCATTTCGATTTTACTAAGACCTTCACCTTTTGATATTCACAGCGGTACCAAATAAAATTGGTAATGGACGTGAACCTTGGGGTTATTGGCTGATTGGTTTTATTTAATTATTTTTGTATTACTGGCAAGTTTTTAGTTGTTCATATTTAAATACAAACACAACAAAAAATATTGTCACGTAATATTTTTAAAGCATGCGCGTATTAAAAATAAACTATCACTTGCTTTAACGGTGAAGGAAAAAACATCGTGAGGAAACCTGCCTGCCTAAGGCCTCGGACACGAAGTCAGCGGGAGCGGGGCGGCGGCAAGGGGAGCGACGCGTTTCAATGCATACATTTATATGGAACTGGCCTCGAAGGCAGCGCCGCGGGGAGCGGGCGGCGAGCGGCGTACGAGCGGTGCGTACCAATCTAGCGGTGCCCGCGCGTCTGCATTGACGTAGAGTTGTGTTGTAGTATTCTTTTTTTTGCTTTTTAACAACCGAAGTTTCAAAATGCCCGCCGACGTGTTGGATCAAATAATTACAATGATTTTTCATAGAATTTAATTTGATAGATTTGCTTCCTCGCCCGGTTTTAAGAATTTACATCTTTTTTTGCCCACAATAAAAAAAAAACAGGCCACTCTCCGCGCCGCCGCCGCCGCCGCCCCGCTCCTGCTGACTTCGTGACCGAGGCCTAAGAGTTTCTCGAAGGTGTGTGAAGTTCGCCAACCCGCACTAGGCCAGCGTGGTGGACTATGGCCTAAACCCTCTCAGTATGAGAGGAGGCTGGTGCCCAACGGTGGGAAAGTTTCTTAACAGGGCTAATATTATTATTATCATATTATATATTTTTGTGATAGATACTGCGATATAAACATTTATTAAAAATCGCATGGTCGATTATAAGAATACAAATATTAATCTATTCAATTATTCATTAAAATAAGTACAAGCATCTTACTATGTTATCCGAAATAAAATATAAATTAAGCATATTTGATGGTTTGTCTGAATTAAGTTGAGATCTGTGCATTAAGCGAAACGAAATAAGACGATTATTATTTAAAAAATCTGCTTCTATTATAGTCATTTACGACTCTTTGGCAATAAGACAATCTAAGAAAATCAAAAGACCTCGATTACTCACGGTATTCTAATTATCCGACTTTAATATCTAAATATTAATAAGTAATTTAATTATCACTCGTATATTCTATTATTGATCACGAACTATGAGAGTGGAGGAAGCCAGATAGGTATGTAAGGAAAGAACCTGTTAGAACACTGTACTCTCAGCCTACCCCGCAAAGGATCTGGTGTGATAATATAGATAGATAGATATTCTATTATTCGATATTTACAATCAACCCGCGATATAAAAGGATTTAAATGCTCCAACACTTGGCTATCTTAAAATCTCAATTTCCAATTTAAAAGTGAAATCCGAATGCGGAAATCGAAATGAACTCGATTATGGCGATATCGATTTCCATATCGATACTGAGAATGACCGGCTAATGTAATTAAAACCTGCGTCATCTAACCCAGTCCTTATGGAATTTTTTGTTTGGTTGGCTAGGGGATGTTTGACGTCACTGTTTTTTAGTCGATTATGGAATTATCAATATGCGGTTTTTGAGTAAGAGCATACAGGAATTCAGTTTTGCTTCTGTGTTTTGAAATAAGTTTAACATATATTATAGTGATTTTATTTTATTGGAGTGTTTTGAAATACGCTAGACAAAAACTATTTCTCTTCTGTTCAATAAAACCTTACGTCTAGATAAGTTGTACATCAATCAATCAATCAGCCTATCGCAGTCCACTGCTGGACATAGGCCTCTCCTAACACGCGCCATTGCACACGGTCCTCCGCCTTCCGCATCCAGTCTGTCCCAGCGACCTTTTTGAGGTCGTCGATCCATCTAGCTGGGGGCGGTCCTACTTTACGCTTACCAAGTCGCGGTCTCCACTCTAGGACTCGTTTGCTCCATCGGTCGTCGGTCCTTCTGGAGATGTGACCAGCCCATTGCCACTTTAGCTTACTGAGTTTGCGAGCTATGTCCGTAACTTTGGTTCTTTGTCGGATTACCTCGTTACGAATTTTATCCTTCAAAGAGACGCCGAGCATAGCTCGCTCCATAGCCCGTTGTGCGACTTTAAATTTGTGGACCAGTCAGGACCCACTGTGAGTGTCCACGTCTCGGCCCCGTAGGTCATAACAGGTAGGACGCATTGGTTGTACACTTTAGTCTTCAGGCATTGCGGTATAGGCGAAGAGAAAACGTGACGTAGTTTGCCAAATGCTGCCCAACCCAATTGGATCCTGCGATTGAGTTGTACATAGTATATGGAAATTTTATCAAAGTATGGTGGTTCTATTGTGACAGCTGGTGATGAATAACCTCAATATTCTGGTCATATTCATTGATGTCGTAGTATTTCTATGTATCTATTTATCTATATCATCACACCAGTTCCCTTGCACGGTAGGCAGAGAGTACAGAGTTCCAACAGGTTCTTTCCTTACAGACCTCTCTGGCTTCCTCCACTCTCATACATCGTTCGTCTCATACACGCTCGCCTGTTACGGAGACTTGCCCTTCAGATAAGACACGGTCTATTTGGTCATGGTAAGATAGTCTAGGTAATGTTTCTACTCCACAATATAAAACAAACAAACAACAAAAGCAGCAGTTACAAAAACAGAGAAAGAATAAGCTACAATGAGTTTACTTCGTACAGTACAATTCGGTGTGAGCTGTGTCAAAAATGATTTGGCTCACCAAGTGCTGGAGGGGAAAGGATTCAAGCTTTTGGTTTGAAATCTCTGCTAATATTATCGTTATAAATTTAAATACTCCTTCATTTAATTCAGCTCCTTCGTTAAATTCTCTCTTCATCACCATCAACAAATAAGTCTTTAATATCACAAGGTAAACGACCGCAAGTAATACCGAAAATTACATAAACCTTTCAAGTTCGCGAAATAGTCATTTAAAATAAATTAAGTATCTCATTTATCACCGCTGTCAGGAACCGGCCACGGTCTTGTCGCAGAGGAATTAATTAATGAACACTTCACTGATCTCTTCTTTGATCGATCGAACTAGGTTAAACTTATTGGTTACAAAGTGAAAAGGATATTTTTTGGGATTGAGTTATTTAGCTACATCGTGTTCAGTATTATGTTAACAAATGTGAGCTAAGGTCCACATTGTTGGTAAAGGACATTGTCAAAAATTCCCCAGAACCAACAAAATTTTGAACCATGCCATTATTGTTTATCTTTTATATTAAAATAATGTCAAATATCCGTATCTAACAGACAATTTGTAATCCAAAAAGTCGCCAACATCTTTACCGAATGTCAACACACAATATAACCTCATATGTATTAATGGCTACTGAATTATAACCTTAAAATCTAAAACTTTTTGTGCAATACGGCAATTCTCCCGCTTGTCCTTATAATAATAAATGCCTTAAGAGAATTAATGGGTGATTTGAAATCATACAAGTATTTTATCATTGCTGTTGGTTCTGAGGCAAATCATGTTTGGGCGCAGTCCTGTCCTTTATTTTTATCTATCTATATCATCTCGCCAGCTCCCTCGCGGGGTAGGCAGAGAGTACAGAGTTCCAACAGGTTCTTTCCTTACATACCTCTCTGGCTTCCTCCACTCTCATAGTTCATCTCATACACACTCATTTATATCGTTAATTATAATTCCCCTTTATACTTCCACAACTGTCGATTCTCAACAAATAAGACAAATACATGTTGTCTGCCTCGTTGGTCTAGTGGCAAAGCGCATCGCTTTGTGATCACGAGGTCCTGGGTTCAAATCCTAGGTCGGACAAATGTAGTTTTTCTAACGAAAGATTCCCAGTATGAGTCCGGAATCTGGAATTGTGCTCGGTATATGGCAATAGGCTCGCCCCCTATTACATGGGACCTAACATCGTCGGCGAAACATGGGTGTACTCAGTACACCTCTGCCACCCCCTCTGGGGAATATAGGCGTGACGGTGGGCCCCTTTTTGCTGTAAACAAACTCGGCACGGTGCGATATCTTCTAGAATGATCGTGTAATGGTATTCTATATTCCAATGGAGTGCCATTAAACGATAATTCCACGAGGTTATTGCAACGCGCTGCGTTACGTGTTTTATTGGTCATAGCAAATAAGGGCCACATAGTAAATTGCGTAAATAAACATCGATAGGGAAAAATCATAATGAATCCAACCTTATTAGGAAAATTTCCAGACGCTTGTACTAGTAAATACGGTTATCTATGGTAAATAAAACGCGTATAAGCAGATGTCATTTTGCAGTAACATCTCAACGAACATAAAGATACAACTGAAACTGAAGCTTAATGTCTCATAGTTTAAGTTTAAAATGCAGCAAGACATTGGTTTTGATAAACGTTTTATTGCATATCAATCGAACCCAAGGTGTCGACAGCTACAGATAAAGATAGTAAACGAGATAGGATAACGTCACTAACAATCTTTCCTGATGTAGCAATGTCGGCAAGATTTATTGGTAATGATGGTAATTCTTTTAGGGAGAATTCTTGGAAGCTTGTTTTAAATCGCAGTAACTGATCCCCTGATCCCAGTTTGGAAGTAAAGAAAGAAGTAGAACATAAATTTACGTTTGAGTTTAATTTCGTTTGGTTTCAACATAGTCAAATTCAACAAAATTGTTGGTCATGTATAATACATTTGGTTGCCTTAAAATCTTTTCTAGTTTATTATTATTAAATCTTAGGATATTTGGTAACATGGTGCTCGAATCTAAAATCCCACCAAACAATTATTTCCGAATTAATTTTTGTTTACGTCTCAATCAAAGTGAAGATTTGTTTCGAATCTGCTGATTAATTTGATTTGATATCTTCCAATCGTATTACCTAGAATTTGAATTGCGCTATCACTTGAACTGTTGATGTTTAGAAAATCGTAATTATTTCAGTACCTTACGCTGTTTTTGAGATTGATAAATCTTATTTAAAGATTTTGTTTTCCGTTGCTAAATGCTAAACGTTGACAGCATTCTATCTCTTTCGGGATGTTTAGTGTAGTATGACTTTTATGTATGCACTATATAAGTATTGACACGTATAAATTACTCCTACAATAAATAAATTACTCCGGGCTTCAAATTATTATAACTATTTAGATAGTATTTATATTTGAAGCATCAATATACGTCGAGACAAAAAGTCAGGTTGATTTGACTCTATCTGCCAATTCATTGCTCTATTATTTTCTGATGGAACAATTTGCAAAATGTGTCTCCGTTTTATTTATAAGCCCTTAATTTACCACATAGTCATAGTAGTAAAATTAAATTCACACTTCTACGGAAGAAGGCCCCAAATCCAGCATATGCTTTTCAAAAATAGTTTCAAAGAGATTATGTAACAGACAATTTTTTACATGGTTAGTTTAAACCAAACAAGACTCTTACGTGTCCATGTCACCCTAACGTCACTCACAAGTAACACACCAAGGTTAGGAGAGAACCCCACAGTCCAAGAATAGACTCGAGTCCACTCCACGCGGCTAGAATGAAAATTGAAACGAAGTTTATACAACAAATTGTATTACGGTCTTTGTGATTAATGTTTTAATTTGTTTAGCTTCGAGATGTGGAAATCCAATCCGAGTTATATTCTGAATGTAATTTGTATCTTTTAATGGACATCAATGTTCTACGTAAATTATATATTGATTTATCTGTGTTTGTGCTTCTTTTACTGTAACATGTTTAATCCTTGTTGGAATCTTTAATGCTTATATTGCATCCTAAGACGTAAGGCGACAGTCTATAGATTTAATATCTAAAATGCAAACTATACTTTTGGTAGCATCTTCATATGTAATAACTTTACAGTTGTTTAAATTTTACCTAGAATTACATATGAGATCTAACATAAAACTTATCAATCAACGTTCATCTACTCATTGAGAACTTATGTTGTAAACTACTTCGTGTAAGTTCTTTTCAATCTTCATCCTCAATTCATCGTCGTTTATCCAAGTCCTTACGTCACAACAGAGGGCCTATAATTCGAGAGCTCGTTTTAAACTCGAGGTTGCCAAGGCCAGTTACCGGACAGCGCCAATTATCCACTGGAGGCGAGTGGACACCACGACGTCGCCTCGTGTCGTTTAGGATATATGGATTGATTACTGGATCCGTGTTGGGATTATGGTTACTTGATACTATTATTAAACTAATTTTGGCCTTGAGTAGGTTCTGTTCCTGAAGGTGAGGTCATTAGCATGTTTGCAATGAAAATAATGGGTTTAAGGTTTTTAAATGTCAAATGATTCTTTTTTCGAAATATCACCTACTGTACCAGGCACACATACGATGAATCCCTAACCCTAAATCTGATTGTGTACACTGCCAGTAAACGTGAAAACATTGGCGCAGAAAGCTCACACGGGCAACATTAGGAAACACATTCTTTAGGAGACTAAGCCTGCCCTGCCCTACATATTCCTACCACCATAACTCCTATAAGTCACGATCCACAATGGTCTTCATCGATGACATAAGGTTTGAACTTCAGTTGTAAGGTTTGAGCTTCGGGTTGTATCTGGAATTGAGCAACACTGCGTTACAAATGTGTGAGTACTGGACGCGCACACTTACTTATGCGGCCGTTAACATGATGTAATTAACACGCGCAGGCGCCTTTACTTTTTTTTTTTTTTTTTTTTTTTTTTTTTTTTTTTTTTTTTTTTTTTTTTTTTTTTAAACGTAGCCCCACACTAGGATTTATTCCTGTGTCGTGGGTGCGTTTACAAACATGAAAATTCACACACAAATACCCAGACCGGAACAAATAATTGTGGATCACACAAAGATTTGTCCCGTGCGGGAATCGAACCCGCGACTATTAAACACAGTAGGTGGAGCGACCTAAGCTCTTAACCACTGCGCTAAATCGTCCGTCACGTTACTAGTATCCTGTACAAGCGTCATTAGGATCTATACTAGTAATTAGTACATTCAGTACAACTGGTAGTACTCTTATATTAAACTTGTATGTGTAACAAAAATTTTAGTGACTGGGTTAATAGAATAAATTTTAGCACTCAAAGCATCTCGAAATATTTAAGAATGCAGACTCTGGATTAGTTTCATTGGACCGCTTAAGCATAATAAATAATTAGCGGCTAGCTATCTATGTACTGCAAGTAAAATGTTACTTGCAGTAAGTAATAGTTAATGAACTATTACTTAAATTTGTATTTCATTGACACAACTTTTAAATTGTTGTAACTCTGCGCTCGGTTTTAAATTCAAGTAATAAAACCTGAGGATACTTTTACTGAGTTTTTAATTGATAGGTACATACACTCATGCCTATATTCCAGGCATCCGCCAATTCCCTAAGGAATTGGTTCAGGAAGTGGCGTATTGAGGTGAACCCGGACAAGAGCGCTGCGGTGTTCTTCTCCAGAGGTGCCACCCCGCGCCACTCCCTGCGCCGCCCTAGAAGTAATCTCGGCCAAGTGACCATGTTCGACCGACCCATTCCCTGGGTCAAAGAGGTCAAATATCTAGGGGTCACCCTAAACAGTACCATGTCCTTCGGCCCGCACATCAAGCGGGTCCGTCACCGAGCATCATTTGTGCTCGGTCGTCTCCATTCGTTAATCTGCAAGCGGAGTAAAATGTCCCTTAGAAATAAGGTGACACTTTACAAAACTTGCGTTCGACCCATCATGACTTATGCGTGTGTTGTGTTCGGGCATTCGGCCCCCTCTCACATCGATAAACTCCAAGTGGTTCAAAACCGCTTCCTCCGTAAAGCCGTAGGAGCCCCCTGGTTCGTACGGAACGTCGACCTCCACTCCGATCTAGGTCTCGAACCTATTCGCGCCTTTATTAAAAAGGCGTCAACACGTCACTTCGCGAACGCATCTACCCATGCGAATCCGTTAATCGTAGCCACCGCCGACTACGATCTCCCCCCCGACCCCTGCCGCCACCGCCGGCCGCGACATGTTCTCACCGACCCCCCCGATGCTTTGTCATCCCTTCTTTCCGCTCAGAATACGGGCGACGACGACGACGTAGTAGTAGATCCCCTCCCATAGCCGGCGGTTGACCGGTGCACTTAGTAGTGCACCCGTCCCCCTACAGCGACTGTCCCAACCGAGGGCGCCTTTTCGAGGCGCCCTCGAGTATGTCGCCTCTTGCCCTTCTGGCTGGCTAGAGCGTAGTGGTTGCACGCTCGCCTTTAAGTCCGGTGAAGCTGTAAAGGCCTCGCGGCCAACAGCGTACATCATTCACACACACACACACACACGCCTATATTCCAATCGGGACAGAGACTGCAGTTCGCCTCATGCTAGGATTCTGACATACGTCTTTAGTATCGTCCATTCTGTGCATTTAGAGCGCTATGCTCCCATTGATGGATCTAGAACGAATTTATAAATCTCTAAAAGGTATACTACTGATCCTAAATTTGTCCCTCTCTATAGCTGTGACCCTTTCTAACTATAAAGATAAAGGAAGCTTCTAAGTCTGAGAAAATTTAACAAGTTATCAAGAATACAAGCAATTTTACTAAAATACGATGGTGTTATTACCAATAAGCTTATACTTACTACTCATCGCATTGGGACTGTAAATATATATTCAAAAATCGTTGTACTAAGTTCACCTCTGCCTGTGTCTTCGGGGTTGCCAGTCTCAGAGGTACGTTCAACTTTTTTGCTCAAAGAACATTGTACACAATCATGTTACCCACACCCGTCTGATTGTATCTGAAGTTTCTATTATTTGTCTTTCGGAATAGAAATGTCGCGGTGTTATGCGAGACGAAATTGTATATTACACTCGTATTACTCGCACTGATGGTTGAGATAAAAGAGTTTTATCTGAATTTTCGTCACATACATACATATGTTCAAAGATATATGAACGAGTAGGTGACATTTAATTGTTACAAACAGAAATATATTATGATTGAAAAATAAAAAAAACCTCTTTACAGTAGTAATTATTTCTGCATCGTGGAGTTGCTTACAAACATATTATTACACTCATGCACGAGTAGCAAAACAATCAACCACCTTCACTTATTTATTCCTGTGCTTTTCCTCGGACTATTATACTAGGTCAAAAATACTAAGATAGATTGGTGACATAAATAAGTGCGCAGACAGACTACCTAGCCAAAATTGGATCAGGATAGGGATAATGAGAGCTAAGAGAGTGTAAGCCGAAGATCTGCAGCTGCAGCAACGCAAATGATGTATGGGACATCGTAAAATATTTTGATCTGTTCTAAGACTCCGACCCTTATCACCGGGTAATATTCCAGTTTTGTAGATGTATGTATAATGAATAAAACGACACATGTGATATGACCTGTTAAGAACATACTTTGGTCTCAATAATGAGGAATCAGCATATTATATGAGGTGATATTTCCAAGGCACAGAAGCCCTACAAATTTCGACACGAGTAGGTACACAAAAATCATTTCCTACCGAACAAACACGGTCCCTCTCGGTCATCTCCCGTGCGAACTGCAAACGTCAATTAAGCAACCCTCCTCCTTCCTAGTGCGGTTTGTAGGTTCGAGGCTCCGGCCTAATTGGATCACACAGTTTTTATTGGCCATTCGACTTTTGTGAGAATCAAAGTATTAGAACTCCTGGTCATTGAAGAGTAGGGAGTCAAAATTTTGGGGGATTAGTCGTATTAAGACAAAGTTTGGTATAGTTGCTTGTTTAGTGGCACACCGCCACTCCTTCTCATAGATTTGTACCTCTGACTAATTAAAGAGTTGATACTCTTTATGAACACTGATTGATAATCAATGTTACGTACATACCTCCTCCCAATACGCCACGGTTGTTTTTCACTCGGTTTGTCATGACTAAGCGTCGTGACCACTACGATCAAGATCTTCCACCAGATCTCTCCAGGTTTTCGGCATTCAGACTGTTTGAAGTTTGGGATTTCCGCTTGTACATACTCTCAAATAATCATAAACAATATAAAAAGATGGATTTAACTTGTTTCCGTCAAACAATTTGTTTAATTGGAGTTATGTAGATTGCATTTGATCATCCTTATAAATACGAGATTACTATCTATCTACCTATATCATCACGCCAGATCCTTTGCGGGGTGGGCATAGAGTACAGGGTAGTAGAATTTTACTAGTAGCTGCAAAAAATATAATAAGTTTTCAATTTATTTCAAAAGACTTCAAGCATGTGGCTATAAAATAGAGCACTAGGTAGGGTTTGAATAAGAAATATTACCTAGTCTTGTGCAAGAATAATGGTATCGTAAAGAAATATGCACTGCGGGCAACCTTAAATAAAGACAAGTAGCGGAAGAAACTTTTGTACTTGGTTTTTATTTGGGTATTGAGGGTAGTTAATACCAAAGTTGAGGATAGTCGTAATTCCCATCGTAGTCGTAAGAGCCCCTTCAAATTAAAAAGTTCTTACCAAGCCCACTAACAAGAATTGAATTGAAAGTTGTTGTTTGTTGTGGAACTGCGATGTACGATAAGCCGTATATGTATGTACTTATAAAAGCATGTTGTTAAGACCAGTATCCTAAAAGAATAGTCACAGGTGTCTAGGCGACCACCAAAGTTATCACATACAGCAGCAGGATAGGAACTCAACCTATTATTACGACAGGCGCCTCAATATAAGTAGTAATAAATTACCTTCTTTACTAGCTTTTGGTGACGCTCGTAGCGCTGTACGACCGCGGTGTTCTCAGCGATCACCAAGGTTAAGTAGCGTTTCACTCGGTCGGCCCGAGATGGGTGACCATTTGTGGCATTCTCATATTCGAGCGTCTCCGTGCTTCGGAAAGCACGTTAAGATGTTGGTCCCGGTTATCACGTAAATTGGTAGTCGTTAAGCCAAGTTGGAAGCTTGATAAGTTCCAACAGCTGGTGGCCACAAACCTGCTTCCGCCAATCCCCGCTGAGACCGCGTGGTGGGGTATGACCTCATCGCTCTCACCTCGATTTGCCCAGCATTGGGACAGTATAAGCTAATATTATTATTACTAGCTTTAAGACACCAATTAGAATCAGCAGTATAGTAAAGATACCCGGTAACTAACACGTAGTCATAGCCATTTTCATAACAAGGTCTTATACTGTAGAAACTAACAGATATTTTAAATTATCTTGTGTTTCTCATTTGCTAACTAAACAACATCCCATTCCGCGCAATCTAATCTAATACTGCGCAAATATTGTGCCGTTATTTTAGCATCGGTTTCCACTTAATTTAAAACAATTTCGGAAGCGAATATGTAAACAAAACGAACGGAATGGACGCGGTCAGAGTCTGTGTTAATTTCGTTTCTTCCGTAAATTTAATGAAGTGCGAAGAAAGCTATTTAGCATATAGATTTTTCGTTAAGCATTCGATAATTAGCGAAATTATAAATTAGAGTTGGAAAAATTTAATATAGTGGTTAAAAGTTTTGAAATTGATGGTCGTAATAACAGGGAGTATAAGATATAAAATGTATAGTCATAAACAGATTTTCTTCAGATTTTTGGGGAGGCCTTTGTCCCGAAATGGACGTCTTTTAGGTAATAAAACAGATTTTGTGCAGATCTAGCATGTTCAAACAATTGTCCGTAAGATTAAGTTAGTGATATGGACCCTAATCTTATTTAATAATAATAATAGCCTTAGGCATGCAGGTTTCCTCACGATGTTTTCCTTTACCGTTAAAGCAAGTGATAGTTAAGTTTTAATACACACATGCTTTCTTAAAGACAGATGCGTGCCTGGGTTTGAACCCGAGACCTCTAACTTTGCAGTCCAACGGTCTAACCACTAGGCTATCACTGCTTACCGAAGACCCTAATCTTATCAAAGTTTTTTTTTTTGTTTAAGTTATCATGCTATAGAAACGTCACATGAATTTGTCTACGATGAGTGTGCATAGTTCCTCTCAATAACGCTTTTACATGACCAGTACAAAGAGGGTTCGATGATTTGATTAAGCGTGGAGGTAAGACCTGACCATGATTGGCTCAGGATTGGGACGTGTGGCGTAAGAGGGATAAGATTTGTACCCTGCACTAGGTAGAATGATCGGGAAGTGAAACCTCTATAATAGGGATTCCCAAAGTGGTCCCCGACATAAACAGAAACTCATTTTGAGCGTCGACGAGGTCCAAAAATCGACCCCTATTAATTACGTACGTATAAGTTGTGTTACGTGTACCAACTTGTTATAAGAATGACTAGTATTTTAGTAGGAAGTATCATAGATGTACTTTACTCACTTAACCAACCGCAAAAAACTAGAGATAGGATTTTTATAGTAATTTGGCTATGGGGGTCTGAGGTATCATTTCAGAAAAGGGGCCTTTTGCCCAAAATAGTTTGGGAATCCCTGCTCTAGAAGAATTTTGAAACCTTAAGAAAAGGCCCGATTAATTTGATCGCAGCAACTTCTGTTTTTGTCTATTGTCTGCTGTAACTTAACCTTGGAATAATGGTCTTTAGTGAGTTTCAAAAGGTTATTACGCACATCTGACTGGTACGGCCGTTATCATTAGCTTTAAGAACTGTAATTTGGTGTAGTTAAGTGTAAAATTCACATAATTCGCGCCCGTACCTAACACTGAACGTTACTACAATGGCCGGACGAATTGGGTTAGTGGATCGGCCGCTTGCAGAGTCTCAGGTGCTAATGTAGATTCGCTGCTTCTGTATCATACTACTTAACACAGAAAGTAAATAACTTGGATTAACGAATAGGATACTTTTTCTCTCAGAAAAATTTTATGTTAACTATAGAACTATACTATAGAACAATCGATGAAAGAGTGAACGGACAACCGCAAGAGTGTCATAAGTTTGCATGCTTTCATTATTAGCTCGTCCACTGCAGGACAAACGCCTCCTGAAAGATCGCCACGGTGACCGAAAATGCTTTTTTGATGGCATAGGAAAATTTACTATCCAGTCCTGCTATCCAGAGTAAAATAAGGCGCAACCCTGGGGAAAGGAGTATTAGGTCTACATGCCGTCGACAATGATAGGTCCCAATGTCATTATAACAGCCAGAATTATAGGCTCCGGATGGTCAATTAGTCTTTCTATATCACCACGCCAGAACTAAAGAGTTCTAAATCTCTAGTAAGTAAAGACTTAGAGTCTTTTGATAGAGAAATCGCACCTGGCTCGGTATAGGATTCGGAGCTATAACCTCGTGATTGCATTATTCCTCAACAAGCCAGTCAAGAAGCAATAAAATAAAGAAAACCATCCTTGATGCCTACAAGTATACAAGCTAATGGTCTGCATGAAGACTCAAAGGTATGGGGCGTTTAGTCCGCTATTCCGATACAATTTATCATTCGGTACAAATTTACTTTGCGTGTAAGCCCAATTGACAGGCATTCACAAAAACATACAATTGTGAGCTCTCAAAACTCTCCATAATAAGAATTTTGATTGATTGCTTCGATTGATGTTGGAGGTACTTACATAATAAATAGTCTATAGCCTCGTTGGTCTAGTGGCGAACACTGCGCGTAGCGATCACGAGGACCTGGGTTCTTTTTTTATTTTTATATATTAAATTGCACAGTACACATTATAATCAAAAATATACAACATAGAATATTATTTATTAGATCTAGATTATAACGTAAATTTATGCAAACAGCAAAATCATAACAACAATCTAAAAAAAAAAAACACCTTATAACTGTATAAGGTGTGTAGAAAAAAAGAAGTAAAGGGTCTCCGTAACCGGCGAGCGTGTATGTGACGAACTATGAGAGTGGAGGAAGCCAGAGAGGTATGTAAGGAAAGAACCTGTTGGAAGCCTGTACTCTCTGTCTACCCCACAAAAGATCTGGCGTGATGTTATACATAGATATAAAAAATATTCCAGTGTATGTCCGAAGTCATTGACTGGTATATGATAATAGGTTGGTTCACTGTTATACTACTATGGGAACTAACGTCATCGGCGAACAGTGGGTGTTCACAGTACACCTCTGCCACCCCCGCTTAGGAAATAAAGGCGTAACGGTGTGTTTGTAAATAGTTCAACTACCCGCTGTTTTCATACTCGGATTTGTTAGGATTACAATACAGACAAAGACTTAGTGCAGTGGCTAAGACCTTAAGGCGCTCCACCCACTGCATTGAGTAGTTATAGGTTCGATCTTCGCACCCCCATCTGAGTATTGTTTATGTGAATGTCATCGTCGTCGTAAAGTAAAGTATAACTTTGAGATATTGAATAAGAACATTTTCCTGTCAATTTAAGTATGTTGCAGATTTTTTAAGCATATTTTTTTAGTGTCCTCATTTCGCCGTATAATGCTTAGACTCACATAGCAGCCGTTTTATATGAACAATGGATGATGATGCGCCCATACATGATTTGCCCCAGAACCAACAGCAATGAAAACATACTTGTATGATTTCAAATCACCCATAAATTCTCTAAAGGCATTTATTATTAAACGGACAAGCGGGAGAATTACAATATTGCACAAAAAGTATTAGATTTTAAGGTTATAATTCAGTAGCCATTAACACATATGAGGTAGTATTGTGTGTACATGACATTCAGTAAAGATGTCGGCGACTTCGATATAAGTACTTACAATACTTTGAAATATTCGTTTTAGATTGCAAATTGTCCGTTAGATACGGATATTTGCCATTATTTTAATAAAATAGATAAATAATGATGGCATGAGTCAAATTTTTGTTGGTTCTGGGGCAATTTTCGACAATGTCCTTTGGTTAGCAAACTAGTCATAATAGTCAAAATGTCGATATTTCCAAAAATTGCACATAGCAGATATTCATTTGACAACGACGATATTTGAAAAAGTGCCCACGATATATGAATATTCCTAGATTTTAAATAAAAAAAAAATACTTTTAAAAATATTATGATACGCGCCCTGGTCTTATTATAGAAGTAAATAACACGAATTTAAATGTGCCATTATTTTTTTGCACGTTATGAGTAATAAACTATTTACAGTAGCCATTCACATTCTAAAACACGAAAATAAACGCCAATAATATGTACCTACATTTTTTGTTTGTCTGTGCACCTGCTCGATCACTAGACGAGCAATTTACAGATACCCACACGGTGGTCGATGAACGATATCTACATGTAATCTCGTGTTTACATTCTCCGATACACTGCGTTACATCATTCTCCGGCACACTGCGTTACATTAATGCTGGCCACACACGTAATAGTAATACTCGTAGTATATTTGTGAAAATCTGCTCACAGTATACAAAGCAGTGAGTTGTAAGAATACGTAAATAGGTCGTTGAGCACGTATTGTATGCATACTAGACCTTCGCCCAGCAATGGGATACTAATAATAATAATAAGTCATTTAATCCAGGCAACTGAAATTTTATAAAAATATTTTGCTAAACTTACGGGCCCATAGAATAAATACCTTACAGACTAACATACATATAATATATAAAAAACTTATAAACTAAGTAACATGTGTTGCCGGCGACATGTTGCGCTGTACGGGGGTATCTCTCAGCCTCCCACGAAATCTTCTAAAAACGACACCCTTCGGCCAGAAGTCCTCGCTCATGAAGGTCTCCAATTTGGCAGTGGGAACTCGCACAACAAAGGAATTAAAAGCCGCATTGTGTTGCGAATTCAACTTCTTGACCCTCAGAGTATACAAGGACTTCTTGCGGGCATACTCCACAATGTCATCGGCTTTGGTGGTGTAGTGTAGCCGTGACACGTACAGCAGCGTCGTCGGTACTGCTGAACGTAGGAGTGTGCCATCGTCGATCTAATATAACTGTCGATCTGCCGGGTTCCTACAGTTTCTTGTTTGTCTCTGTACCCGTCCGATCACTATAAGAACGATTCACGAATATACACACTCGGTGGTCGATGAACGATATCTATGTTATCTCGTGTTTATATTCTCCAGTACACTGCGTTACATTAATGCTGGCCACACACGTAATGGTATATTTGTGTAATTCTGCACACATTATACAAACAAATACATACACGCCTACACATTATACACGATTTTTCTATTTATCTATTTATATCATCACGCGAGATTCCTTGCGGGGTAGACAGAGACATGTTTTTTTAACGCGTGTTAATTAAACGCTGAAATGAAACGGTTAACAGTACATTATTCTGGAAAAAAACGCTTATAACGCTTCTGGACCAGGCGTTGTAAAAGCGTCCATGCGATTTCGGGCTAAGGATTATTTAAAAAAACGTGCATATGGGTCGTTAAACAATTATTTTGTGTATACTGGATCTTTGCCTTACACTATCGGCTAAATATAACTTTATTTAGCCGATTGTGTTGGGCAAAGGCCTAGTTTAGGGACGACCCGCCGTGGCTTTGCACGGCCACAGCTATAGGCTCACCCCTACTACTTGGTATGATGACATCCTTTAAGTGGAATGTGGTTGTTTAAAGTATTGGTCTTTCATGTCTGACCACCATTTCTGGGAATACGGTTGAGTGGATTAACTGTGTATGAATGTATGTATGTGTATGAGAGAAGGTTGTAAAGTGACATTATAACCGTCTATTTTTGGGAATCCAGCAGTCACTATTTGTGTATGTGAATTTCCATATTTGCAAACGCACCCACGACACAGGAATTAATCCTGGTGTGGGGATACGTTTTTTTTACTAAAATATTTGCTACCAGTCTTATTTTGTGGATACTTTTCTACGTACTGTAGTTAAAAAATTTGGTAATTATATTGGCGGTAAATTACAGACATTTTTATGTAGTACTGGGATTTCATTGGATTCTATCTAAAAATTTACGCTTAACACTGAACCTCACAATATGGTACTAGTATCAATCTATATCATCACGCCAGATCCCTTGCGGGGTAGGCAGAGACTACAAAGTTCTAACAGGCACTTTTCTTACAGACCTATCTGGCTTCCTCCACTCTCATAGTTCGTCTCATAGACGCTCGCCGGTACCAGTATCTTGAAGATAATTTTCTAGGTAGTGTAGTTTCTTTTTACGGTAATCACATTGGCGGTTACAGACAAAAGGCACAGACATTTTTGGCTTGTATCTCAAAATTAACACAGCATTTTATGGACTTCATCCATAAGTGCAGATGTACACTTGCACAAGTTATCACTACGTGTGTAGCTAGCATAACATCAGATGCATCAAAACATTAGGGCGGGGCCTCACCGCGCTGGATCGGACTCGCGCCCCGCGGCAGTAGCGCGTTGCCCCTTACCAGCGTCGAACGTCCGACGCACCGCTTCCGAAAAAAAATATCACGAATAGTGCTGTGCCAACATTGTGATAGTGTTTAGTGGAGTGGAAAATACAACTCTCGGTCATTCTTCTCCTGAAGATTGGTGCTCTGAGAGTGATCGTCACACGTGATTAAGTGATTACATCTACAAGGTCGAACCGGTAACAATTATCCCGTTTACAAATTAATGTAAGCATTATTTAAGATAATGTTGCATTGATTTAGTGATATATGTCGCGTGTCGTTTCGCGGTCGATTTGTTTCATGAATTAAACATTTGCGTGGTAGTAATTTGCATTGATCGGAGATGTGATGATAATGCGATTATTATATGTGGGTAGGAATTGTTTACCTTTTTCAATGGAGTTGGACTGTTTACATTTTTAATAGGTAAAAAAAACTAATGTTGTTCATAAATAGAAATTGTCGTATTATACTTTTCATCCTTAAGAACTTATGATGAATTCCCAGGAACCAAATAAACAATCTTAGCGTTCTCAGATATAGGTGTAACTTATCATATTTATCGTGTTTTTAGTTTAATATTTATAAAAATGTAGCCCAAAATAAGGATTTATTCCTGTGTCGTGGGTGCGTTCACGAACATGAAAATTCACATACACAAATACCCTGACCGAAACAAATAGTTGTGGATCACACAAAGATTTGTATCATGCGGAAATCGAACACGCGGCTATTAGTCGTTAAGCGAAGTTGGAAGCCTTAAGGCGGCTTTATAAGTTCCAACAGCAGGTGGCCAAAAACCTGCCTCCACCGCACCGCACTGGGTCCGCGTGGTGGCGTATGACCTAATCTCTCTCAACTTGATTTGTGAGAGAAGGCCTTTGACCAGCAGTGGGCAGTATAGGCTGATATTATAATAAACAATCTGCGTGCCAAATTTCATCCAAACCCATTCAGCGATTTTTGCGTGGTTGAGTAACAAACTTTCACATTTATGATTTCTAGACCTAAATCTTCCTCATGCCTATCTATTGGTGACACCTGAATCAAAATCCGCGTGAATAGTTTTTGGGATTTATAATATCTAAATATCAGCCTATACTGTCCACTGCTGGGCAAAGGCCTTCTCTCACAAATCGAGGTGAGAGAAATTAGGTCATACTCCACCACGCGGACCCGGTGCGGATTGGTGGAGGCAGGTTTGTGGCCACCTGCTGTGAGAACTTATCAAGTCGCCTTAAGGCTTCAACTTGGCTTAACGACTACCACATTAAGTGGTAACCGGGACCAACGGCTTAACGTGCCTTCCGAAGCACGGAGACGCTCGAATATGAAAATGCCACAAACGGTCACCCATCTTAGGCCGACCGAGTCGAACGCTGCTTAACCTTGGTGATCGGTAAGATCGCCGCGGTCGCTCAGCGCTACGAGCGCCTTTAGGATTTGCGCGTCCAGAATTGTAATTGTATACAAAATATTTATCGTCCTAACTCTATGTGCCAAGCTCAAACTACCTGGAGAGACTACAGAAACTCGCCGGCAACTCGAGACTTGCTTGGAAAATATACACTACAGGTTCCTTAAACTCTTTATACTTTTTTCATTTAATTTTCTCCCGGCGAAGTCTAGTCGTTGAAAGGTCCGCCTTTGTTTCTCAAACGTTGATATTCTTAGACGCGTTTTAAGATTGTTAGTTTTTTTACTCTTTCGTTTTATATTTGATTAATTCAAAAGGAAATTCGTTGAGCACACTGCAGTTGTTGTGAGACTCTGTAAAATGTCTTGCTTGGTCTACCAACTAAATTTCTATTGCGCTGTTTGAAATTAAAAAAAGAAATAATCCCGTCAAGCTTATATTTCCGAAGCGGGGGTAGCATAGGTGTACTGTGTACACCCACTTCTCGCCAACGATGTTAGGTCCCATGTAATAGGGGGCGAGCCTATTGCCATTATACCGGGCACAAATTCAGACGTACGATATGTATATTCATTATTTATCGTTCTAACTCCATGTGCAAAGCTATCGGGAGAGATTAGCGAAACTCGTCGGCAACTCGAGACGTGTTTCGAAAATATACGCGACAAGTTCCTCAAAGTCTTTATACATTTTCCATTTCATTTTCTCCCGGTGAAGTCTGAACGTTGAAACGCCTTTGTTTTTGAAATGTTGATATTCTTAGACGCCTTTTAATATTGTTAGTGTTTTCTTTTGCAATATATATTTAACTAATTTAAAAGGAAATTCTTTGACAACTGTGTTGTTGTTGTGAGACAATGTAAAATGACCTGCTTGGTGTACCAGACCAACTATAATTATTTTGTCTGTTTGGTATTAAAAAAAAATAACCCCGGCACGCCTATATTTCACAAGCGGGGATAGCATAGGTGTACTGCGTACCCCACTTCTCGCTGACAATGTTAGGTCCCATGTAATAGGGGGCGAGCCTATTGCCATTATAGCGGGCACAATGCCAGACTCCGGACTGATACTGGATTTTTATAGCGAAGTAAATGTATATGTTTACAAAATATTTATCGTCCATGTGCAAAGCTAGCGGGAGAGACTACAGAAACTCGCTGGCAACTCGAGACGTGCTCTGAAAATATACGCGACAAGTTCCTCAAACTCTTTATACATTTTTCATTTCATTTTCTCCCGGCATAGTCTGGTCGCTGAAAGGGCCGGCTTTGTTGTTCAAATATTGATATTCTTAGACGCGTTTTTATATTGTTAGTGTTTTCTCTTGCAATATATTTCTAATTAATTTAAAAAAAAAGTCTTAATAGTGAGCAGTTTTGGTGAGACAATATCTATATCGTGGTCTAGTTATAGAATATCTATATAGATGTACGCCAGATCCCTCGCGAACGAGGCAGAGAGTACAGAGTTCCAACAGGTTCTTTCCTTACAGGCCTCTCTGGCTTCCCACACTCAGACTCTTGACTTGCCCACAAAGTAAGAAACGATCTATTTTTCATGGTGTTATTTTTAACCTTTATAATACCTTATAATAGGTATGCGTTATATTAATATCCTATATCCTTCGCGCGGTGTTGAAGCGCTTTACAGCACTTTAAAAAAAATACTGTTAGCCATTTATTCAGTTCCAGCGCTTTACTAACGCGCGTTAAATAAGAGCTCGTGTGAACGTCGGTTATTGAAGATACATCGATAGAAGTCGATTGCTGGAGCAAGTGAACGAGTTTGTATACCTTGAGAGAAGTCCGAAAAAAACCGGTTCGAACTCTGCTTATCTCGCAATGGATCTGAGGTGATAATATAGATACATATACTGAAATAACACTTATCTTAATATCGACTATGGTGCTGTTATCTCCACATTATTACGCTCGCTCGCTATGGAGCCATGTAACTCTTTAAATGTAAGTCAAGGATTACGAATGAAACGTTCAACAACGGAATTTAAAAAAAGAACTCTTTTTTTTTTAATTTTGTTTCATAAAAAAAAAGAAAATATTACCTAATTTTTTTTACGGCATTGACATTTAATCTACGTTGTCAATTATATAAAGCCCGAGGCTTTGAGGGTTTAAAAAAGCTAGATGAAAATTTAGGCCCGTTTTTTTTGTAGATTAATCCAGTTGAAACACGGTTATACCTCGGTCATACGTGTTACATTTTTGTTTTACTGGTAACATCAAAAGGGTTAGCCGAATTTGCATACAAGTCACGTCCCTAATATTAGGTTAGAGGATTTTGTGGTTTTCAAAAGGCAACTGTAGATAAAACGCCTCTCGAGCTTTCTATCCACCAAAATAATGTCAGAAAAGCTATGTGTAAGTAGGACGTGTATTACATATTTTATTAATTATATCATCAGCCGAAAGACACCCACTAGAGAATAAAGTACTCCCCCAAAGACCGACATGAAGACCAGCTTTGCCCTGTTTTTATCCATCTTATCTATCTATATCATCACGCCAGATCCCTTGCGGGGTAGGCAGAGAGTACAGAATTCCAACAGGTTCTTTGCATACATACCTCTCTGGCTTCCTCCACTCTCATAGTTCGTCTCATACACGCTGCCGGTTACGGAGACTCTTGACTTGCCCTGCAGATAAGACACGGTCTATTTGGTCATGATAAGATAGTCTAGGTCTTTCCCGGTACCTACATCCCTCCACTTTCGCATTTATTATAATTTTATTACGTTTTTATCTCTTTAAAAAACGTTTTCCAGTGTCGTGGATGCGTTTAGAAAAAACATAAAAATTTACGTACACAAATACCCAGACCGAAACAAATAATAGTGGCTCACACAAAGATTTGTCCCGTGCGAGGATCGAACCCACGAATATTCGACACAGTGGGCTCCGCTTAAGTTCTTAACCACTCCGCCAAATCGTCCGTCGAATTGCTGCTGCTGCTCATAAGTGGATGGTGGTAATGATAACATTTTTAAATACATCTACCTATCTATCTATATCATCACGCCAGATCCCTTGCGGGTTAGGCAGAGAGTATTCCAACAGGTTCTTTCCATACATGCATCTCTGGCTTCCTCCACTCTCATAGTCCTTTAGATAAGACTCTGTCTATTTGGTCGTGGTAAAAGAGCATAGGTCTTCCCAGTGACCTACATCCTTCCTCAATTCATATTTTTGGTGAATAATGAATTCATATTTGATTTTTGAGACTAATGTATTTGCAAATCGTCTCTTACTATACAGTTCCATAGACTTGATGCGGTAGCCTGGACTGATAACTGAGTTATGGTGCGTCCCGCACAGAATATAAATACGCGTGACCGAACCGTTCCGCCTGTTATGGCGTGCGGCTGACGTGACTAGCCGAACACGGCGGCTTGGATTATGTTAATATTTATATTTTTACTGGCCATCATCACCTACCTATTCGTAGTTATATATTGACAGACAGCTTATCCAGGAATCCCCTCCCATAGCCGGCGGTTGACCGGTGCACTTAGTAGTGCACCCCGCCCCCCCACAGCGACTGACCCAACACAGAGTTTGTCGCCCCTTGCCCTTCTGGCTCGAGCGTAGTGGTTGCACGCTCGCCCTTAAGTCCGGTGAAGCTGTAAAGGCCTCGCGGCCAACAGCGTACATCACACACACACACACACACACACACTCATACACACACACACACACACCCACAGCTTATTCATTACTTAATCCGCTCCGTTCACTGTTTCCGGTAGTAGCGGTTGCGATCCTCGCACGAGGAGGCGACCTTGAGTTAGTTGCCCGTAGTAGTGAAACTGTAAAGGTCCCGCGGCCAACAGCGTAGATCACTGACACACACACACACAAATCCCCGCAAGGGAAAAAAATCTTTGTGTGACTTACATATATTTGTTTCGGTCGTGTATTGGTGTATGTGACTATCATACATTTTAACTGCATCTATGACTCGGGGACAATTTCTACAGTCGGGCTACGTTTAATTTAAAAAAATATATCTTCAGGTGAATGACGTCCTCTGCAGGCCTAAAGACTGCAACAACGACCGGCCTTTTACCCGCGACATTCATCAGATCCTCGGTCCATTTTGTAGGGGTCAGCCCACTTCACGTCTTCTTCGTGGTCGCTACTCAAGGACCATTCTGCCGTCCAAATCATAACCATAGTAACTATGTTCTACGCTAGAACATAGTTTTTTTTTATACGTATTAAAAAAAATACCACTAGGAAGAACATTATTACCACTTGGAATTATTCCAGTGTCGTGGGTGCGTTTGAAAACACGAAATTCACATGCACAAACACCCAGACCGGAAAAAATATTTGTGGGTCACACAACGATTTGTCCCGTGCGCGAATCGAACCCGTGACTCTTCGATCCAGTGGGCGTTAAACTTACTAGAATTATAATTTGGATTGCAGCATCATTAAGTTTAGCATTTCTGAGTGTTATGTCAGTAACTTTGGTCGTCCTGCAGATCTCCTCGTTTCTAATTCGAGCCTACAGAGTACGAGATATACAAGGTGTAACATAATAAAATAAACGCAAGACCTCAGACACCCCGATTAGAGATCTGCTTCATAAATTCAAAGCGAAAACCAAATTTAAAATTAAAAGGTTTTTATCCTTTTATACCCCAATTAAAAACGAAACTTATACGTGAATGTGTGCGTTTTGAAAAATACGTTTTAGGAATGCATTTGGAATCTTCTTCTTGCTATGAATCAAGAATAAATTTAATTTTTTATAGCGTACTGAAGGAGTAAAAGCATATTTGCAAATTGAAAAAAAAAATATAATACATTAAAAATTGTTGGAATCAATTCAGTTACCGAGTTAGAACAAACTACTTTCAGGTGTTGCGTTTATTATGTTACACCTTGTATAGTATGTTTAACGTCTCTAAACATTTCGCGATATGGTCCTGGGGAAAAGCACGTATTAGCACTTTAATTTATTTACAATATTATCAGCTAACATTTCGGAGTAGCGGGGCTATTTATTTCCGCTATCTCAAGTGCGATCCAACGCACGTCTCACTATATCCCTTTAATCTTGCCGGCTTCACTTCCCGGCATACTGTAATAGATGAATTAATATATTCATTGCCTATAATACATCCTTAGCTCCAGCATTGTGCCTAGAATGACCATAAAAATAACTATATTATATATTGTTTACTCAAATGCGCAGAATAACATTATAGAGATGTTTACACGTATCATAAATGCTTGCAATAAATACTTCCTTGATACGTATTACATACGGCTCTTATTCGCTATGTCCAACTAAACATAACGCGACGCGTTACGATAATTTTGTGAAATGATCTTTTAAAGGTACTTTGGTGCTTATCGATATATTATTTGTATTATATTCAAGGTAGAAAGCATATAGAAAGAATGTCAGGAGAATGACAAAACAAATATACTATGCGAAAGTGGAAGGATGTAGGTACCGGGTAAGACATTGACTATCTTGCCATGACCAAATAGACCGTGTCTTATCTGAAGGACAAGTCAAGAGTCTCCGTAACCGGCGAGCGTGTATGAGACGAACTATGAGAGTGGAGGAAGCTACAGAGATATATAAGAACCTGTTAGAACTCTGTACTCTCTGTCTACACCGCAAGGGATCTGGCGTGATGGTATATCTATACCATCACGCCTTAAAGATCTACCTCGCTGGTCTAGTGCATAAGCGCATCGCTTTGTGATCACGAGATCCTAAGTTGGACAACCGTAGTTTTTTAACGAAAAATTTCTAGTATAGTCCGGAGGGTAGATTTGTGCCCGGTATATGGCAATATGCTCGCCCCCTATTACATGGGACCCAACATCGTCGGCGAAAAGTAGGTGTACACAGTCCGCTTGGGGAATATAGGCATGACAGTGTGACTGTTTTTAAAATTTTTAATTTAAACTTGTTTTTATCCTGTCATTTTGTTTGTGATTATTAATAGAAGTACATCTAATATATAGATGTCAGTGCCATATTGAATACCATTACACGATCATTTCACAGAGATACCGTAACGCGCTGCTTTTTTTTAAACGTAGTACCACACTAGGAATTATCCAGTGTCGTATTTACTGTCATCAAATTCACATACACTAACACCCAGACCGATACCAATACTTGTGGGTCACACAAAGATGTCCCAGGGATCGAACTCGTGACTACTCGATCCACTCGGGAGAGCGATTTGAGCTCTTAGGCACCTTTTTTTTTTGTTTTCCCCTGGGGAAAATTCTGCACAGGACTTCCGCAAGCCTCGGGGGAAGCTCGCGGGGCGTGTCGGATTCCGACCGACTAAAAACCCTAAGGTGGCCGACATCAGCACTTTGGAGGGGCTCCGGGATCTCCGTATGGAACGCGCCGGTGGCACTCTTGTTCCGCGCTCTGAAGAGCCCGCAATCGGGGGGAGACGTGATGACACGCTCCTCCCCGCATCGTCGCGGTGCTCACGGCGACATGGAGCACACCACGCCGCCGTCCTCCTCGTGGTCGCTCGTGAAGGACGCTCAAATCCCGCGCCCCCTTGCCTCCGTGCCCCGAAGTCCCCCCTGCTGATGTTGGTGCAGCGGGGGAGCTTTTAACCACCTAGACGAAGCCGTCCGTTGGCAATAATTACACAATTATTTCGCGAAGGTATTGAAACGCGCCGCGTTTGGTCATACCGAGTAAGGGCCCTGGGCGTGCACGCATGTTTTATTTATTCTAGTGGCGTGTTCGTGTGCGCGTTTCAAATCGTTGCCATGTGTGTATTGTGCCCGCCCCGGTTCGGTTTCGGGTCGTGATTGTTCGTTGTGCCGATTTTGATTTTAAATTTTGATTAATTTTCTGTTCTAATGATAGTTTTTGCAGCGATATAATACTTTTTTTTCAATACCATGACTGATAGCTGATCTGTAAGGACTCCATCCCCCCCTCAAGACCCCTCAAGGGATGATATTGATAGATAGACAATAGCAGACGTATGATTTTCTCAAGTTTGATGTCTGCCCTGTGCATGAATTTATGGTTGTTCGACATAAAATTAAATTTACAATTCTGAATTCAATATAATCGTTTATGATTTAAACGTTTGAACTACAACGGCCGCATTCTGATATAACACATTTATAGACCATTCAAAACAAATTTAAAATTGCTGTGAACAAACCATGAACTCTTTTAGATGTTTTAGTTGTTAATGCATCTATAACAAGTGTTATATGAAGGCAAAAGTATTTCCCAAGACATTGAATGGAAAATGCTGCTTGCAAGAAATCGACGTTTTAAGATAGAGACAAAAAAGATTTAATTTTTATTTGTTGATTGGAATAGACTATACATGAATTGAGTTTAGTTTGATTTAATTTTTTTATAAATAAAAAATAATATTAGCCCTGTTACAAAACTGTCCCACTGTTAGGCACGGGCCTCCTCTGAAAGTGAGAGCGTTTAGCCATGGTCCACCATGCTGGCCCAGTGCGGGTTGGCGAACTTCACACACCTTCGAGAAACTCTTAGGCATGCAGGTTTCCTCATGATGGTTTCCTTCGCCGTTAAAGCAAGTGATAGTTAATTTTGAATACGCACATGTTTTCGAATAGACAGAGGTGCGTGCCTGGGTTTGAACCCGACCTTTTTAATACAAATAATTTTAAATAATTCTGCATCACTTGTTTCTTCACGAAATTTAAATTTAAAGATTTTGTCTAAATGATACTGTAAACTTCTTTTTTATGAGTCGGCAAAACTTCTAACAGAAATTTTAACTAAATGAGTCTTTTGTAATTTCTGTAATCATTCCATTGTGTTAGACACTAGTCTTCGGCCTCAGCAATTAACTTTTTGTTTACTCCCCATTTTATTATAACTATTTTTGATACGAAATAAATTGCACAAATTAACTGGTATCCTGCTATTCGGGTATTCTGGCGTGGAATTTGTTGGTAATTATAATTTTTTGCCACGAAAGGCTGTTTGGGTCAGGTCCACCATTGCCGAAGTAATTATGGTCGTTTGATGCCTTCTTCAAATGTTGGGGAGTATATTCTGTAAGACTTTTTTTAAGAATTCAGTTACGCTTGACGTTTTTATTATAGTATTGATTGAAGATTTTTGTGCTACCTGCCTCGTTGGTCTAGTGACATAGCGCATCGCTTTGTGATCACGATGTCCTGGGTCCAAATCCTAGATCGGAAATATGTAGTTCTTCTAACGAAAACTTCCCAGCATAAGTCCGGAGTCTGGACTTGTCTGGACTGAAATAGCCTCGCCACCTATTACATGGGACCTAACATCGTCGACGAAAAGTGGGTGTACACAGTACACCTCTGCCACCCCTGCATGGGAAATACAGGCATGATGGTGTTAATTTTTTTTCATCATAGAAACCACTGTGGCACTTAAGATAGAAATTAAAAGCATAGGAAAACTTACAACTAATTGCTCATTCATACCTAGAATTCATGATATGTTTAACAACACAAACAAACCCATAACAATATTAATATAAATCGTAAATGCGTTCAATAATAATGTAATGCGCGTGGACCACAATTAAAAGACCAAAGAGTATCAAATAAATGCAAAGAGTACACGCGACTTGTGACGTCGTCTGTGCCTACTCGTCACTGTGACGGCGGGTGGTTGAAATAGATAATGATAAAACTGTTAGATATGTTGATGTTCGTCTGAAAACAGATACACTATTATAAGCTGCGGCGATTATTTCTTCGTAGATTAGTTAACGTATCATTTAAGTACGTGATCAGTTCTTGAAATATGCTTCTATGGCTTATTGTGTTATGTACATTTACGCGGGTAGTTTATAGTTTTTTCCTAAATAGGTAATAATAAAAGCCCTTTTTATCCTCAGCGAAGGTTTTTGTTATAAAAAATACAGAACTTGTTGGAATCCTGCCTACTCCGCCAAAAAAGTAATTATTCTATATTATTACTTTCTGTCTCATGCAATACATCCAATTGCGATTTTGTACGATTTTATCATCCAAGATCCCATATAACATCCATAGAACGTATTCAATGCCTCGAAAGAATGTGCTTAGATAGAATAGATACAAGTATTCTAGAATAGAACATTCCGGCAGCTAGTAAATATTTTACGAGGCCGATACTATACGATACGTGGCCATTGACGAGCACTCCTGGGAACGAACACCCCGTTCCTACCGTAAACTAGTTTATGACGTCATAAACCATCCACAAAATTACATATAACGAGTGAATTATTATCATTGGTTGATGATGTGTGAAAATATACCTTGGAGTGGGAAAGACAAGAAGGACCGATACCTGGTACTGGTCAACTGTCGTGGTGTCTTTGGAGGAGGCCTATGTCTTGCAGTGGAAGTCTTTTGGTTGATAATGATGATGTTGTGTTGTTCATATTTAAAGGATAATATTTATAGAGTTACAAGTTCCTGCCCGCGACTTAGTCCTCGTTGACTTTAGACAGAAACTTATATGAAGCCACCAATAAAACACTTGTAATATATCGTTATCAAAATACCTTTATTCTCGAACATTAATTTCGTGTGGGTACACGATACACTTATTAACAAATCCTCGACACGTCTGCCATGTTCGAGCGCTTGAATCCAACTTACTTAAAAATGTCCGTTCTCATCAAATTATATTCGTAACTTTAGTTAACGTTATGCAACAAATCAAATGAAGTACTATTTATTTTCTTTAACAATTCAAAGTCAGATAAAATACTCTTAAAATTCAAATAAATTATTTGTAACCGGAAATCGTGACACTTAACATTTTTTTCGCTATAAAAAGTGTTTTATGTGTATAATAAACTTATTTTTGTACCAAATTTCAATCAAATCCATTCAGCCGTTTTTGCTTGATTGAGTAACAAACATCCAAACATACAAACTTTCACATTTATAATATTATAAGTAGGATGTGAAAGTTTGTATTTTTAGATGTTTGTTATTCAAAAACGGCTGAACAGATTTGGATGAAATTAGTACAGATAGTTTATTACCTGGATTAACATATAGTTTACTTTTTATCCCGGAAAAATGTAAGGTTCCTGTCGAAAGTTAACGCGGACGAAGCCGCGGGCAGGAACTAGTTTATGATATTAGTAGGATATTTATAATTGTACTTAGTAGAATATTATCATTTTTATTTTCGTTGCTATTAGTGGAATAGTTACAACTATTACATATATTTACATCTGTATGCCAGATGTAATAACTAAGGGTCCACACCGTTTATAACATCGATAAATGCTATCGTCATAATTGAATGAGCATAATATTTTATTTTATTACTTTTATTCTATTATATTACTCTGTTATGTATTTTACTAAGTATTACATGCGGTTTTCATGTGTTTAATTTGTAATATCTTTTATTCTGATGCCATATTACTGTAAACTTTAATCATAATTCCTTCAGTAGTTTTGCTTGCAAGAGTCGCAAACATCTGTGCATCTTCACAGAATTTATTTATAATATGAGTAGCCTTAGTATTAATAGCATTGCACTAAAGGTGCTGGCCATTCTGTTTTATTAATCTCATAATTTTATACTCTATGTCACGAAACATGTGCGGAACATAGAATATTTTAACCCTATGCATACACGTTTTAATATGTTATTAGTAAACATACTAAGGGAAGTTTCCATGCAAACAAATACTTATTACATTTCATGTATTGTGCGCTTTATTTGTGTATTGTTCGATGTGTCTTGTTTTATGGTTTCGTAGCGATTGTTGCGAGTTTAATACTATTATTATCAGGGTTGTGCGTGGGTTGAATCATCGCTAATAATTAACGATTTTGATAGTATTTATTATCAGTCAATGCGAAATATTATATAATATTAGCCCTGTTAAGAAACTGTCCCACCGTAGGGCACGGGCCTCCTCTCAAACTGAGAGGGATTAGGCCACAGTCCACCACGCTGGCCCAGTGCGGGTTGGCGAACTTCACACACCTTCGAGAAACTCTTAGGCATGCAGGTTTCCTCACGATGTTTTCCTTCACCATTAAAGCAAGTGATAATTAATTTTTAATACGCACACGCTTTTGAATAGACAGAGGTGCGTGCCTGGGTTTGAACCCGAGACCTCTGTCATGGCAGTCTAACGGTCTTACCACTAGGCTATCACTGCTGCGAAAAATTATGAAATTAAATAATATATAATACCTATAATAATAATATTAGCCCTGTTAAGAAACTGTCCCACCCTTGGGCACGGGCCTCCTCTCAAACTGAACCGAAAAATACCCAATGTCAGTTCTGAGTCTGGAATCATTTAGACGCTTGACGTTTTTTATCATAGTATTGATTGAACATTTTTGTACTGCCTGCCTCGTTGGTCTAGTGTCATAGCGCATCGCTTTGTGATCACAAGGTCGTGGGTTCAAATCTTAGGTCGGACATATGTAGTTCTTCTAACGAAAACTTCCCAGTATCAGTCCGGAGTCTGGAATTATGCCCGGTATATGGCAATAGACTCGCCCCCTATTACATGAGACCTAACATCGTTGGCGTAAAGTGGGTGTACACTGTACACCTCTGCCACCCCCGCTTGGGAAATATAGGCGTGACGGTGCTATTGCTATTATTATGGGCAGAATGACAAAAAGTCTGGACTCCGGGGATTTTTTTTTATATATAAAAATACTAAGATCATTTACCATTATCTTTAAACTTCAACGAATATATATCTAATATTATGTTCTTGAAGAAATCTTTCAACAACCTTTTCCCATGAAAATCAATTTTGAACTTTATCATAACGCGTTCAAGTTCATATTCCAAAACCACATGGTGTAGACTTAACACGTTATTCCAAAACGTGTCACACATAATACTCAACCTACGGGAAGCCTCTCCCCCGTAAGATAACTTTTTATGTGTCTTCGATATGTCAATGAATCGCGTTCGAGTCATAACATGCCATTCTTAGATATCGAGTTTTGATGTGTTACGTTTTGGCAGGAAGTACGTGTTTGGAAAAGACTTTTTAGATATGAAGTATGGCTTCGTAGGTACAGTGGCTCATGGTTTGTCCCAGGGTTGGTGAAAATCACGGAATACGAAATATGTTTTGTATTTGTTTAAAAGAATGTTAAATTTATTATTGTTATTTTAGGATAATAGTTTCATAATAAGAAATGCCAATTATAATTATTTATATTTTGAGGAACGTCACTATGAAGAAACCTGTTTCGTCGAGTGGGATTTACTATTTCTAGCCATTGGTTCGGGCATATAGAAAGAATGTTCGAAGAAAGAATGACGAAACTGGAAGTGGAAGTGGAAGGATGTAGGTACCGGGGCAGACCTAGACTATCTTACCATGACCGAATAGACCGCGTCTTATCTGAAGGACAAGTCAAGAGTCTCCGTAACCGGCGAGCGTGCATGAGGCGAACTATAAGAGTGGAGGAAGCCACAGAGATATGTAAGAACCTGTTAGAACTCTGTACTCTCTGTCTACCCCGCAAGGGATCTGGCGTGATAGTATAGTTATTAAAGTGGAGGAAGCCAGATAGGTATGTAAGGAAAGAACTTGTCAGAACTCTGTACTGTCTGCCTACCCCGCAAAGGATCTGGTGTGATATATAGATAGATAGGTAGATATTGCATGTATAGAAAGATTTTTTCCATCCTGTAATTTTTGATAAAGGTCGTTGTTGATATCAAAGCAATAAAAAGGATAATAAATAAATAACACCATAAAAATATTATCTATACGTACATAAGTATATTTTCTTTGTAAATCTAGTACTAATTTAAAACGCATTTAACAGACATTGTTAAAAAAACATTTTAAAAGCAGCCGAAAGTACTGTTTGAATCATGTTTTAAACACAGTGACCAAAACGAAATGTTTTTTTTTTGTAACAACCCTTGTTTGTCCTGGATTTGCAAACCAGGGTGTTTATAAAAAAAATCTTTAAAATCTATCCGAATTCTGAAACAGTGTCCAGTATAATAGCCATAGGCTTGCAATTTCTGTGGAACTTAACACAGCACGTGCTTGGATAATAGAGTCGTGACGCTGTTTACATTGTTTTAATTTTTAGTGTGTTCTATATATTTAATTTATGGATTCATTAAAAATTTTGGCCTTTAGACTTCAAAATATACATAACTTTTCCTACCTCTTCAGAGGTCTAGTGTGACAGCAAAAATAGATACTCAAACCACTGGGTGAACCATCTATTTGATCAAACTGACTAACTAATGCTGACTGATAGACAGCGCACAGCTTAAAGCAGCCATTTCAAACTCAAAGCCACTGGTGGGTCAAAAGCATGAAGACCGTAGACTAGGTGGGCCGCACAACCTAATCTTAAAGAAGACAAACTACTGAAAATCTTAACGAAATAAAGTACTATTGTAGGACAAGTATATTTATTAAATTTCCAAGGTTTTTAACCCGCTCGCGGGCCGTATTATCTGGCTGATTTCAAAATAGATTCGGGCCGCGGGGAAATGATTGACATGCCTGGCTTAAAGGATGAAATTATTCACATGAATTTCTGTTATAGTGAAGGTTGATACTGAGAAAGACTTTTGGAAACTTCATCTTCTTGTGAAAAATTACCCCATCGGGCTAGTGAAAGCTCGAAGCTCGCTTCTTAGCTAGTGAAAAATTACCCCCATTATTACTAGTAGTAATTACAAGTATGGGTACTATAGAAAATAAACACACCTGCTTTTTTATCGCCGAGTTTCATACAAACACAAAACCGGTATGACCAGCCCTAGGCGATGTTCTCCAATAGCCGTCCAATCGGAGCGCAGATTTTAAATTACGAACGGTAATATTGTAATTAGTATTTTTTACAATAGGGCTGTGGATTATGTGTCTAGAATAATAAATGGTTTCGACGTTTAAAAGTAGTGTTTATTCTTTGTGCGTGAGATGTGATTGTGTGTGTGTGAGTGATGTACGCTGATGGCCGCGAGGCCTTTACAGCTTCACCGGACTTAAGGGCGAGCGTGCAACCACTATGCTCGAGCCAGAAGGGCAAGCGGCGACATACTCGAGGGCGCCTAGAAGAGGCGGCTTCGGTTGGGACAGTCGTTGCGGGGTGAGGGGGTGCACTCCTAAGTGCACCGGTCAACCGTCGGCTAGGGGAGGGGATCTACGACTTCGTTGTCGTCGTTGCCCGTATTCGGAGCGGAAAGAAGGGATGACAAAGCATCGGGGGATTGATGAGAACATGTCGCGGCCGGCGGTGGCGGGGGCGGCAGGGGTCGGGGGGAACGGGGAGATGTGAATATGTGCGGTGTTATTACGTATAAAAAATACTGCCTATATTTCTCCAATCGGCAGTTATTAGAGATGTACTGTGTGCACTCACATAAACGATGGTACGTAAGTCCTAGTAGAACTAGGAGCAAGATTATTTCCAGTATACCGCCCTCAATTCTAGACTCCGGTCTGTTATTTAGACGGACGATTTAGCGCCGCCGTGGTTAAGAGCTTAAGCCGTTCCGCCCACTGTGTCTTATAGTCGCGGCTTAGATTCCCGCACGGGACAAATCTTTGTGTGATCCACAATATTTTGTTCCGGTCTGGGTATTTGTGTATGTGAATTTTCATGTTTTTAAACGCACCCACGACACAGGAATAAATCCTAGGGTGAGCTACGTTGTTTTAAGAAAAAAATTTTTAGAATTTTCGAATTTTTAATGAGGACCTCGTAAACGTCAGTTACACTTCCGACTTCTGTGCAAACGAGTAATCACTTATGTATTACGAATTTCACATTTTCGGGCAAACATATTGGAAGCTTAAGTACCTCTGTGTAATTTTGTGTGGTCTTGACTTTCGGTACGTCTATTATGATATATATCTATATTGCACAGTTGCGTTTCCACAAACAATAACTCCAACAGATGACGTCACAGGAAGATAGCCAGCATTATATTATTCTGGTATTCGATTGCTATCGTTAGTTGAATTGTTATGTTATGTTTGGGCCACGCCACTGTAATGTGACCTTGACCAAGATAAACAGATCCGTACAGTGTGAGGTTTTACACAACATAATGCATTTATTTCAGTTGTCCTATCGACCGTCCAGTCAGATATATCCGACATTTATTAACACTAGCAGTTTCCTGCAACTTCGTACCCGGTCGAAAACAGTGCCACCTATCGGGTTCATGTTATATAGCCTATGTTACTTCTGGATAAGGTAACTTGCTAATGGTAAAAGAATTTTTGAACTCGGTCCAGTTTTTGAGTTGATTTGTTACATACGTACAAAAATACAAATCTTTCCTCTATATAATATTAGTATAGATAAATAGTTGTAAGGGTTTTGTAAGTGATTTGGTAAGATGTAATGCTCTCCCGAAGACATGTAAAAATAAATAATGAATACATGTATCCAGTTTACTACTGGACGTGACCGCTCCAATCGGATCTATCTGATAAACATAACTCGTGCCCGTACTGCCCATGTCGTACTTATCCGACAGAAAACCTGTGCATACATTTTGTGATTTTTCGTTCATTTAGCTACTTGCAAGACTATAAATAAAAATAAACACCGTCATGCCTATATTCACCAAGTGCAGGTGGCAGAGGTGTACTGAGTACACCCACATTTCGCCGACGATGTTAGGTTCCATGTAATAGAGGGCGAGCCTATTCCGGTCTCTGGACTCATACTTGGACTTTTTCGTTAGAAAAACTAGGACCTATGATTTGGACCCAGGCCCTCGTGATCGCATCAACGAGGCAGTCATGATGCATAATGATGCTAAATCGTAGGTATTTGTTGATTTATACATAAAGCGGATGCCAATGGCAAGGTAACAGAGAGTGGCAGGGTAGTCAGCCGGTTAAATGGTTAATAAAAACGTCGTTTAAACACGGGTTGAAACAGAGGTGACTTCGTGCTACAGGTTTTCCATACTTACTATTGAAGTCACGACGGCATTATTGTTAATATTTGATTTCAGTTGAGTATCCTAACTAAGCAATCGTTATAACTGAAGCTCACCCACATTTCAGTTGCATTTCCAAGAACATATATGGATCAAGCATTCGCAACTTGACATTGTGCCGAGCGGGTGTTGGGCTCCGCCACGGCCGGAACTTCAACAAAGGCTTTTAGGATTAAGATGAAAGCTTTCAGCAGAGCTGAGTGAAATGCTAGTTGAAAACAATCCGCTCGGAAGAACTGAGCTCTTTAAATTGCAATGATTTAGTTCCGCCTTGAAATTTCAGCTTTAGACGATTACTGAGTGTGGTCGACGTGGAAACTTATTTAAAGTGATATGAAAGAAGTAATTGTTGAAAAGGTAGGAAAGATAGACGCCATAGAATAGTAAGGGGATAATAAATTAATTGCAAAATTGAAGGAAAATATAATCATTGTTAATTGGAAACAGAACACAACAGTTGTAGATTACCAATAATTCACTCAAGTCTTATTAAATAGATGTTAAATTCAAAAATTGCTATTCAGGTAGTCACATTTTCAAAATCTTATTCGTGCTTAAACACACACAGGAACCTAAACAAAATATCCTTGAATGAAAGAATCCTACAGAAGTCGTGTAGACAATGAAAAAAGTAAATTGCTTGCCTACGAAAAAGCTAATTTTAGGTGTAAATTACAATTTGTTGAATTTCCTAATAGTGGCACTCGAATAGCGTCACGCTTTCAACTTTTTCAATAAATAAATCAGCATGCCACATTCAATAAAATATTACATTAAACAGTTAATGATTAAGTAACTTTTAATGTCATGTTCACAATGAAATCTGTCAGCGAATGTGCAATTTGTATTTTGAATTTAATATCAAATGACGCAACTGTAAAGAAATTATCAATGCGATTATGATCTCATAGAATCGTACGGTATCATAGAATGATATGTATTGTATTATATGTATTGTATCGAAAAGACAATTTTACCTTGCTTGCTTGCCTTGCCTTGCTAACGTTTTGAAGTTGTTTTCATTTGATTTTAGCAATTCTTATACTGTCTTTATGTCCACACTAAATTTTTAAATCCATCCATCAATCCAAATCACTAAATTTTAACTTTGTAAATCCAATAATAATATTAGCCCTGTTAAGAAACTGTCCCACTTTGGGGCCCGGGCCTCCTCTCAAATTGAGAGGGATTAGGCCACAGTCCACCACGCTGGCCCAGTGCGGGTTGGCGAACTTCACACACCTTCGAGAAGCTCTCAGGCATGTAGGTTTCCTCACGATGTTTTCCTTACCGTTAAAGCAAGTGATAGTTAATTTATAATACGCACATGCTTTGGAAACGACAGAGGTGCTTGCGTGCCTGGTTTTGAACCCGAGTCCTCTGACTTTGCAGTCCAAAGGTCTCACCACTTAGCTATCACTGCTGCCTGTTAATCCAAATTAAAACTAAGAGTATATTACGTACGTACATGTATATGTTTTAAGCCACTGGATTTCCTCAAAATAGTTTCCTTAATATATATGCATTCAGTTAAAGGAGATATTTAAAACCTTTTCGCTTAAAATTTCGTGCAGCAAACGAAACTAACTAAAATCAGACAGACAAATAGTTCGCAATATATCAAATAACTTTTGAATAATTTCGCAGCAGACCGAAACAATAACGCCCATCGGAAAACAATTCGTTTCTGAGCTACGCAAATTAGTTGTCCAGAACAAAAGTCCATATTACAGCGAGGCGCGTGCAACTCGGTAAATTTTGCGCTTTATTAATTCTGAAAGGACTATAGTTGAATTGGATGGTTGAAATGGTGATGATTGCTTCCAGTGCTGTATCAACGGCAAGAAGTTTTCTGACGGCTGGGAAATTCAATTTTGTAAGATTACTATCAAATCTACGATGTCGTTGAAAGGTTAAATGGGAGACCTTTTTGAGCTCTTGAAAAGTTGATGGCTGATTTCTGTTCGAAAAGTTAATTTGTCAATATTTTAACTTGATACTTAAATAAATAGAGACCTTTGTCCCTCAGGGGACGTCTTTCTGCTGATATGATGGTGGTGATAATGATGATTATACTTAGGTCGATTCTTTAATATATCAATATGATGTTTTTAATTGATATAGAACAAAAGCCTAACACAAAATATTTTTGCATCAGAGACTAACGATTGTGTATGTAAATTTAAACCATTAAATGTGAATAGTGTTTGTATAATCATCTCCTTCGTGTTTAAGCTACTTTGGAGATGATGCAAGGCATATATTTGACTAAGAATATCAGAAAAATAATGTTAAACTATTATTAAGTTCAAATTTGATCGTCTTTAAAACGTGGCCTTTAAAAATACTTTCTTGAAAGTTATAATAGAATCTCTTTTATCACTTACTGCGATGGTTACTTGTAATTTCAATTTTCTTGTCATTCAAATGGTCCATTATTTTTCGATTTTGATCTTAGGCAGAGGCAGCAAAATATATTAGTTCACTTAGATTGCTACAATCATTTCATATAAAAGCTTTCTGACGTTTGCTTTTATGTGTTGATGTTTTTATGATATCTTTTGACAGACTATGTCTTTGCTTAATACTTTATGTATTAGTATGATGATAGTGCGGTTGATGCTGCGAAATGATTGAAGGCAATTAAAGGCATGAAAGCTTTCGTGACCGATTTTATATATAGTCTATTCCAATCAAACTTTAAAAAAATTGAGTTCATTTTTCACTCTACATAAAATCTTCGATTTTTTGCTAACAGCATTTTCATTTCAATGTCTTCGAAAATACTGTCGCCTTCATATTTCACTTGTTATAATTTGCAATCACAACAAATATTTGTATGTTTAGACAAAACTTCTTCTTCTCTAAAATTCGGATTCCCATCCTCATTTAATCATAATCATTTTCTTTTTAAGAGAAATACTTGTGATGTTCTTGTTTTTTTTTTTACATTTAAGTCAATGATAATTGCTTGTTACTTGATAATTCTTGCCTACCCCGCAAGGGATCTGGCGTGATGAAATAGATAGATAGATAATTGCTTGTTTTTTATTGCCTTAAATTTGCCATATTATTAAGCTAAATGACCTACATTTGGCGATTTTATACGCCAATCTTTGGTAACTAAGTGACTCAAATTTTTAATGTTTTGCCTGTCATAAAAAATTACGTTAAAAATGCAAAATCGCAAATATTTAAGTTGGTGGTGGTATGGACTATTGGAGTTATTATTATTAATTAAATCTATCGTTAAAAGGGATAAAGAAACTAGTTTTAAAACTCTCATTTCACCCTTTACTATTACTACGCGATTTTCGTAATATTAAAAGTAATATGTGTAAGTAGCTTCTTCTGTTTTCAAAGTTAAGATAAAATTCTCAAGTGTACCTTCCAAACTGACAATTACGTATTTCTTTGATACTAGTTGAACAAGCATTTTTACTTTAATACTTAATTATTCAAACTGTACCTAATCATCATTGATTCAGCTCGAATCTTGGTTAAGCTTATCTTCGTCTAGACAGTATAAAACAAATATTTGTTATAAATTGAGTGCCTTTTTCTTCGATAAAGGTTAACGCGTGTTATTATGTCGTTTTCGAGAGGTGATTGCAGTTGCCAATACAATTTTGGGCGACAGTTTGCGTTTTTTTTAGTTGAAAATGTGTTCATAATATCGAAATTTCGTTATCGTCTTCGTTTATCTGTAGTACTATATCAAAGAGAATGTGCTGGTTTGGGTTATAGGATTATGAGAATATATATTTTAACACCGTCACGCCTATATTCCCCAGAGGGGGTGGCAGAGGTGTACTGAGTACACCCACGTTTCGCCGACGATGTTAGGTCCCACGTAATAGGGGGCGAGCCTATTGCCATATACCGGGCACAATTCCAGACTCCGGACGCATACTGGGAATTTTTCGTTAGAAAAACTACATTTGTCCGACCTAGGATTTGAACCCAGGACCTCGTGATCACAAAGCGATGCGCTTTGCCACCAGACCAATGAGGCAGGCAGAATATATATTTTACTTAAAATATATAGTTTTCTTTTTGATATTTCGTTGTTGAAAAATTTACACCAGGTATTTAATTATATTAATGTCAAAGAATACTGATCTCGCGTGGAAAACCACATGGTGTATAACAAACGACCTAAATTTGACTTTAGAATGACCACACAGATTAAAAATATTTCAGTTGGTGGACTTATTATTATCAGTATTGATTTAAAAGAGAAACTTAAAATATTCCCATTGATTGTATTCATAGTACACTTTGAACCGGCTTCGAACAATCACGTATCGAAATTATTTTCATATGTAGCTCAGCTAAATGTCAGGTATATAAATACCGGTTTGGTATCTCGCTTGGGCACATCACCGTGTCATTGTGACGTTGAAAGGCGGAAAGGTCGTCATAACTCGCTTTGGGACCCCAAAGAATTTTTCAGATACTTGTTGCCATCAAAATAATTTGCGTTTTGTCGTTGTAAATTGTTGGAATAATCAATTTGGCAACAAAACTACTCTTGATGTTAAAAATTACAAAGTATCTTTATTTAAGCCTTGTTAGTCGAATCTTAATAAAAGTTTTAATCAAATTGAGAAAGCACATGGTGTGTTTGAATTTGTTGTTTCCCTAGAATTGGAAATCCCATTAGGTTTAATTTTGTTTGTAAAGTGTAAGTAGCAACTATTATGTGTAAAAACAAAACAGACAAACGAAATAAAATTGTAAGCTTTAACTAAAACTGCACGTATTTGAACAAGTTTTCTATTAGTTAGTACCTAAAGAAGACCCGAAAGTGCGCATATTGTAGGCGGGCATAAACATTCTACGCAGGATAAGCAAATTTATTACTCTGTGAGTGAGGACACAAATCTCGCAACGGTAAATTAGAGCAAACTTTCCAACGAAAAGTTGTTCTTGTATTATACGGCTTACTTTCTTGTTTAATTAATTAGGATCCCACGATTAAATTTATACTCATTACGTCAGTGGTGTCTCGAGTATCATGTGTAGAGTGGAACGGGCAAGGTCGGTCGTGTTGTGCCCTTGGATTAACCTGTTTTTTGCCTTGATCATGTTCTTATGTTAAGCGGTTGTGTACTACTATTTTTGATTTTATTGGCTTAGTGTGTTGATTTTTTGGTAAAACACCATTATTTGTATTAACTATACTTGTCCCAAAAAATACGGATTAATTTTTAAGCCCGAAGCGGATATAGGGTTATTCCGAATATTTTTTTTTTTTAAATTCTGTATATGTGTGGTTATTTTATCTATCTCTATTTATAAAACCATGCCAGATCTCTTGCGGGGTAGGCAGAGAGTTCCAACAGGTTCTTAGAAAACTTTCTGAATTCCTTATTCTGATATACTCTTTTTGATTAAATTAATCTAGGCACTTAATTGATAATATGTATCTTTTAATGAGCTACCTAATAAGAATAATTTACAATAAGAATGGTTTGGTATTAGAGTCACTATTTTAATATCATAGTATTATTTAGGTCTTGATGAACATGATCATAATAAAGTAATTAAACACCATAACGAGCGTCTATATTTAGAATAAGTCAGCAGAAAAATCATGAATTAAATTTCGGTAACAACGACATTTCACCAAAAATGTCTACCTTTGTCAACTCTTAATGTGGGTGGTTGAAAATAGATATTGTATAGCATAAAGCGGCCTAATTTAAACTGTAATTATCGTCCCAAGTGAAATTTTTGCATTATCCTCTGAGCTACTTCCACCATTCAACTTAAGATCCTTCTCTGCCTCACCAGTATTAATGTAGTATTCATTCTTTATTGTATACACTGGGATGGAAATCATTTTACAATTTAAAAGTATACAGAAGGCGAGCTTAACTCAAATATGAGTTATCTTCCAGCTAACCATAGAGTGTTGAGAGATGAGAAAGTGAAATAAGAGGGCAGTTATACAATATAATGTTAATAGAAAATAGCAATGAAATAAATACTATATTTTCAAATATAAATACATATACTCAGTTACTTACTATAAAAATATTAAATACATATAATTATAATACATACATAAACATTATCAACTATTGTGTAGGCATTTATAACTTCGGCCTTTTTGGATTCTTTTTCTTCCATTTATCTAAGTCGATCTAATTCGTCTTTTGTTGTGATTGCTCCAACCAATTTGTTTCGTTCGGTTTGCTCGTTATTATATAAGATAGGGAATGGCTTTGAGATTCTTGTTTTGTTCACCGAGTGTGTTAAAACTTTCTTTTTGGTCCAAGCAATTTCAATATAATAATAAGTCGATTAGTTATTAAATTTAGAATTTAAGTTTTTATGGTACTTTCTTTCAGTTGATTGTACTGTTTTTTACTCCTGAGTTTAGTGGGTATTGTATTATACCTTCAACATGTACCGGTTTTCAAATGAAACCAATGAATTAACATCTACCTAAAGCAAGAGGAAAACGCAACCTGACCTACAATCATAAAAGGATCATAGTAACGAACCGACGATTCTCGGAGTAGTGTTAGGTACATTAATTATAGTAATTACACCCAAGGCATGGTCTGCCTAAATACTTGAGTTGCCATCGCATTCCGTACGTGAGAAGTTGCGTAAGAAACCAGTTTTAAGTAAGGATATTTCCACGCAAACTCCTGCGGCGTAAGCAAGGTATCAGGACTTCAGAATTTTGTTCGTATAAGTGGAATCCCATATAGAACATTGTAAAAATATTGATAAATTTACTATTAACCTATCCACAAGATAAATTTTAAGTTTCTTAGTGAACTTCTGTGGATATACTATAGTTATTTTAGTTATTTTTAACGAATTAGGAGTCACTACTGGTAAATTCAGTTTGTTTCTTAAGTTGAAAGACCTCTAAATTTAACTGTCGAAATTTTATTAATTGTCTGATTTATATAAATGACAGCGACGAACTAACAGGATTAAGGAAAATTTATCTTTTGTTTGTAACTTTAAGATTGCTCTTTGATTGGCCGATGGAGTGAATTGGAATTTGTGATGTGTTGCAGCGAGATTTTAACACAAAAGTCTTCATATTTTAGAATATGTAATCTTTGTTTTATCCTTTATGATGCCTATATATTTACTTCTATAATTATGTATTTAAAACAGTAACTGGTTTTGAAGCTCTTGTTTAAACAATCTTGGAACGTTTTAATATTTTATCGTGTTCTCTTCGAGCGCAGAATTTATATTCACATCTTTTTTTTGCGATACAGATTCTAAAATTAAATACATGTGTTCTTTGAATGACCATTTGCACAAACAAAGAGTCATTATAGCAAGATTTATATTATGTACTTTTGCTTGATTATTTTGTTAAATTTGATTTGTTAAATATTCTATGGAACAACAATGTGCCAGCCATGCCAAACCAGGTCATCAATACTAATTCATTATTTTATTTTAATTTATTGGTTCACCAACCATCTTGGTATTATCTGAATATCTTGCAACCAATTACCATGGACGTGCAGTAAACATGCATTATACGATTTGGGTCAGCCAGAATTGCTGTCTGCAATCACGGGAGCAACAGCAATCAGCGCAACGTTATCATTATATGCCTTGCCAACTACATTACGCGTGAGACTTGACTTAAACTGTAGACTTCTTTCTAATGTTCATTAATTAAATATTTGTTTACACTTAAACATGGGCTTCTTAAAAATCACGCTAATGAATCTATTTAATTAAAGGCTTTGCTTGTTAATAACTTGTGATGTGATAATATTGTGATTTTTCAATCCTTTTGCTTTTTTGTATTAGTAAGTGATCTTAGTCAACCTCTATCCTACATCTGATTTATCATTTTTATCATCTACTGACTCATTTCTCTTCTTCAATGTTTTGTTCTAGCATCCAGCTTTTATAGGATAATCTATTATATGAAGTGCATGAGATGATTATAATTCGCGATGTTGCTAAAGTCATGTCCTTCTCACAACACGCTCGCTTTTATCTAACAATACATTACTTGCAATATAACTACACATTTACGTATAATCAGGTGTCTATATCAACGGTAGATTTCAAACCGTCATCGCGTCACCCCACATCGTTAGCGAAACTAAAGCGTACTTCAAGTGCTCAGACTATTTGCATAGTCTATCTTTTCCCTTCCCCCTCACAACGACGCTCAACGAGCAGGACAAATGATTTCGTGTTATCTGAAAGACGCAGACTCTGCTGTTACATGAGTGGGTGGGGTAAGCCGTTAACTGAGGCAAAAAGGTAGTAAATCAACTGTTTGAAATTGAATACTCTTGTTTAAAGTTCCGAAAATTGGTGTTCAAATTAGATTTTTGTTTGTAAATAAATTGCCGAGTTGTTTTAGTTCAGTAAGGTTTAATTTTGATTTATTAAAGGATTGCCTTTAAGTAGAACTTTTTGTGAGTCAAAAGAGATTATCTACTATACAAGTTTTATCAGTCTATTTTCCTACTTAGTTATTATAATTCCCAATTTCATCAATTTCTATCTATGTTTCTGGTGATTTGTGAGTGCTGTTTATGTCTGTTACAGGTATACATAAGAGAACTGTACTATTATGTTATACCTACCTCATATTATGTTATATATGTACACTGTTGGCGTGTTTGTGAATAAATAAATAAACATTTATCAATATTCGGCACTCACTAAAAGTAGAATCGCTGATTGATGTATTACACAATGATTAGGTATCTCGCCGTCATGTTCATAAAGTCCTATGCATTTAAAATAAAACTAGTTTAAAGATTATGTTAATAACTTCGTCATGTAAGGTTTCTATTTTTATCCATAAATGTAAACTCTTTAATTTTTCTATTGCGCGAGTAAAAGCAATATTTACATAAATTTTTACTAGATTTACGGTATTCCTACAGGTGTTCGTGATTTTCCCTGATTACAATCCCTTCAGGACATATCTTAACACGAAAACAGTGCTCTCTACTCCCGGTAATCTCCTTAAATATGGCCGGCCGTTTCGTCTTTTATATTTTATCCTTCTTTCGTACAAACAAGTCAAAACAACAAAAGAAAAATTTCTTTTCGCTGCCGGATTTATTAATTTCTCTTTACATTTCGGTTTTGGGATTGAATATGTTAATTTAACAGTTCTATTGTATTAATCTTTAGAATGGATTTACTGGCTACCTCGTTGGTTTAGTTGTGTATGGTGCGGTTGGCAACTACGATGTCCTGGGTTCTTAGGTGTGGTAAAGTTTTATTAGGGTTTGACTGGCAATTAATTGTCATTAGTAGTCTAGTCTAGAGTTTTGCCCAGTATAGGCTAGCCGCAATTGAAGCCTGAAAATTAACGCCTTCGTGCTAGAAATTTGTTTTATAATCGATATCCAAGTCGGTCTCTTTAGCCTTTAGGCCCTCAGGGTGTTCCTGATGCCCTCGTCAACAGAATATATTTATGACCACCCAAATCCGGGGTGTCTACTCAAGGTTTTATTCAGGGTTTATCCGAGACACAACTCCCCGTAAACCGCGTTCTTTTTCGTATTCTCGTAAATTGGATTACGCTCGATGTTATCCCTAAATTTGTAGTTCGAAGAGCACTGGAATCCTTTTTCGTTTGCCGTTGTTACGGATTTTGAGCCTTTCGGATTGGGCGGAACACGAGTTGGGTTGCCAAATGTTCTGATTTATCCGCAATGTTCCGTTCATGTTCTGAATACAATCAGCCCGCAGTCGTCACGAGTTTCAGAGTATCTGTATTAGTTTTTCCATTCATTTGTAGTGTCTGTTAGGTTTCCTTTTCATTTAATAGCTCCCTAAAATTTTAGTACCAATCTCTAAGATCTCTAATATTATTAAATAAAACTACTTTCCTATTTTATCATGATTTATTTTTAAGTTTCCGAGGTTTCGAGTGCTTTGCAGCACCCATGATCACGGAAAGAACCGAGGTCGTCGGGAATTTAAAAATCAAAAATATACCGTGCAAAAATCATTCATTTATTTCATGTAAATCTAAGAACACATCTATAATGTTAGTTCAAATATTTTATACATATCATATTCTTAATGCGAATCGACTTTTTCAGATCAGGTTTAATGATGCAAGCATATAGTGGCATATGTAATCAGAAATCTGTCACAACAATAACGAAGATCATAAAACTAAGTTACAATTATAAAAGTGTGTACGGGTACGCACTCGGCATTATACTCTATACGCCTTTTGCTCGAGTGGCATTATGAGATATGTATTATACCAAATTTTACGTTCATAATAATGAAATTTGTTTCACGGTATCTCAGAAATTATGCTTTTACTGCTTTAGTTTTTAGGCCGAGTAGGACTGTCTAGTTTGCATAGAACCGTATTATGTTTATATTTACTAATGCACTAGGCGTATTAAACGAAAAAAATTCAAACAACTACCCATTGTAGCTAAAATTTTCTGAGCATCAGTCGCGTCGCTACAATATTAAGAAATATTAATGGATAAAATGGTAGAATAGTAATTTCTTAGTTAAATTGAAAAGATGACTGGTGTGACCTCACGATGTATTATTTTGATTCACTAGTGTTACAAATGGATTGCTGTATTATTTTGTTGAGCAGGTCGATCTTACTCCATTTCAGTATATACAGTAAGAATTATTTCTGCTTTATCGACGTATACTAAGACATTTCTCCCGAGGCTTTCCCTTTCTGCGATTATCAAAGTCCGCACTTGAAATTGATTATTGATCTATATATATCAGTTTTCCATCATAAACTCTCTTCTGAGTTGTACTTTTATAAGTTCAGCTGATGTTACGCATCTTTTTCCGGTCATCTCTTATCGAAGTATTATTTACACGACATAGCACTTTCTTCTGTATCGACTTGTGCAACTTATTATTCAGTCATCTTCTTCCTTCCAATATTGTTATCTTTTTAAGTTACCTAAGTTACTCATGCTTACGCAGTACGTTACACAGTAGTACAGAGAAGAAAAATTAACAATTTTTGTTTATTACTCACAAGATAACAACAAAGCTAAATTGTGCGTCCGTCCGTAATTGAACATCGTTAATAAAACGTAGTCGCCTGATGGACTAATCGAGTGACATCACCCATTCGTCTTCCCATCTACCGCACACCATTTAAGTCGACGAAAACTTAGATCTGTCTATGATAATGACAATGAATAATCCTGCTAGTACTTGCAAACAATATTTTTTTATTACGGTGTTGTTAAAATTTGCACATGGATGAATGAACTTTGGCGTCCATATCTCTGATTTTATTAGATTTCAGTTTAATGTTCAGTGTTTTTTCATTTTTGTTTCCACTAGCTACGACGTCAGCTTCAAGATGGGTAGACTGTGGAAAAGTATTAACATTTGTATTATCATTTGAATATTCATGCATTTTTGTTGTCCGTTACTTAGTTGGCAAATTTTGTAAAAGAGCTTGGAAATCTTCATCAAAATAAAACCACCATAAAATATGCATTATCCAGAGTTTACGGAAAATTACATTAGAAAATAACATAACAAACAGTAGCTTCTGCATAATGATGCCTGCCGATGAGAATGAATAATTTCGTGAATCCGCTTGTGAGAATGGCTACCGGACGTATAAATATAAATTTAGCAACTTGACCATCGCATCCTGCCTGTGGCTCCCCTCACGGACAATTTTCGCGGCATGTGTACTACCAAAATGGTTGTTTTTAGTGCCTATGACTGTAAACTGTACGTTGTATATTAGCTATAGAAAACCCTACAATACTCGTCTCGATTCTATGACAGTTTTCAATTACTGTAATGAGTGTAAATCTTTTTGCTCCATTAATGAGCTACAAAACACACATAATAGTATGGGAAGAGTCTCTTAGTTAGATATACTCTTTGTTGAATCAACTATCTTCTATACTAGTTCGGAATCCGAATTTCGGGCAGTCACGCTCGTTGTATGTGTACACACAATTTGCAGAAGTTCGATTGGTAAAAAACAGCCCTGCACTTATGTTGGCTTGAACTTGATATAATCCATCAGGCCTACTGTAGTAAGTCTTTCCTCTTTGTATATAGCTGCTTCCTCGCCATTTCCGGGACTGCCATTTTATTTTTGAATGGTGTTTCTCGGGTTATAGATAGTTTCTCAGATTCGCTAGTTTAAAAATTTCTCCTGCATCGAGTTTATCTTTCGTATTAATATTTAATTAAACTCGTACCATTTGAGTTATTACTTCCTCGAGAAAACTCGAAATCAAATTGCTATCATGTATTTTAACATTGACGAGATTTCATTTTGATTGCAGCGTGTGTTTATGTCCAGTTGTGGGATGTTGATAGAATAATCTTGTCTTAATTAATACGTATAGCGTTTAATTAATCATGAGTGGTTTAGCGTGTATTTTTTATTCATTAGTATTAACAAGTCTCTAATGAAGTACTAGAATATTTTAATTTTTATTAGTTCACTTATTTTATTGATTTGATATATTGATTATATATTCAGGTCCATTGAATGTAAAAGTCTCAATTTAAGTCTCTTATACGTTTACATAATACGTGTATAAATAAGTAAATAACATACTGCCCTAATAAATGACTGCCTCGTTGGTCTGGTGGCAAAGCGCATCGCTTTGTGATCACGAGGTCCTGGGTTCAAATCCTAGGTCGGACAATTGTAGTTTTTCTAACGAAAAATTAAGTATGAGTCCGGAGTCTGGAATTGTGCCCGATATATGGCAATAGGCTCGCCCCCTATTACATGGGACCTAACATCGTCGGCGAAACGTGGGTGTACTCAGTACGCCTCTGCCACCCCCTCTGGGGAATATAGGCGTGACGGTGTAATAACATATTTTTCCTCCATTGATCGGTTTCTGATTTGAAAATTTCAAGACGAACCTACTTAAATAGTACTTTACTAAAGAATACTATACAAAAAATTACAGATCGTTACCGAAACCACCATAAATGACAATTATTTTAAAAAGCTTCAATCAAAAACCATTCATTTATCTATTACTTATAAGCATGAATTCTCGTCGTAAAATAAAATCACCAACAGTAAAAATTCAACGAACCTCCCAGAGTCCAATGTCGGAGTGTACCAAGAAGCGGCAACAATGGCCGATGGTATCAAGGGCGTTATGGTATGTGCTAGTACTACGAATAGTTATGATACCACACAATGGATCCGACGACGGATGGCGAACGACTCGGCACAATGGCTACCGTTCGCAAGATGTCTGATAACTAGTTTATTGAAAGCACAAAAGATATCAGATGTTGCTTATGCTCATTTACTAATAGTCATATCATAATGGCTGTAATAAAGTGGTGGAGTTACATTTTAGAGGTCAATATATTTATCTTTTACTGTAAGATTATACAAATGGCTTCTAAGGTTATAAAATATTACAGAAACTACGGTTCATTGACGGATGACTATCTAAGCGTTGTTATTTATACTATTGATTGTTAGTATGATAAAGTGTCACACGACTTCAATGTCTAAGATAAATATGCTATAATTATAAATACTCCATTGTGTAAGGCTTTTGATGAGATGTATCTAATAAATGCTAAAAATAGTGGAGCTCGTAGCCTTTAGATTTCCTAGGCAATGTTAACTACGCTAAAATTATTACATGTAGGCGTATCCAAATTTCAGTAAAGGAAATTACCGACGCCGGTAACTAACGAATCGAAACAGTTTGATAGATCCTACTAAACACAATTAGGTGGAGGCCGTCTAACCGTAGAGTGTTTCAAACTGATTCGGAGAAACGAGGGTTTATGAGATTAGTTTTGTGTTGATTAATGAAATATACTGGGCTTTCATGATAAGATATAGGATTGAGCCTCATTAAATTATGTCTACGGATTGGTCGATGTTTATTATCATTTTAATGTTTTGAACAAATTTCTCATCTATAAAGGGTAACGTATTAGGCTGTAGTGCTTCAGTCTAGTCTAACGTTATAAATTGAACTACATGTAATTTTTTTCTCCTTTGGAAATAATAAACGCCCTCATGTCTTTCCTTATTTACGTGAGCCAGTAACCTGTATTATAAAAATCAATATCTTGCAGCTCACAATTTTATATACTGAAATAGACAATACCAATATTTTTAAGTTTTAAGATCCCAACAATATTGCCGCAACCTAGCAGCCAATTTCTGGTGTTGTAAAAACGCTCGAGTCGGCGCTTAAACGCTTTAGTTTTCAACGTGCTTCAACGCTCGTAAGCGTTGACTCAGCGCTAAATGCTAAACGCTCAGCGCTCATTTTTACAACACTAACAATTCCTCCATCGTTTACGCCCGTTGAATCAATATGCTATCCCTTTGACGGTTTGTACGCATGAACATGTCTAGTAATTGAATACCGTAATCATGTTAGGCCTTTGTTGTCTCGTAACATCTTGAGGCGACGAGACGACCTCAATTGGGTAATTTGTGTATAAGTTGTACATTTAATTTACGTGAAGGCTCGATAAGTGATGTAGGTTAGGAAAGGGGGAGGTTAATTGAAATATTTAGAATGTATTACTGAGGAATGACTTTTTACAATTAAATAAGTATTTTCGAAACCAGAATTAAAATATTATGAACGGATACTAAAGGAAGTAAGCAAGTTAAAGAGGGTTTTAGAAGACATTCTGTAAAGAAATCAGGTGGAAAGGTTTTTTTGTCTAGAAAAATCAGATTTGCTAATACGGAATGCCTAAAATATCCTCATGTTGAGAATTCCAAATTCGTATCAGCTATTTAGAACAGAATTTGCTGATAATATTGCCTAATATAAGCAGGTATTGGAGCTAAATTCATTGTGAATTAATACATACATGACATTCATACGTTAAGCGCATGGTCCTGTCTATGAATGAAGATGCTGATTTCAAAATTGCCGATAGTAACATAAATATTCTTGTCGCTTGTTCTAAGAAGAACTTGAACCCACTTTGAAAACTTATTTCACTATTTTCTGCAAAAGGTTTGGCTTTGTGCGTGGTGCTTATCATATTGACATTCTGAACTCCCACGACAAACGCGTTTGTCTAGTATTTGTACAATATTGGGCGATCTTTGCTCTTCAATGTCGGATGTTTGTCGTACCATTCCATGGTTTTTGTATTTAGAATACTTGTATTAATATGAACACGCATTGTTGTACTAACTAGGTGAGATTCTATATTTGTGTGACTTTGATTTATAATTCTTAGTTATGCAACGTACAGTAGAATTATTCGCAAACGGATCTGATGCTAATACATATACGTCAACCCGGGCAATAGTGATATTATTCAATTATAATCATAATTATTAATTATTGGCATAAAATGTCACAGTACAGTTAAAGTTAGGCCCTGACTCCACAGCTAGGTATACAATACCTGTTTCAGGAGTCAGTGATTTTAATTTATTTGAGCTATTGATTACATATTTAATATATTCTTGTTTAATTTTATCATGATTTCTAAATAGCCGATTGCAATTTTCTGTCACATATCTTTGGAACACTGAGAATTTACCCAACAGCAAAAGGATATTCACTTACACAACTTACTTAAAAGCAAAAAAATAAATCAAGATGTTACCGTCTTCGTTTCTCATTTACTGACTAATATTTCTAATCATCAATAATATTTCTAGTTATATACTAAACTTAACTAGTAATATCACTGTCCACGTCCAATATTGATTAATTCTCTTTCAAGCCAACGCTAACGTCATTCCAATACGAATGCAAATCAACCATACCAAAAAAGAATATTACCTATTCTGCATAATAAGAAAGCTAGATAGCAATCGTTTCAAATTGGAATTAGTGCCACACTCACTACTGATTTCAAAACTCTTTTATGATTAATCGAACCTTGTGCCTTGTTATTATCTGTGAAACTGTCGAACTGAAATGTAGTCTGAAAACTGGTATCATAGCTAAGTATAAGTTATCTGATGGCAAGTTGAAATTAGGACAATTTAGGTTATATCAGGATTAAGACTTAAGCGTTCATATTGGATGTTACTTTGGATCGTGTTATAAGTTGAATCATGATAGGTAACTTATAAGAGTAAATGGGAACATGGATTAAAGAGTTTTAGCTCTATTATTGTATGTTTTAACTTATTAATAAGACCGCCTACTGTATCAGTGTCTTTTTCCAAATGTTTGTTTTATAATTTTGTTGGTGTACAATAAAGAGTATTATTTTTTATTCAATGAACTAAATTTAGTTTTCTGAGATTAATAGACTTTACAATTTATCGTAGAATTGGTTACGGTCACTCAGTCTTTAGTATTATTAATTGCTTATTCTTGCTCATTATTTATGTAATAATGACCTGCTTTAGTATTTTCTTATTCTTTTACTCGATTATAATACGGCTGTTTCCCTATATTTGAAAGTGTGCTATTTATTATTTCACCTCCATCATGATGTAAAGTAATTCCTTCTAATTTTAAATATCTATATATTTACTCCTACGCGAGTGGGTGTTTCAAACGCTTGTTTTTGCACCAGAATATATTCAAGGCCGTTTGATAATCTCAGATAAGACATATTTACTATTTTTAATTTCGCGTTATGCGTTTCTCCTTCACTATATTTGATATGAGTAATGTTTATATATTTTTGCTTATAAACGTTTTCAGAGTTGACATTCAATATGCACACTATAACATTTTAAATTAAATTTTATTTAGTTACTGAAGGCATTTTAGACTTTGACAAGGATTTTGTCAAAGTCAATATTATATATTTATTCTTTATTGTACACATATGTTATGTTAACAAAAAACAATTTTACGGAAAGTTTATGTACAAAGGCGAGCTTAACTCAATATTGAGTTTTCTTCCAGCAAACCTTAGAGCGATAGAGAGATGAAAATAGAGTAGAGGATAGCAAGTGTACCTACAGTAGAAATTAATAGAATATCCTAAACTAACAATATATATTATACAAAATATTACACTAACATAGAAATCTAACTAAATAGTACTAAATATACATACATACATAAATATAATAAAATATAACTAAATATATGCATATATAAATAAATATATGCAAATACACATATGTTAATATTATATACTGATAAATATAATTCATGACGACAGGAAATGTTCTTTAGTTCTCTTCTTGAACACGTCCAGTGAGATGCTATTGCGGATGGAATGCGGGAGTGAGTTCCACAAGTGCACCGCGTAGACAGTAAAAGAACCACTATAACGGCTAGAAGTGTGATTAGGAGTACGGAGAAGAAGGGAAGTAGAGGTGCGACAGGGCTTTCCCTTAGGGACTAGAAATTCAAAACGTTCCTTGAGATATGCTGGTGAATTGGGATTGTGGAGAACAGAAAAGAGAAGTGAAAGGACGTGAGTATCTCGACGACGCCGAATAGGCAACCACCTCAATTGCGCTCGAAATTCAATTTTGTCCGTTTTGAATAATCTCAAAAGCATTAGTTTGTATTATAGAATTAACTATTACTCAAACATTATTATATATAAAATAGGCGTTGTTAAAGTATTATCGATGATAATTTTACTATCTGTAACATTATACTTATTAATCAATGTCTTGGATAAGAAGGATTATTTTATACTTAATTAGTAACTAGATAGTTTATGATGAAAAATCTTGTGAAACGTTATTACTGATTATTTGTATGTTAAACCCTTATCTCTTATTGATAGAAGTGTCCAATCACATCATGAATGAATATAGATAAATTCGTGTTTGTAATTATGAGATATTTTGTATTATGATATTGTACCACTGAAGCGGTCTCTTATCCAAATTCTGATTATAGTTCACATTGTTTATTACAATCATTCTTTAACAATCGATCTAATACAACTGGTTATGACTGCGTCGTCTATCATTTTCGTCTTTTAGATTAACACTTTCAAATCAATGTATAACTAAATACAACGTATTCATAGTTGCATGCATAGTATATTACACAAGCGAATAATGGCGCATTAAACACGAGAATGCGATTAACGCGGTAAGTGCGCGAAGGAAGTGAACAAAATGACAGAAGTATACGTCATCAAGGAAACGGCCGTAGATTGGCCTCGTCTCAGAGGACGCAAGTCAAGCGTGTTCAATAAAAAACGGCCAATATTTCTGGTTGCCCATGCACTTTTCGTTAGTTTCCGTTTAGATAATTTCATGATTGGGACAGAATTCGAGCTTGATATGTCAATATGAAAACCGCTTAAGTGTGAGTTACCTATTAATATCGATAGAATCTGCATGTTAATATGAAAACTACTATTAAATTCTTTACTGAAACTCAAACTATGATTTGAATCAATCGCCTGTGTTATGGTATCTTTGATAGTTTCGAAAATTATCTCAGGAATGTTGTATTAAGCAACAGATTTGATGTATCGCTTTGGAAATATATCCTTTGATATATTGATATTACTTCGTATAATAACCTAGTATTTCGCCTCGAGAATTAACCAAAGTTTTACATTGTTTAGTGTTTGAAATGGATATAATTTAAAGTTAATTACTGGGGTAATTATTATTAACTGTAGTATACGTATCATGAAATCGGCTGTAGTGTCTATTTCATCACCCTTAATCCCTTGAGTATCTGTACAGAGTTTTAGTAGTTGCTTTTCTTACAGCCCCTTTTTATCTTCTATTCTAATAATGCCTGATTCGTCGTGACCAATATCGATCTAGGACTAGCTTATTAAACGGTATCAAAATTGATTTTCAGTCATAATAGTAGTTTCTCTAATTTCAATAACATTAAGTAACATATTCATCTGGACCCGTCACCAAAACAATTGCTTTTATACGCAAGTACAATGATACGAGTATACACAAATTCATACAGACAGTCAATAACAGTCGAGTTTTATTATCTCATAAAAAGTATTATGATATCGCTCATCTTAAAATAATCTAATCATACATCTTGAAATGTTTATTGGAGATAAAGTATATTTTTATTTACGTAGCGTTAAGGTTCTTTTGTTTTTATTTCGCGAAAACTAAAAGCGATTTCTGTAATGGCGTCTTGTTTCTTAATTCTTTTGTTGTTTAGGGCTTTATTGTAAGATTAATCGTCTGTAAGAAAAATGTTAAATATTTGTTTAATTATCTAGTCGGCAACCATAAAACTACAAACATGCGGTATGGTCCCGTCCGTAAAATAGACAGATGCAACGACATGAAATGGAGTAATCGCTTTTTCAGCCACTATTTCTCTACAGATAGTACCGCTGAATTACTCGCTAGCTCAAAACTTTGGGGGAAATGTACTGTTGTTTATTTTAGTCCACATTGTGTGTCGCTAAATTGACTTGTTGTAAAAAGATGTTACTTGTTATTTTTGTGTTCTTTGTTGCTGTTAGAATCTTTAAAGTAATAAACAAAATCATCCTATTTATCATCAAAAACATGTCACCAGATGTAATTGTCATTTAAAAGTTGAATGTTGAATCATCAGTCCTTCTTTTTTTGTGAAACGCCAAAATAGATGGAATTTCATAACTTAGTGTATGTCACACCTTAATGGGATCCCTTTTAAATAAGGATTTTACAAGGGTTGACGATCTAATTTAAATATGTATGATGCGTATATTTCGCAGATTCATTTTAGCATTCCTAGAATCTGTTTGTTAAAGTTGATATGGCCGAGTGAATGTGAAATTGGGTACTTATTTTAATACGTTGGTAGAATATTGAGCTGTGATGTTTTATCTCTATCTATCTATATCATCACGCCAGATCCCTTGCGGGGTAGGCAGACCTGTGATATTAAACATGCAATTTCATCATTAGTATTAGTTCCTAATTATTTTAGAATATATTTTACTTCTACTAAATACTAATGGTTTACCATTTCTTTAAAGATCATTAATCTTAATACCAACATCATTATCTTAAAAAAGTTTTAATCAGAAATATTAGGAATTTTTTACCGATCTAAGAATTTTCAATTAATTATCCAACACTTTTTGAATTAACCTTTCAGAGACAAATAAAACTAATTTATCATTGTTAAAGATGCGGCTAGCGATTTGAATTTCAAATTTGTTAACGCTGAATTAATACCTCTTCAAGGAGCACCCTTTGATCTGTTTTTTTATCTTCATGCGAATAACGCTATTACCGAATTGCGGATTTGACTATATAACTTAGTGTGATTTATAATGTCCGCATTTATTGTCAAGGCAGATTCTACTATATCATTGCCTTTGATACCTACAAATTAGAATCGGTCATAGATTTAGGGGAAGTATTTGATGAAGTGGGACGTCTTTAGCTTAATTCAATTAATACTGTATTACTTACTAAGCTGAGTACTAATGGATATGAAATAAATTTTGTATCTTTAATGCATAAGTAGGCACAAAGGCAGGCGGTCCGTTTGATGGTAAGTTGTAACCGACGCATAGGACATAAGTGACTTTAGAGGAACAAATACGGTTCTGGTCTTGACCTCTAGACTTGCATGTCGACTCTTGCTGTAGCACCAACTGAATTTTCAGGAGCATCAGGGAGGTCATTCCACACCTTTGCACAACTTGCCCGGAGAAAAGTGCGCGTGCACGTGTGTTAGTGAGATTCATTACTATTACCACGCATGGTTTCAACTTTTGACACGTCTAATTAATTCAATTAAGCATTGGATAATAGTCGTGCTGGCTTGTATTGTTACTATCACATTTTTTTACCTGTTATCGGTTCTCCCATTAATAAATATTCTCTATAAATATGTATTTAAGCAGCGATCTAGTTTCCAAAGCTTCAGCGCGACACATCGACGACAATACGGCGCTCGGACGTGCGGCCCACTTCAGTTAACGCTCTGTTTCACAACGGTACCAATACTGAGCTCTTATTCTCTATTACCAAACGCGGTGCGACACGATAACTTTGTGTCGTAAAATGAAATCGTGTTATGTATGCCGCTCGAGTACTATTAAACGATCGTGTCCTTCATCAACCAGAATCAGAATATTTATGCATATTATAGTATTTATGAATAGTCAGGTAAGTAACAAAGACTCTACCACCACTTCGGAATGTCATTCCTGTGGAAAAGAAGGACAAGAAAATCAACGGTTGCTGTTTTAAAATAAAAATTGTACAAATTTTTCTTTCTTCATATTTAGAGTCGCAAGGTGCCATTATCATCAGCACAAGTGGGTCATCACTGAGTCTCCTTGTTGTGACTGTGGAGACTCAGTGCAGACACATCGTGGAGGACTGTCCAACTATAGTTATTTTCATGTAAGGTAGGTATGTGACGGTTATAAGTGTCAAAGAAAATTATACTTTATTCTATGGCAATAAGGCGGCGGCAATAATATGGCGGTTTCTAAACTTATGGTTTTATGCCTTAACACTATTGAATTAAATATTAATTTCGTTTGGCAATTAGAACTGTCACTACCCATCTTATGTGAACAATATAATACGAAATTTAGCAGCGGATTTGAGGGGCTACACCAGCTCACATCGGCGGCTAAATAATGGCGATATACTTTCAGTAAATTGAATTACTAAAAGTACATCGCCATATGATATAATAATTTCACGAAGTTGTCGTTACCGCGCCGCGTTACGTGTTTTGGGCATAGTGAATAAGGTCGTTGAGTGTGCAGGTGATCGGTAACATTGACGGTTGGAAAATTGATTTATAGTGGTTTTTATTGTAAACGGTATATAAATTTGATGGTCAGGCGACTGAGTGAGATCCTTCCAGGTTACTACAACCACTAACAAATATATTATAATCTAATTTTGCTGTAAGAGAGAGATGTGTGTAGTTTATAGCTCTTTTCACGGCTTTTGACGAATGGCTTGGTCCAGTGGTTAAGAGCTTAAGTCGCTCCGCCCACTGGATTGGGTAGTCGCGGGTTCGATTCCCGCACGGGCAAACCTTTGTTTCGGTCTGGGTGTTTGTGCAATTTCATATTTGTAAACGCACCCACAACACAGGAATAATTCCTACGGTTAAAAGTAAAAAAAGGAGAATAACATCATTTTGCTAAAGAAATTTTAATAACTCCCCTGAAATCTGGTTAGCTGACTAGACCTAGGGGACATAGATTTCCATGCAGAACACATTTCGAAATATCAAAGCTATTTGCTGTAGGATCATGACCTATTCCTTAATAGTCGCTCAGCGTAAGTCAAAACACCTACACCGAGTAGGTACCTATATTCAGTCTTTGTCAGACAAATATTGAACTTGAGGATACAAATTTTGATAGAAACTGTTAAAAATACTTTCAAGTAATTAAACACAAATCACCAGTTTTGAGTGGACTTAATCGTCGAATAACCTTAAAATTTTAATAATTACGAAATCGCCAGAACGGCTTTTAAACAATTACCGAACAAAACAAAGTTTGTAAAGTAAAGGATAAACGTTTTCAACGGTCCCCCCAACTGTTACGTCTTTATCAATTAAAAATTCTCGTCAAGCTTTTAGTAGGTTTTAATGTTTCATTTTCTTTGTTGGTAAAATTTACTTCGGATTTATAACGACTCAAAACAGTTGATGAAAAACTGTCGGTACTTACCTAGTACTCAATTAACTCAAATGTTATTGGCAAAATATGATATAGTAGTCGTATATCTGACACTAGTAAAGTTTCTTGGTTTATAAATACTAATACATAATATTCTTTATTGAATTACGAATTGTAGATCTATTAAAATACTATTCGTCACATTGTGTTTGTTATGTGTATGTTTACTATTTGTATTTATAGTCATATCAATTGACTATATTACTGCTCAAAGCCATTACGATGTCCATTTTGATTTTCATTTGGAGGGAGTTCTATTTGAATTGGCGGCAGTGCTGCGAAGTTGCGAATTAGTGACGTCAGCATGGGCGGGTACCGCAGCCGTTTCTGTGGCAGTCACATGATCGTGCGCATTATTCAATTAAACTGGCAAATTGTCCGAAATCGCCGCTGACAAATCGCTTCTGTAGTGAATAAATGCCCACCCCAAATGCCGTTATTGGTAATTCGCGGATGTTTTTTTAAGAGTATCGTATGTACGACGTATTATGTCAAGTAATTTTGGGGAGGATATTGGTAGACTTCAAAGAAAATGATTCAAAAGTTCTTAAAATAATCAATGATAAAGGTTATTTTTAAACTAACTTTAACTTATATAGTATTAAGTTAAGGTTTTTTTTTAAAGATTTGGAGATAGCGTCAACAGTAAGTCAGTCCTGTCTTTTATAAATTTAAACTGGTCTTGGACAGAAGACAAAAACTAATCTTCTTTATAATTACGACACGCAAATAAGTTTTGCACCCAAAAAACTAATTCAACGAAGTGATTTCATCAAAACATTTATTCCGAAGTTCAATGACAAATTGATAAAACTTGACAAATTTAGCATTACTGCTGACGAAATCCTTGCAGGTCACCGCGAACGTAAAGCGTTAGATAACAATGAATGGGCGTAATGCGTAGTACTACAACAGTATTACTTCCACTGGCGAGATGCCAAAACTTCGATACTTTATGCTGCTTTGGTACTTTGGTTTCTTATGGCAGTCTCGAATGAGATACACAAACTTTATTTACTACAGAAGCGTTTTTTACGGGACAGTAATGTTTTAATAGTGGCTTTCATTAGTTATATAAGCAACTGTGTCGTGTATTGAGCTTCTACTCATTGAGATTTATTAGTACGTTTGATTAGCTGTGCTTTAATTATTTGTTTAATTGAAGTAAATCATTGATCTCTTGTTTTTTTCTCATTTACAAAGGCACAAGATTAGCTTGATGTAGTATTTAAGAAAATGGATAGCACCACCCCAAACAAAAGTCTAAATTTATCTTCAAAGAAAACGAAACCAAAGATAAAGGAAATAAAGATGTTCAGCTTATCTTACATCTCTCTCATACGCTATTATACCCTCCAGCTATTTTCATTAAATGCAAAAGGCAAGAGTTCATTGCCGACAAAACCATTGTCCGGCAATATAATCTCTCGATTTAGCCACTTCAATAACATTGATGACTATGCAAGATGCCTGCTTAGAAGAATGGCTTTAAGAAATTTGAACTTTGGATACTTACAATAAGGATTCTTATTGCTTTTATCAACTAAGTTGTAAAGACAAGGTGAACGGAAGTCATGCATAATATTATTTGTAGTATGCGTATGGGTAGACTTGCAATTAGCGGCGCGGATTACATTGGTGTTGTCTCATTCTGTGTCTGCGTCTTGTCTTTGTCTATCACATGCAAGAACATTTATTACCCCATTATGCGATTGCCTATGTAGGTCGAAGGTATTACAAGAGTTTTAAGTAGTATAAAGAGTCAGATTTATCCAGCGAAAAATTGCAACCTTGGCACTTTAATTAACAGTTAGCGCCATCTTTTTGATGACAATAGTCATAACTCAAAATTTTTACATATTTTTTATCAACCTAATGTGTACACTGTTGGGAAAATGTACCCCATCTTTCTCAATTTTATAATATTCATGATTGATAAGTTGTCATCCTAAGTCCATACAAAAGTTCTATCATATACCTACTTCACAATGCGCGCAATGGCTCGTTCTAATAACGCCCACTCGAATAACGAGACGCTACTCAATAGCGCCACCACGCTGCTCGTCTGCGCAGGTCCTATACACGTAGCGTTATGTTAGCAATATCACGGCACCGTGCCAACCTCCTGAGTGATTTTGCTGCCTTGGTATTCAGTGAACACGTGGTAATCTTGTGTTGTGGTATAACCGGCGTTGTATGAGAAATTTTATTCATGATCGTTTGTAATTAATGTAGGTGTGAGTTTATTGGCTGTGTAATATTGATTCTAAGATTAATTTAGTAATATTGATAACATTTAATTCAGCGTCAAGTTGGAGGCATGACTCCTAAAGACTAATGAAGGAATTCTTTTCGAACCTGTTGTGTGCCACTGCTGGTCAGAATTGGATAAACTTCTTTCTTACTTTCTCCAAAGATATGTATATCCTATATTACTCGCTATGCATTGAGATCTTTCTGCCATTCTTCCTCAATTCGCAGAATTTGTATTTAAACTAAACTAAACCTATAACGAACAGAAGTAGATAAGCCAAATTAAGTACATAGAATTACAGAGAAATCGTATTTGTGTTAGGTCCAAAAAAATCCACAGTAGAGTATAATCGTCAATCTCAAATAATCGTCTTCTTCAGTGCCCTCCTCATAGTTCTGATTTCGTTCACACTTCTTCGTCCAATCTATCCTTCTTTGGAACGGACAGCCTCGGGATCTCAACCGTTTTACTTTTAAAAAAAGTTTTCAGTCAGTGTTAGTTGGTTCATGTCGTTAGGTCACAGTCTAGTTTATGTATATTTATATGTATGTGTGTATGGGTATATGTAGATAGATATGTATTTAGGTTATTATATGATATATTTATTTTCGTTTTTATTCCTTCGTGTCTTTTCGCACCTATCACTCTTCTTTCTACACCACCCTAAGGTAGACTGGCAGAAAATGCCCCAGGCATTAAGTCCGCCTATGTACATATATAAAATATGCCAAATTGGTATTTAAGTAGCCATAAATTAAACTTAGCATTGTCGTTCCAGAATTAATCTGCTTTCGCACTATGATCTGAATCAGCAGTGTTTTTCTTAACTAAGAAATTAACAGCGATCTTATTCACGCCTATATTACTCATAGTAGTAGACACATTATATTAGGTAGGTACTCATACTATATTACACACAATAACTCATGTTTTCCACTCTAACAAAGGCTTTTGATGTCGATTCTTGGAACATCTAGTCATTGCGTTCATATCATATTGCATTTGTGTAAGACAAGAATATTATCTTAATTATAATAGTGCGCCATATGGAGATAATGTGTTGTGTTGAAGATATTGAGGTTCATATTTCCAATGATATTGTTTAGCTCCAAGGAGCTGTAATTGATTCAAACATTAAACGACTAAGTATATCTGATAAAAGCGTCGTTAATAAATATGTTTAGTTGTATATCATGTGACTGCTAAAAAGATGTAGATCCATATATCTAAAATATCAGGTTGATGTGCGTTGATACGTTTTCAAATCAACTAATTTGACGGGCTGACGGACGATTTAGCGCAGTGATTAAGAGCTTAAGCCGCTCCGCCGCTGTGTCTAATAGTCACGGGTTCGATTCCCGCACGGGATAAATCTTTATGTACGTGAATTTTCATGTTTGTAAACGCACCCACGACACAGGAATAAATCCTAGTGTGGGGCTTTTGTTAAAAAAAAGAAAAAAATAATTGCAAAATTTGGCAAAGCAGGTCACACGTGATATTTGCTGGGTTCTTTTCGGATTCTACAGAAATGCTTCTAGTACTATTTCTTATTTAGTACATTTTGTTATATATCTATTATCGTTCTTATTAGGTTTTATTTTATTCAGCTATTATCGTCACACCGTTAGGCAAAGGCCTCCCTCCACAGCTTCCATTTGGTTAATTAAGTTTTGCTTATGACAATCTTGACACTTACCAGTAGCAAATTTTGTTAAAACTCTATTATCTTACCAATTAGGTTTATTTTATGAAAATGTTGAGACAATTCGCTAGTTGCCTGAAGCAAGTCCTTTGCCTAAACGCAATCTCGTGGAAAAGGCCCGACCTTCACAGTTCGGAAAACCAACAAAAACTGGTCTATAAACGGCTGTTTAGAATGCTGTACATTCTCCCCGACACTTTAAATAGGCCTCTGAAGTTGTTTATGAGTTAAATTAGTGACTGCTAAAGGTTATTATTGTGTCTAGAATTATAATTAAGTCTTTAGAAACGTCGGACACGAGCGATTTAAAATGCTCACATTTTAGGAGTTTTTTGTTCCTTGTGCATTTAAATATATAAGCTCTCAACATGAAGTAAATTCAGAAAATGTTACTACAAAAAATTTAATGACTTGAAAATGTACAGCTTTTGCAGAAGGTGCCAAAAATATTTTAGATTTCAAAATCTTTTGACAGTCCTTCATATAAAGTGGAGTAAGTAACAGTTTTGCTTTTACAGTATTTATGATTGACTTTGTTTAGTTTTTGCAAGTTATTGAGGTATTTTATGGCTTTTAAAATACATTTTAGTGTTGCTAAGTTACATGTAAATCTTGGTTAGAATCGAAACGATCTAACTAAAATGAAACTTGTTGAAACCAAAATTCAAAGTCGCACAGCGGGCTATGGAGCGAGCTATGCTCGGCGTCTCTTTGAAGGATAAAATCCGTAACGAGGTAATCCGACAAAGAACCAAAGTTACCGACATAGCTCGCAGACTCAGTAAGCTAAAGTGGCAATGGGCTGGTCACATCTGCAGAAGGACGGACGGCCGATGGAGCAAGCGTGTCCTAGGGTGGAGACCGCTACTTGGTAAGCGTAAGGTAGGACGGCCCTCAGCTAGATGGACCGACGACCTCAAAAAGGTAGCTGGGACAGACTGGATGCGGAAGGCGGAGGACCGTGTGCAATGGCGCGGGTTAGGAGAGGCCTATGTCCAGCAGTGGACTGCGATAGGCTGATTGATTGAAACCAATACTTAGTGGCAAGGAAAATCGTCAAATACCGTTCCAAGGAGAATCTGTACAATGTTTACATTAAAATGTGAGTGGAATCTTGTATCAATCGAATCGACGCGTGGATGAGCTATTCAAGGTTTTAATTTGACCTGAAATTTTATAGCTCTTGAATAATAATCATAGAATCTAAATATTTGTGCTAGGATTCTACGGGGACAGCATACTTCAAGATGTAAATCTGTGATAGAATGGCGTACTGATTATAAAACACTTGTGTATTATAATCAGTACGCCATTACGGTGTATTATAATTTCTTTAAACTTGCTGCAGACAAGAATGACTAGTGATCTTCTCTTCACGGTAAACACGCCTGCCAAACTTAAAGACTTAAACTTCATCGGCACTTTCCATTTGGAGGTAGGGGTTAACTAACCAGTTCTCGACTTACGTACTATAAATCTCTGTCAGGAACCAAAGATAATCTTTTATTTTTTTTCATAAGACCTGCCTAGTTACCGTTTCAAATCAACTGTAAAATAAAGCAGGTATAATTGAAATGACTATGAATTCCAAGCAGGATCTTTATGAAGGTCAAGTTTAACGGTCCGGTTTTCACAATAGTAAACATTAAATATTGCTTCTTTTTCACCGCAAACAGGAACATTGAAACCAATTGTTCAGTTCTGAAAGCGATCACCAACCGTAACTAACAAGATGTTGGAGGTAACTCCAACATCTCCGGGTGTTCTTATATTTCACTGCCTCGCTGGTCTAGTGGCTAATAATTCGCGTAGTGACCAAGAGGGACCAAGAGGACCAAGTTAGTAAGACGAAATGTAGTTTTACGATAGGAAAATAACATAGAAGCTGGTTGTATCGAAAAAATCCAGTATATCTTTTATCGAAAGGATTCCAATGTAAATCGGGTGTCGGACAGGTCCTTGGTATAATAAATAGACTCGCCTCCTGTTATATGGGACCTAACATCATCGGCGAAAAGTGGGTGTACACAGATCACCTTTGCCACCGTCGCTTTAGGAATATATATGCATATTTTCAAATAGTGTTTTTTCATCTTAAGGCTCGCTGTATGCAATAAAAGATGTTGACTGTTCAGGGTATAGGTTTAAATAAGAAAATTATTCCAAATTTGTATAATTCTTTCAATTTAAATACAAATTTCTTTTAATTGTAAATAATAGTGAGCGACGAGAGTTAACCCCAATGAGCAATGTGTACAGTACGCGCTTGGTGACCGACGGCAGATACAATGTTCCAAGGGAGACCAACTACGTCGGTGATAGGGCGCTAAAAACGCATCGCATACATTTACTACTAGACTACATCGTCTCCGGGTTTTCTGTTCTCTTTCAGATTTCTGATAAAAAAGTTCTTGAAACTGTGCTGGCGGCAGCGTAGGAGATATATAGCCACTTAGTTCCTCTCTGGCGGCCATCCAGGCGTCTTATTTATGGATGCTGTTGCAACTTTATCCTTTTTCCAGGTAGAAAATATGGTTCGTCCAGTTTCCAAGAAATTGAACTTTGCTCCTATTTTATGTTGGGTGCAAAAAGTAGACACGAGTTTACGAATAAAAAACTTTTTTCTGATATCATTTTGATATTTATTTTGAGTAATGTTGAATGATGAGGAATGTAAGGAAAGAACTTGTGGGAATTGTACTCTCTGGCTACCCCGCAAGGGATCTGGCGTGATGATAAAGATAGATTGAATTATGGCAGCGATGCATCCAAATGTTTGATCAATTATTTTGGTTAGATATTGAAGTAGGTGCATATTATTTATCTATCCATATTATCAGCCAGATCCCTGGCAGCGAAGGCTAAGAGTCCAGTGTTTCAAAAGGTACTTTCATTACAGACTTCTTTGGCTTCCTCTATTCTCATGATTATCCATTACAAAGACTCTTAACTTGTCTACCAGATAAGACATTCTATTTGGTCATGATGTGATAGTCTAGGTGCATATAGATGCATATTTTTATTGACAGTTTAACATCATCTTCATCAAATCTAGCATCTGATTTAATTTTATCGTTTGAATTTTCGAAGTAAGCGACTTTTGAATAATATTTAAATTTATCGACGCCATGACTGACAAGGATGCATTCGGTCACCGACACGACCTCTTGAGTGCGTGCGTGAATACTGAATGAGGCGAGAATTGTTTCTGTCTTATTTAGTAAGTAGGAATAATGTACTTGGCTATAATTATGATGTTGCTTAGTCTTTAAGAAGATCACGATCACGATTTGGCATGATAATATTGATACATCATTTACAGGGTAGGCGAAGAGTACATTCCAGTAGGTCGTTACCTCACAGACTTTTTGTGTATGTTAATGGTTTCCGATATGGGGCCTTTACTGCATCACCGGGTAAGAGGGTGAGCGTGCAACAACTACGCCCGAAGGGCAAGGGCTCCTCAAGGAGAAAGTGCCTTGGCTTGGATTGTCGCTATGGGGGAGGGCATATGCTAGATGCTGCACCGGCCGGCTGACAAGGGATTTTTTGACCCCGACGACAAAGTCGATGTCTGATCTTGTGTGCGGTATCTGAATTCGAAAGGGCATCGTGAGGGTCGATGAGAATATACCGCGGGTGGCAATACCCGCTGATGGGAGGGGCATCAGGTGGCGTAGTCGGCGTTAGCTACGATAACGGGACATTAGGGGATATAATAACATGATGAATACCTACTTATGGTAATTTGGAATACTTGAGGTTTCTCTCAACATCATAATGACGTTATCTATTACTGAGTTCCTTCCGGTGCTCTCCTTACATACCTCTAATAAGGAAGTTAAATTATAATGCATTAGTTCTACGCAATTCCGTCATTCTTACGCCATGTATCACAAATCAAAACGCAAATACCTTCTAGGTGTACGTCGCAGGTGCGCACGCGCTGCTGTTGAATGACAAGCGCGTGCACTGCGACGGTTATACCTTTGTCCTTTTCTAATCTTTAACAATAGACCAAGAAAGTATAAGAACTGTTTATAGGTAGATGAGTGGTGTCGGTAGATTAAATTTATTGAAGGCTGAATTGTCATTTTAATATTATACTATTAGACCTTGAGTTATTGCTCTTATTAGCAATTCAGTAGAATTTTCTAAACAATTGTGTGATGTGGGAGGAAGTTTGGACGTTTTAAGATAATTATATGAATTGGATTCAAGAAAGTGGGCGCGGCTATTTTTGGTATTGAGTTCCACTTAAGTTAACTTTTGGCTTAGTTGGAAGTTGAGTAACAATAAAAGAGCCAGATTAAGACCGTATACCATATTGATTATGACATATTATAAAGGCACAATACACATTGCCTATAGCTCTGTTTCTGTCTTGCGGCGAAGTAAGATTACAATAATACTGCTAAAGAGGTTGTGGTAACCTGTTCACTATGACTCGCCCTAATTAATACCCTTATCCTTTTTTTTATAAGATTAATGTCGACTTATCTGGGAGCGATTTATCCCGGAAACTAAATTCCTTTGCGTATACATTCTGCGAAAAATTCGTTAATGTTCTTTTCCGAACCCATTATTAAGTGTACCAAGAACTTAAATAACCCCTGACGAAAAACAGGATTGTTATAAGATTGAAGCGTTTGTGACGTTACCCGTTTACCCCCCTAACAGGCGTGATTAGTGCTTTTTAGGGATGTTTAATAGAAATCAGGTCAGCTATTTCATAACGAACCCTCTAGATACGAATACTTGGCTGTGTGGTCATTATGATGCTAATGTCGATATTAAGACTTATATTGACTGACTCGTTGGTCTGGTGACAAAGCGCATCGCTTTGTGATCACGAGGTTCAAATCCTAGGTGGGACAAATGTAGTTTTTCTAACGAAAAATTCCCAGTATGGCTCCGGAGTCTGGAATTGTGCATATATGGCATTAGGCTCGCCCCCTATTACATGGGACCTAACATCGTCGGCGAAACGTGGGTGTACTAAGTAGACCTCTGCCACCCCCTCTGGGGAATATAGGCGTGACGGTGTAAGACTTATATTATTGCTTGGTTATTTTACGCGCCAAGTAATTAGTTGGTTTAGTTATCTAGTCAGCGTCATTCGAAGCGCGGTTTTAATTAATCGATGGACTGATTGACGATGAAGTTAACCTTTTATATTCATTTGTTAATATTTTTATCCAAATTACCCGAAATACTGTTTTTTCTTGATTAAGTTGTTGTTGAAAATATCGGGCCTCATGGCGTACCCACCGCTAAATCGATAATTTATTTATCTATCTATCTATATTATCACGCCAGATCCCTGGCAGGGTAGGCAGAGAGTACAGAGTTCCAACAGGTTCTTTGCTTACATACCTCTTTGGGTTCCTCCACTCTCTCTCTAGTTCGTGTCATACACGCTCGCGGGTTACAGATACTCTAAACTTGTCTTTCAGATAAGACACGGTCTATTTGGTCATGGTAAGATAGTCTAGTCTAGTAAATCGATGATGTTTTATGAAAATAATGTATGGTCGAAATGTTCCTCTCAAACGAAAAGATTTAGTTTTAAAGAAAAGTCAGCCGTAAATACTTAGTGATATCTCAATTTTATATTGGTGATATCTTAATTTTATACAATTAGTATTTTTTCATTCATAATCCTATAAACTGTTAGAAACTCCATTATTATATCCCGCCTTTACCATTTCCAGTAAGTGAAAAGCATTTGAAGCAGTATTTTGAATGCACACACTTAACCGAAACGATCTCGTTTAGTTTAAGCTAAAAGTCTATATAGTACAGGACTATCGTCTCGAGTCCTTATTCTTCATACCCAAACCTGTGCGTTACGATATCTTAATGAAATGATTGTGTATAGTATTTTGTATGCCACTGAAGCTCTATTAAACGATCTTTTCACAAGGTTATCGTAACGTGCCTCGTTATATTTTTAAATAGTCATAGTGAATAAGGGTCCACAATGGATCCTTCATATTCCCACCTGTCCACTCTCTCCATCATTACTCTCGCCCCTCTGTTTGTTTTAAGCTTGCGAATACAGGTAAAGTTTATTCGTGATATCTTTTTTAATCCTTTCGCATTCATGTTGAATGTATATACCGTGATGGCACAGCGTGAAAGTACGGCGAGTTCACTCCATGCTGAAAGTGGTGCAGGAACTGAATGACAGGAACACGCATACACAGCGATAGGCATGTAAACGCACATTCGCAAGAAGAATAAATAATTATGTATTTTTTCTCCTGAATTACCCAGTACGCGGTATATAAGTCATACTGTCCCACTACTGGGCAAAGGCCTTCGAGCGAGGTGAGAGAGATTAGGTCATACTCCACTACGCGGTCCCATTGCGGATTGGCGGAGGGAAGGCTTCCAACTTGGCTTAACGACTACAACATTACATGGTAACCGGAACCAACAGCTGAGCGGGCCGTCCGAAGCACGGAGACGCTCGAATATTAAAATGCCACAAACGGCTACGAGCCCCTCGGGAGATTTATCTCTATTCGTAGATATATAACAGTATCATATCAGACCCTCCCCCAGAACATGAAGTATGAGAAAAGAGAAAGCGAGGGAGGTTTGTAAGGACCTATTGGTGCATTTCTTCTTTGCATATAGATTACTGCAAGATTCCGTTCAATATAAACACTTGGTAGAGTTCGTAGTGATCCAGCTGGTCCAATAAGCTGGACTCTTGGCAAGTGCACGACTGAAGGGTGTACGAGGGATATTTTTCAAGTGCTCTGTACTCTCCGCCTACCCCGCAAGGGATCTAGCCTAATGATATAGATAGATAGATATCAAGTGTGATTTTAGCAACCATTGTAAGGAAAAATAGCAGGTGTAACAAATAATAAAAATATTTTATTTGATTAGTTGTGAAATGTTCCATAAGTAATTTATATAGTGCGACCTCCCGTCCTCCCTTGGTCCCGACCCGTCCTGCCGTCCTCCTCTCTCAGTTCTTATAACTTTTCAATCACACATTCCTTCTTAAACATATGGGTGTGTAATTCTCATGAATATTATTAATTAATTATAATTACATATACCTTTCCGTTCTATGAACGAATATAAAAATAATGATTATATCCTGCGGGTATTTATAGTAATTCTTGAAACTAGGTATTAATTAAATAATTGAAAATCCGTTGGACTATGAATTGTTAGGTTTTTAGCAGATATACTAAGTCAAAGAGATGTACTGTGTACAACATTTCGCCGACGATGTTAAGAATTAATGTAATAGTGAGGGACTCTATTACGCAAATTCCGAACACAATTTTAGACTTTCGGGACGGGTACTGGAAGCTTTTTTAATAGAAAATCCTCAGCACTATTCCATATAGAATTCAAGCACAGGATCACATAATCGATCGATTTAATCTTATGATTGTTGGTATAATTATGTTGGCAACGTCCTACGTATCTTTGCAAAACGAAACATCGTTTTGATGTTAGGGACATATCGAAGTATTCTAAAGGCATAGTAAACACTGCGAAATACGCTTTTATCTGAACAAAAAGACATCGGTCCTTTAGGACTGTCGACAAGGTTTTGTAGTCAATTGACGTCGGGTAGCGGTATGAAGATGTCTACAATGACGTTATCTTGTTATCGACTGTCTCGCGGTAACACGAGGGATGCTCAAATCGACATAGAAATACACAATACTATGTTTCGTTTTGTCTCGTTTGATATGAGAAGACTATTTTCAAAAGGAACTTTATGGCCCCCCCAACAAGGACGCGCGGGACAATGAACTCCGTAACATTTTTAGTAGAATGGTTATTATTGACAGGGGATAGAACGCTTGAGAGGTTACTATCCGGAGGACAGACGTGACAGGGGAGTGATACAATACGATAGAGGTTCCCAAAAACAGAGGAACATAATACTTTTAATTGTTTCGTTTTGTGCCCCATTTCATATGAGGAGTGCCTGTTCAGAATGGACTATCTTGGTCCTATTCTTAAAAGTCCCAGAGGTCGTTAACCAGGCTCAGTTTTTACCGTGGCAGACCCAGGAGGCGGTGGCGCAATGATCTCAATGATATTTCCAGTTCTTGTTGCAGAAAGTTCATTGTTGACAGGGAATAGAGATCGTTTGAGGAAAGCAATTTTTTAAATAAATGAAACTTATTTAACTAAACCAGTCTTTACGCTCAGCACCTTTTGATTGGTAGAGTGAAATTTAGGCTACCGTTTTCTGAAGAAATATGCAGTTTTGATCAAAAGTAAAGCCGGATTTACTTTCTCATTTGTGCGACAAAGTTAAATAAACATTATGATTTCAATTTGGTATCTATGCACCGTCACTCCTATATTCCCCGAGTGGGATTGGCAAAGGAGGACGTACACCCACTTTTCGCCGACGATGTTCAACCCCATGTAATAGGGGGCGAGACTATTGCCATTGTACCGGGCACTATGCCAAACTCCAAAGTGATACTTCTGAAATTATATTTTTCCAACTTCACATTTCGATTCAAGACCTCGTTATCGCTGCGCGTATTATTCGCCACTAGACTATGAGGCAATATTATATGCAGCCGCTAATTAAACTTACGTCATAGCCAAAAGAAAACCTAAATAAATCTTGAGAAGAACCTTTAAGCTTTGCTATTTGAATATAAATTTGTTCAAAACTAACGTTAGCGAGGACGATCAACTAAACACTCGAAATAAACTATAGATCTCTTTAAAAATCAAATTGCATAACAATACGAAATCTATACAGGATTTCCTTTAACGAAACAGTTCACTGCGATACGATTGTGCAATCAAGATCACAAGAAACTGTAAATCCTTCGATTTGTTTGTACAGCAGTCATTCCGTTTTTAGCATTGTTACTTCCTGGGGCGTACGAGGTATCAATAGGAAAGGGAAATGGCAGAGGAAGTAAATATTTTAAATTGGTATGGGATTTGGTGACTAGTGACTACTAAAACTAGACTCTGTAAGTATTACAAAATTTCGGATTATCTTGACGATAAAACAGATGTGGTTTGAGCAGCTCCTCAATCAGCAACATTAAACAATGATGTATAATACAATTTTGAAAAGAAAAAAAAATATGTAAAGGCCAGACAAATTCAATTAAAAGACTAGCCCGCTGAGTTTCGCGCCGGATCCTCTCAGTGGAGGCCGCTTTCCGATCCGGTGGTAGATGTAAAAATGTAATAATTTTTGACGTTTGTGAAAGCTATTGTATTGGCCTATACAAATAAATGGTTTTTGACTTTGACTTGACTACGTTTTTGGTAATGACTGCTTCGATGGTCTAGTGAAGGTGGTGAGGGTCGCGATATCCTGAGTTCCAATCCTAGATCGAGAGATTTTCTATCGAAAGATCAGTCCAGTGTTCGGAGGCGCGTGGTGCGAGGGTGGTGTTTTAACCATCACCAGAGTTAAGCAGCGTTCGACACCTCCGAGATGGGTGACCGTTTTTAGCATTTTTTATATACGAGCGTCTCCGCTTCAGAAGGCACGCTAAACTGTTAGTCCCGATTACCATTTGATGTGGTAGTCTTGAAGCAAAATTGGAAGCCTTATAAGCAGCTACATAACTTGCAGCAGCAGGTAGCCACAAACTTGCCTCCACCAAGCCGCACGGCAATTGGGGCAGTACGGACTGATAATATTAGCCCTGTTAAGAAACTTTCCCACCATTAGGCACGAGCCTCCTCTCAAACTGAGAGGGTTTAGGCCATAGTCCACCGCGCTGGCACAGTGCGGGTTGGCGAACTTCACACACCTTAGAGAAACTCTTTGGCATACAGGTTTTCTTACGACGTTTTCCTTCACCGTTAAAGCAAGTGATAGTTGATTTTTAATACGCACATGCTTTTGACAGAGGTGCGTGCCTGGGTTTGAACCCGAGACCTGTGATTTCGCAGTCCAACAATCTAACCACTAGGCTATCACTGCTCTTCAGAGAAATTATTTCGTCGAAATAAAAACAGCATAGTTTTTAAACTATATCGATTATATCACACGCTTCGGTAACTCGAGGAACGAGCGAGTTATAGCCGTTAAATTCTTATACAAGTGCACTCGTTATTATCGACGGGCTGCACGAAACTTACACGGTTTTATATCTTCCTATTGGTCCACTTCGATTGCAGTTATTATAGAAGAAATAAAAGACATTTATTAGATTGTCTAACAGCTAAGTACCTAATAGAAAAATATATAAAAAATACAAATGATAACATTACTTCCAACTGTATAATATTATAAATGTGAAAGGCGCTCGTAGCGCTGTGCGACCGCGGTGTTCTTACCGATAACCTAGGTTAAGCAGCGTTCGACTCGGTCGGCCCGAGATGGGTGACTGTTTGTGGCATTTTCGTATTCGAGCGTCTCCGTGCTTCGGAAGGCACGTGAAGCCGTTGGTCCCGGCTACCACTTAATGTGGTAGTCGTTAAGCCGAGTTGGAAGCCTTAAAAGGCGGCTTGATAAGTTTCAACAGTAGGTGGCCACAAACCTGCCTCCGCCAATCCGCACTGGGTCCGAGTGCTGGAGTATGACCTAATATCTCTTACCTCGATTTATGAGAGAAGGCCTTTGTCCAGCAGTGGGCAGTATAAGCTGATATTATTATTATTATATTAAATGTGAAAGTTTGTATGTTTGGATATTTAGATGTCTGAATACTTGTTACTTAATCACCCAAAAACGTCTTAACGGGCAGAAACTAGTTCAAAAATAAACTTAAGTCATTATTACTAGAAAAAGTTACTATAATATACTGCCTCGTGGGTCTATTGGCAAAGCGCATCGCTTTGTGATGACGAGGTCCTGGGTTCAAATTCTAGGTTGGACAAGTGTAGCTTTTCTAAAGAAAAACTTCCCAGTACAAGTCTGGAGTCTGGAATTGTGCCCGGTATATGGCAATAGGCTCGCCCCCTATTACATGGGACCTAACATCGTCGGCGAAACGTGGGTGTACTAGTACACCTCTGCCTCCCCCGCTTGGGCAATATAGGCGTGACGGTGTAGAATATATAGGAGTTTATGGAAGATACTACCACTTATGTTCCAGTGTCTGTTTTTAATGTCCAAATAACAGCTTTTTACTAAATGCATGTAAAAGCATATGGCAGTACTTATAGCAAAAACACAACTATTTAATTTTTTGTCTGTCTGTTTGTTCCGGCTAATCGCCGAAATGGCTGGACCGATTTTGTCGGGACTTTCACTGTTAGAGAGCTGATGTTATAAGGAGTAACTTAAGTTACTTTTTATTTAAGAAAAAGATTTTTTGTTCAATTCCACACGGGCGAAGTCGCGGGGTACAGCTAGCTAAAAATATATGTAACGGCGGTATATTGAAACGTATTATTCAGTACAAACTAACACACACACACAAAATTGTGTGATTTTTACGACACTGGCTCCCATACTGAGGTACTCGTAGCTAAAGGGCCTTCGCTCTTGTTCTTCTGCGGCATATTCTGTACAAGGCACCGTGTGACGTCCAACTTTGACACAAAAGCGTTTATTGTAACATCAAGTGAAGAGGGATTCTATGTCATCCTATGTCAACCTTTTGTGAGTCGGTCTTCATCGACTTAACTTACTAGCTGCTAGTGGGAAAGGGGGCTATAGTCGCCTTTACAAAGATCTTGGGTGTTTGATTTAGGTAGAATTGAATCTACATAGAAACATAGCGAATGCTATTAGGTACCTTTTTGTAAATCTTATACCGTCACGCTTATATTGCCAAACGAGGGTAGCAAAGGTGTACTGTGTACGCCTACTTCGCCGAAGATGCTAGTCCCTAATGTATTAAGGGGCAAGTCCATCGCCAATTATACGGACACAATTCCAGATTCTGGATTGCAGTGAATTTTTCTACACTTCATCCGACCTACGATTCCAATCTCGTGATCACTACGCGCATTATACGCCACTAAACCAATGAGGCAGGCACATTAAGTCTCACATTGTAATAAATTTAATTTAAAAAGATCTTTGAAAAACACCGTCACGCCTATATTCCCCAAGCGGGGGTGGCAGAGGTGTATTGAGTACACCCACGTTTCGCCGACGATGTTAAGTCCCATGTATTAGGGGGCGAGCGTATTGCCATATACCGGGCACAATTTCAGACTCCGGTCTCGTACTGGGAAGTTTTCGCTAGGAAAACTACACTTGTCCGACCTAGAATTTGAACCTAAGACCTCGTAATCACAAAGAGATGCGCTTTGCCACTAGACCAACGAGGCAGTAAAACAAGCTTTAATAGCAAAAACACTACGACAATAGTTTACTTAGTTGATGAGTTCCTTTCCTTTCCAGTCCGGGTGGTGTCCTAGGTCTGATGATAGGTCAGACATTGGATACCATCCGGTTTCAAAGTACTCATCAGGGCAAATCTAACGAGTCCAAACACGGCGAGGTTATAATGAGTAGTTTGGTGATTCACCGAACTTACATACGTATGCCAAAATTTCAGCACATTCGGATACCCACCCGCAAGTGCTTGGAAAATAATCACTAGATTTGAACCGTAAAGACAGACATACGAACATTGCAAGTTAAATAAAAGCTTGTAGACATTATTATCCCTCATCCATCTTCAACCGAAATATATCCAATGGAAGACATAGACCTTTCTAAGACACACCACGATATAATTTTATTGTAAAATTGTCTATTAGAATACAAAAAAAATATACATATTACCTTTCGTCTCGGCGCGTTGACGATAATGTAACTTTTCAGTCTGGCTCATTGTAAATAAAGATTAAATTGCTTTGTGTTAAACAATTTCAAATGCAATGAAAAGTTCAAAGGATGACTTTGATATGAATATTTAGACGTGTTTGAAATCATTCTAGATTGGGTAGTTGACATTTCCAGAGAGTGTGTATAAATAATTCTTAAATTCTAGTATATTATAAATGCAGCATGTTTTAATATAATCAAAGCACTAATCGCGCCCACACACGTACGTAAATAGTTAAAAATGAAGTGTTTACGGAAAGATTTTTCGATACCCAAATAAAAGTGTGAAAGTTTTAGTGATATTACATACATTGCTTGTTTATTATATTGCACGCGGTGATAACTCTGCGTGATCCGTTCGATGCATTAGTTGTAATAACAAACTTTGCTTTTCCGTGTTTTAAAGGGTGAACTTAATGGGCAGCGCGCGACTGACTTATTTAAAACAGCTGCGATTAGTCGCAGACTGTCTTATTTTGCTTTATCTTGAAGAAAAAAGAGACAACTTATCATATTTTCGTATTAGTGGTATTTTTAATAAACTGCATTTACACCCACACGTTGTTTGCATTAATAATTTTTGGCTCGGCGTCAACAAAAAAATTGCGTTTTCATGTTATTTTGGTATGCTATTTTTGATAACTTTATTAGCATTGATAATAAATTACCTTTTGCAAACAAAAAACATTGTGATTTACATTCTTTATATAGACTGCATTTAAAATTACATGGCTATTTAAGATCGTCAGTTTACAAAAACTTTGGTAAATGACCTTTTCGTTACAAACAATACATACAACGAGTTAGTTACAGTTTAGTTACAGAAACGTTCTTTAAAGATAAATATGACATTAATCGCTAATCTATCATTATAATTTATGATTTTAAGATAGATTAGCTGAAGTTAAAGTTCTTTGCTACTCGCCGATAATCAATAGTCTTGTAAAAAATGTGTTCTTTTCTTAAATTAAGAATATTATACTGCTCTGCTGCTGGACAGAGGTTCCCCATAACCTTCTTTGTGAACAAATATTATAAATTCGGTAGTAACTGATTCTCTCTAGTTGACTATTACGGTTTCACGCACATATAGATTTTAATCAAATTCGGCAAGGACATATATTTCATGCAGGTGACGGACGTAGAGTACCTTTTGACTAGAAAACCCTAAGGGTGTGCAATACATGCCTGAAAATAACGCGAACGTAGTTGCGGGTACAGTTAGTAATAAATATAAAGAACTGCGTATTACACATTTTGATCGCATTATTCATACTACCAGTCGCACGTTTAAATCGCATCCATAGTTCTCCCTTTAAAGGTGTGCATTCAAAATAGGTGCGCCCATTTCGAGATTAATAGTTTTTTACGATTGTAAACGAAGTTAAAAACAACAATCTGATGAGTAACAGACTGAAAACACCTCCGTTGGTGTAAACACGATATAAATGGTACAGGTGTACGGGTTACCAATCGTATCGGATTGTGAAATGTTCATTGCTCTTTTTGTTACTTAGACTTTATTGTTGCGCAGTTGAAAACTCTAAATGGAGTCGACGGAATTGGAAAAGGTTGCATTTTAGCCGATAAAATGCTGCAATTGAATGGTAAATTGGAGTTTGTATTTTAGTTGCACCGAATTACTCGCATTTCAAACTAAACTATTTTAGAGAGTTTGGACTGCAGATTCGTATCTTGGGAATGCCTTTTCGTTTGACGAGTTAGATGTATTGAAATTTGTGCACATTAAGGAGCAAACAAAAGTCAAACTATTTGCCTTTAAGTTGTGAGATTAAAGCTATTACTCAGGTCTTAATTAACGAGTCTGGAGAAGCGAGCAAACGAATGTGTTTCGCTCGCTTTTATTCCACAGATACAGAATAGCACAAAGACTGACTGCATTGTATTTATTTATTGTATATCTGTATCTATATCATCACGCCAGATCCCTCGCGGGGTAGGCAGAGAGTAAAGAGCTTCAACAGGTTCTTTCCTTACATACCTCTCTGGCTTCCTCCACTCTCATTGTTCGTCTCATACACGCTCGCCGGTTACGGAGACTCTTGATTTGTCCTTTAGATAATACCGATTTATCGTATAACACATCATTAATGGTTACTGAAATCGTTAGTTAATGATACAATAGATAATCTTTCTGTAATATACAAGACAGCGTGTGCCCTTTATTGTGATTTCGTAAGCTTTCGCCCATATTCATTGGCTTTGTCTTCACAAGCTTATGTATCTTATGATTTTATTTACGGTATGTACTATTTTCTATTCATATCGTACTAGCGACTCGCCCCGGCTACGCACGGGTGAATTATACACATAAACCTTCTTGAATCACTTCGTTCATTGGTGAAAACCGTATTAAAATCCACTCAGTAGTTATTGAGTTTATCGCGTTCAGACAGACAGACGCGGTTGGGGGACTTTTTATATGTAGCGATTTATGACATTGGTAGTTGCGAAAGTTTTTAATGTTTACTAATCTTACTGTCCATTATATTTACCTGATGGTGACATATCATTATTAGAATTCTAAATGCGAGCTCTGCGGAAGATGTGCGGAGTGAAGCTGATCCACCGTATTCGCAACAGCGTAGTAAGAAAGCGAGTAGGTATGAAAGATAGTATCGGTGTAAAAATGAGAAAGAGTATGCTCCGTTGGTTCGGGCATATAGAAAGAATGTTAAAAGAAAGAATGACAAAACAGATACACAATGCGAAAGTGGAAGGATGTAGGTACCGGGGAAGACCTAGACTACCTTACCATGACCAAATAGACCGGGTCTTATCTAAAAGACAAGGCAAGAGTCTCCGTAACCGGCGAGCGTGTATGGGAGTGGAGAAAGCCAGAGAGGTATGTAAGGAAAGAACCTGTTGGAACGCTGTACCTCTGCCTACCCCGCAAGGGATCTGGCGTGATGATATAGATAGATAGAATTCTAAATGTAACTATAATCACAGTCCACTTGAATTGTTATATACTATAATTATACAATAACTATCCTGTTAATGTTTGTAATGTTTAATATCTATTATTTTAAAAGCAGCTAGCTTCTCATTAGAATTCAAAATACTATGATAACCATTCAATAGTAAGGTATCTTTCTATTTATCAATTAGCACTCCGGTTCATAGTGGCAACTCGTCCGTCGGCTTTCGCCCGCTCTCTAAACATTGAATAGTTATTGTACGCACATATTGAATGACTCACGGGCTTGCCTCAGACATAACTGGTTCTTTGATAACGGCTAGGCAACTGGGACAGGAGGAAATTGAAGTGTTATGATGTTATGGCTATTGAAAGACATTGTATAAACACTTGGTAGGGTATGAAAATATCAAAGGCATAATATGTGCGTATTGTGTGTTGAGATAGTCAGCTACTGGGGTACGTTTAATGTTATTATGTTGTAAGTTTAAGTTTTCTTTAATTACGCGTGCATCGAAAGTTATCAGGGGAAGACTGCAACATTTTATGGAATTCTTGCGTACATTTGGCATGTTAAAATCTTAATTATAATATGTATACTTGTACAGATGATAATATTTATATTTGAGTGACGTTATAGTGACAAACTCCTTGATTCATTATGTTTTAACTTCAATAGTTAGTTGCTTAAAGGGTTTCGCACCTGTTCGCCCCGTATGTTTCGGCCCTGACAGCCTAACTGAAAGCTTAAAAATTAAAATGGTCCCGTTCCCACTTCGTAACTCTGTCAAAATACAGTTATGGAAAAACTTTTGATGCCATGAACTTAAAATAAATTGTAATCATAGTGAAATATACATCAGATTACATTATACATGTATTTTGAAAAAAAAAAAACAAATTGCTTTAATTGAAGGAGGGGCGAACGGGAAAACAATAAATATATTTAATAAATATTAAAAATAAGTTCGTTCCGTGTTGAGGGGCGAACGGGTACCGTAAAAAGGGCGAGAAACGCTTCTAAATTACAAGGAGCGAAAACATGGGGTGTACGGATAAGAGACCGCTTAAAGACTGCAAGGAAAAAACGTGTCAGATCCATTGATCCATTCGTAATGATATAGACGGAAAGTACTTGCTTTCCCATCATCATCATCCTAAACACATCCACTGCAGGGGCAGTCTTCTCCTAAAGATGGCTACGAGGATCGAGGTTGTGGACGCATCCAGCTTTCACCTGCGACCTTTACCAGGTCATCGAATCCCCTTTGTGTAATAGGTATTTATTGAAACTGTTTTCCCAACCGAGAAATCACATAGAACTTAAAATGGCCATGGAGTTAAAATGAGAGAAAAAATAAAACAACTAAATAAATATCAAGCATTTAGAAAACAGACAGATTTATGTCAATTGCTGCTTATGTAATAAGCTCGTATTTTCCGCCTTCATATCCCTCATTAACGTGAGAGCCCTGCACTGGGAATGTAATTACGTCAGCTTGTCAGTAATTTAGTCTAGCACTCGCAATTACTATGATACTAAGTACTTCTAGTACTACAGAACCCTGGACAGAACTAATTTTAATGGAAATATCAAGAAATTTTCACTTCATATTTATTTATTTCCGTTTCGAAATATGCGGAGTAGGTGGCAAAATGAGGTGGCAAAGGTGATGAGACAGGTGTGGAACGAGCAGAACGCAAGCAAAATGTACAAGCTAGGAGAAGAAAGAATGCCAGAGCAAAATAATGACAAAACAGATATACAATGTGGAAGTAGAAGGATGCAGGTACCGGGGAAGACCTAGACTATCTTACCACGACCAAATAAACCGAGTCTTATCTGAAGGAAAAGTCAAGAGTCTCCGTAACCGGCGAGCGTGTATGAGACGAACTATGAGAGTCGAGGAAGCCAGAGAGGTATGTAAGGAAAGACCCTGTTGGAACTCTGTACTCTTTGCCTACCCCGCAAAGGATCTGGCGTAATGTGATAGATAGATAGATAGATAGGAGAAGAATTAATGATTTCAACAAGTAATCATGTGATGAAGTGGTAATTTTTACTTGTAGACATTTTAAGGTCAGAAAAATTGTGTTTTTTTAAACGAACTTAAAAAAGGTAGATTAATTGCTGTATATGAAATATGCTCGTATTTTTCGCCTTCATATCCCCTACTCTGGGTAATGTAATTACGTCAACTTGTCAGTAATTTAGTCTAGCGCTCTCAATTACTATAGTACAGGGCGCTTATTATGCCTTTGTCCCAGTTCTAGCTTGCATTGTGCAATTGTTTCAAAATATTCCGGTACTCGTGTTTTTTGTACTCCTGTAAGTTATGTACTTTTATTACACACACCGTCACGCCTATATTCCCCAAGCGGGGAACCCACTTTTCGCCGACGATGTTAGGTCCCATGTAGTAGGGGCGAGCCTATTGCCATTTACTGGGCACAATTCCAGACCCCGGACTGGAAAGTTTTGGTTAGAAAAACTTCATTTCTCCGACCTAAGATTTGAACCTACGACTTCGTGATCAACAAGTGATGCGCTTTGCCACGAGACCAACGAGGCAGTTTTATTAAATGTACTATAGAAGTATGTTGAGTTTTTATTATTTCATTCGGATGGGTATCTAAACAATGCTTGATTCTTTATTGAATATAAAAATTTGGGGCCATCTATCTATATCATCACACCAGATCCCTTGCGGGGTAGGCAGAGAGTACAGAGTTCCATCAGGTTCTTTCCTTACATACCTCTCTGGCTTCGTCCAGTCTCATAGTTCGTCTCATACACGCTCGCCAGTTACGGAGACTCTTGACTTGTCCTTCGGATAAGACTCGGGACTATTTGGTCATGGTGAGATAGTCTAGGTCTTCCCCGGTACCTACATGCTTCCACTTCCGCATTGTGAAGCCATAAACACGAGAATTTGTATGCTTAGCTTTCCTTCGCACAGGCGCTCTTTAACGCGCTTTAATAAAGCTCTGGAATTAAACAAATGGCTAACAGTATAGTTTTTAAACAGCGTTAACAGCGCTTCAAAAACCCTTTAATAAAATGCGAATGCGGGTCAAACGAAAACAAACGTAAACCACAAATGACAAATTCAAGATAATAAGGTTAAGCGGCCGGTTTTGTGAATTTATAATTTGCTTCAGTGGATAAAAACTATCAATATTCATAGATTAAAATTAGGGTCCGCCATCTTGCACGTGCTGGACAATACCAAAAGTTGTATTTACTGACGTACTCATACATATTACGTCAAAAATATACAGACCGGGGTAGGTTCTTATATATAACTTAATAAAAAACCCAAGCAACTTAATTCATATAGTTATTATTTAGACCCGCTCGTTATCTCACAAAGGAAATTCCATAGTTCCAACTCTAACAAGTAATTCGCTCAGCATTCCGAGGAAGCCTGAATTCTTGTCTGTCTGTTCAGAAAGATGTTTGTTAATCTACTATGTAATAATTGTTCAAGTGATATTATTAAAACATGGTGTATATGGCGCTCATAGCGCTGTGCTGCGGTGTTCTTACCGATCACCGAGGTTAAGCAGCGTTCGGTTCGGCCGGTCTGCGATGGGTGACCATTTGGGGCATTTTTATACTCGAGCGTCCCCGTGCTTCGGAAGGCACTTTAAACCGTTGGTCCCGGCTACTACTTAATGTAGTTTTAGCGGAGTTAGAAGCCTTATTGGTGGCTTCATACGTTCCAGCAGCAGGTGGTCACAAACCTGCCTCCACCGATTTGCAGTGCGTCCGCGTGGAAGAGTATATCGTAATCTCTCTCACTTTGATTTTGTGAGAAAAGGCGTTTGATGTAAGGAAAGACTCCGGACTCATACTGGGAAGTTTTCGATAGAAATTCTTCATTAGTCCGATTTAGTATTTGAACCCAGGACCTCGTGATCACCAAGCGATGCGCTTTGCCAATAGACCCAACGAGGCAGTCAAAAATAACCATTTAATTTAAATTCTGAATATATAATCCCACTGAGACTCACTGAGTGTCAGATAATGTCAGCTTTCACTAAGCTGTGATCATCCCATTTCCGAACAAAGGGACACCGTGTCAATTCATACTACATACATTTCTGCTTCCGCCCGGCACCGCCGGCCACGTGCCCGTATCGCAATGATATTTGGGTCAAACCCACTGGATTCACGTACACTCCATATTGTTTAAAATTCAATAAATATTGCAACACTGGCGGGATGAAGGGTTTTGGAGTGGGTGGAGTTTTTGCTAAAGGGTGTATGTATTTGGGTAAAGGGTGTATTTGTGTTGGCGTTTTTGATGTATGTTCAATCGATCTATATCATCACGCATGATCTCTTGCGTGGGCAGAGAGTACAGAGTTTGCACTGGTCTTCTTTTCTTAAATTAAAATAAGAATATTACATGGCTACGCTGCTAGGCCATGCAAACATAATATTCTGTGATTTCGTTAATCTTTTAGGAGATTAGTTCCAACAGGGTCTTTCATTTTCTTTCTTGACGATTTTAATGTAGTATTTCAGAGTATATACCAACACGTTAAAGACTCGAAAAATACTCTAATAAAATTTGGATATGCTTTCTTTTAAATATGGTCTCTAAAAAATTTTTACGCTTATTCAAGAAAGATATTTCAAATTGTTTATTGTTGTAATTGACATTGGTGAAATACGCTACGAAGTGTGGGGCCATTAAGAGAATTTGTAGGCTAAACAAAAACACACGTAAACCACAAAATATCACAAACTAAATATGACGCAGAGTTGTGACCCATTCAACTTTGTCAACTATATACCACATTATCCAATTCACTACGCATTATCCGGCAATTACTCACAATTGCCACTGGACCGGTGACTTCATCGAAACATTGACCTTTTCGCGGATTACATCTCCGGCCTTCGCATCATGCCTTATCACAGATAACGTAGGCTGAATACATGCGACGCCGTTGCGTGCGTTCAGTTTAAAAACTTCAGTTGCTCGCTGACTCGTGCGCGGTGCGGACGCGCGTCTCGCAAATAAATTAATTTCATTACCGATGAGTACTCGTTAACCGGTTCGACCTGTTAAATGTAAGTCACGTGCGCCATTCAACAGTCTAATGTAAGCAACGGGCGAATCCAACGTGTCATATATAATGTACCATTGAGTGTGAGCGAAAAGGATTGCAGTGCAAAGGATAGTACGGAACATGGCAGTGTAAAAGTGGTTATACATCCCAGTGTCGGTATGTATGAGGTGTCGTGTGTCGCCGGCAACAAAGTAGACGCTGCTTACGCGGTTAAGAGTTTATCGAACGTTATCCCACCGGGTATGGGGCATACAGTGTCGGTACAGCGCCATCATGCGCACTCGCAGTCATACAAACACAAGCCCGAGTTGCCGCCGCCGGTCAGCAAGCCGGACGCTCTCAAATCTCATGTCATGAGACTGTTGAAACGGTCGAAGAGCCACACACCGGCTACCAGGGCGGCAGAAAATGCAGCAGATCCGAGAAACTACGACAGAAGGACGGTTTTTGCGAGACCTGTTGTTGACGAGCAAAGACGGCGTCGGAACTCAACGGATCGACGTAGGAGCTCGGATAAAAGAGTCATGGTGACTATTGTTGATGGTCTCCCAGTTGTTGTGACTGGACAAGGCCAGGTGCCGCAGCCGCCCCAGCATCCTCCCCCGGTGACGCCGCATCATCGACACTCGCACAGAGATAAGGTAGGAGTATTTCTTAAGAAGTATATCTTAAATTAGGAAAGGTTGGTTGGTATTCGAAGAAATTTGTAGGCCAGTGGTGCGTGACGAATTCAGATTTTTCTTCAACGAACAGTTTGGTGAGAGTTGATTTTTGCGTTACGACTTTTAGATATTAAAATATGACTAATAGTGAAGGCATTGCCTTTGCTAAATAGGTCATAATAAATAAGTATGCGTTTGCGTGGTTTTGTTAAGTGAACCAACATTATGAATTGGCCAACAGAATGGACGATTTAAAGTCTTCATGCCCGATAATCGTAGAAATTTATTAAAATTAAGAAGTTTTGTCATCTTTGTATATTGCACATGACATTTCGAAATTGTCGCGCGGGAATGTAACACAATGAGAATTTAAGTAAACGTGAAATCGGCGAGAATTCACAGATTATATAAAATTAGACACGATTTCTTTGAAACTACGTAATAATATTAAAGATCTGGAGGAGAAGTCAAGAGTCTCCGTAACCGGCGAGCGCGACTCAACGAACTATGAGAGTGGTGGAAGCTAAAGAGGTATGTAAGGAAAGAACCTGTTGGAACTCCGTACTCCCTGCCTACCCCGCTAGGGATCTGGCATGATGATATAGATAAATATTTAGTATTTTTTCATAGTCTCACTGAGAGCAAAGACTTCGCTAATCTGCGTATTTTGTTATGTGTAGTGCTGTCAGATCAACGGTCCGCAAAAAGGTGCTAACGGAAGATCAGCGCTGGTTGTTCTCAGTCAGCAAACTTGCTGAGTTAGGACCCTTTTTGTAATGCACGTCCTATTTTTATCTGAAATTATTACCTTATGTCATGTTATCTTGTTGCGTACACTATATAGTCATAAGCTTCCATGAAACTACTTGTGCGTTACAAAATAAACATTTTTTTATATTATAAATAGATAGACGAAATAATTAGTCGCATTTTATTGTAAGATGTTTAGAAAACATGGCATTATGATAAGGACTACACGGATGTTAACAAAAAGTAAGTTTGGCAGAGCAAATATCCGCCCACAACAGATTCATGACGCTATGTTATAAAAAACCCAAATATTCTTATTTTTATTTTCGTGAGTACGTTTATGTATCGTATTATTTTCGTCATTCTTTCGGAGTCTCATGTTTTGATTGCCAGTCATCTTTGTTTATGAATTTGTTGTCGTCACATCACTAAAGTTCTTTTTTTTAATTAAAGATTCTTGAATAGATTTAATACATAAGGACATCAATCTCGTTGTGATCACATGTAGATCAAACTTAATAACAAAAGTAGACACTTGGTATTTTATATGTAGCTGAAATTTTCTTGCTTTCATATATTATCTTATTTTGTAGCAAGTAATAAATTCAGGTACTTTACACGTGCAAAGATTCCTCCTCCGTGTTATAGATTTTCTTGGCATTGTTCATTTCTCAAGCAAAGTGCACATTTTATCATCCTAAAATTGCTTTGAAACTCAAATCGACCCAAATATTTTTTTTATCAACAGAAATGCCACGTCTGTCGTCCCATACTTAATGACCGACGTCGGCACTAGAAACAATTTGTACTAAATTATGTATTTGTATTGCGTCACACTTGTATTTTATCTAAATTGCCTGGTCATATGGGAAACATTAGCGATTGGACATTAACAGGCGTATTTTATACTTATTAATATTAGTCCTGTTAGGAATTCGTCCCACTGTTGGGCACGGGCCTCCTTTCAAACTGAAAGGGTTTAGGCCATAGTCCAACACGCTAGCCCAGTGCGGGTTGGCGAACTTCACACACCTTCGAGAAACTTAGTCATGCAGGTTTCCTCACGTTTTTTCCTTCACCGTTAAAGCAAGTGATAGTTTAAATACGCATATGTTTTCGAAAAGACAGAGGTGCGTGCCTGGGTTTGAACCTGACTTTGCGATCCAACGATCTGATCACTAGGCTATGACTGCTTCTGTTATACTTACATTATAAAAATTGTATGGCAAAAGGTTTTAGCCATCTTACTTTTCTAGTTCTCCTCAGTTGGTCCAATAGAAGTTTTTGATCTTCATGAGAAATGAGATCGATGGGCATCAAAAAACGGTTTTGTGTAAATTCCCTATTTTCTTACACTGTCCTGTACATTTTTTTCAAAATCTGTATACTTAAAATGTCGCACAAAGTTAAGGATAATCTCCTAAAACCGTTCTCCTGTAGCTACAACGATTGAAGAAGATGCCCATACCGCCCTCTCTAGAAACTCCACTCTGTACTAAATCACCAGACCTTATAAAATATGAATTTTCACATCCAAACTTCTTCCTAGAGCCTTACGGTCGTGTATTCCGGCCGTTAGCCCAGTTCCGAATCGGCTATCAAAAGTTTTTATGTCGACACAAATACCTACATTCAGAATGCATGTTAGATGCATTACGAAACGACCGGTTGGCTAGTTTAAAAGTGATAGTGTGTGACTAATCGGGTCGATATTGGAAACTAATATCGCCTTGGTCTTATTTTTGCATTGGCCGATACGGTATTCTCGTTGTATGTATACGGAAGGACCTCGCGGTGACGTACCGGCGACGAAATATCGGTTGGTAGAGAGGACGTTTTGTGCGCCCATACGTGATTTGCCCCAGAACCAACAGCAATGAAAAAATACTTGTATGATTTCAAATCACCCATAAACTCTCTTAAGGCATTTATTATTGAACGGACAAGTGGGGGAATCGCAATATTGCGCAAATAGTATTAGATTTTGAGGTTATAATTCAGTAGTATACATGGGGTTATATTGTGCGTGTGTTGACATTCAGTAAAGATGTCGGCAACTTCGTTATAAGGACTTACAAAACTTTGAAATATTCGTTTTAGATTGCAAATTGTCCGTTAGATACGGATATTTGCCATATTTTTAATAAAATAGATAAATAATGATGGCATAGGTCAAATTTTTGTTGGTTCTGGGGCAATTTGACAATGTACTTTCATGAAAAGCTTTATGTTCCCCTATATTTTTTAATTTAATTATCTACTATCTGTGACCCGTGGCTGCGCACGCGGTTATTTTGTAATTTGACATAGGTATAGTAGTGTTTTATCTACCTTAGAGATGTTATTTTTAAAACATCGACACACATAGTTCTTTATTTCTTACCAAAAGTAGAATTTTCATTTGGCTAACTTAAACTTAACTTCCCGTGCGGGAATCGAACCCGCGACTATAGACACAGTGGGCGGAGCGGCTTAAGCTACTGCGCTAAATCGTCTAGATCCATCTATCTATCTATTCCATCACGCCAGATCCCTTGCGGGGTAGGCAGAGAGTACAGAGTTTCAACAGGTTCTTTCCTTACATACCTCTCTTGCTTCCTCCACTCTCATAGTTCGTCTTATACACGCTCGCCGGTTACGGAGACTCTTGACTTGTACTTTAGATAAATCGTCCAGATCTCACGTATAATGACTTTTTCAATTACATTTCATCGGTATTTCAAACCAAGCTTATCCGTTTTGTGGACATACAAAATTGCAATTTTTTTTTGCTAATTTTAAAATAAAACTATAATTTAATTGGTTGTTTGTTCTTCTGTTGTCTGGTTCCCACGGCGATACACAGCGATTAAACAGTTATTATTATGCGTAGTTAGGAGGCTAATCTTAAATGTGCATTAATATACATTTGCATACGACCTGGTCGAATGAAATAGTGACACAACTTGAGACGTAAAACAGGAGAAATTGCTTTATTATTTTGATGTTAGGGTGCTAATTCAAATAATCATATTTTTGAGTTATGCCAGTATTAAATTCGACCAGCGACATGTGATTCATATGATCAAGTAAACCGACCTAAGTGCTTAGAAATATTATTAAACAAGCAACCATTTTGATATTTTGATCCTTTCTAATTGTTGAAAATTTTCAACAATTATTAACATAATTTCAGTCAAAAAATAACTTTACATTTCAGCGTAAAGTATTGTTGATTGTAATGTAACATTTATAAGTAAATAGCAGAATCGTGATAATGTAAATACAGAATACGAAAATAAACTCATAAGGTTACATTTTAAACGTAAAAATGTCAAGTGTACACGTGACAAGTGATAAGATTCGTCTCTTGCTGATAACACAAGTTGTGTATTTATTTCTAGTATTATGCATAGATAAGGAATTATGATTTTTGACTATTGTTTGTTTTTCATCGTAATTATTTGTATGTGGCTCCCCGTGTGGTTTCTGTATGTGTAGAATAGTGCAGTACGAGTTTTAATTGCATAGTACGGATTCCAATAGTACGGTACGAGTTCTAATAGTACACTGCGATTTTTATGTTTATGTTTGTTTTATTAGATGGCGATGATAGTATGGTTAGTAGCTCACCTTATATTCTCCAGGCCCAGAGATCCAATCTCGATAGGCAGCTGTTTCAGAAAACAACGTGCGTTTTTTAAATTATTACATTACTTGTTACTGCCCGCGATTTCGTCTGCTTCAGAAACCTAACATTTTTTCGCGATAAAAAGTATCCTATGTGTTAATCTACGTAATAAACTATATATGTGCCAATTTTTATTCAAATCCGTTCAGCCGTTTTTGCATGATCGAGTATCAAACATACAAACATCGGACTTTCACATTTATAATATTAGTAGGTAGGTATTTATATTTACTACTGTACTCTCTGCCTACCCCGCGAGGGAGCTGACGTGATGATATAGATAGATAGATAGATAGATCAGGAAACGGGATCCTCTGTGAAGATATGACTAGAAAGTCAGCGGGCTAGTCTTAACTGAAATTATTTTTATAACGGGTCTTCTGGATCTAAAATACTTCAGAAAATAGGGTGATATCAAACATATATTTAGTTTTTCAGATGTTCTTTTCAGGAAGGCTCCTATAATAATGGCTAATTAAGTATACTCCACCAGTTTTAGATCAGTTTTAGAGGGCAGAAAAATCATTTTCCGGCCTTTTAGAATTAATCGAAACTACTTTTCAATTTAACGTTTTCTAACCACTGTTGTGGTAATGGCCACGCACCACGCGATTGTCATAAAATCTGTTGTTTTATAATGCCGTCTCGTTTGCTTGCTCCTTATACAAGCGCTTGAAGGTCTGTTGCTTAATATTGCGAATCGATAAATTATAAGTATTCTAATAATGGAGACGTTTCTTTGGTTTTGAGATTCATTTCGATAAATTTTTGACGTTACTTTAAGAATAAGTTATTAGAGATATTTTATTCGATCTTTATTACATTTTATTTTGGAATAGTAAAACTAACTATTAGATGGCAACGTAGTTTGTTACATAAATCAATCGTAATGTTGTGAAAATGGTTATGTAAATAGATAAATCAACTCGTATAGTCCTATTGCGGGCCAAAGGATTTCCTTTACAAATCGCGGTGAAAGAGATCGGCGAAAGAGAGCGCTGCTAGATCATACCACGCGGAGCTGGTGAGCATTGGGGGACGCAGGTTTGTGGCTAATTGCTTTAGAAATTATCAAGCCTCCACAAACCTTTAAACTTGGCTTGAAGACCATTATATGTGGATATACCACACACAAACTGTCCCATCCATTACAGATTGGTCACCTAGCCGACGGGGCGCGACGGGAGCGCGACGGAAGCGCTCGGCTACATTTGGTTGTGACGTTTGCCATCGCGCCGAGCGGTTCTGCGCTGTGTGGCATCTCCCATACATTTCAGTACATTACAACACCCCGATCCGCGCCACCGTCGCACTCTCATCGCGCTGCGTCGGCTATGTGGCGAAACCTTAAACAGACCATATAATAGTAAAAACTAAAAACCGGTTCAGAGACAATTGTAGATAAAAAAAGTCTCTGATTCATATCAGAAGAGCAGATAAACACTATAAAAACCCATATGTGATCAATAAGAGAACCGCAGTACTATAAGTGTTTTATGACGCGTGTATGTAAACACCTCACCACCAAAAGTATCTATCTCACCTTATTCTAATTATTTTTGTATGCAGAATAGAGCTTTGTTTTAACAAACAGTACCACTATTCATGTTTGTCACGTAACTTCTTTATATAGGTCAAATTAATTCCGTTCTGTTACCAGTTTGAATTAAAACAAGAATCCTAATTTATTTTGACTTTAATCCGGAGTTGTAAATTATTTACGGACCTTTGAACACGAAAATTTTAGCGATCCCCACAAGAGTCCGGAGATCGTTAAACGTTTAATGAAATAAGCCAAGGCTGGATAAGAAATCGTTTGATTTGATATTTGGCGTTGGAATATTTTGCAATGATCATTAACAGTCAAAAGACTTCCGTCCACTGCCGGACAAAGGCCACCCTTAAAAATTACAATGACAACCAGCTTTTTACTGTAGCTTCCTCCACTCTCATAGTTCGTCTCATGCACGCTTGTCGGTTATGGAGACTCTTGACTTGCCCTTCAGATAAAACACGCTCAATTTGGTCATGCTAAAATAGTCCAAATGTTCCCGAAAAAATATCACGGAGATCAAACTTTATTCCGATTATAGAAATCATTCCTGTGTCGTGGTTTCGTTTAATTATTATTGTAAGTCTGTATTATCCCATTGCAAGTCTACCCACCCTCTTTTTTTCCTTCCTATCCCGGTCTACTGCTGCTGATGCCAACTCTTATGATATAGAGTGATGAGACCATTCTCATCACTTATTTCTGGGCCTGCATAAAATAGATACATATAAATGTCGATATTTTAAAAACACCAAAGACCTTATTTACCTATTTATTCTTTTTATTTTATGATCTCACATTTTAAAAGCGCCGCCAATGATGGTGGGTTTTTGTTATAAAAAATATATTGAAAAAGTGCTTATTCTTGCTCTAGCAAAACGCAGCGTTTTATTTACGTTTATAAAACTGTCATAAATAACCTTATCATTGATTTTATATTGTAATTTTGCTTTTAATTGATACGATAATAATATAACTGCTTACAAGTAGCGACACCTAGTGGCGAGTAGGGTAACAAATTTTCCACTTGCAAAGTTTTTTTATCTATTTTCTACATCTTAGGTTCTAATTCGTAGTTGTATACAGTTCATTTTGGGCCTGATTTTTGACACTAAATAAGATTACTTTGAATTGATTTTAAATTAATTTAACTATTACTGAAATCCTAATTTTGTATAACTTCAAATTCATTTTCAAAATAATAATGTTTTTAATCACTCATTTGTTATCTGACTGATGTATAATAAAAATAATAACAACAATTTTGTTACTCTCAAAAGTATATTTAAGTATTGCTGCCACTTGGTACTAGATGGCGCTACGTGTCCGCTGTGGTCTTTCCATGTACGTTTCGTGTTTTTGTTTTCCAGCAGCACGAACGCCATCTGTACTACTGTTTATAACTATCTAATACAACAAATAATAGATATTAATACCTAATTAATAATTGAGTTCATTAGTAAAACGAGATTATCTTAATACATTCGTAATGTAGATAGGGAAGTACACGTACATATCTATCTAGATTACAAATTTTAGTAATTATTGTTCAATATTTAAGCTATCGTTGTGAGAATTGCTGGTCGATAAATGAGCTTTTCTACACGATTTTTCTGAAATTGGTAAGTTTTTTCAGTTGGAACAATTTGTTCGATCGATTGTATGCCATTGTAAGAAAATTGTTTATCTGCATTTTCATACAATGTGGATTCTGAATGTTTGGAATAATATTCTTGTAATGCGTTCCTAACGACTACTTCTCCTTATGGGTGTACAGTCGTGATGGTATGTAAATAAAAAAAGAAACACCGTCATGCCCATATTCCCCAGAGGGGGTGGCAGAGGTGTACAGAGTACACCCACGTTTCGCCGACGATGTTAAGTCCCATGTAATAGGGGGCGAGCCTATTGCCATATACCGGGCACAATTCCAGACTCCGGACTCATACTGGGAATTTTTTGTTAGAAAAACTACATTTGTCCGACCTAGGATTTGAAATCAGGACCTCGTGATCACAAAACGATGCGCTTTGCCACCAGACCAACGAGGCAGGTAAATATTATCATATTTTCGTCCTCATGCTAAAAGGACTATCAATTAATGTTGGTAACATCACCCAAGGCCGTAATTAGTGTAATGATTGATAACGTCATGCAGCAAAATGGGTATAGGTCGTTGACCTTGCCGTCGCTTCCGCGTAAGGATGTCCAATTAACGTTGTTGGGATACGACACGGCTAAATTAAATATTTCGTGTAATGGCGTATGGTTTGGCTGGTTAGATCACGAGGTCCTGGGCTTGATTTCTATGTTGGACATAATATTACGTAGACCTTTTTTTAGGAAAATATACTCAGTCTGGAATCGTGCCCGAAATAAATGCAACGCTCCTGGTACATCCATGGCGAAATGTGGATGTACACATTAATAGTCTAATACAATTGCTTGAGAAACATATACCACATTAAAAAAAATCGTCCTTCCTTTCTTTCTTTCTTTAATCATCACTTTCAGCTCATTACACGCTCTTACGCCACATATTCCTATCCTGAACCAATCTGAACAAACCAAGATTGGTTCAGGATAGGAAGCCTAAGCAATACCAAAATTGCATATTTGCCAATACTCGCTCACACACTCACTTAATCTTTATTGCCCAGTTCAATGTTTACATATTTACACGTAACTTAAGTAACATGGACTTGACGATATTTTTTTAAATTTTTTTTAACAAGATAATGCATTTACCTCTGATTAAAATACTAGATTCACGTCTGATTCTATTAACTTATATCGTCACGCCAGATCTCTTGCCTACCCGGCAAAGAGTACAGAGTTCCAACAGGTTCTTTACTTACCGATCTCTGGCTTCCTCCACTCTCATAGTTCGCAATAGTATAGTAAGAAAGCGTCTAGATGTAATAGTATCTGTGTAAAGAATTTTCTGTGAGAAATGATATATTTCGGTAGTTCGGGCATTTAGAAAGAATGTCAAAACCAGATATGCAATGCTGTGTGCGTGTGTGTGTGTCTGTGTGTGAATGATTTACGCTGATGGCCGCGGGGCCTTTACAGCTTCACCGGATAAGAGGGCGAGCGTGCAACCACTACGCTCGAGCCAGAAGGGCAAGGGGGCAACTAGCTCAAGGGCGCCTCAAGGAGGAACGGCCTCGGCTTGGACAGTCGCTATGGGGGAGGGTGTATACTAGGTGTCTCGCCGTGGTGCTCTGCACCGGCCGACGGGCAAGGGATTCTTCGACCTCGTCGGCGAGGTCGGTGTATGATCTTGTGTGCGGTATCTGTATCCTAAAGAAGGGATGTAAGGGCATCGGGAGGGTCGGTGAGAACATGCCGCGGACGGCGGTAGCGGTTGATAGGAGAAGAAATATACCAATGCGAAAGTGGAAGGATGTAGCTTCAGGGGAAGATCTGTCTTATCATTTTTCTAATAAAAGATATGACGCATATATTATGCTTTAAGTTACGTTTTGCTTTGTTGTGTAGTACTGTTAACTTGTGCAAGAATAATCATTGTTTGGAACACCACGACATAGGCTTTGCTAGTCGGACCATAAATAGATTTTCATTGAATTCCTACAATGTACAAGTAATATTATCATATAATCTATTAAAGATAAGACACGGTCTATTTGGTCATACTCCACGACCGAGTCTTATCTAAAGAACAAGTCAAGAGTCTCCGTAACCGGCGAGCGTGTATGAGACTAACTATGAGAGTGGAGGAAGCCAGAGAGGTTTGTAAGGAAAGAACCTGTTGGAACTATGTACTCTCTGTCTACCCCGCAAGGGATCTGGCCTGATGATATAGATATATAGACTATTAAAGTGGAGGAAGTCGAAGAGGTCTGTAAGGTAAGAACCTGTTGGAACTCTATACTTTCTGTCTACCCCGTATAGGAACTGCCGTGATATAAATAGAGAGATAGGATTTGCATTTCACTGTTAAGTCTGAATGGGCATGGGCAATATAGATATATATATATATATATATATATATATATATATATATATATATATATATATATAAATTAAATTATGTATTTATGTTAATACATAAATTCGACCAACTCTACGTTGTCATCAATTGTGTCCATTACCAGGTATGGAGTCACTCGAAACGAATTTAATCGAAAACCATTTTTGGTGTTATTACACTATCCGACCTTAAACCGAACAAGTATGTCAATGATAAATATTTGTAGGTTGAATGTCGGATAGCAAATTGGTTGCAAAGTGGGGATCAGTGTTATGGAAATTACCTGTTTAGTGTTAAAGCAATAAGTGCCTTAAGGAGGCCCACCGGGAAGTAGGTAATCACTTAGCTAAAATAAATCTATACCTGCGTAAGAAAAGCTGCGTAACACTAATATTTTATCGTATATCGTAAACATTGGTTTCGGATCGGATCTTCTCAGTGGAGGCCTTGTTTCGATCCGGTGGTAGCTTAGTAGTTTGATTAAATTAAATAAAATGTAAATTGACAATTTGTAAGTACCCCCCTAGAATTTATACAAAATAAATTATTTGAGTTTGAGTTTGACGATAAGGGCTCAAGTTTTTGTAAAAATCTAATGAACACCGAAATATGAGTTTTATTTCGAAGCCTAGAGTTTGGCCACTTCCTCATTTTTGGTGAACAGGGATATAACAATGGAAAAAGAGGTTGATATGGATCAATGGGTGAAAAAAGGTAATGGCAAATTTTTTGACGGTTTAAGTACTGTGATAATAGCTATTTCTTAAACCATATACATATATATATATATATATATATATATATACTATTAGAGACTTAGAAGGGTCGAGATGAAAATCAACGTATAGCTCTTGTGCATGGCATTAAGCTAATCTATAGCTATTTGGCTTAGCCGTGACACACATACTCATGTGTATTTGTTGATTGTTCTCCTATATTTTAAGACCATGTTAATCGTTCGAAACTTCTGTAATTGAATGGTTGAATTGTTGATATGTATGTGTTATGTCAGGTAAATATTGTGTCTTTTATGCCCCCCAATTATATAGAACTAAGGATTCAATATAGTCTGCATTGATGCTCCATCGCATTTTGGCGTTTGCTTTTGAGAGCATTATCAAAATTGCGTATTTTCGCAGCATGGTGCGTTCGAAAACCGATAAAACCTTTGTCCGCCAAAGCTGAAAGGAGCGTATGAACTTGAATTATGCCTTTATAGCTGCATGTCCTGTATCTGCAATCATCAATTACGAGTTCAATATAAATTGACAGTTATACATTTCCAAAAATAAATCAAGAACTAATAGCGGAACAATAATTTAGATAAAGGTCGTTACTCCTTCACGTGGGATGTCCTAATGAGATCGGTGCAAAAACCTGCCTCGTTACGCCCACCGCTGCGCCATTGCCCATAATCGAGGAAATAGGCAATTTGGTGACCGATATAGGAGCACAATGGTCGTGAGATATAAATTATAGATTGTATGGCAAATAGGTTACTTTGTTAAATGGATATTCAGATGATAACTTATGCATATAGCTTGATGATTGAGTCAGCAGATTAGTGTCTGCGATATTTGATCTTAAATTAAAACTCAAAGAACTTTTCTTCTAATTTATGTACTCTTGTCGGTGATGCAGCTCTCGGTTAATTTAATTTCAAAGCATATTCTTTATGATCCTTGTTTGATTTAACAGCAACTTTCTCTTTTAATTGACGGACGATTAAGTGCAGTAGTTAAGAGATTAAGCCGCTCCGCCCGCTGTCTGATAGTCGCGGGTTCTATTCCCGCACGAGACAAATCTTTGTGTGACCCACAATTATTTGTTTCAGTCTAGGTATTTGTGTATATGAATTGTCATGTTTGTAAACGGTTCTTAAAAAAAAAAACATTTACTTGTGCAACTTACCCTCGGCCTTCCTTTTCCTATCATGTCTTCTACTTTCTCTATCTCTCTCCTAGTGTATATCATCGCGCTAGATTCCTTGCGAATCTTATTTAAGAGTTACTCCTGCCGGTGCAGCTGTGTCTTTCTCCATCCAGCTCTATTCAAAGCATGTTCATTGAGTTCTTTATACGACGTGACAGTACCTTTATTCTTTGACTTGTGTAACTAATCCTTGGCCGTCCTTTTCTTATCATGCTGCCTACTTTATCTATCTATCTATATCATCACGCCAGATCCCTTGGAGATCTGATTTAGGAGTAACTCCTATCGGTGCAGCTGAGGCATCATTCTCAATTCATCTCTTTTCAAAATATACTTATTGCGTTCCTTACTTATACTGTGTACTTATGCTCAAACTTCCTTTTAATGCTTTTCTTCGACCTTCCCTTCTGTTCTTTGATTGATGTTATAAATAAAACGGAGATAGATTACTTTAAGAATAAGTCATTTATTTTGTTCTCAAGTAAAGTACCACAACTGCGGAGACTTGTCGAGATGCAGAGACGCTACTCGGAATGGTGAAGTTAACATGTGCCTTATTTCTATGATTCACTATAGTACATGTTTATATTGCAATTGCTCGATACCAAAAAAAACCCGTCAACTTGAAACAGTAAACAAGATATAGGTAGGTAGGTATGAAATATAGTATCGGTGTAAAGATTAGAAAGGGGGGTTGGTTCGGGCATATAAAAAGAATGTCCGAAGAAAGAATGACAAAACTGATATACAATGCAAAGTGGAAGGATGTAGGTACCGGGGAAGACCTAGACTATCTTACCATGACCAAATAGACCGGGTTTTATCTGAAGGACACGTCGCGAGTCTCCGTAAACGGCGAGCGTGTATGAGACGAACTATGAGAGTAGAGGGAGCCAGAGAGGTATGTAAGGAAAGAACCTGTTGGAACTTTGTACTCTCTGCCTAAATATAAAGAGTGATTAATCGTACTCATTCCATTAAAACTAATATCCTCAAGAAAGAAATATATTACTATTCTACTCGTGCAAAAAGCGTATGAGAACCTTTCATGTAAATTGATCAAAACTTAAGTAAGCGCACATATTAACATAAATCACTTCAACTCTTTTGTAAGACATATAAGGCTTGATTGACACTAGTTTTTGTGATTCAAACACCTGTACACGTTTATACGAGTTGATTTATAGCTTTAACCGTTTTTAGGAGATAATAAAACCATTTATATTAACTTCCATTTATTTTTTTCATGCAAATCATTTTTTTTTTATCAAATTATTGTACACTCGTTAGGTGTTGGCTCTATTAGTGCAACTAGTAACTAGACTATTGACGCGTGTCTCCTCTGTGAAGTGTCTTTTGACTCTTCCAACTTAATACACTCCTCTTTCTCCTTATCATTTTCTATCATCTAAGTTAGGATCAATATGTCTTTTTAAATTAATAAAATGAACATCGTCACGCCTGTATTCCCCAAGTAGGGGTGGCTCAGGTGTACAGTATACATCAACTTTCGCCAAAGATGTTAGGCCCTACGTAATAGGCAGCGAGCCTATTGCCATATACCGGCCCTCCTAACAGCCGCTACAGCCGTCTGAGGAATGTTCTCACCGACCCTTCCGATGCCCTTACTTCCCTTCTTTCGGATACAGATACCGCACACAGGATCAGACACCGACCTTGCCGGCTAGGTTGAAAAATCCCTTGCCCGCCGGCCGGTGCAAAGCAACACGGCAAGACACCTACTATACGCCCTTCCCCATAGCGACTGCCCAAGCCGAGGCTTACTAGCCCTGAGTTGCCCTCCTGCCCTTCTGGCTCGAGCGTAGTGGTGGACGCTCGCCCTCTTATCCGGTGAAGCTGAAAGGCCCCGCGGCCAACAGCGTAGGTCATTCACACACTACAAAAAAGCTATATACCGAGCACAATTCCAGACTCCAGACATTTGTTGGACTTAGTGTTTATACCTAAGAATCTATCTATAACCTCACGCCAGATCCCTTGCGGGGTAGGCAGAGAGTACAGAGTTCCAACAGGTTCTTTCCTTACATACCTCTCTGGCTTCCTCGACTCTCATAGTTCGTCTCATACACGCTCGCCGGTTACGGAGACTCTTGACTTTTCCATCAGATAAGACTCGGTTTATTTGGTCGTGGTAAGATAGTCTAGGTCTTCCCCGGTACCTGCATCCTTCCACTTTCACATTGTATATCTGTTTTGTCATTCTTTCCTCTGGCATTCTTTCGATATGCCCGAACCAACGGAGCATGCCCTTTCTCATCTTTACACCGATACTATCTTTCATACCTACTCGCTGTCTTACTATGCTGTTGCTAATGCGGTCGGTCAGCTTCACTCCGTACATCTTCCGCAGAGCTCGCATTTCTACCGCATTTATCCTACTTTCATTCTCCTTCTTACATACCCAGCTCTCGCTACCATATAACAGCGTTAGGACAAGAACTCCGTTATGTATGGCCAGCTGCGCCTTATGGCTTAAGTGCCGGCTCCCGAGTAGCTTTCCCATCGCACCATTCACTCTGTTCCCTGCACTCACTCTTCTCTCTATGTCAGCGGTGTATTTCCCATCCTTACTGAAGGCGCATCCAAGATAACTCATTCACTTGCTCCAGCACATCGTTACCAACCACAATCCTTACATGTACCTAAGAATGTATGGTTTAATTCGTTACAAACTTAATGGGTTACACATAAGGGTTGATACATAAAGTATGTTTACCTAGAGCTTGTTTACAAATGCTAATGCACTCCAGTGTGGGGCTACTGAGTAATGGATATACCAACATATGTATGTATTCGTAATTACATTTACAAGTGGGTCGACGCAATTGTTCTGCGGAAATCGACCGTTTCTCTATCATTAAACGTTGCCGCCGGGCCTTTCAAGTTTGAAGCGATCGTCCTTCTGAAAAAGTAGGTAGAGTGATGTTGTTTGCATCAGAAGACTTAAAGCTGTTGTATGTAACGAGTACAGATGAAAATCTCAATTGGGAACATAAGAACTTATCGTAATTTAAAACTTAGTCTGTTGAAAAAATCTTATAGAGTATGTTCGTTATATGTGAACCGATTTCATGATATGAACTACAGAAATGATTCAAAAATGCCTTATGCAGGAGGCCCTTCTGCTGTTGTTAATTATTTGGGATCGACTTGGGATCCTTATTATAATTAATATCATCATCATCATCATCATTTCAGCCTATACTTGTCCACTGCTGAACATAGGCCTCCCCAATCGCTTTCCAGCGTAACCGGTCCGATGCCACCTGCATCCAACGACTTTCTGCGATTTTCACAAGATCGTCGGTCCATCTGGCAGGCGGTCGTCCTACGCTGCGCTTGCCAATACGTGGTCTCCACTCTAGAATCTTTCTGCCCCAACGCCCGTCCAATCTTCGCGCTATGTGGCCAGCCCATTGCCACTTCAGCATGCTAATCCTGAGGGCTATGTCGGTGACCTTGGTTCTTCTACGAATCTCCTCATTCCTGATTCGATCGCGTAGAGTTTAGTCTTAGTTTTGTTTGATTATAATTAATATAATCAAACAAAACTAAGCATAACAATGCAAGATTTCAAGACACCGGGAGTTCATTCTGCGTAGATCGGACCAACAAAAATAATTAAGAAGTTTGGGGGTACTCCGGAAGAACTATGCATTTTGGACGTCTAACACCTCAGTCCCTCCCGTGACCATGGGTGCTGTAAAGCACTCGAAACGTCGGAAGTTTAAAAATCAAAAATAAACCGCGATAAAATCCGAAAAATAGTTCTATTTCATTATTTAATCTAAATATATACACTGATTTACAATGCCAAAGTGAAAGGATGTAGGTACCGGGGAAGAACTAGACTATCTTACCATGACCAAATAAACCAGGTCTTATCTGAAGGACAAGTCAGGAATCTCCGTAACCGGCGAGCGTGTATGAGACGAACTATGAGAGTAGAGGAAGCCAGAGAGGTATGTAATGAAAGAACCTGTTGGAACTCTGTACTCTCTGACTACCCCGTATGGGATCTGGCGTGATGATATAGATAGATAGAGATTTAATTTAAATATACTTTCTCTCGGATATGGTAGTTTCTTAACCTTCTTAAAAGACTAACCTACGCTCAGGCTTCTTATTTATTCCGTTGCATTACTGGCATAAGCGTCTATGTATTTGTCATATGTTTCCACAGTTTGATCTACATACTAATATGGCGGTGCAATGCAACGTGCGCGTGAGTCACTCGCCCGACCGTGTAATCACTCACACTACGCTTGCGCGAGCAGCGGTAGCTATACCGAGTTAACTGAGATTATTTACCGTGTGAAGTCCTCGGCCAGTTACCAAGTCGACTTGCTACAGTCGTTAATGCTAATAGAAAATGGGAGAATGTCCAGAGAGCTTCGCAATAATAGATTGAAGTTAGCGAGACGCAAGCGAGTAATCAATCATACTGTCACGTTCTTGTTTATTGAATTAATTGTTGTGTGACAAGGATAGCTTATCAACTCGCTAGCGTCACGCTAACGGCAACCTTTTCGTGCAAGCCCTCTGGAAATACATTTTACAACGAATGGTCAGGTGTTCAGAACAGGACCCTGTCGATTGCGGGAAGAGAATATTTATATACGAAACGATTGCCATTTGGCTATGACCTCTAAATGTTGTAAGTAATATCATATAACAATAGCAAAACATGGTATTATGTTTGTTATTTGATGTTTTCCTGCAGGTTGAACAAAGGTACTTTTCGCTTGAGTGTTTGCAAACCGAAAACATGAATACAGAGAGAGTTTTTTTTTTATATGTATGTGTAATATAAGGAAATATCGTATTTCCTTAACAACCATCCTCCAAGCTCCTTAAATCTTTGTCGAAGATAACATTGTGGAAAATACTTGAGAGTTAAAATCATTACCTGCATGCGCAGTCGCAGAGGGCGACTGCGGTGAGTCATGCGCACTCGCCCGAGCGTGTGTCCGCGACCCGTTGTTGGTCTAGCCAATCTGACTATTGCTCATTTATTAGCACCTTTGTACTAGACATGGAAAGGGAAAGTGGTGATGTACTCATTTTTACTGGAGATGTACTCATCGCTAGCATACAAGTATCGTAAATATCGCGAGACCTCAGACACCCCGATTAGATAATTACTTCACAAATTCAATACGAATATTTGACAGACGATTTAGCGCAGTGGCGGATTCAATTCTGCACGGGACATATCTGTATGTAACCCACAATTATTTGTTCCGGTCTGGGTATTTGTGTATGTGAATTTTCATGTTTGTAAACGCACCTACGATACAGGAATAAATCCTAATGGGGGGCTACGTTTAAAAAAATACGAAAACCAAATTTAAAGATTTTCACACTTTGAAGCACTTTTATACCCCAACAATGCAATTAGTACGTATTGAGAAATGCGTTTTAGAAATGCATTAGAAATCTCCGTATTGCTTTGAATCAAGAATAAATTTAGTTTATTACAGTGCACTGAAGGAGGAACATTATTTGAAATTAAAAAAAAAATGAGATACATTAAAGATCGTTGGAATCAATTCAGTTACCGATTTAAAACTAACTACTTTTAGGTCTGGCTTTAATTATGTTACAGCTTGTAAAATATTCAGTCTTGCAACCTAGCGGTTTTGCCATCAGGATCCAATATTTTATCATTACATTCAAAATGTATGCTATAGCCTTAAAAGTGTTTAAGGATTCATTGGTGATAGTTATAACAAATAAGTCTGTATTAAACCCTAGTTGGTCCTTTGACCAACGGTGGTGACTTATTTTCCTAATCGAGTTGGCAACTAATCGATTATACTTCACCAATAGAGTCCACGTGCGGTTTAGAGTACAGGATTTATGGCCCCTTGCTATCGGAACTTATTAGCTTAGCGATCATCCTTTATATTAAAAAAAATTGGTAAATTCTGATGATCTGATTTTCACTCGTGTATTTCTAAATCTCAATAGGAATATAATATAGGCTACAAAAATAAAAAATGACATCTACATTTTCTGAACTTTTAGATTATATCGTAGAAAATATTATAGGAAACTTGTCCCGTCGAGTCGAATTGTGATATTTCTAGCGAAATCAGGAATTATGGTATTTTCATTAATGTAACGAAAAGCCACTTAATTGAGAAGATCTTACTTGTTAGATTTAATATACTAACAATTAGCGAAATTGACGTATGAGCTGCGCAATATACGTAACCTAGTAAACATTTGCTGTCGAAGTAATAGCTTTATTTGCGAATTTTAAAAGTAAATCGTGAAATGTGCGTCCAGTGGAAACTTGCACGAGTTTAATGTCAAATGAGTCATGAATGTGTTCTCTCGGCCGTGTGTGCTATTATGTCTGTACTTTTTGATTAACCCCAAACGTTTTCATTTACCTGCATGTAACTGTTGGATTGAGACTTCCAGATAGATGATAATATTTCTTTGATTGAATAACTGGCTCTTTGATATAACTGATTGAATGATATATAATAAAACTACGGTATTGATTTTAACAAGAATGATAATGTGTCTTATCTGAAGGACAAGTCAAGAGTCTCCGTAACTGGCGAGTGTGTATGAGACGAACTATGAGAGTGGAGGAAGCCAGAGAGGTATGTAAGGAAAGAACCTGTTGGAACTCTGTACTCTCTGCCTACCCCGCAAGGGATCTGGCGTGATGATGTAGATAGATAGATAGATAATTTGTCGAAATTTCACTGTAACAACCAGCAGCGCTTGTCCAAATAAATTGATGCTAAATTACACTTAAACGCGGAGTGAGACTCCATCGAAAGGAATAAAAAAATGAACGGTAACGATTAATAAAAAAAGACCGGAAACTATTCCCAAAAAGCCGGTTTCAAGACTGGCGGAGAAACATCTGCCGTTTAAATTTAAAATAAAAAAGCACCTTCGCAGAATCTCGTTGGCTGTTCGCAATTTTAATCTCGAACATTTTCACAATTACAACATTACAAAAGCGAAGCAATCGCTTGTAAAATGGACCACAATTTAACGGCTATTTAACCAGGTAATACAGCCGTATCGTAAAATACACCATGTCTCAAGCAAACCAAACAAACGTTGTCAAATGCACAATTTCAAACGTCTTATCTTCATATCACGTGCGCACTTTTCTTTCTAGCACCCCCTTCCCCCACTGAAGGCTGATAACCGGCGAGCGCGGTGACGCCTGCGCAACTTTGGCACCTCAGTCTCCTCCCGGACGCCGCGCGTAGCGGACGTATTGCTCTCCAATTTTTTTCAAAAGTAAAAAAATCTCTGTGATGTGACATTTGTATGTGGAACGTGTTTGTGATAGTGTATACTGATTCCAAACTGATAACATCAGTTTGTCTTATGTGATAATATAAAGTGGAAGTTTTATCTAGTGCCACGGATCGCACCGATACCGTTGCGTCGCGCTTCGGTGATTCGGTTAATAACTTGTGGATCTACAGTGCCTGTGTTATAGTGGCTTTGCTAAGATTTACCGCCGTAAAAAGGTCACTTACCTTGATTGGAGTATGAAAAAACCATCCCATATTTTATCTTTACAGCTAAAATAAACGTATAGTTGGTCGTTTGTTCTTTTTGCTTTCAATTTCGCTGCCAAACAGGTTGTCAAGTCTGTAGCACTTTTTTCATTTCGTTTTTCATTTTGCCTTTTTGTTAGTCACTAAAACTAGTTTTGGCCATGTCGGTGTCGTATTGAGTCATTTCCTAAGCGTGAGTTGGTCGTGTATTTTAAGTTTAAAGATAATATTGTTTCTGGACACTGGTTATGAAGGATTGAATGATATATAATTTAGTCTAACGTCTTTTGCAGTTTTTGCTATAGGTCGTTTTACGACTGATTTTATTGGAGTTTTATGAATCTGATATTTGCAGTAATGTATTGATTTTAGTGTATAGATTTACTGCTGATACATTTAACAGGAATGCTAAGAAAGATTCCGTATCTATATCCAATAACACTGTAACCAAAAAGCAATATCGTTTATTTAAAATTTTATGTTGCACATCATAAATCATACAGAAAGCGGAACAGCCCAAAACCCCGCGTGAAAGGATTAAGAGATCATGCGGCTGTCCTCAATCCATCATCGGTTAAACTTTCATTCAGGCATCGATCGCGGAGACAATCGAATCTTTCTCTCATTATTTTCACGGTTGATAGGCGGTCTGGCGGAGCGTTCGGCTTTTTGTTTCGGCGAAGTGAAACGGCCACAACTGGACCTTGATATCCGGAGTTGCAACAACACAATTGATAGTAAATAACGTGTTAACCGACGACTATACTTTGCTCTAATTTAAACGTTAAATTATGAGTAGTTAAGTCCATTTTACAAAATTTATGTTTTGGATGTTACTATGTTTTTGCTTCGTTATGTATATTTTGCGGCGGTGTAAGTTTGGAACTTTTCGTTTTGTCTTTAGCGTTAATGTTATCGGGAGAGCTGTTTTATTAGCTTTATCTACCATTGCTATACATCTAAAACACTTGATCAATAGACAAACAGACATATCAATATATAAACTGTCAAATATCAATATATATCGTTGAATCAGAATTATGACTCAAATTTAGAAGTGTTTGTCTGGGACAACCCAAACGATGTCCTACCTTTTAATTGTGCTCTGCTTACCCTAACACCTGAATGCAGCAGGACTTGATGGCTGCCTCCGATAATTGACATTTAATATGTTCGCATTCATTGCCGCTTCCATATAACTATAGTATGTTTGTCGTCGAAAAGAAGAAGACTAATCTTACTTATTAATACCAAAATGGAAAGTTAGTGCCGTAATAAGAAAACACACTATTATAAGTTTGGATCTTACTCAAATACAATTTTTACAAGTGTAACCAGAAGCCTTAAATAAAACGTTGTACAAATAAAATTACAGGCAAGTTATCCTCCTTCGTCGTTCACGACATGTCACGTTCTAGTCATTTGTGAAATTGTTATGACCCAGTTGTATAGGTTGAGTATCTATTACTTACGAAAAGATGTTTTACTTGTACAAACTATTTACTGTATAATTATCTAAACATTTACCTTTAAGTCTTTACCATTGTTGTGTTTATCTCAATCTGTGGATTCCTTTTTTAGTTGAATTTATTACTTTTTTGGCTCAATTACCTAAAGTGAATCTTGGTCTCTGAAATAAGAATCCTCTAATTGAAGTGTTGAATTTATTACCGAATTTGTGTTCTTAAATATTTTTAGTATACATATTCCCTTCAGTATACTGCGGTCCTTAGGAAAAGTGTAGTCACTAAATTGGAGTTTTGAATTTAGGTAAAGCACTTATCATATCCTTATGATATGTAGTTTGCATTAGTTATGTAATTTACATACAATCAATACATCATTAGTCTGGTCTGCGTATGTTACGATTTTCGATTGACAAACTACATTTGGACCTCACTTGTCGCAAGTTATAATTACAGACCAATGCATACGTTTCCATATAAAATCATTGTGATGCCTTCAACATATACCTAACGGGAGTGGGAAAGCTGTACTTTGTGTATTCACATTTCGGCGACAATTTTTGAGAGTAATATGTTGGGGGTGAGTCTATAACCATTATACCAGCTACACTTAATCTCCGGTCTCCTATTTAGTTTTTTTTTTGGTAGAGAGACCCGTCCAGAATTTAGTCTGTTGTAGGATGCCAACCTCGTGATTGTTAAGATCCACCGTTTTTTAAGGAAAACGTAACCTCACCCTAGAATTTATTCCTGTGTCGTGGGTTCGTTTACATACATGAAAATTTACATTAAATCGTTAGGACATAAGTTTCGTTTCGCTTTGATCTTATTGCTTAAATCCTTGTTCATATTGTACTTGCCAAGGTCTAATTCAAATTATCATAAACAGTTTGATTCTCATTGTTCATTAAGAGTTAATTTTGTTATTATCTTATTTAATAATTCGCTTGCGTAGTCATTTTCGTCTTTTGTGACGTGGAGAATTGAAATGGCGAATACGAAGTATACTTAAGAGATGTCAAAGATCAAGTGAAGTACAATGTTTAAATAAATATTATTATACAACTGTTTTATCTAATGTTTAGGTTTCATTATATATTCGTTTGTTATATTAATCATAGCTTGTTGTGTCAGAATTATGAAGTAAATAAGATTTGTTCATCAGTCTATTAGGTCTGCGATGGGTAAATCGGTCTTATTATGCCCTGTATCTATTTCCCCATTTATATCTACTGAATTAGTTTTAGTATTATTGTAAGTAAAATAAAGTTCAGCTGAATCATTTCGTTCGTGTATACGAAATTACTTGCAATCATATTATGTGTATCGATGACCGAATGTACTAAGTAAAGCACAACTAATAAATCGAAAAAGCTTGTGCTTGTTTTAGTCTGGATATTAAAAGTGCTAAGTCAACTAACCAAATTTATAAGTCGTACCTGTATAACCATAACCTTTGGTCAGTAATTTCTAGGGTTATATAAAGCATGAAAATGTCATTGACACAATTTTTCATACATGACATCTCTTAAACATAAAAAATGTAAATATACATAAATTTGACAAACCTTACCAAGAATCAAGACATTATCCTACTAATACGAGAATAATGAATGTGAAAGTTTGTATGTTTGGATGTTTGTTCCTCGATCACGCAAAAACGGCTGAACGGATTTTAATGAAATTTGTCATATAGGTAGTTTATTACCTGAATTAACACAAAGGATACTTTTTATCCCGGAAAAAATGTAGGTTCCGGTCTCAAGTCCATGCGGACGAAGTCGTGGGCAGAAACTAGTTAAAATAAAATTAGTTCCATTGCTGGGTAAAGCATTCTCTCACAAATTGAGGAAAGTGACAGTCACATGAAAGTAGTCTGTTTCTTTAAGATACCCCATTGCGTCCGGGTGGTGGAGCCACCCGGACGCAATGGGATTTCTTAAAGAAACAGACTACTTTCTAATAATTCCACTTATATATCACCCAAACTCGATACAACACCTCCAGTCATTACCTTGGTGAAAACACTCGGCGCTTATCGCCGGTCCAAAGGAACTGTTATCACTGTGGGCGCGATAACTGCAGATAGCGGCGTGGAAACGCGCACCGGTGATGTCAGCGTGTATTGTTGAGTTTTTAGATACACCATTACGTCTATATCCCCAGGTGGGGGTGGTAGACGTGTACTTTTTACACCTACTTGTCGTCGACGACGGACGGCTTGGTTCACTGTTTAAGAGCTTGAGTCGCTCTGCCTACTGGATTGAGTAATCGCGGGATCGATTCCCGCGCAAGACTAATCCTTGAGTGATCCAAAAATATTTGTTTCGGTCTGGGTGTTTGTGTATATGCAATTCATATTTGTAAACGCACCCACGACACAGGAATAATTCCTAGTGTGGAGCTACGTTGGGGAGGGGGGGCTTCTCCCACAAATCGAGACGAGTGAGATTATGGGTTATATTCCACTAAGCGGAATTAGTGCGGATTGGTAAAGGCGGGTTGGTGACCACCTGCTTTTGGCATTTATATAGCCGTCTTTATGGCTTCCAACTTAGCTGTAAGCGAGACCAACGGTTTAACGTGCCTTTCGATGCATGTTCACCTATCTCCGACTGACCGAACCGAACGCTGCTTAACGTCGGTAATCACTAATAACACAGCGCTACGAATGCTATAAATACTTTGTCCTAGACAAATATCCTAAGAACGCCATTACGCGATGCACAAATGCCCTTAAGATATTTATCAATAACGTTTGTGTCTTTTATAATATTTATTCACTGTATAAGTAAATAAAAAAGGCTAGGTATTGACAATGCGCTGGGCGACCTCGGAGCCAGGTCGGCGTGACCTTAGCACAGATAATGCCCAATTGATCGGCGAATTAACCAATCGACTAACATAATTTGTGTGCTTATTATAACAATTTTACTACATTATCTACCGGTCTGTACGTACAAAGATGCACCGGTGCGTGAGTGGTTCCTGCGCAAAGTCGTCGGAGCCCCGTGGTTCATACGGAATGTCGATCTCCATTCCGATCTCGGTCTCGAACCTATTCGCGCCTTTATTAAAAAGGCGACAACCCGATATTTCGCGAACGCGTCCATTCATAGAAATCCGCTAATCGTAGCCGCCGCCGACTACGAACCTAACTCCCCTCCTATCAGCCGCTACCGCCGTCCGCGGCATGTTCTCACCGACCCTCCCGATGCCCTTACATCCCTTCTTTAGGATACAGATACCGCACACAGGATCAGACACCGACCTCGCCGGCGAGGTCGAAGAATCCCTTGCCCGCCGGCCAGTGCAGAGCACTACGGTAAGACACCTAGTATACGCCATCCCCTATAGCGACTGCCCAAGCCGAGGCCGTTCCTCCTTGAGGCGCCCTTAAGCTAGTTGCCCCTTGCCCTTCTGGCTCGAGCGTAGTGGTTGCACGCTCGCCCTCTTGTCCGGTGAAGCTGTAAAGGCCCCGCGGCCAACAGCGTAGATCATTCACACCCACACACACGCGTTACTGGCGTAGATCTCGGAGCCTATCCGAAATATCGACGCCACCGTGGGCTTGGCTTTTTAGTCGGAAGAGGCCGATACGACCCGCCAGCTTCCCTCGAGACTCTCGGAAATTCTATGCAAGATTTTCCACTGGTCAGAAAAGGGGGAAGAGAGTAGAGGCTGCTTGGCAAAATCGACCCCAGCACAGGTACGATGCCCAAACGAGGAAAATATTTGATTTGGATCTGGTTTCTTTATAGTCCATGTGACTGGTGATCACGAGGTCCTGGGTTCTCACCTAGATAGGAAAAAATATTTGGGTTTTTTATCGAATAATCTTCTTTCTTTCAGTCGTCTTGCATGCAAGTGAGGTCTGTGAGGAAAGAAATCTGGTCTTGTTTCAAACTCTTTCTACTTCCCTGCAGCAGATCCTCTGCGTGGTGATTTATGAAACTTGTCAAAAGTTTAAGGTTAATTAATTGTTACATGATGTTACTCGACCACTTATACCGACTTGCCTTGTGTAATTGGCTATCTTGTATGCCGGAACATGTCAACATGTCACTTTGAGTTCGCATTTAATGTGTCACTTTCATATCTTGTATGGCAATTTATTGTAGGTAAACTTGATTAAAACTGTTGATAAATACATAGGTACGTTAAGGCAGAACACTAGTGATTACACTAAAACCTTGTTTTTAAAAGTTCCATTAAGTTTTTTTAAAAACGTAGCCACACGTTATGATTGATTCCTGTCGTGGGTGCGTTTACAAACATAAAAATTGACATAAACAAATACCCAGACCGAAACACAAATTATTGTAGGTCACAAAGATTTGTCCTGTGCGGGAATCGAACCCGCGACTATTGGACACAGTGGGCGGAGAGGCTTAAGCTCGTAACCACTGCGCTTATTCGTCGTCTAGCTTAAGTAGCTAAAGATCGAAAAGTAGTATCTAACTTTGTCGGTTTTTTAAATTTTAATTTTACCGAAAATAACGTCAGCTGTGTAATAGAAATAAGTGACACTCCATAAATTATATGAAAGTTACATAGGATACTTTTTATCTCGGAAAAATATTAGGTTCCTATCTAAAGTCAACGCGGATGAATTCGCCGGCAGAAACTAGTTCAAAATAAAAACAAAAATCTTCTATACTTTCATCCACTACACGCAATATCTCGCGCCTTCACACATATTAAGAAATACGATTATGAAAAGAAATCACATTCTTAGCAAATGCAGTTTTCGCAACGTTTCGTCCTCTTTACGCCGAATTCACCGAAGCTCATCAGGTAACATCTGAAATTCACGCGAGAACGGTCAGCGGACCGTGCGCACACGCCGATACTGAGATCACTGGAATTGGCCCATGTAATAGAATGCAGGCGATTTATGTTCTTCTGGTAACTAGTGTGACGGCTGTGACTTAAATAATTTCTTTTTGATCGGAACGGAACGGATCGAACCCGCGACTACTCGATCTAGTGGGCGGAATAGCCTAAAGCTCTTAATCATTGGACCGACAAAATGTATATTGTCTATGCAAAAATAACAGCCTTTTACTAAATGCATATGAAAGTATATATATACGGTACATATAACATAATGCTTTTTTTTAAATTTTTGTCTGTGTCTGTCTGTTTGTTCCGGCTAATCTCCGAAACGGCTGGACCGATTTTGACGGAACTTACACTGGCATATAGCTGATTTTATAATGCGTAACTTAGGCTTTTATTTTAGAAAAGGATTTCTTTTTTGTTAAATTATACGCGGAAGTCACGGGGAACAGCTAGTAATAATGGAAATAAAATTGTAATTTATCATTAGTGTCCCACCGAAGGTCGATTTTCGGCCGAAACCGAAGCCGATTAATAGGCCATCACCAAAAGCTTCGGCCGACGCCGAAGATTAATATCCCTTAAAAAAATTGTTCATAATTGGCTAAAGTTTTTAAAAAGTAATGTTGTCTGTATTAATGATTTTGTTTTGAGTTAGTTATTTACTGAAAATGGGAGGCGGCCGATACAACACAATGTGATCCCTGCCCCCCGCGCGTAGCCTCATCCGCAGCGCTCTCGCGCATTCGTAAGTCGTAAATCGTAATAGATCGTTCAATTTCGGTGCTTGCTAGAAACTTTCGGCTTCGGCTAAAACTTCGGCGTCGGCCATAATGGACCGACGCCGAAGGTGGCGAAGCCGATGTTCGGTCGGACACTATTTATCATAAATAAACGCACGAATCGAGTATCTACAGATTGTGACGCGTTCGTCTAACCTTGATTCAAGTTACAATAATAATAGTACTCGCCTGCGTACCAGTAACATGTGTATCAAGTGTATTGTTTATTGTCTTCTAACCGCTGACAATCGATACTAAAGGATTAATTATACCATTTATTCCTTCCATAGACTGCCTCGTTAGTCTGGTGGCAAAGCGGTCTTGGTTTGAAACAAATCCTAGGTCGGAATTCCCAGTATGAGTCCGGAGTCTGGAATTGTTTTCGGTATATGGCAATAGGCTCGCCCCCTATTACATGGGACCTAACATCTTCGGCGAAACGTGGGTGTACTCAGTACACCTCTGCCGCCCCCGCTGGGGAATATAGGCGTGACGGTGTTTTTTATTCCTTCCAGTATTATGTGTGTATTTACTTATACATCATAGAAAATGTTGTAGGTACAGCAATCACCAATATGGGATGACGTATTTGTGACTGGAATATATCTATCTATCTATATCATCACGCCAGTTCCCTTGCGGGGTAGGCAGAGGGTACAGATTTCCAACAGGTTCATTCCTTCCGGACTTCTCTGACTTCCTCCACTCTCATAGTTAGTCTCAAACACGCTCGCCGGTTACGGAAATTCTTGACTTGCCCTTTCGATAAGACACGGTCTATTCAGTCCGGAATATATCCTTAGTTCTATACTCTCTAATAGTAATCTCAGTGGTTAAGAGCTTAAGCCGCTCTGCCCATTAGATCGATTAGTCAAAGGTTCGATTCCCGCACAAGACAAATCTTTGTGTGGCCCACAAATAGTTGTTTCGGTCTGGGTGTTTGCGTACGTAAATTTCGTGTTTGTAAAAGCATCCGCGATACAGGGACAGATTTTTAAATAATTAAATCTCTTCATCTATCTATATCATCACGCCCGATCCACGGGTAGGTGGAGAGTACAGAGTTCCTACTGGTTAGTTTCTTACAGACCTCTCAGGCCTTCTTCATTCTCATAATTCGTCTTATACACGCTCGCCTATTACTGACACTCATGACTTACCAACAGTAATAATTCATGTAAAAAAAGTGTTAACTGTTGGTGTAGCTTAAATAATTATTTACTGTATAAACTTGAAGACTGCCTCGTTGGTCTAGTGGCAAAGCGCATCGCTTTGTGATCACGAGGTCCTGGGTTCAAATCTTAGTTCGGACAAGTGTAGTCTTTCTAGCGAAAACTTTCCAGTACGAGTCCGGAGTCTGGAATAGTGGCAATAGGCTCGCCGACATTGTTTTCCGAGCTATGTTTTCTTGAGGTTTTATTTAATCTCCAATAGATTGTGTTATTGTAATATTCGCCTGAATTTAGTGTAACCAATTCCTATCTTTATTCATCAGTTTTTAGAAACGAAATTTTTGAAAATATTATCCTAACCATTGGATTCAGTATGTTTTTGTACGGAGATTTCCGAATTGACGAACTGGTAACTTAAAATATTTTTTCGTGTTTGCCTCCTACTATATAATTTGTTTTATTTACAAAGTCTATGGGTCGTTTTTTTCGGCTTATTTTAAACGTAGGATGTACCATATCACTAATCGTGTAATTAATTAATAGTTCCATTATTAGCAAATTTGTCATGTTATTCCTACGAACTATTATGTCTTTATGAATAGAAATATCTTTATTAAAACTTTTTTAGGATACCTGATTTATAAAGTTTCGTTTTGCATTCAACAAATTAGTGAAATAATGAATTTAATACTAACATTTTTGGTTTTCATCGGACAATGCACGGTTATAAATTATAGCGTTGTATGTTCCTATAACCTATTTTTAAATGAAATTATCATAAGTCTCCAATAAACAAGATTTATGTGGAGGTTTTTTAATTGGCCATGTCGCCCACAGGGCGTGGTGTACGTCCATATTAAATTAAATATATATTTTTAGTAGGTCACTATTATAAAATATCGTTAACTAATTGGTTTAATGGTCGGAGATAATTTCGGAGCGATGAAAGGTTAATGCCAATGTGGTTATCGTTTCCTGGTTATGAGATACAAATGATACATGAATTCACGTTTATTAACACACAAAGATTCTCCCCTCCTATCCGCTACAGCCGTCCACGGCAAGTTCTCACCGACCCTCCTGATGGCCTTACATCCCTTCTTTCGGATACAGATACCGCACACAGGATCAGACACCGACATCGTCGGCGAGGTCGAAGAATCTCTTGCTCGCCGGCCGGTGCTGAGCACCACGGCGAGACACTTAGTATACGCCCTCCCCCATAGCGACTGCCTAAGCCGAGGCCGTTCCTCCTTGAGGAGCCCTTGAGCTAGTTGCCCCCCTTGCCCTTCTGGCTCGAGCGTAGTAGTTGTAAAGGCCCCACGGCCAACAACGTAGATCATTCATACACCCTCACACAGCGGTAAATTAGAGCGAAACGAATTGGTCAATCCGTTGACGCCACAGCCGAACTTCATACATATAATACCTCAAACTTTACTAGACCGTATCTTATCTGAAGGGCAAGTCAAAAGTCTTCGTAACCGGCGAGCTTGTAGCTTGTATTAGACGATCTATGACAGTATGGAGAGCCAGAGAGGTCTTGTAAGAAAAGAAGCTGTTGGAACTCTATACTCTCTGCCTACACTGCAAGGGATCTGGCGTGACGATATAGATAGATAGATAACCTTTTAGGGATGGGGCAAATTTCTGAATTGTATTCTTCATCCTACGAATTAGTGCCAAAGCAGTCCCGATTTAAGCCCTAATATTCGTTCGCGACTTCTTCTCTGTGTGGAAAAACGAGCGTTATTATCGAATTCTATCTATATAATCACGTCAGTTCCCTTGCGGGCAGAGTGTACAGAGTTCCAACAGGTTCTTTCTTTACAGACTTCTCTGGCTTCCTCCACTCTCATAGTTCGTCTCATACACGCTCGCCGGTTACGGAGACTCTAGACTTGCCCTTCAGATAAAACACTGTCTATTTGGTCATGGTAAGAGTCTTTGTCTTCTCAGCTACCACCTGCATCCTTCCACTTTTGCATTGTATATCTGTTTTGCCATTCTTTATGAAATTAATATTCCAATATCAAACTGGCTTCTATTAAGTTGACATCCATTCGATTACCAATTGTAATTAGAGTTGCGTATTCAATCACTTGATGACCCGGCGTCGCATACTCCCTTAAAATACAGTACAGACACATTTGAGTAATAATAAGTTAATCAAAATATTCAAAGTACAATTAGTTTTATTACAACGCAATATTTTACAGGGTTTAATGACAATGCAAAACATGTGATTTATACGCTATTGCTTAACCCCGAATAGAATTTAATATTGGATTTTATCCCGACGCTATTAGGGCTTAATTTCAAATGTTGTGTTTCTTGTGATTTATGCTCTATTGTTTATACGCAAATAGGGTACCTGGTTATTCATTATGTAGATAGGTAGCGTCCATTACGCGATAACCGCGTTCGCTTATTGGTCCTGTTATCAGTCGTTTTGGGGATTGATAAAGTGTACTGATACAATTAGTTTTACTTAATTATTTCAACGAAATATTAATGTTTATAACGCGAATGTAATAGCGACACTAATAATAAGCATAAATAGAGGAAATTAAGCTTCATGCTTTTTATGTTAGAGGTCTAATTTCAATAATTGTGTTATCTAGTTGAGTCACTTATACATTCTGTCAGCGATGTGTCTGGGATATTTAAAACGTTTAGATCTCGTAATTTTATGTTTAATAGTCCACGTTTGTATCTTACATTGGAACTCTGTAATCTCCGTCTACCTAGAGGAGTATACTGAAGAGTTCAAAGATAGCTGGACTTTCACTGGACCAGGATCATAAAATACGTAATTTACGGGCTTATCGTCAGTGATAGACTTGTTGTTGCCGAAAATGTTAGACCGTTGGACTGCAAAGTCAGACGTCTCGGGTTCAAATCCAGACACGCACCTCCGTGTTTTCAAAAGCATGTGCCTAATAATAATAATAATATCAGCCTATACTGCCCACTGCTGGGCAAAGGTCTTCTCTCACAAATCGAGGTGAGAGAGATTAGGTCATACTTCACCACGCGGACCCAGTGCGGATTGGTAGAGGCAGGTTTGTGGCCACCCGCTGTTGGACTTATCAAGCCGCCCTTAAGGCTTCCAACTCGGCTTAACGACTACCACATAAGGTGGTAAACGGGGCCAACGGCTTAACGTGCCTTCCGAAGCACGGAGACGCTCGAATATGAAAATGCCACAAACGGTCACCCATCTCAGGCCGACCGAGTCGAACGCTGCTTAACCTTGGTGATCGGTAAGAACACCGCGGTGGTCGCACAGCGCTACGAGCGCCAAGCATGTGCGTATTAAAAGTAAATTATCACTTGCTTTAACGGTGAAGAAAAACATCGTGAGGAAACCTACATGCCTGAGAGTTTCTGGAAGGGGTGTGAACTTCGCCAACCCGCTCTCTGCCAGCGTGCTGGACTATGGCTTAAACCCTCTCAGTTTGAAAGGAGGCCGTGCCCAACGGTGGGACAGTTTCTTAACAGGGCTGATATTATTATTAGTATAATTTACGCTGATTGACCACAGAGCACAATATACAGATGTGTCTTGACGTTTACCGAAGCGATTGTTGCCCTTTCGAATTGTATGCCTACCTCTATACATACATTACAGATACGCCATCATCATCCTTATTAATTTTTGTACAACCACAAACTTCTATTATATTATAGATTATAGTTCTAATTACAACAAAAATTACAGAAAAATAAATATAAGGGGCGCGTTCCCGGTAACTGCTACCATATGCTATTTTCCTAGTACTCATTCTAAAACTTTCTCAGTCAATCGTGTTACCAAACGAGTGTCAATATGGACACTCCCAAATTCGTTTTTTTTTTTAACTTGACTCAGTGCTTATCTGTATTTATATAAGAAATAGTGTGTCACTCGCGAATCGTATGTATGACGTATAAGGAAATGTTATCATTTGAACACTGGGAAGCCGTGAAGTCTAGTTAATTACATCGTTATAACTTCAGTCAGTTTACAGACACACACACTGTCACGCCTATATTCCGTAAACGTGGGTGTACTGAGTACACCAACGTTTCGCCGACAATGTTAGGTCCCATGTAATAGGGGGCGAGCCTATTACCATATACAGGGCACAACTCCGGACTCGTACTGGGAAGTTTTCGTTAGAAAAAACCACGTTTGTGCGACCTAGGATTTGAACCCAGGACCTCGTGATCACAAAGCGATGCGCTTTGCCACTAGAACAACGAGGCAGTCAGTTTACAGAATTGATATATTATTTATACTGGATTATAATAGTATATGGCATTAGGCTCGCCCCCTATTACATGGGACCTAACATTGTCGGAGAAAGTGGGTGTACAGAGCACACCTCTGCCCCGCTTTAGGAATATAAATAATTTTTCCATAGAAAAACTACCCTTTTTCGACCTTGGTTCCGAATCTAGGATCTCATGTTCGTCAGCCGTACCTTGCTTCAAGCATTCCTTATAATCAATTTCTTTATGCCATCAAACCAGATCTCTTAGGGGGTAGGCAGGAAGCAACTTTCCAACCGGCTCTTTCCCCACAGACGTATAATCCTGTTTAGAAATAACAACCATATTGTGAAGTTAATTTGATTTATTTCATTTTATAAAAAAAAAACCATTGATGAAAGAAAACTAAACTTAACTAAAACGGATTTTATCGCGGTCTATTTTTAATTTTTCGACGTTTCGAGTGCTTTGCAGCACCCATGGTCACGGGAAGGACTAAGGTGTCCAAAAGGGATAGTTGTTCCGGGGTACCCTCAAACTTCTTAAATATTTTTGTTGGTCCGATCTACGTAGAGTAAGCTTACGGTGTCTTGAGATCTTGCAGTGTTATGCTTGGTTTTGGATTTGATTATATTAATTACCGGATCCCAAGTCGATGGATGCACCCAGCCATCTTCTCTATTGAAATTAGGATGTTTTTTTATTTCAATAGCCTCGCGAACCTCGAGAAGTGCTGCAAAGCACTCGAAACGGCGGGAACTTAAAAATCAAAATAAACCGCAATAAAATCCGAAAAAATAGTTTTATTTCATGTGTAATATTCGCGTAAATCAAAGAACTCAGTATAAGAAACTATTCATCCCACATTTTCTCACACGCACGAATTACACCAATCGCTTCCATATAATCGCAACACTTACAGCTTAAATCACGGCTAACGATTTCTAATATGCAATGAACTGCTTCGAGTGATGCGCGCTATCATCTTGCGACCCACTTCGTGGTGTGACTCATCGCGTTCTGCGAGCCATCTCTAGACAGTAGGTCACTTGTACTGTAACCATAATATCGGTTGGATAGTCTTACACTTTTGTAAACTATTGTTTGAGTCGGAATTGTTATTAAATGTAAAAAAAAACAATGTTAAAAACAAGCTTTAAAGCAGCCAGGTGACGGTGCAATATAAAATAGCCAATCAAAATTAAATGTGTATACAAAATTTCGTGTCTAAGCTGTTGGCCCTTAAGAAGTCAGTTCCTTCGTCAAATTGTTCTAATTTAGCTTTCAAGATTTGATCTAAACAAACATTGCATGTAGAATAAAAGCTTGTAAAAAGAAACTCTTACGCCATATTTCCAAGCGGTGCAGGCGGTGGCAGAAAGGTACTTTTAGTAGGTAGTCTGTGACAAATTATGGTATTCTGTACATCCACTTTTCAGCGATGTTACCTCCCATAGGGGGGCGAACAATAGAATACTGCCTAGTTAGTCTAGTGAACAACGTGTGGTTTTTCCAACAAAAAAACAAATCTGTAATAATCCGGAGTCTGAAATTGTGCTTAGTAATTACACTGATTTAGTCATTAGACTAGGCCCGTTTATTCTATTAAATTGGGCCGTAACATCGTCGACGATATGTGGGTGTACTGAGTACACCTATGCCATCTACGTTTAGGGAATGTAGGTGTGCCAACGTGTCTATATTTATCCATGTTTTTAACGAATCATGTTCACAATAGCGCCGCTAAGTTGACCGCCATTACAATAGTGAAACCACGTATCTGAACCGCAGATCTAACAGCTACGAGATTTAGTATGGGAGGGACAATGGCTGCTCTCTGATCTCTGTCAAAGTCATGGCTTCTTAGGTCAAAGAGCACATAGATATAATCCGCCTATACCACTACCAGATTGTACTCAGCGGCGAACAATTGGAGAGGCCAATATGCAGCAGTGGATTGATATTGGCTGATGACGTTCATGCTGATAGTACTACGGGCTAAGACCATTTACCAATAAAGATGAGAGAGTTATAGGCCACTACGTGGCACATAGATATAGCGATGTTATTTTCCTTAAAAATAATTTTAACTATACCATTACTGGATTGCACTCCAGCAGTGGACTGTTATAGGCTGATGATGATAGCAGTACTAAGGAAAGACCTTTTGCTAACAGAGATGAGAGAGTATAAGTTACAGCGCTAAAGAGTGCGGTGGTGGCCGGAGCCAAACCAACGCTTTAACGTGTTTTCGTTGATATCCCAACGGAAGACCAGTACTGTGTACTTAAGTACTAGCATTAGGCAAGCTGAGGTTCGTTTTAGTAACGCGGACAAATCTATTGGAACTACTATTGTTAACCTATGTAATGCACCGTCCGTAACGTATTATATTCCTTGCAATATTAGCTGTACCTTCTTTCTTCTGAAGCACGGAAACTCGCACAGTTGAAATTGCCAGAAACTCTTATCCATCTCAGACCGATCGAGCTGAACAGTGTTTAACTTTGGTGATCGCTACGAATGATCCACATGAAAAGGTTGCTTCATTATCAGTGGAAAGACGACCATTGCGAGATAAAATGCCTCAATCAAAGACCGTCACGACGACCACCACCCTTGTATTGCACGCATTCAGCTTTTATCCGCTACCTTCACGACGTCATGTGTCCACCTCACCCCTCATGATCAGCAGTAAAGATTGCTTATTGATGACTAATATGAATAAAACCTTTCCTGTTCTTGAAGTGACCAGTTTTTCTTACATTAAAAAAATCAATGACAATGATTCTTTTCATCAGAATGACTTCATTGCCATTCCAACATTTGTGATGTTCCAGTCATGATTCTGTACTTACCTTTTGTTGAATATAATTGATGTACGAAAATGGAGGATTCTAGCCATTATTAACCGCCGTTGTTGTGATTACATCATTCAAATTGTGTATCGTTGTATATCTTTAGATTGTATCAGCAAGGTCTTGATATACATTTATTACATTCGTTAAATCATACATGTCATTAGCGGCACGACTCGGAAATATGATTATTTAAATTAGCACTTTATTTTCAAAACTATAAAGCTAAATATTTTCTGCGCTTACTTTTTATGTTGAGTCCTTATTGTATTCCACCAGCAATGTAATTTTATGCGTAACCTTGTGTGGCAACAATTAATACTCCAAGCTAACGCAAAAAAATAAAAAACAACGTTACGTCTACATTTCCCAAGCGAAAGATGCAGAGGTGTTCTATGTACATCCAATCTACATTTCACTGACGACATGACTTCTCAATTTTAAACGGGGTCTCCTCTATTGCCATAAGATTGGCCCAAATCCTGACTCCGATCGTCACGATGTTCAGCTGCTAGAAGAAGCAGTTGTTCTAATAAACTGACAATAAATGCTAGTTTCGCCTCAATCACATGACAATACGAAAAACTTATCAATCATATAATATCTTCGAACTCATAGTATCCCCTCAGCTTCCGCCACAATAACGGTAAGACGAGATAACGGTTCTCGACTCTGGTAGTTCGGATTAATTGCGCCGAAATACTGACTTCGAGATTTGTAACGCTGCGATAAAAAATGTGCGGCAGTTTTAATTTGGTCACATTTACGTGAGGGCTGGACATAAAGTTTTATTGCTGAGACTGTAAAGTGAATTTAATGCATAAATTTTTCCTTAAACGGCAGATGTTCAGATCATTTTCATTGGACTATCTGTGGTCTAAAGCCGCGGTCAGATTGGAGGGCTATTAACCGCTGGATAGTGTGCTAATAAAGTATTAGTAAAATATTACTTATCAGAAGATTGTGGGCTAGCACATAAGACCCCAATCTATAAGATAGTAGATACTGCACAAGTTTCAACATCAAGAATTTAAACAGTTCGCAAGGTGAACCGACAACTAGCTATTATATTGCGATTACGTCTGTTTGCAACGTATACAAAAAGAGTTAAAAATTCATTTTTATTAGAATAAACGGTACACTATGTCGCCCTTCTTCTCCACAGAAATGACATTCCGAACGGAAAATAAGAGTCTTGAGTAATCACTATCTTTTTCTTTCTTGACTATTCATGAGTACTTTTTTGGTCTACATGAATAAAACACTTTTGATTTGATTGAATAGCCGCTAGCTCGATTTGAAATTTTGATAACAGTTCAGTTTGACATTCTGCTCGTTCTGCACAATTTAACTATGCGAAGCTTTAAACAGTTTCATAGCGGGACCCTTACGAAACGAGGCTCAGTGTCATGTCCGCCCACAGCTGATCTAAAATCTTTCGATTAGTAGTTCCGTAGGTGTCGGTAGCTAAGTGGAGTGTTGCGCTTGAGCAACTGTTTGCTTTAGAAGGCTAAGGTAGAATGAGACGATATGTATTGAGGGACTTAGACTTGATTTGTAGACTTACGACCTAGATATTTCTGATTTGAGAGCTTACTTTGTAAACTGATTACCTATATAGGTACCTATTTCTTATTTGAGAGCTTTAAGATAAGCGTCAGTATTGCAGCTATCTACCATTTCTGTAGTGATTACTTTGTAGACTTTCGGCCTACATATATCTGACTTAAGAGCTTGTAGATAAGCGACAATCACGCATCAACCTGTAATACCTGTAGTAGGTACTTTGTAGGATTAGGGCCGGCCAGCTATCAAAACAGAAATATGTATATTTCTTTTTAAGAGCTTTAAGTAACGCGCAAGTTCACAGCAATTTGTAATACTTCTAGAACTTTGTATACTTACCACCTACATAGCTAAGTATTTCTCATTTTAGAGCTTCAAGATAACCGACATTTTCGGAGCAATCTATAATTTCTCTAATTTTGTAGGCTTAGGGGTTACATATTTCTTATTTGAGAGCTTCAAAATAAGCGACAATTCGCAGCAATCTGTAACTCTAACCACCTGCAGAGGAGATAAGGGTAGAGCAATCATGTAAAATACGTCTCTCGCGCTGTCACTGCCTCCCTCAACCTCACTACCTGGCGCTCCCTGCTTTGGCTGTGTTTTCAGTCTGGGTTGGAGTTTTATTTGTCAAAAGTCGTGGTCTTCAGTGCTTAATAAGTTTTGCTCTCAAACTTTAAAACTCGTCTCTTACTTTCTCTTTCAACTACCTAATACGTGCGAGTGGGATGTAAATATATCTATCGAGGCAGTTTAATGCAATCAAGCGAGACTTATCGTTAACACGTATCCAATTATACTTCTACTACGGCTAATATTAATTTGTTTTTGACACTGTAATATTTCATACTAAACTATGAAATATTACAGTGAAATTAATCGAATGAAATCGGTTACACATGGATAAAACTTTCACTTAATTAATTAATTTTAATACGATGAATATTCGTCTTTATTCCTTTAAACATAAGTTTTGTATTTGACGTAACGAATTGATAGTCGTCAATGTTAAGGCATTTTTACATTTATTACACGCGTGCCGTCTTTAATGATCGCGTCGAATTATATAATGTCTAAATTTTTACGTGTTGGTAGTTAGTGATTTCGTGAATTTGGGTTTTATATGTTCAGTTTCTCCTGACAACTCTGAAGTCATTAATTTAGTTGGAAAAACTGATCCCTTTTACCTAAATAAGAGACGATAATTGCATCTTTTAGCGTCAATACGACATAAACCTTGCTTCGGGTTATACGCGAAGGATCATTTAATGTTTCGCTACATTTTTATTATAATTTTAAATTAAATGCAATTCTGTCTTCCTTCCTTCCTGTGCTCTCTGGATCTTGTCACAGGCTTTTGATTTTGTAACGTTCATGTTCAAATTCAATTATTGTAATTAAATTTTTTATCCACGCTCCGTCCGTTAGTAGCCCGCAGTCTTCTTCAGCCGAAAGACGTCCACTGCAGGACAAAGGCCTTCCCTAAAGACCGCCACAACGACCGGCTTTGTGCCACAAAGCCCGCAGTAAAATTAATATATTAATAATTTTCATCAAACTTACTTTTAAAAATCAAGTATTTGCATAGGCTTGAATTTTGCCATTGGTAAAAAGTTGTTTGGCTAAATTTATGTATTTAATCGCCTTTTGTGGTGTGGTACTTTTCTTCTCGGTAACTACACTTTTCTCCGAATATAAATACGTCAGTCAAATAATATCAGTAATTAAATACCGTCAAAGTAAGTCAAGAGTCTTCGTAACCGACGAGGGTCTATGTTATGAAATAACCTGTTGGAACTCTCTGCCTACCCCGCAAGGGATCTGGTGTGATAATATTAATAGGCAAAAATTGCGTATTCTTAATTGAAATGGCCTCGTCCGAATGTAGAAACTCCTTAACAATGTAATGACAACCGGTCGACTAGAGAAATGTCACGTACAGCTTTCTAGCGGCCACCAGTCTCGGATTCTGTGCTTATTTGGGCATGGATTGGCTTCCAGGAAATCGTTGCCGCCATTTTTCGAGGCATAGCCGCTTTATAACAGTTAATGAGATCTCTCCTATATGGTTGTTAGGATGCGTATGGTTACTGGGAAAGTTGAATTACATCTGTACTCCTTCTGTCTATTTCATCACACCAGACCCTTGCTAAGTAAGCAGAGAGTACAGAGTTTCGACACGATGGTATTTACAGACTTCGTCCACTTTCATACTGGTAGTTCGTCTCATACACGCACGCCTGTTACGAAGACTCTTGAACTGCCCTTCAGATAAGATACGGTCTATTTGGTCATGGGAATATAGACTAGGTCTTTACCTGCGGTACCTACATCCTTCCACTTTCCTTTTAAGTTTATTAAAACTAGCCTCTTCCACTAATCCGGGTTCGCGTGGTGGAGTATTTGGAGTATGAACTAATCTCTCTCATTGTGAGAGAAGGCCTTTGCTGAACAATATAGACTGATTTATGATTATTATTTATTAAAACTTAAGACAGTATAAGGCGCTCGTAGTGCTGTGCGACCGCGGTGTTGTTACCGATGACCAAGGTAAAGCAGCGTTCGACTCGGTCGGCCTGAGATGGGTGACCGTTTGTGGCATTTTCATATTCGAGCGTCTCCGTGCTTCGGAAGGCACGTTAAGCCGTTGGTCCCGGCTACCACTTAATGTGGTAGTCGTTAAGCCGAGTTGGAAACCTTAAAGGCGGCTTCATAAGTTCCAACAGCAGGTGGCCACAAACCTGCCTCCGCCAATCCGCACTGGGTCCGCGTGGTGGAGTATGACCTAATCTCTCTCACCTCGATTTGTGAGAGAAGGCCTTTGCTCAGCAGTGGGCAGTATAGGCTAATATTATATTTATATAAGACAGTATAAATAAACTAATTAAGATAGATCATGCAGTAGGTTATGTGAACAATCAAAACTATATCATACTACTAACGCAATGAGTTGAAGATAGTATTGCCATGATGGCAAAATCGTTGATCGCTTTTCAACGGATTTCCTCCATAGCGTTGCTTTTACGAAGAAAAACTGTGACCAGCAAACTTACCATCCTTTTTTTATAAAAATATAAATCTAACGTGTCTGAAAAAACAAAATTCTATTGTTTTTAGTCTCACCGTCTGTGCCATATCTGTCGCTATAGATAAGATTATAGTTTCATTTAAATCTGTAATTAATGATAATTAATGATATAAAAATTGTCTATTTTAATATAATGAGGACATAAAATCACATCCGTATACTGTATTAATGTTTTTTTTTAATTTTCTATTCGTTAAAATACTCGTGCCATATTTGGCAACGAATTCTCATTTAACTTAATAATAATTTAATAATGTCTTACTGTCTCAGATGTCATGTTTCGATTGTTGATAAAATTCACAAGTCCGTATTTGAACTCGTGATTCATTTTATTGAGACGTCCATTGCCAAATTTGGCACAAAGAATACTAAACATTACGACATTTGTTTAAAATAAAATATATATAATCATTTCTTATAGTCTGTTTAATTAATAATAAAATATTTCCTGGTTATTTAATCCGTATTTATTCAATTGGTATCGGATTCTAAATTTAGAAAGACATTTTTTTTGGATGGAGATTTCTTTCTTGAAAAATAATCTCATTGTAAATGGGATAAGGTGTTTACAGATATAAGCTACTTTATGCTATTATACAATAGTCCAGTATAGTGACTTTATTATAGTAATATAGTGTAGTATATAAATATATCTATCTATCTATATCATCACGCCAGCTCCCTCGTGGGATAGGCAGAGAGTACAGAGTTCCAACAGGTTCTTTCCTTACATACCTCTCTGGCTTCCTCCACTCTCATAGTTCGACTCATACACACTCGCCGATTACGGAGACTCTTGACTTGCCCTTCAGATAAGACACGGTCTATTTGGTCATGGTAAGATAGTCTAGGTCTTCCTCGGTACCTACATCCTTCCACTTTCGCATTGTATATCTGTTTTGTCATTCTTTCTTCTGGCATTCTTTCTATATGCCCGAACCAACGGAGCATACCCTTCCTCTTCTTTATACCGATACTATCTTTTGATAAATATATAGTGAGCAATAACATATCATATAAAATTTAGAAAGACGGTAGAAGCAAGATTTAATTTTATATTATAAATGTATAGTAATTTTTTTATTTTATTTAAAGAGTACTCATGTATTTTTTCTGAGGTGGCCATATACTAGCATGTATGGCTAAAAGATGTTTAAAATATAGACTAGACTATCTTACCATGACCAAATAGACCGAGTATTATCTGAAGGACAAGTCAAGAGACACCGTAACCGGCGAGCGTGTATGAGACCAACTATGCGAGTAGAAGAAGCCAGAGAGGTATGTAAGTAAAGAACCTGTTGGTACTCTTTACTCTCTGCCTACCCCGCTAGGGATCTAGCGTGATGATATAGTACTAGCAGTAATATAAAATATGTTGAAAACCACATCCGATAAAGATATATAATTTTATTTAATAAATACACGAACAAGACAATAAAACATGTATATTACCTTATATGGCCATTACAAATCGTCAGTTTAGCCCAATTGATGACATATCTTAATAATATATTAGTAAGCATTATTTCTCGGAAGACGATTCACTCGTGAGTTAGCCATATAACTACTTATTTCCATGGACAAACGAAAAACCACCTTATTCTTTGACAATAAGGGCTATTTAATTCGATATTATGAAATATTTGTCTACGCGCATAGCACGCTTACTATTTTAAATTCTAGAGTTAAGGTTTTTCTTTCTGTAATAAATTGTCTTTACAAAATATTATGGCATAGTAATTTATATAATATTTTTTGATCTACAAAGTTACTAGAATACTGGTCTTATAGAACTAAATTATGATAAAAAGTTTAATATATAAAATAGAATGCTTTAGGTAGATACACAAAGACAGCTAAGATTTTTTATGTTGTGATTTGATTTTGGATTAAATGTTATAAAAACTGGATGATTACTTAATTAGTCATTCAAAACTTAATTTATAGTAGTATGAAGAAAAAAGGAAAGTGGAGAAAGCCAGAGAGGTATGTAAGGAAAGAACCTGTTCGAACTCTGTACTCTCTGCTTACCCCGTAAGGGATGTGGTATGATGATATAGATAGATGAAAAAAGAGGAAAAAATACATGCAGAAGTTAACTTTACAATAGTTTATTCGGTATACCTTAGCCCAGTAGTGAACAATACAGACTAGAAAAAATCTACAACAGTTAAAATATTCATTATAACACTAGACTATCTTGCCATGTTCAGATAGACCGTGTCTTATCTGAAGAGCAAATCTCCGCAAACGGCTAGCGTGTGTGAGACGCACTATGAGAATGGAAAAAGCAGGAGAAGTCTGTCAGGAAAGAACCTGTTGGAACTCTATTCTCTGCCCTTAACCTACAAAAGATTTGTTTTTTTTTTTCATTTACCTAATGTGTCCCACTGCTGGGCAAAGGTCTCCCCCTCTTTCCTCCAATGATCTATATCCCCCGTCAATAATGGCCATTCTGTTCAATACGCGTCGAGGTCATCGCGCCACCGCTTCCTGGGCCTGCTTCGGCGACGATGACCTTGTTTTGGGACCCATTCGGTATACACTGATGGATGAAGTGATAGAAAGATAAAAAGATGCATGTGTTTTGGACGATCAGCCTATTTTTAAATGTGAAACTTTCACCATTCGTAAACGCCGCTTCCTACATTTTGTTACATCATTATGTCGTCTTCCATTCAAACCGTCGCTTTTTCTTCTCATAAAACGTTTTCTCAGAGGTTTTTGACAGCTTTCTTTACATAGGGCGGTCCCACGAATCATTATTTCTCGTTTTACGACTCACAAAACGTCCATTTACTTTACAAAGCTGGCTTAATCTGACACTTACGTCCACAATTTGGGCCTCACGCGGTTTTTGCTGTGGGTACTTAACTCGTTTGTCTCTTGATTTGTGTTTATTCGAGATTAGGTTTATGTGAGGTAAAATTTGATGATGAATTTATTTTAAATCCACTTGCGATTTCGGTATTATTGTTTTACCAACATTGCAGACGGATTTTGCCGCTTTATCGCACGAGATAAGGGGCACTTAGTTTGCGCTAATTATTATCACAGTCTTATTCTTGTGTACTATGGTATTCCAGTCCAATAATTTTCCTCAATGTTTTTATATAAAAAATGGATACTTTCAAATTAGTACTCTAAAAGTAGGTTTACGGTTTGATATTTCATTTAACAAAGCATTCAATTTCTTTTTTTTTTATGAAATTTATATTTAGTTTTAAGATGTTGGACAAGTAAATAATGCGGCTATGGTATCAGTTACAATGTACTTTTAGCAGTTTATTTTCGGTAAAGCTGTAAACGAAATTATTACGTACACTATGCTTCAAAATATTCTGAGGAATGGAAAGGAATGTCCTCTGAAAACTATTCTTTAATGTAGGAAACTTAATCCACGATATTCTGCTTTCAACAGTTTTGAATGGCCTTTGCACATGAATGCTTCTATAATCGTCGAGCATTAACTGTCGACATATTTGACATGCACAACCAAATTAATATAATTATGTTTAACAGTTCGTTGATCCAAGATATATTTAATACGAGTGACATTCAAAACAATACTGTGAAACACGACGTATTACGTGATTCGAGTCCAAATTATTGCAAGTATACGAATCGTAAAAGATGCGTATATCAATGCTTATGGTAACGTGAAGTTTTGGTACAGCGTAGTAACAGGGAGCTCAATCCGTTTAAAGAGCAGGGCACTTATTCGCTGATTACGATACGATAAATTCTTGTAATGATATCCTCTATACCACTGGAGTACCATTAAACGATTGCTTGCCGAAGTTATGGTAACGTGCTGCGTTACGTCCTAAATTGAGCGAATAAATGCGCCGCGCTAGAACAGGATATCACTCTCACACCGATACCCGTGCAGATTTGTCAACGCACATCTACAAAATGACTTTACTATCTGGGCCTATATACATGTTGACCTACAGTAGTACGCTTATAGAAAACAAAATATGTACGAAAAGTCATGCGGTCAAGAAAATAGAATAAAACACTAATAAGTAAGCTGTAGCGTAGCTCATAACAGGTATGCTGTTCATAACAACTGAATTTAGTGCCTCTGATTTCACCTGAAGACGTTATTTTATTTGCACACCCACGCGACATTTCATTGTATCCACAGAGAGTTTACTACCTACCTACTCCTCTTACGTTTTGCCCCACATGGTCTATAATTGTACCATTTCTATATTTAACTTGTAGATTGAAATAAATGATTGAGTATTGAGTCGGCTATTCCAATAAGCTGTGATTCTTATACTCTTGAGTCTTGATGACTTTTCCATAATGTTAGAACGACAAATCGTGTCGTGAGCTGCGTTATAAAATACGCTTCGTGTTAGGTCTTCAGAATCCTTTATCAGTATCTTAAGTTTGTTCGAGAATTTTTAGTGTTTCTATATCTCGAGTTCAATTATAAATTGTTGTTCAGAACTCTACACTCCTAACATATGATAATTGTGTTGTTTAGTGTAGCTATTTAGTTCTATTGGCTACACGTTTTATGATTTCGTTTCATTATTCTGTTGTTTCACATCAACTTTATCGAAACGTGTTTAGAGTCAAATGAAGCATTTGGAATAGTTTGGGCATTTTACTCAATAAAAAAATCCATATGAACGAAAATAAATTCCACTTCACTTATTATTCTACAAAAATACCTGTTTTATTTAGACGCTGATAAACAAAGTCGATATTCTGATTGTACACGTTTGAAAAAATTTAATTCTAACCTATTAGTTGAAATCCATTAAACCACAGTGGGGCAAATAACGCGCAGTCATTGCCAAAATGATGTGCAAACTAACAATTTCGTTTGTACGGAAATCAGCGATTGACATGCCAGTGAGCTTTCCATTAAACCCTCCGGCTGTTTGATAGATTGAAGCTTAATTTGAAATAGAATCGGGTTTATATTAGGTAAAGGATGACTATTAACTAGTAACATATAATATCAAAAGGTAAATGAATTGGTTTTATGCCGAACATTTTGCAGAATATGTCAATAAGTTTACATTCTGATCAAAAATACCTTGGCGAAATTTAGGTGTACTAAATACATCTTGATAGCCGCAGTGATAGCCTAGATAGGTTAGACCGTAAGACTGCAAAGTCAGAGGTCTCGTGTTCGAACCCAGGCACGCATCTCCGAATTTTCGAAAGCATGTGCGTTTTAAAATTTAATTATCATTTGCTTTCACAGTGAAGGAAAGATCGTGAGAAAACCTGCATACCTACAAGTTTATTGAAGGTGTGTGAAGCACGCCAACCCGCACTAGGCCCGCGTGGTGAACTATGGCCTAAACCCTCTCAGTTTGAGAGGAGGCCCGTGCCCAACGGTGGGACAGTTTCTTAACAGGGCTTATATTAAAATATCTGTTTTTGTTTTTTATTTAATAGCTGGTGTTTTATGAGTTATACTCTATCGTAAAATGAAGCATGATGAAATTGACAGCTTTCAAAGTCTTATGTAATACATACAAATAATTGATTAAACCATCTGTTTGTAAAGATTTTAATACTTTTGACAGAAATGAAGTAACAATAGAAATATTATTACATATGTAGATAAAGTATGCTTTGTATTGTAACTTAACGTTACACACAATATATTGTATAATAAATGAAACAAAAGACAGGTTCAATTGGTGATATTATCACTAATGGCCATTATTACAATAAAAATGTTATAAATGACACAACTTGTCTATCCAAACCCCTGATTATTTTGCTTTTCAATTAAGTATATACTATCTTTTAATTTTAAATGATGATAGAAGGGAACCGGATTTATATGTTAAATGAATTATATCTGCCTGGATTAGGTAGTTAAATCAGCTTAGATAAATTGGTTGTTCGTGCTCGATATTTTACGTAGGAAATGGTTTAGATTGATTTCGAGATAGAAGAAATAGATTACGTTGAAGATTGAGTTTCAAGTTTTATTTATTATTCTTGTCTGTACTAACCAAGCGCAATATCTAACCGTAGGCCGTTGACCCTGACAATAAAAGGAACTACTTACATATAAGGATCCCTGTGTAACTGGATATCAAGATTAAATACAGCAGGTAAACTTTTTTGCCGTTGTGAATATCCCGTGGTCTTTGACAAAAAATGCCCTTCATTGTTTGGCAGGTGCTGTTTTAAGATCTTTTGTACCTGTAAAATTGAACTTTTAATCATTAATTCTTCTGATACGAATAAGTATAAAGATGAACCCGTTGCGAACAGAAATCGAAGAAAATGGATTAAATAAAACAAAGATGGTGAAGCAGGCATGTTATTTAGTAAAATTGTTACAAAATTATTGTGTTGAAAATGTAATATATTACTACACCTGTGATAGATTGCGATCGAATTAGGAAGAAAACGAAGTGCATGAAATGCGCTTGCGCTGATATACGCGAGGCACTGAATAGATGATGGATGCCTAACATTGGAACAACATAATAAATCCAGTTAAATTGTATTGTGCATATTTCTTCAATGTCATTTTCAACGCAGTAAACAAGTCTTTGTAACAAATTGCTGAGACTAATAATGAATACATTTTCCTTTTTCACAATAGCTCTATTAATATACAAATTTAATGTCGTTTTATCTACCAGACAGACAATATTACTCGAAAACTAACCAAATTTAGAATTGAAAGCGAAAACTATATGAATCATTTTGTCCCCGGCGCAATCCAATTAGCCCACTGTCCAAAGTGGGGTCAAACGTATTGTCGTCATTGTACACTAAATACGCTTAATTAGGGGATGTGTGTCGTATATAATTTCCTGCTATTATTTAGCTATGTACTCAGTAGTACTAAAGTGCGCATGTTGGGGAAAACATTGTGGAGTTGTCACTGGACAAGGTGATTCGCAGGAAGTACAGCTCGTCCTAATCTTTATGCCCGCACTGAATGTAGCCGATGCAGCCGCGTACGATGTGCAGAAAGCAATAATTAGTAACTTTGCCTTCTGCTCATTGGTATCATCTATATCATCACGCCAGCTCCCTCGCGTGGTAGGCAGAGAGTACAGAAGTCCAACAGGTTCTTTCCTTACATACCTTTCATAGTACGTCTCATACACTCTTGCCGGTTACGGAGACTCTTGACTTGCCCTTCAGATAAGACACGGTATCCAGGCCGTAAATATTAGCTGGAGCCATATGTAGTGATAAAAGGTCTATAAATTGTCCTATTAGTGTATACGAGGATGTATAGTTGCATTAATCACTATAGAACCAAAACATACTTGATTTGACCTGCAGGAACGGTGTCGAAAAAGCATGCTGTCTCGTTCATGTTTATTCACAAAATATTAGCGTGAGCGGTATAAGCATGTCATCCTGTGAATGTAACTTAGCCACAAATTATCCGTGCGTGAGCTTCTGGTTAACGAGAACATGTATACATCATTGTGCTCAACTAAATCATGTGTTTTGTACAGTCAAAAATATAATAATGATAATAAAGAAAGAAGAATTACAGACTGAGTAGATCGATGGTAATGTTCAAACGATGGAAGTAATTGTGGATATCATAGAAAAGAAACGTAAATAGATGCACGAGGAAAATTTGCGCTCGCGCTTTATGTGATAATAATATTACAAATTTGGTTTCCAGTTAACACTTCTCCATAGAATATGACTTTATCTAATCGATAAAAATCACGCATTATTTAACGCGGTCGGGAGGCCTTTGCGCGGTAAAGTGAGACAGAGAATACCCGTTTAGAAAGGGACGGGAGATGACTCTCGGTTCGATGCGCGTGAATCATGCTCCGGCGCATAGCCGATCGCGCAGACTCGTTTTGTGGTCTATTGTCACAGGATTTAGCGATTTAATCTTGATTGTGCTATAGCATTTAGTTGGCTATGATACTGGAATTTCGTTTTTTTTTGAATAAAATGTGGACTAAGAATGGGATAGATAAGGTTCATCAACATCATCGGCCGACAGAAGTCGGCTGCAAGTTGATTTTATCTAAATTTAGAACTTTGTATCCTCCTTTAATAACATCAAAAGCGTCGTTTATGTGTATTGAAAATTAAAGTGATTGCGGTACTGCCATTCAGATCTGTAGCCGACAAATATAGTTTAAGAATAACAATATCCCATGCCTTTGTCGGATTTAAATTTGCAAAAAAAATTCACAACGCTTTACTTGTATAGTATCATTGAGTAGGTTGTACTTGATATCTTATGACTTGCACTGGTCGGCGTGACGAAAGCATCGACCGCTGTGACGGGGTCGCCGAGCCACCGTGATGGATTGTTGCCTTCGTCGTCGTCATTGGTCAACTTATGCCAACATTTGCCAGGTGTTACAGCATATCTGTTGGCGAATTGGTGCAAATGTTTGATAGAAAGCTCTAGAAAACTTTATGGCAACTTTTGTTTTATTGAAGTTGGATGTTGGTAATTGGTCGGATACTGTGGAGTTAGAAAGATTAATCTTCTATAAGCTGTTTATATAACCCTGGTTTAGTGAAGACTTTGAAATTAGGTTGGCAAATTGGTTGTCTAAAAGTAGTAGACAAATTTAACATACATTCAGCGTCCGTCATTCATTGATAGGCAATCCCTATATTTATCCTTAAGATAGCTTAATTAGATAAACTTGATTTTTAGCTTGAGAAGGTATATCTTGGTTTTCAAGCTTCTAACTCTTTCCAATTGTCACTAAGTAAATTGATAATTAAAAAAAATAACAATGTTTTCTAAAACACATTATGACGTTCAAACAAGTGATGCATAATTGGCTTCGCGATGACTCACAGCCGCTCGACTATTTAGTATGAGCGTTTCGTGGACCGGTTCCCGCCGGGTTGAGCTCCGAAGCAGCTTTTTGTGCTTATTTTTTACCTGAATATTAACCGTAATAAGATCCTGTTGACAATGTTCTTTTTGGTCAAATCGCCCTTTTGGTCTATCAAGATTTTAACTCTGAGGCACTGTACACGCAAGTTTTGGGTCTTTGTCATTGGTAGCGTTGTAAAATTCAAGTAATTCCTAAAATAAACTTTAATTTGTTTCTCAATCGTCACTACAGTAGTTTGTGATATGTATCGTAACATTAGAAATACTGACACAAGTTACAAGTGTTTACACAAGTTGCAAATATATTTTCAATGTATGATGTTTTCATTATTACAATGGTTGTGAAATAGCATCAATAAGTTCACCACTATCACTATTTGACGGACGATTTAGCGCAGTGGTTAAGAGCTTGAGCTGCTCAGCCCACTGTGTCGAATAGTCGCGGGTTCGATTCCCGCACGGGACAAATCTTTGTGTGATCCACAATTATTTGTTCCGGTCTGGGTATTTGTTTGTGAATTTTCATGTTTGTAAACGCACCCACGACACAGGAATAAATCCTAGTGTGGGGCTACGTTAAAAAAAAAAAAAAAATTACTTAAGCTGTATTAAATTATTCCTATGATACTTGGACGATTAATATATTAAGACGTCTAACGTAGCTTCTGAGATAATGATTCATCATCATCATCATGAGCCCGTGTCAGTCCACTGCTGGACGTAGGCCTCTCCCATGGCACGCCACTGAGCTCGATCTTCAGCTCTCTTTCTCCAATCCCTGCCCGCTGCCTTACGAATATCGTCGCCCCACCTAGGTACAGGGCGCCCTACACTACGTTTGCCGACACGCGATCTCCACTCAAGAACCAGTCTGCCCCAACGGCCATCGGTTCTGCGGCCATTCTGATTATGCAACGTAATTATCTTTTTCCCTCCCATGTTTTTGGTTCATGTTTCATCGACCTAGAACCTAATATCACGGATAAAAAATAAAATTACACCCACCAAGGCATGCACCGTTTCATACAATTTGCAAACACGCGAAAATGCCTGCGAAACTTTATAGTCAATGGAAATAAGTAAAGTGCTCTCTCTTTACTGGTTTCCTTCGGTGGCTTTATTAAAAAGTTTATCATCTTGCTCGACAAGAAGCCTACAAGCCTGCAAAAGGGCAGTTTGTAATATTTTCTTTTCAGTTCTACTATGTTGTCTTGCTGTAATGGTTGGCATTGTTTGTTGTTTAGATATTTACTTACGTCATTTCTGGTTTCTGTATTACAACATTTATAATATTGCCGCTATGGTTCCTATTAATCATTGTAGATACATATATTATAATTGATTGCAGTATCTTTAAAATTTTCAAATTCTTGAACTAGTATTAATTAAAAAAGACACATTTATCCAATTGCCATTTTTCGTTGCTTGTGTAAGTTTTAACTTGTCAAATTGATAATGACTAATGGAGAACTTACAAATTAAACAATGGCAGGCAGAGAGTACAAAAGTTCCAACAGGCTCTTTTCTTACAGACCTCTCTGGGTTCCTCCGCTCTTATAGTTCGACAGAAAGACGCTCGCCGGTTACGCGTTATATTTATTACGTTTATACCTTCACAAACCTTGCCATGAACAGGCTTACCTCGACAAAACCTTTTTTTGTCAATATGGTCTGTTCATGCGGTCCGTAAACGGTATGCATAATTCGCGTGGGTTGGATATAAAAACATTAATCATTTAAGAACTCGTAAATATTACGTGGCCTACTAACGTTCCTACGGTTATAATAAGTTCACTTTGATCTCGTATTTCTGGTATAGCACTAGTTTCGTAAAATCATATATTACTTTTTAAATTTTCTTACATCTCCTAGTTCCTAAGTTCCCAGTCCTTGCTCCTATAATGGGTAGGTGAAGATGTATACTATTATACTAAACAATTTTAAGTTATACAAGAATTATAAGATTTGCAGTTTTGGATTTTGGGTGATTGTTAGCTTTTATTAAAGCAAATATTTAATATCCTTTATCAAAACCGTAAACAAAATTACTAGTAGTAGTTATTCACTACTCACAATAAGTTATTGTAAGTACTTACTATTCACATTAATAGTTACAGTTATTGCAGCTATCTTAACCTACCGACGTATCGATCATTAAATATCCATACGTAACACTCATATTATTGCCTCCATCGAGACACTTGTTCAAATATTTAGTGTTAACGTCACTAGTTTTCGAATTCAATGGAAAAAATAAAGCAGCAAACTTTATACGGGTATAAAAGCATCCACGCTAACTGCCAACTGTCTGCCGACTGCCATAACTTTGCGAGCGTGATATAGGGCTGCCAGTTCCTTGTAAATCTTCTATATTAGCTACATATCAGTAGCATTAAACTTTACATGCTATTTTGATTTGTCTTCTTCATCTAAGGATTCAGTTTTGTAAATTTATTATATATGCCATAATAACTTCATCATTTTGTTGTTGTTATTAAAACAACAAATATGATTATAATAAGTGACGATTCGGTTGTAGAGCTCATATGAAAAGATAATATAAAAACAAATCACCATAAAGACCTAGTGGTAAATTAGGTATCAAAATTCTTGCAATGAATACTTTAGTAGTAATAATAAAAATAATTTTAGCCCTATTAAGAAACTGTCCCACCGTTGGGCACGGGCCTCCTCTCAAACTGAGAGGGTTTAGGCCATTGTCCACCACGCTGGCCCAGTGCGGGTTGGTGAACTTCACACACATTCGAGAAACTGTTACGAATGCAGGTTTCCTCACGATTGTTTCCTTCACCGTTAAAGCAAGTGATACTTATTTTTTTAATACTCAATTGCTTTCCAAAATACAGAGGTGTGTGCCTGGGTTTGAACCCGAGACCTATAATTTTGCAGTCTTACGGTCTAACCACTAGGCTATCACTGCCATTTCAGTAGTATATTAGTAAAAAGTTTTTACGATCCCTGATTTAAAGGGTGGAAATCGCATTACAGTAAAGTTAAGCATATTATGTTTCTCTTCTAAGCTTAGACAAGAAACTCGCAAAGCGAAAACCCTAGGCTATTGTGTTCGCAGCGATGCAGCCACAATGCAGTGTTCATTAGCATCTGCCATTTGAACACTGATATAGTATGTCAACTAGAGGTTGCATAAACTTGAAATGTTGTACTCTATCTGTGGTAACATAGAGTTTAAATTCAAATATGGACTAAATGTTTGTAATTTGAATGAAGCTCCGTACTAAGCATCACTTAAGTTAAACATGCCGTATGAGGCTTTGGGTGATCGTTTGTTGCAATTGGTTTATGTAATGTATGACTTAAGAGATTTGTGATGGAAGACATTTATTTTACAGAGAACGTATTAAGTATTTCAATAGACATTATAACATTATTATATATCTCTTAAAAAAGAAACAGGGCTTTATAGATCTTTGGAAGACATGCATGGGGGGTATCTCCAATACGTAGGAGGTCCTTTGCGATTGGATGCGAACGGATTAAATTAAATACGAAGTCTGAAGTTAATTTCAACCAGCGGTTAAAATGACCGCTGTTATGTTGTAGGGTTTTATTATACTGTTTGTGTTCTAATTTGTTCAAAATAAAATTATGAATTTTGCCACACACTTTTGATTACCATCTAAGCTTTTAGTTGAAGCTAAGAGTATGCTATTCTTTATCATACACATAATCTTACTAAAGGACAAGATTTCTTCGATTTGTCCTAGTTTCGTGATCTTCCATCCATATATTTATCACAAACTGTATAAATTCACCTACTGCAAAAAACTACAACTGAGTCACAATAGCAGCCAGACGCGTTGTTGTAAGAATAGAATACAACAGTTCCATGCAAGCAGATACCAATACAATGGCGGAAGCTTGCGGTCCACGCCTACCAACTCACATCACAGATCCTACAAATCCAAATAAACTCTATCACCTTGTAATAGGTGCTAAACAAACTGTAAATACTAACCAAGCACCAGCTCGCAAAGAGTTGAATTACGGACAGTTATTTCAAGCCGGGGTACATAAGACATGCTAGATATAAAGTAGTGAGGTACCGTGTATTGAAATTGTCGCCATTTGCATTTTGTTTGACTATTATAATAGGTGTGTATTTTATAGGCAAGACTCGATTGTAAAACGATTGAAAGGAGTTATGATGGCGATAACTTTAGCTAACTACTGTGAGAGATCTTCGGTTAAATATTCTGGAATGAATTCTCAAAATCATCATCATCATCATTTCAGCCTATACTTGTCCACTGCTGAACATAGGCCTCCCCAATCGCTTTCCAGCGTACCCGGTCCGATGCCACCTGCATCCAACGATTTCCTGCGATTTTCACAAGATCGTCGGTCCATCTGGCAGGCGGTCGTCCTACGCTGCGCTTGCCAATACGTGGTCTCCACTCTAGAATCTTTCTGCCCCAACGCCCGTCCAATAGTATGATTAAATTCTTGTGGCTATTGTTAAAGCGACTAATGGAGTATAAACCATTTAACATCTATAGGTGACCTGTCCCGGTTATATGCTCAACTCAGTGACTTATTTAAGAGAATTTAACTGCAATGAAGGAGTCTGCACTAAAAGTATTCTGAACAGCACGTTTGGTATTGTTAATATATAGTCTTCTAGACTTTTCTGCTGCTAATGAGATATCATCATAAGCATCCACATTTCAAAGAAGGAAAACGTAGTGAAATAGGTACAAATTATTTTATATAGTAGTGGGCAGTTACATCATACCAATTCATTAAGTTAACGTCCCATTTCAAAAAGGTCCCATAAATATTCAAATTATATGTATATTAGTTTGATGCTAACACAATTCACAGGTGTCTCATAATTCAGTTTTTTTGCCATAACTTCTCCCACGGCAGGCGTAATCTTTTCAACAGGATTACAATGGATTAGCGTCATGTCCCCCCCGGCATTGAATTTATGTTCTTATAGAGCGACCGCCCGCGAATTGTTTATTGGTAAATTGACTACATATATTATTCTTATAAATCAGAATATCTTGTCTCACTACTGGGCGAAGGCGTTCTGTCACAAATCGAGGTGAGAGAGATTAATGCAATGCCGTGGAGACTCATTAGTTTCCCACTATTAACCGGTTTCACAAATAATCATTTCAAAGGAGAGATGATATGAGAAGAATATAGTTTAAGTGTGACATGTAAAACGAAATGTAACTACTTCTTCATTTTTGTTAAAGATGATGGGAAAAATCAATTTGGAGATGAGACTTAGGATGTTAATAAGTTGATGATAAGCGAGTACAATGAAAATGCCTCAATATATCTTCATACATGTAGATAGATATTCAAAATGGACGTTATCATTTTTAATAGACTACAAAATTTCAGCTACCATTAATACGTATAAAAACTGCAAGAATCCTTTCAAGGTTGAAAGAAAGATCCGAAACTCAGATATTGTTGTTTGTGCCATAAACGTATTTCGGCACACGCGATCTGCCAAGTTCAACGCTGTGCCCCTATTTATAGACTACGATTAATCTTGGCCTATTTTTAGCGCTGTTTGGACTATTTCGAGCGTCAGTAACGCTAAATATAATGTAAGTGACGAGGGGTTTGAAGTGATTTACATTGTAAGGGTAATTTGACGAAAATGATAGAGTAGATAAGCATGATGTAGTAGCCAAGTGTTGTTCATGATTACTGTCTTTATCTATTTATGGTTCATAAACCTTGTACAGAATGCTAGGGTTCACAATCAACTTGGTTCCTACTGTTTAGTTTATTAATACTAAACTATTTTGCCATAATTATAATGACTATAACTTCTATAATACCTATTTGAGCATATACTGCCCCACTCCTGCGGATTGGCGGAGACAGGTTTTTGGCCACCGTTTGTATATTGTTATAATTTTAGCAAAATAAACAATTAAAGTCACTTTCATTCGTCTATTATTTAATTTTTTTACCACCTAAGTTGGCAAAATTAATTTATTTTTGTATTATTTACTGTATTCTATGGAAATTCTTGCATTATTTAAAACACTACTATCTATTCAGATTACGTAAGTAAATCTAGAAAGTTTATTTTCATCTGACTCGCAAAATGGCCGCAAGCATATCTGCAACTAGACGTAAACGCTGCAATTACATTTGAATCCAAACAAACCGTGTGTACAAAGAGATGATTCACAAACCCAGAAAACATTGCATAATTGTGAAACTCGTCTATTTTATGCGATTGTTAACTGTTTCGCCGCGAGGAAATCTCCGCTGGATACACGTTATGTTGCCACAATTACTTTTGCAATATAATGATCATAAAAACATACGAGATTGTCGAGTTTAAGTGGTATCAACCTCAGTTGTTCGTTTTCCGACTACAGTCACTGTGTCTTATGTAGAATTAAATATATTGCTGTTATTTTCTGTGTTTGGCTCACAGTGTCTATGATAGTTGTCTCAATTGGTGAGTCATGCACATTTTGCACACCATATGTTACATTGTCGTGACTCCGGTCCAAGGCTTTGAACGTATTGAATACTGTAAAATACTCGTCTTTTAAGTCACTCACTTCGGGTAAAATGATGATTAATATGTCTATATGATTTGGTTCGTTTTCTCTTTTAGACTTGTTTCCCTTTGAACGAAAACTTTTGCCTTTAGAAAGATCTTTTTTTACCATGACAATGTTTGTAAACACAACGTAGTAACGCCATCATGGTCTCTCATCGTTTGACAGAAGTTTATTGCCTAAATTTACTCGCCATTCAGTTTAGTCTACATTTTACTGGCTATTATTAACGAGTATAAACGTTATTGGTTTGATTAATAAATAGTACCTACCTATGTCTAAATTGTATATTCAAAAATTATAATACGTCCATTCAAATCTACATTAGTCGTTCTTTGAACTGGTATACTAATAGAAATTTATTCTATTGGAAGTTAAATGTACCATTATTAGCGTCAAAAATGTCACGTTTTGTGTCGTCAATGCTTTCTGTTACATGTCTGTTGATCCAAGTGCGCTGGTGTCGGTATTTGCATCTCTTTCAGACAGGTGCGCTCGCTGCCGGCAGCTTTGTGTCGCTACACGGGTTATGGTGAACGGCTTCAGGTGTTCCGCCTTTGACTAACTATGTTTTGTCTCTTTCTTTCCAGATGGATTGTTAGCTGCCGCTCTCACTCGCGCCCAATCCGGCTCTCGGAATGTTCCTATCATAGGAGTGCACTGCATTCCTTTAGATTCTCGGAAAATTCAGTTTATCGAGTGCTGTGTGAATAATTGTGGAAGAATATTTTCCAAATAATGAGTTTTACGTAAAGAAATTTCATACAAAATGTGTGTGTAATTTCGGTTTACCTCAATCTGTGTTTCACGAGTTGCACGCACCTATTTGTCTATTTAGGGTTCTCAGCAGATATTTAGCCTTGTCTGGTCTAGTCTTGTCACAGCTTATTAGACACGAAATTGTGGTGTTAACATTGCGGTCGGGACTCGACTCTGTTTAATTGGCTTTTGGCTTATTTAAATGAACGGCCCAAGGTTATGCAAAGACGGAAGTTAATTCACACAAAATTATATACGTATTTTGTCTATTACACTCTTGAGCAATATAGATTGATGAAATAGAATTTTTTTCAAAGCCTCTATTCTTCTTCTTTTTTTTTCTTTTTCTTTAAAAACGTAGCCCCACACTAGGATTTATTCCTGTATCGTGGGTGCGTTTACAAACATGAAAATTCACAAACAAATACCCAGACCGGAACAAGTAATTGTGGATCACACAAAGATTTGTCCCGTGCGGGAATCGAACCCGCGACTATTAGACACAGTGGGCGGAGCGGCTTAAGCTCTTAACCACTGCGCTAAATCGTCCGTCAGCAACAAAGTTCATCTTACTGGCAATTTTAGTGATTTCAATAGATTTATACAGTAACCATAGTTTTAGTTGATCGTTATCGAATTATTGCTGGATAGGCCGTTTGAAGATTTCTCTTATTACATTTTCCCGTCGTTGGTTATATAATGTAGGAGTTTCATGAACAGATAGATCTCTTTGTTTGATTAATGTACATTTTTAGTTTTAGTTGGATGTGCAAAAAGGGTACATTTCCTTTTCTTCGAACGTTATTCTCGTGATTCTGTACTAATTTTATATTATTTTTATTGAATTGTACCTAGATTAGGAAAACTGAATTGTATTAGTACTAGTATTTCTTTGATTATTTTGAATATGAAGCGTAAATTATAAGGATCGTTTTTTATCTGTTTTTTAGTTCTATCTATCTCTATCTATAACCTCACGCCAGATCCCTTGCGGGGTAGGCAGAGAGTACAGAGTTCCAACAGGTTCTTTCCTTACATACCTATCTGGCTTCCTCGACTCTCATAGTTCGTCTCATACACGCTCGCCGGTTACGGAGACTCTTGACTTTTCCATCAGATAAGACTCGGTTTATTTGGTCATGGTAAGATAGTCTAGGTCTTCCCCGGTACCTGCATCCTTCCACTTTCACATTGTATATCTGTTTTGTCATTCTTTCCTCTGGCATTCTTTCTATATGCCAGAACCAACGGAGCATGCCCTTTCTCATCTTTACACCGATACTATCTTTCATACCTACTCGCTGTCTTACTATGTTTTTTAGTTAACGGTAATTATTTATGACTGTCATTAGTTTCGGGTAGGCGTTCCTCGTGCGTCAGTCCCTACGTAAATTTTAAATGCGATCGTTTGGTGTGACGTCAGATTAGGTATCGATTGTTTCAACTGTACAGTAACCTCTTACGCACGCATAGGGTACTTACTTTCTTTATCACAAACTCTTGGCAGCAGTATTTAGGTCGGTCTTATTATCATTACATTTGGATGTCATTGACAATTTTCTGTCCTTTATCTGTTTAGATAACGCATCGAATGCATGCACGTTTATATAGGTGACAACGATATTTGATTATTTTTGTTCCAATTTCAGAGTAATTCAATATTTATACTACGTACTTAAAGTGATAAAGTAACTGTGATAGAAATAAAACCTAGCATGAACTAAAACTATAGTGATATATGTGAAATGTCAAATTAAAAATGGAAAGAAAATTAACGCGAGAGGATTTTATGAGGAAGAGCTTTAGAACTCCGAGGGTGTCTCCCGCGCCGGACGGCCAGGAGCCGTCGGTTAACGGGGCACCACCACCGTCTCCTGTGTCCTTAGCTATGTTAGAAAGGACTCCACCGCAATCCCGGACTCAGTACGAATTAACATCAACAGGAATAGCTCCAAAACGTCTAGAGATCAACAGAGCTCATCCGATCCATCTCAAATCATTCCAAGCTCCTGAACCGCCTGACGATAACGCGCCAGCTCCGCCATCAGACGATGTACTTCGAAAACTGGAACGGCAGATTGGAGAAATGGAACGAGGTCTCGAAAGAGCTCAGAACGGGAATGTTTCAGTCGACGAAAGAGTTAGATACGCTGAACATGAAAACTTGCTCCGTACTGGCGTATCTTCAGTTGGTGGTGGCGGTTATCTACCAGCCGATTCTGATACAGAACATGACGTGGTACCATTCAATAGAAATGAAACTACACGAAGCAGTACCGGTGGGGCTACCCCGGTACCAAGACCAGCGACTCGATTGGCTAGAACTAATTCCGATACTCAGCAATCAGTAGCTGCTACAGCTAGGTTAATGAGAAAACTAGCTGACGGTGGAAATAAAGAAGAGAAATCGAAAGTGATCTCGCGTAAAGCCATTCAGGCGAGGATGGAGCGAGTTAAGAACTCCGTGGTTGGGTCAAAGCATGAGCACAGAGTGTTAGCTGAACATAGGGCTGATCCACCTTCTCCGAGGGCGCCAACGTCGCCGATCACACCAAGGTCTTCACAGGTAACAACAGCTCTAAATATTTACTGTGGACGTCCTTAGTAAATGTAATTAAAAGAAAAATATGTCTTCTGATGGATATAATATATTTGTTTTCTGTTTCTAAAGCTCAGTGGTTAGAGAGCAATCGTAATTCAACTGTTAAATATATAGGATAAATTCAATATCCACCGCACGCTATAAATCTATTTTTTTAACCCTATATATATTAGTTATATTTAATACGGCAGCGGTCGTGAAATAATATCTAAATAAACAGAATTTCTTTTCTTAATCTGTTTGGGTTTTTGACATGTGTCTGAACCAATTGGTAGGTATAACACCAATATTTTTGGCTGAAGTAAAACCATCTCCAGTGGTGTGACTGGATCAAACGGTTACAATAATATGTGCAAGGACGCAATGTGTAAATTAAGAAGCTTTTTTAATTTGTTCGGGTTTTTGTCATCTCGGTCAGGTATTACACCAATATTTTTGAGAGAAGTAAAAAAATCTCTAGTAGTTCAAGTCAACCGGTAACAAGAATAAGGTTCTTTCATATATGGTTTATCTGTAAGGTAGATGTGATTTCTGCCTACGCATCAACGAAATTATTATGTTAATTTCGTAACTGGTAACCTTATGTTTCATTGACAACGTGATCGTGGTTGTGAAATACGCGCGTAATACTGCTCGGATGATTGTTGAAGAAAATAGATGTATTATTATTATAATATTGAGACTAGGATTGAATTGGTAGATATATCGATATAGGTTTTATAGAACATTGACCACTGCATGTTGGCGCGGTGCAAAGAAAGAAGATTATTTTTAATTTAATTTCAAGTTTGTGTGTGTTATAAATACATGGTAAGATAGTCTAGGTCTTCCGCGGTACCTACATCCTTCCACCTTCGCATTGTATATCTGTTTTGTCAAGAAGTTTATCTACAAGGTGTAACATAATAAGCGCAAGACCTGAAAGTAGTTTGTTCTAAATCGATAACTGAATTGATTCCAACTATTTTTAATGTACCTTACATTTTTTTTTAAATTTGCAAAAATGCTTTTACTCTTTCAGTGCGCTATAAAAAAAACTAAATTTATTCTTGATTCATAGCAATAAGGAGATTACAAATGCATTCCTAACCCGTATTTTTCGAAATGCACACATACACGTACAAGTTTCTTTGTTAATTGGGGTATAAAAGTGCTTTAAAAATGGGTAAAAACCTTTAACGGAAAGTTGAAGGTAGTTTGTTTGTAATCGTTACCTCGGGAACTACCGAAGCGAAAATTTTTATAATTCTTTTACCATTGGAAACTAAATTAACCAGAAGTAACATAAATTCGATAGGTGGCGCCGTTCTCGGTTACGTAACTTCGGAAAACTGCAAGTAAAATATAAAAAAACCGTCATGGCATTGTATTTATATTTGTACACCCCGAGCAAAGGTTGCAAAGGTATTAGGGGACGCCTATATTCCGCAAGTGAAGGTGGCAGAGGTGTACTGTTTACATCCACATTTTGCCGACGGTGTTATAGGGGGCGAGTCTATTGCCATTGTAGCGAGCAAAATTTCTGAAATATTAGCCCTTGATAGTATAATAATATTAGCCCTGTTAAGAAACTGTCCGACTTTTGGGCACGGACCTCCTCTCAAACTAAGAGGGCTTGGGCCATAGTCCACCACGCTGGCTCTGTGTGGGTTTGCAAACTTTACACACCTTCGAGAAACTCTTCGGCATGCAGGTTTCTTCACGATTGTTTCATGTTTTCGAAAAGACAGAGGTGCGTGCCTGAGTTTGAACCCCAGAACCTCTGTCTTTGCAGTCCAATGGCTATCACTGCTGAAATTTTGATAATAACTACTGAGAACTTTTGATGGTAAATCCACGCTTAGTATGACCTAGGATTTGAACCTTTGAACCGCGTCATCTCGTCACTCGTTGTGTTGCAAGACCAAGTAGGTTTTTTATTAAATAACTTTTCTTGTACGGTACCATTTTTCAATAATCTGTGATAATAACTTTGCGGATAAGATTGTGTTACGGGTTATATGTTCTAATTATAATGATATTTTTGAACAAATTCGTTGCTTATGTGTTACCTTTTGTCTGTTTTCAGGTAAGCACGGTGTAAAAACAGGAATAATGCTCCAAGTTCGTTTCCTGTTAAATATTTATGCGGAAGGTAAGATTATGTACATAATAATCAGTTATTTTTCGATAAAAGATCTTAATGAAATTGGTCAATTTTGATTGTTGTAAGCAAATTTATCGAGTGAAATTAACATAGAAAAATACATTTGTTATAAACCTTTAATTTTTCTTACATAGAAAAATACATTTGTTATAATATAAACCTTTAATTTTTCTTCTTCGTTCTTAGAATGATTAAGTTTTGTCTCAAGTTTTGTATGTCTTCCGAAAAGGGCATAATTATGGTCATAAATAAGGATTTCAAAGAGATGATTTCAGTCGTCGTCGTCGTCGTCGATGATTTAAGACAGACGATTTAGCGCAGCGGTTAAGAGTAATTTCTTGTTTGTAAATATAGCCACGATAAAGGGATAATTCCTGTTGTCTGGGCTACGTAAAGCCCGTGCTATTTTCTCTCCACTCTTCCCCTTTACTTTTGAGGAACACCAAATAAAAATCAAAAACATTTTATTTCATTAAAATCCAGATATTAACAATGATAGGACACATTAATACATAATTCGACGGTCTCATAGAACTAAGTTACATATTCGTCGTTGTCAAATAAATATCTGCTATGTGCACTTTTTGAAGCTTCGTGATATTAAGGCATAAAACCATAAGTATAGAAACAAGTCATACCTCTTATTGCCATTGAATAAAGTATAATTTTCTTTGACACTTACAACTGTCACAGTGCCCGCTCCTTCATGAAAAATACTATAATTTACTAACCAAACTTTCATCTAAAAAGACTGCCATGTGACTCCTAAGCATTATACAGTGAATTATTCGCGAAAAAATATGCTTCAAAAATCTGCTTCATATAAATTTTTACACTGGATTGTTTTTATTCAATATCTCAAAAGACAACGACGATATGCCATGTAACATAAATGGCATTTGCAACTTTTAGGCCCGTCGATAAGATTATTTACACTAAATATAAATACTTAAAAAAAAAACGTAGCCCCACACTAGGATTAATTTCTGTGTCGTGGGTGCGTTTACAAACATGAAAATTCACACACACAAATACTCAGACCGAAAAATTATTATGGGTCACACAAAGATTTGTCCCGTGCGGGAATCGAACCCGCGACTATTAGACACAGTGAGCGGAGCGGCTTAAGCTCTTAACCACTGCGCTAAATCGTCCGTCATAAATACTGGATGATAGTACTTTGTTCGTTGGACATCTTGACTTATTAGGCATTCTTATATGAAAAATATATGGGAATTGGTACAGTCGCCTTTAACTTTTGTATTATACCAAATGACTGAAAACCTATACAGCACATTTGGAAGGTGTAAAAATGTTAGTAATGTCAAGGTTACAGTCGAAACACCACGCGACGCGACTGGAATTGTGAACACGCACACAAGCGTATAATTTAGTTTTTTCGACACCGAAATCATGGCTAAATTTGGCGTTTCAACGTATTTTGATATGGTGAGCCTTGAATTTGCCCGCATCTGGATAGTTTTTATTTGTATCAGTGATGTAGTAAGCATGGATTTTTGACTGTAGTATTTAGAAGAACATTTTTGTCAAATTACACTAGTTAAATAGTTAGCCGTTACCTATGTATCTATATCATCACGCCAAAATCTTGCGTCCTCTTCTGCGATCGATATTGCTGTCGTCGCTATCGTATAGTTGAACACTAATAAGTTTCTATTATTTTCATTATAGTTATCCTTATCAAGAAATCCATGATTGAAATAGACCACTTACAAGACATTCACCAAATAGACAGAGTCTACTCTGAAGGATAAGTCGAGAGTCTCCGTAACCGGCGAGCGTGTATGAGACGAACTAGGAGCATGCAGGAAGCCAGAGAGGTATGTAAAGAAAGAACCTGTTGGAATTCTGTACTCTCTTCCTACCCCGCAAGGGATATAACGTGATGATATAGAAAGATGGAAATTTAGCAAAAATCACAATCGGCAAATGCTCAACTCCTTAGATGTTACTAACATCATCATTGACAGACGTCCACTGAAGGACAAAGGCCGACCCAAAAATCCGTACGAAGACCGGTTTAGTACAGCTTTTACCTGCGATCTTTTTTAAGTTATCAGTCCACCATGTCCCCACAAGAGTTGCCCACTCCACATCTTCCGGATGATATTATGCTTTCACAGTTTTACAGTGTTTCTTCCGGATACTTCCGCATCCACTCAGCTCTTTATGTCCGAGTAGGAAACCTTAATTTATGCACGGTGGTCATTTAAGTAGGTCGATCAATACACAAGCGATCAATTGGCCCTGCCAGCTCGCCTTGACAAGTCTTGTATATGCGAAAACCATTCGTTTAAATTTGAGGTCATAAACGTTCTGTGGAGATAAACTTGAAATGGTAAAAGCCGGCATCGTATTCCTATGGAGAAGTTCTCTTGTTGGCAAAAAAACCTCTAAAAGTACCCTAGCATTTGCCTGATGTTGTTGAAAGTTCTCAATAGACTTATCTTCTGGGTCGTTTCCTCATAGCAGAAAGTTGGGCAAAATATTAGGGAGATGCCAACTCACGGGTGTTCAAAACTAGAATACTTAATAGACTAATAGGTAACTAAAGTTTACACGTTAAAAACTCCTTAGGGAACAAAAGAACTCATCAATATTTACAACCAATTAGATACGGGAAGTCTGCTCTACTCGAGGCTCCTTCGACTTCTAAGTCATTAATTTCGTTTTCCACGGAAAGTGCTCGGCAACCTTTTCCAAAGCTAGACGAGATGCTTGTTAGCGTACTCGATTATATTAGCGATCGTAGTTCCAAGTGCTTATATTGAATGCAGTCGCTGGGGCTTTCAGTATTTGGTACTTTCGGGGTTCTATGCAAGTCTTGAGTTGTAAAAAGCTGGTACCTGAGGTAATCTCATCGATAGATCTATGACAGGATGATTTGGTGCAATGGTTAAGAGCTCTAGCCGCTACGCTCATTGGATCGAGTAGTCGCAGGATCGATTCCCGCACGGGACAAATCTTTGTGTGACCCACTATTATTTGTTTCGGCATGTGTATTTGTGTATGTAAATTTTCACGTTTTTAAACGCACCCACGACACAGGAATAAATCCTAGTGTGGGGCAACATGATTTTATAAAAAAAATACGTAAAAAAAAACCGTCGTTGTATGAAGCTATTGTTTTTAATCTACTAGCCTATTAAATAGTGTAACGACGCTTTAAAGCGATGTTTTCAATCCTATAGATTGTCTGCAAAGACTAATTCAAGCACATAATTTAATTAAGCATCGCCAAAAAACAATGTTCCCGGAAAATAATAGAGTTCTGGTTTTGTTTACCGCGAATTCATCATGCTTAAACCTGTCTGTTGCTTCTTGGAGGTTTTTGAACGCCGGCACCTACCATTTTACCTTTAATCTCCTTTACTTTGTTGTTTAAGTATAGTAATCATCCATTGTTTTGGGGACGTTTGTTAATGATGTCCTGTCTTTTGTTTTTTTTTTTACGTAGCTCCACACTAGGATTTATTCCTGTGTCGTGGGTGCGTTTACAAACATGAACATTCACATACACAAATACCCAGACCGGAACAAATAATTGTGGATCACACAAAGATTTGTCCCGTGCGGGAATCGAACCCGCGACTATTAGACACAGTGGACGAAGCGGCTTCAGCTCTTAACCACTGCGCTAAATCGTCCGTCAACCAATTTATTACACAAAATATTTTCTTTAAAATTGTTGTGGCGACATTTAATTGAATGTTTGGTCTAGTTATGTGTTTTATATTTTGGTTTTAAGTTTAAAGATACTTTGCCATATACTAAGAACTATTCTTATCATGACACAGGAATCTGCCTGTATCATAAAACATGGTTCTTGATAAAATTAAAACCTTAATTTTTTTTCTAAGGTTTGCTTTTAAATTGTACCAAGAATCATTAAATTAAGAAGAATTAGAACCCTAATCGTCGGTAAATGAGGACACAGCCTATTGGAGGTCTGGACTCTGCCTACCCCCAAGGTATTTGGCGCTATAATATAGAAGAAGATTTATTTTACCATGTAATTTTCGCCGTCTATTACATTAGTTGTCATAGTTTCTATGAAAGGTGAACGTTCGGATAGTGCTTCACTTATCTATACCACGTCAATGATTTCACATGAAGTGTCATGTATACTAGTATATTGAGCTTATCGCACACACCACATGCGCGATTCGCATGAGTAAATCGCGAACATTGTTCTCGTGACACGTTGTGAAGCCCCTTGTGGCTAAGAAGCCGTACACTGTTTCATTATTGCGTTTTCTCTATGCAAGAACAATGTTCAATATTCTCTTAAGTAGCTCTATAGAGATTACTGTAGTCATACCAGCAATCTCATGTTAACGTATTGATGTTTGATAAGTGTAACTTTGTGGCAAATTTTTATAGCTGAGAGCCTAAATATGGGTGTACTACATTTCATAAATAAAAAATAACCTAACAGAAAACTCATTAAAAAAATCTGGTTTGCTGATATATCTATATCAGATAGGTAGAGAACATTTGTTAAGAAAAGAGTCTTGATCGATTCATAAGGAGTCACTGCAACTAAAGCTTTCTATGTACATTGCCAAACAAAAATTACACTATTCCAATATATTGCTAAATCCAAAAAGATTGCTGCTGAATTGGAGCTTCCAATACAATCTATATGCAGATAGTTCCACATTCCGTTGGTTGCAGAATATTCTCACAAACGAAGTTATCCAGTTCCGCATTCTGCTACCTACGATCAAAGGTCATATCAAAGTTTGTCACAGCCCATAATACACAAGTACTCTCGCATAGTTTCACAGAATCTTGTCCCCACTGAGTACTCAACTGCCGTAGTATTCCGTAGTGCAGTGTTAAAACTAGTGATAGCAATTTTCTTAAGTAACGGTAGTGTTATGGGCTAGAACATTTCTGTTTATAGGATACTGCATGTGTGTATCGATTTCTTTAGATACAGAGATATTTTTTCTGTCTGGCTTCTTGAAAAAAGGGGCCCGGCTTGTTCAGTTTGCTTGAATGGTTTTATTTAGCAATATAATTCTTTCGTTGTAGATCGGTAATATTAATTTGACATGCTTCATTAATTTATCGATAGGGTGGAATCGAATCATGTTGAAACCCCAGTATACAAGATACATTGATCCTGTTTTCGGTTGTTGATAATTTACACTATTAGTGCACCTGTTATTATAACTTACTAGCAACCCGCCCCCGCTTCCTTTGGGTAGTAGATACATAAAACCTTCCGTCTAGTCTATCGTTTGGAGAAACTGAACGAAAAGACGCGACGAACCAGTGATATGGTACACATAAATATAAATAGACATAGCCTTATGTGTCATAATATTACACATTATTTTCTTATTTAACACTTTCATTACCTGTAAATATCGTTATTTCGTAAAAGTCAAGTTTTTAACTCTGCACATTTAATTTAAACAAGCATAATATACAGACAAGCTTGTTGCTCATGAGTTTCGTTATTCTAGCTCAAAGTTTAGTTTTGTGTATATTATCTAGGATTTGCCTGAAGCCTTTGTTTTCTGAAAATTTGAGGCAGCTTACTTTGCCGTGTATAGCAGCAGGTTAATCATAACTTCTGGCTAAGGCATCAGCCTTATATGCTGGCTTTGTGGCTTGTATTTAATTTCTATAATTTAATCTTCTTTGATAAATGGGACTCGCTGAAATATGATGTTCCACAAATGTTCCACAGTGGTAGTATACTCATTCTTTGCTACTTGTTTATTCGAAATGCTTATTTCTCATTTTTATTTTAGTAAAGACCATAATGAAGTGGGCAATAAAGAATAGAAGATTGCCAGCTGGAGTTCTTCGTCAAAAGACAATCGATTGTGCATTCACTACAATTTTAGCATAATATATACATGATAACCGTATTATATGTGGCCCTACAAAAGTAATTCTAACGGACACAATTTCTTGACTACTTCGAAGCGAGTAGTTTGACAGTCGGGTAAAGTTATATTGTTGTTTCACTAAATCTAGTTCTTATGTTTTATCTAAAACTGTGATCTTACATAAAACATGAGAAGTACGCTGCACCTTATGACGTTTAATTTTATTTTATCTCTATTCGTTTATCATCATCACCCCAAAAGATGTCCACTGCAGGTAAAGTTCTCCTAAAAAGGTTGCCACGGCGATCGGTTTAGTGTTCTACGCATCCAGCTTCCTTTTACCTGCGACCTTTATCGGGTCATCGGACCACCTTGGGCTTACTGCTATATACTTCTAGACACCTATATTTAATGATCATTTCCTACTAAGGTATCCTCAAAATTGTCAGCATCGTTTCAAGAAATTACCACTTCATAAACGCAGGCCCGTCTATTTTATCTTTATTTTCCGTTGAAACCCTCATTGTAGCAATTTACGAGCAAATAGCGAATGCATTTATGTCCAGTTAGCATTTTGTTCACAATTTATTACTTAGAATTTAAATTGTCGGCCCACCGTGTCCGGTTTTGCTAGGGTTGTTCGATATTAATTTCAAATCATTATCGGTTTTGACACTGTTACTCCTCCTTCGTTGTGCTGAAGCGCTAAAACAATTTTATTAAATATAGTATCTCATTTTATAAGCCGTTACATAACCGCAAAAAAATTCGCTCCGTAAAAAATACTGTTAAAAACTGGTGTGATTATTAAAACAGTGCTACATACTACAAAAATTAATATAAACAAAAGACGAGTACAGTGAGCTATAAGATACAGTGCAAAACATCTTAATTAAAGTGAAAATCTGTAATAACAGTCACAACCATAATAACAGTCACAACCATAATAACAATCACGACATAATATATAGAAAAAAAAAACCTTTAATGCAAGTTATTAAAGTGAAAAACGTAAAGTAGATGAGCAATCTATCAAGTGCAGACTCCAGAATACTAACGGTACGAATAAACTAAGATAATTATGGATATAAACAATTTTTAGCTCGACCATTTTGTTGTATCGAAATACCCTCTGATACGGAAAAAAAAAAGTTAATTGTAAACATGGAAGAAAAAATTATGGTGATATTAAAAAATATTCAAGATGATTTATTAAAGCAAAAGTTAGAAATAAAAGAAATGAAAGAAGATATCACAAAGTCAATAAATGAAAATATAAACAGTAAGTTTAATTTAATTAACGCCAATTATGAAAAATTACAAAAGCGAGTCGATCAACAAGATCTTCAATTGAATTATTTAGATAAGCAAATAAGACAAAAAAATATTGTATTTTTCGGAGTAGAGGAAAAAGAAAGAAATTATTATGAACTGGAAAACATAACATTGGAAATTATAAACAAACAAATGAAGCTAAAATGTGAGAGATTCGAGATAGAAGCGGTAAAACGACTGGGAAAGAAAACTGGGAAGTTAAGACCAATAGTTGTAACTTTAACAACTATGGGAAAAAAAATCCTGATACTCAAAAATAAAAGAAATTTGAATGACACCTCAATTTATATAAAAGAAGATTTTCCATCCCAAGTATTAAAAAAGCGAAAAGAGCTTCAAGAAGAACTGAAGGAAATGAGAGAACAAGGTGCGAGAGCTATTCTTAAGTACGATAAAATAGTAATACTATCTAACACACAGGAAAAAAGTGAAAAATATATATTTAAAACAAAAAATAAGCGCAATATGTCTCAGTCACCTGAAATTCCTGAAAGCACGGTTAATAAGCAATTAAAAAAGAACAAATACGATATGAGAAGATACATGTCAAATAACACTCAATCTTCAAATAACACCTCAGACAAAGAAACGAAATCAAACACAACCGTGATATAGCAATCAAAGGCGACCTCTTCCTCTTCTTCTTCCCCTTCTTCCCGTCCCCCAAGCCGGTTAGTCACCGTGGGAGACTATGACTACAACCTTTCAGCAAAAAACACAAATAAAACTATACTATACATATGCACATACAACGTGAGGTCTCTGTCGACAATAGAAAGATTAATTGAATTAAAACAAACCATTAAACAGATAAAATATGATATTATTGGCCTATCAGAAACTAGAAAAACAGGATACTGTATAGAAGAAGATGATAATCACATACTGTGCTACTATGGCGTAACAAAAGGACTATACGGTGTTGGTTTCCTAATAAAAAAAAAATACAAAAAAAATATAATAAGTTTCATAGGCCACTCAGAAAGGGTGGCCACACTGAACTTAAAATTTGCAGATAAAGAAATAACCATTATTCAAGTGTATGCCCCAACAGAAAAGTCAAGTACTGACCAGATAGAGAGCTTTTACGAAACTCTCGCTAAAGCTCAAGATGCGGCTAACAGAAACCATATAATATTAGGAGATTTCAACGCTAAAATTGGAAAGTTAAAGAAAGATGAAATAAGTATTATAGGTAAATATGGCCACGGTACAAGAAATGAAAATGGGAAAAGATTAATCCAGTATGCGTTAGAACATAAATTAAGCATAATAAATACTTTATTTAGGAAGAAAGCGAAACAAAGATGGACTTGGTTGTCACCAGATAAAAAAAACAAAAAATGAAATTGACTTCATTTTATCTTCACATCCTCGCCAATTCCAAAATATTGAAAAATTAAATATATCTTTTCCTAGCGATCACCGCTTATTACGAGGAAAAATAACTCTATCTAGCCAAAAAAAATGCAGAATACATTACGGTAATAAACTGGAGAAAACGATTGTTACCTTACATTCAAATGAAGATATCAAGCTTTATGAAGAAATATTAAGTAAGAAAAGGGAAAAATTAACGAATAGTATTAAAGATGAAACGGTGCAAGATTACTATGACCGGCTAGAAAACGGTATTAATGAAAGTTGGCAAAATATAAACACAAATAAAACAACTGGCGCGAAGAAATATATATCAGAAACAACTAATTTACTTATGAGACGAAGACAAGAACTACAACATAAAAAACCTAAAACTAAAGAGGAAAAACAAGAGCTAGGCCAGTTGTATAAACAAATCAGTAAAAAAATAAAATCGGATCATTACAACTACAGAATATCAACAATAGAAAAACACCTTATAGCGACAGGGAGCACAAAAAAGGCGTATAAAGAATTGAATAATAACAAAAAATGGATAATTAATCTAAAATCAAAAGCGAAGACAAATGAGAATAATCGTTTCAATATACTGAAAACAGTAACTGATTTCTACAAAACCTTGTACAGTAGTAATAAAGCTACAGATTCAAAGATACACATACATACAAAAAATACAGACCAAGAAACAGCCCAAATATACTTTAGTGAAACGGAAGTACAAAGCAGTATAAACAATTTAAAATCAAATAAGTGCCCAGGCGATGACAAAATTACCAATGACGCACTCAAAGCTTCGAAAAACACACTACTTACTCCACTTGTCATACTTTTTAATAAGATTATTGACCAAAAAACAGTACCGGAACAATGGACTAAATCGGATATTGTAATTATCTATAAAAAAGGAGACCCAACCAATGTAGCGAATTATCGACCTATTAGCCTTATGTCGGCATTGTATAAGGTCTTTACATCATGCTTACAAAAAAAGATTTCTCCACAAATAGAACAATATCAATCGGAAGAACAAGCAGGTTTTAGAAAAGGTTATAGCACTATAGACCATATCTATGTTATAGAACAGATACTAGAAAAGTATAAAGAATTTAACAGTCCAATATACTTAGCTTTTGTCGATTATGCAAAAGCTTTTGACACAATTTCGCATGAGTCTATATGGATAGCACTTACAGAAGCAGGAATAAATCCTATATATATCAAAATACTCCAAAATATATATTTAAGGTGCAAAAGCCGAGTAAAACTAGAAAAAATCGGCCCCGAAATCAGTATTGACCGTGGAGTAAGGCAGGGCGATCCTATATCGCCGACACTATTCATAACAGTCCTACAGTACGTCTTAAAAAAAGTAGACTGGACGAGCTATGGTCTACAAATTAATGGAAAGATTATAACTCATCTATGCTTTGCGGACGACATAGTATTAATGTCTGAAACGGCAACTGGTATCCAACATATGCTCAGTATGCTTCAGGAAAAGAGTACAGAAATAGGACTGGAAATGAATCTTATGAAAACAAAAATTATGACAAATAGAGATATGCACAATATCTACATTGAAAATAATGCTCTCGAATATGTGAAAGAATACATATATTTAGGCAAACAGATCTCATTTAGACAAACGAATAATGAAGAAGAGATAGACAGAAGAATAGCAAAAACATGGAACAAATACTGGAGCCTGAAAGAAATTTTCAAAAGTACTTTACCTATTAATTTAAAGAAAAAAGTTATGGACTCTTGCTTATTACCATGCCTTACTTATGCTAGCCAAACATGGGTCTTTTCAAAATCAGCCAGGCAAAAGATTACCACTTGTCAACGCTCTATGGAAAGAAACTTACTAAGAATAAAACTAATGGAAAAAATAAGAAGTACAGATATACGAAAAACAACAAAAGTAATTGACGCATTAGACTACGCTCTAAAGTCAAAATGGCGTTGGGCTGGCCATGTAGCTAGAACGTCAAATAACAAATGGACCAAATCAGTGTCTTCATGGAAAGGCCCAAAGGGCAAAAGAAAAAAAGGGAGACCAAAAACTAGGTGGTCCGATGAATTTCTGCGAACAGCACCAAATTGGTTAGAAACAGCACAAGACAGAAAAAAATGGAAAAAGCTGGAAGAGGCCTTCACCCAGAAGGGGTCCTGAATTATACTAATAAACGAACCGAGATTAATTTTTTAATGATTTCCTGTTTAAAATTATAAATATTATTTGTAAAAATTTTGTAAAGATTTCTTTTTTTTAGTTTAGGAATAAAAGGCTTTTTTATTTTTTATTTTTTTATTTTATTTTTTATTTTATTTTTATTTTATCGTTATTTCGTAAAAGTCAAGTTTTTAACTCTGCACATTTAATTTAAACAAGCATAATATACAGACAAGCTTGTTGCTCATGAGTTTCGTTATTCTAGCTCAAAGTTTAGTTTTGTGTATATTATCTAGGATTTGCCTGAAGCCTTTGTTTTCTGAAAATTTGAGGCAGCTTACTTTGCCGTGTATAGCAGCAGGTTAATCATAACTTCTGGCTAAGGCATCAGCCTTATATGCTGGCTTTGTGGCTTGTATTTAATTTCTATAATTTAATCTTCTTTGATAAATGGGACTCGCTGAAATATGATGTTCCACAAATGTTCCACAGTGGTAGTATACTCATTCTTTGCTACTTGTTTATTCGAAATGCTTATTTCTCATTTTTATTTTAGTAAAGACCATAATGAAGTGGGCAATAAAGAATAGAAGATTGCCAGCTGGAGTTCTTCGTCAAAAGACAATCGATTGTGCATTCACTACAATTTTAGCATAATATATACATGATAACCGTATTATATGTGGCCCTACAAAAGTAATTCTAACGGACACAATTTCTTGACTACTTCGAAGCGAGTAGTTTGACAGTCGGGTAAAGTTATATTGTTGTTTCACTAAATCTAGTTCTTATGTTTTATCTAAAACTGTGATCTTACATAAAACATGAGAAGTACGCTGCACCTTATGACGTTTAATTTTATTTTATCTCTATTCGTTTATCATCATCACCCCAAAAGATGTCCACTGCAGGTAAAGTTCTCCTAAAAAGGTTGCCACGGCGATCGGTTTAGTGTTCTACGCATCCAGCTTCCTTTTACCTGCGACCTTTATCGGGTCATCGGACCACCTTGGGCTTACTGCTATATACTTCTAGACACCTATATTTAATGATCATTTCCTACTAAGGTATCCTCAACATTGTCAACATCTTTTCAAGAAATTACCACTTCATAAACGCAGGCCCGTCTATTTTATCTTTATTTTCCGTTGAAACCCTCATTGTAGCAATTTACGAGCAAATAGCGAATGCATTTAATGTCCAGTTAGCATTTTGTTTACAATTTATTACTTAGAATTTAAATTGTTGGCCCACCGTGTCCGGTTTTGCTAGGGTTGTTCGTTATTAATTTCAAATCATTATAGGTTTTGACACTATTACTCCTCCTTCGCGTTTCTTCAACTCGTTGTGCTGAAGCGCTAAAACAATTTTAATAACTATAGTATCTCATTTTATAAGCCATTCAAATGTAGCACATCCAAATAACCCAAATATGGGGTACTTGTAACTCGATGGTCTGTCTTCAGCCACAACACAGATTAATACCTGTATTTTTGGCTGGAGATCAGGTCTTAGGTTCAACCTCTTGGTCGGATCGAGATATTTCTAAAAATTCTCAATCATCAAATTCTGAAAAATTCTCAGTAGCAGCCCGGAGCTAGAAATTGTGTACAATATAGTAACAGATCTCCCCTCTGTTACACTATCTACACTATACTGTGCGACCTAACATTATCGACTAGACATGTGTGTACATATACGTGACGATGTTTTCACCTACGAATTTATATTCACCATTCAAATTAAGAATTATAAGCCCACACAATCAATAAAACTCGAGGCCCTAAACGACAAATAACTTAGTCTCACGAACCTAGTGACGGGTGGAGAAGCAAATGCAATAGCCGTTCCAAATGCTACGAAAAATAAACAGCCCACACTTAGAATATCGACCCTATCGTCCGGCACAGAAAGTTTCATTTCCCGGATCAAATGGAGCGTGTTATAAGACGTTTTGTACATCGCAGGGGTGAATGTAGGGCGGCGGTTTGTCCACCCCATCTGTAACTTCCGTTAGTCGTATGCCGAAAGTCGCGGTGGACAAACGTGTATATCGTGTCCGAAAATGTCGTATTATTGTTGTGTTTGTGCTTAAAATATGGCTAGGAAAAGGGTAAGGAGTACTGTAATAGTCCTGTAAATATGCTAGGTATCTGTGTGGCGAAAATGCTAGGTTTATTGTGAAAAAAAATCCTAGGTCTGTGTGAAAATCGTTACGTTAAAAACACGCGTATTTATTTTTGGTCTTGTTTGTTCGGATCAGAATGTTGAAATTAATTTCATTCTGAATTTTGTGCTTTTTTGTTGTTGTTTTGTTTTAATTGACATTTATTGTACACAGTTTTTTTGTTTCGTTTTGGATATGTGTGCCTTGTTATTATTATATATCTACATAGAAAATCTGCCTTGTCTGTCTTCTTTTAGCATAATGTACTGAAATATAGATCTTTTGCTGATCAAACGATTAATTTGGTTCACAACCTTTTTATTTCTGGCAATTGTTAAAATTAAATGGAATTCTAATAATACTTTACTATGACAATAGCCAAAGGGAGAATGACGGCAGTAGTACTGTGTATGCGTAACCAAGATAGGGTGGCCATAGTTACCTCAACACATTCTAAATATTTCTTATTAATTTACACAACTAATAAACACGTTCAGGTAAAAACCGCCAAGAATGGTCTACCAAAAAGAGAACATTAGTTTAGTTGACTAATACGGATCCCAAACCTTTGGGGATTTTTAGTTTTTTCTTTTACATACAAATTCACAAAACATTCTCGTACGAACTGCCAAAAATATCACATCCGCCAAAAAGATTATTTTAGTTACAAACACTTGATTCCATCTATTCTAGGGCGTAAAATTATAAATGCCAGACCACTAAATTCTAGTGTTTGCAGAAGTTCAGACATGGCATAAACAGTGCAGCTATATCCACGCGGTTCAATCGCGCGATTTTTATATAAAATTGGGCATAATATGAACAAATATGGAGATAAACAGCAGAAATGAAGAAGTGAAACTGCGCGTATTGCATTCGCGCGATTCCCGCCGTGTCTAAACTAGCATTTAATCAGTTTCTAAGTACACTAAAATATCGCGGGCTAAAAGAAAATTGTTCTTGACCGTCAATCATATCGGGAATTCCGATGTTAGCTTACATTAACATTTTTGCTAATAACAAAACGCCTTTTACTCGGATGCCGGCACTGTATTCAATTATAGTACGTGCTGCGTTCAGATTCATTCACTAGTGTTTAGTGCAAAGGTCAGTGGTGTTGATAAATATTAATTTCCTTATTTGCAGCTAACCATTGAATCCTTATTCGCATTAAACAAGCATTGGAGTTTTTTCTCTAGTTTTAACGCTTTCTTTTCTTGTATACGGGGGTACATCTGTGTTTGATACTACTACGAGTGTAAAGAACCTATCCTTTGACGTATATTAAAAAAATATGACAAAAACTGTTATAATAATAACCGTCTCTTTGTTTCATGACTCATTACTATCAGACTTGTATCAGACCTTGTTCATGTATACTTTTTGCTGTAACACTTAATTCGAGGTGTTATTAGTCATAAATCTTTACCTGGGAAGCGTGTAACTGTAGGTGCTTGAACATACGATTTTGACATTTACGAATATTATAATAAGGTGTATAACTCAAATTTATATGATACAGATACAATATACACTGAAAGATATTCGAGGTTTACGTATTGTATGCAATTTCGTTTTGTTTAAGAAATCATATGTGCTGCAGTCTGGGCTCCAAGTAGAATAGCGTCTTCTTCTTTCAGGATTATCAGGCCATGAGTCGATAGCCTTTTAATCTAGCAAAAAGGCCTATTTTATTCCATATAGATGCTTAGACGAATATCTAAAAAAACTACAAACGTTTCCGAATAACTCTAAGAGAAAATTATTTGCCTATTACTGCTTTGAAGCCATCGCCACATTGTCTAATCGAATGTGTACGAAGTGTCTTAGCACCTTAACACGGTCATGCGACCATGAATCCATAACCATCTGCCCACAAGTCCATAACCATCCGTGATTACCGTCTTCTTGTATTCTTGTAATTACATTTTATACATGGTGAAGATAAATACACGTGTGTAGCCTTTCCGTGCAATGCAGTGGAGCAACAGCTCATATAATATAATAATCAATAACGTTTTAAGCACAAGCAATTATAATTCGAATAGTTTCATATAAAGCCGTGTGATAAAAGTAATTAATACACTTACCACCTTTTAACTACCTTATCTTTAATGTGGGAACAGGAACTAATTATTATGCTATCGGTGCTGTTGTTACTGAAAACGTGTGTGTGTGTATTTCGCACTTGTATTGCTTGCCCCCACATTCGTTATTATTAGTGTCCGACCGAAGATCCATTTTAGGCCGAAGCCGAAGCCGATTAATAGGCCATCGCCAAAACCTTCGGCGAAATGAAATGTGGTTAATGATCGGCTAAAGGACATTGTTCTGCGCCCATACATGATTTGCCCCAGAACCAACAGCAATGATAAAACACTTGTATGATTTCAAATCATCCATAAATTCGCTAAAGGCATTTATTATTTAACGGACAGGCGGAAATATCGCAATATTGCACAAAAAGTGTTACATTTTGAGGTTATAATTTAGTAACCATCAATACACATGACGTTATATTGTGTGTTGACATTCAGTAAAGATTTCGGCGACTTTTATATAAGTACTTACAATATACAGATTGCAAATTGTCTGTTAGATATGGATATTTGCCATTATTTTATTAAAATAGATAAATAATGATGGCATGGATCAAATGTTTGTTGGTTCTGGGGCAATTTTCGAGATTGTCCTTTTTTTAAAAGTTTGTTGATTATTTACTTAACGAGATGATAAAAAGAAACCTACAAGTGTCTATAAATATTAACTCTGACGTAAGTCGTCAACCGTAATAGATCTTTCAATTTCGGTACTTGCTGGAAAACTGACCAAAGGTGGTTTTTTGGCCGGAGGTGGCTGAAACCGAAGCTTCGGTTGGACACTAGTTATTAATCAATTGAAAATCAACCGTTTATTATTCATATCGAAAAGGGTTATAACGCTGTTCTTATTATCCGTTTTTTTTAATCTGCAAGAGCTTTTACTCACATGCCATCGGCCATAGCTCAAGCGTGTAAATGTTATGTTCGGCTTGATAGCTCAGCGGGCGTTACAAGCGTATCGCTTGCATTCACCCCAATCACAGAAATCGTAATAATAAGATATTTTTTATTAGGATGTCTTACTACTTATTCACACGAGCTTTTTTATGACGTGCGTTAATAAAGCTTTAGAAAAAAATCAGATGGCTAACGGTACATACTTTTAAAAGCGCTCACAGCGCTTCAGAGACGCGTGATTACGATTCATATGACGCCCGACCTTGTTCAAAATACGTGCCGCGGTCATACTTTATAGCAGCCATTGCTAAGGGGTCTGTCTCTCTTTTTCCCTCCCTCCCTCCCCCTTTTCCTTTCTCCCTCTCTTTCTCTCTCTCTCTTTATCTATCTTTATCTTCACGCCAAATCCCTTGCGGGGTAGGCAGAGAGTACAGAGTTCCAACAGGTTCTTTCCTTACATACCTCTCTGGCTTCCTCCACTCTCATAACTCGTCTCATACACGCTTGCCGGCTACGGAGACTATTGACTTGTCCTTCACTCTCTCTCTCTCTTCAGCCGAAAGACGTCAGCTGCAGGATAAAGTCCCCAAGTTGTTGCACGCTCGCCCTCTTGTCCGGTGAAGTTGTAAAGGCCCCTTGGCCAACAGCGTCGATCACTTACACACACCAACGTCTCCGCCAGGGATCGTCACAAAGACCGGCTTTGTACTGTACGTCAGGGCTACATAAGGCCGTGGGTATTATAACCTAGGCTTGAACAGATGACTGAATATTAATCAGATTATGAATAATTAAAAGCTACCCATTATAAAGTTTCCACGTTTAATTAAACCCAAGCTTTTAATACTCTACTGTAGGGCTCTGCATTTGGTTCCGAAATAAATTTAGTTTACAAATACCCGACCGTTTTGCCGCCCCGCGGGTTTTAATTCTCCCATGTACAAAGTTTTGCGACTGACAAGCTATTTTCATTAACATTCCTTAAGGATATGTCCCTTAAGCACACAATTTGGCGCAGTGGTTAAGAGCTTAAGCCGCTCCGCACGGAACAAATCTTTGTGAGACCCACAGTTATATGTTTCGGTCTGGGTATTTGTGTATGTGAATTTTCATGTTTGTAAACGCACCCACGACACGGGAATAAATCCTAGTAAGGGCCTACGTTTAAAAAAAATGCAGACACTGTGTTGGTGTATGTCTGACACAATAGACCCTAGACTATAGGCCCTCCACAAGATAAATCAATGACCTGGTGAAGGTCGCGGGTAGGGGCTGGATGCGTACTACACAAAATTGGTCGTCGTAGTAACATATCCTGATACATATATAAACATGTTTTAGATGTCAGGGTTTTTCTATCTATATCATAATGCCAGATCCCTTCCGGGGTAGGCAAAGAATACCGAGTTCCAACAGGCTCTTTTCTTACATACTCTCTGGCTTCCTCCACTCTCATACTCCCTCGGCGATTACGGAGACTCTGACTTAGGGTCAGGGTTTTTCACATTGGATAACCAGTTTAAACTATATATCAACTTAATGTAAACGTTACTGCAGGAATAATTATTATTTATTTAATTTATCCCTGCCACTATCTACTTGATTTGTAGCACTTTCTAATACTCTTTTCGATTATACGTCAGGGGGACACTTTAAACTATTTAGCATTATTATTTTTATCTTTCTTGCCGTGAGAGATGGCGCTATAAATTGCTACTGATCACATCTCTTCGTCATCGTCATTAAGATTACAATAACAGCAACCATGTCTCGGGCGAGTAACTATCGCCACTAATCGCTCAGAACGTATCCACGTTTCATTCTTACAGTAAAGCAAGCAAGATAAGAATAAATTGTCGAAGTAATTATGATACGAGCCGAGAATTACACTAACGATTAATACTTACCACGACTTTGTCTTTGCGAGTAACTGTCGCTACTACTCGCTTACAGCGTAAACGCAGCACCAAACAAGACTGATCCAGTTCTACATTGAATTCTTCAATAAATCACGTAGTTTCTTGAGCCAATAGTTGCATAATATTTGGTTTTACACTTTATATTAATTTTATTTATATTGCAAAGAATTCCTTTGAGTCATAAAGCGTACAGATGGTGTTTTGTTGAAAACAGTCAACATTTTGTTGGTTAACAGAATGAATTTCAACTTTAATGCTATTTGTTTAATGTCGAGTTTTCTGTGGAGATTACGTTAAGGTTAATTTATTATTTCAGAGTGGGTTTTCGTTTGAATTATATAAGAATAGGTATTTTATTCTCTATTAGCTAGTTTGATAGAATTTAGTAGCAACCGCGCCGAACATTTAGCAATCTTTCTTCTAAGCAAATTTTATCAAACCAATAAAACACGTAACGCGTCGCTTTACCGTAACCTTGTGAAATGTTCGTTTAATGATACTACAGGCATACAGAATATCAGTACATCATCATATTTATAGAATTGACGGACAACTTGGTCCAGTGGTTAAGAACTTAAGCTAAGCCCCTTGGATGGAGAAGTCGCGGGTTCGCTTCCCCTATGGTACATATCTTCGTGTGACTCACAAATATTTGTTTCTGTCTGGGTGTTTGTGTATGTGAAATACACAAACACCCAGACAGAAATCATATAAACCCAGCCAAGATACAGAAATAATTTCTGGTGTAGGCACCGTCACGCCTATATTCCCCAAGCGGGGGTGGCAGAGGTGTACTGAGTACACTCACTTTTTGCCGACAATGTTAGGTCCATATACCGGGTCAATTCTAGACTCCGGACTCATACTGAGATGTTTTCTTTAGAAAACCTTCATTTGTCCGACCTAGGATTTGAACCTGATGCGCTTTGCCACTAGACCAACGAGGCAGTCAAGTCGAGAGACGAGTCTAGTGTAGGCCTCCTTTTTTTAATTTACTACGTTATCGTAATTTACCGCGTTAATTCAAAGGGCCGTTAGTACGTTATTACCATATTAAACTTAATCCCATACATATTACAGTTCATTATTCATTAAATCAAAGCTACAAAGCTAACCCGACATTGGCATTGAAATCGGCAAGGGGCGACCACCCCAGGTGTGTTCCCACAGACCGCCGGCTCGGACGCGCACAAAGCGATTCACATATCGATTTTAGTCTGTTCCTACTCGACGAAGCAGGGCTGACCTATTTCTAGGTAGATAGATTTTGGAACTTAATTGCTACTTCAGTCAGGATCTTTATTTGTTATAACCAAACGCATTGCGTTACGATAACTGTGTGCAATTATTGTGCAATGGTATTCATGGCACTGAGGTAACATTACAATCACGTACTTCCTTCAGATTGCCACGAGATTTTATGTAAACAATTAGCCCCAAATGAATAAGTATTGTTTTCTTTATCTATATCAACACACCAGATCCCTTGCGTGGTAGGTAGAGAGTACGGAGATCTTTCTTTACAGACTCTCTGGCTTCCCCCACGCTCACGATTACTGGAATAATCTCATGAATTACAATTGCTAATTCAGTCAGACGCTCGTAGCCTACTGGGACTGTGGTGTTTTTCGTAATTGCCACCGTTAAGTTACAGCAGTTCGGCTTGGTCAGCCTGACCTCCCCTTTGTTTTAGAACCTATAGGCTTGCGATGCACGAAGAAGGTGCATTGTAAGCCATTAAGAGAATAAGAATAAATGGAGTCTCCGTAACCGGAGAGCGTGTATGAGACGAACTATGATAGTAGACGAAGCCAGAGAGGTATGTAAGGAAAGAACCTGTTGGAACTCTGTACACTCTGCATACCCCGTAAGGGATCTGGCGTGATGATATAGATAGATAGATAGAGATAGAAGGATAAATGCTCTGATATGGGAGCATCTACTAATACAAATCTCACATGGAAAAATTGCCATACTGGCACACATCTGTAGGTCCTTCAAGGATTCAGGGATCGACTCCGCAGTGACCCGATGCAATGAGGCGGGCGGTCGGTATCGGAGTCCTACAAAACGATAAAAGACATCGCGGCAGGACCAGACGACGACGGCGGGACGAGCTGGACTCTTTTGTTAAAGCCGAAAGTAAAACCGAATTGAAGCAGTGCAGGAAGGCCTTTGCACAACGATGGGATGCTAATGGCCAAACAAAAAAGTTGCTTTAATAAAGATATTGATAAGGAGCTATTGGCTTGGGAATTCCGCGATAGTCCGAGTCCGAGTTAGTCAATGCAAAAATGTAATCACGAAAGTCTAACTTAAAATACCTCATATGCAATCGAAAAGATATTAGTATGATATTCCATTTCGAATAGCAACTTTGGTTAGCCTTCGAAGTAGCGAATGCAATCTCGATAAGAGAGAAGAAATGCTAGATGTAAGGACGAGGTCTCATATACAGCGATAATAAAAGCTGAGAGCGGGTTGCTAAGTTTACAAATGTTTTGGATCGTATTTAGAGGTTTGTCTGAATTTTTTTGTTGCGAATTGCACGATTGGGCCTTGAAACTTACAATATTCATTAAATTTTTATTTTTTTTGCTTTATATTGTAGTAGCCCAAGGTGCGCTCCCAGGCTTCTACTTTTAGATCGGACAGAATTTTGAGGGTTAAATTTCTCAGAAGTCCGGAAACTGAAATTCCATTTAAATGTTATCTTTGACACCGCGGTGTGTTAAATCTATCTTTTATCATCACGCCAGATCCTTAGTGGAGTAGGCAGAGAGTACGGAGCTCCAATAGATGTGTTAAATGTTTTGTAAAAATGCGTCTTACTTACTATTATATGTGAAAATCGGTAATAAAAGCAACGTCAACATTTATTCCTTCGTGGAATATAATTTCCGAAGGTCCATTATGATGTTCTACTTTTCGAAATCCGCGTAAATAGGGCTTGGTCTGAGCGATAGCGAATAAAAGTCCGCTATCTCGCGGGCCAAGCCCTAGCATGTGAAGATAAAACTCTGCAATAAAAACAACGTCAACACTTTTTCCTCCGCGGAATGGAGTTTCCGAGCGTCGATGGTGATTCGTTTTACCCGAAATAGCTGAAATGTCTGAAAGAGGATTTCGTATTTACTTTGCACTCGTTTGGGGGCTTACTATAATCATACACTTTGCCGTTACACAGTACAATTTAACAGTAGTATTATATACACTTTGCCGTTATGGTCGTTGATATGCGCAGTTTTAAACGAGTAGTTTTTATTGGTATAATGCTGTAGATATTGCATTGTCCCCAAGCTTCGTCTCATTGATGATGAAAATGACTTCATAAATATTGATTATTTCCATTGATTAAGTAAATAAATGGTTTTATAAAGTATGCTCATTTGTTACTTTTAGATATTTGACTTGTGCATCAATCGATGGACACAAAATTAATAGCTAGATATTGGTGATAACTGTTCATGGTCAATACTTCTTGTAATCCCCTCGTTGCTCTGGCAACCCTGTGCACTATGCAGGCTATCGATCGCCACCTGGCTCGCGACTCCTGTATAAATACGTACCTAACTAGCTTCCAGCGACTGCACGTCATGTCAATTTTAACTTTATTGGGATGGATTCAAAGATTAATGTTGAAAGTCACGTGCATTGTACTCATATCGATTGCTGTTTGCTGGTTTATTATGTTCAAAAGTTGAATTTAGACTTTAACGACTAGTGAATTAAATACCTCGTCGGTCTAGTGGCAAAGCGCATCACTTTATGATCACGAGGTCCTGGGTTCAAATCCTAGGTCGGACAAATGTAGTTTTTCTAATGAAAACTTCCCAGTATGAGTCCGAAGTCTGGAATTGTACCCGGTATATGGCAATAGGCTCGCCCTCTTTTACACCTGGGACCTAATATCGTCGGTGAAAAATGGGTGTACACCAGCCACCCCCGCTTGGGGAATATAGGCGTGACGGTGTGATTATATTCCACAACTTACCAAAAAGTATAGACCTTGGAAAACTCCGAGACATTTTGCATATTACTAAAGTTAAGCTAACAATAGTGGTATTTTAATATGCAAACTTCAGTTTTGTTCGGGTTCCTAATAGTTGGGGCGCGATCAGAATTCATAAGTTTCGAGGTTTTGAATAATACATTCTTAGTGTGGGAAACCTTATATAATATTATGATAAACGGGCTTCTGAAACTAGGTAAAAAGAAGAACAGATTACATATTGACTGCCTCGTTGTTTTAGTGTCCCGTCATCACGAGGTCCTGGGTTTCAATCCTAGGTCGGACAAGTGTAGTTTCTCTAACGAAAACTTCCCAGTACAAGTCCGGAGTCTGGAATTGTGCCCGGTATATGGCAATAGGCTCGCCCCCTATTACATGGGACCTAAGATTGTACGCGAAACGTGGGTGTACTCAGTACACCTCTGCCACCTCCGTTAGGGGAATATAGGCGTGACAGTGTTTATTTATTTTATAGATTACATATTACCGCAAGGCCCATTGCAAAATAATATGCTACTTCCTACTAATTTTATAAATGTGATAGTTTGGGTGGTTGAATGTTTGTTGCTCAATCACGCAAAAACGGTGGAACGGATTTGGATGAAAGTCGCACACGGATAGTTTATTACCTGGATTAAAAAATAGTATGCCTTTTTATCCCGAAAAATGTTAGGTTCCTGTCTAAAGTCAACGCGGGCAAAGTCAAAGCACAAGCTAGTGTAGGTAACCTATTAAGGACTGAATGATTCTTCCCGTGACTATAGGTACTGTAGAACTTAGGAAACGTGGGGAAAATAAAATCGGAAACAAAACGCGATAATATCCGAAAGGAATACGTTTACTTCATATAAATTCTATAGAGTCATCATCATCTCAGCCTATACTTGTCCACTGCTGAACAAAGGCCTCCCCAATCGCTTTCCAGCGTAACCGGTCCGACGCCACCTGCATCCAACGACTTCCTGCGATTTTTACAAGATCGTCGGTCCACACATTTGCAATACAAAGTTAGGTTTTTGAAGTCAATAAATTGGTCGTAATTAAGCCACCTTCCATTTTTTACTGAGGCGTTTTAGTACATACTATTCTTGGAGAATATTAAACCATCGTTATCATCATCATTATTATTTACCAGACTACGGCAAAGCCAAAAGGGAGAGTTGTAATTTTTTTAAAGATAGGTTTTGCTTATACAATATATAGTTACATATTTTTAGTATGTTTTTTTTTGTAATACAGTTTCATTTTCAATAACTAGTGTCAGTATGTGTCAGAATAAGTGTGATTAAAATATAAAAATGAGTGAACTAAGTGAAGTTTCGTTGGACGTGACAAATAGTGCGCCTTCTGTCGACACAACGGTGACCTAAGGATATCAAGATGGGCGTCAAAAGCAGATATCTGGTGATTAGTGTATTATTATTGCATGATTGTTATAAGTGTACAATTGTAGTAACCGTGCAAGTGGAGGAAGCCAAAGCGGCGAGATAACTTCTTGGAATGATCGTTAAATGTGCTCTCCAGTAGCATACTTAGAATAGACTTCGGCCCAGGTCGGCCGAAGTGAGAAGTATCTTTACAAAACTAGTATTCGGCCCATCATAACGTACGGTTGTGAGGTGTTCGGGCACGCCGCCCGCTCTCACATCGATAGACTCCAAACGGTTCAATCCCGCTTCCTCCGCAAAGCTGTCGGAGCCCCGTGGTTTATACGGAATGTAGATCTCCATTCCGATCTCGGTTTCGAACCTATTCGCGCCTTTATTAAAAAGGCGACAACCCGATATTTCGCGAACGCGTCCAATCATAGAAATCCGTGAATCGTAGCCGCCGCCGACTACGAACTTAACTCCCCTCCTATCAGCCGCTACCGCCGTCCGCGGCATGTTCTCACCGACCCTCCCGATGCCCTTACACACCTTCTTTCGGATACAGATACCGCACACAGGATCAGACACCGATCTCGCCGGCGAGGTCGAAGAATCCCTTGCCCGCCGGCCGGTGCAGAGCACCACGGCGAGACACCTAGTACACACCCTCCCCCATAGCGACTGCCCAAGCTGAGGCCGTTCCTCCTTGAGGCGCCCTTGAGCTAGTTGCTCCCTTGCCCTTCTGGCTCGAGCGTAGTGGTTGTACGCTCCGGTGTCCGGTGAAGCTGTAAAGACCCCGCGCCAACAGCGTAGATCATTCACACACGCAAGGGGATTTACAGACAGTACTAATCTGGGGTGTTTGTCCGGTGCAACCCAAACGATGCCCCGCCTAATATCATGCTCTGCGTGCCCTAACACCTGCACACATCAAGATTTGATGTCTGCTACCGACAATGCAATCGGTGTGGCCACCTTCTGGGCCGCATCAATATAATTATAATCATGTTTGCCATCGAAACGCTAAGAAGAAGTAGCATACAGAATACCATTTCGCAAAGTTCGCCGCGTTTGGTCATAGCAAGTAAGGGCTCTGTAAGAGAATAATCTGTTGGAAATTTGTACTCTCCAGGTAGGGTAGGCTCCGAAAGAGATTTCACGTGATGATATAGTTAGATAGATGTCGTGATCTCACTTTTTATAATTATACCAGTCTCTTCACATGGTAAGTAGAAGCACAAAGATCTAGTAGGTGCTCACTTGAAGGCAAACGTTTTCAAACAAAGAAAGATTTGTCTGTCTGTCCGACCGACTACCTTTTGAAAGGACACTCCTTTTTTTGAAGTATGTTAATACCCATTCCAAGTATAGACTTGGAATGAGTATTAATTTGGAAATGTTCATTTTATTTGCCCGACCTAGGATTTGAACCCAGGACCTCGAGATCAGAAAGCGATGCGCTTTGCCACTAGACCAACGAAGCAGACAATACAAAAAAGCGACGAATATAGGCGTGACGGTGTTAATATAATTTATAATTTTGGATCATAAATGAAATATGTCTCTGAAAACTACCTGAGCTGAATGTAAATCAGGTAATTTAACTCCTCCAACATACACAGTTCCCTCCAAAATTATTACACTCGAGACTCGACCTATAAAACAAACAAACATGTTTTGGATAGGTCACATTGACTAACTTTTATTAGTGTTTCAGACTTGTGAACGAGGTTTGAATATGAATTGAATTCCATCGAATCGCGGCTATCTCTCGATTTTCTATATATAAATCTAGATTATCCTGCCAGATCCCTACAGTGTACAGTGCGAAAGCGGATGGACGTAGGTACCGGAGAATACTTTTTTTAACCTGAAACAAAATCGATTACGTTTTCGCCTACTTCAGAAGGTACGTCCAACTTAATTTTGGATTCTACGTCGATATATGCTTGACAAGGAAATTGACAAGCCATGTGACGATCTTTACTGATACAACAAGCCATGTGTCGATATTAACTGATACGATACACTGATATGACACACGAACGAGAACTGCAAGATTCGAAACAGTTCTACGGAAAACAAATGCCTCATTTGTATCTTAATCTCGATCTGACACTCATCAGTCAGTATAAGCGCTAATCTTGCAGAACAAACAAAATGCTTCATAGTTTATTTCAATCTGGATCTTGATCTTACATCCACTAAAACGAAACGATTACGCGACACGATGTCGGTCGGTGGGTCGATTGTGCTTGAATTTAGCTGATTCAAATGTTCCAAATGGGGCATATTGGGATTCGAATCTTTGCACTGTTTCAGGTACAAATCGACGTTTTCAATGAACAAAGTCCTATAATCCAGTGTTTATATTTGGCATAAATCACCTTATTGACGGGCAAGAAAGTTGAAAATGCCATTTATTTTGTTTGGCATAAATGTAACTTTGTTCTGTAGGACCGTTGAAATGATCGAATCTGAACAGTGAGGCATTTATGCCATTTCTGGTAGATAGTTGCTCGATGTTGTAAATTAAAGGTTTGGTCATATAGTTTACGGAGCGCGACGCAAGCGCTCCGCCACGTTCGGTCGTGACATTTTCCGTCGCGCCAAGCGGGACAGCGCTGTGTAACGTCTTCCGTGCATTTCAGTACACTACAAGTCTCCAAGCCGCGCCACCGTCGCGCTTCCGTCGCGCTGGGTCGGCTATGTGGTAAAACCTTTAAGCTAAATCTTTATTAGTCTACACGTAAGAATTTGCTCCAATGAACTGACGGACGGCTTAGTCCAGTGGTTGAGAGCTTAAGCCACTCCGTCTACTATGTTAAGTAGTCAGGGGTTCGATCCTCGCACGGTTAGCTCTTTGTGTGACCCACACATTTTCGGTCTAGGTGTTTGTAAACGCACCCATGATATAAGAATTCCTGGTGTGGGGCTACGTTTTTGAAGTGAATCCTTCTTCAGGCGCGTTGGGCATTTTCTGAGATGGGAAAAAAACCATTGAACTCGCGACACTGTTACCGTTACCGACACCTCTGCATATAAGTATTTACATATTTTGTGTATGTAGTACGTACATAGATACACATCGACGTTAGCATTTTTTGAGATGGGAAAAAACCATTGAACTCGCGACACTGGGCCTTTATTCGCTATGACAATTTAAACACGAAATAAGACATGTTATCAAACATACGTGTTATTGGCGTGGAATGGAATTCTGTATGCCACTGTCAGATTTGAAAACATGACAAGGCTCGTCACACGCCATGTTTCGAACTGTCAAAATAACACGCTCCGCGCTTGCGTGTTATTGAAAACATGTTAAAAACTTGCTAAGGTATTTCCATGTAAACAAACATTTTTAAATAGTTTTATTGCAATTTAACTGATATATTATGATCATCGCGTCGTCGTCGTAGTAATAAATTATTACTCATAACCAGTGACATTGGAAAATTGTGGTGGCTCATCTATTAAAGTGAACTTCTCAATTTCAACAATAGTGTACACATTTATCTTAAAAATATGGTGTTTTGTTTTAGTTTGTAGTCACAATGAACCGGACGAAAGCTTCTACAGCCCAATTAGCATATTTACCCACCCACAGGTGGAATCTGGGTACACCAATTGTTCTCCTCAAGGAAGGTCATTGAGAAATGTGGAAAGACCTAACCTACCAATTAAATGCGTTAGGAGGCCCATTTAAAACTGTGATCATAAAAAACAGGTACGTATCTACTAAAATAAATGTGACTTTTGTTATTTTATAAAGACAAATAATTTGTGGTGTGCATTATTGATTTTGTGGTAATTTAAATATTTGTATCATTGATTTAATTATAGGGCATAGGTGGATGATGTTGACCTAAAATAACATAATAGGCTATTTTTCATTATCAATTTTCATTACAAGTAGAATGTAGGGTTATTATAATGCATTTTCTATTAGTGAGTCTTAATTGTTCATCAAATAATGTGTTGCATATATTATGAAGCACTAATTTTGCATCTAATATCATATCTTTCATATGAAACTTCTTTTACAGAATTGCTGATGGTTGAGAAAATTATAACACCCAAGTTAACCCATTCTTGTAGAGGAAGATGTGCGGTGATGTCATGTGTGATGGGAATTTTTATACTAATGAATTAAAGAAAAATGTTTTCATTTCAGTTTGTTTTTCAATTATAGCTGCATAATTATGGTGTGGTAACCTTGGTAGCAAAGTGGAACCATTACTGTGTGGTATACCAAACTGTATAATTTTGAATGTTTGTTGTTCAAATCAAATAAAATAGCATTTATTGTGGTCATAGGTTACAAAGATGGTATGTGTTGTTGTTCTGATGAGGACTTACAAGTTTCCATTTAACAATACCAAATGACTTGCATGTGATTATTGATTTGTTATTCATAAATAAAACTTGTTGATTTACCAATTACTTTTGTTTCATTTATATACATACCTGCCCCGCAGGGGATCTGGCTTGATGATGTTTTTATTATTTTATATTTTATTTTCTTTATTAATTATTTAATTTAGATAGATACATAGATTATGTATCTATCTATGTATCTGTGTATATAGATAGCTAGTAAAGATAAAGATACATAGTAAATAAACTAAATAAAAAAGTATACCTTTTAAATCACTGCATGTATATTTGCAAAACAAACTTTAAAATAAAAAATAAACACCGTCACGCCGGTATTCCCGGAGTGGGGGGCAGAAGGGCATAGGGGCAACTAGGTTCAGGGAGGACCGGCCTCGACTTGGGCTGTTGCTATGGGGGAAGGCATACATTAGGTGTCTCGCCGTGGTGAACATGAAAGAAACTTGTCCGCTGGCCAGTGCAGAGATGCACTGGCCAGCGGACAAGGGATTCTTCCACGTCGCCGGCGAGGTCGGTGTCTAATCCTGTGTGTGATATCGGTATCTGATAGGAGGGAAGTAAGGGCATTGTAAGGGTTGCTGAAAATATGGCGCGGGCAGCAATAACGGCTGATAGGAGGCGAGTCAAGTGTGTAGGCGGCAGCAGCTAAAAGGGCTTTTATATAGGTGCGAATAGGTTCAAGGCTGAGATCGGAGGTGCTAGGTTTAGTCTGGTTTTTCTTAAGTGGCCAATTTTATGAAAAAACATAGTGTGACAACTAAAGACACTAAAGTGGTCGATTCGGACGAAGAGCAAGGATTGGGGAATTAATGAATGAATAAAATAAACTAATTTTGAACCAATTGTATTGCCTTAAGTTATCATACAATATTTTTATGTAAAATTGACCACTTAAAAAAAAAACAGACTATATATATGTGTGGGACAAGTCTTTGTTTGTTTAGGTGTGGGTATAGGTTATTGTATTTGACATTCGTACGTTCTAAAACTTGGATCTTTGTTTAATGTTAATTAAAGTTGCCTTTTTTATATCTGGCCCTACTTATTTACTTAGTTTTCAATAGACACATACTTCAAACCATGTTATCAGCACATATAAATATATTTTTACCGAAATTGAATAAGTTGAAACGAATATTCGAAAAACCGATACTTTACCGAAATTAACAGATGTAAGATTATGAACGAATCCAGCAAAATCTCAAATTAAAAATAAAATTGCCGTAGACAACATTCCTTACGGCATACCGAATACCATTTTGTAATTCCACGCGAAGGCTCGTCAAGGAAGCGTGTTTATGTTTACTGCTTGTTATGACGTCACACGTTACTTGCGGGGAATCTCATGTGGCATAGCGAATAAAGGCCCTGTTACCGTTACAGAAACCACTGTATATAAAAAAATCTAAAAATATTATGGTCCGGTTAAGCTGTAAAGGCCCCGCGGCCAACAGCATAGATCATGTACACACAAAAAATCTAAAAATATTTCCTGACGATTCAAAAAATACACACGTAACTCTTCAAGTTTTCACTTCTGTCGGCACTCCCGGAGTGCCACTGTTTGTTTTTTTTTTTAATATTTAATACTCTATACTATATCTACACAAAAAACTAGCTCGTATGCTTTTAAAAATTGAGCATGCACACACGTAAGGATTAATCATAACACTACACATCACACCTACATAAAACATGAAAATATTTTCACGCGAATAAACTCTAGGAAAACTAGTCGAGATTTCAGTTCGCGTCAAACAAAGGCTGCTTGATCTGTAAGGATTCCGTTTGATCGTTTGAGCGGTGGTAAATGGGAAGAATTTTACCTATTCACTCTCTATGTGGCTGTATGTATGTCGGAACACATACGCTTGTTAGGGTGTTCACACGTCCCATTATATACAAATAAAAAAATAGATGAAGCGAAAAATTCGTATTTTTTGGTCTCCTTTTCAGACTGTGTATTTCTATCTATCTATCTATCTATATCATCACGCCAGATCCCATGCCGGGTAGGCAGAGAGTAGATTTCCAACAGGTTCTTTCCTTACATACCTCTCTGGCTTTCTCCAATCTTATAGTTCGTTTCATACACGCTCGCCGGTTAAGGAGATGCTTGACTTGCCTTTCAGATAAGACATGGTCTATTTGGTCATGGTAAGAGAGTTTTTCCCGGTACCCACAATTACAACGAATTGACTGAAAGAGCACTCTCGTCAACGAACCAACCGAGCGTAAAAATGTCAGATACATTTAAACTTATTAACGATACTCTTTGATTTGGAAGTAATTTATGATTTGTTTATATAAATTCCTACGTTAATCTGAGTGGCGTATATTACTTCTAAATATAATATTTAAAATGTTATACAATTAGCTGATTGGTCGAGAAATTCAATACGAAAACCAAATTTTAAATTTAAAGCTTTTTAACCCTTTTTAAGCGCTTTTATACCCCAATTAACAAAGAAACTTGTACATATATGTGTGCATATTGAGAAACACATTTTAGAGAAGCATTTAAAATCTCCATATTGCTTTGAATCAATAATAAATTTAGTTTGTTATAGCGTACTGAAAGAGTAACAGTGTTTTTATTCAAAATTTGAAAAAAATATAAAATACAACAATAATAGTTGCAATGAATTCAGTTTCCGATTTAGAACAAACTACTTTCAGGTCTTGCGTTTATTATGTTACACTTTCTATAAAACAATTTCCCACGCGGCACGGAAATGCCTGCTAAAATCCATTATCCTACCGAAGTCTTCGTGCGTCGTGACTCGTGAAAATCATCTGCTTGGGAACCAAAATGCCCTTCTCTAAAGCTTAAAGGAATGCCTAAATTCTTTCCTTACTGAAAATTTATTCAAACGGAAAGATGGATGATGGGGGTAGGTAATTTCCTGGGGTATTTTCTTGGTTTAATGGCGCATTGTGTGGCTGTCGATCATGAGGTTCTGGATTCGAATAGGTCGGTAAATGTTAGTGTGGTTGTTTTATCGAAAAACATCTTAGTATTTTCCAGTAGTAGCTTAAGGACGCCTTCAAATTTGCCGCAAAGTACCGCTGCTGGCGCTGGGTTTGAGAGTTCGATCAATGAACCCGAAGCTCACGAATGTAGTACCGGCTTCGGCCCAAGTTTCGACTGGTTTTCTGCCGACAGGAACTACATTTTTGCGCCGAAACTGGCCGAAACCAAAACCGGTAGGGGAACCTTCGCGCGAGGCTTACTCGCACTGGCCCAGTTATTTTTCTATGGAATTACAGCGCGGCCGCAGCGCTGCAGCCGCGCTGCCTCCGCGCAGTATTTTGCGTCAAATTTGAAGTCGCCCTTAGTTTAGAGTATTGGCAGGCATAATAGTAACTGGAAGTAAGGTCCCAGGCCAGCCAGACCTACGTCATTTTAGGAAAGCAAGAATTTTGTGAATGCATAGCCTAATATCTATTTAAGAACGTGTATGCATACCTGCTACCACTAAACCAGGGCCGTTTTAGTAGTAGCAGGTGCAAAAGCTGCATACATAACAATGATGTCAATCCGGACAATGATGTCAATGACGGACGATTTAGTGCAGTAGTTAAGAGCTTAAGTCGCTCCGCCCACTGTGTCTAACAGTCGCGGGTTCGATTCCCGCTCGGGACAAATCTTTGTGTGATCCATAATTATTTTTTTCGGTCTGGCTATTTGTGTATGTGAGTTTTCATGTTTGTTAACGCACCCACGACACAGGAATTAATCCTAGTGTGGGGATACGTTTTAAAATAAAAAAAAATGTCATGGTATGGAAGCTGGTGTTTATATATGGTACGAGTTTCTGCCCGCGATTTCGTTTGCGTTGACTTTAGACGGAAACCTGACAATTTTCCAAAATAAAAAGTATTAGATGTAACACATCAATGCGTGTTTGAGACGAACTATGAGAGTCGAGGAAGCCAGGGAGGTATGTAAGGAAAGAAGATGTTGGAACTCCGTACTCTCTGCCTACCCCGCAAGGGCTATCGCGTGATGTTATAGACATCAATCTCCAGAAAATAAACTATCTGTATGCCAAATTTCGTTTTTGAGTAACAAACATTTAAAAGAATGACAAAACAGATATACAATGTGAAAGTGGAAGGATGCAGGTACCGGGGAAGACCTAGACTATCTTACCACGACCAAATAAACCGAGTCTTATCTAATGAAAAAGTCAAGAGTCTCCGTAACCGGCGAGCGTGTATGAGACGAACTATGAGAGTCGAGGAAGCCAGAGAGGTATGTAAGGAAAGAACCTGTTGGAACTCTGTACTCTCTGCCTACCCCGCAAGGGATCTGGCGTGAGGTTATAGATAGATAGATAGATAGAAACATTTAAACATACAAACTTTTACATTTATTATATTAGTAAGATACAGAATATTGCTAAGAAAAACTCGTCCCTTATTGCAGCAGAGTCTAAAATTAATCTACTCTTAATGCACATGTTTGTTTTATAATTTTGTTGGTGTACACAGAGTTTTCTATTCTTCTCTTACTATACACCTGTATGCACATTCCATTACAGTACTATACCAAAATTGTTTTACTTCAAAGTGGTGTTCATCTTCTGCATGCTGTCAAAATACCCTTCGATCCTGTTTACTCGATAAACCCCATAATCGGTTACTAAATTTGTCTTCAGCGCGAAAGTAACGATATTTCATGAGTTTCGGTTCGACGCCTCGCAGCGCTGCCTACATTATTCAGCCGTAATGGACAACACTCTGGGGACGTGCACAGTAGACCGTAGGGGCTCCAAGTATTAATGGTTCGTTGAGACTACCGGTTTTAATAGCAAACCAATCGCGACTTGCCAATATCTCCTGATCTTTTTATAATAACTTATCAATTTGGTGATGATGAACTTTATAATTTAATATTTTTTCGTATAATCGTGTTCATACTTGGAGGTATTGTGAGATAACAAAAAATATATTTTGTTGACTGCCCGTTGGTCTAGTGGCGTATGATATCGCTGGTGATCACGAGGTTTTAGATTCGAACAGATATGGTCCAAATTCTATTTTATAGAGGTTTTTCTATCGGACAATTTTTAATTGCAGTCCTGAATCTGAGTTGCGTGCGGTACAAAATTATAATAGAATCAACATTGTCCGAAACATACGGATGCATGCAGTACACATCTGCCATCCCCACTTGGAACATATAGGCTTGACGGTGTTTAGTTCTTTTCTCACAGAATTTTAACCAACCTTGTAACTCTTTAGTTTGCAATGTGGGCTGTTGGGGTAATAATGAATAAAAGATATTGTCTTTGACGTACCACGTGTATTATTTGAACTGACCGTCTTACATGATATGTACGCCTTTATATATATGGGTACGATCGATTCTATCCTGGCGTCTTATTGTCCCGTTATTGTGTCGTTTATCCTGTAATGAAACATGAAAATGGACACCGTAACCTAGGGAAAGGTAAGGTGCCCATCTTCTTCACAGGAATGACATTTAGCGCAGTGGTTAAGAGCTTTAGCCACTGTGTCTAATAGTCGCGGGTTCGATTCCCGCACGGGACAAATCTTTGTGTGATCGACAATTATTTGTTCCGGTCTGGGTATTTGTGTTTGTGAATTTTCATGTTTGTAAACGTACCCACGATACAGGAATAAATCCTAGTGTGGGGCTACGTTTTTTAAAAAAAGACAAATACATTCCGAAGTGGTGGTAGAAGTCTTTGTTACTTATCTGACGATTCATAAATACTATAATGGTTTACATGAATAAAAAATATTCTGATTCTGGTTCATACCTCAAGATACCAAGATGCGTATTTTGACCTCTTTTTATTGGCTTTCTTGAAATAATCGTACCATAACTAAACAATTTAGTCGTCAACTTAACTATTTAGTAATCGTAAGATCGGCCATTCACAGGTTCCCTAAATGTCTCGATGTGTCCTGCAAAAAACCTATAAATAGGGGTCACCGTAACCTGGGGAAGTTAAGTAGTCGAATTCAGGATGATGCGTATTTTGATCTCTGTTTATTGGCTTCCTTGAGATAATCCAGCGTTATATTGGACCGTCTGTACTCTTTATCTACAATTCAGAATTGTTTTGGAGCTAAACGTTGTTGGGAAGGATGCTGAAATGTATAATAATGTCTTTATAAAATTTGGGGTCTTTGCAGAGGATAAAAATTAACCTAACATTTTGTGTAACACCTTAATTCCAAAATTAATTTATCATCTCAGCGTATACTTGTCCACTGCTGAACATAGGCCTCCCCAATCGCTTTCCAGCGTAACCGGTCCGATGCCACCTGCATCCAACGACTTCCTGCGATTTTCACAAGATCGTCGGTCCATCTGGCAGGCGGTTGTCCTACACTGCGCTTTCCAATACGTGGTCTCTGCTCTAGAATGTTTCTGCCCCAACGCCCGTCCGATCTTCGCGCTATGTGGCCCCGGCGACTCATCATCCGTAGAAAACTGTTCTCAAGATATGACCACGACCCTCAGTAATAAGGAAACCGATGCAAGGAGGAGGAGTACTCTGTCTGCCCCCAAATGAAACTGGTGTGTTGATATAAATAGAAGTGTCAAGCCTGATTTGCCTAGTGGGTAAATAGCTTTCCTAAAATTCCATGAATTATTCAGAAGCAGGAAATATGATTAGTTTTATATTTATGGCGAAGCGATATTGTGTGCATGGTTCGCGGAATGAAACCAATCAATCGATTCGTTTCATTATTTATAGAATCGAACCTTGAACTAACACCTGCAGGCTACCACTAAATTTTACTATATTCGTTTGTTATTATATTGTCCCGTATAGTTCTTGACCGTAAATTTTAAAATGTGCAAATGTGATTGAGAATGATAGTGAATAGCGTTCTTTTTTTTACCTAGCGCCACACTAGGATTTAAGCCTGTGTTGTGGGTGCGTTTACAAACATAAAATTTCACATACAAAAATACCCAGACCAAATAATAGTGTAACACGAAGATTTATCCCGTCCGGTAATCGAACCCGCGACTATTCGACCCAGTGGGCGGAGCGGCTGAACTTTTCACTTATATTTTCTGGATAATTCTAAGTAAGTTAAAAATCATTTATTTTTATAGCACAATTGAAAGCACTTACAAACGCCAAAATTAGGGCATTTTTCCATCCACCACCGCATTGAATCGTTGAAAAGTTCAAATTTAGCGAGCTAGTCTTTAACTTAACTGGTTTTATTCAACTGGTCTTTTTCATAACCATTTTGATGATTTCACAAAATTGTATTATACTGTCTCTATAAACAAATTTTAATCAGCTCAACACCTAAAACTAGTCGCCCAAGTTTTAAACTCCTACATAGTTATCCGCTTGTAAACTGTATGGATAAACTTCCCGCGTACAAAAGGACAATTTCCGTCCCAGTGTCACATAATTCTCACCAACGTCCTCCATTCATGCTCTCAGGTCCTCCCCACTTAATCCACATGCGAAGTGAACCAGGTCACTTCCCCAGGCGTTCAAAGCTCTCCTGGGCCCTTATTCGCTGTGGCTTATTAAACACGTGACGCGACGCGTTACGACAACTTCTTGAAATTATTGTTTAATGCATGGGTTCCGGACCATAGAGTGGGTAGTGTTAGGCAAAAATTAATTGAGAAAAAATTAAGTTGCAATTAAATTATTTCGGATTTCGTCGCGACTTATATACAAGCTGTAACATAATAAACGCAAGACCTGAAAGTAGTTTGTTCTAAATCGATAACTGAATTGATTCCAACTATTTTTAATGTATCTTACATTTTTTTTTAAATCGCAAAAAATGCTTTTACTCCTTCAGTGCTCTATAAAAAACTAAATTTATTATTGATTCATAGCAATAAAGAGATTACAAATGCATTCCTAACCCGTATTTCTCAAAATGCACACATACACGTACAAGTTTCATTGTTAATTGGGGTATAAAAGTGCTTAAAAAAGGGGGAAAAACCTTTAAATTTGGAAGTTTGGTTTTCGTTTTGAATTTATGAAGCATTCTCTAATTGGGGTGTCTGAGGTCTTGCGTTTATTATATTATTGTGGTTTTAAAGTGCCCAGAAGTGTGGTTTCGAGTGCTCTACAGCGCCCATGATCATGGAAGGGACTGAAGCGTTTGACGTCCAAAAGTCATTGTTATTCCGGAGTACCTCAGGGGGATTAATTTAATTGCAAATGATATTTCAGTTAATTGATCCTACAATTGAAAAATGCCCAACACTGCCTTTGGGTAATTTATCCTTGTAGAGTTAAAATATCTTTCTGCGAATACAATAAAAAAGGCTAGGAATACAATAAAAAAATACACATTAATATATTCTTATCTGAAGGGCAAGTCAAGAGTCCCCGTAACCGGCGAGCGTGATTGAAACGAACTATGAGAGTAGAGGAAGCCAGACAGTTCTGTAAGGAAAGAACCTGTTGGAACTCTGTACTGTCTGCCTACCGTGCAGGAGATCTGGGATGTTGATATAGACTGATAGAATATATTGTGCCTAATTACACGTACTGTATTCATTTATAACATTTTAATAGGGAAGGGGGTAAAATCAGTTTCAATGACAGGTCATCATCAACTTCTGTAAACTTTACATATACAAATCCTCAGCCCAAAAATATCTGTGGGTCAAAGATTTGTCTCGTGCGGGTATCGAAGCCGCGACTTTTCGAGCCATTGGACTCGAATAAGTCGTCCCTTCAATCCGTCCACTCCAGTAGCATACAGAGTACTATTACACGGCCATTTCACGAAGTTATCGTAACACGTTGCGTTTGGTTACAGCGATTCAGCTCCTTGTGTAGGTGCATGCCCCGTCTCAGTATTCGCTAGGATTTAGGTTAGAACCTAAAACGGTTTAGGTTTGAACGACGGAAGTAGGAAATAAGGTCTGGGGGCTCCGGGAAATGAAGGTATTTTTTTTATTTTTATACTATTTTGCCACACATTTCCGCCAATTTAACTCCTGTAAACCAGGATCCAAAATGGTCTCCTCAGATGACACCAAGATTTATTCAAATCGCATCAAAATTATTTAGCAAGAGAAGAAAACAGGAGGGTAGGAATATTAATGGGATTTACATATGGTGGCTTTGTAGGGTAGTTGGCAGTAATTGGATAAAAGTAGTCGAGGATAGTATTCAGTGGATTCATGATGCTTACGTCCAGCGGTGGACTGTTACAGTCTAATGATGATGTCTTACTTTTATGCTTAGTTCACATTTTTACATAATATCTCAAAAAAAATATGGATTTTTGGTAGATTACCAAAAATTCAGTTTTAGCCCAGCTTAGCTTTAAAAAATTAGCTTAGTAGGTGAAAAAGGAGGGCGGGATTACAAACTAAATTGCCATTTAGTTTGTTAGTATACAGTATTTATTTATCTATTAGATACACGGTATGAATAAAAAAATCATAAAAAGGACAAGACAGTAAAGAGAGCAGTCATTAAGTGTGGATACAGAAATTTTAAGGGTTTCGCCACATAGTCGACGCAGCGCGACGGGAGCGCAACCATGGCGCGTCCTGGGGAGTTGTAATGTACGGGAGACGACACACAGCGCAGTCCACGCGACGGCAAACGTCACAACCAAACGCAGCCGAGCGCTTCCGTGTCGCTCCCGTCACGTTCCCGTCGCGCTGCGTCGGCTATTTCACCAAACCTTAAATTTAATATGCAATCCACCACTTTATCCTTTTAACAAATATATCATAGTCCCACTCTTTTTCTGGTAATTTATTAACGCGCGTTGCGAACGATGGCTTATCGAGACACCTTACTTCTAACATCGAAATCGGATCTCGCAAACAATGGCCCCAAAATCTCATTCAACTCAGCTATTTCGAAACAATAGAACCGGGTTGTAATCAATACCCGAGACAATGAGTATCGATTGAAACGGTCTACTGGGTCCGGTGAAAATCGTCCGTTGTTACACTTTTGTACGGGGGTCCTAAATTTTACAGAATAAGATTTTATGAGATTTTATTGGTTTTTCTATCTATCTATGGTGGTTCTATCTATCTATCTATATCATCACGCCAGATCCCTTACGGGGTAGGCAGAGAGTACAGAGTTCGAACAGGTTCTTTCCTTACATACTTCTCTGGCTTCCTCTACTCTCATAGTTCATTTCATACACGCTCGCCGGTTACGGAGACTCCTGACTTGTCCTTCAGATAAGACCCGATCTATTTGGTCATGGTAAGATAGTTTAGGTCTTCCCCGGTCTTTTACCTGTTGCGAATACGGTCGGTCAGCTTCACTCTGCACATCTTCCGCAGAGCTCGCATTTCCACCGCATTTATCCTACTTTCATTCTCCTTCTTACATACCCAGCTCTCGCTGCCATATAACAGCGTTGGGACAAGCACTCCATTATGTATGGCCAGCTGCGCCTTTTGGCTTAAGTGCCGGCTCCCAAGTAGCTTTCCCATTGGTTTCTTATTGTATATTTATTTTTTAGATAAACTATACCAATAACTATATAAGCATATACAAGCAGCAACACATTATGCAATATGAAGCCAATTAAAGGCTGTACGCGTAAAACGGAGTTAAGTTTACAGAGTTAAGGCTACCTGTGGGTGGGTATGCGCTTAGGCCTGTTAGATAACATTGAATTCCAATTGATTCTTAAGAAGCGTTCTGTTTGTTAATCATCACGTCATACCCATTAATTCTAATAATTTAATAGTTTTATTGTGTGTAAGTGAAAAATCAAATCATCGCAATTTATGCTTGTCTTAAAAAATCTTAACAATTCAATCAAGTTCGCCAAGCGGCGGTGGTAGTGGTGTACTGTCTACGCCTATTATAATAGGGGGTTATTGCCATTATACCGGGTCCAATTCCAGGTTTCGGACTCTCCGAAAAAAAATACATTTTGTCTGAGCTGGGATTCAAACTCAGAACCAAAGATCAGACCTCGCAGCAACTCTATTACTCATTTAAACCATCGAGGCAGAAATCACGAACGAGATTATCATCTATCCGCCGTACAAAAAGTCAATGGAAAGAATAAAACGACTTTTCATTTCACCTCCATAAAGAAAAACTGAAAAGGAAAAGTGGTGCTGCATTTTACTTACGTTAAAATATATATCCGACGGATTTCCGCGTCCCACTTTCCTCTCATTTCCCGGAGGTGGTGCGGTCGGATGTCCCGGCGTAAATCCGGATAACCGACCGCGGGTGTCGCTGAGGAAAGAGGGTTAAATATGATTCGTGGGTGAGGTGACGGACGGTTCGATATTAAAAAAAGGAGATTAGTTTTTTTTTTGTATTACAATATTAATTCAGAAAAAAGAATCTTCAATGTGTTTGTAAAAGTTATTATTATTGTCCCCCTACCTATATTGTACTTTTTTTCCTGGGGAAATCCTCATGGACTTCCGCCAGCCTCGGGGTAAGCTGGCGGGGCATGTCCGGCTCTTACCGACTAAAACCCCACGGTGGCCGGCACAGGCACATGTCAGAGGGGCTTCGGGATCTCCAAGTAGAACGCACCGGTGCCTCTCTTGTGCCGCGCTCCGAAGAGCCTGCCTCGGGAGGGGAAATTTGTAGCTTGTTTCTCTCCCTGCACCGTCGCGGTGCTCACGGCGGCGTGGGTCATACCACGCCGACCACACGCCGCCGTCTTCCTCTGAGACCTATATTGTACTACTGCAAGGCAAAGGAAGGGTAACTTCCTTCTTTCATCTGTTCCGGTCCAGTGTAAGCTGATGTCAGTCCTTATCATAGGAGTCCAGCTCATCTCGCCCCCCTCTTTCTAGGCCTACCGCGATGTCATTTCCCGCCTGGTGGGATACACTTTGTGATTGTTCTAGCCCAAAACGCATCCGATATGCGGCAGATAAGTCCGGCCCAGCTCCATTTTAGACTTGCAGCTGAAAGGCCTACGTCTATAATTTGTTTTTGGTAACGTAAGTAACGGTTAATGAAAGGAATATGTATTATATGGTGCTGACCTTAGATAACGATCGTGATCTCTACGAAATGAATAGAAACACAATAAAGACAAGAATTGATTTACTCGAGTACGTACTTTCTAGAATAAACATATTACAAATAACTTAATAAAACATGATATGCGTTGTTGTCGAATGGTGCCTGCTATCGCGAGCTCTTGGTTTCTTATTAAAAAGAAAGAAAGAAAATAAATGTATTCGTAACAAATAAAACATACTCGAGTAGTAAGAAAGCGAGTAGGTATGAAAGATAGTATCGGTGTATAGATGAGAAAGGGTATGCTCCGTTGGTTCGGGCATATAGAAAGGATGCCAGAAGAAAGAATGACAAAACAGATATACAATGCGAAAGTGGAAGGATGTAGGTGCCGGGGAAGACCTAGACTATCTTATCATGACCAAATAGACCGTGTCTTATCTGAAGGGCAAGTCAAGAGTCTCCGTAACCGGCGAGTGTGTATGAGACGAACTATGAGAGTGGAGGAAGCCAGAGAGGTATGTAAGGAAAGAACCTGTTGGAACTCTGTACTCTCTGCCTACCCCGCGAGGGAGCTGGCGTGATGATATAGTTATAGATAGATATAGATAAAACATACTCGTATTACAGATACAATGTTCCTAAAATAACAAAGAAAACACAACTGATAAAATTGCAAATAGGTCCCAACTGAGCATTGTGCTGTTTGTAAGCAATCAGCGCCAGTCTTTCGTTGGAGAGCCGTTTGTAGAGGTCGCGGTATGCACACTTAACTATGCAACTTATCAAGATACATGCTTATTGACAAGTAATATCTACATATTAAGGTTTTTTTCTATCAAAAACATCCAGTTGCAGTCCGGAGTCTGGAATTGTGCCCGGTATAATGGCAATAGGTTCGCCTCTGTTATCTATCTATATCATCACACCAGATCCCTTGCAGGGTAGGCAGAGAGTACAGAGTTTCAACAGGTTCTTTCCTTACATACCTCTGTGGCTTCCTCCACTCTCATAGTTGTTCTCATGTTATAATAATATAATATTAGCCCTGTTAAGATACTGTCCCACCGTTGGGCACGGGCCGGACGTTGGCCTCTTAAACCCTCTCGCCTCTGTTACAGGACCAAATATCGTAGGCAAAAATTGGGTACACATAGTACACCCCTGCCACCTCCGTTTAGAGAATACAGGCGTGTAGGTGTTTATTTCTTTTTTATTTAGAAATGAATTAATTTTCGTGCTTAATTAGGCTATTTCTCTACGTAACCGGCGAGCTTGTATGAGACGATCTATGAGAGTAGAGGAAGCCAGAGAGGTTTGTAAGGAAAGAACCTGTTGGAACTCTGTACTCTCTGCCTACCCCGCAAGGGATCTGGCGTGATGATAGATAGATAGATTAGGCTATTTTAGGCTAAAGCCTACCTCTGTCTAATATTAAAAAGAATTATTTTGTTCTTAAATTAATAAAAAAAAATTCTGTCTTTGCAGGTAAGCATCTGATTCTGTAGACGAAGAATATAATGGTAACTTGGTACTTGGGTAAGTTGTGCACGAGTGACAGAGGAATTACTAAACTATAGTATACACTCATGTCCGACTTAACAGAATAATGCCTCCTGATAGCCGTGTCCGGCATTATGGAAAGGTTCCTCCTAAGAGTCGTTTCCGGTTTTATAGAAAGTTTCCCCTGAAAGACGTACATTTTCAATTAAAGTAACTAGGACATTTTTGAAGAGGACAAGGCTACAGTTATGACTAGAATTTTAGATGTGAAATTTCGGCAACTCTCATAAGAGGTCTCAAAGTCACGGGTTTAAGTCCCTTGAAACGCATCATCGAGCATTTGAAACACGATCAAATTATCGGTTTTAGAAGTAGCATGCGGGGTTTGTTACTAAATCACTCCTTATGACATCCCCGAGATGTAGGAGGTGGACACCACACATGCTTAGATCCCTTAGCTCCTACCTAACAGGCATAGGCAGAGAGTACAGAGTTCCAGGAGGTTTATTACTTACATACCTTATGGCTTCCTTCACTTTCATAGTAAGTCTTACGCTCGGTCTTAGCTTCTATCTATATCATCACGCAAGATCCCTTGCGGGGTTGGCAGAGAGTACAGAGTTCCAACAGGTTCTTTTCTTACATACCTCTATGGCTTCTATGAAAATATTTTTCGAAACTCCACGTGAACTGGTGACTGCCTCGTTGGTCTAGTGGCAAAGCGCATCGCTTTGTGATTACGAGGTCATGGTTTCAAATCCTAGGTCGGACCAGTGTAGTTTTTCTAACGAAAACTTCCCAGTACGAGTCCGGAGTCTGGAATTGTGCCCGGTATATGGAAGTAGGCACACCCCCTATTTCATGGGACCTAATATCGTCGGCGAAACCTGGGTGTACTCAGTACACTTCTGCCACCCCCGTTTGGGGAATATAGGTGACGGTGTGTCCATGTGAACCTATGGGAGCGTCACTACCAGACGAGCAGAGCCGCGGTGATCAACTAGTTTGTCTACACGCAATTTATTTATATCTACAACAACAACGTATCTAGGTTATTATGCCCATCAGACCTTTTTTCGATGCCTGACTGCACCAGGCTTTCGTGCTTCAGTACTCCTACGCTTATAATAGCATCACCCCTTCGACCCTCGGGAACTGTCAGTAACGCGCCGGATGCCGATGTATCGATACATACCGATTACTATTCAACTCTCGATAAATCGCGAGTGCCTTGTAAAGGATCGATTCAGTGAATTGTCACGGTTGAAATAAGTATTGTTTTAAATAAGCTGAGTGTATGTGAAATGAGAAATTATTTATGTAATACTAGCGACCGCGCGTAGCATGGACACATTTTATCATAGCTCGGCTAATTTCTGCAAAATCTTAATAGATTATACTTTACTTGTAAATCAATCTATCTATTGGGAAAAACCAAATGTAAATCCGTGTTCACAGTTTGAGATTGGCTCGTAGGCATATATATAAGGAAGATACGGCAGGCGACTTCAATTTGCATACATTATATATTTTTCATTACATATATTATTTTGCAGCCTCGTTGGTCTAGTGGCAAAGCGCATCGCTTTGTGATCACGAGGTCCTGGGTTCATATCCTAGGTCGGACAAGTGTAGTTTTTCTAACGAAAACTTCCCAGTACGAGTCTGGAATTGTGCCCGGTATATGGCAATAGTCTCATGTAATAGGGGGCGAGCGCCCCCTATTAAATCCGGAAAATAGTTTTATGTTATGCTAAATAAACATTTTTATATTGATGACTTTAGTCGGAGTCGTGAAGTAAAGTGATGTAGATTGGCGGCACTCTTACTTCTTCTTACAACAAATAATAATTATATATAAAGATATTACATAGCCATAGAATTATAAATGATTGAACGTTAATTGAGCAGTCTGTCACGGAAATAATAAATAATATTAGCCCTGTTAAGAACCTGTCCCATCGTTGGGCACGGGCCTCCTCTCAAACTAAGAGGGTGTAGGCCATAGTCCACCACGCTGGCCCAGTCCGGGTTGGCGACCTTCACACACCTTCGAGAAACTCTTAGGCATGCAGGTTTCCTCACGATGTTTTCCTTCACCGTTAAAGCAAGTGATAATTAATTTTTAATACGCACATGCTTTCGTAAAGACTAAGGTGCGTGCCTGGGTTTGAAACCGAGACCTCCGACTTTGCAGTCCAACGGTCTAACCACTAGGCTATCATTGGTTCATGGAAATCGGTTCCTAAGAAATAAATAGCTGGTTCGAGATCATATTGGTAACTTGTAGACGACTCTACTACACAAAACATAATGTATGTTTCTGAGCAACCCGTCGAAGTTAAGGTAGGTGCGTGGACGCACAAAGGGTTAATGCCAATGTATCGATATATTCCGCATTCCGAGTTACCTCGAATTCGCACGAGTCTTTTCAACGCGCGTTCATAAAACGCTAGAATAAAACAAATCGCTAACTGTACATCTCCTTAAATGGGGTTACAGCTTTTCTAAAATTCGTGTTGAATAAGCGCTCGTGCGACTGCGAGCTTGCACTAACAGAAACTGATATTGTTACTTACACTAGCAGATCCGTAAAAAATCCGGACGCCTCATAATGCTATTCCAAACCGCGCCCGCTTCCGCGAAAATCACTGCGCCTTCATTTTTGTCGCGTAAATACCTAGTCGCCGATTTTAGAGCCTCTTGGTCTATACCAGCGTCAAAGGAAACAAACTTATTCTTTTTCCTTAAAGATGATAGCCACAAAATATTCCACTCTCTGAAAATGTGAAATGTATATCGTTAAAGTAATCGAGTTTCGAGTTTTCAGGGTTTCATTAAAACTTTGCGTGAGCCTATTCTGTTCCTCTGATAACGTTGTCACGAAGAATTTGATGAAGATCTAAATAATTTACTGGACCTATCATAAAGCGATTGCTATTCTATCAAATAAAATGCTTCACTTTTTGCCTCATATTTAGCTTGTAACTTAAATAACGCTAGATCTAAAAGTAGTCCGCTCCAATCAGGCATCTGAATCGAATTCAGCTATTTTTAATTCGTGTAATTTTTATACACGCAGAAATTGCTATTTAGTCCGGGGTGTTAATATAAAATTTAACCATAATTATGACCAAAGAAACCGTGTCTTATCTGAAGGACAAGTAGTCTCTGTAACCGGCGAGCGTAATCGATGCGAACTATGAGAGTGAAGGAAGCCAGAGCGGGCTGTAAGAGAAACCTGTTGGAACTCTATACACTCTGCCTACCCCGCAAGGGATCTGACGTAATGATATAGATAAAATTATGAGCAATATGGAGATTTTAACTGATTTTCTGGGCATTATTTAGTTCGCCAGTGGCCCTTAGCAAGGGTTTCTTTCTATTATAGTCACTTGCCGCTATCGAGGTCTTATGTTGACCACGTGACATTTCGTTGTAAAATGTCATTCCTGTACGTTTTATCCATTTTCAATTAGCGTTAACGACTTTAGAAAGTCTACGTGGATACAGAACCAGGTTTCGTAGTAAGGTATTGTAGCCCTTAGCAAATTTGATTTTCATATTGAACTTGTAAAGCAATAACCTGATTCGGTCGTCTTGGGACAACCCGATTAGGTAATTCTAGAAAGTAGAGCATCACTATTTATGTTCCATTTTCTAGATACGCACCTACTAAACTTGTTTGTACATCACCCTAACCAGTTGGCAGGATTGAGCACCATACATATACCAAAAAGACCGTGTCTTATCTGAAGGGCAAGTCAAGAGTCTCCGTAACCGCCGAGCGTGTACGAGACAACGAGAGTTGAGTAAGTCAGAGAGGTCTGTAAGGAAAGCTCTTATTGGAACTCCGTGCTCTGTGTCTGCTGCACGGGTTCTGGCGTAATAATACTTATACCAAAACATTCCACATAAAATGTCATTAACAAGTATAATAAAGCCTTCCAAATATAGCTCACTATGGGAACAAAAGAAATGAAAACAACAGGCCAAGGACGCTCCGAACGTACTTACTGAAATATTCAAGGGCAGTTGGACCAGTAATGAATCCGTCGGAATTTTATATGGCTTCAAAACAACGTTACGCCTATATTCCACTAGTGTTAGTGATACAGGTTTACTGTGCACACTTACATATCGGACAATTGTATGTCCTAATGTAATATGGGGTATTGATCCTTTGGGGTTCTGGTTTGGTTATGCTCACTCAAATGTCTTTGCTTGCGGTGGCTATCTGGTGCGGGTCACTTCCTTCCCTCCAATATGGTCGAGGGAAGTGAAGGCTGTTCCTTTTTTTTTGTGTGTGTGAATTCACGCTGTTGGTCGCGGGGCCTTTACAGCTTCACCGGACAAAAGGGCAAGGGGGCAACTAGCTCAAGAGCGCCTCAAGGGGGAACGGCCTCGGCTTGGGCAGTCGCTATGGGGGAGGGCGTACACTAGGTGTCTCGCCGTGGTGCTCTCCACCGGCCGGCGGGCAAGAGATTGTTCGACCTCGCCGGCGAGGTCGGTGTCTGATCCTGTGTGCGGTATCTGTATCCGAAAGCAGGGATGTAAGGGCATCGGGAGGGTCGGAGAAGGCAGTTCCAGTAGTCATACTCGTAAACGGGTGCTGCTTGTAGGGACTGGTCTATCCGGAATCCTTTAAACGCTTACTCATTAAAAATAACATCATTAGTCTCATATCTCGATCGTAAGACATACCACACGAGCTAGATATTAACTATGTATTTAATTGTAACATAAATATTGTACTCACAGAATATGATTGAAAAAAATGTAAAAAGAGTAAGAAAATAATATAAAAAGGCAAGCCCGCTGAGTTTCTCGGTGGATCTTTTCAGTAGAGGCCGCGTTCCGGTGGATGCTTAGTAGTTAGATAAAAATAACGGTAACTGACTATTTGTAAGGGGTTTATACAAATTAAATTATTTAAGTTTGAGTTTGAATGTAGTGCCAGGCCATTGCCATTATAACAGGCTCAGTTTCAACCTTAGGACTGCTACTGAAAATCTCTTTCTGTCCGACTGCAGGAACCTCTATTCCACCACGTGCAGTCATTGCTGATTATGATTTTTTTGTTATGAAACAAAAAATTAGAAATATTCCTGTGCCTTGGGGGCATTTACAGATATGAAATTCACATATCTACACGAACACCTAAACCGAAATAAACATTTATGGGTTTTACAAAGATTTGTCCCGTGCGGGGAACAAACTACGCAGTCTAGCGAGTCGAGCTACCTAGATTTCAGCCATTAGACTAAGCCAGCATTGCTAGGCTCAAACACCTATACTAGTCGAGTCGGCGTTTAAAACGCTTGCGTCTTCTACGTGCTTCAACGCTCGTAAGTGTCGACTCAGCTCTAATCGCTCGACTTCAGCGCTCATTTTGCGCAGCGCAGGTGGGAGATCATGCTTCACCACGCGGACATATTATTTTTATATGATCATTATATTACTTATCAGTAGAATTTCCTTAAAAACATAGCAAATCTATCTATCTATATCATCACGCCAGATCCTTGCGGGGTAGGCAGAGAGTACAGAGTTCCAACAGGTTCTTTCCTAACATACCTCTCTGACTTCCTCCACTCTCATAGTTCGTCTCATAGCAAATAATTGCAGTAAAGTTCTTGCAAAGCAATTTTCTATTTCATGGTGCAGTTTTTTTCGAAAATGATATAATTTGTTTTCGCACATACGTCGTTTATTTCCGAGCGCGCGCTCAATATATCCGTCCCTTATTATTCTTTTGTAATAAAGTAACTTCATCACTGTCACTCTCCTGATCGATAAATGGTCGATTGCAGTAAGCCCCTTAAAAAGGTGGTACTCAATGGATTCACTCATTCGTATTATTCAAAATCGGCATCGTTTCCAAGAATTGGTATCGCAGTGCGCAACTGTCACCAACAACTGGCGTGAAACAATGGTAGGTCGGGCCAGGCCAGGTCAACGACTTTGCTGGAGAGGCCACAGACTTTCGGAGCACCGGATGATAGCAGTGCCGTATTGTTCTCGTATCTCAAGTGTTGAGTAGACACTCTTAGCTGATACGAAGGGATGAATGAGATAACTCTACGGACGATTTAGCGAAGTGGTTAAGAGCTTAAACTGCTCCGCCCACTGTGTCTAAAGTCAAAGTCAAATATCATTTATTTGTATAGTTCAATACAATAGCACTCACAAACGTCAAAATTATTACACTTTTTACATATACCACCGGATCGGAACGCGGCCTCCCCTGAGAAGATCCGGCGAGAAACTCGGCGGGCTAGTCTTTTAATTTAATTTGTTTGGCCATTCTAATAACCATTCTTTTTGTTTTTTATTTTGTATTATACATCATTGATTAATGTTGCTGATTGAGGAGCTGCTCAAACCGAATCTGTTTTATCGTCAAACTAATCCGAAATTTTGTAATACCCTTTCTTACAGAGTCCAGTTTTAATCGTCTTTTTAAACTAAATTTGTTGTAGAAGCGTATACATCGCCCAATGAAAGAATTACTAATTCTGTGGAGACTAGTGGAATGTACAATAAGATCATATTTGTTCCGTGTATTTGTTCCGCTATATATTTTTCAAAATTACTGATATTCTTTTTAACTTACAAAAGATTTTCATAAATAAATTGTGATTAGAAGTCTAGTGGTCGCGGGTTCCGCACAGGACAAATGTTTTTGTGATCCACAATTATTTGTTCCGGTCTGAGTATTTGTGTATGTGAATTTTCAGGTTTGTAAACGCTCCCACAACACAGGAATAAATCCTAGTGTGGGGCTATGTTTTTTAAAAAACTTTACTTCTTAGTTTCTCTATCTATCTATCTCATCACATCACCCCAGATTCCTTGCGGGGTAGGCATTAAGTACAGAGTTTACTCAGTCGTAATCACTTATTACCAAGGACAAGTCAAGAGTCTCCGTCATCGGCGAGCGTGGACGAGTTGGAAGCCTTATAGGCGGCTTGATAAGTTCCAACAGCAGGTGGCCACAAACCTGCCTCCGCCAATCCGCACTGGGTCCGCGTGGATTAGTATTTATTATTTATTTATTTATTTACGATCACAACATAATGCACAACATAAAAAACATCGCCCCACAAAACTGTGCAACCAGTTTGACTGTGGGGTCAGTTGAATCTACAAACTTAATATAATGGTAACACTAACTTAACACAAACTTAGGTAATGTTTTTTCAGATTCCTTTTAAATTTTTTTATATTTGTCTCGCCCCTTATGGCCGCCGGCAGACTATTCAAAATGTATGGGATGCGTTTTTTTAGCGCCCTGTCACCGAAGTAGTTGGTTACCCTTGGTACATTGTATCTGCCGTCGGTCACCAAGCGCGTACTGTACACATTGCTTGCTGGAGTTAAAAACTCTCGACGGTCACGATTGTTTACAATTAAAAGAAATTTGTGTTTTAAACTGATTGGAAGAATTTTACAAATTTGAAATAACTTTCTATAGTTATCCTTACAGCTATTATTAATCTTTCTATTGACAAGTAGTTTTAGAAATCTAATTTGAAGCGTTTCTAATTTATCCAGGTTTGTTTTAAATGTAAGACCGTAACTATCGAGAGCGTAACTAAATATCGAATCAACTAAAGACATATATAAACATCTTAGAGTATTAATAGGAACTCTGTAACTAAGATGGTAAAATTTACCTAGTAATATTCTTAATTTATTGCAAACATAGTCTACGTGCTGAGACCAAGAGAAGTTTTCATCAATTTTCATACCTAAATAAGTTATACATTTAACCTGTTCGATAGGTTTACAATTACAATTGGTTAGATTGTTATGCATACATGAATAGTCGTGAGTGAATAAAAGGGGGGGTTCTAAGGATAAGTGTAAATAAGGTGAGTGTATAATCATTAATTTTGTTTTGTCTGCGTTTAACACGATACCATTGTCATGCGACCATTTTACTACTGCATCTATATCTTGTTGCACTAATCTGCAACTGTCATTGATGTCAGTGCCCGCGCGCAGCACGCAAAGATCATCTGCGTACATGAATGCCGAGCAGTGCCTTAGTACACCGCACAAGCTATTCACGTGTATGAGGTAGCAGACAGGCCCACACCCCGATCCCTGTGGTACGCCGCACTGCACTGTCTTACTGTCACTGTACGCCTCGCCCACTTTCACACGATAAGAGCGTGCTGTGAGATAGTCACGGAACCAATGATTAAGCGGCTCTCTCACTCCGCACTCAGCCAATGCACTAAGTAGGGTTTCCGTTTGTAAAGTGTCAAACGCTTTTTTATAATCAAAAAATGTTGCTACTACAAACTTTTTATCACCTAAATAATTATTAATTTCATCTGTGAAATTTGCCAATAAAGTGTTTGTACTTTTGCCCTTTTGAAAACCGTATTGACACTTGTTTAATACATTATTAGCCTTTAGATAGTCCCCTAACTGCTTAACTACACAATGCTCAAATATTTTATCTATGCTTGACAATATAGATATAGGTCTGTAGTTGGATATATTTTTCGGGTCACCTTTTTTATGAACTGGACGAACTATTGCCTCTTTTAACTTCATAGGGAACTCATAATTTTTCACAGATAAATTTACAAGTCTAGCCAGGACTGAGCTAATCTTATCACAAACAAGTTTTAAATCGGACATACGCACTAGATCGCTACCCGGTGACTTGTTAATATCCATGTTTTTAATTGTATTCTTAATATCTAAACTCGTCACTGGTTGCCATCTCATGCTTACGTCAACAGGTTTTACATAAGTTGCTCTAGGTAACCAATTTTCTTTACACTTATGTATTATATTATTAACTTCATCTGAAAAAGTTGTAGCAAAATTATTAGTTATATCTCTGGCGTTTCCTTGCGTTTTCATATTTGACAGAATAAGTGCGTCTATGGTCTGTTTGTTATTTCCTAATAGTTCGTTAATTTTTTCCCATACCTGTTTAATATTCTTATGACATTCTAATATGCTATTCTGATCATAAACATTTTTACTTTTATTAATAGCTTTCTGGCACTTATTTCTGTATTTAGTGTAAGTAAGACGCTTTATCATATTTTTTGGGTCGTTACTCCATAATTCAAAAAGTCTGTCTTTTTCTCTTACCATATTCTTCAAACTATTGTTTATCCATCCTTTGTTATTTCTATTACTAATATTGACAGTTTTATTTGTATAACAATCATTATAAATATCATTAAATAATTGTGTAAAGGAGTTATATAATTCAGTTGGGCAATTAATCGATAAGAACCTCTCAAAGTCTGTATTTAATAATTTGTCTCTGACCATTCTATTGTCTAGAACTCGCTTCGTAATAGCGAATTGTGGCGCAGATGAACGCACAAGTCGGGTCGCATCGGAGTGGGACAGCTGTTTCGACGGAGTTCGTTTCCATTCTACTACAGCCGAGACGAAATAATGGTCAGATAATTTATGCTTTATTACCGCTGAGTGAATACGTGTGTTACTTGCTCTAACGTAAATGTGGTCTAAACAAGATTGTACTACATTTCCTAATAAAATTTCTCTTCGCGTAACATCTTCAATGCACTTTTGGAATCCGTATTCAGATAATAAATTTTCATAAGTAGTGACGTGATTGTCTTCGTAGTTTAATAAATTAATATTTATATCACCACAGAAGAACACTTTGGAATTTTGTGGTAGATTTTCCAAGAGGCATCGAAATTCAAGTAAAAACTGGCTTACTTTATTTAGATTATTTATTCTTGGCGGTCTATACATAGATATAACATAAATTTTTTCACCATTATAATTAATTATAGTGGAAACGCACTCTGCCGAGCGCATTCCAGTGACCGGCAACAAATCGCACACACATGCTCCTAACGCCTCACGCGTGTACACTAAGACCCCCCCACCGGAACGGCCCGCTCGTGTATAGTTGTTAACATCATAGCCATTTATTTTAAACATTGATAATAATGAGTAATCTATATTAGGTTCTGTTATAACAATAATGTCTAAATGCTTTATACTATCATTTAATATTACAAGTAATTCACTAAAATGTTTTTTTAAACTACGAATGTTTACATGCAAAATGCTCAAAGCTTCTATGTTTCCAAATGTATCCAACCAGTCATTCATGTTATTAAAACTGGTAAAGTTAACATCATTATCAATTATAAAATCAAAAGTAGCGTCCGCGAATTTTAAAAAGTATCATTAACTAAAAAATAGAATAAACAAATAGAAATAAAGTCTTTTAAAAACATAAAGAAAATTGAAGTAGTTACAGTATGTGAACGAAATGAAACTACTTTATTTTTAATAAATTAGTTATTTCGCTTTCAGATCGTAACCATATGACTTTGTCTCCTTCATCTTTCTTCACCAGAACTTTTCCATTTGATATCCATACGTATTTATAAACACCGCGAAGTTGTTTTTTAGCATTCCACAATATAGCTTTTGTAGTCTTTGTAAGATCCTCATTTATATAAATTTTGTGGTTCTTTGATCCGCCGGTGATTGTGTTACTTGTGATTTCGTTCAGCTTATGACGTTTGGCGAGCCAGCTATCTCTGCATTCCATACCCGATGTCTTAAAGGCTACGACTATGGAAGGCGGTTTCATTTCTTGCTTTAGTGATCTATTGCGCCGTACCCATTCAATATTGTTAGTGCTTGCACCGATGCAATTGGCAATTTTTGCCACTACCTCCTTTATGTTTTCTGCGGGTAAACATTCAACTCCAACTACCTCCAGATTATGCTGTCGTGACGCCTGCTCCTGGTTAAAAACTTTTTCTTCAAGAGCAAGGTTGCACTTCTCTAAATAGATACACTTATTGTTGATATTACACACATTCTTCTCTAACTTCGATATTTTATCCTTCGCTAGCTCATGTTCTACCAATAGTGTATCGTATTTATCTGAGAGCACACTGATACTTTGTTGAATTGAATCTAAATGCTTTTTTAATACGGGGATTACGCTAACCTTTGTATGAATATCCTTTAAGATTTTTTGCACGTCTTGTACTCCCTCGTAAGGTTCATCCTCATCAGAACCCTCGTCTTCACAGTTATTACAGTAAATCCGATTCTTTCCCGATTTCATGTCCGCCGCGAGTCCTTTTACGCAGGATCTATGAAAGATACCTTGGCATGGTCCTTGACATGAAAAATGTGATCCTTTTTTGGAAAGAACTTTCTTACACTTTTGACATTCCATCACAACAAATTAATTTTGCGAAAATAATAAGAAACTCAACACAGTTCAAGCAGAACACCGAGCGACACGTCCGATCCCTGAACGGCCTAGTCTCTCGTCCAATCTTTCCTATTTTTCTTCGTAATTATTTCTTATTTATTCAAAACGACATCTGTCGTTGACAGTGGTTGCCATGGTTTTTTGACGACGTCATATCTCTCACTTCGATATGTGAGAGAAAGCCTTTGCCCAGCTGTGGGATATAGGCTTATATTATTATTATTTATCATACAATGGAGAGGATATATTGCATCAACCCTCAAATAAATGGGAAACTGTGGAGAAAATTATGATAAATCGCTACATTGTCCGCGATACATACAAACAAAGCCCAATAATTCAAGAGGTTGGTAGGTAGGCATTAAGTACAGAGTTTACTCAGTCGTAATCACTTATTACCAAGGACAAGTCAAGAGTCTCGGTCACCGGCGAGCGTGGACGAGACGAGACGATAAGACGAACTATGAGAGTGGAGAAAGCCAGAGAGGTATGTAAGGAAAGAATCTGTTGGAACTCTGTTCTCTCTGCCTACCCCGCAAGGGATCTGGCGTGATCCCTTGCGGGGTAGGACTTTTGTAGGACTTGCGTCAGGACCAATGGAACTGAATCAAACTCGGGACTAAGACTGGCTTGGTCTTGAATTCAAGTTCAGAATATTTATTATTATTAGTTAGCCTACAGTGTCCCACTGCTGGGAAAAGGCCTCACGTCTTCTCCTCCACTCTACTCTTTTTAGGGCTATTGAACGCCAAATGTTTTTAAAGGTCGTGTCCGTCCCACCTTCTCTTCCCGGGCCTGCCGCTATGCCGTTTAAAATCGAAATATAAATATATAATAAAAATAAATCTTCCCTCTAATATGGTCGAGGAGAGTGATGGCTGCTTCTTAAGTCATACTCGTGAACGGGTGCTGCTGGTGGGGACTGGTCTGTCCTCTGTCCTTTGACTTATTAAACATGTATCGTAGTACTGTTGAATTTTGTCTCTGAATAACTAATTGTTTTGCATGCATTCTTTACATATTTTATAGTAACCCTTTTTTCTTTTATTATACCTTTTATAATATACCTTTAAAACATCCTTAGTTCGTAAATGAGAGGAGTATGTAGACACGATGACCGATACCATGAATCTAAGCACACTTACACACACCTTCACGCCTATATTCCCCAAGCGGGGGTGGCAGAGGTGTACTGAGTACACCCACTTTTCGCCGACGATGTTAGGCCCCATGTAATGGGGGGCGAGCCTATAGCCATATATCGGGCACAATTCCAGACTTCGGACTCATACTGGGAAGTTTTCGTTAGAAAAACTCCATTTGTCCGACCTAGGATTTGAACCCAGGACCTCGTGATCACCAAGCAATGCGCTTTGCCACTAGACCAACAAACACACTTATTATTAATTTATGCTTAAGCACATCTATTTAGCTCGTTCTGCATTGTCCTCCCATACCCCATGAATGCAATGTATACTAAAAGAATTGTAAAACTCTCATTATTAAAAAAGAGTAACCGTGGAGTTTCTTGCCCTTCTCCACAGGAATCACTTTCCGAACGGGTGGTAGAGTCTTAAGTAATCAATCATTTTCTCTTCTTGACTATTTATAAGTGCCTTTTGGTCTACATGAATCAAAAACTTGATTTTTTATATTTTTTCACTAGGTTCAGTGAGTGGGTGATTATTTATGCCCAAGATCTGTCAGATTATTTACATTTACTTTTGTTTTTGGGGTTTGGTACAGCTATATAACAAATATAAGTATTTCAAAAACTGTTTCAGTAACGATTTCATACATGTCCGTATTTAATTGAATTCGCATCGATAAATCAAATTGGGAACCAATAGGGACCCAAAAGTAGGACTCTGAATTAACATCCATTTGCAAAGTGATTTACGCTTTGACACCGATCGCAAAAGGCTCTTGAATTATTGGGCTTTGTTTGTATGTATCGGGGAAAATGTAGCGATTTATCATAATTTTCTCCACAGTTTCCCATTTATTTGAGGGTTGATGCAATATATCCTATCCATTGAATGATAAATAATAATAATATAAGCCTATATCCCACTGCTGGGCAAAGGCCTTCTCTCACATATCGAGTGATATTACGTCATAATCCACCACGTGGACCCAGCACGGATTGGGGGAGGCAGGTTTGTGGCCACCTGCTGTTGGAACTTATCATGCCGCCCACAAAGCTTCCAACTCGGTTTAACGACTACCACATTACGTGGTAACCGGGACTAAGGGCTTAACGTGTTTTCCGTAGCACGGAGACGTTCGAATATAAAAATTCCATAAACGGTCACCCATCTCAGGCCGACCGAGTCGAACGCTGCTTAACCTTGGTGATCGCTAAGAACACCGCGGCCGCACAGCGCAACGAACATCTATTACGAGCATCCATTGTGTAATAGTAGTCATTTAGTTCGTTTATTTATTTAATTTATATGTATCTATAACTATTTATCACGCCAGATCCCTTGCGGGGGAGGGTGAGTCCAGTTCCAAAAAGTTCATTCTCTCCGGCTTTCTCCATTCTCATAGTTCGTCTCATACACGATCGCCGGTCATGGAAGCTCTTGACTTGCCCTTCAGATAAGACACGATTTTTATAGTCAGGGTTAGATGTCTGGTCTTTCCAGGTACCCTACATCCTTCCACTTTCGCATTTTGCATCTATTTTGTCATTCTTCCGACATTTTTACTATATTTACAAAACATCGAAGCATACGTTTATTTTCTGTACACCTCCTTTATTTCATTCCTACCCCCATAGTAATAAACTTTGTATAGCGGCGGAATAGTTATACAATGCTTTGTTTTCTTATTTAGAATATCAAATGAAGGTTTTTTTTTCTTTTGACTGCCTCGTTGGTCTGGTGGCAAAGCGCATCGCTTTGTGATCACGAGGTCCTGGGTTCAAATCCTAGGTCGGACAAATGTAGTTTTTCTAACGAAAAATTCCCAGTATGAGTCCGGAGTCTGGAATTGTGCCCGGTATATGGCAATAGGCTCGCCCCCTATTACATGGGACCTAACATCGTCGGCGAAACGTGGGTGTACTCAGTACACCTCTGCCACCCCCTCTGGGGAATATAGGCGTGACGGTGTGGTGTTTTTTTTTCTCTCTCTTTATTTGGAATGACAAACAATTACACCAATAATTGTACACAGTTACACCACAATGTAACCAGCTCCGTCATCCTCAGATAGGTATTTATTTAAATGTACGAATTTTAAATGTACGGAGCATCCTTCGTTACAGTTATTACACTTTGTATCCAACACGTAATATTTGTAGTTCTTGCGATCTGTGTGATTATTACGTTTTTATTGTTAATATATATAATTGACGGACGATTTAGCGCAGTGGTTTTGAGCTTAAGCCGCTCCAACCACTGTGTCTAATAGTCGCGGATTCGATTCCCGCACGGGACAAAACTTTGTGTGATCCACAATTATTTGTTCCGGTCTGGGTATTTGAGTATGTGAATTTTTATGTTTGTAAACGCACCCACGAAACAGAAATAAATGTTTTTTTAAAACGTAAAAATGTTTTTTTAAATTTGATTATCACTTGCTTTAACGGTGAAGGAAAACATCGTGAGGGAACCTGCATGCCTAAGAGTTTCTCGAAGATGTGTGCAGTTCGCCAACCCGCACTGGGCCAGCGTGGTGGACTATGGCCTAAACCCTCTCAGTTTGAGAGGAGGCCCGTGCCCAACAGTGGGACAGTTTCTTAACAGGGCTAATATTATTACTACAAAACGTAGCCGCTTTTTAAAAAAATACAAATGTATCGATTGTAGGTGTCACGATAATTATTGAATAATTTCAGTAACATTTGATGACAGAAAGAGAGAAAACAGTGGGGTAACATCTTCTTAGCGTTTCGACGGCAATCATGATTATACGAATGCCGCTCAGAAGGTGGCCACACTGATTGCATTGTCGAAAGCAGACATCAAATCTTGTTGTGTGCAGATGTTAGGGCACGCAGAGCATGATATAAGGTAGGACATCGTTTGGATTGCTCTGCATAAACACCCCAGATTAATACTGTCTGTGAATCCCCACCTGATCATGTGTTTCTTGCTTCGGCCGACCTGCATCTGAAGTCTAAAGACTTCCAGACTGGCCATGGTAATTTATGTCCAGGTGGAGGACTATTAGTAGATGGAACGTGGATGGAAAAAGGGATTAAGTAGCGATACTCCTTCCCTCCAAAGGTTTCGCCTCGCTTGTATTGGTTCCAGGGTTAGTGGTAGTGGGTAACTTGTCACACGCTATATAAGGTTGATTAGTAAGGCTAATAATAAAAATTCATTAAGTGCATAAATTATAAATAAATATTATTATGTACATTTAAATTGTGTTACATATACAAAACTGTATCCATATTAAAAGTATGTTACGTGCATACGTCATTATTGTAATTTATAATAACCGTGTTTACAAACGTAACTTGTCGATAGGTCGACAGTAAGTTACCAGTTATCAGTTTGGTTCCGGATTTTGTTACGACTATTCGCAGAATGATGCAGACAAAACTATTCGTATGATAATTGTTTTTGTAATAAAGAAACATAAAGACACGTATTATGCTTTATTTTCCGCGGCTTCGCGGGTGCGAACAGCGCCATCTACCGTTTATGTTATTTCGGGGATTTTTGCTTTATAATGGTTAAAGAATTATTAAAATCGCTTCAGTAGTTTCAGAGTTTCTCGATTACAAACAAACCGCTTTTCTCATCTAAATAAACGCATCACATATTTCTTCAAGCGGGAACGGTACAGGTTTACTGAGTACTTCCAAATGTCGCTGACGATGTTATAGTAATAGGCTGGCCCTCTATTCCGTTAGGAAACGGAATAGGGGCGAGCCTATTACCTTATACCGAACGCAATACCAGATGCCGAACTGCTGCTGAGAATTTTTCCGATACAAAAACAATACATTTTGTCCTACCGAAGATTATATCAACAAGGTGTAACATAATAAGACCTCAGACACCCCGATTAGAGAATTGCCTTATAAATTCAAAACGAAAATCAAATTTTCAAATTTATAGGTTTTTACTCTTTTTTGAAGCACTTTTATACCCTAATTAACAATGAAACTTGTATGTGTATGTGTGCGTTTTGAGAAATACGTTTTAGGACTGCATTTGAAATCTTCTTGCTATGAATCAAGAATAAATTTAATTTTTTATAGCGCCTTGAGGGAGTAGATCAATTTTTGCAAATTAAAACAAAAATTAAGATAAATGAAAAATAGTTGGAATCAATTCAGTTTCCGATTTAGAACAAACTACTTTCAGGTCTTGCGTTTATTATGTTACACCTTGTATATACATCATCATGACCAATCCTTTGTGGGATAAGCAAATATTTTGTATTACCAATTTTTTTTAATGATGATGATAATAATTTTTTAATATAAAAAACAGGTATACTTGACAAATAAATTAAAAAGTACACTCCGCTACAATGATAGCTAGCTCTGGTGAAATAACAAAAAATTAAAATCTAAAAACAAATGGACATAGGGCGTTTGGAAGGGAAGTGAAATAAAAGTTTTTTTTTTTGGTTTCTTATTGAGACAAGTGTTTTCTTCGACCTGTGAAGTGGACTCACAACATATTAAATAATAATATCTTGAATAAGAGAGCAGTGATAGCCTCGTTGTTAGACCGTTGGACTGCAAAGTCACAGGTCTCGGGTTCAAAACGCACGCACCTTTGTCTGTTTTAAAAATTAACAATCACATGCTTTAACGGTGAAGGAAAACAGCGTGAGGAAACCTGCACGCGTAAGAGTTTCTCGAAGGTGTGTCAAGTTCACCAACCCGTATTGGGCCGCTTTGGCATAAACCCTTTCAGTTTAAGAGGAGGCCCGTGCCCAACGGTGGCACAGTTTCTTATCAGGGCTAATGTTATTTATGTTAAGCTCCAAATTATTCAGCTTCTAAAAGTTTGTAGCTTTTCTCTTGAAGGCTTACCTAAGAAACGACTAAAAGCTACCTACGCATTAAAAAAGCCTGGCTTGTCAAAGGTTACAATCAACAGTACAAATCACCAAAATATGCAAAGTTACTACATAAAATCTAAGTATAAGTACCTACCTACTACCTAACGACCATATTAAACAACTTGTCAATTCACAGTATAATATACACACACAATAAAAAATAAGACCCGCAAGCCTGTTCGGTCAAGTTACGGCGTAAAAATATAGTACACTCAGCCATAATAAACACAACCTCTTGTAAACCTTATTTAAATAAAAATAAAAAAATAAAATTAAAGGCTGCTAAGGCCAAGTTTCCATTAAAAAGTCAAGTACACTCAGCCAAAATAAATCCCCAAACGATGCGTCACCGTGTGTTGCCGATACTAGCGCCGGTGTTCTTGTCCAAGCTTTGGAGGAGACGAAGACGCGCCAAGGCCATCGAAAAGCTGCATGGGGTAACTTAGCCATTTTATTTTTGAATTTCTTAATATACTGTAGCGACCATATAAATTGTGACAATCTAGATGGCGCCAAATATAGACAATGATTCTCCATACATGTCTAGAAGGTGATGTGAGAGTTTGCACGACGCGTGTCATCTATACAAGACCTCGTCAACAACTCTAGAGGTTGTGGCCCCGCCAGACACAACACCCGTCTGGCTGAAAGATCTTTCCCTTACGCAATCCTACGACAACGTTTCTGCCACTATACCATCTATCTATCCATATCATTACGCCCGATAACTTGCGGGGAATGTAGAGAGTACAAAGTTTCAACAGGTTCTTTCCTTCCAAATCTCTCTGGCTTCTTCCACTTCCGTAGCCTTTAAATACAATAAGCATACACGTGAAATAAAACATTTTTCTCTTTACTTTTACGTACCCGTGAAGGGGTGTGGCGTAATGTTATAGATATGATAAAAATCGGATATAATAGCGACATATTTTTGATTTCAAGTTCCCATCATTTCAAAAGTTTTTGTGCGAAGATAGAGGTGTTTGATGTCAATATGTCATTGTAATTCCGGGACACCTTTAATTAATGTTTAATTCCCATTTCATGTGTTATATTTTTTTTAGGTTTAAAACCAATATACTTCCCACCCTTTTCTTTTGAGTTAGTCATAAAAAAGCGACAACAAAAGTTAATCAAAACCCCCTTAACCACTTTTTGAATTATATAGAAACAGATTATGTACTGTAGCCCTATATCATAAAGATTAATTGTCGTTTGACATGATAATTAATTAAAATAACGATAAAACCTTTCACCTATTGGTGATTGGGTACGACTAGCGAGATGGTTAAAAAAGGGGGACCAAAGTGAGTACCAAACTGCTGATTCATAGATACACTATTGGTGTGGGTGTATACAAAGTTTATTGTAATTAATGTAAGACCTCAGGCACCCTGATTAGATAATTGCTTCACAAATTCGATACGAAACTCAAATTTCTAAATTTAAAGGTTTTTACACTGGAGCTATGACCAGTTGTTTTGTACGCGCTCTTTACATATTTTATAGTAACACTTTCTCTTACTATTATTATTATGCTTTTTATTATATACCTCTACAACATCTCTATTTTGTAAATGAGAGGACTATGTAGACACTGACCAATATCATGAATCTAAGTACACTTATGATTAATCTATACTTAAGCACATCTATTTAGCTCGTTCTGCATTGTTCTCCCATACTCCATAAATGCAATGTATACAAAAAGAATTGTAAACCTCATTTTTAAAAAAGAGTAACCGTGGAGTTTCTTGCCCTTCTTCTCTATAGGAATGACTTTCCGAACGGGTGGTAGTAATTAATAATTTTCTCTTTTTGACTATTCATAAGTGCGTTTTGGTCTACATGAATAAAAAACTTTTGATTTTGATTTTTGATTTTACCCCTTTTTTTGAGCACTTTGTGCCCCCAATTAACAATAAAATTTATATGTGTATACACCGTCACACCTATATTCCCCAAATGGGGTTGGCAGAGGTGTAGTACACCTACGTTTCGCCGACGATGTTAGGTCCCATGTAATAGGGGGCGAGCCTAACATAATAAACGCAAGACCTGAAAGTAGTTTGTTCTAAATCGGTAAGAGGAATTCATTCCAACTATTTTTAATGTATTTCATACTTGTCAAAATTTGCAAAAAAAATGCTGTTACTCCTTCAGTGAGCTATAACAAAGTAAATTTATTATTGATTGATTGATTGAAGCAATATAGAGATTTCAAATGCATTTCTAAAACATATTTCTCACTGCCTCGTTGGTCTAGTGGCAAAGCGCATCGCTTTGTGATCACGAGGTCCTGGGTTCAAATCCTAGGTCGGACAAATGAAGTCTTTCTAACGAAAACTTCCCAATATGAGTCCGGTGTCTGGAATTGTGCCCGGTATATGGCAAAAGACTCGCCCCCTCGTCGGCGAAATGTTGGTGTACTCAGTACACCTCTGCCACCCCCGCTTGGGGAATATAGGCGTGACGGTACTTATTATTTATTTGTATAGTAATTGCATCACTGTCGCTCTCCCGGTCGATAAATGTTCGATCGCAGTAGGCCCTTAAACAATCATAATTCCACACTTTGGACTGCTGTTAAGGATGTTTTGGTAGTTTACCTGCAAAAACAATTTGTTTGAAACCAGGACCCAATCATTGCCAGCAGAATTCGTATCCTAGGACAGACCGAAAACTTGGAACTGGGCCCAGTGAAATGGCAATCAGCTTGAAATGTAGGTGTTAACAGAGAGCACGAAAAGGTTGACGTTAGTTAGCGTGACGCTGGCAAGTTGATATGCCATCCTTGTCGCACAACAAATTTACTTAATAAACATGAACGTGACAGCACTGTTACTTGCAAACGTCTAACATTACATTATATTCACTCACGCCTTTATCCCACTGGGGTAGGCAGAGACTACAGTTTGCCACATACGACGATTCTGACACACCTTGCGCTTCATCTACTTTCATACATTTCCGTCGATTTAGAGTGCTACGCACTTGACCCTTTTCCAAGAGACTATTAATTTGGTCGTGATAGGTTTTCCTTGGGCGACCTCTTCCGACGCTACCACTAACATTAACTTGATATATTCCTTTCGTTAGCCGCCTGTTACACATCCTCTCCACATGCTCATACCAATTCAACATACCTATTTCAATCCTAGTCACCACGTCATCATTTAACTTACACACCGTCACGCCTATATTCCACAGAGGGGGTGGCAGAGGTGTACTGAGTACACCCACGTTTCGCCGACGATGTTAGGTCTTATGTAATAGGGGGCGAGCCTATTGCCATATACCGGGCACAGTAATTTACACACATTTAACTTACACCGGTTTCTAATCACTGTATTCTTCATTCGGTCAGCAAGGGTGACTCTACATATACTTCGTAAAGAGCGCATTTTCACAGCATTCACTCTACTTTTATGCTTCTTTTGCCTTACCCAAAATTCACTGGCATACATAACTTCTAAGTCTTCAGAATATCGATATTTGGTCGTAAGGAGTCGTCTATTAATCACTGATGTTTTAAGCAACTTTTTAACTCCCTCCTTCCCCCTGGTGATGCGTGGTGTGGGTTCAGACAATACCAACCCATATAAATCCCCTTTAATAACCCCCTGTGTTAGATATTTCGTGATTTTTTTCTACACGAGCTGCTTTCGAGCCTCGTGTGTTTATTGAACGATGACGACGACTTCGACGACTGTATATCACTTTGTAATGTCTTGTTAATTTGATGTTACTGCTATATTATTTAATGTCTATTTGAGTTCGGCAAATTAATTGCGAAAACAAACAAATTGCAATTAAACTCTGATTTTATCGCGGTTTAGTTTTGGATTTTAAGTTCCCGACGTTTCGAGTACTCTACAGAGTCAGAGCTTATGGTCACAGAAGGGACTCAGGCGTTTGATGTCTAAACGACATTGTTATTACGGAGAACCTTAGTGGACTTTATTTAATTATTGCAATTAAAATTTCAGTTTAATAATCCTACAATTCAATATATCTACAATTTTACCACTCCCGCTCAGGGAATAGAGGCGTAAGATTAGTTTATACGTACCTAATTTAAATTACAATAGGTCCAAAATAAAAACAACCAAAAATCAACCGTGTCCACACACGGCGCGGTAAAACAATGCAGGTTTAAGTTGGCGGTAACGAGCTGCGAGCCAACTCAAAGCCTTAAAGAGAAAACAAGGGAGACGGCTAACAAAGTACTGCTTACGTAAGGGGGGTCTGTTTGTGACCCAACATCTTGTACATTAGTTGGATTAAGACTCTTTTACGGTGTTTTAGAAGGCTGGTGAATTATTTTTAAAGGTCTCATGTTTTCGTTTGTATAATGATAATGACCTTTATGCTTTTTTGATAAACGGAAATCGTTTATAGAATACCCGCTCGTCATTGGCGAAAGCGAGGGGTTATGCCGAGACTCACACCAACTAAACCCCCACCGTGCTCCAGCTCGACGCTGTGGCTCGGGAATTTTACAGTAACGCGTGGGGACTTGCCAGTGCACGTAATAACCTTCCACAGTAGGCTGGCCCGGTATCATGGGGTTCGAAGTTTGTTTTAAATTATGCAAATTACAAAATTACAATTGTAAAGTACCTATACAATTAGAAACGTCATCAGTATATGATTACATATACAAACTAGTTTCTATATTGTTTCGAATTTTCTTCAGAGTAAGTTTGAGGTCACATAAGAAGAACCAAAACTACAACGATATTGTGTATACTATACGTCCTTATATCAATATTTGGGGACCTTGTCAAGAAAATAGGTGACGTATAAACAAGTTTTCAAGTTTCATATTCCATTGATTCATTATCTCGCGACTATACTGACCGTCCTTACACCAAAAATCTGGCAACCTTGTCGAGTAAATAGATGCCGTCTCGAACAGTATTTAAAGTTTATTTTCCATTGAAAGCTCTAATGGTGGTTTGTCTGTTTTCAGAGTGCGTCGGAGTCGTCGGCGGGCGCGGGCGGCGGGGGCACCTCCGGCGGCAGTGCCCGCGTGTCCTCTCGCTCCAGAGCCTCGGAGGAACCACACATTGGTCAGTACACTACTTCACCGTATGTCATTCACTAACAATCATATTCGGAACGTTGGTACCAGTTGAGGCGTTGTTTCTAGCGCGTTCTTGACTTCTTTTTATAGATAGACAATCCGGACTTCATGTATATTATTTACGTAAATCTAAGAACCCAATGGGTAGACATTATTTTTATATTATTCAACATCCTTTAAAGAATATTTTGTCTTGCAATGGAAACACTCCTTAATCGCCACGACGAACAGGATTGTGCTGCCCGTATCCAGTATTTTATTGCAACCATAAGCTCCATTGATGGATCCTAAAGTGCACTATTCCTCCAGCTCTTTGTTCGAGACTTGTTCATTCCCGTACCCACGTTTATACATCTTTGTCGCGCTCTATAGTTTTATACCATAAGCTTGCAAACTTCGCTAAAACGACCCAACGTTCCGAAAACGCTTTCGTATTACTAACACTAACTTCACGCATGCACCTTTAGGCTCATTCATTCAGCGGCGTGGTTCATTCCTTCACCAACCATTCCTGCTGCCAGAGTCCGTGAGTTCCGCTGAGAGACATCAAAGAGTTTGTCGTCCTTGATGTCTCTCAGTGGAATTCATTGACTTCAGTATTCTACGAAGAATCATTGAAGACTTTCATCGAGAAACGGTTGACCATGAAGGAGAAATAGTAAAAATTTGACAGATTTGAGGAGAAGAGGAAACCAGTTTGAGATTCTGAATGCTGATATCTTGAAGAATCCTGCATATCTGATAGCGTTTTATTTCGGGTCAATATGAAATAATTAGTTTAGATTCATAAGTGATACATTTGTATCACAATGGTTGAATATGTGTTTGATACTGCAAAACATATATTTCTATCTCCGTCTGATAACCCATATGCTATATTTTTCCATAGAAGCAACATCGTAGCTAAGGCTATTCTGCACCCCCAAAAAGTATGGTTTGTTTAAAGTTATGGGCCTCATAGTGCGCCATCTTGAAGTTTCGCTCCTGGCCAGGCGCCAGCTTACGAGGGAGCGGGTCTAACATCACGTCCCACCAAATATATTTGATCTACGATTTTATTCCGTATGCACTATTTCATGTTCCAAGATATGCTTGACATTAAGTTAGTTCCTAGCTAAATATAAACCCAGATTGTTTATGTTTACAGGAAAGTATAAGCTTCTAAAAACAATCGGCAAAGGCAACTTCGCGAAGGTGAAACTAGCGAAGCACGTCCCCACGGGCAAGGAGGTGGCGATCAAGATTATAGACAAGACGCAACTTAATCCTGGCTCCCTGCAGAAACTGTTCAGAGAGGTATGTGAATCAGTTTTAACAGCTACTATAAAAAAGGAGCAGAATAGCTTAAAAAAGAAACCCCCGCCGCTTTTTTTTGTAACAAGTCAGGAGCAACTGCGTTAGATAAAAAATTAAATGAAAAAATATCTTTTTGAAAACAAGTTTTTATAACAAAATCACAACGTAGATATCTTGCTTAGTTCAGGAGTTCCTATGGCTTACTTTCGGCTCCATCATCAGACCTTGGGAACCAAACGTGTCTTAAGTACTAGTCAAGACAAATCCAACAGGCCCAAACATGGTAAGCTTATATTGAGTAGTCGGGTAGTTCCATTGGCCACCTTTTGGCTTCATCATCAGGCCCTGAACACCATCTAGTTATAAAGTACTCGTCAACACCAATCTAACAAGCCTAAACACGAGGGGGTTATTTTGTATAGTTCACATGTTCCTAAGGTCACCTTCCGACTCCATCATCAGACCAGCTCCAACTTAAATAAAAGCTTGTGAAAAGCAGAAGATAAACTTACAGCGTTTAATACGTACAGTATAAAGCCGGGTATTGTCACGATTTTTGGGAAGACTTGTCCAGCAGTGGATGTCTTTTGGATGATTATGATGAAAATATGTTTAATAGAGGCTCTCATAGTGTTGAAAGACCGCTGTATTCGTAGTGATCGCCGAAGCTGTACTGTGCCAGTTGGAGATGGACTACCGCTTTTATTAGCATTCCGTGTTTCTGAAGGCACATCCGTTCATTCCACGTAATGTAATAGTTGTCCAGCCAAATTGGAACCCTAATATGTTTTTTTGTTTTCTTTTTGTTTTTTCTTTTTGGCCTAAAATGTTCTAAATGGTGGTTACCTTTCCCTTCCTCCGAGGATCTGATCATACGTTTATTACTACAGTCGTAAGTAAAATAAACAATTGTGTATTTCCAGGTACGGATAATGAAAATGCTGGACCATCCAAACATCGTAAAGTTGTTCCAAGTTATTGAGACTGAGAAGACACTCTACCTCGTCATGGAGTACGCGTCGGGAGGCGAGGTGAGACTCATGATCTTTATTATTTTCCTTATTTGCATGGGTAGTATCCGTAAAGGATACCCGTAGGCCTCTGGGAAATATTTGTTAGAAGGTGCTCTTTTACTCTCTGGAGAATATCTGTCAAAAGTATCCGTAAATAGCTGGAGCATATCCTTGAAAGGAAAGCCGTTTGCCTTTAGGGAATATCCGTCACAGGATGACCATAAACCTCTAATTATCCATCAGTTGATAATTGTTAAATGGTCTTTTGTCCCAGCATTCAGAGGAAATAGGAATGAGAGCTGTGTAACTAACTTATATTTTAACTGCCTCGTTGGTCTTGCTGATGAGATAACTGCGATATCTTGATATTTAGCTGCCTGGATGGTCTGCTGTTGGAGATCATGAGGTCTCGTGCTCGGATCCTTTGCGTTTTTCTTATCCAAAAATTGTCACTAGCAGACTTTGGAATACTTGCTGAATCCCGATTTGGGGAATATTTCCATAGGCATTACAGGCATGACGCTTTTTCATTTTTTTTTATATTTGTTTCCAGGTGTTTGACTACCTAGTTCTCCACGGACGCATGAAGGAGAAGGAAGCACGCGCTAAGTTCAGACAGATCGTTTCGGCAGTACAGTACTGCCACCAGAAGAGAATTATACACAGAGATCTCAAGGTAAACACCATTTATTCGTAACACTTCTGGCCGTAGACTGTAACTATTTGCAAGAGGCTCAGGAAATCCCATGGTCGTGGAGTGTGGCTATAGGCCTTGAATCGCCCTTCTACCAAGAATTTCTGTCTGGATGTTCTCAGTAAAACCATGTTCGAATAAGTTGGCAGGTGGTAAAATTAAATTACCATGAATTTTGACTTATAAAACTAGATAGTCTGCCCAGTCCCATTCGAAAGTTTGGTGTCTTTCTCCACAAGAGAACCCATGCCTCCTGAGAACCCTCAAAGTGAAAACTCGACAAGAAAATGAGATGAGAGAGAGCTTTAATTAGAAGACTATAGAAATGTCAATTTTTAAGTCCGTTACACAGACCACTCTTCATTTAAACTTTGTTCGCACTAATAATTCGATGAGAAAGTAGAAATAAATATCCATTATCGACCTCATGACTCAATAATCATGTTCTTTTCCAGGCGGAAAACCTTTTGTTGGACGGCGAGATGAACATAAAGATCGCGGATTTCGGCTTCTCGAACGAGTTCACGCCGGGCGCTAAGCTCGACACGTTCTGCGGTAGCCCGCCTTACGCCGCACCAGAGCTCTTCCAGGGTAAGCAGATGGGATAGCTAAGCATCCTTTTATGAAAGCCCGGTTTGTCAAAAGATTTCGATAACGAAAGTATTACTGTTCCTCGCCTACGGTGTAAGGAAATGTAGCGGTATTTTCATTAGATACCCGAACTTCATGACTCGAAATAGCAGAAGATCGACATTATGGAAAGTTAAAGGGGAGGACTTTGCCCAGTAGGGCTAGCACGAGCGTTAAGAATTATTGTGGTCGGAAAAAAACAGATAATTGTTAGTGAATAAGCCGACAGTAACACACGACGTCGTCAATACAATATTGACAACGTCAATACAATATGATTCTTGAAAGAAGTTCCTTCGTGTCAAACTTTTGTCACGGCATGCTATGTTAACTTGTAAGACGTACCGGTCACGCCTAGGGCAACAAATCCGTGACAATCTTGTCTTGCCGCCTGTGCTAGCCCTATAGGCGTGGGTCTGTAAAACAGGCCAGTAAAAAAAAAAGTGTAATTTCACTGGCCGTATTTCTTGCTCGTGGATGTGAAGTGGACTGGCCCCATACAAGATGGGCTGGTGACCTGGTGAAGGTTACAGGTAACAGCTGGATGCATACAAGCACAAAGTAGGTCGTCGTGGGGATTTTTGGCAGGGGAGGAGGGGTTATTCTGCGGTGGGCGACTTTTGGCGAAAGATAGATTATTGTTTTGCACGTTTGTGTCCCAGGCAAGAAGTACGACGGCCCCGAGGTGGACGTGTGGTCGCTGGGCGTGATCCTGTACACGCTAGTCTCAGGTTCGCTGCCCTTCGACGGCTCCACTCTACGCGAGCTGCGCGAGCGAGTGCTGCGCGGCAAGTACCGGTAAGGACGATACGCTAACAATACATATGCGATGAGATTGGGCCGCCAACGACTCTTATGTCGTTTAACAAATTAGCACGTTAACGGCAACACACACGATGAGATGAACCGGTAACAACACTACATCGCTACAACACTGGGTCGCGCTACAGGATTGGGATATCAAGATTAAGACAGTGTCTTAATACAACACACACGCGTTCAGATTAGAATGCTAACAACATACTCGCGTTGCGATTAGTCGGCCTATAATATACGCGCGTTGAGATTGAGACGCTAATAACACACATGCGTTGAGATTAGGACGCTAACAATATACTCGCGTTGAAATGAGGCGGCCAATATTACACACGCGTTAAGATTGAGACGCTAATATCACACACGCGTTGAGATTAGGACGCTAATAACATACTCGCGTTGAGACGAGGCGGCTAATAATACATACGCGTTGAGATTAAGACGCCAACAATACACACGCATTGAGATTAATCTATCTATCTATCTATAACCTCACGCCAGATCCCTTGCGGGGTAGGCAGAGAGTACAGAGTATTGAGATTAAGATGTCAATAATACACACTCGTTAAGATAAAGACTCTAATAATACACACGCGTTAAGTTTAGGACGCCAATAACACACCCGTGTTCAGATTAAAACGCTAATAAAACACTTGCGTTAAGATTAAGATGCCAATAATACACACGCGATTAGATTAAGACGCTAATAATACACACGCGTTGTGTTTAGGCCGTCAACAATACTAGGCTGCTCGACAATATTAAGCCGCCAACAATTACCCAGTATTGTTGGCGTTGGCTTATAATAAAATTTATATCTCAAAATTTTTCATTTCTTATAATGATATGTATAGGTCTGGGATCTGGTCTCTAGTCGTTAGTAGAAAAATCAACCAATATTCCCCGCAGAATACCGTTCTACATGTCGACGGACTGCGAGAACCTGCTGAAGAAGTTCCTGGTGCTGAACCCCGCGAAGCGCGCGTCTCTGGAGAGCATCATGCGGGACAAGTGGATGAACACCGGCTACGAGGATGACGAGCTCCGACCCTACGTGGAGCCTCAGCAGGACTTCAAGGACCATAAGCGGATAGGTGAGAATACCATTTATTGGTATCTATATATTATTACGCCAGATCCCTCGCGGGGTTGGCAGGGAGTACAGAGTTCCAACGGGTTCTTTCCTGACACACCTCTAGCTTCCTCCACTCTCATAGTTCGTCTCATACACGCTCGCCGGTTACGGAGACTATTGACTTGCCCTTCAGATAGGACACGGTCTATTTAGAACAATGACATAATAAATATGATATTATAATCACCACTGGAGCAATGACGTAATAAATAAATATGGACATGAAATGTTTGTCTATTTGGGAATAATCTGAGGAAAAAACTTGCGGCTAGTCCGCCATTTTAACCGCCCAGGCGTTAGCATGGTTACACAAACATATTGCTACTAGCTGTACCCGCGACTTCGCCCGCGTGGAAAAGTGTCTTTGGGTAGCATTTTTAATTATTTAGACTAATTATTTTACAAATAAGACACACACGTATGAATACTTAAATGAGCTATTTGAAGTGTAGCACACTTAGTATATTTCCCCACCTACATTTCGCCGTACCAATGTTACATCAGAATAGCTCTAATATTTTGTCGCAAACTTTTAAAACATTCACATAAACCTTACATATTTCCATACAAACTTACATCCCCTATTCCCTATTGTTATTTCACACCCTTGAGGGTAAAACTTTTGCAAACTTTGAATGTCATATTTATTTATATCGTTAATATAAAAAAAAGTTCGAAGCTTCTAGCTCTAAAAATGACGATACTTCCATACAACTTTTCATCTCCCTCTTTCAACCCGTTACAACCCCTTTTTCGCAAAAAGTAGCCTGTTCTTTCTCAGGCTCTAAACTATCTGTGTACCAAATTTCATTTAAATCGGTTCAGTAGTTTTGGCGTGAAAGCGCGACAGACAGACAGAGTTACTTTCGCATTTATAATATTATTAAATTGCTATAATAGTTATTGCTATACGTTGCTATATTATACCTAATATATATCTCTCGTCTCGTCTTACTATTTTGATGATTCATAAATACTGTAATGGTTTACATGAATAAAAATAATATTCTGATTCTGATGTCTATATACAGTATATCTTCGGTCAAAACGATATGAATTTGTATGACCGACCGCCATGTTAACCGACCGATTGGACCCAATACTGGCACGTTATTTTCGGTGTTTTGGCATGTCCATATATATTACGTCATTGAACTGGAACATGGATATGTTATTTGTACTAGGGTAAGGTAATATCTATAGATTATTATCTGAAAAAGGGCCTGGAAAATAAGAGCGCAAGTATGTGTGTGCAACCTTGTTTACAAATCTTATAGGTCAAGCAAGGTGTTGTGTTTTGCATTGAATTCAGGGCCTCAACTCTGCTATTTTTACGTAATTTGTCATTATTACAGGCTGTAATAACCATTTTATTGATATCGTGCCCAAAGTTGGTACTCTATTACATTATCAGTAGTATTGTTAAATATTACGATATAAAAAGACGAACATTGCATTTAAGTTGTCAAAAAAACCGGTGAAAATCATAACAGAGTACCGAAAAACAAACAATTAAATTGTTACCCGATTACCAAATAACAACATTTTTTATTTTTTTCAAGTATGCCTATGGAAACCTATAATTACACTTAGCTTTAGCCATAGACACTATTTACCCATATATATTTACCAAATGTGTCAAAAATCATCAACTTTAATTTCAATGAACCACATTTTATTTAAAATAGCAAAAGCAGAGTTAAGCCCCAGGATTCAATCCCATATGATTATTACCGTTTAATATATAGCACAATTGCTGTGCTTTTACCATAACACTTTCGCTGATAACTTTACGCTGATATAAAATTATTTGGCTACATATACTAATATGCTAAGATCATGGTTTTTTTTATATTTCATGCGAACTATCGGCACAGCGCAAGTTGGTACGTGACATCACTATGCGGCATTTTATGTATTATTAGATCATAGGGGAGGGTTATGTATTTGTATAAAATAAAATTCTGTCTTGTTATTAGGTGTATAAACAAAAAAAAATTAATTAAATGCTAGGTCCGCGAAGCTATGACAGGTTTTATAAAAAGAAGATGTATTATTTAAAGTGAGACTTAAATAAGATCTTGTAAAATTATGTATACAATTATTTGACACATTTTTAAATTACTCAAATTATATCGGCTACAACATACATTGTGCTAAGCTTCATTTATTTGATGTTACGACGAGACAGAATTATATTAATAACATTATAATTTGGAAAATTTTGTATTTAAATTAGTAATATAATATTCACTATTACATATCAATACCTGCATATAGGTATATATTTGTGTAAATATTATTTAAATTAATATATGCTAATTACTGACATCGGCACAAGGATGAAATAACATTTTTTATTACGTACTTATGCAGATGGTACAGAATTACTACAGGTTCGCTTACAGACATCCCTGGCTTCTTCCACTCTCATAGTTAGCCTCTCATTTCATCATCCTCATCAGCCCGTGTCAGTCCACTGCTGGACGTAGGCCTCTCCCATGGCACACCACTGAGCTCGATTTTCAGCTCTCCTTCTCCAATCCCTGCCCGCTGCCTTACGAATATCGTCGCCCCACCTAGCTACAGGGCGCCCTATACTACGTTTGCCGACACGCGGTCTCCACTCAAGCCTCTCATTTAATATTATATTTTTTTTTGTTGTCTTAGTTTGTTTACAAATATAAAAATTCACATACATAAACACCCAGACCGTTACATATGTCTATAGGCCACACAAAGATTTATCCCGAATGGACAAACAACGTCTTCTTGATAGTATTTCACGGCCACTGCGAGCTTTAGCATGCTGAAGTTAGTATAAAAAACAAATGTGCAAGGAGTGCTAAGCATGTGAAACTAATACTTTTTTTAAACCTAGCCCGATACTAGGTTTTATTCCTGTGTCGTGGGTGCGTTTACAAACATGAAAATTCACATACACAAATACCCAGACCGGAACAAATATTTGTGGATCACACAGAGACTTGTCCTTGACTTGTTGTTGTCAGTTGACACAGTGGGCGGAGCGGCTTAAGCTCTTAACCACTGCGCTAAATCGTCGTCGCATACTGAAAATATATTTAATGGTATTGTTTTATATTTAATTATTTCTAATGCCACTGCTTTGTTTTAAGTGTGTATTCGTGTTTATTGGCATATATTTCTTCTTCCTAATAATGTCTCTAATATATTTGTTGTTGTGTTCGACAGAGGCACTCGTGTGTTTGGGCTACAACAGGCAAGAGATCGAATACTCACTGGCCGAGGCGAAGTACGACGACGTGTTTGCGACGTATCTCTTACTCGGCAGGAAAAGTACTGATGTAAGTCACTTCAACCATTTATTATATATAACATTTTATTTCTTTTTAGGGTTCCGTACCTCAGTCGATAAAAACGGAACCTTGGCCCTCTACCTGTCCGACGGTTAAGACCGTTTTTCTCAGGAAGTCGGTAGAAGTAAGGTTGATATTTTTGTTAAATTCTAAGGCCTACAACACCTTGGCGGTGTAAAATAAATATGCTTCTAAGTCAATGCAATCAAAATATATGTTATGGTACGTGTTGATTTTAATCATGAGATTTGGTAAGAATCACGATTTTACAGTAGTAAAGGGGGAAAAAACGAATATTGTAGTTATATCACAATTCTCGGTCTGAGTGGAGGCCCGTGGCCAACAGTGGGACAGTTTCTTAACAGGGCTAATATTATCTCTCCTTAAATTCAATGAACCATCACAATAACGACATCTATTGACGCTTGTACGGAACACTGAGAGCGCAAATTCTACTCGCACTTGTCAAACAAATCTAACACGGTACACCTGACCTATTGAAATGAATTTTTCCAACCTCTCCTGTATTCTTTCAAATTAAATTTGTTGCGGGTTCTAAGATTTAAACTCTCCCCTGGATACCCCATGGTTCAAACCTGGGTGTCATCTATGGGGATCATTGTGGATCCTGGCTTACAGGAGTTACAGTGGTGGGAATCTGGTTCCACAGAAATGACATTCCGAAGTGGTCTTCCTCTAACGTCACGTCATGTTACATCTTTGTTACTTTTCTGACAATTTATAAATACTTTGATCGTTAATATGAATATAAAATTCGGATTCTGATTTTGTGTGCTTTAAAAGTTCAAATGAAGATTTTTGTTATTTTGACAAGCTTTTATTCTGTCTGTTTGTCTTTCCGGTTCAAATCTTGTGATCTATTTTTCAAGCACCTGCGGTTATCCGATTGAGCTGAAATTTGTCATACTTATATAAGTTCAGTAACAATGCAATAGTATGGTGCTGATCTGATGATGGAGTCGGAAGGTGGCCATGAGAACATGTCAATTACACAACATAACCACCTTGTGTGTAGGCTTGTTAGATTGGTATTAGCAAGTACTATCCAGCCAGATGATCTTCAGGGTCTGATGATAAAGAGGAAAGGTGGCCAAGGGAACCACCCAACTACTTAACACAATCTCGCCGTGTTTGGGTTCGTTAGATTTGTCTTGACGAGTTTTGTAGACCCGGATGGTGTCCAGGGTCTGATGATGAAGCCGGAGGTTGGCCAACGGAACTCCCCAACTACTTAGCATAACTCTGTCGTGTTTGGGCTCGTTGGATTTGTCTTGATAAGTATCATAGTCCTTGTCTCTGTATAAAAGCTTGTTTTTAAAAAGATCTTTTGAAATTAAAATTGTTTTTCTAGCCGGAATCGGATGGCAGTCGGTCCGGCTCGTCGCTATCGTTGCGGACAGCGGCGGCCGGCAACCAACCGACGCAGTCGCAACAAACGAACGCCCATTCAGGTATTTTATCATATATTGTAATCCTCTTTCTTTTTTAGAAGTCTAGATTCTTATGTGTTTAGGATGCATACAGATTCGGAGATTGATGATGCCGCATGAATTGTGTCCCAAATTTTTTATGAGGTTTGAATATTTTAGAGTGGCCGTGTAGAATTCACCTTTACATGTTACATTAACATATTTTGATAAAGGTATTGTCATTAATGTTATAACGTTATGTAGAAGAATGATAATAATAAAACGCACATAAGACCTGAAACAAGTAATACTCATTAAAAACATTTACGGTGATATCAGGAACCATAAAAAATCGGCTGTTTCATACATTTCGGTGTATTGGGTTGCCATTTTGTATGAAAACGCTTATTTTTTTATTTCCAATGAAAATGAAAAAATACATTTCTGTGTATTTTTATCCGAAGTCGATTAAACATACAACTGCAGAGTATAGAAGTGAGAAATAATACACCATGCGAGGCCCAAAGTGTACCACCACATCTCAGCAACGTATTAAATACACCGTCACGCCTATATTCCCCAAGCGGGGGTGGCAGAGGTGTAATAAGTACACCCACGTTTCGCCGACGATGTTAGGTCCCATGTAATAGGGGGCGAGCCTATTGCCATATACTGGGCATAATTCCAGACTCTAGACTCATGGTTTTTCGTTAGAAAATCTACATTTGTCCAACCTAGGATTTGAACCCAGGACCTCGTGATCACAAAGCGATGTGCTTTGCCACTAGACCAACGAGGCAGTCTAACGTATTAAATGTTTGTGTTATTTATATAATTTTTAAGAAGGAAATGAATACTGAGTTCTTAGATTTACGCGAATATTACACATGAAATATAACTATTATTCGAATTTTATCGCGGTTTTATATTTGATTTTTAAGTTCCCGACGTTTCGAGTGCTTTGCAGCACCCATGGTCACGGGAGGGGCTGAGGTGTTAGACGTCCAAAATGCATAGTTGTTCCGGGGTACCCTCAAACATCTAACACCTCCGACCTTCCTTCCTTTGATCTGTATGCATTCTACATAATTTGTCTCTCTGTTAAGTGTTTAGGTACGAATGTTAGTGTCGTTATGCACTGTCGGTTCTGTCTCTCCCCTTTTCGTTAGTCCCTTCGGTTCTCTGTGAATGTACGCTTGGTATTGCAGTCGTTCATCACATTTCAATGTATTTATGTTTAAAACCTCCTATTTATTAGGGGATAAATATCTCGCGATATGGATCGGAGTCGGGTGAAGTCGAGTGACATGGGGCGACGTAGGACGTCAATGTCGACTTGTAGCTTTTGTTGGAGAACAAAAATCTGAAGAACGATATATGGAACATCTTTGAGTAAATAATAATATTAATATATAATATTAGCCCTATTAAGAAACTGTCCCACTGTACACGGGCCTTCTCTCAAACTGAGAATGTTTACGCCATAGTCCACCACGCTGGCCCAGTGCGGGTTGGCGAACTTCACACACCTTCGAAAAAATCTTAGGCATGCAGGTTTTCTTCACGATGTTTTCCGTCACCGTTAAAGCAAGTAATAGTTAATTTTAAATATGCTTTCGAAAAGACAGAGGTGCGTGCCTGGGTTTGAACTCGAGACCTCTGACTTTGCAGTCCAACGGTCTAACCACTAGGCTATTGCTGCTGCTGCATCTTTGAGTGACATGTTGCAACCGACTAAATAAGATGACGAGCGGCATCGCCCGACAAATGTCTGGCGGCTAATGTCGTCCACATCTATCTAGTTGGTCGCAGCAGGTCGCCCGAAGAGCTCCCTTACATGGTTCGTCCATATTCTAAGGGTAGCATACGTCTACACTCGGAGACTTTTGTTCTTGAACAAAAGTGTCGGCGTGACTTCGCGCAATGTCGCCAGACTTGCCAGGTGACGTCGTCCGACGTCGGTCGACGTTACTTCGTCCCCTAATGTATAAGAGACTTATTTGTCATTTGTATTACGACGTTACGTTTGAACGGGAGTCGACATTGTGTAACGGCTTAAGGTATATGTCGAAGGCAGAAAGTATCCGGCTTGTCGGAATGCGACCAGGGCGTGTACCACAATCTTTTTTACAAAGCTGTAGTATCTTACTTTACTGTAAGAAAGAGATCTGCATAAGAGGAATTTATAGCTGTCTCTTTTCCACGGCAAAGTAAGAGTAAAATAGTTTTGCTGAAGGTGGTAACTCCCCAGGAATGTAGGATAAAATTGTTAGTTAAGGTTGATACAGATATTGAGCGCCATGCGACATAGTACATGTGTGTGATTAATAAATGAATCTGCGAACATTTTATTGTTGCATATATCGTAATTATTTTTCCTTGTATTAATTTTAGATAATATTGAATTTTATTATTTGACATATTTATTCATAAAATACCTTAGGTGCATGATGATACATTGTGATCATAAGTTTGCTTTCGACATAAACACATATTTATTTGACCAATTTAATATGAAGAATTTAGGTATGAAAACGGAAATGTAATTATGGCGGTATGTTAGCAATCTTCAATGCATAGTTTTAAGTCGAAACAGCTGTACATAGAGCAATATATTTGCTAAAATAAATACTATTATCTACGTATTCTAAGTATGAAATGCTATATTATACATAAATCGTACAATATTTTGTCATTTTTCACAATATTATCCTGATAATTTACGAAGGTTATCGGACTATAATAGGAAGCTTAATAAGCTTAGGTTTATAATACTGGGCGCTTAGCTTTACTCTAACTTGGTATCATAATCATTTTACGTCAATGAAAGCGTCTGACGCGTTTCATTTATATCGTCCGGATAAAAATATATGACTATATTGCATTTTTGTGGCGTGTCCTAATATTTTTAAAATATTGACGTAATTATCTATTCATTTCTATTATTATATGATTAAATTAACATATAATTTGATGAGAGATGCATTGTATGTCATATTTAATTCCAATTAATTAGGTTCATTTATAATATTGCTTTTTATTATTATTATTGTGTATTGTGTGCTTCTATTAAGTATTGCAAACCGATCACAGACGTTGTTTATGAACGAATTTTTCGATTCTTTATCGATTCGAAAATGAGAGAGTCCGACCTTTAAATTGAGAAATCAATTTTCGAAAGCCGTTCCATTAATTTGGCAATTGTACTAACAAATGGGTATAACTGACGAATGAAATCATGGAAATATCATTCATCGTTCAACGAAGCCATTTTATATTCAGAACTAATTTCAAGGTTCCATTTAATTTACATTACTATTAAATTTATTAACCAGAAATAGAGATCCCGCTAATATTTGTACGGCTAAAACGCCATATATGAATACGAGAATTGATTTGTATTTAAAGTCTACAAAAATATAACAATAAGATGAGATTTTAGTTACTAGATTAAATCACAAAATATTCACGACGAATTTCACTCGTATTAAAAATACACAACCCAGAGTCCGTCGAGAACAGGAATAGTTAACAAAATAGCATCATACAAATAGAAAGTTAGGGTAGATACAGATACTGTGTATTGTGATAGGGCGGTAATAGTGTCTTGAAAATAGAATAATGGGGTAGTTAAAAAAAAGACTAGTTCAGGAGTGAAACAGAAAAACAGGCTAGCAAGAATGGTTATGCCAAAATAGTGTCCTGTTACTAGAAAGTTGGGGTGGGCTAGCAAAAAAATAGAGGAAAAAATTGTGTCTTGAAAGTAGAAAGTTAGGGTCGACACATATGTCGTGCGTTGTGATCGAACGTCAATAGTGTCTCATAAGTAGAAAGTTAGGGTCGACACAGATACCGCGCGTTGTGATCGGGCGTGCATGCACTAACGCGTGTGGGGGCTGTAGGCGCGGGCGGCGGTGCGGGCGGGTCCCCGTCGCACCGCGGCGTGCAGCGCAGCATCTCCGCCTCCGCGCGGCCCGCCGCCAGCCGCCGCGCCAGCTCCGGCGCTGAGGTGCTGCGGACGCAAGGTAACGCAATATGCGGACGCGGGACACGTGCCGATGTGGCGCATCATGATCTTTTGAGATACGCGATAGATTTTTATTTGATAAGTGGTAGGTTCGATTGGGAGTTTGGGAAATAAGTACCTCTTGTAATTTGTTAACGATTGGGGGATAACGGGGTAAATCGTCCACTGCAGGGCAAACCCCCTACCCTTTGTACTGTAAGCATCCAGTTTTTGCACGCGACCTTCATCAGATTAGGCCCTTTTTTGGAGACATTCCAAAACCATAACTTGAATTAAAAGTCGCCGACGAATCATTTGAATAACAATTATTAAATTGAACTTTATGTTACATTTGAGAATATTAATCTTTTGCGTCAGTTTTAATTTGAATTGAAAGACTATTCTTTATTAGGTTCAAAATGAATAATATTTTTTTAAATCATGATGCGTCGTATTGTTACGAAACTTTATATAAACAGCCGCGTATTATACACAAGTACTATTTATATTGGTTGCTTTATAATTTAAGTCACACTGTAAATAAATACAAATTTATAAGTATTCTAATCATAATCTCATCTTTAGATTCCAGTATTATTAGTATTAGTAATCAATAGAACTGTTTAGAACTTAGCAGGTTGTTCATTATATTTTATAAGCACGCACATATAATATTTATATATGTTTTATAGTACGGCAAATAAGTTAGATTTGTTATTGTATTTTTTTTTTATTTACAAAAAAGGACAGTATTTCATATTGTTAACACATCATTATGTCACATTTTACTTAAACATTAAAGAATGTAGCTTAGTGTCTGGAAAATAAGTCACATTTATATACCAAACATGGTACTATGGGTATTTTGTATGTTGAATGACTATATTAATATGTTGAATATTTTGTCCTTATATGTCGCTTTATGTGTTTAGTACAATCATCGTTACTAACTGGAACATACATATACAAACATTATAATGAATTCGCGCCACAAAAACTTATGTACGAACAAAAAAAACAACTTTAATTTAGTTTATTTGTGATTCTGCTAAGGATTATCATATCACTATTTTTTTATGTGATACATTAATCCAATTTGAGCTTGTGTTCGATTATTTAAAATGTCGTTTTTACTTGAAACGAACTGTCAAAAATCGTCATAACTTTAACTTAACTCATTTATACATTCACTTTCACCAATTAATTCTCATGTTTACATCACTTATTAATTTGCTTTGCACCTTACACTATGTAGTACTATTGATGTTGTGTCAGTGAATTTTTTTACAAATATGTATACAGTCGCCGTCATTAGGATGTATACATTCCGTAACTTTAAAATTATATATTTGTCAACTTGTATTACAATCATGTATACATTTTCAATACCATTATTTTATTGTAATTCTGCAAATGATTATGGCACAAGTTGATGTTAACAAAGTCATGAAATGTATACATCATAGTTTAGGCGACTACGCCTATGTACAGTATTAAGAAGTTGAGTATGTGATAATACTAGTCAACATGTCATACCGCTCTTAACATTTGGATGGGAATTTAAGCCTACTCAAGAGAGTTGTAATGTCAATAGACATACTTCTTATTACTGTATTGCTAGGGGTTTAGATAAAATACATTAAAATAGACCTACTGCAAAAATATGTCGAACAATGTATGGAATTTACAGTTTTTTTATTAAAAAAAATAAATAATCCTGTCATTCTCATACATTTTGACCATATTTTTTCTCCCTTGCACTTATAAGCCTTACTTATGAGTAAAAATTAAATGTAAACAGTTATATGGCTTCGTCTGTCATAAGTCTTGGTAAACTTACCTAAGTCCGGTGGTTTTCGTTGGTGTCTTCATTAAAATATTGTTTGTGTATAAATTGTATTGTATGTGTTTTGATGTGTTGCAGTTGGCACTACGACGACAGCAGCGAACAATACCACCTCCACGGCGACCACAACCACTTCCAATTTCAAAAGACAGGTCAGTGAATATATATTGGAATTGGGTGGCCTTTTTTTTTTGCTGCGTTATTGCTGCTTCGCGTTTTGGCGACTTTTCTAGATCGTTGTATCAAAGTCGCGCGTGTTTTCGATTGTGCATCGTTAGAATGTATGCTACATAAAACCATTGTCGCTGCGCTTAGCTTTTAAAAAAAAGGGTGTGGCGGTGTCGGAGCACTCAGCCGTTGGTTTTACCGTGAAACGTCTATGTCAGCAAGTCGCTTTTAGAGTTAATAAAGATTGATAGAAAGGAACGAGAGTGCCGGGTTCGGTCATTCTACGCAGTCCCCCTCCCCCACCGCCCCTCCCCGCTCCGACGCAAATTCAAACCCATGACAGTCAGTTGACTATATAAGTAAATAAATAAATTCATGTTTCTAAGATTTATAGTTTTGCAAAAATATTAAGTTAAGATGATGTAGACCTTTTTTGACCTGTACTCCTATGTTTCGGTGTGATTTTAAAGACTTTTCACGTCAAAACAAAAATTTAACACCGTCACGTCCACACCCACGTCTCGCCGACGACTTTATATCCCAATATGGTGACTGAGTGTATTCCTATTACATCGAACACAACTCTGCAGGATTTTGCATAGAAAAACCACATTTTGAACGCAGAACCTCGTGATAGCTACGCGCATTATTTGCCCTAAAACTTACGATTAAATATTGTAAAAGTTAAATCGCACGATATCGAGCTTTCGAGACACGATCTAATTCTAAAACCATTATTTGTGTTTGTTGACCCTTAAATATAAATATATTGCCTTCTCATTACTGTAACAAAAATGGAAATGCGGGTGAAAAGCAGCCATATTGGAGTTCTTTAAAATTATGTTTGTTTTTGCAGTGACATTGTGTTTTAAAATTGTTACAAGTTTTAGGTGGAGTAAATATATTTGGCTTGGTAGTAATAAAATTATATTATTTTACAGAACACAATTGATTCGGCGTCGATTAAAGAGAACACTGCGCGGATCGCCCAGATGCAGGTAGGTGTATATAATTTTTCTTATCACTTACTGATCACCTGGTACTTTCTTGTCCTAAAGTGTGAGTCAGGTGGTATCTTTTTAGACTGCGATAATTTTTAATTAAGTCTTTGCAAAAAATAAAAAAAATAATCTGCTTTACAATTTCTGATTCCAACGCGAAACGTTTAAGAACTTGTCAATAGAATTTACTAAAAAATATAAAGAACTTGCTGTTACCCGTGACATCGCCCGCGTGGATTTAACAAAAAATCTTTTTCTTAAATAAAAGTACCCTAAGTTTCTCCTTATAACCTATCTGCCAGTGAAATTCCCGTCAAAATCGGTCTAGCCGTGTCGGTGATTAACCGGAACAAACAGACAGACAGAAAATTGAAAAATTGTTTTTTTTTTTTACCTATTAAGTTAATTTATATTATATAATTTAAGTACCGTATATGCCTCCGTATGCATTTAGTTCGTTAGCAAAGTTCTTGTACAGGAGTTTTTTTATTTCATAACGTAGTTTTTTAGAAAATGATAAAATTTGTTTTAGCTGAGTTCGTTTATTTCAGAGCGCGCAGTCAATATACGCGTCCTTTAATATTCATTTCAAAGTAACTGCATCGCTACGGGTCGATCAGTGATCGGGTGATTTATTATAGAGGTAGCCTCCTAAGACTGCCTGACTGCCTCGTCGGTCTGGTGGCAAAGCGCATCGCTTTGTGATCACGAGGTCCTGGGTTCAAATCCTAGGTCGGACAAATGTAGTTTTTCTAACGAAAAATTCCCAGTATGAGTCCGGAGTCTGGAATTGTGCCCAGTATATGGCAATAGGCTCGCCCCCTATTACATGGGACCTAACATCGTCAGCGAAACGTGGGTGTACTCAGTACACCTCTGCCACCCCCTCTGGGGAATATAGGCGAGACGGTGTTTTTGTTTTTTTTTTTAACCTCCTAAGACTCGTCCTCTACGCTGCTTCTCGACAGATCTCGAATTCGCTGAATACTTCCGGTTAGAGCTCACGCCCGTGTGCGTGATTGATTTTCGGACCACTAGTACTAAGATGGCCAACTGTTCACAAAGTATGTTAACAGTGCTGACATTGTACGGTATTGGTCAGGTGCAGAGCACGAGCCGGCCGAGCAGCGCGCAGCCCAAGCTGGAGCCGCGCTCGCGCACGCTGACGGGCGGCGCGCGCCGCACGCAGCAGTTCGAGGCGCCGCCGCACGCGCCCAAGCTCTCGCCGCCGCACGACGCGCCCAGGTTAGTAGCATGCGCCCCGATCGTGCCGTGCTCGAGCCGATCCTGTGGTACTCAGTGTGGTACCTAGTGTCTGCTTTCACTGATCGTGCAGTACAAGTGCCACGCGTGCTGGTTGTACGGGGCTTAGTATTAGGCGTATGTTACACAATATGACAGTATCAGGTAAACTGTGTCACTTTGTACTGCGCGTTACATGGATCGTGCAATTTAGTGCCGTGCGTTCCTATTGTGTAGAATTATCGAATGGAATGATTGCGTGAGGCGTATAGTGCAACGCACACTAATCGTGCGACACTTAGTATTGCACGTACTGATCATGCAACACTTAATACTGCGAGCACTGATAATGCGTCACTTATGGCTCGTATTTAACTCAAGAATAGAGTTGCCTATTACCAGTAGAATTTTGACATAAATATCCATCAAAATAAAATTACAAATATCTATTGCAACCGGCCATTAGCGCAATACACACTGATCCTGCAGTTCTTAGTGCCACGCGTCACGGTAATTGTGCAGTACTTAGTATCGCGTATCATGTTGATCGTGCTACGCGCAATGATCGGGCGGCACTTAGCATCGCGCTGTTGTGTTACCTTTGCAACTTTAGCATAACAGCGCGCACAATACTTATTTGATCATATGGCATTTTAGTGCCGTGCGCTAAATACTTACTGATCAAGTATCACTTTTGATGTTATAACATTATTGCAGGCTAGTTGATACGTCGTAAGTATTTTTTTGTTTAATTCGTTTAAAGGATTTGTTCATGAAGTATTTTAATGTCTTTTTATGAGGAGCATATTGTTAAAGGGTTTGTCTAGATTTTTTTTTGATTTAGCAGTAAACATTTATAAAAGCCTTTATGTAATCAATACGGGGACACTAGTGCTACTATTTGTCCTTTTTGCATTATCAAGTACTTAGCTAATGCACGCATCAATACTTTGAACAAATATTTTCTACTGATCATGTGGTACTTCACTGTATGTATATTTTGAAAATATAAAAATATTACAATTTAGAATTTATTATATCTTGAACTATATTCTAGTATTTAAATATTTTATTTATATTTACTTCTATAAATGTATACTTCGTATAAATAACTTTCGGCATTAACTAGTACTATTTTTTTTAAAAAGAAACTTAATATAGTCCCTATTTATATCTCAAATGACAAACGTAATTTTTCCCCATATATATCTATGTATATTCAATATAACGTGTATATATATTTTCCGAAATCATAATCTCAACATATACATCATAAACAGTAGGATATACAGCATGTGCGGGACATATAACTAACAGCATGCATTTACACACCGCGCGGTTCAGCGCGCCGGCAGCGGACGCGAAAAACGGTACCGCCGGGGCCAGCAACGGAACCGCCACCTCGGGCTCCGCCCCCGGAAAGACGCACGTCAAAAGCGCCTCCATCTCGTCCGCCAGCGGAGCCCCACCGCTCGGGGCGGAGGCCCAACCCCACAACGCGTCCGCAAGGGACCTCGCGCAGCCTCGGCCGAGGTACAACCCAGCGAGACATGTGACACGTCCAACTTGAGTGTATATACCCTTTTGTAAATACTTATGGGATAACTAATCTGGATTGTGGTTTTTAAGGAATTATTTGGGTTGTAGTATCACTATGGTTAGTTGGTTTAGGCACTATGCAATTTTAAAATCGGTTCTAAATTATAAATATTTAAAAATCAATACGTCTTCTATATATACAAATACAAAGCGAAAGAGTTCTTTAAAGCAAAAACCTGTTGGAATTCTGTTCTTCCGGTACGGTATATCTCACAAGGAATCTCACTAGTTGAAATAAAGAGATCGCTAACACATTCATTTAGTGAAAATAATATCAGCATATACCGTCCCAGTGTTGGGCCTTCTGTCACAAATCGAGGTGAGAGAGATTAGGTCAAGCCGTTGGTCCCGGTTACTACATCTGGTAGTCGTTAAGCTGAGTTGGAAGTCCTTAAGGCGGTTTGATAAGTTCCAACAGCAGGTGGCCACGAACTTACCTCCACCAATCCTCACTGACTAGGTCCGCGATCTATTCTCTCTTGCCTTGATTTTGAGAGAAGGCTTTCGCCCAGCAGTGGGGACAGTATACGTTGATTTATTATTATATGGAGTGGATTTCTAAGACAGATTAGCAAGGGCTGCTACCTCAACGGTTGTCGCTACAGGAAAACTGTCTTAGAAGACTATCTTTAACATTTTGAGTCATTTTGATACAATGAGCAGTCAGCAAGAACAATTTACTTTTGTTGATGCCAGTCGATCGTGTTTCTTACACTTGTACAGCGTAGATCATTCACATACACGTTCTTACTAGGATCAAAAAACCTCTATTGGACCAACTGCGGTTGGTGTTCTAGAAAAAGTCAGAAATCGCATTAAACTATTCCCATAAATTTTGTAGGAAATCAACGTGGCTTTGATACCTTCTAAGACTGTTCTCTTGTAGATAAAACGGTCGAGGTAGCTGCCTTGATAGCTCATCTCAAAACTCCACCCTCTGTAAATTATAATTTTTCGGGCTTGCTTCGTTCTGAAACTGATGTATGGCTATGTCCCCAAATTGAGGCATATCCACTACTGACTCGACTTGCCAATCATGTCGTCGTGTCGAACAAAAAAATTCCTATAATCGAGTATTTTTAATTGGCATAAATAACCTTATCGTTGAGCACGAAAGTTGCAAATGGCATTTATTTTGTTTGGCATATGTAACTTTGTTCTATGGGACCATCGATATGTATTATGAACCACACACGCTGGTCCATAAAAGGAAGAGAATGACAGAACTTCTGCCTTGACACAATAATTCACAGTTGGACGTGTTATATATCCGATGCATTTACTAAAGGGGTATTTAATTGGCACACGATTATGTTTTCGCTTCACGCATTTTTTAATTTGTCGCTTAACGGACGGTTTTTTTTCATAGCTTCGCGTTTTTTTTTTTTTATAATTGGCTCTTAGTAGTTTTAGGCTTGAATTTGATTAAAAGAGGTTGTAGTTTTTTTATTATTACTTATTTTCAGCGGATTTTAAATACACAGCTTTTATTGAAATGGTATTTTTAATATCTTAGTTTGGAGGTTATTAGCACGGTTTTGGTTTTCGGTCACCGTCTGTTTTTTTTTTTTTGTAGTGAATGCTATCTATTTCTTTTACTAATTGGAAGCGGTTTAATTACATGTGAATAAATAAATACAGTTTATTTTCCGTATGATATATTTATTTCAAATGTTGTGATCTAATTTCCTTTTTTTTTATTATTTTAAAGTTTATTAATCATTTAAAAACTCACCGAATTGCACTTTATTTTACAACATATTATTTTTAACATTATTTATTTATACTTATTTTTTAATACGAATATGTAAACATATTACTTTTATTTATTTTTAATTATGTCATACACAAGTACTTTGTTTTTTTTTGTAGTTTATTTTCTTATTATTTATTTTATTTCTTTTAGGGTCTGAGCACTCGCGATGCTTTTAACAGTAGCTATCGACAATTTGATCGCTATAAAGCTGTATGTAACAACTGCATTGACTAACACGCGCGACTTTCACGCCGTGACTCGACGCAGAAAGTCGCTGAAACGCGAACGTCGATGCAGTCGCAATGTCGGTTATCGCCGATACTAAAAGTATCATGTATGCTTAGGGCCTTACACGTTTTATATTGAGTCATTTAAGAAAAGAGTACTAAATAAAACGTGACTTATACATTAAAAGTCATTTAGATGTAAACAGAGAAAATGTGATCTATTTATTTTTCAAGATGAACTAGTTGAATGGATATACAGTTGAACAATTTTTAAACATAAATCGAGTAATCTTATTCACTCAGTTAATTATAACAATTAACTAATTATATTAAGCGCTGAAAATATGTTTTTTTAGATAAACATTGCCCCACGTTCGAAAGCTATTCTTGTCATGTGGGTGTATTTAAATACATAAAATTTACAACACAGACTAGTACCTAGATTGTAACAACGACATCTGTGGGTCATACAAGGAGTTCGCTGCCCAAATTAAAAGGTTGATTTCTCTTATTCTTGATGTTTTGGTTTTTTATAATTCCATTCGGCCTACGATTTGTCCATAATCCGGTGACTACTCGGTCCGGTGAAGAGTTGTCATTGGCCAGCCGGTACACTCGAGCCACCCGACCAAATTGTTGGGTTCACGTCGTATTTAAGCGCTAGTATTCGATAAATCTCTACGAATGTTAAAAAAAAATTAAAGTTAGAACAACGAGTTCCTCGCCGGATCTTCTCAGTAGTGGCCACTTTCCGATCCGGTGGTAGATGTAGGAAGATGTATAAAATTTGACAATACTTGTATGTGCTTTTTTTGGATTCTACAAATAAATTATTTTTGCGACCATGGGTCGTCAAAATACCGACGTCCCCTTGAGTCGTTGAAGTTGTTACTCCCCAACCGGTCGTTCTCTGCGTAGACCATTCTCACATACACTCGACTTTCCCCAATGCATTGTAAACGAGTATCGGTGTAACCGTGCGCCGCGCGCGCAGCCTGAACTCGCAGGTGTCGAGCGCGGGCGGCGCGGCGCCGGCGGGGCGGCGCGAGTTCCCCAACCCGCTGGTGTTCCCGCGCAACGTGCCCAGCCGCTCCACCTTCCACTCAGGTACGTAGCTCACACCGGTTCCCAGTGGCGTGCACTGTATATAGGCAACTAAGCAGTGCCTGCCTCGGTATAATATACTGGATATATGTATATTAATCTCAGCTCAGAGTTGCGGGCCACATAGTGCGATAAACGGACGGGCGTTGGGGCAGAAAGATTCTAGGGTGGAGACCACGTTGGCAAGCCCAGCGTGGGACGTCCGCCTGTCAGATGGACCGACAATCTTGTAAAGATCGCAGGAAGTCGTTGGATGCAGGTGGCATTGGACTGGTTACACTGGAAAGCGATAGGGGAGGCCTATGTTCAGCAGTGGACAAGTATAGGCTGAGATGATGATGTATATTAATCATACTTTAGTATGACGGTTGTTACTATCTTATACAAGCTGTAACATAATTAACGCAAGACTTGAAAGTAGTTTGTTCTAAATCGGTAGCTGAATTGATTCCAACAATTTTTAATGTATCTTACATTGTTTTTGAATTTGCAAAAAATGCTGTACTCCTTCAGTGCGCTGTAACAATCTAATTGTATTCTTGATTCATAGCAATTCGGGGATTTCAGATGCGTTTCTAAAAAGAATTTCTCAATACGCACACATTCACATACAAGTTTCATTGTTAATTGTGGTATAAAATGGTTGAAAAAAGGGGTAAAAAATGATAATTCGGAAATTTAGTTTTGAATTTTGTTGAATTGAATTGAATTTGTGAAGCAATTATCTAATCGGGGTGTCATGTCTTGCGTTAATTACGATACATCTTGTATATGTAGCTAAGTGACTTATTTTAATTTTTATGAGTTAGGTACTGCTTAATTGCCCATATGTAATGCACGCCACTGCCAGTTCCCCAAAATCAGAATTAGAATGTCCTAATTTTTATATCATCGCGTTATTTTTTGAAGTTGGTTATCTAAATGTTCAATTGGACTATATTCCAAATAAAATAGTTTTCGGATTATATCGCGATTTATTTTTTGATTTCTAGTAGGGTACTTTACAGCACCTACGATGGTCACGGGAAGGACCAACCTATGGGTGTTGTAAAGCACTCTCAACGTCTGGAACATAAAATCTAAAAATAAGCTGCGAGTACTTCCGAGAAATCGTTTTGTTTTATCTATCTTCATTGAAGATACATTATAATTTTGGAAAATGGAGCTAAGATATGATGTTGATAATTAATGAAGTAATATATACCACCATTCGGGTAAACCATTATCTTCCATACAGGCAAACATGTTTCGACGTATACATTATTTTACATTTACATTATTTTTATCGTCCGGTGCGCAGGGCAGACGCGGTCACGTGGCTCGAGCGGCGGCGCGTACGGTGACGGCGGCTCGCCACACCAGGCGCGGCCTTCCTTCTTCTCTAAGCTCTCCTCGAGGTTCTCAAAACGGTGAGTCCCTTCTCCATCCACTTTTACTCACTGCACATCCTCGGACCCCAGTCGCAACCGATTCCTCATTTGAGATTTTATTAAATCTACACTTAACTACCGTACCGTCTCGTTTTATTAAAAGGTACTAATCCGTATAAAGTGAGCAGGCTCCCTACTCTATCAAAACTTAAGCGGAGCTTATTTTAGAGTTCTCAAATTTGAAATCTGTTGCTTAAATATAAATCTGCTATTGAGATAGTGATAGCTTTCTATCTTAAAAAGAACTTTTTTAAAATCTACAAAAACGTTTCCCTCAATTCTATTGATTGTCTGTCTGACGCTATAGGCCAAAGCCACACCGCAGTAATGCAGAAATGAAAACTGTCGTGACCTAAACGGATTGTGACTTTGGACCTTGAGTGTTTACTCGGGGTTGTGGTAACAATTCAGTTACAATTCAAGCTCTGTTTTCTGGGGGGCTACTAGAAAGCAGTATTATTTCACAACCCTCTAAATAGGTTTTTATTTGTAACATTAAATTGTCTGTAACATAATTATAATAATATTATATTATACCTAAATATGTATGTGTATATATAACCATACAGTTTGTAAAGTTGATATATTTAGATTCATAATTAAGGTTTCGTTTGTCATAAGAGTAAGTTAATGTATATATTGCATTCAATATAATGTTACAAATAATGAAAGTAATGTATTTTTCAATTTTTTATGGTAATACACGATTAAAAATTATAATATCTATCTTTTGTCACTAAATGACTATCCATGAATACTATATGTAAAATACACATATAATCACAGTGACTAACCCTACGGATATATATTTCATAATTTACACAATAATTTCGGTGATGTATACATTATATTACATTTTATGTTACAATCCCATGATATGCTGCGCTTGAGCTGGCACGCTCTTAGTTTTTATTAGATCATTTTCAGAGGTGTTTTGTGTCACTTAATTGTATGCACTTTTTAACAATATGTAACTTAATGAAATTTTCGTATTTGACAGATCATTCATATTTTTTGTATACATTATTTGACTAATTATTTTTATAATTGTTTCGTTTTGTAATAAATGAAGTTGACCTTCTTATTATATTTTTTCATGTCAGTATATACGTAATTTTTTTTTTTAATTTAAGTATATCTTTGTATCTTTTCTTTCTTATAGCAAAAAATAATATAATATCTTAAAAATACTGGTATGAGAAATAACAACCAGAGACACAAAACGCCTTTTTATAATTAATTATATTAGCTGCAGTCACCGCTAAGCATCGGTATAGCCAATCACTGCTTATATTGCACATCTCTATATCTAATCATCCCCATTTCATTCACACCTCTAGCATAGTCTAGTTTTAGTAACCATAGATTAACTCCTAAATGGAGTCGAAATTAGAAGTGATAAATTTTATTCTTTAAAAGAAGGGTTGTGGAGAAAGACTCGTGCTCTTTATTTGAAATTGAAAAAAGACTCAATGAATTTTTAAAAGCTCTGTTTGAAAATGTTTAATGTTCTAATATTATTTATTTTTAAATTTTCTAACAGCATCAGAATACTTTAATAACTTCATCCTGTACTTTTGTAACACTAAAATATAGCTTAGAAATTTACGTTAACACGTTTTTTTGTTAAGCTATTAGGCTTAGTTTAAATTCTACAAAATTGACGTCAACTTCAAATGCATGATTTTTTTCACAATTCAAGGATTGCTTTTTTAACTTAAAACACTTTCAAACGAGCTCAAATTGATTCGTTCACAAACTTACCTCTTTATATTTATTTTTCTTTTTGACATAATTTTTTTTTGTAAATAATTACACCGTAAACACACCGTTTCTGTCTCTAACTTGTCATTTTATTAACCCATTCGTTGTGTCTCGTTATGTGTGATCATTATGTGTGTTTATTTATTCATTTTTTTTCTTATATTATTTCTTAAGATCAAATTGTCTCCCTCTAAATATTCCGAGCTCTTTTTTTTATTTGTAATCTCGCGACAACTCAGGGGATGCACGATGCTACCTACCTCCCGTTTCGTCTCAGTCGTACCCACTTAGATTACCGATATATCGCGCTCTAATCCTCTCCCCCCACAATTTTTCTACCAAATAACCAAGTAGTTTAGTAACGAAGCATGTTGTACTTCCCTATATTTTTTTTTACATTTTTACGTTAATTTTTTTTGCTAAAAGAAGTGTAAGCTATGGCAAAAGACGCCACGCCTACATGCTTTGAGTGTTGTCCGTAGTGCTATATCGATAGTTTAAAAAGTAAGTATTCGATTATTGCCTCGTCGACCTTGAGAGGTGTACGGAAAATATTTAAAAAAAAATAACATCTCTCGTGCATCCCCCGTGTTACGGATTACTCTATCTAACCGTACGCTTCTACTAACGATAGTCGACGGCCGCGACCTCTACCGATTGTGTTATAAAATATCGCTTTTTAGTCTATTCCACAACCCTTTAAATGTTGCGACGTGACGGACGGTATATTCCTGTTTTTAATTTTACTTTTTTTTTTATAACGGAGGGAGTTAGTGTTTAGTATTGTGCATCTTGTGTTGCGGTGAGAATTAAAAAGAAATGGTTGCCATAAAAGGTATCGTTTTTGCGGTGCGATACTGTAGTGGTCTACTTTATTGCGTAACATATGAATAATTCATATTTGACAGTGTAAATAAAAAACCTAAAAAAAATTGTTTTGCTTCTTAAAAAATATTTTTATGGCAATTCTACTAATAAATAATTCAGATGAGAACTAACACGTACCTAAAAAAAAGTGAGCCGGATACAAGAGGGGGGCGATTCGACGAACAAAATAGTCGTTTCGCTCACCCGTTCCATTGTACGCAGGTTGAATCAGAATCCATGAACGCGGCGCCGACACGGAGAATAATGCAAGTGAAGATTTTATCATTAAGTAATTAATAAATAGGAGATTTGTATACAGAAACATAACGAATCATTACCCTTTTCATTTGACGAAATTTTGTAAATTTGCCGAATTATTGTTCAGTGTATTAAAATGATGATGACTTTTAAGAAATATAGATATTAATAAACACTGTCACGACTCCATTCCCCAAATGGAGATAGCAGAGGGGTACCGTGTACACCCAAATTTCGCCAGCGATGTTAGGACCATTGTAATACTATACATTTCTATTACTTTTTAGTGATACTGTTTTAATAATGTTGCTTATAAAGTAGATAACGACTTTGATGATTTCTAGAGATATCAAGAGTCTTAAAATCTGCGCGATCGATTTCGAGGTGGATTCTGTGTACAGCCCTATACAATAGCATATAAATCCTCAAGCCTTCAATTAAGGCCCGTACTACAGAACGAAAATCAGTCTTGAATCTAGTTTTAAAACTAACGTTTTAGTACAAAAAAACTGATTTTAAAACTACATTCACGACTGATTTCCTTTCTATAATACGGGCCTAAGACTCTCCAGTGAAGGCTAATACATAAATATTGCATCTGGATCAAGACTTCGCCAGATGAGTGCTCGTTTGGTTTTTTTTACTCTATATAAAATTTATCATGAATAATTATGTAGTAAAATACGTCAAAAAAATGTTAATACACTGAACATTAAAAACGTTGTTTATAAGCGTTATTTTTTCTTGACATAATTGGTGTAACTTTTAGAGATCCATTTTTTAATTACTATTAAAATTCGATTTCGTTATCATTATTGATTTAAAGAAAAAAATCGCGACGACTTCTGTCTACATGTTGTTTTACTGAAAAAAGAATGGGGTTTTTTTATTAACATTCAAATTCATAATTACTTAATCGTAGGAATGGTTTATTGAACGTACAAAAGTTAAGTTTAAAAATACAGCGGAGATATGTATTCCTTTTTTTGTTGTTAGGTATTTTCATGAAAACAACGTGTAGCGGACAACTAGTCCCGTTGCGAGATGCATTTCATCGATAGCTCGTAAGAAATTGTAGATTTCTAATTTCGTACGAATTTTCAACATTCCAGGGTTCTGTATCTATTTTAAGTTCACGAAAAGCACAAATCTGTTGTTTTTGAAAGATTCTTTTTTTAATTTTCTTTAATACAGTGGAATTCCTATGCACATCGTAATAAACTAAAATGTGAAAACGACAGAAATTTCAACACTTACAGTCGCGTGCACTAAGATATATGCGTTCCGTTATTTTAAAAAGAATATGTAACCAAAAATTGGTACCATAATCATGTATACATTTTCAAAACATTATCTCAGTGATACTGTATACATTAATGTTGTAAAAAAATTACAGTGACATGATTTTTAAATTATGTAACACTTTTTTAATTTAGTGCTATCAATGTACTTTGTTGTGTTTTTTGTTTATTATTGTGTACAATGGAATCAGCAAATGGTATGTAACTCAAACCCTGTTGGACCGAACATAGGCCTACTCTGATGATTAGCAGTATATATAATATAGTATTATTTGAATTTGAGAAATAAAAATCTTGTCAGTAACATTTATTCACATTTCGTTATTTCCAAACAGAACAAGAAAAAAAGTTGTGTCCAACAAGATTTTTGCTACTCTATATACAATTATATTAGAGCTCTGCCTAAATCGTTAAAAATGTCATCGACTGAAATAATATTTTGTATATTTGTATTGCATACGGATTAAGTAAATAATTTTACTGCAAATTATTACATGCCTTGCGTGGGCCATTGTTGGAAATAAATATCAATAGTCAACTATGTAAGTACTCATGTACCTATCGTGTTTTCGGTACTTTGACATTTGATGTATACATATTTTTTCATCACTGTTTACATTAAAATTTCAATACAACTGCTCTTTAAAAGCTTCATTTTTAAAACAATTGTCGTGTAAAATCTTAGTATTTTATTTTTATATGATTAAATTCTATGTAAAAAGGCCAAATTCTTAGTCTTTGTCTTTACCTGTTTCAAATATATCTAAATGGTCCACAAATGCAATCTTAATGTTTAAGGCGTGAGTGAGATATGATTAATCGATGTATTCATAGGATGACTGGACATTAAACATTGTATGAAGTACCTAGTTACTGGTTTAGTTCAAATCAAAGAAATCTAGATTAATGAATAGAAATGTAAACACTAATTAATAGTAATAAATTTTAATACAAAAATATCATATTAGTTCGCTGTTATATTATGACAAATTCAAGTCATATTCTATAAAGTGTTTTAGTCACGATATTCCCAGAAGTATATTATGGGGGATACAAAAGATTATTCATAATATGATTAAGTGTTAATTTTTTTTTTTTTTATTCTGTGTTTATAAATTGCCCCACACTAGGATTTATTCCTGTGTCGTGGGTGCGTTTACAAACATGAAAATTCACCTACAAATACCCAGACCGGAACACCCGGAACAAATAATTGTGGATCACACAAAGATTTGACCCATGCGGGAATCGAACCCGCGACTATTCGAAACAGTGGGCGGAGCAGCTCAAGCTCTTAACCACTGCGCTAAATCGTCCGTCAAATTTAGCGCAGTGGTTAAGAGCTTGAGCTGTGCATGTGACTTTTGTTATTCTCCAATTCATTTATAAACATATCGTCTTGTAGAAAAATTGTATGTAAGTGTTGTTGAAACGATTATTGGTTTGTTTCGTACAATGTTTCACGACATAACAGTCATCCTATATACAAAGTGTAACATAATAAACGCAAGTCTCAGTAGTTTGTTCTAAATCGATAACTGAATCGAGTTCAAAAATTTTAAACATTTCTTTTTAAATTTGCAAAAAATGCTGTTACTCATTCAGTGCGCTACACGAACTAAATTTATTCTTGAATCAAAGCAATACGGAGATTTGAAATGCATTTCTATAACGTATTTTTCAATACGCAGCACAAAAAGCGCATCGCTTAGTAATCATGAGGTCCTGGGTTCAAATCCTAGGTCGGCAAAACGTAGTTTTTCTAACGAAAAATTCCCAGTATAAGTACGGATTCTGGAATTGTGCCCGGTGTATGGCAATAGGCTCGCCCCACTATAACATGGGACCTAACATCGTCGGCGAAAAGTGGGTGTACTCAGTACACCTGCCAACCCCGCTTGGGGAATATAGGCGTGACGGTGTTTATTTTTCAATACGCAACCATACACGTACAGGTTTCATTGTTAATTGGAGTATAAAGGTGCTTAAAACAAGGGATATTTTTTTTTTTAAATTTGGAGATTAGTTTTCGTATTGAATTTGTAAAGCAATTATCTAATCAGGATGTCTGAGGTCTTGAGTTATTTACGTTACACGTTGTATAAACATACATGAAAATAGTATTTTTTTAGTAGATAAGATTCAGCCGATCCTATAGCTTTGGTACAAATACTCAGTAGATGTTACCACATAGACAGACGGGCAAGTTTAGGCAGCTGTATTCTGTAATAATAATAATGATGAAAAAATACAAATTAATTAAGGGCGGAGAAATTGAAATATTTTGTCTTTGACTGTACCCTAATATTAGTTTTCGCGAGAGCATAAAAATATTTTTTCATACATAATTAGTGTAAATTATTTTTAACCAAATAACTAGATACAGTATTTTTCTTCAATAAGGATATATATATATATATTTTTTAAATAATTTGTGTAATATATTTTATTGTAGAATGATTCTGCGTATCTTAATTTACACTATTATGTATCAACAGTTTTGATATTGCACTTTCGATACTAAAGCAAATTTGTAAAAAAAAATAGTTAACAAACTTTTTTTTTTTTCTAAATAAATCATATCGTATTGTTTGTTACTCATTAACTGTAGGTTATCTTCGTATTGTAGATTCTTTAAAATTGTACATAAATGTATGGTTCCGTGTGAGAAGAGCGAGTGTCATGCGTTTGACGTTTTATTAACTTTTCTATTCGTAATAAGAAAAGTCCATTTTATCGTAAGTGTATATATAGTATGTATTTAATATATTTCAAAATATAATTTCTATTTAATCCAAAATTATCGATGACAATTCGACTGTTTACACTATATCAATGATTTATATAGTTGTGAAGCGTTGTGATAGTCTCTTAACTCGTCTTTTAGATGTCAAGGGCCTTTGAACGAAACTGCGTAAGTCGCGGAAACTGACAAAAGACAGATTTAGATTATAAAATAATAATCTTATACAAATATATGTACCTTTTGAAATTAATGGGGCCCTAATATATCAAATATTTTTTCTATATAATACAATATGTAGTTAGGTCTACAATTTTATGCACTTTCTTGAAGTTTTTAGTTCAATCTGTCATGTCTTTGGAAATTGAAGAGAAAAGGCCGAGTAGTTATTTGAAAATAGTTTCCTATTCGCTATGACCAAACGCAGCCCGTTACAATAACTTCGATGAAATGATCGAGAAATGGTGAAATCATTTCACGATGTTATCGTAACGCCCCGCGTTGTGTGTGTGAGTGTGAATGATCTACGCTGTTGGCCGCGGGGCCTTTACAATTTCACCGGACAAGAGGGCGAGCGTGCGACCACTACGCTCGAGCCAGAAAGGCAAGGGGGTAACTAGCTCATGGGCGCCTCAAGGAGGAACGGCCTCGGCTTGGGCAGTCGCTATGGGGGAGGGCGTATACTAGGTGTCTCGCCGTGGTGCTCTGCACCGGCCGGCGGGCAAGGGATCCTTCGACCTCGCCGGCGAGGTCGGTGTCTGATCCTGTCGCCCCGCGTTGTGTAATTGGTCGTATCGAATTAGGGCTTCGATGGATACGTGTCTAAGTTGTAGTCTCTAGTATTCCAGTATTTAATCCGTTAAATGTTAAATAGTGTACTGAAAAAAAATTTACGTCAGATGTTAGGTGCTGTTGTAGGAAAAATACTTGTGTGGATTATCCCCGTATCATTGTGGCTAAATATATTTTTACTAAAAGTGAATTTTCATTTCAATAGAAAAATGTATTGCTCAGAAATATTTCGCGTTAATAGTTTGCTTGGAAACATACAAAAGATGAGAGATGATGCGATTCTTTTGATGTCTGCCTAAATAAAACATTTTTTCGGATTTATTTGTGGAGGGCTGAGGGACCATCCTGTGACCTAAAGGTGCTGTAAAGGACTCTAAACTTATGAATTATAAATATAAACTGAGATAAAATCTGAAAAATAGTATTTCATGTGTAATATTAAACTAAAAGGGTTTAATTTGATTATTTCAACAATCACAATTACTTTCTAGACTGCCTCGTTGGTATAGTGGCAAAGCGCATCGCTTTGCGATTACAAGATCCTAGGTTCAAAACCTAGGTCGGACAAATGTAGTTTTTATAACGGTAACTTCTCAGGTCTGGAATTGTGCCCGGTATATGGCAATAGGCTCGCCCCCTATCACATGGGACCTAACATCGACGGCGAAAAGTGGGTATACTCAGTATACTTCTGTCACCCCCGCTTGGGGAATATAGGCTTGACGTTTTATTTTTTTTTATTTATAATTCGTTATCAGAATTTTTAAAAAAGAATATTTCTGAGCTGTGTATTTTGAAGATATTTTGACTTCTAATAATAATATACAATATTTCTTTGGCATATTTTATATATAAATAAATAAACAATCTATAATTTAACGCACACAAATAGTGCATTTTTTTTTCTGTGCGCATTTTTTTTTAATATAAGCAATAATAGAATCATTATTCTATAATATGATTATCTGTAATTATTATACGAGTTAGGTAAATGCAATACATTCTAACTTAGTTCGCTAAGCGTAGTTAGATATTTAATTTTAATACTTTATATTGGAGATTTTTTTTTATTTTTCATCCTTATTTGCGTGTTCAGTTGACTTTAGATATCTCTTTTTTGTATTAAATAAATGTACTGTGAAAAATAAAATATTTATTTTATTTAATCTGAAAAACGTAAGTACTAGGTTTTTAGGTGAAAATTTTACAATATTTTTTTTCTATTAACCGTCCATTTTTATTTTCTTTTTGTTATTTTACCAGTACATTTATTTTCCATGTAAATTAAACAGTTTTAACGACACATAGTTTTCTAAAATCATGGGCATTGTTTTAAGATGCATTTATTTTAATGTACTCTTACAAATTTGATGGTTGTCTTTTGAAAGTATTAAGAAATAATTTAATAATGACGTAAAGATTTAAAATACTTTAAAGGACGCAAGCATCAAGTTCCATGCTAAATTGAAGAGAATTAAGTTGAATTATTCGTATTTGAAATACACCCATTTTGTTTTGACATTGCGCAATAAATGAATGTGTTACGCTTTTCCAAATAATCAAGTTTTCAATAACAAATTTTGGTGTTTTATTTTACACAACCTTTACAACGGTATATAAATACCTTTTGGTATAATAATGTCTGTTGGTAGAAATATGTCTTTGACGTTATTATTCCTTTGGTATAATTATAGTATGTTTCTTTTTCTAGAATTGTCAATAGTTTCGCCGAACCTAGATGACAATCACTGAGATATTATCATTCTTGAACCTATTTTTCCGTCACGTTGCAACATTTTTTCCGTTTATTTAGAATAGAGTTTCTATTGACATTTAGAATACACATTTTAAATTAAAAAATATACTAATTAATTAGTATAAATTTGGATTATTTTTAGTTGAACGGGATTTTAGTAGTATGATGTTCTTGTTCTAACATGAGTCACGAACCCGAACGTCGGGTACACAACCAGTTTTGACAAACAACCTCGTTGTTGGTTACACAAGTGTCACATTTATTCCTTATACGATTGATGTTCACGACTTGTACCGAACGTTGTACACAAAGATATAAATAAAGCGTTTTTCTTTCATCTCATTAAAACTATTAGGGTAAATTTGATATATTTTTTTAACTATTCGAAGTGACCACCATTGGCAGCGCTACAATCTTTCAAACCTTGTGGCCATCTATTGAGACATGCAGCTATTCCATGGGGAAATTGGAAACTGACATTCTTACTGTGTGCTTTTGTTTGGGGAATCAATATTTTCATGATATTCAGAGGGATGCTATGCTCTTTAAGCGACACCCTGCTTAGAGAGCATAGCATGCTTTTTAAGCTACACCCTTTGCAATCGTCAGCAATGTTCGTCCTAATAAGACTTAGTACAAAGTCACAAGCCTCGATCAACACAGACATGGCGGGAAGGCACTATTCTTTCTTCATTAGGGCTAAAGACTAGCCCGAGCATCATTCACTCGATTCTGATCTATGGTCATGTTCTACATAAGTCCCTAAAACATATAACGATGGTAGATAGTTGCCAAATTTCCCCTTGAAAAACAGACGTGTTTCTAAAAATGCTCACAAGGTATGAACGATGTTAGTACTGCAAATTGCCAATGGTGACTCTCCTAAATCTCAGTATATATATTTTTTTTAGAATTTATAACATAAATCTTTAATCGGTAAATTAATAACTTTTGTTATTGTTAGGAAAATAATGCCATTTTTGGAAAGAATATTATTTCGTTTTCATCCGCATTATTCCCTACATTTTAGCCATCATCCAGTGTTAATCACTAGACAATTAGATAGTTGTTAAAATGTTTTTAGAATTATTTGCGTAGCCCGTATGTAGAAAGTAATTAGTGTATTTATAAGCGTAATTACATGGTGAGTATTCTCCGCCAGACTTTCAGTATTGGGTGAATCAACTGGGCGACAGAAACCGCGCATATTTTCCTCTCTGGACATACAAAGGAGGTAGGGAGCGCGGTGATAGAAATGATTTTGATGAGTTTTGTTTTATTTCTAATTAAATTTGTGGTGATTCGTGGCGCGATACTATTGCGTTTTTTTTTCTATTTGGTGGTAAGGGAAGTAATCTTAAATCAACCAAAATTATGTAGATATATTCACTTGTTAGGTTAATGCAAGTTTACCTGTCAATCCATTCCGAGCGAATGAATTAGTCAAGTAGTTGTGCAAACAAGGGTTCGATTCCCGCACGGAACAAATCTTTGTGTGATCCACAATTATTTGTTCCGGTCTGGCTATTTGTGTATGTGAATTTTCATGTTTGTAAACGCACCCACGACACAGGAATAAATCCTAGTGAGGGGCTACGTTTTTTTTAGAAAGAAAATTAATTTTGAGCGTTTAATCGCTGTTTATTATAAAGTATATGCTTTACCGCATTCATAGTCACGAGTAGCTCTTAGATGTTTGACATTATTGCTATTTCAGAGTAAATTCAAACTTCTCAAGTCTTTTGTATATTGTCCTAATGGTATAGCAGATTTAAATTAAATTTAGCAGAATTGTAGCTGGAATAACATGTAGACTGTATTTTGGTCTGTAGGTTATAGTCTGATTTGCGGGCTGGGTGATGTATAGTATTTACTAGATCTTCATAAAATTACGCAGCAACTTAGTAAGAAAGCAAGTAGATATTAATGATAGTATCGGTGTAAAGATGAGAAAGGGTATGTTTCGATGGTTCCGGCATATAGAAAGTATGCCAGAAGAAAGAATGACAAAACATAGTATGTAGTTACCGGGGAAGACCTAGACTATCTTACTATGACCAAATAGACCGTGTCTTATCTGAAGGACAAGTCAAGAGTCTCAGTTACCGGCGAGCGTGTATGAGACGAACTATGAGAGTGGAGGAAGCCAGAGAGGTATTTAAGGAAAGAACCCGTTGGAATTATGTACTCACTGCCTACCCCGCAAGGGATCTGGCGTGATGATAGAGATAGATAATGATTTTTCTCTTACCACCTTACAACGTGAATCGTTCCTCGAAGGTTGAAATTTAACGAACTGATTTTGTGTGTGTAGTTTAAATATTTACCTATCTACGTAGTCCAACCGATTTGTACTTTTTTACATTAAAGCATGCTATAAAAATATACACATATTTAAAATACATTGCAAAGGCAATGTATTATTATTTAAAATATTTGCAAACGTCAATATATTTTTTTATTTTTTTCTTATTCTTGACTTTTATCAATTTAACCCGTATCTTTTGTTCTGGTTTGTTAAAAGTATAGGGTATTTAATTTATTATTGATTGAGTATTAAATTGGATGGATTACTCGCTGTTGTGAATAACGAAATTTAACAAGTTTTTTTTACTTTTAATGGACTGACAAGTTTTTTCTGATATTGGCATTTTGAAAGACCCACCGCGTGATGCATTTGATATTCCCCTTTTATCGATATTGTCCATGTTTCGAAATTAACCGTGTTTGTTTTGGAATAATTTTACAAAACTATTTTTTGAGATAACAAAGATGGCCAATTTTTGAATTGAGAATTCCAAACAAAAAGAAACTGTTCCGCTAATTTTTTTTCTATTTTGAGTGAGTACACCAACAACAGAAAATATGTTTTTATATGGATCTTTTTGTTATCTATTGAGTAATTAAATGGAGACCCTCAATTCAAAAATTTTAAATGCGTTTTTAGAGTGTAAATTATTTTACTTACAATATCAGATATAATCCGGGCAATGTTTGTTTTTTTCCGTTTGGCGTTTTTTTTAATAAAATAAAGGTAAGTGTGATTAGGAGGTTTAAAGTAAGGTGCAAGCATGCTATTTACCTGTGCCGGTTCGCCGCTCGCTTTTATTGTGCTTTCAAATGTTAGAAACATATTTATATTAAATTTTGGACACTGTTTTATGATTTTTCGTAACGTGTTGGCAATAAAAATATTAATGGGTCATATTCAAATCTGTGTACATAATTCTATTTTTAAAAATTCTTCTTTATTTTTTATTTTTTATAATAGCAACATTATAACCATGTTTGCTTAAGTTTAAAAAACTAATTTATTGCCTGTTTGAATAGAGAATTTTATAATTATTTTTCTTTATTGCACGTTTTTTTTCATAATATTATGCAAATTCAATAAAATATAATGCGACAAGGATATTTTGGCCCGTAGATGACATTGACAGGTTGGTGTACAGATGGGTCCGCACGGTTACTAATTAAAACAAGAACTTTGGTAAATTTCAGAGCGACTGTCATGAAGTGACATTTCACTTGATGACAGCGTCAGTTCCGATTTTGTCCGCGGCCCGAAATATCCTATGTATGCCTGTATTTGTTTTTTTAATTGCTGCCATTTTTGTCCTGTGTGACGTTGTAAATATGTGTATATTTTTAAAGTATTTTTTTTTAATTGGCATGAATTAAATATAAGTATACAATACATTTATCGGGGATAAATACACTAAATGCTAGCACGTTACAAAAATATAAACGTAACCACAAACAAGTCGCCACACCCGTGCCCCTAGTGTTAGTGTTAGTTTTATGTTTTTCTGTTTTAGGCCATTGGACGGTACAACACCGAAGCATGCCGTAGGCGCTAGTCCACAAGCCATGCTTGGGTAATTATCCTAGTTCAATTTATATCCTTGTCTTTGACAAGCAAAAAAAAATATCTTGTTGTCTATGGTTGGTTGTCTTGTCATTTTTTGACATATCTGTGTAGTTCTTCTTTTGAAATTGTTGTTTGATGAATAAATTGTTTTTGGTGTAGCTGTTTTTTCTTTAACTTCTAGTGGAACTTGACTTGTAAACGTCTTTGTGTTTGTTTTAATAACCTACCTTTGCTTAAGCCCTTGAACTCGATTGTTGAAAATATGGATAGAATCATAGAACGAAGAATATAATTATGATCGTTTGTTTTGTTGGACACGTATTGCGTGGTCTGTAGGTAAAGAGCCTGCTGAAACTGTATTCTCAACCGATCCCGCACAAAGTTTGGCGGGACGGAATATACCTTGTTCATAGATTTTACAAAGCCTAAGCAAGCAACGGATCTGACATATAGACTTACAAAATGCGTTAGTCGTAGTTTGTCTGGTGGCAGAGCGCATCGCTTTGTGATCACAAGGTCGTGGGTTCATATCCTAGGTCGGACAAATGTAGTTTTTCTAACGAAAAATCTGGAATTGAGCCCGGTATATGGCAATAGGCTCGCCCCGTCTTACATGGGACCTAACATCGTCGGCGAAATGTGGGTGCACTCAGTACACCTCTGCCACCCCCTCTGGGGAATATAGGCGGGACGGTGTTAATAAAAAAAAAGTTAGTCGTAGTTCTATACACATTCGAATTAAACTCGATACTTAATACAGACTCTTAATATCTCACTCATTTAAGCAGCCATGATATTATAATGTACTAGCAGTTTCCCACGACTTCGTACCCGGTCGACAACAGCGCCACCTATCGGGTCTATGTTATATAGCCTATGTTACTTCTGGAAATTATAGCCTTCTAATGGTGAAAGAATTTTTTAAATCGGTTCAGTAGTTTTTGAGTTTATTCGTTACAAACATACAAAAATACAAATCTTTCCTCTTTATAATATTCACAGTAAAGTACTAAGAAATAGGCATATCCATATTTTTAACAACCGGATTGCATCCCGCTTTCAATTGCTTAACTAACAAAAAAAGTAATTTAATTTTTCATTTCATTATTTTACTAAAGTCTTCGATTTTTCTTACACTAACTCTACATGGTGACAGCTAGAGGATAGAAAATATACTTAAAATTTATTTTTTGTCTAATGAGACAGCCCTAGATGTATTGCTGTCCTTATCACATCTACAGAGAACGAAAAGGACGGCAATGTTTATTAGTAGTCTGAAAGATGACTAAATTTATTTTTATTAAGATACTAGACCTATATTTTACATTGCCAATACAGTATTTCAGAAAACTGTGATGATCGAAATCTGTAAAATTTTTATTAAACATTGGAATCGTTTTATAATCTTCTTTCTTCTATTCCATACCCTTAAAATATTCTCCATCAGCTTGATATTAAAAAGCACCTTTGACTTTTTTAGGATTAAGGAGTTTACTCTCCTCTGGGTGGGACCCCTTACTCCGTATTACCCTGACTCTCGTTTCCTAGGACTAAACCCAACACGCATTCCTACTACTGCGATATATCAGGATATATGGTGGTATTCTACCTTAAACCTTCTCTTAGTTATTAATAAATTAGGTTTAGATACACCCAGGTTAATCTTTGGTCTGGTCGTACAAAATATATGACAAATCCAAAGACGGTTTATACATATGGGCCTACCGAGATCGACCATTCATCGACCGGGAGAGTGACAGTGACGCCATTACTTTACAAAAGAATAATAAGGGACGGATATATTGAACGTGCTCTCGGAAATGAACGACGTATGTGGAAAAACGAATTTTATCATTTTCTAAAAAAACTATTCTGAAATGTAAAACTCTTTTACAAAAACTTTGCTACAATCATTTGTTATGTTTTTAAGTAAATTCTATTGATTATTTCTTAAGCATTTCGCGGTGGAATCAGAAAATGTAAAGCAATAGAGTTGACTTTTGATATTTTTCTCTATAGAGATAATTTCGTTTAATTCCTTTTACCAGATTCCAAAATATACAGTCAAAAAACATATTTCTAAATATTAAGTCTTTGATCCACATATTTCTTATAGTCGCGAATCCCGCATGGAACAAATCTTTCTATGATCCACAATTATTTTTTTCGACCTGGGTATTTGTATATGTGAATTTTCATGTTTATAAACGCACCCACGACTCAGTAATATATCCTAGTGTGGGTATACGTTTGTTTTTTAAAAAAAAACAAGAAAAAAATTGCTTGGAGTACAAAAGCACGCTTTTTTTGCTGGTAGCCCCCTTAAGGCCGTCGAGAGAGCGCGGCTGCCTTGTATAAGTGACTATTTGATAGAACTATGTTGAGGATTTTCGCGGGATACCTAGTAATTTGTCGGCGGCTTAGATGCACGATTAGAGATACCGTTGACTTTCGAGTTTTGTCACTAACTACAGATACAAAACTCGCTCATTCCGTGCAGCTGACAAAATCTTCCGGCATGCAACGACGATAAGCCGGCATCTTATCCGCCAAAAATAAACCTATCACCCCCAAACGGCGGGTCAGAGCATTAACCTCGGTGTAACTAAACCTGGTTTATTAAAGGCGTGGTTTTACCATGATTTACATTGCCATATTAACATGTCATTCGTACAGACAAGGCAACGAGGAGCAAGTAAAGCCGCGGGTGCTTCGGTTCACGTGGAGCATGAAGACGACCTCCTCCAGGGACCCCAACGAGATTATGGCTGAGATACGCAAGGTATTGTCACAGTAAATCTTTAAAAGACATTGTCTAAAATTGCCCCAGTACCAATAAACATTTGACCCATGCCATCATTATTTGTCTATTTTACAACTTGCGGACGGACGAACGGACAATTTGCAATCTAAAACTAATATTGCAAAGTATTGTCAGTACTTAAATCGTAGTAGCCGACATCTTTATTGAATGTCAACACACAATATAACCTCATGTGTACTGAATTATAACCTCAAAATCTTATACTTTATGTGCAATATTGCGATTCCCCCGCTTGTCCGTTTAATAATAAATGCCTTAGACACTTTATGGGTGATTTGAAATCATACAAGTATTTTTTCATTGCTGTTGGATCTGGGGCAAAGCATGTATGGGCGCAGAACTATGTCATTTAATTAGTTCTTTATTAGTTCTTGTTTTAATATACTTTAAACTTAGTTCTTGTTAAATAATTCAGTTTGTTCTGTCTCTCTGTTGGGCTTAGGGCTTTAGAAAAGTCCAACATATCGTGTGATGGAGGAAGGTTATTTAATTTTGATGATACTAGCAGTACTCGCAATTTCGTTCGCATTATTTCCAGGCGTGTATTTCACACCCTCGTTAAAAATTAACTTACTTTAACGGTGAAGGAAAACATCGTGAGGAAACCTGCATGCCTGAGAGTTTCTAGAAGGTGTGTGAAGTTCGCCAAACCGCACTGGGCCAGTGTGGTGGACTATGGTCTAAACCCTCTCAGTTTGAGAGGAAGTCCGTGCCCAACGGTGGGACAGAGTCTTAACAGAGCTAATATTATTATTATATGTAATGACATATCCAATGGTATTTTTGGCCTCTCTGCAGGTGCTAGATGCGAACAACTGCGACTACGAGCAGCGCGAACGCTTCCTGTTGCTGTGCGTGCATGGCGACCCGAACGCGGACTCTCTTGTCCAGTGGGAGATCGAGGTGTGCAAGCTACCACGGCTCTCGCTAAACGGAGTCCGGTTCAAGAGGATATCCGGTGAGAACAAGCATCTTTTTATAACCTTTTATAACTTCCAATATTCGTATGTCTGTCTGTCTTTCCGGCACAAATCTTGTGATCCATTTTGCAAGCACTTGCAGGTATCCGATTTAGCTGAAATTTGGCATACTGTGTAAGGTGACAATGCAATAATATAGTACCATGGAGCTGATCTGATGATAGTGTCAGAAGGTAGCCATAGGAACATGTGAACTATACAACGTAACTCCCTCGTGTTTAGGCTTGTTAGATTGGTATTGACAAGTACTATACGATCAAACTATGTTTAGGGTCTAATAATGAACCCGAAAGGTAGCCAATGGAACCACCCAACTAATCAATATAACCCTGCCGTGTTTTGGCTCTTTGAATTTGTTTTGACGAGTACTTTTGACCCGGATGGTGTCCAGGACCAGGAAGGAAGCTATAGGAACTTAAAGCAAAATTAAAGCTTGTTTTTAAAAGGTCTTTTTAAATTATAATTATTTTTGTGATAAAAAAAAGACTGCCATGCCTGTGCCACCAACTGCCCTCTTTCTCTCTTCAGCTCTCTAGGTATGTTGGTTGTCTGGAAGAGATTGCTTTGAGTAATAAGACCCCCGATGGTACGGCCATTTTATACATATATATTTTATTTTCTTTGTCTGTTGTTCTGTGCGTACGTTGGTGTACAATAAAGTGTACTGTATCTATCTATCTATATTCTCCAAACGGGGGTGACAGAGGCATACTTTGTACACCCACTTTTCGCCGATGTTAGATCCCAATGTCTAAAACTAAATCGCACTTTGTAATGACTGCGTCGTACTGTGACATGACTACATCGTACCGTGTCTGAGTACATCACACCACGCCGGTTTACATTGCACCACGCCTAACTACATCACACGGTGCATGACCATAGGCTAAGACATGTCTAGACGGAGCATTGCTAACAAAAATAGCGCCTAAAAGCGGTCTCGTATACGCACTATGTGTGCCATTGTTCGATTTTTTGAAAATTTGTTTAAAACCGCGCGTCCTGCAATTTATCTACTGGATAAAGGACATTGTTCTGCGCCCATACATGATTTGCCCCAGAACCAACAGCAATGAAAAATACTTGTATGATTTCAAATTACCCATAAATTCTCTTAAGGCATTTATTATATAAACGGACAAGCGGGGGAATCGCAATATTGCACAAAAAGTATTAGATTTTTAAGGTTATAATTCAGTGCATATGAGGTTATATTGTGTGTTAACATTCAGTAAAGATGTCGGCGACTACGATAAAAGTACTTACAATACTTTGAAATATTAAGTTTAGATTGCAAATTGTCCGTTAGATACGGATATTTGCCATTATTTAAATAAAATAGATAGATAATGGTGGCATGGGACAAATGTTTGTTGGTTCTGGGGCAATTTTCGACAATGTCCTTTTATGCCGTTTAGGAGCGCGATGCTTATCCTAAACAAATAATTCATGTCATGACTACATCGCTGTGTATTTGACTACGTCTATTTAAACAGTGCAATATTATCCTCCGTATATTTCATAACTAATCCACCACTAAACTCATTCTCTCCGTCAGGCACCAGCATCGGCTTCAAAAACATTGCCTCCAAGATCGCCAACGAGCTCAAGCTGTGACTGCCCGGGAGCGCCCCGCGCCGGCGGCGACGGAGGCGTGCGCCCCCCGCGGCCCCCGTGCCGCCCCCCGCGCCCCCCTCGCCGCGCCTCCCGCGCTCGCCCCTCTCCTCGTCGGACGAGCGAGACACCCCCCCGCCACCACCTCCCCCGCCCCCGCGCTCCGACAGTTTGCGCCTGTCCGCTGAAGACATGGTGCTCGTCGCCAACGGGGGCGCACGTACCCCCTCAGGTGCCCTCGCGCATTTCCTCGCGGCGTACACCCCGGCTGAGTTGTCGCTAGCAAGGAGCGATTATCTGCGGCCCCCAGCGTCCCCCGGCCGGTACGGAGTCCCCGTCCAGCCGAGGTCGTCTCTCTCGCTTAGGGGTGGCGAGTCCGTGGATAGCCACTCGCGGCCGCGTCTGCCTCAGCAGTCGCACTCGTATAGCGTGCACACGCTGAGACGACAGGCTCGTACCCGGTCCCCGCCCTCCCCGCCTTCCCCACCCTCGCCCCTCTCGCCGCTCTCGCCCCTGTCCCCCTGCGACTGCCTCCCCGTCGATCCGATCCCCCCGCCGGAGCTGTTCGATTTTTGAACTATCCGATAGTTTGCGTTCGGAAATGGAATTTGAACGTTCACTTTTCGAATGTGGAAACGGTTTGTGTTTTTATAAATTTGGAATGTGATCGTTCGATATTTGAATTTTTTGTATTTGAGAGTTTTAATTGTGGCGATCCTGATATTGTCTTTGATGATATGATTGTTTTTACTTTGGATATGATTGAATTTATGAACTATGGCGAAAAAAACGTTCTGTTAATTCATCTAAAATCAAAATTATGGCTGGTCTGATTAGAATCATAATAATCCAAAACATTTAAATTATGTATTTACTTATTTATTAGCTTCTATCAAGACTTTGTATTAGAAGCTTTAGATATAAAAAAAATATATAAAACTTTTTAGAAGCCATAAATATTTTTTAATTTGGAATTTCCACGTTCGAAAATGAAACGCTCTACCACTCGAATTTATATTTCGATTGTCATGCAATACAATGAGTGTTGCCAGCTTAACGATGAACCGCTGAAATCGATATTAAACATCGATACGCTACCGACGGCTCACGCCTCTATGTACACAGTGGCGTTGCCACGTAATATAATGGAATAAAATAATAAATTAATTGATTGTGACTTAAGAGTTTTATTTATATAGTAGTGTTGGGACATTGTATGGATCGTATATATGTGCCAAGTGGTTATATTCGGATGTGCGTCAGTGTTATGATCTTATCGGCACTTGCCGTTAACTTAATTAAAGGTCGCATCTCAATATCGGATTTAAGTTTGAGTCGGATCTCAAGGTCGGTATTAACATTGAGTTATTATTTTCTTGAAAAACTACTTCGAGCAAAAAAACGCGTAAATTGATAGTAGTTAGGATGTTAGTGTTTTCAAAGATAGATGATTATGTTTCAAGAGTTGTATAAACAGTACCTCAGTCCGCCTGAAGGTACACGTTGCGAGCACCTGTCACAAAGTGGGCTAGGGTGTGCACTAACCTTTTCTACAAAAAAAAATACTTAAGGTTTCTTCTCTCATACATAATAACTATTGATATTAAAAGCTCATGTTTTAAATTTTGATGTTAACTAACGCTTAAGTTCGATATTGAGTACGCGTCTTAGTTTAAAAACCGCTCTCATTCGCAGATACAAACATTGTATAAAATAATTTTACTCGTCTTAATTTTTTTATATCTTTTTTTCTGTAGATAAGACTCGTCTGTCCATCCGTGTGTGTTGTGTTCCATTTACGGTTTATATTACGGATTTTTTCTCTAGTTGTTTTTTTTTTATATGAAATCGTTGCTTTTTAAATCAATCTAAAAAAGACATTTGTGGTACTTGCCGACACGACACACATAGACGGACAGTGTTTGGCTGCGGTCCGAACTACGCTAATATCGATATTATAGCTCTTACATACAGTTTAATTTTAGTCGTTCTGGAGCTAAAGCGCAGGTGATGTATCTGACGTCTACTGGTAACTTTAAAAAAAAAAACGCTTACATTAGTAACATCTATAACAATACCAATTTTGTGCTTCAAAAAACAGCTATACTGAGCGCAAAATGACAGAGGCGGCGCGGGTCGTTAGCTGGCCGTCTGATTTTAGTTATTGAAGTGTTCTTATTATTTAAGTGTATTTTGCCAGTGTTCGGTAAGATGCATAATCGTGTTCGAATAAATTAATTAAATACCCCGATATACTTGACGACAACGACGATAATAAAATTGATGAATTACCCTACCCTGGATAGTAAAGCGATGGATACTTTACATACCAATTACAACAGCCGTTTTAAGGGAAATCGAAAAGGCACGTTTTGTCACTTTGTTACAATTACCTTCACTCGTGCACATATAAGAATACATAATGGGTAATATTTTACCAAAATTACACATTATTATTCGAAATAGCAAGTTTTGGAAATTAAAACAAATTGATGACGTCACTCTTCGACTTCCCGCCAAAACTCTTTTTTTATTTATTCTTTGCCAGTAGGCATTGGATACATGGGCTTTCGCTCCATGAGGATTAAAATTACACCGTTTATAAGCCTTCGACATTAGCATGATTCGGACCGCAGGCTTATTGTGCTATCGCTTATATACTACATTACATTATGTATCTAATCAATGTTATAATGTACAAAGTGGGTTTGAGCTCAACAAAATACAATTTAGCTTAGTGTTAATTGTAATTTTTATGTTTCTTCAATTTATTTTCCAAATATACCTAACAATAAAGCAATATAAATACAAAATGGCTGTCTCAGTATAGCGTGTAATTGTTCATATAATACATGTTTAAGTCAATATTGTGCGTCTAGTTTAAGTTGACACCTGGAACGATGGAACTTCTATTGTGTCGGGTGTCAATTTAATTTGGTTGTATGAAACACGATCGCCCTATGCAGTTGTCTCTTTCTAATGTAAGGCTGAATTAGAAAGTTTCAAAACATCCACTTGTAACTCTACGGGTAAAGATACACTCAATTTAGATGCGTTTTAGATGTAAAAGAAATACTTCACGTAACTTTTTAGATTGTGTATTGTGATCAAAGTATTAAGAACTATGTAGTGATAGCAATAAAGGTGATTGTCGATCGTCGCGAGTATTTTTACTTCGAATACCACTCTCAGTGTTTCAGCCTTTTTATGATTATCTTTAAAAAATCGTGGGTTTGAGTGACGCTTTGTTTTTCTTCGTCTCGTGTGTGGATCGCATACTTAGGTGATAAAATACTATATAATAATGTTGGTACGTTTGCGCGTGTGCTGTGGGGCGGTCGTGACAATTTTTCTATAATATATTTAAGTGTAGTGTTATAACTTTTACATGAAATCACAAATTCTGACTTATCGGCGACGGCTGTCGTGTTGTCTTTGCCAAAGGACATTGTTCTGCGGCCATATATGATTTGCCCCAGAACCAACAGCAATGAAAACATACTTGTATGATTTCAAATCACCCATAAATTCTCTTTAGGCAATTATTATTAAACGGACAAGCGGCGGAATCGCAATATTGCACAAAAAGTATTAGATTTTGAGGTTGTAATTCAGTAGCCATTAATACATTTGAGGTTATATTGTGTGTGTTGACATTTAGTAAAGATGTCGGCGACTTCGATATAAGTACTTACAATACATTGAAATATTCAGTTTAGATTGCAAATTGTCCGTTAAATACGGATATTTCCCATTATTTTAATAAAATAGATAAATAATGATGGCATGGGTCAAATGTTTGTTGGTTCTGGGGCAATTTGGAGGATGTCCTTTAACGAAAATACCGCAATTAAGTGAACACCTGTTATATGGGAATTATTATTTGCTTATTAAGCGCTGTATCATGACTATTTTGAAGGGATTATTACTTAACATTGATGAAATAAGATGTGTCTCGAAGCTATTTAATTGACGACAAGAATAGGATTTTTTAGTGGGCGCAGGAAACCAATACCATACTATTCAAATTTTTCATACTCTACCGTAATATGAAAAATTATGGTATCGCATAATCAAGGAATTTAAATTTTAAAATGAACCGCAAAAAAGTCTTAAGCATGAGTTTTACTATAAAACTTGTTTAGTTTTCTGCATCTAACAGAATCAGTTACACCAATATTATAAAATCAATTGAAAAAAGACAATTAAAGTAAAGTGCTTTTTGTTTAAGAAATACCATATTTTTTGTGATACTGAGAATTTACGAAAAAATGTAATGTACGGTCAGCGACATAAGTGCCTGAACATTCTCAGTATTTCGATCTGTTGAAGTTGAGTTGTCTTTATTATAAAAATTTTGATGAACATTTTTAATCCCTATTAGTAGGAACACACAAAGTGTGTTACACTTTTTAAATGACCCAAGACCTCAGACACCCCAATTAGATTTTTGCTTTACGACTTCAATACTAAAATCAAATTTCCAATTTTAAGAAGTTTTCTACCATTTTTTAAAGCTCTGGTACCCAAATTAACTATCAAATTAATAAATAAATAACTTTTGTATGCGTATTGAGGTGTGTGTAATAGATATACATTTAAAATAGCCGTGACTGCCTCGTTGGTCTAGTGGCGAAGCGCATCGCTTTGTGATCACGAGGTCCTGGGTTCAAATCCTAGGTCGGACAAGTGTAGTTTTTCTAACGAAAACTTCCCAGTATGAGTCCGGAGTCTGGAATTGTGCCCGGTATATGGCAATAGGCTCGCCCCCTATTACATGGGACCTAAGATCGTCGGCGAAACGTGGGTATACTCAGTACACCTCTGCCACCCCCGTTTAAGGAATATAGGCGTGACAGTGTAAAATAGCCGTAATGCTTTGAATAATTATTAAATTTTGTTTAATGCAATGAACAGAAAGAACAACAGCTGATTTTCTGGAGGAAAAAAACAACTTTAAGAATAGTTGGAATCGATTCAGTTGCAAATTTAGAAAAAAGTAATGTTAGGTGTTGCGTTAATTATGTTAAGGTGTGTATATGTATCAACAAAAATAATGCAAAATAAAAGCGTACAAGCGGTTTGAAAATCTGAAAATATTAAGTGACTTATGTCGCCGACCATACTGATAAATGAAAATATATCTTTTAAAATTATAATGAAATACGAATGGTTGCATACATGATAAATTAAGCGGAACAAGCTCAATACGTAATTGTTTGTTTTTAATACACAATTTATGAATAAATGCATTATTATCGTACAACAAAAAAGGTAATGGAATACTAGAATTATAATGAAATTTCAACTTGTTTCAAGTGTAGCAATATTAATGAAATAATTTGCTAAATTTGGCGAAAATATATCATGAAGATACATGTTTTTAAAGACACGATATTATAAGAATTAAAATTGTTTTAAAAAGGCCGATGAAACAATAATCCTATCAAATATCACGTTTATTTTATGGGGTCTTCAAATTTGAGCCATATTTCTGTGCGTTTACAGATCGATGCTAATTATATATATTAAACTCGACCGTGCTACTGCGCTTTTGAGTTATGAAACTGTCAAGCTAAAGTCTAAATCAATAGAACTGTACACAGTACTATTTAGTTACATAGTTTTTCCAAGAAAAACGTATCTCAACATAAGTCTTTTTAAAAGGCCATTAAATTGAAAGCCTGCATTGATAACTCGACACGTGGGTCCCGAATACATAATACTGTTTTAAAATGTAGTTATATATTTATATATATTTGAGCTTTGTTTTACGATAATTTAGTGTAGTACATTTCGCCTGGAGGTTGACGCGTGTCAAGGAGTTTGTGAGATATTCAAAATGAAAAATAAATTTTATTTTTAATTCCAAACCAATGGTGTTTTGTTTTGTCCTACCCTAAGCATTCAAGAGGCTCTTGTAGCGCTGTGCGACTGCGGTCTTCTTACTGATTACCAAGGTTAAGCAGCGTTCGACTCGGTCGGCCCGAGGAGGGCGACCGTCTGTGGCATTTTCATATTCGAGCGTCTCCGTGCTTCGGAAAGCACGTTAAGCCGTTGGTCCCGGCTACCACTTAATGTGATAGTAGTATTAAGCCGAGTTGGAAGCCTAAAAGGCGGCTTGATAAGTTCCAACAGCAGGTGACCACAAACCTGCCCCCACCAATCCGCAATGGGTCCGCGTGGTAGAGTATGACCTAATCTCTCATCTCGATTTGTGAGAGAAGGCCTTGGCTCAGCAGTGAGCAGTATTGGCTGATATTATAAGCATTCAAAAGTGGAGCTCTAACCTCCGTATTTATAAACGTTATATAATGGCGTTTATTTATAAAAATATCGATAAAGAATTGACCATTAATAACAAAAATAAATATGAATGTATAAGAATTGTAACTAATTAGCTACAAAAACTCAACTACGAACAGACAGAAAATCTTCGCTATCTATTATTACACACGCGCACACATACATACACGCATACATACACACGCGCACACATACACACGCGCACATACACACACGCGCACACACACGCGCACATACACCCATACACACGTGTCACACCCACACACACACGCACGCACGCACGCACACCCGCACACTTACTCTCACGTATGTAGTTCATTGTTACATTATTATCATGATATCTATCTACATCATCAAGCCAGATCCCTTGCGGGGTAGGCAGAGAGTACAGAGTTCCAACAGGTTCTTTCCTTACACCATGTTTTCTTTATATCCTAAAGATTTTAAATACTGAATGGCTACACCTGGGTCATGGAAGGACGCTACTACTTATAAGTACTTCAGGGTACTCCCTTTTTATGAACTAGCAGTACAATGAACTAAATATAGTTGCGAGAAACAGTGAAAACAATTCATATAAATTTATGAACAATAAAACATTTTACTATGATAAGTATATACTTACACAATGCTTTGTTTGCTTTCCAATGTCAAATGACTGATGACAGAAAGCTTATCCGGTGAAGCTGTAAAGGCCCCGCGGCCAACGGCGTAGAGCATTCACAGACACACAAAAATGATGACAGAAATAGAGAAATCAGTCGGTAACCATTCACCGCTATACGACGTGTGTGTGTGTTTGAGTGATATACGCTGTTGGCCGTGAGGCCTTTACAGCTTCACCGGACTTAAGGGCGAGCGTGCAACCACTACGCTCGAGCCAGAAGGGCAAGGGGCGACATACTCGAGGGCGCCTCAAGGAGGAACGGCCTCGGTTTGGACAGTCGCTACGGAGGGGGGGGGGGGGGTGTAATTAGTGCACCGGTCGGCGGGCTAGGGGATCTACGACTTCGTCGTCGTCGTCCGTATCCGGAGCGGAAAGAAGCGATGTCAAAGCATCGGGGGGATCAGTGAGAACATGTCGCGGCCGGCGGTAGCGGCAGGGGTCGGGTTCGTAGTCGGCGGCGGCTACGATTAGCGGATTCGAATGGGAAGATGCGTTCGCGAAGTGTCGCCTTTTTAATATAGGCGCGAATAGATTCGAGACCGAGATCGGAGTGGACTATACGACGTTTAAAAGTAAAACCGTATGAGTTTACACCATGGAAATCGTGATCGAGTAGCCGCGTGACTTTGTCGCCACACATATAAGAATGTAAGACAAAATGCTTCAGAACTGCGTGGACGAATGTATGTGACACAGTGGCTAAAGTTTGTAAGTCCAAAACTTGTAATATATCTATATCACCACGCCAGATCCCTTGCGGGGTACAGAGTTCCAACAGGTTCTTTCCTTACATACCTCTCTGGCTTCCTCCACTCTCATAGTTCGTCTCATACACGCTCACCGGTTAACGAGACTCTTGACTTTTGAATGAATTGAAATTGAATTGAAAATATTTTTTACAAAAATAATGTAACTAGTATGTAAGTCTAATTTTTTTTAAACTGTGAATGTGTGGCAAACAGGCTAACATGGTCCAGAACATAATCATGCTATTTCGCTTCTATTGTTTTACTCCAAATTCTGTGGGTTACACCAAAGAATATCTATTTGGGTTACACTGTCAGGCCGATCGTCAGCTGGAGAGAGATCCTGTAAGTGTTATTAACAGAATCATTTAGGGAACGTACTTATACTACGTGACCGATTTTTTACAATTTTTTACCCAATTGGTGACCACCCGTACTATATGCCAAGACCCCCGTCTAGTTTTCACGTAGTAATTCATTAATATGATGATGACGGACGATTTAGCGCAGTGGTTAAGAGCTCGAGCTGCTCCGCCCACTGTGTCTAATAGTCGCGGGTTTGATTCCCGCACGGGACAAATCTTTGTGATCCACAATTATTTGTTCCGGTTTGGGTATTTGTGTTTGTGAATTTTCGTGTTTGTAATCGCACCCACGACACAGGAATAAATCCTAGTGCGGGGCTACGTTTTTTAAAAAATGAAAAAAAAGAAAAAATACGGTTTTCAATCAATTTTTTTGCAATATCAGTTAAAAAAAAGGCTTAATTTGTCTTTATTAATACAGCGCTTGTCACGTGACGCCAAGAGTGCGTGCATGCTTATAGTCAGAGATGCGCAAATTATAATCATATTAACCACCCCCGCTTGGCGAATATAGGTTAATGATTTACGATTACAATTACATTTTGTTATCTTCAACGATTACGATTACACTTTTAATCTTGATTCATGATTGAACATTACAAAATGCAATTGTCAAATCTGATTACATTTTGCCCATCTCTGTTTATAGTTACAAGTGGAAAAAATATAATCAAGTAGAAAAACTTAAGTAAAAACTGACATCTGCACTGCAATGCACTGTTAACTGTTAGTTTTCAATCAGCTGACATATGTGCGTCAGTGTTGCCACCTGATATTCTAAAAACGTTAAGCGCTGCGCGCCATATTCGAATATAGCTCAAAAAGCACACCAAAAAAAAGTGATATTGACTACGTGACGAAAAGATCCTCGCTCTCCCTGTGACCAAGCGTGATATTTTGAAGGCTCCCCCTCCCTTAACGGGTCACGTAGAATGGGTACGTTCCCTTACCTACTAATGCAACTTTAACACATTGTTGTGTCTTTCCAAGACTGACAATCTGTGTGTAACCTTTGCCAACCAACATTTTTAGACAGTTTTGGAGAAGGCGAGGTAAGTAAGCATATCCCACATTATTAAAAATAGAAAAAAATATCCTGTGCCCTTGCGGTTGGAGGGTAGTTGTTGCAGGTTCGCCCTCTTCCCTGATAAAGCTGCAGAGTCCCCTTGGCCAACAGCGTAGATTATTTACACAAACACACACACACGCACACACAGCTAACAATCCTGCTACAGCTAGCAAACTATACCTAGCACAGCTAGCAAAATATACCTGTGTTTTTACCTTGACTTCCGTATTTATAGATCGTTACACATCTCTGAAGGCGGAGTGAAGAAAGAAAATACACAACTTCAAAAATATGATTTATTGAAATAGTCAACAACGAAATTATAATTTTTCACTATATTTACAAACCTTAACTAAACAATAAGTAAGTATCAACCACTAATATATGGCACCTAGCTAATTTTAGCGCAGCCTTTAGGAGACTGGGCCCTTATCTGCTATTAGCAAACGCGTCACGTTGCGACATCTTCGTGAAATTATCGTGTTTTCTGTATGCCAATGGAGTACTATACAACCATTATTTCACAAAGTTATAAATTTTATTTAATTGGTTATAGCCAATAAGGGTCCTGTCCAGTATTATATTGTGGTCACGTGCTTTTATAACTATGCTAAATTAATAACAAGAAGCCTTCATTCGGACGAGCGCTTTTTCAACACACAATAAAGCGCTGGGTTGAAAATAATTCAACGCCCTACATTTTATGAATAAGCTCTTACAGCCATTCAAAAGTACGCATTAAAAAGGCGGTCGTACGAATGCGGGCTCACTAACTTTACCCGCGCTTTGATTTTCACTTAACTTTTGTAAAAGAAACAGTATTACCGATTTGAAAAATTAAATATGTTTGGATACTTATGTCGTTCACTGTTCATGGAGGTGCCATATATTCGTGGTTTTACTGTACTTATTTAAAAATAAATTAATTTCAACAATATAATGGCGTTTTGTCACAATGAAAAGTGATAATGTTAATAATTAATACTAAGGAAATACTGAACAATAAAATACGTTGGCTATTAAATTATTTTGAAAAATTAAAGCTATTTTTAACGATAATCTATACAACTACTTATATAATACAATTTGTTTTATATAAATAATGGCAGATATATTATTTATTTCACATTATAATCAAAGGATCTTAGGCAAATTCCATTCGAAGTAACATTTAATTTTAGTTTCTTTTAAGCGTTACATCTAGTGTTGTAAAAATGAGCGCTGAAGTTGAGCGTTTTGCGCTGAGTCGACGCTTACGAGCGTTGAAACACGTAGAAAATGCGAGCATTTTAAGCGCTGACTCGAGCGTTTTTACAACAATAGTTACATCAGGGACTATGCCTGTATTTATGAGACACACAAACAACACACAAGCTCGAGTGATGTACACGGGCTTTCGGAAACTGTTTTATTTTCTGTTCGATAATTAGTTTCAAAAATACTAAAATACGAACTTCACTGGATGCTTTAGAGCAACATTTCGACACATAGTACCTCCTTTACTTCGTGGATAACTCCCGTGTGTCAATGTAGATGCCTCTCAATGTCCATACAACAATTTTGATAGAAGGTTTTACAAATACCTTAGTGGATTAGAATAACAAAAAACAACTTCTGCAGCAATTTTAAATAACCATAGAATAATAATAATCTAGAAGCCGCGGTCGCGATACGGGTTGAAGCAACAATTAGTACCTGCAAAGCAATTAGTCGCACGTTTACGCGATTAGTCACTCGGCGTCCGTCGCGCGGAACAACGTGCTTTACTCGTGTCAAATTAAATTTAATTATGCCGTCTTATGGTTTTCCTACCTGCAACAATTCCGTCAAGCTCAAAAAGAAACAGGATGGGATTACATTTCATTTGTAACTAGCGCAATCGGACATCGTATTATTTAAATATTGAAGTAAATGTTCCGTTCATAATTGTCACCGAAAATGATGCGTCCCTTTCGTCTATGTTGCCAATACCGCAGTGTAATTTTTCCCTACTTTTATTTACTATGGATCTTAGTTGTTATAGTACTAACTTTTATTAATTTAGTTACTTATTACATAATGTCTTATCTACTTAGTTACGATGTATAGTACTTTTACCACTTTTAATTACTAAAAACTGTATGGAATGACGCTTTTATATGTATGACGCAGTAGTAGTTAAAGTTGGGATATTATTTTATTCCTAGTAGTATAATGAAGAAGCCGGATGAATCATAGGCATACATTTTGCCGACGATGTTAGATACTAAAACCATATTTCGCCACGTGGCAGTGGCAGAGGTGTACCGCGTACACCCACATTTCAGACAATATTAAAAAAATGATTCAACAAAAGGGATACTAAAAATAATATATTTATTATCCGTCCTAAGAATCGATTCCAGAACTTAATAATTGTAACGCAACGACACATAAAGAAAAAATAATTATTAACTTATAAAAAAATAAACATTATTAACTTACTGCTAATAGAATCGCGTTTTATTTTAAGAACCTACTTAATTACGTATATTTCCATCGTTAATATATATAAAGATTCATGTTAATGCTAGAAATAAACAATAATGATTTTATAATTTCTTACTGAACATTTACCCTAAAAAGTGTTAAACCATTTTTAACTAGCAACATTATCCGGGTGGGAAGTGCGGTGAGTGTGGGATGTTTGTTGATGTTTTGGCTACACCGCGCGGCGTGCAATTACGACTGAACGCGGCTTCTGGATTATTGTTATTCTAAGTAACTTTTGACGCAAAATTAACAGCATTAGGCGCTAACATGTCACATCTAAACTCAACTTTCCTTATTAACAGGTATACCGTCCAAATCGACTTCAGTACTGGGAATCATTGGTGGTCGAAAACCTCCATACTCAATTCTCAAGTTAGTCACCCTCGGTTCCCTATCATTTCTCCTCAATTTAAACTCCAATACATAATTCTTATTTATCTCCCGCCAATTATCTTCGTTAGTATTAGGCGGAGGTCCATTATATTGATAAGTATTATTCGCTTGAGGTGAAACCAATTTTTTAATCTCCTGGGATCTACCCGTTATATTATTCACGTATTGGTAAGACGACGCGTGGTTATTTGAATTTTTGTGGCTGGCAATTTTCTGCTGCCGTTCTTTTAGAAGCTGGTAATACTGAGCCAGTTTTGTCAGTTCTTGAATGTTTTTTATTCTACCCTCGTTTTTTAAAAACTGTGGATTGTTTTGTGACTCGAGAGCTTGTTCTTGTGTGTTGTAACGGTTGAAGTGGAATGGTGTGTGAACCTGTTTTTCCACGATTTTTTCTACTGGGTAAGGAACAGCTATTCGGACCGCGTAGGGTATTTTCTTTTCGATTATCTTTTCAACCGGATACGGCACTTTTTTCTCAACCGGGTATGGTTTGTCGACGAACTTCGTAACTACAACCGGTTTCTCAACTATTTTTTCCACAATCTTTTCAACCGGATAAGGTACTTTAACATGTACTTTCTTTTCGACGATTCGATCTACTGGGACTGGGTAAGGGATCTTCTTCTCGACTATCCTATCGACCGGGTACGGCTGCGGTACGTGAACTGGTACGGCAACCGGTTGCGGTACGGGTACTTCTACGCGAACCGGTTTTTCAACAAATTTTGTAACCGTAACGGGTTTTTCGACAATTTTTTCTACTGGCACTGGAATTCGCTTCTCAACCGGGTACGGTACGGGAACTCTGGTTTCGTAATGAACCGGATAAGGCACTTTCTTTTCAACTGGATATGGTACAGGAACCTCTTTATTGACAATACGCTCGACCGGTTTTTCTACTTCGACCGGTACCGGTATAGGTTTTTCTACTGGAACCGGATACAATACCTTATGTTCAACTGGTATTTGAACTTCATATGGAATAGCGATCGGTGTAGGTACAGGTATAGGATGTATGATAGGTCTTTCTATTACTCTCTCGACTGGAAAAGGAATGTGGATCGGACGATCGACGAAAACATTCTGATGGACAGGATAAGGAACCTTAACTTCAACGGGATAAGGTCGAGCAACCTCTACAGGGTATGGCTTATCAACGTATCTGGTGACTTCTACTGGCTTCTCAACTATTTTTTCATAGGGCACGGCTACTGGTACAGGCCGGTCTACGGGAACTTTGACTTCGAATGGTTGAGGATACGGCACTTGCTTTTCAATGAATCTATCGACAAATTTTGTTACGGGAACTTCTTTTTCTATAATAATCGGTTGGATTATCTTTTGGTTATCATTGTAGCTGTTGTAGTAACTTGCGGATTCGCTTCTTGCATGATTACCATTATTTTGATTGGGATCAACCTCGACTAGAGTTTGGATATTTTCACTAGGCTCCAAATTGTCTTTCGTTTCATATGCCTGTTCTTTTTCAGTATTCCCTGTGCTCATAGTGCCGTATTGATATAGTATCTTATTCATATTATCCTGAATCTTTTTGGAAGATTTTAGAGCATCTATGTATTTGTGGTACAGAGATTTCGCTACGTCTAATGGACTTTTGTTATTGCTGCGGCCTTCATCTATATATTCATGCACTTCAACGTCATTTATATGCGTTATGTCAACAGGTATTGATTCTTGTATTTGTACTATTGTCCTGTCTCTGTTAGGACCACGAACGGTTTCAGAAATTAATTCACTGTCTGACCCTTCGTGGTCGTCCAGGGAATTAGAATTGGAATACGTATCATTATTAAGTAGTCTTAAAGCCACTGTTATAGGTGTTAAATAGTTCACACTAATTGGTCTTGGTGTGACATTAATCAATTCTTGATCTGACCATTCCGTTGTATTATCTTGTGAACTATCTTTAACACCGATTATTTCATACCCGGTAGCCATATACGGAACCATTGTAGAAACGAGATTATTAACAATTTGCTCTTTGACGTTACTGTATGAGGGATCAGGAACATATATAGGTAAAGCGAAATTATAATTGTTTGATGTTGTATGTAATACTTGTTCCTTAGCTTCATTATTTTCGGTATGTTCTATATGACTTTGAACAATATTCTCTATTTTAGCTTTAACTGTTAAATGGTTTCTACTATCTTGAGCATCTGTATCAGGGTTTCTTAAAGCCCACCTCGATCGAGGTTTAATAATATCATCAGATGGTTCATTAACATGTTTCTCAACAGCATGATTGATACTCAATAAGTCCTCATTCGATATTAAATCTTGTGTGGATGCAACGAGTCTTTCTATACCTTCTTGTGTAATATTAGGTTCATTATCAATAGCTACAGGTGTTTCAATGGTAGTATAATAGAACCTTTCGTTGCGAGCACTCGCATTGGGTGGTTCTACTCTAAATTTTACTTCGCCTCTATAAGTCAAAGGCCTATTGGGTAAATTATCTAAATCTAACTCATCTAAATCATGAAGCTCATAAGGGATTTGGGAAAACAATTCCTTAGATTTGTTCAAGTCTTTCCGAAGTTCCACAGACATCTTATTGTCGTCTGAACAATTCTTGAAGACTTGTAGTATAGGTTTATAGCGCTCGGTGTTTACCTCTTTCGTCCAAAGAGGATTGGAGTCGAGTTTTGTGGCTGCATTATTATTATCTTCTTCATTTCTTCCAGCTTGTATGTTGTAAAGTTGTGTTAGACCTTTGTGATGTGTTTTTTCCTTGGATGTAGATACAGGTTGGTTACTTTCTGGTAAGTAAGCAGTGTACTGTTGGCGGAGAACGTAAATGTCGACTGGGTTGGCGCTGGTCGACGTTGGTGATGTCGCATTGGGGATTTGTCCACTCTGCTGCAAATTTGATTTCTGTAACATAAAATTTAAGAACTTAATCCTACAGTCTTACGCCATACTTTATCCTAACAGACCTGTATCGCCTCCTCTACTCTCATGATTTACAATTGAAATTTTCGGAGACTCATTCCTCAGACAAGACATGATCGATTTTTTATTTTTAAAATAACGTAGCCCTACCCTAGGATTTATTTCTGTGTCATGGGTGCGTTTACAAACATGAAAATTCACATACACAAATACCCAGACCGGAACAAATAATTGTGGCGATTGTGACATGAGTGGGACAAACATAAAATTTGTCCCGTGCGGGAATCGAACCCGCGACTATTAACCACAGGGGCAGAGCAGCTTAAGCTCTTAACCACTGCGCTAAATCGTCTGTTAATTCAATTTTATCATTGCCATGGTTTTATCATACTGTTTATTGATTACGCAATTATATAGGCGACGGCATAGGTATGTCGCTGATCATTCTGAATTATTTATATCGTTAAAACTATTTTAGAAATGTTGGTGACGTTAAAACTATTTTAGAATATTATACCATTTACATAAAAAAATACCGGATTTGATGTAAATCAAAACTGTTTAAGCTTTAAGTAAATTAAAGAATTCCTATTTTTAGGTGAACTAAGCTCTCACTCAAAAAAATGCCGGTAGACATAGGAAACTTTGTCCTAGAAGAATGGCAACCGGCTTGCTCCTTTCGTCTATAAGGACCAAAAATGCCTGAGCGAAATGTGGGTGTACGGTGTACACCTCTTCGAGGAAAAATGAGCGGGGTGAGGGAGGTGTTCTGACCTGTTGCGTTAGCTGAATGGCTCTCTGTCCCAGCGCGAAGTTCTGCGAGTGAGAGTGGTGGTCGCCACTGGTAGTGATACTCAGTGCGCCGTGGTACCCGCTGTTGTCGGCTGAGTATCGGACATCTTGTTCCGACTGGACAGAACAGCAAAAAATAATTGGTCATGCTTACTAAAAGTCTACGCTTGCGGTGACTATTTTCACTTTCTTTCCGTCACTTTCTTCCCTCCAAGATAGTCAAGAGAGGTTATGGCTGCTTAAGTTGGGGAAAGGAAGGCAAAACTTTCTAGTAGGTACTTTGTTATTGTAGGTTATAATTAAAAACGCTGGTGTTTATAAACATATCCTTACTGTGACACACAGTATGATTTTTTATTTGTGTGTGTGTGAGTGATATATGCTTGATCAGGGTGCCTTTACAGCATAACTGGACGAGCGTGCAACCACTTCGCTCGAGCCAGAAGGGCAAGGGGGCAACTAGCTCAAGGACGCCTAAAGGAGAAACATCCTCGGCTTGGGCAGTCGCTATAGGGGAGGGGAATATACTAGGTGTCTTGCCGTGATGCTCTGCACCGGCCGGCGGGCAAAGGATTCTTCGAACACGCCGGCGAGGTCAGTGTCTGATCCTGTGTGCGGTATCTGTATCCGAAAGAAGGGATGTGGGGGCATCGGGAGGGTCGGTGAGAACATGACGCAGACGGCGGTAGCGGCTCATAGAGTTAGGTTCGTAGTTGGCGGCTGCTACGATTAGGATTTCTATAATAGAACGCGTTTGCGAAATATCGGGTTATCGCCTTTTTAATAAAGGCGCGAATAGGTTCGAGACCGTGATCGGAATGGAGATCGACATTCCGTATGAACCACGGGGCTCCGACGTTTTTGCGGAGGAAACGGGATTGAACCGTTTGGAGTCTATCGATGTGAGAGCGGGCGGCGTGCCCGAACACGTCATAAGCGTACGCCATGATGGGCTGGATGAAGTCCATGATTGTACATTTCTACGGGTTATAGTCACCTCCGGTAGTTTGACGTAATAGCGTCCAACGGTTCCCGCGGCGTCTCCGAGAGGGGTTAGCTCCCAGCCCCAGCTAAAGTCTGACTCGTCTTGGGACACTTTCTGAAAACCAAAACATATATTTTTATTTTATAAATTACTAGCAACTCGCCTCGGCTTCGCACGGGGGAATTATTCACATATACCCTCCTCTTGAATCATTGTCTATTGGTGAAATCCGTATGAAGATCCGGTCGGTAGTTATTGAGTTTATCGTGTTCACACCGACGCGCGGGGGGAAGGCGGTTGTTGGCTACTTTGTTTTATAATATGTACTCGTAGTGATAGTGAAACTAAATCAAACAACCTCATTTTACTGACGACGGTAGATTCCAAAGTATTTCTCAAAAGCTTGGTCTGACTTTTTTGACAAAAGAATAACGCTTTGACCGATCTTAGATTGGAACCTACGATCCCATGATCGCTAGTCGCATCACCAGACCAAAACGATGTAGTCGATTTCATAATCGATAGTTAATCGAGACGCCTGTTTACGCAAGGCGTCTTTATGTGTGTGGGTAGATATGTACAGTCAGCTGCAATAAGATGTGAACACTTCTTTGGATTATTTTAATTTAAATGTCTAAATGATTACGTGTGTTCGATTCTCACACGATGTGGTGATTTTTTCGTTCTATTTAAAATCAGTATTATATGTAAACCGTTTGCTATAATTGAATAGCTATTAACATCTTTTACCTATATCATCACGCCAGTTCAAACAGGTTCTTACCTTACATACCTCTCTGGCTTCCTACACACTCATAGTTCGTCTCATACACGCTCGCCCGTTAAGTAGACTCTTGACTTGTCCTTCAGATAACACACGGTCTATTTGGTCGTGGTAAGATAGTCTAGGTCTTCCCCGGTACCTACATCCTTCCAGTTTCGCATTGTATATCTGTTTTGTCATTCTTTCTTCTGACATTCTTCCTATATGCCCGAACCAACGGAGCATACACTTTCTCATCTTTACACGGATACTATCTTTCATACCTACTCGCTTTTTTACTACGCCGTTGCGAATACGGTCGGTCAGCTTCACTCCGCACATCTTCTGCAAAGCTCGCATTTCCACCGCATTTGTCTTACTTTCATTCTCCTTCTCACATACCCAGCTCTTGCTGCCATATAACAGCGTTGGGACAAGAACTCCGTTATGTATGGCCAGCTGCGCCTTTTGGCTTAAGTGCCGGCTCCCAAGTAGCCCTTTTAATGTCACTAAAATAGGGTTCTGTTACACTACAGAATAGATGGATGAATCCTTTTTGATGTATAAACTCTTGTTTGTTGGTTTAAATATGGAAGAAGTATTTAAAAATGTCAATAGTCAATTATTTGCTACTCGTATTCCTGACGGTTCGCTGTGTGAGATCGATTAAAGTGAACGCTGCTGCTATCCTTACGGCTTTCCTTTTACTCATTCTGCTTCTGAGGTTTTAAAGTTCTTAAAAACACATAAAGCAGTGATAGTCTAGGGGTTAGACCATTGGACTGAAAAGTCTGAGGTCTCGGGTTCAAACCCAAGCACGCGCCTCTGTCTATTCGAAAGCATGTGTGTTTTAAAAAATTAAGAATTTCCCTAAGGTGTGTGAAGTTCGCCAACCCGCACTGGGCCGGCGTGGTGGACTATGGCCTAAACCCTCTCAGTTTGACGCCCGTGCCCAACGGTGGGACAGTTTCTTAACAGGGCTACTATTATTATTATTATAAGAACACATAGATCCTAAATGTGCAATATTTACTCATTTTAATTACTATTTACCCTAAAATGGCACTTTGCAAAGTTTGCATCTTAATGCCTCGTGGTCTGGTGGTAAAGCGCATCGCTTTGTGATCACGAGGTCCTGGGTTCAAATCCTAGGTCGGACAAATGTAGTTTTTCTAACAAAAAATTCCCAGTATGAGTCCGGAGTCCGGAATTGTGCCCGGTATATGGCAATAGGCTCGCCCCCTATTACATGGGACCTAACATCGTCGGCGAAACGTGGGTGTACTCAGTACACCTCTGCCTCCCCCTCTGGGGAAAATAGGCGTGACGGTGTGTGTGTGTGTGTGTACATCTTAATGAAACTGACTGTACTCACATACATCTTGAAACCAATACATGTTATAATGTTTCATAATGCATAGAGGCCGGACATAGCAAGCGTTATGTAATTTACAAGTAATTAATTATATAGTGAGATGCCTTATCCATAATTTATGCGTTTGATTAATTGTTTGGTGGACGGTATAATTCGTGCATTATCTCTGTAATAGGCAAAAGCTTTTAAAAAAAAAAATATTTTAAAAGAGTAACCGTCGAATTTCTTGCTCTTCTTCCTTACAGGAATGACATTCCGAAGTAGTGATAGAATTTTAAATATTATAATGGCTTACATGAATAAAAATTATTCTGATTCTGAATGCTGCTACGGTACTATTTCTGTCCATTCACAAAATTAATGACTTACTAATCCGGGGATCATGATCCGGATACAAATTACGTAAACCCATCGCTCCACCGCCATGACATAACTGAAGAAAGCTATAATTGCTATTATTACCATCGCAAACCTATCAATTACAATTACATCGCCGAGTATTACCGCGGCCGACGGCGCGTGCGGATGCCTCGAGCTATTGTTTTCTTTTTGTTAAAATATATTATCTCTTGTCTATCTATCTATCTATCTATAACCTCACGCCAGATCCCGTGCGGGGTAGGCAGAGAGTACAGAGTTCCAACAGGTTCTTTCCTTACATACCTCTCTGGCTTCCTCGACTTTCATAGTTCGTCTCATACACGCTCGCCGGTTACGGAGACTCTTGACTTTTCCATCAGATAAGACTCGGTTTATTTGGTCGTGGTAAGATAGTCTAGGTCTTCCCCGGTACCTGCATCCTTCCACTTTCTTTCTTTTCTCTTGTTGTGTAATGAATCCATTATTATTACGATAGCGAGATTTCAGTTTCTTTGTAATCAGTTAATACTATCTGACTGCTGGACATAGGCCTCTTCCAATGTGTGCCACAGAGCCCGATCCTCGGCTGTATGCATCCAGTTCCTGCGGGCTATCCGACGTATGTCGTCACTCCATCTCGCGGGAGGACGTCCTACACTGCGTTTGCCAGTTCGTGGTCTCCACTCCAAAACACGTCCACTCCAAAGGTTGTCCGTTCTGCGGCAAATGTGACCAGCCCATTGCCACTTTAACTTGCTGATTTTCAGAGCTATGTCGGTGACTTTGGTTCTATGCCGGATAGTCTCGTTTCTGATTCTATCTAGCATAGAAACTCCAAGCATAGCTCTCTCCATAGCTCGCTGAGCGACTCTTAGCTTACGGACCAGTCCCATCATGAGAGTCCACGTCTCAGCTCCATAGGTCATGACCGGCAAGACGCACTGGTCAAAAATTTTTGTCTTTAGATTTTGCGGGATGGGTGACGAGAAGACATGACGGAGCTTCCGAAGCTGTCACATATCAAGGTGAGAGAAATGAGGACGTATTCCCCACGGTGTGCGGTACGGTCAAGGGAGGTTTATAAGGCCTTTATATTCATTTAAAGACTATCATCGGGGCAGTCGGGGCTAGAAATAATTTACTTCGCCGACTGACAACGACTGCATGTGGTGCATCACCCGACGTCCTTCGAACAACAGGTATGGCGATTTACTACTGGAGAATACGCATGTCCCGTGTGGCACAGGTCAGCACAGGCTAGACTCGTGTATGTGGCGCTAAACGATACCTATCGTATTACCACTGGACGCCTAAAGCCGACTCCACTAAACATGATCTTCCCTCTAGCAGGCGTAGCGCCACCTGAAGTTTGACGGGATGTGGCCTGCGCCATAGAAAAGTTAAAGCAATAATCTGACACACGACACCTCTTTTATGGCCACCAAATCCATCGGGTACCTAAGAGCCGCCAAACTTTCGGAAGTTCACGCAGACCCTGCAGGATCTTCCAACAACGGCCAGATTTAGACAATGGAGAGTAAGGAAGCCCCCACCGCCTTACTTTGTCCCATGTCAGGAACAACTACCCCCAAGGCACCAACTACCATGGCCGGTGTGGAAATCCTTAAATCGGAACCGCATTCAAGTAGGTTGATGCCGGCAAAATGTATGCACATGGGGGGGTCCGAGATCAAAATTTAACAGCCTGCGTTTGTGGTGCGACTTCACAGACTAGACCGTTGGGCTGCAAAGTCTGAGGTCTCGGGTTCGAAACCAAGCACGCACCTCTGTCTTTTCGAAAGTATGTGCGTTTTAAAAAATTAACAGTTTCTGGAAAGTGTGTGAAGTTTGCCAACTCGCACTGGGCCAGCGTGGTGGACTATGGCCTAAACCTTCTCAGTTTGAGAACAGACCCGTGCCCTACCGAGGGACGGTTTCTTAACCGGGCTTATGTTATTTAATGGCAACAGATTCACTGAAACCTAATATGACCGACAAAAAGTGGTGTACTAGGCATGCCTTTTAAGTTCTGTCGTTTCCATATTTCCCGGCAATTTTGAATTTGGAACTGTTCTATATTCGAATGTGTTTAAATTTTGAATCTCAAAACAGTTGAAAGTATTAGGATTAATGCTATTGTTTAGTCACAGCGTCGATTAGAATCTGTCAGATTACGTACGAAAATGAATCTTTCTAAGGAAAATGTTCGTGCAGTAATTTTCTACAACTTTAGAAGAGGCCTGACACGTCTTTAGTGTTCTGAAGAGCTAACACCTGTGTTCAGTGATGAAGCCCCATATCTGCGGTGCCCCATACTAGTGTTAGTGACAAATCTCGCGAAGGACGCCCAAAATCCGCCTTCACTGAAGATAACATCATTGCTGTGAGACAACTAATTCTCGAAGATCGTCATGTGGCGTATCAAGAGCTAGAGGCTCTATTAGGCATCTCAGGGACAACCATTCAGAAGATCTTGCATGAAGCGCTTGGTGTGAGAAAGCTAGTTTGCCGTTGGATACCGCATCTGCTTTCCGACGATCACAAGGCGGCCCGCGTCAGATGGTGTAAGAAAACTCTGCAAAGATTCAACCGAGGAGAGGCAAATCACGTCTACGACATCATCAGTGGTTACGAATCTTGGATCTATGCCTACGATCCTGATTCCAAACAACAATCTACAATCTGGATGTTTCAAGACGAGCCAAAGCCGACTAAAGTTGTTTATTCTCGAAGCACTTCAAAGAAGATGGTGGCCACGTTTATTGAAAAAACCGGCCATGTTGCGACTATTGCACTTGAAGATCGTAGAACGGTTAACGCAGAGTGGTAAACCACAGTTTGTTTACCACAAGTCTTGGCCGAATTTCGAAAATATAACTCAAAGCGACGCATCATCCTGCACCACGAGAACGCAAGCTCACACAGCGCTCGTCAAACGATTGAGTATTTGAAGCAGGAAAAAGTAGAAATTCTAGACCATCCTCCATACAGTCCTGACCTAAGCCCTAACGATTTCTTTACATTTCCTAAAATTAAGAAAAGTCTTCGTGGTCAAAGGTCAAAGTCTGGTGAAGAAGCAGTCGACGCTTTCAAGTCAGCCATTTTGAACACCCCCACTTTAGAGTGGAATAAATGTTATAATAACTGGTTTGAGCGAATGGAAAAGTGTATTAAGCTACGTGGTAAATACTTTGAAAAACAATAAAAAGTACTGTAAGGTTCTAGTTGTGTTTTTTTCTTCAAACGACAAAACTTAAAAGGCATGCCTCGTATATGGTACACCTTTGCAACAGACGTGAGATTGTTTATTTTTATCCTAACTTAACAAGATATACTAACGCAACTATTACGGAAACGAACGTATCTGAGTACCAGTATAACCATATACGTAAAGAAAACTTAATACAAGTACCAGTAAAAGTGGCAGAACGGGTAAAAACGCGAAAGTGGACCGTTTTTATTGCATTGTTAATACATATAGGCTAGACTGGGCCGCGGTTCGTCGGAAGGTCTAATGCGATTCTGAGGCTCGAGTCTGGAAATTTGTTTGATAAGTACTTTTGTTAGGCAGAAAAATGATTGTTGTTAAAGAAATGAGTCTGTTCTCCACGCCTGTACTCTTAAACTCAATTTACAAACTCACACTCCCTTCGTTGGCGATTTTTTGAGCGGATGTCAAAATACACTTAGTGTGGCCGGCTTAGAAATCTTTTTACATCATGGAAAAAAGTTTCTGCGATTCATGCACTACAAATGTTTTCTCACTAGGATCCCCTATTTTCAACTATTAATCCGCTATGATTTGTTTAGCTTGGAGTCTAGGCGTATTTTGCTTATGAGTATGATGTTTTATGGCTTATGTAATAACAATTTTGACTGTAACGACCTCACAAATGACATTTGTTATGTTGTACCTAGAACTGCGATGGTGCGTGGCGTTTGCGCACCCTGTTTGTTCTACACACCTAGGTGCAGAACTAACGCTGGTGTGCGGGTCCCACTACGTCGGTTTTTGGAAACATATAACACGCACTTTCATGAAGTTGACACCTTTGCCCAATCGGAGTATCAATTTAAAAAGATGATCATTAATAAACATAACTCGTCTAGAAGTAGCAATCTTCAGTTGCTGATTTTTTTTTTGCAGTTAAATACAAGCTGGTCGGCCAGCGCACATGACTCTTCTTTTCAACAGCATTTTAGTTTATACCGTGAACAGAGCTGTGGGTTATATGTTTATCCAGTATCAATTTCCCTTTTTTTATGTAACGCAGAACATGTAACTGTTAATTATCCCTTATTAAAAATATAAAATAAAAATAAATAAAATAAAAACAACAACAAAAAAGTTAAAGATAATAAACTAAAGAAAAGGAAAATAAAAAGGAAAAAAGCAACTAATACCGGCAGTATTCAGCAAATATAGAGAAACACAGAGCGATGCTTGAAGTGTGAAGGGAGTATGTGAACAGTCGACGCTGCCGCTGTACTGGTCATTACTTTTGGGGGGAAGTGGGCCGTAGCAGTATATAAACCGGGTATTAGAGATACTGTCATAAGAGTATGTAACTGTATAACTATATGTTTTAACCAGTTACAAACTCCAAGAAATTACTCAACGTAGAACATCATCATCATCATCATCATCATCTCAGCCTATACTTGTCCACTGCTGAACATAGGCCTCCCCAATCGCTTTCCAGCGTAACCGGTCCGATGCCACCTGCATCCAACGACTTCCTGCGATTTTCACAAGATCGTCGGTCCATCTGGCAGGTGGTCGTCCCACGCTGCGCTTGCCAATACGTGGTCTCCACTCTAGAATCTTTCTGCCCCAACGCCCGTCCGATCTTCGCGCTATGTGGCCCGCCCATTGCCACTTCAGCTTGCTAATCTTAACGGCTATGTCGGTGACCTTGGTTCTTCTACGAATCTCTTCATTCCTGATTCGATCACGTAGAGAAACGCCGAGCATAGCTCTCTCCATAGCTCGCTGAGCAACTCTGAGCTTTTTTATGAGACCTATTGTAAGAGACCACGTCTCTGATCCATATATCATCACTGGTAACACACATTGACTAAAAACTTTAGTCTTTAGGCACTGAGGTATTTTGGATGAGAAGATGTTGCGCAGTTTCCCGAACGCTGCCCAGCCGAGTTGGATTCGTCGATTGACCTCTCTCTCAAAGTTGGACCTACCTAACCGGACTACCTGTCCCAGGTAAATGTATTCGTCGACAACTTCAAGAGTAGAGTTCCCAACGGTGAGTGCGGTGGGTACGACATGGACGTTACACATTATTTTCGTTTTGTCCATGTTCATTTTAAGACCCACTTGTTGAGATACTCTGTTGAGGTCGCCGAGCATTCGTCCTAGATCTTCCAGCGACTCCGCCATGACCACAATGTCGTCGGCAAATCGAAGGTGAGTGATGTATTCGCCATTGATGTTGATGCCAAGTCCTCGCCATTCCAAGAGCTTGAAGGCGTCCTCTAAGGTGGCCGTAAACAGTTTCGGAGAAATGACGTCTCCCTGTCTTACTCCTCTTTTTATGGAGATCGCCTTCGTGCACTGCCCTTGTACTCGGACTGACATGGTGGCGTTATTATACAAGCACTTCAACACTTCGATGTACCGATAGTCAATGCGGCATCGCTGGAGAGATCTAAGAACCGCCCAAGTCTCGATCGAATCGAAGGCTTTCTCATAGTCCACAAACGCCAAGCATAGCGGCCGATTATACTCCTCGGTCTTCTGTATAATCTGCCGCAGCGTATGTATGTGGTCTATGGTACTAAAGCCTTTCCGGAAACCGGCTTGTTCGGGAGGCTGGAAATCATCAAGCCTGCGTTCGAGACGATTCGTGATGACTCTCGAAAACAACTTGTAAACATGGCTCAGCAGTGTGATGGGCCTATAGTTCTTTAATAAAGTGTTATCACCTTTCTTGAAAAAGAGTACCACCACACCCCTGTTCCATGCTTCCGGCGCTTTTCCTTCGAGCAAGACGGAATTAAACAGCCTCTGAAGGACTTTAAGTACCGGCGATCCGCCCGCTTTCAGAAGCTCTGCAGTAATTCCGTCTTCACCCGGCGCTTTGTTGTTTTTTAGTTGGTTGAGAGCCATCCTAATCTCGTACAGGCTGATGTCCGGGATAACTTCAGTGTAGTGTCGGGTTAGCTTGGCTCTTGGGTCTTTTACCAAGTCAACAATAGGTTCAGCTACTGAGGTATACAACTGTCCATAGAACCTCTCTATCTCCCTGAGCACCTCTGACCTATTCGACGTTACGTTTCCGTCCTCCGTCTTCAGCTTCGTCAACTGGCTTTGCCCAATCGACGCGGCTCTTGCGAACACTTTGGAGCCCTTGTTCTGCTTTATGGTCTCCTCAATACGTCTTGTGTTGAAGGACCGTAGATCGTGTCGCAAGGACTTCAGTATCTGTCCATTGAGCTGCCTATAGGACTTAGCATCATCGGAGGTTTGGAGTCTCATGGTACGTCGCTCAGCCATAAGGTTTCGGGTGTAGTCGGATAGCTTTTGAGGCCTATTTTTACGGTGGGGCTTAAAATGCTTAGACCCGACAGTATGGACAGTCTCTACCAACCTATTGTTGATTTCGTCCACTGATGCGCTGCTGTCTAGCAATTCGAAGCGGTTTGACAATTCGAGTTGAAAGTTCTCGGGGTTTTGGATATGTGTATTAGAAGGTCGGAGCGTAGACTTCATCAGACGCGATCTTTCCATTTTGACATTAATATTTAATGTGCCTCTGACCATTCGGTGATCACTGCCGGTTTTTACCCTGTGAATCACGGAGACATCATTAAATATTTGTCGCTTGGTGCTCATGATGAAGTCTATCTCATTTTTTGTGAAACCATCAGGGCTCATCCAGGTCCATTTCCTATGAGACGGCTTCTCGAAGAAAGAGTTCATCATAAAGAGTCCCTCCTTCTCCAGAAATTCGGCCAGCCTCTGACCCCTGGGGTTGCGCTGCCCATATCCAAATTGCCCCACTCTCAACTCATCATCGCCCCGTTTGCCCAGTCGCGCATTGAAGTCACCCATAATTACTGTAAAGTGTGCTTTGGAAGTATGTATGGCTCTACTAATGTCCTCATACATAACTTCGACCTCATCATCTGAGTATGCCGAGGTCGGTGCGTAGACCTGTATGACCTTCAGCGAATATCTTTTGGATATTCTGAGTATCAGGTACGCTACCCTGCTCGACACACTAGTGATGGACACAACGTTGTTTATGAGTGACTTGTGGACGATAAATCCGACACCACCTTGGGACTGCTGTTCGCCCTCCCGGTAGTAAAACAAGTTGCCGGATTTTAAGGTTATCGTGTCCTCGCCCTCTCTTCGGACCTCCGATAAACCAACAATACTCCACCGCAACTTGTTTAACTCTTCTTCCAGCTCAACTAGCTTCTCATCTGTCCTCAATGTGCGTGCGTTGTATGTCACCAGGGCCAATTTTCGGTTTTGGTGGTAGCCGAATCTCTGCCGGAGATTCTTAGCACCCCTTGTCCTGTCGTTACCATGGCTGCTACCGTGGCCAGGACGAACAGGACCGCCGGGGACTAGGGGCCTGGTTTTCTTGCTTTCTTCCATATTGGTTGGGGGTGTTTGCCATACTCGCCACGCTTGGCAGGCGGGTTGGCGAGCGCAGTTTTTGGTTGTAAAAGTGTTAAGGGAACGCTGCTGCCCATTCCCTAGTTTTCCCTTAGTCGCCTTGTACGACACCCGATGGGATGAGATGGGTTGGTCCTATTCTAAGCCGGGAACCACGTAGAACATAAATGGTTAGTAATGCTACGAGGGAACATCCACTGCAGCCGGTTATGACATCTCAAATTGATTATACAATTTCTATTCACACTGGAATGAAAGTACACTTTACATCTTACGACGATCGATTTGGCGCAGTGGTTAAGAGCTTAAGCCGCTCAACCCACTGGGTCGTCGCAGTCGCAGTTTCGATTCCTGCACGGGACAAATCTTTGTGTGATCCACAATTATTTGTTACGGTCTGGGTCTTTTTGTAAGTGAATTTACATGTTTGTGATTGAACCCACGATTTACATTAAAAAAAAATAAAAAACAAAAAAAAATCTTACACGCAATTTTTTAGTACTTCCGATCCTTGTTACGCTACTATGGTTTATGTCCGACGGCGTTAATTATCGCGATAAATTTTACACTCGTGAATGCTACACGGGATCATTGGTAAGGCTTAAAATACACAATTTAAAAATATACATAAATCGCAGCCAAATTGTAGAATCGCCGTATTACGATAAGACTCTCCGTTTTAATAGTCTGAGTCAGTTTTTAACGGCTGGTTGAGGTTTAGGTAGATTGTTGTTCTACAATACGGCTTCTCATGTTTATCCTAATTGTAGAATATTTGTAATTTGAAGTGTATTATAAGTAGTTAAATATCAATAGCAAGTCTAGAGTAACCGGCGAGCATGTATAAAACGAACTATGAGAGTGGAGACAGCTAGAGAAGTACTCTCTGTCTAATCCGCAAGGTAACTGGCGTGATGATACAGATATACTTGTTGAAAACTATAAAAACATGGCTGAAAGCTCTTATAACAAAACCAACTCAACTGAACTTCTTACTCACAAAAGCTCCGCGCAAGTATCAGTAGAGAATTGTAATAATTTCTTTTCAACAATTAGCAAAAATCTAGCTAACAAAATTCTTTCAGAAATAAATGAAACACAAAGTACAGTAGTGACAAAATTAAACCTAGCTGAACATGCATTTCAAAATTTTCAAAAACTAATGTGCCTCGTTGGTCTAGTTGCAAAGCGCATTGCTTTGTGATCACGAGGTCCTGGGTTCAAATCCTAGGTCGGACAAATGTAGTTTTTCTAACGAAAAATTCCCAGTATGAGTCCGGAGTCTGGAATTGTGCCCGATATATGGCAATAGGCACGCCCCCTATTACATGGGACCTAACATCGTCGGCGAAACGTGGGGTTTACTCAGTACACCTCTGCCACCCCCTCTGGGGAATATAGGCGTGACGGTGTTATAACTAATGTGGTTGAAGTTATGAGACAATTTTAAAATTAAGAAATGATAGCTCATGCTAAATGCTGGTTTACATGGCGTCCCGCCAAAATTTGTTAAAATAATTAAAGATTCAATAATAACTCTCTTAACACATATAATAAATCTATGTTTTGCGAGGCTATGATCATTCCTATACACAAAAATGCTTCAGAACAAACCCCTGAGAATTATAGACCAATATAACTCTTGGGAACTTGTTCTAAAGTTCTTGAGAAGATAGTAAACGTCTGACTTATTATACCTAAATAACAACGACCTAATATCTAATAAACAGTTTGGATTTAGACCTGGCAAATCGACGGAGGATGCAGTAAGCTTACTCACAAGTTAGTGGCATCTTACTTAGATAACAACCAAAAGTGTATAGGAGTATTTTTAGATGTGGCAAAGGCTTTCGATACTATAGCAATCCCCATTCTTCTTAAAAAGCTGGAAATGTTAGGTATCAGGGGCCTTCCGCTCAAATGGATTGCGTCCTATTAGATAGAAGAAGAAGATAAACCAACAGAAGCCATTGCGTTAGAGTAGGCGACCACATCAGCAGACAACAAAGGATCCTTTTTGGTGCTCCACAAGGTAGTGTTTTGGGACCTACATTGTTTATTATTTACATGAATGACATACATCATGTATTTAATCGGAACACTGAAATCATTTGTTATGCGGATAACACCGTGGTTATTTTTCAGAAAAAGTCTTGGGAGGCAGATCTTGAAAATCCACAAAATGGTGTGGATTGTTTAAAACATTGGCTGGACTTTAATGTCCTTTCCCTTTACGTAAAAAAAAACAAATTACATCTGCTATCATAAAAGTCTGGCATCAGCATTAAAACACCCTGTAAAAATAAAAATCCCTACAACAAATTGTAACAGGGATTCATGTCGTTGTGAGGAAATCACTAAGGTTGAATCAATCAAAGACTTAGGCGTTATTATTGATCAGCATCTTTCGTTCAATATGCATGTTGAGCAAGTTGCTAAACGTACTACGAAACTAATTCACACAATGAAACTACTAAGTAATTCAACTAACGATAAAATAATAAAACTTGTGTATGTAGCATTGTGTCAATAGGTTCTTAACTACTACGTAACAGTATGGGAAGGTGTTGGTATTACCACAATCCAATTGGAAAGGTCTCAACGCACCATAATAAAAGTGATGTATAAAAAAACCATTTAGATATCATCATCAGATATTATAAAATCTAAGAAACTACTCAACGGACTATATAAATAGTAAGTAATGTTCCGAGGAAAACATCCACTGCAGCCCGTTATGATATCTCAAATGGATTATACAATTTCTACTCACATTCGAATGAAAATATACTATCTTATACGCAACTTTTTAGGACTTCCGTTCCTTATTACGTTGCGGCTATACTTTATGCATGACGCCGTTATTTATCGCGATGTATCTTCCACTAGTGAATGCTACATGGAAATATAGGTAATGCTTAAAATAGATATATCGCAGCTAAATGGTAGAATCGTACCGTATTACGATAAGACATGCTGTTTTATAAGACTGAGTCAGTTTTTAAAACGGCTAGTTGAGGTTTCTCATGCTTATCCTGATTGCAGAATATTTGCAATTTGTATTACAAGAAGTTTAATGGTTAGGGCAAGTCAAGAGGCTCCGTAACCGGCGAGCGTGTATAATACGACCTATGAGAGTAGAGAAAGCCAGAGAGGTCTGAAAAGAAAGAACCTGTTCAAACTCTGTACTTTCTGCCTAACCCGCGAGGGATCTAGTGTGATGATATAGATAGATATACAGATAAATGTTTATTATTACAAATTATAAGAAACTATTCAATGGAGTATGCATGGTTAGTAATGTTAGGAGGAAACAACCACTAAAGCCCGTTATGACATCTATAATTGATTATACGATTTATACTCACACTCGAAAGAAAGTTTCGTTAAATATCGCGATAAATCCTTCACATGTGAATGCTACTCGGAAATATTGGTAACGCATACAATATGGCCCGCCATTTTAAAAAAACTGAGCTAATTTGTAGTTGGGGCTTATTAACGGCAAGTTGGGGTTTAGGCAGATTGTTGTAACAAGCATTGTGCAAGACGGTGGCTCACGTTTAGCTGAAATGTAAGGATCTGGCGTGATGATAATCTAGGGTATTTTAGTTGATTCGGTAACAAGATATAGCAAATTTCACGTTAAAATAACAGGCGGTGTTGGAATAAAATTTGTTAACGTTTGTCTATCGGCACGAGAATACGGGACTGGACCGTATGTTTTGAGGCGGTAAGCAGAAAGCGGCGACAACCCTTCTGGCGCGCTTTCCATTCGGCATCCTGGATAACATAAACGCACTTTCCACTCGACATCCTGGAAGACATAGACGACAAGGTCCACGAATGGTCTAGACCGTCCTCCAAAGCGGCGAGTGTGTGCCTGCGCTCGAAATTAGACGGCAGGAACGATAACGTGCGAGGCTAAGCTAGGAGCACATCATGCGCAAGCGCATCGTCCAATGCATCTTGCCGTCCTTCGAAGCCTGGCAACAGCGGAGGAGTGGACGAAACACCTATAGGCTTGCTCAGATAATCACCGGACACGATTCTTTCGGTGATTATCTGTGCAAAATCGGACGCAAGGCGACGACTACCTGTCACCAATGTGGTGAGGACCGGGATTCCGCCCAGCATATGCTTGTAAAGCGCCCAGCGTGGGCCTTCAAGCGGCGGATCCTGGTCAACTCAGTCGGATCAGACCGGACCTCTCCCTGCCGGCGGTCGTAGCCGCTATGCTGGCAGGGGAATCGGCGTGGGGGGCCATATCCTCCTTCTATGAGACTGTCATGTCCCAGAAGGAAGAGGCCGAGCGAGTTCGGGAGAGGGCCTATCTCGCTCAGCGAAAGGCGATGGTTTCGGAGCGGAGCCAATAGCCTAATAGCCCAGGGCTTTATAGTACGAGCTAATGTGTCCCCCTCCGTAACATCTGGTGGGGGGACACAAGTTAGCCCTCCTGCTTCAACATCCGCAGGATGTCGCCTTGGGGTCGTGGGACGCTGAGGCGGGCCCCTAAGAGTTCATCACGCCCAACCTCAAAAATAACGGCGGTGTGGTGTGGTCCACGCTGTTATATATAGCTGTTTAGCAGCCATTCTACTGCGGCTGTATAATTTGGACCCAAATAAGAGTCAAAAAGCCTGCGTAATTACTTATGCCGACTTACTAAGCCACCTTCAGAGTAAAGGAACTCGGCTAATCAGTCTTATGATGCTTGGGTTATGTATAAATTCCTATAGAACACCAAAAAAATCTCTATAAATATGGGCTTAAATCAAACATTGCATGCTTTGAGTATCATAAACGATCAAGTAAATACTATGATAATGTAGGTCTATCTATTACGTAATTCACAAGAATTCCTATATAAAATATATACATTTAACTTAACCATAATTTAAGCTCATATAGGAAGTAAATCTAAGTTGCCTTTCACTGCTGGTATGTTATCTAACTTAGTTAAGTTATATATCGAGTTATGTAAGCCAAGTAGGGATTGTAAGTACACCATCAAAGTAAAAGGTGTTATCTTTGTGATAATAATAAAATATAAGTAACAATCGTAATTGGTATAAAGATTGTATCTTTCTAAAGGGAAAGGAGAACATCGTGAGAGAACCTTAATTTCAAAATGTTGTTAAACAAGTTTTTGGAATATAATATGTGTGACAAAACAAATATACAATGGGAAAGTGGAAGGATGTAGATACCAGGAGAGACCTAGACTATCTTTGACTAAATAGACCGTGTCCTATCTGAAGGGCAAGCTCCGTAACTGATGAGCGTGTATGAGACGAACTATGAAAGTCGAGGAAGCCAGAAAGATCTGTGAGAAAAGGACCTGTTGGAACTCTGTTTGCCTTGCCTACCCCGCAAGTTATCTGACGTGATAATAAAAATAGAGAGGGAAATTTAATGTAGAAATTTGTGTAAAAATAAATAAATACTATACAAGGTGTAACATAATAAACGCAAGACCTGAAAGTAGTTTGTTCTGAATCGGCAACTGAATTGTTTCCAACTATTTTTAAACTATGTTACATTTTCTTTTAAAAATTAATAAACACCGTCACGCCTATATTCCCCAAGCGGGGGTGGCAGAGGTGTACTGGGTACACCCACTTTTCGCCGACGATGTAAGGTCCCATGTAATAGAGGGCGAGCCTATTGCCATATACCGGACACAATTCCAGACTCCGGACTCGTACTGGGAAATTTTCGTTAGAAAAACCACACTTGTCCGACCTAAGATTTGAACCCAGGACCTCGTGATCACAAAGCTATGCGCTTTGTCACTAGACCAACGAGGCAGTCATTTTCTTTTAAATTATCAAATATTGCTGTTATTCGTTCATTTCGCTGTATAATATGCTTTTTATATGCTTTTATAATGATAAAATTTTGTTTAAAATTTTATCATTATAAAAGCAATACGGCTATTTTAAATGCATTCCTATAAATATGCACACAAAAGTTTATTATTTATTTAATTTTGTGGTTGTTTGAGTACCAAAGAGCTTAAAAGCCAGAAAGCCATGGTAGAAAACTACTAAAAATTGGAAGTATGAATTTCGTATTGAATTCATAAAGCAATAATCTAATTGGGGTGTCTGTGGTCTTGTGTTTTATTGACACCTTGTATATTTAGTACAATCAGCCTACAACTCAAGATGGACGGGTAAGTGCAGTGATTCGAGGCTCCAGGGTTCGATCTTGAAATCTTGAAAAAAGATGTAAATATATCAGTAAAATGTATCTGTATCAATTGTGCGACTCGCCGGCGCCCAGATAAACCCTCAGAGGTACACGTTGTGGGGCAATCCTGTTTATTTTAACGATACATGTAAGTGTTTTGGAAATTAATAAATAAAAATAATCTCCACACAGGACAAGTCTTAGTAGGGCCCACAAACATTTGTATCGGACTGGGTGTTGGTGTATCATGTTTGAAAACAACACAGGAATAATTCCTAAAGTGGTACTACGATTTATGTAAAAAAAAATCATAATTGATTGGAAAATTGTATCTTTATAAATGTAAAGGCAAACATTGTGAGAGAAGCTATATCTCAAAGTTCATTAACATACCGTCACGCCTATATTCCCCAGAGGGGGTGGCAGAGGTGTACTGAGTACACCCACGTTTCGCCGATTATGTTCGGTCCCATGTAATAGGGGGCGAGCCTATTGCCATATATCGGGCGCAATTCCAGACTCCGGACTCATACTGGGAATTTTTCGTTAGAAAAACTACATTTGTCCGACCTAGGATTTGAACCCAGGACCTCGTGATCACAAAGCGATGCGCTTTGCCACCAGACCAACGAGGCAGTTGACCAAAGTTCATTAACCATTTTTCCAATATGTATCATCACGCTAGATTCCTTGCGGGGTAAGCAGAGAGTACACAATTCCAACAGATTCTTTCCTTACATACCTCTCTGGCTTCCTCCACTCTCATAGTTCGTCTCATACACGCTCGTCGGTTACGGAGCTTGCCCTTCAGGTCATGGTCTATTTGGTCATGGTAAGATAGTCTTGGTCTCTATATATTATTATTTTTATAAAGCCGCTTCGCCTACTAGATCGTGAAGTAGCTTCGCACGGGACAAATCTTTGTGTGAACCACACATATCTCTTAATCATTTCACCAAGCCGTCTTGGCTTACTTTTTGATATAAACTTACCGTGTTTGTTTTCTGTGCCCAAACTGTAGACAAGCCGAAACAGATTAACCACAGCCGGACCCTCTGGAAGATAAAAAAAATAAAAAATAAACATCTTCACCACTATATTTCCCAAGCGGGGGTGGCAGAGGTGTATTTTGTACACCCACTTTTCGCCGACGATATTAGGAGCAAGCCTATTGCCATATACCGGGCACAATTCCAAATTCCGGACTCATACTGGGAATTTTTCGTTACAAGAACTCCATTCGGCCGACCTAGGATTTGAACCCAGGACCTTGTGATCATAAAGCGATGAGTTTTGCCACTTGACCGAGGACGAGACAGTCCAATATAAAAAGAAATATCCAATCTATATCCAACAATCTAATAAGATGATTTTTTGCTTTTTTTCTAAAATAAAAACTTAGCCCTACACTAGGTTTTATTCCTGTGTCCTGGTGCGTTCGTGCGCACAATCATGAAAATTCACATATGCAAATACCCAGACCGAAACAAATAATTGTGGATCACACAAAGATTTGTCCCGTGCGGGAATCGATCCCGTGACTATTAGACACAGTGGGCGGAGCGGCTTAAGCTCTTAACCACTCCGCTAAATCGTCCGTCCTGTTTAGTTACTGTAAGATGGACCGAAAACATGGTGCAGATCGCGGGCAAACCCTGGATGCGTACAGCATAGAGCTGATCTCAGCAGAGATCTGGTGATCGTAATCAAATAGATAGATAAAGCAGATCATCGTAGCGATATTTGTAGGATGCCTTCATCCAATACTAGACGGCTTTTGATGATAATAGCCTTATAAAACAGGGTTGAAGAAAACACCGAATTAAAAAAATTATGCTTATTTGTTTAAAACTATGTTTAATATATTTATATATTTTTTTAAATAGCTTGCTAATCATATTTATTTGCATACGGAGCCGAAACGTGGCCACTCACTGTGCGGCTTGTCCACCAGTTCAAGGTCGCTCAGCGAGCTATGGAAAGAGCTATGCTCGGAGTTTCTCTTAGGGCTCGAATCCGGAACGAAGTTATTCGTCAGAGAACCAAGGTTACCGACTTAGCTCAGCGAATTAGCAAGCTGAAGTGGCAGTGGGCAGGTCACATATGCCGCAAAACCGATGGCCGTTGCGGCAGACTGGTTCTTGAGTGGAGACCGCGTGTCGGCAAATGTAGTGTAGGGCGCCCTGTAGCTAGGTGGGGCGACGATATTCGTAAGGCAGCGGGCAGGGATTGGAGAAGGAGAGCTGAAGATCGAGCTCAGTGGCGTGCCTTGGGAGAGGCCTACGTCCAGCAGTGGACTGACACGGGCTGGTGATGATGATATTTATTTATATATAGAGGAATGTCTATAAGCCCACTATGAAGAAACCTATATCGTCAAGTGGGATTTACTAGTGGGTTCCAGTTTTAAAAAGATTTTTTTAACCTGTAATTTATGAGAAAGATAGAAGCAATAAGTAGTTTAAAAAATAAATAAAGGCATAAAAATATTTTCTATACGCATGTAAGCATGTTTTATTTGCAAATCTAGTATTTATTTAAAACATATATAATAATAATAATATCAGCCTATACTGCCCACTGCTGGGCAAAGGCCTTCTCTCACAAATCGAGGTGAGAGAGATTGGGTCATACTCCACCACGCGGACCCAGTGCGGATTGGTGGAGGCAGGTTTGTGGCCACCTGCTGTTGGAACTTATCAAGCCTAAGCCAAGCCTTTAAGGCTTCCAACTCGGCTTAACGACTACCACATTAAGTGGTAACCGGGACCAACGGCTTAACGTGCCTTCCGAAGCACGGAGACGCTCGAATATGAAATGCCACAAACGGTCACCCATCTCAGGCCGACCGAGTCGAACGCTGCTTAACCTTGGTGATCGGTAAGAACACCGCGGTCGCACAGCGCCACGAGCGCCTCAAACATATTTAAGACATTTTTTAAAATACATATAAAAAACAATCGAAAGTACTGTTTAAAACATGTTTTAAACACGGTGATTCTAACAAAATATTTTTTTTGTATCAACTCTGTTATAGAGAGGTATGTAAGGAAAGAACCTGTTGGAACTCTGTACTCTCTGCCTACCCCGCAAGGGATCTGGCGTGATGATATAGATAGATGGATAGAACTCTGTAATAAAATACTTAGGGGAGAGTGGGAGAATGGCGACAACTAATCAGAAACTAAAATAGAACTATAGTTTTTAATGGTAGAAATATTACTAGTATGTAATCAGTTGATCCATTTCTCCTACTAGGTGATAAAATCAACATTATGTTATGTTGATTTTATCACCTAGTAGGATAAATGGATCAACTGATTAAATACCAGTAATATTTCTACCATTAAACAATATAGTTCTATTTTAGTTTCCGCTGGATGGATTATTTAACAGAAACAGCAAAAACGGTATGCCGACCTAATATAACTAGTGGTCGCCCATTGGTCGAAATTCGACCGTAATTAATTTAAATTATAAGTTTCAACATTATTAAGGTTCTATTGTCAAATACTATACTTCTATAATCACAGATTTCGCCAAATGTACACTGTTAATTTGCCTATTTTTTCCAAACAAATTATATGAAATTTAAATATAAAAAAAAATGAATAAAATAAAGAATACCTTTTTTTATTTTTTTTTGTAACAAAAAACCACGCGATAAGGAAAATGCTGTCCATTGAACTTGACATACATATTTTGATAATTTAATTAATGATACAAAAACTTCTTTGTAACCGATGTTTTTTGTAAAAACTCTTTCATCGTTTGCTGGTTATGTTTGACATTCAGTAAGTCTATAGACAATTAATTTGAAGTGTAATGTGTCAAATACATGGTAGTGTGTGTAATGTTTTTTTTATTGATTTAATGTATATTTTATGTTAATTTTAAATAAATATTAGCATGCTGCACTCCTTCTCTATATACACTATAAGTGTGGGAAATTTCATACTCCTCCGTCTGCGCAATTTTCGTAAAAAGGGGTACAAAGTTTTTGCTTCACGTATTAATATAATGATTTATCTTTAATATCAAAAATAATTAAAGCAATAGTGTCGATAATTACTGGTCTGTGCACTCATTGTGTGCCCATAGTTGATACTTGCAACACATGACCCAATCTTCTGTGGAAGGTTTTACATATTTTTCTATGCAAAAAATGCAAAAGTAATCAGCAAAAATTGATATGTTCGACTCGATCGAAGTTTGTATCTATGAGTACGGATGGAAGCGTTCAGACGCGGCATCCGGTATCCGAAAAGCAATTATGAAAAAGATTAAAGTGATTAAGAGCTTAAGCCCACTGGGTCGAATAGTCGCAGGTTCGATTCCCGCACGGAACAAATGTATGTGAGACACACAAAAAAAAATTGTGTTCGGATTCTGGACTAAGGCATCCCTTCATTTTTGCATTCTCATTGATAAACTAGGGGATTTTAATTAACTATAGGGGAATATTATGCTAATTTAATAATTACCATTTTCAGAAGCTGCATATGAATTTGTGGTAGTAATTCTTTTCTTCTCTCTCTCGAGGAAAATATCTGAAACAAATTAATATTAATTAAACAAATTTCAATAGACTATCTTACCATGACCAAATAGACCGAGTCTGTCAGAAGGACAAGTCAAGAGTCTCCGTAACCGGCGAGCGTGTATGAGACGAACTATGAGAGTGGAGGAAGCCAGAGAGGTATGTAAGGAAAGAACCTGTTGGAACTCTGTACTCTCTCCTACCCCGCAAGGGATCTGGCGTGATGATATAGATAGATAGAAACAAATTTTATATCAGTCATTTTATTTGGGGCTCCTTTTTTAATAATTATATGGAAGTTATTCATACGATAAAATACAACGATGTAAATAAATAAAAAAACAGTTCTGTGCATAAAATAGTTTACTGCAGTTTCACTATTAAAAAATAATAAATACTATCACGCCTATATTCCCAAGCGGGGGTGGCAGAAGTGTACTGTGTACATCATTCTTTTCGTCGACGATGTTAGGTCCCATTTAATAGGGGACGAGCCTATTGCTATATACCGGGCACAATACCAGACTTAGGACTGCCACTGGGAATTTTTGTAAAAAACAACATTTGTTGCACCAAGGATTTGTACTCAGTACCTCGTACTTATAATAATAATAATAATAAGTCATTTAAACCAGGCAAATGAAATTTTACATAAATATTTTGTTAAACTTGCGGGTCCATAGAATATATACACTTGCAGACTAACATACATATAATATATAAAAACTTATAAACTAAATAACATGTGTTGCCGGCGACATGTTGCGCTGTACGGGGGTGTCTCTCAGTCTCCCACGAAATCTTCTAAAAACGACACCCCTCGGCCAGAAGTCCTCGCTCATTAAGGTCTCCAACTTGGCAGTGGGAACTCGCACAACAAAGGAATTAAAAGCCGCATTGTGTTGCGAATCCAGCTTCTCGACCCTCAGAGTGTACAAGGACTTCTTGCGGGCATACTCCACAATGTCATCGGCTTTGGTGGTGTAGTGTAGCCGTGACACGGACAGCAGCGTCGTCGGTACTGCTGAACGCAGGAGTGTGCCATCGTCGACCGGTGCAGACCCACACCGGTTTCTTCGAGGAGGTTTCTTCTTCTTCTTTTCCACCTTGATAAAGCCATCCTCATTAGCTTGACCCTTCGTGGTGGTCCGAGGCACCTTACGTGCCTTTCCAGTTGTTATAAAGCACAATATTTGCCACTAGACAACGAGGCAGATTCACTGTCCGTTATAATTTAAAACCTCGTATTCATTAAGGGGCAATGTCTCGCGACAGTGTCGCTGGCGATATCGGACTAAAATAACACGTAGTATACTTTTTATCCCGGGAAATGTTAGGTTCCTGTCTAAAGCCAAGGCGGACGAAGTTGCAGACAGTAATTAGTAATGCATAACAATAATAAGCCCGCAGGGCAGCTTGTGGCGAGCTGTTGGTGAGTAACGACACCACGGACCCGAGTGCTTCAGAGAGACGGTCAGGGCCCCAAACTCGGCGTGTCTTCGTCGGTCGAGTGGAAACCGAAGGGTGCCCGCAGGACTCTCGGCTCTGGCTAGCCTTAATTGGCCAGACAGGAGCCTTGAGAGCTATATCGACATAGGAAGATAATGCGTTCCTACGTCGATGTACTCCAGGGGTGGAAGTGTTAAAGGGCATAACGCCGAGAGTAACTTCGGAGAAAGCGCAGCACACCTCTCTACACCCCTGAGCCGCTCACACCGGTGTTGCCCTCAGTTGTCCTAGGATGACCGTTTGAGGGATCCTACTAACACCTTGGATCCCTGCGCCCCCAGAGCGAGGCGAACGGAGCTGTACCGAGTCGCGCTGGAGAGCTGGCGGAGCAAGCTCGCCCATCCCACTGCCGGTCACGCCGTCATCGCTGCGCTGCTGCTAGTCTTGTGGGAGTGGCTGGGGCGACGACACGGCGTCCTCACGTACCGTCTGACGCAGGTACTGTCCGGGTATGGTTGCTTCGGGCGGTGTCTGTGGCGGATCGGTCGTGAGGAGGCGGAGCGCTGCCACCATTGAGCGGCCCCAGCGGACACGGCGGAGCACACGATGCTGGTGTGCCCGGCATGGGATGCCGAGCGGCGCCGGCTCGCCGGAGCGCTCAGTCAGTCATTTCCCACGGTAAAAAAAAAGGACGACCGTTTGAGGGCCTATCTAGTAAGCGGCGAGTCACCGCCGGCCACCGGTAATTAGGTATCACTAATTATGGCCGATGTCCGTCCCCTTTGGAATAGTCCAGTTTTTGTCCATCAAACCTCATTTACATAGCCCTTGTTTTCTTTTCATAATTTACAATAGTTCTTGTACCTGCCAGATCAGTTTGCTGTTTATGTTTTCATATCCTGTGAATCTCAAAAAAAATAATAATAATAAGTCAGTGTATACTATCCCACTGCTGTGAAAGAGCACAAATCAAGGTGAGAGAGGTACCACGTGGACCCATTGCGGTGCGGTGGAGGTAGTTTTGTGGCCACCTGTGGCTTATCAAGCCGCCTATAAAGCTACCAACTTGGCATAACGAATACTGCCACACAAAATGCAACAAACGGTCACCCATCTCAGACCAACCGAACGGAGCGCTGCTTAACCTTGGTTTTCGCTAAGAACGCCGCGGTCCCAGAGCGCTACTAGCGACTGAACCTTTATAAAGAAACCTTTATTTGGTCGTGATATGTTTTCCTAGGTCGACCTGGAATACCTGCCTCGTTGGTCCTTGGCGAATAATGCGCATAGCGACCACGAGGGCCTGGGTTCAAATCCTGGGTCGGTCAAAAATGATTTTTTTCTATAGATAAAAAATCCAGTGTCAGTCTGGAATCTGGTATCCTGGTTTGCCCGGTAAATTAGTAATAGACTCGCCCCCTTTTACATGGGACATCGTCGGCGAAAGTGGGCGTATACACCTCTGCCACCCCCGCTTGGGGGATATAGGCGTGACGGTGACCTCTTTAGGAATTAACCAGCCCATTTCTGGCTTAAAATAGAACTTTATACCACCCGCTACCAATCCAGCTTTCAACCAAGTTAACTAGAGATATCTCGAATCCCAAACAATGCGGACGCAATTAAGGTCTCACTCTCATAGAAATTTATGATAATTAATCATACATACAACGTCAAAAAACAATGGCCATTTAACAGGAGTACTGACAAATGAATACAGATTGTTTTAAGTGTCTATTGTTAAGTAATTCAGGGTTGATGGTTTTGAAATCATTAATAATAAAGAATCATACGGACGATTTAGCGCAGTGATTAAGAGCTTAAGCTGCTCCGCCCACTGTGTCTTATAGTCGCGGGTTCGATTCCCGCACCCACGACACAGGAATAAACCGTAGCGTGGGGCTACGTGTTTTTTTTAAAGAGCAAGAAAAAAAGGTATCCCGCCTACATTCCCCAAGCAGCAGAAGTGTGCTGAGCACACTTATATTTCGTCGACGACTGTAGATTCTTCTTCTTCTTTAAGTTATGACTTCACACTAATTATAAGTGTATTTTGCCAGTGTCCAGTGAGGTATATAATCGTGTTTGTTTAAGTTAATTCGACTCCCCGATGAATTTGATGACAACGATGATAATGAAATTAGTGAAGTACCTCACCTTGGATAGTAAAGCGGTGGATACTTTACATACCAATTGCGACGGCCGTTTTGAGGGAAATTTAAAAGGCACGTTTTATCACTTTGTTACAATTACCTTCACTCATGCACATATAGGAATACATAATGGTTAATATTCCACCAACATTACACATTATAATTCGAAATGACACATGTTTTGAAAATTAAAACAAATTGACAACATCACTCTTCGATTTCCCGCCAAAGCTCCGATTCTGAACTTGGCGTTCGATTTGAAATTGGAAATCGAACACCAAATTCAACGTGTGTTCAAACATGCGCTTATTCGTGGTAATTATCATCTCTTATTTATAAAAACATGATTTATTTTTTTTATGGCAGCCCTGCGCACAGCAATGCGGTTGCGTAAACTCTACATAATGCCGGTATTGTAGAGACAATGTGATACGATTTAGCGGAGCTTTGCTCTCACTACTTTCCAATGTTATGTGGGCCGCAAGCGATGGGAGATTAGCGGATTATGACTCAAAATGCTTGACCGAAGAATTACGGAAGAAAGAATGACAAAAAAGATATATTTACTATGCGACAATGGAATGATATAGATACTGGGAAACTCCTAGACCATGTCTTATTTGCAGGGTAAGTGAAGAGACTCTGTAATCGGCGAAAGAGAGAGAGTGGAGGAATCCAGAGAGGTCTATAAGAAAAATTGCAAGAAAGTACTTGTTGGAGTTTTATACTGTCTGCCTACCCCGCAAGGGATCTGTTCACTAAATTTGTCACTAAATGGCGAAGATAATTTGTTACTTCAAAATAAACAACAAAGTTTTTTTTATTTCATTTTCTTTACAAGCTTTGAAAGTAGCATACTACGAATGATTACTGTGTTATTGTTCCATTTACAAACATGTAAAACATTGAAACCGAAAGAAAGATCTGTGGGTCACAAAGATTTTTACTCTGTACCTCTACCTACCCCAAGGGATCGTGACCGATAATGATATAGATAATATAATATAATACATTGATAAACATTTGTTCCGAAGTTTGCGAGTCTCAAAGATAATATATCCCTTACGGGAATCGAACCCGCGACTACTTATTCAGTAGGGAAGATCATAGTGGAGCGGCCTATGGTCTTCCCCACTAGACAAAGCTATCACCATCACTACATATAAAACAAAGACCCCGTCGCGTCTGTCTGTCTGAACGCGATAAACTCAATAACTACCGAACGGATTTCCATACGGTTTTCAGCAACGGACAGAGTGATTTAAGAGGAAGGTTTATGTGTATAATTCACCCATACGAAGCCGGGGTGGGTCCCTTGTTAAATCTTCTTATTCTTAGCGTTTTGACGGCAAACATGATATAATTATACGGATGCGGCTCAGAAAGCGGCCACACTAACTGCATTTACAGAAGCCGACATCAAGTCTTCCTGCGTGCAGGAGTTATGGCACGCAGGACACGATACAAGGTGAGACATCGTTTGGGTTGCACCACACAAACACTCCAGATTCGTGTCAGTGAGTTTCCACCTTAGCATGTTTTCCTTGCTCCGACCAACCTGAGTCCGAAGTCTATTTAAAGATTTCCAGACCGGCCATGGTAATCTATGTCCACTTGGAAGGCTCTGGCTGGTGAGACAAAAGGATTAGGTAGCGATGCTTCTTTTCTCCAAAGATTTCACCTCGCTTTTGTTGTTAAATGATATAATAATAAAGTAGTCGCTTATCTCTTATCAGTCGCACCACACACGAGCTTTCCTTCCATGTTGTCCCTAAGGCGTGCGATTGCAAGTACCGGCTCAGCTAGATATTGTAATGAACTGCACTATTTTATACAACCACTTTTACCCTCAACTTATAAGATACGAGTATTTCTAAAGCGACATTGTGGATTTATATAACTGATATCTAATCCTACTCTAGTATAATTAATTTAAAAAGTTTAGATGTTTGAATACTCGTTACTTATGACTGTTTTTAATATTCAATTCAAGGATAAGTTTTTTGCCGGGAAATCGAAGAGTGATGTTGTCAATTTGTTTTAATTACCAAAACTTGTGTTATTTCGAATTATAATGTGTAATGTTGGTGGAATATTACCCATTATGTATTCCTATATGTGCATGAGTGTAGGTAATTGTAACAAAGTGATAAAACGTGCCTTTTCGAGTTTCCTCAAAACGGCCGTTGCAATTGGTATGTAAAGTATTCATCACTTTACTATCCAGGGTGGGACACTTCATAATTTCATTATCATCTTTGCCATCAAGTTCTTTGGGGAGTTTAATTAATTTAGAAATGAATATTCGTAAATTTTGTACAATGGCATAATGTAAACGCAATTGCCACGAAAAAAAAACTCAAGGATACATTTGTCTACGACGGATAGAATTTTGACATACTTATTGCGTATGAAAAATCTGTCAAAATTCTACTGACAGTATTCTACAGCAGAAACCGGCTATTAATCACTTCAGATGAAGTATGGCAGAGATATAGATTATAATCTGGAATAACACAGTAACATCGCTTTCAATCCAAAACATACTAAATAAGAATACATAAAAATGTGTTTTTCTATCTATATATATCATCACGCCAGATCCCTTGCGGGGTAGGCAGAGAATAGAGAGTTCCAACAGGTTATTCCCTTACATACCTCTCTGGCTTCCTCCACTCTCATTGTTACAGAGACTCTTGAATTATCCTTCAGATAAGACTCTGTCTATTTAGTCATGGCAAGATAGTCTAGGTCTACCCCGGTACCTACATCCTTCCACTTTCGCATTGTATATCTGTTTTGTCATTCTTTTTTCTTCTATATGCCCGAACCAACGGAGCATACCCTTTCTCATCTTCACACCGATACTATCTTACATAAAACTCAAATTCAAATAATTTACTTTGTAAAAGCGCTTACAAATAGTCAATTTACATTTTTTTTAATCTTATTTAAATACAAATCTACCACCGGATTGGAACGCGGCCTCCACTGAGAAGATCCGGCGAAGAATTGTCTTTTTTATTTAATTCTCTTTCTCTTTTTTCCTTTCAATTTTTTTTATTATATTGTGTGGATACACTGTTTAGGTTACAATTGAATAGTTGACGATCTAGCTCCAGTGTGATGCCGTACGACCGAGATATGACACTAATGAAGTTATTTATCAAGAGTGTCTGAAGGATGCACCCCACAAGCAGCATCCGCTCACGAGTATTACTACTGGAACAGCCATCACTGCCCTCGAACATACCTTCTCGCTTTCTTTTCTTACTACGCTGTTGCGAATATCTAATCCTACTACAATATAATTAAATGCAAAAGTTTGGATGTTTGTATACTTGTTACTTAATCACTTCAGATGAAATTTGGTAGAGATATAGATTATAATCTAGAAAAACATATAACATCGCTTGCAATCAAAAATATACTAACTAAGAATACGTAAAATGTGTTTTTAGAAAATACAAAAAACTGTTTATCTATCTATCTATCTATCTATAACCTCACGCCAGATCCCTTGCGGGGTAGGCAGAGAGTACAGAGTTCCAACAGGTTCTTTCCTTACATACCTCTCTGGCTTCCTCGACTCTCATAGTTCGTCTCATACACGCTCGCCGGTTACGGAGACTCTTGACTTTTCCATCAGATAAGACTCGGTTTATTTGGTCGTGGTAAGATAGTCTAGGTCTTCCCCGGTACCTGCATCCTTCCACTTTCACATTGTATATCTGTTTTGTCATTCTTTCCTCTGTTTATTTTATTAATAATAATAATATCAGCCTATACTACCCCACTGCTGTGCAAAGGCCTTCTCCCACAAATCGAGGTGAGAGAGATTAAGTCATACTCCACCACGCGGACCCAGTGCGGGTTGGCGGATGCAGATTTGTGGCCACCTGCTGTTGGAACTTATCAAGCCGCCTTATAAGGCGTCCAACTCAGTTTAACGACTACCACATTACGTGGTAACCGAGACCAACGACTTACCTTCTGAAGCACGGAGATGCTCGATTATGTAAACGTCACAAACGATCACCCATCTCAGCCCGACCGAGTTGAACGCTGCTTAACCTTGATGATCGCTAAGAACCCCGCGGTCACACAGCGCTACAAGCGCCTCATATCACGTTTATTGTATTACGTGTGCAAAAATTTTATCATATTTTAATGCTTGATTTTAAAGTTTAATAGTTCAACATTCTTGCACAATTAGGTAGCCTTCTAAACAAAACAAATAGATTATTAATTGTAGCAGTTATATTTGTTATTCATTGTCATAATAAAGAAGCATCGTTGAGATTTAAAAACAAAATGAAAAATAAATACTATTTCTTCTTGAAACTTGGAAAGAGACGTAGGGCTCTAAGTGAGTATACTTGTCATCTCGTTTTTTTCACAGAGTGCTCTTCTTCTTCTTCATTAAGTTATGGCTTCACACTATATTAAGTGTATTTTGCCAGTGTCCAGTGAATAGCATAATCGTGTTTGCTTAAATTGATGCTTTTCCCCGATGAACTTGATGACAACGATGATAATGAAATTGATGAATGTACCCCACCCTGGATAGTAAAGCGGTGGATACTTTACATACCAATTGCGACGGCCGTTTTGAGGGAAGTCGAAAAGGCACGTTTTATCACTTTGTTACAATTACCTTCACTCATGCACATATAGGAATACATAATGGTTAATATTCCACCAACATTACACATTATTATCCGAAATAACAAGTTTTTGGAATTTAAAACAAATTGACAACATCACTCTTCGATATCCCGCCAGAAAACTCGCAGAGTGCTCAATTCATTCTAATATATCCATGCAGATGACATAAAATGGACATAAATTTTTACATCCAAAATGGCGGACACGAACGTCACACTGAGGCTGTCACCTAAGTGTATAACATATTAAGGTTAATTTTCACATTTCACATAATATGCTAATTAGCTATTTGCACCATATTTGTATTTACAATAAATATAAATTACGTCACAGTTAACTTTATTTAACAGGGTTTATGCTTGAATTAAGCTCTTATTTAAGTAATAGCCGACTTAATTATGGTTTAATTTACATGCTTAAAGTTAAAATTAAACTTTCACACTTATATAATGTCGAAGGTTTAAATTGTACCTTAAATTACGGCTATATTTGTGTTTATGTATTTAAGTTATTTCAAAATTTTATGCTAAAGTGAGTGCGGCAGAGATTATGAGATGATGAGACGTATTATGAGATGAATTTATTGCCGCTATAACGGGCACAGTTAGAGATTTTGGAACTGCAAATTAGATTTTTTCTGAAAAATACTAAAAGCACTTTGTCCGGCCTATGATTCGAACTCAGAATCGCCAGCCACACTAGACCGACACTACAGTTAGCTAGTTTTATTTATTGCGTAATATATTTTTATTTTAAAAACGCAGTCCCACACTAATAATTATTTACAAACATGCCATTAACATACACAAACACCCAGATCTAAACAGAAATAAATCTCTATCTATCCATTTATCTATCTATCTATATCATCATGCCAGATCCCTTGCGGGGTGGGCAGAGAGTACAGAGTTCCAACAGGTTCTTTCCTTACACACCTCTCTGGCTTCCTCCACTCTCATAGTTCGTGTCATACACGCTCGCCGGGTACGGAGACTCTTGTCTTGTCCTTCAGATAAGACTCGGTCTATTTGGTCGTAGTAAGATAGTCTAGGTCTTCCCCGGTACCAACAGAAATAAAACCTAGATTTAAAAAAAAACTGAAAAAGAAACATTGGTGGAATTACACAAAGATTTACCTCGTGCGAGGATCGAACCCGTGAATACACGATCCAATAAGCGGAGCAAATTAACCTCTTAACCACTAAACTAAGCTGCACACTGGAGCAGCTTGCTCCTGCCTTCCCTGCATATGAGGGCGATACCCAAAATCACATTTCTTAAATTGGGTACTTCGAGAAAATTAAATAGAATTGAAGTTTGACAATTTTCACATTAATTCACGTCAATGTTTTCCCTCCAAAGGTCAAAGAGAATATTTCATCACTCTTACGTAGTGCCGTAACGTCGCTAACATACTGCCGTAAAGTCCACGCTAGTGCTTTAGAAGTATCTTGACTGCTTTAGCAGTATCTTGATGGTAAAGCCATCAAGATACTGCTAAAGCAACTCAAAACGAGTCAAGATTAAGATCACTATTATTAAAAATGCAAGTCACTTTGAGTAAACATATAGTATATGAAACAATATTGAAGCCGAAAAGAAACCAATGGAACCACACAAGTACTGAATATAACCACGCCGTGTTTGGGCTCGTTGGATTTTACTTGATAAGTACTTTAGATCCGGATGGTGCCCAGGGTCTGATGATGGAGCCGGAAGGAGGCCATAGAACCCCTTCAACTAAGTAAGATATATTCGTTGTGTTTTTGCTATAAAAGTTTGTTTTTTAAAAAGGTATTTTTAAATTATATTAATTTTTACTTGCGCAAGGTCTTTTAGTATTTTTTTTTATTTTTTATTTTTTTTTTTAAACGTTGCCCCACACTAGGATTAATTCCTGTGTCGTGGGTGCGTTTACAAACATGAAAATTCACATACACAAATACCAAGACCGGAACAAATAATTGTGGATCACACAAAGATTTGTCCCGTGCGGGAATCGAACCCGCGACTATTAGACACAGTGGGCGGGGCGGGCTAAGCCCTTAACCACTGCGCTAAATCGTCCGTCAAATTGTTTGTCCGTATTGTTTTGGTTTATTAATAAAGAAGATTTGCGGTGTCAAAAGCATCTTTTTTTTTCAAAGGTCCGCTAACTAATGTGAAAATTGTCAAACTTCATCCCTCCCGGTGCCCTTATATCCCTTCTTTCGGATACAGATACCTCACACAGGATCAGACACCGACCTCGCCGGCGAGGTCGAAGAAACGCTTGCCAGCCGGCCGGTGCAGAGCACCAAGGCGAGACACCTAGTATACGCCCTCCCCCACAGCGACTGCCCAAGCCGAGGCCGTTCCTCCTTGAGGCGCCCTTGAGCTAGTTTCCCCCTTGCCCTTCTGGCTCGAGCGTAGTGGTTGCACGGTCGCCCTCTTGCCCGGTGAAGCTGTAAAGGCCCCGCGGCCACAGCGTAGATCATTAACACACACATACACACACACAAAATCAAACTTCAATTCTATAGCATAATTTTCTCGAAGTACCCACTTTAAAAATGTGATTTGATAAATCACCGCCATATAGCTTGCCCCGGGTGCGTCGTCGTATTCGCGTAAATACATAGTACGGAGCAAATATAAAGAGGAATCGGCCTAAGCAACTGTGCACTGTGCCTTCCAACTAGGCCTTGACGGCATAGCAGTGGACGTGGTTTACCTGTCTGTCTTTTTTAGCTAGGTGGCAAATATAGAAATGGTATACCCCGGTATACCCCGCATAACGTCCTTTACATCCCGCGCGGAATGGGCGTAGTGAAACGCTTGATTAAAAAAGAAACGTAGCTCCATATATACACAAATACCCGGACCGAAACAAACAATTGTGGATCACACAAAGATTATTCTCGTGCGGGAATCGAACCTGCGACTATTAGACACAGTAGGCGGAGCGGCTTAAGCTCTTAAACATTGCGCTAAATCGTCGTCAATCGTATAAATGTTAATTGATTTGTTTATTGTGTCATCTCCTCTTTAAGTTACTTCATGATACAATAGAAGGCATAAGAAGTCAATAAATTTTATAATGGTTTATTATCGCTAACAAGTCGGTTACGGATTAAAGTTTTTATTGATGTGTAGCGAACACGCGACGGGTAACGGAAGTCGTGTTTACAATTTTTCATATTGTTACAGTTTTACGACTATTTTATTACGTTAGCTTGGTTCCTATTATCAAATTGCTATTTCACGCGGCTTCGCACCCGGTTGACATCAGCGCCACCTACCGGGTCTGTGTTACTGGATAAAGAAGCTTTCTAATGGTGAAAGAATGATTAAAATTGGTTCAGTATTTTCAGAGTTTCTCGATTACAAACAATTAAATCTTTCTTCTTTATAATATTATTAGTTTCTGCCCGCGACTTCGCCCGCGTTGATTTTAACAGGAGCCATACATTTTTCTGGGAAAAGTATCCTATGTGTTAAAGGTAAGAAACTATCAAATTCATCCAAATCCGTTCAGCCGTTTTTGTGTGAATGAGTAACAAACATTTAAACATACACATTTGTATTTTTTTTAAAAACGTAGCTCTCAACCGGAATTATTTCTGTGTCGTGGATGCGTTTACAAATATGAAATTCATATGCACAACCTCCTAGACCGAACCAAATATTTGGTTACACTAAATTGGTCCCGTGCATGCGTGAATCAAGCTCTTAATTATTATTTAAGCCGTCCGATCCAATATTCCAGGCAGTTCCATTTCTGGTGCGATTAAGATATTTTTATAGAGATATGCGACCCTAGCACCGCTGTGCGCCCCGGTGTTTGTTAAGATCACCAAGGTGACCGTTTGCGGCATTTCTATTTTCTCGGAGTCTCCATACATCGGAATCTATGCTTATCCCTTAGAATAAATATAATCGGCGCCTCGTTTTAGAGTTAGACGCTATCCAGTCTGGTTTTCTCAAGATTTAATTACTGACACGCAATTGAAGATACAATTACATACTTCGTGGAAACGTACTCGCTCCCCAGATCTATATAAATTATTTTCAGACCTAGGAGCCAGCCCCAAAACCCGTGTAGCAACCGCTTACAGCGCGCACATGAGGCTTATTGAGAACAATGTTAAAAGGTAACCCGCGTATTATTTGGCATATTAATAAATAATGCAGAAGACGCGTCCAGTCGTAATTGCACCCGGCACGGTGAAGCCAAAACTCTATAAACGCCTTGCACTCACTGCATTTCCCACCCGCATAATGTTAGTCGCTCGGAAAGATTACCACTTTATGGGGTAAATGTTGATGGCATTAGAATCAGTGGCGGATTGACACATTTGCTGCCAATAGACTGTTAAATTTTTGCCTACTAACCTCTGCAATTCAATACCATAGTTCACAATCATATTAATCACGGTAGTGCCCCCGCCAAGACGAGCCAAGCGAAGCGCAAGGTTTCGTTACTACAAGAAATATTGTCAGTATATAGAAAAGTAATCAACAGTAATAAATTGAATATATGTAAATATATATATAATTGAACGGCCAAGCCACATATTTTGACTAAGGTGTAGAGTTTGTGAAGTCAGGGCGTGTAGAGTTAGAACCTTGACTCTACATGAGATCTGATAACTTTTTGACAGTGCGGTCTAGTCTCGTCTTGGCAACATTTTACATGAAAAAGTTTTTGGTGGGATTACATTTTCTTTGTCGATGAAATTGCAATTCTTATGATTCGTGCTCTATCATCATCATTATATCAGCTTTTGTTATTAGTATGATTCTGAACTAAGGGATCATTGTGTCAGTTCCTAAATTATTTGTAAAATTCACGATTTACTGAAGTTTTGGGTATATTTTTGAGCTAAGAAAAGCTTGAAAATTTGCCCCTCTAGGGTCCAGCCTACTCAGGCTCCTGGTAAACCCACTGATTAGAGAAGATGATAATAAAATCGTTGCTGCGGTAATGTGTATTTTAATGCATATTAAACTCAAGCTCAACTCGGAAACTACTTCTTGTGGTAGTCGTAAAGTCAATTTGGAAGCCTTAAAAGGCGGCTTGATAAGTTCCTACAGCAAGTGGCCACAAACCTGTATTGAATATCTGCACCGAGTCCGCGTGGTGGAGTATGACCCATTTTTCTTTCACATTGATTTCTAAAAGAGAAGGCTTCTATCTAACTCGGTTCCTTCAGTGCTTCAGTGGACTGCCTCGTTGGTCTAGTGGCAAAGCGCATCACTTTGTGATCACGAGGTCCTCGGTTTAAATCCTAGGTCGGACAAGTGTAGTTTTTCTAACGAAAACTTCCCAGTATGAGTCCGGAGTCTGGAATTGTGCCCGGTATATGGCAATAGGCTCGCCCACTATCTTATTTTAAGCCTGAGGAACATGGGATCAGATTAAAAATTGCAGATATTTTTCTGATGCATATGTGTTAAAATATCAAAAGTGCTATAACTCGAGTTTAATCAGCTATCACTGAAGGTATAGATTTATCCTGCTTTCATTCTCCTTCTTACATACCCAGCTCTCACTGCCATATAACAGCGTTAGAACAAGCGCTCTGTAATTTCTACTTTGGAGTTTCTTGCCCTTCTTCTCCACACAAAAGACTTTCCGAACAGGTGGTAGAGTCTTAAGTAATCAATAATTTTCTCTTTTTGACTATTCATAAGTGCCTTTCGGTCTACATGAATAAAACACTTTTGATTTTGCTTATGTATGGCCAGCTGCGCCCTTTGGCTTAAGTGTCGGCTCCCAATTAGCTTTCCCATCGTATCATTCACTCTGTTCCCTGCACTCACTCATCTTGCTATGGCAGTGGTGTATTTCCCATCTTTACTGAAGGCGCATCCAAGATATACAAACTCATTCACTTGCTTGAGAACATCGTTACCAACCACAATCCTTGCATTCACATTCACATGCATAATTCTTGCATTTCTGATGCATAATATGTAACCTTTATCTTTCACTGAACCTACAGAATAACAATGTCGCACAGGTATTATTGGCATATTTATTATTACATCATGTCCAGAGTCTCCGTAACCGTTAAACGTGTATGGAACGAACTATGAAAGTGGAGCAAGCCAGAGAGGTCTGTAAGGAAAGAACCTGTTGGAACTCTGTACTCTCTGTCAACCGCAAGGGATTTGGCGTGATGATATAGATAGATAGAATTTTTTGGATTGTATTAAGGTTTACTTTATGTTAGCTACCTGGCCCGTCTTTACACCTACATTTTGCAGTCCTATTAGCATAAATACATCCTACAAATATTATAAATGTGAATGTTTGTATATATGTTACTCAATCACGCGAAAACGGCTGAATGGATTTAGATGAAATTTGGCACACAGATGGTTTATTGCCTGGATTACCACAAGAGATACTTTTTATCCCGAAAAAATGCAAGGTTCCTGTCCTAATCAATGCGGACAAAATCGCGGGCAGAAACTAGTAAATTATAAAAAAGCTTGAACATGGAATGCCAGTCTATTCACCTCGCAGGGGACAAACCGTGAAGATAAATAATAACATATCACTTAGAACACAATTCTATCTCTTTTTACCATCACACTTACTCTCGAGCGCACTTCAAATTAGTTAATGTTTGCTTGTGTAATCGACACGCACCGTTTTGACGGATGGCTTGGCCAGTGGTTAAGAGCTTGAGCCGCTCCACCCACTGGATTAAGTAGTTGAGGATTCGATTCCTGCACGGGACAAATCTTTATGTGACCCACAAATATTTGTTTCTGTCTGGGTGTGAATTTCATCTTGGTAAAGGCACCATGACACAGGAATAAATCATAGTGTGGAGCCACGATTAAAAATAAATTCGTACAGTCAGCGACGTAAGCTAAACATTCTCAGTATTTTAAACCGTTAATACTCTTTATTTATACTCTTCTATGTAAAGATGCGAAAGGGTATGCCCGTTAGTTCGGGCATATAGAAAGAATGTCAGAAGAAAGAATGACAAAACAGATATACAATGCGAAAGTGGAGGGATGTAGGTACTGGGGAAGACCTAGACTACCTTACCAAGGACAAGTAAAGAGTCTCCGTAACCGGCGAGCGTGTATGAGACGAACTATGAGAGTGGAGGAAGCCAAAGAGGTATGCAAGGAAAGAACCTGTTGGAAAACTGTACTCTCAGCCTACCCTGCAAGGAATCTCGTGTGAAGATATAGAATAGAATACTCTTTATCATAAAGACTTTAGTTGACATTGTTAAAGCCCCATTATTAGCAACATACTCAAACATATGTAAATCAAAGAATAAAGTATTTGATGCAAAACAAAAGCGTACAAGCGGTTTGAAAATCTGAGAATGTTAAGCGCCTTATGTTCCTGACCGTACACACACTTTATTATTCGTAATATATTACGGATCACAAACACAATGACAGCAAAAAACGGCCTTGTTTATACAGTCGTACAAGGACCTTTGGCGTGGCCATAATCGGAACTAACGCTGTCATCAAGCGTAATGTGATGACAGTCGCAGAAATTTACCCAAGCTCTTTTTTTAATTAGTAACCGCCCGGACCCACCTGTTGGAATATCGCCTTGAAACTAAGATAATTTTAACTCTTATTTCACACCAACCACCTGACAATGTCATCCACGTGCCAAAAGATCCTTGTCGCACTATATTTACGCATCTTTACCCGATCGTAACTAGCTTGGCTTAATTAATTGGCCTTAGTAATTTTTATTATGGTAGTTTAGTAAACTAATACATCTTAATGCGTCCTCACATTGGTTGGGGTTGGATCGAACTAATTCGAAATTAGGTCACACCCAACTTGTGCTCTTATTTTTCGGGCCGCTTTTCGGACTGTTACCTTTAATCTATATAAATAGTTATATCGATGACCAACTTAATATAAATATACAGCGTAATGTTAACAACGACCCTTACTCTTTCCTACTCCACTACACACTACCACCTATCCTACTCCACTTACAAAAACCCAATATCTCACTACCCAAGAACCACTACATCACTGCTGTTTTATGAATCCAAAATTGCCGTACTTTTAAAAGGAATTTAATTATTTTTTTTTGTTTTGAACGAAAATATTTCTTCTACTTACTAATTTCGTAATTTTAATGACTATAATAACACCTAAATCCTTAATATCAAATACAGCACTGTCTTAGTAGTTATTGTTGTATTTGATATTACGCATTTAAGTATCTAGAACAGTATCCTAAAACCACTGTTACACTACGCGAGACCCATTATTCCACTACCTAAGAACCACGAATCCACTACCCCAGAATTCCTATCCCACTACCCAGTAACCATAATATCACTATCAACTACTATAATATTAAAGAGAACGTTCAATAAACCCATTAAATTATAATCATAAAGCCTCGCACTTTATTAGAGGACAAATGTCCCGTGACTCGTGTCGCTGGTGACGTCAGAAGTAGTCGAGGGACATGGAGCGACGTCGCATGACAAATCATTCCCCAACTTGTTCCTTGTCGCTTTTTGCAACAGTCACAAAATGTAGACGTGTGCTGCGCAACAATATAGCCGATCGATGTATAAAACCTTTTCCTACTCCTCCTGTTTTCTTTTCTTTCTATAGTGGGACATCATCAGGGGGCAGTGAAATTAGGGTTACCATTTATGAAATGTTCTTGCTTCCAAGGAAATATTTCAACACGTGGGTCCACACGGTATACCAAACTCGAGAGATGACGCCCTTGCTTAACGAACCTAATCAAGCTGCATCATGTAGACGCAGAAAACCAAATTAAATTATAGAATAAGATAAAAAAGGTCTTTTAAAATATTCCTACTAATTCTATATCATCACGCCAGATCCCTTGCGGGGTAGGCAGAAAGTACAGAGTTCCAACAGGCTCTTTCCTTACATACATCTCTGACTTCCTCCACTCTCATAGTTCGTCTCATACACGCTCGCCGGTTACGGAGACTCTTGACTTGTCCTCCAGATAAGGCTCGGTCTATTTGGTCATAGTAAGATAGCCTATGTCTTCCTCGGTACCTACATCCTTCCACTTTCGCATTGTATATTTGTTATTAATTAAAAAAAAAATTTGGGAAATTTCATAGGACACATTTCACACAACACCAACGAACTCAGCGAACGGACATGAAGTGACATTTCACTTCATGACGGTTTTAACTCCAATTTTAGCCCCGTACCAAAAGATCCTTGTAACACTATAATTATTTATTTGCAGGTGTTAAGACAACTAAAGCGCACCCCCAGACACCCCAAGGTGTCGTCTAAAGAGAACATTTTAAATTTTGGCTTACAGGAGTTACGGTGTTAGGAATATGTGACGGGCTTAGTCCAAATGCTGCAACCGATAAAACAAATGTGAATGACACAGGTTGCGAGACAAGATGTCGAGACACATCGCTCGACTAAGGGTTCGGCCAAACCAAAGCGTCCAGCCGCATCCGCAATGGCGTCCCCGGTGGCGTCCGCGGTGGCGATCAATATCTCCCTATGATCGCGCGTGCAGGATGCAGGGCCCCAAGTCCGTTATTGCAATTTTGATAAAATTGTTTATTATTAACATCATAATTATTTGTTTTTACAGTTTTCAATCAACTAATACAATGCTTTCCAATTCTTATGCTACCTATCAATAATTCTAGGTGCCAGTTCAAACAATTTCCGACTTTTGGCACAATTGTAATTGAACGATATTTGTAGCATGCCATAATTAAAAAACAATTAAAAAATAGCTGACTCGGGGCATAGGACACGTTGGTGTGAACATTTCCATAAAAATACTACTGTAGGAACTAATCGCCACCGTGCACGCCATCGCGGACGCGGCTGGACGACCTTTAGCGACATTTCTTGCAACCCGTGTCTCGGGATTTTGTCTCCTAATGAAAACGATGCCTAAGATTTGAAATGAATAATTCATCGCACATTATGTTATCGACACAGTTAAAAAATGTATCTTTATCGAGATGAGAGTGCATTAATCGGCAATTAGAATCGATTTATCACTACTTAAGTGTCTGAGCGTTAATCATTGTCTTTTGTGAATTCTGTGATGACAAATGCTAAATACAATGGTTATTGAACATGAATACGACTGTTAAAAAGGGACGCATCTATATGTAGAAAAGAGAAGGGCTGGTTACTACCATCCCCTAGCAGCCTACTCTTGCAATTGATTTGATTGCTCAATAGAAAAACTGTACTTACACTGTTCGACCTAGGATCTTGTAATCGTAATACACTAACTTAAAGTTACTTAACGTGACGAAATATCCCAGAATCTGTTGAGTAAAACATAATTTAAGCCATTTTCTTTTCGCCGGAAATATTTAAGCGCGTTGATGTCTTTTACTCCAGTAAAAGCATTATATTGTATGTTATTATTCCCCAAGCGGAGGTGGCAGAGGTGTACTGAGTACACCCACTTTTCGCCGACGGTGTTAGATCCTATATACTAGGTGGCGAGCCTATTGCCATATACCGCATCATTATTATATACATACATATATACATAAAAATGATGTTTTTTTTCTCTACACCTTCAAATTGATTTTTTTGAGGAATTTTCTATCTATCAATCTATATCATCACACCAGATCTTTTGCAGGGTAGGCAGAGAGTACAGAGTGCCAACAAGTTCTATCCTTACATACCTCTCTGACTTCCTCCACTCTCATAAACACGCTCACCGGTTACGGGGACTCTTGTCTTAACCTTTAGATAAGACTCGGTCTATTTGGTCATGGTAAGATAGTCTAGGTCCGCTCCGGTACTTACATCCTTCCACTTTCGCATTGTATATCTGTTTTGTCATTCTTTTTTCTGACATTCTTTCTGAGAAATTGTGACTGCGAAAATTATGTAAATGTAGGTTTTTACCAATATTGTTTATCTAGAAAGCTACGAAAAGAGAGGCTACATTGCAGTCGAACGAAAAAGAAAGAGAAGAAAGCTACATTACAGTCAAACGAAAACTTACAATTTTAACACATATAGAAACGAGTATCTTATACGAGAAATTCACTTTTTTTTTTATTTAAAAAAGAATATTTACATAATAATATTACTTTCATTCCCTATTTGTCACACTGAGACCTAAATACCATGGCGAAATGTGGGAGTTCTGTGTACGACTCTACATACCTAGCTCTTACATTTCTCCGACTATGTTGTTAGATCATAATATTAAAGGAGGTGAGCCGATTACCCTAATACCAGTCACAATTCCAGACTCCAGCCTGCTATTAAGAATTTTCAATCTATCTATATCATCATCCTAGATCCCTTGCGGTGAAGGCAGAGATTACAGAGTTTCAACAATGAGAAATTTGAATAGAAAAATGAACCAGTATCACTGACATAAGCCTGGACATCGTGATAGACATACTTACTACGTGCATACCTAGTAAGTGTGTCTATCATGGCTACGTAGCCAACGAGGTAATCTAAAAAAAAGAAACATTCTATATTAGAAAGGAAAGCCATTTAGAATCAATTTTTGCTCATTAATAAAATATTATATGCGTAAAACGAATCGTAAAATGTATATACGAAATGCGAAATTATATATCATGTTATATAATAAATACATCGTGTTTGAAAGTTCATTTACATATCCTACTGTGTATTCATGTTAATTGAGGAATTTATGTCATACAACTATTTTTTGGAATTTATCATAATTACAGTATCATAATTTTTTTTTATTGTTTTTTTTTTTAAATTGTTTTAAACGTAGCCCCACACTAGGATTTATTCCTGTGTCGTGGGTGCGTTTACAAACATGAGAATTCATATACACAAACACCCAGACCGGAACAAATAATTGTGGATCACACAAAGATTTGTCCCGTGCGGGAATCGAACCCGCGACTATTAGACACAGTGGGCGGAGCAGCTCAAGCTCTTAACCACTGCGCTAAATGGTCCGTTCGTTCCGTCGTTCGTCCGTTATCGCGTTCTATATTTGACATTTAAGGTCCCGACGTTTTTAAAAATCAGACATAAACTGCAATAAAATCCGAAATGTAGCTTTAGTTTATGTGTAATTCGCGTAAATCTAAGAACTCTTTACCAATTTATATTCAAACTAGCAGATTCTCGGCACTTCGCACTCGGTCGAAAATAGCGCTACCTACCGACTATTACTCCATTATAGCTAAGAACAATTCAGATGACCCCATAAGTGCAAACGATCATAAAAAAATGGTCTAGCTGTTTAGGAGGAAATGAATAACGAACATACGCACATCGGAATTTAATATATAAAGTTCCTATTAGATTGAAATGAAACCGTATTACATTTACAAGAAGGACCTTCCCATGACCGGGTGCAAAGCACTCGAAAAGTCAAGGACTTAAAAATAAAAAATAAACGCGATAAATCCCGAAAAAATGTTTTATTTTATGTGTAATATTCACGTGAATCTAAGAACTCAGTATTATAAGACTGTGTCTATGGTCTAGTGGCGTATAATGCGCATAGCGATTACAAGATTCTGGAATCGAATCCTATGTCGTGGCTTGCTATTGCTTTTTTTCCATAGAAAAATTCCCAGAAGTAGACTTTATCAAGGTTGTTTTATAGAAACAAACAGGTAATTTTTTAAACGTAGTCACACACTAGGATTTATTTCTATGTCGTAGGTGCGTTTACAAACATGAAAATTCACAAACACAAATTCCCAGACCGAAACAAATAATTGTGGGTCACACAAAGATTTGTCCCGTGCGGGAATGGAACCCGCGACTATTAGTACACAGTGGGCGGAGCGGCTTAAGCTCTTTACCACTGCGCTAACTCGTCTGAAAATTTAGCGATCCAGAGTATATAATTGGGCCTGGTATAACGGTATTAGAGTTGCCTTCTAATACATTGCAATCTAACACAGTTGGCGAAATGTAGGTGTACACAATGCACCTCTAACAACCCCGCTTGAATAATGTAGGCGCGACAGATCTTTTATTTAACTTGCTATGTCTTTCTGTCTGTCTTTGCCATTCAGATCTTGTGATCCATTTTTCAAGCACTTGCGGGTATCCGATTGAGCAGAAAATTTGGCATACATAGGTAAGTTCGGTGACAATGCAATAATATGTTACCATGGTGCTGGTCTGATGATGAAGTCGGAAGGTGGCCATAGGAACATGTGAACTATACAACGTAACCCTCTCGTGTTTAGGCTTGTTGAAATCTAACAAGCCTAAACACGAGAGGGTTACGTTAAAGTCAAATCGTCTCGACGAGTACTTTAGACCCAAATGGTGTCCAGGGTCCGATGATGGAGCCGGAAGGAAGCCATAGGAACTCCTCAACTAAGCAAGATATATTCATTGTGATTTTGTTGCTTTAAAATCCTGTTCTTAAAAAGGTAACTTTCAATATTTTTTTAAACTTGTGTTTACAATGTTGGTCCTCAACTTTTTTTTAGTTTATGACATCACAACGATCCGTATTTTGCCAATTTTAAGTATGACTTAGATAACAAAGTTAGGGAAATTATTACTAAATAAAAAATTATAACAATGTTGTTAAAAATTGATCAGCGTAGGTAAAAATTATATCACAGTATATACAAACCAAATATTCTACATGAGAAAAAGGAAAACATAAGAAAAAAGAATAATGGTGCCACTTACTTATTTCCTTTCCAAATATTAAAATGACCACAGATTTAAAAAAAAATAACACTCACGAAGTAAAAATAGCACAGTTATCGTTCTATAGAGCCTAAAATGTCAAATTTTCGCGCCGCTATTCAGCGCGCTCGTTTCGCGTTAGCGCGTTGTAGCGACTGGCCGATGATACGGAACGCAAAAGGTACCATGCACCTTCCCGCCATTTCTACTGTCACTCAGTGGAGGTGATTTTTTACACCTATGTATATCCGATATCATTGCAACTTGTGTTAATAAAACCAGAGTGAGGACTATTGAGTTACGTCTTTATTTATATTTAAAATAAACGTAGTCCCAGACTAGGAATTATTCCTGAGTCGTGGGTGCGTTCACAAACATTAAAATCACATAACACGCACAGGACAGGACAAAGCTTTGTCCTATGCGGGGTCGAACCCGCAACTGCTCAATCCAGTGGGCGGAGCGGCTTACGTGTTCAACCACTGAATCAAGCCGTCTTTTATTTCCTTATATAAAACGAGGGTTATTATTTTCGTCACAGATCTAAGTATTCATGAATCACTTAAGTTGGTTTGGCCGTTATAACGGGCATAATATAAAACACCGGTTTTGCTAGTAAGACTTTTTCTGTAGAATTCCTCCAGCAAAACTTTGGGCGACCTAGGATTTGAGCCCAAGACCTCGTAATCGTCAACCTTAGTATGCGGAACTAGAGCGAAGAGGCAGACGGTTTTTTTATTTTATCACCACCATCACTTTTTTTTAACCCACTTCTTTTTATGTCTCCTTTCTTACTAATCTGTTTCACTGTCCCACACCTGGGCAAAGCTTCTTTCCCATGATATTTTGGGTCATGACGTACCCGAGAAGTAGTCCAAATCATCGCTCAACATTTTCTAGGTCTTCCACATCGTGCGCAACCCCCGCGGAGTATGCAATAAGTCTCTACAAGATACAGAAATATACAAGCTTGATAGTGAATATGGTCCCTCTTACATCGGGCAAACAAAACGACCTTTAAAAATTCGGGTAAATGAAAACATAGTTCATTTACCCGTTCATTACATTATTAATAATATTTTGTAAGTTTTGTGTGGTCATAATTTCTCCAGGAAAATAAATAAATTTTTCTCTTTTTCTTCTCTTATATTATATATAATTAAACACCGCCGCTCGCTCGCTCGAGGCGCTCGTAGAGCTGTGCGACCGCGGTGTTCTTACCGATCACCAAGGTTAAGCAGCGTTTGACTCGGTCGGCCTGAGATGGGTGACCGTTTGTGGCATTTTCATATTCAAGCGTCTCCGTGCTTCGGAAGGCACGTTACGCCGTTGGTCCCGGTTACCACTTAATGTGGTAGTCGTTAAGCCGAGTTGGAAGCCTTAAAGGCGGCTTGATAAATCCCAACAGCAGGTGGCCACAAACCTGCCTGGCCAAGGTGGCCACCAATCCGCACTGGTTTCACGTAGTGGAGGATGACCTAATCTCTCACCTCGATTTGTGAGAGAAGGCCTTTGTCCAGCAGTTGGCAGTATAGGCTGATATTATTAAACACCGCCGCTCAAAGTTCGTGCAGTCTGGAAACATGTCCTACACCGCACCCGCCCTAACATCAGACTTTTTGTAAAAGAACAGCAATTCCTACCAAGGATGATTCACGAGGCTATTAAAATAAAAAGCAACGTAATTTCAATAGAGAAGAATTAGTTGAATATTTGTAATTAATATAATTTATTCCAAAGGTAAGCATATAATTATATAGATAGATAGATAGATTACTCTTTATTGTACACAAATACATTTATATGGAGAAAAAACAAAGGAGGTACAATTGGCGGTCTTATCGCTAATAGCGATCTCTTCCAGGCAACCAACACTGAAAGAAAAAAGATATACAAAAAATAGAGGGCAGTAGGTGGCGTACATTTATTAGTTAGTTTTATTTTAATAGGTACAGGTACATATGCTTATAAATACATATGAAACATAACAATATATCAATATAATAAAGATAGGTATAAAGAAACGGCATGATATTAGGTGACTTATTAGAAAATAGTCGAAAGAAAGTGGTACTTAACCATTCTTTCTTTTAATTATACAAACCTTCAAGACACTTTGAGCTCATTCTGCGTGGATCGGACCAACAATAATAATTGAGAAGATATTAATTGAATGGAAATTCATGGTTTAAAGGTACATCGGATTAACGATGACTTTTGGGCGTCCAATACCTCAGTCTGTCCTGTGTTCACGGGAATTATAAAGATTTTTTTTCTCGCAATGACCTGGTAAATTTTTATAATTTACCGTTATAACTGGTTATACTGATTACTTTACATACAAAATACGTTGCTAAATAGTAGGCCCTTTTTAAATTAAAATAAAATAGAATAGGACGCGCTGTAAAGCACTCGAAACGTCGGGAACTTAAAATCAAAAATAAAACTCGATAAAATGCGAAAAAAAATTTTTTTCATACTTATTTATTATTGTTTGTCAAAATATCGGCTTAGTGTCGGAAATATAACCGGCTGAAGTAAACAGTCGGATTCGGTATTGTTTAAAGAGTTATTGCTCCGTTCGGTCTTCCGTGTGCACGAGGTGCGCGCACGCAATCGGATGAGCAAAAACCGGCCATAATCGTTTATTAATTTTGTTAGTTGGAATTAATTTGTTTTAGGATTTGTATTCGAAATTAGGACTTTGTAAACGTTAGACGCAATATCTGTTAATATTACGTATTTATAAGGAGAAAATTAAGAAATTATTGGACTAGGTTAACTATTACATTTAAAAAAACAAATGTCGTTACGCCTATATTCCACAAGAGCGAGTGGTACACCCACTTTTACCCGACAATGTTAGATCGTGATGTACTATAATAGGAGGCCAGTCTGTTGCCATTATACCGGGCACAATTGCAATTTTGGACTCATATTACGATTTTTTCTATAGAATACTAACTTGGTCCGATCTAGGATTCGCACCTAGCGTGGTAAATACTATAAAGGATTTGCCACATGGCATTTGCCACACGAGGCGCTCGTAGCGCTGTGCGACGGCGGTGTTCTTAACGATCACCAAGGTTAAGCAGCCTTCGACTCGGTCGGCCTGAGATGGGTGACCGTTTGTGGCATTCATATTCGAGCGTCTCCGTGCTTCGGAAGGCACGTTAAGCCGTTGCTCCCGGTTACCACTTAAAGTGGTAGTCGTTAAGCCGAGTCGGAAGCCTTAAAGGCGGCTTGATAAATTCCAACAGCAGGGGTCACAAACCTGCTTACCTTACCTTACCAATCCGCACTGGGTCCGCGTGGTGGAATATGACCTAATCTCTCTCACCTCGATTTGTTAGACAAGGCCTTTGCCCAGCAGTGGGTAGTATAGGCTGATATTATTATATTTACCACATAGCCGACGCAGCGCGACGGGAGCGCGACAGTGGCGCGGCTTGGGGAGTTGTAATGTACTGAACTGTACCGGACACGCCACACAGCGCAGCCAACGGCGCGGCGGCAAACGTTACAACGAACGTAGCCGACCGCTTCCGTCGCGCTCCGTCGACTATTTGACCAAACCTTTATTTCTATTTATTTATTTATTTAATAGCACACCAACAGCATATAGGCGTATACAGTATAAAAGTTATGTAATCTGAACTTATGCTAGCCGCCAACTAACTCGACAATAATAGGCGTGACACAACATGCATATTTTTTTTTTAAATTAATAAAAATCTTATACAAAAATTAGCCTAAGATAAACAAAAAATTAAAGTTAAATGTGAATATAAATTTTATAAATGGCCAAAAACTTGTAAATTATTTATAGTGTAAGTCATTTTACTGGTTGAAGTATTCTACCTTAAAGGAGTTAAAAGAGAACTTATCTCTCTAATTTATATTTAAATTGAGTTCAAGTTGTAATTAAACCAGGGTACTAGATATATGCCCTACGCTCGTATTACTAGCAATTATATGAAAACCTCAGTATAATGTATACTGGCCGATCCTATTACACTTTCACGGTTACTGGCGAGGAATTCTGCTTTCGTTTAACCTGGTTTTATAGCTAAATATAGGCTACAAACTAAATTCAGATCATTTTGAAATTAAGCAAAGTACCAATGTTCTTGCCCCCATTCAACTAGCGACCCGCCCCGGCTTCGCCCGGGTAAATTATACACATAAACCTTCTTGAATCACTATGTCCGTTGGTGAAAACCGTATGAAAATCCGTTCGGTAGTTATTGAGTTTATTACGTTCAGGCAGATAGACGGGACGGGGGGACTTTGTTTTATAATATGTTGTGAAAAAGTAATATCCTAAATCATAGATATAGTGAATGAACAGATATACAATGCGAATGTGGAAGGATGTAGGTGCCGGGGAAGACCTAAACTATCTTACCATGACTAAATAGACCCTGTCTTATCTGAAGGGTAAGTCAAGAGTCTCCGTAACCTGCGAGCATGTATGAGGCGAACTATGAGAATGGGGGATCTGGCGTGATGATAGATAGATACAGTGATTGCCTCGTTGGTCTAGTATCGAATTTCGTTTTAGGTCTTTAGGTCGAACAAATCTAGTTTTTCAATCGGACAATTCTCAGTATTAGTCCGGAGTATGGAACTGTGCCCGGTATATGGCAATAGGCTGGCCCCCTATTCCATGAGACCTAGCATCATCGGCGAACAGTAGGTGTGCCCCACCTTTGTCACCCCAGCTTGGCGAATATACGTAGTCGCAACGATGTTTATTTTTATTTGATTTATTTTTAAAAAGCAGTGATTGCCTAATGGTTAGACCATTAGACTGCAAAGTAAGAGGTCTCGGGTTCAAACCCAGCACGCACCTCTGTCTTTTCGAAAGCATGTGCGTATTAAAAATGAACTATGACTTGCTTTAAAGGTGCAGGAAAACATCGTGAGGAAACCTGCATGCCTAAGAGTTTCTCGAAGGTGCGTGAAGTTCGCCAATCCGCAGTGGGCCACCGTGGTGGACTATGGCCTAAACTCTTTCAGTTTGAGAGAAGTCCCGTGCCCAACGGTGGGACAGTTCCTTAACAGGGCTAATATTACTGAGTTCTTAGATTTACGCGAATATTACACATGAAATAAAACTATATAACGAGTCCATATCGGCCAGCTCGTAGCACGAGACGTTCGCAGCGCCCTGACGTCACTCAAAGCTAAGTTTTCGGCTGGGCCAGATGGTATACCACCGTATTTAGTGAGAGACTGTCGGGAGATTTTAGTAAAACCTTTACTATACATATTTAATTTATGTCTAAAGGAGTGTTACTACCCTGCTCTGTGGAAATTATCGCGAGTGATACCAGTGCCGAAGGGAGGTTCGAACGCTGAGATAAGCGGATTTAGACCGGTGGCCGTCCTGTCAACCTTTGCAAAAGTGTTTGAAACGGTATTACACAAATTAATATATGCCCAAGTTAGCGCCCAATTGGCCAACGCACAGCATGGTTTCAGGCCGGCTCGAAGTACCGGAAGTAATTTATTGTCATTCGTGTCCCACTTGTTGATGCTGCATACTTTGATTTTCAAAAGGCGTTTGACACCGTGGATGACATCCTTTTAGAAAAGTTTGCGTCACACGGATTCACTCCGAACTTAATAATGTTTTTTGCGAGTTATCTCAGTGACCGGAGACAATACGTGGAATACAGTGGATACGAATCCGCACCGTACTTCACTTTCTCGGGGGTAAGTCAAGGTAGCAATCTTGGCCCTCTGGCGTTTGTATTGATGATTAACGATCTGTCTGAGGTGGTTGACAATTCGAGGTGCTTACTGTTTGCTGACGATTTTAAACTGTTTCTGTCGGTAAATAGCGCATCGGATTGTGAACTACTGCAAAGAGACATTGATAATGTAATTGCTTGGAGTAAAGACAACAAAATTTATTCAAATGTAGCCTAGTGCTGTGTGATGAGCTACACTCGCAAGAAACGGCCGCTTACACACCAGTATACAATGGACACAGTACCTATAGATCGCGTCCATCGCGTGCTAGACCTCGGGATAGAGATGGCACCAGACTTGAATTTTAGCTATCATATTACCAAACGTTGCAAAAAGGCTTTTCGTAATTTAGGGTTGGTACTTCGAATAGGCAAGGATTGGGGCAATGTATTGACAGTTCAGGTCCTCTATAATGCACTGGTACGCAGTCACTTAGAAACAAATGCCATAATCTTTAATCCCCATGAAAATAAGTACAGCCTTATGATTGAGAAAATTCAAAATAAATTTTTAAGGTTTTTATATCTTAAACAGTACGGCGTGTATCCTTTCTATCCGCTTATGTATCCGAGCTTGTTCGTTTTGGGTATGACCGGATACACCAGACTGGCCGTGAGACAAGACGATACCCTCGCTAGGTACGTAGTGGACGTCTTGAAGGGCAAAGTCCATCACCCGGAGATATTAGAGGAGCTCCAGCTTTGCGCGCCTGATAATTATGTCGGTGCGCGCCGGCAGCCTCCGTTGCTGAGTGTTCCGGTAGCTCGCACTAATTTACTCATGTATTCACCTGTGGCTCGCGCTAAACGTATTGTGAATCTCATACATAAAGAAATTGATATTTTTAGTTGCAGCCAGACGAAATTTATTGAATGCGCAACTAGGTGTTTAGAACAAATTAATAATAATATGATTTAAATTTTTAAACATACATAATGTTGTGGGTTATAGCATCGATTTGGGTAACTGTAAGGATGTTGTAATTATAATAAATAAATAAATAAAACAAAAAAATATTTTTTCGGATTTTAACGCGGTTTATTTTGATTTTTAAGTTCCCGACGTTTCGAGTGCTTTGCAGCACCCATGGTCACGGGAAGGACTGAGGTGTTAGACGTCCACAAGGCATAGTTGTTCCGGGGTACCCTCAAACTTCTTAATTATTTTTGTTATTGTTGGTCTGATCTACGCAGAATGAGCTCACGGTGTCTTAAGGTCTTGCAGTGTTATGCTTGGTTTTGGATTTGATTATATTAATTACTGGATCCCAAGTCGATGGAAGCACCCAACCATCTTCTCTATTGAAATTAGGATGTTTTTTTAATTTCAATAGCGTCGCGAACCATCCTTGGTAGGAATCGGTGTTCTTTCACGAGGATTTGTGGTCTATCAAATCTAATGTTATGGCGGGTGCGGTCAAGGACATGTTCACAGAGTGCAGACTTCTTTGAGCGACGGTGTTTTAGGTCAGCTATGTGCTCTTTAACCCGAGTTTTTAGTGGTCTATTTGTTTGTCCTATGTAAGAGAGACCACATTCACAATCAAGCTTGTATACTCCTGCATCTTGTAGAGGGATGTGACACTTGACAGATGGTAAAAACTGACTGATCTTCTTCGGCGGCTTATAAAATGTTTTAATCGAAGCACGCTTCAAGATGTAGCCAATCTTGTCCGTGACTCCTCTCATGTAAGGTAGTACAGCAGGGAGACGCTCAACTGTGGCTGGTTTCACTCGGTCACTGTGACGTTGGCGTGGGACTCGAAACTTATTGTCGTGCAGGACTTGCTTGACATATTGAAGCTCGGCAGCCAGATGTTTCTTGTCACAGATCCCTTGTGTCCTAATAATATTATTTCGATTAGGGCAGGGCTAATATTATTATTTCAATTTCTATGCTTAGTATGAATGAACATCTTTATGAGCACATAAATAATAGAATGCCTTATTGGTCTAGTAGTTAATAATGCACGTAGCAAACACGAGCGTCCTAGTTTCAAATTCTAGGTAAATGTGTACAAGATGTAATTTTTTTACAGAAAGAAATCCAGTATCTGTCTGCTCTGGCATTGTGCCCGACCCCAACTATATGGGATCTAACATCGTCGGTGAAAAGTGCCTCTGCCACCCCCGCTTGGGAATAAAATCGGGATAGTGTCTATTATTTTTAAATTTTAAAATAACACCCATTTATTTAATATCAAGGAAATCTTTACACACACGATAATTACTCATCTCACTTCCTGGCGTTGTATCTTACTTTCGTTCGAGAACCGGTCGTAAACCGGATTGTAGATATTATTATAAGTTACATCAGTGCGAGTTTGATTCTCACGCCGATAAAGGGGATCACAAATCGTTTAATTATAAAATAAAAACTGTACCCGCAACTTTGTATGCGTTATTTTCGGGCGTGTATTTCATACCCTTAAACTTTTTTCAAAAAACCAATGGGCTATCTCCTTTCTCTAGATAAAATCTACATCGTTGCCGAATTTGATCAAAATCTGTTCAGCGGTGTAGGTATGAAAAGGAAACAGACGAACAGATAGGTAGACAGACAGACAGAGGTACTTTTGAAATGGTAATGTTAGTATGGAAGTATGGATAACAAATATACACTTGAAGTAAAGGGAAGAGCTATTTTATGTGTGGAAAATCCTGCGAAGGTGGAAGGATGGAGGTACTGGAAAAGACTTTAACTATCATACTATGACAAAATAGTAGGTACGTGTCTTATTTTGATGGACAAGTCAAGAATCTTCGTAACCGGCGAGCGTGTGTGTGGGTGTGTGTGAATGATCTACGCTGTTGGCCGCGGGGCCTTTACAGCTTCACCGGACAAGAGGACGAGCGTGCAACCACTACGCTCGAGCCAGAAGGGCAACGGGGCAACTAGCTCAAGGGCGCCTCAAGGAGGAACGGCCTCGGCTTGGACAGTTGCTATGGGGGAGGGCGTATACTAGATGTCTCGCCGTGGTGCTCTGCACCAGCCGGCTGGCAAGGGATTCTTTGACCTCGCCGGCGAGGTCGGTGTCTGATCCTGTGTGCGGTATCTGTATCCGAAAGAAGGGATGTAAGGGCATCGGGAGGGTCGGTGAGTACACGCCGCGGACGGCGGTCGCTGCGGATACGAGGGGAGTTAACTTCATTGGAATTTTGTACTCTCTGCCTACCCTGAGAGGGGCCTGGCGTGATGGCGCAGATAGACGCAGAAGTATAAGTACTGTATGTATTTCGCCGACTAGGTTAGCTCCCAATATAATAGGGAGTGACCATATTGCCATTATAGCGGCCATAATTAGAGACTCAAAACAGTCACTGGAAATTTTTCGTTAGAAAAGCCTCAATAACAATTCGTCAAGCCTACGATTCGAACCCAAGATCTTGTGATTGCCAGCCGCATCGTACGCCACAAAACAAACGAAACAGCGAGAACATCATACTTAACCTTTTTCAAACGAATATCACAAAAGGCGCCAAATAGTTAACACAATTGACGGACGATTTAGCGCAGTGGTTAAAAGCTTGAGCTGCTCCGCCCACTGTGTCGAATAGTCGCTGGTTCGATTCCCGCACGGGACAAATCTTTGTGTGATTCACAATTATTTGTTCCGGTCTGGGTATTTGTGTATGTGAAATTTCATGTTTGTAAACGCACCCACGACACAGGAATAAATCCTAGTGTGGGGCTACGTTTTTAAAATAGCTAGCTAGCTAAAATCTGTGATATTTTTTTTGGTTTTAAGAGTATCTCATAAATAACGCGAGACATAAAAGTTGTTTTATTTTGTCTAAATCGAAAACTGAATCTATTCCAACTTTTAATGTATTTCTTTTTCCAAAATACTTACATTAGTTAAAATAGCTAGCTAGCTAAAATTATTCTGTGATATTTTTTTTGGTTTTAAGAGTATCTCATAAATAACGCGAGACATAAAAGTTGTTTTATTTTGTCTAAATCGAAAACTGAATCTATTCCAACTTTTAATGTATTTCTTTTTCCAAAATACTTACATTAGTTAAAATCGCTAACTCATTCCAAATGTACCTCAATGGTCACTGTATTAAACACATTTAAACATGATTAAAAACAATACAGAGATTTCAATTACACTTCTTAACGATATGTCTCAAAACGCAATAGTTAATGTGGATATCTAAATTCTTAAGAAAATGGTAACTAACTCATCAAAGCTGAAACTTTAACTGTCATATTAAAGTGTTAAAGCAAAAATCTAATTGGGATGTCTGAGGACAGATTTTGAGGAGGAGATTGCGATGTCATCTAAGTTACACGTTGTACTCTCTGCCTCTATGCTTACGATGTTTATAAGATTATTATCTTTATTATTTATTGTACATCGTTAATTTTTTTACGGGTGGCGAAGGTTATTCATTTGATAATATCTTTTTTTTCAACCGAAAGTGTGGGTGTGACCAACCAAATAGCTAGTAACAAAGACACATTGTGACATAACTAGCCACGAGCGAAAGTAAGTGGACCGGATGAATTCAATTATATTTCTGCATATCTTTGCACGGAATACGTAATATTTAGAATGATTTAGGCATCGATACATTATTCATACTAGATTATGGATCACGAACAAAATGACAGACAAACAACGGCCACGTTTGGATATAGTTGCATCTATATACCTTCTCAAAGCTTGCAACTGTTAAAATTAGTTTTAAATTATTTACGGCCGCAGCCTCAGAATTTTAGTTATGGTAGATTTAGGAAACTGTAATGTTTTCCCCATTGGCTAGGGTTGGGTGAGGCTCGGCTGCTACCCCACTGCCGGTCACGCCGTCATCGCTGCGCTGCTGCCAGTTTTCTGGGTTGTGGCTGGGGCGACGACAAGGGGTCCTCACGTACCGTCTGACGCAGGTACTGACCGAGCATGGTTGCTTCGGGCGGTATCTGTGGCGGATCGGTCGTGAGGAGGCGGAGCGCTGCTACCATTGTGCGGCCCCGGAAGACACGGCGGCGCACACGTTGCTGGTGTGCCCGGCATGGGATGACGAGCGGCGCCGGCTCGCCGGAGCCCTCGGTGCAGGGGGACAGGGGCTATCGCTCCCGACCGTGATATCATCCATGGTTGGGAGCGAGAGCGCCTGGGCGGCAATGGCGGCCTTTTGCAAGGCCGTCATGTCCGCTAAAGAGGAGGCAGAGTGGGTGAGGAAGGAGACGCCCTCCAATCCCGCTCGTAGACGGCGCGTTGGGCGAAGGCGCAGGGAATATGCCCGGAACGATCTCCGCCCACCGTAATCTCGGCTACGCAGGCGTCGGGGAGGGCACCCTGGTACTTAGCAGGCCCGCGCGGGAAAAGCACTGCGTCCGCGCAGCCTTCAAAAGGCGGTAGGGGGGAGACCGAACTCCCCCTACACGTGTCGAGGTCCGCTTCAAACTGCGGACCGAGCCCTCCGGTGCCACAGAGGTCATGCTGGTGACGATTCCTGTGGCCCGGCAAAAGGGCAGTAGGGCGCCGAGGGGTTTTAGTGGGTACAAGCCCCACATAACCACCCGGGCGGAGGGCACGGCCCGGGGGTATGCGTTAGACATTTCCCCTCGTAAAAAAAGGCTCGGCTGCTACTGCTGCAACTTCATCTGCAGCTTAGTCGCAGCTGGCTACTTCTGGCGCGAGACAATGCTGTGGTGGTACCCATGGTCTCAGATGTCACAGTCTGAGTCCACGGACACAAGCGCATCCTCGTATCCCTGGCAAAAGTAATTGTATTGTCGTCTAAAGCCGGAGCTATTGCCCCTGGCGTCGATGGATCAAGGATTCCGATATAACCCCTCCGTGTCTCCCGAACACGGACGGATAGCCATAAAGGGTTTTCGCTGCGTAAAAAACGGTCGAACTAACTTATAATAAGACCACATCCATAGTTGTGATCTTATTTATCGTGCCGTTGGACTGTCACTTTGAATCTAGTACAAATAATCGATGGGTTTAGGTTAGGTTATCTTTTGGTTATGTTACAGATTAAGCCGCGCCGTTCAGCAATGCGTGGTTGCTGACCACAGTTTGGGCCAGAGGTAAAGAATTTAAGCCGCCTCCAAAATCAAATAGGTAGTCACTGTTTCGATCTCCGCACGGACAAAGCTTTGTGTGAGCACAAATACTTATTTCGATGTGGATGTTATAATATATAATAATATCAACCTATACTGCCCACTGCTGGGCAAAGGCCTCCTCTCACAAATCGAGGTAAGAGAGATCCACCACGCGGACCCGGTGCAGATTGGTGGAGGCAGGTTTTGTGACCACCTGCTGTTAGGACTTATCAAGCCGCCATAAGGCTTCCAACTCGGCTTAACGACTACAACATTAAGTGGTAACCGGGACCAACGACTTAACGTGCCTTCTGAAGCACGGAGTCGCTCGAATATGAAAATGCCACAAACGGTCACCCATCTCGGGCCGACCAAGTCGAACGCTGCTTAACCTTGGTATTACATGGCGTTATTACATGGTGACAACGGTGGCTGATTTCATGCGAGTGGGGTGCAGTATATTAAAAATGGATGGCCAAATAATAAAAATCACGTGGACGTTGTGGCTCTTTGGGCTCATAAGGAAACTCTGGAATACATCGATGGAGTTTTTTTATTTTTTTTTTATTTAAATTTATTTAGAGACTTTTGTACGACAATTATGTACATATCAGTCTCATTGTACCTTTTACAAAATTTTAGCTTACTTATTGTAGTCTACTAGTAAATTTTTCAAAAAAACTAAATAAAACTCTTGCTTCCTCTGAAGCAGGAGCAGATAAAATGCAATGATACATACCAACATCATTCTTATTTATATTAAAGCCTATTATCATCGCTTGCCTTTCCGTCGCATATCGGACACACTCCACAAGAATATGAATAACGTCCTCAATAATTCCACAGGTTTCACAATTTGGTGACTGGGATATTTTCATAAGATATTTGAACTTATTAAGTGGTGAATGTCCAGATCTGAGCCGTATATGGAGTTATTTTTAAAGATAATTTAGTTTATATACCGAAAGAACTTCGCCGTGAAATGATTGGGCGCGTACATGAGGGTCATTTAGGCATCGAACGATGCAAAAGGCGTGCGCGAGATGTGATGTTCTGGTGTGGCATGGGGCGTGATGTGGAGCAAGCCGTGCGCCGATGTCGCGCGTGCGCTGAGCACACGGCGGCACCGCCGCGGGAGCCCATGATACCGCACCCGGTGCCTGATATTCCGTGGTTAAAGGTGGGCTCAGATATTTTTGAATATAATAAAAAATATTATATGATATTGGTTGATTATTTTTCAAATTTTATAGAATTGAACGTTCTTAGTAATATAAATTCGAGAGCTGTGATTAGCGCTATGAAAGAACAGTTTGCTAGGTATGGTATTCCGGAGGAGGTCATCACTGATAATGGTCCTGCGTATGCTTCTAGAGAGTTTAGGAATTTTAGTAAGGAATGGGGTTTCAGTCATTCGACCAGCTCTCCTAATTTTGCGCAATCAAACGGTTTGAGTGAGAGAGCAGTAAGAACAGTGAAAAATATTTACAAGAAATCTGTTGCAACGAGCTCCGATCCTTATCTAGGTCTCCTTAGCCTAAGAACTACTCCAAGGGATGACATAGGTTCGCCCTCTCAGTTATTGATGGGTCGCAGGTTGAGAACTCGACTGCCTATTCATATAGAAAAATTGAGGCCTCAGCGGAATAATTCTGAGGATTACGCGAAAATTATTCGGAATAAAGTGCAAAGCAAATTATATTATGACATGCATTCGCGTCGTTTGCAGGAATTGCAGCCAGGAGATGAGGTTGTTGTAAATCGTGATAAACACAGTATGTATGTCCATTCTAGGGCGCAACAGCCGCGTTCTTATTTTCTTACAAATAGACATGGTAAGCTAGTACGACGCAATAGGAGGCATTTGCGTAGATTGGAACAATCTTTTGATAAGCAGGAGGAAGTCACATCCTCTGCTTCCTGGGAGAGGAAGGAGGATGATGTTGATGATATGAACTCAGGTCAGTTGGAGGTCGCAGAATCGCCAGTTGATGATTCTCAGGGTATGAATCGTTTAGGGCGGGTTCAGAGGGAAGCGGCACGAAGAGCTCGCGATCTTATAGGATTTATATATAAGTGATTAATCTTTTAAGTTTTCTAAAGATGGTTATGATTTGTTTTATTTTATTTATAATAATGTTATATACTATTTATTTTTCATGTAATGTAAAATAAATAGTATATCAAGTGCAAAATCACATAAGGGCCCCTGGCATTTAACCTCCTAACATTTTGTCGTAACACCCACATTGAGGCGCTCGTAGCGCTGTGGGACTGCGGTATTCTTACCGATTGTAAGAATAAAATAAACTTAAAAACGACTATTTACAACTTAAAAGCTACATAGTCTAATAAGAAGGCCGGCGTGCCTTTATAAAAATATATTTAGTTTTACAAATATAATTATTATAATGGATATTCAAAATATAACAGTCGTTTAAATATTACTTAAGGTTCGTGCGAACGGTGAGAGAGCTTAGAGGATATTATTATTCTATGGTAGAGACGATGTTACTTGCCCTACGGTGAGACTAGACATGTGTAACACTGCGCTGCGCCGCGCAATTGCGCCAACTCAGTTCACTGCGCCGGATGTGTTAACTCACTTTTTCATAATGTGTTGGCGCCCAGCGCACGACCGGGCGATTCGAAAAGTGTTAAGGTGTTGAGTTGTTAAGTGTCACCATGCCCCGATCTCATTCATTCTCTCACTCACTCGCTGATTAAACAATAAGCTAACGCAGTTCTTGCGCTGTACGCTGTTTGTGCTAAGAACCTGTAAGCGCGGCGTGCAAATGGCATGCGTTTCGCTGCTCACTTGGCGCGCTCCATTTTGTTGCGCCATGGCGCAATTTTGAGTTAACGCAATGAGCCGGTGCAGTAAACTGCGCCCGAGTTACTGAGTTAACACAACGAACTTTGTTGAGTTACCTATGTTTAGGTGAGACGGATATTGAAGGCACTTTATATGGTGATGGCTTTTTATAGGCATCGCCAAACAAACATGTTTACGACGGCATCGCCTTCGCAGAGTGCACCGTTATAATTCATATTTACTAACTAATCAAAACAGTTAGTGGAGCCCAACCGAGACTAAACATGTAATTTCATATCTGTTCATAGTGACGTGTTTATCAAGTACGCAGTAAAGACAAGTGATGCTTAATAATCAAAATAGTTATTGGAATGGATTTGCTTGTGCCATACTTCGTATTTATTGCATTATCTTTTAAGGTACTTTAACATAATGTCATTCTATTCTATTCAAGAGCATACTACGCACGGCTCCAAAAATTTTCAAAAAATCCCGAATGACATCGAAGACTTAAACTTGACAAAATTTAAACAAAAATTAAATATATTTTTGTTGGACAAATGCTATTATACAGTTAACGAATTCCTTTTTGACAAATCACTCAAGAATTAATAATATTATGTAATGTTGATAACAGTAATGATGTAATTGCACGTATTTTTAACGACCTTAACAGTGTACACCACGCGTACGTGTTAAACCAAGATGTAATACACATAAAAATGACATTATGTAAAATTAATGTATCACCAAAAATCACACTGAATAAATGATTTATGATTTATTTATTACTTTTACATAATGTAGTTTTTTTGTGAATTTTTTGCCATTCTCCATATAGCAAATTATACATTTGCTTTTTTAGACACCTGATGACAAAATTTAGATGAAAAAATTTGTAAAAATTATTTTTAAAAGAGTAACTGTGGAATTTCTTGCCCTTCTTCTCCACAGGAATGTCATTCCGAAGTGGCGGTAGAGTATTTGTTACTTTTCTTACGATTCATAAATACTGTAATGGTTTACATGAATAAAAAATATTCTGATTCTGATTCTACTTCCACTGAACTGGGTACTGGTTGGGAATACATAACTATGAGGCTAAAAACTATATCTGTACAGAGTATTTACAAAAAATAAATTTGTGCCAATCTGGGTATCTGTGTATGAATTTCATTTTCACTGTCTATCTTTACCCGAATAAACTATAAGATAAAGGCCTCTCCAAGTCCGCCAAGACGACCGTATTTGTGGTATGCCTAAGCATCCCCTTTTAATCCCTTGTCTTCACTAGGTCAACGGTCCATCTTGTAGGGTACCGGCCCACTTTACATCTTCCGGTACGTTGTCACCACTCGAGAATAAAATGTCACCAAAAATGTCACCATGTCGCAAACAACACTTTCGCAATATGTCACGTTCGCAAAACGTCACACTCGCACAATGACACGTTCGCAAAATAACACTCTCGCACAATGACACATTCGCAAAATGTCACTTTCGTATTTTTTTCAAAATATCTATTTTATATAAATGAAAGAGAAAATTTGGGTGGATAGAAGAGACAAAAACGTTACTGAGATACATAGATTCCCATGTAGAATCTATAAAACGGAGAGATTCACTGGGATACTTAGAGAAAGTAGTCATTTTGAGAATTCTACGAGCGTGACATTTTGCGATCGCGTCGTTGTGACAATGTGCACATGTGGCATTATGCGATTGTGACATTTTGCTAATGTGACATTATAGGAGTCTAAAAAAATATTTTGACGTTTCGCGAATATGACATTATGCGAACGTGAAATTATGCGTCGAGAGGAACCTTTTGACGTTACTAAGACACAGGAATAATTCCAAGTGTGGGGCTACGTTTTATTAGTGAAATAAACAAAAAAATGTCATGTATCGACCGGGTACGGACAAGCTAATTTCACTAGCCTTAATCCCGCTTTCACAGAGTCCCCGAATACTGCGTTTCAACCACGTTTCAACCAAGTTTTCGACATAAACAAGTGAGCCTTAATACATACATTTCATTTTCGCGGTTTCCAAAAGCGCTCTCGGTAAAGACCATGTATAGCCAACCTTATTTTTTCATCTCTGAAAAAACTCTGTCACTCGGTTGCGTGACAATGAAGCCACTTCATTCAGATTTACATATTATTATCACAGTGAGAAATATATACTGTGTCAGATGCAGTTGTCAAATTAGGTTTATTTGGATATAACAAATGAATGGCATAAAAGGATATAGGGTGTGCCTCAATCATCAATTAAATTTACGTCTTAAGTCCTCGAACCCGATGTCCTTGTTATAACTGTCATTATTCTATGTAGATGCAGCTGTCAAATTGTGCTCTTTTTGGGATGTAGTTGTTAAAATTAGAGTGCTAATTCAAATAATGGAATATTTAAGTTGTGTAATTTTTACATTCATACAGCGATATGGTTACAAATAAAAATAAATAAAAAACTTATAACACATCTGATATGGAAGTATGTCATCAAATGCAGAGCTATAAATAAGATAATTAGTTAGACCCGGCAGGCATTCGTGTTATGTTTGCGACGATTATTTGTAAGTTACGCAACGAAGCCGCCTGCGCCGCTGTCTGTAGAAAGTACTACGTAGGGTTATTAACATAGAAATCTTATGATGAGAGACTAAGCGCCTCTTCCATCACCCTCGAGTAAAGTTTGAAGTATACTATCTATCTATATATATAATCACGCCAGCTCCCTCGCGGGGTAGGCAGGTAGAGTTCCAACAGGTTTTTTCCTTACAGACCTCTGGGCTGCCTCCGCTAATAGGGAAAATGCGTGTAATTCAAATAAGGGTATAATATTTTTTTTTACAAACTTTATCGCATTAGAATAATGTCTATACCAATATTTTTTAATAACATTACTTTTTTATTAAGAAAATAATTATTAAAAGTACAAGAAATGAGTGGGAAATTCAAAGTAGCGGGAACGCCACGCTATTGGTCAGATCGAATATGACGTCAAAGGCTACAATACAAATGTCAAAAAGTGCATATTTGTTGGATGTTTGCTATTGAGTTAGTTTTATTGTTATTTTTTTGTTGTCGATTTACACAGAGACAAAATTTTAGTATAAATTATTTAAGTTAATTCTTACGTTGAAGTAATCTTCGCAGCAATATAAACAAGTTGATGGAGATACCATGTATCTTTTTCTGATTTTACACCACATTCTCCTTATGTCCGCACCTATCGGGTGCATTTCTTATTGTATTTTTACACCTAGGCACAACACATTGTTGTTCCATTGTATAATAGTCGCAAAATACAAAATAAAAATAAATTACAGAATAAAATACGTCTACAGCTGTTCACTAATTGGTTGTTATTAGACTTTGACGTCACGCCAAGCGCGCCAAAATGGCGGGCGTTTAAAATGCTCTTATCTGTTTGCTATCTTCAACATTTTTTTTTGCCCTTTACATTTTGTTTTTGACGCTTAAATTTTTACGCAGTTATATATTGATGTGTATCTCCATCAACTTGTTTATATGGCTGCGAAGATCACTTTAACGTAAGGATTAACTTAAATAATTTAAACTAAAATTAAGTCTTTGTGTAAATCGACCACAAAAAAACAATAAAACTATTTCAATAGCAAACATCCAACACATATGCACTTGTTGACATTTGTATTGTAGACCTTGACGTCATATTCGATCTGACCAATAGCGTGGCGTTCCAGCTACTTTGAATTTCCCACTCATTTTTTGTACTTTCAATAATAATTTTTTTAATAAAAATTGTAATGTTGTCAAAAAATATTGGTATAGACATTATTCTAATGCGATAAAGTTTGTAAAAAAAAATATTTGTTTCTTATTTGAATTACACGCATATTCCCTATTGCTCTTTCAGCTCGTAAAGTTATTATGTTCCTCGTTAGTTCCTGGACAGGATATAGAAATGACGATACACGATTTCCTCTGAACCTGTCACCGCTCCACCCATGTTAATCGAAGGTAGTAGAGTTCCATATATAGTATCTACCTACTAATGATTTAATGATGCATTTTATGTTGCAATGTGCGGGGCTACATTTTTTTAGAATAAAGTACGTACGATTAAGGAGCAACCCTAGTCAGGCATTTTGTGCGCGTGCGACTATATTTAAGATTATAACGACTATTTATTTAAAAAATGCTAACATTGTTCTTATTTAAAGCGCTCGCACGTACCTATTTCAAGTTAAATTAGTTACATGGTTTCATATTCTATGAAAATAAATTTATGACTTGAGAACACTCGTGATGATTGAACGCAGACAAACATTAGTAGGTACAATCCGCTGCAACTATATTTCATTTTATTTGGGTTGGGAGGTTTTCGGGAGGCTTACAGCTATCATGACAAAGTAGTTGAATTATACTTAGGTAAATAAAGTTAGACAACCATTCACAAGTCTTCGCATTAAGCGCATAATATACAAAATTCGGAATTGGTTTTTAAGGTTAATCTGCCTCGTCATCGCACGAGTGAATTATACACTTAAACCTTCACCTTAAATCACTCCGCCCATTGGTGAAAACCGTATGTAAATTTGCTCGGTAGTTATTGAGTTTATCGCGTTCAGGCAGACAGACAGAGGCGCCGGAGGACAGTATTTCATAAAATGTATTGATAATGATGTAATGTTTTAGATTTCTATATTACTTACTCATATATCAATGCCTTTTGGTCAATCCAAAAGATACGATTCCATGTTAAAAGACCTGCCTGTATGATCATAGTTACGTAATAAAGTTGAAACTGCGGATGTAATAATGTATGAGTGATTGCAGTTGACAAACAGCTGAATCGATTATAATAGGAAATTATAAGCTTGGTCTGTATGTAACTACGCCATTAGTGTAATATTTACTTCCTACATTAGTTACATTTTACGTACAACTACAGAACAAAAAGACTTGGTTCAAATTATTTTGGGTTATCATCATCATCTCAGCCAATTGGAGAGGCCTATGTCCACTGCTGAACATAGGATTCCCAAATTGCTCTCAAGCGCAACCGGTCCGATGCCACCTGTATCCAATGTCTTTCTGCGATCTGTACAAGATCGGCGGTCCATCTGGTAGGCGAGGCTGGTAGGCGGACTTGTGTGTGTGTGATTGATCTACGCTGTTGGCTGCGGGGCCTTTACAGCTTCACTGAACAAGAGGGCGAGCGTACAACCACTACGCTCGAGCCAGTAGACAAGGGGGCAACTAGCTCAAGGGTGCCTTAAGAAGGAACGGTCTCGGCTTAGGCAGTCGCTATGGGGGATACTAGGTGTCTTGCCGTGGTGCTCTGCACCGGCCGGCGGGCAAGGGATTCTTTGACCTCCCCGGCGAGGTCGGTGTCTAATCCTGTGTGCAGTATTTGTATCCGAAAGAAGGGATGTAAGGGCATCGGGAGGGTCCGTGAGAACATGATAGATTAGCGGATTTCTATGATTGGACGCGTTCTCGAAATATCGGGTTGTCACCTTATTAATAAAGGCGCGAATAGGTTCGACACCAAGATCGGAATGGAGATTATACGTTCCGTATAAACCACGGGGCTCCGACGGCTTTGCACCTCTAAAGAACAACACCACAGCGCTCATGTCCGGGTTCACCTCAATACGCCACTTCCTGAACCAATCCCCTAGGGTATTGGTGGCTGCCTGAAGGTTTCTGGTAGAGCGGTATCATCCGCGAATAGGGCTAGATGCACCTTATTCGAACAAGGAATATCGTTCGTGTAAAGGCTGAATAGGAGGGAGGAGAGAGCTAAGCCTTGTGGGACATCAGCTTGTATGGAGTGGGAGGTAAAGCGCGTCATTCCGACTCGATACCGAAAGAAAAAAAACTAGTAAGTAAAACTTATAGATTAAGCCGTTGTGCCAAACTTTGTCGAACGCCTTCGCGACATCGAAGAAAAAGGCACCCGTGTAGACAGGTTTGGGTTTGTTAAGGCCAGTGAGGATGTAGGCAAGAGTGTTTGACTCGAAAACCAAACTGCTCATTGATGAGAATACCCCTGGACGATACAAAGTCTAGTCTCACTAACAGACAGATAAGTTGGGGGGGGGGGGCAAGCATTAGAGTACGCGATTAGAAATGCCATCAGAGCCGGGGGCCTTTTTCGGTTTAAGACCTTTAATCAGGTCCTCGACCTCGATCTGGGTAATAGGGGGTAAGGAATCGGTAGGAGGGAGGGACGCTCTGCGTTCGACTTCCCTGTCGATCGAATCGACATGAGCCGGGTCAACGGGCAAAGAGCTGGGAGTGCACTGGCTCTCGAGGGTGTCGGCGAGAAGCTTGGCCTTTTCGTCGTCATCGAAGGCTGGGCGTAGTCTCTACTCCGCCCGCCCGATCTTCGCACTAAGTGGTCCGGTAATTGTCACTTCAGCTTACTAATCCTATGGGCTATGTGGGTATTGGTTCTTCTACGAATGTCCTCGCCAAGCATAACTCTTTCTATAGTAGCTCGCTGAGCAACTCTGAGCTTTTTTATGAGACCTGTTGTAAGAGACGTCTATTATTATTATTTTCGGTAACTATATCTATCTATCTTTAGCCAAAATACGTTCACTGCAGGGCACAGTCAATCCGTGTGGGGACGGATCAAGAATACAGTCTCCCCACCGCATGCTGGCCTAACAGCGGGTCGTAAGAGGTGACCAAATCCAGCAACAAATACCGCAAGCGGTAGTTCAAGCGAGGCAGTACTCTGGTGCCACACCGGAAGAGGGCTCGCTTGGGCTGAGTGTTGCCGGAAGCAGGGCACCACTCTCTGGAATGGCGATACACATGGCATCCAAAGCCCTAGTTAGTTGGGTTACTGCTAGGAGATCATAGCCCACAGGTGCCGTAAGTGGTGCCTAAGGGGCTTGTAAGATGAGAGGATGGGCAGCAGCGTCCTCTTAATACCTACTAACGCTATACTGCGATCGCCAACCCGCCTGCCAAGCGTGGCGATTATGGCATCATCCCCCTAATGACATCCACAAATATTAAACGGCTCCCAGTCCCCGGCGGCCCCGCTAGTCCTGGCCACGGTAGCAGCCACGGTAACGGCGGGGCAGGGGGTGCTAAGAATCCCCGGAAGAGGCATGGCTACCGACAACGAAGACCATTGGCCCTGGCAACTTTTAACACGCGCACACTGCGAACTGACGAAAAGATCGACGAGTTAGAGGAAGAATTGAGCAAGTTACACTGGGATATCATAGGATTATCTGAAGTCCGAAGAGAGGGTGAGGACTCGATAACACTTAAATCCGGTAACTTGCTCTATTTCCAGGAGGGTGACCAGCAGTCCCAGGGTGGTGTCGGGTTTATAGTCCACAGGTCTCTCGTGAACAACGTTGTCAAGATCGAGAGTGTGTCGACCAGGGTAGCGTACCTGATATTCAAAATGACTGAAAGGTATTCACTGAAAATTATACAGGTATATGCACCGACTTCGACACACCCCGACGATGAGGTAGAGGCTATGTATGAGGATATATCTAGAGCCATACATACCTCTAAAACTCACTACACCGTTGTCATGGGGGACTTTAACGCGAAACTGGGCAGACGAGGCGACGATGAGCTGAGAGTGGGAACCTTTGGTACTGGACAACGGAATCCCCGGGGCCAAATGCTGGCTGACTTCATGGAGAAGGAGGGACTCTTCATGATAAACTCCTTCTTCCAGAAGCGGGAACACCGTAAATGGACCTGGGTGAGCCCCGATGGTGTTACAAGAAACGAGATAGACTTCATCATGTCGACGAGGCGGCACATATTCAATGATGTCTCTGTGATCAACGCAATTAAAACTGCAAGTGATCACCGACTAGTAAGAGGCACATTGAATATCAACTTCAAGCTTGAAAGGTCTAGACTGATGAAGTCTACACTCCGTCCAGCACCTGTCCAGATTCAGGAGCTCGATAGCTTTCAGCTCGAACTGCAGAATCGCTTCGAAGGTCTAGGTGAGTGCATAAACGTGGACGATTATAACAGCAGGGTAGTGGAAACTGTCCATACGGTCGGGCTCAAGTTCTTTAAAACCCACCGTACAAAAAGAACCAAAAAGCTCTCAGGCGTTACCCTCAAGCATATGAAGGAAAGACGCAGGATGATCTTGCAGTCTCCAGAAGAAGTTTCCGAATGCCAGCGGCTCAATAGGCAGATCTCTAAGTCTCTGACTCGCGATGTACGCGAGTATAATACTGAAAAAATAAGAGAGACTATCGAGCGCAACAAAGGCCCTAAAGTGTTTGCAAGGGATCTGTCTATCGGACAAAGCCGGCTGAGTAAGCTGAAGACCGGAGACGGCAGGATTGTATCCTCTACACCGGAACTCTTGGCGCCAGGCGATGACGGTATAACAGCCGAGCTTCTCAAGGCTAGTGGAAAGCCGATATTGAGGGCACTCCAGAAACTATTCAACACCGTCATCCTCGAGGGCAAAACGCCACAGTCATGGCGCGGAGGTGTGGTGGTTCTCTTCTTCAAAAAAGGTGATAAAACCCTCTTGAAGAATTATAGAACCATCTCACTTCTGAGCCACGTCTATAAACTGTTTTCGAGAGTCATCACGAATCGTTTCGCGCGCAGACTAGATGACTTCCAGCCTCCCGAACAAGCCGGTTTCCGAAAAGGCTTCAGCACCATAGACCACATTCATACGCTGCGACAGGTCATACAGAAGACTGAAGAGTATAACCTGCCACTATGCTTAGCGTTTGTGGATTATGAGAAGGCCTTCGATTCGATCGAGACTTGGGCTGTACTACAGTCTCTCCAGCGGTGCCAAGTTGACTACCGGTATATCGAGGTGCTGAAGAGTTTGTACGAAAACGCTACTATGTCAGTCCGCCTTCAGGACCAGAGCTCGAAACCTATTCAACTGCAGCGTGGTGTGAGACAGGGAGACGTTATATCCCCGAAACTGTTCTCCGCCGCGCTGGAAGATGTCTTTAAGCTTCTGGACTGGAGAGGACTAGGTATCAACATCAACGGCGAGTACATCTCTCACCTTCGATTTGCCGATGATATCGTGCTCATGGCGGATACCCTGGAAGACCTCAATGCCATGCTCGACGACCTCAGTAGAGTCTCTCAACAAGTAGGTCTTAAAATGAACATGGACAAGACGAAGATCATGTCAAACGTCCATGTAGTACCAACTTCTATAAAGGTTGGAGACTCTACGCTCGAAGTTGTTGACGATTATATATACCTGGGACAAAGAATCCAATTAGGTAGGTCCAACTTGGAGAAAGAGGTCAATCGTCGAATCCAGCTCGGTTGGGCGGTGTTCGGGAAGCTACGTAACATCTTCTCGTCCAAAATTCCGCAGTGTCTCAAGACAAAAGTCTTTGACCAGTGTGTGTTGCCAGTGATGACTTACGGCACTGAGACATGGTCGTTTACGATGGGCCTCATAAGAAGGCTCAAGGTCACCCAAAGGACGATGGAGAGAGCTATGCTCGGAGTTACCCTGCGGGATCGAATCAGAAACGAGAAGATCCGCAGGAGGACGAAAGTCACTGACATAGCACTCAGAATTGCTAAACTTAAGTGGCAGTGGGCGGGGCACATCGCTCGTAGAACTGACGGCCGTTGGGGCAGAAAGGTTCTCGAATGGCGACCACGTACCGGAAGACGTGGAGTGGGTAGGCCCCCTACAAGATGGACCGATGACCTGGTGAAGGTCGCGGGTAGAAGTTGGATGCGTACAGCACAAAGCCGGTCGTTGTGGCGATCTTTAGGGGAGGCCTTTGTCCTGCAGTGGACGTCTTTCGGCTGAAGAAGAAAAGCACAGGCCTCCTCCTAAAAACGTCATAAAATTAATTAATTTTAGGGATATAACTACGTGTGTGTGTGTGTGTGAGAGAGTGATGTACGCTGTTGGCCGCGAGGCCTTTACAGCTTCACCGGACTTAAGGGCGGCGTGCAACCACTACGCTCGAGCCAGAAGGGCAAGGGGCGACATACTCGAAGTCGCCTTGAAGAGGCGCCCTCGGTTGGGACAGTCGCTGTGGGGGGACGGGGTGCACTACTAAATGCACCGGTCAACCGCCGGCTATGGGAGGGGATCTACGACTACGTCGTTGTCGCCCGTATTCTGAGCGGAAAGAATGGATGACAAAGCATCGGGGGGGATCGGAGAGAACATGACGCGGCCGGTGGTGGCGGCAGAGGTCGGGGGGGGATCGTAGTCGGCGGCGGCTAGGATTAACGGATTCGCATGGGTAGATGCGCTCGCGAGTGTCGTGTTGACGCTTTTTTAATATAGGTGCGAATAGGTTCGAGACCTAGATCGGAGTGGAGATCGATATTCCGTACGAACCAGGGGGCTCCTACGGCTTTACGGAGGAAGCGGTTTTGAACCACTTGGAGTTTATCGATGTGAGAGGGGGCCGAATGGCCGAACACAACACACGCATAAGTCATGATGGGTCGAACGCAAGTGTTGTAAAGCGTCACCCCATTTCTAAGGGACATTTTACTCCGCTTGCAGATTAACGAATGAAGACGACCGAGCACAAAGGACGCTCGGTGACGGACCCCGGGACCTTTGACCCAGGGAATGGGTCGGTCGAACATGGTCACTTGACCGAGATTACTTCTAGGGCGGCGCTGGGAGTGGCGCAGGGTGGCACCTCTGGAGAAAAACACCGCAACGCTCTTGTCCGGGTTCACCTCAATACGCCACTTCCTGAACCAGCTCCCTAGGGAATTGGCGGTTGCCTGAAGGTTTCTGGTAATGAAACCCTTATTCCTATGCGAGACGTAGAGAACGGTATCATCCGCGAATAGGGCTAGATGTACCTTACTCGAACGAGGAATGTCGTTCTTGTAAAGGTTAAACAGGAGGGGCGAGAGAGCTGACTCGGGTGGACTCCAGCTCGGGTGGAGTGGGGAGAGCAGCGCGTCATTTCGACGCGATATCGGAAGGCGCGATTTGACAAGAAGTCTCGTAAGATGAGCACGAGTCTGTCCGGCACACCCATTTGGTAGAGCTTGTAGATCAAGCCGTTGTGCCAGACTTTGTCGAATGCCTTCGCAACGTCGAAGAAGAGGGCGCCCGTGTAGACGGGTTTGGGTCTGTTAAGACCGGAGAGGATGTGCTCCGTGATGCGGTGCACTTGGTGGACGCAGGAGTGTCGGCATCCGCCAAGGCCGTGCTTAGCGCATGCCAATCCACCACCTTCTTTTTGGGTCGCTGAGGGGCGGAAGGGGGGGAACCGAGTCTCATGACTACAGGTCGATGGTCAGAGTCGAGCTCCTGGACTACTTCTAAGGAGAGCAGCCGTAAGGTAACACCCTTCAGAAGCGCCATGTCCAGGACGTCGGGTCGGTGGTTGGGATGGCCGGGATAGTGGGTAGGGTGCATAGGTGCGATGACGTCAAAGTCGAGAAAGTCGACCAGGGCGTCAAGGTTCCTACCGTTAGGGGAAGCGGTGAGACCATTCCAGGCCACGTGCTTACTGTTGAAGTCGCCCGCCAGAATGACGGCGCTTCCCAGATTGAAGAGTGCTTCAAAGTCACTCCTGAGGACGAGCTTAGTGGGGGAAAGGTATACGGAGGCGATCACGATGGGCTGGTGCCCAGTGAGAGAGATACGACAGACCGAGGCTTCGATATTGGTGAGCGCAGGGGGATCGAGAGGGATGCAGTGAAGGGACCTCCAGTAGTAAATGAGAGTACCGCCTCCACGGGAGCCGATCCTGTCATTACGCACGAGGTAGTATTTTGCGATCCTAGGGTCGCGTTGTGCGGGCTTGAGGAATGTTTCCTGCACTAGGAGGATATCAAGCTGGTGATCTTGGAGGCAATCAGCAACCTGATCTCGCTGGGAGCGAAGGCCATCGGCGTTAAAAAACGCCAGGGATAGATTGTCGGGCTTATGACGGGAAGGTCGTATATCCATTATTGGGTGCGGGGGGTTGGGTACTGAGGGACGCCAGGACGTCAAAGACGTATTCCGCGTTGGACTCTGGGGATCAACGCGGGGCTTATTGCTGCCGCAACGTTCATGATCAGGGTAAAGTCCTGACTGACGTTTGTGGACGGTGGGGGACAAGCCGCCGCCGGCGGGATCGTCGGCGAGCGCTTTGGGGGGCGGGCAGGGTCTACTGGCGGGGGTGGGAGGCCGCGGTGTAAGACAGCGGCTTCACCCACGTGTTGGCACTGAGCGACGGCCTAAGAGGGGGGAGGAATTCAGCGTCTGGGGCGCGGGAGCGCGGGGAGCTAGGGTCCCTGGGGGGAGGGGCGCTGAAGGCGCTGGATGGGGGTGCGCTGAGGGCGCGGGGGGATGTTGCGCTGAGGGCGCGGGGGGATGTTGCGCTAAAGGCGCAGGGGGGCGGGCATCCGCGCGAGGGCGGCGGCGGCCACGCCTAGTGCGGCGCTTCCCCTTCGGGGCCTTGGGGCAACCGCGATAATTCGCGGTGTGCCCCTTGACGCTGCAGAGGACGCAGCTGGGGGGCTCGGCCGCCGTCTCCCTTGAACGGGCGCACTGGGATTTCGCGTGGTCCCCGGTGCATTTCACGCATCGAGGGCGCGCGTGACAATTACGGGCAGAGTGCCCGTAGAGCTGACAATTGTGGCACTGCCCGGACGTGCCACGTTTGTGGGGGACCTCCACGGTGAGGCCAGAGATGTGACAAACGACCTTAAGGTTGAAAATCCTACGGTCGGACACGGTGCGGTCGAGGACGACCAGCATTGTGTCATAGGCCTCCTTAGAGCGCCCAATTACCATCCTGTGCACTTGGCGCACAGGAAGGTCCTGGGACAGGAGGTCTTCCTTGATGACGGCGGTGGCCAGCTCCCTAGGGACACCGCGGATGACTACCCTGAGCTCCCTTTCCTCCTCCAGAGTGTATGTATGATAAGCGATCTTATTCGATCGCAGGAACGCGGATAACCGTCGATGGTCGTCCGAGGACGCTACCTTGACGGCTATGCCTTGCGCGGTGGAACGCGCGTGCGTGTAATTAATTTGGCGATAGTAAATCGCCTTGGAAATACGCTCCCAGGAGCTCTTGTCCTGAATGACAAGCGGCGGGGGAGTGATATTCGGACGTGCGGGGCGCACGAGGGGGGAGGCCCTCGCGTCCGCGTTGGGAGACGGCCGGGGGCCGGAGGGGCCGGGAGAAACAGAGACGTTCCCGGCCTTCTGAACTTTGAGAGGCGGCGAGTCGCGCGGTTTACGCGCCCGCTTCCCATTAGAGATGGGGATGAAATCGTCCTCCAACGAGAACGACAGGGAAGGGGACCGGGCGGGGAAATAACTCCGTCTCACCTACATATGAAAAGAAAGAAAAAAGGGCACAATAATAATAGGCGGGAGACCTATTTCTATTTTGCCGGGCACAAGTCCTGAGAAATGTTTGATAGAATAACTATACTACTCAACACATTATACTTCCGACTTGAATTCGAACTCAGGACTTGTGTTCTCCAGCCATATCTTAATAATAATAATAAAATCGTTTATTAAAGCCAGAAATAGTAACATTAAAATTTAGATTAGATTAAGAAATAGGCTTACAATTAATTATCAATGTAAAATATAGTCCCTTTCCTCCAAACTAGGATTCAACATCCTGTATCTTGGAGGGAAGTGATTCCACGTGATACAATAATGCGAAGCCTTATAATATAACAAATTCATGCTTCTTATCTTGCGCGACTAGTCCAACCATTGATATACATAACACTAGATTAGCAGTAACGGCGTAAATGTATGTCGGCTAAGAAGAAGCCCGCAGCCACGTTTCAAGCTTCTGTCATTCATTGGCCTGCCTGACATCTCTCGAGTAACACGTATTAATAAAAAATCACAAAATAGGTAAATGCGTGGTGTAAGAACGCGATTTGAGGTCGCAAAATCACTATACCGCAAGCGGAATGACTTTCCATACATAAGTTTATTGTTTTTTCATATATTTACTAGTAAATAAAATAAAGAACCGATTTCAAGTTACAAAAATAAATTTGAGACGCAGTGTTGCCCATTAAAACACCATTTGGTGTTCCCGTCTTTATGGGAAAATGTTGGATAATTGTGTCACCTATAATTATGTACTATACGAATATCTATTTTATTATTTTTTTTGGATCCCAAAGGGTGCAATTTCCGCCATATCTCTTGCGGGGTAGACAAAGTATAGAGTTCCAAAAATTTTATTAGTATATTTTGAAAATAAATCAGCTATTTACTCAAAGCGAATATTGTACACAATTCTTTGTTACATAATAATGGATCCGGTAAAGAATAGCTTCACCCCATTTGTTCTCACATGTGTCGTAGAAGGCAATTGGGGAATTAACCAAGACTTTTTCAATCCTTTTTTTTTAAAGCGCCACCTGGTAATTATTCAATGTCGTGGGTACTGTACGGGTTAGACTGTACTCGTACAGCGTTTTTTGAAGATGATAAATGATACACTTGATATTGTAATAATTTAAAGGTTTATTGTTGGTCCAAATTATCACTATTCTATGATTTAATGATAAATGAGAATTAATGTATGATATGATATATGTATGTATGTGAGCACGCCGCGATCTTGCTAACCGATTGCGAACTGATGATAGTAATTATTATAATGTGCATGTGACGTAAAAATGGTGATGATGCAAACGGACGGGCTGACCCGTATATACCTATACGTTTACAAACATGAAAATTACACGAACAAATAGCCAGACCAAACAAAATGTGTGAGTCACACAAAGATTTGTACTATGTGGGAATCGAACCCGCCACTATTCAGTCTAGTAACTGGAGCGGCCTACCACTCTTAACGTCTGGATAAAGAAGTGGAAACAGGAAATAGGCAACAATGTTTTACTGAGTTTGTTGAAGAGATACGTATTTTGAAAAATTTGTATTTATTTTACCCGCTCTAAATAGACTGCAACCATCAACCTGCATATTTTGAAAATAATGCAATAGATAACATTAGGTGTGTTTGTTTACTCATTCAATAATATTTTTATAGTTTGACCACATACCCTAATGGACACTATTAACTAATATCCAAATAATCTGTGTAACAATTCTAATTTCATATAGAATAAAATGAATTAGGTACTATAATAATTTATTTTATTAATTCTTGTATTGGATTCTATCTGAAATGTAACGAAGTTAATTAAAAAAATATATAATCAAAAATTATATTCATAACATAATTAAAAATTTATATTCATTGTGCATTTAAATTGTGGGAAATAATCATATAGTAAGCAACACTGAGCCTCCTACAACTAGTAATATTGCTACCTCTATCGGATCGACGTTATGCCGGTATGGTGGGGAACAAGAGTAAAAGAGATGGATATATGTTTACTCCAAATTATTTATTGGATTCAAAGCTACGTCGGCATACTTTTAAGTCGTTACACTTTTTTCGACGCGCCGAAGTGACGTTTGCTTCTCTATGTATTTACCTCAATGAGTCCAACGAAATCGTCTAATTTTAGGAATGTATATGTATTTGTTTGCGTGATGATAAAATTCTCTAGATAGCATCCGCACGAGTGAGGGCTTAAGATTAAAAATAAACATCTCTCATTACTCTCTTAATATCGTACGGATGCTTTCGCGACACAAGCCAAAATAGCATAGTTTTATAAAAAAAGATTAGTTTGTTTCCGAGCAAGATTTTTTTATTTATGTTCTTCTTCTTCTTCTTTAAGTTATGGCTTCACACTAATTATAAGTGTATTTTGCCAGTTTCCAGTGAGATATATAATCGTGTTTGTTTAAATTAATTTGACACCCCGATGAATTTGATGACAACGATGATAATGAAATTAATGAAGTAGCCCACCCTGGATAGTAAAGCGGTGGATACTTTACATACCAATTGCAACGGCCGTTTTGAGGGAAGTCGAAAAGGCACGTTTTATCACCTTGTTACAATTACCTTCGCTCATGCACATATAAGAACACATAATGCTTAATATTCCACCAACATTACACATTATTAGTCGAAATAACACAAGTTTTAGAAATAAAAACAAACTGACAACATCACTCTTCGACTTCCCGCCAAAAAACCCTGTTCTTTATTTATGTTATTATGTACAACTAAAAAAAGGTAACGGAACAACTAAGCGCATTTGTCAAAATGACACCACCTGATGTTGCCCTTAAGCTTTGACAGTTCTCAATCAAAGGCGTAAAAACACCCAACAAAACCAATACTCTTCGCGATATTCGTGTATATTATGCCTATTTAATTCTAAAATAGTAAGAAAATTCATTTTCATTATGGACGTGACCAGCACCATCGAGAAACCATCAAAATTGGCTCCAAACGTTGCCGTAAACGCAGTTTTACAACCAAGTCAAGAATTACCTGTAGAAACACCAATTGTGTCGGGTTACGACTGGGAAAATGGTACAGATTATAATAAAATACTCGAGAGTTACGCCCGATCTGGCTTCCAAGCCACAAGCTTCGGGAACGCCGTGCAAGAAATCAACAAAATGTTGAAATCTCGTTCGGTACCTTTAACAGAAGAAACTAGCGACCCTTACGAAGAAGACGTGTTTATCAAAAAGAAAACCAACTGCACAATATTTCTGGGATTCACATCTAACATGATCTCATCCGGTTTAAGAGATACAATACGATTTTTAATCAAAAACAGACTTGTTGATTGCATTGTGACTACTGCGGGTGGAGTCGAAGAGGATTTTATAAAATGTCTCGCTCCTACCTATGTGGGAGACTTCAATTTGAGCGGGAAAATGTTGAGGACCCGCGGTATTAACAGAATCGGCAATTTATTAGTACCAAATGACAATTATTGCAGGTTCGAAGAATGGGTGACACCGTTACTTGACGAAATGTTAGACGAACAGATTCAAGATGGAGTTGTCTGGACACCGTCAAGAATTATAGCTAGATTGGGTGAACGTATTAACGATGAGAGTTCTGTCTGTTACTGGGCTTGGAAAAACAACATTCCCATATTCAGTCCGGCATTAACAGACGGTTCTCTTGGAGATATGATGTACTTCCATTCGTACAAGCGTCCGGGACTTATTATAGATATTTTAAGCGATCTAAGGAGGCTTAATACTATGGCTGTTAAAGCCAATAATACGGGTATGATAATACTAGGAGGTGGTGTGATAAAACATCATATCTGTAATGCTAATTTGATGAGGAATGGAGCAGATTTTGCTGTATATGTAAATACGGCTAGCGAGTTTGATGGGAGTGATGCAGGAGCTAGGCCTGATGAAGCAGTGTCTTGGGGTAAAATCAGGCCAAATGCAACACCAGTGAAATTGTACGCAGATGCTACATTGGTCTTTCCATTGATTGTAGCCCAGACATTTGCTAAACACCATTTTAGCAATAAAAAGAATGTTTAAATATTATTAGTGTTTATTTTGTACTAATAACTTTTTGAATAGGCCAGGTCTTATCTAAAGAGCAAGTCAAGAGTCTTTGTAACCAGTGAGCAAGAATAAGACGAACTATGAGAGTGGAGGAAGCCAGGGAGTTCTGTAAGGAAAGAACCTGTTGGTACTCAGTACTATCTGCCTACTTGGCAAGGGATCTGGTGTGATTATATAGATAGATAATTGTAGTTTTCTATGTGAAGTAAATGAAATTGATATAAGTGTAAATAAACCAACAGAAAGTAATTGTTTGTTATAATATACTATATATAATATAATATACTAATTTAAAGTTATGGCCTAGATCATAATAAAAAAATAATTAACTGTAGATAATGTTCCTTATTAACTCTTTATATGCATTTTTGTAACAAACAAAGATTGCTTATCTGCAAATTGAATTTTCTTGTCCATTGAACTGTGGAGCAACAGTGGTTTTTAAAAGCATTATGTACCTACTTTTTTATCAGTGTTATCACAGACTAGGTTAGATATCTAAGCAGACAGAGCCAGGTTCACTTAATTACGCTTAATATTATCCACCTGACATTTAATAAAATGGTTATTAGCTCCTTTTGTATATGCTATGCCATAATAATAACAAAACCCTATAAATCAATGCGAATTTAAAGTAAAAGAGATTTTTATTTTTGACAATCATCTACCCCATAATCTATGTTTAACTACCTTAGACTATAGGCTTATACTTTATATATTACTAGCTGTTACTCGCAATTTCATCTGTCTATGTCATTTGGCAGAATGCAAGCTAGCTAAATTTTATCATAATTACAGTATTAGTATATTATATATATCATAATCTGTTCAGCGATTTAAGTGAAAAGATATTACCTATTGTCAAGAGTCTCCGTAACCGGCGAGCGTGTATGAGACGAACTATGAGAGTCGAGGAAGCCAGAGAGGTATGTAAGGAAAGAACCTGTTGGAACTCTGTACTCTCTGCCTACCCCGCAAGGGATCTGGCGTGAGGTTATAGATAGATAGATATTACCTATTGTTAGACAAATATGGTAGCGCCATCTAGTGTAGAATAAAATATCTGTAAATAGCGCCCTCACTTATCGAATAGCTGAACCAATATACGTTCCGTTCAAAAACTTATTTTTGCAGTGTTAAAAACCCAAATGAAATTAAAAAATATAAATTGCGTACCTAATGAAAATTAAATTAATATTGTAGAATAGTAGGTACCTAATAATGATTTAAAAAATAGTTCAATTTCCGAACGAACCCGTGTGAATGAACTGTCAAATATGCAACGAAGTTAGCAGCTGTCTAGAATCCCGAATGTATGTATGTTTGCGTTTAGACTGGCTGTAAAATATCAATGTGTGCTATATGTGAGGGCGGCGAGGGCTTTGAACATTTTGAAGCTCCCCCAAGTTCATTTGCACCACGGCTCATCTCGCTCGTCGTGTGGAACGATCCACCGCGATCGGTCGCGTCCACTGCTATATTATTTACGTTCCTACACAACAAACATGCTTTTATTAAACAAACTCTAAACAGAAAATGAACGTTTACTATCTAAAAACAATATTTTAACTAGCAAAGTGGCAGTTTTATGTGATAAAGTGTTGTAAAATGTGCGTGATGCGCTCCGTTCTGCTTGTTGTGCTGCTCTTATCCGGTAAGTCGCATCCTTTGAGCCCTTCGGCCGGCTATTTATAGGTCCTTACGGTCATTTCGTGCAGATATTAATGGGAATTTGTTAGAATATAATAATATGTTGCACGTTTTCTTCGGAAGTCGAGCTCCTTTGATGTTGACAGCGTATGTTGTGTTCTAAGAACGCGTTCGTTTGATGTTATTTTATGAAATGCGATGCGTGTTTTTACGACTGATTTGAATTTCGAATGCGATTGTTTAGGTTCGGTGTCGTGGTTTGTTTGAATTTCGTATTTGGAATGTTCTTTATCTGTTTTTGGAATTTCTTTTGTTAGATTTCATTTAAATTGGGATCACACCAAATTAATTTTATTGGATAATGATTAATTTTTTTATTGAAAATTTGCTATGGAAAGAGCTCACAATTTTTATGTTGTTTATCTTATCACGAGGTCCTGGGTTCTCGAGGTAGGAGAGTCTTAAGTCAGACGAAATGTTATTGAGAATTTACCAAAAATTCTTAATTGTAGTCTGAGGTCTGGAATTGTGTACGGTATAATGTCAATAGGCTCACCCCCTCTTATTTCGGGACACATAGTCGGCGAAATATGAGTGTCCAAAGTACACCTCTGCATCCCCACTTGAAGATTGGTATTGACAGATTTTTTTATTTTAATATTATTTATTTCTTTCTATCTATCTATATCATCACGCCAGCTCCCTCGCGGGGTAGGCAGAGTGTACAGAGTTCCAACAGGTTCTTTCCTTACATACATCGCTGGCTTCCTCCACTCATTACGTTACGGAGACTCTTGACTTGCCCTTCAGATAAGACACAGCCTATTTGGTTTAATTACATTCTATTAAAAAATATAAAAACATTTTAGAACCATTTCTATTTATCTACTCATCATCATTATGTGGCAATGTACTTTAATATTGCAACCTACAATCAAAATTTTATGTTAGAGTGAGGGATCCATCATAGTTTTAATAAAATTAAAAATGTTGCCTCACACTAAGATTTATTTCTATGTGGTGGGTGCGTTTACAAACATTAAAATATAATCGTTAATACCCAGACCGAAACAAATTATTGTGTGTCACACAAAGATTTGTCCAGCGTGAAACTTTTCGACCCAGTGAGCAAAGTAGCTTAAGCTCTTAACCACTGCGCCAAATGGTCTATTGTTTAGCTTCGTGGTATAGCTGGTGCAGCCCCTCAAATCCACCATAGAATCTCCTAGTGAGACAGTCTTCCACAATGTGCTGCACAAACTGCACTGAGTCTCCACAGTCACAGCAAAGAGATTCAGGGATGCCCCGCCTATGCAGATGATAATTGCACCTTGCAACTCCAGATCTGATTCAATTGATGGAAGACCACACCAGCCGTTGCTCTTTAGAGGCCTGTACTACAATGGAGGGGTTGGCTATGGTGATGTTACTGGTTATCTTTTATCTGTGCGGCTTGTCCACCAGTTCAAGGTCGCTCAACGAGCTATGGAAAGAGCTATGCTCGGAGTTTCTCTTAGGGATCGAATCCGGAACGAAGTTATTCGTCAGAGAACCAAGGTTACCGACATAGCTCAGCGAATTAGCAAGCTGAAGTGGCAGTGGGCAGGTCACATATGCCGCAGAACCGATGGCCGTTGGGGCAGACTGGTTCTTGAGTGGAGACTGCGAGTCGGCAAACGTAGTGTAGGGCGCCCTGTAGCTAGGTGGGGCGACGATATTCGTAAGGCAGCGGGCAGGGATTGGAGAAGGAGAGCTGAAGATCGAGCTCAGTGGCGTGCCATGGGAGAGGCCTACGTCCAGCAGTGGACTGACACGGGCTGATGATGATGATGATGATGATCTTTTATCTACTGATGTAGAAATATAAATAAATATACTTAGGTACTCCATTGGCTCAGCGACCCAAAGGATGTCTTGGCCTCTGAAACCAGATTCCGCCGAATTTCACGGTTCTGCGCGATTCCCTGCCAGTCTTCGGCTTGGAGCTCACGCAGATCCGCCTCAACCATGTCCTTCCAGCGATACCTAGGACGCCCAACGCGCGGCCGATTGGTCAGCCCAGGTAGGCCTTCTTTACACTACGGTCTTCTCCCATTCTTTGAATGTGGCCATGGTGGAGTCTGTACGCTTTGGTCTCTCCTATGATATTAGGGCCAGCCATGAGTTCTACGATTTCGGCGTTAATATACTTAGGTATATCTCACATATTATCTTTTATTTGTTTTTATTGATATACAACACAGTTAACAATCGATGGATATTAAACAATTCAATTTATAGTAAAGATCTAGATTGCAAACCATAATATGTACATTCAGCATAAACAGTATTTAGTGAAAAGGGGATAATAAACATATCGTGCGAGTGCTAAGAATTAAAATTGAAACGTACGAAATTGCAAGAAGAGAAGATACTATTACATATAATACTAACTATGTGTTCGATGGAGCATATTTTTTACACTTTTAATGTATTTACAGATTTGATTTTCAAAAATATCAAGGTTAGGATTAGACTGGGCCAAATCATTATACTGCCGAAGCATTCGTACTAGAGGATTGAAATAAGAAATATTATTTTTATGAATTTGTATCGCTAAAAGATTAGCTTTATCAGATATCAACATTGGTATAGTCTCAAACAAACATCATTGGATTAGTAGTCAACTCTTTGAATAAATATAAACTATTCTAAGAGTCAAATAAATGGTTTGATACTCTTATCTAAGTATATCATTAACCCACATCTATGGCAGACAGAAGGTAGACAGAACTAACAAGTTCTAAATAAAAAATAAACACTATACCACCACATATGTCGCATAACCGATGGCCGTTGGGGCAGACTGGTTCTTGAGTGGAGACTAGTGTAGGGCGCTCTGTAGCTAGGTGGGGCGACGATATTCGTAAGGCAGTGGGATTGGAGGAGGAGAGCTGAAGATCAAGCTCAGTGGCGTGCCATGGGAGAGGCCTACGTCCAGCAGTCGACTGACACGGGCTGATGATGTGCCAACTACATTCCCCAAGCAAGGGTGGCAGAGGTGACCTATGTTTAATTATTTATTTATTTACTTAAACACAACAGATTACAATCATGACATGATAGAACTTATGGTTATTGATGCTGAATATAATTGTAATCCAACAACTTGTTTCAGAAAGCGTTATGAATATACATGAGAAAAGTTGCATGCCAAAAATATTTTTATTAAAACTATTATCTAAAACATTAAAGTAAGGAGTAACTAAATTACCTCAGTTTAAAAACTGGGCGGGAGAAACGAATCTGATACAAGTTACGTATCTTTAAAAATAATGTGGATTTGTCTCTTGTAAGTATAAAAAAACGTATGTAATAGGGGGCGAGCCTATACCAGGCACAGTTATGGACTTTAAGTGCTGCAATAATTTTCGATAGAATACCCCAATAACACATGTGATTTGTTTACTCTAGTGCCTCATGTAGTCTAGCCTTCACCATTGGGCCATTGAAGCTGAGTACCTATTTACGATAAATATTCCAATTACAAGTAAACAGCCTATTTTTGTACATAACTACAAGCTGTTTATAATATAATAATATTAGCCCTGTTAAGAAACTGTCCCACCGTTGGGCACGGGCCTCCTCTCAAACTGAGAGGTAAAGTTGCGCGACTGCGAAATTTTCTGATTCGACTTGAACATTAGTAATATACTAATTTTTATATTCGAATGCCGACTACTAATTAGTAACTACTAATGGCGATTCGGTTAGATTATCTGCGACTCTCCGACCGATTATGAATGAATTATTCGAATGATTCGCCGCTTCTGGCGCCATTTCCGCGCCAAAACAAATTACGTGTGCGAATGAGTAGTAACAACTAAACTAAATAATAACGCTTCTGCTGGTTTGTGTTTAAAAGTGCGTTTTAATAAAGTTTCTAGTATAGGATTTAATTATAATACGAGCGCGGTAATCAAGTGCTGGAATGAAACAAACGGCTAATAGTAATTTTTTTAAAAGCGCTTACAGTGCTACAGCACAAAAAGCGCCCCTAGCGGACCTTGGGGTAAGCTGCAGGCCGAATGATGCTAAGTTATTTTCCTTCGTACTCTGTGGTGCGACCGACAGGTAAATTCATTATTCGTTCGCCGGACTTTATTCATTATTCGTTCATTCGGCCAGCAAGTCGAATGGGAGGCAGTTAGTAACTAATTTTCGTGAATCATTCGAATAATTCGAATGTTTTATAAAGTCGAATGAATCGAATGAAATCATTCGCAGTCGCGCATCGCTACTGAGAGGGTTTTAAGCCGTAGCCAGTGGTTAAGGGCTTAAGCCGCTCCGCCTACTGTTTCGAATAGTCGCGGATTCGATTCCCGCGCGGAACAAATCTTTGTGTGACCCACAATTATTTGTTTCGGTCTGGGTATTTGTGTTTGTGAATTCTCATGTTTGTAAACGCACCCACGACACAGGAGTACATCCTATAGCGGGAATACGATTAAAAAAATAATTAAAACGTGAATATTTATAATATCTGAAAAAAAAAATTAACACTGTTAAGCCTATATTCCCCAAACGGCACTCCCGTTGTAGGGGTGCAGGGGTTGCAGGGGTGTATTGAGTACACCTACTTTGTCAACGATGTTAGGTCCCGTGTAATAAGCGCTATTGTTATATCACGGGCACAATTCCAGACTTCAGACATCAAAGAGAAAAAAAATCGTTAAAGAACTACATTTGTTTGACCTAGGATTTGAACTAAGGACCTCGTAATCACTAAGCGATGCGCTTTGCCACTAGACCAACGAGGCAGTCCCACTAGACCTACGAGACAGTGATATCAGTAGTAATATCTAAAATAAATTAAAAAGCCTGCCTTGTTGGTCTGGTGGCAAAGCGCATCGCTTTGTGATTACGAGGTCCTGGGTTCAAATCCTAGGTCGGACATGTGTAGTTTTTCTAACGAAAAATTCCCAGTATGAGTCCGGAGTGTGCCCGGTTTATTACAGTAGGCTCGCCCCCTATTACATGGGACCTAACATTGTTGGCGAAACGTGGGTGTACTCAGTACACCTCTGCCACCCCCTCTGGGGAATATAGGCGTGGCGGTGTCCTGCCTTTTACAAGTAATGGCTGCTTCCGGCCGTCGGAGACCCGTGGTTCATACGGAACGTCGATCTCCATTCGGATCTCGGTCTCGAACCTAGTCGCGGCTTTATAAAAAAGGCGACAACCCGATATTTCGCGAACCCGTCCAATCATAGAAATCCGCTAATCGTAGCCGCCGACTACGAACCTAACTCCCCTCCTATCAGCCGCTATCGCCGTCCGCGGCATGTTCTCGCCGACCCTCTGGATGCCCTTACATCCCTTCTTTCGGATACAGTTACCGCACCCAGGATCAGACACCGACCTCGCCGGCGAGGTCGAAGAATCCCTCGCCCGCCGGCCGGTGCAGAGCACCACGGCGAGACACCTAGTATACGCCCTCTCCCATAGCGACTGCCCAAGCCGAGGCCGTTCCTCCTTGAGGCGCCCTTGAACTAGTTGCCCCCTTGCCCTTCTGGCTCGAGCGTAGTGATTGCACGCTCGCCCTATTGTCCGTTGAATCTGTAAAGGCCCCGCGGCCAACAGCGTAGATCATTCACACACACAAAAAATTGATATTCTGTACTCTCTGCCTACCCCGCAAGAGATCAGGCGTGATGGTATAGATAGATAGATAGAAAAATCGGTCAAAGTACTACTAATAGTAACAAAATCTACTTACTAGTTGAATATAAAAACCAACCATAAGTTTTATTTATTTTTATTTTTTATTGTACACATATATTAACAAATAAAAATTTAACGAAAAGTTTATGTACAAAGGCGAGCTTAACTCAATATTGAGTTTTCTTCCAGCAAACCTTAGAGCGATAGAGAGATGAAAATAGAGTAGAGGATAGCAAGTGTACCTACAGTAGAATTAAATAGAATATCCTAAACTAACCATATATATTATACAAAATATCACATTAACACAGAAAACTAACTAAATATATACATATATAAATAAATACATATATGATAATACTATAGACCGATAAATATAATTCATGACGACAGGAAATGTTCTTTAGTTCTCTTCTTGAAGGCGTCCAGTGAGATGCTATTGCGGATGGAATGCGGGAGTGAGTTCCACAAGTGCACCCCGTAGACAGTAAAAGAACCATTATAGCGGCTAGAAGTGTGATTAGGAGTCGGAGAACAAGGGAAGTAGATATGCGACAGGGCTTTCCCCTAGGAACTACAAATTCATATGATGAAGAAGAGAGTCTTTTATTAACACAGCAACTACACGAAGCAAACATCTGTTAATACATTACTTCATCCATTTCTCAACAATGGAGCCACTTGAGACCATTTCACATAATGTTATGATTATAAATGTATATACTGACTCATGCTTGTAACAAGGCATTGATAATACACAGTGCCTTGTTGTAATTTTATATAGTAATATACATTTTATTGAAATTATAAAGGTGCGCTGTGTTCTTGGTACCGTACCTTCAAATAAAATATTATTTATTAACCGACTTCTAAAACGGAGGAGGTTCTCAATTCGATTGTATGTTTTTTTTTTATATGCATGTTACACGATAATTCTGCCAATTATGAATCGATTTTGAAAATTCTTTTTGCATATGGTTCAGTATAGCTCCGAAATGGCTATAGGCCAATTTTATAGGTATCATCATCTCAGCCTATACTTGTCCACTGCTGAACATAGGCCTCCCCAATCGCTTTCCAGCGTAACCGGTCCGATGCCACCTGCATCCAACGACTTCCTGCGATTTTCACAAGATCGTCGGTCCATCTGGCAGGTGGTCGTCCCACGCTGCGCTTGCCAATACGTGGTCTCCACTCTAGAATCTTTCTGCCCCAACGCCCGTCCGATCTTCGCGCTATGTGGCCCGCCCATTGCCACTTCAGCTTGCTAATCTTAACGGCTATGTCGGTGACCTTGGTTCTTCTACGAATCTCTTCATTCCTGATTCGATCACGTAGAGAAACGCCGAGCATAGCTCTCTCCATAGCTCGCTGAGCAACTCTGAGCTTTTTTATGAGACCTATTGTAAGAGACCACGTCTCTGATCCATATATCATCACTGGTAACACACATTGACTAAAAACTTTAGTCTTTAGGCACTGAGGTATTTTGGATGAGAAGATGTTGCGCAGTTTCCCGAACGCTGCCCAGCCGAGTTGGATTCGTCGATTGACCTCTCTCTCAAAGTTGGACCTACCTAACCGGACTACCTGTCCCAGGTAAATGTATTCGTCGACAACTTCAAGAGTAGAGTTCCCAACGGTGAGTGCGGTGGGTACGACATGGACGTTACACATTATTTTCGTTTTGTCCATGTTCATTTTAAGACCCACTTGTTGAGATACTCTGTTGAGGTCGCCGAGCATTCGTCCTAGATCTTCCAGCGACTCCGCCATGACCACAATGTCGTCGGCAAATCGAAGGTGAGTGATGTATTCGCCATTGATGTTGATGCCAAGTCCTCGCCATTCCAAGAGCTTGAAGGCGTCCTCTAAGGTGGCCGTAAACAGTTTCGGAGAAATGACGTCTCCCTGTCTTACTCCTCTTTTTATGGAGATCGCCTTCGTGCACTGCCCTTGTACTCGGACTGACATGGTGGCGTTATTATACAAGCACTTCAACACTTCGATGTACCGATAGTCAATGCGGCATCGCTGGAGAGATCTAAGAACCGCCCAAGTCTCGATCGAATCGAAGGCTTTCTCATAGTCCACAAACGCCAAGCATAGTGGCCGATTATACTCCTCGGTCTTCTGTATAATCTGCCGCAGCGTATGTATGTGGTCTATGGTACTAAAGCCTTTCCGGAAACCGGCTTGTTCGGGAGGCTGGAAATCATCAAGCCTGCGTTCGAGACGATTCGTGATGACTCTCGAAAACAACTTGTAAACATGGCTCAGCAGTGTGATGGGCCTATAGTTCTTTAATAAAGTGTTATCACCTTTCTTGAAAAAGAGTACCACCACACCCCTGTTCCATGCTTCCGGCGCTTTTCCTTCGAGCAAGACGGAATTAAACAGCCTCTGAAGGACTTTAAGTACCGGCGATCCGCCCGCTTTCAGAAGCTCTGCAGTAATTCCGTCTTCACCCGGCGCTTTGTTGTTTTTAAGTTGGTTGAGAGCCATCCTAATCTCGTACAGGCTGATGTCCGGGATATCTTTATAGGTATTGGACCTTGGATTTGATGAATACTCCAGGGAACTCCTTAACGACAAGAAATACGAATGCCTAGATTGTGATATTATGGGTATTACGTCAATACCATAGGTACCCTGCCATAGAACTAATCAGAATATTAACCGACTTCGAAAGAGGAGGAGGTCGACAATTCGTGTTTTTTTTATTTACCTTTTTATTTATGAACTGATTTTGATGATTCTTTTTGCGTTGGGTTTGGTATAGTTTCGAGGTGGTTCCATTTTAATGAAATCGGTATACATCTTTGGACTTTGAAGTTACACCAGGGGACTCCTTAACGGCGAACAGCACGAATGTATAGATTCCGTTATTATGGTTATTATATCAATCCTCTAGGTACCTTGCAGTACAACTCAACAAAATAATATCATATAGGTATATAAATATTAGCAAATAATTTACTTGTTACTTAAAACTGTAAAATATTTTTTTTTTTTTTTTTAATATTCGGTGCCAAGTAACCGACTGCACTAACCGGTACCGACTTCAAATACTTAATTCTTGCTTTTTGAAGTCGGATTTAAAAAAAAAAAAGATTTTTATAAAAAACCCAAACACTTTTAAGCAATGGCAGAGGTTTACTATGTCTATCAACAAAGTCACTCACATTATATGCTATTTATTATCCCACACCTGGGCGAAGGCATCCCCCCACAATCAGTCTCTAAAATAAAATTTTAATTAAAAAAACGTCTTTAAAAAACAAGCTTTTATAGCAAATAAAAAAAAACATAGACATATCTTGCTTAATTCCGTAAGCCACCTTCCGGCTTCATTATCAGACGCTGAACACAATCTAGTAGCATAGTAAACTCAAACTCAAATCGTTTATTTTGCTTAAACCCTGCGGGGGTGTTTACAAATTGTCATATTTAAATTTTTTTTTAACTTACTAATCTACCACCGGCTCGGAACGCGGCCTCCACTGAGAAGATCCGGCGAGAAACTCAGTGGGCTTGTCTGTTTTTCTGATTCTCTATTCATTTTTTTTATCATTTTCTGTATAGATAGATACATTTTTATATTATACATCGAGACTTGGGCGGTTCTTAGATCTCTCCAGCGATGCCGCATTGACTATCGGTACATTGAAGTGTTGAAGTGCTTGTATAATAACGCCACCATGTCAGTCCGAGTACAGGGGCATTGCACGAAGGCGATCCCCATAAAAAGAGGAGTAAGGCAGGGAGACGTCATTTCTCCGAAACTGTTTACGGCTACCTTAGAGGACGCCTTCAAGCTCTTGGAATGGGAAGGACTTGGCATCAACATCAATGGCGAATACATCACTCACCTTCGATTTGCCGACGATATTGTGGTCGTGGCGGAGTCGCTGGAAGATCTAGGACGAATGCTCGGTGACCTCAACAGAGTATCTCAACAAGTGGGTCTTAAAATGAACATGGACAAAACGAAAATAATGTGTAACGTCCATGTCGTACCCACCGCACTCACCGTTGGGAACTCTAATCTTGAAGTTGTCGACGAATACATTTACCTGGGACAGGTAGTCCCGTTAGGTAGGTCCAACTTTGAGAGAGAGGTCAATCGACGAATCCAACTCGGCTGGGCAGCGTTCGGGAAACTGCGCAACATCTTCTCATCCAAAATACCTCAGTGCCTTAAGACTAAAGTTTTAATCAGTGTGTGTTACCAGTGATGATATATGGATCAGAGACGTGGTCTCTTACTATAGGTCTCATAAAAAAGCTCAGAGTTGCTCAGCGAGCTATGGAGAGAGCTATGCTCGGCGTTTCTCTACGCGATCGAATCAGGAATGAGGAGATTCGTAGAAGAACCAAGGTCACCGACATAGCCGTTAAGATTAGCAAGCTGAAGTGGCAATGGGCGGGCCACATAGCGCGTAGATCGGACGGGCGTTGGGGCAGAAAGATTCTAGAGTGGAGACCACGTATTGGCAAGCGCAGCGTGGGACGACCGCCTGCCAGATGGACCGACGATCTTGTGAAAATCGCAGGAAGTCGTTGGATGCAGGTGGCATCGGACCGGTTACGCTGGAAAGCGATTGGGGAGGCCTATGTTCAGCAGTGGACAAGTATAGGCTGAGATGATGATGATGATGATTATACAAAATCATTTATGCGATCCAGCTCCAGTGTGATGCCTTACGATTCAGATATAAGACTATTTTATTTATTTTTTATTTTATTTTTAAAATAAGGGACAAAAAACAGTTACATGTTCTGTGTTACATAAAAAAACGGGTAGATTGATATTGGATAAACATATAACCCACGGCTTTGTACACGGAATAAACTAAAATGCTGTTAAAAAGAATAATCATGTTGGCTGGCCGACCAGCATGTATTAGTATGGAAAAAAATCAACAACTAGAGATTGCTACTTCTAGACGAGCTAAGTTTATTATTGATGTATCTATCTATATCATCACGCCAGCTCCCTCGCGGGGTAGGCAGAGAGTACAGAGTTCCAACACGTTCTTTCCTTACATACCTCTCTGGCTTCCTCCACTCTCATAGTTCGTCTCATACACACTCGCCGGTTACGGAGACCCTTGACTTGCCCTTCAGCTAAGACACGGTCTATTTGGTCATGGTAAGATAGTCTAGGTCTTCCCCGGCACCTACATCCTTCCACTTTCGCATTGTATATCTGTTTTGTCATTCTTTCTTCTGGCATTCTTTCTATATGCCCGAACCAACGGAGCATACCCTTTCTCATCTTTACACATTATTGATCATATTTTTAAATTGATACTCCGAGTGGGCAAAGATGTCAACATCAGGAAAGTGCGTGTTATATGGTTCCAAGAGCTGACGTAGCGGGACCCGCACACCAGCATTAGTTCTGCACCTAGGTGTATAGAACAAACAGGGTGCACGAGCCCCACGCACCATCGCAGTTCTAGGTACAACATAACATATGTCATTCGTGAGGTCATTACAGTCGAACTTATTATTACATAAGCCAAAGAGCATCATACTCATAAGCAAAATCCGCCTAGACTCCAAGCTAAACAAATCATAACGCAATAATAGTTGAGAATAGGGGATCCTAGTGAGAAAACATTTATAGTACATGAAACGCAGAAACTTTTAGAAGACTAATAATAATATTTTTTATGTTACGATGAAAAGCTGGTGGACCAGTCTCCACAAGCAGCACCCGTTCACGAGTACGACCACTTGAGCAGCTCTCACCTCCCTCGACCATTTTAGAGGGAAGGTAGTGACCCGCACCAAATAGCTACTGCAAGCATAGTCTTTTTAGTATACTGTGTGTGTAGTAGTTGTCAATACAAATTTAACAAGTCTAAACACGAAGGGGTTATGTTGTGTAGTTGATATGTCGTACGGCCACCTTCCTACTGCATTATCAGACCAGCTCCATGGTACCATATTATTGGATTGTCACCAAACTTACATATGCATGCCAAATTTCAGATTATTCTCAAGTTTTAACCCAACAGACAAATATATATAGCAATAGTGCAAATTAAATAAAAACTTTTAAAAAGACGTCCATTTTACACTGTAATAGGTAAATAAAATAAATACATACCTTAAAAAACTTAACCTTTTCATTTCCTAAGTGTCATGTACATAAAAAACCCTTCATTGTTTTGAACGCAGCCCCACACTAGGTCTTATTCCTGTGTCGTGGGTGCGTTTACAAACATGAATATTGACATACACAAATACCCAGACCGGAACAAATGTGGATTACACAAAGATTTGTCCCGTGCGGGTTACGAACCCGCTACTATTAGACACAATAGGCGGAGCGGCTTAAGCTCTTAACCACTGCGCTAAAACGTCCGTCCTTCATGCCTTCATTCTTCAAGCCTCCGAGGAAGAAGTGTGTACACTCAAGTTTCACCGACAATGTTGGGTCCCAATACAAAGGGACATAAACATAATAAATTAAAAATTAATTATCACTTGCTTTAACGGTAAAGGAAAACATCGTGAGGAAACCTGCATGCCTAAGAGTTTCTCGAAGGTATGTGAAGTTCGCTAACCCGCACTGGGCCAGCGTGGTGGACTGTAGCCTAAACCCTCTCAGATTGAGAGGAGGCCCGTGCCCAACAGTGGGACAGTTTCTTAACAGGGCTAATACTGTTAATACCTACCGGGCTGAATTCCAGACTACAGGGTGGCCCAATTTCTCTTCATAAAAGAGCGCACTTTTTCAGCCTAGAAGGTAAACACAGGAGCTCGTTATTGTTACAGGCAATATGCGCCAACAACAATAGTCCAACGAGGCTCCCACATTGAGTCGTATTTCACATGTCTGAGGGTCGTCACCTCCACCTCTCAGGAGTCTGGTTCTTATGATGTTTCGCCATTTAATCCTATCCTCGGCGACATGAAACGCGTAGATTGTAGTGTCCAAAATCTGGTCAGACCAACATGTTGGGCTGCGGTCTCGAAGTCTTTGTCCATCAGCCTTCCCCCAACTAGGCAGTGTGTTTTAAATCGGTGTTACTCTTTATTTTACAAACCTTCCACCAACCAAATATTAAAACCATATTTCAATACTGCATCATCTTATCTTAGCCTATACTTATCCACTTCTGAACATAGGACTCCTCAATCGCTCTCCAGCGCAGCCGGTCCGATGCCACCTGCATCCAACGACTTCCTGCGATCCTCACAAGATCGTCAATCGATAGCTGGTATGCGACCGCTTCATACATGCATAATTCATCTGAGTTTCAATATTAAGAGTATTTAGATAAAAAAAAAATATGGATGCACCAGCAACTCAAGAAAAAAGAACAATGTCGTAGGCTGTAGCCGTCTAAAGTTTATGGCAAATTTTTAAACGTTTCGGAATCAAAACGCTCCTAACGGCAGTCATTAAAATTCCTACCCAAAATGAAATGAGGTTTAGCAGAATATTTTGTTTAATTGAGTAAATTTTAGCCTTTTTTTACAGCCCGTTCAGGTAGCTGAACGGGCTTTTTTGACTTATTACAAAACAAAAGTTTCTATTGTAACAAACTATTTTAGGGGGGAAAATACTGTTTGTTTATTATTCATTTAGTTATTTTATTAGGCACATCGACAACACGCCTTTGTCAGGGGACGCGTTTCGGCTTAAGTTCAGTTCTGTATCCAAGCTTCAGTACAATATTATTCTGAAGGTTGGATACAGAAAGTGATTTATGTTTAAGTTACTTAACTCTCACTAACATAAATTACGTATGATTCTAAATCAATAATGTTTATCCTGAAAACACTTATAAAATAAAATATCTCTGTATCGCTCATTCGAATATTTGTTGTAAAAACTATTTACGTAATTAGTCCCGAATGGGAATCAAAAGGAACGATATCTAGTCCAGTAAGCCAATCAGAGTACACCTTAAATTACACCAGATTTTTATACCATACATATTACACACCCTGGACCCATATTCGATGTAACCAATCGCGGCGTTTTACGATCATCATCATCTCAGCCTATACTTGTCCACTGCTGAACATAGGTCTCCCCAATTGCTCTCTAGCACAGCCAGATCGATGCCACCTGCATCCAACAACATCCTGCGATCCTCACAAGAGGGTTTGTCCATCTGGTAGGCGGCCGTCCCACGCTGCGTTTGCCAATACGTGGTCTCAACTCTAGGATCTTTCAGCCCCAACGCCCGTTCGATCTTTATTTGGCCCGCCCTTTGCCACTTCGGCTTACTAATCCTGTGGGCTATGCCTTGGTTCTTCAACGAATCTCCTCATTCCTGACGATAAATTAGTGAAATTATAATATAACGGTATTCTGTATCCCACTACAATACCATCAAACAATCATTTCAAGAAGTTATCTTAACGCGCCGCGTTACGTGTTTAATTGGTCATAGCGAATGAAAAATGAAACAAGCCGTGCTTATTGCATGGGACAAATATTTGTGTAAGAAGAAGCGGCATTCTCTATAAACCACCAGACAAGTTCTCATCTCATCTATGAATCATCAATCTTTCAAGAAAGCCGGTTGTTAATAAATATAGTACTTATTTGCAAAAAATATGTCTAACTCAAAGATAGGTATTTTTTTCCGCTGCCCGCAGGTAACGAGGACACTGCGCTCCGCCCACGGCGCCTGCACCCTGGGTCAATAAGCCAGCGGGAGATAAAACCAATTAAAGCTATCACAATGCTCTCGAGATTCATGTAATATGTGACGTGTCTTATTTTATAAATTACTGAGGTGGGACTTTTTAGCAGCCATCAGATTACCGTAAAATATCTGGGGTCTTTTTTTAGTTTGCAGGCCTGCATAGAAGAAAACTGTTTTACTTGTATTTACGCGGCAATGGTTTAACGATTACAGATTAGAAAAATAACGAATAATTTATGTCTTACGGACTTTTAAATCACGCACACATTCACAACTACATAAAATGTGCATTTTAAATCAATAAAACAAATTTATCTTAACCCAGGGTGGAATTATCGCAATTCCAAAATGGGCTATTTACTTAATTCCAAATAAGTATATTGTACAAAATAGGAAAAACAATCTTAAAAAGTAAATTTCAAATTAAGAACAAACTTGGAGCGATACCCAAACAACGGCCTTTTAACGTCAGTCTTCGAGAGCTTAATCGAATCACATAAAATCGAGACACAATACATCCCTATTATCCGGATCGGATAAGCAATCAAGGAATCAGCGCTAACAAACTCGGGTGAAGAAGAAAACAAGTGAAAAAAAATAGCCGGGGATTGCAGCCACCCCTATTCGCAGGGGCGAACCTAAACCCCTGGTAGGGGTGCACCACTATAAAATCCGACATATTTACGAGGTTCTGGTTTCCCCCCTCTCTAGTTGTTGTGTGGTCTTAGTTATAAGCGGTCGCTGACTTTCTTCTGTTCCACCGCCATTAAACCTTTAACTCGATTGGCACCTGTCATGGGTTATACTATAAACGGGTATGAATTCATGCGCATTCGGGGTTTAAACGTTTACGCCTGCATCAAATGCGCTTTAAAAAATATCATCTCACCTCTCACCTCCACCTCACATCTCATTAATGCTTAAAAATATTGACTACTATTGCATAAAGGCTTTGTTCCTGTGTAAAGTAAGTAATATAATTATATGACCCAGGTGGCGCAAAATCATTACAGATATCGAAAAATATAACATAAAATAATTGCAACGTTTGTTCTATAATAAGTCAAAGCAAAACACAGTGTGTTCGCTACCTGAACGAGGTGAACGAAACATTATTTTTCTTTAAACTCTCGGAAATATTTCTTTGTCGTGGGAGCATTTACAAACATAAAATTCACACAAACACCCAGACCGAACCTAGTACATGTGGGTCACACAAATATTTGTTTCGTGCGGGGGATGGCACCCGCGACAGGTCGCTCCAGTTAGTGGAGTGGCTTACGCTCTTAACCACTGGAACAAGCCAAACAAAATATGCTGCTTATTGTGTTAAGACTTTCAGAGACATTATAATTTCGCGTCAAGTTTAGCTAGATACTGTATGTTCTAACATAATTCGCGTAACTTTCTTAATCGCTTTTTCAAAATCGCTTGAAAACTTTTATTTTGCTTGATAACCGCAGAAATTAAAAATCTGTTTTGTTCTAACGACTTCGAAAACTTATAACTGCTAAAATTCTCAATAGGGAACTGGAGTCTGGGTATGTGCCCGCTACAATGGCAATATACTCTAACATTGTCTGCGAAATTTGAGTGTACACAGTACACCTCTGCCATGCTCCACGCTTGGAGAATATAAGGTGAATGTGTTATTTTCTTCATTATGTTAACTTAATCCCAATCGCTTATTACTGTAAGCCACACAGTAAACCCATAGGAAAACCCATTTCTCGCTAATCCAAAATCAACTTTATAGTGGAAACAGTAAAGTTGAGATTTAAACAATCCCACGATTTGATACATCGTAACTTCGGAAAACGCGTAGGTAATGGCGCGCTACCGTTGAATATATATTTTTTTTACCCGTCACCGAATGAATATTTTTAAATTTTATTTTGACGTCGTGTCAGCCAGAGTGGAATGTCAAAAACAAGGTACAAAAATAGAAATATTTTTTTTTCGTTATGACGCACTACAATTAATGTTAGCTTTGATTTTTTTAGTATCTGTGTAAAGATGAGAAAGTATGCTCCGGTGATTCGGGCATATGGAAAAAATGCGAAACAGTGTGTGTGTGAATGATCTACGCTGTTGGCCGCGGGGCCTTTACAGCTTCACCGGACAAAAGGGCGAGTGGGCAACCACTACTGTCGAGGCAGACGGGCAAGGGGGCGACTAGCTCAAGGGCGCCTCAAGGAGCAACGGCCTCGGCTTGGGCAGTCGCTATGGGGGAGGGCATATACTAAGCTCTCCGTGGTGCTCTGCTGCACCAGCCAGCGGGCAAGGGATTCTTCGGCCTCGCCGGCTAGGTCGGTGTCTGATCCTGTGTGCGGTATCTGTATCCGAAAGAAGAGATGTAAGGGCATCGGGAGGGGTCGGTGAGAACATGCCACGGACGGCGGCAGCGGTTGATAGAAGGGGAGTTAGGTTCGTAGTCGGCGGCGGCTACGATTAGCGGATTCCTATGATTGGACGCGTTCGCGAAATATCAGGTTATCGCTTTTTAATAAAGGCGCGAATAGGTTCGAGATCGAGATCGGGATGGAGATCGTCGTTCCGTATGAACCACGGGGCACCGACGGTTTTGCGGAGGAAACGGGATTGAACCGTTTGAAGTCTATCGATTTGAGAGCGGGCGGCGTGCCCTAGCGCTGTGTGCGCATGATGCCGGTGTTCGAATCTTTTTTTAATTTCTTCAAAAGCTGTCAATGTGTGCGTGCGTGTGCGTGTGCGTACTACAATTTGTCTTATGATTAGATAAATTTAACACATATCTAGACAAGTAATTCATCTAAGGTTTAAATATTAAACTTCTGGGTTTGAAGTGATGGGTGCGAGGTGGGTTTGTCTGCGAGGCTAGACAAAGTTAGGCTTTTCGGGATGAAGTTCTGGCTTATTATATGGAAATATTTTTTAATAAATAAATCCTCAACCTCAATAATAAAAAAATAAATATTGCACCTACGGCATCAAGCTACCACAATGCCAAGGCTGATGCCAGGGTTTGTCTCTGACAGCCACATTATCTACACTAATAATATAATAAAGAGGAAAGATTTGTATTTTTGTATGTTTGTAACGAATAAACTCAAAAACTACTGGACCGATTTCAAAAATTCTTTCACAATTAGTAAGCTAACCTTATCCAGAAGTAACAGAGGCTATTTAACATAGACCCGGTAGGTGGCGCAGTTGTCGACCGGGTACGAAGTTGCGGAAAACTGCTAGTCTTTTATAAATCATAAAGAACCAGACTTGCAGATGATTTTTCAGTCATCACAAATATAAAAGTTATTAATAAGATAAAATACTAAGTAAATAAATTTAAAATTACAGTTGTATGAATATAATATTAAATATATAATAATATGAGCTTACCTATACTCAGAAATCGACGTAAGAGAGAGAATAGGTCATCACCACGCGGAGCCAGTGCGGCGCGATAGAGGCTGGTTTTTTGGCCACCTGCTGTTGGAACTCATCAAGCCGCCTATAAGGCTTCCAACTTCTTAACGATTACCTTATTACGTGGTAACTGGACCCTACGGCTTGCCAAATATGAAAATGCCACAAATGATCACCCATCTCAGGCCGACCAAGTCGAAAGCTGCTTTACCTCGCCTGGCGCCTCGTTGTATGAATAAAATAATGTAATTAATATACAAGCTTTTATTTAGCTAGCAATGTTTGTTAGTTTATTAGTTTAGGTCAATGTGTGTGTGTGTGTGTGTGTGTGTGTTTGAGTGATATACGCTGTTGGCCGTGAGGCCTTTACAGCTTCACCGGACTTAAGGGCGAGCGTGCAACCACTACGCTCGAGCCAGAAGGGCAAGCGGCGACATACTCGAGGGCGCCTCAAGGAGGAACGGCCTCGGTGTGGACAGTCGCTACGGGGGGAGGAGGTGTAATTAGTGCATCGGTCGGCGGGCTAGGGGATCAACGACTGCGTCGTCGTCGTCCGTATCCGGAGCGGAAAGAAGCGTTGTCAAAGCATGGGTGGTAGTTTAAGTCAAAGTTTCCTCTTATTATACGGACTTGATATGGACATGTTGGTTCGGGTCCGATGACAATTCATATTTATAGTAAGCATGACCTGATTCTACGGTCAACTGCATTGACACGACATGTTGTATACGCATTTAATATTGATTGGTCGTTTTAAATTGAACCCTTATCTGGCTGCTACACCCAGAGTTGTCTCCCGATAAAGGAATTTCTCAACGGTCAATGTGATATCTTGAAATAATCCACAAACACGTAGTGATAATCTTCTCTGCCTTTATAATATTCGCCCTGTTAAGAAACTGCCCCACCGTTGGGCACGGGCCTCCTCTCAAACTGTGAGGGTTTAGGCCATAGTCCAACACGCTGGCCCAGTGAGAGTTGGCGAACTTCACACACCTTCGAAAAACTCTCAGGCATGCAGGTTTCTTCACGATGTTTTCCTTCACCGTTAAAGCAAGTGATAGTTACTTATTTCGAAAAGACAGAGGTTTGAACCCGAGACCTCTGACTTTGCAGTCCAACGGTCTAACTAGGCTATCACTGCTTCTCTGCCTTTGTTATTAATACTTCAATATTTAGTTTTTGTAACCCAAGGACGCATTCGCGACCATGGAGTACATATATAGAGAATATAATGTATGAACCACTGCCATAGATACTATTCAACAATACAAGGTGTAACATATATAACCCAAGACCTCAGATACCCCAATTAAATTATTGTTTTACGAATTCAGTACGAAAATCAAACTTCCAATTTCAAGGACTAATTCTTTTTTTTAAACGTAGCCCCACGCTCTGATTTATTCCTGTGTTGTGGGCACGTTTACAAACATAAAAATTCACATACACAAATACCCAGACCGGAACAAATAATTGTGGATCACACGAAGATTCGGCGGACACAGTGGGCGGAGCGGCTTAAGCTCTTAACCACTGCGCTTAATTGATTTGATATTGATTGGCCGTTTTGAATTGCATTATCACGATGCATAAAAGCTTGTCCTCAAAAAGTCTTTTTGAACTAAAATTATTCTTCTATATTCAGTCAGGCTATAATTTAATTGATCCGTTCTATCTGAATGTTGAAAAAAAATTTAAGGATTTAAAATGAAATTTCTTTGTTGCAGATTTTGAAAATTCTTTCGGATCTGAATGTAAGTTCACATACAATATGTATGTTTTATTATTTATATCACTTTAAAAAACACGCTCTTCACTAAGATTTACTCACTATAGTACTTTTCATGAAGGAAGGTTCCTGTGACAGTTGTAAGTGACAAAGAAAATTATACTTTATTCAATGACAATAAGAGGCATGACCTGTTTCTATACTTATGGTGTTAAGCCTTAATACCATTAAATTAAATATTAATTTCGTTTGGCACTTAGAACTGTGACTACCCATCTTATGTGAAAAATATTATAGGACTCGCGTTCTTGTAAACGGACTCTCAACACAGAAATAATTGTTTGTTTGTGAAAATTCCAGATCGAAACAAAAATATTTGGGTCACAGAAAGTAGCTAGGAATAAGGTCCATTATCTATCTATCTATCTATAACCGCACGCCAGATCCCTTGCGGGGTAGGTAGAGAGTACAGAGTTCCAACAGGTTCTTTCCTTACATACCTAAGGTCCATTAATCCACCATAAAGGGCCATCCACAAATTACGGTACACGTTAAGAGGTAGGGAGGGGGTCATCAAAGTGTGACTTTGTCTGACTAGGGGGGGCGAATTAAAGGTATGTGACGACACATTTATATTTTTAAACTAAACTACTTCAACTTATAAACATTGTCAACTCATATCATATATTTACTTATTTGGTTGTGTGTTTTGGCACATGACTGACCTGCGAGTTCATGCAAAATTTCTAAAACGTTTGATTTTATTACAAATTACTTAATTACTTAGTAGTAATATAAAATAAATTATTTACCAAATAAATTAAATACCAAATAAACCGAGTCTTATCTGATGGAAAAGTCAAGAGTCTCCGTAACCGGCGAGCGTGTATGAGACGAACTATGAGAGTCGAGGAAGCCAGAGAGGTATGTAAGGAAAGAACCTGTTGGAACTCTGTACTCTCTGCCTACCCCGCAAGGGATCTGGCGTGAGGTTATAGATAGATAGATAGAAATAAATTATTATGGGCCATCCATAAATTACGGTACACGTTAAGAGGAAGGGAGGGGTCAAAAGTGTGACATCATGTGACAAGGGGGGGACGAATTAAAGGTTTGTAACGACACATTAATAAATTTAAACTAAACTACTTCAACTTAAAAACATTGTCAACTCATATCATATATTTACTTATTTGGTTGTATCACTTTTTGGCCCATGACTGACTTGCGAGTTCATGCAAAATTTCTAAAACGATTGATTTTATTACATTTTACTTAATAGTAATATACAATAAATTAGTATGGAATTGCTGTTTTAAGCTTAGGAGGCGCTCGTAGCGTTGTGCGCCCGCGGTGTTCTCAGCGATCACCAAAGTTAAGCAATGTTCGACACGGTCGGTTTTTGATGGGTATTTTCCTATTCGATCCTCTCCGTGCTTTAGAAGGCACGCTATACCGTTGGTCCCGGTTACTATTTAATGTGGTAGTCGTTATGCCATGTTGGAAGCGTTAAGGCTTGATAAGTTCCAACAGCAGGTGGCCACAAACCTGCCTCCACCAACCCGCACTGGGACCGCAGTATAACCTCATTTCTCTCACCTTCATTTTTGAGAGCAGGCCTTTGCCTAGCAGTGGGACGGTATAGGCTGATATTATATTATTTTTGTTTTAATTTCAATTTGTTTTAATATAATGTTGTATAAAACGATAAAAAAATAAACACCGTCACGCCTATATTCCCCAAGGGCCCCCCTTGCAGCAGAGGTGTAGTGAGTATACCACTTTTTGCCGACGATATTAGGTTGTATGTAATAGGGGGCGAGTCTATTGCCGTATACCGGGCACAGTTCCAGACTCCGGACTCATACTAAGAAGTTACCGGTGGAAAAACTTCATTTGTCACCAAGTGATGCGATTTGCCACTAGACCAGCGAGGCAGTGTAATGTTGTAATAATTTCTAATTGCATAATATGTGATGTCACACCAGTTCACTATAACATAATGTGACTATCTGCGACAATCACGGGGAAGGGGTCCAAAAATCATATAATTCGTGTAACGTGGTTTGTGGTTGGCCCCTAAGAGTTAGACTTAATTAATTTCTACGAAGTTAAAAAGTCGGACGAAATGATCATCATTACTTATTCTATTTTATATCTTCACCCCAGATCCCTTGGGATATTAGTTATTTATCTCCAATAACCTAAATCAAATGCGTTTAAAAACAAAACTAAGTTCTTGACTAAGTTTAATAAATTTAGAAATTCTTTAGCGTAGAAACAGCTAAAATGCTTCTGACCGGCGGCGACCTTTGCCTCGTGTGCCCTTTAACGATTGAGTTTAAAAAATAAGAGCATAGACAAACGCGAAAAAGGTGAAGTGTAACTAGCGTTAAGTCATCGTTATTTAATATAAATATTGACAGCTCTGCTCTCTATAGTATTTTTCACGAAACATGGGTACGGTGACGTTTGATCATATTTCATTTCACATATATTGCATTTAAGAATATTGAAAATATAGAATCCAAAAAAATAAACAGGAATATAAAAATACATCAAAAATCTACTTCTCATTTAAATCATATACTGGTTATAAATTTGCGTATAATTTATAACACTTAAAACTTAATATAACTCTATTTATTACTCAATTATGTAAATTGTAACGGTTTGCGTTTTAGGGACTGTCACAATGGAATCGTTATAATCGATATGTTGATTTTTAAAATGTACAATATCGATTGCCGATTTTTTTACCAAACCATTATTCTATGTATCTGACTGAAATATTTAGTATTTACATGGTCAATAAATTAATAAATAAACGTGGATGCACTATCTTGACATATTAAAGCAGAGAGTTTATAGATTTTTTAATAATAATTAATGTAAGCGACGAACCAAGCAATTTTTCTGACCAGTGACATGATTCGTAAATATTTTTTTTTAGCCCCACAATAATGAGATTATTTTATTTTGTTCTCCTTTAGTTCCTTAATTATTTTTATTAGTATCTATTCATTATTCGTTATAAATTTTCTCGTTACGATATTCAATCGATTCTATTTCACACTCACCACATTTCTAGAAACGTCAAATTTTAAACGTCAGCGTACCCATGACTCGTGAAAAGGACTACAGTAGCTAATTTCTTACGGCCGGTTTCGGATTCGCGATAGATTTGCCTACTACGCGTACGGATAGAATTTTTAAATATTTGGTATGGAAAGTCTGTCAAAATTCTACTGACAGTAAGCAAATATATCCATAAGTTAAATATTGATACCGGTCATTAGTCTAGTGGAAAATAATCTCTAAAAATATATAGACAGAGGTGTTCAGACCATACCTTCATCCCACTGCAGTATATTTTTAACCTGTTTCATGGCCCGTTATCTTTCCTTCGGACAAAAGTGTCGCAATTCTTTTTTAGGAAAACATCTCAGACGTCTTTGGAAACTTGTATGATTCTTTGTGTCTATGAGACTCGGAGGTGTACAATGTTTTCTTTCCCTGTACATTTATTAAAATCTGTACGTGGAAAATTAAAAGTTGTACTGGATTAAGATACCTCAAAGCAAAAAAGGTATTGATTTTTAAAAGGGAGGGTACATGCCGCTAAGCTACAGTCATACAAGGATATTTTAGCCCACGGACAAAATCGGAACTAATTCATTTATTTGTTTAAATATGGGTTACAATGTGGAATCTTATTATTATATTTATCATTATGTTCTTAAGCTATATTCTAACAGTTAGGCATGCAAATATTATTAGTTTATAAGGTGAACGTACTTCTAAGTCATCTATTTATTTATCCTTTATGCACAGTTGGTGCATGGGCGGACTTAATGCCTTAGGCATTTTCTGCCAGTCTACCTTTGGGTGATGCAGAAACTAGTGAAAGCAGGTGCAAATCCGAGTTGGGTGAGAAAGAAAGATAGAAATAGCAAAAAAATAAATATTAAATCTTACTAACTCAATTAAAATATATATGGATCTATAATATACATACATACATATCCATAATTATATAAACATAAAATATATACGAATAGCTATATATACATATATATAATATATAAAAAATAAAATAAAAATAAAAATCTATGTCATTGTGTATAGGAATAAATTAATACCATATGCTTTAAGTTAATTTGCCTGATGGCGGACGATTTAGCGCAGTGGTTAAGAGCTTAAGCCACTCCGCCCACTGTGTCTAATAGTCGCGGGTTCGATTCCCGTACGGGACGAATCTTTGTGTGTTCCACAATTATTTGTCCCGGTCTGGGTATTTGTGTATTTGAATTTCATGTTTGTAAACGCACCCACGATACAGGAATAAATCCTAGTGTCCCCACACTACGTATACGTAAGTAATAATACGATTAAAAAAAAATGATAATGATATAATTGTCCTTACATTATATAATGCTTAAGCATAATACATTAATCAAATAGTTATTCGTTGATCGTATAATAGGCTTTATTTTTTTTTATATAATTTAGGTCACATGCATAGTACGCTTTTGTCAAACAAAGCTGTTCTGTGACTAACTACTTAACTAACTATGGCAGTCGAAGATATGTCGTTTGATATTTACCCATGTATTTTTTTTAATTAGAAACCGCCCGGGCCATCCGTTGAAGTATTTCCCTGGAAGTAGAAAAATTTTGCTAAATCATAACCCTAATTTCATGTCAACGTCCCCCCCCCCCCCTGTCAATATCATCCAAGGGTCAAAATATCCTTGTCGACCTTATAACACGTTTTAAAAAATAAATAATAACAATCGTATGGACAAAGAGAAATGCTTTCACAAATCGGAAACAACGGTACCATAGACACCGTGAAAATATCCGCCATATTGTGAGCGGAAACGGAAATCATTGTTAGGCCTGAGCGTCTATCTAGTCTTTGTAATTTTTTATCCGGCCGTGCAATGGGACCTTTTTGAATACTTAAATATCGAACGTGTTTTGTTAAACTGTGGATTTGACGAGAAAGCTATGATAATAAATTAACGTATATTGTCCCACTATGGTCCCGCTGTTGGGCAATGACCTCTTACAAAGGTGAGAGAGGAAGGTCATATTCCACCCCGCGACTTCAGTGAGGTTTGACGGGGGCAGATTTACGGCCATCTACTTTTGGAACTTATCGGGCTGCTTATAAGGCTTCCAACAGCTGTTATATAGAAATTTAACCAACGTTCACCCATCTCAGATAGACCAAGCCGAACGCTGCTTGATCTTTAAGAACAGCGTAGCCACGTAGCGGTCCGAGCGCCTAAAAAAAAGCTTGGGTAATAATAATTGAGGCGCTCGTAGCGCTGTGCGACCGCGGTGTTCTTACCGATTACCAAGATTAAGCAGCGTTCGACTCGGTCGGCCCGAGATGGGTGACCGTTTGTGGCATTTTCATATTCGAGCGTCTCCGTGCTTCGGAAGGCACGTTAAGCCGTTGGTCCCGGCTACCACTTAGTGTGGTAGTCGTTAAGCCGAGTTGGAAGCCTTAAAGGCGGCTTGATAAGTTCCAACAGCAGGTGGCCACAATCCTGTCTCCACCAATCCGCACTGGGTCCGCGTGGTGGAGAATGACCTAATCTCTCTCACCTCGATTTGTGAGAGAAGATCTTTGTCCAGCAGTGGGCAGTATAGGCTGATATATTTGTTATATGCAATATTTGTTATGTGCAAGAAAATACTGCTTAATTAGACGAGCATATAGACTAATATTAACGTTTTCAACAACAACGATGGATGTTGCAAGAGTGTCGATAATTAACGAAAGGGGGTGTACACAGTGTACCTCAGCCACCCCTGCTTGTGGAATATAATCATAAAAACTTAATAAAAAAAAATCTTTGATCTAACACTTAAAAGTTCAAAAGAACCAAGTGAATAGTTTTATCTCTATCTATCTATATCATCACGCAAGATCCCTTGCGGGGTTGGCAGAGAGTACCGACTTCCAACAGGTTCTTTCCTTACATACCTCTCTGGCTTCGTCCAATCTCATAGTCCGTCTCATACACGCTCGCCGGTTACGGAGACTCTTGACTTGTCCTTCTGATAAGAATCGGTCTATTTGGTCATGGTAAGATAGTCTAGGTCTTTCCCGATACCTACATCCTTCCACTTTCGTATTGTATATCTGTTTTGTCAGACATTCCGTTATGTATGGCCAGCTGCGCCTTTAAGCTTAAGTGGCGGCTCCCAAGTAGCTTTCCCATCGCACCATTTACTCTGTTCCCTGCACTCTCTATGTCTGCGGTGTATTTCCCATTCTTACTGAATGCGTATCCAAGATATACAAACTCATTCACTTGCTCCAGCATATCGTTACCAACCACAATCCTTGCATTCGTTCTGGTTTTTTCCCGTACAAAAACCATAACCTTGGTTATCTTTACATTCAAATGTAAGCCCTAATGGCTTTTAGAATTATAAATTAAATGTTTAAAACCATGGTTTCAAACATATAGAAGAGTTTTTAAATACTGAAATGTGTTCTGAAAGTGTTCGAGTTTCACCGGTATATCGGTTGTTTTCAGTCTCAATGTTGGGTAGTGGAGGAGTCATCAAGTGGCAGTGTCTATTTTGATCCTAGTGATGGGACTATTTATCAGCACTTTTGTCGATTAACTTGCCTTGTTTTTGTTACACCTGCACTGCTGGCCATGCTACTAGGCTGCAAGACTATTCTCGCGCGGGATAACATTTTGTCGGTCCGTGATTTGAAGTTTGTATACAAGTGAAAATAGTGAAAGTAGTCTCGTTTCTTTCTTATTTTTCTTAAGTTATGGCTTTACACTAATTATAAATGTATTTTGCCAGTATCCAGTGAGATATATAATCGTGTTTGTTTAAATTAATTCGACTCCCCGATGAATTTGATGACAACGATGATAATGAAATTAATGAAATACCCCACCCTGGATAGTAATGCGGTGGATACTTTACATACCAATTGCAACGGCCGTTTTGAGAAAGTCGAAAAGGCACGTTTTATCACTTTGTTACAATTACCTTCACTCATGCACATATAAGAACACATAATGGTTAATATTCCACCAACATTACACATTATTAGTTGAAATAAATAACACATGTTTTGGAAATTAAAACAAATTGACAACACCACTCTTCGACTTCCCGCCAAAACTCCTCGTAGTCTCGTTTTAAGAATTGGATTGTATTGACGTATACGTCAATACAATCTAATTCTTGAAACGAGTTTTCTCGTGTCAAAATTTGTCACGGCACCTCATGCTTAAGACAAAACGTCTATCTCATGCCGACAAAATCCGAGGCTTATGTCTTGTTGCGCCTATGATAGCTCAGCTGGTTTATACACAACACGGCGTGGTGGTGAACACAGAAGTAAGTGAAGCGGTGAGTACAAAACTTGTGGGATTTTTATGTTACTCCCGGTAAATAGGTGGAAATTAAATGGAAATGGATATCTAAATGTCGCACCTGCACACTGTCGCGCGATTAAGCTGAATGTAAGCAAAATATTAGATTAGATTGCTTACACAAAATATATTTCTTGTGAGAAATATTCATGTCAGGAATATCATAAAAGGGCGACACCAAACACTATTGCCTTGATTTCGCTGATAAAGTCGTCACCATTATGCCATTGCACAATGAAAATTCATAAATTAAACATTGTCGTTAACGTTGTTCTGTCTGCATAAATAAGCATTCGTTGACAGACTGGAAGAATTATTTAATTTAATGGGACATTTCAGATAATAATTTAGACAAAACGATGGTCCCGTCCCTACGTCATCGTCATCGACTAGTCTAGTGCTCGCTTCGTCGCCTCGCCATGAATGCCGAAGCATCCTTTTGTGCATCCTGCCCCCATATGCATAATAAAGGTGGCTATAGGGGTTGGGATAGCCTAGTATCGCGATGATTCCGATATTACACGTGTTTTTATTGGAAATGTGAGAAATTAAATAAGAAAGCTTTAAAAATTACTGCCTCCTCAAATGTATGCAACATGATGTGTGAACAATGACAGCTGTCAAACCTCTGAACGATAGAATTACTTTTTTTTGCAATTCTGTGAGCAAAGGGTAAAAATGAGTTTAGACACAATCATGTATGTATAGAAAAATAGCCAGAAACTCGACAATAGCCGTATCTCCACATTCATCAGTGAAGAGTGGTACCTTTTGATCTTTTTCAAAGAAACAATGAGTTTGATTTTTGGCAAGTTTACTGCTAGATTTAATATTAAAATTATAGTTTTAGAAACGACTTGTGAACAACATGGTTACAATTAAATATTAGACTGATATTGCCACTAGTCAATGTAGCTATACACCACCTCACCTTATAATATATTTTAAACTAGTTACACAAGCCTTTCTTTTTAGCGTTTTATTTTATCCTTCATTGACTAAAAAATGCTTACCATTTGACATTGCCAAAACCGGGAGGTTATAACTTTTTCAAATTTCGGACTAACATTCGCGCGCTTTTTACGCGCCCTTTGTTCCCGCCAGAATGTTAGTGTTGCTAGTTTTTTGTCCAAAGGATTGATGGACCATTGTGTTACCACTCGCAAAATTCCCGAGCTTCGAATAATTGATAAGTCTGCTATCCGTTATTTTTTTTTTGTTTCGATGTCGAATCGTTAGCGGATTAGATTCTTTTTTTTATTCGACTAACTCGTTTGAATAGTTCGGCGCGAGGCAACGAGTTCTGTTTGTTATCACGTCTAGCTTTCGGTACTTTTGTGAATGCAAATCTTTTCATTTTTGCTTCCCATTGTTTCAATTTATTTGACAGAGAATTGCTTTTAAACTTTTGCTTTAGTTTTAGGTTGAAAGTTTATCTACCCAAATCACTACCCAATCCAATAGTATACACGTTTAGAAGACAAAAAAAAAGTGACAGCTAATCAGTACCAGCGAGAACTGAGCGTGATGTCCAGTTTACTCTTGAAACAAAATTTCAAAAGAATACAAATACTAATACTGTTAAAATACACATAGCAGTGATGTGATAAATTGAAGATATAGACATAAATCATTCTTCTTGTTGTTTGGTCGAATGATGCACTGCAGGCACTATACAGCACTAGGTTAACTATTGCAGATTGTTTATTGGACTTTAGAGACTATACTGCTACCACAGAATTAAAAGAAAATAAATAAAAAGAAGTGTAGCAAAGACATTTAATGAAATAGCCTAATTAATTGCTTTAACGTTTAATTATAAAATTATATAGCCAAAATAATATAGGTGTAACAATGAAATTTATAATTATATGTATAATTAAGATTTACCTATTCACCCCGACAATACACTTTCTGATATTCTATCTTCAGCTGAAAATACGTGCACTGCAGGATCTTAGGCCCGTACGTTACAGAACGGAAATCAGTCGTGAATCTCGTTTTAAAACTAACGTTATAGTATAAAAAACAGTTTTAAAAACTAGATTCATAACTGATTTTCGTTTTGTAATACGGGCCTTAGCATATTATTCTAAGGGCAGGATAAAGGTGTCCCCAAAGAGAGAGATGGGCAAAATGTAATCAGATTAAACTCAAACTCAAATTTTTTATATTGTATAAGCCCTACGGGGGCGCTTACAAATAGTCAATTTACATTTTTTGTTAAGTCAAATTAAACTACAAATCTGCCACCGGATCGGAACGCGGCCTCCACTGAGAAGATCCGGCGAACTCAGCGGGCTTGTCTTTTTTATTTAATTCTCTTTCTCTTTTTTTCCTTTCAATTTTTAATCATATTCTGTGGACAAGTCTAGCTCCAGTGTGATGCCGTACGACCGAGATATGAGACTAATGAAGTTATTTATAAAGAGTGTCTGAAGGATTCCAGATGGACCAGTCCCCACAAGCAGCACCCGTCCACGAGTATGACTGCTGGAACAGCCATCACTACCCTCGACCATATTGGAGGGAAGGGAGTGACCTTAATGATCACAATTACATTTTGTAATATTCATTCATGATTCAAGATTAAAAGTGTAATCGTAAACTTTGAAGATTACAAAATTTAATTCTAATCGTTAATCATTAATACACCATCACGCTTATATTCCCCAAGCTAGGGTTAATCATTAATCTGATTACATTCTGCCCAGCTCTGCCCAAAGATCGCCACTCTTTACCTACACTAGTACCTTGTAATGAGAAAATAACGTATACATAACACAAGCCCGAAACAAACGGAATATGATTAAGATCCGGGGGGACAAAAGGAATGGCGATCAGAACTCTATTATGCGGAACCCCAAGAGACATTTACATAATGTTATGCCCGGAAATCTAATACGGACCCGAATATGGAACACGTATTTCTATTTTTTTTTTTGCAAGGATACTACACGTATAATATATAGTACCTATCTACAGATTATAATCTGAAAGAGACGGTATGTTTATTGAGTTAAGTTTGTGGCGAGTATTTATAAAAACTAGCTGTTACCCGTGGTTTCACCTGCTTTATTGTTTTTAAACATAATGTATACTATGTCCTTCTCCAGAATGGAGTCTATCTCTTTGACTTTTTTTAATCTGTTCAGCGGTTCATGTGTGAAAAGGTAACAGAGAAAGAGGCAGACAGACATACTTTCGAATTAATAATATAATTGGATTTATGCTATTAAAGATACAAAAAGACAATTAAATGTTTATGCAGAGTTTGGCAAAAATTAATTGTGGAAAAATTAAGTTACAATTAATATATTTCAAATGTCGTCGCAGCTCATTTTTAGTTTTTAAGTTCCCGACGTTTCAAGTGCTCAACAGTACCCATTGTTGCCCCTCATGTCAGCCGCTACCGCCATCCGCGGCATGTTCTCACCGACCCTCCCGATGCCCTTACATCCCTTCTGTCGGATACAGATACCGCACACAGGATCAGACACCGACCTCGCCGGCGAGGTCGTAGCATCCCTTGCCCGCTGGCCGGTGCAGAGCACCACGGCGAGACACCTAGTACACGCCCTCCCCCATACCGACTGCCCAAGCCGAGACCGTTCCTCCTCGAAGAGCCCTTGAGCTAGTTGCCCCCTTGCCCTTCTGGCTCGAGCGTAGTGGTTGCACGCTCACCCTCTTGTCCGGTGAAGCTGTAAAGGCCCCGCGGCCAGCAGCGTAGATCTTTCACACACACACACACACACAGCACCCATGGTCACGGGAGAAACTGAAGTAGTTAACTACCCAGAGTCATTGTTATTCCGGAGTACCTTAGTATTAATTTAATTGCAATTAGAATGTCAATTGATTGTTCCTACAGTTGATTCTTTATTCCCAACCCTCTTGTCCAGTGAAGCTGTAAAGGCCGTGAAATTCATATTTAATCCAATACACACACTGGTTTGAAAAGCACTCGTTTGTCGTAGCCACCGCCGACTACGATCTCCCCCTAGACCCCTGCCGCCACCGCCGGCCGCGACATGTTCTCACCGACCCCCCCGATGCCTTGTCATCCCTTCTTTCCGCTCAGAATACGGGCGACGACGACGACGTAGTAGTAGATCCCCTCCCATAGCCGGCGGTTGACCGGTGCACTTAGTAGTGCACCCGTCCCCCTACAGCGACTGTCCCAACCGAGGGCGCCTCGAAGAGGCGCCCTCGAGTATGTCGCCTCTTGCCCTTCTGGCTGGCTAGAGCGTAGTGGTTGCACGCTCGCCTTTAAGTTCGGTGAAGCTGTAAAGGCCTCGCGGCCAACAGCGTACATCATTCACACACACACACACACTGAAAAGTACTAGTGTCGGACAACGTTTTTATAAAATAGAATAGAAAAATCTGACTGACCGGCTTGTTATGTCTAGTGGAGAATAATGCGCGTAGCGTTCACGAGGTCTTAGGTTATCCTAAGTCGGACAAGTCTCTAAGTAAATCTAGTATCAGTCCGGAAGACATTGTGCTCGGTATAATGACAATAGACTCGCCCCCTATTACATGGGAGTCTTTGCCATATACCGGGAACAATTCCACACTCCGGACTAATACTGCGAATAGATAGTAAAAATACAATTTTCCGACCTAGGATTTGAGCCCAGGACCTCGTGATACCAAAGCACATAAATCGCCACTAAACTAACGAGGCAGTCATATTGAGAAAACTTAGAGATTATCCTGATGGTTGAATGCGATATTTAGCTGAAGAAAAATCGAAGATTTCGCCAAAATTTTTTCAAAGTTTTGAGGAATAGAATGCTGCTATGCAGTCACAAGTTAGTAATAATACAGTAAAGCAACTCTGAAGAACACAGACCAATGCCGTGTGCATTTATTTAGGAATAATTGTTTTTTGACTATCTATAAGTACGTACGGTAAAATTTTTTTTTAGTTTATTTTTAGGAAAACGTTGCCACTTATTAACTAGGCAATAAATGATTGTTGTATTGGGGCTGCGTTTATAGACACAAATTTCACATGTACAAGTATTTGATGATGGATGGATTGTGGTTGGTAACGATGAGATGATATAGATAGATAGATAGACAAATATTTATGTGGATCACATAAAGAATCTAGCTAAATCTATCATACTGTATGCATATGACAAAACTCATCGTAACGCCTATATTCGAAGGGGCAGCATAGGTGATGCACCTAATGTGTTGGGTACACATTTGCCGATGATTTTAAGTCGCAACAAAATTGGGGGCAAGTATTACCAGTATAACGGACACGATTCAAGACCCCTGCTGCCACTACTGAGACTGACTGCTAGTTTAAAGGGAATTGTTCAATACCAATAACCATATCCAACCTAAATATAAACCTAGGATCTCTCATCTCTACTTCAACGAGATTTTTAACAGTCGTACCTAGTTATGACCACAGAATCATTAACAATGTTGCTACGGGTGGGCTCTCTTTGGACAGACTCGATTTACTTTGCCGTTATAGTATGAGAGAGATTAACTGCTTATATCCATGTCTTTTTCTCACGTTACAATAATATTACGACCCGAACATACCCTGATATCTTGAAAATACTTAATCGTGGGATGTCGATTCTAAAACGCATTACACACCCTTAGGTCCCCCGGTGAACTGACTAGAAAGATCTAGAATCCGCGCTTAAGTGGCGAAACGTCTAGAAGGGTCCACCCCTATATTTATCACCGGCGCGCGGTCGCGGTATACAAGTACATATTTGTTCACACACACGTAGGTATGTAATAATAATACCTCTTTGTGGGTCGTGCCGGCTATTGTTCGATGTACTTCTATCGATGTACTTAGAGAGTTAGTCCGTTCTAGAACTTTTATAGGAGTATAAAAGGAACACGGAGCGCGGGGACGGACACAGTCTCTTCTCGGAAGCGATAGTGATCAAATCGGAGAACAAGCGATCTAAGTGGAATACACCGGCGACTTTAGCAACGATATACGGGTACTACGAGTGACTCAGCGACTTGGAAACAGTATTTGGGTACTAACGAGAGTAGTACAAGTGTGTGATTAGTTCGCGTGTGTATTTGCATTCGACGTACTGTTTTGTGTGTACAGCGCCTAATAAAGTACTACGCCTAATAAAGTAGTCGACATTTAATTACCCCGCAAACGTAACAATACTAAAGAAATTGTGGTAATTCTTCTGGTCCAATTACTCTCTCCAACTAGTGATACTACGGGCCTCTGATAGGAGCAGTGTTTAAATTGATTAGTTATCCTACTGTATTGTTTTTGTATTGTGATGGAGCATTCTTCTTATAATCTTCTCGTATTCCAAACACGTAGACGACCCAAATACGACGCGCAGACGCCGTGTGCCACCTCTAGACACCCTCTGCTGGCGCTCACCTCTTATTATTAAGGAACGTTAACTTATGTTTTTTTTAAAAGCCTATACAATTATGTTATTAACTTGGATATAATTCTCCGCAAAGTAGCTGGCGTGATGAGTTTCTCGCTGGATCTTATCATTGGAGGCCGCGTTTCTTTGCGGTGATAGATTTAACAAATGTAATAATGTTGACGTTTGTAAGTGGATTTTAATAGGCCTATACAGTAAATGGACAGTTGGCATCGCCCACTGGGTCGATAGTCGCGGGTTCGATACCCGCACGGGACAAATCTTTGTGTGACCCATAATAATTTGTTTCGATCTGGGTATTTGTGTATGTGAATTTTCATGTTTGTAAACGCACCCACGACATAGGAACAATCCTAGTGTGGGGCTACGTTTTAATAAATAAAAGTACATCTTGGAAAGTTGTTTTTTTTATTTCTAAAATATCTGCAACATAGGAATAACCATAATGGAGGCTGTCTGCCTCCGATACAATTTTATATTACTCTGGATGCTGGCGAAACTGCGAAGAAAAGTTAGTATAAAAAAGCTAGTCCTATCCTTTTATATCAATGTCTATCTTACTAATATTATCTATCTATCTATCTATATCATCACGCCAGCTCCCTCGCGGGGTAGGCAGAGAGTACAGAGTTCCAACAGGTTCTTTCCTTACATACCTCTCTGGCTTCCACCACTCTCATAGTTCGTCTCATACACACTCGCCGGTTACGGAGACTCTTGACTTGCCCTTCAGATAAGACACGGTCTATTTGGTCGTGTACTAATATTATAATTGTGAAATTTTGTATGTTTGTTACTCAAAAACGGCTGAACGGATTTAGATAAAATGTGGCACATAGGTGAGTTATTATCTGGATTACCACATAGGATACTTTTTATTCCGGTAAAATGTAAGGTTCCTGTCTAAAGTGAACGCGCTCGAAGTCGCGGGCAGAGACTAGTGTAGCATAAAAAAAAAACACCGTCACGCCTATATTCCCCAGCGGGGGTGGCAGAGGTGTACTGAGTACACCCACGTTTCGCCGACGATGTTAGGTCCCATGTAATAGGGGGCGAGCCTATTGCCATATACCGGGCACAATTCCAGACTCCGGACTCATACTGGGAATTTTGCGTTAGAAAAATTACATTTGTCCGACCTAGGATTTGAACCCAGGACCTCGTGATCACAAAGCGGTGCGCTTTGCCACCAAACCAACGAGGCAGTATAGCATAAATAATAATTATTACTTTAAACATATATTTATACTATGGTACTACTCTAACTTAAAACACAAATAGTCAGTGTTCACAAACATTTTTACACAAATTGCAGCTGCCAGTTAAATTTTGCTACAAATTACAGAAAGCACTTAGTACACGATGACCGACGCAATTCATCACTGTTTGCATTTGTTCAGCGCAAGCAAATTGAATTATCAAAAATTTATTTGACGCAGCGTAAATTGAGTTTTCATCTGTACAAATGTACAAATGCGAGGAGTTGCTTGTATAATTAGCTCAAGCTTTTGTTTGAAAGTGGCTGAATTGTAGAGACATAGCCAGAGTTCTTGCCTCCATTTCAACGCTGGCAAATGTTTAATTTTTTTTTTTAATCGTAGCCCCTCTAGGAATTATTCCTGTGTCGTGGGTGCGTTTACAAACATGAAAGGTCACACACACAAATACCCAGACCGAAACAAATAATTGTGGATCACACAAAGATTTGTCCCATGCGGGAATCGAACCCGCGACTATTAGACACAGAGGGCGGAGCGGCTTAAGCTCTTAACCACTGCGCTAAATCGTCCGTTTGTAATAAATAATGAATAAGGGGTTAGCATAGGCGGCGCAGCAAGACGTGGGTCACGTATTTTGTCGCCCTAGGCTTGAGATAGCCAATAGTCTGGCTGGCATGGTGTATTTACAGTAGTTTGACGCGAAAAATGTTGTATCGTTTGTATTGACATATAGACAGGACTATTTTGATTTGCGTACTTAACTCGAGTTAAGGGCCTTTCAAATTCTGTCCCGTGTGAATGTCATGCCGCCTCTGCTAAGCCGATTGTTGTTACTAGATAGTATCGCAATTAACTATTCTTGTCGGAGCCTATTATTTGAGCAATATTTGAAGATTACAGTTAATGGAGTGTCACACAGTTATTGTCATTATAATAACTTTTAATCTTGACTATAGACACACTCTATGTCTTTAATAATTGCCTGAGTGTGTTTAGTTGTGATGCGACGACAGATGTGAGATGACGACCGAGCGAACAGATCTAAGGAACAGATAGTTGATGTGAGATGGCGGACGGCCCTACTCTGTGTGTGTGATTCTATTGGTAACGGGCCGAGCGTTCGGACGTATCGCGGAGCAGCTAACCTCACTGCATTCCATCAATCCTTAATTATTGCGAGCATCTTCAGATATTTTGCTACCAAAGTCTGGATATCAAGGAAGATCAGTGTACTGGATAAGAACCTACTGTTATTTCAAGATTTCTATATCCGACCACCATGCCAGCGTTACTCGTTAAACGGCCATCCCGAAAACATAAGCGCCAATATACTTTTATGAACACTGCTCCTACTACCTTACACATATATCTGAAGTAATGGTTTACCGACACAATATTTCAATTTATAAAACAATCAAAATGTTGCCCCCACGCGCGTTATAAAACAGTTTAATTACTTGACGACTGCGTGATCTAGTGGTGTAAACATTAAATCCACGGCACAGGAGCAATTCATAAAGTGAGGCAATATTTTTTTTTTAAATGTGAAATGGTTATGTATGTAATGTAAGGTGTATCTAAAATGTAAGCATATCGAACGACTTGGGTATGTAGGTATGAAAAAATAATGAGTGATCAAACAAACTTACCTGTAAGTGATGTTCGATCATCATGATATGAAGACAATGTCCTTCGATGATCACTTTACACTAGTGATCATCGAAGGACGTCTGATATATAATGACTTTCCTAGCTTATATTCCTATTAAACGAGATAAATAATAATATATTATTTAGGTACAACATAATATTATAAAGCATAATTAAATTAAAAACCGAGTCTTATCTGATGGAAAAGTCAAGAGTCTCCGTAACCGGCGAGCGTGTATGAGACGAACTATGAGAGTCGAGGAAGCCAGAGAGGTATGTAAGGAAAGAACCTGTTGGAACTCTGTACTCTCTGCCTACCCCGCAAGGGATCTGGCGTGAGGTTATAGATAGATAGATAGATAGATAATTAAATTATATTGTAATTAAAGAGTGGCCAACTCTTGTCGCGTCGATTTCAATTCTACCATTTATCCATGTAGTAGTGGTAGAAAAAGTGATAGCGGGGAAGTTTAATTCAATATTCTCTTTTATAAAGCAAAGTGGATCTTATAAAAAACTATAATTAACTTTAAGGCCTTCCTCCTTTTAAGTTATTAAAGTTTAGATTAACAACGTCATATTTATAAAGTTTTCCTTCGTTGGTGTCGCCGTAAAACTAGAAAAAATATAATTCAATTACAAGATGGCTTCCATTAGCCGTCGTTAGAAGTATTTACGGCAAAATGGTTCCGTAGAAAAATTTAATATTTAGCACTTACTTTAATACTTCATAATTATTTTGAACGCTATATCTCCAAGCAAGAAGACAGAGACAAAACTAAAAGTAGTAATAAATCCATGTCTTAGTAAGTAATGGATCTATGTTATCAAATGATCTTGCACATATCGCTTCCAGCTTCTACCGGCGGCCTTCACCAGATTATTGGTAACCCTCACAAGGTGGAACGATGACCTGGTGAAGATCTCCGAGTTAATTATGTCCTTTTCACTAGTAGCTTTTTTCCCAAGCCTGTCATGCATTCCTACTACTTACTCTACGCCAGGACCAAAACAAGGAGGTAACTTAATTACCTACTACAAAAAAGTCATGTACCAACTTTGTTCTTACCAAACAATATCACCTCAGTCTCCCGATGTCGTCCCCTATACATCTTTGTCCGTAATTTCCTGACGCGACGCGTCTGGATTCTTGTCACGTAGACAATACGGGAGCGTCCATCACTCGAGTTCGTGACAATTAATTTTTATATACGGAACCAACAATACGATACGTATTTGTATGTAGTAGGTAAAAAAAGTTTTCTTTTATCCCCGTTAGAGGTATTGCTATACATACAGTACGATCACCTGCTTCATCTCGCTTCCTCGTTCCACAATCTCACACTGCTGTCTCGTTCTTCAACTCCTTTCCGCTGCCCCGCTCCACAATCTCTGCAACATCTCTACTTAGCTCCGCAACCCTACTCCGCACCCTCGTTCCATTACCTCGCAACGTCCTTGCTTCGCAATCCCAGGAGCAACTCATTAGGTTGTAGAGTAAGGACGCGTAGTAACCCGTCTTCCCTTCGCAAACTTAACTACCTCACTCCGCAATCTCGCTCAGCTACCTCACTCCGCAACCTCGCTCTGCCATCTAACTTCGCAATACCGTTAAGCTACCTCACTCTGTAATGCTACTCAGCGCTTTGTTCTCAATCCGCATCCTCGCTCCGCTACTTCTTTTTGTAAACTCGCTCCTAAAACCGGCTTCGCAACTTAACCCCGTATCTCTGTAACTCCGTCCCGCCCCGCAATCCCAATCGTCTACCTCGTTCTACTACTAGTTCCGTCGTCGCTTTCGCAACTTCACTCTGCGTCCTCAGTCCACTACCTTGCTCTGATATTCTACTCACTTCACCTCCACACTCCGCTACTTTGTCACCTACACTACCTCGCTCCGTCCTAGCTCCTCCACTACCTCATTTCGCTACCTTACTTGACTACCTCTCTCCGCAACCCAGCTCTACAATCCGCTCTGCATCATGTGGATAGCAGCTTACACTTGTTTTGATCCTCAGTGACATAGTAATCCTGTCGTCATTCCCTTATTTCGGATACAGACACAGGATCAGACACCGACCTCGCCGGCGAGGTCGAAGAATCCCTTGCCCGCCGGCCGGTGCAGAGCACCACGGCAAGACACCTAGTATACGCCCTCCCCCATAGCGACTGCCCAAGCCGAGGCCGTTCCTCCTTGAGGCGCCCTTCTGGCTCCAGCGTAGTGGTTGCACGCTTGCCCTCTTATCCGGTGAATCTGTAAAGGCCCCGCGGCCAACAGCGTAGATCATTCACACACACACACACACACACACACACACACACACACACACACACACACACACACACACACACACACACACACACACACACACACACAAAAACCTGTCGTCATGTTTTAGGCACTAATTTCTTTTGAAAAGTCTCATTGCAAATGAAAGGCTCCTCAGTATGTTTCCTTCTTATTAATATATTATACTTTGTCTGCGTCCCTATATGTCTTTATAAATTATAAGCTGTAAGCTATATTACTGTAAAGTTTCATCAGAATCCGTTCAGAAGTTTTAGCGTGAAAGATTAACAAATACCCATACATCCACCATCCTAACAATCTTTCTCGTTTACAATATTAGAAGTGTATAATGTAGCTTGGAAAGGGTATACTTTCAATATTCAGTAATAGTTTGTCAAAACACGACGAACTGTGACGGTAATTGATCTTATATGATTTCCAGTTCTTTAGCTTGGTGCTTTTTCGGTCACTTACTTGATATTGTTATGAAATCCGAACAATATGCGTATTACGTATCGAGTATGATTTTAACAGCCATTGTAGAGAAAATTGCAGGTGTGACCAATGAAAAATAATTTTATATCTATCTATATCATCACGGCAGATCCCTTGCGGGGTAGGCAGAGAGTACAGAGTTCCAACAGGTTCTTTCCTTACATATCTCTCTGGCTTCCTCCACTCTCATAGTTCGTCTCATACACGCTTGCCGGTTACGGAGATTATTGACTTGATCATTTTATATCATTTGTCCTAAATTTTTCACATGTTAACTGTGAAATGTTCTAGCTTACTTCTACACAGGGATTAATATCAATATCAAACACAACGATTTAATTCACTCAAACGGCAAACGCACATGGCAACGGGTGGTAATTAAAAGAAAATACTTTACGAGTGCACTAAACGAAGTTTTCGCTTGAATATCGTCGTTAACTTTTTTACGATTAAGGTAATGAGTTGCGTAGGGTTGTACTCGTTTGTATCGATTAAAATTGCGATTTTAATTTGATATTGTGTTGGAATTCAATGTGTGTTAGAAAAAAAAAAGTACAGTCAGATGAAAACACTTCAAGCGATTTAATATCAGTCGAATGTGTCCGCTCAATTATTTGATCATTTCAGACACAGCGCGTCTAATTTTTTAATCTTTATTAATGGTACAGAAACTAAATGCAACCTTGGTTTTATAGAAAATAACTTAAAAACAATTAATAATTTTACTGAAATAATACAGTAAAAGATAAAATATACAAATTTTGGTTTTTTTTCTGCAGATTAGATCTCGATCAGATTGTCTGATGTTATGTGACCTGACTAAAGATTCCAACCAAAACGCACCAGACGGTATTCCAAATTGCGCACCACGTTAATGCATTAAATAATATATTTGTTATTTCAAGTTGGCTTCATTTTAAAGTACCAGGAAAGCATACATTACCAGCAGCCAGAATTTTCTCTCTGGCTGCAGGTATTGTTTCGGTAACCTAATCCGGATGGAAGCTGTGGAGGGAGGAGGGAGGTCTTTGCCCAATGGTGCCCGATCATGGCTGATTAGAAAAAAATGTTTCGTTGTACAGGACCAGCTTTGTAACTATCTCTAATATTTCAGTGTTGTTCAAATTTTCTTGCCATAAGTACAACCTTTTTACAGTGTTTGCACCTGACTGCACTTTTTGGACTAAAACTATGAGTGGGATTAGTTGATGAAAGCAAAAAGTAATTAATTTCAAATTTCTTTATCTCGACCCGCGTAGGTTTTCACAAAAAGCTTCGCGGGTTCAGTTGAGGAAAGAATGGATTTAATAATATGAAGTGTAACCAACTGCCCGCGTGGGACGAGATTTGTCGAGTGAGATAGCGACTAACCCTGATTCTCGGCCCAAACCTCTAGGTTTTTCGAAACTTATATGCTATCGTCATTTGTTAACAGAGTAACCGAGTAACCTTGCCGAGAGAACCTTATACATTGTTGATAGTCACATGAAATGATAAGCTCAAAGAAAGACGAATAACTTCAGTCTAATTCTAAGCCAAATACCTAAATCACAAATGTGTTATTCTCACGAACTTCGTACTCGCTTAACAACAAATTATTAAAAAAAAGTAAAGAATCCTATAAATGTATGATAATCAAAACTAAAGATATGGTGTAGACTTGTGTCTTTGACAGTTTGTTATTAATTTTAATATAATGTGATTGCTAATTTATTATCTCGCTCCCGAATACACTTAAAAAATAGAACCACGTGCTACATCGACAACAATACCGTACATAACTTAATCGTGCCAGCGTCCCTGTTCTTAACATCAATAATCGAATCGATAAACGCAAGCAGCACAGCCCATCACTATTCACCGCGCGGACGTAAAATGTAACATTCTAAGGGTCCAAATTCCATCAACTTGTGTTATTTTACGACTTCTAGGGGGTTGTTTATGGCAAAAGGGGGTTTTAAAGGGGGTGAGGCGTGACATTAATTATCAAACAAAGTGCCACTGTCTAATTAAGTTGACGCCATTTATCTAATTAAATTTTTTATCGGTTAACGTTAAATAATTGAAACTAACAGGCTACGTATTTATGGTTTTCCATAAACAAGAAGTATTAATAAATTAAAAACTTTGTCTAGGCGTGCGGTTGTCTCCCTTTTCCCTTAAGTTTTCTTTCAAATTTAAAATATGCTAGGAGGTGCGACTAACGAGTCCACAACCACTATGACTTAACATGACAACGGCTTGGTCTACGAGTTTGAGACTACATCATTCAGTGTGATCTAGTGTGACTGATTGATTCTTGACATCATCTAGTGTGACTGATTGATTCTTTCTTAGAGATACATGCCAAATATGTGCTCAAAACTTTAGAAACAATGAGTGAGATACATAATTTTGAAGCGAAATTCTTATTTCTATCCAAGCAGAAAATAAATTGTTTGATTTTAATATAAGCTATATAATTAACTAGGTAGCTGCTACCCGCGGCTATACACGCGTTTCTTTTGCAATATTTTTATAAATTATAGCCTCTGTCATTTTGATGTATATGCTATATTACTGTAAAGTTTCATCAAAATCCGTTCGTTAGTTTTTGCGTGAAAGAGTAACAAACAACCATACATAATCTCACAAACTGTCGTATTTATAATATAAGTAGGACTTATTATTACTTAAATTAAGCTAATATTGTTTCTTTTAAAAAATTGCAATTATTTTTCTAAATGCTGTACATATACTAAATATTACTTAATTAGCAGCCAAATATCGATATATCGATTATTTACGATACATCGTCCATCCCTAATCTTGACTGAAAGACAGCCGCCATTGCTCTTTACCGAAAGCGCGGGCACTTGACTTCTACGAATATACTCAGTTACCACTTACATTGTATCCTACAATTCTCGTATACGTATTCCAAATGAAATGATCTCTAATCTCGGTGCTCAGTTGGTGCAAGTAACAGTTTTCAAAGCGGCGCGTAGGGGGCGCGCGGGCAATAAAATTTTACGAGCGGTTGCTATGGCAACGCCGCCATTACGACGCGGTTGCACGTAGACGCCGCTAGGGGCGCTGCTGCTTTTAATAGTTTAAAAAATATATGTGAAGAATTGAGAACCTCGTTCGTTTTAGAACGCTCTTTATAAGTAAAAAAAAAAGTTATTGAAACGGAGCTGTGCTTAACCATTTTATAATTATAAGAAATATATTTGGATCAAATAAAGATATCCTAACAAAAAAACGAGATATTCTTTAGCCTCAAACAATATCTATCTGGTTTGGATCTCACTCATAAATGTATTTTATACGTTATTTATCTATAAAATTCTTCTCGTCATTTGTGTATAGTATTCAGTTGGGCATCATGCAGATAATCACTGAATTAATTTGGATTTCTACACTAAAAACCTCTAAGTCTGACTTCATCTGTCTATATCATAACGCCACACTCTTTGTGGGGTAGGCAGAGAATACAGAGTTCCAACAGGTTCTTTCCTACAGAGCTGTCTGGCTTCCTTCACTCATAATTCGTCTCATACACGCTCGCCGGTTACGGAAACTGACTGACTTGTAACTGCTTAATAATATTAACAACTTATAATTAAATTACATAGGTGGAGCAATTATAGCCTCGTGGTTAGACCTTTGGTTTGCAAAGTCAGAGGTCTCGGGTTCACTCCCAAGCACGCACCTCCTGTCTTTCCGAAAGCATGTGCGTATTAAAAATTAACTATCACTTGCTTTAACGGCGACGGAAAACATCGTGAGTAAACCTGTATGCCTAAGAGTTTCTCGAAGGTGTGTGAAGTTCGCCAACCCGCACTGGGCCAGCGTGGTGGACTATGGTCTAAAGCCTCTCAGTTTTAGAGGAGGCCCGTGCCCTACGGTGGGACAGTTTCCTAACAGGGCTATTAATATTATGATTAGTAGTAGGTGTAACACTTCTTTATTCTGTGAATGTAACTTGCTTCGAACAAGCTAACACCGTTATCGGTCTCTGCTTACCCCTGATCGTTAACCCGTGATATTACAGCGGTAAGCCACCGACAAACACCATCGATTAGATACCACATGGTTTACGACAAGCCCGTCCTAAGTAAACGGGTATGCAGTAAAGTTTATCTTGAACAGACCACATATACATATGGTACAATATTTAATAGTCACCACTTATATTATCAACGCACAACGATGTATAACTAAATTTAGTATTAATACTAATTTATAATCATTAATTTTTTTTGTTAAAAATCCAATAACAAGAACTTGTGTTCACATCATTTATTCAGAATAGTTATAGGTACATAAAAAGCACACTAAAATGACACAGTCACGCCTTTATTCCCCAAGCGGGGGTGGCAGAGGTGTACTGAGTACACCCACGTTTCGCCGACGATGCTAGGTCCCATGTAATAGGGGGCGAGCCTATTGCCATATACCGGGCACAATTCCAGACTCCGGACTCATATCGGGAATTTTTCTTTAGAAAAACTACATTTGTCCGACCTAGGATTTGAACCCAGGACCACGTGATCACAAAGCGATGTGCTTTGCTACCAGACCAACGAGGCAGTCCCAGACCAACGAGGCAGTAAAATGAAAGATGCTTTAATAAGCTTTGATAGACGGAAACTTCTTTTACAATATAATAATCGTTCAATTTTAAATACGCCACCTGTGCTTAAACATGGCTATATAAATTATTATATTTAAAAAAAAACTAAAAATCACGCTTTAATATCGAGCCGAACGAAAAAGGAGAAAATATTTTTGAATATAGAGTTCATTCTATAGCGATACACATCCCCTATTGGTTTCTATATCTATCTTCTTTCAATATAAATAAAAATCGGTTGTACCTTCTTTAAGTTTTGGATTCACACTAATTTTAAGTGTATTTTGCCAGTGTCCAGTGAGATGCATAATCGTGTTTGTTTAAATTAATTCAACTAACACAACAACAACTTGATTACCACGATGATGATGATAAAAAACGATGCGCTGGAGCAAGTGAATGAGTTTGTATATCTTGGATGCGCATTCAGATGGGAAATACATCGCTGACATAGAGAGAAAAGTGAGTGCAGGGAACAGAGTGAATGGCGCGATGGGAAAGTTACTTGGGAGCCGGCACTTAAGCCAAAAGGCGCAGCTGGCCATACATAACGGAGTTCTTGTCCCAACGCTGTCATATGGTAGCGAGAGCTGGGTTACATACCCAGAAAGAGAATGAAAGTAGGATAAATGCGGCGGACATGCGAGCTCTGCGGAAGATGTGCGGAGTGAAGCTGACCGACCGTATTCGCAACAACGTAGTAAGAAAGCTAGTAGGTATGAAAAAAGGTAACGGTGTAAAGATGAGAAAGGGTATGCTCCGTTTGTTCGGGCATACAGAAAGAATGTCAGAAGAAAGAATTACAGAACAGTTATACAATGCGAAAGTGGAAGAATGTAGGTACCGGGGATGACCTAGACTATCTTACCATGACCAAATAGACCGTGTCTTATCTGAAGTGCAAGTCAAGAGTCTCCGCAAGTCCCTGTTAAGAAACCGTCCCATCGTTGGCCCCGGGCCTCTTCTCAAACTGAGAGGGTTTAGGCCATAGTCCACCACGCTGGCCCAGTGCGGGTTGGCGAACTTTACATACCTTCAAGAAACTCTCAGGCATGCAGGTTTCCTCACGATGTTTTCCTATACCGTTAAAGCAAGGGATAATTAATTTTTAATATGCATATGCTTTCGAAAAGACAGAGGTGCGTGCCTGGGTTTGAACCCGAGACCTCTGATTTTGCAATCGAACGGTCTAACTACCACACTTTATAGTTAAAATTAGATAAATAAAATGTAAATTGACAATTTGTAAGTGCCCCCAGGGTTAATACTGTTACAATAATGGTGGGTTTTCTTTGAATCTATTTATCTATATCATCTCGCCAGATCCCTTACGGGGTAGGCAGAGAGTACAGAGTTCCAACAGGTTCTTTCCTTACATACCTCTCTAGCTTCCTCCACTCTCATAGTTCGTCTCATACACGCTCGCCGGTTCCAGGGACTCCTGACTTGTCCTTCAGATAAGACCCGGTCTATTTGGTCATGGTAAGATAGTCTAGGTCTTCCCCGGTACCTACATCCTTCCACTTTTGCATTGTATATCAGTTTTCTTTGAACTTACGCTATTTTTCGAAAAACATGCAACAGCGCTTTTTTAACATCAACATAGCGCGTATTTTCTAAGGTTGGTAACGCTGGGCGCAAGATTAAGTCAAGAATAGAAGCCAACGTTGTTGAAGTCGGTATCAGCATGCGGTGCATCGGCGAGGTGCGGGGTGAGCGTAAACACCGCGCGGCGCACATCAAACGGACTAACTGGTGTACACTTTTACTGTTATACGGTGACCGTGCGCTCGATTCGGAAGCGGGACAGTGCCTGTAGCCAAGTAATTTTTTTTACAGAAATCAAAAAGATACCGGGAAAGACTATCTTACCATGACCAAATAGACCATTATTTATCTGAAGGGCAAGTCAAGGACTGACCGGCAAGCGTGTATGAGACGAATTATGATAGTGGAGGAAGCCAGAGAGGTCTGTAAGGAAAGAACCTGTTGGAACTCTACTCTCTGCCCCGCAAGGCATCTTGTGATGATAGATAGATAAAAAATGTACGGGAGTGACATACGAGACACTTGGTCAGAAATACCGCTGTCAATTGCGGCAAGAGAATAAAAACAATTCGCTTGCCACTTGTCGATACCCTCGGATCGGATTATTAGAAGACTAATTTCTGCGCGCCACTTTGTCTGCGTTGATTTTAAACAGGAACCTAAAATTTTTCCGGTATAAACCTATGAAGGCGGAGGACCGTGTGCAATGGCGCGTGTTAGGAGAGGCCTATGTCCAGCAGTGGACTGGGATAGGCTGATTGATTGATTAAAAACTTATCCTATCTGTTAATCCAGGTAATAAACTATCTGTGGCCAAAGCCGTTCAGCCGTGTTTGCGTGATTGAGTAACTAACATCCAAACATCTAGATATTAATTATAACATACAAACTTCTACATTTATAATAGGAAGTGCAGCTGGGTTTCTTATCTTAATTTAAATATACGTATACGATAAAGATATCGTTGTGTTCATCGTAATTAGGGTTTTAGATTGCTCTACATATTTTGTTTCTCGAGTTTCGAGAATTCTTGACAGCAATTTCTCGAGTTGTTCAGTAAAATTAAATAAACATGTAAAATGTATGTAAAGTGATTTAAAATTTGAAATAAAAATACAATAATTGAACCAACATTACAACCATTTATTATATTGATTTGCATGAGATCAACTTTACCTAGCCTTTTATTGTAAGCTATTCTTAGGATGGAATGTTTAGATCAATCCTCTTTATTCTCAATAGGTATAAGCTAAGCTCATCAATATACTTTCTATCCAGATAAAATAGGCATTTAAAAACACTAGAACATTAATTGTTTTGTTTGATTGTTGCCTATTTTGGCAAAAGTATTCCCAAATATTGAAAAAGCTCTTTAGATTTCGGTCGAGGTGGACTTTACAGTCATTAAAAGCTTTATAGAAGTTTTCAAGATTTTGTATTCGTTTTTCCGTTGACTCAAACAGCTGGAATTCTTTCTTGCTCAAATCATAGGAGCACAGTACGAATCGATTTTGATAAATTCCTCGACTTCTCGAAGGATTTTTTTTGGAGAGCCCTCGTAATAAATATATCTTCATAAAGTTGTCGTTCTCTCTCTCGTCTAAAGTTGTTAAACTTTTATACTTGAATCGTGTTTACTGTATATACCAAGAACGATTGAGATCACAGCAAGATAATTTCATTAAAAAAAAACGATTTAATTCTTCAGTTCAAATTTAAGAATATCCTAAAGCGTCCCAAACTTATCCTCACCCTACCCAATCTAAATATACAACGTCTTTCAAACAGCGCTGCACCGGATCATTCGGCATCGAACCCGGGACCGCGGGCGCGATCAATTATCGATGCACCATTATTGTTCGACCGATGAGTGAACAAATATACCGCTAAGTGCGGCAGATGTAACAGGTCGGTCGCGACCGGAAGTTTGAACGAATGGAATTCGTGATGCGTAGAACTGATTCTATTGCCTATTTAAGTGTTAAAAGATATGTTGGTTTAATTGTACCTAACACCCCTTCTATCAGCCGCTACCGCTGTCCGCAGCATGTACTCACCGACCCTCCCGATGCCCTTACTCCCTTCTTTCGGATACAGATACCGCACATAGGATCAGACACCGACCTCGCTGGCGAAATTGAAGAATCCCTAGCCCGCCGGCCAATGTAGAGCACCACAGCGAGACACCTAGTATATGCCCTACCCATAGCGACTGTCCAAGCCGAGGCCGTTCCTCCTTGAGGCGCCCTTGAGATAGTTGCCCCCTTGACCTTCTGGCTCGAGCGTTGTGGTTGCACGCTCGCCCTCTTGTCCGGTGAAGCTGTAAAGGCCCCGCGGCCAACAGCGTAGATCATTCACACACACAAAAATTTAAACTCTGTACTCTCTGTCTACCCCGCAAGGGATCTGGCGTGATGATATAGATAGATAGATAGAAAAATCGGTCAATGTACTACGAACAGTAACAAAATCTACTTACTAGTTGAATATTGAAACCAACCATAAGTCTTATGATGAAGAAGGGACACTTTTATATTAACACAGCAACTTTTTTTTTACCTGGGGAAAATCCTGCATAGGACTTTCGCGAGCCTCGGGGGAAGCTCGCGGGGCGTGTCGGATTCCTACCGACTAAAAACCCCAGGGTGGCCGACATCAGCACTTTGGAGGGGCTCCGGGATCTCCGTATGGAACGCACCGGTGCCCGTCTTGTGCCGCGCTCTGACGACCTCGCCATCGGAGAGAGACTTGATGATAACACAGCAACTACACGAAGCAAACATCTGTGTTGAAGCTGTAAACGCCCCGCGGCCAATAGCGTAGATCATTCACATACACACACACACACACACACACCGTTAAAATGTTGAGAGACAAAAAAAATATGAAAAGAGTAACCGTCGAGTTTCTTGCCCATCTTCTCCACAGGAATGACCGTAGTGGTGGTACTCTTTGTTACTGTTCTGACCATTCATAAATCTAATCTGCTTATCTTATCTTATTGTTGGCTTATCGGACCGAGGAGACCTCAGGCGCACTTCGACCCGTTAGGATCTTTTGTGCTGTCCTTGCCCTAATGCTCCTACGTACCTGAAGGATCAAATACTCCCTGTATCAGGCTGTATTCCAGGGGGGCAGAGCCGTAGTTCCTCTGGGTTTGGATAGGCCACTCCCAGTAGCTTCATTCGCCGCGCCGCCAGAGCGTCGCGGTGGCAAAGAACGTGCTTCATGGTTTCAGTTTCTATACCACAGTTCCTGCGCACCACGTCGCTGCATAGGTTCATCTTGTGTAGATATTATTTCGTGCCATAGTGACCTGTGAATGCTCCAGTTAGTTGCCTTAGTTGTAGTCTACTGTGTTTTAGTAGTCTCTTGCTGTCGATCTCACGCCCTTCTTTCCCACAGGAATGACCGTAGTAGTCTTTGTTACTTTTCTGACCATTCATAAATTCTGTATTGGTTAACTTTTTTTCTTTTAAAAAACGTAGCCCCACACTAAGAATTATTCCTGTATAGTGGGTGCGATTACAAACGTGAAATTTACATGCACAAATATTCGGACCGAAACATATTTGTGGGTCACACTAAGGCTTGTCCCGTGCGGGGATCCAACCGCGACTGCTCCATCCAGCGGGCGGAGCGGCATAAGCTTTTAACTACTGGACTAAACCGTACGTCGAATATGAATTTTGTGTGTGTGTGTGAATGATCTACGCTGTTGGCCGCGGGGCCTTTACAGCTACCCCGGACAAGAGTGCAACCACTACGCTCGAGCCAGAAGGGCAAGGGAGCAACTAGCTCAAGGGCGACTCGAGGAGGAATGGTCTCGGCTTGGGCAGTCGCTATAGGGGCGGGCGTATACTATGTGTCTCGCCGTGGTGCTCTGCACCGGCTGGCGGACATAAAAAAAAATCTGATTCTTAAAATGAAGAAGTATGCCACCACGCCACAGCCCTTCTCGGGGAGGAGGGCTGTGGCGTGGTGGCACTGGATCTGACACCGACCTCACTGACGAGGTCGAAGAATCCTTTGTCCGCCGGCCGATGCAGAGCATTGAAGCGAGACACCTAGTTGTCCCCTCTGTTGTAAGACTATATTATTTTGTTCTATTTCTCCTTTAAATTATATTATCTTTCATTCCAGATGTAACTCATCACTCGGCACATAAGCTTCGATCTCATAAAAGTAACAGAAGACATCGTGCTACAAATGGTAAAATATTTTAACTAATTTATTTTAAAAAATGTGTGACCGAGGTGGACTGAGTACACCTTTGTGTACTCACATTTCACCTACTGATGGTAGGTCCTAATTTATAGATATATACCGGCGACAATTCCAGACTCCGGACTGGCACTGAAATAAAGAATCTCAGATCGATAGAAACAAAAACGTAATGACACCTTGGCTGACCAGAAATTCGAGCCCATGATCTCATGATGGCTATAGTATTTTTTACATAGGATGGGTAGTCACAGTTCTAAATGCCAAACGAAATTATACTTTATTTAATGGCAATAAGAGCTTTGACCCGTTTTTATACTTATGGTTTTATGCCTTAACAACATTAATTAAATATTAATTTCGTTTGGCAATTAGAAGCGACTTGGTAAGCGTAAGGTAGGACGGCCCCCAGCTAGACGGACCGACGACCTCAAAAAGGTCGCTGGGACAGACTGGATGCGGAAGGCGGAGGACCGTGTGCAATCGCGCGTGTTAGGAGAGGCCTGTGTCCAGCAGTGGACTGCGATAAGCTGATTGATTGATTGATTGAATTAGAACGGTCACTACCCATCCTATGGGAAAAATACTATGATACATATTGTTGTTTATTTACATACTAGCGACCCACCCGGCATCGCACGAGTGAATTATATACATAAACCTTTCTCTTGAATCACTCTGTTCATTGGTAAAAACCGTATGAAATTAGGTAGTTATTGAGTTTATGGCTTTCAGACAGACTGACGCGGCGGGGGGGACTTTGTTTTATAACATGTAGCGATTTGCACAAATCAGATAGTTATTTAACTTAGTCTTAATGCCATCTATTGTACAGTAGACACAATAAATTAAAGCAATATAATATATGAACTGATTCATAGATGGCGGCTAATTCACTTTTCGTTCCGACAGATGGCACACTCCGTTTTGAACCAGAACCGTACAGTAAGAAATTGGAATTGAATAGTTCGGGCAAAATTCACTGTAAAGTCGCCGGCGGTGTTGCTCCCACCGTGCAGTGGTATTTGGTAAGTATACAAAAATAGTATTTCATTAAATTAATAATGAGATAACTGATAATTGTCAATCATTGGTATATCAAGATCTTCGCTCTTGAAGTTATAATTTCATTACAATACCAATAAGAATTAACTTTAAAATAGTGTAATGAGTGTATTAGGAATCAAGTAATGCAAAATATTAACGGGAATACTCAATTCCATCTAAAATAAAAATAAAAAATACATATAAATTCACGAAATAACGCAGATACAATTTAAAAGTAATTAATTAAATCGAAATTATACGATACGTTTCTACTCATTCATACAGTCACCTAAAGTCAATATTTTAGAATCTCTCAACATTGATTTACCTACGCGCCGCTAGATGGCACTAACACTCAAATTTTTAACACATACAACTACTTGCCAATAGATGTCTCTTATCGCAATAATTATTTGCACCAGAACGACGAAGACCCTCTACCAGAAGGTGTGTCTTCCGCCAACGGGACTCTCATGATAGGGGAGGCGGAACGTCGGCATGCTGGCCAGTACACCTGCAAGGCGGTGGACGGAGACAAATCTATCACTTCTAAAATCAACTTGGATGTTGTGGGTAAGTACTTAAAAGGCAACGGTTAATTTCTAAAGACATGAGGAGTATTGAAAGAGGTTGTTTTGCAATCATTTTTAAGTTACTTTGTGACCAGAATATCTTTATTAATACAAATTCGGCATTTGGCATGATTGCCGAATCTAAATCTTTCATAAAACGCTCCATCTGACATTTGTGTATAACCCATCGATACCTACAGAACTACTAATCACTACATATCGATAATGTATGAGTGTCTTCAGTAGAGTATCGATATATCTTGACAAGATGCACAGTCTCGTTCAAAAGTTACACTAAAGACGTCCCTAAATCCACGTGTGTAGTTAAAGTTATGATATAAATATAAATTAGGGCATATTGTACCTTACTGGTATCACTTAAAGTTTTATTTGCAAAAAAGCAGAAGCCTGTTAGTTTTTTAGAAGCGTCTACTTTTGCCTGCCGTTTAGTGTACCTATATTTGATCTGACTGCCTCGTTGGTCTAGTGGCAAAGCGCATCGCTTTGTGATCACGAGGTCCTGGGTTCAAATGTAAGGTCGGACAAGTGTAGTTTTTCTAACAAAAACTTCCCAGTACGAGTCCGGAGTCTGGAATTGTGCCCGGTATATGGCAATAGGCTCGCCCCCTATTACATACCTAACCTAACAACATCGTCGGCGAAACGTCACTCAAACACAACTCAGTACACCTCTGCCACCCCCACTTGGGGAATGTAGGCGTGACGGTGTATATTTGATCGATAGTGTAGAGTGATCGATTGGATCAAATCAAAGCATGACACAGAAAGTTACGAATATCTTTCACATTGCATAACATCTTAAAGGCGCTCGTAGCGCTGTGCGACCGCGGTGTTCTTACCGATCACCAAGGTTAATCAGCGTTCGGCTCGGTCGGCCTGAGATGGGTGGCCGTTTGTGGCATTTTCATATTCGAGCGTCTGCGTGCTTCGGAAGGCACGTTAAGCCGTTGGTCCCGGCTACCACTTAATGTGGTAGTCGTTAAGCCGAGTTGGAAGCCTTAAAGGCGGCTTGATAAGTTTCAACAGCAGGTGGCCACAAACCTGCCTCCACCAATCCGCACTGGGTCCGCGTGGTGGAGTATGACCTAATCTCTCTCACCTCGATTTGTGAGAGAAGGCCTTTGCCCAGCAGTGGGCAGGATATGCTAATATTATAACGCACTAAAGGAGTAACAGGCAACAGCATTTTGTCCAACTTAAAAAAATATATAATAAAAATTGTTGGAATAAATTCAGTTACCGATTTAGAACAAACTACTTTCAGGCATTGCGTATATTATGTTACAGCTTGTATACCAGACCAGATTCTACAATTGTGTCCAATGTTACCCCGATGTTCTACAATTTAAAAGCACCCGTTCGACCCGTCTGTTTCGCCCCTGATTCGTCCATTAATCCTCAACACGTATCACGCCCCTGGTGATACATAGTGACGTTTAAGACTAACCCTCCCAGAATCAAATATATTTTTCTGGTATAAAGTATCTTAAAAATTTTCAAGGCGAGTCTTACACCCGTATTCTAAGACGTCACCTCGAAATTTCCTCGACTCCACTCAACCTCACTCAAGGAAATCTGTATTCTTAGTTGTAAAGAATCTCCTCCACTCGACGCCACTCAACATTTTTCCTCAGTCGAGGTGAGGAAGCAACTGTCAAAGTCAAGGTACGTCGCGATCTACCTTAAGGAACTTTCGAGGAAGTTTTACGCCATTGTTACTTGTTACTTTACTTTTGTGCCCATATACATGTAAATATAACTGATTTATATTTGAGTATTTTCTTCAGTAATTGTTTGTGTCTGTATTAAGAATGGATTTCCAACGCTTTTTAAATTATTTGTACGATAATCCATACGATTATCCTGAACGGCGTTATTTACGCGATGCAGAAAACTCAATGGAATTTTAAGACAATGAAGAATTTCAAAAACGCTATCGTTTCAAGAAAGAAACTGTTTTGAATATATTACTGCCGCTTTTGTTCAATAACATAACTACATGCAGCAACAGAGGACTACCCATTCCCCCTTTACTTCAGTTGTTGATTGCATTAAGATTTTATGCGACTGGAAACTTTCAAGTGAGTAAAACTTTGTTAAAGGCATTTAGAAAACCATTATTCCTTTATGTTTAAGTAATAATTATTTATATTTAATGACGTAATACCTCGACTCAACCTCACTCGAGGATCCTCAAGATTACCTCAAGGCAAGATCGAGTTATAACTATGAATACCGATTTCGAGTATTTCTTGAGGTGATTCTTAAGGTAACCTCGGTTGAGTCGAGGTCGAGGAATTTTCGAGGTAACTTCTTAAAATACGGGTGTGAATCACGCGCCGCTTTTCGGTTTAAAAATCGCGCGTTTAACGAATAAATACCCACCCAACCCCTCCTTGGCCTTCTCATTTCGTGATTTTTTCCAAACAAGGCCTTTCGAGCCTTACGTGATTAAGATCCCAAAGCGTCACTGAGTTTATTGTTATTACTATACCTATCATGTACAGTTGCACCTCGACTGCTAGAGCCGGCGTCAGGGCAACAGCTCCACGTGACGGTGGGACAGACAGCGGTGTTGAACTGCGTGGCATCAGGAGACCCGCCCCCCACCACGCACTGGGACCGAAACGTGACCATATTGCACCAACAACGTTAGTATACCATTTTTTTTATCTTCTCTTATTAAAAAGACCGTAGCCCCACACTAGGTTTTATTCCTGCGTCGTGGGTGCGTTTACAAACATGAAAGTTTACACACACAAATATCCAGACCGAAACAAATTGTGGGTCATACAAAGATTTGTCCAGTGCGGGAATTTAACCTGCGACTATTCGACCCAGTGGGCGGAGTGGCTTAAGCTCTTTACCACTGCGTCAAATCGTCCGTCACTTGGCTAAATGATTACAGTTGTACAGGGTGGCGCATGGACCGACGGAAAATTTTGGGGAATTGGGGGAGTCAAGTGCTAGTTTTCACCCATAGACCCTATTTCCTAAGTGTCACTGTAATCGAGATACGAATTTTTTTGTTTGTTTCTTAAAATTACCTGAGTTATCGCCTATAAAACATCATAACTTTTTTGTTTGTAGTCCAAATTTGCACCAAATAATTGGATTCTCTAATGCATAATAAATACATCTAAATAAATCATAAATTCATGCGATCAAAAAATGCATGCTATCAAAAATTGCTTTATCAAGCTTATATCTTATAAATGAAATAATGTATGAAAAATGTCAAATTCTTAATCCAGAATTAATAAAAATACTAAAAGCTATTTTTAACTTCATTTGATTTTAAATATATCTCTCATCATCATCATCATGTCCACTGCTGAACATAGCTGCATCCAACGATCACCTGCGATTTTCACAATATCGTCGGTCCATCTGGCAGGTGGTCGTCCCACGCTGCGCTTGCCAATACGTGGTTTCCACTCTAGAAGCTTTCTGCCCCAACGCCCGTCCGATCTTCGCGCTATGTGGCCCGCCCATTGCCACTTCAGCTTGCTAATCTTAAGGGCTATGTCGGTGACCTCGGTTCTACGAATCTCCTCATTCCTGATTCGATCACGTAGAGAAACGCCGAGCATAGCTCTCTCCATAGCTCGCTGAGCAACTCCGAGCTTTTTTATGAGACCTATAGTCTAATGATATAAATATATCTCTACTTAATAAATACCCTTTCCGACGATATGCTACATGTCCTTGAAATCATTGTGATCAAAACAACAGGGTACTGCTTAGCCAGTGTCAGGGTAAATTTAGGTAATATTTGGTGAAAATACGATGGTGATAATTCAGGTAATTTTAAAAACAAACAATATCGTATCTCGTTTACAGTGACACTTAGGACATAGGGTCTATGGGTGAAAACTAGCATTTGACTACCCCAATCCTTCAAAAATTTTTGTTGGTCCTGTTGTGTTCATTATTTAATACAATTTTTCTTTTTATTGCAGAAGATGGTGTGGATATAGAAGATAGCGTAAACGCTACTAATGCAAGGTATTTATTTTTTATCTTTTTTTTAATTACTCAAACACAGTCAAAGGTTTTTTTTGTTAATATATCCCACGACTGGTCAAAGGCCTCCTCCATTGGCCAGAAAAGGCCAATCATAGATCCACGGGGAAGATTATGGAAAGGAAATATATTATAGAAAAATAAAATATATACAATAAAAAAACCCTCATTTACAGATTGCTCCTCCTCAAAAACGGTACACTGATAATCCGGAATGTGACCGACCAGGATTCGGACCAGTACGGCTGTACCGCGGGCAGCGCCGCTGGACTGGCTCGGAAGGAGTTGGTACTGGTCGTACATCCTGGTGAGTGAGGTTTGGTTTTTAGACAGAAAATATTTATTTTTACGCGCGCGCGTAAAGGCCGCGGGGCCTTTACAGCTTCACTGGACAAGAGGGCGAGCGTGCAACCACTTCGCTCCAGCCAGAAGGGCAAGGGGGCAACTAGCTCAAGGGCACCTCAAGGAGGAACGGTCTCTGCTTTGGCAGTCGCTATGGGGGAGGGCGTATACTAGGTGTCTCTGCGTGGTGCTCTGCACCGGCCGGCGGGCAAGGGATTCTACGACCTCGCCGGCGAGGTCGGTGTCTGATCCTGTGTGCGGTATCTGTATCCGAAAGAAGGGATGTAAGGGCATCGGGAGGGTCGGTGAGAACATGCCGTGGACGGCGGTAGCGGGTGATAGGAGGGGAGTTAGGTTCGTAGTCGGCGGCGGCTACGATTAGCGGATTCCTATGAGTGGACGCGTTCGCGAAATATCGGGTTGTCGCTTTTTTAATAAAGGCGCGCATAGGTTCGAGACCGAGATCGGAACGGAGATCGACATTCCGTTTGAACCACGGGGTTCCAACGGCTTTGCAGAGGAAAGGGGATTGAACCGTTTGGAGTCTATCGACGTGAGAGCGGGCGGCGGGCCCGAACACCTCACACGCGTACGTCATGATGGGCCGTACACAAGTTTTGTAAAGTGTCACCTTATTCCTAAGGGACATTTGACTCCGCTTGCAGATCATCGGGTAAAGACGACCGAGCACAAAGGCTGTTCGGTTACGGACTCGCTTGATATGCGTTCCGAAAGAAAATATTTAGATGCTGTGGTTCTGCTTTCATGCAAAAAAATTATTTTATTTTTTTTGTAAATAACAGCCATTCTTTTCTTTCTTCTTTCTTTTTATTATAAACTTAGCCCCACACTAGGATTTATTCCTGTGTCGTGGGTGCGTTTACAAACATGAAAATTCACAAACAAATACCCAGACCGGAACAAATAATTGTGGATCACACAAAGATTTGTCCCGTGCGGGAATCGAACCCGCGACTATTAGACACAGTGGGCGGAGCAGCTCAAGCTCTTAACAACTGCGCTAAATCGTCGTCTTTCGCTAAATTCTCATAATTAATATAATTTACTTTATCCTACATTCTTTTCCGATACGTCACAACAAAATGTAGATGAAAAAGTGTGTAAGCATTTTTAATATTAAAAGAGTAACCATGGAGTTTTTTGTCCTTCCCCACAGGAATGACATGCCGAAGTGGTGGTAGAGTCTTTGTTACTATTGTGACGATTTATATATACTATAATGGTTTAACACCGTCACGCATATATTCCCCAAGTGGGGGTGGCTTAAGTATACTGAGTACACCTAGGTTTCGCCGACGATGTTAGGTCCCATGTAATAGGCGGCGAGCTTATTGCCATATACCGGGCTCAATTACATGAATAAAAAATATTCTGATTCATAAAAACGCGCTGTTACAGCGAATAAGGGCACTGTTGCATTTCCAACTAAGTTCATATTAGATGAAGAAATTAAACTTTAATTTTACTAATTAATAAGAAAGAACTATTTAGCTATCTACTATATCAACACACCAATTCACTTGCGGGGTAGGCAAAGACTACAATTTCAATAGGCTTTTTCGCTGTAGACATTAGTTTTCCTCTACGCTTATAACTACGTCTCATACACGCTCTCCGGTTATTGAGACTCTTGACTTATAGAAATAATCTTAATGTTATCAAATTTTTTAATAATACAAACCATTTCCTTACAGAAGGTGAACTCCCACCCCAGGAGTCGAGTGGCGTGGCTGGCAAGGCTGTCGTGGTTTCCATATCGGTAGCCGGAGCTTACATGGTCCTCGTGTTGGCGCTGATGGTGTACTGCAGGAGACGGAGGCTTAGGAGACGCCAGAGAGGTATAGAATAACAAATAAGAATAAATACTATAACATATTAAAATATTGTTACGTGTGCGGCGTAATTAAATGCCGAATAACGTGCGAAGTACTTTATTAGGCGCTGTACACACAAAACAGTACGTCGAATGCAAGTATACACGCGAACCAATCACACTCTTGCACTACTCTTGATAGTACCCAGATACTGCTTCCAAGTCGCTGAGTCACTCGTAGTACCCGTATATCGATGCTAAAGTCGCCGGTGTATTCCACTTAGATCGCTTGTTCTTCGATTTGATCACTATCGCTTCCGAGAAGAGACTGTGTCGTCCCCGCGCTCTGCCTTTTATACTTGTTTGAAAGTTCTAGAACGCACGCGAACCCTCCAAGTACATCGAACAATAGTCGGCGCGGCCCACAAAGCGGTATTATTATTACCTACCTACTCGTATTTGCGCGTGAACAAATAGGTACTTGTATACCGCGACCGCGCGCCGGCGGTAATTAAAGGGGTGGAACCTTCTAGACGTTTCATAACTTTAACCGCGGATCCTAGATCTTTCTAGTCAGATCACCAGGGGACGTAAGGGTGTTATGCGTTTTAGAATGGACATCCCCGATGAAGAATTTTCTAGATATCGATACGACGCGAACACACCCATGTTCGGGTTGTAACAATATTGGCCAAATTTCATAGCCCTACTTGTGATCTGTGGTCATGAACAGATTTGATTGGCAGCGTCGCGACGCAGTATATCCAGCGTAAGTCGTAGTTGCGAAAGGTGCAGAGCGTAGGAAATTCCCGTTTTCGGCGTCCAGTCGCCGGTTATAGTTAGTGTATTAGACCCTATACCCGACGTAGGGTCGCCCTATACCCGACGTCGGGACGCCCTATACCTGACATAGGGACGCCCTATATCCCACGTCGGGATGCCCTATACCCTACGTCGGGACCCCCTATACCTGACGTCGCGACGCCTTATACCCGACGTCGGGACGCCCTATACCCGACGTTGGGGCGACCTATACCTGACATAGGGACGCCCTATACCCGACATCGGGACGCCCTATACCTGACATAGGGACGCCCTATACCCGACGTCGGGACGCCCTATACCTGACATAGGGACGCCCTATACCCGACGTCGGGACGCCCTATACCTGACATAGGGACGCCCTATACACGTCGTCGGGACGCCCTATACCTGAAGTCGCGACGCCCTAAACCTGACGTCGCGACTCCCGACGTAGCGACGCCCTACTCCCGACTTCGTGACGCCCGATACCCATACCCTTTGCTTTTTCCAGGCGAGAAGATGGAACTAGAGATGACAGAAGGCAGAGAGAAGTTGGTGGAAGATGGACAAGAGGATAAACAGAAGGCAAACGGTGCGGCGTTGCAGAACGGCAGGCTGTTAGCTCATGATAGAGATAGCGGTAAGATAGCATATTCCCTGTACGAAATAGCCATCCAAAAATGTATTAATTGGAAGAATTTCTCTCGTGAGGAATTCCCACCGTAGCCTTATCAAAGAAGATGCCACCTTTGTTCTATTTGATCTAAAATAAAAAAGATGTTATAAAGTCTATCACTTGTCGTTCAAAGGCATGGACGAATGAGAAAAGAAAGGACGATTTAGCGCAGTGGTTCAGAGCATAAGCCGCTCCGCTCACTGTGTCTAATAGTTGCGGGTTCGATTCCCGCACGGGACAAATCTTTGTGTGATCCACAAATATTTGTTTCGGTCTGGGTATTTTTGTATGTGAATTTAAATGTTTTGTAACGCACCTACGACGCAGGAATAAATCCTAGTGTGGGGCTACGTTTTTTAAAAAGATAAAAATTAAAAAACTTTCTTGAGTTCTTAGATTTACGCGAATATTACACATGAAATAAAACTATTTTTCGGATTTTATCGCGGTTAATTTTTGATTTTTAATTCCCGACGTTTCGAGTGCTTTGCAGCACCCATGGTCACTGGAGGGTCCCTCCCGTTTTATTTGAAGATGTCTTTATAATAAGAAAAAATAACACATCCTTCAGTCGACTTTAATGGATCCCGAAACATTATGTCCTTGTTTTTAACTCATTTTAATGTAAATCCCACTAACAATTTTGCAAAATGTATACTTCTCCATTCAGAAGTTTCACATACAATATCTAAATTTATAGGAGCAGATAATTCTGAGGTGTCCGGTATATCTCGCGCGTCCAAGAAATCCGGTCAGTACGACCATCTGTCTGTACCGCGCGCGCTACTCACGGATCAAATAACTCTTGGTAAGTATGTTTGTGCTGTACCTATCAGAATCAGAATATTTTTTATCCATCTAAACCATTACAGTATTTATGAATCGTCAGAAAAGTAAAAAAGACTGTACCGCCACTTCGGAATGTCATTCCTGTGGAGAAGAAGGGCGAGAAACTCCACGGTTACTCTTTTAAAATAGTATTTGTACATTTTCTTTTTCCATCTACATTTTGTTGAGGGATATGGGAGAACGATGTAGGCTGGTCTATCAGGTAGGTCTAAGTTAAATTATAAAAATTATACTATTCATGTGAATGGAAAAAAGAAACATTTTACTAAATTAATAGAAGGAAGAGAGGGAATATTAAATAATAATAGCTAAACAAGTTGTCCATATTCAATCAAGTGGAGCTGGAACAGCCCCTATCCAAGTATTTTTGTCTTTTAAATAATCATCTAGCGTATAAAGCTTGCTTACTAAGCGAACGTTTAATACAAGCTTTGAATTTATTGTCACTATGTAACTTTCACCTGCAGCCTTCATCATCGGTACGTCTTTTGGGAGCCCGCTTTTCGTATTAACGTTATTATATCATTACCAGGTCGTGGCGAATTCGGTGAGGTGTTGCTAGCGAAGATCGACATGACCCAAGTGAACCAACTTCGGAATAAGGAGGAATTGGAAACTGAACCTAACTTAAGGCCTGTGCTTGTCAAAGCCCTCACCACTAAAGATGAGGTTTGTACATTTTCTTTTTTATTTCTTGATAGGATGATAGGCAGAGAGTACAGAGTTCCAACAGGTTCTTTCCTTACATACCTCTCTGGCTTCCTCTACTCTCATAGTCATCTTTCGTAGAAAAAAAATATTGACACACGACAAAATGTACAGTACAGTCCCACAAGGATCTCTTGGCCTATAAACAAAATCGGAACTAACTCTGCCGTCGTGAGAGATGCCGTTTGCTATGAAATTTACCCAATATCTTTTTATAACTAGTAAAAACGTTTTAAAAGTATGTTTTTTTGTTCATTTCAATTAGGGTTATCGCTTTCACGTGGTGCAGCTTGATTAAATTATTAAGTGTTTGATTAAGTGCGTCGAACCATTAATCTTAGAGCCAACAAAATGAGGTCCAAGCTCTGGAAGGGAGAAATATAAAATAAATTTATTTTTAAAGAACCTGTTGGAACTCTGTACTCTCTGCCGACCCCGCAAGGGATCTGACGTGAGGTTATAGATAGATAGATAGAAAACTATTTTTCTATAGTCCGATCTACGACCAACAAAAATAATAAAGAAATTTGCGGGTACCCCGGAACAACTATACCTTCTGGACGTCTAACACCTCAGTCCCTCCCGTGACCATGGGTGCTGCAAAGCACTCGAAACGTCGGGAACTTAAAAATCAAAAATAAACCGCGATAAAATTCGAAAAATAGTTTTATTTCATGTGTAATATTCGCGTAAATCTAAGAACTCAGTAAAGGAGAAATATCCAACCATATTTACACTGATACTATCTTCATACATCATACCTACTCGCTTTCCTACTACGCTAACCACAGTCCTTGCATTCGTTCTGGTTTCTTCCCGTTCATGATGTTAGTAATATAGCCCTGGGAGGTTATTGCTGATGCAAGTAACCTGTATAAGCTGTAAAATTTTGTCCACAGGTACAGCTGGCTGAGTTCCGTCGTCAGCTAGACATGTTCAGCCGCGTCCGTCACGAGAACATCGCCAAGCTGATCGGCCTGTGTAACGAGGCGGATCCACACTATATGCTCATTGAACACACAGATTGGGTGAGTTCCTTCAAGATTTTTACAGTTGGAAATACCTATCTATCTACCTACATCAGCCACAGCATGGTTGCTTATTAAAAAAAAACAACTCAAATAAAATATTTTCTTTAAACCCTAGGGAGCACCTACAAATAGTCAATTTACATATTTTTTATGACTAATCTAGCTCTGGATCAGAAACGGCGTTCACTGAGAAGATCCGGCGAAAAACTCAGCAGCCTTGTCTTTTTTATTTTTCTTTCTCTTTCTATTTATTCAATGATATTGTATAGGTACAATGTTTAGGTGACAATTAGTTCCAGTTGCTTCACGAGCGAGATAGAAGTTATTTTTAGAGAGTATGTGTCTAAACTTTTATTATGTCTCACAGTCGCAGAAATATTGGTCTTTTTTCGCCCATATCTTGTATGCTTTCGCTTGCCAACTCCATTTGCGGCAAAATAGATGACTTTGCTGGTTCTGTAGCCTCAGTAAAGTCTAAAATCAGTGACTTGATTTGTTCATAGCAGATTATAGTAGTTTACACTAGACCCACTTAATTCATGTCTTGCTTAAAATATTTATGCTGGATTCACATCTAGTTGATGTCAATCAGACCTAGTGTATTATACTCTGTAATATTGCATGAGAGATTGTATATCAGTTTTGTGAATTATAATAAATAAAAATAATATGATTCCGGACGGACCAGACCCTACAAGCAGCACCCGTTTACGAATATGACTACTGGAACAGCCATCACTATCTTTGACCATATTGGAGGGAAGGACCCGACCCAGATAGCCACTGCAAGCACCTTTCAGTGATCAGTTTTAAACCGGAACCCCAAAGACGGTGGTCAGAATGTCTCTACAAGAACTTAGGTAGATTTTATAACAAACAGCAACTCTGCGACCTCCATGGAGTAACATTTCACTTGATTGCGTTAGTTCTGATTTTGGCCTCGAGCCAAAAAATCCTTGGCGCATTTAAAGCAATATTTTTTTAGAAAAAGGTAGTTCCACCCTTGGATTTATTCCTGTGTCGTACGTGCCCAAACATAAAATTTCACATACACGGATACCCAGACCGAAACAATTAATTGTGGTTTACACATAGATTTGTCCCGTGCGGAAGCCCTATTGGTAGGCTATTTGACCCATTGCCAAACCACTGCGCCAAATCATGATCTCAGGCTATACTTGTCGACTGCTGAGCATAGACCTCCCTAATCGCTCTCCAGCGCAACCGACTAGATGCAACCGGCATCCAACGACTTCCTGCGATCTTCACAAGATCGTCGGTCCATCTGGCAGGCGGCCGTCCCACGCAGCGCTTGCCAATACATGGTCTCCACTCTATAATCTTTCCGCCCCAACGCCCGTCCGATCTTGGTCGTAGAAGTGTCTAAGGGAGAACATTCCCTAGTTTTCCCTTAGTCCCTTTGTACGACACCTAATGAAGATGGGTTAGTCCTATTCTAAACCGGGAACCACGCGCCAAATAGTCTGTCTATAAATATAAATAATATAATATTAGCCCTATTAAGAAACTGTCCCACCGTTGGGCACGGGCCTCCTCTCAAACTAAGAGGGTTTAGGCCATAGTCCACCACGCTGGCTCAGTGCGGGTTGGCGAACTTCACACCTCCCAGAAACTCTCAGGCATGCAGGTTTCCTCACGATGTTTTCCGCCACCGTTAAAGCAAGTGATAGTTAATTTTTACGCACATGCCTTCAAAAAGACAGAGGTGCGTCCGTGGGTTTGAACCCGAGACCTCTGACTTTGCAGTCCAACGGTCTACCCACTAGACTATCACTGCTTTTCAATCAATTTTGAAGTGATAACTTCTTATGGGAGGGTAAACCGCTTCGTAACGTAACGCGTAACGGCGCCAGTCTGTCTGGCTTCCCTTTCTCTCACGCATACGGCAGCGTTAGGCATGCTCTTCTTCTCTCACTCTGACCCACAGCGCTCTTCCCTTTCTCTCACGCATAAGGCAGCGGTAGGCGTGCTCTTCCTCTCTCACTCTAACCCACAGCGCTCTTCCCTTTCTCTCACGCATACAGCAGCGGTAGGCAGGCTTTTCCTCTCTCACTCTCACCCACAGCGCTCTTCCCTTGCTCTCACGCATACGGCAGCGGTAGGCAGGCTTTTCCTCTCTCACTCTAACCCACAGCGATAGTTTAAGTTATCACTTCTGTCGGGCGTCCCGAGACGCACAATTTTTATTTTAATCAATAAATAATTTGAATGTTACACCAGGGAGATCTAAAGAACTTCCTGATCGCCACCCGCACCCCCGAAGAGTCAGCTGAATACGCAGCCCGCGTGGGTCCAGCACACGCGCCTGCGGCTGCACGCTCCCACGGGGCGGCGCCGCTGTCGGCTCCGCACCGCGCATTATTGGCCGCTAACTTAGCGGCCGCCGCCGGGAAGCTGGCCGCTAAAAGGATCACTCACAGGTACAAAATAATACTCCACTCTCATAACGACATGAATCGTAACACTAATGAATTATCTAACACTAAGAGTCACACCAACCCGCAAGTTCGCCAACCCGCACTGGGCCAGCGTGGTGGACTATGGCCTAAACCCTCTCAGTTTGTGAGGAGGCCCGTGCCCAGCAGTGGGACAGTTTCTTAACAGGGCTAATATTATTAAGAGTCACACGGCCAACAATGCTGATTTTTTTGGCGTATTGATAAAGCGTTTATGTAATACGTACGTTTGAACGGGAAGAAACCAGAAGGAATGCAAGGATTGTGGTTGATAACGATGTGCTGGAGCAAGTGAATGAGTTTGTTTATCTTGGATGCGCATTCAGTAAGGATGGGAAATACACCGCTGACATAGAGAGAAGAGTGAGTGCAGGGAACAGAGTGAATGGCGCGATGGGAAAGGTACTTGGGAGCCGGCACTTAAGCCAAAAGGCGCAGCTGGCCATACATAACGGAGTTCTTGTCAAAACGCTGTTATATGGCAGCGTGAGCTGGGTATGTAAGAAGGAAAATGAAAGTAGGATTAATGCGGTGGAAATGCGAGCTCTGCGGAATATGTGCGGAGTGAAGCGGACCGACCGTATTCGCAACAGCGTAGTAAGAAAGTGAATAGGTATGAAAGATAGTATCGGTGTAAAGATGAGATAGGGTATGCTCCGTTGGTTCGGGCATATAGAAAGAATGTACGAAGAAAGAATGACAAAACTGATATACAATGCGAAAGTGGAAGGATGTAGGTGCCGGGGAAGACCTAGAGACTATCTTACCATGACGAAATAGACCGGGTCTTATCTGAAGGACAAGTCAGGAGTCTCCTTAACCGGAGAGCGTGTATGAGACGAACTATGAGAGTGGAGGAAGCCAGAGAGGTATGTAAGGAAAGAACCTGTTGGAACTCTGTACTCTCTGCCTACCTCGTAAGGGATCTGGCGTGATGATATAGATAGATGTAATAGGAAATTATTATTGACGGACGATTTAGCGCAGTGGTTAAGAGCTTAGCCGCTCCGCCCACTGTGTCTAATGGTCGTGGTTTCGATTCCCGCACGGGACAAATCTTTGTGTGATCCAAAATTATTTGTTCCGGTCTGGGTACTTGTGTATGTGAAATTTGATGTTTGTAAACGCACCTACGACACAGGAATAAATCCTGGTATGGATAGCCCCCGTTTTTGCAAAAAAATAATTAAAAGTGTATAGTATGATATCTTTTTATTCAAAAAATACATATGTTGAAACGACAAAAGCCTTTTTTCATTAATTGAAGTGAGATGAATAGGTCATACTCCACCGCGGGGACCCAATCTGAATTGGTGGAGCAGGTTTGTGGCTGCCTTCTGTTAAAATTATTGTTAATTAAAGTAATTATTATTACTAGTGGTCGCCCATTGGTCGAAATTCGACCTACTCTTTTATCGTTTACTGGTTATGTTTGACATTCAGTAAGACTATAGACAAATAATATTAAAGACAAACAATATTAATCTATTCTCAATTTGACCACAGACTTTAAAAATAATCAAAAGAGTATATATGCGTGTGTGGGTCAAATACATGGTAGTGTGTGTAATGTTTTTTTTTTTATTGATTTAATGTATTTTTAAACAAAATTTAAAAAAAATATTTGCATTCTGCACTCCTTCTCTTTATAAACTATAAGTGTGGGAAATTTCATACTCCTCCGTCCTCCTTTTTGCTTCACGTATTAATATAATGATAAAATAATATTTTAAGGTTGTTATATAATATATTTATTTTCGTTTATAATTCCTTCGTGTATGAGACGAACTATGAGAGTAGAGTAAGCCAGAGAGGTATGTAAGGAAAGAGCCTGTTGAAACTCTGTACTCTCTGCCTACCCCGTAAGGGATCTGGCGTGATGATATAGATAGAGATAGATAGAATTCCTTCGTCTCCTTTTTTAACTTCGTGTCTTTTCGCACTGACCACACTTCTTTCTACACCATCCTAAGGAAGACTGGCAGAAAATGCCCCAGGCATTAAGTCCGCCCATGTACATAACTGCATGAAAAATAAATAAATAATTTATCAAGTCGCCTATAAGACTTGCAACTTGACTTCACGACTACCACATTAAGTGATAGGCACCAATGCTTAACGTCCATGCCGGAGACGCTCAAATATGAAACTGACAACAGCCACCCATCTCAGACCAACCAAGCCAAACACTCCTTAACCTTAGATCACTAAGAACACAGCGGTCGCACAACACTATGGGCGCCTCGCAATCAGAATTACTAATCATAAATATTTTCCTACAGAGATATAGCCGCCCGTAACTGCGTGATAACGCCCAAACTACACCTGAAGCTGTCCTACCCGGCGCTTACCCGGGGACCTGACTCACATGAGTACTACAAGCTTCATGATCAGGTAATTCTTTATTGTGTACACTGGGATGGAAATAAGTTTACAATTTAAAAGTATACAGAAGGCGAGCTTAACTCAAATATGAGTTATCTTCCAGCTAACCATGTTGAGAGATGAGAAAGTGAATAAGAAGGCAGTTATACAATAGAGTGTTAATAGAAAATAGCAATACGTAATATGATATAAATTATTTGTGACTTTGGCTTTGGAAATTACGTTCAATCACCTACGCAAAGTCGCAGAGATATTGAGTTTTGTTTTTTTTTGTTCCAGGTTTTACCACTCCGCTGGCTCCCGCTGGAGGCGGTCCTAGAAGGCGAATATTCAACTAAATCTGACGTCTACATGTTCGCAGCCACTGTATGGGAGGTAAGATCACCTTTCTGGCTCGAGCGTAGTGGTTGCACGCTCGCCCTCTTGTCCGGTAAAGCTGTAAAGGCCCCGCGTCCAACAGCGTAGATCATTCACACACACACAAAAAGTAAGACTCATACTGATATTACATTCAAATGTAGACGAACTTATTCGATTAAAGTTGAATTTGAATACAATTTTAAAAAAGATATTCCCTATTTTCCAGATGGGAATGCTTCATTTCTTTTGTATTGCACTATAACTTAAAAAATGTATATATTTGAGTTATTTTGACGGACGATTTAGCACAGTGGTTAAGAGCTTGAGCCGCTCCGCCCACTGTGTCTAATAGTCGCGGGTTCGATTCCCGCACGGGACAAATCTTTGTGTGATCCACAATTATTTGTTCCGGTCTGGGTATTTGTGTATGTGAAATTTCATGTTTGTAAACGCACCCACGATACAGGAATAAATCCTAGTGTGGGGCTACGTTTATAAAAAAAAAAATGAAAAAAAAAAAAATTTTGCTACTATTAATATCGGTGTCGTGACAAAAGTTTGACACAAGAAAACTTGTTTCAAGAATTGTATTGTATTGTCGTATAGACAAGACTGTTATGACTTGCGTACAAGACTCGAATCGCCCGACAAAATTGTGTCTCGTGTTTTATCCATACTAATATTATCTATCTATCTATATCGTCACACCAGTTCCCTTGCGGGGTAGGCAGAGAGTAGAGTTCCAACAGGTTTTTTCCTTACAGACCTCTCTGGCTTCCTCCACTCTCATAGTTCGTATCATACACCCTCGCCGGTTACGGAGACTCTTGACTTGCCCTTCAGATAAGACCCGGTCTATTTGGTCATGGTAAGATGGTCTAGGTCTTCCCCTGTACATATATAATATCCTTCCACCTATACGTACTAATATTATAAATGCGAAAGTAACTGTCTGTCTATTTGTCTATTACCTTATCACGCCTAAACCACTGAATAGGGCCCCAAGTCCGTTATTGAAATTTTAATAAAATTGTTGATCATCGTTCAAACATTTTTTTAAACGAGCCCTCGCACTAGGACTTCTTTCTGTTTCGTAGGTGCGTTTACAAACATACACAAATATCCAGACTGAAACAAAAAATTGTGGCTCACACAAAGATTGGTCCCGTGCGGGAATCGAACCTGCGACTATTAGACACAGTGGGCGAAACGGCTTAAGCTCTTAACCACTGCGCTAAATCGTCCGTCACATTGCCGACTTTTGTCACAATTGATAACACGTAAAAAATAGCAGATCTGGGGCACAGATTTTGTTTAAATTCGGCGAGGAAATAGATTTTATCCAGGGGACTACATTTTATTTTAAAAAAAATTAAACGTTTGAAATACACGCCTGAAAATAACGCGAACAAAGTTGCGGGCACAGCTAGTACGTCTAAACCACTATAAAAAAAGGCCATTCGTCTGGCATTATTCACATAAGATTGGCACCATTTCAGATCTACACCAAAGCTGAATTACCGTTTGGTAAGCTGAACGACAACTCTGTAATGGAGCGACTCAAGTCTGGCACACTGGAGTGGAGTATCCCGGATTCCATGCCAGAAGCCCTGGCTACGTTACTGGTAAGTACCCACACATACGTATCATCGTGACAATTGATACCAAAAACATTGCCAGATTTACCATTCTGGCAAGATATAACAAAAGAAAAGTGTCACAAAAATGAACTTCGCCTTTAAAAGCTTAAGGTATAATTAACACTTTATGGCGCGTGTTGGAGTGAGCCAGAACGGTAAAAAAATAACAGACCATCACGCCTATATTCCCAATGCGAAGGTGGCAGAGGTGTACTATGCTTTTCTTTATTAACTTCTTCGTCGACGATTTTAGGTCAATCACAATTCCAGACTCCGGGCACATACTGGGATTTTTTTGTTAGAAAAACTACTTTTGTTTGAACCAGGACTTGAATTCAGGACCTTGTCCACTCCGATCTCGGTCTCGAACCTATTCGCGCCTATATTAAAAAGGCGACAACTCGACACTTCGCGAACGCATCTTCCCATGCGAATCCGCTAATCGTAGCCGCCGCCGACTACGAACCCGACCCCTGCCGCTACCGCCGGCCGCGCCATGTTCTCACCGATCCCCGCGATGCTTTGACATCGCTTCTTTCCGCTCCGGATACGGACGACGACGACGAAGTCGTAGATCCCCTAGACCGCCGACCGGTGCACTAATTACACCCCCTCCCCCCGTAGCGACTGTCCAAACCGAGGCCGTTCCTCCTTGAGGCGCCCTCGAGTATGTCGCCCCTTGCCCTTCTGGCTCGAGCGTAGTGGTTGCACGCTAGCCCTTATGTCCGGTGAAGCTGTAAAGGCCTCACGGCCAACAGCGTATATCACTCAAACACACACACACAATCCAGGACCTCGTGGTCACAACCCCATCATTTGCCACTAGACCAACGCGGCAGTCGTCGTCTATTTGTTTTTAACTGTGGTATGGCAAAACGGCAAAAGTAGTTTTAAACTAAATTTTACATATTTCACTTCTAGTATTTTATTTATTATTCAGATTTCTGTAGTTGTACCCAATGACGGACTATTTAGCGCAGTGGTTAAGAGCTTAAGTCGCTCCGCCCACTGTGTCTAATAGTCGCGGGTTCGATTCCCGCACGGGACAAATCTTTGTATGATCCAAAATTATTTGTTTGGGTCTGGGTATTAGTGTATGTGAACTTTAATTTTTTTTTAAATCTAATTTAACTACTAATCTAACCGGATCGGGCCGCGGACTCGACTAAGAAGATTCGGCGAAGAAATTCAGCGGGCTTGTCTTTTTTATTTAATTCTCTTTTTCTTTTACCTTTCAATTTTTTTCTCAATCATATTGTGTGGATACTTTTAGGTTACAATTAAATAGTTTACGCTCTAGCTATGAGACAAATGATGTTATTTATAAAGTGTCTAAAGGATTCCGGATAACAAGTCCCTACAAGCAGCACCCGTTTACGAGTATGGCTACTGGAACAGCCATTTCTGCCCTCGACCATGTTGGAGGGAAAGGATAGACCCAGACAGCCACCGCAAGCAAAGACTTTATAGTGAGCATAATGACCAACCTACATGTCATCTAACTAAATGTTTGTTCCAGAAACGCTGCTGGAGCAAGTCCCCGGCCGACAGACCCCAGTTCACAGAGATATACGAGGAAATGACGTCAATACTCCAGGATATTACTTCAGAGAACACGTCACAGCAATCGCAAGACAAAACCGATAATGAAGCTTGAAACGACAGAATGAAATCAGATGTTTGTGAGTAAAGTGTATAATATTGTCATGTTTTTACTGCTTCTGGGATTTTATTCGCTATGACTAAAGCGTATCGTGGCGCGTTACGAAATCTCATAAAATTGTTGTTTGTAGTCTTTTTCACGAGCGATGGGTACGGTGACGTTTGATCAAATTCCATTTCACGCATATTGTATTGTGGAATATTTAAAATAGCGACTCCAGAAAATAAAAAAGAATATAAAGATAAACACGAAATCTATTTAAAAATTTCTTTGAAATGATTTACTGTTTCTAAATTTGAGTAATTATTTTAAAAAAAATTGTGCGTCTCGGGACGCCCGACAAAAGTTAAACTAGCGCTGTGGGTTAGAGTGAGAGAGGAAGAGCATGCCTACCGCTGCTGTATGCGTGAGAGAAAGAGAAGCTAGATAGACTGGCGCCGTTACGCGTTACGTTACGAAGCGGTTTACCCTCCCATAAAAAGTTATCACTTCAAAAATAAACATTTATAAAGCTCTACTACCTAATTATGTAAATTGGAACGGTTTGCGTTCTATGAACTGACACTATGAAATCATGATCGATCAATTGTTTTAAAATTGTACAGAATCGATTGCCGATTTCTTTACGAATATTATTCTATGTATCTGAATGAAAGACGTGGTATGCTCATAGTCAAGAAATTAATTAATAACGTGGCTGCGCCGTCTTGACACATTAAAATAGCTTCATAGATTTTTAAATAATAATTCACGTGCGCGGCGAATTAAGCAATTTGACAGACGCTTTTTCTGACGAATCCCTTGACTCGTGAATAAATAATTATTAAATTAGATTCATTCCCCGTTATAAATTATCTCGATACGATTCAATCGTTCAATTTTATCATCACCACATTTCTAGAAGACGTCAAATCCCAAACGTCACTGTACCCATGACTCGTGAAAAAAACTAACGGTTCTTCAGTGGCATATAGAATACCATAACACGATCATGTCACGAAGTTATCGTAACGCACCGCGTTTAGTTACAGCGAATAAGGGTCCTGAATTCTTAACGTTCTTTAGCAGTAAAATATTACTTTTGTTAAAAGAATGATATAAATATACTCAGTTATCTCCGCTTCTTTTTTACGGCTAAGTATAACTGCGATAATACTGCTAGAGGTTGAAAATAACCCCTCTGTAGCTGTCTTTATGCAGTCGTTAATATTAATAGAATACGGAAAAATCTAAGGGAATGACATTTTACAACGAAATTTCGCACTCTATATCTGTTTTGTCATTCTATACACAGGTAGCTCAGTTTCTTTGTCACGGCAAAATAACATTGCGATAATACTGTTAGAGGTTGAAAATAGCCCCTCTGTAGCTAAGATGTCTTTATACAGTCGTTAATACTAATAGAAAACGGATAAATCTACGGAATGACTTTTTACAACGAAATTTCGCATTGTATAGCAGTTTTGTCATTCTTCGTCATTTTTTAAATATGTCCAAACTACCGAAACATACAGTTTATCATCTTTACACCAAACTCAAGGATTCCATTGAATAAAATACCTTCACATTTATTGGGACATTTTGCAATGAAATTATAACTGTTTGATTTTATCCTATGACTGTTTTATTGATAGTTAAAAATGTGTAGTCATTTTGATGCATTTACTATTTTGAATATAGGTAGATTAAGTTAGGTATAATTAGTATATAAATGTATTATATTACTGACTTGCGAAAGAGATAGAGAGTAGTAAATATGTGCGTAAGAGGGAGACGAAATGAGAACACGCTACCGACCCTTATTGTTCTGGGTATATTACCCTTATGACTAACATAAGGGGAATATAATTTGCAGCAAAAGCAGTCAACTTTAAATTATCAAAATTCCATTTCAAGGAGGCTACTAGTTTTTTTTACTATTTTAAACATTTTTAATGATTGGATGCGCGGAATTTTGTGTGATTATATTTATTGATATGATCCAAACTGATTTCGGAGATGGCGACTGCATGAACCCCGTTATTGTGCGAGCGTGCGCTCACGTACAGCTAATGTAGCCAATATTCTTGGTTCTCGCACATTGCGGGCATCTGAGCACACCGTTAGTATAAGAAAAATTTATCACCACTGATGTTCGGGCTTTCAATTGAGCACACTTCGCGTCAAGGTCAGCTCATCTGAGAACTAAAAATATTCTAAAGAGTATTACTTATTGCAAAAAACCTTTCCATACCAAAAGCAAATTGTGTCTTACACAATTTGTCATTTTAGGAAAAGTTTTTTTAAAAAAGAGTTCAGTAATTCATACAATTTCTTTATTACCTTGTTTACAATGTGGTATGAACTATAAGTTTTAGTTTAGTAATATAATCTATCTATATCATCACACACATCATAGGCAGAGAGTACAGAGTTCCAACAGGTTCTTTCCTTACATACCTCTCTGGCTTCCTCCACTCTCATAGTTCGTCTCATACACGCTCGCCGGTTACGGAGACACTTGACTTGTCCTTCAGATAAGACTCGGTCTATTTGGTTGTGGTAAGATAGTCTAGGTTTTCCCCGGTACCTACATCCTTCCACTTTCGCATTGTATATCTGTTTTGTCATTCTTTCTTCTGACATTCTTTCTATATGCTCGAACCAACGGAGCATACCCTTTCTCATCTTTACACCGATACTATCTTTCATACCTATTCACTTTCTTACTACGCTGTAGCGAATACGGTCGGTCAGCTTCACTCCGCACATCTTCCGCAGAGCTCGCATTTCCACCGCATTTATCCTACTTTCATTTTCCTGGTAGTAATATAATACATCTATGAATTACTATTATTTTAGTCATGTAAGTTAGTTATGATTTCGATGCGTTTATAACATAAATTTAGACTTTACACGACTAACTTGGAATGTTCATAAGTTACCATGTGTCTAATAAGAAACGAATGCACTTTTTATTAGGTTGGTTTATACTACTTCATTTATTACTAACTTTTTTCGTAAACGGAAACATACTTCTCATCTGTCATTCATTCACGAACACAGTTTATGGTGCCCGACCGAAAGAGACAAATCCGATAAAACTTCATGGTAGGTACACGCATCGTATTTCGTTCTTATATCGTTCGGTTCCGAAGTTTCGGATTGACACTTTCATGGTAGACCTACTGTTAATAAACCTACTAAATCCATTTTGGTTACCATACAAAAACCATTAAAAAACTTAGTTCTCATCTCATTATAAAAAACGTAGCTCCACACTAGGCATTATGCCTATGGGTGAGTTTCCAAACACGAAATTCACATACACAATCACCCAGACCAAAACAAATATTTGTAGGTCACACAAAGATTTGTCCCGTGAATCGAACCCCCCACTACTCAATCCAATGGGCTAAGCGACTCAAGCTTTTAACCACTGGCCCAAGCCATCCGTTTAACAATAATGACTGACGTAAGCGACATAACCTACTATAATGTTTAGACGACGGTTTGCGAAGCCGAAAGTAGCCGTTATTTCCCTATTTAGCCGATGTGCATTATTTATCGCCGCTTACCGTAACTGATTTTTGACTTTGTCTTTGAAACGTTACAATTCCAACATAACATCTCGGCCATTATTACTAAAAAAGTGTTTTATAGACTGCTGGAGCACATTTAAAATTATATATTTCGAATGCCTATATTTATGTTACAAACGCGACGAAATATATACAGCCCTAAAAGGCGTGTATCTATTTTAAAGTTAAATAATATAACGGGAAGCTAAATAAAACTGCCATGAATGTAAATAAAAATACTAGTATATAAGACTGAAAGTGTAGCCATTGTGTAATAGATAAGTACTTAGTTTACGAACGTCCGATATTGATGTAATTCGTCCTGATTGAATCGAAATTTTTAGATATTAAGTATTTTGAGTGTAATTTGAATTGTTTTTAATGTGAGTGAAGTGGAACGAATCATAAGTAAAGGTTTTAATGCCTGTCTATTGCTGATTATATTGTTATAGGAAAACATAATTTCTTTAGGCATGTAGATATTATAATGATGATAAAAGATTGAGTGGTTTATTTGGATCATAAAAAACAATATATATTTTCAATTATTTTGGAATACATACTTGAGTTTATAAAAAATAGTTTCAGGTTTTTTTCAAAAAAAAAGACTGAGCACTTTATTTGAGGTGACATGTTCTTTTTATATTTTTAGAATCTTTTAAATTAGAAGAAAATACTCAGTTCTTTTTTGAAAAAAAAAAACCTAGTCTCCGGGCACGCAGGGCTATGCATAGCCTCATAAATAAAAAAACATGTTGGATTCTTTGATTATTAGACTATTTAAGACTTGTTTTAGACAAACATGATATATACCAAACGTCATTTTATACACTAGCTTTAGTAAAAATAATCAATTGACAAAAAATAAGACTAATTTTGTTTAATTTGACATTGGCAAGATCTTTCATTCAGGTCAAGAGAGAATTGAAAAATTCGACTTATTGCATTCAATTAAAGAAAAACAAAATTGAATCCGATTGGTTGATCTTATAAAGCTTAATTATAATTGGCTTACGCGCCTGCATGTTATTTTAATTATTGTACATTGTTAGTGACCAGATAATGCATTTATTAATTTTAAATATAATTATAGGACTAACGATTAAGTATATAAAATCTCATTAGTTATAAGATGTTTAAGACTGGTTTTTAATTTTGTTTATGTTCTCATCAATATTTTTTTTTTGAGAGTTTTGGCGGGAAGTCGATGAGTGATGTTGTCAATTTGTTTTAATTTCCAAACTTGTGTTATTTCGACTAATAATGTGTAATGTTGGTGGATTATTAACCATTATGTGTTCTTATATGTGCATGAGTAAAGGTAATTGTAACAAAGTGATAAAACGTGCCTTTTCGACTTCCCTCAAAACGGCCGTTGCAATTGGTATGTAAAGTATCCACCGCTTTACTATCCAGGGTGGGGTACTTCATTAATTTCATTATCATCGTTATCATCAAATTCATTGGGGAGTCGAATTAATTTAAACAGACACGATTATATATCTCACTGGACACTGGCCAAATACACTTAAAATTAGTGTGAAGCCATAACTTAAAGAAGAAGAAGAAGAAGAATATTTTATTTTTGGCTAGTTGAAATTAGTTTTGCAAAAGTTAATAGGATTAAAATAAAATGGCTAACCCAGTATACGTTTGTATGAAAGAAAACAAAACCATGTTTAGTTTTAAGTTTTTTGTGGCTAAATAAGGCAAATATTTTTGAAATTTTCCTTTGATAAACAGGATTATAAACATACGATCAAAATTATTTTGTTAATATGACTAATCTACGCATTTTTTTAACTTAGTACAGTGGTTGAATTTCATTGTATAATTCTAAATTAATTTTCAATTTTTAAGTCTATTGAAATTCTGAATATTTTAATCTCCTGTAATTTATTAATGTAAGTATTGTATTGGATATTGTAAGTATTTAATAAGTCATTTTAAATAATTTTACATTTGAAACTAGTAATTTTAACATTTAAGAGTATAATGTGTAGCTTTTCTATTATTCTATAGATGTGATTGTTTACAGTTGAAAACTGTAGGGTTTGTACTAAACGCCTAGTGCCAGACATAAACATGCTTAGCCATAATATTTTCCGAGGTCAATTTTTCGAAATATAATAGGGAAACGAGCGCTAGTTGAATGGCACGTATGTTCCTGTTCTATATTGATTTAAGTATTGTGATTTTATTTCCAATATTTTTTTCGTGTACGTATATTTAATACACAAACACTCAAATAAAAAGTAATAGTCGAGGGTACACAAAGATTTGTCTCGGGGTCGAACCCGCTATTACCCAATCCAAGGAGCCCAAGTTGTAATCAATAAAACCCTCCCCCGCAATGTAAAATATAAGCTTCTTTAATTCGCTTTCAATATTACGCTGGGACGAAATAAAAAAAATCATTTTACGTATATTTAAAGACTTAAAAATATGTCCTTACTTTAATTCAATAAGAAAAATTATGAAAACCCATTCATTTATATGAATGAGTATTGGAGTTTTGTTACTTTTTTTTAGTTGCCCTTTCATAAGGCAAATAAAAAAGTAACAATATACGCATACATTTTTTCTATGCGTGGCTTCCAATCATTACAGCACACTATTTTTAAATAACATTGTTCTGTAAATTACACTTTATTTTCTTGTTTGAATGATGGATGCCCGCTTCCATCTTGATATTTTAGTTTAAGATGTACATTCCTACAAGGATCTTTTGACCCGCGGCCAAAATCGGAACTAATGCTGCCATCGAGTAAAATGACACATCATAACAGTCGCAGAGTTGACGTTTGCTATGAAATTTACCCAAGATGTTTTTTTAATTAGTAACTTGTTGAAATATTTCTCTGGAAATAGGAAAATTTTACACCGTCTCGCCTATATTTCCCAAGTGGAGGTGGCAGAGGTGTACTGAGTACACCCACGTTTTCGTTTACGATGTTAGGTTCCATGTAATAGGGGGCGAGCCTATTGCCATATACCGGCCACAATTCCAGACTCCGGACTCGCACTGGGAAGTTTTCGCTAGAAAAACTACACTTGTCCGACCTAGAATTTGAACCCAGGACCTCGTGATCACAAAGCCATGCGCTTTGCCACTAGACCAACGAGGCAGTGACTTGATTATAATAATATAAATGAAATCAGAAGGCCAATTCTCGTAATTAAGTGTTCAAAATGCAGTCTCGATCTAATCTTAATGTAATAAATCTCATAAATGGTATTCTCGTGAAATATCGACCTTGACACATACTGGGAAGTTTTTTCGTTAGAAAAACCTTATTTGTCCGACCTAGGATTAGAACCCACGCACCTCGTGATCACCAAGCGATGCGCTTTGCCACTAGACCAACGAGGCAGGAAAATTTTACTAAATGATAACCCTAATTTCAGTCCTACAGGGGGGCGTTCCCCTGTTAATGTTATCCACAAGCAAAGATATTATCCTTGTCGCACTGTAAGAATAATTGTTACGTTGCAGATAAAAAATACGTTGCCAACGAACGTAATGCAAAAACGCAAGCGAACATTTTTCGGCGTAATTATTAATTAAAATAAGTATTAAGTGTGCTAAATTCATATTTATCCTCAGTGAGATATCGATATATTATTCGTACTTAGAACACGGATCATGAACAAAATGACAGCTAAAAACGGTCTCTTTTAGATATCTATCTATTTATCTATATCATCACGCCAGATCCCTTGCCGGGTAGGCAAAGAGTACAGAGTTCCAACAGGTTCTTTCCTTACATACCTCTCTGGCTTCCTCCACTCTCATAGTTAGTCTCTTTTAGATATACTGAGGCATATAAAAGCAGTAATAGCCTAGTGTTTAGACCGTTGGACTTCAAAGTCTGTGGTCTCGGGTTTAAACCCAGGCACGCTCCTCTGTCTTTCCGAAAGCATGTGCGTATTAAAATTAATTATCACTTGATTTAACAGTGCAGGAAAACATCGTAAGGAAACCTGCATGGCTAACAGTTTCGGGAAGGTGTGTGAAGTTCGCCAACCCGCACTGGGCCAGCGTGGTGGACTATGGCCTAAACCCTCTCAGTTTGAGAGGAGGCCCGTGCCCAACAGTGGGACAGTTTTTAACAGGGCTAATATTATTGTATTATACGCATTTATACCTACTCGTAGGTAGCAACTGTAGGAAAGTGTTTTAAATTATTAGTGACCTCAGACCTTTTTATTATGGTATTTTTAACAAATTGTAGCATTTTAACGCGTCCTCACGCCTTCTATGATGGAATCGAACTTATTTGAAATAAGACCACCGCCATAATTGTGCTCTTAAGTTTTTCAGATTGACACCTTGACTGTTGTATCAATAATAAAAAGGGCCATATTCGTTGTTTTCTATCAAAACATGTCTTACCTTTATCTTTGAACACTATACTACAATATTATTACAGACTAGCAGTTTCCCGCGAACTCGTACCCGGTCGACAACAGCTCCACCTACCGGGTGTATGTTATATAGCCTATGTTACTTCTGAATAAGGTAGCTTTCTAATGGTGAAAGAATTTTTACAATCGGTTCAGAAGTTTTTAGCTCAGAAGGTTTTGTCTCAGAAGTTCAGAAGGTTTTAGCACACGTCTTTGAGTAAACTATTCTATTTAATCCTCAAATTAATTAACAGAAGCTAACACGTTTAATCGACTACAAATAATATATCGATGCCGTTAGTTATAATTTTCATATTCGTATGTGATATCGACTGACTTTTTACTTTTTTTTATACTTATACATACTTAAATTTAGCTTTATGTGTATTTTTACTATGGAATTTATTTATAGGGCGCATGTAAAATGTTGGAATCGATAGATCAAAGATTTTGGTATCGATTCCGATAATTTATGTAATTGTAAATGATGAAAACATTTTGCATTTTTAATAAACGTAATATTATGAACGTATATTGGGTTATTTATTTATATTTCTCTTCCTTGATTAAGTTTATGCACCAAGATTCCATTTATTCCAGAAATCCTCATTGACTTACCCCATCAATGGGGATTTTTGGTATTTTTGTCCCCATGGGCTGCTGATTTACCTATGACTGACGATTTTTGGAAAAAAATCCTAAAATCCCCATTAACATTTCATTAAGTTGTGAATGGGATTGGCACCATTATAGAAGAATGCTAAATGAATAGAAGAAAGAGAGGCAATGTTAACTAATAAATAGTTGAACATGTTATCATCATTCGAGTGGAGCTGAAATAGCAGTCTGGAAGTAGTTCAGGAATGTAAACTCTAACTAACATTATTCTACGAATTCGCATTTCTTAGCAGTTTACCATATTAGTAGGTTCAACTTTGAAGATATATATTGAGTAACATTTTTGTAGGTACTAGGAGAGCAGACGAGAAAGACAGTTCATGACATGCCTCGTCGCACTGACGCTGTATACTCATCACTCGTAGGTTAAATCAATGTCACCAAATCTAAATCAAAGTACCAGGACCCCATAACAAACCAGGAAATCTTAGCTCATGAACAATGTACCCAAAAACGATGGACATCTGGTTCAATTTAATAATAAAACAATTGGCTTTCACAGGTGGATTCCATGGATAAGTTTTTCGTGGGGCTTTTTGGCGGGAAATCGAAGAGTGATGTTGTCAATTTGTTTCCAAAACATGTGTTATTTCGAATTATAATGTGTAATGTTGGTGGAATATTAACCATTATGTAGTCTTATACGTGCACGAGTGAAGGTAATTGTAACAAAGTGATAAAACGTGCCTTTTCGATTTCCCTCAAAACGGCCGTCGCAATTCGTATGTATCCATCGCTTTACTATCCAGGGGCACTTAATCAATTTCATAATCATCTTTGTCATCAAGTTCATTAATTTGAGAGTGAGAGTTGAATTAATTTAGAAATGAATATTCGTAATACTTGACATTGACAAAATACGCGTCGTCGTGATGCCATAAACATAAAAAAAAAAGATTTTCGTGCCTCTTCGATCCTCCTATGTATTAAGGAGGATGCATAAATTATTAATTATTTCCATGCCTATATAAATCTTTGGTTAACGTACTAGGACATTATGGTAGGCTAGGAAATCATATGAACGATATGCTTATATATACAAGGAATTGGAAAAAGATGGGTGAGTACATCTAAACGAAATCCCTATTTATAGTATCAAGATATTAAGTACTATCGGTGTTCAGATACGTAGCAGCAGAAAGTAGAAGATGGGAACTCATAGAATTTTAATCAACAAATCTTTACCGTCTTGCTGCATCAATGATGTGTAAAATTTCATTTCACGCATATTGTATTCCGGAATATTTTAAATAGGGAATTCATGAAATGAACAAGAATAAACCAAACCATATACGGTTTTCAAAGAATGGTAATTATTAAAAAAAAATATTACTGAAATATGTAAATAGGGGTTGCGTTATAATCTTGAATATGGATAGCTCGTTTACAGTACTGAAAGAAATAGATGAGGAAGAGATAGCTCAATCATATCGGTGTGATATTGGGGACTTAGCCGAAAACATAACTGTAAAAGACACAGATTTACCAATTATATCACAAAATATAAGAAGCGTGTATAGTAATCTTGATGATCTAAATGTGACTCTAAATGAATTAAAATTTAGTCCTGATATATTGGTTCTCACGGAATGCTGGCTTGTGCCAGGCAAACCGATTCCCTCACTGCACGACTATACATATTTTGCAACAACTAAACACACTAATCAAAATGATGGCGTAGTGGTGTATGTTAAAAATGGAACAATAATTATTAACATTAAAGAAGTTTATTTGGAACATGCATCTTGCCTTCAAATAGAGACATATAATAGCACTATTCTAGGGATATATCGCTCACCATCTCATAATAATGCTGAATTGTTTATTTATAATCTTAGCTTACATTTAGATACAATTAAGTCACATAAAAATATAATTATAACCGGGGACTTAAACATTAATATTATTCCGAAGGAAATAGAGCACTCTAATGAAAGGAACAATAAAGTAAACTACCTTAATATGCTAGCTATGCATAGTATTTTGCCTGCTCATTACTTGCCAACTAGAGAAGAAAGCTGTTTAGACCATTACATGTTAAAACTAGATCAAAATACCTTATCTGCGAAGGTTGCCGTATTAAACACTTCTGTAACTGATCATTCTATGATATTCTTAAATTTAACCTGCTTAAAACCACCAAAAGAAAATATGAAGATAAAAAATGTAGTTGATTTTGAAGCGGCTCTTATTAGTCTATCGGAAAAAAATGTTGCTGCATTACTTTTTTGTAATGATCCTAATATTTTAATAGATATATTGGTAAATAAGATAATATCATCACTCCAAGAACATACTCGATCGATGGCTATCCCCATAAGCAAACGTTCTATTAAACCTTGGATTACGGCAGGTATCCTAAGGTGCATACGAAATAGGAACAAACTTCAAAAAAAAACACGATTAGATCCAAATAACGAATTATTAAAAATCAGCTATAAACGATATCGGAATTATTGCAATAAATTGTTACGAAAGTTAAAACTAACCCATGAAAGAAACCAATTAGCACTATCTACAAAGAATACTAAAATGTTATGGAAAAATATTAAGTCAATAGCGCACATAAATAAAACAAAAACTGAAAACACTAAACTATTAAACATAAAAACTTCTTTAAATGACTCGGTCAATTATGTAAATGAATACTTTGCCAATATTGGGAGAAAATTAGCTAATGACATTCTAGAAAAATTAATATTTTAGGTAGACACCCTTGTAGAACAAAAAACATTCCTCTGAACTCATTCGTTCTTCTGACAACAGATCCCCAAGAAGTACATAATGTACTTATAAGTCTAAAGACAAACAGTGCCCCTGGGTGTGATAACATCCCAGTTAGATTTTTAAAGCTGGCAAAAAATGAACTAGTCCCAGTCATCTGTCATCTTGCGAATCTCTGTTTCTCAAAGGGCGTCTTTCCACGCCTCTTGAAGCAATCTATTATTACGCCGGTATATAAGAATGGGAACATGGAAGATATCAACAACTATAGACCAATATCTGTATTGCCATCCATATCAAAAATATTAGAAAAGTTGATAAATAATAGACTCGTTAAATATCTTACCAGTTTCAAATTATTGTCTGATAATCAATATGGATTTAGGTATGGACGCTCAACTGAAGACGCAATTAAGGATCTAAGCTCTTTTATTGTAAGCCAATTGGATCAGGGTAAAAAGCCAATGGCTGTATTCATTGATCTAAGAAAAGCGTTTGATACTGTCCATGTCCCCATACTTGTGAAAAAACTGGAGGATATAGGTATAAGAGGCAGATGTCTAGCACTCTTTAGGGATTACTTAACAGATCGGAAACAAAAAGTAAAAATCGGCGATTATATCAGCAGGGACACAGAAATCACATTTGGAGTACCACAGGGTAGTGTACTGGGGCCGACATTGTTTTTGATCTACATCAATGAGATATGCAATCCCAATATTAGTAATGCCAAAATATTCGCCTATGCGGACGACACTGCTGTAGTGTTTTCTGATTTCACTTGGGATAAGTTAAAACTCACAGCGGAGACAGGACTGTCTATTATTAATCATTGTTTAAGGTCTAACTTGCTTACAATTAATACGGAAAAAACAAAATTCATGTGCTTTTCCATTTATAATCGATCTCAGCCTGAAAATAGGTACAACATACGAATACATGACGTGAACTGTACAAACAAAGATTCCTGTAATTGTTTCCCTATAACTAAAGTTACCTCCACTAAGTATTTGGGTATTATAATGGATCAAAGGCTATCTTGGTATCCACAAATTGATAATGTAAGTAATAGAATTAGAAAACTTACTTGGATTTTTAAAACTTTAAGGCATGTTGCCACAAAATTACTTTTAACTAAAATTTATGTTACCTTGGCTCAATCTGTAATAGGGTACTGCATATCTGTTTGGGGGGGAGCTGCAAAGACAAAGTTTATAACATTGGAAAGAGCTCAACGATCTTTGATTAAAGTCATGTATTTTAAACCATATAGGTACTCTACGGAGGAGCTCTATTCGCTAAGCGAATTATTAACAGTAAGAAAACTATATATTCTACAAAGTGTATTAAAAGTACATAAAAACATCATCTTTGATCCGAATAGTTTAAAAAAAAGGAGATCAGATAACGTTGCCAGGATCCCATTCACAAATACCAGTTTCGCTACTAAACAATATTATAGACAATCTGCTTATCTTTATAATAAAATTAATAAAAACTTACTTATTCACACAATGTCCGTATATAATTGTAAGAAAGTCCTAGTCGAATGGTTGAAACGAAAATCCTATGATGATACAGAGGGATTGTTAAAAATCGTAACATAACACACACACATCCACACATTAACACACACACACTCCCACACACACACACACTCCCACACACACACACACACACACACATATGAACACACATACACACACACACACACTACTCACACATATCCTACACAATTGAGTTTGTTCATCTTGTTTTCATGATTACTTTATATTTTATTTTTCTTTTCACTTTAAGCTGTACTTAAATATTAATGTAACTTTAGATATGGAAGTGCGGGACCTTCTGGCACAAGTATTTTATATACTTAATAGAAGATCCCAACCTCGCTTATTATGATGTAATCCTTTGGTACAGAAATAAAGAATTTTTAATTTTTTTTTAATCGAAAATTTGTTTCATAAATTGATAAAATCGAGTGCCGATTTCTTTACGATTATTTTTTATAAACGTTGTCCCGCACTAGGATTTATTCCTGTGCGTAGGTGCGTTTACAAATATGATAATTCACATACACAAATATTATTCTATGTATCCGACTGACATGGTATAGTTTTTTAAGTAAATTAATTAAAAAATGTGGATGCATCATCTTATCATATTAAAATAGAAAGTTTCGAAGATTTTTAAATAATAATTCACGTGAGCGACGAATTAAGCCATTTGTGAGACAATTTTTCTGATGAATTCTGAATTGCTTGATTCGTAAATAAATAATGAAATAATTGTATTTTCTTCTCTTTTTTTTAAATAAAACGTAGCCCCACACTAGGATTTATCCCTGTGTCGTGGGTGCGTTTACAAACACGAAAGTTCACATACACAAATACCCAGACCCTAGCAAATAATTGTGGATCACACAAAGATTTGCCCCGTGCGGAATTCGAACCCGTGACTATTAGACACAGTGGGCGGAGCGGCTTAAGTTTTTTACTGCTGCGCTAAATCGTGTTTTCTGTTTGTTCCTAAATTATTGTTATTAAAATCTATTCATTCTTAGTTAAACATTATCTTGATGTGATATTCAATCGATTCTATTTCATACAATTTGTAAAAAAAATGTCACCGTAACCAAAATAAAAATTCCCACATTAATCAATTTAAATTATAATTATTTAATTACAAATATTACAATTATTGCTGTAAATTAAGTTTTTGTGTTTAACATAGAAACATTCCAGGTAAAATTGTCATAATACATTATACTTGTAGCATGGAAATTAATTAAAATATATTTTAACTAGAGGGCATACGATTCATATTGCCGATACATTTAACTGATCTGAACATGCGTTTAAAAATTAACTAAAATTCAATATTACTACGTCAGCACCGTGATTCACACTTTCTTCCGTACAGTAAAACTACAAGTATATGACAACTCTAGCGCGTCATCTATTAGTAAAAGAAATTTTTAATAAAAAATAACAACACACGCCAGAAAGTATTCTGCGAATATGTATATTTTGTCTAGACTGCACAAACTATGAGAATATCTGCTTTTTAGGCTCGACGACAATTTGTACGAAAATTGGACACCAAATTTTACCTGATCAAAATGTCGGAAAGAGCACCGTACATTTATACTGCATCCAGCAAACCATGAAAAACATAGGTAAGGCTGACCTATGCTGGTTAGTGCAGAATCGGAACGAATTTTTCAGATGGTGTGCGGAGTGTGCAGGTCACGTGCTAGCATGTTATCGAGAGAAACTCTGATACTACGCAGCTGGTCTTAAATTTCATGTGCCTTTCCAGCCCGCCATATAGATTGATTATCTATCTATCTATATCATCACGCCAGATCCCTTGCGGGTTAGGCGGAGACTAGATTTCCAACAAGTTCTTTCCTTACATACCTCTCTGGCTTCCTCCGCTCTCATAGTTCGTGTCATACACGCTCGCTGGTTACGGAGACTCTTGACTTGTCCTTCAGATAAGACTCGGTCTATTTGGTCGTGGTAAGATAGTTTTTAGTTTTATTATTGATCGGTGTTGATTATACATTCCTTAAGAATTCGGGAATACCTGTTTGTATGTGAATACGCCATATACTTGTATTTCAACTGTACCGTCTAAGAATGAGAGAAAGTAAATTAAATTGAATAGTATGAAGATGCCAAAAATGGCGATTGTGGCAACTCCCTCCAAACGTTTGATAGCCTTTTGTTGCAGCCATCTTAGAGTGATGTCTTTGCTCTGCTGGACGTCTTTTGGCTGATAATGATGACAACATTTATCTAATAGAATTCAAAATAGTTACCTATATACTTAGTTCTCTGCATGCCCTCTATTTTCCTATACAAATCATCTATCTATCTATATCATCACGCCAGCTCCCTCGCGGGGTAGGCAGAGAGTACAGAGTTCCAACAGGTTCTTTCCTTACATACCTCTCTGGCTTCCTCCACTCTCATAGTTCGTCTCATACACACTCGCCGGTTACGGAGACTCTTGACTTGCCCTTCAGCTAAGACACGGTCTATTTGGTCATGGTAAGATACAAATCATTATTTCCTTATATAGAAGGTCTCACTTATCCGGCACTTCAATACTTCGGCACGTCCAAGCTCAAACTGAACTCGAACTCAAATAATTTATTTTGTATAAACCCTACGGGGGCGCTTACAAATAGTTACTTACATTTTTTTTATTAAATCTAATTCAACTACTGATTCACCGGATTTGTAATTCCATGACACAAATAGCTGATGTTGGTCAAAAAGCCGCAAAACTAAAATGGGACTGGGCTGCCCATGTCTGCGCATGCCAGACACATTGTGGCAATAACCAACTGAGTCCCTCCTAATTTTAAAAGACATCGCGGCAGGCCCAATACGAGATGGCAGGACGAACTGGACGTCTTTATGAGTGATTGGCCCTCGATTGCTTTAAACAGAGTGGAGCGAAAAGTGTTGAAGGAGGCCTTTGTCCAGCAGTGCGACACTAACGGCTAGATAACAATAATAACAAATAATCTACCGGATCGGAACGCGGCTTCCACAGAGAAGATTCGGCGAAGAAACTCAGCGGGCTTGTCTTTTTTTTATTTAATTCTCTTTCTCGTATCTTTTTTCTTTTCAATTTTTTATTCAATCATTTTGTGTGGATATAATGTTTAGGTTACAATTAAATAGTTTATGATCTAGCTCCAGTGTGATGCCGTACGACCGAGATATGAGACTAATGATGGTAAATGATGTTATTTATAAAGAGTGTCTTAAGGATTCCAGATGGAGCAGTCCCCAAAAGCAGCACCCGTTCACGAGTATGACTACTGGAACAGCCATCAATCCCTCACCCCTCCCTACCCTGTTCTGCGCACACGCTCCGGCAATATTTTATGTATTAAGATCTTTTCTACACAATCCAGTAAACCAAACATTGCAATAATCCGACACCCCCTAGTTTTTAATATGCCGAATTAGTGACTTCACTGTATAATTCGGTGTACCGATTTATATAAGGAAATAATACTAATTAATTTTACAATAAATGATATTGCCTATGAGAGTGGAGGAAGCCAGAGAGGTATGTAAGGAAAGAACCTGTTGGAACTCTGTACTCTCTGCCTACCCCGCGAGGGAGCTGGCGTGATGATATAGATAGATAGATAGATAGATGATATTGCCCTCGAAAAAATCTCATAGCGATATAAAAAAAAATACAAATTGGAATTAACATTTACCTATGATACAGGCTACGCTTATAGAAAATGCAATAAAATAATGGAATACTTGAATATTTTGATACAATAATTAAGTAAAATTTCAGTCATTAACTGGCGCGGGGTCCTAGTTTTCTCAGACAGGATATGCCCTGGAATAAAAAATAAAATTGATTATTAAAACTGAACATACATGCAACGTTATGTATCTGTATTGCCTAACATCGTCGGCGAAAAGTGGGTGTACTCAATACACCTCTGCTACCTCCGCTTGGGGATTATAGACGTGACGGGGTGTTTTTCATCGCTGTATATTTTTGGTTTAAGTTCCCGAAGTTTCGAAAGCATCCATGGTCACGAGAGGGACCGAAGCATTTGACGTCCAAAAGATTTATTTTTTGAAAACGTAGCCCCTCACACGAATTTATTCCTGTATCGTGGGTGCGTTTACGTTTGACCTGAACAAATAATAGTGGGAACACACAAAGATTTGTCCCGTGCGGGAATCGAACCCGCGTCTATAAGACACATTAGGCGATACACTCTTAACCACTGCGCTAAATCGTCATTGTTATTCCTAAGGTACTCCTTAGGCAGATTAATGTAATTGCAACTGAAATGTAAATCGATTTACCCTACAATTAAAACATTGATTACAAGAAGACATGGTACTGACCTGTTCCAGGTACTCTTGCCGGGAGAGCCAGAAGTTGTCTCTGTTCTTGCACACCTCCGCCAGTACTGCCCCGCCTATAAACACCATGTCTTTGCGCCGCGGCGGATCTTCCACGCGGATCTTGAATTTCTATTAACATAAACAATATTTTTCTTCTTATCATTTCAACGGGAGACATGTTGTATTTATATAAAAGTGGCCACTTCGAGTGCATTGTCGGTGGCAGCCATTAAGTCCTGCTGCATGCAGGTGTTAAACAATATTATACTCTGTAGTCTCTGCCTACCCCGCAAGGGATTTGGCAAGATGATATAGATTTAACCATTTTTTTTTACTAGCCTATTTTACTTATTTCTGAAGCTAAGAGGCCTTCCCCTATATATTATCCATAAAGAAAATACAAAGTGACGGCGTCAAAAAATTTTCCTGTATAATTAAGCGTGGCACCGCGTGGGGGAGCACGGGGCAAGAGCTTTTGCCATCTGGCGGAGATATAATAATATAATAATGTCAGCCTATACTGCCCCCTGCTGGGCAAAGGCCTTCTCTCACAAATCGAGGTGAGAGAGATTAGGTCATACTCCACCACGCGGACCCAGTGCGGTGCGGTGGAGGCAGGTTTGTGGCCACCCGCTGTTGGAACTTATCAAGCCGCCTTAAGGCTTCCAACTCGGCTTAACGACTACCACATTAAGTGGTGACCGGGACCAACGGCTTAACGTGCCTTCCGAAGCACGGAGACATTCAAATGTGAAAATGCCACAAACGGTCACCCATCTCAGGCCGACAGAGTCGAACGCTGCTTAACCTTGGTGATCGGTAAGAACACCGCGGTCGCACAGCGCTACGAGCGCCTCTACGGCGGAGAATGTTAACTTAATGGTATCTTAAATCAAAAAGTTCGTCCATGTCAATGTGTCTTTGTAAGTTAAATAATGTTACGGTAGATGGCATTTGTAAAAGAAGTAATGTAATAAATTACGAAAAAATACGTACAAGTGAAATGTGACACCATATGTGTGACCAGAATGTCGATTCAAGTAATTTTTTTGTATGTTAAGCTCACATCACTTCATTCTCAGCCGCGACGGAAGCCCCGGGTACATGGTGGAGCCGGACATATAGTTCAATGGGAGTGTAGTATGTATATATATGTACGCACCGCCAGCTTGTCGCAGTCGTTCTTGAGCACGCGCTCGAGGTACAGCTGCTTGATCTCGCGCTCGAGCCGCGACGGAAGCCCCGGGTACATGGTGGAGCCGCCAGAAAGCACTATGTGCTTGTATAGCTCGTTGCGCATGTCGATGTCCGCCGCCTACGGAACATATACACATATAAAATCGTACTGAAGCTTTGCGGGCTTGGTATATGGTCGATCTTGGGGTACAGATAGCGGGTCAGCGTACTATTCCGTGAGTTCCCACTGCCTCGAGACTGTTGTAAAATTACTAGACTATTCAAACCACAATTAATCGCCTATGAAGATATCCTGATCGAATGGCAGGATAGATGGGATACAACAACAAAGGGTCGTCTTCTTTAGCTGTTCTTTCCTTCCGTACGTGAGCGTTTGGCGAGAATATGGCTGAAGGTTGAACACTGTGTGGCTCAATTACTCACCGGGCATGGCAACTTTAAGAGTAAACTTTGCTCTTTTGCATTAGTATCTTCGCCCCTTTCAGTATTCCACATCTAATTGCGAGTATAACAAACAGCACAGCACGTTCTTTAGGAGTCTAGACTCTGGCACAAACGATTTATTGTAATTTGTGATTGTTTTTTCCTACTCCTCCTGTTTTCTTTTCTTTATAATTAAATATTTGGATTCCAAGACTATTAAAGTGTTCTCCAGAATACCTCAAAGTTCAAAATTGGTGACATCTAAAGAGACTATAATTGATCCTAGCTCGGACGTACAATGATGGGAATGTGCGGCGGGATAAGTCCGAAAAAAACCAATACCATAATAATAAAACACTACAAATGTTGCTATATGTATTAAATAGAATAGACAAGTCTTAACAGAGTCAGAGACAATAGAGCTGTCAACTCAAATGTCAAAAATTTACTTCAAAACATCGCGAATTGTGAAACTTCTATATTTAGTGTGCAATTACAATATTAGGAAACAAATAATGGAATAACATGAAAACTAAGGATTGTGTTGGTACAGTATCCATGTTAGAATAGTGAGACACATCACATAGCATATCCTGTTTACAGAACAATGAACCTTACCTGTATAGTATTGAAGACGAGTTCGGCGATCCCCTGCCCCTCCACGTTGATAAGATGAGGCTGGAATAACGCCTCTGGGGCCTCGAACCTTTCGCCACCTACTTTGACGACGCGACCGTCTGGTAGCTGTAAAAAAGAAGCAAACGACGATGATAATATATACCCACGGGCGTAGTGTGTGACATCTATATATACATATAATAAAACTGTAACCGAGCCGAACCTGTACATTGAATATTTTTTGAAAATATCAATTGAGGTACACTTCCTTATCGATATAGAGGCCAAAACAATTTTTTTTTGGAATTATTGTCTGTCTGTCTGTCTGTCTCTTTGTGTTTCAATCACGCAAATACTCCCAAACAGATTTCAATGAAACTTGGTATGGTAATAACATATACTCTAACTTAAAATCTAAGATACTTTTCATCCCAGAAAATTCAAGCAATCCCGTATTATTGCGAGATAAGCCATAAAACTTATTATTTTAATGATGGTTAGTCGCGAGCTGCAATGTTACGTTAAAATGTGTGATTTCGCCTACTAATATTGCCTTCGGGTTCGTCTCCTTACGAAGTAACTCTTCATCTTCTAACTATATTCTGTACATCTATCTATCTATATCTATAAAAAATAAATTCGGAAAGTAAATAGATTTTATCCAGGGGAAGGACATACATAGGCTATCTGTTGTCTCAAAATAAAAACTTAGGAGTGTAAAATACACGCCAAGAAATAATGCGAACGAAGTTGCGGGTACAGCTAGTGTATCATAAATGTCAAGTGTGCGTCTACATACAGTGCCACAAGGATCTTTTAGCCCGTGGATCACAATATTAGGGGTGCGTTGGTGTGAATGAGGGTTACTATTTAGTAAAATGTTCCTACTTCCAAGGAAATATTTCAACAGATTGGTCCGTAAGGTGTAACTAACTCGAGAGAGTTGACGCACTTGTTCAACGAATTGAATCAAGCTGCACCAAGTAGAGGCGATATACCAAATTGAATTATAGAACAAATTAAAAAACTAGATTTGAAGATTTTTTAATCTTTTTTTTATTCTTTATTGTTCAAAATTGTAAGTATAATTATATATATGATGATGCACAAAGGCGAACTTAACCCAATTTGAGTTGTCTACCAGTTAACCTTGGAGTGCAAGGAGAATATTTGTTGCAAGTGCAATGACGGACGATTTAGCGTCCACTGCGTCTAATAGTCGCGGGTTCGATTCCCGCACGGGACAAATCTTTGTGTAATCCACAGTTATTTGTTGCGGTCTGGGTATTTGTGTATGTGAATTTTCATTTTTGTAAACGCACCCACGACACAGGAATAAAACCTAGTGTGGAGCTACGTCTTTTTAAAAAAAAAAGTGAAGGCAATTGTAAAACAAATTATGCGATAATTCCAAAGGGAAAAAAGTAAAGATGAGTATTAAAACACAAATCGAAATCTCTGCATACATAAATAACACTAATATTATGTATATAAAACATGTATAAATAAATACACCTATAAATATAAATACATATAGCAGTGGCTCTTTCCTTACATACCTCTCTGGCTTCCTCTACTCTCATAGTTCGTCTCATACACGCTCGCCGTTTACGGAGACCCCTATCGAATTATCATTATTTATATCGGTATATATATATATATATATATGGCGTCGAAATGACGCGCTCCACTTCCCACTCCACCCGAGCTGGAGTCCCGCAGGGCTCAGCTCTCTCTCCCCTCATGTTTAGCCTTTACACGAACGACATTCCTCGTTCGAGTGATGTTAAACTAGCCATATTCGCGGATGATACCGTCCTCTATTTTTCCAATAGAAGCAAGGCTTTCATCACAAAAAAACTCCAGGCCGCCGCCACGGATACGGACGACGACGACGAAGTCGTAGATCCCCTAGCCCGCCGACCGGTGCACTAATTACACCCCCTCCCCCCGTAGCGACTGTCCACACCGAGGCCGTTCCTCCTTGAGGCGCCCTCGAGTATGTCGCCCCTTGCCCTTCTGGCTCGAGCGTAGTGGTTGCACGCTCGCTTTGCAAAGTATTTACTTCCTTCGTAGGAGTCGGTATTCGCTGCTTCAATAAGATACCAAAGCCCATGTTAGAGTTGCCACTTGACAGATTTAAAAAGTATATTAAATCTTCACTAATGAGTAAAGGATATTATACACTAAATGATTTTTTAAATGATAAAAATGCCTTTACACAAGTTAACTGAAATCTAGAAGAATATAATGTTAAGTGCAGCGTGTCCTGCCTAGCGAGCGTTCATTGATTTTAAATATTATTCTCGAACGATGTCGACAGGGTCGTGGATTGGTCATGCTCACTAAAATGTCTTTGCTAGTGGCGGCTCTGTGGAGCGGGTCATTCTTTTCCCTCTAAAATGGTTGAGGAGAGTGATGGCTGCTTCTCAGGTCATACTCGTGAACGGGTGCTGCTGGTGGGGACTGGTCCGTCCCCTGCCCTTTGTCTGACTGAACGTGTACCATAATGCTGATGAATTTTGTCTCGTTCGGCATCACACTGGAGCTATGACCAGTTGTTTTGTACGCGCTCTTTACATATTTTATAGTAACACTTTCTCTTACTATTATTATTATGCTTTTTATTATATACCTCTACAACATCTCTATTTTGTAAATGAGAGGACTATGTAGACACTGACCAATATCATGAATCTAAGTACACTTATGATTAATCTATACTTAAGCACATCTATTTAGCTCGTTCTGCATTGTTCTCCCATACTCCATAAATGCAATGTATACAAAAAGAATTGTAAACCTCATTTTTAAAAAAGAGTAACCGTGGAGTTTCTTGCCCTTCTTCTCCACAGGAATGACTTTCCAAACGGGTGGTAGAGTCTTAAGTAATAATAATTTTCTGTTTTTGACTATTCATAAGTGCCTTTTGGTCTACATGAATAAAAAACTTTTGATTTTGATTTTGATTTTGATTCCGGTGAAGCTGTAAAGGTCTCACGTCCAACAACGTATATCACTCAAACACACACACACACACACTCACTTCAATTGAGAGTACAAAATGCGGTAACTTATGATAGTATGAAAAATCAAACGTCTTGTGGCGTACGGATTTTATTAACAGAGCAACAAGGATCTTTTGGCTTGTGGCCAAAATCGAAACTAACGCTGTCATCAGGTGAAATATCACTTTATCACAGGAGCAGAGTTGCCATTTTCTATGAGATTTACTTCGGAAGGCACGTTAAGCCGTTGGTCCCGGTTACCACTTAATGTGGTAGTCGTTAAGCCGAGTTGGAAGCCTTAAAGGCGGCTTGATAAGTTCCAACAGCAGGTGGCCACAAACCTGCATCCACCAATCCGCACTGGGTCCGCGTGGTGGAGTATGACCTAATCTCTCTCACCTCGATTTGTGAGAGAAGGCCTTTGACCAGCAGTGGGCAGTATAGGCTGATATTATTATGAGATATACTCAAGTTCCGTTTTTTATTAGTAACCGTGCAGACCCACCTCTTGAAATATCACCTTATAATTAGGAAAATTTTACTAAATAGTATAAGTATCAGTATGCTTTAACGGAGAAGGAAAACATCGTGAGGACCTGTATGCCTAAGAGTTTCTCGAAGGTGTGTGAAGTTCGCCTACCCGCACTGGGCCAACGTTCTGGACTATGGCCTAAACCCTCAGTTTGAGAGGAGGCCCGTGCACAATGGTGGGACAGTATCTTAACAGGGCTAATATTATTATTATTATTTTGTAGGGACACATTTAAGTTTTGTACTACCAAATAAGTCAGTACGCGCCGGCTTTGGTCGGACACTAATAATATGTAATGCATGTCACTGTTCACTCACCACATAGGGCTCCACCAAGACCGTGGTCTCCCAGGCCAGCCTCTGTTCCTGCTCGATGTTGTACCCGATATAGCACAATTTCTCCTTCATCATGCGAACCGTCTCGAAGTCAGCCGAGTGGTTGAACGCGTAGCCGCGTAGTAGAAGCAACTGGGGAAGAAATAATGTATAATGTAAAAATACACATTTTTTATAAACTTTTATTTAACTTGCACAGGTTGTATGTCTGTCTGTCTGTCTTTTCGGTTTAAATCTTGTGATTCATTATTCGAGCAGTTGAGGTTATCCGATTAAGCTGAAATTTGGCATACGTATGTGAGTTCGATGACAATGCAATAAAATGGCACCATGGAGCTGATCTGAGGATAGAGTTGAAAGGTGGCCATGGGAACATAACCAATATATAACATAACACACTCGTGTTTAGGCTTGTTGGATCAGTATTGACAAGTACTATACAGCCAGACGCTGTTCAGGGTTTGATGATGGAACTGAAATGTGACCAACGGAACTTCTCAACTACTCAACGTAACCCCGCCGTGTTTGGGCTCGTTGGTTTTGTCTTGACTAGTATTATGAACCCAGGTGGTGTCCAGGGCCATATGATAGGGCCAAAAGGGGGCTATAGAAACTCCTCAAATAAGCTAGACATCTCCGTAGTGTTTATGCTATAAAAGCTTGTTCTTAAGAAGATCATTTATAAATTAAAATGAGGAGATTGAAGTTAAGAGTTTGGAATCGGTATGATGGGCTAGACGCTTCTCCTCGTGCGGCAACTCTGCGTAACATGCCGGAACACGACTGGATCGCTTGGCGGCATGACTTTGCTGGGAGAGTGGTGACCACCCAGGGCCGTAGCCTACCATAAGCGTAGGTACTCGTTTAACACACCACATACCCAGTGAATTCTACGGACGTGAGCAACTTCGGCCCCAAATTATTATGTATCATGTGTTCTTTGTGACTATGTCAGGCAATTTGCTTAATTGCAGATCTCTTCTATTAATTAAGTAAAGCCCGGAAACATGTTCGCAGTTTCAATAAATAAACTCGATCGGTCGCCAGCGTCCGATGTCAACTTCAAAAAATCAACATCAGCATCCAGCATCAAAAGCGGGGAAAGGTTCGGAAAATCACGAAATATCACAAGGGGGAAGGGGGGGTGTAGTGAGATATCACTTGTCATTATTTTTTCGTTGAACGCGCGATTCCTAAACCTGCTGGTTGGAGCTGACTCCACAATAAATAATACGAACTAACCTTTATAAGGTACCTGGTGATGTCACGGCCAGCGATATCCAGTCTTCTGGTGAGGTGAGGCAGAGAGAACTCTTCGTAAACCGGACATATGTGGGTCACGCCATCACCTGGTCAATGATGGAATCCATATTATTTAGTCATACGGCAATACTTATCGATAGTAAGAGAAAGACGTGTGTGTGTGTGTGTGTGAACGATCTACGCTGTTGGCCGCGGGGCCTTTACGGCTTCACCGGATAAGAGAGCGAGCCAGAAGGGCGAGAGGGCAACTAGGAGGAACGGCCTCGGCTTGGGCAGTAGCTATGGGGGGGGGCGTATACTAGGTGTCTCGCCGTGGTGCTCTGCACCGGCCGGCGGGCAAGGGATTCTTTGACTTCGCCGGTGAGGTCGGTATCTGATTCTGTGTGCGGTATCTGTATCCGAAAGAAGGGATGCAAGGGCATCAAGAGGGTCGGTGAGCACATGCCGCATCTATCGACTTAGGATGCGGCAATCAATATCGCACCTTCAGAACGGTATAGACTAGAGATGGGTCGTATTAGGTAAATCAGGTACTAAGTACACCTGTTCCTAGTCTGCATAAATACCTAATCCACCTAATCTCAATGATCTCATACACATACCGTTCCTTAGTGATCTTAATCCGCCTATTCTATATCAAATCCTGATATAGTATTATCGATATTTGAATTAATTGAATGTTAAATTGTTGTTTTAGTTAAGAACGGGTGCAGTCATAATAACACTTTCAAGAAAATGAAGTTTCAAAATGGAATCAAAATTATTTTTTTTTGATTAGATTAGATATTTCTGCACGAAATTGGTTGAATAAACTAATACTTGTTTTCTATTTTATCATTTAATGATATATATGTGATGAATTGGTATCTTCATACTTTTTACAGGCTTAGGACTGTTAACTTACGAATGTATGAAGTTTTGAGTCTTGCGATATTAAATATTCCGCAAAAGTTCAGCGTTCGCAAGATGGCGTATTTAAAAGATTTCAATTCATTATATTTACATTTGTTTTATATCAATACGCGTTGTATAGCGCTGTCTCGCTCCCTTGCACGTAAGCGGGATAGCAAAGCGATAAGCACATGAGTGAGTGAGAGAGCGCGGGAACAGGTGTGAGTGAGCGTGCTAAACGGGCTAAATATTAGGTGGATTAGGTATTGTCAGAATTGGATTAGGTGCCGCCTATTCTCGTAAAATACCTGTGCTTTGGATCTGTTCTAATAAATACGACTCACCTCTAGTATAGACATGACTCAAAAATCAAAAAAGTCGAGTTACGATCATAGAGGGCCATTAAAAGTTACGCTCTATCTGGAGAATATTAAAACAGCGACTATAGTAGAATTATGATATACGATACATCGGTCTCTTTTACGTTCCCTCCGTCTACCCGCACCGCTCGGTTCTGATTATTTTTCCAAATACTTGATTTTTTGAGATAAGTCACTACTGTTCTGAAGGTGCGATGTAATTAACTCCAAAACCTTAAGACACTGCAAGACCTCAAGACACTGTGAGCTCATTCTGCGTAGATTGGAGCAACAATAATAATTCAGATGTTTGAAGGCTGTGTGTGCTGTGTACTGTGCCTTTTGGGACGTCAAAACCCTTAGTCCCTCACTCGACACATCGGAAACTTTAAAATCAAAAATATACCGCGATAACATCGTTTTATTTTTCACAAAGAAATAACTTTGACGATGACTTGTTTAAGGCCTTTTTCTTGAATATAATAGCATACCTGAATCGACGACGACGCCAGAGATAAGACCTTGCGCGTACAACGTGAGAACTGCTTGGATAGCAATGTAGGCGCTGTCGAACTCGTACTTCTCAAACATCACCTGCACAGGAATAATATGATATATTAACTTAGACCCACCTGATAACCAACCTACATTTGTCTCCAATACTCCGCAACAAAAATTGATGAAAAAGTTTGTAAAAAAAATATTGTTACGTTTGCGGGGGTAATTAAATGCCTAATACCGTGCGAAGTACTTTATTAGGCTCTGTACACACAAAACAGTACGTCGAATAATACTCTCAGAATACTCCCGTTAGTACCCAAATACTGCTTCCGTCGCTAAGTCACTCGAAGTATCCGTATATCCTTGTTAAAGTCGCCGGAGTCGCTTGTTCTCCGATTTAATCACTATCGCTTCCGAGAAGAGACTGTGTCCGTCCCCGCGCTCTGTGTTCCTTTTATACTTGTATGAAAGTTCTAGAACGGACGCGAACCCTCTAAGTACATCGATAGAAGTACATCGAACAATAGCCGGCGCGGCCCACAAAGCGGTATTATTATTACATAACTATTTGTATGTGAACAAATAGGTACTTGTATACCGCTACCGCGCGCCGGCGATAATTAAAGGGGAGGAACCTTCTAGACGTTTCAGCACTTAAGCGCGGATTCTAGAGCTTTCTAGACAGATCGTCAGAAGACCTAATGGTGTGTAATGCGTTTTAGTATCGACATCCCCCGCTAAAGGATTTTCAAGATATCGGGGTACGTTCAGGTCGTAAAAATATTTTAAAAGAGTGACCCTAGAGTTTCTAGCCGTTCTTCTCCACAGGAATGACATTCCGAAGTGGTGGTAGAGTCTGCTACTTTTCATTCATAAATACTCATATTCATTCATAAATACTATAGTGGTTTACATGAATAAAAAATATTCTGACTCTGATTCTATTGTAGTACCTAGAAGCAGATCTACTATACAAACAACTTAAAAGCAGTTCAACATAAAGTCGATATTTCATTGTATAATGACCCGTTGCTGTCCTGTTTGATGAGTTACTTAAATATAATATTTTTACATATATAGGGTTGTGACAGCTCTGAGTGCCAAACGAAATTATTATTTAATTCAATGGTGTTAGGGCATAAAAACATAATTATAGAAACCGGTCATACCTCTTATTGCCATTGAGTAAAGTATAATTTTCTTTGACACTTACAACTGTCACAATACCCTCCTTATATGAAAAATACTATAGTTAATTAATAACACGAAGCAAAAACGAAGAGGAGATGGCAATATTAGATATCCCTATGCAATCAAGCGTGTCACTGCGCGGGGTGAAGAGGACGTTACACCCCGCCCACTTCTGTATTTGCAGATGGCAAGCTGAGAATGACAGATTGATGTAATCGACCCCCACTGCGATGACGTTAGGGCCTAGTTGGAAGACACAGCCCACAGTGGCTTAGACCGTCTCCTCTGTATAGTTCCTTCATGCGAGAGACAAATAAATATCCAAAATAAGCGAAAAATCGCATCTACTTGTAGTATTTAGACTTGTGAGGTAGTAGCGGATTGAAACGCTCAAAGACGATTATTAATCAGTTTTTATGACCATGGTTATAAGTGCTCTACACTCACTATCTGCTTCTTGAGTGAGTGATGGACCTCCCAACACCCAAGGAGTCCGTTCCCCAGTCGTTAAATTATAGGGATTGCTTTTCTTATTTCTATATCCCCAAGATTGGAGAAGCATAGATGTATTGGGTACGCCCACATAACATTGATAATATAAGATTCTAATGTAATGGGGTGCAAGCCTATTTGCCAGGTACATTTTTACACTCTAGACTGCTGCTGAGAAGTTTTTGATAGAATATACCACCAAGACCTTTGGATTGCCAGCGACACAATGTGTGACAAGACCGGAGAGACACTTTTATTATATTTCTCTTCAATATGATATTTAGGTCTATCTTCTGGTTTACATTAAGTCTAATGACACAGAGGTTTATGCGCAGATGGGCTGCTTGCTATATAAATAAATTATTGACAATTGTTCGAAATTATTATATTTAATGGAAATCTATTTTATTATTCAATTTATTATGTTTTCTTTTTAAATATTATTATTGTTTTATTTCTTCTTCTTATGTTTTATTTTTAATGTCTATTGAATTTAATTTGTAATTATTATAAAAATAATCAATGTTAATTACGCTACTAAATTGGGAATTCCTGTAATGGTAGCTGTACAAATGTGTGAGAAATTCCTTGGACAAGTGAAATACTAACTACGGTTAGGTTAGGTTAACAAAAAAAAGCTGGGGGGACTACTCGTTGCCTGCACACAATAGCCGGCCCTCGATAAGAATATGCGAGTCATGTGCTCCCATCACGCTCCTCAAAAAGATAGCGTGCGGGGAGTGACTCCGCTATGAGTAAAGATCCACAAAAATGGACAGTCGCTGGCGGGTCGCGGTTGGTTGCTCACGCGTTCCCTAAACCCGCCCCAGCCACAGCGACAAGCTGGAGCACCTGGAGGAGTCCTGGCAGTTACTTGAATTGGAGCAGGTATCCTATGTAGGATTTCCCTCAACTAACAGAAAACTAACCTCAATCATTTTCTCCCGGTTCTTGGTGGGATTCATGGGTGGTTCCGTGAGCAATATCTTGGTCTCCCGAGGGTCTATATTCATCTTGCTGGGACCAAACGTGTAATCCCACACGTGGCACATGTCCTCCCAGTTCCTGACCACCTGGATATGAGAAAAATGTTATAAAAATCGTCCGAGGTCGCTACTTGATGAGCTGATGCCTTAACGGCCATCAGTTCTATGAGCTAAGTACTGCCTTGTAAGTCTAGTAGCGCATGGTGAAGTGGCAATCACGAGGTCCTGGGTTACCGGCCGGAGCAGAGCACCACGGCAAGACACCTACGCCCTACGCCATAGCGACTGCCCAAGCCGAGGCCGATACTCCTTGAGGCCCCCCGAGCTAGTTGCCCCCTGGTTTTTCGGGCTATGTGTAGTTGTTGCACGCTCGCCATCTAGCCCAGTGAAGTTGTAAAGGCCCCGAGGCCAACCACGCCAACACATAAAAAAATACTAAGTCGGACAAAATTGGAGATTTTCTATTAAAATAAATTGTCAATAGCAGTCCAGTGTGAAATATTGTTGCGCCCAAATTTGTTGCCATTCTTTACCCTAAGTTTTATCCCCAACTTTACCTTCCCAACGAAAATAACAAAAATACTCACCCCATTTTCCATCGGATAGCTAACTTCAAGCATAGACCGGAGTTTCGAAGCTTCATCTCCGACCATCAAATCCTGTAAACATCAAACCAACAAAAGTTGGAGTACACTTAAAAAAAAACTATAATTAAACAGGCACACTGGTTATAAGTTTAGTAAATTATATCTGAAAAACGCCACAAAAATCATAAAGAAAGCTTTACGATACAAAAAGTTATTCAAATTATATATAAAGCCATTCTTAGAGCATAAATTATCATGTTCATTTTAAGTACAATTAATATCGAAATTATAGCACCTTTTATGTACAAACATATTTGAAAGGAAAAAGTTAAAAACCTAAACTGACAGACTATATGGAGGGAATACCTCCGCTCACCCACAGTATTCAGACATTTTATTTAAATATTGGGGACCACATTTAATAAAAATAATATATGGTCTGCAATATTTAAATACTTCATTTAAATTTAGGAAAACATACAGCATTATTATTGCATAAAAATGTTAGAACTCTTGTTAAACCTATACCTATATAATAATAATAATATCAGCCTACACTGCCCACTGCTGGACAAAGGCCTTGTCTCACAAATCGGGGTGAGAGAGATTAAGTCATACTCCACCACGCGGACCCAGTGCGAATTGATGGAGGCAGGTTTGTGGCCACCTGCTGTTGGAACTTATCAAGCCGCCTTTAAGGCTTCCAACTCGGCTTAACGACTACCACATTAAGTGGTAGCCGGGACCAACGACTTAACGTGCCTTCTGAAGCACGGAGACGCTCGAATATGAAAATGCCACAAACGGTCACCCATCTCGGGCCGACCGAGTCGAACGCTGCTTAACCTTGGTAATCGTTAAGAACACCGCGGTCGCACAGCGCTACGAGCGCCTATACCTATAATGCTTCCCAAATAAACCAAGTTTTATTGTTAAGAACTGTTTGTTTCCTAACCAAATGAATATGATAATGAGGGAAGAACTACTTCAAGGATTTTTATTCCATTTTGGGTTTAAAGAATTTATTCTCATAAAAACATTAAGTTCTTTTATAATGAGATACAATTATCGTAAATAGGTACTGATTTTTTTGTGTTAGCGTTAAATAAGGTTACTTGAGTTATTCAAAGAGTCTGGACGTATGTTTTAAGTTTGTATGTCTTAATATCCTTGCAATCCTTGCAATAGATAGACTGATTAATGAGTAAGGTTTACATATTTAAACTTTAAATAATATATGCAAATTGTGCTAACCATGTGACGCTTAAGTAAGTCGCTAGTATAGTAATCATGCAATCCTGATATCCTTCAAAAGCTAATACAAAATATTTTTCACTAGGAAATTGTTTACTTAAGAAGCAAAAAAGTTTCTACAGAAAACTACAATTTCTAAGTTTGTGAGTTCAGCAGTTTCAGTATTGAGTGCATAGTTTTTTCCTGAAACTTTACCTGAACGACTTCTGGGTCAAATGCCTGGTTTGCATGAAATCATATTCAAATATAGTTCATAATTTAGAATTTTCTTAATAATTTCAAAGAAGTCACTGTTAAAGCGCCACATGAAGAGGTGCTACAGTAGAGCTCTCAGTGGGAAAACCAAGCCGCTAACCGATCGGAGTGGACAACGAGCAGTTTTAAAAGTTATGCTGCACAAACCTTATCGCTTTCCAACTGATGAGCTATATGCAGAGGCGTCTATTCTTAGTGTCCGCAAAATATACATTACTAATGTCACTACTAAGATTCATATAAAGACTTCACAAAGAGACGACCTAGAAATGCTAAAAAGTAAGCGAAATTTTAGGGTACCGACTGTAGCTGTTAACTCTACTTTTGCTCAACGTCATCCAAGTTTCCTTCACTCACATATTTACAACATAATAAACAAAAACCACAACATCAGGAACGCTACAAACTATCAAATAAAACATATACTCAAAAAATGGCTTATTACTTTGACCTACACACAAACAGAAAATTTGTTAACCATTAGTAGATAAATCTATCACTTGGGTTTTGTACACACACATACACACACAAGCACACACACACACACACACAAACACGCACACACACACACAGGCAAAATTGTGTATTTACGCTACATGTTTCTGTATATTTTAATAATTTTCTTTATACTCTCTTTCTTTTTTTTTTATTGTTTTTAGCTGTAAGAATGTTCTATAATCTCAGATAACTTGTTATGACAACCCACTATATGTATATGAAGCACGGTGCCCAAGATACAGGCTTAGCCTAGTTTGGGACCGACGGTAACCTCATTTGTATGTATTTTTATTGGCAAATAAAGAATTTATTTATTTATTTATTTATTTATTAACTTTGGTTAAATCTAAAGTCCGTAACTTTGAAACTCAGTGACGCGCTTACCTTGACAAAAAGCGCATCAATTGAAAGCCCGACCACCGGTGGCGATCAATTATTCCTTTATTAACGGTGTGCTCATATGCCCGCAATGTGCGAGAAACTTTACTAAGAAGATTGGCTACATTAGCCACATGCGAGCGCACGATCGTCAGCAATAACGGAGTTGATGCAGTCACTATGACCGAAATCGGTCTGGATCGCATCATCATCACCTAATTTATGTTTTAACTTTGTGTCCCACTGCTGGGCAAAGCTCTCTTCCTACAATTCTATCCTAGGCCTATGCCATCATTGTTTCCCGAAGACCTTAAATGGATATTGGCCTAAATGGGTATTCTTTCAGGCTGATAGGCATTGAGGTCACCGATTTTCGGCCACCATGATGTAGATGTCTTTTTTCTGGGACCCGATATTCGGTACATATTTTAGGCCACCTGTCATAGTTACTTATTGTTGCTATCAAATCAATATCAGCTATGTGCAAAAAGTATAACTTGTCTAACTTAACTTGAAAGAATGTCAGAAGAAAGAATGACAAAACAGATATACAGTGCGAAAGTGGAAGGATGTAGGTACCGGGGAAGACCTAGACTATCTTACCACGACCAAATAGACCGAGTTTTACCTGAAGGACAAGTCAAGAGTCTCCATAACCGGCGAGCGTGTATGAGAGTGGAGGAAGCCAAAGAGGCATGTAAGGAAAGAACTTGTTGGAACTTTGTACTCTCTGCCTATCCCGCAAGGGATCTGGCGTGATGATATGGTAGTAGTAGTATAACTTTGAGATATTAAATAAAATATTCCCCTGTAAAATTATAAAGGCAGATGTTTTAAGCATAAATATGCTTCAAAAATGTGCCTTCATAATTTTACAGGAGAATATTGTTTGTCAAAGTAATATCTGGTATGTGCACTCTTTGGAGATTTTGACTATTATAATTATGACTGTTTATTAACCAAATTTTCGCATAAAAAGACTGCTATGTGACTAAGCATTACAGGATGATCTTTGGTTGTTATATTTATACCTAGCTTCCAGTAAAGATATTTATTTACAATTTACATGATAATATTTTGATAAATCATATTATACATCACTTCCACAATTTCATGCTTTTAATAGAACACTATAAAACAAGTTATTTTAAAACTCATGCTAATATTTATCTTAACTTACGCCAATACAAACATCCTGTAACATATTGAAATATATCTCAAATATTTGTTTAAAATAACAGAATAAATATACAAAAATAAACATATGCTACTGTATCAAAAGGAAACTTTTTATCAAGATAATAAAATAATAAATAATATTAGCCCCATTAAGAAACTCCCACTGTCTGGCACAGGCCTACTCTCAAACTGAGAGGCTTTAGACCATAGTCTATCACGCTGGCCCAATGCAGGTTGGCAAATTTGAATCATGTATTTTATTTTGCTCTCCTGATAAATTTAAGTCAACTTTGAATGTGTAACCCCAAATAACATACCCAAATTAGCATAATAAACAATTTGAATGAATCCTAACAATGCCCCTCTACTAACTCAAACTCAAATAATTTATTTTGTATAAGCCCTGCGGGGGCTTACAAATAGTCAATGTACATTTTTTAAAAATCTAATTAAACAAGTAATCTATCACCGGATCGGAACGCGGCCTCCACTGAGAAGATCCGGCGAAGAAACTCAGCGGGCTTGTCTTTTTTATTTACTTCTTTCTTTGCTTTTTTAACCGACTTCAAAAAGGAGGAGGTTCTATGTTCGGTTGTACGTATGCTTTTTTTTTTTTTTTTTTATGTATGTTCAGCGATATTTCCGTCAATTGTGGACCCATTTTGATATTTTTTTTTGCATTGGGTTCAGATATCTCCAAGGTGGTCCCATATTAATTTTATTGACATTGGACCTTGTACTTAGAAGATACACCAGGGAACTCCTTAACGACAAACAATAGGCATGTGTAAATTGAGATATTATGGGTATTACGTCAATCCTATAGGTACCCTACTATAGAATAATTCACTGGTCACTTAAAATTGTAAAATAAAAATCTTTTATAAAAAAAGGTAAACCGACTTCAAAAAGCAAAAAAATAAATATTTGAAGTCCGTGCCAAGTAACCGACTGCACCAACCAGCACCGACTTCAAATATTTATTTTTTTGCTTTTTGAAGTCGGTTTACCTTTTTTTATAAAACATTTTTTTTTATTCATATTGTGTGGATACAATGTTTTGGTTACAATTAAATAGTTTATGACCTAGCTCCAGTGTGATGCCTTATGAGCGAGATATGAATCTAATGTTATCTGTAAAGAGCGTCTAAAGGATTCCAGATGGACCAGTCCCCACAAGCAGCACCCGTTCACGAGTATGACTGCTGGAACAGCCATCATTCCCATCCATCACTAGCTAAAGGTCTCTCGCTATCTCTGGACAATCTTTTTGAAATGCATCTATCATGCCAACATTTCTTAGGCCTGCACTGATGTCTAAGCCCATCTGCAGGCACCAATTTCATGAAGATATAGCATATCTTGCAGGTTGCATTAGACAAACACTATCAATGACAAAATACCATAGTTCAGACGTTTATTAAACTTTAAATCTTTTTAAGGTTCTTATAACTTTCAGTACAAAACACTACCAGTCCTTCAATATCTCAATTAACTACATATGTTTTAAACAGTAATCTTCTTTAGTCTAAACACGGTAAAGCCCAAGGCAGACCAGAACCAGATACCGTTCCAATTATACAGGAAGTTGGAGATGTTTCTTCCGATTTCTGCAGATTATCAAATTTACCCCAGATTCTAAAATACTAGTCTATAAATAATAAAATTTTGTATGCCCAGCCGGCAACAGCACCTGGGACACGCCAATACAACGGTCACGATTGACTGAATACTTATGCAAAGTTTTTAACACAAGGAATACGTGAACATACCTTGACATCTATGTCTCCGATTTTGTTCTCAGCCCTGATGATTGGCCGGCCCACCATCGACGGGAATATGAAAGCAGGGAAGTTGCTTCCAGCATATCCACACTTCACAAACTAAAACCGACATTATTTCATGAGGAAAACGATGATTCAGTCGCTTATCAAAATCATAATTTTATATCGAATTTTCATTGAAACTTACACCTGTGCCGTTGTCGCAAACGATCACTTTTCTTCCTTTCTCGTCCATTTTCAATAAATCAATGTGTTTTTAATTAATTTTAGACTTTTTTCTGAAATATTTATCAATAAATAACCAATGTCCAGGCCCCCCGCACTTCTGAACCAGTTTTTTTACTGAATGACAAATCGACGTGTTACGATACACTGTATAATAAGCGATATATCTAAGAAATAAAGTGTATTTTGCCACAACAGGAAATATATCCGGTATTTGACACACCTTATTAATCGGTTTTGGCATACTAGTCTTTTTATACTTACTTTTTAATTATTATAATTTACATTTCACGTGGTATTACACATAGACACGCAAAAAGGTATTGCATAGGACCTGTGGATCTAGATCGTGCTTAATATAAAAATGTGTTGAAAATAAGAAACGTATTGCTTTAAAATTAAAGAGCTAGTACGTAGGGCAAGCCGTTAAGATTAGCAAGCTGGAGTGGCAATGGGCGGGCCACATAGCGCGAAGATCGGACGGGCGTTGGGGCAGAAAGACTCTTATTTCGACTAATAATGTGTAATGTTGGTGGAATATTAACCATTATGTGGTCTTATATGTGCATGAGTGAAGGTAATTGGAATAAAGTGATAAAACGTGCCTTTTCAACTTCCCTCAAAACGGCCGTCGCAATTAGTATGTCTAATGTAGCCGCGTGGTTCCCGGCTTAGAATAGGACCAACCCATCTCATCCCATCGGGCGTCCCATCGTCGTACAAGGCGACTAAGGGAAAACTAGGGAATGGGCAGCAGCGTTCTCTTAACACTTCTGCGATCAAAAACTGCGCACGCCAACCCGCCTGCCAAGCGTGGCGAGTATGGCAAATCCCCCCTTTGGGGAGGCCTATGTTCAACAGTGGACAAGTATGGGCTGAGATGATGATGAATTAGTATGTAAAGTATCCACCGCTTTACTATCCAGGGTGGGGTCCTTCATTAATTTTTTATTATCATCGTTATCATCAAATTTATCGGGGAGTCAAATTAATTAAAACAAACACGAATATATATCTCACTGGACACTGGCAAAATACACTTATAATTAGTGTGAAGTCATAACTTGAAGAACCACAACTGTCACTGTCAATGACCCAATGTCATTTTGGAATAACATGCTTTTGGTTCACGTGTTTTTGTTTTCGAATAAATCTATTTCATAGAAATAAGCGAAAAATGAAGCACAAGAGATTCGAAGAGAACATATTAGTTGACGAAGCGTACACTAATTACGGTAAACCCGACATAAATGCCGACGAAAAGAAAGGTCAGGGTATCGCAAAGCATTTCGCTGAATCTTTGGAATATGAAGACAGGAAGAAATGGTATCATCAGGTACTTTTGATTATTCAAATTATATTCCCATCAATATCCCCAAAGCAATGGTCTAAAATGTTTATTACACAATTTTTTCTTTCACATTTTTTTTATTGAACCCTAGTCATCGTTCAACCCCAATCTCACATGCTGGAAAATGATGATGGTGCCAAAGATGTGGCTCACTGACTCAATAGTAGCCTATTCCCTCTAAAATAGGTTAAGTAGATGTAAGTTGAGATTGGAGGAAGCCAGTGAGATCTGTACAGAAAGAACCTGCTCAAACTTTGTTTTCTCTGCTTACCCTGCAAGGATTCTGGCGTGATGATATGGATAGATAGATATAGATAGAAGTTAGACAGTTCTTAATCTGTATTATGAAGCTAGGCCCACCTCTTCTTACGTTTCTTATACAAAATTTAAATATATAAAAACCCAAACCTTAATTTCCACATTCTTCATTCTACAAACACACACTGTCACGCCTTTATTCTCCGAGCGGAGGTGGTAGAGGTGTAATGAGTACACCCACGTTTCGCCCACGATGTTCGGTCCCATGTAATAGGGGGCGAGACTATTGCCATATACCGAGCACAATTGCAGGCTCCGGACTCCAAACTGGAAATTTTTTCATTAGAAAAAGCTACATTTGTTTGACCTAGGATTTGAACCCAGGACCTCGTGATCACAAAGCGATGTGCTTTGCCACTAGACCAAGGAGGCAGTTATTCTATAAGCAATAATGCTACATCAACAGGTTTACCACTTACCACAGATGAAGAATATTGAAGAGCACGAAGTGCATAATGTTATCTACAATCTAGTAACTTTTCAATATAGAGCTTAGAAAGAAAAAGTTTAGAGTAACTGTCACGCCTATATTCCCCAAGCGGGGGTGGCAGAGGTGTACTGAGTACACCCACGTACTGGGAAGTTTTCGTTAGAAAAACTACTCTTGTCCGACCTAGGATTTGAACCCAGGACCTCGTGATTACAAAGCAATGCACTTTGCCACTAGACCAACGAGGCAGTCATAGTTGCCATTTTGTATTATGTACCAATTTTGATGGAGCAGAGTGACTACGGCCAGCCTGTATTACAAAACGTAAAATAGCTGTAAATCTAGTTTAAAAACTGATTTTTGTACTAAAAGGTTAGTTTTAAAACGAAATTCACAACTGATTTTTGTTCTGTAATATGGACCTTATGAAAAAATTACTCTTTAGTTCATGAGGGAGAGAGATCACGCAAGGGATCTGGCATGATGACATAGATAGATGAAGTTCCTTGTATTCAGTAAGATAGGGTAAAAAAGTAATTAATCACTATTTTTTGGAAGACTTTTTGTGCATTTAGGCTTTATAGCAGCATTGTAAGCTATTCATAGTTCTCTGATTATGTTTCAAGAGTGGACTAGAATAATGCACGGGGTAATGAATAATCAACCAACAAATTACTCTCAATTTGATCTAATGAGACATTATATTTTAGATACCTGAAGAGCCATCAACAGTATCAAAGTCGCTGACACAAGCACAGATTGAAGAAATGCGGAAGGAAGCCAGCAGTTCACTTCATGGCGACACACTGGCTTATAAAACAAGTAATTAAATTAGATTACTTTATTTTGTACTAGCAATTTACTATTCTATTATACATACACTCACGCCTTTATCCCACTGGGGTAGGCAGAGACTAAAACAGGTTGATGAATCATCTTCGTAGTGGAATTGGAGGTGAGTAAGGAAAGGCAATGGATTATGAATGCTTTATTAGCTCTTACAAGAAAAAAATGTTTTTTTCTACCCAAGTGACGTCAAGGTTGCCTAGTAACTTACTTATTAGTTACAGTTTGTATAACAGGTCATAATATTGCTATGTTAAGGCTAATAATAGGTTTCATTAAATACCAGTTAGTATGTTGTGTTGGTTTACACCAATTACTCAAGAAGAAAACAAAATTGAGAAGTATGTAAAAAAAAAACAAACAAAGTAAGCGTGGAAGTATATAAGGTATCTTTAACTAAAAGTGACATACATTATTATATACAACATGTCATTTAAATAACTTAAGACTTAGATACCCCAATTAGCCTTGCAGGTTTTTTACAAAAAACGATGTTCCAGTTTTAATAAGGTGATTACCATTTATATATATATATATAGATATATATATATATATATATAAGCGTAAGGTAGGACGGCCCCCAGCTAGATGGACCGACGACCTCAAAAAGGTCGCTGGGACAGACTGGATGCGGAAGGCGGAGGACCGTGTGCAATGGCGCGTGTTAATAGAGGCCTATGTCCAGCAGTGGACTGCGATAGGCTGATTGATTGATTGATTGATATATATATAATCAGCTAGGTGATAGGCATTGCTATATAACATGCGACATAGAAATAAATTGGATCAACCGCAATTTCGTCTGTCTAAAATTCACACGTCTTTCATGGGGTACTGTGTTAGATTTTATAATAAAATTACACTTGACGTCACTCAACTTAGTGAAAATAAATTCTAATCCTGTATTAAACGTACGCTCTGCAAGCGAGCTTACTATACTCTTAATGATTATTTAAAAGATAAAAATGCTTGGATAGGTGATGTTCCAGCTCCACCAGAATGTAGATAACATGTTCAGCTATAATAAGCAATAATAATTTATTTATTATTCCCTCTCTTCCTTCTAGTAGTTAAATAAAATTTATCATTTTTCTTCCTCATTTCTTTATCTGTAAATGAGAGAACCATGTAGCCATTCACATGAATAATAACTTGGTTAATTTAATTTAGACTCACCTGATACTACATTGTTCTCCCATACCCCACAACAAAATGTAGATGGAAAAATTGCAAAAATATTGTTTTAAAAGAGTAACCGTGGAGTTTCTTGCCCTTCTTCTCCACAGGAATGACATTCCGAAGTGGTGGTAGAGTCTTTGTTACTATTTTGACGATTCATAAATACTGTAATGGTTTACATGAATAAAAAATATTCTGATTCTGATATATATATCTATCTATCTATCTATCTATAACCTCACGCCAGATCCCTTGCGGGGTAGGCAGAGAGTACAGAGTTCCAACAGGTTCTTTCCTTACATACCTCTCTGGCTTCCTCGACTCTCATAGTTTGTGTCATACACGCTCGCCGGTTACGGAGACTCTTGACTTTTCCATCAGATAAGACTCGGTTTATTTGGTCGTGGTAAGATAGTCTAGGTCTTCCCTGGTACCTGCATCCTTCCACTTTCACATTGTATATCTGTTTTGTCATTCTTTCCTCTGGCATTCTTTCTATATGCCCGAACCAACGGAGCATGCCCTTTCTCATCTTTACACCGATACTATCTTTTATACCTTTTATACCTACTCGCTGTCTTATATATATATATATATATATATATATATATATATATATATATATATATATATATATTCAATAGGGATGATGTTCACCACACAACATGCCAATGTATCTCACGGAGTAAAAATAGGCGGCTGAGTGCCACATTGGTATTCTATTATATACTTCAAATTTTGAAATCCATCAGGGAAAGGTAGGTGTACGCCTCTGCCATCCGTAACGGTGTTTAAAATCCTTGTTGTGGTAGCCTTAAGGGCCTATGGCGATCGATCATTCATCGACTAGGAGATTGACAGTTATGCAATTACATAACAAAAGAATAATAAGAGATGGATATATTGAGTGCGCACTCAGAAGTAAACAGAATAAGTCCAAAAACCAATTTATTTATTTTCTAAAATAAATACACCATGTAATTAAAAAACTGCTTTACAAGAACTTTGCTGCAATTATATGCTATGTTTTTAAGTGAATTCTATTGTTGAGTTCTTAAGCATTTTGCATTGGAATCAGAAAATGTGAAGCCAAAGATATGACTAGATTTTTTTCCTATTGAGAAAATTTCGTTTAATCATGTATTCTTTTTACCAGATTCTAAAATATACATTCAAAAATCATATTTCGAAATATAAAGTCTCTAATCCATATAATTCTTAAAGTACGTGGAGTAAAAAAACACATTTTTTTCGGTTAAGGAATATACAGCTTACCCTTAAGCTATTATTTAACCCTTAAGCTTATTCCTTGTGTGTGTGTGTGTGTGAATGATCTACGCTGTTGGCCGCGGGGCCTTTACAGCTTCATCGGACAAGAGGGCGAGCGTGCTACCACTATGCTCGGCTCGAGCGTAGTGGTAGCACGCTCGAGCCAGAAGGGCAAGGGTGCAACTAGCTCATGGGCGCCTCAAGGAGGAACAGCCTCGGCTTGGGCAGTCGCTATGGGGGTGTATACTAGGTGTTTCGCCTTGCGGGCAAGGGATTCTTTGACCTCGGTGGCGAGGTCAGTGTCTAATTATCAATATAATATGATTTATAATTTATCTTAATCAATGCACCATACCACCATGTTAGAGCAATGGTCAATGAATGACAGATCAGTTTAGTGTAATAGCCTCCAACAATCAACATTGAATGTTCTATAATTTATTTTCATTAATACTATTGATTTAAATTGATTGTATAGGTAGGAATCTTTAGACATATACTATCCTATTTCAGAAGCAAACAGGAGTGGATCATCAGATCATCAGTGGGCTAAAACATTGCTGAATAAAGGAGCCATTGGTGACAGAGTAGCAGCAGCCACGATACTTATACAGGTAAAGTTAGATCACAAGTATATTAGGAAAAGAGGCGCTAGTAGCGCTGTGCGACCGCGGTGTTCTTTCCGATCACCAACGTTAAGCAACGTTCGACTCGGTTGGCCCGAGATGGGTGACCTTTTGTGGCACTTTCAAATTCGAGCGTCTCCGTGCTTCGGAAGGCACGTTAAGCCGTTGGTCCCGGCTACCACTTAATGTGGGAGTCGTTAAGCCGAGTTGGAAACCTTAAAGGCGGCTTGATAAGTTCCAACAGCAGGTGGCCACAAACCTGCCTCCACCGCACCGCACTGGGTCCGCGTGGTGGAGTATGACCTAATCTCTCTCAGCTCGATTTGTGAGAGAAGGCCTTTGTCCAGCTGTGGACAGTATAGGCTGATATTATTATTATTATACTAGGAAATAAGATAATAATGATTATTCAGGGGTAGTTTGTAGTAGTGTTGTAAAAATGAGCGCTGAGGCACGATGAAAATTCGAGCGTTTAAGCGCCGACTCTAGCGTTTTTACAACACTGATGGACTATTAACCGCAGTCGTTAAGAGCTTAAGCCACTCCGACCACTGTGTCTAATAGTCGCGGGTACGATTCCCGCACGGGACAAATCTTTTTGTGACCCACAATTATTTGTTTTGGTCTGGGTATTTGTGTATGTGAATTTTCATGTTTGTAAACGCACCCACGGTACGTTTACAATAAAAAGAAAAAAAACATAATAATGACAATTAAAATAATATATAAAATAATATAATACTCATATAATGAATTTAATTGAGATTAGTTGTGTAATTAAAAATATTATCTTATATTGTCAACAAGGTAATAAACTATCTTTGTGCCAAAATTTATCTAAATTTGTTCAGCAGTTTTAACGTGATTGAGTAACAAACGTACAAACTTTCACATTTATAATAATAAATAGGACTAGCAATTTTTCGCGATTTCACAGCCGGTCGACTGCAGCACCACGTACCGGGTCTATGTTTTATAGCCTACGTTACTTCTGGATAAGCTTTCTAATGGTAAAAGAGTTATTAAAATTGAACTTCAGAGTTTATTGGTAACAAACAAATCTTTCCTCTTTAAAATATTAGTATAGATTAAATAGACTATGTTACCATGACCAAACGTCTTCGTAACCGGCGAGCGTTTATGAGACGAACTATGAGAGTGGAGGAAGCCAGAGAGGTATGTAAGGAAAAAAACTGTTGGAACTCTGTACTTTTTGCCTACGACGCAAGGGATCTGGCGTGATGATATAGATAGATTAAATATTTTGAATCTGCAAAAAATGTCTTTCGTTTTTCAGGACAGTCCAATATATAATTTAACAGCGCTAAGGAACTTAATTAACAATGTGAAACCTGCTAAAAAGAAGGATGGTATTATTATTATTGGTAAGTTAAGTTTACAAAGCTACAGATGTATGATATTTTAAGTTAATATTAGATAATATTTCATAAATAAGTCACATGTTTGGTTTTGTATTTTTACTGTTAATCCTATTCTTGTTAAGAGATTATAGGCAGTAATTTTAAGCTTAGTTCAAAAACGTATTATATGATTGCTAGTGGGTACTTTACTGTTCTTGTAAAATACCTACACAACAGAAATATTAACCTATACTATATAGCGCACTTCCGCTCAAATAGGGTCACAACTCAAAAAACAAAATAAGCGAGAAAAAGACGTTTTAAATTTATCCTACTTTTATGTTTTACTTTTCGGGGTTTTAGTTTAAGAACCTGTTAGAACTCTGTACTATCTTCCTACCCCGCAAGGGAACTGGCGTGCTTGCTTAGAGCTACAAATGACATTTTTAATATCCTAAAAATAAATATAAATTCGGAGTTGTGACACTATCGAGAAGAAACACAAATAATTTTCAAAATCTATTTAGTAAGTGACAAAAATGTCTTCAATCACTCATCACGATAACCGTCACCGATCAAGAAACATCAGAGGGCATAGACAAGTTGCAAGCGTTTTGTTTCTATTCTCTTGTCGCAATCGATGGCGTATTGTTTTGACCACGTGACTTTTCGTTGCAAAATGTCATTCCCATACATTTTTCCGCTTTCTATTAGCGTTAACGACTGTAGATTGTCATTGACGTTTATACAATATTCGCAAATACAATAAACCTTACGCAAGTAATGACATAACACTGTTTAAGGTTATCAAGTCACAACTTTCAACGGCACATTCAACATTTTAACGGCACTACCGCCATCTGTGGGAAAATAATTGAACCACATACACGGCACTATTTCAGCTAAAAGTATGAATTTTGGTACTAATACTACAATAAAAATGATTTTAATATTTTTTGAGTTCTGACACTATTTGAGCGAAGGTCCAATATCTTGTTTTACTATAAGAATGTATTAATATACACATACTTATCCTAATGGTTCTGAAATAAAGATTAGGTGCTTTAAAACAACTAAGATTAAATTTAATTATTCCAGATGCTCTGTCAGAATTACTAATATCAGAGCTCCTGATTCCGAATGTGAAACTGCGTACATTTGAACAGCATGCATTAGGGCATATTGATGAGATGACGTCGGGCAACAAGCAGATGAGGAGGAACATACTCAAGCTCTGGTACTACGAGGATCAGCTGAAGGAGCTGTATGGAAGTGAGTTGATTATACGATAGCACTGCTGCACAATGTCTTTAGAAGTATTATTTAATGAAGTGATTAATTTTTTGTAAACCCTGCGGGGTATTATCAAATGGTCATATTTAATTTATTTTTTTAACTTACTTGTCTACCACTGGATCGGAAGGCGGCCTCCACTGAGAAAATCCGGCGAGATTTCAGCGCGCTTGTCTTTTTTTATCTAATTTTTTTTTTCTGTATAGATACATAATAATATTAGCCCTGTTAATAAACTGTCCCACTGTCGGGCACGGGCCTCCTCTCAAACTGAGAGGGTTTAGGCCATAGTCCACCACGCTGGCCCAGTGCGGGTTGGCGAACTTCACACACCTTCGAGAAACTTAGGCATGCAGGTTTCCTCATGATGTTTTTCTTCACCGTTAAAGCAAGTAGTGATTTTTAATATGCGCATGCTTTTAAAAAGACAGAGGTACGTACCAGAGTGTGAACCCAAGACCTCTTACTTTGCAGTTCAACGGTCTAATCATAAGGCTGTATCATATATACATACATTTTTATGTTAAACAAAATCATTTATGCGATCCAGCTCCAGTGTGATGCCTTACGACTGAGATATGAGACTATTAATAATTTTTAATTAATGTAATAATGATAAGCTAACGAATTCTGGGTCTCCACCAGCAGCACTCCTTTACGAGTATGACTACTTGAGCAGCCATCACTTCTCTCGACCATATAACAATGTTACTTTGCCATTTGAAATTTTATTAAATACAAACTATAATATTAATATACAAGGTGTAACATAATAAACGAAAGAGCTCAGACACCCCAGGTAAAGAATTGCTTCATAAATTCAAAACAAGAACCAAATTTCCAAATTTAAAGGTTTTTACCGTTTTCTTAAGCACTTTTATACCCCAATTAACAATGAAACTAGTACGCGTATGTGTGCGTGTTGAGAAATACGTTTTAGGAATACATTTGAAATCTCCTTATTGCCATGAGTCAAGAATAAATTTAGTTTCTTATAGCACACTGAAGGAGTAAAAACATTTTTTGCAAATTTATAAAAAAAATGTTGATACATTGAAAATTGTTGGAATCAATTCAGTTACCGATTTGGAACAAACTATTTTCAGGTCTTGCATTTATTATGTTACACTTTGTAAATTTTGCTGTGCGTGTGTTCTTCTCCTCCTAAACGGCGTGACCGATTTTGATGTATTTTTTGTAGTCACCTGAATGGTTCTTAGCTATAGTTGGACTCGGTAGATGGCCCTGTTGTCGACTGGATGCTAAACGGGGAAACTACTAGTACAATATAGTCGGACGATTTGGCGCAGTGGTTAAGAGCGGTAGCCGCTCCGCCCACTGAGTGGAATAGTCGTGAGTTCGATTCCCGCACGGGACAAATCTTTGTGTGATTATTTGTTACGGTCAGGATATTTGGGCATGTGAATTTTTATGTTTGCGATACGCATCTACGACACAGGAATAAAATCCTACAGTGAGGCTACGTTTTTTTTTAAAAAATAAATATATATGTCGTGTGCTCAAATATATATAGGTCTGCAGTGATAGCCTAGTGGTTAGACCGTTGGACTGCAAAGTCAGAGGGCTCGGGTTCAAACCTAGGCACGCACCTCTGTCTTTTCGAAAGCATGTGCGTATTAAAAATTAATTATCACTTGCTTTAACTGTGAAGGAAAACATAGTAAGGAAACCTGCATGCTTAAGAGTTTCTCAAAGGTGTGTGAAGTTCGCCAACCCGCACTGGGCCAGCGTGGTGGACTATGGCCTAAACCCTCTCAGTTTGAGAGGAGGCCCGTGCCCAACGGTGGGACAGTTTCTTAACAGGGCTAATGTTATATATCTTGTGCAGGCTATGTGGAAGCGCTGAACAAGTTCGCACATGACTCGGTGGAAGCCAACAAGGAGAAAGCGGTCAGCGCCATGTCTTATTTACTGATGCACCACCCTGAGAGGGAAAAGGTAAATTATCTTCATATGTCGTCAGTTTTGTTTTAATGATAGCTGCCAAGATTTTTGTACTAACCTGGCTGACCCAATGGTATTTATTTAATTATAAACCAACTTTTAGTCACGCAATAATCATCACACATAAATTTTAAATAAAAAAAAATATACAGCGTCACGCCTGTATTCCCCAAGCGGGGGTGGCAGAAGTGTACTGGGTACACCCACGTTTTGCCGACGATGTTAGGTTCCATTTAATCGAGGGCGAGCCTATTGCGCTATACTATTTATATCATCACGCCAGCTCCCTCGCAGGGTAGGCAGAGAGTACAGAGTTCCAACAGGTTATTTCCTTACATACCTCTCTGGCTTCCTCCACTCTCATAGTTCGTCTCATACACACTCGCCGGTTACGGAGACTCTTGACTTGCTCTTCAGATAGGACACGGTCTATTTGGTCATGGTAAGATAGTCTAGGTTCCCCGGTACCTACATCCTTCCACTTTCGCATTATATATTTGATTTGTCATTCTTTCTTCTGACATTCCATCTATATGCCCGAACCAACGGAGCATACCCTTTCTCATATTCCCTAAGCGGGGGTGGCAGAGGTGTACTGGGTACACCCACGTTTCGCCGACGCTGTTAGGTCCCATGTAATAGGGGGTGAGCCTATTGTCATATACCGGGCACAATTCCAGACTCCGGACTCGTACTGGGAAGTTTTCGTTAGAAAAGCTACACTTGTCCGACCTAAGATTTGATCCCAGGACCACGTGATCACGAAGCGATGCGCTTTGCCCTTAGACCAACGAGGCAGTCCATTTTTAGATTATACAATTAAATGGAAAAATAGTTATTTTCTATATCGTCACGCCTGACCCCTTGCAAGGTAGGCAAAAAAGAGTTCCAATAGATTCTTTCCTTACCTCTTTAATAGTAAATAGTAATTTACTATTAAAGAGGTAAGGAATAATGTACATAAAATTGCATCCTGCCGGGACAAAACTTAAGACTAGACTGCCTCGTTGGTCTAGTGGCAAAGCACATCGCATTGTGATCACGAGGTCCTAGGTTCAAATCCTGGGTCGGACTTTTCTAACGAAAAATTCCCAGTATGAGCCCGGAGTCTGTAATTGTGCCCGGTATATGGCAATAGGCTTGCCCCCTATTATATGGGACCTAGTATCGTCGGCGAAACGTGGGAGTAGTCAGTACATCTCTGCCACCCCCGCTTGGGGAATATAGGCGTGACGGTGTTTTTTTTAATATCATAAAGAGGAAAGATTTGTATTTTTGTATGTTTGTAACGAGTAAACTCAAAAGCTACTGAACCGATTTCAAAAATTCTTTCACCATTCGAAAGCTACCTTATCCAGAAGTAACATAGGCTATATAACATAGACACGCTAGGTGGCGCTGTTGTCGACCGGGTTCGAAGTCGCGAGAAACTGCTAGTAATCTACATAGGTATATCATAAAATTTTCTTATGATTTACCTAATTAATGGCTCGTTTTTTTATAACCCAAAATATTAATTATTTGTCTATATTATTTTCCTACTAGGAAAAGGTTCAACCATGACAGAAGTTTGACACGAGAATACTAGTCTCAATAATCGTATTGAGTTATCAACCAGACTTTATATATTATATAGAATAGTCTCGAATCACAAGCCGAGAAAATTATGTCTAGCGCGAGAAAAGTTATGCCACTCGTGCTATAAACAGACTGTATAGGATCATTGTAGACTATTTGGTTTAGTGGTGGCCGCTCCGCTGACTGAATCGAGAAGTCGCGGGTTTTATACCTGCATGAGACACTCTTTGTGTGATCGACAAGTTTTTGTTTCAATATAAAGTTACATATTGTTACGACCCGAACATACCCCGATATCTTGAAAAGTCTTTATCGGGGGATGTCGATTCTAAAACGCATAACACACCCTTGGGTCCCCCGATGATCTGACTAGAAAGATCTAGAATCCGCGCTTAAGTGGCGAAACGTCTAGAAGGTTCCACCCCGTTAATTACCGCCGGGGCGCGGTCGCGGTATACAAGTACCTATTTGTTCACATACAAATAGGTATGTAATAATAATACCGCTTTGTGGGCCGCGCCGGCTATTGTTCCATGTACTTCTGTCGATGTACTTGGAGGGTTCGCGTGCGTTCTAGAAATTTCAAACAAGTATAAAAGGAACACAGAGCGCGGGGACGACACAGTCTCTTCTCGGAAGCGATAGTGATCAAATCGGAGAACAAGCGATCTAAGTGGAATACACCGGCGACTTTAGCAACGATATACGGGTACTACAAGTGACTCAGCGACTTCGAAGCAGTATGTGGGTACTAACAAGAGTAGTACAAGTGTTAGATTGGTTCGCGTGTGTACTTGCATTCGACGTACTGTTATGTGTGTGCTGTACAAAGCACTTCGCACGTTATTCGGCATTTAATTACCCCGCAAACGTAACAATATGTAGGCAAGTTACAGCTTAATCGGATGCCAGCAAGTGCTTCATAAATACAAGAATTGCATACGACATAAGCAAGTTAAATAAACCCTTGTATAAAGCCCATTTCTTCCTGCAGATGTTGCTTACGAACATAATCAACAAACTAGGCGACCCGTGCCAAGCTGTAGCTTCCAAAGTGATCTACCACCTCTGCCAGCTGCTGTTCAACCATCCTAATATGAAAGCAGTGGTATTGACAGAGATTGAGAAGATGCTGTTCAGGTAACCCACAGGGAAGTTTTCGTTAGAAAAACTACACTTGTCCGACCTAGGATTTGAACCCAGGACCTCGTGATCACAAAGCGATGCGCTTTGCCACCAGACCGACGAGGCAGTCAAGTCAGTTTTTCTAACGAAAACTTCCCAGTACGAGTTCGGAATCTGGAATTGTGCCCGAAAACAATGGCAATAGGCTCGCCCCCTATTACATGGGACCTAACATCGTTGGCGAAACGTCGGTGTACTCAGTACATCTCTGCCACACCCGCTTGGGAAATATAGGCGTGACGGTGTAACCCACAACTATTCCTACATTTTATTAGGAACCCAGGACCTAATTAAATGTCATTCCATACATATTTGACGGACGTTTTAGCGCAGTGGTTTAGAGCTTAAGGCGCTCCGCCCACTGTGTCTAATAGTCGCGGGTTCGAGTCCCGCACGGGACAAATCTTTGTGTGACCCACAATTATTTGTTCCTGTTTGGGTATTTGTGTATGTGAATTTTCATTATTGTAAACCCACCCACGACACAGGAATATATCCTAGTGTGGGGCTACGTTTAAAATTACTTTACAATGGCCACTACAGAGCCAAGTGGCTATTGTACAGTCGTTAATGCTCATAAAAAATGTATGGGAATGACATTTCACTACGAAAAGTCACGTGGTCACATCGATCAAATATACTCCGCACGTAAAACGGCCGGCAAAAGTAGACGGTACTTAAAATATAACAGATGTCCTTTTTTTACAAATACAAATTTAAGTGATGCGAGGAACAATATGCCCTAATATATAACATAACTATAACTTCTCACGTGGATTTGGGAACGTTTTTAGTGTAACTTTTGAACGGGACTTTGTATCTTGTTATGATACATAGATGCGTGATCAGAACAATGCGCTCTTGATTGCGGCGAGGGAATAGAAACAAAACGCTTGCCGCTTAGCTAGGCCTTCTGTTAGCACAGAATACGTTGGCACTTCTATCCCTGCAGTATAGTTGTAAAATGATCAATAGTCTCACCTGAGTCTAAATGACGATGGGGGTGTAGGGCTATTTCTGAGTCAGCAAGCCACATCTTCACTTTCTATCAGATGAGATATAGTTTAACCGCTGACCAGTCCTCAATAAAAAAAGTCGGTAAGATAGCCATCGTTATCTATGTCGAGACTGAAGTGTCGGGCGTTACAAATATGTTAAGGTTTTTTTGTTCATTTGTATTTCAGATCAAATATATCCCCGCGTGCGCAGTACTACGGGGTGTGTTTCCTAAACCAGTTCTTTTTGGGTAAAGACGACTCCAAAATAGCTGAGAGCCTTATCAGGATTTATTTCTCGTTCTTCAAGGCTTCTATAAAGAAGGTCAGTTTATTTATTTATTTTTCAAATACAGTGGTAACGTTCAAATCTACTTTTTTCAAATTTATTTCCAACATTCTCACAATGTGTGTGTGAGTGATGTACGCTGTTGGCCGCGAGGCCTTTACAGCTTCACCGGATTTAAGGGCGAGCGTGCAACCACTACGCTCGAGCCAGAAGGGCAAGGGGCGCCCTCGGTTGGGACAGTCGCTGTGGGGGGACGGGGTGCACTACTAAGTGCACCGGTCAACCGCCGGCTATGGGAGGGGATCTACGACTACGTCGTCGTCGCCCGTATTCTGAGCGGAAACAATGGATGACAAAGCATCGGGGGATCGGAGAGAACATGTCGCGGCCGGCGGTGGCGGCAGGGGTCGGGGGGGAGATCCTCACAATTAACTACAATATATTATCGAAACGTACCATGAAAATCTACAAGGTTATTTATATAGGCATATTATTATTTTTCACTTAAGATGTTCGGTAGGAACTGCTTTTGTAGGTCTTGGTTTGGTTTGTATGTCTTGGTTAGATTTGGTTTGTAGAATGTCTGTAGGTTATCAGAAAGTTTATTTCAAAAAGACAGGAATCAAGAATTCTTCAACCCCCCCATACACATTATTGGCCGTAGTTAGTACAAATTTATTGTTGTCGATCTCATATGTTCTTCTTTTCTTTTCAATTAACAAATCGGGTTTTTATATTTTATATGTATAAACGATGATTTACATTTAAACGGTGCATCAAAAACCAGATTTAGATTGGTCTGTACACTGGACTTATCGTCGGCACGAATCGACGTGAGAGAGATTACGTCATACTGCAACGCACGGAACCAGTGCGGTGCGGAGAGGCAGATTTATTATGCTGCCTATAAGGCTTCTAACCTTATTTAATGGTAAATGGTTAACATTAAGTGTAAGTGGCCGGGACCAACTGTTTACCTACCTTCTGAAACTCCGATTGACCGAACTGACCGCTGCTTTATCTTGGTAATCAGTAAGTACACTGCAGTTCCAGTGCCTACAGCTAGTGTTGTAAAAACGCCTCGAGTTAGCGCTTAAAACGCTCGCGTCTTCAACGCTCGTGAGCGGCGAGTCAGCGCTAAACACTCGATTTCAGCGCTAATTTTTACAACACTACCTTCAGCGCCTCCCATAAATAAAAACAGTACTTTTTTATCAAACAGGGGGAGATCGATTCCCGTCTAATGTCAGCTATACTCACGGGCGTTAAACGCGCGTATCCTTTCGCGGACAAACAAAGGCTCTCAGAAACAGCGACACACATCGACGCCATCCACCGGCTCGTACACCTAGCGGGGCTCAACATCGCCATACATGCGCTTGCGCTGCTGTTTCACATCAGCCACGCTTCACTTTCAACTGAGGACCGGTGAGTCACGAATATATATGAACATCACATTAACAGAGGGAGATCGATTCCCGTCTAATATCCGCTTTACTCACGGGCGGTAAAGGCGCGTACCTTTCGCAGACAAACAACGGCTCTCGATAACATATTGCCGCTATTCATTGGCTGGTACACCTTTTTTTACAAGGGGAAAATCCTGCATAGGACTCTCATGAGTCTCGGGAGAAGCTTGTGGGGGCTAGTCCGATTCCTGTAGATTAAAACCCCAGGGTGGCCGACATTAGCACGTTGGAAGGGCTCCAGGGTCACCGTATGGAACCGGCTGGTACATCTAGCGGGGCTCAACATCGCCATACATGCGCTTGCGCTGCTGTGTCACATCAGCCACGCTTCACTTGCAACTGAGGACCGGTGAGTCACGAATACATAAGTACATCACGTATTAACAGGGAAAGTTGATTACGGTTTAATGTCAGCTATCTTCATGGACTATGCGCTTGCGCTGCTGTTTCACATCAGCCACGCTTCACACGCCATTGAGGACCTGTGAGTTCATTTTTATATATAGTATAGGAATGTTGATGTTATGGGAAGTGGACAATATGGAAAAGTATTCTTTTTAAAGCATTAAAGTGATCATTTTGAGTCGTTGGCAGGAACATTGTGGCAGGATTTGTCAAAGATCTTTCAGCCAGACGGGTGTTGTGTCTGGCGGACGCTCCCTCAAGAGTTGTTGTCGGGGTTTACATATATGCATCGCGTCATACAAAGTCTCATATCGCCGTCTAGACGTGTATGGAGAATCGTCGTCGATTTTATGTTCGGCGCCATCTGTGGGTAGGTTTGTAGCGTATGTATAGGAGTTGCTACAAGTCAGACCCACTATTCTAAGGCTCCTTACACCAACGAACCTTAGTGATTGCTAAAGCATTACAATCCTGCATCATCTCAAACTCCTCAAGTTGCATAATAATAATAATATCAGCCTTTACAGTCCCACTGCTAGGCAAAGGCCTTCTCCCGCAAATCAAGGTAAGAGAGGTCATACTCACCACGCGGACCCAGTGCGGTGCAGTAGAGACAGGTTTGTGGTCACCTGCTGTTGGAACTTATCAAGCCGCCTATAAGGCTTCCAACTTGGCTTCACGACTTAACGGACCTTCCGAAGCACGGAGACGCTCGAATATGAAAATGCCACAAACGGTCACCCATCTGAGGCCGACCCAGTCGAACGCTGCTTAACCTTGGTGATAGCTTAAAACACCACAGCCGCACGGCGCTACGAGCGCCTAAGCAAGTTGCAAAAGTCAAGAAAAATCTGTTTTTCTTTTCCAGTTACTACACCGCCCTCTACCGCAAACTAACGAACGCGGAAATCTTCAACACGACCCATTCGGCACTACTCTTCTCCCTCATATACAAGTCGTTGAAGCAGGACAAGAACATCGACCGCGTATGCTCCTTCATCAAGCGGTTACTGCAGTTGTGTTGTTACATGACTCCCGCGCAGGCTTGTGGGATGCTGTTCCTGATATCTCAGGTCCTGAAAGATGGTGACAAGAAGGATGCTGTAAAACTTGTGTGGAGTAAGCAGGAGATTAAAGAGGTTAGTCTTGATGTAGAATAGATAACTAATTTTAGACTCTGCATTGCTAAGCGTGTAGGGGCTCGCCTAAAACTTAAATCAGGTGATAGTGCTTTTCAATACAGTCAACGAACAACTGATAGTCTCTGAACTGACATTTTTAGTAAAAAGGTCAATATCTTGAATGAAACCATTCTTGTCTTATTTTTTGGCCGTGTCGTTATAATAAAACTTATTCGTAGCGTGTGTGAGACGAACTATGAGAGTGGAGGAAGCCAGAGAGGTATGTAAGGAAAGAACCTGTTAGAACTCTGTAATCTCTGCCTACCCCGCAAGGGATCTGGCGGGATGATATAGATAGATAGATAGATTATTCCTATTGATAAGTACTATCACCTATTTCAAGATTTGCGCACCTGTCACACCTTGTGTAGCCTAACTTCTTCTTTTAGGAGCTAAAAGAGGAGAAGCAAGAGATAGAAGACAGTGGAGATGAAACAGCGACTGAACAGAACGAAACTCTGGACAGTACCGCTGATGGTGAAGTCAAAGTGGAGCAGAAGAAAGTAGACCTTCTGCATGGAGATAAAAAGGATTTGTTACTAGGTAAGGATTCCAAGGCATTTCCCGTGCCACTGTTGTTTTGGGACTAAGCCATAAAGGACATTGTCGAAAATGGCCCCAGAACCAACAAACATTTGCTCTATACCATCATTATTTATCTATTTCATTATAATAATGGCAAATATCCGTATCTAACGGACAATTTGCAATCTAAAGCGAATATTTCAAAGTATTGTAAGCGCAAAGCGTTTACATTCAACCGTAATCGATTTGATTGTTTTTAATACATTTTACATAATGATTTTACATTTCTTTTTTTTTTTTGAATGTAGCCCCACTATGATTAATTCCTGTGTGGTGGGTGCGTTTACAAACATGAAAATTCACATACACATTCAAATACCCAGACCGTAACAAATAATTGTGGATCACACAAAGATTTGTCCCGTGCGGGAATCGAACCTGCGACTATTAGACACAGTGGGCGGAGCGGCTAAAACTCTTAACCACTGCGCTTAATCGTCCGTTATTATCCATAAAGTACGTGAGGATACGCGACGCAATAAAAAAAACATAGTTACCATAATATATAAGTAATATCAGCCTATACTGCCCACTGCTGGACAAAGGCCTTCTCTCACAAATCGAGCTGAGAGAGATTAGGTCATACTCCACCACGCGGACCCAGTGCGGTGCGGTGGAGGCAGGTTTGTTGTTTGTTGGCCATCTGCTGTTGGGACTTATCAATCCGCCTTTAAGGCTTCCAACTCGGCTTAACGGCTACCACATAAGTGGTAGCCGAGACCAACGGCTTAACGTGCCTTCCGAAGCACGGAGACACTAGAATATGAAAATGCCACAAACGGTCACCCATCTCGGGCCGGCCGAGTCGAACGCTGCTTAACCTTGGTAATCGGTAAGGACACCGCGGTCGCACTGCGCTACCAATATATGTAGTATACATAATATAGATAGTTCCTTACTGTGTTGATAGACATCTATAAGAATATATATATATATATATATATATATATATATATATATATATATATATATATATATATATATATTATATATTATATATATAGTAATAATATTAGCCCTGTTAAGAAACTGTCCCACTGTTGGGCACAGGCCTCCCGGCAATACATGTATACATGATTATACATGACATAAAACATGATTTGCCCCAGAACCAACCGCAATGAAAAAATACTTGTATGATTTCAGATCACCCATAAATTCTCTTGAGGCATTTATTATTAAACGGACAAGCGGGGGAATTGCAATATTGCGCAAAAAGTATTAGATTTATATTGTGGATTGGCATGGACAAAGATGTCGGCGACAATATAAGTACTTACAATACTTTGAAATATTCGTTTTAGATTGCAAAATGTCCGTTAGATAATGATATTTGCCATTATTTCAGTAAAATATATAAATAATGATTGCACGGGTGAAATGTTTTTTGGTTCTGGGGCAATTTTCGACAATGTCCTTTCACCTCCCCCCATTTTCCTTTCTTCGCGGAAGTTGTAAAACACGTAATCCCCACCATCGCCACTATTGGAATTACCCCACCTAGACCAAAATAAATATTCGTGAGTTGCTCAAAGAATTGTTTGCGTGCAGAGATCGACCTCGATCTAGTGGATAAAGCCGCATAAGCTCTTCATCACTGGACCGTTCGTCCGTAATAACTCAACGGATCAAGACGATCAAATTCAAATTCATTTATTATTGTGTATCATAGGTTACATAGGTTGGTATAAGTGTTTCATTAGTTCTCTATACGGCGTACAATATTGCATATATTTCTGAGTGATCAGTGAGGATTGATCACAATCAATCCTATACAAATCCACGGTCACTCTAACGAATCATACCACAGCGAGACACCTAGTATATGCCCTCCCCCATAACGACTGCCCAAGCCGAGGCCGTTCCTCCTCGAGGCGCCCTTGAGCTAGTTGCCCCCTTGCCCTTCTAGCTCGCGCGTAGTGGTTGCACGCTTGCCAACAGCGTAGATATTTTACAGACACACACACACACACAAAATCCATCGAATTATCTGAAGAATTCGATACTGATGTTTGGAATTTACAGATGATGAAGAGGAATCATACGTGGACCTCAAAATCGATGGCCAGGGTAACATAAAGGCGAAGAAACGTAAGCAGGGGTCGGTGACCCCGGGCTGGTTCCACGCTAGAGTGAAGGTCGAGGGAGATCGCCAGGAGCCGAAGGAGGAAGACCTTAAAGACAAGGAGACGGCCGCTAAAATACAGCTTAAGAAGACTGTTAATATGGATAGAGTAAGTTGGAAGAAACTGTTGGAAAAAACTCCCTCGTTGGTCTAGTGGCAAAGCGCATCGCTTGGTAATCACGAGGTCCTGGGTTCAAATCCTAGGTCGGCCAAATGAAGTTTTTGTAACGAAAAAAAAATCCCTGTATGAGTTGGTAGTCTGGAATTGTGCCCGGTATATGCCAATAGGCTCGCCCCCTATTACATGGGACCTTACATCGTCGGCGAAACGTGGGTGTACTGAGTACACCTCTGTCACCCCCACTTGGGGAATATAGGCGTGACGGTGTTTGTGAGTGAGTTGGACGCGAAGCACATGTAAAGAGGAGATGGGATTATTAGATTTTCCTTTACAGTTGTGATATTTGGTAATGTAAATCAAATGCAGAGGGCCAATTCTCGTAATTAAAAGTGTTCAAAATGCAGTCTCGATCTAATCTCAATGTCATAAATCTCACAAATGGTATTCTCGTAAAATATCGACATCGACCGAATCGAGATCGAACCGAAAGTTGAACAAAATATAAACGGTATTCCGATAAAATTTTGAATTGACATGTACAACAAATATACAAAACAAACGTCAAATTGGAGATTTAAGTTAGATATTCTATATTTAGGCTGCAGCAGCTCAGATTAACGTGTGATCAACAACATATTTTAAATAAAATAATTTGACATTATATCGAATTAGACTGAGATGATACTGAAATCGGATCGAAATTTTAGTGGTGCAGAATACCAAACGTGAGTCAATTCATAATTCAAACTCAAATAATTTATTTTGTATAAGACCTGGGGAGGGCGCTTGCAAATAGTCAATTTACATTTTATTTTAAATCTAATTTAACTACAAATCTACCACGCGGCCTCCACTGAGAAGATCCGGCAAAGAAACTCGGCGGGCTTGTCTTTTTTTATTTAATTCTCTTTCTCTTTTTCCTTTGAATTTTTTTATCATATGGTGTGGATACAATGTTTAGGTTACAATTAAATAGCTTACACTCTAGCTCCAGTGTGATGCCGTACGACCGAGATATGAGACTAATGAAGTTATTTATAAAAACTGTCTAAAGGATTCCAGATGGACCAGTCCTCACAAGCAGCACCCGTTCACGAGTATAACTACTGGAATAGAATTAAATCTCAATTCAGTCAATTTTTGGTCTCTGTGTCAATTAAATACGAGAATTGGCCTTCAGGACTCGCATAGATTACATTGATTTTCTAAGTGTCATCACTGACAGTGACACACTTTTCTCTCTACATTGCCCCACAATTTTCTGCTCCTATGCCAGTCCGAGCTACATCAAATTTATAAACACCGCCATGCCTTTATAAAATATATCTAAAATGTATCTTTTAAGGCATTCCTATTAATTTTCGTTCCAAAATTTACCTACTTCCTCAGTTGTCTTCTTTGGAAGCATACCGAATTATTCCAAAGCTTGGACTACATCGTGAGGAATACGCTCATCGCTATCCTCAACACACAGATGATCGCGCCTGGTCCTAAGCTTCACTTCCAGTTAGGTTTTGAGGCTTAGGTATACGTAAAATTTCGAGTTTTGCACTACCGGCTTTTTTATTTTCTGCCCACAGTGTGTTTACATGTTACTTTAGCTAACGTTATTTTGGCACCATCAACAACCACCAGCACCACAAATGTAAATTCGGAATTATCAGGAGTGGGTGAAGCTAAAAATGCTTGGCGTTTGTTTGGCCTGCCTTAATATAACTTGCCTACCGCCCTGTCTTCTCAGAGGCAATGGGAAGGGCCGATCTGTGAACTGATTCGGAAAGAATTGTTAGAAACGACAAGCAGTTCCACATAGCGTGTCCGTCTCCTAGCCGTAGGTGCGTGGGAGTCGGGGCTATTGTTGAAGGCTCTCCCTTCCTCTCATATTGGCAATTTGATGGACTCCATCTTATTTAGGTTAAGTCTTAGAATAATAATAATCTAGAAGCGCGCATCGGGTTGAAGCTAAAATTAGTACCTGCAAAGCAAGTAATCACACGTTTACGCGATTAGTCACTCGGCGACCGTCGTTATAGGTTAAATATAATATATTTTTTCCGTCCTGAGAATCGATTCCAGAACTTCGTAATTGTAACGCAACGACACAGATAAAAAAAATATTAACTTATAAAAAAATCATCATCATCATCATCATCATCTCAGCCTATACTTGTCCACTGCTGAACATAGGCCTCCCCAATCGCTTTCGAGCGTAACCGGTCCGATGCCACCTGCATCCAACGACTTCCTGCGATTTTCACAAGATCGTCGATCCATCTGGCAGGCGGTCGTCCCACACTGCGCTTGCCAATACGTGGTCTCCACTCTAGAATCTTTCTGCCCCAACGCCCGTCCGATCTACGCGCTATGTGGCCCGCCCATTGCCACTTCAGCTTGCTAATCTTAACGGCTATGTCGGTGACCTTGGTTCTTCTACGAATCTCCTCATTCCTGATTCGATCGCGTAGAGAAACGCCGAGCATAGCTCTCTCCATAGCTCGCTGAGCAACTCTGAGCTTTTTTATGAGACCTATTGTAAGAGACCACGTCTCTGATCCATATATCATCACTGGTAACACACATTGACTAAAAACTTTAGTCTTAAGGCACTGAGGTATTTTGGATGAGAAGATGTTGCGCAGTTTCCCGAACGCTGCCCAGCCGAGAATAAAAAAATAACAATATTAATTATTGCTATGGATAAATGCTATTGGAATCGTGTTTTATTTTAAGAACCTACTTAATTACGTCTATTTCCTTCGTCAATACTAGAAAAGGTAGATGTAACTGCTAGAAATAAACAATAATGATTTTTATAATTTCTTACTGAACAGTTACCCCAAGAAGTGGTAAATCATTTTTAACTATCAACATTATGCGGGTGGGAAGTGCGGTGAGTGCGGAACGTTTGTTGATTTTTTTGGCTTCACCGCGCGGCGTGCAATTACGACTGAACGCGTCTTCTGGATTATTATTATTCTATGGGTTAAGTATATGCCTACGTATTGGGGCTAAGTGCTTTGTGCCACATCGCTGTCGTTGTGGTGAGAATGTCGACCAGTTTGGACGCCATGGCCTCTCATGTCTCCGAAGCGCCGGTAGAATATCGCGGCATGCCAGAGGGCATAGACAAGTTGCAAGCGTTTTGTTTCTATTCTCTTGTCGCAATCGATGGCGCATTGTTATGACCACGTGACTTTTCGTTGCAAAATGTCATTCCCATACATTTTTCCGCTTCCTATTAGCGTTAACGACTGTAGATTGTCAACTTGGCTATAGGCGCAGTATTAATGATGTCATCCGTCGTGCCTTTGCCACCGCCAATGTGCCGTCCGTTTTGGAACCAAAAGGGCTTATGCGTGACGATGGTAAGAGACCCGATGGAATGACAATTATTCCCTGGAAGATGGGACGGCCTCTGGTATGAGACGCGACATGTGTCGATACTTTAGCGCCGTCGCATCTTCCAGAGACAGTCATTAGAGCTGGTAGCGCCGCGGATTCTGCCGAGTGCCGCAAACGACGCTAATATAGCAACCTGGATAAAGGATGCTTATTTGAGCCGTTTGGTGTGGAGACTGGGTCCATGGGGTTCAAGTGCCCATTACATCTTTGGGGAACTGTCTAAAAGACTGGTCGACACTACACGTAACCACAGGGCTGGCACATCTCTCGCGCAAAGGATTAGCATTGCTATCCAGCGCAGGAACGCTGCCAGCCTTCTGGGCACCCTGCCGAACGCCAGCGGTTTGGCACAGTTGTAAATAGTGTATTATATATTTCTACTTTTTATTGTATTTTTTATTCATTTAAAATATGTGATAGTTTAATATTGTATTATTAAAGTACTCAAAAAAAAATAATTATAAAAACGTACTCGGGTAAATTTCATAGCTAACGGAAACTCTGCGACTGTCATGTAGTGACATTTCACTTGATGACAGCGTAAGTTCTGATTTTGGCCGCGGGCCAAAAGATCCTTTTCAGATCGTTATTTTTTCAAAGATGACCGTGGAAGTCACCATGTCTCTGATGTTTGCAGGTGATTTCTGAATATAACCCGTTCGCCCGCAACCCCTCGTACGCTGGTGCCCATTGCTCGGCCTATTTGGAGCTCCTGCCTTTAGCCCAGCACTTTCATCCCAGCGTGAAACTGTTCGCCGAGAAACTACTGAATGGCAAGTAGACTATTAGATGATAAGTAAATATCCACCTTATTGAATTCAAATAGAGTTGTAAATAGCATGATTGTGGCATTTGCTTCAGCTGACAGTAGCTTTTGGCTGTTCACGAAATAAAAACTTTATTGGTTTTGGATAGGGTAAATATACACCGTATCGAATTGAAATAGAGTCTTAAATAGTCTGTCATAAATATTAACTACAAAATTACAATTCTATTATAGTCCTGGCATGGGTACGCTGACATTTAGAAATTGGAGTTACTAGAAACCAGACCATAAGAATACTTAATATTTCAGTCAGATACATAGAATAATATATTCGCGAAAAAATCGGCAGTTAATTGCGTCAGTCCCTAAAACGAAAACCTTTACAATTTACGGACGATTTAGCGCAGTGGTTAAGAGCTTAAGCCGCTCTGCCCACTGCGTCTAATAGTCGCGGGTTCGAGTCCCGCACGGGCCAAATCTTTGTGTGATCCACAATTATTTGTTCCGGTCTGGGTATTTGTGTATGTGAATTTTCATGTTTATAAACGCACCCACGACACAGGAATAAATCCTAGTGTGGGGCTACGTTTAAAAAAAAAAAAAAAAAATTGATTATCTATCTATCTATAACCTCACGCCAGATCCCTTGCGGGGTAGGCAGAGAGTACAGAGTTCCAACAGGTTCTTTCCTTACATACCTCTCTGGCTTCCTCGACTCTCATAGTAAAATTGAGTAATAGAGTTTTATTAAGTTTTTTAAATAATTACGCAAATTTATGAACAGAATATGGTCTAAATGAAAAGTAAAGTAGATTTTTGATGTATTTTTATATTCCTATTTATTATTTGGATTGTATATTTCCATATTCTTAAATACAATATGCGTGAAATGGAATATGATCAAACGTCACCGTACCCATGTCTCGTGAAAAAGACTATTGCTTTGGATAAAGCAAATACACACCTTGAGGAGTTTTGGGGGGAAATCCTAGAGCGATGTCGTCGATTTGTTTTAATTTCCAAAACTTGTGTTATTTTGAATTATAATGTGTAATGTTCGTGGAATATTAACTATTATGTATTCTTATATGTGCACGAGCGAAGGTAATTGTAACAAAGTGATAAAACGCCTTTTAGATCTTCCTTAAAACGGCCTTCGCAATTGCTATGTAAAGTATCCATTGCTTTACTATCCAGGGTGGGGCACTTCATCAATTTCATTATCATCTTTATCGTCAAGTTCATCGGGAAATTGAATTAATTTTGAAATGAATATTCGTAATAATCGACATTGGCAAAATACGTGTAGCCCTGATGCCATAAACAAAAAAAATACACACACAATTCAAATAGAGTCCAAAAAGTATGATATCAATATTTACAAAATAATAACGTTATTGGCATTGGATGAAGGTGATATTAATAATGCTAATTTACCGCCTAAATTTCCCTCGAACATAGTAACTAGCGACCGTAACGAGTATACTATAAGCAACGCTGAAATTATATTTTGTACGTCGGCAAGTCACACTATCACTCTAAACGAATGAACATAGTAAAATTTTTAAAATAAATCCACAGACCAAATAATCCAATACAGCGGAGACCCGCTCAAAGATTTCGCCGGAATCCGTTTTCTGGACCGCTTCGTGTTCAAGAACCCCAAGAAACGTGGGGACAACGAACAGGAGGATGGAGTCAAGAAGGTTAAGGGTTCACACCCTAAATTTGCCATCAGGAAGAATTATGCCGCTAAAGGTAGGGTGATATGAAACAACCACCTTGCGTGGACGCTGATTTTGTTCCTTTACCTTCAGTGAAAGGTGATGCCAGTTGAAAAACATACTTTTGAGAAAATCGACTTTAAAATTTCAAAAATTCCTCTCAATTTTACTACTGCAGTTAATTGAATATTTACTACTGTTATTGATAGACTTAGTTTAATTTTACTCAAAGAGTCAAGAAATTATAATAAATAATATTAGCCCTGTTAAGGAACCATCCCAGCGTTGGGCACGGGCCTCCTCCCAAACTGAGAGGGTTTAGGTTATATATATATACATAGTCCACTACGCTGGCCCAGTGCGGGTTGGCGAACTTCACACACCTTCGAGAAACTCTTAGGCATGCAAGTTTCCTCACGATGTTTTCCTTCACCGTTAAAGCATGCGATAGTTAATTTCTAATACGCACATGCTTTAGAAAAGACAGAGGTGGGATTAAATCCGAGACCTCTGACTTTGCAGTCCAACGGTCTAACCACTAGGCTATTACTTCTGTCCGACCATATACCAGCCTTGGGAATGATGAGTTTTCTATAGAAAAACTACATTTTGCCGCTAAAGGTAAGGACTACAAACAATTCGATGCCGCCTTGGTTTAGTTGAACCGGTTTTAATATCAATTCAAGGACTGGCTCCTTGGTTTAGTGGTGATTACTACGCGTAACGATCACGAGGGACCCGAGTTCAAATCTTAGGTCGGTTAAGAAAAAATCCAGTTAAACATGAACGAATTATAAACGGTATTCTGATAACATTTCAAAATTGACTTAAACAACAAAATACAAAAATAAAGTCTAATTTAAGATTTCAGTTAGATTGATCTTTATTTTTTAGATTGTGTCAGATGAGATTGACAAGATATCAACTATGGATTTTAAATTTAATTACCTCACAATATGTCGAGATGAGACTAATGATACTGAAATCGGACCGATATTTTAGTGGTTCAGTATACTAATTTTTAGTCTATGTCTAGTCTTAATTTAATCTATATTCAGTCAACATTGAGTCCTAGTCTAAATTAAATGCGAGATTTGGCAGTCAGATACCTCTCTTACCTTCAAGCTCGCCATCTTCTCTGGTGAAGCTGTAAAGGCCCCGCGGCCAACACCTCCACACACAATCCTCCACTTTCATATATTGTCCTGTTATTTCAGGGCTGAAGAGTTTACCTGTGAACTCAGCTTCTTATCTCAACGAGGACGCCAAGAAGATACCTGTCGACGAAAGATTTTTATATGAGTAAGTTCTTTATTGTACTTTTATATGAGTAAGTGATCGAATCAGGAATGAGGAGATTTGTAGAAGAACCAAGATCACCGACATAGCCCTCAGAATTAGCAAGCTGAAGTGGCAATGGGCGGGCCACATAGCGCGTAGATCGGACGGGCGTTGGGGCAGAAAGATTCTAGAGTGGAGACCACGTATTGGCAAGCGCAGCGTGGGACGCCCACCTGCGAGATGGACCGACGATCTTGTGAAAATCGCAGGAAGTCGTTGGATGCAGGTGGCATCGGACCGGTTACGCTGAAAAGCGATTGGGGACGCCTATGTTCAGCAGTGGACAAGTATAGGCTGAGTTGATGGTGATGAAATACTTTCTTGACAAATCATCGCCCTTAAGAGACTGGCGCGAAAAAAACGTGTTTTTGTACTTGACGCGCTTCAAGAACTGTAGGATTAGACACTTAATACTCTCACTCGTAGAAAAGCAGACCCAAGCGGTCACATAGATGAGACGATAGAGAAGACTGCTCCGAGTACCATGGAACGCGTATAGGACCAATGCATCCATATTAGCCGAGCTCGACATCACCATGAGACTCTCCACCATCTGCACTCAAAGGAATTTCGAATTTTTCGGCCACATAGCCAGGAAAAAGGGCGACTACCTTGAAAAGCTACTGGTCACTGGCAAAGTAGAAGGAAAGAGACCAAGAGGTCATAGCCCTATGCGCTGGTCCGATCAGATCCGATCCACCCTGGATACCACAATTTCTGATGCGATACACACGGCTGAGAACCGAGCCGGTTGACGGAACATAATCAGCGATATCGTTGTACCTGGAGGTCACGACCCTCAACATTGAAGATATCGACGCAAGGAGGAGGATTTCGAAATATGACTTTTGACTGTATATTTTAGAGTCTGGTTAAAGGAATACAAGATTAAACGAAATTTTCTCGATAGGAAACAAATCTAAAATCGCCCCTGTTGCTTTACATTTTCCGATTCCAACGCGAAATCCTTTAGAATCTGTTTTAATTTACAGTATCGTTTTTCTTAGAAAATGATAAATTTGTTTTTTCACATACGTCTTTTATTTCCGAGCGCGCGCTCGATATATGCGTCCCTTATATTAATGTCTTTTATTTCCGAGCGCGCTCTCAATATGCGTCCCTTATATTAATGTCTTTTATTTCCGAGCGCGCGTTCAATATACGCGTCCCTTATTATGTCTTTTATTCCCGAGCGCGCCAAATATATGCGTCCTTTATATTAATGTCTTTTATTTCCGAGCGCGCACTTAATATACGCGTCCCTTATATTAATGTCTTTTATTTCCGAGCGCGCGCTCAATATACGCGCCCCTTATATGAATGTCTTTTATTTCCGAGCGCGCGCTCAATATACGCGTCCCTTATATTAATGTCTTTTATTTCCGAGCGCGCTCAATATTCGCGTCCCTTATATTAATGTCTTTTATTTCCGAGCGCGCTTATATTTCTTTTAAAAGTAATTGCATTACTATAGTCCTTTTCATCAGTCATGCGAACGCCGACGTTTAGAATTCGACGTTTCTAGAAATGTGGTGAGTGTGAAATAGAATCGATTGAATATCGTATCAAGAAATTTTATAACAAAGAATGAATCGATATTAATAAAAATAATTTAGGAACAAAAAGAGAACGTAATAAAATAATTTTATTATTTATTTACGAATCAAGCCAGCGGTCATAAATATCGTCTGAGAAATCACTTGATTCGTCGCTTACGTGTATGATTATTTAAAAACCTATAAAAATCTCTGTTTTAATATGTCAAGATAGCGCACCCACGTTTATTTATTAATTTCATGACCATGAAAATACTAAATATTTCAGTCGGGTACATAGAATAATATATTCGTAAATAATCGGAAATCCATCCAACCATCCATATCATCACGCCAGATCCCTTACGGGGTAGGCAGAGAATACAGAGTTCCAACAGGCTCTTTTCTTACATACCTCTCTGGCTTCCTCTACTCTCATAGTTCGTCTCATACACGCTCGCCGGTTACGGAGACTCCTGACTTGTCCTTCAGATAAGACTCGGTCTATTTGGTCATGGTAAGATAGTCTAGGTCTTCCCCGGTACCTACACCCTTCCAGTTTCGCATTGTATATCAGTTTTGTCATTCTTTCTTCGGACATTCTTTCTTCGGAAATCGATTTTGTATATTTGAACTACAACATATCGATTATACCGATTTCATTGTGTCAGTCCCTAAAACGCAAACCGTTACAATTTACATAATGGAGTACTGGAGTTTTATTAAGATTTAACTTTTTTGAATAATTTTCATGATTTATTTTTATATTTCTGTTTATTTTTTGGATTCTATATTTTCAATATTCTTAAATACAATATGCGTGAAATGGAAAATGATCAAACGTGTCCATGTCTCGTGAAAAAGACTATATCACACATACGTCGATGGCGGTAGGCCCTTAATATATCAAACTTCTAAAGGTTTAGGCACATATCCGACGAGGTCGTTGTAAAATTCTTTTTCCATGTGAGCGTTTTCTATGTCATCATCATCAATCAGCCTGTATCTACCCACTGTAGGCCTCTCCTCTATCATTCCATTCGTTCCGATCCTGTGCTAATCTATTCCACCATTTGCCAGCCACTCTTACAATGTCATCGCTCCATCTAGCCGATGGTCTGCCTATGGGTCGGCGTCCTGTTCTGGGCCACCACTCTGTTATGGCCTTGGTCTACCTGCCATCTTCACGCCTCATTAAGTGTCCTGCCCATCTCCACTTTAACCTTGTGATCCGTTTACCAACATCTTCAACTTTAGTCCGCCTTCGGATTTCTATGTTTGGTTTTCTATATAAATACGTTTATTCGATACTAAGTAACTTAAGCAAATCATAAGACTTGACCTTTTAATATATATTATATTAGTATTATTTTAACATTTCAGTTTCCTAAAGAAACGTCGTTCCGTACAAGACTCTGATGACGAGGACAGCGACGCGGATTCCGTCACCAGCGAGGACTTTGAGAAGTACCTCGACAGCGTCACTGGCTCCAAACAACTAGGTAATAACTCACTATAATATCTTTGCCTGCGGTGGCCGTCTGGCGCGGGTCACTCCCTTCCCTCCAATATGGTCGAGGGCAGTGATGGCTGTTCCAGCAGTCATACTCGTGAACGGGTGCTGCTTCTGGGGACTGATCCATCCGGAATCCTTCGGACACTCTTTACAGATAACATCTATAGATTCATATCTCCATCGTTAGGCATCACACTGCAGATAGATCGAGTGGTGGTGAGGTGAAATATTAACCATTATGTGTTCTTATATGTGCATAAGTGAAGGTAATTGTAATAAAGTGATAAAACGAGCCTTTTCGACTTCCCTCAAAACGGCCGTCGCACTTGGTATGTAAAGTATCCACCGCTTTACTATCCAGGGTGGGGTACTTCATTAATTTCATTATCATCGTTGTCATCAAATTCATCGGGGAGTCGAATTAATTTAAACAAACACGATTATATATCTCACTGGACACTGGCAAAATACACTTATAATTAGTGTGAAGCCATAACTTGAAGAAGAAGAGAACCTCCTCCTTTTGAGAAGTCGGTTAAAAAACTCTTGATATACAGGTTAACTAAAAGAGAAGTTAAACATCGGTTGACAGATTGGCTGCTTATCTTAAATTACGATCAGACTGAAATGATTTTAATTATAAAAATATATTGAACTAAGTTATTAAATTCTAAATATGGAGATGTATATAAATTTAATTTAAATATTATTTATTTAATGTTCAGTGATATATATTATTTATTAATTTTTTTGTTGAATTTACGAATTTATTATTGTATAAATTGGGTATTTGAGTAGTTTTCAATTTATTTTTAATTCTTTATTTGTTTTTCTCATTTGATTTAGTATATTTGTATACAATAATTAATTAAATTACTTAATTCGCAATAAATATGTACTGGCATTTGTATATTTTAAGCTACAAGGTTGTTGACGTATGCTTTAAGTTTAAGAAACACCAACTCCTATAATACAAGGTTGACTTAGTTTAGGAGTTGGTAGATGATGAATATGTCTTATAATAAGTTTGTAATCAAAATATCAATTGCGTTATTTTATCAACTAATTAATTGTACGTAAATTTCATACTAATACACGTCTGCCTCCCCCGCTTGGGGAAGATAGGCGTGACGGTGCAGCAGTAACGTGCAACGGCTAATAATAAAAAGATACGTATTTTTTCCAGCGGAATCTGACGATGAATTAGATTACCTAGCAGACATGGCCGCGACGCAACAGCAGCGAGGGTCTAAACGGAAGGCAGAGAATGATGATGAAACCCTGGGCGATGATGACGATGATGACGGTGAAGAGGCAGCCGGTGATGACATTGGTGATGAAGGAGGTATGTGTCAACATTTTGTGTCTACTAGTTTCTGCCCGCGTCTTCCTCCGCGTTGACTTTAGACAGGAACCTAACCTATTTCCGGAATAAAAAGTGTTAATCCAGGTAATAAACTATCTATGTGCCAAATTTCAATCAAATCCGTTCAGCCGTTTTAGCGTTATTAAGTAACAAACGTCCAATACAAACTATCTATCAATATCATCACGCCAGATCCTTTGCGGGGTAAGGCAGGTACAAACTTTTACATTTATAATATAAGTAGGATACGACCTTATATCATGCTCTGCTTGCCCTAACACTTGCGCGCAGCAAGATTAGATGTCTGCTTCCGGCAATGCAATCAATGTGACCTTCTGGGCCACATCCATATAATTTTAAAACTTGAGAGACTGCGACATTTTGCCTAAGTATGTATAAATGGCACTCTGTTGCGAGCCATCCAGTCCACTTATGTCGACAGCAAGGCATGCGGTATGGGTGGGTGCTAACTTGTCTCCCGGGTTTGACGTAAAATCTTTTTTTTATTTAAAACGTAGCCCCAGACTAGGATTTATTCCTGTGTAGTGGATGCGTTTACAAACATGAAAATTCACATACACAAATACCCAGACCGGAACAAATAACTGTGGATCACACAAAGGTTTGTCCCGTGTGGGCATCGAACCCGCGACTTTTAGACGCAGTGGGCGGAGCGACTTAAGCTCTTAACCACTGCGCTAAATCGTCCGTCAATCGGCGTGAAGCAGGGTGGGTGGTAAAATCTCACCTTGGTATGAAGTTAAAGTCGGCGTCAAGCAGGGTTGCGTGTTGTCCGCTAGACTGTTTACAATATATTTGGATAAAAGTCTTCAAAGACTGAAAGCGATGAATGAAGGTGTACAAATGGGTGATCTAGTGGTAAATCACCTACTATATGCAGATGACGCGGTTTTAATAGCGCCAACAGCCACTGACCTGCAAACACTAGTCACAGTTATGAAAGACGACTGAATGAAAAATGGCTTACATTTGAATGTAAAGAAAACCAAGATTATGGTTTTTGAACGGGAAGAAATCAGAACGGATGCAAGGTTTGTGGTTGGTTACGATGTGCTGGAGCAAGTGAACGAGTTTGTATATCTTAGATGCGCATTCAGTAAGGATGGAAAATACACCACTGACATAGAGAGAAGAGTGAGTGCAGGGAACAGAGTGAATGGTGCGATGGGAAAGCTACTTGGGAGCCGGCTCTTAAGCCAAAAGGCGCAGCTGGCCATACATAACGGAGTGCTTGTCCCAACGCTGTCATATGGCAGCGAGAGTTCGGTATGTAAGAAGCAGAATGGAAGTATGATACATGCTGTGGAAATGCAAGCTCTGCGGAAGATGTGCGGAGTGATTGAAGGCGAGTAGGTATAAAAGATAGGATCAGTGTAAAGATGAGAAAGGGTATGCTCCGTTGGTTCGGGCATATAGAAAGAATGACAAAACAGATATACAATGCGAAAGTGGAAGGATGTAGGTGCCGGGGAAGACCTAGACTATCTTACCATGACCAAATAAACCGAAAATATCTGAAGGACACGAGCCTCCGTAAAAGGCGAGCGTATATGAGACGAACTATGAGAGTAGAGGAAGCCAGAGAGGTATGTAAGGAAAGAACCTGATGGAGCTCTGTACCCTCTGCCTACCCCGCAAGGGATCTGGCTTGATTTTATAGATAAATATCGTCCATTTTGATTTACAAGTAAGATTTATCCAATATAAGTAATCTATCCATTAATTAAATTGCGATGTGTAAGTCCAGTACTTAAATTTGTAATTTTTAGATTAATTTTATCATCTGTCTCCCACCACCCATCCCATCATCCCATGCGGGGTAGGCAGAGAGTACAGAATTTCAAAAGCTTTAAATTAATTATTTTTAATTTAATTTGTCATGTTCCCTCACAGCCTCGTTGGTGTAGTGGCGATCACAATGCCCTGAGTTCAAATCCTGGGTTAGAAAAAATGTTACTACAGTTTTTCTGGTGCCAGAAGGCTAACCCTCCGTTATAACCAGGGCCCCAATTCTCGTATTTAATTGACACTGAAACTGGATCCTGACTGAATTGAGATTTAATTTTGAATTGACTCGAAATTGGTATTCTGTTACACTAAAAGTTCGGTCTGATTTCGGTATCATCTCAGTCTAATCTCAGTATAATCTAGTGTCGATCACATTTCGATCTATTTTCGATCTCTTGTCAATTCTCAGCTACCATAGATTAAATAAAAAACATTATCTGTAATGTCAAACTTATAAATATCGGTGTTGCCAATTTGTAGGCAAGTACCGGAAGTGTCGGTAATTTTTAATAAAAACTGATAATTATATTTCACACAGGAATAGATATATAAACGTATAAACAAATAAAAAATACCATAAATATAATCAATTCATTCTATTTTTGCGTATTCAGATTTATTTTTCATTTAATACTCGTTTGACGTGTCTGAAAATTGGGTATTTTCATTTAGGTGCATGACCACCCCACGCACTCGAGCTAGTACCCATGGCCATAAAAATTCATAAGGTATAAAAAAAAACATCGCGCGAAAATTGATGTTGTTTACAAAGTGTTTTGAATTTCATTGTTTTCCATTATAATATTATGGCTAAACAAGGCAAAGAAGGAAACGCGCTTTCAACAAAATTGTGGGCTCAGTGCGCTTTGATTTTGAATGCCGACGTCGGAGACGTCCAAAAGTCAGCACAAGAGTGGAAAAAGGTAAGTAATCTATCGTATGTATTATTTAGATCTGCTCAATATTACTATTCTTACTGATAGTGTCGTTTTATATTTCTAGTACTACAATCAATACAAGAGCCGCACGAAGGCTAAACAAAGGAGCCATAAAATGCGAGTCCTGAAAACTGGTGAAGGGCCAGCTGACGAGGTCCATTTAACACCTCTGGAGGAACGCTTCATTGGCATTATTGGAGGATGCAGTTCTCAGTTGCCTGCTGTCAGGCATAATCTACTTGATATATTGGTAAATATTATATAGGTGGTAATATTTATGTAGAACTTAGTCAAGAAATTTTGAAATATTCAAATGTGTGTGATTTGTTTATAGATTGTTGAACGGAATACTAGCAGTGGCGGGAATGATGGGAATTAGGGCACGAGTGGCCTTGTCCTAACAGGAGACAAGTAGGTCAATTTTGAGTAAGTATACAACCAACAATATAATAACCACTAAAATAATTTTATTGTAAACAAGTCAAACAGAAAATGTATTATCTTTAATTGCCCACAGAGTTTGCATGACTATTTGCTGTGCCTGTCATCGGTGGATGTGCTTACAGCAGCTGGTATGGCCGGAACGAGCATCTCGTCACTGTCTTGCTCTGGAAGTCCTGGCGCTCTAAGCCGTTGTGTAGAACACAGCAAGCATTTACAATTTTTGCAGCCATCTCAAGTTTGTAATGCAGCTGCCTTACTACTAACAGACACCTGAAAGAAAAGGAAAATTGAAAATACAACCATTCTTTATAATAATAAACATTGTTGATTAATAAATATATACCATTGTTAATTAGAAAAGTAATAATTTTAAACATTGTTAATTAATATTTGTTAAGAAGATAAACCATTGTTGATTAGTGAGTAGAAATAATTTAGTTTAGTGTATTTTATATTTATAATACATATAAGTGTTTACACATCGTTGAATAAAATTTGATTATAGATTGTTAGTGATATGTTTTATATGAATAAATAAGCACTTATTTGATTTAGTTAAACATGTTTATATTTACAAACCTGAATCTCCCTTTTGAAACCCCTATAATCATTCAGAGCTACAATATGTTTTCGGTAAAACCAATTTTCAGTAAACCCAAACAAATACCCACTATCACCTGCAATTTAAATGTGACATTATGCAGTGTTTATATTAGTTATCTTATAATGTGACTTCTGCAAACATACATACCTAAAAGAGAAATTGATTCACCACCCTCAGTGACCTCATTTAGATAACCATTTAATGGGTCCCTCCAAATAGTTGAATCATAGGTACTCTCAGTCTGGATGGGTCTACACAGAGAATATTTTGGTCTGGATCACAAATCTGAAAAGCAAGATTTTTTTTATTAACAATCAATAATAATAAAGTTTAATAATTATAGCTTCATATTATTTAATTTATACTTACTATTATCACATACAAAGAATGATAGCCTTTATAGCATTAATATGTCTCCTCATGTTCTGAAGGTTTTATGATCGAGACATGAGTACCATCTATGCAGCCAACACCTCTAGGTAGCCCATATTTGGAATAGAATCTAAAATACAAAAAATCATACATTTGTTATTATTAGCAAATTTCAATAGATAGGTTCATATTACAATGATTAGTATAACTTACCTGCTTCTAATTCTTTCCCTTGCCTCTCTTGTCAGAGGAAAGTTCACATACTTGCTCAAGACTGCCGGGTGGTTTAAAGCATCTGTCACTTGCTGCGCAGCCCTCAACACACTAGGTTGTGGCAAAGCATGTGAAATGCTTTGTCCCACCAAACTTTGGTATGAACCACTCACATAGTGTTATCAAAACCTAGAAAAAAAGATAATATTAGAATCATTTTTTAATATTTAAGAATATACAATGCAAGGAATCTAACGTGATGATATAGATATATAAATATATGGCTTTCATTTTGCATATATTGAGTATTTACCTCGGGTGTGTAAAAATGTGTGTTGTGTATAGGTATTAGGTACTTAAACTAACCTTTACAGCAGCATCCAGTCCATCGTTACGTCTTTCTCTGGGCATATGGGGCTTCAGCTCGTCAATAAGCTAGCGGTTTCGTGAGTCTGTAAGTTTTTACAAACTCCGAATCACTCATGGAAAAGGCGTCTGAAGCGAAACGACGATCACGTAATGTACGTCGGCGTTGCCTACGTCTTTCCGACGCTCCTCGTAGTGCAGCTATTAGATAATTCCATCTTAAGCCAAATCCACTCATTTAACGTGAAATAATTGCGTAAAAACTTATAATAAAATTTATTTTTATGCGCAAAACCAACTATTTACAATGTCTCTTCAGTCAACTTTGAGTCAAGCTTCAGTGTCATTTCAATCTCAAATTTGACGTTTGTTATTGTACGAGAATACCAATTTTGTAGTTTATGTTAGTTCAAAACGTTACCAGAATACCGTTTACATGTTTTTCAAGTTTCGGTCCGATCTCGATTCGGTAAATGTCATTGAAGGATTCGAATATGTTACGAGAATACCGTTTGTAAAGTTGATGAGATTGAGATGAGATCGAAACTGGATTTTGAACACTTTTAATTACGAGAATTGGCCTTCAGTGTATATTTTAGTTGCAAATCAGATAGTAAAGTTACTCTTCGTTTTTCGTAACAGATAGCGATGGCGAACTGAACATTTCCGGTGATGAAGATGAACCAGCGCTATCAGGCGAAGAGGATGGTAAGACATTAATATTATTAGACTAGGTCAGAGCGAGGGCACAGTAAACATATGTACGGTCCGACAAGGATCTTTTGGCCCGCGGCCAAAATCGGAACTAGCGCTGTCATCAAGTGAAATGTCACTTCATGACAGCCGTAGAGTTGGCGTTTGCTATGAAATTTATCCAAGTTCTTTTTTTTTTTTTAAACGTAGCCCCACACTAGGATTTATTCCTGTATCGTGGGTGCGTTTACAAACATGAAATTTCACATACACAAATACCCAGACCGGAACAAATAATTGTGGATCACACAAAGATTTGTCCCGTGCGGGAATCGAACCCGCGACTATTCGATACAGTGGGCGCAGCAGCCAGTGTTGGGCACTAATTGTTTAATTGTTCAATTGTAGGATCAAACAATTGAAATTTCAATCGCAGAAAACATCAATTGCAATTGACGATTGAAAAATTAATTGTTAATTGTAGGTTTTCACAATTAACAATTGATCAATGGTAATTGTAAAACGTTGCAATTACCATTGATCAATTGTTAATCGTTTTTTGCATGTTTACGATTAAACAATTAACAATTAAACACACGACAGAATATATTTTAAACACATCCAAGATGGCGGACGTGACTTTTGAAGTAAAATGGGTGTCATTTTTGGGGTTTCGGGAATAATGATTGCGAATATGGCGTGAATTTTTGAAATAGATGTCGCACGCGACTTTTGAAGTTAAATCAATATGGGTGTCACATTTGCGATATTAGGGCATGCTGATTACGAATATGACGTTAATTTCTGGATCTAAGATGGCGGACGTGACTTTTGTAACAAAATCAATATGCGAGTCACTTTTATGGTTTTGAGGGATGTTAATAGCGAAAATAATGTTAATTTTAAAATCCAAGATGGCGGACGCGACTTTTTATGTAAATCAATATGGGTATCGATTTCGGGGTTTTAGGGGATGCTGATTACGAATATGGCGTTAGTTTCTGGATCCAAGATGGCGGACGCGACTTTTTATGAAAGTCTATATGGGTATCGATTTCAGGGTTTAGGTTATGCTGATAACAAATATACCGATAATTTTAAAATCCGAGATGGCGGACGCGACTTTTTATGAAAATCGATATGGATATCGATTTCGGGGTTGTAGGGGATGTTGATTAAGAATATGGCGTTAGTTTCTGGATTCAGGATGGCGGACGCGACTTTTGAAATAAAATCAATATGGGTGTCACTTTTAGGGTTTTAAGGGATGCTGAGTAGAAATATAACGTTATTTAAAAATCGAAGACGGCGGACGTGATTCTTGATGTAAAATCAATATAGGTGTCACTTTTGGGGTTTTAGGGGATGCTGATAACGAATATGGCGTTAACATTTGAAACCGAGATGGCGGACGCGACTTTTGGAGTTAAATCGATATGGGTTTCATTTTTGGGGTTTATAGTTTATCATATATTGTGCAAATTTTTCTAGTGTATGTGGCTGGACCTCTTCAACTTTTCTTAAGCCCCTTGTCGGTAATTTTTTTTGGAATTTTTGCACCTTTTTTATTATTTTTCTTTGTTTTTATGTATCTTTTATAATCATTTACACAATGTTATCCATGTTTCCGTTTGAGGTGACTCAGAAAATTGGACGTACAGTTGTCGAATCCTCTGATTTTAGTAGTGAAAGGCGAGCATTTAGTACACAGAACTGTGATTATATGTGCAAGTGCAAGACGCGGGGGTGAAGATATTGACGTGATTGAGCTCGGCCCTGATGACTGCCCATCTCGATCTAACTGTTCATTGATGTCCGTATCCGACGTGTTATCTGATATATAACTATATTCCTTTTCATCCATAATGACTATAATATTCAAAAAGGGTGGAAATATTCGTTGAAATATGCGACTATACTTAATAGAAAATTCGTAAGTTTAAATACCTACTACTATAAGTACACACAAAAGTATTCTGAAGTGAGATCGTGTTGAAATGTAGGCGATACTTTGCGCTCCGAAAAAAGTAATGACAATATGTAGGCGGGGTATGTGGTGTGCCCTACCACAGTGTACTATAACACAGTAAAACATCTTAGTACTTACGGTCCGAATCAAACTCACGCAGACAGACGCGCCCTCTACTCGTCTTCTCGATAGTTTTCCGCATGTAATAAGCCGCGGTGGCATGCACGTCCGAGACGGACGCTTTTTTTACAACTAACATTAGAACGTTCTGTGAAGAAATAACCTGTTCGAACTCTTTACTCTCTGCCTACCCCACAAGGGATCTGGTGTGACAATATAGATAGATAGAAAATTAAAACAAATTTAAATATTTTGGCTTTTTGTACTATTAGGCCTTAATATTTAGAATAAAATGACCACTTTAAACTTATTAGTTACTACATCGCTATTTGCTTATTGCTATCAAAATCGATACATGAGGGCTTGTATGGTTTCTCAATATGTATCTATTATTAGAATTAAAATAATGGCCACTCGAATCGCCAAATTGATATTTAGTAACTCATGTGGTTTTTAACATATATCATAACATATATTATAACATATATAAACTCTCAATAAGAATGAGATACGAGAATACTTATATATAATGAGAATACTTATTCGTAAAAGGAGAAAACGTGTTTCTAGAAACAATTTGCAATAAAGGTAAATAATATATTATTGAGCATAAAAATTAAAATTATAAACGTTTTCATTATGCTGTTATTGCACAATGTCTATGTTAAATTGTATTACTCTGCACTCATATCGAAAAAATACAGGCTTATAACCACTGCAGTAGATTAGTTTTAATAAATGACAAAAAGTAAATCCAATAAAAGGTGCTAAACTTAACAGCGTTCTGACGGGAGTGTAATTATGCCACTAAAACGCCTTAGATAAGTTACTGGATAGATAGATACTGTGGCACTACCGACCGACTTTGCCTACCTACGCACGTGCACTTTGTCGGCTCGTGTCGGTGCCGAAAGGCGACGAGTATCTAGGGTTGCCACCCATAGTTTATTCTAAAGTACGTATTGTACGTTATTTAGGGTAAGTATACTTCATACTTTATGAGAACTGTAAAGTACGTGAAAATTGATTTTTTAAGATTCATTTTACATAAATCATTAAAAAGAAAATAATTGATCGCATTAAAAGCAAAGTGGATGATACTGAGTTCTTAGATTTACACGAATATTACACATGAAATAAAACTATTTTTTTTTTATTCTATCGCGGTTTATAACGGTTGCCGCGTGGTTCCCGGCTTAGAATAGGACCAACCCATCTCATCCCATCGGGTGTCGTACAAGGCGACTAAGGGAAAACTAGGGAATGGGCAGCAGCGTTCCCTTAACACTTCTACCATCAAAAACTGCGCTCGCCAACCCGCCTGCCAAGCGTGGCGAGTATGGCAAACCCCCCCAATTTATTAAAATGGAAGAAAAAGATAAAACCAGGCCCCTAGTCCCCGGCGGTCCTGTTCGTCCTGGCCACGGTAGCAGCTATGGTAACGACAGGACAAGGGGTGCTAAGAATCTCCGGCAGAGATTCGGCTACCACCAAAACCGAAAATTGGCCCTGGTGACATACAACGCACGCACATTGAGGACAGGTGAGAAGCTAGTTGAGCTGAAAGAAGAGTTAAACAAGTTGCGGTGGAGTATTGTTGGTTTATCGGAGGTCCGAAGAGAGGGCGAGGACACGATAACCTTAAAATCCGGCAACTTGTTTTACTACCGGGAGGGCGAACAGCAGTCCCAAGGTGGTGTCGGATTTATCGTCCACAAGTCACTCATAGACAACGTTGTGTCCATCACTAGTGTGTCGAGCAGGGTAGCGTACCTGATACTCAGAATATCCAAAAGATATTCGCTGAAGGTCATACAGGTCTACGCACCGACCTCGGCATACTCAGATGATGACGTTGAAGTAATGTATGAGGACATTAGTAGAGCCATACATACTTCCAAAGCACACTTTACAGTGGTTATGGGTGACTTCAATGCGCGGCTGGGCAAACGGGGCGATGATGAATTGAGAGTGGGGCAATTTGGATATGGGCAGCGCAACCCCAGGGGTCAGAGGCTGGCCGAATATCTGGAGAAGGAGGGACTCTTTATGATGAACTCTTTCTTCCGGAAGCCGCCTCATAGGAAATGGACCTGGATGAGCCCTGATGGGTCCACAAAAAATGAGATAGACTTCATCATGAGCACCAAGTGACAAATATTTAATGATGTCTCCGTGATTCACAGGGTAAAAACCGGCAGTGATCACCGAATGGTCAGAGGCACATTAAATATTAATGTCAAAATGGAAAGATCGCGTCTGATGAAGTCTACGCTCCGACCTTCTTATGCACATATCCAAAACCCCGAGAACTTTCAACTCGAATTGGCAAACCGCTTCGAATTGCTAGACAGCAGCGCATCAGTGGACGAAATCAACAACAGGTTGGTAGAGACTGTCCATACGGTCGGGTCCAAGTATTTTAAGCCCCACCGTAAAAATAGACCTCAAAAACTATCCAACTACACCCGAAACCTCATGGCTGAGCGACGTTCCATGACGCTCCAAACCTCCGATGATGCTAAGTCCTATAGGCAGCTCAATGGACAGATACTGAAGTCCTTGCGACACGATTTACGGTCCTTCAATACAAGGCGTATTGAGGAGACCATAGCACAGAACAAGGGCTCCAAAGTGTTCGCAAGAGACGCGTCTATTGGGCAAAGCCAGTTGACGAAGCTGAAGACGGAGGACGGAAACGTAACGTCGAATAGGTCAGAGGTGCTCAGGGAGATAGAGAGGTTCTATGGGCAGTTGTACACCTCAGTGGCTGAACCTGTTGTTGACTTGGTAAAAGACCCAAGAGCCAAGCTAACCCGACACTACACTGAAGATATCCCGGACATCAGCCTGTACGAGATTAGGATGGCTCTCAAACAACTCAAAAATAACAAAGCGCCAGGCGAAGACGGAATTACCGCAGAGTTTCTGAAAGCGGGCGGAACGCCGGTACTTAAAGTCCTTCAGAGGCTGTTTAATTCCGTCTTGCTCGAAGAGAAAACGCCGGAAGCATGGAACAGGGGTGTGGTGGTACTGTTTCTCAAGAAAGGTGATAACACTTTACTGAAGAATTATAGGCCCATCACACTGCTGAGCCATGTTTATAAGTTGTTTTCGAGAGTCATCACGAATCGTCTCGAACGCAGGCTTGATGACTTCCAGCCTCCCGAACAAGCCGGTTTCCGGAAAGGCTTTAGTACCATAGACCACATACATACGCTGCGGCAGATTATACAGAAGACCGAGGAGTATAATCGGCCACTATGCTTGGCGTTTGTGGACTATGAGAAAGCCTTCGATTCGATCGAGACTTGGGCGGTTCTTAGATCTCTCCAGCGATGCCGCATTGACTATCGGTACATTGAAGTGTTGAAGTGCTTGTATAATAACGCCACCATGTCAGTCCGAGTACAGGGGCAGTGCACGAAGGCGATCCCCATAAAAAGAGGAGTAAGGCAGGGAGACGTCATTTCTCCGAAACTGTTTACGGCCACCTTAGAGGACGCCTTCAAGCTCTTGGAATGGCAAGGACTTGGCATCAACATCAATGGCGAATACATCACTCACCTTCGATTTGCCGACGACATTGTGGTCGTGGCGGAGTCGCTGAAAGATCTAGGACGAATGCTCGGTGACCTCAACAGAGTATCTCAACAAGTGGGTCTTAAAATGAACATGGACAAAACGAAAATAATGTCTAACGTCCATGTCGTACCCACCGCACTCACCGTTGGGAACTCTACTCTTGAAGTTGTCGACGAATACATTTACCTGGGACAGGTAGTCCGGTTAGGTAGGTCCAACTTTGAGAGAGAGGTCAATCGACGAATCCAACTCGGCTGGGCAGCGTTCGGGAAACTGCGCAACATCTTCTCATCCAAAATACCTCAGTGCCTAAAGACTTAAAGTTTTTAGTCAATGTGTGTTACCAGTGATGATATATGGATCAGAGACGTGGTCTCTTACTATAGGTCTCATAAAAAAGCTCAGAGTTGCTCAGCGAGCTATGGAGAGAGCTATGCTCGGCGTTTCTCTACGCGATCGAATCAGGAATGAGGAGATTCGTAGAAGAACCAAGGTCACCGACATAGCTCTTAAGATTAGCAAGCTGAAGTGGCAATGGGCGGGCCACATAGCGCGTAGATCGGACGGGCGTTGGGGCAGAAAGATTCTAGAGTGGAGACCACGTATTGGCAAGCACAGCGTGGGACGACCGCCTGCCAGATGGACCGACGATCTTGTGAAAATCGCAGGAAGTCGTTGGATGCAGGTGGCATCGGACCGGTTACGCTGGAAAGCGATTGGGGAGGCCTATGTTCAGCAGTGGCCAAGTATAGGCTGAGATGATGATGATGATGATATAACGGTTATTTAACGTCGGGAACTTAAAAATCAAAAATAAAACGTGATAAAATCCGAAAAAAATTTTTGTTTTAAAGTGTATGATGTCTGGTGTTAGAATCCGAATATATGGTAAGCTAGATTTAAGGAAAAAACATTGTTACATGTACAACTTCGCTAACTTAAAGAAAATAGTAAATACTATAAGCACTTTTAAATTCTTTCTCCAATCTATTTAAATTATCATAGACTGTTAACATGCTGTGAAGGTGTTTAGCAATGATAATAGTGATTGAAAAGTTCTAAAAGTAATAAAACATATGTTTTAAACAAAATAGTAAAGTGAAATAAATAATATTTTATTTAGATATAATGTAATTTTTTGCCTTCCTTTAAAAACCAATGTACTTTATTTGCTCAAATAATAGGTGGCAACCCTACTACTGACGTGCGCGCACTTGTCGGTTCGTGCCGCTGCCGAAAGGCGACGATTGCGCGCGCGTTTCTTTAAAGTTTAGGTACTTATTTATAAACAAACATATTGATAGCACAGGGGGTTGGCAGAGGGGTGCAGTGTATTGAACGAATGTCGAATGCTTTTATATGGAACTGGAACTTGTAAAATATTCAATTCTTATAGGGACAAAATAGAAATACTTAATTTTTTACAAACTTTTATTTAACTTTCACTGTTCGTATGTCTGTCTGTCTTTCCGGATCAACTCTTCTGATCCTTTTTTCAAGCACTTACGGTATCCGAATCAGCTGAAATTGGCATACGTATGTAAGTTCGGTAACAATACAATAATATGGTACCATGGGGTTGGTCTGATGATGAAGTTGGAAGGTGGCCATAGAAACATGTGAACTGGACAAAACCCCTCGTGTTTAGGCTGGTTAGATTGATACTGACAAGTACAAGTAAATTGATATTGGTGTTAAATTAATATGGATATCATTTTTGGGGTTTTGGGGGTGCTGATAACGAATATAGTGTTCCTTTGTTCGTTCGTGTTTAGTTTGTTCGTAATCAACCCATATTTATAATCAGCATACTCTTAAACCCCAAAAACGATGCTCATATTGAATATTCATAAAAAGTCGCGACCGCAATCTTTGATCCAAAAATTAACGCCATTTTAGTTATCACCATCCCCTAAAATCTCATAGATGGTTGTGTCTTGTTTTGTCTTGAGTCTTTTTAGAAGGCAAGCTTTCACTCAAGCATCGTACTCCCGATTCAAGCCTTACAACACCAGACAGAAGTGTACATTGTACAATCCCACATTGCGCCAACGTTAAGTGTGCTTTTAACACCTACATTGCGCCGACGGTTTTTTGATGATTAATTGTTAATTGTTTAATCGTAAATGTGCATAAAACGATTAACAATTGATCAATTGTAATTGCAATGTTTTGCTATTACAATTGATCAATTGTTAATTGCAAGACATTGCAATTACAATTGATCAATTGTTAATTGTATAACACTGCAATTACAATTGATCAATTGTTAATTGTCAATTGTTTAATCAATTGATTTTTGCCCAACACTGGCAGCAGCTCAAGCTCTTAACCACTACGCTAAATCGTCCGTCAATCAAAACGAGATGCCATGAAATCTACGTAACCGTAACCGTACGTATTAAAGACGGTTACGTAACCGTAACCGTCTTTAATACGTAACCGTGCGGACCCACCTGTGGATATATTTCCATGGAACATTTTTCTAAATGAAAACTCTGGTTTACACCACTGCCCCCTGTCGATGTCATCCACGTGCCAAAAGAACCTTGTCGCACGGTAATTGTAACAGTATAACATTTTAATGCCTTGTTAGTCTAGTGGCACAGCGCATCGCTTTATGATCACGAGGTCCTGGGTTAAAATCCTAGGTCGGACAAATGTAGTTTTTCTAACGAAAATGTCCCAGTATGAGTCCGGAGTCTAGAATTGGGCCCGGTATGGCAATAGGCTCGCCCTCTATTACATGGGACCTAACATCGTCAGCGAAACGTGAGTGTACTCAGTACACCTCATCCACCCCCGCTTGGGGGATATAGGCGTGACGGTGTGTGTGTGAAAGTAATTCTGTGTATCTGTTACCTTTTCTCGCCTAAATCGCTGAAAATATTTTTATCAAATCCGGAAAGGAAATAGACTTTATCCAGGGGAAGGACATAAACTAACTGCTGTCGCCAAAAAAAGTAGGGGCTTAAATAGATGCCTAAAAATAACGCAAACGATGTTGCGGGTACACACTAGTACAATCTAGTAAGAAATAATTCATCATTTTATTATTTCTAGAACTTCTCCTCGAAGGCAGTGACGAAGATGATCTGATAGAGGTTCCCGGGGAGACGATGAAGAAAGGAAAGAATAAATTGAAACTTAAAGGTAATAAAAATCAGCACATACCATTATCCCACATGTGGAACCCTCTATCTGTATCATCACGCCAGATCCCTTGCGGGGTAGGCAGAGTGTACAGAGTTCTAACAGATAATGTGGAGAAAACATGCAATGTTGCATATTTAATTGTAAGTTTGACGTCAACTTTAAACTCAATATCAAAAAAATGAAAGAAAATAATGTTACTTAAACAATAGTAAGTGCCCATGAATATGGAAACCAGTAACGCAGTACCTACCATGACCAAATAGACCGTGTCTTATCTGAAGGGCAAGTCAAGAGTCTCCGTAACCGGCGAGCGTGTATGAGACGAACTATGAGAGTGGAGGAAGCCAGAGAGGTCGTAAGGAAAGAACCTGTTGCAACTCTGTACTCTCTGCCTACCCCGCGAGGGAGCTGGCGTGATGATATAGATAGATATGGTAGCCGCTCTAAATTCGGTTATGAAGTAGTCATTATGGTAAAGTAGTTATTTTAGAGAAGTAGTCATTCTGAGCCTAACCCAAATCTACTACCATTTCTTCCGTATAAAAAAGATACGCAATGTTCTCACTGCTACAACAAAATTAAATTGACATCTATAATATAAAGTCTCCGTAACTGGCGAGCGTGTATAGACTAACTGTGAGATTGGAGGAAACCAGAGAGGTATGAAAGGAAAGAACCTTTCGAAACTCTGTACTCTCTGCCTACCCCGCAAGGGATCTGGCGTGAGGTTATAGATAGATTGATAGATAGAATTATTCTTTACTCAACCTACCCTTGAAAACGTTTTAAAGTTGGTTGCCGCCAAATATTACGGCGGGAGACGGGCTCAGGCCTCAACCTAGTCGAACACTGTTTAACCTTGGTGATAAGAACTACGTGGTCGGTCGCAACAAACAAAACAAAATAACTTACAGCGCAAACCGAGCAATTTTTTCGTTACTGCGACTTTTTGTTTTGCGGAAGGAAGAAGGATGAATACCCGAATTCCACCAATCACAATATTTTCTAATTTTATTTCTTTCAATGGGTAATTAAATTATTCCAAACATACATTCTGTTAACTTTGCCTGACGTTTCTTGTATAATACAATAGTTGCTTAGTGTGTTTAGTAACTGCCACTGCTAAAATTTAAACAATGTAATCCAAGAGAATGGTACACCTGTTCCAGGCAATTAACAATAACAAAAGCAAGGCAGTTGTTTACGACCTCAGGATATCTTTCTTAGAAATTTCGGCACCTCAAAGATTTTGTCGGAACCTTTTGTAAGCTGATTATAAAAACAATTACATTTTGTAAATATTTGCTGGCAACATATTTTTTCGTAATAAAGTATGGCTGTTGCGATATAAAGAGTATATTAATGTATGGGTTTGGACGTTAACCAATCAAATTGACCTAATTTCTATGTTACGTATTTTTTAACGTAGCACTGCTAACTATTCCTGTATCGTGGGTGCGTTTACAAACATGAAAATTCACATACACAAATGCCCAGACCGAAACAAATAATTGTTGATCACACCAAAATTTGCCCCTTACGGGAATCGAAACCGCGACTATTAGACGCAGTGGGCGGAACGGCTTAAGCTCTTAACAAATGTGCTAAATCGTCCGTCAGTTATAGGAAGTTTTTCGTTATAACGAACGAGGTTATAAAGAGTTTACGCTATATATATATATTTTTTTTTTTTAATTTTTATAGGCACCGATGACCTAGGTTCTCTATTCGCGTCAGCGGAAGAGTTTTCCACACTTCTAGAAGAGACGGCAACGAACAAAAAACAAGGCTCCAGTCAAGCAGTCGCGAACACAGATAACGCAAGCACAAAACAATTAGCATGGGAGGAAAAACGCGACCGATGGATAAAAGGATACAACAAAAAAATACACGGCAACAAAAGTAAGAAATACAAGAACAAAAAAGGAACCAACAAAATGGCGGGCAAAAAAGGCGGAAAGCGAAATGGAGGGAAAATGGACGGCGCTGGCGGTAAAAAGAAAAGAATTAAATAACTTATGTTTGTGGAATTATAATTGTGTATTGTATTTGGTGGTTTTATTTTCTATCCGCAGTGTAAACAAAGAAAATCTTTTTTTCAGCTAGATCCCTTGAGCACTGTAATTTAAAACAAGTTTTCAATTTAGCAAGGTGTTAAATGTTTTAGTGTTTCGGCCTATCCACTGGAAAAATATTTTAATATTCGTTATCAAGAACCTACATATAGCAAAAATGGCAATTATCCACATCGATTACAGAATAAATTATTCACCCAATTAACGTATTTACAATAAAATTAATAGATTTACGAGTGTATGGATATTGTAGTAATAGTGATGTAGTTATATTAATTAATCGAGATTTTATCGGCAAACTATAAAAATCTTAATGCATAAAATCGATCTATTCCTCTTTAATCACCTGAGTAAAATGAATCCTAATAAAGTGTTCTCCATAAATATGCCATAATTACGCAAATATATAGAAAAAGGTGTTCATTGCGAATGCTAGAGATAAATTTATATTTATTGAAATTAGGATCTCAATAAAATCCAATACGCCCTAATAATACAAAGTTTTTAGTTTTTTTCTATAAAAGATTTACAGAACGAAACTTATACTTGTTTGACTCCTGAACTAGAATAAAGGCATTAGGGCATAAGGCTTTATCTAAGTAGGAGCTTTGCATATAAGCAAATTAAAAATGGCATCAATGTTCGTAATACAATAACCTCGAGGTCATAACAATTTATTAAAATTCTCGAACAATCTATACGATGACCTTTTACCATTAGTTACATTCCATAATCAGGAATTAAAATGTCAATATTAGAATAATACAGTGATACAGACATAGTAATACAAACATTCCATTATTAAAAAACCACTTGTTTTCCTGTTTGACAGACACTATGTTTACATCGCGCGCATGGACATGCGACAGATAAAATAAACAGAACAGTCTTTTATTTCATATATTTACGTACCAAAATCAATAGGAATAATGATTAAAATAAAATGAAACGTCATAAATTTATGATTAAAATTTGTATTTATCTCGAAAGAGTAGTATTTTCAAGCAAAATCTTTGCGAAGACCAGTATACGCGCAATGTACGCGGCAATGTTCGGCGCCGGAACACCTTGTTTGTTGACATTACTACATCGTATAGCTGTGTTGTGGAACGCGCCGTCGCGCCGTATCTCGCATTTGTAGCGCGAAATAATCAATTCTTGCCAATAATAAGACAAAACATAAACATTGAAAGTTATACAGTGTAATATTTAACACCACAGTGCAATATTTACGTCTATCACTGTGATTGTGGCCGAAAAAGGCGGGCAGAAATCAGTGTGCAAGTGGCGATTACCCATCTATTTATAGCCGGACCTATGGCGCGATAAAACTGTTTTACATGCTACAAGTGTACTAACGTGCCCACAGAACATTCCAATAGGTTTTTTGCATTAGAAATTCGTGTTTCATTTCTTATTGGAGTAATTTCTATGAACGTAGGGAAAGAGGAAAACGTAGAACCCCGAAACTAGTTTGACAGCTCATTGAATGCACACAAACGAAAGGGAACGTTATGCGCATGTGTGCGTACAAGTGATGTGAAATTCTTATGATACGCTTATCGATTGGCAAGATTAATTCAAGGACATTAGTCGAGACCGATGTATGATTTATTATTGCGAGGCGTGTATGTTAATGATATCGAAAGCTGGCCTTTTTAACACCCTATAATCATGGAGTCGCCCTTAATAGAAAGTAAAAATGATGAGGTTTCACTCAACACAGTTTCAAGCTCAAATCAATTCATGCCTGATATAGAATTGCCAGATGACACATTCCGTATGAGTTTAGATAACTTTTCGGTGATCGGAGAGAATGTAACTATAGGAGATAGGGACACTTCTGTTGACACGTTGAACATTACAAATGCTGAAACTCCCGTACTAGAAATGCAAACGCCTATACAGACGCCTGACGTCCAAACTCCTGAGAAATCCCCTCCTATAATGGAGACTCCAAAAGCGGAGACTAAAATAGAAATAATCCGCAGACCGCAAACTCTTTTACAACTATCATTGTCGAAGAAAAGCGAGAATGATTTGTTCGTAAAACCGTCACCAGTAGCTGAGGTCATGTCGCCAGCAAGAATGTTGCAGTTTGAAATGGAGCCGAGTAGCGCCACGCCGACAATGAAACGAGCACAAATAGACTTTGATTTCTTCACTAAAAACAAATTTGATGAATACTTCAATGATACTGAAACCACGGGTGATAAAGAACCGTTTGAGCCGGAAGATGGTGGCACATACAAAGAAACACCAGTCATCGTGAAGGCCAGCACAGTCCGACATGAAATAGGCTATGGTAAGTAATAACGGTGAGCTATTAACAGTTTTTATTAATCAGTATTTTTATATATTTCCTTGATCTCGAGGTTGCGACATATGTTAAGTTGCGATTTTGATGTGTTGGTTATTTTATTATTAGGACCTTGTGTCTTATCGATGGTATTATTGCAATTATACACATACGCATAGGCAATATTATTGCTACCATGACGTCAGTTAGAGACGTTTGATACACATGTATTTCAGGTGACTTCTTACTCCTGTATTTAATCTTGGCCTCTACGCTGTTGGCCTCAGGGTCTTTACAGCTTTACCGGACAAGAGGGCCAGCGTGTAACCACTACGTTCGAGCCAGAAGGGCAAGGGGGCAACTAGCTCAAGGGCACCTCAAGGAGGAACGACCTCGGCTTAAGCAGTCGCTATGGGGGAGGGCATATACTAGGTATCTCGCCGTGGTACTCTGCACCGGCCGGCGGGCAAGGGATTCTGCGACCTCGCCAGCGAGGTCGGTGTCTGATCCTGTGTGCGGTATCTGTATCCGGATGTAAGGGCATCGGGAGGGTCGGTGTGACATTTTACTCCGCCTGTAGATCGAGTAAAGACGACCGAGCACAAAGGCTGCTCGGTTACGGACTCGCTTGATGTGCGGTCCGAAGGTCATGGTATTGTTTAGGGTGATCCCTAGATATTTGACCTGTTTAATCCAGGGAATAGGTCGGTCGAACATGGTCACTTGATCGAGATTACTTCTGGGGTGGCGCAGGTAGGGGCGCGGGGTGGCATGTCTGGAGAAGAAAACCGCAGCGCTCTTGTCCGGGTTCATACGCCACTTCCTGAACCAATCCCCTAGGGTATTGGCGGCTGCCTGAAGGTTTCTGGTAATGAAACTCTTATTCCTATGCGAGACATAGAGAGCGGTATCATCCGCGATTAGGGCTAGATGCACCTTACTCGAAGGAGAAATATCATTCGTGTAAAGGCTGAATAGGAGGGGGGAGAGAGCTGAGTCTTCTGGGATACCAGCTTGTATGGAGTGGATATTATACAACTGTGGTCGCGGTACTGCATGAGGTAGGGATCATGATAATATTTTCATTATCAGCAAAATAGCCTTCAAAACTATACTAGTAGGGTGAAGTTAATATACTACAGACATATCTTTTAGTCTGTCTGTCTTAGTGAAGGCTCTTGTAGCTCTACTAACTATTCATAGTGGCGTGTTGGTGTATCTAGCTACGGTTTTATATGACAATGAATGTTATACCCGGCTTATACAGCTTTTATGTACGCGGACGATATGTGTCTATTATATTGTTTCGACAATATTATAGATGCGCAAGATCGTTTACAATCAGATTTTGAGAATATAACCAAATGGGCACATGATAATGGTATAATTATAAATTTTACCAAAACTAAAGCCATGCATGCCATGCATATTAGTTCTCCGTACAGTAAATACAGTAAAGCTGGGTTAAACAGTATAATCATTACAGGTCATACGTATGAGTGCCTGCACAATGATAAAGTTGGTCTATGCTCAAGTATAGAGGAGGTGGATCGGTATAGGTATCTAGGTTTGTTAGTGGATCGTAACCTAAACTGGAAGTTACACGTAAATGACGTTTGTGGTAAACTAAGATCGATCCTGGGTTAATTCTTTCACCTTAGCTCTTTTGTAAGAAAAATCATACTGTATGTTCTCTATTATGCACTTGCTGACCATTGATAGGCTATGGTTTAAGCAGCTACGGGCTCACGTTTAAGACACAGCTGGATTGTATAAAACAATTATAAATTAGACTCTTAAAATACTTAGTTAATAAAAAAGTTAAACAACAATGCAACCCTGATTATGAAAACCTATTTTGTATTTGAAAAATACTTCCAGTAGGTACATCTTAAAGTGGAATATCTCATTGCTATTGAACAATATTATAAAAAAGATTATAAAGAATTGATAACGCAGAAGTACTATACCAGGCAGGTTAAACAAGGAAAATTCATAATACCTATACCGATTCTCAGGACGGAAAAAAATATCTATCTATATCATCACGCCAGATCCCTTGCGGAGTAGGCAGAGAGTACAGAGTTCCAACAGGTTCTTTCCTTACATACCTCTCTGGCTTCCTCCACTCTCATAGTTCGTCGGTTTATTTGGTCGTGGTAAGATAGTCTAGGTCTTCCCCGGTACCTGCATTCTTCCACTTTCACATTGTATATCTGTTTTGTCATTCTTTCCTCTGGCATTCTTTCTATATGCCCAAACCAACGAAGCATACCCTTTCTCATCTACACCGATACTATCTTTCATACCTACTCGCTTCATAATACCATCAGTTAAAAATTATTATGGACAGAGAACACGGCGTTACTTAACACCTGTGATATATAATAACATAAATTTGTTAACAGGCTTAAAAAAAGATACATCAGTTGCAACATTAAAGAAAAAACCTCAAAATAATATGCTTCTTCTACTAAAAAAAAGTAACAGTTGTTATTGTTTCGATAATAATTAAAAGTGTACAAGCTGTATTGTAGACAAACAGAGCGCCTCCTTCGCCAACACTGTGTCGTGCAGTTTGGCGAACTTGTATATCATAGTATCTGTAACCATTTATCGAATTAAATAAATAAAAAAGAAACATTGCTACTGCCGCCACTTCTCGCCAAAAGTAATGAGCAGTACCGCGGCAGCGTCCAGTGTTCACATTCTCCCTTAGTATTCGAGCATCGCTCTGTTTCTCTTATGTTTGCAAAAACCTCCTGACATCAGATTTTCTTTACCCTGAAACGATATTGTTTCAATAAAAATATCCCCAAGGCAATTTTTATACTAGCTTTCCCATGGTTTTTCTGATGTACCAATCCTCACATTTTTTGTATTTTATATATTTCTTTAGATTTTTATCCTTAAGTTTTATTCTAAAATTAGCTTTTCCCATCATAACAAAAAGATTTCTAAATCGACAACACTGACTCGGCGTGGCCTGTCAGTCTTTTGTCTCCCCCCCAAAAAGTTGCCAATCAAGGGAGCGGCGGGCAGTGATAGTGTGGGAGGGAAAGTAGAGCGTAAGTTGCGTGTTTATACGACTAAACTTCCCTCACTTCCCGTGGAAGTGGGCAGTGTGTACACTGGGTATTACGAATGGCAAAAGAAGCATGAAAGTCGAGTGAATGCCGCGGCATTGCGCCCTTTACGACATAAACGTTGTAAAGGGTAAGCGTTGGAGTCACCCTTGCTGACCGAATAAAGAATAAGAGTGTGTTAAGGAACCGATGTAAAGTAAAAGTTGATGTGATGACTAGGATTGAAAGAGAATGAGCGTGGAGAGGCTGAATGACGAATAACTAACAAAAGGCAATCGAGCAAATGAGAATAGCAGCTTCGGAAGGGGTTTTCCAAGGAGGCTCCTTTACGAGCAAATAAGTGGTCTCTTTAAAAAAGGTAAATTGCGTAGCATTTTGACAAAAATGCATGAAACGAAAGAGGTGTGTCACAAAATTGTAACATGTAACAAACTGTAGTCTCCACCTGCCACGGTGGGATATAGAAGTGAGAGTACTGTTATACAATATCTTGGGGCCCACGGCCAAAATCGAGACTAACGCTGTCATCAAGTGAAATGTCACTTAATGACAGGACAGGCGCAAAGTTGCCGTTTGCTATGAAATTTACCCAAATTCTTATTTTAATAAGTAACCGTACAGACCTACCTGTTGAAGTATTTCCCTAGAAGTCGGAAAATTTTACTAAATGATAACCCTAATTTAACACCAACCCTATCAATGTCATCCATGCATTATATTGTAGAGAACGACGGGATTTGTAAATTGGGCAGTTTTAATTATACAGGAAACAACTAAGCATTGCGGAAGGCTGATAATAAATATTTAGCAATACAATAAATAACGATAATCAAAAAAAAATTTACGTAACAAGGAAATATTGTTGCTAGGTCCATTCCAAACACATTGACGAGCTATTGATATAAAGAATCCAAAAAACATTTTACTGTAAGGTCACGCAATTTTAATTTAATTATTCAGCAATTTTTTATCGCCTTGCTTGACCTAGACCAGTAAATTATTGCAACAACGTGGCATGATGGCGCATGCTTAAAGTCTTATCGTTGATATTAATGATTTGAATTCCGTTACGAATGATAGCCGCCTGATTTCTGCAAAATAAGAGGCTTTGCGCCTATGTTTTTCATCCTCGCTGCACTGAATATGCTTCTTGACGGCAGTCCTGGTTGCGAACTGTTTGCGGAGATAATATTCTTAGTCCGAATGTTTGAGTTACTGCAAGGGAATAGAATGAATGAGCTTCTATATTTCTATTACTTTCTTGTTGTTTCTCTGTGGTAGTTCTGCGTTCGTAAATAAATAATAAAGATTGTCTTAAAGAAAGTATTGTCAGACACGTGTAGATCACAATTTATCCGAATGATCATTGATATTTTGCAAGAATGATATCAAAATGGCTGCCTATGTTTTGCATCCTCGCTGTAATGAATGTGCTTCTTGACGGCAGTCCTGGTTGCGAACTGTTAGTGGAGATAGATTTTGTCAGAATGTTTGGAGTTACTGCAAGGGAATAGTATGAATGAGCTTCTATATTTCTATTACTTTCTTGAATTCTTGTTGTTTCTTTGTAATTCTTTGTAATAAATAAAGATTGCCTTAAGAACGAATTGTCAGACACGTGTAGAACACAATTTATCGGAATGATCATTCATATTTTACAAGAATGATATCAGAAGGGCTGCGCAAAGTGAAGTCAGCGCAATGAGATTGTAATGACTAACTGCTCGATCTATGTAATATAGTGTTCTTACAGTCGCCTCTTACCATTTTCTTTATTAGAAAAAAGGCGCTATTCTACTTCTGAGTGCTAAGGGTAATAAAAATAATATACTTTGTTGCACATAAAAATATTATGTCGGAGTTTTGGCGGGAAGTCGAAAAGTGATGTTGTCAATTTGTTTTAATTTCCAAAACTTGTGCAATTTCGTCTAATAATGTGTAATGTTGGTGGAATATTAACCATTATGTGTTCTTATATGTGCATGAGTGAAGATAATTGTAACAAAGTGATAAAACGTGCCTTTTTGACTTTCTTCAAAACGGCCGTCGCAATTGGTATGTAAAGTATCCACCGCTTTACTATCCAGGGTGGGGTACTTCAATAATGTCATTATCATCGTTATCATCAAGGTCATCAGGGAGTTGAATTAATTTAAACAAACACGATTATATATCTCACTGGACACTGGCAAAATACACTTAAAATTAGTGTGAAGCCATAACTAAAAGAAGAAGAAATATTATGTCAAAAAAAAAACAAAATCTTTATGATGTACGCCGTACGGCAAGGCGGCCTTTTTTACTTATATCGATTTCTTTCAGGCAACCTTTAGGTATAGGACAGAGATGTTTAACATAAAATAAGAAGGGGTAAGGTGCAACAATGAATAAAATATCCTGAAATAAAAGATAAACAAAAACAAAACAAAAAAGAACCAATTATATCTATTTTGCATTACATAAATGATTGATGGAATAAATATAGAGGGAGACAATTCAGATAAGAGCAAAGATAAAATTTAAAAGGGAATATGCTAGACGTGTTAAATTTGCAGGATATGTGCTTTAGGAAATGTGTTTAAATATTTCCCGGGACTCAGAACGTCTTATAGACTCAGGTAAGGAGTTTCAAAGACGAACATTTTGAACAATGAAGGAATTAGTGAAGAAGTTAGACGAATGGGTAGGAATTGTAAGGCGAAGTGTGTCAGAGGAACGAAGGTTACGCAATACGGTTACGGGCACTAAAAGTCCTGCCCTTATTCGCTATGAACAATTAAATACATGCTGTGCTGCTTTATGATAACTTCGTGAAATCATCGCTAACTGGTATTCCAGTGGAATATAGATTATCATTAAATGATCATCGAAAGTATCGTAACGTGACGCGTTTGATCATAGCGAATAAGGGCCCAGTAAGTAACTACACGAGGGTGCGTGTGTGTGTGTGAATGATCTACGCTGTTTGCCGCGGGGCAGGGTTAGCGTGCAACCTCTACGCTCGAGCCAGAAGGACAAGGGGGCAACTAGCGCAAGGACGCCTCAAGGAGGAACGGCTTCGGCTTGGGCAGTGGCTATGGGGAAGGGCGTATACTAGGTGTCTCGCCGTGGTGCTCTACACCGGCCGGCGGGCAAGGGATTCTTCGACCTCGCCGGCGAGGTCGGTGTCTGATGTTGTGCGCGGTATCTGTATCCGAAAGAAGGGATGTAAGGGCATCGGGAGAGTCGGTGAGAACATGCCACGGACGGCGATAGCGGCTGATAGGAGCGGAACGAGGTTCGAAGTCGGCGGCGGCTACGATTAGCGGATTCATGAAATATCGGGTTGTCGCTTTTTTAATAAAGGTGCGTATAGATTCGAGACCGAGATCGGAATGGAGAATTATACGAGGGTATACGTTGCCGGCAAACATACGTTCTGCATGACCCAATTCAGACATGATTTTTTTACTTTTTTACCGCCTGAGGTAATCCGTTCAGTTCAATTCGCAATTCGTACGAGCGAAATAATAAAGGGAGTCTAGAATGTTACTGTGTTTAAACGCAAATACAAGTTTGCTTGAACTGAACTTGATCCACTCGCGGCATGTTCAAATATAGTCACGTGGAGTATGAAAGGTGTCCATTACGCGCGAAACCATGTTTTAAGTTATGCCACGTGTAACGTTGATTCAGTTACCAGAGGGGCAATTGAGGCCAATAATAATCTATATATTAATACGTGAAGCACAAACTTTGTACACATTTTTACGAAAATTGCGCGGACGGAGGAGTATGAAATTTCCCACACTTATAGTTTATATAGAGAAGGAGTGCAGAATGCTAATATTTATTTAAATTATATTAAAACTATGCATATAATATACATTAAATCAATTAACATCTTTCATACCTACTCGCTTTCTTACTACACTGTTGCGAATACGGTCGGTCAGCTTCACTCCGCACATCTTCCGCAGAGCTCGCATTTCCACCGCATTTATCCTACTTTCAGTCTCCTTCTTACATACCCAGCTCTCGCTGCCATATAACAACGTTGGGACAAGCTCTCCGTTATGTATGGCCAGCTGCGCCTTTTGGCTTAAGTGCCGGCTCCCAAGTAGCTTTCCCATCGCACCATTCACTCTGTTCCCTGCACTCACTCTTCTCTCTATGACAGCGGTGTATTTTCCATCATTACTGAATGCGCATCCAAGATATACAAACTCATTCACTTGCTCCAGCACATCATTACCAACCACAATTCTTGCATTCGTTCTGGTTTCTTCCCTTTCAAAAACCATAATCTTGGTTTTCCTTACATTCAAATTTAAACCATTTTTCATGCAGTCGTCTTTCATAACTGTGACTAGTGTTTGCAGATCAGTGGCTATTGGCGCTATCAAAACTGCGTCATCTGCATATAGTAGATGATTTACCACTAGATCACTCATTTGTACACTTTCATTCATCGCTTTCAGTCTTTGAAGACTTTTATCCAAATATATTATAAACAGTCTAGCGGACAACACGACGTCGACTTCAACGTCAAACCCGGGAGACATATTACCACCCACCCGCACGCATGCCTTGCTGTCCACATAGGTGGATTGGACGGCTCGCAACAGAGTGCCATTTATACCATACTCAGGTAAAATGTCCCAAAGTCTCTTTCGCACAGCAAAACCACAGAAAACCTTCCGGGCCACTGCCAGATGCTTCTCAACGATGTTGCAGAGTGAGAAAACTTGATTCGAACATCCTCTTCTGGACCTGAAACCCCCTTGTGCCTCGCACAACATTCCATCGGACTTCTAATTAGTTTATATCGAAAATAAATATTATGCACAACATATTTTAGAATATTTTAAATAGTTTATGGAATTATTGAAAAGAAATGTAGTGGCACTACTTCGTAACAATGACATTTGTGTCGACAATTTATTAACAACTTCAACTTACCAAAACATTTTAGGGCATTCTTTTTCTTTCTGGTTGTTTGATTTGTTTTTAGTTTTAAACCTTGCAGCTACTCGATTTTATCGTACGAAAGAAATTGTGTATGTATGCGTCGCTCGGAGGCGGAAAGGTGTGACAGACCTACACGCATTACGTGCGTGCAAATGTTACATTGGCGTCAATAATACTTAGCGATACCCCCCCGATGCCTTGTCATCCCTTCTTTCCGCTCAGAATACGGGCGACGATGACGTAGACGTAGTAGTAGATCCCCTCCCATAGCCGGCGGTTGACCGGTGCGCTTAGTAGTGCACCCGTCCCCCTACAGCGACTGTCCCAACCGAGGGCGCCTCTTCGAGGCGCCCTCGAGTATGTCGCCTCTTGCCCTTCTGGCTGGCTGGAGCGTAGTGGTTGCACGCTCGCCTTTAAAATCCGGTGAAGCTGTAGAGGCCTCGAGGCCAACAGCGTAGGTCATTCACGCACACACACACACACACACACTTAGCGATATAAGTCTTGGAACAAAACAAGAGAGCACGCTCTACAACTAGACTTTTAGCTATTGTATGTGACGAGGAATAAATATTTATAAATCTTGATAACCATTCTTATTTCACCTGTTTTATTTTGCTGCAGTGTATGGGTGGTAACTAGGTGATAACAAAAATAATGAATAAATTAATTCTGCCCCATTGCTAAGCAAATGTCTCACAAATCAAGATGAGAGATAGATCATAGTCCACCACCTTTTTATATTTCATGTAAAAGTAAGTACATACTTTGCCTACTATTATAATTTCTAATGGTTGCAATTAACCCCTTTTAAGAAGACTCGTAAATACAAATCACCAATGACCCAATGACTATTAAGAGGTTATTTCATTAAGTTCATATTGACATAACCTCAAAGCATGAAATGTTAGAATTGCTGTATTAAGTTAAATGGGTACTATTATAATTTCTCATAGTTACCGCTGAGTGTTTTAGAAGCCTCAAAAATTAGTACGTGATTCCTAACTATTTAATATCTTGACATATAAATATGAATATTGACATAACCTTAAAACTTAAAATATTAATATCTTTTTTGTTCGATGTCCCAAAAAAAAATTCTCGATGTTTATGTTTAAGTAATGGAAACCCTATAGTTTTCACATTTTTTCATACATAGACGCTTTAAATCGATATCAGGCAAAACCATGTATGGGATCCTGCCAATGTTCTTTATACTCTTTGTTTTAATGTATAACTACTACTATATAATCCCGCCAGATCTCTTGCGGGGTAGGCAGAGAGTACATAGTTCCAACAGGTTCTTTCCTTACATACCTCTCTGGCTTCCTCCACTCCCATAGTTCGTCTCATACACGCACGCCGATTACGGAGACTCGTGTGTGTGTGTGTGTGAATGATGTACGCTGTTGGCCGCGAGGCCTTTACAGCTTCACCGGACTTAAAGGCGAGCGTGCAACCACTACGCTCTAGCCAGCCAGAAGGGCAAGAGGCGACATACTCGAGGGCGCCTCGAAGAGGTGACCTCGGTTGCTTGGGACAGTCGCTGTAGGGGGACGGGTGCACTACTAAGTGCACCGGTCAACCGCCGGCTATGGGAGGGGATCTACTACTACGTCGTCGTCGTCGCCCGTATTCTGAGCGGAAAGAAGGGATAACACTAACACTTGCCGGTTACGGAGACTCTTGACTTGTCCTTCAGATAAGACACGGTATATTTGGTCATGGTAAGATAGTGTAGGTCTCCCCGGTACCTACATGCTTCTACTTTCTCATTGTATATCTGTTTTATCACTCTTTCTATATGCCCGAACCAACGGAGCATGCCCTTTCTCATCTTTACACCGATACTATCTTTCATACCTACTCGCTTCTTCACTACGCTGTTGCGAATACGGTCGGTCAGCTTCAATGTAATGTATAACTAAACGTGATATAGCAAATAGTTACATTAAACAGATCTTAAATTTCTACAGAAATCTATTAAATCCTTATCTGTCATAATGCCCATATCAATAGAAACATGTTACTATACGTGTGGCCGATACGGAAATAGTGTTCTTATGATCTTATCTGTAAAAAACAACTTGGAAACACTTTACTTCATATTAACATAAAGTTAATAACCCTGTATCTGATATATCATATTTTGATTGGACAAATTGACAGATATAGTAAACCAGAACGAATGTAAGGATTGTGGTTGGTAACGATGTGCTGGAGCAAGTGAATGAGTTTGTATATCTTGGATGCGCCTTCAGTAAGGATGGGAAATACACCGCTGACATAGAGAGAAGAGTGAGTGCAGGGAACAGAGTGAATGGTGCGATGGGAAAGCTACTCGGGAGCCGGCACTTAAGCCATAAGGCGCAGCTGGCCATACATAACGGAGTTCTTGTCCCAACGCTGTTATATGGTAGCGAGAGCTGGGTATGTAAGAAGGAGAATGAAAGTAGGATAAATGCGGTAGAAATGCGAGCTCTGCGGAAGATGTGCGGAGTGAAGCTGACCGACCGCATTAGCAACAGCATAGTAAGACAGCGAGTAGGTATGAAAGATAGTATCGGTGTAAAGATGAGAAAGGGCATGCTCCGTTGGTTTGGGCATATAGAAAGAATGCCAGAGGAAAGAATGACAAAACAGATATACAATGTGAAAGTGGAAGGATGCAGGTACCGGGGAAGACCTAGACTATCTTACCACGACCAAATAAACCGAGTCTTATCTGATGGAAAAGTCAAGAGTCTCCGTAACCGGCGAGCGTGTATGAGACAAACTATGAGAGTCGAGGAAGCCAGAGAGGTATGTAAGGAAAGAACCTGTTGGAACTCTGTACTCTCTGCCTACCCCGCAAGGGATCTGGCGTGAGGTTATAGATAGATAGATAGATAGACAGATATAGTTATTTTGTTCATCGTGTTTTGGCTTTTTACTTGGGATCACTTTAGAGACTATGTTATGAGATAGAACAACGCTACTGCCTTAGTAAGAACTCTTTCTAATGAAGAGTTTGTTTTTAAGCCTAATTTAGATTAAGCATCAAGTATAGTTGATAAAGCTTCAATTAATAAATGGTGAATATTAAGAGTACTGGTTTCGGGTTTGTTTTTTTTTGTCTACAGAATATTTCTGACCAATGAATGGTATATGCCTTAGGAAATATAACAATCATCTTAGCGGCCGTACGCCAAAAAACAAAAGCTATCTCCAATTATTTCTAGATTAAACTCAATAATTATAATTATTAATTAACACGTGGTTGTCAATTATTTAGTCAAATAATTCGTACGAGCATAGGTACGCACTGACATGATGTTTATTACTTGTCTATATTAATAAAGAAGGAGAAGAAAAGACGAAGAAGAAGATACAAGAAGGCTAAGTAAGATAAATGCTCATAATATACAATAACATACCGCACTTTGAATTTTAAATTAAACGAAAATATGCAATTTTGAGTAATTAAGAATATCTTTTAAAATTTTACTTATTACAAGGCGCAAGCAAAACAGTATGGCATTAATGGATATCATATCATCAACAAAAACGTATAAAATTATACGTGACTATCCAAAAAATCTTCTCGGTTTGCGTCCGCTGGATTGCTTAATCGGCATTAATATTTTCAATTTAAGATCGATCGTGTCTTATCTGACGGACAAGTCAAGTCTCCGTAACCGGCGAGCGTGTATGAGACGAACTATGAGAGTGGAGGAAGCTAAAGAAATCTTTTAGGAATTAACCTGTTGGAACTTGGTACTTTCTGGTACAATGGATACTTTTATCCATAGCCGTGAGCATTGGAGGGCTCTCAAATCCTCCTTAGCCATACTATTGTAATCTTACTTTGCCGTGAGAAAGAGACAGATCAACAAACTGCGTATATCTATGTCCGTTTTTCACGGAAAAGTAAGGTTACATTAATCTTGCAAGAGATTGTGGTAAACACTCTAAATACCGATTTCTTAGGTCGGAAATAATTTCGCCTTGTTGCTCTAGTGGCAAAGCGCATCGCTTGGTGATCACGAGGTCCTGGATTCAAATCCTAGGTCGGACAAGTGTAGTTTTTCTAACGAAAACTTCCCATTAGGAGTCCGGAGTCTGGAATTGTACCCGGTATATGACAATAGGCTGGCCCCTATTACATAGGACCTAACATCGTCGGCGAAACGTAGATGTACTCAGTACACCTCTGCCACCCCCGCTTGGGGAATATAGGCGTGATGGTGTGGAAATAATTTCACCTAAATGATGACTTACTATCGCCACGGTGCTTGTTTTCAAAAGGAATCATATTTGTACGTGATTTTTGAACTTTTCTGATGTAAATACGAAGGTCGGATCGCTTCCGCATAACAAATCTTCCGTGTTCGAATGAATCGAATGATTGAATGGTTAATTAACATTCATTTAATGAGTTGCTGATTATTTATTGGGGGCAATTTCACAATATTACGAATAATTAATTGGTTTGTTTTTACTGTTACGGTTTGCGTCATCGCATTGACATGAAGATTATAGGGGTTTTGATAGTCAACCATATCAGGGGTTTTATTCTCTGTGACTTTAAACACGTGACGCGACGAGTTACGATCACTTCGTGAAACGATGATACTCCAATAGCATACAGCAGTGTTCTTCAACCTTTTTCATGATGCGATCCCCTTAGTATAAAAAAGAATTTCGCGACCCCCTACACTCCACTGCTTGTTTTTATTTTATTACGTTACAAATATTAAATATTCGCCGTCACACCTATATTCGCCAAGCGGGGGTAACAGAGGTGGACTGAGTACACCCACGTTTCGCCAACGATGTCAGGTCCCATGTAATAGGGGGCGAGCCTATTGACATATACAACACACTTCCAGAATCCGGACTCATACTGGGAAATTAAATCCTCACAACATTTGCATTATTTTTTGTAATTAGGTATCGGCTAAATACATAATTAAGGACCTACAACGGACATAATTTTACATCGCCCAACGGCTCCACGAAATGAAGAAAAAGATTTATTTATTTAAGTGCATGGAAAACTTACAGCATATATACAAAGTACAATACACAACTTGTACAGGTAATAGAAAGCCAATAACAAGTCTTCACTTCTAGTACAATTTGATACATAGCTAAAGTCGCACAACGGGCTATGGAGCGAGCTATGCTCGGCGTCTCTTTGAAGGATAAAATTCGTAACGAGGTAATCCGACAAAGACCCAAAGTTACCGATATAGCTCGCAAACTCAGTAAGCTAAAGTGGCAATGGGCTGGTCACATCTGCAGAAGGACCGACGACAGATGGAGCAAGCGTGTCCTAGAGTGGAGACCGCGACTTGGTAAGCGTAAGGTAGGACGGGCCCCAGCTAGACGGACCGACGACCTCAAAAAGGTCGCTGGGACAGACTGGATGCGGAAGGCGGAGGACCGTGTGCAATGGCGCGTGTTAGGAGAGGCCTATGTGGACTGCGATAGGCTGATTGATCGATTGATTGATAAAGTGTGAGGCCATTTGGTATTTAGTAGTTACATCAGTACGTTCAAAAGGAATTATCAACCTTATTCCATGGAAAATAAGTTATCGGAAAAAGTGTGGCTTAAACACCTCCTCGCTGATGCTACATTAATAGCAAAGGGATCAAGATTAAATTGCTTACATAATTTATTGAAGTTTCTGCTTGCGCGCACAATGTAACTATTTTGCCTATAGTTTGTACTTGTTATGTAGGTCTCATAAAAAAGCTCAGACTTGCTCAGCGAGCTATGGAGAGAGCTATGCTCGGCGTTTCTCTACGTGATCGAATCAGGAATGAGGAGATTCGTAGAAGAACCAAGGTTACCGACATAGCCCTTAAGATTAGCAAGCTGAAGTGGCAATGGGCGGGCCACGTAGCACGAAGATCGGACGGGCGTTGGGGCAGAAAGATTCTAGAGTGGAGACCACGTATTGGCAAGCGCAGCGTGGGACGACCGCCTGCCAGATGGACCGACGATCTTGTGAAAATCGCAGGAAGTCGTTGGATGCAGGTGGCATCGGACCGGTTACGCTGGAAAGCGATTGGGGAGGCCTATGTTCAGCAGTGGACAAGTATAGGCTGAGATGATGATGTATGTATTTAATTCTATGTGTAGTAAAATACAATATGGGAGCAATAAGTTGACGATAAACAGGTGCACACATTAATCAACATTTTCCAATTTTTTTTTTCTTCTTTACTGAGACTGCGACTCCCCGCGACCCTCTTATAGAGGGATCAGGTAAGGCCGGAAAACCCCGGCTCGCGAGCGGCATGCGGCTCTTGAACTCCTCGGCTGCGGCTCTTCCACGAAGTGTTTAGTGCAGGCACGGATTATTACCTATTATGCCTTAATATGCCTTTTAAAAGACGAGTAAAAGTTTTTGAAAAGCAAGCATTTAAAAGGGTCACATTTAGAAAGCAACAATAGCACGGATAGACGTTCGCAAAAACGTGTTTTAGTCATTATTTCCGCTTAACAGCTCGCGCCGAAATGTATTGTTCCTATAAGTAGTTAAAATAAATACTTTTTTAAAAACAAAAGGCTCTTTAGGGGGTATTGTCTAAGGATTTGCACCCCACACTTTTTATGTGTGTATGTGTGAATGATCTACGCTGTTGGCGGCGGGCATTTTACAGCTTACGGACAAGTAGCCCCACACGTTGATAAACACTCGTATACAGAATACTATTTCACGGCCATTTCACGAAGTTATAGTAACGTGCCGTGTTTGGTTATAGCTGATAAGGACTCAGGAGTACGGTATGACAAGCAGCTGTTTAGTTACGCTTCCGTGGATGGCGCCGTCTGCGTCCAGTCCAGCGGTATTTATATGATACAGCAATGGAAACCCTTGATAAAATAGATGAAGACTGCTTTGATTCGTCATAGACAGCTTACAACACCGTACTGGTAAGAGTACGGATTCTAAATATTGTGCACCGTGACGCCTATATTCCCCAAGCGGGGGTGGCAGAGGTGTACTGAGTACACCCACGTTTCGCCGACAATGTTAGGTCCCATGTAATAGGGGGTGAGCCTATTGCCATATACCGGGCACAATTCCAGACTCCGGACTCGTAATGGGAAGTTTTCGTTAGAAAAACCGCACTTGTCCGACCTAGGATTTGAATCCAGGACCTCGTGATCACCAAGCGATGCGCTTTGCCACTAGAGCAACGAGGCAGTCCTAAATATTGCAGGATATTTTTTCGTGTTGCATAATGCTGATGGCCGCAGAAGTTCTTAGAAACGTCGTTCATCATTTTTATAATAACTAAGTGGCAATAAAATCAAATATTTTTTATTTATTTTATCTGGCGGGTGTCCCCACTCTACGTTTGTTTTACCTAAGTACATACAGTGTAAACTCTTTTAAACAAATCTTAAGGGACTGAGCATTATCTCGTTATAAAGGCTTTTGTTATACGGAAGGAAGAAGGAAAAATGGCCAAATTTCTCAACTAACAATAGGTTCGAATTTTATTTCTTTCTATAGGTAATTATTGCAAAAACAATTATTCTGTTAACTTTGCCGACATTTTTTTGGTATGCCAATATTTATCAGTTATAGTTATAGTTTCAAAGTTGGTTTACGACTGATAATACAATAGGTGCCTAATGAAACAATGTAAGGCAAAAGTAAAGGATCACGAATTCGAAGAAATTAACAATAGCAAAAGCAAGGCAGTTCTTTAAGACGTAGATTTAGTCGGACCCTTTTGTAAGCTGATTATAAAAACACTAATACTATTAAATACTTTTGTTAAAATTTGCTGGCATCTAAATATTAACATATATCTTCGTAATGAAGAATGGCTGTAGCGCTATAAAGGGCTTATTATAGTTATAGTGTGTGTAGTTCTGACGTAAACCAATCAAATTGACCTAATTTCTAACTTACAGCAAGTTTTTCGTTATACAAACGACGTTAAGAGATGTATAATACCATTAAAAGCTAGTTAATCACTATAACTACCTATTATTAAACAAAGTCCCCACCCCCGGCCGCGTCTGTCTGTTTGTCTGTATGAACGCGATAAACTCAATAACTACCAAACGGATTTTCATACGGTTTTCACCAACGGACAGAGTGATTCAAGAGGAAGGTTTATGTGTATAATTCACCCGTGCGAAGCCAGGGCGGGTCACTAGTCAAAGAATAATTCCGAACTAAACTGTAATTACAAAGGTTATTCGATATAATTACAGGTACATCCTTATGTTAAAAGTGTTTTACGGTATTCATTACCAAGACCCCTCGGCCAGCAGTCATTTCCAACACATTCCATCCAACACATTTCCAACACACACACAAATTTGACTGTAATCAAGAGATAAGTAATTAAGGTTCAACACTACTATACTATTCGTCACAATCATCATCATCTCAGCCTATACTTGTCCACTGCTGAACATAGGCCTCCCCAATCGCTTTCCAGCGTAACCGGTCCGATGCCACCTGCATCCAACGACTTCCTGCGATTTTCACAAGATCGTCGGTCCATCTGGCAGGCGGTCGTCCCACACTGCGCTTGCCAATACGTGGTCTCCACTCTAGAATCTTTCTGCCCCAACGCCCGTCCGATCTACGCGCTATGTGGCCCGCCCATTGCCACTTCAGCTTGCTAATCTTAACGGCTATGTCGGTGACCTTGGTTCTTCTACGAATCTCCTCATTCCTGATTCGATCGCGTAGAGAAACGCCGAGCATAGCTCTCTCCATAGCTCGCTGAGCAACTCTGAGCTTTTTTATGAGACCTATAGTAAGAGACCACGTCTCTGATCCATATATCATCACTGGTAACACACACTGACTAAAAACTTTAGTCTTAAGGCACTGAGGTATTTTGGATGAGAAGATGTTGCGCAGTTTCCCGAACGCTGCCCAGCCGAGTTGGATTCATCGATTGACCTCTCTCTCAAAGTTGGACCTACCTAACCGGACTACCTGTCCCAGGTAAATGTATTCGTCGACAACTTCAAGAGTAGAGTTCCCAACGGTGAGTGCGGTGGGTACGACATGGACGTTACACATTATTTTCGTTTTGTCCATGTTCATTTTAAGACCCACTTGTTGAGATACTCTGTTGAGGTCACCGAGCATTCGTCCTAGATCTTCCAGCGACTCCGCCACGACCACAATGTCGTCGGCAAATTCGTCACAATAGGTGCTCCTTTTGTGTGTGTGTGTGAATGATCTATGCTGTTGGCCGCAAGGCCTTTTACAGCTTCACCGGACAAGAAGGCTAGCGTGCAACCACTAGTCTAGAGCCAGAAGGGCAAGGGGGCAACTAGCTCAAGGGCGCCTCAAGGAGGAACGGCCTCGGCTTGGGCAGTCGCTATGGGGGAGGGCGTATACTAGGTGTCTCGCCGTGGTGCTCTGCACCGGCCGGCGGGCAAGAAAATCTTCGAGCTCGCCGGCGAGGTCGGTGTCTGATCCTGTGTGCGGTATCTGTATCCAAAAGAAGGGATGTAAGGGCAGCGGGAGGGTCGCTGAGAACATGCCGCGGAGGGCGGTAGCGGCTGATAGGAGGGCAATTCCTGATCCTTTGCGGGGTAAACAGAGAGTATAAAGTTCCGTTCCGTTTTCTCCTTACAGTCCTCTCCCTTCTTCCAGTTTCATATTTCGTCTAACACACGCTTGCCGTTTTCGGCAATTGATAAGTGTCAATTACGATTAACTATAATGTTTCTTAAAATAAACTTCTTGAAATCTTGAGTTTTTAGATTTACGCGAATATTACACATGAATGACTGCCTCGTTGGTCTGGTGGCAAAGCGCATCGCTTTGTGATCATGACGTCCTGGGTTCAAATCCTAGGTCGGACAAATGTAGTTTTTCTAACGAAAAATTACCAGTACGAGTCTGGAATTGTGTCCGGTATATGGCAATAGGCTCGCCCCCTATTACATGGGACCGAACATCGTCGGCGAAACGTGGGTGTACTCAGTACACCTCTGCCACCCCCTCTGGGGAATATAGGCGTGACGGTGTGTAAGTAAAACTATTTTTTGGATTTTATCGCGGTTTATATATGAGTTCCCAACATTTCGAGTGCTTTGTAACACCCATGGTCACGGGAAGGTGTTCGACTCCCAAAAGGTATAGTAATACCGGGGTATCCTCAATCTTTTTATATATTTGACGGACGATTTAGCGCAGTGGTTAAGAGCTTAAGCCACTCCGCCCACTGTGTCTAATAGTCGCGGGTTCGAGTCCCGCACGGGACAAATCTTTGTGTGACCCACAATTATTTGTTCCGGTCTGGGTATTTGTGTATGCGAATTTTCATGTTTGTAAACGCATCCACGATACAGGAATAAATCCTAGTGTGGGGCTACGTTATCTAAAGAAAAAAAAATTGTTAATATGTCGACAATAATAATTATTGTTGGAAATATGTGTTTAACATCAGACGCGCAGACGACGTGATGCGAATCAGATAAGCAAAATAAAGGTCGCGTTTAACTAATTACATTCCGATCAACGGACTTACACGAGTCGTTAAAGTTGTTATTTTTGTTACTTAATGATGTTTAGACAAACATCGGTAAACACTTAGCAGATGTATAAATGACCAAAAATAATGAAATATTTTGATCAATATTAAGCAGGAATATAGTAAGATCTAACTGCCTCGTTGCTCTAGCAGTGTATGGACCGACTGGCGATCACGAAGGCGACTTTGATTCGAACTCTGGGGATTCGATTTCTACGGGAATTGTTATTGGTATTTTTCTTTGGACTAGTCGCGAATAATGCGCTTTACGATCAGGGGGTCCTGGGTTCAAATCCTAGGTCGGACAAATGTAGTTTTTCTTGCGAAAAATTCCCAATTTCAGTCCGGCCGGAGTCTGGAATTGTGCCTGGATTATGGCAAAAGGGTCGCCCCTTAATACATAGGACCGGACATCGACGGCGAAATGTGGGAGTACACAGTAATACCTCTGTGTTTATTTTTTTTTCTTTGAATATATTCTCGTTATATCGGACACTCCGATATAACTTTTTTTTACATACATATATTTATAGACTCACCTCATATAAAATTAAACTCCTATCATTAACATCGGTGGCGAAATTTGGGTATATCCAATAGTCCTCTGCTACCTACGCTTGGGGAATGTAAGCGTAACTGTGTTTATATAACATAGTGTGAAAAATTTATAAAGACTATACTGAAAATTATACCAATTTTTTTTTTAAAGAGACGTAGTCCCACCTTTGGATTTATTCCTGTGTCGTGGGTGCATTTACAAACATGACAATTCACATACACAAATACCTAGACCGAAACAAATAATTGCGGGTCACACAAAGATTTTTACCGTGCGGGAATCGAACCCGCGACTATTAGACACAGTTGGCGGGGCGGCTTAAGCTCTTAACCACTGCGCTAAATCGTCCGTCAATTAAAAATATACTTATTATTTTTCAATATACTCTATAGTACAATCCAAGCTAACTTCACCATTTCACGGCTACTCTTTGCAGCCCATCAAGAGAGAAAGAGATACATCAATATCTCTATCGCGCTCGCAATATTTGTCATCTCGCTCTATGTAATAGACAACCGATAACTGTGTCTCTTTTTGTTTACGTTCATGAAACGGGTGATTCCACAGTATAAGCAAAATTTAAAGATAATCTTCACAAATATCGTCATAGTTTTCACTGCTGCTAATGTTTGTTTTCCATAAATTACTAAGATCTTTTATCGTTTTTACCCAAAATGACGTTGAACACGTCATACAAAAATTTATAGTTATTATCGACCAATTGATTTGTCTGTTTATTTTGTAGGCACTATGTGGCCTCGTAAATCGTAAATGGTGGGGGGAGCGCGCCGCTCGTACTTCGTCGCTCGGTTTCTATTTTGCGTTTCTCGAATTCAGTTACTTTAGCGCGCTGAGTGAGTTCACACCTCATTCGCGCGGGCATTTTGTAATTTATTTATATAGTGTACATAGAAGTTTTGTAAAGAAAAACAATTTGTAGGTAGTGTTAGTGAAATTGAACAAAATATCGAACTGTTGTAGTGTGTAAATGGACTGTGCTGACAGTGTAGTGAAATTTTTATACAAACAAAACGTACTTGGATTGTTGTGGATTCTGAACCCCGACCGTACCGACGACCGAACCGTACGACGAAGAGGCTGTGATTTTGATACACGATAGAAACTATATAATAACAAAAAGACACAAATTGGAAATTTTGACGTTCCAATAGCGTGAAATTAGATTTTCAGTGAGATATTTGTCGACCAATCGCATTGGCATTTCGGTAGCGTGGTGTGACCTTATTAAAGGGGTGTTTTCGATTCGGTCGGATTATTGCGTGCCGAGCGCCCCCTACAATTGTTAGGCCGCGTGAAGTTCGCGCAGATTGCGGACAACTCGCGAAATGCTTTACGTGTCGTGTACTTTCGTCGAAAGTTGATTGTACAGTTGGTAGTTTTATTTATTTGGTGTGTTGGGAGGTGCTGTCGCGAGTGCCGTCGCAATTTCTCTTCTCGCAGACCGACGCCCGTGCGATATTGTGTTAAACCGATGCGCTGCTGATTAGGCTGGTGCCTACATGGTTTTGGTCGACGGCTGAGCCATGGCGACCGCCGAGATGAGCGTGCCTGACAAGAAGCCTGAACACGAGTCGGGTTATTACGAAGGCAGCGACCAGGAAGGCAGTATGGAGTGCGGGTGCCCCTCACCTGTGAGTTCTCGCAACTCCTCCCATTCCACCAAGCTGAAGCGGCGGCACAGCGCTCAGAAACACAAGAAATTGTCTCCGAAGAAGGCAAGGATTGATGCTCCTGTGAACGGCCACACCAGCACCAGTAACCATTTGAACTTGGACAAGAGTGTGGAAATTGTGGAGTGCTCAAGTGTGACTACAGTCAAGGACGTTAAAAAGCCTGAGGAGGTGCAGGTGGTGGCCGGGCCGAGCTCAAAACGGAGCAGTTCCGTGGAGCTGATTGGTGGCACTGTGCCGGCTCCAGCGAGGGATTCGGTGGATTGGAATCTTGTTGACGCTAGTAAAATTAGGAAAAGATCTAAGCGTGAGTATTAAATTATTTACTACTACTAATAAAAACACACAGTTACTCCTATATTCCTCAAGCAGGGGTGGCAGAGGTGTACTGAGTACACCCACTTTTCGCCCACGATGTTGGTTCCCATGTAATAGGGGACGAGCCTATTGCCATACACAGGGCACAATTCCAGACTACGGACTCATACTGTTAACTTTTCATTAGAAAAACTTCATTTGTCTGACCTAAGATTTGAACCCAGGACCGTGATCACCAAGCAAAGCGCTTTGCCACTAGACCAACAAGGCAACTACTACTAATATTAGTTGAAAGATGTTAACTGCACGACATGGGTCTCCCCAAAGGATCACCATAAGGACCAGTTTTTTGGTTTCCTTTTCCAGCTTTGCCCACATTTCTATTAATGTTATAATGAATCAGGCAATATTTGCAGGAGAAAGTATCTATCTATCTATATCATCACGCCAGCTCCCTCGCGGGGTAGGCAGAGAGTACAGAGTTCCAACAGGTTCTTTCCTTACATACCTCTCTGGCTTCCTCCACTTTCATAGTTTGTCTCATACACACTCGCCGGTTACGGAGACTCTTGACTTGCTCTTCAGATAGGACACGGTCTATTTGGTCATGGTAAGATAGTCTAGGTCTTCCCCGGCACCTACATCCTTCCACTTTCGCATTGTATATCTGTTTTGTCATTCTTCCTTCTGACATTCTTTCTATATGCCTGAACCAATGGAGCATACCCTTTCTCATCTTTACACTGATACTATCTTTCATACCTACTTGCTTTCTTACCCTGCTGTTGGGGGGAGAAACTCTAATTTTAGTATATCTATATTGAAGTTATATTTCATACAATCATCTGATTGTATGATCCAGTAATGTGGGCATTGAGCACATATGTACATACATCTGAGAATCAGAATCAGAAGTACATAAATCAGAATAATTTTATTAGTATTTTTATCTATCTTTCTATAACATCATTCCACATCCCTTGCAGGATAGGCAGAGAGTACAGAGTTCCAATAGGATTTTCCCTTGCAGACCTTATCTGGCTTTCTTATTTGAGTTTTTATTAGATAGAAACACTACTACAGAATTTCATGGAGAAAGAGGGCAGGTAAATCTGTCATTATGGCAAAAAGGCACCTTAATTGCGATAATGCCTGGTAAAATTTCAGAATTGTAGCTGTAAATTTTTTTTTTACTATTATGGTTTCTATACTTTAACATTGATTATAGAAAAGTACATTGAGTATTTGATATTGCCTCTCCCGCAAGGGATCTGGCGTAATGATATAAATAGATAGATTGAACATTAAATAATAATGCTGGAAAACATTTAATGAGAATAGCTTATTTTTACAGCCTTATCTGAGCAGGAATTTAGACGCTTACAGCAATCCCTTAAGCACTGTGTACTGTGAGAAAGACACAGATATACAAAGTTTATAGGTTCATCTCTCTCTTTAAGCATATTAATATTACTGTATAAATAGTATAAACTAATTAGAACGGGTATATGTTATAAATGCTATTGTCAGGAAAAGTCTTAGTAATATTTTATTTTAATTCCCCGCTCACAATCCAAGGCCTATCTTGTTGATGTTTGTAATAATAATTTATTATGGTCACTACATTGACATGCACACTGCATTTATAATTGTATAAATTAATTAATTAAAGTTACAAGTATATCTTTTCTTTTATTAACGGGAAAGGAAATGATTATATCATAAAGATTAAGTAGAGAGAATTCAATTTTTTTAAATAACTACTTGTTTATGTGGTGAGGTACCCCATCATGGATCTGGGATGATAATAATAATATAGCCTAATGTCCCCAAGCCTTTCAAAGGTCCAGGTAAAGCCTGTGCCTAATAATCAAATATAGATCTTTATACTCTTACTGAAAATGTCTATTACAAAACTGTAAACGGCAGTTAGCAGGGAAATGGGTATGAAAATGGTCTTGGTGGTGCTTTCATATACAAAGAATGCCTGAGGAAAGAATAACAAAACAGACATAGTATATTGCGAAAGTGGAAGACTTGGATAGTCTTACCAAATAGACCATGTTTTATTTGATATACAAGTCAAGAGTCCTCCATAACTGTGAGCATGTATGAGACGAGTGAAGGAGGGAGAAAGGTCTGTAAGGAAGGAACCTGTTGGAACTCTGTGATCTCTGCCTAACGTGCAAGGGATCTGGCGTGTCGATAGATAGAGATCATAAGTTCACATAAGTAAACCCGTCTGACTGTTTAATTGGTCTATTGGCGCAAAGGGCTGCTGGTGATTCTGGGTTTGAATGTTGGGTCGCACGGATTTTTCTATTGAAAAATTCTCGCAGTCCGGAGCCTGGATGTTTACATTTGGACCTAACGAACACTGTGATACGGGTGTTACCCCCGTTAGTTAATAAGGCGTGATGGTGTGCGTAATGAAATAATTCATCCATATCATCATCTCGCCGGATTCCTGCGGGGTACGCAGACAGTACAGAGTTCCAACAGATTCTTTCCCTACAGACCTCTCTGGCTTCCTCCACTCTCATAGTTCGTCTTATACACGCTCGCCGGTTACGGAGACTCTTGACGGGCCCTTCAGATAAGACACGGCCTATTTGGTCATGGTAAGATAATTTAGGTCTTCCCCGGTAGCTAGCTCCTTCCACTTTCGTGGTTCACGTCATTCTTTCTTTCGACATTCTTTCTATACGGCCGAAGTAACCAACGAAGAATAAATCATATTTTACATAGGTAATCCTTATCAGTATTTCGTATTGTTTATACATGTGTGCATACGCTTGTGGGAATAGTGTCGATGGTTTCTTATTATCACGAGTCCTTGACGCGAAGCACGATAAATAGTAGTTTCTTATCATTTTTATGGTGTCCCAAGTTCGATTTGCGCGAAGTTTTTCTTGATAGCCTTTTGTCGAGTCCATGGGTAACCAATTCTATCTAATCAAGCCAAATCCCTTGCGGGGTAGGCAGTGGGTACATATTATCAACAGGTTCTTTCCTTACAGATCTTTTTTGTCTGTGTGTGAATGATCTACGCTGTTATCGACTAGCTCAAGGAGGAACAACTTCGGCTTGGGCAGTCGTTATGGGGGAGGACATATACTAGGTGTCTCGCTATGATGTGTTACATCGGCCAGCGGGCAAGGGATTCTTCGACTTCGCCAGCGAGGTCGATGTCTGATCCTGATCCTGAGTGTCCTTACAGTCTTCTCTAACTTCCTACACTCTCATAGTTTGTCTCATACACGCTCACCGGTTACGGAGAGTCTTTACTTGCTCTTCAATTTGATGGAAAAATTACTCAACTATGACAAAGCTAGATGGAGCGATGACATTATGAATGTGGCCGGTAATTTTTAGAGTAGACTAGCACAGGACGGGAACGAATGGATTGATAGAGGAGAGGCGTATGCCTCTCCTCTTTCAATCCATTCGTATAGCCAGCAGTGGATACAGGGTGATTGATAATGATGACAGATGAATAGCATGTGATAGTTGAAGGATACAGGTACTAAGAAAACATAGTTTATCATAACGATATTTCGCGAACGCGTCCAATCATAGAAATCCGTTAATCATAGCCGCCGCCGACTTCGAACCTAACTCCACTCCTATCAGCCGCTACCGCCGTCCGCGGCACGTTCTCACCGACCCTCCTGATGCCCTTACATCCCTTCTTTCGGATACAGATACCGCATACAGGATCAGACACCGACCTCGCCGGCGAGGTCGAAGAATCACTTGCCCGCCGGCCGGTGCCGAGCACCACGGCGAGATACCTAGTATACGCCCTCCCCCATAGCGACTGCCCAAGCCGAGGCCGTTCCTCCTTGAGGCGCCCACGAGCTAGTTGCCCCCTTGCCCTTCTGGCTCGAGCGTAGTGGTTGCACGCTCGCCCTCTTGTCCGGTGAAGCTGTAAAGGCCCCGCGGCCAACAGCGTAGATCATTCACGCACACACACAATCTTAACGATACTCCTTGATATGGAAGTATTTTATGATTTCTCTATCACTAGATAATATTTAACAAAATCCCCGCTGCGTCTGGCTGCGTGAACGCGATAAACTCAATAATTACCGAACAAATTTTCATACGGTTTTCACCAATAGACTAAGTGATTCAAGAGGAAGGTTTATGTGTATAATTCGCCCGTGCAACGCCGGCACAGGTTGCTAGTAATTTGATAAAATCTATCTATCTTTATCATCGTGATGACGGATCTGGCGTGCCAGATCCCTTACGGGGTAGGCAGAGAGTACAGAGTTCCAACAGCTTCTTTCTATACCTCTCTGGCTTCCTCCACTCTCATAGTTCGTCTCATACACGCTCGCCGGTTACGGAGACTCTTGACTTGTCCTTCAGATAAGACTCGGTCTAATTGGTCGTGGTAAGATAGTCTAGGTCTTCCTCGGGAGCTACATCCTTCCACTTTCGCTATATCATTGTACGGAAATCTTAATAAGGTATAGTTAATATTCTTAATTTTATAACTGTATAAATGCCATACTTTAAGACATATTCTTAAAATATGCCTTTCAAAGTATTTGTTTTACATCAAGGACATAGTTGATACAACTTACTTAATTATGATAATGAGACATATTTTGCATTGAAATTAAGGTCACCACGTTATAACATATTTCAATATTTATGTGAGTACCTAATACTAATTGACTACCTAATTATCCCATAAGTTTAATTGGCCTTAATGCCCATTTTTAATATATAAAAACATAATTGTGATTGAGTGATAACTGCCTCGTTGATCTGGTGGCAAAGCGCATCGCTTTGTGATCACGAGATCCTGGCTTCAAATCCTAGGTCAAACAAGTGTAGTTTTTCTAACGAAATCTTCCCAGTACGAGTCCGGAGTCTGGAATTGTGCCCGGTATATGGCAATAGTCACGCCCCCTATTACATGGGACCTAACATCGTCGGCTAAACGTGGGTGTACTCAGTACACCTTTGCCCGCTTGGGGAATATACAAGGTGTAACATAATAAACGCAAGACCTGAAAGTAGTTTGTTCTAAATCGATAACTGAATTGATTTCAACAATTTTTAATGTATCTTACATTTGTTTTTCAATTTGCAATAAATACTGTTACTCCTTCAGTGCGCTATAAAACTCTATAATTATTCTTGATTCATAGTTATTAGGAGATTTCAAATGTATACCTAAAATGTATTTCTCAAAACGCACACATACACGTACAAATTTCTTTGATAATTGAGTTATAAAAGTGCTTAAAACAGGGCACATACCTGTAAATTTGGAAATTTGGTTTTCGTTTTGAACTTATGAAGCAATTCTCTAATCGGGGTGTCTGAGGTCTTGCGTTATTTACGTTATACACCTTGTAGGTGTGACGGTGTGATTTAATGATGATAGAAATAGAAATTTGAACCATCTATTTGTCTATGAGCTACCTCTCTTAGCTTAGTTGGCATATGGGCTGACTTGCCTGAAACGCATTTCGACCCCATGGGCTCTTTTGTGCAACCCTAAGCCTTAATGCCCTTACACATCATCAATCTGTTACAAAGATGTATACCACCACACACTTGGTGGCCCACATCTTTGTAACAGATTGTAGATTTCGCTACGAAGGAAGAACCCGTATTCCTCTGGAGATGGACAAACCACCAATAGATATCCTCCAACGGCAGGGCATCAACCCTTACCTCCCTCCTGTCCGTATACCGTACACAGAATCAGACACTGAGCTCGCCGGCGAGGTCAAGGGATCCCTTCGCCGCAGGTCGGTGCAGATCACGGCGAGACATCTAGTATATGAGCTCTCCCATAGCGACAGCCCAAGCCGAGGCCGCTCCTCCTTGAGGCGGCTTTGAGCTAGTTGCCCCTTGCCCTTTTAGCTGAAGCGTAGTTGTTGCACCTCGTCGCAAGCTGTAAAGGCGTTAAGGGCCCTCGGCGTAGATCATTCACACATACACAAAACTCCCAATAGATTCTTTTGCCGTGCCGCCAATGCTCTGGGTACCTACCAAATACTAAGCAATATGATGCTTTTTGATAATATTATATGATTTTAACCATGTCTTAACACTTAGGAAAGTGATATAGTGCTTAAATTGGAATATAAGTCCATAGATATTATGTACGATAAAACACTTATTGAATTTGAAAACTTACATAATTAGTAGTAATCATTTCTCGCTGCAATTTTAATTTTTTCAATCAAATAAACCATATTAATGATATTAAATCCGAACGAAGTAACTCTGTCTCCCTATTTGTTACCTTTTACGCTTAAATCGCTTAAGAGCATTTGATAAAATTTCTCAAAGAGACGGATTGCATCCTGGGGAAGAATGTAGGTTACCTATGGTCTCTAAAAACGAAGACGCATCCACACAGATAAGATATAATATATTGATATTAGTAATATAATTATTTCATGTTGTCAATTGTAAGTTGGGTCTTGTGTTACATTACTTAGTCAGGGGAAGCCCCATATGTATATGGGCCTTTCCCTGACTAATTATGATTTTGATAAGCTTTTAGGTTGCGCAATCTATACAAACAAGTAAATAAATTTGAAGTGTCTGTTTGTAATGTCAAAATAACAACTTTTACCCAAATTTTTTGCTCTCTGCCTATCTTACAACGGACATGGCGTAATGATTTAGATAGATAAAGTAGCTTTAGTCAGAATCGTAACCGGCGAGCGTGTATGAGACAAACTATGAGAATGGAGGAAACCAGAGAGTCTGTCTACCCCGCAAGAGACTGATCCTTTTAGATTCATATCCCGTCAGAACGTCACGTCAGAATAATAGATTGTAACTTTACCCCGCAAGAAAAAGTACCATTTAGATTTTGCTAACGGGGTTTTGTCCAATTCTTACCTCACTGCCTCGGATATGGGCTGAGTGTAAACGGGAGCTATGTTTACAAAACATATCACCTTTAAACGCCAATGAGAAATGTACGTGTTGGGTAATTCGTGGCGTGACCTTTGAGAAATATGAATTAGTTCGATGCACCGCCGACTTTGAGCTGATGTGTCCTGACCGATGTTGATATAGCTGTTTTTATATCTACATTATCTAGCCTACAGTTTTGTACTGTATCATTATGACATTTCCGGAGTAGGCAAACACTAGAAGTCATACTTTTTTGTTTGACTTAAAAACATGGGTACTGCTGGACCATCTACCCTCCTATCTGCCGCTACCGCCGTCCGCGGCATGTTCTCACTGACCCGCCCGATGTCCTTACATCCCTTCTTCCGGATACAGATACCACACACAGGATTAGACACCGACCTCGCCGGCGAGGTCGAAGAATCTCTTGCCCGCCGGCCGGTGCAGAGCATCACGGCGAGACACTTAGTATACGCCCTCCCTAATAGCAACTGCCCAAGCCAAGGCTGTTCCTCCTTGAGGCGCCATTAAGCTAGTTGTCCCCTTGCCCATAAGGGCAAGCCATAAGGCTCGAGGGAAGTGGTTGCACGCTCGTCCTCTTCCCCGGTGAAGCTGTAAACCGATTATCTACCCAATCGGAATGTGCGAGACACTTAGCTTGTCTTTCTAAAATGATTTCTCTGTATTTTTTTTTTGGTATTTATAAAAAAACTCTTTATTTGGTATTTATAAAATAAAAATACAAATAATCGTTTAAAACCTTCTATCAGATAATCAAAACCGTCATTCATATATTCTCCAAGCGGGGGCGGCAGAGGTGTACTGGTTACACTCGCTTTTAGCCGACGATGATAGGTCCCATGTAATCGGGGCGAGCCAATTGCCATATACTGGGCACATTCCTAAACTCCGGACTCAAACTAGGAATTTTTCGTTAGAAAAACTACAGTTGTCCGACCTAGGATTTGAACCCAAGACCTCGTGATCACAAAGCGATGGGCTTGAACCTCTTTCTCTTCTCGGTTCTCATAGTCCGCCTCAAAAGTACTGCTCGTCGTAATTGATAGTCGCAGAACTTCCAAATTTGGTTAGACGAGTTAGCACTTTAATTTCAAAGCCAAATAGCTTGATTTTCCTATTGTTATATTTTTAGTTGTCTCTATTTCATTTAGGCAACCTATATACTATATACGTTGCTTTGAGTCTCAACTGGTCATTGTTGTTGTTGATAACTGGAAGACTCCGATTTGGATCTTCGCGAACCAGTATAATCTGGTCTTTAAGTACTGCACAGATGTTAGTTTGTACTATGGTTAATATGAATGGTCTGAGGTGGGGGTCGCGTGCTAGGTTAATTGCCTAGGAACGTTACAAATAGTTATAATAAATAAACTAATATTAGCCCTGTTAAGAAAATGTCGCACCGTTGGGCACGGGTCTCCTCTCGAACTGAGAGGGCTTAGGCCGTAGTCCACCACGCTAGCCCAGTGCGGGTTGACGAACTTCACACAACTTCGAGAAACTATTAGGCATGCAGGTTTCCTCACGATGTTTTCCTTCACCGTTAAAGCGAGTGATAATTAATTTTTAATACGCACATGCTTTTGTAAAGACAGAGGTGCGTGCCCGGGTTTGAACCCGATACCTCTTTGCAGTCCAACGGTCTAACCACTAGGCTATCACTGCTGCTAGTTTGAGTTAATTGAATTAAAAAAATGTTATAAATATTAAAGAGAAATAATATTATACTACGTTTTTAAGCATACTACAAAGTATTCGATAAAAGTGAGGGTATGCTCCGTGGTTCGGGCATATAGACAGAATGTCTAAAGAAACAATGACAAAAAAGATACACAATGCAAACGTGGAAGGATGTAGGTACCGGGGAAGACCTAGACTATTTTAACAATTTTCTAATAAACCGTGTCTAAAGGATAAGTTAAGAGGTAACCAGACAAATATGTAAGGAAGGTAGCTGTTTGAACTCTGTACCTTCTGCCTACCCTGCAAGGGATCTGGTGTGTTGAAGTAGATAAATATAATACTAAGGAGTGTAGGGACATTAAATTGTTTGTTATGCATGCATCAATTCATCTATTGCATGCGCCCCATGTTTTGCGTTTTAAATTATTTTATAGGTACTTTTGTAGTGTGTGTTAAAACGTGGTAAATAAGTATATTTTTATTAAATGTTTGTTACAACATTGTGCACTTTCTTTTTTGGTTAGATATGTATTTATATAAGCGTATTAAACGCGCCGATATGTATACGTATATACAGGGGAAAATATTTAAAATCTAATTTTGTTATAGTATTTAGATTTTACAAGGAAAAATAAATTTTATCAGTTATTTATATACTAACCGCAATGTCCGTTTCCCGTTAGGAACATTTAGGCGAACGTCGGTTGTCTGACCAAAGGTTTATATCGAAATTTGTGTACAAGGCAGTTATGAGAGGTAAAGGTCGTCACACATCACGCAACGCGATACGAAGCGACTTCACAACGCCTTGACGGACGGCTTGGTCTAAGACAGCCATGTCAAACTAAGTCACTAATGGGCCCAAACATGAAGACTGTAGACTAGATGGGCCGCAAAACCTAATCTTAAAGTACTATTACAGGAAAAGTATAATAATATTAGCCCTGTTATTAATATTAGCCCTGTTATTAGCTTTGCGCACTGGATCGCGTAGACGCAGATTAGATTCGCGCATGGGACAAAACTTTGTGTGATTCAGTAATTTTTGTTTAAGTCTGAATTTCATCTTTTATATAAACATAAAATAGATTTTATATCGCAATTTTATACACTAGGCATGAGAGCTAAAAGTCGGCAAACACTAAACGATGTGACACGACGCCACATCGCAATGCCTCAATTAGCGAGAGAATCAAACGAGTGACTAAACACATGGCAAAAGTATCGTGTGTGTTTGAGTGATATACGCTGTTGGCCGTGAGGCCTTTACAGCTTCACCGGACTTAAGGGCGAGCGTGCAACCACTACGCTCGAGCCAGAAGGGCAAGGGGCGACATACTCGAGGGCGCCTCAAGGAGGAACGGCCTCGGTTTGGACAGTCGCTACGGGGGGAGGGGGTGTAATTAGTGCACCGTTCCGCGGGCTAGGGGATCTACGACTTCGTTGTCGTCGTCCGTATCCGGAGCGGAAAGAAGCGATGTCAAAGCATCGGCGGATCGGTGAGAACATGTCGCGGCCGGTGGTAGCGGCAGGGGTCGGGTTCGTAGTCGGCGGCGGCTACGATTAGCGGATTCGCATGGGAAGATGCGTTCGCGAAGTGTCGAGTTGTCGCCTTTTTAATATAGGCGCGAATAGATTCGAGACCGAGATCGGAGTGGAAGAAAAAGTATCATAAAGAGATCAAGCAATGCAAGTAGTGACGTTTAAATAACACTAAGGTGCGAGGGCGCATCGTGCACTGACGCATATTGCGTCGTGGAACAGATAAGTATTGCATTCGTATTCCGGAGCGATGTCGTTCTTGTGATGCGTCGTCGCACTGCGGTATTGTATAAGTGTCCTAAGTGTGACGCATATGAGACGCGACCCATGTCGCATGTTACGGGCAACGTCGCTCATTGTTCGCAGGTTAAACAGAGATAACAGAGTACTAGCAGATTTTTTTAGACCTCTCGCTGTCTTAACTGTTAGACGGTTAGTCCCAAACGTAGACTTACCGACCAGTTTAGTCGTTAGTTATCAGCAATTAAAGTTCAATTATTCTATTTGGTTCTCTAAATAGGGTAATTACCGATACTAATTATATGGTATTTGGCGTGAGTCGCTTAGCGCTAACTTCAGTACGGTCAAGTTAAATCGCGTATTGTGTAATGGAAATCCGTACACGGCTTCGACTCAACAGTTGACCGATCGTTTAGTTGCAGTTTCCGCACTCACTCATGCGCACCTCATAACACAGAGAGGACAGACTACACACCCAACATGTGTATTACTAGTAAATGTTTACTTTTCCTATTTTTTATTATTATTATTGTTTTTTTCTATTTTCTTCTTTGTTGTCTAAATTTTAACTAGTACAATTTTGCGAGACCTCTAAAAACATACCTACATTATTTTCTTGTAACTCAAGGGGATTGGCGTTGAGGGCTGGGATACAGGCTATGCTTAGTTCAGCCTCAAATGCTAACACTTTTGTGTACATTCGCCTAAGATTAGGATATATATTTGTGTAAAAAATGTACTGGAATTTATGAGAAATAAATGAACATTAAATAGACATAACTCCTATAGTAATTACAGCATTTTAACCAACGTCAAAACAGTTTTGTTTCATTTCGTTCGGCCGTGTGCGGATATCCTTATATTTCGTCTCATACATTAAATTGTATTATGCACATATTTAAGCCTCCGTAAAAGTTTTAATACGCGGTTGTTGTTTTAATAAAGGAAATAAAAAAAATTAACTAAGCCGTTTCGCAAAATACTTTCACTATCTGAAGCCTTATTTTCAACTGACATATTCACGCACTTTCTATTCCGTAAAATCTCATGATTGCTTTGATAATGTGCGATTAAATTTTGAGCGTTTATTTCGACTCTCTCGCTCATTATTTTCCGCGCATTATCATATCTTAATCCAGGTGGGTTATTGTAATGTGTCCTGAATATTCGTTAGTGTGCACAATTTAGTTATTTAAACAATACAAAACCCTACAGATATTTACAAAAACCTTATACAAGCTGTAACATAATAAACGCAAGACCTGAAAGTAGTTTGTTCTAAATCGGTAACTGAATTGATTCCAACAATTTTTAATGTATTTACATTTATTTTTAAATTTGCAAAAAATGCTTTTACTCCTTCAGTGCGATATAAAAAACAAATTTATTATTGATTCATAGCAATAAGGAGATTACAAATTCGTTCCTAACCCGTATTTCTCAAAATGCACACATACACGTACAAGTTTCATTGTTAACTGGGGTATAAAAGTGCTTAAAACAGGGGTAAAAACTTTTTAATTTGGAAATTTGGTTTTCGTTTTGAATTTATGAAGCAATTTTCTAATTGGGGTGTCTGAGGTCTTGCCTTTATTATGTTACACGTTGTAGTGTTTTTCGTTTTAATACCATTTATTTCCCTATCACTATCCGGAATAAATCTATCTATATTATCACGCTAGATCCCTTGCGGGGTAGGCAGAGAGTACAGTTCCAATAGGTTCTTCCCTTTCATACCTATCTCGAAGGAGGTATGTAAATCGGATAATGTGTAGCGCAGTCATCCTAAATTTCTTATTATTATTAGAAAACAGACATGCAATCGTTCTCTTCTTAAGTCTGTAGTTAAAAAGTATGAGAGAAAACGCTTCCTAAATAGGATGTCCTACCTGATGCTTAAATTACATAAAACAAATGCAACCACATATATCAAATTAGTCACGCCTATATTCACTAAGCCTACCTACTGTGTATGTAACTCACTTTTCACTGACAATGTTAGGTCCCATTATAATAGGGGGCGAGGATGACATTATACCGGACAGTTCCAGACTCCGGACTATTCCGGATATTTGGATTCAAAAACAACACCTTGTCCCACCTAGGATCCGAACTCGGGCCATCGTGATCGCTACCCGTGTTATGTGCGACTGGACCAACCAGGTCATCTCGAAAAAGTATTCGACCACATTTATCAAGACTGCCTCGTTGGTCTAGTGGCAAAGCGCATCGCTTTGTGATCCCGAGGTCCTGGGTTCAAATCCTAGGTCGGACAAGTGTAGTTTTTCTAACAAAAACTTCCCAGTACGAGTCCGGAGTCTGGAATTGTGCCCGATATATGGCAATAGGCTCGCCCCCTATTACATGGGACCTAACATCGTCGGCGAAACGTGGTACTCAGTTCACCTCTGCCACCCCCGCTTGGGGAATAAAGGCGTGACGGTGTTTTTTTTTTTTTATAAAGTTTCACGGCCACGTTGTTAAAACGATATGCGCACACGACAAACTTAATTTATACCTATACATCTCACTGCCCGAGTTGCAATGGCAGTATTATTTTTTCACCAGCAATGTCACAAATAAAATAATTACAGTATAATGTCAATGACCCCACGACTTTGTGCAGCGAACGTCGACTATATGTTGTTTGTTTATCGCCAATTCTTATGTAAATCGCTATCATAGAGTTCGGTATATCGCAAAAATAATAGAGATAAGGAAAAAGTTATTTTTATGATAAATATTGTCACGCGACTGGTTTACGTCTGTGTCAAAGTCATTGAAGAAAATAAGATCAAATTATTAAAAAAGTCAACTGCGTAAAGAGAACATTTTAAATATAATAATTCTTAAACTCATAAATACGGGGCTCATTGCTCGTAAATCTGACGGCCGTTGGGCAGAAAGATCATTTACTAGCGACCTCGTATTAAAAGACCAAACACAGGATTACACATCGACCTCGCTGGCGAGGTTGGAATGGTATTCCGAAGTGGTGGTCTACTTTTCTGACGATTCATAAATATTGTAATGGTTTGAATAAATAATATTCTGATTCTGAGGTCTAAGAATCGCTTGCCCGTCAGCCGATGCAGAGCACCACAAGAGACAGAGCGAGACACCTAGTATATGCCCTGCTCCATAGCGACTGCCAAAGCCGAGGCCGTTCCTCCTTGAGGCGCCCTTAAGCTAGTTGCCTCCTTGCCCTTCTGGCTCGAGCGTAGTGGTTGCACGCTCGCCCTCTTGTCAGGTGAAGCTGTAAAGGCCCCGCGGCCAACAGCGTAGATCATACACACACACACGAAAAGAAAACCCCCCATACAAGGCAAGTGAGCATACCTTGGACAACCTGATGAAGGTCGCAGGTAAAAACTGGGCATAGATATGTACGCACCAACCCGGTCGTCGTGACGACCTTCGGGAGAGGCCACGTCTTGCATATGACATCTGACGACAGAAGTTTTTTTAAAAAAACGAAACACGTTCTGAAAACTTTATTGGTAATTTTCCTTTTATTGGGGGTTTCCATAACCACTTGTAAATTGCGGATACCTTCGCCAAAAATCTTCCAAATTGAGATGACCGCAGCTTTATTTCGTATAAACATAACTCACATGAAAACCGAGTTTTAAGTAGAATTCTAGGGGTTTCCTTCCCATGTTTTATGTCGTCGCTGTTTTCTGCTACCAAAGGAATAAAATGTATAGCGTTTTCTTTATGGATAGACTAGGAGAGACTAGGTGTAATTTTTTTTCTTCTCACTGTATCATCACGCGAGACTTACGGGCCTTTTTTATTTAAAAATACCACCTTCACGCCTATATTCCCCAAGCTGGGGTGGCAGAGGTGTACTGAGTACACCCACTTTTCGCCGACGATGTTAGGTCCCATGTAATAGCGGGCGAGCCTATTGACATATACCGGGCACAATTCCAGACTCCAGACTCATACTGGGAAGTATTTTGGTTAACAATTAACAATCAAACTTGTACGTGTATGTGTGCATTTTGAGAAATACGGGTTAGGAATGCATTTGTAATCTCCTTATTGCTATGAATCAAGAATAAATTTAGTTTTTTATAGCACACTGAAGGAGTAAAAGCATTTTTTGCAAATTTAAAAAAAAAATGTAAGATACATTAAAACTAGTTGGAATCAATTCAGTTATCGATTTAGAACAAACTACTTTCAGGTCTTGCGTTTATTATGTTACAGCTTGTATAGTTGGTCCTAAGGTTGTTTTCTTCAGTGATAACCAATACCCATTCGCAACACGTAAAAGTGAAAAGATTGTGACGCGTACGCACGTCTCAGCTTAACGGAACTCATTTCACTCGAAACTCGCGGTTCTCACATGCTGTGGCGACATAAAAGTTGAACTTATTAAATGCGTTTTATTAATAAGGGCGGTTGTGTTCTCACGGACGCGAAGTAATGGTGGTATATCGACTTCCTTAGTATTATAATGAGTCGTTATTTTATGTGAAGGAAATAAAATGTGTACAAATACTGGTTGTAACTGTAATCGAATGGGGTGGCAAAAGTTCTCATAAGAAACAGTTCCTAAAGTTCTTGTTGTCTCATTATTTTTTAATAACATTTTGATTTGAAATGAAACATTGTATATGGTTGTAACTGTAATAACCGAATGAACAGGCAAAAGTTCTCATAAGAAACAGTTCCTAAAGTTCTTGTTGTGTCTCTTTATTTTTTAATAACATTTTGATTTGAAATGAAACATTGTACTATGGTTACTACCAATAAACGACAACGCGACAACAGCGACATGTTCTCCGATCCCCCCGATGCTTTGTCATCCATTCTTTCTGTTCAGAATACGGGCGACGACGACGACGTATTCGTAGATCCCCTCCCATAGCCGGCGGTTGACCGGTGCACTAAGTAGTGCACCCCGTCCCCCAACAGCGACTGTCCCAACCGAGGGCGACTCTTCAAGGCGCCCTCGAGTATGTCACCCCTTGCCCTTCTGGCTCGAGCGTAGTGGTTGCACGCTCGCCCTTAAGTCCGGTGAAGCTGTAAAGGCCTCGCAGGCAAACAGCTGCATCACTCACACACACTTCCAATAAATGGTATGAGAAGTGTAAATATGCGAAAATTTTGCAAAGTTATTTTGCTTCCAATTTTTGAGTCTGGAGTGGATAAAATTCATTTTAACCTGATTGGTGATGAAAGGGATAAATTTACAAAAATATTTTCTTTGTGTGCTCTTTCTTCTCTTGTTATACATTATTTTCCTGTAGCTACAAAGGTTGAGGTACCTTAACCTTTGTACCTACAGAAAAATAATGTACCTTGCCCCCCCCCCCCCCCCCTATATAAGGAATACCTATGCAAAATGTCATACCTCTATGCCCACCAATTTAAGCTGTGCGTTGTCTGCCATTCAGAAGTACATTATATTTATACACTACGTCGTTATTTAATGCCACTCCTTTTTACAACAGTCGATCCATTGCTATTTTGCACCCTGAAGTACCCGCAAATTATAAATTAGAAATTTAATCACAATACAAAATCCCCCCCCCGCGTCTGTCTGTCTGTGTGAACGCGATAAACTCAATAACTACCGAACGGATTATCATAAGGTTTTCACCAATCGACGGGTCGATTCAAGAGGAAGATTTATGTGTATTATCCATCCGTGCGAAGCCGGGGCGGGTCGCTAGTAATATCTGTCTGTGAGGCGGAGAGTACAGAGATCCAACAGGTTCTTTCCTTACATACCTCTCTGGCTTCCTCCAATCTCATAGCTCGTCTCATACACGCTCGCCGGTTACGGAGACTCTTGACTGGTCCTTCAGATAAGACTCGGTCTATTTGGTCATGGTAAGATAGTCTAGGTCTTCCCCGGTAACTACATCCTTCCACTTTCAAAAGTTAATATTATTCCGGAATACCTTAGGGAGAGGACTTACAAACTAATTCATATCTTGCAAATAACAAAAATATTTGTAAATGCCTAACGCTGCGTTTGTATGTTTCTTTCTGAGTCTCCTAAGTCTTTCTCTTCAAAGCTTTTTAAGTTAGCCGCCAGACCTTTAAGAGGTGGCCGCGTTCTGGAGGCAGATGTCAAAATGTAATGATTTTAACGTTTGTAAGTGCTTTTTTCAATGACCTATACCAATAAACGATTTTTGTCTTTGGCATGCTCTGTAACCAAAACTTTAGGTTAAGGAGGTGTCGTTAGGTTTGTCTAATTGTGTCACTTTTATACAACAAGCAGGGGCGGCAGAGGTGTACTATATACACCCAGTTTTCGCTAACCATGTTAAGTGCCGCATAATTGGGGACGAGCCTTATACGGAGACTCTTTACTTATCGCTAGTAATAATAATAATTAGTTAATAAGTCAACAGTCTTTAAAAGTCGATAGGCGCTGTTTCCACGTGGCTAGATCTGAACCCCACTCTTATGCGGCGGTATTTTAATCACCCTTAAAATTACTCTACTGTAACCTTAAACATTAATATTGCTACCCCAACGGCATCCAAGCAACCATATCGGAACTTGTACGTCGGGATCCAACATCGTAACTAACAAACACAATTAATAAAATAATTCTCCAAGCGGGGCTGGCAGAGGGGTACTGTGTACACCCACGTATCGCCGACAGTGTTAGGTCCCAATGTAATAGGAGGCGAGCCTATTGCGGCTATAACAGTTACAATTTTAGAGTCCGGACTGACACTGCGAAGTTTTCTGTAGAAAAAATACTGAATGAAACTATTTTTTATTACATTTTATCGCAGTGTATTTTTGGTTTTTAAGTTCGCTTGCGTGACCATGGGTGCTGTAAATCGTCTTTTTATATAATATCACGTAACCTTTAGAACTTAATAAGGACAACTACTCTTTGTCCGCATTAAGATTCGAACGAAGACCTCGTGTTCGCTAAGCATTTTGTACCTCACTAGACCAACGAAGCAGACTAGTCTAGACACATAATTAATGTAATGTTAATTTTGTTACAGTTAACCTCAACGGAGCATCCAAAGTGGACATATCACATTTCGACTTGCTCAAAGTACTTGGCACTGGAGGTGAGTACACAGAAACAGTATATTCTAGAAATTAGGCACACCCATCTACAGGCAAAACTGCCCTACCGTTAAGTTCGGGCACCTTTATCGATTTTGGTAATTTGGAAATTTCCAGCTCTAGTTAAAAAAAAATATTTGGTGGGAGTACAACCTAATAATTTTAATTCGTAAATACTTTTTCAACCAATTATGTTGTTCAAATAAATCGTTTGTCATTCAAATATAATTTATTTGTCCTCCATCTATTTGCAAGGCTCCATTGAGCCGAGTTGGGCGAAAATTAATTACGAAAAAAATTAAAATCCGTTTATAAAAAAAACGTAGCCCCGCACTAGGAATTGTTCCAGTCTCGGAGGTGCGTTTACAAACATGGAAATTCACATATATTTGTGAATTTCCATGTTTGTAACCGGAACAAATAATTGTGGGTCACACAAAGATTTGGCTCGTGCGGGAATCGAACCCGCGACTATTAGACACAGTGGGCAGAGCAGCATAAGCTCTTAACCATGGCACTAAATCGTCTGTCAAATAATTAAAATTATTCGGATTTTATCACGGACTCATTTTTGGTTATTAAGTTAACGACGTTGAGGCGTTTGACATCCAAAAGTTATTCTGGAGTACCTCAGGGGGATTAATTAAATTGCAATTAAAAATTCAAATAATGCCTAACACTCCCATAGAGCTTAGTGGTCTATTGATTATCTTGGAAAAAGATTACTTGGAAAAAAATGCTTGTCTTTCTACTGATTCCGTAAATTTAAAAATAATTCAGTAATAACATTTAAAACGCGTATTATAATTAAAGCAGTTGGCCCACTCGGTCGCGATGTAAGTACATACGCAATTATAACCGCGGGGTCGACGACCCTCTCAGCTGGCTGGGGTGTCGATTGATTCATTGTTACATAGAAGTTATTTTGTCGTAGTAAAAACTTTTCTACGGTCTTAAAATTTGTAATTTATGAGGGGAATAATTTTCAACTCCTGAATGGTATACTCACAAATTAAACTATAATATCGTACTTTTTAATTCTTAGCACTAACACGATAAGTTTATTTTCGCCCATTTGCTAAATACTGTTTATGCCGAATGTAAATATTATGGTTTTCAATCTAGATCTATACTATAAATTGAATTGTTTAATATCCACCGATTGTTAACTGTTTTGTACATCAATAAATAAATAAGAGAGGTATGTAAGGAAAGAACCTGTTGGAACTCTGTGCTCTCTGCCTACCCCGCGAGGGAGCTGACGTGATGATATAGATAAAAAAATAATCGGTAAGAAGTCCTTTCAAAATCTTTGTCGCTACAGAGCGCTGTGAATCTATTTGAAAATTATATTTATTGGGCTTCTTCCATAAATACAAGAGGAGCGCTTTATCACTACTCATCATCTCGAAATTTCTAGAGCAATAAAGTCTATAGATACATGAATTTCTTATAGCGTATACTTTTTATTAAGTAATTTTATTTAACTAGGAACCTTTATATTAAAATTCCCACAAGCGTAGCCACGAGCGACAGTTAGTTATAATATAAAATACATGGTACCGGATTTATTTCGACTATCAATTAAAAATCTAGCCTTTCAAAATCTCCGTTCCTTGCCCTTTTCGATGTGACATTTAACGTTTCCTCATTTGACCAAAAAACTCGTTTATTTAAACATTTCCTGATTATTTATTTGCGTTAAAAAACACGATAAGTGCAATGACTTCGGACGATGACGAATTACGTAAATATATTATACTAGGCGCTCGTGGCGCGTGCGACCGCGGTGTTCTTACCGATCACCAAGGTTAAGCAGCATTCGACTCGGTCGGCCTGAGATGGGTGACAGTTTGTCATTTTCATCTTCGAGCGTCTCCGTGCTTCGAAAGGCACGTTAAGCCGTTGGTCCCGGTTACCACTTAATGTGGTAGTTGGCAAGCCGAGTTGGAAGCCTCAAAGGCGGCTTGATAAGTTCCAACAACAGGTGGCCACAAACCTGCCTCCACCAATTCGCACTGGGTCCGCGTGGTGGAGTATGACCTAATCTCTCTCAACTCGATTTGTGAGAGAAGGCCTTTTCCCAGCAGTGGGCAGTATAGGCTGATATTTTAGATTATACTAAAATAAAGGCTTATTTTACTGCCTATGAATAAATAAAATTGCCAAATAGAATATTTAACAGATACTGGATCCGAAACGGACGGCATCTTTGGTCCCTTTTTGTTTTATGGGATTAAACTAATACTACTATACTATACTAGAGTGGAGGAAGCCAGAGAGGTATGTAAGGAAAGAACCTGTTGGAACTCTGTACTCTCTGCCTACCCCGTAAGGGATCTGGCGTGATGATATATATAGATAGAATTTTTCCACAATTAATTTTTGACCATCTCTGGACTAAACGTGCCTCCCACTCCTACCACTGTTACTCCTGTAAACTAGGATCCACAATGGCCTTAACTCGGTAACGTATAAATTACACAAATAGGAGGAAAGGTTATTAGTTAGTTTCCGGTTACTTTTTATTAACTTCAACTTAATATATAATAAAAATTAAATTTGTAGGTCGAGTCTGATTTGTTCCAACGCTCTGGTGGTTAAGTACACCTGTATTTCGCTGAGGTATTTTTGGTTCCCAACGTGACTGGGGGCGAGCCTGTTGCTATTTTTCTAGCACAGTCTTTTTCTAGTTTAGTCTTTTGAAGGTTTCCTCACAGAAAACCTAGAGATCAGTCATGAGTTCAACCTTGAACGTCGTGATACCAAGGTTTGTATGTTCACCCAACTAAGTTATAACTGTTTTGAATAGTATAATTAATTATTATTGAGTCGTCACGTTTCTTCGAACCTTGATCCTTTGCCGACCGATAGGTTAAAGTTCAAGTGTTATCGATTGTTTGTCAAAATTGCCCCGTGATTTGTTAGCCAATTTGATAGCGGTGCTTGTCTGTTCGTGATATTGTCTTTGTTCCTGTCATTCCGATTTACATTCAGCTTATACGTGTGGTAATGAGCAGGGAAGTGAATATGGCAATAAGCGATGAAATTTGTAGAAAAAAATTAAGTACCGTAAGTACAGTTATTACGTTGGCTGTCATCTGCAGGGCAATAAGGAGTCTACAGAGAGGGTAGAGGTAGGCAAAAACTAAACGAGGGTAGTGGTTGCACGCTCGCCCTCTGGTCCGGTGAAGCTATAAAGGCCCCCCGGCCAACAGCGTAGATTATTCACACACAGACACACACGCCCGCACGCACGCACGCTCGCGCGCGCGCGCGCACAAACTAAAACAAGTAACAATTAATGCCGAACCAAAGAACTTAATAATATCGTCGTTGTCAAATAAATATCTGCTATGTGCATCAGACTAACTTTGAGATATTGAATAAAAACATTCTCCTGTAAATTTATATATTAAGCAAATTTTTGAAACCAATTTTTTTTTGCAATCACAGTTCACCGGACAAGATGATGAAATGAGTCAAATAGCAGTCTTTTTATACCAAAATTTGGTTAGTTCATAATAGTCAAAATGTCGAAATCGTCAAATAGTGCACATAGCAGATATTCCTTGGACAACGACGGTATGTTAGTTCTATGTGTTCAACGTTGACATTCAACGGGAAAAATAAATAAGAAAATAAGCGGTTTCATACCAAATGTTGATACACATTCCACCAAAATAGATCAAACTGCTATTTTTTTTCACTTTTGATGTTCAGATAAGAACTACTATGTTTTAGTTTTTGCGTCCCTGCCTTTTATTATATCAATAAAATAATCATGATTGTCGGCAACCACATACATATTGGTAAAATCAACGTGTGTTTGTTACTCGTGACTTATATACCATTCCCAGTGTATTCCAAATTTGGCAATATATTTCTCCTTTGTATCGGCATCAAATCACGTTGAGCGTAAGCTCAAGGACGTGGAAAATTATGGAGACTTTGAACAGAGCTTTACAGCTCTCAAACCTTTTGATCAAAATTAACTTGTTACGTATGATAATTAACGATTGATTATAGAATTTGTAGTTGTTATTTAGTTGGAAAACAACCGTGAACCCGTATCCCGCTGCTGTTCAAAATTCTCCATAGTTTTCCACGTTCATCAATTATTGGTCATCTCTGGCCAATCTTTTCGAAAAGCGTCCAAATCATCTCGCTAACTTTCCTAGGCCTGTTACCTTACTTGTGCACATAAAATTGTGTATTTAGAGAAACGATGACGGCAGTGATAGCTTGTGGTTAGACCGTTGGACTGCAAAGTCGGAGGCCTCGGGTTCAACCCAAGGCACGCACTCCTGTCTTTTCGAAATTAATTATTACTTGCTTTAACGGTAAAGGAAAACATCGTGAGGAAACCTGCATGCCTAAGAGTTTCTCGAAGGTGTGTGAAGTTCGCCAACCCACACTGGGCCAGCGTGGTGGGCTATGACCTAAGCCCTCTCAGTTTGAGAGGAGGCGCGTGCCTAACGGGGGACAGTTTCTTAACAGGGCTAATATTATTTTTTATTATTAGAGAAAAACGACATGTAAATTTCGCTAGGCACAGGCTGCAAGTGATACTTGAACTTGGTATTTAGTTTTTCCTAATTCGTGGGTTAGACTTATCTGACTCGCGCGGGTAAGCAGAGGAAGTGCGCGAATAAGCTGAATGTTAAGTGCGGATGAATTAAACGCTGAACGTGGGAAGCAGAACATCTGTCGTTCTGGCTATTCTTCGAGGGGGCTTTGCTCTGCGTGGACATCTTTCAACTGATTCGGATGATGGAAATAGCCGGAATCCGTTTGTTTCTAAGACTTTGACCACGTTTCGGATTTGAGTAGGATTAATATCTTTAAACCATCCATTGGTATCCGTTAAACCAAGTTGGAATCCTTATAGGCGGCTTGTAAAGTTTCAATAGCATGTGGCCACAAACCTGCCTGTACAGCGCCGTACTGAGTCCACGTGGTGGAGTATGATCTCTCTTACCTCTATTTGTGAGAGAAGGCATTTGCCTAACAATGTGATAGTAACACGTGGGTGGCAAAAGGTGCCCTTGTACATCCACGCTTCGCCGGGATAGTATTTTATTCCATTCCATCCCACAACCGTTGCAACGGTCAAGCATAATGTACAATTATATAGCGTTGAGTTACGTAACGGATGCATTTGCAGAAACGCATCGGTGACTCGCGGAAGTGCTGCGGTACGAGGCGTTAGTGGTTTTTTTTGAGACACCCACTCGAGTGGAACCAACGGTCATGGTTCCATTGCTGGGGCTCTTTGGACGGTGGGTAGAGAACGGAAGGTTAAGAAGCAATGGATGTGTGTTTGAAAGTTATGGCAGTTTTTATGGTGATTGACGATACATATTTAAGGTGGGTTTTTTGGTTGTATGCTTTTCTTTTTTGTCCACTGATTATAATTTTAATTAATGGTATACATCGTCATCCAGTTAACAACACCGCACAAGTCGAAATTGTATACTTTTTAGTTTTACAGCGTCTTCCGTCTGTGTCAAGTAATATAACTAATAAAAATGATGACTTTAAAATATATTTAAAAAATTTGTTAGTTGTCACCGTATCGGCAATAGACAAACCTCCTTTTTGGGAACTGTTAGTTATACCAGTAATTTCGAGTGAATTAACACATGCTTTCACTGAAAGTTTTCTACAATTTTATTAACAGCTATCCAGATTGTCTTATACGGTCATTTGGGTAATACTTGGATCCTATTCAATGTTAATACTACTCATACATAAGACAAGCCATGCTTACTTCTGCGTCAATTAACCGTTACCCGTACTTTATTAATTCCTTATTATAATTAATAATCACCTGAACCCACTTTCATTACATATACCAATACTTTTCACAAGCATTCTCGCAATTATTCAACGGCGTCCTATCGGCCGGACATCAAGCCACCGAGCTTGGCAAACGTGACTCGGACCATGTCTCTCAGTGCACGTGGAGCCGTCAACACGTGTGAAAGCTTAGTTACATGTGTATTGAACATTTAGATATATGTATTGTTTTAATCTGCCGCATTTATCGTCTATTTGCTGTGTAGTAAAGGGAACTTGTAGAGAAAATGGCGTAACTCTATTTTTCATAAAATTCAGACGGCTGATTTTTTTTTAATTATATGGAACAAAAGAACCGATTTGTATGAGGTTTACATGGTTTGCAAGTGCGTCTTTCAAATGATTTTTTGCTATGTATCGGGATATAATAGACAAGAATTACATCTCGTCATAAAATGCTAGGATTATAATTGAAGCAACAATTTCACTTCATGTAAATGCAAACAACTCTTGCTATTTTCTTCTATTACTGTATATCAACACGGTAGATCCCTTGCGATGTAGATAGATCTATTAAGATCACTCAACTATTTCAAGGAGACTATTAAACTAGTCATACAGTTATAAATAAATAATGTATGGAAATAATAATGGCCGGATGCTAATTTGAGAATTCAACATAAACGCATTATAGTACGGATTGAGTAGATAACTGTATTTTTGTTCGTTACCTAACATATGGCGCTTGTCCTAAATTCTGAAATCGGAATCGGTCAATTAATCTGTATCGTAAAAAATACGACCCATTAAATATTTAAAAGCATTAAGCTTTAATTTTGTCATCACCCGATAACTAATGAGTCTAATGGCGGTTGATATTATGACAACTGTTCAAGTCTCGAGTCCTTTCAATATACTATTGTAATGTGACCGCAAACCCTCTTTGAGAGATAAGATTATCGAATGGTTTCGGTGAATGAAATCTTATATTGAGAAACATTGAATATTTTTTATAATACATTTTTTACATTCCCATATGTTCATTTCTTCGTGAATATACGGATAAATCTTTGATAAAGACCTTAAAAAGTCTTGAAAGTCAACTAACCAAAATACTTACATCTGTTGCTTTATTGTTTAAAAAATGTAATCCCACACAAGGATTCTAGGATTCCTGTGTCGTGGGTGCGTTTACAAATCGTCCGTCTGCTGACAAAAAGTCTCATTTTGTAACTTAGAGTATCTTGTACAGTAGGGACTGTTGCTGTTAAGCAAATGTCATACTTCTGGTTGACACCCACTTTCTGCTCTGCAATACGGGGGGTACTTTCGTGTACATGCATACCCTGTTTATATTAATTAAAGATGCGCGACTGCGAATAATCCGACTATTCGAATTATCTACAACTACTAATTTTCTGATTCGACTTGAACATTAGTAAAATACTAATTTTTATATTCGAATGACGACTACTAATTAGTAACTACTAATGGTGATTCGATTAGGTTATCTGCGGCTCTCACCCGATTATGAATGATATTCGAATGATTCGCCGCTTCTCGCGCCATCTCCGCGTCAAAACCAGTTACGTGTGCGAGTAAGTAGTAACAACTAAACTAAATATTAACGCTCCTGCTTGTTTGTGTTTAAAAGTGCGTTTTAATTAAGTTTCAAGTATGGAATTCAAATATAATCCGCACGCGGTAATCAAGTGCTGTAATGAAACAAACGGCTAATAGTACATTTTTTTGAAAGCGCTTTCTCTGGTTTAGCACAAAAAGCGCCCGGGCGAACGTTGGGGTAAGCTGCGCTCCGAATGATGCTAACCAGTGTTGGGCAAAAATCAATTGATTAAACAATTGACAATTAACAATTGATCAACTGTAATTGCAGTGTTATGCAATTAACAATTGATCAATTGTAATTGCAATGTTTTGCAATTAATAATTGATCAATTGTAATTGCAAAACAACGCAATTACAATTGATCAATTGTTAATCGTTTTATGCACATTTACGATTAAACAATTAACAATTAATCATCAAAAAAAGCACACCTAACGTTGGCGCAATGTGGGAGTGTACAATGCACACTTCTGTCTGGTGTTGTAAGGCTTGAATCGGGAGTACGAAACTTGAGTGAATGCTTGCCTTCTAAAAAGACTTAAGACAAAAGAAGACATAATCATCTATGAGATTTTAGGAGATGCTGATAACTAAAATGGTGTTTATTTTTGGATCAAAGATGGCGTCGCGACTTCTTATGAATAATCAATATGGGCATCGTTTTTGGGTTTTAAGGGTACGCTGATTACAAATATCGCGCAAATTAAACACTATGTTCTTTATCGGCATTCGCAAAAACCCCAAAAATGATGTCCATATTAATTTAACACCAATATCAATCTACTTGTACTTGTGAATATCAAACTAACCAACCTAAACACGAGGGGATTATGTTGTCCAGTTCACATGTTTCTATGGCCACCTTCCAACTTCATCATCAGACCATCCCCATGGTACCATATTATTGTATTGTCACCGAACTTACATACGTTTGCCAATTTCAGCTGAATCGGATACCGTAAGTGCTTGAGAAAAGGATCAGAAGAGTTGAACCGGAAAGACAGACAGACATATGAACAGTGCAAGTTAAATAAAAGTAACACCGTCTCGCCTATATTCCCCAGAGGGATTGGCAGAGGTGTACTGAGTACACCCACGTTTCGCCGACGATGTTAGGTCCCATGTAATAGGGGGCGAGCTTATTGCCATATACCGGGCACAATTCCAGACTCCGGACTGCTACTGGGAATTTTTCGTTAGAAAAACTACATTTGTCTGACCTACGATTTGAACCCAGGACCTCGTGATCACAAAGCGATGCGCTTTGCCACCAGACCAACGAGGTAGAAAGCAGTAGTAAGGCAGGGAGCAAATAAAAGCTTGTAATAATTAAGTATTCTATTTTGTCCATATAAAAATGGAATATTTTATAAGTTCCAGTTCCATAAAGCATTCGAAATTCGGCCAATACACTGCACCCCTCTGCCAACCCCCCGTGGTAACCAAATGTTTGTTTATAAAAAGGTACCTAAACTTTAAAGAAGCGCGCGCGCACTTCGCCTTTCGGCAGTGTCACGAGCCGACAAGTGCGCGCGCGTCACTAGTAGGGTTGCCACCTTTTATTTGAGCAAATTAAGTACATTGGTTTTTAAAGGTAGGCAAAAACGTACATTGTATCAAAATAAAGTATTATTTATTTCACTTTATTATTTTGTTTAAAAACATTTTTATTATTACTTTTAGAACTTTTCAGTCACTGTTATCATTGCTTAACACCTTCACAGCATGTTGACAGTCAATAATAACTTGAATAGATTAGTAAGAATTAAGAAGTGCTTATAGTTTTTACTATTTTCTTTAAGTTAGATGTAATAATGTTTTTTTCTTAAATCTAGTACCATAGATTCGGATTTTAACACCAGACATCATCTACTTTGCTTTTAATTGCGATCATGCTTTTTCTTTTTAATGATTTATGTATAATGAATCTTAACAGTACTTTACAGTTCTCATAAAGTACAAGATATACTTACCCTAAATAACGCACGATACGTACTTTATAATAAACTACGAGTAGCAACCCTAGTTACTCGTCGCCTTTCGGCACCGGCACGAGCCGACAAAGGGCACGTGCGTAGGTAACTAGAGTCGGTCGGTAATGCCACAGTATCTATCTATCCAGTAACTCATCTAAGCTGTTTTAGTTGTATAATTACCAACACTCCCCGTCAGAACGTTGTTAGCACCTTTTTATTTCATTTATTAAAACTTATTTACTGCAGTGGTTATAAGCCTGTATTTTTTCGTATGAGTGCAGCATAATACAATTTACCATAGGGACTGTGTAATAACAGCATAATGAAAACGTTTATAATTTTAATGTTTATGCTTAAATATTATTTACCTTTATTGCAATTTTTTTGTTTTTTTTTTTTAAGCGTATTATGATAGATTACTCGGAAATTGTATATAAGTATATTTGTTAAAAACCACATAAGTTACTAAATATCAATAAAACTATCGACGTGTAGAGCGCGCGTCTGTGTGCGTGAGTTTAATTCGGAGCATAAGTACTAAGATGTTTTACTGTATTATATTACACTGTGGTAGGGCACACCACATACCCCGCGCACTGAGATCCCGCGTTTCTCTGTTCATTCGGCCTGAGGATTTAGGACGAAAATATTGTCATAACTTTTTTGCGGAGCGCAAAGTATCCCGTATATTTCGACACGATCTCACTTCAGAGTACTTTTGTGTGTGTACTCTTAGTAGCAGTTGTTTAAACTAAACTAATTTGAGAAAGTGAGTGTGAATCGTGCGCACACAGGAATATTGTAGGAGCTTAAATTCATTTCTATTAAGTATATTCGCATATTTCAACGAATAATTCCACACTTTTTGGACATTATAGTCATTATGGATGAAGAGGAATATAGTTATATGTCAGTTAACAATTGGACACGGACATCAATGAACAGTTAAATCGAGATGGGCAGTCTTCAGGGCTGAGCTCAATCACGTCGATATCTTCACCCCCGCGTCTTGCACTACTTGACGGTACATTTTACAAATATTTACCAGAAGAATCAACAGCACATATAATCACAGCTCTGTGTACTAAATGCTCGCCTGTCACTACTAAAATCAGAGGATTCGACAACTGTACATCCAATTTTCTAAGTCACCTCAAACGGAAACATGGACAAGATTATGTAAATGAATATAAAAGATACATAAAAACAAACAAAATGATAAAAAAGGTGCCAACATTTCAAAAAAAATACCGATTAGGGGCTTAAGAAAAGTTGAAGAGGTCCAGCCATATACACCAGAAAAATTTGCACAAAATATGATAAACTTCTTGATTGATTCTATGATCCCATTGGGGGCTATAGAAAACCTATATTTTTTAGAGATGTTTAGCAACTTGAAGATATCCGATAAGAATTTGAAAGTTGTAACCGTCGAGGTTTGAGTCAGTTTGAGTCGCCGTATAAATATATATTATGAAGAAAAATGTCTGCCATAAAATCTGAACTAAAGGCTGTTGATTTCGTGTGCACTACAACTGATATCTGATCGGGAAAGAAGAGAAGCTTCTTAGGTATGACTGCACATTGGATCACAAAAGATTTGAAACGTGTTTCAGTAGCATTAGCATGTCAGCGGTTCAAAGGCATTCATAGTTACGATCGTATTACTAATTTAATTAAACAAATTTATACAGAATTTGGCTTAAACGGTAATAAGGTAGTCGCAACCATTACTGACAACGGCAGTAATTATGTAAAAGCATTTCGCGCTTTTGGCGTGGAACTTACAAACATCAGTTGTGACAAAACCAGTCAGCCAGAAGATTCTTTGTTTGAAGAAATAGATGTGGAATCTGACTCAAGTCTGGACGAAGGAGAATCCGAAGATTTTATTTGCGTGCCCATCTAAGATGCTGTGCGCACACATTAAGCTTATGTGCTACCGTTGATGCCAATAAAGTTTTAAATGACATAGGTACTCCATTATCTCATATACATACCACCACATTGAAAAAATGCAACTCTTTATGGAATGCAGCTGGTCGTCCAAAAACAGCTGAAATTATACAAGATATATTACAACACACATTAAGTCGACCGGGTGAAACCAGATGGAATAGCCTATATGATTCACTTCAACAAATTTTATCAATTCAAGAAAAAAAATTTTAGCTTCATAGAGCTATAAATATTAGTAATCCCATAAAAGATGTTGAATTTGATTACTTGAAAGAATATTTGACATGTGCTGCACCAGTAGCAGAAGCACTAGATATTATGCAAAGTAAAACCAATGCCTATTATGGCATTTTATTGCCATGTCTGTTTGCATTGATAAGAAAAATACAAAAAATTGAAAAGAGGCAATTTGATGTACTGTGTACCTTTAATCGAGGCGTACAGAATAAACGTTGAAACGAGATTTAAACAGTTTTTTAACCTTAACACTGCTGAGGCAGAACATGCAGCAATAGCTGCTGTATCGTATCCCCGTTTTAAAAATAAGTGGCTTTCTCGCTTAGATAATCAAGACCAAACTAGGGTACAGAATCATTTTAAAACCCTTATTTCAAAAGAAATCAATGAAGAGCCTCAACAAATTATAGCAACTAAAAGTCGTAATGAAAAATTTTTTGAATCTGATTCTGACTCAGATAGTAATATTCATGTGTCAACTACAGCGGCTGCCAGTACTAACATGCCTATAACAAAGGCTGAGCTATTAATGCTACACTTTTTTGCTGAAGAAAGTGAAGAACTAAGTCTGCTGAACAGATACCCAGAAATAAAAAGAGTCTTTATAAAATTTAATACGCCATTACCAGCTTCTGCAGCAGTTGAGAAATTGTTTTCTTTTGCTGCTACGACCAATTCACCAAACAGTCATAGATTATCAGATCAAATGTTTCAAAAGAGAGTCGTGTTGAAGTGCAACTTAACCTATTCAAAGAATATACAGAAAACATGTTAATTATGTGTCATTAAATCGGAACATTGATTTAAATAAAAATTGATTTTTAATATTTCTCGTTGTATATTTATTTAACACTATTGTTGCTCCTTGTTTGCTATTGTTTATCTTGAATTCTTATGACAAATTCAATTTGTCATAAGAAGACACATTGACTTTGCGGGTCGAAAAAACTAGACCAACATGTCTCGGTTGGTTCGAGATTTAGAAACTCCGTCGTGTTTTAGATCGTTAGATTTGTCTTGACCAGTACTTTAAACTCAGATGGCGGCCACGTCCTGATGATGGATCCGGAAGGTGGCCAACGGAACTCCCAGGGTCTATAGTACTCGTCATAACCAATCAAACGGGGTAAGATGGTCTAGATATTTCCCGGTACCTACATCCTTCCATTTTCGCATTTGATATCTGTTTTGTCATTCTTTCTTCCGACATTCTTTATGCCCGAACCATCGGAGCATACTCTTTTGCATCTTTACACTAATATTATCATTCATACCTACAAGCTTTCTTACTATGCTATTTCGAATACGGTCAATCACGGCACATCTTCCGCAGTGCTCGAATTTCGACCGCATTTATCCTGCTTTCATTCTTCTTCTTATGTACCCAACCCTCACTGCCATATAACAGCGTTAGGACAAGCACTCCTTAATGCATGGCTTTCTAAGCCTTTTGGCTTAAGCCTGACGAATCACCTCGAGCCTTTCTTCTCCAATCGCACTAGTTCTTTCGAACATTTCTTTCACTAAAGTTTTGGTGGCACTCTTGATTGCCGTATATTTATTTCTTCAGCTCTGTCATACTGTCATTTACATTCAAAAAAGAAACACAGTCCTGTCACGTTTTCTTCTTACTTTGTACGAAGCTTTGTAACTCTCCGCCCCAACTTCCACTGTGCTTTGCTTTTTTGAGCAACCACATACTTCTTTCGCGGATTCTAACGAACTCTCTTTTAGGCTATTTCAGCATTCATTTATATTCGAGTCCGAAGTACCTGCTGTCAAAAGCTTCTCCCGAACCAGAGTCTGTATGAACAGATCTTTATACATTCTTCTCACTCTTGCAACTTTTCAATTATAATTCTTTTATGGCCTCGGAAGGGTATATGCTCTCGCCATTACCTCTTCTTCTAAACAAACCACTAAAACACGTAACTATGAGATAGTGTTCCGATTCAAGAGTGGGACCTCTATATGCACGGATATCTTAAAGTTTGCTCTGGAGACGGTTATCTACTAGGATCAAATCTATCATGCTTTTCTGTTCATTTTTTCTCCACGTAATATAAATCGCTTTATGTTGGAATATCGTATTTGATACAAGAAGGCCTCTTTCCAAACATGCATCTACAAAGAGCTTACCCGCATCATTTACTCTCTTATCACCATAAGGACCTAGAGCAACGTCGTAAGATTGCCACCTGGTTCCCACCCATTTATTCAGGTCGTCGCACAAAATCACCTTTTCATTTGCACATCAGTCAGATTCAAAAGTTCCCTGACATTATCCCAAAACTTTTCAAGCTCCTGGTGTGTCGACAAGCTTACGGAAGCGTATGCTGCATCCAAAACTACCCTAGTGAGACTTAGGATTTAAACGGACTCAGAGAATGGGCGGCGGGACGGCGATGGGACAGCAAGATACCCACCCCTTGCTGGCACGACCACTCAGTGGTACCCTAGACTTCATGCGTCGCCTCGGGGAGACGACCCAGCCTAGATGGCTGGCAGGGGTCACAACAAGCACGCTCTTGGACATAACCCCCGAAATGATACCCACATTGATGTTACTTCAAAAGTCGCATCCGCCATCTTGGATTTCAAAATTAACGCTATATTCTTTATCAGCTTCCCCCAAACCCCAAAAATGACACCCATACTGATTTTACTTTAAAAGTCGCGTTCGCCATCTTGGATTCCAATATGAACGTTATATTCGTTATCAGAATCTCCTAAACCCCAAAAATGAAACTCATATCGAATTTTACAAAAAAGGTCACGACCGCCATCTTGGATCCAGAAACTAACGCCATATTCGTAATCAGCATGCCCTAAACCCCCGATATCGATACCCATATCGATTTTCATAAAAAGTCGCGCCTGCCATCTTGGATTTCAAAATTAACGTTATATTTTTTATCAGCATCCCCTAAAACCCCAAAAATAAAACCCATATCGATTTTACTTCAAAAGTCGCGTCCGCCATCTTGGATCTTTAAATTAACGTTATATTTGTACTCAGCATCCCTTAAAACCCTAAAAGTGACACCTATATTGAGTTTACTTCAAAAGTCATGTCCGCCATGTGGATCCAGAAACTAACGCCATATTCGTAATCAGCATCCCCTAAAACCCCGAAATCGATAACAATATCGATTTTCAATAAAGTCGCGCCCGCCATCTTGGATTTCTAAATTAACGTTATATTTGTTATCAGCATCCCTTAAAACCCCAAAAATGAAACCCATATCGATTTAACTCCAAAAGTCTCGTCTGCCATCTTGGTTCCAAAAGTTAACGCCATATTCGTTATCAGCATCCCCTAAAACCCAGAAAGTGACACCCATATTGATTTTACATCAAATGTCGCGTCCGCTATCTTGTTTCCAGAAACTAACGCCATATTCGTAATCAGCATCGCCTGAAATCCCGAAATCTATACCCATATTGATTTTAATAAAAAGTTGCGCCCACCATCTTGATTTCAAAATTAACGTTATATTTGTTATCAGCATCCCCTAAAACCCCAAAAATAAAACCCATATCGATTTTACTTCAAAAGTCGCGTCCGCCATCTTGGATCTTTAAATTAACTTTATATTTGTACTCAGCATTCCTTAAAACCCTAAAAGTGGCACCCATATTGATTTTACATCAAAAGTTGCGTCCGCCATCTTGTTTCCAGAAACTAACGCCATATTCGTAATCAGCATCGCCTGAAATCCCGAAATCTATACCCATATTGATTTTAATAAAAAGTTGCGCCCACCATCTTGATTTCAAAATTAACGTTATATTTGTTATCAGCATCCCCTAAAACCCCAAAAATAAAACCTATATCGATTTTACTTCAAAAGTCACGTCCGCCATCTTGGATGTGTTTAAAATATATTGTTCTGTGTTTAATTGTTAATTGTTTAATCGTAAACATGCAAAAAACGATTAACAATTGATCAATGGTAATTATAACGTTTTACAATTACCATTGATCAATTGTTAATTGTGAACCCTACAATTAACAATTAATTTTTCAATCGTCAATTGCAATTGATTTTTTCTGCGATTGAAATTTCAATTGTTTGGTCCTACAATTGAACAATTAAACAATTAGTGCCCAACACTGATGCTAACTTACTTTCCTTTGTACACTGTGGTGCGACCGATAGGTAAATTCATTATTCGTTCTCCGAACTTTTTATTTATTATTCGTTCATTCGGTCCAGCAAGTCAAATTGGATGCAGTTAGTAACTAATTTTCTTGAATAATTCGAATGATTTATAAAGTTAAATGATTCGAATGCAATCATTCGCAGTCGCGCATCGCTAATATTAATAGAAACTCAAGGACGATTATTAAATCAATAATATCAGCCTATACTGCCCACTGCTGGGCAAAGGCCTTCTCTCACAAATCGAGGTGAGAGGGACTAGGTCATACTCCACCACGCGTACCCAGTGCGGATTGGTGGAGGCAGGTTTGTGGCCACCTGCTGTTGGAACTTATCAAACCGCCTTTAAGGCTTCCAACTCGGCTTAGCGACTACTACATTAAGTGGTAACCGGGACCAACGGCTTAACGTGCCTTCCGAAGCACGGAGACGCTCGAATATGAAAATGCCACTAACGGTCACCCATCTCAGACCGACCGAGTCGAACGCTGCTTAACCTTGGTGATCGGTAAGAACACTGCGGTCGCACAACGCTACGAGCGCAGATTATTATAAATACATTTTAGAACATTAAAATACCAAACACATCATCATTATATCGACAAATCAACAAATGCGTCAATCCTCAGCAGAGAATTTCGAATTACACCCTATCAACTTATCCTTAAAGTTCAAATACCGGTATAAAATTCATGTCGGTTAATATGGTTTTATATTTAATAGTATTGTATGAGTAAAGTGAGAATTACGCGTTTTAACGTACATTTGACGTAGTGTTTACATAACGTTAGTGTGGGTGACGGATACAAACAATCTCAGGTTAGCGTATCGTAGGTATATTAAAGGAACTAATGGGTATTGCGTACGCGCATATCACTACGTCATTACCATTTATAAAGTTCTATCTATCTATCTATAACATCACGCCAGATCCCTTGCGGGGTAGGCAGAGAGTACAGAGTTCCAACAGGTTTTTTTCCTTACATACCTCCCTGGCTTCCTCGACTCTCATAGTTCTTCTCATACACGCTCGCCGGTTACGGAGACTCTTGACTTTTCCTTCAGATAAGACTCTGTTTATTTGGTCGTGGTAAGATAGTCTAGGTCTTTCCCTGTTTTGTCATTCATTCCTCTGGCATTCTTTCTATATGCCCGAACCAACGGAGCATGCACTTTCTCATCTTTACACCGATACTATCTTTCATACCTACTCGCTTTCTTACTTACTTTATAAAGTTCTTTTTTCGAAACTTGTTGGAGGTTCTACGAGTTTCGCATCTAGCTGGGGTGCCCACAATATAGACGAGGCGGTGTTTATTTTATTTTGTACTAGCAACCCGCCCTGGCTTTGCACGGGTGATTTATACACATAAACCTTCCTCGAATCAATCCGTCCATTGGTGAAAGTCTTATGAAAATCCGTTTGGTCGTTATTGGGTTTATCGCGTTCAGGCAGACAGACGCGGCGGGGGATTTTGTTTCATTAAATTTAGTGAAACAGTTGATAAGGAATGAATGATATTTGAGTAATCCTGAATACAGAACGCCGCGACCAGCACACATACATTAATTCACTAATTTATAAAGACAATTATTATTTCTCCCACGTAATGCATTTACGTACGAAAGTAAATAATACATTTCATGAGTTTTGAGCGCATTCATGAGGCGCTCGTAGCGCTGTGCGACCGCGGTGTTCTTACCGATCACCAAGGTTAAGCAGCGTTCGACTCGGTCGGCCTGAGATGGGTGACCGTTTGTGGCATTTTCATATTCGAGCGTCTCCGTGCTTCGGAAGGCACGTTAAGCCGTTGGTCCCGGTTACCACTTAATGTGGTAGTCGTTAAGCCGAGTTGGAAGCCTTAAAAGGCGGCTTGATAAGTTCCAACAGCAGGTGGCCACAAACCTGCCTCCACCAATCCGCACTGGGTCCGCGTGGTGGAGTATGACCTAATCTCTCTCACCTCGATTTGTGAGAGAAGGCCTTTGCCCAGCAGTGGGCAGTATAGGCTGATATTATATTATATTATTATTATGAGTTTTACGTACGTCCAGCGTGTTATACAATCCCAGTGGCGTGTGACGGAAAACAGTCGCATATTAGCTACATTGATCGATACTTAATAGAAGAATTGCGCATACGCAAGCCGATCCGTCATAACTTTTGTGTTGATGTGAAATGTATTGAGCTTTGCTATTAAAAAAACGAGTGTCTGGGCTTAAGAAAATGCGAAGAATGATATCGATTTTTTCATTTCGGGAGTCGAATTTTTTGGAAACCAAGGTAAAAAAGTAGACAATCAAATACCGGGTTAGTCACGATCTCACCCGACAAATGTCGTCCCACGCGGGTCAGTTGGTTAAACTTCATATATAATAAATAATAATAATAACAGCCCTGTTAAGAAACTATCCCACTGTTGGGCACGGGCCTCCTTTCAAATATAGGCCATAGTCCACCACGCTGGCCCAGTGCGGGTTGGCGAACTTCACACACCTTGGAGAAACTCTTAGGTTTCCTCACGATGTTTTCCTTCACCGTTAAAGCAAGTGATAATTATTTTTTAATACGCACATGCTTTCGAAAAGACAGCGGTGCGTGCCTGGGTTTGAACCCAACACCTTTGACTTTGCAGTCCAACGGTCTAACCACTAGGCTATCACTGCTTCATATAAAAATTCATCATATAAATATAAAACTTCATATAGTTAAATTAATTCTTTCCTCAACTGAACCCGCGAAGGATTTTTGTGAAAACCTACGCGGGTCGAGATGGTGAAATTTAAAATAAATTTGCTTTCATCAACTCATCCCACTCTTTAGTTTTCGCCTAAAAAGTACAGTCAGGTGAAAATGTGGGACAAGATTTGTCGGGTGAGATAGTGACTAACCCCAAATACTAATAAACTTAAAAGACTAGAGACTAGCCGGCTAAGTTTCTCGCTGAATTTTCTAAATGAAGGCCGCGTTCCTATCCACTGAATGATGGTAAACATTTCATAATTTTAAATTTATAAGTAAGAGCTTTCAATTCGATAATTTGATACTTTGTCGTAACTTTACCTACTTCAAAGAAACAGTTATGAAATTTCCTTCCTAATTGCGGGTTTCAGACATTTCTGGTTAAATTACAGCCTTAGAGGTTGTATTTAAACAATCTTGGCGACCATCTATAACTTAAAGTAATTTATGCATGCCGAATTTTAGACGTTAGTCTTTATTAATATATATCTATTTGTCAGTGAACTTAGTGACAATAAATTCAAAGCTTGTATTAAACGTACGCTTAGTAAACAAGCTTATTATACGCTAGATGATTATTTAAATTAAAAGACAAAAATACTTGGATAGGGGCTGTTCCAGCTCCACTTGATTGAATATGGACAACTTGTTAAGTTATTATTATTTAATATTCCCTCTCTTCCTTCTATTAATTTACTAAAATGTTTCTTTTTTTCTTATTTCTTTCTCTGTAAATGAGGGAACCATGTAGTCATTCACATGAATAGTATAATTTGCATAATTTAACTTAGACCTACCTGATAGACCAGCCTACATCGTTCTCCCATATCCCACAACAAAATTTAGATGGAAAAAGAAAATGTAAAAATACTATTTTAAAAGAGTAACCGTGGAGTTTCTTGCCCTTCTTCTCCACAGGAATGACATTCCGAAGTGGTGGTAGAGTCTTTGTTACTTTTCTGACGATTCATAAATACTGTAATAGTTTACATGAATAAAACATACTCTGATTCTGATTCAGTATATACTGAGCTAAAATTATATAGCTTTGAAAGGACATCGTCGAAAATTGCCGCAAAACCAACAAACATTTGATCCATGCCATCAGTAGTTATCTATTTATTAAAATAATGGCAAATATCCGTATCTAAGGGACAATTTGCAATCTAAAACAAATATTTCAAAGTATTGTAAATACTTATATCGAAGTCGCCGACATCTTTACTGAATGTCATCACACAATATAACCTCATACGTATTATGGCTACTGAATTAAAACCTCAAAATCTAATACTTTTTGTGGAACATTGCCATTCCCCCGCTTGTCTGTTTAATAATAAATGCCTTTAGAGAATTTATGGGTGATTTGAAATCATACAAGTATATTTTCATTGTTGTTGGTTCTGGGGCAAATCATGTATGGGCGCAGAACAATGCCCTTTCTGACTGATATTATTTTTAATCAGGATTCTTTGTTATCATATAATAACCTCTAACATGTTGACTTAAAGAACATTTTACTTATCGCTATTTTACCGAAGTTAGACAGACTGACAATCACAGCGGTCAAACAAGATACCACATCCAATATATCCGTACTCAAAAACGTGTAATTATTTAAAAGTGCAATTATTATAAAAACGTAAGTCATTACGAATCGCTAATTATTCTAATTACAGTCAAGAAACGTCTTGACTTGCCGGACTGGTTTAAAACAAAACGCAGAACGTTCACGACAAATTTGGCACAAAAGTATATTGCGCGCAACTTTTCTTATTTCGTCTGAAGTCTAGACTGTTTTATTTCATCATTAGATTTTGTATTCTGTGGCTCACCCCTACGTGGGTAAATTGTTGGGTGATTTATATAGATATGCAAGTAATTGTCAGATTTATTGCTGTAGAAGCATTTCAATATTAATCTAAATTTGTCTTTAAATACATACAGAGTCAGATAAAATATGGGTGATAATTTCGCTTGTCGCTTTACCAAATTATTTATAGCTTCGACTATTGTATTTAAAAAAAATATATATATTGCCCAACACTAGGAATAAATTCATGTGCGTTTTACAAACAAGAAAACATAAAACAACCATCATAACACAGACATTTGGTCCCGTGCGAAGATCGAACGATCCAGTACGTTCTAGACCGATCCGCCGACAATCTATACCTAAATCATAATTATCCTAAATATCACTGGCCGAATGGAATAGGGGCACAATTACGAATGCTAAAAATGGAAAAATAAGCTTTATTATTTTGTAATTAAAAGTCCTAATTCAACAAAGAAACAATTGTCTCTATTACATTCAGCTAGCGATGATTCATAGGATAGGAGACAAGTTGATAACTTAGAATAAATAAGATTTATATTCTTAGATCGATACAAGACTATCGTAATCAACAACGGACGTTCTTAAAATATCGTCGTCTACAAACCAAGTTTCGATTAAACCAGAGACTTGCGAAACGTTTTGCTTTTGCGTTTGAAATTTTCACTTTTACTGCTTCTCAGTGATTTGTACAGAATAAGATAAGTAGGTACATACATACCTTGAGAATAATGTAAAGTAGGCTCTAGAGAGCAGAAACGGTGAGCGTTTCTCGTAGATGATTGCACCCTTTTAAGTTTTTCTGAAATCAAACCTCGCGGGGTAATGATTTATAAAACTGTAGAGGAGGGTAAAATAATGACTAAGATGGTACACAGGTATTTCATTTAACAAGAATTTAAGACATGTACGGCTGGTTTATGATTTAAGTATTTTATTTAAAGATACGCACCTAATGAATATAGGTACTTAAGTATCGATTATGTCAAATAATTTCATACAACAGTTGACCACTTAAAATGTAATAAAGCAGCGCTTAGCTCGAATCCTTAAATCAAAATCCATTTGTTGTTATTATATTTTATTTTGAAGTCGTGACTAAAGTGACTTTGGTAAAATTACTAAACAGAAACTAATACAAACATAATATTTATTGCGCTCTAAAATTAATATTTCTCTCGAATATCATACATCGTATACAATATGAGCACAATAACTTACATATTTATTATATTATGAAGCTCTCTAATTAGATCACAATTAATGGAAGAGTAAGAGAGAAATTTCTCCCGGTACCAGGGCTCCATATTTACGTAGAGGCCGTCCCAGGACGTCGTCCGTCGCGGTGGGTCGTCGACCCCCGAAACTGGCGCGTAGCGGTGCCCGGTCGTTACCCGACCGTGCGTCCGTCCTTAGCACGCCGCGACCTTATGCTCACCTGGTACTTTCGAACTGTTTCTGCGCATTTTCTATTAGTTTTTTTTTATAACAATTCAATAACGGGTATGCAGTAATTACATGATTATATTCTAATCATAAACGTTTAATTAACAGCTGTAATTTTAGTTCAATTACAATAATTGACCTTAATGACATATTTCTATGTTGTTTCGATGTCTCCGATCTGATAAGACCGGAATTGGCGGTTGTTAACCTCATAACCTATATGGTGTACCTACCATAAATCACGGAATAATGAAATTAGTACGCAAAAAAATCAACATGTTTGGGTTTGACGCATGTTGTAACATTGAATTATGAGTCACGGTTTACCTAATGTCATAGTACGATATGCTGTATCTATGACGTCTAGAGATTATTTATACAGGATCAAAACTAAAGTATTTTATTTATTTATTTTATACTTTACGCGCAATTGGTACAAAGGCGGACTTAATACCTGAGAAATTTTCTACCAGAGGGTGATGCAGAAACTAGTGAAGTAGGTGTAAATCCAAACTATATTCATGTACTCGTACACCAAAAATACTTATATAATAGTCAATAACAGAAAAGATTAGTAATTTCTTAAGTCCCGTTTGGAATGTCATTCTGTGGAGAAGAAAGGCAAGAAACTTCACGGATACTTATTTAAAGATGAGAATGAGCTAAATACATAAGCTATTAGACTAAAATGTACTTACATTCATGGTATAATTTAGTGTCTACATAGTCCGCTCATTTATAGAATCTCAAGGGTACTTTGAATTTTGATCATCACGTTCATATTTCCAAAACGGGGGGTCCTATTTTGGGCGTCCGATCTTTACCAACAAAAAGCCCATGTGGTAATATCTATTATCATAATAAGTTTACGGGTTAAATAGATTAGCTGTTCTTTAGCTGTTTCTTACAATATCCTGGAATGTGGCGCTGTGTTATTACCCAATAACCGTAATCGGGCAAGCGTGTTTGAGAGTGAAGGAAGCCAAGGAAGTCTGTAAGAAAAGAATCTGTTGAAAATTTGTACTCTCTGCCTACTCCTTAAGGAATCGGGCGTGATGATATAGATAGACTATACGGGATACTAATATTATTTCAAAATAAATTTTAATGTAACCTTTTCAGAGGGCTTTGCATGAAGACATTGATGTGAGCGTAACGCTATCGAGAAAGCGTGCTGTTATGTTCATCTTATTTAGTAAATTTGAAGTGTGAAAAGGATGGTATTTAAGCCTCTGCTTCACGTCGGATTTATCACGTCAAAATCAATACAAAACAATTCTAAAATCATCATTAATTAAATAATCGAGAAGGCATCGAGTTGTATATCATTTTGTAATCGATAAGCCTCATTATCATTATGAATGATATAGATAGAGAGATAGATAGATCATTATGAATCATGTTCTTAATTATAATTATCTGGCAATTTATTTGATAATCATTGCTACTGGTTCAGGAAGTGGAAGAAAATATTGATAAATGAAACAGAACAATAAGACTGGTCGATTTGTCTAATCTAATATTATAGGGTATATCAAGAGTCTCCGTGACCGCTAAGCGTGTATGAGACGGACTATTAGAGACTATCTATATCATCACGCCAGTTCCCTTGCGGGGTAGCAGAGAGTACAGAGTTCTAACAGGTTCTTTCCTTACAGACCTCTCAGGCTTCCTCCACTCTCATAGTTCATCTCGTACACGCTCGCCGGTTACGAAGACTCTTGACTTACCCTATAAGACACGGTGTATTTGGTGGTGATAAGATAGGCTAGGTCTTTCCCTGTACCTACATCCTTCCACTTTCGCATTGTATATCTGATTTGTCATTCTTTTTATATGCCCGAACCAACAAAGCATACCCTTTCTCATCTTTACACCGATACCATATTTTATACCTACACGCTTTCTTACTACGCTGTTGCGAATACGGTCGGTCAGCTTGACTCCGCACATCTTCCGCAGGGCTCGCATTTCGACCGCATTTATCCTGCTTTCATTCTCCTTCTTACATACCCAAGTCTCACTGCTATATAACATCGTTGGGATAAGCACTCCGTGTTAGGATAATGCAATTTGAAATTATTGCCTTCAATATCGTTGTATACCGATTTTAACTTCACAGAGTTAATATCCAACAGACAGTCTATTTTTTCTTTTCAATATTTATTTCGTGTAGTGAGGGGCGTAGATCGTTGACACCGGTGTCAGCCCACCCGTATGTCAGATAAGGGTCGCCCCGAGTGCAGCTTTCAATACGTTTGTTTAGATTTGTTGATTTACCGGTCTATGGATAACAGTGTGTTATCTTTGTGCATTTGTTTCATATTTGTGGTCGGTTTTATACGAACCCAATTTTAGATTATTATAGATTGTTTAATATGCAAAGGTAAGCCCCACGCTTTCTATTAATCGCTTAATTATAGTGCCAGTATGCTATGTTTTGCTAGTGTTATAGTTTTATCTTTATATACTTAATATCAAAGACGGTAATAAATGTGTACTAATAGAACTAACATACCAGCAGACTGCGCAGAAAGTTCTCCTATATTTTTCATTTTACATATCAATGTAAATTATGTGACCATATTCCAGGGCGAAATTGCCTGAAACGTACACCACTCTATATTTATTTCTGTATTTGTATTGTAAGGCTTATTAATTGATTAGCGAAACAATGTTATTCACGCCAAACAGATAATAATAAATATCATTGACCTTAAAGACGAACAGAAACATCTTTATCTAATTTACATATTCGAAAACATATTACACGTCAGATGCATAATAACTCGCAATTAGTAAAGAAACTATACAAAACGTTTTTATAAAATTATATAAACGTGACCTCCGGGTTGCATTATTGCAAAAATAATATCCTTAAGGCAACACGATAGCTTTAGAATTGCGACTAGCGATTTTGCGGATTTTTACGACTCCTCGACGGTTATACGCCGATACCCGCGATTCTTTTTTGAGTTTTATCAAATGAACTTTCTATTTAGAGTTCCATTCTATATCATTATTGCGAACTAAGACTATAGTCGTCTATCGAATGTCGCTTTTGAAAGTAGCGATAAAAATTACGAAGGTTTGACTCTGTTCAAACCACTTATAATAAACGTATGGTTTGCATTGCCCCTTAAACTCGTGAATGAATTTAAATAACAATTGGTTGTGTTATGCAAAAGACACAGGATGCAACATACGGAACGGTTTTGGAATCACGATTTTGAATGATAATATGCTTCTAATTTGAGTATTCATGATGAAAGTCGCTTGAGTATCGAACTGTCATATTTTTGTAAGATAAGAAAGGGTATAGTGATGGTTTGGACATATAGAAAACTAGATTATCTTACCATGATCAAATAGATTGTTTTATCTGATAGGCAAGTTAAGAGTCTTCGAAACTGGCGAGCTTGAACGAACTATGAATGTAGGTTAGGAAGTTCTGTAAAGAAAGTTGGAACTTTGTACTCTCTGCCTGCAGTGGACTAATGTGATGATATGGGTTCTATAATTAGTAACAGATCATACATATTCAGAGTTAATGTGTCATTTGATTGAGTCAAGGTGCCTTTTGCTACATCTTAATGCATTACTAATAATACACTGAAATTTCCAGAGGTTAATGTCAGTGTATTATTCAAGATACACCGTTTCATTTTATATATCCAATTTGGGTTCGACACCGATATTTGTGTAATCTACATGTATCTGTGTCAGTTTTAGAGCATTTGTTTTTAAAGACGCCTCCACTACCACTAGAAATATATAAACTTAGCATTGAAAAAATAAAATTACCTAGTCTAAATCATCTCTCTCATGTATGCCACCACCAATAGTGTACAGATCGGTCAGTTGTCAAAAACACGCCCCAGTCTCTCTCAATTGCATGCAGTGCAATTACGCAATTTTGTACTGGTGTGTTGGTACTAAGGTAACACATAAATCACGATTTGTGTACCGATAGAACTAATACTATCAGAACATTGCACACTTGCCCTTCTGTAAGTGTGTGGCAGAATTTGTCAAAAGGAAGATCTTCGAGCCAGATGGGTGTTGTGTCTGGCGGGGCCTGCCACTCTCCCCGAGAGTTGTCGGTGTCTTTTAAATGTTACACATCGTGCGCACTCTAATGTCGCGTTCTAGACATGTATGGCGGATCGCCATCTATTGGTAGGTAGTCGCAACTATGTAGCGATGCATAGGGGTCTTTACAAGTGTTTAGGAGAAAGAGTGGAGCGCGTCTTCGTGCATTAACCTACCGGTTATCTGTGACTAAGATATTTCCTGATAAATAGAAAAGAAAGAAAAGTATATTTATTAGAACAGCTAACAGTTAAGTACACTAAAGATTATAAGTTATAACGATAACACAAAAAACATGTACTACGTAGCCGCACTAATGGGGTAACTAATCTAATATTCTTATATTAGCCCTGTTAAGAAACTGTTGGGCACGGGCCTCCTCTCAAACTGAGAGGGTTTAGGCCATACTCCACCACACTGACCCAGTGCGGGTTGGCGAACTTCACACACCTTCGAGAAACTCTTAGGCATGCAGGTTTCCTCACGATGTTTTCCTTCACCGTGGGGTAACACTCAGGGTAAATCTGTGTTGCAGCGTGAACCACAACAGAGCACTGATTTTCAGTGTTACCCCAAGTGCCGTGCGCGCATGAAGTCTAGGTTCTCGACAAACTAATTGCACAGCAGTGAGAGCTTAAGTTAAAGCAAGAGCTCATTTGGCGCACGAGGCAGTCGAGACACAAACCCAGCACGAACTTAGAATTAAAATAATTATGTATACTCATGATATGAACCTATATATGTATGTAAATAAAAATGCAACTATTAAAATCAAATCGATGTGGGCGCTTGTTAAAGATTTAAGTGTCCGCAACATATTTGAGGTCGAAACTCGAAAATGATTGTGAATGCCGATCGCATAATGCAACGAACAATCCAATGCTGTTTTCGTTTCGTATAGCCTATTAAAAGTGAGTTTTACGACTTATGCTAAGCGGTGTGTTATGTGAATACTTGCGATGCCTAATCTGTACATTATTGCATCCGGAAAGGTTTATGCAACTGTCTTAAAACGTTTTACAAGATTTTAAATTGATTATGGATATTTTCAACATAAGAAATCAATCAAGTCTGTGTATATTGTTTCTAATAGTTTCATTTTAAACAACATTCTTTTGCTGTAGTTATCAGTCACAACAGCTGTATTTTCTGACATTTAAATTCATGATAAAATTCACATAGATAAGGCAATAAAACTAACACCATATGGGACAATAATTTGCATGCGTGCTATAATTCGCTCGACACAAACTGACATCCGCTTTGTTGCGTAGTCGCTGAGGGAATGCACGCACCGAATCGCCGCGCGCACCACCACCTGTGCGTTTGCGCACCCAGGGCGTTTATTCGCTGTAACCAAACATGCTGCATTACGATAACTTCGAGAAATGACCGTGTGATGGTATTCTGTATTCCACTGTTGTACCATTAAATTACTATTTTACAATATTTTCGTAATGTGCCGCGTTATTTTTTAATTAGTCATAGCCATAAGGGTCCAGTGTATCTTGACCTACCGCACTCTTGTTCATTAAGTGATTAGAAAATTACAAACTTTTTTTTCTTTATGTGCACTTGATTAAGTTACTTGACTAAGTAAATGTAAGTTGATAAGTTTAAAACAAAGGCATTCTTTTTTTCTTTGGAATAAGGTCAATGGACTTGTTCTGTGATACAATGTTATGTGTGTTGTATGATATAATAATGGTCTTCTATAACACGGTTTGTTCTATTTTTTCTCTTTTAGATTAATAGTCAGTATTCACCAATGGCAGAATACGGAACGGCATTTTATTGGTTTAAATATTTTTCGGTCTAATTTTAATATATGTACTTAGCGTTAGCACTCGTATTTTATTAGTATCATTACAATGACACTTCGGCGTGCCAAAGCGGCCGATCTTTAATACCAACCACATAAGATTGTTAAGCATATTGCCATAAGATTGAAATAGTTTTAACTTTAAAAAGTGCCATTTCATCCTTGCCGTATAAACCCGCCCACTAAATACTAGGATAACATAATATTCACAAAGCAAAATTTTAATACTTTTCAAATCATAAAATAATAATATAAAATAATATTAGCCCTGTTAAGAAACTGTCCCACCGTTGGGCACGGGCCTCCTCTCATACTAATAGGGTTTAGGCCATAGTCCACCACGCTGGCCCAGTGCGGGTTGGGGAACTTCACACACCTTCGAGAAACTCTTGACTTAGCTTACCCCACAAGGGATCTTGCGTGATGATATAGATAGAGATGTACTTAGCGGTGTTTATCAAGAAATAATTAGTAGCTCTTTATTTCATAATCAAATCCTTATCGTCTATTTCTTAAAATTAACTTGTTATTAACAAATAGCACCGGATGGAGAGACTAATGGCGTTCCTAAAGCAGCTCGTTAAAATATGATTAACGTTTGTCATTTGTAATTATGATGACTAATTCTCTAATTATCATAAATCTTTGTTTCACGGCTTCGTATTAAGTTAATAGTTGATTGTAATATTTTTATTTTTTTAGTTATTGTTTTGTTATTTCACGGGATTGCTAAGCCTTTTGCGTGGTTTCTAAGTATTTTAGCCCAAGTTTTGAATCTTCGAAAACTTCTTACATCTAGATTCGAAACTTGGGCTAATTTGGATATTATCAGGTTGGTTTTGAGAACGGATATAGTATATTTTGCCAATGTGACAAAATATACAAGTGTAAAAAAATATTGAGACGTTTTACGAACGTGACATTTTGGAAGTTACGTTATACGCCGAGAAAAATATCAGAATTGTAGAATAGAACCTATATTGACAAACATAACTACTTCCTTTTCGCTTTAACTAGCGAATATAAATAAGTCCAAAACTTGACACGATACTGCACTCATCACATGGTATTTTGCGAATTCTTCATCTTTGATAATTACAAAAAATATACATTTTAAAACGGCATTTTTATCTCAGATCTACTTAATTTTTTTTTGTAGCTTCGAATTCAATACTTAAAATGGTGAATTTGGGCATGCCAACTCGAAATACCCTCCTATCTCGACAGATTCCGTGAAAATCATACATAAGCGCGCGCAGGTCGGTCGCAATTGGACGCGCAACGGCCAGGTGTCGTGGTTTTTATCACTTTACAAGCAGATGTTCGAGTTAGGCCGTTTACCCCACTCGTTCATGGGAGCAGTGCAGTGAACAGTGCGGTTAGATTGCTGGGGTATGTTTTAGCCACATGTTCCATGGAATAAATATAACGTGTAAAGTAATTAATAGGAGACCTGCGCCTTTAGCCAAGTAGACAATCTACAGTCGTTAACGCTAATAGAAAGCGGAAAAATGTGTGGGAATGACATTTTGCAACGAAAAGTCACGTGGTCAAAACAATGCGCTATCGATTGCGACAAGAGAATAGAAACAAAACGTTTGCAACTTGTCTAAGCCCTCTGATAATAATTTGTTCTAAATCGGCAACTTAAAAGATTTCAACTAGTTTTTACCTATTTCAACCATTCCTCAGACGAAGTATTAAACAAAATTTATCTATAGCTATACGGTATTGCACTTTAAAACATTATAGTCATGTTCAAATAAAAAAAGACCACATATTAACTACTTAAATTTACGCGAATATTTCAGTAATAAGGCCGCCATTTGTACTTATTTACTGTTTATAAATTGTTTGTAATGTTTTGCTGGTGTACAATAAAGTGTACTATTATTATTATGAATATATTTATTAAGTATAATTTCTTATAAAATATATATAAAAATATAAAATACAAATATTCTTATATATATTGTATAAAAAAAAATGTGCTCCACCGACAGCAAGGTCTACGACCCAAGCTACCGGTGGTCAGGGCGCCAAAGAGAGGAACCACCTCACAATGCGTGCCGTGTCCAACATTACTGCCTTCTGTATCAGGCCCTTCACCCAACTGCCTAGCGAGAGCTTCTCAAGGTGTTTATCGAAGCTCTTCGCTATAAGGCCGTTGACTGAAACGACCATCGGAATAATGATAGTTGAATCAACATTCCACATGGCGGTAACCTCATGGGCCAGGTCCAAATATTTAGATAATTATTATTATTATTAAATCAAATAATTTCTTCATATTTTCGGTTTAATTTTACTTCATATTCGTACACAATGACGTGAAAGTCAAGCACCCCAATCCTTCCTGTAACGCCCACACAGTTCATGGGACCTTTTGTCTCTGGTTTAGGGTCAAACTTTAACCTTGTGTATTCAATGAATCAATGTTATGGGAGCGCTAAAAATAAGATTCAATTTCGTGTTATTTCTGAACATTACTTCAGGGGGATTCGGGGATAGTTTAGAAATTAAAAAGAAAGGGTTTTGTAATTGACCAAATGGCTTTCTGATATAGCGATGCAAGCACAGTGACGTAGATGTACTATGATACAAAGTCAGGGTTCCGACAGGCATTGGAATGTATTGCTTGAATGATTATTTTGACTATAAATTGTGACTAGGTGGTTTAACATTTTATTTTTTTTCAAAATCAAAATCAAAAGTTTTTTATTCATGTAGACCAAAAGGCACTTATGAATAGTCAAAAAGAGAAAATTATTAATTACTTAAGACTCTACCACCCGTTCGGAAAGTCATTCCTGTGGAGAAGAAGGGCAAGAAACTCCACGGTTACTCTTTTTTAAAAATGAGGTTTCAATTCTTTTTTTATACATTGCATTTATGGAGTATGGGAGAACAATGCAGAACGAGCTAAATAGATGTGCTTAAGTATAGATTAATCATAAGTGTACTTAGATTCATGATATTGGTCAGTGTCTACATAGTCCTCTCATTTACAAAATAGAGATGTTGTAGAGGTATATAATAAAAAGCATAATAATAATAGTAAGAGAAAGTGTTACTATAAAATATGTAAAGAGCGCGTACAAAACAACTGGTCATAGCTCCAGTGTGATGCCGAACGAGACAAAATTCAACAGCATTATGGTACACGTTCAGTCAGACAAAGGGCAGGGGACGGACCAGTCCCCACCAGCAGCACCCGTTCACGAGTATGACCTGAGAAGCAGCCATCACTCTCCTCAACCATTTTAGAGGGAAAAGAATGACCCGCTCCACAGAGCCGCCACTAGCAAAGACATTTTAGTGAGCATGACCAATCCACGACCCTGTCGACATCGTTTATAAGCCATGTATGTAATTTTAGCCTGATTTTATGCATTCATACATGTGTTTAGGTAGATTCGCTTACATAGGCTCAATGATATCGAGCTGTCATCGAAGCTCGTTATCAAAATCGTTACATACTTACGTACCTAGGTATGATCGGCGTCTCCAACCCGATGTTTTCATTGTTTCAAACAACACGTCATTGGGATCGATGACCCGCGCTAATATAATGAATTTGCATATTATCTGTCCGTATAAGACGACTGTATCGTTGTTATGCAAACTTTTAATGATTGCACAGTTGACGAGGTACGTGGCAAGGTTGAATAGTTCAGGAATACTTACAAGTTACTAGGAAAACTGCATATTTATAAGTTACTTACAAGTGCTAAATAATAAAACTGCGTCACCCTTATTTTTCCAAGCGAGGGTGGATTTTTTGTATTATAAAGTGGTCAAAAATTGACCCCTATCTCATCTGATGGAACCGTAGATGCCTCGCTGCTTCATTAATAGCCTATTTAGTCTGAAATAGGCTGAAGAACGGAAGATAGACCGAATTCCGAATCAGTATGATGACTTTTATATTTTTTTTCTTTTGAAAAACGTAGCGCCACACTAGGATTTATTCCTGTGTCGTGGGTGCGTTTACAAACATGAAAATTCACATACACAAATACCCAGACCGCAACAAATAATTGTGGATCACAAAGATTTGTCCCGTGCGGGACTCGAACCCGCGACTATTAGACGCAGTGGGCAGAGCGGCTTAAGCTCTTAACCACTGTGCTAAATCGTCCGACTGGTTCGCTTAGCGACACGTCTTTGCTGCGAGGGAGGTGACCAGCCACAGCTGTAGCTTACCGGATAGGGTGCTACACGTGGTATATTGCACACTCACATATCACTGCTGACTTTAGGTTTCAATTTAATACAGGGCGAGTCTATTGCCGGGTACAATTTAAACTCCAAACTGCTACTGAGAATTTTCGATATAAAAACTATCTACATTTTGTCAGAATGACAAAACAAATATACAATGCGAAAGTGGAGGGATGTAGGTACCGGGGAAGACATAGACTATCTAACCATGACCAAATAGACCGTGTCTTATCTGAAGGGCAAGTCAAGAGTCTCCGTAACCGGCGAGCCTTTTATAGACGAACTATGAGAGCGGAGGAAGCCAAAGAGGTCTGTAAGGAAATAACCTGTTGGAACTCTGTACTCTCTGCCTACCCCGAAAGGGAACTGGCGTGATTATATATATAGATACACTTTGTCAGATGTAGAATTCGAATCCAGGAACTGGTGATGGACAGCCGTACAAGCCTCTAGATCAACAAGGCAGATGGGTATCGAAATGTCTTTTAGATATCGTCACTGACGAGTTTTTCACCTTTACTGGAACGTATTCGTTAAGACCAATTAAACACTGAAGCAGCGCGTTATAAAATCTTCGTGCAATGATCGTTAAATGCTACTCCAGTAGCACAGAGAATAGCATTACAAGATCAGAAGTTATCGTAATGTACCTGCACTTGGTCAGTGACTGAAGGCCCTGGGGTAGAAGTTTGTTCATTTTCATCATCGTATGGCGATAATATAAAGTGTGTCAACCCATTAACCCCAGAGCCAGTAAAAGCGAGGCGCATCCAACCTTTGGAGGAAAGGAATAACGCTCCCAAATCCCTTTGATCTAACTAGTGAGAGTCCTCTACCTGGACATAAATTACCATGGCCAGTCTTGAAGACTTTAAATAGACTTCAGACTCAGGATGAGCGAAGCAAGGAAAAAATGACCAGGTGGCGATTCCCAGACAGTACTAATCTGAGGTGTTTGTGTGGTACAACCTAAACGATGTCCCACCTTATATCATGCTCTACGTGCCCTAACACCTGCACGCCGCAAAATGAGGTCTGCTTCCGATAATGAAATCAGTGTAGCTACCTTCCGGGCCGCGTCCATAAAATTTATACTCATGTTTGCCGTCGAATGGCTAAGAGAATGCGGCTTACGATTAAAATTGTATGTCAGAGAGAAGGAGCCATTGTTTAGCCTCTAGTGTCAGCTAATGTAGCCCCTTGAATCCGCTGCTTAATTTGTTGCAACATAATTAAATCAAGTTTAAGTAAAATGTTTCTACAACTGTATGAAGTCCAAAATTAGTGAAGTTACGTTCTAAGAACGTAACTTAGAAATAGTCCTCTTCCAAACACACTTTCGGAAAGTTTGACACAATTCCGTCGAGGTGACGCGTAATTTGGGTTCAAGGTCGGCTAACGTCATTAAAGATAAAAGACTGAATAACTTTGATAACGTAATATATTTTTATTAATAAGTTAGTAAACTTTATAAATTAGTTGGCATTTTTTACAATGGTTGCATTTGCCTACATTTTTGTTTAAGAATTAGTAATTTCACTGATCCCTATAAAAGGCATTAAATTCAAATATTATATCGTATATTTATAGTTAAATCCCAACTCCCCGTAACCGACGAGCGTGTATGAGACGAATTATAAGAGTGGACTAAATGTGAGTGGTCTGTAAGGAAAGAACTAGTTGAAAGTCTGTACTCTCTTGCCTACCCCGCAAGGGTTTTGCCATTATGATGTAGAAATATGTATACATTTATCGTTTATTTTAAATTAACAAATAAATGATCCAGTTCTTAATATCAAATGACTTGGAAGTTTTTTCAGAATGTCTATCTGAGTTACTGCGAAGGAATATATTGCTTATACATATATATGAGCTTTCTATAATCTCTCTTTTATTCTTGTTGTGATTTTTAATATTATCTTAACTAACGCAATCGGTAGTTTGCTCGTTAGTAGATTAAATAAAATTGTGAAATTTGCCACCCTTTGTCCGTAATACCCAAAAATGTCAACGTAGGTCGACACCTCGGATATCCGTTAGTATAATATAAAACCGATTCACCGTGCCGTTTTATTCGTAAACGATTGATATGGGTCTGTGAACTCTGATAGCAGTGAAGTTAGCTGCGTGTAACTTGGCGAAATTGTTCGCGAAGTAACAACGTGTTTTTGCACTGTACAAGCAAGAAAAGTTACTTGCGGTTCTAGAAATTTCTTAATTTATATTTTCGTTGTTCGTTTCATGATTGGTTATGAGTCTCCATAACCAGCGAGTATATGAGACTAACTATGAGTGGAAGAAGTCTTTTGACTTCTTCCAGATGTAAGGAAAGACCCTAACCGTACCCTCGATCTAACCTGAAACGGATCTGGTGTGAAGATAAAGATAGTTGGATCATTCTACTGTTTGATTTGACATTGATGAAAAGTAGCTTTCTACTAGCTGTATAAATTTTTAGACGTCTTAAAAATTAGGAAAGGGATTCAGATAAATTGTGCTGTTATAAATAGTATAAAAGTCCCATACCTTAATTTTTGCAGTATATCAAATGTATTGAAATGCTATTAGGCTTAATAACCTCTTATCACAATGAAAAGTCCCGAATATTTAGTTTACAGTAGACTAGGACACAGCACTTCACAAGTATATCTGTTAATAGTAATAGTTGATCTAAAATCTCAATTAAGTTGATTAGCAATGTTTGGTAAAAGAACTGTCATGACGACACATTTTCTGCTGGCTTCGTTACTGATATTTTGAACATGTTTTACTATATCAGAGGTCCGTCCCATAAAAAAATCGTATTTATCTTCCCCTATTTGAAGTTCCAATCAAAAGTATCCAAGATTCGCTTTTCTGGCAAGTCAATCATAAAAGGTGCCTTTGACAAGACGAGAACACTCGTTTTATTTGGTTTTCAACCCAATAGGCATCGTAATTGCTTCCCGCCGGTACAAAGTTGTGATGATCGGTTATCATTTTTATATTGCGTAAACGAAATTGTACCGGGAACTTGTGTGTCACTATGATCTTCCTGTTCCTGTTGTGTTTTAACTTAGTTAACAGCCACTGGAACTACAATAGGTGCATTCATTGTTAAAGTATTAATATGTCTTGAAGTGTTTATTTTACTTCTTACTTGAAATAATTGTTTCTGTGTATTTGGGTATCTGAATTTCATGTTTGTAAACACACCCACAATACAGGATTAATTCCTAGTATGGGCCTACGATTGAGGGCCGAAAGTCTTTGAAGGATAGTTCGTTGTAAATTTGACATTGTCAAAGTCTTTATCTTTGTCATTTTTAATAATAGATGTGTTACTCTTGTTACCTATTGAAGAACTCTCCACATCTCGGAATTTAACATTTCCACGAGTTCCCAAAATATATCTGAACTATCTTTGCTTTCGCTTTCATAAGCTTTCAACTTGACCTCCACACCGCGACTATGCCTAATAATAATTTTACTCAGAAAACAAATCATACTGCTCCAATGTTCGGTGAATCGTGAGCCATTGACGCGCCTCGAGGTTTCACAAGTTCAATGTACCTAAAGGACGTCTGCGATGAACTTTGCAATGTTTTTTCTCTTCTCAATTGTTAAGTACACTTAATATATTCTGCTGAGTAAACGGTGAAAAAGGTCTCTAATTCGCTAAGCTAAAACAATTTGTGCAAGGAACAAACGTTCCATAGCTGTTTATTAAAAGAGATCTGTATTAATTATTGCTTTGATGTCTCTATATCTTGAAAGGATGTTACTGAGTCAGCGAGCCACATCTTCGACCTCATCGTCACTTTCCATCAGGTGGGAGAGGGGTAAATCGCTGACCGGTCCTCAATTAAAAAAATCTAATTTGACGTTTATTTTACTTAATTGATCGCTAGAGTTTAGACAAAGTTTCATCCTAAATTTTTGTTTGCGTACCAGCATTACAATTGTAGTTCTAACATTTATCAACTGTAACAATATACGAGAATAATGTAATATTGACGAACACAATTATCGCTTATGAATATTAGTTTAGCGTCATTGCTAATTTTACAAGCAATCGCTAAATAGTATTTAGCTATATTATGTTGCTATTTGGCTTCCCGAATTAGTTATAGTTTTCAGTATTTGTTTTCAGTGTTCTCTCACAAATATAATCGTATTTTTGTGGTGTTCTATATAATTTACTCAGAAACAAAAGTAGGTTAACTCCATTAATCACCGATTTGTTTTGCAGTCTTTTCTTCACCTTGAATACTAGACGAATATTAGAAAAATGTAAATCTGTTTACTCTGATATCCGATCGACCTTTTCATATGAATTCAAAAGAGGATTGACCAACATCAAAGTTTAAGTATTTACAAAAATACGGAATTTTGGCAATCATAACAAAGATGTTTCGCGAGTTCTTATGATTAATACCTTTATAACTGTTAATGAATGTGCTAATTTTGGAAGAAAGGAAAATAATGCAAGGCGTTTGTTCGTCTCCTTACTCAAATAATTATCTGTAAAGGTTACTGGGCTGGTTGTTTGGGTATTTAATTGTCCAAATCGTTTTACTTGCTGACATACATACCTTTTGTGAATTTAGGTTAAACACTTTTTCCTTGTGTTGTGTTGTTTTGATGTGTATTATTCACTACACGGCGTTTTCTGTTCTGAAATTTGTTATTATTATGAATACAACAACTTTTTTGGGGCTTATTTATTGGTCTTCATATAAACTAACTAGGATTATATCGTTTTTAGAAATTTTATATTTTGAATATGCTACTCTCTCATCTTGTTTTACACACACTGTTCTATTTTTTGGGTTAACATCAAAAACAATTTTGGCTTAGTATTGTCCTTGTACTATATTCCCGTAATTTGTTTATCATCTTGAAATATAATCACGTCAATCACTTGAATTTGTATCATTATTAGGCTACAAATCTACTTAACGTAGTAAATTATAGTTTGTTGAAATTGTTGTTTACTGTGTCGCCGTATTATTTACATAATAACAAGTTTCCGCGTAGTTCCGTTCTTGTTGTCTTATCATCTTTAAGAGGACAGGCTTCCTTTGGACTCGTCATTTTTCACATTAATCTGCACTGGGTTCTCGTGGAGTATGACCTAATTTCTGTCGCCTCGATGTGGGAGAGAAGTCTTTTGCCTGGCAATAGGACAGTATAGGCTGTTTTAATACTCTTCTTCTTCTTCTTTACCCGAGAGACGTCCACTGCAGGACAAATACCGCCACAACGACCGGCTTTGTGCTATACGCATCCAACTTCTACCTGCGACCTTCACCAGGTCATCGGTCCATCTTGTAGGGGGCCTGTCCACTCCACGCCTTCCGGTACGAGGTCGCCACTCGAGAACCTTTCTGCCCCAACGGCTGTCAGTTCTACGATGTGCCCCGCCCGCTGCCACTAAAATTTAGCAATTCTGAGTGCTATGTCAGTGACTTTGGTCTGATTCGATCCCGCAGGGTAACTCCAAGCATAGCTCGTTCCATCGCCCTTTGGCTCATCTTGAGCCTTCTTATGAGGCCCATCGTAAGGGACCATGTCTCAGTGCTGTAAGTCATCACTGGCAAAACACACTGGTCAAAGACTTTTTTTCTTGAGACACTACGGAATTTGGGACGAGAAGATGTTACGTAACTTAATATTATGAGTAAATTTTTCAGAATTCATGTTGAGCACTTTTGTTAATACTATAGTATTCATCGTTAATAGAATAATCACAAATCTTTTTTCAGATTCTACGTACAGTCGCATGAACGGATTGTTACAAACGTAGTAAGTAAATATTTACCTCGTATCCGTCAATTTTGAAATCGCCCGTATCTGTAGCAACAATGTTGGCGTGCAAATTGAATTTCCTCAGTTGCACGTATTTTTGGATTTCCAATGTTATTTACTCCGGACGTTATCGAGATCATCGACCGGTCTAGGTCGAGTGTGCATCTGAAAGGATGATTCGCGATGTTTCCGAAACTGTTTATGGCTTTGGTTTTTATATAGTTTACTAGAGCGGAAAATTATAGACTGTGTTTGACCTAGATGATTGTACCTGTCTAATTTTGGACAATTAAATACCCAAACAACCAGCCCAGTAACCTTTACAGATAATTATTTGAGTAAGGAGACGAACAAACGCCTTGCATTCTTTTTCTTTCTTCCATAATTAGCATATTCTTTATCAGTTATAAAGGTATTAATCATAAGAACTCGCGAAACATCTTTGTTATGATTGCCAAAATTCCGTATTTTTGTAAATACTTAGAGCTTTGATGTTGGTCAATCCTCTTTTGAATTCATATGAAAAGGTCGATCGGATATCAGAGTAAACAGATAGACATTTTTCTAATATTCGTCTAGTATTCAAGGTGAAGAAAAGACTGCAACACAAATCGGTGATTAATGGAGTTAGCCTACTTTTATTTCTGAGTAAATTATGTAGAATGAACACCACAAAAATACGATTATATTTGTGAGAGAACGTTGGAATGTAATGTGACAAACAAATACTGAAAACTATAACTTATTCATGAAGCCAAATAGCAACATAATAAAGCTAAATACTATTTAGCGATTGCTTGTAAAATTAGCAATGACGCTAAACTAGTATTCATCATCATCATCATCATTTCAGCCTATACTTGTCCACTGCTGAACATAGGCCTCCCCAATCGCTTTCCAGCGTAACCGGTCCGATGCCACCTGCATCCAACGATTTCCTGCGATTTTCACAAGATCGTCGGTCCATCTGGCAGGCGGTCGTCCTACGCTGCGCTTGCCAATACGTGGTCTCCACTCTAGAATCTTTCTGCCCCAACGCCCGTCCGATCTTCGCGCTATGTGGCCAGCCCATTGCCACTCACGACACCGCCCATGGTCACCGACATAGCCCTCAGGATTAGCAAACTAGTATTCATAAGCGATAATTGTACCTTTGCGCTGAATTCCCCTAACATCCATATTTGCATTGATTGCTATCATTAAGAACTTGCGCTGTGTCTAATCAAAGTTGGCTTAATTCAGTGATTCTTTAATTTGTATCCTCATCAACAGGTATCCTAATATATGCTCTAAAAACTTGACGTGTTGGTGGTTGTTTATATATGTCTGTATGCGTGACTTTTTAAATCTCTTCATTAGTATTCAAGGCACCTTACGAAACGTTATACCGCTTTATCATTTGATCTCTCCGATTAATATGGTACTCATACATATAAAATTATCAAGCTTAGGGACATGCGAGTAACTAGACCAAGATCATTCCATATAGTTCTTTCTGTTAATGGTCATGCAAGTACCAGGGTTGTTCAAGCTATCCAAAAGCCTTTGATTCGATTCGAACCGAGTTCAAACAAATAATAATGGTTAGGACGGATGGCTTTAGGTTAATTTCGGATCATATGATCAGTCTGTACAACACAAACCTGTCTTGAACTTAGTTCACGTGGTGGAATAGGACTTTATTCTCTCGCCTCGATTTGTGGTAAGTCTTTGCGCAGCAATGGAACATATTTATTAGTAAAAAAATAAATAAAACACCGTTACGCCTATATTCCCCAAGCCCGGGTGGCAGAGGTGTACTATGTACACCCACTTTTCGCCAGCGATGATCGGTCATATGTAATATAGGGCGAGCCAATTGCCATTATGCCGGGCACAATGCCAGACTCCACAGATTTTTACTATCGAAAAATTACATTTTTGTCGGACCTAAGATACACTTTCTCCCAGCGAATTCGCCCGCTTTGACTTTAGACAGGAACCTAACATTTTTTCCGGGATAAAAAGAAACATATGTGTTAATTCAGGTAATAACCTGGATACTAGATAGAGGAACTATGTTAGATATTTCATCCAAATCCGTTCAACAAACATACAAACTTTCACATTTATAATATTAAGTAGGATTTTGGACCTGGTGAAGGATGGAGGTAAAACTTGGTTGCGTATAAGCACAAGGGGGTTGGCGTAAGCGATTTTTGGGGGAGGTCATTGTCCTGCATTGGACGTCATTCGCTTGAAGATATAATAATTTCCATTTAGGAGGACAAATTGAGTCTATCTATCTCTATTTATCTATACCATCAACCCAGATCCTTCGAGGAGTACGCCTGGAGTACAGAGTTCCAACAGGTCCTTTCCTTACATACCTCTCTGGCTTCCTCCACTCTCATAGTTCGTCTCATACACGCTTGCCGGTTACGGAGACTTCAATAAACTTGATAGTAATAATTTTATTTTAAAAAAACTTTTTAAAATCAAGCTATTATATAAAAACACAACGAAGTTACCTTGCTTATTAGTTGTGTAGCTCCTATGGCTTCCTTCCGGCTCCATCATCAGACCCTGGACAGCCGGGCCTAAATTACTCGTCGAGACAAATCCAAGGAGCTCAAACACGGCGGAGTTATATTGAGTAGTTGGGTGGTTCCATTGGCCATCTTTGGGCTTCATCATCTAACCCTGAACACAATCTGGTTATACAGTACTTGTTAAACCCGATCTAACAAGCCTAAACACGAGGGGGTTACGTTGTATAGTTCACATGTTCCTATGGTCACCTTCCGACTTCAGCATCAGACCAGCTTCATGGTACCATATCATTGCATTGTCACCGACATATTTTCAGCGCAATCGGATAACCGCTAGTGCTTCAAAAATGGATCAAAGATTTGAACCGGAAAGACAGACAGACAGACACACGAACATTGCAAGTATAATAAATGCTTATAATAAAAGCAGTTCAGAATTAAAACGGGACTAGGACAGTGCGAGTGGTTGACCGACAAACCTTTGAAACGAGACGACCAGACTGACAAGATTGCCGCTGATAAAAATAGTGGCGGGCAGATGACAACAAGATAAATACGTGTATCGCATTAGCATGGACCATTTGTGACGGATTAAATATTTTTTTGGCTGAAAGAAAAAAAACAGCCAACGGGGTCATACTTATTTATAATTGCAGCCTATACTGCCCACTGCTGGGCAAAGGCCTTCTCTCACAAATCGAGGTGAGAGAGATCAGGTCTTACTCCACCACGCGGACCCAGTGCGTATTGGTGGAGGCAGGTTTGTGGCCACCTGCTGTTGGAACTTATCAAGCCGCTTTTAAGGCTTCCAACTCGACTTAACGACTAACACATTAAGTGGTAGCCGGGACCAACGGCTTAACGTGCCTTCCGAAGCACGGACACGCTCGAATATGAAAATGCCACAAACGGTCACCCATCTCAGGCCGACTGAGTCGAACGCTGCTTAACCTTAGTAATCCGCAAGAACACCGCGGTCGCACAAGCGCTACGAGCGCCTCCATACTTATTTGTATGACTGATATTAAAGCAGCTGTTAATATAGTTTTTTATGATCAAAAGCCAGATAAAATGTATCTAAAAATTACTTACTTTTGTTTTTAAGGGAATATTGCTTATCGAGTATGATTTTTTATCAAAAAAATTGTTAGTCACGTCTGGAATTGTGTGCGATATAATGGCAATAGGCTCTCCCCCTATTACATCGGGATCTTAGATCGTTGGTGATATCTATATATGTGTATACAGTACCCCTATGTCATCTCTCCTTAGGCTGGACGGTTTGAGAGATTTGAGATTTTTCTATAGACGATTATACCTAGGATTCGAATTCAGGAGTTCGTAATCGCCACGTGATCAATAAAAAAATAAGGACCATCATGCCTACATTGAGAGGTGTATTGAGTATATCTAAATTTCGCTAATAAACAATTTCTCTATTAAAATTTGCACCCACTGCAAATCAAAAAGGTCAATGTATTATCCATTATGTAAACCATCAGGTGTTTCCCGTGGTCTCGTAAAAACGGGTATTCAATACTTGAGTCTTTTGTTAGCTGCCACTCGGTGCTTCGCCCTGCGCTCATCACGACCGGACGGACGTATTGAGTTACCGGCAGCTGCCTTATAGTGGACGAGGATGATTTTCTAATGATCATCCGACCTATTTACTTTAGATTTTATAGAGAGGGAGGTTAAGAGCGCGCAGCGATATTTTATATACTTGATTATGATCCGGATTTTCACCCTAGCTATGATGTTGGGATAGGTTTGTGCCTATCATGACGTACGCTTGTGAGGTGTTCGGGCACGCCGCCCGCTCTTACATCGATAGACTCCAAATGGTTCAATCTCGTTTCCTCCACAAAGCCTTTAGAGCCCCGTGGTTCATACGGAATGTCGATCTCCATTCCGATTTCGGTCTCGAACATATTCGCGGCTTTATTAAAAAGGCGATAAACCGATATTTAGCGAACGCGTCCAATCATAGAAATTCGCTAATCGTAGCCGCCGCCGACTACGATCCTAACTCCCCTCCTATCGGCCGGTGCAGAGAACCACGGCGAGACACCTAGTATACGCCCTGCCCATAGCGACTGCCCAAGCCGAGGCCGATCCTACTTGAGGCGCCTTTGAGCTAATTGCCTCCTTGCACTTCTTTTCTTTTCTTTCTTTTTAGAAAAACGTAGGTTCACTAGTATTTATTCCTGTGTCGTGGGTGCGTTTACAAACATGAAAATCCACATACACAAATACCTAGACCGAAACAAGTAATTGTGGGTCACACAAAGATTTGTTCCGTGCGGAAATCGAACCCACAACTATTAGACACTGGGCGGAGCGGCTTAAGCTCTTAACCACTGCGCTAAATCGTCCGTCAATTGTAGTGATGGCTCGATTGTAGTGGTTGCACGCTCGCCATCCTTCACACACACACGGATAGGTCTGTAGTTAGATGTTACTTATTGAAATGATATTTTTATTCATTTTTTATATTTAGTGAACGGTAGGCATTGGATACATCACCTGGACTTTCGCTCCAGGACGACTAAAATTATACCATGCAAAATAATAATTCCAAATATAATACCGTCCGTCACGCCTACTCCCAGGGGGGTTGCAGAGGTGTATACCCATTTTTCGCCGTCAATTTAATGTCTCACTAGTTTCTGCCCGCGACCTCGTCCGCGACTTTAGATAGGAAGCTTACATTTTTCCGTGTTACAAAGTATCCTTTTTGTTAATTCCGGTAATAAACTATCCGTTTGCCAAATTTCATTTCAGTAACAAACATCCAATCATCTAAACATCCAAATATCCAAACATACAAACTTTGACATCTATAATATTAGTAGGATGTATTACACTAACTACATTAACTATGAGAATGGGGACGCCAGAGAGGCATGTAAGGATAGAACCTGTTGGAATTCTGTACTCTCTGCCTACCGAGTAACGCATCTGGCATAATGATATCGATAGATAGATAGAGATGTACCACAGGGTGACTTTACTGCCATTATACCGGGCACAATTCCAGACTCCGGACTGACACTGGGAAATAAACGTTATGTGCGTGTATCTTAATACAATTTCTGCCAAGACACGTTGATCACTTTCTTCAATATTCATTGTTTAAACGATCACTGTTTACGAACAAAGGTTAGTAATGAATCTTGCGGTCCAATAGAACCAGTTTTAGTTAATTGATTAACTAATTAGCGATGTTAATAAAATGCTCGTTTGCAGCGCTATTTTGTAGTTACATTATTACCTATATACCTAGGGACCATATGCCCATATATAATTGGAAATATAATATTGTTAATGAAAATTGGGTGTTCACTGTACACCTCTACCAAACGGGGGCTTGAAGAATATAGGGTGCTTTTTATTTTTTTTAAGTTTAATATAATACACGCTAAAAATGTCACTGCCTTGTTGGTCTAGTCATGGTCTAGGCTCGTAGTGAGGTCGGTGATCAATAGGTCCTGGTATAAACAGGTCCTAGATCAGACTGGTTCTTATTCGAAAAATTATCAGTAGCCATCCGGAGTCTGAAATTTTACCCCCTATCACAATGATACCTTTGGTGAAATATGTGTATTATACATACAAATATTACTTTATACTACAAGTATACTCTATACATATACTTCTTTACCTATATAACTGTTTTTTATTCCCTATCATCAACCATGACTTATAAAATAATTTTAACCTTTTTAATCTGTCCAAGATAATTCCACTTTCATTATAAAAAAATGAGTTGATTTGATGGTGGGTATACGTCTTTGCATACGTCAAAAGTCACCCTTTCCTTTATTACAGTTATCAGGACCCTATGTAAGCTAATGAGCATTGACGTCACTCGGTCATTTAGATATATTAACAAAGTTAGCGTCCCTCGCTGCCTCGTTACTGTCCTATTCTTTGCATATCTGAATATATCCAATGATATACACATTTCCATTACATACAAGATTGTAGAAACAAGTTACACCATCATTTTACGGACTAACGTTTCCTAATTGAATAAGAATGATTGTGAATCATAGTTAGTGAATTTATAACTCATCATCATAAGCGGAAAATTTCAATGCCTCCAAAGATCACTGCGACGACTTGTTTTGTGTTGTCGCAGATCTTAATCCTAGAAAAATAGAAAAAAAGGCATTCTTTTCATCTTCTTTTCATCATCATCATCTTTTCATCTTGGCATCTTTTTGTACATTATCGTTTCCGAACCGATGGACTGATTATCATATGATTTTAATTTAACAACTGGCATCGCCGGTATGCTTTTATCATAATCAGCTTTTTCAAGATCCACAGCTGTTATTGTGTGTCAAGTGTCTTAAATTATTAATTTATTAGTGCTGATGCAGGTCCACATAGATAATTAAAGTCGTTATTATCATCAGCAGCCGAAACACGTTTATTGCATGGCCGTCCTTAGAAATCGAAACTACGACTGTCTAAATAGTTTTAAAAAAAATAAAACTACTGGTAGGGTTAGGACTAGATAGAATAAATAATCCTTCTGCTGTACACATTAAAGTCATATGTCTAGTCAATCAAAGATTTTCTTTCTTTCACACAGCTTCATATCTATTCGCACGACTGCTTTGTCAGACGGCCCTCCGCTATCTTTTACAATTCTGCTCACCTACCTAATCTTTGTGTTGTTTCGCCACCATTGTTATCCTTACTTACCTGTTTCCCATAACAACATTGTTAAAAACGGAAAGGAAACGACCACGAAGTGTTTACGCCATTTTTTTTCTACCAATAAACTTTCAAACAATGCATCGTTCTTTGAAATTTGTCGAAACAAAATTTTTGCGTAAATAATATCAGCCTATACTGCCCACTGCTGGACAAAGGCCTTCTCTCACAAATCGAGGTGAGAGAGATTAGGTCATACTCCAACACGCGGACCCAGTGCGGATTGATGGAGGCAGGTTTGTGGCCACCTGCTGTTGAAACTTATCAAGCCGCCTTTAAGGCTTCCAACTTTAACGACTACCACATTAAGTGGTAGCCGGGACCAACGGCTTAACGTGCCTTCCGAAGCACGGATTTTGGAATTTTTGCGTAATTGTTATCATTTACATGGTGCTCAAGAAGGGAATGAATTAATGTTTATGCCCATTAAAAATCTCCTAAGACGCGGCCTGATACTTTTAGGGCCAGAACATAAGAACTTTAAGATAAGCTTTACCTTTATAATAAATTAGTAATCTGTCGAATAAATGATTCGGCAGGTGCCAACTTAGCCTATTCAGTGCCAGATGACATTGGCACCAAAATTGCATATAGCAACTAAGAAATAGGACATAGTGCTTAAAATGTTGATTACAAATTTGAAAACATGTCTTCATGATAATGTATAATATCGTTCCCAGAAATAACCGAATTTGCTTTCACGAAATTGCTTTCGTGTCGGTCTCTTTAGTTGGCGTAATCATTATTCTCCGTATCGTGATTGCGTGCGTTTACAGTTATTTAATCTTCATATTTAACTATCTGAAAGACTTTTACGTTTATTATTTGTCCCTATAATTACGTATTGAAATAAATTATAACGCTCTTTTGTTAAACCGTGCTCGCGTTACTTGAGATTGACCTATAAAAGCCCATTGTGCACAAATTATAATAATAAACACTTCTTTATTTACTATCAACATCACAATTCCAGTTAGTATTATACATATGAAATATGATCGCGTTTTTATTCCTTGTATTCTAGTGTTCAAACGATCAACAACTGTCTTGGAGCTCTGGTGTTTTAACGGAAAGATATCCGTAGGAAGGAAACGTTATGACCAAGACAATTTAAAAAGTATATGTATGATGTGCTAAAAATGTACTCAAAGCTCACCTGTCGCATTGGACCAAAATCATCTCGGTGAAATGTGATCCGGGTCCACCATGTACCTCTACCTATTTTTTTTTGAGATAACGAGAGTGAAAGGTTATTATATTACTAGTTTCGGACAGTAGAGCTACCGCAAATCTGGTAGCAGGTGGGGCGCTCTCGGGTATTATCGACTACGCTACCGTTTCCGCTCCCGTTAAATCCTCTCCTTCTTAAATCACATTCTACAAGCGTTAGTATAAGATGATACGCCCAAAAATGTATGGCCAATGACTTCTGTCGATAAGTAGCTTGCGTGACTGATGTCATGCCTATAAATGTTTTAAACGTATCAACGATTGTAGATGCAACCTGCCTTTCTTGCCATTTCAGCTTCATTCTTGCCATGTTACCTTTGCTGTTTTAATGATAATGATATTAATGGTTATTTTTTCATTGTTACAGCTTACGGCAAAGTGTTCTTAGTTAGGAAAAGATGTGGCATAGACGAGGGAAAATTGTACGCTATGAAGGTGTTGAAAAAGGCATCTATAGTTCAGAAATTGAAGACTGCGGAACACACTAGGACAGAAAGACAGGTAAGATAAGATACTTAAAGTATCTTATGATACTTATTTATATAAAGTGTTGTAATAGTAAAATTACGTGTTTCCTAATATTGGTCATTAGTCTACGTAAAACCAATATCTTTTGATGTAAATGGGAGCAAATCTTGGAGACCTACAGTTTTCAAGGCCTGGTGTTATTGATTTACTGTTATCTCTTGTAATTCTAGAAATTTAATCATACGATTTGTGGTGTGTCTCATTTACTTAATTTATATTCTGTTTATGGCCCCAGTCATCGTCACTTTAAAATCTAAATTAAGCCGGTGATATATTACTTTACTGATACTCACAAACCTTGTCACTGCATATGTCAAGAAATATAATTCCTATTCATAATTTACTGTTCAAATCAAAATTTTACTCCTTCCATACATATAAATTATTATTATTTAAGCGTATATAGTAGATAGATCAATGGCGTTTCTATTAAAAGTGGACTTAAACTTGACCCTTTAATACTGTAATCTGTACAAATTTGCAAGTATTATTAATAGAATTATTTTTTTAATAAAAATATTATAAATTATTCATACTAATTACTTTTTACCTAGTCCTTAGATTCCTACATACTGTAAGATTACAATTTTAGTTCGCCCCAGGGGTCTATTATTGGGCCGCATTAATTCAAATACTGCTTTTTAAATATTCAAAGACTCGGCAGCGGAAAATGAAATGTTTATATAGTATGTAATGCTGAGTGAATTCAACAGGTCCTGGAGGCTGTAAGGGCGTGCCCGTTCCTGGTCACACTCCACTATGCCTTCCAGACTGACGCGAAATTACACCTTATACTTGGTAAGTAGAATTCAATTTTAAAACACAGATGGAAAGAAATTGGTAGGGATTTAAGTATAAAGCAATATTAGTAAAATGTTTTACGAGATCGGGTAGTAACCTTAGCTTTTTTAAAAAATAAATTCTGTGTCAATTTAGAAATATTGACTCTTTTTTTCTTTGGACATCCAAAGAAAAAAAGATTCAATTAGATTGACATATTAATAGATTACTCTCTGGCGTCTCTAATTAACATACCTAAATCACGAATACTGCGATACCGAGTCAGTTTTAGGCGTACATAAATTTGAATTTTATAAATAGTGAGATAATATTTTAATTACATTTGGTAGTAGGTAATAACACCGCACAAACAATTCGATTAATTGAAAATAACGTAGCGTCAGTGTATTTATTTTTAGTAGAGTGGTGGACTCGTGTTTTATACAGTGGATTTACGTCAATCCGTTATCCCATTACGATACTGCAATAATATCTTTTAGAGAATTATAGTAATATAAATTGATCGCCGCATATTTAATTAAATCCTTTGTAATATTATATAAAACTATTTTATGCTCGGGCACGCCGCCCGCTCTCACATCGATAAACTCCAAACGGTTCAATCCCATTTCCTCCGCAAAGCCGTTGGAGCCCCGTGGTTCATACGGAATGTCGATCTCTATTTCGATCTCGGTCTTGAACCTATTCGCGCTTTCATTAAAAAGGCGACAACCCGATATTCCGCGATCGCGTCCAATCATAGTAATCCGCTAATCGTTGCCGCCGTCGACTACGAACCTAACTCCCCTCCTATCAACCGCTACCGCCGTCCGCGGCATGTCCTCACCGACCCTCCCGATGCCCTTACATCCCTTCTTTCGGATACAGATACCGCACACAGGATCAGACACCGACCTCGCCGGCGAGGTCGAAGAATCCCTGGCCCGCCGGCCGGTGCAAAGCACCACGGCGAGACACCTAGTATACGCCCTCCCCCATAGCGACTGCCCAAGCCGAGGCCGTTGCTCCTTGAGGCGTCCTTGAGCTAGTTGCCCCCTTGCCCTTCTGGCTCGAGCGTAGTGGTTGCACGCTCGCCCTCTTGTCCGGTGAAGCTGTAAAGGCCCCGCGGCCAACATCGTAGATCATTCACACACACACACACACACAAAACTATTTTATGCTTTAATATAGTTTTAGTATTTAAGCATAAAATAGTTTTTGTTTTGGTTTTCTATCTTTATTATCACGCCAGATCCCTATTGTCTATTGTTTTAGTTTTGTGTTAGAAATAAGCGACCATACTTAAAAATAAAATAATTTCCTAATAAAATAGCGGGGGTGGCAGAGGTGTATTGAGCATACCAACTTTTCGCCGACGATGTTAGGTCCTAGGCAAAATTCCGGACTCCGGACTCATACTGGGAATTTTTCGTTAGTAAAACTATATTTCTCCGATTACGGATTTCAACCCAAGAGCTCGTGATCACAAAGCGATGTGCTTTACCACTAGATCAACGAGCCAGTCTGGCAGTAATTTCCTACCTATCATAAGTGTAAAGGACCACAAAAAAGAACACAGTTGAAATACTTTCAAGTTCAGTCCATTGGCTTTAGGGGCGGTTATCATACCCAATAGCGAGGATTTAAAAAGGGCAAAGATACATTAAAGCATTGAACAAAATAGGTAAATTCGTGCTGAATCGATAGTCCCAATGTGACCCACCGTCCCGAGTCCTTACATGACCCCAGCCTGGGTCACAGCACTCGGGTTCTTTCAACTGTTGCGCAACAGATTCGGGGTTCACGTGACGACAAGATTAATTGACATTGTCGATAGGCTAATTTGGTTCGAACTTGAAAATATGGATCTTGGAATGGATATTATTTTGATTAAAAATAATATCTATTCCAAGATACTTGATTAAAATATATTTATAGATCGATTAAACGACTCGTAGGAGTTAATTAATACTTTTCTCTTCATGATTGTGCAAGTATGTTTAAATATCTGGGATTTTTTCTTACAGTTGTTAAGCTTCTTTCAACTGATTTCTATATCTATCCATATCATCACGTCAGATCCCTTGAGGGATAGGCAAATTTGAGGACGATTTATTTATATGTACAGACCAAAGTCTAGCTTTAATTGTGCAATATTCCAGACCTTAACCTAATTATTTATTAAAGAGCTCTGGAAAATATTATTAGTTTCTTTTGATGTTAAATTGTCTTCTTTGATATTTTCGAATGGGACTAATTTATCTAATTATTATCATATAGATCATCCACATTGTCTAATAGATCATCATCACGGCTTATTCAGTTTTGTAATCGTGTATTTAAATTTGTTGCTATATAGAGCCTCTATTAATAACTTGTATATATTATACCATTATTTGGGTCAACAGATGTAAGTATATATTCAAATCAGTGCATTGCCTCGTCTCTGCGCTTATTTTTAATTGTAAATGCAACACGGCTCTTGATTTAGACCACGAATGCCGTTACCCATACATGCAGTATTAGAATTTCTATTAGGATGCAGGATTCTATATACATACATACGTATATTAATTGTTTTTTGTCATGTTTTAGAACGTTAATAACTTTCATTGAACGGCACAATGTATGAGTGTCTATGTTTGGTATTTTTTATTTCGTGTCTTTCAGCTTAATTAGCTCAGTGATTACAACCGTGGCTCAAGACTTGTGTTCTTTCTATTAAGAATAACTATTTAATATTAGATGATGACTTGGGCTAAGTAATTTAAGCGTAGCCCGCTCAGATCGAGTAGTCGCTGGTTCGATCCCCGCACGCAATCCGATTGTTCTAGGATTGTACAAATCTGAATAAAATCCTAGACCAGACAAAGTGTTATTGTTGGTTATCTTAACAGAACCTTTTAGTAGCACTCCAAAATCTGGGTTTTGCCCGGTGTAATATAGGTACACGGTGCACCTCTGCCCTTCCCGCTTGTGTGTTTCATATTTCTGTTTTGTTAACGTAAATTTTTAACTTGCTTACTTTCTCGCCTCAACCGATTCCAATATTTGTATCATAGAATTTTCAGACTATTATGCCTAATTAGTCGCCGCCCGTGACTTTGTCTCCGTATATATCTTTGTAATATGTTGAGCTTATATGTTAGTCTGATATAATCTTACATCACTGTAAAGTTTCGTCAGAATCCGTTCATCCTCACAAACTGTCGCGTGTATAAAATTGGTAAGACATACTTTCTTACCTATTCCAACATTTGTATCGCAGAAAATCACACAGATTATTATGACTAATCAACTACTCGATTCGGTGTACGAATCTAAGTCGGCCGAATTTGTGTCAAGGGGATACCTACTGACGCAACTTTGCTGTAACGATGTACGCAATGAACACAGTTTATATTCTAAACCTTATCCTGCAGGCGTTTAGGTTGTTAGTTCTTTCACATTATACAGTTTAGTGGCGTGCGAATTTGAAATACGAATTCGATTGTTTCGAGTTATTGATCGATTGTCGAGAGTATCGATTACGATTTTAATATCGATAAATGAAGTATTGGAATGGTGATTGTTTTGTTTGTTAAGAGTTAATGATAGTGAAAGTTTATTATTGACTTGGCCGCAGCTTGTGTGAACTTAGTAATTAAAACATCTATCTTTATCATCACGCCAGATCCCTTGCGGGGTAGGCAGAGAGTACAGAGTTCTTTTCTTACATACCTCTCTGGCTTCCTCCACTCTCATAGTTCGTCTCATACACGCTCGCCGGTTACGGAGACACTTGACCATTCTTTCAGATAAGACTCTGTCTATTTGGTCATCGTAAGATAGTCTAGGTCTTCCCCGGTACCTACAACCTTCCACTTTCGCATTGTATATCTGTTTTGTCATTCTTTCTTCTGACTATATGTTAATTTGAATGATCTTAGTGTGTTGAAAAATAATTTGACTTTAAACTGTACATTATTTCGGCTGCTGCTGTTATCCGGGCGATGATCACAAGATCCTGGGTTTGGGTGTTACACCAAATAAAGTATGATTGGGCGTCTCTATTTAAAATTCTTTGTACCTTATCATCAAGTCCGGAGTCTCAAGAGCAATGGTAATATGTTCGTTATCTATTACATTGGTACGTAATTCTGTCGGCTATATGGCAAAGTAGTTATTTTTTTATATTTACACCTATATCAAACTAATTTGCATCCAGCTTGATAAACTTCATTAGTGTTAATTTAAACAACGATTCAAGGATCAAGTCTTAAAAGTCTAGAAATTAATGGAGTACCTAGCACTTCTTGGGAATATTTATGGGTAATTACAAAATTCTGCCTTCTGTCAGAATAGATAAATTAGGTCTAGTTTTACTGCTCCTGCATTAATAATTACACTTCCATAACCATTTTCTAATATAAATAATTAAGTAACGCGTGCACAACCGGAGGTAACAGCTATGTAAGGGGCTATGTATATGAATCTATGTCTTTCATATTATGTAAGATGTTCTAAAGACGTAAAATCTATCAAAAATACAGATTAAAGTAAAAATTATGAATCCGAATGCACGCAAAATACTATTATAAGTGTACGGGCTGAGACGGAACCCGTACTATCTTTGGTTGATAGCGAATTGTTTAATACTTGATAGTGAAATGATAGTCAGGTGGAAATTGATATAATGTATTTCCTTAAAACGGTACACTAAATGATAGAAAAAATAAAACTACATGATAGAATTATAGATGAGCGCGACCGAATGTTGTAGACGTAATTTGCGAACGTACTGTTTTAGAAATGGTTAAATCGCCAAGCGTGGCGTAAATCGCTGACGCTCCAAAATGTACGTGGCTGGCTCGTACGTATGATTCGTCAATATTTAATCGATATCTTCAAATGCCATCTAAGTAAATCATTATTACATATAAGCCATTTATGTAAGCTCGTCATTCAAGCGTCAGTCGAAAGCTTGCGAATTTAAAATTTCGACGAATCATTCGATTAGAGTATTGACGCTTGACATTTAAATCGATACCTGTTGTAATAACTATCGTATCGTTAAACATTTATTGGATTCAGAGAGTTAAGATAGTTGTGTCAATATATTTTTTTTATGATTCAATTTTATAATTAATAATACATTAAAGACCGAAATCTCCGAAATGGTGGACAAAGTTAGTAGCTATTTTTGCGGAACATATTATTTACTTCAAAAATGCACATTTATCTTCTGCTTCGTTAGGTGTCTTGAGGTCTTATGGTCCTAGGTAGGAGAAAATTTTATTGGAATATTTCTATGGAACATTTCTCACCACTCCGCCGTGTGAAATTCAAGATAAGTCCACGTAGAGCTTTGCCATTTCCACTTGCGGAATATAGCCCTGACAGTGTTAAATTTTAAGACCCAACTGATACTCCAGGCTACATTGTTCTCTCATACCATTTAGCATATACCTCACAACATAATGTATATAGAACTAAAAGTATTTTTTATTTTAAAACAGTAACCGTGAAGTCTCTTGTCGTTTCTCTCCACAGTAATGACATTTCGAAGTGATGGTAGCGTTTACTTTTCTTACGTTTCATATAATGGTTTACATTAATTAAAATACTCTGTTAAAATCAAATCAGAATCGGGACAAATCTTTGTGTGACCCGCAAATATTTGTTTCGGTCTGGTTATATGTGCATGTGAATTTCTATGTTTGTAAACGCACCCACTACACGGGAATAAATCCCAGTCTGGATCTACGATAAAAAAAAACAACTGTTTTATGGAACCGGAACTTAACCTATCGCTAGGTTTACGCAAGCAGATACCACATCAGGCTTCAGTCCTATTAATAAATGACAAACACTTAATGAGGCTTCCCTTGTGTCCGGTGAAGCTGTAAAGGCCCCGCGGCCAACAGCGTAGATCATTCACACACAAAAACTAATGAGGCTCATGCCCTTCAAACAATACAGTTGTTTTCCATAACCTAACCAGTCAAATCCCCGTGAATAACTACTGCCCTTGGTAGTACTCGGGTAAAGGTCGTGCCTCATATAGAATCGTAAACAGTTCCAGCACATCTTGTTATTCTTGTTGTGTTTGGCCACGTAATAGCTGATATACGTAATCTACGCGATCTAGGTTCAGCTAACGGGATATGTATTCTTTAGGCAAAACTCCTTCCTGTGCCTCTCCAATTAATGAAGATTGGCTGACTGCTAGTCAGACATTCTATTAGTATACAAATATAGCATAACGCCGTTGATCGGCAGCGGTTAAGTTACAGTCTGAGGTGAGTTTCGTTTGAATTGGCGCTCTGTTGACGTATAATTCTTGTAGTATTTCTAGTAATACATTGTCCTTGCCTTCTCTCAATGTCAAAAGCTCTTTTTTTGTTAAAGCACTTTTATTGCGCATGTTGTGTTTGTCTATAACTGGTTGTACAGTTAGTTTAGTACCTCTATTGCTGTCCAAACTATCTTTAAATCATTGTAACAATTATTAACAAACCTATTAAATAAATAAAAAAGGAACCCTGACTAATTTAAAGCTTATAATCGTGTGGCCAAACAGGAAAAGCAGATGAACATAGAATAGTTTTGGTACACATAATCCTAATTAGAGCGTTCATACTAATTCAGGATTTCCTTAATCCAGAGAGCAATCGGGTAAATACATTTATTTTAAACAAAGCTTTCTACTGCACCCGGGTAAACCCAGTTCAATAAAAACCTAACTATCAGACTTAAAATCGGCAGTATGTTGTTTTAGAACGAGGTATTATCTGCAGGACAAGTCAAGAGTCTCCGTAACCGGCGAGAGTTTGAGACGAACTATGATAGTGGAGGAAGCCAAAGAAAAATGGAACCACATAGCTTGACTAAAAAGATCTAGTACCCGCCTTCAAACTTCGGGAAGGTTACCTTGCATCTCTATTTACGCGTTTTAGATTAAACGTATCACAATCTAACCAATATAACAAATAGGAACATTATTATTCAGTTCTGTCGAATTACTGGTAGGACTAGATAGAATAAAAAAAAATATTTAACTTAAGACTACCCTATTACATAGGACCCAACATCGTTGGGGAAAAGTGGGTGTAGTCAGTACACCTCTTGGGGAATATAGGCGTGACGGTGTGTAAGACTATTTCGTTTAACAGTAAAATCTTATATTCGCAAAAATGACACATGTGAAAGTCCCGTAAAATCGGTTCAGTGATTGTTACGAGATGCATTCATCTCAATCCATTCAGCCGTTTTTGCGTGATTGAGTAACAAACATCTAAACATACTAGTTTTCACATTTATAATATTAATAGGATGTGCAGCGATATTTTACAATTTTATAACGGCACTTCACCATCTAGCGAAAGATGTCCAGAAAGATGTCCACTTTAGGACATAGGCTTGGTACTGTATGCGTCTAGCTGAAGAATAATAATAGTACTCACTGTATCACTAATTAAGGCCAGTGTCCGTCTTTTCGAAATAGACCCGTTTTTGTCCATCAAACCTCATTGACATAGTCCTTGTTCTCTCTCCATAATTTACAGTACTTGCACTACTACTCCTTGCACTTACTTCGCTGTTTATCTTTCATCAGTTTTAGCATTAGAACTCTCTCATCACTTCGCAAGGTCCTCTACTTGTTGGATCCATGTCCCCATGGAAGTCTTTCAAAGGTCCGAGTAAAACCCGTAAATCTCGCAGAGGTACATACAATTACATAACAGTATCTGTGCATACAAAATATGAATCAAGTTTGATGTGCACTCAAGACAGTAGCAGTGTTACAGATATCAGTTTGCTACATAATAAAAATGAAAAAATTGGATTTCCATCAATTTAATTAGACTGATAAAATGAAGTTCATAACTTCATAGTTTCCACCAGTGAATGTTGCCGCCTTAGACCGAGAACCAACTACGTTAGGAATTATGAATTACTGCAATATTATAGCGATTTTATGCAAATGCTAAAACCATTTCAAGAAATACAGCCTTCGAAATTTCAAGAAACCACCGGATGTGAAAAATTGTTTGCATTTTTTCAAAGCCTTTAGCCATTTTTTCAATTATTCTCGAAACTTGACTTTTAAACAAAATGTGAATTATTCTTGGAGACGCTACCAGTTTAAAATAATACTTCATAATGAAATAAATTTGCTTAATTTCCAAACAATGGATAATTACTTTGTTAGAATAGTTATATAATAAGTAGATTTTGCACGCGCCAAAACAGAAGAAGCAGAAAAATCTACAATAGTTTTGTTATTAATTACTGAATTCCTATAAATTGAGAATTGCCTAATTCTGAAAGAAATCTGAATACAAGCTGCTTTTCCGCCCCTAATGCATTAAAATCGGGCAAACAAACAAAATAAATATAGTTTATGTTCTAAGACCGCCAAAAACTCGACCGCAATATTGTTTCAAAATTTCTTATATGTGCAGACGCAACTCCTTTGTAATCTCATTATAGTATAGATGTAGAAAATTCTAAAATAAAGACTGTAATTAAAACTAAAGAAAATGTAAAACTATAAATCAACATGACACCGGCTATTTTAAAATATTGTTAGTTTAAAGAAACCGGCGTTAGTACTTACTTGACGTTACGACCTCACGACCACGAGTTAAATCTAAAAGTCTTGCAAAACTCTCAGTGCCAACATCAAGGTTAATGAAACATCTAGTCATGTTATACTAAATTTTAAAAAGTGTCCTTCGAGTGGTTTGTTGATTAAATTTTACGATCTGTGAAAGAAATAATAGAAAAAATGACTGGACTCTGTAAGTAATTGATATTAATTGTTGTGACAAATAAGTGTAATAATGTTTTCAATGAGAGGATGCAATCAGAATTACGGACAATAACTGGAGATTTCTGATCTAAAGTTATTGCAAATATTTGCAAGCCAAATTTACCTTACTTTGTGCAAAAAAATAATATGTTGCACATATTAAAAACATAAAATTATAGTTATAAGAATCGGTAAATGTTTAAAAAATAATCTCCCTTGAGACAACTAAAAAAAATACATGAAGTGTGATTGTCAAAACATAGTTCATTGAAATTACAAAATACCATCACACGACCCATAGCTTCACACATTCGAAAATTCTGACTTTATATTCGTGTCAAAACCTCAATCACCGTGGACAATACTATAATTACATGTCGAGAGAATATACATATCTGTGCTGCTAAAAAAAGTGTGGCATTTACTTGAGAACACGATTGCCAAACAATATGGCCGTTGAGACCCACTTTTGCAGCACCTTGACCCATTGCACCTACAAGATCTAATAGCTTATGCTTGTCTCTACTTTAACCATTAATGCATATTTTTTTTTTTTACTAAATGTTGTTACTAAATGTATTTCATTCTTAATTATTGTCTGAGTAACCTTGACACATAGTATTGCAACGTCATTGCGGTTTTGAAGATGATTTCCAGGTTTCGTTGTGTTATTAACTGATATTTAAGTCATTAGCTTGCCACACTTTTGTTCCTATTTTGATAACATTGTGTGTGGATTTAAATACAATTTTGTATACAGCTGAGCGTATTGACGTCATACTTGTTAATAATTATATTATAGATTTTGAATTTTCCGTCATGGATTTTCCATCTCTATTGCAGTCTTTATGTGATCAATTTCGTTTTTATTTATCACCACTGATGTTATGTTTTTGATAGAAGACGTTTTTAATTGATATTTGGCAACTGCCCTGCTTTCAATTATATCTGTAGTGTAAAGTATTACATAAATTAACACTCAATTAAGTGTTTCCAAATTGAATTGAAAATCTTCACCGGACAAAGATTATGCTTTCGATTGTAGTGTTCCAGTGTCAATCACGTGCCTCGAATCATTGTTACGTACAGCACTTAGAGATTTCCATTGTTTTAACAGGAATATTATGAACGACTTATTTATTGTTTTTTTTTTGTATTCTATATTTGTTTTCGCATTGTTCATGACTACGATTAGCTAGTAGATATTGAATGGTTAATTTTTGGAGTTATCCAGCACTTATTAATTTTAAGATCTTTTCAATAAGCGAAAAAAGCGAAGCGATTTGCAGCTACTTGCGTAATAACTTGGTCTGTCTCTCTTATATTAAGTTGTTCAGCTTATAATTATGGCGGTTTATTTTAATTTTATATTGCTACGATAATGAATTCGAAAATTAGTTTTATCTCATTCATGACTACATTAATTCTACAAACATTAATCAGGGTTATTTCTAATAATAATGTTTATTATGTTACTTCATTTTCTAATGTTAGATCATCATCATCCTGTAGGTGTTCAAGACAAACTCTTAACAATTTATGTTGTATTACCCTGCCCCCTTCACAAAGTGTCAATTTAATATTATTATTTTTTTACTTTTCTAGCTACAGTATTATTCCCTGGTTTGATGTCTGATATTTTATTTTAGTCATTTTATATTTATTTATTTAATTTATTGAGACACATCTAAGGATACATACATTATACTAGCATTGAAACATATGAGGAGACAGCAGAGTGGTGGCCCTAGAACGGGACGAAGACCCACAAGCAGACAAACAGCTAAATGGTGCGATGATATCTTGAGGGTAGACTAGCACAGGACCAGTATGAATGGTGTGATAGAGAGGCCTGCACTCAGCAATAGATAGACACATGCTGATGGATGATTGTGATGAACCCTAGACCACTTATGTTCGTCATAAGATAGTGGCCTCAGTATCACAATCAGTATTAAGTATAACAGTTTCATAAGGCGTTCGATTCGTACGCCTTGACCTGGCGGACGCGTTTTGCGCTTTTTCCCCTGCCCGGCTGTTGGTAATCCATTGTTCGCGCGTTGCACGTGCGGCTACTGGCCCAGCTGCTGTTGCAATTTAGGGGAGTTCAGCGAATTCGGATTTAATGTGTTTCTGTCCATTTATCTATATATAGGCAGAGAGTTACAACAGGTTCTTTCTTAAAAAGCTATATATGTCTTCCGCCACTCTCATAGGCTAATGTCATTTGTGAATTTGTCTATAAAGGTAATTAAGTTGGTGGGAATGCAGTTTTATAATTGATATTAAATGCTTAATATATTGAGAATCTGTAAGGTTATAAAGATTTTATATCAAATATGAAACATGAATTTGTATTTCTATGAAAATTATGGATTTTATGTTACTTTATAATTATGTTATTGATTAATATAGAATATATAGAAGAGATATAAACGTGTATGAGACGAAGTATGAGAGTGGAGGAAGCCAGAGAGGTCTGTAAGGAAAGAACCTGTTGGAACTCTGTACTCTCTGCCTACCCCGCAAGGGATCTGGCGTGATGATATAGATAGATTGGATTCGTACAGCACAAAGCTGGTCGTTGTGGCGGTCTTTGGGAGGCCTTTATCCAGCAGTGGACGTCTTTCGGCTATGAATAATGATGTCTACTTATCTCAAATTCCAGCTGTGCACTTAACAGTATTTATAATGCCTTTTTTCAAAAGTAGAACAGTACGTCTAAGTATCGCCGCTGTTTGTGTGTTGGGCTTCCTAGCCTCCTGTTCAATTCATTTTTCAAGGACCCTCCTTGTGAGTAAAACCACGCCTGTGTGGATCTGGGGGAAGTAATATGCCACAAGATACCCAATTGAGCGAGGCCTAAGAAGAGGCAACCGGCTTTTTAATAATGTCAAAGTCACAAATACCTTGATAGTCCCCACAGAGAATTATCTTTTAATGATTAACCCGAAAAAGGTAAGTTTATTGTTCGAATGCGATTAGGAAATGGCCGATGCGATACCATTCAATATCATAATGGCGTCTACACTTGATATGGTTAGCATATTGTAAAAATGATTGATTTCTATTAAATAGAAACTGATTCGAGTGTACATCATTTGATTCGCTTGATATTTTATTTCTTTTAATACTGAATATAAAAAAATAATCTTGAATGATACTTAGGTATTAATTAAAAAATAATAATAATATTAGCCCTGTTAAGAAACTGTTGGGCATGGGTCTCCTCTCAAACCGAGGGTTCAGGTCATAGTCCACCACGCTGACCCAGTGCGGGTTGGAGAACTTTTCACACCTTCGAGAAACTCTTAGGCATGCAGGTTTCCTCACGATGTTTTCCTTAACCGTTAAAGCAAGTGATAGTTAACTTTTAATACGGTATTTATTAATATCAGGGTTATTAGTCACTTAAACTTCATTATCTGAAATCAATTCAAAAATTACGTAGGCCAAATGACATTTTTCATGAAATGCTTGTGCGTTCGTTTTATCTATTGCAAGCTCGAATAAATTCATCACGCCTAAAATAAATGGCAAGTTGTTTAAATTGAGCTTAGCAGGTCATGCTTACATGGCCACTGCTCATTGCTCATTCTCTTGTGCACTTACTTCCCTGCTCTCTGCCACGGTTTATATTTCGCGCTGGTCAGATTTATTGTAATCGAGGTGCCTATTATGAATGCTAGGGTATTTGACAATCTAAGTCAATATGGTGAGATCTGTAAGAGTTGAGAAAGCGAGAGGGCTTTGTTAAAAAGAACCTGTTGGATTCCATACTCTCTGTTTACCCCTCAAGGAATCTGGTGTGTTGTAATAGATGGAAAGAAGTCAGTATGGTTTTTGTAGCATAGTATAAATGAGAAAGTTTAAATCCTATTATAAGGATTATTATATTGATATTAAATTTTCACGAGGCGCTCGTAGCGCTTTGCGAGCGCGGTGTTCTTACCGATTGCGAAGGTTAAGCAGCGTTCGACTCGGTCGGCCCGAGATGGGTGACCGTTTGTGGCATTTTCATATTCGAACGTCTCCGTGCTTCGGAAGGCACGTTAAGCCGTTGGTCCCGGCTACCAGTTAATGTGGTAGTCGTTGAGCCGAGTTGGAAGCCTTAAAGGCTGCTTAATAAGTTTCAACAGCAGGTGGCCACATACCTGCCTCCATCAATCAGCACTGGGTCCGCGTGGTGGAATATGACCTAATCTTTCTCACCTCGATTTGTGAGAGAAGGCATTTGTCCAGCAGTGGGCAGTATAGGCTGATATTATATTATATTATTATTAAATTGTCTTTGCGAAACATCTATTCGCTCATGATTGATGGTATTTGAAGTATATTGTATATTCCTGTGTGCTTTTTTATCAATTTCATTCGTATCATAACTGCGTTTTCCAATAAAAATGTTTATGACACCTTTCACTATTCTAATTGCCGTCTGTCGTGACGTCATCTGCCCACACGCCGCGCCGTGCTGTGACGTCACAGACCCTGGAGGAAAGTTTGAAAAGGCTACCCGTAGTATAGTTGAAGAGTTGTGATTATTTTCAAGGCAAATGTCAAAGGTTTATCTAAGTAATTTAAAGTGTTATGAGTTTTCTTTGGAAGTTAGCGTTATAGGGGTTCTTAGCTTGAAATATTTTTATTTGTTATAGCGGCTGCGTTTAAATAAACCGCAGCCGCTATATTTATATTGTTTTGCTGTAGAATTATAAGTTTCACATTGAACCGAATCTTTGCTATTGTGTAATTGTAAATTGGCTGCATCTGTGCCTTAAATATATCTTTAGAAAAACTTTGAATTGACTACTTTAAAGAGGTTCATATCAGAACACCCATATGGATAAAATACTATAGGTATCTGAAGATTTTTTACATTAATTGTGTTATTGTAAAGTATCACGCAAAAACAACTGGACCTTTTAGGACCGAACCTACACAATAAAAAAAAATAATGGAATGTAATAATGTCACAACTCAAAACTTTGATCATTTACTTGAATCTTTCTCTCTCTTCTTGGCAATTATTATTCCCATCTGATGGTGGGGTCCACCTTCCTAATTTTCCTCTTCCATTTCGCTCTGTCAGACGTGTCGTGTGCGGAGCCATTGCAGACACAGAGGTCCTTCTTGACCACTTGAATAAGCACTCTTAAATTTAACAACTAAAAGGCTTGGGTGTCCGGCGAAAGCACGAAAAGATGACGTTATCGGTACGGTAAACGAGATTCTTTACACACTGAAAAAAAACTTATAGGATGAACATGAGTGCACGCTTACTGGAAAATCACTTTATTATAACTTCAAATAGTAGGACTCAGTTCTGGCTTGTTTAAGCCACTATTCAGCTAACAATTATGTACTTAACTGACGACCTTTTTGACTTTAGCTTGTAACCCTCACTTAAAAATCTAATTTCTTGAAAAACAATTTACTGGGAACATTTCATATTCTTATTCATCTCTAGTCTTGAACTTATGTTAAGGTCAACAACATTTATGAATTCGTCGTTTTCTCATCCAAATGCACATCTGTTGACGAATCTGACTTTTGAGACCTACAATACAGAATGTACATGTAATAGTCATCTATCTGGCGATCTATTTACCTTACTAGGTCCCTATCAGGGTAGGTAGAAAGAACAGAGTTCCAACAAGTTCTTTCCTTACATACCTCTCTCGATTCCTCCACTCTCACTCCGCGCTCGGCGGTTACGGAGACTCTTGATTTGCCCTTTAGATTAGAGATGGTCTATTTGGTCACGGTAAGATAGTGTAGGTTTTCTCCGGTACCTAAATCCTTTCAAATTATCATTCTATATGTGTTTTGTCATTCTTTCTTTCTTCTTTCTATGTGTCTGAACAACCGGAGCGTACACTTTCCCATATTTTTATCGATACATTCTTTTATATCATTTACAATTATTGAACTATCAAATGGCTCCGTAGAGGTTTTGGTCTTTGTACTTTTGCCTCTTTTTCACGGCAAAGAGTCGTTGTTACCCCCCGAGGTCATATATGATTCATGGGATATAGAACCTGGACTAGTAGTTGCGAAATGACTTGGCTAAAGATTCCGGAATTCCGGATTCCGGAGATATTGGTTTTCTTAATCGCAACATTATCACACCGACCTAGAATCTTTCGTACACAACTAAATTCTTAAGTGCCGTTGAAGAAAAGTGAACGTAACTGAGCGTGCATGAAAAGTAAAAACGCTTTCACTACATCATTACCGAAATCAACCGTGGGACACATTACCTGCACATGTTACAACCACATACTAAGCTATGTTTTATCTTTGATTTAGTAATTGGGTACAGGATTAGAGGGCGAGTCTATTGCGATTATCCTCATCGTCATCTCATTCAAGCTGATTCCACCCAAGGCATAAACCTCATCCCTCTTACGCCACATATCCCTATTCTGAGCCAATTATGGCCAGGTCTTACCTACGCACTTAACTACATTACCATTCTGTCAGAAACCATCTGCCATCACTATAATTCCACCTAATAGCAGTCCATCACCAGCCGCATAGTGCGCTACCCTTATTCGCTATAACCATTAAAAACGTAACGCGGCCCGTTACAGTAACTTCGTGAAATGGCCGTTTAATTGTACTCCAGTGGCATACACATACTATTATGCGATTTAATAATTAAACCAGCTTCATGTACGAGTCCACGAACAAACACTGTACCACGAACCGTTACAATGCTGTTGAGAACATCACGTCAAATTGTATAACTAAAAGGCACATTACCGCTAATGTGGGACATGAATACACATCTAGTATTCATCTCCAGTAGTTTAGTTTATTGCCGTGGGCAGCTGGGCATCTGGGTCAAAGACTTTATATTTCGACCTAGATCCGACAGGTCAAATCTGTTTCAAGTTCAGTTATAAACTTGATGTGTATAATGTTTTGTTTTGGTTCCAATCCTATTGTCATTATACCGGAAACAATTATAGACCCCGGACTAGTATTAAGATTTTTTCCATAGTAAACCCTCAATAACGCTTTATCCAATTTGAGATCACCTACCAACCCAAAACCTCGGGATCGTTAGTCGCTCATGGCGTTACAGTGATTACCTCTACACACTAACACCGATATCAATCTAAAATCGACAACAATATGTGGATGTATAAAATACATCGCTTGATGGTGTTCGTAACCTATTGGCGGTAGCGTAGCTTACGAAGGAATTTGTTGAAAGCGAAGAGAATAAGATTTGAACCAATTATTTCCTTGATATTCTATCTATCTATAACCTCACGCCAGATCCCTTGCGGGGTAGGCAGAGAGTACAGAGTTCCAACAGGTTCTTTCCTTACATACCTCTCTGGCTTCCTCGACTCTCATAGTTCGTCTCATACACGCTCGCCGGTTACGGAGACTCTTGACTTTTCCATCAGATAAGACTCGGTTTATTTGGTCGTGGTAAGATAGTCTAGGTCTTCCCCGGTACCTGCATCCTTCCACTTTCACATTGTATATCTGTTTTGTCATTCTTTCCTCTGGCATTCTTTCTATATGCCCGAACCAGCGGAGCATGCCCTTTCTCATCTTTACACCGATACTATCTATCATACCTACTCGCTGTCTTACTATGCTGTTGCTAATGCGGTCGGTCAGCTTTACTCCGCACATCTTCCGCAGAGCTCGCATTTCTACCGCATTTATCCTACTTTCATTCTCCTTCTTACACTCCCAGCTCTCGCTACCATATAACAGCGTTGGGACAAGAACTCCGTTATGTATGGCCAGCTGCGCCTTATGGCTTAAGTGCCGGCTCCCGAGTAGCTTTCCCATCGCACCATTCACTCTGTTCCCTGCACTCACTCTTCTCTCTATGTCAGCGGTGTATTTCCCATCCTTACTGAAGGCGCATCAAAGATATACAAACTCATTCACTTGCTGTAGCACATCGTTACCAACCACAATCCTTACATTCGTTCTGGTTTCTTCCCTTTCAAAAACTATAATCTTGGTTTTCTTCTCATTCAAGTGTAAGCCATTGATCATGCAGTCGTTTTTCATAACTGTGACTAGTGTTTGCAGATCAGTGGCTGTTGGCGCTATTAAAACCGCGTCATCTGCATAAAGTAGATGGTTTACCACTAAGTCACCCATTTGTACACCTTCATTCATCGCTTTCAGTCTTTGAAGACTTTTGTCCAGATATATTATAAACAGTCTAGCGGACAACACGCAACCCTGCTTGACGCCGATTTTAACGTCAAACCAGGGTGACCTGTTACCACCCACTCGTACGCATGCCTTGCAGTCCACATAAGTGGACTGGACGGCTCGCAATAGAGTGCCATCTATACCATACTCTGGCAAAATGTCCCAAAGTCTCTTTCGCACAACTCTGTCAAATGCCTTCTCCAGATCTACAAAACCGCAGAAAACCTTCCGGCCCACTGCCAGATGCTTCTCTACGATGTTGCGGAGTGAGAAGACTTGATCCGAACATCCTCTTCCAGACCTGAAACCCCCTTGTGCCTCGCACAACATTCCATCGGACTTCACGCGCATTCTCCGTTCAATAATTTTACCGTACACCTTGATATTGATACTTGATTTTGAGAAGCTTACTTGATTTTGATACCCGCTTGGGATCTTTGTGTGGTATACTAATGTTTGTTTCAGCCTGGATGCTTGTGTGTGAAAATTTCAAGTTTGTAAACGTACCTACGAGACAGGAATTCCTAGTATGGAACCTTTTTTTTAAACATAACGCCAGATACATTGACGTGCAAGTTGAAAGAACTAAGTGCTAAAGGTTTTATAAATGTTCTTTATTATAAAGATACAATTTCTTTTGTTAACAGATTACGTGGCGGGTGGTGAGTTGTTCACACACCTTTACCAGCGAGAGCATTTCAATGAAAACGAAGTCAGGATATACATAGCGGAAATTATTCTGGCGCTCGAGCAATTGCATAAGGTGAGTCCTCATCTTTAACAGACTAAAAACTTACAACTATAAAGTCCTTAGACACTGCCTTCATCAAGACGAATCCAACAAGCCGAAACATGAGGGGGGTTATATTAACTGAGGAGTTTCTATGTTCCATCTTCCTGTTATCGCCAGACCAGCTCCATGTTACTATATATTGCGTTTTTCAAGTTACATAGGTATGCCGAATTTCAGCGTAATTGGATTCCACCTACTGTTTGAAAAATGGATTAAAAATATTGAACTCGAAAGACATCATCATCATCTCAGCCTATACTTGTCCACTGCTGAACATAGGCCTCCCCAATCGCTTTCCAGCGTAACCGGTCCGACGCCACCTGCATCCAACGACTTCCTGCGATTTTCACAAGATCTTCGTGGTACTTCAGTGACATACAGAATACCACTACATAGTAACGCATTCGGTATTACTTTGCCCACATCTTCTGCGTAACGGGAGTAGTTTATTGGTGTCTTGTAGGTTCTTACGAACATGTTCCAATTAAACGATGGACACCCAATGCTTTAATAGTTTACAATGTGTTTGACCTGTCTCTAGACTAGACTGACCTTTGATCACTCCAGTCTTACAAATATCTCCGAGTGTTCTCGATGAAGTCAACAAGAAACCAGCGAATTTAATTATTAGTAAAAGTTGTATTACTTTAATTTGCATAATGATAAAAACAAAAAATAACTTAAGAAGCTACGGGTTTTATTCAAATAGTTCCACATTTTTTAAATCTGTTGAGATGAACCTTGCACGAGATAAACATTTATGTCGTACTCAGACATTTGTTTTTATCTGTATCAGGCAGGATTAAAAACATGCAAAATATTGTAAAGGATTCGACATAATCGTCAGCCAAGATGCAGAATGTAGTCAAAGATTGCCACGACAACTGCTTCTTCGTGCTTTACGCACCGATATGTTATTTATGCCTATTACGATAGGTGTGTGGTTTCAGTTTCCACGTTGAAAATACAATTACCATCATTACCTAAATGTGTTATCTTTGATTGAGTACGATTTTATTGTACCGGGAGGCCTTTGTCCTATAGTAGATGTCTTTCGGTTAAAGATAGATAGTCGATTGCACCAACGTGAAAGCTTAGATACTGACGATGACGTGCCTCTCTAACGGTTCCAAAATCGTTTCCGTACCTTTATAAGAAAGTGAAAAATCCGTTAGGACCTTTGATTTGTATTCCTTATTAATATTCTTAATAACCTTTTCCTTTTCTACAACCAGCTCGGAATCATCTACCGTGACATCAAACTAGAGAACATACTCCTCGACGCCGAAGGTCATATAGTCCTCACCGACTTCGGCCTGTCCAAGGAGTTCTGTGGCGGTGAGAACAGAGCGTACAGCTTCTGTGGCACCATCGAGTACATGGCGCCCGAGGTGGTCAAGAGCGGCAGCCAGGGGCATGATATCGTGAGTACTTTTATCTTTAATAATAATAAGATTGCTTTACAAAACTACTAACTAATTATATTGTTATTAGAATTCGTGTTTGTTTCTATCTTGGAACTTCAAACGATAAAGAGAAATGTAACTATGATTTAGGTTTGTTTAACGCTAGTCGAATTTAGTGAGTCGTTGTGCAAGTAACGCTACTACACGAAATTTAAATCCTATGGATTTCATGACTACTTACCAACGTAAATGTTGATTTATAGCCTTTGCTGTTTTAATGCATATTTCCAATAAAAAAAAGTAATGTTAACGACTGACTACAGCGGATAATCGTATGTATATTTATTATAAATTATTATTCTAAATTTCTCTTCATGACATCAGAATCTCGGTTAATTGTGATTTCGATTTTACAAAAAAGAATCTAACTGTACAGATAATGAATCCCATTATCACGACCAAAAAGATCTATCGAGGCTGAGCTGGTAACGGTTACAACAACCCGCCCACAGTCGGTCTTGGCGATAAGTTGTCCGGATGAGTCAGAATCCATATCTGCAGCGGCGTTGTCAAAAAGCGCAATATTACGTTCTTGCGTAACATTTGTACCCTTATTTCGATGCATTCTTTTCTCGCGACCAATGGTGCAATCTATTAAATTTTGGTCTGTCTGTAGTTTTAAGTTCGCATTTAGTTTTGAATAGCATTTTGCGATATTTGTTGCGTTTCTTAAAAAGTATTTCAATATGTGTAGTAAGAATAACGAAAGTATAATTAAGCTTAGAGATGTTGAATTTATACCTTGAATTCCTCCTTCTATGTGTACATGTGTTCAATAATTGCGAATCAAATGAATATGCGTTAAGGTGGCTGAATCGGATCGGTGTACAAAAGAGTCGTAGACCTCTGCCCTGAAGTGGGATATGCTATTATTAAAAAATTGTCCTCAATACAACATTATATTTAGTAATTTTGGTAATACCCAAGTGGTATTCACTTCAATAATTGGGGTACTCCCCAAGGTTCGCAATTGACCTTAATTTCTTACTACATACAGATTGCACATCGCATTATCTTCCTGAAAATAAGTAATAATTTGTAATTATAAGGTTATGACGAGTTATTTATTCCATAAATCAGAAATGTCTATCGGTGCATTGACTTATAATACAAAGTTTATCTAGACAATTACGCTCAAAATATCAGTTATCCATTTTTACAGCTGATTTTGTACGAATCATCATTTCATACAATTTCCAAAGTCAGCTGTTTGCAATGAATGAAGCTGAATAGACTGTAGAAAGTTAACACAAAACATTCTTGTATCATCTGCTTCTACTTTCTATTTCACTATCGTCTCTAACATCAACATGATAAGGTTTAAATTTAGATGGATTTTAACCTTCGATGTTTATCACTTTGGCATGTGTGTACGTGTGAATTGGTTGATTGCCTGCAATTACACCTCTGTCACGGGTAGCGGAATCTCTATTATTTGTGGTTTTTATACGGTCCGTAATGAAAGTGCATGCAGTTATAAAAATTTGATTCTGACTACTGGCAATAGAGGTTTTTGACGTTAATTGGGTGTAGTTTACATATAATTATCCAATCAATGAATTATTCATTTTGGTATAGAAGTTATAGTACTCAGCTCATGAACACAGTCGGGCTTACATATCTTGAGTATTTTTGTTGTAAAGATAAGAATTGTTTATGCTGGTATCAAAATTAACAATTGCAATTTCAACAATTACACTCTCTGTTTATCAATTATATTTCTAATTTGACTGTACTTTCTCAATTAGTCGACTTTATATGTATACTTGTATCGTAATTAATTACTGCTACTTAGTTTGTGACCAGCTCAAAATAAGGATCATTTCACTTGATATGCTCTTAACAAAAAAGACTTGCCGTAAGCCACTAATTGATCCTTTTTACTTATACTTCGACAGACATGATATTTATAAAATTATTATTCAGTTATATCACGGTTTTACTATTGTATAATGATCTCTATTTAAGTCAAGAAGGGACAGTATCGATATAATTACGAAGTGAATTAGGTCAACAGTCAAACGCCGATGATCAGTGGCGGAAGTTTTTGGAGAATATTGTTAGTAGAACCAACTCTTAGGTGCAGTTCTTTGATCACATGGCTTTCTAAGTAAAGATTGACTAAATTAACTTATTTTGTAGGGTCTCTTCAGTATATCATATACTAGTTTTTAACACGATCTTCTCCCTTTACCTTAATATTAACACCAATTCTATATTTATTATTCTTGTCAATGTCTCCCGGTTGAATTTGCCACTGTAAGCAGTCTAAATTTTAAATTAATGGCCGTAATTAAATTTTGAATTTTCTTTTAGACTGTGTTATGCGTTAGATCTTTGAAAGGTAATAAATTAATAGACTATAGTAGACTTAGTGCCAAAATTATTTTTATTAGTATTCCTTGGTAGTTTAAAACTGTTAAGAATGGAGTTATTAAAGGTTATTACTAAGCTATTAGAATTTAAATTCCAATTTTAAGCTATTATGATTTTGCTTGTTTAGGTGAATAAATTATATTTTGGAGGAAGATTGATTTCTTTAACTGTTCTTCTTGTATTATTATAAGCTCCTATGCAAGTCATCTTTCTAAATAAGTAATACATGTTTCTACATGTCATTTATTTCTCTAATCTCATTGACATACACCAAAAGAGTCTCATGTCCTTTACAAAATTCCGCATCAAATTAAAACAGGTAATATTCACTTGATACACCTGTACGTAGCGTCGTCCGTCCTTTTCCCGCTAGTATCGATAGCGTATCTCGTATCTCGCTCTCTCATTAGAACCGTGACCTACATGCCGAGGCGATGTTGCGCTAATTCGGCTATCTCCGTATACATTGCTAGTGTTTAGGTATATTGTATATGGAGACACATTGAGCCAGTTGTGAAAGTGTTTTGTTATTTGTTTTGTTTAAAGAGGCTTTAAGTAATGTTTGGCGAGCTATTGCGTCCTTTTTTAACCGACTTCAAAAACGAGAAGGTTCTATATTCGTCTGTATGTATTTTTTTATGTATGTTCACCGATATTTCCGTTAATTGTGGACCGATTTTGATGATTTTTTGCATTGGGTTCGTTATAGCTCCAAGGTGGTCCCATTTTAATTTCATTGCTATTGGACCTTGACTTTGAAGATACACCAGAAAAATTCTTAACCACAAACAAAATACGAATGTGTAGATTGAGACATTATGGATAATACGTCAATCCTATGGGAACCCTACTATAGAACTAGGCAGATTACTAACCGACTTCAAAAAAGGAGGAGGTTGATAACTTATTTGTGTTTTCTTATAACTTCTTTGCTTATAAACCGATTTTGATGATCCTTTTTCCGTTGGGTACAGTATAGCTCCGAGGTCGTCCCAATTTTAATTTTATCGGTATTGGACCTTGGACTTTGAAGACACCGGGGACTCCTTGACGGCAAACACGAATGTGTAGATTCAGTTATTATGAGTGTTATATTTGACGGACGATTTAGCGCAGTGGTGAAGGGCTTAGCCCGCCCCGCCCACTGTGTCTAATAGTCGCGGGTTCGATTCCCGCACGGGACAAATCTTTGTGTGATCCACAATTATTTGTTCCGGTCTGGGTATTTGTGTATGTGAATTTTCATGTTTGTAAACGCACCCACGACTCAGGAATTAATCCTAGTGTGGGACAACGTTTTTAAAAAAAAAAAATCCTTTTAATTCACTCATCATTAAAGTTAGGATAAAAAAAAAATTAAAAAAAAAGTGAAACCGACTTGGAAAAGCTTAAATATTTGTAAGTAATCGACTCCACCGACTTCAAATATTGACTTTTTGCTTTTTGAAGTAGGTTGCCTTTTTGTTTTAAAGTTTTTTATTGAGAATAAATGTATGGTCGATTATGAAGTTTAAAATTACCTTTTTATATAATAAACTTGCGAAACAAAAGCATTTTGTTACAAATCAGGGTGAGAAGCTCATCACACGAACTCAGTACGGTGCGGTGGAGGCAGGATTATGGCCACGATAGTGTTGTAAAAACGCTCGAGTCGGCGCCTAAAACGCTCGCGTCGCCTACGTGTTTCAACGCTCATGAGAGTCGAATTCAGCGCTCATTTTAACAACACTAGGCCACGAACTATGAGAATTTATCAAGCCGCCTACCTATAAGGTATCAAACTTTACTCAACCACACCAGAATTAGCAGCAACCCGGGGACCAACGGCTTAACTGCCTTTCGAAACTGAGATTTTGTAATTTGTATTTTTTTTTTGTTGGAAGGCAGCGTACTGAGTTCCCGAACGTTCTTACCTTAGAGTCCTCTCTTATTTCCTCCCCTCTCCACATCTCATACCCACCCGCCGGTTGCGGAGACTCTTGAATTGCCCTTCAGATAAGACACTGTCTTTTTGGTTATCGAGTCTATTTACTTGATTATACTTTGTATAAGCTAAGTCTCCTCGAATACTTATACCCCTTGATTTTCGAGTTGCCCATATGTACAATTATTTTTAAAAGTGGAGTCCATTTTCATCAGGGACATTTTTATTATTAGGAAAATTTCAAGAAAATTCCCCTTTTTCCGCCCCAATGCGTTTAGACGGTTTTCGACATCCTCACTTCAATAAAATAAATAATATTAGCGTGATTTTTACCGTGCCAAAACTATTTTGAACTGTAAACCCGACAAGTTTCTATTAATACACCGGGTCTTATGACTGGTTACGTAATTTCATGTATCACACAAATATAACTTAGGTAAATATGATTGTTTATTTTTATAAAGGAAGTAGTGAAGGGCCGTTATATGTAATAACATACTCAACTCGTATTCGAGATTTGATTTAATTAATAAAAAATAGTAATATTAGCCCTGTTAAGAAACGGTCCCACCGTTGGGCACGGGCCTCCTCTCAAACTGAGAGGGTTTAGGCCATAGTCCACCACGCTGCCCCAGTGCGCGTTGGCGAACTTCAAACCTTCGAGAAACTCTTAGGGATGCAGGTTTCCTTACGATATTTTCCCTCACCGTTAAAGCAAGTGATAGTTCATTTTTATTACGCACATACTTTCGAAATGACAGAGGTGTGTGCCTGGATTTGATCCCGAGACATCTGACTTTGCAGTCCAACGGTCTAACCACTAGGCTATCACTGCTCTACTAGGCTAGGATTGCTCTAATTAGTCAAAATAAAATACTGATATTCTCTCCTGTTTTTTGTTTATTTTGTGATGGCTGTACCTGTCGTTTTATAAGTGAAGACCATTTTGAGTTCCATACATTTTGTTAAAGAGTCATTTTAGCGTCTGAGTATTTTCAGTTACATGGTCTTTTAGCCACATCTGTATTCTTATATTGTCTTCGTGAAACCAATATGTGCAATGTGCACGATTTGGAGATTTCGACATTTTGACAATTATGACTACTAACCAAATTTTCGTGTAAAAAGTCTGCTATGTGACTTTAACCATTATACGGTGAACTGTGGTCGCCAAAGAATATACTTCAAAAATCTGCCTCATATAAAATTTTACAAGAGAAAATTTTTATTCAATATCTCATATAATATTGATGTATGTATTATAATTATTTGTATAGTAAGTAACTGAGTATATGTATGTATATTTGAAAATATAGTATTTATTTCTTATTACATATTGCTATTTTCTATTAACATTATATTGTATAACTGCCCTCTTATTTCACTTTCTCATCTCTCAACACTCTATGGTTAGCTGAAAGATAACTCATATTTGAGTTAAGCTCGCCTTCTGTATACTTTTAAATTGTAAAATTATTTCCATCCCAGTGTATACAATAAAGAATAAAGAATATTAATATTTAATTCAATGGTTTTCAAGGCATAACACCAGGAGTATAGAAACAGGTCAGGCCTCATATTGCCATTCAATAAAGTGTAATTTTCTTTGACACTTACAACTCACAGTACCCTTCCTTCATGAAAAATAGTATAGTTATACTTTTTGCACATAGCAAATATTGGTTTGACAACCACGATATGGTGTACCCATAACATAATGTCGTCTTCTTAGAAACCGACACTTGACTATTTACTATATGCGATATATATAATTGCGAGATGCAGAAATTTCAATCGAAGTTTGTGATACATGAATAAAATAATAGAGTTTTAGTTTCTATACCTCCCTGCCTCTCATAGGATATGGTAAATAAATTATCTGAGTGAGCCAAAACAGATATATTTATTGGCACTTTATTCTCTAACGGCTCTATAGCATAGGTGGCCAAAACGTGGTTCGCTAGCTGTCATCTTGTGGCCCGCAGAGTTGTGGTTAATATTTAAACTTCTATCATGACAATATCAGTACCTACATTTACAGAACTGACGTTACAAATGTTATCATCACCAGAATAACGCTTACTGCACGTAGGTAGGCCACGCACATCAGAACAACAACTCAGCTACGTGTATATTCATATTAAAGTCGATTTTCAAATGCACATGGTGATATAAAATTAAATATTACGGTAAATCATAATTTAGATCACCAGCTGAAAGGCATCAAATTTCAGAATAACAGCGTAATCAACCCCATTCGATTTAAGGGATCTTACTCCCAGTTGCAGAGTCGTGCTTTAAATTTTACATACCGTGAAAATAATGAGTTCATTAGTGATATTGCCGCGATATGTAATAAAGGATTATTGATGAACTTTCTGCAACTGACACCTAAAGTGATGACTGATGAGATAGGCCCTTAATACCTTAAATAATACACAAAGACAGTTCTAAATAGAACAGTATCACTAATTTTAGCGCAAACACGATAATTACACGGCGCAATGAGGAAGAGCGGTGGGGCGGCCTCGACTCAATGCCGGCTAGCTGCGCAAACATAATGTAATTATGGTGATTTACGCGTTCTGTACTTAAAAAGTGTTGCCCTGCTCGTGGAGAATGTTGTCATGTTTGCTTGAATTGTCTTCGTGTTTGGTAGAGACGAGAATCGTGGCGTTCCTACCGTACAAAGGTCGAGTGGCGTGACTGGGCCGGGCTGAGATGGGTGACGGGTTGTGGCTATTACATTTTTGATCGTCTCCGTATTTCGGATGGCTCGTTCAGCTGTTCGTCCCGGCTGCCGGTTCATTTGGTAGTCGTTAAGGCTAGATGCCCTATAGGCGGCTTGCTAAGTTGGAATAGCAGGCGGCGACAAACCTGCCTCTACCAATTTGCACAATCCCATTGCTGGAAAGAGGCCTACTCTAACAAATCGAAGTGAAGGAGAATAGGTCATACTCCACCACGCAGACCTAGTGCGCATTGGTGGATACAGGTTTGTGGCCACCAGCTATTGGAACTTATCAAGCTGCCGATAAAGTTTCCAAGTTTGCTTACCGACTATCATATCAAGCAGCCGGGATCAACGATTTAATGTGCCTCTATAGGCAAAGAGGCAATGGAAATGTCACAAAGGGTAACTCATCTCAGATTCTTATTCGCTTATCGGAAATAAAAATCTGGTCACCTCTTGGATTAAAACCACGAGAGTATGTCATAAAACGCAATAAATATTCAATCGCAAAAGCAATCAGAGTTCCATAAATCTAATATCGCGTTGCGCATAATAAAGACATAGGCAAGGGATATTGCACAACTCATTGTGCGAACTCCGGCCAAGGCTGCCGCCACCGGCTATGGGAAAATGTAGGAATGAATTGTAACTGAAAGAAATTGGGTCTTATAATGCAGACAAGCTAAATAAATATCTGTACTCTGTATACATATCTTGGAGATTATATTTTTGATGAGTTGATTATGGACTGTTGGTTGACACACTTAAAAATGTTGGCGAAATTAGATGTACACAGTCAATCTGTGAATTTGTCCGGAGTCCGCTAATGGAAACCGAAGGTGGTCTTAGGAACTCCTTACAAAATTTCACCGTCGGGTTTTTGCTATAAAGGCTTGTTTTGGCAATATTTTTCTATCTTTCTTGATCATCACGCCAGATCCCTCCTTAGGGTAGGCAGAAAGTACAGATTACTTAAGTTTATTATTATTCTTCGTCGCAGTAGCGCACCCAAGATGCGGTGGCGTAATGACCTCGACCCATATGCTGTAGAATGACCAATATTCACAGGGCATATAGATCGTTGGAGTAGAGAGGAAATACTTTTGCCCAGCGGTGGGACATATTAAGCTAGTACATTACATAGGTAGTACCACACGTTTATCATACAGGAATAGGCTAAAATTACAGTTCGCCACATACTACGATTCTTACGTACCTCTTTCTCTAGGTATTGTTTGAGTATTTTTAATTACTAGCCTATTTTATCGTCCCATTTCTGAGCAAAGGTCTCCCTTTTTACGCTTACCCCACAACTGGCCATCTATTGCTATTTTGGGACACGAAGGTGTCCAAATCGTCATGCCCCTTTTTTCCTCCGTCTACCTCTTTGTCTACGACCAGCGCTTGGCATCCAGTTGGGGATATTGGCTATTAGGCTAGTAAACATAATAATACTCATTCCGTTGCATCATTATTACATTCGGCGAGCGAATGGTATTCTTGTAAAATGTATCCATCTATCTATATCATCGCACCGGATCCCTTGCGGGATAGGCAGAGAGTACAGATTTCCAACAGGTTCTTTCCTTACATACCTCTCTGGCTTCCTGCACTCTCATAGCTCGTCTCATACACGCTCGCCGGTTACGGAGACTCTTGACTTGTCCTTCAGATAAGACACAGTCTATTTGGTCATGGTAAGATGGTTTAGGTCTTCCCCGGTACTTACATCCTTCCTATTTCGCATTGTACATGTTTTGTAATTCTTTCTTCTGCCATTCTTTCTATATGCTCAAACCAACGGAGCATACCCTTTCTCATCTATACTCCGATACTATCTTTCATACCCATAGTTTTTATTACATAAGTATCGTTATAATTATTTATCAAACTCGGAAAAACTACTTCTTTGTGACATAACCTGATAGAAACATTGGTATCAATTGTTACTATGTGTTTTTATCTACTAGTTCAAAAGTGAGTTAAAATAGATGAGACAAAATTTCTAATTAATTTCTGTACTATAAGATATTTTTTTTAAACTTGGTTTGGTTCATTTCGTCATACAGGGTTAACTATGTATGATGATGATGAAATAAGCGATTATCATCTTTAGTTCTGAACCCGAAATCAAAATCATTTATTTGTATCGATAACCCAATAAAAAAGCACTTGCAAATGGAAAAAATTATTACATTTTTACATATATCTCCGAGTCTGAACGCGGCCTCACACTGAGAGGATTCGAGAGATACGAGAAAGTCAGCGGGCTAGTCTTTTGACTTTTTTAGTGGAATTGGAACCTTACTATTTATGATTTTTAACAGACTTCTAAAAAGGAGGAGGTTCTCAATTCGACTGTACGTTTTTCTTTTTTTGTATGCATGTTATCGATCGCGATCATTTCGCCAATTATGAATCGATTTTGATGATTCTTTTTGCATTGGATTCAGTATAGCTCCAATGTGGTCCGATTTTAATTTCATCGGTATTGGACCTTGAACTTTGAAGATACACCAGGGAGCTCCTTAACGACAAACAATACGAATGCCTAGATTGAGATATTATGGGTATTACGTCAGTCCTATAGGTACCCTGCCATAGAACTAATCAGAATATTAACAGAGTTCAAAAAGGGGGAGGTCGACAATTGTTCTGTGTTTTTTTATAACGTCTTTATGTTCATAAATAATGAAATGATTTTGATGATTCTTTTTGTATTGGGTTTATTATAGTTTCAAGGTGGTCCCATTTTAATGAAATCGGTATTGGACTTTGGACTTTAAGGCTACATCAGGGGACTCCTTAACGGCGAACAGCACGAATGTATAGATTCCGTTAGTATGGGTATTATAACAATCCTGTAGGTACCTTGCAGTACAACTCAGCAAAATAATATAATATAGTTATATAGATATTAATAAATAATTCACTTGTCACTTAAAATTGAAAAAAAACCGACTTCAAAAAGCAAAAAAAATAAATATTTGAAGTCGGTGCCAAGTAACCGACTGCTCTAACCGGTACCGATTCCAAATATGTATTTATTGCTCTTTGAAGTCGGTTTTATATTTTTTTATTTAAAAAGATTTTGTTATTTGTAATTACTTAATAAGCTCCTGTGGGCATTTTCTATTCACCATGGGGAACGACGTTGTTTGTTCTGAGATTTTTAATGTTACCGAATAATATATCAGAAAAAATATTGGAACTTGACAAAATTTATGAATATGGGGCTAGATTGTAATAGGTATTAATTAAATGTCAAATGTTTGCTTACAAAAATTTGACATTTATTGGTAATTTGGTTTTTCCTGCAGATCTGCCCACGAGATTTTTTTTTACCAAATACATATAGTTATTAGTTTGTAACCGGCCCTTTAGCTAAATTTGATCTAAAGCCTTTCCGCCGTTTTGGCGTGATGTAGTGACAGATATGAATACTTTCGTATTTGTATTATTAGTAAGATTCCTAACGATTAAATCTTGAAGATACCCTTATGTAGGCTTCTATAGTTTGTATTGTCTATAAAAATTCATATAAATAATAATAATAATATCAGCCTATACTGCCCACTGCTGAGCAAAGGGCCTTCTCTTACAAATCGAGGTGAGAGAGATTAAGTCATGCTCCATCACGCGGACCCAGTGCGGATTGGTGGAGGCAGGTTTGTGGCCACCTGCTGTTGGAACTTATCAAGCCGCCTTTAAGGCTTCCAATTCGGCTTAACGATTACCACATTAAGTGGTAACCGGGACCAACGGCTTAACGTGCCTCCCGAAGCGCGAAGACGCTCGAATATGAAAATGCCACAAACGGTCACCCATCTCAGGCCGACCAAGTCGAACGCTGCTTAACCTTGGTGATCGGTAAGAACACCGCGGTCGCACAGCGCTACGCGCCGCCATAACACATATCACAAACAAATTTAGTACATATATATTTTTTTCTATTACCATCTCAAGATGGCGGACTTATGACAAATGTACGTGGTATGCGCTACATGCAAGGAGCAACGTCGACGACCGACACCTCTCCTACGGTGCCGATGTAAAAATAACTAGAAAAAATACACAACACTCCTATTCCAACGCCATAGAGTTGATTATCGAATCGCGAAAAAATGCAGATCCATCTAATTGCACAAAGGTAATAGGTGCCGAAAAAGAAAAGTGCGACTGATTTTGAATCTTATGGGGTAGATATAAGTGCTTCTAGTTAATTAAAGGTTTAAAATGTCTGATAAAATGGATTATTAATACTAATGAGTAGTTTGTTTGGGTCAATTAACGTTTTACATTTTGATACTATGGAGTATGTGTCTACTATGGATACTGTTATTATTATTGCTCTGGTATTACACTAAGCCATGATTTGATATTTCTATCAATTTGTTAAAGAACCTATTGGAACTCTGTAGGCAGATATGCCTACCCTGCAAGGGATCTGGCGTGATGATATAGATAGATAGATAGATCTATAAGTTTTTTTTTTTACTATTTTAAAACGTAGCCCTACACTAGGATTTATTCCTGTGTGGTGGGTGCCTTTACAAACATGAAAATCACATACACAAATACCCAGACCGAAACAAATAACTGTGGGTCACACAAAGATTTGTCCGTGCGGGAATCGAATCCGCGACTATTAGATATAGTGGGCGGAGCGGGTTAAGCTCTTAACCACTGCTCTAAATCGTCCGTCAATTTATATTATAACGCCAGAACACCTGCGGGGTGGGAAGAGAGTACAGAGATCCAAGAGGTTCTTACTTTCGTTTGAATACTTCTATCAACATGTTTAGTTTTCCGCTTCCTTCTTAATCAGGGCTCTTAATCGCTATGATATACCAATTAAACACGTAACGCGGTGCGTTACGGTAACTTCATTAAATTATAGTTTTATGGTACTCCATACTCCAGTGTATGGTACTCTAGCATACTGAATACCATAACACGATCATTTCATCGAATATTGGCCTTGTCCGGTAAAGCTTTCACACACACACATGCTCTCTCTCTCTCTCTCTCTCTCTCTCTCTCTCTCTCTCGCTCTCGCTCTCTCTCTCTGTCTCGCTCTCTCTCAATCACTCACACACACACACACACACACGTGCGCGCGAAAGCGCCTGACGATAACCCAAAATTAAACTTTAAGTAGTTTCCCAACAATTATTCCTCTGCGTGTATCCCCATAAAACACCCAAAACAATTCGCCACTCGCGTGGCAATTAACAGAGATATAAACATTAAACTTTCAGCTCGAGAATGTAAACAGCGGTAGTAATCGGGGATGTCTTTCTAGATAATTTTTATATGGCCACATTATTGTCTAAATTACTGCTTATTCCCAGTCCATTTCTGTACTGAAATGTAATACCACGCGAAGTCTGAATGTAAATCTAGGCTCTTTTAAATGTAACTGTCATTGGGACATATTTATCCAAAAATGAAATCAATGTCACATTTGTCAAGATAGGCGTTGTTTAATGAAGCAGTTTCGTACAAGTTATTATTGACAAATTTATTATTGACAAATTTATTATTGACAAATTTGTTAAATTGTCACCTGTTGCTCATGTTTGTCTCTTAAGGCCCAGGTGTAAAGTATTTTGAAACTTCCCTAATCAAACCGAAAATACTCCCTTACACGTGCCTCAGTAATCAATCCAATTATTCAAATGTTTCCGTTTCATACCATAATGCGTTTTATAGCCCTATATTTAAGATTGTTTTCTCAACGCATATGAAATATCTCCCATTCTAGATCACCACTTCTCTTCCCATTAACTTCCCACGTAAAAACGTCCCCGCAAACACAACGCCTATACGGTACCCACGTTTTTCAAGTTTATTAATGTGTCACCTTCGAACGCTCGTACGCATGTTAAAATAGAGCAGGACGGGCTATTATTAGCGCATAACTGTGAGAGCGGGACGGCAACACGTGTTATCGCTTGTCGTCTGGCGGAATGTAGGGAACGTTAGATTGTTTTCTATTTATCATTAATTAATGGTGCTAGGTGCCGGAATAATGGATTATGATCTTGGCAAAACCTTCGTGATGTTTGCTTCTTAAATTGTAGACTAGTGTAGGTTAGTGAAGAGGACTGCTTGTAAACAGCGCATGCTCCGGACTTAATTTTGGTATACACTGATTCAAAGTCAGGGGTATTACAATGATTGAGTGGTCTGGAAATATTAAGGCTTTACAATAAGTTTGCTTCTTTAATTGTACTGTACTAGACTAGACGGAGACCAAGTGGATGTTGTTTTGGACTTCAGGTATTTTAACTACGCAGATGCTAAGTCAGAGAGTTTTCTGCTTTAGTCGTCTTTACGTCAAAGAAGGTTTCAGGTTTACGATAAGGATTTCACATCTTGAAATCCTTATCGTAAACGAAGTAACCTTTTTGCGTATTTTTAGAATAAATAGCGTTCAGTTTACAATTTAGCTCGGACTTTTCCTCAGTGCATGGTGTGATCTATAAAATAGAAAACAAATAGCAACAAGCGTTTTTTTTCTTTGCCGGTTTTATCCTAGCCGGGCTTTCCTCGTATACAAAAATGTAGACATATTTGTAAAAAAAAACCATAAGCACCGTCCAACCTACAACAAATCCGGGAAAACCCGGACAGATAACAGCCTTAGTCTAAATGAAAAATTCCCAGCCTTTCATTTTGGTTTTATTACTAAAGGAATCAAAACTGACGATGACTATAATATTATGAATATATCCATTTAAAGTGCAAATTACTCTCGCCATTACGTTTCCGTCTTGAAATGAATGTCCATCAGAGACCTCGCTCGTACAGGAAAAGTGGCGTCTCGTTGGAACCGGAATTGGCCAGATACTATAAAGAGCACAATACATGTTCCTCAACTTCCTGATGATGATTAAAGTAAGGTTTTTTTGAAAGTACGGTATTCCCACATCTGGGGCGGTAATTACAGCGTTTTATACCTCACGCCAATCTTTATGACTGCTCTGAATGTAGTCACGTGTCGATACGCAGAACGCAATTATTACTAACTTCTTGTTCTGCGCAGCGATACGCGGCTGCTTCGGCTATATTCAGGACGGTCATAAAGATTTGCGGAACCAGTATGTGTCTTAAAGATGCGTTGCCGTTATTCAAGATAAAATGTGGAGTTATCTACGAAATACTCACGCAATAGAATTTACTTAGATCGTTGTTTATCAGTACCTGACATTTTTTTAGTTTTATATTGTCTTACAGCTGGGCAGTAAGTCTGCAAAGCTTAAATAGAATTGAGTGGGGCATGTTTGTTGAATGCAACCTGAGAGATGTGTCTGTGAATGATGTACGCTGTTGGCCGCGAGGCCTTTACAGCTTCACCGGACTTAAAGGCGAGGCGCCCTCGGTTGGGACAGTTGCTGTAGGGGGACGGGTGCACTACTAAGTGCACCGGTTAACCGCCGGCTATGGGAGGGGATCTACTACTACGTCGTCGTCGTCGCCTGTATTCTGAGCGGAAAGAAGGGATGACAAAGCATCGGGGGGGTCGGTGAGAACATGTCGCGGCCGGCGGTGGCGGCAGGGGTCGGGGGGGTCCTGAGAGATGAGCGAGAAACATCTTATAGGACGATAGTAGGTATAGATTTATAAAATCTTAATGCTTCACTCAAAATTAGAGATATATTTTCCCGACATCCAATCTTGTGTTTTTACAGTTTCATACTGACCCATTTTCGATGCAACCCATATTCAAAATTTCAAACCACTTGATTAAACTAAAATAATTATATCTCAGGCCATACGTTTAAGGATTTAATTAGTAATTTATAGTTTACAATACGATGTAATAACATTCAGGTTTCGGTGCTCTTGCGCAAGCGCCCGCGTGATTCAGTGTTGCCAATTAACGCGATACAATCGAGGCTATCTCGATATTCGTAAACAGACTGGGACATTGGTTGGACTTTAGTATTTACGTGGTTCGGTACATTTATCATTGCTTTCATACAGAGGTGATCCTTTCTTCGTATATTTTTGTTACTAAAAGTTGCTCTACTTCTGAAAATGTAATGCAAGAAAATAATTCAACTTAAGTATAGGCTTTTTGAATGAAGTTATTCGTCAGTGAACCAAGGTTACCGACATAGCTCAGCGAATTAGCAAGCTGAAGTGGCAGTGGGCAGGTCACATATGCCGCAGAATCGATGGCCGTTGGGGCAGACTGGTTCTTGAGTGGAGACCGCGTGTTGGCAAACGTAGTATAGGGCGCCCTGCAGCTAGGTGGGGCGACGACGATATTCGTAAGGCAGCGGGCAGGGATTGGAGAAGGAGAGCTGAAGATCGAGCTCAGTGGCGTGCCATGGGAGAGGCCTACGTTCAGCAGTGGGCTGACACGGGCTGATGATGATGATAGGCTTTTTAGGCGATTTGTGGTGAAGGTTGATCAACAGTGCGTCATTAGTAACTGCCCCACAGTTGGGCAAGCTTCACTAATAAATAGCGGTAAGCGAGAATATGCCATAGTGGAGGAAGTTGTAGCGTGCTATTCAAAAAAACTCGCCAGACTTATAAAAGGATTAATTGGTCTTAATTAATCAAGCAGCCCATAAGACTTTTGACGTGGCTTTAATTGGAGCGATCAAACTAACACTTATTTTCAGAACTAAAATACTTCTTCATGTACTCTCTGCCTACCTCGAAAGGGATCTGGCGTGATGATATAGATAGAGAGAGAGAGAGACAGAGAGAAATACTTTAAGAGGCTTGTTAAAAGTCTCCGTAACCGGCTAGGGTGTATGAGGCAGACTATGAGAGTTGAGGAACCCAGAGAGATCTGTAAGAACGAACCTGCAACCCTTGCAAGGTAGACAGAGTTCCAATGATAAATATATCTATATCATCAAGCCAGATCTGTTTGCGGATGCATGGTGTGATATTTTGTCTGAGTGTCTGTGGTATTGTGAGGGAGTGGAATGAATGAGCTGGCATATTGCAGTTCCATACTTTTCATTATTCTCTTTTTTATATATTTTTGTGTATACTAACGTAAATAGTGTATCTGCCGTGTTAGTATGTAAATAAATAAATAAATTATCACACCAGATCCTTTGCGGGGTAGGGTAGTAAAGTAATCTTGTTTTCAGAAACAAAATATTATTTTGGTTTTTGAGTAATAACCGTTTGATTCGATTCAACGACCGAGGATGTTGTCCTTATTCCAATTTACTTGTTATTCAAAACAAACCACCATATCTCGGAATGACACATAACTACTCGTATATTACTAACGCTGTAATTTATTAGCCTGTTGAATTCGAAAGGTTTTTGGAACTGAATTTCTCAGAAACTTGTCATATTGAATTCCGAGACGGTAATATCGGAGATCTAAAATATTAAGGATAAATCTTAGCCTTTTAATGAAGCATTTCTTTGAAATATCATGTCTAAAAATAATTACATTTGTTTGTTCATTTATGCAAATTAAGAATTTTGTTAAGTATGACCATTTAAGGTAAAATGAAATATATAATCATATTAACCCTGTTAAGAGACTGTCTCACCGTTGGGCACGGGCCACCTCTAAAACAGAGGGTTTAGGCCACAACCCACCACGCTGGCCCGGTGCGGGTTGGCGAACTTCACACACCTTCGAGAAACATTTAGGCATGCAGGTCTCCTCACGACGTTTTCCTTCACCCCTTAAACAAGTGATAGTTAATTTTTAAACGTATGATAAAAAATTAACACCGTCACGCCCTGTCTTTCCAAAGCGATGGTGGATGATAGCAGAGATGTATTGTGTAGAACCCACGCAGTAATATGTACTGACGCTGTTAGGTCTACTGTAATTGGGGACGAAGTTATGCCATTATACCGGGCATAATTTAAGACACCGTACTGCTATTGGAAGTTAAAGAAACTACACAGTGTTCTAACAAAGATAATATCCCAAAACCTTGCTATTGAGAGCCACACTTTAAGCCTCAAGACAGCCAGTTATATGCAAATAATCCTGCTTTAATCCTATAAAGGTTCTGTATAAAAATTGCCATACTCAATATCTCTGATCTGTCACGATCCCAACCGAAATTCAATTTAAACAGATGATAGCCAACCACAATTATCGGTTAACCAAACACAATTCGTAACGTAAAACTCTTTAAATAAACTCACAAAAAGAAAACGCCGCAAGATAAGCCCCGGGTATCATGTGAAATGTGCCACCAAAACCGGCGCGCGCGCACCGCATATTCAAAATGGCCGGCGCCGTATGTGGGTCACGGCGATCGGATCTGTGACTGCGAGTACGAAATTTTTGTTTTTAAAGCAACTAATTTCTATTTGTTTGAATTATTTCTAGCCCTAGTATGAGGTTAAGGTATAATTGATTTAATTAGTTATCTTTGACATTTTCACGACTACCCGAAAGAGTTAGAAACTTTCAGAACGTTTGCATTACAATATATAACTTTTCAGCTGGCACTTAGGAGTGAACTTGTGACCTTTTAAGAAGTACGTGATGAACGTTAAATATTTGTTTCTTCAATAGTCCTTATTTAGAAATCAGTAATAGGCACTTGTAACTTTTTATAAGTATATTATGTTGTATCGATTGTGACTTTGCATGCCCCTTATATGAGTTGAGATTTCATCCAGACATTGTGATCCTCCTTATCGATTTCGATTACCTACGGTAAAAACCTTTGATGGTAGGAGATATGATATTGAATAAATAAAATGCGCAGCGAACTCTCACTAAATTTACAGTTAAGTAACTACAAGAGGCGCTTGTAGTGCTGCAGGACCGTGATGTTCTACTGATCAACAAGGCTTATCGACGTTCGACTGGGTTAGTCGGAGATGGGGTACCAATTGTGCCATTTGCATTTTCCAACGTCTCAGTAATTCGAAAGTTCTTCTGGTCCTGGTTACCACTAAATATGGAGGTTTAAACCAACGTGGAAGCCATATAACTTGCCTTCATTATTCTTCACTGGGTTCACTTAGAGTATGATCTACTCCCTCTCACTAGATCTTCTTGCCCAACAGTGGGTGCCGTAATCCATACTAATATTAAAAAATCGAAAGTAACTGTGTCTGCCTGTCTGTTTGTGTATTACCTGAACAGATTTTGATTCGGCAAGGACATAAGATATTATCCTAGGGCTACCTTTTGTCTCAAAAAAAATACGGTGTGAAATACACGCCTGAAAATAACGCGAACAACTTTGTGGATTCAGCTAATGTCTTATAAAATAAAACACGTGCAGTATGCTTGATTGTTTATATTGAAGTAATTCCAGGAACTTCCTCATTGGTCTTGTGGCAAAGCGCATCGCTTGGTGATCACGAGGTCCTGGGCTTAAATCCTTGGTCGGACAAATGAAGTTTTTCTTACGAAAATCTTCCAAGTATGAGTCCGGAGTCTGGAATTGTGCCCGGTATATGGCAAAGGCTCGTCCCCTTTTACATGGGACCTAACATCGTCGGCGTCAAGTGGGTGTACTCAGTAGACTTCCACCACCCCCGCTTGGGGAATATAGGCGTGACGGTGTGTGAAAGGAGAATACTTTTATTTTTCTTTGAACATTATAAACAAGGTTCTATAGGAGTATAATATGATGTTTTATTATCATTAGTAACAATACATAAAAAAGTGCAATGGCAACGATTTGTGTTAAATTTATGCATCCTTATACGACACGATCTTCACAACATCTTTATCAGCAACGAACGTTAAAGGAAAACGTGAGTGAATCCGCACTGAATTACAAACAATGACTATAGGTGGCGCTTGTCACGTTTGCCACAACTGCAGACTCGTGTCGCAACGTGTGCTCTCACTGCCAACTCGACTGATTCGTCTATACATAGAATAGTTCCAAGTTTAGTAAGCAACTACTATATCATCATGCTACATTCTATGTAGGTTCATAAGCTGAAGGTTTAAATTGGTCTGTGTCAGGAACCGTACTAATCCATTTGAATTTTTGACTATACCGTAGTATTCTTCCGGGTTAAACAAAAATGTTATCGAGGAATCATGTCAAAATCAGTGATACTTAAGCTGAACTCATTTGTTTGATACTGGCAAGTTATATCACTGTAAAGACTAAGTCATATGCTGATAAATTTGGAAATGGAACACTTATTTAAGGCCCGTATTACAGAATGTAAAACAGTCGTGAATCTAATTTTAAAAATGTATTTTTGACCTAAAACGTTCATTTTGAAACTAAATTCACGACTTTGATACTTGTAATACAGAATAAATATTATATTTTTGAGTAAGTATTCTACTTCTGGCGTGAACCTCGTACTTCGATTCTTACAATGAAACTTGATTCGTAGTTTCTTTAGACGTATATTTTGTACCTATTTGAACTATATCGCATTAGAAAGGCTTCAATGCAATTTCAACGTGCATTCTCCTGCAGCTATATCCCTTGGCAGGTTTCATAGTCTTTTAAGCGGTATTCCGATTCGACCATCCCTTTCAATGTTGCTTGCGAAAAACGTCCTAAAATATATCGTTGGGGCATAAGATAATTAAAAAGTTGATTTCTTTCCACTGTTCAGTACGACCTTAAGCGTTGCAGGTAAAGATACATTTACGACTTTTGTTAAGTTCTCGTATTGCAATAATGAAGCCTCATAACGCCATTATCTGTTCATTGCTAATACAGTCATTAATAAGACCTACCACCTTGTTCTCACCGTAAACAGCACTATAAAAATAATATGTGCACGCAATTTCATTTCCAACCACGTGCATACGCTCATGACCTTAAGTGCTTTTTATAAATCGTCACCTTCTTCGAGGTAAGGACGGGTAGTGTCATGATTCACAATTTTTGCGTTTGTGTAAGCGTGTCGTTTTAATTACTTGATTGAGCAGAAAATTCCTCTAAATTTGAGCGACGGCTTGGTACCAATTTTAGGCTTTAGGGTAGCTTGATCAATTAAGGCCCGAAACTATTCGACAACTAGGTAGCTTGAACAATTTTGGCTCAAGATTGGTCGTCACCTAAGCAATGGTAAGGTAATTTTGAATAACAATCAGGTTGACATTTAAAAATTTCCTAGCTGTTTTCTATTAATACCATTAAGTAGCGACCCGCCCCGGCTTCGGGAATCGGAAATGGGGGAATTCCTGGGGGAATTATACACATAAGTCCATTGGTGAAAACCGTATGAAAATCCGTTCGGTAATTATTAGTTTATCGCGTTCAGATAGACTGAAAGACGCGGCGGGGGGGCTTTGGTTTTATAATATGTAGTAGTAATCATACTAAAACTTAGTGTAATATCTTTGTAATTCTGTTTATCACGGGTAATAGGTTCCTAAACTCCATAAAACGTCTCAGTCACTAACACTATTAAATTAACTACCAAATCACCGTGATCTACCATTTTTAAACTTGCAAAATCATTCTTAGTATAATTTTTTATAGTTTCAAAGATCAATCGGATAACAGTATTAATTTGTAATTTTTTGTCCACGTTGATGCTAAACCAATGTGGGAAGTAGAGCGAGACGATTTCAGATGTCTTTCGGTGTTAAATTTTAAACCTAATTGCGACTTCATGCTAGATTTCTTGCGGAGTTTATTTACCACTCTCCTTGTCGTTTGAAACTGTGGTTTTAATTTTAGTAGCTATGCTTCTAGATGTTGCTATGATCTGCGTACTTGTTGATATCAACAGGAAAGTTGTGGTAATATTCGTGATTACTTCAATCACCCTGACTTTTACCTATCTATAGATCACGCCAGATCCCTTGCGGGGTAGGCAGAGAGTATAGATTTCCAACAGTTTCTTTCCCTACAGACCTCTCTGGCTTCTCCCACTTTCATAGTTTGTCTCATACACGCTCGGAGACTGGACTGTTACGGAGACCTGCCCTTCAGATAAGATACGATCTATTTGGTCATGGTAGGATAGTTAAGGTCTTCCCCGGTACTTACGCCCTAACTTGTTTCTCGAAATGCCTTTTACGCATCCCAATATAGCATCGTTTAGAATTCATTTACTGTAGCGTCCGGAAGAATAAAGGGGACCAAATAATGATCTATGCAATTTTATGCATTTGATAGCATCACTCAAACAGAAAGACTGATTTTGATTGATGATTCTCCTTAGTTGTCTGTTCGATAGGAGGCAAAATCCAGTGGCAAAATTATTAAACTTTCGGTTTCCCAATATACCTCATCATAAAATCGTTCTTCATTTCTTGTAAACCACTGTTTTGTTACCAATAAATTTATTGGTGGTACCGGTTTATTCGAGTTCACTAAATAAAAATATCACGTTAACACTCTTACAACACATTTTGATATATGCCACAAAGTTAACGGAATGCGTTTTATATGTATAAACAAGATATCTATTTTTATTAGAGACGAAAACTAGACCAGTTTTGACGCACCTCACCTCTACTAAAGTCACGAGATTTGGAACATGTTTATAGATCAGATACGATGTGGTAATTGTCATAATAATGATAAAAATTATATTTGTAACAAGTGTCTAAGCTGCACTGAATTATGTCGGTAGCCTAATATCATGGTTTAGATTGCAAGAAAAAATTTCATAAGGAAATAAAGCAACAAACATTCTAATCAAGTCTCTCAATAAATTATGGGTCATGGAAGCATAGTGCATAAGAACTGATAAAATAATGCGTATAGAATGGGAACATGATAGAAATTATGTTACAAGTTCACGAGAAATGTTGATCAAATAAGATAATGATACTGATTATCAATCTACTTATAAGATTAGAGAAATTTGTAGAAATGAAATTTTACAGCTATAAAAATTGTTTGAGAAACCAAATGAATGTTATCATAAACTTGCAGCATGTTATTTAATTATAATAAAATCAAAGATTAATGTTATGTTAGGCTACTGAATTTTTACAGCTTCCATGGAAGAACGAATGAGCGGTGCTCTGTCCATCTGTTTTGTAATATCGATCACTGTTTAGTCTCAGTCATCTTGTTGCCTCGAGTTTTATTTAAAACTGTTTGGATGAATGACTTTTTGTGTAGATTTCTATGAAGTAATTGTTTTCAAGTACCGTTAAGTGTCCTTCAAGCCGTACAAAACTACGGGCCCAAACCTACTGCTGTTTTATTGTTTTCATTCATATTGCTTGCCATTTTTTCATATGCACTTTAACACTGAGTGGCTTTATTGTACTAACTTAGAAACCACAATTTTCTAATCAGCAATTCTTTATATTTTTTGCTAATCCTCGATCTTATCTATCTATATCATCAAGACAGATCTCTTGCAGGAATGATGATAGTAAAGAACCTCTATGATTTCTACCTGCCTTGCAAAGAATTCTTAGTATATATGTACTGTATGTTTCATAATGTTTGAAAATCCATTTTTAAAATGAAATTATCTTCATACCAAATGTCTATTTCTATTTGCATTTTCTCACTAATCGCTTAGTTCAGATTGTTGGCAAGTCAGATTAAATATTTCTTCAAAAGAAATTCCACGTAGGGATACGAAAGTACGTCATTTCTGCGGTAAAGAATATCCCCAATAACCAATGCCTTCATCTACTATGTTATTCATACTCTTTTTACAAAGCTCTTGTAATACAATTTGGTCCTTCGTTCATACCAGCCTCATAAATATTACCGTTATCATTTCTCTGAATACAGTATAATTCAGCGGCGTCTATTTCTGGAGTAGCAGAAATAGGTGACACGATTATAATGTAACCGTATTTTTTACCATATTCGTCATAATTGGTTTGTCCGATTATTCAAGTATTGCCTGATCCCAATAAATCAAATTTGCGTATAGGAGGTAGGTCAATATAAAGAATAAGAATAAAAAAATTGTTCCGAATACGTATTTTATCAATATTACTTTAGTTCGATCCAGTGCGTAACCTGGTTAGTTTTTCAAGCTGTTTAAAGCATTTATTTTAGCGTTATCGCTGCTGTCTTAGTAAACCCAGGACTGAAGTTTCAACGTTAGCTCGGAATAACGGAAAACCTCTAATGCTACTAACAGTTATCCCTACCAAATTTGACAACCGTTGACGTTGCTTTGATTATTTTAAACTGTTACTTATGATAGGAATATATTGTAGACTATTCTTAACGAATTTTGTTATAAGAAGGAAAAATAACCAAATTTCACCAATTACAATAAGTTCTCTTTTTATTTCTTTTAATAGGTAATTAAATTACATTATATACATTACGCTTTTCTTTTACTGGCCATCTTGACAGTTTCCAAGTTGGATTACAACTAATAATACATACAACTGGTGCCTAGTGCGTTTAGGAACTGTCACCACGAAAATTTCCTAGAAACAAGGTAATCCAAGAATAATTGCACACGTTTTCGGGGCAATTAACAATAACAAAATCAAGGCAGATATTTACGACTAGAGGGTGGCTTTCTTAGGAATTTTTGGCACCTCAAAGATTTAGTCAAAACCTTTTGTAAGCTGATTATAAAAACAATCACATTATTAAATACTTATGGTGGGAGGCGGTATGGTGGATGGTAATATTTGCTGGCGTCTAAATATTAACATATTTCTTCTTAATAAAGAATGGCTGCTGCGCTGAGAGTGTATTAATGTATGGGTTTTCACGTAAACCAACCAAATAGACCTAATTTATATGTTATAGGAAGATTTTTGTTACAACGAGAAGTTATAAAGCGCTTACACGTCATGTCATCCATTTTGCCTTTACGTAGCTTTGGCAACACAATTACTACTCTCTAATACGACCTTGTGGATATATCGAGGTTCTGTATTTAATTTTCTCCCTATCATATTTATCAAACTTTATTAAAAAATTATAACTTACGGGGCCGAGACGTGGCCACTCACAGTGGGACTAGTCCGCAAATCGAAAGTCGCACAGCGGGCTATGGAGCGAGCTATGCTCGGCGTCTCTGATGGATAAAATTCGTAACGAGGTAATCCGACAGAACCGAAGCTACCGACATAGCCCGCAGACTCAGTAAGCTAAAGTAACAATGGGCTTGTCACATCTGCAGAAGGACCGACGACCGATAGACCAATCGTATCCTAGAGTGGAGACTGCGACTTGGTAAGCGTAAGCTAGGACGGCCCCCAGCTAGATGGACCGACGACCTCAAAAAGGTCGCTGGGAGAGACTGGATGCGGAAGGCGGAGAACCGTGTGCAATGGCTCGTGTTAGGAGAGGCAGTGGACTGCGATAGGCTGATTGATTGATTGATATTTATCAAACAATAAATTCAATCATCGCCCAGAATGCGCTCCGATTTGCGCACTCAACGGTTACTCGAGTAACATACAAACAAAAATTATAACACGTAAATAGCCCATTTGGTACTCATACTGCATAATTTAATACGTAATTAAGTTCTGTTGCTTAACACAAACACAACTAATCATGTATATTTTATATACTGTTACAAAACAAGTCCATTCGGCCCGAGCTCACAACGGTTCGCGAATTCCTATCCATGAGAAGTGAAAGCTAACCAAATAATTTATTTATCAGAGCGGAACAATTTTCGTCAAATTGTACACCTACCTACTCCATTGACTAAACAACGAAGTATCACCGATGTATTTAAAGATGCAGTGAATGAATATTGTTATTATATAGATCTATTTTTGTATTGATTTATTTTCGCAATACCACCCGCTCAACTGCTCTCTCGCGAAGACACGTGAGGAATGAGGTCGGCGTGTTCCCATTTTAAATTTCGATTGTCAGTAAGAGGTTTTGATACCTAGAACTTTCACTGACATTTTTTTTTCTTTATCTATGCTCGGGCCTAAGTTGATCTATTGTGCAGTCTAATGTTCCGTTTACAGTTCCGGTTTGGTCTAATGTCAAACACTGAGCCACCAAATGTTTGTTGTCCCACAATTTCAAACATGTTCTTTATCTAACAAAGCAACTAATCTCACCGAGTATCTCTATTATCGCACTTTTAATCTCAATTTCAACTTAAATAAGATTATATTGTGGGGATTACTTTTTATAAAAACTATTTTATTGGTTATTGTATCCAGTAAGCTTTTATATTTACACTTATTATTTTATTTGTGTCGCTGTTATCTTCACCAATTTTAAAATATTTGGTTCTAGAATAATGATTTCTCAGAACACAACTTATCGCTTCGGCAGAAACTCAAATGACACACTCGCAGTCCTGTTATTACCCCGGTATCGCATCGGACCAATTATAAATAGAGACTGATAAGTTCCGTTACTCGTGCTTTACTCATCCTTCTCGCACTTACAGATAAGGAACGAGATGGTGGTATAAACGAACCTGTCTCGGTGGATTCGCGTGCCGCAGCTCGGGTTTCCCGGTATTGAGAGCCACTTTCCTTCACTAACATGCGAAATATACTATATTTCACATCAAACCTTATTACGTCTGTATTTAAGGGTTAATTTGGCATAACCACATCCGTGTTAAGGGTTAAACGTATTTATAAAACCCTCGACGACTTGACATTGCCAATTTACGAGTCTTTGCCCTTTTTTAAGAGACTGCTATACGTCATAAATAAAATTTTTCGAGGTGTTTTATGTGGATTGTTAAGTGGCTTTTTCTAATGGTAGTTGTCCTATGGGTCGTTCGCTGCAATCAACATTGTATAATGGTTTTGAATCAACAACACTGAATCAGCTTACTTTGAAAAAATAAAAACAATTAGTTATACTTCATATTACTTTCTAATTGAAAAATTGTTCGATCTAATCTCAGATGTTTTATTATTAATAATAACACATGTATATAATTCAACAATGCATTTCACAATGTTAAATAATTGAAATACCAAATTGGACCAAGATAATAAAGTGATAGCCAATCTTTACTAGCGAGAAGCGCCGGAGTAAGAAGAAATAATTGATATAAGAATTATTAATGATCTTAAAGAATAAGAATACGCGACTGCAAGGCTTTAATTGTGAAACGCGTTTGCAGTAACCAATTCCGGTTTTACATCCTGCCAATCAGGCTTTTATGGTGTATTACATTCACCCGGATTTTACATAATTGGATTGTTATTTCATATATTGATCACTTGAATCAATTAAGTTTATTGGGCTAATCTTTATCCTCAAAGTTTTCTCGGATATTAACAATTCCTTCGGGTCAAATTATTACTAATAAATCAAAAGATGCTTCGTCTAATTGGGTTTGCATAAAATTGTGAATGTTAATATAAAATAGTGTCTCTTTCATGTTATGACTCATGCATTCGTCGAAACTATCTGTTAGTTCAATGCTTAATTCTTTATTCCATTGGAATTTAACTTCGTATTTATAAAAATACTAGTCTCCATCGAAATTTTAGGATTAATAAGATTTCTATCTTTCTTCAATAGCCTTGTTTCCATTTAGCTATTTGCCAAATCGATCGGCATTTAAGCGCCCTACGCTTTTAATCAATTTTACAATATTAATTGCACCATTGACCTCGAATTACTTGTAGCGTTATATTTACGAACGTTTTATTATCTTCAGCTGGTGTACTTACTCTAGAAATCAGTTGGTCATGCTTTGTATTACAAATGTTTTTGGGTCAAATATGTCGGTACGCAGTTCATAAAGATGTTAAATATTGGTGGGTCAAGCGGACTACATCCATTGTAGGACCAAAGGTCTTCCTCAAATTTATTCACATCATAATATCTGTTATTTTCGTGCATTTTAAATAATCTTATATAAAGTTGAGACAGTTTCCAATACAAATCTTTTACAAACACCGGAAATAATTTCCTCTTGTCTGTATCATTTGTTAACTCATATTTTATAAATGTATCAGACTTGTAACTCAATATTAAGTCGTCCCACCACATCGTACACTAAGGTCGAAAGTATTTATGCCAACCAGATAATCATCGCTTCCGTCTCCAACTGATTTGAATTCAATGCGTCCTGTCCATTTGTTTTAACTGACTTCAACTTATTATCATCAACTCGCATATCTGCAGTTTCATAACCAATAACATCTTCAGAGACTTAAGCTATATTTACATGACCCATTTCTTCGCTCTTATTTATAACCCGACCAGATTAAGAATTAACAAGAGCTAATAAACATCGCTCTGGATGCACCGTCATCCACACTTCACCGCGTAATATAGCGGTCCACCAACGTAACAAAAGTTTCACCGCTGTGTAACGGATGACACAAGCGGTTACGGTACCCGCGCGGTGGGGCACACTCGACTTTCAAACTCACGCGCACGAATGCCATTGCTCCAGCATTCGGCTCCACTCGGCCCGTCCTCGGCGCTCATCGGCTACCTGTTCCGAATTATATAAATCAAATCTGATCTTTATTCCTTTTTGGATCAACAGATTTTCGTTTAACATGAAATTCACGGTAGCAAGGGTGGGAGATATTGCAATGGAGCAGACAAATTCTTCGTTGGTAAAGTCTGTATTCGCTTGTGATTCAAGCATCGCCTCGTACCGTTAGCAGTGAAAGTGCTCTGGCAAAAGTGAAACGGATGGCTTAGAGTGGCGCAACTTGCTCGAGATTGGCGTGAAAAATTGCGATCGAGGAAATGTGAGAGGTTACAGCCGCTCCGGCAGTCTCGAAGCTTTTTTGGCATGTTTTTTTGTGAGATCTTACGTATCGAGAAGTTAATTTTCTCCTCTATTTGTCGTTGCGTTTTTTGCACAACTACCAGTCTTAAATTACTATTTTTTAGTCTGAATGTATCGATGTGTTTACAAGCCGCCGCTAAGATGTATAACCTCAGTCAAAATATGTTGAAATTATTACTGAAACTAAAAACTTATTTGTCTATGAAAATCAATTATCGCCTATCGTTACGAGTATTCGTTTAGTAGAGCATAGTACGCCTGGAAATCACGAGGTCCTGGGTTTGAATCCTAGATCAGACAAAGAATGATTTTTTTTTATCGAAAGATTCATACACAGTACACCTCTGCTACCACTTTATATATTTTTAAATGCATCAATGTTAATGGCCGCGGTTTAAGTTGAAAGCGTATAGCAAGCACAAAGCTGGCAAACGTGGCAATCTTTGCGGGATGCCTATGTCATGCAGTGGACATATTTCAGGTAAAATAAATATGAGAAACGATTTATTATTATAAGCAACTGCACTGCAAGGCGAAAGCCTCCCCTCCCTTCTTCCACCTATCCCGGTCCAGTGCAAGGTGATGCAAGTCCAGCTGGTCTCGCGAGCTCCTTCTAGCTCCATTTCAGTCTTGCAGCTGAGTGGCCTACGTCAGCGATTTGTGTTTTGGAGCGTAGAACCGAATTTCTGACACAATCTGTAAGCTGTATTCCAAGAGTGCTGCGCTCCATTGCTCGTTAGTAAACCCCAAGGGTGGACTTTTGACGATCGGTTAAGGTTTGGTCAAATAGCCGACGGAGCGTGACGGAAGCGCTCGGCTACATTCGGTTGTGACGTTTGCTGTCGCGCCGAGCGGGGCTGTGCTGTATGGCGACTCCCGTACATTTCAGTACAATATAACTCCCCAAGCCGCGCCACCGTGACGCTTCCGTCGCGCTGCGTTGGCTATATGACGAAACCTGAGAATGCACATGTCCATTTCCACAACATGCCCCTTTCAATGAAACGGGGAGAGCTCCCTTTATTATCTATCTATCTATCTATAACCTCACGCCAGATCCCTTGCGGGGTAGGCAGAGAGTACAGAGTTCCAACAGGTTCTTTCCTTACATACCTCTCTGGCTTCCTCGACTCTCATAGTTCGTCTCATACACGCTTGCCGGTTACGGAGACTCTTGACTTTTCCATCAGATAAGACTCGGTTTATTTGGTCGTGGTAAGATAGTCTAGGTCTTCCCCGATACCTGCATCCTTCCACTTTCACATTGTATATCTGTTTGTCATTCTTTCCTCTGGCATTCTTTCTATATGCCCGAACCAACGGAGCATGCCCTTTCTCATCTTTACACCGATACTATCTTTCATACCTACTCGCTGTCTTACTATGCTGTTGCTAATGCGGTCGGTCAGCTTCACTCCGCACATCTTCCGCAGAGCTCGCATTTCTACCGCATTTATCCTACTTTCATTCTCCTTCTTACATACCCAGCTCTCGCTACCATATAACAGCATTGGGACAAGAACTCCGTTATGTATGGCCAGCTGCGCCTTATGGCTTAAGTGCCGGCTCCCGAGTAGCTTTCCCATCGCACCATTCACTTTGTTCCCTGCACTCACTCTTCTCTCTATGTCAGCGGTGTATTTCCCATCCTTACTGAAGGCGCATCCAAGATATACAAACTCATTCACTTGCTCCAGCACATCGTTACCAACCACAATCCTTACATTCGTTCTGGTTTCTTCCCTTTCAAAAACCATAATCTTGGTTTTCTTCACATTCAAGTGTAAGCCATTGATCATGGAGTCGTCTTTCATAACTGTGACTAGTGTTTGCAGATCAGTGGCTGTTGGCGCTATTAAAACCGCGTCATCTGCATAAAGTAGATGGTTTACCACTAAGTCACCCATTTGTACACCTTCATTCATCGCTTTCAGTCTTTGAAGACTCCCTTTATTAAATCTTTCATTTACCACTAGTTCTTCCAGGCGTATTTGGTGCGACGAGCAACTTCTTTATCTTGTCTGGCCGGTACAAAGACTAATTGGCCAAGATATACATAGCATGGCAAGCAAGATACATCATTAACATAAGAAATAAGTACATTAAAAATATTTGTACGACTAATGAGACATGACAACTCACAATATTCTCAAACAAATATTTCCCAACCAAAATAAAACAAACATCTCAGATTATGAAATCTGAATCGTATTATGTTTTTAAACCCCTTTTAACCTAATTACCCGACATTGTAACAAAAAGTGAGTTATTATGTTGTCAGCTTGCAGTAGTTAGTAGTTGGTGTGGCAACACCTAACCCAATTTCACCTATCGATTGTACACTATGTGGCACGGATGTGTCTGAGTGGTTTCTTTTAACGCGACCTTAAATATCGACGAGTGCAATCGTCATGCAATTGGTATTCTGTATTATTAATAAACAATTTTACAATATTGACAAATTTTTTGAAGTGAAATTAGTAATTGTTGTTTTTTAATAGTATCTATCTGTCTTTAATATAAACAGTTCTACAAGGATCTTTTGAGCCGCGGCCTAAATTGGCACTAACAATATCATCAAGGGAAATTTCATCACATGGCAGTCGCAGAGTTGCTGTTTGCTTTGAAATATATCCAAGTACTTTTTTGAATTAGTAACGCTGCGAACCCACCTGTTGAAGTATCTTCTTAGAAGTAGGAAAATTTTACTAAATGGTAACCCTAATTTCACACCAACAATGACAATGTCATTAATGGACCAAAAGATACTTCACGCACTAAAATCATCACGCCAGATCCCTTGTATGATAATCCAAATGTACATTTGGATTAATCCAATTTACCAATTATTTTGGAAGCGTTTTATCCTACTAATATTATAAACCTCTCGTTGCCTCGTTGGTCTAGTGGCACAGCGCATCGCTTTGTGATCACTAGGTCCTGGGTTCAAATCCTAGGTCGGCCAAGTGTAGTTTTTCTAACGAAAACTTCCCAGTACGAGTACATACCTCTCTGGCTTCCTCCACTCTCATAGTTCGTCTCATACACGCTCGGCGGTTACGGTGGTCAAAAAATGTGATTTTCTGACATCACATTTTTTGCTTTTATAAAGAGAAACAGTTTTGGGTAAACATTATCTTTACTACGGACCTTTTACTGACCTTGAATAGTATTTAGTCTACATAATACTGTCTGCCTAGACTGGACCTTGAGGGATATTTAACGAATGCTTTTACAAACATTGGTATTGGAACACGTAAACTTTCTCAATTTTTTTGTAGCTATAAGGATTTCTTATAGCGATATCACCGATAATAATACTGTTTCTTTTTTTGTTTCATTGAATTTTCAATATTAAATTAAAAGAGAGGGTATGATCCGTTGGTTCTGACATATTGAAATAATGTTGGAAGAAAGAATGACAAAACAGATATACAATGCGAAAGTGGAAGGCTGTAGGTAGCGGGGAAGACCTAGGCTATCTTATCATGACCAAATAGACAGTGTACTATCTGAAGGACAAGTCAAGAGTCTCCTTAAACGGCGAGCGTGTATGAGACGAATTATGAGAGTGGAGGAAGCCAGCGGGGTGTGTAAGGGAAGAATCTGTTGGAAATCTGTACTCTCTGCCTACTATTATAATAATAATAACATCCTGTGTCTACTATAGGTCTTACAAGAGAAATTCTTAAAGACTTGGCATCTAACGCCATAAAAATGAAAAATGTGCAGTCGGGAGACCCCCGTCAGGAGCGAAGTTCTAATCAGAAAATGAATTCGCTCTTAATGAAGTTGGAATATACTCTGACCATTGAGCACATTTAACTGACACGTGATGTAAACAAGTATGGCGGCCAGCGCTTACGATAACATCCGAACTACGCCGGACGTAACCGAACGTCTCGTAACATCTTTTCGTTGTTACGATTTCTACCTGTCAATAACGCAGGCCGCGTTAAGGAACTTCTGTGTATACTGACATATTGCTGACAATGTTAGGTCCCAATGTACTTAAAAAAGGCGCAGCCTGTTACTATTATACCAAGCTCACACAGCATTTCGGAATATTCTTTTCCGATATAAAAAAACACTCTCCGACCTGGGATTTAAACCTAAAACCTCGTGATTGACAGCTGCATTACTAGACAATTCGACCACTCTGAGTGCTCTGCAACCGGTAAGACAATCAAGATTAACCCAACGCAATGCGCGAGGCCCCGCTCGAGGTTGTGCTGCGACCAACTGACCCAGTTAACCACGCGCCATGCCGCCTCGAGCATCCAATGCTTGGAGTATTGATGAATCACTTGAAGGAAATCCTTCAGCTGTATATACCCTACTATTCGACCACACTGATCGCTCTGCCACTGGTAAGACAATCAAGATAACCATAAGGTATATAGATAAAGACTCGAGGTCCGGAGCGAGGTTGTACTGCAACCAACTGACCCAATTAACCACGCGCCGAGCCGCCTAAAGCAAATAATGCTCGGAGTATTGATAAATTCACTTGAAAGGAATCGTACAGTTGTAGAACCCTACTCTTTGACCACTGCTCTCTGAGCTCTCTGCGACGGATAAGACGATCAAGATTATTCTAACCCAATGCTCGAGGCCCTGAACGAGGTTGTGCTGTGACCAACTGACCCGGTTAACCACGCGCCATGTCGCCTAAAGCAACCAATGCTCGCGGTATTGATAAATCACTCGAAAGGAATCCTTCAGCTGTAAAACCCTATTCTGACCACTGCTTTGTGAGCTCTCTGCGACCGATAAGTCAATCAAGATTATCCTAACCCAATGCTCGAGGCCCTGAGCGAGGTTGTGCTGTGACCAACTGACCCGGTTAACCACGCGCCATGTCGCCTAAAGCAACCAATTCTCGCGGTATTGATAAATCACTCGAAAGGAATCCTTCAGCTGTAAAACCCTATTCTGACCACTGCTTTGTGAGCTCTCTGCGACCGATAAGTCAATCAAGATTATCCTAACCCAATGCTCGAGGCCCTGAGCGAGGTTTTGTTGCGACCAACTGACCCAGAAAACCACGCGCCATGCCGCCTAAAGCAATCGATGCTCGGGTTATTGATGAATCACTTGAAGGGAATTCTTCAGCTGTAAAAGCCATAATTGACAACACACAGTCTGCTTTGTCAATTATCATATTCATTCTTTTTAGTTGCGCTTTTCGTTGACAAGAAGTTGAAGTACTGCAGCTGTTAAGGATTCCTTCGTATTTTAAAACCCAAGGATTAAGGTGTGTGTGTGTGATATTTGCAAAGAAGGTAATAGTGTGTTGTGCGTGTGAATATAATGTTTGTAAACGTACCTACGACAGGTAATTACAGGAATAATTCCTAGTGTGGGGCGAAGTTTTATTATTTTTTTAAATCATATTATTTGCCGCTATCTTAGAAACCATTTCTCCTAAGCCCTAAAGAGGTTTTCATCATCACTATACTCGTCCATTGCTGAACATAGTCCTCCCCAATACTCTCCAGCGCAACCGGCCCGATGTCACCTGCATCCAACGACTTCCTGCGATCTTTACAAGGTCGCCTTTCCATCTGGCAGGCGGCCGTCCCAAGCTGCGCAATATGTGGTCTCCCCTCTATAATCTTTCTGCTCCAACGCCCGTCCGTTCTTCGCGCTATGTGGCCCGCCCATTTCTACTTCAGTTTACTAAACGTATGGGCTATCTTGGTGACCTTGGATCTTCTACGAATCTCGTCATTCCTGAAGAGGCTTTGATCTAGCAAAATAAGTAAAGAACCAAACAATTAATTGGCTCAATCATTATGAGAAACTAGTGGATAACACTTAAGCTTATTTACCTAAATCATATTGTTCTAATGGCGGTCGGTACGAACACAGGTGGAAGCGGCGATGGGGGCCGACACCCATCACGCCGGGCCAGAACTGGCGAGTCGTGGGTGCAGAGTACCGAATAGAACCTGTTGGAACTCTATACTCTCTGCCTACCCCGCAAGGGATTTGGCCTAATGATATAGATGTTGTTATAATGTAAGATTTGATCCCGAGTAATAACGTTTAATATTGAGATACCCCATTGTGAAGTTAAGCCGTTCCAACATGTTTCTCCGTGAAATGGTTATATACACGTTTTCGTTGTAATGTGAACAGAGTCTTTATTCCCTATGTCCACCTTAACACGTTACGCGGCACGTTACGATAACTTGGAGATTAAAGAAAGCGTAGAAATTATTCTTGTGTCGCGGGTGCGTTTACAAAACATGATATTTACATACACCAACACACAGGCCGAAACAAATATTAGTGGATCACACAAAGATTCGTTCAATGCGGCGATCGAACCTGCGACTACTTGATCCAGTGGGCGAAGCGGCTAAGCTCTTAACTACTGGACCCAGCCGTCCATCAAAAAAAAAGTTCGTTAACGTTACGATTATACGATTTCTTGATCATTTCACGATGTTTGGTTATATCGAAAAAGGGTTCAGGAGGAAAAAGGGGGGGTAATTGTAATAATGTTTTCCCGGAATGCTGGTAACGGAAGGGCAACAAGTACGTATGTATTACAACCCGTAATGCAGAGCGAAGGTCATGGTTCGAGGCGAGACCGTTATATACTAATACATATATTTATGTACCGTCTGTAGGTATTGTATTATATACAAGGTGTAACATAATGAACGCAAGACCTGAAAGTATCTATCTATAACCTCACGCCAGATCCCTTGCGGGGTAGGCAGAGAGTACAGGTACAGAGAGTTCCAACAGGTTCTTTCCTTACATACCTCTCTGGCTTCCTCGACTCTCATAGTTCGTCTCATACACGCTATACTACGCCGGTTACGGAGACTCTTGACTTTTCCTTCAGATAAGACTCGGTTTATTTGGTCGTAGTAAGATAGTCTAGGTCTTCCCCGGTACCTGCATCCTTCCACTTTCGCATTGTATATCTGTTTTGTCATTCTTTCCTCTGGCATTCTTTCTATATGCCCGATAGATATATAGATAATCTATAATAAATTTTGATAAAACAATCCAATCTTAAGGCTAATCTTTCACAACTTTCTTCGCAATACAACTACATTACCTTTGATTAAAATCGAGAACGCGGCTATATTGTAACATCTCGACATTATCCTCGCGATTCTTACACACCGAAATATACTTTAATGTAACAGAGATATGGTTTATAATGGTACGATTGTGAAATATTCCCCCGCTACGCGTGCGAGGTCGCCCGCAACCGGGTCAGTAGGCCGACAGTAAGTATGCCTCGCGGATCCGACCGGTCGTTCAGCCCTGAACTTGATTTGGGATTTGCTCAGTTATGTCATTATACATATGACATAATATGACGGTCGATTGTCTCGAATTCCCGATACGCGGCGATTGAAGGGTTAGAAAAAAAAATAGAACAAATTGGGTCGTTTTTTAATTGTGTCGTTATTTGAATCATGTGAATAAATGTGGTAAATATTCGATGATTTTTTGAAAAAGGAATATAGAAAAAATTTAAAAATTCTCACTAATAATGACCAAAATACATTTAAAAAAACAGTGTTAGAGTTTTTGGCGGGAACACGAAGAGTGATGTTGTCAATTTGTTTTAATTTCCAAAACTTGTGTTATTTCGAGTAATAATGTGTAATGTTAAATATATGCATGAGTGAAGGTAATTGTAACAAAGTGATAAAACGTGCCTTTTCGACTTCCCTCAAAACGGCCGTCGCAATTGGTATGTAAAGTATCCACCGCTTTACTATCCAGGGTGGGGTACTTCATTAATTTCATTATCATCGTTGTCATCAAATTCATCGGGGAGTCGAATTAATTTAAACTAACACGATTATCTCACTGGACACTGGCAAAATACACTTATAATTAGTGTGAAGCCATAACTTGAGGAAGAAGAAGAAGAAACAGTGTTATTGTCCGACAACAATCTTCCGCGGCTAAAATCGGAACTAACGCTGTCATTCAGTAAAATGTCACTTTATGACAGTAGCAGAGTTGCCGTTTGCTATGGAATTTAACCATGTTTTTTTAATTAGTAACCGTGCGGACGGACTCACCTGTTGAAATATATCTTTGGAAGTAGAAAACTTTACTAAATGGTAACCCTAATTTCACACCAACCCTGTCAATGTCATACGTGGGTCAAAAGATCCTAGTCGCACTATAGAAATAATTTGGGAATTCGCTTTAATAATGACCGAAATACATTTAAGAAATAGTGTTTACTCATAAATTTAGGTATAACAGCCGCCTATTGAAAAAAAAATATTGCGTTGAAAAGTGTTTGAGACAGTTATCTATCATTTTTAAAAACATGTTCTTGTAACGGAACATGATACCTACTCCTCAGAAGAATGAATGCTATTTCGCTTGTACTCATTCGAGGTAGGTGGCATTATAGCACTAAACGAAAATATAATACAGAAATAACTGTTTCCTTATTTTTTTTATTACTTTCGAGGAGTTTTATAAGCTCCATGCTCTGTAATATCATCTAGACAATCGTTTGTTCCTTACAGCTGTCTGTTTTCTAAAAAAAATGAGATATGTAATCTCGAGCGGTATTTAAAAGTTTAAAACATAATTACAACTCTAAAACCAAATCATATGAACTAATTTAAAACCAACGCAGACTAAGTACAACACCCCTTTTTTTTAAACGTAACAAGGATTTATTCCTGTGTGTGCGTTTAGAAACATGAAAATTTACATACACAAATATCCATCCAGACCGAAATAAATAATTGTGGGTCACGCAAAGATTTGTCCTGTGCGGGAATCGAACCCGCGACTATTCGACCCACTGGACGGAGCGGCTTAAGCTCTTAACTACTGCGCAAAAATATTTTCTAAAAAATGGGTTATATAATCTCAAGCGGTATTTAAAACATAATCACTACTCTACAACAAATAAAATGAACAAATTAAAAACCAATACATACTAAGAACAACACTATATTTGAACAACAACTAAAAAAAATCATTTAACATATTACAAAATGTAAAATAACTTTCACTATTGTCATGTCAGAATCTCGCAGTCGATTGCGCAGAACCGATAGTATAGTTGTCGTAACATATCGATTATCGGGGGCTCGATTACCTCTCGAATACTCGTCGAACGGGTCCGAGTCACGACGTCTTGCTAACTCTATTGGCTACTAGTGTCGTGCCGTGACTGCTATCGTGTTCTATTACGGTTTTACGACTTTGAGACTGAGTAAAAATATACTGAGTTTAAATTGAAAGTAAAGTGGAAGTAAAGACTTCTGGTCTTCTTATTCTTTAGCCGAAATATTGTAGGGTCTAAGCCTCTCCAAAAATCGACGACTTTCTTTGTGGATGCATGCAGTTTTTATCTGCGACCTTCCCCAGGTGTATGTAGGGAGCTACCGGCTATAAAGAAATTACACGATTATACACAAGCATATTTTTAGATATTATGAACATCACAGACAAAACAGATATACAATGCGAAAGTAGAAGGATGTACCGGGGTAGACCTAGGCTATCTTACCATGACCAAATAGACCGTGTTTTATCTGAAGGGCAAGTCAAGAGTCTGTAACTGGCGAGCGTGTATGAGACGAACTATGAGAGTGGAAGAAGCCAGAGAGGTCTGTAAGGAAAGAACATGTTGGAACTCTGTACTCGGCGTAATGATATAGATAGATTAATATCACTATTATATGGAAAGGAGTCATTACAGACGGTCACAATATTTACACACCATTTTACAAGAATGATCTCAAACAACCCACGTAAATGTCCCGACTGATCCATCGGACGATGGTAAATGGTTTTTAGTGGTTAAGTAGCCAACAAGATTAACACGGAGTAGAAATGATCTTCTACTTACTAAAACTAAAACAAATTCCGCCACTATATGGTGTATAAGTGTATCCTATTTTCAGAAAAAAAAAAATCAATTTTTTCCTAGGGATCATCAATGTTATGAAATCTTTGGCTCGGTCTGTGTGCGATAGGTTTCAGACCTAGACCTTATGCTTACAGAGCGAGTGTACTACTAACTAGGCAATTTACTGCCCTATATTCCTTCTTCAAAAGTCTACTAGCAATGTGACCTTTAACATTCTAGAATCGCAAAATGTTTTAGTCTAAACAATTTTCACCTCGCAACTAATTGGAAAAGGTGGGTGCGGCCTTGAGACTGAATCCTTGAGAAACGTCTGGAGTAAATGAATTGTTAATCGAGCGCCCGATCAGCGTCGTGCTGTGGGAGTGTGAATTTATATTATGCTACTGCCCTCACTGCTCGCAACATAGAACAGTTCTGTGACAATGTCGACTGGTTTACATTGCAGGACCATATGACAGTCGTAGAATTTTGGGTAGTGCTTTATGTGTCTCTTTATGTTAATAAGTTTTCATCAAAATTAGATTTTTTCATAAAAAAGCATCTGCAAACATTGTTTTGTGCGCTAGCTTTCCCATACTTCTTTCGATATGCCATCTTGAAATTTTTCTTTTGTATATTGTAGAGTTTTTTTTTACTGCAAATAATGGATTTATATCAGGAAATTTGCAGAGCGAAATATTAAGCTTATTTTATAGCACGGGATTTACTTCAGGACTTGGAAAATGGATGCATTTAGATCTTAATCTTTTATAAGAAAAGCTACAGATTCTTCATATTATATTTAACTAGAAAGCTATGAGCTACCCATATGCAAAGATTCCTTCCAAATCGGTTCAATACTTTTTGCGTACTTCACGGACAAACAATGCAAACAGACATTTTTTGTTTACATTGATTGGTGCCCGGAGGCCTTTAAAAAGTTGACCTCTTTCATGTTTTTATTAAGTACTAGCGACCGACCCGGCTTCGAATAGGTAAATAATACACATAAACCTTCCTTTTGAATCACTCTGTCCATTGGTGAAAACCGTATGAAAATAGGTTCGGTCGTTTTTGAGGTTTTCGCGTTCACTTTGTTTCATGATATGTAGTGATCTATAATAAAAATAAAATTGTGTTGGCCTTATGGAATAGTGACACAATTAAAACGTCAAAATCTCCTATTCTTCTATCATCAATCAAGCTTTTATCCGTATTATAGGAGTAAATTTGACGAACGATTTAGCGCAGTGGTTAAGAGCTTAAGACACTCCGCCCACTGTGTCTAAAAGTCGCGGGTTCGATTCCCGCACGGGACAAATTTTTGTGTGAACTACAATTATTAGTTTCGGTCTGGCTATTTGTGTATGTAAATTTTCATGTTTGTAAACGCACCCACGACACAGGAAGAAATCCTAGTGTGAGGCTACGTTTTTTTATTAAAAACAAAAAAAAAACATTTGATTTGCATAAGCCAAAAAAAAAATGTCTTACGAGGTCAAAATTATTAACGTGTCATGCATCTAGCACCGGATCGAAACGCGGCCTCTGCTGACAAGATTACGCAAGTCACTCAGCTAATCTTTAATTTGGATATTTATAATATTTTTTTTTTTTCATGTTTGTATACGCACCCAACACACAGGAATAAATCCTAGTGTGGGATTACGTTTATTAAAAAAAAGAAAAGAAAATTATAAAATAATATTTTTTTTTAATCGTGTTATTATTATTCCAGTATTTTTTTATTCGAACACCGGGTACACAATATTATTATGTATTTCGTCATGCAAGTACACTTAATAGAAGGTTATTATTCCTATTCAGTAAAAATCCACAAAAATAATTTATTCATAAAGATGTGTCATTATTTATTATGTTATGTAAGGACATCCAACAGCTTAATAACTATGACAAGATACAGAAAATACGTGATACGAGAGGAAAGATTTGTATTTTTGTATGTTTGGAACGAATAAATTCAAAAACTATTAGACCGATTTCAAAAATTCTTTTACCATTAGAAAGCTACCTTATCCAAAAGTAACATAGGCTATATAACATAGACCCGGTAGGTGGCGCTGTTGTCGACCGAGTACAAAGTCGCGGGAAAGTGCTAGTATGATATAAAATTACAAAATCGTCAAGAAAATTATGCGATATTATGTGCAAGTTTTAATGTTATTAATGGACTAGTGAGTCTTTTAAAAACCCTAAGCACATTTCAACAAAAGGTTACTCCAGCATTACGCAACAGGTGAATTTCCACAAAAAAAAATATCTCACCAAGCACCCACACAGATACATGGTGATAGCAACAACTCTGTGCGACCAACGTGCAGCCGTCACGTGTCGCGATGTCGGTTGCACTGGTCACGTGTTTATAGGGTTGCCAACCAGTGTTGGGCATTATACAATTATTTTTTTAATTATAGTTATCAATCAATAGAAATTTCAATTAATAATAATATTAGCCGTGTTAAGAAACTGTCCCACCGTTGGGCACGGACCTCCTCCTAAACTGGAGGGTTACGGGTTGGCGAACTTAACACACCTTGGTGAAACTCTTAGCTTGCAGGTTTGCTCACAATGTTTTCCTTCACCGTCAAAGCAAGTGATAATCAATTTTTAAACGCACATGCTTTCGAAGACAGAGCCTGGCCAGTGCGTGCCTGGGTTTGAACCCGAGACCTAGGACTTTGCAGTCCAACGGTCTAACCACTGGGCTATAACTGCTATCAGGAATTTCAATTGTTATTAAATAATCCCCCTAAGGCACTCTGAAATAACAAACGCCTCAGTCCGTCCGGTGACCGAGTGCTGTAGAGCAGTCGAAACGTCGTCCAACAACTCAACCAACTCTATTTTACCGTTTGTAAATTGCCCAAACCTCCTAATCGACATTTCTAGCAAAATAAATTAATAACTTTATCGAACTTAAAATAAAATTGATATTTGCAAAGCCATATTTATCCTGCACAACGTAGGTGTACTTCATAATCTATAACACTGCCTCGTTGATCTTGTGGCATTATCCATGTATCATTTGTAATAGATGAAAAGTGACAGTTGGAAAACGACCCAAAAAATAAGAGCATAATGGGTGTGGTCTTATTCCTAATTAGTCCAAACAAACCCTAGCCAATTTGAGGACGCGTTAAAATGTTTGTTAAAATCTATATCAAAGTCAAAGTCATAAATTATTTATTTGTTTAGGGCAATACAAGAGCACTTACAAACGTCAAAACTATCATCACGCCAGATGCCTTGCGAGGTAGCAGAGAATACAGAGCTCAGGTTGTTTCGTTACAGACCTCTCTGGCTTTCTCCACTCTCATATTTCGTCTCATACACGCTCGCCAGTTACGGAGATTCTTGGCTTGCCTTTAGTTTAAACTAACATTAATAAAAGATCTGAGGTCATAAATAATACATGAGTACACGTACGTGTACACGAGTACATGAGTAAGTATATACTTACACGGCCATTTCTTGCCGGTGATTTTAGTTCGTGATCCGTAATATAATAAATATATATATCGATGGGTGGCATGGTGTGGCTAACGGTCATGAATTTCTGAGTGGGAGTAGGCGATCCAAAAGGTTTATGGCGGTTAACTAAAGAAAAAAAGTTTTTTCATATTTTTTTACTGCCCCCTATGCTAGTTTACTCCAACTCTTGACTTTAACTAGTGCACAAAACTGACAAAAAGAAAGATTCTCATTTTTCTGAATTACATAAACACTGTTTCAAAAAAGTTATAAAAAATGTCACTGTAACTTCTTACTCTCTGCCTGCCCCGCAAGGGATCTAGCGTAATAATGATAAAATTATTTATATATTGAAAACATAATTATACTTTATTTTTTCTGAATGAAACCTTATTGGTAACCCTACGTTCTAGTAGTACTCACTACATTGTTTGTACGTGCTCTAGAACATACCATGTTACTGCCGGGATCTTTGGAATTTGTCGACGGCTTGGTCTAATGATAACATAGGCATCTCGGTTTAGCCCATCAATACCATCATACAAATATTTCGCCCCCTCATCATTAGGCGAAAGACGTCCATTACAGAACAAAGCCCTCCCCAAAGATCGACAAATATATCGCTTGCCGAATAAAATGAGACAAATAAAAACGCAACAACTGGAAAAATGAACTTTAACATTTTGAAATTACTGTTGTCTCTATTAATCGTATTTTTGAGTTGCGCCGTTGTTTATTCGCACAATATGTTAAACATGCCATGGCAGTGATGTAAACCGTATGGAGTAAAGTAGCTATATAAAAGCAGAACGATAATACGGGTATGTCATAAAAGAAACAGAATATCCATTGTTTTTGAAAGACATTGGGCAGATCTCAGAAAATAAGATTACGTGATAACCTATGGCATAGTTTTAGGCAAACCCCGATGCATTAACCAATTATCGGTGTTAAGCAACGTTCGGCGCGGTTAGAACTAAGATAGAGCTAGTAATATAAATGGGAGCCTCTGATTTGAAGTAAAAGTTAAATCGTTCAGAAATTTCTGGTAACCCTGATCGTAACTTATTTACGCAGTTTAGCCACGTGTAAACTTTTTATCCTTGTTATGATTTCGGACTCTTGAACTTTCCTACACGGGGAAATTCCTTTATAGCAATATGTTTTATGTTTACCAACGCTATCCCAAAATAACGGGTAAAAGTTAAATTTGATAGAGTTTATTATATAATTATTTTGACGTTGAAATGTCGATCTATCTAAGTTTTTATAACATCGATTCGTTTAAAAGTTGATTGATGCAAACAAGACTTCATCATCAGTCAAGTGTTATAGACTCACTGTCAATTATACTACTACTGGCCTGGCACGAGATTGGGTTATATAGAGAGGTACGCTTCAAGATATTTCACTTGCATTTAGGGGAAAATAACACACAGCTTAAGAATCCGTGATTTTACGGATGTAACGCATTATGGCGACTTCATGCGTTCGTTTGTGGTATCAACGTTTTAGTGATTGCTTCGATGTTTCCATTAATTTTCGGGTCCGTATATGCGGGGAATGAAACTATAATTGCAACATTTATTAATAGTTTCAGAAACACGATCAAAATGTACGGAGCCAAGATTTTTATCGCAGCATCGAGCTTCCGAAAATTGTATCAATGGTCGATCGACGCTGCTAAAAGTATCATCTGTGCTTTCATCTTATGTCCTTAGTGAATGTCAAACAATCTTTATACACTTCAAATTCATCCTACAAATGCGATCTAAATTAAGTTTTAATTGCGCATAAGTAGGTTTGTAGGGTGCTCCGAATTCTGGCCGGTTAGTTTGGCCCATTTGGCGGTCGCGCCGAGACAATGGAAACGTGTCGTCGGAGTGCATGCGACCTCGTCACACTGGCTATTGCATTTCAGATCCTGTTATTATAATTCTAGAAGATTCTAGTTAGATCTGTTAGGACCATCATTCTCGAGGTCTTGACAAATAGCTGTTGGGAATTTTCTTGCGAAAATCTCTCATTAACAGTTCGGGAGTCTGGAATTTTACCCGATAGGCTCTCTCTTGTCCCATATTGAGACCTAAAGTAGTAGCGAAAGGTACACAGTAGAAAGTAAATTGCCTTGCCATAAAGATAGCTTGATCAAAAACATGTATATCTTCATAGCCATATTCCAGATGGGGGGAACATTTGATCAGAATAATTTTAAATGCCACATGTAACCTGTATACACCTTCATTTTGCCTAAGATTTTAGGCTCCAATGTAAAAAAGGGCAAGCCTCTCATGACACCGGGCATAGTACCCAACAAACCGACCCAAAACAATCCCAATACACTTTGACCTCGATCAACAATAATTCGCCACTAGGCCAACGAGGGAATTTAGTAATTAAAGCAAGAGTGGTCTCTCTAATAGCCACTCTATTCTCATAACCTAACCCATGAACCACTGCACACGTACTCTGTGTACTAAACAGCTGAACATCATAAAACAGTCTTATTATCTTTCTACGTAATAGACCCAGCTCCGATTTTCTAAGACTATGTGAATAATATCTCTGACCTATCTTTTGGTATACTGTGTACTTCTTAAATCGTTCATATTATCATTCTCATGATGATAAGGGTGCCTATCAACACGCTCGCTGGCCTCGTTCAAGTGACAATGTGTTGAATCGTGTCCGAGCTCAATGCCGCGGAAATTATGGACCTCTCGTGACGTTAGGCCACGCCCACACCGGCGTAACGGTGCATGCTGTCGTCGCAACAGAAATGTCTGTGCGTGCGCAAGTGAAAGGAAGTGACGGCGAGCGGAATAGCAATGCTGGGCTGTTGGTCTCTGAGGTTTTGTGCATACGGATTTGGGGAACAATCGAGAGAAAAGTGTGTGGTGCCGGAACTGTTGTAGTTATCTTAACGGGTAGTTAAATAATATACCTCTTATTTCATGCGGTAGTCGTAAAAATCATTTTACATGAATCAAGAAATCTGTCACGGCAGTAATCACCCTCTTTTATGGTAGCAATTGTGATTATTTTAGGGAAATGTAGACTTTTGAAATACGAATATAGTCCGAATATTTGAACATCCCTACTGGGGTAATAATAGTGATGTTGAACTCGCATTTGAATAGTATAACAGCCGCTTTTGGAGTAAACTATTTATGAAAAATAAAAGCAAAAAAATAATTGTAATCTGAATAAAAGGACCATTTGGAGTAGTTCTACTCTTACAGAATATTAAGACTGTCATACATGTTCACGAAAAACTCATAAAATCCCGCTGCATTTAATAAATTTCAAAGAATTGAAAGTAAAAAAAGTACAATATTTGTCTTCTGTTACTTAAAATACAGTTTTATGCCAAGATTTGGCTTTAAAGCAACGGTTGGGCGGTGCCAAACGACGCATATAAATTATCCTTTAATACTGTACTTTAACAGAACTCTACATGGATGGCCTTCACGCGTTAATTGTAAATATAGTAATGATTTAGGAATGTAAGAGAAACTGGGTTAATTAACGAAAATGTAACGAAATCTCTTAGAACAGTAACTATTTCGAGACAACTACTTGTCTCGAAATTTGTTCATCCTAGAATACTCTGCTTTCTGACTATTCTTTCTTTCTTTCTTTCTGTGTTGCCAGTGACAACTATTCAACCCTTTTAGGACTAGCATATATCTGAGTCTAGCCCATTTTCCATGTCCGTTCTTTGGCCCTTACGCCTGCGACTTTAAAGATCTACGTTTAATTAATGGAGCCATCCCAAAGCGGGTGCGGGACTATGTAAGTGGCTCCACGCTATCATGCGTACTGAGAGGGTGGGTGCCAGGGAAGCAATTTTGAAGAATTGCTTCAATCGGGGCAAAAGAATGCAGCGCTGATGCGTTTGGAATTCATGCAGTCTTTCTCCTATATTAAAGGACACCAGTGCAGTAAATTTTAAATGTGCTAAATCATGCCTTTTTCTTTCCTATATAGAGCTGGGAATTGTGTAAACCGTACTATCGCGCGTATTCTTCTTCTTATCGTTTCGACGGCAAACATGATTATAGGTATATGGATGCGGCCCAGAAGGTGGCCACACTGATTGCATTGTCAGAAGCAAACATCAAATCTCGCTGGCAATATACAATCTCGCATCAAATAAGGCAGGACATCGTTTGGGTTGCTCCGCACAAACACCCCAGATTAGTACTGTCTGTGAATCCCCCCACCTGATCATGTTTTTTTTGCTTCGGCCGACCTGGATCCAAAGTCTATTTAAAGACTTCCAGACTTGGTAATTTATGTCCAGGTGGGGGATTCTCAATAGTATCCCGCGTATTGAAATAGGCAATTGTGCTCACTGGATCGTGAATCTATTTGCGTTGACATACAGTTAGTCGTTGTTCCACTTCCACCCCAAAACGTCATGAAATTACGGCTACTGTCGTAAAAAACGTGGGCATTCTCTCGTCAGACCCCAACCTGCTCCATTAACCTGTTTCACACATCCCCTGCACGTATAACCTTGACATTATCCCCACACAAATATTAAGTGGTTCCGAGGGTGGGTGTCCTTCGCTTTGTCTTCTAAGTTTAGAAAAGAGCTTTGGTGAACCTGCTTCTGTAGATACTTCACTTTCTGCGATCGAAAATGGGTAATAGAAAACGAAATAACGTACGGAAATGGCATTTTATGTATCGGAATGACAACGAAAAGCCACGTGGTTAGGACAATGCGCTATCGATTGCGGAAAAATAATAAATTCAATATTATTATGCTTGCAACGGCTAGCCCACTTGTGGAGTTGAGAATAGGGAAATGAAAATGAAACAAGAGAGGTACGGGTATCTTAACACTGTTCACATATTCGCCCGCCTGACTGTTTACATATTTTTGGCCGCAGCTTGTTTTTCAACAAATAAGTATGAGACTTGTGTACATGATTCCTATTATTCGGTACGTAAAGTAAATTAACAAAAAGAAAATCAAATTCAATTAAAAAAATAACATCTATCTATCTATATCATCACACCAGATCCCATGCGGGGTAGGCAGAGAGTACAGAGTTCCAATAGGTTCTTTCCAAAAAAGAACATAATCAATATTAAAAAAGGACGAACTATGAGAGTCGAACAAGCCAGAGAGGTATGTAAGGAAAGAACCTGTTGGAACTCTGTACTCTCTGCCTACCCCGCAAGGAATCTGGCGTGAGGTTATAAATAGAGATAGATAGACGAAAATAATTCAAGTAAAAATCTTACAAGCTTGCGATAATTGATAATAGAAAGATTTGAAATATTAGTAATGAATAGAGGAAGTCGATGCTTTGAATGTTGTTTCCGTTGTGTACTTAGTTAAATGTTACAATGTTAAATTATCTACCATTTGATTACTAATTCAAGTTAGAAGTTCTTAGAGAACCAGTCTTTATGCTTGCTCATTTAAAAGGCAAATATATTTCGCTTAAACAAAACATTAAACAAACTATCGTTACATATACCTTTACATATATAGTCTGTTCGTTAACCCGGTTTAAATGAATAATTGTTTTATTTGCCACCATTGTTGATAACCACTCGGGCCAATAACAATGTTGTTACGACGTTATTTATACACTAGCTGTGTGCCCGATAGGATTTCCCATCAGTAACATTATTAACAATAAAATACCTAAAGATTTTAACCCCCTTTTTGGCTGAATCGAATTGAGATAAGTTTTTTGAATTTTTTATTTTTTTTTAAAAACGTAGCCCCACACTAGGATTTATTCCTGTGTCGTGGGTGCGTTTACGAACATGAAAATTCACAAACAAATACCCAGACCGAAACAAATAATTGTGGATCACACAAAGATTTGTCCCGTGCGGGATTCGAACCCGCGACTATTCGACACAGTGGGCGGAGCAGCTCAAGCTCTTAACCACGGCGCAAAATTTTTGAAAATAAAGAAGTATTCCATAGAATTCTCGTTCGCCCTTCTTAAAATTCACCCCAATTTTTAAAAATCCTCTCTTCGTATCAACTAGTATATCTAATAACTCTTTTTTTAGTATGAACAGTGCAAAATTTTATGGGATACCGTAGGAGAAGACGGACAAGAAACTATACGGTTTCCCTTTTAAACAAGTATTTTTACAAATTTTGCCGAATTATGGGAGAACAATGTAGACTGGCCAACCAGGTGGGTCTAAATTAAATTAAACAAAATATTTTATTCATGAGAATAGCTACATGGTTCCCTTATTTACAGAAAAAGACCTGTCAGTTTTAAGTTGTGCATTGTAATCCACAGGCAGTCAGTTAGCAAATATCTACGTGTTCTCAGATAAACACCGTCACGCCTATATTATTCCCCAAGCGGGGGTAGCAGAGGTGTACTGCTACTATTAGAGTGCGAGCTTATTGCCATATACAGGACACAATTCCAAGCTCCGGATCTATATTACATACGTCCAAACTAGGATTTGAACCCAGGACCTCGTGATCACAAAGCGATGTTCTTTGCCACTAGACCAACAAGGCAGTCGAGTGTTCTTAAATGTTTGACTTCAAATAAACATAGCACGTTTCTACAAAAAAGTTGATATTTCAGCAAGAACATTCAGCAGTTATTGGATAACGCATGAATCAAAATGTTTACATACAAATAACAAACGATCGAACAATGAATCTAGAAAGTTGGATTCTCTGTGTGATGTTTCCTTTTTTCTTTTACGGAACCCCAAACCCGCTGCCTTGTACTAAATAAGAATACAAAGGTTATCTGCATAGTAATGCTTCATAACGAATGATAATATGGCGTTATCTCTCATTGTACGTAATTACCTGTAATTGGCAGTTTGACGATGTATAGTGGTGATTGACAGTGAAGATTTGGAGATTATGTGAACGTTGGAAATATGTTTTCTCAATACTTTGATGAATGAGAAAGATACTCTTAAGCATGATCCCAAACCTTTTTTACCCGGAGAAAATTCTGCATTGGACTTTCGCGAGCTTCGGGGGATCGGTGTCGGACTCCAATCTATCTATCTATATCATCACGCCAGCTCCCTCGCGGGGTAGGCAGAGAGTACCAACAGGTTCTTTCCTTACATACCTCTCTGGCTTCCTCCACTCTCATAGTTTACCGACCGTATTCGCAACAGCGTAGTAAGAAAGCGAGTAGGTATGAAAGATAGTATCGGTGTAAAGATGAGAAAGGGTATGCTCCGTTGGTTCGGGCATATAGAAAGAATGCCAGAAGAAAGAATGACAAAACAGATATACAATGCGAAAGTGGAAGGATGTAGGTGCCGGGGAAGACCTAGACTATCTTACCATGACCAAATAGACCGTGTCTTAGCTGAAGGGCAAGTCAAGAGTCTCCGTAACCGGCGAGTGTGTATGAGACTCCAACCGATTAAAAACCCCATGGTGGCCGACATCAGCATTAGCACGCTCCCGCCTGCACCGACGCGGTGCTTTTCGGGGTCGCCCGTGAAGGATGCTCAGGGCCCCACCTCTCGCATCCTAGACCTTCCCATCCTAACTTCAAAATAGGATAAAACTGGAAAATGCGGGCTTAGGACAAGGACGATCGACGTTGATAGGGCAAGGATGTTTCTAATAATAATAAAGTTAGGATGATCGTGCTGCACATCATGCAATTTCATATGATTTAGAAGTTGGAAAGGAAGGTCTGGATCGTGCTTTAGCCCCTTCGCACCAGCGCTCTCGACGCGAGCGTTTAGAATTCTCTAATGAAAGAAATGGCTAAAAGTCCTTTTTAAAAATAAAGCGCTTACAGTGTTTCAAAACCTCGCGTTCAGAAAATGCTCGTACGGATACGGGCTTAGTCGACTTACAAAAAAGAAAGACCATTTTCCCCAAGCGGGGTTGGCAGAGGTGTACTGAGTACACCCACGTTTCGCCGACGATGTTAGGTCCCATGTAATAGGGGGCGAGCCTTTTGCCATATACCGGGCACAATTCCAGAGTCCGGACTCGTACTGGGAAGTTTTCGTTAGAAAAACTACCCTTGTCCGACCTAGGATTTGAACCCAGGACCTCGTGATCGCAAAGCGATGCGCTTTGCCACTAGACCAATGAGGCAGTCGACTTATAAAAATATTACAAGTGTTATTGTAATTATTATTTATTGATCAATAATATAATTAATGATACAGAAAGTTCATGCTAAAATTTTATACTGCATTTTACGGCAACATCGACAACTTTTTATTTCTTCGCAACCTTTTTTTTCCACTTTCTTAGGAAGTGTTTATAAAATGAAAATGTAAATGCAATTTTGTAACTATATTATTAAAAAAAAAGAAATTATTATAAATATCCAAATTAAAGATTAGCTGAGTGACTTGCGTAATCTTGTCAGTAGAGGCCGCGTTGCGATCCGGTGCTAGATGCATGAAACGTTAATAATTTTGACTTGTAAGTCATTTTTTTTTGGCTTATGCAAATCAATTTTTTTTTTTGTTTTTAATAAAAAACGTAGCCTCACACTAGGATTTCTTCCTGTGTCGTGGGTGCGTTTACAAACATGTAAATTCACAAACACAAATACCCAGACCGAAACAAATAATTGTGGGTCACACAAAGATTTGTCCCGTGCGGGAATCGAACCCGCGACTATTAGACACCACAGTGGGCGGAGCGGCTTAAGCTCTTAACCACTGCGCTAAATCGTCCGTAAATGCTTTTTGACTTTCACCACTTAAGTATAATTTGGGCAAAAAATTAAGTGAAAGTCAAAATCATGACTTTGAATATGGTAGATTTTGAAGGAAGTTATACAGTATTCGATTTAACTCTTCGTATTTAATCAAAAACGTTAAAAAAAACACAGTTAAAAAATACATACTTTCATGATTCTGTTTTTGATATATATAATGTTCGGTTCGAGGATCGGACTGAATATAGCATCCATTGAAACACTACTTTAAAAGCCTTGTTGAAAAGCAGTGATAGCCTAGTGGTTAGACCATTGGACTGCAAAGTCAGTTCAATCTCTGTCTTTTCGAAAGCATGTGCGTTATAAAAATTAATTATCACTTGCTTTAACGGTGAAGGAACACATCGTGAGGAAACGTGCATGCCTAAGAGTTTCTCGAAGGTGTGTGAAGTTCGCCAACCCGCAATGGGCCAGCGTGGTGGACTATGGCCTATACCCTCTCAGTTTGAAAGGCGGCCCAACGGTGGGACAGTTTCTTTGCAGGGCTAATATTATGTTTATTATTATAAAGCCTTTTTTTGTACTATATTATATCCGTACACATATTAGACTTTAATTATAAACCAATATGGTTTAACTTCGATTATATCAACTGAATGTTACTTCCGTAAAATGTATTTTTATTGGACAAATCAATATTGTCTGGTATCATTCCATTTGAGTCTTATATACCACCAACCATTTCAAATATTTGCTAAAAGCATGCCATAGGACCGTTGCAGATAACGAAACAACAGTACATTTATTTATATAAACGCATTTGTTCTCTATTCTGTTGCGAGTAAATTTACACTGTTACCAACTGAGAGAGTTGCCAAAAAATCTCTGCACCAAACGACCTAGATTCAAACTTACTTTATCACGATCAAATGTACGTTCTAACTGCCTTCAAATAAAGTACAAAATCGCCCAATACCTAATGTCTGCATCTTAACCATAGGAATTTCGACTTTACTATCGAATTCTTCAAAGTTTATAGTCAAATGTATGTTTAGCACAATTAGTGTAACCTTCCGTGAGACTACTGTGGCCTCGCTACTACCACGTTCAAGGTTCGATTCCTCGTTGCATGCTACGAGTGAATATAAATCTTAATGGCACAGTTTTAAGATTGGTTTTCAGTTTTAAGATCTCGGTGAAAACTACTGCATTGTGTTGGTAACGGTTCGCGGACTTTGCCATCTGTCAAAAAATTTGTAATATTTTTTTTGTAAGAATTGCTTTTCGCATAAGGCTCGATTTGTGCAGAGATGGCTTGTAGCGTAAACGAAGAACAAACACTTTTGTGTTGTTTGTGGAAGGCATTTCCTTATCCATACTATGTTACCCGATTTTTTAATATGGAGCAATAAGATAGGAATATGTTGAGTAAAAGGGAGGAAGCTTAGCTCTGCAGTGGGTAGAATGAGTTAGGAGGAAAATGAATTTAGTCGGATTTAATATATTGCTAGATTGCACGAGATTTTGAATGCTAATTGTGCAGACTAGTCGATGCATCATTTAACTAATTCAAGGGCACTGCAAGGGAGATGTAAGGCACTTTAAGGCCTAAATCCTAGGCTTTCCAGTTCATAATTCAGTCTTTCGATAGGGGAATGGGGGATGAATATGTTATATCTGCATCACATTTTATTAAATTCATTTCATATCATAATTAAAGAACATTACATCAATGGTTGAGTGAAAGACGAAGAGTTGCTGCAGTGGCTCATTTTTTAATCCTGAGCCTGTAGTATCCATGAATTCTCGCATAAGTGTCCAAGTCTTTGTCTCGGCCGACCACGACGTCTATGACCGTCCTCACTGGCTCAATGCAGGCACATAAATGCCATGAGGAACTGATAAGTTGACTTTCTGCAGTCGTTAACACTAATAGGAAACAAAAATGCACAGGAATGACATTTTATACCGAAAAGTCACGTAAATAGAACAGCTATTCGTTTGCAGAAAAAAATCGTACTTAGTTCTTAGATTTACGCTAATATTACATATAAAATATGGTCTCGAGAAGGACAGTTTTTACCGAGGCCATCGATGTTGCAAAGCACTCGAAACGTCGAGAACTTAAAAATCAAAAATAACTCTAATTAAATCCGAAAAATTGTTTTATTTCAAGAAAAAAAACGATTGCAACTTGCAGGCCCCAGGTTTTCACTTGCTATATATAGACGGAACCTTATTGCGTATCTCGATAGTGGAAATTACAATTGACGTAAGGGATAAAACACTTTTTGTTCCTTACGTAATTGAGATTTCCACTGTCTGTTGTATGGATTGGGTTTTTTGAGGGTACAATGGAATTCAATCAAGGACGTTTCCAGAAAGGGGCTTAATCACACTAAATAAGGAGGCTTGAAACATTTCATAGATAACATGCTATGCGAAAAATCATATGAAATTATTTTTCTTTCCTCTAGCCTGCTACTTTTTTCACAATAGGTGCTAAAAATCACTTTTGATATCGCGTAATGTTTACTATTCCCATGAAACAACACACTGTAATTTCATTTAAAAAAATTTAATCAAAAGTAGCAATCATTTCTAAGCCTACTTAAAGCGGATGTAATGAAGGTTTCTTTATATTTTAAACAAGGATTTGTTAAGATTTAGTTTTATTACTCAGATAAAATATACTTTCGTACATATGAATATAATACCTCCTGATTGTAAATAGTATTTATAATTCTGAACGCAAACATCTAGCAAATTAGCAGACCTCGTTTTTTTCCTTGCCATTCCCCTTCTTTTTGGGTTCGGCATTATCTCTGACCAAATCGCACCTTCGCTGAAATAGTGTCACAACTTAAAATTGTTTCTTTTTAATCATTTCAAGTTACAAAAACAGGCGAAATCAAGGGGTGGGGGGGGGGGGGGGGTTATAACAAAGGGGCGAGAATATAATATGCAATTTTATACAAATTAAAAAACCGTTTGTAAAAGAATGGATTTTTAGTGAGGACCCAAATATTCAAAGTAAAAAAATACGACTTTTGAGTTAGGACGTTATTTGAACGGAGGTGCGAAATATAATAATGACACAACTCAAAACATTGATTATTTGAATAAGCACTCTAATGTTAATGATTAAGAAGTTAAAGTTTTAGAGAGTACAGGGGAGTTAGAATTCCTGTAATGATATTAAAGTTCGACTAACTCTATCTCTCTATCTATCTATATCATCACGCCAGCTCCCTCGCGGGGTAGGCAGAGAGTACAGAGTTCCAACAGGTTCTTTCCTTACATACCTCTCTGGCTTCCTCCACTCTCATAGTTCGTCTCATACACACTCGCCGGTTACGGAGACTCTTGACTTGCCCTTCAGCTAAGACACGGTCTATTTGGTCATGGTAAGATAGTCTAGGTCTTCCCCGGCACCTACATCCTTCCACTTTCGCATTGTATATCTGTTTTGTCATTCTTTCTTCTGGCATTCTTTCTATATGCCCGAACCAACGGAGCATACCCTTTCTCATCTTTACACCGATACTATCTTTCATACCTACTCGCTTTCTTACTACGCTGTTGCGAATACGGTCGGTCAGCGTGACTCCGCACATCTTCCGCAGAGAACGCATTTCGACCGCATTTAGACCGCATTAGTTCGACTAACGATTATGTATATTAGTGATCTGGAATCTTTATAACTAAAACGTAAACTTAAGTACCTAACTGTCCTATTCCTGCTTCGGGAAACGTGTTTCTACTGTATGCGCATCCCTTTTAGCTATATGAAAATTCTTTTAATCTTCTGCCTAGAAACCGACCTAAGTTTGTATCCAAAGGAACTTGTAGTGTGTAGAAGTGGTTTCTCGGTAGACAGATTTTACTAAATTTCTGTGAGAAACCTCCCAGTTTCCTGATGTGTTGAATACTGCGAAATAGTATTTCAATTATCTCTTGATGGCATCAATACTGCTCTTGATGGCATCAATTTTAATAAGGTAACAATGTTTATGATACCTACTAAATAGGCTGGTATGAGCATTAGAATTCAATGGTGATTTTACTCAATTATAGATAGGTATGATACACTTTTAGATCAATATCAGCTCTACATATGCTACTGCTGATATCATGAGTTTAACAAAGAAAATAATTGATATCCCAAAACGTGCTTCATTAAAAAATTATCAATTTACTGTGACCTTTCTCTTTATCATTAAACGTTTTTAAGATTTACATACAGTGTAAAAACTGTTGTTTACAATATCACCGCATATTATCGTGGCTAATATCGGTCGCCAAGGTTTCTCCCGCGGAAGCGGCGCGCGCGCACACGATCGCGAAAGATCGGCTATAGTCGGCACAGCCCGGCTATACTCGGCTGACGTGGAAAATGAACAGTGGGAAATAAGCTACCTTCATTATTATTAGTTTACATTGTATGCCTTGAAACTAGGCTGAAATGCTTGGCTTATTCAGACCACTTCAAACTCAATTTTTGGGATGTTAGACTCGCGTTTTGTATGGGTGGGTATAGTTGATGTGTTGCTCCAAGTTTTAAATGTTTATATCCACTCTCATTGCAATAGTCCAGATTCATATCCGTTTCCATGAACCAATGATTCTTTCCATTCATCGCCACGACGACTAGCCTTGTGCCGTAAGCATACACCTTTCATCCGCGACCTTCACCAAGTCATCAGTCCATCTTTTAGGGGGCCTGCCCAGTCCATGTCTCGTGACTCTTTCCATAAACATCCGCTATCAGATCATTGTGCATAGATACCATTTCCAGCGGTTTATTTTGGCAGACGAACTATATAAAAATGAACTCTCTCAAAGGCCCTCTTCTACTAATCCGTGACCATGTCAGGTCCCACTTAACCTAATAGGGAGCGAACGTATTGTTATAATTACACGTATTTCATAGTTGGTCGTTTTACTACTAAGACGATCAATAGATCGTAACGCAAAAATATAATATACATATTATACCATCATTAGCTTTCTATAACCTACAAGCCATAAGCCTTCAGGTATAAGCAACTTAGCAAGGTAGGAAAAATACGGGTATGCATTCTCGTCCGCAGTATCCAAGGTCGGTCTATTATCGATTACCCAGCACTAGCGGTTCACGCTTCATGGAGCTATCACTTTGACGGGCGGCTCAAGCTTACCCATCCTTACTTGAGGTAAAATTAGCTAGCTGCTTGATTAACAACCGACTTATATAAGAGAAGTGTAATAATTTAAAGACTTCGTTTATGGTAGCGTAGTTCCCGAATTTATCATTTCAACTTGGGTTTTTTGGTTGATAGTTCATATCTTTGACCCTTAGGTCATTTTATATAAGACGGTTAAATTGTTTAATTTCACTCACCCTATATATAGACGTCCTATCTGTCTATTTATATCTATCGTCATGCCCCTTCCCTTGCGGGCTAGGCTCGCAATACAGAGTTCCAACAGGTTCTGTCCTTACAGACATTTCGCTCCCTGAACTCTCATAGTATGTCTTCACACACTCGTTGCTTACAAAATCTGGACTTCGTTTTCCTAAAAACTATACTAATATGAACAAAATCTAAGAATTCTTTTCTCTTTGTTCCCAGGCGGTCGACTGGTGGTCTGTAGGCGTGTTGACCTACGAGCTCCTAACAGGCGCTTCTCCCTTCACTGTGGAGGGAGAACGAAACACGCAGCAGGAGATCACCAAGCGTATAGTGCGGTGCAGCTATCCCGTCCCACCTGACGTCAGTCCCCAAGTTCAAGACTTCATTAAGAAGTGAGTATTTTATTGACTTGAGTATCTTATCCTATTGATGGACTCATTGGTTTAGTTGCGGATATTGCGATTGGCGATCAAGAGGTTGGACTCTTAGGTTCCGCAAAATGTAGTCTTTGTGTTGAAAGATTTTTAGTGCCGGATCGAAATTTTGTCTAGTATAATGGTAATTACCACACCCTCTGCTACATTGGGACCTAACAAAAGGTAAACCGCGAAAATTTGGATGTACGCAGGCACACCTCTGCCACCTCCATTTATGGAATTAGGTGTGACCTTGCCAGTGTTATAAAAACGCTCGAGTCGGCGCTTAAAACGCTCGCGTCTTCTACGTGCTTCAACGCTCGTAAGCGTCGACTCAGCGCTCATTTTTACAACACTAGACCGTGATTATTTTTTCTATAAGCAGTGTTTGATTAAAGTGGATTGATAGTTACAAGGCTCAGGCTTCGTGTCCTCGCATCACGTGAAGATAACCATTGTAAAGAAACTATGAATTTGTTTTGGTTGCGAACTGAAAGCTGGATGAAAACAACGCCGATCGACGTGACAATCTCTGGAAGAGGCCTAACTACAGCTGTTGTACGTGCGATACAAGAAAATGTCTTCAGCATCATTATTATCATCAGCTTTATAACCCACTGCAGGTCATAATCCCTTTTGCCCCCACCCTTGCCCATTGTACTCCCTTTTGTGCCATTTATCTTAAAGTTTTAGCCATCTACCGCTCAAGAACTAAACTTTATTTTACAGATTGTTAGTGAAGGATCCTCGCAGACGGCTCGGCGGCGGCGATGGAGACGCCGAAGAGCTCAAGAGGCATCCGTTTTTCCAGGTTAGATATGTTCTTTGAGGTTAGTTCTATCACACGTGCTTCTAGTGCATTATGTAGTCTAAACTATACGAGATGTATTTTTTATTATTATTATTCCCGGTGTCAAAAATTGTTTTCACGTGCTATATTTTATATTGTGCTATACAGTCTAAAATCGGCTAAAATCGGAACTAACGCTGTCATGGAGTCAAATGTCACTTCAAGGCAGACGCAGAATTGCCGTTTTTTTTTTGTTGTGGCAATTGTGTTTACATTATGCCATTGTACAAAGTTTACGAATATTCATTTCTAAATTAATTCATCTCCCCAATGAACTTGATGACAAAGATGATAATGAAATTGATGAAGCGCCCCACCCCGGATGGTAAAGTGATGGATACTTTACATACCAATTGCGACGGTCGTTTTGAGGGAAATCGAAAATGCACGTTTTATCACTTAGTTACAATTACCTTCACTCATGCACTTCAAGGAATACATAATGGTTAATATTCCACTAACACTACACATTATAATTCGAAATAACACAAGTTTTGGCAATTAAAACAAATTGACAATATCACTCTTCGATTTCCCGCCAAAACTCCGAGTTGCCGTTTGCTAAGAAATTGACTCGTTCTTTTTTTTAATTAATAACCTAAAATTTCACTCAGCATCATTATCGTATAGCGATGTATTTCCAGTAATACGACCAACGATTAAAATTTTATGTCAAAGTGGAGGAGCCATTCTTTAGCCTCTGGTGCCAGTTGGTGAAGCCTCGAATCCGCCGATACTTGCTAGTAAACTTTACGAAATGGTAACCCTAATTTCACAACACCCCCAGCCCTATCAATGTCATATATATATAAATAAATACAAAGGTACATAGACTGCTAAAAAAAATATATTTTTTTGGGTAAAAAGTTCGTATTGCAAATTACCTGTGTCAGGTTTACTTATGTTAGCTACTTTATGCTTTATGAGTGTGATTAATAACATGTGACTGGACGATCATATGATTTTTATTGCCGAAACCATATTCCGGTTTCCGTCTCAGTTTCGGCCGAAACCAAAATTAATTATATGCAAATTAGATATTATAATGTGGTTTTATTAAAATGAATCAAAGGTTTTCTTATTCGTTTCATACGAGAATCAAACTGTTTTTCTTTTTACGTGGGGGTTAATTCTGCAGAACTCCCGTCAGCTTCGAGAGAAGCTCGCGGGGCGTGTCGTACTCCTATCGATTAAAACCCATGGTGACTGACATTAATTAACCAACCATCGGAACAAGTAATGGAACAAAATAAAAAATAATTTTAAGAACTCAATAGGGAACCAAATGGTTCATCGAGTTCCATTCTGTACAACTAGTTGGTAAGTTCAGTTGTCCGGACTGGAATGACAGGACGACTTCGAAGGGTCTCTAGGGTTACAGCTAAGAACCCACCAGTGGTCCTGTGCCCTGCTGCGAAGGGGGGTGCTGAACATTTCCCCTTTGCACGCTGGGATCACACTTAAATCAAGCCGCCACCTAACTATTTCGTAACATTTGCTATTATTTCGTACAGAACCTGGACTGGGAGGCAGTGTCTCGGCGTGAGATTACAGCACCATTCGTGCCGCCTCTGTCTCATGCAGCTGACACTTGCAACTTCGCCGACGAGTTTACGCGAATGCCGCCCACAGATTCACCTGCCCAAGCGCCCAAACACCACGACAAATTGTTCCTTGGTGAGTTACACCTTATTATACTAATCGAAAGAGATCTGTAGGAAACTGTTGGAACTGTACTCTATGCCTCGTATTCTCTACTCTGCAAGGAGTTTGCCGTGACAGAGTTAGATTATTCTAAGACAAATGTAGCATATTGCAGGTGCCGGGGAAGATCTTGACTGCCTTACTATGACTAAATAGTCCGTGTCTTATCTAAAGGGCAAGTCAAGTCTATGTGACCGACGAGTGTGTATGAGACAAACTTTGAGAGTGGAGGAAGCCAACGAAGTTGTTGGAACTCTGTGCTCTGCCTGCGGGTAATATGCAAGGTGTAATATGATACACGCAAGACCTCAGATATCCCGATTAAAGAATTGCTTCATAAATTCAAAACGAAAACCAAATTTCTAATTTTAAGGTTTTATCCTTATTTAAGCACTTTTATACCCTAATTAATAATAAAACGTGTATGTGTACGTTTTGAGAAATACGTTTTAGAAATACATTTAAAATCACCTTATTGCTGTGAATCAAAAATAAACTTTGTTTTTTTTTATAACGCACTGCAGGAGTAAAAGTATTTTTTGCAAATTTAAATAAAAAATGTGAGATACATTAAAAATGTTGAATTCAATTAAGAACCAACTACTCTCAGGTCTTTTTTTATTATTTAACACCTTGTAGATAGGGATCAAAAGTTAGCGGGGTGTATATTTATATATTACAACGCGTACGGCCGTACGGATTACCCCATAGATAATTTTTAAACCCCTTAGGGGATGAATTTTCAAAAATCCTTTCTTAGTACGTTATTACACTTTTAAACCCATCCCTTCTAACCCAACAAACCGGCTTAAGCTGTGGGTTAACCGTCAATAAGTCAGTGTTTAATATTCATTAAATATCTATCTATCTGTAATCCCTTGCGGGGTATGCAGGTAGTACAGAATTTCAACAGGTATTTACCTTACAAACCTCTTCCTCTGCTTTCTCCACTATCAAAGTTGGCCTCATAAAGTTATATTAAGTAGATTCTATTTAGGGTTGTTTATTTACAGGATACTCTTACGTGGCACCAAGCATACTGTTCTCTGGCAACGTGATATCAGACCAGATATGGATGCAGGCCACGGGACAAAAACACGAACATCTCAAAGGATGGGTCGCCAAGGTACTAAAAACTTCATCCTTATTTATACTAAACTCATGCTATGCTAACAATCCTGAAAGAAGTTTTATTTTATGTGTATGAATGATCTGGACAAATGATCTGGCGTGATGATATAGATAGCTAGAATTGGATAGATTTCTTTCTAAAATATCCAGCTAAAAACTTGCGGATCATCTTAAAGATACCGATAGAGGAGATACAGATATTAGTTTACAATCACAGAAAAGTTAAAACGATTCAAACTTAAAACACCTTTTGTTTCAGTAGTTAAATAGACGCGGAAAGTGCAATAAGTGCTGCGTTCGAATCCTAAGTCGGACAGTGTAATTTTTCCAATGAAAAGTTCTCAGTATCAATCCAGAGTCTGACTTTGTGTCCGGTATAATGGCAATAGGCTCGCCCCCCTATTACATTGGGACCTAACATCTTTGTGAAATGTGTGTTTACACCTCTGCCACTCCCGCTTGGGAAATATAGTTGTGACGATGGTTTACTTTAAATAAAACTTATAGTTGAAAATTAATGTTTTAAAATTAACTTTTTTTTGTATCTTTTTTGTTGTACAAAAAATACTTTCTATGGCTTACTTGTATAGATATCGTTAATATTAAAATATTTATGTCCAGGACTCGCCGTTCTTCCAAAAATACTCTGTGGAGCTCAGTACCCCACTGCTGGGCGACGGCTCTTACTCCGTCTGCAGGAAGTGCATACACAGACAAACCGGCAAGGAGTACGCTGTTAAGGTAAGCACCATTATCTATGTTAATAAAGACGAAACTAAAAAGTAAGAACACAAGAAATCAAGCTATTGATAGAATTAAAGCGCATATTTGAAAAATCAAAGTTTTGAGTTGTGTTATTATTATAATATTAACTATTATTATAAATTTTACATATTGCAAATATTTCTTACTGTATATTTATATAAAATTGTACACCATTCTACTGATAGCGATTTTTGCAATAAGCTTACAGCCTTGTAAAGACTGTGCAACTCATAATGACACGCCTTATCTATTTTCCTAATCGTTTACAATTTAAATGTTACACAACGTTACACACAGTACTTTAAAATGAAACTATTTCAAAAACCATAACCAAATCTTGACCATATAAGCCACGCCGATCAATGCATATGTCAAATTCATTTTAGGAAATAAATGTTATTACTTCTATTACATACGACATTTTATCCAAAACAAACAGGTATGAATAAAATAACGTTGTATTACGACTTACAAGTATAATAATAATAGGCCTGTTAAGAAACTGTCCCACCGTTGGGCACGGGCCTTTTCTCAAACTGAGAGGGCCATAGTCCACCACGCTGGCCCAGTGCGGGTTGGCTTACAAGTATATTATTAAATTAAATTTGTACCTTTTTGTTATTCATTCATATTTGCGGAGAAAAACAGACGCCCTCATCAATGCTTTTTCGTATATAGGACGTAATAGGGCGACTGATCGCAGTGATTAAGAGGTTAAGCCGCTCTGCCCACTGCGTCGTAGAGTGTGCCCACAATTATTCGTGTCGGTCTGGGTATTGGTGCGTGTGAATTTTCATGATTGTAAATTAACCCACGACGCAGGGATAAATCATAGTGTGGAGCTACGATTAAAAAATATATATATTGGTTCTTTAAAAAACAAATTGCCCGACTTTATAAGTGGCCAGTGCTAGTTCATAGGCAGTTTTCGTAGACAATCATAGTTGTAACATATTGAATATTTCACAGATAATATCAGCGCAAAAGAAGGACATCAGACAGGAAATAGAATTGCTGAAGGCGTGTCAGGGGTGTCCATACATCATTACACTACATGAAGTGTTTCATGACTCGGTGAGTGTTACTTGTTATTGATAACTTTGGAAACTGGTTGATAAAAAAATATGTAAGTTTTGGTTTCGGCTAAGACTCAAAGGGGCTCCGAAATCCGGTTTCGAAGACTGTTAGAGAACGAAATTCGGTTTCGCCCAAGACTGGAAGAGACACCAAAATTTGGTTTCGGCCAAATCGGGAAGAGACCGAAATTCGGTTACAGTTGCGGTTGTAAAAACAAGATTATGTTGGATCAAATAAGAAACAAGCTCAGAGACGTACACTCTACACGGCTTCTCGAAAGTGTTCAGCGGATAGTGTCCTCTAAGAGCGTCCGAGAACTTTAGAAAGTAACTGTGGTTATTAACTGAATACAAATCATGGTCGTTATCTTTATCATCACGCCTGATCCGTACTTTGAGAGTAGAGTAAGGCAGAGTCCTGTAAGAAAAGAACATTTTGGACCTTGGTTCCTATCTTTATGTATTTCATTTCGTCCTATAGGCGTTCACATACATAGTAACCGAGCTGGCGGCCGGCGGCGAGCTGTCGGCGCACATCTCGGGCGGCGTGAGTGAGCCGGCGGCGCGGCGCGTGCTGGCGCAGCTGGCGGCCGCCGTGCGGCACATGCACGCGCGCCGCGTCGTGCACCGGGACCTCAAGCCGGAGGTAGCGTTCAGTACATAGTGACAATTTTCTGGACACTCAAATACGGGCGAGCGCAGCTGTACCTTATGGTATCTCATGTTGGATTCATACTTACTGATAACTAAAAATTCTTACAAAAAATTCCCAATATGAGTCCGGTTCGGTCTGAAATTGTGCCCGCTATATGAGAATAAGCTCGCCCCCTATCACATGGGACCTAACGTCGTCCGCGAAGAAGTGGTGTACTCAGTACTTCTCTACCACCCTTGCTTGGGGAATATAGGCGTGACGGAGTCTAAGTTTTGTTTATTTTTCTAAAAAATCCACGGTGGCTGGCACCAACACTTCGGTGGGGCTCTAAGATCTCCACCAGGAACGCACTAGTGCCCCTCTATGCCTTGTTCTAAAGATCCCGCCATCTAGTGGCAAATTGAGACTCTCTCCTCCCCCTACATTTTGGGTCACACCATCACCCCGTCTCCCTTAGGGCCCGTTGTAAAGGACTCAAAACACCGGCTCCGTCCCACGACCCTAAAGGCACAAGGAAAGACATGAACTATCTTACCATGACCAAATAGACCGTATCTTATCTGGTGGGCAAATCAAGAGTATTTTATGTACCTATGCTTTAATGTATTATTTTGTTTCCAGAACATTCTGCTGACCAGCAGCCGGCTGAGCGAGGCTAAGATCAAGGTGGTGGACTTCGGCTTCGCGCGGCGCACGCCCGACTGCGACGACAGGCCACGAATGATGACGCCCTGCTTCAGGTTATTGTCATACATACACACAACATATACATTCATTATCATCAACAGTCGTCCGCCAAAGACCATAATATCGACGGGTTACACATACATATTCTATGATAACATTTTTTCTGTAACCTAATATGTTGCTGTGCAAAGGTCTCCTCTCTCCTCCAACGATCTCTCTACCCCATATCAAAAGAAGAGTATATACTCTGTGTCTGTTGTCGCGCGGTGTGTCCCTTTTATATTAGACTGAACATTCTAGAATATTTTGAATCCCTAAATACAATAAACAATAGCCGGCGCTATCCAGAAAGTGGTGTTATTTTGTGTTCGACCGAACTTTCGGTTTCGGTTTCGGCGAGTTTTGGCGCTCAATTGGAATTTCGGTTTCGGCACATAACTTGCCAAAACTACATTTGTGAGCTTTCGGGTGGCCATATCGGCGTAGGGAAAAGTGTCGAAACAACTAAACCACGCTTTAGGCATGTCAATTCATAGTAAAAAAAAAGTGATTTTTGAATAAATTCTAATCATAGGCAGTAGAATCGTTTTTCGATTAAATTGAGAATTAAAAGATCGAATCTCGATTAATCGCTGAGAGGGTACAACCCGTTGAACTTTCCCGAGAAGTCGCGTAGAGCGCGCTCTGTGTACGTGATGATTTTTAATAACGTAGCCCCACGCTCTTAAATTATTCCTGTAACGTTCGTGCGTTTACAAACATGAGATTCACATACAATTAACAACCAGACCGAAACAAACATTTGTGAGTCGCCGCAGATTTGGCCCGTGCGGGAATCGACCCGCGACGTCTCAATCCAGTGGGCGGGGCGACTCAAGCTCTTAACCACTGAACAAAACCGTCCGTCAATTCTTATTTTGACCTCTAGTACTGAGATACTCAACTGATTACATGTTATATTAACTTTGATAATGTCTTCCGCAGTCTCCCGTACGCGGCGCCCGAAGTAGTATCCCGTGCGCGCAGTGCGGCCGCGCCTGGCTATGGGCCGCAGTGTGACCTGTGGAGCCTTGGTGTCATCTACGTAAGTATTATAAAAAAACACCATGACGCCTATATTCCCCAAAAGCGGGTTTATAGTTCCCAATGTAATAACAGGCGATTCAATAGCATATAACGAGCAGAATTTCATACTCCGGACAGTGAGAGAATTATTCAAAAGAAAAACATGTCTAGCTCTTTTTTCCTTTCAATTTTTTTTATCATATTGTGTGGATACCATGTTTAGGTTACAATTAAATAGCTTACAATCTAGCTCCAGTGTGATGCCGTACGACCGAGATATGAGACTAATGAAGGTATTTATAAAGACAGTCTGAAGGATTCCAGATAGACCAGTCCCCACAAGCAGCACCCGTTCACGAGTATGACTACTGGAACAGCCATCACTCCCCTCGATCATATTGGAGGGAAGGGAGTGACCCGCGCCAGACAGCCACCGCAAGTAAAGACATTATAGTGAGCATGACCAAACCAGAACACCAGAGACGGTGGTCAGATTCGGTCAACAAAGCAGCAATACCTCAAGCACGTCAGGCACAACACGCTACGCTTTAACATAATACGCTTACATATACGCTTTAATTTCAAAAGAAACCCCCCACGCGGTCTTATCTTCTATGTAATCCGAGGTTTTGTAATATACTAGACTAACAAGGCAGTTAATAATTTGCTACATTTTGTTACAGTACTACATGCTCTGCGGGAAGGCCCCGTTCCAGCCGATGTCCAAGAAAGAGCCAATTACAGCGTTCATGGACAGGATCCGATCTGGCAACTTCACTATGGACAGTAAGTACTTTACTTATTATACATCTTAAACGAGACGCTTGTAGCGCTGCTGATCGCGGTGTTCTTACCGATCACCAAGGTTAAGTTCGACTCGGTCGGTCTGAGATGGGGAACCGGTTGTGGCATTACCATATTCGAGCATCTTCGTGCTACGAAAAGCACGCCAGGAAGCACGAAGTTACCAACGGGTAACGGTTACTACTTAATGTGGTAGTCGGGAAGCCAAATTGGAAGCCTTTAAAGATGACATTTTCTGTATGTGAATTTTCATATTTGTAGATGCACCTACGACACAGTATTAAATCTAGTGGTTAGACCGTTGGACTGCAAAGTCTCGGGTTCAAAAAGTTCAGGCACGCACCTCTGTCTTTTCAAAAGCTTGTGCTTATTAATAAATTAACTATCACTTGCTTTAACGGTGAAGGAAAACATCGTGAGGAAATCTGCATGCCTGAGAGTTTCTCGAAGGTGTGTGAAGTTCGCCAACCCGCACTGGGCCAGCGTGGTGGACTATGGCCTAAACCCTCTCAATTTGAGAAGAGGCCCGTGCCCACCGGTGGGACAGTTCCTTTAATATAATTATTATATACTGATAATACTGTTTTATGTTATGAAGAATTAATGATAACCTTTGTGCAGCTGAATGTTCTGTTACATCCCTAACTCCCACGGTTATATTGCTGAATTGCAGTTGTAAAGGGATGTAACAGTTCGTGATTTGAAATTTTTCTATGTATAATTCTCTAACACCTATTGTCCTGTACCCCGACTAGGTCCGGCGTGGAACACCGTGTCCTCAGACAGCAAGGGCATCGTACTGGGACTCCTGCATGTGGACCCGCTGCGAAGGTTTGCCGTGGAGGAGCTCCTCGCGGCGTTGGGTGTTAGTATCGAGGATAACGCAAGCTTTAGACTATCCGTGAGTATAAAATATCAATGGATTTCTTGGATGGAGAGAGCTATGCTCGGAATTTCTCTTAGGGATCGAATCCGGAACGAAGTTATTCGTCAGAGAACCAAGGTTACAGACATAACTCAGCGAATTAGCAAGCTGAAGTGGCAGTGGGCAGGTGGGCGCCCTGTAGCTAGGTGGGGCGACGACACTCGTAAGGCAGTGGGCAGGGATTGGAGGAGGAGAGCTGAAGATCGAGCTCAGTGGCCTGCCATGGGAGAGGCATACGTCTAACAGTGGAGTGACACGGGATGATGATGACGATGACGCGATTTTATCGCGGTCCCTCACGTGAGCATGGGTGCTGCAAAGCAATTGAAAGGTCGGGAATAAAAATAAACCACGATAAAGTTTGAAAAATAGTTATATTTCATAAATAAATATCTATATATATCGTTATGCCAGTTCCCGTGCGGGGGCATGCAGGGAGTACAGAGTTCTAACAGGTTCTCGCCTTACAGACCTCTCTGGCTGAATATAATTATAATGAACAGTATAGGCTGTTCACACAGAAGAAGCTTTGGCTTCTTTTATAATGAGAGAAAAGATCATATTTCGTCACGTAGACCCAATGCGTATAATTTTTTTTTTATATATCTAAAATTGTCTTAATACTTATTTTTTGAATACCGAAAATTATCTCTTGTAATAGACGCATACGCAACGCAGTGAGTGAGAATTCCAACAGGTTTTTTCCTGCAAACCTCTCCTCAACTCTCAAAGTTCGTCTCATCCACCCTCGTTGGTTACAAAGACCGATTCTCTCACTTGGATTTGTAAGAGAAAGTCTTGGCCAAACAGCAGAACAATACTGATTTATTATATATTATTTATATTTATGATCCATATCCTTGAAGGCTAACAATAATATTTTCATTCCCAGGACATGACAAAGGCGGACCTCTACAAACGTCGCTACAAGAACAAACAACGGAAATCGAGCGCCTCGGAAGCAGGCACCTCTCAGTCCGACAACAACGACACGGATGACACCAAGGAGATATCCCTCCTGGAAACCATCAACAACCTTAAGAACCGAATGAACAAGAACTCCATAGAAAATGACGTGGAACTTATCAAGGCGAACACTCAAGATACGCCAGTCAATGAGGCTGACGAACCGACCTACACAGATATTGACGACGTCCCCCCCGTAAAACCAGTAGAAAAAACTTACGCGAAATCCAGATCCAAACTTGATGACTACATCTATATCGAAAGCAGCCAAGGTCTGGATGAAACAGAAGTAGCCTTCCCCAAAACTAGTCGCACTAAAAAATCTAAGTCTCCAGTACCTAGGAAACGTAGAAAAATTGAGACTAGACAGACCAAGAAAGAGGTGAATGGAGATAGAGAGCTACGCAGCAAAGTTGAGAACGAAAAGAGAGGTAGAAAAGTAGTTGAAGTAGAAAAACGTGTGCTTAGAAGTAAGAGTGTTACTGAGAAGAATAGGGCCACGAAGGAGTCTATAGAGAATGAGAAAACAGCAGTCACTAGAGTTACACGTAAAAGAAAATACGAGGAGACTACCAAGCCTGTGCTGAGAGAGAAAGGACAGAACGGAAGGTCTTCCCGTAAAAACAGCACCGAGCCAGAAGTACGGAAGATAGTTAGAGCGAAAAAGACAAAAAATATACCTTTAAAATTAGACCTGCAAGACGCTCAAAACGTCAGAATGACCAGATCCAGACGGCGACGGTTAGAAATAAGTCTGTCGCCTTCTGAAGTCAAAAACGTGATACCAGCATTCTCGTTCGAGTCGGACCGTCGTGTAAACTCGATCGAGAGCAACAGATCGGCGAAATCAACCGCGAATACCAAAGCAAAACGCAAAGACACCGCCAAAGCGAAATCGAAGACCGCTAAAGCAAGCAAGGCTAAAAAGACACCCATTAGGGCAACGCGGGCAAGAGCCAACAGGAGGTGAAACGTACAGGCCTGACGCCGAAACAAATACGAATAGGGCCATCTGTTATCATAATAGATAAATAATAGACTGTTGCGCCGCACGGCATCTATAATCTAGTAATAAAACCCCCCATTATGGCGTAACCTCAAATTCCAAATGAGACAAATAGTGATGCAATAAAAATGGATGCTTTGCTCACTGGTAGTAATAGATAGCAGAGGAAAGAAATTATTTATTCATGAAAAAAATTAAAAAAGATTATAGGCATGCCTTTTCGACAGATATGTGTGAGTGCAGTGATAGTAATGTGTTCTGTCAATGGGATTGTCATAGCTTATTTAACTGGATTACATTCAGCCTCGCAAGGGAAGTGAGTAGAGAATTGGCCAGCGCGAGAATGTGAACCGCTGAGCAGAGAAATGTATATAAAACTAGGCAGTGTGAGAATGTAAAACGCGGCACTGAGCAGATAAAATGTATATGAAAATCAAGAGAGATTATGTAAAACTACTGTTTTGATTATTGTAACTACTCCGACCACTACCGCGTTGTGTGGGTTGAATGTAACTCTTTGCGTATCTCTAGTGGAAGAGAGACTCTGCAAAATCTATTTTTTACATGGCCAATATTTAAAACTGAAATGCCATGGCAACCAAAAACAATAAACGATATGGTTGGGAAATCGATGAATGAACAAAATGATTCATTTTGTGTAATAAATGAGTTCCCAACCAGATTTTGTTTACAAAATTGGCTATATAAAAAAAACAGACTATACATGCGACATATATTGTTTTAATGATTGTCACACAGATCCTATACTACCCATCTTAACACATGTCAGCTGAAGAGGCAGCCTAAGAGAGAATGTACTTGTGACATCCGACGGAAAACGTGTCTTTCATAGCAAATAGGAATCTGTTTATTCCGAAAGAAATACTAAATCCGTATCTATATTGATGGAAATAGGGTTGTGTTGGTCATTTTCGCGAAATATCGTAGAGATCAAAGGATTATAGTACTTTGTATGGTACACTTACCAGATATAGTACATTTATCGGGTGTTGCAGACTTACTGGGTGTAGTACATTTATCGAGCATAGGACACTTTCTCTGTATCATCAAGTCAGATCCCTTGCGGGGTAGACAGAGAGTGTAGAGTTCCAACAGGTCCTTACATATCTCTCTGGCTTTCTCCACTCTCATACTTCGTCTCATACACGCTCGCTGGTTACGGAGACTGTTGTCTTGTGCTTCAGATAAGACTATTTGGTCATGGTAAGATAGTCTAGGTCATCCCCGGTACCTGCATCCCTCCACTTTCGCATTGTATATCAATTTTGTCATTTGAAATAAAACTATATTTTAGGATTTTATCGCGGTTTATTTTTGATTTTTAAGTTCCCGACGTTTCGAGTGCTTTGCAGCACCCATGGTCACGGGAAGGACTGAGGTGTTAGACGTTCAAAAGGCATAGTTGTTCCGGGGTACCCTCAAACTTCTTAATTATTTTTGTTTTTGTTGGTCCGATCCGAAACGTCGGGAACTTAAAAATCAAAAATAAACCGCGATAAAATCCCAAAAAAATGTTTTATTTCATGTGTAATATTCGCGTAAATCGGAGTACTCAATTTTGTCATTCTTTCTTCTGACATTTACTTCACAAGTGTCCTTGCAGAGTATGATACAGTTCTTGGTACAGTACAGTTCTTGGATATAGTGCGGTTACTTGGTAAAAATACCACTAACCCCGCGGTTATCGAATTCTGCGCCATTTCTTGTTTGAAATGGCTACTGTAGAACGTAGTATATTGTGACAATGATCTTTTGGCACGGGAATGACATTGACATGAACATTTAAAAAAAATTCTCTGTTTTCAAGGAGATATTTCAACATGTGGGTTCCCATGGTTACTAATTACAAAAGGACTTGGGTAAATTTAATAGCTAATGACATCTCTGCGACTGTCATGAAATGACATTTCACTTGATGTCAGCGTTCTTTCCGATTTTGGCTGCGGGCCAAAAGAACCTTGTGGAACTCTAAGTATTACATAATAACTGAATGTATTTTAAGAACATTCACAAGTCACAGCGTCCGATGTCCCAGGTTCGTTCCTACCATAAGTTATATTTCTTTAAATGTAGTTAGCCTCTGATCTAGTTCGGAAAGAAATTAACGTTAGAAAAACCTGTTTTTATTTTTTAATCACTTTATTTAATGTTACTATTAATTTTTAAGATACTTTTTTCCCTTATTATTACCATTAGAAATAATTCTTTGACGTTGGTTATTAAATATTTCTTTTTTTTTGTAATAGAATAATCAAAATAATTAATTAAAAAAATAGGTAAATGGGTGTGACTGAACACTTGGTTGAGTTGAAAGGAAAATTATTTTGTGGATTTAATGTAATTTATTTCTTACATAGCTACAGTGGACCTGGCGTGGACCCATGTTTCACTGTGATAGTTTGTTGCGGATTTTGTCGATAATTCACTAAAACATCGTCAAAATCCGTGGGAATAAGCCACAGTTCTTCATATTAGGTCGACAGGTCTGACATATCGGTACGCGTTCTAAGGATTGGTCACACATACGATTCCTACCACTATCAGATTTCAATGGAACGTCAATGTGATCATATCTTTAAAAACATCCTCATTTCCAATTTTAAACATTATTAAAAAAAAAAATGTTTAGAATTGCGAGAATTACATTTAAAAATATCCGGTACAGATCTCTTTCCGTATAATGTAATAAAAAAAAGTTTTTTTTTATTAGTTTGTTTGTGTGTGTATATTTGTTTGAGTAGAATAATAGGTTAAATTTGTAAATGTTCCCTTTGATAATGTAATAAAAAACAATCTATTACGACGGTTCTTTCTTCCACTATGCGAAAAAAATGTAATGAGAAAAAAAATCTATTTATTTATGTATGGTCAAAGTGCCAAAAACATGCTTGAGAAAAAAATCCGCTTAAAATATTTCTGCTTTCAAAATTGTTTGTGATAACTTGTCGCAAATATTTTAATTTTATGTACAGATGCTTAAAAAGTGCATTATAGCTTCCTTTTTTTCTTTGTGATTTATTTATTGTGGCATAGGTATAAGCCGTATGAAGGCTTCCAACTGGGAAAAAACGACTTAACGTTCGCTATGAAAACGCAGTAAAATATAACTCTATACTTTCACATATCCAGACCATGAGAACATAAGACGTTTTACTGATGATTCAGTATAATAGCGTGAGTCATTTTAGTTTTTACTGTTAAATCAATTGATTTAATTTTAAATTCCCACATTGTGAAGTTTTTGGTCTGTTTATTTTTAAATAAACATTCTTAAAAATCTATACATTCTGTTCTTTCTTTATTTTCAACTTTTTAAAATATCCGTACATAACATTACTGTTCCCTTTTTCGTCGTTATAAGCGCTTTACCAAATAAAAAAAAAAACGTTTTGGAATCATTTCCCTGTAAATATACTATGATAGCATTTAGTACAAAATCGGTGGAAGAGTTTAAAAATATTATTTATAATCTATTAGTAAAGACAAAAAAAATCTCAGTTCGTCAGATTTCCATGTTGCTGAAACAAATCGTGGTACGATAGGCACGAAATGCTAAGTTATAGGAATTACTTCGATGACAAAATAATATACGTATTGAAATTTGTTAAAATATAATCTCAAACTTTTGCGGAAAACCTTAAATGTTTCTTTACCTTTTTTAAAAGCATGTTTATTTTATCACATTGGAAATGGAGTAGAAAATTCGTTTGGTGATAAACTAGATTTTATTCATCACGACCTCTCTTTCGCGATCCTTTGACGTGAGTATTAGAGCAACAATATTTGTGATGCTGAAAGTTTTGTACTAAGTACATAGTAATTGTTATTATCAATGTAATAACTATATTGCAATGATCTGTTTTTGTCGTAATTTCTATTTTGTTAACGAGTAATGCCAAAATGTAATCAAAATCAGTTGGCAAATTGGCGCCAAAAATATCTAAATGGTGAATTTTTTTTTTGAAAAGCAAAGGTAATTTATCAGCGTAGTGCCAATGCGTATTACGATTTTAATTTTCTGTCGGAAATTTTAAATTTCCCCAAATGCTTATCTCTGAGTAGCCTTTACGTCACGATATGTGGTAAAGTTTGTAAAAGTGCACTTAAAATGGATTGTACCAAAAGATTATATAATTTTATAATAAAGTGTTAGAGGTTATTATTGATGTGTCGGCGTTAAACAAATTTTGTAAGACGTTACACAGATGCCGGCCGGAGATATTGGATTGTAATAAATATACCATTTTAACATTATTATATTCGTTTTAATCTTTTATTAAAAAAAAATAGCCCCACACTAGGATGTATTCCTCTAACGTGGGTGCACACACATGAAAATTCACATACACAAATACCCAGACCGAAACAAAGTATTGTGGGTTACATGAAGATTTGTCCTGTGCGGGAATCGAATCCGCAATTATTATACAGTGGGCGGAGCGGCTTAAGCTCTTAACTACTGCGTTAAATCGTCCGTCACGTTTATTACTATGATTTTGTCTAAAGTCCGGTCAACCAGAATTTAATAAGGGAGAAGTCTTTTTGACTGATGGGCAACTATCTTTTTGTCGACCCTTCTATGCTAATATTGTAGAAAGAAAAGATTTGTTTGTTTTTTTGCAATCGATAAACCCTGAAACTAATGAGCCGATTTTAATAATTCTATGACTATTAGAAAGCTACATTATCCAGAAGTAACTAGACCCGGTAGGTGGCGCTGTCGTCGACCGGGTGCGAAGCCGTGGAAAGTGCCTAGGTACTTATTTATACCTATTCAATAAAAATTGACGATCGATGATATAATGTTATGTAATGATAAATATGTATTTGTATCTAATCGTGGGCTGTTCAAAATCATTTTGGCAAACTGGGCGATTAGGTTATTACATTTATTAAAGTGTTCTACCTGTAACTACCTCTTCTGGGATAATCGTCGTGATGGATTGTGAAGAACTTTTGCGCTCAGAATAGGTGTTCAGAATGTCTCCGACATCTCCAATGAGACGTGGTCGTAACTATACACAATATACAAATGAGATGGATATGAGGATCATGCTAAAAATTGGTTATTTATTCGTGAGTCAAAATACCATTTTAGGAAAAGAAAATTAATGTGGGGAGTTTACCATGAATTTATTACTTATTAATGTCAAAATATTGCTAGAGAAAATTGAACTCTTACAGACATAACACTGAATTTTCTATGATTTAAACAACTCGAGAAACCATGACACCATGTTGAGTAAGAGCAATAACCTAGAGCCCGGTATATGGCAAAAGGCTGGCACCCTATAACATGGGACCTAACGTCGTCGGCCAAAACTGAGTGTACTCATTACACCTCTGCCACCCCTCCTTGGGGTGTATAGGCGTGATGGTGTGTTGAAAATATGTACAGTCAGCAAGAAAATGGGCAATTTACTCAAAATATTTGAATACTACTCATTGAAAATGTGGCATATGCGTAAAAAGTAAGTAAAACGGCAATAAACAGTGCCCGAGAATTATATGTTACTTATATGTCAACAAGTCCATATTCGTACTAATGTTTGGTCACCCTACTTAGAAAGAGACGTAGGGCTTTAAGTAACTACCCGTTTAGGGTAATATATCCATGGGGAGTTTTCAAAAATATAGTACTAAAGGAGAATCTACTCTACTGCTTGAAGTACAAAGGGAGTATATGCGCGGGGAATGGCGGCAACGGCATAGTTTATTAACCGGGTATCAGATTGGCGTATAAATACAAATACCATACTTTTATTTTGAAACTTTCCATGTCACCTACTATATTCATCACTCTTTATTCCGTGATATCATAGTTCTGTGTAAATTATTACAACATTAAAGATTATAGCATATTGCTGATCGAGTTTGATCAATGATCACACTATACAAACGTGATGAAGGAAGATTCACCAGCCAGGTACATAATAAAAGTGTATCTGAACTATATCCACCATCTATCTATCTATATCATCACGCCCGATCCCTTGCGATGTAGGCAGAGAGTAAAGAATTCCAACAAGTTCTTTCCTTACATACCTTTCTAGCTTCCTCCACTCGGTATTACCCACCATCGATCGGTGTATGCACAAAAGGATGGGTATTTGCATCTTTTATTATCCCAACAACCTTATTTTGCCAAAATTATCATAGATAGTCCTTTAGGGGGTGCGCCTAATGCCATAACAGTGAAAATATATTGTTGACCGTTCTAGATGTTTATGATTATTCTGCAACTTCAATAAATTAAGCTAGACTTGGATTTTTTTAAGGCTTGCTTAGCTGCTTAATATTAAATATTATTCCGATCAAGGAACTTATAAACTTATAAGTTCCTTGATTCCGATCAAAGATTCCGATACCATTACATAAAGAAATAACAATGTAGTCTTTGGGTGACCATAAACAATATAGAATACTGTTGCTGACAGTGAAGGTGAGACTTGCTACACTAAATAATTAATTATGATGTGGTAATATAGTGAGTATTTTTAATCACTTTCGAAAACTGAGATTTTAATGCATATTGTACAGTAAGAGTGAAAAAAAATCGGACATATATAAAATAAATATTTTCTGATTTTTTAAACAGAAACCTTGGTATATACTATGGTACCTATACTCTTTGACAGTCAGTAAAAATTGGTCTTATGTTAGTAAATGGCATGAACAGTGATATGAGTGTTTCCGATCTATGTGTAAATCTTATTAATACGTAATACTGGTGTTTATTAAAGTGTATAGTGAAAAGGCGTGCGTTTTGGTGAATTCAAGTGTGAGTGGTAGGTTATGGGAAATGCAGTGTTGGCAACTCCAAAAATGGCACTGTGGCAGACGTCAGACGATGTCGAGTGTTAGAAAAATAATTAATTTCGCGACGTTTTGTGCTAATAATTATGTGAATGATGAGATGAAAGTGTAGATAAATGTTAGTTTAGTGCTCAATAGTGATTATGGCGCATAGTGGTGGTGTTTTAAGTTCGGATATATCGCGTAGGAATCCACAAGATGAGTATGAACTCATACAGAGAATTGGCTCGGGCACCTATGGTGATGTATACAAGGTAGGGGGCCTTTCTAAAATACAATTTTATTATATTACCGACGTTAAACGATACCGTACTAATCAAACATATTACCTAAATATACACTTGATTGAAAAAAATTCGTTCATAGATAAAAAAAATCGCGTTTCAATATTATAAAAAAAAATGTGTCATATTTCATACTTATTATGTAGTTAATTGCTCGTAATAATGTTCTTTATTGATATAAAACACGTGTATACAATGACCTTGAGTGCAGGACAAGTTTGGTTTACTAATTACTGTGAACACACCCATAGGAATAGTATTATTCAAAACACAACACAACTCTTTGTCTTTCTGTATTCTGTGTTTAAAACCTACTATTGGTTATTACATGTGATTATGTAAATCAGATGAAGTTAAAAACATTACAGCATGTTACCAATATTTATTGTTTTTACCATGTTTTCTTTGTAGTGTCCTGATTATGGGTACACCTGAAAAATTACTCCTTATTGACAATTTAAGGCTTCATTTCGAGGTTGGATATTCATATCGCAATCATGGAAGGATATAACAAAGATGGGTAGATGATGTAGTTAACTGGCTTGACTGTTAACGATTTTATTTGCCTACGTTTGCTACAGAACGTAAATTTTATCCTCTATATTTCGTTAGAACATTGTCTTTGTGAACAATTTAGTGTTGGCCCACAATAAACCAATAATGCAATCAACTACTGCAACATACAGATATGTATGTTGTCCGAGACAAGGAATTACGTGCATAGGTAGGATTTGGCCAAGATTTGCTCAAGATGGGAGAGGAGATCAAGAGGCTTAAAAGGGGAGATTATGCCCTGTAGAGGGTGGAATGAGCTGGCAGTGATACTGATGATTATATTAGTGATTAATGCTGCAATTTCTAATAATAAAATGGTCTACATCATGACACTAATTCCTCCACACTGTAGGCAGAGGTTAGAAATGATGGCTTGTTCCAATGGTTATAACAGTTTCAAGTTGCTCTGCCTAATGGAATGAGTAATTGCTGGTTCATTCCCTGCATGGGATAATTTTTTTTTTTGTAAAAGCACCCACAACACAGGAATAATTTCTAGTACAGAGCTATTGTAATTTTCCAACAGGTTCTTTTTCTGACCTCTGTAAGTTTCTCCAGACTTGTTTATATGTATTTTCAGCTTAATTTTCAGTGTCTAATCATATGACGTTTAAAATATATATATATATTTTTTTAAACGTCATATGATTAGACACTAATCATATGACGTTTGTATTATATTATTTAGCCACAAAACCATACTAAAATTATAAATTTGTACAGATTTTCATGAAATTTGGTGAGGACATAAGTTTTATTCATGGGAACATTTAATTTTATGGCATGGCTCCATGGCTTCTATCCAGGCTAAGTTTGTCTCAAAAAAATTAAGGATTAAGGAACTTCAATAATATGGATGAAGTTGCAGGTACCACTAGTACATATTACATATAATGTAAATAAATATACCAAGAGTTGACTTTAATAAATGCATGGACTATATATAACCTTAGTATCTCAATGAGGATAAATTTGATAGGAAACAAATGTACTGTTACCAATAATAAGTGTAAAGAAATGAATATTTCTTTTTACCTTATACAACAGCCATAATTAGTTGTGATGTACATGTATCATCACTCCAAATCTCTTACAGAGTAGACAGAGAGTACAGAGTTCCAACAGGCTCTTTCCTTACAGACGTTTTTGACTTCCTCCACTGTCCACTTTCTATCTCCCTCTTCATTTTCTCCGCTCTCCATAAATATATATAAATGTGAGAGTTTGTGAGGATGCATTCATTTTGTTGATGAAAGTTGTTGGTAGCTCACTAGCTTAAAAGCTAGTGAGCTACCAACAACTTTCATTTCATTTCATTTATTCTTTCTTTTATTTCAGAAAAAAATATAATTTCAGCTTCAAATAAAGGTACTTATAATTCATAAACATACAAAATAAATTAATCACAGCCTCGGTAATCCCTGAGGCTGTGATTCATTTATTTTTTATGTTTATGAATTATAAATACCTTCATTTGAAGCCGAAATTATATTTTTACTGAAATATAATGTAGCCTATATTACTTCTGGATAATGTAGCTTTGTAATGGTGAAAGAATGATTAAAATTCATTCAATAGTTTTAGAGTTTATCAATTACAAACAAACAAATCTTTCCTGTTAACCATATAGACTATATTAAGAACCATATATTAAGAAAAACATATAGGCTACAATTAATATAGATACATATATAGATACATATGCAGACAAAGTTACGGACAGCAGTTAGTCATACAAATATTTTAACATGAAGTTTGTGAGGACGGATGTTCTTACTCTTCCACGCAAAAACTACTAAATGGATTTTGATGAAATCTTCATTAATATTGGTGGTACATCACTATATCACCAAAGTCTGGCACAACAGCTTGATCTACAAGCTCTACCAATTGGTTGTGCCGGACAGACTCATGCTCCTCCTCATCCTACGAGACTTCTTGTCGAATCGCGCCTTCCGTTATCGCGTCGAAATGACGCACTCCACTTCCCACTCCATCAGTGCTGGAGTCCCACAGGGCTCAGTTCTCTCTCCGCTCCTGTTTAGCCTTTACACGAACGACATTCCTCGTTCGAGTAAGGCGCATCTAGCCCTATTCGCGGATGATACCGCTCTCTACTTCTCGCGTAGGAATAAGGGTTTCATTACCAGAAACCTTCAGGCATCCGCCAATTCCCTAGGGAATTGGTTCAGGAAGTGGCGTATTGAGGTGAACCCGGACAAGAGCGCTGCGGTGTTCTTCTCCAGAGGTGCCACCCCGCGCCACTTCCTGCGCCGTCCTAGAAGTAATCTCAGCCAAGTGACCATGTTCGACCGACCCATTCCCTGGGTCAAAGAGGTCAAATATCTAGGGGTCACCCTAAACAGTACCATGTCCTTCGGCCCGCACATCAAGCGGGTCCGTCACCGAGCATCATTTGTGCTCGGTCGTCTCCATTCGTTAATCTGCAAGCGGAGTAAAATGACCCTTAGAAATAAGGTGACACTTTACAATACTTGCGTTCGACCCATCATGACTTATGCGTGTGTTGTGTTCGGGCATTCGGCCCCCTCTCACATCGATAAACTCCAAGTGGTTCAAAACCGCTTCCTCCGTAAAGCCGTAGGAGCCCCCTGGTTCGTACGGAACGTCGACCTCCATTCCGATCTAGGTCTCGAACCTATTCGCGCCTTTATTAAAAAGGCGTCAACACGTCACTTCGCGAACGCATCTACCCATGCGAATCCGTTAATCGTAGCCACCGCCGACTACGATCTCCCCCCCGACCCCTGCCGCCACCACCGGCCGCGACATGTTCTCACCGACCCCCCCGATGCTTTGTCATCCCTTCTTTCCGCTCAGAATACGGGCGACGACGACGACGTAGTAGTAGATCCCCTCCCATAGCCGGCGGTTGACCGGTGCGCTTAGTAGTGCACCCGTCCCCCTACAGCGACTGTCCCAACCGAGGGCGCCTTTAAATCCGGTGAAGCTGTAAAGGCCTCGCGGCCAACAGCGTACATCATTCACACACACACTAAACCGAGCGCCCTCGTGTATGTCGCCTCTTGCCCTTCTGGCTGGCTAGAGCGTAGTGGTTGCACGTTCGCCTTTAAGTCCGGTGAAGCTGTAAAGGCCTCGCGGCCAACAGCGTACATCATTCACACACACACACTATATCACATAGGCTCTAGTGCAGCATTTCCCATATGGTGGGTCGCGAAAATAAAATACCAGGTCACAACATTGTCTCAATTATACTCATTCAAACATACATAGTTAAAAACAAACAGCTTCATACATCCCACTTAAATATGACATTATTATGATTGATTATTGTTAAAAGGTAGCATTTTTTTTTACTTTAATACTTATTCCTATTGTGTGACAATTGAAATTTGTATTTTTTTATTTATCCTATATGCACAAGCAGGGTTAAAAAACTTGTGGTGGGTCATGATGGGAAAACATTAAAATAACTCGGCCAGGGCATAATAAAGTTTCAGAAACGCTGCACTAATGTATAAATAAATATATTACAAAATAATAGTGTATGCAGAGGCTATCTATATTGATATTATAAAGGTAAAGGTGTGATTTGTTTTTTTTTTTAATTTGAACATGCTAATCTTTGAAACTTCCCTGCCTGATTTTATAAATTCTTTTTGCATTTTAGAGCATGATTATTGAGAAAGTTATTAGGCTATTTAATCACACTACAAACCTTAGGAGCCGAGCAAACTGATTTCTTTTAAATTAAAGAGAAGGTGAAACCACGGAGCACAGCTAGTAATGTAAAAATATATTAGAAAATAATGGCATATGCAGTCCCAGGTTACAGCTAGTTTTAAATAAAACACAAATTATTATAGAAATTCATCCAGTGGCCAATAGTCTTTTGAACAATCAATTGTTGAGTACAATAGTAGGAAATGTGCAGATTTGGAAAATGGTTACACTTGCCATTGGTTTTCGCGTGTCGCCATGTTGTTAATTCTATGAAAAAAAGAAAATATTAGTGATCTATCTTTATTATCACGCCAGATCACTTGCGGGGTAGGCACAGAGTGCAGAGTTCCAACAGGTTCTTTCATTACAGACCTCTTTGGATTCCTCCACTCCTAGTGTTAGTGACGTACAAAGAAGAAAGAAAAACGTTTATTGACACAAATAATATAAAATAAAAATTAAATGTGGCACTGAAATCGTATATACTCAGCATAATGCGGAGGCAACTCAAGTGCCACGACGGTGGTCTTCCTTGTATACCAGTTCAAATTGAGAGCCTAACTGCGCGCAATTACAATACAAGGAAAAAAATACAAACAATTTATCAGAGTAAATGTAGATGTAGTTGTTGAATACTAATGTGGAAAATAAAGTATAGTACGAATAATTAATAAGAACAACAGTAAACAATAAAAATAACAAAATAGAGTTAAGTTGATCCGAAGAAGATTTAGGTACACGGCTTGAAGAAAAACAGCTATGGAATTAATTGTTGGTGTAAAAGATGCTCTTTTAAATAGGTTTTAAATTGAACTATAATTCCTGATTGGTGGTGGAAGATTATTCCAACATTTCGTGGCTAGATAACGAAAGCTGCCACGAAAAGCATCCGTGTAATGTCTAGGGCAAACTGGGCGAGATATCAGCCGTACTTCACGTTCTGAAAACTTAATTTTCTCGTAAAAATAAGGAGGCATTTTTTTCCGTACAATCCCAAATAGCAAACAAGCGAAATGGAAGTCACGTCGAGATTTAATAGTCAGAAGTTTATTATTATTGAGGTGGGGAGTGATGTGAGCTCTAGGAGGTATTGGGAAACAATAACGAACACATGAATTTTGATCTCGTTGAATCAATCTCTTAGTTTGGCTAAGAAGACATTTACCATAAACTATATCAGCGTAATTGAGCTTTGATATTACTAAACTCTCACACAAATTGACACTTACGTCAACATTCAGGTATTTATGTACTTGTTATAGAACCTTCAATCTATAGAAACAATTTTTAACTACCTCTACCACATGATTATGAAATCTCAGTCTGCCATCCATTAAAACACCCAGATTTCGAGCCTCAGTTACCTGCTCCATAATCTTATCATTGATTTTTACCTCAGGGACACAACTATTAATTTTATTAATTTGAATTTTAAATCCTAGCACATATACTTAGTTTTGGGTGGATTTTAAACTAGCCTATTATTATTGGACCACTCAGATATACAATTCAAATCCTGATTAAGTCGGCTCACTGCCAGTGAAGATTCATGGGGTTTGAAGTATGTATAAATCTGAAGGTCATCTGCTTAAAATTGATAATTACAATAATGTCTAGAGTTAACAATATCAGAACTATATAGAATAAATAGGATAGGACCCAATATGGAGGCTTGTGGAACGCCGCGAGCAACAAAGGAGGGCTTCGAAACTGATCTTGTACCTGCCTTATTATTAATTTCAACCTGTTGAAAGCGACCACTGAGGTAACTAGAGAACCATCTCAAAGCAGTGCTATCGAATCCATAATATGCAAGTTTAGAAATAAGTTAAATATGGTTGATGGTATCAAAAGCATGTGAAAAATCTAATAAAACAAATATAGATCTCTCTACTGTATTAACTTCAGCGAGAACATTATCAACGACATTGAGCAGAGCTGCTGTAACTGTACTGCGACCTACATGAAATCCTGATTGCATAGGTGGTAAAATATTGTTATCATTTAAAAATCGTGCCAGTTGTAAGCATATGATTTTCTCAATTATATTTAAATAGAATGATCACAAGGTGAGAATGAGACGAACTATGAGAGTGGAGGAAGCCAGAGAGAAGGAAAGAACCTGTTGGAACTCTGTACTCTCTGCTTCCCTGCAAGGAATCTGGCGGGATGATATAGGTAGATAAATAGATTACAAAGTACGATATCAACATAAGTAGATTAACATCCTCAGTTTTCCAATTCGTTTTTACGCCATTATTTTGCATCAAATCCATTGTTTTTGTTAATATAAATATATTTCAATATGCTGCCAATAATTTTGGCTTGGCTTAGACAATGTTTACCAAATGCTTCTAAAGCAAGTGTATAACCGGTTTCAAAAATTGACATTGTTTAGTTAACTGTACCAGGGTTTGAGTGCTAGGTCGGTTGAAGCGTCGTTTTTCTATAGAAAAATTCTCAATAGCATTCTGAAGTCGGACAGTCTGGATTTTTCTGTGGAAAAATTGGCTATAGTATTCCTGAGTCTGGAATTGTGCCCGATATAAAGTCAATATATATATTGGGACTTATGATTGTTGGCATAATGTAGATAGGCGTACACAGTACACGTCGGCCGAGGTGGCCGACGTGTGTGCTTGGGGAATATAGGCGTTTCGGTGTTTACATAGAATGTACTTAATTAAAGTTTATCCAATAAATTTTTAAAACTTTTTTTTACTCAACATAAAAACGTCGATTTCTTGCTAACAGAATTTTCATTTCGATTTCGTCGGAAATGCATACCTTCATATTACAATAGTTATAGATTGCAATCATAACTGAAGCATCTAAAAATAGTGATGGTTAGTTCACAAAGTTTTAAAGTTTGATTGGAAGAGACTATAGTTAATTTTTTCATTTCTCTATCTATCTTTCTATATCATCACGCCAGATCCCCTGCAGGTTCTTTCGTTTCAAATTTTTTCGATTATAGTGTAGTGGTATGAATATAGGCTATTAAGCGCACTGCATGTAGTCACGAGTTCGATTCCCGCATCGAACAATTTTTTTTGCAAAACCCATTTCAATGTAGGAAAAGTTAGACAACAGTGCTGGCCGGATCTCATAGCTTGACAATAAAAAATCGTCTGAAAAAATTATCAACAGAATGACATAGAAAAAAAAAACTAATTGTACTTCAATAATAGATCAAAATCTCTAACAAGGCCGTAGACACCTGTTGACTGGCGAGAACCGAACCGAAACAAGTCTAATTTGTGTGACTCACGCACTGAATCATCGGGGTGGCTAGTTCGCAACATTATCTGTTGCGTTATTTGAACTTGACCCGTTGGTCTAGTGGTGATTAATGCGCGTAGCGATCACGAGATCCTGGGTTCGAATCCTAGGTCGGACGAAAAGTAATTATTCGATAGACAAAATTCTGGAGTCTGGCCATTGTAACAGACACCATGTCTGTTACAATGGCAATAGGTTTGTCCTCTATTACAGTAGACTTAACATCGTTGACAAAAAGTGGGTGAACACAGTACACCTCTGCCACCCCCGCTTGGGGAATATAGGCGTGTCGGTGTTTTCAACTTGACTCATGAACATTTGGAGAAGCAACTTGACGGATAGCTTTGTCCAGTGGTATTTTTTCTTTCCTTTTTATTTTTAAAAGACGTCGCCCCACTCTTGGATTTATTCCTGTGTCGTGGATGCGTTTACAAACATGAAAGGTCACACACACAAATACCCAGACCGAAACAAATAATTGTGGGTCGCACGAAGATTTGTCCCGTGCGGGAATCGAACCCGCTACTATTCGACCAGTGGGTGGAGCGGCTTGAGCACTTAACCACTGCGCCAAAACGTCCGTCGTGGTTAAAAGCAAAATCGCTCCGCGCACTGGCTTGAATAGTCCCCTGTTCGATCCCCGCCCGAGACAAATTTTTGTTTCGGTTTGGGTGTTTGTGTATACATGTAAAATTCATGTTTGTAAACATACCGACGGTAGGAGTAACGAAGTAATTCCCGGGGAGAGTACGTTTCATTTAAAAAAATACTGATACCGCAATCGAACCCTGCAAATCGCCATATCGCGATATAGTCACGATGCAATCGCAAGATGGCCAATCGCCGCCGATGCTAAAAGTATCGTGTGCTTTACACCTCAGACCTACGGGACCGCGGTGTTCTTAGCTATCACCAAAATTAAACAAAGTTCGGCTCGGTCAGTCTATTCCTGATAATTCCTTTTTGTAACTACCTACTCTTTCTATTGAATTCCTCTTTTGTATCTAACCAAGCTTTTGAAGAGTGTGTTTATCTATCAAAAAATGTTTACTGGTCGTTCGGAATTTTGGTATTAGGCCTGGTATAGTGGCAAAAGCCTCGGTGTACACCAAGGATTCCCAATCTTTTTGGGCAAGAGACCCCTTTTCCAATATGAACTGATATCTCAGACCCCCATGGCTATGGGGATTTTTAAAGTAATTTGGCTAAATTACTTTAAAAATCCTATCTGTAGTTTTTTTTTCTATTGATACAAAATACTTACCAATTTAAAAACTTTGCCGTTGGTTAAGTGAGTAAAGTACAACAATGATACTTCCTACTAAAACATTAGTAATTCTTATAACAAATTGGTACACGTAACACAGCCTATACAGTATCTTGAAAGTTTCAAATAAGAACTTGTGTTAATTAATAGGGGTCGATTTTTAGACCTCGTCGACCCCCAAAATCAGTTTTCGTTTATGTCGACGCCCTGAGAAACGGATATCGACCCCTTGGGGTTTGACTTTGAGAATCCCTGGTGTACACATTACGCCTTTGCCATCCCCGCTTGGGGAATATAGGCGGAATGGTAAATACATTTTTTGTAGCCAGTTGTGATACGTAATTATGAATCGTGCTAATATGTTAAATGTGAAATGTTGATGTTTGTTACTCAATCACGCAAAAACGGCTGAACGTATTTGGATGAAATTTGGCTGCCAGTTAGATTATACCTGGATAATTCATCATCTCAGCCCATACTTGTCCACTGTTGAACATAGGCCTCCCCAAAGGGGGGATTTGCCATACTCGCCACGCTTGGCAGGCGGGTTGGCGAGCGCAGTTTTTGATCGCAGAAGTGTTAAGAGAACGCTGCTGCCCATTCCCTAGTTTTCCCTTAGTCGCCTTGTACGACACCCGATGGGATGAGATGGGTTGGTCCTATTCTAAGCCGGGAACCACGCGGCTAGCCGGGAACCACGCGGATAATTTATATAGGATATTTTTAGTGGAAGGATGCAGGCACCGGGGAAGACCTAGACTATTAAGATACAGGTTCTTTCCTTACATACCCCACTGGCTTTTTCCACTCTCATAGTTCGTCTCATACACGCTTGCCGGTTACGGAGCCTCTTGACTTGTCCTTCAGATAAGACACGGTCTATTTGGTCATGGCTTCCAGAGGGGTATGTAAGGAAAGAACCTGTTGGAACTCCGTACTCCTCAAGAAATCTGGCGTAATGATATAGTTTTATCTCGGAAAAATGTTACGTCTTGTAATCAGTTCCAAAAAAAGAAACAGTGGCACTCCGGGAGTGCCGATAGAAGTGAAAACTTGAACAATAACGTGTGTTTTTTTTTGTATTGTCAGGAAATATTTTTTGAATTTTTGAAGTAAAAACCTCTTTAGGCGCGTTGGGTATTTTTTGTGATGGGAAAAAACAATTGAACTCGCGACACTGTTACCGTTACCGACACCTCTGTATATAAGTATGTACATATATTGTGTATGTACGTACATAGATACACATGCACGTTGGCATTTATTGAGATGGGAAAAAACAATTGAACTCACGACACTGTTACCGTTACCGACACCTCTGTATAGTATAAGTATGTACATATATTGTGTATGTACGTACATAGTTACACATGCACGATGGCATTTTTTGAGATGGGAAAAAAACCATTGAACTCGCGGTACTATTACCGTTACCGACACCTCTGTATATAAAAGAATTCAAAAAATATTTCCTGACGATTCAAAAAATACACACGTAATTGTTCAAGTTTTCACTTCTGTTGGCACTCCCGGAGTGCCACTGTGTGTGTTTTTTTATATACAGAGGTGTCGGTAACGGTAAGAGTGTCGCGAGTTCAATTGTTTTTTCACATCTCAAAAAATGCCCAACGCGCCTAAAGAAGTGTTCACTTCAAAAATACTAGTTACAAATATTCAGTTTTACGAAGGTCTTTTTCGGAATGCACCATTATTACCTTATCTAAAACGTGTATGCGTCGAATTGTAACCGAGCCAATGTATTCGGATTATCTAAATCCACCCGCTGATAATCTTATTATGTTGTTTACGAAATTAGCATTCTTATCTAGAATTCCACGTTGGTGGTGGATTGACTGCCTCGTTGGTCTGGTGGCAAAGCACATCGCTTTGTGATCACGAGCTCCTGGTTCCAAATCCTAGGTCGGACAAATGTAGTTTTTCTAACGAAAAATTCCCAGTATGAGTCCGGAGTCTGGAATTGTGCCCGGTATATGGCAATAGGCCCGCCCCCTATTACATGGGACCTAACATCGTCGGTGAAACGTGGGTGTAGTCAGTACACCTCTGCCACCCCCGCTTGGGGAATATAGGGGTGACGGTGTTTTCTAGAATATTTTTTTATGAGAAACTATATATACATTTTTTAATAGCCTATCCTGTGTCCCACTGCAGGGCAAAGGCCTCCCCTTGACGGCTCCACATAGATCGATCCATGTCTCTCCCGCAAAAGTGTCCAAGTCGTCACGCCATCTTCATCTCGGTCGACCACGACACCTGTGACCGTCTTCAGGGATCCATACTGAGACGATGTTTGCCCACCTTTGCGGGTCCATATACACGACATGTCTCGCCAAATCTTACTCCAGCCCTGCCTACTTTAAATAATAAAAAAACCCGTAACGCCTATATTCCCCAAGCGGGAGTTGCAGAGGTGTTCTGTGTACACCTACTTTTTCCTGATGTTGTTAGGTCCCATAGGAGGCGAGCCCATTTTCTATTCTTTTAAAAATCGTAGCCCTACATAATACATTATTCCTGTGTCGTAGATGCTTTTACCAACATGAAATTCACATATCTACACAAACATCCATACCTAAACAAATATTTGTCCCGTGCGGCGAACCCGCGACCACACGATCCAGTAGACGGAACGGCTTAAGCTTTTAATCACTGGGGCTAAGTCGTCGTCCCCAACATGTGGTGCTTTAGAACTAGGCTTGCGACGGAACGGATGGTTTCTTCTCGTTCTCTCAAATAAGTGATAGAACTTGTTAGAATCATTAAGTTCAGAGTTCAAATCTCAGCTCGTATCGTTGGGGTTTTGCAACCAACGTGCTAACGTCGACTCATCGTGGTAATCAATCTTCTCACTATCCGATTAAAAAAATAAAAACTGAAGTGATGTGCCCGAAGATTAGTGTGTGTGTGAGTGATCTACGCTGTTTGCTGCGGGGCCTTTACAGCGTCACCGGACAAGGAGGCGAGCGTGCAACCACTACGCTCGGGCCAGCAGGGCGAGGGGGCATCTAGCTCATAGGTGCCTTATGGAGGAACGGCCTCGGCTTGGGCAGTCGCTATGGGGAAGGGCATATACTAGGTGTTTAGCTGTGGTGCTCTGCACCGGCCGGCGGGCAAGGGATTCTTCGACCTCGCCGGCTAGGTCGGTGTCTGATAAGATCCTCCCTTGTTCTTTGCAAAAAGTGATAGCCTAGTTGTTAGAATACTCGTCCTGTATCCTTGGGTTTTTGAAACCAACGTGCTAACGGTAAAGGGGCAGATCGTGTGGAAATCAATCTTTACACTGCTGGCCAAAGGCGTTCTCTCAATATATCTATTCAAATTCTCTTGATATTCTTTTTTTATTCATTTCTGTTGTGTTGGGATCAAAACCTCTACATGATCAAACCGCAAACAAAATATGGGTGTACCTCTGCCTAACCCCTTATGCTTAAGCGAAGTGCAATCTCTGTAAGGAAGAAATATCCCTACCAAATCCCTTTGTTTCACCTGCTGAGAGTCTCCCGCCTGACATAAATTACCATAGCCGGTCCGGAAATCTTTAAAAAGACTTCGGACCCAGGTCGGCCGGAGTAAGGAAAACATGTTCAGGTGGAGATTCCCAGACGGTGCTAATTCAGGGTGGTGGTTTGTACGGCGTAACCCAAACGATGTCCCACCTTATATCGTGCTCCGCATCCCCTAACACGAGTACGCAGGAGGATTTGCTGGCTGCCTCCGACAATGCAGTCAATGTGGCCGTATTCTGGGCTGCTTCTATATAACTCATAATTGACGGACGATTTAGCGCAGTGGTTAAGAGTTAAGCTAAGAGTTAAGCCGCTCCGCCCAGTGCGTCTAATAGTCGCGGGTTCGATTCCCGCACGGGACAAATCTTTTTATGATCCACAGTTATTTGTTCCGGTCCGGGTATTTGTGTATGAATTTTCATGTTTGTAAACACCCCCACGACACAGAAATAATTCCTAGGGTGAGGCTAGGTTTTTAAAAAAAAAAAACTAGCATGTTTGTCATCGTAACGCAGAAGAAGACCCCTTATTTATATTGCCAATGATTGAAAATACCTTCCACTGTCTTGTCGTTATAAACAATGAATTACAAATAGTACCTCATTGCAATCAAAACGCAATATCCAGGAAACTTCGTCGTAACAGATTCCTTGCATTATGATTGCTAATCGCCGCGCCTTCTCAGGATGTGGCCTATTTTACGGTGGCTGACACCAGTGTCACAATATCACGTACCTTCTATCACGACCGTTATTCTAGAAGAGGTTAACAGGACAGTCCCATTGAACAAAGTTACATATGCCAAACAAAATAAATGGCATTGGGAACTTTCGTGTCCATCGATAAAGTTATGCCAAATATAAATACTGCATTATAGGACTTTGTTCGTTGGAAACGTCGAGACGAGACCTGATCCCCCGACCCCTGCCGCCCCCGCCACCGCCGGCCGCGACATGTTCTCACCGATCCACTCGATGCTTTGTCATCCCTTCTTTCCGCTCTGAATACGGGCGACGACGACGACGAAGTCATAGATCCCCTCCCCTAGCCGGCGGTTGACCGGTGCACTTAGTAGTGCACCCCCTCACCCTGCAGCGACTGTCCCAACCGAAGCCGCCTCTTCAAGGTGCCCTTGAGTATGTCGCCTCTTGCCCTTCTGACTCGAGCGTAGTGGTTGCACGCTCGCCCTTAAGTCCGGTGAAGCTGTAAAAGCCTCGCGGCCAACAGCGTACATCACTCACACACACACACACACACACACACGAGACCTGACTTTGTCGGCGAATTTTTCTTTATGAATGAAGCCACTAATTGGGAATTATTCCTGTATCGGATATCCTTTCTGATACATTCGAAAGACAGTTTTTACGGCCATTGTCATTTGGGATTATTTAACAAGTCGACATCGCTCAAAATCGCCCCACTTCGCGCGACATCTTGTTACGCGAATTATTCGTCGCTTACAATATGTCGTGCTGCCTTATAAAAACGCAGCCACACTCTAGGAATTATTTTATTTTATTTTTATTGAAACAACATAATGACAACGTAACACTTAGTTCTACCCCCCCCCCCGACCCCTGCCGCCACCGCCGGCCGCGACATGTTCTCTCCGATCCCCCCGATGCTTTGTCATCCATTCTTTCTGCTCAGAATACGGGCGACGACGATGTAGTCGTAGATCCCCTCCCATAGCCGGCGGTTGACCGGTGCACTTAGTTGTGCACCCCGTCCCCCCACAGCGACTGTCCCAACCGAAGCCGCCTATTCAAGGCGCCCTCGAGTATGTCGCCTCTTGCCCTTCTGGCTCGAGCGTAGTGGTTGCACGCTCGCCCTTATGTCCGGTGAAGCTGTAAAGGCCTCGCGGCCAACAGCGTACATCACTCACACTCACACACACACGAGATCTGACTTTGTCGGCGATTTTTTCTTTATGAATGAAGCTACAAATTGGGAATTATTCCTGTATCGGATATCCTTTCTGATACATTCGAAAGACAGTTTTTGCGGCCAATGTCATTTAGATTATTTAACAACGACGTTAACGACGTCGCTCAAAATCGCCCCACTTCGCGCGACGTCTTGTCACGCAACTTATTTGTCGCTTACAATATGTCGTGCTGCTTCATAAAAACGTAGCCACACTAGGAATTATTTTATTTTTATTGACACACAAGACTACTTTTTATTGACACAGATAACAATAAAAACATAACACTTAGTTCTAAAGTAATGGTATAGATCTGGATTGTATCCAAAACATGTGCATTCAGCTAATTATAATTAAGTAACTAACGACAAACAAAAAAAATAAGAAAGACGTAAACACATTATCCAAGAAGAAACACAGGACCAGGTACACATCTAATAACATAAAAACACAATAACTATAAGGATGGGTCACATAATATTACAGAGCATGACATTATGTAGCATACATGCTCTAGGAAATGAATGAAATGCCCAAAATCGCCAGAAGATGTATGAAATAAATTTCATTTCGAACAGCAACCGGAAGGGTGTAAAATTTAAGATGTCGGTAGATTACAGTAGATTAAAAAAGTGTCGGGGGGGTATGCTATCCTAGTTTTTTTTAGTAGTAATGTAGCTGTTGTGGGTAACCTCGGGCATCGCGCCCGCCGGTCGTTGCCGTGCAACGCTCGCTTCTCTCGTTTGGTTCACCAACCTTCAATCAATCAGCCTATCGCAGTCCACTGCTGGACATAGGCCTCTCCTAACACGCGCCATTGCACACGGTCCTCCGCCTTCCGCATCCAGTCTGTCCCAGCGACCTTTTTGAGGTCGTCGGTCCATCTAGCTGGGGGCCGTCCTACCTTACGCTTACCAAGTCGCGGTCTCCACTCTAGGACACGCTTGCTCCATCGGCCGTCGGTCCTTCTGCAGATGTGACCAGCCCATTGCCACTTTAGCTTACTGAGTCTGCGAGCTATGTCGGTAACTTTGGTTCTTTGTCGGAGTACCTCGTTACGAATTTTATCCTTCAAAGACCAACCTTACGGGGACCAAATATGTCAATATCTTCACATTAAGTTTTGTAATGTCGTACCAGCTGCCGTAACGGAGAACACAGCGTTAGTGTAACAGGTCACCGTATCGTAAACTATACTTGCGAGCTCTGCGCCTGTTTTACAGTTCAAGGGACCACATATGTATATCAGTTTTTTGTGTCTCATGTCGCGCAATAACACTCCACTTCACGTGACATCACCAGCAACACGTGTCGCGGGACATCTGTTCCTTAATAAATCATCATCATCATCAGCCCGTATCGGTCCACTGCTGGACATAGGCCTCTCCCAAGGCATGCCATTAGGCCCGGTCTTCGGCTCTTCTTCTCCAACCGCTGCCAGCTACCCAGCGCATATCGTCGTTCTACCTAGCTACAGGGCGTCCCACACTACGTTTTCCGAGACGCAGTCTCCACTCAAGAACAGGTTTACTCCAACGGTTATCGGTCCTTCGGCAAATATGGCCAGCCCACTGCCACTTTAGCGAGCTGATCCTAAGAGCTATGTCGATGACCTTGGTTCTCTGTTGAATCATCTCATTCCGGGTTTGATCCTTCAGAGAAACTCCGAGTATAGCTCTCTCAAAAGCCCACTGCGCAACTCTCATTTAGTGGACTAGACTCACCGTAAGTGTCCACGTCTCGGCTCCGTATGTCATCGATAAATACGAGGTTTTAATATAATTTAGCATTTGGAATGGCAACACATTCGATCGGAAAGGCTGTTCTAGAACAATTAGTAACACTTAATGTCGATTAAATCAAGGCGCATAATGATACGACCTTGTTCCATTGTTTACGATGCCAGTGTGATACCACAGCGTTTATAGAACCCAGACAACACGTAACGCAGTCCATTACGGTACCTTCATGAAATGTTCCTACTCCATCGGCTTAAGGGGGAACCTAATTCCCAAGAATAGGCTCTATTTACAAAAGATTATTGATAAATGTACTGTTTATTTGTAATAAGAAATATGTATAAAAATGAAGTTAAAGAGGTCGTTAATATGTATAAAATATTCTCGTAAAAAAGCTTAGGATATGCTCACCAATAGCTGGGATAGCTTTTTTATTTGAATTAATTATATCTGAATGAGCAGTGATAACCTTGTGGTTAGAGCGTTGGACTGCAAAGTCAGAGGTCTCGGGTTCAAACCCAGGCACGCACGTCTGTCTTTGAAGCATCGAAGAAAAGTGAAGAAAAACATCGTGAGGAGATCTGCATGCCTAAGAGTTTCTCGAAGGTGTGTGAAGTGAATTTTAGGCCAAAGTCTACCACGCTGACCCAGTGGCCAGCGCGGTAGACTTTGGCCTAAAATCTCTTAGTTTGAGAGGAGGCCCGTGCTCAACGATGAGACAGTTTCTTAGCAAGTCTAATATTATATATCTGAATGATTAGTAAAAACAAAAGCAGCGTTCAACTCGATCGGCCTAAGATGGGTGACCGTTTGTGGCATTTTCATATTCGACCGTCTCCGTGCTTCGGAAAGAAAGTTAAGCCGTTGGCCCCGGTTACCACGTAATTTGATAGTCGTCAAGCCAAGTTGGAGGCCTTATAGGTGGTTTGATAAGTTCCAAGAGCAGGTGCCCACAAACCTGCCTCCACCGCACCGCACTGAGTCCGCGTGGTGGAGTATGACCAAATCTCACCTTGATCACCTTGATTTGTGAGAAAATGCCTTCGCCCAGCAGTGGGACAAATATATATATATATCAGCATATAATATTAGGTTATTCTTCTCGGTCGTTTCCTCATAGCTGAGGGTCGTGTCAATATCAGGAGAATGCCCTCTCACAGGTGTTTAGAAGCCTTCTCCATTCTTCTCTATTTTGGGCATGTCGCAGAGCGGTGTTGAAAGACATTCCTGTCAGATCCCGTATTTGGTCGGACCACCGTGTTGGTGAACGGCCTCGAGGCCTTTTTCCGTCTACTTTACCCACTATCACGAGCTTTTCGAGGCTATCTTCATCTCGCCTAGCTATGTGGCCAAAAAAGGTTAATATCCGCTTTAGGCATACGGTAGAAAGCCTCGTTTTGATATTTGATTTCTCTAATCGGGGTGTCTGAAGTCTTGCGTTTATTATTTTACACCTTGTATATAGAAAAGTCTATACTGCCCATACATCAGCCAACCGATAAAATTCTTGGAACGAGTTTTCTCGTGTCTAACAAACAAAACGGTTATCTCACGTTTAGAGCTACCAAAATCCGTGACGCACCGCCTTTGCTTACCCTGTAAGTCGCCCGCCTCCATCGCACCGTATCAATCGTTGTTAGGACCGGAGTATGTACTGTCTTTTTTCAATTGTGTGCGAAGTTTTTTACTCAACTACTCTCCTGATGCCCTTACTTCCCTTCAGACACCGACACCGCCGGCGAGGCTGAAGAATTGTTTGCCTGCCAGTTGCAAAACACCACGACGATACACTTAGTATACGCCCTCCCCCATAGCGATAGTCCAAACGAGGCCGTTCCTCCTTGAGGCGCCATTGAGCTAGTTGCCCCCTTGACTTCTGGCTTGAGGCAGAGGCCTCTCGGCAAACAGCGTAGATCGTTTACACATACAGTTCCCCTCCTATTGGCCGCTACCACGGTTCGCGGCATGTTCTCACCTTCCCTCCCGATGCCCTTACATCCCTTCTTTCGAATACAGATGCCGACCTCGCCGGCGAGCTTGAAGAATTCCTTGCCCGCCGGCCGGTGAAGAGAAACACCCCGGGACACCTAGTATATGCCCTCCCCCATAGCGACTGCCCAAGCTGTGGCCGTTGCTCCTTGAGGTGTCCTTGAGCTAGTTGCCCCCTTACCCTTCTGGCTGGAGCGTAGTTGTTGCCTTTTACCCGGTGAAGCTGAAAATGCCCCTCGGTAAACAGCGTAGGAATGATCTAGATACACAAAAGTTTTTTACGCAACACTGGGGCAGAGTTGGGCATTATTCAATTGATTTTTTAATTGTAGGAAAAAACAATTGAAATTAAAATTTAATTAATCCCCCTAAGGTACTCCGGAATTTCAATGACTTTTGGAAGTCAGTCCCTCCCGTGACCATGGGTGCTGTAGACCACTCGAAACGTTGGGAGCTTTAAAACCGATCGATCTATATCATCACGCCAGCTCCCTCGCGGGGTAGGCAGAGAGTACATAGTCCCAACAGGTTCTTTCCTTACAGACCTCTCTGGCTTCCTCCACTCTCATAGTTCGTCTCATACACGCTCGCCGGTTACGGAGACTCTTGACTTGCCCTTCAGATAAGACACGGTCTATTTGGTCATGGTAAGATATTCTAGGTCTTCCCCGGTACTTACATTCTTCCACTTTCGCATTGTATATCTGTTTTGTCATTCTTTCTTCTGACATTCTTTCTATATGCCCGAACCAACGGAGCATACCATTTCTCATCTTTACACCGATACTATCTTTCATACCTACTCGCTTTCTTACTACGCTGTTGCGAATACGGTCGGTCAGCGTGACTCCGTACGTCTTCCGCAGAGCTCGCATTTCGACCGCATTTATCCTGCTTTCGTTCTCCTTTACGAAACGAAACATTTTGAATCCAATTTAATTTTTTTACAATTAATTTTGGACAACTCTAGTGGGGCAGTATACACTTGAGATTTTTGGAACCACAACTCATCGGAACATGTCGTGGTTTTACTCAACGGCGGTATTTCTCTTCAATGAATCAGAGAATCTCCATAACGGATCTCGGATTCGTATTTAGTCATTCGAGTGTTCGGCCGTGAAGTAGGTCTATAATATGACTAACGGTGACATACATGTTGTAGGTATGTTGTCATCTTGTGGTGATACATTTTGTTAATATTTAAGTTAGTTTTACTTTATTGAGGAAATAACATTTTGTACAGTAAAAGTAAAAGCAGTAATAGCTTAGTGGTTAGACCGTTGGACTGCAAAGTCAGAGGGTTCGGACTAGGGATGCTCGATATTAGAAAAACATCGATGTTGCCATCGATGTTAACATCGATTTAAAAATATCGATGTACGATAAATAACAAAAGAAAAACATCGATGTTCAAAAACATCGATGTTATTAGTGTGTGTGTAAACCTCCACAGATAACAATGATCAGCGATATCTAGATGTGAATTGAGTGAATTATTAATTTCAAAATTTAGTCAGTAAAATCTAGTGTAAACTGAGTAAACTAAGTTCGTATAGATTTTGTGGCTTGGCATCCTAGAGTATACCGAACTGATTATGTGAACTAGTTGAGTAAGGAAATATAGATGTTCCAAGATTATTCTTGTACCATCGATGTGTCGATGTTTTAGGGACCTTAACATCGATGTGTCCATGTTTTAGGGACCTTAACATCGATGTAAAAACATAGATATTTTCTTACAAAACATCGATGTTTATCAAACATCGAATGAAAAAACATCGAATATCGATCATCCCTAGTTTTCGTACCTGTCTTACTGTAGTACCTGTAGTACCTGTCTGTAGTACCTGTCTTTTCGAAAGCATGTGCGTATTCTAAATTAACTATCACTTGCTTTAACGGTGAAGGAAGTCATCGTAAGGAAACCTGCATGCCTAAGTTTCTCGAAGGTGTGTGAAGTTTGCTTACCGGCACTGGGCCAGCGTGGTGGACTATGGCCTAAACCGTCTTAGTTTGAGAGGAGACCCGTGCCCAACGGTGGGACAGTTTCTTAACAGGGCTAATATTATTATACAGTAAATTGGTTACTTGTGTCTTAGAAGAAGTGCAGTAATATTTTTATAAGCTTTCATTTAACTTAAATTATTTGTTTGTTCCGGTCAAATCTTGTAAGCTGAATTTTGGAACAACTTTCTTTTATCTTACGGAGTTGAAATTTAAAACGTTAGTTCAATTCCGATGACAATGCATTTTTTTTTGTAAAACTTGTCCTGATTGTACCCCCATTATTGGCTCCAGACGATGGGGATCCTCAACGGCCAACGGCATAGACAGGAAAGGGCATTGTCGAAAATTGCCCCAGAACCAACAAACATTTGACCCATGCCATTATTATTTATCTATTTTATTTAAATATTGGCAAATATCCGTATCTAACAGACAATTTGCAATCTCAACCGAATATTTCAATGTATTGTAAGTACTTATATCGAAGTCGCCGACATCTTAACTGAATGTCAACACAATATAACCTCGTACGTATTAATGGCTACTGAATTATTACCTCAAAATCTAATACTTTTTGTGCAATATTGCGATTCCCCCGCTTGTCTGTGTAATAATAAATGCTCTAAGTGAATTTATGGCTGATTTGAAATCATACAAGTGTTTTTTCATTGCTGTTGGTTCTGGGGCAAATCATGTATGGGCGCAGAACAATGTCCTTTTGTATACTTAATACTACGTCTTACCATAACCAAACAGATGTCTCATCTTAATGGCAAGTCAAGAGTCGCCGTAACCTGTTGAATGTCTTTACTCTCTTTACCCCGCAAGGGATCTGGCGTTATGATAAAGCAATAATATTTTCACTTCACAACATATTGATTCATTTCCCATCATTTTCCTTGAGAGGAATAAACTATGTGATAAATATTTTATAGAAATTTCTTATTTTTGAAAAGTTGCTCGCATTTTTGTATCTCTCTTAGTTTACTTGTATGTCTGCTGTCCTTACTGCTTCTGACCGCCGTCCCAGAGGTAAGGTTTATTTATTTATTTATTTTAATCTCACCAATACACTATTTTTACAGGTAATAACCTAATGCAATAGCGTAGCACAGTCACTAAATACTAATTCACATTCTAAAACCTAATACAATCTTCTACGATACTACCAAATATGAGGCTTTCGTGAATTCGCTCAGCGTGCGAATTCACGAAAGAATTCAGCGTGCGAATTTAAATAATGATATTATTTAAACAAACGAAGTAATGTTTTAATGTTGTGGAATACGCACTGATTACAATGTGGTCAATAACAACTCGCGGTGTATTGTAACAGCTGTTTAGCAAAACAAATATTAAAGTCTTTAGCAAACCGTTTGCGACTATTATTAACCTATGGCATTTACACCCCGATGGGGCAAGCAGAGATATAATATTTCATCCATATCATTCGTGAGTCTCCGTTACCGGCGAGCGTGTATGAGACGATTTATAAGAGTGGAGGAAGCCAGAGAGGTCTGTAACTCTGTACCCTCTGCCTACCTCGGAAGGGATCTGGCGTGATGATATAGTTAGATATATAGATATGACGATGATATAAAAATATTCATACACAGCCTAAACTTGTTCATCTTTAGCGCATGTAGAGGAATTCCTAAAATTCTGGCAGCTAGGAAATCCCCGCTGTATGGCTATAGTCATTTTTTTAACTTGCCTAATTTGGACAATTTTATTATAAGGCATCTGTCATTCCGTCGATACCTTGTCTGGTTAAGCTGTAAAGGCTCCGAAACACACACAAAATTCCGCCGATATATTCAAGAACGGCCATAGTTTCTTTTAAAATAGTATTTGGGAATTATTATTACGACCGGCTGATATTATGTAGGCAGTTCTCATCATTAGAAAAAATAAGCATAACACTATGCCCATAATAAGTTATGTCGTAAAACTATATTAATGGTTCTAAGCCTAAAATTTACAATCGTATATTTTTTCTTTAATCAAAATTTATGTCATTTTCAGTTACATTCTGAATAGCATAGGCCCGCCTTCTTTTAATTTGTATTGCGCCCGCCATCTTATATTTGAAAATTAATGTCAGAAGCAATCGGTAAATTCCAGAATGCCATACCATCATAGCCAGACTGTTCATTAAATATCCCTCTATGAAATTTCATACAAATGTACTACTGTCGCAGTACCAAACATCCAAGTGTAAGCATTGATGTGCGGTATAACTAAGATTTTTTCAACATGCAGCTGTGATAGCCTAGTGGTTAGACCGTTGGACTGCAAAGTCAAGAGGTCTCGAGTTCGAACCCAGGCACGCACCTCTGTCTTTTCGAAAGCATGTGCGTTTTATAAATAAACTATCATTTGCTTTAACGGTGAAAGAAAACATCGTGAGGAAACCTGCATACCTAAGAGTTTCTCGAAGGTGTGTGAAGTTCGCCAACCCTCACTGGGTCAATGTGGCGTTTGAAAGAAGGCCCCCCATGCCCAACGGTGGGACAGTTTCTTAACAGGGCTTATATTATTTATACATAATTAAAAAACACACACCGCCACGCCTATATTTCCCAAGCGGGGGTGGCAGAGGTGTACTGAGTACACCCACGTTTCGCCGACGATGTTAGGTCCCATGTAATAAGGGGCGAGCCTATTGCCATATACCGGACACAATTCTGGGACGCTCGTACTGGGAAGTTTTCGCTAGAAAAACTACACTTGTCCGACCTGGGATTTAAACCCAGGACCTCGTGATCATACAAAATTAAGATATAGGAAAACCTTTGTTCAGCCCGTAGTTTAATATAAACGATATTTTTATTTAAAAAAGTTTTATATCTATCCCAGTCAGGCACAGAGTACAGATTTCCAAAAGGTTCTTTTCTACCAGACCTTTTTCGCATCAACCCCTTATTCCTAAATTATCGTTAAGACCTAACAATCGGTGACCAAGAATAGACCAAGTACATACATAATTGCGTCTTATAACAAGTGTAATTATTCCGAGAATGTCTGGTGGCCACATGTCGTGGTGTTTTGTTGTGGTCGCAGTTCAACCGCTGTGATCTTTTTATACAAACAATGGGAAACTGATTCATGATCATGCTACACGCCAAGGATATCCGAATTGTTATAGCAAAGTGAAAATTATGTTTGATTGTTGAGTTTATACTTTACAACTGTGATAGATGTCGCTACCAGCGAATTAGATCACGATATGGTTTGGAAACAAATATTTCTGGAGAATTAAATTGTACATCTCATGAGCATATTTACGCATCGATACCTACTCGTTTTTAACAAACTAGCATTTAAGGCGTCATTACGCTGTCTATGTTTGGATTGAACTCATTCGAAATAAGACCATACCCATATTTGTACTCTGTGGTTGTTTTTCGGACTGTCACTTTTAATCTAGTACAAATAATATATCGATGCGAAAAGACTAATTGAAGGTAGATTTGATTAAAAAAGACCTGCGGTATATTAATTAATGATGGTCCTTCGAGCCGGATGTGTGAAACTAATGAAAGCTGTCATTTTAAAAACTATTCACTCAAATAAGAAAAGGAAGATATTTAATCAGGGTGCTTGAGTCTCGGTTCCCAAGCTGACCCTGTTAAGGATAAGTTTATCAGACCTTCAGATAACGTCACTCACCGTACAGAATTATCAACGGGTGAACAAAAATAGATTTTAATGCCCTTGCGTTGATATCAGGTACTTTCACTGCAGTGTCCATCTGTCTAGTATCTATTTTTTCTCTATCTATCTAAATTATCACGCAATAACCTTGCGAGGTAGGCAAGGAGTACAGTTTTTCTTTAAAACATAGTCTCACTGGCATATATTCGTTTAAGACTTAAGTGGTTACCAATTCGGTTTCGCCGGAATGCTCACATATTATCTCTTCTTTATAATATCTTATTCAATTCAACCGCCCCACTTACCTCAAAGAACGATTTGAATTCCTTCACGAAACACATTCAAGGTTTCTAAGGTCATCGGAGAACCTAAAGCTGAAAACACCAATGCATTCTACCAACTACTCCGGTAAATCCTTTTCTAATCAAGCCGTTCGCTTGTGGAATGCATTGCGTCGCTTGTGAAGTGACAGCCCGTCGTGCACAGTCGTTGGCGTCCTTTAAAAAGATGGTTGACCACCACTTTCTTCATTTATAAACTCTCCATTGCACACACTCTGTATTGTGTGTAAGATATATTTATATATTTGCATAGTATTACATGTGCATATATGTATGTATATAATGTTGTATTATAACTATGATATGTATGTATAGGTATGTAAGGAAAGATCCTGTTGGAACTCTGTACTCTCTGCCTACCCCGCGAGGGAGCTGGCGTGATGATATAGATACATAGATGAACGTTTATTTGTGTCTATTTATGTCTATAAAATTTGGTTTACGACCTTTATATTATTGTAAAAACTTTTGCCTAAATTTCGGCCTATCTAGACATGAAATCCAGGCAAATTTTTTTTAAAAGCTTACGAGGTATTTTTACCTGTTTATTTGTTTAGATAACCTAAAATTAGATATGCATGCTTATTTCTTAGTTATTTACGATAAGAAAGTTCAATAAAACATTTGTCTAAATTTTATGAAAATTTTCCGAAAAATATTTGTTTACGTTATAACGGGGGTGAAATTTCGGATTTCCCGGGTGTTTATTTTCGGGTGAGGATGTTTAAAGTATTAGTTTCCAAACTTTACATACTTTTATTTAAACTAGTGGTCGCCCATAGGTCGATATTCGACCTACTCTTTCATCGTTTGCTGGTTATGTTTTCCTGGTTATGTATGAGTACAGAGTTTCAACAGGTTCTTTCCTTACATACCTCTCTGGCTTCCTCCACTCTCATAGACTTGACCTTCAGATAAGAAACCTTCAGAAAGAAAAGGTCTATTTGGTCATGGTAAGATGGTCTAGCGCTTCCCCGCTACCTGCGTCCTTCCTCTTTTGCATTGTACTGCTACTATTTGTATGTCCTGCTTACTTTCATGCCCACTTCCCTGCTCATTGTTACACGAGTAGGCAAAATGTAAACTCGGTTGTCACGCTACTCGCAGTGTCAATGGTGCAAGTTCGTCGGCCAGGCAAGGTCGACTCACAACGTGACTAGTGAAAGTGAAATTCAAACAAATCATTTTTGTATAAATCCTGGTGCGACGAAGTATAGATATGAGTTCCTAGATTTACGCGAATATTACACATGAAATAAAACTAATTATTGGAATAACTATGCCTTTTGTACGTCAATATCTTTACTATCGTGACTATGGGTGCTGCAAAGCACTCAAAATGTAAGGAATTCAAATATCAAATATAAACCGAAGCAACCGAAACAGCGTAGCAGTTCTACGCTACCAAGAATATAACAGATGAAATAAATATAATTTTTCGGATATATAAAAATAAAAAATTTAAGCGTCCGACAAATGACGAAAATCCGGAAATAGTTTTACCTATCTATCTATCTATATCATCACGCCAGATCCCTTCCGGGTTAGGCAGAGAGTAGAGTTCCAACAGGTTCTTTCCTTACATACCTCTCTGGCTTCCTCCACTCTTACCAACTAAACAATTGAGAAGTTGGAGTTTTCCCCGAAATGCCAATAACAAAGACATATAGACAACACCGGTCCTTCCCGTGAGTATGGATACTGGAAAGTAATCGAACCTTCGGTAACATAAAAATCAAAATAAACCACGAAAATATCCGAATTATTATTTTATCCGTGTCGTTCTTTCAAAAAGATTGGCCAGAGATGGCCAATCATAGATCCACGTAGAAGATTATGGGGAGACCTTTCCCCAGCTGTGGGACAACATTGCCCGTCTGTACATTCAAAAGATACGGCGGGTGATTTCAATTTATATACAGCAAGAATAACTGATAATAAAAAATGACAATGTATATCAGTAGCCGAATTGTCTGATAATTCATCGATTTTGATGTTGATAAAAATGGAAGTAGCGTATAGGAGTGCATACTGTTAGGTCTATAAAAAAACAACCAGTTTGCTAAACATTTAATTAATATTATTATTTAATTATTCTATCTACCTATCTATCTATATAATCACGCCAGATCTCTTGCGGGGGTAGGCAGAGCGTACAGAGTTCCAACAGGTTCTTTCCTTACATGTCTCTCTGGCTTTCTCCACTTCCATAGTTCGTCTCATACACGCTCGCCGGTTACGGAGACTCTTGACTTGTCCTTCACATAAGACTCTGTCTATTTGGTCATGGTAAGATAGTCTAGGTCTTCGCCGGTACCTACATCCTTCCACTTTCGCATTATATATATATGTTTTGTCATTCTTCTGACATTCTTTCTATATGCCCAAACCAACGGAATACCCTTTCTCATCTTTACACCGATATCTATCATACCTACTCGCTTTCTTACTATCTGCCGGCCGCGACATGTTCGCACCGACCCCCCCGATGCTTTGTCATCCCTTCTTTCCGCTCAGAATACGGGCGACGACGACGACGTAGTAGTAGATCCCCTCCCATAGCCGGCGGTTGACCGGTGCACTTAGTAGTGCACCCGTCCCCCTACAGCGACTGTCCCAACTGAGTATGTCGCCTCTTGCCCTTCTGGCTGGCTAGAGCGTAGTGGTTGCACGCTCGCCTTTAAGTCCGGTGAAGCTGTAAAGGCCTCGAGGCCAACAGCGTACATCATTCACACACACACACACTCTTACTATCTAATTATTGTTACACAATTATCACAATGAAACTACATTCGTATCGTGGTACCATGACGCTAACACGCGAGACCTCCTGAAGGTCTTTGCCGAATTCAGACCACTTTGGTTGGTTAGTTTTCACCGCTTGGCTAACCCGCAGCAGGTCAGGTCCGTAGTTGGGCAGCAATTAGACTAATTACCAAATGACTAATGACTAATTTTTGTTGAAAATCCGGGGATTATAAAGGCATATTGGCATTAACATGGGTGGGATTTGCAATTCGGAAATATAGCCGAGGGAGTTAGCGATGTAACATTACGCATCATCATCATCATCATTAGCCCAAATTAATCCACTGCTGGACATAGGCCTCTTCAAATGTGCGCCACAGAACTCGCTCCTCGGCTTTATGCATCCAGTTCCTGCCTGGGGGGGGGGGGGGGGGTCGTCCTTCACTGCGTTTGCCAGTTCGTTATCTCCAGTCCAAAACCTGTTGCAACGGTTGTCCGTTCTGCGGCAAATTGTGACCAGCCCATTGCTACTTTAGCTTGCTGATTTTTAGAGCTATGTTGGGGACTTTGGTTCTATGCCATGACGAAGACATGACGCATACGAACATAAATTCTTATCAAATTATAACATCCGCATTGTCTAGTCCTTCACGCGTTTTTTCTTTGCATTTTAACTAGCCTTTCACTGAGTAGGTTGGCAGTAGTGTACTGTGTATACCCACTTATTGCCAACGATGTTTGTGCTAATGCAATAACTCCCCTCCTATCAGCCGCTACCGCCGTCCGTGGCATGTTCTCACCGACCCTCCCGATGCCCTTACATCCCTTCATTCGGATACAGATAACGCACACAGGATCAGATACCGACCTCGCCGGCGAGGTCGAGGAATTCCTTGCCCGCCGGCCGGTGCTGAGCACCACGGCAAGATACCTAGTATACGCCCTCCTCCATAACGACTGCCTATGCCGAGGCTGTTCCTCCTTGAGGCGCCCTTGAGCTAGTTGCCCCCTTGCTCTTCTGGCTCGAGCGTAGTGATTGCACGCTCCCCCTTTTGTCCGGTGAAGCTGTAAAGGCCCCGCGGCCAACAGCGTAGATCATTCACACACACACACACACAGCAATAGGAAGATAAGGACAAGGCAGGCGATTTCGAAAATAAAAGAAACACCGTCACCCCTATATTCCTTAAGCGGGGGTGGCTGAGGTATACTAAGTACACCCACTTTTCGCCGATGATGTTAGATCCCATGTAATAAGGGGCGAGCCTTTTGCCATATACCGGGCACAATTCCAGACTCCGGACTCATACTGGGAATTTTTCGTTAGAAAAACGACATTTGTCCTTCCTAGGATTTGAACCCAGGACCTCGTGATCACAAAGCGACGTGCTTTGCCACCAGACTAACGGGGCAGTACTTAACAATTAAGACAACGTAATAATATTGGCAATACACTCTTTCTATTTCATTGAGGCGTCAATTGTGGGCGAAGGATAAGTGTACATAGGATATCTCTGCCACTCCCGTAGGAATACAGCCGTTGATGTCTTTTTTAATCTATATCATCACGCCATCTGTACTGTCTGCTATCTTTATGTCTGGGTCTTCTGTCACTTCAAATAAACGGTACCTTCTTTGACGCGACACAGGGGCTCGGGAGTATATTTATGACCACTTTCCCAAATATGTCCCCCGTCCAATAAAGTATCCTATATTATGAAAGATGCGTACATCAGTCCGTTACTTTAAACTGTGCGTCACAGTTCCGCCGAACTTGGCACATAGCTTTAAAACAACAGCTGGTTCACTTTTTTTTTTTTTAAAACGTAGCCCCACACTTTGATTTATTCCTGTGTCGTGGGTGCGTTTACAAACATGAAAATTCACAAACAAATACCCAGACCGGAACAAATAATTGTGGATTACACAAAGATTTGTCCCGTGCGGGAATCGAACCCGCGACTATTCGACACAGTGGGCGGAGCAGCTCAAGCTCTTAACCACTGCGTTAAATCGTCCGTCACTGGGAACTTATCAGCTTTAGAATATTTGGACTTACCTCAATCAATTTAGACGATTTCGGCAAAGGCGAAGGCATACCTGACGACTTCACTGTTGTAAAGGACTGCACTTGTTGTACTCTCCAGTGTTGTTTACTTACTTTATGCAAGGTACAAAGCGGTTTTCGTAAGGTGGCATAGTCAGCCGAGCGGCGCAATAGAAATATGTTAGCTATATTGCAGATGTGCGCTTACCTAAATATATACCTATCGCTGTAAGTGTGAGGCAGTGGCATAATAACACAATATAAATCAATTAACCGTCATATCCGAATAAAATTAGTTTCGACAGTTATGATCCATACTAATATTATAAAGAGGAAAGATTGGTATTTTGGTATGTATATAATGAATAAACTCAAAAACTACTAAAACTTCAATATCCCCAACCATGTGACCCAAGGTGTAAAAAAATTAGCCATAAAACGTCTTTCATCGCATGCGTTGCGAAAACTGTTGATGATAGAAAAAAAATGTTCTACAATATTTAAGAATATATCAATATGTACAAAAAACTTTTCGATACCATATGTCTAACTACTGTAGTTACGTCACTATAACTAAATAAAAACTAACAGAAAAATAAACGCCGCCGCGCCGTGGCCGGTGTGGGAGGGGGGACCAAAGTGCGGGAGAGGGGCGTGCACATCTATGAAATAGGTTGCCGCGTGGTTCAACGCAGCGGACGTAGTATTCACCCGTGCGAAGCCGGGACGGGCCGCTAGTATAAGATAATTAGGACAAAGAATGACAGATTTACCACTAGATTACCTTTTAGCTGGGGTCTGTTCAATATGCCTTATCCATTGTAAGACAAATTCCTAATTTTGCATTATTTTTCTATAACCGAATCACACCTTATCACATTGGAACTAAAATACTTTAGTGAAACGTGGGTACATTATGTGCACACCTCCTCAACTTACGAGTGCTTAATGAGAATCTTAAAATTAGTGAACGTTACTAAGTGTTATCAAACTCTCAAAGCTCTCTTAGAAGCCGCAGAAGGTTCCTTTTTCCAGTTCTTGCACCCTATTTTTAAGCCACTAAAGTTCGGTTCCACCACCACTTTAAGTATACAAGGTGTAATATAATAAACGTAAGACCTGATAGTAGTTTGTTCTAAATCGGTAACTGAATTGATTCCAACAATTTTAAATGTATTTTACTTTTTTTTTTATTTGCAAAAAATGCTTTTACTCCTTAAGTGCGCTATAAAAAAGTTAATTTGTTTTTGATTCATAGCTGTAAGGAGATTTCAAATGCATTCCTAAAACGTATTTCTCAAAACGCACACATACACGTACAAGTTTCATTGTTAATTGGGTTATAAAAGTGCTTAAAAAAGGGGTAAAAGCCTCAAAAATTGGAAATTTGGTTTTCGTTTTTAATTTAAGAAGCAATTCTCTAATCGGGGTGTCTGAGGTCTTGTGTTTATTATGTTACACGTTGTAGAGCCACCCAGCTGTTATATCACAAGCTGTGCACTCCCGCCATTCGACCAGAAATCTAATTAGTAGTACTCGCGTGCGCGGGTCACTGACCTTACCCAGCGTGTCATCTGTGACCAGTTTGTGAATTGTGGTCAATTGGTGATTTGACAAATCGGCTCGGTGGCTTGAGAGCACGAAGCAGTAGATACGATGGTAGGTCTAAGTACGGATTCCATTCCTGTTTGCTTTAGTAAAAAAAAACCGTCACGCCTATATTCCCCAAGCGGGAGGGGGGGGGGGGGGGCAGAGGTGTACTGATTACACTGACTTTTCGCCGACGTTGCTAGGTCCCATGTACATGGGACCTAGTATCGTCCATCCGCGTTCCATCGCATACATACACAACTATGAGAGTGGAGGAAGCCAGAGAGGTATGTAAGGAAAGAATCTGTTGGAACTGTATACTCTCTGCCCACCCCGCAATGGATCTGGCGTGATTATATAGATAGGAGAATATGAATTTTTAAAGGCACTAGATATAATAACCAAACAGACCTGAAACATGATAAATCATTACCATAATCTGAAAAAGGTCCACAGTAGGACAAAGTCCTCCCTATATTTCGCCATGATAAGCGGCTTTGTGCTGGACCTTCAATACCAAGCAGCTTTTTACCTGCAACCAAAACGTGATATTATCCTCAAAACACTCTTATTTGTGTATGCACCCGAAGAGAGGGCGAGCGTGCAACCACTACGCTCGAGCCAGAAAGGCAAGGGGGCAACTAGCTCAAGGGTGCCTCAAGGAGAAACGGCCTCGGCTTGGGCAGTCGCTATGGGGGAGGGCATATACTAGGTGTCTCGCCGTGCTCTGCACCGGCTGGCGGGCAAGGGATTCTTCGACCTCACCGGCGAGGTCGGTGTTTGATCCTGTGTGCGGTATCTGTATCAGAAAGAATCGATGTAAGGGCATCGGGAGGGTCGGTGAGAATATGCCGCCGTCGGCGGTTGATAGGAGGGGAGCAATCTTGTTTCTATGTAAGTATCTGTACGGGGAAGACCTGGGCTGCCTTATAACGACCAAACAGACAGTGTCTTATCTATGGGGCAAGTCAATCAAGAGTCTCCGTAGTGTAGGATTTTTCCTACACTACGGAGAGAACTATGGAGGAAGCGAGACAGATCTGTGAGGATAGAACCAGTTGAAACTCTGTACTACATGTATGATGATATAGATAGATAGAATCCGTGTGCTTACCCACTCGGTTTCCGTCGCGTCGCTCCGACGTCTGTCCATTACAATCAATAAAACTGCCTTTTTATTTTTATTACGGAAAGGGGAGGTCTTGGCATACGAGGGCGTCGTGTCGTGCACCCACACGTTTGCCTCGTATGCAACATTTTTATTGTATAGTAATTTCTTGTATCAATATAAGGACTCGTATTTATTAGAAGACAAATGTCCCTAGTGTCGTGCGATGTCAAGTTACATCAGGTGACGTCATCCGACGTCATCGACTTGATCCTTCCAAAGTTCTGTGAAATAAAAGCGTAAAACAACTTTTCTTCGTTACCATTTGTTTTTTACTTTTTTTTAAACAAAGGATTCATTCCTGTGTCGTGGGTGCGTTTACAAACATGAAAATTCACATACACAAATACCCAGACCGGAACAAATAGTTGTGGATAACACAAAGATTTGTCACGTGCGGGAATCGAACCCGCGACTATTAGACCCAGTGGGCGGAGCGGCTTAAGCTCTTAACCACTGCGCTAAATTGTCCGTCAAACCATGACCAAATAGACCGTTTCTTATCTGAAGGGGACGTCACGGCTCTCCGTAACCGGCGGGCGTGTATGAGACGAACTATGAGAGGAGGAAGTTAGAGAGGTCTGTAAGAAAAGAACGTGTTGGAACTCTGTACTCTCTGCCTACCCCGCAAGGGATCTGGCGTGATGATGTGTTTGCTTGTTATGTTTAAATTGTATTACTTTTTTATTCGCAATAAGGCGCTAATTCTATTCGCGAAGTTGTTGATAAATAATATTCTACAGATGCATGCTCAGGATGAGTATTCGTTCATATTAAGTTAACCCAGTCTAGACATCGGTCTAGCCAGACGCATACTCCAATCCTAGATAGATTGCGAGAGGATGCCATTGAGTCACACTCATATACAGATTTGTGTATAATATATCATAGTCTGGGTCTGAACTTATACCTACACTCATAGGCAATTTATCCTAGACTCCGAATTCCGCCATTATTATTAGTAGGTGGTGTTGTTGTCGACCGGGTGCCGGGGAAACTGCTAGTAAATATTATATACAAGACTAGCTGTTACCCGCGGCTGCGCACGCGGTTAATTTGTAATTTGAAATATGTTGTATAGTAGTATGCCAGAAGAAAGAATGACAACACAGATATACAATGCGAAAGTGGAAGGATGTAGGTACCGGGGAACACCTAGACTATCTTACCATGACCAAATAGACCGTGTCTTATCTGAAGGCAAGTCAAGAGTCTCCGTAACCGGCGAGCGTGTATGAGAAGAACTATGAGAGTGGAGGAAGCCAGACAGTTATGTAAGGAAAGAACCTGTTGGAACTCTGTACTCTCTGCCTACCCTGCGAGGGAGCTGGCGTGATGATATAGATAGATAGTATAGTAGTGATTTATCTCCCTAAGGGATGATTTTTCAAAGACGTTGAAATACGAAGATTTAGCGCAGTGGTTAAGAGCTTAAGCCGCTCCGCCCACTGTGTCTAATAGTCGCGGGCTCGATTCCCGCACGGAACAAATGTTTGTGTGACCCACAATTATTTGTTTCGGTCTGGGTATTTGTGTATGTGAATTTTCATGTTTGAAAGCGCACCCACCACACAGGAATAAATCAAAACACCTACTCCTCTATTTCTTACCAATAGTGTGTATGGATTTTCATATGCCTAACTTGAATAATGATTGTTTCCCCACACACTTAAAAGTGTCTCGTTTAAGATAAAAAGGAGCCTATGTCTTTCTCCCAGATAAAGTGTATCTCCATGCCAAATTAAATCAAAATTTGTTCAGTGGTTTATGCGTGAAAATGTAACAGACAGGGACTTTCGAATTTATATTATTAGCCAGTGATAGCCTAGTGGTTAGACCGTTGGACTGCAAAGTCAAAGGTCTCGGGTTCAAACCCAGGCACGCACCTCTGTCTTTTCGAAAGCATGTGCGTATTAAAAATTAATTATCACTTGCTTTAACGGTGAAGGAAAACATCGTGAGGAAACCTGCATGACTAAGAGTTTCTCGAAGGTGTGTGAAGTTCGCCAACCCGCACTAGGCCAGCGTGGTGGACTATGGCCTAAACCCTCTCAGTTTGAGAGGAGGCCCGTGCCCAACAGTGGGACAGTTTCTCTTAACAGGGCTAATAATATAATAATAATATTATTAGTATAAGGATTTCTTAACTGAAATTGTTAAGTCAGTGAGATGTGCAATGGCCATGATATCTTAATTGGTTGAGATTATTTCGATCCTAAATCGGTCTGTGAAAATTCATGATTGTTTTTGTCCAGTGAATCGGACAAATAGAAAAAAAAGGTGGTGTCACGATCAGTCAGACTAAGTAGTCGGACCCCGCGGTCACAAAGTAAACAACACATTAGATATCTACGACGACCTATTCGGTATTATTATTTTCGTGACGAATAATGCGTGTTGTGACGCTCGTAGCGCTGTGCGACCGCGGTGTTCTTACCGATCACCAAGGTTAAGCAGCGTTCGACTCGGTCGGCTTGAGATGGGTGACCGTTTGTGGCATTTTCATATTCGAGCGTCTCCGTGCTTCGGAAGGCACGCTAAGCCGTTAGTCCCGGTTAATGTGGTAGTCGTACAGCCGATTTGGAAGCCTTAAAGGCGGCTTGGTAAGTTCCAACAGCAGGTGGCCACAAACCTGCCTCCGCCAATCCGCACTGGGTCCGCGTGGTGGAGTATGACCTAATCTCTCTCACCTCGATTTGTGAGAGACGGCCTTTGCGCAGCAGTGGGCAGTATAGGCTGATATTATTATAATAATGCGTGTATGTACACTCTCTTAGATCGTTATACCGGTATTCATGTAAATTATTTTCTATACAGTATATAATATCAAATATTAGCAATAAAAGCACCATTAAACACACACGCAAACATCTATAAATGTAATAGTGCATTGACCTTTGTATTTATTTGATCAGACGCTACAGCTTATTAACAGCCGGTTCACTTAATTTTAAATAAAAATAAACACCGTCCCGCCTATATTCCCCAAGTGGGGGTGACAGAGGTGTACTGAGTACAACCACTTTTCGCCGACGATGTTAGGTCCCATGTAAAGGGGGCGAGTCCGGGCACAATTCCAGACTCCGGCTTATACTGGGAAGTTTGTCGTTAGAAAAACTTCATATGTTCGACCTAGAATTTGAATCCAGACCTCGTGATCACCAAGCGATGCGCTTTTGCCACGAGACCAACGAGTCTAGTCGGTCAGATAATTAGTGATACCACTACAACGGTTTGATCTTTATCATGATTTTGCTGTTTGCACATAGATACATTGTAATTTAAATCAAAGCGATAACACGATAAGTTTCGTATACATCTATCTATCTATACAATTATGTCAAATATCTTGTCTCTAGTCAAATAATATAGAGTTCCGACAGACTCCTTTGTGTCAATTTTCTTCCAGGTTTTGTATGCTTCCTGATTATAATGTATTTTGCAGTTATATAAATAAATAAATGTCATTAGCACCATCACTTAAGTCGCATTGAAATGATATTCTGATCTAGTACCACTGGTAGGCTAGCCTTTAGTAGCCTACAAGAACAATAGTTAGTCATTTGTCCATCACAGTCTAGTCATTGGTTAAATGCATAAACCGAAATAGAAATGAATACACTTGCACCAACTTAATTCTTTAGGTAAAGGCTTCAATCGCTGACCCTTTAATTGCAAAAATCATTAGAACTTCCCGATCGTCACCCAGGTGACTAAAGTGAAAAGAACCAACGAAATAGTGCGGTCGGCATTAACAATTCGTCGTTGTCAAATGAATATCTGCTATGTGCAAAAAGTATTAATTTGAGATATTGAATAATAACATTGCCCTGTAAAATTTTATGTGAAACAGATTTTTGAAGCATATTTTTTTAGCGACTACAGTTCACCGTATAGTGCTTAGAGTCACATAGCAGTCTTTTTATACGAAAATTTTGTTAGTAAACTAGTCATATTAGTCAAATACTTTTTGCACATAGCAGATATTCATTTGACAATGACGAATTGCTGCGCCCCTACGCTCCCTGATACGAAGTAAACCGGCTGATCTTTTAAGCTATGTCCATATAGACATACTTTTTACATATATAATTTGAAGTTGTTTGATGATTAATACTTCGAAAATGTTCTTTCATCACATCATTATTAATATGTTGTTTTATCTTTAGGTGTTTTTGTTGCGTGAGTTATTGACTGCTTATTCCATTAGGTGTAGTAAAATACCCTTCAAGTCTTCCTAAAGAGTATCTAGGGCTAAATACTACATCTGCATTTGATTAAGGTATTTTAGTTCCGCGGTAGTTTCAGTAGGTCAATGATAATTTTATGGAAACATTATTTAAAACATTTAAGTTGGTTTGAAAACGAGGTATATTAAATTAGATTATTATAATGTTATTATAAATTATAATTAAACTGAAACTATCTAACCAAGATTAAGTAGACTGTGTCTTATATGGTAAACAAGTAAAAACTTTCTGTAACCGGCGAGCATGTGTGAGAATGAAGGAAGCCAGAGAGTTTTGTGAGGAAAGATCCCTGTGGAACTCTGTATTCTGTGCCCCGCAGGGGATTATATTCCAGACATTTTAGTCAGTTTTAGAAACGTGGTCATTTAAATTAAGTTTTTAAACCTAGAGTATCTATCCACGATTTGAGGCGCTGTGTGACCCTGGTGTTCCTCCTGATCACCAAGGTTAAGCGGCGTTCGACTGGGTTGCCCTTAGATGGGTGACCGTTTGTGGCATTTACATATTCGAGCGTTTTCGTGCTTCGGAAGGCTTGTTAATCCGTTGGTCCCGGTTACGTCTTAATGTGGTTATCGTTAAGCCGAGTTGGAAGCCTTATAGGCGGGTTGATAAGTTCCAACAGCAGGTGGCCAAAAACCTGCCTCCACCAATCCGCACTGGATCCGCGTGGTGGAGTATGACCTAATCTCTCTCACCTCGATTTGTGATAGAAGTCCTTCGCGCAGTAGTGGTACAGTGGCACTGATATTATTAATATATTATTATTATATACTCGTATCTACGATAAAATAGAGCGTGTCTGATGAACAATTCTATGATACGAACGAGAAGGAGGCGACAGGTCTGTAAGAGAAGAACTTGTTGGAACACTGTACCTTCACTACATCTTATCATCACTCTATATTATACATCAAAGGACGGACGATTTAGCGCAGTGGTTAAGAGCTTAAGCTACTCCGCTCACTGTGTCTAATAGTCGCGGGTTCGATTCCCGCACGGGACAAATCTTTGTGTGACCCCAACATTACTTGTTTCGGTGTTGGTATTTATGTACGTGAATTCTCATGTTTGTAAACGCACCCACAACACAGAATTAAATACTAGCGAGGACAACCTTTTTTTTTAAAAAGAAAAAAGGAAAAGGTAAATTTCTAAGCGTGATGTTAAATAATCCAGAACCTTCTTCAAGAGTTGGCCTATAAAATGCAAATTTTGCAATTCGGACTGGTAGTTCCAGAGATTAACGCGTTCAAACTAACTATTTAGCTTTATTATATTAGTATAGATATTATCACTATCACTTTATATTATAAAACAAAGTGCCCCCGCCGCGTCTGTCTGTCTGAACGCGATAAACTCAATAACTACCGAACGGATTTTCATACGGTTTTCACTAATGGACGGAGTGATGCAAGGGGAAGGTTTATGTGTATAATTCATCCGGACGAAGCCGGGGCGGGTCGCTAGTAATGAATAAACACCTTTACGCTTATATTCCCCAAAGTGGGAGTACATTTGTGTGTGTGTATGTGAATGATCTATGCTGTTAGCCGCGGGGACTTTAAAGCTTCACCGGAGGGGCTGGTGATGCGTTGCGACCGTATTAGCGTCGTGGTAAACGGCAGGTAAATCTGCAGGGCACAGCTAGTTTTGCAATAAAATTAAAATATGTCGTCCACAGGCGAAAAGGCTCAACGGAAATGGTGAACTTGCCGCCATCAAGGTGATAAAGCTGGAGCCGGGCGATGACTTCGCGATCATCCAACAGGAGATCCTGATGATGAAGGACTGCCGGCACCCGAACATCGTCGCCTACTACGGCTCGTACCTGAGGAGAGACAAACTTTGGATCTCTATGGAGTACTGTGGTGGGGGAAGCTTGCAGGTAAGTTTCCTTGGGGTGAGTCCTGTGCAGCAGGACAACTAATATAAATAAGAAGCAAATATAAATAAGAGCTGGCCTAAGGCATAGGCCAACTCTTATTACGGTTTACGTGACTCTGCCATTCTCAGCTAGATGGCAAATACAGAAGTGGGCGAGGTGTAACGTCGTCTTCACCCCGCGCTACTCCGCGCAGTGTCAATCTTGATTGTATAGGGAAATCTAATAATGCTATCTCGTCTTTATATTGCACGAAGCACGAAGTGTGCTACGAAGGGTACCGTAAAAAAAGAAGAAGCTGCTTGCTTGTTGTAAGCAGCAGCAGCAGCCAGAACGCATCCTGCATTCTTGCTGGTGCTCTCTCTTTTTTATCCCCCTCTTTCACTCTCTCCCTCCCTCCCTGTCTCTTCCTCTCCCCCTCCCCCTCTCTCCCTCTCTATCTCTCTCCCTCTCTCTCTCTCTCTCCCTCTCTCTCTCTCTCTCCCTCTCTCTCTCTCTCTCCCTCTCTCTCTCTCTTTCCCGAAAAGCAGTGCTCCGGGCAGAGACAGAAATGCCTTCCGTACTTACGGAGAATTCGAAGCCCTTCGGCTGTCTTATAGTTTGCCGCTGCGGGGTTTTTTGATGTAAGAAAGTTTTTTTTTGTACCGGCGTCACGTCAGAACTTTCGCATTTGACCAGTAGGTATATAATTTAACTTAAAAACGACAATATGTTTGATCAACATTGGTTATGCGGATTCGAACTAAACTAAATTCATTTATTTTGTAAGAACCCTGCGGGGTACTAAAATTGAACAAGGAAGATCTCCACACACAACGACAGAAGATTTTTCTGTTTTATTTAATTATCTCTTTAGGATATAGCTCCAGTGTGAGGCCTTACTGCCAAGATATAAAATATGACTGAATCATTTATGTCCTCCCCTTGACTTCTCTGTTGCACCCGGGCAAAGTCAACACAAACGACTTATAGGTTGCGATTCTCGAACATCGTATTCATAAGCCAAGCTCTGTTATTGCAAACAAAAATCTACTTTAAACGTCTGTGAATAAAGTCTTTTTTGTATTCCAGGACATCTACCACGTGACAGGTCCGCTGACGGAAATCCAAATAGCTTACATGTGCCGAGAAACACTCATGGGCTTGTCTTACCTACACAGTATGGGCAAGATGCATAGGTGAGTACAAATTTTATGACCTAACAATAGCTAGACGAGCAAGTCAAGAGTCTCCGTAACCGGCGAGCGTGTATGAGACGAACTATGAGAGTGGAGGAAGCCAGAGAGGTATGTAAGGAAAGAACCTGTTGGAACTCTGTACTCTCTGCCTACCCCGCAAGGGAGCTAGCGTGTTGATATAGATAGAACAATAGCTAGAATGAGTCGTGAGCATAGTGGCCGCTTTTTATTATTCCAGTCTTTAGTCCTTTTTAGAGTTCCGTACCTCAAACAGTGGTTCGTCTATCTGTCCGGACGGTAAGACTTTTTTTCAGCAACGGGTACAAGTATTCAGTTGATATTTATGTCAAATACTTAGGTCTACGGTGCCTTGGCGGTCTAATATTAAAGTTTCTAAGTCAATGCAATCAAACGATATGAACATTTAAACTTATCAAAAACTTTATGCCATATATTTACCGTAGATTTGCAATCATGAAATTAGGCAAAAAGTTTCACAGCACAAGTAAGGGTAAAAATGCGAAAATTGTTAATTTGTAATTATATCATATAGCGACATCTAGCGGCACTTGTACGGAACCCTCAGCGCGCGATTCCTACTCGCACTTATCCGGATTTTTTTCATACGTGCAGAGACATCAAGGGGGCGAACATCCTCCTGACTGAGTGTGGGGACGTGAAGCTAGCGGATTTCGGTGTGTCTGCACAGATCACCGCCACCATCAACAAGCGCAAGTCGTTCATAGGCACGCCGTACTGGATGGCGCCAGAGGTAAGCTTTTAGTTCAGGGCCCGTATTTGCTATGACTTAAAGCGACGTTTCTCTACGTGATCGAATCAGGAATGAGTAGATTCGTAGAAGGAACAAGGTCACCGACATAGCCCTCAGGATTAGCAAGCTGAAGTGGCAATGGGCGGGCCACTATCTAACCATAACCAAATAGACCGAATCTTATCTGAAGGACAAGTCAAGAGTCTCAGTAACCGGCGAGCGTGTATGTTCGTCTAATACACGCCATGAGAGTGGAGGAAGCCAGAGAGGTATGTAAGGAAAGAACCTGTTGGAACTCTGTACTCTCTGCCTACCCCGCAAGGGATCTGGCGTGATATAGATAGATATATATATATATATATATATATATATATATATATATATATATATATATATAGATAGATAGTCTTTATAAGTACAGGTAAGGGGCATCCATTATTTACGTGAGCTGTTTTTTTTTGAAGTGATAACTTCTTATGGGAGAGTAAACCGCTTCGTAACGTAACGCGTAACGGCGCCAGTCTGTCTGGCTTCCCTTTCTCTCACGCATACGGCAGCGGTAGGCATGCTCTTCCTCTCTCACTCTAACCCACAGCGCTCTTCCCTTTCTCTCACGCATACGGCAGCGGTAGGCATGCTCTTCCTCTCTCACTCTAACCCACAGCGCTCTTCCCTTTCTCTCACGCATACGGCATCGGTAGGCAGGCTCTTCCTCTCTCACTCTAACTCACAGCGCTAGTTTAAGTTATCACTTCTGTCGGGAGTCCCAATTTTTTTTTTATATTATCAGTTAATTACTGCTAGTGCATTTTAAACGCATCTTATTTTTTAAAACAGTTTTGTTTCCCTGTGTGTATCATGACACACATGGAAGATTAGAATTGCCCCTATTCGCATTTCCACTAATTTTGTGGAGATAGTACTTTAAGTCTTATTGTAATAGGAAACATAATGTTACATTTTAAATCACCTAAACAATTTTAAAGATTAAAATCAAAACCCTGTAACCTACACTACGATAATTATCGGCCAGTCTTTATTTTAATTTAGTCCCCTGCCGTACGTGAGATTCACGCTCTAGTTGTTAAAAGACTAAGTTCTCGAGATTTTTTAAGCGTACGAAATGCGATACTCTGAGAAAAGTTAAGGCCAAATTAATATTTGCTTTTATTATGCGTATTATCGCGGTTAAACTATCTGAAGGATAAGTCAGGAGTCTCCGTAACCGGCGAGCGTGTATGAGACGAACTATGAGAGTAGAGGAAGCCAGAGAGGTATGTAAGGAAAGAACCTGTTGGAACTCTGTACCCTCTGCCTAGCCCGTAAGGGATCTGGCGTGATGATATAGATAGCTAGATAGATAGATAGAACTAAATTAATTACGAAAGTATTAGGAGAGAGAGAGAGAGAGATCCTACGCGTGGCGCGGACGACGGAGAACGCTAGGTACTTAATAGGTAGCAAGCGCGGGCGCGTATGCGCGCAGGGTGGCGACAGAGATGCGCGGGCGGAGGGGAGCGCACTAGTGAGGTGCATGCTATAGTATAATAATTTATATTTTTCAAAAGTAGTGCCTTTTTAATTATATAATATAATAATATCAGCCTATACTGCCCACTGCTGGGCAAAGGCCTTCTCTCACAAATCGAGGTGAGAGAGATTAGGTCATACGCCACCACGCGGACCCAGTGCGGATTGGTGGAGGCAGGTTTGTGGCCACCTACTGTTGGAACTTATCAAGCCGCCTTTAAGGCTTCCAACTCGGCTTAACGACTACCACATTAAATGGTAACCGGGACCAACGGCTTATCGTTTCTTCCGAAGCACGGAGACGCTCGAATATGAAAATGCCACAAAACGGTCACCAAATCTTAGGCCGACCGAGTCGAACGCTGCTTAATCTTGGTGATCGGTAAGAACACCGCGGTCGCAGAGCGCTACGAGCGCCTTTCAATTATGCCCCAGTTTAAATAAGATCTGATGAGAGTTTACTGGACCCCTTCCCCAATTTTGAGCTCACGTAATGGATGACTCCTTACGAGTTTTGGAAGTCTTTCATTTAGCAACTTTAGCCCCTGTAACACATATTTTGGTTCACACAGCCCTGAAGCAAAGTCTTAATAATTTCCTAAAGTGTGTGGCGACATGTATATGCATGCATAATTGCAAACCTATTTATATTTTACAGGTAGCCGCAGTGGAACGGAAGGGTGGCTACAATCAACTCTGTGATATTTGGGCTTGCGGAATTACTGCGATAGGTATGTTCCCATCTTTCCGGTTTTTTAGTTTTACCTACGGGATCATCGGAAATATGTCCAATATAAAGGATATGTTTCAACCGCATATTACACGTACTTAGGAGTGACTCTGGGAAGCAATTTAGGTCCTCTGGAATTTCCTCTGGATACGTCTTCGATATAATTAGGGGGCGTTAGGGTATACCGGCAGTACTGGAGCGCGTATCTTTGTACCAGATAATTATTTAAGGGCTCGTCGAAGCAAATAACTGTGGGTCACACAAAGATTTGTCCCGTGCGGGAACCCGCGACTGTTCGTCCCAGTTTGCGGAGCGGCTTAAGCTGTTAACCACTAGGTCAAATCGCACATATAAGGCCCCTATAAATAAGGCACATATAAATGTAAACAAAAATCTTTATATTATTTAACTCGTGACTTAAATTTTAAAAAAAACCGACTTCAATAAGCAAAACATAAATATTTGAAGTCCTTACTGGTTAGTGCAGTCGGTTGCTTGGCACCGACTTCTAATATTTATTTTTTGCTTTTTGAAGTCGGTTTACAAAGATTTTTAGTTTACAATTTTAAGTGAATTATTTATTAATATTTATATACCTACATCATATTATTTTGCTGAGTTGTACGGTAAGGTACCTACATGATTGATATAATAACCATAATAATGGAATCTATACATTCGTGCTTTTCGCCGTTAAGGAGTCCTCTGGTGTATCTTCCAAGCCCAAAGTTCAATACCGATTTTATTAAAATGGGACCACCTCGAAACTATACTAAACCCAACGCAAAAAGTATCACCAAAATCAGTTCATAGATAAAGACGTTATAAAAAAACAGACGAATTGTCAACCTCCTCCTTTTTTTAAGTCTGTTAATATTCCGATTAGTTCTATGGCAGGGTACCTATAGGATCGACGTAATACCCATAATATCTCAATCTACGCATTCGTATTGTTTGTCGTTAAGGAGTTCCCTGGTGTGTCTTCAAAGTCCAAGGCCCAATACCGATGAAATTAAAATGGGACCACCTTGGAGCTATACTGAACCCAATGCAAAAATAATCATCAAAATCGATTCATAATTGGCAGAATGATCGCGTAACATAAATACAAAAAAAAAACATACAGTCGAATTGAGAACCTCCTGTTTTGAAGTCGGTTAAAAAATAGTAACTGTGAAACATTGTAATATTGAACAAATTAAACTATTAGATCTATTTATGTAGAATAAAATATTTACATTACGCCTAACACTTTGGCCTCATAGTAAAATAATCCGTTGCCGCCTTGTGAAACTCGCTACGAGTACAATGAAAAAGGTCTAGTTTTTTGTGTGTTGTGTTGTTTGTGTTATGTTTATGGCATCACGACGACGCGTATTTTGCCAATGTCAAGTATTACGAATATTCATTTCTAAATTAATTCAACTCCCCGATGAACTTGATGACAAAGATGATTATGAAATTGATGAAGTGCCCCACCACGGATAGTAAAGCGATGGATACTTTACATACCAAAACCAACGGCCGTTTTGAGGGAAATCTAAAGGCACGTTTTATCACTTCACAATTACCTTCACTCGTGCACATATAAGAATATATAATGGTTAATATTCCACCAACATTACACATTATAATTCGAAATTACACAAGTTTTGGAAATTAAAACAAATTGACAACATCACTCTTCGATTTCCCGCCAATAAGCCCCATAAAGGTCTTGTAGTTGGTGGTTCTCAAGCATAGCATTCAACATGCGAATCGCTCTAGAGATCGGGGAATTCCTGCCCAACTCATATAGGTTCTTTACTTACAGATATCTCTGGCCTCTTCCACTCTCATAGTTCGTCGCATACACGCTCGTCAGATACAGACACTCATGACTATAATTAGTGTAACTATCCTTATATATAATATCAGCCTATACTGCCCACTGCTGGGCAAAGGCCTTCTCTCACAAATCGAGGTGAGAGAGATTGGGTCATACTCCACCACGCGGACCCAGTGCGGATTGGTGGAGGCAGGTTTGTGGCCACCTGCTGTTGGAACTTATCAAGCCACCTTTAAGGCTTCCAACTCGGCTTAACGACTACCACATTAAGTGGTAACCGGGACCAACGGCTTAACGTGCCTTCCGAAGCACGGAGACGCTCGAATATGAAATGCCACAAACGGTCACCCATCTCAGGCCGACCGAGTCGAACGCTGCTTAACCTTGGTGATCGGTAAGAACACCGCGGTCGCACAGCGTTACGAGTGCCTCCTTATATATCCTCCATATATATCCTTATATTTCAGAGCTCGCAGAACTACAACCGCCAATGTTCGAGCTGCACCCGATGCGGGTTCTGTTCTTGATGTCCAAGTCGGGATTCAAACCGCCGCAGCTGAAGGAACGCGAGCGCTGGTCAGCAGTCTTCCATGCGTTCTTGAAGCTGGCTCTCACAAAGAACCCTAAGAAGAGGCCCACTGCTGATAAGCTACTGCAGGTACCAGGGTTACTATAGAGTTCGTAGATATATGTCCATTAGGAGTAATATAGGGTTCTTAGTTGTTAAGACGACTGGGCGTACTATAGGGTTCTTAGTTGTTAAGACGACTGGGCGTACTATAGGGTTCTTAGTTGTAGAAACGACTAGGGGTACTGGGGTACTAATAGGGTTCTTAGTTGTTAAGTAAAGATTCAAACTGCCACAGCTAAAGAAACGGGAGCGCTGGTCAGCGGTCACCTCTTTTAACCTGGCTCTCACCAAGAATCCTAAGAAGAGGCCCCCTGCTTGTTTTTATGGGACTAAGCCCGACCCATATTCCTAACATTGTAACTCCTGTAAGCCAGGATCCAGAATGGTCTCTGTAGATGACACAAAGGGTTGAACCTTGGAGTGTCCGGGGAAGCGCTTTAATTGTCTTGGAACCAGCAACAAATTTAATTAGAAAGAAAAACAGGATGAGTAGGAAAATTAAAATACTACTTCCCTCCTTTGCAAAGCGGGAGACACAAAAAAGGCCCACTGCTTATAAATTTCTGCGGGCAGCAGGAGTATTAAAGGTACTGGTAAGTAGGGTTCTTAGTTGGTCTGCGGTATGTCATGCGTTCTTGAAAAGCAAGAACCCTAAGAAGAGGCCTACTGCTGATAAACTACTGCAGCTAGGGGCACTAAAGGTACAAATAAGGTTCTTACTTGTTAGGGGCACTAAAGGTACAAATAAGGTTCTTACTTGTTAAGTCGAAGTTCTAAATCCCGAACAATCCAGTGGGCGAGGGTGTGTCTTTTAACGTCTTTAACGCTAAAATGTAATATTAATCATAATAACACCGTCACGCCTAAATTCCCCAAGCGGGGGTAGCCGAGGCGAGTGTGTACACAGTAGTGTACTCCCACTTTTCGACGTAGATGTTAGATCCCATGTAATAGGGGGCGAGCCTATTGCCATATACCGGGCACAATTCCAGACTCCGGACTGATACTGGGAGTTATCAATGGAAATACCACATTTGTCCGACCTAGGATTTGAACCGAGGACCTCGTGATCACAATGCGATGCGCTTTGCTAGACCAACAAAGCAGAAAAAAGCAATGGTAGCCTAGTGGTCAGAGAGGACTGCAAAGTCAGAGGTCTCTGGTTCAAACCCAGACCCGCACCTCTGTCTTTTCGAAAGCATGTGCGTAAAATTAACTATCACTTGCTTTGACAGTGAAGGAAAACATCGTGAGGAAACCTGCATGCCTGAGAGTTTCTTGAAGGTGTGTGAAGTTCGTCAACCCGCACTGGGCCAGCGTGGTTGATTATGGCCTAACCCCTCTCAGTTTGAGAGAAGGCCCGTGTCCAACGGTGGGACAGTTTTCTTAACAGGGCTAATACTATTATTATATTTACAACGAAGCAGTCTAAATTGTACTGTCTAAGTATATCCATATCGTTTGTTCCAGCACGCGTTCTTCCAGCAGGACATGAGCAAGCGGCTGGCCATCGAGCTCCTCCATAAGTACTCCAACCCGCCCAGCCACTGCAACAACCAGGAGCCCGACGAGGATGGGGTGAGTCTTGGATAAGTTACTTGTCTAGATGGACCTATGCGTGCGCGGAAGTGGCATAAAATTTATGTGTCCAGGGTAAATAAATTGTTGTTTGTATATCTCCCAATAGCGGCCAGACTTCGTATTTCTGACTCCACATAAGGAAAACTCCGACATAAGGAAGACAAAGTTGAGAAGTACAAGCAGAGTTGTTAGACGTTGGCCTTTAATAAACCAGTTAGAAACACCACACTTAAGTGGGACTGGACCGGACATATCTGCCGCATGAAACATAATAGTCTGGTCCCCACGAAATACTAAAAGACAACGCGGTAAACCCAGGCGGGGATGGCGGGACAAACTGGAACTTTTTGAAAGACTGGCCTGACATAGCAACAAACAGAGAGGAGTGGAAAAAGTGGAGGGAGGCCTTTGCCCAGCAGTGGGACACAAATTGCTTATAATTATATTTAGGATTGCTAACAGCTATTACATTTTATACTTAATACATAAACATTCTAAGAGTTTTATTTTAAATGCATAACCAATAAAACCAATTATAAGCAAACACCACATGCACTATGAGCAGTTATATAAAAAAAAAGGTAAATGTGGTAAATTATACAAAAAAAATTAAATGCGCAAAAAATATAAACTTAAGATAAATGAAGTAAAAAAAAACCGAAACGTACCATATATACAAGCTGTATCGTAAATAACGCAAGACCTCAGACACCCCGATGAGATAATTGCCTCACAAATTCAATTCGAAAACCAAATTTCCCAATTTAAAACTTTTTACCCCTTTTTTAAGAACTTTTGTACCCCAATTAACAATGAAACTTGTACGTGTATGTATGCGTATTGTGAAATACATTTTAGAAATGCATTTAAAATCTCTGTATTGCTTTGAATCGAGAATAAATTTAGTTTCTTAAAGTGCACTAAAGGAGGAACAGAATTTTTAGAAAATTTAAAAAAAATGTAAGGTACATTAAAAATAGTTGGAATCAATTCAGTTATCGATTTAGAACAAATTACTTTCAGGTCTTGCGTTTATTATGTTACACCTTGTATATAGCAAGCATTTTATCATTAGGCTGAAGTCCTCTATGATCACCTTCGTGTAAAGAGCTGGTTAGTTACTTCTCGATTAGTGTTACTCTGCAAATAAAACTGGCACGTTTAATCGTTGGGCTACTCAGATACTGAAATTTATATTACAAATTTAACTGTCGATTTCAAACGTAACTCGCCCTCGAGCTGGAAAGATGTTCTAAGATTTTCCGATATCCCTTTTAGTGTAAAATAATGACTACATATACAAGGTGTAACATAATAAACGCAAGACCTGAAAGTAGTTTGTTCTAAATCGGTATCTGAATAGATCCCAAATATTTTTAATGTTTGTTTAATTTATTTTTAATTATCTAAAATTTCTGTTACTTGTTCAGACCGCTGTATTAAACAAAATTTTATCATTAAAAATCAATACGACTATTTTAAATGCATTTCTATTACACACACACACACACACACACATCAATATGTACCCAAAGGTTAATTAATAATAAAATTTCATGGTTAATTTAGGCACGAAAAAAAGATAGAAAACCCTTTAAAATTGTAAGTTTGATTTTGGTATTGAACTTGTAAAGCAATAATGTAATTAGGGTGTCTGAGGTCTTCAATCATTTACGATACATCTATACTAATGTTATAAACAGGAAAGATTTGTATTTTCGTATGTATGTAACGAATAAACTCAAAAACTACTGGACCAATTTCAAACATTCGTTCACCATTAGAATGCCTACATTATCCCTGAGTAATATAGGCTATATTTATTACTAGAAAAAATTAGGCATCCCTACTAAAACTTCAATAATGTAACCCAAGGTGTAAAAAAATTTGCCATAAAATGTCTTTCATCGCATGCACTGCGAAAACTATTGATGAAAGGAAACACATCAATATCTACAAAAAAATTCGCGATACCATATGTCCAACTTTTGTAGTTACGTCACTATAACTACTTTTTTACATTTTAAAAGTTGATAGAATGCCGACCAAAATCAGACCATGTTATCCATACCTTTGTATAAATCCTTATCCAAATATATTCAAGAGTGTTTCAATACTTGTAGATTACTTTTTGAATTATACAAATCGGACAACTGATTCAAAAGATATTACGAATTTAAAAATGTCAATCTAAACAAAATCCTAATAGAAAAATAAACGCCGCCGCGACGTGGCCAGTGTGGCCCCACGCAGCGCAGCGGGCAGCGCGGCGAGGGAGGGGGGACCGAAGTGCGGAAGAGGGGCATGCACAGCTATGAAATAGGTAGCCGCGCGTTCCTACGCAGCGGACGCAATATCCACCCGTGCGAAGCCGGGACGGGCCGCTAGTCTTGTATATAATGAATGTTTTTCTCTCCGTAGGCACTTTCCAACGTTCCGCAGCGCATAGCATCCAAACACACAGGCCGGGGTGGAAGACGAGTACTAGCTGACCAAACTTCCTTAAACACTCGATCATCCCGAGTGCGTCCGCGAAGCTTACTGACCGAACGTACTCCCCCCGCGCCCCCTCGGCCAGCGTCCCTCGCCGATGACGTCACGCACACTCGCTTGCCAGCCGAAGGTCGTTCAACCCTATATGATGACTCGCCTATAGTGGATTTGGATGCGGATGATGATCTCAGTGTTAATTCTGCACCGAAGCTTGGTTATGAGGACAGGACAGCCGCTTGTCATGGTGATCCGGGGAGAGCTGGTGAGTTTCAAATATTAAAAAGAAATTAATACCGTCACGCCCATATTCCCCAAGCGGGGGTGGCAAAGGTGTACTGTGTACACCCACTTTTCGCCAACGATGTGAGGTCCCATGTAATAGAGGGCGAGCCTATTGCCATATACCGAACACAATTCCAGACTCCGGACTTGGAGGTTTTAGATAGAAAACCCTTGACCTTGGATCGCAAAGCACATTATTAGGACTGCACTTACATACGACACTGATGCGGCAGACATAGTAACACTGTCATTCTTCTTCAAGTTATGGCTTCACACTAATTATAAGGTTGCCTGGAAGAGATTGCTTTTTAGCGATAAGGCCGCCCTTTGTGTAACTTTAAGTTCTTTTTTTTGTATTTTAATATCTATGTAATTGGTGCACAATAAAGAGTTATCTATCTATCTATAAGTGTATTTTGCCAGTGTCCAGTGAGATATATAATCGTGTTTGTTTAAATTAATTCGACTCCCCGATGAATTTGATGACAACGATGATAATGAAATTAATGAAGTACCCCACCCTGGATATTAAAGCGGTGGATACTTTACATACCAATTGCGACGGCCGTTTTGAGGGATGTCGAAGCACGTTTTATCACTTTGTTACAATTACCTTCACTCATGCACATATAAGAACACATAATGGGTAATATTCCACCAACATTACACAGTTAGTCGAAATAACACAAGTTTTGGAAATTAAAACTAATTGACAACATCACTCTTCGACTTCCCGTCAAAACTCCAACAATGTCATCGTCTGAACCGGTCGTTAAAGTACGGTAGACATAATATTTCTTTTTTAAATGTTTCCTTTTTTAATATGTTGTACCTAATATGAGTCCCTGTCACTCGAAATAAATAAATTTAATTTTATTTATTTATTATTCGCCACTAGACCAACGAGGCATTCAAAGCTTGACTATGAAGAAAGGAGCGTTGGTTTTGCTTACTGCTGCTTTGTATTTTTTTTATTGCCTTGATAGTACAGACTTTGCTTCATGACAGATCATTAAAAATTGCCCATTTAACGTTTAAAGTTAAACTAATTCAGAAGTGTAGATGTAACGTAGCTATATCTAACTATATATAAAAGTGAATTGACTTTTGTTAGTCTCACAAAAACTCGAGAACGGCTGGACTGATTTGACTTATTTTGGTTTTAAAATATTTGTAGCAGTCCAAGAAAGGTTTAAGGTGAGAAAATATAAATTTCAAGGAATGTTGTAAAAACAAATATTTTATTTTTTGACGGTACGAAGTTCGCCGGGTAAATTAGTTTTTACATAAAAAACATTCTAGTCACTCATGACAATGTTAAATATTAATAATTACGCTGTTATTCAAATCCCACCATAATCCAATTCAGACCCACATTCCCACTCCAGAGCAGCCAACTTATTATGCACGCCAGTGATACCAACTACTCAAAAGTTTATTATGCCAAAAGAACCACAGATAATAAAAATAAGTAGGTGATTCATAAAATAATGTTTACACGTTCTTTTCTTTCAGTATACCACAGACAATCAAGTGAAGACTGGAGCGTAGCTTCACTGATAAGTTGTCCAAAACACAACCCGCATTCCCAAGACCTTTCCATCGACACGATGCCCTCGAGCGAAAAGTAAGTAACCCATATTTTCACAAAAATAAAAAATGTTAGTCCTGACCCCTAGCTTTTTACTGTTTATTTTTATGTTTATTTATTACGTTTATTTATTTAATTTTATAGCAAGTGGTGTCGGGTGATCACGGGTGATGATATATTAAGAATGAGTCTAAGGTATTTTTAGTAATATTATTTCCAAAATAGAAGCAACATTTTTTTTTCTATTTTTTCTGACGCTATTCTAACATTTTAAGATAAAAATCTATGTGTTAATTTTTCTACGGTGGTGGATTTTTATAGCGTGTATGGATTTTTAAATGACCTTTTCTGATTGTTGTATGAATGCACAAATGGCGGGCTTTATTTAGAACAAAACTAGATTTATTTGATTTTGATAGCAACGTAACTTAATCTAAGCTCCACAGGCTCAATAAACTGGGCGGTCGTGGGTTCGATTTTCGGAGCAAATTTGATAAAACTGCAAACATGAAGCAATCATGAAGAGGAGATGGCCTAAGCTAGTGAGCCTTTTGAATTCTAACCAAGCCTTGACGGCATCGTGGTGAGCGTGGCTTACCTCAGTTAGTTATCGCTACTCGCTCCATTCACACTACACTCGAGTTCGCATATCTATAAATAAAACCCTAAAAATTACTTGGATCGACATTCTGGTCACACAAATGGTATCCCATTTCATTTTTACGTATTTTTTTACGGAATTTATTAGATTAATTCTATTACGAATACCATCTACCGTTATATAATTGAACTTACAAGCGACACTGACATGGACGAACCGTTTAGTTTTTAACATTCTCCGCCAGATAGCAAATACAAATGTGGGCATGGTGGGGTGTAACGTGCCTCTCGCTCTGTGCCACCCCGCGCTGTGCCACACTTAATTGAATAGGAAAATCATTACCCCCATCTCCTCTTCGTATATGCTTTATGGGTGCATATGCCAAAATTTGTTCAGTTTGTATCTTATGGCTCAATCACCACTGACACAGAGTTAAAGCGAAGCGAAACGACAATCTGAAATGTTATGTTACATATTGATATCTATCTCCACAGCATAAAGTACAATTAAAAGAATTTAGAAGACAAAAAGCTCGGCTACGCACATCTATTTTTCTCGGTACTTACTACATTTACTTTCCGTAAATACATCAAGTATTATATTGTGAATATGTTGACATTTTACTAAACATTTTAATTTGTCTCTTCGCTATATGACCACGATCTCTTTAACGAAACTATTTTAATTAGTGATGCGACTCGATTGGGATTTTGTGACTCGAGTAACTCGGGTTATTTTATAACATCACTCGAGTTTTCGAGTAACTAGAGATCACTATTTACAGTGCCGGCAATTCGAGTGAAAGGTATAACTCGAATTACTAGTTTCGATTATGGTAGTTATTTTTTTTTAAAGATGTACCTTCAATTAAATAAATAATATGAACAAACAATTATAGCACAACTACTTCACAGATCAAACTAAGTTTATGTTTGTTTACTTGCCAATATGCAAGTTTAAACTTGTTTATAACCTGGTGACGTAAACTATAGTGAACTAGTAAATTGGCATCTATCTATCAAATCAGCCTATTGCAGTCTACTGCTGGACATAGGCCTCTCCCAATTCGCGCCACAGTACACGGTCCTCCGCCTTCCGCATCTAGTCCCACCCTGCGACGTTCTTAAGGTCCTCGTCATGGCTCGAGTCGCATCACTAATTTTAACGTTGCTTTGCCGTGAAAAAGAAACAGAGCTATAAAATCCACATATCTTTCTCATAACAAAATAACATTACAATAGCTTTGTTAAAGAGATTATGGCCAACGCTCTGCATTAGTGGGAATTGAGTTGATTGGTATTAAGTGAGTTTTGTTCTAAATAAGGTTAACGAATTTTAGTATAGTTTTCACATATGCATGTAGTTTTGGGCGATGGAATTTTACTGTTTGGCTTTTGAGGTTTTTCTACGGTATTGATTTTCAAAATTATTACATAATGTGTCGCGAAGAGGTAAGATGGCTTTGTATCTAAGCGCCTTCGGTGTGGTGTTATTTTGTAAGGTCTAAATTTGCTTCACAAAATATTTGAAGATTATTAAAAGAATTCTTTTTGTTTCTGGGTCTTTTTTGACACGATTTTGTTGAGAATTTCAAGCATTTCCTTTAATATATTTTTGGTGAGCTTTCAAATATTTTTTTACACAATTTTAGACTTTGTCTTTAAAACCATACGATTCATGTAAAGAAATGTACACAAATTATAAGTTGATGTTTGAAGACCCAAGATTCGGTTTTGTATTAAATACAGTATTGTTTTCAAAATGAGCTAAAAGTAACTGCAATAGTAACAAGAATAAAAGATAGATATGATGAAGCACTTTTTGCAGTAATGTATAATAATATATTTACATCCATTATATTTCTTCAAAATCGATTTATTGTTAAATAATGCTTATTAAAGGGTTTCAAATATTTGACACAAGACTTTTAAGGAAATGTCGCCATCATTATGTATGTAAATACTGCTTTAAATGCGACAAAGAGATATGTATAATATAACGTACTATTAGGACCATTAAATCGGTCTGCCTAATGAGAATCCATATATTTAACATAAACAACTCGCACTTAGTCCGTATCGTGGAATATGACCTCATCGTTGCCCAGAAGTGCGGTAATAGAGGCTGTTTATATATAAAATTATTTATATAACTTGTATAAAGTTCATAGAGCCGAAGTACGTTAAGTTTAAGTATGTTTAGATTAAAATGTATGAAGTTGAACCAAATGTGACACATAAAAGAGTTGCTTATACAGACTGTTTGGTATTTTCGCGGAATTAACGAGAGTAGATGTACAGGTAATAAAGTACACAATTTAATAATAGAAAATGAACTGATCTTTTAAATAAATTAATGGAGGTGTCTTATTGCCTTACGTATATAGTGACCTACTTCGCGGTCAGGCCCAGGAAAGCATACAATCACACCGTCACGCCTACATTCCCCAGAGGGGTAGGCAGAGGTGTATGAGTACACCCACGTTTCGCCGGCGATGTTGGGTCCCATGTAATAGAGGGCGAGCCTATTGCCATATACCGGGCACAATTCCAAACTCCGGACTCATACTGGGAATTTTTCGTTAGAAAAACTACATTTGTCCGACCTAGGATTTGAACCCTGAAGGACCTTGTGATCACAAAGCGATGCGCTTTGTCACCAGACCAATGAGGCCTACAATCCTACTAATATTATTGTAGGGTTTTCTTCGTGGATGGAACGAAACTCCTGCCTCTTTGAATCTTTTTTTATTACCTTAGTGTATACTGTTACAACAATTATTTTTTTTCATCGTTCTTCGTCCTCTCACCTTGCATGCTCGTCTTTGTGTCTATTTTTTCCATTCATTCCATCCTGTCACTCCTTTTAGGCTAGTTTATTCATACACATTTCCTACCACAGATATAAACTTCCATTCCATCAAATCCTGCATTATATATGTTTGTCATTCAATCACGCAAAATCAGCTAAACGGGTTTGTATGAAATTTGGCACACAGTCTGTTACCTGGATAGGATACTCTTTATCCCGAAAAAACGTTACGTTCCTGTCTAAACTGAACACGGGCGAAGTCCCGGGCAGAAACTAATTATCTAAGTGTCTATCGCGTGGTATTCTTCGCTTCAAATGAATGAATGAATTATTTATTTGTCATAAGATAAGTATGGAATTAGATCTTAATACTATGAACAGTCTCACCATGTTTCACCCTAAGGGTATACACATGTTCATGTTAGTAATAAAATGGAGTCATTATTCGGTTAAAAATAATCCAGTGACACAGGTATACAAAGTGCAAGCTAAGGGAATACAGAAATGCATAGTAATACGGACAATTATGTGTTACTATAATTTTGTGGTTAATGAATATTACTACAAAATTAAACAAAACAGTTTCCATCCAACAAACTCCGTTTATAACTTATTCAAAATTTCGGATCGTATCGCATTCTAAACAAAAATATAATCCCGCTGAGCTCCTAACCGGATCTTCTCACTGGAGACTGTGTTCCAATCCGGTGGTAGATTCGTAAGTGGATTATATAAAAACAGTTTTAACAGGGTATAAACAAATTTGGCGAATTCCGCGAGAATACAATACAACAGTCTATATAAAACACGCAGAAAGAATACAAATGCTGTCTATAAAGGACATTACGTAACTCATAGGGAGAGAGCGGTATCATCACATATTTGTAAGTTGTCTCTTTGTTTTAGGAGCCTCTTGCAATATATTGACGAAGAATTAATGCTCAGGTAAACATCGTGAGGATATACCCACATGCATGTAAACAATATCCCCCCATATAATCGTTTTTGTATGTGTTAGTTGACGCTGTTCGGAATTTTCGAAAAATGTAGTTGTCATACTTTGCTCTGAGGGGGCCTTGTTTAATAAATGCGCCAAAGGGACATTTTTGTCATATAATATTGAGATTGAAAACCTTGTGGAATTATATAGATTAACATCAAGTTAATGTTATCAAATTGAAATCAAGGAATAGTAAGTTAAGAGTCTCCGTAACCAGAAAGCATGTATGAGACGAACTATGAGAGTGCAGGAGCCAGAGAGGTTTGTAAGGAAAGAACCTGTTGACACTCTGTGCTCTCTGTTTTCCCCGCAAGAGATCTTAGTCTCTGCCTACCCCGCAAGGGATCTGGCGTGATGATAAAGATAGGTAGTAATTAAATTAAAGGTACCTAAAAGTACTTTAATGAATGTCGAGGAATTGCTTCAATTAAGCTTTCTAAATGCTAGCGTGATTCGAAAAGGATATCGTTGCTCTCTCACGTTTTTAACTTTAATATAAATAAAATACAAATGTCATTACATAAAATATGTCGTTTATTAAACAGGACCCTATTTAAACGCTTTTTGAGTTTAAGAAGCAAAGTTGACGCTTTTTCAGTTGTGACATTTTGCTTATAGGACGACCTGAGAATTGGTGATTGGTTTTCCTATTCCGAACAGTTGGTAATTAATATTTAGTATTAGTTTACCTCATTTGTTACATTGAGTAATGTAAATAATGTGATTGGTTAAAATTTCAATTGAAGAAGCAGACTTTTTATGTTCTCTATATGAATGATATCCGACCGAATTTCGGTTTCGGCAAGTCTCAGCGCTAAATTGGAGTCTCGGTTTAATTTCGATTACGGCCGAAACTGAAATACCAACCAAAATTCGGTTTCGGTTTTGGTCGGACACTAAAAAATTAGTTATTATTGTTCATGTATTCTAGTTCTACATAATATTCATCATACGTGCTATAAATTTTATTTAGTTGCACCGGGGCTAATCTTTGGTTTAGTTTTACCAATCTAATCCAATGACAAAACAGATATGCAATGCGAAAGTGGAAGAATGTAGGTACCGGGGAAGACCTATACTATCTTACCATGACCAAATAGACCGTGTCTTATCTGAAGGACAAGTCAAGACCTCCGTAACCGGTGAGCGTGTATGAGACAAACTATGAGAGTGGAGGTAGCCAGAGAGGTATGTAAGGAAAGATCCTGTTGGATCTTTGTACTCTCTGCCGAAAGAGATCTGGTGTGATTGTATAGAAAGATTGATAGATAATACAAGTTTTGCCCTCGGTGTAGCTAAACCTAGGCCATTTCAACAGCATGTTTTGTATAGTATTATAGGTATCCTAATTATGTAAGGACATAAAAAGTCTGTAACATTAAGTATTTCAAAATTTTGAACATCTAAATTTACGAAAGTAGCTGTAGCATGGAGCATGTATATACATAAATAGAGCTTATAGCTTAAAAGAGATAAAATATAATAATAACCTAATGTAATTTTTACCAAATGGTATAATTTTTATATCCCACCAGCACCACTTGTTATTCTAACACGAATAAAAAAGCTTTTAAAACGAAATATTACATAATTACATAAAATTATAATTATCTTACATTTGTGTCTAACCGCACTCCTCCCAGCTTCAGAAAATACCCTAACAGCACTGCCTACACCAACCAAGAAACTACTAAAACTACCAAAAAAATATTACCATCGTACTATACAAAATATTTTTCCACAGGGCAACACTACCGTTAACCGCAGATACGGCGGCAATGGCACAATCTAGCAACACAGCTTTATCGATTCACGACCAACATTTATCCCAGTGTATACAATTAAAACAAAACTATTTAAACAATTCCAACACGAATATATACCAAAACATCGCTTCTAATTTTCAAAGTCCGATCGGAGCTTCTTTGGTATCAATAGACGATCCATTATGTAGGAAAATTGGCGAAGATATTTTATACGTCGACCAAGAAGGCAGGGATAATGAACCACAGAGAAACGCGAACTGCGAATGTGGTCTATGCCCTAAACCGGAAATCAGAGACAATAACACATTAAGCGATCTACAAAGATCTGTAACGCAATGCGCATGCGACGTGTGCAACTCAAATGGGGATATACTAAGCTATTATAGGAACTGTCCAAACAAGAACACGGATTCTGGAATAGTACACTGCGAGAAATGTCGTAAACAAAAAATTTCAGTATCCAACTTCCGAGCGTTACAAATCGCGAATAGACTGCGGATATCGGACGACGATAAACTCCAAAATGGCGGAACATCCGACGATGATTTATGTAGAAAAATAGACATGAGTTTGGGTATGGAAGATAAAGTATTTGAGCATAGAAAAAAACACAATAGACATAATTCTGATTCGGTTACGGCGGGTATAGACCTGAATCAGTTTTGTCAGTGCGAGTTTGAAGGGAAACGGAAGACATCTTCGGTCGATGAGATTTTCAAGATGGTGGATGAAATTGGGAGGGATGTTAAGGCGGACGCGATCGATGAGGATAGCAAGACTAGTCAGAGGCAAAGGAGTTTATCGGACAGCCAGAGGGATAAAGCGAAGGTTGAAAATAAAGGTGAGTATTATATACGGGGTGGGGATGATGCGCAAAATCTGAAATAGTTAATTGATGGTATATTGAGGTGTCATACATTTTGGTGGAATAGCAATATCAATATTTTGTATGAAACTGTCGGTAAGAGTCGTTATAGGAATAGTTGATTTATTTTTATTCATTTTGGGTGCCTTACGGCTAGTGTAACAAAGTTTTATCTCTCTGTACCATCCCGCCAGAGCCCCTGCGGGGCAGGCAGAGAGTACAGAGTTCCGGCAAGTTCCTTCACTCTCATAGTTCATCTTATAAATGCTCGCTAGTTAAAGGGTGATTGTAAATCATTATAATGATATGTCCCTCCCTCCTCTTAGCTCCGGGCACCCCCCCGGTGCCCCCGCGTCGCGGTCGCGGGCGGCGAGCTCACACGCCCCCACGGCCGGCGCCCAACGGCCTGCCGCCTACGCCCAAGGTGCACATGGGGGCTTGTTTCTCTAAGGTGAGTACTGTCTACTTATTGTAATGATGCCCCCCTAGCACCCGCCACCCCCCCGGTGCCCCGCGGCCGGCGCCCATGGGCTTGCCGCCCACGCACATGAGGGCTTGCTTTTCTAAGGTGAGTAATGTCTATTTAGTGTAAAGATGTCCCCCCTAGCGCCCGGCACCTCCCCGGTGCCCCCACAGCCGGCGCCAATCGGCCAAGGAGAACATGGGGGCTTGTTTCTCTTAAGTAAGTACCAAACTCGTGTTCACAAATCCTGTACAATAATTTGCCATTAATAATTTTTACAGAGGTTTACCGGTTAATTTGTGCCGAGTACTTGGATAAGTTTAATGTTCGGAATAATTGATCCTCGAAGTAACTTAATCTCGGATTAAATAATCCTCTGGGTAACTAATCCTTAAGGTTACTAATTCTCGCTTATTATTAGTACGGTTAAGACGGCCTCGTTGGTCTAGTAGCGTACAGTACACCTCTGCTATACTCGCTCAGGAAATATACAGGCGTGTTTTCCTTTCCTTTTCGTGTTCTTAGTTTTAAGTTTGCCTTTCAAATTTGTAAAATAATATTTTAATTTTCCATCTGGACAGGTGTTCAACGGATGTCCACTTAGGATCAACTGTACAGCCTCCTGGATACACCCGGACACCAGAGATCAACACATACTTATCGGTAAATGTCTAGCCGCATTTCTCGTAGCCATGCAAATCTATCTATCTATATCATCACGCTATATCCCTTGCGGGGTAGGCAGAGAGTACAGAGTTCCAACAGGTTTACCGGCAAGCACCCTACTTAAGGTGTACAACGAATATCTAAGCTACCCGGCGCCTCCACCATGTCGCCAAGCACCCAACTTAAGGTGCTCATCGAATATCTCCAATCGGCCGGCATGTCACCGACCGCTCCGATCCCTATAATCACGGAAAGCATTATAACATTACGTTCATTAGCGTACATATCATGCATCAGTCCCCTTTGGGACCTCCGTGACGTTACTGCCATGAACGCGCACCAACCGCCGACGACCGCGACGCCACGGTCTTGCGAGGCGCACCCCATAGTGGCCTCCAACCTCTCGCGGTCTTGCAGAGAGCACCCCATAGTGGCCTCCAACCTCTCGCGGTCTTGCAGAGCGCACCCCATAGTGGCCTCCAACCTCTCGCGGTCTTGCAGAGAGCACCCCATAGTGGCCTCCAACCTCTCGCGGTCTTGCAGAGAGCACCCCATAGTGGCCTCCAACCTCTCGCGGTCTTGCAGAGAGCACCCCATAGTGGCCTCCAACCTCTCGCGGTCTTGCAGAGAGCACCCCATAGTGGCCTCCAACCTCTCGCGGTCTTGCAGAGAGCACCCCATAGTGGCCTCCAACCTCTCGCGGTCTTGCAGAGAGCACCCCATAGTGGCCTCCAACCTCTCGCGGTCTTGCAGAGCGCACCCCATAGTGGCCTCCAACCTCTCGCGGTCTTGCAGAGCGCACCCCATAGTGGCCTCCAACCTCTCGCGGTCTTGCAGAGAGCACCCCATAGTGGCCTCCAACCTCTCGCGGTCTTGCAGAGAGCACCCCATAGTGGCCTCCAACCTCTCGCGGTCTTGCAGAGCGCACCCCATAGTGGCCTCCAACCTCTCGCGGTCTTGCAGAGAGCACCCCATAGTGGCCTCCAACCTCTCGCGGTCTTGCAGAGAGCACCCCATAGTGGCCTCCAACCTCTCGCGGTCTTGCAGAGCGCACCCCATAGTGGCCTCCAACCTCTCGCGGTCTTGCAGAGAGCACCCCATAGTGGCCTCCAACCTCTCGCGGTCTTGCAGAGAGCACCCCATAGTGGCCTCCAACCTCTCGCGGTCTTGCAGAGAGCACCCCATAGTGGCCTCCAACCTCTCGCGGTCTTGCAGAGAGCACCCCATAGTGGCCTCCAACCTCTCGCGGTCTTGCAGAGCGCACCCCATAGTGGCCTCCAACCTCTCGCGGTCTTGCAGAGAGCACCCCATAGTGGCTTCCAACCTCTCGCGGCCCCTTACAGCCACCCCAAGCCTCGCTTGTACTCAATACTGATACTACTGCAGATTCTTCCGAATCTGACCGCTATCCTTAAACAACCCGACGCATCGATCACTAGCTCATATAATACATTAAAATGCAACCCTTTGTGTATACCTTTACCACATATTATAATTTTTTTTATTTTTTTTTTAAACCTCGCCCCACACTAGGATTTATTCCTGTGTCGTGGGTGCGTTTACAAACATGAAAATTCACAAACAAATACCCAGACCGGAACAAATAATTGTGGATCACACAAAGATTTGTCCCGTGCGGGAATCGAACCCGCGACTATTCGACACAGTGGGCGGAGCAGCTTAAGCTCTTAACCACTGCGCTAAATCGTCCGTCAATAATGTCTCAATGTCCTTTCAGTCTTGAATACTAGACCATAGTAGATATTTCTCTACTATCCAAATCCTTTCCTTTGTTTTTATCCTGATACAAAAGCCGAATAATTTTCATCTGTCATCTTGACCGTTATACTTTTTCCGCAACCATAAACTAAAAATGGTTATTCGCGACCAAGGTTCTTTCCTTACAGACCTCTCTGCTACATTTAATTAATTATAGTAGTGGTCGCCCATAGGTCGATATTCGACCTACTCTTTCATCGTTTGTTGGTTATGTTTGACATTTAGTAAGACTATAGACAAATAATATTAAAGACAAACATCAATTTGACGTGTATTGTGTCAAATACATGGTAGTGTGTGTAATGTTTTTTTTATTGATTTAATGTATGTTTTACGCATAATTTAAAAAAAATATTTAGCATTCTGCACTCCTTCTCTATACAAACTATAACTGTGGGAAATTTCATACTCCTCCGTCCGCGCAATTTTCGTAAAAATGTGTACAACGTTTTTGCTTCACGTATTAATATATTAATTATATATTTATTATTTAACTAGTTTCTGCCCGCGTTGAATTTGGACAGAAACCTAACATTTTTCTACGATAAAAAGTATCCTGTGTGTTAATCCAGGTAATAAACGATCCGTGTGTCAAATTTTATTCAAATCAGCTGTTTTTAGGTGTACATTTATAATATTAGTAGGATTAATTATGATTACTATATAGGACTATGGCCTAAACCCTCTCAGTTTGAGAGGAGGCCCGTGCCCAACGGTGGGACAGTTTCTTAACAGGGCTAATATTATATTATTATACACGTTATATTGTTATGGAGATTATTCTAGCTCACTTATGGCTACATATACAATGCGAAAGTGGAAGGATGAAGGTACCGGGGAAGACCTAGACTATCTTACCATGACTAAATAGACCGAGTCTTATCTGAAGGGCAAGTTAAAATTCTCGGTAACCGGCGAACGTGTATGAGACGAACTATGAGAGTGGAGGAAGCCAGAGAGGTCGGTAAGAAAATAACCTGTTGGAACTCTGTACTCTCTGCCTAACCCGCAAGGGATTTGGCGTGATGATATAGATAGATAGAAAGTTAGCAAATATATTCTTGAGTTAAATATTGAATCAGAATCAGAATAGTTTATATTCATGTAAACCATTAAAGTATTTATGAATCGTCAAAAAAGTAACAAAGACTCTACCACCACTTTGAATGTCATTCCTGTGGAGAACTTTTTCTCCTTCGGCAAGAAACTCGATGGTTATTCTTTTATAATAAAAAAATTACAATACAATATGCGTGAAATGGAATTGGATCAGTCGCCACCGTACCCATGGCTCGTAACTAAAGACTATAGATCCCAACCTGATATTGGAACTATACTTTGTCCGAAGTAGGAGTCGAGCTACCGTAGTCTGTACTCTCAGCCTACCTCGCAAGGCATATGGCATGAAGATATATATAGATAGATATATAGGGTTCGAACCTAGGGCAAGTCAAGAGTCTCCGTAACCAGCGAGTGTGTATGAGACGAACTATGAGAGTGGAGGAAGCCAGAGAGGTATGTAAGGAAAGAACCTGTTGAAACTCCGTACTCTCTGCCTACCCCGCGAGGGAGCTGGCGTGATGATATAGATAGATAGATTGAACCTAGGACCTCGAGATCGCTACGCGATACCCGAACTATTTCTGTGTATGTTATTGTTAAGGAAATTACTAACGTCAATGACCTTGAGAATTGTTGGTTGTCTAATATAATTAATTAAAATAAAAGAGCCATCCATACAAGTTGTAGAGCATATCTTAAGCTTTCTTTTTGTGTATATTTTATATATATCGAATCTAACATTAAATAGGACATTTGGAATATACATTTAAGATAGTTTTTTTAAAAGTATTTTGGAAAATTGAATATGTAAAATGAAATTTTACTCCATACATTAAATTCAAGAAACTTTTCATCTTAATTTTTATAAATATTTCTTTATTATAAATACGCAGTACATTCATCAACAATCTTCTGTAAATAGAGCCTATTTTTAGGAGCTAGGGGTTAGGTTCTCCCTTAAACGTTAATGGTGTGCGCAGGCGCCGAGGAAGGCATCTACACGCTGAACCTAAACGAACTGCACGAGACGGCGATGGACCAGCTGTGCCCGCGACGGACCATATGGATGCATGTCATTAAAGACGTACTAATGTCGCTCTCCGGTAAGTGAGACATAACCTCCTTTTGTGTAATAATACTTTTTCACTCGAGTGCAGAAGGAGAATGTTTTTCGGTTTTTTTTTTGGCGGGAACGCGAAGAGTGATGTTGACAATTTGTTTTAATTTCCAAAACTTGTGTTATTTCGACTAATAATGTGTAATGTTGGTGGAATATTAACCATTATCTGTTCTTATATGTGCATGAGTGAAGGTAATTGTAACAAAGTGGTAAAACGTGCCTTTTTGACTTCCATCAAAACGGCCGTTGCAATTGGTATGTAAAGTATCCACTGCTTTACGATCCAGGGTGGGGTATTTCATTATCATCGTTGTCATCAAATTCAGAGGGGAGTCGAATTAATTTAAACAAACACGATTATATATCTCACTGGACACTGGCAAAATACACTTATAATTAGTGTGAAGCCATAACTTAAAGAAGAAGAAGAAGAAAAATGTTTTTCGAATGACCATTTCTATTTTTTTCATACGTCCTCCTCACACGTACGACACCCAATAGGCCTCAGCCTATGAGGTGTCTTTAGATTCGTCTGAAGTGTAGGAGTAACATGGGGTATACACACACACGCACTGTCACGCCTATATTCCCCAAGCGGGTGTGGCAGAGGTGTACTCAGTACACCCACATTTTGCCGACGATTTTAGGTCCCATGTAATAGGGGGCGAGTCTATTGCCATATACCGGGCACAATTCCGGCCGGCTACTGGGAAGTTTTCGTTAGAAAAACTACACTTGTCCGTCCTAGGATTTGAACCCAGGACCTTGTGATCACAAGCGATGCGCTTTGCCACTAGACCAACGATGCAGTCATAGGGTTTATTATTTTAATATGGGTTCTGCGAATTAAGAATGAGGGGATTAAATATATGGGTTGTTATACCAATACTAGCTATTACCCGCGGCTGCTCATGCGTTTGTTTTGTTATATGTATTATACTGACGTATAAGCTATTTTATTGTAAAGTTTTATTATAATCTCATATATTTATCCTCACAAATTTTCGCATTTATAAAATAAATAGGATAGATATAGAATAAACACTGGTAAATAGCCAATTCTAAATTTCCTGTCGGCGTGGTTATTATCTGTGGCGTATAGTATGCGAGTCGTCAGCTAGTTGGAGCTTCGGCCGCGCGCCGACGGAACGCCAGAATGAACTAGATTTGAATAAAGAAGGTAGACAGAGGATGAAGGACGATGCGGAAGAGGATGGGATTGGAGAACGGGTTTTGATTCCGACTTTCCGTCAGCGCGCGGCCGAACCGCCAACTAGGGGACGACTGCTTACTATATGCAGTACCCATAGCAGATCAAGGGTCCCTCGATAGAAGTTGTTACGGGCCCGCGCTTGCTTAATCCGGCACTGACTATATGCTACAGATAATAACCACACCGACATAAATAGATAGATAACTCTTTATTGGGCACCAATAACATACATGTCTACATGTATATACAAATTACAATCTATGCTGATACTATAAATTCAAAATCTGTTATTTTATCACGCCTTATTACTTTTTAAACTGCTGAACAGATTTTGATCTTGGTCAAGTAGACAGATTTTTTTCTAGGGGAATGATATCGATCACCTTTTTGTATCAATAAATAACTTAATAGTGTGAAATAGGGGATGAAAATTTGTATGGGAGGACCCATCTATTTCAAGTTTGTGATATGAAATTTCATGTTTAGGGGTTTGTTAAGCAATGAAGAATTACGTCTTCACTTCACACTTACACCTAGTAAAATAATTAATAATAATTTATTTAATAAGGCAACAGAAATTGACTAAAATATTTTTATACAACTTACTGGCCCATAGAATACCTTACCTTACATACATATAATAATATATTAAATTTATAATAAATAACAAGTAATGTCGGCGACATGTTGCGCTGTAAAGGGGTGTCTCCCAGTCTTCTACGAAATCTTCTGAATACGACACCCCTCGGCCAGAAGTCCTCGCTCATGAAGGTCTTCAGCTTGGCAGTGGGAACTCGCACAACAAACATTTATTGCAACAACTATGTGTATATCTTACAAAAAAAAATAATTAAAAAAACATAGGAAAGGGATAATGGCGGAGGTATGTCATAGATTATTCTTCTAAAACGTAACTAACGCACCTGCAGGTAAAACTCCCTCCCTGTATCGACACGAACTGTTGGCGCTGATCGGAAGCGCCCGCGGCGGACGGTCGCTGCGGGTGTTGCCGCCGCGGCTGTTGCCGAGGCGGTTTGCGCTCACCACTCGAGTACCAGATACTAGAGGTAAGTTTCCTGCCCTAATCGACACTATAATCACAGGTAACATCATCGGGGATAGTGCAAAACTGTGTAACAAATAACAGACTTAAATTAGGTATAATAATATTAGCCCTGTTAAGAAACTGTCTCACCATTGGGCACGGGCCTCCTCTCAAACTGAGAATGTTTAAGCCATAGTCCACCACGCTGGCCCAGTGCCGGTTGCCGAACTTCACACACTTTCGAGAAACTCTTAGGCATGCAAGTTTCCTCACGATGTTTTCCTTCATCGAAACGCAAGTGATAGTTAATTTTTAATACGCACATGCTTTCGACAGACAGAGGTGCGTGCCTGGGTTCCCGAGACCTATGAATTTGCAGTCCAATGGTCTGACCACTAGACTGCTTTTTTGTGGCAAACTAACAAATGCAGGTATTGCGAACTTTAAAAGACAAAAGACCCTCCTAATTTTAATGACATCGCGTTTGGCTCGGTAGGAGATGGTGGGACGAACTGGACATCTGTATGAGTGATTTGCCCTCAATAACTTTAAACAGAGTGGGGTCGAAACACCAACGGCTTGTTAATATTAAAAAAAATAATAAAAAGTTGAAAGGTGAACCAAAAAACTAAATATTTAGTCTTCTACTTTCTCAATATGTGTCCGAACTTTTAGATATTTAAAAAAAAGTGCATTGTTTACCTTTTTAGTAAACAAAACCTTCTTTGTGTGACCCACAAATATTTGAAAGAAAGAAAAAAGAAGAAAGAATGAAAAATAATTTATTTTGTGCTCACACAACTAAACACAAAAGAATGAAATGCATAACAAATGTAATTAAAATGACAAAAGAGTAACAATAAAAAGGTAGAAATGCAAAGCAGTGATTGTGTGAGACCCAAAATTGGTCCCTGCCTCAGCTAATGCCGCAGCTGTATTATGCTGCAGCGCTGATCTTCCGGCAGCGCCATATTTCGCTAACATCACGGGCGGTCTCATTTAGATATATGTATTAAAGTCTAAAACTACTAAGGCATATATATATAAAAAGTGCTCGAGCAACCGAGGGGTTAACAAACTAGAAAGAAAATAAGAAAAATTGCCCTGTGTAAACCTAATCTTCCAAAATATCTTTTCAAAAAATATATATTTATTGTCTGTGGACATTTTGTAGTTTTTTTGTGTTTTTTTATATTTGGTAATTGCCAGCAGTGTTTCATTTTCTTTCCGTCTCGGTGTTTGTGTACTTCATCGAAGTATTCGACTTTCATGTTAGTAAATGCATCCTTGGTACAGGAATAACTTCTATAGTATTTTTACTATAGGATGGGTAGTGACAGTTTTAATTGCCAAACGAAATTATATTTTAAGAGGTATGACGTTTCTATACTTATGGGTTTATGCCTTAACACCATTAAATTAAATATTAATTTCGTTTGGCAATTAGAACTGTCACTACCTGTCATATGGGAAAAATACTATCGAATGGGACTGTGTAGAAATGTAATCTTCTAAGCGTTTCGACGGCAAACATGCTATAATTAAGGATGCGACCCAGAACGCGGTTATATTGACTGCTTGTCGAATGCAGTTATCAAATTCGTATGTATGTATTAGCGCATGCTAAGCATTATATAAGGTAGGATATCGTTTGGGATTGTGGAAACATACACAGATTGGTGGTACTGTCTATGTCTAGATAGATATATCTGAACATTTTTTGCTCGGACCGACCTGAGTCAAACTCAATCTCAAATAATTTGTTTTGCAAAAGCCCTGCGGGGCGCTTAGAAATAGTCAATTTACATTTTTGAAGAAGAAGAAACTCAGCTGGCTTGTCTTTATTATTTACTTCTCTGTCTCTATCTATATCATCACGCCAGATCCCTTACGGGGTAGGCAGAGAGTACAGAGTTCCAACAGGCTCTTTCCTTACATACCTCTCTGGCTTCCTCTACTCTCATAGTTCGTCTCATACACGCTCGCCGGTTACGGAGACTTCTGACTTGTCCTTCAGATAAGACCCGGTCTATTTGGTCATGGTAAGATAGTCTAGGTCTTCCCCGGTACCTACATCCTTCCACTTTCGCATTGTATATCTGTTTTGTCATTCTTTCTTCGGACATTCTTTCTATATGCCCGAACCAACGGAGCATACCCTTTCTCATCTTTACACCGATACTCTCTTTCATACCTATTTGCTTTCTCTTTTCGTTTTAAATCATATTGAGTGTATATAATGTTTAGGTTACAATTAAATAGTTTATGCCCTAGCTCCAGTGTGATGCCTTACGATCGAGATATGAATCTAATGAGGTTATCTGTAAAGAGTGTCTAAAGGATTCCAGATGGACCAGTCCGACATGATGGGCAAGCAGCACCCTTTCCCGAGTATGACTGCTGGAACAGCCCTCACTCCCTTCGATCATATTGGAGGGAAGGGAGTGACCCACGCCAGTCTGATGAGGAGTCTGAGGTCTATATACAGATTTCTAGACCGACCATAGTAATTTATGACCCGGTGGGGGATTCTCAGCAGCTAGAACAAGGGGAAGTGATCGCGATATTCTTTCCCTCCAAAATTGGCCTCGCTTTCCTTAACTCCAAGTTTAACGGGTCGACACTATTCACGCGGATTGTATATTTATTGGTATATTTATTATCTTTATACTTTTCAATTATATTCAAATTTGTTTAGAGATGATCCCAATAGGGTTTTCAGTGTGTAATTAAAAGGAGTCAATCTAAGAAGTGTTTTATTTTAAACTATGATAAGATTGTCATTAACAGTTCATGCTTTTACGACTCGACCACGAAACAATTGGTTTTGTGTTTGTGATTGAGTGTTGTGTTTTAGGTTGCGTGCGGTGCGCGGTGGCTCGCAACCCGTACAACGGGTACAAGTACCTGTGCGGCGCCACAGCCGCCGGCCTCTTCCTCATGCAGTGGTACGACCCGCTGCGCAAGTTCATGCTGCTCAAGGTGAGTCAACCCCAGACTGACAGATATGCCACACTGACAGACGTAGGACTGACTAGACTGACAGGTCGACCCAAATAGATAAATCACTATAACTAAAGTAAGAATAAAGTGCACTGATAGATGAATCTGACTGACAGATGTAGAAAATTAATTAGACATATAGGTTGACTAAGCGAATAGTAATGTCAAGTTGACTATACTGAGCCGATCTGATAGACTAAAGCGGGTCGTAATACGCTGTGCCAAGTTCATTCTGCTCAAGGTGAGTGCAGACTAAACTGACAGATATGCCACACTGAGAGACGTAGCACTGACTAGACTGCCAGATGGGCCAAACTGACAAACAGGGCAGGCTCACCATCCTGGTAGGTAGACCGTAATGTACATAGTAGATGACTAGACTGATGGATAGACCCAAGTGACGCACATCGCAGACTGATAAGACTGACAGATAGACAAAATACCAGATAAATTACAGATATCAGAAACTGACTGACTGATAGACCTGACCTATAGACAAAGCAGATTGACTAAACTAATAGATTGATCCGAGTGACAGACATAAAAGACGGATTAGACTGACAGATAGATCCTACTGACAGATATAGAAGAGACTAGACTGACAGATCGATCTTAGTGACAGATATAACAGCCTGAAACATAGACTACACTGAGAAACATAACAGACTGAATGAACTAACATAGATCAGTCTGATTATCTATATCTTCTTCGGGGCCGCATTCCCTTAAAACTGACGTAAGAGCAATGTTTTGTATGTTACAGAACATGGAATGCGTGTTGCCCTCTCCTCTGCTCGTGTTCGAGCTGGTCATCACGCCCGAGCTGGAGTACCCTCTGCTATGCGTCGGCGCTACTAGGAACCCAATGAGGCTGAACTTACTCAATATTAACTCCGGTATGTTCATTTATCTACTTACTAGTGTTGGGCATTTTTCAAATTTTAAGTGTCATGACATACTGGCCAATAAAACTCAGTTTTTCGATTTATATGTATTTTTGTTCGTTATTATTACAATTAAGATTTTACAATTAGGAAGCCCTTTGGAGCGTGGGGCGACAGTTGGAAGAGGAATGTTAAAATTTAGAAGACTAAATCTAATAACTGACCGAATGGCAGGAAAGATGGGATATAACAAAAAAGGGCCGTCACATCTACCTGTTCTTTCCATCCGTACGTGAGCGTTTGGCGAGAACATGGCTGGAGGTGGACCACTGTGTGGCTTAATTTCTCACCGGATATGGCAACTTTAAGAGTAAACTATTCTCTTTTAAACTGGTACCTTCACCGCTATGACATTGTTTCACGTCTAACTACGAGTATGCACAATCAGTACACCATGTTCTTTGGGAGTGCAGTCTCTGGCACAACGAGCGTAACAACGAGCGTACCATTATGTTAAATAGTCTGTAAAATACATCTGGGGTAATCTATTACACGGATCTTGTAGAAACTCGGGATAATTTCCGTGCGTTCAAGCGTTTTTGCCATAACTATTACTGGAATTACACGTGAGGCTCACAAATAGGCCCTGTTAATATTTTTTCGGGACCGTGGTGCTTTAAAACTGGGCTTATTCTATTTGTAGTCTCCTTCTCTATGGCTGAAGAAGGGAAGTGGATTTTTATTTCTCCTACTCCTGTTTTTCGTACTAACTAAATTTGTTGCGGGTTCCAAGACAATTAAAGTGCTTCCCGGGACACCCCAAGGTTCAAACCTTGGCGTCATCTAAGGAGACTATTGTGGATCCTGGCTTACAGGAGTTACAATGGTGGGAATGACTGGCGGGCTTAGTCCCATAAAAAAGAGATCCCATAAATAAGATTAAATCGTTAAATGTACAGCTAAGTGAATGTCCGAGTGAACGTGTTGAATGAACGCCTGTTGTGCCTGCAGCGACGAAGGGAGCAAGGTTGGGCTAGCCACGCGTGAGCTACGACATCAGCAGGCGTCCAAGCCGGGACATTAAGCTCAATCCATTGAAATTTCATTTGCAATTAAATTAATCCCTCTGAGGTACTCCGGAATGACAACGACTTTTGGACGTCAAACGCCCCAGTCCTTTCCGTGATCATGGGTGCTGTAGACCACTCGAAACGTCGGGCACTTGAAAACCAAAAATAAGCCGCGACGAAATCCAAAACATTTTATGAAAATATTTTGTACTGTGTGACCTTTTTTTGCAAATAAACTTCTATCTACAAATAAAATTCTATCTATCCATCTATTTTTTTCACAATTAATTTTTGCCCAACTCTGCTACTTACTAGCACGAGAAATCCGCCTTACGTTATTGAAAGTAACAAAGAATTAACAAGAAATGAATTAAATTATAGGAGTAAATTTATTCCATTCCCTTGCAGTGCCATCAGTAAAACTAAGTAGGTTTACATTCTCAGCACTAAACATTGTTATAAATAAATTATTACCAATATAATTATGTATTTTAGATCAACGAAAATAATGAATACGCGCAGGGTGAGCGGGGGTGTATGTATTTTCATAAGTTCCTTGAGTTGTTTACATAATATTAAAATAAATTTCAGCACTGGAATGTTGCACCAAACTTCTGCATAGACTAATGCCCAGTTTCAATATTTAACTCAAGAATATATTTGCTTACTATCAGTAGAATTCTGACATTTATGTATGGTAAAAATCTAGAAACGGCCATAAGTCAATCTATCCCGATCCCTTGCGGGGTAGGCAGAGATCACAGAGTTCCAACAGGTTATCCAACAGGTTACATCCTTACAGACCTCGCTGGCATCGTCCACTTACTCACAGTTCATTACATACACGCTCGTCGGTTATGGAGACTCTTGACTTGTCCTTCAGATAAGACTGTCTATTTGGTCATGGTAAGATAGTCTAGATCTTCCCCGGTACCTACATCCTTCCACTTTCGCATTGTATATCTGGCCATCAGTGAGCTATAATAATCTCCATAACAATGTAACGTGTGAAATAAAACTATTTTTCGGATTATATCGCGGTTTATTTTTGATTTTAAGTTCCCGACGTTTCGAGTGCTTTGCAGCACCCATGGTCACGGGAGGGACTGATGTGTTAGACGTCCAAAAGGCATAGTTGTTCCGGGGTACCCTCAAACTTCTTAATTACTTTTGTTGGTCGCTCAAGCCTGCAGTCTGTGAACATGTCCTTGACCGCACCCGCCATAACATCAGATTTGATAGACCACAAATTCTTGTGAAAGAACACCGATTCCTACCAAGGATGGTTCGCGAGGCTATTGAAATTAAAAAACATCCTAATTTCAATAGAGAAGATGGCTGGGTGCTTCCATCGACTTGGGATCCGGTAATTAATATAATCAAATCCAAAACCAAGCATAACACTGCAAGACCTCAAGGCACCGTGAGCTCATTCTTCGTAGATCAGACCAACAAAGTAATTAAGAAGTTTGAGGGTAAGTTTTATTTCATGTGTAATATTCGCGTAAATCTAAGAACTCAGTAATGTAACGTGTAATAATAATAATATTAGCCCTATTGAAAACTGTCCCACCGTTGGGCACGGGAATCTTCTCAAACTGAGAGGGGATCCACCACGCTGGCTCAGTGCCGGTTGGCGAACTTCACACACCTTCGAAACTGTAACGTGTACTACAAATAAATTAGCTGCCTTTTCTAGTGCTAGTACATACACACTGAGTGTGAGGCAGCGGGCTAAGGGTGTATATTTTGTAGGCGCGACGTGGTTCCACTCCGACGAACTAGAAGCGTGCGTGGGCGGCTCCAACACTGTGATCCCGCGGCCCGAGCGACTGCACACGTTGCGGGCTGTGCAGCAACTCAACAAGGACTCCGTGAGTATATACTTATGGGTTTTGTACCCTTAGATCACCGACATACCCCATAGGATTAGTAAGCTGAAGTGGCAATAGGCAGGCCACATAGCGCGAAGATTGGACGGGGGCCGAATGATTCTAGAGTGGAGACCACGTATTGGCAAGCGCAGCGTGGGACGGCTGCCTGCCAGATGGACCGACGATCTTGTGAGGATCGCAGGAAGCCGTTGGATGCAGGTGGCATCGGGCCGGTGCACTGGAGAGCGATTGGGGAGGCCTGTGTTCAGCAGTGGACAAGTATAGACTGAGATGATGATGATGACAAAAATGGGATACGTTGTAGTACCACTATACAAAGCTGCAAGTACCTACCGACAGATGGCGCTGGCTGTAAAAATATATGAAACAAAAAATTTAAATTCAGAGTTCGCACGACGCGTAATATATGTATGTACAAGTACCCGACAACGATTCTCGGAGTGTCTCGCCAGATATAATGCCGGTCTGTTTGGCAAATCCTGACTAGAGATGATCGATATTAGAGAAATATCGATGTTAATATCGATGTTTATGTTACAATTTGACGACGATTTAGCACCGTGGTTAAGAGCTTGAGCTGCTCCGCCCACTGTGTCTAATAGTCGCGGGTTCGATTCCTGCACGGGACAAATCTTTGTGTGATCCACAAATATTTGTTTCGGTCTGGGTATTTGTGTTTGTGAATTCTCATGTTTGTAAACGACAAAGGTATAAATCCCACGTTTAAAAAAATGCATAATTGAGTAATAGAGTTTTATTAAGTTTTAAGTTTTTTAAGTAATTACGCAAATTTATAAACTGTATATTATCTTAATGAAAATTAGAGTAGATTTTTGATTAATTTTTAAATTTTTGTTAATTTTTTGGTTTCCTTTTTTTAAATATTCTTTAATACAATATGCGTTAAATGGAATATGATCAAACATCGCCCTACCCATCTCTCGTGAAAAGGACTATAGTAGGAACTTTTTCAAATTACTTTCGATTCTCAGGTACTGGTGTGCCACGAGAACGTGGTAGACATAATCCCGGTGCTACCCGCCGCTCTGGATGCCTCTCGTTGGCGCGGCGACGACGAGAAGCGGCGGCACAAACTGCTGTCCAGGATACAGTTCGACTTCAACATCGACAGCATATGTACGTATACAACATGCTTATAGGCTTTTTGGCAGGAAATCGAAGAGTACTTAGTTACTTACTCCGTTGACTCAGCGACCCAAAGTGAGTCTTGGCCTCTGAAACGAGATTCCGTCACTTCTCACGGTTCTGCACGATTCCCTGCCAGTCTTCGGTTTGGAGCTCACGCAGATCCGCCTCAACCATGTCCTTCCAGCGACCAACCGGTCGGCGGCCGATTGGTCGGCCCAGATAGGCCTTCTTTACACTACGGTCTTCTCCCATTCTTTAAATGTGGTAAAGCCATCGGAGTCTGTACGCTTTGGTCTCTCCTATGATAGTAGGGCCAGCCATGAGTTCTTCGATTTCAGCGTTATTGCGGACTGTCCATCTGAGTTTCGGACGGGGCCCAAGATTAAGAACCGAAAAGAGATAGAAATTGAAGAGTGATGACGTCAATTTATTTTAATTTCAAAAACATGCTCCGTTGGTTCGGGCATATAGAAAGAATGTCAGAAGAAAGAATGACAAAACAGATATACAATGTGAAGGTGGAAGGATGTAGGTGGTTCCGGAGAAGACCTAGGCTATCTTACCATGACCAAATAGACCGTGTCTTATCTGAAGGGCAAGTCAAGAGTCTCCGTAACCGGCGAGCGTGTATGAGACGAACTATGAGAGTGCAGGAAGCCAGAGAGGTCTGTAAGGACGGACCTGTTGGAACTCTGTACTGTCTGCCTACCCCGCGAGGGAGCTGGCGTGATGATATAGATAGATAATTTAACTAACGATCTACCACCGGAACGAAACGCGGCCCCCACTGAGAAGATCCGTCGATGAAACTCAGCTGGCTTGTGTTTTTTTTAATTCTCTCTCTTTTTTTTCTATTTTTTTAATCATTGTGTGGGTACAATGTTTAGGTTACAATTAAGTAGTTTATGATCTAGCTCCAGTGTGATGCCGTACGATCGAGATATGCGACTAATGATGTGATTTATAAAGAGTGTCTCGTTTTTAACCGACCACACTGCGTGGGCGTGGCCTGTTAGTCTATTGACTCCCGCTCAAAAAGTGATAGTGTAGGGCTACTATAGGCGTGACGGCGGTGATTGAAAGTACTTATATCGAAATCGCCGACATCTTTACTGATTGTCAACACTCACAATATAACCTTATACGTATTAATGGCTACTGAATTATAACCTCAAAATCTAATACTCTTTGTGCATAATTGCAATTTCCCCGTTTGTCCGTTAAATAATAAATGCCTTAAAGAATTTATGGGTGATTTGAAATCATACATGTAGTTTTTCATTGCTGTTAGTTCTGGGGCAAATCATGTATTGGCTCAGCAAAGTGTCCTTTTCCTACGTCCATGGAAATATTTTAACAGATAGAGTTACTAATTTAAAAAACTTAGGTAAATTTCATAGGAAACGGCAATTCTGTGACTGTCACGAAATGACATTTCATTAACGACAGCGTTACTTCCGATTTTGGCCGCGGGCACCAAGTAATCGGTCCCGCGGACGTAGATTGGTTGGTTTGGGCTAAGTTTAAAAACAAATGCGAGCTCTGCGGAAGATGTGCGGAGTGAAGCTGACCGACCGCATTAGCAACAGCATAGTAAGACAGCGAGTAGGTATGAAAGATAGTATCGGTGTAAAGATGAGAAAGGGCATGCTCCGTTGGTTCGGGCATATAGAAAGAATGCCAGAGGAAAGAATGACAAAACAGATATACAATGTGAAAGTGGAAGGATGCAGGTACCGGGGAAGACCTAGACTATCTTACCACGACCAAATAAACCGAGTCTTATCTGATGGAAAAGTCAAGAGTCTCCGTAACCGGCGAGCGTGTATGAGACGAACTATGAGAGTCGAGGAAGCCAGAGAGGTATGTAAGGAAAGAACCTGTTGGAAATCTGTACTCTCTGCCTACCCCGCAAGGGATCTGGCGTGAGGTTATAGATAGATAGATAGATTAAAAACTCAAAAATATTTAAGGTTTATTGTTCCTGCAGTGTGTTTGGCGGACTCTGTGCTGGCATTCCACCGGCACGGCGTCCAGGGCCGGTCACTGCGCAACGCAGAAGTCACGCAGGAGATCACCGACCACTCGCGCGCCTACAGACTGCTGCCGCACGACAAGTGAGTGATATATTTACCAGTCTATGCTGTCCTAAAGCTCTAGTTTCATAAATCGATGTGAGGGGGATGAGGTCATACTCTACCACGTGTTACTATGGAGGTAGGTACTGCCTCGTTGGTTTAGTGGCAAAGCGCATCGCGTTGTGATCACGAGGTCCTAGGTTCAAATTCTATGTCGGACAAGTGTAGTTTTTCTAACGAAAACTTCCAAGTACGAGTCCGGAGTCAGGAATTGTGCCCGGTATATGGCAATAGGCTCGCCCCCTATTACATGGGACCTAACATTGTCGGCGAAACGTGGGTGTACTCAGGTACACCTCTGCCACCCCCGCTTGAGGAATATAGGCGTGACGGTGTGTAGTTTTGTGGCCTAAAGCTGTAGCAACTTATCAAGCCACCTGTCAGGCTTTCAGTAGCCAAACGTTTAACGATTGCCACATGACGTGATAATCAAGACTAAACGCCTTAGCGTACCTTCCGAAGTACGGAAACGCTCCAATATCTATCTATCTATCTATCTATAACCTCACGCCAGATCCCTTGCGGGGTAGGCAGAGAGTACAGAGTTCCAACAAGTACGCGCAACGTTCCAACGCTCCAATATAAAATTGTTTTGTAGACGGTGCCCATCTCAGACTAATCGAGCCGAACGCTGCTTTACTTAGGTAGATCGCTAAGAATTGAGCTGAAACTTGGCATACTTATAGAGACTATCCCACTCATCCTACTTATTTTATAAATGTTGAAATAAAACGCAAAAGTGGCTGGACGGATTTGGATGAAATTTGGCACACATTACCTGACCTGATTTGGCAACACATAGAATACTTTTTATCTCGGAAAAATGTTAGGTTTCTGTCTAAACTCAACACGGACGAAGTCGTGAGCAGACGCTAGTAAAATAATATGAAGTATACTATAGAGCTCATCTGATGATGAAGCCGAAAGGTGGCCATAGGAACATTTCCTATAACCTAACAAATATAGGAAGAAACCAGAACGAATGCAAGGATTGTGATTGGTAACGATGTGCTGGAGCAAGTGAATGAGTTTGTATATCTTGGATGCGCCTTCAGTAAGGATGGGAAATACACCGCTGATATAGAGAGAAGAGTGAATGCAGGTAATAGAGTGAATGGTGCGATGGGAAGGCTACTTGGAAGCCGGCACTTAAGCCAAAAGGCGCAGCTGGCCATGCATAACGGAGTGCTTGTCCCAACGCTGTTATATGGCAGTGAGAGTTGGGTATGTAAGAAGGAGAACGAAAGCAGGATAAATGCGGTCGAAATGCGATCTCTGCGGAAGATGTGCGGAGTCACGCTGACCGACCGTATTCGCAACAGCGTAGTAAGAAAGCGAGTAGGTATGAAAGATTGTATCGGTGTAAAGATGAGAAAGGGTATGCTCCGTTGGTTCGGGCATATAGAAAGGATGCCAGAAGAAAGAATGACAAAACAGATATACAATGCGAAAGTGGAAGGATGTAGGTGCCGGGGAAGACCTAGACTATCTTACCATGACCAAATAGACCGTGTCTTAGCTGAAGGGCAAGTCAAGAGTCTCCGTAACCGGCGAGTGTGTATGAGACGAACTATGAGAGTGGGGGAAGCCAGAGAGGTATGTAAGGAAAGAACCTGTTGGAACTCTGTACTCTCTGCCTACCCCGCGAGGGAGCTGGCGTGATGATATAGATAGAGAGATAGAGACTAATAAATATATTGATATTTGCATACCTGTAAGGTGAAATATGCTGAACTATGAGATAATGCAACAACCAACGAGTCAGTTAATTACAAAAATATTTTTTTTAAACGTAACCCCACTAGGACTTATTCCTGTGTCGGGGGTGCGTTTACAAACATGAAAGTTCACAAACACGAATACCCAGACCGAAACAAATAATTGTGGGTCACACAAAGATTTGTCCCGTGCGGGAATCGAACCCGCGACTATTAGACACAGTGGGCGGAGCGGCTTAAGCTCTTAACCACTGCGCTAAATCGTCCGTCTAACTCTATATATCTTCAAATTTTCAGAGTGGTTGTCTTAGAGTCCCACACGCTACAGAACAACACGCTATCGAGCGAAGACGGCAATGACCTCTACATATTGGCGGGTCACGAAGCGTCATACTGAACGCTTGTATGCGCGGGATTCTTTCGCCAGCTCACCACGGAAAGGACCGACCGCGTCCAAGGTATCACCAAGGCGTATGGTAAAAGAAACCTTGAGTCTACCGAACTAGGGCATAAATTGCAATAAAATCGGAAACATTTTGAGTTGTTGTATTTCGAAAAATATTATTTCAGGTGTCACCATCGATATTATCATTTGAACTAGGTTAAGGAGCTTTCACCACTCTCGAGTAAAGTGCTGGTTAGCTTTACGCGGGAATTAAAAGTACAAGCAAATAAAAAATGGCTAGTTTAAACGCCGGATAGGGTTACTAAATAGTGAAATTCGTGCATAGACTTACTTGTAACTTTAATTACCGGTTGGTCTACTTCAGAGTTTACCCGAGCATGGTGAAGGAAGGAAGGCTTAAAGGTGACGACCGAAAATTGCATTTCACGAATTCTCATTTTGTACCGAAACTGTTTTCATAATAATTTGTCCTAGAGCGGAGAAGGCTTTACCGTTTCCTGCATTGATGAGTTTTACCGCAACTGTGGTAAAATATTTTACCGAAACATATGGCAAGAATTTTTACGTTGAAGTCTTGATTTTGGTTAATGTATCTCAGAGTGTTGTGTGATAAAAATATTTTATACCATTTGGTAAAAAAATTCGAAGAAGTTTTACTCTCGTATTCTGTAACCGAGAAAGCACGTGAATGTAAATGTGCGGTAAAAAAATTTACCAAGTGATAGGGTAAAGTTTTGTTTTGTTGAAGAGTTATGTTTGTAAAGGAATGTTGTATGATAAAAAAAAAATACCAAGGCAAATATAAACAAAGTTCAAAACAAAACTACTCACTGTATATTTGTCAAATTTTAATAAGTATATAACCTTGTACACTTTCAGCTGCACACCCGTCTGTTCACTCGACACTCGAGGTATGACATACATAAATATCGATTTTAATAATAAATAAATAATTTATCATCTACATAAGTTACAGTCAATGTATTTCGTTAATCTAAAGCGGGTGTTTTATTTCGCACTATGCAAAAAGCTACCTTAATAAAAAGGTGGAAAGCACAAATTGTATTTAAAATCAAAACGTTCACTGCCAATTGAGATCATTCCAATACCGAAAGCAATAAATTATTACAGCGAATAATAACTTTTCAATTAGTGGAGGCGCCATCATACGGCCGATTACTCGCCGACCAAACACTTTAGTCGTCGATTAAAAAGTTATACTTTAGCCCGTACTAATAAACTATACAATATAGCTGCTGTATAGTTACACAATGCTCTGTTTCATTCTTTCGAATGTCAAATTATAGACTACTATACAACTTTTATTAGCAAAGCACGATCTAGACCTTCCTATCCTTACTCTTAAATTGGACAGTGCGTAGCACAATAGCCCTAATTTTATTATTATTAGCAATCCGACATCCCATCGTCGTTATCTTAATCTCGAAGTGTGAAAGTGTTATACCCGGTTTATATTCGCGCCTTTATTAAAAAGGAGACAACCCGATATTTCGCGATCGCTTCCAATCATGGAAATTCGTTAATGGTAGCCGCCGCCGACTACGAATCTAACTCCCCTCCTATCAGCCGCTACCGTCCGCGGCATGTTCTCACCGACCCTCCCGATGCCCTTACATGCCTTCTTTCGGATACAGATACCGCACACAGGATCGGACACCGACCTCGCCGGCGAGCTCGAAGAATCCCTTGTACGCCGGCCGGTGCAGAGCACCACGGCGAGACACCTAGTATACGCCCGCCACCAAAGCGACTGCCCAAGCCGTGACTGTTCCTCCTTGAGGCGCCTTTGAGCTAGTTGCCCCCTTGCCCTTCTGATTCGAGCGTAGTGTTTGCACGCTCGCCCTCTTGTCCGGTGGAACTGTAAAGGCCCCGCGGCCAACAGCGTAGATAACTCACACACGCACACACAAGGTTTATATACTGCTACTGCCGCCAATTCCCGCCACAAGTAATGAGCAGTACTGGGCAGTGTCGACTGTTCATATACTCCCTTCGCACTTCAAGCATCGCTCTGTGTTTCTCTTTTGTTTGATTAAAAAACTTTTTCCTGGTTCCTGCTCCCCGAAAAGACATTGTTTTAATAAAAATATTCCCAAGGCAATACTTGCTTTCCCATGGTTTTTCTGATGCACCAACTTCACATTTTTTTTGTATTTTATATACAAGGCGTAACATAATAAACGCAAGACCTGAAAGTACTTTGTTCTAAACAGGTAACTGAATTGGTTCCAACAATTTTTAATGTATCTTACATTTTTTTTTAATTTGCAAGTAATGCTTTTACTGCTTCAGTGCGCTATAAAAAATTAAATTTATTCTTGATTCATGGCAATAAAATGCATTTCTAAAACGTATTTCTCAAAACGCACACATACACATACAAGTTTCATTGTTAATTGGGGTATAAAAGTGCTTAAAAAAAGGGTAAAAACCTTTAAATTTAGAAATTTGGATTTCGTTTTGAATTTGTGAAGCAATTCTCTAATTGGGGTGTCTGAGGTCTTGCGTTTATTATGTTACACCTTGTATTTCTTAAGTTTTTTGGCAAAAATATTTTTCCCATCATTCCAAGGAATTTAATCCGGCCACAATGAGTAGACGTGGCCTGTCAGTCTTTTGACTCCCGCTCAATAAACATCCAACGAAGGGAACGTCCGGCAGTGATAGTGTGGGAAGGGAAGTAGAACGTAAATGGTTCTTTAATACAACTAACTAACCCTCACTTTACGCAGAAGCGAACATTGTGTGAATTTGGTATTAGAGAGATAGAGCGCTTTTTAAATAAAATGTCCTACCAAATAGTTAGGAAAGGAAGGTGAGGATCGTGTCTTATATATGCACACGTGCAATAATATGTGTGGATTTTAATACTTTCTCACAGTAACGTCGAGTCAAAGACAAAAATCATTAATTTGTCAGGGTGACACGGGATTGGGGTATAATGCCGAAAGTTGTTCCATTTATACGTCAGTCTTTGTTCTACAACTTTATTTACTTTTTAGTTTTCAGTTGAAATTGATTAGCTTTGTTGGGAAAATTATGGGAAAATAAAAAAAAACATCTCGAAAAATAAAAACTTATAGAACAAAAGTTGTTTAGACCGACATATAAATCCAACCATTTTCGGAGTATTTTTTTTTTCAGTGAAAAAATATCGGCTGTTTTATAGAAAAGAAAAACACATTGACACTCGACAAATGTATGGAACAACTGATGTTTTCGCTAAAATCTCATAAGTAATGTTGTATTTTATTGCCTCTTATTGCAAGAAGTTATTGATTACAATTGACCCTAATATTATTGCTCGTGATTGTACAAAACTCAAGGAAACGAAGGAAATTATAAACAGATCTTGATATAACGCTATATTTAATATAGATTATAGAATAAAACATTATTTATTCAATATATCTACTCTAGTGTCGAAACAATGTGATTTAATCTCTAACGTTTAAAATAACACACGAAAAAGACAAATACGATGGATTAATTATTAATTATAATATCTTTTACTTTTGTTTATATCTAAAACTAAGGATTTTCAAAAATCGCTCTTACAATACTATGTAATATTATTTTCATTGTAAATATAAATAATTATTCCAATTTAGTTTTTAGTCGGAAACCTTGTATATTATCGATAGTTCTAGTTTATTGTAATTATTAAAAAAAAGTAATTAAAATATTTTTTTTTGTGATGGCGACATTTCGGAATGTTAGTTTTTTGTTCCGCTGTCGACTAAGGAACTGAGTAATGGTGTATTTATTTCTTAGTCAGTTTTACTAAAGTTGAAGTAAGTGCGACTAAAAGTTCTCTTACACGAAAATACCTTTATCTATCTATATCATCACGCCAGATCCCTTGCGGGGTACGCAGAGAATCCACACAAAAATACTACTGACGTATCTGGGGTGTTACCATAACCTTTTTACCTAAACTGTTTCAGGCCCACTAGCACGAACCAGAGCTAGCGTTACATATTTGCTAACTCGAAGTTGTAACGTTAAATTGCCTTCAATTTAACGTTATAACTTCCAGTTAAGTCAATCATTATCATCATTTTCAACCCGTAGCCCACCCAATTCTGAGTGTAGGTCTTATCCATGGCACTCCATTCCCTTCGGTCTTGCGTTTTTCGAATCCAGTCCTTTCCGGCTACCTTCGTCAGGTCATCAGTCCATCTTGCGAGTTGTCTACATTTCGATGGCCGGTTTATAAATGGCATTTGCAACTTTCGTCCTCCTCGATAAGGTTATTTATGCCAAATATAACTACTGGATTATATGACTTTGTTCGTGGGCACGTCGATATTTGTTTTGAGAATTGAATAATTTATAGGTAGCATTATTCTATCGTTTAAACTGGCATGGTGTTTAGATATCCCTCTATTTATTTTGTTCATATATCATCCAGTCCAAATATAATTCTATTACTCTGATGTCAGGTTGTATAAGTTTCATTTGAGAGTGATATAGTGCTCAATTTAACTGAACATTTGTGAGATTTTTATATTGTATCGTATTAGAATCAGTCTGATGGTAAAATTTAATTTGAAGTACGCATTTAGTTGAAGAAGACATTATCTATCTATCTATCTATATGATCACGCCAGATCTCTTGCGGAGTAGGCAGAGAGTACAGAGTTCCAACAGGTTCTTTCCTTACATACCTCTCTGGCTTCCTCAACTCTCATAGTTCGTCTCATACACACTCGCCGGTTACGGAGACACTTGACTTGCCCTTCAGATAAGACACGGTCTATTTGGTCATGGTAAGATAGTGTAGGTCTTCCCCGGTACCTACATCCTTCCACTTTCGCATTGTATATCTGTATATACCATATATCCTCATTATAATGTGATATTTTCGTTTTTATAATGACCAATGTGTAATACCTTGTTTTCAAGTTTGGTTTTGTTACTGGCAGCTTGCTTAATCTCTATCGGGCGGTTTTAATATCTAAATATAAGGATAACTCGAGGATATATTTGCCTACTTAATTTTGACATATTTTGTATGGATAATCTATCAAAATTCTGCTGAAAGTAAGTAAATCTCTCCTTGAGTTAAATATTGGAACCGGCCTGTAGTCGCACAAAAACACGGACGATTTAGCGTAGTGGTTAAGAGCTTGAGCCGCTCCGCCCACTGTGTCTAATAGTCGCGGGTTCGATTCCCGCACGGGACAAATCTTTGTGTGATCCACAATTATTTGTTCCGGTCTGGGTATTTGTGTATGTGAAATTTCATGTTTGTAAACGCACCTACGATACAGGAATAAATCCTAGTGTAAAAAAACTCCGATTCAGTAAGATATTTTGATTAATTTTTTTTATATTTTTTTTGTTGAATTTTCTATCTAAACTTTTAAAAATAGTATTATTGTTGGAACTGGACTTGTCCATTATATCCAAGATTACATTAACGAAGCCCCCTTAACTTTTTCGTCCTTATTCACAGCAGCTTTAAATGTATTAGAATTATGTTTTATTCTTTCCAAATTTATTAAAATCCTTAAATTACGCCATCAAATGTAAAATCTGACTTTTAATAACGGAATATATTATTTCTTTGACATATACGCTATTCTCAGTCAAGTTGTCCTCACGAGTGATTCTTTTCTAAATTTGAACGCATCGTAAACCTTTTAATTTTCGAATTCAAATTCTTTATTTTGCTAATATGGGTATAACAATATGGTGTTAATTTTAATATTATAGTAGCATTTGCCATATTCTGCTAAAAGGCGTGAAAATAAATCAGTCCAATAGTATGATAATCGATTGAATAATAATATTAGCCCTGTTAAGAAACTGCCCCACTGTTGGGCACGGGCCTCTTCTCAAACTGAGAGAGTTTAGGCCATAGTCCACCACGCTGGCCCAGTGCGGGTTGGCGAACTTCACACACGTGATAGTTAATTTATAATACGCACATGTTTTCGAAAAGACAGAGGTGCGTGCCTAGGTTTGAAACCGAGACCTCTGACTTTGCAGTCCGAAATTAAATATCATACAAAATTGAAAAATGTCACAATAATCAATCACAGCTTAGTAATTTTACGGCAACATTTTCGGAAGCCAGAGAGGTATGTAAGGAAAGAACTTGTTGGAACTCTGTACTCTCTGCCTACCCCGCGAGGGAGCTGGCGTGATGATATAGATAGATAGATAGATTTTCATATCTGAAAAATCAAAATAAAAATTGTTGGGGAAAGCCATTCAGCTGCAAGGCTTAAATGGAACTGGGCCGGATACATCTGTCGCATGTCGGATGCGATTTGGGCAAAAACTGGCTCCCACCTAGGCCCATTTGCACGAACCTATTGACTAACTTGAGCTTGTCATCATCAGCAGCCCGTGTCAGTCCACTGCTGGACGTAGGCCTCTCCCATGGCACGCCACTGAGCTCGATCTTCAGCTCTCCTTCTCCAATCCCTGCCCGCTGCCTTACGAATATCGTCGCCCCACCTAGCTACAGGGCGCCCTATACTACGTTTGCCGACACGCGGTCTCCACTCAAGAACCAGTCTGCCCTAACGGCCATCTGCGGCATATGTGACCTGCCCACTGCCACTTCAGCTTGCTAATTCGCTGAGCTATGTCGGTAACCTTGGTTGTCTGACGAATAACTTCATTCCGGATTCGATCCCTAAGAGAAACTCCGAGCATAGCTCTTTTCAACTTGCTAACTTGAGCTTATAAAGGTAAATTGCCTTTAACTTAACGTTATGACCTCGAGTGGGCCCTAGCGGGAAACAGCTCGACCCAAAACGAGCTGGACTCCTATGACGAGTACTGGCATCGGCTTTTATTAAACCGAGATGAATGGAAGAAGGGAAGGGAGGCGTTTGCCTTGCAGTGGGAGAGTATAGGATAATAATAATAATAATTTTCGTACCTATTCCTCCCAATAAGGTCACTTTCTTTAATATATTTCACATAAGATGGGTAGTGACAGTTCTAAGTGCCAAACGAAATTAATATTTAATTCAATGGTAGTAGTAAGGCATAAAACCATTAGTATAGAAACAGGTGATGCCTCTTATTGCCATTGAATAAAGTATAATTTTTTTTTACCCTTACAACTCACAGTACCCACTTTCTTACATGAAAAATCTATAGTTAATTTTTACCCAAGCCATCGGACTGATTTTAAATGGCCAGTTTCAATGTGAGTTACTAAAAGCATTAGTGTTTTTATTTCAATGTAAACAAATTTTTACTAGTGATTTTTAGATTATTCAATATTTTTTTAACTTGAGAACTTTCAAAATGTTGTATATGTAAATTTTTTATGTATTCAGTTCTTTTGTTCTACACTGTATGATCTTTTCACTTAGATTTAAGAAATAAGATATAGCAAGAGTTCTTGTTGTCTTGTTGCGTTTACAGCTAAAGGTAACGATTAGTATCTTAGTCCTTTTTTCTCGCATGGCATGTTGTATGTAGTAATGAGGGAAATGGCTATCAGTTTGTGTTTACAAATTGCGTGTACAGGACAACCGGTGCAAGAGTTGATAAAATTAAAGTTTGCCATTATGAAAATTAAAGCACATTTTTGCTTGAACTGTAAAGAAAAAAATACTTTACGAAAGTGTTTCAAAATTTAAATATTGTATTTGCTGTCTTGCTTTATCTAAATTTCTTTAGTTTGAGTTTATGTAATTTTATTTATAACACTGAAGATTAAGCCACAATACTAGAGTCATTACTAGAAGTCCCTTTTGACGTATGAAATAGGGCAAAGAAAAATTATATTTAATAAAAGGACATAGCGTGTATATAATTTATAATTCAAATTACGTTATCTTTGAACCTTATGTCCCCGTGATAAATATTATTATTCTATGCAGATCGAGATGTCAAATAGAACTTCTTATGATGTCACTACTTGAGGAGGATTGAATCATACTTCTGTTCTATTAAGTTGTGGTTGAAGAACCATTGTTGATAGTTACATTTGACACTTCCCTAACGTAAGACGGTAACTCCTGACGTCATTGGAATCTTCACCTATCTAAAATTCGCAAGGGCGCTTTTTAATGTGCGTTTCTGAATCACTTTAAAAAAAATCCGTTAGCTATTTAATTCCAGCGTTTTACGAACGTGTGCTGAAAAAGCGCTCGTGCGAATGAAGTTAGGGCAAGTCAAGTCTCCGTAACCGGCGAGCGTGTATGAGACGAACTATGAGAGTGAAGGAAGCCGGAGAGGTCTGTAAGGAAAGAACCTGTTTGAACTCTGTACTCTCTGCCTACCCCGTGACGTATCTGGCGTGATATAGATAGATAGACTTATGTAGTATTGAGTAGGGAACTGAACGAGAATATAAACAATATTAATTTCTTGTTTTCAAGACCCAGTGTAACTGAAATTTTCTTTGTGACTAAACGCGCTGCGTTACGATAACTTCGTGGAAAGCTCCGGTAATAGTATTCTGTATGCCACTAGAGTATAGCAACTTAAGTAGCTTAACATCCTCAGATTTCCAAGTCCGTAATGAACTCTTAATTTTTCAAAAAAAAATTCGTGAAAATTGTCAAAGACAAATTATTAGGAACGTATTCAAAGGACATTGTTCTGCGCCCATACATGATTTGCCCCAGAACCAACAGCAATGAAAAAATACTTGTATGATTTTAAATCACTCATAAATGTTCTTAAGGCATTTATTATTAAACGGACAAGCGGGGGAATCGCAATATTGCACAAAAAGGATTAGATTTTGAGGTTATAATTCGGTAGCCATTAATACATATGAGGTTATATTGTGCGTCACACTTAGTAATTTAGTAAAGATGTCGGCGACTTCGATATAAAGTACTTAGAATACTTTGAAATATTCGTTTTAGATTGCAATTTTCCGTTATATACGGATGTTTGCTATTATTTCAGTAAAATAAATAAATGATGTTGGTATGGGCCAAATTGTTGTTGGTTCTGGGGCAATTTCCGACAATGTTCTTTATTTAGATCAAAAATAATAGATTCCATACAAAACAAAAGTGTGCAAGCGATTTGAAAAACGTGAAATTTTTAAGCGGTTTATGTCGCTGATTGTACTAATCAGAGATGGGCAAAATGTAATCAGATTATTGATTACAATTGCATTTTGTAATGTTAAATCATGATTTAGGATTAAAAGTGTAATCGTAAACGTTGAAGATTACAAAATGTAATTGTAATCGTTAATCATTAATACACCATCACGCCTATATTCCCCAAGCGGGGCTGGTATATCATTAATCTGATTACATTTTGCCCATCTGTGGTGCCAAGAAACGATAATTTCACGAAGTTATAGTAACGCGTTACGTTACGTGTTTAATTAGTCATAGCGAAAAAGGGATTATCCATTAATCACGTGACGCTCGGATGGAGGGGAGGGGGTTTAGATAGAATTACGAAATATCACAAGGGGGGAAGAGTTGTGTAGTGATATATCACATGTATCTATTTTTTTCTTTGGAAGCGCGATTTATAGAACATTAAGCGGCGCGTGACTCGTCTTGAATATTTTAAAAATAATTTGTACTAACAATTACACGTGATTTTGGGTAGGGGGCAGGGGTTAGTCTCACTACGTATCATCAGGGGGAAGGAGAGGGGGGGGGGGTTGTTAAAAAGTTGCTAAATCATCACTTGAGTAATGGACGATGACTAAGGACCCTGCAATTGAACAGGAGGAGATTCAATTAGCCTCTTTTTACAAAAAATATTGTACATTACACGAAGTTTTAACATATTTGTATATAATTTTAACAGCTTATTAAAACGGCTATTGTCAAATAAAACTATAATGTGATAGGTAGGCAAAAATAAATCTTAAGGCGTGGCTATACGGTTCAATTCGATAATAGGCCTTCTCTCACAAATCGAGGTGGGAGAGAGAAGGTCATACTCCACCACGCGGAGCCAGTGCGGTGTGGGGAGGCAGGTTTGTGGCTGGTGAAACTTATCAAGCCGCTCCTAAAGCTTCCAACTTTTTATTAACGATTATCACATGAAGTACCTACTTCTATTATATTACTTCTTAGTAATCGAGATCGATGGCTTAACATGCCCGCCGAAGCATGGAGGCCCTCGAAAATGAAAATGCGGCGACCGGACACCCATTTTAGCTTGCCGCAGCCAAAAGCTACTTAATTTTGATACTAAGAACACCGCGATTTCACAGCGTTATAGGCGCTTCCATTTGGAGCCATACCATTCTATGAACTTCCAGTCGGTACATTTTAATTTAGTTGAACCGTGTAACCATGTCAAATGTTTTTAAAATTATGAAGCTATGGTTGTCACGAGTGGAGGAAACAAGGACGCAGATTGTCTTGCTTTTAAAATAATCCCCAATTTATTTACACCTTCCAATAAATATTATTTCGTACAGTTTCTGTTGTTTTTTTTTATCTTTTATATTTTGACATTATTTACACCGAGTATTTTTGTATATTTTTTTATTTTATCTGTGATGGATTTTCGTAGTCTGTCATTTGGTTTTTTTTGTAAATTGCTTTAGTTATCTGTGATTTGGGTGATTGATTAAAAAAAACTTTCTTAATTAGATTTTATTTATCTCATATTCTTTTCTATTTTGTTTATCTTGTACTATCGTTTTAGACCTAGCCCCATTGTATTACCCAGTTCTAGACTACATAGTGAATTCAATAATTATTTGACTCAAAAATGATTTGATGTAGTACTTATCTAAAATACTTATTCACAAAACAAGTATCATAACTTATAACATACTTAATAAGAAGTAGGTATGTACCTATATATTATTTAGATATCTTCGATCATACGCAAAATATAAGGTTTAAATGTCGACATTTTAGTCAGTCTCTTTCACTCGTCCGTTAATCCGTATATGGGTAAAAGGGAACGCAATGGCAACGTCATAAAAACCTAAATCTAATGACATTATTAATCTTCGTCATACTTAACTATCATTCTATTCTCGTAAAGGCGGTCATATTAACAAGATTATTGATGAAACTACCTTCTTATTTTTCTTTAAGTTATGGCTTCACACTAATTTTAAGTGTATTTTGCCAGTGTTCAGTGAGATATATAATCGTGTTTGTTTAAATTAATTCAACTCCACGATGAACTTGATGACAACGATGATAATGAAATTAATGAAGTACCCCACCCGGGATAGTAAAGCGGTGGATACTTTACACATCAATTGCGACGGCCGTTTTGAGGAAAGTCAAAAAGGCACGTTTCGTCACTTTGTTACAATTACCTTCACTCATGCACGTATAAGAACACATAATGGTTAATATTCCACCAACATTACTAATTATTAGTCAAAATAACAAGTTTTGGAAATTAAAACAAATTGACAATATAACTTTTCGACTTCCCGCCAAAAAACCGATGAAACTACCTATCAAGATTTAAATAGCGTATCTCATTCACACTCGCTCTTAAGAGCGAGACAAAATGAACGTATGTTGTAGGTATATGGATAACTTAATTTACAGATCTACATGAATGTCTAACGTTTAGATTCGAAGCGAAACTTAAAGGTCCCGTATTTTGTCTCGCTGGGTTTATATTTGTATCGGTAACGGTTCGATTCCCGCACGGGACAAATCTTTGTGTGATCTATAATTATTTGTTCCGGTCGGGGTATTTGTGTATGTGAATTCATGTTTGTAAACGCACCCACGGCATAGGAAAACGTTTTTTTTTTTTTTTTTAAATAAGAAACAAAAAAAATCGTGAATCGTCAGCATGGATACTAACGTGGATCCAGAGAGGGTGACCTTTAATAACAAAATTGCTTAATTGTTTAATTTACTTGTTCTTATTTTAATTAATGGCCGCACACTTTAACAGTGTATTTCGCCAATGCCAATTAGTAATAGAGTATAACAGTAAATTATAAAAATTGGCTTCTTGTCGCCATTACGGCAAAAAACAAAAACCTTTCATTTACTTATTATGAATAGTGCGAAGAGGATTTTTGGGCCCATAGATGACATTGAGAGAGATTTGTGTGAAATAAGGGTTAACATTAAAGGTACGGCCAAACCAACGCGATCAGCCGCGGTCGCGATGGCGTTCATGGTGGCGATCAACTCCTGTAGTAATATTTGCATGGAAATGTTCACATCACCGCGCCCTGCGCCCTGCAAACGCTATCTGGGCGGCGTCTGCAATCAGGAAAATACTGATCGCCACCGTGATCGCCGCCGGGGACGCCACCGCGGCCACGGCTGAACGCGTTGGTTTGGTCGTACTTTTAGTAATAATATTAGCCCTGTTAAGAAACTGTCCCACTGCTGGGCACGGGCCTCCTCTCAAACTGAGAGGGTTTAGGCCATAGTCCACCACGCTGGCCTAGTGCGGGTTGGCGAACTTCACACACCTTCGAGAAACTCTTAGGCATGCAGGTTTCCTCTACTTTTAGTAAAATTATCTTATTTCCAAGGAGATACGTAAACAGGTTATTAATTTAAAAAAAGAACTTGGGTAAATTTCATAGCAAACGGCAACTCTGTGACAATCATGAAGTGCCATTTCACTTGATGACAGCGTTAGTTCCGATTTTGGCCGCGGGCCAAAAGATCCTTGTACGACTGTACTACCTACTAGAGAAGCTATGTCAAACAAAAATGGTACACAATTTGTTATCCGCGGGGTTAGCAAGGATTGTGTGGGTTTGTGTTTTCATAGACGATATTTTTTTTTTGTTTCTGGGATTGTATAAACAGTGGGCTGGTTTTCGGCGGGAAGTCGAAGAGCGAGATCGTTATTTTGTTTTAATTTCCGAAACGTGTGTTGTGTTATTTCGAATAATAATGTGTAATGTTGGTGGAATATTAACCATTATGTATTGTTATATGTGCATGAGTGAAGGTAATTTTAACAAAATGATGAAACGTGCCTTCTCGATTTCCCTTAAAAACGGCCGTCGCAATTGGTATGTAAAGTATCCATCGCTTTACTATTCAGAGGGGGGGGGGGGGGGGGGGGGGTACTTCATCAATTTAATTATCATCAAGTTCAATGGGAAGTTGAATTAATTTAACTTACAGTAGGTAAGACACTTTTTGTAGATTCGTTAACTTTATTTCTATATGTCAACAGTTGTTAGATTTCTTCAGTTTAACAGAGTATTTGATTTAAACTTAACTTTTGCAGTTCAGGTCAATTTGATTTAATTTCCTACATTAGCTACAATAAGCCACACAGGTAACTTGTTAATACGACCGCTTAATAATATGGAGTACGCCAAAACGTTTGGCAAACGGACTGAAAATGGCTGTAATATGAAAAAAATCGGATAGCGTATAAATATTGTGGTCCCAGGTAGTCCTGTTTAGTGTTAGATGTATTTTAGGTATACATATTTTGAAAATAATAGGTTTTAATGAAACATTAGAACACCAGTACTGAAATTAATTCATGAGGGGCTTGTTAGTTACGTGTTTTATTGATATCTGGGACGTCATAACCTCTTCAGCAATATTATTGATATCTGGCATTGCTCTGCAAAAGAGATCGAGCTATAAACTATTCACATCCCTTTCTCGCGGGCAAAGATTATAGTAATTCTGCTAGAAATTGTGATAAGCGCACCTAGTTGTTATATTACGATAACGCTAATTTTAAACGCAAGTAAATGTATGTATGTACATCTTCCTGTTTTTTGTCTCAACTGGCGGATATGTGTTCGTGGAAACACGTCTAAACGTAGTGTAGGACGCCATGACGCGGGCATGGAGTGACGAACAAAGATTACAATAATACTATGTGACGACTTACGTTGGATAACCGACAGGAACTGGACGCATAAAGCCGAGTATCAGGCTTTGTGGCGGAAGTCGCAAGAGGTCATGTCCAGCAGTGGACTAATTTGGGATGATAATGGCGGGTAAGGGAACGTACCCATACTACTTGACCCATTTCTACCCCCTCCACCCTTATTGATCCCCCTCCCTCTCTAGTTTTCACGTAGTAACTCATAAATACGGTTTTCAATCATTTATTGCAAACACGAAGTAAAACAAAAAATATTTGGCTTAAATTGCCCCCCTCCCCCCTGTGACCAAGCGTGGTATTTTGAAGACCTCCCCCCCCTCCCTGAACAAGTCACGTAGTATGGGTACATTCCCTAAGGTCCTTGGCCTCTTGCCTTGCAAGCAATTGCCGGCATGTCAAATGAAAATGTCAGGTCATGCGGCGGCATTAAGTTACTATTAGGTTCTGCGTAGTAGCAGCATTCAGTTTAAGTATAACTGGCGGCGCGACGGACACGGAAGCGAAATTTAAAGCTGATTTATGCGTACCAATGGATAGTGCCTCGATTTCATAAAGGGATAGATGTTACGCTACACGTGGCGCTCGAGATGTCGGTCGACGAAATCTTGTCTCGCAACCTATATCAACCATTTTGGTCGCAGCATGTTGCCTAAAGAAGTTTCAGAGATGGGCAAAATGTAATCAGATTAATGATTAACAAACCCCCGCTTGGGGAACATAGGCGTGATGGTGTATTAATGATTAACGATTACAATTACATGTTGTAATATTTAATTATTACGATTACACTTTTAATCTTGAATCATGATTGAATATTACAAAATGGAATTGTAATCATTAATCTGAGTATATTTTGCCCAACTCGGGTTTCAAACATCGTTCATCCACATTGTAACGTAACACGTCTACACTCTGACTTCTTTGTCTCAACAATAGTGACGCCACAATAAGCGGGTTTGACGTCGTCGTTCGACCGACATCTCAAGCACGAGTGTCACGCCACATTTGTCCCTTACGAGGCATTTTCAAAATTGCATGTAACTAACAAGCCCATATTTTAATAAGTAATATTGATGATAAAAATTACCTGCTCTTTAGAATTTAAAATATTAAAGTATATAAAATAAAGTCTGGCATCAAAGTCTATTATTAAACAATAATTATAAAATGGTAGACTTTTAAATTAGCATAAAATGCTCTCAATATCTTTGTTAAAGGTATTTTAAATAATTGGAAGATTTCAATAGCCATAAAAAAATTTATGGGTTTATGTAAGTTTTTAAATTTGTTTCATTTCAGGCTGAAATATTTTTCAAACCTCTTAGAGATAGTTTAAGTATGAAATGTACTTTACTGAAATCTTAGAGTGCGAAATCCATAATGTGCTGGATACATCTTTGTCCTTTCTTTAAGAAGAAGACGCATTTATCACATCACTTACGAAAGAAGAATAAGAAAGTCTAAACTTCTGTCCCTCATCTTGTCATTTTCTTCAAGGCTAGTAGAAATAAGTGTCCACCTGTAGGTACTTTAATAGATTTAACCTTCATATGGCAAACATAATTACAATAAATCTATAGAAAATAATATTATACAGCCTGAAGTGGGGCGAAGTTTTAAAAATGTCAATATTTTTTTTTAATAAGTTTACTCCTAAGAAAAAAATTATTCTTCAAAATTTAGCTTTGCTTCCTGTAGTCTATACCTTTATACAATTAGCTCGTACAAAAAAACAATGACAATTTATTTTAGAATAAGATCTTTCCATTTTTCTTGAATAAAACTTATAGTATAATAATAAAAAGAAAATGAATAAATTTAAAAATTGAATTATAATCAGAGAAAATTATAAATTATATTATTAACGAGGAGATAAATTAGAGATATGAATATTTATTTTCATTATATCGAAAGGTAGGTAGGGTGAAGCGAAGATTGTGGTGTGTAAATAGAATTCTGTAGTTAGAAGTAGTACCCCGAAGTAATAATGTCAGTTCAATGTTAATTCGAGATTGTTTCAGAACAGATTTTATTCCTAAATAAAGTGATAAAAAATAATATGCCTTTCATTTTTCTCTTATCAAATCCCTGTAAATGTGTGAAGTCTCTGTACCTAATGGCAAATGGTTTGACTAGCGATCTTGACATCCTTGATTCGCATATTAGATCAGACAGTGCTATTGATGTTTTTATAATAATAATAATAACAGCCTTTATTGGATCAACAAGAGGCAATAGGCCCACTTTTGTAAATAGGCGCAGGGCGGAAGTTATTGACATTACAGTTGCCTCCAACAGAGCGAGTAGACAGGTAAACAACTGGCATGTCTCCAATGAGATCTCATCCTCAGATCACAACTATATATGTTTTCAGTATGGGATGGAAACGTTTGATATAAACCAAAGAAGGCGAAACCCAAGGAACACTGACTGGGCCGCTTATAAAAGGGACCTTAAGGCTGAGCTAGGAAAGGTCCGAGGCAGGCTCAGCTCCGTATTAGACATAGAGTTTGAAGCGGATAGCATAGCTCGGGCAGTAAAAACTGCCTGGACTAACAACTGTCCGGAGAGCAGAGTCATAGCGAAACGTGACCCATGGTGGACAGCAGAGTTGGCGCGATTAAGACTAGAAACTCGTCGAGAACTTTGTTGAATATTCTGCGATACTCACGAGGTTCAATACAGAAGTGCGGAGAGCAAAAAGAAGGGCTTGGAAAAGACACTGCCAAAGCATATGCAGCCTCCCTGAGGGTATGAGGCTAGCCAAGGAAATATCCATGGCCAAGATAAATCCACTTACTACGGCAAGGAACGAGGTAAGAAACACTGAAAACAATGTTCAACGTGCATTTCCCGGGTTCGGTAGCAATACAAGGAGAGGACACCTTGTGTGATGTCTATATAGATTAGCTAAGCTTAAAGACAATTAGAGCTGACTGGGAAACGGCAGGCAAAGTTGTGGAACAGAACAAACTCAAATGGGCCCTAAAGAGCTTTCAACCATTTAAGGCCCCTGGTCCGGATGGTGTTTATCCCATCCTTCTACAAGAAGGGGAACCAGTACTCAGGCAACACCTGTGCAGACTATTCAGGGCGTGCGTAGCCTTTTGGCATACCCCAAGAATCTGGCGGCAGGTGACAGTGACGTTCATTCCCAAACCAGGAAAATCCAATTATGAGGATGCCAAATCCTACAGACCAATCAGCCTGTCCTCATTCTTTTTAAATTGTCTAGATAGATATAGATACATCACACATAAAGGATGGTCCATTAAAGGATTAACCCCTACATAGGATGCAATGCGCTTATCTACCAGGTAAGTCTACGGAAACTGCATTGCACTATGTGGTGAATCGCGCAGAGATGGCTCTGCAGCAAAAGGAAATCTGTGCTGCAGCTTTTCTGGATATTGAGGGTGCATTCGATCGTACAACATTCTCATCCATAGAATTAGCTGCTATAGGGCATGGGATAGAACCAACTCATCAGATGGATCAAAAACATGCTGAAGAACAGGATAGTCCAGTCAACTTTATTAGGAGAAGGGCTATCCTTGAGAACTACTAAAGGATGCCCGCAAGGAGGAGTCTTATCGCTGACTCTGTGGAGTCTGGTAGTGGACTCACTCTTGAAGATAATCAACAAAGGTCCGTTCTACGGAGTAGGATATGCGGATGATATAGTGATAGCAATCAATGGGAAGTTTCCAAACACAGTATCGACACTGATGCAGGTAGCTCTGGATAAAGTAACAAATTGGTGCACGACAAATAGCCGCTCGGTCAACCCGATGAAGACTAATGTCATCCTGTTTACACGGAAAAAGGTACTAACGGGTCTACAGGACCTGCATATGTACGGAAATAAAATTAAATGGGTCACTGAGGTTAAATATCTGGGGGTGACTCTAGACAAGCAACTAAAGTGGCTACACTATGTTGACCAAACCATAGCTAAAGCACCGAGTGTTGAACATGTGTAGGTCGGCATATGGAAAAGCATGGGGATTACAGCCCAAAATAATGCACTGGATATATATTACTATGGTAAAACCGATATTAACGTATGAATGCTTCGTGTGGTGGCCTAGAACTAAAACATAAACCTACAGGGACGCCCTATCAAAACTGCAGAAGACAGCCTGCCTGGCCATCACAGGCGCATTCAAAACAATACCGACGGCAGCTATGGAGAGGCTACTTAACCTGACTCCATTACATATCGTCATGTAGACTGAGGCAAGGAAGGCACTCTATAGGCTAGAGAAAGCTGGACTATGGAGCACAACGGCGCCAAGCCTTGAACACACTAAGCTAGAACCAGTCAAGGAACTAGATGACATAAGGGACAAGACCTTAACCACATACATGTTCAACAAACGATTTAGCACTCACATCCCAACCAGGGAACAATGGAAAAGGGGTCTAAATAAGCAAGGTAAGGAACAAATGATATGGTACACTTACGGATCCAAACCCAAGTTCGGAACGGGAGCCGGTGTATACACGGAAGGATACAACCTTAGTCAAAGCATGGGCAAATTTGCAACAATATTCCAGGCAGAGACCTATGAGATAAACATTTGTGCATAAGAGATATTGGTAATCGAATTACAGGCAAGAAAATCTACATTTGTACTGACAGTCAGGCTGCCCTCAAAGCCATCAGCTCCTATGAGCTAAATTCAGCACTGGTTGCGCAGTGCGCATACCTTCTTAACAGATGTGGAGCGCTCAACACGGTCATGTTAGTCTGGGTCCCTGAGCACACGGGAGTTGATGGCAATGAGCGTGCAGATGACTTAGCCAGGAAAGGAGCAAGGGAAAAACCTATTGGTCCAGAACCGTTCATAGGCATACCAGACGGTGCCTACAGAGGCGCACTCTTCAAGTATGCCCAAGAACAACAAAAAAAAGAATGGGAAACACACACAGGGCTTAGACACTCCAAGGAATTTCTGTCCTCATGGTGTGAGAGCGACAGCAAGAGACTACTGAAATACAGTAGACTAAAACTAAGGCAAATAACTGGAGCATTCACAGGCCACTATGGCACGAAAGAACATCAACACAAGATGGACCTATGCGGCGACATGGTATGCAGGAGCTACTGTACAGACACTGAAACCATGAAGCATGTCCTCTGTCATTGCGACGCTCTGGTTGCACGGCGAATGAAGCTACTGGGATTGGCCTATCCAAATCCAGAAGAACTTCGGCTCTGCCCACCTGCCGGAATTTACAACCTGATACAGGGAGTATTGGACACATCAGGTACGTAAGAGCAATAGGGCAAGGACAGCACAAAATCCCATCCCATGGGGTCGAAGTACGCCAGAGGTCTCCTCGGTCCGATAAGCCAACACTAAGATAAGATTGGATCAACTTGATGGAAGATTTAGTGCAGTGGTTAAGAGCTTAAGCCGCTTCGCCCACTGTGTGTAATAGTCACAGGTTGTATTCCTGCATTCAATCTTTGTGTGATCCACAATTATTTGTTTCGGTCAGGGTATTTGTGTATGTGGATTTTCATGTTTGTAAACGCATCCACGACACAAGTAAATCCTAGTGCAGGGCAAAACTTTTTATATAAAAAAAAAACTATACAGTGATATTATACAAATTGTACTCAAAATAAAAATTAATATAAAATCAAAATTCTATTTTAAATTGAGATGAATACTCAATTTAAAGTAGAATAAATAGAATTATTTTAATTTGTCTCAGTCTTTTGTTTTTGATATATGTAAGTCGAGTCTGAAATTGTACCTCATGTAATGGTAATGGCTTCACATCCTATTGCAATAACAGTTGACAATATTTGGTAAATGCTCATATATAGATAAACCAAGACTCTCAAACAGCTGATTACCACATTTTGAGGTTATACAAACACAACACTGATATCAAAACGATTTATTACAACAAAACTTAGATTACACTTATCACTAACGAGTTTTATTACTACATCAATCGTCTTCTATCATTTCAGTGTCTTCTCCTTCATCTTTCTTCTTTCCTGAGCCGGATTTTCTCGCAGACACCATTTGTTTATACTGTTCTAAGGCTTCTCCTAAAGGCTCAACGAATCTATCGAATTCTATATCCCGCATCGCGTCTAACACATCCTGGCCAGTCAACGCCTTCCTCTTTTTATTTTTAACGATATTTGTAGCCGCTGACGTAACGTAAAGGACAAAAACTGAAGCGGCTTTTGCGAGACCCGTTCGCGCTTCTTTTGATATAGAAACGCCTTCTGGTAAAGCTTCTTTGACTATTCTGGTAACTACGGTCATAGGGAGATTGAGATCTTCGAGTTTTTCTGCCATTTTTGTGTTATTATATCAGATAATTCCTTAAAACATGGAATTGTAACGCAAAATGGAAATAAGCCGCCAAAACACAAATGAAAAACTGACTGAGAGTTTGAAATGTCAATGTCAAGTTTTTTTATTTATTTTTATTTATGGCATGACGACGACGCTTATTTTGCCAATGTCAAGTATTACTAATATAACTATTCATTTCTAAATTAATTCATCATCCCGGTGAACTTGATGTCTTTTTTTAAAGTAGTAGTCGATAGTAAACCGATGGATACTTTACATACCAATTGCGACGGCCGTTATGAGGGAAATCGAAAAGGCACGTTTTATCACTTTGTTACAATTACCTTAACTCATGCACATTAATGAATACTTACTGGTTAATATTCCACCAACATTACACATTATTATTCGAAATAACACAAGTTTTGGAAATTAAAACAAATTGACGACATCACTCTTCGATTTCCCGTCAAAACCCAATGTCTAGTTAATAATATGACATTAATAAATAGTGTTGTAACCTAAAATTGTAGGTCAACTATTGCTACAATTTCGTTAAAATTGTTAAAAGCAATAAAAGTAAGATAACGTCCAGTAGGCTTTTCATGCAATTATTTATCTTCGAGCGTAGTGGTTGCACGCTCGCACTTTTGTCAGGTGAAGCTGTAAAGGCCCCGCAGCCAACAGCGTCGATCATTTACACACACAAAAGTCATTATGTATTTACTATTCTATAAAAAATAATAAATTGTTAAGTAAACTTACATCAAATACAACAAAAAGGGCTCGGGTATATTCAAGCGTCTCCGTACTTCGGAAGGCCCGTTAAACCGTTTGTCCCGGTTCACACTTAAGTGTGGTAGTCTTTAAGCCGAGTTGAAAGCCTTATAGGCGGCTTGATAAGTACTAACAGCAGTTAGCCACAAACCTGCCTCCACCTATCGGCAATTGGTCTGCGTGGTGGAGTATGACCTAATCTCTCTTACCTCGATTTGCCTTTTCCTAGCATTAGGATTAGGCTGATATTATCTATCTATCTATAACCTCACGCCAGATCCCTTGCGGGGTAGGCAGAGAGTACAGAGTTCCAACAGGTTCTTTCCTTACATACTTCTCTGGCTTCCTCGACTCTCATAGTTCGTCTCATACACGCTCGCCGGTTACGGAGACTCTTGACTTTTCCATCAGATAAGACTCGGTTTATTTGGTCGTGGTAAGATAGTCTAGGTCTTCCCCGGTACCTGCATCCTTCCACTTTCACATTGTATATCTGTTTTGTCATTCTTTCCTCTGGCATTCTTTCTATATGCCCGAACCAACGGAGCATGCCCTTTCTCATCTTTACACCGATACTATCTTTCATACCTACTCGCTGTCTTACTATGCTGTTGCTAATGCGGTCGGTTAGCTTCACTCCGCACATCTTCCGCAGAGCTCGCATTTCTACCGCATTTATCCTACTTTCATTCTCCTTGTTATATACCCAGCTCTCGCTACCATATAACAGCGTTGGGACAAGAACTCCGTTATGTATGGCCAGCTGCGCCTTATGGCTTAAGTGCCGGCTCCCGAGTAGCTTTCCCATCGCACCATTCACTCTGTTCCCTGCACTCACTCTTCTCTCTATGTCAGCGGTGTATTTCCCATCCTTACTGAAGGCGCATCCAAGATATACAAACTCATTCACTTGCTCCAGCACATCTTTACCAACCACAATCCTTACATTCGTTCTGGTTTCTTCCCTTTCAAAAACCATAATCTTGGTTTTCTTCACATTCAAGTGTAAGCCATTGATCATGCAGTCGTCTTTCATAACTGTGACTAGTGTTTGCAGATCAGTTATCAGTCTGACGTCAGCCACGCCCACTATATAACAATATATAATTTAATAATATCAGTGCTGATATTATTAAATTATATATTGTTATATAAACATACAATGCAGGAATAGAAAGGGAGAAAGTGACTATAATTATAAAGACCCTCTACACTTTCTTTGACGCTACTTCGAAACGGTCGGTCACTGCTAACATTTGTAGTTAATGAGGTTTTAAAATTACAAAAAATACTCCTTTCTAAGGGCGTGAAGTAGTCAGGTCCCCTACAAACTGAAACGATGACCTGGGTGAAGGGTGCGGATGAAAGACGAATGCGTATTTTACGTACAGCACAAAAATGGTTGTGGCAGTGGCGCATTGACCAGCAGGCTGAATAGCCTAGAGCCTAGGGCGGCAAGTTTAAGGGGCGGCAAATCTCGCCCAATTTTTTTTTTATAAATAGTACATGATTGAGCTTTTCTTAGCTCAAAAATATACCCAAAGACTATTTCTTGTTTAAACTTCACTAAATCTTGAGTTGTAAGAATAATCTAGGAACTGTTACTACAATACCTTAGTTCACAATCATACTAATAACGGGGAAAAGCTGATGTGATGATGACGATAGAGTACAATTTTATTCATAAAATAATTTATGAAAATTGCAATTTAATTGGCAAAGAAAATGTAATTAATATGATTGTGAACTAGGGTATTGAATTGCAGAGGTTAGTAGCGGGGCGGCAAGAATTTAATAGCCTACTGGTGGTAAATGTATAAATCCGCCACTGGGTTGTGGTGACGGTTTTAAGCAAGACCTTAGCGGAAGGCACTAGTCCTGCAGTGAATGTCGTTCTGCTGATGATGAACGGGATATAATAATCAACTGGGCGCAATAACAAACGTGACTTTATAGGCTGTTTATGATCTTATTCACAGGTTATAGTACCGAATCAAATATAAAGAGGAGTCGTTCTAAGCAACTGTCCACTGTGTCTTCCAACTAGGCCCTGATGTCATCGCAGTGGGCGTGGCTTACGTCAGACTGTCATTCTCAGCTAGATGGCAAATGCAGAAGTGGGCGAGGTGCAACATCCTCTTCATCCCGCGCCACTTCGCGCAGTGGTTTGCTTGATTGCTCGAGTCTTATCTAAAGAACAAGTCAAGATTCTCCGTAACCGGCGAGCGTGTATGAGACGAACTATGAGAGTGGAGGAAGCCAGAGCGGTATGTAAGAAAATAACCTGTTGGAACTCTGTACTCTCTGCCTACCCCGCAAGGGATCTGGCATGATGATTGCATAGGAAAATATAATAATTCCATATCCTCTTTATATTTGTTTGGTGCTTGTATTTATCGGGGACTCGTACTTAAAATATTCCAGTGATCTCTGAGTATCCCTTTCATAATAATTGTACTATGCATTAAAAATGTGTTATGAAACTAATAAACTTAGCTAACAAAATACGCGTTGTGAAAATAATTGCATTTCAAAATCACCAGGCGCTTTAGTTAACTAGTATTCTTATCTTATCAGTGTGTCCAGTAAAGTGAATTATCAGAATCCATATCAGTCATTGTGACATGGTTAATTTTAGCACGCTTGTCGATAGGTTTCTTGAAAAAAGTCATCCTCATTTTTAACAGTTATAGTGATGATTCTTATAGGCTTGATTTTTGACCTTATAGAGAGTTCCTACCTTTGACTCAGATGTGTAGACCTCTTACTTTTGAAACTAAGGCTTAAATGATTATACCAATGAATAGGTAGTTTAGAGGTCAAATACCATGTCTTTCATAAACAGTCATAACAATGAGTGCGATGCGCAACGCCCGCCTTTAGTGATGACTCATTATTAACCTTCAGTATGTCCCTGATTTATCTTTTATCATTTATTCGCTAACAAAAACATAAGAAGCAACCGCAATCTTAGTTATTAGAAAGGTCAGTGACCGGAAAATGCCGCATCATAACAAAACAGAGACAAAACTAGTAATATTGATTTTTGCAATCACTTTACCATGTAAGTACCAATTTCTAACTTAAAGTGATTACCCATTGCGCTCTAGGGAATCCGGCATTACACGATTAAATACAAATTAGTGAGATTAAGATGTTGTTACGGTCAACAAGGAAGCAAATACACATTGCGCAAACTCCATTCTGCACGCCATTTTGTAATTTGACTAGTATGTCAGTCTGTCAGTGCGGCACCGGCATTGTACAGACGGGGACGTTCTTCGCGCGCGTTCTTATCGATTTTTCGCTCTTGTATGACAGTGTTATTTCGATTGTTTTTTTACCGAAAACACGACAAATAATTAAAAGTCATATCCCTATTATATAACGTTCGAGTGTTATCGTGGTTTCGTTTTAATTTAATATTTTTTCATTAAACATTTTCATTTTGTGCTTGACTGAAACACCGATGTTATGTGCGAGATAATGGAATGATTTTGGAATTAAAATGAGGTAAGATTTATGTTTAATTCATTGATTTTCTATATAGAAAATAAATTAATGTCGGTGTTCGATAGATCGTAAATCGATAACGTTGCTGTGGTGGCATTCCCATCCTTATTCTGGTGTTCGAAAATCAAAAATAATTTTCTTTTCACAGATTTGTAATAACTTCTGTTTATTACGCATAGATGTTTATTAATAAATGAGGGTAGGAATTAATAATTATTTAAGATAAATAAAATCGTTGTGTAAAAGCATTGTTTATTTTTACAACCAATAAAAATAGGGCATTTTAAGTGTGAAGACTTTGGCTGTCTGTTTGTAAAAGCGTATCCCCTGAATAGCTAAATCGATTTCAATTTATTTCCACTAGCCAGTACCGCTAGGATGATTTTTAGTTTTTATAAGAATTGGTTCAGCAGTTTCGTAAGTGTTAACAAAACATTAGTTTTTTCGTTTTTTAATTATTTTCTACCCAATAAAAATAAATAAACACACCGTCACAACTGTATTCCTCAAACGGAGGTGCTAGAGGTGTTCTGTAAAATAGGGCGAGGCTAATAATATTATGTGGTCCTCAGGGACGGACGCTGGAAAAAAATCCAATAACATTTTTGTAGAAGCAAGACTTCTGGATCGTTAACCAAACTAAGGCAGTCATTTACATATGCAGTTATGCACCTCATAAACGCAAATGAAACACATAATAGATTTTTTTATTTAATTCTAAGCTAGCTGTACTCGCGTCATGTTCAGGCGTATATTTCAAACCCTTCTTTGTTTTTTTTTGAGACGAAAGGTTATGTCCTTCCCCTGGGTAAAAATATATTTCCTTGCCGAATTTGATTAAATCTGGGCCTGAAAAGAACGTGAAAAATCATAGAAACATACATTCAAATTTATAATATTAACTAACGACCAGCCCGGCTTTGCCCGGGTGAATTATACACAAAAACCTTCCTCTTGAATCACTCCGTCCATTGGTGAAAACCTTATGAAAATACGTTCAGTAATTATTGAGTTTTTAGCGTTCAAATAGAAAGACCGATAGACGCGGCGGGGGGGACTTCGTTTTATAACATGTAATGTATGAATTCAGTAAAAGGTACTGAATTTTCTCTATTGTGTTCTACGGAAAGTAATAATGTTTTATAATCTGCTTGTCTAATATATGTATAGGTACTTACCCATCAAATGAATTTACCTAATATCGATATATTATTCGCTGAATTACACTTAACACTAACGACCCTATTAATTCTTAATTAAGCACATTTTTACTAAATCTATGAATAATTTAATGTAGATAAGTTATCGCCTTGTTCGATCTAGTGGCGGTTCGGCTGGCGTTCATGAGATACGGGGTTCACATCCTGGGTTGTAATTGGGAGACTTTTTCCTTAGAAAAATTCTCTTTAGACCAAAAAAGTGGTCAAAAATGTGGACCAAATTCTTGGTCGGAAATGTGACTGCCTCGTTGGTCTGGTGGCAAAGCGCATCGCTTTGTAATCAAGAGGTTCAAATCCTAGGTCGGACAAATGTAGTTTTTCTAACGAAAAATTCCCAGTATGAGTCCGGAGTCTGGAATTGTGCCCGATATATGGCAATAGGCTCGCCCTCTATTACATGGGACCTAACATCGTCGACGAAACGTGGGTGTACTCAGGTACACCTCTGCCACCCCCTCTGGGGAACATAGGCGTGACGGTGAAATGTGAGATTTTTCTATAGAAAAATTTCAATAGACTGGAATTGTGCTCTGTATAACGACAATAGGTTTGCCCTCTATTAATATTGTCGATATTAATAGAGGGATTATTATTATATTAATACCTGTTGGAACTCTGTACTCTCTGTTTGCCCCACGAGGGAGCTGGTGTGATGATATAGATAGAAAGATATTAAAAAAATAAACATCGTCACGTCACACGTATATATTCCCAAAGCCGAGGTGGCAGAAATGTATAGTGTATACCCATTTTTCGCCGACGATGCTAGGTCCCGCGTAATAGAGGTCTATTGTCATGTACCGGGTACAATTGCAAACTCCGGACTGATACTGGGAATTTTTCGATAGAAAAACTACATTTTGTCCGACCTATGATTTGAATCTAGGACCTCTTAATCGCTATGTGCGTTATTCGCTACTAGACCAACGGGGCAGTCAGTTTATAAAAGTAATGAATTAATTTAACAAAATCGATATTCCAGTCCAAAATGGCATCTAAAAGCGGCCTCCGTTACGCAATGTGAGCGTGAAGCCGATATTCGATTTTTTGAAAATTTGTTCAAAGTCTGTAGCGTTCAATGTGTGCGTGTGCGTGCGTCCTACAGTTTATCTACTGTTTCCGCGCGCGCTACATATAGACCATAGAATAAATATAATCCAGAAGCCGCCGCGCACAGATTAATGTTATGGAAGCCGCGGCTAGTCGTAATTACACGCCGCGCGATGAAGCCAAAAAATCAACAAATGTCCCGCATTTTCAACCCGCGTAATTTTAGCCGCCGCGTAATTTGTTGACGACATTAGAGTAGATAATAATAAAATCGTTCTTGCGGTTTATTTTAATGCATATTAAACTTAAGAAATAGATATACTTGAACTATTTAGTTAAGTGATTTAATATAAGCAAAATATATTTTCTTCATCGTATCTAAATATTAAAACCATGATGTAGTAATTAATTAATTTAATACCAATTAACACTAGAACTAATAAAGTCTTCAGCAAATAAAAGTAGGAAAAATAAAATCATTATACTAGCAACACTAACAAAATGGACGCTAAAAGACGCGTCCATTTTGTGTGTCCTATGACAATTGCAAACAGAACAATTTATTCAATATTTATATAATACGGCACCTGATTGCTTGTTAGGCATGAAATGCGACCCCATGATGTTTATCTTTGAGCTTAACAGCATTTTTACAGACAAAAACGACAGAAGATGGCATAATTCAATTTAATTTGACACGCGCAGAGCACGTTGTTTCGCACGACGATCTCAGAGTGACTAATTGCGTACATGTGTAACTACTCCCATTGGAAGTAGTAATTGTAGCTTCAATTTAATGCGCGCTCGCGGCTTCTGGTATTTATAAGATCTAGAAAAGTAATTTATTTAAGTATTCAAAGTAATTGCCATGAAAAATTAAAGAAAACCGTATAACCATAGACAAATTGTTGCCGCTCTAAGCTAATTTCTTATTTATGGTAATTAGAGCAAATGTATCTAAATGGAAGAAACCCGTTCGTGTGACCTTGGAAGACCGAGTTGTTGTCATTTTAGATACAATTATCCTGTTATTATCAGCTTTAGCACGTTGGTTGAGTAACGTGTATGTTAGTTGTATGTACCTATTTCCTTATATTTATTATTATCTTTTTGGGTGTGTGTGTGTGTGTGAATGATCTACGCTGTTGGCCGCGGGCTCTTTACAGACCGGTGGTTGCACGCTCGCCCTCTTGGGGGTGCAACCACTTCGTTTGAGCCAGAAGGGCAAAGGGGCAACTAGCTCAAGGGGGCCTCAAGGAGAAACGGCCTCGGCTTGGGCAGTCGCTAAGGGGAAGAGCGTATACCAGGTATTTCGCCGTGGTGCTCTGCGCCGGCCGGCGGGCAAGGGATTCTTTGACCTCGCCGGCGAGGTTGGTGTCTGATCCTGTGTGCAGTATGTGTAAGGGCATCGGGGGGTCGGTCAGAACATGCCGCGGACGGCGGTAGCGGGTAATAGGAGGGGAGTTGGGTTCGTAATCGGCGGCGGCTACGATTAGCGGATTCCTATGGTTGGACGCATTCGCGAAATATCGTGTTGTCGCCTTTTTAATAAATGCGGGAATAGGAATAGGAGACCGAGATCGGAATGGAGATCGACGTTTCGTATGAACCACGGCGCGTCCGACGGCTTTGCGGAGGAAACGGGATTGAACCGTTTGGAGTCTATCGATGTGAGAGCGGGCGGCGTGCCCGAACAACTCACAAGCGTATCATGATGGGCTTGCATACATTAGTGTCCGCGTCTTCCATAAATAAGTTTTAAAGTTTAGTCAGCTAGAAAAATATTTATATGAAGTAACAATCTTCTTGGAACGACTTCAATGGAAAGAGCTATGCTCGGCGATTCTCTACGTGATCGCATCGGGAATGAGGAGATACGTAGAAGAACCAAGGTCATCGACATAGCCCTCAGGATTAGCAAGCTGAAGTGGCAATGGGCGGGCCACATAGCGCGAAGATCGAACAGGCGTTGGGGCAGAAAGATTCTAGAGTGGAGACCACGTATTAGCAAGCGTAGCGTAGGGCGGCCGCCTGCCAGATGGACCGACGACCTTGTGAAAATCGCAGGAAGTCGTTGGATGCAGATGGCATCGGACCGGTTACGCTGGATGTTTGGGGAGGCCTATGTTCAGCAGTGGACAAGTATAGGCTGAGATGATGAACAATCTTCTAGGAGGAGTATATTTTAACAACCAAGTTGATGAGTATTTGTTAAAAAAAAACAAGCATGAAGCCTAAAAAATAACAATATTATATCAATAATAATTTTTAACGTAAAATTCAGGGGTGCTATTGGCTATTATCATAAAGAGATGAAATACGAATAGTATAAAAAATGCTATTTAATTCAAATATACCCAGTCATGCCATTTAGTTGTCAACAACACACCTTTTCTCCCTGTTCATGTTGACTATATATTTCTTGGAAATGGCTAGAATAATAATAATAATTCTTTATTTCTTGCCTTAAAGTATAAACAAAGTAACATAACATTATTTCGTTATATAAAGAGTAGTATATAAAAGAAAAGAATTAACAATACAATTAGCAAAACAATACTATTAAGAAAACAATACTATTAAGGCTGGTAGAATAAAAGTTTGCAAGTCTGGGAACCAACCGTCGGACGGACGATTTGGTGCAGTGATTAAGAGCTTAAGCCGTTCCGCCCACTGGATCGAATAGTCGCGGATTTGATTCCCGCACGGGACAAATCTTTGTGTGACACACATATATTTGTTTCGGTCTTGGTATTTGTATATGTGATTTTCATGTTTGTAAGCGCACCCACGACACAGGTATATAAAGTGTTGTAAAAACGCTCGAATCGGCGCTTAAAACGCTCGCGTCTTTTACGTGTTTCAACGCTCGTAAGCGTCGACTCAGCGCTAATCGCTCAACAACAACATTTTTACAACACTAGGAATTCTCACCGATCCCCCCGATGCTCTGACATCGCTTCCTTCCGCTCCGGATACGGACGTCGACGACTAAGTCGTAGATCCCCTCTCCCCGTAGCGACTGTCCAAACTCGAGGCGCCCTCGAGTATGTCGCTCCCTTACCCTTCTGGCTCGAGCGTAGTGGTTGCACGCTCTTAAGTCCGCTGCTGCCGCCGACCGCGACATATTCTCACCGATCCCCCCGATGCTCTGACATCGCTTCTTTCCGCTCCGGATACGGACGGCGACGACTAAGTCGCCGATCCCCTCCCCCGTAGCGACTGTCCCAACTGGAGGCGCAACACTAGGAATAAATCCTAGTGTGGGGCTACGTTTTTATAAAATAAAAGAAACCATTTCATTGGTTTGGGCAAAGAAAGAAAAGAATGGCGAAACCGGTAAACAATGGAAAAGTCGGGACCTAACATTGTCGGTAATGTGGGGAACACAGAACATCTCTGCCATCCTCGCTTAGCGTGTCTTACCAAACGAGCTCGAAGTACTGCTCCTTTTGTAGACTTTTTCTGACTGCTCTCTGGGGTCTGGGATTGGTCATGCTCACTAAAAAGTCTATGCTTGCAGTGGCTATTTGGTGCGGGTCACTTCCTTCCCTCTAATATGGTCAAGGGAGGTGAGGGCTGCTCAAGTGGTCGTACTCGTGAACGGGTGCTGCTTGTGGAGACTGATCCACTCAGAATCCTCTAGCTAATCATTATAACATATATTTAAAAATAGTGTTATATCTCAATCGTAAGGCATCACACTGGAACTGGATCGCATTAATGAATTTGTGTAATAAAAAAATGTATGTATCTATACAAAAAATGATGAAAAAAGAAATGAATGGAAAATTAGACAAAAAAGACAAGCCCGCCGAGTTTCTCGCCGGATCTTCTCAGTAGAGGCCGCGTTCTGAACCGGTGGTAGATTAGTAAGTTAAAAAAATATATAAATAATTATGACACTTTGTAAACACCCCCGCAGGGTGTATGTAAAATAAATGGTTTGAGTTTGAGTTTAGGGAATACAAGTGAAAGTATTTTGTTTTGTGATTCGGAGTCATTCTTTCCTCTGATGTTGTTTCTCCGCTACATGTTTGAATCATGAAAGCATGGAATTTTAATTTTAATTTTCAACCATCACGCTTTCTTAATTTCGTTAAAATTGTTAATTATGATGTAGAGCATAATTAATATTTTTAATGTAAGTATGGTCTACATACTGAGTTCTTAGATTTACGCGAATATTACACATGAAATAAAACTATTTTACTTCTGGACGTCTAACACCTCAGTCCCTCCCGTGACCATGGGTGCTGCAAAGCACTCGAAACGTCGGGAACTAAAAATCAAAAATAAACCGCGATAAAATTCGTAAAATAATTTTATTTCATAAGTATGGTCTGTTTTTTTAAGTGTCCAATTCTATAAACAAACTAGCGATCTGCCCCGGCTTCGCACGGGTGAATTTTACACATAAACCTTTCTCTTGAATCACTCCGTCCATTGGAGAAAACTGTTTGAAAATCCGTTCAGTATTTATTGAATTTATACCGTTCAGACAGACGCGGCAGGGGGCATTTTTATTTTAAATACCACAACATTTATACCTATCTTTATCACCACGCTAGATCTCTTGCGGAGTAGGCAGAGAGTATAGAGTTCCAACAGCTGGATTTTTATTTTGATATCTACCACTCCAAGCGGGGGTGGCAGAGGTGTACTGAGTACACCCACGTTTCGCCGACGTTGTTAGGTCCCATGTAATAGGGGGCGAGCCTATTGCCATATACCGGACACAATTCTAGACTCCGTACTCATAATGATAATTTTTCGTTAGAAAAACTACATTTGTCCGACCTAGGATTTGAACCCAAGACAAGATCACAAAGCGATGTGCTTTGCCACCAGACCAACGAGGCAGTCTCACAAAGCGATGTGCTTTGGATTAAAATTATATTATATTTTTATTTCTGTGTCGGCTTCATGTTCCCGTGGAGCTCGGATCCAAAATAAATTATAAATAAAATAATACCTACGCTGATCACCTCCTCAGGTGACAAGAGGGTTGGCTCATTCCTCACTCAAAAGATTGGTCTGTCTATTCAGCGAAGAAACATAGCCAACATTCTTGCCAGTCTCCACTCCGATCTAGGTCTCGAACCTATTCGCGCCTATATTAAAAAGGCGTCAACACGACACTTCGCGAACGCATCTACCCATGCGAATCCGTTAATCGTAGCCGCCGCCGACTACGATCCCCCCGACCCCTGCCGCCACCGCCGGCCGCGACATGATCTCTCCGATCCCCCCGATGCTTTGACATCCATTCTTTCCGCTCAGAATACGGGCGACGACGACGCAGTAGTAGATCCCCTCCCATAGCCGGCGGTTGACCGGTGCACTTAGTAGTGCACCCCGTCCCCCCACAGCGACTGACCCAACCGAGGGCGCCTCGAGTATGTCGCCCCTTGCCCTTCTGGCTGGAGCGTAGTGGTTGCACGCTCGCTCTTAAGTCCGGTGAAGCTGTAAAGGCCTCGCGGTCAACATTGTACATCACTCACACACACACATTCTTGCCAGCATTCCGGTGCGTCTTTTTGATTAAGGTTTTTTGTGTTTTATATTATATTTTAGTGTTAAAGCACCTTAAAAGTGTTTTTATGTTTTATAAATATGAAGTAGACAGATTCTTATCATTATTCGTTATGTTAAAATTATACAATATTACAGTAATTAATCAAATTAACACGAAAAATGGTGTATGACGTAACCGTCCTTGTACCAAAAATAATGGTTACGTACCCGTTTGTGAACGAAAGGTCACAACTGCTCGCGAATCCAGTTTTGTGACCTGCAAACTATTAAAAAAGTTGCTTATGTACCTGCTCATTAATACGATACACAAGATCTATCTATATCATCACGCCAGATACAGGTTCTTTCCTTATAGACCTCTCTGGCTTCCTCCACTTTCGTAGTTCGTCTCATACATGCTCGTCGGTTACGGAGACTCTTGAATTGTCCTTCAGATAAGACTCGGTAAGGTCATGGCAAGATAGTCTAAGTTTTCCCCGGTACCTACATCCTTCCACTTTCGCATTGTATATCTGTTTTGTCATTCCTTCTTCTGACATTCTTTCTATACACAAGATATTACAAATGCGAAAGTGTATGAAGATGGACGGATGGATGGATGGATTATTGTTAGTCTTTCACACCAGCGTTACTGAATGGATTTTGATGATTTATTTTTATAAAAAAGGTACCTCCACACTAGAATTTATTCCTGTGTTGTAGGTGCGTTTTTAAACATGAAAATTCACATACATATATACCCAGACCGAAACAAATAATTTTGGGTCACAGAACCCGCGAGTGTATGACCCAGTGGGTGAATTTATTGGAACGTTTTTGGAATAAAATAAAAAAAAAAATCACCGTCACGCCTATATTCCCCAAGCGGGGGTGGCAGAGGTGTACTCATCACTTTTTTCCGACGATGGTAGGTAATAGGGGGCGAGTCTTTTGCCATATACCGGGCTCAATTCCTGACTCCGAACTCGTACTGGCAATCTTCCGTTAGAAAAACTACATTTGTCCGACCAAAGATTTGAACCCAGGTCCTCGTGATCACAAAACGATGCGCTTTGCCACTAGACCAACGAGGCAGTACCTACTTATTAATAAGATACACAAAATAATCTTAGTAATATTATAAATTAGCTTCGGCCCGCGACTTCGTTCGTGTTTACTTTATACAAGAACCTAACATTTTTCCGGGATAAAAATCTAAACTATCTGTCAATCCAGGTAATAAACTATATGTGTGCCAAATTTCATACAAATCCGTTTAGCCGTTTTTGCGTGATTGAGTATCAAACATACAAACATACAAACTTTTACATTTATAATATTAGTAGGAAGCAGTGATAGCCTAGTGGTTAGACCGTTGGACTGCAAAGTCAAAGGTCTCAGGTTCAAACCCAGGCACGCACCTCTGTCTTTTCGAAAGCATGTGCGTATTAAAAATTAATTATCACTTGCTTTAACGGTGAAGGAAAACATCGTGAGGAAACCTGCATGCCTAAGAGTTTCTCGAAGGTGCGTGAAGTTCGCCAACCCGCACTGGGCCAGCGTGGTGGACTATGGCCTAAACCCTCTCAGTTTGTGAGGAGGCCCGTGCCCAACAGTGGGACAGTTTCTTAACAGGGCTAATATTAATTTAATTAATTAATATTAGTAGGAAGTAGTTAGGATGCCAAAGTTTACGAAGATCGACGTATGGATTATTGTTAGTCTTTCACGCAAACGTTACTGAACGGATGTTGGTAAATTTTTTTTATAAATAAAACTATTTGTTCAATTTACGTTTCATTTCTATCCTAGATCAGTAAAATTGCATTTTTTTTAAACCTAGCCCCCACACTTGGATTTATTCCTGTATCGTAGGTGCGTTTGCAAACATGAAAATTCACATACACAAATACCCAGACCGGAACAAATAATCGAGGATCACACAATCATTTGTCCTGTGCGGGAATCGAACCCGAACTATTAGAAACTGTAGGCGGCGCGGCTTAGGCTCTTAACCACCGCGCTAAATCGCCTGTCAATGATGAAATTAGTTTTTCTATCGAAAAATTCCCAGTAAAAGTCCGGTATCTAGAATTGTGCCCGGTGTATGGCAATTGGTTCGCCCCCAATTACCTGGGACCTTATCTCGTCGGCGAAAAGTGGGTGTACACTGTGCACCTCTGCCACCCCCGCTTAGGGAATACAGGCTTGATGGTATTTATTTTTAAGTTACCGACGTTTCCAGTACTCTACAGCACCCATGGTCACGGGAAGGGCATGGTCCTTGGCTCTGACTTGGCTCGATTTCATCCTTCTAATCTTATAATATTATTAATAATATTAGCCCTGTTAAAAAACTGTCCCACCGTTGGGCACGGGCCTCCTCTCAAACTGAAAGGGTTTAGGCCATAGTCCACCGAGCTGGCCCAGTGCGGGTTGGCGAACTTCACACACCTTCGAGAAACGCTTAGGCGTGCAGGTTTCCTCACGATGTTATCCTTCACCGTTAAAGCAAGTGATAATTATACTGAGTTCTTAGATTTACGCGAATATTACACATGAAATAAAACTATTTTTTCGGATTTTATCGCGGTTTATTTTTTGATTTTTAAGTTCCCGACGTTTCGAGTGCTTTGCAGCACCCATGGTCACGGGAAGGACTGAGGTGGTAGACGTCCAAAAGGTATAGTTGTTCCGGGGTACCCTCAAACTTCTTAATTATTTTTGTTGGTCCGATCTACGCAGAATGAGCTCACGGTGTCTTGAGGTCTTGCAGTGTTATGCTTGGTTTTGGATTTGATTATATTAATTACTGGATCCCAAGTCGATGGAAGCACCCAGCCATCTTCTCTATTGAAATTAGGATGTTTTTTAATTTCAATAGCCTCGCGAACCATCCTTGGTAGGAATCGGTGTTCTTTCACGAGGATTTGTGGTCTATCAAATCTGATGTTATGGCGGGTGCGGTCAAGGACATGTTCACAGACTGCAGACTTCTTTGAGTGACGGTGACCGTGAGCTCATTTTGCGTAGATCGGACCAACAAAAATAATTAAGAAGTTTGAGGGTACCCCGGAACAACTATACCTTTTGGACGTCTACCACCTCAGTCCTTCCCGTGACCATGGGTGCTGCAAAGCACTCGAAACGTCGGGAACTTAAAAATCAAAAAATAAACCGCGATAAAATCCGAAAAAATTGTTTTATTTCAAGTGATAATTATTTTTTAATACGCACATGCTTTTGAAAAGACAGAGGTGCATGCCTAGGTTTGAACCCGAGAACTCTGACTTTGCAGTCCAACGGTCTAACCACTAGGCTATCACTGCTACACACAGATAGTTTGTTATCTGGATTAACACATATAATACTTCTTTTCCCGGAAAAATGTTAGGTTCCAGTCTAAAGTCAATCCAGACAAAGTCACGGGCAGGAGCTAGTAAAACATAAAATAAAAACAATTTTTTTGTGTCTTGATTTTTAATGAATTTATGTTCAGTGTTGATGAGACACGGTAGGCTCCGGTGGTTCGGGCATGTAAAAAGAATGTCAGAAGAAGGAATTACAAAACAGATATACAATGCGAATGTGGAAGGATGTAGGTTCCGCAGAAGATCTAGACGATCTTACCATGACTAAATAGACCGTGTCTTATCTAAAGGGACAGACAAGAGTCTCTGTAGCCAGCGAGTGTGTATGAGTCGAACTATGAGAGTGAAGGAAGTCAAAGAGGTCTGTAAGGAAAGAACCTGTTGGAACTCTGTACTCTCTGCCTACCCCGCAAGGGACAAAACAACAGGCTTTATAAATCCACTAGAAAATATGGTATTATTGTTTTACTCAAACAAAAGGCTAATTATATATTAAAATTCATACATTATTTATGGAGCGTGTGTGACATTGACCGTCTGAAAACATAAGTTATTGTATATTGTTGAGTATTTATAAAGTTTATTTAAATGGTTACGGTTAAGTGCAAAGTTTACTTGAGTAATTTGTTTACTTAAGTTCCTGATTTTAATTTAAATAGTTATTTTATCATTGTAGTTATGGAGTTATACAGAATTAATGAAATGCATACAATTATGAATATCTTATACAAGTTTTATTTCTATATGTCATTAGTTTTAATTATGTGCTTGTTACTTATATATTTCATTATTAATTTAAAATCTGGCAATGGTTAGATGTTGTGATAGCCTAGTGGTTAGACCGTTGGACTGCAAAGTCAGAGGTCTCGGTCACACCCAGTCACGCACCTCTGTCTTTTCGAAAGCATGTGCGTATTAAAAATAAATTATCACTTGCTTTAACGATAAAGGAAAACAACGTGAGGAAATCTGCATGCCAAAGAGTTTCTCTAAGGTGTGTGAAGTTCGCCAACTCGCACTGGGCCAGCGTGGTGGACTATGGCCTAAACCCTTTCAGTTTGAGAGGAGGCCCGTGCCCAACGGTGGGACAGTTTCTTAACAGGGCTAATATTATATTATTATTATATTAAAAAGCAGCTCGACCCTAAGAATTATTCCCGTGTCGTTTCATAACCTACAGCGACCCGCCCCGGCTTTGCACGGGTAAATTATTCACAGAAACCTTCCACTTGAATCACTCCGTCCATTCGTGAAAATCAGTCTGGTAGTTATTGAGTTTATCGCGTTCAGCCAGACAGACGCGGCGGCAGGGGACTTTGTTTTATAACATGTAGTGATATCATCACGCTTTTTGAACAGGCAAGTCCACACGGTTACTAATTAAAAAAAAAAACTTAAAATAAACAAGCAAAAATCAATCAATTTCATAGCAAACAGGAACTCTGGGTTTTGGCGGGAAATCGAAGAGTTATGTCGTCAATTTGTTTAAATTTCCAAGACTTGTGTTATTTCGAATTATAATGTGTAATGTTGGTGGAATATTAACCATTATATATTCCTATACGTGCATGAGTGAAGGTAATTGTAATAAAGTGATAAAACGTGCCTTTTCGATTTCCCTCAAAAAGGCCGTAGCAATTGGTATGTAAAGTATCCATCGCTTTATTATCAAGGGTGGGGCACTTCATTAATTTTTATAATCATCTTTGTCATCAAGTTCAAAGGGGAGTTGAATTAATTTAGAAATGAATACACATTCGTAATACTTGACATTGGCAAAATACGCGTCGTTATGATGCCATAAAAAACAGGAACTCTGGACTGTCATGAGTGACATTTCACTTGATGACAGCATTAGTTCAGATTTAAGCCGCGAGCCAAAAGATGCTTGCACGATTCTTACACGACTGCAGGACTCTTTCATACGCCATATTTTAAACGACATCTGTTATTTTCCACGCAGACATAAAATTAAATCGACTGTAACAACATGGTAACAACCCCCCTATTTCCCGCCAGGGCGGCCATTTTGAATAATAAATATCTCCATAGGGGTTTGAGGGGGTGACCTTGTCAAGTGACTTTGAGCCTTGAGTGCGTATTTCCACACACTCAGTTCCATAATCATTTTACTTTACAAACTTTAGAGATCGAGAACATGGTTTGGGAAAGAGAAGAACGAATGCAAGGATTGTTGTTGGTAAAGATGTGCTGGAGTAAGTGAATGAGTTTGTATATCTTGGATGCGCCTTCAGTAAGGATGTGAAATACACCGTTGACATAGAGAGAAGAGTGAGCGCAGGGAATTGAGTAAATGGTGCGATGGGAAAGCAACTTGGGAGCCGGCACTTAAGCCAAAATGCGCAGATTACCATACATAACGGAGTTCTGGTCCCAACGCTGTTATACGGCAGTGAGAGCTGGGTATGTAAGAAGGAGAATGAAAGTAGGATAAATGCGGTAGAAATGCGTGCTCTGTGGAAGATGTGCGGAGTGAAGCTGACCGATCGTATTCGCAACAGCATCGTAAGAAAGCGTGTAGGTATGAAAGATAGTATTGGTGTAAAAATGAGAATGGGTGTGCTTCGTTGGTTCGGGCATATAGAAGGAATGTCGGAAGAATGAATGACAAAATAGATATACAACGCGAAAGTGGAAGGCTTTAGATACCGGGGAAGACCTAGACTATATTACCATGACCAAATAGTCCGTCTTATCTGAAGGGCAAGTCAAAATTCTCCGTAACCGGCGAGCGTGTATGAGACGAACTATGAGGGTGGAGGAAGCCAGAGAGGTATGTAAGGAAAGAACCTGTTCGAACCCTGTACTCTCTGCCTATCCCGCAAGGGATTTGGGGTGATGATATAGCATAGAACATTAGAGATTTTTTTTCGTATCCGTTGTGCTTTACGACTGGGCTTATTATAGTTGTAGTCTCTTCTATCGCTGATCAGCCAATTTTTTTTTGTCTCCCGCTTTTCACAAGAGGGAAGTGAAAATTTATTTTTCCACCTCCTGTTTTCTTTTCTTTTTAATTAAATTTGTTGCGTGTCCCAAGTTAATGTTACTTCTCCCCGGGACACCTCAAGGCTCAAACCATCGTGGATCTTGGGTTATAGGAGTTACAGTGGTATGAATATGTGGCGGACTTAGATCCAATAGAAAAAAACTTTTGAGACGCTCTTAGCGCTGTGCGACCCCGGTGTTCTATGCAATCACCAAGGTAAGCAACGTTCTTCTCGGTTGGTCTGAGATGGATGAACGTTTGTGACATTTACATATTCGAGCATGTCCGTGCTTCGTAAGGCACGCAAACTGTTGGTCCTGGGTAACGGACCAACAACCAAGGGCAACTTCATGACTACCATATTATTTGATAACAAATAATCGGGTAGTCGTTAAGCTAAGTTTGAAGCCTTATAGGCGGCTAGATAAGTTTCACCAGCAGGTGGCCACAAACCTGCCTCCACCGCACCGCACTCTCACCTCGAGTTGTGGGAGAAAACCTTTGCCCAGCCGTGAGACAGTATAGAATGATTAATTTATTACTTTAGAAAATTTGATTAAATAAATTAAAATATCAAGTACTCGTTGTTTGTGTTATCTTCCCAACATCCGCCAATTGATTGTGTTCCTCTTTCTGTGTGACGTCACTTGTCAATCTGTTTTCTCGCTTAAGTTGTAAAGGCTTGGCCCGGCTAAGAGCTTAGCCACTCCGCCGACTGGAACGAGTAGTTGCAGGTGCGATCTCCGCACGGGAAACCTTTGTATGATCTAGGACTGATTGTTTGGGTCTGGGTGTTTGTGTACATGTACATGTTCATTTCATGTTTGTAAACGCTTCCACGACACAGGAATCACTTGTGAAAATCTCTTATTTCGTTTGAGATATTTCAGCAGGTGGTCCGCACGGTTACTAATCAAGAAAAGAACTTGGGTAAATTTCATAGCAAACGGCAACTTTGCGACTGTCATTAAGTGACATTTCACTTGATGACAGCGTTACAGTGTTACAAGAAGGTTACAAGGATCTTTTTTTTATAAAACGTAGCCCCACACTAGGATTTATTCCTGTGTCGTGGGTGCGTTTACAAACATGAAAATTCACATACACAAATACCCAGAACAATTGTGGATCACAGAAAGATTTGTACCGTGCGGGAATCGATTCCGCGACTATTGGACAGTGGGCGGAGCGGCTTAAGGTCTTAACCACTTCGCTAAATCGTCGATGACATTGATAGGGAGTGTGAAAAAAGGGTGTTACCATTTCATAATTGGTTTTTTCTTCCAAGGAGATATTTTAACGAATGGGTACGTACGGTTATTAATTAAGAAATGAACTTGGGTAATTTTCATAGCAAACGACATCTCCGCGACTGTGATGAAATGACATTTCACTTGATGACAGCGTTAGTTGCGATTTTGGCCACGAGCTAAAAGATCCTTGTCAATGCGACACTACGATGACTACATTCTATATTATCATGCCAGCTCCGTCGCGGGGTAGGCAGAGAGTACAGAGTTCCAACAGGTTCTTTCCTTACATACCGCTCTGGCTTCCTCCACTCTCATAGTTCGTCTCATACACACTCGCCGGTTACGGAGACTTCACTTGCTCTTCAGATAAGACACGGTCTATTTGGTCATGGTAAGATAGTCTAGGTCTTACCCGGTACCTACATCCTACGCATAAATTCCTTGACATTATCAATAAGACACCTATTTATTATTTCTAACGTATACTTAAGCCATTGTGTAATTTTCTCTCATTAAATATTTATACAAGAAAAATCAATTCGTATGACCTTACAGTACAGTGGGTTATCAACCTGTCTGCCATCTTGTGGTACGTCATCATTCGTTTACACGACTATGATGTCATACTTAACCATTTTTTTATAAGTGAAGTCAAGTTGTCCCTTTCTATCCAACTACAGTAAAATCTGGACTAACGCTGTCATCAAGCAAAATGTCACTTCATAACATTCGCAGAGTTACCGTTTGCTACGAAATTTACCCAAGATCTTTTTTCAATTTGTAACCATGCGGATTTACCTGTTGAAATATCTCCTTGAATGTAGGGAAATGTTACGAAATTTTAAGCCTAATTTCACACTAACCCCCTGTCAATGTCATCGACAGGCCTAAAGATCCTTGTCAAACTATATGTAGCTACTGGATATAGATGAAACTCAAATACGTAGTCGAGATTTTTTAAATTCTTTTTTTGTGATTTTTATGCTCTATCGATGCGGGAGTTTTACTTTAGTGCTTAAAACCCTGCGGGATCGAATCAGAAACGAGGATAGTCGCAGGAATACGAATGTCACTGACATAGCACTCAGAATTGCTAAACTTAAGTGGCAGTGGGCGGGGCACATCGCTCGTAGAACTGACGGCCGTTGGGGCAGAAAGGGTCTCGAATGGTGACCACGTACCGGAAGACGTGGAGTGGGTAGGCCCCCTACAAGATGGACCGATGACCTGGTGAAGGTCGCGGGTAGAAGTTGGATGCGTACAGCACAAAGCCGGTCGTGGCGGTCTTTCGAGGAGGCCTTTGTCCTGCAGTGGACGTCTTTCGGCTGTAGAAGAAGAAGAAGAAGCCTAAAACAATGAAGAAAAACGTGAGTTTTCCTTGAAAATAGAAAAATGTATGTAAATGACGTTTAGTCATTTTCATATTTCATATACATTATTCTGTTTTCAAGCTGAAGCTGGCAATGGTCGAGCCACATAGCGCGAAGGTCGGACGGGCGTTGGGGCAGAAAGATTCTAGAGTGAAAGACCACGTATTGGCAAGCGCAGTGTGGAGACGACCGCCAGCCAGATGGACCGACGCTCTTGTGAAGATTGCAGGAAGTCGTTGGATGCAGGTGGCATCGGACCGGCTGCGCTGGAGAGCGATTGGGGAGGCCTATGTTCAGCAGTGAACGAGTATATGCTGGGATGATGATTCTGTTTTCTAGTAGCCTTAACGGCTGTACTCAAATTCAAACTCGACTTTCCTACAAAATGCGATCCTTTAAAGATACAGATAAATTTTTTTTAACCAGTTGGTATTATTAGGCTTTAAATGACTGTGGCCGCGAAAACGATTTTTTATTGGTACTTTTTTAATTTTAAAAACGTGTCGTGTACGTACGTTAAACTTAATTCGTTTTTTATCTGTGGCCTTGGTTTAACTTTTTTAATGTGTTTTTTTGACTTCTAGTTGATGGCATGGCGTAACACTATTTAGGTATTTGAAGTTTTTTTTGGCACGTTGGTTTAGTTGCGTGTAATGCGCGAAGCGATGACGAGATTTTTGTACAAACAAACATTTAAGAAGTTACTTTTACTCAAGCACTTACTTAGCCCATAATTTTTATTCAGTACTTGAAAAACTAATATAAGCAGTGATAAGTTAGACTGATGGGCTGTAAAGTCAGAGGTCTCGGGTTCAAACTCAGACACGTACCTATATGTTTTTGAAAGCATGTGCGTATTAAAAAATATTTATCACTTGCTTTAACGGTGAAGGAAAACATCGTGAGGAAACCTGCATGCCTAAGAGTTTCTCGAAGGTGTGTGAAGTTCACAAACCCGCACGGGGCCAGCGTGGTGGACTATGGGCTAAACCCGCTCAGTTTGAGACCAGGTCCGTGCTCAACGGTGGGACAGTTTCTCAACAGGGCTAATATAATAATTATAGTTGAGAAACTGTCAAAGGTGAGAAATGTCAAAAGTTAGTTTTGTATTGAATTTTAAATACATGACATTATGCGGCTAGGTAAATTCTAAAATGTCAGTAGATGCGGTTGTTAGTCTAAGGGTACTTAACGATCCAATCCTCAAGGTACCAACATGGAAAAAATAATTCTAACATCAACTTAGAATTTGTATTTTATATCCTCTAATTTATAGAGTTCTTTTAGTTTATATATGACCAATCATTTATACTGTAATGCCTTAAAAAGACCATGATATCACGCTACACAAAAGAACAATAAACATTGCGAAACCAACTCGAAAACGTTACGAAAGAAGTCAAAAATCGTTAATTTAAACAACAATGATGGGAATTACAAACTGGCGGTCGTAACACCGTTGTTTGTGTTACAACGAGGTGTGGTAATGATTGCTATTTTTAATTTATTTCATTAAATGTGTTTCACATATGAATACTCGCAGACAATGGTTTTTCATTCGCTAGGAGCTAATGCTAGTAGCATTAGCTGCTGTTTACTACTAAAGTGAATTATGTCAAGGGATATGGCAAGTGACTAGCGTTTTGTTTTTATTCTATAATCGCAATCGATAGCGCCTTATTTTAACTATGTGACTTTTGGTTATGAAATATAATATATTTTTAGCTTTCTATTAGCGTTATCAAGTCTGTTTTAACAGTAATTTTGAAGTAAAGTAGCAGACGCTTTAATTTCATATAATTTTTCAAGTGTTACGTAGTCGTTAAACGCTTTATAGCTAGCCATTTGCGTTAATTTAGGGCAAGGTCGGCCATGTTAGCGGTGTAAGAAAACTTGTGTTAATCAAATTTGAATCGGTTTTATGAATGAATGATTTATTGTAGCTATCAGGAGCTCTATCATACGTTAAAAAGTATTACCGTTCCTAGTTATAACGTTTAGTTTCAAATACACCCCTTTAATTTGCTGAAATTTTTATTAAAATAATAATAATAAGAAGCCCGCAGCGCAGCTTGTGGCGAGCTGTTGGTGAGTAATGACACCACGGACCCTTCAGAGAGTCGATCAGGGCCCCGAACTCGGCGTGTCTTCGTCGGTCGAGTGGAAACCGAAGGGTGCCCGCAGCACTCTCGGCTCTGACTTGCCTTAATTGGCCGTCCAGAGAGAAGCCGTGAGATCTCAGTTATCGACGTAGGAAGATAGTGCGGTCCTACGTCGATGTACTCCAGGGGTGGAAGTGTTAAAGGGCATAACGTCGCGAGTAACTTCGGAGAAAGCGCAGCACACCTCTCTACACTCCTGAGCCGCTCACACCGGTGTTGCCCTCAGTTGTCCTAGGACGACCGTTTGAGGGCCCATCTAGTAAGCGGCGAGTCACCGCCGGCACGGGTAATTATGTATCACTAATTATGGCCGGTGTCCGTCCCCTTTGAAATATTCCAGTTTTTGTTCATCAAATCTCATTTATATAGCCCTTGTTTTCTTTCCATAATTTACAATAGTCCTTGCGCCTGCCGGGGTCAGTTCGCTGCTTATGTTTCTTCATTTTCAGCAAGTGATCTCAGCAGGTGACTTACTTAATATTAACTTCTCGCAAAGGGCCTCTACGTGTTGGACCCATGTCCCTATACAAGCCTTTCTAAGTTCCGGGTAAAGCCCGTGAATCTCAGCAAGATATAATAAAAAAAGTTATTACATAAAACAGAAATTTACAATTGTTAGGTTCCTGTGAAACCTATAAATCAGTTTGACTGTGGCAGGACGTCACACTCGAACATGTATACAAATTTATAATAAACAGTTTGTGGTATTTTAAAAGGCTAGAACATAAATCCAATTTGTATGGTGATGGTGTCATAAGTTTCAAACAGATATTTTTTATACCTACTCGCAAAATTCTTTTTATTATCTTCTAATCGCAATTCAGAAGGCATTTCGTTATTCAACAAGGCAAGACTACGGCTAAGGGTTTCCCCCCAAAATAATTATTAATACTTTTAGTCTGGAATTTCCCGTGTTATACCTCTCGTGCATATGCTATGATGAATATGGGTTCTATGCTCCAAACTGTCACGGTTGTTGACAACTAGTAAATATTTATGTTTTAATGGTAATATTTTACAAACTGAATAGTTCTTCTACTTGGTTTTGTATTTGCTTTTGTTTTCTATTTATCTACAAGTACTTTTAGAAATCGTATTTGAAGCGAATCTATTTATCTAGGTGTTTTCAGCCATAGCCCATATAGTCCAGTCATTTAAGCTTAAATTAGGTAAGAATCTCGGAATTCGAGATACCCAGCTGTAAGCCTGTAAATACTTGTATATTGACACCCTACAAGTTGTCTCAAAACCTACATATGGTAGGGTGTACGCAACTATTAAATTTCAAGGTCAAAGGTCACAAAAATCGTTTTTTTGCGCTTTTATTGTAAATATCTCATTTCCTATGGGTTTTTTGCTATTTGTATTTATTATCAATATTGTAGAATACAAAATTCACTACAAATTTTGTTTAAAAAATGTTTAATACGGTGAACCGTTTTCGAGATAGAGGGCGGAGAGCGCGCGGTCACAGGATCACTTCAGGTCAACCGGTGCCTCCGGCCGAAAACGCGCCATCGATGAACTATCGATAAATCAATGAATATAAATATTTTTCAATTTTTATTAACTATTATATTATATTTTTTCATTTTCTTCATGTATTAAATTTATATCTATTCAATAATACTGATAACCGTTTCTATCTATCTATCTATAACCTCACGCCAGATCCCTTGCGGGGTAGGCAGAGAGTACAGAGTTCCAACAGGTTCTTTCCTTACATACCTCTCTGGCTTCCTCGACTCTCATAGTTCGTCTCATACACGCTCGCCGGTTACGGAGACTCTTGGCTTTTCCATCAGATAAGACTCGGTTTATTTGGTCGTGGTAAGATAGTCTAGGTCTTCCCCGGTACCTGCATCCTTCCACTTTCACATTGTATATCTGTTTTGTCATTCTTTCCTCTGGCATTCTTTCTATATGCCCGAACCAACGGAGCATGCCCTTTCTCATCTTTACACCGATACTATCTTTCATACCTACTCGCTGTCTTACTATGCTGTTGCTAATGCGGTCGGTCAGCTTCACTCTTCTTCCGCAGAGCTCGCATTTCTACCGCATTTATCCTACTTTCATTCTCCTTCTTACATACCCAGCTCTCGCTACCATATAACAGCGTTGGGACAAGAACTCCGTTATGTATGGCCAGCTGCGCCTTATGGCTTAAGTCCCCCATGGCCGGCTCCCGAGTAGCCTTCCCATCGCACCATTCACCCTGTTCCCTGCACTCACTCTTCTCTCTATGTCAGCGGTGTATTTCCCATCCTTACTGAAGGCGCATCCAAGATATACAAACTCATTCACTTGCTCCAGCACATCGTTACCAACCACAATCCTTACATTCATTCTGGTTTCTTCCCTTTCAAAAACCATAATCTTGGTTTTCTTCACATTCAAGTGTAAGCCATTGATCATGCAGTCGTCTTTCATAACTGTGACTAGTGTTTGCAGATCAGTGGCTGTTGGCGCTATTAAAACCGCGTCATCTGCATAAAGTAGATGGTTTACCACTAAGTCACCCATTTGTACACCTTCATTCATCGCTTTCAGTCTTTGAAGACTTTTGTCCAGATATATTATAAACAGTCTAGCGGACAACACGCAACCCTGCCTGACGCCGATTTTAACGTCAAACCAGGGTGACCTGTTACCACCCACCCGTACGCATGCATTGCAGTCCACATAAGTGGACTGGACGGCTCGCAACAGAGAAATCATAATATAATTATATTCCCATTTACACTAATGACATTTCAAATAGAAAATAATTAAGTGCATCTTCTTTAAAATGTGCAGCTTTCAAATATTCCACCAACAAGTGCAGCTGCTCATCAACATTTCAAAGGTGTATATTATCAAGTTCAAACTTGGTTAGGGCATGATTTGGAACCCCAGGTATGGGGTTGGGCAATGCGAAACGATTTTCTGGAGCCTATCATGACAATTTTACTACCTGCTCCAGAAGATTTGCTAAATATAATTTTCTGCAACTGCAAGAGTGGTTGTGGTTCGCGATGCGGATGCAGGAAAGCGGGCTTGCAATGCTCTTCAGGTTGTGGTTAATGTAATGGGCAAGCTTGTCTCAATGCTCTACCATATCAGAGCGACATTAACGAAGATGGAACCTTTGACCCCGAAATCATGGAAGAACTTGAGACAAATGTCGTTGAAGACGATAATGTAGACCAGTTTAAAATTTACCAGCAGCCGGAAGACGACGATGAAGAGGAAGAAGATGATTAAAATTATAAATTGTAGTTTTTGTACCCTTTATTCCATTTTTTTACTTTTAATAAAAATAAATGTATTGAATGATATTTTTTAATAAAAAGATTAATTCATAATTTATTTGATTTTTTTTCATAATGTAAGAAGTTATTAATATTAATTAGGTTAAAATTTAAATATAATTCCTATATTTTCATTAACAATTCTGCAATTACATGGGCAGGTAAGTGTTGTTAAATAAATTAATACTGAATAAAAAGTGGATAGGTTAGGAAAATAATGATAAAATACAATAGTTAATAAAAATTGACAAATATTTATAATCATTGATTTATCGATAGTTCATCAACTATATATGGCGCGTTTTCGACCGGAGGCACCGGTTGACCTGAAGTGATCCTGTGACCGCGCGCTCTCCGCCCTCTATTTTGAAAACGGTTCACCGTATAAAAAAATTTTTTAACAAAATTTGTAGAGAATTTTGTATTCTACAATATTGATAATAAATACAAATAGCAAAAAACCCATAGGAAATGAGTTACTTACAAAAAAATCGCAAAAGATTTTTGTGATCTTTGACCTTGAAATTTAATAGTTGCGTACACCTTACCATATGTAGGTTTTGAGACAACTTTTAGGGTGTCAATATACAAGTATTTACAGACTTACAGCTGGGTATCTCGAATTCCGAGGTGTACTTACTATAATGACTGGACTATACTTTCATCCAAAGCCATATACAAGTTTTTTAATATATTCTTTAGCACTTTATATTAAAGTTTGTAAAACTTAGACATAAGTATTTGTGAATTATTTACTAGATTAGTAGATTTCCATGGATCTGGTGTGATGTTAGATAGAGTTAGTACAGATGATCAAGGAGTCAAAAGTATTAAAAAATTCGCAAAAAATACACCATAACGATGTTTGGCTGTTTTCGTAGCGTTTGGCCTTATCCCACTGCCTCTGATCAACGGCAGTTAGCTATTTTCATATAATACTATAATACGAAATGTTAATCGTTGATCAGTGGCAGAGGGATAAGACTCGGCTTTGCGGATATTTTAGTAAAATTGTTCGCCAACGTTGATTGTAGGAGCAACTAGGGTTTTGTTGGAAATGTTTTGTGGCACATTATCTGTATTTAATTATGTATCAACAATACACTATCAGATTTTTAATCCATTAGTACGAGTGTGTAATGCAGGTGTATTGTATATACCTACCTTGTGCCGACGAATTGAAGTCCCTATGTAATAAGGGACCTTTATAATGGGCGCAATTTCAGACTCCGGATTGCTCCTAAGAATTTTTCAATAGATAAACCATAACGATACTTTCTCCGATTTAGGATTCACATCTAGGACTTTATCTTAACCAGCCGCTACATACGCCACTAGACCAATGAGTCCATATCTATTTGTCACTTTGTTTTTTTATCACACATTAATACTTTCCTTCACGATATTGCTTGAACTCTACACCTTGTAAATTCAAGGCGAATGTTCTACTAACTGGGCTATAAGTCATTTGTTATCAATGTATAATATGTAAGGGCGCGATCAAATTAAGATGTATTAACTATGGTCTCATCATCATCATCATCATCATCAGCCCATAGCAGTCCACTGCTGGACATAGGCCTCTCCAAGTGCACGCCACTGGGCACGAGCTTCGGCTACTCGCATCCAGTTTCTGCCAGCCGCCCTACGAAGGTCATCGCTCCACCTAGCCTGAGGGCGTCCTGCATTACGTTTGCCAGTCCGCGGTCTCCACTCAAGAACTCGTTTGTCCCAGCGGTTATCGGTTGTTTGGCTAATGTGACCGGCCCATTGCCACTTCAGCTTACTAATCCGGTGGGCTATGTCGATAACATTAGTTCTCTGTCGAATGACTTCGTTCCGGATTCTATCCTACAGAGAAACTCCGAGCATAGCCCTTTCCATAGCTCGCTGAGTTTATGGACCATTCCAACCGTGAGTGTCCACGTCTCGGCTCCATATGTCATAACGGGCAGGACGCACTGATTAAAGACTTTTGTCTTTAGGCTTTGTGGAATGGGCGATGTAAATACTCGACGTAATTTCCCAAATGCCGCCCAGCCCAGCCGTATTCTTCTGTTGACCTCTTTCTCGAAGTTGTTTTTCCCCAACTGCAGAGTTTGCCCTAGGTAAACATATTCTTGAACAACCTCGAGAATAGCGCCATGTATTGCAACAGGTTCCGGCACTACATGTCGGTTAAACATTACCTTGGTCTTGTCCAAGTTCATGCGGAGGCCTATGCGTTTGGAAGAATCGGCTAGGCTGGTAAGCATCTGTTTTAAATCCTATGATCTAGTATTTAGTAACTTAAATCTACGTTCGCAGGGGGGCTTTTTTGCATTTTTCGAAAGCGCTGTACAGCGGTTCAACACAGCGCGTTGAAAAAGCGTCCTTGCGAACGAGGGGTAATAGCGGATTTTTTAATAATCAGATAAAAGTAACACGTCAGGAAAATTATTGCCTGTCTAAAAAATATAAACTATTTTATTCATACAACTGTAACTTTAAATTTGTTCATGTTGTGATGATAACTAGCCGGTGCGACAGACAAAAAGGATTTTTAAATGATTTTTCCAACTTGTAATTGTTAGCCTACTTAACAATCAGTATGTATGATTGCTATTTGCTAATTATTTATAGCACGCTATTCAGCAGTAAATAGCTCGACAGACTGTGCCCTAATGTTTTTGCAATCCAAAAGGATTTTGTGTAAAGATTTACAATCAAAACATATCGAGCACCGATATTTATGAACTCCAGTAATGTATTCTAGTTTTCTTAATGCTTTTATTTTCATCAGATCGTCTGGTTAGTCAGTGTTCATTCAATTTTGCACTTTATTGGCTAGATGATGGAATTTAATGTTAAACTAATGTTTTGACAGGTGTATGATCGCAAGAATTGTTAAGGAGTCTTCATATAAAATGAAACTCTGATTTTGAATTATTTTGAAAGTGTTTAATTCTATTGTAGCTTTTTTATATTTTCCCTCACTAGGAATACGATTTCGTGAAAATTCAAATTCGTATTCATTTCATTTACTTGTGTGCAATCCACAGCAAACAACATCTTGTGTGTTTTGGAAAAGTAAATTATACCATCACATCAGGTCACAAAGATAGATAAGGATTTCATTTTATTCAAGTGCAGTAAATGTTTTAGAACTTCTTGATTAAAACCTTCCCAGAAAATTCTATTCCATTTGTTGACAAAAATTAAAACAAAAATGCGTTATGTAATTTTGGAGATTAGACTGGGCAGACAGACAGACGCCATACATAATATTGTTTGCTCAAAATTATAGGTATATGGTATTGTCATCATAAGAAGTCTGATTTGATAGCTGAATCTGCGTACAATAAGAATATTGATTACGAGGATATAATATAGAAAAGAGATGATAAGTAATAATGGGTGGCAAATTTAAATGATGAGTGACTTGCGTCTTATGTTCTTTTACTAAATGACTTTATCATCACGCCAGACCAGAGAGTACAGAGTTCCATCAGGTTCTTTTCTTACATACCTCTCTGGCTTCCTCCTTTCTCATAGTTCGTCTCATACACGCTCGCCGGTTACGGAGACTCTTGACTTGTCCTACAGATAAGCCTCGGTCTATTTGGTCATGGTAAGATACTCTAGGTCTTTCCCGGTAACTACATCCTTCCGTTTCGCATTGTATATCTGCTTTGTCATTCTTTCTTTTGACACTCTTACTATATGCCCGAACCAACGGAGCATACCCTTTCTCATCTTTACATCGATACTGACATTTTTTTGCATGCTTCTTCTTTTTATGAGACTAAGCTCGGTACACAGCTCAGTACACAACTGTAACTCCTGTAAGCCAGGATCCACAATGTCCTCCATAGATGAGTCTAATGTTTGGACATTGGGGTGTCTTGAAAAGCGTTTGAATTATATTGGAACACGCAAAAAATGTAATTGGAAAGAAAAGAAACTCAATATAAATAAAGTAAAAAGTACAGTAAAGTAAGTGCAATACTTTTTAAGTCAGTTTTAATTAATATGAATATGAAGTGAAATAAATTCCGGGAGTTTTGGCGGGAAGGCGAAGAGTGAAGTTCTTAATTTGTTTAAATTTCCAAAACTTGTGTTATTTCGACTAATAATGTGTAATGCTGGTGGAATATTAACCATTATATGTTCTTATATGTGCATGAGTGAAGATAATTGTAACAAAGTGATAAAACGTGCCTTTTTGATTTCCCTCAAAACGGCCGTCACAATTGGTATGTAAAGTATCCACCGCTTTACTATCCAGGGTGGGGTATTTCATTATCATCGTTGTCATCAAGTTCATCGTTCATCAGGGAGTTGAATTAATTTAAACAAACACGGTTATATATCTCACTGGACACTGACGAATCAGAGAAATATACAAATCTGGAAAGGCTCTATCCGACTAAATGTTAGGTTAGGTAAGTTACAAAAACGTTTTTATTTACCACGAATCAGTCTCGGCGCGAATGTGGTCCGGCGCAGTCATGTTGTGACGCCATTTTGCTTAAATTAAGTAAATCAGTTTGGTATTGGTGTGTGCAAACGATATTTTTATCGGTGAACGTTATATTTTGATTGGTAAGATCTTGTTTCTAATTTGTATTGTGTTATATTTTACCTTTTATGTAATGTTGCAAATTGTATTCTAGAATAGAGTATCTATTATTCTCTTTGTATTATACTTTATAATTTATAGCATGGAGTACGTTAAAATAGTCTATTTATGCTGACCTTGACTTTTTTGACATACAGTTCATGGTCATAACACAAAAAATGTTTAATATTCTTTTTAATGGACCTCGACTGCTTTAAAATTAAATTGAAAAAATCTTTTTTATACTTGGTGCAGTGATTAATAGCGTATGCAATTCTGCTCCCTGGATAAAGGAGTCGCAGGTTCGATCTTCGGTACAAATCTTTGTGCAATCCACTACTGTTTGATTCGGTCTGGGCGATTGTCTTTATACTCTATGTGAATTGGCCGACGCCCATGACACAAAAATTATTCCTAGCATGGGGTCTTTTTTTATAGAAAATAATGAAAAAGTTAGACTGTCTCAAATCAGATAGCAACTTTTATTTCTTCGGAAAAAACATGGCAACCCTACTTGCATGGCTGAATTATTTCTTCCTTTGCCTATAAACCTACGAAAAAGCATCTCGCCATCTTGGAAGTTCTCAAAGACCTTCGATGCACTATTCGCAGTGTTGGGCACTAATTGTTTAATTGTTCAATTGTAGGACCAAACAATTGAAATTTCAATCGCAGAAAAAATCAATTGCAATTGACGATTGAAAAATTAATTGTTAATTGTAGGGTTCACAATTAACAACTGATCAATGGTAATTGTAAAACGTTGCAATTACAATTGATCAATTGTTAATCGTTTTTTGCATGTTTACGATTAAACAATTAACAATTAAACACAGGACAATATATTTTTAACACATCCAAGATGGCGGACGTGACCTTTGAAGTAAAATGGGTGTCATTTTTGGGGTTTCAGGGAATACTGATTGCAAATATGGCGTGAATTTTTGGATCTAAGTAAAATACGACGATAAGACTTTTGAAGTAAAATATGGGAGTCACATTTTTGATATTAGGGAATGCTGATTACGAATATGACGTTAATTTCTGGATCTAAGATGGTGGATGTGACTTTTGTAACAAAATCAATATGCATGTCACTTTTATGGTTTTGAAAGAAGTTGATAACGAATATAATGTTAATTTTAAAATCCAAGATGGCAGACGCGACTTTTTATGAAAATCGAGATGGGTATTGATTTCGGGGTTTTATGAGATGCTGATTACGAATATGACGTTAGTTTCTGGATCCAAGATGGCGGACGCGACTTTTTATGAAAATCGATATGGGTAACGATTTCAGGGTATTAGGGGATGCTGATTACGAATACGGCGTTAGTTTCTGGATCCAAGATGGCGGACATGACTTTTGAAGTAAACTCAATATAGGTGTCACTTTTAGGGTTTGAGGGATGCTGAGTAAAAATATAACGTTAATTTAAAGATCTAAGATGGCGGACGCGACTTTTGAAGTAAAATCGATATGGGTTTTATTTTTGGGGTTTTAGGGGATGCTGATAACAAATACAACGTTATGAGATGCTGATTACGAATATGGCGTTAGTTTCTGGATCCAAGATGGCGGAAGCGACTTTTGATGAAAATCGATATGGGTATCGATTTCAAGGTTTAGGGAATGTTGATAACAAATATAACGTTAATTTTAAAATCCAGCATGGCGGACGCGACTTTTTATGAAAATCGATATGGGTAACGATTTCAGGGTATTAGCGGATGCTGATTACGAATATGGCGTTAGTTTCTGGATCCAAGATGGAGGACATGACTTTTGAAGTAAAATCAATATAGGTGTCACTTTTAGGGTTTTAAGGGATGCAGAGTAAAAATATAACGTTAATTTAAAGATCCAAGATGGTGGACGCGACTTTTGAAGTAAAATCGATATGGGTTTTATTTTTGGGGTTTTAGGGGATGCTGATAACAAATATAACGTTAATTTTGAAATCAAGATGGTAGGCGCAAATTTTTATTAAAATCAATATGGGTATAGATTTCGGGATTTCAGGCGATGCTGATTACGAATATGGCGTTAGTTTCTGGAAACAAGATAGCGGACGCGACATTTGATGTAAAATCAATATGGGTGTCACTTTCTGGGTTTTAGGGGATGCTGATAACGAATATGGCGTTAACTTTTGGAACCAAGATGGCGGACGAGACTTTTGGAGTTAAATCGATATGGGTTTCATTTTTGGGGTTTTAGGGGATGCTGATAACAAATATAACGTTAATTTTGAAATCCAAGATGGCGGGCGCGACTTTTTATGAAAATCGATATGGGTATCGATTTCGGGGTTCTAGGGGATGCTGATTACGAATATGGCGTTAGTTTCTGGATCCACATGGCGGACAGGACTTTTGAAGTAAACTCAATATAGGTGTCACTTTTAGGGTTTTAAGGGATGTTGAATACAAATATAACGTTAATTTAAAGATCCAAGATGACGGACGCGACTATTGAAGTAAAATCGATATGGGTTTTATTTTTGGGGTTTTAGGGGATGCTGATAACAAATATAACGTTAATTTTGAAATCCAAGATGGCGGGCGCGACTTTTTATGAAAATCGATATGGGTATCGATATCGGGGGTTTAGGGCATGCTGATTACGAATATGGCGTTAGTTTCTGGATCCAAGATGGCGGTTGTGACCTTTTTTGTAAAATTCGATATGAGTTTCATTTTTGGGGTTTTAGAAGATTCTGATAACGAATATAACGTTCATATTGGAATCCAAGATGGCGAACGCGACTTTTGAAGTAAAATCAGTATGGGTGTCATTTTTGGGGTTTGGGGGAAGCTGATAAAGAATATAGCGTTAATTTTGAAATCCAAGATGGCGGATGCGACTTTCGAAGTAACATCAATGTGGGTATGTCATTTCGGGGGTTATGTCCAAGAGCGTGCTCGTTGCGACCCCTGCCAGCCATCTAGGCTGGGTCGTCTCCCCGAGGCGACGCGTGTAGTCTAGGGTACCACTGAGTGGTCGTGCCAGCAAGGGGGTGGGTATCTTGCTGTCCCATCGCCTGGCTTCTGGAGTGAGAGACTATGGCCTGTACTATGCAAGATTCTCTGAGTCCGTTTAAATCCTAAGTCTCACTAGGGTATTTTTGGATGCAGCATACGCTTCCGTAAGCTTGTCGACACACCAGGAGCTTGAGAGTTTTGGGATAATGTCAGGGAACTTTTGAATCTGACTGATGTGCAAATGAAAAGGTGATTTTGTGCGACGACCTGAATAAATGGGTGGGAACCAGGTGGCAATCTTACGACGTTGCTCTAGGTCCTTATGGTGATAAGAGAGTAAATGATGCGGGTAAGCTCATTGTAGATGCATGTTTGGAAAGAGGCCTTCTTGTGTCAAATACGATATTCCAACATAAAGCGATTTATATTACGTGGAGAAGAAATGAACAGAAAAGCATGATAGATTTGATCCTAGTAGATAACCGTCTCCAGAGCAAACTTTAAGATATCCGTGCATATAGAGGTCCCACTCTTGAATCGGAATACTATCTCATAGTTACGTGGTTTAGTGGTTTGTTTAGAAGAAGAGGTAATGGCGAGAGCATATACCCTTTCGAGGCCATAAAAGAATTATAATTGAAAAGTTGCAAGAGTGAGAAGAATGTATAAAGATCTGTTCATACAGACTCTGGTTCGGGAGAAGCTTTTGACAGCAGGTACTTCGGACTCGAATATAAATGAATGCTGAAATAGCCTAAAAGAGAGTTTGTTAGAATCCGCGAAAGAAGTATGTGGTTGCTCAAAAAAGCAAAGCACAGCGGAAGTTGGGACGGAGAGTTACAAAGCTTCGTACAAAGTAAGAAGAAAACGTGACAGGACTGTGTTTCTTCTTTGAATGTAAATGACAGTATGACAGAGCTGAAGAAATAAATATACGGCAATGCAAGAGTGCCACCAAAACTTTAGTGAAAGAAATGTTTGAAAGAGAAGAAAGGCGATTGGAGAAGAAAGGCTCGAGGTGATTCGTCAGGCTTAAGCCAAAAGGCTTAGAAAGCCATGCATTAAGGAGAGCTTGTCCTAACGCTGTTATATGGCAGTGACGGTTGGGTATATAAGAAGAAGAATGAAAGTAGGATAAATGCGGTCGAAATTCGAGCACTGCGGAAGATGTGCCGTGATTGACCGTATTCGCAATAGCATAGTAAGAAAGCTTGTAGGTATGAATGATAATATTAGTGTAAAGATGCAAAAGGGTATGCTCCGTTGGTTCGGGCATAAAGAAATTCGGAAGAAAGAATGACAAAACAGATATCAAATGCGAAAATGGAAGGATGTAGGTACCGGGAAATATCTAGACCATCTTACCCCGTTTGATTGGTTATGACGAGTACTATAGACCCTAGGAGTTCCGTTGGCCACCTTCCGGATCCATCATCAGGACGTGGCCGCCATCTGAGTTTAAAGTACTGGTCAAGACAAATCTAACGATCTAAAACACGACGGAGTTTCTAAATCTCGAACCAACCGAGACATGTTGGTCTAGTTTTTTCGACCCGCAAAGTCAATTTGTCTTCTTATGACAAATTGAATTTGTCATAAGAATTCAAGATAAACAATAGCAAACAAGGAGCAACAATAGTGTTAAATAAATATACAACGAAAAATATTAAAAATCAATTTTTATTTAAATTAATGTTCCGATTTAATGACACATAATTAAAATGTTTTCTGTATATTCTTTGAATAGGTTAAGTTGCACTTCAACACGACTCTCTTTTCAAACATTTGATCTGATAATCTATGACTGTTTGGTGAATTGGTCATAGTAGCAAAAGAAAACAATCTTTCAACTGCTGCGGAAGCTGGTAATGGCGTATTAAATTTTATAAAGACTCTTTTTATTTCTGGGTATTTGTTCAGCAGACTTAGTTCTTCACTTTCTTCAGCAAAAAAGTGTAGCATTAATAGCTCAGCCATTGTTATAGGCATGTTAGTACTGGCAGCCGCTGTAGGTGACACATTAATATTACTATCTGAGTCAGCATCAGATTCAAAAAAATTTTCATTACGACTTTTAGTTGCTATAATTTGTTGAGGCTCTTCATTGAGTTCTTTTGAACTAAGGGTTTTAAAAAGATTCTGTACCCTAGTTTGGTCTTGATTATCTAAGCGAGAAAACCACTTATTTTTAAAACAGGGATACGATACAGCAGCTATTGCTGCATGTTCTGCCTCAGCAGTGTTAAGGTTAAAAAACTGTTTAAATCTCGTTTCAACGTTTATTCTATACGCCTCGATTAAAGGTGCACAGTACATCAAATTGCCTCTCCTTTCAATTTTTTGTATTTTTCTTATCAATGCAAACAGACATGGCAATAAAATGCCATAATAGGCATTGGTTTTACTTTGCATAATATCTAGTGCTTCTGCTTCTGGTGCAGCACATGTCAAATATTCTTTCAAGTAATCAAATTCAACATCTTTTATGGGATTACTAATATTTAAAGCTCTATGAAGCTGAATTTTTTTTTTTTGATTTGATAAAATTTGTTGAAGTGAATCATATAGGCTATTCCATCTGGTTTCACCCGGTCGACTTAATGTGTGTTGTAATAAATCTTGTATAATTTCAGCTGTTTTTGGACGACCAGCTGCATTCCATAAAGAGTTGCATTTTTTTAATGCGGTGGTATGTATATGAGATAATGGAGTACCTTTGTCATTTAAAACTTTATTGGCATCAACGGTAGCACATAAGCTTAATGTATGCGCACAGCATCTTATATGGGCACGCAAATAAAATCTTCGGATTCTTCTTCGTCCAGACTTGAGTCAGATTCCACATCTATTTCTTCAAACAAAGAATCTTCTGGCTGACTGGTTTTGTCACAACTGATGTTTGTAAGTTCCACGCCAAAAGCGCGAAATGCTTTTAAATAATTACTGCCGTTGTCAGTAATGGTTGCGACTACCTTATTACTGTTTAAGCCAAATTCTGTATAAATTTGTTTAATTAAATTAGTAATACGATCGTAACTATGAATGCCTTTGAACCGCTGACATGCTAATGCTACTGAAACACGTTTCAAATCTTTTGTGATCCAATGTGCAGTCATACCTAAGAAGCTTCTCTTCTTTCCCGACCAGATATCAGTTGTAGTGCACACGAAATCAACAGCCTTTAGTTCAGATTTTATGGCAGACATTTTTCTTCATAATATATATTTATACGGCGACTCAAACTTCGACGGTTACAACTTTCAAATTCTTATCGGGTATCTTCAAGTTGCTAAACATCTCTAATAAATATAGGTTTTCTATAGCCCCCAATGGGATCATAGAATCAATCAAGAAGTTTATCATATTTTGTGCAAATTTTTCTGGTGTATATGGCTGGACCTCTTCAACTTTTCTTAAGCCCCTAGTCGGTATTTTTTTTTAAATGTATGCACCTTTTTTAATATTTTTCTTTGTTTTTATGTATCTTTTATATTCATTTACATAATCTTGTCCATGTTTCCGTTTGAGGTGACTCAGAAAATTGGATGAACAGTTGTCGAATCCTCTGATTTTAGTAGTGACGGGCGAGCATTTAGTACACAGAGCTGTGATTATATGTGCTGTTGATTCTTCTGGTAAATATTTGTAAAATGTACCGTCAAGTAGTGCAAGACGCGGGGGTGAAGATATCGACGTGATTGAGCTCGGCCCTGAAGACTGCCCATCTCGATCTAACTGTTCATTGATGTCCGTGTCCAACGTGTTAACTGACATATAACTATATTCCTCTTTATCCATAATGACTATAATGTCCAAAAAGTGTGGAATTATTCGTTGAAATATGCGAATATACTTAATAGAAATGAATTTAAGCTCCTACAATATTCCTGTGTGCGCACGATTCACACTCACTTTCTCTATGTTTGTGGAAATTAGTTTAGTTTAAACAACTGCTACTAAAAGTACACACACAAAAGTACTCTGAAGTGAGATCGTGTCGAAATATACGCGATACTTTGCGCTCCGCAAAAAAGTTATGACAATATTTTCGTCCTAAATCCTCAGGCCGAATGAACAGAGAAACGCGGGATCTCAGTGCTCGGGGTATGTGGTGTGCCCTACCACAGTGTAATATAATACAGTAAAACATCTTAGTACTTATGGTCCGAATTAAACTCACGCACACAGACGCGTGCTCTACACGTCGATAGTTCTATTGATATTTAGTAAGTCATGTGGTTTTTAACAAATATACTTATATACAATTTCCGAGTAATCCATCATAAACACTCTCAATAACTATGAGATTCGAGAATACTTATATATAATGAGAATACTTATACGTAAAATGAGAAAACAGGTTTCTTGAAACAATTTTTGAAAGACGAACGATTTAGCGCAGTGGTTAAGAGCTTAAGCCGCTCCGCCCACTGTGTCTAATAGTTGCGGGTTCGATTCTCGCACGGGACAAATCTTTGTGTGATCCACAATTATTTGTTCCGGTCTGGGTATTTGTGTGTGTGAATATTCATGTTTGTAAACGCACCCACGACACAGGAATAAATCCTAGTGTGGGGATACGTTTAAAAAAAAAAACGAAAAAATTGCAATAAAGGTAAATAATATTTAAGCCTAAACATTAAAATTATAAACGTTTTCATTATGCTGTTTTTACACAGTCCCTGTGGTTAATTGTATTATGCTGGACTTATACGAAAAAATACAGGCTTATAACCACTGCAGTAAATAAGTTTTAATAAATGAAAAAAAAAGGTGCTAACAACGTTCTGACGGGGAGTGTTGGTAATTATACCACTAAAACGACTTTGATAAGTTACTGGATAGATAGATACTGTGGCATTACCGACCGACTCTAGTTACCTACGCACGTGCCCTTTGTCGGCTCGTGCCGGTGCCGAAAGGCGACGAGTAACTAGGGTTGCTACCCGTAGTTTATTATAAAGTACGTATCGTGCGTTATTTAGGGTAAGTATATCTTGTACATTATGAGAACTGTAAAGTACTTTTAAGATTCATTATACACAAAGTAGATGAAGTCTGGTGTTAAAATCCGAATCTATGGTACTAGATTTAAGAAAAAAACATTATTACATCTAACTTAAAGAAAATAGTAAAAACTATAAGCACTTCTTAATTCTTACTAATCTATTCAAGTTATTATTGACTGTCAACATGCTGTGAAGGTGTTTAGCAATGATAACAATGACTGAAAAGTTCTAAAAGTAATAATAAATATGTTTTTAAACAAAATAATAAAGTGAAATAAATAATACTTTATTTTGATACAATGTACTTTTTTGCCTACCTTTAAAAACCAATGTACTTAATTTGCTCAAATAAAAGGTGGCAACCCTACTAGTGACGCGCGCGCACTTGTCGGCTCGTGACACTGCCGAAAGGCGAAGTGCGCGCGCGCTTCTTTAAAGTTTAGGTACCTTTTTATAAACAAACATTTGGTTACCACGGGGGGTTGGCAGAGGGGTGCAGTGTATTGGCCGAATTTTGAATGCTTTATGGAACGGGAACTTATAAAATATTCCATTTTTATATAGACAAAATAGAATACTTATTTTTTACAAGCTTTTATTTGCTCCCTGCCTTACTACTGCTTTCTACCTCGTTGGTCTGGTGGCAAAGCGCATCGCTTTGTGATCACGAGGTCCTGGGTTCAAATCGTAGGTCAGACAAATGTAGTTTTTCTAACGAAAAATTCCCAGTAGCAGTCCGGAGTCTGGAATTGTGCCCGGTATATGGCAATAGGCTCGCCCCCTATTACATGGGACCTAACATCGTCGGCGAAACGTGAGTGTACTCAGTACACCTCTGCCAATCCCTCTGGGGAATATAGGCGTGACGGTGTTACTTTTATTTAACTTGCACTGTTCATATGTCTGTCTGTCTTTCCGGTTCAACTCTTCTGATCCTTTTCTCAAGCACTTACGGTATCCGATTCAGCTGAAATTGGCATACGTATGTAAGTTTGGTGACAATACAATAATATGGTACCATGGGGATGGTCTGATGATGAAGTTGGAAGTTGGCCATAGAAACATGTGAACTGGACAACATAATCCCCTCGTGTTTAGGTTGGTTAGTTTGATATTCACAAGTACAAGTAGATTGATATTGGTGTTAAATTAATATGGATATCATTTTTGGGGTTTTTGCGAATGCCGATAAAGAACATAGCGTTTAATTTGCGCGATATTCGTAATCAGCGTACCCTTAAAACCCAAAAACGATGCCCATATTGATTATTCATAAGAAGTCGCGACGCCATCTTTGATCCAAAAATAAACGCCATTTCAGTTATCAGCATCTCCTAAAATCTCATAGATGATTATGTCTTCTTTTGTCTTAAGTCTTTTTAGAAGGCAAGCATTCACTCAAGCTTCGTACTCCCGATTCAAGCCTTACAACACCAGACAGAAGTGTACATTGTATACTCCCACATTGCGCATACGTTAGGTGTGCTTTTTTTTGATGATTAATTGTTAATTGTTTAATCGTAAATGTGCATAAAACGATTAACAATTGATCAATTGTAATTGCGTTGTTTTGCAATTACAATTGATCAATTATTAATTGCAAAACATTGCAATTACAATTGATCAATTGTTAATTGCATAACACTGCAATTACAGTTAATCAATTGTTAATTGTCAATTGTTTAATCAATTGATTTTTGCCCAACACTGACTATTCGTAATCTTTCTTTTTGGAGTTCAACACCCACATTGAAATGCAGTGGGCATCAGTGCTTCGTAGTAAACAATAATTATTTGTCTAATCCGTATAGGTGTTTGGATCTAAGGATCTATAGTTTTTTGTTTAGATTATTACCCATTATAAAAATCGACCTTGTAAGCCCACTTCACAACATATAACTAGGTGCCAGTAAGTAATAAAAAAAATATTAATGGTCTTTTGTTTTTTTTTATTTCGTTTGCATGTTGCGTTATTTATTGAAAAACTTTGATGTCATATTAATGTCATTATTGGTGATCAATATTAGGTGTAGGTTAGCGGACAAATTTTTAGAATGATGAATTCTAAAACAGCAGAATAAATATATCTAGTTTTAGTTTTTGTTGTTTAAATAGGTCGCTGTCTTGAAAATTAAAAACTATAAAATCATAATGAAATATCCATAAACATTGGTGCAGAGATTATTTTGAAATACATTACGCCATGTGCTGTAATTTATGAATCGTTTGACATTTCGAACAGATAAAAATATTGAAATACTTAATAAGAAGAAATTTCCTAATTCTTTGCCTAATAAAGATTTATTGCGTCAATAAAAAAAAATATGTTCGAAAGTCTAGGCCTTCGCTACGAAAGAACAATGTTCTTTTTTGCAGAAAATCTTTGCATTTATGTATTTCTGTATATTTACATTGACCTGCGTTCGTACTTTGTTCCATTATAATTTTTACCTACAAAATTATTTTCTTATCGCAGAATCGTACACGATCCTTTTTATTTTCTGTACGAGCAATTTAAACTGAGTTTTATTGTTAAAAATACAGTTTTTTTTTATTTCTTGAGAGATTGTAAGATAAGAAATGTGTGAACGTAAATATCAGTAGAAGATGGAAAATATATTATCTGTGTCGATACGCGCGCAATTTTGACATGTCATGCGTTTTACTCTATACGAATATTCGAATTAATATAAATAAAAGAAATGGAATATAATATCAAATATGACATTTAATTTTGAAATGAAAGGCAGATTTTGACATGTCTTTCGAGCATGGATTTGAAAGTTCCGTAAACTATAATTGGAATTGGCACCGTTACTTATGCCTGTCTTTAAAATCTTGTGAACCAATTTTTAAGCACTTGTAGGTATGCGATTAAGCTGAAATTTGGCACACTTATGCAAGTTCGGTGGCGATGCAATAATATGTACTATATTATTGCATTGTCATGGAGTTGGTCTGATGGTAAAGTCGGAAGGTGGCCATAGGAACATGCGAAGTATAGTCAAAGTTTCAAAGGTAAAATTAGTATATTTGTATAGGCCAATACAATAGCACTCACCAAAAGTCCAAATTATTACATTTTTTACATCTACCACCGGATCGGATCGCGGCCTCCACTGAGAAGATCCGGCGAGAAGCTCAGCGGGCTAGTCTTTTAATTTAGTTTGTTTGGCCTTTCTGATAAACATTTTTTTCTTTTTCTTAATTGTATTATACATAATTGATAAATGTTGCTGATTGAGGAGCTACTCAAACGCAATCTGTTTTATACATACGTACGTACATACACTCACGCCTTTATCCCACTGGGGTAGGCAGAGAGTACTGTTTTATCGTCAAGATAATCCGAAATTATGTAATACCCTTTCTTATAGAGTCTAGTGCTGATATCCTTTTTAAACATATTGATAGGAATGTTTCGGATATCTATTCTATCTATTATATGGGTAATTTGTTGTACAAGCGTATACTTTGCCCCATGAAAGTATTCCTATTTCTGTGGAGACAAGTCGAATGTAGAATAAGATCATCTTAGTTCTGTGTATTTACATGATTAATGTCGCAATGTGTGTTTGAATAAAAGTTACTGATATTATTTTTAACATATAGCAGATTTTCATATATAAATTGTGATACAACAGTCCGAATATTTATCTCTTTAAATTCTTCCTTAAAGGAAGCTCTCAGGGTCAAATTGTAAGTTGCTTTTTTGTATAACAAAGATGGTATTCATTTCTGCAGAGCATCCCCAAAGTAGTATGCCATATGACTTAATACTATGAAAATAAGCGAAATTAGCAAGTCTAGCTGTTTCAATATCAGTTAATAATTTAATTTTCATTACGGCATATGCCGCTGAGCTTAATCTACCAGATAATTGTTCAATATAGGGGCCTCATTGTAATCTGGCATCAGTAGTGATTCCTAGAAATACAGTCGACTCTACAAGGTCTACATCCACTCCATTTATTTGTACATTACTTGCTACCTGTCTTACATTTGGCGTTGTGAATTTAAAACATTTTGTCGTCTCCTCATTTAGGAGAAGATTATTCGTGTTGAACCAATGAACAACCGTTGACAGTGCACTGTTCACATCGTCTTAATTAATCATCTGTCTTTTAATTTTGAATATAAGAGATATCATCCGCATACAATACAATATTCTGATTATCCCCTACATAGTAGGGTAAGTCATTTAAATATGATAGGAGTCATTTAATAGGAGGAATAGAAATGGACCGAAAATGGACCCCTGGGGCACGCCCATTGTCACGTTAGAACCGGGAGATCGTTGCCCATTAACATTGACCTTTCGAATTCTATCACAGAGATAAGAAGTAAAGAGGTTGAGAGCCCTGTTCCTAATTCCGTAATGGTGTAATTCCCTGAGGAGAGTTAACGTAACCCCCTCGTATTTAGTCTTGTTAGATTGGTATTGACAAGAACTATACAACTAGATAAGAGTTAAGGGTCTGATGATGAAACCGAAAGGTAGCCAATGGGCTTCCATTAGTTGGGTGGTAACTACTCAATATAACGCCGCCGTGTTTGGGCTCGTCGGAGTTGTCTTAAGGAGTACTTTAGACCCGGATGGTGTTCAGAATTGATAGAGCCGGAAAGAAGCCATAGAAATTCCTCAACTAAGCCAGATATCTTAGTTTTATTTTTGCTTTAAAAGCTTGTCTTCAAAAAATTCTTTTAAATTAAAATTATTATTATATTTTAGATATTTTGCGAGTTTTGTTATTGCTTGATATATGGCGAATGCGTTTTTGAACTTAAATAAAGTATAGTGTCTATCTTTATCTTAGTTCTATAAATAAGGCAACTATAACCCTTAATTAAAAAACATAATAAAATTAGCCCTGTTAAGAAACTGTGCCACTGCTCGGAGTGGGCCTACTCTCTGAGAGCGTTTAGGCCATAGTCTACCACGCTGGCCCAGTGCAGGTTGGCGAACTTCACACACCGCCGAGAAACTGTCTGGCATGCAGGTTTCCTCACGATGTTTTCCTTCACCGTTAAAGCAAGTGATAACTAATTTTTTAAACGCACATGCTTTCGAAGAGACAGGTTTTGAACCCGAGATTTCTGACTTTGCAGTCCAACAGTCTAACAACGGCTATCACTGCTTTTTCACTTAATTAAACAATAAATATTACTTAAGTTCATTCCCTAATTGATCTCTTAAACTTTTTAAATTTGACGTTGACAGAATCACCATCGAGATAATAATGGTACCATTGAATTTTTACAAATTCTTTGGGTTCCGTACACTATTATTGGAATGAGACAATAAATTAAATAACTTTACTTTAGCAGTGAAATACATAAGATAGTGTAACCCACGCATAAATATCGTGAGAAACCCAGAGATGCGAGCTGGGATTCAAACCTTGAGTCTCGTGATTACAAAGCAAATTTTCGCCGTACCAAGTTCATTCTAATTGTTCCAAAACCTTCATAATTGATATAACCTACAGCTAGGTGGTCTAATTAGCAAAAAAATCGTACTAAATGATTCTTAGGCCTATAACTCGTTAATGAAACTCATTAGAAGCTATATTTTTAGAGGATCTTCAATGGATTACGTCATTCTTATTTTCCCACAAGCTTTGATTCAACTTGCAATGTTTCTTCGTTTAGGTCAGATCCTGTAAGATGAATAAGAACCTCCTGTTGGATGTTGGTTCAGTTCACAATGCATTTTCATAATAAGCATGATCTGATTCCACACGCAGGTTTGACTTCAGAAGAAGGAACTCCTCAACGGCCATGAGCATAGACACAAAATTTTGTGTGCTTGTATAATTTTGATTGGCGGTTTTAAATTGCAACATTGCGGTTTTTTTTTTACTATTAGTTTGTTTATATTGAGGACTGATCAGCGATAGACCCCGTCCTCACCTGATGGAAAATGACGATAGCGCCGAAGATTTGGTTCGCTGATTTAGTAATAACCTATTCAGTCTGAATTTGTAACTTGTTAAGACTAAAATGCTAACAAAAACATTTAACACATGTATACTTCCTTGCCTCGCGTACTGATGCGAGACGTGGGCATGTAGCAAACTTCATAGAGATAAATTAATAACCTACCAAAGAGCTTCGGAAAGGAGTATACTAAACATGAAAAAACTTGACAAGATAAACAGCAAAACTGTTAGTAAAAAACTAAATAAAAAAACATATTGACCGAAATAGATCAGCAAAAGTGGAGATTAGCAGGACATATGATCTGCAACAACAATAAAAAATGGAGAATAAACATATTGGTATTCTAGAGATGGCAAAAGAAATAAGGGAACACAGATTAAAAGGTGGGAGGACGAAATCAGATTGACGGCTGGACCCTTCTAGAAAAGAAGAAGACATTAGAAGGAGCTAGAGGAGGCCTTTGTCGATAAGCATTCTGAAATACGAGACTTAATATGAATCAAATACATTATATATTTATGGGTATATATAGCGTAACTGTTACTTAACTATTTTAGAAATAAGGGCTTATTATTATTACTAAGTGTTAAAGGCTAAGGAGACAGGGGTTAGACTGAGTTCCGATATGATCGGGTTTGACCCACTTCCTCGCATAATTCTGGATTCTTGTACTCAAAGTATTATTTACTCGGTCGATTTTTTCCCTGGTTCGATTTGTTTGTGTGTGAAAGACTACGCTTTTGGTGGAAGGGCTTCTACATCTTCAACGGACAAGAAACGAGCGTGCAACAACCATGCTCCAGAAAGAAGATAGATGTCAACTGATCCGTGGGCGCCTTAACGAATATCTTCGTTTTTTGTCTAGTCAGAATTGATTCTAGGTCAACGGAAATACCTTAAAAGTTTTGACGAGTAAGTTTAAATGGCCGTGTCTTTCAATTACGTTGACTTAACTTAACAACTTGCTTTTCTACATTGCCATGGGACTGTAGACCTAAGATCTGATATTTGACATTAAATTTCAACTAGATACCGCTATCTGTTTTTGAGAAAAAGGTCTGAACAGTCGGACAGAGAAATAAACAGGTAGACAGATTGATCACAAAGTGATTCCTATAGCAGTTCCGTTTTTACCGACGCAGGTATGGAATCCTAAAGACTGCCTATCTAGACAGATTTCATAACATAAATAACATAAAGTGTTACATTTCTAACACGCTTGTAGATTCCTTGTGGGGTAGGCAGAAAGTACAGAGTTCCACGAGTTCTTTTCTTACATACCTCTCTGGCTTCCTGCACTCTTATACACGCTCGTCGGTTACGGAGACTCTTGACTTGACCTTCAGAAAGGACACGATCTATTTGGTTATGGTAATGCTTCATGCGTAATCTTTCCACTTTCGCATTGTATATCTGTTTTGTCATTCTTTCTTTCGATATTCTTTCTTTCCGAACCACCAGAGCATATCCTTTCTCATCTTTACACCGATACTATCTTTAAAACGTACACGTTTTTTTACTACGCTGTTGCGAATACAGTCGGTCAGCTTAACTCTGCACATTTTCCGCAGAGCCGCATTTCGACCGCATTTATCCTTTCTTTCTCTTTCTTACATATATATTTCTTACTTACATATATTTATATGCTTTCTTTCTCTTTCTTACATATCCAACTCTCACTGCCATATAACAGCGTTAGGACATGCACTCCGTTACGCATGGTCAGCTGCGTCATTTTGCTTAAGAGCCGGCTCCCATACTTCCAAGTAGCCTTCCCATCGCATCATTCACTCTATTCTCTGCATTCCCATTTCTCTCTATTTCAGCGGTGTATTTTCTATCCTCACTGAAGGCGCATTCAAGATATACTTGTAGATTGATGAAAATCCCATCTCTTTAAATACCCAATTTATAGGTCTGTAAATGTAATTCATTCTTTAATTTACGGGTCAGATGTGAACATTGTAACATCCATTATCACATGCTAACGACAATTAGGTCACCGCGTCTCGAATGAACGCTTAAAAGCATAGACAATGAGTCAACTCGATACCATACTTGTTTTGGGAGTTATTAAGTATTTGTAATGTCTATGGTCAATCTACATAAATAAAAAACCAATTATCGAATGTGTGTATTATTAGCTAATTCTTTTTTTGTTGTTTGTAATTGTCTGGGCAAGGTATGTATGAAAGAAAATGTTTGAAAAATTGTACGGAAAAGTGACACATTTGGGGTAAAAATCATCATATAAAAAGTGAGTGAGTAAGGGAGACAGAAGACAATAGGGAGTTTAGAGCATGTTTCTATCTTAGTGTTGGCTTACCGGACCGAGAAGACCTCTGGCGCACTTCGACCCGATGGGATCTTTTGTGCTGTCCTTGCCCTAATGCTCTTACGTACCTGTCGTGTCCAATACTCCCTGTATTAGGTTGTAAATCCCAGGTGGGCAGAGCCGAAGTTCTTCTGGATTTGGATAGGCCAATCCCAGTAGTTTCATTTGCCGCGTCGGAGCGTCGCAATGACAGAGGACATGCTTCATGGTTTCAGTGTCTGTACAGCAGCTCCTGCATACCGCATAGGTTCATCTTGTGTAGATGTTCTTTCGTGCCATAGTGGCCTGTAAATGCTCCAGTTATTTGCCTTAGTTGTAGTCTACTGTATTTCAGTAGTCTCTTGCTGTCGCTTTTACACCATGCGGAGAGAAATTCCTTGGAGTGTTTAAGCTCTGTGTGTGTTTCCCATTCTTTCCTGTGTTGTTCTTGGGAATACTTGAAGAGTGCGCCTCTGTAGGTACCGTTTGGTATGCCTATGAACGGTTTTGGAGCATGTTTAGACATATTATAGTATTTTTCATGAAGGAAGGATACTATGATAGTAGCAAGTGTTGTAGAAAATTACACTTTATTCAATGGCAATAAGAGGCATGACCTGTTTCTGTACTAATAGTGTTATGCCTTAGTACCATTAAATAAAATATTAATTTCCTTTGGCACTTAGAACTGTCACTACCCATCTTATGTGAAAAATATTATAGGCAGATTTTCAAAAATATTGACAGATTTGCCAGAATGACATTTGGTTGTTCAGTTTCATATATTGTTTTATCTTTAAAGTCTATAAAAAATTGTTATTTTTTTTGTTGGTTGAAACAGTATTAAAACATTTGTAGAACTGTATATTACACTCGTAAAAAGCAGGGGCGGGCAGCTAGCTAATAATTATTGTAACTTATTCGCTATGACTAAACGCGGCGTGTTCTGATAGCATCTTGTAATTGTATTCGTTTCCATAATTTATTATCTCTTTAATGTTGAAAATTTGCTTGATTGCAATTTGAAATATCTATAAAAAGTTACGTGTTACATAATTTAAAGCGAATAAGAAGCCAGTTTTCATTTTCGGTCATATACACGCCTTTCGCTAACTCGTTTAGTTGTCTTGGATAATTATGGAAGTTTTTTCGTAATGTACCCTGCCTTTCTCTTACCTCCTCTTAAGGTCTTGTCTGTAAGGCTAAGTCTACAATCTACATTGTTATCATTTTGGCGTATCTTATCGCCATTACTGACAGTCGTCAGATTCCGTGGGAGACTACGAGACGATCCTGCACAACGCAACATGTTGGCGAAATAACCGGCGAGCGTGTATGAGACGAACTATGAGAGTGGAGGAAGCCAGAGAGGTATGTAAGGAAAGAACCTGTTGGAACTCAGCACTCTCTGCCTACCCCGCAAGGGATCTGGCGTGATGATATAGATAGATATTTTATAAGAAATAGTATTTCAATAAATGCATACATAATAATAATATTAGCCCTGTTAAGAAGCTGTCTCACCGTTGGGCACGGGCCTCCTCTCAAACTGAGAGGGATTAGGCCATAGTCCACCACGCTGGCCCAGTACGGGTTAGCGAACTTCACACACCTTCGAGAAACTCTTAGGCATGCAGGTTTCCTCACGATGTTTTCCTTTACCGTTAAAGCAAGTGATAATTATTTTTTAATACGCACATGCTTTCGAAAAAGATAGAGGTGCGTGCCTGGGTCTGAACCCAAGATCTCTGACTTTGCAGTCCAACAGTCTAACCACTAGACTATCACTGCTGCGATCACTGCATTCTGTTGCCTAAATTAAATAAATTATTATTAACTAGTTTCTGCTTGTGACTTCGTCCGCGAGGACTTTAGAGGGACATTTTTCCGGGATAAAAAGTATCCTTTACGTTAATCGCTCGTAGCGCTGTGCAACCGCGGTGTTCTTACTGATCACCAAGGTTAAGCAGCGTTCGACTGGGTCGGCCCGAGATAGGTGACCGTTTGTGGCATTTTCATATTCGAGCGTCTCCGTGCTTCGGAAGGCACGTTAAGCCGTTGGTCCCGGCCCGTGGTGGCCACAAACCTGCCTCCACCAATCCGCACTGGGTCCGCGTGGTGGAGTATGACCTAATCTCTCTCACCTCGATTTGTGAGAGAAGGCCTTTGCCCAGCAGTGGGCAGGATAGGCTAATATTTACGTTAATCCAGGGAATAAACTACCTGTTAGCTAAATTTATTATTAATATAATGTTAGTAGGATTATTAAATCTCAAAGCATAATATTATTTCAATGATCAGTTGCTATCGCACGTAATACTATCTTGACGATAGGTACAAGGCGCCGTGACCTTTCCCGGTGATATCATCGCGAGGCCACAGATAACAGCTCGATTTTTAATCTGTATGCTAAACAGAGGTTATTTGATTGCGGAATCTATCCGGAGTGCAATGGTGTGTGTGTGTGTGTGACTGATGTACGCTATTTGCCGCGAGGCATTTACAGCTTCACCGGACTTAAGGGCGAGCGTGCAACCACTACGCTCGAGCCAGAAGGGCAAGAGGCGACATACTCGAGGGCGCTTAGAAGAGGCGGCTTTGGTTGGGACAGTCGCTGCAGGGTGAGGGGGTGCACTACTAAGTGCACCGGTCAACCGCCGGCTAGGGGCCCTCCCCTAGCCGGCGATCTACGACTTCGTCGTCGTAGTCGCCCGTATTCGGAGCGGAAAGAAGGGCTGACAAAGCATCGGGGGGATCGGTGAGAACATGTCGAGGCCGGCGGTGGTGGGGGCGGCAGGGGTCAGGGGGATCGTAGTCGGCGGCGGCTACGATTAATGGATTCGCATGGGTAGATGCGTTCGCGAAGTGTCGAGTTGTCGCCTTTTTAATGTAGGCGCGAATAGGTTCGAGACCGAGATCGGAGTGGAGGTCGACATTCCGTAAAAACCATGGGGCTCCTACGGCTTTACGGAGGAAGCGGTTTTGGTTATTATGCACTAGTATCCGTGTGCAGTGGAGAAAGAGTATGCTCCCGTGGTTCGGAAGAAAGAATGTCAAAGAAAAGAATGGCAAAACATATACAGTGCGAAAGTGAAAGGATTTAAGTGCCGAGAAAGACCTAGTCTAACTTACTATGACCAAAATACTGTATCTTATCTGAAGAGCAAGTCAAGAGTCTCCGTTTCCGGCGAGCGTGTATGCGACGAATTATAAAAGTTAAGTAAGCCAGAGAGGTCTGTAAGGATCGAATCAGTTGGAACTCTGTACTCTCTGCCTGCCCCGCAATGGATGTGGCGTGATGATATTTATATACTAGAGTAGCTAACACATAACACAAAAAAGTGCAAGTAACTTTGTGACCGATTGGTTGAGGTTATTTGTGTATTCATTCATATACAAGGTGTATCGTAATTAACGCAAGACCTCAGACACCCCGATTAGCTAATTGCTTCACAAAACTCTTAGAATAGGAACATGGAATGCGAGAAGCTTATATGAAGCCACCAATAAAACACTTGTAATATATCGTTATCAAAATACCTTTATTCTCGAACATTAATTCCGTGTGGGTACACGATACACTTTTTAACAAATCCTCGACACGTCTGCTCTGTTCGAGCGCTCGAATCCAATTAACTTAAAAATGTCTGGTCTCATCAAATTATATTCGTATTTGAGTCAAATCAGATACAGTTTAAACAGGGTTAACGTTAAGCAACAAACCAAATGAAGTACTATTTATTTTCTTTAACAATTCAGTCAGATAAAATACTCATAAAATTCGAATAAATTATTTGTAACCGGAAATCGTGACACTTGAAGCAAGATGGGAAACTTCCAAATATGATTAAAGAGATGGAACGCTTTGAGGATTGATGTTTTGGAAATAAGCGATACAAAATGGCTGGGCAAGGGTAAACATTTGACATCAGATGGCAAGGTGTTGTATCACTCAGCAAGCGAACAAGCAACTGAGTGCTACGGGGTTGGAATCCTGCTTACCAGTAATGTTTCGAATGCGGTGTCTAGCTTTTTGCCCCTGTATAATCGCGTAATTATGATTAAGCTGGATATTAAACCGTACTGTATTAATATCATACAAGTATATGCACCTGCAGAGACTACAAGTAGAGCTGGATGAGTTTTAATGCCGAAATTCAAAGTCTTATGAAAAGCATAAAGAAACACGAGATAACGGTGGTAATGGGGGATATGAACGCCAAGGTGGGTTCGAATGTAGTCCCGGGCGTGACAGGCGCTTACGGACTCGGTGTGCGGAATGAGAGAGGAGATACTCTATTTGAATTTTGTCAGGAGCACGATCTTGTAATCACAAACACATTATTTAAAGTACCGGCACTTAGACTTTATACGTGGACCTCGCTTAATGCCAAATAAAGATAGAGAGATATTTGTATAGGCATATGAATACATCTATTCCACTAACGTTAACCATTAATATTCAAAACAACACAAGTTTTGTGAACAGAACGGATTGCATCTCTCTTCTATTTCCCGTCGAAAAACTTTAATAATGTAACTTGGTTTAATTTTTTTGGTTAGGTAATGAATCGCATACTATTTCATTTATCACTCATTGAATTGGGACACAGTGGGACTAGTCCACAAATTTAAAGTAGCACAGCGGGCTATGGAGCGAGCTATGCTCGGCGTCTCTTTGAAGGATAAAATTCGTAACGAGGTAATCCGACAAAGAACCAAAGTTACCGACATAGCTCGCAGACTCAGTAAGCTAAAGTGGCAATGGGCTGGTCACATCTGCAGAAGGACCGACGGCCGATGGAGCAAGCGTGTCCTAGAGTGGAGACCGCGACTTGGTAAGCGTAAGATAGGACGGCCCCCAGCTAGATGGACCGACGACCTCAAAAAGGTCGCTGGGACAGACTGGATGCGGAAGGCGGAGGACCGTGTGCAATGGCGCGTGTTAGAAGAGGCCTATGTCCAGCAGTGGACTGCAATAGTCTGATTGATTGATTGATTGATTGACACATTGAATATCAACCTTTGATTAGGGATACAAGCAGATGTCTACAACTTTGTCGAACAAACTGTATAGTACAAATATTCGCAAAACCCGAACCTCGAACTACAGTAGCTGTTCATAATTCACGAATGTACGTGCATACTTTGATTATTTAATAATCAAAGGAACAACTGTCGCCATCTGTGGTTGTCCGCTCACCGTTAGTCATCTATATTAATATTACAAAAATCTAAGTTTTGGTTGTTTGGTTCTGTATAGCTCTGAGATGGTCCTATTTTAATTTCATTGGTATTTCATCTTGTACTTTGAAGATACACCAGGAGACTCCTTAACGACAAACAGCACGAATGTGTAGATTGAGTTATTATGGGTATAACCAAAATAATATAATATAGGTATATAAACATTAATAATTAATCCACTCGTTAAAATAAAAAATAACAAAAAATAAACACCGTCACGCCTATATTCTCCAAGCGGAGGTGGCAGAGGTGTACTGAGTACACACTTTTCGACGACGATGTTAGGTACCATGTAATAGGGGGCGAGCCTATTGATATATACCGGGCACAATTCCAGACTCCGGACGCATAATGGGATATTTTCGTTAGAAAACTAGATTTGTCCGACCTAGGATTTGAACCCAGGACCTCGTGATCACAAAGCGATGCGCTTTGCCAATAGAACAACGCAGTCATCTCATTAAAATTATAAAATAAAGAACTTTAAAAAAAGTAAACTGTCTTTAAAAAACGCTAAATTAAGATATCTAATTTAACTAATAAGCAAAAAATAAATATTTGAAGTCTGTGCCAAGTAACCGACTGCACAGACCGGCTGCCACCGCCTTCAAATATTTATTTTTTGCTTTTTAGTTGACTTAGGATTGCGTTTTTTAAAGTCGGTTTCCATTTTTTTAAGTTATTTATGTGAGTGCAATTTCTGTCAATAAATGCGAGCTAGCTACAACTAGATTGTGGTAATCGTCTATTTTTGGTCCTAAAATCACATCATACATTGTATGAGTCAATCACATACAACATTGTATGATGATGTAATGACTATTCGGTGATGCCTGACCGTTGCATGACAAATACACGCCAATGATTATGTATTTACTTAACAATGGAGCGTAGTAAGTTGGGATAGGTTGCCTAATTTGTATGTATGATGTTTGATTATGAATAAATGTATTGTCTTCTCGCTCGTAAAGTAGTACCGGGTTCTATCGATAACCAATGCTAAGGAGCGCATCCATTCTTTCCGCTCAGAATACGGGCGACGACGACGTAGTCGTAGATCGCCTCCCATAGCCGGCGGTTGACCGGTGCACTTAGTAGTGCACCCCGTCCCCCCACAGCGACTGTCCCAACCGAGGGCGCCCTCGAGTATGTCGCCCCTTGCCCTTCTGGCTCGAGCGTAGTGGTTGCACGCTCGCCCTTAAGTCCGGTGAAGCTGTAAAGGCCTCGCGGCCAACAGCGTACATCACTCACACACACACGCTAAGGAGCTTTCCGCTTCGTCATTTTGAGATCGGTTGGTTTGTGGGGTTTCCATTTTTGAGGGACTCCAAGCTTCGGAAATCTATAAGCTGCACCAAAAACGACAAAAAAATAAGGAGTAGAATATCTGGGTGATTTGCCGCTGAGTGATCATTGGCCACTAATAAGTGGCCTTAAATTTTTTTTTCCTATGTCGTGGGTCCATTTACAAACATGACAGTTTACATACACAAATAACCACACCGGAACTAATAATTGTGGATCACACGAATATTTGTCCCGTGCGGGAATCGAACCCGCGACTGTTAGACAGTGGGCGGAGCGGCTTAAGCTCTTAACCACTGCGCTAAATCGTCCGTCAATTACTTAGGTGATTAATATGATATGAACAGCTGGTACCAGCTGTCAATTAATAGTCGTTAAGAAGGGTTGGTAGCTTTATAAGCGGCTTGATAAGTTCCAACAGCAGGTGGCCACCAACCTACTACGTCACCGCAAGTCCGCGCGATGGAGTATAGATAGATAGATAGAATACTCTTTATTGTGCACACCAAATACATTATAACAAAACAAAGTAGTTGTTTTAAAATAACAAGCACAATTGGCGGTCTTATTGCTAATAGCAATTTCTTCCAGACAACCAAGTCGAAAGAAATACTACAAAAATAAAGGGCAGTTTGTGGCGTACATTTATTCGAATAAAGTAACTATACATATACAAAATATGACATACATATATAGTAAGAAATATATTAAATTTATACATAGTGCAATAGAAATAAACGTAACGTATAAATAAGGATAGGTAAATACAAAAGGTTAGAAGTTATGGCAGCGTCTCACTATTGACAACAGAGAGGAAGTGGTTCTTACTTATTTTATCTTAAATAATATTGTGAGAGTAGCGCTTTGCCCAGAATTAAGAGACCAAATTTTATTTTAAAATAAATAAATAAACACTGAAACGCCTAATCCCCAAGCGGGGGTGGCAGAGGTGTACTGAGTACACCTACGTTTCGCCGACGATGTTAGGTCCCATGTAATAGGGGTGAGTCTATTGCACGGCATTGCTATTGCGGGCACAATATTCCAGACTCCGGACTCACATTGGAAAGTTTTTGTTAGGAAAACTACATTTGCCCGACCAAGGATTTGAACGCAGGACCTCGTGATCACAAGGCGATGCGCTTTGCCACTAGACCAACGAGGAACTCGAAACGTTTTTTATTTAAAAAAACGTAGCCCCACACTAGGTTTACAAACATGGAAATTAACACACGCAAATACCCAGACCAAAACAAAAATTTGTGGGTCATACAAAGATTTGTCCCGTGCGGAGATCGAACTCGTGACTATTTGACCCAGTGGGCAAAGAGGCTTAAGTTCTTAACCACTGCACCAAATGGTCCGATCTATTATTGATAGCTTATTGTCAAACAACACATTAATAAGATCATGACGTTTTGGCATGCATAATATAATGGACTCTTCACCGCTGCTGTTGATTATACGTAATATATGAACCTTTCCTTTGTTCCAGGGTTTCTATAACATGCTTCTGAACACCCACCCGGAAAACACCTTCGAAGCCACGAGAAAAACACGAACGAACGAAATGTATTAAAAAATACATCCTACCAATTTCCGAACGCATCCAAAACAGAGCGAGAGAGATATATAGAGACAGAGCTGCGTCCCAAAATAGTGCGTTCGAAAATAGAAAAAAAATGTCTAGCTCGCGTTCAGTTATCGAGGAGACCGCGGCGGGAACGGACGCCGCCTGGTGGAAGACACCATGGAAAACTATGGCGGACCTGGCCGAAGCAGTTGACGATCTCATATGTAGCTTTGATTATATGGACACTGCAATGGACAACCTAGTCATGTTAATATTCATATGGATACTTTTTTCCATCGTTCTGCTCGGCATTGCCAAGTGGGCTTACGCCAGATTCAACAAGAAGCCAGTTGAGGTCGACCTCAAACAGAAAACGAGCGATGACACGAAAAAAGCTACGAACGAAATTATAACAAGTGCGGATAGTGTGTTGGCGACCAGTGCTAAGGTTAAAAGTGCGTCTTTTAAGCCGGCGAAGGCTTCAGGGTTCGTGCCTGCGACGCCTCCGAACAAGAAACGGTTAGGTCGCATGTCACCTGGCCCTGAACAACTTACTTTGAAGAAACACCAAAGTATCCTGGTACCAACTTGTACTGGGGCGGACCAAGCGAGTGTGCAGTGGGTTAATGATCTACTGACGTGGTTATATAACGATCTTGTTATTGTAAACGAACTTGTGCAGCAATGGATTGTGTCCATGAACGAGTTTTCGAAGAAGTCAGTGGAGGAGGTAAGTGTTTTAGTAGTTTAGTTTTTGATGTTAACAGATGTTTGGTTGTTTTTCGATTAGTGATGTTGATGCGTTCGAATTTGCGGTTTGATTTAGGACTTTATTCTTTATTCTTTATTGTATACACACTGGGATATAAATTATTATACAATTTAAAAGTATACAGAAGGCGAGCTTAACTCAAATATGAGTTATCTTCCAGCTAACCATAGAGTGTTGAGAGATGAGAAAGTGAAATAAGTGTTTCGCGTTATGGATTCAGTTCGTGTTGTATGTTCTTTGATTTATATCTAGACATCTTACTTATCGAAAATACGACTATTAGTTAGTCAGAACCCTTGAAAACATCATTAATAATTTCCCAAAGATATTCACTACAGGAAAAAATTTTCGAAACACCTTATCAAAATATGTTTAAGGACCAAATTTACTTTCTTTTCTATTAAGTTAGTAGATGATTAAAATTTGCGCCATACTTAACATTGTTTTTCGTGTGTTTACATAATTACTCGCACTGTCTGGTTTAATGTCGATTTTTCTAGCCATTGCCATTCGTGTAGGCTGAATGTAAGCCTCAAAAGACATCCTTTGTTACAACTATCATCACCATTTTCTGTAGATCGCCCATTATCTGGAGTCAGCGCCGCTTGAACAACATAATTTAGTTACTAAAGCTGTTAACTGTACGCGTTATTTTGATGTAACAGCTATATTGCAGTAAAGTTTTTGCGAGAAAGAGCAAAAACTTTCGTTCGTCCATACATCCGCACAATCTTTCGCATTCATAATATTAGTGGGATTGTTTTTACGACCAACCGTCTCCTAGATTTAAACCCTTCTCAGGTCATAGCAGCACTAACTAGATCTATAGAAGCCATAGATATCACTCTGGTCTCTTCAAAGTCTGTTATCCTCCTTTCAAGAACAAGCAGTATAAACGAGTTTTCTTCTGATCTGTTGTCCTGCTTTCGACAACACCCAGTATAGAATTAGATCTTCTCGATTGTGGCAACATAGTCTTGCTTAAACTATGGCTATTTGAGGTATCTGTTGCTGGATCTGGTGTTAGTCCTACACTATTAAAAATTGTATAGCGGCGAAATAGTTATACAACTTTGTTTTCTTTTTTCGAATATCAAAAGACATATGACAGAATGAGAGAAATCAGTGGATAACTATTCATCCAGTATACCACGTTTGTCAGTAAGGCCGATAGGCTGGTACTTAGATAACTCAGAAAAATCTAGCCAATTCTCAATCCGCAGATATGGGCAATGATACAATATAAATTGTATTTTTCTTCGAGGCGTGGTATTGCGTGTTTGTGGGATTTTCATTTTTGAGTGCTTCCATGCTTCGGAAGGCACGTTAAGTCATTGGTCTCGGTTACCAGCTTATGTGGTAGTCGTTAAGCCATATCGGCTTGATATGTTCCAACAGCAGGCCACAAAGTTGACGCCATCGCACCGCTTTGAGTCCGCGTGGCGAAGTATGAACTCTTCTTTCTTACCTCGATTTGTGAGACCTAAGGTGGAAGCCTTATGGGCTTCATAAGTTCCAACAGCAGGTGGCCACAAACCTGACGCCACGGCACCGCATTGAGCCCGCGTGGCGACGTATGAACCAATCTGACTTGCCTTGATTTGTGAGACCTTTCCCCAGCTGTGCGACAGGAGGCTAATTTATAATTTGTTTTTTTTTCTGCCACGTAGCTACAGTGTTGGAATAATTTGTAAACAATAATAAACTTTCTGCTGGCAACCGCGGGGGCCTTGGCAGTAAGGTCGGTGACGCCCGCTCCTGAAATGAGCGCATTTATGCAAATTTTTCAATATGTAGTTTGTATTTTAGAGAATAGGAACTGAAACTACTAGAAATAAAGACTATTTTCTCTAAACACAAATTTTATTTTTTTTACCTATCTAGTAAATTTTATACCGGTCGCTTTAGAGTTTAGCACAAAAAATTACGCTAGCGAGTTGATATGTTGAGTCCTTGTCACACTACAAATTTACTAAATATGAATGAGCGTGAGAGCACAATCATGCCAAATGTTTTATCGCACACTCATTACTCGCTAGCGTCTCTCAAACAACAAGTCAAAGTTTACTTGCGAAGCCCTCTGAATAGAATGGGCATGTTTGGTTTTCGAAATTCAAATGATGGGAGCGAGTGATTGAATGAGAAATGAAATGGTAACGAATTATGTATTTTCATTCGTTCGCTCTTTATTCTTTTTGATCAATGGGAGTACCTAGAATTCTAGGCATTAATATGATGAGATTATGTGCTAGGACTCTTTTGTCCAAAACAATTCCCCCGCTCTAGAAATTATATCTGGGTCGGATATATAATCATGACCATGAGTTTCGTATAATTTTAGGTCATAAGAGCCGTGCACGAGAGAACTGTGCCGTGCTGGGATCGAACCTGGAAATACTTGATCCAGTTTGAGTGGCCTTATAACCACACAATAGCTTTCAGAAAATCTGTTTGAATTCTGGTCCTCGTGATTGCAAAGCAAACTTTTAACTAACATGGCTACTTCTGCTGTTCTAGACAAAATATTCGATAATACATGTGCGCTAGCGACTTATACAAGGAAAGAAAAAAGTTTATTTTGTACGCACAAAACTAATAAAAGATAGGAAGATATAAATTAGGAAAAAATATCTAGTCTAGATATTCTGGAGCCAAGCTGATAAACAAGATTTATGTGCCTACATTATATTATGATGTCTATTGGAAAATACATAAGGAAGGAAACAAAAACTAATCCTATATACAGTATAGTTTACGACAAAATCGACCGTGTTATGTCTGGCTATGGTGCCACCCAGTCTGTTTTTTCTGTCTTATTTAGAACTAGCTTCTCGCGACATTGTTTTGAATTGCTAAAATGTCTGCTTGCGGCGGCTGTCTGGCGCGGGTCAATCCCCTTCAATATGGTCGAGGGGAGTGATCCGAGCTGTTCCAGTAGTTATACTCCTTTTGTGTGTGTGTGTATGTTGGTGTGTGTGTGTGTGTGTGTGTGTGTGTGTGTGTGTGTGTGTGTGTGTGTGTGTGTGTGTGTGTGTGTGTGTGTGTGTGTGTGTGTGTGTGTGTGTGTGTGTGTGAATGATCTACGCTGTTGGCCGCGGAGCCTTTACAGCTTCACCGGACAAGAGGGCGAGCGTGCAACCACTACACTTTAGCCAGAAGGGCAAGGGGGCAACTAGCTCAAGGGCGCCTCAAGGAGGAACGGCCGCGGCTTGGGCAGTCGCTATGGGGGAGGGCGTATACTAGGTGTCTCGCCGTGGTGCTCTGCACCGGCTGGCGGGGTAGGGATTCTTCGACCTAGCCGGCGAGGTCGGTGTCTGATCCTGTGTGCGGTATTTGTATCCGAAAGAAGGGATGTAAGGCCGTTTCGTCGTCATCGAAGGCTGGGGTTGCGCCTGAGGGGCGGGTCAGCGGGGGCATGTCAGACGTGGAGTCGGATTTAAGGGTACGCGCCAGCATCCAGTAGGCCAGATGCGATGGCGTGGGGCCCTCTAAGAATTCACTCCAGCGATCACCTGGGACCTCCGCGACACGATGCTTTACATCACGTTGTAGGGTGCGCATCCGGGCCCGGTTGGCTTTGATGAGGTAGGTAGTCGTACGCTCGGACTGAGGCATTTTTAGCCCAAATAAGTTCCTTAACATCGTCTGGCAGTCTAAAACGGTTGAGATCCTCCGCCTCGACTTGCTTTGACGACCCACTGACACCTGACTGGATATGGGCGGTGAAGGCATTTACAGCCTGATCGGTGTCCTAAGGGGACGGGGTGGAGTCCGAGCTGAGAGGAAGGGGGGGTGGGTCGCCATCCGCTAAGGCTGTACTCAGCACATGCCAATCCACCACCGTCTTCTTGAGCGGCTGAGGGGTAGACGGAGGACCGAGTCTTATGACTACAGGTCGGTGGTCAGAGTCCAGCTCATGGACTATCTTCAAGGAGCGCAACCGTAAGGTTACACCCTTCAGAAGCGCCATGTCCAGGACATCAGGACGGTGGTCGATGTTGTCCGGATAGTAAGAGGGGTGCATAGGCGCGATGACGTCAAAGTCGAGTTGGTCGACCAGGGCGTCAAGGCTCCTACCGTTAGGGAAAGTGGTGAGGCAATTCCAAGCCACGTGTTTGCAATTGAAGTCGCCCGCCAGAATGACGGCGCTTCCCAGATTAAAGAGTGAAATCACTCCTGAGGACAAGTTTGGTGGGAGGAAGGTAGACGGAGGCGATCACAATGGGTTGATGCCCAGTAAGGGAAATACGACAGAAGAAAGCTCGCGAATCCTGTTGACGTAGTTATACTCGTGCACGGGTCCTCCTTGTGGTTATTGGTCCATCTGGAATCCTTTAGTCCAGTGGTTCCCAAAGTTGACTGGGCCGCGACCCACCTAATAAAAACTTCCTTATTACCTCACCTCTTGGTTTCTATGAAGAAAAAAGTAATTCATAAATGAAGGTCTGTTCAAGAAAAAAAAAACAATTAATTTCAATTGGAAATATTAATAATTCAATACAAGGAGTGTTATTTTTAATGAGAAGGATGCATTGGTTTCCTATTATTTTACATTATTGCTTTGGCATCAACTTCAATTTTTGTTATTTGTAATCTCAATGAGTTGGATAAGTCCAATTTATTTCGGTATTTAGTTTTATTATTACCCATAGCCAAAAATCCTGCCGTAGATATAAGGTACTAGGAAGGAAAGGGGACTCGAGAGGATGAAGGGCTTTCATAGCTTCATCAAACAGAGAAGGATAGTTGTCAAAAAGTAAGAGTCAAAATTTTGTTGCGATTAAACTCATTTTCAGTAACCGATCGTATCACCGTTAGCCGGGGCGTTCGTATCGTCCTATTTTTCAGGCCCCACCCAATATTCACTCGACCCATACTTTGGGAAATGCCGCTTTAGACACTTTAGCAATAACATCATTAGTCTATCTCGGTCGTAAGTCATCACTGGAGCTAGATCGTAAACTGTTTAATTGTGACCTAAACATTGTAAAGGCCCTTTGTTGTTGTATCCCATCTTTCCTGCCATTCGGTCAGGAGATCTTTATAGGCGATTGAATGCGGTTTGATTTGAACGGTTTATATAATATAAATTTTTGTTAGAGTTTGAGCTTAAGATGAGTTACATTACACGAAACATTACATTACACATTACATATAAGTTTGGACCCGGTTTTAAAATGATAAAATAAATAGAATGCGAGCTCTGCGGAAGATGTGCGGAGTGAAGCTGACCGACCGCATTAGCAACAGCATAGTAAGACAGCGAGTAGGTATGAAAGATAGTATCGGTGTTAAGATGAGAAAGGGCATGCTCCGTTGGTTCGGGCATATAGAAAGAATGCCAGAGGAAAGAATGACAAAACAGATATACAATGTGAAAGTGGAAGGATGCCGGTACCGGGGAAGACCTAGACTATCTTACCACGACCAATACGACCAATTAAACCGAGTCTTATCTGATGGAAAAGTCAAGAGTCTCCGTAACCGGCGAGCGTGTATGAGACGAACTATGAGAGTCGAGGAAGCCAGAGAGGTATGTAAGGAAAGAACCTGTTGGAACTCTGTACTCTCTGCCTACCCCGCAAGGGATCTGGCGTGAGGTTATAGATAAATAGATAGATAAAATAAATAGATACAGGGTGTTTACAAAACTAAAGTACCTACTTAAATAGAAGTTTAGCCCTATAGAGTTAGCGTGAATATACCAACTATTCCAATGTCAGACCAACCTTGGCACAAACAATTGTGTGACGTCAAGCGATTAGTACATCTCAATTTTATACCAGTAAACCAATTTGATAAATGCATTGTTTTAATTTAAACTTTAATTCGGAGAGTTTATAGTTTATACTAGAACTGTTTCTGGGGTATCATAGGATGTTTATAACCTGAGATTTTTAATAGCCAGATTACCACGGTTAATGCGTGTTTTTAAACATAGTACTTTGCTAAGAAACGAGGTAAACCAGTGTTTTAAAAAACACCGTCTCTTCTATATTCCCCTGATAGGGGGTGGTAAAGGCGTCCTGTATCCACCCTCATTTTGCCCATTACGTTAGATTCTGTCATCCCAGGACACAGTAGTGTCTACTTCGTCCAATCATCGATCAAACATAGGTAGACACACGCTCGCCGCACGAAAAATGCCACCACCAAAAGGCAGGCAAAAATGGACAGTACTGAAAAATGAACAGGCTTTGAAAATACAACTTTAAGTTATACGTGTAAGGTATTATATGCCCTAATCTATATTTTTCTTCTGCTTTAAATTATGGCTTCACACTAATTTTAAGTGTACTTTGCCAGTGTCAAGTAAGATATATAATCGTGTTTGTTTAAATTAATTCAACTCCCTGATGAACTTAATGAGAACGATGATATTGAAATTAATGCTTTACATACCAATTGCGACGGCACGTTTTATCACTTTGTTACAATTACCTTCACTCATGCACATATAAGAACACATAATGGTTAATATTCCACCAACATTACACATTATTAGTAGAAATAACACAAGTTTTGGAAATTAAAACAAATTGACAACATCACTCTTCGACTTCCCGCCAAAAACCTAATCTATATTTATATCATAACTATAAGTACCCACGTGGATTTGGGGATGTTTTTAGTAATGGTGGGCAATTATGAGATATACTAATGGAATCATTCGATTATGAAAATGTTTCGAGATATCTCGATTATAACCATTAGTAATGAATTAGTAGTCAATAGGTAAGTTAGATTGCGCGCCACGCGTGGCGGCATGGCCGATGCGAATGATGCGATGGCACTTATCGCGGGCTCCCTGTATGTACCTGCTGTGCCAGCGGCGTACGCTCCTGAGTAATAGAGTTGTATTGATATAGATATTTAAATAAATATTACTATTCATGAACTTTCACCTAAAAGGTATCCTATAAGATATTTAACCCTTAGGCTCGAGCGAAAGTGAAAGTGAAGTCATAATTTTTGGTTCAATATAAACAAAAGATAAAGTACTAAGTATTCAATCTTTCTATCTATCTATCTATCTATATCATCACGCCAGATCCCTTGCGGGGTAAGCAGAGAGTACAGAGTTCCAATAGGCTCTTTCCTTACATACCTCTGGCTTCCTCTACTCTCATAGTTCGTCTCATACACGCTCGCCGGTTACGAAGACTCCTGACTCCTGACTTATTCAATCTTTAATTAATATATTTTTGTTTTCGTATAACTTTTTTATTTTAATAGTATAAACTTTAAAAAAAAGAAAGTGTTAAGTAAATGCTAATTAATGTTTTATTAGTTATTTTAATGTTAGTAAGGAAAAGACTTAAAATTTACAAAAAAATAGAAATAAAGTTTTTACGATACCAAATAAATATTACTACAATTATTAATACTAATTAGTAACGGCATTCGATTATGGAAATTAGTAAGTTACTCATTTCATGAACGATTATCAATATTATTAATTAGTAAATGTCTCGATTATGTAAATCATTCATAATCGCCCACCTCTAGTTTTTAGTGTAACTTTTGAACGGAATTGTGTATCATGTTATCAATGACCACAGTACCTAAATGTTTTTCGAAGGGTAAGAATGGAAACTGTTGGTACTCTGCTATCTATTCCACGAAGGTTTTGCTTCTAATCTTTAGCTCTATTATATGTTAAGTAAGACTCTAAGTAAGAAGAGAGTGGGTACTCTTACTGCTAAGAGAATTTAGGATATTGATGTTTGTATGAAAATATGTACAATGTTTTACATATTATTAACGCTCCTACGGAAAACTCGAAGAGGCCTCGGCTTGGAAATTCGCAATTGTGTAAGCTATGTGTCTCCCCGCGCACTGTTATCAGATATCCTAGAGTGTCTATTCAACTCCCAAAGTGTGGATGCCTACATCCTGAGGTTAAGCAATTAGTCGATCGGAGTTAGACACGCCCGCAATTTTCCCCTGAGGCTCGAGGTAGTCCTATTTTCCCTACGTTTAAAACACAATACAGTGACTGGCTGAGAGGGATTCTGTAACGTTACCAGCGAGGTAATCGTCTGATCATTACCAACGCACATGAAGCGACCCCTATACATCGCTACAAAAGCTGTTACTACTTCCCACAGATGGCGCCAAATATAAAACCATTGTCGATACATGTTTAGAACGCGATATGAGAGTTTACTCGACGCGTTGAATATACAAGGCAACAGCTCTTGGGGGTTGCGGGAGTCACAGGCCTCCCCAGGCACAACACCGGTCTGGCTTGAAGATCTTCTCTTTGAAAAATTCTGCCGAAACGTTCTTGTCACACTTATATATATTTAATAAACCGGTTGCCGGAAAACAGCTTTTAGTAAATTAGGAAACACCACGGGAGTCGAACCAACAAACTCTTGGCTGATGACAGTCACGGATTTCAACAAAAATATCATCAGATAAAAGTAACGAACGATATAGGAAGCGCCATGTCACCATAACACCGAAACGGAAATGGCGTCGAATGGGTGTGTAGGATGCGGGGGCTATTTTCAATTTTTAAATAAAATATGAAGAACTACAACTTCCTTTGATTTATTTACAGTAGGTTGTAAGAATCATGTCTTTGTATATCTTTTCGTATGTCGCCGGGACGCGTAAAACAACCACAGAGACACGTAGAGAGAAACACCTGTGCTGCTTTATATCGCGGGTGATTTAAAGTCCCTTCTAATGCTGCTGTTTTGTAGATACAATCTAACTACCGTCCTTGGGATTCTGATTTATTCATGCTGACTATAATGTCTTTGCTTGCGGTGGCTGTCCGGCGCAGGTCACTCACTTCCCTCCAATATGGTCGAGGGGACTGATGGCTGTTCCGGCAGTCATACTCATGAACGGGTGCTGCTTGTGGGGACTGGTCCATCTGGAATCCTTTAAACACTCTTTACAGATTCGACAGAACATCATTAGATGCATATCTCAATAGTTAGGCATCATACTGGAACTAGATCGTAAACTATTTAATTGTAACCACACAATATGATTGAAAAAAAATGAAAGAGAAAGAGAATTAAATAAATAAGACAAGCCCGCTGAGCTTCTTCGCCGGATCTGCTCAGTGAAGGCCGTGTTCCAATCTGGTGGTAGATTAGTAGTTAAATTAGATTAAAAACAATGTAAAATAACTATATATAAGCTCCCTCGCAGGGCTTATACAAAATAAACTATTTGAGTTTGAATGCCTCCTTTAGGAAGGAGGCATTCAAACTCAGACCCGGCGAGGTCAGAAAATCTCTTGCGTGTAGGTAAAGAGCACCTACACCTAGTAGATATATGAGCATTTACTAGGTGTCTCGCAGTGTCTCCCAGTTAACGACAATCCAAGCCGAGGCCGTTCCTCCTTGAGGAGCTCTTGCGCAAGTTGCCCCTTTGTCGTACCGGCTGAAGCGCAGATGTTGCACGTTCATCCTCTTGCCTAGGCAAGCTATAAAGGCTCCACGGCCAACCACCTGCACACAACACAGAGAAAGAAAGAAAGAAGAACATTTATTTGACTAATACACTGCCTCGTTGTTCTGGTGGCAAAGCGCATCGCTTTGTGATCACGAAGTCCTGGGTTCAAATCCTAGGTCGGACAAATGTAGTTTTTCTAACGAAAAATTCCCAGTATGAGTCCGGAGTCTGGAATTGTGCCCGGTATATGGCAATAGGCTCGTCCCCTATTACATGGGACCTAACATCGTCGGCGAAACGTGGGTGTACTCAGTACACCTCTGCCACCCCCTCTGGGGAATATAAGCGTGACACTGCAGAAGTAGAATAGGATAAATGTCGGAATTTCGGAAGAAAAAATGCCAAAACAGATATAAATTGCGAAAGCGGAAGATTTTAGGTACTGGGGAAGACCTAGACTATCTTCCCATGATGTAATACACCATATATATGAACGGCAAATCAAGAATCTTCGTAACCGTCGAGAGTGTATGAGACGGACTATGAGAGTTGAGAAACTCAGAGAGTTAGGCAAAGTCAAAGTCAAAATTTATTTGTTTAGGCCAATACGTCAAAATTATTACATTTTTTAAATCTACCACGGATGGGACCGCGGCCTCCACTGAAAAAAGTTCAATAAGGAAAAACCTGTTGGGTACTCTTTGCCTTTACAAGGGATCTTGCATGAAGATATAGATGGATAGAGAATAGAACAGAATACTCTATACAGCACAAGTTATGTGGGTCTAAACAGAAGTCCGCCCTTGCATATTACTGCATTATACTTTATTGTTCCACCAAAGATACACAATATGGAAATACAATTTATAAATTACTAAGATAGTGTAACAATGGGCGGCCTTATCACTAATAGTGATCTCTTCCAGGCAACCTTTGGATGGATAGAATTTAAAGGAATCGCAAGATTAGGGGTGTACTAAATAAACAAATTAACATAAATCACAGATGAATCTATCATACACTACTTAAACATATAACTTTAACATATATAAATGGTGTAAATAATAACATTAATACTGGAAATGGATGTACAGCATACAATGACAAGCAAATAGAAACTAAATAATTCAGGTTATTCAGTCATGTAAAATTGTTTAACCCGATTCCTGAAAACATGAATGGACGGAGCACGTCTTATAGAGGCAGGTAATGAGTTCCACAAACGAACGGCTTTAACTGTAAAAGAATTATCATAAAAGGTGCTCGAGTGCGGAGGCATTACGAGAGCTAAGTTTTCGGACGACCTTAAGGAATATGAGTTGGAATCGTGAAGGAAATCGAACCGTACCTTAAGATGATGTGGAGAAGATGGATTGAACAATATATTGTATAGAAGGCAGAGGATATGAGTATTCCGGCGTAGACGTATAGGGAGCCACTTGAGCTTAGTACGAAACTGAGATACATGATCATATTTGCGTAAACCAAATATAAATCTAATACAGAAGTTTTGGAGACGCTCAAGTTTATTTAGCTGATCTTCTGTGAGGTCTAGATAGCAGATGTTAGCGTAGTCGAGGATAGGAAGTAACAGGGACTGTGCTAGAGCAATTTTAGTAGTAATCGGCAGGAAGTTTCGCAGTCTTTTAAGTGAACCTGCTGCGGCGTACAGGTTACTACTGGTGACTTGCAGTTGACTAGCCCAACTCAGACAACGATCCATGGTCAAGCCCAAATTTGTCACAGTTTCACTGAACGGTATCGAGACCCCATTGAAATTAACTCGCGGAATTAGATTCCAGTCCACTTTAGAAAGCAGACGTGAGCTGCCGATAATGATCACTTGAGTCTTAGCAGGATTCACTTTTAGGCCAAAATGTTTGCTCCACTCAGTTATATGAAGTAGATCACTATTAACAACATTGATACAGTCGTTTAACTATATATATAGTGTATATCTGTATAGTTTCTATTGGGAACTAGCAGTCGCCATACAATTTCGTTATTTTGGTTTAGCAACGTAAAACCTACTCATTTGTGCTGATTACTATAGCTAAAGTGGTAATAACATGATTTTGTTCTAACTATACAAGTCTGCAGCAAAATTATGTCGTTTTTGTTTATTGTCATAAGTCAAATCCACAGAAATCGTAATAACATTGTAAAATATAAAATAACAGTAGGCCTGTTAAGAAATTGTCCCACTGGTGGGTACGGGCCATAGTCCACCACGCTGGCCCAGTGCGGGTTGGGAAACTTCACACACCTTCGAGAAACTATCAGGCATGTAGGTTTCCTCACGATGTTTCCTTCACCGTTAAAGCAAGTGATAGTTAATTTTTAATAACATTACGATATACTTATTATTATGATTCCGTGGTCCTTGTTTTACCTGCGCTAAATCCTGCGTAGCATTTCCGTTTTCTCTGTGTTCTAACTTTACCTAACCTTGTAACAGGTATTGGTTATCTCGCATCACGACGATTAAACAATAACAATGATGTTGCCGCGGATGTAATCATAATATAATAGTTTTGGCGCAAGACTGAAGGTTTGTTACATAACTTTTACTGGGCATTAGGGATGTCAGCGATTAGAGACTTAATTTAAATTGATTCAAAGTCTACTAAGCCATGATAGAGGATGATGGCTAAGGCTGATTCAGGATGAAGTTTCTACTAAGGTATGAATGTAAAAAGTGTGTACATGTGTTTAGTTAATTAATCTTAGAGGATTTTAAAATTTAAAATAAAACTATTTTTTTGGATTTAATCGCGGTTTATTTTAGATTTTTAAGTTCCCGACGTTTCAAGTGCTTTGCAGCACCCAAGATCACGGGAAGGACAGAGGTCTTAGACGCCCAAAAGGCATAGTTCTTCCGGGGTATCCTCAAACTTCTTAATTACTTTTGCTGGTCCGATCGACGCAGAATGAGCTCACGGTGTATTGAGGCCTTGGAGTGTTATGCTTGGTTTTGGATTTAATTATATTAATTACCGGATCTCAAGTCGGTGCTGCAAAGCATTCGAAACGTCGGGAACTTAAAAATCAATAATAAACCGCGATTAAATCCGAAAAATAGTTGTATTTCATGTGTAATATTCGCGTAAATATAAGAACTCAGTTTTTTAGGATTTGTTTGTATTTATGGTTAAAGAAACTTTATTCTTATAAGAATAACATAATAATATTAATATTAGCCCTGTTAAGAAACTGGCCCACTGTTGGGCACGGGCCTCCTCTCAAACTGAGAAGGTGTGTGTGTGTGAGTGATGTACGCTGTTGGCCGCGAGGCCTTTACAGCTTCACCGGACTTAAGGGCGAGCGTGCAACCACTACGCTCGAGCCAGAAGGGCAAGGGGCGACATACTCGAGGGCGCCTTGAAGAGGTGCCCTCGGTTGGGGCAGTCGCTGTGGGGGGACGGGGTGCACTACTAAGTGCACCGGTCAACCGCCGGCTATGGGAGGGGATCTACGACTACGTCGTCGCTGCCCGTATTCTGAGCGGAAAGAATGGATGGCAAAGCATCGGGGTGAATAACTGAGAGGGCTTAGGCCAGAGTAACATTCACTTACATAAGAATTTTACAATTGACACTGAGATTTTTTATAGCAGGTTAATGTTACATAAAAATGTTATATATATAAAAATCTAACAAGTATGCTGGTAGTTCTGAATAGACAAACAGTGTTCATTTAACAATCTAAATTTCGAGACGTAGATAAGCGCAATTTAATAAGAAGATCGACAGGTTATACGATATAGCGCAAACGGACGATTTAGCGCAGTGGCAAAGAGCTTAAGCCACTCTGTCCACTGTGTCTTTGCACGGCATGTGTCGCATGGGACAAATCTTTATCGATTTCTGTAAACCCTGCAAAAAATGTAGTTAAAACATAGCGTTCCCCACTTTTGATTTCAAAATAGTAATCAGTAGTTCTTTGTTCTGCAATTCTGATTTTTTCGCGCAAAACCCCAATTGCCGTACACTCCGACTAATATTTTTCTTTAAAAAAATAGTAACCCCACACTACGAATTATTTCTGTATCGTGGGTGCGTTTAAAAACATGAAAATTCACTCACAAATACCCAGACCGAAACAAATAATTGTGGGTCACACAAAGATTTGTCTCGTGCGGGAATCGAACCCGCGACTATTAGACTCAGTGGGCGGAGCGGCTTAAGCCCTTAACCACTGCGCTCGTCTGTCACTTAAAACCATATTAACTATAGTTTTATTGAATTAGCGATTGATAGGACAGCCCTAAGCGGTTAATTTATAGCACCTGGCATGTGTAACAACACGGAACGCGGTTCGGCCGTGACTGACGACTGTGCCGCAGACTCACCGAAGTTTTATGTTTTAACTTATGCGCTAAATATACCTGTATCCTCTTAATCTATGTCGTAGATTATATCATTTAAAGATCACAGTTAATGGAATGTCTGGCAGTTATTGTGATTTTAGTAACCTTTAATTTTGTCTGTATCTACTCTTCAATCATTTGCTTGAAAGAGTTCGGTTGTGATACCGTTGACAGATGACAGCTGTCATATGACAAATGACCGATGTCATAGTCGATGTAAGATAGCGGACGGCCGTAGATGGTCATTCTATTTGCAGCGGGGCAAGCTGTCGGACGTATCGCACAACAGCTAACCTCACTGCATTCCATGTAACAATTTTTATCTTCAGATCTATGTTTAAAGGATCCTGTACCGATCTTAGACTATTCTAATATCTATACAGGGTTCTTAATCGCTTGCAATGTAAGGATTTACAAGAGAAAAAGAAACACCTAGACCGAAACAAACAGTTGTGTGTCACACAAAAATTTGGGGATTCGACGATCTGTGTCATAATTTTAACGTAGGTACATAATTAAAGAAAACAAGTAAAAAAGAATTAAAGGTATTTCTACCTATAATTCTTTTTACAACTATTTATTTAACTTCCAATGTTCGTATGTCTGTCTGTTTGTCTGACTTTCTAGTTCAAATCTTGTGATCCATTTTTCAAGCACTTGCTGGAGCTAGTCTGATGTTGGAGTTGGAAGGTGGCCATAGAAACATGTGAACTGCACAACGTAAGCCCTTCGCCATTAGGATATCTTCGTTGTGTTTTTGCTATAAAATCTTGTTCCTAAAAAGATCTTTATTAATAAAAAATATTTATTCTCTGGGTATGAGTATATCTTTTTCTAATTCACGCGAAATTCAGCCAAAGATCAATTTGTTAAATGTTACAATTTCAATGTGTGAATAATATTATTTCGCATCCCATTGTTATTTCTAAGTAACTTAGGTAATAACGAACAGCGTGTTTTACGCCCATAAAACCAAAAGGTAATTTTACGATACTGCATAGCCACTGCATCGCCTCATTACTTTTCTTGCCCTAATTCCTTTATGTAGGTAGCTGGTACCTTCCGCGGGTAACGACCGCGTTTTAGTGTTGAGATAATACGGCCAAATGGTAATGTCATTATTATTTTTTTTAACCCATAAGAACCTTTGTTAGGAATAGAGTGTATTCGCAATTTAGTGTCGTAAAATTTCATATCAGATTGGCGATATTTAGTACAGTCCCACAAGGATCTTTTGGCCCGCGCTGTAGGTACTGTGGTGTAGTGAAATTGACTGCCCTATTTTCATTCGCAATTCTTATACGTCACTTTGTCGGCAGTGAAATGTGAAACTGACGGGGTAATTAATAATGTAATGTATACAATCATACTAGTGTCTTTTGGCTCGCGGTCAAAATCGGAACAAACGCAGTCATCAAATGAAACGTTACTTCATGACAGTCACACAGTGGCAGGACATTGTTCTGCGTCCATACATGATTTGCCCCAGAACCAACAGCAATGAAAAAATACTTGTATGATTTCAAATCACCCATAAATTCTCTTAAGGCATTTATTATTAAACGCACAAGCGGGGGAGTCGCAATATTGCACCAAAAGTATTCGATTTTGAGGTTATAAGTCAGTAGCCATTAATACATATGAGGTTATATTGTGTGTGTTGACATTTAGTAAAGATTTTATACTTTGATATAATTACTTACCTATCTATCTATCTATATCAACACGCCAGCTCCCTCGCGGGGTAGGCAGAGAGTACAGAGTTCCAACAGGTTCTTTCCTTACATACCTCTCTGGCTTCCTCCACTCTCATAGTTCGTCTCATACACACTCGCCGGTTACGGAGACTCTTGACTTGCCCTTCAGCTAAGACACGGTCTATTTGGTCATGGTCGGTCTTTACACCGATACTATCTTTCATACCTACTCGCTTTCTTACTACGCTGTTGCGAATACGGTCGGTCAGCGTGACTCCGCACATCTTCCGCAGAGATCGCATTTCGACCGCATTTATCCTGCTTTCGTTCTCCTTCTTACATACCCAACTCTCACTGCCATATAACAGCGTTGGGACAAGCACTCCGTTATGCATGGCCAGCTGCGCCTTTTGGCTTAAGTGCCGGCTCCCAAGTGGCCTTCCCATCGCACCATTCACTCTATTACCTGCATTCACTCTTCTCTCTATATCAGCGGTGTATTTCCCATCCTTACTGAAGGCGCATCCAAGATATACAAACTCATTCACTTGCTCCAGCACATCGTTACCAACCACAATCCTTGCATTCGTTCTGGTTTCTTCCCGTTCAAAAACCATAATTTTGGTTTTTTTTCACATTCAAATGTAAGCCATTGTTCATGCAGTCGTTTCTCATAACTGTGACTAGTGTTTGCAGATCAGTGGCTGTTGGCGCTATCAAAACCGCGTCATCTGCATACAATAGGTCACTAGATCACCCATTTTTACCCCTTCAGTCATCGCATTCAGTCTTTGAAGACTTTTATCCAGATACACTATAAACAGTCTAGCGGACAACACGCACCCCTGCTTGATGCCGATTTTAACGTCAAACCAAGGTGACATGTTACCACCCACCCGTACGCATGCCTTGCTGTCCACGTAGGTGGACTGGACGGCTCGCAACAGGGTGCCGTTTATACCATACTCTGGCAAAATGTCCCAAAGTTTCTTTCGCACGACTCTATCAAACGCCTTCTCCAGGTCCACAGAACCGCAGAAAACCTTCCAGCCTACTGCCAGATGCTTTTCTACGACCCGCGCCACTCCCTGCGCCGCCCTAGAAGTAATCTCGGCCAAGTGACCATGTTCGACCGACCCATTCCCTGGGTCAAAGAGGTCAAATATCTAGGGGCCACCCTAAACAGTACCATGTCCTTCGGCCCGCACATCAAGCGGGTCCGTCACCGAGCATCATTTGTGCTCGGTCGTCTCCATTCGTTAATCTGCAAGCGGAGTAAAATGTCCCTTAGAAATAAGGTGACACTTTACAAAACTTGCGTTCGACCCATCATGACATATGCGTGTGTTGTGTTCGGGCATTCGGCCCCCTCTCACATCGATAAACTCCAAGTGGTTCAAAACCGCTTCCTCCGTAAAGCCGTAGGAGCCCCCTGGTTCGTACGGAACGTCGACCTCCACTCCAATCTAGGTCTCGAACCTATTCGCGCCTTTATTAAAAAGGCGTTAACACGTCACTTCGCGAACGCATCTACCCATGCGAATCCGTTAATCGTAGCCACCGCCGACTACGATCTCCCCCCCGACCCCTGCCGCTACCGCCGGCCGCGACTTGTTCTCACCGACCCCCCCGATGCTTTGTCATCCCTTCTTTCCGCTCAGAATACGGGCGACGACGACGACGTAGTAGTAGATCCCCTCCCAGCTAGCCGGCGGTTGACCGGTGCACTTAGTAGTGGACCCGTCCCCCTACAGCGACTGTCCCAACCGAGTCCCATCAAGTATGTCGCCTCTTGCCCTTCTGGCTGGCTAGAGCGTAGTGGTTGCACGCTCGCCTTTAAGTCCGGTGAAGCTGTAAAGGCCTCGCGGCCAACAGCGTACATCATTCACACACACGCTTTTCTACGATGTTGTGGAGGGAGAAAACTTGATCCGAACATCCTCTTCCAGACCTGAAACCTCCCTGTGCCTCACACAACACTCCATCGGACTTCTCGCGCATTCTCCGTTCAATAATTTTACCATACACCTTAGCTGCCAAGCTGATCAAACTGATGGCCCTGTAATTGGCGCAGTCATATTGTGAGCCCTTGCCTTTATACAAGGGTACTATGACTGCGCGGCGCCAATCTGTAGGGACTCTACCGGTCTTCCAGCAAAGATTTGCGAGGACCCGAAAAGCGTCCCGGACGCAAGTTCCACCATATTTAATCATCTCGGCAGATATCATGTCTATTCCCGCAGCTTTACCATTTTTCATACTTCGTATCGCCCATTCAACTTCTTCCATAGTGATGTCCTCTGTGGATTCTGGTGCCGCAAACTCGCCTCTGGGCTCGTCTGTGGCACCAGCATCCGGGGCATTATCATACATTCACGATTTCATATGAAAACGAAAGTTCTATGAAAAAACATTTACTGAATAATCGAATAAAACAATCAAAACGTAAGTCATACGTTCCCCAAACGTAAAAAATGCGTTTTTACTTTGGATTTATCTAAATTTAATGTAATATGGCAAGATTTACCCATTATTAAAAAAACAAGGTGTAGAGTTATCTAAGATTGATAAAATTTAATTGGATGTACCTAGATTTGATAAAATTACACTCCTTATTACTAACGCTAAGGTTTGCCATAATAGTGTTTTTAATAAGTAGGAGGTAACTGCTTATCGAAATAAATTTTGCTTAAGATGGTACAAAATCAAATTCTTTTATTTAATGCAAGGCAGTTCAGACAAAATTTAAAACCTCTTCGGAATCATCCTCAAGATCTGATACTGCCAAAGGACGACCAGTTACATTTTTACTGTTGAGTATATGTATATAGAGTACAGAGTATATATAGAGTACAGAGTCCCAACAGGTTCTTTCCTTACGTACCTCTCTGGCTTCCTCCACTCTCATAGTTCGTCTCATACACGTTTGCCGGTTACGGAGACTCTTGACTTGCCCTTCAGATGAGACTGTGTCTATTTGGTCTAGATAGTCTAGGTCTTCCCCGGTACCTACATCTTTCAACTTACGCATTGTATATCTGTTGAGTACTTTTTATAATACTGTAGTTGCAGTAATGATGACTGATTGTCACCAAAATGAGTGTCGAGCAATTTACGGACATCGACCAACTTAGCTTCTGGTATTGGAACACCTATTAGGACTTTATCTGGATTGAAAGTTAAAAAGCTTTGCCCGCGTTTAGTGAACGATTTGTTCGTTCCTGTATCACAGAAATAAGGTATTTCACCTCGGAACTTTACTTACTGATTTTCTGTAGTAAAGATGCACCTTTTACATTTAGAAATCTGCAAGTGAAAGCTTTGAGTCGACTTTAAAATGATTTTAGATTGCGTTGGGTACGTGTGTCTCTAGATCAGGGCTATCCAAAGCACGGCCCTTATGTTTGTACGGCCTGCGACGTATTTTTATTTACCTCATATACGAAAATATTTATTTGGTAGTACATTATTGTATTTCAAAGTTAAGGTATATATTTCTCCGCCCATTAAATCTATTTAGAAATGTATACTGGCCTAGGATTGTATCAGGTTTGGAAAGCCCTGTTCTTGACAATATACCGTTGCATGTTCTTGTACGACTTCAATGAATCTTCGGGTTTAAGGATTGTTTCCTTCTTTCTTATTTGCTTTTCCGTGAGCGCAAATATCCTGTCTGATGAAAGAAAGGAGTGACCCGTTACAGGAAGAATTATTTCCACGCATTTAATTGCATTTGTAGTTAAACAAATCCAATGCATAACAGCACCTAATAAAATATAAATGTTGTTTTGTCGACACCCGTCCGCCGTTAAGCGTATGGTTTCAATATTAGTCTTGTCGAAATTTGGTTGAGGCAATAAATGATTCAAATTCAAATTCAAATCATTTATTTGCTTCAATATGGGTTACAATATGGGATCTTATTATTATATCATTATGTTCTTTAGCCATATTCTACCAGTTAGGCATGCAAATATTATTATTTTAGAAGATGAATGTAATTATAAGATTAGTCTATGTCAATTAAAAACGTGATTAAAAATTATATTAAATTGTCATTACATTATATATTTCTTAAGCATACTACATTAGTCAAGTAAATATTCGTTGATCGTATAATAGGCTTTATGTAATAGACATGTCTTTAGATGATATTTAAATAAATTAATAATAATAATAATAACCCGAGTGCTTCAGAGAGTCGGTCAGGGCCCCCAACTCGGCGTGTCTTCGTCGGTCGAGTGGAAACCGAAGGGTGCCCGCAGGACTCTCGGCTCTGGCTAGCCTTAATTGGCCGTCCAGAGAGGAGCCGTGAGAGCTATATCGACGTAGGAAGATAATGCGTTCCTACATCGATGTACTCCAGGGATGGAAGTGTTAAAGGGCATAACGCCGCGAGTAACTTCGGAGAAAGCGCAGCACACCTCTCTACACCCCTGAGCCGCTCACACCGGTGTTGCCCTCAGTTGTCCTAGGACGACCGTTTGAGGGCCCATCTAGTAAGCGGCGAGTCACCGCCGGCCACGGGTAATTAGGTATAACTAATTATGGCCGGTGTCCGTCCTCTTTGAAATAGTCCAGTTTTTGTCCATCAAGCCTCATTTGCATAGCCCTTGTTTTCTTTCCATAATTTACAATAGTCCTTGCACCTGCCGGGGTCAGTTCGCTGGTTATGTTTCTTCATTTTCAGCAAGTGATCTCAGCAGGTGGCTTACATAACATTAACTTCTCGCAAAGGGCCTCTACGTGTTGGACCCATGTCCCCATGCAAGCCTTTCAAAGGTCCGGGTAAAGCCCGTGAATCTCAGCGAGATACATATATAATAATAATATTTATTTTCTCTACACAAAGGTACTTACATTCTAATAGGGACTAAATACAGTACTTAATTGAAATTTTGTATATCTTTAATATGTTTAGGTAATTTATTATATAATTTAGGTCCCATACATAGTGCGCTTTTGTCAAACAAAGCCGTTCTGTGACTACTTGCACAGAGTATGTCAGCATGTCTAGAACTTTTCAATTTTTGATACCTGTGTATGTTTTTTCTTGTGTATAATATTAACTCAAAGATATATAGCGACGGGAATGTTAGTATTTTTAGCTTAATGAAATGTGGTTTGCACGTGTCAGTGAGCTTTAGAGAGCATATAGCTCGTACGCATTTCTTTTGTGCCTTAAAAATTGTGTCTCTCTCTGTAGCATTTCCCCAGAATATGATACCATATCGTAGTACGGAACCAACGTAGCCATGGTAAGCTGATAAAAGTGTACTCTGGTCTACAGTTTTGCGTAAAATTACGCAAAACTGTAGACTGGGAATGATCGCTGAACAAATTTCATTTTTTATCACCACAACGATTTTCGTCAGCCATAGTACCAGTTTGGAAATGACGACAAAGAAAACCGTCAAGTCTGCCTTTCTTTAAATTCAAAATGCCTAAAAAAGCATTCTTGCAAACTGGAATTATTTTTTTGCTTTTATTTTGACATATTTCTTGATGGTGTGTGTGTATGTGTGTGCGTGTGTGTGTGTGTGTGTGTGTGAATGATCTACGCTGTTGGCCGCGGGCCCTTTACAGCTTCACCGGACAAGAGGGCGAGCGTGCAACCACTACGCTCGAGTCAGAAGGGCAAGGGGGCAACTGGCTCAAGGGCGCCTCAAGGAGGAACGGCCTTGGCTTGGGCAGTCGCTATGGGGGAGGGCGTATACTAGGTGTCTCGCCGTGGTGCTCTGCACCGGCCAGTAAGGGTAAGGCCACCGGGTAAGGGATTCTTCGACCTCGCCGGCGAGGTCGGTGTCTGATCCTGTGTGCGGTATCTGTATCCGAAAGAACGGATGTAAAGGCATTGGGAGGGTCGGTCCGCTTGCAGATCATCGCGTAAAGACGACCGAGCACAAAGGCTGCTCGGTTACGGACTCGCTTGATCTGCGGTCTGAAGGTCATGGTATTGTTTAGGATGACCCCTAGATATTTGACCTGTTTGACCCAGGGAATAGGTAGGTTGAACATGGTCACTTGACCGAGATTACTTTTGGTGTGGCGCAGGGAGGGGCGCCGGGTGGCACCTCTGGAGAAGAACGCCGCAGCGCTCTTGTCCGGGTTCATCTTAATACGCCACCTCCTGAACCAATCCCCTAGGGTATTGGCGGCTGCCTGAAGGCTTCTGGTAATGAAACCCTTATTCCTACGAGGCATGCCTTTTAAGTTCTGTCATTTCCATATTTCCCGGCAATTTTGAATTTAGAACTGTTCTATATTCGAATGTGTTTAAATTTTGAATCTCAAAACAGTTGAAAGTATTAGGAATAATGCTATTGTTTAGTCACAGCGTCGATTGGAATCTGTCAGGTTACGTACGAAAATGAATCTTTTTAAAGAAAATGTTGGTGCAATAATTTTCTACAACTTTAGAAGAGGCCTGACAAGGCTTCAGTGTTTTGAAGAGCTAACATCTGTGTTCAGTGATGAATCCCCATGTCTGCGGACTGTCGAACGCTTTAGAGTTCCAGCGTGGACATACTAGTGTTAGCGACAAATCTCGCGAAGGACGTCCAAAATCCGCCTTCACTGAAGATAACATCATTGCTGCGAGACAACTAATTCTCGAAGATCGTCATGTGTCGTATCGAGAGATAGAGGCTCTATTAGGCATCTCAGGGACAACCATTCAGAAGATCTTGCGTGAAGCGCTTGGTGTGAGAAAGCTAGTTTGCCGTTGGATACCGCATCTGCTTTCCAACGATCACAAGGCGGCCCGCGTCAGATGGTGTAAGAAAACTCTGCAAAGGTTCAACCGAGGAGAGTCAAATCACGTCTACGATATCATCAGTGCTGACGAATCTTGGATCTATGCCTACGATCCTGATTCCAAACAACAATCTACAATCTGGGTCTTTCAAGACGAGCCTAAGCCGACTAAATTTGTTTGTTCTCGAAGCACTTCAAAGAAGATGGTGGCCACGTTCGTTGGAAAAACCGGCCACATAAAGTACTATAAGGTTATAGTTGTGTGTTTTTCTTCAAACGACATAAGTTAAAAGGCATGCCTTGTATGCGAGACATAGAGAGCGGTATCATCCGCGAATAGGGCTAGATGCACCTTACTCGAACGGGGAATATTATTTGTGTAAAGGCTGAATAGAAGGGGGGGGGGGAGCTGAACCTTGTGGGACACCAGCATGTATGGAGTGGGGGGTAGAACGCGTCATTTCGACGCGATACCGAAAGGCGCGATTCGACAGGAAGTCTCGTACGATAAGCACGAGTCTGTCCGGCACACCCATTTGGTAAAGCTTGTAGATCAAGCCGTTGTGCCAGACTTTGTCGAACGCCTTCGCGACATCGAAGAAAAGGGCACCCGAGTAGACGGGTTTGGGTTTGTTGAGGCCAGTGAGGACGTGCTCCGTGATGCGGTGCACTTGATAGACCCAAGAGTGTTTGGCTCGAAAACCGAACTGCTTATTGATGAGAATACCCTTGAACGATACAAAGTCTTTGAGCCGTGTCAGGAGCAGGCGCTCGTAGATCTTTGACAGGGAGTTGGGGCGGTAACTCGTGGGACGGTCACGAGGTTTACCGGGCTTAGGGATGCCTATGATGTCGGCCTCTTTCCACTGAGTGGAGAAGGTGCTGTTCGTCATGGCGGCATTAAAGATGGCCGCTAAGAGGCAGATGAGTTAGGCGGGTAAGCATTTGAGTAAGCGATTAGAAATGCCGTCAGAGCCGGGGGCCTTTTTCGGTTTAAGACCTTTAATGAGGTCCTCGACCTCGGTCTGGGTAATAGGGGGTTAGGAATCGGTGGGGGGGAGGGACGCCCTGCGCTCGACTTCCCTGTCGATCGAATTGACATGAGCCGAGTCAACGGGAAGAGAGCTGGGAGTGCACTTGCTCTCGACGTTCTCGGCGAGAAGCTCGGCCTTTTCGCCGTCATCGAAGGCTGGGGCTGCGCGTAAGGGGCGGGTCAGCGGGGAGTTTCCCTTCAAAACGCATAAATCTTTCGCCTTTTATTTCTTGATGGTTTGTTTCCAGTCACGGGGCGTGTACTTAGATTTTTATACAAGTCACGTACTTTGAAATAAATTGTTCTGTTCTATCTTATTGTTCGACCGTTTAAATGTTCTATAAAAAAATCGAATTGAGTTCTGCACATCGGTAAGCTTCATTCTTTTGGTATTGATATAATCTAAACTTTCTTTTTAAAACAAAAAGGGCATGTTAGGGCCCGTTCCTTTTTTAAATTAGTTTTAAAACCATTATGGTGAAATGCTTCGTGCGTATCGATCTGACGTCACCTTGGGCCTCGGAACGATCCTCGCACGCGTCCATGTTATATCAATGTCGATTATGTCACCGCCGTCTGGGAGTGACTCAAACCGCGCCCGATAGCGTGACACCTAAAATAAGTATATAAACGTGGTTTTATTTTCTTATTGTAGATAATACTGGATATTATTTTTAACGCTAAGATATTACTTGGAAACGCTACCTATTTTTATATTCCCACGTCCTTAATGTTCCAAGATAAGCACCTAACTTTTTTTATAAATAAAATATGGAATTCAACCAGACTTTTTATTTTGCCAACTAATCGAGGTTAACTTTTTAAGCATCGATAGAAATCCATGAGCATCAACAATTAGTTATACTTTTTAAATATGAATAACAGGCACAGGCAGATGGCCAATGATTGTATATTTATTTACCTGAATTTGAAAATGGTAGGCGATTATGACAAAAAAATAATTTTTAAACTGTTTTAAACAACGGTTAACATAGGGAACAAATCTAATTCGTATTAAATTCGATGTACTTTGCTAATAAAGCAAATAAGACAAATATAGTAGTTACATAATAGTTTGCAGGGATGTGGTTGGATCATCCAGTGGATGGATTTCATCATCATCAATCAGCCTATCGTAGTCCACTGCTGGACATAGGCCTCTCCTAACACGCGCCATTGCACACGGTCCTCCGCCTTCCGCATCCAGTCTGTCCCAGCGACCTTTTTGAGGTCGTCGGTCCATCTAGCTGGGGGCCGTCCTACCTTACGCTTACCAAGTCGCGGTCTCCACTCTAGGACACGCTTGCTCCATCGGCCGTCGGTCCTCGGTTACCTCGTTACGAATTTTATCCTTCAAAGAGACGCCGAGCATAGCTCGCTCCATAGCCCGCTGTGTGACTTTGAATTTGTGGACTAGCCCCACTGTGAGTGTCCACGTCTCGGCCCCGTAAGTCATAACAGGTAGGACGCATTGGTTAAAGACTTTAGTCTTCAGGCATTGCGGTATAGGCGAAGCGAAAACGTGACGTAGTTTGCCAAATGCTGCCCAACCCAATTGGATCCTGCGGTTGATTTCTTTCTCGATGGATGGATTTACTGACTATCAAAAAGCATAAGCATTCGCAATAGCGCTAAAGACGCCGTAACCCCTCGTTCGCACGGACGCTTTTTTAACGCACGGCGCTCAAGCTCTGTGCAGTGCCTTTCAACAAAATGTACTGTTAGCCATTTATTTCATTCAAGCGCTTTACTAACACGCGTTATAAAGGCAACGTGCGAACATAGGGTAACTATGCCTACGAGTATTAAGGAAAGAGCATAGTTGGAGGTATACTTGGAGAAGACAAGCTCTGAAACCGCACTCGGTGGCGTACTCTAGGGGAGGCCTATGCTGGACAGATTGAGATTGTTAAATAAAAGCTATTATTATTATACTGGTATCTGATTACTCCACTCTAAGGTTTCTCCACCGATCTGCGTTGGGTCTGCGTGGTTCATACTCTATGAACTTATCTCTCTCACCTCGAGTTGTGAGATAAAACTTTTAGCCAACAGTAGACAGCATGCATGAGACAGTAGTCTGCCCGCGACTTGGTCCGTGTTGACTTTAGACTGGAACCTTACATTTTTCCGGGATCGAAATTCTATATGTAAATCCAGGTAATAAATTAAATGTGGGCCAAAGGATATTGTTCTGCGCCCATACATGATTTTCCCTAGAACCTACAGCAATGAAAAAATACTTGGATGATTTGAAATAACCCATAATATTTTTTAAGGTATTTATTATTAAACGGACAAGCGGGGGAATCGCAATATTGCACAATAAGTATTAGATTTTGAGGTTATAATTCAGTAGCCATTAATACGTATGAGCTTATATTGTGTTGACATTCAGTAAAGATGTCGGTCACTTCGATATAAGTACTTACAATACTTTGAAATATTCGTTTTTGATTGCAAATTGTCCGTTAGATACGGATATATGTATATTATATTAATATAATAGATAAATAATGATGGCATGGGTCAAATGTTTGTTGGTTCTGGGGCAATTTTCGACAATATCCTTTTATTCAAATCCGTTCAGCCGTTTTTGCGTGATTGAGTAACGAACATCTAAACATACAAACTTTCACAATTATAATTTTGGTAGAATTATAAAGGCCATGTTTTATCTGAAGGGCAACTCAAAAGTATCCGTAACCGGCGAGCGTGGATGAGATGAACTATGAGAGTGGAGGAAGCCGAGAGGCCTGTCCTGCACGGGTATAGGCGTGATGATATAGATCTACAGATTTATTATACATTATCTATCTATCTATCTATATCATCACGCCGGATCCCTTGCAGAGTGCAGAGTTCCAACAGGTTCTTTCCTTACATACCTCTCTGGCTTCCTCCACTCTCATAGTTCGTCTCATACACGCACGCCGGTTACGGAGACTCCTGACTTGTCCTTCAGATAAGACCCGGTCTATTTGGTCATAGTAAGATAGTCTAGGTCTTCCTCGGTGCCTACATCCTATTATACATTATGTTAGATTTATAAGACGGTATTATTATGGTAAGAGATTTGATGTTTGATTTTCAGCTCAAAATTAAATTGTTGCAAGTTACTTCCCCTGACGTGTACTTGACATGTTTTTGTCTTGCATACTATGATGAAGTCATCTTAAAATACATTTTCAAGTATCTACGTCAGGCCACAATCTAACCTCAACATACAAAGCTAAACTTAGTATGCATAAAGACAATTCGACACGCAAGAGAGCACACGAAGGGAGTTTTAAAATAAATAGTAGACTAGAGTTGCCTGGCCCTAAAATATAAAATCCGGACACAGCTACATTTTACCCGAAAAGCCGGATATATTCTTTAATAGTCTTAACATACTTTTTCAAACCGGACAGTCGGTTTGAGAGCTGGCCACAAATTTGCGCAAATCCGGTCACTTATAAACAGTTTATTAAAACCACACAGTGGGTCTCACCTGACGGGAAACGACAGCGTGGTAGGCCCAGAAAGAGATGCCGAGACGAGCTGGACTTGCATCATAAGGACTGGCATCAGCTTTTACCACACCGTGATAAAGGGAATTAGAGAAAGAAGGCCTTGTAGTGGAACAGTATAGTCTTATAATAATTAAGAACAACTGACATATTTCAAAAGCTATAATGAACAATAAATAATAATCACTTTTATCATCATTGGTATTTACCTTCTGCAATAAGTTACTCTGACGAAAAGCTTAACAAAATGCGAACAGAAATATGTAAATATTTAGCCGGACATGACTGTAAAATGCCAACATGTCCGGCTAAAACCGGACGTCTGGCAATCTTGCTCTCGAATGAACATTAAAGACAGTTTAGTGGTCTAAACGATGGATCATCGGTACGAGTGGTCGTTGGTTTGATTCTTACCAATATTTTAAAATGAACTTTCGTTATTCGGTCTGGCTTATCTAAATATGGGTGGGTAACTGGAAGCGTGCGGTACAAAGCCGGTCTTTATCCGGCAGTGGACGTCCTCCGACTAAGGTTGATGGCAATATATTACATACACTTATCAATAAGTACTTATTGATACAGGTTCTATGTACTGATATTATATTTCTGACGTTAAGTTTAAATTTGTGTCATACGTAAATAATGAGGGCTCTCCAGAAGCTATTCAATACCGTCATTCTCGAGCGCAAAACGCCACAGTCATAGCGCGGAAGTGTGGTGGTGCTCTTCTTCAAAAAGGGTGATAAAACCCTCTTGAAGAATTATAGATTCATCTCACTTCTGAGCCACGTCTATAAACTGTTTTCGAGAGTCATCACGAATAGTCTCGCGCGCAGACTCGATGACTTCCAGCCTCCCGAACAAGCCGGTTTCCGAAAAGGCTTCAGCACCATAGACCACATACATACGCTGTGACAGGTCATACAGAAGACTGAAGAGCACAACCTGCCACTATGCTTAGTGTTTGTCGATTATGAGAAGGTCTTCGATTCGATCGAGATTTGGGCTGTACTGCAGTCTCTCCAGCGGTGCCAAGTAGACTACCGATATATCGAAGTGCTGAAGAGTTTGTACGAAAACGCTACCAAGTCAGTCCGGCTTCTGGACCGAAACTCGAAACCTATTCAACTACAGCGTGGTGTGAGACAGGGAGACGTTATATCTCCGAAACTGGTGTCCACCGCGCTGGAATATGTCTTCAAGCTTCTGGACTGGAGAAGACTAGGTATCAACATCAACGGCGAGTACATCTCTCACCTTCGATTTGCCGATAATATCGTGCTCATGGCTGATACCCTGGAAGACCTCAGTACCAGGCTCGACGACCTCAGTTGTCGATTATATATACCTGGGACACAGAATCCAATTAGGTAGGTCCAACTTCGAGAAAGGTCAATCATCGAATCCAGCTCCGCTGGGCGGCACCGTGATAAAGGGAATTAGAGAAAGAAGGCCTTGTAGTGGAACAGTATAGTCTTATAATAATTAAGAACAACTGACATATTTCAAAAGCTATAATGAACAATAAATAATAATCACTTTTATCATCATTGGTATTTACCTTCTGCAATAAGTTACTCTGACGAAAAGCTTAACAAAATGCGAACAGAAATATGTAAATATTTAGCCGGACATGACTGTAAAATGCCAACATGTCCGGCTAAAACCGGACGTCTGGCAATCTTGCTCTCGAATGAACATTAAAGACAGTTTAGTGGTCTAAACGATGGATCATCGGTACGAGTGGTCGTTGGTTTGATTCTTACCAATATTTTAAAATGAACTTTCGTTATTCGGTCTGGCTTATCTAAATATGGGTGGGTAACTGGAAGCGTGCGGTACAAAGCCGGTCTTTATCTGGCAGTGGACGTCCTCCGACTAAGGTTGATGGCAATATATTACATACACTTATCAATAAGTACTTATTGATACAGGTTCTATGTACTGATATTATATTTCTGACGTTAAGTTTAAATTTGTGTCATACGTAAATAATGAGGGCTCTCCAGAAGCTATTCAATACCGTCATTCTCGAGCGCAAAACGCCACAGTCATAGCGCGGAAGTGTGGTGGTGCTCTTCTTCAAAAAGGGTGATAAAACCCTCTTGAAGAATTATAGATTCATCTCACTTCTGAGCCACGTCTATAAACTGTTTTCGAGAGTCATCACGAATAGTCTCGCGCGCAGACTCGATGACTTCCAGCCTCCCGAACAAGCCGGTTTCCGAAAAGGCTTCAGCACCATAGACCACATACATACGCTGTGACAGGTCATACAGAAGACTGAAGAGCACAACCTGCCACTATGCTTAGTGTTTGTCGATTATGAGAAGGTCTTCGATTCGATCGAGATTTGGGCTGTACTGCAGTCTCTCCAGCGGTGCCAAGTAGACTACCGATATATCGAAGTGCTGAAGAGTTTGTACGAAAACGCTACCAAGTCAGTCCGGCTTCTGGACCGAAACTCGAAACCTATTCAACTACAGCGTGGTGTGAGACAGGGAGACGTTATATCTCCGAAACTGGTGTCCACCGCGCTGGAATATGTCTTCAAGCTTCTGGACTGGAGAAGACTAGGTATCAACATCAACGGCGAGTACATCTCTCACCTTCGATTTGCCGATAATATCGTGCTCATGGCTGATACCCTGGAAGACCTCAGTACCAGGCTCGACGACCTCAGTTGTCGATTATATATACCTGGGACACAGAATCCAATTAGGTAGGTCCAACTTCGAGAAAGGTCAATCATCGAATCCAGCTCCGCTGGGCGGCGTTCGGGAAGCTACGTAACATCTTCTCATCCAAAATTCCGCAGTGTCTCAAGACAAAAGTCTTTGACCAGTGTGTGTTGCTAGTGATGACTTACGGCACTGAGACATGATCGCTTACGATGGGCCTCATAAGAAGGCTCAAGGTTACCCAAAGGGCGATGGAGAGAGCTATGCTCGGAGTTACCCAGCGGAATCGAATCAGAAACGAGGAGATCCGCAGGAGGACCAAAGTCACTGACATAGCACTCAGAATTGCTAAAGTGGCAGTGGGCGGGGCACATCGCTCGTAGAACTGACGGCTGTGGGGCAGAAAGGTTCTCGAGTGGCGACCACGTACCGGAAGACGTGGGCAGGCCCCCTACAAGATGGACCGACGACCTGGTGAAGGTCGTGGGTAGAAGTTGGATGCGTACAGCACAAAGCCGGTCGTTGTGGCGGTCTTTAGGGGAAGCCTTTGTCCTGCAGTGGATGTCTTTCGGCTGAAGAAGAATGCAGCTGGTCTGATGATGGAGTCAGAAGGTGCCTATTCCTGAGCATGTGAGTTCTACCACGTAAGCCCCTCGTGTTTGAGGTTGTTAGATTGGTATAAATGACAAGTACTGTACCACCAGATAGTGTTCAGGGTCTGATACTCAAGCCGAAGGATGGCTAGAGGAACTACCCAACTCCACAATATAACCCCGCCGTGAGGGGCTCGTTGGATTTTTCTTGACGAGTAATTTAGACCTGTATGGTGACTAAAGTCTGATGATGGAGCCGGATTGAATCCATAGGAACTCCTCAACCAAATACGTCTATATCTATCTATCTATATCATTACGCCAGATCCCTTACGGGGTAGGCAGAGAGTACAAAGTTCCAACAGGCTCTTGCCTTACATACCTCTCTGGCTTCCTCTACTCTCATAGTTCGTCTCATACACGCTCGCCGGTTACGGAGACTCCTGACTTGTCCTTCAGATAAGAACCGGTCTATTTGGTCATGGTAATATTTGGTAATGATAGTGTAGGTCTTCCCCTGTACCTACATCCTTCCACTTTCGCATTGTATATCAGTTTTGTCATTCTTTCTTCGGACATTCTTTCTATATAATAATAGTTTAATAATAATAATAGTTTATTTATTCCTCTTCACAAAAGGTACTTACAATCTAAGTCGGGTCTATTTCTTAATGATACAAATATAATAAAATATGCCCGAACCAACGGAGCATACCCTTTCTCATCATCTTTACACCGATACTCGCTTTCATACCTATTTGCTTTCTTACTACGCTGTTGCGAATACGGTCGGTCAGCTTCACTCCGCACATCTTCCGCAGAGCTCGCATTTCCACCGCAATTATCCTTCTTTCATTCTCCTACTTACATACCCAGCTCTCGCTGCCATATAACAGCGTTGGAACAAGCACTCCATTATGTATGGCCAGCTGCGCCTTTCGGCTTAAGTGCCGGCTCCCAAGTAGCTTTCCCATTGCGCCATTCACTCTGTTCCCTGCACTCACTCTTCTCTCTATGTCAGCGGTATATTTTCCATCCTTACTGAATGCGCATCCAAGATATACAAACTCATTCACTTGCTCCAGCACATCGTTCCCAACCACAATCCTTGCATTCGTTCTGGTTTCTTCCCGTTGTTTTATTCCTATAAAAGCTTGCGTTTAAAAAGGCTATTCTATTAGTCTATCTATCTATCTTAATCATCACGCCAAATCCCTCGCGGGGTAGGCAGAGAGTACAGAGTTCCAACAGGTTCTTGTCTTACATACCTCTCTTCTACCTACTAACGTAATATAATCACCTGGGAGGTTTTTTGCTAATTAGTTATTTATATCAATGTTGAACACGCACGGATTTAAATGAACCAATCGGTCCTAAAATAGGTCAACAATATTATACTGAGTATCCAAACAAAAAAAACGTTTAAAATGCAACAAAGAAAACGCAAATCGCGGACTAAAATAATCCGTTCATACCTCGGTAACTGACGTCATCAATGAGGTAAGCGATGACGTAATCAGATGAGTAACAGAAGCAGTTAAATTTGTAACAAATATGTTAAGTGTTAGGTGTTTATATTGGGATAAATACTTCGGCTATAGACTAATATTCTCGACTGCACCGCACTGGGTTCGCTTGGTGGAATGACCTTTTTGTTTTTCTTTTGTGCGTGGTGAAATTCTCATGGACTTCCGACAGCCTCCGGGGAAGCTGGGAGGGCATGTCGGACTCATACCGACTAAAACCCCACGGTGGCCGGCATCGACACTTCGGGGAGGGGCTCGGGGATCTCCGTTAGCAACGCACCGGTGCCCCTCTGTGTCGTGCTCCGAAGAGCCCGCCTTCGGGGGGGAGCCTATGGATCCCACCCCTGCACCTTCGCGGGTGGTGGAGTGACCTAATCTCTATGACCTCAAACCTCAAAGATACCTCGGCTGGCTAACACCCTTAAACTAAGACTTGTCTAGACGGAGCATTGCTAGCGAAAATGGCGCCTAAAAGAACTTTCATAGGGTTGCCACCTTTTATTTGAGCAAATAAAATACATTGGTTTTTAAATGTAGGTAAAAAAGTGCATTGTTTCAAAATAAAGTATTATTTATTTCACTTTACTAATTTGTTTAAATATATATTTTTTTATTACTTTTAGCAATTTTTAATCACTTTTATTACTGCTAAAAAGCTTCACAGCTTCTGTACAGTCTATGATGACTTGAATAGATTGGAGAAATATATTAGTAATTTGTAAGTGTTTATAGTATTTGCCATTTACTTTAAGTTAGTGAGGTTAAATGTAACAATGATTTTTCTTAAATCTAGCTTGCCTTAGATTCGGATTTTAACACCAGACATCAGCCACTTTGCTTTTAATTGCGAATACTCTAGTTAAGTCACTCAGCCGTTATACGTAAAATTGCAATTAATTTTTTTTTGAGTGAAGAAAGAACCTGTTCGAACTCTTTACTCTCTGCTTACCCCGCAGGGGGTCTGGCGTGATGATATAGATAGAATCTTAGAAAAATCAAACTATGCAAAATAAAGTATTTTCGCGTACTTTATAGTTCTCATAAAGTATAAAGTATACTTACCCTAAATAACGTACAATACTCTATAATAAATACCGGGTGGCAACCCTAGTTACGCACTATGTGTGCGTGACGCCAGTGTTCGGGACATATAATATTTCAGAATACGGGCGACGACGACGACGTAGTAGTAGATCCCCTCCCATAGCCGGCGGTTGACCGGTGCACTTAGTAGTGCACCCGTCCCCCTACAGCGACTGTCCCAACCGAGGGCGCCCTCGAGTATGTCGCGTCGCCTCTTGCCCTTCTGGCTGGCTAGAGCGTAGTGGTTGCACGCTCGCCTTTAAGTCCGGTGAAGCTGTAAAGGCCTCGCGGCCAACAGCGTACATCATTCACACACACACGCCAGTGTTCGAGTTTTTAAGAATTTGTTCAAAAGCTGTCAATGTGTGCGTGCGCGTGCGTGTTTGTTACTATAATTTATCTACCCGTCTAAATTTCATGCCGTTCCGCACACGATTTGCCATCTAGACAAGTAATTCTTCTAAGTTTACACGCTTACACTGCTTACGAAAGCCTTATTACAGATTTCGTATAATACAGCCCATATAACTCTTAAAATAAATAATATAATATTAGCTCTGTTAATAAATTATTACACTGTTGGGCACGGGCCTCCTCTCAACCTGAGAGGGTGTTAGGCCATAGTCCACCACGCTGGCCCAGTGCGGGTTAGCGAACTTCAAACACCTTCGAAAAACTCTTAGGCATGCAGGTTTCCTCACGATGTTTTCCTTCACCGTTAAGGCAAATGATAGTTAATTTTTAATACGGATATGCTTTCGAAAAGACAGAGGTGCGTGCCTAGGTTTGAACACGAGACCTCTGACTGCAGTCCAACGGTATAATCACTAGGCTATCACTGCTATAACTCCTACTTGGGCCCAAATTGTACAGCCCACGGCTGTAGATTGGCTGCTGTCTAAGGCAAATTATTTGCTTCTATGGTATAAATGTCGAATGGCTAGTAACAGCATTACGTAAACCGGATTCTAACTATACATATATGGTCATAATCTAATCTTTTTTCGAAGCAAAAATACATTGCATGACGAGATGACAAGATTATCTCTGGCGCGCAGAGATAAACAACGGTTACATTTTTATAATATATTTTTGTAACTCTGAAACCGGTGAGCGCATATGAGCCGAACTATCAGAGTCAAGGAAGGCAGAGAGAACTGTTAGGAAAGAACCTGTTGGAACTCTGTATTCTTTGCTTAACCTGCAAAGAATCAGCCGTGATGATATAGATAGTAGTGGTAATTAAAGTATGGTTATATGTGACCCGTCTGCGATCATATTCCGAAACCCAGGTGCTTACTGTGCGACAACTTTTCATATTGCGTATTATCTTACGTCGACATTCTACGTTCCTCCTCGATTCAAGCATCCTTCAGAGGCGCCGCGGTCGGCGGGTCTGTGATACCGTTCAATTTCGCACCGCATTTGCAAGTCGCCAGTACCCAATCCTAAGTGCACGCCTTTATAATACAATTAATCGATTGATATGTATATACACACTAACCAAATTCAACATAGAAATCAAGCTTACTGAATGGTTGCAGAAATTGTCATACGATTATACGGAAAGCATTTTAAACACTCCATCATAAATGCTCCAAACACTGTTACGTACATTGAGCTACAAGAATCGTGAAGTTGTCATATTTTTCTCATGGGAGGAACAATGGCTCCTGAGATACAAGTATTTTTTACTTAGTTCAGGAGTCAGTTGTTTTAGTATTATGATTACTGTTTTGTACAACTTAGGTTCTATATGTCTGACTTATGTAACATGATAATTGTACAATAAATAAATATTATTATTATATTTTTTTTTATAAAACGCATCCTCACATTAGGATTTATTCCTGTGTCGTGGGTGCGTTTACAAACATGAAAATTCACATACACAAATACACAGACCGGAACAAATCGAACTCGCGAGTATTAGACACACTTAACCTCTTAACTATTGTGCTAAATCGTCCGTCAATCGTATTACTTAAAGAAAGGAAGTAGAATTAACCCGCTGATACTGATTTTGGTGTACTTTCGGTTAAATTTAATACCGAGTGCTAATGCCGCCATCTATCGGTTGACTAAACGAACTGCAACTATAATGGACACATTTATCCTAAACATACGTTTCTTATTAAATCCGTTAATACGGATTACCCGTAGTCCTTCTGTTTAGAAGGAAGTTAATGGTTTCTTTCCGCATAACCTCCTGACCAGCCTAAAAATAGGCCTTATATTTAACTTACTAATAAAGCAATCTCAACAGATTTATCATCTGTATTATATTTAACCAAGTCTTTTTGTGTGTGTGTGTGAATGATCTACGCTGTTGGCCGCGGGGCTTTTACAGTTTCACCGGACAAGAGGGCGATCGTGCAACCACTACGCTCGCCAGAAGGGCAAGGGGGCAATTAGCTTAAGGGCGCCTCAAGGAGGAACGACCACGGCTTGGGCAGTTGCTATGGAGCAGGGCATATACTAGGTGTCTCGCCGTGGTGCTCTGCACCGGCCGCCGGGCAAGAGATTCTTCGAGCTTGCCGGCGAGGTCGGTGTCTGATCCTGTGTGCGGTATCTGTATCCGAAAGAAGGGATGTAAGGGCATCGGGAGGGTAACAACCAAGTCCTTTGTGTATTCAACATGTTTTACGGTGCGCGACGCCTAAGAGGTAGGACTTAACGCAAATTTCGCGGGAAACCTCAAAACGGCAAATATAAATATATTAATACACTCCACTAGGAAAGCGAAATGGTCACGATATAAAAATCGATGATACCAATATTATGTTTTGACTTATGTGTGAATTATTATACTTAACTCAAAATATCTTTCCATCTGGCTATGAGAGTGGAGGAAGCCAGAGAGGTATGTAAGGAAAGAACCTGTTGGAACTCTGTACTCTCTGCCTACCCCGCAAGGGATCTGTCGTGATGATATAGATAGATCTGGCTCAAAATCATGTGTATATTAATAATAACTATATTATTATTTAGTCGATATCGAAACATTTGTAACAACATCGTACAGTCAGCAGAAAAATAAACATTTTTTAATATGAAAATTAGAAAGAATTGTTTAAGAAATTAAAAATTAGAATTAAAATTTAATTTAATTAGTGAATTATTTAAAATTGCAGTACTTTTATTCAACACTAGTATATTGAATATTTTAATACCGTTTTATTTAACTATAGCCGTAATGTGTCACTGCTTGCTTACAAATCTGAAGAGGAATTAAGTATCTAAAATCATTTTGGAATGAAGTCGAAAAAATGTATAGAATAACTTTGGGGTTCAGTGGCATAAATATTTAATAGTTATCAATAACAAGGATAAAATTCGTAACGAGGTAATCCGACAAAGAACCAGAGTAACCGACATAGCTCGCAAACTCAGTAAGCTAAAGTGGCAATGGGCTGGTCACATCAGCAGAAGGACCGACGGCCGATGGAGCAAGCGTGTCCTAGAGTGGAGACCACGACTTGGTAAGCGTAAGGTAGGACGGCCCCCAGCTAGATGGACCGACGACCTCAAAAAGGTCGCTGGGACAGACTGGATGCGGAAGGCGGAGGACTGTGTGCAATGGCGCGTGTTAGGAGAGGCCTATGTCCAGCAGTGGACTGCGATAGGCTGATTGATTGATTTGATTTTGAATAACAATGCTCATTTTGTTTACATTGAGCTCACTTATACGGCAATGAGCAGGGGAATGGACAAGAAACTGGGCAGTATGTATTTTAAACCGTGTTTATATACTCGCGCTATTAGGTTCCATTCATAAATAAGAAGTAAATAGGCATCATTTGACGGACGATTTGGCGTAGTGGTTAAGAGCTTAAGCCACTACGCCCACTGGGTCGAATAGTCGCGGTTTCGATTTCCGAACGGGACAAATCTTTCAAATTCAAATTGATTTATTTGCGAATACAGGTGTACAGAGATTTTATATTATGAGAGTGTTCTCTTTGTAAGACCCATTATTTGGTTGTGAAATCTTTGTATGACCCATTATTTGTTTGTGAAATCTTTGTATGACCCATTAATTGTTTCGGTCTGGGTATTTGTGTTTGTGAATTTTCATGTTTGTAAACGCACCCACGACACAGGAATAAATCCTCGTGTAAAGATTCGTTTGTATAATTGAAAAAAAAAATATAAAACACACCGTCACGCCTATATTCCCAAAGCGGGGGTGGCATACGTGTACTGAGTACACCCACTAATAGGGGGCGAGCCTATTGCCATATTCCGGGCACAATTCCAGACTCCGGATCCGTACTGGGAAGTTTTCGTTAGAAAAACTACACTTGTCCGACCTAGGATTTGAAGCCAGGACCTCGTGATCACAAACCGACGCGCTTTGCCACTAGACCAACGAGGCAGTCAAATATCTTAGTGTTTATACCGCAAACCGTAATAATTAGAAGTGATTTCGTCCGAAACCACTGTGGTCACTGCCATACATGCACAGTTTGAAACAAATAGTCATCAGAAGTCTCATGGCATCACAACATTATGGCTGTAAAAATACTTTCCAGTGAATTGTAATGCCTTATAACTACAGTTATAATTCTTGAAACGCTGTTGAATGGGTTAGTTGTCCCATGGCACGAATTTATATTTAATAATTTATATTTAAAAAAATATCTTATTTCGAGGAGATCCGCAGGAGGACGAAAGTCACAGACATAGCACTCAGAATTGCTAAACTTAAGTGGCAGTGGGCGGGGCACATCGCTCGTAGAACTGACGGCCGTTGGGGCAGAAAGGTTCTCGAATGGCGACCACGTACCGGAAGACGTGGAGTGGGTAGGCCCCCTACAAGATGGACAGATGACCTGGTGAAGGTCGCGGGTAGAAGTTGGATGCGTACAGCACAAAGCCGGCCGTTGTGGCGGTCTTTGGGCGAGGCCTTTGTCCTGCAGTGGACGTCTTTCGGCTGAAGAAGAAGAATCGACTACTATTTTTTTTCATTTTTAAAGGTCGAAATCGCCACGATTTCGACCATTATATATATATAATACACCGTCACGCCTATATTCCCCAGAGGGGGTGGCAGAGGTGTACTGAGTACACCCACGTTTCGCCGACGATGTTAGGTCCCATGTAATAGGGGGCGAGCCTATTGTCATATACCGGGCACAATTCCAGACTCCGGACTCATACTGGGATTTTTCGTTAGAAAAACTACATTTGTCCGACCTAGGATTTGAACCCAGGACCTCGTGATCACAAAGCGATGCGCTTTGCCACCAGACCAACGAGGCAGTCAGTATAGAGGCATCGAGGCAGTATATATATATATATATATATATATATATATATATTATTAGTCATATCTCAGTCGTATAAATGATTTTGTATAATATAAAAATGTATGTATCTATACAGAAAATGATGCAAAAAAATGCATGGAGAATTAAACAAAACAGACATGGGCGCTGAGTTTCTCGCCGGATCTTCTCAATGGAGGCCGCGTTCCGATCCGATGCTAGATTACTAAGTTAAAACAAAACGTAAATATAAATTTACTCGCACAATTCGTGCGAGTAAAATTCGTGCGAATGGACAACTAACCCATCCAACAGCGTAAACTTTCAAAAACTGTAACATTTTCTTGTTTTTGATTTGACATTTGTTATTTACGTCATTGGCAACATCGTTATGTTATAATGTGTTATATGGATTCATGCTCATAGACAATATATATCGACGGTCAATACTAATGTATCGACCATCGATAAATATGTAATTGTTTACTAAAAATATAATTGTATTTATTTAGGTATTAATTTATGTGCATTGTATTACTTGCATTATTTAATATCGTTTCTACCTTCTTCTGAGATGAGTGCTGTCTTATTTATGTTACTTTCTTCTGCATACATATTTATTTATTACCTTTATATTTAATATATATGTGTATGTATTTTGTTACCCGTGACACCACCCACAAAGGTTCTGCCAGAATACCAGCGCTGCACTATAACCATAGTGCAGCAATATGCTAAGGCAGAGTCCTATTTGGCCCTACACAACTTGTGCCGTACTTTATATAACTGCCTATTTACTCTGTTCTGTCTGGAGTGTGTTGGTCAAATAAATGTTTCTTTCTTTCTTTCTAAATATGACCATTTGTAAATATAGGGCTTATGCAAAATAAACTGTTTGAGTTTGATGTCTATTGTTGTTACGCCTTGAATTATTACTAGTTATATAAATCCGTTTTTGACTGGTTATTACAATAACTATACATCTTTTGTCATGTTCTGATACCTGATATATCACACCAATATATCACCGTCAGTTTTTACAGAAGACTTACTTGTTTATCGACAAAAACGCATAATATTCTATCGCGTGAATGAATGATGGACAATGCGCCTTCATTTTACGTTTCAATAATTCCAACTATGTTATCAAATGCGGGCCGTGGATAAAGACGGATGGCTCGGTCCAGTGGCTAACTTGAGTCGCTCTGCCTAATGATTCAAGTAGTGGTGGGTTCGATCCCCACACGGGATAAATGTTTCTGTGACTCACAAACATTTGTTCCGGTCTGGCTGTTTATGTATATAATCTATCTATATCATCACGCCAGATCCCTTGTGGGGTAGGCAGAGAGTACAGAGTTCCAACAGGTTCTTTCCTTACAGACCTCTCTGGCTTCCTCGACTCTCATAGTTCGTCTCGTCACGGAGCCTCTTGACTTGTCCTTCAGATAAGACTCGGTCTATAAGTCATATTATTGAACGATATGATTTCCAAATCGTTTAATTATCCCTATCTATTTCTATCTATATCATCCTTCCGTACATACCTTTCTCTGCTCTCAAATTCGTTAATATTATGGTATTATTATTTGATTCAATTACTGGCTTTATATAGCGTCAAGATCATTAGGGCATGCTTTGTTCTACGGACTAACGACCTCTGGTCATCCTGCCGTGAATCAGCGTATTACCATTCCAACTGATATCTTATCAGTGCAGTGTCAAACTTGTTGTACTGGGCAATGCTGTTTGTGTTATAATACAATATTTCTAGACATTTATCTAGGTAGGTGCGTTTCGTGCGATAGATGATACTTAGACGTATTACTAACATTGAGTTTAATTAATTCATATTAGCCCTGTTAAGAAACTGTCCCACTGGAGGACAATTTGCGAGGAGGCCCGTGCGTTGAGCACGGGCCTCCCAAACTGAGAGGGCTTAGGCCATAATCCACCACGCTAGCCCAGTGCGAGTTGGCGAACTTCACCCATCTTCGAGAAACTCTTAGGCATGCAGGTTTCCTCACGATGTTTTCCTTCGCCGTTAAAGCAAGTGATAATTAATTTTTAATACGCACATGCTTTCGATAAGACAGATGAGCGTGCCTGGGTTTGAGACTTCTGACTTTGCAGTCCATCGGTCTTACCACTAGGCTATCACTCATATGTGTGAGTCTAATACTACGTACTAAAGAACACACCTTAAAGAGCTACCGCGATAAAAACTTGTGTTGCACCCCATGTACTTCAAGAAGTATAGGGATTAGAGACTTAATATTTCGAAATATGATTTTTGACTGTGTGTTTTAGAATCTGGTAAAAGGAATCCACGATTAAACGAAATTCTATCTATAACATCACGCCAGATCCCTTGCGTGGTAGGCAGAGAGTACCAACAGGTTCTTTCCTTACATATCTCTCTGGCTTCCTCCACTCTCATAGTTCGTCTTATACACGCTCGCCGGTTACGGAGACTCTTGACTAGACCTTCAGATAAGACTCGGTCTATTTGGTCATGGTAAGATAGTCTAGGTATTCCCCGGTACCTAAATACTTCCACTTTCGCATTGTATATCTGTTTTGTCATTCTTTCTTCGGACATTCTTTCTTGCTTTCTTACTACGCTGTTGCGAATACCGTCGGTCAGCTCAGAAAATAATTACAGCAAAGTTCTTGTAAAGCAGTCCTTTATTCAATAGCGTAGTTTTTTTTGGGAATGATAAAACTTTGTTTCTGCAGATACGTCGTTTACTTTCGAGCACGCGCTCAATATAACCGTCCCTTGTTATTCATTTGTAAAGTTATTGCATTAATGTCACTTTTCCGGTGAATAAGTGGTCGATCGCGGTAGGCCCTTATGTATTTTTTTTCTTGTAAACGACCATGCCAGTAAACCCTTCGGTCATCTAGCTATGCTATATTTTTTTGTTTGAAATAGCTTCTTATAGTAAGTATGCACTATAATAACTCAATGATTAATACCGGCGTCATTGCTTTACCTAACGATGATATTTTATCACGCGAGCAAAACCGAGGGCAATAGTTAGTGTATAAATAATCGTAGGTTACACATCGATATTAGCTGTTTATATGAGTTTTGTGTAGCAGGGTTGCCAGTAGAGACAACTGACATATTTAAATATTATTGTAGAAAATAATAAAACAAGCAAGCAGAACTTTGTGTCACTTTGATTTACCATGATTAGAAAAGATTTGTTTTTCTTTTAAAAAACGTAGCCACACTCTAGGATATACTCCTGTGTCGTGGGTGCGTTTACAAACATGAAAATTCACATACACAAATACCCAGATCGGAACAAATCATTGTGAATCACACAAAGATTTGTCCCGTGCGGGAATCGAACCCGCGACTATTAGACACAGTGGGCGGAGCAGCTTAAGGTCTTAACCATTGCGCTAAATCGTCTGTCAGATAATAATAATTATATATAATATTTTTATTAATTGTTATAAAATATACGAAGATCAGTTTCAAGAGAAAAAATAAAACTATGGCGGTAAATTTTAAATCTGGGAACTAAAGTAAAATATGGATTTGTAAAACGTTATAAGTAGCCAGTTCGTACATACACACAAATATGCTATAATATAATATTTAAATTCTTATTTTTGTATCCAAACGCAATCTGCTACACAAATAAAATACATAAGAAAACCATAATACTAGACATTTATTTTGTATTCAATTTTACGACCTGGCAACCCTGCCATGGAGTTGTGTGAGTCACTCGCAACATCGTGCGTTCGCGCCACTTTGCGCGGCGCGTATCTATTTTTCTTCTTACGTCACCCATGACGAATGTAACAGGCCGGAAATATTATTTTTTTTGTATTAACAACACGATAAATATATAGGGCTTTGATTTTTAACGTGAAACGTCTATACATTGGAACATATGGGTACCAGAGGGCCTAGACAAGTTGCAAGCGTTTTGTTTCTATTCTCTTGTCGCAATCGATAGCGCATTGTTTTGACCACGTGACTTTTCGTTGCAAAATGTCATTCCCTTATATTTTTCCGCTTTCTATTAGCGTTAACGACTGTAGATTGTCAACTTGGCTATAGGCGCAGGTCAGAAAAGTGGACCGTAACGAAAAAGTCTATATAGTCTTATATTAATAATTACAAAACTATTAGTCTAAGAAACATGAATTCTATGTCATTATTTAGTTTATATACGGTCCGATGGAGTGTTGTGTGAGGCACAGGGAGGTTTCAGGTCTGGAAGAGGATGTTTGGATCAAGTTTTCTCCCTCCGCAACATCGTAGAAAAGCATCTGGCAGTAGGCCGGAAGGTTTTCTGCGGTTTTGTGGACTTGGAGAAGGCGTTTGATAGAGTCGTGCGAAAGAGACTTTGGGACATTTTGCCAGAGTATGGTATAAACGGCACCCTGTTGCGAGCCGTCCAGTCCACCTACGTGGACAGCAAGGCATGCGTACGGGTGGGTGGTAACATGACACCTTGGTTTGACGTTAAAATCGGCGTCAAGCAGGGTTGCGTGTTGTCCGCTAGACTGTTTATAGTGTATCTGGATAAAAGTCTTCAAAGACTGAATGCGATGACTGAAGGGGTAAAAATGGGTGAAATAGTGATAAACCACCTATTGTATGCAGATGACGCGGTTTTGATAGCGCCAACAGCCACTGATCTGCAAACACTAGTCACAGTTATGAGAGACGACTGCATGAACAATGGCTTACATTTGAATGTGAAGAAAACCAAAATTATGGTTTTTGAACGGGAAGAAACCAGAACGAATGCAAGGATTGTGGTTGGTAACGATGTGCTGGAGCAAGTGAATGAGTTTGGATATCTTGGATGCGCTTTCAGTAAGGATGGGAAATACACCGCTGATATAGAGAGAAGAGTGAATGCAGGTAATAGAGTGAATGGTGCGATGGGAAGGCTACTTGGGAGCCGGCACTTAAGCCAAAAGGCGCAGCTGGCCATGCATAACGGAGTGCTTGTCCCAACGCTGTTATATGGCAGTGAGAGTTGGGTATGTAAGAAGGAGAACGAAAGCAGGATAAATGCGGTCGAAATGCGATCTCTGCGGAAGATGTGCGGAGTCACGCTGACCGACCGTATTCGCAACAGCGTAGTAAGAAAGTAGGTATGAAAAATAGTATCGACAACATACACATAACATATTTACACAATACAACATTTACATAATGGTACATTGTTTGTTCTGTTTTTTCAATTATGAACTCATAAAGCTTTATGCATATATCGAAGAAATAAAAAATACACATGTTGATAACGTTGAAAATGAGTTTACGATAAAAATAATGAATTTTCCAATCGCTGGTGCATAATTTGATAACAGTTTTAAAAAGTTTATTTTGGTAACACTGACACTGACTCAACGAATGGTCGGCATACTCAATCTAATGTTGGAATGAGTGTATTAGTCACTCACTTTTGGTACCTGTAGTATTTTTCACATAAGATGGGTAGTGACAGTTCTAAGCGCTAAACGAAATTAATATTTAATTCAATGGAATTAAGGCATAAAATCATAAGTATAGAAACGGGCCATGTCTCTTATTGCCACCGAATAAAGGATAATTTTCTTTGATACTTACAACTTTTACAGTAGGGTAAAGTCATGATAATATATAACTCAATGTACTTACCGAAATATTGCTTACAGTTGCACAAGGATATTTTAGTCGCGGCCAAAATCGAAAGTAACGCTGTTATCAAGAGAAATGTCAATGTTATGACAATCGCAGAGTTACCGTTTGCTAATAAAAACCGTGCGGACCCACCTGTTGAAATATTTCCCTGAAAGTAGGAAAATTTTACTAAATGATAACCCTAATTTCACACCAACGCCCCCTGTCAATGTCATCCAAGGGCCAAAATCATAGAGGTACTCAAAGCATAGAGGGAGCATTAAAAAGATTATATAACTGCACTGCTTACACTCATGTCATGTCAGTTATAAGAAAGGGGACAAATCTATCGTAATCAGTTACACTCTTGTACACTTTATTTTGACATTAATTATTTCTTGAAAACAAATAAAAAGTCATCAAGAACACAGTGTCTAGACAAACAAATATTAGCCGATAAATTTGCGTGGAGCCTACGTCAAAATGATAACCCATAATATTGTGAATAAAAAAGAAGGACGAACCATGTAGTAACTAAGATTTTTAAATTGGTTACTTAAATGGTATCAAGTGTCCACAAAAAGTGTACAGCTGAACTGGGTTTATAATCCCTCTATGCTTTTAAGTCATGTCTCTATGGCCAAAATATCCTAGTAACAGTATAATTTAATGTAATAAGTCGTCATTTAATTTTATCGGGCTCATAGATATCGATACTATATATATGGATTATGCCGACTCTGCTCTATAGTTTGAATGAGAGTTAAAGAAGAAGAAGAAGAGTATCGGGAGATCGGGCTACTGTCAATAAAGACTCTCATTCAAACAATAGAGCAGTGTCGGCATAATCATACTCATATAGCAGAGTGTAATTATACGTTGTTTAAAAAAAAACTTACAACACTTGAATTTTGGTGGAAATTATTTTTTGAACATTTTTAAATAATTGACATGTGTATTGTGTTACATAAAATGTATCAGTAAATTTCCTTTTGGTGATTACCATTTAACGATGTTCCTACGCACATTTTTAGTGTGTGTAAAAAACAGTTTGCTTGTATATACTTTTTTTTATTTAAACATGTCTAGTAATAAAAAAGAAAGTTAATTTTGTAAATGTGTCTGCTACATAAATATGATGTTTATTTTACTATTTTTAGTTACTACCATAAATTTAATTAAATTGAGTCCGTTGCACTCATAACAAAATAGGTAGATGCTGTCAAAAAGAACGTCCCTCAGGAAATGGCGGGAATGTAGGTCGATTGGCGGGAGAATTTAAAATTAGAACGCGGATCTCCGACCGCCGTGCTAATCCGTTCTCGATTACTATTCTCATTTAGATGTTTAGGTTTTAAATTATTAAAAATATTGGCAAATGACTGCCAAGTTGGTAAATATTGTATGTACGTCGCATCAGTATGGGTGTGGTTAGCGTTAGTTAGTGACTAAGTTAAATGGCTACCTAGCTTAATAAAATTAATATTGAATGGCTAAACGTCGTTTAGTTAGGTACCCAAGTACCCAACGGATTAAAAAATTTAGCTAAGCGATGTGCGGCACAATATCAATGCCATCTGGTTAAAGCCATATATATATATATAGCCATTCATATGAACTGTCAATCTGAATAACATTATTTTTTACCAAAACGACTGCTGACTGACCTACTTTGTAAAAAATATTGTTTTATTTGATTATCAGAAGTTTATATTTATGTGCTTAAATACAGGTGTCCGTGTCTTATCTGATAGGCACGTCAAGAGTCTACGTAACCGGCGAGCGGGTATGAGTGTGAAGGAATGTCGGCGAACTGCGATAATGGCGAACTATGAGAGTGAAGAAAGCGAGAGAGGTCTATAAAGAAAAAATCTGAAAGATATTTTTTTAATCTTACCTATGTCTTAAATACGGCCATATCTGTCAAACAGTCTCTCAGAAGTCAGAGCAAAGACTAAATCCTTGCTCTGAGAAAAAACTTGCGTTATAATTCAGAGCGGAGAGCATGCTCTTGGGAAAAAAAAATTATATAATTCATACTTAAAATGTATAACAGAAACGCGGGGAACTAAAGTTTTAAAGTTATAAGACAGTTCAGGACGTTCGAAGAAGTATACGATCGAGGAATAGGACATAAACGATTGACTAGACGCTCCACTAATAAGACGTAATTGACCTGAGCAGTTTATTGTAGATTCGGATAGGTAAACAACGACTCGCCTGAACACTAAACATGGCAAAAGTGCCCCACTGTTCGGATTCGATCAGTTGTGTTTGAAATACAAAGATGCAAATCTCAATATGCTTCATTTGGAACATTTGAATCTTTGAATAATATCAACCAACCCATAGATTCGAGTACCGATCCGATCTGATCATATCGCGTCGCGTATTCGTTTTTTCTGTAATCGCCGATTTCAATATTCAACTGAAGAATAGATTTGCTTACTGTCAGTAGAATTTTGACAGATTTTCCATACAACAGGTAGACAAATCTATCCATGAATATAGGAACCGGCCGTATGGCGGTAAGTTTAGTGATTGTAAGATCGAGATGCAGATTCAGATTGGAATGAAGCATTTTGTTTTAATATTTTATTTAATTACTAGGTAAAGTGCGACAAAGATCTTTTGGCCCATGGATGACATTGCCAGAGGCGTAGGTGTGGAATTAGGGTTATCATTTATAATTTTCTTACTTCCAGGGAAATATTTCAATAGGTGAATCCGCACGGTCCTATCATCTCAGCCTATACTTGTCCACTGCTGAAGATAGGCCTCCCCAATCGCTTTCCAGCGTAACCGGTCCGACGCCACCTGCATCCAACGACTTCCTGCGATTTCCGCACGGTTACTAACGACTGCCTCGTTGGTCTGGTGGCAAAGCGCATCGCTTTGTGATCACGAGGTCCTGGGTTCAAATCCTAGGTCGGACAAATGTAGTTTTTCTAACGAAAAATTCCCAGTACGAGTCCGGAGTCTGGAATTGTGCCTAGTATATATGGCAATAGGCTCGCCCCCTATTACAGGGGACCTAACAACGTCGGCGAAACGAAAGTGTACTCAGTACACCCCTGCCACCCCCTCTGGGGAATATAGGCGTGACGGTGTCTTTTTTTTTACTAATTAAAAGGAAGAACTTGGGTAAATTTCATAGCAAACGGCAACTCTGCGACTGTCATGAAGTGACCGCGACCACATTTAGCCCGCGAGCCACTAGATCCTTGTATGACTTTATACATTTGTTTTAGTACAACTGTTTTGTATCCTGTAGTACTCATTCATGTTTTATATCACTGCATCGTTTCAGCAAAGATCACAACAATTATTTACGGTAGAGCTACAAAACTCACTCCATATATATCTTTTACAAGTACTTACTCAAGATCTCCATTCCGATCTCGGTGTCGAACCTATTCGCGCCTTTATTAAAAAGGCGACAACCCAATATTTTGCGAACGCGTCCAACCATAGTAATCCGCTAATAGTAGCCGCCGCCGACTACGAAATCAACTTCCCTCCTATCAACCGCTACCGCCGTCCGCGGCATGTTCTCACCCACCCTCCCGATGCCCTTACACCCCTTCTTTCGGATACAGACACCGCACACCGGATCAGACACCGACCTCGCCGGCGAGGTCGAAGAATCCCTTGCCCGCCGGCCGGTGCAGAGCACCACGTCGAGGCACCTAGTATACGACTTCCCCCATAGCGACTGCCCAAGCTGAGGCCATTCCTCCTTGAGGCGCCCTTGAGCTAGTTGCCCCTTGCCCTTCTGGCTCGAGCGTAGTGGTTGCACGCTCGCCCTCTTGTCCGGTGAAGCTGTAAAGGCCCCGCGGCCAACAGCGTAGATCATTCACACACACACAAAAACACTTACTCAAGTCCACGCGCGTCTATTTTTAATCGCAGAAATCAGCTATGTACTTGAAATCTTCGACATTGATCGACGAGTGCGTGAAATGGACAGGTTTTTATATGCATTCACAATTTGTACAGACTGCCAATAACCTGTGTCATTTGGCAGCAGCTGCTATGTGTTGGCGTTATGCCAGGACGATGCCATTGTCATAGTAAGTCTTATTACCTCCCTGTCTGTTAATGATAAGGGATTGTGAGGAAACCCCTAGAGACTTTCTGGAACCTCAGGGTTTTTCGAATCTGCGATTTGCTAGGTTTTTAAGACCTGTGGAGTTTCTGCGCTTTGTAAGGTCTCAGGAAGCTGTAGGGTTTCTGGGAACTGTGGGGTTTCTAGGATCTGTCAAGTGTATTAGTACTGTGGGGTGTCTGAAAGCATACAAGGTAGGTCAAGTAATAAATATACTTGAATTTGAAGGCTTTGACCAATTTAATTTTGAGAAAATATATTTTCTTCATCGTCACTATGTAGTTATATAACTATGTAGTAAATACTACAACTAATAAGGTCCTTAGAAAATTAGTAAATAAATAATAAAAGCCCTGTTAAGAAACTGACCCACCGTTGGACACGGGACTCTCAAACTTAAAGGGGTTTATGCCATAGTTCACCATGCTGGCCCAGAGCGGGATGGGGAACTTTACACACCTTCGAGTAACTCTTAGACATGCAGGTTTCCTCACGATGCCTTAGAAAATGAAAGAATGGTAACATCTAATTGTTATATTAGAAACATTTAACAAAATGGACGCCTTTTTCCATGACAATTACTGACAAATAACACGGCACCTGAACGCGCTAGATAGACATATGTGATCCCATTCTGTTTATTTTTGAGCCGAACAACATTTTTACAGGAACAAGACGACAATTTAATTTAATTTGTAAGGCGCAGAGCATGTTATTTCGTATGACATTTACAGAGTGATTACTCGAGTAAACGTAAAACATTGAAAGTCGTTTTAGTGGCTTCAATCTTGAGCGCAGTCGCGGCTTTCCGGTTTACTTAATATATTTTATGGTTTATAATCGAATAATTAGATTACAAAGTAAATATTTTGGCTTACCCAATGACGAATAAAATATATGATAGATACGTCATTGAGATCACCACGTCCAACTGTCGCCATTTTAAATTTCGAATTTTTTAAAACACGCTGACAATTCATTCGCCATGGATTCTCAGACAAAATTGCGTTTAATTAAAAGACAATGGCCTAAGAATTTTTGGGAGTATACACAAACGCTTTAACTAAAATCGGTGTAGTCCTCGTATACCAATTACTACTTTATTAATACGCAATAGAGTCGAATTCACAATCAATATTTCTGCTGCTTGTAACATTTTGATACTCAAATACGTCAATTTAATCTAAATAATTTGTTTCTATTTGCACAGATAGAATGTAAAATGCAATTTTCCTATCTATTTTAATTCGTTCGTTGTTTCCTAGGTTTATCGTTAGTGTTTATTTCAAAACTAGTTTTAGCTCAAGCAAAAAATTAAAGGTAATTAATAATTTAGAAAGGTAAGATAATAAAAAACAAAAAAAGCAAGACACAGGTTCGACAAAAATAAACTTAACATCGGGAGTTTTGGCGGGAAGTCGAAGAGTGATGTTGTCAATTTGTTTTAATTTCCAAAACTTGTGTTATTTTGACTAATAATGTGTAATGTTGGTGGAATATTAACCATTATGTGTTCTTATATGTGCATGAGTGAAGGTAATTGTAACAAAGTGATAAAACGTGCCTTTTCGACTTCCCTCAAAGCCGTTGCAATTGGTATGTAAAGTATCCACCGCTTTACTATCCAGGGTGGGGTACTTCATTAATTTCATTGTCATCCTTTTACATCAAATTCATCGGGGAGTTGAATTCATTTAAACAAACACGATTATATATTTCACTGGACACTGGCAAAATACACTTATAATTAGTGTGAAGCCATAACTTGAAGAAGAAGAAGAAGAACTTAACATCTCCTGTGTTAATTTAAAATACGCAAATTTAAATGTTACTAGTGGTCGCCCATTGGTCGATATTCGACCTACTCTCTCATCGTTTGCTGGTTATGTTTGACATTCAGTAAGACTTGTAGACAAATAATATTAAAAACACAAAATATTAATCTATTCTCAATTTGACCACAGACTTTAACAATAAACAAAAGCGTGCGTGTGTGTGTGTGTGTCAAATACATGGTAGCGTGTGTACTGTGTAATGTTTTTTTTATTGATTTAATGTGTTTTTATGCATAATTAAAAAAAAAAATTAGCATTCTGCACTCCTTCCCTATATAAACTATAAGTGTGGGAAATTTCATACTCCTCCGTCCGCGCAATTTTCGTAAAAAGGGGTACAAAGTTTTTGCTTCACGTATTAATATAATGGTACCACTTATGACTGCTATTATTAGCTATTTTTGTTTTGGCAGTTGCGTTTACATTATGCCATTGTTCAAAGTTAGGGAAACGAAGGGAAAAAAAAGGAATGGTAACAAGGAAATTTGGAAAGATGTATCAGGAAAGTTGAAAAGGAAGGATATTATTATATGTGGATGTTGTTGTGTAGGATGAACATATTAATGGTAGAATAAATATCAATTTTATTAAAGGACAATAGAGAAGGAATGGAGAATGGACAACGAATTTTAAGGTGAAGCTGTGAATAAAAGAAAGAAGAGTCATTCAGGGGACAAGCAAAAAATATATGGTTTAAATCTCCAACTCCGCCGCAACCACAAAGGTCTGAACAGACTATACCGAGCCTCGCTAAATGTTCTGGTGTACAAACGTGACCTAAACGCATTTATTATAAGCTTTTATTTAACTTGCAATGTTCGTGTGTCTGTCTGTCTGACTATCTTTCCGGTTCAAATCTTGTGATATATACTTTTCAAGCACTTGCGGTTATCCGATTGAGCTAATTTGGCATACGTACGTAAATTTGTTGACAATGCGATTGCATGGTATGGCTGATTTGATGATGAAGCCAGAAGGAAGCCACAGGAACTCCTCAACTTAGTTATCTTCATTGTGTTTTAGCTATAAAAGCTAGTATTTGTTGAGGACTTTTTATAATAATATTATTTTTTTGTAATGAGTACTTACTCATAAGCAATAAGTTATACTAATAAAATAAAATTAATTTTTGGATTTTATCGCGGTTTAATTTTGATTTTTAAATCTCCGACGTTTCGAGTGCTTTACAGTAACCATAGTCACGGGAAGCACTCAGGTGTTTGACGTGCAAAAGGCATAGTTATTGCGGGGTTACATTTTTTTTTTTTTTTTAAACGGCTACCCACACTAGGATTTATTCCTGTGTCGTGGGTGCGTTTACAAACATGAAAATTCACATACACAAATACCCAGACCGGAACAAATAATTGTGGATCACACAAAGATTTGTCCCGTGCGGGACTCGAACCCGCGACTATTAGACGCAGTGGGCAGAGCGGCTTAAGCTCTTAACCACTGCGCTAAATCGTCCGTCGAACATTAAACATTAGACTTCATATGGTTGGTCCGATCTCCGCAAAATGAGCTCACGATGTGTTAAGGTATTGCAGTATTATGCTTGGTTTTTCATTTAATTATATTAATAACAAGATCCTAATAACCGGGAAAGAACCTGTTGGACTCTGTATATATAATATCAACCTATACTGCCCACTGCTGGGCAAAGGCCTTCTCTCACAAATCGAGGTGAGAGAGATTAGGTCATACTCCACCACGCGGACCCAGTGCGGATTGGTGGAGGCAGGTTTGTGACCACCCGCTGTTGGAACTTATCAAGCCTTTAAAGCTTCCAACTCGGCTTAACGACTACCACATTGAGAGGTAACCGGGACCAACGGCTTAACGTGCCTTCCGAAGCACGGAACTTGGACTCTGTACTCTCTGCCTATAGATTGATAGAACTCAATGGAGTTTGATGCAAACAAGGAAAGCTAGAGAGCTTTCTTAGATGTCTTAATAGTGTCTGGGCCTAGATCCACGGAAGTCTAGATACGAGTGTTAGTACACACGTCATCTTGCGACAGCGTCACGTGCTAGTGACGTAACTTTAACGAACGTTCAGCACGTAGATGTCGATATGTTGCGTAACCGACTAGCGATGTGGCAGGTTGTTATCGATTGCTTTTGGAAAATTGACGTGTTAACGGTTATTGATTTAGAAATTGGTACACATAGGTTTATTGAATTATTAATTAGGAAAAAAACAGTGTTAAAAGTTATCTATTTAGTAATAGGTACCTACTCAAAGGATTATTTAGCTAGTATTAAAAGTTACAGTCAATAACTACTATATATACTATGTCTGCCTCGTTGGTCTGGTGGCAAAGCGCATCGCTTTGTGATCACGAGGTCCTGGGTTCAAATCCTAGGTCGGACAAATGTAGTTTTTCTAACGGAAAAGTCCGGAGTCTGGAATTGTGCCCGGTATATGGCAATAGGTTTGCCCCCTATTACATGGGACCTAACATCGTCGGCGAGACGTGGGTGTACTCAGTACACCTCTGCCAGCCCCTCTGGGTAATATAGGCATGACGGTGTGTGTATTAATTTGATAAAAATAGTGTTAAAAGTAATCTATTTAGTAATAGGTACCTACTCAAAGGATTATTTAGCTAGTATTAAAGTTTAAGTAAATAACTACTATATACTTATAGAAAGCTTACTTCTGTTACTAAAGTAATTACAAGCTTAAAAAGAAATTGATTTTTGTGTAGTTTTACTCAAATATTGTTTTATTTGAAGCAATAAGCTTATTTTAGGGTCCAAAAATACCATAATGTAACTTGGGTGTACCGAATACACCTCTATACACGGAAAAGTTATTTATACTGATTTAGGGAATTTTTATTTGGCATATTTTTCACATGTGTCCCGAAGACTTCGATTCTCTCAAACACTATGCAGATATTCTTTTACTGTTATGGCTACTATACACTATGTCCGCAGCGCGTCTGCGGCAGCCACCGGCAAGCACAACATATAATTTATAAACATTTATATACACATGTACGTAAAACGACACAGAAATAGGCTTGTGGTCTTATCCGCTGTCATGTGTAGGAGGAGCAAGTGGCATTCGTGACACAAAGTTGTAATTATCGATAAATCGATATACCATCGCATCACATCACTAATACCGTCAAACTTAGGCAACCATCCGATTTGACATTGAGTAATCGCGGGTTCGATTCCTAAACAATTGTTTTATTGTACGTTGCAACATTGTTGATAGTTAATTAAATTGTGAAAGGTGACCATTAACTAACAGGGGGCCATTAACTAAAATGAGGCGCTCGTAGCGCTGTGCGACCACGGTGTTCTTACCGATTACCAAGGTTAAGCAGCGTTCGACTCGGTTGGCCCGAGATGGGTGACCGTTTGTGGCATTCTCATATTCGAGTGTGTCCGTGTTTCGGAAGGCACGTTAAGCCGTTGGTCCCGGCTACCACTTAATGTGGTAGTCGTTAAGCCGAGTTGGAAGCCTTAAAGGCGGCTTGATAAGTTCCAACAGCAGTTCCACAAACCTGCCTCCACCGCACCTGGCACTGGGTCCGCGTGGTGGAGTATGACCTAATCTCTCTCACCTCGATTAGTGAGAGAAGGCCTTTGTCCAGCAGTGGGTAATATAGGCTGATATTATTATTATTAACTAACATGGAGCCTTATCAATGTCTAATGTATCACGTATTATTACGACTATGTCGGGTAGGTTGTCAGGGATGTAAAGAAGCCACAAATTTAAGTTCGGGTTCAGGTTGCGTTTTAGCGCAGTGGTTAAGAGCTTAAGCCGCTCCGCCACTGTGTCTAATAGTCGCGGGTTCGATTCCCGCACGGGACAATTGTTTGTGTGATTTACAATTATTTGTTCCGGTCTGGGTATTTGTGTATGTGAATTTTCATGTTTGTTAATGCACCCACGACACAGAATAAAATCCTGGTGTGGGGCTACGTTTATTTTACAAAGAAAGAAAGCAAAGAAAATATGTTGTGCTTTTTTATTTTAATGTTTGTATAAGGCCATCCTTAACAAACTTTAAAAAAGATCACAATTTGAAAAAGATAATTATAACGTCAAGTCTCGACCTTTAGTATATATGTATCTTTTTAAACAAAAATCTGATCCCACACTAGGAATTATTCCTGTGTCTTGTCTGCTTTTACATAAATGAACTTAACCACTGCGCTAAATGGTCCGTCTTACTTATAATAATTAAGAACAAATGAATCACAGTTTGCTACACATTTAAAGAGCTATTATGTCCCACTGCTGGGCTAAGGTCACTTCTCCTTCCAAAGAGTTCTAACATTGCCCAATGATGGCCATTCAGGCTGATATGCATCGAGATCATCGCGCCACCACTTTTTAGGCCTACCATGACAACGATGTCCGTGTTCTGGGACCCATTCAGTGCTATTTTAGCCCACCTGTCAGCGTTCATTTGGGTCATGTGACCAACCCAATCCCACTTGAGTCTAGCGGTTTTACGCCCACCCACGTTTACATAATCAGAATCAGATTTTTTTTATTCATGTTACCATTATCGTATTTATGAATTGTCAGGAAAGTAACAAAGACTCTACCCAGTGGCGTAGCTTGCCCTAGAAGGGCCCCTATATCAAAATTGATTTCGGAGCCGTTCTACCTAACTGTGGCGAAAGCCAAATGGAGAGTAAATTTTGTTCACAAAAGAAACAAAATTCCTCGTATTGTTTAATATACACATATACTGATTATTAGTATACTAGCAGTAGTATACTAGTAATTACGTACAATAAATGCTTCTAGGAGCTAAGTAAGCCAAACAATTCAAATCAAATTTATTTATTAGCCCTTTTCGGCAAACTTATTTATTAAATCATCTATAACTGAAGACGTTTTTTTTTGGAATAAAACATTTAAAGCATCTTTACTGCGCAGACATGACGTAAAATCATAATTATCGTGTGATCATATCGATCATGTGTGTGAATCCATATAAGATCTTGAATGATAAGATATTTTTATTTTTCCTGGAAAGCTTAGCGTACGGCCAAACTTTGAGAGAGATTTGGATTCGGGCCCCCTGAAGCTGGGGGGCCCCGTATCTTTGATACGGCTGATACGGTGGTAGCTACGCCCCTGACTCTACCACCACTTCGGAATGTCATTCCTGTGGAGAAAAAGGGCAATAACTCCACGGTTACTCTTTTAAAATAAAATTTTTACAAACCTTACATTTTGTTGTGGGGTATACATACCAAAGAAAAGTAAAAAAAAACATTCATTTGTATAGGCCAAATACTTATATTTGTCGGCCACACCAAGATTTATGCCGATCCAGTGATCGGTCGGCTTAAGTTTTTAACCACTGGATCAATCCGCCGTTTTTTTTCTAGCTCGAGCGTATTGGTTGTACGCTCGCGATCGGTGCAGAGCACCACGGCAGACCTAGTATATGTCCCCCCCATAGCGACTGCCCAGGCAGAGACCGTTCCTCCTAGAGGCGTCCTTGAGCTAGTTGCCCACTTGCCCTTCTGGCTCAAGCGTAGTGGTTGCGCGCTCGCCCTCTTATCCGGTGAAGCTGTAAAGGCCCTGCGGCCAACAGCGTAGATCATTCACACACAAAAGATTGTAATGTATCTGTTTGTTGTTCCAGCAAGGCATTGGTGTAGAGCTGGTGCGTGCTCTGGACAGCCACCCGCCTTCCATCTCCAACGTGTTCTGCGAGTGTGACTCCAAAGACGACGTGGTATGTATCAAAATATAAATTTTGTATAAAATATAATATTAACCTTGTTAAGAAACTCTCCCATCGTTGGGCACGGGCCTCCTCTCAAACTGAGAGAACTTAGGCCATAGTCCACCACGCTGGTCCAGTGCGGGTTGGCGAACTTCACACACCTTCGAGAAACTCTCAGGCATGCAGGTTTCCTCACGATGTTTTCTTTCAGCGTTAAAGCAAGTGATAGTTAATTTTTAATACGCACATGCTTTCGTAAAGACAGAGGTGTGTGCCTGGGTTTGAACTCGAGACCTCTGACTTTGCAGTCCAACGGTCTAGCCACTAGGCTATTACTGCTTGTTTATTTATAATCTACAGCTTATATTTTAGAACACCACAATCCCTAAATTAGATAAAGATCATCTGGGCGAACTCGTAAATAATCTCCCTAATTCAATTGAATACATCAGACTGCATGCTGCGGTTCGTTTGTTACTAGAACAATTCAATTTAGCCCAGAGATTACTGAACCTGGATACTATACAGTATGTTGGACACCACAGAACATAGCGACTTCTCTCTCTATTTTCTGTAGGCGTTACGGCCTGAGGCTCATGCTCAGTATAATGTCTTTGCTTGCGGTGGCTGTCTGTCTGGCCGGCTGTCGAGGGGAATGATGGCTGTTCCAGTAGTCATACTCGTGAACGGGTGCTGCTTGTCGGGGCTTGTCCATCTGGAATCCTTGAGACACTCTTTATAAATAGCATAATTAGTATCATATCTAGATCGTAAGGCATCGCACTGGATTTTAACTATTTAATTGCAACCTACTCATTGTATCCACACAATATATTTGAAAAAAGGAAAGGAAAAAAGTGAAAGATAAATAAAAAAGTAAAACCCGCTGAGTTTCTTCGCCGGATCTTTTCAGTGGATGGCGCGCTCCGATCCGGTGGTAGATTAGTAGTTAAATTTGATTTAACAAAAAAGTAAATTGACTATTCGTAAGCGCCATCGCAGGGCTTATACAAAATAAATTATTTGAGTTTGAGGCGCTCGCTGTTTGAACAATTAACAAAGCTACATTCGACTTGTTCAGTTTGAAATAGATAATGCCTGCCTCTGAGAGACTGCCTCGAGTGGCAAAACGTATCGACCTGGGTTCAAATCCTACAACGGACAAATGTAGTTTTTCTAACGAAAACTTCCCAGATGAGTCCGGAATCTAGAATTGTGCCCGGTTTATGGCACCTATTGCCATAATCGCCCCCTATTACATAGGACCTAACATCTTTGTCGAAAAATGGGTATACGCTGTACACCTCTGCCACCCCCGTTAGAGAAATATAGGCGTGACGCTGTTTTTTTTATAGATCATCATAATCTCTCTCCAGCGCAACCGGTCCGACGCTACATGCATCCAACGACTTCCGACGATCGTCACAAGATCGTCGGTCGATCTGGTAGCATGCCGTTCCTCGGAGCGATTGCTAATACGTGGTCTCCACTCTAGAATCTTTCTGCCACGGCCGTCCGATCTTTGCGCTATGTGGTCCGCCTATTGCTACTTCAGCTTAATAATCCTAAAAATTACCTTCATACTTCTTAATTAATATTTATATTTTTTTCAGACCATCACGTGCGACTGTGAAGCGACCCCAGCCTTTCAACTGAAAGCCTTCAGTCAACGAGGGGAGAAAGTTGAAGTATCCCACTACAGAGTCAATGTTAACAGGCAAGTGTTTTGATAAAATCAAAGGTGGAAAGAGATACTTTACTTTTTAAAAGCTTTTATTTAACTTGCAATGTTCATATATCTGTTTGTCTGCTTTGCGGGTTTAAATCTTGTGATTTTTTGTAGCACTTGCGGGTATCCGTTTGATCTGAAATTTGGCATATGTATGTAAAGTCGACAATGCAATAATATGGTACCATGGATCTGGTCTGATAATGGAGTCGGAAGGTGGCCATGGGAACATATGAACTATACAATGTAACCCCCTCGTGTTAAGGCTGGTTAGATTGGTATTGACTAGTACTTTACAACCAGATAGTGTTCAGAGTCTGATGATGAAGCCGAAAGGTGGCCAATGTAACCACCCGACTGCTCAATATAACCTCTCCGTGTTTGGACTCGTTGGATTAGTCTTGACGAGTACTGTAGACTCGTATGGTGTCCAAGACCTGATGATGGAGCCGGAAGGAAGCCTTAGGAACTCTGCAACTAAGCAAAATATTTTCGTTGTGTGTTTGCTATAAAAGATTGATTTTAAAAAGTAATTTTAAATATATTTTTTTTACCTAGTATTGACACAAAATGGACGTTTATTTACAAATTAATTCGTATAGATTAAAGGTAAAAGATAAATGTTTAGATAAAATCATATACACACACACACCGTCACGCCTATATTCCCCAGAGGGGGTGGCAGAAGTGTACTGGGTACACCCACGTTTCGCCGACGATGTTAGGTCCCATGTAACAGGGGGCGAGCCTATTGCCATATACCGGGCACAATTCCAGACTCCGGACTCATACTGGGAATTTTTCGTTACAAAAACTATATTTGTCCGACCTAGGATTTGAACCCAGGACCTCGTGATCACAAAGCGATGTGCTTTGCCACTAGACCAATCATAAAATCAAAAGTTGGAATTAAATTGGACTAGAAATAGATATCCTACATGCCAATCAATTTTACCATAATAATAAATGAATTATGGTGGAAAGGTGCTTTAAATATTTGGATTAGTTTTTGACCCTACCATTTTGATTTTCAGGTTCCGCGCTCGTTTGAACGTGGTGTGTGTGACAGACAAATTGACAGGCGAACTCAAGTGCGATGGCTGGCCTGAGGTCAAAGTGGCCTTGGCCCCAGTCGGCCCACTCAGGCCTAACGCTACTGAAAGCAATATGCAACAACTAATCAGGTAAATGGCCTTAAATTTTTGAGCAATTGATGCTATATTTGGTAGAATCAGAATATTTTTTATTCGTGTAAACCATAGTTTTTATGAATCCTCAGAAAAGTAACAAAGATACTACTGCTTCTGAATGTCATTGCTGTCGAGAAGAAGGGCAAGAAACTCCATGATTACTCTTTTAAAATAGTAGGGATAGGTAGGAGGTCTGAGATAAATCATTGGCCATTTATTCATTTATAGGTCCTTTTACAGCAGTTCCAACGGGTTCTTTCCTTACACACCTTTCAGAAGAAAGAGTGACATAACAGATATACAATGCAAAAGTGGACGGATGTGGCCACCGGTAGTCCTAGACTATAATACTTTGATCAAATAGATCCTGTCTAACGAGCAAGTCAAGAGTCTCCGTAACCGACGAATGTATATGAGCCCTATGAGAGTAGAGGTCTGTAAGGAAAGAACCTTGGAGCTCTGTATTTTACCTAGCTCACAGGGGCTTTGGCGTGATGATATAGGTATGGTCTATTCTAATAAAATTATTTAAAAAAATTCCACTCAACATAAAAACTTCGATTGCTTGCTAACCGCATTTTCATTTCAATGTCTTAGGAAATAATGACGTCTTCATATTACACTTGCAGATTGCAATCACAACTAGAGACGGTCTATTGAAAGCTGAGAGCACAGATTAGGATAACGTTTTCATAAACTGACACTGAAATCAATGTCACCTATTGTTTTAGTGAACCATAGACATAGACGAAATGGTTTTGATACTCGCTAGATTTAATGAGTGTTCTGTTATCTATCCATAAAATTCCACAAGATTTAAATTTGACACTTCTGAATGTGGAATCTTATTAAATTCCGTGGCATTGCATTGATGGAATACATAGATGATTCATTGAGTCTTCAGATAATCCGTATTTATTTAAAAAATTGTAAGATCACAAAAAATTGATTTAACAGCAGAAAGCCAATTAGAATAAGGTTCTCATAGCAAAAAACCAAGGATCTATAAAACCTTGACACCATAGAATGTAATAAATTAGAATGTTATATTTTCTATGTAACTCCCTCCTTACTCCTTCTCCCTCGTTCCTCCACTCTCCCGTTTGTATATGTTCTGCTCCTTAAAATCATGAAATCAATCATCAAATTCATTTATTCCCAGTTCATTCGGGGTTGCACGACCCAATTTATTTAAAAATAGCCGCCTTTTTGCACTCAGCTTTCGTTAAATAGACAATAAAACATTTAAAAATGGTCATTGTTTATTTAAAAAGTTGTAAAGATTGATTGAAATACACCATAGATAGATGATACTAAGTACAAGATTGTCTGTTCCAGTGATATAGTAGTGAGTGCCCTTCGGAGCACGAACCTGCACTTCAACCTGGCTCAGTACCCGACGTGCCCTCGCCTCAGGAGGTACGTGGAGTCCGCCGCACCCAGGCTCCCTCTACACTACGATGGCATGGTAAGTGTTTAAACCCCCCAAACATCATTGACTTTTACGGCAGCTGAAGGTTTCAAAGAAAGACGAAAATTAAAATAACATTAATTTATTATGACGAATGAGTTAGCGCAGTGGTTAAGAGCTTAAGCCGCTCCGCCCACTGTGTCTAATAGTCGTGGTAAATATTCTGTGTCTTGGTGCATTTGGAAACATGAAAATTCACATACACAAATACCCAGACCGAAACAAATAATTGTGAATCACACAAAGATTTGTCCCGTGCGGGAATCGAACCCGCGAATATTAAACTCAGTGGGCGGAGCGGCTTAAGCTCTTAACCACTGCGCGAAATCGTCCGTCAAATAATGCAATAATATGGAAGCATGGAGCTGGTCTGATGATAGAATCGGAAGATGACCATAAGAACAATACAACGTAACGTATTTAGGCATGTTGAATTGGTATTGACAAGTACTACCCAAACATATGGTGTTCAGAGTCTGATGATGGCGCCGAAAGGAAGCCATAAGAATTCCTGAGCTAAGCAAGACATCTTTGTTGTTTTGCTATAAAACCTAGTTTAAAAAAGGTCCTTTTTAAATTAAAATTTATTACTCAATCACCGTGTTTGGGATCGCTGGATTTGTCTTGATGAGTACTTTTTGGAGCGCCTGATGAAATTTAAACGCAACCACCGGACGTCTGATTATTAGCTCTAGTAATTATTGTATGCAAATGAGATCCTTAACGGCTACGTCCTTTTATGCTTTCACTTTGTAACGAACACTTAGTACACGCTCACGTACCCCACTCGGAAGTTTTATTTCTCTATAATCCCGCCAAGTCGCCTCAAGTCCTGTCTATTGATGGAGCTGGAAGGGGGCAATAGGGGGCAAGCGCTTTTAAGATGCACATTGAAAAAAGCGTTCGTACGAATAAATTCTTAACATTTTCCGGGTATATTCTTTTAGCTCCAACAAGATCGCCACCTGTACACTTCCACGCCGAACTCGACGGCAGGGGGCGCCACGCTGTTCGGGGACAAGAGACTGCTGGTCAAGGTCGTCGCCGCCAAGGACTTGGGAGGTAAGCCCTTTACCTTAAAGTACCCGTCTCTCCTATATTCCCCAAAGGCAGTGGTTTATGCATATATAAAACCGATTTTTGTCTTTTTTTTTTTAAATCTTATATATTTGTAGGGGTTTTTATCCATTATTGGATATGTCAACCCCATTGTGACCATTACTTGTTGCCTCCTAGTGGGAGGAAGAGTCACTGTGCGTACACTGTAGCCAAGCGACATAGCATCCTCGCTTCTTTAAAGGTTGGTATTGGAAGGATAGTTCGCACGGTTCCTACATCAAAACTGTTTAGCTTCAGTGTTCCGAACAGTGTTTCTCTCTCTAGTTTATTTTTAACAAACTCCATCAATATATGTTGTACATCTTCTTCTACTCTACATGTATCGCAATAAGGAGAATCCGTTTTCTTCATCATATATGCAAATTTCTTTGGTGGAATGTGTCCAGACCTAAATCTTAGGAGTAATTTAACTAAGTTTCTATTCGTTTTGTATTTTATAAACCATGGTATACGAAGAGGCTCGGACTGTAAAGTTTAGTACCATATTCCTCTTTATTTTTTGTCTTATTTCTGGTCCTTTAAAATTCGTCTTCATACAAACAATATATTAAAATAAATACCAAAATAATTCATTTAATTATATTTTAATAGGCTATAAAGTAATAGAAGAAATCTATATTATCACAAATATAGAATAGAATGTTATTACGGAAATAATTAATAAGACTTGACTTACTATGCCTTTTTTGAACTGCCTACGTTTCTTTTTTAACATTATAATTTTATATTTAAAAAAATGTCTGAACAATATATATAATTACTATATTCTATTTCACGATGAAGTTTTGATCTTAGTTGTGTTTAGCCGTTCACATGCACATTGAGTTAGTGTGCGTAACCTCGGGAGCTCTCAGTCACGATCGCGACGCGGTCCGAGTCACTAGTGTTTTATGATCGCGCAAAATGTCAGCACAAAGTACCGTCAGCAAGGCAACTAAACGTAGAAAAGTCATCCAGAATTAAATGCGATTGAAAATATTTGGGGAATTGTAAAAAATTATGTTGCTTCAAAGAATATTGAGCAAAATATGACCTATACCGAAGAACTTATCAAGGAAAGCTTGAACAAAGTTACCAGCGAAACATGGCATAAAACCTGTAGTCATGTTGAAAAAATTGAAAAGGAATACTTGAAATATGTTGACCTGGATTTGGAGTTTGTGATTGATCTGCAAAATAATTCAGCGAATCAGAATCCGAATATTATGTATCTGACGGTGATTAAATATACATAGCTAATTATAACCACTTTGTTTTTTGTTTTGTTATTTTTTCTAAACAAAAATGTATCACCATCTAAGTGTTTCTAGTAACTTATTATATTTCATTCCCTTTACATAAAAAATATATCATTTTAAGAGTTAAATAATCATTATTTATCAAAAAGCATAAAAAAAATCTTAATACTTAATTTATAATGCGTTTAAGACTTCTTTGCTAACGCTCCTTCAGTTTACACACACTAACGCGCCTGTCTGTACATGTCACTACTACAACCAAGGCCAAACCTTCATCGTGAAATAGAATAACTAATGTATAAAATCACGATTAAATAAAATTATATAGGTAGTTGTTATTAAGGAAATAACTCTTAAACAACAATAACAATAAATATTGTTGTAAATTTTCGATGAGATCTGACAGCACTACGGGTAATTGAACTCATATATAAATATTTACAGGTAAATCCGGGTGCATAGCGCCGTACTGCGTGGTGGAGATGGACGAACCGCCGCAGAAGAACCAGACCGCCTTCAAGAAGGACACTACCAGTCCGCAGTGGGAGGAACATTTCCTATTGTAAGTATTATTGTTATTATTTGAATTTAGGTATTTTTTTAATTCTCCATTTACCAGTCCCTTCCTGTTCCCACAACTGCTCCCATACTAATAGATAGAAATAGAGTACTCTTTATTGTACACCAGTGTGTTACAATTAATTACATACAAAAGGTCTTATTGCTAAAAGCAATTTCTTCCAGACAACCAATGTATCGGAAGAAGCAACATAAGGAATGGGGCAGTTTTGGTGGCGTACACTACGAACCTAGATAAAACATATTGTAATCATATTACCTACATACATATCATAGTTATAATACAACATTATATACATACATAATACTATGCAAATATATAAATATATCCTACACACAATACAGACAGTGTGCAATAGAGAGTTTATAAATGAAGAAAGTGGTGGTCAACCATGTTTTAAAGGACACCAACGACTGTGCACGACGGGCTGTCAGGCAATGCATTCCAAAAGCAAACGGCTTGATTAGAAAGGGATTTATCGAAGTACATAGTTGGTATTGGTTGGTGCATTGGTGTTGTCAGCTTTAGATTCTCCTAATTAGTACTGTTGTACGTAGCCCCACTCTAGGAGTTATTCCTGTGTCGCGTAAAGTCACACACAAGCACAAAGACGAAAACAATATTCGTGGGTCACATAAAGATTTGTCCCGCGGAAGGATCGAGCCTGCGATAACTGGAACTCGTAGGCGAAGCGTCTTAACTTCTTGATCACTGCAACAAGTGGTCGTGAAATTGCTATCATTATCATCACTCCCAGCTAATTCCGCCTACTACCAGGCAGAAGCCTCCTTAACTTACGCCACATATCTGTATCCTGTTTTTTTTTCCTGGGGAAAATTCTGCATAAGATTTCCGCGAGCCTCGGGGGAAGCTCGCGGGGCGGGTCGGATTCCTACCGACTAAAAACCCAGAGTGGCTGACATCAGCACTTTGGAGGGGCTCCGGGATCTCCGTATCGAACGCAACGGTGCCCCTCTTGTGCCACGCTCCGAAGAGCCCGCCATCGGGGGGAGACTTGATGACACGCTCTCCCTGCACCGACGCGGTGCGCACGGCGACGTGGGCCACACCACGCCTCCGTCCTCCTCGAGACATATTTCTATCCTGAGCCAATCTTAGCCGGGTCATACCGACGCACTTAACCACATCATCGACACATCTTTGCACTGACCTTCTTCGATTACGATATTCCTTCCGTGGCCACCAATCGGTCAAATATCTAGTCCACCTGTTATCACCACATCTTGCAACGTGTCCTGCCATCCTTCACTTAAGTCTAAATATACCGGATCCGACGTCTTCCACTTTTGTTCTTTTACGAATCTCCCTATTTCTGACTCAGTCGCTCAGTGTGATGCCTAACATGGTACGCTCCATAGCCAGTTGAGCAACTGTCGTTTTGTGCCCAGATTTCTTTGTAAGCGGTCATGTTTTACCCCCTTAAGACATAGTGGACAAGACACATTGGTTATGAAGACGATTTTCAGACATTGCGGCATTTTTCGATCCCTGAGCACGTCGTCCATTTTTCTAAATGCAGCCCATCCCAGCTGTATGCGTCTAGTAATTTCCAGATGTCTATGGAATTGCTCCTATACATGATTCTATACTTGTTCCCATACTTGCTGCCTCACCTGATCTTATATCTGCTCACGTAGCTATTTCCATATCTGCACCTATGCTTATGTGCTTCTATACCCGTTCCCTCACCTGTTCCCAAACCTGCTATAATACTGTTTCCATGCTTGCTTCCTTACCTGCCTGCTCCCCCATCTAATTATGTACCTATTCATCATATCGTACCTGACCCCTTGCTCCAGCGAAGGTGGATGTATGATCAGTCAAAGTTTAAACCTATACCATAGTACTGTTAAATTTTGTCTCGTTCGGCATCACACTGGAGCTACTCGTATAGCCGATTATTATTACGCACTCTTTGCATATTTTGTACTAATCCTTTTTTTACTTACTATATATATATATATATATATATATATATATATATATATATATATATATATATATATATACTTTTTATTATATACCTTTACAAAATCTCAAAGAATAGAGGAAGCCAGAGAGGTATGTAAGGAAAGAGCCTGTTGGAACTCTGTACTCTCTGCCTACCCCGTAAGGGATCTGGCGTGATGATATAAGATAGATAGATAGACAAAATCTCAATTTTGTAATTGAGAGGACTATGTAGACACTGACCGATACCACGAATTTAAGTACACTTATGATTAATTGCACATGCACATCTATTTAGCTCGTTCTGTATTGTTCTCCCATACCCCATGAATGCAATGTATACAAAAAGAGTAACCGTGGAGTTTCTTGCCCTTCTTCTCCACAGGAATGACTTTCCGAACGGGTGGTAGAGTTTTAAGTAATCAATAATTTCCGCGTTAAAATGCTAGTTTGTTAAAAGTAGCATAATAAAATGATCTGTTATCTGATAATTAATAATTTAAAATTAATTTATATCGTTGTTATATTCCATAGTTCTATAGTTGCTGAGTAGGTATAGATGCATAACTTGTCTTTATCCTAACGCGGCCGTATATTCACTGGCCGTAATCTAGTATGGATAAATATCGATGGATATTTGCTCCCATACCTGTTCCTATACTTGTTCTTAAACCGGTTTAAATACATGTTGTTATACTTACATACCTGTTCCCATAGGTATTTTCTAATTTTAACTATTACCAATACCTTTTTGAAGCCGCTCCGGCTGACTCTTATTACAGCCCGTCGTCATGCAAAAATATCTTATGGGTTTCATGATATTTTTCTATTTCCAGTGACCTGTCGCCGCAGACAGCTGAGCTTCTATTTGAAGTGTACGACCGCACTGGACCCCCCTCTCCAGGAGGAGGGGCTGCACAGCACAGGTATTTAACTATCAATGTTCGTATGTAAGTCTGTGTCTGTCTTCAAGCACTTTCAGGTATCTGAATGAGGTGAAAGGACATTGTCGACAATTGCCCCAGAACCAACATACATTTGAATAATTATTGTATTGTTTATCTATTTTATTAATATAATGGCAAATATCCGTATCTAACGGACAATTTTGCAATCTAAAACGAATATTTAAAAGTATTGTAAGTACTTATATCGAATTCGCCGACATCTTAACTGAATGTCAACACACAATATAACCTCATATGTATTAATGGCATCTTAATTATAACCTCAAAATCTAATACTTTGTGTGCAATATTGCGATTCCCCCGCTTGTTCGTGTAATAATAAATGCCTTAAAAGAATTAATGGGTGATTTGAAATCATACAAGTATTTTTTCATTGCTGTTGGTTCTGGGGCAAATCATGTATGGGCGCAGAACAATGTCCTATAATTACCGTATACGTAAGTCGGTGACTATGCAATAATATGGTACCATGAAGCTGGTCTGATGATGGAGTCTGACGGTGGCCATAGGAATATGTGAACACATCGTAACCCGTATTTAGGCTTGTTGGATTGGTAATGACAAGTACTATTCAACCACATGGTATTCAAGGTCTGATGATGGCGCCGAAAGGAAGCCATAGGAATTCCTGTATTTAGCAAGACATCTTTGTTGTTTTGCTATAAAAGCTTGTTTTTAAAAAGGTCTTTTTAAATTATTATATCTTATTGAATAGCAGCAGAGTTGGGCAAAAATTAATTGTGAAAAAAATAAGTTGCCATTAAAATATTTGGAATTTCGTCGCGGCTGATTTGTGGTTTTAAAGTGCCCGACGTTTCGAGTGCTCTAGAGCGCCAATGATCACGGAAAAGACTGAGGCGTTTGATGTCCAAAAATCATTGTTATTCCAGAGTACCTGGGGAAGAATATTATAATTTCAAATGAAACTTCAATTGATTGATCTTACAATTGAAAAATGCCCAACACTGTAGCAGGCATTAGATAGATAGATAACTCTTTATTGTGCACCAATTACATAGATATTAAAATACAAAAAAAAGAACTTAAAGTTACACAAAGGGCGGCCTTATCGCTAAAAAGCAATCTCTTCCAGGCAACCTTGGGATGGAGAAAACGATTAGGTTGTGGAATAAACGGGGGTGCACTTATTACATAGAAGTTTTAACTTATAGCAATAAATACTTAAATATAATATAAAAATGCAAACACATACTACAAAAGTTTTACCACACATACACATAATTAACTATCACGATACGACGGCAGGACCCGGTGAACAAGTAGATAAGTAATACTTCCGCACCTGGGCCTTGAAGCTCTCTAGCGACGATGCACGCCGTATACTGACAGGTATAGTATTCCACAGTCTTACCGCCTGGACAGTAAAAGACTTATCATAGAAGCTGCTATTGTGAAGGGGCATTAGATATATCACCTGGGCTTTCCCTTCAAGACAACTAAAATTAGACCGTGTATAGTAAAATTGATTGAAATATAGTACACTAGTTTCTGCCCGCGACTTCATCCGCGTGTGTGTGAGTGGTGTACGCTGTTGGCCGCGAGGCCTTTACAGCTTCACCAGACTTAAGGGCGAACGTGCAACTACTACGCTCGAGCCAGAAGGGCAAGGGGCGACATACTCGAGGGCGCCTTGAGGAGGCGCCCTCGGTTGGGACAGTCGCTGTAGGGGGACGGGTGCACTACTAAGTGCACCGGTCAACCGCCGGCTATAGGAGGGGATCTACGACTACGTCGTCGTCGCCCGTATTCTGAGCGGAAAGAATGGATGACAAAGCATCGGGGGATCGGAGAGAACATGACGCGGCCGGCGGTGGCGGCAGGGGTCGGGGGGCAGATCGTAGTCGGCGGCGGCTACGATTAACGGATTCGCATGGGTAGATGCGTTCGCGAAGTGTCGTGTTGTCGCCTTTTTAATATAGGCGCGTTGACTATAGACAGGAACCTAACATTTTTCTGAGATAAAAGTATCCTATGTGTTAGTCCAGGTAATAAACTATCTATGTGCCAAATTTTATCTATATCCCTCGGTCCCGGTTTTCTTTAGCTGTGGTAATGGTATGGTTGTTTGTGCAGGTTCCTGGGTCTGGGGCTGGTTGGCATCGACGAGCTCCTCGCAGCGCCTTCCCAGCGCCAGCAGATCGCGCTGCAGACCAGACCTATGGAGCAGCACGACGTCAGCGGGACCCTCACCGTCGAGGTCGGTTCAGACTGCTTTATTTCTTTCTTTCTTTATTTTTTTAAAAACTACCCCAATAGGATTTATTCCGGTAGCCCCACACTAGGATTTATTCCTGTATCGTGGGTGCGTTTAGAAACATGAAAATTCACATACACAAATACCCAGACCGGGACAAATTTGTTTTTTTTCGTTTTTTTTTTTTTGTGTGTTGTTTGTGTATCACACAAAGATTTGTACCGTGCGGGAATCGAACCCGCGACTATTAGACACAGTGGGCGGAGTGGCTTAAGCTCTTAACCACTGCGCTAAATCGTCCGTCAACGTTTCGATTAATAATCAGATATACAACGCGAAAGTGGAAGGATGTACCGGGTAAGACCTAGACTATCTTACCGTGACCGTCTTTTCTGAAGGGCAAGTTAAGAGTCTCCGTAACCGGCGAGCGTGTATTATACGAACTATGAGAGTGGAGGAAGCCAGAGAGGTCTGTAACGAAAGTACCTGTTCGAACTCTGTACTCTCTGCCTACCCCGTAAGGGATCTGGCGTGATGATATAGATAGACAGAAGTGTCTAGCACTACTGTACCAAAACACCCTTAGAGAATATAGTTCGGTGATAAAGAGGTAAGCACTTTATTAAAAAAATATGTTTTCATGAAGGACTGATCAGCGATTGACCCGTATCTTAGCTGATGGGCCGAAGATGTGGCTGCTTGACTCAGTAATGGTCTTTTCACTCTGAATTCTTCTTTTCTTTTAAACGTAGCCTGACACTAGGATTTGTTCCTGTTTCGTGGGTGCGGTTACAAACATGAAAATTCACATACACAAATACCCAGACCGAGGCAAATAATTGTGAGTCACACAAAGATTTGTCCCATGCGGGCATCGAAACCGCGGCTATTAGACACAGTGGGCGGAACGACTTAAGCTCTCAACCACTGCGCTAAATCTCGAACTTTAAAGTAAATTCGCCTTGTCGTATCCGAACTAATTTAGTGTTCCACCGAATTTTTGGTTTCGGAAAGTTTTGGTAGGCGCTTAATTGAAGTTTCGGTGTCGGCGGGAAACCTGTCGAACCTCGTGATTTACGCGCATTATTAACTACTAGACCAGCGAGGCAGTCGGTTCTTTCTCATAAAACAACATTGTTTAATATAAGCATGTTTTGTATAGGTCCTCGCATCTACAACCATCTGCCAAAGCATATACTAGAAGTAACTGACATGAGTATTTTTAGATTTAGACGATTTTAGTGGAAAGGGCTTACTATAGTCTATCTATCTATCTATAACCTCACGCCAGATCCCTTGCGGGGTAGGCAGAGAGTACAGAGTTCCAACAGGTTCTTTCCTTACATACCTCTCTGGCTTCCTCGACTCTCATAGTTCGTCTCATACACGCTCGCCGGTTACGGAGACTCTTGACTTTTCCATCAGATACGACTCGGTTTATTTGGTCGTGGTAAGATAGTCTAGGTCTTCCCTGCATCCTTCCACTTTCACATTGTATATCTGTTTTGTCATTCTTTCCTCTGGCATTCTTTCTATATGCCCGAACCAACGGAGCATGCCCTTTCTCATCTTTACACCGATACTATCTTTCATACCTACTCGCTGTCTTACTATGCTGTTGCTAATGCGGTCGGTCAGCTTCACTCCGCACATCTTCCGCAGAGCTCGCATTTCTACCGCATTTATCCTACTTTCATTCTCCTTCTTACATACCCAGCTCTCGCTACCATATAACAGCGTTGGGACAAGAACTCCGTTATGTATGGCCAGCTGCGCCTTATGGCTTAAGTGCCGGCTCCCGAGTAGCTTTCCCATCGCACCATTCACTCTGTTCCCTGCACTCACTCTTCTCTCTATGTCAGCGGTGTATTTCCCATCCTTACTGAAGGCGCATCCAAGATATACAAACTCATTCACTTGCTCCAGCACATCGTTACCAACCACAATCCTTACATTCGTTCTGGTTTCTTCCCTTTCAAAAACCATAATCTTGGTTTTCTTCACATTCAAGTGTAAGGCATTGATCATGCAGTCGTCTTTCATAACTGTGACTAGTGTTCACGAATACCTTATTGACTATATAATATGATGTTTTTAATGACACAACTAATTTCAATTGAAATAAAGTTCTAATATTATTTTAATTGTTACTATTTTAATTAAAATTATTATAATTAACATTAGTATAATTGATATCATTAAAACAGACATTTGGAATTATTTTAATTTTATATATTTCACTTTCAATTAAATAATTTTTTAAATGTCCCAGACAATTTCTTTTTTTTTTTATTTGTTTTTTTTTTTAAACGTAGCCCCACACTAGGATTTATTCCTGTGTCGTGGGTGCGTTTACAAACATTAAAATTCACATACACAAATACCCAGACCGGAACAAATAATTGTGGATTACACAAAGATTTGTCCCGTGCGGGACTCGAACCCGCGACTATTAGACGCAGTGGGCAGAGCGGTTTAAGCTCTTAACCACAGCGCTAAATCGTCCGTCAATTATCATGTTTTCTTAATGGTTAGGTACTTTAAGTTCTTGGATTACTTCTAATGATATTTGCATGCCTAAAGGCAGAATATGGCGTACGACCATTGTAATTTTAACATCCACTGTAACCCATTTTCGCAAATAAACTAACCTGATTTATCTTTGCCCAACCCCTGTTCACAACTGTTCATATTTGTTCAGTTCCTGTTCATCGAGGGTGCAGACATCCCGGAGCTGGGCTCTCGGCCGGTCAAAATCAAGGAGAGCCTTCGCACCGTGTCACCACAAGGCCACCTCACCACTACCACCAAGACTATCTTTAAACAAAATGGTTTGTAGCTAATAATTACCTGCTTTTTTTCGTCTCCGGCGAAACTGCTATAATCTACAAAGTATCGTCCCCTAGCTACAGTCATACAAGGATTATGTGGCATGTGGCCAAAATCGGAACTAACGCTGTCAAGTGAAATGGCACTTCGTGACAGTTACAGAGATGCCGTTGCTATGAAATTTACCCCAAATTCTTTTTAACCGACTTCATAAAGGAGGAGGTTCTATATTCGTCTGTATGTATTATTTTACGTATGTTCATCGATATATCCGTTAATTGTTAACCGATTTCGACGATTCGTTTTCTATTTAGTTCAGTATAGCTCCAAGGTGGTCCCATTTTAATTTTATTGGTATTGGACCTTGGCCTTTGGAGATATACCAGGGAACTCCTTGATGGCAAACAGCACGAATGTGTCAATTCAGTTATTATGAGTGTTATATCAATCCTGTAGGTACCTTACTGTAGAATTAAGTAGAAAAATATAATACAGGTATACAAATATTAAAAGTTAATTTACTCATCACTAAAAATTGTAAACAAAAACTTTTTAATAAAAATCTTTTATAAAAAAAGGTAAACCGACTTCAAAAAAAAAAAATTTGAAGTCGGTGCCAAGTAACCGACTGCACCAACCAGCACCGACTTCAAATATTTATTTTTTTGCTTTTTGAAGTCGGTTTTCCTTTTTCTATAAAAGATTTTTATTTTACATTTTTAAGTGACCAGTGAATTCTATAGTAGGGTACCTATAGGATTGACGTAATACCCATAATATCGCAATTTACACATGCCTATTGTTTGTCGTTAAGGAGTTCCCTGGTGTATCTTCTAAGTCCAAGGTCCAATGTCAATAAAATTAATATGGGACCACCTTGGAGATATACTGAACCCAATGCAACAAAAATATCAAAATCGGTCCACAATTGACGGAAATATCGCTGAACATACATAAAAAAAATAAAAAAGCATACATACAACCGAACATAGAACCTCCTCCTTTTTGAAGTCGGTTAAAAAGGGAAATCGGCTTCAAAATCAAAACATAAATATTTGAAGAAGATAGAAGATACTAAGATTAAATATTATTTAAGTAGCAAAGTTTTACTAAATTATAACCCTAATTTCACACCAACGCCCCTCTGCCAATATCACCTACAGGCCAAACTATCCTAGTCGTACTATATAAAAGTTTGTGGTTCATCATTCGTTTATAGAATAATAAAGTTCAGTTCGTTCTCATCTTCTGTATTATATATCTGCTCGTTTTATTTTAAAAGCTAAGAGGAAGGGTTATTTTAGTTTTTTGGCGGGAAGTCGAAGAGTGATGTTGTCGATTTTTCTTCGTTTCCAAAACTTGTCATTTCGAATATAATAATATCAGCCTATATTGCCCACTGCTGGACAAAGGCCTTCTCTTACAAATCGAGTTGAAAAGATTAGGTCATACTCCACCACGCGGACCCAGTGCGGGGCGGGGGAGGCAGGTTTGTGGCCACCTGCTGTTGGAACCTATCACCCGCCTTTTAGGCTTCCAACTTGGCTTAACGACTACCACATTAAGTGGTAGCACGGAACAACGGCTTAACGTGCCTTCCGAAGCACGAAGACGCTCATATATGAAAATGCCACAAACGGTCACCCATCTCGGGCCGACCGAGTCGAACGCTGCTTAACCTTGGTAATCGGTAAGAACACCGCGGTTGCACAGTGCTACGAACGCTACGAACGCCTCATTTCGAATAATAATGTGTTATGTTGGTGAAATATTAACCATTACATATGTGCATGAGTGGAGATAATTGTAACAAAGTGATAATCCGTGCCTATTCGATTTCCCCCAAAACGGCCGTCTTAATTGGTATGTAAAGTATCCATAGCTTTACTACCCAGGGGTACTTCATCAATTTCATTATCATCGTTGTCATCAAGTTTATCGTGGAGTTGAATTAATTTAAACAAACACGATTTTGCATCTCACTGGACACTGGCAAAATACTCTTAAAATTAGTGTGAAGCCATACATAAACAAGAAGGGTTATTTTTAGCAGTCTATGTATGTGTGCGTGTATTTACATATGTTATTCCTAAACTACTCATCCGTTTTTATTAAATGCCATTAATCCATTCGTTATAAAATCATGTTGTAAAAAACCTGATAATAATTACACCAACTGTTTCCAGGTCACGACACCTCTAAACTGACAGAATCAGCTCTTAGGGAGCTAGAACTGAGTCCCACCAACGCAGCGAACAAGTCAACTCTCATCATTCACTCTGTGCAGAGGGTGAGTTCATTTATTCCATTCACTCATTCTATATATAATTTGAATTGTGATATACGTTATTGGATGTTAAGGTGTAATTTCTTTAAACTTTCTCGTTCGCACATGTAAAAACCTGTGTAAGGGTCTATTACATAATCTACCCGTTTCAGGAATAAGAGAGAGATAGACAGCTCTTTTATTTCCGAAATGGGTAGAAGGTGGTTTTCATAGTACACTAAAATTTCGCCGGTATATTGTTGGTACTAGTGCAACAGGAGATAGGTACACATGTCGTCATTCATCAGGCAATCCGCCTATTTTATCTTATTGCATTTTTTAGAGAAATTTGGATTTGATATTTGAATTCATTGAACTTTTTCGTCTCTGAGGTATTTGTGTATAAAATACCGCCTTACATTCTGTAACGTATATTACAATGATAATACTTTACGCTTCAACTAACAATAGGACTGTTAAGACGCCATCTTGTTTCGGTCATAAACGTCAAATAGTTAAAAAATATTCTAAAGATCTTTTAGTGACTTCTTTCGTGTAAATTCTACGTGACTTTCTTTAATATTTATAAAATTTACTGTAAATGAAATTAGCAGTTACCGTTCAAAAACACAGTAATTTGTTACGAAATTATTTCAACACGACTACGATTAAAAGTCCGTGCGTTTCGGTGTCTCGAGCAAAAAGTGCGCCGAATCGATACCACGTCCGTTAATTTTTTTTCGTTTGACAGCCGGCGAAGTAGCTTCACTTAGCGTTGCCAACATTACCGACTGATTTTTGTCCTTAAATTGTGTCCAATTAAACATAATTTAATTTAATTTTAGAACCCAACAACCCTTACGCCTGTATTTCCCAAGCAGGGGTGTTCTGTATACACCCACTTTTCATCGACGATGTTAGGTCCCAATATAATAGGGATTGAGACTATTGCTGTTATACCGGGCATAATGGGATTTTTCCTGATAGGATAGCTACATTTGTCCGACTTAGGATTTGAACCCAGGACCTCGTGGACCCCCAGGACTCGCCATTAGACCAACAAAGCTATTACATTGAAAAAAAAATTAAAATTGATCATTTTTAAGTGACAAATTGTAAGCAACCCAGCCGTTGACTGATACTAGGAATTTTATGATAGATCTTTGTTCGACCTAGGATTTGAACTCAGGACTTCGTGATCCTTACATTTTACACCACTAGATCAACGAAGCGATTTTTAAAACCAATAATAATAATAGCAGCCTTTCAATCAATCAATCAATCAGCCTATCGCAGTCCACTGCTGGACATAGGCCTCTCCTAACACGCGCCATTGCACACGGTCCTCCGCCTTCCGCATCCAGTCTGTCCCAGCGACCTTTTTGAGGTCGTCGGTCCATCTAGCTGGGGGCCGTCCTACCTTACGCTTACCAAGTCGCGGTCTCCACTCTAGGACACGTTTGCTCCATCGGTCGTCGGTCCTTCTGCAGATGTGACCAGCCCATTGCCACTTTAGCTTACTGAGTTTGCGAGCTATGTCGGTAACTTTGGTTCTTTGTCGGATTACCTCGTTACGAATTTTATCCTTCAAAGAGACGCCGAGCATAGCTCGCTCCATAGCCCGCTGTGCGACTTTAAATTTGTGGACCAGTCCCACTGTGAGTGTCCACGTCTCGGCCCCGTAGGTCATAACAGGTAGGACGCATTGGTTGTACACTTTAGTCTTCAGGCATTGCGGAATAGGCGAAGAGAAAACGTGACGTAGCTTGCCAAATGCTGCCCAACCCAATTGGATCCTGCGGTTGATTTCTTTCTCGAAGTTGTTTCTACCAAATTGGACAACTTGTCCAAGGTAGACATACTCCCGAACAACTTCGAGCATCGAACCATCGACGTAGATCGGTCCCGGCGTGACATGGTCATTAAACATGATCTTGGTTTTATCCAAGTTCATGCCGAGACCGACACCTCGAGAGGCTCCATTTAGGCTATGCAGCATTTCGCGTAGCTGTTCCAGTGACTCTGCCACGATGACGATATCATCGGCAAACCGAAGATGTGAGATGTATTCGCCGTTGATGTTAATGCCCCGCCCAGTCCAGTCCAGCGTCTTGAAGACGTCTTCGAGTGCATTGGTGAAGAGCTTGGGGGATATTACATCCCCCTGTCTTACACCTCGACGCAGCTCGATCGGGTTGGTCTTTTGGTCTTGGAGCTGGACGGTCATTGTGGCGGTATTATATAGACATCTCAGCACCTCGATATAGCGCCAATCGATGCCACATCGCTGCAGAGCATCCAGAACCGCCCAGGTTTCGATGGAGTCGAAGGCTTTCTCGTAGTCCACGAAAGCCATACACAGCGGCTGATTGTACTCTTCGGTCTTCTGTACAATCTGCCGAACAGTATGGATGTGGTCCACGGTGCTGTAGCCTTTTCGAAACCCAGCTTGTTCCGGTGGCTGGAACTCGTCAAGTCTTCTGGCGAGGCGGTTTGTGAGTACTCTCGAGAACAACTTGTAGACGTGGCTCAGGAGTGAGATGGGTCTGTAGTTCTTCAGCAAGGTTTTGTCACCTTTTTTGAAGAACAGAACCACCGCACTCCCGCTCCACGCTTGAGGTGTTAAGCCCTGGTGGATGACGGAATTAAAGAGGCTCGCTAACTTTTTCAGTATTGGAGTCCCGCCTGCTTTTAGGAGCTCAGTGGTGATTCCGTCATCGCCTGGCGACTTGTTGTTTTTGAGCTGCTCGAGAGCCACTCTGACCTCGTCCTGGTTGACATCAGGGATGTCTTCCGTGTTGTGGCGTGCGAGTGGGGCTCTGTGGTCGTCAGCGCTGGGTCTCGTGGGTTTAGTCATCCGTGATGCGTACAGGTCTTTGTAGAAACTCTCAATCTCCTCGAGTATCTCGAACTTGGAGGTCACGGTTTTGCCATCTGCAGTATTAAGTTTCGTCAGATGGGATTTACCTAGCTGGCGAGCGAAGACTTTGGTGCCTCTGTTCTGTTCAATCGCAGCCGCGATGGCGCGGGTGTTGGAACATCGGAGGTCACGTCGCACCAGCTTCCGGATCTTCCGGTTGAGGTTCCTCCCATCCGGCGAAGACGCCTGCGTGGATGACATTTCTCGTCTCTGCCTCATAAGTTCGAGAGTCTCGAGCGAGAGTTTAGACTCTCTGTTACCGCTTTTGCCGGGAAACACCCTTCGAGACACCTCCTGTAGCGTTTTGACCACTGTGTCGGTTTTTTCGTCAACATTGCCTTCGGTTTCCAGCAGGTCGAAACGATTTTGAAGCTCCAGTTGGAACTTTTCGAACCCTAAAGCTATTTGAGGCGCAGTAGGTCTCAGAGTAGCCCTCATCATGCGACGCCTTTCGGCCCTGAAGTTTATATTTAGAGCGCCTCGGACAAGTCGGTGATCGCTGCCGGTATTAAACCTGTTGATCACGGAGACGTCTCTAAATATAGACTTCCTGTCAGTCATGATGAAGTCTATCTCGTTCCTCGTCACAGTGTCGGGGCTTCGCCATGTCCACTTTCTATGAGGCTTCTTCTTAAAGAACGAATTCATCAAGAAGAGCCCCTGCGACTCCAGAAAGTTGACCAGCATCTGCCCCCTGTGGTTTCGGCGCCCCACGCCGTGGGGTCCGATTATTGTTTCGCCGCGTTCTTGTACTCCCACTTTGGCATTGAAGTCCCCCATAACAACGTTGTAGTGAGCCTTGGTGGTGCCATGTAATGCCTTGGCTATGTCTTCATACATGGCTTCGACTATGTCGTCGCAGTATGTCGAGGTCGGCGCATATACCTGTACCACCTTCAGGGTGCACCTGTTGGTGATTTTAATTATGAGGTACGCTACCCATGTCGACACACTGCTGACTTCTACAACGTTGTTAGTGAGAGCTTTGTTGACCAGGAAACCGACACCGCCCTGAGAGGGCCGATCACCTTCACGAAAGTAGAACAGGTGGCCTGACTCAAGGGTTATCGTGTCCTCGCCCTGTCTTCGGACTTCGGATAACCCCAATATGTGCCAGTTTATGCGACCTAGTTCTACCTCGAGTTCAGTGAGGTGTTGGTCCAGCCGTAGAGAGATTAGATAGCAGCCTTTACTGTCATATATGCCGCGGACGGCGGTAGCGGCTGATAGAAGGGGAGTTGGGTTCATAGTCGGCGGCGACTACGATTAGCGGATTACTATGATTGGTTGGTTCCGGAGCAAATTATGTATGGACGCAGAACCTGTCCTTTAAAAACAAGTTCAGTCAAAAGTCATGTCAAAAGATTGTTTAATCAATATCAGATTATACAACAAAAAATTGTCAGCAAATATGATCCTATTGTTAGTTTGTACGCATATTTTAATTGTATATAGTTTGGCCCCGTTTGAAATTAACATTAGTATTTAATTTTTTTCTTTCCATTGCCTGCGTGTGCTGTTAACATCACGCTGTCATTTTAGGAACCAAAGAAGTCTATAAAGGTAAGTTTTACATAAACAAAATAATTGACCGTGTTTATTGTCAGCCAAAGTTATAGTTGTGTAAAATATGAGTCATAGGATAGATATAGACTTATTTTAGTATTACTAGTACTTTCGCTTTGTATCCTTAAGGGTTAAAATAGAGTAAAAAAGATTGAATTTAACTACTAGGAGAAGCTATTTCAAACATGGCGTGCAACTAGATGACCTAGTGGTGTAGATGAACTAGTGGTGTTAGCAAAGATGTTTGTGTTTTCATAGATAATAAAAACTTATGTTTCTCTCTATCTCTCTAGCTTCCTCCACTCTCATAGTTCGTCTCATACACGCTCGCCGGTTACGGATACTCTTGATATGTCCTTCAGACAAGACGGTCTCTTTGGTCATGGTAAGATAGTCTAGGTCTTCCCCGGTACCTACATTCCTCCACTTTCACATTGTATATCTGTTTTGTCATTCTTCCTTCTGACATTCTTTCTATATGCCCGAACAAACGGAGCATACACTTCCTTATCTTTACACCGATACTATTTTTTATACAAACACGCTTTCTTACTACGCTGTTGCGATACGGCTTGTTATGTCGAGTAGTTTATACAGTATTTCAGTGTACGTGAAGGCATATTTTAAAAATAAAACTTAGCACTCGAAGGGGTCACGTTGCAACAAGCTCATGGCACAGAGTGTGTTAGAGTGTATGCACTGTAACGCGTGATTACACTCTACGTAAAACCCGATTAATACACTGCTATTGCCGTCACTTTCCGCCAAAAGCAATGAACAGTACAGCTTCAAGCATAGCTCTGTCTCTCTCTCTCTTATGTTTTGCAAAAAAACTCCCGCCATCAGATTTTCTTTTCCCCGAAACGATATTGTTATCATAAAAATATTCCCAAGCCAATTTATACATTCCCATGGTTTTTCAGATACACCTACCCTCACATTTTTTTTGTATTTTATATATTTCTTTAGTTATTTATGCTGAAGATTGTTTCCGAAATTATTTTTTTCCCATAATTCCAAAAAGATTTTCAATCTGGCCACACTGAGTGGGCATGGCCTGACAGTCTTTAACAGCCCAAAAAACAGTCATCAAAGGGAGCGCCCGGCAGTGATAGTGTAGGAAGGGAAGTACCGCGTAAGTGGCGCGTTTATACGTCTAACCTTCCCTCAAGTCACGCGGAAGCAATGTGAGCAGTGTGTAAATTGGGTATAATACATAATAAACTCAATGTAAAACACTGAAATGTTGCATCCCTAATACTCTTAAGGGTATAGAGTAAGGTTATTAGCTTTCAAGGAATATATTTTATGATATTCTGCCATCATTCGTTTAGTGTAGAGTCTTACTCAATGTGCATAGTATCTTATTTTTGTACAGAAATAAGGAGAAAGGTGTTTAATGTAAAAAAAAAATGATAGCCTGAGAGCTTACTAATTAAACAGTAACTTTTTCAATTGTATGACTGGAAAATTGTCTGAAAAAGCAACTGGACATTGTACATAATGTACTTAATAACGTATAACAGCCCCCTTTTTAATTTTAGCTTGCATTTTGGAAGTAATTTTGTGATATTAAAACAATTTGTTGTTTGGGTACAAACTTACCCCAACGCAAAAGAAATGATCATTTTATTTCATAAAAATAATTCGCGGTAATACTTTTGAAATAATTTAAATATCACAAAATTACCATCTAAAAATTACCCACCGTGTGCTGTGTTGCCATACTAACACATTAAAAAACTCCCAAAAAACAAGGTCGAATTAACCGACTCCGGGAAATTCATCGAAGTGGAGCGCGCTGACGCCATAGACAACGGGATACCTCAAGAGAGTGAAAAAATTGATGGGAAAATCGTTGAAAAACCGGTTACGGCCAGTCCTAACCAATCCCCTGGCAAAAGTGTGAGAATAAAAGAAAACGGCGCTAAAACTAACGGTGATAATCTCGATGCGGTAAGAATTTGTGTGATTTATACTAATTTAGTTTTATTAATACGTTTGATTGTGTTTTTTTGTTAGTTGCACTGTTTTGATGTAAGTAGGTTATGACTGCGCACTTGTAATTTTTATTTTGAAACGTATAAACTTCATTTGAGTCTTATATGATCACATTGTAGCACTAAATATTTGAGTTTAAGCTGTAATTTTTGAAATCGATGTAAAAACTTCGGAATTTTTGGGTATCTGATACCTAAAGTAACGCAAGTTCATAAAGAACAATGCGTCTACATTTGAAAGGCAAAGGGAATAAGCGACACAACGATTATAAGTCTACAATCGCACGGGCGCTTTTTCAATGCGCAGCGCTGAAGCAATGTAAGGGCTTTAAAAAAAATCATTCCAGCGCTTGATTAACCGCCGCTCGCTTATCCCCTTTTTCTTATATAGAAGAAAATATACAAGAGACGTTGCGAAATTACGTTTGTGTCTTTGGACAATCATGTTCTAATCACTACATTCTTTCATAGTACCTTACTTACCATAAGTTCGCATAAACGCTTTTTCAACACGCGTTACTCAAGCGCTGGAATGCGACAAACTGCTAATACCAGTAACTTTTTAGAAAGAAAGAAAATAAGCGCAGTGGTTAAGAGCTTAACCCGCTCCGCCCATTGTGTCTAATAGTCGCTGGTTCGATTCCCCTACGGGACAAATCTTTGTGTGATCCACAATTATTTGTTCCGATCTGGGTATTTGTGTATGTGAATTTTCATGTTTGTAAACGCACCCACGACACAGGAATAAATCCTAGTGTGGGGCTACGTTTCTTAACAAAAAAAAAATATTTCGTACCACCATTGATGGGCAAAATGTAATTTAGATTAATGCTTGCAATTGCATTTTGTAATATTCAATAATGATTCAAGATTAAAAGTGTAATCGTAAACGTTGAAGATTACAAAATGTAATTGTAATCGTTGATCATTAATACTCCGTCATTGTCGAAATTGAATTGTCGATTCTTGGGGTATCATTATTCTGATTACATTTTTCCCATCTCTGGCTACCACTATAAAGGCACAGTGTATACGATTTTAAGTTATATTAATGTTTGCTGCAGCAGTAAAAAAGGCTACAACTCAGCATAGATGCCTCGCTTGAAACAGTTTGGCGCTGATTTTCTGTTGCACCCGTTGTGATACGAAGTAGTAGTGAGAGACAAAGTTTAAAAGAATATTGAAAAGCGCTTACAGTACCGCGCGTTGAAAACCCGTCCGCGCAAGAAAAGCGCTTTCAGCACCGCGCGTTGAAAACCCGCCCGCTCGAACGTAGGGCTATTTATAGTTATGTAAATATCGAAGAGAAATTGTTTTGGTGTGTTGCCCTGTTTATCTTTATTCATCTTTCTGATTACAGCAAGGTGATTACGTCAATCACCCCAATGAGAACGTACCCCCGGAACCAGTTCCTCGACAGAAGAAAAGGAGGGATTTCTTTGGCACCATCAAAAGAAGGTATAACTTAAAGTTATCATATAATAATCTTTAATAAACGAGGATAAAATTATTAAGTTAATATGTACGATGTGCTAAAGAAGCTATGTCGGACAAAACAGGGCGCGCAACGACGCGGGGCTAGCGGTAGAGCTGGGCAAAATGTAATCAGGGGGCCAATTCACGTAATTAAATGTGTTCAAAATGCAGTCTTGATCTAATCTCAATGTCATAAATCTCACAAATGGTATTCTCGTAAAATATCCACATCGACTCAACCGAGATCGGATCCAAAGTTGAACAAAATGTAAACGGTCCTATAAAATCCGGTAATCCTATAAAATGTTGTACTGACATGAACAACAAATATACAAAATATCGTCAAATTCAAGATCGGCGATTAACATGTAATCAACAAATGATTAACAATATATTTTTAATTAAACAACACATTATATCGAAATTAGACTGAGATAATACTGAAATCAAGCTGAAAATGTTAGTGTTTAGACCGTTGCACTGCAAATTGAAGGATGCCGTTCCGTTCAGCCGTTTTTGCGTAATTGAGTAACAAACACCTAATCATCCAAACATCTAAATATACAAACTTTTAAACTTATAATATTAGTAGGATTATGCCTGGTTGGTCTAGTGGCAAAGCGCATCGCTTGGTGATCACGAGGTCCTGGGTTCAAATCCTAGGTCAAAAACTGAAATCTAACTTCCCAGTATTAGCACGGAGTCTGGAATTGTGCCCGGTATATAGGCTTGCACCCTATTACGTGGGACCTAACATCGTCGGCTAAGTGGGTGTACGCAGTACACCTCTGCCACCCCCGCTTGGGGAATATAGGCGTGAAGGTGTAGGATTAGTAGGATGGTAGGATTATCTTATCTTATCATTGGCTTATCGGACCGAGGAGACCTCAGGCGCACTTTGACTCGGTGGGATCTTTTGTGCTGTCCTTGCCCTAACGCTCTTACATACCTGTAGAATCGAATACTCCCTGTACCAGGCTGTAGATTCCAGCAGGGGGGAAGAGCCGAAATTCCTCTGGGTTTGGATAGACCACTCCCAATAGCTTCATTCGCCGCGCCGCCAGGTAGGATTAAAACACAAACATCCCCGCTAACCAGAGATGGGCCAAATGTAATCAGATGAATGATTAACCACCCCCGTTTGGGGAATATGAGCGTGATGGTGTAATAACGATTACATTTTGTAACCTTTAACGATTACGATTACATTTTGAATCTTAAATTATGTTTGAATATTACAAAATGCAATTGTAATTATTAATCTGAAGGCCAATTCTCGTATTTGATTAACACTGAGACTGAATCTTGACTGAATTGAGATTTAATTATAAATTGACTTACATTTGGTGTTCTTTTCCATAAGGTATCGATCCGATTTCAGTATTATATAATATAAGCCCTGTTAAGAGACCGTCCCACCGTTGGGCACGGGCCTCCTCTCAAACAGAGAGTTTAGGCTATAGTCCACCACGCTGGCCCAGTGCGGGTTGGCGAACTTCACACACCTTCGAGAAACTTTGAGGCATGCAGGTTTCCTCACGAAGTTTTCCTTCACCTTTAAAGCAAGTGATAGTTAATTTTTAATACGCGCATGCTGTCCAAAAGACAGAGGTTCGAGCCCTCCAATTTGCAGTCCAACGGTCTAATCGCCTAGTGGTTATTGTTATCACTGCTTTTTTGACTAGATTCTTCTTGGTAACCATGAATGAGGATGCAAACGAATAATTTACCGTTCTACGTCCAAGTTTCCTCATTACTATAGTAATTACTAAATGTGATTTTGGTTTCAGGCTGGGTCGGTCTCGAACTCGCGGCCAGTCGCTGGACCTGACAGACTCCGAAATGGAGAACCAGAGTCGCATCCGCAGCATCAGCGCTGAGAGGAACGCTCATGGTTAGTAGACTATATCTATCTATATCATCACGCCAGATTCCTTGTGATGTAGGCAGAGAGTACAGAGTTCCAACAGGTTCTTTCCTTACATACTTCTCTGGCTTCTTCCACTCTCATAGTTCGTCTGATACACGCTCGCCGGTTACGGACTCTTGACTTGTCCTTCCGATAAGACACGGTCTATTTGGTCATTGAAAGATAGTTTAGGGCCCGTATTACAGAACGAAAATCAGTCTTGAATGTAGTGTTTAAAGTAACGTTTTAGTACAAAAATCGGTTTTTAAAATTAGAATCACGTCTGATTTACGTTCTGTAATACAGGCCTAGGTCTTCCCAGGAAGATTGTAGGTATACATTCTTCCACTTTCGCATCGTATATCTGTTTTGTCATTCTTACTTCTGACATTCTTTCTATATGCCCCTACCAACGGTACATACCCTTTCTCATCTTCACACCGATACTATATTTCATACCTACTCGATTTCTTACTACGCTGTTGCGAATACGGTCGGTCAGCTTCACTCCGCACATCTTCCGCAGCGCTCGCATTTCGACCGAATTCATTCTCCTTCTTACAAACCCAGCTTTCGCTGCTATATGTTAGCGTTGGGACAAGCACTCCGTTATGTATGGCCAGCTGCGCCTTTTTGGTTAAATGCCGGCTCCCAAGTAGTTTTCCCATCGCACCATTCACTCTGTTCCCTGCACTCACTCTTCTCTCAATGTCAGCGGTGTATTTCCCATCCTTACTGAAGGCGCATCCACGATATACATCTTTACTTGCTCCAGCACATCATTACCAACCACAATAGTTAATAAACACAATATCATGAAATCCCACTGCTAATTTCATTTGAACGTAATATTCAAGATAATGCTGTTGCTGAGACAGGGTCCAATTTTGATCTCACACCATCGATATATTATTTGTACTAAAGGTAACATTTTGAAAAACGGATCGAACAATAAGAGCACTGCTATAAGTGGGTTCTCTATTTATCTAAATCATCAAGCCCGATCCCTTTCGGGGTAGGCAGATAGTACAGAGCTCCAACAGGTTCTTCTCTTACATACCTCTCTGGCTTCCTCCACTCTCATAGTTCACCTCATACACGCTCGCCGGTTACGGAGACTCTTGACTTGCCCTTCAGATAAAACACGATCTATTTGGTCATGGTAAGATAGTCCAGGTCTTCCCCGGTACCTGCATCCCTCCACTTTCGCATTGTATATCTGTTTTGTCATTATTTCTTTCGACATTCTTTCTATATGCCCATATATAATAATTTAAAACTAGTATACTTCATGTAAGGTGGGTATTGTGACAATTGTTAGTGTCAAAGAAAATTGTACTTAATTTAATGGCAATAAGAGGCATGACCGGTTTCTATACTTATTGTTTTATGCCTTAACACCATTGAATTAATTATGAATTTCGTTTGGCACTTAGAACTGTCACTACCCATCCTGTGTGAAAAATATTATAATTTCTACAATTGCTAGCTACGAGTAGGTATAAATGCATAAGTATACCAGATGTAACATAATAAACGCAAGACCTGAAAGTAGTTTGTTCTAAGTCGGTAACTGTGTGGATTCCAACCATTTTTCATGTTTCTCATTTTTTTTTACACACCGTCACGCCTATATTCCCCACAGGGGGTGGCAGAGGTGTACTGAGTACACCCACGTTTCGCCGACGATGTTAGGTCCCATGTAATAGAGGGCGAGCCTATTGCCATATACCGGGCACTATTCAGACTCCGGACTCATACTGGGAATTTTTCGTTAGAAAAACTACATTTGTCCGACCCAGGATTTGAACCCAGGACCTCGTGATCACAAAGCGATGCGCTTTGCCACCAGAACAAGGAGGCAGTCAAAAGTTGCAAAAAATGCCTTTACTCCTTTAGTGCGCTATAAAAAATTAAATTTATTCTTGATTCATAGCAATAAGGAGGTTTGCAATGCATTTCTAAAACGTAATTTTCAAAACGCACACATACACGTACAAGTTTCATTGATAATTAGGGTATAAAAGTGGTTAAAAAAGGGCAAAACCTTTAAGTTTGAAAATTTAGTTTTTGTCTTAAATTTATGAAGCAATTCTGTAATCGGAGTGTCTGAGACCTTGCGTTTATTATGTTACAGCTTATATACAAACGTGGATGTTTTTTTGGTTGTCATTTTGATCGTGATTTGTAATTTAGCACTAATAATAATATATCGATGATTGTAGCTATTTATTTTCCTAAATAAATAAATTGAAATGGTTTCACTTATTCCACAGATAAAGCACTATCCGTCCCAAACAGAAACGTGTACTCGGCGGGCGCGTCGCCTGCGCAGTCCGGAGACGAATCCCGGACCTCTAGGAGGTAGGAATCATCTTGACTCATTCATATTGGGGAATTGTTTGTGCAGTCTCAATGTAGGGGTATCAATGGTTTTTCGTATAACGATAATATCAAATTATTTCGGTAAAGAATTAGAAAGTGTAGTTATTTTTACCTGAAACTGATTTCAATAATATATTCTTTTTGATTATGTTAATTTGAAACTATTAATTTATAAAAATAACTAAGTAGTGAAGTGACAAAAAATCTCAGAATAAATCTATCCATGCCATGTCATTAATTAATTATGACGTAGACAATAAAAAGGTTTTTACTGAATTGTATGATATGGCAACTTTAAAATGTTATCTATAGTGCGACAAGGATATTTTAGCCCGCGCATGGTATTACTATTGGCTTTGGTGTAAAATTGGGGTAGTCTATCTATCTATCTATTTATAACCTCACGCCAGATCCCTTGCGGGGTAGGCAGAGAGTACAGAGTTCCAACAGGTTCTTTCCTTACATACCTCTCTGGCTTCCTCGACTCTCATAGTTCGTCTCATACACGCTCGCCGGTTACGGAGACTATTGACTAATTAATTGGGGTAGTCATTCAATAAAATTTTCCTATTTTCAGAGAATATTCAGTGTCCACGGTTACTATTTAAAAAAAGAACTTGGTTAAATTTCGTAGCACACAGTAACTCTACGATTGTTATGAAGTGACATTTCACTTGATGACAGCGCTAGTTCCGATTTTGACCGCGGGCCAAAAAATCCTTGTATGACGGTACATAAATGTTACAACACGTAAACCAGACTTAACTTACAATGTTTTCCTTCATAAAAACATTTCAAATAAACATTAAAAAATCAAAAATAGTCATCCGGAACTTCATATTTTAGGAATTACAAAACACCTAAAAATGAGGCAATGTCTTTTAAAAGCTTAATATTAACTATTTGGCGAAAGTGTTGAATATTTGATTTCGTTTTCTTTTTGAGATTGTGCTTGGATTTAATTTTGAATTTCATAGTTGCTTGGCAAGACTACATTATTTCTAACATTCCTTAGCGATTATTATTAATTAAAATTCAAAATTAATTAATATATATTTAGATTATACTAACTTCACCGCTTTTAACTTCAAATAATGCTGTCTTGCCATTATAAAATATATATTGTGTGAAGAATACTTGATTAGTATGGCAACATCGACACTAATCGTGGATTTTCTCTTTTTTCCATCTGTCAACACTCATGCGCTGGGGGTAATGGCACTCTGCAATCTGGTAACACTGGTTTTCATACTAAACTATTTTATATGCGCGAATGAAAATGCTTTTTTATTTTTATAAATGCTTTTGTTTCATATTCGTTTAATATGTTTTTTCATAAAAAAATTTGTTACATTGATTTATCATCCGTTTCAAATTATCTTATTAATGTTTTTTTTCTATTAATATTTCTACAAACCTATGTGTGATTGATTGAAATGTTTAATTTTACTCTTAATATTTCATGACTAATTTAACATAATTTTTTTGTTTACCCAACCTACTCATATCCAAACTTTTTCTCTTACTATCCTACTCATCTCAATCCTCCATACTACCCAATGTAACCTAACCACACCAAAATCTAACCTAACCACACAATCTATCCTATATATCCTTAAATAAAATTAAACCAAAAAGGTCATCTCTTAGCGAGGTTTCCGGGTTCAGTACCGCATCAGCCAGGACCTTCATCCACGAGGCTTCCACCCTGGTCCTGGAGACCATTGAGGCCGGAATCAAGAAGCACTATTTGGTGCCTCTAACGATCGCGCAGAGGTCAAGATGGCGGCGGAAGGGCATCAAACTTCATATTTATAATGAGCACACGTTTATTGCTAAACATCTTAGTGGGTAAGTGAATTAATGAAACATTTGTCTAATTATATATTTTTATGTGGTACGGTGTTTGTAACTAATTCCAAGATTAAGGAGCGTTCAGCTCGATCAGTCAGATATGGGCGACCTTTTGGTGCATTTTAATTTTTAGGCGCATTCATACTTCCGAAGGCGTTTTGTCTTTAAGCCAAATTTGACAACTTATGGGCGGCTTGATGAGTTCAAAAACCTGCCTCCACCTCACCGCGTTGTGTCCGCGTGTTGGAATATAACCTATTCTCTCTCACCTTGATTTGTGAGAGAAGACTTTTGCCTAGTAGTGGGACGGGCTGATTCATTTATATATTTATTTTTTGATGATTCATTAATAGCCTCTTGAGGGCAACTTCTCTGCACCATGAGAAACAACGCATGTTCCGCGTTTTTTTTTATAATTTGAGGAAAAAGAGCTACCTCATACAAATAAAATATTAACACTACAAAATGTCTTTCCTCGTAGCCCCACAATAGGAATAATTCCTGTGCCGTGCGTACGTTTATAAACATGACATTAAAGCACTCCACCCACTGGATCAAGTATTCGCGAATTCGACCTCCGCACAGGACAAATCTTTCCTGACCCACAAATATTTATTTCCGTCTGGGTATATCCAAATTTAAGATTTCTGAACGCACCCACAACACAGGAAGAATTTGTGGTGGAATGTTACCCATTATGTGTTCTTATATGTGCATAATTGAAGGTAATTGTAACAAAGTGATAAAACGTGCCTTTTCGACTTCCCTCAAAAGGGCCGTCGCAATTGGTATGTAAAGTATCCGCCGCTTTACTATCCAGGGTGGGGTACTTCATTAATTTCATTATCATCGTTGTCATCAAGTTCATCGGCAGTTGACTTAATTTAAACAAACACGATTATATATCTCACTGAACACTGGTAAAATACACTTAAAATTAGTGTGAAGCCATAACTTAAAGAAGAAGAAGAAGACGGCAAAATTAATTCGATATTTAAATAATAAGGGACGGCATGCATGAGATATGTATGAAATGTGACCCTATATATATGTTTCATTTGAGCTTAACAGCATTTTTACAAGCGGGAATGACACTAGACGGCACTAGTTGTGACTACCTGCTTCGCAGGTAGTAATTGTTGCTACAATTTGATGCGCGCCTGCAGTTTTTAGATTATATTTATTCTAAGATTTGTACATAGTTATTATACAATTTTGAGACTATTAATACAAAATTGCCACGCGTTTGTTAAATAATTACAACACAATTGTGTCAATTGTTACACAAATAATCCTAATCTCTACAATCAGAATGTTTTTATTCATGTGGACCATCGCAGTATTTATGAATCGTCAGAAAGTAACAAAAAGCCCCACTTCGGAATGTCATTCCTGTGGAGAAGAAGGGCAAGACACTCCACGATTACTGTTTTAAAATGATATTTTTATATTTTCCAGGGGCTCCGTGTGCGAGGTGTGCAACAAGACGATAGCGCGGCGGCTCGGCAAGCAGGGCTACGAGTGCCGCGACTGCCGCCTGCACTGCCACAAGCACTGCCACGTCAAGGTGCCCGCCACCTGCCCCCGCTCCACCGTGCACAATATGGAGCTGTGAGTATCTGTATTAGCCATTCAAGGGTCCTTCTCCAAGGGGCACCACGAGAAAATTATTTTTCCCCCCGAACAGCATCGAGGAAATATCGATAAATGCTCTTGCTCCACCGTACACAATATGGAGCTATGAGTATTCAAAATGTAACTCCATGACGTTGTATCATAGGATCTTTATTAGCCAGTCAAACGTCCTTTCCCTTGGGTACCACGAGAAAACTGTTATTTTCCGCCGAACTGCATCGAGGAAGTGATGATAAGGTGGCATCCTGCTCTAACTCCATCATACATAAATTGGAGATGTCATTATAGAGATTTAGTAGCTTGATGTATTCAACAATAGAATCTTTAACTGCAGGAATTGTGCATCGCTCCACCATACACTTTATTTTGTAGGTTCCAAAAAAATATATTAGTAAAACAAAGAATTAAGAGACTTTTCAAAGGAAAAACGTTCTCAGTCATTTTCAGTCACAAAACAATTCAAGATTTATTACAAAAGTGTCACAAATACTGCCAGTGATGGGGCTGCTATTTGGTGATAGTATTTTTCTGGTCAAAAGCTATCAGCGTAGCTATCAACGGCAATTGCAAGTAAACACAGAGCGAGAGTAAGTTGCATGTCGTTCAAGGCACAAAGACATGTCACCATCACTACTACATACTAAGTAGTTATCATTCTCTAGAATGAGAAGGATGATTCGCATACAAATTCACTTCCTTCAATTATGATCTTAAAGGTAATCGTCTTAAAATTCTTAATGCAATGGCGTTTCATTGATTTGCTAGATGGTAAGTAAGTATGCTATCGAAGCTACGCAACACTCACATAAACAACTGTATCTATGTATGTACTACATACAAAAAAACAATCGTTTTATTGAGGTTTGAAAACCACAACTTTGACACTATAAGTTTCTTTATGATATCTAGGAATTCCAAAAAAAAACCGTATGAAAACTACACTTTTGTTCCATGGAACGAAACCGCATTGAAACTACACTTCTGTTCCATAGAACGAAACCTCATTGAAACTACACTTCTGTACCATGGAATTAACCACATTGTACCTAATCACATTTTATGGAACAACAAAAGTGTGGTTTGTTGCATGGAACAAAGTGTGGTTGTGAATCCAAAACTGCTGGGAACAAGTGTGGTTCTGGGCCCTTATTGCTATGAACAATTCAACACGTAACGCGTGTACGATAGCCCTGTGGTACTCCAGCAGAGATGGGTAAAATATAGTCACGGACGTGAATGTAGACGGACGATGTAGCGCAGTAGTTTAGAGCTTAAGCCGATCCGCCCACTGTGTCTAATAGTCGCGGGTTCGATTCCCGCACGGGACAAATCTTTGTGTGATCCACAATTATTTATTCCGGTCTGGGTTTGTGTATATAAATTTCCATGTTTGTTAACGCACCCACGACACAGAAATAAATCCTAGTGTTGGGCTTTAAAAAAAAACGTCAGAATAATGATTACGATTACATTTTGTAATATTTAATCATGATTAAACAAGCAAATAGGTGTGGAAGAGAGTATCGGTGTAAGGATGAGAAAGGGTATGCTCCGTTGGTTCGGGCATATAGAAAGAATGTCCGAAGAAAGAATGACAAAACTGATATACAAAGCGAAAGTGGAAGGATGTAGGTACCGGGGAAGACCTAGACTATCTTACCATGACCAAATAGACCGGGTCTTATGTGAAGGACAAGTCAGGAGTCTCCGTAACCGGCGAGCGTGTATGCGACGAACTATGAGAGTAGAGGAAGCCAGAGAGGTATGTAAGGAAAGAGTCTGTTGGAACTCTGTACTCTCTGCCTAACCTGTAAGGGATCTGGCATGATGATATAGATAGATTAAACATTAAAAATGTAATCGTAATTTGTGAAGATTACAAAATGTAATTTTAATTAATCATTAATCTGATTACATTTTGCCCATCTCTGTACTCCAGTAGCATACATAATACCATTACACTATTATGTCTCGTAGTTATCGTAACGCACTGTGTTTGGTCATGACGAGTAAGCCTGCTCTGTACTATAGAACAAAAGCGCATTAAAATCACACTTTATGGATCAACAAATGTGTGGTTTGTTCCATGGAACAAGTGTGGTTCAGTTTGAACCATTTCGTATAATTTATGCGTACATACATAGATATAATTTCACATAAATAATTTACTAAAACATTCTTACTCGTAGAAAATAGTATACGCCTAATCAAAGCACATAAACTACATTTTTATATGAAAACACTTTGTAATAATAAGCTATACAAGGTGTAACATAATAAACGCAAGAACTGAAAGTAATTTGTTCCAAATCGGTAACTGAATTCATTCCGACGATTTTTAATGTATCTTATATTTGTTCAAAATTTGCAAAAATGCTGTTACTCCTTCAGTGCGCTATAACAAACTAAATTTATTATTGATTCAATATGGAGATTTCAAATGCATTTCTAAAATGTATTTCTCAATATGCACACATGATACAAGTTTCATTGTTAATTGGGGTATAAAAGTGCTTAAAAAGGGGTAGAAAACTTTAAATTTGCAAATTACGTTTTCGTATTCAATTTGTGAAGCAATAAGCTAATCGGAGTGCCTGAGGTCTTGCGTTAATTGAGATACACCTTGTATTAATTAAAAAATTAGATTATTAACTACTTAATGCGTATTATTTTGTAATACTTAAATATTTTCATAGTAAGTTATCATTTAACCAAGGCTTTTTTCATAACAAATATGACTTACATTTTTTTTTGATGTTTAAAGTCCTTGGTAGTAGTGGTTTGTTAGGCCAATTTCTAAATATTATATCTAAGCTTTAAGAAACTGGCCTTTTATCAGACACAAATACAATTTAATATATAAACTGATAAGTAATTTTGCTCATGCAAAATTGTCTTTTTCTTTAGTAGAAATAAAAAACGAAGAAAAAGTCAATATGACAAAATATTTTTTATTCTACCTGGTCAGAAATGTATATGGGTATTAAAATAATCTTTTTTAAAATAAGTAAATGCTTATAAACATTTTTTTAAATAAATTATTGACAATATTTCTGGTCAAAGTTACCAAAAGCGTTTTTACATCATTTGAAAGTCTACCTACACAATCTATACCAATGAACTGTGCATACAAGCCTTACTAAAAAAATACTTTGTATTCTGTCTTACACTATTTTACAAATAAGTGTATTGATTTCTGTTCATCATTTAAATTTACACAAATTATATAATAAATGGCACATTTGTCAATGTCAAATTATCATTGACAGCTGTCAATTTGATAATGACGACTCATAATTTGACGTTTGGTATCAAATGAAGTTTAGTTGGTATAGGTATCAACGGAATTCAGTAGGGTAGTTGACAATTTTTTTTTTGCTATATTTTCCTAATATTTTAAATGCCAAAGCGGAATCCACTACGCCAATACTTTAACCACTACTTAATTATTATAAAGTTGTCGAGGTGTAAGTTGGTTCAAATGAACGACGCCACACAATTGACTGAAATATACCACTGTATTCAACTACCCTATTATTTTTATAGCTTATTTATTTTCAAAAAAGAATCATAAATATTTAGAGCCTCTCTCGCCACCCTCGAGTAAAATCTGGAGTAGACTAACGAACAATTAAGGTTGCAAGTTAAGGATATATATGACGGCCACGGTTAGTCTTAGCAGTTTAAGCTGTTGAGTGACTCTAATCGAGAAGTAACTAACCAGCACTTACTCGAGAGTTATGAAGAAGGCCCTTATTATAATTGATCCGGCTCTATTATTTGTCTTATGTATGCTGTATCGCTTATATGTATCTTTATTTTCAACGCTGCCAAAGGTCCCATTCCCATAGCTTTGGAAATGGAAGGTACTCGTTTAGTTGTTATCATTTCTTAGTGTTTAAATGTAGCCCACATCCTTTATTCGGGTTTTTGAATAGATGGCATAGAAGAATTTTTGAATTACGATTTTAGTATGGTGCCGACAAGCAAAACAAAATGTCATAAATATTTTTTTGTCTTACAAATTTATTTCATTGGATGATATTAATTAATGTTAGTTGAATTATGAAATTGTTAGGGACGCTAATCAATTTATTATAAAGTTTTCTATGTACGAGTAAGTAGAGTATATACTCGATACGGTGATTTGAATGGTCCGGGGTGAATAGTGTAAGTCGAAATTTCCTCATATCTATTCACCCCAGACCGTGATTAGTAAGAAAATTGTCGCGGTTCTTTGGCTCATACATTTGGATAAGCTCAAAGGTGACACCTTTCATCCATTTATACACTGGACCTCGTAAATACAAGTTGGGTATCCTACCAACTATACTTATTATTGCTTTGAAGAATTATTTAATTGTCATAAACTGGATTAAATAACGAAATTGTCTATACAAAAACCTGAATCACACTTATATTTTATTTTTCTGGCTGGCATACATATTTGCTTACATCTCAATTTTTTTTTTTAGATTCTTACATCACTCGTTGAGTTAACATTTACCTTGGCTGATCTTTCATTGCAATATAAAACAAAAGTTAAAAATAGCTTCAGATATTTTTTTTTCAAACATCACTCTTCTTGCTAACGTTAAATCAATTGCGATGGTTGATTGTTAACACAGCGTCACTTTGACAGACAAATGTCAAAGTTACAATGAATTAAGCTGTCGCACTGGTCTGCTCCTCTCCGCTCGATTGAGAAAGCAGCCCAAAGCTGGCCCTACAAGTGATATACGTACCTGATAAACGTGTGCAAGTCTGTGCAGAGTATATCTATGAATTAAGCAGCATGGGATTTTCACAAAGCAATTGAATGTCCCACTTGCACACACATAGATTCTCATTGAAGTTGAGATTCAAGATGCTTCGGGATCTGCGTATATCAACTATGCGGCTTTATGATCAATTTTACTGTTTATTAGTATACTGTGTATAGACTTGTGTAAAGTTATCATATGTGTGCTACAGTTTTTAGTATCGACCATCGTCTATATTTGTCTATGTATGAGCTGACCGTTCAATCACAAATGGAAATCAAGCATCTAAAGCCATTTTTCATTCATTTGCTTTGCTTATAATAACGTGTTTCTATCTAAGAATTAGTTTTACGTTTTACTGTGAATTTGAATTATATGTAATATATATTTTTAAATGAATGTAATTCAAGCCTTTATTGATAAACGTCGACAACTTGGGTTCGTGCAATAAATAACGGTTTTTATTCTATAATACGAGAATTATGTTTATGAAAAAGCACGACGTGTCGCTTAGTACATTTTAGTGTCTGTTTTGTGTGTATGTGTTATGTATTACAGACAAATTAACATGGCATAAACCATGTCTATACTGGGCTCTTAGTCGGTATTACCAATTAAGCACGTAACGCGACTCGTTACGATACTTCGTCTAATTATCGTTTAACGGTATTTCAATGGCAATTCAAACCGACCTCACGGCCCGCCGGCCAGTGCAGAGCACCACGGCGAGACACCTAATATACGCCCTCCCCCATAGGGACTGCCCACGCCGAGGCCATTCCTCCTTGAGGCGCCATTGAGTTAGTTGCCCCCTTGCCCTTCTGACTCGAGTATAGTGGTCGCACGCTCGCCCTTTTGTCCGGTGAAGCTTTAAAGGCTCCGCGGCGACAGCGTAGATCATTCACACACACACACACACACACAAGGTTCTTCAATGGCGTACAGAATACCATTACACAATTTCACGAAGATATCGTTACGCGCCGCGTTTGTACATATCGAATAAGGGCTGAGTGTATAAAGTCCATTCCAGTCAAACTTTAAAACATTTTTCTACATATAAACGTCGATTTCTTGCTAACAGCATTTTCATTTTGTGTCTTCGGAAATAATGACGCCTTCATATTACACTTGTTATATTGCAATTACAACTAAAACATCTAAAAATGGTAATCGTTTGTTTACAAAATTTTAAAGTTTGATTGGAATAGACTATACAAAATATGCGAATCTATGAAAACGGAACTATCCTGTTTGATGAGCTAATTTTAATAGACATTAAAAAAATTATATAATTCGCTTTCAATTGTACCTATTTCTCAATTGAATTGAACAATAGTCGTGAGAATTCACTCACAACTTAAAATAGGAATCATAATTAAGAGAGGAGCCTGAACCAAAACAGGAAAGAGAAAGTCCGAAGTCGGGGCTGGCACTGTACTGTGTACACCTCGACCGACGATACTATATGATAGGGGCGAGCCCTTAACCTAAATGGGATATTATGTTAAAGTAATGTATTGTATACTAACACTAATATTTATATTATACTATTTTTCTAGATCCATGCTCCCAGTGTTAACTGAATAGTCGGGCTAAGCGAGAAGACTGCAAGAAAAAAATAACACAAAAAAAAAACAAAAAAAAAATTATAATACAAGCAATTATCACTCAGGTTCTTTGAAAATATTAAAGTTTGTAGTCGTCAATATTCTATGTTTTTAAATGTGTGGCACGGATTTTTTTAATGTGTTAGTGTTTTATTTCTTAACCTCAAAGATCTGTGAATAAATTGAGCTCAAGTGTGGCACCGCTATAATGGCGGTAAATCGTGTTTACGACTCTCGAAATATGTCTATATTTATATTCTAAGTACATAGTACGTAGATAAACATATTACACAATTAATTAATTTTATCATACGCTATGAAATACCGCGTCGCAATTCAAGGAATTGACTTGGGTTTGTTAACTCGAGGACTTGCCAGAAAAATGTCACAGTGCGAATTCTATGAACGAACATAGCTAAACTGAACTGGTAGGCGATGGTTAAGATTCGGTTTAAAAAAAACATTCGCCGTCACGCCTATATTCCCCAAGCGGGGGTGGCAGAGGAGTTCTGAGTACACTCACGTTTCGCCGACGATGTTAGGTCCCATGTAATAAGGGGCGAGCCTCTTGAAATATACCGGGCACAATTCCAGACTCCGGACTCGTACTGGTAAGTTTTCGTTGGAAAAACTACACTTGTCCGACTCCAGGACCTTGTGATTACAAAGCGATGCGCTTTGCAACTACACCAACGAGGCAACTCAAAAAAAATTGTTATAAAATTTGACCTCGAACCTCAGGAATTGAATTTTCCTGTTATTAATCTCACCTACGATACAGAGATTATGGTGGGGCCACTAGTGTAGGGCTACGTTAAAGAAAAGGATTGTGTTTGCCCTAAAATATGATGAAGTAATTTGTATGTAAATTTGCATCAAATCAAATCATTTTTATTGGGCACGGGTTAAAAATGTTACAAAGCATAACATTTTTTTAAGTAACATATTCTGTGTGTTGAGAGAACAATGTTAAAATGGCTTTCAGATACAGTTGAGCTTAAATCACTTGAGCTTCATTTATTCAATTATGTGAGCTGGAAATTTTGATTCCAATTACGCAACCGTGCTAGTTTTTTTTACAGCTTTTTTGCATGTCTGTTTTGAATACTGACTTAGTAACGGTAGATTAGTAATTACATAAATAATTAGAAGGAAAATATTGTAAATGAAATGTAATTTTTACTTACTTAAATCTATATTTTTTTAGAATATTTTGAATATTTTGAATAATATAGTCATTATTTAATTATAAAATACTCAAACCCATCAAAACAAAATAGGCAAAGACAATAATTCATCAATATTTTTAGTATAAATTACAACACTGGCATTATAAAAGTTTTTAAAATTTCTACTATAAAAATATATTTTTTAATATGGCAATTTTTTCCAGGACATACATCGCATCGCCATACGCAGACAAAAATATAAGGATGTTGTGATAGTTTACTTAAAAAAGCTTGCGTCGTGCACAATGCATCAACTTTCGAATATACTTAAATTATTAAAAAAAACTAAGTACAACACTTAATATGGCATTGTTAAGCGATAATGTGTTAACTTGAGCGAATATTTATTGGAAAATTTGACCTTTACATCCGTATAGTTACGGTTTATTTTAGAGTAACACTGATATGATAGTTAAAACATTATCGCATAATCATATCTCTATGTACCCTGCTGGACGTTATATACAATATTTAGGCTTTTTTACAAATATTTATATTATTATTATATAAATATAAAGTTATTATTAGTAGGTTGATAAGAATAATAAAAAACGTAGATGTTCTAAAACAATGCTATATAAAATATTGGAAATCGTGTTACCCGCTTATTTGTCACTGTTTCAACTGTTTTTTGCTGAGACTGATACGACGAAGGATTTTTTTTACAAATAAAAATCAATAATTACAAAAAGAAAATTACTTTTTATTAACAACAAAAAATATATTCAAATAGTATGTGTTTATGATTAAATGAGTTTTTATTTATTTTTTAATTGAAGAGATTTATATCGTTTTTTCCTGGATTATTTTTTACCATTTATATTATTTTTTCACGATTGTTATTATATGACAATAAAAATACACATAAATAATGAGTTACAAAAGTTAAATTGATCGCTATTGTTCAAGTCTCAGTAAAAAAAGGTTTTTCGGCGCTAAATTGTTAGAATTAGTTTAGGTATCGCTAGAGACCCCCATCGAAGCTAATTTCAAAGCAAACAAATATTAGAAATCATCAATAATTTATCTTGAAATTTTGTAACGTCAGCCCAAGATTTTACGCACAAAATTTTTCTACCTCATTTCTTCAATGTTACGACAGTATAACTATAAATAGTTACCATTTTATTTATTATTTTTATTGTTGAAAATCTCTGGATATTTACGTAAATTTAGAAAACTCGAAATATTCTATACTTTAGTTGCAAAGTGCAAACTTGCACACTTTATGTGATCTGTAATCGTCAAATGTGCAATAAGTCTTTATATTTAATAAACACGTGCTTCGAGCTTTCAATTTTAAACCTTACTCTATTAGAAATTAATATTTGGCCATAATTTTGACACTGACCACCTGTTTTAATCAATTATGACTGTAAATTTGAGTCTATCAGTTGCAAATAGTTGATTGCTTTTGTAAAATTTCCTTTGATAAACCATTAAAATAACATTTGTATTTATCCAATATGAATGTTGTTTGACACCTGCTATTCTACCAGATAATACCTCTATCTAAATCTAAATGGCCTATAAAACTGTTGGTGTATCAATAAATTATACAACGTAAAATATTATACACTGTAAAACAAGTAACTAATAGCTGTTATTGAAATAACAGTTACTTATAGCTGTTATTTGATAACAGGTCCAGGAACTTATAATTTGAGTAGACACCAAAAATATCTGATTTTCGTATTAAATTCTTATTTTTTTCCAGTATTCGCTGATTTAGTCTATGTTTTTAGTGTTAACACGTAATCGACTTTTTATTACAAAATCGACTAAAATTTTCAGTCATAATTAAAACTCTTATAATTATTAAGGAAGCGTATTGTTGATTTGTGTTTATTAGTGAGTGACTGACGTGTGAAATGTATTTGCTACAAATATTCTGTGCCTTAGCACCCATCCTTGTGAGGCCTGAATGATGACACCCAACGATATTTGTATATTACGAGTATAGTGCCTAAATCGTAATGAACTATTGTTAAAATCTATTTATAGGATTTTTAAATGTTTGAAAACCTAATTGTAAGAGGTTGTGTTCGATGGGGAAGTTAGTCGATTATTCATTCATTTGTGAGAACAGTGACGTAACCTAAACAAATCAACTATATTTTTAGATTTTGAAAAAAAATCTGGCTTTGATTATACTACTTACGAAGAAATCGTTAGTGTTTGGTGTTTAATTGTCGATATAACAACAATAAAATCCGTACTATTTTACAATTATGACAAAGTTTAAACAGCGTGTATTTTCATAAATGAGAGATAAATCGATCGTTTTGATTCAAACAAACCTCGTACATAATATTTGTAGCACAAAATGGTGTTTTTTTTATTAAGTTAAAAAGGAACATGGTTCGTAATAAGATAATACATGACAAAATGTAACCGTAACTTTTGTATACTAAGGTTGTTAACGCATAATGTTTTATGTGGTTCCGTATATAAATATATTATTATTATTTATAAATGTTGCGCAATGTGTTCTATGTAATTTTATTTTTCTCTTTTTTTTTTAATAAAAATGCCTTTTTTTGAACTTGTGTTTTTTATTTATGCCTCCTAAAGCCTGTGTGTATGCAGCGTACCTTTATAGTGTACTAGCGACCCGCCCCAACTTTGCATGGGCGAATTATACACATAAACCTTCCGCTTGAATCACTCCATCCATTGATGACAACCGTATTTAAATCCGTTCAGTAGTTATTGAGTTTATCGCGTTCAGCCGGACAGACAGACGCGGCGGGGGAAGTTTGTTTTAAAATTTATAGTAATATGTACTCTGTAGGCCGCGGGGCCTTTACAGCTTCACCGGGCAAGAGGGCGAACGTGCAACCAATACGCTCGAGCCAGAAGGGCAAGGGGGCAACTAGCTCAAGGGCGCCTCAAGTAGGAACGGCCTCGGTTAGGGCAGTCGCTATAGGGGAGGGCGTATACTAGGTGTCTCGCCGTGGTGCTCTGCACCGGCCGGCGGGCAAGGGATTCTTCGACCTCGCCGGCGAGGTCGGTGGCTGATCCTGTGGTGATCAGGGTAGGAATTCTTTGATAAAAATGTATGATTTTGGTCTTTTCTAAATTAATGATGAGATTATTATTATCTAGCCATGTTATAATTGTATTCAATGTATTATTTATTTCCATTGCATATTTATCGTCACATTTTATCACTACTGTGCTATCATCCGCAAACAGCACCATAGGGTAGTTGACTTGTCTAGGTAAGTCGTTAATATAAAGTAAAAATGATAAGTGCCCCAATACACTGCCTTGTGGCACGCCGTATTTAAGTAGCCTACTGCTAGATCGATACTTTTTTTCATTCCCTGACAGTCGACAATTTGGGTTATTTCAACGTATTGCTTTCTATTATGTAAGTAAGATTTTATAAGCCCTAGAATGTTACCGCGTATGCCGTATTTCTCTAGTTTATTTAGTAGTATCGAATAATCAACGTAATCAAACGCTTTCGTCAGATCCATAAATATGGCACAAACTGCTTATTTTTATCTACATTTGGTAAAATAGCTTGAATAAGATCATATATAGCTATATTAACTGTTTTGTTCTTTCGAAATCCTTTCTGCTCGTTAACTAGTATATTATTTTTTTCTATAAATGCATAAAGCGCTTTATATATGACCTTTTCAAAAATTTTAGAGAACACTGGTATTAGGGCAATAGGTCTATAGTTTTTCTTTAGCTGCTTATTATTTTTTTTATATAGTGGCATGACTTTAGTTATTTTAAGCTTATCAGGAAAAAATCCGTTTATTATACATAGATTAATAATATGGCTAAGATGTGGAGCTATATATTGAGAGACTTCTTTTATTACTTTTGTACATATTTCATCATAACCAACACTATTGGTATTTTGAAGAGAGTTAATGTGATTTATGATGTCTTGAGGTATAGTTGGTGCCATATATAGCTCAATGGTTGTGTACCGTGTTGTCATCAGTGTATTCTGTGTATTGTAAGTTTTTGGCCCTTGCACTTGGTCAATATAATGATCATTAAAGCAACTTGCTATGTCAGATGGGTTCGTGATCTTTTTTCATCAATGAGGATTTCTGTTATTGGTTCTTTGGGAAAACTCATTTTAGAGTTGTTAATTACTTTCCATGCAGCTCTATTTTTATTTTTTGATGTATGAATGAAATAATTATTCTGGGATTTTGGTGTTAAAGATACAAATTTTTTTTCAGTCTATTCGAATATTCCTTAAAAATTTGTTTGTTCTTTATGGTGGGTTTAATTCGGTTATTCCATAGCAAGTTTCGTTTTATTTTGCTGCATTTTTTTATTCCCTTTGATATCCATTTGGGTTTATTTGTTATAGATTTATGAATTATTATATAGGGAAAACACAAATTTTAAAAAACATAGAAAGATATCAAGAAAATAGTCATATGCATAGTTAGGGTTGGAAGTTTCATATATGTCGGAAAAGGAAAGACTTTTTATACAATGTTTAAATTTTTGTATATTATCTTTGTTGAGGTTTCGCCGCTTAATGTGTCAAGATTTAATTATGCAAGTTTTTTTTAATCGGACATTGTAAAATTTGGGCAGTATGATCAGATAAGCCGAATTTAATTATTTCCCCCTTGCTACCTTTAATATTGTGCGCAAAATTATCCAAACATGTCCCACTTCTTAGCCTAGTAGGTAGAGATAGTTGCAAACATAAATTATAACCTAAAAGAGTATATTCTAAGTCCAGGGTGCCTCTATTTCTATTTAAAATATTTATATTAAAATCTCCACATATGATTACTCTTATGTTATCCCTTATGGGAAACTGCGCAACATCTTCTCATCCAAAATACCTCAGTGCCTAAAGACTAAAGTGTTTAGTCAATGTGTGTTACCAGTGATGACATATGGATCAGAGACGTGGTCTCTTACAATAGGTCTCATAAAAAAGCTCAAGGTTGCTCAGCGAGCTATGGAAAGAGCTATGCTCGGCGTTTCTCTACGTGATCGAATCAGGAATGAGGAGATTCGTAGAAGAACCAAGGTCACCGACATAGCCCTCAGGATTAGCATGCTGAAGTGGCAATGGGCTGGCCACATAGCGCGAAGATCGGACGGGCGTTGGGGCAGAAAGATTCTAGAGTGGAGACCACGTATTGGCAAGCGCAGCGTAGGACGACCGCCTGCCAGATGGACCGACGATCTTGTGAAAATCGCAGGAAATCGTTGGATGCAGGTGGCATCGGACCGGTTACGCTGGAAAGCGATTGGGGAGGCCTATGTTCAGCAGTGGACAAGTATAGGCTGAAATGATGATGATGATGATATCCCTTATGCATAACACATGTAAAATGTTTTCCAGCTTGTTATAAAATGTATCCAAGTCGGAATTTGGTAGCCTGTATATGCAGACAATTGTAATCTCATGGTCGGTCAATTCTATCGCGCAACACTCGATAACATTTTTATGGAACAGTTTAACGTTATTACATGATACCGGTGACCTATTCTCGTTAGTATACTCGCGCCGCCTCTTTTACAGCCTCTAGAGAAACTAGTTGCTAATTTATAATTCGGTATGCATATTATATCTTCATGATCAGGGGTCATAAAGTGCTCTGTAATACATATGACATCAATTGTTTTTCCTTTACATTGTAGCTCCTCTAAATATATACTGAGAATGTCACTCTTATTCAGTAGTCCAGCAATATTTTGATGTAATATATATATATACTATTGCAAACGAAAAAAGCTTGTATTCATTCAAATTCAAACGTTTATTGCTTTCCATAGTGTTTAAAGATTGTTAAAACATTAATATTGTACAATTGTGGACCCTGTCGGGCGCAGCAAAATTAGGAGAGAGGAAGAGCGTCGATTATCTCAATTGGGATCATTATAGAATTTATTATATAAAATAATCTACATTTTTTATTACTATTATTCATTATATTTGTCAGTTTTCCATTATTATATTTTACTTATTATATTTATTAATTATTTTAAACTTTATTTACATTATAACTTATAATAAAAACACTCACTTTAAACTAAAATATAAAATAAAACAAAAAAAAGACCTTAATCAAAAAGACCGCATCCGCGTGGAATGGTGGCAAGAATGCTGGCTGCGTTTCCTCGCTGAATAGACAGACCAATCTTTTGAGCAAGGAACGAGCCAGCCCTCTTGTCACCCGAGGAGGTGATCAGCGTAGGTGTTATTTTATTGATAAATTGTTTTGAAGCCGAACTCCATGGGCCCAATGTTTCTACGGCAAACGGCACAAATATATAATTGTTTACTAAACTTTATTTACTCTTACTTATAATATATTATCATCTATTAATTTTAATTAAAATTTATCATTCAGATATTCATCTATAGTGTAGTAGGATTTGTTTATTAAAAATATCTTTAACTCCTTTATAAATGTAGTGTATTTATTATCTTCTTTAATGTATTCTGGCAATTTATTATAAATTTTGATAGACATCACAAAAGGACTAGAAGAGTGCATTTGTATTCGTGAGTTTGGGAGGTTTAATCTATTTTTGTGTCTTAAAGTATATTTTGTGGGCAGGTCGTCCAATCTTGAGTAAAAGTCAGAATGTTTACGAACGAATTTGCATATTTCAAAGATATATATACATGGTAGGGTTAAAATTTTTAAATTTTGGAAGTAGGTTTTGCAACTATCTGTCTCCTGTATATTAGCTAAGATCCTAACTAACTTTTTTTGGAGTGTGAATAGAGTTGGCGAATCTGTGCCATTCCCCCATAAAGTTATCCCATATGTAAACCACGAGTAAGCATATGCATAGTATGTGATAAGAGCTGTTTGCAGATCAGTAGTCTTTTTAATTTCGTATAGAGCGTAGGAAAATTTGGAAATTTTTGCTCTTACCTTTTGTATGTGTGGTTTCCAACTAATGTGTGTGTCTATGACTAAGCCAAGCAAAGAAAACTCATTTACTACTTCTAATTCCGAATCGTTGAATTTAAAGTTTACCTGTAGGGGGGGTTTTTGACGTGGGTGGAAAGTCATTAATTGTGTTTTTGAGTAATTTATTTCCAGGTTGTTTTCACTCATCCAATTCGTCGTTTTTGTAAGGACAGCATTTAATTTTTCGTTTAAGTTTAAATTAGTTTTACATGGAATCAGAATAGATATGTCATCTGCGAATAGGACACATGGCTCATCTACGATTTTAGGCAGGTCGTTGATGTATATGAGGAATAGCAGACATCCAATAACACTGCCTTGTGGTATGGAAGCAGTAATAGTTTTACTATTGGACCGGGCGGTTTCAATTTCGCTACATTTTTCATTAAAGAACTGAAACTCTACCAACTGTTCTCTATTTTTGAGGTATGACGCAACCCAGCTATGAGCCTTTCCTCGAATCCCCACGCTAAATATTTTTTTTAATAAAATGTCAAACTGTACCTTTACGTATGCTTTCGTCATATCCAGCAGTATTCCTATTGCGTAGCTTTTGTTATTGAGAGTGTTTAGGGCTTCTTGGATGTATTTATAGACTGCTAATGTTGTTGATTTATTTTTCCGGAAACCATGTTGGGATTCGTCAAATATTTTAAATTTTTCACAAAAGTTATATATACGGTCACACATTGCTTTTTCAAAATGCTTTGTTTCTTATCTTTAGGAGCATCCACCGTAGTACAGTTGCTAGTTTCTGTGTTTATCCGTTTGATGTAGCTTAATTCAATTTTTATATTACTCATCGACATCGACATTCCGTATGAACCTCGGGGCTCCGACGGCTTTGCGGAGGAAACGAGATTGAACCGTTTGGAGTCTATCGATGTGAGAGCGGGCGGCGTGCACGAACACCTCACAAGCGTACGTCATGATGGGCCGTATACAAGTTTTGTAAAGTGTCACCCTATTCCTAAGAGACATTTTACTCCGCTTGCAGATCATCGGGTAAAGAACTTGCACAAAGGCTGCTCGGTTACGGATTCGCTTGATGTGCGGTCCGAAAGGTCATGGTATTGTTTATGGTGACCCCTAGATATTTGAGCTGTTTGACCCAGGGAATAGGTAGGTCGAACATGGTCACTTGACCAAGATTACTTCTTGGGTGGCGCAGGGAGGGGCGCGTGGTGGCAACTCTGGAGAAGAACACCGCAGCGCTCTTGTCCGGGTTCCTTAATCCCCTAGGCTATTGGCGGCTGCCTGAAGGTTTCTGGTAATGAAACCTTTATTCCTTTGCGAGACATTGTGAGCGGTATCATCCGCGAATAGGGCTGGATGCACCTTATTCGAACGAGGAATATCGTTCGTGTAAAGGCTGAATAGGAGGGGGGATAGAGCTGAGCGTTGTGGGACACCAGCTTGTATGAAGTGGGGGGTAGAGCGCGTCATTTCGACGCGATACCGAAAGGTGCGATTCGACAGGAAGTCTCGTAAGATGAGCACGAGTCTGTCGGCACACCCATTTGGTAAAGCTTGAAGATCAAGCCGTTGTGCCAGACTTTGTCGAACGCCTTCACGACATCGGAGAAAAGGGCACTCGTGTAGACGGGTTTGGGTTTAATGAGGCCAGTGAGGATGTGCTCCGTGATGCGGTGCACTTGATGGACGCAAGAGTGTTTGGCTCGAAAACCAAACTGCTCATAGATGAGAATACCCTTGGACGATACAAAGTCTTTGAGCCGTTCCAGGAGCAGGCGCTCGTAGATCTTTGCCAGGGAGTTTAGGAGACTGATGGGGCGGTAACTCGTGGGACGGTCACGAGGTTTACCGGGTTTAGGGATGCCTATGAGGTCGGCCTCCTTCCACTGAGTGGGAAGGTGCAGTTCGTCATGGCGGCACTAAGGATGGCCACTAAGAGGCAGATGAGTTGGGCGGGCAAGCATTTGAGTACGCGATTAGAAATGCCGTCAGAGCCGGGGGCCTTTTTCGGTTTAAGACCTTTAATCAGGTCCTCGACCTCGGTCTTGGTAATAGGGGGTAAGGAATCGGTGTGGGGGAGGGACGCCCTGTGCTCGACTTCCCTGTCGATCGAATTGAGTTTATAGGAGGTCTGGCTCTACATACACTCACTCAGTTTAGCGGAACTTGCTATACTTATATCGCTGTAATAGATAATGAATGTAGTAAAGAATTTCAAAGTAGTGCCAGGGCGTCATATTTATTAATTTAAAAATACATACCAATTATTCATATTATTTTTCTTAACATGTATTGTCCCACGCTGGGCAAAAGTCTCCCTCGTAACCTTCCAGACCGATCTGAACCAAATATTCATCAATTATAACACAGGCCTACAACGATTTTGGTGCCGGGCTTTTAGACCTCATTTTAATTATGTCTTACATGGTAATATCAAAAATGTTACTGGTTTTTTTCTATCAGCTCGAGTTCCCGAGATATAAAATACAGTTTTCAGAAAAAAAAAACATTATTGTTATTAAATATCAAGAAATTGCCTTTTATGTGATTTTCTAGAATGAGACTGACGTGGGCAATCTCGCATGACTCCCCAGCAATAGTCGGCCATCATATAGGTGTCCCACCTTCGTTGGTATCTATTCTCCATCGTTTTTATGTCTTGGTGGAAACGTTCTCCTTGTTCTTTGCTTAAATCTCTTAAATTGTTTTGAAATTGATCTAGATGACTATTGAGATTTTATACTCATCTTACAGCCTAAATTTTTGAAACGAACCAGCATTTCTTGTGCTAATTTTACATAGTTATCAGCTTTATGATTTCCGAGGAAATTTTGTGCAACTGCTACAAAAGATTTCCACGCAAGCCTTTCCAGATCATTCATAGAAGTTTCAAAATTAGTGGTGTCTTTCATTAACTGACGTATTTGAGGTCCATCAAAGATACCTGCTTTTAGTTTTTACTACTACTATAATACTACTATATCATCCCGCCAGATCACTTACGGGGTAGGCAGAGAGTACAGAGTTCCAACAGGCTCTTTCCTTACATACCTCTCTGGCGTCCTCTACTCTCATAGTTCGTCTCATACACGCTCGCCGGTTACGGACACTCCTGACTTGTCCTTCAGATAAGACCCGGTCTATTTGGTCATGGTAAGATAGTCTAGGTCTTCCCCGGTACCTATATCCTTCCACTTTCACATTGTATATCAGTTTTGTCATTCTTTCTTCGGACATTCTTTCTATATGCCCGAACCAACGGAGCATACCCTTTCTCATCTTTACACCGATACTCTCTTTCATACCTATTTGCTTTCTTACTACGCTGTTGCGAATACGGTCGGTCAGCTTCACTCCGCACATCTTCCGCGGAGCTCGCATTTCCACCGCATTTATCCTACTTTCATTCTCCTTCTTACATACCCAGCTCTCGCTGCCATATAACAGCGTTGGGACAAGCACTCCATTGTGTATGACCAGCTGCACCTTTCGGCTTAAGTGCCGGCTCCCAAGTAGCTTTCCCATCGCGCCATTCACTCTATTCCCTGCGCTCACTCTTCTCTCTATGGCAGCGGTGTATTTTCCATCCTTACTGAATGCGCATCCAAGATATACAAACTCATTCACTTGCTCCAGCACATCTTTCCCAACCACAATCCTTGCATTCGTTCTGGTTTCTTCCCGTTCAAAAACCATAATCTTCACATTCAAATGTAAGCATTTTTCATGCAGTCGTCTTTCATAACTGTGACTAGTGATTGCAGATCTGTTGGCGCTATCTAAACCGCGTCATCTGCATTTGCTTTCATGCTTTTAGTTTTTCAGTACTTAAACCAGGAAATTTCGCTAAAATAAAGTGAAAACATTGACCATTTCTATCGAGAGCCTTAATAAACTGTTTCATCAGCCCTTATTTTATATGCAATGCCGGAAGAATGATTTTTTCTCTTGAAACTAAGGGTGCACTTATAACATTTCTTTCTCCGACAACAAAAGCATCTCTCATAGGCCAATTGTTTTGAGTCCAATGGTGTGATTTGGCTCGACTGTCCCAGACAAACAAAGCATGGGTATTTAGTATAACCACTCTGTTGACCCAATAAAAAATCTTCAAGTCGACGCAGATCGCCCAGTTATGTTCAAAATATTTTATTTTCTGTAAAAGAATTGGAATTACCTCATATTCTTCTTTCACAGATGTTGAGTGAGCAATTGGAACGGGAGCATATTTATTTCCATTTTGTAGAAGAACTGCTTTGAGACTTCGTTTACTACTGTCAATAAAGAGACGCCATTCATTGGGCTAATAGATCGCCAAACCCATGAATATCAGCAAACCACTCACATTACAGCAATACACAAAATTTTTATCAGATGGAAAAATCTGTAATAAGCGTCGTTCTCTCGTGCAATATGTAGACACTCGAACATCTGAGAGAAGGCAATTTTTTTCTTTTAATCTGGACGCTAGTAGCTCAGCACGTTCCTTAGAAAGATCTAAGTCTCTGATGAGGTCATTAAGCTCGTTCTGCGAAAATGGCTTAGGATTTGATGTTTCTGCAGTATTCAAAGTCATCATCTACTTGAAGAAGGAGAAATAGGTGTTTCAGCTTTTTCCTCCTGAGATTGTTGCACTACCTGGTAAAAAGCTGGTATTGGACCATTTTCTGAATGCGGAATAGGTCTTTGTGCTGAAGAAATGTTAGGGTATTTCCATTTACTACGATTGTTTTTGTTGATGGCTACTATATTAGTCATACAAAAGTAACAGTCGTCATAATGTTTTTTTTGTTCTCGCCATATCATAGGCACTCCAAACTTTAAAGACTTACGTGTCCTTTCTCCCATTGTCGCAAATGTTCAACGCATAGTTTACATACACTATGAGGCGCCCACACATTACTTGGTGTCGAATTTCAATACCAAAGTAAGCAAAATACAGACTCACAGTGTCTGTTATCGATTTACGCTGATCTTTTAGTATGTATTCACCACAAACATAACAAAATATATCAGGATTGTTAACACAACATCTGGACTTACTAGCCATAATGAAATAGTAACATAAACTTTATCGATGATATTGTAATAATGACTATTTACGAAAAAGACCGAGAAAGAAATTAAATGCGGGTCGAAGGTAAACTAGAGCTGATGAGTAAAAATAATGTATGACAATATATTTTACATTACCTACTTTATCGACCATAGGCACAAACAGAGCTGCTCCAAAAAAAAAATTTTCTTTTGTATGCCTGGGTAGTAATAATAATATTAGCCCTGCTAAGAAACTGTCCCACCGTTGGGCAAGGACCTCCTCTCAAACTGAGAGGAGGTCCACCACGCTGGCCCAGTGCGGGTTGGTAAACTTCACACACCTTCGAGAAACTCTCAGGCATGCAGGTTTCCTCACGATGTTTTCTTTTACCGTTAAAGCAAATGCACTGTTCATATAAACTAATCATCGTTGACTGCAGGACCATAGCCTTTTTTTCCATGGAGGAAATATTTTATAGAAACCCCCCATCTGCCTTAGGTGGGCAGACGGGAGAGTGTCGGACTCTTCGCTGCGGTCCTCGCCCCACTTTGTGTGGCGCGGGGACCGCAGCAGCATACCGACTAAAACCTCCATGGTGTTCCTTCTCCCCGCCATAGTGGAGGGCTGCAGGCACGGGGACTACTTCCATGGCCTTTCCAGCGGGTGTCCTTTTAGGACCCACCTCTTGTGCGGTCTTGTTTCGACGCCTAGTTCTCTAACATAACGGGGGGCGCACTGGAACACAACAAGCACGCCCCCTCCACCTCGCGGGCGCGAGTGCAATGCGGGTGATGGCCCCCGACGCCATCATCCGCGCACGCCCTCTTCACGGAGGCATTAAGTCGGCCTGTCGCCGTTTTCTGCGTCCTAACCTTCGACGCCGGTTCGGGTCAGCAAGGGGATCGTCCTCCCTGACCCGCTCCGCCGCCTCCTTTGCCGAGATCACTGCCTCAGCGAAGTTTGCCACCTCCTCCCACGACCCCTCACTGCCGACCATGGAGCGAACAATAGCCGGCAGAGACAGGTCCCTCCCCACAACTGCGACCAGAGCATCACGCTCCTCAGGCAGGACCATGGCCTGCCTCAAAGATCGCCATCGATCGACCGGCGCTGTGTTGAACGCCGGGTATTCCATTCCGACCGACCAAGCGACCAGGATATTATAACGTACTAGGAGATCTTAGCTAATGGCAGACAGGACATGCCGTCTCTTTGTAGTTTTGAATATGTTTCTGTGCCAAAATCTTGGTCCAAGTACCAGGATATTATAACGTACCAGGAGATCTTAGCTAATGGCAGACAGGGCATGCTGTCTCTTTGTAGTTTTGAATATGTTTCTTGTGCCAAAGTCTTGTTCCAAGTACCAGGATATTATAACATACTAGGAGATCTTAGCTAATGGCAGACAGGACGTGCTGTCCTCTTTGTAGTTTTGAATATGTTTCTGTGCCAAAATCTTGGTCCAAGTACCAGGATATTATAACATACTAGGAGATCTTAGCTAATGTCAGACAGGGCATGCTGTCTCTTTGTAGTTTTGAATATGTTTCTTGTGCCAAAGTCTTGTTCCAAGTACCAGGATATTATAACATACTAGGAGATCTTAGCTAATGGCAGACAGGACGTGCTGTCCTCTTTGTAGTTTTGAATATGTTTCTGTGCCAAAATCTTGGTCCAAGTACCAGGATATTATAACATATTAGGAGATCTTAGCTATTGGCAGACAGGATATTCTGTCTCTTTGTAGTTTTGAATATGTTTCTGTGCCAAAATTTTGGTCCAAGTACCAGGACATTATACAGACTTGATTCTGTTGTTTCTGTGCTAAAATGTTGGTCCATGTACTAGAATATTATAACAGACTAGGAGATCTTAGCTAGTGGGAGACAGGATATTCTGCCTCTTTGTAGTTTTAAATAGTAATAGTCATTTTTGAATATTTTTCTGTGTCAAAATATTGGTCCAAGTACCAGGGCATTATAATAGATTACGAGTCCAATCTAGGCCTTTGTTTTTTGCCGTAATGGCGACAAGAAGCCAATTTTTATAATTTACTGTTATACTCTATTACTACTTGACATTGGCGAAATACACTGTTAAAGTTTGCGGCCATTAATTAAAATAAGAAGAAGAAGAACAAGCTAGTGGCAGACAAAACATGCTGCCTCTACTGTCTGTCGCCATTTGAGTAGGTATACGCGTGGGTATACGTATGAACGTTTGTAGTTTTATGATATCCTGGTACTTCAAATAGGGATTTCGTTATTGACCCATCAAGTATATCGTTTGAGTTAAAATCTCCTTGTCTGTTATAATGTCATGGTACTTTGACCGTAATGATTAATCTTATTTAAATCCTGTCATACTTTCGATTAGGATTTGCTAGTAACATGGCCACATGTAAATCGAAAAAAGGGAAAATTATATAGCCATTTTGTTCGTAAATACATACAAACTTTGTCCGACCTGTAAGTCGAGGTCCAGAGCATCTAAAGGTGCGCTGCATCAAAAGTTTCACTAAATGAATGTCTACTTAAGAGCTGTACATCCAGTCCGATAAACTAAATAAATCAACTAAAACAGCTCAACTAATTTATATTTATTTCTCAACGATACCTAAAACTTGAGGCAAGAAAGAAAATCTCCTGAACACATCTGTTCTCCTAGTACCTCATTTTATCTTTGACTTCGAACGCATTCGGTTAACTGTAGTAACCGCAAGAAATCAAAGCATCTATATATATATATATATATCGTTGATGAAAAAAAAATCAGAAAAACATAGAGTTACTTACTTACCACACTTAGTGTCGTGGGTGCGTTTACAAACACGAAACTCACATGCACAAACTCCCAAACCGAAACAAATATCGATTTGTCTCGTGCGGGATTTGAACTCACGACTACTTAATCTAGTAGGCGGAGCGACTCAACCTCTTAACGACCAAGCCGTCGAGTTGATCGGTTCAGTTGACCAAGTTGTGTAGATGAGAAAAAATTCAAATTAAAGAAACTATTTCTATCGAAGCAAATAAAAAAATTTATTCGTTGAGAAAGGATAGTTGATCCGTTTTAGTTGGACAAAATGGAATACGCACTGTACGAAACCAGATTTTACCTTTAAATATATTATGTATAAATATACAATAAAACTAAAAATTTATTCACTTATCAATCGATTTATTGACGCCAGCGTATGTACATTTACAACAATAAGCTAACATCCTTTCATGACAAAACGCCATCACGATTTTTATACTTCACTTACTTAATATAACTTTTACATGTCACATTTTTAAACAATCGACTTTAGATGCTTACATATAAAGTTTTACTGATATATTAGGGGGAAAAATATAAAAGACGGCCTAATCTTCAACTACTTTAAGAGAAAACTAACATGCGAGATTAGTAAAAAAGCTGCATATTCATTATAACGAAAAAAAAATAACATGATAGTTGAAAAAAAAATCAACATGTAGACACACTTTCTACACAACACAGCACCATCTGATGAGCTGTAGCCATATTTAGAACCATTTAAACAGTAAATAGCAAGATAAATGCATTTAATATTTAATACATCCTTTAAAGTTTATACCAAAAAGGGTAAACTATGAGAGTGGAGGAAGCCAGAGAGATATGTAAAGGAAGAACCTGTTGGAACTCTGTACTCTCCGCCTACCCCGCAAGGGACCTGGCGTGATGATATAGATAGATAGATAGGTAAACAAAAAAAACAAATACGATCACAAAAAAATATAATTCGATACCAAAAAAGTCTATTTACAATCATGTGACTTGGAAAGAAATAATACACAATGATACATAGTAAATACAACGTTATGGTAGCCTACCCTAGCGACAGCTATATACGTTTAATAATGTTCACAATAAATTACAGAAAATGAAATATACAATATTGTTAAGTGTAAAAATGTATTTAATTACATTGACGAAGAAAACCGCACTAATAAAAGTAGTTTGTTCTTTGTATTACTAAAATAGCCGCGCTATACGATCGCGCTTTTGACAGTTTTCAATTGTCACAATATTAATATTTCTTCATGAGCGTGAGAGCATAAGAACTTTATGAGACTGTAAACGTTAAAAGTACCTGTCAAAAGTACCATCGTATGACGCCGTTACTTCAATGAAAGGGCAACTTCAAAGGGCAGGTTTTACCAACCAAGACTGGCAACACTTTACAAAAAAAAATTAATAATATAACAGTTTCATCTTCTTCCATAGCGATTTAGTGTACGATAACAAGACACTTTGAAAACAATGACAAAATAAAGAAATACATTTTTACACTCTACACTAATTAGTTAATCATCTAATTTTTTATTAATGCACCACAAAAAATTACTAACAAAAATATCAATTTCAATCATAAAAATTAATAATATTATTAATTAAAAAAAAAATACTGAATAATTTTCACTTTAGTCGATTTTCTAAAAGTCCATTTTTTAAACATCATTTAAGATACTTCGTTCGAGCCTTATCCCAAACTATTACTTGCAGTGACCCAACTCGTTAAAAATTTACAATTAAGTATCACCAATTATACAATGCACATTTAAAAATTTAACTGTAATTATAAGACTTTCTTCTCAAAATATATACTAGGTAATGATTCGTTAAAGGTGATAGTTTATTGCAAATTTATATCGATGTTACGCAGTGTGCGGCATATTAGAAAATCGTCAAGACTGCGGAGTGTTCTCAAAGAACTATCAAACATCCAACTACATTACTCCAAAATAATATTTACCAAGATCATAATGGAGCAAATGCGTTAAAAGTAAGTAAACGATTTTATCATTTTACATTTCCTTGTAAAAATGAAATACATTTTTTTCATCTTTGACATAACTGAGACCAATAATATGATTAAATTAGTAACGCAACTAAAATTTGGTTAGTTTATTTTTCTTTAAATATTTTATCACCTAATATTACTTATATAATATCACTAATATTTATCTACTGTACGGCTCCTTCAGATATAACGTTGTCTCATCAAACGAAAAACAATACTAAAATAAAAACAATATATTTTTGTGTCATAAATGCGCACTCAGTAGTTGAGTAAACAGACAATGGAATAAAAACACGATTTGAGCACCAGTTGATTTTAAACTCAAATTCAATGTATAGAGCATTCCATTTTCAAGATTATCGATATAATTTAGTCGATTTTTCACAATCGACTAATGAAAATAGGCATGGGGCCATGTATTAAAAAAACGATCTTAAATCGATATCTTGGAAAGTGAAATCCCTCAATCCCAAAAGAGGATTCCGTAACTACATAAAATAGTCAAAAAATTGTCTGTTGGTGTATAAAGTCTAAGTTATGGTGTTTCGTGTGTTTTTTGTACGAATATTCTATAGGCCGATGGCACTCGGTCTATTATAAATGGAATGGGTACATAAATGTCAGTCGAATAGTAAGATAGAATAACAATTTCACGATACGATTTTCTTCAACTAATATTTCATAGGTATTTTTAATCATTTTGGCGATTGTAAAACTACATAATGTAGGTATAACCTGATTAGAAACTAGAACTATAGTCAGCCATGTATATATTTTTTCCAGGTGGTAATCATTATAATTTATATTATGACGATATTCTTTCATTCTTACTAAGAGTTTTCCAGGCTGACCTATTTACGTAAAATTTAATTACCTTTTTGTATATAGCTCTAGTTAACAATATTTATGACATCAGTGATGTCATAAGGCGGCCATTTTGTTTCACGCAAGTATAAAATGGCGACCCTTTAAACAGCGGGTCGACATTTTTTTGTGTGTAAATTATTTATAAGGAAAAAAAATCGTATCACGACATAAATTTTGGCAACATTTGGCCAGTCCGAGGAAATACGTAAAACTATTGTTATTGTATTATAAATTCACATAACAGTCATCATTATTTTGGTAAAATAACAGAATTAAAGGATAATTTAAATCAAATTTGAAGGGCGAACAGTAAATGATTTTATAGAAGAAAAATATTTTACGGAAAGAACCTATTGGAAATCTGTACTCTCTGCTTCGCAAGGGATCTGGCGTGTGTTATAGATATATAGATAAAAAATAATCACAAGGGTAATAAATACGTATGATATCTTCAGCAACTACCTTCAATACTTTATGACCGGTTTCAATATTAAACTAGATTTAGATATAGATTTGCTGTCAATAGTATTTTGACAATTTTTTTATATAAAATGTCAAAATTCTACTGGTAGTAGACAAATGTATCTTCGAGTTAAAAAGTGAAACCCGCCAACTAATCAAACTCGTAAGCGTTACTCTGTAAATTGATCGTTTAATAGTAATTCACTGTCAGGCTGAATACAATTACACGTTCATTTCACGCGGTAAACGTAACGCGACGCGTTTGGTCATAGCCAATGAGTGCCCTGAAAGGGCTCTTACACACCATAGCGGAGCAATGACGTATCGTCTAAAATCAAGATCGTTTTAACGATTCGTCATTGATTTTTATGTAAGAGCCCAAACTATCAAATTCTCGATCACTGATGCTAAAAATATCATACATACTTTGGCCCTGGGTTTGTGTGGAATTTTTAGATAAAAAGTTGCCATTAGGAAAGTTTATTAGGAATTTTCAAGTCTGAAGGGGTTACTGTAAATGTTTAAAGACGCATGTGATGTCACGGTTACCAGTTACTTAGTGTTCATTAAAGTGTGTTTTTTCTTACGTGGCCAATTTTGCAAACTATAATATACTACTGAATACAGTGAAATTGATAGTTTGAGAAATCAATTAACAAACAAATTTCATTCATTTATTAATTTCCGAACCGTATCAATTTTACCGTCTTTAGTTACGCCCGTATTTGTTTATGAAATTGGATAAGTAAAAAAGAGACTATAGATTAGTATTAATGTTTGGCATCGGATATTCACTCGTTAGTTGTTATAACGAAAAAATTCGATGCGTAAACAAACATTCATACTAATCTAAACTGAACGACGGGTAACGATGCGTAAATAACGGAACGTCGTCCGTTGCCGTCAACAAGAACCGTCCTTTCTAATTGCGAGTTGTTAGGAAAATAAAAACGCAATTCTTAACTCAAGGCGCTTATTCCCTATGACACAACGCGGCGCGTTAAGATCACTTTGTGAAATGGTTGTGTAATGGTATTGTGTATTTTACTGGAGTACCATCAAACGATCATTTCACGAAGTTATCATAACGCACCGCGTTACGTGTTTAATTGGTCACAGCAGATAAGGACTCCGGTGAATTTAATAAAACAGAAGGCTTTTCTAGTACATTTGAAAGTTATAACCTCTTATTAATAACAACTATATTAATATATGTCAAATCGACACCCGCCTCTCTAATCTTCGCTAAAATAATAGAGAACCGGGAGGTGAATCAACCATTATTGAAATACCTGTTATTAGTAACAGACACGGCACTATGTGGAATCGTATTATTTGTTGGAATTTATAGAAAATTTAATTATTAAAAAAAAATTTGTTTATAACCAAAATTATACTTAACCACGCGTTTTATAAACTTTCCCATGGAACGAGGATTATTTTTTCTTAAATATACTATTATCAAACTAAGTGGAATCAAGGAAAATTGTTGAGCTATAAGCTAGAGGGGTTATGATTAAAAATAATTGTTGTTTATAACAGGGATCGCACTATTAATTCTACACGAACCTTTCCAACTTTCCCATCACTGAAAAGGCAAGAGAAGAATCAATTATTACTTGAATACCTGTTATTATATTATGTTTATATTGAAATTGGGATGATAACGAGATTTAAGGTCGATAACAACTGTTATGCAAAGTAAATAACATTTAACTTTAAAATTTGAATTATAAGTTGTCGTAAGTCGTCAGACTGCTAATCCACAGTGTACAAAAAATCAGTACGTCAATTCTGTTCTTACGTTTGCAAGGAATAAACTCGCCACACCCACCCTTACACATCACAGGCAAAAAAAAATAACATTATTGAAACTGGAATTAACCTTTTAGAACTGAAATTAAGCGTTTTTTATATAATAAATTATTTGAAATGGCCCATGATGGTAATTTACCTCAGTCATATTATAAAAAGACACATTTCCAAAGACATTTTTAATAAACATATAATTTAATAAACATAATTATAAATACTTGTATGATATACTGAATTAAATCAAAAGCCCAAACAGTCCACCCGTAAGAATAATTCGGGCTTTTAAGATTCTCATACAAGCATTTAAATAGTTTTGTATTGAGAATGTGACTGCATCTGTCAATCTGTCAAATTTTATGAAACAAAAATTGACAAATTGATATAAGAATCAAACCTCAACAGAAAACCCAAAAGTTTAGTTTTAGTCAAATCAAGTTATTAATGTAAAAAAGAAAAATGAAAAAAGAACACATTGTCAACAAAATTAATAAATGAGATGTTTAAGTTGATTATTTTTTTGTATAATATGACTGACGTGTTTATAGACGCAAATGGTAAAACCAGACTGGGGTACTGATACTTTATATACTGTGTACACTTTATTTGTCATACCGGATTTAACGCGGATTTTTTTCTGGACATCGTCTTTCTAGAAAACTATGCGATACTCCACAGGGCCGATGTACCGTATAGATTTATAAATAAACGACGTACAGAAATTTATTCAACCGTATAATCCGGATTTCTCAACATTTGATGAATTGACAATGCTCTTTTCAATTCAAATAATGAGAGATTTGTAATGTAATGTTGCCACATTTTAAAATAAATATCACGTACATTCAACATAAAAAAGTTCTAATGTACTTACAACTACATAGTAGGTATGATGTACTTATCTAGCCGTAGATTCGCCAGTAATTAAATAATTTTGTAGTAATTTTGTTTGTAAACGCAAGTTTTATTATTAAGTGTCAAAAAAATTACGTAAATTAAATCAATTCCTGAACATAATTAAAAAGATTAAAAAAAATAATTAAAAGGCTTTTGAATTTATATATTTTTATTTTTTTTTAAATTTGGAAGTCACTGTGGCCGGCGGTCACGGAAGCCACAATGTAACAAAATCAAATAAATTAACTTTTTTTACCAAAGAAAAAAACCAAATCAATATGAAACTCGGAATGTTATTTCATCTACAAATAAAACTCACAAAATTCCAGAAAGTTCGGTCATAATAATTCCAGTTAGACGTCATTTCTATCGGCGTAGATACTCGAAGTTTTGAGAGCCGACAAAACTTTGAGTTGCGCGCGAACGAATTGCCGCCATTTTCCATCTGTCAAATAATGATTAAGTCAAACAATTTTTTCCACGCTGACACACGAACTGGATGTCAGTGTGGATTGTTCAACATAACGATTGTCTGAATAGGTTATAACTTAGAACTAATTTGGCTTAGATAGGACACCCTTTCTATTTACATGGGAATACTTAAGTTTAAATTAGGAGGGGTTATAATTTACACTTTGTTGATTGCGAAGAATTTTTTCAATGTTTATGCTAGGTACTTAACATATATATCACCTTTGCAATTTGTTTAGTGTTTAATAATGTGTTTTTTTTTTTTAATTGCTCTGACAAGTAACACTAGTTGACGGTAACAGGAAACGGTCAGTTATTTATAACGAATGGTTTCCTGCCGCTCATTATTTTTTTATATCAGTATGAATTTGTTCAAACAACGGATATTCATCAGTTGGCTGTGTTTGAAGAGAGAATGTCCGGTGTATGAACAACCATTCATAGTAATCTAATGAATACATAGCGACAGGAAAATTTCTGTTGTTAATGACGGACCGTCCCCGTTGCCGTTAGCTAATCCCGCAATATTTAACGAAACATATATTTATAAGCGTGCCTTTAGGTATCCCAGAATGAAGATCACGTAAGTATTGGGAGAAGGGGAAAGAGAGGAAGGTTCGATAGAGTGATCACCATTCAGTTGAGATACCTAAAGCCGTGCCCAGACAATTGTTGCGTGCAATGTAATGTATAAGGTAATGTAACGCAAACTCTTTATACGGATGGCGCTACAAGCATTGTATGTTGTTGACGGCAATGGGCTACGGTCTATTATTTATAACAGAACGTTGCGCGTAGCTCAGTGTTTTTTCAAATAAATGTTTGTCATCGGACATTCATCCGACGGTTGTGTACGACGGGTGAATGTTCGGCGCGTGAACATATTAATCTACAAAACACTCAGCGACGGGTAATGTCCGTTAATAAGAACAAACCGTTGTCCGTTGCGGTAAACAAACCCTCTAGTGCTCACAGCGCCGCCCCCACTAATTCTTCGCCTTACATTACACAATACATTACAAGTAACGCGCGCCTGGCTTATACGCTCTTTTTACAAGCAAACCGTCCGTAACTTGCAGAAGAAAATTACGCAGACAGCTTGCGAGTAATACAAACTAAATGTTGCATTAATATATTAAGGCGTTACTTGAGAGCGTAAAGTTAATTTTTTATAAATCAACCTCGAATCATTATAGGTCAATTTTAACTTCTTCAATAGTTTGAGATTGATTTATTCAATATTAACCATGTATTTGTCAAAATTGTTAAATTTTTATGTACAATTGATGCCGTTGAAAGCGTGTTTTTCATTTAAAATGATAAATCAAATCTGAGTGGTTTTATTACCGTTAATATTATTTTTATATTTTGTACATTTAGCCCGGTGTTGTGTGACCGTTGCTTTATTTATTTTTTTTAGTCATGGAAGTGTGTTCGATCGTTTTGTTTTATTTCTCGTTAATTATAAAAGATTGCGCTTATTTTTTTATTGTGTCGCAGTACCAATTCGAAAGTCATTTCTTTTTTATGTTGAGTGGGGAACTCAGTCGTCCTGTAGCTTTGCCCTAGTTTTGAGACGGCCCGGTGTTGCAAACCTTACCAAACCAACAAAAGCAAACTCATAAAAAAATAAATCACAGAATGAAAATCATAATAATTCACAGAATTGGCAGCTTCTTGAGACAACGTAAAATTTTCAGTTAAGTATCGTTATTCCATGATTCTAGTTGCGTCACACTCTACGCGTTATTGTGTATTACGTTACATGTAATAAACAATAAGACAAGACAATGGCACAGTTCGAATAACGAAATATCGTCTTTACTTCCATTTCTGCGTTCTCGCCAAGAAGCTGCCTGTATCCCAAGCATGATATCATTTCTTCAACGAGACTGATATTTTTCAAACATGTAATTATTTATACAGGAGATTAAGCCAAGTCTGTGACCTTCTCAATCTCCTGTAATAATACTACTTATATTAAGAAATATTAGTTTGGTTAAATGAAATATTTCGTACTAGAGATACGCGATGAAAGACAGAAAGTGAGAATATTACGCTTATTGCTAATGTGATATAATCTACGCCATTAATATTAGCGCATACTACATCACCCTAACCTACAACACAGAACTGTAATGTCATTTACGTTAATACTGTAACATCAATGGCATTAACCACAGATTACGTTATGGCATATTACAATGTAGATGATAAAAATAATATACTTAAAATTATAAGTAAACATTTTCACGTACTCTGGAAGATACAAAATTATATTTTGTAATAAAGTAACGCTGAACGTCAAATAAACAGGACAAATTATCAGTTAATATGATATTTAACTCATTTGGGGAATGTAATAGAGATATATGCACAGCTGCGGGCCATAAAAAGCAACTTAAAAAATGGAGAGGTAAAAAAAATGACAGATGTAATTAAATTATCAATAAAATAACTATGATGTTGGTGACATAACTAAAATGTCTCTGGACTCAACTGGTCCGTGCTGAATCGTGTGTCAAATCGATTCACCGTCGGAAGACGGGACCAGTAGAGTCGGGACGAGCCACAGCCTAAGTTAAACCGCTCCTGTTCGAATTTCAAACATCGCATATAAATGTCAGCTTGACAGTCACCGAACAGAGTTGGATATTCTGGGATTTTTTAATCTATGAAACCAATTCTTCTGTGTGCAAAATTTTGAGCATTTATTAATAAATCAAACTAAAAGTGATATTGATCTCAAGTATTGATTTTGACAACTCAAAAAATGTGTTAGCATAACCAATATTGATATCAATTTTGAAAGCGCATTTTAAAATTAAAAAAGCGCTTTCAAAACCGATTTTGATCTACTCCACATTTGAACTCGATTTATGAAAAAATACCTTAGTTATAGACACATAGAAGTGGTTACAAAGAGGGCGATCTTTGTCGACATGTTAAGACCAAACCACCAAACTTTTAGCAACAGCCATCAGCAAATCGGCATCGCCCTAATGCGTTCTAGTGGAGAAATCGGAACGAGTAGATGTTGAAAAGCGACTAAAGAAACCAATCGCTAATCGAATTTTCCAAGACCGATTCCAGTTAAAAATCAACCAGGTTACAACGCTATGCGGTAACTACATGGTGTTTAATTCACTCACCGGAGCGTTTGAAAATTGGCCAATAACAGTCCATCGAGACGCGGCCCAAATGCCAGTAATTGCGTGCCAAAAAAATTTTGACACGACGCGCGCCAATCAACACACACGGACAACACGACTACGGTGGCGTACTGTAAAATGGGCCAATGAAAGCGAAGACTAATCCGAACCATTGAAACCTCCGTTCGTTCAGCAAATTATGGCTGGTGAACCGTCGAACACCTTGCTGTGTTGTGTTTAAGGTTCAAATTTCGACGGATCTTTGAATCTTTGCGAAAGGAAGTTTAACCGATCGGAAACACCGAATTATGTACACGTATTAGTCCTCACTTTCGGTTTGAGAAATTCCGTAATTCGAACGGGGTGGAAGGTTTGGACTTGAAGAAGATAGAATAAGGGAACTAAAGAATGGCGTATCAAAATGGCTGGCGCTCTTACACTTGACCGAAGACGTGCTCGAACTAATGGAACGAGCTGTGATCAATTTTAAAGGCAATTTATACCTATTCAAAACGAGGGTTGTTCGAATAAAAGAAACCATTTACAGGAGATTGACAATCGCCTAAACCAGTTCATCAAACACACCCTCTCCCTCTCTCTCTCACACACACACCGATACACACATACTGGCATACCGAACTTATATAGAAGATTGTCTCAAAACCCTCTTGTAAATGGTTCGTTATTTAACGAATTACTTGCATCCAAACAGCACATGTATAAGATTGGTTTAATAAATCACCTTTCAAATTAACCCCATCCCAGTTCAAAAATCAAACTCAAAAATCTCAAGACCATTTTAAATATAAAAAATATCGAAAATGGTATTGAATTGAGTGTGACTCGTTAATTCGAGCGGGAATTCGGTCGATAACTTATATAAGAGGGTGGTATTTAGCCAGGCGGGCACTTGACAGGGTTCTTGCTGGATAGCAGCAAGAACCGTGTTAGTACCCTACCACCGTTGGCCGGGTTCGTCGCCTCTTACGACTCGCTTGCCCGGTGACGGGGGGGAATTGTATTCTTCCTCCGTCCCCCCACGGATACAAAAAAAAATTATATACCGCACTTTCGCTGAAGCGGTGTCATAAGTCGAACAAAGCAACTTGCAAACCGCGTGTGAGACTCTTTTGTGGTTAAGCACTCAGGTATTAAATCGAAACTGACATTTTACTGAATGGTTTACTGAAATTCACACAAAATCAACCAGACCGGAATCGATATTTGGGGGTCGCACAAAGATTCGCCCCGTGCGGGAATGAAACAGCGACTAAATAGTTCCAGTGAATGAAGGCGCTTAAGCACTCAAAGCACAAACCAACCGTCAAATAAAATAAAAATGAATACTATATGTTTTGGTAAGTAGCTAAGGTTTTGAAGTGAAAACTTTTTATGGGAGGGTAAACCGCTTAGTAACGTAACGCGTAACGGCGCCAGTCTGTCTGGCTTCCCTTTCTCTCACGCATACGGCAGCGGTAGGCATGGTCTTCCTTTCTCAATCTAACCCACAGCGCTCTTCCCTTTCTCTCACGCATACGGCAGTGGTAGGCAGGCTCTTCCTCTCTCACTCTAACCCACAGCGCTAGTTTAAGTTACCACTTCTGTCGGGCGTCCCGAGACGCACATTTTTTTTAATTCTAAAAAAGGTAAAGGGAAAAAGTGACCAGGAATTTCGAGTTGCGTCAAAGAAACAAACATTCGATTTATGACACTGTTTGAGCAGAAGTGCGATAAATGTGCATTAGAACCCGTTTTTTGGGCCTGAATGCCACCTATATCTATCTGTAAACCGTAGCCACGTTTATTATATTTACAACTATGAAAGATTTAGTCTAAAAGAACGTATTTTTAGCGAAACTTCAATATCCTAGAGTCATATTATAACGTCTTATACTTAAAGATGTCTCTACTGTACGTTTTAGTTGAATGCTGAATTATATTTAATCATACTTTATAATATTTAATCATTGCAAAAAGTTTATTATCTGGATTACATAGAATACTTTTTATCCCGAATAAATGTTAGGTTCCAGTCTAAGTCAACGCCGACGAAATCAAGGGCAGAAACTAGTAATTGTAAAGCATGTTTATCGGTGAGATTCACGGGGTTTACCAGGACCTTTGAAAAGCTAGACCTGGGTCCAACACGTAGAGGCCACTTAGCGAGAAGGTTATTATTATTTACTAACTTTAAAGCGACACACTACATTTTTGGTAAATGAATTAGATTAATAATTATTATGCATGTATCTCGCTTTAGCAGTATGCAAAAGCAGTGATAGCCTAGTGGTTAGACCGTTGGACTGCAAAGTCAGAGGTCTCGAGTTTAAACCCAGGCACGCACCTGTCTTTTCAAAAGCATGTGCGTATTAAAGTTTCGCGAAGGTGTGTGAAGGTCGCCAACCCGCACTGGGCCAGCGTGGTGGACTAGGGCCTAAACCCTCTCAGTTTGAGAGGAGGCCCGTGCCCAACTGTGGGACAGTTTCTTAACAGGGCTAATATTATATTATATCCCGCTGTGATTCATGGGCTTTGCTCGGATCTTTAAAGGGCATGGGTCCTACTGGTACTACACTACTACGGGTATGGGTACTACACTGCTAAACTCATTTCCTAATTGTTCCCATCCTTCTTGCTTTTATTATAATATTTATACAAGACCTATTTATAGAACGACTATGATAATAACTTACACCATTAGATCAGGCGAAGTCACATATCTTTTGCCTGTAGTGGCGCAACTCAAAAATATGATTTTTTGAGTTATCAACCTTAAACTAGATTTCTCCTGTTCTTATTTAGTATTATTATAATAAAAATTTACACTATTATAGATCATAAAATGTTTGAGAAAAAAAAATACATACATGTAATTATGTCATTCAGATATATTAATATGTAAAAATAATGAGTAACTGTACTGACTGCGCGTACAGCTCGGGTGGCGAGCGGTGATATTACTACATTCATTTGCTGGCGGCCGCCGTGAGCGGACGTCTGTGAATTGGGGTAGTCATAACCAATGAAGCGTCTCATTTGACGACGCAAGCGCGTGCGAAGTTAGTGGGCTATACATCTTGATGCGAGAATACACTATTCGACTAAGGCTAAAGGCTCTATACCTATGTCACCAAAGCGAGCCGATATATTAAGTTGAAATTTTAGTGATTTGCAAACTGTTCTCATGGGAATAAATATGTTTCGGATTTTCTCGCGGTTTATTTTTTCAACATATTTTTATTCCTTCCCGTAACAATGGGTATTGTAAGCACACGAAACAACCCGGGGGCTTTTTTAAAAAAAACTTAGCCCCACACTAGGATTTATTCCTGTATCGTGGGTGCGTTTACAAACATGAAAATTCACATACACAAATACCAAGACCGAATCAAATAATTGTGAGTCACACAAAGATTTGCCCTGTGCGGAAATCGAATTTGCGACTATTAGACACAGTGGGCGGAGCAGCATAAACTGTTAGTCACTGCGATAAATCGTCCGTCAATTTATAAAATAAACCGCGATTACATCCGAAAGTGTTTCAGGTTTTAAGTCTATTTCAAATTTAAGAATTCCCAGATAAGCATAGCTTAAGTGTCTCATTGGTTATGATAAGCGCATAGCCTTACCCCCTCGTTATATCCGTGAAATAACTCTATACTAAATTTTATTAAAAGGTGTTTTAATATAATTAAGCTACGCTTATAAATAAATTCTTAAATCAGGAGCCAGATTATATGGTTTGATGGCTATCTGGGGTTTCATAAGATTATGAAATGTTTTTTTTGGATTTGATTTATCATTTTAATAAATACAACGCAGATTGAACGTCAGCTTCTTGTTTTCCTTCTTAGATAACGTAACTTCTTTCTTATTTATTGTTTGTTGTTAGTTACTTAATTTTACACGGATGAATGCAAATATTTTTTTATTACGATTAAGGTCTGTACCACTATTTTAAACCTTAATTTTATGTGTCGAGTGGTCATCAAAACTGTGTTGTGTACCAATAAATAATTAAAGAAAAAGTTGCTACGATTTGTTGAATGTTTTATGAAAACTTAAGACGGCGAGCGTGTAAGACGAACTATGAGAGTGGAGGAAGCTAGAGAGGTATGTAAAGAAAGAACCTGTTGGAACTTTGTACTCTCTGCATACCCCGCAAGGGATCTATCGTGATGATATAGAAAGAAAGATATTTTTTTAAGGCATAAACGTTACAGTTGTTTTTTATTAAGCTGTAATTAAAGGTGATAGTGGGAAGCGTACAGCAGAAAGCCGGTCGAACTAGGATTCTTTGGAAGCGGTATTTGTCTTGCTGTGGACGTCTTCCAGTTGATGCCGAAGCCATTTAACTATTTGAGTTTAGGATATACTATTCGTACAAATAATATATTGTTGGCTATATAGCCATCCATATATATAAAAAGAAACAGCTGCGGTACCCAGCATTAACAGATATCCGTTAATGCTGCCCGCAGCTGTTTATTTTATCTAAATGGCTGCCATAGCCTATTACCCAATCTCTAGAAATGTTCCCAAAGTGTGTTGTATAAATTATGAGAGGTTAAAAACTTATGTTTTATGGAAGACATTCTATTTTAAATGGGAAGATATCAGCAAGGGTGTCCTATTTTAAAATTATATGTTTCAAACGGCGTTATATTAAAATTTGTTTTTAGGCAATGAGCAATAATCCTATTTGTCGACAAACACATTTTTATTAGCAGTCTCAGATCAAATTAAATTGGAAGATTCATGTTATTGCACCCTGGCAAAGATAGAGACTGTCCCAAAAAATTACGCATATGAAATTGCAGGTTAGTTACTTGTATAACGTCGATATAGAAAAAAATATTAACTAACCTCCTCATAGGGCAAGTCGGGCGATAACCAAAATGAACCCCATATTATATATAGTAAATTTCAATATACTTTGTTATTCTGTACTTTAGTAGACTATCAATAAATGGAATCGAAAGAACTAAACTATATGTACTCTTGATACATCTCTCTAGATCAGAAGTTCCCACCCAGAGGGGCCCTCCCCCTTGGGGGGCGTAGTGAGATATTAAGGGACACAAAAAAAATTAACGCGTAAATTAAACATCACAATATTGATTCTGTTTGTCACTATTTCAAAATGCGACGTTATCATTCAAAAATAGTTCAATAAGTATTTCAATTATATAAATGCTTTCAATAAAAAACTTAATTATAATTAAAAAATAAAAGGGGAATGGGGCATGAAAATATCCGGGGAGGCCCAACAAAAGAAAGGTTAGGAAACCCTGCTCTAGATAGTAAAAAATTGGAAAATTTTTATTTTAAAAGAGTAACGGTGGAGTTTCTTGCCCTTCTTCTTCATAGGAATGATATTTAGTGGTGGTAGTCTCTGTTACTTTTCTGACGATTCATGAATACTATAATGTTTACGTGAATAAAAAACATTCTGATTCTGATAAGTATCCATAGTTAAGTTGATTACTGCTCATTGCCTAACTCGCGGTACAGTTACAATAATTTAGTTTATCGATAGTTATATGTATAATATATATACCCTATATGCTAGACTGGCGTTATTACGCATTATCATAGTAAATAAATATCGTATAATACTAATGTAACTTGACGCTAATCGAATATTACAATTATATATTATATTTTATTTAAAAACCACACGTTTTGGTTTTTGCTTTTTGAATCGATTGAAAAGAGAATACTTTTGACATCTGTCAATTATTCGGTTGTTTATTAATCGCCTTTATTGTTGCTAGAATCAAAAATTCAGATTTAATTTTGGATTTAAAATTGGAATTAACTTTTTAAGCCATAGTGTTTGATTGGAAATGCGTTCAAGATAATTAATAATACGACTTTGTATTTGAAATAAAACTATTTTACGGATTTTATCGCGGTTTATTTTTTTATTTTTAGTTCCCGACGTTTCGAGTGCTTTGCAGCACCCATGGTCACGGGAGGGACTGAGGTGTTAGACGTCCAATAGGCATAGTTGTTCCGGGGTACCCTCAAACTTCTTAATTATTTTTGTTGTTGTTGGTCCGATCTACGCAGAATGAGCTCACGGTGTCTTGAGGTCTTGCAGTGTTATGCTTGGTTTTGGATTTGATTATATTAATTACGCGAACCATCCTTGGTAGGAATCGGTGTTCTTACACCGATTCCTACCAAGGATTGTTCGCGAGGCTATTGAAATTAAAAAACATCCTAATTTCAATAGAGAAGATGGCTGGGTGCTTCCATCGTCTTGGGATCCGGTAATTAATATAATCAAATCCAAAACCAAGCATAGCACTGCAAGACCTCAAGACACCGTGAGCTCATTCTGCGTAGATCGGACCAACAACAACAAAAATAATTAAGAAGTTTGAGGGTACCCCGGAACAACTATGCCTATTGGACGTCTAACACCTCAGTCCCTCCCGTGACCATGGGTGCTGCAAAGCACTCGAAACGTCGGGAACTAAAAATAAAAAAATAAACCGCGATAAAATCCGTAAAATAGTTTTATTTCATGTGTAATATTCGCGTAAATCTAAGAACTCAATACGACTTTGTATTGTTTCAAATATTCTTCTCGTAGCAATAAGCAAAAATCAAAACACTGCAATACATTCGTTACCTTACCACTACGTACATAATACGTATCCGAATAAATATTTTATTTAAGTATAAAATTAAAAAACACAACTTGCTTTTTATGCTTTCGATATTCGTGCGTTTTTAGTCTATGCTCATTACCGATTTATCTTTACAACTTTTTTCCATCGATACAACACATAATCTCGATTATAATGGCGTTATAGACCGTTAAGGTGGCAACATTGAATTGGTGTTGCCGTATTATCGTTGTTTTCACGTCGACACAGGCCCGAAACGGGCAATCCTATTATTAATACGTCATTTTGATCACATTTAACCGCGCCTACAATTTATGAACATATATTTTATGCAAATTATTTCTAAGCATTTTAAAGCGAGCGTAAATGCAATGTATAAAATATAATGTAAAATATCGAGGCCATATTTTTAAATTAATTATACAAATCCCTTGAATATGATGGTAAATAAACGAGTGTACAAAGTAATCATGTATCATAGAAAAAAATATTTTTCCGAAAAAGTTGCATCTCTTCACTAATACGAGCTTAGACATTAATTTGAACAACATTAATAATAATTAATTTACATAATGTTTTCGACACTTCAAAATTCAACGTATTTATATCAATCAATTGCAATAAATTTATCTTAGAGATTACGACGATAGATTCGCGGGAAAACACAACTGTCAAAATATACCGACTAGTGAAGGGACGCGTTCAAAATACAAAAAAAATCGACTAATGATATCGATTAAATATAATATTACTGAATAGAGAATTTATGTCTTCAGTTACGCGATTACCCGTATGTATTGTATCAAACAAGGTACATACGACGGGAAGCGCAGGCGTGGGCATAAAATAGGTGTTCAATGTACGGCGACGGCAGACTAGTTGCACTCTGGATGACGCGCGACGACCTTACCTGCGCGCGAATTCCGCCTTCATTGCTGTGAAAATTTATAGCATTTAAGTCTAAAATATCATTCGCTCCCGATTTTCTCCTATGAGATAGGCAGAGGTGCGTTGCATAAAGGCAATGCACGCCACTGATACATATAAAATATATCCAAGTACTTCCAACGATGTGGGTGTACATAGAACACCCACATTTACTGAATATGGGCAGTCTAGTTGCCTATTATAATATCAGCCTATACTGCCTACTGCTGGGCAAAGGCCTTCTCTCACAAATCGAGGTGAGAGAGATTAGGTCATACTCCACCACGCGGACCCAGTGCGGATTGGTGGAGGCAGGTTTGTGGCCACCTGCTGTTGGAACTTATCAAGCCGCCTTTAAGGCTTCCAACTCGGCTTAACGACTACCACATTAAGTGGTAGCCGGGACCAACGGCTTATGGTGCCTTCCGAAGCACGGAGATGCTCGAATAAGAAAATGCCACAAATGGTCACCCATCTCGGGCCAACCAAGTCGAACGCTGCTTTACCTTGGTAATCGGTAAGAAAACCGCGGTCGCAAAGCGCTACGAGCGCCTATTGCCTATTATACCAGGTAAAATTCCAAACTCTCGGCCGCTACGGATAAAAAATGCGATAGACACCGACACGCCTATATTATCCAACTCAATTTGAGTTGTCTACCAGTTAACTTTGGAGTGCAAAGAGAATATTGAGCGTATAAGTGAAGGCAATTGCACAACAAACTATTAAGTAAATTCAATGTGTCGGGTAGTAGACTTAGATTTATTCGTGACAAATGTTAATACTTTAAAAAAAAATGTATGTTCCTACTTTTTTGACTAACTGGTTTATATATAGCTTTATTAGTGTATAACTCTGTTACAACTTTTACTATATGTGAAAACTTTTAATTGGCCTTACTCTGTATAATCACTTTATTTATCATTTATATTAGCTGTAAGTTTTCCAAACATTATAAAATAAAATAAAAATAAACGTTTATTCAGTTGACTGCCTCGTTGGTCTAGTGGCAAAGCGCATCGCTTGGTGATCACGAGGTTCTGGGTTCAAATCCTAGGTCGGACAAATGAAAATGAGCCCGGAGACTGGAATTGTGCCCGGTATATGGCAATAGGCTCGCTCGCTATTACATGGGAATTAACATCGTCGGCGAAACGTGGGTGTACTCAGTACACCTCTGCCACCCCCGCTTGGGAAATATAGGCGTGTCGGTGTTAATTCAGTAACTTACGTTGCTGACCGTACATGTCCACTGCATGACAAAGACCAGCTTGGTGCGGTATGCATCTAATTCTTACCTGCGACCTTCAGCAGGTCATCTATATATCTCGTCATATCTAATGGATATTATTGTCTGTGTGTCTGTCTCGTTAATCTAGCGGCGAATGATTCGTTTAAATCCTAGGCCGGAAAAATGTGGTTTTTCTGTCGAATAATTCTTATTATCAGTCTCAAGTCTGGCGATGTGCCCGGTATGTTAATAGGCTGGGACCTAACATCGTCGGCGAAAAGTTGGTGTAATCAGTACACCTCTGCCATCGCCGCTTGGGGATTAAAGGCATGACAACGAAGCAAGTTTAAAGAGGAGATAGCATTATTAGATTTCCTTATACAATTAAGCGTGTAACCGCGCGGAGTGGCGCGTATGGGGAGAACGTAACACCCCGCCCACTTCTGTATTTGGCATCTAGATGAGAATGACAGACTGAGGTAAAGCACGCCCACCGCGAAGACGTCAGGGCCTAGTTGGAAGACACAGTGCAGAGTTGCTTAGGCCGACTCCTCTTTATTTTTGCTTCTTAGGCGTGACGGTGTATTGTTGTTGTAAAGGGTAAATGTTAGTTACCGTCTATGATCTCCTTCTTGACCTGGTTGAGTTGTTGGCGCATTTCTCGGAGTACCTCCTGCTTAAAGGCATCCCACTCCGCCGCAGACACGCATCCACCCTCGTTGCCTCCGTTTACTTGCTGTGGGGGGAAACGACAAGGTATATGCATTATGGACGATTTGGCACCCACGCACCCACGACACAGAATAAATCCTAGTGTGGGGCGACGTTTTTTAAAACCTAAAAATAAGCTATAGTTTATACAACTCTTATAGAGCTCAAACAAGTAAAAAGTGAATCCGAGCCGATCAATGAAATTCTAACTATATTATCACGCCAAATCGCTTGCGAGGTTGGCAGAGAATACCCAGTTCCAACAGGTTCTTTCCTGACAAACCTCTCTGGCATCCTCCACTCTCATAGTTCGTCTCAAACACGCTCGCCGTTTACGGAGACTCTTGACTTGTCCTTCAGATAAGACACGGTCTATTTGGTCATGGTAAGATAGTCCAGCTCTTCCCCGGTAACTACATCCTTCCACTTTCGCATTGTATATCTGTTATGTCATTCTCCCTTCTGACATTCTTTCTATATGCCCGATCCAACGGAGCATAACCTTTCTCATCTTTACACCAATGCTATCCTTCATACCTACTCGCTTTCTTACTACGCTGTTGCGAATACGGTCGGTCAGCTTCACTCCGCACATCTATATTGAAAAATTAATTCGAGTGCAGTCGCGGGTAACAACTAGTATCTTACTAATATTATAAATGTGAAAGTTTGTATGTTTGAATATTTGTTACACAATCATGCAAAAACCGCTGAACGGATTTAGACGAAATTTGGCTCACAGATAGCTTATTAACTGAATTAACACATAGCATACTTTTATCCCGGAAAAATGTAAGATTCCTGTCTAAAATCAACGCGGAAGTCACGGGCAGAAAACAGTTGTTAATAAAATGTTACAATACCTTGAGTATGGTCTCCTCACTGGCGGAACCGAACCTCTTGCGGACAGATCGCGGGGACTGGGGCTGTTGCTGGGCAGGCGAGTCCGAGTTGGCTGGATAATATATTATAAGAAATTATACTTAATAAATATATACATAATAATAATAATATTTTTTTTTATACAATATATATAAGAATATTTGTATTTTATATTTTTATATATATTTTATAAGAAATTATACTGAATAAATATATAGTATAATAATAATAATAGCCCTGTTAAGAAACTGTCCCACCGTTGGGCACAGGCCTGCTCTCAAACTGAGAGGGTTTAGGCCATAGTCCACACGCTGGCCCAATGCGGATTAGCGAACTTTACACACCTTCGAGAAACTTTAGACGGACGATTTGGGGCAGTGGGTAAGAACTTAAGCCGCTCCGCCCACTGTGTCTAATAGTCGCGGGTTCGATTCCCGCACGGGACAAATCTTCGTGTGATCCACAATTATTTGTTCCAGTCTGGGTATTTGTGTATGTGAATTTCATGTTTGTAAACGCACCCACGATACAGGAATAAATCCTAGTGTGGCGCTACGCTTTTTATAGAAAAAAAAACTCTTAGGCATGCAGGTTTCCTCACGATGTTTTCCTTCACCGTTAAAGTGATAGTTATTTTTTATTACACACATGCTTTCAAAAAGACAGAGGTGCGTGCCTAGGTTTGAATCCGAGACCTCTGACTTTGCAGTCCAACTATCTACACTAATAATATAATAAAGAGGAAAGATTCGTGTTTTTATATGTTTGTAACGAATAAACTCAAAAACTAAGGGACCGATTTTAATGATTCTTCCACCATTATAAAGCTACATTATCCAGAAGAAACATAGACTATAAAACATAGACCCGGTAGGTGGCGCTGTTGTCGACCGGGTGCGAAGTCGCGGGAAACTGCTAGTTGTTTATATAATTGAGATTTAACGTCTAGTGAATAATACATAATGATAGAACAATTGTAATATATTTATTTATTTATTTTATTTGGTCAACAAAACAGATTACAATCAAAGACTTAGGTCAGTAAGATAGTGCTAAGGAATATAAACTAGACTGTAATCCTAAATACGTTAACACATTAAGATAAGTAGGTTAATTTTGTGACACAATAAGAGCTAGAAAGGAAATATTATATATATATATATATATATATATATATATATATATATATATATATATATATATATATATATATATATATATATATATATATATATATATATATATATATTATTGGTGGAACTTAGCAAGCCGCGCTTTTAATTTTGACAAAGCAAAGCCTACTGTGACCGGCCGCTTAAGGGCCTCTTGACTTAATTGAGATTAAATTATGAATTGGGAGCGAATGGAGCAGAATACAAATTATAACAGATCCACAATTTTCGGACTTCTTCTTTACATTTACATGTACTATAAATCCTTGCTTCTTGCCAAATTTCATGATTTTAGATCGGCTGAAAAGTACCCTATATTTTTTATGTGTGAGTTTAAATAGCCAAATTTTTTGCATTGTCTTAAAATTTTTTAACTTTGTTACACCGACAGGGGACCGTAGACAGGGGACATAAATTTTAACTTGATACTCGTTGGACAGACAGAGAAACAAACGAATAATAAAGTAATCATAAAAGCATTCCATTTTACCGATTGAGAAAAGAAACCATACAAAATATACGAAATGTCTACTTTTAAAAATGTCAACTCATAATTTCTTAAACCACAAATATTAATTCAATGTAAACTCACAAGAGTTGCCATTACAAGCGGCGGGCAACCGGTGCGGGAGTGTGGCCGACCGCTCCCATGTCTTCATCGGCGTCGACGTTACCGAGTTGTCTGCTGACGACTCCTGTGGGACAAGTGATGTTGATAAATATGGAAACAAACGCTCCTTGATTATATTCAGCTGTTTCGCGCGGCAGTGAGCTGAGAAATAGACATAAAAACTGGCCAGCGCGAGAATGTAAACCGCGGCAGTGAGCAGAGAAATGTCATGAAACTCGTCAGTGCGAGAATCAATCTTGTAAAGTTTGATCGAGAATCGATTCTAGTACGTTTGATTCGCCTCGATTCGAAGATATTTTTCAATGAATCGACATACTTAATTTCCATGACTAAACTTTCTTTAGATGACTGATCAGTATTTACATCACTGTTCCATCTTTCCGCGAGCTTGCTGCGCTCGCTTCCTGCGGCGGGGTTGACAGCATGTAAATAGGTGTGTATGAGTGCGTGTAAGCGTGTATGTGTACGTGTGTATGGTGTCTCAACAGTTTCAATGGACAAGAGGGTGAGCATGCTAACAAATATTCTACTGTCGGAAGGTGACACATGATTGACGTCTGCTGTTCCACGAGGTCGCTGCCTCGCTGGCTTTAGGGGCGACAGTATATGTCTCACCTAACACAAAAACAGTGTTAAGACGGCTTAACAAGAAGTGAGACTGTTTTATTTCTTCTTTAAGTTGGTAACGATGTGCTGGAGCAAGTGAATGAGTTTGTATATCTTGGATGCGCATTCAGTAAGGTTGGGAAATATACCGCTAACATAGAGAGAAGAGTGAATGCAGGGAACAGAGTGAATGGCGCGATGGGAAAGCTACTTGGAAGCCGGCACTTAAGCCAAAAGGCGCAGTTGGCCATACATAACGGAGTGCTGGTCTCAACGCTGTTATATGGCAGTAAGAGCTGGGTATGTAAGAAGGAGAATCAAAGTAGGATAATGCGGTGGAAATGCGAGCTCTGCGAAAGATGTGCGGAGTGAAGCTGACCGACCGTATTCGCAACAGCGCAGTAAGAACGCGAGTAGGCGTGAAAGATAGTATCGGTGTAAAGATGAGAAAGGGTATGCTCCGTTGGTTCGGGCATATAGAAAGAATGTCTGAAGAAAGAATTACAAAACAGATATACAATGTGAAAGTGGAAGGATGTAGGTACCGGGAAAGACCTAGAGTGTCTTCCCATGACCAAATAGACCGAGTCTTATCTGAAGGACAAGTCAAGAGTCTCCGTGACCGGCGAGCGTGTATGAGACGATCTATGAGATTGGAGGAAGTCAGAGAGGTATGTAAGGAAAGAACCTGTTGGAACTCTGTACTCTCTGCCTACCCCGCAAGGGATCTCGCGTGATGATATAGATAGATAGAGAAGTTACGAAACTTAAAGAAGAAATAGAACCGTCTCACTTCGTCCGGTCTAGATGCGTCTGTCGGCGCGGTCATCGCGTACTAATGTGCGTGATATCGCGTACGTCGTGAACTTCTTGCCCTCGCTTTCCGTGCGGGTCGATATTATATGAACTGTTGCCCACATAAATGTGCTGCCTTTAAAAGGCCCAGCTCAGATTTCGGCCTCACTGGCCAGTCGGGTCGGCAGCATACAAACTCTTTTACCTAAATACACATGCCGTAACTTTTAGAAGTAGCACTATTACACCTCGGCACGGTCTAGATACGGCACGGATGACGGACGATTTAGCGCAGTGGTTAAGAGCTTGAGCTGCTCCGCCCACTGTGTCTAATAGTCGCGGGTTCGATTCCCGCACGGGACAAATCGTTGTGTGATCCACAATTATTTGTTCCGGTCTGGGTATTTGTGTTTGTGAATTTTCATGTTTGTAAACGCACCCACGACACAGGAATAAATCCTAGTGTGGGGCTATGTTAAAAAAAAAAAAGTAAAAAAGATAGGCTCGTCGGCGTGCTAGGGTGCGTGCCATCTTGTTTATCATCAACTTGCTGCCCTCGCTTGTCGCATCGACAATACAATAAACTGAGGCCCACATTGACTGAGCTTCCTTCAAATGCCCTAATCAGCTTCCGGTCTCACTGGCATGTCGGTAACTTTCTCGCCTAAATATCCTTTTTTTGGATTGGGAGGAATCCTACATAGGATATCTGCTCGCGAGAGGGGAAGGGAAGGGTTATACCGAGAACCTAAGTACAATTGCCGTAACATAAAGTAGATCTGCCTCACCTTTAGATGCGCTCAGCGGCGTGCAAGGGTGGGTGCCATCTTGATTATCATGAACTTGCTACCCTCGCTTCTCGCATCGACAATATATAAAACTGTAGCCCACATTGACTGAGCTTCCTTTAAATGCTTAACTCAGCTTTAGGTCTCACTGGCTGGTCGGGTCGACAACATATAAACCCTCTCACCTATATACACATGCTGTAACTTAAAGAAGAAGTAGAACTATCTCACCTCGGCGCGGTCTAGATGCGCTCGGCGGCGTGCTAGTGTGCGTGCCATCTCGTTCATCATGCAGTGAAGAGTGCCGCGGGCGCTGCCCCCTGATGAAGATGATGAGCCCGAATGTTCGGCGCCGCCTGGCGGAGACGCCGCTTCAGACCCTGCCTGTGCGTTTGCCTGCGAACAACACCAAGGTTACCACAGAATCTAGCGACAGAGCATTTTCCATTGCCAAACTCCCGTTAGATGTACGCTGAAATTTTTTGAAAACCGAGAATTTTTTGAAAACCGAAATCTTATTCCTATTGCGCTGAGATAATTAGACGAGGTAATCCGACAAAGAACCAAAGTTACCGCTACCAAAGTTAAAGCTCGCAAACTCAGTAAGCTAAAGTGGCAATGGGCTGGTCACATCTGCAGAAGGACCGACGACCGATGGAGCAAACGTGTCCTAGAGTGGAGACCGCGACTTGGTAAGCGTAAGGTAGGACGGCCCCCAGCTAGACGGACCGACAACCTCAAAAAGGTCGCTGGGACAGACTGGATGCGGAAGGCGGAGGACCGTGTGCAATGGCGCGTGTTAGGAGAGGCCTATGTCCAGCAGTGGACTGCGATAGGCTGATTGATTGATTTGATTGATTGAGATAATTAGACTGTACCACACCGTCACCCCTATATTCTCAAAGCGGGGGTATTTATGGCCGAAGGTGGCCGAAGCCGAAGATGTTCGGTCAGACGCTAACAAATACCCAGACCGAAACAAATAATTGTGGGTCAAAAATTTATCAAGGCCACGACCACTCATTCGATTCAGTGTGCGGAGCGGCTTATGTTCTTAAACACCAGACTTTTTTCTTTTAAAAGCGTAGCCCCACACTATAATATTTTTCACATAGGATGGGTAGTGACAGTTCTAGGTGCCAAACGTAATTGATGTTTAATTCTATGGTATTAAGATATCAGTATAGAAACGGGTCATGCCTCTTATTGCCATTGAATAAAGTATAATTTTCTTCGACACTTACAACTGTCACAGTAGCCATCTTACATGAAAACATTAAAGGATTTATTCCTGTCGCGGGTGCGTTTACAAACATGAAAATTCACATACACAAATACCCAGACCGGAACAAATAATTGTGGGTCACAGAAAGATTTGTCCCGGGCGGGGATCGAAGCCGCGACTATTAGACAGTGGGCGGAGCGGCTCAAGCTCTTAACGACTGCGCTAAATCGTCCGTCACAAAAGACTTGATGAAACATGATTCAAAAAACAGATACTGTGATGCGCAGTATCACCAGAGGTAAGTGCATTATACCGGAGGACTTTTTTTTATGGGACTAAGCCCGCCACTCATTCCCACCATTGTAACTCCTGTAAGCCAGGATCCACAATAGTCTCCTTAGATGACGCCAAGGTTTGAACCTTGGGGTGTCCCGGGAAGCACTTTAAGTGCCTTGAAACCCGCAAAAAATTTAATTAGAAAGAAAAACAGGAGTAGGAAAAATAAAAATTCCACTTCCGTCCTTTGCAAAGCGGGAAACACAAAAAAAAATTGGCAGATCAGCCATAGAGAAGGTGACTACAACTAGGATAAGCCCAGTAGTAAAGCACCATGGTCTCAAAAAATATTAACAGGACCTATTTGTGGGCCTCACGTTTGATTCCTGTAATAGGTATGGCAAAAACGCTTGAACGCACGGAAATTCCGGAGGACTATTAAATTTTTTCACTCACCTTGGCTTGTCTCTTGAGTCTAGCTTGTTGAAGTTGCGCGGCCAGTCCGGTGGCATCGGGCGGCGCCGCGGGGGCGGGCGGGGGCGGTGGCGGGGGCGGCGAGTTGACTGCCACCGCGGGGGCCGTAGGGGCCACCGCGGGCGGGGGCGCCGCGCCGGCCGCGGGGGGCGGCGGCGGGGGCGGGGGACCGGCCGCCGGGGGCGCGGGGGCGGCCACCGGCGCAGGCGCTGCTTGCTGTTGCGGCTGACTCTATAAATGTGTTAGTATTTACACATGGAACATTTCTCAGGTTATATGTAAAAGATCGGCGTGATCGAATCAGGAATGAAGAGATTCGTAGAAGAACCAAGGTCACCGACATAGCCGTTAAGATTAGCAAGCTGAAGTGGCAATGGGCGGGCCACATAGCGCGTAGATCGGACGGGCGTTGGGGCAGAAAGATTCTAGAGTGGAGACCACGTATTGGCAAGCGCAGCGTGGGACGACCGCCTGCCAGATGGACCGACGATCTTGTGAAAATCGCAGGAAGTCGTTGGATGCAGGTGGCATCGGACCGGTTACGCTGGAAAGCGCTGGGGAGGCCTATGTTCAGCAGTGGACAAGTATAGGCTGAGATGATGATGATGATGATGTAAAAGATTATATGACATTAAATATGAAATCACATTGTTGAATGGTATAAAAAATATGTAGTAAAACAGATCTGGTGAAAAACAGAGAGAAGTACTTATGTGTTTGCGGATGATTTTTTTTTCTATAAAAGTAGTAATCATATCAATGCCTCAAAGTAGGACAGAATCCGCCATTAATACTGAAGGAGACCGTTCAATTTCACTCGATTAAGTGGCAATACTAACCATAGGTGGTGGCTGAGGGGCTGCTGGGGGCGTCGGTGGCGCTAGAGGACCCTGAAACAACGACCCAATTTTAAAAATGGGGACCATTTTTGGCCTCAATGTGGCATCGTAGGCTACACAGAAACGGGAGCATGTTTAAATTTCACTTTACATTTTTAGAGTGAGAGGGAGATACAGAGAGAGAGAGAGAAGTTAATAAGGAAAGTACCTCTGAACTGTATTTTTCTTTCGCCTTTAATTCTACAAGATATGCTCGATCTACGAACCGGTGCGTGCCGTTTAGGGATCCGAGAGCCTTCTACAGTGTCCGGTGAAGGAGATACCCATGGGGGGTATTTATCGTAAACGTCTTACATACCTTGATCCTAGGTAGGGCTAGTGTGTAAGACTTTTAAAAATCTTTAAAACATTCCCTATCCTCTGTCCCTACAGAGGATAGAGTCTATTGAAGTCGTCCACCATTTGACAAACAATATTTATTTCATAAATAAAGTAGTAGCTTAAGTTACTCCTTATAACATCAGCTATCTGCCAGTGAAAGTCCCGTCAAAATCGGTCCACCCGTTTCGGAGATTAGTCGGAACAAACAGATAGATAGACGGGACGGGTAGGAGTTAGGTTCAAGATTGGACGCGTTCGCGAAATATCGGGTTGTCGCCTTTTTAATAAATGCGCGATAGGTTCGAGACCGAGATCGGAATGGAGATCGATGTTCCATATGAACCACAGGGCTGCGACGGCTTTGCGGAGGAAAGGGGATTGAACCGTTTGGAGTCTATCCATGTGAGAGCGGGCGGCGTGCCCGAACACCTTACGAGCGTATGTCATGATGGGCCGTACACAAATTTCGTAAAGTGTCACCTTATTTCTAAGAAGCATTTTACTCCGCTTGTAATCGTCGTCGTGGAGGGGCGAGTGACGTATCTGTAGTTTACCGGTCGCTCTTCACAAGTCCTGTTTAAAAACAAATATATATTTTTCTTAAGCAAAAAAATGGAATGAAAAATAGTACTCACGTTGGCGGGCGGCGGCAGGTTCTGGTGCGGCGGCACGGGCGGGGCCGCCGGCGGGCCCGCGGCTGCCGACAGGCTCATGTTCGGCGGCATCGGCGCACTGGGGGAACACTCACAATATCAGCCTATACTGGCCCACTGCTGGGCACATGCATTCTCACAAATTATGAGAGCATCGAGTTTTAAAGTACTAGAGAAATACACGTCAAGACTGAAATAAAACTTATTTTCGAATTTTATCGCGGTTTATTTTTGATTTTTAAGTTCCCGACGTTTGAGTGCTTTGTAGCACCCATAGTTATAGAAAGGACTTTACATAATCTGTTGCCGTCGCGATGTGACCAAACTTCCCCGAAGAGACAACAAAGGGAAAACTGCAATTCGGTCTGATTTTACCTGTAAAAGGGACGTATTCACGATTACTGTTTCCTGATCAAAAACCGTGTTAACGAGTAGTTTCGTGACGTCATGCATATAAATTCTATAGCCTTTCAAGCTAACTGACATTTTTATAATAACCAATTTTATTTTTTTAATGCACCTAATATGAAATTAATTTTCGCACCGCGTCCATGCATTTTGGAGGTATTGACACGTAACCGTGGGTATATTAACTGTGGTGGGAGTACCTGTTGGTGCGGTGGTGTCCAGGAGTAGGCTGCGCATGCGTTGCGGGCTGGTGCGGCAGAGTATGGTGAACGCCGTGTGGTGGCGGAGCCGGCGGCGTTGGCTGTGGCTGTACACGAATAATATTCTCGTTGAACTTTGATATTCATCCTCCGCAAATTATTGGCTTTGTTGGTGGCTTCCAATTTAAAGCCATCACGTATGCCTTCGCCTTTGCCGAAATGGGCTGGATACATTCCTTCTTTTTAAAAAAACGTATTACACTAGGATTTACTCCTGTGTCGTGGGTGCGTTTACAAACATGAAAATTCACAAACAAATACCCAGACCGGGACAACTTATTGTGGATCACACAAAGATTTGTCCCGTGCGAGAATCGAACCCGCGATTATGAGACAAGCTTAAGCTCTTAACCACTGCGCTAAAACGTCGGTCGACGATTAATTGATTGATATTCTCTATGAAGCACCTATCATTTTTAGCGTGACTGTTGATATTGGTGCCAACAGATGGCGCTATACACACATTCGTGAATCGCGCTATCAATGTTTACCTGATGCGTCACGTAATAATGCTCCTATTTATAGTCTGGTTTGCGGGATGTGTCAACAAAAAGCAGATTTCACGAAATTCTGAATCGTGCTATCATCAGAATTACGTTTTCGAAGTTTATTCACACCACTGGATAGTGTGTTTGTGCCGCGTGATAATATTCCTATTAATGGTGTGGTTTGTGGGGTGCATCAAGAAATACTACTGTACTGAATCGCGCAATTAAAGTTTACCAGAACCACGAGAAGATGTTGATGCGTCGGATGATATCGTGATGGCTGTGCGTGACACTGCTCATGTGGATACTGTTATTTTAGGGGAGCGTCAATAGATGGCGCTATTCACAAAATAATAAATCGCGCTATCAAAATTTACCTGTGCCACAGGATGATGTTGATGCGTCGCATGGTATTGTGATGGCTGCGCGTGGTACTGCTGGTGCTGATGCTGTTGGTTATGTGGTGCGTGGTACTGTGGTTGCTGGAAGATCGCTGCGTCTTCGCGGGTCATCGTTCTGCTTGTAAGATTAATATACATTAGGGGATGCTGTCGTACTTAAATAATAGCCTAGCATTATAGTGCTAACTGACAAAAGATAGATGTCTTTCTAATTTAAAAAGAAGCATTTACTACGTAACTTTTTGCTTATTACATCATTATGGCTTTGTTGAATAACTTAGCAGCGACATAAATCACTGAATATTGTAAATTTTCTAAATCCGTCATACTCTTTGTTTTACAAAAGTCGGTGTCCATTCTCAAAACCAAATATTAGACACATATTTAAATATTATTAAAAACAAAGAAGAAAGAATGACAAAACAGATATACAATGCGAAAGTGGAAGGATGTAGGTACCGGGGAAGACCTAGAGTATCTTACCATGACCAAATAGACCGTGGCATATCTGAAGGGCTAGTCAAGAGTCTCTGTAACCGGCGAGTGTGTATGAGACGAACTATGAGAGTGGAGGAAGCCAGAGAGGTATGTAAGGAAAGCACCTGTTGGAACTCTGTACTCTCTGCCTAACCCGCGAGGGATCTAGCGTGAGGTTATAGATAGATAGACCTATTTCGCCGACTGTTCTTATGCTCATGCTCTGCCTGCGTTGATGTTAGTGTTAATGGCTATGTCAAAGCGCGCTTTTAATAATACTACATAATATAATGCACTAATCGATTGCCTATGATGTGTGTGTGTTTGAGTGATATACGCTGTTGGCCGCGAGGCCTTTACAGCTTCACCGGACTTAAGGGCGAGCGTGCAACCACTACGCTCGAGCCAGAAGGGCAAGGGGCGACATACTCAAGGGCGCCTCAAGGAGGAACGTCCTCGGTTTGGACAGTCGCTACGGGGGAGGGGTGTAATTAGTGCACCGGTCGGCGGGCTAGGGGATCTACGACTTCGTCGTCGTCGTCCGTATCCGGAGCGGAAAGAAGCGATGTCAAAGCATCGGGGGGATCGGTGAGAACATGGCGTGGCCGGCGGTAGCGGCAGGGGTCGGCTTCGTAGTCGGCGGCGGCTACGATTAGCGGATTCGCATGGGAAGATGCGTTCGCGAAGTGTCGAGTTGATTGCCTATGATTAAGGCTAACCGATTTATCATTAAAATTTTAACGTCACTAATAATTACAATTAACGCTTTTAACATTGGCTACATCTATATGACGACTTGTATAGTGGGTTAATGAAGGCATTAAGACACAGGTGAAGCTGTATCATTATAGACCATAGATGCTAAAATTTTGATGACAATTGCTGTCGTAGTTTCTCCAGTAAAATCATTTATACTTGTCTGGTTTCTTTTGGATCCAAACACGGGTCAGGTATTCTCATACAGCAGTTTCAAAGACGTAACTCCAGACAGAAACATATATATAATTTTTTGCTCTACGTCACTACGGCATAAAAGTGAACAGGTAATTAATGAATGGCGTAATGATAAAGACCTGTATCCCATATCCTCGTCGTAATTGTGCACATTATTGTGCCCGTTGTAGGGGACGGGCGGGTTCGGCGGCTGGGGCGGCGGCGGCGCTGAATTGTTGCTCGGCTTGTTCGCTAATATCTACAAATTAAACACCTCGTTCAGACTTCAGGCGAGAGATGTGGTATGTCCCTGGAGAATTTAAGCAAGATACCTTTTTAAATATCCTAAGTGCATGCCAAAACTCTGTGTGTGAAGCTGGTGACTATAGGGAGAACAGCACGGGATCTTCGCAAGGCAAGTATAGGGTTTTAGCTCAAGGTGTCTTAATCAAATGCACCAGAATCTCAAATGATCCCTTCAGCCTGCAGAGACTAAACCTTATCGTGACCACGACTGTCGAGAGTAAAGCGAATAGGAGAAAGTCTTGAATAACTGTTTCAGAATATACAAGTTATAACATAATAAACCCAAGACCTGAAAGAAGTTTGTTCTAAATCGATAACTTTGATTGATTCCAACTATTTCTTTAATGTAAATTACTTTTTTTTTTATTTGCAAAAAATGCTGTTACTTCTTTAGTAGGCTATAATAAACTAAATTTATTCTTGTTTCAAAGCAATACGGAGATTTCAAATGCATTTTTAAAACGTATTTCTCAATTCGCACACATACACGTACAAGTTTCATTGTTAATTGGGGTACAAAAGTGCGTAAAAAAGGGGTTAAAAATTGAAATCTACAAAACTGTTTTTTTTTTTGTGTAAATGTTGTGATCGAGGTGTCTGAGGTCTTGTATACATATAACTACAGTTCTACTACTACTGGCCCAAGGCCTCTGACAGATCAAAGTGAGAGAGAATACGTCAAACTACACTACACAGACCCAATATATATTGGTGGAGGTAGGTTTGTGGCCATCTGCTATTGGAACTTATCGAGCCGCCCATAAGGCTTCTGACTTCGCTTAACGATTACCACATTTAGTGGTAAACTCGAATGAAAGGTTTAACATGCCTTTCAAAGCACAGAGATGCTCAAAAATGAACATGCCACAAACAGTCACCCATTTCAGACTGCCCGAGTCAATCACTACTAAGCCTTGGTGATAGCTAAGCACCACGGCTCCGCTAGCGCCTAGAGATATATACCTATACATAACAACCTTAGGGCGTCACCAGGGAATAAAGAAGTACGTATTTTTTGTATAGTGGGCCTCACTATATTGAACTCAACTTAGATTAAGATCCCATCACTGATAAAATGAGGCGTTAGTATGAAACATGGACTAGGTGTGACCTCACAAACGATGTAACGGCTACTGATTGGCCCCTTTTGTCATCCCTATGTGCTTCATCTATGCAAGGAAGGAGCTAAACGCTGTTACAGATAGGCAACTAAGATGGCCATATTCTTGAAGAGAAAAGAATAAAGAAAAACAGTTTTTTTACGAGCATTACATGATAAATATAATAATAATAATATTAGCCCTGTTAAGAAACTGTCCACCACGCTGGCCCAGTGCGGGTTGGCAAACTTCACACATTTTCGAGAAACTCTCAGGCTCAGGTTCCCTCACGATTTTTTCCTTCACCGTTAAAGCAAGTGATAGTTAATTTTTAATACGCACATGCTTTCGATAAGACAGAGGTGCGTGCCTGGGTTTGAACCCGAGACCTCTGACTTTGCAGCGGTCTAACCACCAGGCTATCACTGCTTTCCAACGTTCTAACAACTAGGCTATCACTGTTTGCACATGCACATGATAAATATAAAAAGACAAGACTAGAAATGAAGTGGAGCCGTCACAACGTTACAAAACTCGATCCAACCAGCGCTGGTCTTCCGTGAGGCGGTCTGGTGACGTCACGGCTTGGCGGAACAAATATAAACCAAAGAAGTAAAGATAATTAAGATCACTTACCTCTAATGTGTGCATCATAGCTCTAGCGAAACTGTCGGCGTCTTCCCGACAAGAGAAGTTAAGTCCATACACGTGACGCGCGTCGCGCCACTGGTGGAACGTGGCCGTCGCCTGATTGTACTTGAGACCACGGACTATGCCGCAATTTATCACCACCTGGAGAACCAGGAAGGAATCAGTTTGCTGTTATACCCGCAGCTCAGTGGAGCAGTAGATTAGTATTAGGACAGAGCGATGATACTGATCAATCTCCTCCAATTGATCCATTGATGCAAATTACTCAAAGAACTGACAACCTTTTCAGGAGGAAACGTTTTTTGGTGTCGACTACTACCACGTACCGGGACACAACAAGGCAAACCCCCTACAAGGTGGATATATCTATCTATCTATCTTTATCATCACGCAAGATCCCTTGCGGTGTAGGTAGAGTTAGAGGTGCATAGATGACCTGTGATGATTGGTCATGCTCACTAAAAAGTCTACGGTTGCAGTGGTTATTTGGTGCGGGTCACTTACTTCCCTCTAATATGGTCGGGAAAGGTGATGGCTGCTCAAGTAGTCCTACCCGTGAACGGGGGCTGCTTGTGGAGGTCCACCCAGAATCCTCTAGCTTTTCATTATTACATATTCACAAATATTATTATTAATCTTCTATCACAGCCGTAAGGCATAACACTGGAGCTGGATCGCATAAATGATTTTGTATAATATAAAAATACATGTTTCTATACAGAAAATGACAAAAAAAAATGAAATTGAATGAACAAAACAGACACGCCCGCTGAGTTTCTTGCCGGATCTTCTCAGTGGAGACCGCGTTTCGATACGGTGATAGATTATAAGTTAAAAAAAAATATGTAAATATGACAATATGTAAATAGCCCCGGAGGGTTTATGCAAAATAAACGATTTGAGTTTGAGCAGCTGAGTCACTGTAAAAAGTTGGATAGCACAGAGCCCGTCTTCGTGGTGATCTCTGGTGGCAGCTTTTCTCCCATAGCGATTGGACATTTTAGATTGATATGACAAGCACAATAGAAGGATACACAGTGAGTCATCGCCTTCAATATCACCAGAAATGCCGTTGCGCTGGTAGTTAAACACGAACAAGTATCTACTTGCCTTGGTATCTAACTCTGGTCATATGTATAGCCTCAGATTAAAAAAGTACGATTTGAGAGCCCTGCAAACTCTAAAGCATATAATCAGCATAGGGTAAGAAACTGAGACTTATAATTCCGTAGTCCGGACGACAGATGGCTGATCTTCACTAAGGTGATGATGGATGACGGTGAAATCTTCACTAACCTCATGATCGTTGAGCTTCCTGCCCACCACCCTGAAGGTGTTGTGCTGCGTGTGGTGGTAGATGTGGACTTTGGAGAGGCCGGAGCTGGTGCCGGAGGGGACCCATCGCTTGAGGCTGTCGTCGTAGACCATCACGGATGCGCGCGCGCTGCTTATTGATTGCTCGCTGGTGGACAATGGAGAAGATGTTGGTTACATTTATTGCTTTGCTCATTCTTTAGAAATAGAGAAGTAATGGTGGAATTATACCGTAATTCTACACTACAACTTCTATGGAAACGCACACCTGCAAAATGAAAACAGTACCTATCCAAATTCGTAAAAAAATTATGCGTTATTATTGTTACAGCTGAAATTTTGTCCGTTACCAAAAACATGATATAAAACTATCAAAAATGATAAAACTATATTAAAATAATTCGTTCAGCGGCTCATCCCACAACGAGCTTCTCGCAGTGGTACAGGTTATTGAATTCAATTTTTTATTTTATTTTAAACGTAGCCCCACACTAGGAATTATTCCTGTATCGTGGGTGCGTCTACAAACATGAAAATTCACATACACAAATACCCAGGCAAGAACAAATAATTGTGGATCACACAAAGATTTGTCCCGTGCGGGAATCGAACCCGCGACTAACACACACAGTTGGCGGAGCGGCTTAAGCTCTTAACCACTGCGCTAAATCGTCCGTCAACTGCGCTAAATAAGCGAAAGTTCGCGCGATAAAGACACATCTTAAGATAAAAAACACAGACGTACTTACTAATCGCTCTTGAATACTTTGTGGGCGTATTTAAAACGCATAGCTCGCGCGACGTCTAGGGCTAATGTAACAACCTCTTTACGTAATTCTGTATTGATTCATAAGAAAACTTATATAGGAACTCGTAACGAGCGGTTGTTTTTAACTCATCATGTCCAATGTATTTAAACTTTAATTTGCGTACCCACCTACTCACGATTTCTTACTAAATATATTTGTTATTTAATGTAGAATAAATTTAGAAACAACTTCGAGAAAGAAATCAACCGCAGGATCCAATTGGGTTGGGCAGCATTTGGAAAACTACGTCACGTTTTCGCTTCGCCTATACCGCAATGCCTGAAGACTAAAGTCTTTAACCAATGCGTCCTACCTGTTATGACTTACGGGGCCGAGACGTGACCACTCACAGTGGGACTGGTCCACAAATTCAAAATCGCACAGCGGGCTATGGAGCGAGCTATGCTCGGCGTCTCTTTGAAGGATAAAATTCGTAACGAGGTAATCCGACAAAGAACCAAAGTTACCGACATAGCTCGCAGATTAAGTAAGCTAAAGTGGCAATGGGCTAGTCATATCTGCAGAAGGACCGACGGCCGATGGAGCAAGCGTGTCTTAGAGTGGAGACCGCGACTTGGTAAGCGTAAGGTAGGACGGCCCCCAGCTAGATGGACCGACAACCTCAAAAAGGTAGCTGGGACAGACTGGATGCGGAAGGCGGTGGACCGTGTGCAGTGGCGCGTGTTAGGAGAGGCCTATGCCCAGCAGTGGACTGCGATAGGCTGATTGATTGATTGATTTATTGTAGACGACTAAACCAGTGCAATGACAAACCTAAATCTGGTTTTTGATGCACCCTTTATGTAATAATTTGAATGTTACCACCTTATTATTTGAATAAATAAATGAAAAAAAAAATAGTAAGGCCAATAATCCGATAATAATAAAAAAAATAACAATTCAAATCGGAGGGTTGAATTGGAATAAGGCCTAAACTCGGCAGTGGACAAATACAGGTTGATTGAGGATGAGGATTCTCATAAGGTTAATAGGTCTGAATATAAAAAGTGTAGTCATGTGTTAGTTGATTGACGGACTATTTAGCGCAGTGGTTAATAGCTTAAGCGGCTCCGTCCACCGGGTCGAATAGTCGGGGGGTTCGATTTCCGCACTGGACAAATGTTTGTGTGATCCACAATCATTTGTTTCGGTCTAGGTATTTGTGTATGTAAATTTTCATGTTTGTAAACGCACCCGCGACACAGGAATAAATCCTGGTTGTGGCTACGTTTTAAAAAACCGTTAGGAAATTAAATGTATTTGTAGATAAGCTACAAAACGATTATACAATTTTATTGCCGGAGTTCCTATTTCGTCCGAGAAATAACAATATTGATGTCTCTTTTCTTTTAAGTGACATGAACTATGTGAGTGGGGATCCAGAAAAGTGTGTAAGAAAACTCTCCGTTTACCCCGCAAGGGATCTGGCGTGATGGTATAGATAGAATAAAATAACAAATAGTCTATTAAAACGGAAAATTACTATGCCGCGCGAAGTCGCAATATCGCGTTTCGCCCAATGGAGCGACACTTTAAGGTAAAATGCGAAGCCTTATAACTTTAAATTAAAAATACCTCCAGGTAAAGTACTAATCGCCCTCGGGTCGCTTGTGGGCGTACTAAAAACGCGTAGGTCGCGGGGACATTAGGGGTTTACGTAACAAAGTCTTTACGTAATACATTCGCGGCGGCCCTTCGCGTATTATCGTGGGCGTACACGGCCTTTATTCGGTATAACCAAACGCGGCTCGTCTTAACAACTTGGTAAAATGATTGTGTAATCCCCTCCTATCAGCCGCTACCGCCGCGGCATATTCTCACCGAACCTCCGGATGCCCTTACATCCCTTCTTTCGGCTACAGTTACGGCACACAGGATCAGACACCGACCTCGCCGGCGAGCTCGAAGAATCCCTTGCCTGCCGGCCGTGGCAGAGCACCATGGCGAGACACCTATATGCTATGCCTTCCCCCACAGCGACTGCCCAATCCGAGGGCGTTCCTCCTTGTGGCGCCCCCGAGCTAGTTACACACTTGCCCTACTGGCTCGAGCGTAGTGGTTGCACTGTAGTGGTAAAGGGGAACCCAACAATAATTTCCAAAAATAGGCTCTGTTTACGGAATATTGTGGATGAATGGACTGCGTATTATAAGAAATATATATATATATATAAAGAAGATGAAAAGGTCGTGATTTTAATGTATGGAGTAAAATTTAATTTTACGTATTCAATTTTTCAAAATAATACTTCTAAAAACTCGATCTTAAACGTAACACGATATAAAACCTTCGTGAAATGTTAGTTTTATCTTAGACTCTCTTACTATGACCAAACAGACCGAGTCCTATCTGAAGGTCAAGTCAAGAGTCTTCGTAACCGGCGAGCGTGTATGAGACGAACTATGAGAATATAGGAAGTCAGAGAGGTATGTAAGGAAAGAACCTGTTGGAACTCTGTACTCTCTGCCTACCCCGCAAATGATCTAGCGTGATGATATAAATAGATAGAAATGTTAGTTCCTCGAAATTATCGTTTTAATGGTTTCCTGTCTGCCACTGGATTAAACAATTCTTAGCATAGAGATACGAAAGTGGAAGAATGAAGGCCGGGGAAGACCTAGACTATCTTATCATGACCAAATAGACAGAGTTTTATCTGAAGGGCAAGTCAAGAGGCTCAGTACCCGCGAGCGTGTATGAGACGAACTATGAGAGTGGAGGAAGCGAGAGAGGTCTGTAAGGAAAGAACCTGTTGGAACACTACTCTTTGCCTACCCCGCGAGGGTGCTGGAGTGATGATATAGATAGGGATAGATAGATTAGCATAGATAATACCATTACACGATGATTTCAAAATGTTGTCGTAACGCTTTGCGTTTGGTTATAACAAATAAGGTGACCTGGTGAAGGTCGCAGGCAAGAGCTGGATGCGTATAGCACACAGCAGGTCGTTGTAGCGATCTTGGGGACAATCCTTTAGTGGGCTTCTTTCGGTTGATTATGATAATGATGATAATAAATATGATAGGCGCTCGTAGCGCTGTATGACCGCGATGTTTTCACCGATCACCAAGGTTAAGCAGCGTCCGACTCGGTCGGCCTGAGATGGGTGACCGTTTGTGGTATTTTCATATTCGAGGGTTTTCGTGCTTCGGAAGGCACTTACACCTATTAACACTTAATGTGGTAGTCGTTAAGCCGAGTTGGTGGCCTTATAGGCGGCTTGATAAGTTCCAACAGCAGGTGGCCACAAACCTGCTATCACCGCACCGCACGGCGTGGTGGAGTATGACCTAATCTCTCTCACCTCGATTTGGGAGATAACGCCTTTGTCCAACAGATATTATATAGACTGATATTGTGATTTTTTATTTTATGATACAAATCACGGTCACGCCTATACTGCCCAAGCGGTGGCTGAGGTGTACTGAGTACACTCACGTTTCGCAGACGATGTTAGGACCCATGTAATAGAAGGCGAGCCTATTGCCATATACCGGGCACAATTCCAGACTCCGGACTTGTACTGGGAAGTTTTCGTTAGAAAAACTACACTTGTCCGACCTAGGATTTGAACCCAGGACCTCGTGATCACAAAGCGATGGGCTTTGCCACTAGACCAACGAGGCAGTCATATGATTAATGGCAGGCAGGCAGTCAGTCATTATGCTAAATATATCAATAAAAAAAGGGGCTGAGCACAGGCCATCACTCACAAATCGATGTGAAAGAAAATTTACTTTACTCCACCTTGCGGGCACAGTGCGGATTGGTGGACCAGGCAGGTTTGTCGCCACCTGCAGTTGGAACTTATCAAACCGCCTATACAGATTCCAACTTAGCTTAACGCCGTCAAGTGGTAACCGGGACCAACTGCTTAACATGCCTTCCGAAGCATGGAGACTCTCGAATATAAATATATCTCGTTTTCTTGGGCACTTGGCATATTCTGCAGGCATTGCAAAAACCACAAGATCGTACCTCGGCAAGCTGCAATACTTCAATATGCATACCTTAGAGACCCGAAGGAATGTTTCTGACGCTTTGTTTTTATATAAAATTCTTAATAATAATGTATCCTGCCCACAGCTTTTAAACCTTATACAGTTTCGGGTACCTTCCAAATTACCTCGTAAACCTATTACTCTTCTTAGTCCACCTCTTAGAAGAACGGTTTTGGGCAGTCATTCTCCTATTGCCAGGTTTAGCAGGGTTTTGAATCATTGTTGTCACCAAATTGATGTCAACTTTGATAGCTTGGGCTCATTCCATAAGAGGATCAACAAATGTTTTGCTCTTTTTCATTAATTATTATATGTTTGTATTATGCTGTGTTTTGTATTTTTAAATTAATTTAGTATTGTGTTATGTATATTTCTTTTTTCTTTGATTTTGATATCCCAGTTCCGTATGTGCATGTTGTGTTTACCTGTAAGTAATTTGTTGCACATAATTCATTACCTTAAAGCATATAAAAATTGTCAATATTAGTGTAAACAATTGTTGGTAAACCATATTAAATAAATAAATATACCACAAAGGGTGATCCATCTCAGACCGACCGAGTCGAAAGATGCTTAATTTTGGTGCTCACTAAGAACACCACGGTCGTATAGTGTGTTATGTTCGAGAGTGATCTACGCTGTTGGCCGCGGGGCCATTACAGCTTCACTGGATGAAAGGGCGAGCGTGTAACCACTATGCTCGAGCCAGAAGGGCAAGGGAGGAACGGCCTCGGCTTGGGCAGTCGCTATGGGAGAGAGCGTATACTGGGAATCTCGCCGTGGTGCTCTGCACTGGCCAGCGGGTAAGGGATTCTTCGAGCCCACCGGCGAGGTCGGTGTCTGATCCTGAGTGCGGTATCTGTATCCGACTGAAGGGAAACAAGGGCATCGGGAGGGTCGGGGAATATGCCGAGAACGGCGGTAGCGGCTGATAGGAGTGGACGGTCGTACAGTTCTACGAGCACATATAACAGAATTACCTGTATGAACATTTTACTTAAAGGTGTTATTAAACTGCTGATTCTAATTCCGAGAAAGAAACGATAGTGTAAATAATTGTGAGGTTAATTTCGAGGTCATATGTTGGCATATACAGGCAGTCACGTAATCGGCAAGGCAAAACCACAAGGATGATTCAATGTTTTAATTTATCCTCAAATTTAACCTACAAAATATATGTTACAATTTATAGTGGGTAACGGACGTAATAAATAAACCAATCAGAGCTCTTATCTGTTACTAGCAGTTTACCGTGACTTTGTACCCGATCGACAACAGCGGCACCTACCAGGGCTATGTTATATCTATGTTACTTCTGGATAAGGTAGCTTTCCAATAATGAAAGAATCATTAAAATCGGATCAGAAGTACCGGAGATTACCCCGAACATCCAAACCCACAAACTTTACCTATAATATTAGTATAGATAACCAATAAACACGTAACGTGTCGCGTTACGATAACTTCGTGAAATGATCGGTTAATGGTACTCTATAACCGCAAATCCGCGGACAACTTGAAAAGTGCAAATGTCAAAACAAAAAGAATGGTCCCAGCTTAAAACGACTAGGGTCGAACTAACAAGTGAATGAATCAACATAAATTATCGACATATTTTAAAATGTTTATTGCACATAAAATATATTGACACAAAGAAACAAAATCTAGGTAGAGGAGAATTTTAGGTAGAGGACAGAGATGTTTAAAGATTATACTCAGAAATGGGTATAAGGTGCAACAATTAATAAAATATTCTAAAATAAAATATTAAACAAACTAAAAAAATTACCTATTATACATTATAGAAATGAATGACGGAATAGGTAAAAAGTAAGGAGAAACAAATAAGATACGAGCAAAGGTAAAAGATTAAAAAGAAGACTTACTAAATTGTGTAGAGTGAAATTTGCAGGAAATGTGCTTTAAGATCCCGTTTAATAAATCTCCCGGGACTTAGCACGTCTTATGGACTCAGGTAAGGAGTTCCAAAGACGAAAACTTTGAACGGTGAAGGAATTAGAGAAGAAGTTAGAAGAATGTGTAGGAATTGTAAGGCGAAGTGACGCAGAGGAACAAAGGTCACGTGACTGTGTAGCGGCGAAAAAGGAGAAACGTTGCTGAAGATACATTGGAGTGCACGGGTTAAATAAGACAGAGTAGAGTAGTGAAAGTACATGTATATTCCTACGGTGATGGACAGGGAGTCACTTAAGTTGAGATCGGAATTCGGATACGTGGTCATATTTACGTAAGCCGAAGATAAATTGAATACAATAATTTTGAAGTCTTTCGAGTTTATTAAGAAGCTACACTGACAAGTCAAGGTAGCAAGAATCAGCGTAGTCAACAATGGGCAACAGAAGAGATTGGGCAAGCGCAATTTTAGTACTGACTGGCAAGAAATTACGTAGGCGTCTGAGTGAGGCTCCTGCAGCAAAAATCTTTCTGCTAACCACAGCAACCTGCGGTCTCCACGACATAGTGTTGTCAAAGATAACACCAAGATTTTTTACCTTGTCCCAGTATGGAATATGGACCCCGTCGAAAGTAATCGCGGGAAGTTGATCAAAGTTGATTCTAGAGATATACCAAGGGCTGCCTAACACATTGACTTGAGTTTTTCTCGGATTAACTGCTAGGCCATGTGACTTACTCCAAAGATTAATACGATCAAGGTCGCAATTTATAGTCTGGATAGCAGTCGACAGATGAACAAAATCAGCGTGCGAGTATATTTGTAAGTCGTCAGCATAAAGATGATACGATGACGTTACCTCATTGGTAATTGAGTTGATAAATACTGCAAAAAGCAGTGGAGAAAGCACACCCCCTTGCGCCTACGCCGGCGGAAACTTCACAACAAGAGTAAAAAGTATCGTATATGCGAATACGTTGCCGAAGCCCAGACAGATAGCTGCGAAACCAGTTGTACGTAAAAGGAGAAACATTAAGGGAACGCAGCGTAGCCAGCAGGATATCATGATCAAATTAGAATTGTAAAATACGATACTTAGGTCTCTTTCACTTTCCCTCTCTCTATCCGCGCCGCTCGGTTTAGAAGGGACGTGATTAGTTTCCCAAAAACTTGATTTTTTGAGAGAAGTCACTGTTCTGAAGGTGCGATGTTTAGTATTAGAACTACAGTTATACCTGTAAATGCGCGAAGAAACAAATCGACAATCTGTATTATCCAATCAGAATTGAGCAATATACAGGTACATTGGTCCAGTTGCGTAACAGACGCAGCGGCGCGCGGACGTGGGCTCAGGGCTACGATTGCCACAGAAGGTCATATTAGTGGAGCAAGCAGCTTTTTGTCTCAGTACGACCGGCTTTGGGATAAGTGGGTGGTATTTAACCCAGATAACGAATTTTCATGTAAACTGATGATATAAAATTACGATAATTTTATTGGTGAATTTAATATTAAATCACACTTGTGCTCAAATTGTGTCACAACTGCTTTTTTCCCCTCATAATTTTAGGTTACTTAATAATAATATCAGCCTATACTGCCCACTGCTGGGCAAAGGCCTTCTCTCACAAATCGAGGTGAAAGAGATTAGGTCATACTCCACCACGCGGACCCAGTGCGGATTGGTGGAGGCAGGTTTGTGGCCACCTGCTGTTGGAACTTATCAAGCCGCTTTTAAGGCTTCCAACTCGGCTTAACGACTACCACATTAAGTGGTAACCGGGACCAACGGCTTAACGTGCCTTCCGAAGCACCGAAGGTTTTTTAGGTTACCTAATATGCAATTTTGTAGAACTTGTAAACTCCTACCTGCCTGAACTGCCTCGTTGGTTTAGTGGCATATAATGTGCATACCGATCATGAGGTCCTAAGCCTTCTTCCCTAGTCTCCAACTCCTAGGTTGGACAAAGTGTAATTTTTCGACAAAAAATCCCAGTATGGGTCCGGAGTCTAACATTATGCCCAGTATAATGGCAATAGCAGCAGTGATAGCCTAGTGGTTAGACCGTTTGACTGCAAAGTCTTTTCGAAAGCATGTGCGTATTAAAAATTAATTATCACTTTCATTAACGGTGAAGAAAAACATCGTGAGGAAATCTGCATTCCTAAGAGTTTCTCGCAGGTGTGTAGTTCGCCAACCCGCACTGGGCCAGCGTGGTGGATTATGGCCTAAGCCCTCTCAGTTTGAGAGGAGGCCCGTGCCGAACATTGGGACAGTTTCTTAACAGGGCTAATATTATAATGGCAAAAGGCCCGTCCACTGTTACATCGGAACCTAACATCGTCGACGAAAAGTGGGTGTTCAGTATACCTCCCCACACCCGCTTAGGAAATTTAGGTAACGATGTTCGGTTATTTATTTCTGGTCTAGGTCTTCTAATTATGCTAATATGGTGGGCAAAGGTATCCCCTCCTCCTTCTAGGTCTTCTAATTATGCTAATATGGTGGGCAAAGGTATCCCCTCCACCTTCTAGGTCTTTATGACGTGCAGGGCTTCATATATCCACCCGAAACCCGAAACATCAGCCGAAAGACAGCCACTGCGACACAGGCGTCCCAAAAGATCGCCATGACTACAGTTTTGTGATTTAGGCGTCGAAGCTGTTTCATAATCTTTGTGGAATATTACAATCAATATTAGTTTCAATACGATCTAAAACAATAAGTATTACTGGTCTAACTAATTACTAATGCAAGGTGCAACTTACATATCACACACCGACCTAATTTTACGCAACAATCTGTCAATCACTTCTTCCAAGTCCATTTAAATTTGAACCATATCTTTTGAACATTCAGTTATACAATTGCATGTTATTATAAGATAGGTATAACAGGTTTAGATGTACTAGATTCTATACAGTCCGTCGTACTTCTTACAATTACTGATTTTAATCTCAAACGTTACGATATTTGGTCTAGTTATTGTTTGAATTTCAAATTTAGATAATGTCAACAGTTGTGTGATGCAAGAAATATTCATATTTATCTGTGTGTTTAACAAACGCAGTTATGTAGTAAGTATAAATATCAGAGTTCATACAAATATTGGTTCAATCAATCAATCAGCCTATCGTAGTCCACTGCTGGACATAGGCCTCTCCTAACACGCGCCATTGCACACGGTCCTCCGCCTTCCGCATCCAGTCTGTCCCAGCGACCTTTTTGAGGTCGTCGGTCCATCTAGCTGGGGGCCGTCCTACCTTACGCTTACTAAGTCGCGGTCTCCACTCTAGGACACGCTTGCTCCATCGGCCGTCGGTCCTTCTGCAGATGTGACCAGCCCATTGCCAATATTGGTTGACCGACATGAAATCAATTTCTAATTTATGCGCATGTCTGTTTGTCTGTCTGTCAATCTACTTTCACTATTTTGAAGTGACATACAGTATAAAATGCTCGAAACCCATTTGAAACTTGTGTGCATGTCTGTTTGCCAACTATTTCCGCCATTTCAAAGTGACCGACCGCACAAATTGTCTCACACCCATTTAGAACTTGTGCGCATGTCTGTTTGCCAACCATTTCCGCTATTTCGAAGTGACCGACCGTACAAAATGTCCGACATTCATTTGGAACTAGTGTCCATTTACCATCTACTTCCGTCATTTTGTTTGATTGATATAAAATCAAATTCTAATTTATGCGCATGTCTGTTTACAATTTACTTTCGTCATCTCGAAGTATGGAATGATTCACACCCATTCGAAACTTGTGCGCATATCTATTTGCCAACTATTTCCGCCATTTTAAAGTGACCGACCGTAAAAAATGCCTGAAACCCATTCGGAACTTGTGCACATGTCCATTTACCATCTACTTCCGCCATTTTGTTTGATCAGCATAAAATCAGATTTTGAATTATGCGCAAGTTGGTTTTTCATCCTACGTTCCCCTTATCGTAACAGACAGCAGCAAATGTCCGTTTATAAGTAAATGTACATACCATTTGGTACTTTGTGCGCATGCTTATTTGTCATCTACTTCCGCCATTCTGTTTCATTGACATAAAATTAAATTCTAATTTATGCACATGCCTGTTTACCATTTACTTCTGTCATCTTGGAGTACGAAATGATCGACACCCATTTAAAACTTGTGCGCATGTCTACTTGTCATCTACTTCCGCCATTTTGTGTGAGCCTTGTGAGCAATATGACATCAAGTTATAATTCATGCGCATGTCTGTTTGACGTACGCCATTTTGAAGTAAGAGACAATACAAAATGTCCGACACTATTTGGAACTTGTGCGCATGCCCATATGCCATCTATTTCCGCCATTTTGTTTGACCGACATGAAATCAACTTCTAATGTATGCGCATGTCTGTTTGACTTCCGCCATTTTGAAGTAACGGACTGTACAAAATGTCCGACGTCTATTTGAAACTTGTACGCGTGTCCATTAGTCATCTACTTCCCCCATTTTGTTGTGACCGGCATTAGAAAATATGTATGTCCGACACCTAAGAACTTGTGCGCATATCTATTTTCCATTTAACTATGTCCGCCATTTTCATGTGACCGACAATACAAAATGCCCGACACATTTAGAACTTGTGCGCATGCCTGATTGTCATCTCTGGTTCAGGTAAATACTTTGTTCTAAAGATAAAAAATAATATATGAAATGCTATCTTTTACTTTTATGGCAATGTCAGGAGCGGTCGTAATCCAAAAAAAAAACCTTTTTTTTTTACCCAAAAGACTACAAAGGATCTGGCGTGATCATTTAAATAGAAAGACAAAAATTTTAATAAACAATACTTTAAAAAAATGCCTCGCTCTAGGATTAAATGAGTATGTGCTCTTTAATTACCCTCACGTGAAATCAGATATATTTTATTTGTAAATGAAAATAGGCAACCCTAGACCCTGCTCCTATTTTGTTGTAAATCTGAGAAAAATATCAAATATTTTGTACGTGGGTGGTCATACTGATCGGCATATTGTATAGACTCGTCCTGACTGGCGCCTATTTGACGATTTATTAATAGAATTTTTTATTGATCTGTTTACTTCAATACAATACGAATCTAGCTATATATTTTTCTTACAGAAGTTACATTTTTTCCCCGATAAATTTAACAAACCTGTGATTAAATTAACTTTGTCAACGTTAGATGTAACTAAACTAAGTTAAGAATTTGAGTTTTATAATTAGTATTTTAAGAAGTATCTTTCCATGAAAATCTTAATAAATATTATTGTTATATTAATTTATTAAATGTAGATGTAAATGGAAATGTTTATTATTTGTATTTTTTTAAGTATAAATATTTTGTCGATGTCATAACATTTTAATTCAATATGCAAACAAAAAACGCAACAAGTTATGCGTAAGAAAGACGACCGCCATTTGCATCTCGCATCCGCCATTTTACATTCGCATCCGCCATCTTGTAATACCGGGAAATTGATTCGCTGTATCGATTGAGACGCATCATTTTTTTTTCAATACCGCGAAATGGAAAATCTCCAATTCTCCAATATTTTTTACGATCATAGCCAACGTTCGGCCAAGTAAAAGCAACAGGTTTGCAAAGCCCAAGGCGCCGGGTGAAAGATGCGTACCATATGTGGGCCGGCAGACATAAACAATAGATATTGGGCAAAAAATGGTTAACAAACATAGTTAATCAACGTCTTAAAATTAGAAAGCGCAATATCGGCTCATATTTAGTCGGGATAGAAATTTTGGGTACAAATTTGGAGCTAAAATTATAGATAGTAGTAGTACACAATGATAGAAAACCGAAATCCCGAAATCCCTTCGAAATATAAAACCTCGGAAAGCCAGAAAAAAAAATCCAAAAAAGCCTTAGAAAAAGAAATACGCAAATTAAAAAGACAATCGCCAAAAAATCGAAAAGACTATCCATACTCACTTACCTATTCCTTAAACTATCACAGCCGAAGCGTTGAAGAGGATAACTGTACTAAACTTGACTAGACTAAACTATACTAAAATGCACTACTAATAAATAAGGCACGTCTATCTAGCACGGAGTCCAAAGGAGACATGATGCAGCGTCCTGTGGACGCTTGGAGCAATCGCACCGCACCGCGCATGCATCGTATGATTGATTTAAATGCAACAAGGTTCAGATATTGCGTTTTGATTTATTTATAGCATCGAGCTAGGGCCGTCCGGGACCTAACGAGCCCTAGGACATGCGTAGTAGGTGCATGGGGACTGGAAAATTCCCGTCACCTTGCTGCATCCGGGCTATAGACTGACTGGATCAATACCCGTCTCCTCTTTGTTAGCGTGGCCCTTTGTTTACATTTATGTATATTTTTATTAGTATTGGATATCTTGAGTATACCTTACATTTTTACGACAAATCACTTAATAAAAGATCGTCTCTGCAGACTGGGAATAGCTGACCAAATTATGAATTAGGATCTAAATTTCTGACTGTGTTACGTTTGGTGCAATGTAGGCGATTGGAGAAGAACAGTATTGGAAACTGACCGCATCTTCAAGGATAACGGTTCTGATATAATAAATCTACCTAACTACTGTCCTACTGGGCGAAGGCTTCAAGGCTACTTTCAAATAATGAGGTGAGAGACAATAGGTCATGTTCCACCACGAAGACACAGTACAGTTTGGAGGTTACCTGTTGATGAAACTTATTAAACTGCCCATAAAGCTTCCAACTTGGTTTAACGCTACTGCGCGGAATCAACGACAGCAAGCGAGCATGAAGTTTTTGATGAGTATGACCTGGTGAAGGTCTCAGGTAAAAAACTGACCACGTACCGCACAAAGCTGATAGTTGGAGCGGTTTTTGAGTGAGGCTTTTGTTCTGCAGTGATCTTTTTTGGCTAAAGATGATAATCCGAACGAAAATTTGGTTTTAATCTTCAACGCCCGCTATCTAATGCTAAGTTCATCTTACGAAACCTGACTGCTAAACAAAGAACTCTTGCAAAGATCGCCACGACGCGTCTCAGCCACAGCATCAGACACCGAACTCACCGGGGAGGTCTAAAAAACCTTCGCCGCCTGCCGGTGCAGAGGTCCACGGCGAGAGACATAATATACGTCTTCATCCATAGCAACAGCCCAAGCCGAGGGTATTCCTTCTTGAGACTCCATTAATCTAGTTGCGCCCTGCCCTTTTGGTTGTAACGAAGTTGTTACACAATTGCCCTTTTGTCCGGTGAAGCTGTGAATGCCCCCCGACCAACAGCGTAGATGATTCGCACATACACTCACTCACATGGTAGCCTTATACAGCCCAGTCGGTTGCCGTGACGACCTTTGTGCTATAGGAATCCGGCTCCTAACCGCGGCCTACACCAAATCATCGGTTCAGCACCAAAGACCTAGGGAATGCTTGGTTCGCAATGGAAAATTCGCAGTCACATGAAAGCTCACGAAGATGTACTCGCAGATTAATGATGAGGACCTTTTCGAAAACTTGTTAGGTTCTTTCGGACATGGAAGTTTAGGGGAACTTAGCTTTTAAGCCCTGGAACCATCGATAAATCAAAACCTAAATTTGATCGATGCCTGCAACTGGTAAACTCTGAAAGTGTTGTAAAAAGGCTCGAGTCGGCGCTTAAAACGCTCGCGTCTTCTACGTGTTTCAACGCTCCTGAGCGTCGACTCAGCGCTAAACGCTCGAGTTCAGCGCTCATTTTTACAACACTACTCTGTACACTCTACCTAGCCCGCAAGGGAACTGGCGTGATGCTATAGATATAGTTGGAGAATTGGCAAATACTAGACTAGCGTTCATGCCAAGATATCATTGCTTTTCAGTTAATACGGGCGATTATAGCAAAATAAACAGTTGTTATTAGATGTTTTAACCATTTGCGCGTAATTAAAAGACACAAAAACGTTTAATTTCGGCATTTTTGAAACCAATTGGTGTTATGTAATATCCTTAACGTTAAGTAATATCCTTCCTTTAAGGGAAACGTTCCTGCAATTTACTTGTCTATTTCAATTTTAACGGAATTAAAAAAATATTTTTAACTATCTTTTTTTGTTAGTTGGCGTGATAATAAACAATGAAAGTTTTTTTATTTGTTTTCATGTTACATTAACGGCATTTCTTGGCGGATTTGGACAATTCTGTTTTTATTTCAATCTTATAATGAGTCGTTATAACTAAGGAGTTTAAAACATTCTTATACAAAAAAATTATTTACACTGACATCTTTTGGAAAATTCTCAGTGGTAATCCGTAATCTAAAATTATGCCCGGTATGATAGCAATAGGATTCGTTCACCGAACAAAGAAGCATTTCTTTATTCCATGCATCCCCTATTAAGGAGCTACCGCGACAAATATTTGTTTTAATACTCCATGCACTTCGAAAAGTGTATGAATTAGAGACGTAATATTTCTAAATATGATTTATGACTGTATATTTTAGAATCTGGTACAAGGAATACACGATTAAACGACATTTTCTAGATAGAAAAAAAATCTAAAGTCATCAGATTTTCATGTTGCAATGCAACGCGAAATACTTAAGAACTAATCAATAGAATTTACCTTAAAACATAACAACAAATTGTACTAAAGCAGTTTTTTTTTATTTCATGGAGTAGTTTTTTTTAGAAATTTATAAAGGACATCGTTAAAAATGGCCCCAGAACCAACAATCATGTGACCTATACCATAATTATTTATCTGTTTTGCTATAGTAGTTGCCAACATGCATATCTAACGGACAATTTGCAATCCAAAACGAATTTCAAAGTACTGTAAGTACTTAAATCAAAGTCGATAACGTCTTTTCCGAATGTCAACGTTGTTATCGAGTTAAGGTTGGAGATTTCAATCCTATCAATCGGTTATATTCAATTGATTACATTCAATTAAGATCGATTTGATTACTGCTAGTATATTTTTACATAACGATATTACAAATGTATTGTTGACTACGAATTTATAACCTCAAAATCTACTACTTTTTTGCAATAATGCGATATCCCCGCTTGTCCGTTTAATAATAAATGCATGAAGATAATTTACAGGTAACTTGAAATCATACACGCATTTTTTCATAGCTGTTGGTTCTGGGGCAAATCATGTTTGGACACTAAACAATGTCATTTGCGCTCAATATATCCGTCCCTTATTATTCCCACAAGGTGGAGCGATGACCACAATGCTGGTCGTTGTGGCGATCGAGGCCTTTGTCCTGCAGTGGACGTCTTTCGGCTGATGATGATATTCTCTTGTAAAGTGATTACACCACTGTCACTCTCCCGGTCGATAACTATTCGATCGCGATAGGCCCTAATCCTAACGATATACAGAACAGCTTTTGTTTTAAAGGAGTGGCTTTGGAGTTTCTTGCCCTTCTCCGCTAGAGTGTCTATTTATTTTATTGACAATTATTGGTTATAAAGCACTTCTTTAATGAAAACAAAAATGTCAAAGCGTAGCCAAACGAGCTCGAAGTACTGCTCCTTTTGTAGACTTTTCCTCACTGCACTCTGGGGTTTGGGATTGGTCATGCCCATTAAAAAGTCTATACTTGCAGTGACTATTTGGTGCGGGTCACTTCCTTCACTCTAATATGGTGGAGGGAGGTGATGGCTGCTCAGAGTAGTCGTACTCGTGAACGGGTGCTGCTTGTGGAGACTGGTCCATCCGTAATCCTCTAGCTTTTCATTATAATTTAAGGATAGTCTTATATCTCAGTCGTAAGGCATCACACTGGAGCTGGATCGCATTAATGATTTTGTATAATATTAAAATGTATGTATCTATACAAAAAATTATGAAAAAAAATGAATGGAGAATTGAACAAAAAAGACAAGCCCGCTGAGTTTCTCGCCGGATCTTCTCAGTGAAAGCCGCGTTCCGACCTGGTGGTAGATTAGGAAGTTGAAAAAAAATGAAAACATTTTGTAAACACCCCCGCAGGGTTTATGCAAAATAAACGATTTGAGTTTGAGTTTGACATTGGCGGAATGCGAGTGTAAACAACACACCTTTGCTACCCCAGCATAGAGAATGTAGACGTGACATTGTTCCCCTTAATCCACACTGAAGCACTTCTGTATATTACTCACAAAATTGAGCAAAATTCCTTCGAAATTACTTGTGTTCGATGACTCAATTCAAATTTCATAGTAAACTTAATGGATCATCATATTATCGGCGCATTGACACTTCTGAAAATGTTTGTAATTGAAGTCTTAAGCTACTTTTGCAATTTTTCCTGTAGTAAAATTTATATCCAAGAAACTCCACGGTTTCTCTATTAAAATAAAAATTTTACAATCTTTTTCATCTACATTTTGTTGTGGGGTAGAGAACAATGTAGGTTGGTCATCAGGTGAGTCTAAGTTAAATAAAGCAGATAATACTATTTATGAGAATGGCTACATGGTTTCCTCATTTACAAAAAAAAGGTACACAAAAACTGTAAATTAATAGAAGGAAAAGAGGAAATGTTAACAAATAACAGTTGAATAGGTTGTCATGACTCAAATGGAGCTGGAATAGAATCTAACTTTCCCTTGAATCTAATCTTCTATTGAATAAAAAGCTTGCTTACTGAGTTCTTCGATTTAAGCGAATAGTACACATGAAATAAAACTATTTTTCGGATTTTATCGCGGTTTATTTTTGATTTTTTAAGTTCCCGATGTTTCGAGTGCTTTGCAGCACCCATGGTCACGGGAGGGACTGAGGTGTTAGACGTCCAAAAGGCATAGTTGTTCCGTGGTACCCTCAAACTTCTTAATTATTTTTGTTGGTCCGATCTACGCAGAATGAGCTCACGGTGTCTTGCTTATAAAGTGTGAAAAAGCTTGCTTATAAAGTGTTCATTTTACAAAAGCTTTGAACTTATTTTCACTGAGTTTAGAGAATATGATGATTAAAAAATTTACCCCAAGGCAGTTATTGTCAGTAGTATGCCTGAAATACTACGAAATAGACAATAGTACTCGTAAATAATTTAGTTAATCTCTCTCATTTGTCTATATTCCGGACATTTTAACTGGCTAACTAATTACTCTAGATGCCTTTGTTTTATTTTAGGACAGGTAACTCATTAAATCGTAATTATGTGGGCATTGACACTAAGAGTCAAATATGAAAGTGTGTTTTATTTTACTAAAGAGAGGGGTGTGGATAAAAAAAATGTGTATCTGATTTTAGCATTGTAAGAAGCAGCTTGTGTTAAGAAGCAGATGAACCGATTTTGACATAGTCTTCTTTTTGTTTGAAAGGTGACTTGATCGATAGTGTTCTTTTCTATGATTCATTAGAGCTGGTGATTCAAATTAAATTTTTACTTTTAATAATTGAAGACACTTTATCCCAGGATAAAGTGTCAACATTTTTTTTTAAACGTAGAACCACACTAGAATTTATTCCTGGGATGTGGGTGTGTTTACACACATGTAAATTCACATACACAAATACCCAGCATGGAACAAATAATTGTAGATCACACATAGATTTGTCCCGTGCGGGAATCGAACCCGCGACTATTCGACCCAGTTGGCGGAGCGCCTTAAGCTCTTAACCACAGCGCTAAATCGTCGGTAAAAATATTTATTTAATATCTTATAATAAAAACTTACACTGCCAAATAAACAGTGTCTTATCAGAGCCCTTACGCGGTATGACTAAACGTGGCCAGTTACGATATCTGTTTATTAAGATCATGTAATGTTATTCGGTATTGCACTGGAGTACCATTTAACGATCATTTCTTGTCTCGCATTAAGTGTTTATTTGGTCATCGTACTAATATGTAAGTTTAGATTTTTATTACCCAATCACGCAAAAACGGCTGAACCGGTTTGGATGAAATTTCGTACCCAGGTAATTTATTACCTGGAGAAACAAATAGGATACTTTTATTTCTGAAAAATGTAAAGTTCCGGTCTAAAATCCACGAACGAACGACGAAGTCGCGAGCAGAAACTAGTAGCTAATAAGAACCCTGATGGACAAGTCAATAGTCTCTGTCATCAAACCGCCGTCCGCGGCATGGTCTCACCGACCCTCCCGATGCCCTTACATTCCTTCTTTCGGATACAGATACCGCACAGAGGATCGGACACGGACCTCGCCGGCGAGCTCGAAGAATCCCTTGCCCGCCGGCCGGTGCAGAGCACCACGGCGAGACACCTAGTATACACCCTCCCCCATAGCGACTGCCCAAGCCGAGGCCGTTCCTCCTTGAGGCGCCCTTGAGCTAGTTGCCCCCTTGCCCTTCTGGCTCGAGCGTAGTGGTTGCACGCTAGCCCTCTTTTCCGGTGAAGCTGTAAAGTCCCCGTGGTCAACAGCGTAGATCACTCACACACACACACCCACACACGCCCACACACACACACACCCACACACACACACACGCACACACACACACACCCACACGCCCACACACACACCCACACACACACCCACCCACACACACACACACACACCCACACACACTCACACACACACACACACACACACACACACAAAATGTAAAAATTTATTAATTATCCTGTCAAAACCGGGATGCATGCTTTATAAAGGAGGAGTTCAGTTTTTGGAGAACAAACGTTTCTCTGAGGCCTAAAGAAGAAAGGTCAAAATAAAAGATTTGTATTACTAGATTTAACGTATCACCGTAAAATAGCCCTGCGGCCAACAGCGTAGATAATTCACACACACACACAAAGTCTCTGTCATTTCACCAAAACAAACATCAAAAACGTAATTGTATTTATTTTATCTCAATAATAGTTATTGTAAATAGTTTATATTAATATATTTTACAGTTGAATCCGCCTTTTACATTCACGCGCAGAAACGTTTTTCTACTAACCCATAATCACACGGGTTTAAACAAACACACGGGGAATTATACCAAATATGTTTAAAATATACTCCAAGAAGATCCTACCTTAAAACAAAACAATTTGTTCCGAGAATAACTTTTTTGTTATACACCGTTATTACCAAAACTACCACGTGTAGGAAACAATAAAAAAAATACTGTTTTGAAACCATGATGGCGGTGCGTTTGAGTCCTTTCACCGTATTTGGAAAAATAGAATAGATTGTAATAATAACAATTGTATTCATTGGTCTATTACAATATCTTTGTGTAAAATAGCGCACTGTTAACTGACTACTTCTATATATATAATAATAATATTCTAGATTTCCGTTGTTCCTCCGTTGGGAACCTGTTGGTACACTGTACTCTCCTACCCCGCGAGGGAGCTGGCGTAATGATATAGATAGATAGATCTCCGTTGTTTCGGACATATAGAAAGAATGTCGGAAGAAAGAAGGACAAAACAGATATACAATGCGAAAGTAGAAAGGATGTAGGTACCGGGAAATATCGATCGAGCGTGTATGAGACGGACTATGATAGTGGAGAAGCCAGAGAGGTCTGTAAGAAAAGAACCTGCTGGAACTCTGTACTCTCATGTAGTCATTCTCATAAATAGTATTATTCGCTTTTTTAACTTAGACTCACCTGATGATCAACCTACATTGTTTTCCCATACCCCACAACAGAATGTAGATGAAAAATTTTGTAATTATTTATTTTAAAAGAGTAACCGTGGAGTTTCTTGCCCTTCTTCTCCACAGGAATGACATTCCGAAGTGGCGGTAGAGTCTTTGTTACTTTTCTGACGATTCATAAATACTGCAATGGTTTACATGAATAAAAAGATTCTGATTCTCTGCCTATCACGCAAGGGATCTGGCGTGATGATATAGAATAGAGCAGAATACGCATCACGAACATAATTATAATCAAAAAACTAATTACTGTTATTATATTATAATTACTAACTAATTTTGGATATAGTTACGCATCACCTACCCGTAGCTGGGAACTCTAGAAATTAGTTTTTTACATTTATTATTGACTAGATTCTGCCCGCAACTTCGTCGGCGTTGACTTTAGACAGGAACCTAACGTTTTTCTGAGATATAAATCCTATATGGTATCCAGGTAATAAACTATATACGTGCCAAATTTAATCCAAATCCGTTGAGCCGTTTTTGCGTGATTAAATAACATACAAACTTTCGCTTTTATCATATTAGTAGGAGGTAGGATTTCAGATCTTTTTAAGATGATAGTTTTAGAAAACTGTAGCATTATAAATAAGTCCTCACGTTGGCTATGGTTGGACCTTAGATTATATTTATTCAAAGTGTTGGACCAAACTAAGACCACCCACATTTGTGATCTTATTTTTCGGGACATTTTTCAGTCTATCACCATTAATCTACATTAAATAATATATCAGATGTATATATGTCGAAAGAAAGAAAGGATAACAGATATGCTATGCGAAAGTGGAAGGATGTAGGTACCGGCGAAGACCTAGACTATCTTACCATGACCAAATAGACCAAAACGCAATCCAAAACGAATATTTCACAGTACTGTAAGTACTTAAATCAAAGTGGCCAACGTATTTTCCGAATGTCAACATTGTTATCCAATCACGGTTGGAGATTTCAATCCTATCAATCGGTATCTTCAATCGATCACATTCAATAATGATCGATTTGATTATGAATTGCTAGCGTATTTTTACATAAAGATTTTACAAATGTGTTGTTGGTTACTAAATTCTATCTCTATCTATCTATATCATCACGCCAGCTCCCTCGCGGGGTAGGCAGAGAGTACAGAGTTCCAACAGGTTCTTTCCTTACATACCTCTCTGGCTTCCTCCACTCTCATAGTTCGTCTCATACACACTCGCCGGTTACGGAGACTCTTACTAAATTATAACCTCAAAATCTAATACTCCTTTTGCAATAATGCAATTCTCCCGCTTGTCCGTTTCATAATAACCGCATGAAGATAATTTGCAGGTAACTTGAAATCTGTTGGTTCTGGGGCAAATCATGTATGGACGCTGAACAATGTCCTTTGACATGTTGGGTCAGATGACTAGGCATTTTTATGGTAAGCATGACCTGATAGTACACCCAAGATAGGCTCCAGACGAAGGAACTCCTCAACGACCAACAGCATGGACACGAAATTTTGTATACATATTTAATATTGATTGGTCGTTTTTATTAGCACCATTAACTGCTGCTCCCTAAAAGCTTGTTCTTAAAATGTATTTCTAAAATAAATTTATTTCTAGTGCAGAACGACAAAAAGAAAAACTAATAAACACCATCACGCCTATATTCCCCAAGCGGGCGGCAGAGGTGCACTGAGTTCACCTACTTTTCGCCGACGATGTTAGGTCCCATGTGATAGGGAGCGAGCCTATTGCCATATAACGGGCACAGTTCTAGACTCCGGAATCATACTGGGAATTTTTCGTTAAAAAACTATGATCTAGGATTTGAACCCAGGACACCGTGATCAAAAATGCAGATCGCTTTGCCACTAGACCAACGAGGCAGAATAATAAGAAAACTTTTGAAAAAACACTTACTGCGACCAATATTCTTCCCAATTCTTCTCCTTCGTAGACCCGTATCCTCTCGGCAACGTCGCAGTCTTGGACCTCCCATTCCAAGAAGAATACGACGTCCTCTTCTCCTGAAGACTCATAACCGAATGCCGTTGTACTGGCTCCGATTTGAACGACTGCAACGACCCTTGGGACCCTTCATCAGACTTCAAACTGGTCTGGGAACCTTTGAACCTGATGGTCTCAATAGGTTGGGAATACTCTTCGCTGTGGTCATTTCCGTTGCGGTATTCCGAGTAGTTTCCATTGAGAGAATGGCTTCCGGAGTTAGACCTGGACGGCGGTGGTCGGGGAGCTGGCTTGCGATAATCGAAGCTATCACTTCGGTTGAAAGAAGTATTTCTCTTGACCATTTTCGGCGATTCTTGGACGTTGGTAAACGAAGGCATTTTGGTCTCCTTCTCCAGGTCTATCTCGTGTTCCAATTGGGTCTGAACGTGGGCCAACATCTCTTCCAAATCGCCCAGGTCTGGGTCTATATTCATTTTCACTCGTCGCATTTTTGGAATGTCGATATCACAGCTGGTTTTCACTTAACTAGCACTGTTAATTATTTTTTTATATAGATGGGTTCGAGCAAACTTTGCTTGTAAAATTAACTGAAAACGAAATGAGCTATACCACTTTTTTCGACTTTAAAACATTAAAAAATCACGCCATTTAACAAAGCAACTAACTCTTCACAATACCGCAAGTTAAGTCATAACATTTATAACTATATTTCCGATAACAAGAAACGTTGAATCGAGGTCGCGCGGTGCGTGCGCTCGCGTCGAAGCCCCGACGGCGATTGACATATTTATCAAACTGACTGACACGCCAAGTGAACCCCATCCGTTATCTTTCACTTGACATCCGATAGAGGGCAGATAAATAAACAGAGGTATAATTCCCGACCTTATTTCTATACAAATAAGAGTTAATACATTTTATAATCAGTTGAAGGGACATTGATCGATCAAGCGTTGTGTGGTATTTCGCTTGCGCATCCTGTAGATCTTATGGTGTTATCAATAGAGGTGATAATTGATAGATTTTGTACATTAAAGATGTTGTATTGATTGTAGGTTCGTGAATCTAGTGCAGTGTAACAAGGTGGGAAAGTAATTATTTTACGCTGATTGTAAGAAACGGTCTAGTTGGTCGAGTGGGCTGTAGCTAAGCTCTTGAGGTCGAATCTTAGCTTGGATAGCAGCAGTTTGGTATCTAGAATCAATTCAATAGGCTTGACGAGTCTATTGTTGTTATACCACCGCGCACAGTTCTAGTATACTGTGACCAAACTGTGGTCGGCGAAATTAAGGTGTTTTCAGGGCGCGTACCAATCTTTTTTCAGACACCGACCTCGCCGGCGAGGTCGTAGAACCCCTTGCCCACCGGTCGGAGCAGAGCACCACAGCGAGACACTAGTAAATGCCCTCCCCCATAGCGACTAGCCCGCTCAAACCGAGGCCGTTCCTCCTTGAGGCGCCCTTGAGCTAGTTGCCCCCTTGCCTTTCTGGCTCGATCGTAATGGTCGCACGCTCGCCTTCTTATCTGGTAAAGCTGTAAAGGCCCTTTGGCCAACAGCGTAGAGCACTCACACACACAAAAAAAAACACAGTCTCTCTATCAAAGCTATGATAATCTTACTTTGCCCTAAAAATGAGATGTGGATATACGGACTTCATAGCTCTGTCTCTTTTGACGGCAAAGTCTAAAATAGTCCTGATGAAAAAGGTAATGGGGTTACCATTACCATACCTGAGAGCCCCAAGTCCGATATAGCAATTTTAATACAATTGTTGATCATAATTGTTAGTTTTGGCAGTTTCAATCTACTAATTCAATGCTTTCCAATTATTATGGTACCTATCAATATATATATATTCTTATGGTTTTCCATAGTCGTAGGCACCAGTTCAAACAATTGCCGACTTTTGGCACAATTGTAATTAAACGATTTATGTGGCATGTCATAATTTCAAAACACGTAATAATGCAGACTTGGGGCACAGATCTCAGGCACACTACAGTGGCATACGAAATACCACTAAACAAACATTTCACAAAGTTATCGTTACGCGTCGCATTCTGTGTTAAATTGGTCATCTATACTAATATAAGAAAGAGGAAAGATTTGTATTTTTGTATGTTTGTAACGAATAAACTCAAAAACTACCGGACCGATTTTAACGATTCCTTCACCATTAGAAAGCTACATTATCCAGAAGTAACATAGGCTATAAAACATAGACCCGGTAGGTGGCGCTGTCGTCGACCGGGTACGAAGTCGCGGGAAACTGCTAGTAGCGAATCAAGGCTCTGGATATGACATGAGTATGATGAATGATGTAGAACTGAGTCTAAACCCAAACATCTTCCGTTAAGTAAAGTCGGTAAATCTAAACTATCTATTGTAGCCAGATGTTAGGCGTCGTTATCAATGCTATCTAAACACGAGTGTGGCAGAACAATGGTTGTGCGTTTGTGACATCATTCCGTGGATGGATGTGATAAGAATCGGCGCATATTATACGACAGAATAACAATGTTGGTGTCGCAAAATTTATTTGCGATCTTTTTTGATGCGAGATATTATTTATTACTTTTGGATTCGATTGCACTGAAAGAATGGATATGGAATATCTAAGAAAATATATTTTATTAGATAGGCTAAGAGTTAATTATACGCGTTTATTTAACTTGCAATGTTCGTATATCTGTCTTTCCACTTTGGGCCTCAAATCTTGTGATCCATTTTTCAAGTTTCTTTCCAATCGGGTATCCGATTGAGCTGAAATTTGGCATATGTATGTAATTCTGATGACAAAACAATAATGTGGTACCATGATGCTGGTTACGCTGGACAGGACTGGTGATGATTATGATGGAGCTGGTCTGATGATGGAGTCGGAAGGTGGCCATAAGAACATATTTTTGAACACCTGCGTCGCATAATAATAATATAATAATTTATCAACATGGTTAACAATTGTGCTGCATGTACCAAAAATATAAGGAGCAACCAGCAAAGTATTAAATGCTCTCAATGCGATCTCTACCATCATCCGCTGTGTGTAAATATATCCGACCTTCGTAAAGCAACAGAGACAACAATAAGAAACTGGATGTGCCCACAATGTCACTGTTCAGCGTCAAACACACGCCCCCCATCTCCGGTATTGGACGACTCTTGTGCAGCTATTTTACCTGAATTGCCTATCGGAACCAAACTATTGGAGAAGCTGTCTTCGCTAATATCGGAAGTCCAGCTGCTGCGTACGGACGTAGGTGAACTCAAAACACAATTCCAGGTGCTGACAGAACACCTAACTCAATGTAACAAACGCCTCGACGATTATGAAAGCGGCTTAGCCCGAGCAAACGAAAGGATTCGTGTACTTGAGGAGCGTGAAGCAGAAATCCCATACTTAAAGAATACAATAACTCAACTTCGGGACCAGATAAACTCTCAAGAGCAGGCTTACCTCAAAAACGAAATCGAGATCTCCGGCATTAATGAAACGCCCAATGAGAACCCAATCCATATCATTCGTACCACTGCTTCAAAAATTGGAATCAAACTTGAAGACAGCGACATAGATTACGCTATGAGAACTGGTCTACGCCGACCGATTAATAACAATACCGCACCTAATAGTAACAAGCCAGGAAAATATCCTCGACCGCTGGTCGTCCGATTTCTGCACCGCACAAAACGGAACGAATTTCTTCAAGCGGGAAAAACCAGACGCGGGCTCACAACCACAGATGTAAAAGTGCCCGGTATTAATGGACAATTATTATATTTTAACGAGCGCCTGACTAAAGAAAACCGTGAGTTATTTCGTTCAGCAAGACAACGCGCTAAAGAATATGGCTATAAATACTGTTGGATCAAAAATGGCATTATCCACATTCGTAAGCAAGAGGGAAATCCGCCCATCGTTATCAAGAACTGGGAAGATCTGGCGCGCCGTTGCCCCGCTACAACTGACCAAGCAAACGATTCATCCAACGGTCCCCGCGCATCCGTATGACTTTTTTCCTAAATTATTTCACGTATTTTTTTCAAGTATTTTCTCGTATTTAATTATTAAGTTGGCTTTTTTTACTTTTTCTTTACTACAGATCTACTGTAAAATGTTTAACGAAGATCTCAGTTTGACTTCAAACAATGTAGTAATTACAAATTTTATTTTATTAGCTAAATGGTTCACGAACTTTTTATTTCTCGTCCATTTTGTGTTGTATAATCTAAAAGAAATTATATTATTTATCTGCGAATATGTGCCATCTTGTAATATCATACACAAAATTACATGTAAACTTACTAATACTTTAACAGTAAATAAAAAAATCCTACTATACAACATTAATAAACACATACACATAAATATATGCATATCTCAAACTTACACACTATCATCCACTAACACAAACACTACACAAATCAACATCAAAAAATACACACACATACTTACACGTAAACCTCACACATACATTACATCAACTAGCTTAACAATATTGCTATTCAACCCTAAGAATCACCCACGCATAAATGCATGTAAATATCAAACAGCATTGCCACTTTACAAAATGACAACAAATGTCTTTAAAAAACACACATATGCGACATGTAAACACCAGACATGCTTAATATTATTATTATCATCGAGTAACGCAGCATCACATAAAAACATGTCTTTCACATACGAGTTTAAATACAGAGGTCACCTTAATAACATATCTATAGTACAATTATATAGTGCAATTGCTACCAAAACTTTATACAGCATTTTAATGTGCTTATTTATAATCTATATATTACTATATTATAAATATGGCATCACTTAGCGTAGCGAATGATTTAGACGAAATTCTAAGAATAGATTGTCGTACAATAGATTCATTAGATTTATGCAAGACAATCCTCAAGAACTCGAAATATGACCTCAAAATAATTACATTTAATATAAGAAGCTATCAGCGAAATTTTGACGCATTTACAGTAGCTTTAAATAGATTAGACTCAAACATAGATATAATTGTTTTAACTGAATGTTGGTTACGTGAGAAAACAATAGTAGAACCACTTTCAGGATACAGCAGCTATCGTTCCACAAGACAAATGAATAAAAATGGAGGTATAATCATATATGTAAAAAATGGAACATACGGCAGCAACATTGAAGTTAGAGAGCACAAACTAGTTGATACTGATGGTATCATGCTGAATTTAAATGACGATATAGTTTTATTGGGCATCTATCGTTCCCCATCATTCACAAATACAGACAGGTTTTACAACTCCCTCGATTCGGCCTTATCTGCAATTTCACATAAACGCACAATAATAATAGCCGGTGACATTAACATTGATATTCTTGATTCTGGAAGTAGTCAAACCGAAAACTACTTATCTCTCATGGCGTTTCATGGTCTTCTTGCAACCATAACTCAACCTACTAGGAATCGTACTTGTCTTGATCACATTTTTATAAAATCACGTAGTAATCCCCGCGGTTTGGTCTGCGAATTACCTATAACGGACCATAACCTAGTATTAGCACATCTTCCGGCAAAAATGGATTCTAGTAGCATCACAAATAAATATCGAAAAGTAAAAACAAACTGGGACTTGGCTGCAAATGATGTCACCAACGCCACTTGGTCAAAAGTTCTTAATGATCCCTGCGTAAACTCTGCTATAAAATCCTTCAATAATATTATAGCTTGCGCAATAAATAATAACACCCATGAAATTAAAACCAGTAGGAGAATGAGAAATATAAAGCCCTGGATTACTCCAGGACTAATCAGGTGTATGAGACAGCGAGATAAACTACATAGAGATAGTAGAAATGACCCTGATAATCATATGAAACGAACAATATATACAAGATATAGAAATTATTTTAACCAATTACTTCGCAACGTAAAAGCAGATTACAATAGAAAAGAAATCATTGAAAATAGAAACAATATTAAAAATTTATGGAAAAAAATCAAAAATATATGTGGAACTACGAAGACTAATCATTCAACAAAAATTCTTACATCAAACGATAACCCACAATCATCGCTTAATGACTGCAATAAACACTTCTCTACAGTAGGTGAGATATACTCTGAAAAAATACTTACTAAGCTCTCTACAAATCAAACCAAATTAATACAAACATACAAACCTCCATATTTGAACCCGCACTCTTTGTTCTTTTATCCAACTAATAAACAAGAAGTTACTTCCATTATAAACAATTTAAATGCTGACAGCTCACCTGGACCCGATCTTGTAACAGTTGCATTCATTAAAAAAACCCTTCCCAGCATTATGTCACCCTTGATTTATATATTTAATCGAAGTTTAGAAACGGGTATCTTCCCAGAGTCCTGGAAAATTGCAGCGATTTGCCCTATCTATAAAAGTGGGCCCATTGACGCGCCACAAAATTATAGACCCATTGCCCTACTAAGCATTATCTCCAAAGTGTTGGAGAAAATTGTCAGTAATCGATTAATCCCCTTTCTTGAAAAATATAATATTATTTCGAAGAGACAATTTGGCTTCCGTAAGGGCAAATCATCTGAAGATGCTGCGAGTCTCCTTGTAAATTTAGTATCCCAACATATTGAAAATGGTCATCGATGCCTAGGAGCATTCTTAGATTTAGCGCGCGCATTCGATACGGTATCTGTTGGACTCTTGCTTAAGAAACTTGAAGCTGTAGGAGTCAGAGGAGTTCCCCTAAATTGGTTTCAAAACTATCTGACTTCACGTAAACAATATGTCAAAATTGGTAACCTACAAAGTGATCAACTTCCCATTTCTTTTGGTGTTCCTCAAGGAAGCATACTCGGTCCTGTGCTGTTTACATTATACATAAATGACATAATTAACCTCCCATTAGTCAACGCAGATATAATTGCATACGCTGATGATACAGCAATAATCTTTTACGGAAAATCTTGGGATCATGTATACCAGCAAGCACAACAGGGCCTTTCACAAATAGCCGACGTGTTAGACACTAATCTTCTAACTTTAAATGTAAGTAAAACTAAATATATTGCGTTCTCTAAAACAATATCGTCTAGTCCCTCTTCAGATATGACTCTAAACATAAATTCCATTACTCAGCCAAACCAAAACATACAACATATAACCACTAATGGAACAATAGAACGTACTAAGTCTATAAAATATCTCGGTGTCATTCTCGATGAAAATTTGACGTTTAAGGAACACATAACTACTTTATCCACTAGAGCTCGAAAGCTTATTCATATCCTGAAGAAACTACGCAATTGCACTCCTGTTGATGTCCTACGTCTAATCTATTTCGGGTTGTGCCAGTCAGTCATTCAGTACTGCATTGGAGTATGGGGATCTGCCACAAAAACAACATTTATAACACTGGAAAGAACTCAGCGTGCACTTATCAAAGTAGCTTTGAGGAAGCCATACCGTCATCCGACAGATGCCTTATATCACGAATTTAGGGTTCTAAGAGTACGTCAGCTATTTATCCTTAATGCTATAATCAAAACACACAAATGCCTTAAGGACCGCCCAGATTACCTAGATATTATGTCAAAACGTGTATACAGAATTCCTTTACCCCCCTACATATCCGAACTCGCCAGGCGAAGTCCATCCTTCTGTCACCCTCATGTTTATAACAACGTTACCAAGTTATGCAATTTGAAAAATTGTTCTGTCGCCACTTGTATAATGAAGTTAAAAAACAAATTATTAGCATTATCATACAATGATACAGAAAATTTATTGTAGTATATATAAACTCAAACACACATACGCATACGCACACACACACATCCACACACGCCCACGCACACACACACACACACACACACACATGCGCATACACACATAGACATGGACAACCAAATGCCATTATCATAATTTTGTTTTCCTTTTATGTATTCTTCTAAACCATTTTAGATACGTTAGCAGTTGCTAACGTATCTAATATACTCATTTATTTAATGTAACTATGTTTTATTTTGGTAAATTGAACTCAGAGTCTCAAAACACAAGTCATGCTTAGTTTGAGGCTCAAAGAAATTATGTACTATTGTTGTTACAAACTTGTGAATAAATGCTTTTTATTTTTTTATTTTTATTTTATTTTATTTTAACTATACAAAATAACCCCTCGTGCTTAGGCTTGTTAGATTGGTATTGAGATAATGTTCAGGGTCTGATGATGAAGCTGAAAGGTGTCCAATAGAACCACACAAGTACTCAATATAACCCCGTCGTGTTTGGCCTCGTTGGATTTGTCATGACAAGTACTTTAGACCTGGATGGTCTCCAGAGTCTGATGATGGAACTGCTCAACTAAGCAAGATATATTCGTTGTTTATTGCAATAAGAGGTTGTTATTAAAAAAGACTTTTTAATTTAATTTCACTACAAGAATAAATAAAAGTGATATTACAACAATAAAATGGACTTATAACTATTTAGCTACACTAATGGGGTAACACTCAGCGTAAAGCTGTTGCAGAGTGAACCACTACACAGCGCTGATTTACATGTCATGCACTGGAAGTGGAGTCAGCAGGACAAAATGGACTGATAACCTGAAGGTCGCGTGTAAAAAAGCTGGATGCGGTACAGCACGAAGCCAGTCTTTCTTTCTGTATTCCTTGAAGGAGGCTCTTGCCTTGCAGTGGACGGTTTTTAATAATAACACCGTCACGCCTATATTCCCCAGAGGGGGTGGCAGAGGTGTACTGAGTACATCCACGTTTCGCCGACGCTGTTAGGTCCCATGTAATAGGGGGCGAGCCTATTGCCATATACCGGGCACAATTCCAGACTCCGGACTCATTCTGGGAATTTTTCGTTAGAAAAACTACATTTGTCCGACCTAGGATTTGAACCCAGGACCTCGTGATCACAAAGCTATGCGCTTTGCCACCAGACCAACGAGGCAGTCAACGGACGGTTTTTTATCTGATTATGACGATTGGATGGGTGTTGGTCCCACCTGGCGGGAAAGAGGTAGCGAGACGAGCTGGACTCCTTTAACAAGGATTGGCATCAGCTTACACTAAACCGAGATAAGTGTAAGAAGGGAGGGGAGGCCTTTGCCTTGCAGTAGGACAGTATGATCTTATAAAAATAATGACGATTGGGTGCAATCCTACAAGCTTTACATTCAGCCTAGTATAGCGGCAGTGAGCAGGAAAATATACATGCGAAACTGGGACAGGGAAGTGGTCGTATAAGAGAAACAGCAGTCACGTAAACTTTACACGTTTTTTTGTAATTTACATGTCCATTTCCCTCATGCGGAGGATAAACGCATGATATGATGATATAAATAGATACGCAGGACTGCCAGTACAGTTTCTGCCATAACAAGTTACCGCTTCAACCGTCTGTAAAATATCGTCAAATGCCATGCCTCCATTATCACCGGTGATTATAACCACCATCCATCTTATGGGTGTCATTTAGATTGATGATGTATTTCGTAACGACTTGAACACCGACTATAGTGTTGTTGCGTCACCTTTTTAATTAGTTATACGAACCCTATTGCAGTTGCCATTGTGGTTAATGAGTTAATTCGCGGTATGGATTGATTCCAAAAATTGTTTCAAGTAGATTTTCTTTGTAATGGATATTATATTCTTCGGAAATCCATTGTCAAATTGTACCGTGCTCCTAATTGGCAAAGATTTTGTAGCGTAAATTTGTTTTCTTCTTCTTCTTCTTCAGCCGAAAGACGTCCATTGCAGGACAAAGACTCCTCTAAAGACCGCCACAACGACCGGCTTTGTGCTGTACGCATCTAACTTCTACCCGCGACCATCACCAAGTCATCGGTCCATCTTGTTGGCGGCCTGCCCACGCCACGTCTTCCGGGACGTGGTCGCCACTCGAGAACCTTTCTGCCCCAACGGCCGTCAGTTCTACGAGCAATGTGCCCCGCCCACTGCCACTTAAGTTTTGCAATTCTGAATGCTATGTCTGTGACTTTGGTCCTCCTGCGGATCTCCTCGTTTCTGATTCGATCCCGCAGGGTAACTCCGAGCATAGCTCTCTCCATCGCCCTTTGGGTGACCTTGAGCCTTCTTATGAGGCCCATCGTAAGCGACCATGTCTCAGTGCCGTAAGTCATCACTGGCAACACACACTGGACAAAGACTTTTGTCTTGAGACACTGCGGAATTTTGGACGAGAAGATGTTACGTAAATTTGTTTTAGTTATTTTTAATTAGCAATAAAAATTCTCAACACTTATAATTCTCAACACCTACTGATATCAGCTGGTTCCTATGAGGACCGATTTAGTTTTTATTTACACGTAGCCCCACACTAGGATTTATTTTTGTGTCGTGGGTGCGTTTACAAACATGAAAATTCACATACACAAATACCCAGACCGTAATGATTGTGGGTCACACAAAGATTTATCCCGTGCGGGAAACGAACCCGCGACTATTAGACACAGCGTCCACTGTGCAACGTAAGCTCTTAACCACTGCGCTTAACTGTCCGATTTCTTTTTCAAATTCCTCATAAACAATCATGAATAGTTATTTTAACCATCAAACTAAGGACATGACTCTCCTGAAAGCGAGTCATCATCCCTTGTTTAAACAGTCGCACTATACAAAGTGTAACATAATAAACGCAAGACCTCAGACACACCAATTAGAGAATTGCTTCATAAATTCAAAACGAAAACCAAATTACCAAATTTAAAGGTTTTTACCCCTTTTTTAAGCTTTTTTGTGCTTAAGCACCCTTAAGCCTAAGCTTTTATACCCCAATCAACTATGAAACTTGTACGTGTATGTGTGCATTTTGAGAAATACGGGTCAGGAATGCATTTGTAATCTCCTTATTGCTATGAATCAAGAATAAAATTAGTTTTTTATAGCGCGCTGAAGGAGTAAAAGCATTTTTTGCTAATTTAAAAAAAATGTAAGATACAGTAAAAATAGTTGGAATCAATTCAGTTACCGATTTAGAACAAACTACTTTCAGGTCTATCTATCTATCTATCTATAACCTCACGCCAGATCCCTTGCGGGGTAGGCGAGAGTACAGAGTTCCAACAGGTTCTTTCCTTACATACCTCTCTGGCTTCCTCGACTCTCATAGTTCGTCTCATACACGCTCGCCGGTTACGGAGACTCTTGACTTTTCCATCAGATAAGACTCGGTTTATTTGGTCGTGGTAAGATAGTCTAGGTCTTCCCCGGTACCTGCATCCTTCCACTTTCACATTGTGTATCTGTTTTGTCATTCTTTCCTCTGGCATTCTTTCTATATGCCCGAACCAACGGAGCAGGCCCATGCCATGCTACTTTCAGGTCTTGCATTTATTATGTTACAGCTTGTATACAAAAAACTTATTCCGCGCTTAACTTATTTACGCGATACAAATCGCAATTGTATCGCGTATCTAACGATTTTTATATCTAATTCTACCGTGCTCCTAATTGGCAAAGATTTGTTGCGTACGCGACTAACGCATGCTAATTGTTCCTGAGTGAGACGTATATTGTGTGTGAACGATGCTATGAAAGCTGGAATTGATATTAATTGTGACGATTCCATGGTACTGACGATCTTGATGAGAGGTAAAAATGAATGAATAAAATAAACATACACATAACAGATATACAATGCGAAAGTGGAAGGATGTAGGTGCCGGGGAAGACCTAAACCTTGACCTTTATCATACCATGGCCAAATAGACCGTGTCTTATCTGAAGGGACAGTAAAGAGTCACCGTAATCAGCGAGCGTGTATGGGAGGAACTTTAAGAGTAGGAAAGCCAGAGGTCTGTAAGAAAAGAACCTGTTGGAAATTTGTACTTTCTGCCTACTCCGCAAGGGATTTAGCGTGATGGTATAGATAAACACCGCCACTCCTTTATTTTTCAAGCAGTTGGCAAAGGTGTACTGAGTACATCTACTTTTCGCCGACGATTTTGGGTCCCATGTAATAGCGGGCGAGCCTATTGCCATATACCGGGCACAATTTCTGACTGATACTGGGAATTCGATAGAAAAACGGAGACCCAGGGGCTCGTGATCTCAACGCACACTATTTACCACTAGAACAACGAGGCATAGTACTTACAATGTATAAAATAGACCGCTTTTGCGTGTAATAATATCAGTATATACCGTCCCACTGCTGGGCAAAGGCCTTCTCTCAAAAATCGAGGTGAGAGACATCAGGTCATACTCCACCACGCGGACCCAGTGCGGTGCAGGCAGGTTTGTGGCCACCTGCTGTTGGAACTTATCAAGCCGCCGTTAAGGCTTCCAACTTGACTTAACGACTACCACATTACGTGGTAACCGGGACCAAGCACGGAGACGCTCGAATATGAAATGTCACAAATGGTCACCCATCTCTTCCCGACCGAGTCGAACGCTGTTTAACCTTAGTGATCGCTAAGAACACCACGGTCGCACAGCACCACGAGCACCTTTTGCGTGTGATTGTCTTTTAAAAGTCGAAATTAGTGAAGATCATGTAGGAGTAAAATATCTACCGAAATCAGTGATTCATCGAAATAACGTCGTCTGTACGCCGGCGCCACGTCATTTATCAAGATCGTTGATAAATACCTTACCCGGTAAGCATACAGGAAGTGTTCTGAGAATTACTGTTATTACGGATATAAATATAATACGATTGCGAATACCTTTATCAGTACCGTATAAAAATAAATTATTTTGTACTGCCCCATTACAGTAAGCCAATTCTTGTAATTAAAATCTCCATTCTGATCTCGGTTTCGAACCTTCGAACCTATATTAAAAAGGCGACTACCCGATTTATCGCGAACATGTCCAGCATAGGAATCCGCTATTCATAGCCGACTACGAATCTAACTCCCCTCCTATCAGCCGCTACCGCCGTCCGCGGCATGTTCTCACCGACCCTCCCGATGCCCTTACATCCCTTCTTTCAGATACAGTTACCGCACACAGGATCAGTGGAAGAATCCCTTGCCCACCGGCCGGTGCAGAGCACCATGGCGCGACACCCAGTATATGCCCTCCTCCATAGCGACTGCCCAAGCCGAGGCCTTACGTCTTTGAGGCGCCGCCCTTAAGCTAGTTGCACCCTTGCCCTTCTGGCTCGAGCATGTTGCACGCTCGCCCCTTGTCCGGTGAAGCTGTAAAGGTCCCGCGATTCACACACACACACACACACACACACTCGTAATTAAAAGTGTTTAAAATATTAATAGTATTCTCGTAAAACATCGACCAAATCTAAATCGGACCGAAAGTTGAACAAAATATAAACGGTATACCGATAAATTTTTGAACTGACATGAACAGCACATGAACAACAAATATATAAAACAAACATCAAATTGAATATTTCAGTTAAATATTTTTTTTATTTAGACTGTGGCAGCTGCGATACGATCAACAATATAATATAAATATGACATAATGTCGAAATTGGACTGAGACGATACTGAAATCGGATCTATACTTTAGTGGAGCAGAATACTAAATTAAGTCAATTCATAATTAAATCTCTAGTCAGTCAATATAACATCTAAGTGTCAATTAAATACGAGATATTGGCCTTCACGGCAAAGGATTTTTTTTAAAAATTGTAATGAGAAAGATTAGTTCTCGCGTCTAGCGTTTGAGATGTCGAACGCTGATTGGTGATCAACTTTGATGATCGCCAAAAACACCCAAGGGTAGGCCAGGCCGTCTTAAATCTTTGCATAACATAATCTATTGGAGTATCTATATCTATACTAGATCTCTTGCGGGGTAGGCAGAGCGGACAGAGTACCAACAAGTTCTTTCGTTACAGATCTCTCGTATCTTATTATTTAACCCTTAATATTTTTTAAAAATATTAGCCCTGTTAAGAAACTGTCCCACTGTTAGGCACAGGTGTCCTCTCAGACTGGTTTAGGCCATAGTTCGCCACGTTGGCCCAGTGCGGGTTGGCAAACTTCACACACCTTCGAGAAACTCTCAGGCATGCTGGTTTCCTTACGATGTTTTCCTTCGCCGTTAAAGCAAGTGATAGTTATTTTTTAAAACGTACATGCTTTCGAAAAGACAAAGGTGCGTGCCTGGGTTTGAACCCGAGACCTCTGACTTCGCAGGTCTAGGCTGCTGGGTTATCACTAATATTTGACAAATAAATAAAGAAACTATCTATCTATCTATAACCTCACGCCAGATCCCTTGCGGGGTAGGCAGAGAATACAGAGTTCCAGCAGGTTCTTTCCTTACATACCTCTCTGGCTTCCTCGACTCTCATAGTTCGTCTCATACACGCTCGCCGGTTACGGAGACTCTTGACTTTTCCATCAGATAAGACTCGGTTTATTTGGTCGTGGTAAGATACTCTAGGTCTTCCCCGGTACCTGCATCCTTCCACTTTCACATTGTATATCTGTTTTGTCATTCTTTCCTCTGGCATTCTTTCTATATGCCCGAACCAACGGAGCATGCCCTTTCTCATCTTTACACCGATACTATCTTTCATACCTACTCGCTGTCTTACTATGCTGTTGCTAATGCGGTCGGTCAGCTTCACTCCGCACATCTTCCGCAGAGCTCGCATTTCTACCGCATTTATCCTACTTTCATTCTCCTTCTTACATACCCAGCTCTCGCTACCATATAACAGCGTTGGGACAAGAACTCCGTTATGTATGGCCAGCTGCGCCTTATGGCTTAAGTGCCGGCTCCCGAGTAGCTTTCCCATCGCACCATTCACTCTGTTCCCTGCACTCACTCTTCTCTCTATGTCAGCGGTGTATTTCCCATCCTTACTGAAGGCGCATCCAAGAATAAAGAAACAATAACCTAAATAATAATAACGCTGCGAGTGGTGCGCGAACATGCGCAAGCGCTTATCTCCGTTTGCCACATAAACTTCCGGCATGGATGTACGTCCCCGTTATAATAACGAGATATTAAATTGTATATGTTCGTCTATTCTAGTAATATTATAAACGCGAAAAGTTTGTGAAGACGGATTCATGTTTGTTAATTTTCATGCAAAAACTGCTGAACAGATTTGGTTTTTATCCCGGAACATTGTAAGGTTCCTGTTTGAAGTCAACGCGGACAAAGTTTCGGGTAGAAACTAGTAATTTATAAAGCTACTAGTTACTGCCCACGCTTCGTCCGCGAAGATGGCTTTACTCGCTTCTCAGAAAAAAAAATGGTCTACCTACCGATGCCCTTACATCCCTTCTTTCTGATACAGATACCGCACACAGGATCAGACACCGACCTTGCCGGCGAGGTCGAAGAATCCCTTGCCCGCCGGCCGGTGCAGAGCACCGCGGCGAGACACCTAGTATATGCCCTCCTCCATAGCGAGTGCCCAAGCCGAGGCCGTTCCTTCTTAAAGGCGCCCTTGAGCTAGTTGCCCCCTTGCCCTTCTGTCTCAAGCGTACTGATTGCATACTCGCCCTCTGTTCGATAAAACCGTAAAGGCCCCACGGCCAACAGCGTAGATCATTCACACACACACACAAAGCATTAATAATGCTCAAAACTGTCAATCTCGTCAACAGTATCATGATCAGTGTGACATTTGAAATGCACGCTCATATAATTCCGTAAATATTAACTATTGTAAGCTGTCAAAAAAACATCGTATCCTATAGTAACCATTTCAAATGACCTGACCGAGGAAAACGCCGGCTTAGTTATGTTATCTGCAGCAAATACAGTTAGGTTTTACTGTTTACTACGCGGCTAATTAGCTTGACTGCCAAACAGACAAATAAGTTAACATCACCACACAAACATTGTCATAAGAATATAAATAATTGACTACATTTTCTCCGCGGTTTCACTTACACTTCAGCAATTTCCTAACAACGGTTAATATTTACGGAACCATGTGAACCTACAAACGTCAAAATGCGAACGATACTTTTGACGAATTAAACATTTCTGTGACTTGATTGTGTATTATCAATGCACAAACGAGGATGGCGTTTTTAACGATTTTGACATTTTTGTTACTTGGTTGTGCGTTGGCAATAGACAACCATGGATAACAATTCTGATGTTTGCACATAAAATTCAGTATACATCGACTATAGTAAACTGTCATAAATGTCATCGTACAGTGCAACTAACATAAATAGCATAACTAATCACCTGACCGGGTAAAAAGCCGGCCTACTTACGTTATCTGCAGCAAATACAGTTACGTTTCGGTGTTTACTATGCGGCTAATTAGCTTCACTACCAAACAGGTATTTGCTAGAAACATATTTCCAATAAAGTGATCATTTTCTTTGCCATTTTCCATTATCTGAGGCAGAAAGGCTTCCAACCTCGCTTAACGACCTGCCTCCACTAATCTGTAATTGGATTAAGTAGTTACGGTTTATATCTTCGCACGGGACAAAGGACATTGTTTTGCGCCCATACATGATATGCCCCAGCACCAACAGCAAACAAAAAAATACTTGTATGAATTCAAATCACTCATAAATTCTCTTAAGGCATTTATTATTAAACGGACAAGCGGGGGAATCGCAATAATCACACTAAGTATTAGATTTTGAGGTTATAATTCAGTAGACATTAATACATATGAGGTTATATTGTGTGTATTGACATTAAGTAAGGACGTCGGCGACTTCGACATAAGTACTTGCAATACTTTGAAATATTCGTATAAGTTTGCAAATTGTCCGTTAGATACGGATATTTGCCATTATTTTAATAAAATAGATAAATAATGATGGCATGAGTCAAAGTTGTGTTGGTTCGGGGGCAATTTTCGACAATGTCCCTTAAGTAACGGTACGGTATTGTGTATAACTATAACTTCTAGTGTGGAGCTACGTTTTTCAATATATTTCAATTGCCACTATTTAGAGTATTTGTTCAAGATTTATTTGATCTTGCTACAGGAATACCTTCGACTCCAGCTTTTTTTTAATAAAACGTAACCCCACACTACAAATTATTTCCTGTGTAGCGGTTGCGTTTTTAACCGACTTCAAAAAGGAGGAGGTTCTATGTTCGGTTGTATGTATGATTTTTTTTTTATGTATGTTCAGCGATATTTCCGTCAATTGTGGACTGATTTTGATATTTTTTTTTTGCATTGGGTTCAGTATATCTCCAAGGTGGTCCCATATTAATTTTATTGACATTGGACCTTGGACTTAGAAGATACACCAGGGAACTCCTTAACGACAAACAATAGGCATGTGTAAATTGAGATATTATGGGTATTACGTCAATCCTATAGGTACCCTACTATAGAATAATTCACTGGTCACTTAAAATTGTAAAATAAAAATCTTTTATAAAAAAAGGTAAACCGACTTCAAAAAGCAACAAAATAAATATTTGAAGTCGGTGCTAAGTAACCGACTGCATCAACCAGCACCGACTTCAAATATTTATTTTTTTGCTTTTTGAAGTCGGTTTACCTTTTTTTATAAAAGATTTTGTCATTCTTTGTTCTAACAGTTATTCTATATGCCCGAACCAACGGAGCATACCCTTTCTCATCTCTACATCGATACTATCTTTCATACCGGCTCGCTTTTCTACTACGCTCTGATCATGATTTGTTGTTACTAATTGACGGACGATTTAGCGCAGTGGTTAAGAGCTTGAGCTGCTCCGCCCACTGTGTCGAATAGTCGCGGGTTCGATTCCCGCACGGGACAAATCTTTGTGTGATCCACAATTATTTGTTCCGGTCTGGGTATTTGTTTGTGAATTTTCATGTTTGTAAACGCACCCACGACACAGGAATAAATCCTAGTGTGGGGCTACGTTTTTAAAAAAAAAAAAAAAAAAGAAAGAATATACACGAAATTCACATACACAAACACCCAGACCGAAATCATTTTTTATGGGTTACACAATGATTTGTCTCGTGTGGGGATCGAACTCACTACTCTTCGATCCATTGGGCGGAACGGCCTAAACTCTTAACGACTGCAATAAGTCGTCCGTCAATTAGTAACAACAAATCATGATCAGAGCGTAGTAGAAAAGCGAGCCGGTATGAAAGATAGTATCGATGTAGAGATGAGAAAGGGTATGCTCCGTTGGTTCGGGCATATAGAATAACTGTTAGAACAAAGAATGACAAAACAGATATACAATGCGATAGTGGATGGATGTAGGTACTGGAGAATACCTAGACTAGCTTACCATGACCAAATAGACAATCTCTTATCTGAAGGACAAGTCAAGAATCTCCGTAACCGGCGAGGGTGTACGAGACGAACTATGAGAGTGGAGGAAGCCAGAGACGTATGTAAGGAAAGAAGCTGTTGGAACTCTGTACTCTCTGCCTACCACGCTAGAGATCTGGCGTGATCATATAGATAGATAGATAGAAATCATGATCATGGTAAAACATGATAGTTGTTTTATATCTTCCAATCCCATATTCAGCCAACGTCAACAGATTCCAGACATGGCGGCTGTGACGCGACATAGACGAAAACTGACGCCCGTTCAACAACAAGCTATTGTTTAGCGTAGTAAACATTGTTCGCAAACGGTGCTTTAGCGAATGAGGTTGTAAGTCTTGCCTATTGATATGGAATATATAGGTCAATCATGCATCATGCCAGATGCCTAGCAAGGTAGGCCTAGGCCAAGTTACATATCTCTGCGGGGTGATTTGTAAGTAATACTCATCGATATATTATAGTACGACAAGGAACTTTTGGCACGTGACCAAAATCGGAACTAACGCTGACATCAAGTGAAATGGCAGTTCGCTGAGTTACCGTTTGCTATGAAATTTATTTTTTAATTAGTAAATAAAAAGAACTTGGTAAAATTTCATGAAAAACGACAACTCTGCGACTGTCATGAAATGACATTCAAAGTCAAAGTCAAAAATCATTTATTTGTATAGGCCAATACATAAGCACTTACAAACGTCAAAATTATTACATTTTTTACATATACCACCGGATCGGAACGCGGCCTCCACTGAGAAGATCCGGCGAGAAACTCAGCGGGCTAGTCTTTTAATTTAATTTGTTTGGCCTCTCGGATAACCATTTTTTGTTTTTTAAAAATTGTATTATACATCATTTATAAATGTTGCTGATTGAAGAGCTGCTCAAACCCAATCTGTTTTATCGTCAAGATAATCTGAAATTGTATAATACCCTTTCTTACAGAGTCTAGTTTTACTTCACTTAATGACAGCGTTAGTTCTACTTTTGGCCACGAGCCAAAAGAACCTTGTCACACTGTACACACAAACGCGTCCGTTTTTTAATCGAACATAATCTTGTACAAATATCGATGCTACAGTAGTTAGTACCACGGTGTACCCCCCCCCCCCCCCCCCCGACCCCTGCCGCCACCGCCGGCCGCGACATGTTCTCACCGACCCCCCCGATGCTTTGTCATCCCTTCTTTCCGCTCAGAATACGGGCGACGACGACGACGTAGTAGTGGATCCCCTCCCATAGCCGGCGGTTGACCGGTGCACTTAGTAGTGCACCCGTCCCCCTACAGCGACTGTCCCAACCGAGTCGAGTATGTCGCCCCTTGCCCTTCTGGCTGGCTAGAGCGTAGTGGTTGCACGCTCGCCTTTAAGTCCGGTGAAGCTGTAAAGGCCTCGCGGCCAACAGCGTACATCATTCACACACACACACACCACGGTGTACCGCAGGGTATAAAACGTTTCTTAGGGTACAGAATTATTGCTTTTAGTTTGATTAAGTCTATGACATCAATGGCTAATTGACGGTCAATGAGGCAAGCGAACCGGATTGCCAGCTTCCTGCCAGCTCCATCCGGACGCAGTCTTAATAACAGACATAATAGAATGACGTTTTGTGTGTAATAATATTTTTTTTTAATGTGTGTGTGTGAATGTCGCTGTTGCCTGGTGAATCTGTAAGAGCTTCACCGGGCACGAGGACAAGCGTGCAACGTCTACGCTTAATCCGAAACGGCAAAGGGGCAACTGCAGTAGGATAGTAAGGCTAAAGCTGCTGATTCAATAGACACCGCCTTCTTAAGAGTATTGTCCTGCTTCTAAATACACAGTTACGTGAGAGGATGCCAGCCTATTGCCCAGACAGACTGCTCCCGCGTGTGGCCATATCCTACCACATAACGGGTCACCACGAGGAAACTAAACCACCATCAAAACTAATTACAATTAAGATCAAAGCGAGAGAATCCCACAAGCGCAATCATCTCCATCTTGCAATAATCGTTCAATAATATTATTCGTCTTTAAACAATTTGGGCTTTATCTCTAGAGGTTCAAGTTTAATTTCCCTGAAACAGTAACTGTGTGATGAAGGGTTCTTGCATAACTGTGTACAATTACGGTCCGGATGCTGTGGCTGCAGACAGGAAGACAGCAATCACGCTTCGCGCCTCTCATTGGCTGACAATTAGCAGTGCCGTGACATGGTTAATGAACCCGTAACAAAAAAAATCAAGAGTACTCAAATAAAATTAATTAGATATAGTTGGCGAATTTGAATTATCCTGTATGATTCTTAGCAATTTCCTTTTTTAGTCCAAATTGTCATATATGACGTCCCCAATATACAAATCAAACTTGTGAATAATCCAAAACGGTGCCAATATTTTCTCGTCAAGAATCTAGTGGTACGTAGCACGTAGAAAGACCGCTTAGTCCAGTGTTTAAAGGTTTCGCCACATAGCCAACGCAGCGCGACGGTAGCATGATGGTGGCGCGGCTTGGGGAGTTGTAATGTACTGAAATGTACGGGAGACGTCACACAACGCAGCCCTGCTCGGTGCGACGGCAAACGTCACGAACGTAGCCGAGCGTTTCCGTCGCGCTCCGTCGGCGATTTGACCAAACCATGAGAGCTTGAGTCGCCCTGCCCACTGGATCCAGTAGACGGGGGTTCGATGCCCGCACGGGACAAATATTTGTGTAACCCACAAATATTTCTTTCGGTCTGGGTGTTATAGTGCATATGAATGTCATACTTGTAAAGGCACCCACGACACAGGAATAATTCCTAGCGTGGGGCTATGACTTCGTGACTTGCCCCCTATTACATTGGTACCTAACATCATAGGCAATTAGAAGAAAGGTCTGTAAGGAAAGAGCCTGTTTGAACTCCACCTGTAGCTAATCGCTGCCTAAAGGGATTCATCTAGCTACGACTCCAAATCCTTGATTGGGTGTGTGTGTGATGTACGCTGTTGGCCGCGAGGACTTTACAGCTTCACCGGACTTAACGGCGAGCGTGCAACCACTACGCTCGAGCCAGAAGGGCAAGGGGCGACATACTCGAGGGCGCCCTCGGTTGGGACAGTCGCTGTGGGCGGACGGGGTGCGTAGTCGTAGTCGGCGGCGGCTACGATTAACGGATTCGACTGATTGGGTGTATGATCTAGATACAGATAGAAAATGAAGTAGGTGAATAGAACCACTACAATAGTGAAAAAAATAGAAAAGCAATAACAGAAAGAAGAAACCACGCATAAAAAATAAACGCCGTAACCCCGATCTTGTGAAGATTGGACCGGCTGCGCTGGAGAGCGGTTGGAGAGGCCTATGTTCAGAGGACGGGTATAGGCGGAGGTGACGATGATGAAACACCGTCACGCTTATATTCCCCAAGCGGGGATGGTAGAGGTGTACTGAGTAAAACGACTTTTGCCGACGATGTTACGTCCCATGTAACAGGGCGCGAGCCTATTGCCATAATGCTGGGCACAATACCATTTTTTTACGTCACAATAGTATGACGGAAAGCCATCCCTATCCTTATTTGGATCGCATAGTATATAATGTGATTAACAAAGAACCTTGCCAATAACCTAGCGATAATTATCAAATAAATCATAACATCGGTAACAAATAGAGCGGTGACTCAGAAAGTGTCCGTTTAATGAGTCGAGACCGCTTTCGATTACGAGTGATTTGACTGCGCTGAAAGAATGCATCGGTATTCTATCTATCTATATCATTACGCCAGATCCCTTGCGGGGTAGGCAGAGTACAAAGTTGCAACAAGTTCTATCCTTACATGCCTCTCTGGCTTCCTCTACTCTCATAGTTCGTCTCATACACGCTCGCCGGTTACGGAGACTCTTGACTTGTCCTTAAGATAAAACTCAGTCTATTAATAGTAATTAGCCTGGGCAAAGGCCTCCCTCCATCTCCTCCACTCTACTCTGTTTAGGGCTATTGACCGCCAATCGTTAAATGCATCGGTATAGATTAGATTTATTAAGATGCGCGCATATATCGGCCAAATATAGGTAGATACACGCTCGCCGCACGAAAAATGGCACCACTAAAAAGCAGGCAATAGTGGACGGTACCAAAAATTAAGACTTCCGCTTTTTTGCAAATACAACCTTAAGTGATGCGAGTAAGGTACAATATGCCTTGATTTATGTTTATATCAAAACTATAACTACCCACGTGTATTTGGGGATTTTTAGTGTAACTTTTAAACGGGACTGTGTATCTTGTAGTGTCCGACCGAAGGTCGATTTTTGACCGAAGCCGAAATCGATTAATAGGCCATCGCCAAAACTTCCGGTCAAAGCCGAAGGTTGAATAATCCTAAGAAATTTGGTTCTTGAAGGACTACATTTTTAAAAAGTTACGTTGACTTGTTATGGCAGGTGGTCGTCGGTGTGAGGGGGGAGCGTGTCATCAAGTCTCCCTCCGATGGCGGGCTCGTTAGAGCGCGGCACATGAGGGGCACCGGTGCGTTCCGTACGGAGATCCCGGAGCCCCTCCAAAGTGCTGATGTCGGCCACCCTGGGGTTTATAGTCGGTAGGAATCCGACACGCCCCGCGAGCTTCCCCCGAGGCTCGCGGAAGTCCTATGCAGGATTTTAACCAAGAAAAAAAAGGTGGCCACAAACCTGCCTCCACCGCACCGCACTGGGCCCGCGTGGTGGAGTACCTAATCTCTTTCACCACGATTTGTGAGAGATGGCCATTGTCCAGCAGTGGGCAGTATAGGGTGATATTATTATAGTCGTAAGTCGTAAATCGCAATAGATTGTTTAATTTCGGTGCTTGCTGGAAACTTCGGCTTTGACCAAAACTTCGGCCCATTTCAGCCGAAGGTGGTATTTCTGGCCGAAGATGGCAAATGCCTGCCTCGATGGTCTAGTATAATAATGGACGTAGCGATCACGAGGTCCTGAATTCAAATCCTAGGTCGGACATAACGTTAGTTTTCCATAGAAAAATGTCCAGTATCAGTCCGGAGTCGGGAGTTGTGCTCGGTAAAATTGAAATAGGCTCGCCCCCTATTATATGGGACCTAACATCGTCGGCAAAAAGTGGGTGCCTGCCACCCCCGCTTGGGGTATAAAGGCGTGACATTGTTTATTTTTTTTCATCATGGATCCTAAAATAATTTACTCCAAGATCGGTAGAAAAATATTATATCCCTAAGGTCAAACTACAATTTTGCTACAAAATTGAAACCTCAATCCAATAATAGTCTGTACCTACAAATAGTTTCAAACTTAGCGCCGCAAGAGCTATCGATTTATTTATTCAGGGACCTAAAGTGACACAGGAGGTCGTCTAGCCGTCTAGAATCGGTTAAGACAAAAATAATTAGGTGATCTAACTTCAACTGTAAAGTTATCGCTACAGACGATCTTACAACTTAATATAAGGATGGTGGTTACTATATTAAAATTTGTCGACTTAAGTGCATTTATACCATCAATCTACTCTGAATGAAAAGTTTCAGCATTTAAAAACAAAAGAAAAATCCACTAGCAAAAGTGTAGCCTGTCGATAATTCCGAACGAGGAAATTCTAATGATCATTCCCTCTACCCAATAACACATAATTTTCTAGACATCTGACGCCTTTCCGTGTTATGGTGATTTATGCATTTCCAAAACACGTCGTCTTAAAGACTATATGCAATTCCATATGGATATTGGAATTTATTTCATAGATCAATATTGCAGCATGGATAAAATATCTATTTGTTAAACCTTACTGCCCCTACTTCTTCGGACTTTTGCAAGTTGTGATCCGAAACTTACCGTTAGTTAAATTTTGCTATCTATTGATCATAATCAAGCCACTAATGAGTTAGCCAGCATTGCCTTCATATACACAATTCCATTATATCATGCTTGGTCGTAGACATAAAATGACTGCATATCAAAGCAGGACACTAATTTTATCAAAGTAAGTCTTAAAATTCTTTATTTTTCAATGAATGTAATCTTTCTTCAACAGTTAGAAAGTGCAGTAACTACCGAACTGCGTCCTTCATTCAGCCATTACGATCAAACAAAGATCAACTGGTAACTAAATCACAAAGGAGCTCAGAAAACCACCTTCCTCGTGGATTAACAATGGATGACATTGTCCAAGTTACTGTTGCTGTTAAGTTATCGGAAAATGAGTTTAATTACCATTGTTTTAAAGGTGCAGGGGATGGCACGAGTTAGTGATGTTGCGACATCTGTAGCGTAACCGAAGTCTGGTCTATTTGATGCGGTGATGCGGAACTTTTGTGGTGGGCGCAAGTCTTAAGCGAAAACGTTGATAAAATAAACGGATTCCGGGGCAAGAATGGAATATCCCGCAAGGGATCTGGCGTATGTATGTAGAGTTAAGTAAACATCGTTGAAGTAAGCCGATCGTCGTGGTGACCTTTGGGGAGGAGTGGGGGGGGGGGGGGCTTGTCCTACAGTAGACGGTTGGGCTTGGTTAAGATAGATAGATAAAATAAATCATCGGGAAGGTCACGGGTTTAAGTTAATTGCGTACGTATACAGCACTATTTCGCCAATCAGCGGAGCTCATTGCTCGCAGAACTGATGAATTATAAGGCAGAATCGGATTCAAATGGCAACTACATCCCGAAAATTGTGGAGAGGTCAAAAACAAACTAAAAATGGTTATCAGAAAGGCCAGTCGAATAAAAACATTATATTAAAATAATAGCCCGCTGAGTTTTTCGCTGTATCTTCTCAGTGGAGGCTGCATTCCGATCCAGTGGTAGATGTAAAAAATGTAATAATTTTGACATTATCGAGGGCTTTTTTACTGGATACACATAATAAATTGAATTTGACTTTCGGTCAGGCTCCTTCAAGATGATGACCTGTGGTGACAGAACCTGCGATGTAGCTAGCGGGTGAAAGCTAAATGCGTACAGCACACAACCGGTCGTCGTAGCGATTATTGCGGAGCCTTTGATCCAGCAATGGTCGTTTTTTGGCTGATGACGATGAAATATCGAGAAGAAAACAAGATGTTCAAAAGGATATATTATTTAACACAAAAGCAACACTCATCATATACCGCTGGTGATATTTGTGGTTTGATGTAGTTTGCGTTGAAGTCTAAGACTGAATGAGGCCAGATAAGCCTCTTTGGAAACCTGTTGATAGTATTTTCAACTTAATCAAACCTATGAAATATATGACGTTATTCGCTATTTATTAAACTGTTCGCTTGTTACCAGCGCCCTAGGTACCCCGTCAAATTGGACTGCTGGTGAGCCATTTTATTGTTTTCCACAACTGTAACTGCTAATTGTGTATTGAAATAACATCGATGTAATAAATACTGTTTTCGTTATCCTGTTGTCCGTGTGTTGACACCAAATTAATGATTTGTTTATCCTGTAACGTGTTCTAAAATGCAAGTTATAATTGTGCAGTGGTGTCGTCATCAAATTGTGGATTTAGTGCAAATCACATTAAGCTTTTGCACTAAGTTCGGAAGAGATAAATAGTTTTTGTTCGTTTTTGTACAAAGAACACAAAAAAAAATACCTTAAAATCACTATTTTGTTGTACAGAATAAACACTGATCTGGAATGTAAAATGCCTATTAGGTATTTAATGATTCCAGTTCAAAAGTTTTCGAAGAACCGACAATCATTTAGGTGGATGCATCCTTGGGTGGAGACCACAGCTTGGCAAACATAGTGTATAACGCCCTACACCTAGGTGGAGTGACCAGCGCTAGATTGCTGGCAGTGCCTTGAAAGAAGTCGCCGAAGAATGGGTTCGGTGGTGTGTCTCGAAAGAGGCTTATTTTCAGCAGTGAACTGGTGCGAGCTTATTATCATCACCAGTTTTCTGTAACCCACTGCAGATCAAAAGCCTTCTCCCTTTTCTCTATTTCCCATTCTTCGCGGACTGATGATGAATAATGCCTAACACTGCACTGTGTATAACATCTTCAATATAATAGTCTACCAGTTGATGATTTACGCCACACATTAAGCCACGTTTTTCCTCAACACGGCATCCAGATCATTGGCCCGGTCACGGTTCCCGTTCCTTATCAATACTTCACGCGGGTTGTCGCGTATTTGCCTCTAACATTGCTCATCTTGCACGAAGATTTCTAGAATAATTTACGCACGACCATCAACTAGGGAGACACTCGACAGCTTAGATTACAAAGTAGATGCATTATTAACGTAGAAAACTGCTTGATCGATATCATTTTAAATAGCGTGGGTCAGTAGCTTTTAAACGGTTTTTTTACTTTTTAGCTGCCCCACTTCCAGACAAAAACATGTATCTCCTTCAGTCCTCCGCATATTTCTGTCCTTTGGCACTTCTGAAGACACCCATAACTATGTATGCCCAAATCATCTCCCCACCTTCTCGTTAGTCTGCCTGGACATCGAGAAATATCAGTAGACGTCCAATCTGTGCTCATGCTAGGCTATATCAACCAACACCATAAGTTTTGTTTTACCTTAAGAGGTGTGTGGATTGCAGGAGGAATTAGGATAGCTGAAAATTATACACCCAAGGAAGCGCTGCACAAAAGTGTATCCATGGCATGACAGCAAAATTTTGATACGAATTCTTGATTGCAACATCTATCTATCTATCTATCTATAACCTCACGCCAGATCCCTTGCGGGGTAGGCAGAGAGTACAGAGTTCCAACAGGTTCTTTCCTTACATACCTCTCTGGCTTCCTCGACTCTCATAGTTCGTCTCATACACGCTCGCCGGTTACGGAGACTCTTGACTTTGGCAATGCGACCAAACTTCCAGAAATACGAATACATGAAGTCTTGCCACAGCGCACTGAATCGCTTTTTCGAACGTCTGATTTTAAGGTCTCTCAGTCTATTACTTAAACCACACAATACCCCACAAATAACCCACGTTTTTTCCCCGGCGCGGTATCCAGAACGTCGGCCTGGTCACGGCTCTCGTTCCTTATTGATAAGTCACGCAGGCCGATGCGTACTTATCGTCAATAGCGACCATGATTCTCATGGGAATTCTAGAAAACTATAATCTTAACGTTAACAGCATTAGAACATACATACGCCTTTATCCCACTCGTGTAGGCAGGTCCGCATACGGTTCTGACATGCCTAAATATTTCGCTTCAACTACATTCATACGTACACCTGGATGCTTACAGCAAAAAGCCGTTCGTGACATTCTTCGGGCGAAGCTTTTGTCTTGCAGTAGACGGCTTTCGGCTAGCCAAGAACAACATTCATACATTCATCTATCTATCTATACCGTCACGCCCAACTCCGATCTAGGTCTCGAACCTATTCGCGCCTTTATTAAAAAGGCGTCAACACGTCACTTCGCGAACGCATCTACCCATGCGAATCCGTTAATCGTAGCCACCGCCGACTACGATCTCCCCCCCGACCCCTGCCGCCACCGCCGGCCGCGACATGTTCTCACCGACCCCCCCGATGCTTTGTCATCCCTTCTTTCCGCTCAGAATACGGGCGACGACGACGACGACGTAGACGTAGTAGTAGATCCCCTCCCATAGCCGGCGGTTGACCGGTGCACTTAGTAGTGCACCCGTCCCCCTACAGCGACTGTCCCAACCGAGGGCGCCTCTTCGAGGCGCCCTCGAGTATGTCGCCTCTTGCCCTTCTGGCTGGCTGGAGCGTAGTGGTTGCACGCTCGCCGTTAAAATCCGGTGAAGCTGTAGAGGCCTCGAGGCCAACAGCGTACATCATTCACACACACACACACACATACCGTCACGCCAAACCCCTTGCGAGGTAGGCAGTGAGTACAGAGTTCCAACATGTTCTTTCCTCACAGACCTCTCTGGCTTCCTCCATCATCAACATTCAAACATTGCACATGCATTTCTATCGATTTTGAGTGCTATACACTTGACCTTTTTCAAATAGATTATGAATTTGGTCGTTCGCAGGTTCTCCTTGGGCGACTTTTCGACGCTTTCACTTACATTTCCTCGATATATTCCTTTGGTTAGTTATCTGTGACTCGTCCTCTCCACATGCCCATACTAATTTACATTCTAACGGTATTGGAAGAGGTAAAATCTAGATGTGTTTCGTTCTCACAAAGGAAGACGGCTCGGACGTGAAACACGGCATTGTACTCGTTTTATCCAAAGAAGGAATCGAAGGTCTAAAAAACGTAATGCATTTAGTTGGCAAGCTATGTAGATTAGAGATCCAAATAAGACTGGTGTCTCGGAACTCGGTAGGTAGTCATTCCTTTTCTTGCGGTGGTCTTGAAGTGATTATGTATGTATGACGATGGCTTGGTCTAGTGGCTAGAGCTTAGGTTATTCCATTCATTAGGTTGAGTAGTCGCAGGTACGATCTCGTACGGGAAAAATCTTTATGGGACCCACAAATGTATGTTTCGGACTGGATAATTATGCATGTGAATTTCAAGTTTCTAATTGCACCTATGACACAAGAATAGTTCCTAGAGCGATGCAGCATGCGAGAATTTTTTAAGATGGAAATGTTATCAGTTAGTATCGTGTTTGTACGAAATTACGTCATTTCATTGTTATATTCATACACTTAAAAGTCGATGTCCAATTTCGACAAGAAATTCAACCAGGTTGCGGTTTTTTTAGTATCTAAAACACAAGCAATTTTTTCACCATCTTTATTCGCTCCCTAACAGTCCTGTCATATCATTTACCGGACAGGAGGTCACCCGATACCGTAACATACATTTACTATCTGTGTTTTCTGCCTAACTCTGTCTTCTCATTCCATTAATTCTTCGTAGGCATGACGTAAAAAGGTTTGGTGTTGACGTCTTATGATATACGAGCAATATTCCCACAACACAATGTAATAAATAAGCAACTACAGTTAAACCACATTCAACGTGATATTTAAACTAATACTCCAATAGCACAGCAATAGGATTCAATTTTCAAAGGCATAATGTTAATGTATGACAGATTTTTGCTTATTCGTTGAAGCCATGGGTTAGAAATGCGGTTAATGATGTTCTACTGATTCTACAGTACACCTATTCCACACCCGTTTGTAAATATAGGTATGGCGGTATTTTTAGTATTAGAATAATTTCTACCGTGGAAAAACGTAAGATTACTAATTAAGTGATAAAATAAACTCCCTGACAAACTTATTTTCTGCTTCATTGCGTGCAAACACTAACACAATATTCGTTCCAGGTTAATTTAAATTCCCTCCAATTAACAATATTTCTTCTAAAATAATTCCTTCCAATAAAGTGACAATGTATCTAGTACTTACTCGTTCAAAACCAAGCAATAGACTGACTCTTAATTTGTCAAAACGGCTTATTTATAGAATGTTGCCGACTAACAGAAGCTACTTTTCACATAGACGGCCTAAAACCTAAGCTGTATCAAATACTTAATGTTACTGTAATATTACGTTGTACCACTCCATTCGGGGTGATTGCCTCGAAGACATGACAACATTTACTAAATTAAAGTCGTGACTGTAGCCCACTACTAAATGAAAAACAATTAAAAATTCCAAAAAAAACCTTCAATCGAAGTTATAAAATTTATCATCTCTCCATATGTAGTGTTTTATGACACTCGTCTCCATATATAGACATCCGGACGCGTCGAACACCAACGCGCGAATGACCTAATGCACCTTTCGTCGTTCAAAAGTCGCGTTCGAAATATAAACTACCCACTTAAGACAAATAAAAAAAAAATGCGTAGGCGCAGTTTAGCGGCCGAAATGTTTTCGACACTTGTTTTGATTCGTTTATGAACTTAATGTTAGTGCTTTTAGTAGTTTCTAATCGGAGTTTTAATATAAAATTAATCCGTATTTGTGTATTGTGGCGCTCTTAGCGCTGTGCGACCGCGGTGTACTTGGTCGGACTGAGATGGGTGACCGTTTGTACCATTGTCATTTGGTAGTCTTTAAGCTAAGTTGGAAGCCTCATAGGCGGCTTGATAAGTTCCAACAGCAGGTGGCCACAAACCTGCCTCCCTGCACCGCACTGGGTCCGGGTGGTGGAGTATGACATAATCTCTCTCTCCTCGATTTGTGACAAAAGGCCTTTGCCCAGCAGTGGGACTGTATAGGTTGACATTATTATTATTATTTTTATAGGGTATAAGGTCAGAAACAAGAAGATCAGCAAGAGGAGCAATGTCACCGACTTGACTCATGTCGTATGGAGATGGAATCCGCAACGACTCAATCAAGCGTCTACGCACTAATCACTAGACCAGCGATTCCTAAAACTAGGGTTCCGAGATTACATCCAATTACATTTGCCATTACATTTACCTGCTGATTTGAACCTGCTGTTTACAGTAGGTTTTTTAACCGAGTTAATTGTATTAAAAACGTGAAAGTCTGTGAAGATGGATAGAAATATAGTGCACGCAAAAACTATGCAACGAATTTTGATGAAACTTTTCAGTAATACAGCCTTTATATCAAATCAAATTAGTTTATTTGCGAAAATGGGTTACAGTGGATGTTAAAATTACAATGGTCGTACGCCATATTCTGCCTTTAGGCATGCAAATATCATTAGGAATAAAGTACCTAACAATTAGGAAAACATAATAATTGTATCGGAAATTTATAAATTATTTAATTAAAAGTTAAATATATACTAACATATGTAAAATTGAATTAATACACAATAAATGGTTAAGGACCACTTTCTTTCGTTAAGCACCACTTTTATTCTCTAATAAGTCACCTACTATCATTCCGTTTCTTTATTCCTATCCTCATTATATTTATATATTGTTATGTATCATATATATTTATAAGCATATGCACCTATACCTATAAAGTAAAACTTAACTAATAAATGTACGCCACCTACTGACCTCTATTCTTTGTATATCTTTTTTTCTTGTTCTTTCAGTTTTAGTTGTCTGGAAGAGATCGCTATTAGCGATAAGACCGCCAATTGTGTCTCCTTTGTTTAATTTATTTTTCTCTATGTTAATGTTTTGGTGGTCTATCTATCTAATACCAAGTGTCTGCCACACAATAACACATAAGCATAATTTATAAAGATATTGTAAAAATTGGGCAAAATACAACGCGTGAGAAGTCGCGGGCAACAGCTAGGTTGTAATAATTTGATGTAGGGGGTGAAATAAAAGGGAATTGTTTCTGGTAAAGAAACTTAGGAATTGCTGCACCAGACCAATATATACTTTACTATACTGTTATGCAAGTAAAGTACTTGGTGAAGTAACTAAGTAAACTTGAACTTACGTAGGTCTGTATCAAAGTCAAAAGGATCATGTTCGTGGTGGACGCGACCGCAAATGTCGGGAGCCGCAACCAAATTGAGGCCAGTATATAGATATCAATATACGAGTGTTACGAACAAGTTTCGGATAGTTGCACCACAAAGCTGTTGTATTAAATCGAGAGGTTCAGGTTCGATCGGACTTAACACAGTACGTTTTTGACACATAAATAGCGCAAGTTTTCACGTGTGAAATTTAACAGTCAATGATTTATAATTCATTAAGTACCAGTATTAAGTAGCTTCGCACTTTTAACTATTTGGTACTAAAATGAATACTATGCTAAACGATATCCGAACATTCGTAGCGCTGTGCGACCGCGGTGTTCTTACCGATCACCAAGGTTAAGCAGCGTTCGAATCGGTCGGCCTGAGATGGGTGACCGTTTGTGGCATTTTCATATCCGTGCTTCGGAAGGCACGTTAAGCCGAATTGGAAGCCTTAAAGGCGGCTTGGTAAGTTCCAACAGAAGGTGGCCACAAACCTGCTTCCATCAATCCGGCTTGGGTCCGCGTGGTGGAGTATAACCTAATCTCTCTTACCTCGATTTGTCAGAGGACTTTGCCCAGCAGTGGGCAGTATAGGCTGATATTATTATTTTCATATTATATCCGAACATTATAAAATAACATTAAGCAGCCCTTGTAAAAATTAGCAGGTACGACAAATGAAATGTACAAATGGGTTACCTAGTGGTAAACCATCGACTATATGCAGATGACGCGGTTTTAATGGCGGCAACAGCCACTAATCTGCGAACACTAGTCACAGTTATGAAAGACGACTGCATGAACAATGGCTTACATTTGAATGTAAAGAAAACCAAGATTATGGTTTTTGAACGGGAAGAAACCAGAACGAATTCAAAGATTGTGGTCGGTAACAATGTGCTGGAGCAAGTGACTGAGTTTGTATATCTTAGATGCGCCTTCGTTAAGGATGAGAAATACCCCACTGACATAGAGAGAAGAGTGAGTGCAGGAAACAGTAATGGTGCGATGGGAAAGCTGCTTGGGAGTCGGCACTTAAGTCAAAAGGCGCATGGCCATATATAACGGAGTTGCTGTCCCAACGCTGTTATAAGGCAGCGAGAGCTGGATTTGTAAGGAGGAGAACGAAAGTAGGATAAATACGGTCGCAATGCGAGCTCTGCGGAAGATGCGCGGATTGAAACTGTCCGACCGTATTCGCAACAGCGTAGTAAGAAAGCGAGTAGGTATGAAAGATAGTATCGATGTAAATATGAGAAAGGGTATTCTCCGTTGGTTTGGGCATATATAAAGAATGTTAGAAGAAAGAATGACAAAACAGATATACAATGTGACAGTGGAAGGATGTTGGTACCGGGGAAGACCTTTTTTTTTATTTTTTTACGTGGGGAAATCCTCATGGACTTCCGCCAGCCTCAGGGGCAGCTGGCGGGGTATGTCGGACTCTAACCGACTAAAACCCCACGGTGGCCGGCATCGACACTTCAGGGAGGGGCTCCGGGATCTCCGTTAGGAACACACCGGTGCCCCTTTGTACCTTGCTCCGAAAAGCCCGCCTTCGGGGGGGGAGCCTATGGACCCGCTCCCCCCCTGCACCGGGGAAGACCTAGACTATCTTACCATGACCAAATAGACCGAATCTTTTCTGAAGGACAAATCAAGAGTCTCCGTAACCGGCAAGCGTGTATGTAAAGAACCTGTTGGAACTCTGTACTCTCTGCCCTGTGATGATATAGATAGACAGATGAATAAGATTTTCATATGATTTTCACATGTTACCTATGAAATGTTCGATGAATTATAAAACAAGCCAGTTTAAACAGGTCTCTGCTCGTAAGGAGCATCAACGAATAACTTCGGATTTCCAAAACACCAAATCACGCCCATCAAACACGCTTGCAACACCAATGATGTACCGTAAAAAATAATTAATACGGACACCGTGGGAAGTTTTAATTGTTATTGTACCGTTGTACCGCATTGTTCTGCCCGTACCCATGGCAGACGCGTCGTTAAGAATCGGTACACCCAATAGATAACGCCATTTGGTTCTGTGATTGAATCTATCACCGTCACGCCTATATTCCCTAAGAGGAGATGGCAGAGGTGTATTATCTACACTCAACTTTCGCCGAAGATGTTAGGTCCCATGTGATAGGGAGCGAGCCTATTGCCATATGCCGGACACAATTCCAGATTCCGAAATGATACTGGGAATTTTTCGTTAAAAACACTACATTTGGAAGTGAAATACATGATTATTATTATTATTTTGCCTACCTACGACTTGAACACAGGACCTCGTGATCGCAACCCACACTATTAGCCACTACACCAACGAAACAGAGTTAAGTCTCCGTAACCGGCGAGCGTATAAGAGACGAACTATGAGAGTGGAGGAAGCCAGTGGTCTGTAAGGAAAGAACCTGTTGAAACTGTGTTCTCTCTGCCGACCCCGCAAGGGATCTGACGTGACCGTATATATAGATAAATGTATGAATGTTGTTGTTGGCTAGCCGAAAGCCGTCCAGGACTAAAGCTATCCCCAAAGAATGACACGACGACCGATTTTTTTTCTGTAAGCATCCAGGTGTACCTATATGTAGGTGAAGCGAAATATTTAGGTATGTCAGAACCCTATTACAGACCTGCCTACACGAATGGGATAAAGGCGTATGTATGTTCTAATTCTGTTAACGTTAAGATTATAGTTTTCTAGATTATAGTTTTAAAGCAAATAATCTGTGAACATGTCCTTGACCGCACTCGCCATAACATCAGATTTGATAGACCACAAATCCTCGTTAAAGTACACCGATTCCTACCAAGGATGGTTCGCGAGGCTATTGAAATTAAAAAAACATTCTAATTTCAATAGAGAAGATGGCTGGGTTCTTCCACCGACTTGGCATCCAGTAATTAATATAATCAAAACCAAAACCAAGCATAACACTGCAAGACCTCAAGACACCGTGAGTTCATTCTGCGTAGATCGGAACAACAAAAATAATTGAGAAGTTTGAGGGTACCCCGGAACAACTATGCCTTTTGGACGTCTAACACATCAGTACTTCCCGTGACCATGGGTGCTGCAAAGCACTCGAAAAGTCGGGAACTTAAAAATCAAAAATAAACCGCGATAAATAGTTTTATTTCATGTGTAATATTCGCGTAAATCTAAGAACTCAGTAAATAATCTATATCAGATTATTTGCTTTCATACTTGGCTTCGGACGCGTTTATTTTGTAATGGCTTCCCCATACAAACTTTGATCCCTACTTTTTCTTTTTTTGAGTTAAATGGTAAGTCTCCCGGATAAAATATGCTAAGTTGGATCATAATCTGTTCATCGGCGTGAATTGGGAACAGACAAACAGACAAGTCACTTTCGAAATTATGATATTAGTCCGAATAACCTCTTTAAACCTTATCTGAATAAGGCATCTTGCGTGATCTATCTATCTATATCATCACGCCAGATCCCTTGCGAGCTAGGCAGAGAGTAGAGTTCCAACAGGTTCTTTCCTTACATACCTCTCTGGCTTCCTCCACTCTCAAAGTTCGTCTCATACACACCCGCCGGTTACGGAGACTCTTGACTTGTCCTTCAGATAAGATACGGTCTATTTGATCATAGTAAGAAAGTCTAGGTCTTCCCGGGTACCTACATCCTTCCACTTTCGCAATGTATATCTGTTTTGTCATTCTTTCTTCTGACATTCTTTCTATATGCCTGAACCAACAGAGCATACACTTTCTCATATTTACACCGATACTATATATTTCATACCTACTCGCTTTCTTACTACACTGTTACGAATACGGTAGGTCAGCTTCACTCCGCACATCTTCCGCAGGCTCGCATTTCGACCGCATTTATTCTACTTTCATATAGACAAACCTATATAGGCTCAAGATCGATTCACGAGGTTCTATTACGTAAGATGAAGTATGTCGCAATCCAGCGGACGATCTCTAAGGTTACAATGCGTACGGTATCTGCAATCACATAAACAACCAGCCGATATCAATTCGCGTGACGTTGCGCGCGCGCCACCACGGAGACAATTGCCGCCAATTGCGATCGATACAAGATGACGCGTCTTAAAAGACTTCGTAGAATATAAAATGTTTGTATCTTTTTTTTAAGTCAGTTGTCTACGTAACCGGAGAGCGTGTATGACACGAACTATGAGGGTGGAGGAAGCCAGAGAAGTATGTAAGTAAAGCCTGTTATAACTCTGTACCCTCTGCCTACTTAACTAGAAATTTGGCGTAATGATATCGGTATTTGTTTTATAAAAACGTAGACCAGCGCTAAATTACTACTTTAATATCATTTTTATTTGATGAAATTAAAATTTTAAACCAGCGTCGCACTAGTTATTGCTTGCTATTGAGTTGAAAAATGAATTTTGATTAATGTAATAAGTGGTGACACCCGAACAATATGCGTTTTGGATTTGGGAGCATTGTGAGGAAAAGTAGCATCGTCGTTGTCAAACCAATATCTGCTATGTACAAAAAGTATAACTTTGAGATATATAGCACAAAAGCTTTCTCCTATAAAATTTTGTATAAAGCAGATTTTTTTATACCGTATTCAGTTTGCCCGTGCCTTAGTCTCAGAGCAGTGTTTTATAATACGAAAATTTGGTCATCATAGTCAAAATATCGAAATCTCCAGAAAGTGTACAAAGCAGATTTGACAACGACGATTGTACGACAAATAAAAAAAAATCATATGATTTATCACATGAAACAGCAAACTCTTTTAAAAATCGCAAATACGAACGACGTATTTTTTATTTATCGCATCCCTCAAGGATACATTTATAAATAGGTCACATATTCACAATTAGAATACAGAGTTACATTCTGCAGCTTATCTCGAACGCAATGGCCGACAGAATTATATTAATTAATATACTCAACAAAGAGAGTTATCGGGATATATTGTTTACTGGCAAGCCGTTTGTTTGTACTAATATATGAAAGACCAGTTACATAAGATTACAAAGTGCGATTATATAACTTGAGTGATATATAGGTATAAGAACCTGTTGGAACTCTGTAATCTCTGCCTACCCCGCAAGGGATCTGGCGTAATGATGTGTTGTTGTGTGTGTGTGAGAGTGATGTACGCTGTTGGCCGCGAGGCCTTTACAGCTTCACCGGACTTAAGGGCGAGCGTGCAACCACTACGCTCGAGCCAGAAGGGCAAGGGGCGACATACTCGAGGGCGCCTTGAAGAGGCGCCTTCGGTTGGGACAGTCGCTGTGGGGGGACGGGGTGCACTACTAAGTGCACCGGTCAACCGCCGGCTATGGGAGGGGATCTACGAATACATCGACGTCGCCCGTATTCTGAGCGGAAAGAATGGATGACAAAGCATCGGGGGATCGGTGAGAACATGTCGCGGCCGGCGGTGGCGGCAGGGGTCGGGGATCGTAGTCGGCGGCGGCTACGATTAACGGATTCGCATGGGTAGATGCGTTCGCGAAGTGTCGTGTTGTCGCCTTTTTAATATAGGCGCGAATAGGTTCGAGACCTAGATGGGAGTGGAGATCGACATTCCGTACGAACCAGGGGGCTCCTACGGCTTTACGGAGGAAGCGGTTTTGAACCACTTGGAGTTTATCGATGTGAGAGGGGGCCGAATATCCGAACACAACACACGCATAAGTCATGATGGGTCGAACGCAAGTTTTGTAAAGCGTCACCTTATTTCTAAGGGACATTTTACTCCGCTTGCAGATTACCGAATGGAGACGACCGAACACAAAGGAAGCTCGGTGACGGACCCGCTTGATGTGCGGGCCGAAGGACATGGTACTGTTTAGGGTGACCCCTAGATACTTGTTGTTGTTATATATATAGGTGGTTGGTTTGTGTAGGTACCAGGCAAGACTAAGACTGTCTTACTATAACAAGTCAAGAGTCTCCGTAACCGGAAAGCGTGTTTAAGACAAACTATAAGGGTGGAGAACCAGACACGTTTGTAAGGAATTAACCTGTTGAAACTCTGTCGCCTCTGCCTAACCTGCAAGGGATCTGACGTGATGATACAGACAGTTTGAATAATAGCATCGATACTTTTACTTTTTGAATGGACTATTACCACTAGCTAGGAATGATTCTGTGTCGAGGGTGCGTTTATAAACATGAAATTAACATTTTTCGATCCATGCGAATACTACCTATTGATCTATACTAATATTATAAAGAGTGAAGATCTGTTTGTTTGTAATCGATGTACTCTAAAACTACTGGACCGATTTTAATAATTCTTTCACCATTAGAAAGTTCCATTATCCAGAAGTATAGTATAAAGAAGCATTAAGTGGCGCTGTTGTCGACCGGGTCAACCGCGGTGTGCAAAGCCGCGGGAAATTGCTAGTTTATTATATACGGCTATATATGTCAGTGGACATCTTTCAGATGAAGATGATATAGGTATGATGGTCGATCGATATCGAATTAGACATAGCAAAAATTCCTCACTGTCCAGGTTCGATCATTCGTATCTGAAACAGTGCAAAGATTCGAATCTCAATATGCCTCATTTGGAACATTCATATCACGGTCGTTCGGTGAGACGGTAAGTTCGACGGTGATCGCGATTCAGATTGAAATGAACTATGAAGCATTTTTTCATTCTGTAAGATTAGCGACTTTGTATACTGACTGGTGAATTAAGATCGAGATTCAGATACAAATGAGGTATTTTTTTTTGGTACAAGTGTTTGGAATTTTGCAGTTCTCGCTCATGGTTCATTTTGTGTGTATGTGAATGATCTACGCTGTTGGCCGCGGGGCCTTTACATCTTCACCGGACAAGAGGGCAGGCGTGTGATCACTGTCCTCGAGGCAGAAGGGCAAGGGGGGCAACTAGCTTAAGCGCGCCTCAAAGGGGAATGGCCTCGGCCTCGGCTTGGGTAGTCGCTATGGGAGAGAGCTATATACTAGGTGTCTCGCCGTGATGCTCTGCACCGGCCGTCATGTTTCATATCACTGTATCGTTTCAGTAAAGATCGACACATGACTATACCGAATTGGTAAGTACGCAGTGTTCGCAGCATACTATTTACTAACTGATCGCACAGTATCTCATGTTTGTCTATCATTGTTATGACAACAAGTTGTACGTTTGTCGCTCTATATCAATTATTTACAATTCCAAGTACCATATATAAGTTTCCATAATTTGTAACTAAGTCCGTAACCAGCGAGCGTGTATGAGACGAACTCTGGTAGGATAAAATTGAGGAAGCGAGGTCTGTCAGTAAATAACTTGTTGGAACTCTGTACTCTCTGCTTCCATGCAAGGGATCTCGATGATATAGATAAGACAGATAGTTAAAAATAACCATTCGCAGCCATTAATTATCGCCGAAACAGTTTTCTGTACCGTGCTTGTGCGGCGTATAACAGAATTTCTAACATAAGTGATCTTGATATTACTGGTACCAGTCTATCAATATTCAGGAGTAAGCTTGTATCGGTATTTTTTGACGAGAAGAATAACACCAAACTGAAGTAGTTCGACTAGTTGAGCAGTTAAAATTCATTGAATGATTTTCTTTTTCTTTATATTTTGTTTTGTAACTATATATATAAGAGATTGTTTCTTAGCGATAAGCTTTTTTTCCTTAACCGGTATAATGTTTTTTCAAATGCAGTCATATAATTGAATATACATCAAAACATATTTTCTCATCATACATTGTAATTATATTTATTAACATAAAAAAAATCTTATCAATTTCATGGCACCCGACAAAAGTGTCGCCCTCACCTGGCGGAATTAAATTACGAAAATTTGACATAAAAATTTCAAACGGTTGTCTTGAACCTTGAGCAACACGCGTTGAACTATGTAAACTTAACATCAAGCTAACGGCGTTTAGAATAATTCCAATAATTTTGCCTCAGTTATCTGTCAGTTGTCAGAGTGCGTGTTTGTGCCAGTAGCTTCAGTATTTCCTCTGGTAAGTGTATGTTTTTATATTTTATAATTATGTAATTGTATAATACAATGATTATTGTGGGTAGATGTCATGGTTTTCGTTTATTTTTGGTAAGAAATACGCGTGATGTTATTATTGTAGCTTATGTGTGATTTTGTCACTTTTCTGGCGTCACTTCTCTGGCGGTTTTTATGCTAGGGGTAGTACATATGACTCTGGGGAGTTACAAACATTTTGTTTAATTATTATTTACTATTATAACGGTTGTTTTTATTTATTCTAGGTATTAACTACTATTAAATATACTGCAGTATCATAGCGAAAACATAAAAAAACAACGAGGGAAAAGAGTTTGAAAAAAACATGAAACTAAGAGCAAAAATATAAAAAAAAAGGAAAACAGGCAGATTATGAGTATTACAGACATGATTAAAAGGGAGCAAAGGGCTATTATTAGTAAAATATGGAGAGAAAAAACTAGACCGCATAGAGATCGTCTGAAGCAACAATCTACTAGAAATTATCCGGCCTATGTCTGGTAATGAAAACCAACCTCTAGTTTCACAAAACAACAGACTATCGAAGACGACCAGAAAGTACGTAATAAAGTTATTAATAAACAGAAAAATGAAATAAAACGTTTACGCAAAAAGGTACATGAGTATTAAAAAACACTGCTAAGATGCATTCAAAAACAAAGAATGGCTCCGATCTCAAAATTTTGTCGATCTTTTAAAGAATATTCTTCCTGGCAATTTATTATAAAGAACATTTTTGACATATTGAGTTCTTAGATTTACGCGAATATTACACATGAAATAAAACTATTTTACGGATTTTATCGCGGTTTATTTTTTATTTTTAGTTCCTGACGTTTCGAGTGCTTTGCAGCACCCATGGTCACGGGAGGGACTGAGGTGTTAGACGTCCAAAAGGCATAGTTGTTCTGGGGTACCCTCAAACTTCTTAATTATTTTTGTTGTTGTTGGTCCGATCTACGCAGAATGAGCTCACGGTGTCTTGAGGTCTTGCAGTGTTATGCTTGGTTTTGGATTTGATTATATTAATTACCGGATCCCAAGACGATGGAAGCACCCAGCCATCTTCTCTATTGAAATTAGGATGTTTTTTAATTTCAATAGCCTCGCGAACCATCCTTGGAAGGAATCGGCGTTCTTTCACGAGGATTTGTGGTCTATCAAATCCGATGTTATGGCGGGTGCGGTCAAGGACATGTTCACAGACTGCAGACTTCTTTGCGCGACGGTGTTTTAGGTCAGCTATATGTTCTTTAACCCGAGTTTTTACCGGTCTTTTTGTTTGTCCTATATAAGAGAGACCACATTCACAATCAAGCTTGTAAACTCCTGCATCTTGTAGAGGGATCTGACACTTGACAGATGATAAAAATTGACTGATCTTCTTCGGCGGCTTATAAAATGTTTTAATCGAAGCACGCTTCAAGATGTAGCCAATCTTGTCCGTGACTCCTCTGATGTAAGGTAGTACAGCAGGGAGACGCTCAACTGTGGCTGGTTTCACTCGGTCACTGTGACGTTGGCGTGGGACTCGAAGATTATTGTCGTGCAGGACTTGCTTGACAAACTGTACTCCGAAAGAAACTGTGATATTCATCACTAAAGATATGAATACTTATCTAAATCATAAAGTAAATTCAGTGCACCAGAATCAAACCATCAAAAGATTAAAAGATAATTTAACAGATAAAAAGCTGTCAACATGGACACCTCCAACAACCACAATTCAAAATTTTCTGAAGACATTCATATTGTTGGATCACATACCCAAATAAGATAATATATTGTGGTTTTAGATATAAAGGAAAATACAAAATGTTTGGCTACAATGTCAGTAAACCTTAACCATAACGTTCGTGCGATCTGGGTTCGTCTAATCGGCATTCAACAGATTCCGTAAATTTTTAAGCGATGTTTTCGTTACACAGTACCGAAACAGTTAAAATGTGTTATAAAAACGAACATTGTTATATTTTAATATAAATTTACCTTTTTTAACTAATAATTAATAGTCTCTTCGATTCCTGACTTAATTTGTCACTCTTTAACTAGTGTCACTCCCCTGACATCACATTTTCCCCTGGAGCCTATAAAACTTCAAAAAATTGAAATATCTTCTAGCCCTTATTATAACATAAATAAATACAGACTGGATGCGGAAGGCGGAGGACCGTGTGCAATGGCGCGTGTTAGGAGAGGCCTATGTCCAGCAGTGGACTGCGATAGGCTGATTGATTGATTGATTGAAATACAATATCAACTAGCAAAATAATGAATACTAAATTAAACAAGTAACTTTTTCTTTGGGGACACCAATAATACAAATACCGTATATTCACCCATATGGCAATAGGCTCGCCCCCTATTACATGGGACTTAACATCGTTGGCGCAACATGGATGTACTCAGTACACCTCTGCCACCCCCGCTTGCGGAATGCGTGACAGTGTTTATTCGTTTTTTTTAATAAAACTAATCAATCGGATTTCATCGCGATTAATTTTTGCTTTTAGGAGCTGTAAAGCACTCGAAACGTCGGGAACTTTGTAAGTTACGAGTAATAAGCCACGCTAAATTCCGAGAAAGTTTTGTTTCATATAGATATCTTAAAAACCTGGCCATTTATTTAGTGTTTTTTTTTATCTGTGAAAGTATGCAGTATGCATTTGCGTATAATAATAATATAGTCGCCACACTTCTGACCATTACACTGGCCGTAATTACCATTAACTGTTGACTTTCACCGGTTACATCCGACCTTCTTTGTTGCTGTCTAAAGGTGAAAGGATCATTGGATTCGGTCAATTAGTTCCTGAGATATCGCCGAATTTCGGTTCGAAAGTCTTCGTTTAGTGATAAGAAGCCGAAGTGTCATGTAATGGCTACCAGTTCTTTTATTAAAAGCTTTTATTTAACTTGCAGTGATAGCCTAGTGGTTAGACCGTCGGACTGCAAAGTCAAAGGTCTCGGGTTCAAAACCAGGCACGCACCTCTGTCTTTTCGAAAGCATGTGCGTATTAAAAATTAATTATCACTTGCTTTAACGGTGAAGGATAACATCGTGAGGAAACCTGCATGCCTAAGAGTTTCTCAAAGGTGTGTGAAGTTCGCCAACCCGCACTGGGCCAGCGTGGTGGACTATGACCTAAAAACCCTCTCAGTTTGAGAGGAGGCCCGTGCCCAACAGTGGGACAGTTTCTTAACAGGCCTAATATTATATTAAATTATTATTTAACTTGCAATATCTGTTTGTTTTGCGTAGGTCAAATCTTGCGAGCTAACTTAACCACTTCCTTTTTTTCTACGGAGTTCAAATTTGACACGTTGGTTCAGTTCTGATGACAATCTATTTTTATGGTAAACCTGACCTGATACTACAAGCTAGATAAACTTCAGAAGAAGGAACTCCTCAACGGCCAAGAGAATAGATACGACATTTTGTATACATATATTGATTAGCAGTTTTAAGTTGCACCATACCCGGCTGCATAACATGTTTTCTTTCTATCTATGTATATCATCACGCCAGATCCCTTGCGCGGTAGGCAGAGGGTACGGAGTTCCAACAGGTTCTTTCTTTACATACCTCTCTGGCTTCCTCCACTCTCGTAGTGCGTGTCATACACGCTCGCCGGTTACGGAGACTATTGATTTGTCCTTCAGATAAGACTCGGTCTATTTGGTCATGGTTTATCTTACCATGTCTTTTTTATTATTACTTTATGGTTTTAACCATGCATTTAAAGATGAAGTGGGTATGCATTGGTTCGGGTATATAGAAAAAATGTCAGAAGAAAGAATGACAAAACAGATATACAATGCGCAAGTGGAAGGATATACGTACCGGGGAAGTCCTTTTTTTTTTTTTTTAACGTGGGGAAATCCTCATGGACTTCCGCCAGCCTCGGGCGAAGCTGGCGGGGCATGTCGGACTCTTACCGACTAAAACCCCACGATTGTCGGCATCGACACTTCAGGGAAGGGCTCCGGGATCTCCGTTAGGAACGCACCGGTGCCCCTCCATGTCATGCTCCGAAGAGCCCGCCTTCGGGGGGGGAGCCTATGGATCCGCTCCCGCCCTGCACCGTCACAGTACTCACGGCGGCATGGGCCACACCACGGCGCCGTCCTCCTCGGACCGGGGAAGTCCTAGACTATCTTACCATGACCAAATAGACCGAGTCTTATCTGAAGGACAAGTCAAGAGTTTCCGTAACCGGCGAGCGTGTATGAGACGAACTATAAGAGTGGAGGAAGCCATAGAGGTATGCACGGAAAGAACCTGTTGGAACTCTGTACTCTCTGCCTACCCCGCAAGGTATCTGGCCTGATGATATAGATAGATAGATTTCAACCATTCCGGGATAGCCTTGTGGTCGATAATCGTCTTGATGTCATAAGGTCCGAGCCGTAATCTCAGATTTTCAACACTGTTACAACATTAACAATTATTCCCGTTGTAGGTGCGTTTACTTTAACATGAACATGAAATTGACATATACAAGCACTTAGACCAAAGGATGGTTTTATTTATAGGAGCATCGAAGCCGGGACTACTTGATCCAGCGACAGCTAGTGTAAAACGTAGTCACTTTTTGAAAATGCACATTTGTCACTTGGGACAAAAAAAAGCATTGTGAAAAATCTTCTACGTCTGGGGGAACTTAATGTATCTTATGCATAATAATATACAATAGTTTGTAAGAAATACTAGGTACAATACAATTATTTCGCGGAGAACAACTTTGGAATTTTTTTAATCCTGTATTGAAAAGATTGAGCTACTTATGTGGGGCTATTAATTCATTAATATATCCTCGTGGTCGTCTCCTTCCCCTGTGTAGCAAAGTTAAGCAAAAAATAATTGTGAAATCAATAAGTTACAAGTAAAATAATTCGAGTTTTACATCGGTTAATTCCTGTATTTTAAAGTTCCCGACAATTCTCTACAGTACCCATGGTCACGGGAGGGACTAAGTCGTTTGACATCCAAAAGTCATAGTTATTCTGGAGAACCTTAGGGGATTAATTTAATTACAATGGAAAAATCAATTGAATGATACTCAGCACTGCTGTGTAGTACCTCGTTAGATTGAGCACATCTCGGGTAATTCAAATCATTTCCTCCATACACTCAAAGCAGCGTGATCGTTGTCAACTGGACGTCAAGGGCACACAGCCCAAACGTCTAAACGACCCCTGTCTATAGCCCATACTTTTAAATTTCAGACAGTGAGTACTTGTTACATGTTAAAACCATTAAAACATCCAAAACCAATACCTCTACTAGTCTATAACAATCCAGAGCAGTTGCTTTAAAAAAACTTAAAAAGTCACCTCAACACTTGTGAACCCATCTATATAACAAAAAAAAAACTAATTAAAACATACACTTTGGAATGCATTCAATGCAATCGGTCGCGATCACAAAAGACCCTTTGTACTCCACTATCACTCACACTCCACTTTACAGATCGATAGATCATTGATCGCGTCCACATGCGCGCGCGACGGTCGCGCAACTGGCGCACCGCACGGGAAAATGGTAAACATCGCGCGGGAAAGGGATGGAATCTATAGCACTAGAAAGGGTTAAACGGATGTTTGTCCTTACTATGTTGGAGCAGCGTTTGTAATCTGTTCTATAGAATGTTTTAATTATCTGAAACGGCAAGATTTTTGTTCATTTAATTGTATCGCCTCAGTGAGTTAATTGGTAGAGAAAAATGATTGTGTGGTTCGATTTTAAGATGGTGATTTATTGAATTAAGAGACGAAATCCTGAATTTTCAAGAGCATAACAGGATAGTCGGTTCTTTAAGTGATCTATCTATCTATATCATCACGCCAGATCCCTTGCGGGGTAGGCAGAGAGTACAGAGTTCCAACAGATTCTTTCCTTACATACCTCTCGGGCTTCCTCCACTATGTTATAATCAAAATCAAAAGTTTTTTTATTCATGTAGACCAAAAGGCACTTAAGAATAGTCAAATAGAGAAAAAAATATTGATTACTTAAGACTCTACCACCCGTTCGGAACGTATAATAATAATAGTATGAGATCAAGTAAGCGGCGAATCACCGCCGGCCACGGGTAATTAGGTATCACTAATTATGGCGGGTGTCCGTCCCCTTTGAAATAGTCCAGTTTTTGTCCATCAACCTCATTTATATAGCCCTTGTTTTCTTTCCATAGTTTACAATAGTCCTTGCTCCTGCCGCGGTCAGTTCGCTGGTTATGTTTCTTCATTTTCAGCAAGTGATCTCAGCAGGTGACTAACATAACATTAACTTCTCGCAAAGGGACTCTACGTGTTGGACCCATGTCCCCATGCAAGCCTTTCAAAGGTCCGAGAAAAGCCCGCGGATCTCAGCGAGATACATAATAGTATGAGGGAAAAAAGGGTTACTATATAATATACATAGTTGGTCTCATAATGATAATTGATAATTAAATCATAGCCCGAAAGACTTGCACTGCACCCATAAATTCTTTTAAGGCATTTATTATTCAACGGACAAGCGGGACAATTGCAATATTGCACACAAAACTATTAGATTTTGAGGTTATAATTCAGTAGCCATTAATACATATGGGGTTATATTATGTATGTTGACATTCAGTAAAGATGTCGGCGACTTCGATATAAGTACTTACAATACTTTAAAATATTCGTTTAAGATTGCAAATTGTCCGTTAGATACGGATAATTGCCATTATTTAAATAAAATAGATAAATAATGATGGCATGGGTCAAATGTTTGTTGGTTCTGGGGCAATTTTCGACAATGTCCTTTTAAGCAGAACCAAAGCAAAAGAATGCCTGGGGCTAGCTCGCAGTTGGCAAAATAAAACAATTTCAGTTTGCAGTGTTCCCTTTTATAAGCAGGGATTAGTGTAAAAAGTTTTCAATAAATTGTTGGCACTGTGTGCTTTCGGCCAGACATTTGGAAAATAACTCCGAAGTGACTTTTTTTGAACGGTTTATAGTGTCGAAAACTTCGTAGTTGGATAAAAGTTTGTGATTGCGATCAGCCGAGCGATCGAACCGGGGCAGAAGAAACTTGATAGAGGCTCCCCTCTCTCCAGCTCTTGAGATAAATTACTTAAAAAAAATCACAAATATTTAATGGTTGGCATTTTTCGTCATAGAATAGATACTTGATAAGAACCCTTTAATTAATTTCAACTTACCTACTTAATAACTGTACCTACGTAAAGTTATACCTAATAACTTTTTCATTTGTGTGACATGAAATTATTTACCAGAGATTTTGGCGCCCCCTGAAAATGCCGCCCGGGACGGGTGCCCCGGTTTGCAATAGATTGCGATGACTTGGTATTGCGAGATTGTTTTGTTGATACGTAAAAGGAATAAAAGAAGAATTATTCCGTGTAGGTGGTGTCACTGCCACAGTGTTGCATTCGTTGGCCTTTTTTTAGTAAGAGCACAGTCAAACGTATACATTGCACTCACTTGCACAACCCTTTTGGACTGCTGTACTCAATCATGTCGAGGGGAAGATGTCTGATGTTCTACGTTTGCTCTTTTGAATAGGTCTCCGATTATCCCTAATAATAATATCAGCCTATATTGCCAACTGCTGGACAAAGGCCTTCTCTTACTAATCGAGGTGAGAGAGATTAGGTCATAACACGCAGACCCAGTGCGGATTGGTGGAGGCAGGTTTGTGGCCACCTGCTGTTGGAACTTATCAAGCCGCCTTTAAGGCTTCCAACTTAACGACTACCACATTAAGTGGTAGCCGGGACCAACGGCTTAACGTGCCTTCCGAAGCACGAAGACGCTCGAATATGAAAATGCCACAAACGGTCACCCATCTCGGGCCAACCGAGTCGAACGCTGCTTAACCTTGGTAATCGGTAAGAACTCCGCGGTCGCACAGCGCTACGAGCGCCTCATTATCTGTAGCGATATTAATGCTAATAAAAATATTGAAATTTAATCGAAATATCGGGTTCTTCGATTTACGTGTGTAATACGCGTGCTTTTTTCGGATTGCGGTTTATTCCTAATTTTTTAGTCGACTTATAAAATCCAAAATTTTATTTCTTATCATTGACTTTTATAAGATATTTTTTAGATATTTTTTTCAGCCTCATATCGCATCTGTATAATAAATCTACGTTCGTGTTTACTGCAAGGGACGCGACTGTCGTTTATTGAGATGAATCTGCAGCGCACGAAGAGGATGACGCGAGAAATTTATGCAAAAGATTATAACTATGTGTACATAATCGCACTTAAGGCAGGGCTTAATCGCACGACTTACTTTGTAGATTGGAACAGAAGGGAATTTGAATAACTATTTTTCGGTCTTCATCACTGATTCTGACGTTTTGTGTAAGTACTTTACAGGATCAATGATCACGGAAAAGACCATTGAAGTCGGAAATTTAAAATCAAAGATAAAACGCAATGATATCTGGATGAATATCATACAGATTTATTTCAGGTGTTACGCCTAAATCTAATAGGTAAATATAAGAAGTATATTTCAAAAAAAAAAATCAAAATCGAATTGGAAATCTGTGTAAACAAATCGTTAATCTTTTAAATTATTAAACCTTAGGATTTTTTATCAATCTTTATCTATCACTATCTTATTTAAAGTTCATGATTTTACAACATGAAAGTTTTCTTTTACGATCACGTGAAGTAACCAAAGATGTTTCGTTATTAAAATCCACAATGAATTAGGATCCGCTTTATTTACAATTATGTGATATTAAATCCACTTATCCAGTGATTTTCGAAAATAAAATACGTATTCTAATATGCAACATGCATTTTAAACAACCTGGTGTAAGTGTATGACGCCGCCATCTATACTATGAAGGTGGAAGCTTGTGACTACGACTTAAAGCAACTAGATGGCGTTGGCTGTCACATAATTTACAAAGCTTTATCCTTTTAGTTATTATGTAGGTACTGATAACAAGAAATCATGTTTTTATAATATAGTAATTACTTTGATTAGTGGTTTTAATGTTGATAACAACGTTGACACTGGAATTATCAAGGAAAAGTATTTTTATGAGAACCTATCACTGGATTCACTTATACTGACGCACAGTGGCGAATAATATGCGTAGCAATCACGAGGTCATCGGTTCGAATCATAAGTCAGACAAAATGTAATTTCTCGTTAGAAAAATTTCTAATATCAGGCCGGAGTCTTGTCAATAGGCTTGTCCTCCATAAGATGAGACCTAACATTGTCGGCTAAAAATAATTGTGCTAAGGGCACACCTCTGTCACCCTCGCTTGGGGAACATAGGCGTGACGGCGTTTACTTTATTTATTTCGGTTTAATTTTTTTTTATAAGTAATATAATTCCAGATTTTTTGTATGTACACAGGTGAAAAAGTAATTTCTCACTATCATAAAAGTAATTAAAACAATATTTAATCTTACATACCGTATCGTTACGTAAAGGCACACGGTTCCACATCAAATGCACTTTATTTCTATGCAAATAAAGCATAAAATGCATCATTCTTTTGGAAAAGAATACCCAGGATGGGCTGGCAGGTTCATGCAAATACAAAGTTATTATATTCGGGTGATGTGGATTTTATATGTATAGCGTTTAAGTTGAATATGGTTTGTGTGGTATGAGCGTTCCAGGTATTTGGGTCAACGACTTGATAATGTCGGGACGCTATCTGCGCAAACTATTACATCATAATTGTGATCTCAATTTGTATGCGCACACGCTTGGGGTAGTTTAAAACAATTAAGAACCAGAAAGATAAATAATACCTCACACGCCTATTATACTATAGGGATGAAGAGACACGGGGTGTACAATCAGCTGGGTATGTAAACATTTTGCTAAATTTAAAAGTTATTTTTAGGCAAATAGTGCACATGAAGGATCTATGAACTCTCAGTACACTTAATTAGTAAAACTACAAGGTATGACTGCCTCGTTGGACTGGTGGCAAAGCGCATCGCTTTGTGATCACGAGGTCCTGGGTTCAAATCCTAGGTCGGACAAATGTAGTTTTTCTAACGAACAATTCCCAGTATGAGTCCGGAGTCTGGAATTGTGCCCGGTATATGGCAATAGGCTCGCCCCCTATTACATGGGACCTAACATCGTCGGCGAAACGTGGGTGTACTCAGTACACCTCTGCAACCCCCTCTGGGGAATATAGGCGTGACGGTGTTTTCTTTTTTTTTTACAAGGTATTCTTTTTTTGATGACTTACGGCACCGAAACATGGTCACTCACGATGGGCCTCATAAGAAGGCTCGAAGTCACCCAAAAGGCAATCGAAAGAGCCACACTCGGAGTTCCTCTGCGAGATCGAATCAGAAATTAGGAGATCCGCAGGAGAACCAAAGTCACCGATATAGCTCTCAGAATTGCCAAACTTAAGTGGCAGTGGGCGGGGCACATCGCTCGTAGAACTGACGGCCGTTGGGGCAGAAAGGTTCTCAAGTGGCGACCTCGTACCGGAAGACGTGGAGTGGGCAGGCCCCCAGCAAGGTGGAGCGATGACCTGGTGAAGGTCGCAGGTAGAAGATGGATGCGTACAGCACAAAGCCGGTCGTTGTGGCAACCTTTGGAGGAGGCCTTTGTCCTGCAGTGGACGTCTTTCGGCTGATAATAATGATGATGATTCTTTAAAAAAACGTAGCTCCACACTAGGATTTATTCCCCCTTACAAACTTGAAAATTCACATACACAAATACCCAGACTGGAACAAATAATTATAGATCACAGACACAGTGATCTACAATTATTTGTTCGACATCGCTGTGTTAGATAGACACAGTGGGCGGAGCGGCTTAAGCCTTTAACCACAGCTCTAAATCGTTAGTCAAATTAATCAATATTTACCATAAAAATAACATTTGAACTTTGTCAAGTGTTAAATATTACTGCAAGGTTACATCATTTTCTTTTAAAAAACACGTAGCCCCACATTAGGTTTTATTCTTGTCGTTGGTGCGTTTACAAACATGAAAAATCATATACACAAATACCCAGACTGGAACAAATAATTGTAGATCACACAAAGATTTGTCCGCTGCGGGAATCAAACCCGCGACTATTCGACCCAGTCGGAGCGGCTTAAGCTCTTAACCACTACACCAAATCGTCCGTTAAACTGACGCAACTAACTGTAAAGTTTTCTGTTCTTTTTTGTAACTGATCATATATTTTCTGAGGTTCATACGTGTGCTGTGCTAAATAAATATTTTTTCTTTCTTTCTTTTTTAAATAGTACACCAATCTACGCGTACTTTATTGTATGTCTTTCGAAAACCCGTAATAACTTCTTGCTAATCATCTTACTAAATTAAAAGTACTTACATATCTTTGAACGCCATAAGATACAAAACACTATTCACCTGTAACAAAAAAATATATAAATTATTTATACATTTAATCTATCTATCTATCTATATTACGCCAGATCCCTTGCGGAGTAGACAGAGTACAGAGTTCTAACAGGTTCTTTCCTTACATACCTCTCTGGCTTCCTCCACTCTCATAGTTCGTCTCATACACGCTCGCCGGTTACGGAGACTCTTGACTTTTCCTGCAGATGAGCCTCGTTCTATTTGGTAACACTCTTGGTAAGATAGTCTAGGTCTTCCCCGGTACCTGCATCCTTCTACTTTCACATTGTATATCTGTTTTGTAGCATGCCCTTTCTCATCTTTATACTGATACTATCTTTCATACCGACTCGCTTTCTTACTACGCTGTTGCAAAAGCGGTCGGTCAGCTTCACTCCGCACATCTTCCGCAGAGCTGGCATTTCTACCGCATTTATCCTACTTTCATTCTTCTTCTTACATACCCAGCTCTCGCTACCATATAACAGCGTTGGGGCAAGCACTCCGTTATGTATGGCCAGCTGCGCCTTTTTAAAGTTAGCCTAGGGTTAAAAAGTTACTTAAAGGCATCACGTGATTAATTAACTTTTTGTTTCGCTTGTTATGTACCACATTAAAGGTATTTGATCATTAAACATCTTTCTTCTCGGTTGCTGCATATTTTTTGTGGGAGTGATTTCGGAAAAGGGACGGAAATGTGTTACAGGAAACCGGGGAAGCGCGCACTATTTGATTTGACCAATGAGCGCGCGCGGTGGAACCGGGGTAGCGCGCGCTATTTGATTTGACCAATTCATCTCAAGGCTTTTGTTTTTTGCCGTAATGGCGACAAGAAGCCAATTTTTATAATTTACTGTTATACTCTATTATTACTTGATATTGGCGAAATACACTGATAAAGTGTGGGCCATTAATTAAAATAAGAAGAATTCATCTCAATTTCATAGTAGAATAACATGTCAGATGTTACACATCATATGAGACTACTGTAAGGCTCGCTCGTTTTCTCTTTCTTCTTTTTTCTTATTAATAGACGATCCCTTATTGAGAGTATAATATTTACTAAAAAACTTATCATCAACTCTTTCCTAAGAATAAAAATAGTATGGGGTTTTCATACAAAACATTGATAGCTTTTCTACAAATAATAATTAATTAGAAAAAAAAATTAAAAACAGGCTTATATGGCACGACTGCCTCGTTAGTCTATTGGCAAAGTGCATCACTTTGTGATCACGAGGTCCTGGGTTCAAATCTTAGGTCGGAGAAATGTAATTTTTCTAACGAAAACTACCCAGTATGAGACCGAAGTCTGGAATTGTGCCCGGTATATGGCAATAGGTTTGCCCCCTATTACATGGGACCTAACATCGTCGGCGAAACGTGGAAAACTCAGTACACCTCTGCCACCCCCGCTTGGGGAATATAGGCGTGACAGTGTGTGTGTCTTATATGGTGCAATTTCAAACGACCGATCAAAATTAAATGTGTATACAAAATTTCGTATTAATGCTGTCGGCCGTTGAGGAGTTCCTTCATCTGGGATTAATCCTAGGTGTACAATTAGGTCATGCTTACCATAATAATGCATTATAATTGGAACTGAACCAAATTGTTAAATTTTAAAGTCTTAAGGTTTCGCGGCTTCGGGAGTTGTAATGTACTGAAATGTACAGGAGACGCCACATCGCGCAGCCTCGCTCGGCGCGACGGCGAATGTCACAACCGCACGTACCCGAGCGCTTCTGTCGCGCTCCGTCAGCTATTTGACCAATCCTTTACCTAACAAGCATTGCAAGTCAAATAAAAGCTGGTAAAATGAAACTGTAGATTTTATTAAGTAAGTGTTGACATGGTAAAAATAGTTCTGATCGTCATATTATGCTTATGTCTATCTATATCATTACGCCAGATCCCTTGCGGGGTAGGCAGAGTACAGAGTCCCAACAGGTTCTTCCCTTACATAACCCTCCGGCTTCCTCCACTCTCATAGTTCGTCTCATACACGCTCGCCAGTTACGGACACTCTTATCTTGCCCTTCAGATAAGACTCGGTATTTTAGCTCATGGTAAGATAGTCTAGGTCTTCCCCGGTACCTACATCCTTCCACTTTCGCATTGTATATCTGTTTTGTCATTATTTCTTTCGTCATTCTTTCTATATTCTACATGCTTTTGTCTTACACATAATCTAATTTTATCCGATTATCAGGATAAAGTCGGAAGGTATAATTCGTACTTACGACTTGTATACAAACAATACCAATGTATGAAAAAGTTTTTCAGTCTATTTTTAACCTCAGAACGTATGGAATTTCATAAAATAAAATGCCAGCGGCACTGAAGAGGCTCACTGCCTGAAGCTGCCGAGGGCCATAAACTGGGACACGGTTAGGGTTGCTAGCCACAAATTGGGGTAATTTAAGTTTTTGAAGGGTTAAAAATAATTTGTAGTTGACAACTCTTAAAATTATTTTTCTTTACAAGAATTATTTTTGGAGTCCTATAGCAGTGGCGTTATAAGCTTGATTTGAAAGCTGCATCTGCATAGAATAACAATATTTATTACTATGTCATACTGTTCAAAGATATAATGACAACGCTGCGGTGTACCAGGGGCCGAACCCGCGATCAAAAGATCCAGTGATTCCGGAGGCCTACGCTCTAATGACTAAGCTGATGATGTCGTCAAATCAGAGATGGGCAAAATGTAATCAGATTAACGATTAACTACCCTCGCTTGGGGAATACAGGCGTGATGGTGTATTAATGATTACTGATTACAATTACATTTCGTAATCTTAAACGTTTACGATTACTTTTAATCTTGAATCTTGTTTAAATATTACAAAATGCAATTGTAATCATTAATCTGATTACATTTTGCCCATATCTACGTCAAATTACTCAACCAAACAACGGATACTCAATCCAAATACAATGTCCGTGAAAAGTGGGTTAATTGTACTGATGGCCGGTTCTTAAATTTAACTAAAGAATAGATATGCCACCCAAAGTGTCAAAATACTATCAACAGTAAGTAAATGTATCTATTAGTTATATATTGAAACTGGCCGTCCTCAAAATACTCAACCGACCCACAGACACTCAATCCGAAGAAAATGCACAGTGGATACTAAATCAAGGGTAAATTTAACTAAGTTGGCAGCCCTATCACCGCACCCGCTCCAATTCCCCGATGCAGCGTTTAATTTCCGCCCCCAATGCGTCTCTGTGTAATACGCCATTTTATACTTTATTTTTGAACCTTTTAAAAACTATTTACCATCATAGACAGAAGAGTTTACGAGCGACCGTCATTTTGAATTTCTTCGTTTTTAATGCGTCTGTTAGATGTAAATTCGGAAGGTTCTTTACGGTTTTTCAGCAGCGGCAATTGGCAACGAATATGAGCAATTTTATCTGTGACGGACCCTACTGCTTTATCCAACTGATCTACTTGAACTTTTGTTTTCATCGGACCAAGAGGAATCACGTATTCTCATAGTCCGATTGATCTGTCTACAAGGAAATATGAGTATTCATGGTTTTACTCATCCGACCACGAGTAAATGTGAGTGCTTAAAATCAAAACCGAGAACTTCTAAGTTCTTAAAATAAAATCGCTTCGAATATCTAAAATCCCATTTCAAGTTTATTATATGAACAAGAACTCATCGTCTTTTCAATCTGATGACATGTTTCAAACTGCTGCAATAGAACGTCGTCGTCATTACTTATCTAATAGAACTCAGAGAAAGAAATGGGTCTAAAACAATGATACACCTCAGTCTAATCCGTTCATCGGCTCAACAAGAAAAAACAAGCTTTTATAGCAGAAACACATCGAGATAGTTTGCTTAGCTGACAAGTTCCAATGGCCTTCTTCCAGCTCCATCATCAGGTCCTCCTTACCATTCGGGTCTCCTTACCATAAAGTAAGGGCATCTGGAGGGTCGGTGAGAACATGCCGCGGATAGGACCACCTGTTTTAAAAATACACTCTCACAGTCTGATTACTTAATTAGACCAATAATAAAAACGTTCACGTAATGAGATTGATCGGCTAATCAGACGGACCACGCGGTCGGAAGGGTAATTTTATCGTCCAGAGCCTATGACAATGTGACTTTCTGTAGTTACTACACTGCTACCGCTAAGCGCTAAGTTTCTGCTAAGAACAGTGATAGCCTAGTGGTTAGACCGTTGGTCTGCAAAGTCAGAGGTCTCGGGTTCAAACCCAGGCACGCACCTGTCTTTTCATGCACTTGCTTTAACGGTGAAGGGAAACATCGTGAGTAAACGTGCATGCCTAAGAGTTTCTCGACGGTGTGTGAAGTTCGCCAACCCGCACCTGGCCAGCGTGGTGAACTATGGCCTAAGCCCTCTTAATTTGAGAGGAGGCCCATGCCCAACGGTGAGACAGTTTCTTAAAGGAAATAATATTATTATAATATTACATACACTGCTACATTGTTAGTGTCTTAACTGAAGGGCAAGTCAAGAGTCTCTGGAACCGGCGAGCGTGTATGAGACGAACTATGAGAGTGGAGGAAGCCAGAGGTCTGTAAGGAAAGAACCTGTTGGAACTCTGTACTCTCTGCCTACCCCGCCAGGTAGCCGGCGTGATGATATAGATAGATACATTACTAATAGAAAACATATAGAAAACGCCGAACAATTACGATTATAAAGACGTGACTGCGTTTATCGTAAAACTGTGTCATGGAACAGAGATGGGCAAAATGTAACCAGATTACTAAATAACGATTACACTTGCATTTCGTAATCTTCAACGATTACATTGTAATTTTCAATCATGATTCAATATTACAAAATGTAATCTTATTATTAATCTGATTATATTCTGCCCATCTCTGTCGTACACAGTCCAACCATGCTACAAAAAAACAAGGCAAGGCAAGAAAGCAACACATCATACATGTCACCAATTTTCGACATAAGGGCTATGTACGGCTTCGGGCGAGTTTTCCGCACCATTTGCTGACATATGGCTGCGTATTGGGTTCCATAACTTAACAGGTGTTGGCGTAAAGCGTTTTTATTATGCTATATTATTTATTGTATAAGAAAATAGAGGGTATTTGCTAAAATTCTTCTCCCATAACCTACAGGTGTGCATCGCGGCCAACAGAGTACATCATTTACACACACGGTAAACCTACGTTTCACCGAGACATTTGGTTCCTAGAGGGTAGGTAGTTCTACCAATACAGTTAGGACAAATGATACTATATCTAAATTAGGTTCTTTTGGACATATAGATTTTCTCATTATACAAGCTATTTCGTAAATAACACAAGACCTCAGACACCTCAATTAGATTTTTACTTCACGTATTTAAATTCCCAATTTAAAGGAGTATTTTTGCCATTTTTTTAAGCTCTTTGGTACTTAAATTAACCATACAATTCGATAATTAATTAACTTTTGTATGCATATTGAGGTGTGTGCAATAGAAATGCATTTAAAATAGCTATACTGCTTTGAGCTTTGAGGCGCTCGTAGCGTTGTGCGATCGCGGTAGTCTTACCGATTACCAAGGTTAAGCAGCGTTCGACTCGGTTGGCCCGAGATAGGTGACCGTTTGTGGCATTTTCATATTCGAGCGTCTCCGTGCTTCGGAAGGCACGTTAAGCCGTTGGTCCAGGCTACCACTTAGTGTGGTAGTCGTTAAGCCGAGTTGGAAGCCTTAAAGGCGGCTTGATAAGTTCCAACAGCAGGTGGCCACAAACCTGCCTTCACCAATCTGCTCTGGGTCCGCGTGGTGGAGTATGACCTAATCTCTCTTACCTAGATTTGTGAGAGAAAGGTTTTGTCCAGCAGTGGGCAGTATAGGCTGATATTATATACTGCTTTGAATGATGATTAAATATTGTTGAACGCCGTCACGCCTATATCCCCCCAAGCGGGGGTGGCAGAGGTGCACTGAGTACACCCACGTTTCGCCGACGATGTTAGGTCCCATGTACTAGGGGGCGAGCCTATTGCCATATACCGAGCACAATTCCAGACTCCGGACGCCTACTGGGAATTTTTGTTAGAAAAACTACATTTGTCCGACCCAGAACCCAGGACCTCGTGATCACAAAGCGATGTGCTTTGCCACCAGACCAACGAGGCAGTGAATATTGTTGAATACAGCGAAATTAATGTCGCTATACATTAATATTGATTGCATTTATATTGATAATTTAATAAAAATATAACTACTTTCAGGTCTTGCGTTAATTCACCTTGTTTATTCCTTCGATATTAGCAAGTGACAAGATTTAGAAATATAGCTAAATTATAAACAAGTCGAATATGTCCGAAGAAAGAATGACAAAACTGATATACAATGCGAAAGTGGAAGGATGTAGGTACCGGGGAAGACCTAGACTATCTTACCATGACCAAATAGACCGGGTCTTATCTGAAGGACAAGTCAGGAGTCTCCGTAACCGGCGAGCGTGTATGAGACGAACTATGAGAGTAGAGGAAGCCAGAGAGGTATGTAAGGAAAGAGCCTGTTCGAACTCTGTACTCTCTGCCTACCCCGTAAGGGATCTGGCGTGATGATGTAGATAGATAGATAAACAAGTCGTACTTAAGTGTAACTCAATTTTTAATGTATTTTTTTAATTAATTCATGTCGTATATTCAACGTAGCCGTCCTGTACCGCTTCACTAAACAGTATTTGCCCCTTTTGTCATCTTGAAAACATTAATACCAATATTGCTATCTTATAACTAGGCCTCAGCCATCACACCAAAAAAAAAGCAACACATGACCACCCTCTATATAACTACTTATAATTAAAATCCATTTTGTTACAACATAAAAACAAAACAACTAATTCAAAACACACTACAATTCGCAATTAGACAAGGTGTACAGTTGTAATCTGGCTAAATTGCATATTCGCAAGTGAACGGGGTCGATTGCGCGGGCGCACGGTACACTGCATTTAGCTGGTTTACATTAACGCCGTGTCCGGGCGGATGAGTCTATTATATCACATTTGGTCACGGCCCCTAACTGTAAAAATTTGGTGTATTTATTAAGAGATAGCGTGTATTTTTAATTGGCGTATGTGTGTGTGAGTGATCTACGCTGTTGGCCACGGGGCCTTTACAGCTGCACCGTACAGTCGGCAACATAAGTAGCTTAACATTCTCAGTTCTTCAAATCACTTGCGTACTTTTGTTTGGCATCAAATTCATTATATTTCTTGGTCTAAATATATTTGAATATGTTGCTAATGATTTGCCTCTGACAATTCTCACCAATGTCTGTAAAATAAAGAGTATTATTGATTTGAAAAACTGAGAATATTAAGCTACTTACGTTGCTGTCCGTACAAGAGGCCAGCGTGTAACCACTACGCTCGAGCCAGAAGGGCATGGGGGCCACAAGATCAAAGATGCCTCAAAGAGGAACGGCCTTGGCTTGGGCAGTCGCTATGGGGGAGGGCGTATACTAGGTGTCTCGCCGTGGTGCTCTGCACCGGCCAGCGGCAAGGGATTCTTTGACTTCGCCGGCGAGGTCGGTGTTTGATCCTCCGTTTGTAAGGCTCATAATATAATAATAATCATAAGCCAAAAGACGTCACAGCAGGCTTTATGCTGAACGCATCCAGGTTTTACCTGCGACCTTGACCAGGTCATCGTTCCATCATGATCTACATATTTCTTACTATATCACATGCCAGGGCCCCAAGTCCGTTATAGCAATTTTAATAACATTGTTGATCATTGACATCATAATTGTTAGTTTTGGCAATTTTCAATCTACAAATTCGATGCTTTCCAATTCTTGTGGTACCTTTTAATAATTCTTATGATTTTCCATAGTTGTTCAACCAATTTACCAGTAAAACCAATTGCCGAATTTCGGCACAATTGTAATTGAACGATTTTTGTAGCATGTCATAATTACAAAGACGTAAAAATTAGCAGACTTAGGGCACAGACCTCTCGCCTGGTAAGAAGAGCTGAGAGTCAGATTCTTTTACAATTTTGTATTCAAGCTTCGGAAGGCACCTAAGCCTTTGGTCCTGGCTACCATTTAATATGTACTAGTACTATTTAAAGTAACTAAACTTGAAGATGGCGAGTAGTCGTGGATTTGATACCCGTGCACAAATCTTTATGTGAACAAAAATGTTTATTTCGGTTTAGATGTTCGTGTATGTAAATTTTATGTTTGTAAACACACTCACGATACAGAAATAATGCCTAGAGTTAGGTTACGTCCTTTTTATGCTAGGTGTATCATGCCTCGTTGGTCTGACTGGCTCGTTCGGTCTAGTGGCAAAGCGCATTGCTTTGTGATCGCGAGTTTCTGGGTTCAAATCCTAAGTCTGACAAGTGTAGTTTTTCTAACGAAAACTTCCCAGCACGAGTCCGGAGTCTGGAATTGTGCACGGTATATGGCAATAGGATCGCCCCCTATAACATGGGACCTAACATCGTCGGCGAAACGTGGGTGTACTCAGTACACCTCTGCCACCCCTGCTTGGGGAATGTAGGGGTGACGGTGTGTGTGTATCATAAATAACGCAAGACCTCAGACATCTCGATTAGATAATTGCTTCACAAATTCCATACGAAAACCAATTTTCCAAAGGACATCTTAAAAAATCGCCCCAGAACCAACAAACATGTGACCTATACCATAAGGATTTATCTGTTTTATAATAGTAGTTGCAACCATCCATATCTAACGGACAATTTGCAATCCAAAACGAATATTTCAAAGTACTGTAAGTACTTAAAGTCGCCAAGATCTTTTCCGAATGTCAACGTTTTTATCAAATGACGGTTGCATATGCCAATTCAATCGGTTCATTCAACTATGATCGATTTGATTATTGCTAGTGTATTTTTACATAACGATATTACAAATGTATTGTTGGCTACTAAATATAACCTCAAAATCTAATACTTTTTTGCTATAATGCAATTCCCCCGCTTGTCCGTTTAATAATAAATGCATGACGATAATTTGCAGGTAACTTGAAATCATACAAGCATTTTTTCATTGCTGTTGGTTCTGGGGCAAATATGTATGGACGCAGAACAATGTCCTTTAAAATGTTTACCCTTTTTTTACGCACTTTTAGACCCCAATTAACAATGAAACTTGTTCGTGTATGTGTGCAAGTTGAGAAATACGTTTTAGAAATGCATTTGAAATCTCCGAATTGCGCACTAAGGGGGTAACAGCATTTTTTGCAATTTAAAAAAAAATGCAATAAAAATAGTTGGAATTAATTCAATTATCGATTTAGAACAAACTACTTTCAGTTCTTGCGTTTATTATGTTACACCTTATATAATTGATTAAGAATGAATGTTAAATAATATCGCTTCCGCTCATGCCTTAAACCTCATTTAATTGCATCTTAAGTATCGAACGGTAGCTAGCTAAAAAATTTGCCAAGCGTGTTGCATCGGCGTTTACGTGTGTATCTTTTCATATCAAAGTACCGTCTTTAATTAACAGGAATGAGTTGCTAAGATGGTATACAAGGCAATGGCTAATTCAGGTTAATAGTTAAAGCGGTGTTACTACACTCGTATTTCAAAATACGGATAAGCGCTCGTAGTGTAGCGTGGCCGAGATGTTCTTAGCCATCATCAAGAATCAGAACAATAACACCGTCACGCCTATATTCCCCAAGTGGGGTGGCAAAGGTGTTCTGTGTACACCCACTTTTCGCCGACGATGTTAGGTCCCATGTAATATAGGGCGAGTCTATGTCCATATACCGGACACAATTCCGGACTACAGACACCGAACTGATATTGGGAATTTTTCGATGGATTAAATATCTTTGTTAGAAAAAATAAAACAGACTTCAAAAAGCAAAAAAATAAATATTTGAAGTCGGTACCGGTTAGTGCAGTCGGTTACTTGGCACCGACATCAAATATTTATTTTTTTCTTTTTGAAGTTGGTTTTATTTTATCTAAAAAAGATATTTATTTTACAATTTTAAGTGACAAGTGAATTAATAACTAATATTAATTATTTTGCTGAGTTGTACAGCAAGGTACCTACAGGATTGATATAATAACCATAATATCGGAATCTATACATTCGTACTGTTCGCCGATAAGGAGTCCCCTGATGCATCTTCAAAGTCCAAAGTTCAATACCGAATTCATTAAAATGGGACCACGTCGAAACTATACTAAACCCAACGCAAAAAGAATCATCAAAATCCGTTCATAAATAAAGACTTTAGAAAAAAACACAGACGAATTATCGACCTCCTCCTTTTTTTAAGTCGGTTAATTTTCTGATTAGTTCTATGGCAGGGTATCCATAGGATTGACGTAATACTCATAATATCTCAATCTACGCATTCATATTGTTTGTCAATAAGGAGTTCCCTGGTGTATCTTCCAAGTCCAAGTTCCAATACTGATGTAATTAAAATGGGACCACCTTGGAGCTATACTGAACCCAATGCAAAAAGAATCATCAAAATCAATACATAATTGGCGAAATGATCGCGTAAGATACATACAAAAAAACATACAGTCAAATTGAGAACCTCCTCCTTTTTTGAAGTCGGTCAAAAACTATATTTGTCCGACCTAGGATTTGAACTTAGGACCTAAGCAAAGCGATTGCAAAGCACATTACTAGACAAACGAGGCATTTTATAATAATATTTTTTTTTATTATATACATACTCAAGGTTTGCCAACAGGCAATGGAGCATAACATCTTAGGTATAAAACGTATCGAAGACATACGGAACACGGTGCCACGTTTCAAGATTCGCCTTGTACACGACTGAGTTAAACCATGACATTAAATGGAATTCAGCGGCTTATCTGAATTGAATGGACACAAATAGGTGGGTCAAACTATACCGAATGGGTCTCACAGCAAGGTTCACAAGCATTCGGTTCCGTCGGCTTAAGATTGACAACAAATTTGAATATTTAATTCGATATTCTCCGTAAATCAAACAGCATGGTAAATCATTGATCCCAGTTACCACTTCATGTGGAAATCATTAAGCCAAGTTGGAAATCTATTAGAATTGTTATAGGCGTCTTGATAAGTTCCAAGAACAGGTGGCAAAGACAGGTGGTAAATTTACGGAGGCAGGTGTAAACCTGCCTCCATAAATTTACACTGACCCACCCGTGGTAAAGTATGATCGATTCTTTCTCACCTTGATTTGTAAGAGATGGCATTTGATGAGTGGTGGGACAAAATAGTCTTATTATTTAGCATTTTAAGATCTATTCCAGTGTTTTCCTACCTGTGGGTCTCAAAGCCTCAGTAAAAAAAGACAAAAAAAAAAATTTAAAAAATATATTTATAAATGTCAAATGAAGGATATATTTTGAAGGCTAACACAAGTCAATTTTCTTTAAATAAATTTTCTCATCTTGAAACTCGAATAAAATCGTTTAATAAAATTTCGTGATGTTCAGCGATGTAATCGATGTAAAACAGGCTGGAATAGGTATTTAATTATGTATTTAGCAAATGCCTAATTATAAAAATTAATAAACGTATGGGCATTTGATATTTTTAACATAATAAAATACAGATTACAAACAGCGGAGGGTAGGGGGTCGCAGAAAATTCTTTCATATTAAGGGGGTTCGCGTATTAAATAAGTATGATTCGGAAGACATTTCTAGGGGAAAACGTGTGGGAAAACATTCCAGAATATCTCATCTCACAGTCATGAGATTTAAATAATTAATTTGTTGTATAATCTTTATTAAATAATATTTATCGTTATACGTTTAGAAGCCTTCATTTTTTAAATCATTTCTTCTATAAGTCCTACATCGTTCTTTTATCAACTTACGTCACTTCTGACATTCCTAATTCAAACATTATTCACAAAAAAATAAATCGTCTACCTACGGGTACGGCCAAACCAACGCGTTAAGCGGCGGCCGCGGTGGCGTGCACTATGCAATAATATATGTATATGTCGCTTTAGCTTACAACTTGAGCCATAAAATAATTGCCTCGTGCATTGAACGGTGTTGGCTCAAAATTGCCCGACCGTATTTCATTACTATTTACCATTCTGCTATGTTGCTTACACTTCGGCCACATAGTAATTGTAAAACAGTAAAGCAACTTGGAAGAAATGAACAAATTGGATCTACGTGCTTAACGGTTTTGCAATTATAACGATAATCCTTTACATGCATTAGTGCGATATTGTGAATCTATTAGTGGAAACTTTTAATTGGCCTTATCCTATTTACTGTTCTGTACTTACTGTATTAGCTGTAAGTTTTCTCAAGTAATGAAATAAAATAAAATGTTAAGTCCAATGCTTGAGGCGCTCGTAGCACTGTGCGACCGCGGTGTTCTTACCGATCACCATGGTTAAGCAGTGTTCGACTCGGTCGGCCTGAGATGGGTGACCGTTTGTGGCATTTTCATATTCGAGCGTCTCCGTGCTTCGGAAGGCACGTTAAGCCGTTGGTCCCGGTTACCACTTAATGTGGTAGTCGTTAAGCCGAGTTGGAAGCCTTAAAGGCGGCTTGATAAGTCCAACAGTGGGTTGCCACAAACCTGCCTCCACCAATCCGCACTGGGTCCGCGTGGTGGAGTATGACCTAATCTCACTCACCTCGATTTGTGAGCGAAGGCCTTTGCCCAGCAGTGGGCAGTATAGGCTGATATTATAAGTCCAATGCTTCGCAAGTTCATGAGTGTGTGATAACAGAGGTACGAAAACGGCTAAACAATGAAGTATGCGGTCAGAAATTAGAGAAAATACGACTGAATACAGATAAATATAAGTTTAGAAGACTACAGATTGTAAGATCGCGTCTAAACACGTTCTTTGTTCGCTATAACCAAACGCGGTGTGTTACGATTTGTTCGTGGAATGACCGTATTTCGATGATTACACTAAGTTATCGTAACTCACAGCGATACGTATTTAATTGGTTACAGGGAATAAGAGCCCGGCACAAAGCCGGCCTTTGATGTGCGTATTAAAAATTTCTATCACTTGCTTTAACGGTGAAGGAAAACATCGTGAGGAAACCTGCATGCCTAAGAGTTTCTCGAAGGTGTGTAAAGTTCGGCAACCCGCACTGGGCCAGCGTGGTGGACTATGGCCTTAGCCCTCTCAGTTTGAGAGGAGGCCCGTGCCCATTAGTGGGACAGTTTCTTAACAGGGCTAATATTATTATTATAAGGAATAAGCGCCCGGCACAAGGCCAGCCGTTGAGAGTGGATGATATTATAGTGTAGTTTGAAATTATTATTACACAATTAATTATTCAAATTTATCTTTTTAATTACGTAATAACAAGCGCAGCGTGCGACGGCCGCCTGCCAGATGGACATCGTTGGAAGCAGGTAGCGTCGGACCGGTTGCGCTGTAGAGCGACTGAGGAGGCCTATGTCCAGCAGTAGTCTGGTATAGGCTGACACGATGATGATGTTTTAATTAGTGTTTTTATATTATTATCTATCTATCTATTATATCACGCCAGCTCCCTCGCGGGGTAGGCAGAGAGTACAGAGTTTCAACAGGTTCTTTCCTTACATACCTCACCGGTTACGGAGACTCTTCACTTGCCCTTCAGATAAGACACGGTCTATTTGGTCATGGTAAGATAGTCCAGGTCTTCCCCGGTACCTATATCCTTCCACATTCGCATTGTATATCTGTTTTGTCATTCTTTCTTTTGGCATATTATTATCTATTGCTTCTATTTTGTACTAGCGACCCGCCCCGGCTTCGCACGGCTGAATTAGACACATGAATCTTCCTCTTGAATCACTCCATTGGTGAAAACCATATGAAAATTCTTTCGGTAGTTATTCGAGTTGATCACGTTCACGCGCTCGCAGCGCTGTGCGACCGCGGTGTTCTTACCGATCACCAAGGTTAAGCAGCGCTTGACTCGGTCGGCCTGAGATGGGTGACCGTTTGTGGCATTTTCATATCTGAGCGTCTCCGTGCTTCCGAAGGCACGTTAAGCCGTTGGTCCCGGTTACCACTTAATGTGGTAGTCGTTAAGCCGAGTTGGAAGCCTTAAAGGCGGCTTGATAAGTCCAACAGCGGGTGGACAAACCTGCCTCCACCAGTCCGCACTGGGTCCGCGTGGTGGAGTGTGACCTCATCTCTTTCACCTCAATTTGTGAGAGAAGGCCTTTCCCCAGCAGTGTGCAGTATATGCTTATATTATTATTATTACGTTCAGACAGACAGACAGACGCGGCGGGGGACTTTGTTTTATAATATATAATGATGATGAGAAGAGTGAATGCAGGTAATAGAGTGAATGGTGCGATGGGAAGGCTACTTGGGAGCCGGCACTTAAGCCAAAAGGCGCAGCTGGCCATGCATAACGGAGTGCTTGTCCCAACGCTGTTATATGGCAGTGAGAGTTGGGTATGTAAGAAGGAGAACGAAAGCAGGATAAATGCGGTCGAAATGCGATCTCTGCGGAAGATGTGCGGAGTCACGCTGACCGACCGTATTCGCAACAGCGTAGTAAGAAAGCGAGTAGGTATGAAAGATAGTATCGGTGTAAAGATGAGAAAGGGTATGCTCCGTTGGTTCGGGCATATAGAAAGGATGCCAGAAGAAAGAATGACAAAACAGATATACAATGCGAAAGTGGAAGTATGTAGGTGCCGGGGAAGACCTAGACTATCTTACCATGACCAAATAGACCGTGTCTTAGCTGAAGGGCAAGTCAAGAGTCTCCGTAACCGGCGAGTGTGTATGAGACGAACTATGAGAGTGGGGGAAGCCAGAGAGGTATGTAAGGAAAGAACCTGTTGGAACTCTGTACTCTCTGCCTACCCCGCGAGGGAGCTGGCGTGATGATATAGATAGAATATATAATGATGATAAGTCAATAAACATCAAACAACATAGTGTACTCAATGTGGCTTGTACTGTGCCACGCTCACGTTACTCTCCGACATCAAACATATTAATGAGCTTTACGTGCTGCTAAGACTGATTCTTCGCCGGTTAGTTTGCTCTTACCACCAATGATCGATACCACAGCTTATTGAAACGGCTGGTACCTCTGTATAGTATATAGGTGTATAGTGCGATCATTCAGACTTATGCTTTATTTTTTTATTTATTAACAAACTATATCTCAATTTTAATTACTTATATAAGTACATACATAGCCTATGATTACACTTTTAGAACTTGCCTAAAGAAGTTCTCAGTCCATTCGTAACATTCAAGTGTTAAAATATTTTAGTGGAAGTAATCGGTGTGGCCCGCTACACGATAGTGGTGTCCTCATTTATTTTCTAGTCTTTTTGGCCGCACTGTTACTGCCATGTTATATACCCACCACTGGTTGTATTACGTGTTTAAAACTATTAGGCAATAATGTGGTCTAGAAAATTTTCTTTAGATTTTCAATTTTATGATTTACTCTGTGGTAAATAAATAATCATCATTATTACCAATAATATAAAGGTGCGTGACATTCATATGACACGTGATCGTGATTGAATAGGTCTAAAAGTCCTCATTAGTATGCTGATGACATCACCTGACATGCTCACGTAGGAAAGGTAACAATTATTAGGAAAGTTAATGCCGTCATATCTAAACATATTTTATACTTAACTGTACAATAAGGCCAAAGATTTCTTCCAAGCATCGACTTCCAAGCAACTTTTAGGTAGATAGAGTACAGAGATAAAGCTAAAGCGGATATTCGCTTCGTAAATGTATTCCGAAAAATAATGTTTGAGCGCCGCTGTCAGTATGGACTGAGCCAGTTGTTATTAAGCTAGGTTATAAAGTAGGTGCTTTTTAACTCCCGGAGCGAAGAGATGGTTTATAAATTCATCTTGTTTTTTATAAACATCAAGTCTTCCAAATCATTGATACATACATACATAGTACGTACTCCTTATATGACTGCCTCGTTGTTTTAGTGGCGAATAATGCGCGTAGCGATCACGACGTCCTAGGTTCGAATCCTAGGTCGGACAACCTGTAACTTTTCTATCGAAATTCCCACTATGACCCCGGAGACGAATTGTGCCCGGTATATGGCAATAGGCTCGTTCCCTATTATAGATGACATCACTGGACACACTCCAATAGCAAACGTAACAATTATTAGGTAAGTTAATGCCGTCATATTTAAAAATATTTGATACTTAACTGTAATAAGGCAAAAGATTTCTTCCAAGCATCGACTTCCAAGCAACTTTTAGGTAGAGGACAGAGATATCGCTAAAGCAGACATTCGCTTACGTTAATATACTCGTAAATCTATTTCGAAAAATAAGGTTTTAGCACCGCTCTCAGTATGGACTGAGCCAGTTGTTATTAAGCTGGGTTATAAAGTAGGTACTTTTTAACTCCCGAAGCGAAGACATGTTTTATAAACTCACTCTTCCAAATAATTGATACATACATACATAGTGCATACTCCTTAGCGCTGTTATTGCAGAAAAAGAGTACGATTGCAATATATGACTGCCTCGTTGGTTTAGTTGCGAATAATTCGCGTAGCGATCACGATGTCTTAACGAATCGTAGGTTAGACAAACTGTATCCTTTCTATCAAAATTCCCAGAGTGAGTCCGGAGACTGGAATTGTGCGCGGTATATGGCAATAGGCTCGCCCACTATTATACGGGACCTTACATCGCCGGCAAATAGTGGATGTACACAGTACATTTCTGCCACCCCCGCTCGGGGAATATAGGCGTAACGGTGTTTATTTTATTATCGATTTATCGACCTTTTTTACAGCAAGATTCCGTTAAACAGTTTAAAAGTTAATGCGAATTACCTGAGCTGTAAATTCTCGTAATTTGGCGTGACAACAGACTATTTTCGTGTGCTAAGTCATTTAACGGTACTTACAGCGGTGTTGACTTAACTGTCATATTTCCATATCGCTTTTTTAAATGGCCATTGGATAGGATTAATCAGCTTTTAAAAAACTTTAATGTAACTAACCATAAAATGGCGGTGAGCCACTGCCCTCTATTATACAAGTACACTGGCTTTAGAGTGGCCAAGAATTGGTGTGTGTGTGTGTGTGTGTGTGCGAATGATCTACGCTGTTGGCCGCGGGGCCTTTACAGGTTCACCGGACAAGAGGGCGAGCGTGCAACCACTACGCTCGAGCCAGAAGGGCAAGGGGGCAACTAGTTCAAGGGCGCCTGAACGAGGAACGGCCTCGGCTTGGGCAGTCGCTATGGGAGAGGGCATATGGTATATAATGCCGAAATTTGTTGCATTTATATGTCAGTATGGACTACTTTAATTTTTCCGCGTTGTTTTTTTCATTTTCTCATGCAAGTTAACTCGATCAGCTGATCAATTTGCATAGAAAACTAGAAAAAAAATATTAATTCGCGAAAAAAGTTGTATACACCTGACTCACTGAAGTACATACATTTAAATGCAACAACTTTCGCCAAAGTCTTCAAAGACTGAAAGCGATGAATGAAGGTGTACAAATGGGTGACTTAGTGGTAAACCATCTACTTTATGCAGATGACGCGGTTTTAATAGCGCCAACAGCCACTGATCTGCAAACACTAGTCACAGTTATGAAAGACGACTGCATGATCAATGGCTTACACTTGAATGTGAAGAAAACCAAGATTATGGTTTTTGAAAGGGAAGAAACCAGAACGAATGTAAGGATTGTGGTTGGTAACGATGTGCTGGAGCAAGTGAATGAGTTTGTATATCTTGGATGCGCCTTCAGTAAGGATGGGAAATACACCGCTGACATAGAGAGAAGAGTGAGTGCAGGGAACAGAGTGAATGGTGCGATGGGAAAGCTACTCGGGAGCCGGCACTTAAGCCATAAGGCGCAGCTGGCCATACATAACGGAGTTCTTGTCCCAACGCTGTTATATGGTAGCGAGGGCTGGGTATGTAAGAAGGAGAATGAAAGTAGGATAAATGCGGTAGAAATGCGAGCTCTGCGGAAGATGTGCGGAGTGAAGCTGACCGACCGCATTAGCAACAGCATTGTAAGACAGCGAGTAGGTATGAAAGATAGTATCGGTGTAAAGATGAGAAAGGGCATGCTCCGTTGGTTCGGGCATATAGAAAGAATGCCAGAGGAAAGAATGACAAAACAGATATACAATGTGAAAGTGGAAGGATGCAGGTACCGGGGAAGACCTAGACTATCTTACCACGACCAAATAAACCGAGTCTTATCTGATGGAAAAGTCAAGAGTCTCCGTAACCGGCGAGCGTGTATGAGACGAACTATGAGAGTCGAGGAAGCCAGAGAGGTATGTAAGGAAAGAACCTGTTGGAACTCTGTACTCTCTGCCTACCCCGCAAGGGATCTGGCGTGAGGTTATAGATAGATAGATAGAACTTTCGCCATGTTTTTTTGTTTTGTTTTATTTTTTTTCTAAGTCACCTGTATAAGTTTTTAAAACTGACTAAAACGATCACTATTATAAAACAAAGTCCCCCGCCGCGTCTGTCTGTCTGTCTGTCTGTCTGAACACGATAAACTCAGTAACTACCAAACGGATTTTCATACGGTTTTCACCAATGGACGGAGTGATTTAAGAAGTTTATGTGTACAATTCACCCGTGCGAAGCTGGGGCAGGCCGCTAGTATATAATAATTTGAAACTACAAAAAATAAGGTAAATGCAATTGCAATTGGTGCTTGAATAGCTAACAGTTTTATTGCACTGGAACTGATATGAAGTGACTTTTCATAACATTTATCAATCTATCCATTACAGGCGCCCCGTGTTTTTCGTTTCAAAGCCTTTGAGAGACCTTTGAGTCAGTTTTAAAAACGGGATAAATATATTTAATGTCAGTATCAATTACGAGGTTTAAATATTAGGTCGAAAAAAAAATCGATAGACGAAATTTCTTTACAATACTTTTTGTTTTTTTAGTTATTGTCTGTGTTTTTTACATTGCTTTGCCATTTCTGAGCTATGTTTAAAGTTTCAAGTCTCTAGCTCACCGGGAAGTTAGTTTAAAATCTATCTATATCATCGCGCCCGATCCCTTGCGGGGTAAGCAGAGAGTACAAAGTTCCAACAGGTTCTTTCCTTACATACCTCTCTGGCTTCCTCCACTCTCATAGTTCGACTCATTCACGAGCCCCGGTTACGGATACTCTTGACGTGTCCTTCAGACAAGACACGGTTTATTTTAAAATCAATTGCAAATTTTGTACAGAAACTGATACAGAAAAACAAATTGGTATTATTAGACAAAAAAGCAAGTTAAAAAGTAGCAAAACATTTCTTGTTCCCAGACTAGGGTCAATAAACCAAGCTATCATAGATTATTAGGTCTACACCTACTTTCCACATAAATTGGACCAAGATCATAAATCATTTGCGCAGACACAGTTCTATTGTAAGTCTGCGAGCGAAAGAAAGCTTGGACATTAGTGCGGTCGAAGCAAAAAACCAGAAATTGTCGGTCACGAAGTTTATTTGTTGTGAAATAGGTAATAGAGCTAAGTAAAACCGTACAAATCTGAGGGCCTACACAAGTTGCAAGCGTTTTGTTTCTATTCTCTTGTCGCTATCGATAGCGCATTGTTTTGACCACGTGACTTTTCGTTGCAAAATGTCATTCCTATATATTTTTCCGCTTTGTATTAGCGTTAACGACTGTAGATTGTCAACTTGGCTATAGGCGCTCGTATGTGAAGTAGCCATCACTTTACTATCCAGGGTGGGGTACTTCATCATTCTTCCGCTTCCCCTCAAAAACCAAAAGTTTACTTTGTTCATATTGAATATGTAAAGCAAGAGAAGGGGTGTCTGAGGTTTTGCGTAACTTAAAGCAAACCATGTTTTATATGACGAACAAGCCAGTCTCTGTAACCGGCGAGGTATATGAGACAAACTATGAACACATACATGGAGAGCAATGAGCGGTAACGCGGCAGCGACGCCTGTTCACATACTCCCTTCGCACAGCAAGCATCGCTTTGTCGTCGTGTTACGAAATTTAAATATTTGGGGCATTTTATAACCGACGGCCTTAGGGACGATGTAGACATTGAGAGGGAGCGTAGGGCTCTAGCGGTCAGAGGGAACATGCTGGCTCGCAGATTCTCCCGTTGTACTGATCAAGTTAAGATCACGCTCTTTAAAGCGTATTGTCAGAATTTCTATACGGGGAGTCTGTGGGTCAGTTACACCAAAAGGGCGCTGGAGGATCTACAGGTACAATATAACAACATCTTCAGGATGATGTTGGGGCTGCCTCGTTTTTGTGGTGCATCGGGGATGTTTGCGCATTATGGCACTGATGGTTTTCATGCCATCATTCGGAAGAAAACTGCGTCCCTGATTAACCAAGTGCGTGGCGGTCACAACGGCATCCTGAGGACTGTTGCGGACCGATTCTCATCCCCTCTCTGGAGGACCCTGATCCGAAGGGTAATTTAAAAAGGAAATAATAATAATAATTTGATCATGTTTCATTATTCATTATTTTGTATTACTATTCTATTTCATTATATTTTTAATTTAAATCATTATTTATTATTATTATTTTATTTTTATTTTTTTTTGTGTACATTTTTTTTGTATAAATTTTAACATGTAATAATTTTCTGTGTTTGTACTTATATGGACTGAATTGATGTCTGAAATAAACAATTTTTATTTTTTTTTGTGTTTAGAGAAATACAAAGCGATGTTTGCGATAAACTCCCGACATCAGATTTTCTTTTGCCTCGAAATTATACACCGTCACGCCCATATTCCCCAGGGGGGTGGCAGAGGTGTACTGAGTACACCCACGTTTCACCGACGATGTTAGGTCCCATGTAATAGGAGGCGAGCCTATTGCCATATACCGGGCACTATTCCAGACTCCGGACTCATACTGGGAATTTTTCGTTAGAAAAACTACATTTGTCCGATCTAGGATTTGAACCCAGGACCTCGTGATCACAAAGCGATGCGCTTTGCCACCAGACCAACGAGGCAGCCTCGAAATATATTTTTCATAAAAATATTTTCAAGGTGATTTCTATACTGGCTTTCCCAAGGTTTTGGTCTGATGCACCACTCACACATTCCCTATATAGTTTATATATTTCTTTAGATTTTTATCCTTAATTTTTTTCCCAACATTATATTTTTACCATAATTCCAAAGAGATTTCTAAGCCGGCCACACTGATTGGGCATGACCTGTCAGTCTGGACTCGCGTTCAAAAAAACCGCCAACTAAGGGAGCGCCCGGCACTGATAGAGAAGGAATAGAATAAATAGTGCGTCAGTGGTGCGTTTGTATGTACGACTTAACTTCCCTCAATTCACGCGGAAGTGGACAGTTTGTAAATTGGGTATTATAGTACGTTTCAAACACTCGGCGGTTACAAAGCACAGAAGAGTAGTTTCTTGTTGTCCTCTACTCTGAAGATGCGGTCTGTTGGGAAAGAACTGTACTCTTATATGCTCTTTCTTTGCTTATCCTATCCTCTTTCTGCCGTACCCAACAAGGGTAACCGTTGTGTGTTATTTTAGCTTAGCATAGGCTCATAACATTGGTACGTAACTTGCATCGATTAATCGCCGCCCGTCAGTTATTTCCGTCGGACGTAACTTCGGAAGGCGTCTTTTTGCACGCTTTATGTTCTCTCGATGCGTCACGACCAAGTTTAGTCATTATACTGCATTCCGATTGTGTGTCGTGGTAACCCTCTTATGGTTTAATCACAGCAACGGCAGTCCGTAATAAATGTATATATACAGTTAAGTTCGCCCTTTGCAAAGGTTAAGTATGCCGGAAAATACCAATCACCCCATTTTTAAGAGTATAAAAATTATACTTATTCTGGTGAGAAAAATAATCTAATAATTAAACTTATGCAAGATTCCGCCATCAAATATTCTTTGACAGCACTCCCACGTCGACCACAGATAATCTTTTAAATAACAAAGGTAAATAATTAATACAACCAAATTTTTTAAATATATTTCGACATCTTTTATCCCATGGAAATTAGTAACGATTTATTGTTTTAGGTGGCGATTACAAGGTCCTATGTTCGAATCTTAGGTGGAACAAGGGATTACTGGAGTTGTCTATCGAAAAAAAATTCAGAGACAGTTCGGTCGGAGGCTGAAATTGTGCCCGGTATTAGCGTGGACTAAGATCGTTATTATAGTGTGACTGAGGTGTAAACTGTTTACAGTTTACACCTCAGTCACCCCAGAATGAAAGCGTGAATTTTGACCCTATAAATGATTCGTTAAGTTTGCAATTAATAAGTTTCATATTTAAATGCATAAACATTTTCATTTTATGAAAATGTTACTAGTACATTAAATTTAAGAGACATTTTAAAGAATTTAGTACTAACCGTTGTAACAGGTGGTCGAAAAACGACGTTAATTCAACCGTTACGAGAACCGTTGGCAGTAAAAAATTAAGATCTTTAATTATTTCCCCGTCGAGATGACATTTCTTTGACATTTTAAGTGTCAAAGTGGCATAACGGTTAAGCATAAGGGTTTCGAAACACACATCTATGAATCCGAAGTGTCATTGGCCTGTTTCCGCCCAATCTCGCACATAGTATCTACTTAACCCCTGATTTATATTCAGCCTACTCGTACGGTTGTGTGCAGGGAGGTGGACATTAAAAAGAAGAGCGTGGGCTGTAAAGTTTAATAATCACTCATTTTCATGACCGCTTCTCAATTTACTTAAAAAGGTTTATATTCATGCGCTGGCCAGTTTCGTCTATTTTGTCTATTTACATTCTCGCGTTAGTGGATTTCATGTCCAGTTCTCTGCTTACTGCGTGGTCTACACGTTCGCGCTGTTCACTGTCACGCAAGTGGGCTGTATGTAATCTAGGGGAAATATCATTTAAACTGCAGTTTATCAATATCGATTCCACGAAGCCCTATGCCTAATTTTGCCAGAACAATCGTCTATAGTTGCGTGGCATCGCTTCCTGTGGTATTGTAGTGTTTTAATGTGAATGGCACGTCCGCCATTGTACGATACTTTATTATTAGATATGTTAATGTTTTTATGCGAAGCCCGTTATTAGATACACGCCATACAAACACATACAATAAGTGGACGTAGGACAGTAAATTTTATTAATAATAAAATAGTTACAATGCCTAACTGTCTCGTTGGCCTAGTGGGAAATAATATGTTTTGCAATCACAAGGTCCTTGGTTCATATCCTAGATCGACAAATGTAGTTTTTTTTATCTAAAAAGTCCCCGGATCAGTTCGGAACCAATAGGCTTGCCTCGTATTACATGGGACCTAACAGCGTCGGCAAAAAATGGGGTGTAAACCGTTGCCGCTCGTACTTGGAGAATATAGGCGTGATAGTATTTTTATTCTGATGTATAAGCTACCTTGCTGTAAAGTCTCATTAAAATCCGTTCAGTAGTCTTTTCGTGGAAGAGTAATAAATATCCATATATCATACATACATCCATCCTCGCAAACTTTCGCCTATATAATGTTAGTAGGATTATTTATACGGCCAACGAGGCAGGCAGAGTGCCTAGTTGTGACATTTTCATAATATCAGAGCGTCTCCTTACTTTTACTTTAGGCAAGTTAAGCCTTCGGTCCCGGGTATCACGTAATGTGGTAGAAATAACTTTCATTAAAATCCGCAGAGATGGGCAAAATGTAATCAGATTAATGATTACAATTGCATTTTGTAATATTCAATCGTGATTCAAGGTTAAAAGTGTAATCGTAAACGTTGAAGATTACAAAATGTAATTGCAATCGTTAATCATTAATACACCATCACGCTTATATTCCCCAAGCGGGGATTAATCATTAATTTGATTACATTTTGCCCATCTCTGAAAATCCGTTCACAAGTTTTTGCGAGACACTTTATAAAAAAATAAACCAATTGTGTGGTTTTATGAAACCACGGTAAAAGTGAAACATATTGGCCTTGGCTGCTCTGGCGATCGCCTTTCACTCTATCCCTACTCCGCGGCCAACCGTCACGCGACATGCAACACACAGACCAAAAATTTTGAGACGATCTAATAAAAGTTTCACTTTAATAATAATATAGTTTATTTGTGAATATAGGTAAAACAAAGATGGTATACAGAGTAATTAATTTTTCACTATGCTTAGCCAATACTTGGCGTACAAATATTTGTGCCATCAGTCATAAAATGAAGAAAGCTATCATCATTATCATCTCAGCCTATACTTGTCCACTGCTGAACATAGGTCTCCTCAATCGCTTTCCGGCGTAAGCGGTCCGATGGCACCTGCATCTAACGACTTCCTGCGATTTTCACAAGATCGTCGGTCTATCTGACAGGCGGTCGTCCCACGCTGCACTTGCCAATACGTGGTCTCCACTCTAGAACCTTTTTGCCCCAACGCTCGTCCGATCTACGCGCTATGTGGCCCGCCCATTGCCACTTTAGCTTGCTCATCTTAAGGGCTATGTCACCGGCAAGGTCACCGACCTTGGTTCTTCTCCGAATCTTCTCATTCCTGATTCGATCGCGTAGAGAAACGCCGAGCATAGCTCTCTCCATAGCTCGCTGAGCTATACGTTTATTGCAATAATTACTTGTTAACAATAGCGAGTATTTATATATTTCAAAGTATGTCAATAAGTAGGTAATATGTAAATAATTTATAGTTAAAATTTATCCTTTAGGACATCGTGTATTAAATAAATAATAAGATTTTTCAATTAAGAATTTCAAAATTTGTCGTTCAAAATCATTGAAATATTCTGTAGTTCTGATATAATTTGGCAATTTGTTGTATATTTTTGGAGCCATTGTGAATATACTTCTACTGTGTAATGTTGTTTTACAATGAACTAAACATAATTTATCAGCTTTTCGCAAGCTATTGACATGTATAAAGGACATTGTTCTGCGCCCATACATGATTTTCCCCAGAACCAACAGCAATGAAATAATACTTGTATGGTTTTAAATCACCCATAAATTCTTTTAAAGCATGCATTATTAATCGGACAAGCGGGAGAATCGCAATATTGTACAGAACATATTAGATTTTGAGTTAATAATTCAGTAGCTACAAATGCGTATGAGGTTATATTGTGTGTTGACATTCAGTAAAGATGTCGGCGACTTCGATAAAAGTACTTACAATACTTTGAAATATTCGTTTTAGATTGCAAATTGTCCGTTAGATACGGATATTTCCCATTGTTTTACTAAAATAGATAAATAATGATGGCATGGGTCAAATGTGTGTTGGTTCTTAGGCAATTAACGACAATGTCCTTTATTCTTATTGCGTTTTACAAAAATAGCTACTTCATATATGTATAGTAATGGCATTGTAAGAATTTTTAGTTCGATATAAAATGGTTTACAACTTTGCGTCACAAACTTTTGCTTTTAAAACATTAAAAAAAAAATTTAAAAAACGTAGCGCCACACTTGTATTGATTCCTATGTCGTGAGTGCGTTTACAAACATGAAAATTACACACATACACAATCACCCAGACCGGAACAAATAATTGTGGATCCCACAAATATTTGTCCCTTGCGGCAATCGAACCCGCGACTATTAAAACACAGTAGGCGGAGCGGAGAGGTTGAGGCGCTCCTAGCGCTGTGCGACCGCGGTGTTCTTACCGATCACCAAGGTTAAGCAGCGTTCGAATCGGTCGGCCTGAGATGGGTGACCGTTTGTGGCATTTTCATATTCGATCGCCTCCGTGCTTCGGAAGGCACGTTAAGACGTTAGTCCCGGTTACCACTTAATGTGGTAGTCGCTAAGCCGAGTTGGAAGCCTTAAAGGCGACTTGGTAAGTTCCAACAGCAGGTGGCCACAAACCTGCCTCCGCCAATCCGCACTGGGCCCGCGTGGTGGAGTATGACCTAATCTCTCTCACCTCGATTTGTGAGAGAAGGCCTTTGCCCAGCAGTGGGCAGTATAGGCTGATATTATTAGGCGGAGCGGCTTAAGCTCTTAACTACTGTGCTACATCGTCCTAAGTCACAAACTTCGTTCATTACATTAGTAGGTTTATTAATACGGCCACAGGGCTATCGCAACTTATGCGTTAATATCCAGCTAACGCGACGAATATAAACCGTATAAATAACAGCTTGGTCATTACAAATATCCATTTACATTCACCATATGTAAATTACGGCCGAGATTATAAACAAGTAAAAGTCATTGCGAATTGCAACATTACGACAATCGCGAGTTTAATCGTATTATGTAAGCGATTGCGATTCGTGGCGAGAGAGAAATAGCGGCACTAGCGAAGCACCGGACTGTACAGTCTGATATTATTGCGATATTCTCGCGATGAAAAAATATAATATACTAGTTGTTGCCCGCGACTTCGCACACGGCTATTTTGTAATTTGGCTTTTTTTACGACACAAAAAGCCAGAGAAGCCAGAGAGGACCTGTTGGAACTCTGTACTCTATAGTCTCTACCGCAGGGGATTTGGGGTGATGATACGGATGGATGGACAATAAAATAACTTTTAACACGCAGGTATCTATCTATCTATATCATCACGCCAGCTCCCTCGCGTGGTAGGCAGAGAATACAGAGTTCCAACAGGTTTTTTCCTTACAGACCTCTTTGGCTTCCTCCACTCTCATAGTTCGTCTCATACACGCCCGCCGGTTACGAAGACTCATGATTTTCCCTTCAGATAAGACACGGTCTATTTGGTCATGGTAAGATAGTCTAGGTCTTTCCCGGTACCTAGATCCTTCCACTTTCGTATAGTTATTGTGGATCAGTAGTTCCAGTGATTACCTCGTACAAATATAAAATCTTACGTACTTACATACATAGATAGAATACTCTTTATTGTACACCAGCATAATTACAGTAAAAAAATACAACTAGTTTATGGCGGTAGGTACAATTTGTGGTCTTATTGCTAAAAGCAATTTCTTCCAGACAACCAGTGCGTTGGAAGAAGCAATAGATAGGGTAATGTAGGGCAGTTGGTGGCGTACTCTAAATAAAACCTTAGTCTAAGACTTGTCTGTCTAGACTGAGAATTGCTAAGAAAAATGGCGCGTAAAAGTGGCGTCAGTTACGCACTATCTGTGCGAAACGCCGGAGTTCGATTTTTTGTAAACTTGTTTAAAAGCTGTCAGTGTGTGCGTAGTACTACAATTTATCTAGATAAATACTCCCCTTCTTTCAGCCGCTACCGCCATCCGCGGCATGTTCTCACCGACCCTCCCGATGCCCTTACATCCCTTCTTTCGGATACAGATACCGCACATAGGATCAGACATCGAACTCGCCGGCGAGGTCGAAGAATCCCTTGCCCGCCGGCCGGTGCAGAGCACCACGGCGAGACACCTAGTATACGCCCTCCCCATAGCGACTGCCCAAGCCGAGGCCGTTCCTCCTTGAAGCACCCTAGAGCTAGTTGCCCACTTGCCCATCTGGCTCGAGCGTAGTAGTTGCACACTCGCCCTCTTGTCTGGTGAAGCTGTAACGGCTCCGCGGCCAACTGCGTAGATCATTCACACGCACACACACAAAAGCGCCATCTAGACAAATAATTCTTCTAAGCATACAACTTGACCTCTTTATAATATTAGTATACAAGTATAGATAAGTAATAGATGAAGGATAAATTTATTTAAAATTTCATTATGGCAATGTGACTGCAACCAATAATGTTATTTAAATAGAGACTGAACACAGTGATGAGTAAATAAAAGGGTATGTGAGTGAGTAAGAGGAACTGAGTGTGAAAGGGGAATGAACAATGGAAGAAAAGATGGAAGGACGACCTCCAATCTGGACTGAAGGTCCGCGTATGCTATGAATAATTCTCACTTACCTCGTGGCTCTGAGCCTACCAAAATATCGCTCAATGACACGACTTCCCCTACAAACAGCCGGACTTAACAATTAGTAGCAATTAACATTATTTTACATAGTTTTAGAATGGGGTTCACATTGAACGTTGATATGACCTCTGTCGTCTATGTAACGTACGATTTATTTTAATATAACGTGGTGCTACGTTATGCACCAGTGTTTTTGAAATTTTAATTGTAATTAAATTGATCCCCCTAAGGTACTAAGGAATAACAATGACTTTTGGACGTCAAAAACCTCAGTCTTTTCCATGACCAAAGATCCTGTAAAGCACTGGTTACGTCGGGAACTTCTATCTATCTATCTATCTATATCATCACGCCAGCTCCCTCGCGGGGTAGGCAGAGAGTACAGAGTTCCAACAGGTTCTTTCCTTACATACCTCTCTGGCTTCCTCCACTCTCATAGTTCGTCTCATACACACTCGCCGGTTACGGAGACTCTTGACTTGCCCTTCAGCTAAGACACGGTCTATTTGGTCATGGTAAGATAGTCTAGGTCTTCCCCGGCACCTACATCCTTCCACTTTCGCATTTCATATCTGTTTTGTCATTCTTTCTTCTGGCATCAACCAAAAATAAACCGCGATAAAATCCAAAATATTTTAATTTCAATTTAATGTTTTCACAATTAAATTTTGCTTAACTCTACACACTAGGAAGTATTCCTGTGTCATGGGGCATTTACAGCCACGAAATTCACATACACCAACACCCAGACCAGAACAAGTAAATATTTGTTCGCATTAAGATTTATCCCGTGCAGGGACCGAACCTGCAACTGCTGAATCCAGTGGGCGAAGCGGTTTATTCTCATAAGCACTGGAGCAAACCGTTCGTCTTTAACGGTGTATGGATTTGCCTTGAATGGTTCGACAAAACCAGTTTGTGTTGATGAACATATTATAAAATAACAAGTGACATTCGGCTAGGGAGTGGCAGCCGTTTTTGATTTTTATGTTTTTTTTTTAAATATGGCGATGACAACATTGCCATTGCATAAAAGGCTCTACCTAGTAGGCTTGGAAATTATTGACACTTAATTTATTTTGACTTTATAAAATTACAATTTTAAAGAAGAAGGAGAAGTCCGATGGAATGTTGTGCGAGGCACAGGGAGGTTTCAGGTTTGGAAGAGGATGTTCGGATGATAAATTTTTCTACCTCCGCAACATCGAAGAGAAGCATCTGGCAGTAGGCCGGAAGGTTTTCTGCGGTTTTGTGGATCTGGAGAAGGCGTTTGATACAATCGAGCGAAAGAGACTTTGGGACATTTTGCCAGAGTATGGTATAAACGGCACTCTGTTGCGACCCGTCCAGTTCACCTATATGGACAGCAAGGCATGCGTACGGGTGGGTGGTAACATGTCACCAGGGTTTGACGTTAAAATCGGCGTCAAGCAGGGTTGCGTGTTGTCCGCTAGTGTTTATAATTTATCTGGATAATAGCCTTCAAAGACTGAATGCGATGAATGAAGGTGTAAAAATGGGTGATCTAGTGGTAAACCACCTATTATATGCAGATGACGCGGTTCTTATAGCGCCAACAGCCACTGATCTGCAAACACTAGTCACAGTTATGAAAGACGACTGCATGAACAATGGCTTATATTTGAATGTGAAGAAAACCAAAATTATGGTTTTTGAACGGGAAGAAACCAGAACGAATGCAAGGATTATGGTTGGTAACGATGTGCTGGAGCAAGTGAATAAGTTTGTATATCTTGGATTCGCCTTCAGTAAGGATAGGAAATACACCGCTGATATAGAGAGCAAAGTGAATGCAGGGAATAGAGTGAATGTTGCGATGGGAAAGCTACTTGGGAGCCGGCACTTAAGCCAAAAGCTTGTCCCAACGCTGTTATATAGCAATGAGAGTTAGAAAGCAGGAATAATGCGGTCAAAATGAGAGCTCTACGGAAGATGTGCGGAGTCAAGCTGACCGACCGTATTCGCAACAGCGTAGTAAGAAAGCGAATAGGTTTGAAAGATAGTATCGGTGTAAAGATGAGAAAGGGTATGCTCCGTTGGTTTGGGCATATAGAAAGAATGTCAAAAGAAAGAATGACAAAACAGATATATAAAGCGAAAGTGGAAGGATGTAAGTACCGGGGAAGACCTAGACTATCTTACCATGACCAAATAGACCGTGACTTATCTGAAGGAAAAGTCAAGAGTCTCCGTAACCGGCGTGCGTGTATGAGACGAACTATGAGAGTGGAGGAAGCCAGAGGGGTCTATAAGGAAAGAACCTGTTGGAACTCTGTACTCTCTGCCTACCCCGCGAGGGAGATGGCGTGATGATATAGATAGATAGACAATTTTGAAGGAAAGAACCTATAGAACTCTGTACTCTCTGCCTACCACGCAAGAGATCTGGCGTGATAATATAGATAGATAATTTTAGACATCGTCACCCCTATATTCCCCAAGCGGGGCTGGCAGATATATATACTGTGTTCACCCAATTTTCCCGACGATGTTTTGTCCCATGTAATAGGGGGCGAGCTTATTGTCATTTTACCCGGCACAATGCCAGACTCCGGATTGATACTGGACATTTATGTATCGAAAAATTAATTTCTGTCCGACCTAGGGTTCGAATCCAGGACCTCGTGATCGCTACGCTCATTATTCACCACTAGACCAACGAGGCAGTCAGAATTTTTAATAGAACAGATACATGAATTAGAAATAATCTATGGAAAAAGCTATGCTCGGCGTTTCTCTTCGTGATCGAATCAGGAATAAGGAGATTCGAAGAAGAATCAAGGTCACCGACATAGCCCATAGGATTAGTAAGCTTAAGGGCGTTGGGGCAGAAAGATTCTAGAGTTCAGACCACATATTGACAAACGCGGCGTGGGACGGCAGCCTGCCACATGGACCGACGATCTTGTAAAGATCGCAGGATGTCGTTGGATGCAGGTGGCATCAGACTGGTTGCGCTGGAAAGCGATTAGGGAGGCCTATTAGCAGTGGACAAGTATGGGCTGAGATGATGATGATACTAGTATTACAAAAGGGAAAGGGGGAAGAACTATGAGAGTAGAGGAAGCCAGAGAGATCTGTAAGGAAAGAACTTGTTGGAACTCTGTACTATCTGCCTACCCCATGGGATCTGATGTTATGATATAGATAGATGGAAAGATTTGTAAGATTGTAATTGATAAGCTCTGAAACTGCTGAACCGCATTTAATAATAAAATTTAGGTATTTATCTTTGTGTTGCTATTAATAAAAATAATTATTCTACTATTATTAATGCATATTTTAAGTTAATATACAATATATTATAAGCCCATACTGTCCTACTTCAGGGCAAAGGCCTCCGGTCCCTTCTTCCACTTATCTCGGTTTAGTGCAATCCTTGTTATAGGAGTCCAGCTCGTCTCGCCACCTCTTTCTGAGCCTGCCGCGCTTACGTTTCCGGACAGGTGGGACCCACACTGTGGTAATTTTTGCCCAAAGCGTATTCGACATGCGACAGATATGTCCAGCCCAGTTCCATTTCAGCCTTGTAGCCGATTGTCCTACATCAGCGATTTTTGTTTTGGAGCGCAAGACCGAGTTCCTGATACGATCTGTTAATTTGACTCCAAGAATGATGCGCTCCATTGCTCGTTGGCAAATCCCAAGGGTGGACCGACGATGACGACGAACGACCATGTCTGCGCTCCGTAGGTGAGGGTGGGGTGAACGCACATGTTCAAGAGTTTCCTTTTGAATGAAAGAGGGAGCTACCTTCATTAATTTCTATAAATATGATAATATAATGATAATAAGTTAATATATTCATAAAAAATAAACTTCTTATTCTATAAAATATGATAATAATGACAACAAAAAAGATGCTCTATTTGTATATTACCTGTGTCCATTATTAAAATTTAACAAACATCATTCAGCACTGTGTCATAAATTAGTGTAAATCTGCATTAAAATATCCTATTGAAATATGAATTTTATTACTTAGAATTTAGTGTACAAATTAGATTACAACATTAATTTAAGTTACTACATCATAGCTTATTTATGTAAATTTCTTAGAATTTAATGTCTGACACATAATTATTTAGAAATCGATTAGCTACACTGTTATTAGTGTTACAAAATTTATGGAATTTAACCTGTAATAAACAAGGGCAGGTAAAATTAGATTTTATTCGTAATTTGTGCTCTGAACTCTCTGTCTACCCTGCCTGGGTCTGGCGTGATCATTTTAGATAGATTAATTTGTAATGAAAGAAGTCATATATCTATTATCTATGTACACGTATATCTTTTGAAAAATTTAATTAGTTTACATTTCTTTATCGATAAAGAGTCCGAAACATTTTTTTTTGGAATTATTGTCTGTCTGTCTGTCTGTCTCTTTGTGTTTCAATCACGCAAAAACTACCAAACGGATTTCAATGACGTTTGATATGGTAATAACTTATACCCTAACTTAAAATATTAAATACTTTATATAGCGGAAAAATGAAGTCCGGGATTATCGCGTAAACAGCAATGTTACGTTAAAATGTGTGATTTTGCCTACACATGAATTTCTCCCTGAACTGATAATGGGCTCGGGTTCGTCTCCTCATGAGAACCTCTTCAGTGGTATAATAGCACGCGCCCGAAATTGTTCATTTGATTTAGACTCGGATATGATTTTTTGCGTGAATCGATGATGGGAGTCAAGACCGTCTCTTCAGGAGTCGACTCTTTTAACGATGAATGACCCAGGCACGAAACTGCATATTCGTTTATTTAAGGAAAAAATTCACGATTCTTGTAGGATAGTTTTTATTTATTCCATACTTTCACAGCTGAACGTGGTGGTTGAGGTGTCTTTAGGTCAGTACAGGATCTGTGCCTTCCCAGAAAAGCCGGTCTACCTATGTCAAATTACTAAATAAACGCGTGCGTAGCCGCGAGTAACAGCTAGTAAATAAATAAAATCAGTAAGGCGAGGTGACACTATAATAAACTTAGAAGTAAATATTGTGTGTAAAACCAACTATATTTTGCACATATTACTAAATTAAGAAGTAACAATAAAACCATTATAGCTAGGGGCATCAATTAGAGGCGCATTAATGTGATGTTAGGTAAAAGTTAATTTTAGCATAATTAAAGAATAAAAATAAATAAAATAAATAGTCTTTAATGTGGGTGTAAAAAATACACACTGCTTCTATATAAAAATAAAGAAAATCGAGGTGTCTGTTTGTAATGACAAAATAACACCTTTTAACTAAATGCATACGAAAGTCGATACGGTAAATATAACAAAAAAAAAATTAACCTTTGTCTGTCTCTCTGTTTGTCCCGGCTAATCTCCGAAACGGTTGGACCGATTTTGAGAGGACTATCACTGGCCGATAGCTGACGTTGTAAGGAGAAACTTAGGTTATTTTTTTGTTAAATTCCACAAGGCTGAAGTTGCGAGTAACAGCTAATTATAAATAAGACAATTCGGAATTCAATGACTTTCAGAGTATTATTTATTTTCATATTATTTATTTACATTTAGGGATCACGAGGTCCTGGTTTCAAATCCTAGATCGGACAAGTGTGGTTTTTCTAACGAAAACTTCCCAGTACGAGTCCGGAGTCTGGAATTGTACCCGGTATATGACAATAGGCTCGCCCCCTATTACATGGGACCTAACATTGTCGGCGAAACGTGGGTTTACTCAGTACACCTCTGCCACCCCTGCTTGGGGAATATAGGCATGACGGTGTGTGTGTGTGTGTTGTATTATTTATTTGTTTGAACACTACTGCGTCCCACAGCTGGGCAAAGATATCTCACTAACATATGATTTCAACCTCTCTGGTCAATAATAGCTATCTGAATATTTTATACACATCTGTTTTGTGTGTGTGTGAATGATCTAAGCTGTTGGCCACGGGGCCTTTACAGCTTCACCGGACAAGAATATTTACATATCTTGTTAAGACAACCTAACTTCAAATTAGTATTACTAAGTACAAATGCAGAATCCCTTGTGGGGTAGGCAAAAGAGTACTAAGTTCCAACAGGTTCTTTCCTCTGAGACTATTGTGGCCTGCTCTACTCTCACAGCAGTCAATATTTATCTAAGGTGTATGTATGTTTGTGCGAGGTAATCTCTGGAACTACTGATCCAATTCTGAATATTCTTTTACTGTTACTGTCTTCATTATTCCTGAGCACTTTAAGCTATTTCATAATCATATTCATTTATTCATCTGCAAATATGGGTTTTATAATGATGACATAATTTTAAGAATAGATTTTCAATATTCCATCGTAGAACATGTGGATATTTATCTATCTATATCATCACGCCAGATGCCATGCAGGGTAGGCAGAGAGTACAGAGTTCCAACAGGTTCTATCCTTACATACCTCTCCGGCTTCCTCCACTCATGTAGTTCATCTCATACACACTCGCCGGTTACGGAGACTCTTGACTTGCCCTTCAGATAAGACTTGGTCTATTTGGTCATGGTTATGGTCATGACATAATTTTTAGAATAGATTTTCAATATTCCATTGTGGAACATGTGGATATTTATCTATCTATATCATCACGCCAGATGCCATGCAGGGTAGGCAGAGAGTACAGAGTTCTAACAGGTTCTATCCTTACATACCTCTCCGGCTTCCTCCACTCATGTAGTTCATCTCATACACACTTGCCGGTTACGGAGACTCTTGACTTGCCCTTCAGATAAGACTTGGTCTATTTGGTCATGGTAAGATAGTCTAGGTCTTGCCCAGTACCTACATCCTTCCACTTTCGCATTGTGTATCTGTTCTGTCATTCTTTCTTCTGACATTCTTTCTATATACCCGAACCAACGAATATTTATATAGATCCTAATTAGAGTTCCTAGTGGATTTAATTTATTTCATGTGAATTTTATTTATTATTATAAAAAATATACAAAACAACAAACTAAACACATGTAAATATGCATGCAATGATTGTCTTATATTTAATAAAGGTTAATAAGTAAGTATCTTGCTAGTTGATATGATTTCAAACATATTTCGACTCATACATAGGCATATTAACATGCATTTCCCTTGGTGAACTAACTAAATATGACCTACTTCATATAAACTATTTATATACATTTCTATTGGTACACTGCGTAATTTAGATAACTTTTTTTATAAATTAACTATTTGACTTATTACTTATCTAAATCACCAGTGATTTGTGGGTAAAGCCTCTTCCCTAATTGGCCAAATTATCCATTTACATTTTATACAAACATTTCATTGTGCAAAAAAGAATGCCTAACATTAGGTATGTAAAAATATACCTTTTTTCCACAGAATTATACATTACCTGTATACAAAACCAGTTTTTTTAACAGTGGAGAGCTAGGGACATACCAGAATTTATGTTTTTTTTTAATAATTCACAATTAAAACAATATAAAATCATTGACAATATTTTATATCTCTATCTATGCTATCAAACCAAATCACTTGTGGGAATATGCAGATGCAAATGACATCAATATAATTTATTAAGTAAAAATAAAATCACATTCCAAATTCAATTTTTATCAATTATGTCTCAATCTAGCTGTTAAACATTTATCAGTGAGTTCACTTACCTACTTATCTATATTTAATAATAGGTGTTATCAGATTTTTTCGATTAAAATACCTAGGGACTAGGTATGAAAATATACCATGCCAAGACTTCCTGAAAATACGCGAGTTATCATAAAGGAGGTAGATGGGTGGGTTTGTATTGTTAGTCATTGCACTAACAATAATGAAACACCCTCCAAGGGGGTTCCATAACACCCCGTTTCTTCGAAACATTACGCATATGGTGAAAGGGACAATCCCATTGGTTGCAACGTGCCCTAATTTAATAAATTGCCTTTGAACGTGTGCAAGGTCAATCGGAAATAGACTCTAATAATAGTTAAGATAAAAATAATCTCTAAACACTTCGTGTGTGGGGGGCATTAAACAACGCAACAAAAATCGATAATGTGTACGAAACGTTTATTTTTTTTCTCAATTAAACAAATGAATGATTCAGTTACACGTTTGTGCGGTCACTAATTACGATGTCATTCATAAAAATGTGTAATTACGATCGTAATCGACTAATCGATGAACCATAACGACCGCACGCCCGGACTATGTTTACAATGTAATATTATAAAAAATACACCCAGGGAGCAAATAGGAAGCCCGGTGGGGCAATAAATACTGCACGGACGTAAATAGATCGACGCGTGCATGATTAACGTTGTAATTATTTATTTGTTTTGCTAACGAAAGCTCTGGTGCGATGAACTTAAACATACCTCATTTTGAAGCTTTTATCCTTTGTCGTGACCAATCCGTATGCACTACTGCACAGCACGAAATAATTGTTCACTTATAAAATGCATATTTCCACTAACACAAACGGACATTTCCGTATTATCGACTGGCATACACGGCTGGGACACTTTTGGTAGCCATTTTTGTCAAAAAAACACTTTTACGTCCCGATTCCCGATTTAGTAAAGCTGTGAGCGAGATGACGCTAGCGCTGCACCGAGACAACGAATGAAATAAATGGATCATTGAACCGGGCGGTCGCAAATCCTATAGCATTGTTGTCCGAATCACACTATAGAACCTATATCGACTTCCGCTAAAAGCTTCTTTATTCGACGTCACCCATATATTCTCCGCGACCGAATGTTGCAGCTTTGATGTTCAATGCGCAAATCGGAACGGTAATTCACATTTTTCGTCCTTAATCGGTGGGACTTCCATACTTGGGCGGATAATATCCTATTCCCGGCGCTACCAATCACTTTCGAGACTATTGTTCTGAAATGATACTTATAATGCCATCTTACGTCTAGTGTTGGAACTATTTAAGTGATTGAGTCACCCTACCTGCGTATTCTTATTGCAACACAACTTTTTTGTTAATAGGTAATATATTATTTATATTACAATTCAAAAGGAACAGGTTGGCAAACCTCCATTTCTACACAAAATGCAATAAAATGTAAGAAAAGAGTTAAAATCTTGAGACAGAAATAATAATTCTTAAAACACAAAAAAATTACTAATATTTACTTGAGGTAGCACCAAACTGTTACTGCTAGTGATGATTGTATTCGGTTTAATGTCATTATTTATAATCGACTAATCTCTAGTGTTTAAATATTATATTATTTTTATCATATATACTAGACGGTGGTGATAGTCAGAAATGTGGTTTGAAAAATAGGGGCACAGTCGAATTAATTCGATCTAACCTAGTGAGATAGCGTCAAAATAATAAAATTTCCTAAAACAACCACAATATAAATATCTGAGGACATAAACAATTTCAAACTAATTTGTACATTTGCTAGCTACGTGTAGGTATACATGCATAAGTGCATCGAAACGCAGATGTTTCTTGTCCATTCGTTATTCGTTATCTAGTATGAATAATATATAGATGTGTTTTATAATATTGTAATTAGTAAAGAACCTATTCAGACTTAACACTCTCTGCCGGAGCAATAAGAGGTCTGTTACGATATCACTTATATTGTTCTACAAGCAATACAAAAAGGAATAAAAATAACCAAATTACCTATTTCACGAACACATACAGCACCTCTTTTCTATCTTTATTGTAGCTTCACGATCTTCTTGTCTGTAAAATGAGATTGTCCTATATATTTACGTTATTTGTCACAAACTCTATTTAACTTACCCCGCAAGGGCTTTAGCGTGATGATATAATATCTATTTAGAACTTATTTAATTCATTAGTTTAAATTAATCGAGTTGTGACCAAAATATTACCTACCTTTCAACTATTGGTATCGAACACTCAACTAACTTTTATAGTAAACTATCATGCTCAACCCTACGAATACAGTTGCAGCAATTTGACAAATGACAACAGAGTTCGGGAAAAAAGTCATCAGCCTGTTTTTCTTTTGATAAACAGTTCCTTTTTCGAAAACACAAAAATAATGGTGGGCGCAATGCCTGTTAACTTAATACCAAAATTTTGTAACGGTACCATGGACAGTCACAATGGTACTGACGAGAGCGAAATTCAAGTGCATATCGGTAGTCGCGTGAGGTGCAACGATGATTTTGGTACGGTGAAATATATTGGTGAAGTGCACGGATATAAAGGAATTTGGTACGGTGTGGAGTGGGATAACGCCGCGAGGGGTAAACACGATGGTTCTTTGGACGACGTGCAATATTTTAAAACGTCCAAACCTGGCGCTGGTTCGTTCATTCGTCCAAATAAAATAACTCCGTTTCGAACTTGTGCTGATGCTATAAGAAAGTATTACGGTGATCGAGAGGTAAGTCTTTTTTATAAATTGTTTATTCTCTCCTCTATCTTCTTGTTAAATGACAACCCAGGCAAAGGCAATGTCCGATACCGCCTACTCAAAAAAGTTTCAAAGTTGAGTAATGTTTGTGTTGTGTGGGCAGATTAAATTTGTTTTCATTTCATTTAAAATGTCAAGGTTGTTTACTTTTTATTATCTAAGCAGACTATTAAATCTTTTTTTGATAATGATAATCGGTTATGAAATTGAGATTCAAAACACAAGTTTTAATTGAAAGAACTATTTTGAAACACATATAAAATCACTAATTTTGATATTATCATTATTTGGACAGCCTTTTGGACTGTTTAAGGTGTATGGAATTGGTTCTATGCTTCTGTAGCATTTAATATGTATTCGGGGATAATGTGAAACTGTGTAACTAACACATACAAATTGTCTTAAATAAGGATGGCAAACTTTACAAGAGAATTAACGAACTAAATATTTACCTCTTAGATATTGAAAAATGTACATTGCTTACACTTGTAATATCTAAAAGTAGAAACTCATTCAAAAGAGGAAATAAATGTGCATTGCTTACCTTTTTAATGTCTAAAAATAGGTTTTTTCACATAAATAATATTTGTGTATCATGTTTGTGAATTAATAACTACAGTATATCTGCTTATAACTAACTACACTATAACTACAGTATATAAAAAATATATCAAAGGAAAATGAAGAAAACATCATACTAAGCAACCATCCTACAACACATAACTTTTATTTTTGTTAGTAATAGAGACAAAAATGACTACAAAATGGACATATTCATAGCACTTGTTACATTCTACAACTTAGCCAAATATAGGAACAATCACCTGACTAAATAAAATAACATTATTGTAATATACTTGTACTTTCCACATAAGAAATAAATACAATTTCTTAAAAATAGGTCATAGTAAATGATATATCAATAAGCGAAGTCAGTATATCCAAACTTTGTTGCATAGAAGTTATATGGAACCAAAGTTTGCACTGCAGTTACGTCATATTAAGTGGTTGGCCGATATTGGTAGAGTCATAATAAACAGATTCTACGGTAATTCTTCAGGATGAAACAGTGGCTGCTCACCGCAGAACTGTCATCAATGAGTGGAAGAGAGAGATGGGTGCTCCGTTCATTGAAATGGTCGGATTTGAGAAGATACATCAGAAACAGTTAGTATACCAAGATTGTGAATTTGATGACATTTCCTTTGCAATGATATTTATATTTCTTCCTTTTACAAAGTGTTATACACATGTAAAAGGGAGAAATATGTGACTGCCTCGTTGGTCTGGTGGCAAAGCGCATTGCTTTGTGATCACGAGGTCCTGGGTTCAAATCCTAGGTCGGACAAATGTAGTTTTTCTAACGAAAAATTCCCAGTATGAGTCCGGAGTTTGGAATTGTGCGCGGTATATGGCAATAGGCTCGCCCCCCCTATTACATGGGACCTAACATGGTTGGCAAAACGTGGGTGTATTCAGTACACCTCTGCCACCCTCTCTGGGGAATATAGGCGTGACGGTGTGTGTGTTATACACATTATAAAGTATGACAGTCATTAACCTAAAATCTTAAATTAGAAAATTTTTGGTTGACGTCAATTCAGATCCCTTGCGGCGAAGTAGAGAGTAAAGACTTCCAACAGGTTCTTTCCTTACAGACCCCTCTTGCTTCCTCAACTAACATGTGTGTTTGTTTCTTGTGTGTGTGTGTGTGTGTGAATGATCTACCCTGTTGGCCACTGGCCCTTTACAGCTTTACCAGACAAGTGGGCGAACGTGCAACCACTATGCTCGAGCCAGTAGGGCAAGAGGGCAACTAGCTCAAGGGCGCCTCAAGGAGGAACGGCCTCGGCTTGGGCAGTCCCTATTGGGGAGGGCGTATACTAGGTATCTCGCCGCGGTGCTCTGCACCGGCCGGCAGGCAAAGGGTCCTTCGACCTCGCCGGCGAGATTGGTGTCTTATCCTGTGTGTGGAATCTGTATCCGAAAGAAGGAATGTAAGGGCTTCAGGAGGGTTGGATAGTTTGTTTCATACTCACTAGCTGGTTACAGAGATTCTTGACTTCCGTTTCAGATAAGACATGGTCTATTTGGTAAGATAGTCCCCTGTACTTACATCATTCCACTTTCAAATTGTATATCTGTTTTGTTATTCATTCTTCCTACATTTTTTCTATATGCCAGTATCACTGGAGCATACTCTTTCTCATCTTTTTACCAATAATATTGTCACATTGATACTTTTGTTTTTACATTCTAGAAAGTTCGACCGTCTCCAAGAAGTGTGTGTGCACGACCAAAACGTAGCCAAACCAGGCGACGTGGCATCCCTCTGTCCCAACGTGCGAAGCCTCGACGTATCGCGGAACTTATTTTCCAATTGGCGTGAGGTGATCCAGCTGTCTGCTCAGCTGCCAGACCTTACAGAGTTGGATGTTAGGTATGTGGATAATAGAATTATTGATGGCAATCATCGATCAAATATAGGTAGATACACGTTCGCCGCTCGAAAAATGGCACCCCCTAAGACAGGCAAAAGTTGACGGTGCTAAAAACATAGAATAACAATAATCCAGAAGCCGCGTTCAGTCGTGATTGCACGCCGCGCGGTGAAGCTAAAAAATCAACAAACGTCCCGCACTCACCGCACTTCGCACCCGCATAATGTTGCTAGTTAAAAATAATTACCACTTTTTGGCAATGTTCAGTAATAGATTATAAAATCATTATTGTTTATTTCTAGCAGTAACATGTATCTTTATATATATATATTAACAAAGGAAATAGACGTAATTAAGAAGGTTCTTAAAATAAAACACGATTCCATTAGCAGTAAGTTAATAATGTTTATTTTTATATGTGTCGTTGCGTTACAATTACGAGGTTCTGAAATCGATTCTTAGGACGGAAAAAAATATATTATATTTAATATCCCTTTTGTTGAACCAGTTTTTTTATAATATTTTGGGTGTACGCGGTACACCTCTGCCACCGCCACGTGGCGAAATATGTTTTTAGTTTCTAACATCGTTGGCAAAATGTATGCTTATGATTCATCCGGCTTCATCATTATACTACTAGGAATAAAATTATATCCTGACTTTAACTATCTACTACTGCGTCAAACATATGAAAGCGTCATTCCATACAGCTTTTAGTAATTAAAAGTGGTAAAATTACTTTTGTCATCGTAACTAAGTAGATAAATCATTATGTAATAAGTAACTAAATTAATAAAAGTTAATACTATTACAACTAATATCGATAGTAAATAAAAGTAGGGAAAAATTACACTGTGGTATTGGCAACACAGACAAAATGGACGCGTCATTTTCGATGACAATTATAAACGGAACATTCAATTCAATATTTAAATAATACGATGTCCGATTGCGCTACTTACAAATGAAATGTAATCCCATCCTGTTTCTTTTTGAGCTTGACGGAATTGTTGCATATAGGAACGCCACAAGATGCCATAATTAAATTTAATTTGACACGCGTAGAGCACGTTGTTCCGCGCGACGGTCGCCGAGTGACTAATCGCGTAAACGTGTGACTACTTGCTTTGCAGGTACTAATTGTTGCTTCAACCCGATGCGTGCCCGCGGCTTCTAGATAATTATTATTCTAAGGCTAAAAATTAACAGGCTTCCGCTTTTTTGCAAATACAACTTGAGGTGACAGGAGTAAAGTCCAATATGCCCTAATTTATATTTATATCATAACTATAATTACTCATGTGGATTTTTTTAGTGTAACTTTTGAACAGGACTGTGTATCTTGTTATGATATATTGATGATGGCAATGGTCACTTATATCGAAAAAACATTAATCAAAATCTAAAACAAACTATTACTTAGTTAATTCTGAAATAAAGATTACTTACTAAAGAACACTGACGGATAGGTAATGGTTCGTTATAAATAACGGACCGTTGCCTTCAACAAGTCCTTACATTTCCTGGTTTAAGGCCTTGGTGGTCGGGTGTGAAATATCAGACATATGAGATCGTTTGTAACATGCAGCGAGTGTTTATGTGACGAACTATGGGAGTTAAGGAAGCGAGAGAGGTTTATAGGAATGGAACATGTTGGAAGTCTGTACCAGAGTTGGGCAAAAATTGATTGCGAAATTGCGGTTAAAATATTTCGGAGTTTATCGCGGTTTTTTTTGGTTCTGCCTACTGTTAGAGTGCTTTACAGCACCTAAGGAGGGACTAAGGTGTTTGACGTCCAAATAATATTAGCCCTGTTAAGAAACTGTCCCACCGTTGGGCACGGACCTCCTCACAGACCGAGAGGGTATAGGCTATAGTCCACCACGCTTGCCCTATGCGGATTGGCAAACTTCCCACACCTTCGAGAAAGTCAGGCATGCAGGTTTTCTCACGATGTTTTCCTTCGCCGTTAAAGCAAATGACGGGTTTGACCCGAGGTCTAACCACTAGGCTATCACTACTTACTAGGGTTTCACTACCACAAAAGTCATCGTTATTCCGGAGTAACTTAGGGGGATTAATTTTGGCGTGACGTCAAAGTCTAATAACAACCAATTAGTGAACGGCTGTAGTAGAAGTATTTTATTCTGTAATTTATTTTTATTTTGTATTTTGCGACTATTTTACAATGGAAAAACACTGTGTTGTGCCTAGGTGTAAAAATACAATAAGAAATGCACTCGATAGGTGCGGACATAAGGAGAATGTAGTGTAAAATCAGAAAAAAATACATGGTATCTCCATCAACTTGTTTATATTGCTGCGAAGATCACTTCAACGTAAGAATTAACTTAAATAATTTAAACTAAAATTTTGTTTTTGTGTATGTAAATCTACAACAAAAAATAACAATAAAACTAACTCAATAGCAAACATCCAACAAATATGCACTTGTTGACATTTGTATTGTAGCCTTTGACGTCATATTCGATCTGACCAATAGCGTGGCGTTCCCGCTACTTTGAATTTCCCACTCAATTTTTGTACTTTCAATAATTATTTTCTTTTTAAAAAAAAAAGTTATTAAAAAAATATTGGTATAGACATTATTCTAATGCGATAAAGTTTGTAAAAAAAAATATTTGACCCTTATTTGAATTACACGCATATTCCCTATTGCTTTTACTCTATAAGGTCTAGTGGCCAATAATACGCTTTGCATCGGTCGGACAAGTGTAGTTTTACTCTATCTGTCTGTCTGCAAGGTTTAACATAATAAACGCAAGATCTGAAAGTAATTGAATTGATTCCAACTATGTTTAATTTATATAACATTTTTTTGAATGTGAAGAAAACCAAAATTATTGTTTTTGAACGGGAAGAAACCAGAACGAATGCAAGGATTGTGGTTGGTAACGATGTGCTGGAGCAAGTGAATGAGTTTGTATATCTTGGACGCGCCTTCAGTAAGGATGGGAAATACACAGCTGATATAGAGAGAAGAGTGAATGCAGGGAATAGAGTGAATGGTGCGATGGAAAGGCTGGAAGCCGGCACTTAAGCTAAAAGGCGCAGCTGGCCATGCATAACGGAGTGCTTGTCCCAACGCTGTTATATGGCAGTGGGAGTTAGTTATGTAAGAAGGAGAACGAAAGCAGGATAAATGCGGTCGAAATGCGATCTCTGCGGACGATGTGCGGAGTCACGCTGACCGACCGTATTCGCAACAGCGTAGTAAGAAAGCAAGTAGGTATGAAAGATAGTATCGGTGTACAGATGACAAAGGGTATGCTCCGTTGGTTCGGGCATATAGAAAGAATGTCAGAAGAAAGAATGACAAAACAGATATACAATGTGAAAGTGGAAGGATGCAGGTACCGGGGAAGACCTAGACTATCTTACCATGACCAAATAGGCCGTGTCTTATCTGAAGGGCAAGTCAAGTCTCCGTAACCGGCGAGTGTGTATCAGACGAACTATGAGAGTGGAGAAAGCCAGAGAGGTATATAAGGAAAGAACCTGTTGGAACTCTGTACTCTCTGCCTGCCCCGCGAGGGAGCTGGCGTGATGATATAGATATAGATAGAACATTTTTTTATTCGCAAAAAATGATGTTACTCCCTTAGTGTGCTATTATAAACTAATTTTATCTTTGATTCAAAGCAATGCGGAGATTTTAAATGCATTTCTAAAACGTATTTCTTAAGTCGCTCACATACACGTACACGTTTCATTGTTAATTGGGGTCTAAAAGTGCGTAAAAATGGGGTTAAAAAAAATCATTTGGACAATTGTTATGAAATTTTTGAAGCAATTATCTAATCGGGGTGTCTGAGGTCTTGCGTTATTTATGGTACACTTTGTACGTCATCACGCCAGTTCCCTTGCGGGATAGGCAGAGAGTACAGAGTTCCAACAGTATATTTCCCTACAGACCTCTCTGGCTTCCTACACTCTCATAGTTCGTGTCATACACGCTCGCCGGTTATGGAGACTCTTGACTTGTGAAGTGTAGTTTTGTCTGGAATTGTGTCCGTTACATGGGACCTATCATTGTCGACCTAATTGGGCTTCTAAATTACATGTATTGTTCGCTTGTCGCGGGCGCTTTAACAAACCCATTCTTTTTGGCTGTTGCATACCAAACATTTTTTAAAATACCTTCTATTGGGCCAACATTCACTGCCGTAAGCCATAAGCGTAGGTATGAATACGCCATTGTGAAAAGTCAGTCGAGCCTTCGCTGAGACAGATTGACCACCACACCACGGTGCGCAAGGAAAATGTGCGTTGCGAGAAAGTAGACGTTATGGGAATGTGAACGTTATGGAACGTGGACGTTACGGGAATGTAGATATTATGGGAATGTGGACGTTATGAGAATAGAATAGAATAAAATAGATTTTTATTTTGCTGAAAACATGGTGTACAATAATTATTACGGTTTTAGTTATATAGAGATGATCTACATGTTTTACCATTGTCTGGCATGCAAAATTCATAGTATCATTAAATTTCTCAACTAAAATAACTATCTCTTTCTTGAAAATATTAATTTTAAATCGGCTCAGAAGTTGAGAATCTAGTGATACTACACACAAACATTATCAAAATGTATACACTAAGCCAAGTTATGTCATAATTAATTAAATAGCATCCGTATGTCTTTGTTATTAAAATTAGCTATCATGATTAATAAAGTCATAAAGTAGAATGCGAGAATTGATAAAATAATAATAATGTCATAATATAATTATTTAATACAATGTCAATAAAGAAATATTTAAAGTTAGATTTTATCTTCGAGGAATTCTGCTATGGTATAATATGCTTTGGTCTTTAGAAGTTTCAATAAATTATCTTTTAAAAAATGGGAATTATGTTCTCTCCAGGCTTTTGGCAGTTTATTATAAATTACTGGAGCCATGCAGAAAATGCTTTTTCGCATGAGCATGGTTTTTGAGCTGTGCAGGCAAACTGTACTATTATCACGTCTGTTCCTTTTTATGACATCCGCTAGACGTGGAAATAAGCTAGGATTGGAATGCACAAACATAGCAGTTTCGAAAATATATAACGAGGCAAGTGTTAGTAACTTGTACTTAATAAAATATGGCTTACAGCTATCTATCATATCTAAGCCGAACATTGTCCTGATACATCTCTTTTGGGCATTAAATACAATTTTTTGTGTCCGTTGAATTGCCCCAAAATATTATACCGTATCTAAGATTACTGGAAATTAAACCATGATATGCAGTAAGCAATGCGTCAATATTGAGTAGGGGAGCTAATTTATATAATGCATATGCGGAAGAACTTATCCTTTTTGTTAATAAGTCTATATGTGCTTTCCAGTTAAGTTTGCTATCTATAGTTACACCGAGAAATTTTGCATTATTGACTTCGTTAATATTTTGATTATTGTAGTGTATTCTAATATTAGCTGGTCTTGATATTCGTTGACTGAAGTGCATAACATTAGTTTTACTGTAGACATTAGAATGTAGACATTATGGGAATGTGGTCGTTATGGGAAGTAGACATTACGAGAAAGTGGACAATATGATAATGTAGTCATTTTAGGAAAGAAGTCATTTTGAGAAAGTGGTCATTCTGAGCCTTACCCGTGGGACTGTATCCAAACAAAAAAAAAAAACTTCCCTTGGCTTCCTTGTGCATAGTAGGTGGGTTCTACTATTTCCAAAAGGTATTCCATTTGTCACTAGTACCCGTCTTGCGCTTCGGTATAAATCATACCAGAGAAAGAAAAATGGAGGTCTTCACCGAAACTCATAGGAAGCTATAGTGCGACAAGGACATTGTGGCCCCTGGACCATTAACAGGTGGGACTGGATCACGGTCACTAATTAAAACAAGAACTCAAGTAAATTTTATAGCAAATGGCAACTCTGCGACTGTCATACTGCTACTACTACTATATCATCACGCCAGATCCCTTGCGAGGTAGGCAGAGAGTACAGAGTTCCAATAGGTTCTTACTTTACATACCTCTCTGGCTTCTTCCACTCTCATAGTTCGTCTCATACACGCTCGCTTTGAATGACTGTCATGTCACACATTTCACTTCATGCCAGCGTTAGTTCCGGTTTTGGCCGCGGGCCGAAAGATCCTTGTAGGACTGTTGTTTTAAGTTAATTAACACACCACACCGTCACGCCTATATTCTCCAGGCGGGGGTAGCAGAGGTGTACTGAGTACACCCACGTTTCGTCGACGATGATAGGATGTAATAGGGGGAGAGCCTATTGCCATATACCGGGCACGATTCCAGTCTCCGGACTCATACTGGAAAGTTTTCGTTAGAAAAACTACATTTGAAACTAGGGTACCTCGTGATCACAAAGCGATGCGCTTTGCCACTAGACCAACGAGGCAGTCAGTTTTAAGTTAATTAGACTAAAAATGTTCATCTCTCCCACAGCAAAAACCGCATGGCTATAGACATGCCAGAAGAAACTCTCACTCAACTCTCAATCAACTTCGCAAACCTCGAGAAACTCAACATATCCGTATGCGACTACGAATGGGCGGATCTCCTCTCTCTTTCCCACCTATGGCCTAAAATAAACGAGATAATTGCCGCCTATAACCGGATAAGAAAGATATCGCCACCTACTGTAACTCTACGGACACTGACAATTTTAAAGCTGGATGGGAATCCTCTAGAATCCTGGTACGAAGTCATGAACCTTGGGATGTTAAAGAACTTGAAAGTGTTAAGTTTGAACGACTGTCAGATCGAAGAGATAAGGTTCAATGACAACCCGAACGATAAGGTGGGCGTTTTTGAGAATTTGGAGGTCCTGTTTTTGAATAGGAATCGGATTAATGACGTAAGTGATTTTAACTTTATTACATCTTTTTTATTAATTTGTTTTCTTGTCTGTCTGTTTGTTCTATCTATCTATCTATATCATCACGCCAGCTCCCTCGCGGGGTAGGCAGAGAGTACAGCGTTCCAACAGGTTCTTTCCTTACATACCTCTCTGGCTTCCTCCACTCTCATAGTTCGACTCATACACACTCGCCGGTTACGGAGACTCTTGACTTGCCCTTCAGCTAAGACACGGTCTATTTGGTCATGGTAAGATAGTCTAGGTCTTCCCCGGCACCTACATCCTTCCACTTTCGCATTGTATATCTGTTTTGTCATTCTTTCTTCTGGCATCCTTTCTATATGCCCGAACCAACGAAGCATACCCTTTCTCATCTTTACACCGATACTATCTTTCATACCTACTCGCTTTCTTACTACGCTGTTGCGAATACGGTCGGTCAGCGTGACTCCGCACATCTTCCGCAGAGATCGCATTTCGACCGCATTTATCCTGCTTTCGTTCTCCTTCTTACATACCCAACTCTCACTGCCATATAACATATAACAGTCTGTCTGTTTGTTTATTTATATAATACTTTATGCACTCTGGGTACATAGGCGGACTTATTGCTTGAGGCATTTTCTGCCAGTCTACCTTAGGGTGATGCAGAAACAACTGAAGTAGGTGCAAAATCCAGAAGGTGGAGAGGAAAAAAACGGGAAGTTGCGAAAAGTAAATATGTATATACAAATCAATAACTACGCACATATTGACGGACGATTTAGCGCAATGGTTAATAGCTTAAGCCGCTCCGCCCACTGTGTCTAATAGTCGCGGGTTCGATTCCCGCACGGGACAAATCTTTGTTTGATCCACAATTATTTGTTCCGGTCTGGGTATTTGTGTATGTGAATTTTCATGTTTGTAAACGCACCCACGACACAGGAATAAATCCTAGTGTGAGCCTAACATAACATAAATCATAATCTAAAAATCTAATGATAACATAAATCATATAAAGCAAACCTACGAATAAATAAATATATACTCATCATACATAAGTTTGTCTAGTCGGTTTAAATTTTGCAATTGAGCTAGAATACTATAGTCTTGAAACTAAGATAATAGGTCAAAATTGGATACAATGTTAACTAATAAAATCACACGAGAATAATTATCAGAAAATTTGATAGAAAAACCTCAGTAATATTTATTTATTTTTATTTATTCTTTATTGTACACATATATACACATTGAATCATTACATAGGATATTTTATGTACAAAGGTGTGCTTAACTCAAAATTGAGTTTTCTTACAGCTAACCTGAGCGATAGAGAGATGAAAAGTAGAGAGGACAGTAACAAGTGTACAATGGAATAAAAGTATACATAAATACACAACACATTACATACACATATAAGTCAACAAAATAATAAAAATGAATATACCTATTTATCCCTACATAATATATATAAATAATTATATATAATAGTATATACATACATATATAAATATATGATTCATGATGTAATACTTTGTCCGACTTAAGATTCCAACCCAGGACCTCGTGATCACCATACACAATCATACCAACGAGGCAGTCATCCTTTTCTTGTAATTATCTATCTATATCATCACGCCAGATCCTTTGCGGGGTAGGCAGAGAGTACACGCTCGCCGGTAACGGAGACTCTTGACTTGTCCTTCAGATAAGACTCAGTCTATTTGGTCATGGTAAGATAGTCTAGGTCTTCCCCGGTACCTACATCCTTCCACTTTATCATTGTATATCTGTTTTGTCATTCTTTCTTCTGACATTCTTTCGGAACCAAAGAAGCATACCTTTTCTTGGAATAATAACATGTGATATCATTAACATTCCAGTGGCGATCACTAAGCGAACTGAACAAACTGCACCGACTGAAGAAACTCTACTTCCTCAAGAACCCGATACAGAACACAGAGGACTACGACACAGGATCGCAACTCGTCATCGCCAAGATCGGAACACTGCAGGTATGGGCTCTTTTATACCCAATTTACACACTGCTCACTTCCGCATGAAGTGTTAGAAAGTTAATCTTGTAAACGCGCCACTGCCGTGCCGGGCGCTCCCTTCGTTGGCGGTTTTTGGTGCGTAAGTCGAAAGACTGACAGGCCACGCGCATTTAGTGCGGCCGGCTTAGAAATCTTTTAAAGTCAGAACTTTAATCTTTTAAAAAAAATAACTTATAGATTAAAAAAAACTAAAGTAATATAAAAACACCGTCACGAATCTATACAAGATATATAAAAATTACTGAATATATTCCCCAAGCGGGGGTGGTAGAAGTGTACTGAGTACACTTAATTTTCGTCGGAGATTTTAGCTCCCATGTAATAGGAGGCGAGCAGACTCCAGACTGACACTTTATTATTATTATTAACCTCGTGATTAAAAAGCGATGCGCTTTGTCACTAGACCAACGAGGCAGTCAAGAAATATGTAAGGTACAAAAAAAATGTGATGATAGTGCATCAGAAAAATCATGGGAAAGCTAGTATAAAAATGGCCTTGGAAATATTTTTATGAAAAATTTGATGTCGGGAGTTTTTTGCAAACGTAAGAGAAACAGAGCGATGCTTGAAGTGCAAAGGGTGTATGTCAGGGATTCCCAAAGTGGTCCGACCGATATCGACCCCAAGGGGCCGATATCAGTTTCCCAGGGGTCGACATAAACGAAAACTGATTTTGGGGGTCGACGAGGACTAATATCGACCCCTATTAACACAAGTTCTTATTTGAAACTTTCAAGATACTGTATAAGTTGTGTTACGTATGCCAACTTATTATAAGAATGACTAATATTTTAATAGGAAGTATCATTGTTGTACTTCACTCACTTATCCAACCGCAAAATGTTAAATTGGTAAGTAATTTGACTATGGGGGTCTGAGGTATCAGTTCAGTTTGGAAAAGACCCCTCTTGCCCAAAATAGTAAATCCCTGGAGTATGTGAACCGTCGACGCTGCCGCTATACTGCTCACTACTTTTGGCGGGAAGTGGCGGCAGTTGCAGTGTATAATCCGGGTGTTAGATAGTACACTTATGATTAATCTATACTTAAGCACATAAGCACATTCATTGCATTGTTCTCTCATACTCAAAAAGAATTGTAATACTCTCATTTTTAAAAAGAGTAACTGTGGCGTTTCTTGCCCTTCTTCTCCACAGGAATGACTTTCCGAACGGGTGGTAGAGTCTTAAGTAATCAATAATTTTCTCTTTTTGACTATTCATAAGTGCATTTTGTTCTACATTAATAAAACACTTTTGATTTTGTTTTTGACATGCCGTTTCGGTTTCGGCAAGTCAGAGTTTAAGCCCAAAATCGGTTTCGGTAGAAGTCAGCCGAAACTAACGAGATGAGAGAGACTTGGGAATAGTGAAGTGTCCGACTAAACATTCGATTTCGGCGAAGCTAGTGTAGATTTTTTGTATATAAAGACTTCTAATAATTCAGCTAGCGTAAGCTCGATAAGTTCCCACAGCAAAAGGCCAATTCTCATAATTAAAAGTGTTCTAAATACAGTCTCAATGTCATAAATCACACAAATGGTATTGTCGTAAAAGTCGACATCGACCGAATCGCGATCGGACCGAAAGTTGAACAAAATGTTAACGGTATTCTGATAAAATTTTGTACTGACATAAACAACGAGTTTACAAAACAAACGTCAAATTAAAAAGATTTTAGTTAGATATTTTTTATTTAGGCTGTGGCAGCTGAGATTAATATGTAACCAATACATGATCAAGAATATATTTAAAATGAAATTGGACTTAGATGATACTGAAATCCGAGCGATACTTTAATACTAAATGTAAGTTAATTCATTAATTCCGTAATCGCGACAAGAAGCCAATTTTTATAATTTACTGTTATACTCTATTATTACTTGACATTGGCGAAATACACTGATAAAGTGTGGGCTATTAATTAAAATAAGAAGAAGTCAATTCATAATTAAATCTCAATTTAGTCAATATTCAGCGTAGCGGAATTATGCTTTTTATTAGTGTAATTAATTAATCCGTACTTATATGTGATATATGTAAATATGTGATATGAGGCGCTCGTAGCGCTGTGCGATACCGGTGTTCATAGGGATCACCAAGATTAAGCAGCGTTCGACTCGGTCGGCCTGAGATGGGTGACTGTTTGTGGCATTTTCATAATCGGACGTCTCTGTGCTTCGGAAAGCACGTCAAGCCGTTGGTCCCGGTTACCAATGTGGTAGTCGTGAAGCCGAGTTGGAAGCCTTATAGGCGGCTGGATAAGTTCCTCCAGCAGCTGGCCACAAACCTGCCTCCACCGCACCGCACTGGGTCCGCGTGGTAGAGTATGACCTAATCTCCCTCAAACAAAAACTCAAATCGTTTATTTTGCATAAACCCTGTTTTTTTTAACTTACTATTTTACCACCGGATTGGAACACGGCCTCCACTGAGAAGATCCTGCGAGAAACTCAGCGGGCATGTCTTTTTTGTTTAATTCTCCATTCATTTTTATTGTCACCATTTTTTATATAGATACAAACATTTTTTTATTATACAAAATAATTAATGCGATCCAGCGCTAGTGATGCCTTACGACTGAGATATAAGACTATTTTGAAATATATGTTGTAATGAAAAGCTAGAGGATTCTGGTTGGACCAGTCTCCACAAGCAGCACCCGTTCACGAGTACGACTACTTGAGCAGCCATCACCTCCCTCGACCATATTAGAGGGAAGATAGTGACCTGCACCAAATAGACACCGCAAGCATAGACATTTTAGTGCATGACCAATCCCAGACCACAGAGTGCAGTGAGTAAAAGTCTTCAAAAGGAGTAGTACTTCGAGCTCGTTTGGCACGACACGATCACCTCGATTTGAGAGAGAAAGCCTTTGCCCAGCAGTATAGGCTGATATTATTATAATGTGATATTATCATCAGCCAAAAGACACTGCAGAACAAAGGTCTACCCTAAGGTCGCCATGACGACCACGACCACCTTTTACCTGCGGCCTTCATCAGGTCGGCGGCCTGCCGAGCTTAGCCGAGTCTTCCCGAGCTTTTCGTCGGCTAATTGACCAAACCTTTAAGTTTGGTAATTCTGAAAGCTATATCGGTGACTTTCCTCCTGTGAATCTTTTTGTTTCTAATTCGATCTCGCAGGGAAACTCCGAGCATAGCTCTTTTCATTGCCCTTAAGGTGACCTTGAGCCTTCTTTCTTATTAGTCCATATGAATCCTACTATTAATAAACCGAGTCTTATCTGATGGAAAAGTCAAGTCTCCGTTTCCCCCCCGACCCCTGCCGCCACCGCCGGCCGCGACATGTTCTCACCGACCCCCCCGATGCTTTGTCATCCCTTCTTTCCGCTCAGAATACGGGCGACGACGACGACGTAGTAGTAGATCCCCTCCCATAGCCGGCGGTTGACCGGTGCACTTAGTAGTGCACCCGTCCCCCCGAGTATGTCGCCTCTTGCCCTTCTGGCTGGCTAGAGCGTAGTGGTTGCACGCTCGCCTTGAAGTCCGGTGAAGCTGTAAAGGCCTCGCGGCCAACAGCGTACATCATTCACACACACGAGTCTCCGTAACCGGCGAGCGTGTATGAGACGAACTATGAGAGTCGAGGAAGCCAGAGAGGTATGTAAGGAAAGAACCTGTTGGAACTCTGTACTCTCTGCCTACCCCGCAAGGGATCTGGCGTGAGGTTATAGATAGATAGAATCCTACTAATAACCCTCGTATCTGCCGCTACCGCCGTCCGCGGCATGTTCTCACCGACCCTCCAGATTCCTTGTCCGCCGGCCGGTGCAGAGCACCACGGCGAGACACCTAGTATACGCCCTCTCCCATAGCGACTGCCCAAGCCGAGGCCGTTCCTCCTTGAGGCCCCCTTGCCCTTCTGGCTCGAGCGTAGTGGTTGCACGCTCGCCCTCTGTGAGAGATCTTTTCTAAACACTGTGATTGTTAAAGCCGATTTATTTATAAAAAGTGATCTGCGCCGGGTTCGCATGAGTGAATTCAACGTATATCCTCTTGAATCACTCCGTCCACTGGTAAAAACTGTATGAAATTTCGTTCGGTAGTTATTGAGTTTATCGCGTTCAGACAGACAGACGCGTCGGGCACACTTTGTTTTATAATATGTAGTGACTTATGTTTGTTTTCAGGAACTAAACGGCTCGATAATAACACGGGAACTCCGTCGTGGGGCCGAGTATGATTACATGAAGAGATACGGCGGGGAATGGAAGCTCGCGCAGTCAGACCCATCCGCAGATATCGCCTTCCGAATGGACCACTGCAGATTCACTGAACTTGTTAATCGTAAGTAGAAAAGCATCGCAATTTCTCTGGAGAACTAATTTTAAACACGATCCAGATCTTCCTATACTAACTCCTAAATCGGACAGTGTGTAGCACAATCGTTATTAGGAATCGGAGATCCTATCGTCCTTGTTCTAAGCCCGAAATTGGAAAGTGTTAGAGAGAGAATGCTTCCTAAGTAGGATGTCCTACCAAAATGTTAGAAAAGGATGGTGCAGACTGCCTCGTTGGTCTGGTGGCAAAGCACAGCGCTTTGTGATCACGAGGTCCTGGGTTCAAATCCTAGGTCGGACAAATGTAGTTTTTCTAACGAAAAATTCCCAGTATGAGTCCGCAGTCTGGAATTGTGCCCGGTATATGGCAATAGGCTCGCTCCCTATTACATGGGACCTAACATCGTCGGCAAAACGTGGGTGTACTCAGTACACCTCTGCCACCCCCGCTTGAGGAATATAGGCGGTGTGGATCGTGTGGATCTATCTGGCGCTTTGTCACGATCATTGGACGCGATGTTTTCTTAAGCTACGAGTGATTCCTAATTTATATTCAGCCTTATTTATATTTTAAGTGGTTTTACTCATTACAACTCTGCCAAGACCGCTTGGGGAATAGGGGCGCGACGGTGTATAATATTATAAATTGAAAAAAAATATGTTTGTAACGAATAGACTCCAAAACTACTGGACCGATTTCATAAATTCTTTCACCATTAGAAAGCTACCTTATCCAGAAGTAACATAGGCTATATAACATAGACCCGGTAGGTGGCGTTGTTGTCGACCGGGCACGAAGTCGCGGGAAACTGCTAGTATACAATGTATTTATATTACAGTCGACTCTCGTTAATTCAAACCTGCGATAATTCGAACCTCTTTATAATTCAAAGTTATCATGAGTTCCCCAGAAAATCTCTTTATATTTCGAACTAAATCAATATAATTCTATGAACTTGGTAATTCGAACGAAAAAATCATCGCTACGGAACAAAACGACGCGTTAATTCGAACCGATGAGTTCGTCAAACACTAGATAATTCGTAAAGGATCAGATCCTCTTATAAACAAGTCCGAGTAATCCATCGAGTTGAGTATGTCTGAGCAGCAGCAATGTTCTTTGAAGCAAACCAATATAATAGATTTCTTTATTAATTAATTTACATTATGAATATGTACACTATGTACCTCTTAAATTTTGTCATTTGTTGTCATTGTTAAAGAATAGAAGTTAATTATTATTACATTATTAATTATCAACACTCAATAATTCAAAGTTTTATTTCTTTTTTCTCAAAAAATTCGAATCGTTTGATATTTCAAACACTCGATAATTCGTAATATTTTAAGAGTCCCTCGAGTTTCGTATTTACAGGAGTCGACTGTATTATGTATGTAAGACGAATTGAGATTGGAGGAAGACAGAGTGGTCTGTAAGGAAAGAACCTTTTGGGACTCTGTATTCTATGCCTACCCCGCAAGGGTATCAATCACGCCAGATGCGTGATGATATAGATAGGTTATGTAAAGTAAATGCACACAGTACACCTCTGCCATCCCCGCTCGGGGAATATAGGCGTGACGGTGTTATGTATTAATATTACGGTACCCCATCAACAATCTTTGGCATTGGGGTATTGTCATTTATATTATTCGTTGTGTTAAGAAAGTATGTAAATTTTCAGAATTTTTGGAAAGGTCCCTCTTCACCGCGAGCATGTTCGTGAAATGTATTAATTTAGTGGTTCGATTTTAAGTTCTTAAATTAAAAATAAACATTGTTATATTATAAGAAAGTGCTGTCCCACCGTTGGGCACGGGCCGCCTCTCAAACTGAGAGGGCTTAGGCCATAGTCCACCACGCTGGCCCAGTGCGGGTTGGCGAACTTCACACACCTTCCAGAAACTCTTAGGCATGCAGATTTCCTCACAATGTTTTCCTTCACCGTTAAAGCAAGTGATAATTAATGTTTAATACGCACATGCTTTCGAAAAGACAGAGGTGCGTGCCTGAGTTTGACCCGAGACCTCTGACTTTGCAGTCCAACGGTAGTCCAAACACTAGGCTATCACTGCTTGCATGTAATACATTAAAATTATTTTCCAGGATATGGCATTCCCGACGACAGTCTGCTTGTAAAACAGCCAAAAACAACGACTCTCACATCTCAACTCCTCGAAATTGTACTCACAGACAGAAACGGCAAATCGTTCAAAAAGAAATTCCCATCTACCATGTCCGTTCAAAAGCTGGTAACACTCGCGCAAAGACTCTTCACAAAGGCTGGCCACACGGGTATACCAACTCTACATCTTCTCGACGACCAAATGCAAGGAGCCGAAATATATCTTGACAATGTCATGAAAGATCTAGCGTATTTCTCAATTAAAAACGGAGACACAATTCTGGTCCGTTTCAGATAATTTATTTTCTAACACTGGCAACACAAAGCAAGATGGCTGTTGACTTTAATTGGCGCGCATTTTATAGTATTTAATTACGATCGTATTGTGCTTTGTAAATAACTTTGTCTAAATTGTACCTTTATTTATGACGAATGTTATTATTTTTCTCAGAATAAATGTTCAATTATGTATTTTTACTGTTTTGTTTTATTTATACTAGACAACATTCCCCATCACTAGACAACACTCTTTAAATTCATATAAAAACGCTTTTAAGACAGTATTGTTTGTAATCATACTTTGCCGTGAGATAGAGACATGGATATACGCAGCCTATAGCCGTCTCTTTTTACGGCAAGGTAAGATTACAATACTCCTGCTTAAGATAAATAATACATGAAATAAATCTCAGGTCACCCATGGTCAGTCCCTCCCGTGACCATGGGTTCTGCAAAGCACTTGAAACGTCGGGAACTTAAAAATCAAACATTAAACCGCTATAAAATCCGAAAAAATTGTTTTATTTCATGTGTAATATTCGCTTAAATCTAAGAACTCAGTGTAAATAATTTATAATAATCATAATAAAGTATTTATTTTCTCTTCACAAATGTTGAAAAGGAAAAAAATATAAGTTAACAAAATCTAATACAAGCATTTGTGATAGACTGGTGCCTGATGTAGGTATAAAATACCTGTGTTACAGGTCACCATAATTTGGTTTAATTGTTATCGTTTCATCGATAAAATCGTTTCATGTGGTATATTGCACTACAGTAATGTGTGAGGACCATTCACGGGCCAAAAAGCGATATAAGTAGCAAAGCAGACATAGGAAAATTTAAGCTTTATTGTTTTAAAATTAGAGTCAAGTCTCTGTAACCGATGAGCGTGTATAAGGAAGGCGAGCTATGAGAGGGTGGAGGAAGCCAGAGAGGTCCGTAAGAAAAGAATTCTTGGAAGTCTGTATTCTACCCAACCCGCAAGGGATCCTGCGTGATGACCGAGAGAGATGGATAGAAATTAGTTAATTAGTTCTGCGTCGAATAATCATGGTTCTTGACTTGCGCCACTATTATAGATAGATAGATTACTCTTTATTGTACACCAATACATTTACATAGAGAAAAAAAAATAAACAAAGGAGGTACGATTGGCGGTCCTATCGCTAATAGCGATCTCTTCCAGACAACCAAAACTGAAAGAAAAAAAGATACAAAAAATAGAGGGCAGTAGGTGGCGTACATTTATTAGTTAGTTTTATTTTAATAGGTACAGGTTCATATGCTTATAAATATATATGATACATAACAATATATAAATATAATAAAGATAGGTATAAAGAATATACTTATTAGAAAATAGTCGAATGAAAGTGGTCTTTTACCATTCTTTTAAAAATGGCCAATGACGGCGCGTCTTACTGATACAGGCAATGCATTCCATAGAGGAACAGCTTGGACTGAGAAGGATTTATCAAGAAATATCTTGAAATGCATTGGTGTTTCTAGTCTGAGATTTTACGACGACCTTAAGAACCTTAAATGTGACTCACGGAAGAACTCGAATCGTTTTTTGAGGTATAAAGGAGTATTAGGATCAAACAGAATGCTGCTCTGAATTATACTCGGCCAGCGATATAAGCATTCATAAATGAATGTTTGCGACTTGCGTGTCTTTGCAAATAATTAATTCAGAGCTTTAATAGTATTGAATACCATCGGTGTATTGACTCATTATCGCTCATAAACGTCATTAATTATGTACGAAACCTTGAGAATAATTGAATGAAAACTATATCAACTTCTCATTTCATTACTTAGAATAAAACATCTGTGACCTCTTCATTATTATGAAGACTTGTTTTAATAAACCTGTTGCCTTGAAGTAAACACGGCGATTATAAATCGATTTATTTACGTTTTGTTTTAGAAAAGAGACTAACGTTTGTGTAGAAATAAAAGTATATTTGTAAAATACAGTTAGTGCCAATGGTTAGTGCAAAAAGACGAACCAAAAGTGAATGAGATATTTTAAAACACGGAGTTCCTTCAAAGGACTAACTGTGATTGAACTGAAGGAAGTCCATTGAATTAGTTTATTTTATTAAAACTAGTAGATTTGAAAACGTGTGATAGTTTAACGCTAAAAATGAAATACGCCGTTGTGATACATAATTTCACATGCCTAAATTTTTAACGTGGTTAAAAAAAGTATTAATTTGATCAAAGAGAACAGCCCAATAAAATGATACTGGCCACATCAAACTCGATCGCTATTGGTAACCGTTGTGTCAACACAAGTTTTTTTGTTTACAAATGGCCACTGGCGACAAATTCAAAGTTTGTAACGCGTATTTGTGATAAAAAGTGATTTTTAGTGTTAATCTAGTTATATGTACGTTATAAACATGGGTAATTGTTTGCGTAGTGTTTTTAGGCGTCGAAATGTGCGTCGGCATATCGTTTTGATACTAATCGGTTTGGATAACGCGGGAAAAACAAAAACTGTTAACAATTTAGCTGGTGAAAAAGATGATAAGGTTTTGCCCACTGTTGGTTTTAAAGCAGTGAATTTGGTGCACAAAGACACCCCTGTGACGGTATACGATCTCGGTGGGGGGCCGCATTTTCGTCAAATATGGTCGCAATATTACAGCGAGGTTCATGGTATAATTTTTGTTATCGATTCGAGTGATTTTTCACGGTTGGACGAGTGCAGAGCGGTGCTCGAAGAGGTCTTATCGCACGACAAAATATCAGGTGGGTTTTAGTTATAATATTTGGATAGGATCGCCATGGCAACTGGGACGTACCGGATTACGGGATTTGTGAATACTGAACTCAATACTTTAATAAATGAGAGAAAATTAAAGATTAAGGTTCCGTTTGGGATTCCTTTGGCTATCGAACGTGGGTACACACACCTTCATTACGTTTTGGAAGTTCGCTGTGATCATTAGGTAAACTCAAACTCAAATAACTTATTTTTTATAAGCCCTGCGGGGGCGCTTACTAATAGTCAATTTAGGTTTTTTTTAAAATCTAATTTAAATACAAGTCTACCACCGGATCGGAACGCGGCCTCCACTGAGAAGATCCGGCGAAGAAACTCAGCGGGCTTGTCTTTTTTTATTTAATTCTCTTTCTCTTTTTTCCTTTCATTTCTTTTTATCATATTGTGGGGTTACAATTAAATAGCTTACAATCTAGCTCCATTGTGATGCCGTACGACCGAGATATGAGACTAATTAAGTTATTTATAAAGAGTGTTTGAAGGATTCCTTTAAGGTATAGGAACGTACCCATACGTGACTCATTTTTATTGCAATTTTTTACCTCGGTGACCACCCGTAGTATGTGCCAAGCCCCCCCTCTAGTTTTCATGTAGTGTTTCATGTATACGGTTTTCAATCATTTTTTTAAACAAAAAAAATAAATTGGCTTAATTTGCCTCGAGAAAGCACTACGTCACGATAACCTAAGCTCCCCCCCCCCCCCCCCCCTTTAGACCAAGCGTGGTAGAAGAGGTTTTGAAGACCTCCCTCCCCTCTGAACGCGTCACGTTGTATGGGTACGCTCACTATGTAGGTAGCCATTCGTGTTAACTAGGTTAACACGAATGGGTAGTACAAGTAGGTACATTACACTAGGGGGGGCACAGAACACTCATACTCGGGGAGGGAGGATGCAAAAATTATCAACGCCGGATAAAGAATTACATAAAAACATGTGGGTCGCACAAAGATTTGCCCTTGCGGGATCGAACTCGTGACTACACGATCGAGTAACCAGAGCGGTTTAAGCTTTTATCCACTGTCCAGTGGGTAAAGGCTTTAACCGTTATCAACTCATTCGCAAAATAAATTAAAAGAACCCATCAAGTGAGATTCGCGTTTGCGCGATAGAGTTACCACATAAATGATCGCAGATTGAGTTTTAGCACTTCCTGACTAGTGAAAATCATATAAGGTAGTATAAAAAAATCTTGGAGTTTTCTTTCATAACACTTTGTCGCGGAGACCGCAGGTTACTAAGGTTAGTAGAAAAATCCTTGGCTTCGGGAGCTTCTCTTAGACGTCTGCGAAATTTCTTGCCTATTTGCACCAAAATTGCGCTTGCTCAATCCCTTCTGTTGCCCATCCTTGACTATGCTGATACTTGTTACCTCGACTTCTTAATAACCCGCGGAGCTTCTTAATAAATTGGAATGGCTTCAAAATTTCTGCATTCGGTTTATTTTCGGCTTACGCAAGTATGTCCACGTGTCCAAATTTCGTTCGCAACTTAAATGGCTCTCTGTCCATCGTCGTAGAGACGTACATGTCCTTTCTCTACTTTACACCGTCTTATTTAACCCGTTCACTCCTATGTATCTTAAGCAACGTTTCTGCTTTCTCGCTTCCACTAAGTCTCGTGACCTTCGTTCTTCTGATACACTTCGCCTTACAATTCCTTCCCATTCTAACTTCTTCACTAATTCTTTCACTGTTCAGAGTATTCGTGTCTGGATCGGTTTACCTGAGCCCATAAGACGCGCTAAGTCTTTGGATATATTCAAGCGTGACATGAAAGCACATTTTCTTCAAATTTAATTTAATACTTCTAGTTTCCTAGTTTTCCTCTGTAATTTCTACTTCGCTCCTATTTCACTCGTTTCGTTTCTTAACTCTTATACTTATTCTCTCATTTATTTATATTACGTATAATAGGTCAATTTGGCTTATTTTATGAATATCGTTTGAAATGTGTATTATTATTATTTTAGTTAAAATTCTATTAGATTGTTGCACTCTACCCATTTTTATTGTAAGTATCTCTGTCCTCTACCTGAAGGTTGCCTGGAAGAAATCGCTTTAAGCAATAAGGCCGCCTTACCGTACCGATAACTATGTCCAATACTTTTCTTTCTTTATGTATTTTTTTGTGTGCATTAATGTATATTGTATTGTAGTATATTCTAATCATATCAAAGCGATTGGGTAAAAGGTGAAGAAATGGGTTACAGTGGATGTTAAAATTACATTGGTCGTACGCTATATTCTGCCTTTAAACATTCAAATATCATTAGGAATAATCCAAGAACTTAAAGTACCTAACAATTAAGAAAACATAATAATTGTATCGGACGTTTATAAATTATTTAATTAAAAGTACTAATACTTCTGCTCCACCTGTAATGCCTTATTTAGAGGTCTAAACGAGAAGGACTGCATTTGCAGTTGGGATGCAGTGTTTGCGCAGTTGACATAACTGCATCAGCGTTATTATGACATTGAAAAAAATTGATTGGAGTAACACATTTTTAAAATCCAAATCAGTAAATCATATGGTGTCACCTTTTTATAAGTTATTAAGAGGTGTCATAAGAGACCATGCACCAATACGCAAACGACATTGTTCTGAGTTTCCACGGTGGTTTAACTGTTAACTCATAAGGCTATTGGCTGAACAAAATAAGATTCGATCAAAATATCGAAAATACAAATACCCCCGCGACAAAATAAAACACGAGATACTTAGAGACCGCTGTCATAAACTTAAAAAAAAATGCTATAACGACTATCGTATAGAAATGAATATAGCCCAAAATCCGAATTCGCTATGGAGATATGTCGGGGATAAACGTGGAGATCATGTCCAAGGAATCATGCATTATGATAACTCGTTTGGCGAAAATGGTAGTGATATAGCCAATCTCTTTGCAAATCACTTTTCTTCCGTTTATAGTAATAACGCATTAAATCAACTATACTGTACCGTTCCTATTTCATTGCACAAGTCTCTATGCGGGATCAGATTTACCGAGCGGGAGGTAATGAAAAAAATAATCAATTAGACGTCAGGAAGGGTGCCGCTCCAGATGCTATTCCTCCGGTATTTATAAAACGATGTGGTTCTATTCTCGCCTTGCCACTTTCTTTTATTATCAATCGATCCCTTGGTGATGGTGTATTTCCTGATGAGTGGAAAAAAGCCCGAATAGTACCAATCTTTAAAAAACGTGATTTCAAGAACTACCGACCTATATCAATCCTCTCTTGTTTCTCAAAGCTATGTGAATCTCCTATTTTTACACTTTATATCAATAATTCTATCACACATGCCCAACACGGGTTCAGGTCTGGTCGTTCTATTCATACCAATCTCGCCACATTTGTGTCAGATTTATCCGTAGAAATCGATAAGGGTAAACAAATTGATGCAATATATACAGACTTTTCTCACGCTTTTGATATGGTTAATAACAATTTACTGTTAAAAAAACTTGAGGCGCATGAAATTCATGGTAATTTTTTGAATTGGTTCTAGTCCTATCTCAATAAAAGACCGCAATATGTTGCAGTAAAAGCATATGAGTTTAGAGTTTACTAAGCTGAATCCGCCGTGCCTCAAGGATCGCATCTAGGACCAATACTATTTTCTATGTTCATTAATGACATTACAGACCATATTAGACATTCTAAATTCACATTATTTACTGACGACCTCAAAATACATAAGATAATCAACTCCCTATCGGAGGCGCAACTTTTGCAAAGTGATCTTAACAGGATTGGAGACTGGTGTTATATGAATGGCATGATCCTCAATGCATGAAAGTGTTATCATATAAAATATACAAGGCAGAAGCAACCTACGCCCTCAAAGTATACTATAAGAGGAATGGTCCTGCAAAAAGTAAGCGAGATGAGAGACTTGGGCGTAACTTTGAATTGTAAGTTGCATTTCTGGTCTCACGTAAATGGGATTGTAAAAACAGCAGCTCAGATGATCAGGTTCATTAAGAGAAACACAAAAGAATTTCGTCAGCCTCAAACAAAAATTTTGCTTTAAGACGCTTTGGCACGCTGTCATGTTAAATATGTGTAACCCTTCTACGCAATCCCTCCCTCTAACGCAATACAGTCGCAAAGCATAGAAACAATCCAGCGCACATTCACAAGACATTTAGCTTATCCATCTTCAGGCATTTCTCATAGGGCTCCATATGATGAAAGATTTAATTTTTTTAAATTAGTATCTCTCCATGATCGCCGTATAAAACACGATTTGTTGTTCCTACACAAAATCATACATGGCAGCGTGGATTATCAGTTACAACAATATATAAAACTTGCGGTACCGAGCAGAATTCCTAGATATCCCATCACAAAAATATTTCATATTCCTGCCCATAGAACCATCATAGGCCGACGATCCCCCTTAACAAGAATATGTTGTCAGTATAACACTATTTGCGGCGGCACAGAAAAAAAATCTTTTTGACATTTTCCATCACACCATTGACAATTTTAAAAACAAATTATCGAAATATTTTAATCCTTTATAAACTCTAAAACCTTTTTTCCTGCTCAATAATTTACCTCGCTAATTATAATTAAATTAAATCCATGTAATACTCATTAATAATTATTAATTTCCTATTCGTAAATATAAAATTATAAATATGTAATTATCATAAAACTAAAATGTTCTTTCTCACCTGTACCAATATACCACCTGTACCTACATACTATTCTTGTAAATGCTGTGTACGTCTGTTATTGATATGCATATGAGACTATATTGTTAACATATATATATATATATATATATATATATATATATATATGACAATAGTGTTATAATATGTATATTGCTGATTGATAAATTTATATACCACAACCATTTTTAACTTTTACCATGGCTCTGCTGATAAGGGATTTTAATTATTCACAGTGGCGTTATCAATGATTAATGGCTTACACAGCATAGTAGTTACGATGTACATACAAAATCACACACGTGTATATACATATGCAAGTCATGACACGGATTTTGTCAAAATTTTGTAGCTGCACTAGTTGACAGTCCTATTATCCTTGTTTGCGTGTGTGAATGATGTACACTGTTGGCCGCGGGTACCTTTACAGCCTCACCTGCCAAGTGAACGAGCGTGTAACAACTACGGTCCAGTCGGAAGGGCAAGGGGGCAACTGGCTCAAGGGCGCATCAAGGAGGAACGGCCTCGGCTTGGGCTGTCGCTATAGGGGAGGGTATATTAAATTGTTCTCCCGATGCCCTTACTTCGCTTCTCTCAAATACAGATACCGCACACAGGATTAGACACCAATCTCGTCTGGCGTGGTCGAAAAATCCCTTGCCTGCCGGTCGGTGCAGAGCACCACGGCGAGACACCTAGTATACGCCTCTCCCATAGCGACTACCCAAGCTGTAGAGCCAACAGCGCAGATTACTCACGCACCATAAAACAAGTGTCTCGCTATGGTGCTCTGCACCGGCCGGCGGGATTCGCCGAGCTCGCCGGCAAGGTCGGTGTCTGATCCTGTGTGCGGTATCTGTATCCATATTCAGAGATTTAGAGTGTATTTTGGCGCAGGCGTTAACAATAACGATAACGCAAGTCCGCGAACTACGCATGAAATTAAGCAGTTTATTTCCATTACCCTACGCTCGCACGAGCGCTTTTTCAACGCGCGTTAATCAAGCGCTAGAATGGGATAAACAGCTAAAAACAAAATAAAGCTTATACTATTTGTTTAGGTCAAATCTTGCAATCTGAAAAGGAATCATTTTCTCCTATGGAGTTGAAATTTGACATGTTGGTTCAGTTCTGATGAAAATGCATTTTTATGATAAGCATGGCCTGATTCTAAACCCAGGATGGGCTTTAGACTAAATAACTCCTCAACGGCCAACAACACACGCACAAAATTTTGTATTTACATTTAATTATGATTATCCGCTTTAAATTGCACCATGACATGACTGGATAAATGCTGTTTTCAAAAATGTTTTTCACCATTAATTTATTCTGAAATGCGCTTATAGCGCTTCAGCACAACGCGTTAAGGAATCGCTCGTGCCAACCAGGGGTTAGGGTTGTGTGTTTGTGTATGTAAGCAAAACTAGGCATGTATGCTGTAATACCCTTGTATAAAAGTATTCGATTTTGTGTGTGTGAATGATCTACGTTGTTCGCCGCGAGGCCTTTACAGCTTTACCGGACAAGAGGGCGAACGTGCAACCACTACTCTCAAGCCACAAGGGCAAGGGGGCAACTAGCTCAAGGGCGCCTCAAGGAGGAACGGCCTCGGCTTGGGCAGTCGCTATGGGGGAGGGCATATACTAGGTGTCTCACCGTGGTGCTCTGCACCGGCCGGCGGGCAAGGGATTCTTCGACCTCGATAAGTAGTCAAGGTGTTTGCCCTTTTGAAACAATACGTGATTACATTTGTAAGGATGTCACGAATGCCGTGTATCGAATCATATTAGAGGTCATTCGAGCACGTTAGTCACATAAATTAGTCATACTGATATGCTTACTAAACAAGGTAATTGAGCTAAGTTAGTTCGTATGAGTATATGGAGTGGCCAGGCCTAATGATGTTGGCAAGAATAAGTAGCAGTGTGGTACGTTGACCACTTACCAAATAACGTGGTGTGGGCAGGCCTCCCACAAGGTAGACTAATCATCTGATGAGAGCCTTGCTAAAAGTTTTGGCCTTCGTCCTGCAGTTAATGTCCGTCCGAAAATTGGGCTTCGGCTTTGGATTCAGCCAGAAATAAAATTTTGGCGTTGGCCAAAATTAAGAGACAGCTGCTTAATTATGACGATGTGAACAACGCAATGTCTAAGGTTGTTCATTGGTTCAACATTAAATAATCTTCTCCTTAATGAGAAGAAAAGAAAATGTATTAAATTCACAACGCCTAATGTAAGACAGGTAGCAACCAATGCACAAATAAATGGCGTGGATTTAGACCTTGTAGAGTCAACTGTTTTTCTAGGTATCACTTTTGATGCCAGATTACAATGGGGCATACATGGGGGATATTGAACAATTGTCTGGTAGGTTAAGCTCAGCGGCATATATTATTAACTGATATTAGAACAGCTAGACTTGTTTATTTCGCTTATTTTCATAGTATTATGTCATATGGCATACTGCTATGGGGATGCTCTGCAGAACTAAATACCATCTTCGTTCTGCAGAAAAGGGCAGTTCGAGCAATTTACAATTTGGCCCCGAGAGCTTCCTTTAATGAAAAAATTAAGGAAATAAATATTCTAACTGTTACTCACAATTTATGTATCAAAATCTTCTATATGTTAAAAAGAATATCTGTAGCTTTGAAAAATAGAGCGACATTCATCATGTTAATACACGGAACAAAGTGTACATTCTACTCGTCTCCACAGAATTAGTAATTCTTTCATGGGGCAATGTATACGCTTCTACAACAAATTACCCATAGATATCCGAAACATGCCTATCAATAAATTTAAAAAGGTAATCAAAACTAGACTGTGTACGAAAAGGCAATGGTCTGCGCAAACTAATTGCGATCTGTGAGCAGTACGCGGAGACCCATGGCCTTAAGTATAATGCAATGAAAAGCGAGTTAATGGTGTTTAAAGCCCGTAACAAAACATACGACAGCCTGCCACCAGTCACTCTGAAGGGTACACCACTTAAAAAAGTCTCGCAATTTAAATATTTGGGGCACTGGATCTCGGAGTCACTGCATGATGACATAGACGTAGAGAGGGAACGCAGAGCATTATCAGTTAGAAGTAACATGTTGGCTCGTAGGTTTGCACGGTGTAGCAACGAAGTTAAGATAACATTGTTCAGGGCTTACTGTCAGACGTTCTACACGTGCAGCCTGTGGGTCAGACACTCACAGAAGAGTCTGGATGCTCTGCGAGTCCAATATAATAATGCGTTTAGGAGTGTGTTGGGGCTGCCCCGATTCTGTAGTGCATCGGGGATGTTCGCGAAGGCCAGAGTAGATGGTTTTCATGCCATCCTGCGTAAGAGGGCCGCATCCACGATGTCGCGAATGAGGGGCAGCGCCAATACTCTCCTAAGCATACTGGCTAATCGGCTGGCTGGCCCATTTATTCGGCACTGGATAAGTATTCATAATTCATACATGTCCAGTGCCAAATAAACAAAATAAAATCTAGATATAAGTACTAACATAGTCTGTAAGAAGATTGTTACTAACAAATTATGGATTTTTTATCTGAAAATAAAAATTATTATTATTATTATTATTACAAAATTTCGGATTATCTTGACGATAAAACAGATTGGGTTTGAGCAGCTCCTCAATCAGCAAAATTAAACAATGCTGTACAATACAATTCTGAAAAAAAAAAGATTATCAGAAAGTCCAAACAAATTAAGTTAAAAGACTAGCCCGCTGAGTTTCTCGCCGGATCTCCTCAGTGAAGGCGGCGTTCCGATCCGGTGGTATATGTAAAAAATGTAATAATTTTGACGTTTGTAAGTGCTTATGTATTGGTCTAAACAAATAAATTATTTTTGACTTTGAATGGGCAGAAGTATTGGCCGAAGCCGAGGGTTCCAGCAAGCACCAAAATTGAACGAACTATTGCGATTTACACCTTATGAATGCTTTTAAGTCAATAAATATTATAAATATTAATGTTTTAGTGTTATTATTTTTAAACAGTTGTAGGTTATCTTAATGATCTCGTTAAGTTAATACAGTCAACATAACTTTTTAATGATTTAGTCAATTGTAAATCACATCAAAAGTTGGTGGAATTCCCATGGTAACGGGGAGGACCTTACCGTGATCCTGCAAAGCATTCGAAACGTCGGGAACTTAAAAATCAAAAATAAACCGCGATAAAATGCGAAAAAAATTAGATTTATTTCTATCTATCTATAACCTCACGCCAGATCCCTTGCGGGGTAGGCAGAGAGTACAGAGTTCCAACAGGTTCTTTCCTTACATACCTCTCTGGCTTCCTCGACTCTCATAGTTCGTCTCATACACGCTCGCCGGTTACGGAGACTCTTGACTTTTCCATCAGATAAGACTCGGTTTATTTGGTCGTGGTAAGATAGTCTAGGTCTTTCCCAGTACCTGCATCCTTCCACTTTCACATTGTATATCTGTTTTGTCATTCTTTCCTCTGGCATTCTTTCTATATGCCCGAACCAACGGAGCATGCCCTTTCTCATCTTTACACCGATACTATCTTTCATACCTACTCGCTGTCTTACTATGCTGTTGCTAATGCGGTCGGTCAGCTTCACTCCGCACATCTTCCGCAGAGCTCGCATTTCTACCGCATTTATCCTACTTTCATTCTCCTTCTTACATACCCAGCTCTCGCTACCATATAACAGCGTTGGGACAAGAACTCCGTTATGTATGGCCAGCTGCGCCTTATGGCTTAAGTGCCGGCTCCCGCATAGCTTTCCCATCGCACCATTCACTCTGTTCCCTGCACTCACTCTTCTCTATGTCAGCGGTGTATTTCCCATCCTTACTGAAGGCGCATCCAAGCTATACAAACTCATTCACTTGCTCCAGCACATCGTTACCAACCACAATCCTTACATTCGTTCTGGTTTCTTCCCTTTCAAAACCATAATCTTGGTTTTCTTTACATTCAAGTGTAAGCCATTGATCATGCAGTCATCTTTCATAACTGTGACTAGTGGTTGCAGATCAGTGGCTGTTGGCGCTATTAAAACCGCGTCATCTGCATAAAGTAGATGGTTTACCACTAAGTCACCCATTTGAAGACTTTTGTCCGGATATATTATAAACAGTCTAGCGGACAACACGCAACCCTGCTTGACGCCGATTTTAACGTCAAACCAGGGTGACCTGTTACCACCCACCCGTACGCATGCCTTGCAGTCCACATAAGTGGACTGGACGGCTCGCAACAGAGTGCCATCTATACCATACTCTGGCAAAATGTCCCAAAGTCTCTTTCGCACAACTCTGTCAAATGCCTTCTCCAGATCTACAAAACCGCAGAAAACCTTCCGGCCCACTGCCAGATGCTTCTCTACGATGTTGCGGAGTGAGAAGACTTGATCCGAACATCCTCTTCCAGACCTGAAACCCCCTTGTGCCTCGCACAACATTCCATCGGACTTCTTAGATTTATTTCATGTGTAATATTCGCATAAATCTAAGAACTCAGTTTCTTAGAGTTATTAAACCTTCGGCTACGGCTGAAGGTATTGGTGATGGCCTATTAATCGGCTCCGGTCAAAAAACGACCTTCGGGCGGGCACTATCTGCAGTGGACGTCTTCTAACTCATGATTATGTTTTGGCCGCTCTCTTAATGTCAAATGTTCAAGCAGGGATTACAATATCAATGTCTGTCAATCACTGGGAGTGCAACAATTTTCCAACACAATCTTGGGCGTGACCCAATTGCATTGCACAGAGAAATATGCCACTTTCTCGCTAAAGTGTTATTGCTTTGGCAGGGAAACCGGTGCTGGTCTTAGCCAATAAACAGGACAAGTCTGGAGCCCTTGACGATATCGATGTGGTCGAGAAACTGAATATAGAGCCCTTGGTTAACAAGTGAGTATTGTGGAACAGAAACCAGCTGTACGAGAGGCGTTCAACTGTGGGACTGGTGATTTTAACGATCACTATAGTGATGCAGCGTTTAGTTCGTTCAGACTGATATAGATACCGTAGATACTTTTAGATGTGCAGGTAGGTAAGTGTCGACAGAAACGGCCGCTAATGGTCTCTCCATTTGTGGCGGTTTTCGTCTTTCCGAAAATGGGAATTAATCGGTTAAAGTCCCAGAAGCTGAGATACTTAAAAGGTTTTAGGGGGTCACGAACTTGCCTCTAATCCGCTCTAAGTAAGTAGGTGCTCGTAATGGGGTATGACCTATCCCTCTCACCTCGTTTTCTGAATGAAACCTTTTGCGTGTAAAGTGATATAGAGTTATACGACGTGATCCGTCCAAACACGCCATATTTACTAAATTGTATTTTATGTAGGACAACACATTAGCAGTAAAATGTATAACATAATATCTTTATGCTTTAGATACCGATGCCCAACACTAGTTGAGTCGTACAGCGCAGAAACCGATAAAAAAACGAAAAAACCTAAAATCGATCCCGGCCTCCGCAAAGGCTACCATTGGCTCCTGAACTACATAATACGTCGATACGGCGACATCAACCTACGCGTCCAGACCGACATCCACGCAGACTTGGAAAGACGCAAACGAATGTTAAACAAAGGTTCCAACACCGCATCTCAGAGCTTCACAGCAGTTAGCGATGATATAGCAACACAAACCGGCTTCGAAAACCCCAACTTCGATCTAGATAAGTCGACTAAAATCGATGTTGAAGACCTACATCACGGATTGATAGTCGTTAAACCGATTACGCATAATCCTAATAGTGTAGACTCGACTATAACGATAGAAAGTGCGGAATCTGTTGCTAGTAAGCCTAAATTGTCTCCGCTGTTTGGAAGAGCTAGTAACTCTACGGTGGAGACGGTTAGAATAGAGTTGGAGCCAAGAAGTGAGTTCAGAAAGTTGTCCCCCATTGTGAGGAATAAGAGTGGTGCGAATCAGCATATTGATTTTATAAATCGACCGCAATCGAGTCCGAGTTTCAAGAAACAGATTAAGGTAAATAATAAATATCAATTCTCATGGAGCTGGCGATCACGAGGTCCTGGACTCGAATTGTAGGTCGGTTAATATGTTATTGTGGTTTTTCTGTCGACAATATTTTCAGTGCTTTTCAGCTTATAGGTACATGTATATTATACACGGTTTTTCAATTAATTAGATTGTTGTTGTATTCTTAACGTTTCTCACGACTCTTTCGGAGATATCCTTATGATACAATCCTTATGATATATTTTACGTGCATACTGTCATTTATGTTTCTTATTATTTTATCTTGTTGTTGGCTTATCGGACCGAGGAGACCTCAAGCGTAATTCGATCCGATGGGGTCTTTTGTGCTGTCTTTGCCCTATTGCTCTTACGTACCTGAAGAACCAAATACTCCCTGTACCAGGCTGTAGATTCCAGCAAGGGGGAAGAGCCGAAGTTCCTCTGGATTTGGATAGGCCATTCCCAGTAGCTTCATTCGCCGCGCCGCCAAAGCGTCGCAGTTGCAGAGGACGTGCTTCCTGGTTTCAGTCTCTGTACCACAGTTCCTGCCTACCACGTCGCTGCAGAGGTTTATCTTGTGTAGATGTTCTTTTGTGCCTTAGTGGCCTGTATATGCTCCAATTAGTTGCCTTATTTGCAGTCTTCTGTGTCTTAGTAGTCTCTTGCTGTCGCTGTCACACCATGTGGAGAAAAATTCCTTGGGAGTGTCTTATCGTCATTTATGTTACCTATTGCCATTTTGTCCACTACATGCCTACCGCAGGTTTCGTTAGTATTTTGGTCACATTGCTAGGAAAAACAGTGACAACTGGACACTGATAAAATTGAAGGCAAGCGACCACGAGGAAAAGCCCAACACGTTGGACGGATCAGATTCGCACAACTCTTGATACCACGGTTCACGATGCTCTTCACTTGGCTGCAGATTAAAATATATGTCGACTCATCATCCGTAGAAAACTGTTCCCAATATATGACAACGACCCTCAGTAATGAGGAAACTGATGCAAGGAGGAAGATTGCCATTTTACTATGGAAAATTCCACACTCCGAGCTGATATTGGGAATTTTTAGATGTAAAAATTACACTTCGTTCGACCAATTCGAAACAACACCTCGTGATCGATACGCCCATGATTCGCTACTGGACCAACAGGATAGTTTTTGTGTGCTATGATCTTTTCGGTGTATTCCAATTTACTCTTAAGATTTTTTTACTAGTAGAACATATTGGCTTACATTACCGCTTTGTTCTACTGGTGAATTTAATAGTACAAATTGTAATTTATTTGCTACAACGTTCTACAGCTATTCTCATGTTGTTCTTTTCGCCGTATTTTATTAGTAATTTTTATAGTAAATAGTAAAATGAATTTACTAGTAGAACAAGACGGAAAAAATCTGCATCTTCAACTAACACCGTCACGCCTATATTCCCCAGAGGGGGTGGCAGAGGTGTACTGAGTACACCCACGTTTCGCCGACGATGTTAGGTTCCATGTAATAGGGGGTGAGCCTATTGCCATACCGGGCACAAATCCAGATTCCGGACTCACTGGGAATTTTTCGTTAGAAATACTACATTTGTCCAACCTAGCAGGACCATCGCATCTTCAACTAATATAACATATTCGTTTCGAAAATGGTAAAATTTGTATTCTTAATTTCTATCTACCTATATCATCACGCCAGATCCCTTGCGGGTAGGCAGAGAGTACAGAGTTCCAACAGATTATTTCCTTACATACCTCTCTGGTTTCCTCCACTCTCATACTTCCTTTCATACACGCTCGCCGGTTACGGGGTCTGTTGACTTGTCCTTAAGACTTGGTCTATTTGATCATGGTAAGATAGTCTAGGTCTTCCCCGGTCCATCCTTCCACTTTCGCATTGTATATGTGATTTGTCATTCTGTCTTCTGATATTGTTTCTATATGCCCGAACCAAAGGAGTAGTAAAGGATAGTATCGGTGTAAAGATGAGAAAGGATACCCTTTCTCATCTTTACACCGATACTATCCTTTACACCAATTTGTTCTATTAAATTAACCAGTAGAGTTAGAAGTTGAACAAAATCGTGGAACAAATTTCAATTCAGCGTTCCTTTCGCAGCTCGAATCAAACAGCAAGAACTCCTCACTCCAAGACGATGTAGAGGATCTGAAAGTTGAGGCAGCCGATATAACGTACATAGGTAACAGAAATCGAATCTGGGACGGCGCGGATAAACCGCACCGCGTGCTCGTCAATGACGCCGAACTATCTCAGATGCACCGCGAGATCGTTCTTACAGAGAGAGGTAAATGAAATCTTTTAACTTGTAATCTTGCAATGTTTTGTGTGTGTGTGTAAATGATCTACGCTGTTGGCCGCGGAGCCTTTACAGCTTCACTGGACAAGAGGGCAAGCGTGCAACCACTACGCTTGAGCCAGAAGGGCAAGGGGCCAATTAGTTTAGTGTTTTTGTGTTTTTATGGACTCCAACCTCACATGGAGCACCCACATTTTAGAGGTAAGCAAAAGGGTCTACGGCTCCTTCCAGTCTCTCAAACGCCTTCAAAAGTTCTTGCCCTTCCAAACTAAAATAAGCCTTGCTCAGTCTCTTCTCCTACCACTTCTAGACTATGGTGATGTCTGTTTTCTTGATGCCACTGAAGAGCTAGTTAATAAGCTAGAACGTTTGCAGAATCTGTGTATCCGCTTCATTTTCGGTCTCCGTAAATATGATCATGTATCAGAGTTCCGAAGAAAATTGAAGTGGCTGCCTATTCGGCAACGCCGGGACTCACATATCCTTTCTCTTCTCTTTTCCGTCCTTCATAACCCCAAAGCTCCTATTTATCTACGTGAGCGTTTAGACTTTCTTGTCCCCAAGGATAGGGCCTGTCGTACTGCTACTTCTCTCCTTCTTCGTGCTCCTCTTCATTCTTCCAGTTGCTATGATAGGCCTTTTACTGTTCGTGGAGTGCGTCTTTGGAACTCACCCACACGCTATACGCGCAAGCCCCTCTCTGGTCATCTTCAGGAGAAGAATCAGGGAACATTTCCTATCTGATTGTTGATACACATTTGTAATATAATATACTATGTGTATTTTTATGTATGTTTATTTTATAAATTATATATATTTAGTTTTGTATAGTATGTATTTTATTTATATTTATGTTTATTTTATTGTATGTTTTAATGTGTAATTGTATAACTACCCTCTTATTAACATTCTCATCTCTCAACACTTAAAGGTTCGCTGAAAGAGAACTCATATTTTGAGTTAAGCTCGCCTTTGTATATCACCTGTGAAATTACAACTGTAAATGTACTGTATACAATAAAGGATTAAAATAAATTAAATAAATAAAAATAGTTTTAGGGCGCCTCAAGGAGGACGGCCTTAGCTTGGGCAGTCGCTATGGGGGAGGGCGTATACTAGGTGTCTCGCCGTGGTGCTCTGCACCGGCCGGCGGGCAAGGGATTCTTCGAGCACGTCGGCGAGGTCGGTGTCTGATCCTGTGTGCGGTATCTGTATCCTAAAGAACCGCCGCGCCGCGGGCGGCGGTAGCAGCTGATAGGAAACTTGCAATGTTTGTTAGTCTTGCAAGCTAAATTAAAACCAATTTATCTTATCCTACGGAGTTGAAAGGACATAGTCGAAAATGCCCCAGAACCAACAAACATCTGACCCATGCCATCATTATTTATCTATTTTATTAAAATAATGCCAAACATCCGTATCTAACGGACAATTTGCAATCTAAAACGAAAATTTCAAAGTATTGCAAGTACTTATATCGAAGTCGCCGACATCTATATTGAATGTCTACACACAATAGAACCTCATCGTATTAATAGCTACTGAATTAGGGGCACATCGCTCGTAGAACTGACGGCCGTTGGGGCAGGAAGGTTCTCGAATGGCGACCACGTACCGGAAGACGTGGAGTGGGTAGGCCCCCTACAAGATGGACCGATGACCTGGTGAAGATCGCGGGTAGAAGTTGGTACAGCACAAAGCCGGTCGTTGTGGCGGTCTTTAGGGGAGGCCTTTGTCCTGCAGTGGACGTCTTTCGGCTGAAGAAGAACCTCAAAATCGAATACTTTTTGTGCAATATTGCCATTCCCCTGTTGGTCCATTTAATAATAAATGCCTTAAAAGAATTTATAGGTGATTTGAAATCATACAAGTATTTTATCATTGCTGTTGGTTCTAGGGCAAATCATGTATGGGCGCAGTGCAATGTCCTTTAACATGTTGATTCAGTTCCGATTACAATGCTTTTTTATAGTAAGCATATTCTGTTTGTACACCTAGAATTGGCTCCAGACGAAGGAACTCCTCAAGTGTCAGCAGCATAGACACGAAATTTTGATTGGCCGTTTTAAATTGCAACGTTACCTGGATGCATAAATGCTTGTACAATCCGACAAAGATCTTTTGGCCCGTGGATGACATTGACAGGGGAGCATTGGTGTGAAATGAGGGGTTACAATTTAGTAAAATTTTCCTATTTCCAACGAGATGCGTGCGTCCGTACGGTTACTAATTAAAAAAAGAACTTGGGGTAAATTTCATAATAAAGAGTTACCGCTCTGGGACTGTCATGAAGTGACATTTCACTTGATGACAGCGTTAGTTTCGATTTTGACCGCGGGTCAAAAGACACACACTGCACACTTGTCACACTGTATTTGAATTAAATTATTTTGCTCAGTGTGGTCAGAGACCAGTCTGAAAGAATAGATTTCCTATAAAATATTTACCACGCCGACTATTGTCACGTCACCAAACCAAACTTCTGGTATCGAATTTATGAAGGCTGTGGCTTCTTCTATTGCACCCTTTTTCCTTCGCGTTTGGTTTTTGGTCTGTCCCAGCAGGTATCCCGTGGACGAAGTCGGGCGTTAATCAAATTATGTCTTTCTCATAGACTACACGAACAAGACTGCGTACTCGGACGTGACGCTGCAGCCGAGCACGCTGCCGCTGAGCCCGCGGCCCGCGTCCGCCTCGCAGCTGGTGCGGCGCCAGCTGGAGCTGTGCTCGCAACACAAGCGCCGCCTCAGCCTGAGATGTGAGTGCGAGCCATATATTAATTACATCAACAAGACAGGGTCACCTACTTGGACGTGGGGTTTCGGCCGAGCACACTGCCGCTGAGCCGAAGTTGAGCTGAAGCTGAGCCGAACCTGAGCTGAGCTGGTGCAGCGCCAGCTGGAGCTGTGCAAACAACGTAAGGGGAGACTCAGCCTGAGATGTTAGTACCAACCATATATTACACCAGCAAGACGGGGTCACCTACTTCGACGTGGAGCTCCAGCCAAGCACGCAGCCACTGAGCTGAGCCGAAGCTGAGCCTAAGCTAAGCCTAAGCTGAGCCTAAGCTGAGCTTACCTGAAGTTGGGCTGAAGCTGAAATGACCCTGCGCTTGAGCTGGAGCTGTGCGTGCACTACAAACGCTGGCTCAGCCTGAGATGTGAGTACGAACCACACACCAATAAGAGCCACACCCCATCGATATCATAACAAAAAGTTCTATAAAAAAACGTCCCCAAATCGCCGTGAGTAGTAATAGTTATGAATATAATAAATAACATGTTGTACCTTTCTCGTATCACTTAAAGTTGTATTTGCAAAAAAGCGGAAGGCTGTTAATTTTAGTACCGTCCACTTTTGGCAGCCTTTCGGTGGTGCCATTTTTCGTGCGGCAAGCATGTATCTACCTATATTTCATTGATGCCACACCCAATCTTGAGTATAGACCTTCCCTGATACTTCCGTAGATGTTTATCTATTATTACCACGGCCAAACTCTCGAAAGAAAAAAGAACTAGAGAATATGCCGTTCAGCTATCGCACGGCAAACACTAATGCGTGGTAATATGCATATCTAATACCCGCCGCTTAGCCAACCGCAGTCGCGCTTACCGGACGTCTTCTGCAGGTCAAAGGCCTCCCCCCCACCCCCAAAGATCGCCACAACGGCTTTGTGCTGTACTCAGCCAGCTAGTACCAGCGACCTTCACTATCAGTTCACTTTGTGGAGGGCCTGCCCACTCCACGTCTTCCGGTACGAGGTCGCCACTTTAGAACCTTTCTACCCTAACGGCAGTCAGTACTACGAACAATGTGATCCACCCACTGCTACTTAAATGTTAACTTAGTGGGGTTTGAGCCTAAGTAGGGTTCTCTATTAAGGCTCAATCTCCACTGGCACTAAGTCGAAGCGACAATTTGGTATTTTTTCACTGTTACACCTATTTTCTCCAAGTGGGGTGGCAGAGGTGACTGTGTACACTCACTTTTCGCCGACGATGTTAGACCAGTATTTTATACAGGTTGGATTTTTTGGACGGGGCGGTAAGGGGTAAGCTTAACCGTTGTAGCTACGGAATAACGGCCTCGTTTTAGTACCAACATTATTCAAGGTAATCGCAGCCACGAATATTTCTTACGAAATGTATGGGAAAAGCTTTTTTGATTATTCGCGCCTTTATTAACAAGGCCACATACCCAATCATAGGATTCAGCTAATCGTAGCCGCCACCGACTAGTTCATTCGATAAACGTTGTTGAATTATTGCATTTACAGTTTAAAAACAATACTAACTATATCTCTATGACAATCCGTTTTATGATGGCCGCCCCCCAAAAATGTATGCCCTAGGCTCCAGCCTACTCAGCCTGCCGGTAAATGCGCCACTGCAACTAGCTTAAAGGCGCCTTAAGGAGGAACGGCCTCACCTTGGGCAGTCGCCCCGAGAGTTGTTTTTGTGTGTGTGTGCGTGGGAATGACCTACGCTGTTGGCCGCGGGGCCTTTACAGCTTAAACGGACAAGGGCGAGCGTGCAACCACCTCGCTCGAGCCATCCCGAGAGTTGTTGTCGGGGGATTGTAAAAAAGGTGTTTTGTAAAAAACTCAAGACCTCAGGCACCCCGATTAGATAATTGCTTCATGAATTCAAAACGAAAACCAAACTTCCAAATTTAAAGATTTTACTCCTTTTTTAAGCACTTTTATACCATAAGAATTGTACGTGTATGTGTGCGTATTGAGAAATGTGATTTAGAAATGCATTTGAAATCTCCGTATTGGTTTAAATCAAGAATAAATTTAGTTTGTTATAGCGCACTGAAGGGGTAACAGCATATTTTGGAAATTAAAAAAATGTAAAATATATTAAAAATTGTTGGAATCAATCCGTTACCGATTTAGAACAAACCACCTTCAGGTGCGTTAATTATTTTACAGCTTGTATGTTACTGCGCGAACTCTCATATCGCGTTCTAGACATTATGGCGAGTCGTTGTCGATTTTATATTCGGCGCCATCTGTCGTCACAGCTTTGGAGCGATGCATAGGGGTCGCTATAAAACATTTAATATTTTCTGGTGTCATTTTGTCTACGCGCCGGGGCAGTTTGTATACGAGACCAGTGTTCTCTCCGCAGACATGCAGCGCAACAAGACGAGTCCCGAGCGCGTGTCGATGTTGATCTACGAGCCGAAGGCGCAGCGCCAACTGGACAAGGGGGACTTTGAACACCCCGCCACTATCAACTAGAAGCGAGGTAAGGCACAAATTATGTAGTGTCCGACCGAAGCCGATGTAGGCCATCGCCAAAACCTTCGGTACAAGCCGATAATAACTCTTAGCAATATAGTTCATGTTAGGCTAAATTTTTAAAAAGATATGTTCACTGTATGAACTTAACGAGATGATTAAAATTACCTGCAACCGGTTAAAACTAATAGCACTAAAATAATATTATTTATACTTAATATTATAGAGGTAAAGTTTGTGAGCTTGGATGTTTGGGGTAATCTCCGGTGCTATTGATCCGATTTTAATGATTCTTTCACCATTGGAAAGCTACCTTATCCAGAAGTAACATAGGCTATATAACATAGACCTGGTAGGTGGCGCTGTTGTCGACCGGGAACGAATTCGCGGGAAACTGCTAGTTTATAATATGAAATAAAACTATATTTTCGGATTTTATCGCGGTTTATTTTTTGATTATCTAAGTTCCCGACATTTCGAGTGCTTTGCAGCACTCATGGTCACGGGAGGGACTGAGGTGTTAGACGTCCAAAAGGCATAGTTGTCAAAAATCAAAAAATAAACCGCGATAAAATCCAAAAAAATAGTTCTATTTCTATCTCTATCTATCTATATCATCACGCCAGATCCCTTGCGGGGTAGGCAGAGAGTACAGAGTTCCAACAGGTTCTTTCCTTACATACCTCTCTGGCTTCCTCCACTCTCATAGCTCGTCTCATACACGCTCGTCGGTTACGGAGACTCTTGACTTTTCCTTCAGATAAGACTCGGTTCATTTGGTCGTGGTAAGATAGTCTAGGTCTTCCCCGGTACCTGCCTTCCACTTTCACATTGTATATCTGTTTTGTCATTCATTCCTCTGGCATTCTTTCTATATGCCCGAACCAACGGAGCATACCCTTTCTCATCTTTACACCGATACCATCTTTCATACCTACTCGCTTTCTTACTGCGCTGTTGCGAATGGGGTCGGTCAGCTTAATAGTCAATAGTTTTATTTCATGTGTAATATTCGCGTAAATCTAAGAACTCAGTAGTTTATAATATATTTTTATTTAAAAGCTTTCGTAAGTTGAAAGACTGCCTCGTTGGTCTAGTGGCAAAGCGCATCGCTATATAAGCTTTTTATTTATTTTTTACTGACAAAGTAAATAAATAGGTACTATATTCATAAAATAATCAGGCAAAAATAACAAGTTAAGTTTCAACAAAAATTAACGGAGATATCTTAAATTAAACAAACAACTTCTGTCTATAACACTAAATTCCCGATTAACACATTATTTTTCTAGAGAGGTCAAATTAATCATTAGTTGTTACTCACGGCTGCGCAAGCGTTTCATTTGTAATATCTTTATAAACTCAAATTCAAATAATTTGTTTTGTATAAGCCCTGCGGGGGCAGATAATGGGCAGAGGAGGGAATTGGAATTTCATTTTTCCCACTCTTGTTTTTCTTTCTTCTTCTTTCTAATCAAATTTGTTGCGGGTTCTAAGGCAGTTAAAGCGCTTCCCGGGACACCCCAAGGTTTAAACCTTGGTGTCAGCTAAGGAGACCATTGTGGATCCTGGCTTACAGGAGTTACAGTGGTGGAATGAAAGCCTGGCGGACTTAATTCCAATAAAAAAAAAACACCTTCACGCCTATATTCCCCAAGCGGCAGTGGCAGAGGTGTACTAAGTACACCCACGTGTCGCCGACTATGTTAGGTCCCTATTGCCATATACCGGGCACAATTCCGGACTCCGGACTCATACTAGGAATTTTTCGTTAGGAAAACTACATTTGTCCGACCTAGGATTTGAACCCAGGACCTCGTGATCACAAAGCGATGCTCTTTGCCATCAGACCAACGAACGACCAAAGAATATATATATACTTAACACCTGATCTAATTTAAAGTTTAATGTTTTAACTCTCATTGACATAAACAACTTTGTACGTGAATATTTGCATGGCAGATTACAGTTGGTGTTATAAACGAAATTACAACCATTTTGTTTGTACCTATGCATACCGAATATAAATAAAAATAAATAATAATATCAGCCTATACTGCCCACTGCTGGGCAAAGGCCTTCTTTCACAAATCGAGGTGAGAGAGATCAGGTCATAATCCACCACGCGGACCCAGTGCGGTGCGGTGGAGGCAGGTTTGTGGCCACCCGCTGTTGGACTTATCAAGCCGCCTTTAAGGCTTCCAACTCGGCTTAACGACATTAAGTGGTAGCCGGGACCAACGGCTTAACGTGCCTTCCGAAGCACGGAGACGCTCGAATATGAAAATGCCACAAACGGTCACCCGTCTCAAGCCGACCGAGTCGAACGCTGCTTAACCTTGGTGATCGGTAAAAACACCGCGGTCGCACAGCGCTAGGAGCGCCAAAGAGAAATAAATTAATGAATTTAAACGTTTTCTCAGGAGCCGGTGGATTTTATGAAGTAGTTGAAAGGACATTGTCGAAAATTGCCCCAGAACCAACAAACATTTGACCCATGCCATCATTATTTATCTATTTTATCTATAATGGCAAATATCCGTATCTAACGGACAATTTGCAATCTAAAACAATTATTTCAATGTATTGTAAGTACTTATATCGAAGTTGCCGACATCTTTACTGAATGTCAACACACAATATAACCTCGTATGTATTAATGACTACTGAATTATAACCTCAAAATCAAATACTTTTTCTGCGACTTATTGCCACTCCCCCGCTTGTCCGTTTAACAATAAATTCCTTAAGAGAATTTATGGGTCATTTGAAACCATACAAGTATTTTATCATTGCTGTTGGTTCTGGGGCAAATCATGTATGGGCGCAGAACAATGTCCTTTATGTCAAATGCTAAGGTCTACAGGCCCTTGCTAGTCAATACGGACATTAAAAGTCACTTATCCAAACTTATAGGGTCAACAATTATATTACTTATTGATTTAGAATCATGAAATTTGGATTTGGCAAGGTTTCACAGAAAAAGTAAAGGCAAAATTTTGAAAATTGTTAATATCTATTTAAATAACAAAAAAATACCTCAGATTCGATGAAAAGTAAATAACGACATCTACTGGAACTTATACGGAACGCTCAGAGCCTGAGGCCTACTAGCGTCGGTGAACATTGCCTAACCCAAACATGAGCAACGTAAAAAGTGTGCAAGCGATGAAAAAGTGACAATATACAGCTATTTATGTCGTTGAGTGTACATACTAACTTTTACATGCGTATTTGCTCGCGTTCTGCTCTTTTTCATTAGTCACTAGAAATCAAATCGAATTTATTGATTTTGAAGTGATAAACATCTTTTATTTTTCAGGTAAACCTCGAATATGATTGTAATTTCCAATCGTTCTAACTGGACTTCTAATATATTACATTGTTTTATAATAAGTTAATATAATAATTGGCATTTAACTACACAGGGTCTAGATTTTTATACGTTGGTATATTTAAGGTGCTTTGGTACACCAAATAGATATATAAAAAATATAATATATAAAAATACTTAACGAAGGGAGAATAGACTATCAGTTATCATAACTCCTTTTTGTAAAAGCAGAGATGGGAAAAATGTAATCAGATTAATGATTAACCACCCCCGCTTGGGGAATATAGGCGTGATGGTGTATTAATGATTAACGATTACAATTACATTTCGTTATCTTCAACGTTTACGATTGTAATTTAAATCTTGAATCATGACTGAATATTACAAAATGCAATTGTAATGAATAATCTGATTAAATTTTGCCCATAACTTTGATCGTCATTCATTTTATTTTGTTTTGACATCAACACAGATTACAATCAAACATATCACTTAATTCTAAGTAATACAATAGATTTAGATTGTAATCCAAAACATGTGGGTTCAGCTTAATAAAATTAAGCAACTAACGAAACAAATAAAAATTAGACAGAAGTAAACACATTATCCAAGAAAACACGGAACCAGGTACACATCTAATTATATAAAAACACAATATTCATAAGGAAGGGTAACAAAATTACATTATTCAATGCGAAAGGATGTGCCCCATCGTTTTTCCTTATCGTTCGTCGTACACAGAGATGGGCAAAATGTAATCAGATAATGATTACAATTGCATTTAGTAATATTCAATCATGATTCAAGAATAAAAGTGTAATCGTAATTTGAAGATTACGAAATGTAATTGTAATCGTTAATCATTGATACACCGTCACGCCTATATTTCCAAAGCGGGGGTGGTTAATCATTAATCTGATTACATTTTCCCTATCTCTGGTCGTACATTAAAGGATCTATGGGAGTTTTGGCGGGAAGTCGAAGAGTAATGTTGTCAATTTGTTTTTATTTCCAAAACTTGTGTTATTTCGACTAATAATGTGAAATGTTGGTGGAATATTAACCATTATGTGATCTTATATGTGCATGAGTGAAGGTAATTGTAACAAAGTGATAAAACGTGCCTTTTCGACTTTCCTTAAAACGGCCGTCGCAATTGGTATGTAAAGTATCCACCGCTTTACTATCCAGGGTGGGGTACTTCATTAATTTCATTATCATCGTTGTCATCAAATTCATCGGGGAGTCGAAATAATTTAAACAAGCACGATTATATATCTCACTGGATACTGGCAAAATACACTTATAATTAGTGTGAAGCCATAACTTGAAGAAGAAGAAGAAGGATCTGTGTAATAGAAACCTACAGACAGAATGAAATATGATGGCTTTTGACATCCAAGGTGATCAAAAAATCAGATGGGCTTTTCATTTATGTAATCATAATGTACTCAAGGACGTGTCAGAGTACGCATATTGTTACAAGTACGGAAGATATAATCTAGGTGCTCAATAAATAATGGCCGCACCAACACTTTTCAATATAAAATGTCAAGATATATCGATTTCACTGTAGCCATTACTTTCAAGATTCGATAGCTGATAGCCCATCTAAATATACGCTATGGTACCCCAAGATTTAGATATATTGGACCAATAATATTGTCAACTAAATTTTATTTTGTATAATAATACAAACACCAGATGATGGAAATATAAATAATGTAAATAAGACAGATTTTAATAAAAAGGCTGTTCTTGATATGATGTTTGATGCCTGATAAAGGAGCCTTATATAAATAAAACTTTCATCGGTGTGACTTTCTGGCAGAGCAACCGTCATATATTTGAATTTTCTATCTATCTATCTATAACCTCACGCCAGATCCCTTGCGGGGTAGGCAGAGAGTACAGAGTTCCAACAGGTTCTTTCCTTACATACCTCCCTGGCTTCCTCGACTCTCATAGTTCGTCTCATACACGCTCGCCGGTTACGGAGACTCTTGACTTTTCCATCAGATAAGACTCGGTTTATTTGGTCGTGGTAAGATAGTCTAGGTCTTCCCCGGTACCTGCATCCTTCCACTTTCACATTGTATATCTGTTTTGTCATTCTTTCCTCTGGCATTCTTTCTATATGCCCGAACCAACGGAGCATGCCCTTTCTCATCTTTACACCGATACTATCTTTCATACCTACTCGCTTTCGCCTACCTTTTTCATTTGAATTTTGATACAAAAAAATTGTCGGGAATTATTAGAATTTATCGTTCCATTGTTAAAATGCATATCGATAGTTCGTGACCGTACTAGTTAGTGATATTTTCAAAGATCTTTCGTGCAGACCTACTTATGTATATGTCACGAACTATACATCTTGAAATAAAAAAACCTTTCCCTTCAAAATATCGCTATTTCGAAATATACTATTTGATTCTAAATTAACAATTTTTTTTTGTGTCCGGGGCTATAAGAAATTATATTAATATGGAAATTTTAGTGTAACCTTCCAGCCAGGAGACCCATTCTTTTCAGGGCGACTACTATATAAATCTATCCTTTGACCAGAGATGGGCAAAATGTCTATCTATATCATCACGCCAGATCCCTTACGGGGTAGGCAGAGACTACAGAGTTCCAACAGGTTCTTTCCTTACATACCTCTCTGGCTTCCTCTATTCTCATAGTTCGTCTCATACACGCTCGCCGGTTACGGACACTCTCGACTCGGATCAATAATCTGATAACGTTTTGGCCATCTCTGCCTTAGACTAAAACAATTAATCTAAGAAATCTACCATTGTAAGACTACTGTTAAACAAACACGTAATAAAGAATTCTGATGTTTTGTTACGATTTTTCTTACCTATCTTAAATTAATTCACGAAGTGGCCTTGCCAGAAAAAGTCACACTTTTTTATTGTGGATTATTAAATAGTCTTAGATTTTAAATGCAAAGAAATATATCGAATAGCGTAATTTAGTTTTGTATTTTGTACTACAGAGAGTAAAAGTTCTTAATAAAAGTTATGTTAATAATATTTGCGTTTTATTACCTAATATGTACTGGCTGAGACGGAACCCGTACTGTCTTAGGTTGATGGAGATGGTTGAAGTATTTGTTTAAATCAATCAATCAGCCTATCGCAGTCCACTGCTGGACATAGGCCTCTCCTAACACGCGCCATTTCACACGGTCTTCCGCCTTCCGCATCCAGTCCGTCCCAGCAAACTTTTTGAGGTCGTCGGTCCATCTAGCTGGGGGCCGTCCTACCTTACGCTTACCAAGTCGCGGCCTCCACTCTAGGACACACTTGCTCCAACGACCGTCGGTCCTTTTGCCGATGTAATCAGCTTATTGCCACTATAGCTTACTGAGTCTGCGAGCTATGTCGGTAACTTTGGTTCTTTGTCGGTTACCTCGTTACGAATTTTATCCTTCAAAAAGACGACGAGCATAGCTCGCTCCATAGCCCGCTGTGCGACTTTGAATTTGTGGACTAATCCCACTGTGAGTGTCCACGTTTCGGCCCCGTAAATCATAACAGGTACTTACAGGACTTTAGTCTTCAGGCATTGCGGTATAGGCGAAGAGAAAACGTGACGTAGTTTGCCAAATGCTGCCCAACCCAATTGGATCCTGCGGTTTAAATTTGTTTAAAGCGGTATACTAAATGATAGAAAAATTAACACTACGATAGATGATAGAAGAGTGTCAAGAGTCTCCGTAACCGGCGAGCGTGTATGAGACGAACTATGAGAGTGTATGAGACGAACTATGAGAGTGTATGAGACGAACTATGAGAGTGTATGAGACGAACTATGAGAGTGTATGAGACGAACTATGAGAGTCGAGGAAGCCAGAGAGGTATGTAAGGAAAGAACCTGTTGGAACTCTGTACTCTCTGCCTACCCCGTATGGGATTTGGCGTGAGGTTATAGATAAATAGATAGATGATAGAATGAGGATTACGCGCAGTTAAGAGCTTAAGTCGCTTCGCCCACTGGGCAAATAGTCGCGGCTTCGATTCCCGCACGGGACAAATCATTGTGTGAACCACAATTATTTGTTCCGGTCTGGGTATTAGTGTATGTGAATTTTCATGTTTGTAAGCGTACCCTCCATACAGGAATAAATCATTGTGAACAACTACGTTTTTATAAAAGAAAATGAGCAAGCGCGGCTGTCTGTTCGGGACGTGATTTGCAATCGAACTGTTTGTGTGTTTTAAAGTGTTTAATCGCCAAGCGTGGCGTAAATTGCTGACGCCACACGCTATGACTGTCTGTGGCTGGCACATACAAAATAAGTCGTAATTATTGTATGCAGGTATATTACATATTTCGCCGCCGCAGTGCGTTTCATACTTATTAAGGTTTGAAATGTATTTGAAGAAATATGGACACTAGATATTCAGCAGTTGATTGTTTCCGAACATTTCTAGTAGGATATAGCCGTGAAGACTAATATTAATTCCGAACCTATTCGTGTCTTAATTAAAAGGTAACAACCCGATATTGCGCGAACGCGTCAAATTATAGGAATCCGGTAATCGTAGCCGCTACCGCCGTCCGCGGCATGTTCTAACCGATCCTTCCGATGCCCTTACATACTTTCTTTCGGATACAGATACCGCACACAGGATCAGATACCAACCTCGCCGGCGAGCTCGAAGAATCCCTTGCCCGGCGGCCGGTGTAGAGCACCACGGCGAGACACCTAGTATACGCCCTCCCCCATAGCGACTGCCCAATCCGAGGCCGTTCCTAAGAAGGTGCCTCAAGAGAGGCACCCTTGAGCTACTTGCCCCCTTGCCCTTCTGGCTTGAGCGTAGTGGTTGCACGCTCGTCCTCTTGTCCGGCGAAGCTGTAAAGGTCCCGCGGCCAACAGCGTAGATCATTCACACACACACACACACACACACTAACACACTCACAAACACTCTCACACACACACACTCTCACACACACCCACACACAAAAAAGACTAATATCATAAAAATATATACACTTATTACTTCAGAATTTTCTTGATAACGCCGTACATATTTTCCTTCGAAGCACTATGGGGACTTCTCATAAGTCGAAAAACTTTGCGGCACGAGATAAGCCTATAGATTATACTACGATTAGTGCAAGCTGACGACATAACTATACCAAATAACGTCGCTCGTTGGTCTAGTGGCGAATAATGAGCTTTGCGATCACGAGGTCCTGGGTTCAAATGCCAAGTCGGACGAAGATAGTTTTTCTAGCAAAAACTTCTCAGGATCAGTCCGGAGTTTAGAATTGTGCCTGGTATATGGCAATGGGCTCGCCCCCTTATTACATGGGACCTAACATCGTCGGCGGAAAGTGTGCGTAAAGTAAGTACCCTCTGCCACCCCCGCTTAAGTAATATAGGAGTGACGGTGTTAAATAAGGTCGCCGATACCAAGCCGCGCGCTGGGCTGTGTTGGCGGGTCAGCCAGCGGGTTCCATGTGGAGAGCACCTTAATTTCCTTTAAGACATCATCAAATCGGGATTACACAAAATGGGTATGTCTAAAATTCGTTACAATACTTATGTAGTGAATTGATGATAATTTCGTATTATGAGAATGAAAGGTTGAAAAAGGAAAGAAATTAAAAATACATTAAACAATTTTGGAAGTATCGTATTTTGAGAACGGATGATTGAAAAAAGAAGAAATTAAAATGCCCTTTTTTGAGAATATCATAATATGAGAACATATTAGGATATTCTCAAAATTCAAAAATGGGCATTTTTAATTTCTTCTTTTTTCAATCATCCGTTCTCAAAATACGATACTTCCAAAATTGTTTAATGGCGAAGGGTTGAAAAAAAGGAAGAAATTAAATATACATTCAAAAAAATTAGGAATATCGATTATGAGAACGAAGGATTGAAAAATGAAGAAATAAAAAATACATTTTCAATTTTAAGAATATCGTATTAGACGAACGGTTGAAAAATAGGAAGAAATAAAACAATCATTTTCAAAGTGTACAATAATTCTATTCCAGTAGTAATAATGTTTACATTACAGTTATTGTTTATTTTATAATAAATATTTAGAGTTATGGCAGTGTGTCGTGGTAACGTTCTCGTGTTTATCTTAACGTTTACAACTTAATTACATTTTGCTACATTTTAACCCGCTGCTTGCCTGAAATGATACTTCAAGTGTAATAATTGCGGAACTGACTACAGACAACTGAACTTGACTCCCCACAATAAGGGGTTAATCCCGAAGATAGAATGAATGAAATATCGGCTGATAATGAAATATCGAATTACGTTTAGTACACGAAGAACTTAATTATTTGGATAAATTAATTATAGTACCTATTTTTGTATGCTATTCTAGTATTTATATCTATTTGAGAGAGAGACCACAGGATGTCAAGATATGTGAGACCATGCGGGGTCAGAAGAACGCGGGAAGTAGGGTAAAGCGAAGCCCCCTACGTCCCTCTAACCATTCAGACATGGTATCATACGGCGGAGTATAAAGGGCTCTATGTACCGACCAAAACGACCGTCTTTCGGTTTTGTAAAATTTCAGCTAAATTGGAATTTCGGTTTCGATAAAAAACCTGCCGAAAATATGACCAAAATTGAAACTACGTGCATGGATATTCGGTTTCGGCCGAAACTGAAACAGAAACCGAAATTCGGTTTCGGCTGTCAAAACTAGTTTTGGACATTAAATTATACTATATAACTATAGTCCGATAAGAAATAAATACTAGACGCCAATCCTACTAACAAAATTTCGCAAAACCGAAAGTTAATCGCCATCGATCACTAGCCATTCTAGTAGAATACAATTATTAAGGAAAACAGCTAAATGTCGTTGATCGAGAGCAGTTAAGATCGGTTTTTTTGGATTTTTTTTTAATAAAAAAACAAATACTATTTTTATTAAGAAATGCAACTATAGTCTTTAGTTTGAGGTAAATAAAATTGAGCTTGAAATATAAAAAATAAATAAATGCTTAAAACAACCTATCAAAATTAATCTTGAGATGCCTTTCACAATGATAAGTTTCATCTTAACAAGAATTTGTGCACAGATTTTTAAAATAATAAATTTTACAAATACATTACAATTTACATAAAGATTGACGAATGATGATTAATTCTAATTATTATATTTATAATCATAGTGTTATCGCTTTAATTAAAGCTAAAAGGAAAAATGTATACTGTTTAATTAAAAGTTTGTTTATAATACGTATAAAATTATATTTAATAAAACACAATACCACAACACGGATTTATCTACAGTAAATTATTTAGGAATTGTAGAAAAATAATTTTCGTCGTTGTTAGTTCAAATATTGGTATGTAAAAAATGTGTAAAGCCCCTTTTTTACATACTTATGAATTTTCAAACTGGCATCGACGATTTGTGTTAGAAATAATAAACCGCATTTAATCACAACCCTCATTCTTCATATGCAGCGAGGGAGAATGTGAGATAGAGAAGCCCCAAGTTTATGGAGGAAGAGGACGTAAGAGGGAAGTCTAGAGAGATATATTATAGGGATTACGAGAGGAAGAATGTAGGTATCGGGGAAGACCTAGACTATCTAACTATGTCCATATAGATTGTGTTTTATTGAAAGACGGACGATTTAGCGCAGTGGTTAAGAGATTAAGCTCTCCGCCCACTGTGTCGAATAGTGAGGGGCAACGTTTTTTTTTAAAGAAAAGATAACACGAAACAGTCAAGAGTCTCCGTCACCGGCAAGCATGTATGAGACGAACTATGAAAGTGGTCCTCTACGTGTGACTTCCTAGCCAGAGAGGTATGTGAGGAAACCTGTTGAAACTCTGTACACTTTGCCTACCCCGCAAGGGATCTGGCGTAGATATAGATAGATAGATTGCGAGAGGAAGCGGCTCAGAATTGCCGAACTTAGCGGCAGTGGGCGGACCACATTCCTCGTAGAACTGACGGCCGTTGGGGCTGAAAGGATCGCGAGCGGCGACCTCTTACCGAAAGATGTAGTGTAGGCACGTTCACCACATGGTGAACCGATGACCTGATGGAGGTCGCAAGTAAAGGCTGTGTATAGCACAAGGCCGGTCGTCGTGGCAATCTTTGGGGGACGATTTTGTCCTGCAGCGGAGGTCTTTCGACTGCGGGTGATGATGAGAGGAATGGATTATGAGAGGAAGGCAGTGAAAGAGGATATGAGAAAGAACGGAGTGAAATAAGAAAGGAGAGCGAGGGAAAGGAAGCGAGAAATGCTTATAAGAAATGCCGGTTACGTGAATAGATGCGGATTATTTCTTTAAAAAAATTTTAAAGTTATAGCGGGCGCAGCCGCGGGTTAAGGACATTATATTACATACATCGACATTATATTGAGATCACTAAAAAATCTACTTATCTACTAATAAATGCTATGTATGTATGTACAGTTTTACAAGAGAGCCTCGTTACAAGTTGGAATACAGACAGCTGGGGTAATCATGGATGTTTAAGATCAATGTTAATTTTATGCAGTTTTACGGAATTCTAGAAAAGAAGTGGCCTTCTTTGTGTTATCAAAATTTGTCGAAACTTAATCCTAACCAGCGCGTTTACCAATAAAATTTGTTAATAGAATTGACCGCCAGTTTTAATCTTTCTACCCGGTTTACACAATGCCACTGCCGCCACTTTCCGCATAGAGCATGCGCAGCGCTTTGAGAGCGTCCACTGTTCACATACTCCCTTCATACTTCAAGAATCGCTCCGTGTTTTTCTGTTTGTGAAAACTCCCGACATCAATTTTCTTTTCCCCGAAATGATATGGTTTTCATAAAAATATCCTCGAGGCAAATTTTATACTAGGATTCCCTTGCTATATCTGATCCGCCACTGATTTTTTTTTGTATTATATACTTATATTTATTTAGGGTCTTATCATTAAGTTATTTTCCAAATTAATTTTTCCCCATATTTGCAAAAAAAAAACATTGAACCGGTTATGCTGAGTGGGCGGGGTCACTCAGTCCTTTGACTGCCGCTCATTTTTCTGAACGCAACCAACCCATCGAAGGAAACGCCTGGCAGAGTGTGGAAAGGAAAGTAGAGCGTAGGTGGCCCGTTTTTACGACCAGCCTCCCTTACACTTCACACGAAAGGGGGCAATGTGTAAACCGGGTATTAAAACTAGTAAAATGACAGCGCCTGTCACTGACGCAAGTCGACGGCGTGATTTCAAGTACAGCATTCCGTTGTTTTACGAGAAAAAAAAACTGATATTTAAAGTTACCCCAGCCATATTTTAAGTATTTTGATGAATTGAGTCAATAACTGAGCATTATAGTACAGTGGTATATCCCACCTGTTTTTGGGGGAGGCTCGTGCCTTAGGTTCTTATTAGCTATGACCAAACGCGGTGTATTACGATAACGGGATGAAATCATCGGGTAATATATTCCAGTGGCATACATGGCCGCATCCGGGTCATGAGTACAGTTTTTAAACGACACACAAACGTCAAAATTACATATAGAGATCACTCTGTACTCGTGATCATAGCGAGTCCGTCACCGAGCATCCTTTGTGCTCGCCCGTCTCTATCTTCTATGCAATTCTATTCTTAATATGCAAGCGGCGTTCGGGCACGCAGCCGACTCTCACATCGACAGACTTCAAGCGGTTCAGTCCCGCTTCCTCCGTAAAGCTGTAGGAGCCCCGTGGTTCTTACGGATCGTCGACCTCCATTCGATCTCGGTCTCAAACCAATTCGCGCCTATATTAAAAAGGCGACAACCGCTTAGCCGCCGCCGACTACGAACCTAACCTCTCCCGCTACCGCCGCCCGCGAAATGTTCTAACCGATCCCCCGATGCTCTGTCATCCCTTCTTTCCGCTCCGGATGCGGACGACGACGATGTCGTAGTACCCCCAGCCCGCCGACTTGTGCACTTAGTACAACCCATCCCCCCAAAGCAACAGCCCAAATCGAGGCCGTCCTCCCTGAGGCGCCTCGAGTTAGTTGCCCTTCTGGCTCGAGCGACGCTCGCCCTTAATTCCGGTGAAGCTGTAAAGGCCTCGCGGCCAATAGCGTATATCACTCAAACACACACACACTCGTGATCACTCCGTGGCTGTATGTTGTTGGAAAAATTAACCTCAAGCATAGAAACTGCCTTGTGTATCGAACTATATATGAACTCAGCGAGCTATGGAAAGAGCTATGCTCGGAGTTTCTCTTAGGGATCGAATCCGGAACGAAGTTATTCGTCAGAGAACCAAGGTTACCAACATAGCTCAGCGAATTAGCAAGCTGAAGTGGCAGTGCAGGTCACATATGCCGCAGAACCCATGGCCGTTGGGGCAGACTGGTTCTTGAGTGAAGGCCGCGTGTCGGCAAACGTAGTGTAGGGCGCCCTGTAGCTAGATGGGGAGACGATATTCGTAAGGCAGCGGGCAGGGATTGGAGGAGGAGAGCTGAAGATCGAGCTCAGAGGCGTGCCATGGGAGAGGCCTACGTCCAGCAGTGGACTGACACGGGCTGATAATGATGATGAGTGATCAGGAAATTAATGATCCTTCGTTATACAGAATACCATTACACGGTCATATCACGAAGTTTTCGTAATGGGTCGCGTTTGGTCATATTAAATATAGGCACAGGACGTTAAGAACGACTATTTCGATCAAGTGAAAATATACCAAGGCCCGTATTACAGAACGTAAATTAGTCATAAATCTAGTTATAAAAATGCTCTTTGTGCTAAAACGTTTTAAAACTAGATTTGCAACTGAGTTTTTTTTAGTAATACGGGCCTAAAATCAAAATGATTTTGAGCAATAGTTGAGAAATTATTTGTTAATTTGGCATCGTTTTCGATTTAGTAGTTTAGAATAATAAAAAAAATATTAAAAAATAAACATATTTCATAGGAAATAACCTATTGGAAATCTATACTCTCTATCTACTCCGCAAGAGAACTAGCATGATGGTATAGCTGGATTGTCGTTGATGAGTCCCGGCCAGAAAGAATAACCGTCACGCCTATATTCCCCAAGCAGGGGTGGCAGAGGTGTACTGAGTACACCCACTTTTCGCCGACGATGTTAGGTACCATGTAATATATATGGGCCAATACCAGACTAAAAGAAGAACGACATAGAAAGAATATCGATATAGAATTACCACTTTTCAAACATTAAGGCGAAGCATGGGTGCTCTATGAACACCTCTGCCTACTTCGGGGATAATTTTAGTTGTTTACTTATTGTATGATCGATTTTTAATTTCAAGTAAAAAAAATAACGATTAAAGACTAGACATTTCTAGGTACTTACAGAAGATAAGTCTTTCGAGTTCCGATCGATTTACAAATGTGCATAGCCATCTCTGTTTCGCTAACTGATGTCACGTAAGCGAGAAAGAGACACGTCGTTTAAATAATCGTATCATGTTAATTTTACAAATATGTGTATATCTCTCTCACTTTCGCTTACTGGTGATACGTAAGCAAGAAAGAGATATAGCTCGTTTAAGTAATCGTATTTTGTATTTTCTAACAATTTACCGATGAGGTCAAATTTAACTAAATCAATTTTTGAATGAGGTAAAATTTACCTAATTCAATTTTTAAATAAGGGTGAAGTTTACCGACTTCAGTTTTCCAATTTCCGTTTATCAATGAAGTATTCTTATTTTTGGTAAATGGTATGACAAAGTTGTATTCCTTTTTAAATTTCCATACGGCCGAAAATAGTTGTTTATTTAAAAAAAAATATGTTTCGCTTAAGTACGGCTCGAGTCCTTTAAAATTTTCACACAAAGTCCACAGACAGCTATATAAGCATTGAAATTACCATCTAAAAGGACATTGACGATAATTACCTCAGAACAAACAAACATTTGACCGATGCCATCATTATTTATCTATTTTATTAAAATAATTGCCAATATCCGTATCTAACGGACAATTTGCAGTCCAAAACGAATCTTTCAAAGCATTGTAAGTACTTATATCCAAGTCGCCGACATCTTTACTGAAAACATACAATATAACCTCATATATACTGAGTTATAACCTCAAAATCTAGTAATTTTTGTGCAATATTTCGATTGCCCCGCGTGTCCGTTTTATAATAAATGCCTTAAGAGAATTTATGGGTGATTTGAAATCATACAAGTATTTTTTCAATGATGTTGGTTCTGGGGCAAATCATGTATGGGCGCAGAACAATGTCCTTTTACCTCGAACTCTGCCTAATAGACGAATCATCATCCGCAAAACTGGCCCTGTTCCGCCTCTCACACCTTTTCTGATGCTGCCTTATGAAAGCGCTCAACCTATTCAACAAAAATTGCTTATCATGGCCCTCTAATACCAATTGATTCTTCAGAACAACGACCATATGCCTGTTAGCCGTCGCCACAGCCCAATAATAATACAAAAAGAATAGTACCACTGCAAATGCCGGCACAGCGAATGTGGAAGTTCCTATAAAAAATATAACTTCCCTTATAAAATTTGGGAACCCTTGAAAAGTTTCAACAACGAACTCCCATACTGTACCATAACCTCTATAAGGCCCGCAATTGATCGAAGGCAGAATTTCAGCGACTGAATAAGCAGTAGGCGATATTGATATAACGAACCCTAATAATAACACTGACATAAATAATGATTTGGATTTTGAAGCTTTATATACTACGGGAGAAGGTGTACAATTGACTAAACATGTGAATTTTTTTATATAGAATATTAGGAAGTAAAATATTGTACCAATAATCGGTAGGAAGGGACAGAAAAACGCACCCATCCATACTATACTTTGAATGTAGACTATATCGAGTACATGTTTGGGTAAATAAAAGAACTGCTCACCGATGATTTTCAGAAATTTATTTGAAGTGTGTCTCGCTACGAAAGCTCTAGGTAAATTTATGAAAAATGTCATGAAAAATTGTATGGCGAAGTCTGTTAAAATTAACTTGTATAACTGCTGACCTACGTATGATTCCCAGCACTCTACTTTAGTACTACCATCATTGTCAAGTGAACAGACAAACCCGTTATCTTTAACGTATATATAGATCTGCCACAAAAGCACGGCTAAAGACGACAATCTTAGTAACACTGTCCTCAGAATAGTCACTATGACGATATTAGCAGGTGCGTAATGTTCGTACTTAATTATGTAGCCGAAAATCTCTGGCACTACCAAATTTAATAGCACTATACATATGAAAGGGAGAAATTCGAATAGTGTAGTCTGCAGTTGCGTAAACGACATTCCTTCGTGGTATAAACTTATCAATCTTGCCGGGTTCGTCATATTCGTTTCGTGATTCCCATCTATCTCATTTTCTAAAGGTTTTCGCGTAGAAAAATCAAAAGTATAAAAGATCAACACACCAGAAGCAATAAGAATAATCAATACTATCATATTGATTAGTATTCTTTTCAAATGCAACAATATTTGAGTTTCACGGCTTCGAAGCTGTTTTTCTTCTTTAAATCTCTCCTCTTCTAAGTACCCTTTGATTTCGTTGAATAACGCTTTATGTTTGATTCTGGCTGATTTGTCATTGTGTATACAAAAGTCCCAACCCCCAAATACTAAATTGCAGTATTTGTAAAACTGTCCCTCGCTCTCAACTAATCGTTCTTTGAAACCTTTAGCGGCTGTTTTCACGATGGCAACAAGAGATAGTAACACACACGATATGGCCACGAGAATATATGCCAAAGGCATGTTGTAATAAAGCTCGTTTTCGAACAACTTTCTTATGTAGTAAGTGAAAATTTGATCCGAATAAACACCGTAAAATAAAATAGTCCTTTCCATATAACCTGTACCTAGAATGACGTCAAGAATTATGTTAGTATCAGTAACATTTTTAGATAAATAATGATTTGAGCAACAAACTGTTAAATTCTTTTCATCATCACATATAAAATCTTGTTCATTCAGAAATGTTGTTGGTAATATTAAAAACAATATTATTATAGATGATATGGCGATGTTTAAGAATAATAGCCATCTTAGGAATAGGAAATAGGAGACCACTCCGGTACCGAACTTTCCTTCGATCTCTCGCATCGGTGAGTGCCATAATTCCAGTTTGCCGACGACTTCGGAGAATCTGATGCGGAAGCGGTGCCACACTTTTCGCTGTTTCCAGTGAAGTTGTTCGAGGCCTTGCAAACGAAGTTTTGTTGCGTTCTGTGGTAGAGAAAGGATAAATTTAATAGACGGAGTTCTTAAGGCCATGAAGCAAATACGAAGGGAGGTGGCCGAGACTTTTGATTTCATAAAAGCATTGACGTCATCGTGGTGGGCGTGGTTTACCTCAGTTTGTCATCGGTACTCGCTCAATTCTCACGTCCGCTCAAGCTCGCATAGCTATGATATATTATCTATTTTTACTAAAAATAAAACCCTTAAAATGAAGTGATGTATCTTAACATGCAAAAAATACTTGGATCGGCATTCTGATCACACAAATAATATCTTTTTTTTTTCTTTTTTTAAAAAACGTAGCCTCACACTAGGATTTATTCCTGTGTCGTGGGTGCGTTTACAAACATGAAAATTCACATACACAAATACCCAGACCGGAACAAATAATTGTGGATCACACAAAGATTTGTCCCGTGGGGGACTCGAACCCGCGACTATTAGACGCAGTGGGCAGAGCGGCTTAAGCTCTTAACCACTGCGCTAAATCGTCCGTCAAAATCAGATTGCACTTGTAAGTATTTTTATTGTAATTTAATAAATTACTTCTAAATTAAAAAAAATGTCATCTACCGTAATATAATTGAACTAACAAGTTACATTGACATAGACGAACGGCTAAGTTCTTACCAGTCTTCGCCAGATGGCAAATACAAATGTGGGTTGGACGTAACGTCCCTATCGCCCTGTGCCACCCCGCGCAATGACGCATTTCATTCTATAGAAAAATCTGTTAGGCCATCTCCCCTTCGTATTTGCTTCAAGCTTAAGGCCCTATCGCGAACGACCATATATCGACCGGGAAAGAGACGGTGATGCAATTACAGTAGAGTTTAACTTGATCGGCACTTCAGTAGTTCGGCACGTCCAATAATCCGGCCGGTGTCCGACCGAGTCCTCGGTTTCGGCTACGAATACCACCTTTGGCCAATTCTTCGGCTTTGGCCGAATTGGGCCGAAAGTTTCTGGTAAGCACCGAAATTGAACGATTTATTAGGATTTAGAATAGAATAGAATACTCTTTATTGTACACCAATACATTTACATTGAGAATAAAATTACTTACCAATGCGCGAGAGCGCGGCGGAAGACGCGCGAAGAAATGTATTTCACACACACACACACACACACCGTCACGCCTATATTCCCCAGAGGGGGTGGCAGAGGTGTACTGAGTACACCCACGTTTCGCCGACGATGTTAGGTCCCATGTAATAGGGGGCGAGCCTATTGCCATATACCGGGCACAATTCCAGACTCCGGACTCATACTGGGAATTTTTCGTTAGAAAAACTACATTTGTCCGACCTAGGATTTGAACCCAGGACCTCGTGATCACAAAGCGATGCGCTTTGCCACCAGACAACGAGGCAGTGTATTTCTTTTTTGTTTTTTTAAAACCGTCAACCGTCGTTTAAAGCCCAACACTAGGATTTATTCCTGTGTCGTGGGTGCGTTTACAAACATGAAAATTCACAAACACCATACACAAATATCCAGACCGAAACAAATAATTGTGGATCACACAAAGATTTGTCCCGTGCGGGAATCGAACTCGCGACTATTAAACACAGTGGGCGGAACGGCTTAAGCTATTAACCACTGCGCTAAATCGTCCGTCAATCGTCGTCATTTACTTTACGAAATGCTTTATTTCATTTATTGTGGAACTTTCTATGTAATCCAGCAATCCGAACATTCCAATAATCCGGCGGCATAGTTTTAACTGATTAATGAGACTCTATTGTACTTTACAAAAGAATAATAAGGGACCGTATTCACAACAGCGCAGTAAGAAAGCGAGTAGGTATGAAAGATAGTATCGGTGTAAAGATGAGAAAGGGTATGCTCCGTTAGTTCGGGAATATAGAAAGAATGTCCGAAGAAGGAATGTCAAAACTGATATACAATGCGAAAGTGGAAGGATGTAGGTACCGGGGAAGACCTAGACTATCTTATCATGACCAAATAGACCTGGCCTTATCTGAAGGATAAGTCAGGAGTCGCCGTAACCGGCGAGCGTGTATGAGACGAACTATGAGAGTGGAGGAAGCCAGAGAGGTATGTAAGGAAAGAACCTGTTGGAACTCTGTACTCTCTGTCTACCCCGCAAGGGATCTGGCGTGATGATATAGATAGATAGTATTGCATGTTGATATTGTAGGATAGTGATAGCCTAGGGGTTAGACCGTTGGACTGCAAAGTCAGAGGTCTCGGGTTCAAACCCAGGCACGCACCTCTGTCTTTTCGAAAGCATGTGCGTATTTAAAATTAATTATCACTTGCCTTAACGGTGAAGGAAAACATCGTGAGGAAACCTGCATGCCTAAGAGTTTCTCGAAGGTGTGTGAAGTTCGCCAACCCGCACTGGGCCAGCGTGGTGGACTATGGCCTTAACCCTCACAGTTGGAGAGGAGGCCCGTGCCCAGCAGTGGGACAGTTTCTTAACAGGGCTAATATTATTATTATTATTGTAGGATGAATAATATATGGACAAAACGTATAACAGAGTGGGTACCAAGGGTCATGAAAAGGATAAAAGGGAGACCACATAAACGATAGAGGTTCATTTACAGTCACAGATGTGGATCTCATTGGATGCGAAAGGCGCCAGAAAGAGATGCATGGAAAGGTTTAGGAGAGGCCTACGCCGCAGAGGCGACTACTACCAACTAAAACCAATATTTTATTTTTATTTATTTTATTTATAGTATTGCATGCTTTCCTTGCCCCGACCGCATGGGCAAGATATTTAATAAATTTATATAAACTACTAAGAAAAACTATTTTTAGCATCTGATTTTTTCAACCCCCAACCCAAAAAGAGGGACGTTATAAGTTTAGTGTGTATCTCTGTGTCATCAACGTAGCTCCCGGATGCACTATTTTGAGTTAGTTATTAAATTATTATTAGATAATTTCAATTCCAATCATGACGTTGGAGCAGAAATGGTCTCATCAAGTGTCGACCAGGAACTGGAAGACGTGAAGTGGGCAGGCCTCCTACAAAGTGGACCAATGACTTCCGACCCATGACCGCGTACAATGAAATATTTTTTTATCATTGTATATCTGTTTTGTTATTCTGTCTCCCGATATTCTTTTTATAGGTCATGGGACAAATGTTTGTTATAGTCTGGGTATTTTGTATGTAAATTTTCATGTTCGTAAACTCACCACGTTACCGGAATAAATCCTAGTGAGAGGGGTTACGTTTAGAAAAATTGCCGTACCTGTAGCCTGGCCTTCAGCTCTCGCTTCTGGTTCATGGGTACTGGCATCGCTTTGATCTGCATGATGTCGTCCCAAGTTCGCTCCTCGTTCGACAGGTTTTCTGCAATCAAAACGTTGGTTATGAGCAAGTTGTCTTAAAACGCGTGCGGTAGCGGAATACCTAAAATGCATGATGGCTACCAATCAGGATGCCTACATTCATATACTTACCTCATTGGATTAGATCACGAGGCCCCGGGTTCTAATCGTAGGCTGCACAAAGTTAACATCTTCTATTTGGTTTACGTTCGTTTAGAAAAAAAAAACCAGTATTTCCCCGGTGTCTACAAATATGCCCGGTATAATGGCAATAGGTTTACCCTTACTGAGACCTAAAATCTTCGGCGAAAAGTAGATGATAGCCTCTGTCAAGGGACTGTCATCCACTTTTCGCCGAAGTTTATTTTTGTAAAAGTCTTAGGTTTGTTTTTGTGTGTGTGTGAGTGATCTACGCTGTTGGCCTCGGGGCCTTTACAGATTCACCGGACAAGAGGGCGAGCGTGCAACCACTACGCTCGAGCCAGAAGGGCAAGGGGGCAACTAGCTCAAGGCGCCTCAAGTAGAAACGTCCTCGGCTTAGGCAGTCGCTATGTGGGAGGGTGTATACTAGGTGTCTCGCCGGCGGGCAAGGGATCCTGTGTGCGGAATCTGCATTCGAAAGAATGCAGTAAGGGCATCGGGAGGGTCGGTGAGAACATGCTGCGCTCTCTATCCACTAATCTGCAAGCGGAGTAAAATGTCTCTTAGAAATAAGGTGACACTTTACAAAACTTGCGTGCTACCGATCATGCCGCGCAGGCTGCGTGCCCGAACACCTCATATGCGTACGCATGTGAGGTGTTCGGGCACGCAGCCCACTCTCACATCGATAGATTTCAAGCGGTTCAGTCCCGCTTCCTCCGCAAAGCCGTAGGAGCCTTCGTACGAAATGTCGACCTCCACTCCGATCTCGGTCTCGAATCTATTCGCGCCTATATTAAAAAGGCGACAACTCGACACTTCGCGAACGCATCTCCCCATGCGAATCCGCTAATCGTAGCCGCCGCCGACTACGAACCTGACCCCTACCGCTACCGCCGGCCGCGACATGTTCTCACCGATCCCCCCGATGCTTTGACATCGCTTCTTTCCGCTCCGGATACGGACGACGACGACGAAGTCATAGATCCCCTAACCCGCCGACCGGTGCACTAATTACACCCCCTCCCCCCGTTGCAACTGTCCAAACCGAGGCCGTTCCTCCTTGAGGCGCTCTCGAGTATGTCGCCCCTTGCCCTTCAGGCTCGAGCACTCTCGCCCTTAAGTCCGGTGAAGCTGTAAAGACCTCACGGCCAACAGCGTATATCACTCAAACACACAACATGCTGCGGGCGGTGGTAGCGAAGTAGGCGTAATAGTAACGCCTATATTCCCCAAGCGAAGGCGGCAGAGATGAACGTTGTTTTCTGTACTGTATACACTTACATTTACCGTCGATGTTAGGTCCCAATTTAATGTTTTTCAATCTTGATGTTTGATATGAAAAACACCAAGAAAATACAGACTGTTTTACGTTGAAACGTTGAACTGAACTATGATGCATTGGACTCGTGAGTCGTGTTCTGAATTGTTTATTGGATGATAATTAATTGCGCGAGTTCAATACCTCGGTTTTTAATGAAATGCAAATAGTGCGTACACGATATAACTAGCGGTATCACTGAGACGGACGATTTAGCGCAGTGGTTAAGACGCTCACTGTGTCTAATAGTCGCGGGTTCGATTCCTTCAATCCGCACGGGACGAATCTTTGTGTGATCCACAATTATTTATTCCGAGCCGGGTATTTGTGTGTGTATGTGTAATTTTAATGTTTGTAAACACACCTATAACACGTGAATAAATCCTAGTGTCGAGTTAGGTTTAATAAACAAAAAAGAAACTTGTACGTCTGATTTTACTTTTATGTAAAAATATAAAATTAAAATAATTATTTCAAAAAACTTCTAAGTGTAGAAATGTACACAGTACATCTCTGCCACCCCCGCTAGGGGAATATAGGCGCGTCTCTCATCGTCTCGTGTTTATTTAAAAAATGACACAATCTATACTAAGATTATGAAGAAGGAAAGATTTACCATGACTTACTATGACCAAATAGAGCGTGTCTTATTTAAAGGGCAAGTCAGGAGTCTCCTTAACCGGCGAGCGTGTATGAGACGAACTATGAGAGTGGAGGAAGCCAGAGGGGTATGTAAGGAAAGAACCTGTTGGAACTCTGTACTCTCTAACTACCCCGCGAGGGAGCTGGCGTGATGATATAGATATATAGACAGATTTGTTTGTTTGTTTGTTTGTAATTCATAACCTCTAAAACTACTATACCTATTTTAATCATTCTTTCACAATTACGAAGCTACATCACACAACTTCTAGTATTTTTTGTCATATTATGATAAAAAGTTAACAGCTAGATACAGAAAAGATGCTTTTTACTGAAGCTACTGGTAGTTTCAATGTACTTTGGTGTAAAAAATTCTAGCTAGGGAGCATCAAGTAATTACGGGAGCTGTTTTTCTTTTAATTTGGTCCCGCCGTCCCCTTATGTGAGATTTACGCTGTAGTTGTTAAAATACTAAATTCTTGAATTAAATGCTTTTGATAGTAATGAGCCAAGCTAACCCAACACTACACTGAAGATATCCCAGACATCAGCCTGTACGAGATTAGGATGGCTCTCAAACAACTCAAAAATAAAAAAGCGCCGGGCGAAGACGGAATTATCGCAGAGCTTCTGAAAGCGGGCGGAACGCCGATACTTAAAGTCCTTCAGAGGCTGTTTAATTCCGTCTTGCTCGAAGAGAAAACGCCGGAAGCATGGAACAGGAGTGTGGTGGTACTGTTCTTCAAGAAAGGTGATAACACTTTACTGGAGAATTATAGGCCCATCACACTGCTGAGCCATGTTAATAAGTTGTTTTCGACAGTCATCACGAATCGTCTCAGACGCAGGTTTCATGACTTCCAGCCTCCCGAGCAAGCCGGTTTCCGGAAAGGTTTTAGTACCATAGACCACATACATACGCTGTGGCAGATTATACAGAAGACCGAGGAGTATAATATGCTTGGCGTTTCTCTACGCGATCGAATCAGGAATGAGGAGATTCGTAGAAGAACCAAGGTCACCAACATAGCCCTTAAGATAAGCAAGCTGAAGTGAGCTGTTGATTAGCAAGTTGGGGCAGAAAGATTCTAGAGTGGAGACCACGTATTGGCAAGCACAGCTAGGGACGACCGCCTGCCAGATGGACCAACGATCTTGTGAAAATCGCAGGAAGTCGTTGAATGCAGGTGGCATCGGACCGGTTACGCTGGAAAGCGATTGGGGAGGCCTATGTTCAGCAGTGGACAAGTATAGGCTGAGATGATGATGATGATGAATAGTAATGAGATTTATTTTTTATTTACAAAATGGGATACTCTGATAAAAGTGAAAGTAAAGTTATATGTATTTGTTTATTATGCGTAGAATAATTTATCTTTTTTAAAAGTCGACGTTATACGTTCAATTATGCAGGTTTAAATGAGATTTGATGAGATTTTACTGGACTCTCCCATTTTGAGCTCACGTAATTAATGGATGCTTCCTACACTATAACCTAGGAGTGGGACACAGATTAAAATCTTTTTTCTCAAAAAAAATCTAGTTGCATTTTTGCCCCACATCTAAACACATTAGGTTAGAAAAAATACAATTCTAGCTAGACCAAAATGGGTGCCGTATGCACTCATTTTGGTCATTTAAATCTATTTTCACCAACATTTTGAAAGCGTCATCGTACACCTGTTTACAAGAATCATTTTAAACTGATTACTACCTAAGTAGATCGATCGATTAAGTGTATTCACTGGAAATTACTCAGAAAGATAACATCGCAAAAAAATCTAAATTTTAATTACATGGATAACAGAGTAAATATTTATTAATTTATTATCGATTTATTTTTGATTTGAACAAATTTTTGAATGTCAAAAGAATGTTCGGGGAAATCGAAGTTTGATGTCGTCAATTTGTTTTAATTTCCAAAACTTGTGTTATTTCGAATTATAATGTGTAATGTTGGTATTCTTATATGTGCACGAGAGAAGGTAACTGTAACTCAAAACGGCCGTCACAATGGGTATATAAAGTATCCATCGCTTTACTGTCCAGGGTGGTGTACTTCATCAATTTCATTATCATCGTTGTCATCAAGTTCATCGGGGAGTTGAATTATTTAAAACTAACACGATTATGTATCTCACTGGACACTGGCAAAATACACTTAAAATGAGTGCGATGCCATAACTTAAAGAAGAAGAATCTTTTTTGAGTTATAGGAGAAAATAACTTTGGAAATAAAATTAGGGATAAAAATCTAAAGGGATATTTTAAGTCCTATGTATCTGTATCATCATGCTAAATCCCTTGTTGGGTATATGAAATACAAATAAAAGTGAAACAACGCAAAAGAAAAAACGAAGTTTTCGCAAACATAAAAAGAAACACAAAGCGATGCTTAAAGTACGAAGGGAGTATGTAAACAGTCGACGCTGCCGCGTCACTCCTCATTTATGCGGGAAGTAGCGGCAGTGGCAGTGTTTAAACCTGATATAACGTCGTATAACCAAGACTTTTTGCGGCCAACTTCTTTTTTCCGGCGATAGGCTGATGATGAGACAAAAATCACGTTGTTCGACGTACCTGAGAGGTCTGGCAGCATGGAGAGGTGTATGTCTCGGCTCTGCGTGGTGCGTGCGTAGGTCGACTGCCGCCTTTCATTCTGAGACCTTGCCCGTTTCACAGTTGTCGCTGGAACAATAATAGATCTATTACTTTACATTATCTATATATACAAAAAGATTGACACACTCACTCACAGGCATTGATGAGTATCAATGCTCAAATCCTTAGACCTAGAAAGCTGAAATTTTGCACAGAGGTTCTCTTTACAATGTGTACCGGATTTATAGAAATTCCTATGGGATAGGAAAAAGTTTGCCAGGTATGGCGATAGAGATACGGCCTACTACCTAAAAGATACTACCTGCAATTTAGTTATAATATAACCCTACCTCTGTCAAATTACAAAAACAACGCGAGCGAAGTCACAGGCAACAACTAGTCCTACTAATATTATAATCACATCTTGGATGCGCCTTCAGTAAGGATGGCACAAATACACCGCTGACATAGAGAGAAGAGTGAGAGCAGGGAACAGAGTAAATGGCGCGATGGGAAAGCTGCTTGGGAACTGGCATTTAAGCCAAAAGGCGCAGCTGGCCATACATAACCGAATGCTTGTCCCAACGCTGTTAAATGGCAGCGAGAGCTGGGTATATGAGAAGGAAAATGAAAGTAGGATAACTGCGGTCGAAATGCGAGCTCTGTGGACGATGGGCGGAGTGAAGCTGACCGACCGTATTCGCAACAGCGTAGTAAGAAAGCGAGTAGGTATGAAGGATAGCATCGATGTAAAGATTAGAAAGGGTATGCTCCGTTGGTTTGGGCATATAGAAATAATGTCAGAAGAAAGAATGACAAAACAGATATAAAATGTGAAAGTGGAAGGATGTAGACCGGGGAAGACGTAGACTATCTTACCACGACCAAATTGACCGAGTCTTATCTGAAGGACAAGTCAAGAGTCTCCGTAACCGGCGAGCGTGTATGAGACGAACTATGAGAGTGGAGGAAGCCAGAGAGGTATGTAATGAAAGAATCTGTTGGAACCCTGTACTCACTGACTACCCCGCAAGGAATCTCGCGTGATGATATAGATAAATATAGATAGATTTATATATAAAAAAAACATTTATGTCCGACGCGATATGAGTCCAGGTCCTCGTGGTGGCTACGCGTATTCTTCGCCACTAGACCAACGACGCAGTCATTACACAATAAAAAAATAAGCTGATAAAGCATCAGATATGTATGTAAATAAGTTATAATTCTATTTGTTCCGTATCAAAGAAATTTGATAACATTTTAATCAATACATTTATAAATTATCTTTTGGGAATACCGAATAATTTGCAAACAAAGCAATTACTGATAATGCGATTGCGGTACTTAGAAATGGCATCACTAATTATACTTTGTTTATTTTGCCACAAAAAAAGCTGCTCAACGAGCTATGGAAAGAGCTATGCGTGGCGTTTCTCTACGTAATCGAATCAGGAATGAGATTCGTAGAAGAACCAAGGTCACCGACATAGCCCATAAGATTAGCAAGCTGAAGTTGCAATGGGCGGGCTACATTGCGCGAAGATCGGACGGGCAAGGGGCAGAACGATTATAGAGTGGAGACCACGTATTGGCAAACGCAGCGTGGGATTGCCGCCTGCCAGATGGACCGACGATGAAGATCGCAAGAAGTCGTTCGATGCAGGTGGCATCGGACCGGCTGCGCTGGAGAGCGATTGGGGAGGCCTATGTTCAGCAGTGGACGAGTATAGGTTGAGATGATGATGACGATTTTGCCGATGACGTAATGGGGACGATTCGCATGTACGTTGTAACGGTACAGTATTAAAACGCGAATTGCTCGCAAACACTCAATCGTCAGGTATGTTGGTTTCGGTCTCGAAGTTTGTATATGTGAATTTCATGTTTATAAACGCGCCCACGACATCGAAATCATCTTCCTCTGGGGTTGTTTTTTTAAAACTAAGCTCGAGTTCTATATAATAGTACCTTAGATGAACCTCCCTTGTTAAGATGGACCAACGCGCGGGCGGAGACGGCATAAAATTAACTACGCATACTTAGTCATTAGTTTTACTGAAGTAGTTTCTTAGTACATCATTTTTATTCTATAACTGTTCTGTAGCTATACCCTAAGACTTAGCCCGGTGAAATTTAACAAAAAATAACCCAAGTTACTCCTTATAACAAAAGTTATCTGCCCGAAAAGTCCCGTCAAAATTCGTCAAGGCGTTTCGTAAGAGACAGACGGACAGACAAAAATGTTAATAATTGTGTTTTTATTATAAGTACCGTATATTATTTCATATGCAATTAGTAAAAAACCTGATAATATGACATTATAATGTCAACACTAAAGGACATTTTTCTGCGCCCATACATGAGTAGCCAGCCCCAGAACCAACAGCAATGAAAAAATACTTGTATGATTTCAAGTCACCCATAAAGTCTCTTAAGGCATTTATTATTAAATGGATAAGGGGGGAAAATGCAATATTGCACAAAAAGTATTAGATTTTGAGGTTATAATTCAGTAGCCATTAACACATATGGGGTTTTATTGTGTGTGTTGACATTCAGTAAAGATGTCGGCGACTGCGATATAAGTACTTAAAATACTTTGATTTATTCGTTTTAGATTGCAAATTGTCCGTAAGATATGGATATGTCCCATTATTTTAATAAAATAGATACATAATAATGGCATGGGTCAAATGTTTGTTGGTTCTGGGGCAGTTTTCGACAATTTCTTTTTATTTATTTGAATATATATTCTTGCAAATGACTCACAAAATATATTTAAAAAAATAGCAACTGGAAATACCTAACTGATATTAATTATTTACAAATTATTCAAAATAACTACCGTTGGACACTAATTAATCGTTAACTATAACCTAATCAAACATACACCACGAGCGACATAGAGACACGTCCGTCACGTCCGAAAGCCGAATGAAGAATGCCACGTTGTGTGTGTGTGTGTGTGTGTGAATGACCTACGCTGTTGGCCTCGAGGCCTCTACAGCTTCACCGGATTTTAAAGGCGAGCGTGCAACCACTACGCTCCAGCCAGCCAGAAGGGCAAGAGGCGACATACTCGGTTGGGACAGTCGCTGTAGGGGGACGGGTGCACTACTAAGCGCACCGGTCAACCGCCGGCTATGGGAGGGGATCTACTACTACGTCTATGTCTACTTCGTCGTCGCTCGTATTCTGAGCGGAAAGAAGGGATGACAAAGCATCGGGGGGTCGGTGAGAACATGTCGCGGCCGGCGGTAGCGGCAGGGGTCGTGAGGGTGGTCGTAGTCGGCGGTGGCTACGAATAACGGATTCGCATGGGTAGATGCGTTCGCGAAGTGACGTGTTGACGCCTTTTTAATAAAGGCGCGAATAGGTTCGAGACCTAGATCGGAGTGGAAATGCCACGTTGACAGCGTCGACCGTATTTATAGCCTGCTGCTCGTATATATATAGATTGAGAGACTGTCAAAAGTAAGATATATCAAGTTAGTTTTCTAGGGCATATAACAGTCCCCATTTCCTTTACTTAAGCATTGAGAATTACCAAAGAACTACCAAAATTATTAATATAATACCTATTATATTAATACTAACTTACAAGTATGGTATAAACGGCACCCTGTTGCGAGCCGTCCAGTCCACCTACGTGGACAGCAAGGCATGCGTACGGGTGGGTGGTAACATGTCACCTTGGTTTGACGTTAAAATCGGCATCAAGCAGGGTTGCGTGTTGTCCGCTAGACTGTTTATAGTGTATCTGGATAAAAGTCTTCAAAGACTGAATGCGATGACTGAAGGGGTAAAAATGGGTGATCTAGTGATAAACCACCTATTGTATGCAGATGACGCGGTTTTGATAGCGCCAACAGCCACTGATCTGCAAACACTAGTCACAGTTATGACAGACGACTGCATGAACAATGGCTTACATTTGAATGTGAAGAAAACCAAAATTATGGTTTTAGAACGGGAAGAAACCAGAACGAATGCAAGGATTGTGGTTGGTAACGATGTGCTGGAGCAAGTGAATGAGTTTCAGTAAGGCTTCAGTAAGGATGGGAAATACACCGCTGATATAGAAAGAAGAGTGAATGCAGGTAATAGAGTGAATGGTGCGATGGAAAGGCTACTTGGGAGCCGGCACTTAAGCCAAAAGGCGCAGCTGGCCATGCATAACGGAGTGCTTGTCCCAACGCTGTTATATGGCAGTGAGAGTTGGGTATGTAAGAAGGAGAACGAAAGCAGGATAAATGCGGTCGAAATGCGATCTCTGCGGAAGATGTGCGGAGTCACGCTGACAGACCGTATTCGCAACAGCGTAGTAAGAAAGCGAATAGGTATGAAAGATAGTATCGGTGTAAAGATGAGAAAGGGTATGCTCCGTTGGTTCGGGCATATAGAAAGAATGCCAGAAGAAAGAATGACAAAACAGATATACAATGCGAAAGTGGAAGGATGTAGGTGCCGGGGAAGACCTAGACTATCTTACCATGACCAAATAGACCGTGTCTTAGCGGAAGGGCAAGTCAAGAGTCTCCGTAACCGGCGAGTGTGTATGAGACGAACTATGAGAGTGGAGGAAGCCAGAGAGGTATGTAAGGAAATAACCTATTGGAACTCTGTACTCTCTGCCTACCCCGCGAGGGAGCTGGCGTGATGATATAGATAGATAGAGATAGATAACTTACAAGTCATAACTTGTAAGGGTCCATAATTTCGTAGTACCTGTACCCCTGTTCTACTTTTTAATTAATAAACAAACCTTAAAACGTTACGCCACTTCCAAAAGATTCTGAAACACTGAGTTACATTTCCTTTTGCTCAAGTAAGTCATGGTCATTACTTGATTACAGAATAGGATTTTTACGAAGTCACTAGACCAACGACTGCCTCGTCGGTGTAGTGGCAAAGCGCTTTGTGATCACGAGCTCCTGGGTTCTAATCCTAGGCCGGACAAACGTAGTTTCTCTAACGAAAAACTCCCAGTATGAGTCCAGAATCTGGAATTGTGCCCGGTATATGGCCATAGGCTTGCCCCCTATTACATGGGACCTAACATCGTCGGCGAAAGTGGGTATATTCAGTACACTTCTGCCACCCTCGCTTGGGGAATATAGGCGTGACGGTGATTATTTTATTTAGTGTAGGATTAAGACTGACAGAATTATAAACACATGACATAACGCAACTAAGTAAATTCTTATGACTAAGAAGCGACTTGTCTATAGATCTGAATGTTAGTCAAAGCATGGAACCTCTCCATTCCAATTTCGATCTCGAACCTATTCTCGCTATTTTGACAACCTGATATTTCACGAACGTATCCAATCATAGGAATCCGGTAATCGTAGCCGCCGCCGCTTACGAACCGAACTCCCCTCCTATCAGCTGCTATCACCGTCCGCGGCATGTTCTCACCGACCCTCCTAATGCCCTTATATCCCTTATATATATTTTTCAGATACAGATACCGCACACAGATCAGACACCTGAAGAATTCTTTGCCCGCCGGTCGGTGCAGAGGCACGGCAGCACCACGGCAAGACACCTAGTACATGTATATGCCCTCCCCCATAGCGACTGCCCAGGCCGAGGCTCTCCTACTTGAGGCGATCTTGAGCTAGTTGCCCCATTGCCCTACTGGCTCGACCGTAGTGGTTGTACGCTCGCCATCTTTTCCGGTGAAGCTTTAAAGGCCTCGCGGCCAACAGCGTAGATCATTCACACACATACAAAGAAAATATTGAACCTTTTTAAAAAAAAATTAACTTACTATTTCTAGCCTGCTTCGAAGGCAACAACGTAGCGAGTTTGGTAGCGTCAGCCCTCTGCAAGTTATCGAAGAGTTCCTGTTCGCCCCCAGGGTACAACTCCTGGTAGAACTCGCCCCCAGCCTCCTCCCATCCTTCTTGCTTCTTGGAGGACCGAGCCTTGTTCTTGGACGAGTTGCCTCCAGACATCTTTTAGATCAGCTGTTGGAGAGAAATTACTTTTATCAGTCTATATTACAAACCCACGTATTCATTAAGGGGTCAAAAAAATATGTGTTTTAATACTCGATGCACTTCAAGAAGTATATGGATCAGAGACTTCATATTTCTAAATATAATTTTTGTCTGTATATTTGAGAATCTGGTAAGAGGAATGCACGATTAAATAAAATTTTCGGGACGGAATAACAATCTAAAGTTTCTATTCCTTAACATTTTCTGATTCCAGCGCGAAATGCTTAAGGAATTATCAATAGAATTAAGTAAATTCTAAAAACAGTACATAATCGTAGCAAAGTTCTTGTACAGCAGTTTTTTAATTCATAGTGTAGGGTTTTAGAAAATGAAAAACTTTGTTTTTCAATATCGTAACGTCGTTTATTTCCGAGCGCGCGCTCAATATTATTCATTTGTGAACTAATTGTATCACCGCCACTCTCCCGGTCGATAAATGGTCGATCGCGTTAGGCCCTTAAGGGACAAATCGCCCGCGACACGTGTCACTACATGATCTTTTATTTCTTTTTTTAAAAAGAAATACGTAGACCCACACTAGGATCTATTCCTGTGTCGTGGGTGCGTTTACAAACATGAAAATTCACATACACAAATACCCAGACCGAAATTAATAATTGTGGATCACACGAAGATTTGTCCCGTGCGGGAATCGAACCAGCGACTATTAGAAACAGTGGGCGGAGCGGCTTAAGCTCTTAACCACTGCGCTAAATTGTCCGCCACTCGACTTTTTTTTTCTTTTTTTAAAGGACATAGCCCTACACTAGGCATTACTCCTGTGTAGTGGGTGCGTTCACAAACACGAAATTCATATACACAAGCAGACCCCCAGACCGAATCAAATATTTGTGGGTTACACAAAGATTTGTCTCGAACCCGCAACTACTCGGAGGATGCTCTTAACCACCGGACCAAGCCGTCTGTCAATTCCGTCAGTTTATTTTTGTCTACATCTATTTAGTCGGTCGCAACATGTCACCCGAAGAGGTTTCATTAATCGTCCGTTCATATTGTTAGCCAACAAACGTTAACACTCTTTGTGTGTGAATGATCTAGGCTGTTGGTCGCGGGGCCTTTACAGCTGCACCGGACGAGACAGGTTTACATTCTGTGACATCTGTTCCTCAACAAGTCTCATGCTCTACCGACAGACCTAGCTGGTTCGAGCGTAGTGGTTGCACCTCTCGTCCGGTTAAGTTGTAAAGGCCCGCGGCCAACAGCGCAGATCACTCAAACTCACACAAATGTTCCTCAACAAAAGCCATACCTGTTTAGCCTTTACACGAACGACATTCCTCGTTCGAGTAAGGCGCATCTAGCCCTATTCGCGGATGATACCGCTCTCTACGTCTCGCATAGGAATAAGGGTTTCATTACCAGACACCTTCAGGCATCCGCCAATTCCCTAGGGAATTGGTTCAGAAAGTGGCGTATTGAGGTGAACCCGGACAAGAGCGCTGCGGTGTTCTTCTCCAGAGGTGCCACCCCGCGCCACTCCCTGCGCCGCCCTAGAAGTAATCTCGGCCAAGTGACCATGTTCGACCGACCCATTCCCTGGGTCAAAGAGGTCAAATATCTAGGGGTCACCCTAAACAGTACCATGTCCTTCGGCCCGCACATCAAGCGGGTCCGTCACCGAGCATCATTTGTGCTCGGTCGTCTCCATTCGTTAATCTGCAAGCGGAGTAAAATGTCCCTTAGAAATAAGGTGACACTTTACAAAACTTGCGTTCGACCCATCATGACTTATGCGTGTGTTGTGTTCGGGCATTCGGCCCCCTCTCACATCGATAAACTCCAAGTGGTTCAAAACCGCTTCCTCCGTAAAGCCGTAGGAGCCCCCTGGTTCGTACGGAACGTCGACCTCCACTCCGATCTAGGTCTCGAACCTATTCGCGCCTTTATTAAAAAGGCGTCGACACGTCACTTCGCGAACGCATCTACCCATGCGAATCCGTTAATCGTAGCCACCGCCGACTACGATCTCCCTCCCGACCCCTGCCGCCACCGCCGGCCGCGACATGTTCTCACCGACCCCCCCGATGCCTTGTCATCCCTTCTTTCCGCTCAGAATACGGGCGACGATGACGTAGACGTAGTAGTAGATCCCCTCCCATAGCCGGCGGTTGACCGGTGCGCTTAGTAGTGCACCCTTCCCCCTACAGCGACTGTCCCAACCGAGGGCGCCTCTTCGAGGCGCGCTCGAGTATGTCGCCTCTTGCCCTTCTGGCTGGCTGGAGCGTAGTGGTTGCACGCTCGCCTTTAAAATCCGGTGAAGCTGTAGAGGCCTCGAGGCCAACAGCGTAGGTCATTCACACACACACACACACACACAAAAGCCATACCACAAGGAACAGGCTGCGCCATGTCGCCAGACTTGTCGGGCGACGACGACGACGATTGCGACAAGGATATTTTGGCACGGGGATGACATTGAAGGGGGTGTTGGTGTGAAATAAGGGTTATGATTTAGTAAAATTTTCGTATCTCCAGGAAAATATTTTAACAGGTAAGTCCGCAGGGTTACTAACTAAAAAACAACACACACACACCGTCACGCCTATATTCCCTAAGCGGGGGTGGCAGAGGTGTACTGAGTACACCCACGATTTGCCGACGATGTTAGGTCCCATGTAATAGCGGGCGAGCCTATTGCCATATACCGGGCACAATTCCAGACTCCGGACTCGTACTGGGAAGTTTTCGTTAGAAAAACTACACTTGTCCGACCTAGGATTTAAGCCCAGGACCTCGTGATCACAAAGAGATGCGCTTTGCCACTAGACCAACGAGGCTCTCTGAAAAACAACTTGGGTAAATTTCATAGCAAACGGCAACTCAGCGACTGTCATGTAGTGACATTTCACTTAATCTGTAAAGGCCCGCCAACAGCCCTCCACTCCGATCTAGGTTTCGAACCTATTCGCGCCTAAACAGTACCATGTCCTTCGGCCCGCACATCAAGCGGGTCCGTCACCGAGCATCATTTGTGCTCGGTCGTCTCCATTCGTTAATCTGCAAGCGGAGTAAAATGTCCCTTAGAAATAAGGTGACACTTTACAAAACTTGCGTTCGACCCATCATGACTTATGCGTGTGTTGTGTTCGGGCATTCGGCCCCCTCTCACATCGATAAACTCCAAGTGGTTCAAAACCGCTTCCTCCGTAAAGCCGTAGGAGCCCCCTGGTTCGTACGGAACGTCGACCTCCACTCCGATCTAGGTCTCGAACCTATTCGCGCCTTTATTAAAAAGGCGTCGACACGTCACTTCGCGAACGCATCTACCCATGCGAATCCGTTAATCGTAGCCGCCGCCGACTACGATCTCCCCCCCGACCCCTGCCGCCACCGCCGGCCGCGACATGTTCTCACCGACCCCCCCGATGCTTTGTCATCCCTTCTTTCCGCTCAGAATACGGGCGACGACGACGGCGACGACGTAGTCGTAGATCCCCTCCCATAGCCGGCGGTTGACCGGTGCACTTAGTAGTGCACCCCGTCCCCCAACAGCGACTGTCCCAACCACGGGCGCCTCTTTGCCTCGCGCCCTCGAGTATGTCGCCTCTTGCCCTTCTGGCTGGCTAGAGCGTAGTGGTTGCACGCTCGCCTTTAAGTCCGGTGAAGCTGTAAAGGCCTCGCGGCCAACAGCGTACGTCACTCACACACACACACCCGCCAACAGCGTAGATTCAGCGTCATTCACACACACACGACATTTCACTTGATGACAGTGTCAGTTTCGATTTTGGCCGCCGGCCACAATATCCGTGTATGACTGTAATCTGAGTAGTTGTATAAATCAATGATTACGGATTATATTTGTTACAATGTGATACATAAGTCAAATTATAGGTGCATGTGTTTTATATCCGTGCGAACTGAACTGATAAAGAATTTTCCTTTTAAATCATGTCCTAAATACATACTAAATACATCCAACAACCATACGTAGGCCTTTTTATCTTATAGTAAATCTTAACTTTTCTCTCGTATACAATATTTTTCTCCCTTTATTTACACATTTATATTACATAATTAGGTATTTATTGTGTTTGTAATATGCAGTATACGCGATTGCGTCAGCATTAAGGGTAACAATTTTATGAAGAATTAGAAAGAAAGAAAAGACATTTACTCAACCACACTCACATAGTAATTGAGATACTAAAATTAATAACGAAAATAATAACTAAAAAATAATAACAAAGAGAAAAAAAAAGAAAAAAAACTAGCCAAAACATTGACAGACATCAGAGGTTGTGAGTGGTTGAATAGGATACTGCATCAGCATATTGCTGAGGCGGTATCCTCTGCAATATGCTGAGGATACTGCCTCAGCAAAGTCTCCCCCAACCAGCGTTGGGGGAGACTTTGTTCCCCTTCAACACATGCTGAGCCCAATGCCTTTCAGCACTGCTTACACCGAGGCAAACATCACAAGTAGCAGTAGCAGCTTCTCTTTCTTAGTTTTTATTTTTTTGTAACTGATCATACATTTTCTGAAGGTCATATGTGTGCTGTGCTGAATAAACATTATTTCTTTCTTTTTCTAAATGAGTGCTAATTAACAATGTGTTAAAGATAGACATAGAAATCCGAAGGCGGACGAAAGTTAAAGATGTTGGTAAACGGATCACGAGGTTAAAGTTGAGATGGGCAGGACACTTGATGAGGCGGGATGACAGCAGGTGGACCAAGGCGGCGACAGAATGGTTAAAAAAGGGACTCAGGCCTAGAGGCAGACCTTCGGCCAGATGGAGTGATGATAAGAGTATCGTGAAGGTGGCCGGAAAATTGTGGAATAGGCTAGCACAGGACTGGAACGAATGGCGTAGAGGAGAGGCCCACACTTAGCAGTGGGTAGATACAGGCTGATTGATGATGATGATAAAAGAGGAAAGCAATTATTATATATCTGTATAATTGTATAGGTATGTTCGAAGATATAGTATGTATCAAAATAACAAATAGGTGTGGCAGAGGTACGCTCCCATTTCGCTAACTATTGAATTTAATTATTTACTTCCAGAACAAATATCAGCATGTCTAACTGCTGGTCAAAGGCATTCTCTCACAGATCGAGGTGAGAGAGATTAGGTCATACTTCACCACGCGGTGCGGTGGCGGCAGTTTTGTGACCACCTGCTATGAGGCTTCCAACTTAACTTAACGACTACATTACGTGGTAATCGTGGAACGTGCCCTCCGAAACACGGAGACGTTTGAAAATAAAAATGCCACGAACAGTCACCCATCTCAGGCCGACCGCTGATTGACCTTGCTGATCACTAAGAACACCGCGGTCGCACAGCGCTCCGAGCGCCTAGAAGGGACACATTTCAACTAGAAAGAAAGCAAAATTGCTTAACACATCTGCAAATTTCAACCTCATTATCAGTATTGCCTCATATCCGACGCATCGCGACGGGAGCGCGACGGTGGCGCGGTAATGTACTGAAATGTACGGGAGATGCCCCACAGCGCAGCCCCGCTCGGCGCGACGGCAAACGACACAACCGAACATAGCCGAGCGCTACCGTCGCGCTCCGTTGGCTATTTGACCAAACCTTTATTTGATCATGTTTTGAGACGCGATGCCGGGCTCCAGACTGATACAGGGACTTTGTCCAACCCAGGGTTGGACATCGTGATCGCTACGCCCATTATTCGTCACTAGACCAACGAGGCAGCTGTGTAGGAAGTTAGAGAGGAAAGTGTTTAATCTGTTTTATTTTTAGAATAACAGTCCAAAGCCATATGAGATCTGAAGGACAATAACATTATTCTACCAAAGCATACCATTGAAAAGAAGTATAATATATATAATAGTAGCCTTAGATGAATTACTTGTTTAGATAGAGCATTGCGCGTGCGGAAACGGCCTAAAATATATCTATCTACCCATAGGGTAAATAACTAGTCATACGCTCATGGGCGCGCACGCACACATTATTTTTTGCACACAAATCTACAAAAAAATAGAACACTGGCATCACGCTTGTCCGGTCAAGCTGTAAAGGCCCCGCGGCCAACAGCGTAGATCATTCACACACGCCCAAGCACACAATGCAATAAGTTCTTTAATCACGTGATGTTTTTACACTGAAGATATCCCGGACATCAGCCTGTACGAAATTAAAATGGATCTCAAACAACTCCAAAATAACAAAACGCCGGATGAAGACGGAATTAGTGCAGACCTTCTGAAAGCGGGTGGAACGCCGGTACTTAAAGCCCTTCAGAAGCTGTTTAATTCTGTCTTGCTCGAAGGAAAAACACCAGAAGTATGGAACAAAGTTACGGTTGTACTGTTTTTCAAGGAAGGTGATAGCACCTTATTGAAGAACTATAGGCCTATCACATTGCTGAATCATGTTTAAGTTGTTTTCGACAGTCATCACGTATCGTTTCAAACGTAGGCTTGATGACTTCCAGCCTCCCGAACAAGCTGGTTTTCGAAAAGGCTTTAGTACCATAGACCACATACATACGCTGCGGCAGATTGTACAGAAGACTGAAGAGTCGTTTTTTGTGTGCGTGTGAATGATCTACGCTGTTGGCCGCGGGACCATTACAGCTTCACCGGATAAGAGGGCGAGCGTGCAACCACTACGCTCGAGCCAGAAGAGCAAGGGGCAACTAGCTCAAACTAGTGGTGCCTCTGCATCGGTCGGCGGGCAAGGGATTCTTCGACCGGCGAGTGTCTTCGGTGTCTGATCAAACTCAAATTCATATAATTTATGTTTTATAAGCCCTGCGGGAGCGCTTACAAATATTAATTTACATTTTTTTAAAATCTAATTTAACTACTAATCTATCACCGGATCGGAACGCGACCTCCACTGAGAAGAACCGGCGAAGAAACTCAGCGGGCTTGTCTTCTTTATTAACTTCTCTTTTTTTTAATCAATATGATTAAAAAAAGGGCAAAAAGATATGTGGATACAATGGTTAGGTTACAATTAAATCGTTTATGACCTAGTTTCAGTGTGATGCCTTACGATCGAGATGTGCATCTAATGATGTTATCTGTAAAGAACGTCTAAAGGATTCCTGATGGACCAGTCCCCACAAGCAGCACCCGTTCACGAGTATGACTGCTGATCCTGTGTGCGGTATCTGTATCCGAAAGAAGGTTGTAAGGGCATCGGGTGGGTCGGTGAGATCATGCCGCGGACGGCGTAAGCGGCTGATAGGAGGGGAGTTAGATTCGTAGTCGGCGGCGGCTACGATTAGTGGATTCCTAGCCTGAGGAGTATTATCGGCCACTATGCTTGGCGTTTGTGGACTACGAGAAAGCCTTCGATTCGATCGAAATTTGGGAGGTTCTTGGATCTCTCCAGCGATGCCGTATTGACTATCAGTACGCCGAAATGTTGAAGTGCTTGTATAATAACGCCACCATGTCAGTCCGAGTACAGGGGCAGTGCACGAAGGCGATCCCCATAAAAAGAAGAGTAAGACAGGAAGAAGTCATTTCTCCGAAACTGTTTACGGCCTTCAAGCTCTTGGAATGGCGAAGACTTGGCATCAATATCAATAGCGAATACATCACTCACCTTCGATTTGCCGACAACATTATAGTCATGGCAGAATCGCTGGAAGACAAATGCTCGCTAACCTCAATAGAGTATCCGAAGAAGTGGGTCTAAAAATGAACACGAACAAAACGAAAATAATGTCCATGTCGTACCCACTGCACTCACTGTTGGGAACACTATTCTTGAAGAAGACGAATACACTTATCTGGGACAGGCAGTCTGGTTAGGTAGGTCCAACTTTGAGAGAGGTCAGTCGACAAATCCAACTCGGCTGGATAGCGTTCGGGAAACTGCGCAACGTCTTCTCATCCAAAATACCTTAATGCCTTAAGACTAAAGTTTTTAGTCAATGTGTATTGCCAGTGATGACATACGAATCAGAGACGTGGTCTCTTACAATAGGTTGCATAAAAAAGTTCAGTTGCTCAGCGAGCTATGGAAAGAACTACGCTCTGCGTTTCTCTACGTGATCGATTTAGGAATGAGGAGATTCGTAGAAGAAGCAAGGTCACTCACATAGCCCATAGGATTAGCAAGCTGAAGTGGCAATGGGCGGGCAGAACGATTATAGAGTGGCCAGATCACGTAGTAGCAAACGCAGCGTGGTACTGCCGCCTGCAAGATGGACCGACGATGAAGATCGCAGGAAGTCGTTGGATGCAGGTGGCATCGGACCGGTTACGATGGAAAGCGATTGGGGAGGCCTATGTTCAGCAGTGGACAAGTATAGGCTGAAATGATGAATGATGGCTAGAATAGAGAACTATTTTCATAAAAGTAAGCATAATTCTAGTGCGGAAATATGCAACATATTACATATAGTGCGACAAGGATCTATTGGCTCATGAATGACATTGACACGGGGGTGGCGTTGGTGGGAAATTAGGGTTAAAATTTAGTCAAATTTTGTTACTTCCAGGGAAATATTTCAACAGGTGGGTCTGCACGGTGTAACTAACTTGAGAGATTTGACGCATTTGTTTAACGAATTTAATCAATCTTGAATATGTTTTAAAACATTCCTACTTATTATTATAATATTTTATGCTTCAAATTATACAAACCCCCCATCTGGTCTTCCTTATTCTGCTTCAAGACAGCTGGCTCGTAGGTAGAGCCAGTCAAACACATCGAGAACCACTTTCAGCCAAGGATTATTTTATTTTCTTGGGAGCTTTGTTTATAAAAATGATTGATAACAAAAGTAAATATGAATGTAAAAAGAATTGTAGTATAAAGAGCATGATCAAATACATAGTCGCTCAGTCTCACATACATACACAAGCGCCGCACACGAACAGATACACACACACACACGCACGCTCACGCATGTATTCAATGACACTACACCTGTGACATGGAAGAATGCCTGTACTTATAGCTCAGAGTACTCCCCTTTTTTAGGCACTAGAAGTACAATAAACTAAATATAGTGATACCTTGCTATAAACAGTGTCCCTACATTTCGTATAAATTTATGAACAATAAAAACCATATTATTATTATTAATTGAAAAACGAACTTGGGTAAATTTTATAGCAAATGGCAACTCTGCATCTGTCATTTCACTCAATGAATGTGTTAGTAACGATTCTGGCCGCTGGCCAAAATATCCTTGTCAGACTGTAGATGCAATATTATTAATGTCTTTCGTTTATTGTAGGTTGAAAGGCAATGTAGATTATTATTTATTACTATATGCTTTATCTATATATAGAATGTACATTCTGATAACTAACATATGAAATGAAAGTACTTATAGATAAGTGGCTTTCATAAATTACGTCTCGCATTAAGTGGTCAATAAAGTTCAGCAAAGGAGATCCACAAAGTGTGACTTAGAGTGACAAGGAGGGACAAGTCATTAGCTATATGACATCACGTATAAATCTAAATTACTCGTTAAAACTAGATATAAACTTTAACGAAATACTAAAACATTTACCAACTCTATCAGCATTATTAAAGTTTGAACTTAGGGTTTAAATTTGTTTGTAACACTTTTTTGGATGCAGTGGCTGTGCGAGTGCTCGCATTATTTCCAAAATGCTTTTTTTTTTTTTATCTAATTGAAAAAAGGTTTCTAATAGAAATATAATAAAAATAATGATAGCAAATTGCAGCATTAATATGTGGTTAATGTTGCAATTTACCAAGGGAGGGTCACACAAATGTGACCAGCTGTGACATTGACTGGGGCACCAGAATCTTGAAAATCATGAGAAGTAATTCATAGATGGTCTCTAAACATCTAATTTTATGACTAACATACTCTCTTCTATATTAATGTGCATATTTTGCTTTATGAATGATTAAAGAAAGTAAAATTGAGACCTAAATTAAGTACAGAATGGGTCTCAGAATATGGATTTCATCATTAAGAATATGGACAACTTTATCATGGTAAGCCTAAAAAACGGTGGAGCGAGAGCAAGTCTTAATAGCCATCGCTGACAGATGGCTTGGTAATGAACCAAAAAAGATTAAGCCACTGGTGAAAGTTTAAGCCGCACCACCCATTGCATCAAATAATTGCTGGTTCAATCCCCATATAGGAGACCCACTTCTTTGTGTGACCCACAAATATATGTGTTTGTGTATGTAAATTTCGTATTTATGCATATATCCACAACATACAAATAATTTCTAGTGTGGGGCTGTTTTTTTTACTTCAAAAATAGGGATTTATGGGGAGGTCTTTGCCTAGTAGTGGCACAAAAAGGCTAAGGAGTAAAAAAATATTAATTATTATTTTTTAATGGCTGTCACTCTCTATGGCCAATTATAACCCACAACCACAGGAACAAAAAGATTTTTCAGCTCAGACTAGCATATTTACAAGGCGTTTGTTCATAATATAAACACAAAATTCTTAGTAATGATAAGAAACGATAGACTTCCAGTTGGATATATGATTCATCTCATATATCCAACTGGAATTTCCAATTATCTACCGTGTTCTATTTAGCTGTACATTACGAATTTACAAGTAAGGAATTCAATATAAAAAGTTGTCGATAAACGCAACGAAACGATTTCAATTCAAAAATAGAACAGTACTTTTTTACTCATATTTTTTTAAATTAGGCAAAGGTTAATGGTATGAACAGTTACAACACTCACCATTTATAACATAAACAAAAGAAATTTACACCATTATCACATTAGAACCGTGACTGTGAAGGTCTTAAACATTACTGTATGTTAGTTACTCATTGCTTCTGTAAAATAATCAGTTTAACATTATAATTTGTTATAAACAAGTATGTGTTTAAGACCAAAATAGTTTACATTCACTTAACACAAGGAGTGGTACCGACTGACTGACAGATTGTATTGGTGCGTTCGGAAACCAACTGTCATTATCTTTTTTACAAATAATAAATTCGAAGTATTCTCATAATAATACGTATACATTGCCTAAAAAATAATGTTAATCTTCTTGCTCCTCTTTATATTAATTATACTCATTATAACTGTCGAGAAAAACTGGTAAACAGTAAACATAGTATGACAATGGATGAATTTATAATTAAACATCTCTAATTTTTTATATTAAATATTGTATTCATGATTAAGATTCAGATCGCACGTATTTAATGCGATGTCCTGTCACTCGTTCTTTAAAGATTTAAATTTTTAAAATGGTAATAAAATTGATTAACTCACTCGTGAATTACTCCGCATTATATAGATTAATGAGGAAACAGTAATTACCTAATATCGGTTTCGAAACATTGTTTTTAATTCACCAGAAAAACAATAGCTGACATTATCGATCACTTCTTAAAAATGGAACAAATTCAGATGCATTCGTTAGAACTCGGGAAATTGTATTAGGCTCTGTGCTACGGCTATAACAAGATTATTCCTTGGAATCGAAGAGCTCTATGTCTTGAAAAACACCAATTTAATATCCACAATACGCAAAAAAAACCGACGACCGAATGCCGATCGCGTAAACAAATTTCTGAGGAAATTTCTTCATGCAATATCCGGTTCGGTTCACCATTGGTTTATTTTCGCGGCATTTCCATTTTTATCCAATGGGATATTTCCACCTGTGGACGTGGCCAATCGACGTGGAATGACGTGAACGGCGCTCGCAACTGAGCCAATGCAATATCCGGTGTTGTATGCGAGTACATCCTGCGCGAAAAGCCCGGGAAAGGCTCAGGGCGGGACTACACCTGCGCAGCATCCCTTCAACGCCGCAACAAGATCACATCTCGCGAAAAGTAATGATTATTTCTGTCCGCGGGCGTTTAGTTCCGCATACTCCCGCTGTGGCGCTGCGCACGGACCCCGACGGCGCGGCGTATGTACATCGCTATATGGATTTTAAAACGTATTAACACAATCCTAAATTAATAAATCAATTGTAAAATTACTTTGAAACGTTATATCGATATAGTGCGTTGTGTTATACAGTGCTATATATAAATATAATAGTGCGCGAGTGTGGTGTAATATAAGTTCGCGTACGTACGTCCGAGGCCTCCATTATAGTTTTTCCAGGGGCTGTTGATGCCAATGTGCGGATCGAAAAAATGTTATAAAATATTAGATACTAAAATACGTGTTTAAATGTGTACGTACAAACGATTGTTGTTATAACATGTATTTATTCCGGAATGGTGTATCGACCGACAGATTTCTGGCCGTATTCCAAAACCGCGCGACCGCGGGCTTGGGGCTACTCCTGCACCGATAATTGTGAGACAACGTGACTATAAAACTATTATATCAATTGTTATGTGTGTTCCACTGAACAGAAAACATGGTAGCAACGGCGTGGACCGTACGCAACCGCCTTTACATCTGAAAAAGCTAACTTACTAAATGGCGTTTGGCAAATTCGTACTAATACTTATCGTGGTTGCCGCTTCGCTGGGCGACCATGAAATCGAAAAAGAAGGTGAAATTGAGAAAACCGTGGCGACGGAGGAAGGACAAAGATTTCGGAGGAAAGAGCAAAGTTCACTTCAGAAGCTGAGTAGTCTCTTGAACAGAACTGAAGATCGACGGTTTAGCAGGAGGCGAGGGAAGGACAGTATAAATAAGTTACTACAGTTGAAGATACACGATGACATGATGAATGACAACGAAGGCGTTGTAACGACGAATCAGAAGCCGATGAATAACGATACAATACCTTTGAATCAGAAAATGAAGATTTTGCGGCCGAACGGGCCGACGTATGAAACGGTGACTAAACAAAATTATGTTTCGCAAGCTGCTGGGGTGTTCTGTAATTTTGAGAATAACACGGATATGTGTATGTGGCAGTGGAATTTAACGGTTTCGAGCCACGGGCTAGGGTTTAGAGTGGTGACCGCGGCTGATCTAGTGGCTATGAACGCTACGACGAGAGGCCTAAAATTTTCTGGTCCTTCGAGCGATGCGGATGGCAATGTTGATGGTAAGAATACTTTATCATCGTTTAGGCTTGGTTTGGTCCAGTAAGAGCTTAAGCCGATCGATGATCAAATAATAGTTTGATTCCCGCACGGGACAAAACTTTGTGTGGTCTATATATATTTGCTTCGGTCCGGATGTTTGTGTATGTTAATTTCATGTTTGTAAATGCACCCACCACCCAGGAATAATTCCTAATGGCTATGTTTTTCTAAAACAAGAAACGTATCACTCTATATGGCACCTCCTTTCAAATAGAGTCACAACTCTAAATTGTTTTTTTTTATCATTTCAATTTACTTAACCTGCAAGTTGCGGAATCACACGAAATTAAAAAACAATTTGTAAAAAAATAGGTTTTTAGTGAGGGCCCTAATGTTCAAAAACCAAAAAGACGATATTTGAGTTAGGACGCTATTTGAGCGGAGGGATCTCTTGACCTTTCCTTTATCGTTGCCTTAGATAGAAAACCTCGACGCCTTAGAATAAAAACCTTGGATATGCGAAAGAGTTAACGTCACAAGAGAAAGAAAAAATATTGTAAATTACCATTTTGAAAAACTAGCATTTTTCAAATTTTTAAACTAGCAATTTATAACGGCCAATTAAAATTAAATGTGTCAAATTCGTGTCTGTGCTGATGACCGTTGAGGAGTTCCTTCGTCTGGAGCAAATCCTTAATGTAGAATCATGTCAATCTTACAATTAAAATACATTGTCATCGAAACTGAACCAACATGTCCAATTTGAACTCCGTAGCATATGAGGAAGTGTTTTAACTCAGCTTACAAGATTTGACCTAAACAAACTAACATTGCAAGTTAATTAAAAGCTTGTAAAACTGATCTCCGCATCCTCTAAGATGTCGATTACTTCAGTGCCCGAAGTCTGCTATTTCTTACAAGTTTTTTAATTGTCATATGCTACAAAAATCGTTCAATTACAATAGTGCCAAAAGTCGGAAATTGTCTGAATTATTGATAGGTATCATACGAATTGGAAAGCATTGAATTAGTAGGGTATGCTCCGTTGGTTGGGGCATATAGAAAGAATCTCAGAAGAAAGAATGACAAAACAGACATACAATGCGAAAGTGGAAGGATGTAGGTACCGGGGAAGACCTAGACTATCTTACCATGACCAAATAGACCGTGTCTTATCTGAAGGGCAAGTCAAGAGTCGCCGTAACCGGCGAGTGTGTAGGAGACGAACTATGAGAGTGGAGGAAGCCAGAGAGGTATGTAAGGAAAGAACCTGTTGGAACACTGTACTCTCTGCCTACCCAGGGAGCTGGCGTGATTATATAGAGATAGATAGAGTGAATTAGTAGATTGAAATCTGTCAAAACTAACAATTATGATGGCAATGATCAACAATTTTATTAAAATTGCAATAACTGACTCGGGGCCCAGGTTATTTCATTATTTTTCTTCCAGTGTGCAATTTAGATGTGTTTTCAAATGCATAACTAATTTAATTAATGGAGCAAAGTTAAGACATGCTACTAATATTATAAGCGCGAAAATTTGTGAGGATGAATGTATGGATGTAAGTCTTTCACGCAAAAACTACTCAACAGGTTTTGATGAAACTATACAGTAATATAGCTTATATAATAGAATAATACAGAGACTTTAATTGATAAAGATACTAGTTTCTGCCCGTGACTCCGTCTGCGTTGACTTTAGACAGGTATTTAACATTTTTGCGGAATAAAAAGTATCCTATGTGCTTATACAGGTAATAAACAAAAATGTTTTGTGCCAAATACCATCCAAATCCGTTCAGCCGTTTATGCGTGATTGAGTTACAAACATCTATACGCTCAAATATTCAAACATTTAAAATACATTTGACTGCCTCGTGGGTCTGGTGGCAAAGCGCATCGCTTTGTGATCACGAGGTCCTGGGTTCAAATCCTAGGTCGGACAAATGTAGTTTGTCTAACAAAAAAATCCCAGTATGAGTACGGAGTCTGGAATTGTGCCCGGTATATGGCAATATGCTCGCCCCCTATTACATGGGACCTAACATCGTCGGCGAAACGTGGGTGTACTCAGTACACCTCTGCCACCCCCTCTGGGGAATATAGGCGTGACGGTGTTTGTTTGTTTGTTTTAAAATACAAACTTTCAGATTTCTAATATTAGAAGAATATGTAGGATTTGCTTAGCGAATATGCAAAATAATGTATTGTTTATCTCAAATTAATGAGTACTTGTAATCTTTTTGAGAAAAAAAATACTATGTTAACCCATATTGTAATAGTATATTGGCGCATAGGGCTGGTGGCGATCACGAGGCCCTGAGTTCGAATCCAAAATCGTACGAAGTGTGTTTGTTTACCAAAAAATCGTTAACAATAGTCTAAAGCCTGAAATTGTGCCTGGTAAAATGGCAATTGACTCGCCCCCTATTACGTGGGACCTAATATTGTCGGCAAAAAGTGGGTGTACACAATACATCTTTGCCACCCCCGTTTGGGGAATATAGAAGTTTCTTTGTATATACCTACTACGTTGATGTTGGGTAGGATTAGGTACGTCACGTCTGGTCGACAGACCTACCGTCTGCCGACCCCTTCAGAGACGTGTTTTATGATACGAAAGAACCTGTACATAAACTTTCCCATTTAATTATTTATTGTAATTATATTTGTACATAAAAGAATAATCTTACCATGATAAAATAGACCGTGTCTTATCTGAAGGGCAAGACATGAGTCTCCGTAAGCGGCGAGCGTGTATGAAACGAACTATGAGAGTGTAGGAAGCCAGAGATCTGAAAGGAAAGAACCAGTTGGAACTCTGTACTCTCTGCCTACCCCACAAGGGATCTGGCGTGATGATATAAATACGCGCATTTGTCGTAGACAAAGCAATATCTGTAAGACTCATTTCTGAGAGAAAAACGGCCAATCGGTGCCGTTCTTCCCTTGTCGTTGCATTTAAACTTCGTCTATTTTAAGCATTTCTCCTATATGTGCATTTAATTATCGCGACAGGGACGGAATCAAATAATTCCTTGAGAGAATAATAGAAAATGCAATTATATTATGCTATATTAATTGAATATGAATTTTGGAAGACCCCCTAAACTAATAACCATGGGATAATAATTGCTATGTTTTATTTTGTTTCTTTTCTAGTATTAATATTGTTTCATAGTCTCACTGAGAGCAAAGACTTTTCTTCTTTGAGTATGTTGTGTTGTATGATGTTGTCACGTTAACGGTCCGCTAAAAGGTGCTAACGGAACATCAGCGCTGGCTGTCATCAGTCAGCAAAGGACATAGTCGAAAATTGCCCCAGAACCAACAAAAATTGACCCATGCCATCATTGTTTATATATTTTATTAAAATAATGGCAAATATCCGTATCTAACGGACAATTTGCAATCTAAAACGAATATTTCAAAGTATTGTAAGTACTTATATCCAAGTCGCCGACATCTTTACTGAATGTCAACACACAATATAACCTCATATGTATTAATGGCTGCTGAATAATAACCTCAAAATCTAATACGTTTTGTGCAAAATTGCGATTCCTCTGCTTGTCCGTTTAATAATAAATGCATTAAGAAAGTTTATAAGTGATTTGAAATCATACAAGTATTTTTTCATTGCTGTTGGTTCTGGGGCAAATCATGTATGGGCGCAGAACAATGTCCTTTAATTAATTTAGGATCCCTTTTTGTGATGTACGTCCAATTTCTATCTAATAATTGTTACCATACTTCATGCCGTCTTGTTACACTCTTTAGTCATAAGCTTTTACGGAACTACTTGTACTACACCAGCTAATATAGTTGGTGCCCTGGTGGTAGCATGGGAAAAAGTAAGGCGCTGAGGGTTTCCTTTCTCTTCATTGTATAAGTCTGGCCGTTGTTGCCGATCTTGCAGGACCTGCGTGAACTTCAGAAAGCTTTTGCGGCTATTGAGGCGGGCTTGAGGGATTTAATGGCCATACAAGTCAAATAGTCACAGACTTATACACACTGTTGCTCCAATTCCGTTTCCTCCGCAAAGCCGTCAAAGCTCCGTGCTTCATACGGAATATCGATCTTCATTCCGATCTCGGTCTTGAACCTATTCGCGCCTTTATTAAAAGGCGACAACTCGATATTTCGCGATCGCGTCCAATAATAGAAATCCGCTAATCGTAGTTACCGCCGTCTACGAACCTTTTTTTAATCTCGGAAAAATGTTAGTTTCCAAAGACAATGCGGGCAAAGTCGCGGGCGGAAGCTAGTTCTGAATAAAATTCACTAGCTATCATACGCGGCTGCATACGCGTTTATTTTATAATATCAATCAATCAGCCTATCGCAGTCCACTGCTGGACATAGGCCTCTCCTAACACGCGCCATTGCACACGGTCCTCCGCCTTCCGCATCCAGTCTGTCCCAGCGACCTTTTTGAGGTCGTCGGTCAATCTAGCTGGGGGCCGTCCTACCTTACGCTTACCAAGTCGCGGTCTCCACTCTAGGACACGCTTGCTCCATCGGCCGTCGGTCCTTCTGCAGATGTGACCAGCCCATTGCCACTTTAGCTTACAGAGTCTGCGAGCTATGTCGGTAACTTTGGTTCTTTGTCGGATTACCTCGTTACGAATTTTATCCTTCAAAGAGACGCCGAGCATAGCTCGCTCCATAGCCCGCTGTGCGACTTTGAATTTGTGGACTAGTCCCACTGTGAGTGTCCACATCTCGGCCCCGTAAGTCATAATTAAAAAAAAAACACACCGTCAAGCCTATATTCCCCAGAGGGGGTGGCAGAGGTGTACTGAGTACACCCACGTTTTGCCGACGATGTTAGGTCCCATGTAATATGGGGCGAGCCTATTGCCATATATCGGGCACAATTCCAGACTACAGACTCATACTGGGACTTTTTCGTTACAAAAACTACATTTGTCCGACCTAGAATTTTAATCCAGGACCTCGTGATCACAAAGCGATGCGCTTTGCCACCAGACCAACAAGGCAGTCTTCGTTCGTTTATTTTATAATATTTATTTTTTAATGTTTATGTGGAAAAGTTTTAGGATCTTGTTTAAAGTCAAGGAGGACGAAACGCCAGCAGGAACTAGTATTATATAGAGGAAAGATTCGTTTCTTTGTAATTGATAAACTTTTTTTAGGTTTAAGAATCTTTATTTCTCTTTAAGAATAACTCTAATTCAATTACAGAGAAATTAAAACATAATAAACTTAAGGTTAGCGTACAGAAAAGATGTTTTCGTTAAAATATTTTTATAAATCAAAAGTGGGTAGTCAAAGATGTTACGGTACAAAATGAACACAACAAACACGGATGTAAAGTTAGACTAGATGTGGCATTGAATGTGATTTGCAATTATAAGAATTTTAGAATAGATTGGGAAAGAATATTTATTAACTTGTTTAGTTGAGAGGTTAAATGTTTATATTTGTATTTATTGTAAAGTGATATTTTATTGGTTTTTTTTTTTAACTTTTTAACTACTGAACCGATTTTAATAATTCTTTCGCCATTAGAATGCTTATTATCTAGAAATAACACAGGCGCGTATGACAGCTAGTGAATTTTATCCAGAACTAGCTTCTGCCACCGGCTTCGCCGGCGCTGACTTTATACGGGAACCTAACATTTTTTCGGGATAAAAAGTATCCTATATGTTAATCCAGGTAATAAACTATTTGTGGGCCATTTCATCCAAATCCGTTCAGTCGTTTTTGCGTGATTCAGTAACAAAATCCAAACATACAAACTTTCACATCCTACTAATAATATTGTAAATGTGAAAGTTTGGATGTATGTTACAGAATTACGCAAAAATGGCTGAACGGATTTGCTTGAAACTTGGCACATAGATAGTTAATTATCTGGATTAACACATAGGATACTTTACGGACAATTTAGCGCAGTGGTTAAGAGCTTAAGCCGCTCCACCCACTGTGTCTAATAGTCGCGGGTTCCACTCCCGCACGAGACAAATCTTTGTGTGATCCACAACTATTTGTTCCGGTCTGGGTATTTGTGTATGTGAATTTTCATGTTTGTAAACGCACCCACGACACAGGAATAAATCCTAATGTGGCTACTTTAAAAAAAAAAAACTATCCGAAAAATGTAAGGTTCTTGTTTAAAGTGAACGCGGACGAAGTCACGTACAAACTAGTTTATAATATTAGTGGGATGGGTTTTCGGTATTGTAGATTTTGCTTTTATGTTTCATGCATTGTCTGTATTAAGGCAAACCGGTGCGAAATTAGTATTTTTAAATTTCATATGAGATCATATCAATTTTAAGGAATCTCGCTATCTATCTCTTTTAAAGAATAGTTTTTTTACTACTCGCCCTGTTTCCTTATCTTGCTAATCAAACGCCATACATGATTTGCCCTAGAACCAACAGCAATGAAAAAATGCGTGTATGATTTTAAGTAACCTGTAAATAATTTTAATGAATATATTATTAAACGGACAAGCGGGGGAAATGCATTATTGCAAAAAAGTATTAGATTTTGAGGACTGCCTCGTTAGTCTGGTGGCAAAGCGCATCGCTTTGTGATCACGAGGTCCTGGGTTCAAATCCCAGGTCAGACAAGTGTAGTTTTCCTAGCGAAAAATTCCCAGTATGAGTCCGGAGTCTGGAATTGTGCCCGGTATATGGCAATAGGCTCGCCCCCTATTACATGGGACCTAACATCGTCGGCGAAACGTAGGTATACTCAGTATACCTCTGCCACCCCTGCTTGGGGAATATAGGCGTGACGGTGTGTATGTGTGTGTGTATATTTTGAGGTTATAATTCAGTATCCAACGATACATTTGTAAAATGGTTATGTAAAAATACACTAGCAATAATCAAATCGATCATTATTGAATGTGATCGATTGAATATAACCGATTGATAGGATTGACATTTCCAACCGTAATTTGATAAAAACGTTGACATTCGGAAAAGACCTTGGCGATTTTGATTCAAGTACTTACAGTACTTTGAAATATTCGTTTTGGATTGCAAATTGTCCGTTAGATATGGATGTTTGCATGTACTATAACAAAACAGATCAATAATTATGGTATAGGTCACATGTTTGTTGGTTCTGTGGCCATTTTCGACGATGTCCTTTGCAGTGGGTTCCACGAAAATCAAAGCGCTTCCAGAGTCATGCCAAGGTTCGAACCTCGGTGTCATTTATGAAGGTCATTGTGGGCCCTAGCTAGAGTTATAATGGTGGGAATGTGGCGGGCTAAATGCGTATATTATAGTGCAGTTAACCAAGTACCTAAGACACTTTGAAAAGGAAACAACCAATAAAACCGTTTTGTCGGCGACCGCGAGGGGGATCAAACTGATTTGCAATGCGTCATTCAAACGACATTCATACTTGATTTCTGATTGAATGATTTCAGTGTACGGGCTGTTTGATTTGTTTTGTCCCGGTATTTATGGATTAGGTATTAAACGATATTTATTTATTTATTTGGTAAGGAAAACCAACAGCTACACTTATGAGAATAAAAGTAATGTAAGCAATATAAAGCCAATTACAGGTTTTTACGAATAGCTCTAAATTTGTGACAGAAACTTTAGCAAACAATACTAATACACAAATTCATGTTACTTAAGTAATTAGTTACATTTGATAAAACTTGAGGTTTAGCAGCTCTCTTATCTTATATGGATCAAGACAGAACTCCTTGCACAATTGATTGAAATCATTACTTGCTCGCACCATATAAGAATTGTGTCTGTAATTTGACCAGACTAACGGAATAGAAAGTGGTAGGTTAAACCTTGTGGACCTTTGAGGAACATTGAAACATAATTTTTGGAGAAGAGTGGGGCAGTCAATTTCACTCGAGATAATTCTTAGCAAGAATATGCAGTCGGCCATACGTCGGCGATTAACTAGTGGTTGAATGTGAAACTTCTTACATAGGGTTAAGTAATTATCGGAATGGAAAGAGATCTGTAGTCGGTAGCATAAAAATTTAATAAATCTTTTTTGTATGCCTTCAATACGATGTATATATTTGTAATAGCGAGGGCTCCAAATTTGTAACGCATACTCCAAGTGACTCCTCACAAACGTGCAATCATCATCTCAGCCTATACTTGTCCACTGCTGAACATAGGCCTCCCCAAACGTGCAATACAGTATTTTAAATGTTTTAGCTTGTTTTAAGCACCCGGATAGCCTCATAATAAAGCCAAGTGCTTTAGGAGCTTTTGCTATGACTTCATCAACATGTACATCAAAAAGAAGCTTAGAGTCGTGATGGACACCTAGTTCGCGTATGACATTACACCTTGCTAGTAACTGATCTTTAAGCATGTATGATGTAGGATGTATTGAACGCTTATTAAATACTTTATTATTCTACGCTTCTTAAATTGTTAGTTAGATGGTAAACGTAAGCATGGTGGCCAGCATTCACGATACAAGGACGTTCTCAAAAGACATTATGTCCTGTAACCCCGAAAATTGGATGGAGCTCGCTCTACCCAGGCTTGGCGCTGTACCATCTAAAATAATAACATTCAAACATATGAAAAAAACACCTTCAAACACTTGAGCGTAAGCGTCAAAACTAGGCCTAAGCTCTCCTATACACTTATAATACTCGAGGCCAACTTTATTGTTTTACTTGACACCGTGTGTTTAAGAACAAATTCGGTTTAGCTAGCCATATTAGGGTTCATAATAGAAAATAATATTCAAGTTTGGGTCGCCGTCATCGATACGGCCCTCCCGATGCCCTTACATCCCTTTTTTCGGATACAGATACCGCACACAGGATCAGACACCGACCTCGCCGGTGAGCTCGAAGAATCCCTTGCCCGCCGGCCGGTACAGAGCACCACAGCGAGACACCTAGTATATACCCTCCCCCATAGCGACTGCCCAAGCCGAGGCCGTTCTTCCTTGAGACGCCCTTGAGTTAGTTGCCCCCTTGCCCTTCTGGCTCAAGCGTAGTGTTTGCACGCTCTCCCTCTTGTCCGGTGAAGCTGTAAAGGCCCCGCGGCCAACAGCGTAGATCATTCACACACACACACACAAAAAGTCGTCGATACCGATGTGGAGGACTATATCAGACTAATTTATAATGTCATTCGAACGACATTCACACTTAATTTCTGATTGAATGATTTGAGTATACAGTCTGATTTGATTTGTCCCGGTATTTATAGATTGGCTATCAGACCTCTGGCTTCCTCCACTCTCATAGTTCGTCAAATACAGATAAGACCGTCTATTTGGTCATGGTAAGTGAGTGTAGGTCTTCCCCGGTACCTAAATCCTTCCACTTTCGCAGAGAGGTCTGTAACGAAAGAACCTGTTGGAACTCTGTACTCTCTGCCTACCCCGCAAGGGAACTGGCGTGATGATGATATAGAGGTATTAGACGAAATACTTTATTAGTCTACGTTACTTAACCCTTTCTGCCTTGTTGATATAGTGGTGAATTATGCGCGTTACAATCACGAGGTTCTAATCCTAGGTCGGACTAAATGTAATTTTTTATAGAAAGATACCCAGGCTAAGTACGGAGTCTGGCATTGTGCCCAGTATAATGGTAATAGGCTTGTACCCTATTACATTGGGACCTCGCATCCTCGGTGATCTGTGAGTATATACAGTATACCACTCTCACTCCACTCGGGAATGCAGGCGTTACGATGTTTATATTTCGTTTATTTCTAAAACGACTTTTTTGTTTTAGCCCATGTTGTTACGAATACCTATTAGACAGTAGATCAAAATAAACCTCAGTTAAATACAGAATATTATACCCTGCGGATAGATGTATATAATATTGTGTGATTCGCTCCACTCCACCGCGCGGGCACAACGCACACGCATAAAGAAGACATTTTTTTTTAATTTTATATAATTAAGTATAAAAAACGAATACTAGTGTAATTTGTAAATGAACTTGCGTTCATTAATAATTATGTAGTACTATACCGTATAGAATGAACGGCCATTTGGCCATAAAGGTTCTGGAGTGGTGACCACGTACCGAAAGATATCAAGTGAAAAAGGTGAAGCAATGACATGGTGAAGGTCCTAAGTAAGAACTGGATGTGGACAGCACGAAGCTGGTCTTTGTGGCGATCTTTAGGATTGGCGTTTGCCCAGCACTGAACGTCTATCGAAAGACTTGAAGTCAAAAACATTATTTCGTGTAAACTAATAAAAAGCACTTACAAATGTCAACAATTTTTTTTTACGTCTAACACTAGAATGTAATGCGATCTCCACTGAGAAGATCCGGTGAGAAACTCAGAGGGCTCGTCTTTTAACAAAACTTAATGATGACTGAGTGATTATGGTACTAGTGTGTACTGATGGTTGATATATCTACGTCGATGGTTCGATGCTCGAAGTTGTTCGAGAGTATGTCTACCTTGGACAAGTTGTCCAATTTGGTAGAAACAACTTCGAGAAAGAAATCAACCGCAGGATCCAAATGGGTTGGGCAGCATTTGGCAAACTACGTCACGTTTTCTCTTCGCCTATACCGCAATGCCCGAAGACTAAAGTCTATAACCAATGCGTCCTACCTGTTATGACTTACGGGGCCGAGACGTGGCCACTCACAGTTGGACTAATCCACAAATTCAAAGTCGCACGGCGGGCTATGGAGCGAGCTATACTCGGCGTCTCTTTGAGGGATAAAATTCGTAACGAGGTAATCCGACGAAGAACCAAAGCTACCGACATAGCTCGCAGACTCAGTAAGCTACAGTGGCAATGGGCTGGTCACATCTGCAGAAGGACCGACGGCTGATGGAGCAAGCGTGTCCTAGAGTGGAGACCGCGACTTGGTAAGCGTAAGGTAGGACGGCCCCCAGCTGGATGGAGCGACGACCTCAAAAAGGTCGCTGGAATAGACTGGATGCGGAAGGCGGAGCACCGTGTGCAATGGCGCGTGTTAGGAGAGGCCTATGTCCAGCAGTGGACTGCGATAGGCTGATTGATTGATTGATTGTGTACTGAAGGCTAGTTATAGTAATTAAGTGTACAAAATGCTTTTTCGATCTAAACTTAATGTCATAAATCTCTCAAATGTTATTATCGTAAATTATCAAATCTTTTATTGACATCGACCGTATCGAGGTCGGACTGAAAGTTGGATACAATCTATCGTTCCATTCCAATTAAAATGTAAAGAGTCATCGTCATCTCAGTCTCAAATTGTCCACTGCTGAACTGCCTGCCAGATGGACCGACGATCTTGTGAAGAATTCAGGAAGTTGATGAATGCAAGTGGCGTCGGACCGGTTGCGCTGGTGAGCGATTTAGGACGCCTATATTCAACAGCGTAAAGAGTATTCTGATAGAATTTTGAAATGACACACACAACAGGTACATACCAAACGTCAAAGACTGTATTAGCTGGAATTAACATGCAATCAATATAATAAATCGGGCTATGATACCATCCCCCTGCTGGGAAAGGGCCTTCTTCTACAAATCGAGGTGAGAGAGATTAGGTCATACTTCACTACGCTGACTAAGCGTGGATTGGTGGAGACAGATTTGTGGCCACCTGCTGTTGGAACTTATCAAGCCGCCTATAAGGCATCCAACTTGGCTTAACGACTGCCACATTAATTGGCAACCGGGACCAACGGCTAGATGTGCCTTCTGGAGACGCTTGAATATGAAAATGCTACAAAAGATCACCCATCACAGACCGACTTCCTTTGGGATAACGGTATCGAGTAACAGAGCAATATTTGGTCACTATAAAATTAATGTCCTGGGCCCTAAGTCCGTTATTGCAATTTTAATAAAATTGTTGACCATGGATATCATAATAGTTAGTTTCGTCAGTTGTCAATCTACTAATTTAATGCTTTCCAATTCCATAGCCGTAGGTACCAGTTCACACAATTACTGACTTTTGGCACAATAGTAATTGAACGATTTCTGTAGCATGTCAATTACAAAACACGTAAAAAATAGCAACAGACTTGGGGTACTCTATTTAGCTGCGCACCTCATCATCGGATAACGGACCACATAATGTTATTTTAAATGTTACATTATGAACTATTTTGAAGATTGTCTCGTTGGTCTAGTTAGGAGGCCGGACAAATATAGTTTTTCTAACGAAAAATTTCCAGTATGAGTCGGAAGATTGGAATTGTGTCCATATTGCAATAGGTTCGCTCCTACGTTTGGCCTAACATCGTCGACGAAAAGTGGGTGTACTCAGTACACATCTCGCACCCCCGCTTGGGGAATATAGGCGTGACGGTGCTATTTTAAAGAATCGTTATAAACGTTGTGAACTTTATACCGTTATTCTAAACCCTGGAAGGTTCAGAGTGCGTGTCTGCTCGTGACGTCACTCCCTTCATCTCCATAGCAATCATTTCGGCTGCAGCGGGCACCAAGACGCACTAATAATAGTTTAACTCGACGTACTACAATTAAACTCGCGCCATTCCTTAAAGTGCATTCACAGACAAGGAATGTTATTGTCTTCGTTACAAACGAGATTTGAATGGGAATACTGCAATTGAGAAACTAACTTCAGGGCTACTGCTCTGGAATATTTTATTTATTTATTTTTAGAGAAGCTTATAGACTAATACCAATTTATGGTAATGTAACATGTTGGAGCTAATTACAAGCTTCTACAGACAGAATTATTGCTTCTATATACATAATGTTGAACCGATTGCGATTGCGTAAAAGAGCATAGGTATCTTTGTCTATCTATATTATCACCGTAGTTCTCTTGAAGGGTAGGCAGAGAGTACAGTGCTAATTCATAAAATTAGATAATAAAACAAGCCTGCTACGTGGCTCTGATGGCGTTTGAGGCCCTAGAGAACGAAATTATTTCAAGATTAAAAAATATGAAAGTTTGTTGTTGGCTGCCAACAACAGTTACCCATCTCACGTGTGTAAGTACACCCCACATAAATCGTATCAGAATCAGAATGTTTTTTATTAATGTATACCAGTAGTATTTATGAATCGTCAAATAAGTAATAAAGATTCTTCCACCACTTCGGAATGTCGTTCCGACGAGAAGGTCAAGAAACTCCACGGTTACTCTTTTAAATTAAACAAAATATACTATTCAAGAGAATGGCTACATGGTTTCCTAGTTTACAGAGAAAGAAATGAGAAAATTAATAGAAGGAAGAGAGGGAATATAAAATAATAATAGATAAACAAGTTCTACATATTCATAACGGCACCATCCAAGGATTTTTGTATTATATATGATCATCTAGCGTATAATAACCTCGCTTACTAAAGCGTATTTAAATTTATTTTCACTAAGTTTAGTGACGTCAAGAGGAGTTTTATTATAAAATCTAACACAATACCACATGAAGGAAGTGTGAATTTTTGACAGGCGAAATTGCGGTTGTTCTAATTTATTTCTATGCCGCGTGTTATAGCTATGCCTATCACCTAGCTGATGAAATAGATCTATAGTTTTCCTTGTATACAATATGTTTTCATACATATACTGACACGGGACCGTCATTTAAATAATTCTCAGAGAGTCGCGATAGCTATAGATGGTTCGTATAGTCCATTTAAATAAAAATAGACACAATGTCAGCTATCCTACCTCACAATAATAGGTATACCGTAATAATAAAACAAATAAATCTTAATAATAAGTCCCTATGCCAGAGGAAAGAATGACAAAACAGATATACAATGTGAAAGTGGAAGGATGCAGGTACCGGGGAAGACCTAGACTATCTTACCACGACCAAATAAACCGAGTCTTATCTGATGGAAAAGTCAAGAGTCTCCGTAACCGGCGAGCGTGTATGAGACGAACTATGAGAGTCGAGGAAGCCAGAGAGGTATGTAAGGAAAGAACCTGTTGGAACTCTGTACTCTCTGCCTACCCCGCAAGGGATCTGGCGTGAGGTTATAGATAGATAGATAGATAGATTATTCCCCTTATACTTATTTAGGATTTCTGTGGTACACTCCATATCGCAGACGAAGTTATATTCCAATATTACAGGGGACGAGCTTATTAGTATTATACAAGGCACGATTCAAACTCAACCACATTCACGCCTATATTAAAAAAGCGACAACCCGCTATTTCGCGAATGCGTCTAACCATCCCCCTAATCGTAGCCGCCGCCAAGTAGGTACTTGACACCTCTCTTTATCAGCCTCTACCGCCGCCCGAGGCATATTCTCACCGACCCTCCCTTACTTCCCTTCTTTCGAATACAGATACCGCACACATGTTCAGACACCGACCTCGCCGGCGAGGTAGAAGAATCCCTTGCCCGCCGGCCGGTGCAGAGCACCACCAAGACACCTAGTATATCCCTCCCCAATAGCGACTGCCCAAACCGTAGCCGTTCCTCCTTGAGGCACCTTTGAGTTAGGTGCCCCCTTGCCCTTCTGGCTCGATCGTAGTGGTTGCACGCTCGCCCTCTTGTCCGGTAAAGTTGTAAAGGCCCTGCGGCCAAAAGCGTAGATCAAAACTCAAACTCAAATAATATATTTTGTATCCATTTACATTTTTTAAATCTAATTTGCTAGTAATCTACCATCGGAACGGAACACAGCCTCCACTAAAAAGATCCGGCGAAGAATCTTAGCGGGCATAAACTTTTGTGTATCTGATTGAGCTAATATGTTAGCATGCGTATATAAGTAAAGTCGGTGATAGTACAATTATATGGTATCATGGAGCTGTTCTGATGATGGATTCGGAAGGTGGCCGTAGGAACATCTGAACTATAGAACGTAACCCCCCCGTGTTTAGGCTTGTTCGATTGGTATGGACAAGTACTATACAACCAGATAGTATTCAGGGTCTGATGATTAAACCGAAAGGTGATGGTGGTGAATGGGATCATCCAACTACTCCATATAACCTCGCCGTGTTTGGGATAGTTGAATTTGTCTTGACGAGTACTTTAGACTCGGATGGTGTCCAGGGTCTGATGATGAAGTTGGAAGGAAGCCATATGAACGCCTCATCTAAGTAACATATCTTCGTCGTATTTTTTCTATAAAACTTTATTTTTAAAGGTCTTATTAAATTTAAATTAATTTAATAAGACAGTGGGACAGTTTCTTAACAGGGCTAATATTAGTATTTAAAGGATTTCAGATGGATCAGTCCTCACATGCTTGTCACACCCGTTCACGAGTATGACTACTGCCATCACTCCCCTCTACCATATTGGAGGAAGGAAGTAACATTTTAGTGAGCATGACTAAACCAGACCGTCTAAGAAAGTAGTCACAATGTGTGGAGAGATGACTTTGAGATATATTCTAGCTTCCGAAATTCCGAACCACGATAGTGCCCTTTTTTCCTTTAAAAAACGTAGCCCCACACTGGGATTAATTCCTGTGTCGTGGGTGCGTTTACGGACATGAAAATTCACACACAAATACCCAGACCGGAACAAATAATTGTGGATCTCACAAAGATTTATCCCGTGAGGGAATTGAACCCGCGACTATTAGACACAGTGAGCGGAGCGGCTTAAGCTCTTAACCACTGCGCTAAACCTTTGCCTTTTCCTACGTATTTTTCGCGCTATCTTCACTACGGCCTCGTTAGATCGCGTGTATTACATACAATTTAAGAGATTCTAGTAGCACGTTAGTAACATCAATTAGATATCCGTGAAACACCCCAGCGGGTGTTCATCGCCCCACAATGATCGAGTTGTCGCGATGAAGCCGATTTCGCAGCCACTTAACGTTTTATTATCTGAATTGATCGCCCGCCTACTGAGCAGATGTGTCTCTTTACCACAATACAGTCTCATAACAGCAGTACAAGTTCACTTAAATATAAAAACCGGACCATTACGAGTAGGACTCGCGGACTGAGGGTTCTATACCACTGCTACTAGATCGTCGTTCGATCGAATTCGAGGAAAAAATAATTATGGGATATAATTTTTTTATTTTTTTTCATGCACTGTGATACCTTCCTTATTGCCAGATTTCATGATTCTAGGTCAACGGGAAGTACCCTATTTTTTGGTTTTGATGAATTAGTTTAAATGGCCATATCTTTGGATTACATTGACTTAGACCGTAGATCTTAGTATTTGACACAAATTTCAACTTGTCACCTTTAGAGTAGAGGAGTTCTCGAAAAAAAAGCGTTTTCACCATCGGATAGACGGACAGACAAACGGACAACAAAGTGGTCCGCGGGGTTCCATTTTTACCAAGAAGGTACGGAATCTTAAAAATAAAACTAATAAATTGTGAGACACCCGAGAGAGTTTATACAGACTTTAGTAAGTTTACAAACTACTGTCTATGATTTAGATAGTGGCTTGCCCCACGTCGGCAATAATCACACCGCCCACGTGGTTCTGGTGTGAGCAGACGCTTTCCTGTTATTATTGGCCTGACAAAGGCGCTTTAGATAATTTATTGAGCACTATACCTACTTATCTATGTTTATTTATTTCTTTCTTTAAAAAAACCCACACTAGGAATTATTCGTGGGTGCGTTTACAAACACACAGACAACTGGACCGAAGTCTTTAGATGCATGTGGTGCGCGTGGCATCTGACCGGCTGCGCTGGAGAGCGATTGGGGAGGCCTGTGCCCAGCAGTGGACAAGTACAGGCTGAGATGATGATGATGATTATCGAAACATATATTTGTGGGTCTCACAAAAGATTTGTTCGAATTGGGAATCGAATCCGCGACTACCGATCCAGGTGGGTAAAGCGACTTTAGCTCTTAACCACTGAAACAAGCCATCTGTTATTTATTAAGGTACTGTACACAGCTGGTAAAGTCGGCAACGCAAGCTTAACATTCTCCGATTTTCAAATCAGTAATACTCTTTATCGTTCAAATTTCGGTGAACATTGTCAAAGCCAAATTATTAGGAACGTATTCAAATTTATTTAGATCAACAAAACTAACAGATTTCATACAAAACAAAACAGGATTCGAAAAACTGAGAATGTTAAGCGACTTATGTCACTGACCATAGAGATAATGCGTAATTTTGGGTTAGATCCTTTGCAAGGTAGGCAGAGATATGTATAGTTCCAACAGGTTCTAACTTTACGGACCTCTTTTGCCTCCTCCATCTCATAGTTCGTCTCATATACGCATTTAAGCTGTAGGGGTCCCGCGGCCATCAGCGTAGATCATTCACACACACTGATATACGCATGCTGGTCACGGAGACTCTTGACTTCCCTTCAGATAAGACACGCTTTATTTAGTCACGGTAAGATAGTTTAGGTCTAAACACCCTTCCCTTCTTTATATGTAATAAGAGATCTTCCTGTGCGTTTTGGCAAGTCTGTAAGTGCAGCGAAGATAGAAATTTTACATAAATAAATAAATGAATAACCGCCATATGCCAGGTTTAACGTTTAATGAACGCAAGACCTGAAAGTAGTTTGTTCTAAATCGGTAACTGAATTGATTCCAACAATTTTTAATGCCTAATAAATGCTGTTACTCCTTAAGTGCGCTAAATTCTTGATTCCAAGCAATAGGGAGATTTAAATGCTTTTTTAGAACATATTTCTTAGTACGCACACATTCACATACAACTTATATGTGACAACTCATTTTAAATTGGGGTATAAAAGTGCTTAAAAAGACGGTGAAAATTTTTAAATATTAAAATTTGATTTTCCTATTGAATTTGTAAAGCAATTATCTAAACGGGGTGTTCGAGGTCTTCAACATTATTTTTTTGCGTGTTAACATTAAATGCGTGCTTTAAGACCAAGAATTGTCAATAAAATAAAGACAAGTTACGTAATGAAGAGCAAGAAACTCTACGGTCACTCCCTTAAAACAAAAGCTGTTGTTCTGTATACACTGTCTGTTAACTGTGGGGTGTGGGGTGGCTCATAATGACACATATTGACGGTAATGTTGTCTTCCACAGAGGAGAACAATGCGTTTATACCGGACACGATCCTATTTTTACAAGCTTTTATTAAACTTGCATTGTTCGTATGTCTGTCTTCTATCTATCTACGAGGCATGCCTTTTAAGTTTTGTCGTTTGAAGAAAAAAACACTTAACCTTATAGTACTTTTTATTGTTTTTCAAAGTATTCACCACGTAGCTTAATACACTTTTCCATTCGCTCAAACCAGGTATTATAAAATTTATTCCACTCTAAAGTGGGGGTGTTCAAAATGGCTGACTTGAAAGCGTCGACTGCTTCTTCACCGGACTGGAACCTTTGACCACGAAGACTTTTCTTCTTAGATATTATAATATTATTCTATTATTAATTTGACATTTATCGCATATGGATCTAATGTTATCCGAAATAAATGATTTTGAATTTGAATTTTCTTAATTTTAGGAAATGTAAAGAAATCGCTAGGTCAGGACTATATGGAGGATGGTCAAGAATTTCTACTTTTTCCTGCTTCAAATACTCAGCGCTGTGTGAGCTTGCGTTTTCGTGGTGCAGGATGATGCGTTGCTTTGAGTTAGATTTTCGAAGTTCGGCGATGACTTGTGGTAAACAAACTGTGGTATACCACTCTGCGTTAACCGTTCTACGATCTTCAAGTGCAATAGTCGCAACATGGCCGGTTTTTCCAACAAACGTGGCCACCATCTTCTTTGAAGTGCTTCGAGAACGAACAACTTTAGTCGGCTTTGGCTCGTCTTGAAAGACCCAGATTGTAGATAGTTGTTTGGAATTAGGATCGTAAGCATAGATCCAAGATTCGTCACTACTGATGATGTCGTAGACGTGATTTGACTCTCCTCGGTTGAACCTTTGCAGAGTTTTCTTACACCATCTGACGCGGGCCGCCTTGTGATCATCGGAAAGCAGATGCGGTATCCAACGGCAAACTAGCTTTCTCACACCAAGCGCTTCATGCAAGATCTTCTGAATGGTTGCCCCTGAGATGCCTAATAGAGCCTCTATCTCTCGATACATCACATGACGATCTTCGAGAATTAGTTGTCTCACAGCAATGATGTTATCTTCAGTGAAGGCGGATTTTGGGCGTCCTTCGCGAGATTTGTCACTAACACTAGTATATCCACGCTGGAATTCTAAATACCAGCGTTCGACAGTCCGCAGACATGGGGCTTTATCACTGAACACAGATGTTAGCTCTTCAAATCACTGACGCCGTGTCAGGCCTCTTCTAAAGTTGTAGAAAATTATTGCACGAACATTTTCCTTAGAAAGATTCATTTTCGTACGTAACCTGACAGATTCCAATTGACGCTGTGACTAAACAATAGTATTAATCTATCTATCTATCTATAACCTCACGCCAGATCCCTTGCGGGGTAGGCAGAGAGTACAGAGTTCCAACGGGTTCTTTCCTTACATACCTCTCTGGCTTCCTCGACTCTCATAGTTCGTCTCATACACGCTCGCCGGTTACGGAGACTCTTGACTTTTCCATCAGATAAGACTCGGTTTATTTGGTCGTGGTAGACTATCTAGTCTAGGTCTTCCCCGGTACCTGCATCCTTCCACTTTCACATTGTATATCTGTTTTGTCATTCTTTCCTCTGGCATTCTTTCTATATGCCCGAACCAACGGAGCATGCCCTTTCTCATCTATACACCGATACTATCTTTCATACCTACTTGCTGTCTTACTATGCTGTTGCTAATGCGGTCGGTCAGCTTCACTCCGTACATCATCCGCAGAGCTCGCATTTCTACCGCATTTATCCTACTTTCATTCTCCTTCTTACATACCCAGCTCTCGCTACCATATAACAGCGTTGGGACAAGAACTCCGTTATGTATGGCCAGCTGCGCCTTATGGCTTAAGTGCCGGCTCCCGAGTAGCTTTCCCATCGCACCATTCACTCTGTTCCCTACACTCACTCTTCTCTCTATGTCAGCGGTGTATTTCCCATCCTTACTGAAGGCGCATCCAAGATATACAAACTCATTCACTTGCTCCAGCACATCGTTACCATCCACAATCCTTACATTCGTTCTGGTTTCTTCCCTTTCAAAAACCATAATCTTGGTTTTCTTCACATTCAAGTGTAAGCCATTGATCATGCAGTCGTCTTTCATAACTGTGACTAGTGTTTGCAGATCAGTGGCTGTTGGCGCTATTAAAACCGCGTCATCTGCATAAAGTAGATGGTTTACCACTAAGTCACCCATTTGTACACCTTCATTCATCGCTTTCAGTCTTTGAAGACTTTTGTCCAGATATATTATAAACAGTCTAGCGGACAACACGCAACCCTGCTTGACGCCGATTTTAACGTCAAACCAGGGTGACCTGTTACCACCCACCCGTACGCATGCCTTGCAGTCCACATAAGTGGGCTGGACGGCTCGCAACAGAGTGCCATCTATACCATACTCTGGCAAAATGTCCCAAAGTCTCTTTCGCACAACTCTGTCAAATGCCTTCTCCAGATCTACAATACCGCAGAAAACCTTCCGCTCCACTGCCAGATGCTTCTCTACGATGTTGCGGAGTGAGAAGACTTGATCCGAACATCCTCTTCCAGACCTGAAACCCCCTTGTGCCTCGCACAACATTCCATCGGACTAATCCAATAGCATTAATCCTAATACTTTCAACTGTTTTGAGATTCAAAATTTAAACACATTCGAATATAGAACAGTTCCAAATTCAAAATTGCCGGGAAATATGGAAACGACAGAACTTAAAAGGCATGCCTAGTATGTCATCACGCCAGATCCCTTGCGGGGTAGCCAGAGAGTAAAGAGTTCCAACAGGTTCTTTCCTTACATACGTACCTCTCTGGCTTTCTCCAGTCTCATAGTTCGTCTCATACACACTCGCCGGTTACGAAGACTCTTGACTTGTCCTTCAGATAATACTCGGGTCTATTTGGTCGTGGTAAGATAGTGATCCATTTTTCAAGCACTTGCTGGTATCCGATTGAACTGAAGTTTGGCAGCGTATGTAAAATCGATGACAATGTAATAATATAATAACATGTAGCTGGTCTGATGATGGAGTCGGAAGGCCATAGGAACATGTGAACTATACAACGTAACCCCCTCGTGTGTAGCCTTGTTGGATTGCTATTAACAAGTCCTATACAACTAGATAGTTATTAGGGTCTGATGATGGAGTCGAAAAGAAGCCATAGGAACTCCTTTGCTAAGCGAGATATCTTCGTCACGATTTTGTTATAAAAGCTTGTTTTTAACTTACACTTAGAATTAAAATTATATACCGTCACGCCTGTATTCCCCTGGGAGTGGCAGAGGTGTACTGAGTACACCCACTTTTTGGTGGGTCCCATGTAATAGGGGGCGAGCCTATTGCCATATACCGGGCACAATTCCAGACTCCGGACTGGGAGGTTTTCCATAGAAAAACTACATTTGTCCGACCTAAGATTTGAACCCAGGACCTTGTAATCGCAAAGCACAGTATTCGCCACTAGACCAACGAGGCAGTCAAAGTCAGTAAATTAAAATTATTTATTTATTTCTGAACTGTTGTGTTAACTTTTACTCTAGAAGTTTACACTAGAAGACGATCTTTGAGGGGAGCCCCTTGTCCTCCAGTGTGACGTTCTTCGGCTGATGATGACACTACACTGTACTATTGCCATATATTCACAGGTCATTTCCTGTACCTCCCCGTGGACGCAACTATGGAAAACATGGTTATCAAATCACCGCCCTTCAGAAGACTCTGGGAGTTTTGTAAGGTAATTTTTTTCCGTGTGTCTATTGGCCAATACGATATCCAGATTCAGAAAGTTAAAAATCAGAATCTTCATCCACTTCGAATTTGGTTAGTTTATAAGTGAGAATGGACTAGAATGCCCCCAGCTAGTTTTTTTTTCTTTAACCTTCTTTTCTTTTTACCGACGACCTCAAAAAGGTCGCTGGGACAGACTGGATGCGGAAGGCGGAGGACCGTGTGCAATGGCGCGTGTTAGGAGAGGCCTATGTCCAGCAGTGGACTGCGATAGGCTGATTGATTGATTGATAAGTGAGAATCCGAATAGGAATTGCATTGAAAAATAGATACAATATCTTTCATCTCAAAAGTTGCTTTGTTGGACTTATGACACTATTTGGAGAGCTACTCAAACGATTTAATCGTTTATTTTGCATAAACCTTGCGGGGGTGTTTGAAATTGTCATATTTGCAATTTTTTAACTTACTAATCTACCACCGGATCATAACACTGCCTCCACTGAGAAGATCCGACGAGACACTCAGCGGACTTGTCTTTAGGTCTAATTCTCCATTTTTTTTTGCATCTTCTGTAAAGATTCATACATTTTTATATAATACAAAATCATTTATGCGATCCAGCTCTAGTGTGATGCCTTACGACTGAGATACAAGACTAATAAAAAGATTTTTTTAAATATGTTATATTGATAAGCTAGAGGATTCTGGGTGGACCAGTCTCCACAAGCAGCACCCGTTCACGAGTACGACTACATGAACAGCCATCGTAAGATAGTTGTTAAAAATTTTACTTCACGTTACATTATATATGTAAATGTCATATTTAAATGATTTACTTTGAGTTGGTGTTGAATCGCTGCGGCCGTCCCTTAGCGATTCAACACTAACTCAAAGTATATGAGACCACTCGTGAAAAGACATAGTAATGAACGGTCATTACAATGTCTTTTCACGAGTGGTCTCATGCGATATTCTTCTGGTTCAGTTCGAAGCGAAGATTCACCAGAGCAAAATGCAGAACGCGAGCCTCCGTCTGGTCTCCGAGTCCACGTCGTCTGAAGTTCAGTGGATCCTGCAGGAGGTGGCCGGCAATAACTTAGAAGTGTAAGTTTTGCCCAAATAGGTAAAGGCAGTTGACGCCCGTGTCCCCGAAGAAGTAGAAATATAGCCACATATTACACCCACATTTTGCCGAATTGTGCACAGGTATTTTTGAGAGGGGAGGTCGGTTACATTTTGAGCACATTATTTCACAGGTCTTCCGCTGTTTTTTTCTTATATTTAACTTGCAATGTTCCTATTTCTCTCTGTCTGTCTGTCTTTCCGGTTCAAATCTTGTGATCCATTTTGCAAGCACTTGCGGGAATCCGATTGAGCTGAAATTTGGAATACATATATAAGTCTGCACATATATAATGCAATAATATGGGCCCATGGAGCTGGTCTGATGATGGAGTCGGAAGGTAGCCATAGGAACATGTGAACTATACAACGTAACCACCTCGTGTTTAGGCTTGTTCGCTTGGTTTGTCGCGAGCAAGCAGATAGTATTGAGGGTCTGATGATGAAGCCGAAAGGTGGGCAATGGAACCCCCCGACTACACAATATACATGACACGATTGGGTTTGATGAATTTGTTTTGACGAGTACTTTATACCTCGCTGGTGTTCAGGGTCTGATAATGTAACCGGAGGATGGCCGACGGAACTACCCAACTAGTCCACATAACCTCGTCGTGTTCCGACTCATTGGATTTATCTTGACGAGTTCTGTAGGCTCGGGTAGTGTCCAGGGTGTCATGATGGAGCCGGTGGGTGACTAACAGAACTACTCTAGTATTCCACACAATCCCGCCGTGTTTGGATTCGTTCGTGCCTTGACAAGTTCTATAGACCTGGATTATGTCCGGGTTCTGATGATGGAGCCAGCGGGTGGCCAACAGAACTACTCAACATAGCCCTGACGTGTTGGCGCTCGTTACATTTGTCTAGACAAGTACTATAGTACTTGTCGGTCTACGTTGTGTTTTTGCTATAAAAACTTGTTTTTAAAAAGATCTTTGTAAATTAAAACTATTTAGGTTCTACCTTATAGGTTTTTTTTTCACCGTAATCTAGTGATACGCAGACGTTCTGAGTTAACGAAAAAAATAAAATCATTCAAATGTTTTTGGAAAATTCCAGGGATGCGTACCGCGACTTGACCTTTGGGTCCTGAACCTTATGAATACAAGACGATATTTACATTTAAGAAACGTAAAAGTTGCTTTGTCGCAGGAAATCCTTAAAGCTTTAGGTAGTTTTAAAAGAGCATTTACTTCCCCCTTTTTTCTATTTCCCGAACAATCAATAAACCTTAACTCTTTACTGGTACACCACAACAGTCCATTGTCCTCAGCTGGCATCCATTCCGCTTCATGATCGGCAAGATGCAACAGGAGGTCCGCATTATCATAGAGATCACGAGGCCCAACTACGTGAGCCTCGCGCAGCCCCTCCCCCACATCGCCGTGGACAACATTAGGATGGTGGAGTGTGTGCCAGAACCTCCCATCTTTGATGGGGAGTGTGTTCCTGGGCATTTAAAGTGCAAGATTATGAAGGTAGGTGGATGACGGAAAGAGCGAAGGAACCTCAGCAAAAACATAAATGAAGAGTAACTTTTATCAACGTTTTTTATAAGATTATGGAGGTATGTGAGTGGAAGAGAGAAAGAAACCTCGGCAAAAATGAGGAGCTAAATTCTAAAAGGAGTATTTCAAGTTTTTTTTTGATTGAACAAAAGTGCTTTTAAATTTCGCATTTAATTTTGGGGATCTGGCGTAATGCTATAGAAAAATGTTTTAGTTTGTAAGTCGTGTATGTTTGTCCATGTGTACGCTTCTGGTGTTTTATTTCAAAATTCAAGTGACATAGAAAGTTTGAAGAGGGGTTTGGCTAAAAATCAGCGTTGGAAGAGACACCAATCCCCCTCCAGGACATGCTGAGCTAAACACCTTTCGGTACAGCTCACACCGTAGGAAAAAATGCCTATATAAACAATATCTCATTGTATTTTATACTGTTTGTTTGTTATTTTTTTATCCCTGTAGTTTTGTTGTGCTGAATAAATATTTTTTATTTCATTTAATTACCAATTTTCAAAACTTTCTCGCCATATCACAGTAGAGGCTGCTTCCCTATTTCAGAGGTATATTATAAGGTAGAAAAAATGATTTTACATAGTCATTTCGATTATGTTCACAGAAGGACTCATGTATCAAGCTGCAACAAGTCTGCGACGTCGTTAAAGACTGTGATGATGGAAGCGACGAAACCAAAAACTGCGGTAAGTTTAACACTTTAACTCGTGTACATTAACATACCTATACGAGTAGCCGATTTAATGGATTGTGTTGGTGGGGTAATTAACTATTACTTGCTCAAACGGTGAAGGTAAAAATTGTGAGGAAACCTGCATGCCTCTGAGTTTCTCGAAGGTGTGTGAAGTTCGCCAACCCGCACTGGGCCAGCGTGGTGGACTATGGCCCAAATCCTCTCAGTTCGAGAGGAGGCCCGTGCCCAACGGTGGATTAGTTTCTTAACAAGGCTAATATTATTATTATATATTATTGTTGGTAGGGATCATAAAGGTCTACCTCGTTGGTCTAGTGGCAAAGTGCATCGCTTTGTGATCACGAGGTCCTGGGTTCAAATCCTAGGTTGGACAAGTGTAGTTTTTCTAACGAAAACTTCCCAGTACGAGTCCGGAGTCTGGAATTGTGCCCGGTATATGGCAATAGGCCCGCCCCTTATTACATGGTACCTAACATCGTCGGCGAAACGTTGGTGTACTCAGTACACCTCTGCCACCCCCGCTTGGGGAATATAGGCGTGACGGATCATAAAGGTCAGTAAAAATGTAGACGACCAGAAATTAGAGTGATCGTTGTTAAAACAACGTTTATTTAAAGAGCTGTTATAATTGTAATATTTTAACGGTTATTCTTTTAATTTACATTTCTTCCAAGAACCAAGAATGACAACCAAAGACCATCCACCATAAACCATACCACAGATAACTAAAACACTACAACGCTAATTTTTTGCTGCTTCGTTAGCCTAGTGGTAAAGCGCATCGCTATGTGATCACGAGGTCCTGGGTTCAAATCCTAGGTTGACAAATGCAGTTTTTCTAACGAAAACATCCCAGTATGAGGCCGGAGTTTGGAATTGTGCCCAGTATATGGAAATAAGCTCGCCGCCTATTACATGGGACCTAACATCGTCGGGGAAAAGTGGGTGTACTCAGTACACTTCTGCCATCCCCGCGTGGGGAATATAGGCGTGAACTTAGCTTTACCCAGACTAACTACAAACCGTACAAAGATTAATCCCGTGCGGGGGAAGAACCCATGTCTATTCGGTCCAGTTTCTGTCCTTACACCTACCGCTGAAATAATCTAGAGCTTTAACAAAAGTGCTTCTTTAAAGGTTATACCACACTGTTACAGATAAAATGCCTTACGGATCTTATTGCAACTTTGAATTGGACACTTGTGGCTTCGAAGATGTACCTCAGTAAGTATACTCAAGACAGTTACTTAAGTAGAACTTGCTTCAGTTTGTATATAACATACGTCAGACAATTATTTTAAGATGTACCAATGGACTTTATAACATTCCCTGCGAGATCGAGTCAAGAACGAGGAGATCCACAGGAGAACCAAAGACAGAACCAACGATTCCATTCCGATTTCGGTCTCGAACCTATTCGCGCCTTTATTAAAAAGGCGACAAATCGATATTTCGCGAACGCGTCCAATCATAGGAATCCGCTAATCGTAGCCACCGCCGACTACGAACCTAACCCCTTCCTATCAGCCGCTACCGCCGTCCGCAGAATATTCTCACCGACCTTCCCGATGCCCTTACATCCCTTCTTTCGGATACAGATACCGCACACAGGATCGGACACCGACCTCGCCGACGAGCTCGAAGATTTTCTTGCCCGCCGGCCGGTGCAGAGCACCACGGCGAGACACCTAGTATACGCCCTCCCCCATAGCGACTGCCCAAGCCGAGGCCGTTTCTCCTTGAGGCGCCCGCGAGCTAGTTGCCCCCTTGCCCTTCTGGCTCGAGCGTAGTGCTTGCACACTCGCTATCTTGTCCGGTGCAGCTGTAAAGGCCCCGCGGCCAGCGTAGATTATTCACACACACACACAGAACCAACGACATAGCGCCCGGATTTGCTAAACTTAAGTGGCAGTGAGCAAGGCATATCTCTCGTAAAATTGACGGCGTGCGACCGCGGTGTTCTTAACGATCACCAATGTTAAGCAGCGTTCGACTCGGTCGGCCTGAGATGGGTGACCGCTTGTGGCATTTTCATATTCGAGCGTCTCCGTGCTTTGGAAGGCACGTTAAGCCGTTGGTCCCGGTTACCACTTAATGTGGTAGTCGTTAAGCCGAGTTGGAAGCTTTAAAGGCGGCTTGATAAGTTCCAACAGCAGGTGGCCACAAACCTGCCTCCACCAATCCGCACTGGGTCCGCGTGGTGGAGTATGACACAATCTCTCTCACCTCTATTTGTGAGAGAAGGCCTTTGCCCAGCAATGGGCAGTATAGGCTGATATTAGGGTAGGGTAGAAAGGAAAGAAAGACCACATATGGAGTGCACAAGCCACCTTGTAGTGAACCGATGACCTAGTGAAGGTAGCGAGTCATGATCCGTTCAGCTCAAAGCTGGTTCTTAGACGTTTCGATTAGGAAGTTTTACTGTAGAGACGAACTGCGTATTAGCTACTTTAAATATATACGGTAGTACGGTTCCGAGACTCGATGACCCATATGCTAAAATGTTTAAGGGGTTTGTATGATTGTCATTTAAGGGGGAGGGGGTGGGGGGTTTGGACATCAGTGATCATCAGGCTGATAATGATCATAACCTACAGGTTATTTTTTTATATAAAGAACGTAGCCCCACACTAGGATTTATTCCTGTGTCGTGGGTGCGTTTACAAACATGAAATATCACATACACAAATACCTAGACCCGAACAAATAATTGTGGATCACACAAAGATTTGTCCCGTCCGGGAATCGAACCCACGACTATTAGACACAGTGGGTGGAGCGGCTTAAGCTCTCAACCACCACTAAATCGTCTACTACTACGTCACTGCGCTTAATAGGATCAAGATACACATTCCCACCTCTGTGGCCCATCTTTGATACCAGTAATTTTTTTTTAACCTCTTTCGTCCCACTGCTGGGCAAAGGTCTCTCCCATGATTCTCCACTTAACCCGATCCTTGCCATATCAGACCTCCTCTCGTAGGCGTCAAGGTCGTCGCGCCATCTCTTTCTAGGTCTTCCCCGGTGTCGGTGTCGATCTGGTCGCCATACGGTAGTGATTTTTGCCCACCTATCTGGGCTCATTCTGCTCAAATGACCCATACTCCAGTAATAACCGCACGGAAGTTTTCCCGAGTTTCTACAAGTTACAGGTAATATAACGGCCCCGCAATGATCCTACAGGACCGTTATATTGTGAGAGAGAGTGTTATATTCTCCCCGTGGCGAGCGGTGAGTGCAGAGTTACTCGGCACTGCGCTGGTTCCACTCGCCCCGCCCTTCTGCGTTCAGCGCCTCGTAGTAAGACACGAAGATCTGAATTTTTACCACTCCGATCTCGGTCTCCACTCCGATCTCGGTTTCGAATCTATTCGCGCCTATATTAAAAAGGCGACAACTCGACACTTCGCGAACGCATCTTCCCATGCGAATCCGCTAATCGTAGCCGCCGCCGACTACGACCCCGACCCCTGCCGCTACCGCCGGCCGCGCCATGTTCTCACCGATCCCTCCGATGCTTTGACATCGCTTCGTTCCGCTCCGGATACGGACGACGACGACGAAGTCGTAGATCCCGTAGCCCGCGGACCGGTGCACTAATTACACCCCCTCCCCCCGTAGTGACTGTCCAAACCGAGGCCGTTCGTCCTTGAGGCGCCCTCGAGTATGTCGCCCCATGCCCTTCTGGCTCGAGCGTAGTGGTTGCACGCTCGCCCTTAAGTCCGGTGAAGCTGTAAAGGCCTCACGGCCAACAGCGTATATCACTCAAACACACACTGAATTTTTGATTCGTTGTGTCTTGACTCGCCGCGTCGTGCCGCGTCACCGGAGAATGCCGTCGAGAGGAGCGGGGAACAAATAAAACGCGTCTTCAAGTGTGAAAGAGAGAGCTTCGGGTCGGTCGCTACTGTTGCTATCTCTTTTCTTCCTATTTTCTATCCTTTTCTTTCTTCTATTTTTCTTCCTTTTCTTCAGCCAGGAACTGATGACGATTGAACGATGATTCAACGTGCTAGTACAAAAACCGTGCTCGATTAAGAACCTCGAAACTTTACCCTACGGAGAGCCGCGGTTTTTGTCCCAGTTTTCATAGATCATTTTTACTATCGACCGACCGTTTGCCGAAGGTTTTATTTATTCAATCAACACCAGATCACAATGTATTATAAATGAAAATAATCCTTACGACCTATTCTAACTATATACACAAGCTGTCTTATCCTATTCTTAAATCTATAAAGTATCCAAGCCAAAAAATCACTAAAATTACGCCACAAGTGCGGACCAACTTATATCTAATGCATGAAAATCTTAACTAATCTTATTAAAATGGTTACAAATCATTTTTAATTATATAAAACCATTACTTAACTAACAATTAGATCCTAATCTAAGTACATTCTACATGAAATAGTTAATTACATATGTACATCGCTGCGGGGCACGGCGCGGGGCTAAGGAATGCAAACGCCGACAGGTCCTTCCAAATATTAATAACATATTCTTTGTCCACAGGCCGGTCCTAAAATGGTCGAGACACAACGGACCAACACCAACTGACAAGACGGGTCCGAATTACGACCACACGTGTGGGAATACTTCCCCCCACCCCACGATCGTGGTCCCCCCACTCTTCCCAGCTCACATGAACTACTCAGTAGCCCAATGTGTGGGATACTATTTCTTCGTGAATATGAATGTAACAGGACCGAACCAGAAGAAAGCGGATTTCGCATCTACGGCTGTTATGAAAACTGTGGTCTTTAACCCACCTCCCAAAGTCCATGGGGATATTACTTCAAGATATTATAATTGTTGTATGGTAAGTTTTTTTTATTATATTATTGTCTGTCTGTGACGCCACTGCTACTGTAACCGGCGAGCGTGTATGAGACAAACTATGAGAGGGGAGGAAGCCAGATAGGTCTGATAGAAAAGAATAAGTCCGTCGGAACTTTGTACTGTGTGCAGAGGATCTGGAGTTAGAAAGTTGTCAACCTACACTTTTTCTACAGGGCTAGCACAGATGGCAAGACTTTTCGCGTCCGGCTCAAAATTATGTCTGCTCGTGATTCGAGTCCTGTACACAAGTCAAAATATTCTAGTCTATAACACTTCAATACAATATCTAATATGAGCCCTGTTAAGAAACAGTCCCACCGCTGGGCACAGACCTCCTCTCAAACTGAGAGGGTTTAGGCCATAGTCCACCACGCTGGCCCAGTGCGGGTTGGCGAGCTTCACATACCTTCGAGAAACTCTTAGGCATGCAGGTTTCTACACGAAGTTTTCCTTCACCGTTAAAGCAAGTGATAATTATTTGTTTTTAATACGCACATGCTTTCGAAAAGACAGAGGTGCGTGCTGGGTTTGAACCCGAGACCTCTGACTTTGCAGTCCAACGGACTAACCACTAGGCTATCACTGGACATTATTTCCCTGGAAGTAAAAAAATCTTACTTAATTGTAACGCTAATTTTACACTAACAATGTCATCCAGGTGCCAAAAGATCCTTGTTGCACTAGAGTTTTTGGTTTTTGGTCTGATAGCCGTACCTACCTGTCCACAGGTAAGGTTTTATTACCAACAAAACGGGAGAAACTACGGGTCTCTGAGCGTCAATTTGGTGGAGCTTACCAGCCGGGGAAACATCTCTACTTCTCTGTGGTTCTCCACCAAAGACAAGGGAGAAAACTGGTATAGAGCGTCCATCGTTTTACCCAACGTTACTAGAAGGTAAGTCTGTTGATAAATCTAAATTGCTCATTTACGGCCGCTTTCAATATTTAAGTCAGGCGGGAAATCGAAGAGTGATGTTGTCAATTTGTTTAATTTCCAAAACTTGTGTTATTTCGAATTATAATGTGTAATGTTGGTGGAATATTAACCATTATGTATTCCTATATGTACATGAGAAAGGTAATTGTAACTAAGTGATAAAACGTGCCTTTTCGATTTCCCTCAAAACGGCGGTCGCAATTGGTATGTAAAGTATCCATGACTTTACTATCCACTTCATCAATTTCATTATGATCTTTGTCGTCGGATTCATTGGGGAGTTGAATTAATTTAGAAATGAATATTCGTAAACTTTGTACAATGGCATAATGTAAACGCAATTGCCACAAAAATAAAAAATAAATTAAGTCAAGGATAGATTTTGAATTTTGACTCATTTTGTATGGAAAATCTGTCAAAATTCTACTTTACTGTCAGTAGAAGATTAGAATCTATCCTTCAGTTGAATATTAGAATCTATCCTTCAGTTGAAGATTAGAATCTATCCTTCAGTTGAATATTAAAACCGGCCATTAATCAACTAGCGAATCGGGATTCGAACTACGGCGGCCAAATTCGACAGAAAAGGACATTGTCGAAAATTGCCCCAGAACCAACAAAAATTTAAACCGTGCCATCATTGTTTATCTATTTTATTAAAATAATGGCAAATATCCGTATCTAACGGACGATTTGCAATTTAAACCGAATATTTCAAAGTATTGTTAGTACTTATATCGTAATCGCCGATATCTTTACTAAATGTCAACACACAATATAACCTTATATGTATCAATGGCTACTGAATTATAACCTCAAAATCTAATACTTTTTGTGCAATATTGCGATTCCCCCGCTTGTCCGTTTATTAATAAATGCCTTAAGAAAATTTATTAGTCATTTGAAATGATACAAGTATTTTTTCATTACTGTTGGTTCTGGGGCAAATCATGTGTGGGCGCAGAACAACGTCCTTTTCTTGTATCCGGAATACGGCATTGTGTCCGGTAGAATAGGAATAAGCTCACACCCTATTAAATGGGACTTAACATCGTCGGCGAAAATTAGGTGTACACAGTACACCTCTGCCACCCCCACTTGAGGAATGTAGGTGTGACGGTGTTTATTAAAATAAGGTATTTTAATAAAGCGAAGATAGTCGAAAATAAAATGCCACATAACGCTCACCCATCTTAAGCCGAGCCGAACCTAGGTGATCTTTTATCACGTGGGTTGTTTGAAGATCTGATGAGGTGTGAACAAAATATACTTCTCTGCCACGCCTTCTAAGTTTTAAGTCGTATGTTATATCTTGCAGGTACTATTTACAGTTCAAAACTCGGATGGGTATGCGGATATACTCGGATTCCGCTATCGATGACTTCTCGATGGCTCCGGAGTGTTTTGGGCTGAACATAGACCCCCAAGAGTTGGGAGACTATCAGTACTACGACCATGTCTTCGAGGAGAAGACCACGCCCCATGATGCATTCGCTAATCAGACATGTGAGTGTCATCAGTTTTTGTTAATCCCTATTAAAGTTATAGTCACATTTTCGATGAATTTCTATTATTATCACGTCAGATCCCTTGCGGGGTGGCAGAGAATACATAGTTCCAATAGGTTCTCCTTTACAGACCTCTCTTTCTTCGCCGAATCGTTCGCTCGGTGAATTTCTTTTTCAGAATTTTAGGATTATTGAGTATAATTATTTTGTAGAATTTCGAAAACCTTCAAATATTACCTGTTAATCCAATGGCGTATAAGGTGCGTAGCGAAGACGAGGACCTTGTCAATGTAATTTTTTGATAAAAATTTACAATATCGGTCAGGATTAAGGAATTGTGTGACTCCGTATCCAGCGAGCGTGAATTATAAGAGTAGAGGAAAAAAAAAGAGGTCTGCATGGAGAGAACCTGTTGGAACCTCTGACTACCTCGCAAAGGCAGATCTTTGCGAGATGGTAGATAGAATTTTATGGTACATCCTGGTTATGGCTTACCGCTATACATGATCAATTCTATGATCAACCCTGTGAGGGATCATTATCTCGGAACTGTATTTTTGCTCAAACTAAACCCATCCAATCACTCTTCCTAGCCGTTTCGGCCACGGCAACCACTATTTTCCTTAATTATTATCAAGGCGTCGTGTCATGTGTCTTCATATGACTATGGTAACGTACCTTGGCCTTAAAGGCTCGCACACATATGCGGCACGTCAGGATATCATTAATGAAGTTATATTCCATATAAGATGGCGGCCTAATGTTTTGATCATTACGTTTGAAGTCCAGGTCTCGTTGTCTGTCATCTTCAAATGAGTAAACACTCCGTTCCACCAATCGCCGCCACTCTGAACGATTTTGCGCAAGTACCTCCCAACAAGAAGGTTCTATGTTGCATCTTCGCATGTGCCTTTTCTGAACGTCCTTGTATCTGCGGAATTGACCGCCGCTCTTTCGCTTACCTTATTGGAGTTCAGAATAAAAGATACGCTTTGTTACCCTCTCATCGGGCATCCTTGCAACATGACCACACCAGCGCAATTGACGCCTTATTAGATAGGCCTCCACTCCAGCGACATTGGCTCTTCTGAATACTTCCTTGTTCCGGACACGATCTGACCAGGTTATGTTCATAATGTCACGAAAGTACTTGAGATGAAACCTATCCAACACGCGTATGTGCCTGTGGTACAAGTACCACGTCTACGAGGAGTACAGGAGATTCGGGAGAACGATCGCCATGTAGACTTTGATCTTCGTGCTGCACTGGGCAAATACCATTATAATCACGATATCTTGTCCCCAGTCTATCGCTTCTCCACATGCGGTGCGAGCGGCCGCTTCGGTCCGAACCAGACCATGTGCGACATCGCATACAACAACACGCCGGTCACCGTCAACGTCATCCAGTCCCCGCCTTACCAGGGCATCCAGGTGTGGCAGGTCCCAGCTGAAGGACTGTACACGTAAGTGACCTTTATATCCATAGGCTGTTGTGCAGAGAGTTGTAGAGTCTAGATGTAACCGGTACTGGGTTGCAGCTGGTATTGGGCTCGACCAGGGAAGTACAACCCTCACCTAAAACCGTTGTGAAGTAGACGCGGTGTTACTGTGTTTCACTGGTGGGTGAGAGATTCAGAAGTCCAGCCCCCCTTTCCTTTCGATTAATCTTAATATGTTCTGGATCCTCCCGTACCAGGGCATCCAGGTGTGGCAGTACCCAGCTTTAGAACAGCATTTGTATGGTGGGTTGCGAGCGTATATTGGGTGCGCCCTGAAAAATAGGACGATACGAACGCCCCGCCTAACGGCGGGCGACTACTGAGTACTGACTGACGGCAGGCGTAGGCGCTCGGTTAATATTAAGACTAAATACTGATAGTAATTGGACGTATCCAACTCATTGAGATTAAAAGTAACTAAAATAGAAGTTGATGCTAAGGATATAATAACAAAAAATAGGAAACAAATGTATCCTTCTCATTAAAAACTAGCATTATCTTACTTAGCAGTATTTAAGTATTAAAATTTTGAATTGAAGCTAAATGTTTGTTTTTCATGTTTGAACAGTCCTTCATTCTTATAACTATCTATAACGGTCTGTTCAACCCCCTTTTTTCATATAAACCAAGAGGTAACTCCCGGATTTGGAAGTTTCCGTTAGATGGGTCGCGGTTTGGTAAGATTATCAGTGCCTAGTAGTAAGGAGTGATGGGATGAGATGGAGATGTGAGTCATCGCCATCAGAATGAGCATTTGATACATTCCTTCGGTGGCGCTCGTGACACTGGCCTACGGTGTTTTTTGTTTTTGAGATGTATGTATCTTGCATATCCCTTCCTATTTTTTCTTTTTATGTTTAATCCAATATTCACTTGTGATCTAAAATTATGAAAAATATGCGTTCTCTTGCAGGTTCATAGCGAACGGCGCAAGCGGTGGTCTGGGTTCGGCGTGGGCGGGGGTATCACACGGCGCTCAAGTGAGAGCGCTGTTTGAACTCCATCGCTCAGAACGAGTCTACATGCTTATTGGACAGCAGGGACTTAACGCTTGCAAAAAGGTTAGTGATCCGTGAATGTACTTTAGTTCTTTCTTTCTTTCTTTTTTCTAAAAAAGACGTGGCCCCACACTAAGATTTATTCCTATGTCGTGGCTGCGTTTACAAACATGAAAATTCACATACACAAATACCCAGACCGGAACAAATAATTGTGGATCACACAAAGATTTGTCCCGTGCGGGTATCGAACCCGCAACTATTAGACCTTAGTTCCTGTAGTAAAGTGACATTCTCAATTCTAATTTTATGTTTTGTGTTCCTTTTCACCGGCAGATTATTCTTACGTATAACAATTGCAAACAATATATTTAGATTTAGTATTTTTTTACGTGGAGATATCCTCATGGACTTCTGCCAGCCTCGGGGACAACTGGGCATATCGGCGGACTCTTACCGATTAAAAGTCTACGGTGGCCGGCATCGATACTTTGGGGAGGGACTCAAGGATCTTTGTTAGGAACCCACCGATGCCCCTCCGTGTCCGATCCCTAAGAATAAGCCTTCAGGAGGGGAGCCTATACACCCGCAGGGGGAAGTCCGTGGTTCCCTTCTCCTGAGTCAAATGCTTGTTGGTTCTGGGGCAATTTTCCACAACGTCTTTTGGTTCATGATTGGCTAAATTTTTTAAAAGTTATGTAGAGTGTATTAACGAACTTGTTTTGTTTTGATTTATTTACTGGCAATGACTATCGGCCGGCGCAACGCAATGTTACTTCCACCTCCCGCCCGTATCCTCTTCCGCGGCACTCTCGCGCATTCGTAAGTCGTAAATCGTAATAGATCGTTCAGTTTAGGTGCTTGCTGGCATCGGCCCACTTTGGCCAAGCTGAACTATTGGCCAAAGGTGGCATATTTTGATTACGAAGCTGATGGTTTGGTCGGACACTATTGATGACACAAACATCCCGCTTACTCCGCAGTCATCAAGTTGGGACTAGCTTCTTTAGAGTAATAAGAATTCAGTGGTATAAATCCGGTATTATGTCCCCCACCAGGCGCTGTCAGCACAAGAGAGCCAGGAGTGCTCCCGGCGGGAGCCGAACGAGACGCAGCCCACCTTCACCAGCAAGACGCACGAGGTGCGCAACACGCACGTCACGGACGGCGGGGGCGGCGGAGGAGGAGCCACCTATGTCTTCCTGGTACGTGGGCCCTTAAGCTTGTAGCAATAGCAGTGATATCATTGGAATCCTTCACCAGCAAGACCCACGTGGTGCGCAACACGTACGTCAGCGACGGCGGGGGCGGCGGAGGAGGAGCCACCTATGTCTTCCTGGTACGTGGACCCTTGAGCTTGTAGCTATAGCAGTGATATCATTGGAATCCCTCACCAGCAAGACCCACGCGGTGCGCAACACGTACGTCAGCGACGGCGGTGGAGGAGCTTCCTTTGTCTTTCTGGTACGTCGACTAAAAAAGAGAGGACACCTGGGTGGCAGCGAGGCTACTTACGTCTTTCTAGTTATCATCGTCATCTCAGCCTATTCCGGTCCAATGCTGCGCGCGCATAGCCATCCCCGATCGCTCTCCAGTGCTACCGGTCCGATGTCACCTGCATTCAACTACTTCCTGCGATCTTCATAAGATTGTCGATCCATCAGGCAGGCCATCCCACGCCGAGCTTGCCAATAGGTCTTGCCTTTCTGGTACGTCGACTTAAATGAGAGGCTTAGGAGAGAGGGCTATTGCCGGGGCGACAGCTGGACTACCTGTGTCTTATTTCTGACGTAACACGTAACTTCAAACCGGGCTATTAGTTCTCTCACAATTGCGTTTCTGGTGTAAATGAAATACTATTCACACAACTAAAGTTTTCTCCTCGCTTATGAAGGTCTCCGGCTTGGCTGTGGGAACTCGCATAACAAAGGAATCAAAAACCGCATTGTTTTGTGAGTTCAGCTTCTCGACCCTCAGAATATATAAGGACTTCTTGGGGGCATACTCCACAATGTGCAAGCTTTGGTGGTGTAGTGTAACCGTGACACGTACAGCAGCATCGTAGGTAGTGGTGAACACAGGAGTGTGCCTTCTTCTTCTCCAACTTGATGAAGCCTTCCTCATCAACTTGACCCTTCGCAGTGGTCCGAGGTACCTTACGTGCTTTCCCAGTTATCCTCTTCGGTGCGCGGGCGGCAGCGACGACGGCGTAATCACGACGAGGAAAAGTTGTGTTTACGTTAGACGTCACCGGCCCGCGGTTATAGGTCGTATGATCTGTAGATATAACACACCTTTAATTGGACTAAATGTCTCTTCAACAGGTTGACAAAGAAGGCCACCCGTACCCCCTCCTCGTGGCAGGCGGGGGCGGCGGGATATCCGTGGGCATATTCCGCGACGACGGATCACAGCACGCCCGCCCTCTCACCAACGCAACGCCAGAATCCGGTTATATGTACGGGCAGCCCGGACGGACTTCTGGTGAGAAATGTCTTATAACTATCCCTTAGAGTATATTTATCCTACTAATATTATAAATGTCAAAGTTTGTACTTTTAGATGTTTGAATCTTTAGATGTTTGGATGTTTTTTACTCAAACACGCAAAATCGGCTGAACGGACGAAGTTTATCACCTGGTTTAACACGCAGGCTACTTTTTACCCCTTAAAAATGTAAGGTGTCTGTCTAAAGTCAATGCGACGAAGTCGCTACCAGAAAATTGTGTGTAAATAAAATTATGTCAAATGTTTGGAATACCATAATGTAAGTGAGCCGCCATCTGAATGTCAGATCCGCGAGTGGAATGTGCTATATAGGTCGCTATGTTAAGGTGTCCTTTTCATACGTAAACTATTGGGTTCGATTCGCACTCGAAGCAATGATTTTTTTCTATCTATTTAGAATTACAATCTATCTATAATATCAGCGCCTATAGCCAAGTTGACAATCTACAGTCGTTAACGCTAATAGAAAGCGGAAAAATGTATGGGGATGACATTTTGCAACGAAAAGTCACGTGGTCAAAACAATGCGCTATCGATTGCGACAAGAGAATAGAAACAAAACGCTTGCAACTTGTCTAGGCCCTCAGGCCAGATGCTACTTGCAAAGTAGACAGAGAACAAACTTCCAACATGTTCTTTCTCTATAGATTTCTCTGGCTACCTCCACTCTAATAATTCATCTCATACACGCTCACCGGTTACGGGGATTTTGAATTGCCCTGCCGATAAGACACGGCCTATTTGGTCATGGTAGGATAGTCTAGCTCTTCCCCGGTACCTACATCCTTCCACCTGCCTCGTTTATCCTTGTAAAAAAAATTGTTTTATACTAGTTTCTGCTAGCGCCTTCGTCCGTGTGGACTTTAGACCGAAACCTAAATTTTTTCCGGCATTAAAAGTATCTTATGTGTTAAGGTAATACACTATCTGTGTACCAAATTTCATCAAAATCCATTCAGCCGTTTTTGCGTGGATTTGGGGACTTTTTAGTGTAACTTTTAAACGGGACTGTGTATCTTGTTATAATATATCATTGGATATTACCAATACACGCGTGTGCAGCTTCAGGTAACAGCTGCTACATAATAAATTATTTCAGTTTAAGTCTTCAACACTCAGAAAGGGTTTCTTATCTTGCTGTTGGCTTTCGGACTGAGAAGCCCCCAAGCGCACTTCGAACCGATCGGATCTTTTGTGCTGTCCTTGCCCTAATGCTCTTACGTACCTGGAGATCCAAATACTCCCTGTACCTGGTTGTAGATTCCAGCAGGGGGGAAGAGCCGAAATTCCTCTGGAGTTGGATAGGCCACTCCCAGTAGCTTCATTCGCCGCGCTGCCAGTGCGTCGCAGTTGCAGAGGATGTGCTTCATGTTTTCAGTTCTAGTACCACAGTTCCTGCATACCACGTCGCCGCACAGGTTCATCTTGTGCAGATCTTCTTTCGTGCTATAATGGCCTATATATGCTACTTCTAGGTGCTGGAGGAGGTTGGTTACCCCGCTCGGGCCCCATGACCCCCGGGTTCGAGTATGTCCGGGGCGCTGCCCTGCATGAGGGGGCATTGGGGGGCGCGGCGTGTGTGGGGGACGCGCACGGGGGGTTCGGGGGCGGCGGCGGGGGCTGCCTGCGGGGCGGGGGCGGCGGGGGATGGCTCGGTCAGTACACTTATATATTTATTTTTATCTAGACATTAAATAGGTTCATCGTCTGATGAAAGACGTCTACTGAAGGACAAAAGACGCATTGAAGTGGATAGAAATGTCGTTGAAAGAATCCGTTACATATATATACACACATAGTACAAGAGTCTCCGTAACCGGCGAGTGTGTATGAGACGAACTATGAGAGTGGAGGAAGCCAGAGAGGTATGTAAGGAAAGAACCTATTGGAACTCTGTACTCTCTGCCTACCCCGCGAGGGAGCTGGCGTGATGATATAGATAGATAGATAGATAGTACCAGCAAATAAAAGCGTGTTGTAAAACATGATTATTGTTAAATTTAAGGAAATATATTTTTAATGTTTGTTTTCTTACAATCCGTTTTGTACTTTAACACACCGTCACGCCTATATTCCCCAAGCGGGGGTGGCAGAGGTGTACTGAGCACACTTACTTTTCGCCGACGATGTTAGGTCCCATGTAATAGGGGGCGAGCCTATTGCCATACACCAGGCACAATTCCAGACTCCGGACTTATACTAGGAATTTTTAGGAAAACCTACATTTGTCCGACCTCGGATTTGAACCCAGGACACAAAGCGATGCGTTTTGCCACTAAACCAACTAAGCAGTCAGTAGTACTTGAATAATAAAAAAAATAATTATTTGGATAAATGGGTAAAATAACAAAAAATACCTAATAATACTTTGAAACCCTATATTAAGGTGCATAGCTTTTTAAACCTATATCTCTATTTAAGATTTTTATGAAATCAAATGTTATATTCGTAAATCACAGGAAAACAAAATAATTCTATGTAGTTATTAAACGCAGAGCGTCGACAGTCAGATGTAATATGTTGGCCCGCAGGTTTGCGCGCTGCACTAAAGAAGTAAAATTAAAAGCCTATTGTCAAATCTTCTATACGTGCAGCCAGTGGGTCAACTATACAAAGGGGGCACTCAATGCTCTGTGGATTCAATACAATAATGCGTTCAGGATTCTGTTGGGGCTGAGATGTTTGCGGCTGCATGTGGATGGCTTTCACGCCATTTTGTGTAAAAGAGCAGCATCCATGATGACGAGGGTGTGTCACAGCTCCAATTGCTTTACAACTGGGCTTATCCTAGTTGTAGTTTCCTTCTCTATGACTGATCTGCCAATTTTTGTGGCTCCCGCTTTGCAAAGGAGGGAAGTGGAATTTTTATTTTTCCTACTCATCCTGTTTTTCTTTCTAATTAAATTTGTTGCGGGTTCCAAGACAATTAAAGTACTTCCCGGGACAGCCCAAGGTTCAAACCTTGGCGTCAGCTAAGGAGACTATTGTGGATCCTGGCTTACAGGAGTTACAATGGTGGGAATGAGTGGCGGGCTTAGTAAAAAAGCTCCAACAGATTTTTGTAATTTTTTGCGCACCGGTTTGACGGCGTTATTATGAGGCATCGGATCAGTATGCGTGGTTCATGCTGGTCGAGTGCCAAATAGTGTTGTTTTAAATAATTAATGTTACTAACATAGATTATAGGGAAATTGTTACTAACACACGATGGATCTAATCTGAAATAAATTATTATTATTAATTATATATAATAGTGGAGGAAGCCAGAGAGGTATGTAAGGAAAGAACCTGTTGGAACTCTGTACTGTCTGCCTACCCCGTAAGGGATCTGGCGTGATGATATATATAAATATGTAAATACGATTCTGCTTCCTGCTCAATGGAGCGAAGGGTAAGAAAGGGCATTGGTGCTCTCCGTTTTGGAAATCAGGGAGCCCCTACTGTGTTTAAGAAGGTAACTGCGGAGGGTTTTTAGTGTGGTATGAATTCCAAATACTTCAGCCTTCCACACATGCAGAAAGTGTAGGAAGTGGCACACTATAAATTCTATTCTAAGGTGATTAGCTCCGTGGGCATACAGATATTAATTGAAATTAGTTCTAAGTGTAAGTATTCTCCAGGTGGCAATACGAACGAAGGCGACGGCCAGCACGGAGGGGGAGGCTGGTCGTACATCGAAGCCAGCCGAGCTGTACGCGACTACAGCGAGGCTGGGGTGGCTCCGCGGACTGGACCGGGGGAACTGCTCATATTACCAGCCATACACGTTAGTACATCTATATCATAACGCCAGATCCCTTGCGGAGTAAGCAAAGAGTACAGAGTTCCAAGAAGTTTAGCCAGCATGGAGGGGAAAGACTGGTGAAGGCAATCGAGCCGTGCGCGACTACAACGAGGCTGGGGTAGCCCCACGAACTGGACCGGGGGAACTATACACATATTCCCTTCCATACGCGTGAGTACATACCATAACGCCAAAACCCTTGCGGAGTAAGCAGAGAGTACAGAGTTCCAAGAAGTTGAGCCAGCATGAGGGAGAGGCTGGTCGTACATCGAAGCCAGCCGACCTATACGCGACTATAGTGTGGCTGGGGTACCGTCGTGGACTTGACCAGGGGTTCTGATCATATTGCCTGCCAGCGACGTGAGTACATCATGGCACTGGCCCGGACAACTGCTCATATTGCCAACCATCACGATATCCCTCGCGGAGTGCGCAAAAAGTACTCAGTTCCAAATACTATTGGGGAATTCAAATATAATTCGTCCAATGAGGAAGACAGTGAACTATCCAACTACTGGGCAAAGGGCGCACACAAATAGAGGAGAGAGAGAGGTCATACTTCACGCGGAGCCAGTGTGGTGCAGTAGAGAAAGGTTTTTGGCTACCAGCTAGTGGAACTTATCAAGTCATTTGAAAGGTTTTCAGATTGATTCCAACTTATTAAAAAATGGTTTTATATGTGAGTTAGTTAGTAATCCTATAACAAAACTGCTTGAGTCTGATAGACTAACTATAACTCGTAGAACTGAATCTAAAGATGGGATTTTTGGTGGTGTGCCAGGCAAAGTGAAATTGCAAATTTCTATTGCGTGATCTAGAATTATGAGGAAAGAACTACCAGATTATGTAAATGTAGTTGCAAATGTCTATTGCGTGATTTATGATAGAGATCTGATATGTTATAGACGTGAAACCTAAAGAAAATAACTGCACAATTTCCAAATGACCACTTGCAACGAAGTAAGATTCGTCGCACTGATTATGATAACTTTGAACTCAAACTCAAATAATTTATTTTGTATAAGCCCTGCGGGGGCGCTAAGAAATAGTCAATTTACATTATTTTTAAATCTAGTTTAACTACTAATCTATCACCGGATCGGAACGCAGCCTCCACTGAGAAGATCCGGCGAAGAAACTCAGCGGGCTTTACTTTTTTATTTACTACTCTTTCTTTCCTTTTTTTTAATCATATTGTGTGGATATAATGTTTAGGTTAAAATTAGATAGTTTATGACCTAGCTCCAGTGTGATGCCCTACGATCGAGATATGTATCTAATGTTATCTGTAAAGAGCTTCTAAAGGATTCCACAAGCAGCACCCGTTCACGAGTATGACTGCTGGAACAACCATCACATTTGCTTGCGTGATATAGACTTTATAAAATAAATATTTCGAGATCAACATTTGAGGATTTTTCTACCAGGATTGTGACTGCGATTACCGCTGCGTGGCACTGAACGAGTACCGAAGCGAGGTGAAGTGTTACTGCCCGGCGACTTGGACCACGGATGCGCATGACCCTACAAAATGCATATGTAAGTTTAACAGACCTTATTATAGTATAGACTTAAGAACATCCTGAAAGCATAGTAAACTGGCACTAAGGGCAGGCTGGGGCCTAAGAAGGAGGAGCCTTTCTTTTGAAGTCGAATTACATTATCGTGTCTCTCTTCCTAGAAGACTTGGTAGTCCATAAAGGGAGAATTAACAAGTAACAAAATATAACTTACCTAGCCCACATTTGAGTCAAGCCTTATAACAAAATTATGCCCACTAAAACATGCGCTTATCTTAGATTGAAATAAATTTGTGCATATCCAAAACTACAAATGAAATTATGCCCACCCTAGACTAAGAACAAAGTTGTACCCACCCCACACTAAAACAAAATAGTACCGACCCCACACTAAAAACTAGATAGTACCCACAACAGACTAAAACGATATTGAACCTACCCCACACTAAAAACTAGATAGTACCCACTTTAGACGTAAACCAAAACTGAACACACCACACACTAAAAACAAGACTATACCCAACTCACACTATACACTATACACAAAATAATACCCACTCCAGTCTCAAAACAAAATAGTAACCACCCTACACTAAAAATAAAATTGAACCCACCCCACACTAAAAACCAAATAGTACCCACCCCGCACTTAAACAAAATTGAATAATATATAATAATGTTCGTTGCAGTGGAGGATTCCTGGCCTCGCATCTCTTGGGTGGTGATAATAGTTTTGTCTATCGCCGTGTTCGTCTGTGCCCTGGCCGTGGTCTGTGTTTGCCTGTACCTATGTGAGTATCAGTTCTTTCCACAGGTTAGATATTTGACAGCTCCACTCCCATAAGTTATTTGATGCACGTCTAGAAATCTTTGATAATTGAAGGCTTGTCATAAGGTTATAATAATAATAATTAATCAGCCTATACCGTAACGCTGCTGATAAATCGAGGTGAGAGGAATTAGGTCCTGCTCCATCACGAGGAACCAGTGCGGTGCCTATAAGACTTCCAACTTGACTTAGTGACTTTTACATTAGGTGGTAACTGGGACCGACGGCTTTATATGCCTTCCGAAGCACGAAGACGATCGCATAATGTCACAAACGGTCACCCATCTCAGACTGACCGAGTCTATAGCTACTTAACTTTAGTGATCGCCAAGAACACCGCAATTCCGCAGCGCTACGAGCGCCTATTACAAATTTGGAGTAAGCTTAAATGGTTTTAAGAGATGGAACGTGTATACTAGCATTATCTTAGTGAAATGGGTGTACTATACACACTATTGGTTACCGCTTCGGGGAAAGGGGCCTGAGATGTAGCATTTACAGTAAATAATCACGGTACCAAATTTCAATATGACACTGTTTACCATTGAGGAGTTCCTTCGCATGGCATTGATCATATATGACTTTAAGCTAAAATAAAGTTAGAACCTGTAAAAATCTACAATCCTATCTCTCACCTCCTTAGACAACACATACCAGCGCAAAAAAGAAGCAGAACAACAGCAGAAGCGACTTCTAGAACAAGACGTGGCCCTCCAGCGGCTGCGCAGTGCCCCCGGCGGCAGCGATAACCTGACCATGGCTTTTAACCCTCACTACGGCAGCGAGACCATCCTACCCCAGGGCATCGATGTCAGGGGACTGCCGCAAGTGTCTAGAGAAAGTCTGAAGCTTGTCAAGTAAGTGCTACTTTATAGAACCATGGCCTTCAACCCTCAGTAAGGCAGGAATACCATCATACTCCAGGGCATCGATGCAGAGGACTGCCGCAGGTGTCTAGGGAGGTCTGAGGCTTGTCAAGTAAGTAATAATTTATAGGACCATGGCCTTCACCCCTCGCTAAGGCAGCGAAACCATCCTACCCCAGGGCATGGACATTAGGGGCCTGTCGCAGGTGTCCAGGGAAATTCTGAAGCTTGTCAAGAAAGTGCTAATTTATAGGACCATGGCCTTCAACCCTCACTAAGGCAGCGAAACCATCCTACCCCAGGGCATGGACATTAGGGGCCTGTCGCAGGTGTCCAGGGAAATTCTGAAGCTTGTCAGGTAAGTGCTACCTTATAGGACCATGGCCTTTAACCCTCACTAGAGCAGCGAGACTATCCTGCTCCAGAGGATCGACATCACGGGACTACTACAGGTGTCCAGGGAGTGCCTGAAGCTTGTCATATAAGTGCTACCTTCTAATACTTCCACTACTGTAACTTCTGTAAGCCAAGATTCACAATGAGCTTCATAGATTTTTTTTCGCAATGTAACTCATACCTAGGAATTGTTCCTATGTCGTAGGTGAGTTTCAATCATGAAATTAACATACATAAATACCTAGTCGAAAACAAGTATTTCCGATTCAGCGGTAGCGTATCTTTTATACGGCAACGAAACTCCGGGATCATATAATATCCTAATTTAAGAAGAAACATTAAAATCGATTTTAAAAGAAGCAAATGCCTCGCATCTCTTGGGTGGTGATAATAGTTTTGTCTGTCGCCGTGTTCGTCTGTGCCCTGGCCGTGGTCTGTGTTTGCCTGTACCTATGTGAGTATCAGTTCTTTCCACAGGTTAGATATTTGACTGCACCACTCCCATAAGTTATTTGATGCACGTCTAGAAATCTTTGATAATTGAAGGCTTGTCATAAGGTTATAATAATAACAATTAATCAGCCTATACCGTAACGCTGCTGATAAATCGAGGTAAATTAGGTCATGCTCCATCACGAGGAACCAGTGCGGTGCAGTGGAAACAAGTTCCTGTTGGAACTTACCAAGCCACCTATAAGACTTCCAACTTGGCTTAGTGACTTTCACATTAGGTGGTAACCGGGACCGACGGCTTTATATGCCGAAGCACGAAGATGATTGAATAATGTCACAAACGGTCACCCATCTCAGACTGACCGAATCTATAGATTTAAAAGAAGCAAAAGTAAGCCTTGCCTTTTTACAAGGCCGTTAGGTGAAGATACTTTATCATTATCTCAGCCTATACCGGTCCTGCTGAACATAGGCCCCCCAATCGCTCTCTAGCCCAACCGGTCCGGCCACCTGCATCTATCGACATCCAGCGAAAGTACTTTATAGCTTAGTTAAAACATTCCTCTCTACTTGTAGAGATACTAAATACCGTCTTTTCTCTCATCAGGGCGTTAGGTCAAGGTGCATTCGGTGAGGTGTACCAAGGCCTTTACCGACACCGCACGGGTGACACCGTGGAAATGCCGGTAGCCGTGAAAACTTTGCCTGAACTGTCCACCGGTCAAGCCGAGTCCGACTTCCTGATGGAGGCGGCCATCATGGCAAAGTTCAGCCACCCGAACATTGTTCATCTTATTGGAGTGTGCTTTGATCGGCATCCTAGGTGAGTTGTGTCTGTTGTACGTCATAATTATGCAATAACAGTCCACTGCTGGGCCAATTGCACACCACTTGATAAGATCATTGCCTACTCTCATCCAAACCCTGCCAGCTGAGCATTGTATTAGAGATTCAGGTCCTATTTGAGGATTGTTGGAAAATGACCACGCTGAGGCAGATATTTCGATGGAGGCAGCCATCATGGCAAGGTTCATATAATTAGACTGACCTTAATCGGCATCCGAGGTAAGTTGAGACCGTTGTGTATGAGACTGATGTCTAAAGATGGACTGGTTTGGGCGATGATTATTCATCAGCCCCTTTTAGTCCACTGTTGGACCAAGTGCGCACCAGGGTTGGGTATTTTTCAATTGCAGGATCAATCCATTAAAATTTCATTTGCAATTACATTAATCCCCTTGAGGTACACTGAGATACCCTCGGAGTACCTCAAGACTGACAACGACTTTTGAACGTCAAACGCCTTCGCCTCAGTCCCTTCCGTGATCATGGGTGCTGTAGACCACTCGAAACATCGAGCACTTTAGAACAACAAATAAGCCGCGACGAAATCCAAAATATTTTAATTGCAACCTAGTTATTTCACAATAAATTTTTGCCTAACTCTGGTGCCCACCTCTAGGTAAGATCTTTGACTACTATCGTCAAATTTCTGCCAGCCGCCTTGGGAATTTTATTTTTCAGCGAAGTTTGATAGCGAATTGCGCTAACTTCGCCAATTCATGGTTTCCACCCAATTATGAGTATTAAGAAAGGCATCACCTGATTGTCTAATTGGTGTTGGGAGGGGTTCTTCTCTTTCTGTAAAGTTACTTTCGGCGTTAATACCTACGTGTTTGAAAAAATCCATAAGTTTTGTGCGATTGAGTAACAAACATACCAGCTTTCACATTTATAATGTTAGTAGGATCTCGGTGTTTCAAGTATTTAGCCGGACCTTTGTACCTATTAAAAGTAATAAAATTAAGAACTTCAATCAATCAGCCTATCGCAGTCCACTGCTGGTCATAGGCCCCTCCTAACACGCGCCATTGCACACGGTCCTCCGCCTCCCGCATCGAGTCTGTCCCAGCGACCTTTTTGAGGTCGTCGGTCCATCTAGCTGGGGGCCGTCCTACCTTACGCTTACCAAGTCGCGGTCTCCACTCTAGGACACGCTTGCAAAAGAAATTAAGAACTTATAACTAAAAAAATAAAAATATTTTGTATATAACACACAGACGCCCTTTGCGAGAAATTAATGTTATACAGGTGACCCGTACCGGACCCCTTTTGCACTATACCCTTAGTTTATTGCCAAAAATTGTTGCTTGTACGCGTTAGTCCACTTTTTTTCTATAACATTTTATATTCTCGCGTTTTTAGGGTTTCGTACCTAAAAGGAAAGGACTTATAGGATCACTTCGTTGTCCGGCTGTCCCGACGGCTATCACCTTTTTTAGAGGTTTTTTCTCAGGAACGGCAAGAGGTATTAAGTTGAAATTTATACCAAATACGAAGGTTTACAGTCCCCTACTAGTGTAGCCACTCTTAGCCACTCCCGCTTGGGGAATGTAGGCGGTGTGTGTGAATTTTTTATACGGAAATAATTGAATATCAACGTTGTTCATTTAAATTCTAAAATATATAAAAATAAACATCGTCACACCTGTATTCCCCAAGGTAGGATGTTAGGTCTCATGCAATAGGGGGCAAGCCTAATGCCATTATATCGGGCACAATGCCAGTTGACACTGGAAATATTTCTATCGAAAAATTACATATGTTCTGACCTGGGATTCGAACTCAGGACCCCGTGATCGCTACGCGCATTATTCGCAAATAGACTAACGAGGTAGACTAACTTTTAGAAGCTTTTGTGTTCGTATGTATATCTGTCTTTCTAGTTCAAATCTTGTTATCCATTTTCAAGCACATCGGGTATTTTATTTTATTTGTTTTATTTTATTAAAATATCTAATAGCGTTTGACAATAGAAAGCATGTATCCGACTGAGCTGAAATTTAGCATACGTATGTAAGTTCGGTGACAATGACAATGCAATAATATGGTACATACCATGGACCCAGCTCAAGAACAGTCTTTTGATGGGGTCGAAAGGTGGCCATGGGAACATGTCAACTACACAACATAACCACCTCGTGTTTCGGCTTGTTAGATTGGTATTGACAAGTACTATACAACCAGATGATATTTAGGGTCTGATGATAAAGTGGCAAGGTGACCAACGGAACTACCCAAATACTAAACATACCCCCGTTGTTGAGCTCGTTGGATTTGTCTTCACGAGTTCTGTAGACCCTGATGGTGTCCAGGATCTGATAATGGAACCCAAGAGTGACCAATGGAACTACCCAACTACTCAACATAATCCCACCGTGTTTGGGTTCGTTGGATTTACCTTGACGAGTTCTATATACTCTGATGATATTCAAGATCTGATGATGGAACCGGAGGGTGGCCAAATGAACTACCCAACTACTCAACATAACCCCGCCGTGTTAGGGCTCATTGGATTTGTCTTGACGAGTTCTCTAAACCCGGCGGAACTACAATTTGGCGCTAAAACTGGCCGAAACTGAACCCGGTACGAAACCCTCAGAGCGCGAGTCCTACTTGCACTTGTCCAGTTATTTTCAACTTACCCTAAAAGTTTACTCAATCGGCTGATCAATTTATATTAAAAACTAAAATAAATTCCGAGTATTCCAAACACTCGAAACGTAGGGAACTTAAAAATAAACCGCGAATACAACCAAAAAGCTAGTTGTATTTCATTAAAAAATCGAAAAATAAAAGGTTTTAGAACATGAGCTGTTAAAAGACTGACGTAAAAAGGCAACAACATTAGGTATTATACCCTAATTCGTTACCCGGAATTAGTCAGCTCTGTTGAGATCAATGGAAAAAATCTTAAACAGCGAATTAATCCCAGCCAGCAATAATGACTATTGTAAATGATGGAAAAAGAACTATTAATAGTGTTTACTATCATCATGTTTGTTAACTGCAATGAGGACAGTGTGTACATCTGATTGAAGTTCACCTGATTATTGATACGTGTGTTTTCACCAGGTTTATAGTCTTGGAACTTCTTGCTGGTGGGGACTTGAAGAACTTCCTCCGTGAAAGCCGGCCCAAGCCAGAGCGAGCTAGTGCACTCACCATGAAGGACCTACTGCTGTGCTCCCTCGACGTGTGCAAGGGATGCAGATATTTGGAGAGCAAGAGGTTTATACACAGGTAAGAAGGAAAGAAATTAACGTTTACGAAAAGATACATGCCCAAAAATAAATGTTTAGAAAAGATACGTATGAGAAATAAATATTTATAAAAAGATACATGTGAGAAATAAATGTTTATGAAAGATGCATGTAATAAATAAGGTACATGCCAGAAATAAAAGTTAAAAAAAATACAGGCTACAAATGAATATTGAAAAAGAAAATGGCAGAAATAAATATTTGAGAGAGAATAAATATTTAAAAATGTTACATGCCAAAACATTCTCTGAGGAAAGTTGCATACTAAAAATGTATGTTCAGATACATACTAGATGTGAGTAGAATGATACAAGCTAAAAATAAATGTTTGAGAAAAGATACCTGCCTAAAATATCTGTATAAGAAAAGTTACATGCCAAAAATAATTAATAAGATAAAAACTGTCACGCTTTGCCTCCCCAATCAGGGGTGACAGAGGCGTACTTTGTGTACCCACATTCAGCCGAAAAGGTTAAGTGCCAATGACACGATTCTAGATTCGGGTCTCTTACAAGTTTTTTAATCACTGTCAGAACTAGAATTCGAACACAGAATGGACGGACAGCTTGGTCCAGTGATTAGGAGCTTAAGCTACACCGCCCACTGGATCGAGCAGTCGTAAGTTCGATCCCCGCACGAGACAAATCTATGTGTAACCCACAAATATTTGTTCCGGTCTGGGTATTTGTGTATGTGAATTTCATGTTTGTAAACGCACCCACGACACAGGAATAATTCCTAGTGCTATGTTTTATTTAAAATAAAAGAAAAATACTGCCTCGTTGGTCTAGTGACAAAGCGCATCGCTTGGTGATCGTGAGTTGAGAGATCAAATCCTGGGTCAGACAAATGAAGTTTTTCTAACGAAAACTTTCCGGTATGAGTCCGGAGTCTGGTATTGTGCCCGGTATATGGCAATAAGCGCTCGTAGCGCTGTGCGACCGCGGTGTTCTTAACGATTACCAAGGTTGAGCAACGTTCGACTCGGTTGGCCCGAGATGGGTGACCGTTTGTGGCATTTTCATATTCGAGCGTCTCCGTGCTTTGGATGGCACGTTAAGCCGTTGGTCCCGGTTACCACTTAGTGTGGTAGTCGTTAAGCCGAGTTGGAAGCCTTAAACGCGGCTTGATAAGTTCCAACAACAGGTGACCACAAACCTGCCTCCACCAATCCGCACTGGGTCTGCGCGATGGAGTATGACCTAATCTCTCTCACCTCGATTTGTGAGAGAAGTCCTTTGTCCAGCAGTGGGCAGTTTAGGATGATATTATATATGGCAATAGGCTCGCCGCTATCACATGGGACCTAACATAGTCAGCGAAAAGAGGGTGTACACAGTACACCTCTGCGACCCCCGCTTCTGGAATATAGGCGTGACAGTATTTAATTATTCTTTTTTAATTTTTGAGCGCTATCTGCATGAAAAAGCCCAACAGTGAGCCATGCAAGTCGATTTACATAAAACTTATTTTTTCAATCCCCTACAATCTTGTTCCAGGGATATCGCAGCTCGGAACTGCCTTCTGACCTCCCGCGGGCCGGGCCGGGTCGTGAAGATAGCGGACTTCGGAATGGCTCGCGACATCTACCGGTCGGACTACTACAAAAAGGGGGGGAAGGCCATGCTGCCAATAAAATGGATGCCGCCGGAAGCTTATATCGATGGCGTTTTTACGATTAAAACTGATGTTTGGTGAGTATTTTGTTGTTAATAATCATTGGAGTAGATCCAAAATTTGCTTGCAAGAATTTTCACTCACGAATAAGCGTGTATGAGACGAACTATGGGAGTGGAGGAAGCCAGAGAGGTTTGTAAGGAAAGAACCTCCTGGAACTCTGTACTCACTGCCTACCCCGCAAGGAATCTAGCGTGATGATATAAATAGATAGGTAGTCAGACGAATTTTATGACTCTTGGAGTAGTCTCCGTCTTGTAGCAGTTACATTTGGTCACCTCCACTCTCCATACCTTGCGCTCTCTCACTCTATTTATTTACAAGCTTTTATTTAACTTGCAATGTTCATATGTCTGTCTGTCTTTTCGGTTCAAATCTTGTGATCCATTTTTCAAGCAATTACAGTTCGATTGAGCTGAAGTTTGGCATATTTATGGAAGTTCGGTGACAGTGCAATAATATAGTACCATGGAGGTGGTCTGCTGATGGAGCCGGAAGGTGGCCATAGGAACATGTAAAATATACAACTTAACGCTCTCGTTTTTAGGCTTGCTAGATTGGTATTAAGTAAGTACTATACAACCAGATAGCATTCAGGGTCTGATGATGAATCCGAAAGGTGGTCAATGGAACCATCCAACTACTCAATATAACCCCGCCGTGTTTGGGCTCGTTGGATTTGTCTTAACGAGTACATTATACCGAATGATGCCCAGGGTCTGACGATGGAGCCGGAAAGAAGCCATTGGAACATCTGAACTAAGCAAGACATCTCTCTTGTGTTTATGCTATAAAAGTTTGTTGGTAAAAACGCTTATGCTAAGTGTTTTTAGTCCATATTACAATATACTCGTAGCCCTGTACGATCGCGGTGGTCTTCTTCTTCTTCGTCTACAACTGAACATAGGCCTCCCCAATCGCTCTCCAGTGCACCGGCCCGATGCCACCTGCATCCAACGGCTTCCTGCGATCCTCACAAGATCGTCGGTCCATCTGGCAGGCGGCCGTCCCACGCTGCGCTTGCCAATACACCCACTTGTAATTTAGTTACCTATATTGATTATTAACTAATGAGAGGAGAGAGCTATGCAATATCGAATAAGAGACGATGATTCGCGTGAGCTTAAACTCAAATAATTTCTATGTATCTATTTATATCATTAGATCCTTGCAAGTTTTAGGCAGAGAGTACAGAGTTCCAACAGGTTCTTTCCTTACATACCTCTCTTGCTGAATGAAAGTAGGATAAATGCGGTCGAAATACGAGCTCTGCAGAAGATGTGCGGAGTGAAGCTGACCGACCGCATTAGCAACAGCGTAGTAAGAAAGCGAGTAGGTATGAAAGATAGTAGCGGTGTAAAGATGAGAAAGGGTATGCTCCGTTGGTTCGGGCATATAGAAAGAATGCCAGAAGGAAAAATGACAAAACAGATATACAATGCGAAAGTGGAAGGGTATAGGTACCGGGGAAGACCTAGATCATCTTACCATGTCAAATATTTTATTTTGTATAAACCCTGCCGGGGTTCTATCAAACAAATTGTCCAATTACATTTTTTTAATCTAACTATTAATCTACCACCGGATCGGAAGGCGGCCTCTACTGAGAAGATCCAGGGAAGAAAATCAGCGGGCTTCTCTTTTTTATTTCTCTTTTTTTCCTATTTGTTTTACTCAATAAAATTGTGTGGGAAGGTAACAATTTAGAAGTTTACGGTCTCCAGTATGAGGCCTTCCTACTGAGATATCCAAGATGTGAACTAAAGTCACCAACATAGCGCTTCTTCTTCTTCTTAGCGTTTCGACGGCAAACATGATTATAATTAAATGGATGGCCGCACTTATTGCATTGTTGAAAGCAGACATCAAATCTTGCTGCGGACACGCGGAGCATGATATAAGGTGGGACATCGTTTTGGTTGCACCGCACAAACACCTCCAATGGGAATCCTGATCTGTGAGTCTATTTAAAGACTTCCAGACTGGCCTTGGCATTTTTGTCCAGGTGGGGGACTCCCAGTAGGTAACATAGCCCTCAAAATTGCCAAACTTAAGTAACAGTGGACGGGGCACATTGCTTGTAGAACTGGCGGCTGTTAAGACAGTAAGATTCTTGCCACGATTTACTTAAGGACATGGAGTGGCATTTCACAAGATGTTCTGTCGTATGTCGCTGATAATAGCTGGATGCGTACATCTTAAGTCCTCGAGGTGATATATCGGGTAAACTTTTGTCTTACAGTCCATTATAGTCAGCCAAAAAAACGTCCACGTCTATCGACTAAAGTATGAATGAAAAAAATAATGCTTAATCATTCATGTGCAGGTCTTTCGGGGTGCTGCTGTGGGAGGTGTTCTCCCTGGGCGTGATGCCGTACACGGGCTGCGCCAACCGGGAGGTCATGGAGATGGTCTCCGGCGGAGGACGACTGGAGAAACCCTACGGTAAGTCTTGGTACTTATTACGGTAGGTCTTGGTCTTACCCCGCTGGTAAGAACCAGCAGGACTACCAGAGCCCCCTATTTATCTTCGATAATTCTTCTTGGTGTTTATACACCATTCAGTGCGATGTTCTGATTGCAAGTTTTTAACTATTCTGTTCAATTTTTTTTCTTTTCGTTTTGAGTTAGTTACCTCAATCCGCAGCATTATAAGTCAAATATATCTGAAGAGATTTTATTTATTTTTCCTGACCGTTCACCCCCTAATCGTAGCCGCCGCCAACTACGCAACTGACTCCCTTCCTATTTGCCGCCACCGCCGTCCACAACGTGTGTGTGTGTGTGAGTGAATGATCTACGCTGTTGGCTGCGGGGCCTTTACAGTTCCACTGGACAAGAAGGCGAGCGTGCAACCACTACGCTCGAGCCAGAAGGGCAAGGGGGCAACTAGCTCAAGAGGCCGCGCAAGTAGGAACGGCCACGGCTTGGGCAGTCGCTATGGGGGAGGGCGTATACTAGGTGTCTCTGCGTGGTGCTCTGCACCGGCCGGCGGGCAAGGGATTCTTCGAGCTCGCCGGCGAGGTCGGTGGCCGATCTGTCTGGGTCTGAGGGCATCAGGAGGGTCGGTGAGAACATGCCGCGGACGGCGGTAGCGGCTGAGAGGAGGGAGGTTAGGTTCGTAGTCTGCGGCGGCTACGTTTAGCGGATTCCTATGATTGGACGCGTTCGCGACCGAGATAGGAATGGAGATCGACGTTCCGTATGTACCACGGGGCTTCGACGGCTTTGTGGAGGAAACGGTATTGAACCGTTTGGAGTCTGCCGTCCACGGCATAACCTCTCAAATGGAAGGGAGACTAATTTGGTCCTTCATTCGCTTCTACTGTTGGGTCCTTCCTTCCTTAATTTTTAGTCTATACATCCACAAAACTAAACTTTCGCGGTTATAATATGAGTAGTCTTTTCATAAACAATGTTTTGTATATAGGGTGTCCGCAAGAAATATACCGGCTCATGTGTGAATGTTGGAACCCGACGCCGGGTGATCGACCCGCCTTCGCACACATGTTCGACACGCTACAGAGGTTCCTCCAGGTTGGTAGAATAACAATTACTTTATTTACAGAAGTAAGTACATAATGCAATACTTATTATAATAAAAGGATGAAAATGAAATTTTATTTGGATAAACATATTAAAAAAAGCATAATTAATAAACATGATAAGCAGCAGTGATAGCCTAGTGGTTAGACTGTTAAACTGCAAAGTCAAAGTTCAAACCCAGGAACGCACCTCTGTCTTTTCGAAAGCATGTGCGTATTAAAAATTAACTATCACTTGCTTTAACGGTGAAGGAAAACATCGTGAGGAAACCTGCATGCCTGAGAGTTTCTCGAAGGTGTGTGAAGTTCGTCAACCCGCACTGGGCCAGCGTGGTGGACTATGGCCTAAGCCCTCTCAGTTTGAGAGGAGGCCCGTGCCCAACGGTGGGACAGTTTCTGCGTGCGTGCCTGGGTTTTGAACCAGAGACCTCTGACTTTGCAGTCCAACGGTCTAACTACCAGGCTATCACTGCTATCGCTGCTTCAGTCATTTGAACTTACATAATTAAAAATCTAACATCAACTTTTGAAAACAAATTATTGTACGGATAATAAATAAAATGCTTTTAATTTTCTTACAGTATCCCATTTTTACGCTTAAAAAATCTAATGGTTATTTAGAACATTTACTTCGAGACATTAACAACTAGAGTGTAAATCTCACGTGAAGGGTACGGGGGGGTAACCCACCAAATGTCACTAAATTTCATCAAGGGGAGGGCGGGGTCCAAATTATAAGAATGAAGCTCACGTAATTAATGGATGCCCTCGAAGTTATTTATTTCATGATTACGTCTACGCAGGACCCAGCGATAGTGAGCGCCCCCCTCCCCGTGGTCCGGTCACTACTCCCCCCACCTTCCGACATACAGTACAACGCCAACGGCCCGCAGGTAAGCCTAATATTTTGTCTATGCTCTATAGAAGAACGTTGTTCTATTGCCACACTAAAAAATGTTGCAAGACCTCAAACAAATGATCTGAACGAAAGACCTCAAATTTGCCAGTGGAAAAAATAATGTTTAATGCAAGACCCCAAATTATTTGCAAGTAACAAAAACAGGGATTCGATGCAAGACCTGAAATTATTTGCCAGCGATAAAATAATGTTTTGATGCAAGACAAGAAGCAGAAAATTCTTGCTAACGTTAAAATATTTTTGTTGTAAGAAAAAAAATTAAAAGGCGTTTTGGTAACATGTTATGAAAGAAGTCTAAATGAATAACTATTGATACCATCGATCTATGTATGATTTAATTCATCAAGAAAAAATACTTATTCGATGAGTTTTCTATAATTTATGTACTTTATAAGCTATCATGTTTTTGAAAAGTGAACTACTGTAAAATCAATCAATGATTACTTAATCGTGAAGTAAATTACTTATTTTAAAGTGTCAAAGTGACTGATGATTTCAAACTGTATCTCAGTAGAATAGATTCGTCCCTCACAATTTCTTAAGTGAAGTGGACTTTCGGTTCTGATTTCGGCTTAAAAAATCTTTATAAATTGGATATTACAATAGAACAACGCTCTTAGTAATAGATTTAATACTATTTTGAACTAAGAAACCTAACTTTTATTACAAAAGAGTCCCTTATCGTAATATTAATTTCCCCTCCAAACAGTAAAAATATAAATAACGAAAACTTAAAAATAATTAATAAAAATATAATCAAGAAAAAAAGACTAATCCGTAACTATATTTTTTCTCTTTTCCAAATGTTTTCGCTCTGGCTACTAGAAGCAAGTAACTGATTTCTTTTATTATTATAATTATTCATTGAAAATTTTCATTTTTTTATAATTCGATGTTAGTTGATCCGTTTTGCCGAAACAATCGTGCTTGCGAAAACGCATGTACATATAACCTCCATTTTTTTTCTTTCTCTACCTACCCCTCTCCTTGAATGACAATCGCGTAGTTAAATAGATCCCCAGTAGTTAGACAGAGATTCATTGGAATGTCAAGAAATACATCATGAAACAGCATGTTTTTGACTAATATTTTTAACATTTTTTCGTTCGCCATTATCATCGCTTTTGGTACATTTCAAAGAATCTCCATTGAAAGAGGAATACTTCAAGAATTTGGGTGTTTACTTGCCTAGTAGCTATAGCGAGAATCTATTACCTATTATATCTACTTTTCTTTTTACCTTTTGTCCCCTTGCACTGGGTTTTGTAAGAATAAAGAATTAAGCGATTTGGAGTTGTAAAAAAATAAAATATTGGGCAATTGTCTGAGTTCTAAAAAATAGAGTTGTGTTTATGAAACCCAGTGTTATGCACGCGTAGAATTACAAGTGGAAGAGACATCGGGAGATTTATTAAAATTAAATATTTAGGAACATTTAAATAATATACTGGGTATTCCGTGGTCTTTGAAAAATCGAGACAATACTGTAAGAACTATTTAGTTTAGTGTATAGAGCCTAGAAGACTTAGAATCGAGTGGTTTTGAAATTTCTGCACTTACAGGACAAATCTTTCTGCTACCCACAAACCTTAATTACGATCTGGGCGTTCGTGAGAAATCTATGTTTTCAATGCACGTACGCGTTTAAATAGTAAAAAATAATAACAATAAGATTTTGGTTCGCAATTTTATTTCAACGTAAAAACGTTCATTTTGAGATCGTAATAATTTCCATATAAATACATATTCACGCGTAGATGTTCGCAAGGCTTCAACATTTGTAACCTTAGAAAGAAGAAGAATAGTTTAAAGACTTATAGAGTCCCAACTCTATATATAGTTATAGATTTAGCGTGACTTTCTGGGTATATCATAAAAATGAAAAAAAGCAAGCAATACCTCATTGTGTGTGGTCTTTAAAATGACCTCACTAAAACACCGACAAGTATTCTAAATATTTTTGACGATGCATTGGATATATTCAAAGAGCTTATTTAATTGTGAACTTTTGAGCCATCAAATATCTAAATATTCAAACAATGGCCATCAATACCGATCACGGAACTCCCGAACCAGTTGGAGTTCCCATACATTTATAAAGCAACGAATCTCCCTATGTCGTTTGCGTGTACTGAGCGTGGCATGTTGGCAGCGCCCGCCGGCGTGCGACTACCTGGTGCCGATGTCCCCGCAGGACAACCCGCCCGCCCACAATAGGTAACACCATTCCGTTACACGAGGAGACTGGCAGACAGGGGATAGGAAGAACCTAAAACTATGAAATAGATTCTATCGCGGTTTAGATACATCGGAAGCAACCGAGTCCCCAAAAATAGATTTTATGTGTAATATTCGCAGAAAACAGAAAAGTTCTATACCCTGTATACGTTGACGATACATTTAGCTAGTGATTTAACCGTAGGCTGTTCTATTATCTGGATCAAATTGTCGCAATTTGATCGCCACATGCAAAGATTAGATATAGTACAAACCTTTGTGAGCCATACATGTTTTTTTGGTCCGGGTTGGTATTTTAGTTCCTAGTGTAGAGCCACTTTAAAAAAAAGGAAATATAAGAAAGTGTTTTAAGATTCAATGGTCGGTCATATCCATGAATATAAATATTTATTAGTTAGTTCAAGGAAAGTAAAAAATAACACATTTTTTTCTTAAAAGATTTTAACAAAAAATGACTATTTTTCTTAAGTTTGAGACTTGGTTTTGTATGAAACTTATTGCGCATATAAAATACTTTAGCGTTATATTGCATAGTTACTGTGGTATTAAAACATGAAATCTTCTACATAAATAACTGCGAATCGAAATTATTTGTTCAAATTAAGTACGAAAATATTTAGGTGTTGATTAATTATTTACCCGAAACGTATATATAAATAAAGAATAGTATTTTAATAAGGATCTTAATTATTAGAAAATATTTTCAATCGATTTCTTATTATCATTATGATGTGATAAAATCCAAAACTTAAATCTAATCGAGAAATTTGACAAAGAATCATTAATGACCGGATCCTATATTTAGTTGAAGGAGAGCTTTGCCTACCAGTAGAATTTTGACGTACCTTACATGGAAAATCTGTCAAAATACTACTGACAGTTAGCAAGCTATCTATTAGTTAAATATAGGAGCCGGCTGTAAACAATATTATAAACATTATGCCTGCCAGCCTTCTCAACTACATTATTAATCAGCTATTTCTAAAAATTTCTAACTATTAATCCGTGTCGCACTCCCCCATTGATGTCGTAATAGTAAAAAATGTTTCAACCAGGTTTCGACTGAACTTTCTCGAACAATTACAATAATTACTAAATTGATTTTACTATAATATAGTTTAAGAAGTCCAATTTCACAGTTAAATCTTAATATATAAGTACAAAGATTTAATTCCACCGTAATTGAACGAGGAGTGATCTACGCCATGTGTCCTTTTAAAAAATGTAAATTTCTTTACCTGTTTTATACATGAAAACGGACTTCTTATTTTGACTTCAATGTATACGGAACAATTTTTGACATAATTTTGAGAAAATACAGTCGAAAAGAGCGCGTAACAATATGCAACTGTTCTAAAGAGTCAGAGCAGTGCCGCAGCATGAATTAGACGCCGATATATTTCCTTAATAGATACCTTAATTTATATGAATAAAATATGTTCACTAACATTATATAGGTATCTATGGTCGCTGAGATTCTTTCACTTACTCTAGAATAGCGCCATTCCTTTTTGTGGATAATAAGCAATTAGAGGAGTAAAGTCATAACATTGATTATGAAACTTACAGTAGAAACAAAACAGCAATTACCTTTCGTGGTACATTTGGTCGTTTGTTACGACGTATATTATTATATGTATCTCGCTGAGCTTCACGGGCTTTACCCGGACCTTTGAAAGGCTTGCATGGGGACATGGGCCCAATACGTAGAGGCCCTTTACGAGAAGTTAATGTTATGTAAGCCACCTGCTGAGATCACTTGCTGAAAATGAAGAAACATAACCAGCGAACTGACCCCGGCAGGTGCAAGGACTATTGTAAATTATGGAAAGAAAACAAGGGCGATGTAAATGAGGTTTGATGGACAAAAACTGGACTATTTCAAAGGGAACGGACATATTATTATTATTATTACGAGCCATTTGTGTCCCACTGCTGGGCAAAGGCCTCCCTCCACTTTTTCCACTCCTCTCTATTCGTTGCCATGTCAGGCCAGTCTTTCAAAAAGTTGTCCAGTTCGTCCCGCCATCTCCGCCTAGGTCTACCGCGTTGCCTTTTTGTATTTCGTGGGGACCAGTCAGTTATTATTTTGGCCCATTCGTTATTTTTCATACGGCAGATATGGCCGGCCCAGTCCCATTTAAGTTTACGACGTATATAGACGTCGTTATGTCTATTATGAGACGAACTATGAGAGTAGAGGAAGCCAAAGAGGTATGTAAGGAAAGAGCCTGTTGGAACTCTTTACTCTCTGCCTACCCCGTAAGGGATCTGGCGTGATGGTATAGATAGATAGATAGATTTTGTCTATTACAATGTGGCACCGACATGTTGGTATAATAAAACTCAGTAGAGATCAAAGTTGCAGGAGGCTTGGTTACAACTCTATATGAGCCTGCGAGATACTTTCGTAACACCAATTGTTTAGTAGTATGTAGGATGTTGATCTTAAGGAGGTCATCAATATAGCAGTTTATACAATCATCGAGGATCATCATTGTTTATCTGTTTCATGTTTAGCTTATAAAGGGCTTGAGACACATATCTTGTTGTAGCTCAACGGATCCGCTGGTACCTCATAGCAAATCGCCAACGGCGGCGCAGGACAAGCCAGAAACGGAGGATTCACAATATCCACCTCTACTGAAAGGTATGAACTACTTGATAATATCATATATAAGTAAACAAGTTGATTATAACTGTTAGATTACTGCTCTGTAATAAAAATTTTGTAAAATTTGGAATAGAAACCGTTAGATATAGTAACTCGAAAATGACAGACATAGCCGCCAATATAGTTATCGTATCTTAGAAACTACGATACGTGGAAATATGTCTAAAATGGACCGGTAGCAAATTGTCTGCTGAGTTCGTTGAAATAGTGCTCCTGCAATCGTAGGAAGGAATCACACAAACAGACGCGCGCTCTACGCGGTTTCTCTGAAGTATTCAGCGGGTACTACCCTCTTAAAGGTGCCGAGAAGCTGTGTAGAGCAGACATCTGTAAGGATAGCCCTAAGTAGGTGACAGTTATGGTGACCCCATGACGTAAAATCATGGAATTATTATCCACGGATTGAGGAATGTCAAAACTCACAGACGCACACAAAATTTTCTATGATTTAAGTAATTCGAAAAACTATGATGAATGACAGCAACAATCTGGTGGCCGGTGTCTCGCTCGCACCCATTACGATGCAGTAAGGTGACCATAATAAAGAACTTATGATATAAAAATAGCTATCTATTTCTGATATATTTCTAATGCGTATAAGAACGCATTAGAAACTAAAGTATAGTGTATAATGATATACAGACTTCAACGATCATTTATCCGACTTTTTTTATACACTAGGAATTATTCCCGAGTCGTGGGTCCGTGTACAGACATGAGATTCACATACACAACCATTGAGACTCCTACAATAAATCGATCATAACCATGTGTATGGTAAGTAGGATGACCCTACATGTATGGTCACTCTGCTTAGAAAGAGATATATGGCTCTAGGTGAGTCGTCACGTTTTTCTTGCAGTGCTCAATCCATTTTGGATAATAAATCCATGCGTAAAATATATGAACGTGAAACGTTTGTCTCTGAGGCATAGTCAACTTGCGACCGGCCCGTCATTTTAACGGTCAGCCCTTACCATGGTTACCACTACATCTTCGGTCCAAATCGATATGAATTCATAAGTTGAAGTATAACCGACCGCCATATAAGCGTCCCGAGACTGGCACGTTATTTTCGTTGTAAGGGCATGGCTAATATATATTACATCGTTGTGTCAGACATAGGAAGACCTACATGAGATGGCAAATTGTTTATATATCATCGGCGACGAGTGAAAACCTCGTGTGTCTAAAACGAAATGCACACCCCGACATTATCGCAGTCTTTCATTTTAAAATAGCAGACTTCATAGATAGATTAACGACATACGACAGTCATAGATGGCCTAATGAACTTTCATACTGAATTTGGGTGCGTTCAAGATATGTGATATGTACTTTTGGTACGCAGTGGTTAAGACCCTAAGCCGCTCTGCCCACTGGGCCTAATCGCCGCGGGTTCGATTCCCGCACGGGACAAATCTTTGTGTGATCCACAATTATGTGTTCCGGTCTGGGTATTTGTGTATGTGAATTTTCATGTTTGTAAACGCACCCACGACACAGGAATAAATCCTAGTGTGTGGCTACATTTTTTATAAACTACTGAAGAGAGAGAGACGCTCGTAGCGCTGTGCGACTGCAGTGTTCTTACCGATCACCAAGGTTGAGCAGCGTTCGACTCGGTCGGCCTGAGATGGGTGACCGTTTGTGGCATTTTCATATTTGAGCGTCTCCGTGCTTCGGAAGGCACGTTAAGCCGTTGGTCCCGGTTATCACTTAATGTGGTAGACGTTAAGCCGAGTTGGAAGCCTTAAAAGGCGGCTTGATAAGTTCCAACAGCAGGTGGCCACAAACCTGCCTCCACCGCACCGCACTGGGTCCGCGTGGTGGAGTATGACCTAATCTCTCTCACCTCGATTTATGAGAGAAGGCCTTTGCCCAGCAGTGGGTAGTATAGGCTGATATTATATGTTACTGAAAACTGAGGCCGCTTGACGTTGTATTGCAGCATCACAAGAATATGGCAACATTCCAATGGGTACGGAGCGCGGGTGCGCGCGCCGCGCGCCCGCACCCGCCGACACAAGGAACACCACAAAGTTTCTGCCGTCTAACTCCACTGACAGGTTTGGAACAAACTCCCTTTCTATCAGCCGCTATTGCCGTCCACGTCATGTTCTCACCGACCCTCCCGATCCCCTTACTTCCCTTCTTTCGGATACCGCACACAGGATAAGACAGACACCTCGTCTATGATGTCGGAGAGTCCCTGGCTAATGCACGCCGAGACACTTATAACTCACCCTCCCCATAGCAAAAGTCCAAGCCGAGGCCATTCCTCCTTGAGGAAACCTTTATCTAGTTGCCCTCTTGCCCATCCGGCTGGAGCGTAGTGGTTGCACGCTCGCCCTCTAGTCCGGTGAAGCTGTCAATTCAAAATAGGGGCACCTCCTACTTTTCTTCGTAAGAAGTCATCCGTAGTTACGTCACACATCAAGGGGAGGGAGAGGATCAACAATGTTTGACTATGTGTGAGAAGAGGACGGGTAGGGCGGACATAACCTTTCTGACGTCACATGTATAAATCTAAAGTAATTAAAACTTTTTAACACTAACGAAAAAGCTGTAAAATATTGCCAAGTCTATTATTTAGTGATTACATGATTGATTACAAATAGCTTTTAGAATTTCAGAATCAGAATCAGAATATTTTTTATTCATGTAAACCATTACAGTATTTATGAATCGTCAGAAAAGTAACAAAGACTCTACCGCCACTTCGGAATGTCATTCCTGTGGAGAAGAAGGGCAAGAAACTCCACGGTTACTCTTTTAAAATAAGAAATTACAAACTTTTTCATCTACATTCTGTTGTGGGGTATGGGAGAACAATGTAGGTTGGTCATCAGGTGAGTCTAAGTTAAAAAAGCGAATAATACTATTTATGAGAATGGCTACATGGTTCCCTTATTTACAAAAAAAAGTACATATTGTGTTAAATTAATAGAAGGAAGAGAGGAAATGTTAACTAACAACAGTTGAATAGGTTGTCATGACTCAAGTGGAGCTGGAATAGCATCTATCCAAGCATTTTTATCTTTTAAATAATCTTCTATTGAATAAGAATCTCTAAGCTTAGCAATACAGTAGGTAACTTAAAGAGCAATAATTACAAAACATTACATTAAGATTGGCACAGGACTGCGAAGAATGCGGACGATTTAGCGCAGTGGTTAAGAGCTTGAGCTGCTCCACCCACTGTGTCGAATAGTCGCGGGTTCGATTCCCGCACGGGGCAAAGCTTTGTGTGATCCACAATTATTTGTTCCGGTCTGGGTATTTGTTTGTGAATTTTCATGTTTGTAAACGCACCCACGACACAGGAATAAATCCTAGTGTGGGGCTACGTTTTTAATGAAAAAAAAAAAATATGGCACAAGAAAGGAAGCTCAGGCTCGTGATGATGAACAACGATTAGGATGTTATTACTAGTCGTTAAGTAAAACTACCCCCAATTCAAGAACTACCCTCATTATCTTCATTTACTAAAACCGTTAGTATGCTCTTTTGAAAATTCTCGAAGTCTAACTATATTTCAGATTACTCAGTTCAGTGGACGGTGCTTCGATGGATGGTGATGAGACAGCTTCCGAAACTGATGAGAAACCGGTTATCTGGGAGACGTCGTTCACTGAGCCGCCGAAGAGCATCGAGCCGCGACAGAGCATAGACAACGGACCAGCGGTAAGAACGCACACATTCCCCCCATCGTAACTCTACAGGAGCCAGGATCCTCCCCCTCGAGTCGTATTCCTCATGTCTGAGGGTCGTGGCCTCCACCTCCCAGGATTCTTGCACTTGTGACGTTTCTCCATTGTCCCCTGTCCTCGGCGGCATGCAGCGCGTTGTGGACTGTGGACTGACAGGATCCACAATGGTGTATTCATATGACAACAAGGTTTAAACCTTGGGGTGTTCCAAGGAGCGCTTTAATTGATTTAGAACCCGCAAAAAATTAATTTAGAAAGAAAAGTAAACACGAGGATAAGGGAAAAATAAAATTTCACTTCCCTCCTTTGCAAAACGGGAGACACATTAATTGGCAGATCAGCCATGGAAAAGGAGACCACAACTAGAATAAGCCCAGTCGTAAAGCACCATGAATACACAAACATTAACAGGGCCTATTTGTGAGGCTTATTTTTGACTTCTATAAATGTGAAAAAAACGCTTGAACGCACAGAATTGTCCAGAGTTTCTTCTACCCTCAGTTTTTCACAAGAAGAAAACTTATGAAGTATTCAGGAATATAGTTTGTTTTAGTCCAAATATCAAGTTAAATGCTAGGATAGTGGTAGCATCAGTACTGCATCTCATTTATTTAATTTTAATTATGATAAGAGAATTTTAAATTTAGAGAAAGCAGTGATAGCCTAGTGGTTAGACCGTTGGACTGCAAAGTCATAGGTCTCGGGTTTAAAGTCAGGCACGGGTCAGGCACGCACCTCTGTCTTTTCGAAAAGCATGTGCGTATTAAAAATTAATTTACACTTGCTTTATCGGTGAAGGAAAACATCGTGAGGAAACCTGCATGCCTAAGAGTTTCTCGAAGGTGTGTGAAGTTCGCCAACCCGCACTGGGCCAGCGTGGCGGACTATGGCCTAACCCCCCTCAGTTTGAGAGGAGGCCCGTGTCCAACAGTGGGACAGTTTCTTAACAGGGCTAATATTATTTTATTTTAAGAGGATTTCAACTATAATACAGAGTGACCCGAAATTGGGGTATTATGCCGAAAGTTGTGATTTCAAACTAAAACTCAAATTATTTATTTTGTATAAGCCCTACGGGGGCGCTTACAAATAAGCAATAAATTTTTTTTTAAATCTAATTTAACTACAAATCTACCACCGGATTGGAACGCGGCCTCCACTGAGAAAATCCGGCGAAGAAACTCAGCGGGCTTGCCTTTTTTTTATTTAATTCTCTTTCTCTTGATCATACGTCATCAGTCTAAACAGCTTTTGCTTAACAACTCTTTATTTTTCGCGAATTGTTTTTTAATTTTTCAATACAAAACTGATTGAGTGAACTTGTTTGAGAAAGTGAAAAAAGTGCGAAATATAAAAAGTATAGAGCAAAAGGTTTTTCGGTATGATACCTAATTTTTGATCCGCTAGTATTGAATATGACCACGGATTTCGGTTTAAAATAAAACAACTAAATTATCGGTAAGCAGATACATTCTAACGATCCTTCTTTTACAGGTCGAAAAACTAATAAGCATAACCCCAACATCGCCGAAACCGCCTGAAAACGCATTATCCAAAGCCATAGAAGGTAACGTTATAGACAAAACCAACCATAAAAACACATTGGCTACAGAACGTCAGACTGCCCCAATCGCCTCTCCAGACCCACCCCGGATCACCGCGTGGGCAAAAGACACGAAATACACCCCCAAACCGAAACCTCTATGCTTAGACGCTGCACAATTAGAGCAGAATCTAAACGCATTAAAAAAAAATAGCGGATCTGTCAATTTGACAACCATGAACATTTTGCCGCCATACATTAACGTAGTGACGCCCAACAAACTGTCAGAATCGAAAACGATACAAATCGATCCTAAGAAAGCGGTAATCGATGATCTACCGAAAGACATTGAACAGAAGGAGGAGAAGGGGAAATTAAAACAGTCAAATTCAGCGGCGAGTTTGCTCAACGGTCCGATGACTGATGTACCGTACGTGGATAGTGACAACGCGTCTTCGAGCTCCAGTAGTAACCAAATCAATCAGAAAAATAAGTTTGATGATAGGAATAAAGTGATTAAACAGGGTAGCACCGCCGAGTACGTCGGCGAATCGGAAATTAGCTGTTAAATCCATCGATTTCAGTGAGACATTTGGTTGTGGGTGATAGATGCGCCGCCGTGACTGAAACTTATATAGTGAACAAAATGTTACCTACTGTTAGTTGTAAATATAACGATTTTTAACGATAACGATAGAATATAATTAAATATTAAGAAATAATTAATATGTAAAGAACAGAAAAAAAAAATGAAAAATTATTTTGAAATTTGTATTTTTTGGTCGGATTGACGTGTACAAAGTTGTTTTTATTTTAGAAAATAGAATGTTTATTTAAAAAAAAATATACATAAATGCTTACTGATTCGCTTATAGATTAAAATAGTTTATTGTTGCTCAATTTGCTCAATGTTTTGCGAGCGTAAAAAAATATGTAGTTGAAATTTGAATAAAAATCCGTTTTTTCTACCTAGATTAATCTGTCTAAAGTCCAACTGCGATGTGTTAAATAAATAAGTTTTTGTGATAAACTTTTGCTTTATAGCAAAATTTTTGTAAAAAATTTAGTGTAAATTATTTCCGCCGTTTTGAAAATCCCGATACGTTCTAAAAACATAAATTGTGTGAACTTGAATGAAAGTGAATATTTTGAAAAAGTCATCGGACCAAACATTTTAGTTTTAGATCAAAGCTTCGTCAATTCCGTTAATATGGTAGATATTTTAAACCAAACAGTATTTAACTGCCTCATTAATCTAGTGGCAAAGCGCATCGCTTTGTGATCACGAGGTCTTGGGTTCAAATCCTAGGTACAAATGTAGTTTTTGGGGTTATTCCAAGCATTGAGAGCTATCAAACATGAAATAGTGCGCAACTTGAGCACCGCGGAGTTAGTTATGTGTGTGCTTTCACAGATAATAAATTCTTTTGCTTCTGGAGTTGTTCATGTGATGTCATATTTTTGGAAAAAAACTTAGCACACGAAAGTGTCGCGTTGTCGCAAGGACGTAGCACAAAGTGAGCTAAAATGTACTCTAACTTTGCTACAAAAAAAATTAGTTAATGTGAATTCAGTGCCAACGGTTTGTATTTTTATTTTAGACAGCAGTGTATTTAATTTGTAAACATTTCACCTAAGATTCCGTGAAAAAAAGGGATTTACTGAGTGTTCCCTACCGCTGATCTTAATAAGTACCACGTAAATTAAAATACCCCGACTCAAACAAATCGTAGCTAAGAACACACTCAATCATTTTTCAAAGAAAAAAAAAAAACAAAATCGATTCATCACTTTAGGAGGTACGATGCCACAGCCAGACAGATATACCCGTTAATCTTATAACTCTTTTTGCATCGGGAGTTAAAATGGGATTTGTTAAGTATTCCCTTGCCTCGAAAGTTTAGTAGATTTTCGACTTGCGAGGCAAGAAAATAACATATTGAGGAATTTGATAAAAGTTTGCACCCTTACTGGCAATAACCAAACGTTACAATATTTTCGTGAAAAATAATTTAATAGTATTTTATCTTTATTCCGATCTCCGTCTGGAACCTATTCGCGCCTATATTAAAATGGCGACAACTCGCTACTTCGTCAATGCGTCCAACCGTCAGTGCCCCCTAATCGTAGCCGCCGCCGACCAAGCACCTGACTCGCCTCCTATAAGCCGCTACCGCCGACCGTGACATATTCTCACGGACCCTCCCGATGCCCTTACATGACACCGACCTCGTCGGCGAGGTCGGAGAATCCCTTGCCCGCCGGCCGGTGCCGAGCACCACGGCGAGACACCTAGTATACGCCCTCCCCCATAGCGACTGATAGCGGTAGATAAATTGTAGTACGCACGCGCGCGCTCGCTCAGATTGCTCTGCGGCATGTTCTCACCGACCCTCCCGATGCCCTTACATCCCTTCTTTAGGATACAGATACCGCACACAGGATCAGACACCGACCTCGCCGGCGAGCTCGAAGAATCCCTTGCCCGCCGGCCGCTGCAGAGCACCACGGCGAGACACCTAGTATACGCCCTCCCCCATAGCGACTGATAGCGGTAGATAAATTGTAGTACGCACGCGCGCGCTCGCTCAGATTGCTCTGCGGCATGTTCTCACCGACCCTCCCGATGCCCTTACATCCCTTCTTTAGGATACAGATACCGCACACAGGATCAGACACCGACCTCGCCGGCGAGCTCGAAGAATCCCTTGCCCGCCGGCCGCTGCAGAGCACCACGGCGAGACACCTAGTATACGCCCTCCCCCATAGCGACTGATAGCGGTAGATAAATTGTAGTACGCACGCGCGCGCTCGCTCAGATTGCTCTGCGGCATGTTCTCACCGACCCTCCCGATGCCCTTACATCCCTTCTTTAGGATACAGATACCGCACACAGGATCAGACACCGACCTCGCCGGCGAGCTCGAAGAATCCCTTGCCCGCCGGCCGCTGCAGAGCACCACGGCGAGACACCTAGTATACGCCCTCCCCCATAGCGACTGATAGCGGTAGATAAATTGTAGTACGCACGCGCGCGCTCGCTCAGATTGCTCTGCGGCATGTTCTCACCGACCCTCCCGATGCCCTTACATCCCTTCTTTAGGATACAGATACCGCACACAGGATCAGACACCGACCTCGCCGGCGAGCTCGAAGAATCCCTTGCCCGCCGGCCGCTGCAGAGCACCACGGCGAGACACCTAGTATACGCCCTCCCCCATAGCGACTGATAGCGGTAGATAAATTGTAGTACGCACGCGCGCGCTCGCTCAGATTGCTCTGCGGCATGTTCTCACCGACCCTCCCGATGCCCTTACATCCCTTCTTTAGGATACAGATACCGCACACAGGATCAGACACCGACCTCGCCGGCGAGCTCGAAGAATCCCTTGCCCGCCGGCCGCTGCAGAGCACCACGGCGAGACACCTAGTATACGCCCTCCCCCATAGCGACTGATAGCGGTAGATAAATTGTAGTACGCACGCGCGCGCTCGCTCAGATTGCTCTGCGGCATGTTCTCACCGACCCTCCCGATGCCCTTACATCCCTTCTTTAGGATACAGATACCGCACACAGGATCAGACACCGACCTCGCCGGCGAGCTCGAAGAATCCCTTGCCCGCCGGCCGCTGCAGAGCACCACGGCGAGACACCTAGTATACACCCTCCCCCATAGCGACTGTAAAAACCAAGGCCGTTTCTCCTTCCCTTCTAGCTCGAGCGTAGAAATTGGTGAAGCTGTAAGCCCCGCGGCCAAGACCGTAGATCATTCACACACACGCTCACATTGAAAGCCTTTAAACAAATCTTCAAAAAAACGTATAGTGGTATCATTCATACATAGTGCGTAACTGAGGCAGTTAGACAAGTCATAATCTAAGTAATGATACAGTTTTTTGTATCTATTCATTCTATGCATACGAGTTTTTGTTGGTTAATTGAGATATCCCTATAATTTTAAAAGCAAAACGTTTGATTCTCATACTCTCGTAATTTTTAATTGGTTACCTGGGCTGGTTCCCATATTTAAAAAAAAAATATTACCAACATTTCTTTGAGAGTATGGAAGAGTAGAGAATAATAACATTTATTATATTACTATTTATTTTATGACGACTTTAGCGTATTTTTCCCTTAAAATATTATTTACAGATTTTTAAGTTTGGCAATAAAAAATAAAATGTCGGAAAGAAGGGCGCGAACAGTCAAAGATATTCCCGAATCTCGTAGCATAACTGTAACTTAGATAAAATACGGTTGTAGCGCTTAAAATGTTTGTAAATAATATAAAAAATATGTAGGCATTTGTGTAAATCCGCCCTAACATAACATATATTGTACCAAATAATATAAAAATACGTTTTACGTAGTTGTAAAATGAACGTGCATCTGTATTTATTTTGTAAAGAGAAAATGGTTTATGTGATGTTAAAAGGAGGCGGTTTACATCCCACAAAATATATTTTGTTTTTTTTTAATTTATCTCCACCCGCATTGTTAGAGTTGCCATATAAGAGGTATACTATAGAGGTTATAAAAGGGACATAGTTTTATTATATATATAAAATTAAAAAAATGTGTGTAAAATCACATGGATGCTTTAATTACACAGTAAGTTAGATTTTAAGAAAAACGGATTTTATTATTTTTTTCAATCAGTATAATGCAATGTTAATTTCGTTTGACTACCCACTTGAATGCATTTAAAAGTTACGTTTTGAGACATGAAATGACAGGGTATCATGGTACATTATAAAAAAAACTTTTTTTTCTATTATAATATTTTTCATGAAGGAAGGGTACTGTGGCAGTTGTAAATGTCAAAGAAAAATATACTTTATTCAATGGCAATAAGCGTAACTTTCTTGGAGTAAAGCTTACAGATTGTGTCAGAACCTCGATTCTGCGCTCCAAAACACAAATCAGTGACGTAGGCCACTCAGCTGCAAGACTGAAATGGAACTGGGCCGGACATATCTGCCGCATGTCGAATGCGTTTTGGGCTAAAACAACCACACAGTGGGTGCCACCAGGCGGAAAACGACAGCGCGGCAGGCCCAGAAAGAGGTGGCGAGACGAGCTGGATTCCTACGACAAGGACTGGCATCAGCTTGCACTGACCCGGGACAAGTGGAATAAGGGAGGGGAGGCCTTCGCCCTGCAGTGAGGCAGTGTAGGCTTATAATAATAATAATGGCAATAAGAGGCATGATCCGTTTCTATACTTATAGTGTTATGCCTTAATACCATTGAATTAAATATTAATTTCGTTTGGCACATCTTATGTGAAAAATATTATAAATGAAAAGAATACTTTATTTGTTTCCTCTCGTGCCAAAGTTTAAGAAAACGCTCAAGTAAAAACTTAAATACTCTTTATATCCAGGTCCCTTTAAGATGTTATTTTTTTTTTATAAAGCTATAATTTTGAACAAAACGAATCGACAGTGTTGTTACTGTGTGTGAGAGATTGAAACAATAATCACAAAAAAAAAAAAAAAAAAAAAATCCAGTCCGACTGTAATGAAATGTATACGTTGCATTATTTAAAAATTATCAACTTATGTCATAATTGACGGACGGCTTACTCTAGTGGTTTAGAGTTTAAACCGAACCGAATTACGGGTTCTATTCCCGCACGGGAAAAATCTTTGTGTGGCCCCACAAATATTTGTGTCGTCTGGTTGTTTGTGTATGTAAACTTCATGTTTGGAAACCAACAAAGACCCAAATACTATTTCAGAACTTGTTATCATATCGCTTTCACTTATACACAAGCTATCAAGAAGAATACTGGACCCTGAAACACAGGCTATGTCTAGTTCAGGCACAGATATATCATATTATGTGTTATTAGTCAAGAGTCTCAGTAACCGGCGAGCGTGTATGAGACGAACTATGAGAGTCGAGGAAACCAGAGAGGTATGTAAGGAAAGAACCTGTTGGAACTCTGTACTCTCTACCTACCCCGCAAGGGATCTGGCGTGAGGTTATAGATAGATAGATAGATAGATAGATAGATAGATAGATGTTTTATTATCAACAGAGCTCAATGCAGAGACGGGCAAAATGTAATCAGATTAATGATTAACCACCCGCGCTTGGGGAATATTAATGATTAACGATTACAATTACATTTTGTAAACGTCAACGTTTACGATTACACTTTATTCTTGAATCATCTATCTATATCATCACGCCAGATCCCTTACGGGGTAGGCAGAGAGTACAGAGTTCCAACAGGCTCTTTCCTTACATACCTCTCTGGCTTCCTCTACTCTCATAGTTCGTCTCATAATAGACATAACGACGTCTATATACGTCGTAAACTTAAATGGGACTGGGCCGGCCATATCTGCCGCATGAAAAATAACGAATGGGCCAAAATAATAACTGACTGGTCCCCACGAAATACAAAAAGGCAACGCGGTAGACCCAGGCGGAGATGGCGGGACGAACTGGACAACTTTTTGAAAGACTGGCCTGACATGGCAACGAATAGAGAGGAGTGGAAAAAGTGGAGGGAGGCTTTTGCCCAGCAGTGGGACACAAATGGCTCGTAATAATAATATGTCCGTTCCCTTTGAAATATTACAGTTTTTGTCCATCAAACCTTATTTACATGCTTGCATTACATGCGTGCTTTCTGTAAGGAAATGTATGTATGCATGTAAGATAGTCTAGGTCTTGAATCATGATTAAATATTACAAAATGCAATTGTAATAATTAATCTGATTACATTTTGCCCATCTCTGGGTGAATGATATAACATTACATGGAACGTATTTGTTGTTGCAAATAAATAATAATGATTATTAATATTATTAAGCAGTGATAGCCTAGTGGTTAGACCGTTGGACTGCAAAGTCAGAGGTCTCGGGTTCAAACCCAGGCACGCAGCTCTGTCATTTCGAAAATATGTGTAATTAACTATCACTTGCTTGAAGGAAAACATCGTGAGGAAACCTGCATGCTTAAGAGTTTCTCGAAGGTGTGTGAAGTTCGCCAACCCGCAGTGGGCCAGCGTGGTGGACTATGGTCTAAGCCCTCTCAACGGTGGGACAGTTTCTTAACAGGGCTAATATTATTATTATATTATTATTAAACGCATCCACACAGGAAGAATGTGGGTCTACGTTAATTTCAAATATCGCGTATACATTTTCAACGATGTCATTTCAGTGAAACTGTCAAATGGTTATGACTTTGATGAGTATATAACGTTTAAGTCTTGCAATGTATACATCTTAACACTAGCGAATGTACATAGCTCTATGATTAGCCGTTGATTTTACTCAAATTTTCAACCTATCGGCATTCTTAAGTAGGTTTTCAAAATACATATTTTAGTTCGCATCAAATATTTTTCATACAAAAATAATGAAAAATCGGCGTCGAGAATAAGACTGTCATAATTCTTGAAACATCTATACGAATTCTTGGGACGTTTGATACTGGAGCGGAAGAAGCTAAAAGGTGGGAAGAGAGAAAAAAAAAGGAAATAGAATCACACAAAATTAAAGCCCCTTTTCCAAGCTCTAACCACTCTAGTAGATATGCAGCCTTAGTCTGGGACCGGAAGGCATTTTATGCCTTTTTTATTGTACAAAGAAAAAGCCAACTGCAATCAACATTTGAAACAAAAATTCGCTTTAATTACTTTTAGGTGAAAGAAAACATTGGGTTAATTGTATGTATTGTTATTTATTTATAGATTTTTAATAAAATAATAAAATCAAGCTAAGCTAAAAATAGAATAAAATATCTGCGAGATTTTTAATACTAATACAGGAATGTCAAAAAGTTCAAAGTCTACGTTTAATTCACCGAATGGACAAAAAATTAATAATATTTTTTTTGTATATTCGAAATATCCAAATGTTACGACGTATTAATTATAATATTAAAATATACCTTGGTATATATTTTTTTGAGTGAATGGTAACAAAATTAATCGTTATTTAAAAAAAATGAGTTGATTTGAATAATCTAAGTTTTCCATCTTTGTTTTTCTAGAATTGGGTTGTGGTAGACTACAAAATATTATTTACTTTGCATGTTATGTTAAATCGTTTAGTGGACATATAGTTTTTATTTTAAGGAAATCATTCAAACCACAAAATTGCATATTTATTTGACGAATAACGTTTTACCATCACTTCTGATGTTGCTCAATTTTGAAAATATTAATTTCGTTCTATAAAAAGAAAAAGTTGTTTATCTCTTTTTTGAAATTAAAAAAAAATGTGGTTGTGACGTAAATATACGGGTGAACTTGAAAAAAGACAAGAGTTCCTTTTGATTGAAAAAAAGCGAGTGAATTTGAAATGTTATTCGTCATAATTTCAAAAATTATTTTTAAATAAATTAAGTGTCGGGTACTGGTTTTGAACAACGAAATCTAAAATAATTTGCTAAAAAATGTCACATATTTTAAGTTTTCTTATTTTTTTTTTTCATAAATAATCAGTAAGTTTTTTATTTAACCATGACCCCTATTGTGTATGTTATACAATATTAGATTACTTATCGCTAAAGTAATTAGTGAAAGCACGATTATATATGATACCGTAATACATAAATACGAATGGTCATGTAAAGTTTATAAATAACAATAAAAGAAAAAAGTGTAATTGATATTCAAAAATAAAATCATTATTAATAAATGTAGAAATTGTTTCATTTATTATTCCTTGTACCACTAATTAGTTTTAGCCCGTGATTGTTTTTTTAATAGACGTAGCCATGGGGCTAGTATGGACTAGGAATTATTCCTGTGCCGTGGGCAGAGAAGGGCATAATGTAATCAGATTAATGATTACAATTGCATTTTCAATTATCATCATCATCATCAGCCCAAATCAGTCCACTGCTGGACATAGGCCTCTTCCAATGTGCGCCACAGAGCCCGATCCTCAGCCTTATGCATTCAGTTCCTGCCGGCTATCCGGCGTATTTACATTTTCTAATATTCAATCATAATTCAAGATTAAAGTGTAATCGTAATCGCTGAAGATTACAAAATGTAATTGTAATCGTTAATTGTAATCGTTAATTGTAATCGTTAATTGTAATACCTCAATAGCACTTATTATTATTAACACGTCATATCAGTACACATAATCACACAAAAAAGAAGAAAATATTTGTAGACTTTTCGTTATTTCATATTTTAATTTTACAATTATTATGGCGTAGCACCCGATATGCGATAACACCGGGGTTATTCCAGAAATTCTCATCGAGTTGCCCCATCAAATGGACCATATAGACAGAGTCTTATTTGAAGGACTAGTCAAGAGTCACCGTAACTGGCGAGCGTGTATGAGACTATTATACTGTGTCCTTCGTTCTCGATATAAACTATATTAGCAGCTCTCTCGAGTCGCTTGGCAACCGCGCGTCATTCAGAGAATTAAAAAGTCAACGCCGCCTCTATGGTATCTGTGGACATAACCTCTGCAAGCATTCTTTTGAAAGCGCGGCAGCCGACGCTTTGTAATAAAGTTTTTGGTCGACAATTAATTTAATAATGTTGTTATGGCACTGATATTATATAACAAAAAGGTTGTAATATACTCAAGTGACCTTGTGAAATAAATTTAAAACATCATATAGACAAATTTAGAAAAGTTTACGTCCTGGCAAAGAAGGACATTCTAAAAAGATCAACCGATAGTTGTTTATTTGTGGTGTTTTTCAGCTTAACTTGTTTATTTATATAATATCTAATATTTGGAGACGTGAGTTTCGTCATATTAAAATTTGGGAAAGCTTCGTCGTCCGAAAAGTAAACTTATGAAGTCTATGTTCCTATTCGTGTACAAACAGTTTAACACGAAATATACCTGAAAACGATTATTAACCGTCTATAAATTGGCAATGTTATACCTCCAATAAGAGAAATTAGGGGGACGTTCATCAATTATGATGATTGTTCAGGATCGATGGCATTTTAAGGACACGGGTGATGTACGAGATACATCGACGTGGTCCGCAAGACTTGACGATAATTCAAGGACACGAGTGGTGTACGAGATACATCGGCGTGATCCGCAAGACTTGGGGCCCATACGAGATATGTGCTGAAGGTCATACTACTCATAGGTTTCATCCATGAGGTGTTCCTGTGCAGTTCACATTTCTACAATGGTAAGAATCAAAAATGTTACCTAAAATACATACCTTAAACATGCCTAAAACAGTAAATACAAAGACTATTGCTATAAACTATAAGCAATTTGTCATATTATATCTCCAAAAGGAGACTTACTGAAAGGGTAATTAAAGTGACATTGTTTATGTATAACAATACATTATTAATAACAAAAGTCACTCCTTTGCAGAAATATAGTGTTTTTATTGATTTCATTATTAGACATACTTGTATAATAATACTGAAATAGCCCAAACTGGAGCTTATTACACAAAGAATTGTGCAAAATTATGAGTACTTGTATTACAAAAATTAAATCCAGAAATACTTATTCCTGAACAGGGTTTATAACCAAATAAGCCAAAGTAATATACTAATGGCAATGCCTGTTGTAACTGACAAGCAACAGGACTGTGGATACATTCCAAATATAATATCTTATCCTACCGATGCTGCGGCAGGCAGGTTGTGGGATAATTTGTGTTATGCACAAAGATACTTAAAAGATAATATAAAATACCTGGTCTATCCAGTTAACATAGAACTAATAATTATCTATCAATATTATCAACCTAGACTCCTTGCAGGGTAGCCAGAAAAGATTAATCCTAACAACACAGTCATGAAACCTTTATTGAGATAAGAACCTTTAAGGTCAGCAGTATATATTTTGCATAAAAGGAGTGTTAATATAGTGGATCATCAATATGGAATTATTAACTAGCTAGTCATAGCCAGTAGTTAAAATTTCATAAAACAACCACCGTTGTAACCAATATAGACCAACAATCCTCATCCTGGGTGTGAAAATATTAAGTCACACTGTACCTATCAGTTCACCAAAAACAACATCACGTTGGACATTGGAAATCTCCTACCAAAGAAAGTGAGGTACAAAAAGCATGATAGGCATTTTACACAAGGACTTGGTTTTTAAGTTGCTGAAAAATTCAGAAAAACAATCAGGAATACAACATGGGTTTTACAAAGAAACCATAATATTGGAGGCTAAAGGTATTCACTGACTGTGGTATGTATCTATGACACTAATAATGCCTTCAACGACAAACATAATTTTATTGGTTTTGTGCAATTACTTGCACTTCAGACAAGTGAATCTTGTCCTACATATGTTTAACATTATGTATAGAAACATTATTATTAGAAACACTATTGTTTAATAATTTGAAATATAATTTATAGCCATTTTTATTAAAAAAAAAAAAAAAAAAACTTAATGCGATTACGCTAGACCTTACAGTCATAATAAATATACTAATAGAAAATTATTAGTACCTATTCAGTTTTCTATCATGTAAGGAGTTCAATGGTTTTGGGTTCTTGATTATTTCCTGCATCAATTATAGTGTACTTAATAATATTAGGAATTTGAGGCACACACAATGGAAAGCTATACATCAATTCATCATTTGGAGAATTAGATGTTTTTACTGTATTTTTGTTTGATCATATGATAATCAATAAATAATATGTAATTAAATAAGATTATTCAAGAAATTAATAACTATAAAAAATAGTTTTGTAATTAGTTTGGAATGTGTACAGTTATTTTGAACACCAGTGATGTTTTCTGGTATAGTTATGATAACACAAGCACAAACTGCTACCATTAAAGTAACAAGTTGGTTTTAGAGCACTATATATGTTGTAATTTATTTAAAGGTGTTTCAGTAAAAAATATTGGATTGAGATATACAAAAATTTGCAATTTTGGTATTGTTATATTTAAATTATTACATCCACATGTTACATGTATCTTATAAATGGGTATCTATATATAAAAAGAAAATAAAGTCATGCAAATGACTTGATAATAATATCCATTTGAAAATTTAATGATATTATGTTGACAAGCTACGGAGGATGAAATATTGAGTTACAGTATTTGAAAGTATGGATTATCTTAAACAAGAATAATCAGAAGTATATTCTTATCACAGGGATGATAAATATTATGTAGTATCAGCAATAATCTAAGTCCTAAGGAACTTGATATTATTTATTTATTATTAATGGGGGATACATAATAATAAGTTGAGTAACACTCAATTCTCACGGTTGGACATCTAGAACTAACTAGAAAGTTACCTATTGCAATTTTTGTTTTTACTTATAAATACAGTCACATACAAAGAAGCAAAGGAAGTGTGGTATGAAATGAAAATTTCATGGTATGAAATAATTCAGTTATGAATAGGATTCCCAATATGATACAGTTGTAACCCATGGTTCGGTTTAGTCGACTGTAACTTATTCGCTTCTTAAGTTATTACTAAATTAGGAGTGTATTTTTTAGTATTTTTAGTATCAGTAATGTAATTGGTTCAGGAGTGGTCCAATCGTATTGCCAAAACGAACGTTCGCGGGCGTTATTGCGCAAGAACGAATCGTTAAGTAATACATAAATATTTAGGTAGCCAAGGATTTATTTGTCGGCGCACACTCAGAACATGGAAATGATTCCGGGATAGTTTCGAAATTTAAATTGAATTAATAATAGTGGTATAGTAATAACACTGGGGTAGGTTATGTTTGTTTACCACGCATTAGTACTGCCCTTCGTTCCAGACTCTAAAATTGGGGGGGGGGGGGGCGAGATTATATAGGTAAAGCACATAGCCTTATGTGAGGAATCTCTCCAGATAAGGTGTGTGTGTGAGTGATGTACGCTGATGGCCGCGAGGCCTTTACAGCTTCACCGGACTTAATTCCATATAAGTTCATTAGTACAAAGGCCTCTAGTACAAAAAATGTTAAATTTTGATATATGTACATCTTTAAAGATTAAAAATATAACTAACATTAAATATAGCCGAATGTTGATATTAAAAAAAAAAGAAAAAAAAAAACATAAATTAAATATGTAATGATAGCAAAAACATTCTTATAATCACCAAGTTAATTCGTAGAAGACACATTAGTGGGGAAATAGGTTTCCCTGTTATATTTGTATCATATTGTTATAGATTGGGTACTAACAGACTTTGTTTTCAGGTCTAGTACACAGTAAGGGTTTCTAGCTATCTATCTATCTCTATCCATATTATGACGCCAGATCTCTTGCGGGGTGGGCAGAGAGTGCAAGGTTCCGACGGGTTCTTTCCTTGCATGCCTGCCTGGCTTTCTTCGCTCTCATAGTTCGTCTCATAATGGTTGTCAATGATACAAGAATTATTATAAAGGATTTAATTTTATATAAACAAAACTCTAGATGGGCAATTCCTCAACTCTTGTTATATAGAAGATATCTATAGAAGAAAGATCTCTATAGAAGACAACAGATAGAGACTGCACTGATATCTGATAAGTAATGATTGATTAATATTACCCGGTATTAATGAATTTTGGACAACAGGTGTGATATAACAGGTGCTTTAAAGGTTTTGTTGGGATGGATCTACACTACATAACATAATATGTTATAGAATTTGATTATATAAATTTATTTTAAATAAGTTAGACAGACTGGTTGTAAGAAACAATATATGTGTATATATTTGTTGTGTTTGTGTTGTATGGCAAAACAAAGAACGGGAATGTGTTATAGTACAAATATACTAATGATATGTTATTTTTAGAGGTCACGCTCAAAAAAAAAAAGTGGTATACTTCAACTTTACCCTTATAGCTCTAAACAGCTGCTAATATAGTTTATATCGAGAACGAAGGACACAGTATAATAAGTGATCAAACGAACTTACCTGAAGTGAAGTTCGATCATTATTATACGAAGTCCTTCGTTCGAAGATATAAGTACCCAACCCGCCCTGCCCGTTGGTAAAGTTGAAATGTACTACTTCTAAAAGGAATGCTTGCAGAGGTTATGTCCACAGATACCATAGAGGCGGCGTTGACTTTTTAATTCTCTGAATGACGCGCGGTTGCCAAGCGACTCGAGAGAGCTGCTAATATAGTTTATATCTTCGAACGAAGGACTTCGTATAATAATGATCGAACTTCACTTCAGGTAAGTTCGTTTGATCACTTATTAAATTGGAGTAAGCCAGAGAGGTATGTAAGGAAAGAACCTGTTGGAACCTGTACTCTCTGCCTACCCCGCAAGGGATCTGGCGTGATGATAGAGATAGAGAGATAGTAATTGACACGTACGATATTTTTTTGTACATTTTTTCTGCGTGGGCGGTACCTAGTGTTGTGGAGTGATATACTCGTATAGAAGTCGCCAGATGTCACTAGCCGACCGTAGCGCTCATGTTCCTGTGAAACATTTATCTGTTCCACAAGGCTGGCAAGTGATATGGCTGATGGAACGTTTTGGGCGATTTTAACGGTAACTGGAACCCACTACAAAAAAGAAATGCCTCATTATCCGTTTTCTTTCAAATGATAGTAGCTGACTTAGGTTACGAATTATTTTTTTCTTTCTTATTGTCATTTATTATTTTATTTAATACTATTTTATTCTATCATTTGACTTTAAAAAAAAACACCGTCACATATATTTCCCAGGGGAGGTGGCAGAGGTGTACTGAGTACACCCACGTTTCGCCGACGATGTTAGGTCCCATGTAATAGGGGGCGAGCCTATTGCCATATACCGCCTATATTCCCCAAGTGGGGGTGCTTAATCATTAATCTGAATACATTTTGCCCATCTCTGGTCGTGGGTGCATTTATAAACATGTAATTCGAGAACACAAACTTCCAGACCGAAAGAAATATTTGTGGGTCACACAAATATTTGTCCCGTGCGGGATCGAACCCGCGACTACCGGATTCAGTGAGCGGAGCGGCTTCAGCTCTTAACCACTGGACAAAGCCGTCTGTTATTTGTGGGGCGCATCTGCCGGCCGCCATTTTAGTACACTACACCTGCAATTCCTAAAGTGGATTCCGAGAAATCTATGAGTTTCGTGGGAAAGTGACCAGCGTTCCAAAAAAATACTTTTGCAATTGAAATGTTGCATTATTTTCGGCTGTCAAATAATTTTACAATTATTATGGCATAGCACACGATATGCGATAACACCGGGGTTATTCCAGAAATCCCCATTGAGTTGCCCCATCAAATGGAATTTTTCCCACAAATCCCCATTTCCGACTGATGTCCTTGTTAGTGCGGATTTTTGGACAATAATGTTGTACAAATCCCCATTAACATCTCATTGAGTTGTGGATGGGGATTTTTGGACAAAAAATCCATGAATCCCCATTAATGCAGCAGGTAAAGATTTATGATTAAAAATTCCACAAGTTCCCATCAACTGATAATTCACCAAGCCATTGGAAATTTTTGTATTAAATACAAAGGGTTCACGGTAACACTTTATTTCTTATACGTAACTAATAATAATAAAAGTACATTAATTTAACAGATTCTTTTAAGAAACTATGGGTGGAGCCATGATTGATATAGCTAGAGGCACAAATTAAATCAATGTGTCACAAAATCCAGATAAAAGTACCATGACATCATAATAAACAAGAAGATCTTCGTTCATGAACGATACACTCGAAAAAGATAGGTGGGCAGGATATTCTGCCTCCTCTGTCTGCCGACACGAGAGTAGCTGAATACCTCTGTGCTGCTTTGATGTCCTGGTACTTTATTTATTTATTTATTTATTTATAAGGCTTACCAACTAAAACACATACATAACATTCACATCAATCAGATTACATAGAAACTTAATATTTATATGGTTTAAAATTACAGGCTAGCAGAACAATTATGTGAATCTTATTTCCAATAAACAATTATTAATACAAATTATACTTGAGATCAGGCAACTTACATTAATAATAATACAATTTGAACAATAATAACGATAATTAGAATCTGTAATAATAAAAATATCAAATTATTTTATTATCGACTGCCTCGTTGGTCTGGTGGCAAAGCGCATCGCTTTGTGATCACGAGGTCCTAGGTTCAAATTCTAGGTCGGACAAATGTAAGTTTTTCTAACAAAAAATTCCCAGTATGGGTCCGGAGTCTGGAATTGTGCCCAGTATATGGCAATAGGCTCGCCCCCTATTACATGGGACCTAACATCGTCGGCGAAACGTGGGTGTACTCAGTACACCTCTGCCACCCCCTCTGGGGAATATAGGCGTGACGGTGTTTTTTATTTTATCATAAAATGAATATAATGAAATGAACATATACATATATTATTTTCCAATTATTAATATGACTATATTTTTTGACATCAATAACATTAAAACTTACGGCCGCTTACGGGAGTCAATGAGTTAGACACCCAAAAATGGCTTTTTTGAACAATTCCATTTTTTCAGCGAAAATGTCATTATTCAGTACATAGACGTTGTCATTACATTTTCTGAGTATATAAGAGAGAGGTGAATTTTTCCCGTAATTATTACGACTGGTTTTAATTTGAAAAGGTTTATAATTGACTATTCTTGCTGATGAACGTTCTAGGAACGTTTATATGAATTTGAGTTACTATGGAAGGACAGTCTATTTTATGATTAAGTACTTTATATATGAACAATAATCCCAGGTAATCCCTACGCCAGCTTAGTGACTTCATTCCAAAATATCTTAATCTTTGACCGTACGGCGGATACCCGATAATACAGAGAGTCTTCTCAAGAACTTCCTTTGAATGTTTTCTGAATCAAGGACGATTCCTAGATCTCTGACATCGGTTACGTTTTTTAAGGTTTTACCATTCATAGTGTAGGTTATATATAATCTCTGTTTTTTTTCGAGAAAACTTAATGTGGTAGCACTTATTAATGTTTAATTCCATAGCATTATTCTTACACCATTCGCAGAGCCTGTTTATGTCCTCTTGCAAAAGATTCTGATATATCTTTGATTTTAGATAGTTTTAAATCGTCCGCGTATAGTTCCAAATGCGAGTTCCAAATGCAATACATGTAATAATATCATCCATAAACATAATGAACACTATCGGTCCCAGGTGTGATCCTTGTGGAACACCAGACGTGGGCGTGAATGTATGAGAGGAGTATCCACTAACAACTACTCTTGTCTCTCTATCTGTTAGGTAAGATTTAAACCAACTCCAAATAGAACCGTTAATACTAAATTTGTAGGCAAGCTTCTGTAATAAGAAATGATGATCAACCTTGTCAAAAGCTTTACTGAAATCACTGTAGATCGCGTCAACTTCATTTCCATTACTTACGTTTGTTAAGGTTCTTTCAACAAAATTTGCTAAATTGGTTAGAGTAATTGCACTTTCAATGTGCCAGCTTATAAAATGACAGACTAAAGACTCCAAAACCTTTGCCAATATGGACAGTTTGCTAATAGGTCTATAATTTCGAGCGTCAGATTTATCATCGGATTTGGGAATAGGTGTGACAATATTTTTGTTTCCAATAACTAGGGAACTTACCATTTGTTATATAGTAATTGGAGTGGTTTAGAGAGACTTTTAGCACAATTTTTCAAAAACACGGAAGGTATACTATCAGATCCTGCTCCTTTACATACATCTAATTGCTGCAATTTTTTCTTAATGCTTAACTCAGTTATAACGCTATCACTATTATATAATATAATAGTAATTTATGCGTAAATGCTCACCCATGTTTTGCTAATACCTTGGTCATATGAGTATGTATATCGTTCATATGATTTACTAGTCTGTTATGATGTCCTAGTACTTTGACCAAAGATTTTATAGGCATAAAAAAACCCTAACACCGTCACGTATATTCCCCAAGCGGGGGTGGCATAGGTGTACTGAAGCGATACTGTGATACATCTGTCGGACCTATTACGATGTTCTTTAAGACAATATATTGGAACAGAGAAACTACTTTTAATATAGAAGTACTTTTAGTATTATAATAAATTACGAAAAAAATACTTACAAGTGTAATGTGATATTATTTGTGGGACTAGAATGTCGTTCCAAGTAATTTTTTGCATGTTAAGGATACATCACTATATTTTAGGGGTTTTATCTATCTATATCATCACGCCAGATCCCTCGCCAGAGTTCCAACAGGTTCTTTCCTTACATACCTCTCTGGCTTCTTCCACTCTCATAGGTCGTAGGAGTTTTATTTTTATGAAAAATAGATAATATTTAACAGCTATGCGAACTCGAGCGGACGTGTGAATAGAGAAAGTAGCGATGACAAACTGTGGTAAACCACGCCCACTACGATGACGTGAAGGCTTTTAGAAATTCAAAAGGCTCTTTAGTTTAGGCCTTCGTGGTATGGTCTGTCTATGACAAACATAAAAAATCCCGACTACACAGTACGTGCCCCGCGGACATCGAGCCGCGCCCCATTTTTTGTTTGTAATAGCTTCTTTGATAACTTTGTCATAAACTTCGGAGGTTCGAGACGTTTTTTAATTTTTTTAAATGAATCAATAGCTAATCTATCTTTAAATCATACGTTATAAACGAATGATGTCATCTTTGAATTAAAAGAACGTTTGCAAATGGGCGAAAGCGGTTAGTTTAATCTTACCAAATCAACACGAAATAAAACTATAAGATAATTTTAAACATTATGTTTATTCATTTCCTATTTAAATAATATTTTTACAAAAACATCAATGTTTTACAAATCTTATAGACGCTCCTAGCGGTTTATGGTACATTAATAGCGAATTATTTAAATAAAGCCAGGCTTACCTACTAATGATAGAAATCACTATTCTATAGAACAGAAATTAAAATGTTGACCAAATTAATGTAGATGGTTATTTAATTTTGGTAAAATTTACCATATATAACATTTAAGAATTAATTTTGACAACATTATTTTTTCTGCCTATGTCGTTATTCTGAACTAGGTACATATTGCGAATTAAGGTATTTCAGCGGGTTTGTTATTATAAATAATTCTCAAATATATTTACTTTAAAAATATTTTGTTTTGTATTCAATAAAACATAAATAAAAACCGTAACCATTTTACGATAATAAGGTATTTATTATCGTTAAATGGTTACGGTTTTGTTACCAAATATTTGTAAGGAAAGGTTTAAAAATGATAAAAAGCTTGCGGATGGTTTCCCTATAAGCCTGGCAAAACTTATCAAAATATAGCGCTCTTATCGATATCTGGTGTATTTTTTCACAGCACAGGCTAAAAAAAACAAAGAAGAATCGGCAAAATGCTGCAGTGCACAAAAATCCTGCTGTGAAAAAATTAAAAATACGCAATAAATAATTATAGCAATTTCCATTTCTTCGATGAATTGAGTATTTAAAATATATTTTGAACATTTAATACTCAAAAATACAAAAATATCGTGAAGCAAATACATTTTGTTCATATCAATAAGGTCTATTTGATGTGTGATGTGGTATTGCACATTGAATTTAAAAAAAAACATTAAAACTAAAAAGAGGGTTACATATTTTTAAAAATACATCGATGTATGATTGATATGAGCAATATAAAAAGGATATTTCAAGTATATATCTTAGCGAAAGAGTAAACCTAAGGTTTTAGCTAAATATAGGACTTCATAGAAACTAATCTCATACACTTTTAGTGGTTGGTTAAATGATAGCCGATCATAAAGACACTAGGCTTTATTAATTAAATCACATTTAATTATAATTTAGTACATCATCTTAAATATAACCTTATGACCAATGGAGAAAGTTCATACTTTATACAGAAAAAAATAGCGATGCATTGAATCTTCAATTCGAATTTGTGCGAACGAAATTAAATATGACTTAATAATAAAATAAAATTGCATCGCCCCAAACATTATGACGGTTACCGTAATAAATACAGGTCAAATAATATAAAAAAACCATCAAGTCTCAACTTTTAATCTCTGATATCCTCTCTTGTGTTCTCCCTCATTTGGCGGGAAATTTGACGGCTGTCAGTTTGACATTTCACATCCTTCAGACAATAGAAAAAATAGATTGTACAAAAAAGTGCTTTCTTATTGACAGAGATCATTAGTCAGTAGGCGTTCCTTTAAATATCCTACGTAATAACTGCATCTTTTATTTTCCACGAATTCATTAACTAATTTTATATTACAATCAGCCAATTAAATAACCTTACGGCCTACGATTTGTTTATCGGAAAAGTTCATTAATTCTCTCAGTGATGGTCATCTATAAAGAACGTCATGGAAAAACTTTAACCAGTAACTTTGCTATAAAGAACAAGGACAGCTCTGTGCTTTGCCAAAGCATTTAGTAGATATCTACATTAAAACAAATCTTATTCATTTTTCAATTTTATGCGAAATTAAATAGCAACATAATTGTTCTAATGAGATCCATGCTTTAAATAAATTATAAATTTCCTTTCTCAGACTAAAGAAAAACATAAGGTTCAAACAATGCAGCTAAAACACGACTTAATCTGATCGTTTTCATCTATAAAGCTAACCTGTTCGATTGAATCCCACGTTTACCTATCCTTACTCTGTTTATGTTCTTCTTTCAGTCTAAGTAATTTTATAGCTTTATTTAGAATGACAAAGATGATTTTCTTAGATGTTAAACGTCCTTACGTCCAATAATTTAGTCAGTCAAATCACTACATAATTACTTTATAAATCAGCGATCCACTTTAATAAGGAAGTAATTTATAGTCGTATCAAGTTAATTTATTTTTTACATTTTCTTTGTTTTTTTTTTTAATTTTTGTATACAGAACGCACCTCATTATTGTTAACGATGCTTTAACATTTCTCAGAAGAAAATAATAGTTTCGATTAGACGTCACAATAAATTGTTAGTTTTTTTTGCATCAATATTAAACGCATTGAGTTGCCAAACTTAAGTTGTACTAACAGCTTGTGTAACAGCTTATTAAATACCGATTGAATGAATCAAAACAAACCTAGATTACATACAGATACGATCTGAGAGACGCCTCTAATCGAAATATAAATCGATTTACTTGTATAAGGGTTACAACTGCAATGTCTCTCTCTACCTATATAAATTATGCGTTTGTTCTCTTCAAATAATACTACTTAAATATGTTTTGCATTAAAAGTTTCCACTGAATGCGTTCACTATCTATGCAAAAACCTGATAAAACTTGCCCAGAACATATCGGCCAAATGGCTATTCTACATGTTTATACCGATAGTTTTTATTTTACTTAGTACCAAAGCGGCACAACACGAGAGTTAAACGACGGGCACAAACCTACATATAAAATTTTGTAAAAACTGAATCTTAAACACCGTTCATTTTGTTTTAAAAGTGTGTAGTGTGTGAAGGGCAAGAAACTCCACGTTGCCCTTGTCCACAGGAATGACATTCCAAAGTGGTGGTAGGGTAGTGGGTATTTCTTATTTTCTTGACGATTAAAAAAAATGGCCCAATCGTTATGGCGTCATGTCGTGACTTTGGTAAGATCTTGTAAAAAAAAAACCTATTGCAATGAAGATATAGAACCATGGCATTTGATCCCATGTTTTTGACAAGTTTTTAAAAAACGAACGGACAACACAATTCTGCCACACGGGTGTAAGTAACACAAAAAGCGCACACTATCACATTTTGCCGTCGATTCGATTATCGTTAAGGCAAACCTTGAGGCAGGACGATACGTACACAAGATAATACATATATTTTATTTAGAAAACTAAGAATTTGTTTTCTAAAAAAATATGAATATCTAACTTTAGGTGAAAGCTACAAAAGTTTACACGGAGTAAACATAATGCGATTAAAAAAGCGTTTCATTTTTAAAATGAAGTTGACAGAATTTGTACTCCGTGCTATAAAAAATTAAACGTTTATTTAAAAATAAGAAAATAACTTAAGCCCATTTACGCGGCAGCGAGAAAAGAAACGGACAATGAACTGGCCTTAAAATGTATAGCTTAATTATTCTACGTGTCAATAATTCATTTATTTATTTAGGACGATAATAGACCAATTGCACTAGTTGATAAAGTAATTAAAATACGATACATAAAATCATTCATATTCATCCCGTCAAGTAAGAAGACCGCATTGCTCATTTTAATGCCCATTTCCCTGCTCACTACCGTCATATTGAGCTGAAAGAAAATGTCAAAAAATGGAGTCCAAAGATCCCGCCACTCGCCCTAGGCTTACCAACATAAGATGACAAGCCAAGGGTGGTCGTAGCCACTAGGCATGGAATATTTCACAGGTAAGTAACATGTGAAAAATCATATGAAAATTATTGTTCGTTTGTCACCTGCTACTTCATAAAGGCCACTAAAATCACATTTTAATTTAATTGAAATAACATATTGTTCGAATGTCATCGTTACGCAGATCGATCATAATTAAATCTTTACTTAGTAGCAAGTGCGACGCTTCTTAATACTAGAATTTAATCGAAATAAAAAATATTGGCAGTGAAATTTCACATGTTAAATCACTGTGAAAAAAAATATCAATACGATTTCTGAAAATAACCAGGATTAAAAAGTAGCAATAATTTCTTTGCCTAGTGCGGACCTTTTTCGACGCTATTTAAAGTATATTTTATAAAGTTTTCGTCCTGCCTCGATTATCGATAATGCCTTTTAAAAATCGTTATCGCTGGAAGCGTTGTACGCCTCGCAGATCTGCGCCGGCGGCTGGTGGCGGTACCCCGGTGACGTCAGCATGGGCCCGTGAAAAGATTGCGAACGGAGGACGTTACTGTAACGGGGAGTTCTCTTTTAAATAATGGATAATGTAATATTGACGTGGTTAATATGTGACACTGGCAAAATACGTATCGTTGTGGTACTATAAAATAAAAAAATGACGAGGAACTTTCAGCGGGAAACAGAACGGTAATTTTGACAGATTTTTTGTCAATTTGTTTTAATTGCCATTCCTAATTTTTGTATTTTTTTGTTAAAGTTGAAGATAGAAGTTGTTAATTTGTCTTAATCCACAAACCTGATGTCTAGTAAACGTAAAAAAGTGACGAAACGTGTCTTTTCAATTTCCCCCAAAAGACCACTCGTAATTGGTCTGTAAAGTATTCCCTATTTTATTGTTTGGGATAAGGCTATGTTATTATCAGCATTTTTATCGAAGAGATAAATTAATTTACAATTAGAAACAACTTGATATATTATATGTTATAGCCTATTGCCAATGTAACAACAAGGAAAAAAATAATGTGATTAGCGAATGGTAAATGAAATATTATTCGATTTTAATCGATTCTGTAGCTGTGCTCATTGCGCCAATTTTAAAATAATCTATCAAAAGGCACACCTCTATAACCATGTGCCTATATTTAAGTACCTAATTAAAATATTTAAACTTCACTAAAACGAACAAACATCCCACAAAATGCCGGATATCATAATTGACTGTGTTTGTTTTAGCGATACAATCTTGGGCATCAATTATTACATACTTGTAACTTTGCAACTCGCCCAGTAACACCAACATTTCGCCAACGATGTAAAATGTTATATGCGCGATTTGAACATAGTGATTCGTAGCATACCATATACATATTCATATATAACACTTAAATAGAAATCTTATATATATATATATATATATATATATATATATATATATATATATATATATATATATATATATATATATATATATATAGTAATATTTCATTTACCGTTGTGTAATGGAAAAATGAACGTTAGTTGCTGTACACCATAAGAGATCAATGCCATAAAAATTAAAAAAAAAATACTAAACCATAGAACACACTTATAAAGCATTTAAAATTGAAATTACTTAAATTGTGCTATACATATTAACATATTTACACTTGAGAAATTAAGGACTAAATAAGGAAATAGACAAAACGTTCTACATGCGATTTTTTTTTCTTTCGCGCGCTCCATCTTTTCACTATATAGTGTTACCTACGCTAACTTAATTCCAATAAAATAAAACCTTATTTTATAATTATTTATATAGGTATAATAATTTTAAAGGCAGTGAAAAGCAATTATCTTGATTTTTCATAGCTGTAAAATACATAGATATTTTATAATAAAAATGAACTTTTGACATTTAAAACCGATTGCATTAACGAAAATAAAATGAAAAACCAAGACTAAAAATATAGCGTAGCGTGTGTAAAGCTTCCAAAGCGTAATTAAAATATAACACCAAGTAGGTGCAGAGAATGGCAACTGTCAATGTGACAGTTCGCGTATGGCAGCTGTCAGTTTGACATTTGACTAACCTTACATGTCAAGATGGCGCCCCGCGTTTCTTATGCGGAATTGCATGCATTTTGAGTTTTGTCACGCTCTAAAATTTACAATAAATTACTTTTAATCTCTTATTAATAAAGCACTGAATACGGTAAATATTACAAAGAAAGAAAATTAAAGAAACAATATTTACAACTAAAGTTAAAATATATATTTTAATACAAACAACAACAAATTAATATAAAGCAAACAAAATGTATTATGTAATAAAAACTTAAAAATACAATTTCAGAATTATAAATCTCGTTTTAATATTCAAAAGAAAATTAATTCCCGCCAACGCCGTATTGGTAAAGGCAATATTATTCTTACAGCCTATAAGGCAAAGGCAACTTTTCCCTTAAAGCCTATATACATTATCCCATTGCTAACTTATTATGCAATAACGTATCAAATCTAATGAACTGTATTACTCATATATTAAAGGTTAATTCGGAACGTGTTATGATTTGCTGGTTAACACATTATTGCATATCTACTTGACTTACCTGGCGGTCTTTGACGGCGTTTTAGTAGACTTCCCGAGTGCGGCCGCCTTCCTCGGGTCGTACGAAGCTCTGCGTTTCCACTTCTCTAACTCTTGTTTCTTTTGTTCTGTTAATTAAATAAATACAATTATAAGTACCTACCACTCACTTGTCAACTTCTTAAGTAGGTGTAGGGATGATCGATATTTATCGATGTTCGATAAACATCCATGTTTAGTGTGAAAACATCGATGTTTTACATCGATTTAAAGGTCTCTTAAACATCGACACATCGTTGGTACGAGTATAAATATCGAAACATCGATATTTCCTTACTCAACTAGTTCATTCAATATTATTTTGGTTTAATCGTCGTATAGTAAATCGTACTTAGTTTACTCATTTTACACGAGATTTCGCTGACTAAATTTTGACATTATTAATTCACTCAATCCACACTAGATGCCACTGATCAATATAAACTGTGGAGGTTTACACACACACTCACAAACAACATCGATGTTTTCCTTTCGATATTTATTGTACATCGATATTTTTGGATCTATGTTAACATCGATGTCAACATCGATGTTATTTTAATATCGTTCAACCCTAAGTAGGTGTCCCTTTTAGCTGGCAACACCCGAGGAACATCTTCTGTTATTGTTAATATTTAAATTTAACTGTGGGTCTTGTTCACGCCGCAGTTTCGTCTGTCAAAAATTCACACGTCTTTCATGGGGCACTGTGTTAGATTTTATAACAAAATTCCCATTGACGTCACTAAACTTAGTGAAAATAAGTTCAAAGCTTGTGTAAAACGAACACTTTGTAAGCAAGCTTATTATTCAATAGAAGATTATTTAAAAGATAAAAATGCTTGGATAGATGCTATTCCAGCTCCACTTGAGTCATAACAACCTATTCAACTGTTGTTAGTTAACATTACCTCTCTTCCTTCTATTAATTTAACACAATATGTACTTTTTTTGTAAATGAGGGAACCATGTAGCCATTCTCATAAATAGTATTATTAGCTTTTTTAACTTAGACTCACCTGATGACTAACCTACATTGTTCTCCCATACCCCACAACAGAATGTAGATGAAAAAGTTTGTAATTTCTTATTTTAAAAGAGTAACCGTGGAGTTTCTTGCCCTTCTTCTCCACAGGAATGACATTCCGAAGTGGCGGTAGAGTCTTTGTTACTTTTCTGACGATTCATAAATACTGTAATGGTTTACATGAATAAAAAATATTCTGATTCTGATTCTGTTTCTCCAGGTAAATGACTGTTTATTTTTCTTACTATCTTCTTTCAAATACACATTTTAATAGCACACCGACGATTCATCGAAAGAACGTTGTGGGTTAGAGTGAGAGAGGAAGAGCATGCCTACGGTTCCCGTATGCGTGAGAGAAAGGGAAGAGCGCTGTGGGTTAGAGTGAGAGAGGAAGAGCATGTCTACCGCTGCCGCATGCGTGAGAGAAAGGGAAGAGCGCTGTGGGTTAGAGTGAGAGAGGAAGAGCATGCCTACCGCTGCCGTATGCGTGAGAGAAAGGGAAGCCAGACAGACTGGCGCCGTTACGCGTTACGTTATGCAGCGGTTTACCGTCCCATAAGAAGTTATCGCTTCAAAAAAAAACTGCTTACACCAAGCTTCGTCTTACCCATTTCATAATGTTGAGCGCTCCCCTTACTGACGGGCTTGTCATTATTCAGCACAGCCACGTAAGTCTTGCTCGGGTCTCGTCGCAAAAAGTTCTTCGGAGAGTTCTCCGGCTTGTACTTAGATATGTCGAGGTACCGCGGCTGGATCGGCTTGCGCTGGCTTATCGAGGTCGTCGACGATGACATTGAGTAGTCACCGCTGTACCTGCAAGGAGAATAAATTCTATTCTATTCTATATCTTCACGCCAGATCCCTTGCGGGCTAGGCAGAGAGTACAGAGTTCCCATAGGTTATTTCTTTACATACCTATCTGACTTCCTCCACTCACATAGTTCGTCTCATACACGCTCGCCGGTTACGGAGCCTCTTGACTTGCCCTTCAGATAAGACACGGTCTATTTGGTTATTGTAAGATAGTCTAGGTCTTCCCCGGTACCTACATCCTTCCACTTTCGCATTGTTTTGTCATTCTTTCGTCTGACATTCTTTCTATATGCCTGAACCAATGGAGCATATCCTTTCTCATCTTTACACCGATACTATCTTTCATACCTACTCGCTCTCTTACTACGCTGTTGCGAATACGGTTGGTCAGCTTGACCCCGCACATCTTCCGCAGAGCTCGCAATTATCCTACTTTCATTCTCCTAATAAATGAATAGTAAAAAAAACTCAAGTGGCAAAGCGCATCGCTTGATCATGAGGTCCTGGTTTCAAATCCTAGGTCGGACAAATGTAGGTTTTCAATCGAAAACTTCCAAGTACGAGTCCGGACTCTTGAATTGTACCCGCTATATGGCAATAGGCTCGCCCCTATTAGATGGGACCTAACATCGTCGACGAAAAGTGGGTGTGCTCAGCACACCTCTGACACCCCCGCTTGGGGAATATAGGGGTGACGGTGTTTATATTATTATAAAAGAAAAAAAAACATTTTTAAAGGGTAAGTCAAGAGTGTCCGTAACCGGCGAGCGTGTATGAAACGAACAATGAGAATGGAGGAAGCCAGAGAGGTCTGTAAGGAAAGAACCTGTTGGAACTATGTACTCTCTGCCTACCCCGCAAGGGATCTGGCTTGATGATAGATTTGAAAAACAAGCTTCTATGCCGACAGATAATGGTGCAATTTTCGTGTCTAAGCTGTTGACCGTTGAGGAATTTCTCCGTCTAGAGCCAATGCTGAGTGTAGAATCAGGACATGCTAACTAAAATGCATTGTCATCAAAATTGTACCAACATCCAACACAACAGGTGGCCACTTCTTGTAATTAAGTGTTCAAAATGCAATCTCGATCTAATCTCAGTGTCATAAATCTCACAAATGGTATTCTCGTAAAATATCGACATCGACCGAATAGAGATCGGAGCGCAAGTTGAACGAAATGTAAACGGTATTCCGATAAAATTTTGAACTGACATGAACAACAAATATGTAAAATGTCCTCAAATTAAATATTTTCGATAAATATTTTTTATTTAGACTGTGGCAGCTGAGATTAACATGTGATCAACAAATGATTGACAATATATTTTGCATTAAACAACTTGACATTATATCGAAATTAGACTGAGATGATACTAAAATCGGATCGATAGTTTAGTGGAGCAATACCAAATGAAAGTCAATTCATAATTAAATCTCAATTCAATCAAGATTCAGTCTCAGTCTAATATTAAATACGAGAATTGGCGTTCAAGTCAAATTTCAACTCCGCAGGATGAGAGGAAGTGGTCTTGCATATTTGACCTAAACAAAAAGTTAAATAACAGCTTGTTAAGTTATCTAACTTAGTTTGTAATGTACAAAAAAACAAAACAAACGAAAAATATGTTACATATTTTTTTAGGAAGTAGATCAGAATATTTTACAACTAGTTTCTGCCCGCTACTTAGCCCGCGTTGACTATAGACAGGAACCTTACATTTTTCCGGGATAAAAAGTATCCTATGTGTCAATCCAGGTAATCTGCGTGCCAAATTTCATCCAAATCCGTTCAGCCGTTTTTGCGTGATTGAGTAACAAACATACAAACATCTAAACATACAAACTATGACATTTATAAGATTAGTAGAATACGCTCGCCGCAGGAAAAATGCCACCACCAAAAGTCAGGCAAAAGTGGACGGTATTCAAAAATTAACAGGCTCCCGCTTTTAATCGACTTATTTAACGTTCAGCCGTTTTTGCGTGATTGAGTAAGAAACATTAGTAGGATTACCTAAGTTGATAGATAGGATTAATAGTCCTGTCTATGTTTTGCTTTAGGAGCGTACGCTCCTATAGCAAAACATAACTATTTGAATAAATAAAGGCAAAATCATGGAGATATGATCCTACTAAAATCATAAATGTGAAAGTTTGTATGTTTCTTACTCAATCACGCAAAAACGGCTGAACGGATTTGAATTAAATTTGGCACGCCGGCTGAACGGATTTGAATTAAATTTGGCATTTGAATTAATTTTTTTTATCTGGATTAACACATAGTATACTTTTTATCCCGGAAAAATGTTAGGTTCCCGTCTAAAGTCCACGCGGACGTAGTAGAGTAGTAGTCGCGGGCAGAACAAACATTTTAACCGACAGAAAGACATGCAAACATTGTCATCCAGTTCAGAATTATGTTAAAGGTTACAAATTTCTATCTAATCCACCGGGAAGTTAGTTTAAATATTTATGACAAATGGAAGTAGGAAATGTTCAATGTGAAAGTGGAAGGATGCAGGTACCGGGGAAGACCTAGACTATCTTACCACGACCAAATAAACCGAGTCTTGTCTGAATGGAAAAGTCAAGAGTGTCCGTAATCGGCGAGCGTGTATGAGACGAACTATGAGAGTCGAGGAAGCCAGAGAGATATGTAAGGAAAGAACCTGTTGGAACTCTGTGCTCTCTGCCTACACCGCAAGGGATCTGGCGTGAGGTTATAGATAGATGTCAAATGGACAAGCTAACGAACAGACAAACAAAACACCTAGTCAATACAAACATGGTAATAAAATAGGCTCTATATTAGTTTAAAATTGATTGAAAAATTTATATCAAACAGACAGACAAGTTAATAAAAACATGATTAAGTAAACTGGAATATATAAGTTTTTTATATTTAACTTCCTTACTTTTAATAATTATTTTTTCTTTAATACTAACGTAAATAGAGTACCTACCATTATGTATCACTACACATTATAAAACAAAGTCCACCGTCGCGTCTGTCTGTCTATCTGGACGCGATAAACTCAATAACTACCGAACGGATTTTCATACGGTTTTCACCAATGGACGGAGTGATTCAAGAGGAAGGTTTGCGTATAATTCACCCGTGCGAAGCCGGGGCGGGTCGCTATAGTCTTTTCACGAGACTTGGGTACGATGGCGTTTGATCATATTCCATTTTACGCATATTGTGTTTAAGGATATTGAATATATAGAATCCAAAAAATAAACAGGAATATAATATACTGTTCATAAATTTGCGCGATTATTTAAAAAACATAAAACTTAATAAAACCCTATTGCTCAATTATGTAAATTGAAACGGTTTGCGTTTTAGAGACTGACAATGAAGTCGTTATAATCGATATGTTGATTTTTAAAAGGTACAAAATCGATTGCCCTTTTTTACGTATATATCAAGAAATTTATAAATAAACATGGATGCGCTATCTTCACATGTCAGAGAGTTTTATTGATTTTTTTACTTAATAATACACGTAAATGTCGAATCAAGCGATTTGTCTGACGATTTTTATGACCAATGTCTTGATTCGTAAATAAATAATGAGATAAATTTATTTTGTTCCTTACTTCGATTCATTCTTCGTTATAAATTTTCTCGATACGATATTCCATTCGTTTTAATTCACACTCACCACATTTCTAGAAACGTCAAATTCTAAACGTCAGCGTACGCATGACTGGTGAAAAGAACTATGGTAATGTATAATATGTAATAATAATAAAATACGTACCTCTGCTTAGCCTGCACTGGAGCACTTCTCTTTCCCCCCTGATGCCTCATCACAACCGGGGCACTTTCTGTCCCGCTCTCACCCTCCGTATCACTGGTCCCCGTCGTCAGAGAATTTTTCTCGTGACTGAATATCGAAGAATTCCTCGGACTACTGCCATTCGTAGTAGAATTAGTATCACTATCGAGAATAAAAGTTTTTCTTTTATCTGTGACAGTGTCCTCTCTTGTCTTTGTCAGAAAGTCTATATTCTCTTTGGTGGGGGTAATATCGTCAATTATGAAGGTTTTCCGTTTTTCTGTGTCTCTACGTTTCTTGTCTGTGGGTTGGTGGTTTACCTGTAAAAGAAACATAAAATAATATAAACTATGGTTGTGAAATATGTGATGTCTATGTGAAATAAAATAAACTAGCTATGCCCCGCGGGTTCAGCCGCACTTTATTACGAAGCTAATACGATCGAAGATCGAAGAATGAAGCTTAGCAGCGATAGCCTAGTGGTTAGACCGTTGGACTGCAAAGTCAGAGGTCTCGAGGTCGACACAGGCAGGACACAGTCTTATCGAAAGCATGTGCGTATTAAAATTAACCATCACTTGCTTTAACGGTAAAGGAAATCATCGTGAGGAAACCTGCATGCCTAAGAGTTTCTCGAAGCCGTGTGAAGTTCGCCAACCCGCACTGGGCCAGCGTGGTGGACTATGGCCCAAGCCCTCTTAGTTTGAGAGGAGGTTTGGAACAGTTTCTTAACAGGGCTACTATTATTATAATTAATACGGTCGCCACGCAGCGCCCGCCCGCGCCTTTACTGCGTTTTCGCTTAGCATTCATTCTGACATTTTTTCCTTTTGCTCGGTTCCTAAGGAACGTGGTGTGTGAACATGTAAAACAGCCTATAACCTTCTTCAATTGGTCTATCGAATGCAAAAATATTTTTCGGTAGTTCCATAGATTAGTGCGTTCAAACAAAACACAAAGTCTATCTATATATCATCACGCTAGATCCCTTGCGGGGTAAGTAGAGAGAACAAAGTTCCAACAGGTTCTTTCCTTACATACCTCTCCTGCTTCCTCCACTCTCATAGTACGTCTCATACACGCTCGCCGGTTACGGAGACTCTTGACAAAGTGTTTAGATTTAATATATTAGAATAGATTCTTTGTTCAGCCAGACAGTCTGATCAATCTTATCAACTACACAATGTAGATCACATTGTAAAATGCAAAATAATTAATTATAAATATAAAATTCGATATGACACGATTTGGAATCATTATCTTTATTTTTTTTTTATCAGCCTATACTACCCACTGCTGGGCAAAGGCCCTCTCTCACAAATTGAGGTGAGAGAGATTAGATCATACTCCACCACGCGGACCCAGTGCGGATTGGTGGAGGCAGGTTTGTGGCCAACTGCTGTTGGAACTTATCAAGCCGCCTTAGAGGCTTGCAACTCGGCTTAACGACTACCACACTAAGTGGTAGCCGAGACCAACGGCTTAACGTGCCTTCCGAAGCACGGGGACGCTCGAATATGAAAATGCCACAAATGGTCACCCATCTCAGGCCGACCGAGTCGAACGCTGCTTAACCTTGGTGATCGGTAAGAACACTGCGGACGCACAGCGCTACGAGCGCCTCTACCGCCTCCATTATCTATTTATAGATTATATAAATTGACTTCATCTGTGTATTCCACTTAATTCATGCCTGGTTTCTGAAGTTCGCAATTTAATTCTCAATAGTTATGGAATAATTAAAGTTATATCTATGCTAACCATTGGTTAGTCACTATGTTTCTGAATACAGTTATGGAGCCGAAAACCCACTTGATTTGGTATGTTTAAGAGATTATAATTTTCGATTAGATTTTTTTATTCGTCTTTCGTATATTGCATACTGAAGGCCAATTCTCGTATGTAATTGACACTGAGCCTGAATTTTGACTGAATTGAAATTTAATTACGAATTGACTCACTTTTTGTATTCTGCTCACTAAAGTATTAAATTCAGTCTAATTTCAATAGTATGCCAAGTTGTTTAATTTAAAATATATTGTTGATAATGCTTTGATCACATGTTAATCTCAGCTGCCATAGTCTAAATAAAAAATATCTAACTAAAATCTTCAATTTGACATTTGTTTTGTAAATATGTTGTTCATGTCAGTCCAAAATTTTATCGAAGTACCGTCTACGTTTTGTTCAACTTTCAATCTGATCTCGATGCGGTCGACGTGGATATTTTACGGGAATACCATTTGTGAGATTTCTGAGATTGAGATTAAATGGAGACAGCATTTTGAAAACTTTTAATTACCAGCATTGGCCTTCTGTTTCCATTCACCTTTAATCTATCTATCTGTATAAAGAAAAATGAAAGCGCAAAACTTGAGAACTACTAGACCGATTCGGCTCCAAGTTCAAGGAAGGTTCTTGTGAGGAGAAAAAATGAAAAAATTGCACAGAAAAACGTAAAAACCCTATTTTTCTTTTTCCCATTAAAACAGCTAGTAATATTAATAAAATAGAGAGATATTTGTAATTAAAGATATTTTTGTACCTACCAACCATAATTACAGAGTTGATATTAAAGATCTAGAAAGAGAAAAGACAAGCACTTACCTGAAAATTCGTGATGTAATCCCTCGATATAACCACATCGTTGGTCATGGCTTGTCTCCTCAAGTTCACTCTGTAGTCCTTCGGCCTCAGGTCTAGTATGTCCGAATGTGTTGACGTGATCATAGGGTCTATTGGCAGGGTCGCCAGGACCTGATCATCTTCCGTTTCCTCGGAGGAGTAGTCCAGGGTTTCCAGGTCGGCAATATTGGTGGTGTGGAACGATTGTGAACGGTGGACTGGTGATGAGTGGCTGGAGATGGAAATGTTTAAATGATACTTCGCAAAGTTTTTTTTTATTGGCCTATAGAAATAAATAAACCGAGTCTTATCTAAAGGACAAGTCAAGCGTCTCCATATCCGGCGAGCGTGTATGAGGCGAACTATGACAGTGGAGGAAGCCAGAGAGGTATTTAAGGAAAGAACCTGTAGAAACTCTGTACTCTCTACCTATCCCGCAAGGGATCTGGCGTGATGAATAGAGAGAAATAAAAAAAAATTACTGACTTTAGAACACTCTACGACTAACGGACTGCCTCGTTAGACTAGTGGCGAATAATATGGGCAGCGACACGAGGTCTTGGCTTCGAATCTCAGGCCGGACAAAATGTTTAATTTCCAGTATCAGTCCGGAGGCTCGCATTGGGCCCTATGATGGCAATTGGCTCGCTCTTTATTACATGAACCTAACACTGTCGGCGAATTAATTTGCTTGTACACCTCTGCCACCCCCGTTTGGGGAATATAGGGATGATACTTTGATTTACCCTACTGCTCATTAAATATATTATCATCAGTTTTATATTTATATGTCAGTCGTAAAGCATCACACTGAAGCTAATTCCTAAACTTAAAGGACATCGTAGCAAATATCCCCAAAACCAACAAACATGTGACCTATATAATTATTATTCTATCCATCTATCTATCTATATCATCACGCCAGCTCCCTCGCGGGGTAGGCAGAGAGTACAGAGTAATAAATATTCATCTATTTTATTTTACTGGCGGCAATATCCTTAACAGACAATTTGCAATCCAAAACGAATATTTCAATGTATTGTTAGTAGTTCACAAGTAGTTAACACTTCTATTTAATAGAAGTCGCCGGCATATGTACCGAATGTGATCGTTGTTATCGAATTACGGTTAGAGATGGCAATCCTATCAATCGGTTATATTCAATCGATTACATTCAACGTTAATCGATTTGATTATTGCTAATATATTTTCACATAACGATTTCACACATGTATTGTTGCAATAATAAGTCCCTCGCTTGTCATAAATACATGAAGATAATTTATAGGCGATTAGAAATAATACAACATTTTTCATTGCTGTTGGTTCTGGGGGGAAATAATAATGGACGCAGAACAATGTCCTTTGTAACGTAACATTTTATGGTATACCTCCTCCTCCTTGCGTCTTAACCTCAATGCTTATGGGTCGTGACCTCCGATGCGGGATGCAGACATTATTCCCTTACACAACATGATGAAATAAGTAGCAAAGAGAATTGGACAAAAAGATCAGCCCGCCGAGTTTCTCGTCGGATCATGTGCACAACCCTTCACGTATTTTTGTCCCTAGTCGTATGGTCATATGAATCTTCCTGATTGTGTGGTAATGCCAAATTGCAAGCCTTATGGACTTGATAGGTTCCAACAGCTGGCCACAAACCTGTCTCCACCGTACCTCGATTTGTGGGAGGAGGCCTTTGTCCAGCACTGGGCTACAGCACAATACAGGCTTATTAACTCACCTGGGCGAACTAAGATCATCCTTATTGCAGTCTTGTCGCTTGGCCATCTGTTGCCGCTTTCTACCTTCCTGCGCGGCCTTCATTGGGTCATAAGAAGACCGCTTCTTCCAGTTGGAAAACTCCACCTCTTTGGATGCAAGAGCTGATGATGATCTGTGCTGGCTGGGTTTCTTTTGTCCTAGAAATTGAATTTGGAAACGTATAATCTTTAATATTTACATAATAAAACCGCCTAGTTGTTCTGCTGGGGTATTGTAGCTTCAAAAAAACGCATCCCCAAACGTAGTTTTGTTTTATTTAAGACTAGCGACTCGCCCCGGCTTGGCACAGATGAATTATACGCATAAACCTTCCCCTTGAATCACTCCGTCTATTGGTGAAAACCGTATGAAAATCCGTTCGGTAGTTATTGAGTTTATCGCATTTAGACAGACATACAGATGCGGCGGAGGCAACTTTGTTTTATAATATGTAATGATAGTGATTCCAGCGAGAGGTCATTTAAAGGATATTGTAAAATCTAGTAATTTAGAAAGATCTTTTCCAAACATTCATTTACAAATCAAATCGTGTTCTACTTATTGTGAAACGTGCATAAAGAACTTTACTCATGTTTTCGCTACGCGTATGTGATCATTCATTAAGTAAATGTTAATTTAATTAAAGCCTTCGTGTCATTTCTTCACTCTTTACATTTCAAAACTTTCTAAGGTGATTTGTGAAGCTTAATGGCCATGACACACCTAAACGACTCTACACCGACTCAAATCGTTTCAAGCTTTATTTCGTATCACGTAAACTTTCATAATTAATTAACGCGGGGTTCGTTTCGGCGGCTTAGGGTCTCAATTAAAAATGACCAATTTTTCTACTACTTGTTGAAATGACTACATCCACGCGTCCTGCTCTCGTGAGGATAGAAGATTTATGTTGAACAATCCACTAATTCTAGAGGTTTATAAGGAAATAACCTGCTGGAACTCTATACTTTCTGTCTATCCTGCAAGGGTATATAGATAGATAGATCATTCTACTTTATGAAAAGAAGAGTAAAATTAATTTTATCTCGTGATACAAAGCTGGCATTTCATTTTCTTTGATTTGAGTCGGTGTTAAGTCGTTAAAGTGTGTGACGACAACAATATATTCAGCATATTTAGTGCCGACTGTTTTAAATTTAAAAATAAAGCATTTTGCAGTAGAGCAGAAAAACTATAGAACAATAATTTCGAAAGTCCGACACATTAATATAAATTAAACGGTACTTTATAATAATTTAGTCCGTTTCACAACACTATTTTCTCATTGTCATTGTCAGACTAAAAAAATAACAATGCGCATTAATTACGAGCATTCTAACAAATATATTTTCACAATAGCAATTACATTTCTATTTAACACAGCGTAACTAATAGTGAATCGTGGTATCCTTGAGTTGAGTCCATTAGCCCGCGTGCGGTAGTTAGTAATTCGCTGCGCTTGCAACACCTGGGTCGGCCATCTTGGTATATGGAATGTAATAAATTGCCGCCACATTAACATTGGAAACAGCTGATTTTGAGGTTATATTTATTGTTTTTCATTTACACATACTTAAGTATTTCATTTGACCCCGATGCAAAAAAAATACCAGTTCTTTATTTTTTGTAGTTTTATAAGCTAAGTTTTTGAGTGATAAGCTTGCTGCGGAAATCGATTGGATTTCTGCACAGGGAGGTCATATCCCGGGATATGACCTCCCTGTGCAGAAAGCGGACAGTTAAAGCGACACGACTATGAAAATATTATCTCCTTAATGCAAATATTTCAAGAGAAGTTAAACTGTTTGTTTTCGTTTTATCGTGGATTATTTTCTCCGAAAACGTTGTTAAATTTCATCACTACGAAAATGTTCGCGTAGTTTTCTACTATTTTATTAGGATTGCTTCTAATTCATCTCTTCATCAATTAATCATAGTACTGACGTATGATTATATTAAGACGTTCATATTCTGATCATTTAAACATCGGAGATCTTATAGATCAGATGTTTTCCCGAATACAGAATCTGCATCTGTAGCCAAGTTGACATCCTAGAGTCCTTAACGCTAAAAAATATAGAAAAATGTACACGAATTTCATAGCGAAAAGTTGCGTGTCAGAATATGCCGCTATCGATTGCAGAAAAAGATTAGATGCAAAATGCTTGGCATTAAGCAAGGCTCTCTGTTGAAATAGAGATCTGCGCGGCTGTCTAACGTTAACAAACATTACCAACTTTAAATATCTATAGTATAATACTCACCTTTATCATGATACTTTGGCTGCACCTCCCTAGTAGAGGATCTAGATTTAGTCAGTCTAGTCATCACCGATTGCCTCGGCTCCGCCGTCCTCCTACTTTGATGATTGGCCGGCTTTACTCTCTCCTCCCTCACAATTGGCTGTTCCGTCACCCTCGTATTTAACCCTCTCTCCTTATTCGTCACTCTCACGGAATTCCTGACCAATCCAGGCCCGAATTTCCTCTGCATTTCCGGCGTATTCGGACATCTTGGCGAGTTAGCGGGGGCAATGGATTTCAAATCGGGCGAATCTATTCTGCCTCTATTTAATTGTCTTTTGTATCTGCAATCCTGGGATTTATCGTACGACTGATTGTCAGATTCATCGGAATAATCTTTGTAGTCCTCCGAATGCCCGCTCGACCGCCTCGAAAGTCTAGCATCAAGATAATTGTTGTTCTTATTAACAGTATTGAAGGAACTCGATCTTTTTATCGATGAACCAAACCCTATATTATTCGATTTGAACTTAAGACCCTCGCTGGGTACTCTCTGGTGGCTTTTCTTATCACCTTGACAACGCGTTTGTTCGATTCTCGGATATTTTGACTCAAGCGCGTTGTTCTTTAAGACTGTTTTGAGGCAGACGTTGGTGTTTGCGTTGCTAACGTCTATTGCTTCTGTATTCCTCGCATCAAAAGATTTGTGACGTATATGGGACTTCCTGTGAGGAGACAGTATAGCATTCACATCATACTGAGGCCTATTAGATAGTGTTTTATCATCAGAACTGTTACTTAACAAGCCTCTATCGGAAGACGGACTGTTCATATTCGAGTCGTGTCTTCTATCAGTATCTAGCGACCTTGACGCGGTGTTTAAGAGTATTTTGGTATTGTCTGGAAGCTTTGAAGAGCCAGTGATAACGTAATGTCCTGGACTTCTGAGCGGACTACTGTCGTTCAAGTTCTCTTTTCTTCTGAGGCGGTAGTTGAGTGAGTTTGATCGGCTCAGCTGTGAGATCGGAAGGCGGGAGATCGCGGTCTTCTCGCTGATGAGACTGGAGGTAAGTTGCGAAGGAATGCTACTGAAGTTATTCGTTCTTGACGACTGAAGTTTAGCTTGCAGGTTGGTTATTGCGTTTTGAGTTTTTAGAAGGTACGATTCTGTGTCTTGGGCGGGTATTAGATCCTGTAACAAGGAGAAATATATGTTTTAATATTTTATTATAATTTATATTTGCGGCTGTGCTGACTTGAGTTTTCAAGTTACCGGTGGTCATGTCACACTAAATCGGTCGAATTAACTGGAAGGAATCTGCTCAAGTAATTTTCCAACATAGTTTTGGGAACTAATTTTTTTCGTTGCCGTAAGACATGGAATTAACTTAGGCTAAACTAATCAGAATCAGTCAATCATATTTTTTATTCATGTAAACCATTATAGTATTTATAAATCGTCAGAATAGTTACAAAGACTCTTCGGAATGTCATTCCTGTGGAGAAGAATAGCAAGAAACTCCACGCTCCAATCTTTAAAAAAAAAAAGGTACAAACTTTTTCATCTACATTTTGTTTTGGTGGAGAACAATGTAGATTGGGCATCAGGTGAGTCTAAGTTAAATAAAGTAGAGTATACTATTTTTGAGAATGGCTACATAGTTCCCTCAACTAAGTTAGTAGTACTAACTAGTTTACAAAAAAAAGTTAAAAAACCACTGGTACGGCTATATTCCCCAAGCGGGGTGGCAGAGGTGTACTGAGTACACCCACGTTTCGCCGACGATGTTAGGTCCCATGTAGAAGGGGGTGAGCCTATTGCCATATACCGGGCACACTTCCAGACTCCGGACTCAAACTGGGAATTTTTCGTTAGAAAAACTACATTTGTCCGACCCAGGATTTGAACCCAGGACCTCGTGATTACAAAGCGATGTGCTTTGCCACCAGACCCACAAGGAAGGCAAAAAAAAAATCATTATGTTAAAACGTTGGCCTAGTGACCTAAACTTAAGCTAGGGACCACGTGATTCGAATCCTAAGTTAGACAGTTATTAAAAAAATATTAGTAGCGGTCCTGAGTCTGGAAATGTTGCCAATGTAATGAATATAAGCTCGCCATAATTGCTGTTTACACCAATAAAACGCAAGTCCAATTAAAAAATTTATATATAACAAACGGTAACTCTGCGACTCTCATGAAGTGACATTTCACTTAATGACAGCGTTAGTTCCTATTTTGGGATATATAATATTACGTCATTGAGGCGTGTTGTTCATTTTTTTTTTTATATTTTTTAATATACATGGCAATATTGTGACTTAACTGTCATAAAAAATCATTGTTAATGTTATAAAAAAATTGTTATGTAATTCCACGTAAGTAAATACGTTAACTTAAAGATAATAACTAAATACTTCATGTGCATAAATAAGTAATTTTGACAAGAGTGCAACAATTTGTCAAGATTATTTTAACGACGTTAAAAATTAAACGGTAGTGGCACATAACAGACAGAACAATGGTTACATACATTATTACTTAACTATTTAAAACATCCATTGTTATAAAATGTACGTAGATAAGGTTTTGAGTAAGGATACAAAAATTAATAGACACTGCATATTGAGTTGGTTTTGATAAATAGGTATAAAGACCCAAATATAAAAAAATGCTTGTATTCGTGATCCTAATAAACATTACAATAACAATTACATTGTGGCTTAGTAATATATTATTATGCGGTAAAGAAAATTAGATTATGGCAACATTTGACGGACGATTTAGCGCAGTGGTTAAGAGCTTAAGCCGCTCCGCCCACTGTATCTAATAGTCGCGGGTTCGATTCCCGCACGGGACAAATCTTTGCGTGATTTGAAAAAATCAGCAGTTTTATACATATCTCATAACTATGGTGAAATCAACATTATGTATGACCGCTTATATTTTTATTCTATTGAGTTGCGTTATTATAATCTTTAATCAAATTAATGGATACTATCACTATCAGCCTTACAAACTTGGCCCTTACAACCAGCATATTACCAAACTTCAAATATGATTTTTCGGGTTAATAGCGATTATAATGTATATAATATAAATATTGCACATAAAGGATTTATGTACTTTTAACAACACTTAATTTGTGTATCAATCGGCTTTTTATAGATTCTGTTAAGCAACAACGATTAAACCAATAATGTAAACGCATTTAGCGCACTCCTGCAGTGCGATCGTTGCGTCACCTAGCGACAAATACAAAAGATTCCAGTGATTTGGCTGGCTTCAGGAGCGACCCACTTAAGATGTTATTTTAGTTGTGAGGTAGGTCAGAATCCGTGTGAAAATTTTAGCGAATCAACTGAGTTTTGTTTTAAAACCAAGTAGCATTTCAGGTTGGTTTTCATTGTTTTATTTAAAACATCTTGGAAGGGAAAGTGGAAGGAGGAAGAGGAAGAGGAAAGCCCAGGATAAGCTACACAAGTCAATTAATGGAGAATGTTTCTGTGAGGTCGTATAAGGAACTCAAAGAGTAGACTTTAAGAAGAATTAAATGGAGAGAGATGTATACATCAACTGCACCAACAAGAGTTCAACTCCTAAATAGATAGAGGGTTTATGTTTGAGCCGTTAGGGGTAGAGATTCTGGGTCCGTGGGGTCCTGGTGCACATCGTATATTTTGCGATGTGGACAAGTTGCTGGTCGAAGTAACAGGTGACCAGAGGGCTGGTCGTACCTACTTAATATACACCTATCTATCTCTATCTATAACATCACGCCAGATCCCTTGCGGGGTAGGCAGAGAGTACAGAGTTCCAACAGGTTCTTTCCTTACATACCTCTCTGGCTTCCTCGACTCTTATAGTTCGTCTCATACACTCTCGCCGGTTACGGAGACTCTTGACTTTTCCTTCAGATAAGACTCGGTTTATTTGGTCGTGGTAAGATAGTCTAGGTCTTCCCCGGTACCTGCATCCTTCCACATTCACATTATATATCTGTTTTGTCATTCTTTCCTCTGGCATTCTTTCTATATGCCCGAACCAACGGAGCATGCCCTTTCTCATCTTTACACCGATACTATCTTTCATACCCACTCGCTTTCTTACTACGCTGTTGCTAATTCGGTCGGTCAGCTTCACTCCGCACATCTTCCGCAGAGCTCGAATTTCTACCGCATTTATCCTACTTTCATTCTCCTTCTTACATACCCAGCTCTCGCTACCATATAACAACGTTGGTACAAGAACTCCGTTATGTATGGCCAGCTGCGCCTTATGGCTTAAGTGCCGGCTCCCAAGTAGCTTTCCCATCGCACCATTACTCTGTTCCCTGCACTCACTCTTCTCTCACATACATATAAATGGTTATGCATTGCCATTCAACGTGGCAATGCTGCTTAAAATGGATGAACTTGTTTAGCTAAAGTTATTTCGACTTTCCGTATATAGTTTGAAGTTTCCAAATCCCCGACAGAAAAGGCGAACTTTTAAAGATTACAAGTGTTTGCTTATCTGTGACAGCTGTGGTCTCCGAATCTGTAAGATGGACAAGCTTGATATTTGACATAGCAATGGATCTAAATTTCGCGTGCATATTTCGATAGCGTAAAATCAAACAATATTTTTTTAACTAAAAATATCGCTAGTTAAATATTAAATATACAACCTACTATTAGTAACCGAAGCAGACTACAATCCCACATGGATATTTTGGCCCGTGGCCAATGTCGGAACTAACGCTGTCATCAAGTGAAATGTCATTTCATGACAGGCGCACAGTCGCCGTTTGCTATGGAATTTGCCCAAGTTTTTTTGTTAATTAGTAACCGTAAAAAGATATTTCAACAGGTAGGCCCCTACCTGTAGAAATATCTCCTTGGAAGTAGAAATAAAAAAATAAATGGTAACCCTCATTTCACACCAACGCCCCCCTGTCAATGTTATCCAGGGGCCATAAGATCCTTATCTTACTGTATCCGATACAGTAATATAACTAAGTCCTATCGAACTAACTCTTCTTTTTAAACCAACCAAAAATATTATCTTACGTGAAATTTAATCGTTGAAATTACCATATCCATGTACAAAAAATGCTGGCAACATTATAATATCCGTCCGCTCTATGCAAATTACTCTATCTATTATCTATGGTCGTGTGCAAATTATCTACGCCCGATAGACTGGAGACGAGCGTGTTCACAAACAATTCAACTTTAATTTATGTGTAGTTATGTAACAATATATCGGGTATTACAATGTTAATGCGAGAACATCGGAAAAAGTAAAATATCTGTGATGTTATTCATGGTTTACTTAGTATATGAATATTATTTGGATAAATAATACAATTTACGTCAAAACGTACATAACAATTACAGTACACTACAGCTACAAATATTAAACTAAGACATGTCAAGTAATGTTGACAAGTAATTATATATATGTTACAAACACGTGCAAACTATAATTATATGTTATCAAGAAAGTATTTTGACTGATAGGTTAAGCATAGGTATAGAGAAAAACTTTAACATTAATCAGACGTTTATTTATTTTTAAAAACAAAACCAATTAGGTAGTAAATCAATAATAAATGAAGGCCTTCGCCGAGTTTGTGTATATAAGTTTTGACAGCTGTCAAATAGATCCTAGTATTTTGAAAAAGGCAAAGATAATAATCCGCGGAGCCGAACAAATGAATTATATGAAAAGATATTTTAAAAGTGAAAGTGCGGTGTTACGTGTTGGAATGTAACATGGCCTGTCGGACGCCATTCGGCACGCGTCTATGGCTCGTACGTTTATATTTTAGTACTATTTTTTTTGCAAATATGGATTACGTCCTTGTGGAGAATTTTAATGAAAAATAATTACAGGTTAGGCGGCTTAAGTCAATAAATAAAAGGCATAATTAGTCTTTACTCCGCGCATACCGCGGTTGCGTCTTCCTTTACTGTGTCAAACATTAGCGTTATATTACAAATTCTGCCTACAACGTCCTTAGAATCCAATTAGTTTATTAAAAGTTTCATTAGCTTAGCAGTCGTAGTCGTTTAATCTGCAAAGTCATTTTCTAAATCTTTCATTACATATTTATTTATTTTCCTTACCTTTAATCATACTTTCATCATTTTTTTTCTTTTTAAATAATATGAATTTACGTTGTGTACCACGTCAGTATGTAAATAATTAATAAATAAAACATCATGGGTTTAAAGGTTTTTTTTGTAGAACGTTAGTTGTACTAGGAACTATTCTTGTGTCGTGGATGCGTTTAAGATTATGACTCAACCTCCAGAACGTAACAATTATTTGTGGGTCACACAAAGATTTTTCTCGAACCCTACTTGATCCTCAGATCACAAGACAAACCAGTGTCATAGGTAACTTATGAGTTTATAATTAATTCATGGCTCTTCTGATTGACCTTGTAATGGACTCGTTATGAGATTCTAAAATAAACTACGATATTAATGTTATTATCACGAAGTCATGTATTTTTATGGGTGTTAGCGAAATTATAGCACATAAAACTTGAGCGAATATATTAGAAAAAGAATAAAAAAATAACTTTGGTACACCAGAGGGCACTGTCAATATTATATGTATAATTTGTGGTGTCTTTAAAAAAAACTAATTGTTCATGTTGGAGCTTTGGCGGGAAGTCGAAGAGTGAAGTTGTCAATTTGTTTTAATTTCCAAAATTTGTATTATTTCGACTAATAATGTGTAATGTTGGTGGAGTATTAACCATTATGTGTTTTTAAATGGGCATGAGTGAAGGTAATTGTAACGAAGTGATAAAACGTGCCGTTTCGACTTTCCTCAAAACGACCGTCGCAATTGGTATGTAAAGTATCCACCGCTTTACTATCCAGAGTGGGGTACTTCATTTATTTCGTTATCATCAAGTTCATCGGGGAATCGAATTAATTAAAACGAACACGATTACATATCTCACTAGACACTGGCAAAATACACTTAAAATTGTGTGAAGCCATAACTTAAAGAAGAAGAAGAAATGTTCATGTTGTGCATACGTTTTCATATAATATAAAAATTACAGTGACAAGAAGATTGTTTTCTCTAAAGAAACCCTTAACCCAATATAGTAACTCCAATGTCGAATATCTACGCCGCATTTATTAAGACTAGAAATAAACAAAACTATATTTATCCCAGCTCCATTTTGCCGCCAATTTCTGTATAATCTGGTTAACGTCGAGCGGAGTTCTAACGTAATTTACTGGCGCGAATTTGAATTTTTAGCTCATCATTTTACAATAACCAGATCACGGTGTGACCTAATTGGGGAATTTTAATTGTTTTTAAAATAATAAATTATTTATTGGTCCAGTTTAAAAGCAAACATCCATCATAAATTTTCTTCGATTATCGCATAAATATAACGTTCGGTATTTCACATTCGTTAAAAACTCTTTTGACCAAGGGCCAATTTTACCATACATTAGTAGTAGTTTATTTTGTTCTTAAGGACAGGCGAAGGCACAAAGCCATACTGCCAAGTCTTAGTTTCCAATGATTTTCTGGGACTGTAAATCGGGGACAGTGTTAGCGAGAAATAGGACAGTGATGATGTCAATTTTGTTTCAATTAAAATGTTCATCTAAAAATCTTACATAAAATAGAGCACAATATTTTAGAGTAAGCACGGCAATTATAACAGCCACGTATCGGAAGACGCGGAGGCGACCTCCATAGAACCGATGACCTGGTAAAGGTCGCGGGTAAAAGCTGGTCGTTGTGGCGATCAAAGGCGACCGCCTTTATCAGTAGTGGACATCTTTAAGTTAAGAGCTGAATCCGCTCCGCTTACTGGATCTTGTAGTTACGAGTTCGATTGTCCCCGCACGCGACAAATTTTTGTGTAAAGCAGTAATAACCTAGTGGTTAGACCATTGGACTGCAAAGTCAGTGGTCTCGGGTTGTACCCACGCATGCACCTCTGTCTTTTCGAAAGCATGTGCGTATTAAAATATAACTATCACTTGCTTGAACGGTAAAGGAAACTTGGTGCGGAAACCTGCATGCCTAAGTGTTTCTCGAAGATGTGTGGAGTTCGCCAACCCGCACTGGGCTAGCGTGCTGGACTATGGCCTACACCCTATAAATTTGAGAGGAGGCACGTGCCTAACAGTAGGACAGTTTCTTAACAGGGCTAATATTATTATTATAGTACTATAAAATCGCACGAATCTTCAACACTCGTAAGCATTGACTCGGAGCTAAACGCTGGACGCTTAGAGGTCATTTTTACAGCCCTATGAGTAACCCAAAAATATAAATGGAATTTCGGGTGTTTGTGTACATGAATTTCATCTTTGTAAACGCACTCTCGATACGTACTTACTAGTATTGGACTACGTTATTTTAAAAAACATAACAGTCTTTAGGTTCCTTAAATATCTGCTGAACAGGATTAGTATGTCGACAAAATCAAAATGTGTGCCAATTCGCATACGGCTCCGCGCTATTATTTTAACCGTGTTCTGCCATGTATAGTCGACGTTAGTTTTGTCAGTCGCCAAGGTCGAGTGAAAGTCAGACAGACATTGTATCACTTACCTTATACAAATTCTCGATTAGATTCGAGTAAGCATCACACTGGAGCTGTATTATAGAGCGTTTTTTGTAAACACAAGTCTATATATGTCTTATCTCTGTCTTGTCTATAAAAAAGATAAAGATAGAACTTTTAATAGGTTCGCACGAACGATTTGTCAACGCGCTTTATTCAAGCGCTGAAATGAAACAAAGTTCAGCACAACATGTTGAAAAACCGCCCGTGCGAACGAGGTATAATGCGTCTTAGTCTTATAAAAAAAAATAAAAGAAGAAGACAAGACTAGACTTTGTCTTATCTTTAAAAAACGTAGCGCCACTCTAGGAATCATTCCGGTATCGTGGTCGCACTTACAAACATGAAATTCATATAAACATATCCGGAAACCTATTATTTGTTACAAACATTGCACTTATATTTTTGACGGCTTGATGTAGTGGTTAGAGCGTAGGCTGCTTTGTGCCAACAGCGTAGATCTCAATGATCTAACACACACAAAACACTAGATCTAGTAATGATGGGTTCAATTACCGCACAGCAATTCTGGCTGAAGTTAAGGTCGACAGAAAGTGTCTAGCAATATTAAATGTTGGTTTTTAACAATATTCTGTTTAACATGTATAAAAACCAGCTTTCACACTTTAACCTACATTGATAAGGGTTTTTTTTATACCTGCGGTGAACTATGAGAGTAGAGGAAGCCAGAGGAGTCTGTAAGGAAAGAACCTGTACTCTGTTCTCTCTGCCTATCGTACTTAGATATATAAGTATGTACTTCTTGTGCTTGCTTTCCTTTAAAAGGGTCTCACTTTCAAGCTAGCATAATCTCAAAATGTTAGCTTTTTTAAAACGACGTAAATCTGGCGGTTCCGAGATCTTGAACAAAAATATACACAGAATTTGTTTTTCTTATTTTCTTTGCATTAATCACGCATATTTTAACGTGAAATCACGTCAGACTAATTAGTGTTTAACTTACCTAATTCCTCATTCTTATGCGTTAGTGAGTATTTTTTAGTTAATTTATTCAATTTGCTTACACCACTAGTCATATCGATTACCTTTTCACATGTCTGTGTCGATTATTGATAATTCATGGACAAGTAGCTGCGTTAGTTTTTTTTTAATTGACATGCTTGAACGCTACTTTTGAAGAAAAAAAACAAACATTGCCACGGTGATATATATATATCTATGATATATATGATACATTTCACAAATACTCAAGCGTGGCCATTTCTCTGTCAAATTATTTCGCATTGAGGATTCTTCACACTGCTTTCTTCCATTTAATTAGCAACGAACAGTCGCATAAAGGTTTTCGATCACAAAACAGAAGTGCGAGTCGAACTTCAAATCCTGGACCATATTTACATGGCAAGCTAACTACCAACACACCAAAGCTATTTTAATTTTAATATTTCCATGAAATATTTCTCGAAAATCTACCTAATTAAAATCGGTTATCGTGCAAAATAATCGATTAAATTAACTTATCAACGCCACATCACTAAATAATCGCAGTTATCTCACAATTCGCAGTTTACATAGCCATGACGTAATATCGCATGTCAGATGAGTCAGTCTGACTCATGACACTTGACTTGGCCAAATTTGGTGTACGCCAAGACTTTTGTGCTTATTTGAACTTGGCCTTCATTCGCCAAGTTATGTGGAGTGCATTTTAAGGTAGTTGTGGATTGATGTGCATGATATTGCAGTGAGTCAGAATTGGAAGTGTACTTTGATATAGACAGAAAGATTAAGTATATTATCACTTTCATTATCCCGAATTCTATATATAGATATACCAGTGATATTACAATTAATTACATACAAAAAAAATATGAGCAAATATAAAAATATTAGCAACAGCTAGGTTTGATTGGCGGACTTATGCTTAAAACAATTTCTACCAGACAACCAATGTATTGGAAGAAGCAACATATGGAATAGAGCATTTTTGGTGGCGTACACTACATAACACATATTGTAATCATATTACTTACATGCATATCATAGTTATAATTCAATATTATATACATACATATATACACTATCTAAATATATCTTGCACACAATACAGATATAGTGTGCAGTAGAAAGTTGATAAATGAAGATAGTGGTGGTGAACCATTTTTTTAAGGACTCCAACGACTGTGCTCTACGGATTCTAATCTGATGGTTTGGCAAAAAATATGTGAATAGAAATTTTTCGACAAAAAAAATTCGACGGACGATTTAGCGCAGTGGTTAAGCCGCTCCGCCCACTGTGTCTAATAGTCGCGGGTTCGATTCCCGTACGGGATAAATCTTTGTGTGATCCACAATTATTTGTTTCGGTCTAGGTATTTGTGTATGTGAATATTCATGTTTGTAAACGCACCCACGACACAGGAATAAATCCTAGTGTGGGGCTACGTTTTTTTTAAAAGACAAATAAAAAAAAAGACAAATCATTATCAGTAGTCCTTACCCTTAAGATAGAAAAAGCAAAAAATAGAATTAAATTAAAAGACGACTGCCTCGTTGGTCTAGCGGGGAATCATGCGCTTTGTGATCATGAAGTCCTGGGTTCAAATCCTAGGTCGGACAAATGCAGTTTTACTAACGAAAAATTCCCAGTATAAGTCCGGAGTCTGGAATGCCCCGTGTATAGCAATAGGCTCGCTCCCTATTGCATGGGACCTACATCGTCGGCAAAAAGTAGGTGTCACTCAGTACACCTTTGCCACCCCCCTTGGGGAATATATATACATATATTGAGTAGATAAAAAATGCAATTTGTAATGTAAGTGCCCCCACAGAGCTTATACTATACAAATTATTTCAGTTTAAGGGTATCAGGGCACCTACTATACACATTTTACCAAAATCATCTTAAACAACTAACATCATATAAGAGTCTCAGTAACCGGCGAGAGTGTATGAGACGAACTATGAGAGTGGAGGAAGCCAGAGAGGTATGTAAGGAAAAACCTGTTGGAACTCTGTACTCTCTGCCTACCCCGCAAGGGATCTGGCGTGATGATATAGATAGATTGATCATATAACAAAATTTTGTTTACGTTTTAAAATAGAGAGTACCAAAAGACTTCGCTCTTGTGTAAGCCCGCCAGACGTTGTCCCTTTCCCACCACTATCTCTTCTGGAAGCTGGGAATCTTATATTCCGCCAAGGATCTTTTTAACCATGGATGACATCGACGGGGTTAGTGTGAAATTAGAATTTTCCTACTTTCAAGGGGATATTTTAACAGGTTGGTATGCACGGTTACTATTTAAAAAAGGACTTGGGTAAAGGACATTGTCGAAAATTGCCTCAGAACCAACAAACATTTGAACCATGCCATCATTATTTATCTATTTCATTAAAATAATGACAAATATCCGTATCTAACGGACAATTTGCAATCTAAACCGAATATTTCAAAGTATTGTAAGTACTTATATCGTAGTCGCCGACATCTTTACTGAATTTCAATACACAATATAACGTCATATGTACTGAATTATAACCTCAAAATCTAATACTTTTGGGCAATGTTGCGATTCTTCCGCTTGTCCGTTTAATAATAAATGCCTTAAGAGAATTTATGGGTAATTTGAAATCACACGAGTATTCTTTCATTGCTGTTGGTTCTGGGGCAAATCATGTATGGGCGCAGAACAATGTCCTTTCATAGCAAATGGCAACTTTGCGATTGTCATGAAGTGATATTTCCCTTGACGACAGCGTTCGTTCCAATCAAATGCCGATTTTGACCGCGGCCCAAAAGATCCTTGTCGGACTGTAAGGTATATATTATGTCAACAGCCTGGCAACATTACACTGTCACAGAATATTTAGATTTCACAATACAGAAGGGAAGATATAAAATTGACCTACTTTGTTCTTAGTAAGTTAAAAAGAATACCCACTCATTACAATTACGAAAGTTTTTTAAAAACATCGATTGTTTCACAAGTGTCACAGGGCCGGGTGGTGGCGACAATAAGCGGAAGTGACGTCACCGACAGGTGCAGGTAACATTAGCCTGCCCTAAACCGCAACGAGGCTTGGGCCAAGCGTGGCGTAAGAAAAAAGAGAATAGCGACCTTAGACTAAATAAAGAATATAATATTCTGATAGAATGACAAAACAGATATACAATGCGAAAGTGAAAGGATGGAGGTACCGGGGAAGACCTAGACTGTCTTACCATGACCAAATAGAGTCTTATCTGAAGGTCAAGTCAAAAAAGTCTTCGTAACCGGCGAGCGTGTATGAGACATACTATGAGAGTGGAGGAAGCTAGAGAGGTATGTAAGGAAAGAACTTGTTGGAACTGTGTACTCTCTGCCTACCCCGCAAGGGATCTGGCGTTGATGATATAGATAGATATAGATATTCTGATAGAAATTGTATCTCCTTCTTCAGCCATAAGACGTCCCCTACAGGAGAAAGGTCTCCCCAAAGATCGCCACGACGACTGGCTTTCGCTGACATAGCACTCATATTTGCTTAACTTGTGGCAGAGGGCGGGACACAACTCGTATCAGACTTATAATATTATACTTAAGAAGAGGCGCTCGTTTCGCTAGGGGAATGCAGTGTTCTTAGCGATCATTGTTTTTAAGCAGGGCTCGGGCCGTCTGAGACGGATGACTGTTTGTGGCAATTTAATTTTCAAGAGTCTGCATGCTTTGGAAGACAGGTTAAACCATTGGTTCCAACTGCCACTTAATGTAGTAGTCGGTAAGCTTATTCAGGATGCTTTATAGGCGGCTTAAAAAGGTCTAATAACAGATGGCCACAGAAGACATGCGTCCATACATGATTTGCCCCAGAACTAACAGCAATGACAAAATACTTGTATGATTTCAAATCACCCATAAATTCTCTTAAGGCATTTATTATTAAACGAACAAGCGTAAGAATAGCAATATTGCACAAAAAGTATTAGATTTTGAGGTTATAATTCAGTACATATGAGGTTATATTGTGTGTTGACATTCAGCAAAGATGTCGGCGATTACGATATAAGTACTTACAATGCTTTAAAATATTCGTTTTAGATTGCAAATTGTCCGTTAGATACGGATATTTGCCATTATTTTAATTAAATAGATAAATAATTAAGGCATGGGTCAAATGTTTGTTGGTTCTGGGGCAATTTTCGACAATGTCCTTTGCCTCCACTAGGTCCTCATAATAGTGTCCCACCTAATCTCTATCACCTAGATTTGGAAGGTCCTTGCCCGGTATCGAGATAATAAATGCCTAAATATAAGATTTACGCAGCCCGCAGTGCTGGAAAATCTAATAATATATACACCATTACTAACAACATGCAATTTATTACATACTAAGTAACAAGTTCGTGTCCCAAATAGATATTGTATTACCGAAGAAGTTTCTTACAATATATTATTATAAAAGCTAGGGCGTTCGAAACGCTTTGGGACCGGCTATAAATCATAGCGAAGATGACGGAAAATCTTTACAAAAAGAAAACAATTTACTGAAAGTTGAACAATATAGACGACTAGAGACAGAAAGTTTACTTTTGAATGCATTTTTCTGTTATGAATTAGAATTATATTGCTATGGGGCAAGAACTGGCAATCTTGAACCTTCGTTTTAGTGAATAGATAGAATAATGCCACTATAGTAAGACAGCGAGTAGGTATGAAAGATAGTATCGGTGTAAAGATGAGAAAGGGCATGCTCCGTTGGTTCGGGCATATAGAAAGAATGCCAGAGGAAAGAATGACAAAACAGATATACAATGTGAAAGTGGAAGGATGCAGGTACCGGGGAAGACCTAGACTATCTTACCACGACCAAATAAACCGAGTCTTATCTGATGGAAAAGTCAAGAGTCTCCGTAACCGGCGAGCGTGTATGAGACGAACTATGAGAGTCGAGGAAGCCAGAGAGGTATGTAAGGAAAGAACCTGTTGGAACTCTGTACTCTCTGCCTACCCCGCAAGGGATCTGGCGTGAGGTTATAGATAGATAGATAGATAGATATTCTTAAAAAAAATAAGTAATAGTTATTAGATTAACAGCTACTTAACGCGAAAACACGAAGTAAACCAATGTGATACGGACGATTTAGCGCAGCGGTTAAGAGCTTGAGCTGCTCCGCCCACTGTGTCGAATAGTCGCGGGTTCGATTCCCGCACGGGACAAATCTTTGTGTGATCCACAATTATTTGTTTCGGTCTGGGTATTTGTTTGTGAATTTTCAAGTTTGTAAACGCACCCACGACACAGGAATAAATCCTAGTGTGGGGCTACGTTTTAATAAAAAAAAAAAAAAAAAAAAAAAGATAACACCCAAATCAATGTGTTTACCCCTATTATAAAAGCTATTGGAATTCCGTGGTCTCTGCCTACCGCACAAGGGATCTGACGCGATGTTATAGATAGATAAAAGCTATTTAAAATCTGGTTGGCAATTCGCTAATGTTTTAAACGCTAATGAAGTTCTAGATCACATCTACATACACGACTGAATAATCATAAAAATAAAGCTACCCATTTATTCGTGAGGGACAAACTGCATAAATATTTTTAAATAAAAATGCCTTTTCCTGACGATCTCAATGCATTAGGGGGCGAGTCTAATGGCATTATACCGGGCCCAATTCCTGACTCCAAATTGCTACCCAGAATTTTGTAGAGATGAACTTTAATAACAATTTGTCAGACCCAAAACTCGAACCAGGTGATAGTCATCCGTACCATGGCCTCGTTAGTGACAATATTTTTAATAAGAAAAAATCAACCAAGTCGTCAAGATCGTTAATCTAAAACAATAATCCATTTGACATATTTTACTATACTATATTTGGCGCGCATTAGTTCAACCAAACCAATATGGCGAGTTCAATTTTATAAACCTAATTAGAACAGTCTGACACACCTTACCGGAAGCCCGTTTCAAGAAATATTTATGGCCAAATCAATTGTAACTAATAAATGCGTATGAAAGAGTAATGTATTTTTGCCAAGGAGATACATACATACGTATAAAATGATTCCGTATATACTGCCCCATTTCTACACAAAAATCTGTCATAAATTGAGGTAAGAGAGAGAATAGGTCCATACTATACACAGACCCAGTGCGGTGCAGTGGAGAATGAGAAAATATGTTTCAAAGAGTTATAGCCAGGTTATTGTTCAGTCCATCAAAGCGCTCTACTCTTCCTCCAGTAAAACGCAAGTAGCATATTGGTTCTCTCTCACATGGATAGACGGCAGAATAGGTTCAATCCCGTTTCCTCCGCAAAGCCGTCGGAGCCCCGTGGTTCATACGGAATGTCGATCTCCATTCCAATCTCGGTCTCGAACCTATTCGCGTCTTTATTAAAAAGGCGACAACTCGATATTTCGCGAACGCGTCCAATCATAGAAATCCGCTAATCGTAGCCACCGCCAACTCTCACCGACCCTCCCGACACCATTACATCCCTTCTTTCGGATACAGATACCGCACACAGGATCAGACATAGACCTCGCCGGCGAGGTCAAAGAATCCCTTGCCCGCCGGCCGGTGCAGAGCACCACGGCGAGACACCTAGTATACGCCCTCCCCCATAGCGACTGCCCAAGCCGAGGCCGTTACTCCTTGAGGTGCCCTTGAGTGAGTTGCCCCCTAGTCCTTCTGGCTCGAGCGTAGCGGTTGTACGCTCGCGCTCTTGTCCGGTGAAGCTGTAAAGGCCCCGCGGCCAACAGCGTTGATCATTCACACACTACTATATAATAATAATAAGCCTTTTATTTCATGCAAAAAAGTAACATACAAAGTTTTTTTTTTTTGAAGGAAAATAAAAAAGTTTAAGTCTGGATAATAATATATAGTTTGTTTGCATGAACCTCTCCTCAAGTGAAGGTGAAGGCCTCCTCTAAAGAATACCATGTGTCTCTGTCTTGAGCTATTTGCGACCAGCAGGTACCAGCTATTTTTATCAACTCATCTTCCCATCTCGTGTGGGGTCTGCCTTTGAGGCGCTTGCCGATTGGACCCTTCCACGTTGTTACCCTGTTGGTCCATATCTCGTCCTTCAGTCTCGCTACGTGTCTAGCCCACTTTAATTTTAATTGTTAGCGTAATTTTTAGCGTAGGTTACAGCATCCGTCACTTTGGTGGGTTCACACTACTGTAACTGAACAATAATGTAAAGATCTCTTTGAGAACAGTAGGAGCCAGAGATTTATATTTATTTGTAAATTTTTGTTGCCTGTTATTTATTCGGAGTATGTCTACAAACACGAACCTACATACACAAATACCCAGACCGAGACCGATGTTCTTAGGATCACGCATTTTTTTTTCCTGTGCCACCGAAGCTGCCCGAATTGACCGGGTTGGCCTACCACCACTAAACCGAGTCGTCGTCAATTTATTTATGCTTAAAAAACATCGATCCAAAGATGTTAAAGACAGTATAGCCAACAATACATCCCAAAGAAAAACAAACACGCTATTATGTGCTCACAACAGATTTCCTAAAGCATTTAACCTCATTTTAAATAGCTGTTAATGCATGATCTTGTATGTTGACCTAATTCCACCCCACACGCCCCGTTTCCAAGAATTGACGTAACATTAACAATTCAACTGATGATTAAAGAGTTTATAAGTTTATTATTACACACGAGGAAAATATAAATCTGACACGTGTTATGGCAATATCTTTCACGTACATTATATCCCAATAGGTATAACAGATGATTAATGGATAACTGGTTGAGTTCCTTTGTTGAGTTCTCTAAGATTGACATATATATGGAGACAACACAAATTTTAAATCAGTTTTTAAAAATAGACAGTCTCATGAGGAAAATTTGGTATGTTTCATGATTTTTTCCTGCAACCTGGCGGAACTATGATGATATTTGTCGGCTTAGTCAATTAAATTGTGCCTTCTTTGAGCGTTGATGATGAGCACTACATAAATAGATATGATAATAATGTATGGTGTAATTGTTTCTCTCAAACAGTTCTAACTAAAAGTCGACCATAGAGATTTCTTGCTACTTCTTTTTCATGGCATGTCGCTTGTATTATATTTAGGCCAACACTTCAATCATGTATATCCACCGAAATCGCTCCAGCTTTTACCTCAAAGCACTATATAACCACACGTTGTCGTGGTCACCTGAGCGTGATACCTCATTTACCCCTCACATAAGTAGGTAACTCACGAATCGTGATCACAAGTCGCTTTGTTAACTTGGCCAACATCCGTCATTTGCTCATGACAATACAGGCTCCTTGAGTTATTGCCTTTGCATCCTGTTTAGGAAAATTAGAAAGCTAAAGTGTCTATGAAATGAATATAAGAAATAAAATCCTTGTGTGTAGTGTTTATATTTTTTTAAGTATTTAAATCGCGCTAAATTCGTATAGGGCGCCTTAAGACCTTACTTATAGTTTATACATACTGCATTTTTTTTATATATTTTTCTATCATCTTCATAAAAATAACAACTATCAACGGCCAAAACGATGTTTATTTAACCTTGGACAAGGCATTAGACAAAAATTAAATTAGCGTAATTTCACCATTCCCGCCCGCGTGTCGAGGTCGCGATGTTGGCAGCCCTGCCTTTATGTTGCATGTCATGTATTATGAGTTACAGTAACCAGAGGTCAGTGGCTGTGATTCCTTGTTATTGGACGATAATATCTTATTCAGTAAAACCAGCAACTAGGCCTAGAAACTTAAAATTTAAATCTTACGAAAAACGACGTGCGAAAACATTAAAAAATGTGGTCGTTTATTTTTTTAAGGCTACATTATCGTCACTCGAATGCGAAGGCCGTACTCCCTTCTTCCATATATTCCAATCTACGGTAAGCTGATGCCAGTTCTTTTATAAATGCGTCCAGCTCGTCTCTACACCTCGTTCTAGCCGACACTAGCGTTTCTCGCTAGGTGAAACTCATTATTTTTAAAATATCATAAAAAATATTGTCAAACATAAAACGCAAGCACAAACAACATAATTCTTTAAATCAAACGTGGTATTTACGCGCCGTAATTTTTATCTTTCCCAGTCTCTCCCAGCTGCCACTTATAAAAAGTTACCTTATATTGTGAATAAAAGGATAACTGGCATTTTGAAGACTCTACTAAAATGCTACCAACTTTAATAAAGATTCGCGCCTTTATTAAAAATGCGACAACCCGATATTTTGCGAACGCGTCCAATCATAGTAATCCGCTAATCGTAGCCGCCGCCGACTACAAACCTAACTCCCCTCCTATCAGCCGCTACCGCCGTACGCGGCATGTTCTCACCGACCCTCCCGATGCCCTTACATCGCTTCTTTCGGATACAGATACCGCACACAGGATCAGACACCGACCTCGCCGGCGAGGTCGAAGTATCCCTTGCCTGCCGGTGCAGAACACCACGGCGAGACACCTAGTATACGCCCTCCCCCATAGCGACTGCCCAAGCCGAGGCCGTTCCTCCTTGAGGGGCCCTTGAGCTAGTTGCCCCCTTGCCCTTCTGGCTCGAGCGTAGTGGTTCCACGTTCGCCCTCTTGTCCGGCGAAGCTGTAAAGGCCCCGCGGCCAACAGCGTAGATCATTCATACACACACACACTTTAATAAAGATAAGCTTAGAAAACAATGATTGTCTATTGACTGAAATGATAATTGACACAGTACCTAGTATTTCTTAACCATCGAAGAAAATTAATTGGTGGTAGATAGTCTTATTACTTGTTCAGATCCTTAGTCCGGAGAATACTGTTCGGTATAATGCCAAAAGGCATGTCTTCTATTAAATAGGGGCCTAACATTGTCGCCGGAATGTGGGTGTACACAAACCTCTGTCGTCCCGCTTCGGTAATACAGACTTGACAGTGTGCTATCATTATGTTTTACAGTAAGGTCCCACAAAAATATTAATGTTTTTTTTTGTAGTGCTAATAGGCAGTCACGGTTCGATCCTTTGCGTAGCGGGACTATGAGTCAATTGCGACAGAAGTGTTAATTCCGATACGGTATTTTTATTGTCTTGGTAATGTATGTCAATGTTTATTTAATCTTAAAATGCAATGGTCTTTGTCTAGCTGGTGGGTTCCGGTCGAAGAGATTTACTTGTGGTATAGGTACTCAAAATTGTGTTTAATTAAAAAGTTATGTTTGACGTTAATTTCGAGCATAATTATAGCATTGTTTTCCTTCCGCGTGTTGTTAGTTTATTAGTAATGCATATAATGTGAGTTCAGTTTTTTGTGATAGGCTAATTTCCTATTATAAAATAATATACATGAATTATATTAAATTATAATTTAAGTATGATATATGTACTCTTCATGTAAGGCAGGGCGTAGAGGGATTATAAAATTGTATCATCTTAACATCTCCTTATGTTCCACATACACACTTTGAACCTTTGAATATTTCAAGCCAGTAGTATAATAATGTACTACGAAAAATAACGGAATAAAAAAAGTAACTAAAATATTACTTAACCAATCCCAAAAAGCTATATATATGGCATAACCTGTGGTATTTTTTTAGATAAACATAAAGGCCAAAGTCGAATTCAAAAAGGTTTATAAAACAGCGTACAATTAATTATGGAGTTAATTTATAGTATCAAATTACTTACTTACGTGGGTGTACTCAGTACACCTCTGCCACCCCCTCTGGGGAATATAGGCATGACGGTGTTTTTTTTTTGTTTTATACTTAAAGTAATTTGCTTCGAAATGTGGACATATTATTTATTAAATTATAAAATAGTATATATAGGCGTGACGGTGTGTGTTTATAAAATAGTGCTACCATAAAGGCGTTCCATTCATAAAGTTCAAAGCGTCAAGCTGAAGCAACAAGTCACTCTGTTGTCTATGATTACAATGGCGTCCCATTTCCCTCACTCAGCACACGTGGCTTTCACGGAAACATCTGATATACCTAATATAATTTTTCTTCATCTCTAAGTATTGATATGACAACAATAAATATTAATATATTTAAATATAGTGTGCAACGTTTATTTGAAGATCTGAAAGTAGATTGTTTTAATTTGGTTAACGAATCGATTTACACTATTTTCATATTTTTTTCAATAATAATATTAGCTAAGATGAATGTTACTCATTTCAATAGCACCTCAGTCTGTTGTATTAAATAAGTACCTAATGTTTAGACCATATGCGGGGGCTATACTTTTTAAGAAACGAAAAAAAGACTCTATATCTTGGAGTTTGATTATATTAAATTTGAAACACAATATGATCGGAGTGACCAAGTACTTGAGTTATTAACGAAAAAAAATGGCATATGGCAACTGCAAAGGATGTGTAGAAATATGACTAAATAAAAAATAAGTTTCACCATAGCGTGGGCAATTCGATATCATTTTCTCAAAGATAACCAAATTGTTCCGGACAGAAGTTGAATACTTTACAGCAATAACAATTAACAAAAGTATAATCCATTCACAATAACACCCTTGAATAAATCTGTTTAAGGTTGGGTTACGTTTAACGCGAAACAGTTGTCAAAAACAACCAAACCGATAGTTCAAGGCGATTGACAATGCATAAAATAACACTGCACAATACTTTTAGTCTTTTAGTGCTAATAAATAACTTGAACATGTCTTTGAGATGTCAAAAAAGAGTTAACGACGAAATAAAACCATATAGAATGAAGAAATAGGCAGTCATTATGTGAAACTCTCAACATACGAGGTGATCTATGGCTTTCAATATTTAACTAATAGATTTGCCTAATGTCAGTAGTATTTTGATTAATACCATTAGAATTTTGACATGTATTTACCACACATGTCATAATTCTACTGGTAGTAGACAAATTTTGAACAAAGAAGATCTTTGTATGATTTTCATACAAAGATCTTTTGGCCCGCGGCCAAAATCGATACTAACGCTGTCAATAAAGTGAAATGTCAATTCATGACAGTCGCAGAGTTGCCATTTGCTTTGAAATTTACCCAAGTCCTTTTTTTTAATTAGTTACCGTGCGGACCCACGTGTTGAAATATTTCCCTGGGAATATTTTACTAAATGATAACCTTAATTTTCTACAAACGCCCCCGTGTCAATGTAATCCACAGGCCTAAAGATTCTTGTCCCACTCACTATATTATGGTTTGCAATCCAGACCAATACTATTAATTTAAATGTTAATGTCTTATCGATTGTTAAATGTTTTGTACGTAAAATAAATGATAAAATATTAGATCATACCACAGACAACGGATTATATAAAACTTAAATTAAAAATTTTAATGTTTCTATCCATAAAACTATTCACCTATTCAGCAGCTAGTCATTGTTAAGTACTTAATTCGTGGCCATATTACAATAAAAAACTGAGAGAAAACATGTGTTTTCTTTTCTCGTACATGTGTACGATCACGTTTGAGTCGACGAGTGTACATTAAAAGTTAATTATTTAGATAAAGCGTTGCAGAACTGCGGAAGAGTATAGCCAACCGTGACCGCTTTAGGATTTACGTCACTTTCCGCCTTACATGACTGATGCATGTTTGTCATGCTGTTAGATCATTTTCTTGTCTATGATTTTATACTTAATCTGTGGTCTGATGACATTTTTATTTTTTATTTCAAGTTAACAAAATTACAAAAATACACTGTTTAATACGTTCATGAATGCCAAGCAATGTGTTATTGATATTTTCCTATAAAAATCTCAATTGCTATTGACTTAAGTCTAGACTATAGTGATTAACCAGAGTCTGGAATTGTGCCCAACAAGGAATGGTGCCCGGTATGATAACAATAACTTCTTCCCCTATTAAATTAGGACCTAACAACATCGACGACATGTGTGTGTATGTGTGTGTGTGTATAACGTACGCCTCTGCTACTCTCGCTTGGGGAATCTAGATGTGACGGTATTTATTTTTTACCAAGTACAATAGTTTTTTAAGCGTCTGTCATTTCTTGACAGCCAAAAACATCATGATGTAACTTCGTGTTCTAACTAACCAGTTTTTGAATGGCAAGCTGTCTAACAACTGACATACTAGGTCAGTGTAGTGGACTAAATCTATCACGTTTTAATATAACGCCCTTGTCAAAAGCGTGAAATAATATTCCACATCGGGTTGAAACAAAAAGAAACGCTAACTAAAAGACAGATTGTTTAGAAATAAAGTTCGAAAACACTCTGTCTTATCGAGAAAAATTTTAGGACCACAGAAGTGAAATATTACATGATTCCGTTGTGTCTGCTGTCGCTGCTTTATCATATAAGCAAAGATTGAAAAAATAGACACAGACTCAGATTATTGCTGTAAAAATACTTTTGAATGAATCGTAATACCTTAAAAGTATAGTTGAATTAAATTATTTTTGAAAGACGTTTCCCAGTTGCATATACTGCAAAATACTAACTATAGCCATTGCATTAGTCCGCATAGAACTGATGCATTTTAAGATAGATTTCACACATGTGTAGCGACAAACTCATGCGGCTATACGACTTCAAATATCTTATTTATATCTATTTCTATGGTTAGGACTCAGCTACTAAAATCGGAAACCATTAGTTAACAATGATAGGAATAGACAACCCAGTAATGTTACGGGCAAAGATATTTGCCCAATCTATTGCAAGTTTTCATTTTATCAAGTCCTGATGATAAATTGACAGCTGTGATTAACTGCTATTTTACTATGCCTAATAAAAAGATTAGCCTCATAACCCGCTTTGTAAAAAAATAATTTTATTAACGCCTACATAATTAAAAAGCTCGGTAACGGTAAATAGAACTTGATAAATATTGATGCGTAGATATGAAAAGAGGTTGCAATCGCATAATGGTTTAAAACAAAATAAAAAAACACTCCCACGCCCCTGATCTATGGTAAGCAATCAGGCAACATGATAAAAATAACTGTCATATCGGATTTTTTAAACTAAACCCTATTTCAAAGGTATAGAATTTAAAGTATATATTTACTTGCATTGATTGTCAATGAGGCGGAAGCGCGGGAAAACTGGAGTCATTTTCTCGCGCTTTTTACCTTAACCTTCGGTGAAATTTAAATTAGATTTAAAGATTTAGCTCAACACCTAAGGACTTACTGAAGATTTGATTATTTTTATATAGCTTCTAAGTTAGTATAGATCTTTAAAATTCTCAAATTAATTATCTCTTACTACAGCAATACGCAACCACTAAAGATTACTAATATGTATTTACTGATGACTTGTGTATTTACTTATATGTATTTATTGAAGAAAAATCATTAAAATGTTTCTTTACGTCCATCCAGGAGGGTGACCTTCTTTTTTTATAGAGTAGTGTATTATAATTGTAATATTTCATTTCATTATTAGGTATATCAAGTTGATAGTCATTCAAAAACAAAACACACGGATGCGTTCCAAAATAAAATTCAAAATGTCAAACGTTGAATTCCATTTTCAAATCGTGACTTAAGCAAAGACCGCGCCTCGTCTGGTACGATTGTGTACAGTATTGAAACTTAACATTATAAAATTAAAGTTCATTTCACATTAATAACTTAGCGAAGTGACATCACAGTTCACTCGTATGACATAGGTTCAAGGGACCACTCCTTTGTAACTGCCAAGTTTTTTTATTAGGCTAACAACATGGCTACATACTCTTTTATTTGGAAGTCCGATGGAATGTTGTGCGAGGCACAAGGGGGTTTCAGGTCTGGAAGAGGATGTTCGGATCAAGTCTTCTCACTCCGCAACATCGTAGAGAAGCATCTGGCAGTGGGCCGGAAGGTTTTCTGCGGTTTTGTAGATCTGGAGAAGGCATTTGACAGAGTTGTGCCAAAGAGACTTTGGGACATTTTGCCAGAGTGTGGTATAGATGGCACTCTGTTGCGAGCCGTCCAGTCCACTTATATGGACTGCAAGGCATGCGTACGGGTGGGTGGTAACAGGTCACCCTGGTTTGACGTTAAAATCGGCGTCAAGCAGGGTTGCGTGTTGTCCGCTAGACTGTTTATAATATATCTGGACAAAAGTCTCCAAAGACTGAAAGCGATGAATGAAGGTGTACAAATGGGTGACTTAGTGGTAAACCATCTACTTTATGCAGATGACGCGGTTTTAATAGCGCCAACAGCCACTGATCTGCAAACACTAGTCACAGTTATGAAAGACAACTGCATGATCAATGGCTTACACTTGAATGTGAAGAAAACCAAGATTATGGTTTTTGAAAGAGAAGAAACCACAACGAATGTAAGGATTGTGGTTGGTAACGATGTGCTGGAGCAAGTGAATGAGTTTGTATATCTTGGATGCGCCTTCAGTAAGGATGGGAAATACACCGCTGACATAGAGAGAAGAGTGAGTGCAGGGAACAGAGTGAATGGTGCGATGGGAAAGCTACTCGGGAGCCGGCACTTAAGCCATAAGGCGCAGTTCTTGTCCCAACGCTGTTATATGGTAGCGAGAGCTGGGTATGTAAGAAGGAGAATGAAAGTAGGATAAATGCGGTAGAAATGCGAGCTCTGCGGAAGATGTGCGGAGTGAAGCTGACCGACCGCATTAGCAACAGCATAGTAAGACAGCGAGTAGGTATGAAAGATAGTATCGGTGTAAAGATGAGAAAGGGCATGCTCCGTTGGTTCGGGCATATAGAAAGAATGCCAGAGGAAAGAATGACAAAACAGATATACAATGTGAAAGTGGAAGGATGCAGGTACCGGGGAAGACCTAGACTATCTTACCACGACCAAATAAACCGAGTCTTATCTGATGGAAAAGTCAAGAGTCTCCGTAACCGGCGAGCGTGTATGAGACAAACTATGAGAGTCGAGGAAGCCAGAGAGGTATGTAAGGAAAGAACCTGTTGGAACTCTGTACTCTCTGCCTACCCCGCAAGGGATCTGGCGTGAGGTTATAGATAGATAGATAGATTGAAGATATTCAAACGAGAAGTTAAACAAACTTTACGTAATTCATGTCAGTGAATCCGAAGATTTTTGCGGAAATAAACATTCTAAAGTAAGAAGGCTAACTCTAAATTTCTATGTCGTCTAGTAATCATTTTAGTCTCAATATTAGTAAGAACCGTTGTTGTCCCACTGCTTGGCAAAATTCTCTCTCTCTCCCTCTACTTTTTAACTCTCCTCTGTTAGTTATTAGTTTTCTCAGGGTAGCCTCTCAAAATTGTGTCTAGTAATTTAGTATGAAACATACTTTTATTAAACTACGTAATAAATTAAGAGTTTTAAGAGGTCACTTTTTTATTAGAACAGTATTCTAATGTAATCATAACCAATAATATATAGGATAATAAAACGTTCAATTTTCAAATTAATGTCAAACGATATCCACTAATAACGTTTTTTTTCCAAATCTTATAAAGTCCTCAATGTTTATGATCTAACACAAATATCAAAGGAGAAAACCCTGCTAAATTATAATAAACAAGTTTTATGGAATGTAGTTCTTATGCCTAATTGAATAAAACCGTTTTTTGAACTATGCGCCCGGTTGTTAGGTCAATGATAGGCAAACGGTAACCAGACGGTGATTCAAGGTCTATTTACGGCCACGCTAATAGTAATGAATATTTGAGTAAACGCCCTGAAAGATGTTATGTTTCAAATACAGACTTAATATAAGATCGTAGTTCTAAACACTATGGTCCTCAAAGAAAAGGGGTAAGGTACAGAGCGTTTAGAACGATACCTTTGAAGGTAGCGTAACGCTAGCGACTAATCGTGCTGTCACGTTCGTGTTTATTTAGCAAATTTGTAGTCTGACAAGGATGGCATATCAACTCGCCAGCGTCAACTCGCTAACGTCAATGTCTTCATGTTAAACTCACTAGTCTTGTGGCATGACTACTTTAATGACATATTACAGCTGGCAATCAAACTCCTGGGTTCTGTCCGAAATTGTGCTCGGTGTAATTGCATTAGGCTGTCCACATCAGGACTTATTAATCAAAGGCAGTGCAGGCGGAAAAGTGAAGTGCAGGCGTGACGGCGTGTTTCATTTTTTTTATGCAAAAATTTGTCAGTTGGCCACTTAAACCACACTAATCTTCAAACGTTTCAATCTGAGACCAGTCGTTAAGTAGAGTAGTTTTCGTGTTGACAAAATCAATAATGCCTGAATATATTAGGAATAAAAATAGCACCACAATAAATTGTCAGTCCCTCAAAACACACAGCTTGGCTTGTACCTTTATATATCTCAAATCACAAACCGACCATATGTGTTTAATTGTTACAATATCAGTTCTAAACCAGTCACACATGTCCCCTCTACATGTGCATTTCATTCATTCTAATTGGTTAATTGATATGGCGATGTGGTGTAACAGGGTCCAAACTTTGTCATGGGGATCATCAGGTGACTGTTAAACAAATGTTAAACTTTCTGAAATTTAAATTCTAAATCAAGACATTTTGGTTTAGATATACGCGCGTGTAGAACGTTCAATGTCATAATATCAGCCTATACTGCCCACCGCTGGGCAAAGGCCTTCTCTCACAAATCGAGGTGAGAGAGATTAGGTCATACTCCACCACGCGGACCCAGTGCGGATTGTTGGAGTGCGTTCAATGTTATCACCGCTAAAATGAACTTAGATTTGTTAAATACCAGCGCTACTAAAATTAGAAATTTATTGGCTAAAGCATTCTTTTCCTAACTCTACTAATCTTATAAATGTTATCACCTCATCATCCAATAATTGCGCTCTATTACACAAAGCATGAACAAATTTATAGTAATATGCTATGAATGTAACACTGGATGCCGACTAGCTGTTGTTTTTTTTCTCTTATTCTTTCTCCTACCTAAAATTGACAAAAATATTTTTATACAACTTACTGGCCCATAGAATATATTACCTTACAGGCTAACATACATATAATAATATATTAAACTTACAACCTAAGTAACATGTGATTTCCGCGACATGTTGCGCTGTGCAGGGGGTCTCCCACGAAATCACCCGAAGACAACACCCTTCGGCCAGAACTCCTCGCTCATGAAGTTCTCCAGCTTGACAGTGGGAACTAGCACCACCAACGAAATAAACGCCGTATTGTTCTGCGAGTTCAGCTTCTCGACCCTGAGACTGTACATGGTCTCTCCACAATGTCATCAGCTTTGGTGATGTAATGTAACCGTGACACGTACAGCAGCGTGGTAGGTTCTGCTGAACTGAGGAGCATTCCATCATCGACCAGCGCGTACCCACACCGGTTTTATCGAGGAGGCTTCTTCTTCCTTTCCACCTTTTCCATTATATCCATATAAATCATGCAGTATTAATAAAATGTATTTTTATTAATCTTAGTCACACTTGCAGTGCGACGTCGCAGATTATTACGACTGGCAACATATTGCTGTAACTATACATGGAGATCTGAAATAGCAACCCTTTGAACTCACACTAAAATGGTTTTATCGTCTATTGCTATATGTAAATAAGCTTGGATTAGATCCAAAGTATAGTATTGATATTATTTTTTGGCATCAAAGTGCTCAGTTTCGTGCGCTTTGCCAATTTATACTTTTACGTTGGAAAATTAAAAACTTTTTGTCTGGTTTAAGATAATCTTATTACGCATAAAAGACGGATATAGGAAAGAAAGATTGAATTAAGAAAAATGGCATGCCGCTGCTGAAAAGTAGAAATGAAAATGTTCAGTGGAATATTCCAGTTTATACCACCCGTTACACTTAGCTCTACTAGTTGTCAGGGCGCCTAAATTTAATTTAAAAATACCTAAGTCCGTCATTCAACCAATTTTTTTTGGAGATTTTAGAGCTTCCTACCGTGTCAAAAGAAAAGAGAGCAGGGTGTTTGTGTGCTCAGAATAGGTATATGTGGGATAGGGAGGAAAGCTTATGCCCAGCAGAGGGAATGAACTGGAAATGATTATAACGATGAAAGTCTTCCTTCAACAGAGGACTGAGGATATTCATTTTTTTTTCCACTGCGAAAAAGAATAATGGGGTACGAAAGTAAGCTTGTTGCTAAGCAGTCTAACTGCTTAGTTTGCAAACGTGGGCATAGCTTCCCACATTTCACACAAACTACTTAAACATTTATTCCCGTGCGGTTCCCAGAACACTTGCAGCTCACTGAATATTTATACGAGCTTCCCTTCGTTACAAATAATATTAAACTTTACAGCATATAAGGTAGAGTTGAAATTGTACAAAAGTAAGACTTCGATTGTTAGTTCAGCTTGAAACAAAAATGTTGAGCTGCTTCTTAATTTTTTTAACAGAGTTCAACAACGGACGAGGTTTTCAATTCGTCTGTATTTTTTTAGGCTGGATTTGGTAAAGAATTCATGTTATATGGGTTACAATTTGAGGAAATATTTTAAAAACAATACAGTTTACGTTATGTTGCATGGTTTACGTTCCTAAATATGTACTAATTTCGCCTGTTGATTTAATTGCATTACTCGATACAAGGAAAAGGCGAAATTTGTATCTCCTCTCTTTGATTTGCTCTGATTTAGATGCTATTATGTTAATAAAAACAAACAAATGAACACTGTCATACCTACATTGTCTCTTCCCCTCTCTCATTTTTTTTTCATATAAAATCAAAGAATCCCGATGATATTATGTTTTGTATACCTTGCGAACGTGAAACTACTGGGATGCGGACCCAGTGGAGTGGGAGCTAATCTCTCAGAACTCGATGTGTGGCAAATCCTTTGCCCACCAGTAGGACAGTAAAGGACTAATTTAGTTATTTGTATTCGACGTTTCTCTAGATACTTCTTCATAGTTATTATGTTAGCAGTACAATTGTGTAAGTACTTTTGTGAAAAAGTAATTAAGTGGTTTTATTTGTTACCATAATTGCAAATCGAGAAGAGTATTCGAATTTTGTGTTCCTTGAATCGAGAAATGCAATTGCTAGAAGCTTTTTAACTTTAACTAGCGAATGAGCGTGCGAAATTGTTTAAACGTACTAACGATACATGACAAAAAGATTGAGGGAACCGTTTATTGAAATTAGTTACTTCAATTACCTTTTTTGTTGGTCTAGTTTTGCGTGGTGCTGTACAACTAGAATGATAAGACAAGAGGAGACCTTATGATGATCATGGGGTTCTGTGTGCGAATCGTAGGTCTGACAGTATTACTGGGGTTTTTCTTTTGAAAAACTCTCAGTAGCGGTCGAGGGTTGCGAATTAAGCCTGTTACAATGTCAATTGGATGAGAGTAGCCAAAGATCGTACTCAGGAGTCGTGCAATTAGAGAGGTTTATGTCCAGCAGTGGACAGCTATAGGCTAGTGATGATGATGAGTGGCAATAGGCTTGGACTTTACGATGTTGAGATTTAACATCGTTAGCAAAGAGTGCATCTACGCAACACACCTTTGCAACGTAGCATATGAAATGCCACAAATGCATTAGGATATTGACATACATTAGAATCGCAATTCTCGTATGCACCGATAAATAGGTAAATCAATGTGGTTCAAATGAATTTGTTAGCTAGTTAACAAGCCTTTTCACCGTAGGTAGCAAAACGGATTTTAATATTTGAAGGTTCACTCCCAACAAATGCCTAGTTAGTTTAAATTATTACTCGGCGTAACTCGTAAAAACTGTCTTTATTGCCTTTTTAAATTAAAATCTGCGTGAAATAATAGCATCCGAAGATTAAATGCATTCATAGTTTTGAAAATAAAGTGTGCAGTAAAAAGTTTGATTAACCCGATAAATAGTCTTCAATAGACTATACTTTCGTTTCGTAATATATTTTTTCATTAAAAATATCGCACGAATAATGTAGTTTTATTTTTGTGTATGAGTAAGCTCTAAGTTCCTAGGATACATGTGTGACTGACAGTTCTTTTAGTCTTTTCAAGAACTTCAGAAATAAATGAATATTCAAAATATATACAATTCACAATAGTAATTTATTTTCGAGTACCCATTCAAGCTATACCTCTAGCCATATTTTATATAGAGTTAATAATCTCAAATTAAGTGTAGCTTTAAAATGAAAATTTTCAGCAGTTTTTAAACGTCATTTTATTTTTGTTGTATAGTCAAATTATATTTATAAAGGCATAGATAAAATTGTATACTTTAGACGCAACAGAAAATAGAATAGAATAACTCAATGCCTGCTGAGATAAAAAATATAGTAGCATCTATAATAGGGCAATACGTGAACTTCGATTAGGTAATTGCTTTAGTTAAACGCTACAAATAAAAAAGTTTATCTGTCAACAATGTCAACATGGCTGCGTCTTCATGTCACGCAAAGCACGGGCGGTAAACGGAACGCAAATCGTTGGCGCCATGAAAATCGTGCGTTCGCAATTTACATTTTAAGTTTCCCATCGATGTTACGACATGGAATGTGTGTCCGTATTGTTGCACAAACTATAGTATCGTTTGATAAATTTGAAATGTTTTTAATTAGTGATGCTCCGATAGTAATCTGTCAAACAACTCTTACACAATAATGTGTCAGACATCTTTTCTGGAAATTTACATACCAGCCGCTACAGGCTATAGAATATCAAGTTCTTAGATTTACGCGAATATTACACAGGAAAATTAAACTACATTTCGGATTTTCTCGCGGGTTTATTTTTGATTTTTAAGTGCCCGACGTTTCGAGTGCTTTGCAGCACCCATGGTCACGGGAGGGACCCTCCCGTGACCATGGGTTTTATTTCATATAGAATATCAAGACAATCGTAATTTTTTAAACATATTTTTAATAAAACAAGGCTATTCGATGCATATGCCTCTTAGGGCTATGTCAAGATGTAGCCAGAGATAAGTGCACCTACATTTTTATATTAAAATATTTGTGGAATAGCTATCGAAGAGTAGAATCTCTTACTAAAGGCATTTTATGCCTAAAAGCCCATTTAACAACTAGGTAATACCACTAAACTACTTTGTTCCTTTTCTTTATTGAATTTGTCCATTTAATACTTTATAATACGTATAGTACTACTGTGTTCTGCGAAGTGGATATAAAGCTTCTTTATACAGTAACGGTCTTCTTTCTCCTTATAGAATTTGTAACTACCAATTACCTTCCCACGCCGTGTAACAGAGGAAGCGTAATTTAAAAATAACAAGCTTGTCATTACAGTTTAAGATCGATCAAGTTGCATTTGAGTCTTACTTCAAATACTTTTAGGTTTGATTTTTCAATAACTTTTGACAATTATAAGTTTACATCCACATTACTTTTCAAAATGGCTGACGTCCGTTAATATTCTGCTCATAAAAAACAGTTATCATAGACATCCTTTATACATAACAGTGTTATAGATTCTACTTATTTGTATTATAAATATTAAGCATAAGCATAACTTTAAGTCAAATGGAGATTGGCTCAAAATGCTCACCTGGACTCACCCAGGACCCGATTTTGCCCCAACTTATACTAATCAGAAATAAGATTCCAATGCCTGTATCAGGGTTGAAAACACAAGCTACACATAAACGTCAACTGACATTCAGACGCAATGTTGGGCATTATTGAATTATTTTTTTAGTTATAGGATCATCATCAGCCCGTATCAGTCCACTGCTGGACATAGGCCTCTCCCAAGGCACGCCACCGAGCCCGATCCTCGGTTCTTTACCTCCAACCGCTGCCAGCCACCCTCCGTATATCATCGCTCCATCTAGCTGCAGGGCGTCCCACACTACGTTTGCCAAGCCGCGGTCTCCACTCGAGAACACGTCTACCCCAGCAGTTATCGGTCCTTCGGCAAATATGGCCAGCCCACTGCCACTTCAGCGTGCTGATCCTGTGAGCTATGTCGATGAACTTGGTTCTCTGTCAGATCACCTCATTCCGGATTCGATCTTTCAGAGAAACTCCGAGCATAGCTCTCTCTATAGCCCGCTGAGCAACTTTCATTTGGTGGACTAGTCTCACCGTAAGTGTCCATGTCTCGGCTCCTTATGTCATGACAGGTACCGCACTGATCAAAGACTTTTCTTCAAACTTTGAGGTATTGGCGACGAGAAGACTTGACGAAGTTTCCCAAACGCTGCCCAGCCCAGCTGTATCCTCCTGCGGACCTCTCTCTCAAAGTTGTTTCTGTTTCTCTCAAAGGTCTGTCTATAGGATCAATCAATTGAATATATTATTGCAATTAAATTAATTCCGCTAAGGTCCGGAATAACAATGACATTTGGACGTCAAACGCTCCAGTCCCTCCTGTGACAATGGGTGCTATAGAACACTCGACCCTCGCGTCGGGAAAAATTAAACCACGATAAAATCCGAAATATTTTGTTTTCTAATTAATGTTTTCACTATTAATTTTTGTCGAACTCTGATCAGACGTCATCAGAAACGAATGACGCAGGACAAAATCATAAAAGGCGAAAGTAACGATTTGTAGCGAAGCTTTGCTATGTACTCCTTTCATAAGCCTTTCATGGATGACCGAATGAAACGCAATTTCATCGTTTAGTATAAGTTTTTCCCATTAATATAATGATCAGAAACGTAACGTGTGACTTACATAACGTTATTAAAAACAAACATAATCAAAATTACGTTATTTAAAAAGAAATGGCGTAAAATGTAGAGCAACTTTTTGCTTTTAGGTTAATTTTTTGCGAGTCATATTATAAGTAACTTTTGCTGAAAGTGGACTCAAAATAATATTGCAACAATGAAATTATTAAGTACGTAACGAGATTTGAAAGTTTAATCGATGTTATTATACAAAACATCCGCGCAACTGGAGCTGAAATACTTCTAGTAATAATATGAGTAGAAATCTTCAAAGATCAAAGATAGCCTAGATATTTGAACGTTCGCTTATAATCATGATTTTAAACTCCGGTTAATACCAAATACCTCAGTTTATTTTGAAATCTAGCTATCTATATTATCACGACAGATCCCTTTCTGATCACCAGGGATAGATAGAGAGCACAGAATTCGAACAGGTTCTTTCCTTACAGACCTTTGTCTCATACTCGTTCACCGGTTACGGAAACTCTTTACTTGCCCTTCAGACAAGACATGGTCTATTCGGTCGTAGTAAGATAGCCTAGGAAGGAAGACCACTTTCGCTTTGTATATGTATATTTTGAAATATATGTGCAATGAGCAAGAAAATATTGTAAAGTAGGCTCTATATTGAAGAGAATTTTTCTTTACGATAGATATAAAATATATCTATATATATTACCTAAGCAGAAGTGGCCAATGTGTACTTTACACACTAACATATTGCCGACGAATACAGCGAACCTATTGCCATTTTACGGGACACAATTCCAAACTCTAGACTGCTAAGAATCTTTAGAGAGAAAACAACTTTTTAGGTGCATCATAATGCACTCTTTATATTTTTAATAACTTTTTAAACACCGTGACCAAGACAATTGTTACGGTTGAGTCATAGACGAGAGCGTTGCCCCCGACTCCCGCGCAGCCAACATGGCGGCTAGGGATGACTTCCGGCAAACTGAACACTTTATTATTGTTTATTTATTTATCTCAGCTCTGTTTCAACACTTATGATTTACAACAGACGTTATTAATTTTTTTTTATAGACCGTTATGTAAATTGGAGTGAAAATATGAAAGGCGTGTTTCTTTGGTTTTATGTAACATATAGTTGATATGTCAAAAGAAAAATTTATTAAATAAATTGCTGATGTAGACCACCAGCTAAAAGGCTGAAATGGAGCTGGACCGGACACGTCTGCCGTCTGCCACACAGTGGGTCCTATCTGGCGGAAAACAACTACGAGACAGGCCTAGAAAGAGATGGCGAGACGACTAGACTCCTATCATAAGAATTGCATCAGCTTGCACTAGACCGGGATAAGAGGTAGAAGAGAGGAGATACCATCGCTATGCAGTGGCATAGTATAGGATTTTCATAATAATAAAGCAAAAATGGAAGGCTAATGGTACCGGATGGGATATAGTGAGACTATTTAAGTATCACAAGATAGATCACCATAGTATGAAACCGAGTAGGTATGAAAGACAGTATCGGTGTAAAGATGAGAAAGGGTATGCTCCGTTGGTTAGGGCATATAGAAAGAATGTCAGAAGAAAGATTGACAAAACAGATATACAATGCGAAAGTGGAAGGATGGTACCGAGGATGTCCTAGACTAATTTACCATGACCACATCGACCGAGTCTGAAGGACAAGTCAAGAGTATCCGTAACCGGCGAGGGTGTATGAGACAAAGTATGAGAGTGGAGGAAGCCAGAGAGGTACTCGTATATAGACTCCGAAAGACCATGTTGGAACTCTCAGCCTACCGCGCAAGGGATCTAGCGGATGATAATATTATATGTTCAACCCAATTGCTTTTGATCTAACTGATCGCAGTTTTTTTATCAGAACATATCGATGGTTAAGATTTGGTCAAGAATCTACTAAGATTTCAACGTATGTTATCAATTCACTTATTGGTTACAAAGGCGCGCAATAGTGTTCGGAATTATTCAATCAATGTTTTAATTGTAGGTTTATTAAATTGAAATGTCAATTGTAATTAATCCCCCTAAGGTACTCCTGAATAACAAAGACTTATGGACGTCAAACACCTCAGTTTCTCCTGTGACCATGGGTGCTGTAGAGCACTCGAAATATCGGGAACTTAGTCACTATCACACCTGACAAATCGCGTCCCACGCGGGTCAGCTGGTTAAACTTCATATTATTAAATTCATTCTTTCCTCAACTGAACCCGCGTAGGTCAAGATGGAAAAATTTAAAATAAATTACTTTTTGCTTTCATCAACTCATCCCACCTTAGTTTTCGTCCAAAGAGTACAGTCAGGTGAAAACACTGTAAAAAAAAGTTTGTACTTATGGCAAGAAAATTTGAACAAAACTGTAACTAGCTTTTGCCCCACTAGCCATTACTTATGTTAGCTTAACCTAAGATAGCTCTGCTTAGTTCGGGTGGGTGGGCCACCTACTCTGTGTCGAATTGAGTCTCCTTGAGTTAATTAATTCCACTTGTTATTCTTTATTCATGAGCCATTGCAATGATTGTTGCATTAAAAACTGTTGTGTTGTTTTATAATTAATGTTTTATTCAACCTTGAATAGTGACTCAAGAACGAATGGAATTTAAGGAACTTTATTATTCTAAGGTAGGGATTCCCAAACTATCTTGGGCAAGAGACCCCATTTACAAAATGAACTGATACCTTAGACCCCCATAGCGAAATTACTTTAAAAATCCTATCTCTAGTCTTTTCCCTATTGATACAAAATACTTACCAATTTAAAAACTTTGCGGTTGGTTAAGTGAGTAAACTTGACATCATTTTCTCATCAAAGTTTAACAAAGTAAATAGACAATATATATATATATATATATATATATATATATATATATATATATATATATATATATATATATCACCACGCCAGATCCCTTGCGGTAATTCAGTAAATATCAATTGTAATTAATAATTATTAATATAAATTACGTAAAAATACTTAAAGAGTTAATCATTTAAAAAAAAAACATGAAAATCGCAAAGTAAGAATAAAAAAAAATCAGTGTGATGGATAAACCTGGTGACTTTCTACCAATCTAGTTCAATCCGGTTCAATATTGGTGAGTTAGAGCCTTAAATCTCCGCATTCGTTGTTTTTCAAACGGTTTCTTTGTTTTGTCTAAATTTTTGTAACTACACATGCCTTTTTCGAGTAGAATGATAATAGAAAAGCCATATGGTATTTTTCAGCAATGTTCTACAATGCAGGATACTGTATTTCAATGTTGCGTTGCAACCAGAACTTCTGATAGCCTTGGTTAAACTACTGCTTAAGCTCCTCGACTGTGCTGATGGTAATCAACTCTTCTTGCACTATCACATTATTAGGGGTCGATTTTTAAACCTCGTAGACCCGCAAAATCAGTTTTCGTTTATGTTGACCCCTGGGAAACCCCTTAGGGTCGATATCAAACTCTTGGGGTCGATATCGACCACTTTGAGAATTCCTGGTCTAAGACATCCACAGCAAGACAAATGCTCGCCGCAAAGACAGTCTCGACGACCGGTTTTATGTTGGACGCACCAAACTCAAATAATTTGTTTTGTATAAACCCTGGGCGCCCCTTACAATTCACATTTTTTTTCAAATCTAACTATAAATCTATCACCGGATCGGAACTCAGCCTCCACTGAGAAGATCCGTCGACAAAAATTCAGCGGTATTGACTTTTTTTTATTTAATTCTTTCTCTTTTCTACCAGGGTTCTTCATGCAAGTGGGCTTAAGTAGCTAAGAACCCATCAGATTTAACTCTTACGAATTTCAACGATTCGCGTTACAGATCACAGACGGGGAATGCGCGCCATGTGTGGTGTGACTCAATTTTACGAAATGTTGATGTTTTTGCTCGCTCTTTGTAAGTTTGACAAATGTATGCAACTTGAAACCATCTTCTTCCTGGCACAAGAAGATTAGAATATTTACTTTTTTAGATGCACAAGAGGTAACTAACATACGCGCAAGATCTGAAAGAAATTTGTTCCATATCGACACATCTGTATCGATTTCAACTATTCTTACAATGGGCAGGGTATTTTTTTTAAATTAAGTTTTTATGTATTTACAATACATACAACGCTAGACCATTTTTTTTAAATAGGTACCTAATTTTGCCGAATAGGAATATAGGCGTGAGGGTGGTAATTTGTTTAGGTCGGTACCATGTGTTACATATAACAATCATAATTCACATACACACACTCATAGTAACACTGAAGCGAGATTCCGATCTAGGTCTCGAACCTATTCGCGCCTTTATTAAAAAGGCGTCAACACGTCACTTCGCGAACGCATCTTCCCATGCGAATCCGTTAATCGTAGCCACCGCCGACTACGACCTCCCTCGCGACCCCTGCCGCTACCGCCGGCCGAGACATGTTCTCACCGACCCCCCCGATGCTTTGTCATCCCTTCTTTCCGCTCAGAATACGAGCGACGCCGTAGACGCAGACGCAGTAGTAGATCCCCTCCCATAGCCGGCGGTCGACCGGTGCGCTTAGTAGTGCACCGGTCCCCCTACAGCGACTGTCCCAACCGAGGGCGCCTCTCCGAGGCGCCCTCGAGTATGTCGCCTCTTGCCCTTCTGGCTGGCTGGAGCGTAGTGGTTGCACGCTCGCCTTTAAAATCCGGTGAAGCTGTAGAGGCCTCGAGGCCAACAGCGTAGATCATTCACACACACACACACTGAAGCGAGGGTGGTCTGTAAGAAAAGTACCTGTTGGAACTCTGTACTCTCTGCCTACCCCGCAAGGCAACTGACGTGATGACATAGACAAAGAATTTCTTAAATTCTAAAACATTTCAGATTTACAACTAACTTTTACGGAATGCAAGCTTGAATCATGAGTCAGTGTACCACGCAATCCGTAATCCTATACAATAGTCCTGTAGTTACGAAATAAACGGTTTATTTGCATTCCATTGCGCTTTTAGATGTCAAACCGATAAAATATGTTGTGTAAGTGGGTCAATGTACTTAATACATTGATAGTATTTCGAGTAAGCTTTAAAATAAAATTTGTTGCTATTGCCTCATTGGTCTAGGGCCCTATAATATGGGTGACGATTACGTGGTCCTGAGTTCGGTTCCTAGGTCAGACAAATGGTTTTTTTTTACATCGAAAACGCTTAATAGTAGTACGAAGTCTAAAAATAGGCCCGTTTTAATTGCACTAGGCTGGTCTCCTATTACATGGGCCTCAACGTCTTCGGCAATATGTAGGCGTACACAGTACACCTCTGTATTATTCGGTGTGTATTTTAAACAAAAGCATTGCGTTGAATCCTTCCTTCTAATATGGTGGAGGGTGGTGAAGGCTGCTCAAGTTATCTTATTAGTGAACGGTTGGTGCTTTTGGAGGCTGGTCCACCCAGATCCTTTAGATTATCATTCATTAAAAATATTATTATTTATATCTCAGTCGTAAGGCATCACACTGGAGTTGTATCGCATGTTTAAATGTGTATAATATAAAAATGTGTATATCTATACGTGAAAATGATGAAATTAACAGATAATTAGACAAAAAAGACACCCCCGCTGAGTTTCTCACCGATCTTCTCAGTGGAGGCTGCGTTCCGATCCGATGGTAGATTAGTAAGTTAATATATGACCATTTGTATGTAAGTACCCCCGCAGGGTTTAGTAAGAATAAATAATTTGAATTTGAGAAAATAGGTCCACTTGAGGTCCATCAGGACGGCTGACATGACCTCTTTATAACTGTTATATCATCAACCGAACATTGTTCAACAGAAAAACTGCAATAAAAGGTCGCCAAATCAACCATCACATGTTAATATTAAACCCTACAAATTGTCCTATCTATACCATCACGCTCTCATAGTTCGTCTCATACACGCTCGTCGGTTGCGGAGACTCTTGTCCTTCAGATAAGACTCGATCTATTTGGTCATGGCAAGATAGTTTAGGTATTCCCCAGTACCTACATCCTTCCACTTTCGCATTGTATATCTGTTTTGTCATTCTTTCTTCTGATATTCCAAATTGTTCCGCAAAATATATAATCAATTATTTAAATTCATTCCACACAATCTCTATTATTCATGAAAAGTAATTCCTTAACACGAATTACCTGTAGAAAAAGATATAAAATATTAATACTTTCACTCTAAAACCCGATAAGCTACGGTTCACGGTTAACGCCAATAATTGTTTAATTTTCCTGACAAAATAACACATCGTAAAGTTTTAAGGAATGCTAAAATAAAACTACCGAATGCTAACCGCAGTCGTGATTCAGTGGACATTGGCCGCCTATCGTCTGATCAGGGTTGCCAATAATAAATAATTGTATGCTTTAAATGTCACGGGTATAATGACGACAAAAATAAAAAAATAATTCAATAGAAAAAATAAAAAAATAATTCAATAGAAAAATTACTTGTATCAGTCCGGAGTCTGGCATTGTTCCCACGACAATGGCGATAGGCTCGCCCCCTATTCCATTGTACCTTACATTGTCGGCAAAAAGTTGAGGTACTCAGTACACCTATGCCCCCCACTTGGGGAATATAGGCTTGATGGTGTGTTATCATCACCATTACTGGCCACCAATCACATATGTGTTTGTTTTATTTTAAAACAGTAACCGCGGAGTTTCTTGCCCTTCTTCCCCATAGAAATGACTTTTTCCAAGCGGGAGGGATGTCAGAGGTGTATTATGTATAAATACTACATACTTTAGGTCCCAAATATTGCAAAATCATGAGGGCAGGCACATGACTCCGTCCTGTTACTGAGAAAGTTTCGATGTAACCACACATTGTTCGACCTGGTATTTGAACCTAGAACCTGTCTTAGAAAAACCTTTATAAAAACAAATAATGTTTTGTTATACACAAAAATCTCATTATTTTGCAAAATAAAGCTTAAAAGTCGGTAACCCTGATACAGAAGCCATTTTTGTGCATCGTTCTTCGTCCGCCATTTTTGCCGCGCGAAAGTTTGACAGGTGACTCACGATTTTGGCATTCGCTGAGGGTTACCATGTTACTATAAAATGTACGTTAAACATAAATGTAAGGTTGTTTATTCCATTTGTTAACACATGAGCTGTTAATAAAATAATCAAACTGGCGTAACGAAGATTAACACGTATACTTCTGTGAAACATTTCAGAGATAAATTTATTAATATTTAATCAAATAAACAGCATTTAAACATGGTACATACTAAGTAAATAGCGTATAGAATAAAAATAAAATGTATTTACAGTTACGTAACTCAATGACAAGCTCTTGTGTTGTGAGTACAGAAAACAACATGGTGATATCGACAACTTTTTTTTTAAATGTCACACTTATATTTTAGAACACAAATCACTTATGATTCAGATGAAACGCGCGCCCTAATCCACTTAAAATATTAAATTATTTAGCATTATTATAGCCTACATTTTAATTCTATTCTCCATTCCGATATGAAACGGTACTTTTTATAATGTTTATAGTTCCGTTCACTAAACTCTCAATATGACTAAGTTAAAACTTGGAAGATAAAAAACACGCAACCTTAAAAAAAAACCATTCTTTTTCTACAACAAAAAAACGGCAACCCTAATTAGCGCGATTGAACTTTTTTTTATAGACTGATTTTTTTTTACACGACGTACAGGCATTTCTCTGTACAGCCAGCCCATTGTTTCCGGAGATGCTATCTTGGCTTCCATGTTATAATTACCTTACTATGAGGCTAATTCGACGTACGCTTCACATAATGCAGCATGAAATTAGATTTTTAATTGTTTTATTTTACCCGACATTCATTTTTATAAAAAAATTGTGTCCAAATAATTTTAACTATCGATGTTATTTATCGACTAACTCTATCTGTTAACGACTAAAATTAGTCAATCAGAACGTTGATATTGTATTTATTTTTTTCTCTTGATATTTAATAATTACACATACCGAAAGCTGACATGAGCTTTTCCGTAAGTGTTATTATTCAATTATTATTATTAGTCTATCTATCTATCTATAACCTCACGCCAGATCCCTTGCGGGGTAGGCAGAGAGTACAGAGTTCCAACAGGTTCTTTCCTTACATACCTCTCTGGGTTCCTCGACTCTCATAGTTCGTCTCATACACGCTCGCCGGTTACGGAGACTCTTGACTTTTCCATCAGACTCGGTTTATTTGGTCGTGGTAAGATAGTCTAGGTCTTCCCCGGTACCTGCATCCTTCCACTTTCACATTGTATATCTGTTTTTCATCCTTTCCTCTGGCATTCTTTCTATATGGCAGAACCAACGGAGCATGCCCTTTCTCATCTTTACACCGATACTATCTTCCATACCTACTCGCTGTCTTACTACGCTGTTGCTAACGCGGTCGGTCAGCTTCACTCCGTACATCTTCCGCAGAGCTCGCATTTCTACCGCATTTATCCTACTTTCATTCTCCTTCTTACATACCCAGCTCTCGCTACCATATAACAGCGTTGGGACAAGAACTCCGTTATGTATGGCCAGCTGCGCCTTATGGCTTAAGTGCCGGCTCCCAAGTAGCTTTCCCATCGCACCATTCACTCTGTTCCCTGCACTCACTCTTCTCTCTATGTCAGCAGTGTATTTCCCATCCTTACTGAAGGCGCATCCAAGATATACAAACTCATTCACTTGCTCCAGCACCGACCAACCACAATCCTTACATTCGTTCTGGTTTCTTCCCTTTCCTTCCCATTATTATTAGTGACATTTGAAATAATTATACTATGCCTTATTTTTCACTTGATTACGAAGTTACTTTTTCCAACAATGCTCTGCATAGATATCGTTTTAAATGAGGCACATGCGTGACCCATATCGTCTGCGTTTTACCACCCACCATTTGTTTCCCAAAGATAAAAAATGTAAATTTTATTGGGCAACATACTACACACATCCACTATATAGACTTTCAAGAAATGAAGATAAAATACGTTCAATAAAAAAAACCGACACACCTACATTACACAAACGGCCATAGCAGAACTGTGTATTCACGCCGCCTATCATCATCATCAGCTTACAGCAGATCACTGCTGAACATAACTCTTGCCGACTTGCCCCAATGTAATAACAGGATGAGCCTATTGCATACACCGGGTACAATTCCAAACAACAGACTGATACTCCATTAAACGGATAAATTATTACATCTCGCTGAGATTGACAGGTTATACCCCAACCATTGGTCCAGCACGCAAATGCCCTTTGCGAGAAGTGAATTATATGTAAGTCACCAGCTGAGATCAATTGCTGAAGACGACTATTGTAAATTATGGAAAGAGAAAGAGACATTATTTATGTATTTCGCTGAAATTCACGGGTTTTGCCCAGACCTTTGAAAGGCTTACTGGTGGACAGGAGTTCAACATGTACAGGCTCTTTGCGAGAAGTCAATATTACATGAGTCACCTGTCAAGATGAATTGCTAAAAATGAAGAACATAAACGACGAACTGACCGCAGCAGGTGATTGAAAGAGGACAGGGACTATGTTAATTAGCTTATATTATTATTATTCAAACCCAGATCCTCTTGATCGTCACCCGTACTATACGCCACTATACCAACAGGCAGTAAATCTAAATAATGAATCATATTAGTTTTAGTCAGCGTTAGTAAATGTTTGCACATCTATTTATTACTAAAGTGACTAAACAAGGAAGAAGTTAAACTAATGTGTCGCGTCACTATAAATAAGCGATGCGGTGATATTTCGAGATGGTCGTTGCGCGCGAAAATATACGACGACGCCATTTTTGATACAAGTACGCATTGGACAGCAAATTTATTATGACATACAACGATTAATTTGTATAAAACATAACATCACGTCCGATCCTTAGCGAAATAGATAGAGAGGCCTGAGTTTCAACAAATTATATCCTTAAAATCATATTTCGCATTTTTTTTCTAAATATTAAACGTGACTTTGTAAATGCACCCTCGTACTCTTACAGGAAATAATAACTACTGGGAGCTACTCTATAGCAGAATAGAATATTATTAAATTTAAAAACAAGCTTTTATAGCAAACACACAACGTAAATATCTTGCGTAGTTGAGGAGTTACTACGCCTTCCTTCCGGCTTCATCATCAGACATTAAGCACCATGCGGGTTTAGATAAAGTACTCGTCACAACAAATCCAACGAGCCCAAACACGATGAGGTTATATCTCTATAGAACCTCACCGTGTTTGGGAGTAGTAGTCGGGTCACCCACCTTCCGCCTTCATCATCAAACCCTGAACACGACTTTACATCCGTACACCAAATTTCAGCTCAATTGGATACCAAACAGATAGCAAGTGCTTGAAAAATTAATCACAAGATTTTAACCGTAAAGACAGACATTGCAAGTTAAATAAAAGCTTGTAAAAGAACTTTACGTACAATTCTTATGACATAAATGCGTTCACAAACATGAAATGGACATACACACTTAACCAGAGAGAAACAAACATTTGTGGGTCACACGAAAATTTGTCTCGTGCAGGAATCAAAAGTATACTCGATCTAGCGAATGGAGCAACTTACGCGCTTACCATAGCTATAGACTAATAATAATAATAATATTTTATTTCGGATACTTGATCCATAATTTTAGGGTTAGTAACACATGTATTAATATTAATGTTAGTATTTTTACATAAAAAAAAAAAAATTAACGTCAAAACACCCCGATGCCCAAGACGCTTGATTATTTGACTACATGTAGTCGTATCCAGCGCTCGAGCATCGGCGAGTCCCAACGCTCAGCTAATGCTCTCAGGATGCCATTAGTACTGCCACGCACGCGCTGCATCATGGATGCACATCGCTTTCTCATGATCGTACTAAACCGTCGCCAATTTTCCTTCGTCATTTTATCGCGGTTTTATTTCAAGTTCTCGAGATATTTCATGTATTTTACAGCAGCCATGGCCAAGCGAAAGACTATCAGAAGGCCTAGACAAGTTGCAAGCGTTTTGTTTCTATTCTCTTGTCGCAATCGATAGTGCATTGTTTTGACCACGTGACTTTTCGGTGCAAAATGTCATTCCCATACATTTTTCCGCTTTCTATTAGCGTTAACGACTGTAGATTGTCAACTTCGCTATAGGCTCAGGACCAAGACAGGCCTGAGGCGTTGGCCATCCATCCTACTAATATTGAGTTCTTAGATTTACGCGAATATTACACATGAAATAAAACTATTTTACGGATTTTATTGCGGTTTATTTTTGATTTTTAGTTCCCGACGTTTCGAGTGCTTTGCAGCACCCAATGTCACGGAAGGGACTGAGGTGTTAGACGTCCAAAAGGCATAGTTGTTCGGGGGTACCCTCAAACTTCTTAATTATTTTTGTTTGTCCGATCTACGCAGAATGAGCTCACGGTGTCTCGAGGACCAAACGTCGGGAACAAAAAATCAAAAAATAAACCGCGATAAAATCCGTAAAATAGTTTTTTTCACATCCTACTAATATTATAAATGCGAAAGTTTGATGTTTAAATGTTTGGATGTTTGTTACTTAATCACGCAAAAACGGGTGAACGGATTTGGATGAAATTGGATTGGCACACAGATTAGTTTATTACGTGGATTAACATATAAGATGCATATACTAGGAGGGATCAAAAAGTAGTGCGAACGACAGAACTTGATAAAAAAAAAATAACGGCAGGGATAGCTCAGATACATATTTGTAATATTAATAAAAAAAAATCTTCGATTCTCTTTTGTTTTTTTCTGAATGTAGTCATTTGTTTGCTTCGTGTCGGAACGTGTTCTCGAAAATGGAGAAAAATGAAGTGCGAGCCGTTATTAAATACCTCTGTTCAAAAAAGTTAACGACGCAAGAGATTCATTGCGATTTGGAGGCAACATTAGGAGAGTCTGCTCCGCCGTATTCCACTGTCGCAAGGTGGGCTTCTCAATTTCGTGTAGGGAGAACGAGCACGGAACACGAACATCGTTGCGGCCGTCCATCGACGTCAGTCACCCAAGAAAATGTTGCGAAAGTCGAGAAAATTGTATTGAGCGATCGAAGAGTTACCATCCGATACTTAATTCAAGAAACGGGCATTTCATATGGAAGTATTCAATGCATATTGAAACTATCTTTGAATATGAGAAAAGTCTCCGCAAGATGGGTGCCGCGAATGTTAACCGACAGTCAGAAACAAAATCGACTTGACATTTCGAAGATATTGTTGGACAAGTTTCAAGAAGATTCTGAAAACTTTTTGTCTCGTTTCATAACAATGGACGAAACATGGGTCCATCATTTTGATCCCGAGACAAAACAGCAATCTTCGCAATGGAAACGGCCATTATCACCGACCCCGAAGAAGTTTTGTGTCGTGGCATCGTCTGGCAAGGTTATGGCCTCAATATTTTGGGACTCAGAAGGAATATTGTTGATTGATTACCTGGAGCGTGGAACCACTATTACAGGCCAATATTATGCAGCTTTAATTCCCAAGTTGAGGAATGCCATCAAAGAGAAAAGGACAGGGAAATTTCGAAGGGGTGTGCTGTTTCATCACGACAACGCACCCGCGCACAGGTCGGCAGTTGCGATGGCTGCCATTCAGCAAGCTGGCTTCGAATTGGTTGACCACCCCCCTTATTCACCAGATCTGGCGGCTAGCGATTTTTATCTGTTCCCCAAATTAAAAAAATACTTAAGGGGAAACAGGTACGAAGACGATAACGAGGTGATGGATGCCGTAGAGAGCTTTTTGCAGGACCAAGACAAAACTTTTTTGTGAAAGGGATTGAAGCCTTGGTAAAGCGCTGGACTCGGTGTGTAGAGAGACTCGAAACTATGTAGAAAAATAAATTATTAAGTTATCAATAGTCATTATATTCTATCTTATTCTCACTACTTTTTGATCCCTCCTCGTAAGATACTTTTTATCCCGGAAGAATGTTCCGTTTCTGTCTAAAGTTATCGCAGACGAAGCGGGCATTCGGACCCCTCTCACATCGATAAACTCCAAGTGGTTCAAAACCGCTTCCTCCGTAAAGCCGTAGGAGCCCCCTAGTTCGTACGGAATGTCGATCTCCACTCTAATCTAGGTCTCGAACCTAATCGCGCCTATATTAAAAAGGCGACAACACGACACTTCGCGAACGCATCTACCCATGCGAATCCGTTAATCGTAGCCGCCGCCGACTACGATCCCCCAGACATGTACTCACCGATCCCCCCGATGCTTCGTCATCCATTCTTTCCGCTCAGAATACGGGCGGATCCCTTACCATAGCCGGCGGTTGACCGGTGCACTTAGTAGTGCACCCCGTCCCCTCACAGCGACTGTCCCAACCGAGGGCGCCTCGCCCTCGAGTATGTCGCCCCTTGCCCTTCTGGCTCAAGCGTAGTGGTTGCACGCTCGCCCTTAAGTCCGGTGAAGCTGTAAAGGCCTCGCGGCCAACAGCGTACCTCACTAACACACACGCTAGTATGCCATAATTATTCCATGGTACAAGTGGTTCATGCTACAATGATATTCAGCTACTTACGATTGAATGATGAGCATAGCATTATGGAATGTTGGTGTGTAGGGTTTTTTGTAACTTTCAGATGACACCCTTATTTTGAACTGTATTTTAGTTGGTGTTAGTTAAATTTTCGTGATCACTGTCTGTACCTTTAAGTTTTCTTAATCAGCCGGTCTGTTCACAGTTAACACACTGTCTGACTAAACATAATTACTAACTAACACGTTCTTTGTACAGCTCTAATAATTGTACCGGATATTTTAGACTTTTGAGATGGTGATATGATCAATTTCCTTGTTATCGAAAAATCAAACCTTGTTTGTTTGACCTTATTTCACGCTTCAAGTGCTAAAACTATTTAAATTCAATTTTGTATATGAAAGAGTAATCATTATTATCATCGAACTGAGATATCAACTTTTTGACAACCAACTTTGGTGGTTGACTGATTTCCACGTGATTAATAGTGCGAGTTCGATGCTCGTAAGTACAGAAACTTCTCGTAAATTCATACTTTCTGCATTCTTCTTTCTTATTAATAATATATAGCCCAAACATTACTTTACTTACCTTTCGATTAATAAAATAGTCTGTTCAATAAATCAATTGGACGGCTTGGTCCAGTGGTTGTTGTAGTTAAGCAATTGAGTAGTCGCAGGTTCGATTCCCGTACGGGAAAAATCTTTGTGTGACCCCACAAATATTCGTTTCAGTCTGGGTGTTTGTGTATGTGAATTTCATGTTTATAAACGCACCCACGAGACAGAAATGATTCCTAGTGTGAGGCTACTTAAAATCGTTATTCACTAAAATAAATAATTAATTTTATTTAATCGAATAACTCGACTAATACCTATAATTTTTTTATCGCTATAATGGATGAGAAAGTATGCAAAGCTCTTAGTCTGGGGAAGCTGTAAATACATTCGCAACCATCTTTAGTCGAGTTTAACTGACTCGACTATCACCGAACTTCACTTAGGTACGCTTAAGATTATCGTATATTTAATTATGCAGGCACAGCAAACTATTTGGAGTGGAACAGAATGGTGGAAAGCACATGATTTCACTTAACACCACACCGCAATTATATCTAATCTATATTAACTAGCCGCGACTATCTGCTTGTTACTTTAGTTTGACATTGAGTTAGGAATAAAATATTAATTTCTGCCGCCTCTAATATTAATCCTCTCATATTCTAGAATTTCTGGATGACATAGTTATGACCTAGTGCGACTGTTGGGAATAATATAATAATATCAGCCTATAGTGCCCACTGCTGGGCAAAGGCCTTCTGTCACAAATCGAGGTGAGAGAGATTAGGGGATTAGGTAAGTAGGTAGGAGGGGGCTGATTTGTGGCCATGCGCTGTTGGACTTATCAAGCCGCCTTTAAGGCTTCCAACTCGGCTTAACGAATACCACATTAAGTGGTAACCGGGCCCAACGGCTTAACGTGCCTTCCAAAGCACGAAGACGCTCGAATATGAAAATGCCACTAATGGTCACCCATCTCAGACCGACCGAGTCGAGCGCTACTTAACCTTGGTGATCGGTAAGAACACCCGGTCGCACAGCGCTACGAGCACCTCTATTGTCTCATAAAAAAATACGTGGTAGTACATTTATATTCTTATACAAGGTGTAATGTGCCCGTCCGATGGATTTAAGAATTTAGAATTTCCCAGTTAGTACTCAACTACGTTATATAAGAAACTTGTGCAAAATTTAATACATCTAAACTTATCTTTTTCAATATACATAGACAGTTAGCGTGGTTTGTCAGTCAGTCAATAGTAATAATAAGTAGAGCCGTTTCATACTAAAAACTAGGCTCCATCTTGCCAGTACATACGTACGAACGTACGTGTCTCCACACCCAAATATTATGCCTAGTTTGAAAGTTGTTTCACTATTAATATGTAGTTCACATTGATTTAGATACAATAACTAAATAACCTTTATATAATATGCCTTACAAAATCATAGCGATAAACCTTTACTCTGGGGCTAAATATATAATGGCTCATATATATGTACATAATTACTAACTACTCCATACATACTGCCTCGTTGTTCTGGTGGCAAAGCGCATCGCTTTGTGATCACGAGGTCCTGGGTTCAAATCCTAGGTCGGACAAATGTAGCTTTTCTAACGAAAAATTCCCAGTATGAGTACTGAGTCTGGAATTGTGCCCGGTATATGGCAATAGGCTCGCCCCCTATAGCATGGGACCTAACATCGTCGGCGAAACGTAGGTGTACTTAGTACACCTCTGCCACCCCCTCAGGGGAATATAGGCGTGACGGTGTGTACTACATACATTATGTATAAGCAGATCTAAAAAAAACAAAGGAAATAAACTTCTCTACGCCTACTAAATGAGATCTAAATCTCGAGCAAGAAATATTCAAATTACTAAGTAATTGATTAATCACACTTACATAATTAGTTAATACACATACCTAATTATCTGTCGTGATATTATTACGAAAGGAAATTGTGCCCTCAATAAACAATTCTGATATGATAGAAACTTCGAATCAAAATAATTACTATGTATTCAATAGTCGCTCAATTTAGTTGTATGACCCATAACATTAGTAATGCTATTTTTTTAGTTTATTTATACCTGTATGTTAATAAATTATTTACTCACCAGTTAATATGATAGAAAGGATGTGTTTAAAAGTTATTAAAGAAATAAAAAAAACTCTTTTAGACAATGATTGAACAAGCGCTCTATCATAGATTTCCCTAAGATAACTTCAAGTAATTAACTGACAGAACATATTTGATAATCTTTTCAAAGGTTACAGTCATGATAGTGACATGTATATATGTATATAGTTTCTGTGTTTATTAGTCCAAAAAGAGCACAGTCAATTATACACAACCTTATAAAACAAAGCTCTAAATTTAACATAACCTACATTTTTACAACTCAGGAAATGACAAAATAATATTCTATAACGTCCAAACGAGGGTTAATAAAACACAAATAAAAAATCGACTATACACCTGTTATATCGATTTGATGACTCATAAAGACTGACCATTCGACATCAGTCATTGGATATAAAAAAAAGAAAATGGCGCGAAATAAAATTATAATTCAGCTATGTTTAATAAACAGAACGTAAATTATTTAGTTATCTGATTTTTATGAGCTAACGAGACACACTTCTGCGCCCACTGTTATCTATTTATGGGTGGTCGAGATAAAAATTAAACTGCACTCATATTTATTTATACATACTTTTTTATATTGAGCATTCAGATTTAATATGACAGATGGCGCGAACGCACATTAATGCCCACCAAATAATTTTCCAAAAATAATCATTTGTTATTAAAAATCAAATGTTTTTAAAATACAATCTTTCACATTTATAATATTAGTAGGATTATTTATGCATTTTTTAGTGTTGTTATTATTGGCACGACGATTGACGATGACCTGGCAAAGGTCGCTAATAAATATGAATGCTATGAGTACAAAGCTTAGGATCGTAGTGTCCTTGGAAAGAGCCTTTTGTCCTACAATGACCATCCTTCGGCTGCTGCGGCTTTAAAGAATGAAAACAAAATGACTACATCAGTATTTTAGTACCTGACTCTTTTCTGTTCTTTCGCAAGGTGGCAAAAATCTCCAGAAAGTCCTTTGTGGGGATTACTCGAGCATGGGGAACTTTAATGACATTCAAAATCCCTAGCGTTGGCCTCCTTGGACACGGTAGGGGGCTCCAGGATCTCTAAACAGAACGCACCGGTGCCCTTCTCTTGTGTGAAAACCCCCTAATGATCTTTATTAAACTTTCTTGAGATATTACCAATCTCTTTATTTGTGTACAGCTGCATAGGTTTACAACACGTTCTATTTGCTATTCTTATAGCCTAAGATTAGATGTTTTATTTTTAAAATTGGCATCGTTAAAAATACATGTTTTTGATTGCGAACAGTAATCTCCGCACTAAACTTTGTAGTTGTGCACACGACAATTTTATTCTGAATTTATATTATGCTACTTCCCGAGTCGACTGGTTACATTGTCCCATCATACTTACTTCGTATTCCAACGAAGTAGAACTTTAAGAAGCCTTTTGTGTATGTATTTATATTTGACATGTCCCCATATCAAATTATTAATTCCCCGATTATATTACTTTTCTAAAAAATACTCCAAAACCAAAATTTCCGATGCTTCTTCTAATGCGTCGGTGGTCCTCAACATTCATTGATCAAATCATTCTTTTTTGTTTTTCCTAAGACGCCTTAAGTCAGTTACTTCTGGTGGTGTTAATCTACTAACTCGCAACTATTCAGGTCACAAGGGTTTTTCAGGTCGACAAGAGCCTCTCTGTACTTCGGAAGGCACGTTAAGTCGCTGGTCCAACCAATTTTTAACAAAATTCCTCTAAAATCTTAAGCGCCGCCGACTAACAGCAGCCCTGATTCTGATTCGATTTTTCGATAACTTTGTTTGTAGAATTGAGCTCCTATAACTCGACTTCAAACGGAACAGCTGACACAAGTTTGGCCGATAACCAACCGAAGATCGCCATCGCGTACCAGTAATGACTAATAAAAAACCTATTTGCATCTCAACTAGAATCTCAACCTTGTCGTAAAAATAGGTCACGTTAGAAACAAAACATGCTTTATTAAAAATATATATAACACTATGGGTTCTTTCCATTAGACGATCACAATTTTCACTATTTAGAGAGGTATAAAAAAAGAATCGTCTAGTGGAACGCACCGTATATATTATCTATCTAACTCATCGATATATTTAATGATCAATATTTGAACGCTGATCTTGAGGTCGAAATTTCATTCTTGACCATCCAAAGGTATGAATAGGGTAAATATTTTCAAATCCTTTACTTGTTTCGATTCCTAGAACGGATTTCAGAATTAATAATGAAGTTGTAATGAGGTTAACGTTTAAGTACGGTGCCGAAATCCAACAAGAAAATGTTGTCTAAACCAAATGTGAAGTAGCTCCACGGTTTTCGTATACTACTAGAATAAATCGTATACTATTAGTTAAGAGTTGATTTCGAAATATTGATAAGAGAATTTCAAAATGTTGGATCTCTTTGAATTCTTCCTTCCTAGTTCGTAACTTTTCTTTAGTACTAACAGATTTTATAAATCATGAAGAATGAATTTTGGGAAAGGGGATTATTATTACGAAAAACGGTGGAACAGGGGGATACCTATCTAGGCATCCCCCTGAGATGATATCTAGATGGAAATTAAATAAAAATAAAATAGAAACGTTTATAACATCAGATAATCCAACTTACCGGTGTCCTCCTATGGAGTAGGGTGGCGACGGGACTCGGAATCTTGGTGGGTGTGCCGTTATGCGGACTCCGAGCTGAGGACAAACAAAGTTTTGTTAAACATAAGTAACGATATACCTCAGTGAATATAAGTAATACTTATAGAATATGTAATTAGGCGATGCGACGACTTGGACTAATAGAGCGATGTTTGTTGCAACCACGACAAAAGAACAATTCCTATTGAGACAAAAACCATCATCTACTCTCCCACTGCTGAGAAAATGCCTTCTCTTACTAATTGAGGTGAGAGAGATTAGGTCTTACTGCATCTTGCGGACCCAGTGCAGTGACTGATGCAGGCTTGTAGCCACATGCTGTTGGATCTTATCAAGCTGCCCATAAGGCTCATGAAAATGGAAAATGAGCTACTATGTAGTAGCTACTATGAGTTTATTTATCGATAATAGTGACATTTAAAATTCTGAGTTTAGTTACTATTAGTATATATCCTCCAGACCGTGTTATACTTCACAGCATTACATCATTACAGTACAACATATTTGACCTTCAATTTTTTCCATCTTAACACCTGAGTGACCATGACATGACTCAGATGTGTGGGATGTTAGGTAGAAAACACAACAAAACTGAATACATGATGACATAAGGTGAATTCCAAGGGAGGAACAGCTAAACACCGTTGATTTGCGAGAGCCGAGAAAGTAACCTGTACTGGATTGCAGATCGAATTTTGGTTGGCTCGAACGGGCAAGTACCACCCTCTCGCAGAAAACCGGTGTAAGGTAGTGACATTGTTACTGCGTTTAGTGAAACGCACCATCCCTCTCGTTACTGCGTTTAGTGAAACGGGTGAGAGAGGGATCAGGAGAGGGACCCATGGGTAGGTCCGCTTAAAAGCCTATGCTTGCGGTGTCATTTGGTACGGGCCAGTCCATTCCCTCTAATATGGTCGAGCGAGATGATGGCTGCTCAAGTAGTACTCATGAACGGGTGCTGCTTGTGGAGACTGGCCCATCCAAAATCTTTTAGATTCTCATTCTCTATAAATATTATCAGTTTTATATCTCAGTCGAAAGGCATCACAATTCAGCTGGATCGCATGCTTAATTTTGTATAACATTGTAAACAGAAAATGGTCGAAAAAAAAATATAGACAAAAAAGATAAGTCCGCCGAGTTTCTCGCCGGATCTTCTCAGTGGAGCTCGCGTTCCGATTCGGTGGTAGATTAGTAAGTTAAAGAAGAGAATGTAAATATGACAATTCGTAAGCACCCCCGCAGGGCTTATACAAAATAAATAAATTTTTAGGAGACACCCCGTGTGGAGGGCACTCAAGGGCCAGCCACGCATCGATGACTAACGATGCAGATGCATATGGTCAGTAGTGATTGTTTACCATCAAGCAACCCGCAAGCTCGTTTAATAATAAAGGTACCTATTTCGATGTTCACAAATGCTCTGAACACTCAAAAGGAAAAACCACCTGTTGGCTATTATCCTGAATCATACTATGGAATATGACATCAAAGATATCCAAATATGAACATTATCCAGTGCAAGCCTGAATCACTGCGTATGGGCGGACAATGGCGTTATGCAAATGGTTGCAAATACGATAAATTCGCGTGTTAGGTTAGATCCATACAATGCATTTAAATAGCGTAGGCTTATCGCTGCTGCGGCTGGATCGAGTAATCACGGATTCAGTTCCTGCAGCTTTGTGTGACCTATAGGTAATTGTATAGGTCTGGGTTTGTGCATGTGAAATTTGGAACTATGATCGCATTCACAACAGAAGTATAATGTCGCAGCGCGGGACAGCCTTTACATCCTTATTATCATCTCAGTCTATACTTCTCCACTACTGAACAAGGGCCTCCCCAATCGCTTTCCAGCACAACCGGCCCGATGCCGCCCGCATCCAACGACTTCCTGCGTTCTTCACAAGATCGTCGGTCGATCTGGCAGGTGACCGTCCCACGCTGCTCTTGCTAATACGTGGTCTCCACTCTAGAATCTTTCTGCCCCTACACCCGTCCGATCTCCGCGCTATGTAGCCCGCCCATTGCCACTTCAGTTTGCTAATCCTATGGGCTTTGTCGGCGATCTTGGTTCTTCTACGAATCCACTCATTCCTGATTCGATAACGTAAAGAAACGCCGAGCATAACTCTTTCCATAGCTCGCTGAGCAATTCTGAGCTTTTCTTAGAAACCTATTCTATTGATATAACACACGTTGACTAATAACTTTTAGTCTTAAGACACTGAGGTATTTGGTACTGGAGAGCCTTTACAAAAATAAGTTTTTTTGGTAACAGCAGAGCTTATAAGACCAGCTGACTCACTTCACGCTGACTGATTAATAATTTGCATTATGATTTCGAATACTTTACTAAAACAGCGTAGTAAGAACGTGTTTTCCATAGTCGTAGGTACCTGTTCAGCTAACAATTGTAATTGAACGATTTTTGTAGCATCTCATAATTACAAATCATGTTAAAAATAGCAGACTTGGAGCACAGGAGATCGTCATTGTTTTTGCTGAATTATATTATATGGTTTGCCATCTAGATTAAAACAAAAAAAATATATTTTTATAAGATTGTAATCTTATTTTAACACGTTTTAACGTGAAAATAAAACTAAAGGTCAATAACACTTATTTGGAACAGCGGCGTACTTTAATTAGTGTTTACACCCTACAACTTGCCTCAGGGCACGCCTAAAAACATTATCGCCCGTTATAAATAGTCTGGTTCGCTACTAGACTGTTTGGCGGACAAACTATTCTCTGTAGCTTTTCCTTGAATTTAAAATAAAATAACTTCTCACTGCTTTTACATTGGGACGTAATATCGACGGCGATAAATGGGTGTACTGAGTACACCTCTGCCTCCCCGCCTGGGGAATGTAGGTGTGACAGTATATTTTTATATATAAATGAATATCTTATAGTTTGCAGCTAGACTGTTTGGCAGAGAAACTATGTTAAATTTTACTTGAATTAAAAAAAAAATCTATTTGTTTCTGGCTTGTTCGTATAATGGAAAATTATAACGGCTGGCGATTATGAGTTCCTGAGTTCGAATCCTAGGTTGTTTTCGTGTGATTGAGGTTTTTTCCTACTTATAAGTGTGAAAGTTTGTATGTTCGGATGTTTGTTACTAAATCACGCAAAAACCGCTGAACGGATTTGGATGATATTTGGCACATAGATAGTTTATTACCTATATTAACAATAGGATACTTTTTATTTCGGAAAAATGTTAGGTTCCTGTCTAAAGTTAAGGCGAACGAAGTCACGGGTAGAAACTACTAATATATAAATATAGTCACGGCGATATTCCTCAAGCAGGAGTGGCAGAGGTGTAATGTGTACGTACACTTATTTATCGTCGACACTGTTAAGTTCCAATGCAATAGCGAGCAAGTCTATCGCAATTTTAACGGGTACAATTCAAAACTTCAGACTGCTAGTCCAGGTAATAAACTATTTATATGCCAAATTTCATCTAAATCCATTCAGTAGTTTTTGCGTGATAGAGTAAAAAACATACATAATATATCCATCCTCAAATACTTTCACGTTTATAATATAAAAGATTCCTTTTAAAACTTCAAAAGATCAGGAACCCATAGTTTAAAAAACATAAACATTAATTTTCAAATTCCCAGGTCATTAAACTCTCACATTGTCTGTGGTACACTGTTTATGGTATTTCCATAGTGCAGCTCTCTCATAAATATTACAACACCACGCTTCAGGCGGGAAACGAACTGACTGGTATTTGTTTAAGCTTTTGTGTGGATTACTCGTTAGTAATCGACACAGGCCAGGGCCTTACTTTTAGAAGCTATTGATAATATTTTTAAGCCATTTAAAACTTTTACGTTTGTATTTTTTTGTGACAACTAATTTATCTTTTTAAAAAGTGACTTTTGTCTATGATACATATTTAAATCATAGAGGTAGGATTAAAAGCATAGAGGGATTATGACCCAGTATTATATACCCAGTTCAGCTGTACGCTTTTTGTGGACACTTTAGGTAACCAATTTAAAAATCTTTGTTCCTACATGGTTCGTCCTTCCTTTTTATTCAAAATATTTATATTATTGGTTGTCATTTTGACGTGACGTACGTTATTTGTTTCTAACTTTTTATTTGTTTTCAAGTAATAATTAATGTCAAAATAAAGTGTACAAGAGTGTAACTGATTACGATAGATTTGTCCTCTTTCTTATCACTGACATGACATAAGAGTAAGCAGTGCAATTGTATAATCTTTTTAATGCTCCCCTATGTATTTAGTACCTCTATGATATAAACTCACGAAATCTTTGCGTTTCGGCCTGGGTATTTGTGTTTTTAATTTAAACACGGGACAACTTTTTAAATAGAAAAAGGAAACAATTAAGCATAGGAGTTTTAATGGCGAAAAATCGAAGAGTGATGTTGGCAAATTGTTTTAATTTCCAAAACTTGTGTTATTTCGCCTAATAATGTGTAATGTTGGTGGAATATTAACCATTATGTGATCTGAATGTCTGAAATAAAGATATTTTATTTATTTATTTATTTATATGTGCATGAGTGAAGGTAATTGTAACAAAGTGATAAAACGTGCCTTTTCGACTTTCCTTAAAACGGCCGTCGCAATTGGTATGTAAAGTATCCACCGCTTTACTATCCAGGGTGGGGTACTTCATTAATTTCATTATCATCAAATTCATCGGGGAGACGAATTAATTTAAACAAACACTATTATATATCTCACTGGACACTGGCAAAATACACTTATAATTAGTGTGAAGCCATAACTTGAAGAAGAAGAATTAAGAATAATAGGGTCGCCCAATATTACATTGGAATTTAAGGGAATTACTAACGCCAATGACCTTGAGTATTTTTGTTTGAAAATTTCCATTGTCTGAGAACCTTGACAACAGTGTAAGTGTGCCCGGAGGACCCAAAATGCAGGTTTTTCTTTCTAATAATTCAGATATTTTTTTTATAGCCTATTCTGTATCCCACTGCTGGGCAAAGGCCTCCCCATTACGTTCCCACACAAATCGATCAATTCAGATATAATTAATTAAATAAAAAAAGTCATCCATACAAGTTATATAGCATATCTAAAGTTTTTTCGTGTATATTTTATGCATATCCAATCTACTATTGAATCGAACATTTACAATATGTATTTCAAGATAGTGTTTTAAAAGTATTATTTTGGAAAATTGAATACGTAAAATTTAATTTTACTCGATACATGACTGTCTCGTTGGTCTGGTGGCAAAGCGCTTTGTGATCACGAGGTCTTGGGTTCAAATCCTAGGTCGGTCAAATGTAGTTTTTCTAACGAAAAATTCCCAGTTGAGTCCGGAGTCTGGAATTGTGCTCGGTTTATGGCAATAGGTTCGCCCCCTATTACATGGGACCTAAAATCGTCGGCGAAACGTGGGTGTACTCAGTACACCTCTGCCACCGCCTCTGGGGAATATAGGCGTGACGGTGTGTTCTTTTTTACTCCATACATTAAATTCACGACCTTCTCGACACGCATATAATATCAGCCTATACTGCCCACTGCTGGACAAAGGCCTTCTCTCACAAATCGGGGTGAGAGAGATTAGGTCATACTCCACCACGCGGACCTAGTGCGGATTGATGGAGGCAGGTTTGTGGCCACCTGCTGTTGGAAGTTATTAAGCCGCCTTTAAGGCTTCCAACTCAGCTTAACGACTACCACATTAAGTGGTAGCCGGGACCAACGGCTTAACGTGCCTTCCGAAGCACAGACGCTCGAATATGGAAATGCCACAAACGGTCACCCATCTCGGGCCGACCGAGTCGAACGCTGCTTAACCTTGATAATCGGTGCGCCGACAAACATATACACACGTTAAACTTATAACAGCCCGCCCTCTTATATCTCTACGACGATGTTATATTTAATCTAAGGTCGGCTATAAAACATTCTTTATTGTACACATATATACACAAGTAGCAACTGCATAGGATTTTTTATGTACAAAGGCGAGCTCAACTTATAATGTAAATGCTTTTTAATTTTCCTCTTGGATACGTCTAGTGAGACGCTATTGCGTATAGCGTGGAAGTGAATTCCACAGCTGCACTGCGCGAACAATGAAAGGACCATTATAAACGCTAGAAGTGTGACGGGGAGTACGGAGGAGAACGGAAGAAGATGTGCGGCAGGGCTTACCCCTGGGGACTAGATATTCAAAGTGTTCCCGTAGATTAGTTGGTGAATTAGGATTGTGGAGAAGAGAATAGAGGAGAGCAAGAATGTAAGTATCTCGACAACGTCGAATAGGCAACCACTTTAACTGCGCCCGAAATTCGGACGCGTGGTCGTACTTTCGGAGCCCGAAAATAAAGCATATGCACAAATTCTGAAGTCGTTCGAGTTTATTGAGAAGCTCCTCCGTTGCGTCCAAGAAACAGACATCAGCGTAGTCCAGAAGGGGAAGGAGAAGAGATTGAGCAAGAGTTATTTTAGTATGAAAGGGCAGGAACTCCTAGAGTCGCTTGAGAGACTGGAAGGAGCAATAAATCCTTCTGTTTACTTCTACAATGTGAACATTCCACGAAAGATGACAGTCGATATAGACACCTAGATTTTTAGCACTCTTGGAATAGGCTATAGGAACTGAGTCGTAGAATAGATTCTAATTACATAAACTTAAGATTAATATTTGACTGCTGACGTCTTGTAGATTGGATCCTCCATTTTTAGCCATACTTGATCACAACAATGTGTCATTGTGTACTTCACAACTTCATAATGCATCCTTATCTTTATTGTTACGGTGATAACATTGTACCAAACGATTTCCAATCTTATCGCAAGCTAAGAAAGTGTGTTATCATTTATCACGTATTGCCCGACAATATGGCGGGTGATAAGATATATTACGAAAGATAATTAAGTATTGTTTTTAAAATACACAAAACTATATGTATGATTTTTTTTGTTTGCAGACCATTTATGGTGATTAACAGTTGTAACCTGCATCCTTCGACTTTCACATTGTATATCTGTTTTGTCATTCTTTCCTCTGGCATTCTTTCTATATGCCCGAACCAACGGAGCATGCCCTTTCTCATCTTTACACCGATACTATCTTTCATACCTACTCGCTGTCTTACTACGCTGTTGCTAATGCGGTCGGTCAGCTTCACTCCGCACATCTTCCGCAGAGCTCGCATTTCTACCGCATTTATCCTACTTTCATTCTCCTTCTTACATACCCAGCTCAGCAGATATACAATGTGAAAGTCGAAGGATGCAGGTACCGGCGAAGACCTAGACTATCTTACCACGACCAAATAAACCGAGTCTTATCTGATGGAAAAGTCAAGAGTCTCCGTAACCGGCGAGCGTGTATGAGACGAACTATGAGAGTCGAGGAAGCCAGAGAGGTATGTAAGGAAAGAACCTGTTGGAACTCTGTACTCTCTGCCTACCCCGCAAGGGATCTGGCGTGAGGGTATAGATAGATAGATAGAACAGTTGTAAATTAGGGTTGCCAACCGCCATCCGTACTGAGTAACGGTGTAAAATATGGTTATGAAAGTTTGTATGGGGAAGCCGTCGTTATTCAAGTTAGGCATATAAAAATTACCGACATAGTTACCGACAACCAAAGTTACCGACATAGCTCGCAGACTCAGTAAGCTAAAGTGGCAATGGGCTGGTCTCTGCAGAAGGACCGACGGCCGATGGAGCAAGCGTGTCCTAGAGTGGAGACCGCGACTTGGTAAGCGAAAGGTAGGACGGCCCCAGGCTAGATGGACCGACGACCTCAAAAAGGTCGCTGGGACAGACTGGAGGCGGAAGGCGGAGGACCGTGTGCAATAGCGCGTGTTAGGAGAAAACCTGGCCTATGTCCAGCAGTGGACTGCGATAGGCTGATTGATTGATTGATATGAAAATTCATACTCAGGCATTTGGTAAGCAATAAAGAACTACGTGTTTCAGCGTATTTGAAAAATCATCCTTCAAGGAGATGAAATAGTGGATGAGAATTTGTATAAGGAACCCATCATTCTTAAAGTTAGGGATTATAAGTCTCGCGACAGGTGTCGCTGGTGACGTCAGGGGTAGTCGAGCGTTGTCGGTGTTGATGTTCCGTGTCGTCGCGTCGTTTTTGTTGACAAACTAAAGTCAGTGTAGAGTGCTGCGCAACAAGTATAGAACCACTTCGGGCCACATGCTGAGTATACATGTGTGATCTTTACTGATATGATACAGTGATATGAAACATGAACGAGAACTACAAGATTCGCAACAGATGTAGGTACAGAAAAAAGTCTCAATAATATTTGAATCTCGATCTTACATTCACCAGTCAGTATACAAAGGCGCTTATCCTACAGAACAAACAAAATGCTTCATAGTTAATTCCAATCTGAAACTGAATTTCGATCTTACATTCGCAAAACTTGCCTTCTCACAGAACGAACGAATACGCGAATTTAGCTCATTCAAATGTGCCAAATGAGACATTGGGATTCGAATCTTACGTTACACTGTTTCAGATACAAATGATCGAATCCGAACAGTGAGACACTTTTAACATGTCTAATGCTGAGACCGACTAAATGGCCAATACGAGGACAAGGAACAAGTGGCGTGATGTGTGTGTGGGCCTTTACAGCTTCACCGGACAAGAAGCTACACCGGGCAGCCGTGCAACCACTACGCTCGAGCCAGAAAGGCAAGGGGGCAACTAGCTCAAGGGTACCTCAAGAAGGAACGCACAAAGTCGCGAGATGTCGCCAGCCATCACAAGCGAGACGCCGCGGGACATTTGTCTCTTGATGTTACGAGGCTATATTCCCAAAACGGGGGTGGTAGATCCTGGGTTCACCCACATTTTACCGACGATCTTAAGTCCCAACGTAATAGGGGGTGACTCTATTGTTATTGTACAAGGCACAATTTGAAACTTTCGATAGCTAGTGAGTGTCTTCAAATAGAAAAATCCCATTTCTAATTGTCGGACTGGATTCAAATCCAAAATCTCGTAATCGCCGTAGTCGCACTAGATAAAATAAGCAATCAAGATAAATACAATTGATTTCTTTACATGTTTAATGATATTTGCGTAGTATTCTAACGACCTTGACGTATCTATTTAGACCTTATTATTTTAGCACCGAGAAATGTGTTTGTATACTTATGTTAATTTGTAAATTGATTCTTCGAAACTGCTTTAATAACTTTAGGCCCTCTTTTACCAGACCCGAACAAAGACTCAAGTAAACAAATCGATTATGTAAGTTTCAAGTAAGTATATGTTTATACGAATTTCACCATCTCTGAGTAGCCCTATACGATGGTTACACTAGCCAGTTTGCCGAGTAACGCTAATCGAGAAGTAACTAATCTGCAGTTCACTCGAGAGTGGTGGAACAGGCCTTTAATGAAATCATTTTTAAAGATATTCTTCCTTGTTCCCTCATTGCTGAGGATCGCGACCACGCACAAACAGTCTCCATTGGGTGCGGTCATATGCGGAGTATACCGCCCGATGCATGCTGCCACCTAATGCCTTCTTTATTGCGTCGGCCCATCTTGCAGGTGCCCTTCCCTGAGTACGTACATATTTTTAAAGATGGTGATAAAGCTACGGAACCGAGACATCACGGTCGCCGTAAAAAATAATAAAATAATGTAATAAACACCTTTACGTCTATATTCCCCAAGCGGAAATGGTGGAGGTGTACTTTGTACATATCTCTATATGGTCTTCGTGAAATAAGGTGCAAATCTAGCTATCTATATCCTCCCAGATCGCTTGCGAGGCAGACAGAGAGTACAGAGTTCAAACCGGTTCTTTCCTTGCAGACCTCTCTCGCTTCATCCACTTTTATATTTGAGCCTATTATTGCCATTCTATGAAATGACATTCAGAAGTTGTGGTAGTCTTTGTAACATTTCTATCGCTTCATCAATACTGTAATAGCTTACATTTATCCCCAAGTCTGCTATTTTTACGTGATTTGTAATTATAAAATGCTTTAACATTCGTTTAATTACAATAATGCCTAAAGTCGGTAATCAATTAAATTCTTTATGGTCTTATTAACAAATAATATGAAAACCATAAGGCCACAATTGAATAAATGATTGAAACTGTCAAAACCAACGATGATCAAGTCAATTAACGACAATTTGACTAAAACTGCAATAGCAGACTTGATGCCCAGACTGTTACACCCCTCGTTCGAACGGGCGCGTTTTTTACCAGCGTTAATCAAGCGCTGGAATGAAATAAACGGCTAACAATATATTTTTACAAGCTTTTATTTAACTTGCAATGTTCATACGAAAGTTATGGTCAGCGCGTAAGTTGCTCCATTCTCTGGATCGAGTATACTTTTGATTCCTGCACGAGACAAATTTTCGTGTGACCCACAAATGATTGCTTCTTTCTGGTTAATTGTGTATGTCCATTTCATGTTTGTAAACGCGCTTATAACATAAGAATTATACGTAGAGTTTTTTTACAAAATTTTTTTACAAGCTTTTAACTTGCAATATCTTGTGATCCATTTTTCAAGCACTTGCAGGTATCCGATTTACCGTCACGCATATATTCCCCAGAGGGGGTGGCAGAGGTGTACTGAGTACACCCACGTTTCGCCGACGATGTTAGGTCCCATGTAATAGGGGGCGAGCCTATTGCCATATACCGGGCACAATTCCAGACTCCGGACTCATACTGGGAATTTTTCTTTAGAAAAACTACATTTATCCGACCTAGGATTTGAACCCAGGACCTCGTAATCACAAAGCGATGCGCTTTGCTACCAGACCAACGAGGCAGTCAGGTATCCGAGCGAGCAGGTATCCGATTTAGCTAAAATTTGGCATACGTAAAGTCGGTGACAATGCAATATGGTACCATGGAGCTGGTCTGATGCTGGAGTCGGAAGGTGACCATGTGAACTATACAACGTAACTCCCTCATGTTTAGGCATGTTAGATTGGTATTGACACGTACAACTAGATAATATTCAGCGTCTGATGATGAAGCCGAAAGGTGGCCGATGGAACCACCCAACTACTCAATATAACCCCTCAGAGTTTAGGCTCGTTGGATTTGTCTTGACGAGTACTTTAGACCCAGATGGTGTCCAAGGTCTGATGATAGAGCTGGAAGGAAACCACAGGAACTCCTCAACAGCGCTCCCAAAACGCACGTTGAAAAAGCGATCGTGCGAATGGAGGCGTACCGAGAATTTTATAATACGAAACCACAATTCGTCTGAACATTTGTATCCTTATACAATCAGCAACATGAGTCAGTTAACATTTTCACTTTTCCAAATCGCTTGCATGCTTATATTTTGCATCAAATCCATTATTCATGTTTATATAATAATATTAGCCCTGTTAAGAAACTGTCCCACCGTTGGGCACGGGCCTCCCCTAAAACTGAGAGGGTTTAGGCCTAGTCCACCACGCTGGCCCAGTGCGGGTTGGCGAACTTCACACACCTTCGAGAAACACTTGCATGCATGCAGGTTTCCTCACGATGTTCTCCTTCACAGTTAAAGCAAGTGATTATAAATTTTTAATAGGCACTTGCTTTCGAACAGACAGGAAGTGCCTGGGTTTGAACCCAGGATCTCTGACTTTGCAGTCCAACGGTCTAACCGCTAGGCCATCACTGCTACCCTTACTATTCTTGTTTATTTAAATATATTTGAAAATGTTGCTACTAATTTAGTTTATAAAATGTTCATTAACTTTTGTAAAATATATTGAGATAATGATTTGAAAAACGGAATGTTAAAGGACTTATGTTGCACGCCCAAGGACTTCGTGAACCGTGATAGCCAAGGGCAATATGCCCGACTAGACCAGTAATCTTATTCAGTTTAAAAACAATAATTATAACTTACGTTTCCCAGGGATCTGTCGCGGACTCAACGGGGGTCGATCGCCATCTCTAACATCATCTTTAGCCAGGGTATTGTTGTTATACTTTTTCACACTCTCCGCCCAGTCCTGAATCCAAGCTTTATCCCCTCGACACCTATTCAGACTCAAATACGAGAGCTTCCCAACAACTTGCTCTGGAGTCATATCTGACGAAACTCCACTGTCTTCCCTAAGAGCTTTCTGAGCATTTTTCAAAGCCGTACTTTCGAATTTAGTATCATCCAATGGTCCCTTATTACTCGGTAAAGATACTGGTACTGACGATTCTCTAGATAATCTATGGACATAATCAGTTTGATCTATATCTGATTTTGTTAGACTACATCTCCGTTTCACCGGCTCTAATTTTGGTGGATTTTTCGAGCTTAAAACACCAGATGTTGTGACGGACGTGAAGCTACCAATGTCATCATCATCTCTAGGTGGAGATTTGGAGAAGGTTTTCTCTGTGATAGTTCTTACTCTATTTTTTATCTTTTCTAAGTAACTTCGTGTTGATTTAATCTGTTTGGAAGTTTGAGCTGCCAAATCGTTTTCAGTCGGTGATTCGTAGCAGCATGAGATCTCTAGAACGTTCTTGTCTTTTGAGACTTTTGGGAGTTCGAAAGCTTGGTTTGTTAGTGGACTTCGGAGGCCAACGTCCCTTCTGGGTTCTTTCGTGATAACTCTATTAGGGTTTGAGTAGTCAAACACTAATACTGGGTCCCTTTCAGGAGCATGTTTCTTTAGAGTTTCCTCTATTACATTTGTTAGTAATTCCGTACCGAAATTTCTGTCTATACTCATTCTAGCTTTCTGCTCCTCCGTATAATTATCTCCTTCTATAGTGTATGTGCCCGTTGAGGAATTATTCGACTGCCTATCAACATCATCTTCAATATACAATGGTTCTTTAGCTATACACTTCTTAAATAGATCCGGTGTTTCCGAAGATGCTCTACTTTTACGTATCAAAGGACTCTTTGAATGTTCTGGTGTTGATAAACCATTATCAGGTGTCAGTATGTCTAATTCAGGACTTGATATGTCTGTCAGCATGAGACCTTCGGGGCTCTGGTCAACTATATCAGCCATTGCATGCTTATTAATGTTACCATAGCTAGGTGTTCTTCGCACCTCACGGGAAAACAAATTATTTTTCAATGGTAGATTTAAACCTAGACGGTTGGAGAAATTATCACTTCTAGACATAATACTATCAACTATTGGACTTTTGGATGTGCGTTTGGTTTGAACAGGGTCTGTTATAGGGGACTTGATGTGTCTGTTTGTAACAGGACTGGTTATATGTGTGGTATTTTGTGCTAAAGGACTATTGCGGACTTTGACTGAGCCTGATAATCCACTGTCTTCTTGGTCTGAGGAAAAATACCCTTCAGAGTTGTACCCTTGAGCTTTTCGAGGCAGTTTTGCACTCATTGGGGGCTTCTGGTTAGCTGGAGCAGGCCTGGTGAGGCTCGCAGACATAGACTGGACTCTCTGATGCCTGGCTTGAGACTTTTTCGCTAACTCCTCAAGCCTACGGTTATCGAAGGACTTTCCTGGACCAAAATCAATGGTGAACGCCATGGGATGCGCCTTAGGGGTCCCAGGCTCCGATTTATCCTCCTGACCTGCCTCAATTTCGTCATTCTTCAAACTGTGACTGTCTGACGAAGATTTCGATATGGTGCGATCCAATGTCGCGTCTTGCCCGTCCGACAGGGGGCTGGACACGTCTGCTTCAACACTAACACTCATGTTTTCAAGGTATCACGCAAAATAAAAGTGACATCATAACCACGGGCCACTTAAAAAGAGCTTTCACACATCACTATAGGAATGATTTTTAAAGCACAGCACAAAGCTTGGAATATGAAAACGTATAAAAGAATACTTTCGAAAAGTGGAACGAGAGCGATAAACTAAAAAAATAACGAGCTCCGCCTACTATCGCGAGCGCAGATTAACGCGAAAGAGTAGAATTCTTTTTATTTTCTGTCAAACGTGACAGGTGTTTACGACCGATGACGTCCAATACGAAACTGGGATTAGTAATTGATTTTATTGATTTGGCAACACTTGGACATTGTGCAAGACAAAAGGATCAGTGACCTTATTAGGTTGCCGAGTTATTTGGGTGACAATATTTAGATGTTTGTTATTTAATATCAATAATATCTAGAAAACATTATTTGTTTATTACTCAACACAATTACAGCTAAAAATTAACAAATTGTCTAATAAAAATTATATGGTTGAAAGTCATTTTTTGATTTTGCTACATTTTTCCACTTATGTCAAACTTTAGACTTCTACGTTACATTCTACGCGCGTATTGAATTTAATTCTATTTTTTTTCGTAAAATATTTAGGAGTATCTCAGTTACGATTTGAGCAAATTAATCATCATATAAATAAATTATCAAAATTGTAATTTATAAGAAAATAAATGTCAACATGGACAAGAAATTAATGCGTGCAAAATAATTTTAAACAAATTAAATGTATCACGTGGTCATAATTCGAAGCTCAACTACTACGGAACGTCAACAACGTCATTCCATCTGTCAGTTTGCAATGAAACATGGCAGAGGCGGCGTTTTCTGAAGATGGAAAATATTATTCTGCTATTACCCTGGACGGTAGATTAAGAATATGGGATACGGAGACAAATGTACTCAAACAGGAATACACACCCGACTTGCACTTAACTTCCCCGCCTTCTTGTTTGCAATGGATAACTATAACCCAATCTGCGGTAAGTAGCCAACACGTGGTTTATTATTTTTCTCATATATATTTACTGTTTTTACAAGTTATAAAACATTTTCGTCCTAATCTGTATCTGGAATTCCATAAAAATAATTTTTTGTGTTAATGTTACCTGAAAAGAGTATTTGTTTTGGTTCAACATTGTAACTCTTCTGTGTTCCTGATACCCTGGTACTTTATTTACTTGAATATCACCTAGTTAGCTACTCTTTGTGTACATACTCAATATAATATTTGATTTATTGGATTATGCAATTAGTTGAATGTAAAAACAATAAATAAAAACAATAATTTAACCTCAAAAATTTGTTAAATTTTAAATTCTCACATGACTTGTTTGATAACCTTGGCAGACAGATTTGTAGAAAACCATTAAATCTATTTCAGTATTACTTTGTGTAAACATTTATAAGCTATATATTGAAATCATTACTTATTAATTTGTTCTTTAAAACATGGTCACAGCTAATTTGTACACCTAATAATACATTATCATACATAAAGAAATTGATATTTTTAGTTGCAGCCAGACGAAATTTATTGAATGCGCAACTAGGTGTTTAGAACAAATTAATAATATTATGTTTTAAATTTTTGAACATACATAATGTTGTGGGTATAGCATCGATTTGGGTAACTGTAAGGATTTTGTAATTTATAATAAATAAATATATAAAAAAATAACAATTCTTATTAAAAATTTCTCTCAGCTAAATCATTCACAAATCCAATGATTAAAATGAATGCTTTGAAATATTCCAAGTACATTTATTTAACCATTAAAAATACCTGCTTAATTTACCTCATATATCATCATGCTGCATTATTTGTACTTCACAAAATATTGACTCGATTGATTCCTCAAAATTAAATCACTAAGTTAGCTGGGCCATCTACAGCTTGGTCATAGACCCAACAAAAAATACTTTTAAAGTAAGGGTATTATTGATCATTAACATTCCTTATTTTTTCACAGGTGTCCCCACAAAAAGGAGTGAAACGAAAACCCAGCCTATCAGAAGAAACACATTGTATAGCCCTTGGCACTACGAGTGGCAAAATATTAATATACTCGGTTACACAAGCTAAAGTTGAAACTGTATTATCCACGGAATCAACACCAAGCAACGTAACTACACTAGATTGGCACAGAAAATATGGATTACATAGTTGTAATAAGGAGAATTACATTTATGAATGGGATTTAAATAATTCAACAGTTAGATATAAGTATAATGTTAGTTTTGATAAGAGTAAGCATGGAAACAATGTTAGTGCCATCAAAATTGTTCCGCACAAACAGGTGAGTTCATTTAGTGTTTGCTTTTGTTCTTAAATGTCGAGATTTGTTATACACAATGTCAAATTGCTCATGAGAAAGATTTTATAAATTATAATTACTATTAATTTTATCCCTGGAACCACTGGGAACAAAATGGTGGAGCAGAAAGAATAACCCGGTTAGTAATAAGTTTAAAATGTACATTCCAATTCCTCTACAGAGTACACCGGCCCGTTTTCTAGTGGTAGCGTCGTACCAAGTAAGAGTATGGCGGCTGCTGGACGGCGAGGCGACGGTCGTCAAGAACCTGGGCCACAGCGCGGCTCCCACGGCACTGCTCACCGTAGCCACGCTCAACGACGTGTGCTGGCTTATTGAAGGCTCCCAGTGAGTGAATGATTATCAGTTGAAATACGTCAATTCTAGTACGAAGGCCCCCCTCAATGATCGCCACAACAACCAGCTTTGTGGTGTTGCATCCAGCTTTTACCTGCTTTCACCAGGTCTTCGGTCCACCTAGGCCTGCCCACTCCAAGTCATAAAAAACACCGTCTCGCCTATATTCCCCAGGGGGGTGGCAAGGTGTACTGAGTACACCCACGTTTCGCCGACGATGTTAGGTCCCATGTAATAGGGGGCGAGCCTATTGCCATATACCGGGCACAATTCCAGACTCCGGACTCATACTGGGAATTTTTCGTTAGAAAAACTACATTTATCCGACCTAGGATTTGAACCCAGGACCTCGTGATCACAAAGCGATGTGCTTTGCCACCAGACCAACGAGGCAGTCATAAGGAGGCATAAATACTTTAAAAATATTTTCCCTAATGGGATGTAGCATTATTATGAATAAATATTTATGAAAAATCTATATTTGTATACCGCTTTGTTCTAGAGGCGAATAATGCGCGTAATAATGACGAGATCCTGGATTGGACAAAATTAATTTTCGATAGAAAAAAATCTAGTTTCAGTCTGAAGCCTTGCATTGTGCCCGTGTAGAGATGAGCAAAATGTAATAAGAATAATGATAACAATTGCATTTTGTAATATTTAATCATGATTCAAGATTGAAAGTGTATCATTAATAATTAAAACACCATCATGCTTATATTTCCCAAGTGGGGGTGGTTAATCATTAATCTGATTACATTTTGACCATCTCTGGCCCGGTATAATGGCAATAAGCTCATCCCCTATCCTATATATATATACATAGTACCTAACATTGTCTGCGAAAAGTGGGTGAGCGAAGCAGCCAACACTCACTAGTCCAAGCCGTCGTCTTACTGATACTTGACAAGCGTTGTCCCTTGGGCCTATATACAGATTTAAGCGATTATCGTTTCCGCCGAGTGTAGACTACTGTTCAATCACAAGTGGATATTGCTAATGCTTTGTGTAGCGAAACTGTTGACTTTCGGCCGCCGAGTAAGGCAGTTTGGTGCCATCCGTGAATAAAATTACACAAAAATCATGAAATTCGTGTGGCGTAATTTATTGATTTGTTCAAAATCCAAGGTCCAATACCTCGGAAGTATACTGAACCAAGATATAATCAATATAATTGGTCTACAATTTATCGGAAAGTAAATTGATATATTTTGGCTCTAATCAAAATTTGTGGGTCTCGGGACGCCCGACAGAAGTGATAACTTAAACTAGCGCTGTGGGTTAAAATAAGACAGGAAGAGCCTGCTTACCGCTGCCGTATGCGTGAGAGAAAGGGAAGAGCGCTGTGGGTTAGAGTGAGAGAGGAAGAGCATGCCTACCGCTGCCGTATGCGTGAGAGAAAGGGAAGCCAGACAGACTGGCGCCGTTACGCGTTACGTTACGAAGCGGTTTACCCTCCCATAAGAAGTTATCACTTCAAAAAGAGTTTTTTTTTGTCTGTTACCCCCACAGGAATGAACGGCTCATCTCGTTCTTCGACGTGACAGTAACACAAGAACACCTCCCGCAGCTAAATGGCGAGGATCCGACACCCACCAAGAGGCAAAGGAAGAAATCCCTTAGCAAATTAACCACAACTGCACCGACTTACAACTTCGTACTAGAAGATGCACCCAGGTATGTTTCAAGAAACCACTATCCCTATATCATAACGTCAAATGGGCAGAGACTACAGAGTTCCAACTCTCTGGCTTCCACCACTCTCGATAGGTTTTTTTTATTAAAGATTTATCGACGACTATTGAATTGTATGACTGACAATTTAGGGCAGTGGTTAAGAGCTTAAGCCGCTCCGCCCACTGTGACGAATAGTCGCGGGTTCGGTTCCCGCACGGGACAAATCTTTGTGTGACCCACAGTTATTTGTTCCGGTCTGGGTATTTGTGTATGTAAATTTACATGTTTGTAAACGCACCCACGACACAGGTATAAATCCTAGTGTGTAGCTAGGTTTAAAAAATAAATATTAAAAGAATACATACCCAAGACCTCGTAATTGCTAAGTGCCTTATACTGAATTAGACTTGTTATGATTTCTTTATTTATTTATACTTTATGCACTTGTGTTGATAGGCGGATAATGCCTACGGGGTTTCTGCCAGTTTACCTTAAGGTTATGGGAGAAAAGTGCGGTAGGAAATTGCACAAGTTTAAGGAAAAAACGTTACAAGAATAAATATAAATAACAACTAATTCACTATTATAACACTTAGTAAAAACAAAAATTATATATAACGATATTATATATACTTGTACAAAACATACATAAACTAAAACTGTGCCACATAACGACATAAAAGAACTAACATTGAGGGGATCCAACATTTTATGCAAGTAATCCTGCAGACTTTTTTTAAAAGAGGGACGATTGGTTGCAGTCTTAAGTTCCAGAAGCAAAGCATTCAAAGCAAAGAAAGATAGGATTATTCTAAGTATAGTACGAGGCGCTCGTAGCGCTGTGCGACCGCGGTGTTCTTACCGATTACCAAGGTTAAGCAGCGTTCGACTCGGTCGGCCCGAGATGGGTCACCGTTTGTGGCATTTTCATATTCGAGCGTCTCCGGGCTACGGAAGGCACGGGAAGCAGTTGGTCCCGGCTACCACTTAATTTGGTAGTCGTTAAGCCGAGTTGGAAGCCTTAAAAGGCGGCTTGATAAGTTCCAACAGCAGGTGGCCACAAACCTACCTCCGCCAATCCGCACTGGGTCCGCGTGGTGGAGTATGACCTAATCACTCTCACCTCGATTTGTGAGAGAAGGCCTTTGTCCAGCAGTGAGCAGTATAGGCTGATATTATTAAGTATAGTTCCACATCCGCAGGATAGTAGATGTTGACATGAAGATGGAGGACGGAGCCACTCGGCTGAGTCTGGCAGCTACCACGAGAAGCGGAGTGGTTCATTACTACGGACACATGTTGAATGGGTGAGTTGAACCATCATAATGTTCAGATCAATTAGATGACACAACTTATGCTTTGTTAAAAGCCAGTTTCGATACTTAAGTAATAGTTAGATTTGCTTACTATCTATCTATCTATATCATCACGCCACATCCCTTATTTGCTTACTGTCTGTAGTATTTTGATAAATTTTCTATAATTTTTATTGTAGCTTCTTTTACTCATTTGGATTTATCTCTCGAATGGTCCCTGCAAGGGTGTAAGCCTCCTTCATCTTTTTCCTGTCCTGGGCGACGCTCATCCAGTCCCTTCCAGCTGTTTTGATAAGGTCGTCAGCCCCTCTTTTTTTTGGCCGTCGTTGTGTCTCTTTCCAAGTGGGCCAAGCCACTTTGTGATTTGGATTGTCCACCTCTTGTCCCGGTACCTGGCTATGTGGCCTGCCCTTCTACTTGAGTCTTTGGACATGTTGCAGAGCATCTGTAAGTTTTGTTTTTCTCCATATGTTGAAATTCTTTTTATTTTTTTATTTTTCTAAGTTAAAAATCCTTTTTTCCATTGCATGCAAACATGACAAAAGCATGCATTTTACTTCATTGTTGAAGGCCCACGTCCGACTTGCATAGGTTAAGCACAGTAAGATGCAAGAGTTCATTATTATCTTTTTAAACTTCAGACTATAGCTTCCTTTCAGAATCTCCTTTTGCGTCCAATACCTTTTCCATGCTATATTTATTCGTCTGTCTACCTTTTCATACCTGTTGTTGTCGAAAGATACTAGCTGTCTGTCTATTTTTTATTTTCTATACTACTATCTATCTATCTATAAAATCCCGCCAGATCCCTTGCGGGGTAGGCAGAGAGTACAGAGTTCCAACAGGTTCTTTCCTTACATACCTCTCTGGCTTGCTCGACTCTCATAGTTCCTCTCATACACGCTCGCCGGTTACGGAGACTCTTGACTTTTAATAACTTGACTCTATAATACTGCTCATCAATATTTGTATCGAAGATCAAAATTATAGCATTTTGGCCGTAAAAGCGAATGTGTCGAAGCTTTCGAAACCTCTTAATAAGTCTGAAAGAGAGAGAAAAGATTTATACTGATGATAATAGCCCATCACCTGGAAATACATGGAAACCTATACAGATATCTCATCTATAGGAATAGTTAATTGCACAGTTGGTTACACTAAGTTGATAGGAAGTCTGGTCTATTTTTGGCTTCATCAGAAGTACCCCAAGGGTCCAATTTAGGGCCGCTTTTATTTCTGATATTTCTTAATGATTTGCTCAATAAAATAAATACTGAAATGGTCATTTACACTAAATATATAATTTAAAATGTGTCTGTTTAATCTCTAACAGGTCATCAACAAAACCAATAAAGCCTTCGGTGACGATCCAAGTAACAACAGCAGATGCCCGCCCTCTGCCTCTCCAGTGCTGCCGACTGCCACAAAATGGAGACCTACTGTTGGGTTACACCGATGGACCAGTCTTGCACTTCGAAAGAGTGGTAAGTTTTCCTCGTAATAGATAGGAACCGTCGTTTACCAGGTTAAGGGCAAGATGTAAATCTTCTAATCCTGAAAACTATTATATCTAAAACTATATACCTATAAATATAGGTAAATTAGTAATTACGAAAGATGTAAAAATTACTGCCTCGTTGGTCTAGTGGCAAAGCGCATCGCTTCGTGATCACGAGGTCCTGGGTTCAAATCCTAGGTCGGACAAATGAGGTTTTTCTAACGAAACAACTTCTCAGTATGAGTCCGGAGTCTGGAATTGTGCCCGGTAAATGGCAATCGGCTCGCCCTCTATTACATGGGACCTAACATCGTCGGCGAAACGTTGGTGTACTCAGTACACCTCTGCCACCCCGCGGGAATATAGGCGTGACGGTGTGTTTGTGTTTGTAAAAATGAGAAAGGGTATGCTCCCTTGCTTGGGACATATAGGAAGAATGTCAGAAGAAGGAATGACAAAACAGATATACAATGCGATAGTGGAAGGATGTAGGTACCGGGGAAGCCCTAGACTATCTTACCATGACCAAATAGACCGTGTCTTTTCTGAAGGGCAAGTCAAGAGTCTCCGTAACCGGCGAGCGTGTATGAGATGAACTATAAGTGGCGGAAGCCAGAGAGGTATGTATGGAAAGAACCTGTTGGAACTCTGTGCTCTCTGCCTACACCGCAAAGGGTCTGGCGTAATGATATAGATAGATAGATGGTAATTATATATAGGAAGTTACATGTTTGCGAGTTCATCCCTTGATATTTTTATCATCAAGCTACGAAGATGCACACAAAGTCAACGTTGATCTAGACTAGACCTAGTGGTCTTCTTTAACTTTTACATGCAAAAAAATGTTACTGCATAGTCTCATAGTTCACTAGGCTGGTTAGATTGTACAATCGCGGGTTCGATCTCTGCGCAAGACAAATGTTTGTGTGGTCCACAGATATTGACTTCGATCTGGGTATTCATGCATGTGATTATTTTCGTCTATCAATACAATACATCTCCAGAAGTGATTCCTAGTATGGGGCCAACACCCCAAAAATTATAATTAAAAACTTATGGAAGGGTAAACCGCTTCGTAACGTAACGCGTAACGGCGCCAGTCTGTCTGGCTTCCCTTTCTCTCACGCATACGGCAGCAATAGGCATGCTCTTCCTCTCTCACTCTAACCCACAGCGCTCTTCCCTTTCTCTCACGCATACGGCAGCGGTAGGCATGCTCTTCCTCTCTCACTCTAACCCACAGCGCTCTTCCCTTTCTCTCACGCATACGGCAGCGATAGCCATGCTCTTCCTCTCTCACTCTAACCCACAGCGCTCTTCCCTTTCTCTCATGCATACGGCAGCGGTAGGCATGCTCTTCCTCTCTCACTCTAACCCACAGCGCTCTTCCCTTTCTCTCACGCATACGGCAGCGATAGCCATGCTCTTCCTCTCTCACTCTAACCCACAGCGCTCTTCCCTTTCTCTCATGCATACGGCAGCGGTAGGCATGCTCTTCCTCTCTCACTCTAACCCACAGCGCTCTTCCCTTTCTCTCACGCAAATGGCAGCGGTAGGCATGCTGTTCCTCTCTCACTCTAACCCACAGCGCTCTTCTCTTTCTCTCACGCATACGGCAGCGGTAGGCATGCTCTTCCTCTCTCACTCTAACCCACAGCGCTCTTCTCTTTCTCTCACGCATACGGCAGCGGTAGGCATGCTCTTCCTCTCTCACTCTAACCCACAGCGCTCTTCCCTTTCTCTCACGCATACGGCAGCGGTAGGCATACTCTTCCTCTCTCACTCTATCCCACAGCGCTCTTCTCTTTCTCTCACGCATACGGCAGCGGTAGGTATGCTCTTCCTCTCTCACTCTAACCCACAGCGCTAGTTTAACTTATCACTCTTGTCGGGCGTCCCCAGACGACAAATTTTTTTAATTACTTTTTTGCCCTTTTTTCTATCTATTTATCTATATAATCACGCCAGATCTCTTGCGGGGTAGGCAGAGAGTACAGAGTTCCAACAGGTTCATTCCTTACATACGTCTCTGGCTTCCTCCACTCTCATAGTTCGTCTCATATACGCTCGCCGGTTACGGAGACTCTTGACTTGTCCTTCAGATAAGACTCTGTCTCCCTTTTTTCTCATGTTTGTAAACACTTCTACAGGAATAACTCCGAGTATAGAGATAAGTATTCAGGAATTTCTAATTTTTCATCCACAGACTCCGGACCTAAAGTCAAAAACACAAATAATAATCAGAGGACAAGTGAAAGAATCAAAAAAGAAAAACAAACTGACCAATGAAGTGAACAAAGTGAGATCGGCCGCCGACAAGTCGCAAGTGACGTACGTGGAGCCGATGGGCGGAGTCGCCAGGAAGCGAGCCACGCCGGGGGACACGGTTAGTCATGTTATATAGTCAAAGTCAAAAATTATTTAGTTGTATAGGCGAATACAATAGCACTCATCAACATCAAAATTTTTACGTTACAATATACTACCGTATCGGCACGCGGCCTCCACTTAGAAGATCCGGCGAGAAACTCGGCGGGCTAGTCTTAATTTGTGTGGCCTTCCTGATAATATTTTTTCTTCTAAAATTGTGTTATACATCATTGATTGATGTTACTGATTTAGGAGCTGCTCAAACCCAATCTGTCTTATCGTCATCCGAATTTTTGTAATACCCTTTCTTACAGAGTCTAGTTTTAATAAACTTATTGATAGGCATGTTTGGATATCTGAAGGTAATTTGTTGTAGAAGCGTATACATTGCCCCATAAAAGAATTACTAATTCTGTGGAGACGAGTTGAATGGGCCATAAGACCCAGTATGACCTGTAAAACACTTATAAAGAATATCAGTAACTTTCAAAAATATAGCGCCATTTGTCATCTTAATACACGGAACAAAGATGATCTTATTGTGCATTCTACTCGTCTTCAAAGAATTAGTAACTCTATCAAACTCAAATTATTTATTTTGTAAGTTAAATAAAATGTGAATATGTCCATTGGTAAGTTTAAAGTATAGGCAGTGATAGCATAGTGGTTAGACCGTTGGACTGCAAAGTCAGAGGTCTCGGGTTCAAACCCAGGCACGCACCTCTTGTCTTTTCGACAGCATGTGCGTATTAAAAAAAAATTATCGCTTGGTTTAACGGTAAAGGAAAACATCGTGATGAAACCTGCATGTCTAAGAGTTTCTCGAAGGTGTGTGAAGTTCGCCAACCCGCACTGGGCCAGCGTGGTGGACTATGGGCTGAACCCGCTCAGTTTGCGAAGACCACAAATAGCTGATCAAAAAGCTGAAAAGCTGGTCAACAAGCTGGTCAAAAAGCCGCCAAGCTAAAATGGGATTGGGCTAGTGTCTTAAACAGATTTTTCTAATAATGTAATGTGTCATTGCGCGGGGGCACAGGCCGAGAGGGACGTTACGCATAACCCACTTTTGTATTTGCCATCTGGCGGAGACTCGTAACAACTAAACGGTTCATCTATGTCAGTGTTACATGTAAGTTCAATTATATTACGGTAGATGGCATCTTTTTTAATATAGAAGTATTCTAATAAATTACGATAAAAATACTTACAAGTGAAATGTGATATTGTTTGTGTGATTAGAATGTCACATAATTTTTTTTTACATAGGATGGGTAGTGACAGTTCTGATTGCCGAACGAAATTAATATTTAATTCAATGGTGTTAAGGTATAAAACCCTAAGTGTGGAAACGGGTCATGCCTCTTATTGCCATTGAATAAAGTATCATTGTCTTTGACACTTACATCCGTCACAGTACCCACGTTTCATGAAAAATACTATAATTTTAAAATTTTAAGTAACAATAGTTAGTATATGATATCTTTTTTATTTATTAACGTGGGGAAATCCTCATGGACTTCCGCCAGCCTCGGGGGAAGCTGGCGGGGCATGTCGGACTCTTACCGACTAAAACCCCACGATGACCGGCATCGACACTTCAGGGAAGGGCTCCGGGATCTCCGTTAGGAACGCACCGGTGCCCCTCTGTGTTATGCTCTGAAGAGCCCGCCTTCGGGGGGGGGGGAGCCTATGGATCCGCTCCCGCCCTGCACTGTCACGGTACTCACGGCGGCATGGGCCACACCACGGCGCCGTCCTCCTCGGGTCGCGCGTGAAGGACGCTTAGGGCCCCCGCCCCAATATCCCACAACCCCAAGGGCCCCCCTGCGGATGTTGGTGCAGGATAGTATATGATATCTATGCTAACTCGAGCGGACATGCGAATGGGCCGAGTAGGAATACCAAACTAAGGTAAGCCACGCGCACCACGATGCTGTCAATGTTATGAAATCAAAAGGCTCGTTAGCTTACAGCGTCTTCTTCTTCAGCCGAAAGACGTCCACTGCAGGACAAAGGCCTCCCCTAAAGACCGCCACAACGACCGGCTTTGTGCTGTACGCTAATAGCTAGGTAATAATAATAAAAATGACTGTTATGTGTTGTGTCGTCAGGTGGAGGTGCCCATGGAGGCGCGGCTGGCCAACCTCGCGCTGGACGTGAAGGCACGGAGCTCGGCCGCCGTCAACCAGAACATGACCAAACTCCTCGTGCAAGGACTGCACTCTAAAGACAGGGGGTGAGGATGACTTCTTCTATCATTGCCGTGATGCGGGCCATATTTGTAACAGCATCCCCTAAAACCCTTAAGGTGTCAACTATATTGACGTCACTTCAAAAAAAAACTTTTTAGTGTTAAATTATATCCACAAATGTTTGTTTCGGTCTGGGTGACGCACCTGCGACGCAGGAATAATTTCTAGGGTGAAGCTACGTTTTTTCAACGTCAAAAATTGATTATTTGTACAGGTCAACAAAAAACGCTTACTAACCTTAAAATTATTACATCTACCACCGGGTCGGCACGCGGCCTCACTGAGAATATCTGACAAGAAACTCGGCGGGCTTGTCTTTTCTGTTACCATTAAAAAAAAATTAATATTAGTCCTGTTAAGAAACTGTCCCACCGTAAGGCACGGGCCTCCGCTCAAACTGAGAGTTTAGGCCACCACGCTGGCCCAGTGCGGGTTGGCGAACTTCACACACCTTCGAGAAACTCTCAGGCATGCAGGTTACCTCACGAAGTTTTCCTTCACCGTTAAAGCAAGTGATAATTAATTTTTAATACGCACATGCTTTCGAAAAGACAGAGGTGCGTGCCTGGGTTTAACCATCACTGCTCATTTTTTTTATAAAACTCAAACCTAATCAGTTTTATCGTGAACATATTCCGAAATTTTGTATTATCCTTACGTACATAGTCTATTTAGACAAAAAAGACAAGCCCGCCGAGTTTCTCGCCGGATCTTCTCTATGGAGGCCGCGCTCCGAACAGTTGGTAGATCAGTAAGTTAAAAAAAAATGTTAATATGCCACTTTCAAAACACCCCCGCAGAGTTTATTCAAAATAAACGAAGTGAATTTGAGTTTTAATAGCCTTTTTGAAATTATTGATAGGCATATTTTGTATATCTATGGGGAGTCTGTTGTAGACCCATTAAAGAGTACTTCTCTTGTCCAGGATTCTGCTGACAGTGCTTCAGACGGATGACCCAGCGGTGGCACAACGTACAGTAAGCAACCTGCCCGCAGACTATGTGCCGCAGTTGTTGGAGCAGCTCGTCGACATGGCCAACAGGAAGACTAGCCAGTGAGTAGCATTGAATAGTCCTGTGTCAATCGTGATTGAACGAATCAAAATGATCGAATCACGCTTTGATTTTGTGTCTTTGTCAGGTCCACGGGCCGATGTGGGGCTACTTTTAAAAAAATATCATCCACCGGCCAAACGATCCTCGTCGCACTGTATTTGATTTTGTGTCTTTGTTAGGTCCACGGGCCAACGTGGAGCTACGTTTAAAAAAATATCATCCACGGGCCAATAGATCCTTGTCGCACTGTATTTGATTTTGTGTCTTTGTCAGATGCGCGGCGGTGTGTACATGGTTATCGGCGTTACTTCGTTGTCATTCGGCGCTATTATTGGCCACCATCAACTCGCGGACGGCAGACCACCTCACTCAGCTATTAGCCATATTTACATTCAGGTAATAGGCGCATTTAAAAATTAACTATCACTAGCTTTAACGGTAAAAGAAATGGTAATGAGGAAACCTGCATGCCTAAAAGTTTCTTGAAGGTGTGTGAAGTTCGCCAACCCGCACTGGGCCAGCGTGGCGGACTATGGCCTAAACCCTCTCAGTTTGAGAAGAGGCCCGTGCCCAACGGTGGAACAGTTTTTTAACAGGGCTAATTTATTTAGTCGCATAACATTTATTTTATTATTTCATAATAAAAAGACACCTTAGCGGGGACGGTATAGATGTGTACATTGACGATTTGATTTTGTGTGTGAATGAACTACGCTGTTGGCAGAGGGGCCTTTACAGCTTCACCGGACAAGAGGGCGAGCGTGCAACCACTACGCTCGAGCCAGATGGGCAAGGGGGCAACTAGCTCGCGGGCGCCTCAAGGAGGAACGGCCTCGGCTTGGGCAGTCGCTATGGGGGAGGGCGTATACTAGGTGTCTCTGCGTGGTGCTCTGCACCGGCCGGCGGGCAAGGGATTCTTCGACTTGGCTCGCGAGGTCCGTGTCTGATACTCACTGTGATGCCTTATGCCCAAGATATCATAAGTTTACGATATCACGTGCCTGAGATATGAAATTGATGATAATATTTGTCACCAGACGATCGCATATATGTCAGCTGCTGAATCTGAAGGGTCGTCTCGACCTGACGGTGGGTCAACGCAGTGCGGCCGCAGACTCTGTCGACGATCAGGAAGCAGTCATAGACTACAATGGTACGTACAACCGTATAAGGATCTTTTGGCCCGCGGCCAAAATCGGAACTCACGCTGTCGTCAAGTGAAATGTCACTTCATGACAGTCGTAGAGTTGCCGTTTTCTATGAGTGAAAAAGTTTGAAAGTTTGATTGGAATAGACTTTGTGCGTAAAAGTTTAGATTTATTATGAATATTTGTATTATATTATTTTATATTTGATTTTAGATTTCGATCTTATTTTATAATCCCTTATCCTAGACACGTCTTCGGACGAGGAGATGGAAGCGGAGCAGTACCAGTCGGACAGCGCGCAGTCGTGGGACGACAAGCCGGACAGCGACGACAACCAGCCCTCCAACGGCGAGGACGAGGACGGCGGGGAGTGACGGGAGATGAATAAATAGTTGATTTTTATATACATGCGTTTCATTAAACCCTTGCATTAGATTCAGCACTCGCATGAAAATAAACAAAATTAAAAACATTCCGAATTGTTCTATTGAATATTGTCATTGTACTAAAATGGATATCCATGGAACGAAGTTAGTCTATTCTTCCAGTTTTTTTTTGTAGAACATACCAATGTGCATAATATAATCACTTGACGCCATGAAGCAAATACGACGGGGAGATGGCCCAACAGATTTTTCTATAGATTGAAATGTGTCATGGCGCGGGAGCACAGGCCGAGAGGGGCGTTACGCCCAACCCACATTTGTATTTCCCATCTGGCGGAGACTGGTAAGAACTAAACGGTTCGTCTATGTCAATTTAACTTGTAAGTTCAATTATAATAAGCTAGATGGCATTTTTAATTTAGAAGTATTGTAGTAAATTACGAAAAAATACTTAAAAGTCCAATCTTATATTATTTTTGTAATCAGAATGCCGATCCAAGTAATTTTTGCAAGTTAAAATACACATCACTTGACTTAAGGGTTTTATTTTTAGTAAAAATTGATAATATTTCATAGCTATGCGAGCTTGAGCGGACGTGTGAATTGAGCGAGTACCGATGACAAACTGAGGTAAGCCACGCCCACGACGATGACGTCAACGCTTTTATGAAATCTAAATGCTCGTTAGCGTAGGCCATCTCCTCTTCGTACTTGCTTCATGCTTGAAGCACATTAAGCTTTTCCAAGTTTCGTTAAAATAAGATCAGTAGTTTCAGAATACTTCGTCCTTATTGAATCGCACTCGTGGCAGCAATAATAGTAGTCTAAAAGTAATGGTTGAACAATACGACTCCTTTATAGTGGGCATGTTAGTGAAGAGGGTGAACTCTCTACTCATCTATCTATATTATCACGCCAGATCCCTTGCTCTCCACTGATCATATATATAAATAAGAGGATGGTTTTATACAAGCTAAACTGATCAGGTAAAGGTATCTGATTTGGATTTAACATAATGCCCGAATAGATAGTTTTCCAACGGCTACAAATCTAAATTAGTAAACCATGTTACCTAATTATTCCAAGTTAACAAGAATCTGTCGCCATTCTCACTTTATACTTTGGCAATCAGCAATTGAACAACGGCATCTATATCGTATGCATGTTATATCGGAACGCGGAAGTGCAACAAGGGAGCGAATAACGTTGAAAATTCTTATAAAAACCAATAGTTTCTTTTATGAAAAAAAAACTGAGAATTCATTTATTTCATTTTTTTTCGTATAATTGTTGAAAATTGAAACCACGTGACAATGAACGCCTTGGGTGAAATATGGCTATACAAAGTACACCTTTGCCATAGCCGCTTAAGGAAAAATATATTTTGGCGTCTAACATCATCGGCAAAAGTCAACGCACAAAGTACACCTATCGGCGGCAAAATATAGAAGTGCACATTTGAGACCGAACAAACATCCTCGGCGAAAGTGGACGTACAAAGTACACCTATAAACGAAGAAATATGAGTTTACAAAGTACATCCACATTTTTATCACCTCGCGTCGGTCTCACTCATGCTCACGGCTCTGGATGTGAAGGAAAGAAACCATCTTTTCTTTCTGAAACTTTCGGTTTTAATAAAAAAAACTCCGTTTTATTCCGCATCAAGTCACATGTTTTTTTCGAATGAAAAATAAAAATATGATGGATTTTAAAACAAACGGAAATATTTCAAGCTTTTCAGGCGAATAAATATGGACGAGGGTGCAGCTTTATGCAGCGATTGTCGCTGCATAAAGCTGCACCCTTCGTGCGTCCAAAAAGCGACATGATTGCCGCCACCCGCTAAATGTCTATGTATGCGGATGGGACTTATGGACGCAGCATCGAGCCTCTCGGCGTATAATGTCACGTTCGCAGAATGATACCATGTCACAAAACAACATTATCGCATCATCTAACGTTCGAAAAACGTCATACTTGCACAATGTCACACACGCACAGTGTCACATTCGCATGACACGATCGCAAAATGTCACTTTCGTAAGATTCTCAAAATGACTTATCCGAATGAAAAAAAATATTTCGTGTATTTCTGTAGATTGTGCCTGGCCGAGCAAAGCTTTCTGTGCACTATAATCTACGATCAGGATCCATGGATACATTTTTCGTCTCTACGTTCCACCCATGTAGCGAGGATTTAAATTTTTATATATTTCCGTGCCATTAAAATCCTAGTCGAAGTACCTGGACATCATAATCTAGATATACTTTAAAAATATGTTTAGGTAAATAAAGAAAACCTGGTTCAAAATACATATAAATATTATATTATAACCGTATAGGTATTCAATTCATTGAACTGCTGATGTAGCGGCAGAGAGTATATTGGAATGAAAATGTATAAACATACTCGTATATAAAATATTCATTCTACTGTCGATGGCCACGATCGGAACATCTTTACTGCTGATATCCTTCCTGGTACTTTGCATTCCATTTTATTTGAGTATATCGTTCAGAACCAAGATCTCCTAGTCAGTTATGCTGTCCTGGTACTATGACTAAGATTTAATGGCACGGGTGGATAGAAGAGACAAAAACGCAACATACATACTCGAGATATTTAGAGTGGTCATTTGGAGAATTTTACGAACATGACATTTTGCGATCACGTCGTTATGGGAATGTGACTGTGCGAGTGTGACGGTTGCGCGAGCGTTAAGTGATTTTGCGAACTTTGTTCCTAATAATGTTTAGGCAGTTTTAATAAAACCAGTAAATCAATCGCACCATCATATATTTTCATTCAACACTTAAAACTAGTGCACATACAATGTGTCATACAACTTACAAACTAATACTTTGCACTTTACAAAAATAACTGCAATTCTTAACATAGGAATGAGACACTGACATCATAGCGAGACTTTATGGGGAACATTTTAAGCGACTACGCTTTACTTTAAATTATAGTGGAATAGAATTTACTATTTTAGAGAATAGACGACGACTGAGACGACACATAATAAGTATGCTTATGTTTCGTCCCTTACATTTTTCCTGAAAAGGCTCAATTCCATTACTTTGAATAGACAATAAAAAATAGATTTGGCATTATCACGGTTGTATGCATTAAAAAAAGTTAGTTTATTTAGTATGGATTTTTCTGAATAGAATTGGAAATACTTTTCATTAGAATTGTAGTATCGATAATGTTTTGATAGTTTAGATGTTAAAAAAAACTAGTTTTTAGGCCCAAGAATCTTAAGACAAATTACAATATCGCGGTCAAATTTCCGATATTCATAAAAAAAAATATTTGATACGTAAAATGGCGCCAAATAGTTGCAAATAAAATTTACATTTAAAATATAGTCTATGCTTTTTTAGTTGGTGGTCTGAAAACACCCACGACAACTGCGTGGTCCCTCTCATAGGGCTCCAGAGTTAACTGTTCCTGTGGTTTTAATTTGTCTGCTTGTAATTTCTTTACTTCCGCCGCGAATACCGCTTCTGGTTGCGCTGTTGAGTCTATACATGAGGCCTGTTGGGAAAAAACGTGTTGTAGTTTATGGTATATACATGGGAGGTGTTATTTATGGTATTGTGGACCTCAGTGAGAGAGTTCAATTTTCAACATGAAACATTTAGATTTTTTTTGTCGTCATGGGTATCATTAAAAAACTGATTAATTGTCTCTTCAGTGAAAGGAACGAAGTACGGTTTTATGATCACCTGTTGTTGGCATAATGCTTCAAAATTTGCTCATCAAGCAAGCATATGAATTGGTAGCCAGAACCAACCAACCACATAACATGTCTTAATGCCAGAAATGGTCACCCATATCATTATTCAAATGAATGTAACTTTGGTCTCTATCTATTAATATCATCACGCCGGATCCCTTGCGGGGTAGGCAGAGAGTACAGAGTTCCAACAGGTTCTTTCCTTACATACCACTGGCTTCCTCAACTCTCATAGTTGGTCTCATACACGCTCGCCGGTTACGGAGAGTATTGACTTGTCCTTTAGATAAGACGCAGTCTATTTGGTCATAGTAAGATAGTCTAGGTCTTCCCCGGTACCTACATCCTTCCACTTTGGCATTGAATAACTATTAACTTTTGTGTTCTCTACAAATACTGTGGTACCATAGCGCTTACCTTAATAGATATAACAAAATGTCCTCCATTCTTCAAAAAGTGTTGTGCGTTTAAACTAACTATCCTAGCCTGGTCAGGCTGTGCCACGTCCGCGAAGATTGTGTCCACCGAGCCGACCAGCATTCTGCACGAGAAATGGAAGATTAGAGATTGTACGAGTCCGAAAGAGATGGTAGTTTTGGAAGAGCAAAATCAGAGAGAGAGTTCAAATGTTTATCAACATGAAAAATTTAGTTCATAGAATCATCATTACAATATCGCAATAATGGATAAAAGTTGGTAATTCCCATACATTTATTTGGCAATCAATGTTTATGAGAGACAAATCCACAACATCTTCAGAATAATCATTTACAGATTCGTTTTCACCTTGATCGCTTATTAAACTAATTTGCTTTTATCTAGTAATTACTTTAAAAAAACCAATGATAGCCTAGTGGTTAGACTGTTGAACTGCTAAGTCAGAGGTCTCGAGTTCGAACCCAGGCATGCACCTCTGTCATTTCGAAAGCATGTGCGTTTTAAAAATAAACGATCACTTGCTTTAACGGTGAAAGAAAACATCGTGAGGAAACCTGCATGCTTGAGTTTCTCGAAGGTGTGTGAAGCGCGCCGACCCGCTCTGGACCAGCGTGGTGGACTATGGTCTAAACCCTCTCAGTTTGTGAAGAGGCCCGTGCCCAACGGTGGGACTGTTTCTTAACATGGCTAATACGATTATTCTTATTCATTTTTATTTATTCCTTACTGTACAAAGTTACATAAATTAGTAAGTACATTTACAGATATGATGTACAAAGGCGAACTAACCTCAATTTGAGTTGTCTACCAGTTAACCTTGGAGTGCAAAGAGAATATTTAACGTATACGTGAAGGCAATTGTATTGTAATTTTTACATTTATCGAAGTTTATTATTAAAAATTTTGGCCGCTATGTTAGTTGAATGGTACTTCGCGCGGCTAGCGGTCACGAGCTCCTGAATTCGAATGCTAGGTCAGCCAGTGTTATTGAGGTTTTTCTAACGAAAAACCTAATTGGAGTTATTACGCGAGATGTGGAAAATTTGCAAAAACATTTGATAATTTACCTGTATTTAAGCGGGTGTCTGGCGTCTTCTATGATAGGTATGATGTTGGTCCTCTTCTTGGCGACGTTTATAAGATCGCGGCCAGATCTGTGTGAGAACTCTACCGCGTACACTAGGCCTTCCTGTAAACAATAATAAATATTATGTATTACAATTTTAACAAAAACGTAAAAGCAATTAACGTAAAAAAATCTCACCATCATGCCTATTCCCTAAGCGGGGGTGACAGAGGTGTACTACGTACGTGTAAATGATGTACGCTGTTGGCCGCGAGGCCTTTACAGCTTCACCGGACTTAAGAGTACTACGTACGCCCACATAGGTGAGTATAAGGTTACGTATCAATGAGAATGAAATGAAACTATATAGTTATATACAGATTCCCATAAGAAACCCCGCCTAGGGATCTGGCATGGTAATATAGATAATATCAGTGTGAGGATGAGAAAGGGTATGCTACGTTGGTTCAAAGATATAGAAAGAATGTTGGAAGAAAGAATGACAAAAAAGATAAACAATGCGAAAGTGGAAGGATATAGATACCAGGGAAGACCTAGACTATCTTATTGTGACCAAATAGGCAGTGTCTTTATCTAAAGGGCTAGTCAAGAGTGCCTGTAACCGGCGAGCGTTTATATAAGAGTTCAAGAAACCAGAGAGGTATGTAAAGAAACAACCTGTTGGAACTCCACTCTCTGCCTACCCTACAAGGGATCTGGCGTGATGATACAGATATCCAGACATGTAAGACTTGGCAATTAAGGAGAAAATATAATAATCTTACCGGTCCAACAATATCCGAAACATGGCTGACTGTGGTTCCGCTAGCGGCTCCGAGGTATAGCACCTTGGATCCCGGCGGCATGTGTATGACATCGACTCCGCCCATGATGGCCGCAGCCAGCTTGGACCGGAACGGATTCCAAACTCTGTATTCCACCTTCTCCCCTTCATTCTGAAATATTCAAACGCTTTAATAGGGAGTTATTTAGTAGAGGCATGAAGGTTATAAAAGTTGTTGGATCAGAAGTGGGTATGTGGATATAGTCTTCACGATTAGGTCAAGATTAGAGGGACCACAATCATCACTGGAAATTTCTCTGTGAAATATATATTTTTTTTTATAAAACATATCCCCACACTGGGAATTATTCCTGTATCGTATCCATTTAACACTTAGACCAAAACAAATATTTGTGGGTCACAAAGATTAGGCCTGTGCGGGAATCGAACCCGCGACTACTAGATCCAGTGGGCGGAGCGGCTTAACCCACAAACCAAGTCATCTGTCACAATGCCCAAATTGGTGGGTTATTTAAATCATTTCTTTAAATACTGCTATATCAGAATGTTTTTGTAAATATTTGTATCATGTTAACTTTATTCAGATTAGATTGAGACAAAACCTAAAACAGTAAATTGTAGAATAATTTTCTGTGTTTATTAACTTCACGTTTAACTTTTTGATGTGTAACATCTTTCCTACAATAAACCGAATCTTATCTGAAGGAAAAGTCAAGAGTCTCCGTAACCGGCGAGGGTGTATGAGACGAACTATGAGAGTGGAGGAAGCCAGAGGTATGTAAGGAAAGAACCTGTCGGAACTCTGTTCTCTCTGCCTACCCCGCGAGGGATCTGGCGTGATCTTTCCTCTCGGTTGCTGAATATTTTTTGTGAGAGTGATTTTGGATAAGGGACGGAAATGTGTTACAGGAGACCGGGGAAGCGCGCGCTATTTGATTTGACCATTGAGTCATCTCAATTTCATAGTAGGATGACATGTCAGATGTTACACATCATATGCGACTACGGTAAGGCTCGCTCGTTTTTTTTTAAGCTGGTTATGATTACTTAAAAAAAGAAAAAAACAATTAACAATAAAAACTTGATACTAAGATAAGACTTGTCTAGACCGAGCATTGGTAATAAAAATGTCGCCAAAAGACTGTTACCCACTATGTGTGCGTGATGATACCAGTGTTCGAATTGTTCGTTGGCGAATATAATCCAACGTAAAATGGAAAGGACATACCTTTCATTCTTATTGGCGAGATTATATAGATTAAATTGAAATTTAGAACTTTAATGTAATATAATATAAACATTAACAATACTCCTTGATTTGGAATCATTTTAAGTTTTATTTACACAAAATCTCAGTGCAATCTGGATACGGTATAGAAATTTATTAGCAGTATCAACCTACAATTTTAACCAATACAGAGCATTAAATCAACATTTTTCAAGAAAATAATAAAAAATACCACAAACCTCAACTGATATTCTCTTTTCACCGTAAACTTCAGAACCTGGTACCAAATTCTTTGTAACCAGTGCATCTTCTTTGCCTCTCGCTATGAACACCCCTGGATGTCTGTACAATAGAAATAAATAACTTGATATACTACAAAATGGTATGTATTTTAAAGAATATTTTATAAATCGTTTATCAGTAATATAATTTGGCTTCAAGCGTTCGCATTCAGAAGAACGAAAGTTATATTAATTCACATCATGTAAGATTGACATTATAATGGAATACGCGACTTGGTATACTCATTCAGTGTCTAGCACAAACTGTTCGAACATAAGGTAGGTACTATATACTTAAAAAAAAGTCACCCGACTATCAGCCCATTACCTTAAAGGGAGGCTTAGAGAGGTATACTGCATACATTCACATTTCAGAGACGATGTTAAGTCCCAATTAGGCTTGTCGATTTAAACACGATTTATTCAAGCTAAACAATCAATATTTTAGATCGATCTGAACCTATTCCTACTCCGAAAGCCTAATCGATAATATGACTTTTTAGTAAAAAAAAAAGGGTGCCTAGAAGAGAGTTATCTGAAGGACAAGTCAAGAGTCTCCGTAACTGGCAAGCCTGTAGAAGATGAACTATGAGAGTCGAGGAAGCCAGAGAAGTATGTAAGGAAAGAACCTGTTAAAACTCAGTACTCTCCGCCTACCCCGCAAAGGATCTGGCGTGACGACATAGATAGAAGTTAACAAACCTGTGTGGTTCAAGAATAACTTGCTTCCCTCCCTTGAAACCACCTCTGGATGGTCCTCCCCGCCCGCGACCTGGAATGGAATGTTAATTCAGCCAACATATACATAGAGTATGTTTAGAGATACATATGAATGTTTTCAGAAGTGGGTATGTGGTATCATAGTCTGCACGAATAGGTCGAGATTAGAGGGACCAGTTTATCATCATGTTAATGCCTGTCTACAAGATGTAACATATATAACGCAAGACCTCTGCCACCCCGATTAGATTGATGCTTTACGAATTCAATAAGAAAATCAAACTTCCAATTTAAGGCAGCTGTCTACCATTTTTTTAATTTCCTTGGTGCTCAAATTAACCATAAAATTGATTAATTAATTAACTTTTGTATGCATATTGAGGTGTGTGTAATAGAAATACATTTAAAATAGCTGTAATGCTTTGAATAATTATAAAATTATGTTTAATACAGCGAAGAGAACGAGTAACGCTAACTTTTTGAAAATTAAAAAAAAATTAACATACTTTAAAAATACTTTGAATCGATTCAGTTACAGATTTAGAACAAACTACTTTCAGGTCTTGCGTTTATTATGTTGCACTTTGTATATAAAGCCTACTTGCAGGAACGAGGGTCAGCATTATCTATTGACTAAGTTGAGGTGATAATGTTAAGTTGAAGGCAATTTAACCCATTTAGTAATTTAACATTATGACCTCCAGTTCAGTAGTTAACTAACTCTGGTGCGTGCAAGTGGGCCTAGAGTAACTAATTAACCGCTTAGTTTGGTATTGTGCCTAATAGTACAAACTACATGAATGAGCAAATAATTTAATAAATATATTCAATACTTTCAACATTTCAATTCATTTATTTGATTTACCAATAAACAGGTAGACCCAACAGATCACATTTAGTTTCCATTAAAAAACTCAAGTCAGGGTAATATGTTCACATCTATATCATCACGCCAGATCCCTGCGGGGTATGTACACATAAGTAAACAAAGGACATTGTTCTGTGCCCATACATGATTTGCCCAATAACCAACAGCAATGAAAAAATACTTGTATGATTTCAAATCACCCATAAAGTCTCTTAAGGCATTTATTATTGCAATATTGCACAAAAAGCATTAGATTTTGTGGTTATAATTTAGTAGCCATTAACACATGAGGTTATATGGTGTGTGTTGACATTCAGTAAAGATGTCAGCGACTTCGATATAAGTACTTACAATTCTTTGAAATATTCGTTTTAGATTGCAAATTGTCCATTATATATGGATATTTGCCATTATTTTTATAAAATAGATAAATAATTATGGCATGGGTCAAATGTTTGTTTGTTCTGGGGTAATTTTCACAATGTCCTTAATTCATTCTAATGTAAACGAAAAAATCTCCATTATTTTAACCATTTGTATAGTAGCACAATGAACAAGAACAACAAAATTGTGTCAGATAAAATTTATATATCAATTTTTTTTGTTGGTCATACTACTGCCATCATATTTTTGTCAGCTGAATGACCATGGAAACATTTGTCTGATATATCCAACTAAGGCGGTCAATAGTTTAAAGATAATACAGGCATAATAAAATTACCCGTCCTAGAATCATCAATGGAGCTTACCTCCTCCGCCTCGGCCACCGAACCCCCTGCCCCCGCCGCCTCCACGTTTCTCAAACTTGCCCCCACGGCCCCCGCCGCCGAAGCCCCCGCGGCCTCCGCCTCCGCCCCGACCGCCGCCGAATCCGCCCCTACCGCCGCCACGGCCACCACCACGTCCGCCGCCGCCTCCGCGACCACCATTGAATTCTAGTGAAATAACAGAATACTCTATTACATGAACATGATGGAAATATAGGTGAACTTACATACATCACAAGCATACATACAGGCAAACAATGTTTTTGTAGTCTGTTAAAAATTATAAAACAAAGATGTAAAATAAAATACACCATTAATACATTAATTTATCACGCCCCGCCATGTCTGTCAGTCAGCCGCCAAGTCAAAAATCATAGACCAATACAACAGATCTTACTAGGTCAAAATTATTCTATATTTTACATGTACCACTAAACGCAACAAAGTCAATAACTACCAAATGCATTTCCATATGGTTCTCACCAATGGACGGAGTGATTCAAGAGGAAGGTTTACGTGTATAGTTCACCTGTGCGAAGCCAGGGTGGGCCGCAAGTATTTGATAAATCAGCATACTGTTATTGTCGAATGAATATTTGCTATGTGCACTTCTTGGAGAGTTCGACATCACAACACTATTGTTACTAACCAAATTTTCATGTAAAAGCCTGCTATGTGACTCTAGACTCTCTAAGCATTATACGGTGAACTGTGGTTGCTAATAAACACATGGTTCCTATAAAATTTTACAGGAGAATGTTTTCATACAATATCTTAAAGTGATACTATTTGCACTTAGCAGGTATTGGTTTGACAATGATGATACACTGTCCCACAACTGGGCAAAAGCCTTCTCTCAAATCAAGGTATATACACCATACACGCAGATCCCGTGTGGATTGGTAGAGGCAAGATTGTGGCTACCTACTGATGGAACATACCAAGCTGCCTATAAGGTTTCCTACTTCGTGATAACCAGGACTAGTGGCTAAGTGTGCCATCCTTAGCACAGATGCTCAAATATAATTCTACAAACAGTAACCAATCTCAGACTAACAGAACTGAACGCTGTTCGACCTTGGTGACCACCCGTGACACAGCACTACAAGAGCCTCATGAGATCCTACTAAAATAATGAATGTGAAAGTTTGTATATTTAGATGCTGGTTACTCAATCGCAAAAACAGCTGAACAGATTTATATTACTTTTTATCCCGAACAAATACAAATTCCTGTCTATAGTGAACGCGGAGGAAGTCGCGGGCAAAAACTGGTCAGTTAAAAATAAATAAACTCGCCTATATTCCCCAAGCGAGGGTGTCTTTGATAGTGTCTCGTGATGTAGGAGGCGCGACAATTGCCATTTTACCAAGCACAATTTTAGACTGCAATGTTTTCGATGAAAAAAAACTTTGGCGTGTAACTAGGATTCGAACCAAGGATCTATACTCGCTATTATACATCACTAGACTAATAAGAATCAATAATATATCACTTACACCTAAAATTATGATGTTTCAGACAACTCATAGATAACTGTGGTAAATTTGTGCCGTATTTTTGTTGTACGGTTAAACCTTTAAGGTCTAGGCAAGAACCACGTGTTTCAGCAAATCAAATGATGTCTAAAATAATCACAACGGGTGGCTTGATCGCGTGGTGAAAACATAACCTCAATCTATGAGGAGTGATCCAAATTCGCATAATTACTATCAATTTTAAGAAATTAATGACTGATATTGCTAGATATCAGTATTTCTGGCTGCTTTTCTAGAAACTTGGAGATAATTAAGCGCAAAATTGTGGTTACGATGCAATATACATAACCTGAAAATTACACGTGAGAGAACAAAAATGTCATAGTGAGGAGCTTTTTTAAATTGTATACAGGGTTTATTTAGGATAATCATTAATAAAAAAGGATCTAATATTGTTTGAATATCCAAAATACCATGAAATGCACCATGCGGTAGACGCGTGGAGAAATAACAATGAGCGAGGACAAATATGAACAAATATCTTACCTGGTTTGCCCATTTTGATATCACTGAATATTTAAACGATCCTGAATAGTTTAAACAAACAACTTTTGCTATCTAAATACAAAAATAAACTTTAATTTCTTCATAAACCGCGCGGAGCCATCACGCCGCGCTACCACTGCCGGAAATGACGCCATTTCAAATGAACGATGTTGCTGCTCTCAAATGAAAAATCGAATATAAAAATAATATTCAGTGTTGCAAGTACTAAATGTTAACGTACCATATCGATCAAGTATAATAAATATCATGCTCAAATTCAGAAATAGTGCTTAATTTGGATCCTAAATACCGATATTTATAGAAAACCAATATTTAAACTCTAAAGTACCGCTACCATTATTTTTTTGTGTGTGTGAATGATATACGTTGTTGGCCGCGAGGCCTTTACAGCTATACCGGAAAAAAGGGCGAGCGTGCAACCACTACGTCCCAGCTAGACCAGTACCATTGGATCATTGCCAGTTCGCTACGTTTGTTTATGTGTAGTACTGTTTTCAACACAAACGTTTCCAAGGCGATTAAATATACTGGGGATACTGGACAAAGGCCTTCTCTAACAAATTAACTTTAGAGTGAAGAGAATTAACTTACATATTATGATATTCGAGTAGAGACTGAATAACTATTCGTTTATATATGCTAGCGGCATTCACTTACAGAACAAAACAATCGCCCCATCTTAACTCTGAATTAGCCTTTTACGGGCCCAAAAAAATTCTCTAAGAAAAAAATACTAGATTGGTAGAAACGGTACAATACTACTACTTTTTATCCATCACGATGGCATCGAGTAACTTTTTATACCGGGTCCAGGGTATAAAAAATAGTCTAATATAAAATCCTTAAAATCTTTTACTGCTGAAACCTATGCTTGTTTAGTCGTCATGAGTATAACTAGGTATTTCTCTTTAGTAATTGCCAACGTCCATACCACGTTGAATACACCGGTTCTCGTCCGATCACCGAAGTTAAGCAACGTCGGGCGCGGTCAGTACTTAGATGGGTGACCGCTTGGGAACACCGCGTGATGTTGGCTTTTTTGCCTATTGTTACTTTTCTTATGTTTATTTACATATTTTTAAATGAAATATTGAAAGTTTCGGTTCTTACGAATAAATATGTTTTTGGAAATGTCTGTAATATCTATCTCTATATCATCACGCTAGATCCCATGCGGGGTAGGCAGAGAGTACAGAGTTCCAACAGGTTCTTTCCTTACATACCTCTCTAGCTTCGTCTCATACATTTCTGTAATATATTTACGAAAATAAGGTATAAGCTAGCAATGCTGGTAGAGTGAAGAACAAATTTTGACGATATTTGGCGAAGGCCTTTGTAAATCAGTAAACGTCTTTAGGCTGATGATGCTATTAAGCTAAAGTACGTACCGTTTCCAGTGTGTATCGATTCCGAAACATTCTCGTATCACTGACACCAGCATTGTTGGTTAAGCTATACAGGAAAATTTCATAGTTACAGTATTAGTATATTTTATCTATGATTCCGCGTTTGGTCGCGTCACCGCTTACCGCGCCACTCTCCCCGCGACGCAGTCCGCCTCCCCGCTCGCGCGTACGTATTTACGTACGTTCGGTAGGTACGACGCGCCGTTTTGACGGCGCCGTCGACCTTTCCCTAGTGTTTGACGACTAGTCGCAGTTTGTTTTTAAAACCACGACTTTTTTTTTCGTTCGTGGTAAGACTGGTGGATACATAACGGTGACAACTAAGGGAGTCTTGAGCGGGATTCGAGCGCTCGCCTCCCTCCTTCAGAGGGCGCTTAACGCTTCCGGGTTTGAGTTCTGGCCTTGGGCACTACCCTAGTCAGAGCTCATCCTTTCACCAGGACCTACCTTTTCCCTTCCCGAAAGATAGGCACACAACCGGGCCCAAACCGCGCCCTTCGCGCGCCCCGCGACCCGGGACCCGGGACGCGGTAACTCTTGTTACCGCGTCACTCGCGCGCCCCCCGACCCCCGTTAACCGCCCCGTCTCTGCGTGCGGGTCCGAGCCTAACTCGGACTCCGATATGGAGGTCGAGTTAGCATCGGCCCGCCGTGCAGCCCCTCCCCTCGTCATCTTCATCAGATGACGACTTCATTCCCGTTTTAAACGGGAAAAAGCGCGCGCGCAAGCCGCGCGACTTGCCACCCCCAAAAGTCCAGAGAGCCGGAAGCGACGTCGCTTCCCCCGGCCCTAGCACCCCCGCGCCCCAGCCTTCTCCCAACGCGGCTCCGAGGAATACCCCCTTGCCGCGCCCTGCGCGTCCAACCATCCCTACCCCGCCCCTTGTCATCCATGACAAGAGCGCCTGGGAGCAATCTCCAAGGCGATCTATAATCGCCACATCAATTATACCCATGCGCGATCCACCGCGCAAGGGATAACTGTAAAGGTGGCGTCCTCGGACGACCACCGCCGTCTGTCCCACTTCCTCCGCGCCGAGAAAATCGAGAGAGAGCTCAGGGTGGTCATTCGTGGCCTCCCCAAGGAGCTAGACACCTCCGTAATCAAGGAGGACCCCATAGCCCAAGACCTTCCGGTGCACCAGGTGCACAGGATGGTTAAGGGTCGTTCTCGACCGCACCGTGACCGGTCGCAAGGTCTTTGACATAAAGACCGTATGCCACATTTCTGGCCTCTCTGTGAAGGCCCCACACAAACGTGACACATCCGGGCAGTGCCACAACTGTCAGCTGTACGGGTACTTTGCCCGTTTCTGCCAAGCGCACCCTCGCTTAGGCCGACACTCGGCGCCAATGCGTGGGCGAAACCGCTCCCTTACACCGCGGCCTCTCGCCCAACTGTGGGCCCCGCACATTTCCCCAAACCCACGCCGGTGGTTGCGCCTCCTCCGCCAGCCGACGCCGTCGCGGACTTTAATATGCTGGATAAGATGTATGGCGCGGTATAGGCTAACAGGATTCGCGAGCTGGCCCAAAGGCTCCGCGCCGCTACTAGCTGGGAGGAGCAATTTACCCTGCTTATGACGTGCGTGGACGTTAACGACGCCATGGCCTCCCTTAAAAGCCATCGCCCCTACAGTACTAAACGGAATTTGATAAAACTTTACAGTAATATACAGTAAGATTAAAATGTACAAAAATTAATATAGGCGATATACTTAATAAATAAATACAGCCTACGTGTTATTCGGATAGGCCCCCTATCGCTGTCCAGCGCAACCGGTCCGATGCCATCTGCATCCAACAACTTCCTACGATCTTCACAAGATCGTCTGTCCATCTGGCAGGCTGCGTTTGCCAAAACGTGATGTCCACTTAAATAGTTATAATAACCTAAAATAAACTGCGACATCTACATAGTAAACAAGTAATTAATTGATTAAAATTACTGTGGGTGTATAGATAAGATTATTATTCTTGGATAGATAGTCGTATATCCAAGAATAATACTGAAGAGTACTTCAGTAATCTTATATATATAGACCTATCGGTCTCCATTCATATACCGCATTGTAAATTAAATTTACCCAGTCACACATAGATTTTCCTGTATTAATAATTTGAATATGGAATTTGGAGATTTCCACAAGATTACTTTAGAGAAATTTTATTGGAAAAACGAACCTGATAATTGGAAAACAAACAACTCAATACTGGAAGTAATCACGAATGATAAGAAAGATTTTTGGCAAGAAACTTGGTACAATTTCAGCCATGACTCCGGCCATTTCTATTTTGTGGACATTAAGGGTGATTTTACCGTTTCGGTAAGTTGTGTGGCAATTTTTAAATAAATACCTAACTTACCCATTCATTTTGTACATTTATAAAATCTTTTTCAAAATTTTTAACTTTATTTTTACATAATTGCAACCAATGGTCCCTCAAATCTTGACGACGACTTGGTCTAGTGGTAAGAATGTAGGCAGCATCGCTCAATGAACTGAGTAGTCGCAGTCATTGTTTCAACCTGAGTGCCTCTGTATATGAATTACAAATAATTCCTATGTGGGGTTAAAATTGTGTGATAAAACGTAGTTATTATATTCTCTTTGGCACCTAATTATTTTTTAAAATAAGAAATGGCTACCGGCATTTGTTTTTTTTAGGCTTTCATAGACGCTGATATCAAAAGCTTGTACGACCAAGCAGGCCTTATGATTTATGCGAATAACAAAAATTGGCTTAAAGCTGGAATAGAATTCAGCGATGGTCGAATAACTATAGGCACTGTACTTACGAATGGAGTCTCTGATTGGGCTACAGGTACGCGTATGAAATTACCTCTAACATACCGACTCAGGGTTTCCACATCATTTTTAAATTTACCACAGCCATACATAATTACAATAATTATCTTTTATTATTATTACTATTTTCAGGGTTTATTTTACTAGGACCATTTCAAAAAATGACTTCATAGAAATCTTTTATCCCTTGCGGGGTAGAAAGTAAAGAGTTCCAACATGTTCTCTCTTAACAGACCTCTCTGGCTTCCTCCACTCTTATATCTTCCATAAACTTCCTACAATTATCATATTTCTGATAAATAACCAGTTTCGTTGTCCGAGTAAAAAAATAACGATTATAAAAAATAATAAACTGACTTTGAGAAATATATATACGGATAAATATCCGTATATTTCTCAGAGGTGTATTTATACGCCGATTATTTTTAAATTATACCGGTATGGGAGAGTAGGTTAAACACCTTTCAAGCCTTATTTCCAGTTTTTCAAACACAAAATTCAGCAAAGCTGAGACTAACCTATAGACTTCTGTATAATAATTAATCTTTGGTGATATACCCATATATAAGCAGCCACGGCATGCATGCATTTTTAGTAGTTCTAAATTTTTAATATTGTAAACTTATTTCAGGAGTATACCCAGGCGAAAAAGGCAAATTCTACCTTCGCATAACCAGAAAAGGCGATGTGTTATGCGTCAAATATTCTTTGGACAACAAAGACTGGATCCTATTAAGATTGTGTAAAATACCATCTTTGGAGACTTATAGCGTCGGTCCAATGTGCTGTACGCCGCAGAGAGGAGGGTTAACTGTGAAATTCAGCGATATTACCTTTACTAAACCAGGGGAGGACATACTGCATGCTAATTAAGGTTTTTTGGAACCCTACGATGTAGGCTTACTTAGTGTGGGGACCATGGAAAGATTTATACATGTAATCCCTATAATGTACAATTAATATCATCATATTGTGAACTCTATTCGTATATTTAATTTGAAAGAGATTAATTAAAAATTATGATAATAAGGGAATAAAAATTGGAATGGTGTACTATACAAGATGTAACATAATAAACGCAAGACCTGAAAGTAGTTTGTTCTAAATTGATACCTAACTGAATTGATTCCAAATATTTTTAATGTATATGTCGTCAGATGGCCAAACTAACTAGCACAAGAGCTCAATCTTCAGACTCAGACATGGGTGGGGTGAGGTTTCCAAACAGCTAAACACAATGATTGCCCATCAGTTATTTAATCACATAACTTATCCACATGAAACACAATATCAACCATTGAATTGTCAAAAGGGCAGGACGACTATTTTGACAAGTCGTCATCGCATTGTTCTCCATGTTCTGTACATTTTCCTAATTCAAAATCCCGTTGACTCTCGCGTTCAATCAGCACGCGGCCGTAGCGCTGACTAGCGGACGACCCGAGTACTATTTGCCACAGATAATAACCACGCCGACATATGCATATTACATATTATTTTAATTTGCAGAAAATGCTGTTACTCACTTAGTGTGCTATAATAAACGAAATTTATTCTCGACTCGAAGGAATACGGAGATTTCAAATGCATTTCTAAAACGTATTTCTCAATTCGCACATAGACACAAGTATCATTTTAATTGGGGTATAAAAGTGCGTAAAAAAGGGGTTAAAAATTTTAAATTTGAAAAATTGGTTTTCGTATGGAATTTGTGCAGACATTATCTAATCGGGCTGTCTGAGGTCTTGCGTTATTTCTGATACACCTTGTATAGAGCGTCCTATTATGTAATTAAATATATATATATATGTATATATGAATTTTTATGTATATGAATTTTTATTGTGGTTAGAAGTACCTACTATTAAATAATTAAAGTCGTCCACCGCGTCTTTTCTATATGATTGTGTCCGCTAGTCTCAGAAATCATGGTTTCAGATTTTGATTTGGTTTTTACCAAAGGATGTACTGATTAACGGAGAAAGTTTAAGTATATAATTTATGGAATATTTTGTGAAGAGTCTTGGCAGAAAGTCAAAGAGGGATGTTATCAATTTGTTTTAATTTCCAAAACTTGTGTTATTTCGAATAATAATGTGTAATATTGGTGGAATATTAACCATTATGTATTTTTAATGTGCATGAGTGAAGGTAATTGTAACAAAGTGATAAAACGTGCATTTTCTATTTCCCTCACAACGGCTCTCAATTGGTATGTAGAGTATCCATCGCTTTACTATGCAGGGTGGGGTACTTCATCAATTTCATTATCATGGTTGTCATCAAGTTTGTCGAGGGGTTGAATTTATTTAGAAATCAAGTCTTACAAACACGATTATGCATCTCACTGGACATTGGTATAATGCAGTTAAAATTAATGTGAAGTAACTTAAAGAAGAAGAAGAGAAGAGAAAAAAAATCAGTACAAAATGGACTAACTCTTATGCTATCATGTTTTCACATAGGATAAGTAGTGACAGATCTAATTGCCAAACGAAATTAATTGTTAAATTAATTCAATGGTGTTAAGGCATAAAACCATAACTATAGAAATGGATCTTGCCTCTTATTGCCATTATAAAAGTATAATTTCCTTTGACACTTAAAACTGTCACAGTACCCACCTTACATGAAAAATATTATAGTAGTCCGATATTTGCCATAAGTATCTATGCGAAGCTTAATTTAAAATGAGAAAAACACTGATATTAGAAAACATATTATATTTCAATTTTTCCGGTACAATCCGCATCTTCTTAAACTTAAAAACCTTAATCAACTAGAGGAATGTTTTTTTTTACAATGCTATGTATTTCTACACAACGTCCTTTGACTCGTAAATTAAAACTTAAATATCTACTACGTTTTTTCAATTTTATTTGATGATCACTCCGAGTTTTCATTTATTTTCTTAAGCCGGCGTCACACGTAAGCATAATTTCGGGCTGCAGTCTGAATCACGCTCACGTCGATATAGCGCTTATATTACATGCGTTACAAAACTGTGTAAGCGTAATAAGTCGGACCGCAGGGTTATGCTAGTCTGTACCACAGTTCACAAATAACCAGCTGGTGTATAATCTTCATAACGCAATCTATCTAACAACCCACCACAACATATATAATGCTATTACAGTATTACAATATTATACTATTATTCAATGCACACGAAGTTCAGTAGGTACCGAAGATTGCTTGGCGATCTTCATGCATCGACGTAGCTATCTTTGTACATCGTTATGCGCATTTTCATGACAATTATTGTTTAAAAGTGTATTGTGTTTACTCTTGGTAAAGATGTTATATGTGTGACCGGCATTAAGAATTATTTCCAAGTACACAAATTGGACCCAAAACCTTTCAAACTTATTCAACCATTCGAATTCACTCCATCTAAATTAGATTACGGTTCAAATTCGATTTGTAATGGGTTCGACAATAAATGTTACATTATTATAAAGCTATATTTAATATACTAAACATGGACTAGAGGTTTAGTAATTAAAAAACAAAAACAAATAATGTTTTAGTTAATTGAAAACCGCAATCTAGTTTCAATATTTACCCAAAGTGGCCTCCAATTAAATATTATCCATTTCAACCACCTCTAAAACACTTTAAGACTTTACAGTCTTAAAAATAATTAAGTTTTATATACAAACCTAACATTATTTAATTTATTACAACATTATTCACTATGAAATAACATAACGGCAGCGTTTATCAAAACATCACATATAACTAAATGTTGATATAATTAAATGAAATAAAATTGAAATAATTGAATTTCAATTTTATGTTACTGTGTCGTAAGTAGTACACAGCATGTAAAACTAATCACTAAATAATTAACTTTCAAAGCTACTGACCACGCGGTGATTCCAACACATTTAATAGTCGCGGGTTCGATTCCCGCACGGGACAAATTTTTGTGTCATTGTAAATTTTCATGTTTGCAAACGCACCCACGACACAGGGATAAATCAATGGTGGGGTCGTTTTTTTTAAAAAAAATGTGGCTCCCCTAATTATGTGTAGAATGGACCACTTCAGAGCAAATAAAGGTACTTGCGTTGTCTATTGACTTAGAAAAAAATGAGTCCCACACTAGAAACTATTTCTGTGTCGTAGATGCACTTACAAATAGGCAATTGATATAAACAAATACCCAGCCCGAAACAAATATTTCTGGATCACACAAAGATTTGTCCAGTGCGCGAATAACTCGACACGCTAAACCACTTGATTTAACTCCTACATTTAATTACACATAATTAAATCAACATTTAGTATTAAATAACATATTTAATTACAACAACTGCACAACTTATAACTAATAAGCAAATAAAACCTAAAAACAGTTGCAAATTATAACGGAAAATAGAACTATTTAACGGTTTTATGCGGTTTGTTTTTGATTTTTAAGTTTCCGACGTTTCGAGTGCTTTTCAGCACATGTGGTCAGTGGTCTACATAAATAATTAAGAAGATTGAGGGTACCCCGAAACAATGCCTTTTGCACGACAGTCCCTTGCGTGACCATGGGTGCTGCAAAGCACTCGAAACGTCGGGAACTTAAAAATAAAACCCGATAATATCCTAAAAATAGTTCTAATTCATGTGTAATATTTTCATGTGCGTGGATCTAAGAACTCAAGACACAAATTTTTTGGAGTAAGCAAAGGTGCTTAGTCTATTAATAAAAAAAAGATGACTTGTTCCCTTAGAAAAGACGGTTTCTACGAGATACTTTCCTGTACCCTTAGACTAAGCCCTGTATTACAGAACGTAAATCAATCGTCGTAGTTGAAACTAACATTTTGTACAAAATACAGTTTTTATAACTATATTCACTACTGATTTACTTACCTTACTTACCGTTTAGCGGAGTTGGGCAAAAAATAATTGTGAAAAAATTAAGTTGCAATCAAAATATTTCGGGTTTCGTCGCGGCATATTTGTAGTTTTTAAATGCCTGACGTTTCGAGTGCTCTACAGCGCCCATGCTCACGGAAGGGGCTAAGGTGTTTGACGTCCAAAAGTCATTGTTACTCCGGAGTACTTTAGAGGGATAAATTTAATTGCAAATGAAATTTCAATTGATTGATCCTACCGTTGAAAAATGCCCAACACTGACGTTCTGTAATACGGGCCCGAGACTTGTCTTTCAATTGATTGATCCTACCGTTGAAAAATGCCCAACACTGACGTTCTGTAATACGGGCCCGAGACTTGTCTTTCAATTCATTGATCCTACCGTTGAAAAATGCCCAACACTGACGTTCTGTAATACGGGCCCGAGACTTGTCTTTCAATTGATTGATCCTACCGTTGAAAAATGCCCAACACTGACGTTCTGTAATACGGGTCTAAGACTTATCTTTCAATTTATTGATGCTGCTATTGCAAAATGCCCAACACTGACGTTCTGTAATACGGGCCTAAGACTTATCTTTCAATTTATTGATGCTACAATTGAAAAATGCCCAACACTGACGTTCTGTAATACGGACCTAAGACTTATCTTTCAATTTATTGATGCTACTATTGAAAAATGCCCAACACTGACGTTCTGTAATACGGGCCTAAGACTTATCTTTCAATTTATTGATGCTACTATTGAAAAATGCCCAACACTGTCGTTCTGTAATACGGGCTTAAGGCTTGTCTTTCAATTGATCGATGCTACTACGTCATTGCGACTACTGATGACGTTCTGTAATATAGGCTTAAAACTTGTCGAGACAAGTCTTAGGCCCGTATTATATATTTCACCGCATTTTTGTTATCACTGTTTACTCTAGACTAACAAATGGCGCCAAAAAGCGGACTCAGTTATGCACTATGTGTGTCAGTGCTCGTTTTTTTCAAAAGCTGTCAAACGGGCGTGTGCGCACTACAATTTATCTAGCTCATAGGTAGATAAATTTTATGCCGTCTCCGTCGACAAGTAATTCTTCTAAGGATACATAGTAACTCAATGCAATGTATTGATAATAATGTTCATACAAAAATAGTTCGTGTGTATATTGCAACTGTGTTCTTTATACCCTGTGTATACCTTAACTATGTTGGGAGTCCGGGTCGATTGGTTCATTTTTGATTGTTACGCTCGGACAGGCCTGCAGTGCAGGAGCGGCTTTAGATCTTTCTAGGTTGTACATCTGTAATACAAAAAGAAGAATTAGTTATGATTAACAGGTGGAAGGATTTAGGTACCGGGGAAGGCTAAATAGACCATGTCTTATCCGAAGGGCAAGTCAAGAGTCTCTGTAAGAAGCAAGCATGTATGAGACGAACTATGAGAGTGAAGGAAGCCAGAGAGGTATGTAAAAACCTGTTGGAATTCTATACTCTCTGCCTACCTGGCAAGGGATCTTTTTCTTTTTTTTTCTTAATATACGTAGCCCACCCTTCGATTAATTCCTGTGTCATGGGTGCGTTTACAAACATGAAAATTCACATACACAAATACCCAGACCGAAACAAATAATTGTGGATCACACAAAGATTTGTCCCGTGCCGGAATCGAACCCGCGACTATTAGACACAGTGGGCGGAGCCGTTTAAGCTCTTAACCACCGCTTAATCGTCCGTGGTGTGATGATATAGATGGATATATAGGGATTAAACAGGTAAGATAGTCTAGGTCTTCCCCGGTACCTACATCCTTCCACTTTCACATTTTGTGACTGTCTTACCGTGATCAAATATACAGTTTAAAAATTATATTTTGTCCGACATAAGACTTGAATCCAGGACCTCGTGATCTCTACGCGCATTATTCGTCAGTGGACCAACGAGGCAGTCAAATTTATTTATTAAATTAATTAGAATTACTTATTATGACATTACCTAAACAGATATACAATGCGAAAGTGGAAGGATGTAGGTACCGGGGAAGACCTAGACTATCTTACCATGACCAAATAGACCGTGTCATATCTGAAGGACAAGTCACGAGTCTCCGTAACCGGCGAGCGTGTATGAGACGAACTATGAGAGTGGAGGAAGCCAGAGAGGTATGTAAGGAATGAACCTGTTGGAACTCTGTACAGTGTTGTCTCTGCCTACCCCGCAAGGGATCTGGTATAGGACTGATATAGATAGGGATTAAACAAGTAAGATAGTCTAGGTCTTCCCCGGTACCTACATCCTTCCACTTTCACATTCTTAGACTATTTATTGTAGTCAAATAGATCGTGTCTTATATAAAGAGCGAGTCAAGAATCGCCGTGACAGGCCCGGTCAACACAAAACTGACTGGAAGATCCGTCTGACTGGAAGATCTTCCCTTTGATAAATTCTGCCAAAACGTTCCTACTACAATTTTTATTATTATAGATATAATGTACCTTCATGAATAATGGTGTGGACAGCTGCGCGACACTTGTGGCGTGGCTGAGGGAGTCTTCATCAGTTAGTACTTCCGCCACCTTCAGCTTTGGACACCGCTTCTTGCTCACTTGCTCCTCATCAGAGTCCGAAGGGGGAGGCCTTATCTGTGGAGGAAAGTTCAGATATTGAGGTATTGTATTTTGAAGGTTTGCGAGTGTCACCTCGAGTTTTGGTTTCTAACGACCAGCCTTGATATTAATAATATTTTATTTGCAACAAATATAAATAGATGGATAAAGACTGCGTCGTTGGTCTAGTGGCAAGGCGCATCGCTTTGCGATCACGAGGTCCTGGGTTCAAATCCTAGGGCGGAAAGATGAAGATTTTCTAACGAAAGCTTCCCAGTATGAGTGCGGAGTCTGGAATTGGTGTATGGCAATAGGCTCGCCCCCTATTAAATGGGACCTAATATCATCAATAAAACGTTGATGTACTCAGTACACCTCTGCCACCCCCCGCCGGGGGAATATAGGCGTGATGGTGTTTTTTATAAATACCTATAGAGGTATTAATCTATCTATATCATCGCGCTAGATCCCTTGCGGGGTAGCTAGAGAGTACAGAGTTTCAACAGGTTCTTTCCTTACAAACCTCTCTGGCTTGAAATTTCATAGTAGGTCATATAGGTATTTATAAAAAAATAAATAAACAAATAAACACCGTCACGCCTATATTCCCCAAGCGGGGGTGGCAGAGATGTACTGAGAACAACCACGTTTCGCCGACAATGTCAGGTACCGTGTAATAGGGAAAGAGCCTATTGCCATATACCTAGCACGATTCCAGACTCCGGGCTCATACTGGGAATTTTTCTTTAGAAAAACTAAACTTGTCCGACCTAAGATTTGAACCCAGGATCTCGTGATCACAAAGCGATGCGCTTAACCACTAGACCAACGAGGCAATCATCAGCTGGTACTTGATATGGGTATTTGAATCTTTCATTAAGACACTGCAAATACACAAACATTTGGCTTAGCTCCCAGTACGTTTTCAAATGAGAACATAATTCGAAGCAACTCTTTGAATTCTGGGAAAAAATTCTGTGGGGAGAGGAAAGGACATTGTTTTGCGTCCATACATGATTTGCCCCAGAACCAACAGCAATGAAAAAATGCGTGTTTGTTTTCAAGCTACCTGCAAATTATCTTCATGCATTCATTATTAAACGGACAAGCGGGGGAATTGCATTAATGCAAAAACAATTTAATAGTCAAGAATACATTTGTAAAATCGTTATGTAAAAATACACTAGCAATAAACAAATCGATCATTATTGAATGTATTCGATTGAATATAACCGATTGATAGGATTGACATCTCCAACCGTGAAGACGTTGGCGTTTTGATTTAAGTACTTACAGTACTTTGAAATATTCATTTTGGATTGCAAATTGTCCGTTAGATATGGATGGTTGCAAGTACTATAATAAAACAGATGAATCATTATGGCATAGGTCACATGTTTGTTGGTTCTGGGGCCATTTTCGACTATCATCATCATCAGCCCGTGTCAGTCCACTGCTGGACGTAGGCCTCTCCCATGGCACGCCACTGAGCTCGATCTGCAGCTCTCCTTCTCCAATCCCTGCCCGCTGTCTTACAAATATCGTCGCCCCACCTAGCTACAGGGCGCCCTACACTACGTTTGCCGACACGCGGTCTCCACTCAAGAACCAGTCTGCCCCAACGGCCATCGGTTCTGCGGCATATGTGACCTGTCCACTGCCACTCGACTATGTCCTATTGTTATTACGTTTATCCCACCTAGTTTCCACTAGGATCTAGATCTCGAACCTATTCGCGCCTTTATTAAAAAGGCGTCAACACGTCACTTCGCGAACGCATCTACCCATGCGAATCCGTTAATCGTAGCCACCGCCGACTACGATCTCCCCCCCGACCCCTGCCGCCACCGCCGGCCGCGTCATGTTCTCACCGACCCCCCCGATGCTTTGTCATCCCTTCTTTTCGCTCAGAATACGGGCGACGATGACGACGTAGTAGTAGATCCCCTCCCATAGCCGGCGGTTGACCGGTGCACTTAGTAGTGCACCCGTCCCCCTACAGCGACTGTCTCAACCGAGGCGCCCTCGAGTATGTCGCCCCTTGCCCTTCTGGCTGGCTAGAGCGTAGTGGTTGCACGCTCGCCTTTAAGTCCGGTGAAGCTGTAAAGGCCTCGCGGCCAACAGCGTACATCATTCACACACACACACACACCTAGTCTTTCCAGGTAGTTTTGGACTGTTTGGACAGAAATATTTCAATTTTTTATACGGGCCAATTGATCTAAATGTATCAATTGATAAGTATGAACAATCAGGACACCACGTTCTTTGGAAGTGCAGTCTCTGGCACAACGAGCGTACCACTATGTTTAACAGACTGCGAAATACGTATGGGGTAATCTACTACACGGATCTTTTAGAAACTTAAGGTTACTTACAAACGTAACGCTCACATGCCTGGAGGGGGAGGGCCTGTTAATAATTTTTCCCTACTGTTTGTGTGTGTGAATGATCTATGGCTACAGCCGAAGTAATCAAATTTTTACCTTTCTAGGACGGCCTGGACCTCTTTTCTTGGTGGGAACAGGTAACGGAGACGGTGACTTTGCCTGAAGAGGAATTAACAAATAAGTTAGTCATAACACTCAACGATACGATAGGAAGCAATGATAGCCTAGTGGTTAGACCGTTGTACTGCAAAATGAGAGGTCTCGGGACACGCACCTCTATCGTTTCGAAAGCATGTGCGTATTAAAAATTACTATCACTTGGTTTAACGGTGAAGGAAAACATCGGGAGGAAACCTGAATGCCTAAGAGTTTCTCGAAGGTGTGTGAATTTAGCCAACCCGCACTGGGCCAGCGTGTTGGACTATGACCTAAACCCTTTCAGTTTGAGAGGAGGCCCGTGCCCAACAGTGGAACAGTTTCTTGACAGGGCTAATATTATTATTTATTATAACACTTAACGATAATCTAATACAAAGTGGAGACAACAGTTTGGTCTCGTAACTAGAGCGTAGGCATCACCGCTCACTAGATGGAGTAGTCACGAGTTCGACCACGGACGGGAAAGATCTTTGTGTAATGGGTCCATTTTGTCAATTTTCGAAACCAGGTTTAAGCACTGATTACATTACCCGACCCCGACTCCGCATTAGGGAATTTAGTGATGCAGTCACCGTTATGACAAACATCGATGTATCCATATAATTAATTATAATTTTCCCAATTTTCTATTTTATCCGGCCAGGAAAGACAGACATACGAATAAAGAGAGCTTAGTAAAATAATGATGTTTCGATACATAATCAATCATTTTAATTTTTACACGTCACATTTTATCATAACGATGACTGCATCACTAAACGCGTTAACTAGAAAATCCGTAAAAACAAAAAAAAATTTAATATTACCCTTCGTTTCCTTACAGGTCTGCTTCCATCCGCCGACCGCGTAGTCATAGACAACTTCGATTCACTTTTAGGCGAACTAGTAGACACATCCGTGTCCTCCTTAGCGAGTATCCCACTCATTCTATCTTTGAAATATGTGTCTTCCGCCATTTTTAACGCTTCGAAACACTTATGACCTTGTAAAGCGTATCTAATTATCTTTAAAACTTCGATTCTGCATAATAACCTTGTATCGTCGTTCATTTTTTTGAACAACGGAATTAAGGAGTTCATAAATAGTTTGTCGTCATCGAAATGGTCTTCTGGAAGTATAGAATTCGCGTCTATTTTGATTTCTAGCGAATTTGGTGCATCTAGACAATTAGCTTGGTTTGCTTTGTCCATCGTTTCTGGTTTATCCTCGTGTTTAGTTTTCAGGTCTAATGGTTTTTCTGCCATTTCGTTCTTTATCTTCGGTAGTATGTCTTCTGGTGGCGGATGCTGTGGGGAGTTTGATATTTCGGAGAATGATTCGTATTTGTCTTGGGAGTATCTTGATTTTCTGTGGATAAGAAAGGTATTGGTTAGATTTTTAATTGAATTGAGTAACAGTGTAAGGATATTTTTTGGGTGTGTGAATGAGTTTACCATTGGCCATCGGACAAACACGGCCACTTCTTCACAGCTTTACCAGATAAGAAGACGAATGTGTAACAACTACATTCCAACATAGGCAACTAGCCTAATAATGCCTCAAGGAGAAACGGTCTTCAGTCAGTCGCTATGGGGGAGGACGCAAATTAGATGCTACGCCGTGGTACTCTGCACCGGCCGGCGGGCAAGGATTCTCTGACCTCGCTAACGATTTTGATTTCTGATCCTATGTGCGGTATTTGTATGCACAAGGAATTGCGAGCATCAAGAAGTAGTTCTGCCACGTGAGGACATCAAGATGGAATTCCCCGTTATTACAAAGATATATGGGAGATTTTTCTACGGAGAAATAAATGTCTTCTAAAATGCTTAAGATAGAAATACTCTTCTATCTATATATCTATCTATAACCTCACGCCAGATTCCTTGCGGGGCAGGCAGAGAGTACAGAGTTCCAACAGGTTCTTTCCTTACATACCTCTCTGGCTTCCTCGACTCTCATAGTTCGTCTCAGAAATACTCTTACGTCATGTTATTTCGACGTTTGATGTATCTCCGTCTTGCCAAAACTTAACAACGTCACCCTCTACCGCCCATGTCGTTTAGATCACAACCAGCATATTTTATGTTTATTTTTGTGCTTTTCATTTATCAGTCAATAATATATTAGTTAGGCTACCGCGGTACCGTCAGCGTCATCTCATACATACGAGATATGTGCTCTGAAGCATCAGACTTTGTTCGACCTTGGATTAGAAACAAGGGCCTGAAGCCAAGTGGATTTTCTATAATCGTTAACGCTAATAAAATTCAAAAGGATGTGCAAGAACGATATTTTGCAAGGCGAATTCACTTGGTCAGAACCAGATAGGCGATCAAATCTAGCGTTATATGAATTTTACTAACTTGTTCTGTAGTGCCCTCAGTAAGAAGGACATCTGTTGATGATATTGGTATCGCCTGCTGCCTGGTGGACACTGTTCTGGAAGCACACACTTCCCCTGTCTGAACGTCTTCGTGTACGAATCCCGGATCGACCGCCATCTTTTCTGGACCTCTTTACCTGGGAAAGACGGAGTTTACTTTTATTTATATTGATTGATTATTGATTCCGGAATATAGGTAGCCACAAAAACACAGATGCTTTTCTGTCTACGCCGAATGATCTACCAAATAGTGGAAAGGAATAAAGGACCAAATTAGCCCTAAGTCTACTTGGATCCATTGTTTTTGTGTGTGTAAATGATCTATGCTGTAGGCCGCGACGCCTTTACAACTTTACTGGACAGGAGGGCGAGCGTGCAACCACTACGCTTCAATTAAAAGGGCAAGGGGGCAACTAGCTCCTGGGCGCCTCAAGCAGGTACGTCCTCGACTGCTGTCGCTTTGCGCTAGGGCATACCGCGCGCTCGCCGACGAGATCAGTGTCTGTTTTCCGTGTGCAGTAGCTGTATCCGAAAGAAGGGAAGTAAGGACATCGGGAAGGTCGGTAAAAATATGTCGCGGGCGGCGGTAGCGGCTGATAGGAGGCGAGTCAGATGCTCGATTAGGAGGTTCGAATGATATGGATCCACTGTGTAGCTCTATTGACATATCGTTAGCATAAACTTAGTTTTTCTAATGAACATTTTTCAGGATCGGTACTGAGTCTGGCATGGGACATCGACTTTGTTAGATGTAACATTGTCGGCGAAAAGGCATAGTGCCACTATGCCTTTTCGCAGGTGAGGTTAAGTTCAGTCTGTCACCCCCGCTTGGCGAATATAGGCGTGGTGATGTTAATATTTTATTGTTATAACTCGACTGTGGTAAAAAAATTAACAATTAAATCTTCCAAATCGATTAGAAATAATCTGTAAACAGTATAAAAATGGCAATATTTGATCGGCCGGCGCCCGCGCCGGACGCTCGAGGTCGTCGCAGGACGCTCGGCGAGTCAAGTTGAAGGTTGAACATCTGAATAGATAAACACGACTTAGGTACGTGTTTTTTATGGGTTTGGAAGAAATTTGATAAGGAATTACCTATTAGGTTATTTTTAAATATTGGGTGCCTTCCTATTCATCTAATAATGCATTAATCTTAGATGAATTACTTGTCTAAAGGGGGGCATCGCGCGCGCGGAACCGGGTTAAAACTTATCTACCCATAGGTAGATAAATCCGCCCACTGTGTCTAATAATCGCGGCTTCGATTCCCACACGGGACAAATCTTTGCGATCCACAATTATGTTCAGGTCTGGTATTTGTGTTTGTGAATTTTCATGTTTGTAAACGCACCCACGACACAGGAATCAATCCTAGTGTGGCTACAATTTAGTAAAGAAAAAAAAATGTAGTACGCACACGCGCACGCACACATTGACAGCTGTGGACAAAGTTTCAAAAAAACGCACACTAGCATCATGCACACATAGTAACTGAGGTCGCTTTTAAGCGCCATTTTTATTAGCAATCCTCCTTCTAGACAAGTAATGCTGAGCAAAGACCTCTCACAAATCGAGGTGAGAGAGATTAGGTCATACATACTCCACCACGCGGAGCCAGTACGGTGCGGTGGAGGCAGGTTCATAGCAACCTGGGCTTTTTGGATTATTCCTAATGATATTTGTATGCCTAAAGGCATAATATGGTGTACAAACAACACCCAATCCATTTTAGCCAATGATTTGATTGAATTTGTATTTTTAAAATGATATGGGTAATTTTTAAATAATCCTAAACAGCAACTTAGTTGTAGGAAAGTTACGATGGGAAAACATAAAAAGAACCAGAAAGATTGTTTATTGTATGTATTTTTTTATTAAATTCGTTTGATTAATAGGTAGATGAAATTGACGCGAAACCCGCTCCTATCAGCCGCTACCGCCGTCCGCGGCATATTCTCACCGACCCTCCCGATACATCCCTTCTTTCGGATACATATACCGCACACAGAATCAGACAACGACCTCGCCGGCGAGCTCGAAGAATCCCTTGCCCGCCGGCCGGTGCAGAGCACCACGGCGAGACACCTAGTATACACCCTCCCCCATAGCGACAGCCCAGGCCGAGGCCGTTCCTTCTTGAGGCGCCCTTGAGCTCGTTGCCCCCTTGCCCTTCTCGCTCGAGCGAAGTGGTTGCACGCTCGCCCACTTGTTCGGTGAAGCTGTAAAGGCCCCGCGGCCAACAGCGTAGATCATTCGCGCACACACACACACAAATTGGCGCAAATAGCAAAGGGATATTGGCTCACTCCGTAATTTCGAGCCAAGTTGTGCCATTTTATTAAATAAAAAAATTGGGTCTACTGCCAACCCCACTTGGATATATAGGCGTGACGGTGTTTGTTATTTTTTATTTATTTTTAACACAACGAATATGTATCGTAGAAAACTAACTTCATATAACATTATAGAACATCTGTCTGCAGTACTACCAATATAAATAACCTAACAAGGGCAGGTGCGTGAAGTTGGCACTTCGGTAATAGCACGATTGATTATTGAAACGGTTAAACAATAACCTATTAAACTAACTGCAATAACCGTGTAATAATGTACTTTATGGCAATAACATAGAGTTGATTCTAGTATGATATATTGAGGTAAGGTTAAAATATTTAGTACATGTTACTTATCTGTTAGTATTATGATAAAATAAAAATGGTCATTTTTTATAACCGGGAAAACATGATTATGCATTTGAACGTGAAAGGTTAAGTTGATAACGGCCTTGTATAATCTGTAAATAGATTTTAGTTGGTTAAACTTACAACTATGAATCAATATTATTTCCTGGTTTTACCTTGCAATAACGCATATAAATCTATGTATTATGATCACTTCATCAATTATTTGTGTTATAATATTTTTCACATACGATGGGTAGTGACAGTTCTAAGTGCCAAACGAAATTAATACTTAAGCCAATTTAATTAAGGTATATAGACCGGACCGTTGGATCGCAAAGTCTTAGGTCTCGGGTTCAAACCCAGGCACGCACCTCCGTCTTTTCAAAAGCATGTGCGTATTAAAAATTAATTATCACTTGCTTTAACGGTGAAGGAAAACATTGTGAGGAAACCTGCATGCCTGAGAGTTTCTCGAAGGTGTGTGAAGTTCGCCAACCCGCACTGGGCCAGCGTGGTGGACTATGGCCTAAACCCTCTCAGTTTGAGAGGAAGCCCGTGCCCTACGGTGGGACAGTTTCTTAACAGGGCTTATATTATAATTAAGGTATAAACCTATAAGTATAGAAACGGGCCATGACTCTGATTGCGATTGAATAGAGTATAGTTATCTTCGTCACTTACAACTGTCACAGTACCCTTCCTACAGAAAAAATACTATAATTTATAGCATTTATCTATCTATCATCACGTGTGTGTGTGTGATGTACGCTGTTGGCCGCGAGGCCTTTACAGCTTCACCGCAACCACTACGCTCGAGCCAGAAGGGCAAGGGGCGACATACTCGAAGGCGCCTTGAAGAGGCGCCCTCGGTTGGGACAGTCGCTGTGGGGGGGCGGGGTGCACTACTAAGTGCACCGGTCAACCGCCGGCTATGGGAGGGGATCTACGACTACGTTGTCGTCGCCCGTATTCTGAGCGGAAAGAAGGCGGCCGCTACGATTAACGGATATCTATCATCACACCAGATACCTTCGGTTTATAATATAACTAGCGACCCGCCCCGGCTTTGCACGGGTAATATATACACACATATGGTGAAAACCGACTCCCCTCCTATCAGCCGCTACCGCCGTCCGCGGCATGTTCTCACCAACCCTCCCGATGCCCTTACAGCCCTTCTTTTAGGTACAGATACCGCACTCAGGATCAGGCACCGACCTCGCCGGCGAGGTCGAAGAATCCCTTGCCCGCCGGCCGGTGCAGAGCACCACGGCGAGACACCTAGTTTACGCCCTCCTCCATAGCGACTGCCAAAGCCGAGGTCGTTCCTCCTTGAGGCGCCCTTGAGTTTCTTGCCCCCTTGCCCTTCTGGCTCGAGCGTAGTGGTTGCACGCTCGCCTTCTTGTCCGGTGAAGCTGTAAAGGCCCCGCGGCCAGCAGCGTAGATCATTCACACACACTGGTGAAAACCGTAAGAAAATTCGTTAGGTAGTTAATGAGTTTATTGCGTTCAGACAGACAGACAAACGGGGCGGGGCATTTTGTTTAATAACAAAAAAAACTAATTTGAATTTCTTATTTTTATGATTTTTGAAATTCCGCAAGGGTATGAAGCAACCAGAAACAACGCTTTGAATTTGTACAGAGCGACAAGGATGACTCGGTCTATTTGGTCGTGGTAAGATAATCTAGGTTTTCCCCGGTACCTACATCCTTCCACTTTCGCATTGTATATCTGTTGTGTCATTTCTTCTTCTGACATTCTTTCTATATGCCCGAACCAACGGAGCATACCCTTTCCCATCTTTACACCGATACTTACGAAATTTGTTTTAAACCGTAATTGAATTAGAATTATAATGAGAAGCATTTAAAGCTTAATTATTTAAAACTATATCTCTCGAAGGAATCATACAATTAAATAAAAAGAAACAGTTCTCGTTCGACCTCGGCAGCGGTCGTTTCAATTCTTAGTTTTTATGATTTTCCTTATTAAATCCGAAGTATCTTACTACATAAAATAGTGGAAAAAAGCAATATCTGTGCACTCTGCCTATCACTCAAGGAATCTGACGTCATGATAGAAAATATCCTGCCCGATGGGAGTGGGCAGAGGCGTAGATAGCACCCTCATGTTCCTCTCGGTAACTATTGGTTTCAATATGACAAGTGATGGTAGCTTCGTGACTAAGGTCATAAGCGTGCAATATTTGAAGGATAGAACCTGTTGGAACTCTGTACTCTCTGCCTACATATGTATATAGATAAGACTTACCTAGACATTCGTTACGTAATCCCTAGATATAATCACGTCGTTTGGATAAGGAAATATCCTTAAGTTCTCTCTGTAGTTCGGCCCCAGATCCAATATGCCCAAAAGCGTGGTCGTGATCATGGGGCAGAGATGGGCAAAATGTAATCATATTAATAATTAACCACCCCCGACAACAGGAATTCATTGTTTGAGGCCTGGGACATAGCGTTTTGAGGTAAAACTTTTTTTAAATCACACCATACCGGGTGCCAGGTCAGAAAAGTGGACCGTAACGAAAACGTCTATATCGTCTTACCTCAATAATGACGACATTATTAGTCTTAGAAACATGAATCCAGTGTCATTATTTAGCTTATATAGTCAGCTCGCTGTTATGAGCTTGAGTTAGTGTTGTAAATACGCTCGAGTCGGCGCTTAAAACGCTCGCGTTTTCTACGTGCTTCAACGCTCGGAAGCGTCGACTCAGCGCTAAACGCTCGACTTCAGCGCTCATTTTTACAACACTAGCTTGAGTTTGCGTCGGGACCGGGCGGGGCGGCGGGAAAGGGGCACTGCGTAGACTAACCAGAACCCGCGCTCTTTTTTTTAACACTATAAGCGACTCGCTTACATAGACGTTTTACGTTAAAACTAACGGCCGAGTGCCCCGACACAGCTACACACATTTTTTCTTTAAAAGAGTAATTTTTTTTAAATTTTCTGAAGTTGAGTTTGTTTGGGTCCCTATAAAAATACTTCAATACCGTTAATCAGTTGAAAATAAATATAAAACAAAACTAGGACAAATTGAAACGGATAAAACCAGTTCGGTACATTCGAAAAACTTGAAATGAACTAAAATTAACAACCTCGGTTCTTCAAGATTTGTGTTCATATGCGATTGAATATTTTGTACTGCACCTTAACAACACTAAGTATGTTATATAACATCCATATTTTATCAAACTGATCTGAAATGAAGACTTGGTCTGGTGATCAGGGACCCGAAACATCTACTAACAAAATTCTGCTAAGACTGAATATTAACCTAAACTGAACCTGCTTAGGGGTCGTTCATTAATCACATAATGTTTTTTAGCATCTTTTCAACGCCCTCCTACCCAAAATCATGTATATTTTCTTGTAGGTATCTTAAAATTTTTAGGGCAAGTCAAAGTCACGCTCCGCTTTAGGGGTATGAATCGCGCGTTCAACAAACGTTCCCCCCTTGTAGTATTTCGTGGTTTTTTCCGAACCCTCTCCCCCCATTTAGAGCCTCACATGATTAATGGACCAACCCTAAAATCAACCTCCAACCCGCTCTGGGTCCGCGTCATGGACTGTGATATAATCTCCTCATTGCGGTTTTTCCTTGGGACGCCCTTGAGTTGCCCCCTTGCCCTTCGGGCTCGAGCGTAGTGGTTGCGCTCGCCCTCTTGCCGGGTGAAGCTGTGAAGGCCCCTCGACCATCAGCGTAGATCATTCACACACAAAAAATCATCTCGATTTGCGAGAGAAAGCGTTTGCTTAGTGTTGTAAAAACGCTCGAGTCGGCGCTTAACACGCTCGCGTCTTCTACGTGCTTCAACGCTCGTAAGCGCTCGACTTCAGCACTCATTTTTACAACAGTACGTTTGCTCAGTCGTGGGACAGTACAGCCCAATCACACCTTATATCCCTGGAGTCCCCATAGGCAGAGAGGTAGTTAGTACATCTAAATTTCGTCAAGGTAGTTTGGTCCTTGGATAGTAATAAGAGCTATTCATCTCAATTTCAACCCACACTAATCAGAGATGGGCAAAATGTAATCAGATAATGATTAACCACCCCCGCTTGGGGAACATAGGCGTGACGACATATTAATGATTAATGTTTACAGTTACATTTTGTAACCTTCAACGATTGCTATTAGACTTTTAATCATGAATTATGATTGAATATTACAAAATGCAATTATAATCATTAATCTGATTATATTTTGCCCATCTCTGACACTAATGATATAGGCTCAAGTTATTTCAAAGTTAAGGAGCTATCGCGAAAAAGACTTTTTATACTACATGCACTTCAAAATGTCAATGTGGATTAGATGGTGTGGATTAGAGCCTTAATATTTAGAAATATGATTAATGAAATATGATATACAATGCGAAAGTGGATGGATGTTGGTACCGGGAAAGACCTAGACTATCTTACCATTACCAAATAGACCGGGTCTTATCTGAAGGACAAGTCAGGAGTCTCCGTAACCGGCGAGCGTGTATGACCCAAACTATGAGAGTAGAGGAAGCCAGAGAGGTATGTAAGGAAAGAGCCTGTTGGAACTTTGTACTCTCTGCCTTCCCCGTAAGGGATCTGGCGTGATGATAGAGATAGATAGAAATATGATTTTTGACTGTATATTTTAGAATCTGGTAAAAAAATCTATCTGTATTGCTTTACATTTTCTGATTCCAACGTGAAATGTTAAGAAACTAATCAATGGAATTTACTTAAAACATAGCAAATAATTGTAGCAGAGTTCTTGTAAAGCAGTTTTCTATTTCATAGTGTAGTCTTTTAGAAAATGATATAATTTGTTTTTTCACATACATCGTTTATTTCCGAGCCCGCGCTCAATATATCCGTCCTTTATTATTCATTTGTAAAGTAATTGCGTCTCTGTCACTTCCCGGTCTATAAATGGACGATCGCGGTAGGCCCTTAAGTATATAAAGTAGGTACCTCATTCGTATCGCGAGATACGACGCGCAATCATGTGGGCGAACGTAACAAGTCGTCGGCCCTTTGCTAAAGAAACTCGAATTATCATTCGGTACGAGTGTATTATATTATGCCAATTTGATTTTTATCTCTTTTAATATTTTTTTTGGTGTGTGTGTGTGTGAGTGATGTACGCTGTTGGCCGCGAGGCCTTTACAGCTTCACCGGACTTAAGGGCGAGCGTGCAACCACTACGCTCGAGCCAGAAGGGCAAGGGGCGACATACTCGAGGGCGCCTTGAAGAGGCGCCCTCGGTTGGGACAGTCGCTGTGGGGGGACGGGGTGCACTACTAAGTGCACCGGTCAACCGCCGGCTATGGGAGGGGATCTACGACTACGTCGTCGTCACCCGTATTCTGAGCGGAAAGAATGGATGACAAAGCATCGGGGGGATCGGAGAGAACATGTCGCGGGCGAGATATCGTAGTCGGCGGCGGCTACGATTAACGGATTCGCATGGTTAGATGCGTTCGCGAAGTGTCGTGTTGTTGCCTTTTTAATATAGGCGCGAATAGGTTCAAGACCTAGATCGGAGTAGAGATCGATTCCGTACGAACCAGGGGGCTCCTACGGCTTTACGGAGGAAGCGGTTTTGAACCGCTAGGAGTTTATCGATGTGAGAGGGGGCCGAATGCCCGAACACAACACACGCATAAGTCATGATGGGTATCACATTTATAATATAAGTAGGATTCTTAGAAATAAACACTCATCGAGGTGAATCAATACTTGCCAAGCGGATTAAGGAAGATCGGAAATATTTATAAAATAAAAAAGACCACTATCACGCCTACATTCCCGAGATATAAGTGTACTGTGTACTCCTACTTTTCGCCGACGATGTTAATTCCACGTAATAGGGTCGAGTCTATTGCTATGATTCTAGACTGATACTCGGATTTATTGGATAGAAAAGCTACATTTGTTCGACCTAAGATTCGACCCCAGGTCCTCGGGATCGCATCGCGCATTATTCGCTACTAGACCACTGTGGTTTTTACAGTGAGGTACTTACAATAGGTCTTATAAAAAAACTTAGAGTTGCTCAGTGAGCTATGGAAAGACCTATGCTCGGCGTTTTTCTACGTGATCGAGGAATAAGGAGATTCATAGAACCAAGGTCACCGACATAGCCCATAGGATAAGGAAGCTGAAGTGGCAAAGGGCGGGCCACATAGCGCGAAATTCGGACGGGCGTTGGGGCAGAAAAATTCTAGAGTACGTATTGGCAAGTGCGGCGTGGGACTGCCTCCTACCAGATGGACCGACGATCTTGTGAGGATCGCAGGAAGTCATTGGATGCAGGTGGCATCGGACCGGCCGCGCTGGAGAGCGATTGGGGAGACCTATGTTCCGCAGTGGACAAGTATGGGCTGAGATGGTGATGATGAGACCACTGAGGCAGTATTTATAACTTTTACTAATTTATAAAAAGAAATGCAGCAATAGCCTAGTGGTTAGAACGTTGGATTGCAAAGTCAGAGGTCTCGGGTTCAAACCCAGGCACACACTTCTGCTTTTCAAAAGCATGTGCGTATTAAATATTAAAAATCACTTGCTTTAACAGTGAAAGAAAACATCATGAGAAAACCTGCATGCCTAAGAGTTTCTCGAAGGTGTGTGAAATTCGCCAACCCGCACTGGGCCAGCGTGGTGGACTATGGCCTAAACCCTCTCAGTTTGAGAGAAGGCCCGTGCCCAACAGCAGGACAGTTTCTTAACAGGGCTAATTTATTAAGAACTAGGTGCTACCCGCGGCACGCGTTTATTTTAACATCTTTATAAATTATAGCCTATGTTTTATTCTGATGTGTATTCCGTATTACTCTTAAGTTCCATAAAAATCTGTTCAGTATTCGTTGCGTAAAACAGTCACAAACATCCATCCTCACAAACTTTTGCATTTTTAATATTAGTAGGATGTCGAAACAAGCTTTGCCTTTTGCAATCACTTTTAAAAATTCCGGACAACGTGCGTGTAGAACTCGTGCTCTGACGGTTTCGAGCATGTGCCACTAGATGGCACTATTTTAATTGTTCTTCAAATTCAAGGATTTTTTAACGTGATTATTGGGACCTAATCGGCACACACAGAACACCTTTGACGGACGATTTGGTGCAGTGGTTAATTATTTAAGCCGCTCCGTCCACTAGATCAAATAGTCACGGGTTCGATTCCCGCACGGGACAAATTTTTGTGTGACCCACAAATATTTTTTCGGTCTGAGTGTTTGTGTGTGTGGATTTCATGTTTGTAAGCGCATCCACAATAGAAGATTAATCGTAGTTTAAAAAAGGAAGAAAGAAACCTTTACCACCATCCGCTTGGGGAATATAGGCGTAAAGTATTTTTTAAGAAAAAAAAATTGTTATAATACTAACATTTAATTATGGCCAACTCGGGAAAAAATACTACTTTTAGATTTGGCAGTATAGTTTTGCACCTTCGCCTGTCCACAAAGGCGAATAATACCACTACTAATTATAGTCAATGTCAGAAGATGAGTTTTTAATGTGCATTCCAAGTGCATTAGAATTACAGAAGTTCACATTAACTTAATCCTGACCACTTTCCGTTCAGGGCCTCAACTCTGCTATTTTTACGTAATTTCTCATTATTTCAGGCTGCACTAAACATTCAATTGATATCGTGCCAAAAGTTGATACTCTATTACATTATCAAAAGTATTATTAAACAATTACGATTTGATTGTGTGAAAAAGACGATCATTGCATTTAGGTTATCAAAAAACCGTCAAAATAATAACAGAGTACCGAATAAACAAACAATTAAATTGTCATTGTTTACCTGATTACCAAATACCAACATTTTTTTCAACTCTTATGCCTATAGAAACCCGTAGTGACACCACTTAGTTATGGGAATACCAAATCTGTTAAAAAATGAACGAACGACTTTAATGTACTGAGTTCTTTGATTTGATTATATTAATTACCGGATCCCAAGTCGATGGAAGCACATATATCTCTCTTATATAGGACAAACAAAAAGACCGGTAAAAACTCGGATTAAACACATAGCTGACCTAAAACACCGTCGCTCAAAGAAGGCTGCAGTCTGTGAACATGTCCTTGACCGCACCCGACATAACATCAGATTTGATAGACCACAAATCCTCCTAAAGAACACCGATTCCTACCAAAAATGGTTTGCGAGGTAGTTGCAATTAAAAAACATCCTAATTTCAATAGAGAAGATGGCTGGGTGCTTCCGTCGACTTGGGATCCGGTTAATAATATAATCCAATCCAAAACCAAACATAACACTGCAAGGCCTCAAGACACCGTGAGCTCATTCTGCGTAGATCGGACAAAGAAAAATAATTAAGAAGTTTGAGGGTACCCCGGAACAACTATGCCTTTTGGACGTCTAACACCTCAGTCCTTCTAGTAACCATGGGTGCTGCGGAGCACTCGAAACGTCGGGAAATAAAAAAATCGCGACACAATCCGAAAAATAGTTTTATTTCAACTTTAATGTCAATGAACTACATTTTATTTAAAATAGCAATAGCCGAGTAATGCCTCAGTTATATATACGAATTCTAAAGTAAGTGCCTATATTGAATTTATTTAAAATATTATCCTACATACAAAAATATGTTTTGTATTATTTATTGTACCGTTATCGGTCGTCCAATGTCAGTTGAGAAAACATTAAATTAATTGTATTAAACGATTTATAAGTAAACATTGTAATAAACACTTTGTATATCTACGCTTTATTTGTATTCCATTAGGTATATTTCTAAAATCAATGTAATGTTATGTATCCCTTCAAGTATCCAAACGGAACCTTTTTAAAATTAATCCCTTATAGCAGGGATTCCCAAAGTTTTCCAAGGTTCAGGTTTAGTTCAGGTTTAGAAAACTGATTTTGGGGGTCGACGAGGTCTATAAATCGACCCCTATTAATGTGATAATGCAAGAAGGGTTGATTACCATCAGCACGGACGAGGAGCTTAAGCAGAAGTTCAACCAAGGCTATCGGAAGTTCTGGTTGCAATGCCACAACGAAACATAGTATCCTGCATTGTGGAACATTGCTGAAAAATACCTTATCGCTTTTCCATCTTCATACCTAGTCAAAAAAGGCTTCAGTGTGGAAACAAACATTTTGACAAAACCAAGAATCCGTCAAGTTTAAAACTTCTTCTATCTAAAGACAGCTAGAAGAAACCGTTTGAAAATCAACGGACTCGGAGCTTCAAGTCTGCAACTCACCAATATTGAACCGGTGTGTGTGTGTGTGTGAATGATGTACGCTGTTGGCCGCGAGGCCTTTACAGCTTCACCGGACTAAAAGGCGAGCGTGCAACCACTACGCTCTAGCCAGCCAGAAGGGCAAGAGGCGACATACTCGAGGGCGCCTCGAAGAGGCGCCCTCGGTTGGGACAGTCGCTGTAGGGGGACGGGTGCACTACTAAGTGCACCGGTCAACCGCCGGCTATGGGAGGGGATTTACTACTACGTCGTCGTCGTCGCCCGTATTCTGAGCGGAAAGAAGGGATGACAAAGCATCGGGGGGGTCGGTGAGAACATGTCGCGGCCGGCGGTGGCGGCAGGGGTCGGGGGGGAGATCGTAGTCGGCGGTGGCTACGATTAACGGATTCGCATGGGTAGATGCGTTCGCGAAGTGACGTGTTGACGCCTTTTTAATAAAGGCGCGAATAGGTTCGAGACCTAGATCGGAGTGGAAATTGAACCGGATTTAGCTCGATTGGTAGGAAGTCACCAGGATCGTCCATCACACTGATTTTTTCCAACAGGTTCTTTACTTACATACATTCGTCTCATTGACGCTCGTCGGTTACAGAGACTCTTTACTTGCCCTTCAGATAAGACACATTATGTTTTTAATTAACTAAATACCTAGATATATGTGGAAATATACAAAAATACCTATATGTCTATGCAATTGATACTTCTGTTTAAATAAATTACCTACTTATTAAGTTTTTGAATAATGTCGATAATATATCGTGAATACGACTATATTTTTAGAGGTTGCGAATATTATATACATCAATCTTCTATCTATGTATATAAGCGAATTCGGACTGATACTGATTTTTTTTTCAATCTCTATCTTTATCATTACGCCAGATCGGCATTCTGGGTAGGCAGAGAGTACAGATGTCCTACAGATTCTTTCCTTAAAGATCTCTCTCGCTTGCTTCACTCTCATAATTCGTCTTATACACAATTGCCGGGTCCGCCGGACTCTTGACTAGCTCAATTATCTAGGTAGATAAATAATCACATAACCTGTACAATGATACGTAATGTTAAAGTTAGTAGATTTAATTGCTTTAAACATAGTATTATTTATACAGTCATTTCTCGGTTTGTAAGTTACTAATTAAATAACTGAATTAAATTCGTGTGAAAGATTGAACGAAAAGTTAATACAAATTTAATTAAATATACTCAGCGACATTAAAAGAAAGAACAGCGGCGCAAGTGCGAAAACGGGACCGGAAATACACACCAAAACAGGAACATAAGCCTTTGAAATTATACAAAATTATGCTCAGAAATGGATTATTAAAAATGGTTGATATCATGATTATTTAATTAAAAAACGTTCTTAACGTTGGCAGGTAGATAAAACTGGTGAATTTTATTATGATACGTCGTCACTATAAGAAAAAAATCGTATTCTATTTTTGAAATGTTTATTAATTTGTTCGCGCCCTTGTAAATGTCATTGTAATTATTTCCGCTAAAACGTGTTAATTTTTGTTTCAACATGGTTTCTGCTGAGATTATCTGTATCATAACGATCATGTCCGCGGATGGTGATCTGAGAAATCCGGAATAAACCAAAAGTAGTCTCCCAAATGCACAAAATGTTGTTACAATTATTTAAGGTACTACGTAAGGACTTATCGACCGAAATCCATAAGATGTCGATCCTTATGTATCAAGACTACAGGACTAGGGTGCAAATATGAAATATATTGAGCAAGAAATTTCTAGAAGGTGAATGACGTATTAGAAAACGGTGGAACGCCCTTCACCCCGTAATAACGTGGGTATAGCAACTGGCAGTGAAGGCAAAGCTTATGTAAAACTAGTCCCTCAGTTTATATTCATGCTTGTATGAACAACGGGACTGTTACGTACTAAGTATTTCACAGAAATACTAATAATAAGTCTTATTATTCTGATTTCTGTGATATTATCACTCCTTCTCCATAATCTCTTTAACAAAACTGCTTTAATTTTATTTTGCCGTGAAAAAGGGACAGCTATAAGCTCCGTACATCCACATTTTTTTTTCTTACAGCAAAATAAGATCAAAATAGTTTTATTAAAAGGATCGTAGTACACGCCCAGGACCCCAAGTCATTGCAATTTTAATGAATTTATTGATCATAGACATCATAATTGTTAGTTGTGACAGTTTTCAATCTACTAATTCAATGCTTTTCAATTCTTATAATGCATTTGAATGATTTTTATGGTTTTCCATGGTCGTAGATACAGTTCAGTTCAATTGCCGACTTTTGGCACAAGTGTAATTATAAAATAATCTATCTATCTATCTATCTATAACCTCACGCCAGATCCCTTGCGGGGTAGGCAGAGAGTACAGAGATCCAACAGGTTCTTTCCTTACATAATATAAAAACACATAAACATATAAAATAATAATATAATAATATAATTTATTTTCTCGCCACTATATATAACATTACATAAGAAGATTGCCATATTGCAATGTAGATGTTTGTTGTGGGAGACTGGTGCCTAAACTAGGTAATACCTGTATTTCAGGTCACCAGCGCAATTGAACGATTTTTGTAGCATGTCATAAAATTACAAAATACGTAAAAAATAGCAGACTTGGCGGCACTGATCCCTTGCGAGGGAAGTAGCGGGTTCCAACAGGTTCTTTTTTATAGACCTCTCATGCTATCACTAGCATCATCATCAGCCGAAAGACGGCCACTGCAGGACAAAGGCACCCCCAAAGATCGCCACAATCACCTACTTTGTGCTCTACGCTCAAACTTCTACCTGCGACCTTCAGCAGGTCATCGCTCCACCTTGTGGGGGGCCTGCCCACTCCACGTCTTTCGGTACGAGGTCGCCACTCGAGAATTTTTCTGTTCCAACGGCCGTCAGCTATCACTAGCATAGTTCATGTCATACACGCTCATCGGTTACCGAGACTCATCACTTGCCCATTATATAAGACCGTCTATTTAGTCTTGGTAAGATAGACAAAAACGTCAGACTCGTTTAAGCAACATATATATTAAACACCACTTAGACTAGTATACCTAGGCAAAGATGGACTACATTTCGCAGGAATATTCTTGGTCTAAAATGTGATAGGGGGTGAGCGTGCAGTCTTTGTTTAGGCACATATCGATACAGGTTTTCCAAAAACTTTTTATGTGTCCTTCACCCGCAACGTGAACCACTGTATGAGAGTAGAGAAAACTAAAAAAGTCTGTAAGGAAAGACCCTCTTGGAACTCTGTACTCTTTGCCGACCCCACGCAGGATCTGACGTGATGTTAAACATAGATAGATCCACTCTCGACCAAACATGAGATTTACGCTTTGAACTATGGTATTGGTATATGATTTCTTGGTTTTATCAAATGAAAGCACGTGTCAATTTAGCCTTGTTAAATAATAACGGTGAAGGAAAACATCGTGAGGAAACCTGCATGCTTGAGACTTTCTCGAAGGTGTGTGAAGTTCGCTAACTCGCACTGGGCCAGCGTGGTGGATTATGGCCTAAACCCCCTCAGTTTAAGAGGAGGTCTGTGCCCAACGGTGGGACAGTTTCTTAACAGGGCTTTTATTATTATAAATAATAAAGCCCGCCAAGTTGGAAAGTGTAAGAAAAAATCGCACAATGAAGTCACCATACCGAAAACATTAGTATAGCCTTACTTAGTTCAACTCCTATTAAAGCATTAATTGTTTAAAACCTTTTAGGAACGTAATAACAGTAAAATAAGACTTAGATCTAGATTGTTCTATACTGATTATAATCAATTATGTTTTATCATAATAGATTTTCGCTGAAGGAAGCAAGAAACACCAAATAACTGGATAACCCTGTACTCCTCTGCCTACTCCGTAAGAGATCGGGCGCGATGATATATATAGTCAAACATTTTTATTATTATCTGAACCAATTTCGTCCCACTACTGGACAAAGGTATGCATTATCCGTTAATAATTTAATAGTCCCGTTTCCGTCTTCAAAAATATAAAAATTAATTCAGTAGTTATAAAATGAATTGCATAAAATATTTTCACTAGGTGTACATAACAGAGAAGATGTCTGAAATAAAGCACGACTCACGAATGCCCTTTTGTAGGCGTTGGGGGAATGGGAAGGGGGGTGTAGGAGAGTAGGGGGAGACTACACGTCCCCGACTCCACATTATCAAATGCACAGACCGTTATATAAATAATTTTAATAATTGAACTGACAAACTCCATTGTTAATTATAAATAGAAGCTGCTGGAATAAAATAAATAAATTTCATTTCATATTCGCTTCACACGAATGATAAATTTGACACTATCGGAAAATAACGTATCATGTGCTATACGTATACATGTGAAAAACGAACGTAATTACATATAGCCAAAGTTCATATTACAATATGACTTTTTAGTTAATTAACACGTTATTATATATGAACATATGAACGGCCGTGGTAATATAAATACATACATAAAAAAAAATATTCAACTGATTTAAAAAATAATCTTCAACGTTTTTAAATATAAATAACTACTTAAATACACATATTTTAAAGTAACCAGCGACTTACTCATTTTCTTTTTCATTGCTCCATCAATTACTTAAAAAAAAACTACTGAAAGTACCTATCGAAATGTCAACACAGTTCAATGTAACACTGTTTTTATGAAATCGTCACTAAACGCCAAAAGGAGACTTACAATTTAGTCTAATCTCAAACAATAGCATAATAAGTATTTATTATAATAAATTTAGTAGTTATTTTCTTTGTTTTCAATATAAACAAAATGCAGAATTAATTAAAAATTTGGAGACGTTCACTTGTCACTGCCACAATAGCTAAACTAAAAAAAAAGTATATAACAGCTACCAAAAATAGCGGCAACAAAAATTCAAAATGGCGTTTATTATTTCACTTTTTAATTTCGCGTTCAAGCAGCGTTCGGGCGCTCGATATGGAATCTTTTCGATAAATAAGTGAGTCGAATTGAGACTGCCGCGGCGTAACTAGTCCACTGGCACTGTGAGGCTTCGGTCTGAGCGGTGCGGTGCCTCGGAACGGCCACTGAGTGTATAAATAAACCGTATTATGTTCGCGTTCAATAAAATTATATTATACATACCTAATTGCATGCATATGTTGTGTATTTTACATTATATTTGGGAGAAACAGGAAAATATTACAATGAATCACTATTCTTGTTAGCCTTTGACAAATTAAGTTATACCTAGTGATCTGATATTTACTTATAAGTCTGATTTTGATATTAGGTAAGCGCCTAAATAAATTAGAAGAGATAATTTATTCTTTGTCGCCATTAAGTGGTCTTTATGGTCATTGCGTGGTTTTCGTGGTCATTACGTAGTCGTCGTGGTCATTACGTGGTCTTCGTGGTCATTCCGTATTACGTGGTCTACGTCGTAAGAACGGGGTCTTCGTGGCCATTACGTGGTCATCATGGTCATTACTTGGTCAAACTTCAAAGTAACATTCGCCACTAAATGGCCGGTTTCTATATTAAACTCACGGATACATTTGCTTACTGTCATTAGAATTTTGACAGATTTTCCATACAAAATATGTCATAATTCTATCCGTAGTAGGCAAATCTATCCATGAGCTGAATATAGGAACTGGCCGTGAAAAAACGAGGCAGTTACTTACGATTATATTATGTTTGAATCAAAATATTTTTTATTTATGTAAGCCATTATAGTATTTATGAATCGTCAGAAAAATAACAAAGACTCTACCACCACTTCGGAATGTCATTCCTGTGGCGAAGAAAAGCAAGAAACTCCACGGTTACCCTTTTAAAATAGTATTTTTACATTTTCTTTTTCCATCTACATTTTATTGTGGGGGTATGGAAGAACAATGTAAGCTGGTCTATCAGGTAGGTCTAGGTTAAATTAAACAAATTATACTATTCATATGAATGGCTACATGTTTTCCTTATTTACAGAGAAAGAAATAAGAAAAAAAACCAAAATTACTAAATTAATAAAAGCAAGAGGGGGAATATTAAATAATAATAGCTGAACAAGTTATCCATATTCAATCAAGTGGAGCTGAAACAACCCCTATCCAAGTATTTTTATCTTTTTCTGTTAGTCATATATGTAAGCACATTTGCGTTTAATATATACTTCAATTATCATGATTATGATGATGATTTATTATTACGATTTATTTAGTTCTGCACTGTTCTCCCATACCTCATGAACGCAATGTATAAAAGAATTGTAAAACTCTCCTTTTTAAAAGAGTAACTTGCCCTTCAGCTTCACAGGAATGGCATTCCGAACGGGTGGTTGAGTCTTAAGTAATCAATAACTTTCTGTCTTGACTATTTATAAGAACTTCTTGGTCTACATTAATAAAAAGCTTTTGATTTTGATAGAGATGTTCAAGTTATATTATACTTGCGAGTTTAAATAGTTGACTGTCTGTTGTGGCAATACCAAAAACCTGTTTCCGTATCAACGGAATAATTGGTTAAAGTAAAAATGTATTGTGATTTTTGATACAACAGCGAATGAAGTATCCTTAGATGAATTACTTGGAAGTATCTACGAGTATGTAACTACTGATAGATTTGTTTTACATTGAAGCCCTACACTAGGCGTTATTCCTGTGGCGGGGATGCGTTTACAGACATAAAAACACATTCACTAACACCCAGAACGAAACATATATTTTATGGGACCAAGTCGCTATCCTTCTATTATTATAAATTCAAATATGACAGATGACGGACGCAGCTTGTGTCACTCCACCCACTGGTTTCGAGAAGTCGCAGGTTCGATTCACGCACGGGACAAATCTTTGTGCATGTAAATTTCATGTTTGTAAACGCACCCACTACACGGGAATAATTCCTAGAGCAGGACGTCGTTTTCTAATTTAAAAAATAAAAAATGCAAATGTTTTAAATGTATGCATGCTTATTACTCGATTACGCCTGAACGGCTAAACGGATTTAGAAGAAATTTAGCAGAGGATATAATCTTTATTAATATACATCATCCTAAGAAGTCCCTGAATCCTATGCTAGGTTTGATGAACTCTGTTCTAGGAGTCAGTGTCTCCTTTCATTTTGGTTAGACGTTTCATACAATTTTATGTAAATGAATGAAAATTATTTACGGTACGGTAAATTATATAAAGCAAGACCTGTAACTCCTATTAGATGATTGCTTTAAAAACTTAATACGAAAACCAAATATTAAGTTATAAAAAAATTATTAGTACCATTTGATATATCCAAGTTAAAAATACGAAACCCGTTAAGGGTTTGTTTCCGCATTCGTCCCAGGTAGTTTCGCCCCGTTTAAAAATCGGACAGGTGCGCATAGGACTCGCGCTCTGAGGGTTCTGTGTAATTGCCGCTAGATGCCGCTATTATAAGTTACACTAGTTTTTTATTTTATTTTATTATATTTATTTTACGTTATATGATTACATATTAACAATTTTCAGATGGTTTATTCCAATTTGTGTTACGATTTTGTTTAACTAGTAGGCTATTTTGGAATATGTTTCCGCTTTGTTATACTGTTTAATTTAACAGAACAAATTAGAATTTAAATTTGACTATGTTCTCCGATGTTCTATCTATATATCTTAAAAAGAAAATAAATCTGCATCTTCATATTCAACTAGATGCAGATTTATTTTCTTTTTTTTTCTATTAGTAAAATGATTTTACGGTTTAATTTTGTATTAATATTTCCTATGAAAATGACTGATAAATCGCGGCGTAAAAACAACATGAGAATACTAGAACAGTGTAGAATATAAATTGGAATCAGTATGACTTGAACAAAACTGTAGAACGAATTAGAAAATACCTTTTCAGATTCTTGTTGATTAAAACCTTATTTCTTGCCAAATTCCATGATCCTAGGTTAAGAGGAAGCACTCTATAAGGTTTTGATGAATGAGTCTGAATGCCTTTAATTCTTTACACCACCATGGTCCCATTGATAGTTACTACTTAATATTGTAGGCGTTAGGCCCAGTCGGTAGCCTTAAAAGCGGTTTTATGAGTTTCATCGACAGGTCGACAAACCTGCCTCCAACGCGCCACATTGAGTCCGCGTGGAGTATGACCTATCTATTTATCTATATCATCACGCCAGATCCCTTGTGGGGTAGACAGAGAGTACAGAGTTCCAACAGGTTCTTTCCTTACATACCGTTAGTTTTTTTACGAGTATGACCTAGTCTATCTTAACTCCATTTTGGAATGAATGTCTTTTCCCTGGGTGCAGCAGTGGTACAGCATTTATATTATTATACTATACTAGTTACTGACGGTGACTTCGTCCGCGTTGAATTTAGACAGGATCCTTACATTTTCCAGGATAAAAATTCTGATGTGTTAATCCAGATAATAAATTATTTGTGTGCTAAATTTCATCTAAATCCGTTCAGCCGTTTTTGCGTGATTGAGTAAAAAAAAAACGTCTTAACATTTAGACAAATAAACTTAAACATTTATGATATAAGGATAAAATTCCGGTGTGCGTGTTCGTAATTCTTCTCCTTCTAAACTGCTTGACCGATTTTAACGACTTTTTTGTACTAATGGGTAACCCCTGGATGGTTCTTAGCTGTATTTGGATCCAGAAGGTGGCGCTCTTGTCGACCGGTGGCGAAGCCGCGGGAAATTGTACAAATTATAAAAAATATACCTATTTTAAAACAAGTAAGTACATAATTGTTCTTATGACCACAAGTATTCAGTTTGTAGGAATATCTACTATTGTTATCATATAAAATATTTGACGTAATCACCGGTACACATTATTAGTAATCGCTCTGAGTCACGCTTCAAACATCCGAAACGATCCGTTTAAGGACCCATTTGGTTACGTCGCTTTCTGGTCCTTTCGGCAAGGTCATCATATTTTATACATAATATTCGATGGCAGCTTGAACTAGAGAACTAGAACTTTAGAGGTTAGAATCATAGAAACCGTTATAAAAGGATACTAGTAGACATATAGTTGCGTGAATTTGACCCCACACACGTGTGAGACAAAAAAGCAGTGATAGCCTAGTGGTTAGACCGTTGGAGTGCAAAGCCACTGGCCTCGGTTTAAAACCCAGGCACGCACCTGTTTTCGAAAGCATGTGCGTATTAAAAATTAACTATCACTTGCTTTAACGGCGAAGGAAAACATCGTGATGAAACCTGCATGCCTAAGAGTTTCTGGAAGGTGTGTGAAGTTCGCCAACCCGCACTGGACCAGCTTGGTGGACTATGGTCTACACCTTTCAGTTTGAGTTGGGGCTACGGTTTTTTTATTTAAAAAAAGTGCACTATTTCACTTCTAGTGTTTTATTATTCGATTTCTGTGGATCGGCTGGATCAAGTGGAGAGAGAGTCGGGGGTTCGATCGTCGCACGGGAGAAATCTTGGTGGGGATCCATAAATATTTGTTTAGGTCTGGGTGTTTGTGTATGTCAATTTCGTGTATGTAAATGCAGCCATGGAACATGCACCAATGGATTGTTTCTTTACTGAACTTTTATATTCGTTGGTGAGCTCACTTGTCAAGGAGTCAGTCTTCCCTTTGAAGACATGGTCCTGAAGGTATGATAATGTGCAAATAACATTAGGTACATAAGTATTGTTATGTTGGGTTATCACGGTCTGCATAAGTAAACAAGTTATGAGACACAGCAATACTTACGCCATCTGTTGGCTTGAATCGGAACTAATACATTATTTAGTTCCGATTCATTTGTAAGATTTAAAATATATAATGTTAATATTGTTAAGGTCGAATACATTATTTATTTAAATAAGTTAATGAATTAAGAAATATTTTGTTACGATATTTATTATTGTTCTTCTGTAGTGATTTTGGGGCGGGACGATGTTCTTAAAAAAAATGTGTACTTGACGTGAAACTTTTTTGGAATCCATTATAGTTCCACCAATTTTTCTGTTCAAGTGACCGCGGCGCTACTGTCTTCGCAGAACTGAAAGTCAATCACATTTTCCCGTACTAATAATTTTAGTTCTAATATTCACCACCGTAAGGAAATAAGTTTGCATCATAATTTGTACCCGACCGACGCTAGCCTTTTGCGCACATCCTTGGCTTACGTGACAAGATGAACGTTTGCCAGTAGGTATCTAACTTAGAACATATACTATATCTAATAAAATCATTAAATACACAATTATTTGTAAATTTGATGGTTGCATTTAATTTACAACCGAATAAGTATAGTTTATTTACCAAAATAGCTTCAAAATAAAACATTTTACAGCGGTCCTCGCACTAAGCACAGCTTGTACCGCGGGATACCAAAAGACAATTATCTATCACAGTTCAGTTTTTAAATCTATTTGGTACATTTATGAAACTATTTTAGGAACTATACTATATATCCGAATGTGTTTTGGTTGCTGTAATTCTAACGTATTTTTATCGTTTCATCTATAAATAATCCAAGATAAGATCTTTCTTGATACGCAATGTAAATAGCAAACAATGAATGTAATACTATTTGATAAGCAAAGAAATAAAATATAGAAGATTTATATTATATTTTATTTATTTATATAAATTAGTAAAAATATCCTTTTAATTAGTATAAATAACCTACATTGCGGCAAAGAGTACGGACAGACATCCAAAAGTTTTAAAATAACTTTATTATTATAGAATATTATTTGAATTTACACACATTATTTCATAGTTTAAGCAGTGATAGCCTAATGGTTAAACCGTTGGACTGCAAAGTCAGAGGTCTCGGGTTCAAACCCAGGCACGCACCTCTGTCTTTTCGAAAGCATGTGCGTATTAAGAATTAACTGTCACTTGCTTTAACGGTGAAGGAAAACATCGTGAGAAAACCTGCATGCCTAAGAGTTTCTCGAAGGTGTGTGAAGTTCGCCAACCCGCACTGGGCCAGCGTGGTGGACTATGGACTAATCCCTCTCAGTTTGATAGGAGGCCCGTGCCCAACGGTGGGACAGTTTCTTAAAGGCTATTATTATTACATAGGTATGAGAGGGTGTACGAGACGAACTATGAGAGTGGAGGAAGCCAGAGAGGTACGTAAGGAAAGAACCTGTTGGAACTCTGTACTCTCTGCCTACCCCGCAATGGATCTGGCGTGATGATATAGATAGATAGATAATTATATAGGTAAACACAAATAAATTGCAGTTTTTACCTTTAAAAAAAATTAAATCCCTTTTTTATTCAAATTGTCATTAACCTTAAAATTATATATTTTATAGTTACCAATTTCCCGTCATTTCGAATCGCACTAACACGTTTAGCAAGCAAAGATCAGTTAAACCTGTTTCTGATACAAAACACTTATTAAGTATAAAAAAAACTTTACTCATTTAATAAAAACCGTACAGAGTGCTTACATAACTACACGGCTGAGATACCAAAAGGTGGTTAGTACTGGTTGGGGACTATAGTAGTTAATTATACTATAAGTATCCTACTTTAATAGATGCGTGGAGCGTAGTAGTGGTTGCACGCTCGCCCTCTGGTCCGGTGAAGCTGTAAAGGCCCCGTGGCCAGTGTTGGGCACTAATTGTTTAATTGTTCAATTGTAGGATCAAACAATTGAAATTTCAATCGCAGAAAACATCAATTGCAATTGACGATTGAAAAATTAATTGTTAATTGTACGTTTTCACAATTAACAATTGATCAATGGTAATTGTAAAACGTTGCAATTACCATTGATCAATTGTTAATCGTTTTTTGCATGTTTACGATTAAACAATTAACAATTAAACACACGACAGAATATATTTTAAACACATCCAAGATGGCGGACGTGACATTTGAAGTAAAATGGGTGTCACTTTTGGGGTTTCGGGAATAATGATTGCGAATATGGCGTGAATTTTTGAAATAGATGTCGCACGCGACTTTTGAAGTTAAATCAATATGGGTGTCACATTTGCGATATTAGGGCATGCTAATGACGAATATGACGTTAATTTCTGGATCTAAGATGGCGGACGTGACTTTTGTAACAAAATCAATATGCGAGTCACTTTTATGGTTTTGAGGGATGTTAATAGCGAAAATAATGTTAATTTTAAAATCCAAGATGGCGGGCGCGACTTTTTATGAAAATCAATATGGGTATGGACTTTGGGGTTTTAGGGGATGCTGATAACAAATGTAAAGTTAATTTTAAAATCCAAGATGGCGGACGCGACTTTTTATGTAAATCAATATGGGTATCGATTTCGGGGTTTTAGGGGATGCTGATTACGAATATGGCGTTAGTTTCTGGATCCAAGATGGCGGACGCGACTTTTTATGAAAATCTATATGAGTATCGATTTCAGGGTTTAGGTTATGCTGATAACAAATATACCGATAATTTTAAAATCCGAGATTGCCGACGCGACTTTTAATGAAAATCGATATGGATATCGATTTCGGGGTTTTAGGGGATGTTGATTAAGAATATGGCGTTAGTTTCTGGATTCAGGATGGCGGACGCGACTTTTGTAATAAAATCAATATGGGTGTCACTTTTAGGGTTTTAAGGGATGCTGAGTAGAAATATAACGTTATTTAAAAATTCAAGACGACGGACGTGATTCTTCATGTAAAATCAATATAGGTGTCACTTTTGGGGTTTTAGGGGATGCTGATAACGAATATGGCGCTAACATTTGAAACCGAGATGGCGGACGCGACTTTTGGAGTTTGGGTTTCATTTTGGGGTTTATAGTTTTTCATATTTTGTGCAAATTTTTCTAGTGTATGTCATCTTCAACTTTTCTTAAGCCCCTTGTCGGTAATTTTTTTTGGAATTTTTGCACCTTTTTTATTATTTTTCTTTGTTTTTATGTATCTTTTATATTCATTTACACAATGTTATCCATTTCCGTTTGAGGTGACTCAGAAAATTGGACGTACAGTTGTCGAATCCTCTGATTTTAGTAGTGAAAGGCGAGCATTTAGTACACAGAACTGTGATTATACTGTGTCCTTCGTTCTCGATATAAACATGCAGCTCTCTCTACTCGCTTGGCAAGCCGCTAAATTTTTTAGAAACGTCAACGCCTCCTCTATGGTATCTGTGGACATAACCTCTGCGATCATTCTTTCTTTTAGCGTGGCAGCCGATGCCTTGTAATAAAGTTTTGGTCGACATTTAATTTAATCAAATAATCGTAGCAGTGAAATTATATAACAAAAGGTTTTTATATACTCAAGTGATGTTGTGAAATAAATTTAAAACATCGTATAGGCAAATTCAGAAATAATTTACGTCTTGACAAAAAAGTACATTCCAAAAAGATCAACTGATAGTTGTTTAATTGTGGCGTTTTCAGCTTAACATGTTTATGTATAATAATATCGAATATTTGGAGACGTGAGTTTTATTATAAAGTAAAGTCTTCACTCGAAAAGTAAACTTACGAAGTCTCATGTCCCTCTTCGTGTAAAAACAGTTTAACACGCAATATACCTGCAAACAATTATTAACCGTCTATAAATTGGCAAGGTAAAACCTCTAATGAGAGAAATTAGCGGGGACATTAATCAGTAATGATTGTTAAGGATCGATGCCAATTTAAGGACACGGGCGATGTACGAGATGCATCGACGTGGTCCGCAAGACTTAACGGTAATTCAAGGACACGAGCGGTGTACGAGATGCATCGGCGTGATCCGCAAGACTTGGGGCCCATACGAGATATGTGCTGAAGGTCATACTACTCATAGGTTTCACCCATGAGGTGCTCCTGTGCAGTTCACATTTCTACAATGGTAAGAAACTAAAATGTTACCCAACATACATACCTTAAACAGTAAATACAAAGACTATTGCTATAAACTATAAGCAATTTGTGATATTATATCTTCTAAAGGAGACTTTCTGAAAGGGTAACTAAAGGGACATTGTTTATGAATTTATGAATAACAATACATTATTAATAACATAAGCCACCCCTTTGCAGAAACATAATGTTTTGCATTGATTTCATTATTAGACATACTTGTATAATAATCCTAAAATAGCCCAAAGTGGAGCTTATTACACAAAGAATTGTGCAATATTATGAGCACTTGTATTAAAAAGGTAAACCTTGCAATATTTATCCCTGAACAGGGTTTATAAACAGATGAGCCAAAGTAGTCTCTACTTATAACAATGCCTGTTATAACTGACAAGCAACAGAATTGTGGAAATATTCCAAATATAATATCACAGTCTACCGATGCTGAGACAGGCAAGTTGTACAATAATTTGTGTAACACACATACATCCTTAAAATATAATATAAAATACCTGGTCTATCCAGTTAACATAAAACTAATAATTATCAATATTATCAGCCCAGACCCCTTGCAGGGTAGCCAGGGAAGATGAGTCCTAACAATACAGTCATGAAACATTGATTGGGATAAGAACCTTTGTGGTCAGCAGTATATATTTTGTATTAAATAAGGTTAATATAGTGGAGTACCAAGATGGAATTATAACTAGCTATTCATAAGCAGTAGTTTAAATTTCAAGAAACCACCAGTGTTGTAACCAATATGGAACAACAATCCTCATCCGGTGTGTAAAAATGTACATCTATCCACAAATGTATGTATAAATGTACCTACAGTGTACCTATCAGCCCACCAAAAACAAATCACAATGGACATTGGAAGTCTCCTACCAGAGAATGTGAGGTAAGAAAAGCTTGCTAGGCTTTTTACATAAAGGCTTGTTTTGTTTTTTTTATGTTACTGAAAAAATCAGTTAAACATTCAGGAATACAACATGGCTGTTACAAATAAACCATAATATTGGAGGCTAAAGGTATTCACTGACTTTGGTATGTAACAATGTATCTATGACACTAATAAAAATGTGTGTCTGTCTGCCTTCAACGGCAAACATAACTTTATGGGTTTTGTGCAAATACTGCAAGTAATCCAGACAAGTGAAGGTTAAATAAATCTGGTCCTACATATATTTAACATTATGTATAGAAACATTATTATTAGAAACATAATTTTTAATAATTGATATACAATTTATAGCCATTCTCATTAGAATTTAATTAAAGATGGATGATCACAACTGTGCTATAATCCTTATCCCACAAAGAAACTCAATGCTAATAATAGACATTAGAGTCATATTAAATATACTAATAAAAAAAAAATTATTAGGAGCTATTCAGCTTTCTATTGGGTAATGAGTCCAATAGTTTTGGTTTTTGGTTGCGTCCTGCATCATTTATAGTGTAATTAATACATTAGAAATTTGAGACACACAGAGGAAAGATTATACATCAATTCATGAATTGAAGAATTAGATGTTTTTATTGTACTTTGGTTTGATAATATTTTAATCAATTAATAATATATAATCAAATAAAATTATTCAAGTAATTAATAACTATAAAAAATAGGTTTGTGTTTAGTTTTGAATGTGCACATTTATATTGAGCACCAGTGATGTTTCTGGTACAGTTAGGATATCGGAGATATGACACAAACACAACCTGCTACTATTATGGAAACAGGTGGTTTTAGAGCACTATACATGCTGTAATTTATTTAAAGGTGGTTCAGTGTAAAAGTATTGAATTGGAAATGTCATACAAAAAATTTGCATTTTTCATATTGTTACATTTAAATTATTACATCCACATGTTACATGTATCTTATTAATGTATCTATATATAAAAAGAAAATAAAGTCATGCAAATGACTTAATAATAATACCTATTTAAAAATTGTTGATGAAGTTGATGAAATATTGAGTTACAATATTTAAAAGTATAGATTATCTTAAACAAGAATAATCAAAAGTATATTTTTATCACAGGTATGATAAATATTAGGTAGTATCAGCAATAACCTTAGTCTTAGGGAACTTGATATTATTTATTTATTAATAATTATAAGAACACGCCAGATCCCAAGTGGGTAGGCGAGGGCGCAAAACATATTATTATGATATTAAATAAAATATGAATGATACGTAGGTACTACATGTATAAGTTAAGTGACACTCAATCCTCACGGTTGGAAATCTAGAACTAACTAAAAAGTTACTCACTACAGTTGCTACTTATAAAAAACAACCACATACAAAGAAGCAGAGGAAGTGTGGCATTTAAGGGTATGAAAAAGTTAAGTTATGAATAGGATTCCCAATATCATAAAGTTATAGTCCGTGGTTTGGTCTAGTTGCCTGTGACTTATTCGCTACTTAAGTCATTACTAAATTAGTAAATTTGAGTGTAATTTTCATCAGCAATATAACGGGTCAGGAGTGGCCCGATCGTATTGCCAAAAATGAATGTTCGCGGGCGTTATTGCGCAAGAACGAATTGTTAAGTGATACATAAATATTTAGGTGGACATAAAAATGATATCCGGGATAGTTTCGGAATATATAATAATAATAGTAGTATAGTTTAACAGTGGGGCAGGTTAAATTAGGTTACCACACATCAGCACTGCCCTTCGTTCCAAACCCAAAAATGGGGGAGGGGGGGGGGGCGAGATCATATAGTTAAGGTACATAGCCTTATGTGAGGAATAGCTCTAGATAAGGACATTAGTACAAAGGCCTCTAGTACAAAAATGTTAAATTTTGGTATATGTGCATCTTTAAAGATTATAAATATAACTAACATTAAATATAACCGAACTTTGACATAAAGGAAAATACTTTATCATAAATTAAATAAGTAATTATAGCAAAGCATCCTTATAATCACCAATAGAATTGGTAGCCTTTGTCTGGTACTGTACTCACAAAAGAGAACATTTGACAAAAAAAAAAAAAAAAAAGCACATAAAGCCCCACATGCCACTTGGAAGACACGTTAGTGGGGAAACAGGTTTCCCTGTCTTATTTGTCTTATATTGTTATAGATTGGGTACTAATATAGTTTGTTTCTAGATCTAGTACACAGTAAGAGTTTTCTATCGATCTCTATCTATATCGTCACGCCAGACCCCTTGCGGGGTAGGCGGGGGGGTGCGGGGTTCCAACAGGTTCTTTACTTACTGGCTTCCTCCACTCTCATAGTTCGTTTCGGAAGGGTTTTCTATGATACAAGAATTATTATAAAGGGATTAATTTCATATAAACAAAGTTCTGGATCGGTAATTCCTCAACTTTCGTTATATAACGGGACATCTATAAAAAAAAAAAAAAAAAAAAAATCTTTATATAGAAGACATAACAGATGGAGAATGCACTGATATCTTGATAAGTAATGATTGATTATTATTACCCGGTAGTAATGAGTTAAGCACAGGTGTGCTATAACAGGTGCTTTAAAGAATTTTGTTGGGATGGATCTACGCTATATAACATAACATGTTATAGAATTTGATTAAATAAATTTATTTTGAATAAGTTAGACAGACTGGTTGTAAGAAACAATATAGGTGTATATATACTCGTCTGTATATATATATATATATATATATATATATGTTGTATTTGTGTTGTATAGCAATGCAAACAACGGGAATGTGTTATACAAATGTACTCATGACATATTATGTTTTAGAGCTCACGCTTAAAAATGACATTCATGTGGTATACTTCAACTTTACCCTTATAGCTCTAAACAGCTGCATGTTTATATCGAGAACGAAGGACACAGTATAATAAGTGATCAAACGAACTTACCTGAAGTGAAGTTCGATCATTATTATACGAAGTCCTTCGTTCGAAGATATAAGTACCCAACCCGCCCTGCCCGTTGGTAAAGTTGAAATGTACTACTTCTAAAAGGAATGGTCGCAGAGGTTATGTCCACAGATACCATAGAGGAGGCGTTGACGTTTCTAAAAAATTTAGCGGCTTGCCAAGCGAGTAGAGAGAGCTGCATGTTTATATCTTCGAACGAAGGACTTCGTATAATAATGATCGAACTTCACTTCAGGTAAGTTCGTTTGATCACTTATTATATGTGCAAGTGCAAGACGCGGGTGTGAAGATATTGACGTGATTGCGCTCGGCCCTGAAGACTGCCCATCTCGATCTAACTGTTCATTGATGTCCGTATCCGACGTGTAATCTGATATATAACTATATTCCTTTTCATCCATAATGACTATAATATTCAAAAAAAGTTATGACAATATGTAGGCGGGGTATACATCGCTATTTGCTTATTGCAATCAAAATCGATACATGAGGGCTTGTATGGTTTCTCAATATGTATCTATTATTAGAATTAAAATAATGGCCACTCGAATCGCCAAATTGATATTTAGTTACTCATGTGGTTTTTAACATATATCATAATATATATTATAACATATATAAACTCTCAATAAGAATGAGATACGAGAATACTTATATATAATGAGAATACCTATTCGTAAAAGGAGAAAACGTGTTTCTAGAAACAATTTGCAATAAAGGTAAATAATATATACTTGAGCATAAAAATTAAAATTATAAATGTTTTCATTATGCTGTTATTGCACAATGTCTATGTTAAATTGTATTACTCTGCACTCATATCGAAAAAATACAGGCTTATAACCACTGCAGTAGATTAGTTTTAATAAATGACAAAAAGTAAATCCAATAAAAGGTGCTAAACTTAACAGCGTTCTGACGAGAGTGTAATTATGCCACTAAAACGGCTTAGATGAGTTACTGGATAGATAGATACTGTTGCACTACCGACCGACTTTACCTACCTACGCACGTGCACTTTGTCGGCTCGTGTCGGTGCCGAAAGGCGACGAGTATCTAGGGTTGCCACCCATAGTTTATTCTAAAGTACGTATTGTACGTTATTTAGGGTAAGTATACTTCATACTTTATGAGAACTGTAAAGTACGCGAAAATTGATTTTTTAAGATTCATATTACATAAATCATCAAAAAGAAAATAATTGATCGCATTAAAAGCAAAGTGGATGATACTGAGTTCTTAGGTTCACACGAATATTACACATGAAATAAAACTATTTTTTCTGATTCTATCACGGTTTATAACGGTTATTTAACGTCGGGAACTTAAAAATCAAAAATAAACCGTGATAAAATCCGATTTTTTTTTTTTTTTAAAGTGGATGATGTCTGGTGTTAGAATCCGAATATATGGTAAGCTAGATTTAAGAAAAAAACATTGTTACATGTACAACTTCGCTAACTTAAAGAAAATAGTAAATACTATAAGCACTTTTAAATTCTTTCTCCAATTTATTTAAATTATCATAGACTGTTAACATGCTGTGAAGGTGTTTAGCAATGATAATAGTGATTGAAAAGTTCTAAAAGTAATAAAACATATGTTTTTAAACAAAATAGTAAAGTGAAATAAATAATATTTTATTTAGATACAATGTAATTTTTAGCCTTCCTTTAAAAACCAATGTACTTTATTTGCTCAAATAATAGGTGGCAACCCTACTACTGACGCGCGCGCACTTGTCGGTTCGTGCCGCTGCCGAAAGGCGACGATTGCGCGCGCGTTTCTTTAAAGTTTAGGTACTTATTTATAAACAAACATATTGATAGCACGGGGGGTTGGCAGAGGGGTGCAGTGTATTGAACGAATGTCGAATGCTTTTATATGGAACTGGAACTTGTAAAATATTCAATTCTTATAGGGACAAAATAGAAATACTTAATTTTTTACAAACTTTTATTTAACTTTCACTGTTCGTATGTCTGTCTGTCTTTCCGGATCAACTCTTCTGATCCTTTTTTCAAGCACTTACGGTATCCGAATCAGCTGAAATTGGCATACGTATGTAAGTTCGGTAACAATACAATAATATGGTACCATGGGGTTGATCTGATGATGAAGTTGGAAGGTGGCCATAGAAACATGTGAACTGGACAAAACCCCTCGTGTTTAGGCTGGTTAGATTGATACTGACAAGTACAAGTAAATTGATATTGGTGTTAAATTAATATGGATATCATTTTTGGGGTTTTGGGGGTGCTGATAACGAATTTAATGTTCGTTCGTTCGTGTTTAGTTTGTTCGTAATCAACCCATATTTATAATCAGCATACTCTTAAACCCCAAAAACGATGCTCATATTGAATATTCATAAGAAGTCGCGACCGCCATCTTTGATCCAAAAATTAACGCCATTTTAGTTATCACCATCCCCTAAAATCTCATAGATGATTGTGTCTTGTTTTGTCTTGAGTCTTTTTAGAAGGCAAGCTTTCACTCAAGCATCATACTCCCGATTCAAGCCTTACAACACCAGACAGAAGTGTACATTGTACAATCCCACATTGCGCCAACGTTAAGTGTGCTTTTAACACCTACATTGCGCCGACGGTTTTTTGATGATTAATTGTTAATTGTTTAATCGTAAATGTGCATAAAACGATTAACAATTGATCAATTGTAATTGCAATGTTTACAATTACAATTGATCAATTGTTAATTGCAAAACATTGCAATTACAATTGATCAATTGTTAATTGCATAACACTGCAATTACAATTGATCAATTGTTAATTGTCAATTGTTTAATCAATTGATTTTTGCCCAACACTGCCCGTGGCCAACAGCGTAGATAACTCACACACACTAGTGATGTAATTAATGTTGTATTTATCACATTCTCAAATGCGAATATTTATCTCCAATATTCGCGAATGTCTCAGCCCTGGATCTACGATTTTTTCGAACCGGGGCAAAAACTTGATAGTGGCGCCCCTCTCTTCAACGCTTGAGATAAATTACTTAAAAAAACTCACAAATATGTAATGGTTGGCATTTTTCGTGAATGGGACAATAAAACCCCTTTAATAAATTTGTATTCATTATTATCTATTACCTAATAACTTTTTCATTTGTGCGATAAAGCCCCGGTTTGTATACTTTCGCCGACGATGTTATAAGTAAATAACATCGTCGGCAAAAAGTGGGTGTACTCAGTACACCTTTGCCACCCCCGTTTGAGGAATATAGGCGTGACGGTGTGTATAAGTAAATAAAAAATATAAATATTATCAGTTGTTTAATATTTCCTTTTGTTTGACATTTGCTAAACATTCGCATCGTTTCTTGCGAATACGAATGTTAAAAATTTGCGAATATTCGCGCATTCGAATGCGAATATTCGTTTTATCACTATCACACACAAAATTAAGCAACAAAAACTATTTTAAATAGATTCCTAGCTGTTCTTAAAAATAAAATTTGAAGCTAAAAATGTTCCTTAAAATATTAAGTATTAATTTTAAAGTTACTATATACATCGTTTATTTTTTCGCTAACTTGTAATAATTAAATAGGTTCTAATTACGTACCTACCTAATAGTAAATTGCAATTGCTTAGTTTGCCTACGTATTCTCTAAAAATATATTTTATTTAATTGTACGCAATATGCATTTAAAAACAAAGAACTTATAATTAAATTAAAGAGGCCTTTATAATGAAAAAGCAATAGTATTTATTGGCCATGATATATCATGAGTCATTTTTCACCGCACGCGGGATACGCCATTTTGTGCGCGTGACGTGACATATCGCTGTCTTAGCGTAAAATTGACGCATCTCAATTGGTTACCAGATTTAGGACTCTATTTTTTAAACACCATCTATCTAACTATATCCTCTATATCATCACGCCAGATCCCTTGCGGGGTAGGCAGAGAGTACAGAGTTCCAACAGGTTCTTTTCTTACATACCTCTCTGGCTTCCTCCACCCTCATAGTTCGTCTCATAAACGCTCGCCGGTTACGGAGACTCTTGACTTTTCCTTCAGATAAGACACGGTCTATTTGGTCGTGGTATGATAGTCTAGGTCTTCCCCGGTATCTACATCCTATTTGTTTAGTCAGTTTAAAAACCATCATGCCTATATTCCCTAAGCAAGTACACCCACTTTTCGCCGACGATGTTAGGTCCCACGTAATAGGAGGCGAGGCTATTGTCATATATTAAGCACGATTCCGGACTTTGATACAGGGAATTTTTCTATAGAAAAACTACATATTTTTTTCGTTTTAATAAAACGTTGCCCCACACTAGGATTTATTCCTGTGCCGTGGGTGCGTTTACAAACATGAAAATTCACATACACAAATACCCAGACCGAAACAAATAATTGTGGATCACACAAACATTTGTCCCGTGCGGGAATCGAACACGCGACTATTAGTCACAGTGGGTGGAGCGGCTTAAGATCTTAACCACTGCGTTAAATCGTCGTCAAATTAAGATAAGAAAAATATCTTAAATATCAAAAGAAGATATCTTGCTTAGTCGAGGAGATCCTATTGCTTCTATCCGGCTCCATCATCAGACCCTGGACACCATCCGGGTCTAAAGCACTCGTCAAGACAAACTCAATGAGCCCAAACACGGCAGGGTTATATCGAGTAGTTTGGTGGTTCTATTGGCCACCGTTGGGCTTCATCATCAGACCCTGACCACTATCTGGTTGTAAAGTACTCGTCAATACCAATCTAACAAGCCTAAACACGAGGGGATTACGTTGCGTAATTCCCATGTTCCTATGGCCACCTTCTGAATCCATCACCAGACCAACTCTATGGTGCCATATTATTCTATTGTCATCGGCTTTACATACGTATGCCAAATTTTAGTTCGATCGGATTCCCGCCGGTGCTTGAAAAATGAATCACAAGATTTGAACCCGAAAGACAGACAGACAGACGTATGAGTATTGTAAGTTAAATAAAAGCTTGTAAAAATCGTCACGCCTATATTCCCCAGAGGGGGTGGCAGAGGTGTACTGAGTATACCCACGTTTCGCCGACGATGTTAGGTCCCATGTAATAGGGAGCGAGCCTTTTGCCATATACCAGGCACAATTTCAGACTCCGGACTGATACTGGGAATTTTTCGTTAGAAAAACTACATTTGTCTGACCTAGGATTTGAACCCAGGACCTCGTAATCAGAAAGCGATGCGCTTTGCCACCAGACCAACGAGGCAGTCAAGTTAAATAAATAATAATAATAATATAAGCCCTGTTAAGAAACTGTCCCACTGTTGGGCACGGGCCTCCTCTCAAACTGAGAGGGTTTAGGCCATAGTCCACCGAGCTGGCCCAGTGCGGGTTGGCGAACTTCACACACCTTCGAGAAACTCTCAGGCATGCAGGTTTCCTCACGATGTTTTCCTTCACCGTTAAAGCAATTGATAATTAATTTTTAATACGCACATGCTTTCGAAAAGACCTTTGACCTTTGACTTTGCAGTCCAACGGTCTAACCACTAGGCTATCACTGCTTAAATAAAAGCTAAATAAAGTTAAATGAAAGCTTGTAAAAATCGATTGTATAATGCCCAGTAATGGTTAACTAGAACTTGATCTTTCGCTTAAGTTTCGTTAAGAGTGCAAATGTTTTAAATCACACAATAGGCGAGTGACGTACTGCGTGTTACGTTACGAATAGCGATCAACGGACGTCGGTGAAGGTCAGGGAGTCATATTTCCATGATAATTTGTAAGAAAAATAACTGGCTTATTGGCCATATCATTGGCGCTCGTAGCGCTGCGCGACCGCGGTCTTCTTACCGATTACCAAGGTTAAGCAGCGTTCGAATCGGTCGGCCCGAGATGGGTGACCGTTTATGGCATTTTCATATTCGAGCATCTCCGTGCTTCGGAAGGCACGTTAACCAGTCCCGGCTACCACTTAATGTGGTAGTCGTTAAGCCGAGTTGGATGCCTTAAAGGCGGCTTGATAAGTTCCCACAGCAGGTGGCCGCAAACCTGCCTCCATCAATCCGCACTGGGTCCGCGTGGTGGAATATGACCTAATCTCTCTCACCCCGATTTGTGAGGGAAGGCCTTTGTCCAGCAGTGGGCAGTATAGGCTGATATTATTGGTCAAACCGCGAATAGTGTAAGCCATCACGAGTCTTGGGTTCATATCCTAGTTTGGTCAGTTTGCCTTTTACTAAAGAAAAAAAATAATTGCAATCAGGCGTAGCATGGATATTTTTTTATAAAAACCGTTTTGGTCACCCACATTAGGAAATTTTCCGTAAGTGAGTGGAGGAAGCCAGAGAGGTTTGTAAGGAAGGGACCTGTTGGAACTCAGTCTCTCTGACTATCCTGGAAGGAATCTGTCGTGATGATATAGACAGATATAAAAGAAATCTTATTCGCAGTCAGGATGTGGAACGGTTTTTTTTTGTTCAAAAATAAGCCACCTACTTCTGCCTACTATACCCTGCTACTGCCATCACTTCCCGCCTAGAGCAGTGCGCAGTACCGCGACAGCATCGACTGCATTACATACTGCCTTCGCACTTGAAGCATCGCAAAACTCCCGACATCAGATTTTCTTTTTCCCAAAAGGATATTGTTTTTATAAAAATATCCCCGAGGCAATTTTTATACTAGCTTTCCCATGGTTTTTCTGATGCACCACCCTCACATTTTTTTATGGATTTTATATATTTTTTTAGATTTTTATCTATCCATGATTTATTTAGTATAGTTAGTTTTTCATAATATGTTTCCCCATGCTTTTTTAAACTTAGCCCCACACTTGTATTTGTTCCTATGTCGTGGGTGCGTTTACAAACATGAAAATTCACATACACAAATACCCATACCGGAACAAATAATTGTGGATCACACAAAGATTTGTCCCGTACGGAAATCGAACCCGCGACTATTAGACACAGTGGGCGGAGCGGCTTAAGCTCCTAACCACTGCGCTAAATCGTCCGTCAATTTCCAAAAAGATTTCTAAACCGGCCACCCTTAGTGGGCGTAGTCTGTCAGTCTTTTTATTCCCGCTCAAAAACCGCCAACAAAGGGAGCGTCGGGCAGTGAAGGGAAGTAGAGGGAAAGTGGCGCCTTCATACGACTACCCTTCCCTAACTTCACTCGGAAGTGGGCAGAATGTAAATTGGATATCACGTACATGAAATTCACATACATCCAGACCGAAAAATATTTATGGGTCACAGAAATATTTGTCCCGTTCGGGGATCCAAACCCGCGTCTACTCGATCCAGTGGGCGGAGCGGCTTAAACTCTTAACCACTGGACCAGTCAGGACAACCGTCTGTCAAACTCTGTGTATCCAGGATAGAATCTAGAACGTGGTCATTCAACAGAGAACCAAAGTTATCGCCATAGCCCACCGAGTTAGTAAGCTGAAGTGGCAGTGGGCTGGTCACATTAGTCAACGAACCTATAACCGTTGGGGTAAACGAGTTCTTGAATGCAGACAACGGACTGGCAAACGTAATGCAGGACGCTCTGCGGCTAGGTGGAGCGATGATCTTCGTAGAGCGGCTGGCAGAAATTAGATGAGAGTAATCGAGGATCGCACTCAATAGCGTGCAGTTGGAGTAGTTTTGTAAAAACGCTCGAGTCGGCGCTTAAAACGCTCGCGTCATCTGTTTCAACGGTCGTAAGCGTCGACTCAGCGCTAAACGCCCGACTTCAGCGCTCATTTTTACAACACTAAGTTGGATATGCTCATATCCAGGAGTAGTTTGCTATACATACTGAACATTGGCATATAAGGTGGTTAATTTTATTCCACGGTACCGGCGAACTAGTATAAGGATAAACCCTAGGTTTTAAAAATACATTTTAATCAGTATCCGTCATAATTTACACTTGATGAACTCGTATGGATATTTTGTATGAGATACAAATACAAGGTGTATCGTTAAAGAACGCAAGATCACAGACACCCCGATTAAATAATTGCATAGCAAATTCAATGCGACAACCAAATTTCCAAACATAAAGATTATTACCCTATTTTTTACACTTTTATACCCCATTATCAATGAAATTTGTACGTGTTTATATGTGTATTGAGAAATACGTTTTAGAAGTCCGTATTGCTTTGAATGTTTTTATAGCGCACTGAATGAGTAACACCAAATGTTGCAGATTTAAAAAAAAATAAGATACATTATTTTTTTTAATCAATTCAGTTACCGTTTTAGAACTTACTTACAGGTTATGTGTTAATTATTTTACACCTCGTATACCAACTTATGTGCATAGTTCACTAACGGGATATACTATAGCATATATAAATCAACTTTGACACCCTCCCGATGGCCTGACTTCCCTCTATCGGATACAGATACCACACAAATAATTAGACACCGACCTCGCCGACGAGCTAGAAGAATCCCGCCGGCCGGTGCAGAGCACCACTGTGAGTACAGCTAGTATACATACCCCCATAGCGACTACACGAAACGAAGTTTGCCCTTCCGGCTGGAACAGCGAACATGACGCTTTTTAGACGCTCTATACGGCGACTGAACGCTGCGGGTGCAGATTGACACCGCAATCGAACGCAGTTAATCGTTAAAACGCGATGCAGAATCAGTGCAGGCGCCAAGAGGAGCGATGTTTATACCAAGAAAAGTCCCAAAACCCGGTATGTGGAGTCGCTTAAAAAACGATTTTGATGCCGCTATCGAACGCAGTTAGTCGTCAAAACGCAATACAGCATCGATGCAGACGCTAAGACGCGTGTTTTGATATCGCAATCAGAATCAGAATGTTTTTTATCCATGTAAACCATTAACGTATTTATGAATCGTCGGAAAAGTAACAAAGATTGTACCACCACTTCGGAATGTCAATCCTGTCGAGAAGAACGGCAAGAAACTCTACTCTCTTGTAAAATAAAAATTTTACAATCTTTCCATCTACATTTTGTTGGGGAGTATGGGAGAACAATTCGGGCTGGACTATCAGGTGGGTCCAAGTTAAATCAATGATCGATATAGACCAAACGTGGCCAATCACCAAAAGAAAGCAAGAAAGAAGAACGTAATATAAAAAGAAATCATATGTGGCACTGAAATGGTATACACTCATAATGCCGAGGCACTCAAGTACCACGCCGCTGGTCTTCCGTGTAAACTAACTAATAAATCTACATTTGTAGTGACAGTCAGGCTGCCCTCAAAGCCATCAGTTCCTATGAGCTAAACTCAGCACTGGCTGCGGAGTGCGCATACCTTCTTAACAGATGTGGAGCGCGCAACACGGTCAGGTTAGTCTGAGTCCCTGGGCATACGGGAGTTGATGGCAATGAGCGCGCGGATGACTTAGCCAGGAAAGGAGCAAGGGAAAAACCTATTGGTCCAGAACCGTTCATAGGCATACCAGACGGTGCCTACAGAGGCGCACTCTTCAAGTATGCCCAAGAACAACACAGGAAAGAATGGGAAACACACACAGGGCTTAGACAATTCAAGCAATTTCTCTCCATATGGTGTGAGAGCGACAGCAAGAGATTACTGAAATACAGTAGACTACAACTAAGGCAAATAACTGGAGCATTCACAGGCCACTATGGCACGAAAGAACATCAACACAAGATGAACCTATGCGGCGACGTGGTATGCAGGAGCTGCTGTACAGACACTGAAACCATGAAGCATGTCCTCTGCCATTGCGACGCTCTGGCCGCGCGGCGAATGAAGCTACTGGGATTGGCATATCCAAATCCAGAAGAACTACGGCTTTGCCCACCTGCTGGGATTTACAACCTGATACAGGGAGTATTGGACACGGCAGGTACGTAAGAGCATTAGGGCAAGGACAGCACAAAAGATCCCATCGGGTCGAAGTGCGCCAGAGGTTTCCTCGGTCCGGTAAGCCAACACTAAGATAAGATAACTAATAAATACAAAACGCGATACCATTGATGCGGACGCCAAAAACGCCCGATTTTGATATTGCGATCGAACTCAGTAAGGTTTTTTATTAATATAGCCTGGTCAGCGATTGGCCCCTAAGTTACCTGATGAAAAGTGACGATGGGGCCAACGTTGTAGCTCGCTGACTCAGTAATATCCTATTCATTATGATATAGCCTTAGGAGACGGAAGTTAAACCAAGTTCGGAGTCGTCAAAAGGCGATGCAGCATAGATGAAACTCAAACTCAAATAATTTATTTTGTATAAGCCCTGCGGGGCGCTTACAAATAGTCAATTTACATTTTTTTTAAATCTAATTTTCATAATCTACCACAGGATCGGAACGTGGCCTCAACTGAGAAGATCCGGGGAAGAAACTCAGCGGGCTTGTCTTTTATTATTTAATTTTCTTTCTCTTTTTTCCTTCCTGTATTTTTTTACTATATTATGTGGATACAATGTTTAGGTTACAATTAAATAGTTTAAGATCCAGCTCCAATGTGATGCCGTACGACTGAGATATGAGACTAATGATGTTATTTATAGTGTCTAAAGAATTACAGATGGACCAGTCACCACAAGCAGCACCAGATCACAAGTATAACTACTGGAACAGCCATCACTCCCTTCGACTATATTGGAGAGAAGGAAGTGACCCTTGCCAGACAGCCACCACAAGCAAAAGACATTATAGTGAGCATGACCAAAGCAGAACCCCAAGACGGTGGTCAGATTGGGTCTAAAAAGCAGCAATACCCCAAGCTCGTCAGCACAACAACAAGTTTGATGCAGTTTCAAAATTGCCGACTGCCGGTGCTAAAAGTACAGTAGAACAAATAATTGTGGATCACACAAAGATTTGTCCCGTGCGGGAATCGAACCCGCGACTATTCGACACAGTGGGCGGAGCCGCTCAAGCTCTTAACCACTGCGCTAAATCGTCCGTATATGGCTCTAGGCAGACTTTCTATCTATATCATCCCGCCAGATCCCTTACGGGTTAGGCAGAGAGTACAGAGTTCCAACAGATTCTTTCCTTACGATCTTTCTTAAGCAGTGTTGGGCATGATTTATTTTTTTAATTGAATTAAATTCCAATTGCAAATAATTTAATCCCCCTAAGGTACTTCATAATAATAATAATTTTGGGAAGTCAAACGCCTCAGTCCTTCCTGTGACCATGGGCCATGTGACCACTTGAAACATAGGGAACTTAAAAACCGGAAACAAACTGCGACGAAATCCTAAATATTATAATTGATTTCACCATTCATTTTTGCCCAACTCTGCCTTAAATTGTATGTAAGTTACATGTTTGTAAACGCACCCACGACACAGAAATAAATTTCTAGTGTGGGGCTAAATTTTAAAGATATAACAATACGTTATCAATGTACCGTAAATTTGTCTAATGTCAATAGTTGTCGTTACAATACAAATATTAGGTGCGTGCTGATAACTCATGGCACATATTCGCTATAACGTAACGTAGCGCGTTACGATAACTTCGTGAAATGATCGTAAAATATTCTCGGTTCCACTGGAGGACATAGAAATCGTGATGGTAAGATACTAGAAGTAGTGTTGTTAAAATTAGCGCTGAAGTTGAGCGTTTAGCGCTGAGTCGACGCTCACGAGCGTTGAAACACGTAGAAGACGTTTTAAGCGCCGACTCGAGCGTTTTTACAACACTGACTAGAAGTCGTTTCGTTCGTTGCTACACATGTGAGAAAATTATCACAAAACGTTTCATGACTGCGTGGACCAATGTCTATGTCTATTCCAATCAAACTTTAAAACTTTTAAACAAACCATCGCCATTTTTAGATGTTTTAGTTGTGATTGCAATCTATAACAAGCAGAGGTGGGCAAAATGTAATCAGATTAATGATTGAAATTGCATTTTGTAATATTAAATCATGATTCAAGATTAAATGTGTAATAGTAATCCTTTATTATTAATACACCATCACGGCTATATTCCCCAAGCGGGGGTGATTAATCATTAATCTGATTACATTTTGCCCATCTCTGATGACAAGTGTAACTTTTTTTTGTGGCACTTGCGTTTACATTATGCCATTGTACAAAGTTTACAAATATTTATTTCTAAATTAATTCAACTCCCCAATGAAATTGATGATAATGAAATTGATGAAGTGCCCCACCCTGGATAATAAAGCGATGGATACTTTACATACCAATTGCGACGGCCGTTTTGAGGGAAATCGTAAAGGCACGTTTTATCACTTTGTTACAATTACCTTCACTCATGCACATATAGGAATACATAATGGTTAATATTCCACCAAAATTACACATTATAATTCGAAATAACACAAGTTTTGGAAATTAATACAAATTGACAACATCCCTATTGATTTCCTGCCAAAACCTCCCCAAGTGTTACTTGTAGGCGACAGTTTTTCCGAAGACATCTAATGGTACAGCCAAACTAACGCGTCCACGCGCCCGCGATGGCGTGCACGGTGGCGATCAGCTCCTGCAGTAATATTTGTATGGAAATGTTCACACCAACGCGTCCTGCGTCCTGCACGCGCTATCTGGGCGGCGCATGCACGCGAAATCATAGGGAGATACTGTGCCTTATGTCTGCTACTTTTTCGTGTATTTTAATTATGATAGGCTACAAAAATCGTTCAATTACAATTGGTACCTACGACTATGGAAAACTATAAGAATTATTGATAGAAATCAGCGCTGCAATACAAGCTGTATCTTATTATCTTCTTCAAGTTATGGCTTCACACTAATTATAAGTGTATTTTGCCAGGGTCCAGTGAGATATATAATCGTATTTGTTTAAATTAATTCGGCTCCCCGATGAATTTGATGACAACGATGATAATGAAATTAATGAAGTACCCCACCCTGGATAGTAAAGCGGTGGATACTTTACATACCAATTGCAACGGCCGTTTTGAGGGAAGTCGAAACGGCACGTTTTATCACTTTGTTACCTTCACTCATGCACATATAAGAACACATAATGGGTAATATTCCACCAACATTACACATTATAAGTCGAAATAACACAAGTTTTAGAAATCAAAACAAATTGACAACATCACTCTTCGACTTCCCGCCAAAACTCCAATACAGCTTTATGCTGAATGTTACCCCATTAGTGAGGCTACATAGTATGTACATGTAACTTGTTTCCTCTTTATTGTATCGTTATAATTTTTTTGTAGTGTAGTTTACTGTTAGCCTAACTAATAAATGTTTTCTTTCTTTATCCTTTCTATATAGAAAATGGCCAAAACTAACAATTATGATGTCAATGATCAACAATTTTATTAAATTTGCAATAACTGACTTGGGGCCCTAATCGCCACCCTGATCGCCGCCGGGGAGGCACTGCGGCCCGCGGCTGAACGCATTGGTTTAGTCGTACCTTAAATGAAAATGCTGCTAGCAAGAAATCGTCGTTTTTATGTTGAGTGAAAAAGTTTTTTTTTAGGTTTGATTGGAATAGAGTCTATTCAATAGACCATATGTGACACAGTGGCTTAAGTTAGTCGGAAAGTCTTCTAAAACTTGTAACTGTATTTATAAAACTACGGACGACTTAGCCAGTGGTTAAGAGGTTAAGACTCTCTGCCCACTGTATCGAGTAGATCACAGGTTCGGTCCCGCACGGGTCAAATCTTCGTGTGACCCACAAACATTTCTTTCGATCTAGGTGTGTGTGTGTGGTGTGTTTGTAAACGCACCCACGCGCCGGAAATAATGCCTAGTGCGGTGCTACCAAAAAAAAATTCTTAAAAAAATATTTTTTCAGTGCAATAATGTGAGTGTAAGTGAGTCTGTGGCTTTTTTTTTAAATGTGCCTATCAACGCGGCCATTGTTGTTTGGAACCTTTTTTTCTGTGTTAAAAATATGAACATCATCACACCTATATTCCCCAAGCGGCGGTGGCAGAGGTGTACTATGGACACACTTTTCGACGACGATATTAGGTCCCATGTAATAGGGGGCGGGCCTATCACCATTATATCGGGCACTATGCCAGATTTCAGACTGATACTGATAATCTACATTTTCGATAGAAAAATTACTTTTTTCTCTGACCTAGGATTTGAAATGTTGAACCCAGGACGTATGGCTACGCGCATAAAATTCTGTATGCTACTGTACTACTAACGATAATTTCACGAAGTTGTCGTAACACGTCGCGTTGGGGAAAGCGAATAAGGCCTGAGGGTGATGACGTCACAAGGCAGCTGGTCAGTGTAACAAGCCGCATCGTTGCAGCATTCTTTTAACACGTTGACACTAAAATAAGTAAGTTTTGACTGTGACAAAGTAAATTCATGCAAATATGTAACTGACGCGCTCGTAGCGCTGTGCGACCGCGGTGTTCTTACCGATTACCAAGGTTAAGCAGCGTTCGACTCGGTTGGCCCGAGATGGGTGACCGTTTGTGGCATTTTCATATTCGAGCGTCTCCGTGCTTCGGAAGGCACGTAAACGTGGTCCGGGCTACCACTTAGTGTGGTAGTCGTTAAGCGGAGTTGGAAGCCTTAAAGGCGGCTTGATAAGTTCCAACAGCAGGTGGCCACAAACCTGTTTGCACCAATCCATACTGGGTCCGTGTGGTGGTGTATGACCTAATCTCTCTCACCCCGATTTGTGAGAGAAGGCCTTCGTCCAGCAGTGGGCAGTATAGGCTGATATTATTATATGTAACTGTATCTGTTTGTCTGTTACGTTTTCATGCCCAAACAGCTAAACAGATTTTGATCAAATTCGGCAAGGAAATACATTTTATCCAGAGGAAAGGCATAGGCTTACCTAAGGTTTCCAAAAAAAAGCTAAAGGGTGTTTAATACACGCCTAAAAATAACGCGAACAAGATACACCAGATTTGTCCTGTCCAAATGTAAAGCAATGTGTAATGTTTATACCCACCGCTGGGCGTTCTCACCGATCCCCCCGATGCTTTGACATCGCTTCTTTCCGTTCCGGATACGGACGACGACGAAGTCGTAGAACCCTAGCCTAGCCCGCCGGCCAGCGCACTTAGTACACCCCCTTCCCCTGTAGCGACTGTCCAAACCGAGGCGTTCCTCTTTGAGGCGCCCTCGAGTATGTCGCCCCTTGCCCTTCTGGCTCGAGCGTAGTCGTTGCACGCTCTCCCTTATGTCCGGTGAAGCTGTTAAGGCCTCACGGCCAACAGCGTATATCACTCAAACACACACACACACACCGCTGGGCAATAGCCTCCCACAAATCGAGGTATGAATAATATACATAACATTAAAATTGTACTTTTTTCAGATATTTAATTTAAATTTCAAATCATAATTAAAAAATAATATCGTCATAAAAAAATAAAATAGACGAGGTGCGTCCAGAATTAAAAATATATTTTCGAGTATAACGTGGTCACTGAAAGTGTCTGGGAAAATAACAGATCGATTGATAACAAAATAAGAAACCACAACCTTCACACCTACATACATACGGCGGGGGTGGCAGAGGTGTTGGATTACAATGTCATAGAGGGCGAGCCTATAGCCTACTAAGAATCTTTCGATATAGAGACCCAAATAAAAAAAGATGAATTTAATTATAATAATCCAGGGATTGAAAATTGACAAATATTTTATGAGATTTTTGACTAACAATGTTATGACTAATTTAAATAACTGTATAAATCGTTAGCAAATTTAGAAATCTCTAAATCGAATATTATTTAATGATTGAAAAAAAATCATTAGATAAATTTCATTGCAAACGGTAACTCTGCGACTGTCATGAAATGTCATTTCACTTGATGACAGTGTTAGTTCCGACTTTGGCCGTGGGTCAAAAGATCCTTGTGGGATCTATATCTAATTCTATCTATCTATATCATCACGCCAGATATATGTAAGGAAAGAGCCTGTTGGAACTCTGTACTCTCTGCCTACCCCGCAAGGGATCTGGCGTGATGATATATCTAATTAATTTTAATAAAATTTAATTTTAGTCTTCCCGGACTTAGGTACAATATATAGGTATTACTATTACCCATATAATAATACAACCCATATAATAATAGATAACCCTAATTTAAAACACCCTCATTAAAAACATAATTAAGATCCTACTAGAAAAAGGGTAAATTTTCACGTTTAATTTTGAAAATAATTATTTGTTCTATAAGTAATCAGCTTATACTGTCCCATACAGTGTTATTATTCCTAATTTTTTAAAATTGGTATATGATTTGCTAAAAAATGGTAAAATTTTGCAATAAAATACAATTTACCTGTTATACTTTCTTGAAGCGTACCTACATATTCTATCTATGTATCTATCTATATCATCACGCCAGATCCCTTGCGGGGTAGGAAAAGAGTACAGAGTTCCAACAGGTTCTTTCCTTACATACCTCTCTGGCTATTCCTTTGCTACCTAGCTACATATCCTTTTTGTTTTTTTTCCATAATTTCAAATATTTTTGGTCATAGTGCCTTTATGGTGCCTTTTGAAGTCGAGTTTCTGACCTTTAGTCGTCTTTGCCACTCACCCTACGGAGATACCCTAAGGAGTATGGTGGTGGATAGGTAGACTAGAGGCAAAATAAGTAGATCTACCAAAAAGTTGGTAGATATGACAACACTGGTTCCATAACTGAGCAAAGGCCGCCCAAAAATCGAAGTGAGAGATAATGCATCATACTCCACCACGTGGATTCGGGAGGATTATTTCCTAAGACGTAACTACATTTATTATTTAATTATTCTTTAAATAATGCTTCTATTGGAGAGAATGTTTATCTATTCTGTTGTAAAATCTTATTTTAATATTATTTTCCTCAAAACAAAATTTTCGAAGCAGACATCTCCCATTATGAAACGTGACAAGAACGGAAGAATATAGAGCGCGTTCTCTCTCAATACAACAGATTAAATAAAAAAGAACCTTGGCAGTCTAAACATCACAGTATGAGCTAACGACACCCAGTTAATTACACCAGAATACGTTTGATATTTAAACAGATAGTTAATTAACAGAATAACAAACGACCGGTTTAAAAAATATGGAAATAAATAGAGTGATTACGGAGCGAACGTGCGGCCATTTTGTCAAGTCGCATGCGTCTAATGACAACAGCTGTACAAGTCTTATCTTTACACTTTACAAGCAAAAATATTTGAAATAAATTAATGAAAGAAATAAAGGTTACAATTGAAAATAAACTATGTATAATGTTAGAAAAATTAATAATACTTTAACATAGTTACATACGGTGAATAATAATTCATTTAGTAGTTTTGATTTGAGCTCCTTTTAAAAACAAGACTGCCAAGAGCGTCAGTCGATAAGCGCCGTTTGAACATGGGAGCATACAATATTTCCACGTTTGCTTTACACTGCGGGTTTCGCTAACGCTGTATCTAATGATTGTCTTATTTGCACCGCAATGGACTTTATCGAAGTTGGTCCGCAATTGTCGAGTGTGTTGTTCGTTAGTTATGAATAAACGGGTGCGGGCCGGCCCCTTGCGTCGATTGAGTCACGAACACCGCACTGTTTCCTACCACTGCATTATTTTACGATAATTCCTTTCGTGCGGCATTCATTGTTAACGATATACATTGCTTTGTCGTTACAAAGTTTTTGCTCGGCTCTCCGAAGATAAGAACCGTTGTAGTGTGAATTTAATAGTGGTTTCGGTTTATTATAAGTAGATGGAAGCGTGTGCGGCAGTTGACACGTCTTCGTAGAGTTGACTGTCGACTTATTTTTTTTGAACTTTCAAGGAGATTGTAATATGGAAAATACGTTATAGGAATAATTGTAGCGGGAAAGAAAATGGATTATTTAAAATTCGGAATACATAACTGCGAAGAATGGACAGAGATTATAATTTTATTGGTACATAAACATGTTATCTATCTAAGTATAAGTACTGTGTTTGTAATATGGCGTTGTGTATTGAAACGCAATATCAGCTATGATACAGCGAGGACAGCGGTTTTAGCGCTGGGAATTTGCAAACTATTACGAGTTTTGTGTTACTTATTGAGGTTATAAGTGCCTCACACTTAATAAGAACTGCGAGAAACTGAGGAAGAAACGATTGCAAAACATATTACATTGTTTCTTAATTTAGAGCTTGTGAAATTACATTTATATATAATTGTTGTTTTAAAATTACAAGGATTCGAGATATTCAATAATTTAGAGAAATATATGTCCAGCCAATTAAAAGCTAAAGAAAAATAAATCGAATCAAATTTATTTGTGCGTAAACAAAATTAACAAATTATAAATACTGATGGTTTCCAAACTAGGCGATTGCCTGTGCCTTGGGAGCCAGAGTTTCACGTCAGTATTAAACAGGTATGCACTAAACTTAAAACAAGTATTCTAATACAATGAGCGTAGCTTGACTAATACACAATCTTAAAACATATTATGAATCAATAAAGAAAGAACAAAAAAGAATTTAAAGATACAAAAGGAGACAGAGTTACGCGATAACATATTACAGCAATGCATTAAATTTGAATCTATTATATTTATAGATTAAGCGTAACTTGACTAGTATAGTAGCTTGATACATCTTATAAATGAATTTAAAACACAAAACAAAAGGAAATTAAAGAAATATAATTAGAGCCAGAGTTACGCGTTAAGATCAAATATCACCACGTCTATATATTCATCAAGCGAGGGTGATAGAAATGTGTATGTACACCCAAAAATTTCGCCGATGACGAGCAGCAATATAAAAAAAGCAAGCTTATCGCCATAATTCTGGGCGGTCCAATCTCTGGACTGGTTCCGTGAAATTTCCGGCAGAAAAAAGACTTTTGTACGACCGATTCTAATTCAAGACCTTTTGATAGGCACCATACGCTACAAGACTAACAACTAATAAAATAGCTGATAAATTAATAATCCAATTGGAATATTACGTGCTATACGTACAAATTTAAAGACCACGTGTATAAACTAATTTATATGCTTTGTGATGCAGAAACGGGAATAAAAACGATTAGAAGCCACGATATTTTACTCAATATTATCGACACCCAATACTTTTTACCTAATATTGTCATGGTCTTTTAGTAAAATGTTATAAAAAGTCGTATTACATAATGCTTTGATAACCTGATAGTCGCAGATATCGACGCACAAGGCAGCAAGGTGAAAAAAGAGGCAATACGATTTGGACATTTGCATATGCTGGTTGTGTGAACAGAAGATTATGCTAAATAAAACACAGGCCTTTCCTAGCAATGAGACACTTAGGTCCGTATTACAGAATGAAAATCAGTCGTGAATCTAGTCTTAAAACAGAGAACAAAAATCAGTTGTTTAACCTAAAATAACGACTGATTTACGTTCTGTAATACAGACCATAAACACGCTAGGAAAAAAATATTAGTTCGAGTTGAAATATTGAAAATTTTAGGAAAGAGTTATGAGTGACAGATCTGGGATTTGACTTAATGATAAAAATAGACGGTTAGATAGTCATAATAGAAAAATAATTCCAGCATAAATATCTTGCAAAGATATCATCATTATATGGATTTTTGAAATGGGGCAGTGAGCGCAGATTCCTTAACCGTTGTAGCTACAGGAAACCTGTCTCAGACATTGAATTTATTTATTTATTTATAATCCAACTTATATTTACAGACAATTCTACAATTTTAAAGTTGCATTTACAGATTGTGAAAAAAATGCAGATCGGCAAAGTAAATTAAAAAAAATCATGCGCAGAAATTTATAAGTACATTTTTAGATTGATTTTCTTTAGTTTATTTTAGTTCTTACATTATTAAAGGTTATCAAAGGTACGTTGATTCCCTACAAAATGTATGGGAAAAGTTTTCTGCGATTTCTGACTTTTCTAATACTCTAACCTTAGCTGGTCCAATACAGGTTTTTGATCATTATTAGAAACAGGACCGATTGGCATCAAAAAGAATTTGTTTAAGGTGCCCATTTTCATGTTAAAAAATTGTAAATGCAGCTTAAAATATCGCTAAAATTAAGAATAGTCTCAGACCGTTGTGCTGTAGCTACAACGGCTAAGGTAGCCCTTACTGCCCCGTCTCAAAAATCCACTCTATATCCCTAACTGTGTAAGACTCTATTATTTTTGATAATTTTTGTTACTTTAGTGTAATTTTAAATATAGTTTTCTTGTGTTGTATATACCTATTACTGTCATATGTATCATTTATGCTATGGTCTAATTTTCGTGTATACGCTACTGATATGCCGTTAAATAAATAAATAAATGCAGTTTAATTATTACTAGTGAAATTTTGATAAGTAGAAAGTAAAAGTGAAGACAATAGCGATCCAAAAAGCACACGTCGACACCTAAAAGTGTGATTGCTCCGCTCAAAAATAGACTATTCTTTCTTAATCTCAACCTTGAACGTGCAGATCTACATGTAAACGGTATAATTGCCAGCTGTTAATGACCTAACAATAAGCCTAGCTTAGATAGAGAATAAATGCGTTATTGCTTGAGTATTAGGTATATTTTATAATCATAGATTGACGCAATTCCCAGTATGAGTCCGGAGTGCCCGGTATATGGTAATAGGCTCGCCCCCTATTACATGGGACCTAAAATCGTCCGCGAAAAGTGGGTGTACTCAGTACACCTCTGCCACCCCCGCTTGGCGAATATAGGCTTGACGGTGTGATTGACGCGAATATTACACTTGAAATAAAACTATTTTTCCAACCAAATTTCGACGAACAAAAATAATTAAGAAGTTTTAAGGCTATCCGTCCCATAATACCAAAATAAACTACAGAATAACAATAATGTAATAATTATGGTCGATAAAGTCGTCAAATACCTCATCCTTCCCGTCACCATGGGTGCTGTGAAGCATTCGAAACATCGGAACATTAAAAAAAATCTCTATCTATCTATATCATCACGCCAGATCCCTTGCGGGGTAGGCAGAGAGTACAGAGTTCCATACCTCTCTGGCTTCCTCCACCCTCATAGTTCGTCGCATACACGCTCGCCAGTAACGGAGACTCTCGACTTGTCCTTTAGATAAGACTCGGTCTATTTGGTCCCGGTAAGATAGTCTACGTCTTCCCCGGTACCTACATCCTTCCACGTTCGCATTCAAAATGAATCCGCAATAAAATCCGACAAAATATATTTCAAATAATTATTTTTTTTGAGATATCATTTTAATACGTTTTACTCTCAGGTGTACATTTCATTGAGAAATGTTTGTGTCTCAATACAACAGGCGATGAGTCTCCTGCAGTTTTCAGAGGACATGACTCAAAGGTATTAAAGCTTTGTAAGTTTTCTCGGGTGTGGATAAAAGATTCATAACAATTTCCTTCCTTGTTAAACTAAATCAATGCAAAGTATAATCCTAGTCATAACCTAAAACTAAATTTGATAATCCTACAAGTCATGCAACTGCAAATGCGACAAGGTTGCGGTTCGTCGCTGAAATGACGAAAATACAAAACGATAACTTGTCTGACAGAATTGTAACCATGACCGACCAATAAAAAAATAAATAAAAAATCTACTGCTTTACGTAAATTTAAAAACAATTTGTTTAATAAACTTAAAATGACATGATTTATAACTGTTTTACTTAGATATTATTTTTTTTGGATTTAATTACAAGGTAAAAATGCGTAAACCCGAAATTTAAAAAAAAGTATAAAGGTTTTTTTTAATAAAATTTCATATCTAGAAATATGATTTTCTTTAACACGATGACAGAAATAATAATTTATTTGTAACATGAATTTCAACTTGCATACGTAACAGGATATTTGAAAATATCGTAAACAACATTATAACTGCAAGTGACGTAACGATATGACGATGCAATTTGTCTGAAACAAATTCGATGTGCAAAAAATACGAGTACAGAAATTATAATACGTAATCTATTTATTTTTAAAATCCAAGTTAAATTTATAAAACCCTTACGGAAATCTGTTATTAAATAATTAAACATATTGTGTTCATAGTCTTCCTAGCCAGTTACCGGAAAAATTCGACCCGCATTGAGTAGGTATACTAATATTTACATCCGCAATTATAAATACTAATATTTTTTACCAACAATACATATTATATTTCTAATCTGTCTTCGATGAAAAATTTGCCCGCGTGACACGTGATACAGTGAATTCGTTTTATCGTAGTACATACAGTAGGCAGCCAGGCACCTATTATCTAAATGACGCATCGACCGTACTCCAATGGATATTATAAAATTATATGTTACCTACGTAGCATTTGCATACTTAATGAATTGTGTTATTATTATAGAAAGAAATTTATAAAACAACAAATATTCTGAAAGCCAACGCGATTATTGTTCCTAATAAAAAATAACACGTAATAAAAAAATTATGTTCGCCACAAAATGGCGTCGATGTAAAAAAATATATAATTAATTATACGTGAGATATACCACGTGCCATATGAATTGGAACGTTATTTCGAACTAGGTACATTTCGAAAGCATCCGAACGTCCGAACAAAGAGCACGCAACTTGAACGCGACAATTACAATGCGACCGGTTCACGCGGCCGTGAATACCGCCCGCGCGCCTCATCAGCGCCTACGTCCGTAAATCCGCTGGTTTATATAAACGTCATTCAACATACCGGCCGCAAACTTCTCCGCCGGCCCGAGCGCAACCCAGCCGGGCACGACACACTCGCAAACTTCCTCCCAGCATCTCGCCTTCTCTGCCCTGTCGCCGTAGTTAGGATCGTTGGTGTCGAATAAACATGTCCTTTTCTTCACTTCCGATATAATTAAACTACTTTTAATACCGTCGCCGTCCTTCGTCCGGACCATTTTCAAAAGAAATAAAAAATAATAAAATAAAAAAAATGGTTGCGACCGCGACGTAAGATTTGTGACGTCCGTGCGGATAGTTGGCGCGAAATTCACGTGAGCGATGTGCACGTCTCAATGTCCGCGTGAAACTGTGAAACTGGCGGCTCGGTGCGGTCGGCGCGGCGCATCGGCCAATATGGCGGACGCAGGCGGCGCGGAGAAACAAAATAGTGCGAGTGCTGAGGCCGCTGCGATATCGCCTTCCTCGCGCTAATAAATAAATAAGATGCAACCTATCTTTACTACATATAACTACCCAGACATTACCAACCTCTATAGTGCATTTCCAACTAGTAAATTCGAGTAGGACGTAATTTTAACTTGCATTATACAAATGTACATAATTATCCATTCGTGTTAGAATATAAAAAAGTCAGGTTGTATTACGTAACGTACACAGTTCAGCGCCGTATCTCCTAAGTAGCTAGCTATCGCAAGTTTAATTTTTTTATCGTTTCATTCAGAATCGTAAATGTTTTAACAAAATGTTAAAGTGTCTACGTGAATTGATTTCGTAATTTTAAGGGAAATTGCGGACTAAATTTATTTAAGTCAAGAGTCTCCGTAACCGGCGAGCGAGAGTCGAGGAAGCCAGAGAGGTATGTAAGGAAAGAACCTGTTGGAACTCTGTACTCTCTGCCTACCCCGCAAGGGATCTAGCGTGAGGTTATAGATAGATAGATAGATAGAAATTTATTTGACATTGTAGTGACCGGGCTTTAATTTATAGTTAATAATGAATGTAGAAAAGCATTGTATTTTCCGCCAATACTTAATTGCCCTATTTATAGGCAGACATTTTACTCAACTGTAGCAAAGATTAAATTATACAACCAAAGTGAGTATTGTGACGTCTCTTCATAATATGACTCATATATTAAAAAATCTAAATTATAGCTATGGTTACACGTAATTCATCTAAGGTTACATCATTTTTACCCGTACGTTTCTTATAGAAAACCGTCTCCAGGAAAACCTTTAAAGTCAAGAAAACGTAGAAATTTGAAGAAAATCTAGTAGTTTATAAGATCCGCACGAAATACAGAAAATTGGACTAACAGTAGAAATTCTCTTATGCTCAAAGAGCTATAATAAAAAAAATAGAAATATGTCCGAATCAAACACCTACATAGCATATTATTAAAACAAAACAACAATTTTCTGAATCAGAATTCAATGCGGAAAATTCCGAATGTTATTGCCACACACCATCGATACCCAAGTAGTTTATATTTATACATAATAATTACAAAAATCATATGGATACAAATTAGGCAACTTTTATTTTATTTTTTATAATTTACTACTAGTACCACTAAATTGAAAAAGACTCTGTGCAACCATTTCTTCGACTCTTGTCCATGTCTTTAGAGATTGCTGTTATAACTATAATCCTTGCATTAGTGCGTTCTTGCGTTATTGGAATTGTATTAGTGGAAACTTTTAATTGGCTTTATTCTATTTATTGTTCTGTGCTTACTCACTGTATTAGCTGTAAGTTTTCACCAGTATTAAAATAAAATATTCCACAAACGGAGGTGGCAGAGGTGTACCGTGTATACTCGTATGATCATTACACCGACGTCAAAATGTAATAGGCGCGAGTCATTGTATTGGGCAGAATCAGAATCAGAAATCATTTATTGCTTGAAACATGGTTACACAGATATTACAAACTTAATTATGTGAACTATAACATGTTTCGCCAAACAATCGGTATGCAATATGTAATAAATAATAGGAATAATAAGTACATTAGCTTTTCAATCAATAATTGAAATTCAAACATACATGTCAATCACTCACTAGTAATATTTACATGGATCATAATTTCGAGAAGAGTCAAGACATCATGAATTAAATATAATAAGTGTATGTTTAAGTGAATGAATGTGATTAATATATGAAATTTGGTATATTATTTCCTATGAAATGGTGTGTACTAAAAAAATCGGAGCCTGGCTTACAGACATCAAAAATTATGCATTAATTAGTCAAGTATTCATTGACAGAATAGTATGCTTTTCCTACCAGAAAATCAAATAGTTTTCTTTTAAATACATTAATGTCCTCTATTGATTTAATTGCTTTTGGCATGTTATAATTTGGAGGTCATGTCTGTAACCACTTACTAGCGTGCTTTTATTATTATTCGAAAAGATTACAGTACAATCGTCAGCGAATAGTGACATGGGATGCTTTGTAATTTAGGGTAAGTCATTAAAATTTATTAAAAATAGGAGTAGACCCAGCACACTTCCTTGTGGTACTCCAAATTGGGTTTGCCTTGGTTTTGATTGGTATGTCCCTTCTGTTTTCATGCGTGGACAGATGCAACGCTTCTTATGATTTTCCTGTTGTGTAAATATGAGTTTATTAAGTTTAATACGTTGCCTCTGACGCCATATTTTTCAAGCCTACGTGCAAGTATTTCAAAATCTACATGGTCAAAAGCTTTAGTCATATCCATCAGCAGTGCTACTACCGGAGTTTTTTTATCCATATTCGAAATAATTTTATCTACCAGTCCATGAATGGCCATATTGATGTTTTTACGTTTTCTGAAGCCACACTGTTAATTTGATAGTATTTTATTATTGTCTGAAAAAGGGCACCATTCTAGACTTAAGTTTTCGATAAAAAGCCCCAGTATCAGAATATTTTTGATTCATGTCAATTTTTTTTTTAGATGGCGTAGCCGCTCACTGAGATTTATTCCTGTATCGTAGGTGCGTTTACAAACATGAAAATTCACATATACAAATACCCAGACCGGAACAAATAATTGTGGATCACACAAAGATTTGTCCCGTGCGGGACTCGAACCCGCGACTATTAGACATGTATCGTGTAATTCATGTAAACCATTGCAGTATTTATGAATCATCAGAAAAGTAACAAAGACTCTACCACCACTTCGGAATGTCATTCCTGTGGAGAAGAAGGGCAAGAAACTCCACGGTTACTCTTTTAAAATTGTATTTTTAAATTTTCTTTTTCTATCTACATTTTGTTGTGGGATATGGGAGAACGATGTAGGCTGGTCTATCAGGTAGGTCTAAGTTAAAATATACAATAATACCAATAACACGCTATCCCGGTTCGAACCCAGGACCTTGTGTTTGTCAGGCGCTCCATGCGGCACTAAACCAACGAGGCAGTTACGTACTTGCAACCACATATTTGAATATATTATACTAGCGACGCGCAAGGCTTCGCCCGGCTGAATTAAATAAACCTTCCCCTTGAATCACTCCGTCTATTGGTGAAAACCGTATGTAAATCCGTTCGGTAGTTATTGAGTTTATCGCGTTCAGGCAGACAGACGCGTGCGTGTGTGAATGATCTACGCTGTTGGCCGCGGAGCCTTTACAACTTCACCGGACAAGAAGGCGAGCGTGCAACCACTACGCTCGAGCCAGAAGGGCAAGGGGGCAACTAGCTCAAGGGCGCCTCAAGGAGGAACGGCCTCGGCTTGGGCAGTCGCTATGGGGGAGGGCGTATACTAGGTGTCTCGCCGTGGTGCTCTGCACCGGCCGGCGGGCAAGGGATTCTTCGACCTCGCCGGCGAGGTCGGTGTCTAATCCTGTGTGCGGTCTCTGTATCCGAAAGAAGGGATGTAAGGCATCGGGAGGGTCGGTGAGAACATGCCGCGGACGGCGGTACTGGCTGATAGGAGGGGGCAGACCGATGCGGCGGGGGGACTGTCAAAGTCAGAGTCAAAAATCATTTATTTGCATAGGCCAACACAATAGCACTCACAAACGTCAAAATGATTAAATTTTTTACATCTACCACCGGATCGGAAAGCGGCCTCCACTGAGAAGATCCGGCGAGAAACTCAGCGGGATAGTCTTTTAATTTAATTTATTTGGCCTTTCTGATAACCATTTATTTTGTTTTTCAAAATTGTATACATCATTGATTAATATTGCTGATTGAGGAGCTCACACCCAATCTGTTTTATCGTCAAGATAATCCGAAATGTTGTAATACCCTTTCTCACGTCTAGTTTTAATTGCCCTTTCAAACTTATTATTAGGCACGTCACGGATATCTATAGGTAATTAGTTGTAGAAGCGTGTGTGTAATATAATAATTTTATTGAAACAAGTGCTTGAAAAATAAATCACAAAATTTGTCCCTAAGAGACAGACATACGAACAAAGATAGTTAAAGAATATCTTGTAAAACTAACAGTAAGCAGTAGGGGAGGTCTTTATGTGCCCAACTTTGTGACGATAGCTGAATAAAAAATACTTTTTTTTATTTTAATTTTTTTTTAAACGTAGCCCCGTCCTAGCATTTATTCCTGTATCGTGGGTGCGTTTTACAAACATGTAAATTCACAAACACAAATACCCAGACCGGAACAAATAATTGTGGATCACACAAAGATTTGTCACGTGCGGGAATCGATCCCGCGACTATTAGACACAGCCGGAGCGGCTTAAGCTCTTAACCACTGCGCCAAATCGTCCTTCAGAAATTTATTTTATTTTATTACGAATTTATTTTAAAAAGGTCATTTTACAAGCTTTTTAGAAAGATCTTTTTGCAATATTCGTATGTCTGTCTGTCTGTCTCCTTCCGGTTCAAATCTTGTAATCAATTTTTCAATTGATTGACCAGCTCCATGTTATTGTATTCGGTGACAATACAATAACATGGAGCTGGTCTCATGATGGAGTTCGAAGGTGACCATAGGATCATGTGAAATATACAACGTAACCCCTCGTGCTTAGGCTTGTAACATCGGTACTGACAAGTACTATACAACTAGATAGTGGTCAGGGTCTGATGATAGAGCCGAAAGGTGGCCAATGGAACCACCAAACTACTCGATATAACCCTGCCGTGTTTGGGCTCATTGAGTTTGTCTTGACGAGTACTCTATGGATGGTGTCCAGTGTCTGATGATGGAGCCGGAAAGAAGCAAGAGGATCTCCTCAACTAAACAAGATATCTTCTTTGTGTTTATGCTATAAACGGACGATTTAGCTCAGTCGTTAAGAGCTTAAGCCGCTCCGCCCACTGTCTAATAGTCGCGGGTTCGATTTCCGCACGGGACAAATCTTTGTGTGATCCACAATTATTTGTTTAGATCTGGGAATTTGTGTATGTAATCTTTCGTGTTTGTAAACGCACCCACGACACAGGAATAAATCCTAGTGTGGAGCTACGTTTATAAAAAAAGAAAAAGATTCTTTTTAAAAAGGTCTTTTTAAGCTCATCATCACGCCAGATCCCTTGCGGGGTAGGCAGAGAGTACAGGGTTCCAACAACTTCTTTCCTTACATACCTCTCTGGCTTCCTCCATAGTTCGTCTCATACACACTCGCCGGTTTAAGGTGAAATTATTAAAAACAAGCTTTTATAGCCAAAATAAAACGGAGATAGGTATCTTGTTTGGTTGAGAAGTTTCTGTGGCTTCGTTACGTGGCTTTACCGTAAGACCCTGGCCACCATCTGGTTGTGTAGTATTTGTCATTACCAATCCAACATATAGGATAATTTATCGGTCGGCTTAGTCCAGTGGTTAAGAGCTTGAGTTGCTCGGCCCACTGGACTGAATAGACGCGGGTTCGATTTCCGCACTGAAAGTAAGAAAGAAAGAAAGAAAAGATATTTTATTAGCCAAAAATTAAATAAAAGCAATATTACAAAAATAAAATTAGAAATAAAATGTACTTATACTAACTGCCTCGTTGGTCTGGTGGCAAAGCGCATCGCTGGGTGATCACGAGGTCCTGGTTTCAATTCCTAGGTCGGATAAATGAAGATTTTCTAACGAAAAAACTTCCCAATATAAGTCCGGAGTCTGGAATTGTGTCCGGTAAATGGCAATAGGCTCGAACTCCCGGCGAGAACTCTCCCACGGTGGGCACAGGCCTCCTTTTAAGCTGAGAGGGCTTAGGCCATAATCCACCACGCTGGCCCAATGCGGGTGGGCGAATTTCAGACACCTTCGAGAAACTCTCAGGCATGCAGGTTTCCTCACAATTTTCCTTCGCCGTTTAAGCAAGTGATAGTTAATTTTTAAAACGTTTATGCTTTCGAAAGAACAGCGTGCCTGGGTTCGAACACGACACGTCTGACTTTCCAAAGGTCTAACCACTAGGCTGTCACTGCTGTGTAAAATTTTATTGTGACCCACAAATATTTAATACCGTCTGGGTACTTGTGCAGGAGAATTTCAAGTTTGTAAGCGCATTCACGACACAGGAATACTTCCTAGTGTATCGTAAATAATGCAAGGGGTGTCTAACACCCCGATTAGATAATTTCTTTACAAATTCCTGCTGCCTCTGCCTCTGCCTCGTTGGTCTGGTGGCAAAGCGCATCGCTTTGTGATCACGAGGTCCTGGGTTCAAATCCTAGGTCGGACAAATGTAGTTTTTCTAACGAAAAATTCCCAGTATGAATCCGGAGTCTGGAATTGTGCCCGGTATATGGCAATAGGCTCGCCCCATATTACATGGGACCTAACATCGTCGGCGAAACGTGGGTGTACTCGGTACACCTCTGCCACCCCCTCTGGGGAATATAGGCGTGACGGTGTTTTCTTTTTTTTTTATTCTTTACAAATTCTATAAGGAAACAAAATCTCCAAATTTTTAAACTTGTATGTGTGTATGTGCGGATTGATAAATACGTTTTAGAAATTCATTTGGAATCTCCGTATTGCTTTGAATCAAGAATAAATTAAGTTTGTTATAGCGCGCTGAGGGAGTAACAGCATTTTTTTTAATAAAAAAAAAATTGTAAAGTTCATTAATAATTCTATCTCTCTATATCATCATGCCAGATCCCTTGCGGGGTAGGCAGAGAGTACAGAGTTCCAACAGGTTTTTTCCTTACATACCTCTGTGGCTTCCTCCACTCTCATAGTTCGTCTCATACACGCTCGCCGCTCGCTCGCAAAAACATATATGCACACACATTAAAAATTGTTGGAATCAATTCAGTTACCGATTTAGAACAAACTACTTTCAGGTGTCTATAGGATGTGCGATTATGTCATCACTTAGAAAACCGACTGAAGAAGGGTTTCGCTGAAAATCAGCGTTGGAGGACACTCCGGTCCCCTCCAGCACATGCTGAGCCTAACACGTTTCGGCACAGCTCACACCGTAGCAGACGTTACTTATAAATAAATAATTCTTTATTTCTGTACCAAAGATTACATCATAATAAGCGAGGTTGGGAACTTCTATTAAGTATATAAAATACTTGTGCCAGAAGGTCCCGCACTTCCATATCTAAAGAGATCTTCTATTGGGGTTTTCTATTAAGTATATAAAATACTTGCGCCAGAAGGGATCTTCTATTAAGTAAATAAAATACTTGTGCCAGAAGGTCTCGCACTTCCATATCTAAAGGGATCTTCTATTGGGGTCTTCTATTAAGTATATAAAATATTTGTGCCAGAAGGGATCTTCTATTGGGATCTTCTATTAAGTATATAAAATACTTGTGCCAGAAGGGGACCTTCTGGCACAAGTATTTTTTTTTGGCACTTCCATATCTAAAGTTACATTCATATTTAAGTACAGCTTAGAGTGAAAAGAAAAATAAAAAATGGCGGTAGCCATGCAGTACCGTCCAAATCATAAACTTAGTAACTATGTTCTAGCATAGAACATACTTACGTGTTTATGATTTGGACCATAAAAGTACTAGAAACTTAGAGCTCCCTCTATTTACAAGATAATATATATTCGCACTGCTTACACTTATGTCATACCAGTGATAAGAAAAAGGACAAATCTATCGTTACCAGTTACACCCTTGTACATTTTTTTGACATTTATTACATAGACCATAGACCTAACTTATGTTTTCCCATAGATGTATTCCCATATTTTTTACAATACAAAATATCGCTGTATCTCATATCGCCCATTATAGATGCGTAACTTAGTTTTGTAGTAATAATAGTAATTCTATCAAGTTATTGACGATCTAAAGAATCGTGACATTTACTATGTATTATTTTTAATTGAAAAATATCTTTATAAATACAAGCTTTTTACAGCAAAACACAACGGACATCGATAAGTACTATGGTACTTGTCAAGACAACTGTAACGAGCCTCAACACGTCAGGGTTATGTTGAGTAGTTGAGGAGTTGTGTTGGTCACCCTTCGCCTCCAACATGAGACCCTGGACAACATCCGGGTCTACAGAACACATCAAGACAAATCCAATGATCCCAAACACAGCGGGGTTATGTTGAGAAGTTAGGTAGTTTCATTAGCCACCCTCGGGCTCCATCATCAGACCCTGGACACTATCCGGGTGTAAAGTACTCGTCAAGACAAATCCAACGAACCCAAAGACGGCAGGGTTATATTAAGTACTTGTGCGCTTCTATTAGCCACCTTTTGGCTGCATCATCAGACCCTGAACACTCTCTGGTTATATAATACTTCTCAATACCAATTGAACCACTCTAAACATTACTGGTTGCGTTAATAGTTTACATGTTCCTACACCCACCGTCCGCCTCTATCATCAGATCAGCTCTATGGAACCATATTATTGCAGCTCAATGTCATCGAACTTACATACCTATGCCAAAAATGAGCTCAATCAGATAACCGCACGTGCTTGAAAAATGGATCACAAGATTTGAAACGGAAAGAGAAACAGATAGACAAACAAACATTGTACATTAAATGAAAGCTTGTAGAAATAAAATTGAACCTTTCATAATGTTTTTGTTTCAATAAGCGCGAATAAAATATATAAGGAAAAACCTATTGCAAAATATGTTAATAATTTAAAAGAGAACACGTTGTAGTTAATTTTACATTGAAACTGCTACTGGTATCTTCGCTATTTGAGTCCAACATCGAAGCACTCTTTTGTAAAATGTTTTGAATAGATGCAACTATACTAAGTTTTAATCTGCTCTCAGTATTGCATTAAAACACTATTCATTTAGGCTGCAATATCTATAGGCATACTAAAACAAAAAAGAACATGCGTTAACAATTATATAATTACCAATTTTTGAAAATGCTATCGATATCGATGTAAATTTTTCCATCATTGTGACCAATCTCTTTGGAAATACGATTTTTAAGATTCTATCTAAATCTAATAATTTATGCTCACGGAAAAGAGTCAATCTAGTGTAGTTATTATGCATCTCTAAACTAGTTACATCTTTTTTAGAAAATACATTTTATCTTTACCATTATACAGCAAAACCAAGTCAGCGGCCGAAGCTTACATAATTTAGCTTTATCTGCTTTTCTATATTATATTCTTTTGCATTCCAATATAAAGCACGGTATGTGCAAGTAGTTGTGTGGCACCATGTTTTCACAAAAATTTATTTATTCTTTATTGTACACATTTAATTACAACAAAATAAGATAGGAAAGTTTATGTACAAAGGCGAGCTTAACTCAAAATTGAGTTTTCTTACAGCAAACCTAATAGGCATAGAGAGATGAAAATACAGAGGACTGTACCAAGGGTACAATCGAAGTAAAATGTGCAAAGAACTAACTATACATAATAATACAATATATAAAATATACATACAAACCTAACAAAATAATATATACATACACATTTATCGATACATAAAAAACACATACAACTCTCTGCCTACCCCGCGAGGGAGCTGGCGTGATGATATAGATAGATAGATAGATAGAACACATACATATTTACATATATAAATCATGATGCCTTTAATTTTTCTTTTAAAACGTCTAGTGAGACACTATCCCGTATAGTGTGTGGTAGTGAATTCCAAAGCTGCATTCCAAAGCAAACATTTTAATTATATATCTTTTTATTAATTGAAAACAAATTAAAATTCTCCAAGAGCACATTCACTAGACAAACCAATATTAAGCTTTAAATTTGCGTGGAGCCTACGTCAAAATAACAAGTAATAAATTTTGAATTAAAAAAAAGTGCGAACCTTGTAGAAACAAAGGTTTTTAAATTGGTTACCTGAACGGTAACAAGTGTTCAGAAAAAGTGTAAAGCTGAACTGCGTTTATAATCCCTCTTTGTTATTAATCCTACCTCTATGATTTACAGCCGAACTCATTGTAGTTTCATCTTTGTTTTTAGAACAAAGATCCTTAACGCGGCTTGAGGAAGGAGTTGACAGGTAGAAATCCTAACAACGAAAAAAACGTAACGAGACCTTCGGTTCCGTCCGGCGTAGTTCGGAAGTTATCGGAAGCGCTAGCCGCCATTAGGAGTGTTCGCAACGGCTATATATTAATAACGCGTTATAACGATACGCTACTTTTAAAACGCCTATTATTTTTTAGGCTATTAATAATAGTTATTACTTCGCTTCGTTGAACGACGCCTTTTGATTATTATCGCAAAACACGCCGCGCCGCCGACGTTAACTGTTAAACGTTAAAAATATATTTAATAAATTAATTATTTACACGTTCTTTTATTTACAGTTATTACAATAAACAAACCAACGATTTATTTGCAAACAATTTAACACGCGACGCCGCACTCGCTCACAAACCCACGATAAATGAATAAATACGTCATCCAAGATCACGGCAGTGCTCCGCACTGATTATATTAAAAAAATAATCTAACGTAGTAACCAACACGTTATAAATAACGTATAATACGAACAAATATATTGGCGCGGAACATAATAAATAACCTAATAATATATTACTTTCATTACTGGACACTCATTTAAAAATAGATCATATGTAGTTGTCTTAGAGCATAATATAACACGTGACTTTTGACAAAAATATTATACGTCTAAGTGAAATTGACCTTAAGTACAGTCCGTCAGTGTCACTGTGTCGCGTGGCAGGCTGGTAGGCGGTTTTGGTCGGACAATATGTAATATAAGTAACGCTTAAAAGATAACGCTTGCCTGAGGTAATAAATAATAGGTGATTTGATTATTTATTAATAATAGATAATTTTTTCAGTTATGTAATATAACGATCACTCCTAGCCGCCATACTTGTTTACAACACGTGTTATTTAAATGTGCTCGTTGGTCAGAGTATACTCCCGTTAAATCAAATCGTTTTTCAACCACTAACAATTATATTAAGTGGGTTACATTGTCTGATTAGAACTTCGTTCCTGAGGGTTTTTTTATCCCTTATACCAGCGTTGTATGGTGGGTCGCAGCCAGGCACCGAGCCACGAAAATAAAATACCCAGGTCGCAGCCTTGTCACATTGTTTACAATCAATCATACTCGTATAAACATAGATAGTTTAAAACAAACAGCTTCATACATCTCACTAAGTTATAAAGTTATTATGATTGATATAATATTAATATTATTGTTGAAAGTTATCATTTTTTAAACTCTGGTACACTTATTTATTTTATGTGGCATTGAAATGTTTTTTTTTTATTTTCCCTGTATGCACTAGGAGGGTTAAAAAACTTGTGGTGGGTCACGATGGGGAAATATTAAAATAAATGGGCCAGGGCATAATAAATTTTGGGAAAACCTGCGTTTTACGATAGTGCTAAATTAAAACTTTTCATTTAATTATCAACAAGCCTAAACACGAGGATCTTATCTTGTGTAGTGGACGCGTTCCTAATGACATTTTCTCCGCCTTAGGATTTAAATCTAGAATCTCGTCCACAGGATACCTCGAATCTCGTCGACGAACAAGGCAGTATTTGCGGTAGGAATGTCCGATATTCATCGATGTTAGATAAACATCGACGTTTTTACATCGATTTTAAGGCCCTTATAAAAGGTACTAAAACGTTAGTTTTAAAACTAGATTCAAGGTTGATTTACGTTCTGTAATACGGGCCTAAGTCCTCTAAAATATCGGCGCATCGATAGATAGATAACACTCTATTATTCCACCTAAACAATATGGAAATACAATTTATAAATTACCAAGATAGGGTAACGATGGGCGGCCTTATCACTAATATTGATCTCCAGGCAACCTTTGGATGGAGAGAATTTAAAGGAATCGCAAGATTAGGGGTGTACTAAATAAACAAATTAACGTATAAAATAACGTAATAAGTCACATAATAATAATAATACTGGAAATGGATATACAACATAACTAGCAAATAGAAACTAAATAATTCAAGTTATTCAGTCATCTAAAAATTTTTAACCCGATTCCTAAAATAATGAATGGACGGAGCAGTCGGAGAGTCTTATAGAGGCAGGTAATGAGTTCCACAAACGGACGGCTTTAACGGTAAAATAATTATATATATTTCTTTATTCAACTAGATCAGTGGTCGGCAAACCTCGGCTCGCGAGCTTCTTGCGACCCTTTGACTCCTCGGCTGCGGCTCTTCCAGGAAATGTGCACCCTGCACTAAGCAGGCACGGAATATTATTTATTATCTTGCATTGTAAGAGACGAGTAAAAGCTTTTGAAATGCAAGCCTATAAAAAAGGGGCAAATTTAAAGAAAGCAACAATAGCACGGATAGACGCTCGCAAATATGGGTTTTATTCATTATCTCCGCCTGATTGTTCGCACCGAAAAGTATTTTTACTATTTGTAGCTAAAAAAAATACTTTTTCGCCGGGCAGTAATTGAATAAACAAAACAGCATAGGCACAAAAGGTTATTTCTGAATTTATTGTTTTACAATATGTGCCATTATTCGGTGTGTCAGATTACCATTACTCAAAATCTTTCGAATGACGTCGTAAAAGTGTATCTACGTATTAATAAATTCATAAAATTATAATAGTTAAAAGTCGTACTTGTGATAGTCATCTATTTAATACAGTTATACATATATATTTTTCCATCTACGAATTCCACAGTAATTTAATTTACTTTTGTTCATTTTTAACAACAATTTACTTTTATAATTTTTGTTCATTGATCATTCGTTAGCTCTGCATAGTGAACACTATTCTCAAGAAGAAATGCTTTAATTCCAGTAAACAGTGAAGCGAAACGTTTTGAAAATGTTTCCTCTAGATAACCAACGAACCTTGTTATGCAGCAGGCTAAAAGTAATCAAAGTAAATAAAAGTTAAAGTAAATAAAATTAGGATTAAAAGTACACTCTCGAGCTTGCCTTTGTCAAATAAGTCTTAGTTTACCTAACAGTAGTAAATTTGTTATATACTTATAAAAAGAGAATATTTATTTTAAAATATTACTAGCTACATAATATAAAAGGTATTCTTAAAAGTCACTACAAATACTCCACTAATGTGAATGATGATCCAGAAATTTTATTTCATAGTGGATGCTACTTCTCAACTGAATCAGCTAAATCGTAAGTTACACGGAAAAAGAAACCAATTTTTTTCATGTGAGAAGAAGTTATTTCATTCGAAAACAAATTGTCGCTTTTTGCTAAAAATTTTGAAAGAGAAACCCTAATTCACTTTCCATACCCATTAAAATATTGTCGAGAAAGTCAGTCTAATATTGACATTTGCTATTTCAAAACTACACTGATAAATATGAAGGAAGCTTTTCTCGCCAGGTTCGAAGGCTCCAGAAACAGCAAAGCAACCTTAGCTCTTGTAATAAAATCTCGGAATGCCACGGTAACAGAAATTAATTATTTACCTTTTAATATTGAAAGAATGTCCGAAGAAAGAAGAAGTGGAAGGATGTAGGTACCGGGGAAGACTTAGACTATCTTACCATGACCAAATAGACCGGGTCTTATCTGAAGGACAAGTCAAGAGTCTCCGTAACCGGCGAGCGTGTATGAGACGAACTATGAGAGTAGAGGAGGCGGTATGTTGGTAAGGAAAGAGCCTGTTGGAACTCTGTACTCTCTGCCTACCCCGTAAGGGATCTGGCGTGATGATATAGTAATATTGATACTGGCAGCTTTAAAATGCAGTTGCTGGATTTAAATAATAAAGAATTGTGGACTTGGACTTTGTGAAGCTCAAAATTTGAGCGTCTTTGTGCCGATTTAGAGCCATTGGAGAAAAGTAAATGTGAACTAAGTTTACAACACAAGTGGTCTACTTTAAAAGATCTGGAGAGGGAAGATATGTTGATTTTTAACATTTGGAATAGTATTTTTGACTCATATGATCAACTGAAAGAACCAGCGTTTGTTGTGGTTTCCTTATAAGGGTCTACATATTCATGTGAACAATCATTTTCAAGTATGAACATTATCAACAGTAAATTAAGAAAGGTCTTTATATCGATTGCCATCTTTTGTGGAATATTCACGTTGCAGAGGTAAGCAGAAGACTTTATTACTCTTCCCAGTCTCTCAAGCGACTCGAGAAGTTCCTGCCTTTTCATACAAAAATAACACCTGCTCAATCTCTTCTTCTTCCTCTTCTGGACTATGCTGATGTCTGTTTCCTGGACGCGTCGGAAGAGCTCCTCAATAAACTCGAACGACTTCAGAATTTGTGCATCCGCTTTATTTTTGGGTTCCGAAAATACGATCATGTGTCGGAATTTCGGGCGCGATTGAAGTGGTTGCCTATTCGACGTCGTCGAGATACTCACATTATTTCACTTCTTTATTCTATTCTCCATAATACTTATTCACCAACTTATCTAAGGGAACGCTCTGAGTTTCTAGTCCCCAGGGGAAAACCCTGCCGCACATCTGCTTTCCTTCTTCTCCGCACTCCCCATCACACTTCTAGCCTTTATAGTGGTTCGTTTACTGTTCGTGCAGTGCAGCTTTGGAATTCACTCCCACACTCTATACGCGATTGTGTCACTAGACGTCTTTAAGAGGAAAATTAAAGCGCATTTCCTTTCATCATGATTTATATATGTAAATATGTATGTGTTATTATTGATATATTTGTATTTTTTATGTATTGATTAATGTGTATGTATATATTATTTTTTTAAGTTTGTATGTATATGTTATATATTATATAATTATGTATAGTTAGTTCTTTGTACATTTTATTTCGATTGTACACTTGGTACTGTCCTCTGTATTTTCATCTCTCTATGCCTATTAGGTTTGCTGTAAGAAAACTCAATTTTGAGTTAAGCTCGCCTTTGGCCATAAACTTTCCCATCTTATTGTTGTAATAATTAAACGTGTACGATAAAGAATACAAAAAAAAGAAATGCAAGGCAATGTTCACATTAGTAAAGTATTTGTGGTTACTTTTAAGAATACCTTTTATATTATTTAACTAGTTATATTTTTAAATAAATATTTTCTTTTTATAAGTATATACCAAATTTAATTTAATTTACTGTTAGTTGAACTAAGACAAAGGCAAGCTTGAGATTTTAATCCTAATTATTTCAATAATAAAGCAAAGCTTCAGTTAAAAAAAATGGCTCTTTGAATAAATTTCAATTATGTATTGTCTATGTTTGGCTCTTTTGGATGACAAGGTTACCGATCACTGAACTAGATGACTCAATTATTGAATAAGAATTAACTTTCAATATGATTTTGTTAAACTCTAATTTTAAAAACTGATTTTTGTACTAAAATGTTAGTTTTAAAACTAGATTCACGATTGGTTTTCGTTCTGTAATACGGGCCTTAATTTACAGTCAATTTTTGAGTCTCGATGGACATTGTTCAATTCAATTCAATTCTTTATTCACACTAAATAGAGCAGGTAAGGTGTTACATTATAGGTAGGTACTGATATCTATTTGGCCTGATTAAGGCATGTGAGTGTTAAATATATAATAGTTGGAGATTATAGAAATGTCGTCTATATAATTAAACTTACATGTCATCATTAAAGATAAAATAAAGGAATAAAAATTAAGTCAAGATTATAATCATACGTCCAATTTATAATAAAATTGTCAAATTATAATATGGTTCCGGCAGGTTTTAGGTAGTCATATTTTATCAGAAAATACTCGTTTCCACAGTAATAGCATATTTCGATCAAGTAACTTTGTATCTTTATTTTAAATGTTTTAATATCATTAAGGTTTCTAATCTCACGCGGTAGTTAGTTGTAAATTTTGACTGACATGCAAAAGACACTGGTATGGAGTAATTTTGTTTTACTCGGAACAATATTTAGTTTATCCCAGGGACGAGCTCGAGTTTGTTGTTTGAATAAATGCAAGTTGTTTTTAGTGAATAGTGCGCATTATACAGACAAGGTAACGTCAGAATCTTTAGGTTTTTAAAATGGGGTCTGCACGTATCTGTTATATTAATCCAAATCTAAGATGTGATGAGACATAACCGTGATATGCTGCTAGAATAGTTGATATATTAGCAATTGCTCGGAGTCTGTATAGAACATATGATGACAGTGATAGATATGACCTGTATGTGCTTTCTAGTTAATTTTATTGTCAATATATACCCCTAAGAATTTTGTGACTCAAGTTTTTTTAATATTTAAGTTTTGGTGGTTAATTTGCAGAGCTTGCAGTTTAGCTCGCTGTTGAAAGCTCATGTATGTTGTCTTGTCAAAGTTTAGTTTTAGATTATTACAATTTAACCATTTTACAATTAACGAGAAAGATTTATTTATGTCAGTTTCTAAATTAGATATATTATTACTCTTAAATAATACAGTACTGTCATCAGCCTATAGAGTCAAGTTATGTTCAATCATTTTGGGCGTCATTAATGTAAATTAAGAAAAGTAATGGTCCTAGTTTGCTGCCTTGTGGAACACCAGTGTGAACCTCTCTCAGGTCTGAAGAGTAAGTTTCTTCTGCCTGTATTACAGAACTTAAAACAGTAATCTAATATTAAAAACTGATCTTTGTACTACAATGTTAGTTTTAAAACTAGATTCACGATTGGTTTTTATAATACGGGCCTTAATTTGCAGTCAATTTTTAAGTATCGAAGGGCATTGTGTGTATTACAGAACTTAAATCAGTAATCTAGTTTTAATAACTGTTTTTTGTACTAAAATGTTAGTTTTAAAACAAGATTCATGATTGATTTTTGCCTGGCATTGTGTGGGATGCCGCCTATTCTCATTATCACATTGATGAAATTAAGTTTAAAAGACGTTTGTTGATTACTAACAAATCCGTCTGTAAAAATTGCTCTAATAATAAACCACTTATTACATTGGGTACCTAATGCTACTGAATCTGCCTGAATTGGGTTAAAACCGTGTAACGGAACCATACCGCGATCTAAAACTATATAAGTGCCATCTATCGCGGTCAAATGTAAACGTATTATGCCGAGTGTTTAGGGCATAGGCTGATAGTTAAATAATTCTATTCTATTAGATTTTTATGACAGTAGGGATAAATAGAGATGTTCGGAACGTTATAACAATGTGTACTACACACCTCAAAGGAAAATGTACCTCAAAATAAAAACTATCTATCCTATACTGATCCACCGTTGGATGAAGCACTTATCTCACAAACCGAGGTGAGAGAAATTAAGTCATACTCCGTCACGCGGACCCAGTGCGGTTCGCTAGAGAGTGCTTGAGAAATAATTTATAGCCAGATCCCTTGCGGGGTAGGCAGAGAGTACAGAGTTCCAACAGGTTCTTTCCTTACATACCTCTCTGGCTTCCTCCACTCTCATAGTTTGTCTCATACACGCTCACCTGTTACTGAGACTCTTGACTTGTCCTTCAGATAAGACACGGTCTAATTAGTCATGGTAAGATATTCTAGGTCTTTCTCCGTACCTACATACCTCCACTTTCGCATTGTATATCTGTTATGGCATTCTTTCTTCCAACATTATTTCTATATGCCCCTACCAACGGAACATACCGTTAAGAAATAATAACTTCTTACCTAAATTTTTTTACTGTTTCATTGGACTAGTGGCGAATAATGCGCGTTGCGATCACGGAAGTTCTCGGTTCAAATCCTAGGTCGGACAAATGTAGCTTTCCTATCGAAAAATTCCCAGTATGAGTCCGGAATCTGGAATTGTGTACGGTATATGGAAATAGGCTCGTCGCCTATTACATGGGAGCTAACAACGTCGGCGAAAAGTGGATGTATACAGTACACCTCTGCCACCCCGATTGGTGACAAGCGTGACCACGGATATAGATTATTCTGAATCAGTGGTCGTGTCAGTGTATATAATATAATATTAACCCTGTTAAGAAACTGTCCCACCATTGGGCACGGGTCTCCTCTCAAATTGAGAGGGTTTAGGCCATAGTCACCCACGCTGGCCCAGTGCGGGTTGGCGAACTTCACACACCTTCGAGAAACTCTCAGGCATGCAGGTTTCCTCACGATGTTTTCCTTCACCGTTAAAGCAAGTGATAGCTAATTTTAATAAGCACGTGCTTTCGAAAATACAGAGGTGCGTGCCTGGGTTTGGAACTGTTGGACTGCATGTCCATGTACACTATACAAGGTGTATCGTAAATAACGCAAGACCTCAGACACCCCAATTAGATAATTGCTTCACAAACTCAATTCAAAAACTAAATACCCAAAGGATATTGTTCTGCGCCCATACATGATTTGCCCCAGAATCAACAGTAATGAAAAAATGCTTGTATGATTTCAAGTCACCCCTAAGTTCTCTTAAGGCAATAATTATTAAACGGACAACCGGAAGAATCGCATTATTGCACAAAACGTATTAGATTTTGAGGTATTCATACGTATGAGGTTATATTGTGTGTGTAGACGTAAAGATGTCGGCGACTTCGATATAAGTACTTACAATACTTTGAAATATTCGTTTTAGATTGCAAATTGTCCGTTAGATACGGATATTTCCCATTTTTTAATAAAATAGCCAAATAATGATGCCATGGGTCGAATGTTTGTTGGTTCTGTAGGAAATTTTCGACAATGTCCTTTAAAGGCTTTACCCGGTTTTAAGCACTTTTTACACAAATTAACAATGATAATTGTATGTGTATGTATGCATATTCAGAAATACGTTTTAGAAATGCATTTGAAATTTCAGTATTGCTTTAAATCAAGAATAAATTTAGTTGCAAATGTAAAAAATTAAAATGTAAGCATACATTAATTTTTTTTTAATAAAAATACAATGTAAACACTTTATGACGTCGAAAAACTTTCTATAACATAGAAAAAAAAGCATACATACAACCGAACATAGAACCTCCTCCTTTTTGAAGTCGGTTAATTATGGTGTACGTCAAAAACCCATACCAACTTTATTACGAAGAGATATGTTAGATAGATAGATAAATAATTTATTGCTTGAAACATGGTATTATACAAGGGTGTTTGCTAAAATAATATTATTACAGAGCCACATGTTTCGCCGAGAACTCGGCATGCAAATTTGTCATACTTATAAAATCTAACATTAATTATTGTTCTCATTACAATTATAATATTATTATATGTATCTCGCTGAGAATTACGGGCTTTACCCGGACCTTTGAAAGACTTGTATGGGGACATGGGTCCAACACATAGAGACCCTTTGCGAGAAGTTAATGTTATGTAAGCCACCTGCTAAGATCACTTGCTGAAAATGAAGAAACATAACCAGCGGACTGACCCCGGCACGTGCAAGGACTATTGTAAATTATGGAAGGAACACAAGGGCTATCTAAATGAGGTTTGATGGACAAAAACTGGACTATTTCAAAGGGGATGGACACCGGCCATAATTAGTGATACCTAATTACCCGTGGCCGGCGGTGACTCGCCGCTTACTCGATGGGCCCTCAAGCGGTCGTCCTAGGACAACTGAGGGCAACACCGGTGTGAGCGGCTCAGGGGTGTAGAGAGGTGTGCTGCGCTTTCTCCGAAGTTACTCGTGGTGTCATGCCTTTTAACACTTCCACCCCTAGAGTACATCGACGTAGGACCGCAGTATCTTCCTACGTCGATATAGCTCTCACGGCTCCTCTCTGGACGGCCAATTCAGGCAAGCCAGAGCCGAGAGTCCTGCCCTTCGGTTTCCACTCTACCGACGAAGACACGCCGAGTTGGGGGCCCTGACCGACTCTCTGAAGCACTCGGGTCCGTGGTGTCGTTACTCACCAACAGCTCGCCACAAGCTGCCCTGCGGGCTATTATTATTATTATTACTAATATTAATTGTTACTATTATTATATTGTTGAAAATGTCATACAAATAATGTAGAGTTTAATAATAACAGTTACATCATCGATAATTGGCATTTTAAAATATAATAATACACCCAATGTCCATAATAAAATGTCAGGACTGGAGGCAGTGATTAATACGTCATATTAATGAAGTATATCTGAGATATAGCTGAGAATATCAAGCTCTAAGGTTACTTATTTTCTAAAAATTCTTTCATATTATAAAACACTTTTCGATGAGCCACTCAGTCAATGTGTTTTTAATTGATTCATTATCATTTCTCTTATGGATTGGTATATTATTAAATATTTTTACACACATATAATAGGAGTTCTTTTGGTGAAGTGAGGTTCTAGAACTCGGTAATAATAGTTTCGTTTGATCTCTAGATAGATGAATCTTATATTCACTGGCTTTTTGAAATAAATGCGGATATTTTCTTACAAATATTCCAACTTTCAAAATATAAAGTGAAGTTAACGTTAACATTTTTAGGTTTATAAATATTTGTCTGCATGAATTTAATAGTCCTAAGTTGGCAATCGATCTAATACACTTTTTTTTGTGTCACGGACACCCTATGAACATTCGTCGCGTTTCCCCACAACAATACCTTAACACTGCCTGTACATACCCGTAATAAGCTGTTATTGCAATATAAACCAAAATATAATTATTGATCTATCTATCTATCTATCTATAACCTCACGCCAGATCCCTTGCGGGGTAGGCAGAGAGTACAGAGTTCCAACAGGTTCTTTCCTTACATACCTCTCTGGCTTCCTCGACTCTCATAGTTCGTCTCATACACGCTCGCCGGTTACGGAGACTCTTGACTTTTCCATCAGATAAGACTCGGTTTATTTGGTCGTGGTAAGATAGTCTAGGTCTTCCCCGGTACCTGCATCCTTCCACTTTCACATTGTATATCTGTTTTGTCATTCTTTCCTCTGGCATTCTTTCTATATGCCCGAACCAACGGAGCATGCCCTTTCTCATCTTTACACCGATACTATCTTTCATACCTACTCGCTGTCTTACTATGCTGTTGCTAATGCGGTCGGTCAGCTAATTATATAATTATTAATATATAATTATTGATACTGGCAGCAACATTAGGTTGTGTGACCATAGTTATGACCATAGTTTAAACTAGTGAATGCGACAACAGCTAAGTCAATAGAATTAAATATTTTTCATCAGAATATGCAAGGTTTAGCTGGCAAAGATCTCGAGATAGAATTATTTCTTAGGAAATACAACGTCCATTTATTCTGTATTACTGAACATTGGCTCAAATCTCATGAAATAATCAAATATCAAAGTCAGTACACAGTGTTGAGTGCGTTCACAAGAAAAACAGCCATACGCGGAGGGTCTCTAATATTAGTCGCCAACGATATCAAGTGTAAAGAACGCAAGGACATTATGGGTCTTTCTATTGAACGCATTGTTGATATATCTTGTGTCGAACTGGATAGTTATGTGGTAGCATGCGTTTACCGACCGCCCTCAGGTGATTTTAATACATTTGAAAACGTCATGGAGGAGGTGTTAAAAAAAAATCTGGTATTAAAAAGCAAAGCATTATATGTGGTGACTTCAATGTCAATCTAATCGAAAAGTCATCCATTAGCTGTAGACTAATTTATCTTTTTAAATCGTTTAATCTAGTATGCGTGTTTAATGAACCGACTAGAATCACTGCTACGTCTGCTACCTGTTTAGACAATGTGTTTAGCGACTGTGAAGTGTTTGATAACTTAATTATAAACGCTTTGCCCTCAGATCATAGTGGTCTGTTGGTGTCAGTACCCAGCCACCTTATACCTAAGTTATGTAAAGTTACTTGTAGGCCGATATCAGATCGACGTATAATCTGTTTTAGGGAGTTTTAAAAGTTTACAATCGCATATCTAATATGGATTGGTTACATAATGATCCCAATTACCTATATCAGAACCTTTTTGATACCATGAAATCAGAATTCGGTAATATATTTAAAATAAAAACATTTTCAACGGCCAAAAAAGCAAAATTTAGTGATTGGGCTACTGTAGGAATTCATAAAAGTAGAGCTAAGATGTATGAACTGTATGATACGAAAACATATAATCAAAACCCAGCTTTCTTGGAATATGTTAAAAACTACTCGAAGACTTTTAGGAAGGTGTGTACTGCAGCAAAGTCTTTATATTATATCAAAACCACATGGGGTATCATTAACAGTGTATCTGGGAAAACTCAACCACGTGATAATCATATTGAACTTCTAATTAATGATAACATCTTAACAGATGATTTCGATATTGCGCAGACTTTTAATATTGTTTTTTAGTGAAATTCCAGTTCATACTACTGCCTCCTTGAACTCCTCTTCCCGAAAAGCTGAACTAATATTAAAAATCAGTGTAAAAGAATGCAATGTCTTGTTTGAATTTAAATATGTGACCCCGACAGACATAATCTTAACCTTTAGGTCTTTAAACATTAAAAACACTGTCGACTTCTGGGGTATATCATTAAAAATACTAGATAGCATAGTAATTGCTATAGCACCTGCGCTGGCGATGATATTTAATAGATGTGTAGAGAAGGGTAGGTTCCCCGACTTAATGAAACTTAGTAAAGTTGTACCGATTTTTAAATTAGGGATAAAAAGCGACCCTTCCAATTTTAGACCGATTTCCATCTTGCCGGCCTTGAGTAAAATTTATGAACAGATCCTACTCAATCAATTGCTTAACCACTTTAATGAGAAAAAGCTGTTACACGGTGATCAATATGGTTTTACTAAGAGATGTTCAACCACAGACGCGGGAGTATGTCTGCTTCAGCAAATTTACGGTGCCTGGGAGGCATCGCAGAATGCAATTGGTGTATTCTGTGATCTCTCTAAGGCATTCGACTGTGTTGAGCATGCAACCCTTATTAAAAAGCTAAGGCATTACGGTATTAAAACACTGCCCTTAATTTATTAGCTTCATACTTAGGTGAAAGATCTCAATGTGTTGAGATTAACGGGGTCAAGTCTCAGGAAGTTAATATTTCAATTGGTGTTCCACAGGGCTCCATCCTTTTTTTAGTATATATTAATGACCTGCCGAACTTTGTCCGTGATGTCTGTGATATTGTACTATTCGCAGATGATACCTCCTTGATCTTCAATGTCGACAGAGCTAAGCTTAATTTTGACGATGTGAATCGTGCTCTTTCACGGATATCAAATTGGTTCGAAATAAACAATCATTTGCTTAATTCACTCAAGACAAATTGTATTAAATTTACTATGCCCAATGTAAAAGATAATGATACGAATATTCTTTTTAATGGCACAAAGCTGGACCTCGTGAACTCCACTGTCTTTCTAGGCATTACCCTAGACTCCAAACTCCAATGGGGGGCCCATATCTCATCACTTGCGGGTAAACTTAGCTCCGCTGCTTATGCAGTGTCGAAAGTACGGCAACTTACGGATGTGGATACAGCACGTCTAGTTTATTTTAGTTACTTCCATAGCATTATGTCTTACGGTATCCTACGGTGGGGTAACGCTGCTGACGTGGAAAATGTATTCATACTGCAAAAAGAGCTATCCGTGCCATTTATAATCTTGGACCTAGGGCTTCCTTTAGAAAACTTTTTAAAGAGATCAACATTCTCACGGTCTCTTCACGGTATATATACGACAACATAGTGTACATACGTAGGAATATCCATTTATTTGATAAAGTGAGCGACGTTCATAAATTAAACACTAGAAATAAACATAAACTGGTATTACCAATTGTTAGGCTTAAAAAAGTATTTACTTCCCTCGTAGGAGTCGGTATTCGCTGCTTCAATAAGATACCAAAGCCCATGTTAGAGTTGCCACTTGACAGATTTAAAAGGTATATTAAATCTTCACTAATGAGTAAAGGATATTATATATATATAAAATACCTTTACACAAATTAACTGAAATTTAGAAGAATATAATGTTAACTGTAGCGTGTCCTGCCTAGCGAGCGTTCATTGATTTTAAATATTATTCTCGAACGATGTCGACAGGGTCGTGGATTGGTCATGCTCACTAAAATGTCTTTGCTAGTGGCGGCTCTGTGGAGCGGGTCATTCTTTTCCCTCTAAAATGGTTGAGGAGAGTGATGGCTGCTTCTCAGGTCATACTCGTGAACGGGTGCTGCTGGTGGGGACTGGTCCGTCCCCTGTCCTTTGTCTGATTGAACGTGTACCATAATGCTGTTAAATTTTGTCTCGTTCGGCATCACACTGGAGCTATGACCAGTTGTTTTGTACGCACTCTTTACATATTTTATAGTAACACTTTCTCTTACTATTATTATTATGCTTTTTATTATATACCTCTACAACATCTCTATTTTGTAAATGAGAGGACTATGTAGACACTGACCAATACCATGAATCTAAGTACACTTATGATTAATCTATACTTAAGCACATCTTTTTAGCTCGTTCTGCATTGTTCTCCCATACTCCATAAATGCAATGTATACAAAAAGAATTGTAAAACTCATTTTTAAAAAAGAGTAACCGTGGAGTTTCTTGCCCTTCTTCTCCACAGGAATGACTTTCCGAACGGGAGGTAGAGACTTAAGTAATTAATAATTTTCTATTTTTGACTATTCATAAGTGCCTTTTGGTCTACATGAATAAAAAACTTTTGATTTTGATTGCAGCCCTTTCGCTTACTGGTCTTCGTATCCTGCTCAGTGCATATACTAATTTATCTTTTTACTAACAATTTGTGTATGCGATTTACAACTGCAGTGCATATCTAGAATAATGCCCAAAAATTTAAAGTCAGTGGCGTTTACAATTCTTGTGCCTTCATATGATATGTTTAAATGTTGTTTGTTTGCTTTAAAATTCTTAAATTCTGCCATTTTTGTCTTTGATAAGTTTACACTTAAGTTGTAAAATATCAGTCTATACTGCCCACTGCTGGACAAAGGCCTTCTCCACAAATCGAGGTGAGAGAGATTAGGGCATACTCCACCACGCGGACACAATGCGGATTGGTGGAGGCAGGTTTGTGGCCACCTGCTGTTGGAACTTATCAAGCCGCCTTTAGGGCTTCCAACTCGGCTTAACGACTACCACATTATGTGGTAGCCGAGACCAACGCAAGAGGCGCTCGTACCGCGGTGCGACCGCGGTGTTCTTACCGCGTTTTTAAGCAGCGTTCGACTCGGTCGGCCCGAGATCGTTCGTCGCCCCCGGTCGTTTGTGGCATTTTCATATTCGAGCGTCTCCGTGCTTCGGAAGGCACACTTACAGCAAATATTTACAGAAGTTAATATTGTAATTGTTTTTATAATCGGCTTAAAAAAGGTTCCGAACTAAATCTTTAAGGTGGCGGAATTTCTAAGAAACACTACCTGAGGTCGTAAACAAATGCCTTGCTTTTGTTATTGTTAATTGCCTCGAACCCGTGTGCACTTACTTTTGGATTACATTGTTTCCAGTGAAATTTTGGGTGGTGTCATTTACTAAACGAATTAGGCACCTATTGTGTTATACAAAACTACAAAACTTTTATTGGCATAATTGGCAAATATTGGCATAGCAAAAAAACGTCAGGTAAAGATAACAGAATATATTTGTTTGGAATAATTTAACCTCCTAGAGCCTGCATGAGCATGCCTAGAGGTTTACCTATTAAAAGAAATAAAATTAGAATAAAAAAAAACACCGTCACGCCTATATTTCCCAAGCAGGGGTGGCAGAGGTGTACCGATTACACCCACGTTTCGCCGACAATGCTAGGTCCCATGTGATAGGGGGCGAGCCTATTGCCATATACCGGGCACAATTCCAGACTCCGGACTCGTACTGGGAAGTTTTCGTTAGAAATACTACACTTGTCCGACCTAGGATTTGAACCCAGGACCTCGTGATCACAAAGCGATGCGCTTAGCCACTAGACCAACGAGGCAGGCATAAAATTAGAAAATTATTATAATTGTATAAAATTTGGTTATTTTTCCTTCACTCCGTATAAACTCTGTATCAATCTATATCATCAAGCCAGATCCCTTGGGGAGGAGGTAGAGAGTACAGGGCTCCAACAGGTTCCTTCCTTACATACCTCTCTGGCTTCCTCCACTCTCATGTAATTCTTTATAATGAAAATAAATTAACGAACACGAATATACTCCAATAGACCATATACAGTACAAATTCAGAGGTCTCCTCTGACTTTGTAGTGTATATGGTAGTAGTGTAACTCTAGCCGCCTTTGTTGGTAAATACTACATTAATTTTTTCTTCTACTTTCTGAAACATGCCTATTAATCATTATATAAATACGTTGGGAAATACACCGCTGACATAGAGAGACGAGTGAGTGCAAGGAACAGGGTGAATGGTGCGATGGGAAAGCTACTTGGAAGCCGGCACTTAAGGCATAAGGCGCAGCTGGCCATACATAAAGGAGTTCTTGTCCCAACGCTGTTATATAGAAAGAATGCCCGATGAAAGAATGACAAAACAGATATACAATGTGAAAGTGGAAGGATGCAGGTACCGGGGAAGACCTAGACTATCTTACCACGACCAAATAAACCGAGTCTTATCTGAAGGAAAAGTCAAGAGTCTCCGTAACCGGCGAAAGTGTATGAGACGAACTATGAGAGTGGAGGAAGCCAGAGAGGTATGTAAGGAAAGAACCTGTTGGAACTCTGTACTCTCTGCCTACCCCGCAAGGGATCTGGCGTGAGGATATAGATAGATAGATAGAGATAAAACAGATTAGGTGTGAGCAGCTCCTCAATTAGCAACATTAATCAATGATGTATACAATTTTAAAAAACAATAAAAATGGTTATGAGAAAGGCCAAATAAATTAAATAAAAAGACTAGCCCGCTGAGGTTCTCGCCGGATCTTCTCAGTGGAGGCCGCGTTCCGATCCGGTGGTAAATGTAAAAAATGTAATTATTTTGACGTTTGTGAGTGCTAATGTGTTGGCCTTGCATAGGCCAAATAATTGATTTAACTTATTAATGTTTAGATAAATATATTACAATGCGAATGCTTTTATTTTACTAAGAAACGCAATTCATTAAAAGTCACGGTATCCAAAATTTAATAAATAGATAGTTACATAATAATAAGCAGTGAAAGATTTATTTCGGGTCAAATGACACCTATCGCCTTGCTAGTGTTAAAAAAATAACACCGATACCCGTATACAGCGAAGTCAGCTGTATAGCGGGTGCGGCAGTGGTGTACTCTGTACACTCACTATTCGACCACAATGCATGCAAGTCGACAAAATGGCCGCACGTTCGCTCCGTAATCACTCTATTTATTTCCATATTTTTTAAACCGGTCGTTTGTTATTCTGTTAATTAACTATCTGTTTAAATATCAAACGTATTTTGGTGTAATTAACTGGGTGTCGTTAGCTAATACTGTGATGTTTAGACTGCCAAAGTTCTTTTTTATTTATTCTGTTGTATTGATTATTAATTATCTCAACGATAACATATAAGTATCGTATTTTTTTTGTATATAATATCTATGTATATATAGCTATTCGTATATATTTTATGTTTATATAATTATGGATATGTATGTATATTATAGATCCATATATATTTTAATTCAGTTAGTAAGATTTAATATTTATTTTTTGCTATTTCTATCTTTCTTTCTCACCCAACTGGGATTTGTACCTGCTTTCACTAGTTTCTGCATCACCCAAAGGTAGACTGGCTGAAAATGCCTAAGGCATTAAGTCCGCCCATGTACCAACTGTGCATAAAGGATAAAGAAATAAAAAAAATAATAAATATACGTGCACTAATTTTCAGCCGTTCTTTCGTAATGACAGAATGATTCGAAAATATTGTAAAAATAAAAAAATCTTAAGATTATACACCGTCACGCTTAAATTCTCCAAGTCTCCAAGGGGTGGCAGGGGTGTTGTGTACACCTAGTTTTCTCCGATGATGTTAAGTCCCATGTAATAGGCGGCGATCCTATTGCCATATACCGGGCACAATTCCAGACTCCGGACTGATGCTGGGAATTTTTCGAAACTAGGATTTGAACCCAGGAACTCGGGTTCGTAAAGCGTATTCATCGTTATTTCAGGCAGTGCATTTTTTTTTAATTTTCATACCTTTTAAAACATCTATCTCTGTCTTAAAGTCTCCGTAACAAGCGTGTATGAGACTAACTATGAGAGTGGAGGAAGCCAGAGAGGTATGTAAAGAAAAAACTTGTTGGAACTCTGTACTCTCTGCCTACCCCGCAAGGGATCTGGCGTGATGATATAGATAAATAGACTTTCTCTGTTTCACCCGCGAGGGATTTGATGTGATAATATTTGACCCACATTATCAATCAGTTTAGTTTACCAATACTCGATAGATGGCGCTATAGTAGAAATAAAACGCGCTATGGTTCTGTAACGGCATTCTTGGTTACCCCGGTTCGAATCCCTGTCTCTTCCACGATGTTTTCCGCTAAATAAGCAAGTGATAATTTTGTATTTTTTTGATACGATAAGTTAACCAAGTTAACTTCATCGTTAATAAAACACATTACTCTACGCTATTCCTTCCTTTTAATTCTTTATGCACTTATGACATGACTAGGAGTGGGTAATATAGCTTTTTACGAATATCAAATCGAAACTATATATCGATATTTAATATCGGATTTCGTAACGCTATATTTTCTGAAACTATATATCGATCTAATATCTATAATGTGAGAACATGGTGCATCACGTATACGTGACGACTGTATTCGTAATATATTGTAACGAAAATAGATTTATACCTAATACTTATGTATGATTTTATAATGAATGACATTAGTTAATAACAAAAAATCATATATAGTAACAATATTTACTTTATATATGATTTTTAGCTTTTTTATCGACTAAATTAGTCTTTTCAAAATACTCCCACAACACACTGGCATTTTTATTCATATGAGACATTTTTATTGAAAATTTAATGTAGTTTACTATAGTATAGTATTTATACCTATTTAGTTTCTTTCACAGTTTTATACACAAAAAATCACAAATGTAGTTTTATTTACAGTTTTATACACAAATCACAAATGTAGTATTATTTATTAACAAATCACAAATGTTTAAAAACTCACTACTAATACCTATTTATCTAATTAGGTAATTAAAAATAACTTTTAAGAAATCAAAGAAAACTCAACAATACAAAATTTCCGGCATGAAATGAAACTAATTGTAAAACAAAACAAATAATAGGTAAATATCGCCAAATTCATCGCTTTCTAATTCAAGGCCCAAAAATTGTTGCATAAAGCATCATTACATACATATGCGTAAGGTAGAAGTGGGTAATATAGCTTTTTACAAATATCAAATCAAAACTATATATCGATATTTGATATTGGATTTCGTAATTCTAATTCAAGGCCAAAAGGTCACTAATTGTTGCATAACGCATCATTAAATACACACGCGTAAGGTTGATATTTTGCATCATATTTGTATCAAAATTCCTATGAAAACGCTTGTAAAATCATAACTAACCTTACGCATTAGACGTAAGGTATGAAATCGTTCGTTCGAAGTACGTAGTACCCGCCCGCGAGTCGCGCTCTTCGCATGAAGTCCGTCGCCGTCATTATTCGTATCCGCTCGGCGCCACTCGGCAGTCCTTCGGTTCGCTTCGATACACATATCGCTGTGCTGAATTTTATATTGACAGTATAGCGATATGTCAAATATATAGTTTTAGCCCAAGCCGATATCCGATTTAAGATATTGCAACAATATATAGATACAATATCTATATACGTTTTGTATCGCTCACTCCTACTTATGACATAGGCGGACTTAATGCCAAAGGCATTTTCTGCCAGTCTACTTTAAGGTGGTGTGGAAAAAATTGTGGTAGGTGCGAAGTATTACGAGCAATAAAAAAAAGGAGAAAAAAATACTAAATAAAACAAATACAATCTAAAAACAGAAATTAAAATTATTAATTATCAATAAGAATCTAGAAGTATTGTATAACATATATATAATTATCTTTATAGTGTACGCCACCAACTGCCCAGAGGGCCTAGACAAGTTGCAAGCGTTTTGTTCCTATTCTCTTGTCGCAATCGATGGCGCATTGTTTTACCACGTGACTTTTCGTTGCAAAAATGTCATTCCCGTACATTTTTCCGCTTTTCCCGTACATTTCTCTGTTGTATTTTCGCTGGTGTACAAGAAAGAATCAGAAATCATTTACATGGTTACACAGATATTACAAACTTAATTCTAGTTTAACATGTTTCGCCAAATAATTGGCATGCAATATGTAATAAATAATTAGAATACATTAGCTTTTTAATAATAATTCAGATTCAAACACACACAACACAATCACTCACTAGTATTATTTACACGGACTATAAAAAGAAAAAAAAATATGTCGAGTCAAGAAATCATAAATTAAGTATAATCAGTGTATGTTTCAATGAATGAATAAAATGTCATTAATATATCAAATTTGGTATTTTATTTCCTATTAAATGGTGAGTACTAAAAAAATCGGAACCTGGCTTACAGACATAAAAATTTATGCAATATTTAGTCAAGTATTCATTGACAGAATAATATGCTTTTACTACCAGAAAATCAAATAGTTTTCTTTTAAATACATTAATGTCCTTTATTGATTTAATTGCTTTTGGCAAGTTATTAAATAATTTCGAGGTCATTCCGAGAATACTTTATTTGAACAGTGCAGTTTTATGAGATTTTACTTTAATATTGTTTGGATGTCGCTTATTGTTTAAGGCCTCAAATGAATTGCTGTTACTTTCCACAAACATTATTACTTTGTATATGTATAAGGCCGGCATGGTCAAATTTTTAGTTTTATAAAGTTCGGTTTGCTACTGTCTGTGGTTTTTAGATTACACACGGCTCTGAAGCACCTCTTTCTATCAGAATACTCTATCTATCTATCTAGTAATTACATACATACAACCAAAGCAGCTATATATAAATGACATATAAAACATTCAAGTATATTACATACATACACATATAACTATACTATATATGAAACATACAGTGTGACATAACGACATGAAACAACTAGCGTTTAGAAGAATCCGCCAACATTTTGTTTAACAGATAGTCCTGCAGTTTTTTTTTTAAATAAGAGACTATTGGTAGCCGTCCTGAGATCCTGAGGTGATGCATTCCACAGAAGGATTGATTGGACAAAGAAGGAAGAGTGAATCAGAACGGTGAGGGGGACACTAAAGGAGACAATTATTAGAAGAGCGAAGATGTTTATTATGATTGAAAGATAAGTGTTGAATTTGAGAAGTAAGATAAGCAGGCGAGACAGAAGAATGAAGGATAGAAAACAATGTTGTCAGTGCCCTTAGAGCTCTGCGTTGACGAATAACCACTTTAACTGTGACAGATGCTCCGACATATGATTGTATTTGCGCATATTGAAGACGAACCGAATACAGTTATTAAGTAGGCGACTAGCTTTTCTGTAACATTAAAATAAATTATTAAGAAAAAATCCCTACATCAAAAAAAGAAACAAACCCGGGGTGCGTACCATAATCTCTTTAACAATGCAATTATAATCATACTTTGCTGTAAGAAAGAGATCTGGATATACAAAGTTCATCTGTCTCTTTTCCACGGCTAAGAAAGATTAGATTAGTTTTGCTAAAGAGGATATTGCAAACCTCTATCTATCTATGTCGTCACAATAGATCCATTGAGAGGTAGGCAGAGAGTACAAAATTCCAACACCAACAGGTTCTTTCCTTACATACCGCTCTACCTTCCTCCACTCTCTCTTTAATCAAAAAATCAAAATCATATTCATGTAGACCAAATAGTACTTATGAATAGTCAAAAAAAGGAAAGTAATTGATTACTTAAGACTCCACGACCCGTTCGGAATATCATTCCTGTGGAGAAGAAGGGCAAGAAACTCCACGGTTACTCTATTAAAAATTTAGATTTTTACAATTATTTTTGTATAGGTACATTGCATTCAAGGTGTATGGGAGAAGAGTGCAGAACCAACTACATAGATGTGCTATTTTGTATTTATGAATGTAATAATACTATTATAATCTCATTTTGTTGTATTAACTAGATGGGTCTGTGTGTCACGGTGTAAAAGTAATATTAAAAAAGTTTTACTAATTATTAGTATTTCATGTAATCATATAAAAACCTATTTAGCATTAAACTGTAGTTTAAATAATTACAATTTAGCTTCGCACCCGTTCGCCCCCTGTTTTTGTCCCTTGACATATAAATGCGTCTTTAGCCCCGAATTACGGTATCCATTCGCACCTCGTCACGGGGCGAACTTATTTTTAATATTTATGAAGTACCCGTTCGCCCCTTGTTCAATAACAGCATTATTTTTCAAAATAAACGTATGTCGGCATGGTTATTATCTGTCGCAAATACCTGCGCGGGTCATCCGCTAGGCAGCGTGCTGACGGAACGCGAGTCAACGAGATTTTGAACGATGCGAAGACGACGTGCCATGATAGTCGTCTTGCCCTGTTGATAATTCAATTGTGTTTCGTGTGGTTAAGTTATGTGATTAAATAATGCTGGGCAATCATTGTTTAGCTGTTTGTTTGTTCTGAAGATTGAGCTCTTGTGATAGTTTGTTTGGCCATCTGACTGATTTTTTTTTCATAACTGTATTGACATAGTCTAAAGAAGGGGTGACGGGTGCGAGACCTACAATTTACCAACAGTTTTCCGCGGGTTTGCATACGGTCGACAACAGAGCCACCTACCGAATCTAACTATAGTTAAAAGTCAGGTGACACAAGCACAATAAATGAAATCATCAAAATCGGTCAAGGCACGCACATAGGAATTTTGTAAAGATATATATTTGGACTTGGTTATTTATTTCTATCTATCTATATGATCACGCCAGATCCCTTGCGGGGTAGGCAGAGAGTACCGAGCTCCAACAGGTTCATTCCTTACAAACCTCTCTAGCTATTTAATAGATTTTATTTGTTACACACGTATTGTTACAATAACAAACATATCTCTCACATCGGTGTACTCCAAACGGTTCAATCCCGTTTCCTCCGCAAAGCCGTCGGAGCCCCGTGGTTCATACGAAATGTCGATCTCCATCCCGATCTCGGTCTCGTACCTATTCTCGCCTTTATTAAAAAGGCGATATTTTGCGAACGCGTCCAATCATAGTAATCCGCTAATCGTAGCCGCCGCCGACTACGAACCCAACTCCCCTCCTATCAACCGCTACCGCCGTCCGCGGCATGTTCTTACCGACCCTCCCGATGCCCTTACATCCCTTCTTTCGGATACAGATACCGCACACAGGATCAAACACCGACCTCGCCGGCGCGCTCGAAGAATCCCTTGCCCACCGGCCGGTGCAGAGCACCACGGCGAGACACCTAGTATACGCCCTCCCCCATAGCGACTGCCCAAGCCGAGGCCGTTCCTCCTTGAGGCGCTCTTGTCCGGTAAAGCTGTAAAGGCCCCGCGGCCTACAGCGTAGATCATTCACACACACACACACATTCTTCAATCGGACCAAAACACCGTCACGCCTATTTTCTCCAAGCAATGTGGTGCCAGAGGTGTACTGAGTACACCCACTTTTCGCCGAGGATGTTAGGTCCCATGTAATAGGGGCGCCCCTATTGGCACGCTAGATGGCGCTTACTCATACACTGAAAAATTTTCATTAGCTATTGACACCAAAAAAAAAACAATTTAATTAAGTATTTCTTCAACATAAAAAAATAACGGATAGGCACCCGTTCGGTGATAATGGGTGCGAATGGTATTAATTATACACCATTTTTTCACGTCCTTTACCTTTAGTTCATATTTTCTCGATAGATGTCGCTGTTGCAAAATTAGAACATGCTGCGGCTTTTTCTTATAAATTAGTAAAGGTTGCCCATATACAGCTGTGCCGATTGATAGCGACAGCTATAAGCCGATGAATTTTTGAGACGATACAATAAACTTTTGTTTGGCAGTATCGTTGTAAACAGGTGAAAACTATAATTTAATATAAAATATGGTTAGGTTAGATAGGATGGGTGGTAACATTTCTAAATTCCAAACGAAATGAATATTTAATTTTATGGTGTTAAGGCATAAAACCATAAGTATAAAATGGGTCATGCCTCTTACCCATCTTACATGAAAAAGACTATAGTGATGTGTACCGGAGGAAAATCAGTCTCCGGAGATTTTCGGAGAATTAACAACAATAACCGGAGAATCTTCGGAGAAAAACCGGTTGATAACGACGTAATGATAAATTATTAACATATACCAAATAGTTCAAAGCCGTACGTACGTATACCTACCGAATTACCGATCTTTACGACTTAAGTAACAGTTTTGATTGAATTGAGTTTTCATTTATACATTCATGTTTACATTAATTACGAATACTTATTTTGTTACGATTTATAGTACGTAGTTTTATATTATCAAAACTGTAGACAAATAAAAAGATACTTAATAAATTAGTACCCAATTATACATATCAGGGTTTGTCGGGACATCCTACTATATGGACAAATTATGGACTAAGGATGGATTCAAAAAAGCTCCGGTATTTTTAGTAATTGCCGGTGAAAAACCGGTTCATGTGTTGGCCGGTGATTCTCCGGTTTTTATAGAACCGGTTTACATTAGTGATGGGAACCGGTAAGAGGAACTCCTGTCAAAACCAGATATGTGTATCAATTTATAAAGTATCGTTTTATAACGGACGATTTAGCGCAGTGGTTCAGAGCTTAAGCCGCTCCGCCCACTGTCTCTAATAGACGCGGGTTCGATTCCCGTACAGGACAAAGCTCTGTGTGACCCACAAGTATTTGTTTCGGTCTGAGTTATTTGTGTATGTGAATTTTCATTTTTGTAAACGCACCCACAACACGGGAATAAATCCTAGCGTGGCTACGTTTTTATAAAAACATAAAATGTCTATCAATTTTGATAATATAAAACTACGTACTAAGTAAGTCGTGACACGTACTTAAATAAGTATTGTTAATTTCGCAGTTAATGTACACGTCAATGTATAAATGAAAACTCAATCCACTCAGAACTGTTACTTAAGACGTGAAGATAGGTAATCAGGTAGGTTTACGTACGTACTGCTATTTACCTAGGAACTATTTGGTATATGTTAAGTATTTTCATTACGTCGTTGTTTACCGGTTTTTCTCCGGTTATCGTTGTAAATTCTCCGAAAATGCTCCGAGTCTGATTTTGCCTCCTGTACACATCACTAGTTGTCAACAAATATAAATTACATCTAAGAGTATACAAGGTGTAACATACATAATGCAAAATCTCAGACACCCTTATTAGATAATTTTAACGACTACTTAGATCAATTTAACAACTAATTAGTTAATTTTAACTTTAAGAATTCAACCCGAAAATCAAACTTAGTTTTAAGTTTATTTTTAAATTGTATTTCTGTATGTTCCGTGGAACCCGAATTACCCACGAAACCTGTACTTTTGTGTGATTATTGAGATATATGTATTAAAAATGCATTTAAAATAGCCGCATTGCTTTGAATTATGATCAAACTTTGTTTAATACAGCGGACTACAAAAGTAGCAGCAATATTTGATAATAAAAAGAAAACATATATCTATTTTTATCATCCCGCCAGAACCCTTGCAGGGTAGGCAGAGAGTACAGATTTCCAACAGGTTCGTTCCTTACAGATTTCTCTGGCTTCCTACACTTTCATAGTTCGTCTTATACGCTTTCAGGTCTAGCGTTATTTATGTTACACCTTGTATAATCTAATATATCCCGTTGTCCTTTAGCGGCCGGTTCCTATATTCAACACAAGGATAGATTTGCTTTCTGTCAGTAGAATTTTGACAGATTTTTCATACAAAATATGTCAAAATTCTATCCGTAGTAGGCAAATCTATCCACGAGTTGAATATAGGAACCGGCCGTAAGTGTGTATGGATTATCTACACTTTTGATAGATAGGCCTTTAGAGCATCACCGGACAAGAGGCCGGGCCTGCAACAACCACGGTCTAGCGGAAGGGCGAGGGGCAACTAGCTCGCGGGTGCCTTAAGGAGGAACGGCCTCGGCTTGTGCTGTCGCTATGGGGGTGGGCGTATACTAGGTGTCTCGCCGTGGTGCTCTGCAAGGGCCGGCAGGATTCCTTGACCTCACGGCTGTTTGATGTTTGATGCTGTGTGCGTGCCTATTTTCGCAAATAAATTATTTGATTTGTGGTACCTTTATACGAAAAAGTCGTTACCCCCCCTATTTTCGGCCCATTACCACGGGACGCAAGGTGAGGATATGCCACGGATGGAGGTAGTGGCACAACTGAGTCCCGTCCCGGGACTCAGTTTTGTAAAAATAAATAAACAGTCACGCCTATATACCCAAAACGGGGGTGGCGGAGGTGTACAGAGTTCACCCACTTTTCGCCGACGATGTTAGGTCCCATGTAATAGGGGGCGAGCTAATTGCCATTATATCGAACACAATGCACGAGTCCGAAAGTCCATCGAAAAATAATACATTATGCCCAACCCAGGATTCGAACCGAGAACCACGCGATCGCTACGCGCATTATCCGCCACTAGACCAACGAGGCAGTTATTATTTACAAGTTTTTATTTAATTTGCAATGTATGTCTATCTGTCTGTCCGGTTCAAACCTTCTGATTAATTTTTTAAGCACTTGCGAGTGGGATACTCGATTGAGCTGAAATTTGGCACACGTGTTTAAAGTGGATGACAAAGTCATAATATCGTACAATGTAGCTGGTCTGATTAAGGAGTCGGAAGAGGACCATAGGGTCCTCTTCCGACTCCTTAATCAGACCAGCTCCATTTCCATAAATAGTTCACATGTTCCTATGAACATGTGAACTATTTAACATAACCCCCTCGTCTTTAAGCTTCTTAGATTGGTATTGACGAGTGCCTTACAACCAGATAGTGTTCAGGATCTGATGAGGAAGCCAAAAGGCCAATTGGACCACCTGACAGCTCACCGAGTTTAGGCTCATTGGATTTATCTTGATGAGTACTTTAGACCCATATGGTGCCCAAGGTCTGATGATGGAGCCGGAAGAAAGCCGAAGGAACACCTCAACTTGCGATAAAAGCTTGTTTTTTAAAAAGGTTTTTTAAATTATTTATGTTTAAAATGCATTTACAAGTGTTTATGCTTACATTATGCTCTTTGGAAATAAGTGTAAATATCATATTTAAATGTAAAAAATCGTTTCTATTATTACCTGTGGGCAAGTAGGATTTGTGCTATCTTGTAAACTAATATAATATTTTTTTCTTCTACCAACCCTCTCTGCAACCACAACAGTTTCTATGAAAATTAATTTATGCTTTTCTATCTAAGAATAGTTTAAGTTTTGACTAATTGGATAGCAGGCTGTGAGTGTTGGAAAAATTGTTTTGATAAAATATTAATAGAAGAGAATATTATACATAAGACGAACTACAATCCCACAAGGATATTTTGGCCCGCGGCCAAACTAGAAACTCCTTGAGTGAAATGTCATTTCATGACAGTTGCAGAGTTGCCATTCGCTTCCCAAGTTCTTTTTTCAATTAGGAACCCATCTTTTGTAATCTTTCCTCGGTCCTGGGTTCAAATCCTAGGTCGGACAAAGTCCGGAATCTGGAGTTGTGCCCGGTATGTGGCAATAGGTTCGCCCCTTTTAAATGGGACCTAACATCGTCGGCGAAACGTGGGCGTACTCAGTACAACTCTGCCACCCCCGCTTGGGACTATAAAAATTTGATTTCGCTGCATTTTTCTTAAAAAAGCTGTAGAGGCAATATTAGTATATATTGAGTCAAAATTTGAATTTCGCAAACTATATATGGAGTTACAAGCTCCAAAAAAGCGTGTATTGTGAACCAATCACATCGGGGTGCCTTTATTGACATTATTTTCCGATTGGTCTTACCAATTTTTAACGGCTTTCCATTGGTGGTATACACTTCGGACCAAATTACGTTTAGTTTTATACGTTTTTGTTATTGATTGCATAAGTTGTTTAAGTTATTTAGAATATTACGCTATTTACAATTGAAACCAACTTATTTTCGATGAAAATTGATTGAATTGTTAGCTATAACTAACTTTTATTGTTGCAAAAACTTTCCAGTTTCGTTCGATCTTTCATATATTGTGATTTATGTGTATGCAAAACAAAACGCATTTTATCCTTTGGCGGAGCGTGTTTCACGCGAATTTATTTTGCTGTAACTCATGTGCTAAAATTTATCAAACTAACATTATAAAGTTCGATTAACGCGTTATTAAATAGTTTAACATCTTTAATTTATCCTTATCGCCATTATGGTTGTAGTATCGTCAACGTTTTCTGTACCGGCTGAGGGAATTTTGTTCCAAGCACCTTCAACTAAATTGTTGGTCAACGACCAGGAATTGGGTACAGCTACTTTATATATCACCGAAAAGTAAGTAAATTGTAAATAATCGGGTATAAGTTACAATATCAATTGTATTTTTTTTTATAGATACTAACACTTTCTTAACAATGTCTTTTCCTTTGTATGTGGTAAGTATTTTAATTGAAAACTAAAGATTTACTGGTCTACTGGCTTTTTTTGCTTGCTAATAAGTTCTGCAAGCTTTAGGTTATATCTTAAGACTGGTTCATTATGTAAAGATTTGTTTCAATCATGTATTGTGTAAATGGTATGTAATATAAGAATTGGCCCAGAATCGAAAGGGGATCAGCAACACCTAAAGTCTTGATAATAGTTACTTTTTTTTGAAACTCTGTGAGGGCACCATGTAAGATAACTTTAGTACATTATATCAAATAGACCGGGTCTTATCTGAAGGACAAGTCGGGAGTATCCGTAACCGGCGCGCGTGTATGAGACAAACTATGAGAGTAGAGGAAGCCAGAGAGGTATGTAAGAAAAGAGCCTGTTGGAACTCTGTACTCTCTGCCTACCCTGTAAGGGATCTGGCGTGATGATATAGATAGATAGATATCACACCTACCCTCAAAGTGTCTTAGTGTCACAACTCAAAATTGTTTCCTTTTTATCATTTCAAGTTACTTACCCTGCTAGTTGCGGAAACATGCGTAATCGCATTTAAAATGCTGTAACAAAGTGGCCGAGAGTATAATATGCCATTTTATAGAAATTAAAAAACCGATTGCGGGTTTGATTCCTGCACAGGACAAATCTTTGTGATCCACAATTATTTGTTCCTGCCTAGGTATTTGTGTATGTGAATTTTCATGTTTGTAAACGCACCCACGACAGGAATAAATCTTAGTGTGGGGATACATTTTTAAAAAAAAGATAAAATAAAAACAATTGTACTAAATAGATTTTTAGTGAGGATCCTAATATTCATAAACAAACAACACTCTTTTACAATATTTGAGTGGAGATGCTATATGTGTAAATATGCTCACTAAATAACACACCCAGGTCACAGGAATCTTATATGAATAGCAACATCTAACCATGTTTTTTTTGTTTCGATTTGTCTATATTAAGAACAACAACACATCATCACACCAGATACCTTGCGGGATAGGCAGAGAGTACAGAGTTCCAACAGGTTCTTTCCTTCCTCTCAGGCTTCCTCCAGTCTCATAGTTCGTTTCATACACATTGCCGGTTATGGAGGCTGTTAATTTGTCCTTCAAATAAGCCATACATACCTCTCTGGCTTCCTGCTCTATTAAAATTACTTATTCTATATTGAAATAGTGCTTATGCCCAATTTTTCGTTTAAGAATTCAAGATATACTTCAGTTGTCTTAAAAATATTTACATTAAATAAAAAATATACATATTATGTATGGCTGCTCTGTGATATAATATTGTTAATTGTTTATTTTTTAGTTGACCCACACTAGAAATTATTCATGTGTCATGAGTGCATTTACAGAAATTCAAATACATAAACACCCAGTATAAAAAATGAGTCATGTAGAAGCAAAACCAGCAACATCCATATCAATCCATATGGGTTTTGTTTCGGCAGGACAATTTGCCCTTTCTATTTATAGGCATGGGTACATTACCACAAGATTCTCTTCCTATAAGCCGCTACCGCCGTCTGCGGCATGTTCTCGCCGATCCTCCCGATGCCCTAGCAGCCTTTCTTTCGGATACAGATACCGCACCCAGGATCAGACACCGACTTCGCCGGCGAGGTCAAAGAATCCCTTGCCCACCGGCCGGTGCAGAGCACGACGGCGAGACACCTAGTATACGCCCTCATAACAACTGCCCAAGCTGAGGCCGTTCCTCCTTGAGGCGCCCTTGAGCTAGTTGCCCCTTCCCCTTCTGGCTCGAGCTTAGTGGTTGCACGCTCGCCCTCTTGTCCTGTGAAACTCGAAAGGCCCCGTGGCCAGCAGAGTAAATCATTCATACACACCCACACACAAAATAGAGAATATGTGTGTAATTCAAATAAGGGTCAAATAATTTTTTATATATATATATATATATTTTTTATATAATGTCTATGTATGTCAACAAGTACACACAACATACAAATACAAATGTATATACAAATGTCAACAAGTGCATATTTGTTGGATGTTTGCTATTAAGTTAGTTTTATTGTTATTTTTTGTTGTTGATTTACATAACGACAAAATTTTAGTTTAAATTATTTAAGTTAATTCTTACGTTAAAGTGATCTTCTCAGCAATATAAACAAGTTGATGGAGATACCATGACTCTTTCCGATTTTACACCACTTTCCCCTTATGTCCACACCTATCGGGTGCATTTATTATTGTATTTTTACATCTAGGAACAACACAGTGTTGTTCCATTGTATAATAGTCGCAAAATACAAAACAAAAATAAATTACAGAATAAAATACTTCTACAGCTGTTCACTAATTTATTGTTATTATAGACTTTGACGTCACGCCAAGCGCGTCAAAATGGCGGACGTTTAAAGTGCTCTTATCTGTTTGCTATCTTCAACATTTTTTTTTGCCCTAAAAATTTTGTTTTTGACGCTTAATTTTTTTTTGCAGTTATATATTGATGTAATCTATCGTATAAAAAAATACACGCATATTTCCTATTACCACAAATTTTTTAGAGATGCTAGTCTTTTATAGTAACAGTGTCATGCCTATGTTCTAGTGTAAAAATGAGCGCTAAAGTCGAGCGTTTAGCGCTGAGTCGACGCTCACGAGCGTTGAAACACGTAGAAGACAAGAGCGTTTTAAGCGCCGACTCGAGCGTTTTTACAACACTACTATGTCCCCAAGCAGTGATGGCAGAGGTGTAAGAAAACCATTAACACCCTTATAGATTGATATGGATGTTGCTCGTTTTGCTTCGACATGACTCAAATATTTGTGGTTCACACAAAGATTATTCCATGAGGACATCAAAAATGTGAATTGACAATGTACAATACTTCTAATGCATTAATATCTTTTCAGCAATGTAGTCTGGGGAGGCGGGGTGCGCCCAGCAGGAGGCTCCGCACCAACAGTCATACTGCAATATCCAACCATCTCACTGCACGCTGTCCAGAGGGAACCGTCACCAGCTCTGTATATGGTACTTAACAATGAGCTAAGGCAAGTATCTGAAAGAAGCCATGCTAGCCTTTTACATGTGATGGCTGTTCCAGTAGTCATACTCGTGAACGGTTGCTGCTTGTGGGTAATGGCCCATCTGGAATCCTTTAAACACTATAAATAACATCATTAGTCTCATATCTCGATCCTAAGGCATCACACTGGAACTAGACCTTAACTATTAAATTGTATCCCAAACATACACTATGATGGAAGAAAAAGCCAAATGAGGTTTAAATAAAATAGACAAGCCCGCTGAGTTTCTTCGGCGGATCTTCTCAGTGGAAGCAGTGTTCTGATCCAGTGGTGAATTAGTAGTTAAATTAGATTTAAAAAAATGTAAATTGAGTCAAAATCAGAATATTTTTTATTCATGTATACCATTATAGTATTTATGAATCGTCAGAAAAGTAACAAAGACTACCACCACTTTGGAATGTCATTCATGTGGAGAAGAAGGGCCAGAAACTTCACGCTTACTCTTTTAAAATAAATTTAACTAACTTTTTCATGTACATTTTGTTGTGGGGTATGGGAGAACAATGTAGGTTGGTCATCAGGTGAGTCTAAGTTAAATAAAGAAAATGACTATACAATAAGGGTTAATACAATATAAATTATTTTAGATTGTGCTTTAACTGATTTGATGTGTATTGTCATGTCCCAAGCACCCTGTTCATAACTTGCCAAATTAATAAATGATATTTCAGTAATTTTAACGTTAATATCAGCATTTACTGACTGTACCACTGCTGGTCAAAGGCCTCTCACTAATTGAGTGGAGATAGAATAGGTCATACTCCACCATAGACATGTCGATTCATTTACAGAAAAATCGATTCTTGTATCGATTCGAATCGAATACGTAAGAATCAATTCTCAATTAAATGGAGGATCAGATTCTTAAGTCGATTCTTAATAATTAGCTGATTAATGAGTTTTTTTTGAATTTCTTCCTTTGTGTAATTTCTTGATATGTTTCATTTAGAGATTATTTCAAAGATAACCGACTTAAAATAAACTCATGTTAGGAACATAGTATTTTTAACCGACTTCAAAAAAGGAGGAGGTTCTCAATTCATCTGTTTTTTTTATGTTTGTTACCTCATAACTTTAGACTGGGCGAAGCGATTTGAATTATTCTTTTTTTATTTGAAAGCTGGTGCTTCCCGTGATGCTTGGTCCAGTTCTGACAATGGCACCCATGAGAAAACCATATAAGTCTAAAATTAGCATTATTCATTTCATTTTCATGGATATTACGTCGATCCTATAGGTGCTCCAATATAGAACTAAGCAGTATATTAGCCGACTTCAAAAAGGAGGAGGTTCATAATTCGTCCTTTTTTTATAACTCCTCTGCTTATGAACCGATTTTAATGATACTTTTTGCATTGGGTTTAGTATAGTTTTGAAGTAGTCCTATTTTAATGTTATTGGTATTGGACCTTGGAATTTGAAGATACACCAGGGAACTCCTTAACGGTGAACAGCACGAATGTATAGATTCCGTTATTATAGTTAATATATTACTCCTGTAGGTACCTTACTGTACAATTCAGCAAAATAATATAATAACGGTATTTAAATATTAGAAAATAATTCACTCGTCACTTAAAATTGTAAATTATAATCTTTAAAAAAAAAAGGTAAACCGACTTCAAAAAGCAAAAAATAAATATTTGAAGTCGGTGCTGGTTGGTGCAGTCGGTTACTTGGCACCGACTTCAAATATTATTTTTTTGCTTGTTGAAGTCGGTATACCTTTTTTTTAAAAGATTTTTAACAATAAATGTTTATTGCCATTATCTATATCCCTGATTTACACAACCTACTTGATCATATTTTCGATTACCACATTTTAAATAATTGAATCGTGAATCGATCCGGTTCGATGGCTTTCGGTATCGATCTACAATACGAATCGATTCAGTGGTTTATATCAATCTAGATAATCGATTAGTTGGCTTTGAAAAAAACGATTTTGATTAATCGGTTTTTAAATCGACATGCATACTCCACCATGCAGACCCAGTAGAGGTAGTTTTGTGGCCCCCTGATGTTGGAATTTATCAAGCTAGGCATAATGTTTCTGATTTGGCTGAGCTTAGCATGCCTTTTATTGTAAACACTGATGTGGATATTATATTGTATTCCTCTTATAATATTAACTGGGTAAGACATCCTTAAATAACAGCGTCACGCCTATATTCCCCAGCGGGGGTGGCAGAAGTGTACTGAGTACACCCGCGTTTCGCCGACGATTTTAGGTCCCATGTAATAGGGGGCGAGCCTATTGCCATATACGGGGCACAATTCCAGACTGGACTCGTACTGGGAAGTTTCGTTAGAAAAACTACACTTGCCCGACCTAGGATTTGAACCCAGGACCTCGTGATCACAAAGCGATGCGCTTTGCTACTAGACCAACGAGACAGTCCTTTAATTAATGAGAAAAATATTGAATACGAAAAAAAAAACAAAATATTGATGAAATAAAACTTTTTTTCGGATTTTATCGCGGTTCATTTTTAAGGCCCGACGTTTCAAAACACTCGAATCGTCGGGACGGTCGGGACGTTTCGAGTGCTTTGAAACGTCGCGAACTTAAGAATCAAAAATAAACCGCGATAAAATCCAAACAATAGTTTTATTTCATGTGTAATATTCGCGTTAACCCAAGAACTCTGTATAAAATTCTGATCTTTTCTCATAAATCTGACTGGGGCGGTATGTACATGAAAATATTTGTTAGTTAAATTTGACTGGAGTAATAAATATCTCTATAAAAAATATTTGTCATATAAATCTGACTGGAGCAGTAAATATCTCTAGAAAAAATATTTATCAGATAAATCTGACTGGAGCAGTAAATATCTCTATAAAAAAATTCTCGTGGTGTTCGTAATTCTTCTATTACTCAACTCCCTGACGAATTTTGATGAATTCTTTCGTGGAGGGTTCTTAGCTATTGTTGGACCTGGCTCTGTTGTAAATCGAGTCCGCTAGTCTAATTTAAAACTTAGTAAGTTTAAAATGCTTTATACTCCCTTATAGATTACCAGAACTCACACCACAGTCCGGCAGCGGTGATGCTATGGCTGATGAGGACGAGGAGTTTGATGCCGATGACCAGCCCATCACCCAGCTTAGGTAAGCAAGTAAATAATAAACACTACATATATTCCTGTAGTGAAGGTAGAAGTGTACTGTGTACACTCACATCGCCAACGACGTTAGATCGACTTGATGGTCATCAGAAAGAAAAGACATTTATTCAACCACACTCACATAGTAATTGAGATACTAAAATTAATAACGAAAATCTATCTATCTATCTATCTATCTATAACCTCACGCCAGATCCCCTGCGGGGTAGGCAGAGAGTACAGAGTTCCAACAGGTTCTTTCCTTACATACCTCTCTGGCTTCCTCGACTCTCATAGTTCGTCTCATTCACGCTCGCCGGTTACGGAGACTCTTGACTCTTCTTATAACGAAAATAATAACTAAAAATAATAACAAAGAGAAAATAAAAACAAAAAAGGAAAAAAAAACTAGCCATAACATTTACAGACACTAGAGGTTGTGTGGGGTTGAATAGGATACTGCCTTAGCATATTGCTACACCATAACGATGGATCATGGTGCAGCGCTAGTATTCTGGCAGCACCAATAAGGGTGACGTCGGAGATGCCAACTTGGAATTAAGGGGAATAAATAACAATATAACATAAAACATCGTCACGCCTATATTCCCCAGAGGGGGTGGCAGAGGTGTACTGAGTACACCCACGTTTCGCCGACGATGTTAGGTCCCATGTAATAGGGGGCGAGAGCCTATTGCCAAATACCGGGCACAATTCCAGACTCCGGACTCATACTGGGAATTTTTCGTTAGAAAAACTACATTTGTCCGACCTAGGATTACTGCCTCGTTGGTCTGGTGGCAAAGCGCATCGCTTTGTGATCACGAGGTCCTGGGTTCAAATAACAATATAATTATATAAATATCCGTATAGATTTATATTACATATTTAAATATCTCTATATATGTATACATACGTAAAAGTCAATGACTGCAAGATGTGAACCTCATCACCATCATCAATAAGTCTGTATCTACCCACTGCTGAGTGTAGGCCTCTCGTCTATAACTTCCTACACCTTCTATTCCATTCGTTCCGGTCCAGTGCTAGCCTATTCCATAATTTTCCAGCCACCATCACGATGGCGATGGCGTTTATGGCTGTGACACAGTTTTAACTAATGTAGCTATTATCGTTCGCAATACAATTTTTGTATATTGTTATTGTCCCAAAATAAATAATTTTGTTTTTTTTTTGATGTCATCACTTCATCTCGCTGATGGTCTGCCTCTAGGCCTGCGTCCCTTTTTGGGCCACCATTCTGTCACGGCCTTGGTCCATCATTCTGTCACGGCCTTCGTCCACCTGCTGATAGTCGTGGTGATGGAACAAAATCCACCTGAAAACCAGTAAAAAAATTGTTATTTAGCTCCACTCATCAGAATTATTCCCGAAATTCCTGTGACAACAAACATGAAATTAACATACACTAACATCCAGACTTAAACAAATGTCACAAAAAGATTTGTCCCGTGCAGCTATCGAACTCGCGACCGCTCTACACTCTGCCTACTCTGCTAGGGATCTAGCGTCAAATATAGAACTAGATATTATTCATTGGATTGTGGTGAGAGGTTACTGTTTTTGAAGTTCTATAAAATGACGTATTATGTAACCTGTGCCCCAAGCAGAGATGGGCAAAATGTAATCAGAATTATGATTACAATTATATTTTCTAATATTCAATAATGATTCAAGATTAAAAGTGTAATCGTAAACGTTGAAGATTACAAAATGTAATTGTAATCGTTAATTATTGATACACCGTCATGCCTATATTCCCTAAGCGGGGGTGGTTAATCTTTAATCTGATTACACTTTGCCCATCTCTGGTCCCAAGTCTGCTATTTTTTACATGTATTGTAATTATAACATGCTACAAAAATCGCCAATTTACAATTATGCCAAAAGTTGGCAATTGTTTGAATTGGTGCCTACAACCATCCTACGACTGGAAAACCATAAGAATTGGAAAGCATTGACTTAGTAGATTGAGAACTGTCAAAACTAATAATTATGATGTCAATGATAAACAATTTTATTAAAATTGTAATAACGGACTTGACATACTTGAAAGTATGAAAAGAATAATGAAAATTGCTGAGTTGTATATATTTTTTTGTTGTCCAGGTTCGTGCCACAGAACGAGCATGATCTGCAAGCGATGTACTCCGCAATGAGCCAGGGTCAGTCCCTACACCCGGACCCCACAGACGAAGTTGATGATGATGACCCCTATATGGATGGAGAGGAGTTTGATGAAGGTATGAACTGACAGACATCTTCATTAACAGTCGAATGACTTCTACTGCTAAAGAATAGTCCTTAATTTTTTTAGCTTTATTGTACTTGTAGCGACCCATATACATCGCTACATAGTTGCGACTACCTAACAATAGATGGTGCTGACGATTCGCCATTCATGTCTAAAACGCGATATTAGTGTGCGCACAACGTGTAACATATATATAAGCGCCCAAAAACAACTCTTGGGGAGAGCGGCAGGCACCACCAGACACAACACCCATCTGGCTGGGAAGATCTTCCCTTTGACAAATCCTGCCACAACGTTTCTACCATATACTAACCTATATTTTTTTATCCCTACCTCCTACATTTGTAAAAAATCTCAGAATATGCCCCAGGTACAATCTGTAAGTACCCCTGAGTTTGTCATGGCCAAACGCGGTGAAGCTCTCAATGTGTGTGTGCGTGTGCATCGTACAATTTATCAACCCTATGAGTAGATACTTAATTTCAATCCATCTGGGGATGGAGTTAGTGAAAGTTTTTTACGCTTGTTTGTCCTAGGTATTGGGACTCTTTGCTAATTAGGAGGTTTTGGGGTAGTTGTCTCTTCCAGATCTTCGTACTGTGAAGTTGGTGTGGGTGATTGTTGGTCATTTTTATTTCCTAATGATGAGCTTCTGGGCCATAAAAAGGCCAGGATGAAATGCTTGTTGGACGAACTTTCGTTTTCCAGTAGTATTTACTGCTGCAGAAGCCTGGTCACTCACTTCTGTAGAGTCTTCGGTAACATATTTCTCACCTTGAGGCCCGGGTACCTCAAGACGCGGGGGGTTAGCCGCATCGCATGACAAATCACATTCTTCATTTTCCATTTTCATAAGAAAGGGGGGTGGGAGAGTAGTAGCAGGCGTTTCCCAAGCGTCTGCCCCCGATATTTCTAAGGATATTTAGTCACTCATGGTCTTTGATGGCCAGTTGGATGGGTTAGTTGACCGCCGCCCATAGCTCGGCGTTGACGACTTTTACGGCAGGCTTCTACCTCGGTGTTCTTAGATAGGGGTTGTTTCGTCTCCATCCACCAACCCTCCTCTTTTCTCCTCCGGGCTTGGGACCGGCAAAGGCAGACAAAAAAAGAAATTAATTCATCTAAGTGCCCAGTATGTTAATGAAAGTAAAGTGGCTACCTATTCGGCGACGTGGGGATTTACATATTCTCACTCTTCTGTTCTCCATAATCTAAATTCACCTGAATATCTTCGCGAACGCTTCGAATTTCTTATTCCTAGGGGCAGAACTTGTCGTACAGCTACCTCTCTTCTTCTCCGAACTCGTTATACTTCCAGCCTTTATGATCGCTTCTTCACTGTACGTGCGGTGAAACTATGGAACTCCCTTCCACATATCATACGCGTTAGCTGTTCTCTGGATGTTAGAGGAATAGTTAAAGAGCATTTACTTTCTAATTGATATAAATTTTACTATATTAATAATTAATTTTACTCAAATTGAGTTTGAGTTATGTTCGCTTTGTACATCATATCTGTAAATGTACTCACTAATTTATGTTAATTTGTACAATAAAGAATTCAATAAATATGTTTTGAGAATTGTTGATTAAGGGCTGTTTAGACCTGTTTGGATGCTTGTGATAGTCTTTTAATGTTTTCCAGGTGATGATGAGTTTGAAGATGCTGAGGAGAGCAATACCACAGCTGAGGACGCCGCCGCGAGGCTCCGTCAGCTGCGTTTGGAGAACGCCAACGGTACACATCAATATGACGGTATGTACACCAATATTCCGTACCATCACCACCGGCACAAGCCCCTTTAAATCAGCCTGTTTTGGCTAAAGCCTCTCTGGATCAGCTTATAATGTCCTACTGCTGGGCTAAAACCTCTGAATCAGCTTATAATGTCCTACTGCTGGACTTAAGCCTCTCTGAATCTGCTTATAATGTCCCACTGCGGGCCTTAAGCCTCTGAATCAGCTTATAATGTCCTACTGCTGGGCTAAAACCTCTGAATCAGCTTATAATGTCCTACTGCTGGGCTTAAGCCTCTCTGAATCAGCTTATAATGTCCCACTGCTGGCCTTAAGCCTCTGAATCAGCTTATAATGCCCTACTGCTGGGCTAAAGCCTCTCTGAATCAGCTTATAATGTCCCACTGCTAGACAAGAGCCTCTCTGAATCAGCCTATAATACCCCACCACTGGGCTAAAGCCTCTCTGAATCAGCCTATAATGCCCCACTACTGGGCTAAAGCCTCTGAATCAGCCTATAATGCCTCACCACTGGGGTAAAGCGTCTCTGAATCAGCCTATAATGCCCCACTACTGGGCTAAAGCCTCCTTGAATCAGCCTATAATGTCCCACTGATGGGGAAAGGCTTGTCTAAATCATTCGTCAATCAAGACAACTTCTCGTTATGTCAATTACTTAGCCTCCTGTTAGAACTTATCAAGCCTCCCACAAGGCTTCTAACTTGGTTTAACGACTACCACATAATTGGCCGATTTCAATATTCAACTCAATGATAGATTGCTTACTGTCAGTAGAATTTTGACAGATTTTCCATACAAAATATGTCAAAATTCCATCGATAGTAGGCAAATCTATCCATGACTTAAATATTGAAGCCGGCCGTAAGTGGTGACCGGAACCAGCTGGTTAACGTGCCTTCCGAAGTACGGAGACGCTCGAATAATGAAAACGCCGGTACGGTGACCCATCTCAGACCGCCCGAGCCGAACGCTGCGCTAATCGTAGCCGCCGCCGTCTACGAACCTAACTCCCCTCCTATCAGTCGCTACCGCCGTCCGCGGCATGTTCTCACCGACCCTCCCGATGCCCTCAGACACAGACAGATCAGACACCGACCTCGCCGGCGACCTCGAAGAATCCCTTGCCCGCCGGCCGCTGCAGAGCACCACGGCGAGACACCTAGTATACGCCCTCCCCCATAGCGACTGCCCAAGCCGAGGCCGTTTCTCCTTGAGGCGCCCTTAAGCTAGTTGCCCCCTTGCCCTTCTGGCTCGAGCGTAGTGGTTGCACGCTCGCCCTCTTGTCCGGTGAAGCTGTAAAGGCCCCGCGGCCAACAGCGTAGACCATTCACACACACACACCCACAAAATTCTAATTTTCTGAACGAAAGTTCATGGAAGTTTCGTATACTATAGTTTTATTTGCTAAAGACTTCGTAAGTTCCAGTATTAAATGGTATTAAGATAGTTAACGGTTTTATATATAGTTAAGATGATGAAAATATATTATCCTTACATTAAATGACTATAAACTTTAATAGTACAAGTTTATCTATTTGTTGAGTTTAATTTGCATTAAAATACACGTTACCGCAACAATGATTTTATTGTCATATACTCTAATGTCACGCCTATATTCCCCAGAGGAGGTGGCAGAGGTGTACTGAGTACACCCACGTTTCGCCGACGATGTTAGGCCCCATGTAATAGGGGGCGAGCCTATTGCCATATACCGAGCACAATTCCAGACTCCGGACCGATTTGTCCGACCTAGGATTTGAACCCAGGACCTCGTGATCACAAAGCGATGGGCTTTGCCACCAGACCAACGAGGCAGTCGTCTACATTTACCCCAAAAGTGGTAATATTTCCGCGCCGCCAACATAATGCGGGTGGGAAGTGCGGTGAGTGCGGGGCGTTTGTTGAATTTTTGGCTTCACCGCGCGGCGTGCAATTATGACCGCGCGCGGCTTCTATATTGTTGTAAGGCGTGACGGTGTTTATTTATTTATGTTTTACAGATGACGGTGAAGACGCGGAGGTCGGGCACGAGTGAGCGCGTCGCACGTTTCAACGGTCGCTTATAATGTGTACACTTACTCTGAACGTTACGCCCGTATTTACTAATTAATTAAAATCTTTTTGTTTCCCTATAATATTTTACAATACACTATACATATCGTCGGCGATGAGTGAAAATCTCTCAAATCGAAATTTTTACCAAAATAGGATTATTTTTTAAATACATTGTAAAATCTTTATAACCTCGTTCCTTATAACTAAAAACTTGCTATAACATAGGAATTAGGTCAAATTGGTTGGTTTACGTCAAAACCCATACATTAATCCGTTCTCTTTTGCGCAACAGTTATTCTCTATTACAAAGAAATATGTTAATATTTAGACCCCAGCAAATATTTACAGAAGCATTTAATAGAGTAATTGTTTTATAATCAGCTTACAAAATGTTCCGACTAAATCTTTGAGGTGCCCAAATTTCTAAGTAAGACACCCTGAGGTCGTAACCTCTATCTTGCTTTGATTATTGTTAATTGCCTCAATTTTGGTGATGTCAGTTATTAAACGCACAAGACACCTATTGTATTATACAAAAATGCAAAACACATATTGGCATAGCTGATGTCATGCAAACAACGACAGAATATATGTGTTTGAAATAATTTTGTTACCTGTCGAAAGAAATAAAATTGGAAATTATTGTAATTGGTGAAATTTGATTATTTTTCCTTCTTCTGTCCGTATAACAAAAAGTTTTATAACGAAAAAAATGCTCGGTCCCTTAAGATTCGTTAAAGAACAGTTACAGTAATTAGAAAAGTTCATTTAGCATAACTTAAACCAGAGTTGGGCAAAAATTAATTGTAAATAAATTAAGTTCCGACGAGCTCGAAGAATCCCTTGCCCGGCGGCCGGTGCAGAACACCACGGCGAGACACCTAGTACACGCCCTCCCCCATAGCGACTGCCCAAGCCGAGGCCGTTCCTCCTCGAGGCGTCCGCGAGCTAGTTGCCCCCTTGCCCTTCTGGCTCGAGCGTAGTAGTTGCACGCTCTCGTTCTTGTCCGGTGAAGCTGTAAAGGCCCAGCGGCCAACAGCGTAGACCATTCACACACACACACACCCACAAAATTCTAATTTACTAAACGAAAGTTCACGGAGGTTCCGTATACTATAGTAATTTTCACATAGGATGGGTAGTGAGTAGGAGTGAATAATCTATTATTAATAAATAATCAAATCAGTTATTATTTATTACCTTAGGCAAGCGTTTTTGTTACAAATAAACTTTATCTATCTATCTTATTTTTTAAGCGTTACTTTTATTACATATTGTCCGACCGAAACCGCCTACCAGCCTGCCACGCGACAAAGCGACACTGACTGACTGGACTTCAGGTCAATTTCACTTGGACGTATAATATTTTTGTCACAAGTCACGTGTTATATTATGCTCTAAGACAACTACATATGATCTATTTTTAAATGCGTGTCCAGTAATGAAAGTAATATATTATTAGGTTATTTATTATTTTCCGCGCCAATATATTTGTTCGTATTATACGTTATTTATAACGTGTTGGTTGCTATACTACGTTAGATTATTTTTTTAATAAAATCATTGCGGATCACTGGCGTGATATTGGATGACTTACTTATGCATTTATCGTGGGTTTGTAAGCGATGGCGGCGTCGCGTGTCAAATTGTTTGCAAATAAATCGTTGGTTTGTTTATTGTAATAATTGTAAATAAAAGTTAGGTTTAGTTAAATAATTAATTTAATTAAATTTTAACGCTTTACAGCTCACTGCGGCGGCGTGTTTTGCGACAATAATCAAAAGGCGTAGTTCAACGAAGCGAAGTAATAACTATTATTAATAGCGTAAAAAATAATGGGCGTTTTTAAAGTAGCGTATCGTTATATCGCGTTTTTAATATATAGCCGTTGCGAACACTCTTAGTAGTGACAGTTCTAATTGCCAAACGAAATTATACTCTATTCAATGGCAATGAGAGGCAGGACCCGTTTCTATACTTATGGTTTTATGCCTTAACACCCTTGGTTTAAATATTAATTTCATTTGGCAATTATAACTGTAACTACCCATCCTATGTGAAAAATTCTATAAGGAGGAAACTCAACTGTTCCACTGTGGCAAAGTTGACGCTACACCGAAACTGACCGGTAGTTATTAACCTTCTGAAAAACTTAAAACCGCGGGCTAGTTTTCTTTATTAATTATTAAATTTCAGTGCATCGCCATCTGTCGAGGTATGTCGTAAACCATTAAATTATATAAAATTATTTTCATGTCAAATATTTGTCTCAACATTTACCTTGCAGGATTTGATCTAAAAAAACATAGCAAGTTAAGTAAAAGCTTGTAATTCACTCGTCAATTCAATTAATTGTTTAACATAACGCGCTTCCATTGTTGGATGTCAAATTCTGTCCTTTTCACTCATATGCAAATTATACGTGTTAAAGCGAATAATAAAGACATTTTCCAGTCTTTCTTTTACCTTTTTTAAATACGGGCGTACATTTATTAAGGGTGTAAAGGAGAGATGCTTAAAATCTGAAATTCGAGATAGTAGTTATCCATACGAGCAACTAAAAGAAAAACAGTTTTTAGACAAACTTCCGTGATAATAGGCTTACATATCGCCAGTTTCATACACTTTGATAGGATAGGTATCAAAAAATAGGTAGGTATCAACCTGCGTTGATAGGTTTTGGATGGAACCGTATTTTTTTCGATTAGTAATTCAATTTGATCATATTATATATAGTAAAGTCTGTTTTTTTGACCGTGGCTAGTTTTATAAACAAATATTGAGCGATAATTGAAGACAATAAAATTGATACGGTTTAAAATTCATTCATTGATTTCTCAATTCCAGCAAATTTTTTTTCTTTAAAAAGCTTTGTGCCACCCGTTTTCTAGTGTCTTCAGTTGCCACGCTATATCTTTACATACAAATTAATAAAATTATAGTGGCTGTAATGTGAAAACAACAGCTTTTTACTAAATCGCATGGAAACAATTTTTAAAATTGTTGTCTGTCTATCTTCTTTTTAGTTCCGGCTAATCTCCGAAACGGCTGGACCGATTTTGTGACAGGACTTTCACTGGCAGATAGCTGATGTTATAAGGAGTAACGTAGGCTACTTTTATTTTAGAAAAAGAATTGGGTTCCGCGCACAAAAATTAAAACCCATGAGATCCACGTTCGTATAACTAGCCACTTAAGAGATTACAGACTTTATTATCACCTAATCGGACAAAGAAGTGGCTTATTGTTTTTTACTTAACAGATTGCCATGGCGCAATGAAAGAGAAAAAAAAACTTGTCACCTAATATCAACTTTTTCAGGTTTTGAGAAGCTGTCCTTTACACTTTATAGTTTCCAACAGCGATGTAATATTTTTCACGCATTTTGCTGTCTGTAATTTGTACCCGCTCAAATAATGACGTACACGAATAATCCTGCACAATATTACTATATCGAGTAGATATGAAAATTATTGCTACTTTCAAGTAAATTTAATTTGATGTAATGAAATTTCACATGCTTTTTTTATTAGTGTCGCAATTGCTATTGCTATTAGAATGCGATTTCATATCAAGTGTGATTTTAGCAGTTATTGTGAGAAGCAGCACATGCGACGAGTAAAAATAATTTCATATGATTTTACACATGTTACTTGTAAAATATTTTTCATTTCTATATGTGGATATATGTCATAATCACGCATTGTTTATTAGTTAGTTTCATAGCTTCGGTAGCATACAAATTCATTCCTTCAATCATTTCTCGAAGTTTAGGGGATAAGGATTCTACGTCTATGGCAGAGATGGGCAAAATGTTATCAGATTAATGATTAACCACCCGTGCTCTAGAAATATAGGCGTGATGGTGTATTAATGATTACATTTTGTAATCTTCAACGTTTACGATAACACTTTTAATCTTGAAGCATGATTGAATTTAACAAAATGCAATTGTAATAATTAATCTGATTACATTTTGCCCATATCTGGTCTATTGTAATGCGTTGGGTTATTCGTGTGCTTCTAGATGACCACGTAGTGCAAAATGGTTGGTAGAAGCGACGCCACTTACGGTAATCAATTAAAAATCTCAATTAAGAACATATTAAATATGTTTCGTATGAAATTTTGTGAGCATCGTTGCTTTAAAGTGAAAACCTTGAATGCTCGAGAAAGCTATCGAAATCAGAATATTGTTTATTAGCCGCGGCTGCGCACGCGTACATTATGTAATTATCTTTATAAATTATGATGCATATGTGTTATTTTGATGTATGAGCTATATAATAGTAAAATGTCATAAAGTTTTGGCGTCAAAGAGTAACAAACATCCATACTTTCTCGTTTATAATGTTAGTAAGATTCATCAGTAACAAAGACTACGGAATGTAATACCTGTGAAGATCGGAAAGAAACTCTACTGTTACTCTTAAAATAAAATTTACAATTTTAACATCATGAAAGGAAGAAAAACTGCTTCCTGCACTCTTTAAAATGTTGATTACTACAGATTACTCAATTATATGACTATATGCAATTAAGATGCGTTTTCAAATGTTTAGTAGATACATTTCATTAATGGTGTCGAGGTAAGGTATCATTAATGAGCCCTATGTATGTATATCACCACGCCAGACCCCTTGAGGGGTAAGCAAAGTGTACAGAATTCCAACAGGCACTTTCCTTACGGACCTCTGGCTTCCCCTCATAATTCGACTCATACACGCTCGTCTAATTGGTCATGGTAAGATAATCTAGGTCTTCCCCGATTCCTATATCCTTCCATTTTTGTATTTATATATGAAACAGAATGACAATTTTCATTAGCATTCCAGAGGTTTTCACTCTATGGCGATGGTATTTGTTGCACAGTCGTGGACTAATAAATGTGTACATTAATTCTTCTCAGTTCTCTCCGCCTAACGGACCGCTTGGTTCAGTAATTCCGGTTTCGATCCTCGCACGAGACAAAATTTTGTGGGACCCACAAATTCTTGTTTCGATTTGGGTGTTCGTGTTTATTAATTTTATGCTGGTAATCGCATCCACGAGACAGGAATAATTCAAAGTGTGACGCTTCGTTTAAAAAAATGATCTTTAGGATTTTGTGTTTAGAATCTTAATTGGATTTTTTTCCATAAACTAAGCAAATTAACATAGAATATCTACTTAGTGTAAAAATAATATAATGTTCACATATTATTAGATTCGATTGTAAACAATTGTTGTATTGGAAAGACAATTATTATTATAATACAGTATGAATAAATTTGTAAGCGAGAAGATGTCTAAATAATGCTGGAATATTCAACCCCTTCAGATAAGTGGGGTTTGGATAGCTGAGCATTATTAAGAGCCACTTTCACCACCCTCGAGTAAAGTCTGAAGTAGAATAACCGACAATTAAAGTTACAAGTGAGTCTATATACGAATTTCGCCATATCTGAGTAGTCAATTTTAATTGTTGTGTAAGACTAATCTGGAAGTTATGATAACTTAATTCTAGGATGGTGAAAGAGGCCTTAGAATTTTCAGTTAGTTTTGTGTGATATATTTTTATATCATTGCTCACTAGCTGCTTTTAAGCCAATAGATAAAAATATAATATTAATTAGAGTATTTCTACTTTTGACTATTAGAGCCGAAACTTGCTATTCTTAGCATCGGCAACCTGCGATTTAGTAGCTTTTTGCAATCTCGATGACGCCTCCGGAAGCTTCCACCCGCACAACAAACTCCAATCGCGGTGACCATGTTGCTTTTTGGACGCTTGATGCTGCGACTGAACGCTACACAAAAGCAGCTAATAGCCAAAACGCTAAATAGCATGGGTAGTAGCAATCGCCGATTGCGAATGCTAAAATTATTGTATGTGCTATGGCTCATGGTTTTAATATAGCCACGAGACGTTATGTTCGAGATTAATCGAAAATAATAAAAATCTGACATTTTCTATGATATGTATGTAGTCAAAAGAAGAAATTATTTTGTTTTACCGCCTTCTCCACATTGTCACTAGCCAAATAATTGTAATTTTTTGTATTTAGAGTTGTAATTGATAGTAATTGAATAAACATTGTAAGAAAGTATAAAATGGACGCATTTTGATTATAATTTATTTTGTATAAAACCCGCGGGGGAACTTACAAATGGTTATATTTACATAATTATTTTTTTGACTTCTAGGATCGGAACGCGGCCTTTACCGTGAAGATTCGGCGAAAAAGTCAGCGCGCTTGTCTTTTTGTCTAATACTCTATTCATTTATTTTCATCATTTTCTGTATAGCTACATACATACATTTTTTTATTATACAACATTAAGTATGCGTTCCAGCTCCAGTGTGTTGCCTAACGACAGATATAAAGCTAATAATAATATTATTAAATAATAATAAAGAATTCTGCGGACCCGCACTGCGATCCTTGTGACCGAATAAATTATAATTTTATTATCAAATATTAAGTTTTATGAAGAAAATTAAATTATTATAAAACTCAATACTATAGTTGTGATCACTTAATTTTATTAGGAATTGAGTCTGATCTAACTATATGATCACGCCGATTCTTTGCGGAGTAGCAAAGGTCCAACCGTAAAATTAAAGATACTGTAGCGACATTTCAATCATTTCTGATACCCTCTTTAGAGATACGTGGATAAACGCCTTGTGGTAGCGTAAATCGTCCCTTGCACGAGTAGTCGCGGGTTTGATCTCACACAGGGCAAATCTTTGTGTAACCCACAAATATTTGTTTCTGTGTTTATGTATGTGAATTTCATGTTTGTAAACGCACCCACGATACAGGAATATTCTATATCCTGAGATCTTATAAAATTCTGCAACCAATACAGAGAGCGTTAACCTTATATTTAATTGGCGTGTTTGTGTGAATGATGTACGCTGTTGGCCGCGAGGCCTTTACAGCTTCACTGGACTTAAAGGCGAGCGTGCAACCACTACGCTCTAGCCAGCCAGAAGGGCAAGGGGCGACATACTCGAGGGCGCCTCGAAGAGGCGCCCTCGGTTGGGACAGTCGCTGTAGGGGGACGGGTGCACTACTAAGTGCACCGGTCAACCGCCGGCTATGGGAGGGGATCTACTACTACGTCGTCGTCGTCGCCCGTATTCTGAGCGGAAAGAAGGGATTTCAAAGCATCGGGGGGGTCGGTGATAACATGTCGCGGCCGGCGGTGGCGTCAGGGGTCGGGGGGGAGATCGTAGTCGGCGGTGGCTACGATTAACGGATTCGCATGGGTAGATGCGTTCGCGAAGTGACGTGTTGACGCCTTTTTAATAAAGGCGCGAATAGGTTCGAGACCTAGATCGGAGTGGAGGTCGACGTTCCGTACGAACCAGGGGGCTCCGACGGCTTTACGGAGGAAGCGGTTTTAAACCACTTGGAGTTTATCGATGTGAGAGGGGGCCGAATGCCCGAACACAACACACGCATAAGTCATGATGGGTCGAACGCAAGTTTTGTAAACTGTCACCTTATTTCTAAGGGACATTTTACTCCGCTTGCAGATTAACGAATGGAGACGACCGAGCACAAATGATGCTCGGTGACGGACATGGTACTGTTTAGGGTGACCCCTAGATATTTGACCTCTTTGACCCATGGAATGGGTCGGTCGAACATGGTCACCTGGCCGAGATTACTTCTAAGGCGGCGCAGGGAGTGGCGCGGGGTGGCACCTCTGGAGAAGAACACCGCAGCGCTCTTATCCGGGTTTACCTCAATACGCCACTTCCTGAACCAATTCCCTAGGGAATTGGCGGATGCCTGAAGGTGTCTGGTAATGAAACCCTTATTCCTATGCGAGACGTAGAGAGCGGTATCATCCGCGAATAGGGCTAGATGCGCCTTACTCGAACGAGGAATGTCGTTCGTGTAAAGGCTAAACAGGAGCGGAGAGAGAACTGAGCCCTGTGGGACTCCAGCACTGATGGAGTGGGAAGTGGAGCGCGTCATTTCGACGCGATAACGGAAGGCGCGATTCGACAAGAAGTCTCGTAAGATGAGCACGAGTCTGTCCGGCACACCCAATTGGTAGAGCTTGTAGATCAAGCCGTTGTGCCAGACTTTGTCGAATGCCTTCGCGACATCTAGGAAGAGGGCGCCCGTGTAGACGGGTTTGGGTCTATTGAGACCGGACAGGATGTGCTCCGTGATGCGGTGCACTTGGTGGACGCAAGAGTGTTTGGCTCGAAAGCCGAACTGCTCGTCGATAAGGATACCCCTGGACGTTATGAAGTCTTTGAGCCGCGCCAGAAGTAGGCGCTCGTAGATCTTGGCCAGGGAGTTGAGGAGACTGATAGGGCGGTAGCTCGCGGGGAGATTGCGAGGTTTGCCGGGCTTGGGAATGCCTATGACGTCCGCCTCCTTCCACTTAGCGGGAAAGGTGCAGTTCGTCATGGCGACGTTCGGTATGGCCACTAAGAGGCAGATGAGTTGGGCCGGCAGGCATTTCAGAACGCGATTCAAAATGCCGTCAGAGCCGTTGAGGAGCTGTCCCGTCGCGCTCCGGTGGATCTACATGTGGAGAAACTGGAGCGCGAAAATGCGGATCTAAGATCGCAGCTGGCTGGCTTAGCTGGTAAGGTGCAAGGCTTAACGGAGGAGATCCAGCGCCTCCGAGGGGTGGGCTCACAAACTGGCGGATGCCAGATGGGGCCGCCGGCTCCTCAGCCGCCTGCTCCCCGATCGCCGATTCTGCGGAATTCTGTCTCCTCGGTGGGGGCACCGTTGGCTTCTTTTCGCGGATCGGAATTGGAGGCGGTCGGGGCGGTAGTCGAAGCGGCGGTGGAGTCTGCGACGGCGTCGATCATTCGCCAGGTTGGCAAGATGCTCGACGCCCGGCTCGCAGGAATCGAAGATCGACTCCTTCCGTCCGCTGATTGTCCTGGGGGACTTTAACGCCCACGCTAGGGCGTGGGGCAACCCCAGAGACAGTCCAAAGGGAGAGACGCTGCAAGAGTGGGCGGCGGGGCTGGACCTCCGGCTCGTGAATCGGCGGTTCGTGAGCACATGCGTGCGGTGGCAGGGGGAGTTAGTCGTCGACCTAACGTGGGCGACTCCCGCTGTCATTAGCATGCTGTCGGGGTGGCGCGTAGCGGAGGAGGTGGTCACACTATCCGACCACCGCCACATCTTTTTTGATGTGGCCCTCCGACCCCCCGACCGTCCCAGCCGCAGAGCAGGCAGCCCCCCGCGACGCTGGTCCCTCAAGCGGCTAGATCGAGATCTTCTCGTAGCCGCAGCCAGCGTCGCGGCGTGGCCGGAAAACGCCGATGAGGTTTGGCCCGATCCGGAAAGGGAGGCGACCTGGTTCCGGGACATGATGACGGCGCTATGTGACGTCGCTATGCCCCGGGCCAGCTGTCCCAAGCGAAAGGCGGTGTACTGGTGGTCGCAGCAGATAGCGCAGTTGCGCGAGGTCTGCTTGGGCGCGCGGCGCCGGTACACCCGAGCCCGACGAAGAAGGCGAGCCACCGAGGAGGAGAAGGCCAGAGCCTATGAGCCCTATCGAACGGCTACTAAGGCGCTCCAAATCGCTATTGCGAACGCCAGGTCTCGGTCCTGGAGCGAGCTCCTAGAGGGACTCGACAGGGATCCATGGGGGCGTGCCTGTAGGGTGGTGCTGGGCAAGCTTCGTCCCTGGGTGCCCCCCCTGACGGAAACCCTAGACCCTGGACTGCTGCGTCGGGTAATCGACGCACTTTTCCCGACGGTTCGGGGTAGTCCCTCAGTCCCCCCGGCCCTTTACACCGACGAGTTGGGGGTGACCGAACTGGAGCTTGGAGCTGGACCGAGCCATTAGCCGCTTGCGGGCTCGCAATACCGCGCCCGGCCCCGACGGTATACCGGGGCGGGCGTGGGTGATGGCTCTGGCCGCCCTGGGGGACAGGCTGAGGCGGCTGTTCAATAGCTTCCTCCGTTATGCCAAGTTCCCCACGGCCTGGAAGGAGGCTCGCCTGGTCCTCTTGAAGGAAGGCAGGACTGCAGACACACCCTCTGCGTACCGTCCCATATGCCTGCTAGACGAGGCCGGCAAGTTGTTCGAAAGGATTCTTGCCTCTCGTCTCGGTGGGCATCTGTCGCGTGTCGGTCCCGACCTGGCTGAAAGCCAATACGGCTTCCCAAAGGGGCGTTCCACGCTGGACGCGATACTTCGCGTCCGCTCCCTGTCGGCGCAGGCCGTGTCCCGGGGTGGGGTGGCGATGGCGATAAGTCTGGACATCGTCAACGCCTTTAATTCCCTGCCTTGGGGTCCGATCCTGGGGGCGCTGGAACATCATCGCGTCCCCACATACCTGCAGGCCGTGGTCAGGGACTACTTGCGTGACAGATACGTCCAGTACATCGGACAGGGCGGTACATTGCACCGGAGGGAAGTGTCTTGCGGGGTTCCGCAGGGGTCCGTGTTGGGCCCCCTCTTATGGAACCTCGTCTACGATGCTGTCCTGCGTGTCGATCTCCCCCCCCGGCGTCATTGTCGTATATTACGCTGACGACACACTAGTGTTGGCCGAGCTTGGGGCAGAGGTCGTCGTCGCCAAGATCCGCGAGTTGGGCCTGGAGATAGCGCCTCATAAGACCGAGGCGCACAAACAAACTGCCGAGGAGCAGGGAACCACCCGACTCGTGGGTTCGCGTTGGAGACTCGCCAGTCCGGGTGGGGAGGTACCTAAAGTACTTAGGCCTCACCCTGGACAGTCGCTGGGGCTTCAAGGAGCACTTCGAGTGCCTAGTCCCCCGGGTCGAAAGGGTAGTGGGTGCTATGCACAGACTGCTGCCCAACCTTGGGGGACCGTCGGAGGAGGTGCGCCGCCTCTACGGGGGGTCGTGCGATCGGTGGCCCTCTATGGGGCGCCCGTGTGGTCACACCGACTGTCGGACGTCCGGCGCAGCAGGATGAAGATCCAAAGCCTGCAGCGCAAGATGGCCATCCGCATCGCACGAGGATACCGTACCATATCCTTTGAGGCGGCAACACTCTTGACGCGCTTTCCGCCGCTCGACATTCTGGCGGACATGGACGCGAGGGTCTACGACCAGACTCGCGGCGTCCGCCAAAGCGGCGAGAGCGTGCCTGCGCTCGGAGAAGTGAGACGGCGCGCTCTAGAGGAGTGGCGCGCGAGGCTCAGTCAAGAGCACATCGCGCGCAAGCGCGTCGTCCAAACTATCCTGCCGTCCTTCGAAGCCTGGCACAAGCGGAGGAGAGGGCGAGTCACCTACAGACTTACTCAGATAATCACCGGTCACGGTTGCTTCGGTGATTATCTGAGGAAGATTGGACGCGAGGCGACGACGACCTGTCACCACTGCGGTGGGGACCAGGATTCCGCCCAGCACACGCTCGAAGAGTGCCCAGCGTGGGCCTCCGAGCGGCTGATCCTGGTCGACCGGATCGGACCGGACCTCTCCCTGCCGGCTGTAGTAGCGGCTATGCTGGCAGGGGAATCGGCGTGGGGGGCCGTATCCTCCTTCTGCGAGACCGTGATGTCCCAGGAGGAAGCCGAGCGGGATCGGGAGAGGGCCGATCCTGCTCGACGAAGGCGACGGCGCCGGGGCGGGGGCACGGGGTATCAGATCTGTCTGTGGCAGTCAATAGGCATCGACCAGTTGGACTTATTGATTGGTGCAACGCTTCAGGGCACATCTTCACATTTTTGCGACCTTCATCACCCAATGTGGAAGTTTGCATTTTACACTGCAACGCCAGAGCAATGGTCTTCAGTCTGGAACTACAATTAGCGTTTGCCTCCAGACAAGGCTTTCAAGGTCCGTCTGTGCCCACTGACGCGACCCCCGCCATTCGTTCAAGTCTGAAGTCTTTTATTCACCCTAAGTTGTTGCCAGTCAATCCTCTTATGACAGACTCCTTAGATATCTCGTAGGGGGCCATAGTGAACAACAAAAAATGTTATTACTGCCCCTACTATTGGGCATAGGCGTTCCCTTGCAGATCTGGATGAAATATTAGGTCTTACTCCACCACGCGAAACCAATACGGATTGGTGGAGACAAATTTGTGGCCATCTGCTCCTAAATCTTCTCAAGCCACTTAAAGGGCATCGGGTTAAATAATGGCAGCATTATTATTGAGTGACAGTCCGGAAATGTGGCTGAGGGAGTCTTTCGACATAGACTCCCTCAAAGAAAACTACTACAAATGGTCACCCATCTGTCAGATTAAGCCGAACGTGCTTAACTGGGTCATCGCTTTCTCTCATCTCGATTAATGGGAGAAGGCCTTTGCGCAACAGTATAGGCTGATTATTAAAGGCTAGAGACTAAAGATTGGGACCTACAGTCATACAAGAATCTTGTGGCCCGCGGCTGAAATCGAACGAACGCTAACATCAGGAAATGTCACTTCATGACAGTCGCAGAGTTGCCGTTCGTTATGAAATTCACCCAAGCTCTTTTTTATTTAGTAACCGTGCGGCCCCACCTGTGTAAGTATTTCCCTGGAAGTAGCAAAATTAAACCTAAATGATAACCCTAATTACACACCAACCCCTGTCAATGTAACCCACGGGCCAAAATATCCTTGTCGGTCTACATGCTGATTGCTAAAGGATCAAGATATGCAAATTTCCTTAAAAAATAAAACTCATCGTCTAGAGACTACTATTTTATTAGGAAAACACAATACATTATAGTTCATATTTATTTTAACAATCAAGAAAATATAGCGTCGCGTCAGAACGTACATTTTGTACTTTCAAGAATCATGCACGAAAACGTTATTATAAAATAATAATTAAAAAAACTTTCAACGTAACGTTTGCTAACTGATTTTTATGGTTTACAGCGAAACACTTAACTAACCTCCCAAACGTGTTATTTTTGTACCAGTCTAAAGACAATTCGCTTATATTTATTTATAATTAATATTTTTTAATTCTTACCTAGCAAGTTCAACACTATTGCGATTAGTCGCGTTTGCGATAATCGCAAAAAAAGATACTACTATCAATCGAGTCGCGAGTGCGCGCGTAATCTTGTCATAAACGGCGTTACGTTTTGTCTGTGCAAAATTCAACTTTACTTAATATTATAGGCGCCCTGTCCGCTCCCCTCGACAATAGCGTGAATGTAGTCCACAACTTATACTATACTTATTTCTAATGCTAAAAAAATAAGTTAATCTTTTCAATTTATCATTTATTTAATTCGACCGTGGACGTCAAACGTGGTCAAAAATACAATACATTTCAGCACCCGACTTTGAATAAGACAGTAATATTGTTGGCAAAGGGACAATATGATTTTGTGGGTCCGTGTTTACTTGTGGCGACTCTTTTTAGCATTATTTTTATAACCTTATTTTGCTATGAGGTGCTATAAATTGCGTAGGTCTCTTTCTCACGTCAAAGAAAAGTTACAAAAGTACTGCTACAGATTTTGGTATTGGTATAGATGGCCTATACAAACTGATTTAAGACATGGAAGGGATCGTAATTATTTTAACCACAATTTTGTGAACGGACAATCATAATTATTTCTTATGCGATTAACTTCAAAGCCCCCTCTATAATTTTCGAGACCTTATTGATTTTTAATAACCATATAACTATAGAGTTTGTAGCAAAGTCATTACTCCATGTAGAAATTTTAACAAACAGCCGATAGAATTAACTTAAGGGTGGAGGTGTCTGTAAGAAAAGAACTTGCTGGATTTCTGTACTCTCCGCCTACCCTGTTTTGATCTAAGCATTGCCGACACTATTTTCTTTTCTGGAGTCTTTATTTAACAGAAGTAGGATATAAAAAATAAATCGGATTCCTCTTATTCACAACTTGGGACTCAAAGATATGTCTAAACATAAATATATTTATATATTGCTATCTTTGCACAGATAAAACGCGATATAATTATATAAAAAAATGTATAACAAAACACGACACGCGCGAGACTGCGTGACAACCTTATTTTATATTCCGAGAAGAATATAATTAATACATTTATATATTCGAAGTTAAGTCCAAATATCTATAAGAATTGAAGAGTTGTTTTAACAATAAGATTTTGATAATACATTATTTATATTGTATTATACAGGAAAGTATAATAAAACCTGAACTAGGTGGAATATGAGGTACCGTGTCTAAGAAAAAAAGCTTATCCTAGTTTGGGTCCAATTCCTTGGTGGCAGAGATGGGTAAAATGTAATCTGAGTAATGGTCAACGATTACAATTACATTTTATAAAATATTTATCGATTTCGATTAAAGCAATGGGGCATTCAATTCCTTTATTGTGCGGGTTCCCACCGCCAAACTGGAGACCTTCATGAGCGAGGAGTTCTAGCCAAAGGGTGTCGTATTCCGAAGATTTCGGGGAAGACTGAAAGATGCCCCTGCACAGCGCAACATGTCGCCGTCAACACATGTATCTTAGTTTATAAGGTTTTATATTTTATATGTATGCTAGTCTGTAAGGTACTCTTATATATTCTATGGGCATGTAAGTTAAACAAAATTATTTTTGTTCATTTCGGAAAAAAAACACGAAATATCACAAGGGTTGTAGTCAGAGATGAGCAAAATGTAATCAGATCAATGATTAAAATTACATTTTGTAACACTTAATCATTATCATCATATTACATTTTAAATCTTCAGTCATGAATGAAGATTACAAAATGTAATCGTAATCATTAATCTGATTACAGTTTGCCCATCTCTGGTTGTAGTGAGCGATCACGTGTATTTATTTTATGTGTGCAGCGGCGTGTGACCTTGGTCATTAATGGACGACCCCATATAAAAGCGGACGATGATAAAGAAATACAGATATTATCAATATTTTGAGACAAAAGTCTTCATTGTAATTGTTGATCGAATTGAACTGTACCATCACTTAGTTCAGGTTCTGTGCACCTTACACTGGGCTCTTCGCTGTGACCAAACGCAGCGCGTAACGATGATTACATGAATTGATCGTGTATTCTCTATGCCCACAGATACGCAAAATGTAATCAGATTGATGATTACAATAACATTTTGTAATCTTCAACGATTATGCTTACATTTTTAATCTTCAATCATGATTGAACATTACAAAATGAAATCGTAATCATATTATGTTTTGCACATCTCTGTCTATGCCACTGGAGAAAACGGTCATTTCACCAAGTTATCGTGACGCGTCGCGTCACGTATTTCATTGCTCATAGCGAATAAGTGCAATGTTGCGAAATTTACTCACGAGTCTTAACAGTTATTGGATGATTACAATATATTTATTTGATGCAAATACCGAAAGCTAATAAGTCTATTTTCATTAGAATTATTTATTAATAATGCTTATTATATTATAAATGCGAAGTGTCTGTATTTGTTAATAGCACGAATTGATTGGAGACAGATCGACACGTCCACCGAACAAAGTCCTATAATCCAGTAATTATATTTGGTATAAACAACCTTATCGACGGGCACTAAAGTTGCAAATACCATTAACTTTGTTTGGCATATGTAACTTTGCTTTATGGGACCGTCGAGATTTGTTCAATGCCCGTGTGTGCACGCGAATTTATGCCCAATTTTGTCTCCGTTACAGTTGAAAATAACGTGAACATCAATATAAATATACTGTAACTAATTTTTATTTACATTATTGTATCAACTTCGAATATAACGAGCCTTTATTGGAAGGAATACTAAAGCGAGAAGCTTCATTTTATCCAATTGTCATTTATTTTTCTTTAGAAGTAGACTGATCGACAATTACACCCATATCTATAAACATTGTATTACTAAGTCTTAAGAATTTACTCGGCTGAGTAATTTCATACTTTGCTAAGAAAACTAACCTTTGACATTTTTTTACTTTTGACAAGTTCTCAACTGTAGAATAAAAATGAGTATACTAAGTATATACTTGAGTAAAAGTAACTTAGACAAGTTTATGGATACGGGTGTTAAAGTTGCATGTAAGTCTATGTTCGAATTTCACTATCTCCGAGTAGTCCTATCCGACGGTGATTCTAGCTAGTGTTATTGCCGAGTAACGCTAATTGAGAAGTAACTAACCGACCCTTTAATTTAGGGGGTGGTATTCCATAGGTCTGTCATAGCTTATCCATACTAGTCTAATATTATACAGCAAAGATTTGTTGTGTTTGTAATTGATAAACTTTTAAACTACTGAATCGATTTTAATGATTCTTTCACAGTTAGAAACCACCATTATCCGGAAGTAGGCATAGACGGTAGGTGGCGCTATTGTCCACCGGGTGCGAAGCTGCAGGAAAGTGCGTTTATAATAATAATATCAGTATAGAACAAGATAGGCAGACGTAGCCAAGAAGGATTAGCCTCCAAACATGACACGTCCGACAGAGCGAAGTGGAAGAGAAAAATTAGGAAGGTAGACCCCAGTATCAGATGGGAATAATAATTGCCAAGAAGAGAGAGGCTGTCCCACTGCTACGCAAAGACCTCTGTTAAATCGAGGTGAGAAAGATTAAGTCATACTCCACTACGCGAAGCCAGTGCGGTGGAGGCAGGCTTGTGGCCACCTGCTGGTGGAACATATCAAGCCGCCTGTAAGGCTATTTATAAAAAAAAACGTAGCCCCATATTAGGATTCTTGTCGTGGAATGCGTTTACAAACATGAAATTCAAATACACAAATACTTAGAATGCAACAAATATATCTGGACAGTGTTGGGCATTTTCAAGTGTAGGATCAATCAATCAAAATTCCATTTGCAATTAAATTAATTCCCTTAAGGTACTCTAGAACAACAATGGCTTTTGTACGTCAAACGCCTCAGTTTCTCCCGTGACCGTGGGTGCTGTTGGGCACTCGAAACGTCGGGAACTTAAAAATGAGCCGAGACCAAACTCGAAATATTTTAATTGTAACTTGTTCACAATTCCCTTTTGCCCAACACTTTTGTGTGTGTGTGACTGATCTACGCTGTTGGCCGCGGGGCCTTTACAGTTTCCCCGGACAAGAGGGCGAGCGTACAACCAGTACCATCGAGCCAGAAGGGCAAGGGGGCAACTAGTTCGCGGGCGCCTCAAGGAGGAACGGCCTCGGCTTAGGCAGTCGCTATGGGGGAGGGCGTATACTAGGTGTCTCTGCGTGGTGCTCTGCACCGGCCGGCGGGCAAGGGATTCTTCGAGCTCGCCGGCGAGGTCGGTGTCTGATCCTGTGTGCGGTATCTGTATTCGAAAGAAGGGATGTAAGGGCATCGGGAGGGTCGGTGAGAACGTGCCGCGGACGGCGGCATGTTCTCACCGAGCGGCTGATAGGACACTGTTTCTGGCTCACATAAAGGTTTGCCTTGTGGGAGATCGATTAAATGTGTATGAATTTCGTTTTTATAAGCGCACCCACGACACAGGAATAATTCCTAGTGTGGCGCTGTTTAAAAATAATAAATAAAATATATCTATCTATATAATCACGCCAGATCTCTTGCGGGGTAGGCAGACAGTACAGAGTTCCAACAGGTTCTTTACTTACATACCCCTCTGACTTCTTCCACTCATATAGTTCGTCTCATACACGCTCGCCGGTTACGGAGACTCTTGACTTGCCGTTCAGTTAAGATACAAATATATATCTGTAGTTAAAATGCAACATATCTCTTAAGATATTCCTTCCAAGGCTTAATAATTTCATATCATTGTAAAAATACTACACCTCAGTAAATAATACAATAATACAAAACATTCAGTACATATAAATGTTCTGCAGTTGGGACCTTCAAAATCTGATACTTTTTGTACAACAATCAAAAAAGTACCTTGATTGCGAGGGCTTTAGAGTTGCTTTTAGAATGACTCACTAGATACGTATTATATAGACAGAAAAAAAACAGCAATTAGCATTGGACATCAAATGATTGCTAAATTTATTTTCCATTTGATGAAATCACAATTTCATTTAAATATGACGGCTTAGTTCAATGGTTAAGAGCCTAACCAGCCGCCCACTGGATTGAGTAGACGTGGGTTCGAATCCCGCACGGGACAAATCTTTGTGTCTTCACAAGAACAATTCCTGGTGTGGGGATAAGTTTAAAAATCTGGTTATTGGCATCTGGTATGATGATAAATATAATTGTATTTAGCAAGTCTTTCTGCAAACCGCTCTTAGGGTACGTCTAAATTGGCAAATTCGAGGAATGCAAAGGGATAGTCAATGTCAGTCATTGCCCCGAAGGATTTATACAATAATAATATTATAATATTAGCCCTGTTAAGAAACTGTCCCACCGTTGGGCACGAGCCTCCTCTTAATCTGAGAGGGTTTAGGCCATAATCCACCACGCTGGCCCAGTGCGGGTTGGCGAACTTCACACACCTTTGAGAAACTCTCAGGCATGCAGGTTTCCTCACGATGTTTTCCTTCACCGTTAAAGCAGGTGATAGTTAATTTTTAAAACGCACATACATTTGAAAAGACTTGGCTCCCGACAAGGGAACTCCTGAAAGGTTAATGGCATACACATGAAAATTTTTAAACACATAGTTTTGATTGATGTATAATCTTCCTAAAAATTATTTTTAGAATATTAAATAATTAATAAATTTGTAAAATAAAAGATAATATTTTTAATGCATTAAATTAGTACTGTTCTTTAGATATTACTTATTGGAGTGTTCTTTTTTTCATTCTTTTATCAGTGAACAGTAGGCATTGGAAACATCATCTCAGCCCCGGATCTCGGGGGGCACCCGCTCCGGGCGGCAGTTACAAGGGGCGCCAAAATCCCGGGTATATAATTTCATGTCACACAAATGAAAAGTTATTAGGTAATAGATAATAAAGAGTACCAATTTATTAAAGGGTTCGTATACGTCCCATTTACGAAAAATGCCAACCATTATATATTTGTTAGTTTTTTTTTCAAGTAATTCATCTCAAACGATGCAAAGAGGGAAGCCTCTATCAAGTTTTTGCCCCGGTTCGAAATAATCGTAGATCCAGGGCTGCATCATCTGGTCTTCGCTCTACGACGACTAAAATTAGACCTTGAATAAATTATTTGAGTTTCATACAATATTTATCAATCTGTACCAACGAAATGTAATTCTGTTGGGTATAACCTGTTTATGTACTAAATAAAATAAATCAATCAATTTAAAATTAATCCCCCTAAGGTACAATAATAATGACTTTTGAACGCCTCAGTCCCTCCCATGACCATGAGTGCTGTAGCTCACATAGAAGTACACTTAAGATTAATCTATACTTAAGCACATCTATTGAGCTCGTTCTGCATCGTTCTCCCATACCCCCTGAATGCAATGTATACGAAAACAATTGTAAAACTCTGATTTTTAAAAAGAGTAACCGTGGCGTTTCTTGCCCTTCTTCTTAGCAGGAATGACGTTCCGAACGGGTAGTCGAGTCTTAATCAATCAATAATTTTCTCTTTTTGACTATTCATAAGTGCCTTTTGGTCTATATGAATAAAAATCTTGTGATTTTGATCACTCGAAGCGTAAACGAAAAAGCGATAAATCCGAAATATTTTAATTACTAATTTTTTCACAAACAATTTTACACATTCGTCGCGCATTAGCCAATTTAGACGCACCCTTCATCGATTGATACGTTGATGGGGTAAGGGTGATATTCTGAGGCCGGAAGAATGATCGGTGACCGAATGACGAGAACTTTAATAGATATGATTCGTTTTGAAATTCAATTATACAATATATTATTGTAATTTTAATTAATTATATGTATAACATTATACAATTTTTTTGTGTGCTTAATGATCGAAGTGGTATTTTGGATAGCTGACCATCATGTAAGGATGACCCTGGGCCATATATTAATAATACACAATAAGACAACTTATATTCCTTATGTGGTCAGAGTATTATAGTCACGAAGCTAATATAAAGAGGAGTAGACCTAAGCACTGTGCACTGTGTTTTTCAACTGGGCCTTGACGTCATCACGGTGGGCGCCGTTAACGTCAGCTGTCATTCTTAGCTACATGGCTAATACAGAAGTGGGCGGAGTGTAACGTACTCTTCACGCGCCGTGACACGCTTGATTCTATCTATCTATCTATGTATATCATCACACCAGATCCCTTGCGGGGTAGGCAGAGAGTACAGAGTTCCAACAGGTTCTTTCCTTACATACCTCTCTGGCTTCCTCCACTCTCATAGTTCGTCGCACACACGCTCGCCGTTTACGGAGTCTCTCTACTTGTCCTTCAGATAAGACTCGGTCACGCTTGATTGTATAGGGAAATCCAATAACGCCATCTCCTCTTTGTATTGGCTTCGTGATTACAGTACTTTTATAATACCAGATATCAATCAGCCGACAATATCACACGCTGAAATAACGTCATAACCCAAACGTCTTCTATTTAATTTTAAATAATTTCAACTTTATTATTCAATTCCGTTAGTTTTCGAAATAGGACCCATATTAAAAAACAATAGATTTCACCTAGTAGAAAGTCTCAATAAAGTAGCTTTGTTTGACTTATGACACTATTTTAGAAGTGCAATGTAATTGTTTGATCAATATTAATAAGAAAATACTCTTACACTGCAGACCAGACCAGAGGGCATACCATAATTTTAGCAGTATTATAGTAATCTTACTATGCTAAGAGACATATATATAGTCCATTTCAATCAAACTTTAAAACTTTTTCACTCAACATAAAAACGTCAATTTCGAAACATTTTTATTTCGATGTCTTCGGAAATACTGCCGCATTCATATTAAACTTATTATAGATTGCAATCACAACTAAATCATCTAAAAATGGTGATGGTTCCTCCACAAGGTTTTAAAGTTTATTTGGAATGGACTTTAATATTTTTCACTTAAGATGAGTACTGCGACAGCACTTAGTGTCAAAGGAAATTAAATTATAGAAACGGGTCATGCATCTTATTGTAATTTAAAACTTTGAATTTTTGCTGAATAATAATTTTATTATTAGCTAAAAGCCGTCAAGCTTAAATAGGACTGGGCCCGCCATATCTGTCGCATGAAAAATAACGAATGGGCCGAAATAATAACCGACTGGTCCCCACGAAATACAAAAAGGCAACGCGGTAGACTCAGGCGGCGATGGCGGGACGAACTGGGTAACTATTTGAAAGACTGGATATTCTTGGCACTATAAATAATAATAATATTAGCCCTGTTAAGAAACTGTCCCACCGTTGGGCACGGGCCTCCTCTCAAACTGAAAGGGTTTTGACCATAGTCCACCACGCTGGCCCAGTGCGGGTTGGCGAACTTCACACACCTTCGAGAAACTCTCAGGCATGCAGGTTTGATCACGATGTTTTCCTTCACCGTTAAAGCAAGTGATAATTATTTTTTAATACGCACATGCTTTCGAAAAGACAAAGGTGCGTGCCTGGGTTTGAACCCGAGACCTCTGACTTTGCAGTCCAACGGTTTAACCACCTTAATTCTTTTTCTTCTTGGCTTTAAATAAATTATAATTATTATTATTGAATAAAGTATAATTTGCTTTGACACTTAGAACAGTCACTATACCCGCCTTACATGAAAAATACTATACACGCGATCATTTTTCAAAGCTATGGTAACACCGGTCATAGTGAATTACGGCCCAGAGCGTATTTCTACTTCGGTTACACAAAATCACACAACACTGCACCCACTTATCAAATTATCCCACGAACGTAAAAACCGACACTAGAATGTACTGTCCCAAGGCTCACCTACCATCACGCGGTGGTTGTGAGCGGAGTGGGTGTAACTTCCACGGGTTTCGACTCAATTTTTTCCGGTTCTTCGGTGCCGTTGACTTGGTCTGTCTCCATATCGGTCTGGGTCTGGTCTGCATCTGTCTGCTGGTCCGGTCTGTCTTCTGGAGTCTTGGTTTCGGGTTCTGTGGCCTCCTGGCTAGAGGAGTCTGTGGTCTCCGCTTTTTCTTCGGGTTGAGGGCTTTGTGTAGTCTCCGTGTCTGGTTTTTCTTCGGTTTCCGGTTGTGTTTCGTTGTCCTTGTCATCTTTGCTAGCTGTTTCTTGTGGTTTGTCTGTGGATAATTTGTCTATTATATTACTGAAATCAGTCTCTGCCTACCCCGCAAAGGATCTGTGATGATATAGGTAAATAGATTATCAAACTGTAGTTAACTGTCTCGTTCGTCTAGTGGCGAATAATGCACGTTGCAATCACGAGATCCTGGGTTCAAATCATAGATCGGACAAATGCAGTTTTTCTATCTATAAACTCCCAGTATTAGTTCGGAGTCTGGAATTGTGCCCGATATATGGCAATAGGCTCGTCCCCTATTACATGGGACCTAATATTTGGCGAAAAGTGTATGTACTGCCACCCCTGCTTGGGGAATACAGGCGTGACGGTGTTCCTTGCTTTTTTTTAAGCAAAAGATTATGGTTTTAAGGTTCAGAATGCTACACCATCGCCTTTTACAATATCCACAGGAAGTAGGTAGGAATTATCGATAAAAACAAACGTACCAAGCGCCGCCGGAGGTATCTTATGATCTTAAAACTAAGGATTTAAGGTTCAAAATGCAATAACTCACCAGTATCGTCAACTTCCATGGGTGTTTCTTTCTTTTCGTCACCATTCACCTTCTGAAAGATTAACAGTTATTACCAATGAACGGTATACACTATTCAGCGCCTCCTATTATATAGGGACTTGTTTATTCGACGAAATTTAGGTGTAAACAGTACACCTATACCCCCGCGATAACCGTAATTGTGTTTTTTATTTCCTATATAAAATTCCAGCCGCCTCGTTGGTCTAGTGGTGTAGGGGTGATTATGGTATTTCTATCGAAAAATTTGCAATAGGTTTCACCGCGAAGCAAATATTAGGAGAAGATGACGTAATAAGATGTTCCTATACAGTTTAAACGTGGCACTGGGCGGGGTGACACAGGCCGAGAGGGACGTTACGCACAACCCACATTTGAATTTGCCATCTGGCGGAGGCTCGTAAAAACTAAACGGTTCGTCCATGTCAATGTTTCTTGTAAGTTCAATTATATTACGGTAGATGGCATCTTTAATATAGAAATATTCTAATAAATTATGAAAATAATACTCGTAAGTGAAAAGTGATATTATTTGTGTGATCAGAATGTCGATCCAATTAATTTTTGCATATTTAATACTTCAGTTTATTTTAAGGGTGTTATTTTTAGTAAGGTTAGGCGCTCGCAGCGCTGTGCGACCGCGGTGTTCTTACCGATCACCAAGGTTAAGCAGTGTTCGACTCGTTTGGCCCGAGATGGGTGACCGTTTGTGGCATTATCATATTCGAGCGTCTCCGTGCTTCGGAAGGCACGTAAAGCCGTTGGTCCGGGCTACCACTTAGTGTGGTAGTCGTTAAGCCGAGTTGGAAGCCTTAAAGGCGGCTTGATAAGTTCCAACAGCAGGTGGCCACAAACCTGTTTGCACCAATCCATACTGGGTCCGCGTGGTGGAGTATGACCTAATATCTCTCACCTCGATTTGTGAGAGAAGGCCTTTGCCCAGCAGTGGGCAGTATATAGGCTGATATTATTATTATATTTATTTTTAGTAAAAATAGATAATATTTAATAGCTATGCGAACTGGCGGGTAGTGTGAATGGAGCGAGTAGCAATGATAAACTGAGGTAAGCCATCGCTCTTAGCGATAAGACCGCCAATTGTACCTCCTTTGTATATATATATAAAAGAGTATTCTATCCTAAGCCACGCCTACCATGATGACGTCAAGGCTTTTAGGAATTCAAAACGCTCGCTGGCTTAGGTCATCTACTCTTTGTATTTGCTTTGTGGGTTCCACCTATGAATCGAGCTCTGGACATAGTGATCGCCAATTGCGCAGTGCACCACTAGACCAACGAAGCAGGCCTATTATATTATTTAACACTAGTTTCGGCCCGTGAATTCGTCCGCGTTGGCTTCAGACAGCAACTTAACATTTTCCGGGATAAAACTATCCTAAACCAGGTAATAAACTATCTGTGTGCCGAATTTCATCTAAATCCGTTAAGCCGTTTTTGCGTGATTGAGTAACAGACATCCCAACATACAAACTTTTACATTTATAATATTAGTAGGATATCAATATTATCACGACAGACTACTTTGCTGGGTAGGCAGAGCTCTATGTAGTAATCATGCTTAATATGTTACCTAACTTAGTATAAAATATTTGGGATGTTCAAGTATCACCATAAGAAAACTTGGTTCTTGCTAATAATGGGGTAAGTTGTCAACTATATTTCTGGGGAATTATAAAGAACGAAAATAAGTTAACTTTAGCGATAGACATTTAAAGAATTAAAACAGAAAAATGAATAATTTTTTGGAACGAAGTTCTTTTACGCGGCTTACAGTAGAGTGAGTGAACTGGCAGAAATCGTCACGTAAGGAAAAGGCGTTATGCGGTTGTATGTGTGCGTGCGAGTATCGAGATTCGAGCAGCAAGCATTGTGCGCGGTCAGGTTTATAACCTCAATTGTAAACCCGTGTAAATATTATAGAAAGTAATGTTTTATAATTTGTATTGTTGTATGTATTTTTGATATATGTAATTAATAATGCACAATTTGATAAGTAATTTGTAAGAAACGATTATTTTTATTGTGTACTTTAATAGAGACTTTACTTAAGTATTTTGATAGAGAGACAGAGAGTGAGTGAGAGACAGAGTGAGAGAGAGAGAGAGAGAGAGAGAGAGAGAGAGAGAGAGAGAGAGGGAGAGAGAGGGATAACGCGCGAGCGTTACCTATTGACTAACTTGAGGCAGTAACGTTGAGTTAAAGGTAACTTAACATTATAACCTCCAGTTACTTAATAGGTACCGCTAACCCTGATTCGGCCAGGTGGGCTTTATTAAATTTAATAATTATCTTATACCTAAGTAATACTTGAACACCACACTAGTTAAAACGTGCTTCCAATAATAAGAGCAAATTAATCTTAAAACTACTCGACACATACTCAAACTACAACAGAAATGGGACATCACAATAGACAAAACAAAATATAAAAAAAACGCACAACTAAATAACCATCACCATCGACATTTTCGTTTTTTAATCATTAAATTTAATGCCTTTGTCTCTGCCCTCACCTCTATATTACTCTTTGGTAAAATACAACCATAATGCACTTGTAAAAATATTCAATCATCAATATTTATGAGACGGAATCAAGAAAAAATAATGTTTTCGTTTACCGATAGATGGCGCCAACATCGAGTTTGTATTTTTTTTATTTAGATTTTTGGTTACCCATGGAGATTCTTGCCTTCTGCAGAGGAATGACATTCCGAAGTGGTGGTAGAGGCTTTCTTACTTTCCTGACGATTCATAAATACTATAATGGTTTACATCAGAGATTCCCAAAGTGGCTGACATAAACGAAACCTGATTTTGAGGGTCAACAAGGTCTAAAAATCGACCCCTATTAATTAACACAAGTTCTTATTTGAAACTTTCAAGATACTGTATAAGTTGTGTTACGTGAACCAACTTGTTATATGAATGCCTAATATTTTAGTAGGAAGTAGCATCGTTATACTTCACTCACTTAACCAACCGCAAAGTTCTTAAATTGGTAAGTATTGTGTATCAATAGAAAAAAAACTAGAGATAGGATTTCTAAAGTAATTTGGCTATGGGGGTCTCAGGTATCAGTACATTTTGGAAAAGGGGTCTCTTGCCCAAAATAGTTTGGGAATCCCTGGTTTACATGAACAAAAAATATTTCGATCCTGAGTCGCGGTGTTGAGATTTTCCTTAATTTCACCCTTGTAATATAAATTACACGCCAAAATGAAGGTCTTAATATGACGACTCGATTCGACAAATGGCCTCCCCGAAATACACTGTATTACTAAATTACAAGATTATTACTAATATACCTACCCCGCAAGGGATCTGGCGTGATTACGGACGATTTAGCGCAGTGGTTAAGAGCTTAAGCCGCTCCGCCCACTGTGTCTAATAGTCGCGGGTTCGATTCCCACACGGGACACATCTTTGTGTGATTCACAATTATTTGTTCCGGTCTGGATATTTGTGTATCTGAATTTACATGTTTGTAAACGCACCCACGACACAAGAATAAATCCTAGTGTGGGGCTACGTTTTTTAAACAAGAAAAAAGAAATATATTATATAGATAATTATTTGAAATATTGAGAACGTTGAGCTACTTCTGAACGCTAGGAAATTTAATACATTTTTACAAGTACAATATGCCTATCACATCTCAAAACTAAATAAATATTAAAAAAAAAATGTAAAAAAATATTGTCAAACAATAATGAACCTAATTTCTTCGTGCCTTTTTCCCGGCTTTCGATCGCGAAGAACTCGTCGACAACGCAGAGGGCGTGCGTTTTTTCTGTTTGACCTACAAGTAATTGCGGTCAAGTCGGTTAGATCAAAATAATATAGGAAGATACGTCGTTTAGTCTGTAGTAAGGAACTCAGATCTTGCCGGCGAGAAAAATCCTGCCGGTGCAGAGCACCACTCAGAGATACCTAGTACACGCCCTCCCCCATAGCGACTGCCCAAGCCGAGGCCGTTCCTCCTTGAGGCGCCCGCGAGCTAGTTGCCCGCTTGCCTTTCGACTACAGCGTAGTGGTTGCACGCTCACCTTCTTGCCCGGTGAAGCTGTAAAGGCCAGCCAACCAGCGTGCTCATTCACTCACTCATACACGCACGCTCGCACACACTTTAGGAATAAAACATATCACAATATAATAGTTACTTAACACTCGTTTTTACACAATTAAGATTTCCTGTAAAATTTAACATATGCAATCACTGTGAAAATAAATTAGAAGTAATTATTTCCATAGTTTAAGATCCCAGAACGGCCATATTTATGTGATCAAACTTAATTAATTCATTTTGTATAAGCCCTGCGGGGCCGCTTACAGATATTCAATTTACATTTTTTTTTCAGATATCACCGTCACGCCTATATTCCCCAGAGGGGGGGCAGAGGTGTACTGAGTACACCCACGTTTCGCCGACGATGTTAGGTCCCATGTAAAAGGGGGCAAATACATTTTTTTTAATCTATTTTAACTGCCTCGTTGGTCTAGTGGCAAAGCGCATCGCTTTGTGATCACGAGGTACTGGGTTCAAATCCTCGGTCGGACAAATGTAGTTTTTCTAACGAAAAATTCCCAGTACGAGTCCGGAGTCTGGAATTGTGCCCGGTACATGGCAATAGGCTCGCCCCCTATTACATGGGACCTAACATCGTCGGCGAAACGTGGGTGTACTTAGTACACCTCTGCCACCCCCTCTGGGGAATACAGGCGTGACGGTGTGTAATTTAACTACTAATCTACCATCGGACCGGAACGCGGCCTCCACTGAAAAGACCCAGCAAAGAAACTCAGCAGGCTAGTCCTTTTTTAATTTTCTTTCTCTTTTTTTTCAATAAGTCAATCAAGTCAAATCAATAAGTTGTCAATCATTTTATGTGGATACAATGTTTAGGTTACAATTAAATAGTTTACGATCTAGCTCCAGAGCGAAGCCGTACGAGATGAGACTAATGGTGTTATTTATAAACAGTGTCCAAAGAATTCCAGATGGACCAGCCCCCACAAGTAGCACCCCGTTCACGAGTATGACTACTGGAACAGTCATCACTCCCCTCAACCGTATTGGAGGGAAGACCCGCGCCAGACAGCCACACCAAGCCAAGACATTATAGTGAGCATGACCTTATGGAAGCTAGAGTATTCGTCTACAAAGGACAATGCTGTCTAATGTATAGCGCTCCATACCAAATTTTGAGTCAATGCGTCAAAACCAAATTGTTTGTGTTATTGAAAGAATTTTATGTATTTTCTATACTATTTAGTATTTTTAAGGTCTAATTCCTCAATTCGTAGTTATTATCGATCAAATATCATAAAGTTAGATTAAATAAAACTCGCAAAATCTTAACCTAACCGGGCTTTTTTCACTATATTATCAATGTTACTGTTGCTTAAGACCATTACAATGTCTGATGTGATTAGATTTTTCGTCCAATTTTTCATGCGAACGACACCATATCGCGATCTAATTCGATCTTAGCGCCATCTATCGCCGTTTGGGGTAAGTTTCTGGTATATGTTCGTGCTATGGGTATTAATTACAACTTTTTCGATTTCATATTCCCATCTTATATGAATCTACAAAGGTTTTTGGCGAGAAGTCGAAGAGTGATGTTGTCAATTTGTTTTAATTTCCAAAACCTGTGTTATTTCGACTAATAATGTGTAATGTTGGTGGAATATTAACCATTATGTGTTCTTATATGTGCATGAGTGAAGGTAATTGTAACAAAGTGATAAAACGTGCCTCTTCGACTTCCCTCAAAACGCCCGTTGCAATTGGTATGTAAAGTATCCACCACTTTACTATCCAGAGTGGGGTGCTTCATTAATTTCATTATCATCGTTGTCATCAAATTCATCGGGGAGTCGAATTAATTTAAATAAACACGATTATATATCTCACTAGACACTGGCAAAATACACTAATAATTAGTGTGAAGCCATAACATGAAGAAGAAGAAGAAGAATCTACAAAAAAATCTAATTTGATTTCAAAAATATGCGTAATAATATAAAATAATTTCGTCTTGACGCAATTGGTACCGTTCCGTGGCATTCTTCTTCGGCTTTCTAGCTTTCATAAAACCACGCAGATCTGGCCGTTCTGGATCTTAGTCTATATACCTCAAACTCAAGTTAAGAGCGAAACTATTTGATAATCATATTTTCTTTGCAAAAGTAATTAAAGTACACGGTATGATTCTTACCTGTGGCTTCGCGTCCTCAACGGGCGGTGTCTCTGTGGAGGAAACCTCTTCGTCTTGATTCCGCGGGTCTGGGGAACTGGCTCGGGCTGTGTCCTCCTGAGTATACAATATCAAAGTCAAAATATTTTATTTGTTTAGGCCAACAAGAGCGCTTACAAACATCAAAAATTATTACATTTTATCAACTACACTTCACACTGAGAAGATCCGGCGAGAAACTCAGCGGGCTAGTCTTTTAACTTAATTGGACTGGCCTTTCTGTTTACCATTCTTTTTTTACAAAATTGTATTTTAATAACAAAGTCTTTTACAAACTGTTTTAAGGAGTTGCCGAATGAGCTGCCAAAACCCAATCAGGTTTATCGTCGATATATTCCGAAATATAATATCCTTTACTCCATAGTCTAGTTTTAAGCCTTTTTAAACTTATTAATACTAACTTATTAATAGTAAAACGTAGCCGAGGACTATGATTTATTCATGTGTCGAGGGTGCGTTTATAAACATGAAAATTCATATACACAAACACCCAGACCGAAACCAATAATTGGTAACACAGTTAACGGGTCACACAACGATTTGTCTCGTGCGGGAATCGAACCCGCGACTATTAGACACAGCGGGCGGAGCGGCTTAAGCTCTTAACCACTGTGCTAAATCGTCCGTCGTATGTTTGCAAATAAACCTCTGATTCTGATGTATAATATATAAAGTGGTACACACCAACAGCAGCACGGCGTGTTGTCCGCCGGCCGACACGTGCAGCGGGCGCGCCGCCAGCGCCGGCCACACGGCGGGCGCGGGCTCGGCGGCGTCCGCGCCCGAGCCCGTGCCCAGCTGGCCTTCACTGCCCATGCCCCATGCTAGCACTTCACCTGTAGACAACACACGTTTGTACTGGACGCTACTGTTGCCATCGGTATATTATTTGTCCTACTAATATAACTACTTTGTGCCCGAGACTTCGTCCGCGTTAACTTCAGGCAGGACCCCTAACATTTATTCCAGGATAAAAAGTATCTTATATGTTAATCCAGGTAATAAACAAGGTGTGCCAAATTTCATCTAAATCTCTTCAGCCGTTTTTGCGTGATTGAGTAACAAACATCTTAATATACAAACCGTGTGTGTGTGTGTGTGTGTGTGTGTGTGTGTGTGTGTGTGAGTGAGTGATGTACACTGTTGGCCGCGAGGCCTTTACAGCTTCACCGGACTTAAGGGCGAGCGTGCAACCACTACGCTCGAGCCAGAAGGGCAAAGGGCGACATACTCGGGGGCGCCTTGACGAGGCGCCCTCGGTTGGGACAGTCGCTGTGGGGGCACGGGGTTAGTGTTGTCAGAAGGCTCGAGCTTCCGAGCCTTAAAGTCGTTGAGAGCTCGCGCATCCATAGAAAGCTTGAGCTTCGACTCGAGCTTTCTATAAAGAGCTCGATTCGAAGCTCGAGCGCCGGCTACAAGGCTCGAGCCGCGGCTCGAACCTCGAAGCTACAAGGCTCGGAAGTTCGAGCTTTAAACGAGCTCTGTTAACAAGGTTCACGGTAGTTACTTTGAAAAAGACTCTGCTCAGAGTTTAAGTTTAAAGTCGAGGGCCGTAAAGCAATAGTAATAGGTATGTAGAAAGGGTCAATCAATGTTCTCGTAATTTCTACCGATTTTAATGAGTCCGGGAATTAATAATTTCGAAATATGTTCGAAACAAGTAAAACGAAAACTTTAGGTATTCATAAAATACCACTAACACGGTGTTGTGGTGCTGGTCTAATGGACACGTCTTTTGTACAACATAGCCATGTTTGGGTTCGTTGGATTTATCTTTACGAGTACTATAGACCGAGATGGTGTTTAAGATCACATGATGGAGCTGGAAGATGGCCTTCAGAACTACCCAACGAGTCAACACAGCCCCATGGCGTGTGGGCTCGTTTGTGTTTTGGCAAGTGTTTAAGACCCAGACGATGTTCAGGGTCTGATGATGGAGCCGAAAAGTGATTAACGGAACTCCGCAACTACTCAACATAGCACCGTCGTGTTTGGACTCGATTAACTTGTCTTCGAAGTTTCGTAAATAAGAAGTTTCGACTGAGATGTTGTCCAGGGTCTGATGATGGAGCCAAAAAATAGCCAACGGAACTGCGCAACTACTCAACATAACCCCGTCGTGTTTGGGATCGTTTAACATGTCTTGATAAGAACTTTCGTATGAGATGATGTCCAGGGTCTGATGATGGAGCCGAAAAGTGGCCAACGGAACTCCGCAACTACTCAACATAGCCCTGTCGTCTTTGGAGTCGTTTAACTTGTCTTGATAAGAACTTTCGACTGAGATGATTTCCAGGGTCTGATGATGGAGCCAAAAAGTGGCCAACGGAACTCCGCAACTCTCAACATAGCCCCGTCGTGTTTGGGGTCGTTTAACTTGTCTTGATAAGAACTTTCGACTGAGATGATTTCCAGGGTCTGATGATGGAGCCGAAAAGTGGCCAACGGAACTCCGCAACTACTCAACATAGCTCTGTCGTGTTTGGGGTAGTTTAACGTGTCTTGATAAGAACTTTCGACTGAGATGATTTCCAGGGTCTCATGATGGAGCCGAAAAGTGGCCAACGGAACTTCGCAACTACTTGACAAAGCCAAAGCCCCGTCGTGTTTGGGGTCGTTTAACTTGTCTTGATAAGAACTTTCGACCGAGGTTATATCCAGGGTCTGATGCTAGAGCTGAAAAGTGGCCGGAAGAACACCGCAACTACTCGACATAGCCTCGTCGTGTTTGGGGTTGTTTAACTTGTCTTGATAAGAACTTTCGACTGAGATGATTTCCAGGGTCTGATGATGGAGCCGAAAAGTGGCCAACGGAACTTCGCAACTAATCGACATAGCCCCGTTGTGTTTGGGGTCATTATATTGACAAGTATTTTGGACCCAAATTATGTCCAAGGTCTGATGACAAACGTCACACGAAACACCATCGTATTAGGGCACACCTTATTTGTTTAAAATAAGAATATGAATATATAAAATAATTATAAAAAATAATACTGAACTAATAAATACGCACAAATAAAGATATTATTAGAGAATAATAATCAAAGTCTAAAACTAAATATTACGACATTAAATAAAGGTTAATAATCTTTTAAAAACCTTTTTTTATATACTATTGAACTGAAAATATTATTTCGTCTGTCTATTTACCTATATTATCACGCATCTCTTGCGGGGTAGGCAGAGAGTACAGAATTTCAACAGGTTTTTTTCCAAATAGTCTCCTCCCATTTAGTGTTTACAATATTTAGTTAAATATTATAGTTATAGAAGAACCCCAGCCTTGGTTGCTTATTAAAGTTCTTATAGCCAACTGGACTTTCTACAGTCATTAACACTCAAAGAAATCCTAGTTTTTACGTAAATACAAAAATTAATACATCCATCCTCACTGTCGTCTTTTTGTATGTTTCAAAAACCTAGATGTTTTTCGTATCCTTCATTTGCAGTACCTAATAAGATTTTTATTATCTAATACCTCCTTATTATACTGCAATTACATAGGTAACGCATGTGAGTGTAGGTAAGTAAGTCGCTACAAAACGGAGCCGCGCGGCGGCGGCGATGGCGTGCCCTTCCCTGCGCCCGCACACACTTCATCCCGCGGAATACGTCACTGAGACCACCAATATATATTACAGAGAAACAGATTCGAAAAGCGGGCGCGCGATGTATGTGCTTTACAACATGCGCAGCAATGTCTGTGACAAAGCAATACGGAGATTACAAATGTATTTCTCATTACGCACACATTTACATGCAAGTTTCATTGTTAATTAAGGTATAAAAGTATTTAAAAAAGGGTAAAAAAATTTAAACTTTGAAATTTGGTTTTTGTATGGAATTTGTGAAGCGATTATCAAATATTGCGTTATTTACTTACAATATATACTTATAACTCGTAACTAGTTAAACATTTACCTATGTTTTCAGTAATATTTATTTCCTCGTCAAATAGCCCTTTAGGAACAGGTAAATATAATAGACGGCCTTAGGGAGTTGTTTCTCTGTACACTATGCTGAGGCGCCGACCGGGTTGCCGGGTGCTCGCGCAAGGGTACCTACATTCGGCAACCAGTCGTATTTTAGTTGCGCGCCAATAACAACGCACACGCTCCTCATAGCACAGAGAGTAATATTTACTGATAATGCTAGGGAACAAAACCGACCAAGATATTGACATGTCTATTGAGACAATTGTAAGTCCCGGGTTTACTTCCAGTGAAGAATCTTTAGTAATATCAAAAAGACAGCGTTTAAGTTGGAAATGGGATAATTTTAAAACATCTTTTCACCGACAAGTACTTGTCAACACAAATGTAAAGAGTCGCAACACGTCGGAGTTATGTTGAGACTTGGTTTGTGCTGTTGGCCACCTGCCGGCTGCATCATCAGACCTTGGACATCCGTGTATACAAAACTCGTCAAGACAAATCTAATGAGCCCAATCACGGCGGGGCTATGTTGAGTACTTGGGTAGTTCTGTTGGCCACCCTCGGGCTCCATCATCAGACCCTGGACACCATCCGGGTGCAAAGTGCTCGTTTAAACAAATCCAACGAGCCCAAACACAGCGGGGTTATATTGAGTAGTTTGGTGGTTCCATTGGCCGCGTTTCGGTTTCATCATCAGACACTGTACACTATCTGGTTGTATAGTAGTTCTCAATACCAATCTAACGAGCCTTAACGCGAGGGGGTTATGTCATATAGTTCACATGCCCCTATGGCCACCTTCCGACTCCATCATCAGATCAGCTCCATTGTACCATATTATTGCATTGTTATTGGATTTACATATGTATGCCAAATTTCAGCTTAATCGGATTCCCGCATGTCCTTGAGAAATGGATCTCAAGATTTGAACCCGAAAGACAGTCAGATAGACATACGAACATTGCAAGTTAAATAAAAGCTTGTAAAAAATTAACATCCCCCGATAAAGGGTTTACGAGATATCGGGGTGTATTTTAGTCGTAACATTAACATTCTCTGCCTACCCCGCAACGTATTTGGCGTGGTGATAGATATAGATAAAAATATTCATTTAGTACAATATTTGGCTAATCGTATCAAAAATCAAAATAGCAGGTTGTATAATTAGTTCTTATTAGTATAGGCAAAATTGAAGGCTCAAGCTTCGACTCGAACCTTTAAGAGCCGAGTCCTAACGGCTCGCGAGCGTTTAAAGCTCGAGGTTTGTAAGCTCGAGCGTTAAGGGCTCCGGAGCCTTAAAGGCTCGAGCGTTGAACGCTCGCGAGCTTCGACTCGGGGTTCGAGCGCTCGACTCAGAGCTCATTTCTTACAACACTACACGGGGTGCACTACTAAGTACACCGGTCAACCGCCGGCTATGGGAGGGGATCTACGACTACGTCGTCGTCGTCTGTATTGTGAGCGGAAAGAATGGATGACAAAGCATCGCGGGGATCGGAGAGAACATGACGCGGCCGGCGGTGGCGGCAGGGGTCGGGGGGGAAATCGTAGTCGGCGGCGGCTACGATTAACGGATTCGCATGGGTAGATGCGTTCGCGAAGTGTCGTGTTGTCGCCTTTTTAATATAGCCGCGAATAAGTTCGAGACCTAGATCGGAGTGGAGATCGACATTCCGTACGAAGCAGGGGGCTCCTCCGGCTTTACGGAGGAATCGGTTTTGAACCACTTGGGAGTTTATCGATGTGAGAGGGGGCCGAATGCCCGAACACAACACACGCATAAGTCATGATAGGTCGAACGCAAGTTTTGTAAAGCGTCACCTTATTTCTAAGGGACATTTTACTCCGCTTACAGATTAACGAATGGAGACGACCGAGCACAAAGGATGCTCGGTGACAGACCCGCTTGATGTGCGGGCCGAAGGACATGGTACTTCACATTTATAATAGTAGGATTAGCTGGATTTAATAAACCTTCCTCTTGAATAACTCCGTTCATTGGTGAAAACCATATGAAAATCCGTTCAGTAGTCTTTGAGTTTATCACATTTAGACATACAGACAGACGTGGCGGTAGGACTTTGTTTTATAATATGTGGTGATGGACAGGCGTTTTCATAACACCCGGTTTACATACTGCCCTCTGCTAAGTGAAGTGAGAAAAGGTAAGTTGTATAATCGCACCACTTACGCTCTATTTCCCTTCCTACCCTATTACTGTCCGAAGCTCACTTCGTTTGCGGGAGTCAAAGGACTAACAGGCTATGCCCTCAGTGCGGCCGGTTTAAAAATCTTCTTTCAAATTATTAAGAAAAAATATTTTTGGAAATAAAATAGAGATAAAAATCTAGAGAAATTTGTATATAAAATACAAAAAAATGAGTATGACGCATCAGAAAAAGCATGAATAAGCTTATATGAAAATTTCTTTAGGAATATTTTTATGCGAACAATATAATTTCGGGGGAAAAAATCTGATGTCGGGAGTTTTCACAAACACAAGAGAAACACAGAACAATGCATGAAGTGCGAAAGGAGCATATGTTCTATACGGAAAGCAGCAACAGTGGCAGTATGTAAACAGGGTAAAACGTACAAAAATTTAGTATTTATATGCCGTCAAGCACCTTAAACACAATACAGAGTAAACAAATGAGTTGATATTGAGCGAAAGTTGTACTTTTTGTAAAGAACAAATATACATATTTGTTCTATTCACTCACCGGAGTCAGTAACAGCGAAGGAGTTGCTGGTACCGGCTGCTATGCTCACGCATTTCTTGTTTTGCAGCTTAGGGATTGGTTCCAGTACTTCTGCATCACCTGCTCGATCGCCCAGACCTAACCTGTCAACGTAATTTTAACGTTAGACCACTATGAATAATATTATGACAGCGCGTATGAGGCGAACTAGAGGATTTGTGTGTGTGTGTGTGTGTGAATGATCTACGTTGCTCGCCGCGGGGCCTTTACAGCTTCACCGGACAAGAGGGCGAGCGTGCAACCACTACGCTCGAGCCAGAAGGGCAAGGGGGCAACTAACTTGCGGGCGCCTCAAGAAGGAACGGCCTCGGATTGGGCAGTCGCTATTTGCGAATACTAGGTGTCTCGAACTAGGAGGTGAGAGAGTTATGTAAAGTAAGATCCAGTTGGAACTATTATCCACTCCGGCAAGGATCTGGCATGATGGTTTAGATATAGTATCACATATCTGAGTCTTCCTAACAAAGAATTGAGAATATTTTAAATCTTTATATTTTAAAAAACGTAGCTCCCTACTATGAATTAACCCTGCATCATGCGTGCGTTTACAAACATGAAATTCACATGTACAAACATTCAGACTGAATCAAACATTTGTGGATCCCACAAAGATTTGCCCCGTGCTGACATCGAACTTGCGACCATTCGATCCAGTGGGCGGAAAGTCAAGAAAAGAAGGTTCTATGAGCTGAACTTTATGTAAGTATGTGTTAATTGCCATTTTTCCTCTTTCGCAGGAGAAAAATGTTTGAAAGATTTTAAGTATCGTTCCCACATACCTCAGTCCTTTAAGAAGGAGTTCTGAGGAATCTGGGAGCTAACTAACTATGCGTTCCTCGCGTCGCTACGGCCATGAATATGGCTCTTTTACGAGTCAAAATTACCCCTCTTCTGGTTTCTGTCGACATAGTAAGGGATTCCTAGATCACCATAGGGTGGCTCTCTGTGGTAGTTACCTGCCGTACTCGCAGCGGCCGATGCTGTACACCTGGCCGGCGGAGTCCAGCGCCAGGGAGTGGTGTTGCCCGGCGGCTACTGCCCGCCAGCTGCTGTGCGCGCGGCTGAAGGCGTCGCACTCCGTCGGGGAGAATATAGCTGTTTTGCGCTTTTCGCCTGTTATACCTGTACCATAAAGCAAGAGAAATTAATAGATTGTCAATAGACATAGAACGTAGTGGCGAGTGAAATTATGCCATAACAAGCTGCTCGGTCAATATAACATAATATCATGAGTGTAATAAAGAAACGTTCAAGAATATATCATCATTTCATTAGAATTCATTGAGATACAATTTCATTACTGTCATTAAACATGGGTTATTTCACAGGTAATTACTTTTAACACGCTAAGTTAATGCTAAGTAGTTTCACACTTGCAAATACTATGCTAAAAGTGTCCGTAAAGAAAGATCCTGTTGGAACTCTGTACTCTCTGTCTCCCCCGCAGAGGACCTGGCGCGATGATAAAAGAGTGGGGAGGCTAGCCAAAACACCTAAGCCAGCACGAACAAAATTTAATTAAATTAAATTAATATTATAATTTCATTAATATGCCATAGCATTATAAGGGTTGTCATAGATGAAAACATGCTACTGTAGTCTATTCCAATCAAACTTTAAAACTTTGTAAACAAACCGTCACCATTTTTAGATGTTTTAGTTGTGATTGCAATCTACAACAAGTGCAATATGAAGGGTATTTCTGAAGATATCGAAATGAAAATGTAGTTAGCAAGAAATCGACGTTTTTATGTTGAGTGAAAAAAGATTTTGAGTTTTATTGGAATAGACTGCAGAGAGTCTGTAAGGAAAGATCCTGCTGGAACTTGGTACTCATTGCCTACCCCACAGAGGTCTGGTTAATAGTATAGATGAAAACTATATGGGTATCGGGGAAGACCTAGACTTATCTTACCATGACCAAATAGACCGAGTCTTATCTGAAGGACCAGTCAAGAGTTTCTGTAACCGGCGAGCGTGTATGAGACGAACTATGCGAGTGGAGGAAGCCAGAGAGGTATATAATATCAGCCTATACTGCCCACTGCTGGGCAAAGGCCTTCTCTAACAAATCGAGGTGAGAGAGATTAGGTCATACTCCACCACGCGGACCCAGTGCGGATTGGTGGAGGCAGGTTTGTGGCCACCTGCTGTTGGAAATTATTAAGCCGCCTTTAAGGCTTCCAACGCGGCTTAACGACTACCACATTAAGTGGTAACCGGGACCAACGGCTTAACGCGCCTTCAGAGGCGCTCGAATATAAAAATGCCACAAACGGTCACCCATCTCAGGCCGACCGAGTCGAACGCTGCTTAACCTTGGTGATCGGTAAGAACACCGCGGTCGTGCAGCGCTACGAGCACCTCGTACAGAGAGGTATGTAAGCAAAGAACCTGTTGGAACTCTGTACTCTCTGCCTACCCCGCAAGGGATAGATAGATAGGAAACTCACCAAGTTGTCCATAGTTATTGAGTCCCCAAGCAAACATCTTGTCATTATTCGCGTCAAGCACGAAAGTGGCATGATAACCCGCCCACACCCGCGACGCGCCCGCCTTCAGTGTCACTTTGGACGGCACTAGCAGGGCACCTGTAGGACAGAAATAAAGGTAAAGATCGTCACGCCTATATTTGCCGGCGGTAGCATAGGTGACGTGCCTCGTTGGTCTGGTGGTAAAGCGCATCGCTTTGTGATCACGAGGTCCTGGGTTCAAATTCTAGGGCGGAACAATGTAGTTTTTCTAGCGAAATATTCCCAGTATGAGTCCGGAGTCTGGAATTGTGCCCGTTATATGGCAATAGGCTCGCCCCCTATTACATGGGACCTAACATCGTCGGCGACACGTGGGTGTACTCAGTACACCTCTGCCACGCCCTCTGGGGAATATAGGCGTGACGGTAGCAGAGGTGTACCGTGTAAACTCACAATTAGATGTTAGGTCTCAATGTAATAAGGGGCGGATAACGATGAAATTATGAGCGAGTTGTTTAAATAGCAAGATGCCTAAGAAGACAGCATACTTAAATGCAATATCTATGAAGCGAAATGCCTTGCTGGTAGAATGGCCGTCAAACAAGTTACCTAAATAGTAAATGCCTACAAAACAGACTGCTGTAGAGTGTAGTACCACCTTCAGATAATTATTATATGCTTTGCTTTTATTGAAAAACGTAGCCCCACACTAGGATTTATTCCTGTGTCGTGGGTGCGTTTACGAACATGAAAATTCACATTCACAAATACCCAGACCGGAAAAAATAATTGTGCGTCACACAAAGATTTGCCCCGAGCGGGAATCGAACCCGCGACTAATAGACACAGTGGGATGAGCGGCTTAAGCTCCTAACCAATGCGCTGAATCGTGAATAAATATGAATTAGATCATAAGATTAGTTAAGGAGCAGTTTGTATAGGGAAGTAAGTGAATAAACATTATATCGAAGCTTTGATTTTACTATGTCGACATTACACTGCCTAATGCCCACTTCCACGAACCAGAGTTAGCGTAACTAACGTTTATTGAGTAGCTCGAGGTTATAACGTTACATGTAACGTATAATAATAATAGCCCTGTTAGAAACTGTCCCACCGTTGGGCACGAGCCTCCTCACAAACTGAGCGGGTTTAGGCCATAGTCCACCACGCTGGCCCAGTGCGGGTTGGCGAACTTCACACACCTTCGAGAAACTCTCAGGCATGCAGGTTTGATCACGATGTTTTCCTTCACCGTTAAAGCAGATATTTAATTTTTAATACGCACATGCTTTCGAAAAGACAGAGGTGCGTCTGGGTTTGAACCCAAGACCTCTGGACTTTGCAGTCCAACGCTCTAACCATTAGGCTATCACTGCTTTTACAACCGTAACGTATATGTTACGATTTAACGAAAATTGCCTTCAACTTAACGTTATAACTTCGAGTGAGTCATTAGGTAACGCTAAACATGGGCAAGTAGCTAAATATCTGTGACGCAAATTGCCGTTATAGAAGAATGCCTAATGCCTACTAATGATATAATTACGCCACGTAACATAATGTTATTTAAATAAATGCTATTTTATGATATAGCATGTTTTGATATCCTACGCGAAAGTAGCCTGTTGTACGAGGCATGCCTTTTAAGTTTTGTCGTTTGAAGAAAAAAACACAACTAGAACCTTATAGTACTTTTTATTGTTTTTCAAAGTATTCACCACGTAGCTTAATACACTTTTCCTTTCGCTCAAACCAGTTATTATAACATTTATTCCACTCTAAAGTGGGGGTGTTCAAAATGGCTGACTTGAAAGCGTCGACTGCTTCTTCACCGGACTGGAACCTTTGACCACGAAGACTTTTCTTAATTTTAGGAAATGTAAAGAAATCGTTAGGGCTTAGGTCAGGACTGTATGGAGGATGGTCAAGAATTTCTACTTTTTCCTGCTTCAAATACTCAATCGTTTGACGAGCGCTGTGTGAGCTTGCGTTGTCGTGGTGCAGGATTATGCGTCGCTTTGAGTTAGATTTTCGAAGTTCGGCGATGACTTGTGGTAATCAAACCGTGGTATACCACTCTGCGTTAAACGTTCTACGATCTTCAAGTGCAATAGTCGCAACATGGCCGGTTTTTCCAACGAACGTGGCCACCATCTTCTTTGAAGTGCTTCGAGAACGAACAACTTTAGTCGGCTTTGGCTCGTCTTGAAAGACCCAGATTGTAGATTGTTGTTTGGAATCAGGATCGTAGGCATAGATCCAAGATTCGTCACCACTGATGATGTCGTAGACGTGATTTGACTCTCCTCGGTTGAACCTTTGCAGAGTTTTCTTACACCATCTGACGCGGGCCGCCTTGTGATCGTTGGAAAGCAGATGCGGTATCCAACGGCAAACTAGCTTTCTCACACCAAGCGCTTCACGCAAGATCTTCTGAATGGTTGTCCCTGAGATGCCTAATAGAGCCTCTATCTCTCGATACGTCACATGACGATCTTCGAGAATTAGTTGTCTCACAGCAATGAGTTGTTCTATGTTATCTTCAGTGAAGGTGGATTTTGGGCGTCCTTCGCGAGATTTGTCACTAACACTAGTATGTCCACGCTGGAATTCTAAATACCAGCGTTAAACAGTCCGCAGACATGGGGCTTCATCACTGAACACAGATGTTAGCTCTTCAAAACACTGAAGCCGTGTCAGGCCTCTTCTAAAGTTGTAGAAAATGATTGCACGAACATTTTCCTTAGAAAGATTCATTTTCGTACGTAACCTGACAGATTCCAATCGACGCTGTGACTAAACAATAGCATTAATCCTAATACTTTCAACTGTTTTGAGATTCAAAATTTAAACACATTCGAATATAGAACAGTTCCAAATTCAAAATTGCCGGGAAATATGGAAACGATAGAACTTAAAGGCATGCCTCGTATTTGTATTGTTACGACTTCAATACACCCCGATATCACGTAAACCCCTTAACGGGGAATGTTGATTTTAAAATGCATTACACACACTTAGGTCCCCTAGCGATGTGTCTAGAAAGATCTAGAATCCGCGCTTAAGTGCTGAAACGTCTAGTGGGTTCTTCCCTTTAATTATGGCCGGCGCGCGTACCTATTTATTCACGTACAAATATGTATGTAATAATAATACCGTTATGTGGGCCGCGCCGGCTATTGTTCGATGCACTTCTATCGATGTACTAAGAGGGTTCGCGTCCGTTCTAGAACTTTCATACGACTGTAAAAGGAACACATAGCGCGGGGACGGACACAGTCTCTTCTCGGAAGCGATAGTGATCAAATCGGAGAACAAGCGATCTAATTGATATACATCGGCGACTTTAACAACGATATACGAATACTACGAGTGACTCAGCGACTTGGAAGCAGTATTTGGGTACTATCGAGAGTAGTACTAGTGTGTGTTAAGTCCTTGTGTGTTCGACGTACTGTTTTGTGTGTACAGCGCCTAATAAAATACTTCACACGTTATTCGGCATTTAATTACCACTCTACGCAACAGTACGTAACTTAACGTGTCGTTGGTGAGCATTTGTCAAGCTCTTGGTTGGAGATTGAAGACTGTCGGCCAGTTTCTCACCTGGTCTCTAGAGACTATCGTACTTAGTAGTCATGACGTATTTTAGGCATCCTGCATATAGTTAGTCATGATGCATTTTAGATGATCTACGTTTTAGGTTTTCCGCTTTAAAGTCAACTCGCTTATAACCGGTAAAAAGGAAGGAAGATACTTACTGAATCCTTGTCTGGCGTCCCTGGAAGCGGATCTCTGAGACAGCCGACCCAGCTGTCCTTGTTCACCGCATCCCATTGTGTATACAGAACCAGACACCTGGAGCAAAGACATATCTACATCTCAAATATTTCCTTTTTTGGATTCCTGGTAAAATAATTAAGTTTCTATATCTCTATTATTGCTGGGGCACTTATAGTTTTTCCTTCTAAACAGTGATATAATTATAATAGGTACAATCTTATTTCAAGTTTGTTGAATGAACAAGTCGTATTCTATCGATCGGATATGTTGAAATCATACAAGTATTTTTTCATTGATGTTGTTTGGTTCTAGGGCAAATCATGTATAGGCGCAAAACAATGTCCCTTCAAATGGAATTTAATCAGCCCCCCTAAGGTACTCCGGAATAACAAAGACTTTTGGACGTCAAACCTCGGAGTTCCTCCCGCGTCCATGGGTACTGGAAAACACTAACTTAAAATTTAAAAATCAAAAATTAACCGCGATAAAATCCGAAATATTTTGCTTGTAATTTAATGTTTCCACAATTAATGATTGCCAAATTCCGCGGCTGATGCATTAACTGGACCAATAGGAAGAAAAAGTTAAATTGGTCCGATCAATTGCGTGTGTGTGAATGATCTACGCTGCTGGCCGCGGGGCCTTTACAGCTCCACCGGACAAGAGGGCGAGCATGCAACCACTACGCTCGAGCCAGAAGGGCAAGGGGGCAACTAGCTCAAGGGCGCCTCGAGGAGGAACGGCCTCGGCTTGGGCAGTCGCTATGGGGGAGGGCGTATACTAGGTGTCTCGCCGTGGGGGTCTGCACCGGCCGACAGGCACCGAGCAATTGCACTATGCAGTCGTGCAAAGCGTTCACAGGGGAAATAATACCTTTGAACAGGTTACTTGCATTCACAGGGGAAGGTAATTAAAAAATATTTTTAAAATCAAGCTTTTATACTGTTAATGGCACAATTCAAAACGGCCACACAAAATTGAACGTATATACGACATTTCGTGACTATGTGTTGTCCGTTGAGGAATTCAATTTTCTTGCTTACCATAAGAATGCATTGCCATCGGAACTGAACCGACATGTCAAATTTGAACTCTGGAGAATAAGTAGAAACTCAAACTCAAATAATTAATTTTGTAAAAGCCCTGTGGGGCGCTTACAAATAGTCAACTAACATTTTTTTTTTAAATCTAATTTATCGGCGAAGAAACTTAGGGGCTTGTCTTTTTTATTTTTCTCTTTTTAGTGGAAGTGGTTCTCATTCAGCTTGTCCAAAACAAGCATTGCAAGTTAAATAAAAGTTTCTGCAAAAGCCCAGGAACATAAGATATACTTACGGAGAGTATGACGAGGTGGTCCCCGCCAGAAGCGATCCCCACAGCAGTCTCGCCCACGTCCACTCGCACGGGCTCGCGGCACGACTTGCCCTCGCGCCCGCTCACCACCAGCCCCATGCTGCCGTGCGAGTCCTGCAGGCAACACAGCATTTACATTTAGCCCACTCGCTTGGTATTAACATAAAAACAGAGTTGTTTTATATAAGAACCTGCCTGGTCTAGTGGCAAAGCGCATCGCTTTGTGATCACGAGGTCCTGGGTTCAAAGCCTAGGTCAGACAAGTGTATTTTTTCTACCGAAAACTTCCCAGTATGAGTCCGGAGTCTGGAATTGTGACCGGTATATGGCAATAGGCTCGCCCCCTATTACATGGGACCTAACATCGTCGGCGAAACTCAGTACACCTCTGCCACCCCCTCTGGGGAATATAGGCGTGACGGTGTTTTATATAAGGAGTAGTTGTTTGAAGCGTAGCTATACTGGTGATACTGAACATAAAGTCGCGTTCGCGAAATATAGAGTTGTCGCCTTTTTAATAAAGGCGCGAATAGGTTCGAGACCGAGATCGGAATGGATCACCATTCCGAATTACGGAATGTCGATCACGACATTCCGTATGAGCCACGGGGCTCCGACGGCTTTACGGAGGAAAAGAACCGTGCGGCGGGCCCGAACACCTCTCAAGCGTACTTCATGATGGGCCGTATACGAGTTTTGTAAATTGTCACCTTATTCCTAAGAGACATTTTACTCCGCTTGCAGATCATCGGGTAAAGACGACCGAGCACAAAGGTTCTGTCATTCTATGATTCATAATCTGGTACGAATAATAATGCCAGTGGCCCATCGATAGCACGAAATGAATACGAATACCTACCCTGAAAGCACCCCATGCGTAAACATCTCCGTTTTCCAGAAGGGCGGCCGAGTGGGAGTCCCCGGCTGACACGGCGACTGCAGGTGCTGGCAAAGACACCTGCTTGGGAGTACCTTCGTCGGCCTCGCCAGAAGTAGCCCGCCCTAGAGCTCCCTCGTCGTTGCAACCGAATGTCCATACCTGCAGACAAATTCATTTATCATCTCTATTATCGCCAGATCCCTTACGGGGTAGGCACATTGTAAAAATTTAGTAATCTATACTTTTCCCATAATATTAGCTCTGTTAAGAAACTGTCTCACCATTGGGTACGGGCCTCCTCTCAAACTGAGAGCGTTTAGGCCATAGTCCACCATGCTAGGGATGGGTCTGCTTTTTCAGTAAGCACTGATAGCCTAGTGGTTAGACCGGTGAACTGCAAAGTCAGAGGTTTTGGATTCAAACCCAAGCACATGCCTCTCTTTTATTATTATTAAAAATTAATTATTACTTGCTTTAACGGTGAAGGAAAACATCGTGATGAAACCTGCATGCTGAAAGTTTCTCGAAGGTGTGTGACGTTAGTCAACCCGCACTGGGCCAGCGTGGCGGACTATGGCCTAAGCCCTCTCAGTTTGAGAGGAGGCCCGTGCCCAACAGTGGGAGTTTCTTAACAGGGCTAATATTACATGCACAAAAATAACCGACGTACACAGTATTTGTAGGAATAGTATGTCGGTAAGTATATTACTGCCTCGTTAGTCTAGTGGCGAATAATGCGCGTTGCGATCACGAGGTCCTGGGTTCTACTGTACGAATATTTCTATCAAAAAAATCCTAGTATCAGTTCAGAGTTTGGAATTACGCCCGGTATATGGCCGCCCGGTATAGGTCCCATATAATATGGGGGCGAACCCTACCATATTATATGGGACCTAGCATCGTCATCTACACACAGTACAACTCTGCTACCCCCACTTGGGGTTTAATACTGAATATGAAGCCGTAAAAAACACCTAAAATTTGTTATTTCAAGGTTATAGAAGCCTTTATGACTTCCTACGAAACGTAAGGGAAAAGTTTTTTACAATAACAGGCTTAGAATTCTAACTTCAGATTCTTTATTAGAGCTTTTTGATCCTTATAAGAAATAGGATCCATTGACATTAAAAAGCTTTTTGTGTAAATTGCCAATTTTCTTACTGACCGTACATTTTTTTTTAAATCTGTGAATGCAATTCATGTTTCAAAAAGTTAAGGATAGTCTACTCGGACTGGTAACTGCCGTCACTGACAAGTCCACAAAATTCAATCTGTAGATGGCTTTGAGTACAAATACATATAACGATAGATGGCGCTAAAGACGAATAAATATAAAGATAGATGGCGCTAAAGACGAATAAATATAACGATAGATGGCGTCAAAATAAATATAACGGTAGATGGCGTCAAAATAAATAAAACGGGTAGATGGCGTAAAGACAAATCTAACGGTAGATGGCGCTGAAGACATTTGTAATATAAGACATTATGATTTATTCTGCATAGTCCCTACATTGCCACGGACAAACTGACGTTTAGTGTTGTCAATATAATATAATAAATACCACAATTTCCTTTTTTGTCGATAATAGAAATAATATAAAGAAAATCTTCAACAACCAAAACTTCTTTTTATATAGTTTTTGATGTTAAGACAGAAAAAACCCGTCTAGATTTTATTTTATATTAAAAAAATCTTAAGTAAAATCTGTATTTTTATCCAAAATAACTTAAATTTGCTATAAAAAATTATTGTTTAAATGCACATTGAGTAAAATTCAACCTTGATTTAATAAACACAATGAATATTTTTCAATACGTTTACGTTTTGACATTTGCACCTGTCAAGATGTCCCTGGATTTGTAAAAACGCTTATAGTTACCTTGCCGTTAGAGTCAAGAGCTATAGTGTGCATGCCTCCCGCATAAACATCAACTATTTTGTCACCCAATGCTGTCACTTGCTTGAATCTGAAACAAACAAAACAATCAGAAACCTATGGGAACTAAGGTTGTTGCCCCAGGCTACACTTTTGTAGCCAAGTTGAATTAAACCAGTCGTCATACAGAACGGAAAACGATTAACATACCAAAGTTTGTTAATAAATGTAATGTAAAATTTGGTAATTAGATACATGACTCCGTTATAAATAACACAGCATAACACTGGCTTCTTAAAAACCAGCGTTGGTCTTCCGTTGGGCCTTTAAAGGTCACATGGTCAGGTTCAACAAGGCGATATTGATTGCAGAAAAATAATAGTTATGAAAAGTTTTGGAAAAGTTTGATAGATGGTTTGAACGATAAATGTTTACCCAAGATGTGCTCGAACCAAACTGAGCATGGTGAAGTGTGAGGAATATTATTTATAATAATTACACAGACACACCGTCACGCCTATATTCCCCAGCGGGGGTGGCAGACGTATACTAAGTACACCCACGTTTCGCCGACGATGTTGGCCCCATGTAAGTAAAGGTGAGCCTATTGCCATATACCGGGCACAATTCCAGACTGGACTCGTACTGGGAAGGTTTTCGTTAGAAAAACTACACTTGTCTGACCTGGGATTTGAACCCAGGACCTCGTGATCACAAAGCGATGCGCCTTGCCACTAGACCAACGATATTAATTACTAACTTAAAAGCATTCGTAAGTCGTAAATCGTAGTAGATCGTTCAATTTCGGCTCATTTTAGCCGAAGCCGAAGTTTCGGTCGGACACTAAAATCAGTTCAGTAATTTCAGAGCATATCCACTACAAACAAACAAGGAAAGATTTGTTTTTTCCTCTTTATAACATTAGTATAGAAAGATAGATTTTACCATCATAATAATGTATTATAGAAACTCTAACCACCTTCCCACATCCATACACGCACTTGCACACAGGAAGGACCCTAACCTACACTCTACAAATATAGTTGAGTTAAATCATGTACCTAAATTGTTGTATGGCAGCGAGAGCCAAGTATGTAAAAAGGAGAATGAAAGTAGGATAAATGCGGTGGAAATTTAAGCTCTGCGGAAGATGTGCGGAGTGAACCTAATCGACCGTATTTGCAACAGCGTAGTAAGAAAGCGCCACTATCCGACAGTACACCAATACTATCTTTCATACCTACTGAAAGATAGTATTGGTGTAAAGATGAGAAAGGGTATGCTCCGTTGGTTCGGGCATATAGAAAGGATGCCAGAAGAAAGAATGACAAAACAGATATACAATGCGAAAGTGGAAGGATGTAGGTGCCGGGGAAGACCTAGACTATCTTACCATGACCAAATAGACCGTGTCTTATCTGAAGGTCAAGTCAAAAGTCTCTGTAACCGACGAGCATGTATGAGACGAACTATGAGAGTGGAGGAAGCCAGAGAGGTATGTAAGGAAAGAACCGGTTGTACTCTGTACTCTCTGCCTACCCCGCAAGGGATCTGGCGTGATGATATAGATAGAGAGATCTTATATCATAGTTTCATATTTGTTTTATTATGAATGGTGCTGCACGCCAAAATATAAGTTGCCACCTAGTTCGGCTGCACAGGCACCCTTAGCGTTGTTTTACTTTTGGATAAGGCCCTATACCTAGATCTGTAAGACAACTATATGTACTTTTTTTTTGGTGAAATAAATATTAATATTTCTAGAAAGTTCACTTACTTAGTGGTCTCCACTACGTCCTCACCCAGGCCGAGCTGGCCGACGTCCCCCTGCCCACAGGCAACCACACGCCCCCTCTTCTTCGGAGCGACCGGGATCTCCAACTGGATCGCTGTTGACAAACAAACTATGAAACAAAACAGATTGTTTTAAAGAAACAAATTATAATTATATTTAAAAAGATCTTTTTAAAAACAAGCTTTTATAGCGAAAACATAGCTTAGTTGGGGAGTTCCTCCATAGGAACCAGGCCATTCTCAGTCCAGCTTCATCATCAGACCCTAGTAACTGCTGTGGTTTATAGAACTTATCAATACCAATTCAACGAGCCTAAATACTAGGAGGTTATGTTGTGTAATGTTCCTACGCCATCCTACTTCTCCTTCTTTGCGTTTCGACGACAAACATGATATACTTATATGATAGGAGCCCAGAATGCGGCTTTTAGTCGGTAAGAGTCCGACATGCTCCACCAGCTTCCCCCGAGCTTGGCGGAAGTCCATGAGGATTTCCCTACGTAAAAAAAAAGGACCGGGCCGGAACAAAATAATTGTGGATCACACAAAGATTTGTCCCGTGCGGGAACCGAAGCCGCGACTATTAGACACAGTGGGCGGAGCGGCTTAAGCTCTTAACTATTGCGCTAATCGTCCGTCATTCTATTATTTTTGTTTTTAATTTCCTGATCAATCAATTGAAATTTCATTTGCAATTAAATTAATCCCCTAAGGTGGAGTCGGAATAATAAAGACTTTTCGACGTCAAACGCCTCAGTCCCTCCCGTGACCGTGGGTGCTGTAGAAGCACTTCAAACGTCGGGAACTTAGTAACCAAAAATAAATCGGACATTTGGCGGACGAATTAGCGCAGTGGTTGAGAGCTTAAGCCGCTCCGCCCACTGTGTCTCGTAGTCGCGGGTTCGATTCCCGGACGGGACAAATCTGTGTGTGATCCACAATTATTTTGTTCCGGTGTGGGTATTTGTGTATGTGAAGTTTCGTGTTTGTAAACGTACCCACAACACAAGAATAAATCCTAGTATGTGGTAACGATTTTTATTTTTTTAAATTGCAATAAATCCGATTAAAATATTTTTTAAATTACAATTTAATGTTTTCACAAATAATTTTTACCCAACTCTGCATGTTTGTAAACGCACTCATGACAAAAAAATAACGCCTAGTATCGGGCTACGTTTTACAGAATAATTAGAAAAGTGCTGTTCAAGGCCTACTAGATGGCGCTATTAGTGTTTTCGTCGATTTTGAGGAAACATTTTTTTTGTTCTGTAATATAATTGCAAACTCCCAATTTTATCTTCCTCTTTTATCTTTTAATTTTATCTCGAATTTTTTCCTTCACTAGTACTATGAATACTTGCATCTTGTCAAATTTTATGATTCTAGGTCAAATAAAAGTACCCAAGTTGATCACTAGCTAACATTCAGCGCCTAGGTAGGTAGGCATATGGACATAAAAATTAATGAAATTTAAATTAAATATGAATAATAACAATTAGCAATAGCAAATGAAAAAATATTGTCTGTGAAATCTTCACATGTGAAATCATTGCTAAATAAAATTGTAAATTCATCAAATGAAAATTAGCAACCTAATAAAAATGAGCAGTGGTAATGTGAACTTTACATGCACAGTCTATTTTCAGAACCAATTCCCTGCACACTGCCATTAAGTTCAGTTAAATGTAAATCAGGATTAATGAGTAAAAACTGATTTTTATAAAATTAAATGGACGACTTGGTCCAGTTAGTTAAGAGCTTAAAATCGCTCTAAGGTGGATTAAGTAGTCTCGGTTCGATTCCCGCGCGGGATTCGGATTTTTGTGTTACCCACAAATATTTCGGTCTGGATATTTGTGCATGTACATTTCATATTTGTAAAAGCAGCTATGACACAGCCATAACTCCTGAGGAGGCTACATTCTTTTTTAAAACAAAACAAGCCCAAAAATGTGTGATTTTTTGTACCTTTTCTCTAGTTCTTAATAACATTCCTATTGAGATTAATATCTATTCCTATTGAGAATGAAAAAATAATAGTATACAGATTATTGTCTTGCCCACTAAGAGCATTAGTTTGACCTATATTGTTTATCATAAAGTCAAGGTCGTACTTATTAAGAGTAGAAACAACACTTTTCTATTGTGTAATATTAGTTATTCTATCTATCTATCTATCTATAACCTCACGCCAGATCCCTTGCGGGGTAGGCAGAGAGTACAGAGTTCCAACAAGTATTAGTTATTAATAATGATTTTGAATTAATCTAATGATTTTAAAGTGGTTAAGAGCTTAAGCCGCTCCGCCCACTGTGTCTAATAGTCGCGGGTTCGATTCCCGGACGGGACAAATTTTTTCTACAATTATGTGTTTCGGTCTGGGTATTTGTGTATGTGAATTTTTCATGTTTGTAAACGCACCCACAATACAGGAATAAATACTGTTTTTAAAAAAAAAAACTGATGAGTATATTTCAGTTTGACTCTCAAGAAGTGTCTGAATCACGCTAATATCGATACAAAAGTGTTAAAAACTATATTTCTATGTATGTCATTTCACCCGATCCCATGCAGGGTATGCAGAGACCAGATTTCCAACAGGATTTTTTTCCTTATAAATGTTTGTCTTCCTCCAATCTCATAGTTCGTCTCAAACACGTTCGCTGGTTACGGAGGCTCTTGACTTGCCTTTCAGATATGACACTATACTATTCGTTACAAAACAATGTAACCACACAAATTTGAAAGCGTACTTACGTACCATTCTGACTCTAATATCGAATTAACGTCATACGGACAACCGCCTTACGAAACCGAATATTCGGCACGATTATCCACTTCCGTGACAGATTGGGCCGAATATGAATATCTTGAACTGATGACTAAAACAATATGTGGGCAATCTCTACTAATAAATTCCAAAATTCCTTAATAAAATAGAAAATACTAGGTTTGATGGATAGACACGATTCTCTAAACCAAAATTGTGCTCTACTATTGTGCTCTCTCTCTTTAGCTCTGTGCGCTGTGTAGCGCTGTGCGACCGCGGTGTTCTTACCGATCACCAAGGTTAAGTTCGACTCGGTCGGCCTGTGATGGGTGACTGTTTGTGGCATTTTCATATTCAAGCGTCTCCGTGCTTCGGAAGGTCCCGGTTACCACTTAATGTGGTAGTCGTTAAGCTGAGTTGGAAGCCTTAAAGGCGGCTTGATAAGTCTAACAGTGGGTTGCCACAAACCTGCCTCCACCAATCCGCACTGGGTCCGCGTGGTGGAGTATGACCTAATCTCACTCACCTCGAGTTGTGAGTGAAGGCCTTACCCAGCAGTGGGCAGTATAGGCTGATATTATTATCTCTTTAAAACTTCTTTTGTGATAATTTTGATTAAGAAACTGTTCAGAATTCCAAAACAAATTTTTCTTACCTATATAACCTAAAATAATTTGAGTTAAGCAATGACTTTGATGACTAAGCTGCTTCATAAAATATATTCAATCAAAATGGACATTCAAGGTCATAATTGGGCGAGATATATCCAAATACAAACTCATTGGGCTGACCCTGATAGATTCTAGATTCATGTAATGTACAAATACTTCTATTTTTTTCAATGTTTATTTACTTGAAGTATGTACAACAAGTAAATGTTGCTAGTATTTTGGCAATGCTATCGTATGGCCCAATTTTGTATGCAATATGTTTACGAAACAATTTAAATAATTTACAGTGTGTATAATATATTGTGCAAATCCTGTCATTGTGACAATTTTTGAGTAAGGCCATAGTCCTACACTGTAGTCATATTTTAAGTTGTTGATATTTTTATATTTACCTAGCGACCCACCCTGCTATGGCACAGGTAAAATATACATCACCTTCCTCTTGAATCATTATGTCCATTTGTGAAAACCATATGAAAACCCATTCGGTAGTTTTATCATGTTCAGACAAACATACAGACCGTTTCATAAATTGTAGTGATTTTAAACAAAAACTTTGTATTGCAATAAAGTTATTACATGAAAAATTATATTATTCTTAGTATTTCACTTAATTTCTGAGACATGTATAACGTTGAAGTGTGTAAGTAGTCATATTAACAGTGAGAATTAATGAATTGAGATGACCTGAATGTTTTTTTTCTGTTATTTATATTTTGTATATTTTAATATTGTTTAAAAAAATGTGAAATGTAAATAGAATTTTCAGATAGGGTTCCTTTCGGAGTTCAACGGATTAACTTACAACCATATAGTTATAATAATAATAATAATAGCCCTGTTAAGAAGCTGTCCCACTGTAGGGCACGGGCCTCCTCTCAAACTGAGAAGGCTTAGACCATAGTCCACCATGCAGCCCAGTACGGGTTGGCGAACTTCACACACCTTCGAGAAACTATCAGGCATATAGGTTTATGGTTACTGTTAAAGCAGGTAGGTGATAGTTAATTTTCAATACGCACATGTTTTCGAAAAGACAAGAGGTGCGTGTTTGAACCCATGACCTGTGATTTTGCAGTCCAACGGTCTATCCACTAGGCTATCACCACTATAGTTACTAGTATAAAATACTTTAGAACATTCTGAGTGTATAACATTATTTAATCATGTAATATAAATGTTATTTCCTGTAAAATATTCAGTTAGCTCAAAATGTTGATGTAAATTTAGTCTGACATTGAAGCGTTTAGTATTATTCGATGCGTGCCTACCTACACAGATAACATTAGTCGCTATGGCGTTTTCCAACGCTTATCTACGGTATTACTAATGACAAACCAACATAACATAATGACCCTATTCTCATAATATACCTAACAACCCTGCTATAGAAATACATTAAAAAAACACATTCTAAACTCTTAATTCAGCAACAAATTAGTCACAGTTATATATGGAAATACCAAATTCATGTGAGAACTACAATCGCAAATACTTCCGAGCGTCATCCAATCGAACTAACCTCAAAATATTCCATTTGCGCGGGACGCTTACATAACCAACCCAATATTTTATCGTAAACACATTACTAACCCAGCGATACATAGCAACAGAACGGTCGAACGGTGAACAGTTAGGAAGTAAACACAAAAAAGAACATTAATGGTAATTGTTCGCGCTTCTCGTTTCCCGCCATCGCGTTTGACAGGTCATTGACATAGGCGAAAATGTAAAGAAAACAATTGCAAAATGCCTCTAATGAGTACTCACCTCCGCGTTTTTTCTTGTTTTTGGGCCCCGTCGATGCCGCAGGGGCGGCCGACTTGGAAGCCGCACGTTTTACGCCTCGCGCCGCCGGCATTATGCCTGCAATATTGCAACCAACGCGTCAATAAACACTGCACGCAGCGCGGCAAAACACCTAGACTTGATGGCTTCGCAGCGATGACGTTTTAAATACTTTTATAATCGCGTTAGCGCCTTGTTACCACATCGGCTGCATCTGCATCAATTACAAGGTTGCGACCTCATAGATTTATGCAAAGCGTAGATAGGTTATATTATGCATTTGTATAGGCACTTCACAGGGAACCAAACAACGCGTCCATGCCATACGGCGACGCGTGGGACGACACCAGAATATATTACTTACTGTTTTATAATTGATTTTTTAACGAAACAACGAATTCTTTTACAGATATCACTTTAGATTATGAGATGACGTATTAATTTTAGCTGAGTACAAATCTTGTACATCTCCCTCAAAACGCTTCGCTTGGTACGAGTGACGTAATCACGTGAATCGGATTCCGTCATGGAATCGAGTTTGATTATTCGATTATTAAATTCCGGATTAATTTGTTAAAAATATCATGTTCTCGATTATTTCATACAACAAAATAAGAACTCAATAACCAGAAACCACACCTGATTATTTAAAATGTAGTTGTATAAAATAAAAACTCAATAATTTTTAATAATTTCTATATCGATTTTCATTCGATTACATATCTCCTCGGTCACGCATTACTATTTACCATAGACAAATCCAACTAGAATGTTTTTATAAAAAATGTTGCCTCGTGCTTAAATTTAATTACCACATTTTAGTATCCATGAATAGTAGTGCCTGACCGAAGGTCGATATTTGGCGGAAGCCAAAGCCGAAGGGGATTAGTAGGCCAACGCCAAAACCTTCAGCAAACCTTTAATAAATAATTTTGTTCATGATCGGCTAAATTTTTAAAAGGTTATGTAGTCTGTAATAACTTAACGAGATTATTAGAATAGAATCCAGTAGTAGACAGGTTAAAAACAATAACATCAGAATAATATTCTTTATAATATATAATATAAAAGCATTCGTAAGTCGTCACCCCTAATAGATTGATCGATTTCGGTGCTTGCCTCGGCCCATTTTGGCTAAAGCCGAAAGATTGGCTGAAGGCGGTATTTTAGGCCGGAGGTAGCCGAAGCCGAAGCCGACTACTTCGGTTGGACACTATTGAATGGAGAGTAAAAAGTTATGGATATCTGTAATCTACAAATAATAATAATAATATTACAGGGAAACTAATATATAAAAACGAACTACTAAACTTAAATATGTAAAGTATTAAGTAAGAATTAAGCATTTTTGAATAAGGAAACAGATCATTTTTCACCTTTTTGGAAGGTATATTGTAAGATATTATACAGTATTGGAATTACTGGACAATCGCTTGGCTCTCAAATACTTTATATTTCAACTAAAGCAGACATTATAGTGCAGAATTTTTTAAGAATTTGTTTTGTTTCCAAATAAAGATTTTTCTATTTTTTCCCAGTACGAGGGTACATTTTTAGTTCGCTAGCCACATTGTTTCAAGGTTATGAGAAAAATGCGTGTAATGCGTTTTTGTGGAATTAAGAACTGGATTAGATTCAGTTTAGATGTTAATTGGAAATAAAATTATGTTAGGTTAGAAATAAGTAACTACGATATCGTGCATGATAAGAATGCATTCGACCTTTATGCTGTCTATGGTTTCATGACCTAACGCGGGAATTATTTCGGAATGCATTTATTTGAGCCAGAATGAAATCATACCTATACATTTAAGTATGTAGGCGTTATGCCTTAAAATGAAAGTAGATTGAGTTCAAATAGGATATTAATAACCTAATAAAATTGTCTAATAGTAGCACCAAATACTTGTCGGGTATCTTCAAGGGGGGGTAACTAAAATAGTTTGAAAATGGCTATTTGTGTGAACTAAAGATCACCCGCTTCGATTTTCTTTGTTTCCCTGTCTACACCTCATTTGGGATAAAACCAAATTTATTTTTGCTTATGAACTTTTATTGACGTCACATGCTTTACACCAAGCGTTTTTAGCGTTGCACAATAGATGGCATGAAAGTCGCAACATTCGAGTTGGTAATGCGCACATTTTGGTGGTAGAGCAACATAGGTACCTATAAAATTAGTTTTATAAGTTATATTTAGTCTTTGTGGTAAAAAAAGTCTGCCTCGTTGGTCTTGTGGCAAAGCGCATCGCTTGGTGATCACGAGGGCTTGGGTTCAAATCCCAGGTCGGGCAAATGAAGTTTTTCTTTCTAAAAACTTCCTAATATAAGTCCAGACGTGTAGAATTAAAAAGTTTAGACATAGTATTATGGAAAAGCAAGAAGTCCGCGTGAGTCTGTCAAAAGCAATACTAATCCCGAATATAATATTTTTTTACCACACACCGTCACGCCTATATTCCCCAGGCGGGGGTGGCAGAGGTGTACTGAGTACACCTAATTTTCGCCGACGATGTTAGGTCCCTTGTAATAGGGAGCGAGTCTATTGCCATTTTCTATTGAAAAAATACACTTACATCAAATTGGGCTTGAGATCTAAATATAAGAACAAACAACAGCAGAAGTACACCATTTGACAAACAATAAGAATTTATAAAATCGGATAAATATAAGCAGAACTCGTGTTCTAAGTGTTCCGTATAAGATACTAGATGGCGCTATTTTATATTATATTTTGCATTTTTTCCTTTGCTTGTACTATGAAAGCTTCCTTCTTGCCAAGTTTCATTATTCTACGTCAAAGACAAGGACTATATAATATAGTGTTTTGACAAGTGAGCTTTTCTTGCACTAATTTAAAACTTGAATTTCTTACATCTCCACCAGGGAACGGTTGACCTTAGAATTTGACATAAATTTCAACTTATTACATGTGTGTGTGTGTGTGTGTGAATGATGTACGCTGTTGGCCGCGAGGCCTTTACAGCTTCACCGGACTTAAAGGCGAGCGTGCAACCACTACGCTCTAGCCAGCCAGAAGGGCAAGAGGCGACATACTCGAGGGCGCCTCGAAGAGGCGCCCTCGGTTGGGACAGTCGCTGTAGGGGGACGGGTGCACTACTAAGTGCACCGGTCAACCGCCGGCTATGGGAGGGGATCTACTACTACGTCGTCGTCGTCGCCCGTATTCTGAGCGGAAAGAAGGGATGACAAAGCATCGGGGGGGTCGGTGAGAACATGTCGCGGCCGGCGGTGGCGGCAGGGGTCGGGGGGGAAACTTATTACATATACTCCTTCCTGAGAAAAGGATATTAACCGTAGGATAGACAGACAGAAATGACAACAAAGTAATTGTGAAAACGGTTCCGTTTTGTGCTCACACTGAAATCGGCGGGTGCAAAGCACAAAAAGTTATCTACAAAATAGTGTTCGTTCTTAATGAATAGGGACAATGAACTTTACAATATATTGTATTTTTTTGTTACTTAAGTCATTGATCCATCGAAATCAGTCAATAATATAAAAAATGGCATCTCTTTTTACTTTCTAAGGGTTCTACATAAAAAATACTCCCTCGTTGGTCTAGTGGCAAAGCGATGAAATGATAATGATAACTTCCCAGTATGAGTCCGGAGTCTGGAATTGTGCCCGGTATATGGCAATAGGCTCGCCCTCTATTACATGGAGCCTAACATCGTCGGCGAAAAGTGGTTGCACTCGGTATACCTTTGCCACCCCCACTTGGGGAGTATAGGCGTGACGGTGTTTATTTTTTTATTTTATAAAAGTTACTATTATTTTATATTAACTTGCAATGTTCGTATGTCTGTCTGTCTTTACGGTCCAAATATTGTGATTCATGTTTCAAGCACTTGAGGGTATCCGATTGAGCTGAAATTTGGGAGATATGCATATGTAACTCCGGTGACAATGCAATAATATGGTACCATGGAGCTCGTTTAATGATGGAGGCTGAAGTTGGCTATAGGAATTCCTAAATAAAGATACCTATTTGTATCATAATTTTGATATAAAAGGTTGCTTTTACAAAGATATCTTTAAATTGAAATGATTTAGTATAAATCCTGCGCGGGCAATTAGTAATTGTCAATTAACTAACTAGTAATCTTTTGTGTGTGTGTGTGTGTGTGTGTGTGTGTCTGTGTCTGTGTCTGTGTGTGTGTGTGTGTGTGTGTGTGTGTGTGTGTGTGTGTGTGTGTGTGTGTGTGTGTGTGTGTGTGTGTGTGTGTGTGTGTGTGTGTGTGTGTGTGTGTGTGTGTGTGTGTGTGTGTGTGCGCGCGTGCGTGCGTGCGTGCGTGCGTATGTGCGTGCGTGCGTGCGTGCGTGCGTGCGTGCGTGCGTGCGTGCGTGCGTGCGTGCGTGCGTGCGTGCGTGCGTGCGTGCGTGCGTGCGTGCATGCGTGCGTGCGTGCGTGCGTGCGTGCGTGCGTGCGTGCGTGCGTGCGTGCGTGCGTGCGTGCGTGCGTGCGCGCGTGCGCGCGTGCGCGTGAGTGCGTGCGTGCGTGTGTGTGTGTGTGTGCGTAAATGATCTACGCTGTTGGCCGCGGGGCCTTTATAGCTCCACCAGTACAACTAACCTCTAACAACTAGTAATATACCACGCAGCCTCTACTGAGAAGATCCGGCGAAGAACATCAGCGGGCTTGCTTTTTTTTTTAATAATTCTCTGTTGCTTGAGGTATCAGATAATATGAGGCCCAATTGTGAACTTGCGTTTAGCAAAAGTAATGTTTTGGTTATTTACATAATAAGTCGTACCTCGCACGGACCGGACGCCGTATAAAGCAATCTATATGCAAATATAAAATGCATTTTCGCAATTTGTTGTAATTTTCGTGCCATATCGTGGTAGGAGCGACGTGTAGAGTTCATTGAACTGTGATGAAGTAATTCTATAGTATTTTTTATGTAAGATGGGTACTGTGACAGATGTAAGTGTCAAAGAAAATTATAATTTATTCAATGGCAATAAGAGGCATAACCCGTTTCTATACTTATGGCTTTATGGCTAAATACCATTCCCTGAAATATTAATTTCGTTTGAGAAAAATATTATACTAATATAATAAAGAAAAAAGATTTGTATTTTTGTATGTTTGTAACGAACAAACTCAAAAACTACTGGGGCGATATTAATGATTCGTTCGCCATTTGAAAGCTACATTATCTAGAAGTATGTATGTATGTTGTTGCTGCATTGTCGCTCCATTATACTTAATGTACGAAATAATCTGGTTAAATAAAGATTTATTATTACTAGTGGTCGCCCATTGGTCGAAAATCGACCTACTCTTTCATCGTTTGCCGGTTATGTTTGGCATTCAGTAAGACTATAGACAAAACATATTAAAGACAAACAATATTAATCTATTCTCAATTTGACCACAGACTTTAACAATAAACAAAAGAGTATATATGCGTGTGTGTGTCAAATACATGGTAGTGTGTGTAATGTTTTTTTTATTGATTTAATGTATTTTTATGCATAATTTAAAAAAATATATTTAAATATTTAGTTTTTGCTTCACGTATTAATATAATAATGATTATTATTAAGTAACATAGGCTATAAAACATAGACCTGATAGGTGGCGCTGTTGTCGACCGGGTACGAAGTAGCGGGCCTTTTCGGTTGGTTACAGCGAAGTCATGAATAATCCCAAAAATATGCAATTTGATATTAAGTGTGAATTTAGCAGTTCTTGCGAAGAAAGTAGCAGTGTACCGAACGAAAAAAACATATCATATGATTTATTACCAGATGCACCTAAATATATAACTTGTTTAGCTATTATTGGTTAAGGTCTCTCTTTAAACACCGTCACGCCTATATTCCCCAAGCGGGGGTGGCAGAAGTGTACTGTGTACACCCACTTTTCGCCAACGATATTAGGTCCCATGTAATAGAGGGCGAGCCTATTGCCATATACCGGGCACAATTCCAGACTCCGAAAGCATACAGGGAATTTTTTGTTAGAAAAACTTCATTTGTCCGACCTAGGATTTGAACCTTGTGATCACAAACCGATCCGCCTTGCCACTAGACCAATTAGGCAGATAATACAATGAATTGGTGCATTTAGCTTAGACCCACCTGACAGACCAGCCTTCATTGTTCTTCCATACCCTACAACAAACTGTAGGTAAAAAAGATTGTAAAATATTTATTTTCTATCTATCTATATCATCACACCAGATACCTTATGGGGTAGGCAGAGAGTACAGAGTTCCAACAGGCTCTTTCCTTACATACCTCTCTGGCTTCCTCTACTCTCATAGTTCGTCTCATACACGCTCGCCGGTTACGGAGACTCCTGACTTGTCCTTCAGATAAAAACCGGTCTATTTGGTCATGGTAAGATAGTCTAGGTCTTCCCCGGTACCTACATCCTTCCACTTTCGCATTGTATATCAGTTTTGTCATTCTTTCTTCTGACATTCTTTCTATATGCCCGAGCCAACGGAGCATACTCTTTCTCATCTTTACAGCGATACTCTCTTTCATACCTATTTATTTTAATGGAGTAAACACAGTTTCTTGCCCATCTTCTCTTCAAGAATAAATCAGAATCAAAATATTTTTTATTCATGTAAACCACTGGATTAATGAATCGTCATAAAAGTAACAAAGACTCTACCACCACTTCGGAATGTCTTACCTGTCAAGAAGTAGGGTCAAAAACTACACCGTTACTCTTTTAAAATAGTATTTTTTCCATGTATATTTTGCTGTGGCTTATGGAAGAACAATGTAGGCTGGTTAATAAGTAGGTCAAAGTTAAATTAACCAAATTATACTGTGACTCTGTATTCTCTGCCTATCCTGGAAGGGATCTAGCGTGATGATATAGTTAGGTAGATGTTTACGTATTATTAAATTATATTATTTTTAGTTTCCATATAGCCTCCCTAGATGGCGCTTATTGAGACGCCCGGAATTGTGAATCGCGGTATTAAGTTTTTTATGCAGTTCATATAGTCGATAGTTCTTTTCACAAAACATGACGTTACCGCTTCTGGACCAATTTTAGATCACTGTAATCAGGTGGGTTTATTAGGGGCTTCCTGTAGGATCTACGTAGTTCGTCTAGACCCTAGAGATGAGTCGTATTTATTAGAACAGATCCAAAGAACAGTTATTTTACGAGAAAAGGCGGCACCTAATCCAATTCTGGCAATACGTAATCCACCTAATATTCATATTCAATATAATCTTTAGATTAGCCGTTTAGCGCGCTCACTTACACCTGTTCCTGCGCCCTCTCACTTACTCATATGCTTATCGCTTTGCTATCCCGCTTACGTGTAAGGGAGCGAGACAGCGCTATACAACGCGTATTGATATAAAACAAATGTAAATATAATGAATTGAAATCTTTTAAATACGCCATCTTGCAAACGCTAAACTTTTGCGTAATATTTAATATAGCAAGACTCAAAACTTCATACATTCGTAAGTTAACAGTCCTAAGCCTGTAAAAAGTATGAAGGGAAGATACCAATTTATCACTAATATATCATTAAATGATAAAATAGAAAACAAGTATTAGTTTATTCAACCAATTTCGTGAAGAATTATCTAATCTAATCAAAAAAAAAATTTGATTCCATTTTGAAACTTCCATTTTCTTAAAAGTGTTATTATGACTCAATATAACAAACCAATTTAACATTAAATTAATTCAAATATCGATAATTCGATATCAGGATTTGATATAGAATAGGCGGATTGAGATCACCAAGTAACGGTGTGTGTATGAGATCATTGAGATTAGGTGGATTAGGTGGAATAGGTATTTGGATTAGGTATTTATGCAGACTAGGAACAGGTGTACTTAGTACCTGATTTACCTAATACAACCCATCTCTACCAGACCCTATGCAGTAGATGAAAACGATTAGATAGTTCCCTCACTTACATAGAAAAAAGAATCCGTTTTACAAGATTTATAGAAGGATGAGACAATATGAATTTGACATTTCGAAGTTACTTAGTCTTAGTTACTTTCTTTTTGTAGTTACTTTTATTTGTGAAATGTTTCCATGTCTCTCATAAGTACCTAGCTGTTCACCCCGCAGTGGCCATAGCGTGAGGCACAGCGACGGTGGGCCCACTGGCCCATTCCGTGGTGATGTACCGTCGGTGTCGAGTTACCACGCGGTGGCCCCAGCCCGCCCGGCCGGACGACGGACGAGGTAGGGTGGAGGGAAAATAACGAATATTAAAATTTAATAAAATATAGGTACAAATATAAATTTCTACCTACATTTTGTAATCCTACTAATATTATCATATTAGTAGGAAAGTGTGACGTCGAATGGATTTGTGGATGTTTGTTATTCCTTCACGCATAAACTACTAAACGTATTTGAATGAAACTAAACAGTAATATAGGTTATGCGTCGGAATAATATATAGGCTATATTTTAAAAAGATATACACCGTCACGCCGTATTCCCCAAGCGGGGGTGGCAGAGACGTACTGAGTACACCCACGTTTCGCCGACGATGTTAGGTCCCATATAATAGGAAACGAACCTATTGCCATATACCGCGCACAATTCCATACTCCGGACTCATACTGGGAATTTTTCGTTAGAAAAACTACACCTGTCCCACCTAGGATTTGAACCCAGGACCTCCTGACCACAAAGCGATGTGCTTTGCCACCAGACCAACGAGGCAAAAAATATATCACAAAGATAAACGCGTAGCCGCGGGTAATAGCTAGCTTGTTATAAATTTGCTACCACCGAACAAAGTAACTACATAATTATTTAAGTACTTCTTTATTCTGAAGGACAAGTCAGGAGTCTCCGTAACCGGCGAGCGTGTCTGAGACGAACTATGAGAGTAGAGGAAGCCAGAGAGGTATGTAAGGAAAGAGCCTGTTGGAACTCTGTACTCTCTGCCTACCCCGTAAGGGATCTGGCGTGATGATATAGATAGATAGATAGATAGACTTCTTTATTCCGTGTTTGCTACATTGTTTTGCAAATAATGTATAGTCTATTCCAATTAAACTTTAAAATGTAAAAAATCCATCACTATTTTTAGATAGGATTCTAACCCAAGACCTCTTCATGGCTACGCGCATTATACGCTACTGAACCAATGAAGCAGTCTATAAGATATTCTTTGTTTATTTTACCATCATTACTGAATATTTTATCAGTAGCTTCTGCCCGTGACTTTGTCCGCGTCGACTTTAGACGGGAACCTAACATTTTTCCGGAATAAAAAGTATCCTATGTGTTAACCCAGGGAATAAACTGTGTTAGGGGAATCGGCCTGGGGGGCCGTATCCTCCTTTTGCGGGACTGTGATGTCCCAGTTGAAGGTGGCCGAGCGGGATTGGGAGAGGGCCGTTCCTGCTCGACGAAGGCGATGGCGGCGATGGGGCGGAGGCACAGCCCGCCCAGGCCCCCCAGCCCAATAGCTTAAGAATACGGGCTAACTCGCGTCCCCCGCTGTAATATTTGGCGGGGGACCCCCCTGCACCAGCATCAGCAGGGGGGCCTTCGGGGTCACGGACGCAAGGGGCGGGGGCCTTGAGCGTCCTTCACGAGCGAACCCGAGGAGGACGGCGGCGTGGTGTGGCCCACGTCGCTGTGAGCACCGCGTTGGTGCGGGGGGGAGCGTGCCATTAAGTCTACCCCCGAAGGCGGGCTCTTCAGAGCGTGGCACAAGAGGGGCACTGGTGCGTTCCATACGGAGATCCCGGAGCCCCTCCAAAGTGCTGATGTCGGCCACCCTGGGGTGTTTAGTCGGTAGGAATCCGACACGCCCCGCGAGCTTTCCCCGAGGCTCGCGTAAGTCCTATGCAGGATTTTCCCCAGATTTCCAGATTTTCACCATTTTTGCGTGATTGAGTAACAAATATAATATAATATTAAGCACTGCCTACTTGGTCTAGTGGCAAAGCGCATCAACACAAGGTATAAGTAATTTCGTCCTCCCGTACCGTTGTTAGCGAACAATATAAAAAGTAATAAATAGTATTGAGCGATACAACAAGACAGGAGAATCCCGGGAATTCGTTTCTGGGAAGAAGGGGGAGAGGGGAACAGTCAAAATACGTGTTTTATCGCGACGCCAAATCTAAGGTATTGTTTCTTTAAGTATATGTTTATGACCATATCCATTAATTCGCCCAGACACCATACGTTTCGAATGAGAACACAAGAATTACCTAAATCCACCTTTCGACGTTCCCATAGAACAGAGTTATATGTGAACCCCCCCCCCCCCCCTGCTACAACATCAGCAGGGGGGCCTTCGGAGTCGCGGACGCAAGGGGCGGGGGCCCTGAGCGTCCTTCACGAGCAATCCCGAGGAGGACGGCGGCGTGGTGCGGCCCACGTCGCCGTGAGCACTGCGTCGGTGCGGGGGGGAAGCATGTCATCAAGTCTCCCTCCGACGGCGGGCTCGTCAGAGCGAGGCACAAGAGGGGCACTAGTGCGTGCCATACGGAGATCCCGGAGCCCCTCCAAAGTGCTGATGTCGGTCACCCTGGGGTTTTTAGTCAGTAGGAATCCGACACGCCCCGCGAGCTTCCCCCGAGGCTCGCGAAAGTCTACGCAGGATTTTCCACAGGTAAAAAAAAAGAGAGTTGTATACTAATATGAGATATTGAATAAAAACATTTTCCTGTAAAATTTTGTATGAAGCAGATTTTTTAAGCATTTATTTTTAGCGATCACAATTGATCGCATAATATGAAAATTGGTCAGTTTACTAGTTCTACTACTAGTAGTAATACTAAAAATTTCGAAATTTTCAAAAACACAGCGGATATTCATTTGTCAACGACGATATGCCAAACAAAATAAATGGTATTTGCAACTTTCGTGCCCGCCGAAAAGGTTGTTTATGGCAAATATAAATACTGGATTATAGGACTTTTTTCGTTAGACACGTCGAATCTGTATTGGGCACTGGTCAGTAGTGTCCGACGGAACATTCGCCGCGTTTTAGTCAAAGCCGAAGGTTTCTAGCAAGCACCGAAATTGAACCCTCAATTACGATATACGACTTAAAAATGCGCGAGAGCGCGGCGGAAGAGGTGAGGCGCGGGGTCACATTGCGTTGCGCCGCCGACGACGACGAAGTCGTAGACCCCCTAGCCCGCCGACTGGTGCACTAATTACATCCCCTCCCTGAGGCGCCCCCGAGTATGTCGCCCCTTGCCCTTCTGGCTCGAGCGTAGTGGTTGCACGCTCGCCCTTAAGTCCGGTGAAGCTGTAAAGGCCTCACGGCCAACAGCGTATATCACTCAAACACACACACAGTTGCGCCGCCCGGGCGACATTGCCAGTTACAATATCAGTGTCATATAACTTGCCAACATAACTTTAAAAATGTAGTTAATCATGAACCAAATTTATTGGGCTATTAAACCTTCATAGCAGTAATAGCCTAGTGGTTAGACCGTTGGACTGCAAAGTCAAACATCTCGTGTTCAGCATACATAATAATATTGCAAGTTAAATAAAAGCTTGTAATAAATTGAAGTATAAATTTGGACAAAAAGAAATAAAACAGTCTATATTAACCAATGATAGCCTGGTGGTGAGACCGTTGGATTGCAAAGTCAAAGATCTCGGGTTCAAACCCAGGCACGCACCTCTGTCTTTTCGAAAGCATGTGCGTTTTAAAAATCAACTATCACTCGCTTTAACGGTAAAGGAAAACATCGTGAGGAAACCTGCATGCCTAAGAGTTTCACGTAGGTGTTTGAAGTTCGCCAACCCGCACTGGGCCAGCGTGGTGGACTAGGGCCTAAACCCTCTCAGTTTGAGAGGAGGTCCGTGCCCAACAGTGGGACAGTTTCTTAACAGGGCTAATATTATTATTATTTATTATGTAAGGTTTTGGCGATGACCTATTTACCGGCTCCGGCTTCGGCCAAACATCGACCTTAAGTCGGACACTGCTGATCAGTGTTTGACCCCTATCTCGCCTCATGGAAATTGACGATGGAGCCGAAGATGCATCTCTCAGACTCAGTAATTACCTACTCACTCTGAAATCGGCCGAGGAAAAAGAGGTTCGACCGAGTTCCGAATCGGTATGATCAGGCTAGACCCGTCTCCTCGTAAGGCAACTCCGTGCAACATGCCGAATACGACTGGGTCGCTTGGCGGCAAGAATTTGCAGGAAAGCTAGTGACCAGCCATGGCTGTAGTCTACTGGTGAATCGTAATTATGGTAGACGCTAGTACCTTTTTTTAGCCAGCCACGAGCCTCGGGAGATGTTTGTAGGGCGTGTTGGATTCCTACCGACTAAAAACCCCAGGGTGGCCGACATCAGCTTTTTGCAGGGGCTCCGGGATCTCCGTATAGAACGCACCGGTGCCCCTCTTGTGCCGTTCCGAAGAGCCCGCCACCGGGGAGAGACTTGATAACACGCTCCTCCCGCACCGATGCAGTGCTCACGGCGACGTGGGCCACACCACGCCACCGTCCTCCTCGGAGACCCTAGTACCTAGCAGTCTGGTATCGCAATGTGCTTAGCGATCGCCAAGGTTAAGTAGCGTACAGGTCGGTCGGTCTCAGATGGGTGACTGATTGCGGCGATTCCATTTTTAAGAGTCTCTATTCTTCAAAAGGCCGTTCGTCGCGGCAACCACTTCATGTGGTAATCGTAAAGCACAGTTTTGAAGCCTTATGGAGGTTTTAATAAGTTCCACCAGCAGGTGGCCACAAACCTGTCTCCACCGCACCGCACTGGGACCTCGCCCTATGAACTATTGTCTCTCACCTCAATTTGTGACCTCGTCTTTGCCAGCAGTGGGTCAGTATAGACTGTTTTATTTCTTTTTGTCCACATTTATACTTCTATTTATTACAAGCTTTTAGTTAACTTGCAATGTCTTATGTCTGCCTATCTGTCTGTCTTTCCGGTTTAAATCTTGTGATCCATTTTTCAAACACTTGCAGGTATCCGATTGACCTGAATTTTGGCACAAGTATATAAATTCGTTGACAATGCAATAGTATGGTAGCATGGAGCTAGTCTGATCATGGAGTCGGCAGGTGGGGATAGGGATATGTAATTACATTGTAACTCCCATATGTTTGGCTTGTTGGATTGGTACTGACAAGTATTATATAACCACTATCTGGATATATAATGTGGTATAATCTGGTTATATATGTTCAGGGTCTGATGATGAAGCCGAAAGGTGGCCAATGGAACCACCGAACTACTCAATACAACCCCGCTGTGTTTGGGCTCGTTGGATTTATCTTGACGAGTACTTTAGAACCGTATGGTGTCCAAGGTCTGATGATGGAGCCGGAAGGAAGCCATAAGAACTCCTCAACTAAGCAAGATACGAGTATGTTCCTTGTGTTTTTGCTATAAAAGCTTGTTAGAAAGGTTATTTTAAATACTTAACATCATAAACAGGCAGATAAGAGTGTGTGTGTGCGTGTGTGAGTGATGTACGCTGTTGGCCGCGAGGCCTTTACCGCTTCACCGGACTTAAGGGCGAGCGTGTAACCACTACGCTCGAGTCAGAAGGGCAAGGACATACTCGAGGGCGCCTTGAAGAGGCGCCCTCGGTTGGGACCGTCGCTGTGGGGGGACGGGGTGCACTACTAAGTGCACCGGTCAACCGCCGGCTATGGGAGGGGATCTACGACTACGTCGTCGTCGCCCGTATTCTGAGCGGAAAGAATGGATGACAAAGCATCGGGGGGATCGGAGCAGGATAAGATAGTAGTATATTTAGCGAGAAACTATAAAAAATCTTAATTAATAAATTTCCGTATATCGTAGGCAGAACTCAAACAATTTATCTTTTAAAGCTGTGCGGGGGCGCTAAAAAAATGTAAATTGACTATTTGTTAGTCAATTTACATTTTTTTTAAGTCTAATTTAACTATTAATCTTTCTATCCAGAAAGTTTTATATAAATATTTCAGGTATGTTCAATAAAGAAGTATATGTACAGTTAATATTTAAAAAGAAGAAACAAAAACTATGTATAGTTTTTGTTTTTATCTATGTATCTATTTATCTACAAATCGGAACGCGGACTCCACTGTGAAGATCCGGCGAAGAAACTCAGCGGACTTGTCTTTTTTATTTACTTATCTTTCTCTCTGCCTACCCTGTAAGGGATCTTTCTCTTTTCTTTTTTTTATCATATTGTGTGGATACAATGTTTAGGTTACAATTAAGTAGTTTACGATCTAGCTCCAGTGTGATGCCTTACGATCGAGATATGAATCTAATGATGTTATCTGTAATTGGCGTCTAAAGAATTCCAGATGGACCAGTCTCCACAAGCAGCACCCGTTCACGAGTATGACTGCTGGAACAGCCATCACTCCCCTCGACCATATTGGAGAAAAGGGAGTGACCCGCGCCAGACGGCCACCGCAAGCAAAGACACTATAGTGAGCATGACTAAACCAACCAGAGAGCACAGAGTTCCAATAAGTTCTTCCCTTACAGACCTCTCTAACTTCCTCCACTCTCATAGTTCGTCTCATACACGCCGGTTACAGAGACTCTTGACTAGCCATTCAGGTAAGACACGTTCTATTTGCTCATAGTAAGATAGTCTAGGTCTTCCCTGGCACCCACTTCCTACCACTATCATTCTTTCTTTTGACATTCTTTCTATATATCTGATAAATCTTTACACCGGTAAGGTCACAACACTACTACTAAAACTTTGTAGTAAGCCGTGATCCATACAAAATTTTGAGGGTTGTATAGTACTTTTTTAATATTATTTTTTAAATAAAACCGTAGGCCCCTCACTAGAAATAATTCCTGGGGCGTGGGTGCGATTACAAACGTAAAATTCTTATATACAGACATCCACACCGAGACAAATATTTGTGGGTCACAATTTGTCCCGTGCGGGAATCGTACCCGCTTCTGCTCGATCCAGTGGGCGGAGCGGCTTAAGCTCTTAACCACTGGACTAAGCCGTCGTCAGAACTACTACTAGGTACAAGCACTACTTGTCTCATGCGGGAATCGAACTTCGACTACTCGATCTATCAATTCAATTCAATGTCTTTATTTGTGGACAATAGGTACAAATGGGTGTTAGTCCCACTAATATTATGAATGTGAAAGTTTGTGTGTTTGTATGTTAGTTACTCAATCACGCAAAAACGGCTGAACGTATTTGGATGAAATTTGGCACATATATTTCATTACCTTGATTAACAGAAGGGATACTTTTTAACAGGGAAAAATGTAAGGTTCCTGTCTGAATTCGGACGAAGTCGCGGGCAGAAAATAGTAATTAATAATAATAAGGGGTGGAAGTGTTAAAGGGCATCACGCCGCGAGTAACTTCGGAGAAAGCGCTGCACACCTCTCTAAGTTGTCTTAGGACGACCGTTGGCCCGAAAAGGACGGCGGTGTGGTGTGGCTCACGGCACCGTGAACACCGCGTCGGTGCGGGGGGATCGTGTCAACAAGTCACCCCTAGATGGCAGATTCTTCAGAGCGCCGCACATGAGGGGCACCGGTGCGTTCGATACGGATATCCCAGAGCTCCTCCAAAGTGCTGATGTCGGCCACCCTAGGGCTTTTAGTCGGTAGGAATCCAACTCGCCCCGCAAGCTTTCTCCAAGGCTCGCTGAATTCAGAATTTCCCCAGGAAAAAAAAAACCGTTTGAGGGCCACGGGTAGTTAGGTATCACTAATTATGTCCGGTGTCCGTCCCCTTTGAAATAGTCCAGTTTTTGTCCATCAAACCTCATTTATATACCCCTAGTTTTCTTTTCATAATTTACAATAGTCCTTGCACCTGCCGAGGTCAGATCGCTCGTTATGTTTCTTCATTTTCAGCGAGTGATCTCAGCAGGTGACTTACATAACATCAACTTCTCACAAAGGACCTCGTGTTGGACCCATGTCCCCTTTCAAGCCTTTCAACGGTTCGGGTAAAGGCCGTGGTCTAGCGAGGTACAAATAGTAATAATAATGATTGATTGACATACTTTGATGTACAGAATATTTTACATGTAAATAGGGTTACAGATATCTGACCCGAATTTAGTCATACAAAGTCAAACATATCACTAAAATACTTAAAACTAACTAAATGTGTTATCTCATTATATTTATGTCAATATGTTATTGTGTAGGTTCCATATATTCCTGGAATATTTTTTTAGCTTAAAAAACCTAGCTAAACTCTAGAATAGTAGGGTGTGCGTGTGCGGGCGCGTGTACTAGTGGGTGCGTTTATAAACATGAAAATTCAAACATCCATACCCAGACCGAAACAAATATTTGTGGGACACACAAAGATTTGTCCCGTGCGGGAATCGAACCCGCGACTATTCGGTACAGTGGGCGGAGCGGCTTAAGCTCCTAACCACTGCGCTAAATCGTCCGTCTTTTGTGTAAAAATTGTGTAATAACATTTATTAATCAAGAAGCCATCTAACATGTCGAAGCTAAAAAAATATAAAAAAAAAAAAAAAAACCGTAACGCCTATATTCCCCAAGTGGGGTTGGTAGATTTGTACTGTTACACTCACATCGGCGACGATGTTAGGGCCCAATATAACAGGGGGTGAGCCTATTGTCATATAGCAGGCATAATTCCAGTGATATTGTCTATCACTACCTATATCATCACGTAATATCCCTTGCAGGGTACGCAGAGAGTACAGAGTTCCAACAGGTTCTTTCCTTACATACTTCTCTGGTTTTCTCCACTCTCATAGTTCGTCTCACAAACGCTCGCCGGTTACGGACACTCTTGACTGGTCCTTTAGATAAGACTCGGTCTATTTGGTCGTGGTATGATAGTGTAGGTATTGCCCGTTACCTACATAGTTTTCATCTATACTATTAACCAGACCTTTGCGGGGTATCCAAAGAGTACCAAGTTCCAACAGGATCTTTCCGTACAGACTCTATTCCAATAAAACTTAAAAACTTTTTTCACTCAACATGAAAACGTCGATTTCTTGCTAACCGCATTTTTATTTCGATGTCTTTGGAAATACCATGGAAATACTGTCGCCTTCATATTATCGTCATGGTAACATAGTCTAGGTCTTCCCCGGTACCTACATCCTTCCACTTTCGCATATCTGTTTTGTCATTCTTTCTTCTGACTTTCTTTCTATATGGCCGAACCAACAGAGCATACCTTTTCTCATCTTTACACCGATATCTTTCATACCTACTCGCTCTCTTACTATGCTGCTGCGAATACGGTCGGTCAGCTTCACTCCGCACATCTTCCACAGAGCTCGCATTTAGACCGCATTTATCCTATTTTCATTCTCCTTCTTACAGCTCTCGCTGCCATATAACAGTGATATTATTGTTATAAAAAATAAATGATGTATCAAACTAATGCTCTTTTACTTGTCAAGTATTAAAACCCCAATCGTCGAGCCCTAAGGTTGAGCCGTTACCGTAAATATAACACGTGCGAGCGAGAGGTTACGTAGGAAAGAGATGGATATAGTGAAGGCTTTCAAGGTGGGCGCGGCTTAAATAAGGGCATGCCCACTATCATTATTTTTATCGTAAATTTTTTTGTTCGGATGACATTATACAGTAGGTTATTTGTGAAAATGTATTTAATAACGATGTTTCGGTAGATCAGTAGTTAGTGCAGGCGCCGCGGCATGGCGCATTACGTACGTTTGAATCCTATTTCCAGAGATGATTTTCTATTTCTATTTACAATTATATATTTATTAAGTTGGTCTGCCTGATTACCTTGCTGGTCTAGTGCGGCAGGCGATTACGAGGCCATGGGTTCTAATCCCGGGTCAGCTACAGTATTGTTAGAGATTTTCTATAAAAAAACAATGTGTGAGGATATGGGGAGTTTATAAATCTGTCACTTCGTTCACGGCTAACGGCCGATTTCAATATTCAACTCAAGGATACATTTGTTTACTGACAGTAGAATTTTGACAGGTTTCCCATACAAAATATGTCAAAATTCTATCTATAGTAGGCAAATTTATCGTTGAGTTAAATATTTAAACCGTCCGTAAGTGACATTGAAACGGTTCTGCTAAAGAGTCCGGGGTGGCCCCCCTGATCGTCAAAAACAGACGGAAAATCTCACGCACTCGATTTTTATCCCAATAAATAACATCTCTTTGTTAATAAATAACGGTGTAACAATCTGCTCTTGTAATCATATGGTGTTATGCATTTTATTGGGAATGTTCCGAGAGCGATGCCATAGAAACACCATAGTGCAATGGTTGTTTGATCTTTTTATTCTTATTGGTTCCGTAGTTTATATAGTAAACAGTATTAGCAGTGATAGGCTAGTGGTTAGAACGTTGGACTGCAAAAACAGAAGTCTCGCACCTCTGCCTTTTCGAAAGCATGAGCGTATTAATAAATTAACTATCACTTGCTTTAACGGTGAAAATAACATCGTGAGGAAACCAGCATGCCTAAGGGTTTCTCGAAGGTGTGTGAAGTTCGCCAACCCGCACTGGGCCAGCGTGGTGGACTATGGCCTAAACCCTCTCAGTTTGAGAGGAGGCCCGTGCCCAACGGTAGGACAGTTTCGTAACAGGGCTAATATTATTATTAGCTTATACTTGTGGGACAAGGATATTTTGGCCCACGGCCAAAATCGTAACTAACGCTGTCATCAAGTGAAATGTCACTTAATGACTGCCGCAGCGTTGCCTTTTGCTATGAAATTTACCCAAGTTCTTTATTTAATGGTGCGTGCGTTGTTTTAAACCCATTAAAATATTTCATTGGAAGTAGGAAGCTTTTACTAAATGATAAATAGATAGGTAGTGATGGTGCGATGGGAAGGCTACTTGGGAGCCGGCATTTAAGCCAAAAGGCGCAGGTGGCCATGCATAAGTGTGTGAGTGCTTGTCCCAACGCTGTTATATGGCAGTGAGAGTTGGGTATGTAAGAAGGAGAACGAAAGCAGGATAAATGCGGTCGAAATGCGATCTCTGCGGAAAATGTGCGGAGTCACGCTGACCGACCGTATTCGCAACAGCGTAGTAAGAAAGCGAGTAGATGTGAAAGATAGTGCCGGTGTAAAGATGAGAAAAGGTATGCTACGTTGGTTCGGGCATATAGAAAGAATGTCAGAAGAAACAATGACAAAACAGACATACAATGCGAAAGTGGAAGGATGTAGGTACCGGGGAAGACCTAGACTATCTTACCATGACCAAATAGACCGTGTCTTATCTGAAGGGCGAGTGTGTATGAGACGAACTATGAGAGTAGAGAGGCCAGAGAGGTATGTAAGGAAAGAACCTGTTGGAACTCTGTACTCTCTGCCCAACCCGCGAGGGAGCTGGCGTGATGATATAGATAGATAGAGTACTCTTTATTGTACACCAGCATAATTAAAGTAAATAAATACAATTAGTTTATGGCTGTAGGTACAATTGGCGGTCTTGTTGCTAAAATCATTTTTTTCCAGACAACCAGTGCGTTGGAAGAAGCAATAGATATAATAATATAGGGCAGTTGGTGGCGTACTCTTAATGTTTATATAACTACTAGAATGTACACACAATACATAAATACATATTAACACAAATATACAAATTAGCTAAATTATGACAGCATTACATGTTAACCAGCAGACAGAAAGTGATCCTTAACCATATTTTTAAAGGCAGCCAGTGACTTTGCACGCCGGACTGTAACCGGCAATGCATTCCACGAGCGAACAGCTTGATTATTAAAGGATTTGTCAAAGAAGTTTGTGGAATGGTGTTTTCAGCCTTAGATTTTCAGATGAACTTAGGAACCTCGAATATGTTTCGTAAAGGAATTCAAATCGTTCTTTGAGGTAAGATGGACTTTTAGGATTAAAAAGTGGTGAGATAGGTCTAGGTCTTCCCCGGTACCTACGTCCTTCTACTTTTGAATTGTATATCTGTTTAGTTATTCTTTCTTTTGACATTTTTCTATAAGCCCGAACCAATGGAGTATACCCTTTCTCATCTTTACACCGATGCTATCTTTCATGCCTACACGTTTTGCTTACTACGCTGGTGCGAATACGGTCGGACAGCTTAACTCCGCACATCTTTCGCAGAGCTTAAATTTCGACCGCATTTATCCTGCTTTCATTCTTCTTCTTAGGTACCTAACTCTTACTGCCTTAAAACGGCATCAGGATAAGCACTCCGCCCCAAGTTCCAGATCCCAAGAAGTTTGCCCATCGCACCATTCACTTTATGCCTGCATTTGCTTTTCTTTCTATATTAGTGGTGTATTTCCCATTCTCACCGAAGGCGTATCTAAGATATAAATACTCGTTCAGTTGTCCCAGCATTTCATCACCAACATCCACCTTGCAATTCTTTTGGATTCTTCCCGGTCAAAAATATAATATTGGTTTTCTTTACATACTCGTACAGTCTTTAATAGCTGTGACTAGTGTTTGCATATCAGTGGGTGTTGGCGCTACCTGTCTCTCTAATTCTTGTTAATTTTGTTCTCAAATTCTACCGAACCCTAAAAATTTGCTACACTTAATAAGATGCCGTATTATGCCATTACTCACATTGTTGACTCCCCATCGACATCATAATGGGGCTTATGGCGACCGCCCCGTGGGTAACACGCGATGATTTGTTATAGATCATTTTAATGGGGGCTTGAAATATAATGGGGATTTTATAATTTTAGAAGAATTTGAGGTGGATGTTCCTTGACATTGGCAAAATACACTTGAAAGTAGTGTGAATGCATAATTTAAAGAAGAATAAGATTGAAGCATACAGCATTTAATCATATGGGTGATTTCCAGCTGGGTGGCCATTGGGCACTAAGTCGCTATTTGGGAAGGCATATACTAGGTGTCTCGCCGTGGGGCTTTGCACCGACCGGCGGAAGAGGGATTCTTCAATCTCGCTGGGTAAGTCGGGAAATAATTTGGGGTAACTAATATAATTTTAGTAAAATACGTAACTACATTTTCCAGATGGAAGTGCTTTTAACGTCTCTAGACACCTGTACTGGGATAAGCACCCTTATTGGTAGCGATACGTCCGTGCCTTCCAGCTGATTTGTCCCAAATGCGACCTTAACAATGGTAAGATGTGTTATCTTAAAATCTTTGGCATTATTAAGATCCTATTCATCTTTTGTTGAGTACTTGACTGCCGGTTTTGAACAGCTTTTTGAACACCAAAGTGTGTTTATTATGTTGAGGTTCCGTATATAAAATAGTTTATAAAATTATAGAATAAAAAAAATAAACACCGTCACACCTATATTCTCTAAACGCGGGTGGCAGACGAATACTGAGTACACCCACTTTTCGCCGACGATGTTAGGTCCCATGTTATAGGGGGTGAGCCTATTGCCATATACCGGGTAAAATTCCAGACCCCGGACTTATACTGTGAATTTTTTGTTAGAAAAATAGATACATAGATCTGGTATTTGAACCCGGAGCCTCGTGATAACAAAGCGATGCGCTTTGCCACTAGACTAACGAGGCAGTTCATAAAATTTGTTTTATTTTATGCGGCCTATCCCGTAGAATCAGTCGTCTAAATAGGAGTTAAAATACTAGCAATTCTCGCTCTCCCGTAAAAGTAAAAGTTACGGAAATATGCGGACGCCGTATTATGTACATTTCACGAGATCATCTTAGTGAAATTTGGACGTTCTGAAGTGTTGAAAAATTAGACAGAAAGGTATTTTATTATTGCATTCAATCTTTTTCAAACGTGGATTTCACATGGAAATATCCAGATCGAAAAATAAATTATGGGTTATACAACGATTTCTCCCATAACTAGGGACCCCCGGGTCAAACCAGCGGCTACACGATCCAGTGAGTGGAAATGCCTAAGCCCTAACTACTAGCCTGAAGCGTAAGCAAAATAATTTCTGCTGGTGTTGTCTTTGCTGAACTCAAAGTTAAATCTAAATATTTAATTAATCAAATAGTCTATTTAATACCACGTACTTTATGTTATTCTGATCGTTTAATAAACGAGATAATTTATTTCCATTAACAATTGGACTTAATTAAATCATAATAAATTACCCCTCGGAACCCAAAAACGTCATCGACTTCCCGCTGAAAAAAACAAGATGTCTACCGCTAAACGTCACCGGACAAAAGCGCGGGAAACACAAAGGAACATAACAAAAGGCGCCAAACAAGCGTATAATGATCACATTCATTGCATTGTACAAATAACAAACTTTATATTACACAATTTATAGCATTTCTGACTCTGTCCGCTTAAGATAGAGCCTATTTTAGGTTATGTGTTATAATTTAAGGTACTTACTTTTTTGGGGACCCGTGTATAATTTGTTTGAAAGATTTTGCTCTTTTCAGTGAATAAAGCGGTTTGTTAAAATTTGAGTTTAATGTTAGGGGTTGACATTTTATTAATATACATATTTTTTGAGATAAGTATATTGTCTAGTTAAATATTTTGTTTTAAGATGATTGATTCATCATCATCATCATCTCAGCCTATACTCTAGGAATAAATTATAGTGCGGGGCTACGTTTTATAAAAAAAATATTCTTTACAAGTTAATAAAATCCATACGAATATTATAAAATGTGAAAGTATCTCTGTCTGCCTATTATCTGTTAACGCATAAATAACTGAACAGATTTTAATCAAATTTGGCAAGGGGATAGATTGCTTAGATAATGTAGATAAAAGTCGACGATGAGGTATAGTTGCTTCTTGGCTTTGGTTGCTGGAAACCAGCGTATCGGTGTGGCATCCATATGAGAGTTCATATACGTAAAGTATATGTAGAAAAGGTTCAAAAAGCGTTCTTCAGGCATTTATATAAACGCATTTTTGGCAACTATCCTTTTATGTGTCCTACCAAGTTCTTGTTAGGGTGTCTAGGATACAATTCTTTGCAAGTAAGAAGAAGCATGGATCAAATTGTCACCTCAATGAAAATTCTACGGGGCAAAATTGATGCCCCTAACCTGCATAATGAGTTGTGTCGACTCTGCGCTCCTATTAACTACAGTAGGAACAGGAAGCATAGATTGTTTTCTGTTCCAACATGTAGAACAGTAGCGCGTGCTCGTTCGCCAATCCCGCGCATCCTCGCCGGACTGAACGCTCTCCTTGACGGCAGTCCTGGATGTGATCTGTTTGCGGATGCATGGAGTGATATTTTGTTTGAGTGTCAGAGGTATTGTGAGGGACTGGAATTAATGAGCTTGTATCTTGCACTTCCATACTTTTAACTATTTCATTTTTTATATATATTTTACTTTGTGCTAATGTAAATGGTGTATCTGCCGTGTTAGTATGTAAATAAATAAATAAAGGTGATATATCTCACCTTACAATATCTCTCTATCTAGTTCTATCAATTGAGATTCTGGTACGCTCGATTAAAAGATCTCCCACTGTTTATAGTCAGCAACATAAGTCGCTTACCATTCACAATTTTTCAAATTCTTACCTTTCGCGCTTTTATTTTGCATCATACCCAAAAGTTTTGTTTATCTAAATATACTACAATTTGTTGTTAAAAATTTGTTTTGACACTATTTGCCCACGTTTGTTAAATAGAGAGTATTACTGCTTTGAAAAACTAAGAATGTTAACTGCCTTATCTATCTATAACCTCACGCCAGATCCCTTGCGGGGTAGGCGAGAGTACAGAGTTCCAACAGGTTCTTTCCTTACATACCTCTCTGGCTTCCTCCACTCTCATAGTTCATCTCATACACGCTCGCCGGTTACGGAGACTCCTGACTTGTCCTTTGGATAAGACCCGGACTATTTGGTCATGGTAAGATAGTCTAGGTCTTCCCCGGTACCTAGATCCTTTCACTTTCACATTGTATATCTGTTTTGTCATTCTTTCTTTATGGTTCGGGACCAACGGAGCATACCCTTTCTCATCTTTACACCGATACTATATATTTCATACCTACTCGCTTTCTTACTACGCTGTTGCGAATACGGTCGGTCAGCTTCACTCCGCACATCTTCCGCAGAGCTTGCATTTCCACCGCATTTATCCTACTTTCATTCTCTATATTTTAAAATCCGGTAAAAGGAGTACACGATTAAACAAACTTGTTTCGACAGAGAAAAATGTAAAGTTACCTCTCTGTTGAACATTTTCGAATTCCAATGCGAAACGCTTAAGAACTAGTCAACATCATCATCATCATCTCAGCCTATACTTGTCCACTGCTGACCATAGGCCTCCCCAATCGCTTTCCAGCGTAACCGGTCCGACGCCACCTGCATCCAACGACTTCCTGCGATTTTCACAAGATCGTCGGTCCATCGCGCAAGCGGTCGTTCCACGCTGCGCTTGCCAATACGTGGTCTCCACTCTAGAATCTTTCTGCCCCAACGCCCGTCCGATCTTCGCGCTAAGTGGCCCGCCCATTGCCACTTCAGCTTGCTAATCCTGAGGGCTATGTCGGTGACCTTGGTTCTTCTACGAATCTCCTCATTCCTGATTCGATCACGTAGAGAAACGCCGAGCATGGCTCTTTCCATAGCTCGCTGAGCAACTCTAAGCTTTTTAGCTCTAAGAACTAGTCAATGGGATTTATTTAAAAACATAGACAATAGTTATACCAAAGTTCTTATAAAGCAGTTTTTTATTTCATAACGTAGTTTTTTTACAAAAATTAAATGAATTGTTTTAGCGTATAGGGTACGTCATTTATTTCCAAGCGCGCGCAATATATTTCTCCCGGTCGATCAGTGGTCCGTTGATTTATTATCGCCGTAGCCCTTTAATTTGATCTGTCTACCACAGTTGTCCCGTGACTCGCGTGGTCTAGTTTTATATACCCCTGCACAGCAAGAGCTAGTGTTGAATAAGTTAATAAAGTCACCAGCGGAACCTTTAGTATAGCCCAAATCAACAACGTTTTAAAAGGACTTTTTTTATGAATAATAGATACGAAATGAGCAAACGGGCGCTTCTTTTGATTTTAATCTATGGTTTTTATAATACACGACACGGATACGACACGATACACATTATAATTATATAGAAAGAAAGTAAGAAGAAAGAAAGAAAACTTATTTATTTTGATACACATAGTCCAAAAACAAAGCAACAACAATAACTAGTATTAAATTCTAAATTAAATCAATATAGACACATGTCGTCATCAAAATGGGCTCCCCATTCAGCTAAAAGCTGTAACACGGTTGTAACCGAGCTACAGCGTTGATTTTCAATGAGGGCCCCAAGTGAGTATATCTGATTTTGTTTGTTGGTTACTAATAATTTTATATCTTCTTCTTTCGAATCTTTACACTATTGTAATTTTAGGAGGGGTGGTTAGTGTCAATACTCCGAAAGTCTCCATTTTACTAAAATAAAGCTGGACAAAAGCGACCAGTTTTGTGATGTCCATAATGGGCTCTTACCCGCGTCCTTCACCACTTCATCTGCTACGCTTAACAATTATTTATCCATCTATATCACCACACTGGGTCATTAAAAGGGTACAGAGAGACAGCAGGTTATTTTCCTGCAAACCTGTTGCACTCTCACTCTTTCCGTTTCAGACATGCTGGTTCATGATTTGTCCATTACATAAGACACTATTTTTCTTTGTAACTCATAAGTAATTACTCTAAAAAGTTGTTTACCTCTTGTTTTTTTTCTATCTATAAATGATCACATCAGATTCCTTCCGGGTTGGTTTCCCTTATTTTAATCTATTTAATATCTTCCTATATGACCATACATACATTAGAATGCTATCGTATCGCACGGTATAAATCGGTGTATAATTCGTTCAAATTCCACAGCAAACATGTGCATAGTCAATATTTGAACACGTGGCTATCGTGTGGCGTTCGTTCTTCATTATACGTCTTAATCAAGCAGTTGATTCTGGGTAGAATGACAATGCTTTATTGTGATTGTTTTAGATTGCTGTTGATGCATGATTTTACAGTAAGTACTTATTAATATAACTCCCCTCACGAGTGTAAGAGGGGCATTGGTAAATATTATATATATAAATAGTATTAGTACCTATTATAAATATAAATTTGACGGACGATTTAGCGCAGTGGTTAAGAGCTTGAGCTGCTCCGCCCACTGTGTCAAATAGTCGCGGGTTCGATTCCCGCACGGGACAAATCTTTGTGTGATCCACAATTATTTGTTCCGGTCTGGGTATTTGTTTGTGAATTTTCATGTTTGTAAACGCACCCACGACACAGGAATAAATCCTAGTGTGGGGCTACGTTTAAAAAAAAAAAAAAAAAAAAAGCAGGGTAGGCAGAGAGTACAGAGTTCCAGCAGGTTCTTTCCTTCTTCCACTCTCATAGTTCGTCTCATACACGCTCGCCGGTTACGGAGACTTGACTTGTCCTTCAAAATCAAAATCAAAAGTTTTTTATTCATGTAGACCAAAAGGCACTGCAAGGCACAAATGAATAGTCAAAAAGAGAAAATTATTAATTACTTAAGACTCTACCACCCGTTCGGAAAGTCATTCCTGTGGAGAAGAAGGGCAAGAAACTCCACGGTTACTCTTTTTTAAAAATGAGTTTTACAATTCTTTTTGTATTCAGCTCTACTTCAAATAAGACTCTGTCTATTTGGTCTTGGTAAGATAGTCTAGGTCTTCCTCGGTCTCGAAATTAGACGGCGGGAACGACGACGCGCTCTGGAGGAGTGGCGCGCCAGGCTCAGCCAGGAGCACATCGCGTGCAAGCGCGTCGTCCAAGCCATCCTGCCGTCCTTCGAAGCCTGGCAACAGCGGAGGAGTGGGCGAATCTCCTACAGGCTTGCTCAGATAATCACCGGTCACGGCTGTTTCGGTGATTATCTAAGTATGATCGGACGCGAGGCGACGGCGATCTGTCACCACTGTGGTGGGGACCGGGATTCCGCAGAGCACACGCTTGTCGAGTGCCCAGCGTGGGCCCCCGAGCGGCGGATCCTGGTCGACTGGATTGGACCGGACCTCTCCTTGCCGGCAATAGTAGCGGCTATGCTGGCAGGGGATTCGGCGTGGGGGGCCGTATCCTCCTTCTGCGAGACTGTGATGTCACAGAAGAAGGAGGCCGAGCGGGATCGGGAGAGGGCCGATCCCGCTCGCCGAAGGCGACGGCGCCGGGGCGGAGGCACAGCCCGCCCAGGCCCCCCAGCCCAATAGCCCGGGGCTTTATAATACGGGCTAACTTGTGTCCCCTGCCGCAACATCTGGTGGGGGACCCCCCCTGCACCAACACCCGCAGGGGGGCCTTTGGGGTCGTGGGACGCTGGGGCGGGGGCCCTGAGCGTCCTTCACGCGCGACCCCGAGGAGGATGGCGGCGTGGTGTGGCGAGCACCGCTACGGTGCAGGGGGGGAAGCAAGCTACAAGTTTCCCCTCCCGAGGTGGGCTCTTCGGAGCGCGGCACAAGGGGGGCAACGGCGTGTTCCACTCGGAGATCCCGGAGCCTCTCTGACACGTGCCAGTGCCGGCCACCGTGGGGTTTTAGTCGGTAAGAGTCCGACATGCCCCGCCAGCTTCCCCCGAGGTTGGCGGAAGTCCATGAGGATTTCCCCACGCAAAAAAAACGGTCTTCCTCGGTACCTACATCGTTCCACTTTTGCATTGTATATCTGTTTTTTCATTCTTTCTTCTGACATTCTTTCTATATGGCCGAACCAACGGAGCATACACTTTCTCATCTTTACACCGATACTACTACTCGCTTTTTTACTATGCTGCTGCGAATACAGTTGGTGACCTGCACTCCGCACATCTTCCGCAGAGCTCGCATTTCCGCAGCATTTGTCCTTCTTTCATTCTCCTTCTTACATACCCAGCTCTCGGTTCCATATAACAGCGTTGGGACAAGAACTCCGTTAAAGTCGTAGTCAAAAATCATTTATTTGTATAGGCCAATACAATAGCTCTCACAAACGTCAAAATTTTACATCTACCACCGGATCGGAACGCGGCCTCCACTGAGAAGATCAGGCGAGAAACTCAGCGGGCTAGTCTTTTAATTTGATTTGTTTGGCCTTTCTGATACCCATTCTTTTTTGTTTTTGAAAATTGTATTATACATCATTGATTAATGTTGCTGATTGAGGAGCTGCTCAAACCCAATCTGTTTTATCGTCAAGATAATCCGAAATTTTTTAATACTCTTTCTTACAGAGTCTAGTTTTAGTAGCCTTTTTAAACTTATTGATAGGCATGTTTCGGATATCTATGGGTAATTTGTTGTAGAAGCGTATACATTGCCCCATGAAAGAATTACGAATTCTGTGGAGACGAGTGGAATGTACAATAAGATCATCTTTGTTCCGTGTATTTACATGATGAATGTCGCTATATTTTTCAAAACTACTGATATTCTTTTTAACATATAGAAGATTTTCATATATAAATTGTGGTGCAACAGTTAGAATATTTATTTCTCTAAATTTTTACTTAAGAGAAGCTCTTGGGGCCAAATTGTAAATTGCTCGAATAGCCCTTTCCTGGAGAACACCGTCACGCCTATATTCCCCAGAGGGGGTGGCAGAGGTGTACTGAGTACACCCACGTTTTGCCGACGGTGTTAGGTCCCATGTAATAGGGGGCGAGCCTATTGCCATATACCGGGCACAATTCCAGACTCCGGACTTGTACTGGGAATTTTTCGTTAGAAAAACTACATTTGTCCGACCTAGGATTTGAACCCAGGACCTCGTGCTCACAAAGCGATGCGCTTTGCCACCAGACCAACGAGGCAGTCACTGGAGAACAAAGATGGTATTAAGTTCTGCAGAGCATCCCCAAAGTAGTATGCCATATGGCATAATTCTATGAAAATAAGCAAAATAAACAAGTCTAGCTGTTTCAATATCAGTTAGTAATCTAATTTTCTTTACAGCATATGCCGCTGAGCTGCAACCTGTCTTACATTTGGCGTTGTGAAGTTAATACATTTTGTCGTCTTCTTATTAAGGAGAAGATTATTCGTGTTTAACCAATGAACAACCATTGACAGTGCACTGTTCACATCATCGTCGGTCGTTATGTATGGCCAGCTGCGCCTTTGAGATACTAATCACTTTAGTATACTTGTCGATAGCTACCGGATTATCACTAGGTTTGCTATTTTTAATATACTGAATAACTGAAAACTAAGCAGTGCCTTATAGAACTGTGGACCCATTTTGTACCTATGAATTGGGAATCCTACCAATAACATCCAGAAAGCTTGCATTATATTTACAAAATAATATCCATATGCTGGGAAAAGGTTGAATGTGGAAAGCATCAAACCCGCCGTTGCATAGATCTGTAGGGGAGGCCTACAATGTTCTACAGTCGTCGTCTTTCGGCTATAGGACCTGGGACCACTGGGCTAACCTCAGACCCTAAATCAAGTGGTTGTTGATAAAAATCCGGATACATAATTAGGTACTTATTTGGTGCACCAATGCTAGCAAGTCCATGATGGATTTCCCTACGCAAAACCGTATTCTATTTCTAGTACACGAGGCATAAATCCGGACTCCGGCCCTTTTTCGACCTTGCATTCAATTCCAGGACCTCGAGATCGTAAAGCACACTAATCACCACAAGTGGGCTATGTAAATTAAGGTTTAGTTTATCTCGGACATGAAGCCCACCATCCTTTAAAAAAGAGCTAACGGTCTAAACATTGGCTACCTAGGTTTGCAGAGAGACAGAGACAGGCTCATTCCAATCTCAGTCTGGAACCTATTCGCACCTATATTAAAAAGGTGGCAACCCGCTCCTTAGCAAACGCGTCCAACCATCAGAAACCCCTATTCGTAGCCGCCGCCAACTAAGCATTTGACTCTTCTTTTATCAGCCGCTACCGCCGCCCGTGGCGTTTTCGCACCAATCCTCCCGATGCCCTTACTTCCCTTCTTTCGAATACAGATACCGCACACAGGATCAGACACCGATCTCGCCGGCGAGTTCGAAGAATCCCTTGCCCGCCGGCCGGAGCAGAGTACCATGGCGAGACACCTCGTATACGCCCTCCCCCATAGCGACAGCCCAAGCCGAGGCCGTTTCTCCTTGTGGCACCTTTAAGTTAGTTGCCTCCTTGCCATTCTGGCCCTAGCGTGGTGGTTGCACGCTCGCCCTCTTGTCCGGTGAAGCTGTAAAAGCCCCGCGGCTAACCGCGTAGATCACTCACACATACAACACGCAGAGGCAGGCTAGGTAGACAGAGATTTTCAACAGGTTTTTCCTAACAAATATCATAATCACTTAAAATACGATCTCCATCTAGTTTAGAAAAATAACAAAAGCTCTGCCAGCCGAGGCTTACTCACTTGCCTGGATGTTATGCCAACAAAAGGGGCGTTTGACCAACTTGGCTTTAAAAATAGTTTTATATTTTCATACTTTAAATAGGCCTTGGATTGCGTACGTGCCCCACTATAATTCCTTTATAAGTATACGTATCTATACCAGTATAAACCATGACTTATTTTCGAACGCACTCCGCCACCGGGTCAGTTAAATTCAAAATTAGCAACTGCCGCGATTTCACCGAGAAAGTCCCACTTTCTTTGCGCGCAGTTACGTCATTACAATTCAGATGATTTAATAATGTCAGCTGTTAATCCGAACGCAACTCCACATTTGCGGAACGCTACGAAAATATCTCTACCGTGTACCGCGCAAAACGAAAACCGGTCGTAGACGAGAATCCGCCTACAACCTACATAACAAACACAATTGTTTCACAAAACTGAAAAATGGCGAACCTACGCACCAACCAATAGGAGGCGTTACCCATCAACGGCTAAAAACAATCCTATTGGACAATACAATCTCTTTAATTCACCATGACCAATAGGAAAGCGGAACGGAAGTTCGAGTCAAACCAGTTCCATTTTAGCGTTCGTGCGGCGCGCACGCGTTTCAAACTTGGAATGGTTTCCATTTAAAATATTTTTTTTCTTAATCGGTATCGTTGTCATTTCGAATTCCAGCCAGTGTTTATTTGAGGTGTTTTATAGTGTACGATTTTTTTAAATTAAAATTGAAGTTAATTATTATGGATCTAGAAACGTAAATAGGTTGTGTTTCGTCATTGGTGGGGGTATTATTTTTAGCATTTAGCTTGTTAAAGCTGTTGTTGGTGTGATGTGAGACGGATCTTAATTTAGCGGTGCACATGAGTGTGAGTATGGGTTGTCTTCCTTATTTTTAAGCTCGGCAGCCGGCAGGCGTGTTTGTTTTGCGCTGTGTTTAGTTTTTAATAGGCTACAAAGTTCTTGGAATGCTCTGAGAGTAGTTGATAAACATTAATATTTTTATAAGCCACGCCGGGGTTCTTGCGAAGTAAGCATTGAGATAAAGCAGGGTTGCAATACAGGTTCACCGCAAACTGGATATCAAATATATTACTATATATTAAATTGTTATTAAATACATTTATGTTAATCTTTCATTCAATAATATAATCTGGAAGGGGAGTGTGTAATGTAGAGATATTTTTTCACCATTGTTGTAAAACTGGCCAGTTCTAAGAACTTTCAGTGTCATCCTAGTACAGATAAGCAAATTCTGAAAAACTTGACTTGCATCTATTCATGACCTAAGTTGACCTCCACTCAAAATATAGGCTGCGACTGCACCTGGTGGAAAGCGAATTTCTTACTATTTACCTTACCCCGTCGATGACTAACCTTAACACATTAATAATATCGCTGGTCGATTAGAATAACACACATTAAAATTAGAGGTCTAACTAAAAAAGAAACATATTTTTGATTTGAGCCACTATTACTTTATGCCAGTTACTTGTACTGGCAAAACAAAGGAATGAACGAAATGCAGCTAATACTCAGCAATAGGTAAGAATAGGCTTTGAATGATAATGACGATGATTTACTTACAACAATTACACACTCTACAATAATGCAATAATGAACGTGCTACCGTTAATTGGCAATAAAACCGTTCCTTCTGGCGATCTTTAGGGAGGTCTTTGTTATGCTGTGGATGTCAGCTGTTTCAGTCACCAACTGAAAGATCGACTGATAATTAAAACAATATCAGGCCTCAGGCCTTGCCGACAATATCTGTCTTTATTTTACAATGAACTTTGATAATGCGCATGCAAATGCTAAAACCTATATCCTAATTTTCTATCATTTCTATCATGTTGAGAGTAAGCTTACCATCCCTCCGTACATATATGATACTGGGTTTGAACTTAGCAACTAGTCTGCCTCACTCATATTTTTCCGCAGCCGGCTTTAGAGGTTTCAAAGCAGATTCAAAGCTGTTGATTACATGTAGCGAGTAGAAAATATAGATGACACCCACTGCTTCTTTTCGTGTCATGATTAATATTTGTCCCGTTAAGTAAGGGGCTACCTTAGTCGCATTATCCGTGGCATCTCTGTACATATTTACAATGAAGCTATCACAGTCAGATATTTATGGCTATCTAGTTAAAATCCGGTTAAAAATTGTGAATCGTAGCCGCTGACTTCGCAACTGACTTCCCTCCTATCAGCCGCTACCGCCGCCTGCGGAATATTCTCACCGATTATCTACTTGTGTAGATAATCGGTGGCGTACTACCGTGGCGTTTTCGCACCAATCCTCCCGATGCCCTTACTTCCCTTCTTTCGAATACAGATACCGCACACAGGATCAGACACAGACCTAGCCGGCGAGGTCAAAGAATCCTTTGCCCGCCGGCCGATGCACAGCGCTACGGAGAAACACCTAGGTGTTATCTAGTAGCCCCCTTGCTCTTATAGCTCGAGCGTAGTGATTGCACGCTAGCCTTCTTTTCCGGTGAAGCTGTATAGTCTCCGTGGTCAACAGCGTAGATCGCTCACACACACAAAATGTCAAAATTTATTATTTATGCATGCTTTATAAAGGAGGAGTTCAGTTTTTGGAGAACAAGCGTTTCTCTGAGGCCTAAAGAAGAAAGGTCAAAATAAAAGATTTGTATTACTAGATTTAAAGTATCAATCGACAAATTTGTCAAGTGACTTAAAACTATTAATGTTTTTTTATTACACAAATTTTGTCTATAACAGGATTTAGAATATTAATTATCTATCAAATTAATATTCTAAATACTAAATCGGGGGTTATAAAATAGAGTCTATTTTGACTTCCGGTAGCAGTAATTTGTGACACCATTTTGGAAAACTTTATGGAATAAATTGAAATAATAAACCATAATAATTGTATATATGCACCGTCACGCCTATATTCCCCAGAGGGGGTGGTAGAGTTGTACTGAGTACACCCACGTTTCGCCGACGATGTTAGGTCCCATGTAAAAGGGGGCGAGCCTATTATAAATATAAATAGCGAGCGAAAATATCAAACATTGTTTCATTCTTATTTAACTCTTGTCGGTGCAGTAATGTATGCATCTTTCTCCATTCAACCCTTCCCAAAGCGTACTCTTTGAGATCCTTATACGACTTGACAGAAACTTTCTCCATTAATTGACCTGGGCCTACTTTTATCTCTCCTTCCTTCGACTTTCCCTGTCATGTCGTATAAAATGCCCTATCAAGTTTCCTCTTCTATTTTCTATCGCTTCTAATAGTAATCTTGTTTCATTGACTCTTCTTAGTACGTCTTCATTTGTAACTTCTTGTCCATCCCCTTCCAGCACCACATTTTAAAAGCCTCTAGTATTTCCTTATATTTCTTTGTCATAGTCTCGCACCTATACAGAGCCATGCTCCAAATATATGTTTTAATAAATTTCTTTCTCTCATTTTTTTCAATATTTATGATGTAAATATGTTCTTATTGTTGAAGGCGTGTTTTGCTATTGCTATTCTGGATTAAGTATCTGGGGTACATCTTGCATCTGTTGTAATTAAACTTCCTAGATATTTATTCCATTTGACTATTCCCCAATACTGTAAGGCATGAAATTTTCTTGATGGCTGCTTCGAAGAAGTTATTAAGTATTTATATATGAAATATGAGTGGCGAGAGTGGACAACCTTTTTTTATTTTTTTTTTCGGGGGGAAATGCCTAACGCATACCCCCGGGCCGAGGGCACGGCCCTGGTGGTTATGTGGGGCTTGCACCCACTAAAACCCCCCCGCGTCCTACTGCCCTTTTGCCGGGCCACAGGAATCGTCACTGGCATGACCTCTGTGGCACCGGCGGGCTCGGTCCGCAGTTAGGCGCGGACCTCGACACGTGTAGGGGAGTTCGGTCTCCCCCTACCACCTTTTGGAGGCTGCGCGGACGCAGCGCTTTACCGGCGCGGGCCTGCTTAGTGCTAGGGCGCCGGGGTGCCCTCCCCGACACCTGCAGGCCGAGATTATGGTGGGCGAAGGTCGTTTCGGGCGTAGTCCCTGCGCCTTCGCCCAGCGCGCCGTCTGCGAGCGGGATTAGAGGACGTCTCCTCCCTCACCCGCTCTGCCTTCTCCTTCGCGGACATGACGGCCTCGCAGACGGCCGCTATTGCCGCCCAGGCGCTCTCGCTCCCAACCATGGATGATATCACGGTCGGGAGCGATAGCCCCTGACCCCCTGCACCGAGCACTCCAGCGAGCCGGCGCCGCTCGGCATCCCATGCCGGGCACACCAGCAACGTATGCGCCGCCGTATCTTCCGGGGCCGCACAATGGTGGCAGCACTCCGCCTCCTCAGAGAGTGGACAACCTTGTCTTAATCCTCGACGGATTTTTGCTGTTTCCTTTTCAGCTCTGTTTCAATTATAGTCTCTTGGTTTCTGTACATCTCATAATTAATTCACCTGTCTTTAAAATCTAATCCTATATATTTTAATGTAACCATCATCTTTTTCCAGTCTAATTTGTCGAAAGCTTTTTCTAAATCTACAAAAGCTATGTGGGTGTTTAAACCTAGGTCCAATCTTTTATTTATTATAAGTCCAGTAGGGCCAGAATTGCCTCCTTTGTTCCTTTGTTTTTTCTAAACTCGTATTAATCTTCACCTAGGTTGTTTTCTATTTTCGTTCTTATTCTGTTTTGCATGATCTTAAGTACAATTTTATTACTAGTATTATTTAAGTCCTGTGTTCTTTTCATTTAGGAGTGCTTGACTTTTTCGGCATTGTAATTGTTTTAGTAATCTTAAAGTCATTTGGCATTTCACTTGTATTATAAATTAATTTTGTTAGTTTAAATATTTTGTCTAGTTTTCTAAATATTATATAAGTTCTATAAATATTCTTTCATCACCTGCTTTTCCTTATATTCATAAAACACCGTCACGCTTGTATTCCCCAGAGGGGGTGGCAGAGGTGTACTGAGTACACCCACGTTTCGCTGACGATGTTAGGTCCTATGTAATAGGGGGCTAACCTATTGCCATATACCGGGCACAATTCCAGACTCCGGACTCATACTGGGAATTTTTCGTTAGAAAAACTACATTTGTCCGACCTAGGATTTGAACCCAGGACCTCGTGATCACAAAGCGATGCGCTTTGCCACCAGACCAACGAGGCAGTCGACATATATTCATACTAAAAATATTCCAATTTGTTATTGATCTTGCTTATGTATTAATAAAAAAAAATAGTAATAAAACTAAATTATGAAGACTGACTGACATAATAGTCGTAAATTAACTCCTACATGAGGATTTTATGTTATCTTTTAAGATGCCAGATTATCTATATATGTAAATGAAAATTCAGCTTAGCAGTTCGACGAAGAAACTCAACCAAGGCTCACTACCATTCCTTGCGAACATTAAAAAAAGTAATATAAACACCGTCATCCCTATATTCCCCGTAATGACAAAGGTTTCTGTGTATACGCACATTTTGCCAACGATGTTAAGTCCTAATATAATAGGCAGCGAAAAACGGTGTACACATCTACCGCCACCACCTTGGAATGAACACGTCACGGTTTTTATTTACAAAATATTTGTAACTTTATTTTTCAGTACCTAATATTTTAATTAACATAATTACTATTAATGTTTTTCTTACACATCTACAGAATCAAGTGGCGCTAATCAACTAAACCGAAAGCTTCAAAACAACTTTCTATCAATTCGAAAAACGAATCTCACTTCCTTTATCTCGTTCCTTTTTCAAACCAAAACATTCCGAAGGACCAAAGACAATAAAAAAACAGATAGAAATCTCAGAAAAACCAACGTTCCACGGGTTTTATTAGCCAATTAATTAAAATTTCCAATAATATTATCCCTAAAACATATGTTCCGAATGTAACCATGTTTATTATATCTTCGAGGCCGTAACTCGTCGTGTAATATGGCCTTACAAGGCCATTAATTAGCCTCCCGCAGGGATACCAACGTAAAAGTACCATTTTACGAGAGAAAGATAAAATTCATGTTAAAATTGGCCCTGTACTCAAAACAGTGTTAACCCTAATCAACGACACACTGAAATATCAACTTTATTTCCAATGAAATACCGAAGAATTTTCAGTTATATGTACGTGGTGTATGTTATGTTTATCGTACAGTAATAACTTAGGCCTATTTGATATCGTACACGAATCACAGAATAGTTTCGTCAAAAATCTTTTCTGATATAAAAAGTTTATTGATTTTTAATAGGGAATTTTAAATGAAAGTTGTCGTAGGTTTTATAATAACGTACTATAACGACTGTAGACGGAGGGGTGGTCAAACATGCTATTAAATATAATTATGTATTTGGTCGAAGCAATCTTAAATAGCCAAAGTAGTAGATGTGGTGTTGTTAAACGATACTATTTCTACTTTTTTAGTAGCTTTTTGTAACTTCCAGTGGAAGAAATGGCGTTATTCTACTATATTTGTTATTAAAACAAAATCCCGACGGTTTTTGCTCTGGTTACGAAAATGTTTCCGTTGGCAACCTTATATTTAAAAAAAATAAAGAATTAGTTATTTAAATATCGTTCTTTACAATAAATTTTCGGTATTTCCTTAATATGTGCAATGTGTTAAGATAAAAGGTACAATATTAAATAAATATAAATTCTAGTATAGATTTATATGGATATTACAATATTGATAACACTTACCAATGACGGGTTAATAGTTAAGGAAAGATTTAAGTTTTTTTTAATTATAAAATATTAATTTTTTTGAAGTAACTAGTCTGACTAGACGTACCTTACTGAAAATATAAGATAAGCTATGAGATGAAGTATAGATATGTCTGCAAAGACAATTTCAGGGATATTAATATAGTTATTTATTATTAAAATATAAAATGAACCTGTTGGAACTCTGTACTCTCTGACTACCCCGCAAGGGATCTGGCGTTATAGATAGATAGATAGATAGAAAATATAAAATAAAATCTCATCAAAAATGTGTTTGATTTTTACGATACCTAAGTAGGTAATTACGCTTGTACGGTAGTCATATAATGTCAGTTATTTTATCAAATATGTAAATAAAGATATTCCGAAATTCTATCAAAAGATGAGTTTACATTTACAATCCGACCAAACGAGATACGTATACGACTTAGAATTGTAACTCTACTTTTACTAATTTGTATCTAAAATCGATATAAAAACCGATCGGTCCACATTCTCTAAACTTTTAACTAACTTATATAATAATTAATTCGAAAAATGTTATCGGTACCGATTATCGAGTACTCGATTATTATCGATATGAGAAAAGTAACTCACGAAACTCACAACCGAATAATTGGTATATCGTAATATCAAATCCCTAAATAGTGCTGTGATTTGTAAGACCGTCGCGGAGTGGTAAATTGTCGATAAATCTTGTGTTTTACAGCTGGTGTTGTGAGATAAGGATCGGGACGCCACGTGGGGTAATAGTGATGTGGTTGGAGAGGTCGAGATATCGATTATTGCTGTAAAATATCGTGTGGTGGCGCTTACAAACTGGATACGTGGGAATGTTAATTGGATAACATTTTTATGTTACGATTACCGCGAAATAACATCTTTATGACGATATTTTTGTAGTATTTGGTTGAAAAAAAATAAGAAAGAGGGTAATGTTTTAATAAGGCCACGTTTTGATGTGAATTCTTGTTTCGGCAACATCGATTGTGTAAGAGATGATTATTAAGTGATTTAGTAATTTAATAAACTAATTTTGCAAGTTTAAGTAAGTTAAGTAACATTCATAATGCAAAGGAAATGTTTTAAGGAACTTAATAAATATTGAGTTTTCTTTGTCTGTAACTTCAGAACATGCAACAAAAAAGTATGATATAGAACAAGAAAAACAAGCAGTTGAGACGAGATAACCAAGCCAGTCCGTTAAACGGTCGCTGGTAAAGTTACAAAACAAAAGTTGTCAATATATTAAAAATGACAAGCAATGCAACAGGCTTGGCAGGCATGTAATAGCAATCCATTTCAAATGACCTTTACTGTTATTTTTATTTGAGAAATAATCTATATCATCACGCCAGATCCCTTACGGGGTAGGCAGAGAGTACAGAGTTCCAACAGGCTCTTTCCTTACATACCTCTCTGGCTTCCTCTACTCTCATAATTCGTCTCATACACGCTCGCCGGTTACGGAGACTCCTGACTTGTCCTTCAGATAAGACCCGGTCTATTTGGTCATGGTAAGATAGTCTAGGTCTTCCCCGGTACCTACATCCTTCCACTTTCGCGTTGTATATCAGTTTTGTCATTCTTTCTTCGGACATTCTTTCTATATGCCCGAACCAACGGAGCATACTCTTTCTCATCTTTACACCGATATTCTCTTTCATACCTATTTGCTTTCTTACTACGCTGTTGCGAATACGGTCGGTCAGCTTCACTCCGCACATCTTCCGCAGAGCTCGCATTTCCACCGCATTTATCCTACTTTCATTCTCCTTCTTACATACCCAGCTCTCGCTGCCATATAACAGCGTTGGGACAAGCACTCCATTATGTATGGCCAGCTGCGCTTTTCGGCTTAAGTGCCGGCTCCCAAGTAGCTTTCCCATCGCGCCATTCACTCTGTTCCCTGCACTCACTCTTCTCTCTATGTCAGCGGTGTATTTTCCATCCTTACTGAATGCGCATCCAAGATATACAAACTCATTCACTTGCTCCAGCACATCGTTCCCAACCACAATCCTTGCATTCGTTCTGGTTTCTTCCCGTTCAAAAACCATAATTTTGGTTTTCTTCACATTCAAATGTAAGCCATTTTTCATGCAGTCGTCTTTCATAACTGTGACTAGTGATTGCAGATCAGTGGCTGTTGGCGCTATCAAAACCGCGTCATCTGCATATAGTAGATGATTTACCACTAGATCACTCATTTGTACACCTTCATTCATCGCTTTCAGTCTTTGAAGACTTTTATCCAAATATATTATAAACAGTCTAGCGGACAACACGCAACCCTGCTTGACGCCGATTTCAACGTCAAACCAGGGTGACATGTTACCACCCACCCGTACGCATGCCTTGCAGTCCACATAGGTGGACTGGACGGCCCGCAGCAGAGTGCCATTTATACCATACTCAGGCAAAATGTCCCAAAGTCTCTTTCGCACAACTCTATCAAACGCCTTCTCCAGATCCACAAAACCGCAGAAAACCTTCCGGCCCACTGCCAGATGCTTCTCTACGATGTTGCGAAGGGAGAAAACTTGATCCGAACATCCTCTTCCGGACCTGAAATTATTTGAGAAATAAAACCTATCTATATCATCACGCCAGCTCCCTCGCGGGGTAGGCAACTAAAAATAACATCAATATATGATATTTTAAAGTGTACAATACATCGATAACTGGCCGCTGTGAAAATATTAAAATATTTAAAACGTTCCATACACAAGATGTACGTTATATTTAAAATACATATATTTGAGCAAATATCTGATATATTTTTCTATAAAAATTTAATAAGCCTACTACGTCACGTAATTTATACTACATAAATTTTAGCCCGATCGCAAAGCCATTAAAGCTAGTTAAAGATGTCGCAAACATTAATATTCCAAACCTCTACATTTTCCAAAAAAACATTTTTTTATTGTATAATATTTGCGTAATATTGAGCTCATTAAACAAGTTACTCAATAGATGTCAAATGATTTTTACTCCATTAGTTGCGATTTACAGTATTTCCAGAACGAAGTAATGGCATTGTTCTTTCATTACTGAGTGGCAGGGATCATGGCACCATACGCCAAATAGTTCACGTATTGACAGATCCGACAGATTATGACAGATTGAGTTACAATACGATGTATAGGAAGATAATACTAATATATAATTATATATTAAAATTCAAGGAAATAGGTGTACATTTTTCGTATCGTAAAATTTATTTTTTATGTGTAATATCTACATATATTTTATTTATTCGTGGGCAGTTAAATATTAAAATTTAGTACTAATAAGATTCTTTATTACTTTTAAATAGATTGACTTAAATGGTAAATTACACAATTTGATATCCTCTGTGTTACAGATAGCTAGGGTAAAAGCTGGATGCATACAATACGAAGCCAGTTTTATTATTTGGGAGGGGCCTCTGTCTTGCTGTGTAGTGAAGAAATGTAACCATAATATTTTATATTATTCCGTATGTAATACGCTTAAGTATTCGGGTTGACGCGCAGGAAAAGTTTGGGCGGCGGCCAAGATTTTACAATGTACATAATATTCAACCTCAATTTTCTTCAATGATTCTAAATTTACATTAACACTAAAGACATTTCGGATTGTCTCCCGAAGCTCGAAGTTGTTTTTGTTCAAATGACCGAATTTCGTTGGTCTGAATGTTTTTTTAGGATCTGTGGTGTTTTGGGGACTTTGAACTCTAAATACTTTTGTAGTTAACTCTTGTAAGTCAAGCTGTCATTGTGTTAGAATACTGCGATTGTCGAATAATTTTAAATTGTCTTGAAATTAAATTGTCAAGCAAGTGTTTTGAGCAGTTGTAACGCCTGATACATTTATTTAAGATCATTTCCGCCAATCTCACGGAAGTTTGATAATATTCTATAAATCCGGAAAAAATACATTGTTTGTTCTATTATTCGCTGCAAAGTAAAAGGCTATACTAAATTATTTCGACCGATTACTTCGTAATCTATTTTGGGTGCTTAAAATGATTCTAAAGAAAGCTATTGTGTTATCCTACTAATATCATAAATGTAAAAGTTTGTGTGTTTAGATGTTTGGATGTTTGTTACTCAATCACGCAAAAAAGGCTAAACGGATTTGGATGAAATTTTGCACACAGATAGTTTGTTACCTGATTCAACAGATAGGATACTTGTTATCCTAGAAAAATGTTAGGTTTTTGTCTAAAATCAATGCGGATGAAGGAAGTTTCGGGCAGAAGCTCGTAAGTATATAATTAATCGATACGGATGCTAGTAATACCCGGTCCAGAGCTATTTACAAAAACATGTTTTCTGCAAAATTGAAATCGAGTGGCTCACGGCTAAACCTCAAATTTAAAATCAGACGCAATACAAGTAGAACTTGAATGGGAAACATTTTGGTATCTAACTCCAGAACCTTATAGCAACTAACCCGTATAAACTCGATATGACTTTATAATTCACATAACTTTACGGTACTAAAATTTACCTCAATGACATAATACCTTACCGAAGCTCACACACGACGATAAAAAAAATACGACAGCAACAAATAATAAAAAAACTATCGACAATAAATGTACATCACTGTTAACCCGTCAACTCCATATATCAACCGTGCCTCCCTCGCGATCGTGTCGATGATAAAAATTACTTAAAAACACCAAACATTTAACATTGTGCCCCCTGGCGACCCTCCTCCGTCTCTTTCCCACATCCTACCACACACACAACGAAAAGAGACGGCGACACGTAACCTTTTGTCTTTTAAGTGTATTTTAGGTTTTGTTTAACAAAATCTTGGATTGTTTTATAAAGTTTCGTTACTAAATCTTGTCTTGTCGCGTCCTGATCTTGAGTAATACCTCAAAGTACGTGATGGTATGCTTTTGAGGCGATAAAAATATGGAAAATTGATGGCTGCGACCCCTTCAAGAGATTTGAGATTTGATTGTGTTGAGAAATTGATTTAATGTTGCATGACAATTTGTTTTTTATTTATAAAAGGATTAGTATGACTTGCAGGACTAGTGGAGTTACAGATATAGTAGAATGTCGCCAATATTAAATGGAATTAGGAGAATAAAGAGTATTAAATATTTTTTTTCATTTGTGATGTCGTGGTTTTGACTTCCTTATTGGAAAATATGCACACCGTCACGCCTACATGCCCCATTTGGAGGCGCAAAGGTGAATTGTGCCTATGTAAGAGAGGGCGAACTTATTGCTATTACAACAGTCACAATACTAGAATCCGTAACATAATGGAATTTACTCCGACGAAAAATCACATTTCGTCCGACCTAGGATTTGAACCCTAGGATGTGAAGCGATCACATCCTAGGGTACGCGCTACACATGCTACGCGCGTTATTTGCCACTAGACCGACGAGTCAGTCAGGAAAATAAGCTTATATTGTAAGCATGGCCCTCGCATTTGGTTTTTATTTTACCCATTAGGCTCTTGTTATTATAATGGACTGATTTTGATGTTCAGAACAATCCCAGGAACTTCAAACAAACCCAAGAAAAAAAAAAAAAACGGCATCTTCCTAAGTTTTTTAATACTTAAAGTAGATTCTGTCTAATGAAAGCTGAGAGTGATTTTTTAGTATTTATACATAAGTTTTCAATAGCGAGATTAATGTCACCTATTGTTCTAGTGAACCATAGACATAGACAAACTAGTTTTGATACACGCTCGATTTATTAATTGTTATGTTGTCATTCTATAAAATTCTAATTTATGTGAGATACCCCCTAACATGAAATTTCATTGAATTTCGTGGCATTCCATCGATATATTATTTTTTATTTAAAAAATTTAAAGCTCACAAGATTTAATATCTGAAACGCAATAAGTTTTAGGTTCTCATAGCAAATAACCAAGCATTTATAAGCTATTGACACGAAAGAATGTAATACGTTGGATTGCTAGTTACTATGCAACTCCTTCCCTACTTTGTTTTCTACCTCGTTCCTCCACTGTCCTGTGTGTATATATAGTGTTCCTAAAAATCATAAAACTTATTTATATTTTTCATTTGATAAAATATTCAAATATCGAATCTATTTATTCCCAGTTCATCCTGGGCTGCATGACCCAATTTATTTAAATTTTCCGCAATTTTCTACTCTTAGCTTTTATTAGACACACTACCTATTTATACACCGTTTTGACTCGATTACGAATATTACTATATGTGCGGAGTCACGTTGACCGACCGTATTCGCAACAGCGTAGTAAGAAAGCGAGTAGGTATGAAAGTGTAAAGATGAGAAAGGGTATGCTCCGTTGGTTCGGGCATATAGAAAGAATGCCAGAAGAAAGAATGACAAAACAGATATACAATGCGAAAGTGGAAGGATTTAGGTGCCGGGGAAGACCTAGACTATCTTACCATGACCAAATAGACCGTGTCTTAGCTGAAGGGCAAGTCAAGAGTCTCCGTAACCGGCGAGTGTGTATGAGACGAACTATGAGAGTGGAGGAAGCCAGAGAGGTATGTAAGGAAAGAACCTGTTGGAACTCTGTACTCTCTGCCTACCCTAGATAGACGATATTTAATATTTATTTAGATCAGACAACAATTATTATTATTATTAATGTTTAAATCCGATTTCTATAAGGTACCTACTTGGAAAATATGTTGATATAAAAATGTTTTATACAAATATAAGTCTGTATTTTAAAATTTGATATGCAAAAAAGACATCAAGTTATATTCATTTATACTTACTCTAACAAACACTGAAAACTTCTCCTTGATAATATGAATTCTATAGCTGATCACACAAATTTTGATAGGTACAAACACATACTATATAATAATTTACGCAATGTACTTAAGTTCTGAAACATAATGACCTAGTTATTGTATGTCAAGGTTTGCTATATTTAAATAACGATGCAGTATTATATTAATAAATACCTGTATTCTGTTGTTACAGGTGAACGCAGCTGTGTGCTCGTCGTAATTAAAATGAAAAAGAAGAGAAAACCAAATAATATAGTGGATAATATTAATTTATCGTTAAAATAAAAATAAACTTTTCTATAAATAGAAAAAAATTATCGTGAAGTGTAAACAGACTCATAACCAGACAGAGACTGGGAGTGATTAAAAAAAACACAAAGAAAGTCGTCCGTAAAAACAACTCTTTCGTATTCAATAAACAAACTTCAATCCATTTTCGAAAATCGGGAACGCAAATAAGTAATCGACGTTTAAAAGGTGATCGCTTTTGTTTAAACATTTTTGGGACTGCCGCCTTTTTATGTTTGTTTAACTGCCTTTAAAGTGTATTTGGAAAACAAAAACAGTGGAAAATATAAATACGATTCCATCTCTAACTAAAAAAAATAAACGGATTTTTTAAAAAGAGATTATAAAAAGCGCGCGTATACGTGACAGTTGAGTTAATCTGTGGCATAACTTTCCGCCATTATTGTGAAGTGATTGTTTTTTGTGATTGTGTTAAACTGTGGTTCCAAAGTGGCCGGGGACGAGCATTTAGACATGTTGGGGGGGCCCGAATGGGGGCAGCGGGAGTCCAGCCCCCCTAGAGACGCTCCCCTGCCGAGTTTCGGCTTCACACAGGAGCAGGTCGCTTGCGTATGTGAGGTTAGTAGTATGAATTTTAATTATGGTGTGCTGCGCTTTTAAAGTTTTTATGCTTGTTGAGTTCGATTTGATAGTGATTAGTTTATGTTGAGTGCCTCTTAAAGCCACTAGCTAAGGGGTTTTTGTGTGGTACGTAGAAGTTCCTTAGTATTCCCTACAGGACTCAGGATTACATTCAATTTTTGTGTTTGGAATTTAATAATTTTGGGAAATGCTTGGAGAAATGCCGATGACTTCGTCCAGTGGTAAAGAGTTTAAGCCGCTCCGCCCGCTGGATTCAGTAGTAGCGGTTTCGATCCCCGCATTAGACAAATTTTTGTGACCCACAAATGTTTGTTTCGATTCGGCTGTTTGTTTATGTGAATATTATATTTATAAACGCATCTACGACCCAGTGTGGGGCGACGCATTAAAAAAAAACCAAATGATAAATCGTACTCGTTTAAAAAAAAGATTTAAAACCTAAATGGCTGCCTCGTTGGTCTGGTGTCAAAGCGCATCGCTTTGTGATCACTAGGTCCTGGGTTCAACTCCTAGGTTGGACAAATGTAGTTTTTCTAACGAAAAATTCCCAGTGTGAGTCCGGAGTCTGGAATTGTGCCCGGTGTATGGCAATAGGCTCGCCCCTATTAAATGGGACCTAAAATCATCGGCGAAACGTGGGTGTACTCAGTACACCTCTGCCGGGGTGGCAGAGGTAGAATATATCTCTCTCTCTATCCCTCTGGGGAATATAGGCGTGACGGCGTTTTTTTTTTATTTATTTTAAAACTAAAAAAAGTTCTACATTCACTAGTAATTGTTCCTGTATCGTAAGTGCGTTTACAAACATGAAATTAATATACACTAGCACCTAGACCATGACAAACAAAAGTTGTAAATTCTCATAAAGATTTGTCCCGTGCTTGGATCAAACACGCGACTACTCAAGCCAGTGAGCGGACCGGACTATGCTTTATCTATCTATATATCTATATTATCACGCCAGATCCCTTACGGGGTAGGCAGAGTTCCAACGACTGAGTTCCAACAGGCTCTTTCCTTACATACCTCTCTGGCTTCCTCTACTCTCATAGTTCGTCTCATACACGCTCGCCGGTTACGGCGACTCCTGACTTGTCCTTCAGATAAGACCCGGTGTATTTGGTCATGGTAAGATAGTCTAGGTCTTCCCCGGTACCTACATCCTTCCATTTTCGCATTGTATATCAGTTTTGTCATTCTTTCTTCGGACATTCTTTCTATATTCCCGAACCAACGGATGCTTATACTTTATTATAATAATAACTTATTTATTTTCAGGCAACTGAAATGTTACAAAAATAATTTTGTTCAACTTACAGGCCCATAGCATATATACGTTACAGACTAACATACATATAAAATATAAAAACTTATAAACTAAGTAAGAGCAGTGATAGCCAGATAGATAGTGTTTAGAACGTTGGACTGCGAAGTCAGAGGTCTCGGGTTCAAACCCAGGCACGTACATCTGTCCTTTTTAAACCATGTGCGTATTAAAAATTTATTATCACTTGCTTTAACGGTGAAGGAAAACATCGTGAGGAAACCTGCATGCCTGAGAGTTTTTTGAAGGTGTGTGAAGTTGGCCAACCCGCCCTGGGCCAGCGTGGTGGACTATGGCCTAAACCCGCTCATTTTGAGAGGAGACCCGTGCCCAACGGTGGGACAGTTTCTTAACAGGGCTAATGTTATATTATTATTATAAACTGAGCACCATGTATTGCCGGCGACATGTTGCACTCTGCAGGGGTAGTAGGGGGCAGTCTCCCACGAAATTTTCTGAATACGAGACCCTTTGGCCAGAACTCCTTGCTCATGTAGGTCTCCAGCTTGATGGTGGGAACTCGCACAACAAAGCAATTGAATGCCGCATTATTATGCGAGTTCAGCTTCTCGACCCTTAGAGGGTAGAAAGTCTTCTTACGGGCGTATTCCGCGATGTCCTCGACTTTAGTGGAGTAGTGTAGCCGAGAAACGTACAGCAGTGTTGTTGGTACTGCTGAAGGAAGAAGTATGCCATCTTCTACCGGTGCAGCCCCACACCGGTTTCGTCAGGGAGGCTTCCTTTTTTTAGCTTTAACCGCTGGACCAAACCATGGTGAAAATTGTAATATGTATATTTATTTATAGGGCAAAGATTGCTTTTGATAATCGTTAAAAACACTGGGGCCTGCCAACCCTGTGAACGCTTCTATATACCCCCTATCAATTACTAAAACAATATAGGCATTCCAAGAAATAGCTTAATTGCGTTCAGTATAATATAACATAACAATAACACAAGGTACCAAAATACTTAGACGAGCGGTTTGTATAAACAATTAAACAGGTACAGTCAACAACGTAAGTCACCCTTTTCGTCTCCCCCGGCATACCTACTTCGAACTAGACCTTCCTTTTTTACCTGGGGAAAATCCTGCAAAGGACTCCCGCGAGCTTCGAGGGAAGCTCGCGGGGAGTGTCGGATTCCTCCCGACAAAAAACTCCAGGGTGGATGACATCAGCGCTTTGGAGGGGCTCTGGGATCTCCGTATGGGATGCACCGGTGTCCCTCTCGTGCCGCGCTCCGAAGAGCCCGCCATCGGGGGGAGTCTTGATGAAACGCTCCCCCCTGCACCGACGCGGTGCTCACGGCGACGTGGGCCACAACCACGCCGCCGTCCTCCTCGGGGTCACTCGTGAAGGACGCTCAGGGTGCCCGATCCTCGCGTCTAAGGCCCTGAAGGCCCCCCCTTCTAATGTTCGGCAGGGGAGACCTTCCTATCCTTTCTCATCCTAAATCGGACAATGTGTAGTACGATCATCCTAACTTTGTTAATATTATTAGAAATCGGACATTCTATCGTTCTTGTCTTAAGCCCGAAGTTATAAAGTTTTATTAAGAAAAAGTTTCCTAAATAGGTGTCCTTCAAAAAAATAATGAAAGGCAGATGGGGATCGTGTCATATTCTCACCAACCCTCCCGTTGCCCTTACCTCCCTTTTTTCGGATATAGATACCGCAGGATCAGACCTCGCACCGGCGAGGTTGAAGAACACCACCCGCGGGCCGGTGCAGTGCGAGACCGTACTATGGCGAGACTCCAAGTATGCCCTTCCCCATAGCGACAGCACAGTCTGAGGCCGTTCCTCCATGAGGCGCCTTTAAGCTAGTCGCCCCCCCTGTCCTTTCGCCTGGAGCATAGCTGTTGCACGTTCGCCCCCTCCCCGGTGAAGCTGTAAAGGCCCCTTGGCGAGCAGGGTAGAACATTCGCACACATGCTTAAAGTTCTCATTTTTTTTCAAATCAGTAATACTCTTTATTTTACAAATGTTTGTGAACATTGTCAAAACTAAATTATTAGTAACAATATTTAGATTAACAAAATTAATGGGTTTTTTGCAAAACAAAAGTGCGCAAGCGATTTGAAAAACAGTGAATGTTAAGCGACTTATGTTGCTGACCGTACGCCTTAGCACACACGATTGATGCTACTTTTAGCATCGGCGATTGGCGATTTAGCGATACTTCACTTTTGACGACGCACTGCGTTAAAATCAGGCGTCTTAGCGACTACGTCGATGCTGCATCCCGTTTTGACTACTAACTGCGTTAAAATCAGGTGTCTTAGGGACTGCATCGATTCTGCATCGCGTTTTGACTACTAACTGCGTTAAAATCAGGTGTCTTAGGGACTGCATGGATTCTGCATCGCGTTTTGACGACTAACTGCGTTAAAAATCAGGCGACTTAGCGACTGCATCGATGCTGCATCTCGTTTTGACGACTAACTGCTTTTGATTGCGGTATCAAAATAGCGACTGCATAGATTATTTATTGCTCATCAATATATATTTTTTAATGTTATTAATCACTGTAACGCCTTTATTCCTCAAGTGGGGGTGATAGAGGTGTACTGTGTGCGTTCACCCATTTGTCTTTATCATTGTTAGGTCCCGTGTAATAGGGGCGAGCCTGATACTTGGAATTTTGTTGGTGTGAAAACTATAATACCGCGATTCAGGATCACGATTTGCATGTATTTGGATAGATTCGCTTTGGTGTCTGCCTGTTTGTCTGTTCGGTACATATTTTGCAAATGATTTTAAATGTTATAGTTAGTTTACCACTTTTAAGTTTTTGAGTGTGCATAGTTAACCCTTGGCATCCACGGTTAGAGAATGCATACAGTATTTTTTAAATTAAAATAAACAATATAAACCATGGCTCATAGGTTTATTTTTTAAATTTAGTTTTCATCATCATCATCATCATCATCAGCCTATAGCAGTCCACTACTGGACATAGGCCTCTCCAAGTGCACGCCACTGGGTACGATCCTACGATCGAATTTAGTTTTAAAAAAATACAAAACAACAAGTCACTTTATACAGATCCAGTGTTCAAACCCCAACATTCACTTCGGAAAAGTTCAAAATAAAAGGTGTTAGAAATTTAGATTATTTAATTTATAAGAGTACAAAATATTATTATTAAATTAAATTTAAACAAATATCCAAAACACTGAATACTTTAATGGCCGTTTTCAATATTCAACTCAAACGCAGTAGAATTTTGACAGATTTTCCATAGCAAATATTTTAAAATTCTAACCGGTATAAAGCAATAGGCTCGCCCCCTATTACATGGGACCTTACATCGTCGGCGCAACGTGGGTGTACTCAGTACACCCCTGTCACCCCCGCTTGGGGAGTATAGGCGTGACGGTGTTGTTAAAAGTTCTATCCGCAGTAGGCAAATCTATCCTTAAGTTTTATTGAAACCGGCCGTAAGATAACAAATCATCTTTTTTCAAATTAAACATAAAATCGATTCGGAATTTGAGTTTTGTCCAAAGGGTTTTTAGGTTGTAATTCTAATTACAACCTAAAAACCCTTTGGATAAAACTCATATTCCAAATACATGCAAATCGCGATCCTGAATCGCGGTATTAAAGTTTTCCCACCAGTTTGTATAAATACAAGGGTTGTTTTGTAATTAATCGGGGTCTCCCGCCTCCAGGGTAACCAGTTCCGCCAAGCTGGTCTAAGTTGGTAGTCTCCAGTGTGTGTTTGTTGAGACTGTTCGATTCATCTCATAAGATGCCTTCTGAGTGCTTACCTAAGAGGAGAATGTTAACTTCTGGTTAACACGACCCCTTTTTTAAACGACTTCTAAAAGGAGATTTTATGTCCATCTGTATGTTTTTTTATGTATTGTTACGTTTGCGGGGTAAATAAATGCCGCAAAACTAGCGAAGTACTTTATTAGACGCTATACGCACAAAACAGAACGTCGAAGTCTAGTACACGCAAGTACTAAACATACACTAGTACTATTCTCGCTAGTACCCAATTACTGCTTCCAAGTCGCTGAGTCGCTCGTTGAATCCGCATATCGTTGCTTAGGTCGTAGGTGTATTCAACTTAGATCGCTTGTACTTGACTTGATCGCTGTCGGTGCCGAAGTGAGACTGTCAGTCGCCGCTGTGTGTGTGTGTGTGAATAATCTACGCTGTTGGCCGTGAGGCCTTTACAGCTTCACCGAACTTAAGGGCGAGCGTGCAACCACTATGCTCGAGCCAGAAGGGCAAGGGGCGACATACTCGAGGGCGCCTCGAGTTGGGACAGTCCCTACGGGGGGAGGGGATCTACGACTTAGTCGTCGAGGTCCGTATCCGGAGCGGAAAAAAGCGATGTCAGAGCATCGGGGGGATCGGTGAGAATTGTCCGTCGCCGCGCTGTGTGTTCCTTTTGTACTCGTATGAAAGTTCTAGAACGGACGTGAACCCCCCAAGTGTATCGATAGAAAAGTCCAGGTACAACAAAAAATAGCCGGCGCCTTCATTGCATACCTATTTGTACGTAAACAAGTAGGTACTTGTTTACCACGACCGCGGCTTAGTTGTCGATTCACACGAATTTTACTCGCACAAATCGTCACCTTTTAAATTTCATTTATTTATTCATTTGATCCTTTATCTGGACAGCATTTACAGTAAAAAAAGCAATAGTCATTTTACAAGTGAAATACAAAGGCGAGCTTTACTGAAAATATGAGTTCTCTTCCAGCGAACCTTTAAGTGTTGAGAGATGAGAAGGATAAGAGGGTAGTTATGCAATCACACGTTCAAACATACAATAAAATAATCATCAATATAAATAAAATACATAGTATACACAACAAATACATATAATTTATAAAATAAACATACATAAAGGTACACATAGTATATTATACTATAAATATGTATCAACAATCAGATAGGAACGTTGTCTTGAAAATATCCAGAGAGGAGCTTGCGCGTATGGCGTGTGGGAGAGATTTCCAAAGTCGCACTCCACGAACAGTAAAAAGCCTATCATAGCGACTGGGAGAATGATGAGGAACACGAAGAAGGAGAGAGGTGGCAGCACGAGAAGAGAGAAGTGGTAGGAGAAGAGACTGAACAAGGCTTATTTTAGTTTGGGAGGGCAAAAACTTTTGAAAACATTTGAGAGACTGGAAGGAGCTGTAGACCCTTTTACTTACCTCTAAAATGTAAGTGCTCCATGTGAGGTTGGAGTCAATAAAACACCTAGATTTTTGATTGTTTTTGAGTAGGGCATAGACACAGAATTAAATAGAACTAGAGATGAACCTGTAGCTTCATAAATTGTGCATTCATATAGTATATGCCACCAATGATGATAGCTTAAGACTTAGCCGGATTGACTAAAAGAGCAAACGACTTTTCCCACTTGCTGATATTTTCAAGCTCATCATCGATCACATGTCTAAGCTCCCCAACTTTAAAGTGACAATACAATGCCCCTGTGTTGGATGGTGTTGAGCTTAACCGATCAGTTAGCTACCGTGGGTAAATCTTTGTTTCAGAGAGCACAAGGGATCTGTGACGCCATGAGGGGTACCCCGGAACAACTATGCCTTTTAAACGTCTAACACCTCAGCCCTTCCCTTGACCATGGGTGCTGCAAAGCACTTGAAACGTCGGGAACTTAAAATCAAAAATAAACCGCGATAAAAGCCGAAATATAGTTTTATTTTATACTTCGACATTATTTCGCAAACGGTGTCCAGAGAAGCTGAACATCTGTACTGTTATGATATCCTGGTATTTTAAAAACGGATTTCGTTTTAATTTACCCATCCATATTTTTTCAGTACGTAACCGATCTCCGAGTCTGTAATTATGTTCTGGTACTTTAAATTGAAATGGCCCAGAAATATATAAATGACACAAAATATATATTTTATTCTAAATCGCTAAATAGGCGAATTGAGGAGATGGAAATCGTATCTACGGATCTACATATGGATTCTAATGAACAGGGTCGTTTTTAAAAGATTGAATTTTGGTTACTTCCAATAATATAACCTGCAGCTCTGTGTGGCACAAAAGCTGTGTGACCATCTTGTCCGACTAGCCAGGGTAACAAATTGGAATACTTTTGTTCAAGCAGTTCGATCATTAAACTACTAGAGATGCTATATATGTATATATATATATATATATATATATATATATATATATATATATATATATATATATATATAAATATAGGTTTTGTTCACAACTCGTTTTTATATATATAAAAAACAAAATCATTATGTTTAGTAGATAAATTCGCTTTCGTATTTAACTAATAGTAACATTGTGATTAAAACTATATTAGTGAAAGATAGAGTAGTGATAGCCTAGTGGTTAGACCGTTGCACTGCAAAGTCAGAGGTCTCGGATTCAAACCCTGGCAAGCACCTCTATCTTTTCGACAACGTGTGCATATTATAAATTAACCATCACTTGCTTTAACGGTGAAGGAAAACATTGTGAATAAACCTACATGCCTAAGAGTTTCTTGTAGGTGTGTGAAGTTCGCCAACCCGCACTGGGCCAGCGTGGTGGACTATGGCCTAAACCCTCTCAGTTTGAGAGAAGGCCCGTGCCCAACAGTGGGACAGTTTCTTAACAGGGCTTATATTATTATTATTATGGTATTATTGTTATAGTATGTAAGGAAAGAACCTGTTGGAACTCTGTACTCTCTGCCTACAGCGCGAGGGAGCTGGAGTGATGATATATATAGATAGATAGATTATAGTAAAAGGTACCAAATCTGACTAGTGTATATATCATGTAACTAATAATTTTAAGAAATTTTGCTAACTCGCTATCATCACGCCAGATGCCTTGTGGGGTAGGCAGAGAATACAGAGTTCCAACGGGTTTTTTCCTTACAAACCTCTCTGGCTTCCTCCACTCCCATAGTTCGTCTCGTACACGCTCGCCGGTTACGGAGACTCTCGACTTGTCCTTCAGTTAAGACACGGTCTATTCGGTCGTGGTAAGATAGTCTAGGTCTTCCCCGGTAGCTACGTCCTTCCACTTTCGCATTGTATATCTGTTTTGTCATTCTTTCTTCTGACATTCTTTCTATATGCCCGAACCAACGGAGCATACCCTTTTTCGCGTTATTTTGTTCACGTACATTTATTTTAGAATATTTTTCTTTGATGTCATATTTCATGCTAAAGAAGTCGCGGGTATCAGCTAGTGAAAAGGGACGGAAAATCGCGCGCTCGGAAATAAACTACGTATATGAAAAAATAAATTCTATTATTTTATAAAAACTGCACTATGAAATAAAAACTGTTTTACAAGAACTTTGCTACAATAATTAGCAATGTTTTAAGTAAACCCTATTAAACTAGTTCTCAAGTGTTTTGCGTTAGAATCAGTAAATGTAAAGCAATAGATGACTTAAGATAATTTTTTCCATCAAGAAAATTCGTTTTATCGTATACCTATTCTTTTCACCAGATTCTAAAATCATTATCATCATCATCTCAGCCTATGCTTGTCCTCTGCTGAACGTAGCCTTCCCCAATCGCTCTCCAGCGCAGCCGATGCCACCTGCTCCACCTACTTCTTGCGATCCTCACAAGATCGTCGGTCCATCTGGTAGGCGGCCGTCCCACGCTGCGCTTGCCAATACGTGGTCACTACTCTAGATTCTTTAGCCTACTAATCCTATGGGCGATGTCGGTGATCTTGGTTCTTCTACGAATCTCTTCATTCCTGATTCGATTACGTAAAGAAACGCTGATTCTACAATATATAGTCAAAAATCATACTAATGAATATTAAATCTGTAATCCATATACTTCTGGATGTGCATGAAGTTCAAAAACAATTTTATATCGCGGTAGCCGCTTAATTTGGCTAATTCTCGGCCACTATTTTACAATTCCAAAAATGTCCTATTAATAGATTGAAACGAAATAATGTATAAAGCTTTATATAGGAATCAAATACTGGAACTAAAATCTTAACACTATGAATATATAAATAACAGGAACATTTTAAAATTGACTTTATTTCATAGCCTCGTTAGTCATTGCCTAGGCCTCAATCTCATTCCGATCTCGGTCTCGAACCTATTGAAGCCTTTATTAAAAACGCGACAACCCGATATTTCGCGAACGCGCCCAGTCATAGAAATCCGCTAATCGTAGCCGCCGTCGACTACGAATCTAACTCCCCTCCTATCAGCCGCTACCGCCGTCCGCGGCATGTTCTTATCGACCCTCCCGATGCCCTTAGATCCCGTCTTTCGGATACAGATACCGCACACAGGATCAGACACCGACCTCGCCGGAAAGATCGAAGAATCCCTTTCCCGCCGGCCGTTGCAAAGCACCACGGCGAGACCTTAGTATACGCCCTCTCCCATAGTGACTGCCCAAGCCGAGGCCGTTCCTCCTTGAGACGCCCGCGAGCTAATTACCCCCTTGCCCTTCTGGCTCCAGCGTAGCGGTTGCACACGAGCACTTTTGTCTGGTGAAGCTGTAAAGGCCCCGCGGCCAACAGCGTAGATCATTCACACACACACACACCCTAGGCCTCAACTCAGCTATTTTTACGTAATTTGTCATAATTATAGGCTGTAAAAGTCATTCAATTGATATTGTGCCAAAAGTGGATACTCGATTACATTATCAATAGTATTATTAGTCCATTACGATATGATTGTGGAATAAAAATCTTTAAAAAAAAAGGTAAACCGACTTCAAAAAGCAAAAAATAAATATTTGAAGTCGGTGCCAAGTAACCGACTGCACCAACCAGCACCGACTTCAAATATTTATTGATATATAGATGATGAGCTTGAAAATATTAGCAAGTGGGCCAAGTCGTTTGGTCTTTTAGTCAATCCGGCTAAGTCATAAGCTATCATCATTGGTGGAACTAAATGAATGCACAATATATGAAGCTACAGGTTCTATCTCTAGTTCTATTTGATTCTGTGTCTATACCCTACTCAAAAACAATAAAAAATCTAAGTGTTTTTATGGACTCCAACCTCACATGGAGCACTTACATTTCAGAGGTAACCAAAAGGGTCTACGGCTCCTTCCAGTCTCACAAACGTCTTCAAAAAATCTTGCCCTTCCAAACTAAAATAAGCCTTGCTCAGTCTCTTCGCCTACCATTTCTAGACTATGGTGATGTCTGTTTTATTGGTGTTACTGAAGAGCTAGTAAATAAGCTGGAACGTTTGCAAAATCTGTATATCCGCTTCATTTTTGGTCTCCGTATCATGTATCAGAGTTTCGAAGAAAATTGTAGTGGCTGCCTATTCGGCAACGCCGGGACTCACCTATTCTTTCTCTTTTCTACTCTTTCCCTAATATCCCCAAAGCTCCTATTTATCTATGTGAGCGTTTGACTTCTTTGTCCCTAAGGAAAGGGTCTGTCGTACTGCCACCTCTCTCCTTCCTCGTGTTCCTCATCATTCACCCAGTCGCTATGATAGGCCTTTTACTGTTCGTGGAGTGCGACTCTGGAATTCTCTCCCACACGCCATACGCGCAAGCTCCTTTTTAGATATTTTCAAGAGAAGAATTAGACAACATTTCCTATCTGATTGTTGATACATATTTATAGTAAAAGTAAGTACTATGTGTACTTTTACTATAATTATATGTTTTTGTATTGTATAGTATGTGTATGTATCTCTATATTTATTTTGTTGTTTGTTTGAATGTGAGATTGCATAATTGCCCTCTTATTGACCTTCTCATCTCTCAACACTTGAAAGATTCGCTGGTAAAGAACTCATATGTGGAATTAAGCTCGCCTTCGTATATCACTTGTAAAATTACTATTGCTATTTTACTGTATACAATAAATGATGAAATGAATAAATAAATTAATTCGTGCGAGTAAAATTCGTGCGAATCGACATCTATTCCGCGGTCGTGGTAAACAAGTACCTACTTGTTTATGTACAAATAGGTATGTAATAATAATACGGCTTTATGGGACACGCCGGCTATGTTTTTATGTACCTGGACTTTTGGGGGGTTCACGTCCGTTCTAGAACTTTCATACGAGTGTTAAAGGAACACTCAGCGCGGCGACGGACAGTCTGACTTCGGCAGCGACAGCGATCAAATCGAATACAAACGATGTAAGTGAAATACACCGGCGACCTTAGTAACGATATTCGGATTCAACGAGCGACTCAGCAACTTGGAAGCAGTAATTGGGTATTAGCGAGAATAGTACTAGTGTGTGTTTGGTACTTGCATGTAGCGTCTAATAAAGAACTACGCACGTTATTTTGCATGTATTTACTCCGCAAATGTAACAATACATAAAAAAACATACAGAGGAACATAAAATCTCCTTTTTGAAGTCGGTTAAAAAAGGGGTCGTGTTAACCAGAAGTTAACACATTCTCCTCTTAGGGAAGCGCTGAGGAGGCATCTTATGAGATGAATCGGACAGTCTTGACACACACACTTGAGATTACCAACTTAGACCAGCTTGGCGGAACTGGTTACCCTTGAGGCGGCGGACCCCGATTACTTACAAAACAACCCTTGTATTTATACAAACTGGTGTGAAAACTTTAATACCGCGATTCAGGATCACAATTTGCATGTATTTGGATTGATTCGCTTTGGTGTCTGCCTGTTTGTCTGTTCGGTACATATTTTGCAAATGATTTTAAATGTTATAGTTAGTTTACCACTTTTGAGTTTTTGAGTGTGCATACTTAACCCTTGGCATCCACGGTTAGTGAATGCATTCAGTTTTTTTAAATTAAATTAAAAAAAATAAAACTTGTCTCATAGGTTTATTTTTTTAAATTTAGTTTTCATCATCATCATCATCAGCCTATAGCAGTCCACTACTGGACATAGGCCTCTCCAAGTGCACGCCACTGGGTACGATCCTACGATCGAATTTAGTTTTAAAAAATACAAAACAACAAGTCACTTTATACAGATCCAGTGTTCAAACCCCAACATTCACTTCGGAAAAGTTCAAAATAAAAGGTGTTAGAAATTTAGATTGTTTAATTTATAAGAGTACAAAATATTTTTATTAAATTAAATTTAAACAAATATCCAAAACACTGAATACTTTAATGGCCGGTTTCAATATTCAACTCAAGGATAGATTTGCTTACTGGCAGTAGAATTTTGACAGATTTTCCATACCAAATATTTGAAAATTCTGTCCGGTATATAGCAATAGGTTCGCCCCTCATTACATGGGACCTTACATCGTCGGCGCAACGTGGGTGTACTCAGTACACCCCTGTCACCCCCGCTTGGGGAGTATAGGCGTGACGGTGTTGTTGAAAGTTCTATCCGCAGTAGGCAAATCTATCCTTAAGTTTTATTGAAACCGGCCGTAAGATAACAAATCATCTTTTTTCAAATTAAACATAAAATCGATTCGGAATTTGAGTTTTGTCCAAAGGGTTTTTAGGTTGTAATTCTAATTACAACCTAAAAACCCTTTGGATAAAACTCAAATTCCAAATACATGCAAATCGCGATCCTGAATCGCGGTATTAAAATTTTTCCACCAGTTTGTATAAATACAAGGGTTGTTTTATAATTAATCGGGGTCCCCCGCCTCAAGGGTAACCAGTTCCGCCAAGCTGGTCTAAGTTGGTAGTCTCCAGTGTGTGTTTGTTGAGACTGTTCGATTCATCTCATAAGATGCCTCCTGAGTAGTTCCCTAAGAGGAGAATGTTAACTTCTGGTTAACACGACCCCTTTTTTAAACGACTTCTAAAAGGAGATTTTATGTCCATCTGTATGTTTTTTTATGTATTGTTACGTTTGCGGGGTAAATAAATGCCGCAAAACTAGCGAAGTACTTTATTAGACGCTATACGCACAAAACAGAACGTCGAAGACTAGTACACGCAAGTACTAATCATACACTAGTACTATTCTCGCTAGTACCCAATTACTGCTTCCAAGTCGCTGAGTCGCTCGTTGAATCCGCATATCGTTGCTTAGGTCGTAGGTGTATTCAACTTAGATCGCTTGTACTTGATTTGATCGCTGTCGGTGCCGAAGTGAGACTGTCCGTCGCCGCTGTGTGTGTGTGTGTGTGTGTGTGTGTGTGAATGATCTACGCTGTTGGCCGTGAGGCCTTTACAGCTTCACCGGACTTAAGGGCGAGCGTGGAACCACTATGCTCGAGCCAGAAGGGCAAGGGGCGACATACTCGAGGGCGCCTCGAGTTGGGACAGTCGCTACGGGGGGAGGGGATCTACGACTTAATCGTCGACGTCCGTATCCGGAGCGGAAAAAAGCGATGTCAGAGCATCGGGGGGATCGGTGAGAATTGTCCGTCGCCGCGCTGTGTGTTCCTTTTGTACTCGTATGAAAGTTCTAGAACGGACGTGAACACCTCAAGTGTATCGAGAGAAAAGTCCAGGTACAACAAAAAATAGCCGGCGCCTTCATTGCATACCTATTTGTACGTAAACAAGTAGGTACTTTTAGGGATCTCAGGATGGCTACCAATCGTCTCTCATTTAAAAAAAAACTGCAGGACTATCTGTTGACCAAAATGTTGGTGGATTCTTCTAAACGCTAGTTGTTTCATGTCGTTATGTCATACTGTCTGTTTCATATATAGTATAGTTATATGTGTATGTATATGTATGTATTATACCTGTATGTATTATATGTTATTTATATACAAAAGGCCGCCAAGCTTAAGTGGGACTGGGCCGGCCATATCTGCCGCATGAAAAATAACGAATGGGCCAAAATAATAACTGACTGGTCCCCACGAAATACAAAAAGGCAACGAGGTAGGCCCAGGCGGAGATGGCGGGACGAGCTGGACCACTTTTCGAGGGACTGGCCTGACATGGCAACGAACGGAGAGGAGTGGAAAAAGTGGAGGGAGGCCTTTGCCCAGCAGTGGGACACAAATGGCTCGTAATAATAATAATAATAATATACAACTGCTTTTGTTGTATGTATGTAATTAGTTTTGTGTCTTTCAATATTTTAATTTCCTTTTTTGTTTTTTAATTGTAATTGTGTTTTTAGTATTTTTTTAATTTATTTTTTCTCTCCTTTTTTATAACTCATAATTTTTGGCACCTACTACAGCTGTTTCCACATCACCTCAAGGTAGACTGGCAGAAAATGCCTCTGGCATTAAGTCCGCCTATGTACATAAGTGCATAAAGAATAAAATAAATAAATAAATAAATAAGTACTTGTTTACCACGACCGCGGCTTAGTTGTCGATTCACACGAATTTTACTCGCACGAATCGTCACCTTATTAATTTTCATTTATTTATTCATTTAATGCTTTATCTGGACAGCGTTTACAGTAAAAAAGCAATAGTAATTTTACAAGTGATATACTAAGGCGAGCTTTACTCAAAATATGAGTTCTCTTCCAGCGAACCTTTAAGTGTTGAGAGATGAGAAGGATAAGAGGGCAGTTATGCTATCACACATTCAACATACAATAAAATAAACATCAATATAAATAAAATACATAGTATACACAACAAATACATATAATTTATAAAATAAACATACATAAAGGTACACATAGTATATTATACTATAAATATGTATCAACAATCAGATAGGAACGTTCTCTAATTCTTGTCTTGAAAATATCCAGAGAGGAGCTTGCGCGTATGGCGTGTGGGAGAGAGTTTCAAAGTCGCACTCCACGAACAGTAAAAGGCCTATCATAGCGACTGGGAGAATGATGAGGAACACGAAGTAGGAGAAAGGTTGGAAGAACGATAGACCCTTTCAGAAGAACGTCTAGAAGTGGTAGAAGAAGAGACTGAGCAAGGCTTATTTTAGTTTGGGAGGACAAGAAGTTTTGAAAACATTTGAAAGACTGGAAGGAGCTGTAGACCCTATTGCTTACCTCTAAAATGTAAGTGCGCCATGTGAGGTTGAAGTCCATAAAAACACCTAGATTTTTGATTGTTTTTGAGAAGGGCATAGACACAGAATTAAATAGAACTAGAGATGAACATGTAGATTCATAAATTGTGCATTCATATAGTATATGCCACCAATGATGATAGCTTAAGACTTAGCCGGATTGACTAAAAGATCAAACGACTTTTCCCACCTGCTGATATTTTCAAGCTCATCATCGATCACATGTCTAAGCTCCCCAACTTTAAAGTGACAATACAATGCCCCTGTGTTGGATGGTGTTGAGCTTCACCGATCAGTTAGCTACCGTGGGTAAATCTTTGTTTCAGAGAGCACAAGGGATCTGTGACGCCATGAGGGGTACCCCGGAACAACTATGCCTTTTAAACGTTTAACACCTCAGTCCTTCCCTTGACCATGGGTGCTGCAAAGCACTTGAAACGTCGGGAACTTAAAATCAAAAATAAACCGCGATAAAAGCCGAAATATAGTTTTATTTCATACTTCGACATTATTTCGCAAACGGTGTCCAGAGAAGCTGAACATCTGTGCTGTTATGATATCCTGGTATTTTAAAAACGGATTTCGTTTTAATTTACCCATCCATATTTTTTCAGTACGTAACCGATCTCCGAGTCTGTAATACTTTAAATTTAAATGGCCCAGAAATATATAAATGACACAAAATATATATTTTATACTGAGTTCTTAGATTTACGCGAATATTACACATGAAATAAAACTATTTTACGGATTTTATCGCGGTTTATTTTATGATTTTTAGTTCCCGACGTTTCGAGTGCTTTGCAGCACCCATGGTCACGGGAGGGACTGAGGTGTTAGACGTCCAAAAGGCATAGTTGTTCCGGGGTACCCTCAAACTTCTTAATTATTTTTGTTGGTCCGATCTACGCAGAATGAGCTCACGGTGTCTTGAGGTCTTGCAGTGTTATGCTTGGTTTTGGATTTGATTATATTAATTACCGGATCCCAAGTCGATGGAAGCACCCAGCCATCTTCTCTATTAAAATTAGGATGTTTTTTAATTTCAATAGCCTCGCGAACCATCCTTGGTAGGTATCGGTGTTCTTTCACGAGGATTTGTGGTCTATCAAATCTGATGTTATGGCGGGTGCGGTCAAGGACATGTTCACAGACTGCAGACTTCTTTGAGCGACGGTGTTTTAGGTCAGCTACGTGTTCTTTAACCCGAGTTTTTACCGGTCTTTTTGTTTGTCCTATATAAGAGAGACCACATTCACAATCAAGCTTGTATACTCCTGCATCTTGTAGAGGGATCTGACACTTGACAGATGGTAAAAATTGACTGATCTTCTTCGGCGGCTTATAAAATGTTTTAATTGAAGCACGCTTCAAGATGTAGCCAATCTTGTCCGTGACTCCTCTCATGTAAGGTAGTACTGCAGGGAGACGCTCGACTGTGGCTGGTTTCACTCGGTCACTGTGACGTTGGCGTGGAACTCGAAGCTTATTGTCGTGCAGGACTTGCTTGACATGTTGAAGCTCGGCAGCCAGATGTTTCTTGTCACAGATTCCTTGTGCTCTCTGAAACAAAGATTTACCCACGGTAGCTAACTGTGTTGGATGGTGGTGAGATTCACCGTTTAAGTACCTATCAGTATGGGTCTTTTTTCTATAAACCGTATGGCTTAAGGTGTTGTTGGGGTTACGGATTACTAACACATCTAGGAAAGCTAGCGAGTTGTTTGCCTCCAACTCCATTGTAAACTGAATTTTAGGGTTAATGGAGTTAAGATGATGTAGGAATACATCGATTTTGTCAGATGGTAATATTGTGAAAGTATCATCTACGTACCGCTTGTAGAAACTTGCCTTTACAGGTGAGGTACGAAGGGCTGTCTCCTCAAAGTCTTCCATGAATATATCGGCAACAATGGGAGATACAGGGGAGCCCATCGCCACGCCATCTACTTGCTTGTAGAACTGCTCCTTCCACAATAAGTAGCCAGATGTAAGGCAGTGTCTCAATAGTTCTGAGTATTCCGCTGGCATGTTGTTCTCCGCTAGTTTCCTTTCTACAATTTCGACACAGTCTTGTACAGGTAGGCATGTAAATAATGACTTGACCGCACCCGCCATAACATCAGATTTGATAGACCACAAATCCTCGCGAAAGAACACCGATACCTACCAAGGATGGTTCGCGAGGCTATTGAAATTAAAAAACATCCTAATTTTAATAGAGAAGATGGCTGGGTGCTTCCATCGACTTGGGATCCGGTAATTAATATAATCAAATCCAAAACCAAGCATAACACTGCAAGACCTCAAGACACCGTGAGCTCATTCTGCGTAGATCGGACCAACAAAAATAATTAAGAAGTTTGAGGGTACCCCGGAACAACTATGCCTTTTGGACGTCTAACACCTCAGTCCCTCCCGTGACCATGGGTGCTGCAAAGCACTCGAAACGTCGGGAACTAAAAATCATAAAATAAACCGCGATAAAATCCGTAAAATAGTTTTATTTCATGTATATATTTTATTCTAAATCGCTAAATAGGCGAATTGAGGAGATGGAAATCGTATCTACGGATGTACATATGGATTCTAATGAACAGGGTCGTTTTTAAAAGATTGAATTTTGGTTACTTCCAATAATATAATTAACCTGCAGCTCTGTGTGGCACAAAAGCTGCGTGACCCTCTTGTCCGACTAGCCAGGGTAGCAAATTGGAATACTTTTGTTCAAGCAGTTCGATCGTTTTGTTCACAACTCGTTTTTATATATATAAAAAACAAAATCATTATGTTTCGTAGATAAATTCGCTTTCGTATTTAACTAATAGTAACATTGTGATTAAAACTATATTAGTGGAAGATAGAGTAGTGAAAGCCTAGTGGTTAGACCGTTGCACTGCAAAGTGAGAGGTCTCGGATTCAAACCCTGGCAAGCACCTCTATCTTTTCGACAACGTGTGCATATTATAAATTAACCATCACTTGCTTTAACGGTGAAGGAAAACATTGTGAATAAACCTACATGCCTAAGAGTTTCTTGAAGGTGTGTGAAGTTCGCCAACCCGCACTGGGCCAGCGTGGTGGACTATGGCCTAAACCCTCTCAGTTTGAGAGAAGACCCGTGCCCAACAGTGGGACAGTTTCTTAACAGGGCTTATATTATTATTATTATGGTATTATTGTTATAGTATGTAAGGAAAGAACCTGTTGGAACTCTGTACTCTCTGCCTACAGCGCGAGGGAGCTGGAGTGATGATATATATAGATAGATAGATTATAGTAAAAGGTACCAAATCTGACTACTGTATATATCATGTAACTAATAATTTTAAGAAATTTTGCTAACTCGCTATCATCACGCCAGATGCCTTGTGGGGTAGGCAGAGAATACAGAGTTCCAACGGGTTTTTTCCTTACAGACCTCTCTGGCTTCCTCCACTCTCATAGTTCGTCTCGTACACGCTCGCCGGTTACGGAGACTCGCGACTTGTCCTTCAGTTAAGACACGGTCTATTCGGTCGTGGTAAGATAGTCTAGGTCTCCCCGGTAGCTACATCCTTCCACTTTCGCATTGTATATCTGTTTTGTCATTCTTTCTTCTGACATTCTTTCTATATGCCCGAACCAACGGAGCATACTCTTTCTCGCGTTATTTTGTTCACGTACATTTATTTTAGAATATTTTTATTTTATGCCATATTTCATGCTAAAGAAGTCGCGGGTATCAGCTAGTGAAAAGGGACGGAAATAAACTACGTATATGAAAAAATAAATTCTATTATTTTATAAAAACTGCACTATGAAATAAAAACTGTTTTACAAGAACTTTGCTACAATAATTAGCAATGTTTTTAAGTAAACCCTATTAAACTAGTTCTCAAGTGTTTTGCGTTAGAATCAGTAAATGTAAAGCAATAGATGACTCAAGATAATTTTTTCCATCAAGAAAATTCGTTTTATCGTATACCTATTCTTTTCACCAGATTCTAAAATCATTATCATCATCATCTCAGCCTATGCTTGTCCTCTGCTGAACGTAGCCCTCCCCAATCGCTCTCTAGCGGAGCCGATGCCACCTGCTCTACCGACTTTTTGCGATCCTCACAAGATCGTCGGTCCATCTGGTAGGCGGCCGTCCCACGCTGCGCTTGCCAATACGTGATCACTACTCTAGATTCTTTCTACTCTAACGCCCGTCCGGTCTTCGCATTATGCGGCCCGCCCATTGCCACTTTAGCCTACTAATCCTATGGGCGATGTCGGTGATCTTGGTTCTTCTACGAATCTCTTCATTCCTGATTCGATTACGTAAAGAAACGCTGATTCTACAATAGACAGTCAAAAATCATACTAATGAATATTAAATCTGTAATCCATATACTTCTGGATGTGCATGGAGTTCAAAAACAATTTTATATCGCGGTAGCCGCTTAATTTGGCTAATTCTCGGCCACTATTTTACAATTCCAAAAATGTCCTATTAATAGATTGAAACGAAATAATGTATAAAGCTTTATATAGGAATCAAATACTGGAACTAAAATCTTAACACTATGAATATATAAATAACAGGAACATTTTAAAATTGACTTTATTTCATAGCCTCGTTAGTCATTGCCTAGGCCTCAATCTCATTCCGATCTCGGTCTCGAACCTATTGAAGCCTTTATTAAAAACGCGACAACCCGATATTTCGCGAACGCGTCCAGTCATAGAAATCCGCTAATCGTAGCCGCCGTGGACTACGAATCTAACTCCCCTCCTATCAGCCGCTACCGCCGTCCGCGGCATGTTCTTATCGACCCTCCCGATGCCCTTAGATCCCGCCTTTCGGATACAGATACCGCACACAGGATCAGACACCGACCTCGCCGGAAAGATCGAAGAATCCCTTTCCCGCCGGCCGTTGCAAAGCACCACGGCGAGACACTTAGTATACGCCCTCCCCCATAGTGATTGCCCAAGCCGAGGCCGTTCCTCCTTGAGACGCCCGCGAGCTAATTACCCCCTTGCCCTTCTGGCTCCAGCGTAGCGGTTGCACACGAGCACTTTTGTCTGGTGAAGCTGTAAAGGCCCCGCGGCCAACAGCGTAGATCATTCACACACACACACACACACACACACCCTAGGCCTCAACTCAGCTATTTTTACGTAATTTGTCATAATTATAGGCTGTAAAAGTCATTCAATTGATATTGTGCCAAAAGTGGATACTCTATTACATTATCAATAGTATTATTAGTCCATTACGATATGATTGTGGAATAAAAATCTTTAAAAAAAAAGGTAAACCGACTTCAAAAAGCAAAGAATAAATATTTGAAGTCGGTGTCAAGTAACCGACTGCACCAACCAGCACCGACTTCAAATATTTATTGATATATAGATGATGAGCTTGAAAATATTAGCAAGTGGGCCAAGTCGTTTGGTCTTTTAGTCAATCCGGCTAAGTCATAAGCTATTGGTGGAACTAAATGAATGCACTATATATGAAGCTACAGGTTCTATCTCTAGTTCTATTTGATTCTGTGTCTATACCCTACTCAAAAACAATAAAAAATCTAAGTGTTTTTATGGACTCCAACCTCACATGGAACACTTACATTTCAGAGGTAAGCAAAAGGGTCTACGGCTCCTTCCAGTCTCACAAACGTCTTCAAAAAATCTTGCCCTTCCAAACTAAAATAAGCCTTGCTCAGTCTCTTCGCCTACCATTTCTAGACTATGGTGATGTCTGTTTTATTGGTGTTACTGAAGAGCTAGTAAATAAGCTGGAACGTTTGCAGAATCTGTATATCCGCTTCATTTTTCCGTATCATGTATCATGTATCAGAGTTTCGAAGAAAATTGTAGTGGCTGCCTATTCGGCAACGCCGGGACTCACCTATTCTTTCTCTTTTCTACTCTTTCCCTAATAACCCCAAAGCTCCTATTTATCTATGTGAGCGTTTGACTTCTTTGTCCCTAAGGAAAGGGTCTGTCGTACTGCCACCTCTCTCCTTCCTCGTGTTCCTCATCATTCAGCCAGTCGCTATGATAGGCCTTTTACTGTTCGTGGAGTACTTTGGAATTCTCTCCCACACGCCATACGCGCAAGCTCCTTTCTAGATATTTTCAAGAGAAGAATTAGACAACATTTCCTATCTGATTGTTGATACATATTTATAGTTAAAGTAAGTACTATGTGTACTTTTACTATAATTATATGTTTTTGTATTGTATAGTATGTGTATGTATCTCTATATTTATTTTGTTGTTTGTTTGAATGTGAGATTGCATAATTGCCCTCTTATTGACCTTCTCATCTCTCAACACTTGAAAGATTCGCTGGTAAAGAACTCATATGTGGAATTAAGCTCGCCTTCGTATATCACTTGTAAAATTACTATTGCTATTTTACTGTATACAATAAAGGATTAAATGAATAAATAAATTAATTCGTGCGAGTAAAATTCGTGCGAATCGACATCTATTCCGCGGTCGTGGTAAACAAGTACCTACTTGTTTATGTACAAATAGGTATGTAATAATAATACGGCTTTATGGGACACGCCGGCTATGTTTTTGTGTACCTGGACTTTTGGGGGGTTCACGTCCGTTCTAGAACTTTCATACGAGTGTTAAAGGAACACTCAGCGCGGCGACGGACAGTCTGACTTCGGCAGCGACAGCGATCAAATCGAATACAAGCGATGTAAGTGAAATACACCGGCGACCTTAGTAACGATACTCGGATTCAACGAGCGACTCAGCAACTTGGAAGCAGTAATTGGGTATTAGCGAGAATAGTACTAGTGTGTGTTTGGTACTTGCATGTAGCGTCTAATAAAGAACTACGCACGTTATTTTGCATGTATTTACTCCGCAAATGTAACAATACATAAAAAAACATACAGATGAACATAAAATCTCCTTTTTGAAGTCGGTTAAAAAAGGGGTCGTGTTAACCAGAAGTTAACACATTCTCTTCTTAGGGAAGCGCTGAGGAGGCATCTTATGAGATGAATCGGACAGTCTTATCACACACACTTGAGATTACCAACTTAGATCAGCTTGGCGGAACTGGTTACCCTTGAGGCGGCGGACCCCGATTACTTACAAAACAACCCTTGTATTTATACAAACTGGTGTGAAAACTTTAATACCGCGATTCAGGATCACAATTTGCATGTATTTGGATTGATTCGCTTTGGTGTCTGCCTGTTTGTCTGTTCGGTACATATTTTGCAAATGATTTTAAATGTTATAGTTAGTTTACCACTTTTGAGTTTTTGAGTGTGCATACTTAACCCTTGGCATCCACGGTTAGTGAATGCATTCAGTTTTTTTAAATTAAATTAAAAAAAATAAAACTTGTCTCATAGGTTTATTTTTTTAAATTTAGTTTTCATCATCATCATCATCAGCCTATAGCAGTCCACTACTGGACATAGGCCTCTCCAAGTGCACGCCACTGGGTGCGATCCTACGATCGAATTTAGTTTTAAAAAATACAAAACAACAAGTCACTTTATACAGATCCAGTGTTCAAACCCCAACATTCACTTCGGAAAAGTTCAAAATATAAGGTGTTAGAAATTTAGATTATTTAATTTATAAGAGTACAAAATATTTTTATTAAATTAAATTTAAACAAATATCCAAAACACTGAATACTTTAATGGCCGGTTTCAATATTCAACTCAAGGATAGATTTGCTTACTGGCAGTAGAATTTTGACAGATTTTCCATACCAAATATTTGAAAATTCTGTCCGGTATATAGCAATAGGTTCGCCCCCTATTACATGGGAACTTACATCGTCGGCGAAACGTGGGTGTACTCAGTACACCCCTGTCACCCCCGCTTGGGGAGTATAGGCGTGACGGTGTTGTTGAAAGTTCTATCCGCAGTAGGCAAATCTATCCTTAAGTTTTATTGAAACCGGCCGTAAGATAACAAATCATCTTTTTTCAAATTAAACATAAAATCGATTCGGAATTTGAGTTTTGTCCAAAGGGTTTTTAGGTTGTAATTCTAATTACAACCTAAAAACCCTTTGGATAAAACTCAAATTCCAAATACATGCAAATCGCGATCCTGAATCGCGGTATTAAAATTTTCCCACCAGTTTGTATAAATACAAGGGTTGTTTTATAATTAATCGGGGTCCCCCGCCTCAAGGGTAACCAGTTCCGCCAAGCTGGTCTAAGTTGGTAGTCTCCAGTGTGTGTTTGTTGAGACTGTTCGATTCATCTCATAAGATGCCTCCTGAGTAGTTCCCTAAGAGGAGAATGTTAACTTCTGGTTAACACGACCCCTTTTTTAAACGACTTCTAAAAGGAGATTTTATGTCCATCTGTATGTTTTTTTATGTATTGTTACGTTTGCGGGGTAAATAAATGCCGCAAAACTAGCGAAGTACTTTATTAGACGCTATACACACAAAACAGAACGTCGAAGACTAGTACACGCAAGTACTAATCATACACTAGTACTATTCTCGCTAGTACCCAATTACTGCTTCCAAGTCGCTGAGTGGCTCGTTGAATCCGCATATCGTTGCTTAGGTCGTAGGTGTATTCAACTTAGATCGCTTGTACTTGATTTGATCGCTGTCGGTGCCGAAGTGAGACTGTCCGTCGCCGCTGTGTGTGTGTGTGTGTGAATAATCTACGTTGTTGGCCGTGAGGCCTTTACAGCTCCACCGAACTTAAGGGCGAGCGTGCAACCACTATGCTCGAGCCAGAAGGGCAAGGGGCGACATACTCGAGGGCGCCTCGAGTTGGGACAGTCCCTACGGGGGGAGGGGATCTACGACTTAGTCGTCGACGTCCGTATCCGGAGCGGAAAAAAGCGATGTCAGAGCATCGGGGGGATCGGTGAGAATTGTCCGTCGCCGCGCTGTGTGTTCCTTTTGTACTCGTATGAAAGTTCTAGAACGGACGTGAACCCCCCAAGTGTATCGATAGAAAAGTCCAGGTACAACAAAAATAGCCGGCGCTTTCATTGCATACCTATTTGTACGTAAACAGGTAGATACTTGTTTACCACGACCGCGGCTTAGTTGTCGATTCACACGAATTTTACTCGCACGAATCGTCACCTTATAAATTTTCATTTATTTATTCATTTTATGCTTTATCTGGACAGCGTTTACAGTAAAAAAGCAATAGTAATTTTACAAGTGATATACTAAGGCGAGCTTTACTCAAAATATGAGTTCTCTTCCAGCGAACCTTTAAGTGTTGAGAGATGAGAAGGATAAGAGGGCAGTTATGCTATCACACATTCAACATACAATAAAATAATCATCAATATAAATAAAATACATAGTATACACAACAAATACATATAATTTATAAAATAAACATACATAAAGGTACACATAGTATATTATACTATAAATATGTATCAACAATCAGATAGGAACGTTCTCTAATTCTTGTCTTGAAAATATTCAGAGAGGAGCTTGCGCGTATGGCGTGTGGGAGAGATTTCCAAAGTCGCACTCCACGAACAGTAAAAGGCCTATCGTAGCGACTGGGAGAATGATGAGGAACACGAAGTAGGAGAGATGTGGCAGCACCAGAAGAGAGATGTGGTAGGGGAAGAGACTGAACAAGGCTTATTTTAGTTTGGGAGGGCAAGAACTTTTGAAAACATTTGAGAGACTGGAAGGAGCTGTAGACCCTTTTACTTACCTCTAAAATGTAAGTGCTCCATGTGAGATTGGAGTCAATAAAACACCTAGATTTTTGATTGTTTTTGAGTAGGGCATAGACACAGAATTAAATAGAACTAGAGATGAACCTGTAGCTTCATAAATTGTGCATTCATATAGTATATGCCACCAATGATGATAGCTTAAAACTTAGCCGGATTGACTAAAAGATCAAACGACTTTTCCCACCTGCTGATATTTTCAAGCTCATCATCGATCACATGTCTAAGCTCCCCAACTTTAAAGTGACAATACAATGCCCCTGTGTTGGATGGTGTTGAGCTTCACCGATCAGTTAGCTACCGTGGGTAAATCTTTGTTTCAGAGAGCACAAGGGATCTGTGACGCCTTGAGGGTACCCCGGAACAACTATGCCTTTTAAACGTCTAACACCTCAGTCCTTCCCTTGACCATGGGTGCTGCAAAACACTTGAAACGTCGGGAACTTAAAATCAAAAATAAACCGCGATAAAAGCCGAAATATAGTTTTATTTCATACTTCGACATTATTTCGCAGACGATGTCCAGAGTAGTCCACGCTGAACATCTGTACTGTTATGATATCCTGGTATTTTAAAAACGGATTTCGTTTTAATTTACCCATCCATATTTTTTCAGTACGTAACCGATCTCCGAGTCTGTTATTATGTTCTGGTACTTTAAATTTTAATGGCCCATAAATATATAAATGACACAAAATATATATTTTATTCTAAATTGCTAAATAGGCGAATTGAAGAGATGGAAATCGTATCTACGGATCTACATATGGATTCTAAGGAACAGGGTCTTTATTTAAAAGATTGAATTTTGGTTACTTCCAATAATATAATTAACCTGCAGCTCTGTGTGGCACAAAAGCTGCGTGACCATCTTGTCCGACTAGCCAGGGTAGCAAATTGGAATACTTTTGTTCAAGCAGTTCGATCGTTTTGTTCACAACTCGTTTTTATATATATAAAAAAACAAAATCATTATGTTTAGTAGATAAATTCGCTTTCCTATTTAACTAATAGTAACATTGTGATTAAAACTATATTAGTGAAAGATAGAGTAGTGATAGCCTTGGTTAGACCGTTGCACTGCAAAGTCAGAGGTCTCGGATTCAAACCCTGGCAAGCACGTCTATCTTTTCGAAAACGTATGCATATTAAAAATTAACCATCACTTGCTTTAACGGTGAAGGAAAACATCGTGAATAAACCTACATGCCTAAGAGTTTCTCGAAGGTGTGTGAAGTTCGCCAACCCGCACTGGGCCAGCGTGGTGGACTATGGCCTAAACCCTCTCAGTTTGAGAGAAGGCCCGTGCCCAACAGTGGGACAGTTTCTTAACAGGGCTAATATTATTATTATAATAGTAAAAGGTACCAAATCTGGCAACTGTGTATGTCATGTAACTAATAATTTTAAGAAATTTTCCGAACTGTATGTACGTACTGGACGTACTTTTATCTATCTATCTATATCATCACGCCAGATCCCTTGCGGGGTAGGCAGAGAGTACAGAGTTCCAACAGGTTTTTTCCTTACATATCTCTCTGGCTTCCTCCACTCTTATAGTTCGTCTCATACACGCGCGCCGGTTACGGAGACTCTTGACTTGTCCTTCAGATAAGTCTCTGTCTATTTGGTCGATAATGTAATGTAGTGGTAAGATAATCTAGGTCTTTCCCGGTACCTACATCCTTCCACTTTCGCATTGTATATCTGTTTTGTCATTCTTTCTTCTGACATTCTCATTGTTTTCTTTACGTACTTTTATTTTAGTATATTTTTCTTTTATGTTATATTTCATGCTAAAGAAGTCGCGGGTAACAGCTAGTGAAAAGGGACGGAAAATCGCGCGCTCGGAAATAAACTACGTATATGATAAAACAAATTCTATAATTTTCTAAAAACCTGCACTATGAAGTAAAAACCGTTTATATTATTAGCAAAGTTTTTAAGTAAACCCTATTAAACTAGTTCTCAAGTATTTTGCGTTGGAATCAGAAAATGTAAAGCAATAGATGACTCAAGATGATTTTTTTCCATCAAGAATATTCGTTTAATCGTGTACCTATTCGTTACACCAGATTCTAAAGTCATTATCATCATCATCTCAGCCTATACTTGTCGTCTGCTGAACATAGGCCTCCCCAATCGCTCTCCAGCGCAGCCGATGCCACCTGCTCCACCGACTTCTTGCGATCCTCACAAGATCGTCGGTCCATCTGATAGGCGGCCGTCCCACGCTGCGCTTGCCAATACGTGGTCACTACTCTAGATTCTTTCTACTCTAACGCCTAAAGTGGCAATGGGCGGCCCGCATAACGCGAAGACCGGACTCGCGTTATGCGGGCCGCCCATTGCCACTTTAGTTCTTCCACGAATCTCTTCATTCCTGATTCGATTACGTAGAGAAACTCCGATTCTAAAATATATAGTCAAAAATCATATTTCTAAATATTAAGTCTCTAATCCATATACTTCTGGATGTGCATGGAGTTCAAAAACAAGTTTATATCGCGGTAGCCGCTTAATTTGGCTAATTCTCGGCCACTATTTTACAATTCCAAAAATGTCCTATAAATTGATTGAAACGAAATAATGTATAAAGCTTTATATAAGAATCAAATACTGGAACTAAAATCTTAACACTGTAAATATATAAATAACAGGAACATTTTAAAATTGACTTAATTTGATAGCCTCGTTAGTCATTACCTAGGCCTCAATATCATTCCGATCTCGTTCTCGAACCTATTTTACTAAAAACGCGACAACCCGATATTTGGCGAACGCGTCCAGTCATAGAAATCCGTTAATCGTAGCCGCCGTCGATTACGAATCTAACTCCCCTCCTATCAGCCGCTACCGCCGTCCGCGGCATGTTCTTATCGACCCCCTGATGCCCTTACCCTTCCCCCCTTATCCCTACTTTCGGATACAGATACCGCACATAGGATCAGACACCGACCTCGCCGGCAAGGTCGAAGAATCCCTTGCCCGCCGGCCGTTCCTCCTTGAGGCGCCCGCGAGCTAGTTGCCCCCTTGCCCTTCCGGCTCCAGCGTAGCGGTTGCACGCTCGCCGTGGCACGCACAGCGTGGATCATTCACACACACACCCTAGGCCTCAACTCAGCTATTGATATTGTGCCAAAAGTGGATACTCTATCACATTATCAATAGTGTTATTAGTCAATTACGAAATGATTGTGTGAAACATACGATCATTGCATGTAAGTTGTCAAATAAACCGTTAGGATAATAACAGAGTACCGAATAAACAAACAATTAATCTGCCATTAATTACCAGATTACCAAATAAAAACAATTATTTTCATGTTGTATGCCTATGGAAACCCATAATGACACCATTTAGTTTCCACTCCGATCTATATCTCCACTCCGATCTAGGTCTCGAACCTATTCGCGCCTTTATTAAAAAGGCGCCAACACGTCACTTCGCGAACGCATCTACCCATGCGAATCCGTTAATCGTAGCCACCGCCGACTACGATCTCCCTCGACGACAATTTTCAATGTATTTTCCATTTTTTTATTAAATTTGCAAAAAATGGGTTTTCTCCTTCAGTGCGCTATAAAAAATAAAATTTGTTCTTGATTCATAGCAAGAAGAAGATTCCAAATACATTCCTAAAACGCACACGTACACGGACAAGTTTCATTGTTAATTTTATATATAAAACAGGATCGGATTAGTTTATAATTAAAGAACGTATTTATAACTAAAGAACGGCTGGAACGATTTTAATGATATATGATTTGTTGGATTCGTCTCCGCCCCGAGTAGCAGAATTAAAATTGCGGAAAAATTCAAGTAAAAAAAAAGAATCTAGAAATAATTTCAAATAAAAAAAAAATTCGGCATTTAAAATAAAAAAGGCCAACAACTGTCAAATAGATTGGTCTGCATCAGTCAGTTATTCTGTCAGTATATAACCTATAAGTCGCGCTAGTGTAAAAATTTTTTGTTACATGCTATCTCCTTTTTTAAGTCGGTTAAAAAAGGGGTCGTGTTAACCAGAAGTCAACATTCTCCTCTTAGGGAAGCGATCGGGAGGTATCTTATGAGATAAATCGGACAGTATCTACACACACACTAGAGATTACCAACTTAGACCAGCTTGGCGGAACTGGTTACCCTTGAGGCGGCGGACCCCGATTAGTTACAAAACAACCCTTGTATTTATACAAACTGGTGTGAAAACTTTAATACCGCGATTCAGGATCGCGATTTGCATGTATTTGGACTGATTCGCTTTGGTGTCTGCCTGTTTGTATGTTCGGTACAAATTTTGCAAATGATTTTAAATGTTATGGTTAGTTTACCACTTTTGAGTGTGCGTGCATAGTTAACCCCTGGCATCCACGGTTAGAGAATGCAGGCATGAGTCAAGATTTATTCTTTTTAATTTAATTTACAAAAATGTACAAAAACAGAAGTCAACATTATATAGATCCAGTGTTCACACTCCAACATTAACTTCGGAAAAACTTCAAAATAAAAGGTGTTAGTTAATTGTTGTGTTAGTTAATTGTTAATTTAGATTATTTAATTTCTAAGAGTGGTGGCATATACTATACGAGTGCACAATATATTAAGCTACAGGTTCATCTCTAGTTCTATTTGATTCTGTATCTATTTATTATTATATCTATTAACCCTACTCAAAAACAATAAAAAATCTCGGTGTTTTTATGGACTCCAACCTCACGGCTCTTTCCAGTCTCTCAAATGTTTTCAAAAGTTCTTGCCCTTCCAAACTAAAATAGCCTTGTTCAGTCTCTTCTGCTACCACTTCTAGACTTTCTTCTGAAAGGGTCTGTCGTGCTGCCACCTCTCTCCTTCTTCGTGTTCCTCATCATTCTCCGAGTTCTCTCCCAATTCTCCCTTTTACTGTTCGTGGAGGGCTACTTTGGAACTCTTTCCCACACGCCATACGCTCAAGCTCCTCTCTGGATATTTTCAAGACAAGATTTAGAGAACATTTCCTATCTGATTGTTGATACATATTTATAGTATAATATACTATGTGTACTTTTATGTATGTTTATTTTATAATTTATATGTATTTGTTTTGTATACTATCTATTGTATTTATATTGATGTTTATTTTATTGTATGTTTGAATGTGTGATTTATTTATTTATTAAATAAAAGGCACATAACAGTGTACAGTCAATTAAAACTTAACATTTAAAGGTAGACTAGTTTCAAACGAGATAGTACACCTAACTATATGCCCTAATCTATATAATATATACATATAAACAGTAGCGTGGTAACAAACGGACGATTTAGCGCAGTGGTTAAGAGCTTAAGCTGCTCCGCCCGCTGTGTCGAATAGTCGCGGGTTCGATTCCCGCACGGGACAAATCTTTGTGTGATTCACAATTATTTGTTCCGGTCTGGGTATTTGTTTGTGAATTTTCATGTTTGTAAACGCACCCACGACACAGGAATAAATCCTAGTGTGGGGCTACGTTTTTTAAACAAAAAAAAAATCATACAATATAATACTGCGTTTGGAGTGCTGATGGGACTGCCCCGGTTCTGCAGCGCGTCAGGAATGTTCGCCGAGGCGAGTGTTGATTGCTTTTTCGCCACTATGCGGAAACGGTGCGCATCCCTGGTCCGGAGGGTTCGGGGCAGTTCCAACAGCATCCTAAGGGCCATGGCTGATAGACTCGACTGTCAGTACATGAATCATTGCTGTATGCTTCGTGTACAGACTTGATTTGTGTGACTTATTGCGTTTTGTTGTCGTTAATGTTTCTTTACTAACCCTAATATTAAGACTAAATGTTCTACTAATACGTGATCCCAGTTGGTCGAATTAAAGAATTTATTATTATTATTATGACTGCCCTCTTATCCTTCTCATTTCTCAACACTAAAAGGTTCGCTGGTAAAGAACTCGTTTTTGGAGTTAAGCTCGCCTTCGTATATCACTTGTAAAATTAGTATTGCTATTTTACTGTATACAATAAAGGATTAAATGAATAAATAAATTAATTTTAAAGGTGACGATTCGCACTATTCGTGCGAGTAAAATTCGTGCGAATCGACAACTAATCCGCGGTCGTGGTAAACAAGTACCAACTTGTTTATGTACAAATAGGTATGTAATAGTAATACGGCTTAATGGGACGCGCTGGCTATGTTTTGATGTACATGGACTTTTCTATCGATGTTCTTGGGGGGTTCACGTCCGTTCTAGAACTGTCATATGAGTGTTAAAGGAACACTCAGCGCGGTGACGGACCGTCTTACTTCGGCAGCGACAGCGATCAAATCGAATACAAGCGAAGTAAGTGAAATACACCGGCGACTTTAGCAAGGATATACGGATTCAACGAGCGACTCAGCAATTTGGAAGCAGTAATTGGGTACTAGCGAGAATAGTACTACTGTATGTTTAAGTAGTCTAATAAAGTACGACGCACGTTATTTTGGATGTATTTACTCCGCAAACGTAACTAAATTTAATACCGCGATCCGGGCTCGTGATCGGGTGTTTGGAATTTGAGTTTTATTACTTAGGATTTTTAGGTTGTAATTAAATGATATGGGTTGGTTTTTGATTTCATTATCACTTATAGCTCCTTCTGCCCAATTCAGGGCATAAGCCTTCTCCCTCTTCCGGCATATAACCCTAACATGAGCCGATCTCAACCAGGTCTTACCTACATCATCGACCTATCATGAACGTAACGTAAAAACATCTATCCACGATTGAAAGAAAACCTCTTATAAAATACTAGCAGTTTCCCGCGACTTCGTACCCGGTCAACCTACCACCTACCGGGTCTATGTTAGCTTATTGTACTTCTGGATAAGGTAGCTTTCCAATGGTGAAAGAATCATTAAAATCGGATCAGTAGTACCGGAGATTACCCCGAAGGAGTATGGAATTTCCCACACTTATAGTTTATATGGAGAAGGAGTGCAGTATGCTTATACATTCTTTAAATTATGCATAAAAAATGCATTACATCAATAAAAAAACATTACACACACTACCATCTACGAGTATTTGACACACACACGCATATATCTTTTGTTTATTGTTAATGTCTGTGGTCTAATTGAGAATAGATTAATATTGTTTGTCTTTCATATTATTTGTCTATAGTCTTACTGAATCTCAAACATAACCAGCAAACGATGAAAGAGTTTTTACAAAAAACATCGTTTACAGAGAAGTTTTGTATCATTTATTAAATTATTGAAATGGTTTTTTGTTGCAATAAAAACAAAATTAAGAAAAAGGTATTATTGAATTTAATCATTTTTGGATATTTTTTATTTAAATTTCATAAAATTTGTTTGAAAAAAATAGGCAAATTAACAGTGTACCATTGGCGAAATCTGTGATTATAGAAGTATAGTCTTTGACAATAGAACCTTAATAATGTAAACATTAACTTATAATTTAAATTAATTATGGTCGAATTTCGACCAATGGGCGACCACTAGTTAGTATAGATACGCCCCATCGCGTCTGCCCAAGCCGAGGCCGTTCCTCCTTGAGGCGCCCGCGAGCTAGTTGCCCCCTTGCCCTGTTGTCTCGAGCGTAGTGGTTGCACGCTCGCCCTCTTGTCCGCTGAAGCTGTAAAGGCCCCGCGTCCAACAGCGTAGATCACACACACACACGACTAATAATAGAAAATAAAAAGAATACAAAAAGTAATGTGGCCCTGAAATTGTATACACTTAGCATAATAACGAGGCCCCTCAGAGTGCCACGACGCTGGTCTTCCGTGTCAAATCACCTTTTTAAGAAAAATAAACACAATCACGCCTACATTCCCTAAGCAGACGAACCCTCAGTAGGTAACTATGCATACCGTATATCAATGACGATGCAAGATCCTAGGGCAATAGGGGGCGAGCTTATTGCTAATATACCGGGCACTATGTGAGACTTAGAATAAATATAAAGCTTTTTTATATGTTATCACAACAAGAATCTAACCAGTTCAATTTTCTTTTTAATATAATGCAGAATATATAATAACTTATAAGAGTAAGTACGCCTCCAACTACCCTATATTATTGTATCTGTTGCTTCTTCCAACGTGCTGGTTGTTTGAAAGAGATTGCTTTAAGCCAGACCACAATTGTACCGCCTGTCATTAATTATATTGTACTAGCGATCCGCCCCGGTTCGCACGGGTGAATTATACACATAAACCTTTTTCTTGAATCACTCCGTCCATTGGTGATAACCTTATGAAAATCCGTTTGATAGTTATTGAGTTTATCGCGTTCCAACTGACAGAGTTTTAATTTGTATAGTAGCGCAGTGGCTAGTGATTATGAAGCACTCTGGGATCGAATCATTACTTTGAGACCTAATATTGTGGACGAAATGTTGGTGTACACAGTACATCCGTGTATATAATATAGGTGTGACCATGTTTAATTTGCAAGCAAAAGCTTTAAATTAAATAAAAATTTAATTTGCGATGTTGGTTACTTTGTTTAGGTCAAATCTTGCAAGTTGAATCAAAACCATTTACTCTCGTACTACGGAGTTGAAATTTGGCATGTTGGTTCAGGTCAGTAAGACGTTATTGTGAACTCAGGATTGGATCGAGATAAAGGAATTCCTTAACGGCCAATAGCATAGGTATGAAATTTTATATAGACATCTAAATTTTATTGGCCGCTTTAAATTGCACCATTACTTTTTGCTATTATGTTTTATAAGTATTGTTTTTTTTTTATAAAAAAATAATATGCATAACCTAGCTTTATCCGGTTTTCCGTAACATAATCCCCAATAAAAGTGATCGCCATCCTTATCTTCCAAATTGGGAGGTAGACAAAACAAACAGAGACGGTAACCATGGCGACGCGGCTCCCGGATATCCGGTTACGAAGGGGCGTGGTGCCCACGTAGTGGGCGAGAGCACCAATAGATGGGGACTTATATTTACTTGATGGAAAGTTAGATTAGATCCTTGAAGTGTGTTAGGTGAATGAAAATAAAACCAGATTATTAAAAACAAATAAAGGAAATAAATTCTAAAGAGTTTTTTCTAAAAGTTTTGATTTTCTGTATGTGTCTTTGTAATAAACTCAAAAACTACTTAACTGACTTTAATTTTTGGACCTATTATCAGCAATTAACATGGGATGTATAATAAATAATAAATATTAGGAGGAAGTTCGGGAGGACAGCTTTTAAGAACGCGAAAATTTGTGAGGATGATGTATGAATGTTACATTTCCACACAAAAACTACAAACGGATTTTGATGAAACTTTGCAGCAATGTAGCTTACACATCAGAATAACACTTAGGCTTTCATTTATAAAGATACATACGCAGACGAAGTCGCGGGCGGCCGGTTTACTTCTATTCAATGCAATTTGTGTAAAATTTGTAGGACTAAAGTTTTGTAAATATCATACACCTATTTGCAATCTGCTATTATAATAATATCAGCCTATACTGCCCATTGCTGGGCAAAGGCCTTCTCTCACAAATCGAGGGGAGAGAGATTAGGTCATACTCTACCACGCGGACTCAGTGCAGATTGGTGGAGGCAGGTTTGTGGCCACCTGCTGTTGGGACTTATCAAGCCGCCTTTAAGGCTTCCAACTCGGCTTAACGACTACCAGATTAAGTGGTAACCGGGACCAACGGCTTAACGTGCCTTCTGAAGCACGGAGACGCTCGAATATCAAAATGCCACCAACGGTCACCCATCTCAGGCCAACCAAGTCGAACGCTGCTTAACCTTGGTGATCGGTAAGAACACCGCGGTCGCACAGCTCTACGAGCGCCTCTGCTAAATCTGCTATTTACCAGTTTTTATTCCATACCCATATTGTTATGATAAACATAATTTATTTTGTTCTTCCCCTCTTTTTTGATTCGTGAACGTCATATTATTAATACAGCCTTAAAGATTATTTATAGTCCTACAAGGATCTTTGAGCCCGCGGCCGAAATCGGAACTAACGCTGTTCTCAAGTGAAATGTCACTTCATGACAGTCGCATAGTTGCCGTTTGCTATGAAATTTACCCAAGTTCTTTTTTTAATAAGTAACAAGTGGGTCTTGTTGAAATATTTCTCTGGAAGTAGGAGAATTTTACTAAATGGTAACCCTAATTTCACACCCACGCCACACCCCTCTGTTAATGTATACATTATACCTACACTATACCTTATGTGCTATAACACTATGCCAGCGGCTCAATAAGCAGATCTTTAAGTCTCTGACTCGCGATGTACTCGAGTATAATACTGACAAAATAAGAGGGACTATCGAGCGCAACAAAGGCCCTAAAGTGTTTGCAAGAGATCTGTCTATCGGACAGAGCCGGTTGAGTAAGCTGAAGACCGGAGACGGCAGGATTGTATCCTCTACACCGGAACACTTGAGGGAAGTCGAGAAGTTCTACGGCCAGCTATACACATCAGTACAACCACCTGTCTGCAATCCGGCCATAGACCCAAGAGCCAAATTGACCCGACACTATACCGAAGACATCCCGGACATCAGTCTGTACGAGATTAGTATGGCTCTCAAACAGCTCAAGAACAACAAGGCGCCAGGCGATGACGGTATAATAGCCGAGTTTGTCAAGGCTAGTTGAAAGCCGATATTGAGGGCTCTCCAGAAACTATTCAACACCGTCATCCTCGAGGGCATAACGCCACAGTCATGGCGCGGAAGTGTGGTGGTTCTCTCCTTAAAAAAAGGTGATAAAACCCTCTTGAAGAATTATAGACCCATTTCACTTCTGAGCCACGTCTATAAACTGTTTTCGAGAGTCATCACGAATCGTCTCGCGCGCAGAGTGGATGACTTCCAGCCTCCCGAACAAGCCGGTTTCCGAAAAGGCTTGAGCACCATAGACCACATTCATACGCTGCGACAGGTCATACAGAAGACTGAAGATTACAACCTGCCACTATGCTTAGCGTTTGTGGATTATGAGAAGGCCTTCGATTCGATTGAGACTTGGGCTGTACTACAGTCTTTCCAGCGGTGCCAAGTAGACTACCGGTATATCGAGGTGCTGAAGAGTTTGTATGAAAACGCTACTATGTCAGTCCGCCTTCAGGACCAGAGCTCGAAACCTATTCAACTGCAGCGTGGTGTGAGACAGGGAGACGTTATATCCCGGAAACTGTTCTCCGCCGCACTGGAAGATGTCTTCAAGCTTCTGGACTGGAGAGGACTAGATATCAACATCAACGGCGAGTACATCTCTCACCTTCGATTTGCCGATGATATCATGCTCATGGCTCATACCCTGGAAGACCTCAGTACCATGCTCGACGACCTCAGTAGAGTCTCTCAACAAGTAGGTCTTAAAATGAACATGGACAAGACGAAGATCATGTCAAACGTCCATGTAGTACCAATTTTTATAAAGGTTGGAGACTCTACGCTCGAAGTTGTTGACGATTATATATACCTGGGACAAAGAATCCAATTAGGTAGGTCCAACTTCGAGAAAGAGGTCAATCGTCGAATCCAGCTCGGTTGGGCGGCATTCGGGAAGCTACGTAACATCTTCTCAAGACAAAAGTCTTTGACCAGTGTGTGTTGCCAGTGATGACTCACGGCACTGAGACATGGTCGCTTACGATGGGCCTCATAAGAAGGCTCAAGGTCACCCAAAGGGCAATGGAGAGAGCTATGCTCGGAGTTACCCTGCGGGATCGAATCAGAAACAAGGAGATCCGCAGGAGGACGAAAGTCACTGACATAGCACTCAGAATTGCTAAACTTAAGTGGCAGTGGGCGGGGCACATCGCTCGTAGAACTGACGGCCGTTGGGGCAGAAAGGTTCTCGAATGGCGACCACGTACCGGAAGACGTGGAGTGGGTAGGCCCCCTACAAGATGGACCTATGACCTGGTGAAGGTCGCGGGTAGAAGTTGGATGCGTACAGCACAATGCCGGTCGTTGTGGCGGTCTTTAGGGGAGGCCTTTGTCCTGCAGTGGACGTCTTTCGGCTGAAGAAGAAGAAGAAAATACCTTATGTCACTTCCACAAGATAAATCTAACAACACGTCATATAATCAATCCATGACGCCGTTCATAATATGCTCTATGTTAAAGAAATAGACATATATACATTATGTATGATGTATACATAAACTCGAAAAACATTACCTTCTTCGAGTAGTCGAGTAAAATTACACCTTTCAGGCCCGTTTACACCCTTAGATGTGTTAATAGTACACCCGCAGTTCGTCGACGTATTTTCATTTAGACAACAATAACCTGTGTCAACAACATATATTTCTTCCTTCAGTTTGTATGACGTAATATTTATATTTCGCTAATTTTATTTTTCTTCGTCACCTCACTCGGATTTTGCACCTGCTTCACTTGTTTTTGCATCATACTAAGGTAGACCGGCAGAAATAGCGGGGGTTTTTCATCGCGCAGAGCTGAAACGCTGTACAGCGCTTTCAAAAAGTGTACTGTTAGGCATTTATTTAATTCCAGCGCATGTTGAAAAAGCGCTAATCACCCTACTAATATTATAAACGTAAAAGTTTGTATGTTTAGATGTTTTAATGTTTGGTACTTAATCACGCAAAACCAGCTGAACGGATTTGGCTGAAATTTGCGACACAGATGGTTTATTACCTGGATTAACACATAGGATACTTTTTTATCCTGGAAAAATTTCAGGTTCCTGTCTAAAGGTAACGCGGACGAAGGTGCGGGCAGAAGCTAGTAAAGTATAAATAAATAGCCAGCACGCGGAGCATATAACTTTCCTGTATAAAGATGGACGTGTCAGCTCTCTCGACAACGTTATGCTAACCATTTTTTTTTCCTGGGGAAAATCCTGCATAGGACTTCCGCGAGCCTCGGGGGAAGTTCGCGGGGCGTATCGGATTCCTATCGACTAAAACCCCAGGGTGGCCGATATCAGCACTTTGGAGGGGCTCCGGGATCACGCACCGGTGCCCCTCTTGTGCCTCGCTCTGGCGAGGCCCCCGAAGGACGTTATGCTAACCATAACTTAAGTCTCCGTAACCGACGAGCGTGTATGAGACGAACTGTGAGAGTGGAGGAACCCAGGGAGGCCTGTAAGGAAACAAACTGTTCGTATTCTGTACCTTCTGCCTCCCCCGTAAGGGATCAGCGTGATGATATAGATAGCTAGTTATGCGAAAGTCATTTTTTTCGTGCTAATGTGTTTCATGGTACTGCGGTTGCCATGGTTTATTAATCCCATAAAATAGTGCATTCGGGGTTCGAACAACCCCCCGCTGGTATCGGTTACAGTAATTTGCTTTGGGCGTGGGTAATGGAGGGTTATAGTAATGGATAGGTATGCTGATCATTGTAACGTGCTATGCAATTATTGCAGTAAAACCAATTATCACATTAAACGATTGCTGTTATAGTAACGACGAGAAATCGTGCTGTCACGTTCATCTTTATTTAGTAAATTTGAAGTGTGAAAAAGATGGCATAAAAACTCGATAGCGCTACGCTTACATCAATCTGGCCATGCTACGGCCCCTGGGCCTCTTTACAAGCTTTTATTTAACTTGCAATCTTCGTATGTAGGTCTGTCTTTCCGGTTCAAATCTTGTGATCCATTTTTTAAGCACTTGCTTAATTGCTTTATTAATTGCTTAATTGATACATAGGTATCAGCTCAAACGGATAGCCGTTTGAGTTGAAATTTGGCATACGTTCGAGCTTTTTTTTGTCATTTTACTATAAATTAGTCGGGGCGTTACGATTACTTTCTGAAACGATTGTGTTATGGTATTCTTTATGCCATTGAACGATCATTTCACGAGGTTACCGTTACGCGCCAGGTTACGTGTTTCATTCTGCATAGGAGATAAGGGCCCTGATGGCTTTCATGATACTCTCTGGTTGTCATGGTTTTAATCCCATAAAAACGTACTTTCGGGTTGAAACAGCAGTCCTCTGGTATCGGTTACAGTAATTTTCTTTAGGCGCGGGGAATGGAAGGTTGTAGAAATTAGTTGTTAGGTATGGTGATCATTATAACGTGTTTATGTAAATATTGCAGTAAAACGACTACCACATTAAGCAATTCCTATTATAGTAACATTGCCGAGAAATCGTGCTGTGTGTGTGTGTGAATGATCAACGCTGTTGGCCGCGAGGCCTTTACAGCTTCACCGGACAAGAGGGCGAGTGTGCAACCACTACGCTCGAGCCAGAAGGGCAAGGGGGCAATTAGTTCAAGGGCGCCTCAAATGCAGTTGCTATGGGGGAGGACGTATACTAGGCGTCTCGCCGTGGTGCTCCGCACCGGCCGGCGGTTAAGGGATTCTTCGAGCCGCCGGCGAGATCGGTGTCAGATCCTGTGTGCGGTATCTGTATCCAAAAGAAGGGATGTAAGGCCATCGGGAGGGTCGGAGAGCATGCGGCGGACAGCGGTAGCGGCTGAAAAGAGGGGAGTAAGGTTCGTAGTAGGCGGCGGAAACAATTAGCCGATTTCTATGATTGGAGGCGTTCGCGAAATATCGTGTTGTCGCCTTTTTAATAAAGGCGTCAATAGATTTGAGACTGAGATCGGAAAAGAGATCGACATTCCGTATGAACCCCGGGGCTCCGACGGCTTTGTAGAGGATACGGGATTGAATCGTTTGGAGTCTATCGATGTGAGAGCGGGCGGCGTGCCCGAACACCTCACAAGAGTACGTCACGATGGGCCGTATACAAGTTTAGAAAAGTGTCACCCTATTCCTAAGGGACATTTTATTCCTCTTGCAGATCAGCGGGTAAAGACGACTGGGCACAAAGGCGAAAAATCGTTCTGTCACGTTCATTTTTATTGAGTAAATTCGTAGTGTGAAAGGGATGGAATATCATCTCGATAGCGTTACGCTAACGTCAGTTTGTTCGCGCTGTTTCGTTATTTTGCTATGACCTAACGCGAGGCGTTAAAATAACTTCGTGAGTGTTTATTTCTTCAAAGCAAATAAGGACTCTCAAGTGTTTCATGGTATACCCGGTTGCCATGGTTTTAATCCCATAAAAACGCACCTTCGGGGTTGGAACAACCCCCCCGCTGGTATCGGTTACAGTAATTTGCTTTGGGCGCGGGTAATGGAGGGTTGTAGTAATTGGTGGTTAGGTATGATCATCATTATAACGTGCTATGTAATTATTGCAGTAATTTTAATGGGTTTGCGTTAAAGATGTTGTATAAATTTGCAATGAAAGATAAAATTCTGTGCTGAGTGAAGGGGTAAATTGGGATTTTGAAAAAAAGGAAATTATTGTTTTTTTTATGTATTTTAAAACATTATTATTAAAAATATTGATATTTAATGCAAAAAATTAAAAGAAAAATTTCAATTAATTATAAACAATTAAAAATTGATAAAATTTAAAAAAAGATCACGTAACTATAAACGCGCCATGATTGGTCACCATAGTTGTGACGTCATAATGTTATAGCTATTTAATAACAGTACAGCGTTTACGGCTATTACACGTGACTAGACAAAAATATTGAAAATGGCTTGCTAAAAAACGAGTTGTTAGTTGGTTCCGATTAGCTATGTGTGATAATAAGAATTATATAATAATTATTTGATTTGTATACTTAGATGAATAATAATTAATAACAATGGTGTTAAGAAATACTTACATCGAAATGAGCTGCTTTACGATCTGCTATGCGATCACGGTGCACTGCTTAAAACCATTTATTTCGACGTTTGTCATGTTCCTGCCTATCCCTTGCGGGGTAGGCAGAGAGTACAGAGTTCCAACAGGTTCTTTTCTCACATATCTCTCTGGCTTCCTCCACTCTCATAGTTCGTCTCATACACGCTCGCCGGTTACGGAGACTCTTGACTTGTCCTTCAGATAAGACTCGGTCTATTTGGTCATTGTAAGATAGTTTAGGTCTACTAAATGATAACCCTAATTTTACACCAACGCCCCCTGTAAATGACATCTATCTATCTATATCAACACGCCAGATCACTTGCGGGGTAGGCAGAGAGTACAGATTTCCAACAGGTTCTTTTCTCACATATCTCTCTGGCTTCCTCCACTCTCATAGTTCGTCTCATACACGCTCGCCGGTTACGGAGACTCTTGACTTGTCCTTCAGATAAGACTCGGTCTATTTGGTCATTGTAAGATAGTTTAGGTCTACTAAATGATAACCCTAATTTTACACCAACGCCCCCCTGTAAATGACATCTATCTATCTATATCAACACGCCAGATCCCTTGCGGGGTAGGCAGAGAGTACAGAGTTCCAACAGGTTCTTTTCTCACATACCTCTCTGGCTTCCTCCTCTCTCATAGTTCGTCTCATACACGCTCGCCGGTTACGGAGACTCCTGACTTGTCCTTCAGATAAGACTCGGTCTATTTGGTCATGGTAAGATAGCCTACATGATAATTTTACACCAACACCCCCTTGTTAATCACAGCCACGGGCCGAAATATCCTTGTAGCACTCACTATATGTCGATAATTGTCATCATAATTTGCTTTTAATAGTTTTGGTACTCTAGTAATACAGTGGTGTCCTTATGGGTTTCTCTTGACGTAACACTTGGAACAATTGTCGATATTTCTTAATAAGACCATAAAGAATTTAGTGGATTACAGACTTTTGGCACGATTGTAATTAAACTATTGAGGTGCTCGTAGCGTTGCGCAACCGCGGTGTTCTTACTGATCACCAAGGTTAAGCAGCGTTCGACTCGGTCGGCCTGAGATGGGTGACCGTTTGTGGCATTTTTCTATTCGAGCGTCTCCGTGCTTCTGAAGGCACGTTAAGCCGTTGGTCCCGGTTACCACTTAATGTGGTAGTCGTTAAGCCGAGTTGGAAGCCTTAAAGGCGGCTTGATAAGTTCCAACAGCAGGTGGCCATAAACCTGCCTCCACCAATCCGCACTGGGTCCGCGTGGTGGAGTATGACCTAATCTCTCTCCCCTCGATTTGTGAGAGAAGGCCTTTGCCCAGCAGTGGGCAGTATAGGCTGATATTAATATTATTAATCAAAGATTGTTGTACCATGTCATAATTACAAATCACGTGAAAATGGCAGGCTTGGGGCCCTGATCTTCATCTCAAACCATGGTGGTCACAAACAATAAGCAATGTTTATCAATCGACATATGCATCCGTCCATTTTTTCCTTAGGCCTAAGTCAATAACGTAACTCTGGGAGACTTGCCAATTTTTTGTTTGTCTCGACTTCGGTATGTGAGTGGGGGTAAGCAGACGTGTTATGTGTAGCGACTTCTTGAGTTCAGTGGCTATAGTGGCTGCTTCGGTATGGCGGTAAACGTGAGATCAATTCTCAATCGAAGCGATAAGTTTTTAGTAATATTTATATCGGGAAAATAATGTAGAATAGATTCTAAATATGAGAATTTATCACTTCTTAAACGAATACAAATATCCTAAATTGGGACCAAGCCTAAAGTAGGTCCCCTAGGTTTAAAAATCGATGTTTTTGTGTCGTGTGTAAATGATCTACGCTGTTGGCCGCGGGGCCTTTACAGCTTCACCGGACGAGGTGAGCGTGCAACCACTCTAGTTAGCTCAGTCAGCAGAGCATGAGACTCCTAAAACCTATGTGTCAATTAGGGTTGTTAACGATCAGTTCAATTTCGTTATAACATTTCTATCATCACCTGCTACTTTCATACATAGCTGATGCTGAAAGAAACCATCGAAGAAGTGCCCAATGCCCATGTCCGGGAGAACCTAACATATTTTCTAGTGGCATGCGTCTGATAAATGGTCTCAGACCTCTGTAAAAATTCTTATGCGGAATGTTGCTGTACCAAATACGATACTTCCTACATTTTTTGTTACTTCCTAGATTTGTAACAGTATTGAGCGGGATAATTGAATGCCGAATAACGTGTGGAGTACTTTATTAGGCGCTGTACGCACACAACAGTACGTCAAATGCAAGTAGTTACACACAAGCACTAACGAGTTCACGAGCTCGTTAGTACCCAAATACTGCTTCCAAGTCGCTGAGTGGTGGGTGTATTCCACTTAGATCGCTTGCTGCCGATTTGATCGCTGTCGCTTCCGAAAAGAGATTGTGTACGTCGCCGCGTTGAGTGTTCGTTTTATACTCGTAAGAATGTTCTAGAAAGGACATGGGCCCTCTAAGTACATCGATAGAAAAGTACATCGAATTCTAGCCGGTGCGGGGCGCACAAAGCGGTATTATTATTACATATCTCATCATCATCTCAGCCTATACTTGGCCACTGTTGGACAATGGCCTCCCCAATCGCTTTCCAGCGTAACCGGTCCGATGCCACCTGCATCCAACGACTTCCTGCAATTTTCACAAGATCGTCGGTCCATCTGGCAGGCGTTCATCCCACGCTGCGCTTGCCAATACGTGGTCGCCACTCTAGAATCTTTCTGCCCCAACGCCCGTCCGATCTACGCGCTATGTGGCCCGCCCATTGCCACTTCAGCTTGCTAATCTTAAGGGCTATGTCGGTGACCTTGGTTCTTCTTCGAATCTCCTCATTCCTGATTAGATCGCGTAGAGAAACGCCGAGCATAGTTCTCTCCATAGCTGGCTGAGCAACTCTGAGCTTTTTTATGAGACCTATTGTAAGAGACCATGTCTCTGATCCATATATCATCACTGGTAACACACATTGACTAAAAACTTTAGTCTTTGGCACTGAAGTATTTTGAATGAGAAGATATTGCGCAGTTTCCCGAACGCTATTACATATCTACCTGTATATATTTGTTTACCGAGACTGCGCGCCGGCGATAGTAAAAAGGGGAGGAAACTTTTAGACTTTAGCACTCAAACGCGAATTCTAGATTTTTCTTGACGTATCCATAAGGGACTTTAGAGTGTATAATGCATTTTAAAATTAACATCCCCCCATAAAGGGTTCACAAGATATCGGGATGAATTGAAGTCTATAAGTATTTTGTGCTCGGTGTTTGTTGTGGTCGTGATTGTTGTTATAACCGAGCAGTATAATGCTGAGTGGGTTCGTTTCGTAAAGTGCACTTTTTTGTGTGTGTGCTGTTAGAACCACTTTCGCTTATTCTACGGAGTCATGTCGGTTCAGTTCCTATGACAATACATTGTTATAATAAATATGACTTGATTTTACGCCCAAATTTGGCTCCAAACGAACTACACAATTTTGATTCACTGATTTAAATTACACCGTTGCCTAAATTAATAAATAATAATAATAGCCCTCTTAAGATACTGTCCCACCGTTGGGCACGGGCCTCCTCTCAAACGGGGCTTAGGCCATAGTCCACCACGCTGGCCCAGTGCGGGTTGACGAACTTCACAAACCTTCGAAAAACTCTTAGGCATGCAGGTTTCCTCACGATGTTTTCCTTCACCGTTATAGCAAGTGATATTAATTTTTAATACGCACATGCTTTCGAAAAGACAGAGGTGCGCACCTGGGTTTGAACCCGAGACCTCTGGCTTTGCAGTCCAACGGTCTAACCACTAGGCTGTCACTGCTGTAAGAAATATGACTTGTTTTAATTTATTGTTCTTTCTTTTAATTTATTTCACTTGTGTTATTTAATATTTATCATATCATTAATGCTCGATCCGCATACACCTATTTTTTGCCTTTCTTACTAAAACTATGTCCATCTCTCAGGTCCTCCAACAAGCGGGCAACATCGAGCGTCTAGGGCGCTTCCTGTGGTCGCTACCGGCGTGCGAGCGCCTGCACGCGCACGAGTCGGTGCTCAAAGCCAAGGCTATGGTGGCCTTCCACCGCGGGAACTTCAAGGAGCTCTACAGGCTGCTGGAGTCACACACCTTTAGCCCTCACAACCACCCCAAACTGCAAAATTTGTGGTTGAAAGGTTCGTATAAGATAACGTAAATCCCAATAAGAATACACCGGAATCTTATTAAAAATAGCCGTCCCCCCAAATTTCGGTACCTACCAAAATTATATTATTCTCCAAATTAAATTAATCTCCAAATACCACCAATCACCAAAAACTCCCTCAAATTCTGCCAAATATGCGCTAAACCCTACCACCAACAATCTTGCGATTCCCATAATAATCCCCGATTCCTATTAAGAACCTCTGAATCCCACCTAGAATCCTCTGAATCCCACCTAGAATCCCCCGAATCTCACTAAGAATCCCCAGAATCCTACCTAAGATTCCTAAAAATTCAAGCGAAATCCCATCAAACGTCTAGTTCTTCTTCAAGTTCTCTTTAGGGAACTTCTAGGACCTCTACAGACTGCTAGAGGTGACTCCGAGGTAGTGAACACTTTAATCCAGCACAACCATCCCAAACTGCAGAACTGGTAGGGTTCGTATAGTATAGGATGACACTATCTCTAAATCACTCGACAGAGAGTCGTCCTATCACTCTGACATGCCACTGAGAACCCCCCAAAATCATCCAGATCCCATTAAAAATCCACATGAATACCCGAAACCCCAGTCATATAGTCACGAACTGCACATATTCGCACTGTTGTATATTAGCATACGAGTCACTGGGATTAAAAAAAACTTACATAGTTTCTTTAACTGAAAGATGTCCACTGCAGAGAATAGGAATATATATATTTACAGTACACCCGATTTAACTTGGCCGGATTGAAGTTAGCACTATGCAACTGCGACGCTCGCCTAGCAAGCACCATGGTAAATACTATCCGTTACTATTCCATATCAAACGGAATAGGATAGGTAATGCAACTTTAATAAGATGGGTTTTTGTTGTGTTTGAATGCTCTACGCTGTTTTTTTATTTATTTTATTTATTTCAACATCATCAACACTATCATAATAGAAACATCCAATGCGACAAATTCAAATAGATTTATTGTGGTACATAGGTTAAAATATGATGTTACACTACAAAATATTGTGATTATGATGGTACAGCTATGACCTGCCTTTTCGGCATACAATAATTTATTATGAAAATTAGAAATGTTGGTAGTTTATTATATATGTCAGGAATCAAGTGTGGTTATTAGATTTTATGCAGTATATCTATCTATCTATCTATCTATAACCTCACGCCAGATCCCTTGCGGGGTAGGCAGAGAGTACAGAGCATAAATATGCATATATATGAGTATGCAGTATATAATATGGTATACAATGTAACTCTTTCGAATTCTCCCAAACTGCAATAGAACAAATCAATTTTCTTAGCGTCTTCATTAAGTGTACGTAAGGCGCGGGTCATTGGAGCTTTCCCCTGCAAATTGGTTCTGTCGGCCGGCACCTTAAACAAGTGCGGTCTTCTTCTATGCCATTTGTTTTTGTCCGGGACAAAGATATTGATTTCCCTGAGCAAGAGGGCAAGCGTGCATCAACTACGTTTCAGCCATTATAACTCTTCCTAGCGACTATGTACGTGCCACTATTTGGGGGCCGAAGCTGCTCAGGTCCAGATTATTTACTCTTGATTCCCTAAAAGTGGTCCCTGGCCGGTGCTAAACGATCAACACCTCCACAGGTGGTAGGCTGCAGCCGTGGCTGGTCACCACTCTCCCAGCAAAGTCATGCCGCGAAGCGACCCACGAGGAGTTGGGTCTAGCCCGGTCATATTGATTCGGAACTCGAACTTTCGTCTCCTCAGCCTATTTCAGAGAGAATATACTATTAATAAGAATAAGAGTATCTGTAACCGGCGAGCGTGTATGAGACGAACTATGAGAGTGGAGGAAGCCAGAGAGATCTGTAAGGAAAGAAACTGTTGGAACTCTGTTGGAACTCCCTGCCTACCCCTAAAGGGAACTGGCGTGATGATATAAATAGATAGAATAGGGTATTATTGAGTCAGCGAACCACATTTTCGATCCAATCGTCAGTTTCCATCGGGTAAGATAGGGGTCAATCGCTCACTAGAACTTCATCGTCATCATCAACTTAGGATGTATTCGTCCACTGCTGAACAAAGGCCTTCCCAATCGCTCTCCAGCGCAACCGGTCCGATGCCACCTGCATCTAACGACTTCCTGCGATCTTCACAAGATCGTCGGTCCATCCGGTAGGCGGCCGTCCTATGCTGCGCTTGCCAATGCGTGGCCTCCACTCTAGAATCTATCTACCCTCCCCAACGCCCGTCAAATCCTCGCGCTATGTGACCCGCCCGCTGCTAATGAACTTAATAAAGTAAAAAAAAAACTGTTCAGAGATGTAAACTTCGATCCAGCCTACTTAAATCCCTTTTTGGTACATCTTTCAATACGTAAAATAGTAACAAGTTTAATTAATTTTTTTATTTTATTTAAAACGTAGCCCCACAGTAGGATTTATTCCTGTGTCGTGGGTGCGTTTACAAACATGAAAATTCACATACACAAATACCCAGACCGGAACAAATAATTGTGGATCACACAAAGATTTGTCCCGTGCGGGACTCGAACCCGCGACTATGAGACGCAGTGGGCAGAGCGGCTTAAGCTCTTAACCACTGCGCTAAATCGTCCGTCAATTATATTATAAATTAATATATACATGGACCTACAGTTTTATCTGAAGGACAAGTCAAGAGTCTCCGTAACCGGCGAGCGTGTATGAGACGAACTATGAGAGTCGAGGAAGCCAGAGAGGTATGTAAGGAACGAGCCTGTTGGAACTCTGTACTCTCTGCCTACCCCGCAAGGGATCTGGCGTGATGATATAGATAGAATATATAAATTCAATACTTATAATGTATAACTATATCACAATACCAATAATATACAAGATATAACATAAATAACGCAAGACCTCAGACACCCCAATTAGATTATTGCTTTACGAATTCAATACGAAAATCAAACTACCAATTTTATGAAGTTTTCTACCATTTTTTTAAGCTCTTTGGTACCCAAATAAACCAGAAAATTTAATAAATAATTAACTTTTGTATGCGTATTGAGGTGAATGTAATAGAAATACATTTAAAATAGCCGTATTGCTTTGAATAATTATTAAATTTTGTTTAATACAACGAACAGCACTTTTGAAAATTAAAACAAATTAACTAACTTTAAAAATAGTTGGAATCGATTCAGTTGCCGATTTAGAACAAACTACTTTCAGGTCTTGCGTTTATTATGTTACATCTTGTATATATTAAAATATATATAACAATACTTATAATATATAGTATATAACAATACTTATATATTCACATAATAAAAACATAATAAAATTAACAACATGTCACACTGTCACAGGCAACATCTTTTGTTCTTTCCACACTCGCACTTACTAGTCTCAGACAATTTTTTTATTACAATTCCCCTCTAATTTTAAGAAATTTCGCTAATTGGTTCAAATGTTTAATTTTATATTGTATTTTCTTTGTAAGTGATTTTTTGTTATTTTTGGAAAAAATAAATGTCTTTAAACGTTAAAGCGCGATATAGGGATAGATTTTTCTGATGAGTACACTTAAGTCCACTTTTCTTCCTTTAGCACATTATATGGAGGCTGAAAGGCTAAGGGGGAGGCCTTTAGGCGCTGTTGGCAAATATAGGGTGCGGCGTAAATTCCCTTTACCAAGGACTATATGGGACGGCGAGGAGACCTCGTATTGTTTCAAGGTTAGTACTGCACGGTATATTTAGTTTCGATAATATTATTAACACTAAAAAAATGGACGGACGATTTGGCGCAGTGATTAAGAGCTTAAGCCGCTCCGCCCACTGTGTCTAATAGTCGCGGGTTCGATTCCCGCACGGGACGAATCCTCGTGTGATCCACAATTATTTTTTTCGGTCTGGGTATTTGTGTAAGTAATTTTTCATGTTTGTAAACGCACTCACGACACAGGAATAAATCCCAGTGTGGGGCTACTTGAAAAACAAAAAAAATCAAATTAAAACAAAATTACTGAAATTCTTTTTAACATATAGAAGATTTCATATATAAATTGTGAGGCAACAAATGGAATATTTATTTCTCTAAATTTATCCTTAAGGGAAGCTCTCGGGGCCAAATTGTAAATTGCTCGAACAACTCTTATCTGTGAAATAAAACTATTTTTCGGATTTTATCGCGGTTTATTTTTAATTTTTAAGTTCCCGACGTGTTGAGTGCTTTACACACCCATGGTCACGGGAAGAACTGAGGTGTTAGACGTCCAAAAGGCATAGTTGTTCCGGGGTACCCTCAAACTACTTAATAGAACGTACAAACGAAACGTGGGGATCTTAAAAATCAAAAATAAAGTGCGGTAACAGCCGAAAAATAGTTTTATTTCGAAAAATAGTTTTCTGGTGTACTATTCGCGTAAATCTAAGAACTCAGTATAGCGCTTTTCTGTGTTCTCATTGCTCGATCAGCCCTTTTCTGTTTTCAGCGATCGGTTAGAGATGGCTGTTTGTAGCATTTGTAGCATTTTCATGAGTGTCTCCGAGCTTCGGAAGGCACACTAAGCCGTTGGTCCTGGTTGACACGTAATGTGGTAGTTCGTTAAGCCAAGTTGGAAGTTATAGGCAGCTTGATAAGTTCCAACAGCAGGTGGAAAAATGTTGTTTTAAAAAAACCTTTTGAAAACAAACATTGTAGCAAAAACAACGAAGTTATCTTGTTTAGTTGAGGAGTGCCTATGGCTTCCTTCCGGCTCCATCATCAACCCTGGAAACCATCCGGGTCTAAAGTACTCGTTAGGACAAATCCAAAGAGCCCAAACACGGCGTGGTTTAAGAGTAGTTGAGTAGTTCTATTGGCCACCTTTGGGCTTCATCATCAGACCCTGAACAGTATCTGGTGGTACAGTACTTGTCAATACCAATCTAACAAGCCTAAAAAGCAGGGGGTTACGTTGTACAGTTCACATGTTTTTATGGGCACCTTCCGACTTCATCATCAGGGCAGCTCCATGGTACCATATTATTGCATTGTCACAGAACTTACATACGCATGCCAAATTTCAGCTCAATCGGATACCCGCAAGTGCTTGAAAAATGGATCACAAGATTCGGAACCGGAAAGACAGACAGACAGACTGAAGACCATTGCAAGTGAAATAAAAGCTTGTAAAAACTAGCCTCCACTGCACCGAACTGGGTCCGCGTAGTGAAATATGACCTTATCTTTCTCCATAAGGTGCGATCCAAGGTTTGAACCATGAACCTTGGGTTTACAAGGCGAGCGATCAACCGTGTATGCAAGCCTATCACTGTTCTAATTTTACATATATCATATTAGGTTTATTTTGTAGACAATTTTAATATGTTGTTTTTTATCGTTCAGGAAAAATCCCGGTCAGTACTCCGGGACTGGTACCTACACAACCCTTATCCCTCCCCCAGAGAGAAGAGGGAGTTGGCGGAAACAACAGGACTAACTACTGTTCAGGTAAATAGCAACATACCCTCTTCTTTCCTTTCGTTAGGGATCCATTAATACCATCACACGGAGCCCTCAAGTTGCGTAACGAACACGTTGCGAAACTTGAGTTCTATATTTATTTTAGGATACATGATCAATTCAAAAGCAAGCATATTTTTAACTATATTTTTTTTAAAACAAATATAGTGCCTCAAGTATCTTTTGGCACTTGGATACCATTTAGTTTAAGTAACCATTTAGTAAAGCAAACCAAGCAGGAATAGCCTAGTAGTTACACCATTGGACTGCAAAGTCAGAGGTCTCGGGTTCAAACCCAGGCACGCGCCTCTGACTTTTCGAAAGCATGTGCGTATTAAAAATGAATTATCACTTGCTTTAACGGTGAAGGAAAACATCGTGATGAAACCTGCATGCCCGAGAGTTTCTCGAAGGTGCATGAAGTTCGCCAACCCGCACTGGGCCAGCGTGGTGGACTATGGACTACACCCTCTCAGTTTGAGAGGAGGCCCGTGCCCAGCGGTGGGACAGTTTCTTAACAGGGCTAATATTATATTATAACCATTTAGTAGAATTTTCCTACTTCCAAGGAAATGTGTCAAGGAAATGTGATCCGCTCTTGAGAGAGTAGATGCACTTGCTCAACGGGCTTAATCAAACTGCACTATGTGGGTGAAGTAAACCGAATTAATGATATATAGATCAAAATACAAAAAAAGGGCTTTTAAAACATTCCTGCTAATTAAGAAAAGAAATTTATTAAATTGACTTTTTAAACTTGGGTAAATTTCATAGCAAACAGCAACTCCAGGGAACTAATAGAAGTGATATTTCACTAAGGCGACCGAGTCAGTTCCGATTTTGGCCACGTGCCAAAAAATCCTTGTCGCAAAATATTCAGTTATATTTAGATAAAAATAATCATTGTTTCGTCTATCTATCTATCTATAACCTCACGCCAGATCCCTTGCGGGGTAGGCAGAGAGTACAGAGTTCCAACAGGTTCTTTCCTTACATACCTCTCTGGCTTCCTCGACTCTCATAGTTCATCTCATACACGCTCGCCGGTTACGGAGACTCTTGACTTTTCCATCAGATAAGACTCGGTTTATTTGGTCGTGGTAAGATAGTCTAGGTCTTCCCCGGTACCTGCATCCTTCCACTTTCACATTGTATATCTGTTTTGTCATTCTTTCCTCTGGCATTCTTTCTATATGCCCGAACCAACGGAGCATGCTCTTTCTCATCTTTACACCGATACTATCTTTCATACCTACTCGCTGTCTTACTATGCTGTTGCTAATGCGGTCGGTCAGCTTCACTCCGCACATCTTCCGCAGAGCTCGCATTTCTACCGCATTTATCCTCCTTTATTCTTCTTACATACCCAGCTCTCGCTACCATATAACAGCGTTGGGACAAGAACTCCGTTATGTATTGTTTCTTCATCTAAATATATAACACATTTTGTCTGTTTTGATGGAAAAAGAAGTGTACAAGCGATTTTAAGAACTGTTAAACAACTTATGTTGATGACCGTACATTTTGTAAGAGGAAAATATTCGAAAGATTATCATCAGTCCTCTATGGAACTAATAATCTTCAAAATATCATCAATCGACTATGGAACTTCAATCTCGCGAAACTTGTGGTGGTAACCCCCCACAAGATTACGACTACAACTTGGATCCATTGAATAGCTCCATTGATGGGTCCTACTGTTCTTTATACTTCACTGGAATCCATCATGCGAATCAGTTGCAAATAATTATACAGACAAAACAGATATACAATGTGAAAGTGGAAGGATGTAGGTGCCGGGGAAGACCTAGACTATCTTACCATGACCAAATAGACCGTGTCTTATCTGAAGGGCAAGTCAAGAGTCTCTATAACCGGCGAGCGCGTATGAGACGAATGGGAGTGGAGGAAGCCAGAGGGGTCTGTAAGGATAGAACCTGTTAGAACTCTGTACTCCCTGCCTACATGTAAGTAACCTGGCTATAAGATATTTAAAAGATGCACTTGATTCCGTTTGATGGTTCCTTTAGTATCTACTCTTAAAATGAAATGTGTTTTTATACATCAACTAGCGACCCGCCCAGCTTCGCACGGATGTATTATACCCATAAACCTTCCTCTTGAATCTCTCCGTCCATTGGTAAAAACCGTATGAAAATATGTTCGTAAGTTCGGACGATTCGATACCATGGTTAAGACCCGTAAGGGACTTAGACCCACCTGATAGACCAGCCTACATTGTTCTCCCATACCCCACAACAAAATGTAGATGGAAAAAGAAAATGTAAAATACTATTTTATAAGAGTGTTGCTTTGTGATCACGAGGGGTTCAAATGCTAGGTCGGAAATGTAAAAAAATGTAGTTATTCTAACGAAAAATTCCCAGTGTGAGTCCGGAGTGTGGAATTGTGCGCGGTATATGGCAATAGGATTGCCTGTATTACATGGGACCTAACATCGTCGGCGAAACGTGGGTGTACTCAATACACCTCTGTCACCCCCGCTTGGGGAATATAGGCGTGACGGTGTGTGTTTTAACCGTTGAGTTTCTTGCCCTTCTTCACAGGAATGATGTTCTGAAGTGGTGGTAGAGTCCTTGTTACTTTTCTGACAATTCCTAAATACTGTTAAGGTTTACACGAATAAAATTTAATCTGATTCTGAAACGAGGTTAAGCCGCTCCGCCCTCTGGATCGAACAGTCGCGGGTTCGATTCCCGCACAGGACAAATCTTTGTGTGACCCACAAGTAATTGTTTCGGGCTGGATATTAGTGTATGTGAATTTCCATGTCTGTAAACGCACTCAGGAATAAATCTTAGTGTGGAGTTACGTGGTTTTTTTTAAAGAGAAAAGAGTAATTAAGTTTATCGCGTTCAGACAGGCGCGGCGACTTTGTTATATAATACAACAATAACACACCGTCACGCCTATATTCCCCAAGCGGGGATAGCAGAGGTGTACCTACTGAGTACACCCAAATTTCGCCGACGATGTTAAGTCCCATGTAATAGGGGGCCAGCCTATTGCCATATACCGGGCACAATGCCAGACTCCGGACACACACTGGAAATTTTTCGTTAGAAAAATTACATTTGTTCGACCTAGAATATGAACACAAGACCTCGTGATCACAAAGCGATGCGCTTTGCCCCTAGACCAACAAGGCAATTGTTTTATAATATGTAGTTAATATTGAGTACCCACACATACACACAGTATCGATCCTCATCAGTACGTTTGTATGATCTATGTATGATGTGTGTACGTATGTACGGTATCTTGCGGTCGCCGGCAACTCGACACCGGCGGCCGCTTCCTCAAACTTACGACGTATTGTGTTACTTAGAAAAACCTCGCCTTGCCTTCGTACGTCTAATGTAGGGTTAGGTAATCAATAATTTTACGATTCAATATGGGGGGGTAACTGGAACTATTGTCACTGGCACTTGTTGCAACATTGCCGAAACACGTCCACTGCAAGGCAAACACCTCTCCCGAAGACCTTGTACCCGTGACCTTCAGCAGGTCACCGGTTCATCTTATAGAGGGTCTGCCCACTCCACGTCTTCCGGTACATGGTCGCCACACGGGAACTGTTGAGTATGCGACCTCGTTGGTTGTCATCTTTTCGACAATTGTGCGAACGGGCTGTCTTTGATCTGGCACTTGTAAATAAATGGAGTGTACTACAAAAGCCTCTCTTATTTAAATATACTAGTGGTCGCCCATTGGTCGAAATTCGACCATAATTAATTTAAATTATAAGTTTGAACATTATTAAGATTCTATTGTCAAGGACTTATACGTCTATAATCACAGATTTACACTGTTAATTTGCCTATTTTTTCAAACAAATTATATGGACTTTAAATAAAAAAAAAAACAAAAATGATTAAAATAAAAACACCTCTTTTTTAATTTCTTTTATTGAAACCAAAAAACCAAAAAGAAATTGATGTCCATTGAACTTGACATACATTTTTCGATAATTTAATTAATGATACAAAACTTCTCTGTACACGATGTTTTTTGTAAAAACTCTTTCATCGTTTGACATTCAGTAAGACTATAGACAAATATTAAAGACAAACAATATTAATCTATTTTCAATTTGAAGTGTATTGTGTCAAATACGTGGTAGTGTGTGTAATGGCTTTTTTATTGATTTAATGTATTTTTATGCATAATTAAAAAAAAAAAATTAGCATTCTGCACTCCTTCTCTATATAAACTATAAGTGTGGGAAATTTCATACTCCTCCGTCCGCGCAATTTTCGTAAAAAGGGGTACAAAGTTTTTGCTTCACGTATTAATATAATGATAATAGGAACCTTTCTACCTCAACGGTCGTCAGTTCTACGAGCGATGTGGCCCGCCCGTTGCCACAAGTTAAACAATTCTAAACTAATATGGCGGGGAGAAATCTGAGAATAAAATCAGCCTATACTACTTCGCTGCTGGGTGAAGGCATTTCACAAGTTAGTGAGAATAAAGGTGAGTGTTCCCAGCTTTGCGAGACCATGGTATTCTTAGCGACCGGCTCGGTCGGCCTGAGATGGCTTTACAGACCTCTCTGGCTTCCTCCACTTTCATAGTTCGCCTGATACATGTTCGCCGGTTACAGAGACTCTTGACTTGCCCTTCAGGTAAGAAACGGTCTATTTGGTCGTGATAAGATAGTCTAGGTCTTCACCAGTACCAACATCCTTCCACTTTCGCATTGTATATCTGTTTTGTCATTCTTTCTTCCGACATTCTTTCTATAGGCCCGAACCAACGGAGCATACCCTTTTTTATCTTTACACCGATACTATCTTTCATACCTACTCGCTTTGTTACTACGCTGTTGCGGATACGTTCGGTCAGCTATATGTACATAATGTCTAGTGACACTCCCAATGCCCTTACATCCCTTCTTTTGGATACAGATACCGCACACAGGATCAGACACCGACCTCGCCGGCGAGGTCGAAGAATCCCTTGCCCGCCGGCCGGTGCGAGCACCACGGCGAGACACTGCCCATACCCCCATAGCGACTGCCCAATCCGAGGCCGTACCTTCTTGAGGCGCCCGCGAGTTAGTTGCCCCCTTGCCCTTCTGGCTCGAGCGTAGTGGTTGCACGCTCGCCCTCTTGTCCGGTGAAGCTGTAAAGGCCCCGCGGCCAACAGCGTAGACCATTCACACACACACACACACACAGAAAATAATGTCTAGTATTATTTTTCAAACTAGCTATTATGTTTCAGGTGTCAAATTGGTTCAAAAACAGGCGACAGAGAGACAGACAAGCAGAACACAAGGATAGGTAAGTTGTATTTAACGTTATACACACACCGTAACGCTTATTCTCCCTAAGCGGGAGTGGCAGAGATGAACTGAGTACACCTACTTTTCGCCGATGATGTTAGGTCCCATGAAATAGGGGGCCTATTGTCATATACCGGGCACAATTCCAGACTCCGGACTCATACTAAGACGTTTTCTTTAGAAAAACTGTATTTAGCGCAGTGACGGACGATTTAGCGCAGTGGTTAAGAATTTAAGCCGCTCTGCCACTGTGTCTAATAGTTGTGGATTCGATTCCCGCACGGGACAAATCTTTGTGTAATCCACAATTATTTGTTTCGGTCTGGGTGTTTGTGTGTGTGTATTTTCATGTTCGTAAACGCACCCACGACACGGTAATAAATTCTAGGGTGGGCTACGTATTTCAATAAATATATATTGGACCTAGGGTTTGAACCCAGGACCTCGCGATCACAAAGCGATGCAGTTAAAAACTGCTATTTAAAGTTATACATCCATATTATAAACAAGCACCACGCCTGAATTCCACAAGGGGGGGGGGGGGGGGGGGGGATGGTGGCAGTATCATATCCGTATATTAATATTATTTTAATAAACACACAAGCTGAAACAAATAAAGTCAACAGATAAAAGAAAGTTTTTTGTCAAAGAAATTATATATTATATATATATTATATTATTCTGGTGTCGTAGATTTTACAAACATGTGAATTCACACGTCAAACTAACGACTTACTTAGAAGCTTCAATTTTTTACACCACCAATGGACCATAGATAGAGAATCTTGGTAGTTGAAATACATTTCAACATAATATATTTTTCCGTTCCCGAAAAAAAGAGTTAAGGGAATTACTAACGGCAATGACCTTGAGAATTTTTGTTTTAAAATTTCCCTTGTCTGATGACCTTTACAATGAAGAGTTTTTTTTTTCATATAATTCAGGTATAATTACTAAAAAGCCATCCATACAAGTTATAGATTAGATATATATTATACTCGTATATTCAAGACGGTTTTTTTATAAATATTATTTTGGAAAATTGAGTACGTAAAATTATATTTTACTCTATACGTTAAATTTACGACCTTTTCATCTTCATTTTTGTAAATACGCAGTACATTCATCATCAATTTTCTGTAAATAAAGCCTATTTTTAACCGACTTCTAAAAAGGAGGAGGTTCTTAATTCGACTGTATGTTTTTTGTATGTATGTTACGGTATGTCCGCCAATTATGAATCGATTTTGATGATTCTTTTTGCATTGGATTCAGTATAGCTTCAAGGTGGTCCCATTGTAATTTCATCGGTATTGGACCTTTGACTTGGAAGATACACCAGGGAACTCCTTAACCACAAACAATACGAATGCGTAGATTGAGATATTATGGGTATTACGTCAATCCTATAGGTACCCTGCCATAGAACTAATCAGAATATTAACCGACTGCAAAAAAGAAGGAGGTCGCCAATTCGTCTGTGTTTTTTTATAACGTCTTTATCTATGAACTGATTTTGATGATTCTTTTTGCGTTGGGTTTAGTATAGTTTCGAGGTGGTCCCATTTTAATGAAATCACACCAGGGCACTCGTTAACGGCGAACAGCACGAATGTATAGATTCCGTTATTATGGTTATTATATTAATCCTGTAGGTACCTTGCTGTACAACTCAGCAAAATAATATAATATAAGCATATAAATATTAGTAAGTAATTTACTTGGCAATTAAAATTGAAAAATAAAAATCTTTTTAAAAAAACAAAACCCGACTTCAAAGAGCAAAAATTAATATTCGAAGTCCGTGCCAAGTAACCGACTGCATTAACCGGTACCGACTTCTAATATTTATTTTTTGCTTTAGGTTGGTTTTTTTTTAAAGATTTTTTTGGGTGTTTGGGTTAGGTTAGGAAAGGGGGAAGGGGTTAAGGGGGAAACCCTTAACCGTCGGTCAAGTCGTCCGTCAAAACATCCATACTTCTCTTCTCCTGTCCACTTCCCTGCCCACTGCCGCTACCAGTGAATTTAAATCAAGGTTTTCTCGCGATGATATCTTGTAATTCAATACAGCTTCGATGACTCGTCGACCGGCCGACACACATTTTGCAAAGTTGCACGACACTCGATACAGGGCGTCAGCGGAATGTCACAATGAAACATGTGTGCTTCGCGAGCAATGTTGCACAACGTTGCGATATAGTTGTGCAACTGTTGCTAAGTATAATACACTTCGAAGGGTCCCTTTCCTTTAAAGGTCCTTTTTATTAATTTAACATAATACCAGCGTAGTAAGACAGCGAGTAGGTATGAAAGATAGTATCGGTGTAAAGATGAGAAAGGGCATGCTCCGTTGGTTCGTGCATATAGAAAGAATGCCAGAGGAAAGAATGACAAAACAGATATACAATGTGAAATTGGAAGGATGCAGGTACCGGGGAAGACCTAGACTATCTTACCACGACCAAATAAACCGAGTCTTATCTGATGGAAAAGTCAAGAGTCTCCGTAACCGGCGAGCGTGTATGAGACGAACTATGAGAGTCGAGGAAGCCAGAGAGGTATGTAAGGAAAGAACCTGTTGGAACTCTGTACTCTCTGCCTACCCCGCAAGGGATCTGGCGTGAGGTTATAGATAGATAGATAGAACATAATACCATATTTTTTGTGTACTTTTTTTTGCAAATGGGGGAACCACGTAGCCATTGTCATAAATAGTATAATTTGCTTTTTTGACTTAAACTCACCTGATGACCAACCTACATTGTTCTCCCATACTCCACAACAAAATGTAGATGAAAAAGTTTGTAAAATTCTTATTTTAAAAGAGTAACCGTGGAGTTTCTTGCCCTTCTTCTCCACAGGAATAACATTCCTAAGTGGCATTAGAGTCTCTTGTTACTTTTCTGATGATTCATAAATACTGTAATGGTTTACATGATTAAAAAAACTTTCTGATTCTGATTCTGAAAGTTTTGTCTTATGTGCTGGCATGTCGTGCTATGACAAATTTTAGTTCAAACTTTAAGAGAAGAATTGACGTATCGAATATTTAGGAATATTTTGACTTGCCTACAAAACTCGAATCATGGGTCGACATAATTTTGTCCTGTGCGAGAAAAGTCTCGCTGTTCGTCCTTGCTTGGATGGGGAATGCAATTTAGGCTTTTTATTCATTTTTTTTTAAATACGCTATACTGAGTTATTTCTGTGTAGTCGGTGCGTTTACAAACACGAATATCATATGTACAAACATCCAGTCCGAAACAAGTATTTGTGGGTTACACAAAGATTTGTCCCGTGCGGGAATCGAACCCTCGACTATTCGATCCAGTGGGCGGAGTGGCTTAAGTTCTTAGCTTCTGCACCAAGCTGTTTGATTTTAAAAATAAATAAATTACCGTCACGCCTATATTTTCCAAACGGAGGTGGCAGAGGTGTACTGAGTACACCCACTTTTCGCCGACGATGTTAGGTCCCATGTTATAGGGGGCGAGCCTATTGCCATATACCGGGCACAATTCTTGACTCCAGACTAATACTGGTAAGTTTCCGTTAGAAAAAACTACATTTGTCCGACCTAGGATTTGAACCCAGGACCTCGTGAAGCGACACGCTTTGCCACTAGACCAACGCGGCAGTCTGTTTGTTTTTATTGTATAGTATGATAGAATATTTTTTCGGACACGTGCATAAATGTTTATCTAATTAAGAACAAGTGACTCAAAAATAATGTTTTCGCTTCAGCCGAATGCGCATTCGAAAACATTATTTTTTTAGCAATTGTCATATGTTTACAACGCGTGAATCATGCTACAAATTACTTTGTCCGACGCGACGGGGCCGTCCAGAGAGGAGGAAATAACTATTTAAAGATCTTGGTTTTCTTAATAGCCATATTATTCAACTAACTAAACTCAACTGAAACATTCATTTCGTACTAGCGGCCGCGCGCGACTTCGACAATGTGTCATTCTGATATAAAAGCTATTGAAAATCTATCTATCTATATCATCATCACGCCAGATCTCTTGCGGGGTAGGCAGAGAGTACAGAGTTCCAACAGGTTCTTTCCTTACATACCTCTCTGGCTTTCTCCACTCTCATAGTTCGTCTCATACTCGCTCGCCGGTTACGGAAACTCTTGACTTGTCCTTCAGAGAAGACCCGGTCTGTTTGGTCATGGTAAGATAGTCTAGGTCTTCCCCCAGTACCTACATCCTTCGCTTCCATCCACTTTCGCATTGTTTATCAGTTTTGTCATTCTTTCTTCTGACATTCTTTCTATATGCCCGAACCAACGGAGCATACCCTTTCTCATCTTTACACCAATACTATACTGAAAAGTTTCATCAAAATCCGTTCTATATTTTATTTTACGTAAAACAGTAATAAACAATGCATCCACCTGCTCATACTTCGATGGTAACCTTTTGCACGAGCGCTTTTCAACGCGCGGTGCAAAAGCCCAGTATAGCGCTTTTAAAAAACTGTACTGTTAGCCATTTATTTCATTCCAGCGCTTTACTAACGCGCGAAAAAGCGCTCGTGCGAACGAAGGGTAACTACTTAATTTTTTAGTCCGTTCTACGCAGAATAAGTTCACGGCATTTTGAGGTCTGGTAGTGTTATGCTGGATTTTGGATTTAATTACTTAAAACTAAGCAGTGATAGCCTAGTGGTTAGACCGTTGGACTGCAACGTCAGAGGTCTTGGGTTCAATCCCAGGCATTCACCTCTGTCATCTCGAAAGCATCATACTATACAATAAAAAATAACTATCACTTGCTTTAACGGTGAAGGAAACCATCGTGAGGAAACCTGCATGCCTAAGAGTTTCTCGAAGGTGTGTGAAGTTCGCCAACCCGCACTGGGCCAGCGTGGTGGACTACGGCCTAAACCCTCTCAGTTTGAGAGGAGGTCCGTGCCCAACGGTGGGACAGTTTCTTAACAGGGCTACTATTATGATATAATATTTTATATTTATTAGCTAATTTAGTTTTAGGTACATGATTTAACTTAACTATATTTGTAGAGTGTAAGGTAGGATCCTTATATATATATATATATAGGGATATCTTAGTTGTGTTTTTGCTATAAAAGCTGCTTTTTAAAAAGGTCTTGTTCAATTAAGTTTTTAAATTTTAATAGCAATAAATAATCTGGGAACTCATTATGTTCACACATTTCAATCGTGGTTGTCGGCGGTTCGCCACCCAACTTCCAAATGGGTTTAAGTGTATCAGCCCGTAAAATCTCATATCTGATCTATATCTTTCGTCAAAGCCGCATCTGTTCTGGTCCAATGGCGCAGAATGCCCGGCGTCTGGGATTCGGAAAAGCAACGAAAAAAATGGTCAAAATGTGGTCTGTTAATTTTATTAAAGTCGTCTAGTGAGTTATGTGGATCGTTTTGTGAGTTAGGTGGTACTCGTAGTAGGTTTGATTCCCGTGCAAGTGGGTTAATTGACAGTTTGGTAATTAGGGTTGCCGCCAGAACTTATAAAGCCGACCTGTTTTTTAATGTTAGTGGAGAATGTACTTACCTAGAATATTTTTATGTTTCTTATCTTTTTCCTTTTCCTTCATGCTTTTGTTTCTTTTTTTAATTTAGTTTCCTGTGCTCAGTGAATTTTAACTCGAAATTGTGTATTCAGTCGAAATTAAATAAGTTTACTCTGTACCATGACATTCACTCTGTGGATTGGGGTGTTGTTTGCATAATTATATTGGTTTGCATTCTGACGTTTTTATTTATTTATTTATTCATATTTTATTATTTGTTCTCCCTAAGAAATAAACAATAAAAATAAAATATACTAATGCAGTACCATGAAATACTCAATCCGGAAAGAATTAGTTTGGGTTAACTGCGAGTGAAATACATTGCACCAACGATTGCGCCGTCAGGATCAAACACTGAACTCGCCGGCGAGGATCCTTTGGCCGTCGGCCGGTGCAGATCACCATATCAAGACACCTAGTATACGCCCCCCCCCCCCCCCCCATAGCGATAGCACAAGCCGAGGCTGTTCGTCCTTGCGGCGCCCTTGAGCTAGTTGCTTCCTTGCCCTTCCGGCTAGAGCGTAGATGTTGCATGCTCGCCCTCTTGCCCGGGGCAGTTGTAAAGTCTCCACGGCCAACAGTGTAGATCATTGACACACCACGAATTTCTCGTCTCACCCTTTGTGGTACAAAGAACCGGAAGACCAGTATGATTGGCAGAGATTGAAAGGCCGTAAACTACAATATGGATCCTGACAAACGGCCTTGAGATGTGGATCGCTGCCCTGCTAAATCGCTATAATATATAAACTTTAAAACATCTTTTTAAAAACAAGCTTTTATAGCGGAAACACGATGGGGATATTTTGCATAGTTGAGGACTTCCTATGCCTATCCCTCGGCTCTCTCATCAGAAACTGCCATCATCCAGATGTATAGAACCAGTCAAGACAAATTGAACAAGCTCAAACATGATGGATTTATGTTGCGTAATTGATTTGTTCCTATGGCCACCTTCCGACTCCATCATCAAACCAGCTCCATGGTACCATGTTATTACATCGTCACCGAACTAACATATGCCATTTTTCCTCAATCGGATGCTCGGAAGTGCTTGAAAAATGACTTACAAAATTTGAACCAGAAAAACAGACAGACATAAGATCAACGCAAGTTTAATATAGGATTGTAATAATTTAATAGTGATGACGATGCAGATTTTGGTTTAGTTATAGGGATCAACCGTTTACTATTCCAAAGATGTTCGTAGATATAGTCTTCTTCTCTGGATTTAGCACATTCACGTGGCTTACCAAAGTGTGGCCGATGTGACGACAGTTTCTTAGAGCCCCTAGAAATGAGATTATGGATGTTATTTACAAGCTTTTATTTAACTTACAATGTTCATATGTCTGTGTTTCTGGTTCAAATATTGTGATCCATTTTTTAAGCACTTGCGGGTATTCGATCGAGATGAAATTTGGCATACGTATGTAAGTTTGATGGCAATTCAATAATATGGTACCATGGAGCTGGTCTGATGATGGAGTCAAAAGGTAGCCATAGGAAGATTTGACGGTCGATTTAGCACAGTGGTTAAGAGCTTAAGCCGCTCCGCTCACTGTATCTAATAGCCGCGGGTTCGATTCCCGCACGGGACAAATCTTTGTGCGATCCACAATTATTTGTTCCGGTGTGGGTATTTGTGTATGTGAATTGTAAACGCACCCACGACACAGGAATAAATCCTAGTGTGGGGCTACGATTTTCTAAAAAAAATAATAAAAATAATAACCCTCAATTCAACATAACCCCCTAGTCTTTAGGCTTGTCAGATTGGTATTGATAAGTACTATACAACCTGATAGTGTTTAGGGTCTGATGATAAAGCCGGAATGTGACCAATGGAACCATCCAACTACTCAATATAAAACCCCGCCGTGTTTGGGCTCGTTGGATTTGTCTTCAGACACGAGTGGTGTCCAGGGTCTGATAATGGAGCCGGAAAGAAGTCATAGGAATTTCTCAACTTAGCTAGATGTCTTCGTCGTTTTTTGTTATAAAAGCTTGTTTTTAAAAAGGTCTTTTAAATTAAAATTATTAATCACTTAGAACACTTCACCACACCTAAAGCCTAAGGCTACACGCCTAATAACAATTTGTTAGACCACCTTGAGATCGACAGTCGCAACATGCTCTTCTAGACTTACAAGCAAGCCAAATTAAGATTAGCTTTCAAATTTAAAACCTTTCCGCTTATAATACGACACCTGTCAATTTATCAAAAATATTATTATTCACAAACTCATTAAGTACACTCCTATCTATACACATTTGTGTATAAAATAATACACAAAGAGGGGAGCACGTTTGCCTATCCATTTGGCTGGCTTCAAGCGTAACCTGATAGCCCGTACATCCCTAGTACAAAACCGCAATGTATACGAAAACACACCCTAAAGTATACATCGTAAGGTGCTATTCGCAACACAAATTATAAATAGTACATCCAACGGTTACTTTATGTAAGTTCGAATTTAGAATAATGTAATTTGAAATTAGAAATCGCGTGTTCGAAATTAATATACGTTAATGTCGAATGAATGTAATTGAAATTCATTCGTTCTTTAGATTCGACTGGAGATAGTAAAATATGGAATGACAATGAAAATTAATATCAAGTTCGGTGGATTAAAAAAGTGATCTGTATTTCTTATTGTTTTAAAGGCTATATTTGCTTGATGATCGTTATGGTTGTTATTTAAGTCTTGTCACTAAAAAATCTAAGGAAGCGTAGAGCCATTCAATAAGCTCAGTCCTGGAACATGGTCTATTTGAGATGTTTTTGATAGAAATGAAAAACATATTACAAGCGGGTGCACACCTACTTATTTTCACCTAATGTAAGGCATTTAGCTATTAAAACAGGCACAATTTCAGACTTCGGGCAAACGGAGCTAAAATTTTGTTCGAAGGTTTCGGACACAGGACATCGTGGTTAACTTAACATACGCCATACGTCACTTAATTAACAATTTAAGGCTTTTTAATCATTGAAAATTTTAAGTACTAATTTCGAAAGAGAAGATAGATACTCTTTATAAAACAAAGATTTTTTTTTATTGAAGACTGATTAGCTATTGACCCCTATCTTATCTGATGGAAGACGTCGCTGGCTGACTCAGTAATATTTATTCGGAAATAGGCTGAGGAGATGGAAGTTGAGTTTTGAAACGGTGTGATTGGGCTGGACCCCGCCTCCTTGTAACTCAAGGCCGCGCAACATGCTCGAACACGACTGGGTCGCTTGGCAGCATGACTGGGAGGGTGGTGACCAGTCACGGCCGTGGCCTAACACCAGTGTAGTTGTCGCTCGTTAAGCACTCCCCAGGTACCACGTCTAGGAAATCAAGAGTAAATCCTATGGACGTGAGCTTCGGCAGTAACCAAAAAAGACAACTCTGCTGAATTTCTGGCCGGAGCTTCTTAGAAGAGGCCGATCCAGTCGTAGATTTGTAGAATTCAAAATATGAAAGACTTGAAAGTGCCTCCGCAGGGTTTGTACAAATTGACGTGTCTTATCCGAAGGGCAAGCCAAGAGTATACAGAAATAGATACACAATGCGAAAGTGAAAGGATGTAGGTACCGGGGAAGACCTAGACTATCTTAACATGACCAAATAGACCGTGTCTTATCTGAAGGTCAAGTCAAGATTCTCCGTAACCGGCGAGGGTGTATGAGACGAACTATGAGAGTGGAGGAAGCCAGAGAGGTCTGTAAGGAAAGAACCTATTGGAACTTTGTACTCGGTATTTACCTCGCAAGGGATCCGGCGTGATGCTATATATAGATGATTTGATAGAAATAGTGGAGCTTTTCTTTAATTCAAAAACAGGATATACCAATCTAAATTAATAAAAACTAAATATTATATTGCAACAATAGCAGCCCTATTCCGTATCTGTTCGCTTTTAGGACGCAGATGTGGTGGTGTCAGGTTACGTATAGCCGTCTCGTTCATGCGTGTAGCGCTGTCTCATTCGTACATGCGATACGTCATTGGCCTGACTCCAATATAGATATCGCATGGTTTGTCTCACAGCTGGGCAGTAATGGGCATGATTCTGTTAACTTACGGGATTTGAAGATGGGGTAATGTTTTAGCTGATTATGATTACTATCAATGGGACAAGTCAAGAGTCTTCATATCCGGCAAGCGTGTATGAAACGAACTATGAGTGTGGAGGAAGCGAGTAGGCTTTTTTTTTAAAACGTAGCCCCACATTAAGATTTAATCCTGTGTCATGGGTGCGTTTACAAACATAAAAATGTACATACACAAATATCCAGGCCGAAAAAAAAATTGTGGGACACACAAAGATTTGTCCCGTGCGGGAATCGAATCCACGACTATTAGACACAGTAGGCGGAGCAGCTCTAGCTCTTAACCACTGCGCTAAATCGTCCGTCTCTGTAAGGAAAGATCCTGTCGGAACTCTGTACTCTCTGCCTAACCCGCAAGAGAACTGGCGTGGTGCTATAGATATTCAGAGATAATTACTACAAAACTATCATAATAGATCAGTCTATACTATACTTACGTTACTTAGATTATAAGTTTAATATATTAATATATGTATGTTAGTCTGTAAGGTATTCTATGGGGCTATATGTATAAAAATATTTTTGTCAATTTCTGTTGTAATGGGCTTGCTCCCTATTACATGGGACCTAACATCGTCGGCAAACGTGGGTGTACTCAGTGCACCTCTGCCACCCCCGCTTGGAGAATATAGGCGTGACGGTGTATTATTTTATTATGATTATACTGGCCACTGCTATGTAGAGACTTTTTCTAAAACATGGTGAGTGAATAGGTCATGTTCCATCACGCGAACCCAATGCTGATTGGTGGAGGCAGGTTTGTGACTGCTGTAGGAACAGCTATCATCAAGCCGTCAATAAGGCTTTCAACTACCACATTATGTGATATCCGGGACCAATAGCTTAACTTACCTTCTAAATCACATAAATGCTCGAAAATGGTAATGCCACCCACATGTGGCAAGCTGCCAATAAGCCTACAAACTTGGCTTAACCTACTATTAAGAGCTTGACGTGCCTTCCAAAGCTTAAAGACGCTGGAAATTGTAATGCCACAAATTGAGTTTAATAAGACACTTCACAAGGGACTGGTGATCGCTAAAAACACCGCCGTTGAAAAAATAAAAACAAAATAGACATCTTCGCGCCTGTATTCCCCAAGTGGGGTAGCAGACAGAGCTTTACACACAGGCTCACATAAGTACATGATCGTAAAACTATTGTACATTATTGAGTTCTTAGATTTACGCGAATATTACACATGAAATAAAACTAAACCTACCGCGATAAAATCCGTAAAATAGTTTTTATTTCATATTGTACATTATACAAAAGTATTAAATTACACAAACAAAATGAAGTAGTTTTAAAAAACTTTTCTTTTTGTCTTTTTTTTCAAATAAAAAAGATCTAATACGTTAAATCCTGTTCGTGTTTGATCCAGTGGAAGTTCCCGGCTGAATGGGCACGATGCTTGTGCCTGAATCTTAGCCGACTTTGAAAAAAAAACAGGGTCTTAGAGATGTCCTTTGATTTTGGTGCGCAAATAGTTTTTAAATATGGTGTTTGTTTTATTTAAACAAATACTAGCTTCTTCCAAGGCCCTGTCCATAGTACAAGTATTATACCTTGCCAGTAGGCAGAGAGTACAGAGTTCCAACAGGTTCTTTCCATACAGACCTCTCTCGTTTCCTCCACTCTCATAGTTCGTCTCATATACGCTCGCAGGTTACGAAGACTTGCCCTTTAAATAACGTTGATAATTTAAAAAAAATTGTATAGTGACCTCCAACTCTCGATATATCATCTAGTACTACATCGAATCACTGGTCTACCTATTTATTCTATTAATGAACTAGCTGTTGTTACCTGCGACTATGTCCGAGTGGATTTCATGGGTTTTAATTTTTATGCGCGGAGCCCTAATTATTTTTCTAAAATAAGAGTAGTTTTTGTTACTCTTTATAATATCAGCTATCAGCCAGTAAAGGTCTCATCAAAATCGGTCTTGCCGTTTTAGAGATTAGCCGGAACAGACAGACAGACGAAAATGTTTAAAATTGTTTCTTTGCTCTGCCGTATATACTTTCATAAGTATTTAGTAAAAATTTGTTATTTTGTCATTACAAGCACACACTTCAATTTGATATGTTTTAGTAAAGGTAGTATAGATATGTCAAAATATTTTAATTATTTATAGTACAATTAAAGGTTCCAAGGAAACATTCTAAAAGACGTGAATACCAGATGTCTTCATATTTACATTTGATTGGTATATTATGCAGATTATTATACTAATTAAAGTCTGATTCATATACGTACTTAATTAAAACATTAAATTAATTAAATTTATTCGATAGCTACTAAAACAATAAATTCTTAATTCCTTTAAGAATTATTTGTCCGTGTGGGGACAGGTTGAGTTATAAAAATCATGCAAAATATAAAAAAACCGTCCCGAAGCGGACGTCCCTATTAGTGAAGTGTACTGGAGGCAAAATCAGTCTCCGGAGATTTTCGGAGAATTTTCAACAATAACCGGAGAATATCCGGAAGAAAGAAAGAAAAACCGGCTGATGACGACGTAATGAATATAACTAACAAATACCAAATAGTTCTAAGATAAATAGCAGTACATATGTATACCTACCTGATTGTGTTTTTTTTTTTTTTAATTTATCCAGTGATAGCCTAGTGGTTAGACCATTGGACTGCAAAGTCAGAGGTCTCGGGTTCAAACCCAGGCACGCACCTCTGTCTTTCCGAAAGCATGCGCGTATTAAAAATTAACTATCACTTGCTTTAACGGTGAAGGAAAACATCGTGAGGAAGCCTGCATGCCTGAGAGTTTCTCGAAGGTGTCTGAAGTTCGCTAACCCGCACTGGGCCAGCGTGGTAGACTATGGCCTAAACCCTCTCAGTTTGAGAGGAGGCCCGTGCCCAACGGTGGGACAGTTTCTTAACAGGGCTAATATTAAAAATTTAGTAAAAATTTATCCCACACTTGGATTAATTCCTGTGTCGTGGGTGCGTTTACAAACATGAAAATTGACACACACAAATACCCAGACCGAAACAAATAATTGTGGGTCACACAAAGATTTGTCCCGTGCGGGAATCGAACCTAACCGTCGACTATTAGACACAATGGGCGGAGCGGCTTTAGCTCTTAACCACTGCGCTAAATCTTCTGTCTGTTTGAGATTGAGAGTGAATTGAGTTTTCATTTATACATTCATGTGTACATTAACTGTGAAATGAACAACACTTATTTAATTAAGTATAACAACTTACGTAGTACATAGTTTTTAACCGACTTCTAAAAAGGAGGAGGTTCTCAATTCGATTCGTTCTCGATTATGTATCGCGTAACACGATCATTCCGCCAATTATGAATAGACGGAACCCAATGCAAAAAGAATCATTTGATGATTCTTTTTGCATTGGGTTCCGTATAGCTCCAAGGTGGTCCCATTTTAATTTCATTGTTATTGGACCTTGGACTTTGAAGATACACTCCTTAACGACAAACAATAGGAATGAGCAAATTGAGACAATATGGGTGTTACATCAATCCTATAGGTAGGTACCCTACTATAGAACTAAGCAGAATTATACCGACTTCAAAAAAGGAGGAGGTTCATAATTCGTGTGTTTTTTTATAACTTATTTGCTTGTGAACCGATTTGGGTGATTCTTTTTCCGCTGGATTCAATGTAGTTTCAAGGTGGTCCCTTTTTAATTTCATCAGTATTGGACCTTGGACTTTGAAGATACACCAGGGAACTCCTTAACGATTAACAATACGAATGCGTAGATTGAGATATTATGGGTATTACGTTAATCCTATGGGTAACCTACCATAGAACTAAGAAGAGTGTTAACCGACTTCAAAAAAGGAGGAGGTTCATAATTCGTTTGTATTTTTTTGTAATTTCTTTGCTTATAAACTGATTTTGATGAATCTTTTTGCATTAGGTTCGGCATAGCTCCGTGATGGTCGAAATTAAATTTTATCGGTATTGGACAATGGGCTTTGAAGATTCACCAGGGATTTCTTATACGGCAAACAGCATGAATGTAAATATTCTGTTATTATAAGTTTTATTTCAATCTTGTAGGTACCTCACTGCATAAATAAGTAGGAATAATATAAAGGATGTATATAAATAATAATAATTAATTTACTCATCACAAAAATTGTAAAATAAAAAACTTAAAAAAAAAGGAAAACCGACTTCAAAAAGCAAAACATAAATATTTGAAGTCGGTGCCAAGTAACCGACTGCACCAACCAGCACCGACTTCAAATATTTATTTTTTGCTTTTTGAAGTCGGTTTTCCTTTTTTTAAAAAGTTTTAATTTCATCGGTAGTGAACCTTGGATTAGGAAGATACACCAGGGAACTCCTTAACGACAAACAATACGAATGCGTACATTGAGATATTATGGGTGTTACGTCAATCTTATAGGTACCCTGCCATAGAACTAATCAGAATATTAACCGACTTCAAAAAAGGAGGAGGTCGACAATTCGTCTGTGTTTTTTATAACGTCTTTATTTATGAACTGATTTTGATGATTCTTTTAGCGTTGGGTTTAGTATAGTTTCGAGGTGGTCCCATTTTAATGAAATCGGTATTGAACTTTGGACTTTGAAGATTCATCAGGGGACTCGTTAACGGCGAACAGCACGAATGTATAGATTCCGTTATTATGGTTATTATATCAATCCTGTAGGTACCTTGCTGTACAACTCAGCAAATTAATATAATAATACACTTGTCACTTAAAATTGTAAAATAAAAATCTTTAAAAAAAAATTAAACCGACTTCAAAAAGCAAGAAATAAATATTTGAAGTCGGTTCCAAGTAACCGACTGCACTAACCGTTACCGACTTCAAATATTTATTATTTGCTCATTGAAGTCAGTTTTTTTATAAAGATTTTATAATATCGAAACTGGTAGACAAATAAGACGATACTTAAAAAAATTGTATTTAATTACACATATCTGGGTTTGTCAGGAGTTCCTCTTATATGGACTAATTATAGGCTAAGGAATGAATGCATTCAAAACAACTCCGGTACTTTTAGTAATTACCGGTGAAAAACCGGTTCATGTGTTAACCGGTTAATTTTCGGTTTTTATAGAATCGGTTCACATCACTACTCCCTATATTCCCGAAGCGGAATGGCAGAGGTGTATTGTGTACACACACTTTTAACCGAAGATGTTACACCCCGTGTAATAGGGGGCGAGACTCGCCATTATGCCGGGCACAGTGCCAGACTCCGGCTGGACTAATATTGGAAATTTTTGTATCGAAAAATCACATTTTGACCGAGCTGGGATTCGAACCCATGACCACGAGAAACAGAAAATTTGAAATCGAGCTCTAGACTCGCTCTCTCGAATAGTGAGAACAGTGGCTGCTCAGGGTTCGAATCCCAGGCCGGACTGTAATTTATTTTACGAAAAAATCTGAGTAGTTGTCCGGAATTTGGTATTGTGATCAACATAATGGCTATAGGCTCGCCCCCTTAATTCAATTTTGTAAAAAAAAAGAATGATATACAGAAAGCCCAGTCCAGTAAAACAATTCAGTTAAAATACTAACCCGCTGAGTTTCTCGCCAATTCTTCTCAGTGTGAGGCCGCGTTCCGATCCGGTGGTAGTTGTAAAAAATCTAATAATTTTTGACGCTTGTAAGAGCTCTTGTTGCTCATTTTTTTACACTTTGTCTTTGACCTTACTAACTTCTCTATCTATCTATATCATCACGCCAGATTCCTTGAGGGATAGGCAGAGAGTACAGATTTCCAACAGGTTGTTTCTTTACATACCTTACTAACTTCCTCTGCGATATGTGGTCGCATTACTTGTCTGCCACTTTTACTATTTGCAACTAGACCAACGAGAAAGTGGTGTCATAGGCAGTGATTTGGAGCTGGTCTGATGATGGAGTCGGAAGGTGGCAATAGGAACATTTGAATTATACAACGTAACCCCCTCGTGTTTATGCTTGTTGGATTGGTATTGACAAGTACAACCAGATAGTGTTCAGGGTCTGATTATGAAGTCGAAAGGTAGCCAACGGAATCACCCAACTACTCAATATAACTCTGCCGTGTTTGGGTTCAGTGGATTTGTCTTGAAGAGTACTCTAGACCTGGATGGTGTCCAGGGTCTGATGATGGAGCTAGAAAGAAACCATAAGACCTCCTGAACTAAGCAAGATTTCTTCATTTTGTTTTTGCCATAAACGCTTGTTTTTAAAAAGGTATTTTTTAATTAGAATTATTCTATTTTATTCTGATCTATGATCACCATAGTTTGTTTTCCTATCGACAATGTTACGCAATTGACACATTTCGTGCTAAACGATCAGTTCCGGGTTCTATTCCCGGTCGAGCAACGTTTATGCACTGTTGGATAGACGCATTTAGAATACCATCACGACGTATATCCTGGAAGGTGAGACTCGAATTCATTACGAGACAAACGACCCGCGACTTTTGTCATTCACATTTATTCGAATTAGAAAATAAATATTCTAACTGTTGCTTCACAATTTATATATGAAAATCTTCTATATGTTGGCATTTAAGAAGGCATTTGACAGAGTTGTGCGAAAGAGACTTTGGGACATTTTGCCAGAGTATGGTATAGATGGCACTCTGTTGCGAGCCGTCCAGTCCACTTATGTGGACTGCAAGGCATGCGTACGGGTGGGTGGTAACAGGTCACCCTGGTTTGACGTTAAAATCGGCGTCAAGCAGGGTTGCGTGTTGTCCGCTAGACTGTTTATAATATATCTGGACAAAAGTATACAAAGACTGAAAGCGATGAATGAAGGTGTACAAATGGGTGACTTAGTGGTAAACCATCTACTTTATGCAGATGACGCGGTTTTAATAGCGCCAACAGCCACTGATCTGCAAACACTAGTCACAGTTATGAAAGACGACTGCATGATCAATGGCTTACACTTGAATGTGAAGAAAACCAAGATTATGGTTTTTGAAAGGGAAGAAACCAGAACGAATGTAAGGATTGTGGTTGGTAACGATGTGCTGGAGCAAGTGAATGAGTTTGTATATCTTGGATGCGCCTTCAGTAAGGATGGGAAACACACCGCTGACATAGAGAGAAGAGTGAGTGCAGGGAACAGAGTGAATGGTGCGATGGGAAATTGGGACCGAAGGCTTGGTCCAGCGGTTAAGAGCTTAAGCCACTCCGCTCACTGGATCGAGTAGTCGCGGGTTCGATTCCCGCACGGGACAAATCTTTGTGTGACCCACAAATATTTGTTTCGATCTGGGTGTTTGTGCATGTGAATTTCATGTTAGGAAACGCACCCACGACACAGGAATAATTCCTAGAGTGGAGCTACGTTTTTAAAGACTACCACATTATGTGGTAGCGGGGACCAATATCTAGACGCTCGAATATGAAAGAAAGTGATAAATCACTAATCACTATTGATTGCCAGACGGACAGACGCGGTCTGTCTGTCTGTTTGAACGCGATAAACTCATTATCTACCGAAGGGATTTTCATACGGTTTTCACTAAAGAGACGGAGTGATTCAAGAGGAAGGTTTATGTGTATAATTCACCCGTCGAAGCCGGGGCGGGTCGCTAGGAAATCCTACAAATATCATATTAAAAATGTGAATGTTGGTTACTCAATCACGTAAAAACAGCTGAACGGATTTAAATGAAATTTGGCACATAGATATTTCATTACCTGGATTAACACATAGGATACTTTTCATCCCGGAAAAATGTTAGAAAGTTAACGCGGACGAAGTCGCGAGCAGACATTAATCATAAAATAAAAAGTTTTTTCTTGTCTGGTTTTTTTTTATGAATTTCTATCTATCTTCTATCTCCCTCGCGAGGTAGGCAAAGAGTACAGAGTTCCAACAGGTTCTTTCCTTGCAGACCTCTCTGGCTTCCTCCACTCTCATAGTTCGTCTCATACACGCTCGCCTGTTACGGAGACTCGTGACTTGCCCTTCAGATAAGACACGGTCTATTTGGTCATGGTAAGATAGTATAGCTCTTCCCCGGTACCTACATCCTTCCACTTTCGCATTGTATATCTGTTTTGTCATTCTTTCTTCTGACATTATTTCTATACGCCTGAACCAACGGAGCATACCCTTTCTCATCTTTACACCGATACTATGAATTTGTTTTTTGTATCACCAGTATAGCTACTTCTGCAAATTCCACAAGAATCCAAAACAGCAGTCCGTGTACTACTACCTACATATCAGTCCTACGTTTTATTTCACTCATAATCTTGTTACGGAACCCTAAAAAGAATGTCGGTTTCATTGGTGTCGGATTACCCTATTGTTGGGAGGGCGCGGTGCTGTCAGAGTCGATCCGTCCTGATGTGCTTCCCCACCGCTGGACAACACTACCTACGCGGTGGGGTCTTCTCAGAAGGATTGGCAGCGAATTAGAAAAAATAAAAATATATAAACACCGTAGTTGTAGCGCTGTGCGAACGCGGTTTTTAGCGGTTCTTAGCAATCACCAAGGTTAAGCAGCGTTCGACACGATCGGCCTGAGATGGGTGACCTCTTGTGGTATTTTCATATTAGAGTCTCCGTGCTTGGGAAGGCACGTTAAGACGTTGGTCCCCGTTAATACGTAATGTGGTAGTCGTTAAAAAGGTAGCCCCACTCTAGGAATTATTCCGTTTCTTAACATTAAATTCACATGCACAAACAACCAGACCGAAACAAATATTTGTGGGTCACACAAAGATTTGTCCCGTGCGGGAATCGAACCCGCGACTACTCGATTCAGTGAGCGGAGCTTAAGCTCTTAACCGCTGGACCAAGCCGTCGGTCCCAGTTCCAAAATATATGACGTGATACCAGATAATTAACTTTTAAATAAGAGGAGGAAGGGGGCTCAAATAGACAAATTAAAAATTATTTATTTGTTTAGGCCAATACAAAAGCACTTACAAACGTCAAAATTATTACATTTTTTTTACATCTACCACTGAATCCGATCGCGGCCTCCACTGATCCGGCGAGAAACTCAACGGGCTAGTCTTTTAACTTAGTTTGTTTGACCTTTCTGATAACCTTCTCTTTTGTTTTTCAAAATTGTATGATGTTTTTTCATCAAGATAATCCGAAATTTTGTAATACCCTTTCTTACACAGTCTAGTTTTGATTGCTTTTTTAAACTTATTGCTAGGCTTGTTTCAGATATCTATGGGTAATGTGTTGTAGAAGCGTATACATTGCCCCATGAAAGAATAAGATCATCTTTGTTCCGTGTATTAACATGATGAACGTCGTTATATTTTTTTTAAAGTTACTGCCAATCTTTTTAACATATGGAAGATTTTCATATATAAATTGTGAAGCAACAGTTGGAATGTTTATTTTCTAATCATCATTATATTAATACGTGAAGCAAAAACTTTGTACCCCTTTTTACGAAAATTGCGCGGACGGTGGAGTATGAAATTTCCCACACTTATAGTTTATATAGAGAAGAAGTGCAGAATGCTAATATTTTTTTAAAATTAGCTTAAAAATACATTCAATCAGTAAAAAAAAACATTAAACACACTACCATGTATTTGACACACACACGTATATATACTCTTTTGTTTATTGTTAAAGTCTGTTGTCAAATTGAGAATAGATTAATATTGTTTGTCTTTAATATTATTTGTCTATAGTCTTACTAAACGTCAAACATAACCAGCAAACGATGAAAGAGTTTTTACAAAAAACATCGTTTACCGAGAAGTTTTGTATCATTAATTAAATTATCGAAATATGTATGTCAAGTTCAATGGACAGCATTTTCTTTATCGCATGGTTTTTTGTTTCAATAAAAAAAAAGTTTTTTTTTTTATTTTAATCATTTTTTGGATTTTTTTTTATTTAAATTTCATATAATTTGTTTGAAAAAAAGAGGCACAGTGTAGCCTTGGCGAAATCTGCGATTGTAGAAGTATATTCTTTGACAATAGTACCTTAATAATGTTCAAACTTATAATTTAAATTAATTATGGTCGAATTTTGACCAATAGGCGACCACTAGTTATAATAAATGTTGATAACAAAGGTCGGGGTTCATTTGTTTATATAAATTTGTATATTTGAATATACGTTGTGATGGTATGCTAAATGCGTCTATTAAACAGTGCATAAACGTTGCACGACCGGGAATAGAACCCGGAACCGATCGTTTAGCACGCGAAGTGTGTCAATTGCGTAACATCGTCGTTAGGAAAATAAACTATTGTGACCATAGATCGGAATAAAATAGGATAATTTTATTTAAAAAATACCTTTTAAAAAAACCGCTTTTATAGCAAAAACAAAACGAAGATATCTTGCTTAGTTGAGGTGGTCTTATGGTTTCTTTCCAGCTTTATCACCAGACCCTGGACACCATCCGGGTCGAAACTATTCTTCAAGACAAATCCAACGAGCCCAAACACGGCAGAGTTATATTGAGTAGTTGGGTGGTTCCGTTGGCTACTTTTCGACTTCACAATCAGACCCTGAATACTATCTGGTTGTATAGTACTTGTCAATACCAATCCAACAAGCCTAAACACGAGGGGCTTCCGTTGTATAGTTCACATGTTCCTTTGGCTACCTTCCGACTCCATCATTAGACCAGCTCCATATTATTGCACTGTCTTTGGACTTACATACGTATGCCAAGTGCTTGATGAAGCCATACCCGCAAGTGCTTGAAAAATGGATCACAAGATTTAAACCGAACAGACTGACAGAAGACAGGCATACGTACATCGCAAGTTAAATTAAAGCTTGTAAAAATAACTGCCTATGACATGACTTCCTCGTTGGTCTAGTTGCAAATAGTGCGAGTGGCGATCAAAGTCCTGGATTCGAATCCCGGATGGCAGACAAGTACTGCTACCACATATCGTAGAGGAAATTAGTAAGGTCAAGGACAAAGTACAAAAAATAAATATTGCATAGGCCAAAAAGAGCGATAAGAAACGTCAAAAATTATTAGATGTTTTACAACTACCACCGGACCGGAACGCGGCCTCACACTGAGAAGATCCGGCAAGAAACTCAGCGGTCCAGTCTTTTAACTTAATTGTTTTATTGGACTGGTCTTTCTGTTTATCATTCTTTTTTTACTAAATTGTATTAAGGGGGCGGGCCTATAGCCATTATGTTGGATCACAATACCAAGCTCCGGACAACTATTCGGAGTGGAGTTGAGAGTGAATGACCAACGCTGTTGGCCGCGGAGCCTTTACAGCTTCACCGGATAAGAGGGCGAGCGTGCAACCACTACGCTCGAGCCAGAAGGGCAAACGGAGGCCTTAAGGATGAACGGCTTCTGTTTAGGCAGTCGGTACGGAGAGGGCGTATACCAGGCGTCTCGCCGTGGTGTGCCGGCCGGCGGGCAAGGGATTCTTCGACCTCGCCGGCGAGAGCGGTGTCTGATTCTATGTGCAATATCTGTATTCGAAAGAAGGGAAATAAGGACGGTGATAGGAGGGGAGAGCGATAAAAGCGGATAATAAAGTTACAATGGGCTGCTGCTGCTTAGGTCACTGACTGTTATCACTCTTAGGGACTCGTTCGTTTGACCGACTGGCACTGACTTAAAATATTTTTTTTGCTTTTAAGTACACTTAAGTGTCTGTATTTTTTATTTAAAAGTAAATTATTTGTATTTTACTGCATTAACCGACTTCGAAAACGAGGAGGAACGAACGAGGAACTTTTATGTTCGTCTGTATGTTTCTTTCCATCGATATTTTTGTCTACAATGGTAGACTAATTTTAATGATTCTTCTTGCGTTATATTTTGAATGGGTGTATGTGTTTCCAGCAGTATTTTCATAAATTGTAAACCAATTTTGATGTATCTTCTTGCGTTTGATTATTTTTAATGGATGTATGTTTTTTCCGCAGCGGCGGCACCGGCGACAAGCAACTAGATTCCTCTACGGACGACGACAGCGACGCGCCGGCGCACGCGCACGCGCACACTCACGCGCACGCACACGCGGCCGCGCATGCGCCGCAGCCCTTGTACCCGCTGTACGAGCACCCGCTGGCGCACCTTCAGTACCACCACACGTGACCGACACAACACAATACATAAACGTGAGTTCCTACTGAGTACTTATCTTATTTGAAGTATCTTATGTTTAATATACTGCCGGCGACATAATCGAGAATATCCTGCGAGTAACTAATCGAGTTGGTATCATAGCGACAAGGAGCTGGACTCACTTGCAGTAACACCACACATGGTCGACACAACGCAATACATTTCACAAGTAAGTAATGTATACATTCCCTCTGTAGCGACATATTCGAGAAGATCCTGCGAGATACTCATCGAGTTGGTATCATAGCGACGAGCAGCTGGCCTCACCTGCAGTGCCACCCCACATGACCGACATAACACTATACACAAGTGAGTACTGAGTACTTATCCAGCTGCAACATATTCGAGAAGATCCGACTAGAAACAGAAGTTTTCGCCACATAGCCGACGCAGTGCGATGGGAGCGCGACGGTGGCGCAGCTTGGAGAGTTGTAATGTACTGAAATGTACGGGAGACGCCTCCCAGCGCAGCCACACTCAGCGCTTGTGGCCCACCGCCGTCTTGCCCGACGTGATGACAAGCGAACGAGGAAGCGAGACGCCAATACGCGTGCGAGTGGTACGCTAGTGTCGGGCGTGTGCCTGGCCGGCGTGACGTCGCTCCTGCAGTGTGACGTGTGCACAGCGCTTCCAACTGCCAATCGAGCGCTTCCATCGCGCTCCGTCGGCTATTTGACCAAACCTTCAGACAGGTGTTGTGTCTGGCGGGTCGTGTTTGTGTCTTTGACTACTCTGTCCAGTGGGTGGAGCGATTTAACCTCTAAACCACTAGATCCAAGCCTTTCGGCAGACAAAGCAGCCGAGAGGCTAAAAGAACAGGCCCAGCAGATGGGCACGTGTGTCCTCCGCACCGCACTGGGTCTGTCTGGTGGAGTATGACCTAATCTCTCTCGCCTCGGTTTGTGAGTGAAGGCCTTTGCTTAGCGGTGGGATTGATAGACTGATTTATAACAAGGTGTACGTATAACACACTAGTTCTATCTATCTATATCATCACGCCAGATCACTTGCGGGGTAGGCAGAGAGTACAGAGTTCCAACAGGTTCTTTCCTTACATACCTCTCTGGCTTCCTCCACTCTCAGTTCGTCTCATACACGCTTGCCGGTTACGGAGACTCTTGACTTGTCCTTCAGATAAGACTTTTCTCCTGACATTTTTTCTATATGCCCGAACCAACGGAGCGTACCCTTTCTCATCTTTACACTGATACTATCTTTCGTACCTACTCGCTTTCTTACTACGCTGTTGCGAATACGGTCAGTTAGCTTCACTCCGCACATCTTCCGCAGAGGTCGTATTTCCACCGCATTTATTCTACTTTCATTCTCTTTCTTACATACCCAACTCCTTCTTACATACCACGCTCCTTCTTACATACCATATAACAACGTTGGGACAAGCACTCCGTTATGTATGGACAGCTGCGCCTTTTGGCTTAAGTGCCGGCTCCCAAGTAGCTTTCACACCGCATCATACACTCTGTTCCCTGCACTCACTCTTTTCAGCGGTATATTTCCCAAACTCATTCACTTGCTCCAGCACATCGTGACCAACCACAAATCTTGCATTCGTTCTGGTTTCTTCCCGTTCAAAAACCATATTCTTGGTTTTCTTTACAAAATGTAAGCCATTGTTTATGCAGTCGTCTTTCATAACTGTGACTAGTGTTTGCAGATCAGTGGCTGTTGGTGCTATTAAAACCGCGTTATCGGCATATAGTAGATGATTTACCACTAGATCACCCATTTGTACACCTTGATTCATAGCTGTCAGTCTTGGTAGACTTTTATCCAACACTAGTTCACCTAAAAAAAAAAAAGAAATAATCTTATTAAAGCAAAATCGATTGAAATATCTCTAGATGAGATCTACAGGCAATAAATAAGCGGTCACGACTGTAATTACTTGTTTCGTCTTGATTGTATTAATATTTTATTGTCGTTAATTTTAATATACATTCAATTAAACATGGCCGGCATTTTCCGACCGTCCATTAGCATTTATGGAGAGCTCTTCGATTATGCGAAACGACTTCGATCAAATAAACGCTGTACAAAAGTTACGTGGTTTGGAATTTAATTTATTGATAAGTGCGAGTCGTATTTGAGTGTGTGTTCCGTACTAAATATGATTAAGGACTGATAGACCAGATTAAGGACTGACCCATAAGAACCTCAATTCCGCAGATCTGGCGTGATGATATAGATAGATATGTTCTTATAAGAGAAGTCTACCTAGTTTAGGACCACAGGTAAACTATCTTATGTTTTCTATTTTTATAATAATAATTATATTTGAAGTGAGATGAAACTAAATTGTCGAACTATGAGAGTGAAGGAAGCAAGAGAGGTATGTAAGAAAAGAACCTGTTGGAACTCTGTACTCTCTGTCTACCCTGCAAGGGATCTGGCGTGATGATATAGATAGATAGATAGAAATATATTCGATTCTTCACCTACACCTTGATTCACCTAGTATATGTCAACCCTATAGCGACTGCCCAAGCCGAGGCCGTAATAAATAATATTTGGTAAGGAATGAAAGATGGAAAGACATCGGCTACTTTTAGTTTTTAAAATACTAAAGGAGGTAATAAGGGGATAAAAGTTTGTATGGTGGGCTACTATCCTGTTTCAAGTTTTGTGCAACTGTCTATTACACTATCACGTAAATTGTTTCTTTAGCCGTTTTAGCGTTACCCGTACGGAACGCTAATTAGTGCAATAACAAGCTTTCCAAAATAGATTCGATGTCGATGTTATCAGTGTTAATTATGTATTATTTACAACTGACCTTTGATGTTATCTCGTTATGACAACTTCATCTGTGCTACCAATATTCAAACTTGTGTTACAACAAACAAAGGCTAAAACCCGTATTCGTTAGGCAAATGTGTCACGACACGTGTCGATAGAAGTTGGACATTCTCACGATGCCGTTACGTCCCTTTTTTCGGATATAGATACATCGTTGCTGGGTGAAGGCATTTCACAAGTCAGTGAGAATAAAGTTCATAATTATAGAAATCTAAACAAGGTGTTCCGAGCGTTGCGAGACCATGGTATTCTTAGCGACCGGCTCGGTCGGCCTGAGATGACCTTACAGACCTCACTGGCTTCCTCCACTCTCATAGTTCGTCTGATACATGCTCGCCGGTCACGGAGACGGTCTATTTGGTTGTGATAAGATAGTCTAGGTCTTCCCCGGTACCTACATGCTTCCATTTTCGCATTGTATATCTGTTTTGTCATTCTTTCTTCCGACATTCTTTCTATAGGCCTGAACTAACGGAGCAACCCTTTTTTATCTTTACACCGATACTATCTTCCATACTTACTCGCTTTTTACTACGCTGCTGCGAATACGGTCGGTCAGCTATATGTACATAATGTCTAGTGACCCTCCCGATGCCCTTACATCCCTTCTTCCGGATACAGATACCGCACACAGGATCAGACACCGAACTCGCCGGCGAGCTCGACGAATCCCTTGCCCGCAGACCGGTGCAGAGCACCACGGCGAGACACCTAGTATACGCTCTCCCCCATAGCGACTGCCCAAGCCGAGGCCGTTCCTCCTTGAGGCGCCCGCGAGATAGTTGCTCCTTGCCCATCCCGCTGGAGCAGAATTATACCCGACCACCTGCGGCAATACAGTTTAATTACTTGAATGGTGTGTTGAGGTGTCCACGCTGCGTCCCCACTTGTCCTGCCAAAATTGGCTACGTCAGTCACTGTAGATTAGACTAAAGGGCAGGCCAGATTCACATCGTCACAGTCGTCAGGTTTGCCTTCGCCTTTGCCGAAATCGGCTGGATTGATTGATTGATTGAATTGTGCACGCTCGCCCTCTTGCCCGTTAAAGCTGTAAGATACTTGCAATGTTCGTATGTCTGTCTGTCTGCCTTCACGGTTTATCTTTTGATCCATTTTTCAACCACTTGTGATTATGAAATAATATGGTACCATGGAGCTGATGATTAAGTCGGAAGGTGGCCATAGGAACATGTGAACGTAGCCCCCTCGTGTTTAGGTTTGCTAGATTGGTATTTACAAGTACTATACAATTAGATAGTGTTCAGGATCTGATGATGAAGCCGAAAGGTGGCTAATGGAACCACCCAACTACTCAATATGACCCCGCCGTGTTTGGGCTCGTTGGATTCGGATGATGTCCAAGGTCTGATGATGCAGCCGGAAGGAAGCCATAGAAACTTCTCAACCATGCATGATACTTTCGTTGTGTTTTTGCTATTAAAGTTTTCAAAAAAGGTCTTTTTCAAACTCAAACTCACTCAAACTCAAAGAGCCATATTTACTTTTTTTTTAACTTACTAATCTACGACCGAATCGGAACGCGGCCTCCACTGAGGAGATCCGGCGAGAAACTCATCGGGCTTGTCAAATATGTTTTTGTCTAATTCTCGATTAATTTTTTTGTCCTTATTTTTTGTATAGATATGAATGTCCTAGATATGTGTGTCATGAAATGACATACAATTTTATATTAGACTATATTTAGTGTGATGCCATACGACTGAGATATAAGACTAAAAGTATTATTTTGAAATATATGTTATAATGAAAGCAAGCAGCACCCGTTCACAAATTTTAAATTAAAATGATTTAATTTTATAATCAAATCAGAATGTAGATGAAAAACTTTTTCTCCACAGGAATGACTTTTCGAACGGGTGCTCTTTGTTACTTTTCTGACGATTCGTAAATACTATAATGGTTTATCTATCTATCTATATAATTACGCTAGATCCCTTGCGGGGTAGGCAGAGAGTTTGGTATAATGGTTTACATGAATAAAAAAAATTCTGATTCTAATTATTTTGTTTACAGATATGGGGCGGGAAGACTCCTCCAATACGTCACACGTCACACCAGACTTGTAACTGTAATTTTTTATTTAAATTGTCCAAGTACACATACAAATATATGACTAAATTTGTATCTATATGTTTTAAAATTAATTATTTTTAAGTACGTATATATATCTACAATAAGTTTCACCAAAAATGTAACATTGCGTTTCAGTGGCTATAATGAATAAAATAAAATAAATCTATTATAACTATAGGCAGAGACTATATAGAAAAAATGAAATAAATATTTAGTATAAAAAAGTACTTTATTTCAGACTTATTCAGTTTATATGAGTCAACAACAGTAATATATGCAATAAAAGTATTATTTATTAAAAAATATATATTAATTTTATTCGCATATAATGTAATTATCCCAAAGCCCTGGGTTCAAATCCTAAGTCGTACAAAGTGTAATTTTTCTATCGCAAAAGGCCCGGTATCTGAGACTGGAGTTTGGAATTGTGGAATCGTGTTGTGGATATAGGCTCGCCCCCTATTACATTAGAACCTAACATCGTCGGCGAAAAGTGAGTGTACATAGTATATCTATGTGTCTAATAGTTTATCTATATAATATGACATAGGGGTTTTGATATTTTTTTTGCCTATTTTTAAATTTTTCTATTCATTAGAGCCACGAGAATGTGAATATTTTCATAAATAGCCAATGTTATATACGATGCATAAAACTATTTTTTTTCACACAAATTCAACGCACTCATTAAAATTCTAATTAAATTGAAATATTATTATTGTCAGGAAACAGTTACTTTTAATATTGGTCGTTATTTTGAGTTGAACCGCGACTGATTTCTGGATCCATTAGATTCTTATCATTATTAGCTTGAAACTATTTAAATGTAAAGTAATTGAATTAATAAAGACATCAAAGAGATGCCATCAAGAATATTTTGATAGGATGTGGGGGTCGAAAATAGTTTTGGATTATACAAGGCGTTACAAAAATAACGCAATACTTAGGCGTATACAGCTTTGAAAACGCTATTATAATCTTACTTTTCTGTAAGAAAGAGATGTAGATATGGGAAGTTTATAGCTTTGTCTCTTTTTTACGGCAAAGTAAAATTATAGCTCTGCTAAGGAGGTGTTGGTACCTGAAAGTAGTGTTTATATCGATTTAAAAAATTGGTAACTGAATCGTTTCCAACTATTTCTAATATGTAATTTACAGTATTTCTAATGTCTAATAATATATTTTATCTATCTATCTATATCTTCACGCCGGATCCCTTGCGGGGTAGGCAGAGTACAGAGTTCCTACAGGTTCTTTCCTTACATACCTCTCTGGCCCTCCACTATAAATTGGAATTATATATTATTCCAAGTTAAAAAAAATGTTATATAATTCAGTATGAAAAAAGCAGTGATAACCTAGTGGTGAGACTGGAAAGTCAGAGGTCTCGGGTTCAAACCCAGGCACGCACCTCTGTCTTTTCGAAAGCATGTGCGTATTAAAAATTACTATCACTTGCTTTAACGGTGAAGGAAAATGTCGTGAGGAAACCTGCATGCCTGAGAGTTTCTCGAAGATGTGTGAAGTTCGCCAACCCGCACTGGGCCAGCGTGGCTCAGCTTGAGAGTAGGCCCGTGCCTAATGGTGATACAGTTTCTTAACAGGGCTAATATTATTATTTTATTATTATTATAATTCAGTATATCACATTCTTTTTAACTTAGCGAAAATTACTGTAACTCATTGAGTACGCTCTATTAAACAATATTGAACCATAATTCAAAGAAATGTGGTGATTTCAATTGCATTTCTATCACATATTCTTCAATACACACATACAAGTATAGGTTTCGTCATCAATTTGGACATTAACACGCTTGTTAGACATTAAAACGTAAATGGTATATAAATGTTAAACATTTATACAAGGTGTAACATAATAAACGCAAGACCTCAGACACCCCGATCAGAGAATTGAACAAGGAAAAATCCTGTTGGAACTTTGCACTCTCTGCCTACCCCGCAAGGAATCTGGCGTGATGATATAGATAGAAGTACGTAAGTTTATAGTAAAGGTTGCCTGGAAGAGATCACTATTAGTGATAAGGCCGCCCATTGTTACACTAACTTTCAATTTGTAATCTTGCCTCTTTTATCACCTTTTTGTATCTTTGGTGGAACAATAAAGTGTTATCTATCTATTTAATGTGAATCAAATCATGTCAAATAATATTAGCTATCATATCAGTCGCGACACAACGCCACGGTATTGTGAAGGAGCTAACGTTATGTTTCAGACAACACGCTGTATAATCAATAATTGAGAAGAGAAGAAAATTAAAACAACTATAATATTTTTCACATAAGATGGGTAGCGACAGTTCAAAGTGCCAAACGAAATTAATATTTACATCAATGGTATTAAGGCATAAAACCATAAGAATAGAAACGGGTCATGCCTCTTATTGCCCCCGCCGGCCGTAGAGCACCACGGCGAGACACCTAGTATACGCCCTCCCCCATAGCGACTGCCCAAGCCGAGGCCGTTCCTCCTTGAGGCGCCCGCGAGCTAGTTGCCCCCTTGCCCTTCTGGCTCGATCGTAGTGGTTGCACGCTCGCCCTCTTGTCCGGTGAAGCTGTAAAGGCCCTGCCAACAGCGTAGATCATTCACACTCATACACTCCTCTTAAATTATAATTATCTTTGACAGTTGTCACAGTACCCAGCTTACATGAAAAATACTATTAGGCTTACTTGCACGACCCAGGGCTAGCGTTACCTATAGACTAACTCGAGATTATAAGTTGAAGTCAATTTAACGTTACTAGTGGTCGCCCATAGGTCGATATTCGACCTACTCTTTCATCGTTTGCTGTTATACAAATAATATTAAAGACAAACATCAATTTGACGTGTATCGTGTCAAATACGTGGTAGTGTGTGTAATGTTTTATTCATTGAGCTAATGTATGTTTTATGCATAATTTAAAAAAAATATTAGCATTCTGCACTCCTTCTCTATATAAACTATAAGTGTGGGAAATTTCATACTCCTCCGTCCGCGCAATTTTCGTAAAAATGTGTACAAAGTTTTTGCTTCACGTATTAATATATAGATAACCTCGAGTTAGTCTATAGGTAACGCTAACCTCGTTGGTCTAGTGGCAAAGCGCGTCGCTTTGTGATCACGAGGTCCTGGGTTGAAATCCTAGGTCGGACAAGTGTCGTTTTTCTAACGAAAACTTCCCAGTACGAGTCCGGAGTCTGGAATTGTGCCCGGTATATGGCAATAAGCTCGCCGCCTATTACATGGGACCTAATATCGTCGACGAAACGTGGGTGTACTCAGTACACCTCTGCCACCCCGCTTGGGGAATATAGGCGTGACGGTGTAACGCTAACCCTGGTTTGTGCAAGTGGACTTTAGTAAGCGACTATAAGTAACTAACCATTATTAATTTTTCATATCGGCAATAATCTTTTTTTACAATAGTCGGTGAATGCTGGTAAAACCAAATATAGCAACATATTTAAATGTTCAAGAAAAATAATGGATTTGATGCAAAAAATATGTGCAAGTGATTTGGAAAAAATATATGTGTTACGTGACTTACTGAAAAGTTCGGTTAAGTAGTGCATTACATATATTAGTTACAGTAAGGCCTCGGACACGATGTCAGCGGGAGCGGTACCGCTGTACCCGGTCTCGAAGCCACCGGGCAGACCGCACGGCGCTAGAGCGGCGTAGTGTTGTGTTCCGAGAAATTAGTATATTTGTTCTATCAAAAATCATTGTAATAATTTGCTCCAAACGTCGGCATGCATTTTAAAACTTCGCTCGTTAAAAAGCAAAAAATAATACTACATCTCGACACTCCGTCAATGCAGACGCGCGGGCATCGCTAGATTGGTACGCACCGCTCGTACGCCACTCGCCGCCCGCTCCCCGCGCCGCCGCCTTCGAGGCCAGAGGGCCTAGACAAGTTGCAAGCGTTTTGTTTCTATTCACTTGTCGCAATCGATAGCGCATTGTTTTGACCACGTGACTTTTCGTTGCAAAATTTCATTACCATACATTTTTTCGCTTTCTATTAGTGTTAACGACTGTAGATTGTCAACTTGGCTATAGGCGCAGTTCCATATAAATGTATGCATTGAAACGCGCCGCTACACGCGCCGCCGCCGCCACCGTCTCGCTCCCGCTGACTTCGTGTCTGAGGCCTAAGGCATAGACGATCGGCTTGCGAATTCGAGTTTTCAATGACAATATATATGAAATAATTAAAAAAAATATTAAAATTGACACGTAACACGGTAACTTTCAATTATAAATACTGTTTGTTTAAATAAATAAGTAAATAAAATATTATTTTATAAGTAATAGTTATTCCGCCCGATTGACGAGACGCCTAGTTCTAGTGGTTAAAGACGAGGCCGTTCCACTCAGCGAATTAAGTAGCCGCAGGTTCGATCGTTTAATCATATCTTCGTGTGATCCGCAATTATATATTTGGTCCGCGCATTTGTGTACATGCATTTCAAATTCATTAACGCACCTTAAATACAGGAATAAATTTTAGTATGGGGTCACGTTTCTCAAAAAGTAAGAAAAAAAGTTGCTCAGTAAAGTTTGAACAATGTAAAAAACGTTATCTTCCGAACTAGGATCTAATATACTTGACGATATGATCAAGATTTTACTTAAATAATCTCACATCTCATGAGCCCTTGAAACGAATTCGATAGCCGCACGCACGTCTACACCGAGCCTATAATAACCAAAATAACAAATATTTCGTTAACTTAGGTTATTTATTTATTACTTTGTAAGCAACAAATTTATTCAATAATTTATTAAGTAACATCATTTATAATAATTAAATTGTAAAATAATTATAATTATTTTTATTATTGTATAAGATGATCGCATGTTTTTGTTTATTTCATAGCATTTTTTAAACAAACGTGTGTTGTTAAATAATGTTGTTTTATTGAAATAATAAATCACCCTACAGTATAGAGCCGTTACTATCTTACTGCTGGGAAAAGGCCTTCTCGCATACCCAATTTACACACTGCTCACTTCCGCGTGAAGTGAGGGAAGGTAAGGCGTATAAACACGCCACTTACGCTCCACTTCCCTTCGCACTCTATCACTCCATGTTCGACCGACCCATTCCCTGGGTCAAAAAGGTCAATTATCTAGGGGTCACCCTAGACAATACCATGTCCTCCGGCCCGCACAGCAAGCGAGTCCGTCACCGAGCATCCTTCGTGCTCGGCCGTCTCCATCCGCTAATCTGCAAGTGGAGTAAAATGTCCATTAGAAATAAGGTGATACTGTACCCCGTGGTTCGTACGTAATGTCGACCTCCACTCCGATCTCGATCTCGAATCTATTCGCGCCTATATTAAAAAGGCGACAACTAGACACTTCGCGAACGGGTCTTCCCATGCGAATCCGCTAATCTTAGCCGCTACCGACTGCGAACTCATCCCCGGCCGCCGCTACCGCCAGCCGCGACATGTTCTCACCGATCCCTCCGATGCTCTGACATCGCTTCTTTCCGCTCCGGATACGGGCGTCGACGACTAAGTCGTAGATCCCCTGCCCCCGTAGCGACTGTCCAAACTCGAGGCGCCCGTTAGTATGTCGCCCCCTTGCCCTTCTGGCTCGAGCGTAGTGGTTGCACGCTCTGAAGTCCGCCGCTGCCGCCGACTGCGACACATTCTCACCGATCCCCCCGATGCTCTGACATCGCTTCTTCCGCTCCGAAAACGGACGTCCACGACTAAGTCGTATATCCCCTCCCCCCGTAGCGACTGTCCCAACTCGAGGCGCCCTCGAGTATGTCGCCCCTTGCCCTTCTGGCTCGAGCGTAGTGGTTCCACGTTCGCCCTTAAGTCCGGTGAAGCTGTAAAGGCCTCACGGCCAACAGCGTATATCACTCAAACACACACACACACACACACAGCCCGGCAAACCTCGCAATCTCCCCGCGAGCTACCGCCCTATCAGTCTCCTCAACTCCCTGGCCAAGATATACGAGCGCCTACTTCTGGCGAGGCTCAAAGACTTCGTAACGTCCAGGGGTATCCTTATCGACGAGCAGTTCGGCTTTCGAGCCAAACACTCTTGCGTCTACCAAGTGCACCGCATCACGGAGCACATCCTCTCCGGTCTCAATAGACCCAAACCCATCTACACGGGCGCCCTCTTCCTAGATGTCGCGAAGGCATTTGACAAAGTCTGGCACAACGGCTTGATCTACAAGGTCTACCAATTGGGTGTGCCGGACAGACTCGTGCTCATCTTACGAGACTTCTTGTCGAATCGCGCCTTCCGTTATCGCGTCGAAATGACGCGCTCCACTTCCCACTCCATCAGTGCTGGAGTCCCACAGGGCTCAGTTCTCTCTCCGCTCCTGTTTAGCCTTTACACGAACGACATTCCTCGTTCGAGTAAGGCGCATCTAGCCCTATTCGCGGATGATACCGCTCTCTACGTCTCGCATAGGAATAAGGGTTTCATTACCAGAAACCTTCAGGCATCCGCCAATTCCCTAGGGAATTGGTTTAGGAAGTAGCGTATTGAGGTGAACCCGGACAAGAGCGCTGCGGTGTTCTTCTCCAGAGGTGCCACCCCGCGCCACTCCCTGCGCCGCCCTAGAAGTAATCTCGGCCAAGTGACCATGTTCGACCGACCCATTCCCTGGGTCAAAGAGGTCAAATATCTAGGGGTCACCCTAAACAGTACCATGTCCTTCGGCCCGCACATCAAGCGGGTCCGTCACCGAGCATCATTTGTGCTCGGTCGTCTCCATTCGTTAATCTGCAAGCGGAGTAAAATGTCCCTTAGAAATAAGGTGACACTTTACAAAACTTGCGTTCGACCCATCATGACTTATGCGTGTGTTGTGTTCGGGCATTCGGCCCCCTCTCACATCGATAAACTCCAAGTGGTTCAAAACCGCTTCCTCCGTAAAGCCGTAGGAGCCCCCTGGTTCGTACGGAACGTCGACGAACCTATTCGCGCCTTTATTAAAAAGGCGTCAACACGTCACTTCGCGAACGCATCTACCCATGCGAATCCGTTAATCGTAGCCACCGCCGACTACGATCTCCCCCCCGACCCCTGCCGCCACCGCCGGCCGCGACATGCTCTCACCGACCCCCCCGATGCTTTGTCATCCCTTCTTTCCGCTCAGAATACGGGCGACGACGACGACGTAGTAGTAGATCCCCTCCCATAGCCGGCGGTTGACCGGTGCACTTAGTAGTGCACCCGTCCCCCTACAGCGACTGTCCCAACCGAGGGCGCCCTCGAGTATGTCGCCTCTTGCCCTTCTGGCTGGCTAGAGCGTAGTGGTTGCACGCTTTAAGTCCGGTGAAGCTGTAAAGGCCTCGCGGCCAACAGCGTACATCATTCACACACACACACACACTGCCGGGCGCTCCCTTTGTTGGCGGTTTTTTGAGCGGGAGTTAAAAGACTGACAGGCCACCACTACTCAGTGTGGCTGGCTTAAAAAACTTTTTGCAATGATGGGGACAAATTAATATTGGAAAAAAACTTTTTTATTTTAGCCTATTCTGTATCCCACTGCTGGGCAAAGGCCTCCCCTTTACGTTCCCACACAAATCGATCCTGGGCCTGTAATATCCATGTCTTTCCCGCATAAGTGTCGGAAAAAACTTGTGATATAAAGTGATATAAAAATATGCAGTGAGAGCCTAGTGGTTAGAAAACGTTCTGCAAAGTCAGAGGTCTCGGGTGCAAACCCAGGCACGCACCTTTGTCTTTACGAAAGCTTGTGCGTATTAATAAATTAACTATCACTTGCTGAAACGGACGAAAAACATCGGGAGAAATCCTGCATGCCTGAGAGTTTCTCGAAGGTGTGTGAAGTTCGCCAACCCGCACTGGGCCAGCGTGGTGAACTATGGCCTAAACCCTCTCAGTTTAAGAGGAGGCCCGTGCCCAACTGTGGGACAGTTATTTAATAGGGCTAATATTATTATATTATTTTTATCTATCTATCTATCTATAACCTCACGCCAGATCCCTTGCGGGGTCGGCAGAGAGTACAGAGTTCCAACAGGTTCTTTCCTTACATACCTCTCTGGCTTCCTCGACTCTCATAGTTCGTCTCATACACGCTCGCCGGTTACGGAGACTCTTGACTTTTCCATCAGATAAAACTCGGTTTATTTGGTCGTGGTAAGATAGTCTAGGTCTTCCCCGGTACCTGCATCCTTCCACTTTCACATTGTATATCTGTTTTGTCATTCTTTCCTCTGGCATTCTTTCTATATGCCCGAACCAACGGAGCATGCCCTTTCTCATCTTTACACCGATACTATCTTTCATACCTACTCGCTGTCTTACTACGCTGTTGCTAATGCGGTCGGTCAGCTTCACTCCGCACATCTTCCGCAGAGCTCGCATTTCTACCGCATTTATCCTACTTTCATTCTCCTTCTTACATACCCAGCTCTCGCTACCATATAACAGCGTTGGGACAAGAACTCCGTTATGTATGGCCAGCTGCACCTTATGGCTTAAGTGCCGGCTTCCGAGTAGCTTTCCCATCGCACCATTCACTCTGTTCCCTGCACTCACTCTTCTCTCTATGTCAGCGGTGTATTTCCCATCCTTACTGAAGGCGCATCCAAGATATACAAACTCATTCACTTGCTCCAGCACATCGTTACCAACCATAATCCTTACATTCGTTCTGGTTTCTTCCCTTTCAAAAACCATAATCTTCGTTTTCTTCACATTCAAGTGTAAGCCATTGATCATGCAGTCGTCTTTCATAACTGTGACTAGTGTTTGCAGATCAGTGACTGTTGGCGCTATTAAAACCGCGTCATCTGCATAAAGTAGATGGTTTACCACTAAGTCACCCATTTGTACACCTTCATTCATCGCTTTCAGTCTTTGAAGACTTTTGTCCAGATATATTATAAACAGTCTAGCGGACAACACGCAACCCTGCTTGACGCCGATTTTAACGTCAAACCAGGGTGACCTGTTACCACCCACCCGTACGCATGCCTTGCAGTCCACATAAGTGGACTGGACGGCTCGCAACAGAGTGCCATCTATATCATACTCTGGCAAAATGTCCCAAAGTCTCTTTCGCACAACTCTGTCAAATGCCTTCTCCAGATCTACAAAACCGCAGAAAACCTTCCGGCCCACTGCCAGATGCTTCTCTACGATGTTGCGGAGTGAGAAGACTTGATCCGAACATCCTCTTCCAGACCTGAAACCCCCTTGTGCCTCGCACAACATTCCATCGGACTTCACGCGCATTCTCCGTTCAATAATTTTACCGTACACCTTGGCTGCCAAGCTGATCAAACTGATGGTTTTGTAATTGGCGCAGTCATATTGTGAACCCTTGCCTTTATACAAGGGTACTATGACTGCGCGGCGCCAATCTGTAGGGACTCCACCGGTCCTCCAGCAAAGGTTTGCAAGGGCCCGGAAAGCGTCCCGGACGCATGTGTCACCATATTTGATCATCTCGGCAGATATGTCTACTCCCGCAGCTTTACCGTTTTTCATACTTCCTATCGCCCATTCAACTTCTTCCATAGTGATGTCCTCCGTTGATTCTGGTGCCGCAATCTCGTCTTTAGGCACGTCTGCGGCATCAGCATCCGGGTCATCTCCATACATTTGTCCAAAATATTCACTCCACCGGTTTAGCACAGCTTGTGTGTCTGCAAGAATGTCACCATCTTTAGATTTTATCCTTTCCATTCTGGAGCCTGACGAATCACCTCGAGCCTTTCTGACCTTGCTCCAAAAGAGTTTGGTGTTGTTCTCGAAGTTCTTCGCCAGCCTCTCCTCCTCAATCATACTGGCTCTTTCACGCTTTTCTTTCACTAAAGTTTTAGTGGCATTCTTGCATTGTCGGTATATTTCTTTCCTCATCTCTGTCATACTGGCATTCAGGTTCAAAGAAAATACATAGTCCTGCCACGCTTTCTTCTTACTTTCTACGGAGCTTTGCAACTCCGCATCCCACCATGCATCACCTTTTGCTGTAATATGCTTCTTTGAGCAACCACATACTTCTTTCGCGGATTCCACCAAACTCTCTTTCAAGCTATTCCAGCATTCATCTACATTTGAGTCCGAAGAGCCTGCTATCAAAAGCTTGTCCCGGACTCTGTCTTCATACATTCTCCTCACGCTCTCATCTTGCAACTTTTCAACCTTTATTCTTTCAAGGTCTCCGAAGGGGATACGCTCTCGCCAGCGCCTCCACTTCCTGAACAGACCACTAAACCGCGCAACTACGAGATAGTGGTCTGATTCCAGAGTGGGGCCTCTATACGCACGCGTATCTTGTAGTTTGCTTCGGAGACGGTTATCAACCAGGATCAGATCTATCATGCTTTTTTGTTCATTCCTTCTCCACGTATACATGTGTATGTCCTTGTGCTGGAATATCGTATTAGACACAAGAAGACCCCTTTCCAAACAAACATCTACAATGAGCTTACCTGCATCGTTCACTCTCTTATCACCATAAGGACCCAGAGCAGCGTCGCAAGTTTGCCGCCTGGTTCCTACCCATCCGTTCAGATCGCCACACAGAATCACCTTTTCGTTAGCCTCAGCCAAATCCAGAACTTCCCTGACATTATCCCAAAACTTCTCAAGGTCCTGGGGTGTCGACGAGCTTACGGGAGCATATGCTGCGACCAAAAATACTCTAGTGACACCCAGTTTTAAACGGACCCAGAGAAGTCTCGCATCGCACAGGCTATAATCTCTTACTCCAGAGGCCAGGCGACGGGACAGCAAGATACCCACCCCCATGCTGGCACGACTGCTCTGCGGTACCCCAGACCACAGAGCCATCGTTCCATCAGGAAGATCACAGGTTTCACTGCCCCTCCGCTTAGTCTCTGTTACACACAGAGCATCCAGGCGTCTCTCTTTCATCACATCAATCACCTCATGCATCTTATCTTCCATACCACCTCTTAAATTCCAAGTGCCTATTCGGCACTCTGCACCCCACGACTCGCCAGTTCGGGCCCGGCGTGATGGGTGGCGGCCCCCATCGCCGCTTCCACCTATATTCGTACCGACGGGGGCGGGCCGGTACGCGTCGCCTCGGGGGGACGCCCTAGCCCGCACTGCGGATCGTCTTCGGTCCAAGATTGCAGCCATAATGACTGGCAGGGGTCGCGACGAGCACGCTCTTGGACAGACCCCCATTATTTTTATATAAAACTTAATAAATATATTATACGAGTATATTCCATTTTCATTGATATGGTAACTCAAGAACTTCAGTGTGCGTATCATCTCTACCCTGATGACTTGCAATTATACTTGCAAGACAGTGTTGATCGAATCCCTGGTATTATCTGCAAAGTAAAACAGGATCTTTGTGCAACCGAAAATTGGTCCGAAAGGTTCGGTCTCCCGGTGCCTACATCCTTCCACTTTCGCCTTGTATATCTGTTTTGTCATTCTTTCTTCTGAAATTATTTCTATATGCCCGAACCAACGAAGCATACCCTTTCTCATCTCACTTAAAATATCAAGGAATACAAAGGTGTAGCGACTTTGGTTCCCTTGGACGATTTGGCGCAGTAGTTAAGGGTTTAACCCGCTTAGCCTACTGGATTGAATAGTTGCGGGTTCGATTCCCGCACGGGACAAATTTGTGATCCTCATTTATTTGTTTCAGTATGAGTATTTGTGTATGTGAATGTTCATGCTTGTAAACACCCACGACACCGGAATAAATGTTAGTGTGGCTACGTTTTTTACAAAGAAATATTTTTCTGTCCACCCCACAAATGCTGTGGTGAACGTATATTACCTAGGTTTTGTTTTATCATATCTTCGAATGGTTTCCAGTAATGCTTACATCCACACATGGAATGTTTACAAAACAATGCCGACCTGTTATCGATCAGTTCAACACTAGACTTAGACCTAATTATACGTTACGATTAAAAAGTGAAAGAAGACTTCCATTCATAACAGTAAGGATTTTTATATTTATAACTTTTTTAGGTATCATGATAACTAAAACTATGATAATGTTCTAAAATAATAACTGACTGACGAAATACAAAAAAGTAAGTCGGTAGACAGTGATAGTCTCGTGGTTAGACCGTTGGACTACAAAGTCAGAGGTCTCGGGATTACTCCCAGGCACGGACCTCTGCCTTTTCGAAAGCATGTGCGTATTAAAAAGAATCTATCACTTGTTTTAACGGTGAAGGAAAACATCGTGAGGAAAGCTGCATGCCCAAGACTTTCTCGAAGGTGTGTAAAGTACGCCAACTCGCACTGGGCCAGCGTGGTGGACTATGGCCTAAACCCTCTCAATTTGAGAGGAGGCCCGTGCCCAACATTGGGACAGTTTTTTAACAGGGCTAATATTATTTTTAAAATATTAAGTCGGTAGACTAAGGCGGACATGGCGAGTCGAACTAAACACATTTTTGAGAGTCTGGTCTCATATACCAAGGAACAGAGAGGAGTGAATAAGTGGAGGGAGGCCTCTACCCAGCAGTGGGACAATAATGGCTCTTAATCTATCTATATCATCACGCCAGATCCCTTGTGGGATATGCAGAGGGTACAGCGACAATGACTCATAATAATTAATATAATATTAATTATTTAGATTATTATTGTGGGTATACCACACTCTGCCTACCTACATATACAAACATATTACAATACATACATATACAAACTCATTCACTTGCTCCAGCACATCGTTACCAACCACAATCCTTGCATTCATTCTGGTTTCATCCCGTTCAAAAACCATAATCTTGGTATTTATATATATGACATTAAACAAATTTTTGTCGATTTTAGTTTCTTAATGTGATGTTTAGCATGGGTTTACAAGTATATTATTAGTGTATAAATTACAATATTGTCTACACATTAAGTGTTAGAAATAACATGAACTTTATATATATATATATATATATATATATATATATATATATATATATATATATATATATATATATATATATATATATATTCCCCAAGCGGGGGTGGAAGAGGTGTACTGAGTACACCCAAGTTTCGCCGACGATGTTAGACGAGCCTATTGCCATATACCGGGCACAATTACAGACTCCAGACTCGTACAGGGAAGTTTTCGTTAGAAAAACTACATTTGTCCGACCTAGGATTTGAACCCAGGACCTCGCACAAAGCGATGCTCTTTGCGCCTAGACCAACGAGTCAGTCTTTCAACTGTATATGTATATGAACTTATATATTATATTAGATCATACTTCATTGCGCGGGCTCAGTGTGGATTAGTAGAGGCAGGTTAGTGGCCACCGGCTATTAGGCTCCCAACTTGGCTTAACGACTACCAAATTAAGCGATAACCCATTTTTTTCCAAAAAAATATTTTCACTTTTTCATAGAGTACGAATGTTTATAATACTGTTTCCACTTGCAGAATGGTCAACCCAAGATGAAAACACTATTTCTCATAACATTACCAACAGTTATTCTTGCCGATATCAAAATAGAAGTTAAATCAGAAAACCAATCAGAACGCACAATAAACTACTACGGAAGCAATTTAGACCTTATCTCCGACACAGAAAGAACCACTTTCAACCTCACAGACGAAAACTTGAAGAAATGCGTCGAAAATTACTTCGGATCGAGACCTGACGATGTATTCTTGAATAATCCGACACCGTGGGGCGATTTGTATACTACACACAATTGGAAACCTGTAACGAGGTCATTAATACCTCACCACGCGAGAATCGTGTCCTTCTCCTCGACCCCTATGCTAGTTCTTACTCAAATTTTTAACAACACCAGTTGGCAAAAAGCTAAATTTAAAACAGCTATGAGACGAATAGTTAATAATACTATAACATCAACTTGGGATACCAGAATACCTCTAACTGTTGATGAAGACGTACAATACAGGTTCAATATGACTGCAGCGTCTTTTAAAGGGAGATTGTTAGCTACCTATGCTTCGAAATGGGGGAAAAGTGTTTCGATATCGGAAAATGTTGTAGCTGGTTCTAAAACTCCAGTTTACGTGACTTTAGAGCCAAAGCAGACGATCGTAGCAGATTTGGTAGCGTTGAAAGATGTAATTAGGGTTAAAGTTGATTATATAGCCACTGTATTTGGGTCTACGGTTGCGAATTACGGTGATCAATTTAATGGTCATCATTTTTGGGCGATCGACATCAATTTGGTGATGGAAGCGGCTGGAAAGAAGTTGTCTTTTGTTTCATCTGAAGTGATCGATTTGAATTATTTTACAGATGCTAAAGTGATTGTAAGAGATTTTTTTACACGGGACGTTTTGGATACTCTTAATTTTAAAATATATAGAGCGTAATTTTGTGGTTTTATTTGTTTACCTGAGTTTGTGAATTATCTTTTTATTGTCTGGTAAAATAACGGTAACTGCTTTTGGGTGTCATGAAACGCTACTTATTTCATACCCACTTTATATTTTCTCGATTCGCGCGGAATGCGAGGGCAGGGGTGTCGTATAAAGTAGGTACAGTCGTACAAAGATCTTTTCAGAACAAAAAAAATCAAAATCAGAACTAACGCTGTCAACAAGTGAAATGTCATTTCGTGACAGTCGCAGAGTTCCCGTTTGCTATGAAATTTACTTAACTTATTTTTTTTGATTAGTAACCGTGCGGACCGACCTGTTGAAATATCTCCTTGGAAGTAGAAAATTTTTACTAATTTTATACCAAAGTCATGTCATCCATGAGCCAAAAGATCCTTATCGCACAGCACTTGAGTGTGCTGTCATCCAAATTCAAATTCAAATTCATTTATTATTGTGTATCATAGGTTACATAGGTTGGTATAAGTGTTACATTAGTTCTCTATGATCAGCCTATACGGCGTACAATATTGCATATATTTCTGAGTGAATTAAAAAAATACCAAAAAAATATATATTGTATTCTATTTTATACATCAATGTCATCATCAGAAAAATAATAATATTATAAAATGTCAAATAAATTATAAATATACCTATGCAAAAAAATTACAATATTTGATCTTTAATATAGCATAATAAAATATAATCAATAAAATAAAAAAAAGTCAGAGCATAACAAAATAAACAAACGAAACATGCAAAAAGTGTTATAAAATAAATTGAACCATTTCAGAGTCAACTAACTGCATTTATAACATGTCCTTCATATATTCTTCTACGGAGTAATAGCACTTTTCTAGTAGAAAGTCATGGAACTTCCTCTTGAACACTGGCAAATCATTTTCTTTTCGTAAACCAACCTCTTCTTCTTCTTACACTAATTATAAGTATATTTTGCCAGTGTCCAGTGAGATATATAATCGAGTTTGTTTAAATTAATTCCACTCCCCGATGAATTTGATGACAACGTTGATAATGAAATTGCTGACGTAGGTACCCCACCCTGGATAGTAAAGCGATGGATACTTTACATACCAATTGCGACGGCCGTTTTGAGGGAAGTCGAAAAGCCACGTTTTATCACTTTGTTACATTTACCTTTACTCACGCATACATAAGAATACATAATGGTTAATATTGCACCAACATTCCACATTATTATTCGTAATAACAATAGTTTTGGAAATTAATACAAATTGACGACATCACTCTTCGACTTCCTGCGAAAACTTCAATCTCCCTTCAAAAGCCTGGTTTCCTACGATTTGTTATGGAAAAAGTTAGAAAAGGTGCAATTACCAACCGAACTTATAAACATTTTTAAATACTGGTATGGAAACCAGGTCAACAAAGTACGATGGGCTGGGACCTTGTCTCTTTCGTATGGACTGGAGTGCGGTGTGAGGCAGGGGGGGCTAAGTTCGCCACTGCTCTTCAACCTGTACGTGAACGAACTTTTCGAGGGGCTCAGCAGCACCAGAGTCGGCTGTTTTGTGGATGGTATATGCATGAATAACATTAGCTACGCAGACGACATGGTGTTGCTGAGTGCGTCGGTCTGCGGTCTCAGAAGGCTAGTTTTACAGTGCGAGCGGTATGCTGCTACACATGGTCTCATCTACAATAGTAGTAAATCAGAAGTCATGGTCTTTCAGGCCGGGGGTAAGAGTCCTAAAAAAATTCCGCCTAAAGCACTCAATGGGACTCCATTGAAAAGGGTGTATAAGGCCAAATATCTGGGTCATCTGCTGACTCCCGGACTAAAAGACGATGACGACATTGAACGAGAACGGAGGGCGCTGTCAATAAGAGCTAATATGCTGGCACGCAGGTTCGCACGTTGCTCACTCAAGGTTAAAATTACACTCTTCCGAGCGTACTGTACAAGCTTCTACACTTGCAGCCTGTGGGCTAGATTTACTCGACAATCATACAGCGCCCTCAGAGTTCAGTACAATAATGCGTTCAGAGTACTAGTTGGACTGCCCCGATTCTATAGCGCGTCAGGGATGTTCGCAGACGCCAATGTAGATTGATTCTACACCACAATGCGGAAGAGGTGTGCATCTCTGGTGCGCAGGGCGTGGAGCAGCTCAAACAGCCTGCTGAATATGATTTCCAGCAGGCTGGACTGTCTTTATGTGAATCACTGCTGCGCCATCTCGCACGAGATGGCGCAGTATTGAATCGAATATTTTGTACGACGGAATACTAACATAGGTTAAGTTTTACTAACATGATGAGTCCTGGTCACTCGAATAAAGAAATTATATTATTATATATGTATCTCACTGAGATTCACGGGCTTTACCCGGACCTTTGAAAGGCTTGCATGGGAACATGGGTCCAACACGTAGAGGCCCTTTGCGAGAAGTTAATGTTATGTAAGCCACCTGCTGAGATCACTTGCTGAAAATGAAGAAACATAATCAGCGAACTGACCCCGGCAGGTGCAAGGACTATTGTAAATTATGGAAAGAAAACAAGGGCTATGCAAATGAGGTTTGATGGACAAAAACTGGACTATTTCAAAGGGGACGGACACCGGCCATAATTAGTGATACCTAATTACCCGTGGCCGGCGGTGACTCGCCGCTTACTAGATGGGCCCTCAAACGGTCGTCCTAGGACAACTGAGGGCAACACCGGTGTGAGCGGGTCAGGGGTGTAGAGAGGTGTGCTGCGCTTTCTCCGAAGTTACTCGCGGCGTTATGCCCTTTAACACTTCCACCCCTGGAGTACATCGATGTAGGAACGCATTATCTTCCTACGTCGATATAGCTCTCACGGCTCCTCTCTGGACGGCCAATTAAGGCTAGCCAGAGCCGAGAGTCCTGCGGGCACCCTTCGGTTTCCACTCGACCGACGAAGACACGCCGAGTTGGGGGCCCTGACCGACTCTCTGAAGCACTCGGGTCCGTGGTGTCGTTACTCACCAACAGCTCGCCACAAGCTGCCCTGCGGGCCCACAAGCTGCCCTGCGGGCCCACAAGCTTCCCTGCGGGCCCAAAAGCTGCCCTGCGGGATGTTTTGTATTTAAATACAATTTCTTATAAAATATATATAAAAATACAAAAAACAAATATTCTTATATATATTGTATAAAAAAGTGCTCCACCGACAGCAAGGTCTACGACCCAAGCTACCGGTGGTCAGGGCTCCAAAGAGAGGAACCTCCCCACAATGCGTGCCGTGTACAACATTACTGCCTTCTGTATCAGGCCCTTCACCCAACTGCCTAGCGAGAGCTTCTCAAGATGTTTATCGAAGCTCTTCGCTATAAGGCCGTTGACTGAAACGACCATCGGAATAATGATAGTTGAATCAACATTCCACATGGCGGTAACCTCATGGGCCAGGTCCAAATATTTAGATAATTTTTCTTTTTCGGCCTTCACAAGGTTCTCATCATGCGGAATGGTGACATCAACAAGCATTACACGACGCATCGATCGATCTATTATCACGATATCAGGCTTATTGGCTACAATAGTCCTGTCCGTGATAATAGATCGATCCCAGTAGAGCGTGATATGACCACTTTCGAGAACTGGAAGAGGCTGGTACTGGTAGTACGGTACTTCAGAATCCAGAAGGCCATATTTAAGAGCAAGTTGCTGATGGATAATCTTAGCCACTTGGTTGTGTCTGTGCAAGTACTCTCCATTAGCAAGACGAGAACAACCGGAAACTACATGTCTAATAGACTCACCGGGACGGTGGCATGCCCGACAAATGTCAACCGTGCCGTCCTTTAGGATGTGCTTCCAGTAGTTGTTCGTCATGATAATTTCGTCCATAATTGCAAATACAAACCCTTCAGTTTCCCTAAAAAGGTTGCTGAAGCGTAGCCAAGTCACGGAAACGAGCTGGTCCACATCAGGCCCTGTAAGAGCCCGATAGAACAGTCCGTGTAGCTCCTTGCCCTTCCATATGGCTGTGCGGTCCGAAGTACTTAATACCTGGGGCCTTCGCCAGTTCCCGTTTGCCAAGGAAAGCGGAGTTAGGCCTCTATCGATTGCGGCAACATCTCGATACATCACCACGGATACACTCAAAAAGTACTGTCTGAGATTGCACACCTCGCGGTTGTGTAGTGTCTTAGCGTTTAAAAACCCACGACCACCGCATTATTATTATTATTATTAAAGCAGCTGTTTGGAGAGAGGCAAAAGCCCGACGCGCAAAGTCCCTGGACTTTCAAATGTAAGCCCTGGTTTACATTGCATTAACTTTCTCCGTCAGTCTTGCAAGATCTTAGCAGTTTTGGGTAAGAATACATTTTTGGATAAAATCTTGATGGTTATAATCTAAAGAAATACCTACATAAAATACACAATACTCCGAGGATAACGCATCAAAAGAAAGAAATATGGTTTGAGGATATAATTTTGAAAGAAATAATTTGATGTGAGATTTCATAAACATATATGATAAAGGAAGCACAAAGATATCTATCACACAAAGTTCTACATTGGCAGTACGAATACAAAGTGAGTATGAACCGGCAATGAATGGCGGCAATCGTATAATATAAACTCTGCAAAAGATCCACAGGAAAACGCCTGCTATAAATTTAATACGACAATTATTGATGCAGTATTTGCTATAGTAATTTTACATAGGATGGGTAGTGACAGTTCTAATTGCTAAACGAAATTATATTAAAAGGCAATAAGAGGCATGACCCGTTTCTGTACTTATGGTCTTATGCCTTAACACCACTGAATTAAATATTAATTTCGTTTTGCAATTAGAACTATGACTACCCATCATATGTGAAAAATATTATAATTTATACTTAATCTGTGTAAGTCACCGATTTTCATGTGTAAGTATCATCATCACGTCACGTCTCTTGTGGGGTAGGTAGACAATAAAATTAATAGGCAAACTTAAAACAGTGATAGCTTGGTGTAGTAATAGAATGCCGACCCCTGCCGCCACCGCCGGCCGCGACATGTTCTCACCGACCCCCCCGATGCTTTGTCATCCCTTCTTTCCGCTCAGAATACGGGCGACGACGACGTAGTAGTAAATCCCCTCCCATAGCCGGCGGTTGACCGGTGCACATAGTAGTGCACCCGTCCCCCTACAGCGACTGTCCCAACCGAGGGCGCCTCTTCGAGGCGCCCTCGAGTATGTCGCCTCTTGCCCTTCTGGCTGGCTAGAGCGTAGTGGTTGCACGCTCGCCTGTTAGTCCGGTGAAGCTGTAAAGGCCTCGCGGCCAACAGCGTACATCATTCACACACACACAATAGAATGCTGGTCTTGCATTTAAGATGTTCAAGCTTCAAATCGTGTTTAGATTTTTCAGTATCCTCTTGCGGGGTAGGCAGAGAGTAGGTACAGAGTTCCGAGAGGTTCTTACGTACCTTACAAACTTCTCTAGCTTCCTCCACTCTCATAGTTCGTCTCATACACGCCCGCTGGTTACGGACTTTTGACATATCTTTCTATATCTTCACACCAGATCCCATACGGGGTAGGTAGAGAATACAGAGTTCCAACAGGTTCTTTCCTTACAGACCTCTTTGGCTTTCTCCACTCTCATAGTTCGTCACATACACGCTCGCTGGTTACGGACTCTTTTTTGACTTATCTAACTATCAATATTACCACGCAAGATCCCTTACGGGGTAGGCAGAGAGTACAGAGTTTCAACAGGTTCTTTCTGACATACCTCTCTGGCTTTCTCCACTATCATAGTTTGTCTCATACACGCTCGCTGGTTACTGAATCTTTAGACTTATCTATCTATATCATCACGCCAGATCGCTTGTAGGATAGGCAGAGTCTTATGTTTTAAGTAATTTACAATCCACCCCATAGTTACAATCCAGTGCAGCAAAGACTGAAGAACCGTAAAAGCTTTGTTAAGTGCGTCGAACCTAAGACCCATCAAAAGCGAGGTGATTTCTGGTAGGAAGAAGTATCCCTACCAAATCTCTTTGTTTCACCGGCTGAGAGTCTTCCTCCTGGACATAAATTGCCATGGCCGGTCTGTCAATATTTAAATAGGCTTTGGACTCCGGCCGGAGCAAGGAAAACATGTTTAGGAGATTCACACACAATACTAATTTGGGGTGTTCGTGCGGCGTAACTCAAATGATGTCCCACCTTATATCGTGCTCCGCATGCTCTAACACCTGTAAGCAGCAGGACTTGATAGTTGCCTCCGACAATGCATTCAATGTGGCCGCATTCTGGGCCGCTTCCATATAACTACAGCTTGTTTGCCGTCGAAAGAAAGAAATCTCATTTATTTTGAATAATAACACAAGTCCAATAACATATAAATAGGTACAAAAGCAGGTCCCCCACGCAGCTAAAAGTTGTAACTCGTTTTGTGTGCGAGTTACAGAAGGCCCTAAGTGACGAGCGAACATTGAGTCAAACCATTTTATAGTGGTATTTTAAAACAACTGTTTGATTTAACACATATTTATACATCTAACAATACTAATCAATGCTGTATTCCATTGTATTTATTGACGCTAAAAAATAATGTAATCTATGTACTTCATATTATGCTGAGTCATGTAATAAGGGGCGACGATGTTGCCATTATACAGGACACTAGAGATGTGTCGTATTTATTAGAACAGATCCAAAGAACAGGTATTTTACGAGAATAGGCGGCACCTAATCCAATTCTGATAATACCTAATCCACCTAATATTCATATTCAATAAAAACTATAAACTAATGTTTAGCCGTTTAGCGCGCTCACTCACACCTGTTCCCGCCCTTTGCTATCCCGTTTACGTGTAAGGGTGGAGGGAGCGAGACAGCGCTATACAACGCGTATTGATATAAAACAAATGTAAATATAATGAATTGAAATCTTTTAAATACGCCATCTTGCGAACGCTAAACTTTTGCGGAATATTTAATATCGCAAGACTTCAAACTTCATACATTCGTAAGTTAACAGTCCTAAGCCTGTAAAAAGTGTGAAGGGAAGATACCAATTAATCACTAATATATCATTAAATGATAAAAAAGAAAACAAGTATTATTTTATTCAACCAATTTCGTGCAGAAATATCTAATCTAATCAAAGAAAAAAAAAATAATTCCATTTTAAAACTTCCATTTTCTTAAAAGTGTTATTATGACTGTACCCGTTCTTAACTAACAAAACGATTTAACATTCAATTAATTCAAATATCGATAATTCGATATCAGGATTTGATAAAGAATAGGCGGATTGAGATCACTAAGTAACGGTATGTTAATGAGATCATTGAGATTAGGTGGATTAGGTGGAATAGGTATTTGGATTAGGTATTTATGCAGACTAGGAACAGGTGTACTTAGTACACCTGTTATTGAGGATTTTAGGAACAGGTGTACTTAGTACACCTGTTATTGAGGATTTTGATTCCAGACTGTTATTGAGGATTTTTAGATAATAAAACCACGCTTTGTATGACTTAGTATTCGAACCCCGGACCTCGTAATCGTCACCCCTATTACGCGCTATTAGACCAACGAGGCAGTTATGAGTTCGTCTGAAGATTATATTGCAATTTTTACATCATAATTTATTTTGTAGACAAACAAATTGAATAGGTAGTAAAAAAACCAGATGTAAGTTATTCAGAAATTTACGCTGACCCAATACGAAGGCTAAGTTAAAACACCATGCGGTTGACTGGTTACCTATCACAGGAAATGACCTCATTTCTTATAATGTACAACATACAATATAATTGAAATTTTTAACGCTATGCATAGGCTTTTTTTATTGTTTTCATGTTTCCCTCTTCTGGGGAAGGCAAAGGGATCTAGCACATACACCCTAGTCGTAAGTGGTATTCTTTATAGATACGATGAATTGATGAGAACGATGATAAAGAAATTGATGATTAGGAAGGTGGAGACCGTGGATGGTAAAGCGATGGATAATATACCAATTGCGATGGCCGTTTTGAGGGAATTCGAAAAGGCACGTTACATCACTTTGTTACAATTATGTTCACTCATGCACATATAAGAATAAATAATGGTTAATATTCCACCAACATTACACATTATTATTCTCAATAACACAAGTTTGGAAAATTAAAACATATTGACGATATAACTCTTCGACTTCTCGAAAATAACCTCCCTATGGATAGATATTTCTATTTATTACACATTTATATTAGTTTTTTTTAATATTTATTTTACTTAAAATTATAACAATACATAATATTCACATTAAACATAATATAAACATAATTAAAATATTACACAGAATATTTACACAAACAGTATACCTAATTTATAAAAAAGAGTTTTTTAGTGATATGTGGAGTTTTTATAGGAAGATGTGGAGTGGTCCCCTACAAGGTGGACCAATGACCTGGTAAAGGTCGCGGGTAACAGCTGGATGCGTAAAAAGCCGGTCGTCGCAGTCTTTGGGGAGGCCTTTGACTGCATGTAACAGGTGCCATATTCTCGTGTGCCCTAGGGCCCCGGAATGGACTAAGACGGCCCTAGGCGTAACTAGTTTTACGTTCACAGATGGATATTTTTTTACTTCGGGATAACCCTGCATAGGACTACCGCGAGGAAAGCTCGCGGGGCGTGTTGGAGTCCTATCGACTAAAAATCCTAGGGTGGCCGACATCAGCACTTTAGTGGGGATCCGGGATCTCCGTGTGGTACGTGAACTTGGTTCTGCTCTGGATGCCACGCTCCACCTGCGCCGACGCGGTGCTCACGGCGTCGTGGGCCACACGAGACGCCGTCGTCCTCCTCAGCATCGCTAATGACGGACGCTCAGGGTCCCCTCACGTCGTTCAAGGATCACAGATTGACTATAATATTTAATATTCCCTCTTTCCTTCTATTAATTTAGTAAAATGCATCTTTTTTTTCTTATTTCTTTCTCTGTAAATGAGGGAACCATGTAGCAATTCACATAAATAGTATAATTTGTATCATTAAACTTAGACGCACCTGATAGACCAGCCTACATCGTTCTCGTATGAAAATGTAAAAATACTATTTTAAAAGAGTAACCGTGCAGTTTCTTGCCCTTCTCCACAGGAATGACATTCCGAAGTGGTGGTAGAGTCTTTTTTACTATTCTGACGATTCATAAATACTGTAATGGTTTACATGAATAAAAAATATTCTGATTCTGATTCTGATTCTGACCTAGTAGAACGCTGCTTAACTTTGCTAAGGATACCACAGTGACGCACAGCTGCTAGCGCCACTCTGAGGAAGTAATGTTAGAAATTGCAATTGTATTCCCAAGTGGATAAGCTTCAATACTTACATTTTATTACTCATACCGTACAACTGTAGTTAATTATATCGGAAAAACCACGGACAGCCATGTTGGTTAAAGGTTCGTATTGAGAACAAGTGGTCCAGGTGGCACACCTTTGTACATCTATTTGGTCAAACATTAACAAGATATTAAGCCACATTGTAATAGGGCGCGAGGTTATAGCTATTGTAATTCCAGAATTCGGACAGCTATTGCGAATTTTGATGACAAAACCCTAATCACTTTGTCGGGTCTAGGATTTGAACGTAGGATCCTATGATCGCCAGTCGCATTAAGCTTAGTTTCCAGAACTACTCAAAAGATTAATCAAACATATCGTGAGCCTTATATTTTTGACTTAGACTAAAAGTAAAGACGATTACAGTAGGTACCTAACTCTATAAAATAATAATCACATTTGTTTAAAAACGTGGTGAATTTGTTCAAATTCACGTCCGCCAAAAAAACAACTGTAAAAATTATGAAGAAAAGAAATCTTAAAATATTTTCCTCGTTCTTGTAAAGTTGCCAAAATAGATTTAGCAGGTTAACATATAAGACCTTCGAATCTCACTATCTCACTATTATTTTCCAAATACGACTGCAATGCGAATTCTCAAGGGACTCTTCAAAATTGATAGAGTGGTTTTTGTATGATGCCCGAACAAACAGACAAATAGACAAAAACAAAGGCCTGGCTCTGTCCGGTAGAGCTATACATAATTCATACACACAAATAATTGTAATTTAGGACTACTTTTTTAAAAACAAGCTTTTATAGCAAAAACCCAACCAAGATATCTACCTTAGTTGAGGAGTTCCTATGGCTTTCTTCCGGCTCCATCATTAGACCTTGGACACCATCCGGGTCTAAAGTACCCGTCAAGTTAAATTCAACGAGCCCAAAAACTGCGGGGTTATATTGAGTAGATGGGTGGTTTCATTAGCCACCTTTCGGTTTTGTCATCAGACGCTGAACACTATCTGGTTGTATATTATATTTGGCAATACCAATTTGACGAGCCTAAACACGAGGAGGTTACGTTGTACAGTTCACATTTTCCTATGGCCACCTTCCGACTCCCATCATCAGACCAGCTCCACGGTACCATATTATTGCATTGTCACCGACTCTACATATATAGTGTGCCAAATTTAAGCTCAATCGGATACCCGCACGTGTTTTAAACATGGATCACAAGATTTGACTTGAAGACCTGGAAGACAGACAAATATACGAACTTTGCAAGTTAAATAAGTTTGTAAAAAAGCTATGGTACCAAATCTATGTCGGGCAAAATGGATTTTGTCTATCTACATTTTCGCAATAGTAGTCAACGGAGTCTGGAGTTGTGTCCTGGATAATGTCTCAGCAAATAGTATGATCCAAGGCCAAGGCAAGGCTCCAAGGCCCTAGTACATTGGAACAAACATTTTCGGCGATATATGTGCACATAGTACAGCTCTGCCACCCTCGCTTGGGGAATGTAGGTGTGCAATCCTTAATCATTTTACTTACAGTCGTACAAGGATTGTTTGGCCCGCGGTCAAAATAGGAACTAACGCTGTCATCAAGTGAAATGTCACTACATGGCAGTCGCAGAGTTGCCGTATGCTATAAAATGTACCCTAGTTCTTTTTTAATGAGAAAAAACGTGCCGACCCACCTGTTGAAATAACTCCTTGGAAGTAGGTAAATTTGACTAAATATGAACCCTGATTTCAAATGTCAATGTCTTCCAAAAGCTAAAAGATCCTCGTAGTATTGTAGTTTAGATACTACCCAATTATAGTTTTGTAATAATACCTACAGACAGATTAAAAATTATTTCTCAAAAGTACAATGGGTTTCCCGATTCGATCACATCCATTATAATTCATTATGAAAATTGTGTAATAATTTCTCATTTAAACGGTAAAACATTGTTTTTTAATGTTACATCATTATTTACCGACATCAGACTGGTATAAATAAATAGACTTACAATGCCCTACGAAATATCGCGAATAATTTTCACCACGCCATCTGTTGATAAACCTACCTAAAGGTGGTAAATTATCAGCGTCAAATCGGAACTAGTGCTGCCATCAAGTGAAATGTCACTACATGGCAGTCGCAGAATTGCCAATTGCTATGAAATTTACCCAAGTTCTTGTTTTGATTTTTAATCGTGCAAACCAACCTGTTAAATATCTCCTTGCAAGGAGGGAAATTTTACAAAATATTAAGCCTAATTTCACACCAACGCTCCTTTGTCAATATCATATGGGCTAAAAGATCCCTGTAGCATTATAAATATAATTTCATATTCTTACAAATTATTTTATACTTATTCTATCTGGACACCTTTGAAAGCGATGTGGAAGCGTAAACAGGTTTATGCTACATAATTTTTACTGAAAACTAGATAATGTTTACTGCGGAAGTAATATGAATTCGGACGCCTTAGTCTAGTGGTTATGACTTTAAGTAGCTACTTCACCTGGCTCGCGTGGTTGCAGGTTCGATCCACGTACAGGACAAATCTTTGTCTGACTAATAAAGATTTGTTTCCGTCTGGGTGATCGTGTGTGTGAGTTTCATGTTTGTAAGCGCACCCACGCCACAGGAACGTTCCTAGTGTTGGGCTATATATTAAAAACATAATTAAAAAACAAAATAATCTTGGTATGAATGGCTGTTATGAAAGGTTCACTATTTATTATATGGCGATTGACAGTCTATTAATTTAAACTAGTCTGTGCCGATACCCACGTAATACGCAACTTGAGGACATGGCTTATGTCATACCAGATAAGAACATGAGTATATAAGCCCGGTTATGAGTCCTTCATTCATTTCATAATTATCCTCTGGCTTATTAACAAGTAGCATCTAAGGGAACGTTGTGTTGAGTTTTTGGCGAAGTAAATTAAAAAGATATTACTGTGATCTTTTCGCTGAATTATTTTTGGTTGATTACTTTTGTGTAGTGTTTATATTATTTACGGAGTTCTTGTAAGTATATAATTCTAAATATACCTATATCGACATGCTACTTCCCTTGCGGGTAGGTAGAGATAACAGAGTTCTAACAGATTTGTTCCGTATAGACCTCTCAGGCTTCCTCCACTCTCATTGTTCGTCTCATACACGCTCGCCGGTTACGGAGACTCTTGACTTACCTCTCAGATAAGACACGTTCCATTTGGTCATGGTAAGATAGTCAAGGTCTGCCCCGGTACTTACATTCTTCTACTTTCGCAATGTATGCCGAATTTCAGCTCAATCGGATTCCCGCAAGTGCCTGAAAAATGGATCACAAGATTTGTACCGGAAAGACAGACAGACAGACATACGAAAAGTTAAATAAAAGCTTGTAAAAAGCGAATGATTTATTGATCTTGAGTTCGAATAGCAGAAAGCGTTATTGGGGTTTTCCTATCAGAGAAATCTTAATAGCAATCTGGAGTCTGTCCAGTATAATGCCTCGCTCCCTATTACATTGAGACTACATCTTCAGCGATATTGTGGGTGTATAGCGTACATACACTTCTGTCACCCAAGCTTGTGAAATGCATGCGTGAAGGTGTGTATATTCTAGTCAAAAAATTTAAACCCACATCTATATCCAACTAGAATAGGCAAATGCTACGATTCTGTCATACTTCTGATTTTTTGTTATTTTCAACGTCTATATTCAGTTACAGATTATTTTATTGTTACAGCTCGTTTTAAAGGGTCCCAAAAACACCTTCACCATGGCACGGATCAACATAATAATATCGATATCAAAGTACGAAGACGTAAACAGATATCAAACATCAGCAAGAAAGAAGAAATCTCAAAAATTTCGTTTCAAAACTTGAAAAACATCTGGATTTTGTTTTTTTAGAATGTTGAGATTACTAAAAAAATATAGAGAATTCTGCGATCGAGTTATCTACCATGACTCTAAATCACAGGACAAGAAGTGAATGAGTACACGATTTATTTCATTTTTGATGTCTTGAAAGATCAGAATTTGCATATGGCAAACGCCATCTTGTAAAATCTGTTTCCATTATGGCGGCAGTTGAATTATTGAAAATAGTAGGAAATGAAGATTGCACTTAAGACAAAAGGGAAAGAAAATTGGAGAAAGGAAAAAGGAAAAATGAAGAAAAGGAGAAGGAAAGGAGTTGCATCTATAACTCGTTAAGTAGCTACTTTTATTATTAATTTTATTTATATTTTAGCGTTTTTAATATCGTGAGGAAAACGTAATCTGCTATAAGATACGTTGTAAGTTTAACTAAACTAAAACGAAGGGGATACTTTTCTTTCCATTTAATATGAAAAGGCAAGGAAAGGTTTAAAACGTAATGTAGTATCAGTAGTGCTTATATATTACTGTAGGGGACTGTACAAAAGATATAGGGGCTTACCATATTTTCTAATAGTATTATTGTAATGTTACTTTTCCGTGAGAATGAAACGTGGATATAAGCATTTTATAACTTCGTCTCTTTCTTACAACAAAATAATATTACAGCAATATTGCTAAAGTTTGTGGTAACCTCCCCAAAAATAATATTCTTTCATTTTATTAGTCAGGTGTAACCGTTATTCGCAACTGATTTGTTTAAAGTTCCGTGGCTAGAACGAAACTTCATACAAAAACCTGGCAGGGTACCGCTCGATATCTTTAGCTACCTTCAACGGTAGCGAATATCTCTTACGTCTGAACAGCTCTTAATAATAAATATAAATTAAAATCATAGATCATGAAATAAAACAATTCTTCGGATGATATCGCGGTTTATTTGTGATTTGAAGTTCCATTATATATATATGCGTTGTTCTAGGGTCCATAGTTCTTTCGGAGACCACACCGCACGAGTCCACACTCAAAACGTCGAAATAGTAAAATCAAAAAATGAACTGGTGTAAAATCCGAGAAATAGTTTTATTTTGTTAGACTTCATATTAAGAAAAAAAAATATTACTTGCTTTAACGGTGAAGGAAAACATCGTGAGGAAACCTGCATGCCTAAGAGTTTCTCGAAGGTGTGTGAAGTTCGCCAACCCGCACTGGACCAGCGTGGTGGACTATGGCCTAAGCCCGCTCAGTTTAAGAGGAGGCCCGTGCCCCAACAGTGGGACAGTTTCTTAACAGGGCTAATATTATTATATTTAGAAATCAGGTTTTAAGGTTATTTCTTTCGAGTTTTTAAAAGAAATATGGCTAAACATACCTAGAGTAATTACATATCATAGAGTAATTAGACACAACGGTGTACCAATTACTCTATGTCTGAACTTTCAACAATCAAGATTTGCAAAATGATATTCCAGATTTCTAAGTTTCATAGACTTTTTGGCGACAACCTGAAAAGTGAAGTTGTGTATTTTTTTTATAAAATCTTATTTCTATAACGACGCTACAGTAAGGGGTAAACACTTAGTAGTTTAAAAGTGATTTTTAGAGTAAATAGTGATAAAATATGTAATTTATAATATTGCACATTAAAGATCTATGAGTTCATAGTCTTTACACTTTATTTTCATAAATTAAGTGTTTTAAGAGTACATAAAAACACATAATTTGAAAATGCTTAGTCATAAAACATAGCAACGAACAGAGAGGAGTCTCATAATGGAGGAAGGCCTTTGGTCAGCAGTGGGACAATAATGCCTCTTAATAATAATTATAAAAGTGTCGAATTAAGTGTTATTAAGAGTACTAAAGATCACTTAATTTATGGTAATAAATGCTAATAATCACTATTTACCCTAAAAATTACATCTGAGCTTTGCAAAGGGTTTACATCTTATTGCAGCTGACTGTACATACTTTAAAATTGTAAAATTATAACCCGGTATTAAAATTTTAGAAAATATGCACAGCAAACATTAAAAAATTATATAACCTAATTTAGGCCATAATTATCTGTTCATTCTCAGGAAAATTGTTATACTGAAAATGTAGAGATGATTATGGTAACAATGTAATAATTCATAATTGTTTAACGTTTGCTGTATACATCTTTATAAAATTGAATACTAGGACATAATTTTAAACTTTTCGAATGTATAGATCACAGAAATCGTATAATAAGACACTCGTCGTGTCGTGATGACGTGTGTTATTATTACGATTGCTGTGGTATAGATCTTCGTGCAGCCGACTGTACAGTTTGTGACATAAGTCAGTTAACATTCTCAATTTTTCAAATCGATAATACTCTTTATTGTGCACAAGTTGGTGAACATTTTCAAACCAAATACCTATAGCGACATATTAAAATATTATTTAGATCAAGAAATACAAAGGCTTGTATGCAAAACTAAAGCGTACAAGCGACTTGGAAAACTGAGAATGTATGGTTAGTATACTTATGTGGCTGGCCGTACAGTCGCCTATAATAAGATGTATTTATTCCATAACATAAAAATTATTTATACAATTTTTATACTCTATAGATTATTATAGCAAGTATATATAGTTTTTGATTACACATTTTTTAAATTTATGAGCGTAAAAATACATCTTAGTGTAGGCGGTACTGCATTACTACTATTTTGAGCAACTTAAATATAATTCTACTCCAATGAGGTGCGGTTTAAAGACGGCTAAGTACGGAGAGATTATCGTTCTCGTAACGTTATCGAGAAAGCGTGATGTCACGTACATATTTATTTAGTAAATGTGTAGTGTGGAAAATATAATATTTCAGCTTGATAGCGTTATACTAACGTGAATCTGCTCGTGCTGAGGCCTATAACTATAATATACCCGATAACACTGATTTCATAGTTATGCAATTAAAGCGCAGCGTTTTATAGCGCGCGCTTAAAGATGTATGGCTAACACATGCGTTTAAATGTCACACAGACTAGTTTGAAGATCAGAACAACTTTTAATCGTATGTAAAACAAAGTCTTTGTATAACAACATAAGATTATTTTTTTTATGTAAAGTTTGAGTAACAAGGGACCGCGTGATCGGTTTTTTGCCTACCGCTAAAAGGGTCAATGGTGCATTATTTTCAAGAATGAGTCTTTCTACTGAAATCTTCCAAAAATTGTTAAATCTTTTTGTACTAAACTGCCGTTAGTCTATCACTACTAATCCATTATTAGTTTGGAGGAGTAATGGTAGGCTGTTCTAGCAAATATCAGCATAAATTAATTTAATCTTTTATGGATTATTTAACGCATAAATCTCATTTTTGATAATAATGTACATTAAAACTTTTAGCATCAGGTCTGTAAATTAAATTATACATTTAAAAATAATCTTATGTCCTCGTACTAAAACTTTGTATCTGATACGTTGAAGATTTGCTCTGCTCTTCAAGCTGGTTTGTGTGAAGGGACTAATTGTCACTCCGTTAAAACATGCTATCTGTACAGGCTGCTATTAAAGATAGTGTATTCCTCAAGCACATGTCCCAAACTGCTTCGATATTGCTTACATTACGAGTACGCGATGTAATTCTAATATGTCAGTTCTATCGTTACACGTGTGTCGAATATTATTACTTCCACTGTAATCGATCGGCGAAAGAGTAAGGCGAAAAAACAATAAATCCATTAAGTTTGTTGTTTTCAATTGCGACGTCATATTTGTTTAGAACATTGGCCACATAAGAAAAACACAAACTAAGATCGAACGATAACAAATCGCGTGATGCCGAACGGCGCGTTTCAAACGCGTATCTATGAAATCAACACAAGTTTCGAGTATGTTGTTTAGAATTTGAACCGTAGCTTAATGGAGGATGAGTATTTATTTGCACATAGTAGTACGAATTTCATAGATTGAAGGATACCACGCTTACAGTTTTATATCAATATTGGACAAAAGTAAGTGCTCTTCTCATAAGCAATCAAAACCAGGACGAACATTATATTCTTTAGATGTCCTTGTTGTAAGGAAGACATGTAATCCCGTTCAAAATAGGGATTCGGAATTTTGAAGGCAGCATAAGCATACAAAATTGAGGACTTAATTTTACATATCTACTACTTTTTCGTTCGGAATTTTCTCAGCGGCGGCCTAAGACTGCAATCATTTTGAAGAATTACCTACTCAAATAACTCACTTATTTTTGTTAAAAATTTATATGAGACTATAAAGGGTGGATTTTGGACGGGGCTGTAGGGGCAGCAACGTAAACCGTTTAGCTACCAAAAAACTGCCCGAGGAGACTATCGTTAATTTTTTGAAACATTTTAAGCATGTACTGTCAGCAAGAAAATGGCCAATTCATACAAAAACATGTTTGACGCCAATCAATACTGTTTCTTATAAAGGTCAACAACCTTTATTAAATTAAGGTTACAGTACTAAAACAGTCAGCAATCCAAAAAACTGTTCCCATATATTTCGTGGGAAATTATGGTTGCTTCAATAACTTTCAACAACGTAAGAACTAAAATAAACAAACTGAAAACGTATTAGGTATGTATTTATAAAAATAAGAATTATACAATTTACAATTAACACAATTTTTTTCTAAATTTGAGGTGATGTTTGGCTCAGAATGTCAAAAGTCACAACTAACTACCGATCTACATTTTCCATTTCAGGAAATAAAATAATCGATGGAAATTCAAACCTTTTTTTATTCGTTGTTGTTTATTTAAGCTGATCAATGTTCTGATACATGCCTGATACGTTTTTAGTTGTTTCGTTTATTTTATACTTACATTGTTCAAGATCATCGAAGCCGCGACGGTTTCCTACGAAATGTAAACAATTTTTTTACGATTTCCGTCTTTTCTAGTAGTCCAACCTCAGTAGGGTAAGATAGAGGTTTTTGATACTTATAAGAAACAAGATTGATTGGAATCAAAAGCGTTTTTGTATAAATTGCCCGTTTCTTGCTGTGCGGATGCAGCTCAAAATGTCTCAAAAAGTTAACGACAGTCTCCTCGGACCGTTTTCCTGTAGCTACAATGGTTACGGTATCTGCCTTTACCGCCTCGTCCAACAAATCTATTCTGTATATGCGTGGTGATCGTAGATATATCTGATATTAGTGTTTATTACAGATAGTATAATAAACAGTGATATTGTGATAGTGAAGAGATAGGAATTTGTAAAGAAAATAACACTAACGCGTATACAACGTAACTGTTTAATGTTTCTTGAAAAAAGATAAGTAGAAATAAACAAAAATGTGTCAATCTCTTTCGACTTTAGATTCGAAATTAAACTTTAATGTAAATTTCAAATTATCATTGCAGATTGACACATTATTGCTTACGTCTTACTATGTTATATCCACGGGCAACAATCTTTTTAATACGGCCAGCGCACATTGAGACGAAACTGCTGAAATGTGGTCATAGGATTTTTTCGAATCCTGAATTTTTCTGATACTATGTCATGGAGCTTGACTTCCCCATTAACATTTCAAACCATTTTTTCATAAGTCTTTCACTTAGCGAGATAATGCCCCATATTCAATAATAATGTATGGAACGCTAATTATCATTCCTTTTTTCTACGAAGTTATAGTCAATCCAGTTTTGGCACTATACAGGTATCATTATACAAATATTCACCTTTCATATGATACCAAAGACACAATCCCACTTACAACATTTTCTGATAGATGTCATAGATGTTGGGTCTATTTTATAGTACAACCCAACGAATGTATAGGATTAATTTTTAATGTTTTACTTTTTTTTAATCTGTTATGTAAGTCCACAGGCAGAGACTCATCTATAGATGAGTAGGTTCATCAATGAGGACCATAGAATACGGTGATATACTTCTTTTGTCTATAACTATGAACCATAAAAAGCATCTTTTTGATTATTCAGTGGAATTTTTATTTAAATATGAAATTTTGTAATTGCCATTTGATAGGGCTCAACCTCTTTATAATTCGTGTTAAACTAGTTTCGTGTTTTATAAGTCTAATTCTTGGCGCAATAATGCCGCATGTTCAAAAATAATGCATGGGACGCGGCTGACAGGACGGTTCTTCGTCGTTTACGTATTTATTGCCGATCCAATTTTGGCACTACATAAAGATTATTAAATAGCTATTCACCTTTCATATAACACTATAAACAAGTAATTCCACTTGCAACTTTTTGTGATAAATGTGTTAGAAAATGGGTCTATTTTCTAGTACCAGTTAAAGAACGTGAAGAAATCTCTCAACGATGATTTAATAGAATGTTATGGAGAAAGCGTTCATGTTTCTAGATTTTCCCAGTTTTGACAAGGAGCAGCAATCCTGTATGTTTAGTTATATCTATGGTATTCCTTACAAAATCAAGACATTTTACATTGTACAATTATCATACAAGTCATTCTCATACAATGTGACATTCAAAGTAAAACTAATTATATAACAACAAATTTCAATTTTTTGATGATTTAAACATTATTGCTTATCTCTGCTTATATAGGGTTGCTGCTTCTTGGCAAAACTGAGAAAATATAGAAACGCTAACGCGTTCTCTTTAGCTTTCTATTAAATGCCCATTAAGACTACCTCGTTGAGAGATTTCTTTACTTTTGCTGGCTTGTACAAGAATCCCCCTTTCTATCACATTTATCAGAAAAAGTTACAAGTCGAATTGCCTGTTTATGTTGAACTTCTATATGTAGGTTGAATAGCTATTTAATGATAGCTAGGTAGTGTCAAACCTAGATCGGTTATAAGTTTGTAGAATAACGGCATGCATTCGATACATTATTTTTAAACATGGTGCATTATTGAGCTTAATAGTAGTAGTAGATCTATGAAAACCTAGTTTCACATGGCTTATGTAGAGGTTGAGTCCTATCAAATAGCATTAACAGAATTTCGGATTTAAATAAAATTTCCATTGAATAATGAAAAAGATGTTTTGTATGGTTCACAGTTTTAGATAATAGAATTATATCATCGTATTTAGGGTTTTATATGTGTATCTACTCATATATACGTCAATCCTCATCTGTGTACCTACATAACACTTCTAAAAAAGAAAAACATTTAAAATTAATATTATAATTTCTTTGACTTGTACTAGAATAACTCTTATGATATTTGTCAGAAAAAGATGCAAATGGAATTGTGTGTTTATGATTTCATATGAAAGGTGAATAACTATATAATTAGATGATTATAATCATACCGGTGTAGTGCCAAAATTGAATCGACTATAACTTCGTAGAAAATAGCAATAGCAGGTTGCGCTCCATACACTTTTTTTGAACTTGGAAAAATATCTCACTAAGTAATAGACTTACGAAAAAAATAGTTCGAAATGGTTAGTTGGGAGGTTGAGCCTTATCGAATGGCATTAATAAAATTCCAGGTTTAAGAAAAATCCTAGGTCCACTTTTTAATAGTTTCGCCCCAATGTGCTACGGGGCTCGCTGAAATTCACTATAATCAACCTAACACGTAACACGGCGCGTTACGATAACTTCGTGAAATGATCGTTTAATGATACTCCAGTGCAGTGTTGCCAACCCCGTTTTAGAGTAAAACTACGAACACGCTTTAAAAAACTCCAAATGTTGATTAAAAAGTTGTATATCTACAATTTTTTTTATTAACATGCTTTTTTTAGCTTGGCCTGTATGTATCTATGTAATGGAATCTTTCAACATAATTGTGACCAACCTCAAGACGTCTGATTAAATTTTGCACACGTATTAAATACCGATGACAATATAATGAGTCCTAATATCCTGAACACGATCATCGGAATAAAAAATATGATTCTTAAATAAGAAACTATAGATTTTCAGATCTAAACTGAAAACTGAGATTTTAAAAATACTGTAAATCTACAGTTAAATCTGTAGGGTTGGCTACAGTGCTCCAGTGGGATACAGAATACCATTACACAATAATTACACGAAGTTATCGTAACGCCCCGCGTTTGGTTATAACGAATAAAGGTCCTTAGAGGTATTTATTTTATGTGTATAGTCTTCATTTTCAAGATTAACCAAAAGTAACGTTGTATACGCAGTTAAAACCGAACTTTTCCGGTTGTTTCAAAAAGTCGCGCAAGAACTTTAGTACAAGTCTACTACCACTTTTACTAAAGTATTAAATGTTATTTTAATAAGTTAAGGGCGTTCGTAGCGCTGTGCGACCGCGGTGTTCTTGCTGATTACCAAGGGTAAGCAGCGTTCGACTCGGTCGGCCTGAGGTGGGTGACCGGTTGTGGCATTTTCATATTCGAGCGTCTCCGTGCTTCGGAACGCACGTTAAACCGTTGGTCCCGGTTACCACTTAATGTGGTAGTCGTTAAGCCGAGTTGGAAGCCTTAAAAGCGGCTTGATAAGTTCCAACAGTAGGTGGCCACAAACCTGCCTCCACCAATCCGCACTGGGTCCGCGTGGTGGAGTATGACCTGATCTCTCTCACCTCGATTTGTGAGAGAAGGCCTTTGCCCAGCAGTGGGCAGTATAGGCTGCAATTATATAAGTTAAGGGGCACTTCACTATCCTCGAGTATAGTCTGAAGTAGACTAATCGATAATTAAAGCTGCAAGTAAGTCTATGTACGAATTACTTCATCTCTAAGGAGCCCTATCTGACGGGTAAACTGCCAAGTAACGCTAATCGAGAAGTAACTAACAAACATTTCACTCGAGGATGGTAAAAGAGACCCTAAATGTTTGTTCGGATATGCATTTAAGCAATATAAGTTCTCGTCTTGGAGTAGTAATATCTTTTGGATTGTTCTTGAGTATTATACCGAAAACTAGTACTGGTATTAATATTATCCAGTACACATATCGGAAATTTATTGGAAGACTGTCATAGAAACTGCCATAAAAACGATATAAAACCCAGTGTAAATATGTAAATAAAATTATATTCTTCAAATGTATTTGCCTATAAGCACTAAAGAAAATAATTTATTGCAATGTGTAATTAAAAACACCTCTCCTGTAAAATATAGTTTTAGTTTTGTCAGTTTTTCAATAAATGAGCGTTATAGTATTTAAATGAAATTAAATCGATATACGGAATAGCTAGATATTTTGTTGTACATACCAGTTTCCATTAGTCCACTGTTTTTCCATTTATTTTTATTTAAAATGTCGTTCATGCATTGCAAAACTGTCATTTAGAGTTAATAAAAATACAGGAGTTGTTTTCAGTTTCAAATTGCTATAAATTAAATTAAAAGTGCTCTTAGGCGAGTGAATTTTAAAGAATACCTTTTTATTTACATATGTTTACTGTGATTGCATCATAATAAAATGTCATTAGTCTTTGTAAAAAACTCCATAAATTACTGTACAAGTAAGCTGTAATAAGATATAAATACTCTACAAATTTCAAATATGATTTTGGGTGTAAACAGTGATGAAAAGATGAGATTTGTGAAAATAAAATGTATTAATCACTATTCACCTCAGAGTCATTGTAACTTTGCAAAGTATTTACATCTTATTGCAGTTGAGTGTACCAGCTTGTGCACTGGAATACTCAGTATGATATTCCGTGGATATTACGAGTACCGAAAACAGAAACGAGTATCGCTAATACCCGAACGAGTCTTAGTTTTTAATGTAGATGAGTGTTGGAAGAGATATTGATAATTATGATGAAAGTATTTTGAGATAAAGTGAAATGAAAATTTTGGAATATATTATTTTTAAGCTATTTTGGTAGTTGAAAGTAGGGAAAGCTCTTTTTAGGTATATTTTGTGATATTTTCTTTTAGATTGTGTTTAATGGGATGTATATGTATTGATTTTTGATAAGGTCGCTGTGTAGCATAAAATTGTGTAAACATGAACTTGTGATATAATCATGTATACATTTTCCACAAAGATATTTTAGTTAAAATATATAACATCAACTTATGACATAACAATGTACTTATATATTATGACTAAAACAATTTTGTGGAAAATGTATACATTGCAAGATTGCATTACAAGTTCATGTTTACACAATTTTTAAATTACACTTATCTGCTTCATCATATGGCAGATAAAATGGATGACTGCAAAAACAGAGTTAAATTAAAGAATACTTAATTATGTTATGTAGAAAACCGCTTACCCTTGCGTGATATTTAGTTGTTTAAATATGTATAAGTACAACATTAAAATTACTTTTAATGTGGTTAGGCAGGAATATGAATTGTTATAATTAACTTGTTTGTGCATTATAGAACTAATAAATAGTATAAATGTTAAAACATGTTTTTTCCTTCTTAATCCCATTTTCCTGTTAAGTAAGTGCCTAATACAAATGCTAATAGCGAAAGAGGTGTGTCAGAATCGTAGTATGTGGCGAACTGTAGTCTCTGCCTAACCCAGGATATAGATGTGAGTGTATGTATGTCTGCTTCGTTGGTCTAGTGGCTAATAATGCCCGAGGTCCTGGGTTCCAAATCTTGGTCACCCGCCACTCATTCCCACCATGTAACTCCTGTAGGCCAGGATCCACAATGATCTCCTTAGATAACACCAAAGTTTAATTCTTTGGCTGTCCCGGGTAGCGCTTTAATTGTCATGGAACCCGCAACAAATTTAATTAGAAAGAAAACTAGGAGGAGAAGGTAAAATAAATTTCCACTTCCCTCCTTTGCAAATCGGGCACATCCATTAATATAATAATAAAAGCAATTTACAACACGGCGAAAATTGGTGTCGGCCCACGGTGCCCCGTTGAGTTTGAGGCGCTCGTAGTGCTGTGCGACCGCGGTGTTCTTACCGATCACCAAGGTTAACCAGCGTTCGACTCGGTTGGCCTGAGATGGGTGACCGTTTGTGGCATTTTCATATTTGAGCGTCTCCGTGCTTCGGAAGGCACGTTAAGCCTTTGGTCCCGGTTACCACTTAATGTGATATTCGTTAAGCCGAGCTGGAAGTCTTAAAGGCGGCTTGATAAGTTCCAACAGCAAGTGGCTACAAACCTGCTTCCGCCAATTCGCACTGGGTCCGCGTGGTGGAGTACGACCTAATCTCTCTCACCTCGGTTAGTGAGAGAAGGCCTTTGCCGAGCAGTGGGCAGTATAGCCTGATATTATAAGTTGACCTTGATATTCTGACGAAGGCATAAAAGTTTCGTTTATAGTTTTTATACGTTCAATGAATGATAAATTTCTCTCAAGATATAAAGATTGTTACCTTGGTTAAGTTCTGGAGACCGATTCTTTTCTTTTGACTGTTTGTTGAATTTAATACGTGGCGCTGATTGTAAATTCCCTTTTAATAATTGGCATGCTTCTTTAGGAGCGATCTTAAGGCGGTTTCTTTAAACCCATTTAAAAATAAGTTGCAGACATGTGTCCGCTAATTTTTCTAGCCCGTCCCTAGTGTTAGATTCTATGAGTAAAAGTCCGTTGTCAGCGTAACCGGTTAACGTGCAACCGAGGAATTTCGAGGAAATCTAAATTCCACAGATACGGACTTAACACAGACCCCTGAGGACATCCCATCGTCAGCGATTTAGACACTGCATGGTGACTAAGTTTTAGTTTAGTCGTACCTTATGAAAATACAACTGAATAAGTAAGTAGATGTTTCTAAAACATGCACAAGACTTCAGCTTAAGTAGCATTGGGCAACTCTAAATGCAACTAAAGTTTCTTCAAACGTGTCTCCCGTGATTCTAGATTTTTTAAGCTTATTGTGTTTCCTACGTGCCCTTCTGAAACATTTGCGGAGTCCAACCAAGTGATTACTCCACCAATCGTATCTTTATATATTTGGTATAAATACCCGGCCTATTATGGTTTTTGAAAAGGAAGAAACCAGAACGAATGTAAGGATTGTGGTTGGTAACGATGTGCTGGAGCAAGTGAATGAGTTTGTATATCTTGGATGCGCCTTCAGTAAGGATGGGAAATACACCGCTGACATAGAGAGAAGAGTGAGTGCAGGGAACAGAGTGAATGGCGCGATGGGAAAGCTACTTGGGAGCCGGCACTTAAGCCGAAAGGCGCAGCTGGCCATACATAACGGAGTTCTTGTCCTAACGCTGTTATATGGTAGCGAGAGCTGGGTATGTAAGAAGGAGAATGAAAGTAGGATAAATGCGGTAGAAATGCGAGCTCTGCGGAAGATGTGCGGAGTGAAGCTGACTGACCGCATTAGCAACAGCATAGTAAGACAGCGAGTAGGTATGAAAGATAGTATCGGTGTAAAGATGAGAAAGGGCATGCTCCGTTGGTTCGGGCACATAGAAAGAATGCCAGAGGAAAGAATGACAAAACAGATATACAATGTGAAAGTGGAAGGATGCAGGTACCGGGGAAGACCTAGACTATCTTACCACGACCAAATAAACCGAGTCTTATCTGATGGAAAAGTCAAGAGACTCCGTAACCGGCGAGCGTGTATGAGACGAACTATGAGAGTCGAGGAAGCCAGAGAGGTATGTAAGGAAAGAACCTGTTGGAACTCTGTACTCTCTGCCTACCCCGCAAGGGATCTGGCGTGAGGTTATAGATAGATAGATACCCGGCCTAAAGCTACGTCGGCAAAATATATTAAAGAATTCGACATTATCTCTGCACTTTATTCCGCGGATAGTTCTTGGTGAGTAAAATCGTCGACACACGACGAAAAAAGTGTACTAAAAAACTCCCAATTTGCTCCTTTACATTTGTATCTATAATGGTGACTCTGAATAGGAGGATCCTTTAATATTCCCGGGACAAATTCGTCCACGATCAGGCGATCATCACTACAAGACGCGTCGGGTAAGACGCGCCACCTATCCAATCGGACATCCATACTTGAAAGCGTGACGTCAATAGAAGATTCGCCCATGGGGCTGCAAAAGGTCGCTGGTGCTTCGGGTGTGTTGTAATGGAAAGGTTCATCTCAGCGATGAAATCTTCTATCGCACTGTCGATCAGTGTCGGTGTACCTAAACTTGCCATACCAAGAGTAGATGAAGCATTAACGTAAGCGCCGATTATAGTTTTACGGCCCATAAGAGATCACAACACGTGGCGGAGTTAGTGTTAGTGTGGAGTGACATAGTCTGAACATTGAAAATAATAGCTAACAACGTACATCCTACAGGATGGGGATAAAACCTCCGCGACAGCACAGTGTGACGTCATAAGACGTTGCATTTGTGTGCCGCGGGGCCTTTACAGCTTCACTGGACAAGATGGCGACGTTGGAACCACTACGCTCGAGCCAGAAGGGCAAGGGGGACACTAGCTAAGGTTTCTGGTAATGAAACCCTTATTCCTATGCGAGATATAGAGAGAGGTATCATCCGCGAATAGCGCTAGATGCATCTTATTCGAACGAGAAATATCGTTCGTGTAAAGGCTAAACAGGAGGAGGGAGAGAGCTGAGCCTTGTGGGACACCAGCTTGTATGGAGTGGGTGAAGATGTTGCAGTGATGTGACCGTATATTTAGAACTCGACACGTAGATTCCGGCTCGTGATTTATTGTCTACTTGCACTACCTTATTACGAAAGCTAGCATTTTGATATTGTTCCTGAAGAAGTACTATTTCCAGGTTATATTCTATAACTAACCGGTCTAGTTCGTACGTCGCCACCCTATCGTTGTGAATATTTAACTGTCCTATAGTCAAAATATCTCTTCTTCGTCTGAGCGTGTTCCCGGTAGCATCCTCAGCTGCTACTTCGGAGCTTGTGGCCCGCTTTCTTGCTTCTACTTTTCCATTTCGCGCGGTCTTCGCCATCCTTTGTGGCGAGGCCATTGGCACGCATGACATCCCTGACGACATCAAGCCAGCATTTCTTGGGTCTACCCCTTCTTCCGGGACCCGGCCGAGGCGGCATGGCACTTGTTGCCAACGTAATTTGCCGGTTACCGTAAGGCGTGGCCGTACCATCGTAGGCGGCTTTCCTGCATTTTATCTGCTATGTCACAGACATGAAGGCTGCCGCAGATGCGGGAGTTCCTGATGCGGTCTTTCTGCGACACTCCACACATCCAGCGCAGCATCTTCATTTCCGTGAAAATTCTTGCTTGTGCCGTTCAAGCACTGGCCACGTTTCGCTGCCATATAGAAGGACCGGCCTAATGATGGATTTATAGCCGTACCTGTGATAGCTGCCTAAAGCTTGTCCCAAAGGTCCTAGACTGGTTCGCCATCGGTATCAGCGCACATATCACCAATCGCTAAGGCGAACTCCTGGGACGTAAAACTATCAAGCCGCCACCATATGATTTGGCGTGGATAGCGCTCAACGGGCTTGTCAGTTGGTCTTACGCAGAGGTCCATGACATAAAGTCAAAATAACTATTTTTAATAATTGGTGTTAAGCACTAGCTGTTCCAGTTCAAATATATAAGTGGAACAGTCTGATGCACCGCAGCGGTGGTCGCATGGTTTCCTAAATCGTTTGCACGACGCGCAAACAGGTACGAATTCGGGCTTGTCTTTATTCGTACAGAACCTCGTCGCGTGTCCTTCCGCACAATGGTGATTTTTCTGTACAGTATTTATGGACATGCCCGAATTGTTGACAATTCAGACAACGCTATAATTCTACTTCATTAAGTAACAAGTGGCCCAGACGATGAACAATTTGACTTTTGTAGCCAACATGAATCGATTTCGACGCCGATCCATTTTCGCCCGGTATTTATTATACGACGACTGCAAATAATTTTCGTGGCTTTAAAAAAATCGTCCTCTTTAATTGACATTTTGTCTTTAATATTTAGACGATGTAACGCGACAACAAAACCGTTGCAAACTATTAATAGATTATCTAATATTTGGTATCTATATCATCACGCCAGATCCCTTGCGGGGTAGGCAGAGAGTACAGAGTTCCAACAGGTTCTTACCTTACATACCTCTCTGGCTTCCTCCACTCTCATAGTTCGTCTCATACACGCTCGCCAGTTACGGAGACTCTTGACTTGTCCTTCAGGTAAGACCCGGTCTATTTGGTCATGGTAAGATAGTCTTCCCCGGTACCTACATCCTTCCACTTTTGCATTGTATATCAGTTTTGTCATTCTTTCTTCTGGCATTCTTTCTATATGCCCGAACCAACGGAGCATACCCTTTCTCATCTTTACACCGATACTATCTTCCATGCCTATTCGCTTTCTTACTACGCTGTTGCGAATACGGTCGGTCAGCTTCACTCCGCACATCTTCCGCAGAGCTCGCATTTCCACCGCATTTATCCTACTTTCATTCTCCTTCTTACATACCCAGCTCTCGCTGCCATATAACAGCGTTGGGACTAGCACTCCGTCATGTATGGCCAGCTGCGCCTTTTGGCTTAAGTGCCGGTAATAATATTAGGTAATTTACATAATATAAGATCGGCATGAGTTTTAAAGAGGAAAGATGTAACAAAATACAGTAGGTAGGCAGATAACATAGAAGTATTAAATAGTTTAAATTAAAATGAGCTTATTTTATTGCTTTTTCTATCTATCTATATGTACAGAGTTCCAACAGGTTCTTTCCTTACATACCTCTCTGGCTTCCTCCACTCTCATAGTTCGTCTCATACACACTCGCCGGTTACGGAGACTCTTGACTTGCCCTTCAGCTAAGACACGGTCTATTTGGTCATCGTAAGATAGTCTAGGTCTTCCCCGGCACCTACATCCCTCCACTTTCGCATTGTATATCTGTTTCGTCCTTCTTTCTTCTGGCATTCTTTCTATATGCCCGAACCAACGGAGCATACCCTTTCTCATCTTTACAATTGCTTTTTCTAATATAAAATCATGATTTAAGATTAAAAGTGTAGTCGTAATCATTGAAGATTACAAAATGTAATTGTATCGTAATGATAAATACACCGTCACGCCTATATTCTACAAACGGGGGTGGTTAATCATTAACTCTCCCTTTTTGCAGAGATAGTTGGGATTGCATCTGAGTCAAATTCCCTATTTATTTTAATGATGTGGAAGGATGTAGGTGCCGGGGAAGACCTAGACTATCTTACCATGACCAAATAGACCGTGTCTTAGCTGAAGGGCAAGTCAAGAGTCTCCGTAACCGGCGAGTGTGTATGAGACGAACTATGAGAGTGAAGGAAGCCAGAGAGGTATGTAAGGAAAGAACCTGTTGGAACTCTGTACTCTCTGCCTACCCCGCGAGGGAGCTGGCGTGATGATAAAGATAGATAGATAGATTTTAATGATATCAAAATTTAGTGACTCTCCTATTAATTTACATATTAAAAATTCATTTATTATAAAAACTAATTTCTAAATTTTTTATTTATTTTAATTTAATTTTGTAATATTGTAATGTGGAAAATGACTTAAATGCGATGATTTATTATAATTTAAAGTGCACATATATTTTGTTTATTGTATTAGAATTTGTTGTTTGAATGTGATTGCGAAATAGCTTGTTATTCTGTTTCTCTTATATGGGTCCAAGTAACCCGAAATAAATGATTTATTATTATTATTATTAATCTGATCACATTTTGCCCATCTCTGGTTATAACAAATAATTTCCACCTTCGCAATATCTAATGGCACAAAGCGCTCGATCATGAGGTCATTTAAATCCTAGGTTTAACCCACCACTATAGTCCCTGTAAGGCGGGATCCATAATGACTAAGACACTTAAGGCGTCACCTCACTAAGACACCAAGGTGACGAAGGTTTGAACCTCCGAGAGAGCTTAAACTGTTATAAGAACCCGCAATGAAATTAATTAGTAATTAGGAGTCTGCAAGAATAGACTGAAAATGTAATTTTTAATTGAATAAATCTCAATAGCAGACTCTGAAATTATGCCTGGTACATGGCAATAAGCCCGTTCAGTATTACATTGAGACTTAGCCCAAGGGACTTAGATATCTGGGTGTACTAAGTACACCTCTGTCTTCACCGTTCGGGGAATATCAGGAGCGATATATTTTTTTATTAGGTAAATAAAAACAAACGAGTTACATTATTGAAATAATTAATCTATTTAATGTTCATTTTAAACAATTGTTTGCGAATTATAATGCAATCAATACGACAGTCCCTTTCAGTTTAAATTATTTAATTTAAATATTAAAATATGCAGGTAATTACTGAAAAATGCATGATAATCACTTCACAATACCATTCATATCACTATACAAGTTAGATCTGTTGTTGTGGCAAAGTTGGTGAGCTTTCCAACTTTACCAAATTCGCCACAACTACAGAAAGCTACTGCACTTGTTTCATTTAACAATTTCTAGTAATTTGTGGCGAGAATGGCGAGGTTCGAGGCACCTCCACCACTAGCTTCATTATACATTCTAGGAGTTATATCATCGTTGGCTATTGTTCAATACGTCACAATACTATAAAAGTACTCTACGACGTAATTTAAAAATTGAATATAATTGTGGCGAGCTTGGAAAAACACCAACATCGCCACAAACAATAGTCACGCTATAAACATAATTACCGCGCTACAAAACGACTTTGTGGCGAAATTGGCGACTGACCAATCTCGCCAACTTCATCACAAATTACAACCAGGTTCACCAACGTCACCAACTGTCCACCAACACTCGCGTACGCGTAAAGCTATCGATCACAAGCACACTGTCCGCGGTATGTACAACACTCATATGAGGCCGTGGCGTTTCTTGTACTCCTCAAGGTTCAACGACCTCTTCGGACCCGTCTCTTTTACTTTTGTCATAACTTGTTTTGATGCGTTTGACCCGGATTCTGTAAAAAACAAGATAAGTTATTGTCTATATATTTTATAAAACCTACGGCGTTACAGTTTATATAACAAGTCATAATATTGTAATGTTAAAGCTAATAATAGATTTCATTAAATACCAGCTAGTACATTGCGTGGGTTTACGCGAATTACTCAGAAAGAAAAATGGAGAAGTATGTAAAAAAACAAAAAGGAACAAAGTAAGCGTGGAAGTATACAAGGTGTAACATAATAAACGCAAGACCTCAGACACCCCAATTAGAGAATTGCTTCATATATTCAAAACGAAAACCAAATTTTCAAATTGAAAGGTTTTCACCCCTTGTTTTAAGCACTTAATAAACAATGAAATTGTATGTGTGTGTGTGCGTTTTGAGAAATACGTTTTAGGGATGCATTTGAAATCTCCTTATTGCTATGAATCAAGAATAAATTTAGTTTTATATAACGAACTGAAGGAGTAAATGCATATTTTGAAAATTTAAAAAGAATTGTAATATACATTAAAAATTGTTGGAATCAATTCAGTTACCCATTTAGAACCAACTACTTTCAGGTCTTACGTTAATTATGTTACAGCTTGTATAATGTACCTTTAACTTAAAGACTTCAGCCATCCCAATGAGATTTTTGGCCTGCAGGTTCTTTACAAAAATCGATGTTCCCATTTTGTAGAGTTGATTACAATTTTCTTAAGAATTCAAATTAACTATAAACTAGGCATATTGATGAATTAAAATTATTGTTGAACATATGTATATAAAACAGCGAATCGGGGAACAATGGCTTACATTTGATGTAAAGTAAACCAAGATTATGGTTTTTGAACGGGAAGAAACCAGAGCGAATGCAAGGATTGTGGTTGGTAATGATATGCTGAAGCAAGTGAATGAGTTTGTATATCTTGGATGCGCCTTCAGTAAGGATGGGAAATACACCGCTGACATAGAGAATAGTGGTGCAGGGAACAAAGTAAATGGTGCGATGGGGAACTACTTGGGAGCCGGAACTTTAGCAAAAAGGCGCAGCTGGCCATACATAACGGAGTTCTTGTCCCAACGCTGTATAACGCTGAGTATGTAAGGAGAATGAAAGTAGGATAAATGCAGTGGAAATGCGAGCTCTGCGGAAGATGTGCGGAGTGAAGCTGACCGATCGTATTTGCAACAGCGTAGTAAGAAAGCGAGTAGGTATGAAAGATAGTCTATCTATCTATCTATCTATGTCATCACGCCAGCTCCCTCGCGGGGTAGGCAGAGAGTACAGAGTTTCAACAGGTTCTTTCCTTACATACCTCTCTGGCTTCCTCCACTATCATAGTTCGTCTTATACACACTCGCCGGTTACGGAGACTCTTGAAAGATAGTATCGGTGTAAAGATGAGAAAGGGTATGCTACGTTGGTTCGGGGATATAGAAAGAATGTCAGAAGAAAGAATGACAAAACAGATGTACCATGCGGAAGTGGAAGTATGTAGGTACCGGGGAAGACCTAGACTGTCTTACCATGACCAAATAGACCGAGTCTTATCTGAAGGACAAGTCAAGAGTATTCGTAACGGCGAACGTGTATGAGACGAACTATGAGAGTGAAGGAAGCCAGAGAGGGTATGTAAGGAAAGAACCTGTTGGACCTCTGTACTCTCTACCTACCCCGCAAGGGATCTGGCGTGATGATATAGATAGATAGGGGTAATATTAAAACGAGTTAAATCACCTTTAGCCAATTTTAGAATGAACAAGATAAGTAAGAAATAAATTAAGTGTGAATATTAAATGCGTAGGTACATAAATATATTGTCTTTTAAGATACTAGATTTTTCAGGATTTATCAGATAAATATCATTATAGTTCTGCCTATATGCACAAAATATGCAGAGAAGTTTTAAAACTAAACTTTCCTCTTGATTACGCCCGTGAACTACCAAAAGTACGTCTGATTGACAGAAGATTCTTGTGGACTCTACTGCCTATAGTGCGACAAGAATCTTTTGGGACTTCAGAGGTCTCGGGTTCAAACCCAGGCACGCACCTCTGTCTTTTCGAAAACATGTGCGTGTTAAAAATTAACTATCACTTGCTTTAACGGTGAAGGAAAACATCGTGAGGAAACCTGCATGCCTAAGAGTTTCTCGAAGGTGTGTGAAGTTCGCCAACCCGCACTGGGCCAGCGTGGTGGACTATGGCCTAAACCTGCTCAGTTTGAGAGGAGGCCCGTGCCCAACAGTGGGACAGTTTCTTAACAGGGCTAATATTATTATTATGTACTTACTAGCTACAGGTAGGTCCAATTCTATGTTGATGTCGAAGTCGTGTAAAGAGTACAGACTAGTGTTGTCGTTCGACCCCGGCTTGTCCTTTTTTGCTTTCTCCGCCGCCTCATGCTGCTGTTGCTGCTAAAGGAAATTGAACTTTAATTGAAAGGACTCTAGTTTGATAATGTCTTAAATTAAGATCGCTAATAAAATCTGGATGTGTCCAGGACAAAGACGGTCGTCATTGCGGTCTTGGGGGGAGGTCTTTGTCCTGATGATGGTCTTAAGGGACCCCGCGATCAAACATTTGTTTTTTAAACTTAGCCCCACACTAGCATTAACTCACAAACATGAAAAGTCACATACACTCAGACCGGAACAAATAATAGTGGATCGCAGGAAGATTTGTCGCGTGCGGGAATCGAACCCGCGACTATAAGACACAGTGGACGGAGCGGCTCAAGCTCTTAACCACTGCGCCAAATCGTCCGTTTTTATCGACCGGGGGAGAGACAGCGATGCAATACTTTATAAAAGAATGATAAGGGACGGATATATAAAGTGCGCGCTCGGAAATAAACAAATTTTATCATTTTCTAAAAAAAAATCTACAGCATGAAATAAAAAAGTGTTCCACAATAAATTTGCTACAATTATTCTTTTAAGTCAATTCTATTGACTAGTTCTTATATAGCGTGACAAGAATCTTTTGGCTTTTGGATGACATTGACAGACGTTGGTGTGAAATTAGGATTAACATTTAGTTAAATTTACCTACTTCCAAGGAGATATTTCAACCGCACGGTTTTAATAAAAAAAAGAACTTTGATAAAGGGCATTGTCGAAAATTGCCCCAGAATCAACAGACATTCGACCCATGCCATCATTATTCATCTATTTTCTTAAAATGATGTCAAATATCCGTGTCTAACGGACAATTTGCAATCTACGAATATTTCAAATTATTGTAAGTACTTACATCGAAGTCGCCGACATCTTTATTGAATGTCGACACACAACATAACCTCATACGTATTAATGGCTACTGAATTATAACCTCAAAATCTAATACTTTTTGTACAATATTGCGATTCCCCAGCTTGTCCGTTTAATAATAAATGCCTTAAGACTTTATGGGTGATTAGAAATCATACAAGTATTTTTCCATTGCTGTTGGTTCTGGGGCAAATCGTGTATGGGCGCAGAACAATGTCCTTTCGTCGTCGATTCATGTATGACTGTACAATATAGCAAACTGTCATGTATTGACATATTACTTGATGACAACGTTAGTTCCGATTTTGGCCACAAGCCAAAAGATCTTTGAAATAAAACTATGTTACGGATTTTATCGCGGTTTATTTTTGATTTTTAGTTCCCGACGTTTCGAGTGCTTTGCAGCACCCATGGTCACGGGAGGGACCCCGTCCCGCGATAAAATCCGTAAAATAGTTTTATTTCATGTGTAATATTCGCGTAAATCTAAGAACTCAAAAGATCTTTGTCAGACTGTAAGAAATATGTACTCAAATCCAACTTACGGCCAGTCTTTCCTTCTCTTTCTTTTCTTTAGCTAATTTTTCTTCTTCTTCTTTGTCATGTTCGACGTCCTCTGATATTTGTTCGCTTATCACAATGTCCTGTGAAACAATAATAAATATTAGCACCGTCACGCCTATATTCCCCAGAGGGGGTGGCAGAGGTGTACTGAGTACACCCACGTTTCGCCGACGATATTAGGTCCCATGAAATAGGGGGCGAGCCTATTGCCATATACCGGGCACAATTCCAGACTCCGAACTCGTACTGGGAATTTTCGTTAGAAAAACTACATTTGCCCGACCTAGGATTTGAACCCAGGACCTCGTGATCACAAAGCGATGCGCTTTGCCACCAGACCAACGAGGCAGCATGTTATTTTTATCTAGATAGTTCTACATTACAATACACGTTATACAAATACTATAATATTTTTCACATAAGTGAGACTTAAGAGGCGCTCGTAGCGCTGTGCGATCGCGGTGTTCTTACCGATCACCAAGGTTAGCAGCGTTCGACTCGATCGGCCTGAGATGGGTGACCGTTGTGGCATGTCCATAATCGAGCGTCTCCGTGCTTCGGAAGGCACCATAAGCCGTTAGTCCCGGTTACCATTTAATGTGGAAGTCGTTAAGCCGAGTTGGAAGCCTTAAAGGCGGCTTGATAAGTTCCAACAGCAGGTGGCCACAAACCTGCCTCCACCAATCCGCACTGGGTCCGCGTGGTGGAGTAAGACCTAACCTCTCTTACCTCGATTTGTGAGAGAAGGCCTTTGCCCAGCAATTGGCAGTATAGACTGATATTAAGTGAGAGTGAAAGTGCAGTGCCAAACGAAATTAATATTTAATTCAATAAGATTAAGGCATAAAACCATAAGTATAGAAACAGGTCATGCCTCTTATTGCCATTGAATAAAGCATAGTTTTCTTTGACACTTACAACTACCACAGTAGCCATCCTTCATGAAAAATACTATAGCGACCCGCCATGGCTTCGCACGGGTGATTTCTACACATAAACCTTTATAATAATAATAAGTCGGGATCAGTTCGCTGGTTATGTTTCTTCATTTTCAGCAAGTGATCTCAGCAGGTAGCTTACATAACATTAACTTCTCGCAAAGGGCCTCTACGTGTTGGACCCATGTCCCCATGCAAGCCTTTCAAAGGTCCGGGTAAAGCCCGTGAATCTCAGCGAGATACATAATAATAATAATAAAACGTTTATTTTGCAACGCACAATACAGAGATAATATTAAATATCACGCGGTGCAAGTACATGATGGCATAAATAAATATGGTAAGTACCTATTAAAAGAGGTGGAACAACTTTAAAGCGCATTACAAAATAGGTCCTAACTCAGCAGGTTTGCTGGCTGTGGACAGCCAGCGCTGATCTCCCGTTAGTACCTTTTTAATCAGTCCCTTGGTGAAAACCGTATGAAAATCCATTCAGTAGTTATTGAGTTTATAGTGTTCAGACAGACAGACGCGGCGGGGAACTTTTTATTATTAAACTTAGCCCCACAAAAAAAATGTTTAATAGACGGCATGGTCCGGTGATTAAGAGCTTGAGCCACACTGCCCACTGGATCAAGTAGTCGCGGGTTCGAGCCCAGCACGAGACAAACCTAAGTGTGACCTACAAATATTTATGTCGGTCTGGATGTTTATGTATGTAGTTTTTCTTTGGGCGCCTTTCTTAAATGGTATAGTAATAGCAATTAACATGCTATGTCCTAACAATTCGCATGGTGATTAAATGAAGGCAACATAGCAATAACATAGTATCAGCCTATACTGCCCACTGCTGGGCAGAGCCCCTTTAACAAATCGAGGAGAGAGAGATTAGGTCATACTCCACCACGCGGACCCAGTGCGGATTGGTGGAGGCAGGTTTGTGGCCACCCGCTGTTGGAACTTATCAAGCCGCCTGTAAGGCTTCCAACTAGACTTACGACATTAAGCGGTAACGGGGACCAAAGGCTTTACGTGCCTTCCGAATCACGAAGATGCTCGAATATGAATATCCCACAAACGGTCACCCATCTCAGGCCGACCGAGTCGAACGCTGCTTAACCTTGGTAATCGGTAAGTACACCATGGTCGCACAGCGCGACGAGATCTTCATAGCAATAATTCAAAATATGACCAGTATGAAAATGTAATTCCCGACTTTAAAAAAAAAACAAGCAATATTTCCACCAGGCAGCGATGTATATTCCCAAATTAATCAAACCTTTAAACGTTAACTTTATATAGGCGTGACGGTGTAAACAAAACTTAATTTCAATCAGATAGGAGGGATAGACCAAATAGTCTTATCTGAAGGACAAGTCAAGAGTCTCTGTAACCGGCGAGAGTGTATGAGACGAACTATGAGAGTGGAGTGGATAAGTCAGAGACGTCTGTACGAAAGAACCTATTGGATCTTTGTGATCTCTGCCTACCCCGCAAAGTATCTGGCGTAATAAGATTCTTCAAGAGAGTCCGTACCCGATGAGCGTGTGTGCGACAAGCTATGAGAGTGTAGGAAGCCAGCGAGAGAAGACCTAGGTCTTCTCCTCTCTGGTAAGAACTCGTTGAAACTCCGTACTCTCTGCCTATCCCGTAAGGGATCTCGTGATGATATAAATCGATAAGAGTGATATAAAATTATCAGTAAGGAAAACGTTGCAGGAGTTTCCAGCCTTACCCGAGCTGTCGAAAGAGTCTTACCTGCGCCTTGCTGCCCTGAGATTTGAAGTTCATGACAGGTTTTGTGTGCCGCCTCGTGAACGGGTCATCAGTCTTCTTGCCTTTGTTCGCCTTCACCTGGAGACAAAGAACAGGCGTTATAATATAATGTATAAACAGTAACACCTAGGTTAAACCTTAGACGAACACCTGTATGATGTGAAGATCATGCCTAAACATCCTTCTATTCAAGAATCTTCAAGAATCATAAAAATAATGATGACTAGAAAAGCCCTGTTGGAACTCCGTACTCTGCCTACCCCGCAAGCGATCTGGCGGGATGACATAGATATATAGACAATTAGCTGTACCCGTAACTTGGTTCTCGTTATTTTCAGGCGTATATTTCACCTTCTTAAGTATCTTTTGAGAAAAAATTGGCCCATGTCTTTCCCCTGAATAAAATCTATAACAGACAGAGTTCCTTTCGAATTTCTAATATACTGTCGACCCGCCCCGGCACCGCACAGGTGTATTTTATACAAACCTTCCTCTTGAATCACTTCGCCCATTGGTAAAAACCGTATGAAAATCCGTTCGTTAGTTATTTAGTTTATCTCGTTCAGACAGACAGATAAACGCGGCGGGACCTTTTTTTGCAACATGTAGTGAAGCAGTGATGGCTTAGTCAAAATCTAAATCAAAAGTTTTTTATTCATGTAGACCAAAAGGCACTTACGAATAGTCAAAAAGAGAAAATTACTGATTACTTAAGACTTCTACCACCCGTTCGAAAAGTCATTCCTGTGGAGAAGAAGGGCAAGAAACTCCACGGTTACTATTTTTAAAAATAACAGTTTTACAATTCTTTTTGTATACATTGCATTCATGGGGTATGGGAGAACAATGCAGAACGAGCTCAATAGATGTGCTTATTATGTTAGTGGTTAGACCGTAAGACTGCAAAATCAGAGGTCTCGGGTTCAAACCCAGGCACGGCTCCCTCACTCACTCTCATGCTCACCTCTGTCCTTTCGAAAACCTGTGCGTTTTTGAAAAAGAACTATCAGAGGTGTGTGAAGTTCGCCAACCCGCACTGGGCCGGCGTGGTGGACTATGGCCTAAACCCTCTCCGTTTGAGGAGGCCCGTGCCCAACGGTGGGGCAGTTTCAGGGCTAATATTATTATTAGTGAAGTATAGCTTACCTCCTCCATAATAGCCTTTTCAGCTGTCTCAACGTTGAGTTTCCTATTCCTGTTGTTTATGTAGGATATGCTCTGTATAGAGGATGTCCTGGTCTTGTCCAGCTGGCTGGCTCGCTCCTCCAACTCCTGGATCTTGGCGTTCAAGTCCATCACCTGTTCCTCATCCCCTCTGTAATACAAATTGAATTGTTTATTGCTTAGTTTTAAGTTACTGGTGTGGTGTGGTAAGTTGCGAGACGGCCATATTTAGAATAATATGCAGACAAGGACTATACTTATGTAACACGAAATAGTTCAGACAATACACGCAATATGTTGAGACTATCTTTTTTTATTGTTACCCCAAAGACTCACAGTACATGGCAACCTTGTCAGGTATCGTGTATTTTTTAAAAGCTTTTATTTAACTTGCATTGTTTAGAATAGAATAGAATACTCTTTATTGTACACCAACAAAATTATAAAACAACATGTAAAATAATACACTGATACAATAGGCGGTCTTATTGCTAAGAGCAATTTCTTCCAGACAACCTGGTTAAATATAAAAAACTAGAAAAAAAACGTAATCAGGGCAGTTGGTGGCGTACGCTATCATTGGTATATACAAGTATTTAAATATGTATAAAAGATAAATAAATACATATACAAGGTGTAACATAATAAGCGCAAGACCTCAGACACCCCGATTAAAGAATTGCTTCATAAATTCAAAACAAAAACCAAATTTAAACGTTTATACCCTTTTTTTAAACACTTTTATACCCCAATTAACAATGAAACTTGTACGTGTATGTGTGCGTTTTGAGAAATACGTTTTAGGAATGCATTTGAAATTTCCTTATTACTATGAATCAAGAATAAATTTAGTTTTTTATAGCGCACTGAAGGAGTAAAAGAATTTTTTGCAAATTAGAAAAAAATTGAAGATACATTAATAATTGTTCGAATCAATTCAGTTACCGATTTAGAACAAACTACTTTCAGGTCTTGCGTTCATTATGTTACAACCTGTATACGTAAATAAGTACAAAACATATTTAACTACATACATACTAACAGAAAAGTATGACAAAAAGGGACTGACTATGATGCATCTTATTTTATCAGCAAGCAGAGAGTGGTCTTTGACCATCTTTTTAAAGGAAGCTGACGACTGCACGTCTAACTGACACAGGAAATGCATTCCACAAGCGGACAGCTTGAACTGTAAAGGATTAATCAAAGAAACTTGTGGAATGCAGAGGCGTTTTTAGCTTTAGATTCTCCGACGACCTTAGGGGCCTCAAACGTGTCTCGTGAAGGAATTCAAATCTTTCTTGGAGGTAAGAGGGAGTTGACGGATTAAACAGGATACTTTATAGAAGATAATCTGCTTATATGTCTGTCTGTCTTTCCGGTTCAAATCTTGTGATACATTTTTCAAGAACTTTCGGGTATCTGATTGAGCTGAAATTTAGCATACATAAATTCAGTGACAATGCATGGAGCTGGTCTGATGATGGTGTTGGAAGATGCCCAGAGGAATATGTCAACTACACAATATAACCCCCTCGTGTTTAGACTGATTGGATTGGTATTGACAAGTACTATACAACCAGATGGTGTTCAGGGTCTGATGATGAAGCCGAAAGGTGGCTAATGGAAACATCCAAGTACTCAATATAAAACCGCCGTGTTTGGGCTCCCGGGTAAACCCATACGGAGCCGAAAGAAGGCCATACAAACTTTCAACTAAACACGATATCTTCGCCGTGTTTCTGCTATAAAAGCTTGTTTTAAAAGATCTTTTCCGATGAAAATTATTTATTCTTACCCCAGCCAAAGGCTCACCTTAATTGTGCTACATCTCTTTCCTTCATCAGTTGAGTTTTCTTCATGGCGTAGTTTGTGGGGTGTGATCGGAATCTCTCCTTTTCTGCTACTATTTGTTCTACATCTTCTTCCTGTAAAAAATAAATAATATGTTATATGCAGTCAATAAAAATATGATTCCGATGGCGTGGAACCTTTTCGCTCGCACATTTATGCCATAGGAAAGAATGAAAAAACAAATATACAATGTGAAAGTGGAAGGATGCAGGTACCGGGGAAGACCTAGACTATCTTACAACGACCAAATAAACGGAGTCTTATCTGAAGGAAAAGTCAAGAGTCTCCGTAACCGGCGAGCGTGTATGAGACGAACTATGAGAGTCGAGGAAGCCAGAGAGGTATGTAAGGAAAGAACCTGTTGGAACTCTGTACTCTCTGCCTACCCCGCAAGGGATCTGGCGTGATGTTATAGATAGATAGATAGATTTATACACGGTGTATCGTAATTAACGCAATACCACAATACAATATATTGCTTCACAAATTCAATACGAAAATCAAATTTGCAAATTTAAAGTGTTTTACCCCTTCTTAAGCACTTTCATACGCCAATTAATAATGAAACTTGAGACATGTATCTAACGCCGAATCTGCTCATAGAATCTACTCGCTCACTTATTTTTACTTGAGTAGCGAGTTGAAACACTCGAGTGTAAACATGGCTCGAGTCGCATCACTACATAACACTCACAAACATGTTAAAGAACACGGAAGAACAAAACCAAGGAAGTACCTTTTTTTTCTTTTTTTTTTTTAAAAACGTGGCCCCACACTAGTATTTATTCCTTTATCGCGGGTGAAAATTCACATACACAAATACCCAGACCGGAACAAATAGAATCGAACCCGCGACTATTAGACACAGTGGGCGGAGTGGCTTAAGCTCTTAACAACTGCGCTAAATCGTCCGTCAAACCGTCCATCGTCCTTGAACTATCCCAGTGTGGGAACTGGTTAAGAAAAAATCACAATTACAAAATGAACAATTTGCCTTAATACATCTGCGTTGCACATATTTTTACAAGCTTTTATTTAACTTGCAATGTTTGTATGTCTGTCTGTCTGTCTATCCAGTTCCAATCTTGTGATTCATTATTCCAAAATACCTCAGTGCCTTAAGAATAAAGTTTTTAGTCAATGTGTGTTACCAGTGATGATATATGGATCAGAGACGTGGTCTCTTACAATAGGTCTCATAAAAAAGCTCAGAGTTGCTCAGCGAGCTATGGAGAGAGCTAAGCTCGGCGTTTCTTTACGTGATCGAATCAGGAATGAGGAGATTCGTAGAAGAACCAAGGTCACCGACATAGCCCTTATGATTAGCAAGCTGAAGTGGCAATGGGCGGGCCACATAGCGCGTAGATCGGACGGGCGTTGGGGCAGAAAGATTCTAGAGTGGAGACCACGTATTGGCAAGCCATTGGGGAGGCCTATGTTCAGCAGTGGACAAGTATAGGCTGAGATGATGATGATGATTCATTATTCAATCACAAACAGGTATCCGATTGAGCTGAAATTTTGCATATGCATGTAAAGTCTGTGACAATGCAATATGGTACGATGGAGCTGGTCTGATGTTGGAGTCGGAAGGTGGTCATAGGAACATGTGAACTGTACAACGTAGCCTCCTCGTGTTTAGACTTGTTAGATTGGTATTGACAAGTACTATACAACCAGATAGTGTTCAGAGTCAGATGATCAAGCCACAAGGTGGCCAATGGAATCACCCAACCCCTCATGTTGTTTGACTTGTTGGATTTGTCTTGACGAGAACTTTAGACCTGGATGGTCTGATGATAAAGCAGGAAGGAAAAAATAGGTACTCCTCCAATAAGCAAGATATTTCCGTTGTGTTTTTGCTAAAAAAGCTTGTTTTTAAAAATACGCATTACTGTCTGTTGTGCGATAGCTGTATGGTACTTCCTATAGCTTATTTTCAAGTCACACATATGGGGATTAAACCCACGACCTTGGCGCTGGACTTCCTGGCCACTACTCTAGCGTACTCACTTTGAACTCGTACATTAGTGCTTCTTTAACTTCCAAGATTTTACTTCTCACGAAGTCCATCGTCGGTGGTTTTTTGTTCGCGTCCTTTATCGCTTTGTACCATTTCTGGAACTCGCTATCTGTAAAGTCCTGAAAAAATATGTATTTTGAGTGTGTTGGACTTCACCACCAAAACAGGCCCAGGGCTGGACAAAGTCCTCTCTCAAATATCACCACAACAACCGATCGAGCATTTATCTATCTATCTATATCATCACACCAGATCCCTTGTGTAGGCAGAGAGTACAGAGTTCCAACAGGTTCTTTCCTAACATACCTCTCTGGCTTCCTCCACTCTCATAGCTTGTCTCATACACGCCGCCTCTTCAAAAATATATTGAAAATAAATAATTAAACACAGTCACGTCTATATTCCCCAAGCGGGGGTGATAAAGGTGTACTGAGTACACCTACTTTTCGCCGACGAATTTAGGCCCCATGTAATAGGGGGCGAGCCTATTGCCATATACTGGGCACAATTCCAGACTCTGGACTCGTACTTGGAAGTTTTGAATCCAGGACCTCGTGATGCGCTTTGCCACTAAACCAGGAATTCTCAAAGTAGTCGATATTGACCTCTTGGGGGTCGATATCGGTTTCCCAGGAGTCGACATAAGCGACAACTGATTTTGGGGGTCGACGAGGTCTAAAAATCGACCCCCTGTTAGTTAAAGTTCTTATTTGAAAAAACTTTCAAGATACTGTGTAAGTTGTGTTACGTGTACCAAGTTACAAGCCTGACTAATATTTTAGTAGAAAGTATCATTGTTGTACTTTACTCAATTAACCAACCGCAAAGTTTTTGAAATGGTAAGTATTTTGTATCAATAGGAAAAAAACTAGAGATAGCATTTTTAGAGTAATTTGGCTATCTTTGGGGGTCTGAGGTATCAGTTCATTTTGGAAAAGGGGTCTCTTGCCCAAAATAGTTTGGGAATCCCTGCTAGTGCAGGGATTCCTAAAATGTGCGGATGGGGGACCCCCGTCAGGAACGCTTATTTACCACTAAAGAGACAAGAGGCTGTCATATGTAAGAAATATCGATACACGTACCTGATTACTAACAAATTCCAGTCTAAAAACTTTGTCGTGCGTCCCGTGCCGTAGTTTCAAGCCTTTATTTGTTCTAGTGTTGCCCAAATTGTAAACCTTCGCCGTTTCATACACGTCTATTATTTCCCCTACCTGGAAATAAATATTTTTCTTTGATCACGTTCAGTCATATATCAGGCATATAGAAAGAATGACAAAACAGATATGGCATGCGGAAATAGAAGGATGTACATAGGTCCCGGGGAAGACCTCACCAACTTTGAATATTTTATTTTCTAGTTTCTAGTCTGTATTTTTTATTGAATGTCGCATTCTGAGTGCTTAGATTTACGCGAATATTACACATGAAATAAATCTATTTTTTCGGATTTTATCGCGGTTTATTTTTGATTATTAAGTTCCCGACGTTTCGAGTGCTTTGCAGCACCCATGGTCACGGGAGGAACTGAGGTGTTAGAACGTCCAAAACGCATATTTGTTCCGGGGTACCCTCAAACTTCTTATTTTTGTTGGTCCGATCTACGCAGAATGAGCTCACGGTGTCTTGAGGTCTTGCAGTGTTATGCTTGGTTTTGGGTTTGATTATATTATTTAGCGGATCCCAAGGTAGGAATTGGATCGGAAGGTAGGATTTAAGGACTATGAAAAAAACTGCGATGAAATCCTAAAAAAAATAGTTTTAATTTACTAAGGTGCAATGTCATCAAGTTTCGAGGGATGTTTAGTTCAGACTGTCTAGCACATTAGGGACACTGATTTCACAATGCTATTTTTTTTTCTTTTTTTGGTAATATGCTTGCTTATTTGCTATAACAAAAGTTCTTCTAGTTTTGAGGACATGGGGATTAACTCGGCTATTTCTATTTTAAATAAAATGTGGATCGTTGACATTAAAGTTGTTGATTTTTGACAGCCACTATGGGTTTTCAAAGGCATACTACTCCGAACTCCAAGATACCGACACTCCATCTAGTTTGGAGCTCACTGATAAATGTATCTTAGATATGAGGTTATTTGAACAATAAACTTATTCTTATTCTTATAAATAATTGTTATTTTGTAATCTGGGAATCAATGACAACTTAACTGTTCGTTTATTCCGTACTCTGTTATCATTTAGACGGTTTTTTTGGCAACTTATATGCAATGATCATCTTTTTTACACAATCAAATCGTAATCCTTTATTAATAATTTGATAGAGTAAAAATTGCAGATTTGGGGGATTTTACCTTAACCATGTATACACTTACCCTATACACGGCATTCCCGTTATTATTCCCGATGCTGATCCTAACGAAGCAGCCGTTAACGACCCGCGCGAAGAACGGCAGGTGAACTAGACGCTCCAATTTAAACCTGAAACAAAATAGTTATAATATAAATATGTCCAATTAATATTAATAGTGGTCGCCCATTGGTCGAAATTCAACCATAATTAATATAAATAATAAGTTTGAACATTATTAAGGTTCTATTGTCAAAGACTATTCTTCTATAATCACAGATTTCGCCAAGGATACACTGTTAGTTTGCTTATTTTTTTCAAACAAATATTAATAAATTAAAAAAAAAATAGAAAAAAAATATGATTTAATCATTTTTTGTATTTTTTTAATACATAATTTAATAAAGAATACGTTTTTAAAAAAAAAATATTAGAATAAAGAACCAAAAAGAAAATGCTGTCCATTGAACTTGACATAGATATTTCGATAATTTAATTAATGATACAAAACTTCTTTGTAAGCGATGTTTTTTGTAAAAACTCTTTCATCGTTTATACTATAGACAAATAATATTAAAGACAAACAACATTAATCTGTTCTTAGTTTGAAGTGTATTGTGTCAAATGCATAGTAGTCTGTGTTATGTTTTTTATATTGATTTAATGTACTTTTTATGCAAATTTTAAAAAAATATTAGCATTCCGCACTCCTTCTCTATATGAACTATAAGTGTGGGAAATTTCATACTCCTCCGTCCGCGCAATTTTCGTGAAAAGGTGTACAGAGTTTTTGCTTCACATATTAATATAATGATTAACGCGAGTTTGTGAGGACGGTTGAATGGATGTTTGGAATGGATTTTGATTAGACTTTACACTAATATAGGTTACATATATCAGAATAACACATTTGTTATATATTTAACTAGCAGTTCCCCGAGACTTCGTACTCGGTCGACAACAGCGCCACCTACCGGGTCTATGTTATATAGCCTATGTTACTTCTGGATATGGTAGGTTTCTAAAGTGAAATAATTTTTGAAATCAGTCCAGGTGTTTTTAAGTTTATGCGTTACATACATACAAAACTTTTCTCTTTATAATATAATATATTATATATATAGTATAGATAACACGTTTGTTACTCAATCACGGATAAATGGTTAAACGGATTTGGATGAAATGTGGCACCCAGATAGTTTATGACCTGGATAAGCAAATAGGATACTTTTTATGTCGGAGAAATGTAAGTGTACAGGACGACGTCTTCATGATGTATATAAAATAAATATTGTTATAGAATAAGTTACAATAGTATAATATGTAATAGATTAAGTTAGAAATAACATATTGTAATAGAGTAAGTTGTAGCACATAAGCAATAGTATACAGTTAGAAGAGTGTAACCCTGGAAAGGGATAGGAATAATTAGAAGAGTGTAACCCTAAAAAAGGAATACGTAGAAATAGAAGAGTTAGAAAGGGATAGACAATTGTAATGAGTGATTGGACTATTCGACTAATAAAGCTCGTTGCAAAGCCCGCTAGTTGTGACCCAATAAAATAGTACTTAAGCGCGTGCGACATCGCGCCGTACACGTTCGAGCGACTACTGGCCACCTATACAGTTTGAGAAGAAACTCTGCGCGTCTGTCTGAAGAGGGTCACAACTGGTGGGTGGAGCACTATTTCGACAATTGTTCAGCTTTTCATTTGAATCTTTCCCCGCGACGCACACTGGCCAGAAAACAGGGCGCACGACATACTATATTCGTCCTATTCAGTAAGGCTCCTGTCTAAAGTAAACGCGGACGAAGTCACGGGCAGAAACTAGTTTATAATATTAGTAGGATAGAAACATAATTTTTTGTTTTCAAGTATTCCGTGGATTTGCGAATACGATTATAGTAAAAACTATTATATCGATGGTCAGAGGTTGTAAAGTTACCTGCTAAGCCTAAGTTTGTTGATCTGATCTCTATTGTCAGCGTATTTCACCTCGACTTCTTCGCGCTTCTTCTCCTCTTCTTCACCACCGGATGATGAAGAACTACTTGAGCTCCGACGTCCTGGATAACATGGAAACAACTATTAATGCTTAAGAAACTACTATAAGCGACGGTAAGAAATAATATAATAATATCAGCCTATACTGCCCACTGCTGGGCAAACGCCTTCTCTCACAAATCGAGGTGAGAGAGATTAGGTCATACTCCACCACGCGGACAGTGCAGATTGGTGGAGGCAAGTTTGTGGCCACCTGCTGTTGGAACTTATTAAGCCGCCTTTAAGGCTTCCAACTCGGCTTAACGACTATCACATTAAGTGGTAACCGGGACCAACGGCTTAACGTGCCTTTCGAAGCACGGAGACGCTCGAATATGAAAATGCCACAACGGTCACCCATTTCAGGCCGACCGAGTCGAACGCTGCTTAACCTTGGTGAACGGTAAAAACACCGCGGTCGCACAGCGCTACCAGCGCCTCTTAAGTCCTGGTAAGAAATGCACTCTCTCAATCACCTAAAGAGGGAGATAATCGGCTACTTTCGGCTTCGTAAAGCGCCGTCTCTGTCACTCAGTATACTGCGGCAAGGATATTTTGGCCCGAAGATGAAATTAGGGTTATCATTCTGTACAATTTTCCTACTTCCAGAGAAATATTGTGACAGCTGGACAAGTTGTCCAATTTGGTAGAAACAACTTCGAGAAAGAAATCAACCGCAGGATCCAATTGGGTTGGGCAGCATTTGGCAAATTACGTCACGTTTTCGATTCGCCTATACCGCAATGCCTGAAGACTAAAGTCTTTAACCAATGCGTCCTACCTGTTATGACTTACGGGGCCGAGACGTGGACACTCACAGTGGGACTAGTCCACAAATTCAAAGTCGCACAGCGGGCTATGGAGCGAGCTACGCTCGGCGTCTTTGTAAATGATAAAATTCGTAACGAGGTAATCCGACAAAGAACCAAAGTTACCGACATAGCTCGCAGACTCAGTAAGCTAAAGTGGCAATGGGCTGGTCACATCTGCAGAAGGACCGACGGCCGATGGAGCAAGCGTGTCCTAGAGTGGAGACCGCGACTTGGTAAGCGTAACGTAGGACGGCCCCCAGGTAGATTTTTTTTTTTCTTTTAAAAAAACGTAGCCCCACACTAGGATTTATTCCTGTGACGTGGGTGCGTTTACAAACATGAAAATTCACAAACAAATGCCCAGACCGGAACAAATAATTGTGGATCACACAAAGATTTGTCCCGTGCGGGAATCGAACCCGCGACTATTAGACACAGTGGGCGGAGCAGCTCAAGCTCTTAACAACTGACCTAAATCGTCGTCAATGGACCGACGACCTCAAAAAAGTCGCTGGGACAGACTGGATGCGGAAGGCGGAGGACCGTGTGCAATGGCGCGTGTTAGGAGAGGCCTATGTCCAGCAGCGGACTACGATAGGCTGATTGATTGATTGATATGGACCATGTAAGAAACATTACACTGCCTTCCATGGTTCAAATTATGGATGGGATAAAGTAACACACTGTCACGCCTATATTCCCCAAGCGGGGGTGGTAGAGGTGTACTGAGTACACCACAATAGGGTCGAGCCTATTGCCATATACCGGGCACGATTCCAGACTCCGGACTTATACAGGGAAGTTTTCGTTAGAAAAACTACACTTGTCCGACCTAGGATTTGAACCCAGGGCCTCGTGCGATGCGCTTTACTAAATTAAACAAGAAATCCCCGACTCAAAGGAATCATAGCTAAGAACATTCGATCCGATCAAGATCTTAACTTAACCTTTCAAACAAAAAAATCTCATTTAAAATCAGTTCATCCCTTTAGGGTGTGTGTGTGAGTGATGTACGCTGTTGGCTGCGAGACCTTTACAGCTTCACCGGACATAAGGGCGAGCGTGCAACCACTACGCTCGAGCCGGAAGGGCAAGAGGCGACATACCCGAGAGCGCCTTGAAGAGGCGGCTTCGGTTGGGACAGTCGCTGCGGGGTGAGAGGGTGCACTACTAAGTGCACCGGTCAACCGCCGGCTAGGGGAGGGGATCTACGACTTCGTCGTCGTCGTCGTCCGTATTCGGAGCGGAAAGAAGGGATGACAAAGCATCGGGGGGATCGGTGAGAACATGTCGCAACTGGCGGTGGCGGGGGCGGCAAGGGTCAGGGGGATATCCCTTTAGGTTCTACAATGCCAAAGACAGAGACCCCCCTTATACTTATACTTAAAATACGTAGCCCCACACTAGGATTTATTCCTGTGTCGTGGGTGCGTTCATAAATCTGAAAATACTCATACACAAATGCATCACACAAAGATTTGTCCCGTAGGGGAATCGAACCCGCGACTCTTATACAAGACAATTAAAGCGCTTCCCGGGACACCCCAAGGTTCAAACCTTGGCGTTACCTGTGGAGACCATTGTGGATCCTGGCTTCCAGGAGTTACAGTGGTGGGAACGTGTGGCGGGCTTAGTCCCATAAAATAAAATCAATAACTATCTATTCTTACCTTGTGATTTGTTGTCGTCGGAATCCGAACCTGAGTCGTCGGAATAGATGTCCGAAGCTTTGAGTTTCACGCTCTGTTTGCCGGTACCACCTATAATCTCTGCATCAGCATCCTATGAACAATTGAAATGGGTTAGTAGGATAGTGATTGTTCAAAAGTATCCATACTTTTAGGTAATGCAAAAACTGAATCGTAAATGCCTAGTTAGTTTAGTCGCACGTATGGCGTTCAGGAGGTCTTAGGTTCGAATCTTAGGGCGAAATAGTGTGTTTTTCAAAAGGACATTGTCGAAAATTGCCCCAGAACCAACAAACATTTGGTCCATTCCATCATTATTTATCTATTTTATTAAAATAATGGCAAATATCCGTATCTAACGGACAATTTGCAATCTAAAACGAATATTTCAAAGTATTGTAAGTACTTATATCGAAGTCGCCGACATCTTTACTGAATGTCAACACACAATATAACCTCATACGTATTAATTGGTACCGAAATTTGTGCAATATTGCGATTCCCCCGGTTGTCCGTTTAATAATAAATGCCTTAAAAGAATTTATGGATGATTTGAAGTAATAAAATTATTTTTTCATTGCTATTGTTCTGGGGCAAATCATTTATGGACGCAGGACAATGTCCTTTCTGAAAAGCACACTATAATCAAACCATCAGTTATGGGCTTAAACCCTCATCATATTTTTTTTTTTTTTTTTTTTAAATTAGCCCGACTAGGATTTATTCCTGTGTCGTGGGTGCGTTTACAAACATGAAAATTGACATACACAAATACCCAGACCGGAACAAATAATTGTGGATCACACAAAGATTTGTCCCGTGCGGGACTCGAACCCGCGACTATTAGACGCAGTGGGCAGAGTGGCTTAAGCTCTTAACCACTGCGCTAAATCGTCCGTCAAATATTATATATTGGCACAAACATCGTCAGCGTGTGTGTATGTGTCTACACACAACCCCGCTGACTCCTCCACATTGAGAGGTGTGCCCTTCTTGCAATAAAAGGTTCCTCTTGTTGCAGAAAGTCCCCTTTCGTAGAAATTTCCCCTGGTCAAGAGCACAAGAGGTTCCCCTTGTTGCAGAAGTTTACATCTTGTCACAGAAGATTACCGCTTATCGCAGAAGGCTTCCCTCTTATCGCAGAAAGATCCCTCTCATCGCAGAAAGATCCCTCTCATCGCAGAAAGATCCCTCTCATCGCAGAAAGATCCCTCTCATCGCAGAAAGATCCCTCTCATCGCAGAAGGGTTCCCTCCTACCCCAGAAGACTACTCACATCATCATCATCTTTATCCTTATTTTTCTCCTCTTCCAAACGTCTCTTCTGCTTAATGTGCTCGACTCTGGTTGCTTTAGCGTCTCTCTGCGCCCGCAGCGCCGCCATTGCGTTCAGTCTGCGGTCGTCGACATTGCGTTTACGTTCCGTTTTAGCGCCGAATAGCGGAGACGCTGAACGTTCTGACGCTTCTACAATACAAATAAAATACTATTAAAAATTATTAATATGTATTTGTAGTTTAAATTGCATAGATGATTGAGTACAACCGCACACAACCATTTATTCATTTTAAACTACAAATACACAAATGTAAAAACCCCTATAATGTGAACCGCTCCTGTGATGTAATACATAAAGTCTCACAAATCAAATGTCTAGGAATAATAATTGATCAGCGTATAACATGGAATTTTCACACAGAAACGATTATGAACCCGAGTCGAAAGCTGACATGGATATTTAAAACCCTACGTTATGTAGGTAAAATAGATGTACTTAAACAAATTTATATATCGTTCGCACAGTCTATTGTAACATACTGCCTGCCTGTCTTTGCCACCAAAGAAAAGTTTCAAAACATGCTTACTAGATGTTTACATTATTAATGACGGTGAGCTGCCGCTTTTAGGCAGAGATATTATTTCTTTATACCGCTTAGGAATGCCCACTGTGCATTACTATGAGAAGTCTTCAAATATTGTTGATCAACTGCAAGCTCGATTCCCGCATGTTTTTTCGAGTAATTTATGAAAATTTTGTAAATATGAACTTAAGCTTAATTTCAAAGATGGTGCTGTACCCATAATAATATACCGCGTACATATAATAAACCGCGGCCGGTAGCTTTTGCCTTGCGCGATAAATAATTGGACCGATTAGTTTGTGAAGGCATATTAAAACCGGTTGATTATTCCAAGTATGCATCTCCTATTGTTCCAGTATTAAAACCAGTTGCTTATTCCAAGTATGCATCTCCTATTGTTCCAGTTGTAAAACCAGTTGATTATTCCAAGTATGCATCTCCTATTGTTCCAGTTGTAAAACCAGTTGATTATTCCAAGTATGCATCTCCTATTGTTCCAGTATTAAAACCAGTTGATTATTCCAAGTATGCATCTCCTATTGTTCCAGTTGTAAAACCAGTTGATTATTCCAAGTATGCATCTCCTATTGTTCCAGTATTAAAACCAGTTGATTATTCCAAGTATGCATCTCCTATTGTTCCAGTTGTTAAACCAGTTCATTATTCCAAGTATGCATCTCCTATTGTTCCAGTATTAAAACCAGTTGATTATTCCAAGTATGCATCTCCTATTGTTCCAGTATTAAAACCAGTTGATTATTCCAAGTATGCATCTCCTATTGTTCCAGTTGTAAAACCAGTTGATTATTCCAAGTATGCATCTCCTATTGTTCCAGTATTAAAACCAGTTGCTTATTCCAAGTATGCATCTCCTATTGTTCCAGTTGTAAAACCAGTTGATTATTCCAAGTATGCATCTCCTATTGTTCCAGTTGTAAAACCAGTTGATTATTCCAAGTATGCATCTCCTATTGTTCCAGTATTAAAACCAGTTGCTTATTCCAAGTATGCATCTCCTATTATTCCAGTTGTAAAACCAGTTGATTATTCCAAGTATGCATCTCCTATTGTTCCAGTATTAAAACCAGTTGCTTATTCCAAGTATGCATCTCCTATTGTTCCAGTTGTAAAACCAGTTGATTATTCCAAGTATGCATCTCCTATTGTTCCAGTATTAAAACCAGTTGCTTATTCCAAGTATGCATCTCCTATTGTTCCAGTATTAAAACCAGTTGATTATTCCAAGTATGCATCTCCTATTGTTCCAGTTGTAAAACCAGTTGATTATTCCAAGTATGCATCTCCTATTGTTCCAGTATTAAAACTGTAATATATGTGGGTAGTTCGTAAGTTTAGATATTAGAACATGAAAAATGTCTACCCTCTCTCTTGCCAATTAGACGTTGTAACGTACTACTGTGTTTTCATTGTGCTCCGAGAATATATTAAGATTCCCCTGAGATCGACATACATATCAACTGGCGACGAGATATAAACGAAATCTACGTGTGTATCGTTAATAATCGGCGATACTTTTAATAATATACTGTGTATAATGGCCGTGGGAAAGATCGAACAATTCGACATACACAAGGACAAATGGGACTTGTATATTGACCGTTTAGAACAATACTTTGTGGTTAATGATGTAAAGCAATCAGTGAAAGTGGCAACGTTAGTAACGGTGGTCGGTGCCGAAGCATACGAACTTATGGTGAATTTGTGTACACCAGATAAACCGGCAACAAAAACTTTCGAATGCTTAGTGACGCTGATGCGAGGACATTTACAACCACAGCCGAGTCTTCTAGCGGAACGGTTTAAGTTTCGGCAGAGGATCCAACGGGACGGGGAAAGTATAGCTGAGTTTGTATCAGAATTAAAAAAGCTATCGAAACATTGTAGATTCTCAGCGGAAAACCTAACCGAGAATTTGAGAGACCAATTCGTGTGCGGGTTGGTTAACGAGCACATCAGGGAGCGCCTGTTCACCGAGGACGACATACAATTCGATGCGGGATATAAAATAGCCGTGTCGATGGAAGCAGCCGAGGCCAATGCGGCGTCGGTGGAGAACTGTACTCGCGGGAGGGGTAGCAGTACTCCGGCGCAGGAGGTGCATCAGCTGGCGGCGAGAGCGCTGGTGGCGAGGAAGGAGCGCGTCGGGAGTGAGCGAGCGTATCGTCGAGCAGCGGTATCGAGCCACCGTAGCCGGGAGGAGGCCGCGTCGCAGAGAATGTCCGGTGGTACAAGTGGTAAGAGCGGAGCGAGTAGCGAAGCGAAATTTGACATCGACAAGATGAGTTATGGCCCGGAGAGGTGTTCCGTATGTGGGGGCAAGCATCAAAGGCATGATTGCAAATTTAGGAAATACGTGTGCCGGGTTTGCAACAAAGAAGGGCATTTAAAGAGGATGTGTCCTAATATTAAAAGAAATGCCCCACTTTTTAACGTGCTAGACGGCGAACGAAATTACCTAAAAGAGAACAATAGTGACAGTGACGAGGTAAATAACTATGCACTCACATCTAATTATTTAAAAAAGTTTGGACCATACACCATAAATGTAAACATTGAACAAGTTAACTTAGATATGGAGGTAGATACGGGCAGCGCGATATCGTGCATTAGTCATGATTGTTATTTAAAAAAATTTAAGCGATGTGAACTTAAGAAAACAAATTTAATTTTAAGGTATTACACAGGTGAAATAGTCGTACCTGTGGGTAAAATAACGCCTACAGTTAAGTTCGGTAGTCAATGTCGGAATTTAGATTTATACATAATAGATCGAGGGAAAACAAGTTTGATCGGTAGGCAATGGTTACACGAGTTAGGTATCAAGTTTTCGTTAGCTAATTGTCATAATGTAGGTAAGGTAGATATTATATTTGACTTAAAAAAATTTAGTTCCAGATACTGTGAAGTATTCTCCGATGGTTTGGGTAGATACACCGGTGGCAAGGTGGGGTTCCAATTGCGAGAGGGAGCCCGGCCCGTGTTCATGCGAGCGAGACCGCTGGCGTACGCGATGCGTGAGCCGGTGGAGTGCGCGTTGGACCAGCTGGTGCGGGATGGCATCATCACACCTGTTTCTACATCGGACTGGGCGACTCCTATCGTGCCAGTAATGAAGAAAGATGGGTCTATTAGGATATGCGGCGATTTTAAATTGACACTTAACAAATGTCTGGAGGTGGATCGTTTTCCCTTGCCTCGAGTAGAAGATTTACTAGTTAAATTAGAAGGGGGGCAACGTTTTACAAAATTAGATTTATCGCAGGCCTATGCACAACTAGAGTTGGACGACTCTAAGAAATATACAGTCATTAATACGCATAAAGGTTTATTTCGATATAATAGACTAATATATGGACTAGCTTCGAGTCCTGGGATATTTCAACGAAAATTAGAACAACTTTTTTCCGATATGCCTCGGGTAGGTGTATTTCTTGACGATTTAATCATAACGGGGGTGGATGATGAAGATCACATGAGGACACTGCACGAAGTCTTTGGTAGGTTACAGAGGTATGGCCTGAAAATTAGAAAGGATAAATGTACATTTTTCGCCAATGCTGTGACTTATCTAGGGTTTGTGATTAGTTCACAAGGCGTGCATACGGCCCCAGAAAAAGTACAGGCCATCAGAGAAGCACCGGTACCCAAGAATGTCACAGAACTGCGGTCATTTATCGGGTTAGTTATGTACTATGCCAAATTTATTCCACGGATGAGTACGTTGATGTCACCATTATATGACCTTCTTAAAAAAGATGTAAGGTTTGAGTGGAAGACGAGACACGAGGAAGCATTTAATGAGGTGAAGCAACTTTTGGTTTCCAGTGAGGTGTTAGCTCACTACTCGAGTGAGATGCCGTTGGTGTTGACCACGGACGCGAGCAGCGTAGGGGTCGGAGCGGTCATCTCACACCTGACGCCGCACGGCGAGCGGCCCATAGCGTATGCCTCAAGAATATTAAATTCAGCGGAGAAGGCCTACTCACAGATCGAGAGGGAAGCTTTAGCCATCATTTATGGAGTAAGAAAATTCCATCAGTACTTATATGGTAGGAAATTTATATTGAGAACCGATCACAAACCATTGGTATCGATTTTTGGTCACAAAATGGGTATACCAATAATGGCGGCGAGCAGAATGCAGCGCTGGGCGGTTATATTGTCGGGGTATAACTATGACATAGAATACGTAAGGAGTGATAAAAACGCAGCGGACGCCTTGTCACGTTTACCCGTGGAAGTGGAAAAGAAACCGGCCCTGGAAACTACATATGTAAATTTTATACAGAAGTTCTTACCCGTGACTAGGAAACTGGTACAGGAGCACACGGGTAAGGACGAAGTATTACGACAAGTTTATATGTACGTACAATCGGGGTGGCCACGGCATGTTAGTGATGAGGCGCTGAAGCCATATTTTCACAGACGACATGAACTATATGCCGATGACGGTTGTGTCGTTTGGGGATATAGGTTGGTGATGCCTAAGTTTCTTAGGAGAGATGTACTCCAGGAATTGCATACGGGACACCTAGGCATCGTGAAAATGAAAAGCATGGCCAGGAGTTTCGTATGGTGGCCTGGTATTGATGCAGATATCGAAAGCACATGCCATGGATGTTACACGTGCGCAACAGAGAACCCAGATCCACCGCGCGCACCACCGCATCCGTGGCCGTATATATCGGAACCGTGGTCGAGGATACACGTAGACTTTTTGGGGCCATTTCATGGTAAAACCTTCCTGGTAATTATAGATTCTACTACTAAATGGATCGAAATCTTCCAAATGTCACGGACGACGGCTGGAAGTGTCATAAAAGTATTACGGGAAACATTTGCAAGATTTGGATTACCTAAACAGGTTGTATCGGATAACGGGCCACCATTTTCGAGTAAAGAGTATGCTGATTTTATGGCTAATAATGGCATAACATTGACGTTCACCGCGGTGTATCATCCTTCATCAAATGGTGCAGCGGAAGGAGCCGTCAAATTATGCAAGCGTGCCATTAGGAAGTCAATGAGAGATGGGGTGGATCTGGATGCAGCACTACAGACATATTTGATGGCGTACAGGAACGTAACTCATAACACGACGGGTTCATCACCAGCTATGTTGTTGCAGCACAGGTCACTTAGATCAAGATTGGATCTGTTAAAGGCGGACAGAACGAGAGAAGACAAAGTACATAACGCCCAACAGAAACAAGGTTTTTATAAAAGGGGGAAGGAAAGAACGGTTAGCGTAGGAGAAGAGGTTTTGCTGAGAGACTATGGGGGAAGAAACACGTGGTTACCCGGCCGCGTACAAAATAAAGTAGGGTCCCGTCATTTTGTGGTAGGTAGGGAAAATGGCCCACCGGTTAAAAGACATTTAGACCAAATAAAAAAAAGAAATATCATACCCATTAAGGTACCCATTATGACACAGACTAAACCAGAGGAGAACGACCCACCGAGTGGTAATGCAGAGGCGGAAGAGGAAGCAGGGGTTGACGGTAGTGATAATGATAGTGTAGATACAAACTCCACCGAGCCACCAGTGGTACCTCTCAAGCGAATTAGGAGACCGGTAGTAAGATATGGTCAGGAGGTTAATTAATTATTGTATGTACTAAATTAAGGGTGAAGGTGTAATATATGTGGGTAGTTCGTAAGTTTAGATATTAGAACATGAAAAATGTCTACCCTCTCTCTTGCCAATTAGACGTTGTAACGTACTACTGTGTTTTCATTGTGCTCCGAGAATATATTAAGATTCCCCTGAGATCGACATACATATCAAAAACCAGTTGCTTATTCCAAGTATGCATCTCCTATTGTTCTAGTTGTAAAACCAGTTCATTATTCCAAGTATGCATCTCCTATTGTTCCAGTATTAAAACCAGTTGATTATTCCAAGTATGCATCTCCTATTGTTCTAGTTGTAAAACCAGTTCATTATTCCAAGTATGCATCTCCTATTGTTCCAGTATTAAAACCAGTTGATTATTCCAAGTATGCATCTCCTATTGTTCCAGTTGTAAAACCAGTTGATTATTCCAAGTATGCATCTCCTATTGTTCCAGTATTAAAACGTGATGGTACAATTTGACTGTGTGCAGATTACTTCGTCACCATAAACATACAGCTATTGGTGGACCAGTATCCGTACCAACACGCATAAAGGATTATTTAAGTATACTCGCATAGTGTTCGGGTTAGCGAGCGCGCCGGCTATTTTTCAACGCGTTATAGAGAACATATTAGCGGGTATGGAAGGAGTCCTTCGTCTGTTGGATGACGTGCTTGTGACAGGGGTCAACAGGTCAGAATACATGAACAGGTTACATGCTGAATTGCAATGGCTACAGGGTGCAGGATTAAACTCTTCAAAAACCCAAATGTGATTTTTTTAAAAGACGAGGTTGAAAACTAAGGATTTGTAAAAACTAAATTAGGGTTAAAAAAAAAACACCCCAGAAACAGGAAGCTATATTAAATGCACCGGTTCCAAAAAATGTTACTAAATTACAGTCTATTTTGGGCCTAGTTAAATATTATCGGAACTTCGTTGCCGGTGCGTCCCCAATTCTCAATCCATTGTATGATTTATTACATATAAACAGTAAGTGTCATTGGAAGGCAGATCACGATATAGCATTCAATACAATTAAAAGAATACTAGTTTCCGATCAGGTTAACTCACTTTAATAAAAATGCGAAGATTATTTTAACGGTGGATGCGTCGCCGACAGGGATAGGCGCGATATTGTCGCAAATCGGTGATGACGGAGTGGATCGGCCCGTGTCTTGTGCGTGTGAATGATCTACGCTGTTGGCCGCGGGGCCTTTACAGCTTCACCGGACAAGAGGGCGAGCGTGCAACCACTACGCTCGAGCCAGAAGGGCAAGGGGGCAACTCGCTTAAGGGCGCCTCAAGGAGGAACGGCCTTAGCTTGGGCAGTCGCTATGGGGGAGGGCGTATACTAGGTGTCTTGCCGTGGTGCTCTGCACCGGCCGGCGGGCAAGGGTTTCTTCGACCTCGCCGGCGAGGTCGGTGTCTGATCCTGTATGCGGTATCTGTATCCGAAAGAAGGGATGTAAGGGCATCGGGAGGGCCTGTGAGAACGTACCGCGGACGGCGGTAGCGGTTGATAGAAGGGGAGTTGGGTTCGTAGTCAGCGGCGACTACGATTAGCGGATTACTATGATTAGACGAGTTCGCAAAATATCGGTTTTTCGCCTTTTTAATAAAGGCGTGAATATGTTCGAGACCGAGATCCGAATGGAGAGCGGCCCGTGTCTTTCGCGTCTCGTACCGAATGCACTCGAAAAGAGGTATTCGCAAATTCAACAAGAAGCGACGGCCATAATATTTGGCGTCCGTCGCTTCCACCAATATCTTTATGGGAGATCGGTACCATTTGTGTTAGCAACAGACCACAAGCTGTTAATCACGATGTTTGGTCCCCGGCATACCTGAGGTGTCGGCCGATCGGTTGCAGCGGTACGCTATAATTCTAAGTGCATATAATTTAGAAAAAAGAAGAAAAGAAAGAAAAAATATTTATTCAGCACAGCACACAAAAAAATATATGAAAGGTAACAAAAGAAAATAAAAACGAAAAAAGACAAATAAACTGCTACTGCTTCTTGTGACGTTTGCCTCGGTGTGAGCTGTGCCGAAAGGCATTGGGCTCAGCATGTGTTGGAGGGGAACAAAGTCTCCCCCAACGCTGGTTTTCAGCCAAAGCCTCCTCAGCTACTATTTATTGTTTATAAATTTTACCCTTAATGCTGACGCAATCGCGTATACTGCGTATTACAAATACAGTAAATACCTAATTATGTAATATAAATGTATAAATAAAGAGACATAAATATTGTATACATATATAATGAAAGAAAAAGTTATGATTTACTATGAAATAAAAAGCGTGTTTATATAGTCACAATATAATATATAGTACCTTGTGCTACCACAGGTGGCATGGGGTATAAATTTATTTAATTACTATTGCAAATGTTGCGTTGAGCGAGTGAGAATCGTTTCGATTGCGCGGAACCGGTTCTCCGCGCGGCACTCCGGCGCATCTTTGTTGATATCACTCCACTCACGGGCACGACGCGCTGTACTGTTGCGTAACTACGTAATATAATATTAAGTACTTAACAATAAACCAGCAGATTACGTATTTGCAAATAAATAAGTAAATAAGTGACGAATACAGTCGTGTGTTAATACTATAAGTAATATAATAATTATAAGTTATGGGTGAAGTGCATATAATATAATACCATGACCACCATGACTCGATGCATCCGCGAAAAAGAAACTAAAGGAACCAGGAGGTAAGCACTACAGTCTGTTTATCTAAATCATCACGCCCGCTCTCTTGTGGGGATTAGTATCCCTCTCTCCACTATGATAATTTACTAAATAGTTTAGCTAAGAATTAATAGACAAAAGAGGTCATTAAATTACATATTTTATAATTGTATTTTAAAATGATTTCATTTTCTCATCGGTCCCTACAGCTCCCCCTCTCAGCTGCAGCCCTGATATTGTATACAGTGCAAATATGAAGGGTGAATGAAGACTAAGAGTGAGTGGACCAGACCCTGAGGTAAGTCATTTTTTACTGTTTTTATTATATTATTATTATTATATTCTAGTAAATATTAGTTAAAATTATATAATTATTTATTTTTTTAAATTCCAGGTCCCCATTAATCAGGCGAGTTATTGAGTGAAGGTGTATATGCTACTTATCAGAAACAGTGGACAGGGACATTTAGCTAGCTATCTAATAGGGTATATATTATTTATTTATTTATTACAATTTGTGTTATATTATAGATATATCCAGATTAATATTATTGTATTCTCGCTGCACCTCGACCATGTGTTTCTTAAGTCTTATCTTAAATTTGATTATAGATTCCAGGTTTCTGATTGGCGGCGGCAGATTATTCCAACACTTGGAGGCTGCGTACCTGAAACTACCCCGGAACGCGGCAGAACTGTACTGTTCGATGGCAAGTTGTTGTGAACACTGCCTGCGGGCGCAACTTCTTTCGGCTGCTACCCAAGTAAGCTTCTCGTACAAGTATTTTGGAGTTTTGTACTTAAGAACACCGAAAAGAAGACACGCCAAGTGTAGTTTGCGTCGGGACTTCATTTTTAGGCAGTAGTGTTGGTTTAAAAAGGGGGTTATATGGCTTCTCGGTGGCACAGTGAAACAAAATCTTGTACATGCGTTTTGGACCCTTTGGATCAACCGTTGCGTACGCGCAAGTAGCCTTGGTCCGTATACGGTGTCCGCATAATTAAGTTTGGACAAGACTAGTGTCTCAACTAGTTGTGTACGCAATTCTTCCGATAGGAAATGTCTAATTTTATATAGCACCCTTAATCTGTAGAAACAGTTACGTGCGCACTCAGTGATATGTTTCTCGAAACGCAAATCGGCGTCCATACACAGACCCAAATTGCGAGTTTCGTACGAGCGCTCGATAGTCTCACCCATAAGTCGTAGTTCAATGGGAGAGCACAGGTTAGCTAGTTGCGGTTTGGTTCCGAGAAGCATATACTTAGACTTAGTAGGATTAAGTACGAGGTTATTTCGTTCAGTCCAAGCTGCTATCTCAGTAAGATCTTCATTTAGTTTTTTTATTGCTATTTCCTGGTCACCTGGTCGAAAGGATATATAGATTTGTAAATCGTCAGCGTATATATGGTATTTGCAATTTTTTATGCAGTGTTTAATATCGGCCGTATAGAGTGTGAACAGCACTGGGCCCAGGATAGAACCCTGAGGAACCCCCCTGTTCACCCCTACAGACTTTGAGCGTGTAGCTGTTGGTACACTGCTTGTTTTTATTTCGACGTATTGGTGACGGTTACTCAGATAGCTATGGAACCAATTAATTGTGGCCGAGTCGAATCCATAGTAACTAAGTTTCGATAGCATCAGTGTGGTGTTAATAGCGTCAAATGCCCTGGAGAAGTCCAACAGCACGAGTAGTGTGCACATACCTTTATCCTGTGCAAATAAAATATTATCAGATACATCTAATAATGCTGTGGCAGTACTATGGCATTTTCTAAAGCCAGATTGGAGTTCTGGTAGGATGTTATTTTTCTCCAGGAAACCAGTAAGCTGCTGACAAACCACCTTCTCAAGTATTTTGGATACACAAGGTAGGATGCTTATAGGCCGTAGGTCCTTGATTTCCGACGGGTTAGGCTTTTTAGGCAAAGGGCGCACTATAGCTATTTTCCATATGTCCGGGAATGTTGAGGTGGTAATAGACGTGTTAACCATGGCCGTTATTGCAACAAGTGAGTAGGGACAAGTCATCAGTAACATGGTCAAGTTTAGTGTGTCGACCCCCTCGGCATTTGATTTTAATGTTTTTATAATGTTGACTATAGAGTCAGAAGACACAGTATTTAATGTAAAAATTTCGTCACAAAAGTTGTGGAATTCGTAAAAAGTGAGGAGTGAGATGTTAACCTCTGAGGTTCCCGGTACTTTTAGAAAATGCGTGTTAATTTTTTCTACGTCGTTGAGATGTGAAGGTATTTCGAAACCTTTTTTGGCAGGGAGTATGTTAGATTTCAGGTTTTTCCAGAGGATTTTCGGGGTTTTTTGTTTATTGTTAATATTTTGCTTGAAGTAAGCGACTTTTTCGAAATAAATAGATTTATTTGCTAGAGAATTTAAACTCTTATAATACAGTTTCTTTTCTTCTAATTTAGTTTTCCTATAGCTTTCTAGAGCTTCTTTCCTAAGGCGCAGCATAAGCTTTACATTGTCTGTAAACCATGGGTAGGTGCGATCTTTAATTTTGCATATTTTTAGCGGGGCGTGGAGTTCAAAAACAGAAAGAACACAGTTGTTAAAGCAACTTACCATGTCGTTTACATTAGCTAGTTTTGAGATCTGATCCCATTTAATTTTATTTATATCTTCATTGAAGGAGGCAAGATCAATATTTTTAATAGGGCGATATGTTATTATCTGTGGGGTTATTTTATCTCGTTTAATGTTTAGCTCGCACAGGACATAAGCGTGCCCGCACAGTGTCTCTGCAGCCTCTACTGAGACTTGACGCACTCGCAAATCAGTTATAATTAGGTCTATTAATGACTCAGACGTCTCTGCAAAGTGGGTTGGCGTGGATACCAATTGAGTTAATCTGAGACAGTCCAATAGAGTCATTAGTTTTTTCGTACAGCCGTTGTTTTGGTTAAGGAAGTTAATATTAAAATCTCCCATCACCAGTATGCCGTCGCAAGTGGACAAAGAATTAATACTATCCGATAAAGCGTCTAAGAAAAGGTCTACATCGAGCCATGGTGGGCGATATGCAGTACCGATAGCCAGTTTTTTCCCATTGACAGTGAGCGTTAACCACATCTGCTCCGCGGCTGTGCGGCTAGGATCGATTGGGTGTGTGAATGTGCGCACGTTGACCCCACATTTGATGTAAAAACCAACCCCTCCCCCACGGCCGCCGCGTACCTCCGTTGGGCGCGGAATATGCCTCAACCGATAACCAGGGACAAAAGGGGCGCGGGTCTCCTCGCCGGGCCTTAGCCAGGTCTCGTTAATAGCCATTATATCCACTTCGAAATTTTTCATTGCTTCGACGAAGGAGTCATGGTTAGTTCCCAGAGATCCTGCGTTAAATAGACCAACTTTTAGATGACCTTTGGACGTCATTTATTATTATTATAGATTGGATGAAAAATTGAATGAAAAATAAAAAAGATGTTATTAGAACTTAAATAAATAGCTGGCGGGACCCATAAGTATACATTGTTGCCTAGACTATAAGGATATAGTAATATAAGATTATACAGAAATGTTAAAAGAGTTATATACTTTATATAATAATATTTAAAAAATAATGTTGCGGTAGGTGAGACAGTCGGTGACAATGATGATATATTGTTGTAAGTAGATATAGATGGAGTGTTTGAATAAAATTGGTAATTGCTAAGAGTCATTTTGATATTATATTTACTGAGGTGTGTTAGAACCTTAGTTTCTGCGACCCAGCTCACAACGAAACAGACGACAAATATAAAAACGCAACATAAAGTAAACAAAAAAACAAAATAATCCGATATAATTAGTGTTTTATGACACGAAACATGTGTATAAATATGTTTTAGTTCAAAACATTGCTTAGACCGAAAAACCTATTAATATCCTTTTCAGATCTTATGCGCTCCGCTGGTTTACCCTCGTCCTTTCGAATGAGTACCTTTCCGTTCCTCGTCCATACATATTTCCAATTGTGGTTGCGGCCCTCTTCCCGCGCCCGGTAGAAAAGTTGCCTGTTGGTACGCGTTAGACGCTCATTAATATACACGCGGCCTGGGGGCGTGCCCTGCACCTCAAGGTCGGCGGCGGTAATGACGCGACGAACACGCGCGGCACGCAGCAGCTGGTCTCGCGTCGCTCGGCGCGCCAGCCGCACGGCGATGCTGCGCGGTCGGGTGGTGGGTGGCGCCCCGTCGATCAGGTTGCGTCGACTTGGCCCGACCCGTTCCGCGTGTACCACGTCATGATCCTCCAGGTTTACCCCGAGCTTTACAGCTAACACTTTGACAAGGTGTAGAGGGGATTCCTCCTTACACTCAGGAATACCCGAGATGTCAAGGTCGTTAAGGAGCAGCTCTTGATCACGCTCATTAAGTTGTGTCCGGAGATTATCAACAACGCCTTCGACGAGAGAGATGTTGGTTTTGGCTTCGAAGTCGGATAATCGAGCTTCAAGTTTGTCTAGCCTATCGGTACATGTTTTTAGGCCCAACCTGAACTCAGCTATTTCCGACCGCGTCTCCCGGATCTCTTCCTTAAGCTCAGCTCGCATTGCTCGCATTTCTTCGCGGAATGCCGATATTTCCTGAATTATGCGTATATTTGACTCTTGTGGGGTGGGAGCAACCTGCGCATAAGAGCTACTGGGAGTGGGAGAGTGAGGCCCGGGCGGTAGCTTCTGATCCTCCCGGGCGGTAGTTTCACTACCTTTAACCGGGGTTGATGAGTTGTCCCCTCTGGGTAGCTGTATTTTGCACCCCGGACAAAGCCACCCGACTTTCAACTTGGTAGCCGCCGTTATCGCTACGCACGCATGGTGAAAAGTGCCGGAGCATTTACCACACTTAATGCATTCCGACGACGACGAAAATTTGCCACAAGCCCCACATTTGTTGACCATTTTAGCAATAAGGAACTACACTTGGCTATATAAAACAGTCCTGGCAGTGCCTCTCGCGCGTTCGGTTGTGTCACTGCGCTGCCCGCCCGCTCGCTATTTTCGTGTTACGTAATTATCGATTTCGACTTGCTTTGTTGGAAACGCCTGCGCTTGCGTGGAGTGGTAATCAGGTTAGCTCGTATACGTGTATACGTACGCATATACGGGCTGCGACGTTGCTTCTCCGCGTCTGGCTCGCGCGTAGCAACAAGGCGAGCCGTTAGGCAGACTCGCCGTTCTGACGGCGGTCGGTCTTCCCGCGTTTTTGTAACGGTCGTTTTCCGCGACCTACGTGGTTCGTCGCGGCTGTGCTTGCGTGTGTTGTGCTTGTGTGTCTACGTGTTTGCACTCGCTGTGCGTGTGCTTTTGCGTCCCGTGCAGGTACGGTTCGCGTATAGCCCGGCGTGACCAAGCACGTGGGTTGCTAGGCAGCCGCGTCGGCTAACGGCGCGGCCGGCCCTCCCGCGGTTTCTTCTCTAGGGTGAGTTTTTTAATTCGATTATCTATTCTCTTATATCTATTCTATCCTATTCTCCGTGCGGCGGTTCTCTTCGCCCCGGAGCAGATAGGGTTTGGTGCCGCCCGTTCGCCCCTAAGGCGAAGGGGCACACCGCGTCTCCCCGGTAGTGCCACCCCCCCGCCGCTACCCGGTGGGGGGATCAGGGCAACGTTCACGCCCGGGTCTTAGGGCCCCTTGTTCTTGTTTTTTTTTTTAGTTCACTCGACCTGCCATTTCCCCTCTGGAAATGGCGGAAGACTTCCCTCCGGAGTTCGTCCGGGAGCTCGCGAAGTACATCGTCCTACGCTGCCCGGACATAGTCCGGGAATTCAAGGCGACGTACTCGCCCGCCTCGCCCGACGCGTCGCCCGCGCGCGCGTCGGCCCCCGGCCCCGCGCACCCCGCGCCTTCTGCGCGCCCCGTGACTCCGTTCGCCGCGCCGCGAACTGATGTAGGGGCGCAGCCCCAGACCCCCGCCGACCGCCCCGTCTCGCCATGCGGGTCCGAGCCTCTCTCGGACTCGGATATGGAGGTCGAGCGCGCGTCCGCGCGACGCGCCGCCCCCGCCCGGTCCCCGTCCCCGTCGCTCTCGTCGGAGGACGACTTCGTTCCCATCGCGAATGGGAAGCGGGCGCGCAAACCGCGCGACTCGCCGCCGCCCAAAATCCAGAGGGCCGGAAACGACTCTGTTTCTCCCGGCCCCTCCGGCCCCCGGCCGTCTCCGTCTCCCAACGCGGCAGCGAGGGCCTCCCCCCTCGCGCGCCCCGCACGTCCGAACATCACTCCCCCGCCGCTTGTCATTCAGGACAAGAGCGCCTGGGAGCGTATATCCAAGGCGATTTACAATCGCCAAATTAGTTATACGCACGCGCGTTCCACCGCGCAAGGCATAGCCGTCAAGGTGGCGTCTTCGGACGACCACCGACGGCTATCCGCGTTCCTGCGATCTAATAAGATCGCATACCACACATACACCCTGGAGGAGGAAAGGGAGCTCAGGGTGGTAATCCGCGGTGTCCCGAGAGAGCTGGACACCGCCGTCATCAAGGCCGACCTCCAGTCCCAGGACCTTCCTGTGCGCCAGGTGCACAGAATGGTGAATGGGCGCTCCAAGGAGGCGTACGACATGGTGCTGGTCGTCCTCGACCGCACCGAGTCCGGCCGTAGGGTCTTCGACCTGAAGGCCGTGTGCCATATCTCTGGCCTCTCCGTGGAGGCCCCCCATAAACGTGGCACGCCCGGGCAGTGCCACAACTGCCAGCTGTACGGGCACTCTGCCCGTAACTGTCACGCGCGCCCTCGATGCGTTAAGTGCATCGGGGACCACGCGACGTCCCAGTGCGCCCGCTCGAAGGAGACGGCGGCCGAGCCCCCCAGCTGCGTCCTCTGCGGCACCAAGGGGCACACCGCGAACTATCGCGGTTGCCCCAAGGCCCCGAAGGGGAAGCGCGGCCGGGCGAGGCGCGGCGGCCGCCGCCGCCCCCGCGCGGTTGCCCCCCCCTCTGCGCCCTCAGCGCAACACCCCCCCGCGCCCTCAGCGCACCCTCGTCCGGTGCCTTCTGCGCCAGCGACCGCGGCTCCCCGCGCTCCCGCGACGCTGAAGCTGGCCCCCCCTCCCCCGCCGCTCAGGCCGTCCCTCGGCGCCAACGCATGGGTGAAGCCGCTGCCCTACACCGCGGCCTCCCACCCTGCGTCAGTGGGCCCCGCCTGCCCCCCGAAGCGCGCGCCGGCGATCCCGCCGGTGGCGGCTTCTCCCCCTCCGCCCACTAACGTCAGTCAGGACGTCGACCTCATAATGAGTGTCTCGGCGGTCATAAGCCCCGCTCTGTTTCCCAGAGTCCGCGAACTCGCCCTTCGTCTCCGCGCCGCCACCAACTTGGCGGACCAGGTTCTCCTGGCCGCGGAATACAGGGACGTCTATGACGTCCTGACGTCCCTCAGAACCCAACCCCCCCGCACCCGATAATGGATCTGCGACCTCCCCGCCATAAGCCCCACAACCTATCCCTGGCGTTCTTTAACGCCGATGGCCTTCGCTCCCAGCGAGATCAGGTTGCTGATTTCCTCCGAGATCACCAACTTGATATCCTCCTCGTGCAGGAAACCTTCCTGAAGCCCGCACATCGCGATCCTAGGATCGCAAACTATAACCTCGTGCGCAATGACAGAATCGGCTCCCGCGGAGGCGGTACTCTCATTTATTACAGGAGGTCCCTGCACTGCATCCCTCTCGATCCCCCCGCGCTCACCAACATCGAAGCCTCGGTCTGTCGCGTCTCTCTCACGGGGCACCAGCCCATCGTGATCGCCTCCGTTTACCTTTCCCCCACTAAATCCGTTCTCAGGAGTGACTTTGAAGCACTCCTCAATCTGGGAAGCGCCGTCATTCTGGCGGGCGACTTCAACAGCAAACACGTGGCCTGGAACGGTCTCACCACTACCCCTAACGGTAGGAGCCTTGACGCCCTGGTTGACGTTCTCGACTTTGACGTCATCGCACCCATGCACCCTACCCACTATCCTAACAATCCCAATCACCGACCCGACGTCCTGGACATGGCGCTTCTGAAGGGTGTCACCCTACGGCTGCACTCCTTGGAAGTAGTCCAGGAACTCGACTCTGACCATCGACCTGTAGTCATGAGACTCGGTTCCCCCCCTTCCGCCCCTCAGCGACCCAAAAAGACGGTGGTGGATTGGCATGCGCTAAGCACGGCCTTGGCGGATGCCGACCCTCCCCCCCTGCCTCTCAGCTCGGACTCCATCCCGTCCCCTCAGGACACCGATCAGGCCGTAGATGCCTTCACCGAACACATCCGATCGGCGGTCAGTCGATCGTCCAAGCAAGTCGAAGCGGAAGATTTCTACCTCAACCGCTTTCGACTGCCGGACGATGTTAGGGATCTCATTCGTTCCAAGAATGCTTCCATCCGAGCGTACGACTCCTACCCCACCGAAGCCAATCGGGCCCGGATGCGCGCTTTACAACGAGAGGTAAAGCGTCGTGTCGCGGAGGTCCGGGAGGAACGGTGGGGTGTCCTCCTAGAGGGAATCGCGCCGTCGCATCTGGCCTACTGGCAGCTGGCGCGTAGCCTCAAATCCGACTCCACGACTGACATGCCCCCGCTGTCCCGCCCTTCAGGCGCAGCGCCCCCAGCCTTCGACGACGACGAAAAGGCCGAGCTTCTCGCCGACTCCCTCGAGAGCCAGTGCGCCCCCAGCTCTCAGTCCGTCGACCAGTCCCACGTCGACGCGGTAGACAGGGAAGTCGAGCGCAGGGCATCCCTCCCCCCCGTCGATTCCTTGCCTCCTATCACGCAAACGGAGGTCGAAGATCTGATCATGGGTCTTAAAACTAAAAAAGCCCCCGGCCCTGACGGCATTTCGAATCGCGTTCTGAAATGCCTGCCCGCCCAACTCATCTGCCTCTTGGTGGCCATCTTGAACGCCGCCATGACGAACTGCACCTTCCCCGCTAAGTGGAAGGAGGCGGACGTCATTGGCATCCCCAAGCCCGGCAAACCTCGCAATCTCCCCGCGAGCTACCGCCCTATCAGTCTCCTCAACTCCCTGGCCAAGATATACGAGCGCCTCCTTCTGGCGAGGCTCAAGGACTTCATAACGTCCAGGGGTATCCTTATCGACGAGCAGTTCGGCTTTCGAGCCAAACACTCTTGTGTCCATCAGGTGCACCGCATCACGGAGCACATTCTCTCCGGTCTCAATGGGCCCGGAAGACCCGTCTACACGGGCGCCCTCTTCCTGGATGTCGCGAAGGCATTCGACAAAGTCTGGCACAACGGCTTGATCTACAAGCTCTACCGATTGGGTGTGCCGGACAGACTCGTGCTCATCTTACGAGACTTCTTGTCGAATCGCGCCTTTCGTTATCGCGTCGAAATGACGCGCTCCGCTTCCCACTCCATCAGTGCTGGAGTCCCACAGGGCTCAGTGCTCTCTCCGCTCCTGTTTAGCCTCTACACGAACGACATTCCTCGTTCGAGTGATGTTAAACTAGCTTTATTCGCGGATGATACCGCTCTTTATTATTCCAATAGGAACAAGGCCCGCATCACGAGGAAACTCCAGACCGCCGCCAATACCCTAGGGGATTGGTTCAGGAAGTGGCGAATCGAGGTGAACCCGGACAAGAGCGCGGCGGTGCTCTTCGCCAGAGGTGCACCTTCGCACCACTCTCTGCGCCGCCCCGGAAGGAACCGAGGTCAAGTGACCATGTTCGACCGACCCATTCCCTGGGTCAAAGAGGTCAAATATTTAGGGGTCACCCTGAACAGTACCATGACCTTCGGCCCGCACATCAAGCGGGTCCGTCACCGAGCATCCTTCGTGCTCGGTCGTCTCCATTCGTTAATCTGCAAGCGGAGTAAAATGTCCCTTAGAAATAAGGTGACGCTTTACAAAACTTGCGTTCGTCCCATCATGACTTATGCGTGTGCTGTGTTCGGGCATTCGGCCCCCTCTCACATCGACAGACTTCAAGCGGTTCAAAACCGCTTCCTCCGTAAAGCCGTAGGAGCCCCCTGGTTCGTACGGAACGTCGACCTCCACTCCGATCTAGGTCTCGAACCTATTCGCGCCTTTATTAAAAAGGCGTCAACACGTCACTTCGCGAACGCATCTTCCCATGCGAATCCGTTAATCGTAGCCACCGCCGACTACGACCTCCCTCGCGACCCCTGCCGCTACCGCCGGCCGAGACATGTTCTCACCGACCCCCCCGATGCTTTGTCATCCCTTCTTTCCGCTCAGAATACGAGCGACGCCGTAGACGCAGACGCAGTAGTAGATCCCCTCCCATAGCCGGCGGTCGACCGGTGCGCTTATTAGTGCACTGGTCCCCCTACAGCGACTGTCCCAACCGAGGGCGCCTCTCCGAGGCGCCCTCGAGTATGTCGCCTCTTGCCCTTCTGGCTGGCTGGAGCGTAGTGGTTGCACGCTCGCCTTTAAAATCCGGTGAAGCTGTAGAGGCCTCGAGGCCAACAGCGTAGATCATTCACACACACATATATAAAACAGTTTCGCTATCCGACGAGAGATGGCGCTAGTTGTATATAAAATATAACGGGATGTTTTTAGGATTAACAGTTGCATAACACAACTAGAATACCACTGTGCACACTTTTTTGTTTATATAGTTTAGTTAAAATAGTAATCGTAGTTATTTAGGTACGATAGTTAAGTTTTAATTGCACTTTATATGGAAATCGGGTAGGACTGCAAAATAGTAAACAATCCGTGACGAATTTTTACTGTTTTTCCACCAAAAATCGTATACAATTAATGCACTTTATTGTAAAAACACTTGCCACAATAACTGTCTTCTATAGATAATAAAGTTTTAATAATTGAAATGGTATTTTATTTTATTGATGATACAGAAAATTAATAATAACTGCGTCAACATTGGGTGTCTACCCTCTCTCCTCTAATTTAACAATAGAATACGCAGCGCTAATAACACCGCCGACTACCTGTCCCGAGCGAGCGTCAACAATAATGAGTCATGCGACAGTGTCCAAGAAACAAGCGGGCTTAACGAGGTAATGGAAAATAGGGTTTAAGATATTAACTTCGTGGTTGATGGTAAACTACCTGTTACGCTTAAAGAATTCCGCGAAGAAACTAACAAAGACATAATCTTGACTAAAGTATATTCTAAATGGGTGGCCTAGTAAAGTTTCAGACCGAACTAATCGCCCCTATTTTTTATGCAGAACTTTCTTTAGAAAATGGGATAATAATGCGGGGCCATAATCATTACGTAGTAAAATGTTATCTGAATTTGACAAATCTCATCTATTGTAAAATACAAAGCCGAATTACGAGGAAAGGTGTGGTTTCCGGGAATTGATGAGAACTTCGAAAAGATGATCGGCGGGTGCGACATACGTACCGACGACATGCGACATATGTCCCCATCGCGTACTCCGCTCGCTACGTGGGCACACCCACCTCAGCCTTTTAACAGAGTACACTTAAATTTTCTCGGGCCGATTAATAACCATATTTATTCATCGTAGATGCATACTCGAAATGGGTCGAAGTATATAAGGTGAGTTGCACTTCATCGACTACAGTCATAGCGAAGTTATACGAATTTATGTCGAGATTCGGTCTTATTCACACGCTGGTCAGTGATAATGCCACATGTTTTACATCGAAAGAATTTGCAAAATTCTGTGCATCTAATGGGATATCGCACGTAACAGCCCCCGCGTATCACCCGGCTAGCAATGGGCAGGCGGAGAGCTATGTAAAAATTGCCAAGAAGGTTATTAAGTCTTGCTCAATGACAAGTAGTAATTCGAAACAAAAACGGGTTCGGAAATATAGAAAGAATGTCAGAAGAAAGAATGACAAAACAGATATACAATGCGAAAGTGGAAGGATGTAGGTACCGGGGAAGACCTAGACTATCTTACCATGGCCAAATAGACCGGGTCTTATCTACGGCGTCTTATCTTACGGCGAGCGTGTATGAGACGAACTATGAGAGTGGAGTAAGGGAAGAACCTGTTGGAACTCTGTATAATCTGCCTACCACGCAAGGGATCGGTGGGCTAAGCGGCTTAAGCTCTTAATTACTGAGCCAAACCGCCTGTCAAAAAGATTTGAAATAAAACTATTTTCTTAGGGTTTATATTTTTAAGAGGGTTTATTTTTATTTTGTGTTACAGATATAAATATGAGTTACCACGATTAAATCCGTATAACACAGTTTTATTTCATGTGCATTACTAGCGTAAATCTGACAATTCCATTCGAAAATATTTGTCGGATAAATAAGATTTGGGCGGGTACGGCCACGAATATATATTTGGCGGATATGTCCTCCTGTAAGCTTAGTATGATTAACTATTTTGCACGAACCTGTGTCCTTAGGGTCGTCCAGGATCTCTCCAGGGCTCGGTGGAGGTTGTTCCTTCTCTTTTTCCGGTTCCTTGGGTTCTGGTCTCTCTGCTTCCGCTTCTGTTGTGAATAAGCACTTAATGAGACGCTAAAACTAGCCTTTATTTGTGAGACTGCTTTTTGAAGTGTAGTAAAAAGTATCTTCTTCAATCTTACGAGCGCCTTGAAAGTGTGTTGAAGCCTCATTATTCGTGTTTTTTGGTTTTTCTGACATTACCTATGAGAGTGAAGGAAGCCAGCGAGGTCTGTCAGGAAATCCTAGCGAGGTAAGAGTATAGAGTTTCGATAGATATATCGAAACTCTATACTATACTCTCTCTTACCTCGCTAGGATTAGCCTAGCATCGCTAACTGTGCGGCGGCACCAAGTGGTGTCTTTATTGGTGTGTGTGAGTGAATGATCTACGCTATTGGCCGCGGGGCCTTTACAGCTTCACCGGACAAGAGGGCGAGCGTGCAACCACTACGCTCGAGCCAGAAGGGCAAGGGGCAACTAGCTCAAGGGCGCCTCAGGCGGAACGGCCTCGGCTTGGGCAATCGCTATGGGCGTATACTAGGTGTCTCGCCGTGGTGCTCTGCACCGGCCGGCGGGCAAGGGATTCTTCGAGCTCGCCGGCGAGGTCGGTGTCTGATCCTGTGTGCGGTATCTGTATCCGGAAGGGATGTAAGGGCATCGGGAGGGTCGGTGAGAACATGCCACCAACGGTGGTAGCGGCTGATAGGAGGGGAGTAACGATCGTAGTCGGCGGCGGCTACGATTAGCGGATTCCTATGATTGGACGCGTTCGCGAAATATCGAGTTGTCGCCTTTTTAATGAAAGCGCGAATAGGTTCGAGACAGAGATCGGAATAGACCAATTTACCCATGGACCTACAATCGCGATTTTACATCAGGTCAGTGGGTCTACCGGTAAATAGCAATTCATACACACTCACCTCGCTTCTCCTGTCTCTCTCTGTCCCGGTTGCGCTGTCTCTGCTCACGCGCAGCTCGTCGTCTCTTTCTCGCTTCGCGGCGTCGTTGTATCTCCCCGGGCGACGCCGAGCGTTCGGCTGCCGACCGCCGAGCGAGCCGGAGCTTGCGTTCTATCTCCCACCTGTATTACAAAAATACGTATTAATAGCCGCTTATATATACCTAGTTCACTTTTGAGAATCTATTTATATTTTAATATCACTTTTCTATGAACACGAAATTTCTCCCTCTATATTTATTTACGTTCTAACATAGATTAAGTGCTACATGACTTTGAACCTAGATGGGCGAAATAAATTATTCACTATTATTATTTTAAACTTGTAAATTAGAATCTTGCAGTAAAAAAAATCTTACCTGGTCTTCATAAGATCTCTCCTCTCAATACGCTTGAAGATCTCTTGTTCCCTCTCCTTCTCTGACATTGCGGCGAGCCGAGCTCTGTCCTCTTCGTCGCCCATCAGATTTTCGTCGTAACTGCGAACAAATACGAAACCAATATCAGCACAAATACATATCATCTATACATATAATAACACTGTAAAGAGCCAAATCTGTAAGTAAGTACATTAATATTTACACACATAGTATACTAAGATTTAATATTGTTTCGTTGTGTCTTGACTCACCGTGTCGTGCCGTCACGGGAGAATGCCGTCGAGTGGAGCGCGGAACAAATATAACGCGCGTGTGAAAAAAGAGGACTTCGACGAGCCAGACGATGGAACGACGATTAAGAACCACGAAACTTTACCTTACAGAGAGCCGCGGTTCTCGTCCCAGTTTTCGCGATCATTTTTACTATCGACCGACCCTTTGCCGAAGGTTTTATTTATTTAATTCTCAATTAATCACAATGTGTTATACATAAAAATAATCCTTACGATATACTCTAACTGTATACACAAGTTGTCTTATCCTATTCTTAAATCTATAAAGTATACAAGCCAAAAAATCCCTAAAATTACGCCACAAGTGCGGACCAACTTATATCTAATACATGAAAATCTTAACTAATCTTATTAAAATGGTTACAAATCAGTTTCAATTATATAAAACAATTACTAAACTAACAAATGAACCCTAATCTAAGTACATTCTACATGAAATAGTTAATTACATATGTGTTAGAGCATAAAGCGGAGTAGGTCCAATCGACTGATTTAGACCTCTTTTGTTAGGAACTATACCCATTTACACCCAAAAGTAAATGAATATTGTAAATATATGCTAAGGGCTCCTACTAAATTAGTCACAGACAGGTGTGGAAGCGCCTTTCACAAAAATATTCACGTATAATGAAACGTAAAATGAAAAACATTTAAAATATACTTTTATATTTCGATTCAGATTATATTTCGATTTAAAAATTTAAAACCAGACTCAACTCGTGGCTACTGAAAAAAAACCTTCTATACTTTACAAGAGTTCCTGAAATGTAAAATCTAATAATAAGAAAAAAAATTATATATTTGCATGTGCATCCTAAAAACTAGTCCTAAGGTCAGTAAGCAAAAAAATACATATTTTAATTTATTTTTAGATCTTGTCTGTCGAGATTTTCGCATGTGTAGTAACATTTTACCTAACCTACTATCCTATGTACCATATCTCAAGCGATTCATTTCATTTCAGGACGACGTCTTCATGTTGTATATAGATAAGCATTGTAATATATTAAGTTTAGAAATAAATATAACAGTATCTCATGTAATAGATTTAAGTCAATATCACGTAAGGATTATGTAATAGAAATAGAAGAGTGTAACCCTAGAAAGGGATGGTTAGAAAGAAGAGTAAAACCCTAGACAGGGACAGATGTTTGAACTATATCATTGGTTGATTAGAACACTTAACTCGTTGCAAAGCCCGCTAGTTGTGATCCTGTAAAATTGTACCTGAACGCGCGCAACATCGCGCCGCGTGCAGCCTCATTCCGACTGTGCCGCTCGCGGCGTGCGGACGCACCGTTGCTCTCCGCGTGGCTCCGTGCGACGCTTTCAGCTGTGTGCGTTCGTGCACAACTATTAGGTTCGACGTGCCGTTTTGACGGCGCCGACGACCATATCCTAGCTCCGTACTAGTCATTTTTATATTTTTGTAAAACTACGACTTTTTTCACTCGTGGTAAGGCTGGTGGATTCTAAACAGTCAACTAAGCCAGTCTTGAGCGGGACCCGAGCGCTCGCCTCCCTCCTTCAGAGGGCGGCTAACTCGGAAGGGCTTGAACCCATCATGACGTACGCGTGTAAGGTGTTGGGGCACGCAGCCCATTCTCATATCGATAAGACTCCAAGCGGTTCAATCCCGTTTCCTCCGCAAAGCCGTAGGAGCCCCGTGGTTCTTACGGAATGTCGACCTCCACTCCGCTCTCGGTCTCGAACCTATTTGCGCCTATATTAAAAAAGCGACAACTCGATATTTCGCGAATGCATCCAACCACACGAATCCGCTAATCATAGCCGCCGCTGACTACGAACCTAACCCATGTCACTACCGCCGCCCGCGACACGTTCTTACCGACCCTCCCGATGCTCTTACATCCCTTCTTCCGGTTTAGGATACAGACACCGCACACAGAATCATACACCGACCTCGCAGGCGATGTCGAAGAATCCCTTGCCCGCCGACCGGTGCCGAGCACCACGGCGAGACACTTAGTATACGTCCTCCCCCCATACCAACTACCCAAGCCGAGGCCGTTCCTCCTTGAGGCGCCCTTGAGCTAGTTGCCCCTCTGGCTCGAGCGTAGTGATGCACGCTGGCCCTTTAGTCCGGTGAAGCTGTAAAGGCCTCGCGGCCAACAGCGTATATCACTCAAACATACATACATACGCCGCGTGCGTTCGAGCGACTGGGCACCTGTACTTCTAGAAGAAACTGCGCGTCTGTCTGAAGAGGGTCACAACTGGTGGGTGGAGCACCGTTTCAAGAATTGTTTGGCTTTCATTTGAATCTTCCCTCGTGACGCAGAACTGCAACAGGGCGCACGACGTATTTTCGTCCTGTTCAACATATGTACATCGCTGCGGGGCACGGCGCGATTGCTGACTCTGGTATCCTTATTTACACCCAAAAGTAAATGAAAATTGTAAATATATGCTAAGGACTACTACTTAATTAGTCACAGACAGGTGTGGAAGCGCCTTTCACAAAAAAATTCACGCATAATGACATTTAAAATATACAATTATATTTCGATTCAGATTATATTTCGCTTCAAAAATTTAAAACAAGACTCAACTCGTGGCTACTGGAAAAAAAGCTTCTATACTTTACAAGAGTTCCTGAAATGTAAAATCTAATAATAACAAAAAAAATTATATATTTGCATGTACATCCTAAAAACTAGTCCTAAGGTCAGTAAGTTCGTGGTCTCTTACTATAGGTCTCATAAAAAAGCTCAGAGTTGCTCAGCGAGCTATGGAGAGAGCTATGCTCGGCGTTTCTCTACGCGATCGAATCAGGAATGAGGAGATTCGTAGACGAACCAAGGTCACCGACATAGCCGTTAATATTAGCAAGCTGAAGTGGCAATGGGCGGGCCACATAGCGCGTAGATCGGACGGGCGTTGGGGCAGAAAGATTCTAGAGTGGAGACCACGTATTGGCAAGCGCAGCGTGGGACGAACGCCTGCCAGATGGACCGACGATCTTGTGAAAATCGCAGGAAGTCGTTGGATGCAGGTGGCATCGGATCGGTTACGCTGGAAAGCGATTGGGGAGGCCTATGTTCAACAGTGGACAAGTATGGGCTGAGATGATGATGATGATGATGAAGGTCAGTAAGCAAAAAAATACATATTTTAATTTATTTTTAGATCTTGTCTGTCGAGATTTTCGCATGTGTAGTAACATTTTACCTAACCTACTATCCTATGTACCATATCTCAAGCGATTCATTTCATTTCAGGACGACGTCTTCATGTTGTATATAGATAAGCATTGTAATATATTAAGTTTAGAAATAAATATAACAGTATCTCATGTAATAGATTTAAGTCAATATCACGTAAGGATTATGTAATAGAAATAGAAGAGTGTAACCCTAGAAAGGGATGGTTAGAAAGAAGAGTAAAACCCTAGACAGGGACAGATGTTTGAACTATATCATTGGTTGATTAGAACACTTAACTCGTTGCAAAGCCCGCTAGTTGTGATCCTGTAAAATTGTACCTGAACGCGCGCAACATCGCGCCGCGTGCAGCCTCATTCCGACTGTGCCGCTCGCGGCGTGCGGACGCACCGTTGCTCTCCGCGTGGCTCCGTGCGACGCTTTCAGCTGTGTGCGTTCGTGCACAACTATTAGGTTCGACGTGCCGTTTTGACGGCGCCGACGACCATATCCTAGCTCCGTACTAGTCATTTTTATATTTTTGTAAAACTACGACTTTTTTCACTCGTGGTAAGGCTGGTGGATTCTAAACAGTCAACTAAGCCAGTCTTGAGCGGGACCCGAGCGCTCGCCTCCCTCCTTCAGAGGGCGGCTAACTCGGAAGGGCTTGAACCCATCATGACGTACACGTGTAAGGTGTTGGGGCACGCAGCTCATTCTCATATCGATAGACTCCAAGCGGTTCAATCCCGTTTCCTCCGCAAAGCCGTAGGAGCCCCGTGGTTCTTACGGAATGTCGACCTCCACTCCGCTCTCGGTCTCGAACCTATTCGCGCCTATATTAATCAGGCGACAACTCGATATTTCGCGAATGCATCCAACCACACGAATCCGCTAATCATAGCCGCCGCTGACTACGAACCTAACCCATGTCACTACCGCCGCCCGCGACACGTTCTTACCGACCCTCCCGATGCTCTTACATCCCTTCTTCCGGTTTAGGATACAGACACCGCACACAGAATCATACACCGACCTCGCAGGCGATGTCGAAGAATCCCTTGCCCGCCGACCAGTGCCGAGCACCACGGCGAGACACTTAGTATACGTCCTCCCCCCATAGCAACTGCCCAAGCCGAGGCCGATCCTTCTTGAGGCGCCCTTGAGCTAGTTGCCCCTCTGGCTCGAGCGTAGTGGTGCACGCTCGCCCTTTAGACCGGTGAAGCTGTAAAGGCCTCGCGGCCAACAGCGTATATCACTCAAACATACATACATACGCCGCGTGCGTTCGAGCGACTGTGCACCTGTACTTTTAGAAGAAACTCTGCGCGTCTGTCTGAAGAGGGTCACAACTGGTGGGTCGAGCACTGTTTCAAGAATTGTTTTGCTTTCATTTGAATCTTCCCTCGTGACGCAGAACTGCAACAGGGCGCACGACGTATTTCCGTCCTGTTCAACATATGTACATCGCTGCGGGGCACGGCGCGAGTGCTGACTCTGGTATCCTTATATATAACGGAAGTAATCATGTTTGTTAGAAACTATCCCCATTTACACCCAAAAGTAAATGAAAATTGTAAATATATGCTAAGGGCTCCTACTAAATTAGTTACGGAAAGGTGTAGAAGCGCCTTTCACAAAAAAATTCACGTATAATGAATGACCTTTAAAATATACAATTATATTTCGATTCAAAAATTTAAAACCAGACTCAACTCGTGGCTACTGAAATAAAACCTTCTATACTTTACAAGAGTTCCTGAAATGTAAAATCTAATAATAAGAAAAAAAATTATATATTTGCATGTGCATCCTAAAAACTAGTCCTAAGGTCAGTAAGTAAAAAAACATATTTTAATTTATTTGTGGTTTGTCTGTCGAGATTTTCGCATGTGTAGTAACATTTTACCTGACCTACTATCCTATGTACCATATCTCAAGCGAATAAAGATTTCATTTCATTTCAGGACGACGTCTTCATGTTGTATATAGATAAGCATTGTAATTAATATATTAAGTTTAGAAATAAATATAACAGTATCTCATGTAATAGATTTAAGTCAATATCACGTAAGGATTATGTAATAGAAATAGAAGAGTGTAACCCTAGAAAGGGATGGTTAGAAAGAAGAGTAAAACCCTAGACAGGGACAGATGTTTGAACTATATCATTGGTTGATTAGAACACTTAACTCGTTGCAAAGCCCGCTAGTTGCGATCCTGTAAAATTGTACCTGAACGCGCGCAACATCGCGCCGCGTCGAACGCCAATTCCGACCGAATCCGACCTCAGACCAGGCCCACCAGTCAACAGTTGAGCACCATCTTAGAGAGTTCCTGGACACGCCGATAGCCCACGAAGAAGACGCCATCTTCTTTTCCCCGGGTAAGGTCAACAAGATGACCAAAAAGCTGAAGCCGAAGAAAGCCCCCGGAGCGGACGGCATTACCAACAGAGCGCTGAAGCACCTGCCACACCGCACAGTGGCGGCGATAGCTCGCCTCTTCACAGGGATCGTCCGCACCGGGAAGTTCCCAGAGTCCTGGAAGATCGGGCACGTCATCATGTTGCCCAAACCCGGGAAAAACCCGCGAAAACCTGAAAGCTATCGGCCCATCACACTACTGCCGACACTCTCTAAGATCTTCGAGAAGCTCCTGTTGGCTCACATCGACGACCACATCGTTCCCCGCCCGGAGCAGTTCGGTTTTCGGTCGAAACACAGCACCACCTTACAGCTGTCGAGGGTGATACACGATCTGACGGCCTCCGCTAACAAGCGTGAGAAGGCTGTCCTGGTGTCCCTCGACATGGAGAAGGCGTTCGACCGCGTATGGCATCACGGTCTGCTCTACAAGCTGTCGCACACCAGCCTCCCCCGTCGCATCGTGCAGGTGGTCTCATCCTTCCTCCGGACTCGACAATTCAGAGTGGTGGTGGATGGAGCGCTATCTTCCCTGCGCCCCATCGCCGCCGGAGTCCCTCAAGGCAGCTGCCTCTCGCCTGCGCTCTATGCGCACTACACGGACGACATCCCCACAACCCCAGACGTCCACCTGGCCCTCTTCGCTGACGACGCAGCCTACTACGCGTCGTCACTTACTACAGAGCACGCGGCCAGGAAATTACAACGGACCCTCGACCTCCTCCCGGACTGGCTGTCCAAGTGGAGGCTCTCAGCGAACGTGCGCAAAACGCAGGCGATAACGATGGGACGTTATCATCATCCACCACCACTCCGACTCCACGACCAGGACATCGATTGGTCCCCCACGGTCAAATACCTTGGGGTGACCATCAACAGAAACCTAACTTTCAGGCCCCACACCAAGACCATCACCGCGCAGGCGAGACGCGCCCGCGCGCTCCTCCAACCAGTGCTCTCCTCTAGACTCCCTCTACGAGTGAAGATTGTGGTCTATAAGACCTACATTCGTAGCCGCCTCACGTACGCGGCGCCGGCCTGGGCACACCTGCTGAGCCCCTCGATGCGCAAATCGTTGGCATCACAGCAGTCCGCCACTTTGCGCACCATCGTCCGGGCGCCAAGGTACGTGAGAAATTCCACGATCCAGAGGGATCTTCGAGTCGAGAGCCTCGAGGACTTCATCCGCCGCCTGTCCACCAACATGTTCGCGCGTGCCGAGGCTTCGTCCTGGGCTCATATCCAGGACCTTGCGCCATGGCATGCGCGCCCGCCGGACAGGAGGCCCTACCCGCGCGACTGGGTCGCGCCCATCCTCGACCCCGTGGGGCCTGCACCGGACTAGACCTCCGCCGCCCACTGCAGTTCGCCCTAACGGCTAGCCGTTGGGGCCTGAGCGCGTGCGCGGCGATGACACTGGACATGACACCGTGGAAGACAGAAGAGGGACTGGACGAAGTCACCGTCGTAGCTGGTCGCCTGCTGGGCTTCTCCAACGAGTCTCACCCGGTAGAGCTTGACCGCACGGCGGTGTGAAGAGCGCCACATCGCAACACCCCCACTATCTTCCACACCACCGGATTTACTTTTCCCAACCCCCTAATGCCACCCACCTCCCCTTTTGAAACATCCCTACCCCCCATAATACACCTGAAACAGCCCGGTGGCGTTTGATCGCCCGCTAGGTCGCCCTAGTGGTGCTGTATCGCGCTGCCGGGCGAAGAAAGAAGAAGGGCCTCGGGAAGTCGCCGCCTCCTGCTGATCGCTTTGTCGGGCTTCCTATGGTTCGCCATAGGTTCCACCTGACAGAGTTGGTCGCGGAGTGCGGCGTGAACACTCTCATGATGGCCCCCCACGCGGGATCTACGTGTCGCCGCCCCTTCAAGGGACATAAAGTCCCCCCACAATGACCCGGCCATGTTTATGGCCGGCGACAGCCACCTCGGCCAGGGGGCCGTTGCCCCGAAGCCGATTCCCCACACCCTTGCGGGTGTGTGCGAAGACCTCGTGCGCCGCGTGCAGCCTCATTCCGACTGTGCCGTGCCGCTCGCGGCGTGCGGACGCACCGTTGCTCTCCGCGTGGCTCCGTGCGACGCTTTCAGCTGTGTGCGTTCGTGCACAACTATTAGGTTCGACGTGCCGTTTTGACGGCGCCGACGACCATATCCTAGCTCCGTACTAGTCATTTTTATTTTTTTGTAAAACCACGACTTTTTCACTCGTGGTAATGCTGGTGGATTCTTAACAGTGCCAACAAGCCAGTCTTGAGCGGGACCCGAGCGCTCGCCTCCCTCCTTCAGAGGGCGGCTAACTCGGAAGGGCTTGAACCCATCATGACGTACGCGTGTAAGGTGTTGGGGCACGCAGCCCATTCTCATATGGATAGACTCCAAGCGGTTCAATCCCGTTTCCTCCGCAAAGCCGTAGGAGCCCCGTAGTTCTTACGGAATGTCGACCTCCACTCCGATCTCGGTCTCGAACCTATTTGCGCCTATATTAAAAATGCGACAACTCGATATTTCGCGAATGCATCCAATCACACGAATCCGCTAATCGTAGCCGCCGCTGACTACGAACCTAACCCATGTCACTACCGCCGCCCGCGACACGTTCTTACCGACCCTCCCGATGCTCTTACATCCCTTCTTCGGGTTTAGGATACAGACACCACACACAGAATCATACACCGACCTCGCCGGCGATGTCGAAGAATCCCTTGCCTGCCGACCGGTGCCGAGCACCACGGCGAGACACTTAGTATACGCCCTCCCCCCATAGCAACTGCCCAAGCCGAGGCCGGTCCTTCTTGAGGCGCCCTTGAGCTAGTTGCCCCTCTGGCTCGAGCGTAGTGATGCACGCTCGCCCTTTAGTCCAGTGAAGCTGTAAAGGCCTCGCGGCCAACAGCGTATATCACTCAAACATACATACATACGCCGCGTGCGTTCGAGCGACTGGGCACCTGTACTTCTAGAAGAAACTGCGCGTCTGTCTGAAGAGGGTCACAACTGGTGGGTGGAGCACCGTTTCAAGAATTTTTTGGCTTTCATTTGAATCTTCCCTCGTGACGCAGAACTGCAACAGGGCGCACGACGTATTTTCGTCCTGTTCAACATATGTACATCGCTGCGGGGCACGGCGCGATTGCTGACTCTGGTATCCTTATTTACACCCAAAAGTAAATGAAAATTGTAAATATATGCTAAGGGCTCCTACTAAATTACTCACAGACAGGTGTCGAAGCGCCTTGCACAAAAAAATTCACGCATAATGACATTTAAAATATACAATTATATTTCGATTCAGATTATATTTCGCTTCAAAAATTTAAAACCAGACTCAACTCGTGGCTACTGAAAAAAAACCTTCTATACTTAACAAGAGTTCCTGAAATGTAAAATCTAATAATAACAAAAAAAATTATATATTTGCATGTGCATCCTAAAAACTAGTCCTAAGGTCAGTAAGCATAAAAATACATATTTTAATTTATTTTTAGATCTTGTCTGTCGAGATTTTCGCATGTGTAGTAACATTTTACCTAACCTACTATCCTATGTACCATATCTAAAGCGAATAAAGATTTCATTTCATTTCAGGACGACGTCTTCATGTTGTATATAGATAAGCATTGTAATATATTAAGTTTAGAAATAAATATAACAGTATATCATGTAATAGATTTAAGTCAATATCACGTAAGAATTATGTAATAGAAATAGAAGAGTGTAACCCTAGAAAGGGATGGTTAGAAGGAAGAGTAAAACCCTAGACAGGGACAGATGTTTGAACTATTTCATTGGTTGATTAGAACACTTAACTCGTTGCAAAGCCCGCTAGTTGTGATCCTATAAAATTGTACCTGAACGCGCGCAACATCCCGACTCCCTGTGAGAACCAAAATCTGCATTTATAAGGCATACATCCGCAGCCGCCTCACATACGCGGCGCCGGCATGGTACCACCTTATAAATGCCTCAAACAAGAAGCGTCTACAACAACTACAAGCAAAAACTCTCAGAACCATCGTCGCCGCGCCGCGTTTTGTGAGGAATGAAACTATCCACAGGGACCTCGGGATGGAGAGCCTGGAGGAATACGTTCGACGCCTCGCCACCAATATGTTCGGGAGGGTCGATCACTCGGAGTGGTCCCACATAAGGGACCTGGCCCCTTACCATACCAGACCTCCCGACAAGAAGCTGTACCCTCGCGACTGGTTAAACTCCAATTCGCCCTCCCGAACGGCTACTTAATAAGCAGGACAGCGCCCACCTCCAAAGCAAACAGAGACGGAACTAGTGCATAAGCGACGAAATCTGTCGCCACTGCACCTCACCCGCTGACTCCAGCCTGCGGGAGGCGGAGAATCCAATCGATTGCAACACAGCGGCATCAAGGAGCGCCTAGAATTCCACACCCTGGCTCCGTCGAACAACTCCAAGCACAGCCACTCTCAACAACACATTCCCGCCCTTTCCAAAATTCCATATCCCCTCACACCAAAGTTCGTCCGCACCGTCCGACCACTCCCATGGTAGGACACCACCCCTGCGGACGATCGAAGAACACAGGGCAACTCAAGATACTCCACCCCCTGCGGATCGCCTCACTGGGCTTCGCATTGGTACGCCAATGGTCCAACCCGGTGGGGTTGGGATCGCACAGGTGGAGTGCAAGAGATTCGCCGGCCCACAACGCGGGAGCAACAGTTCCCCGCCCAAAATTTCCACACGTGTGTTAACACACAAAAACAAGGCCCCGCATATATTTATGTGCGGCGAAGAAGAAACCTCGGCCAGGGGGCAACACGCCCCGAAGCCGATTCCCCACACCCTTGCGGGTGTGTGCGAAGACCTCGTGATGCAACATCGCGCCGCGTGCGGCCTCATTCCGACTGTGCCGCTCGCGGCGTGCGGACGCACCGTTGCTCTCCGCGTGGCTCCGTGCGACGCTTTCAGCTGTGTGCGTTCGTGCACAACTATTAGGTTCGATGTGCCGTTTTGACGGCGCCGACGACCATATCCTAGCTCCGTACTAGTCATTTTTATTATTTGAAAAGCCACGACTTTTTCACTCGTGGTAAGGCTGGTGGATTCTAAACAGTCAACTAAGCCAGTCTTGAGCGGGACCCGAGCGCTCGCCTCCCTCCTTCAGAGGGCGGCTAACTCGGAAGGGCTTGAGCTCTGGCGCTGGGGGCTTCCCTAGTCAGGGCTCACGATTTCACCAGGTCCTACTCTTACCCATCCCGCTATCCTATTCTACGTGCGGCGGTTCTCTTCGCCCCAGAGCAGTTAGTGTTACATAGGCTCCCCGGTAGTACTCCCGCGCCCCCCGCCGCCACCCGGTGGGGGGACCTAGGCACCTGCATTAACTGCGGCGGCCCCCATCCCGCCAACCCGTCCCGGAACAAATCGGCAGACACAGTGGCCATCCGTGGGAGAGACCGGAGTGAGGCCGGACGAGGCCCTGCCTCTACTGATCTCACACCAGAAGCCCGAGGAGCCACCTTAATGGCGCCAGCAAATTACCCTAGAGAAAGGGGTTCGCAACAAAAGAGCATCGGCGCTCCCGAAAACGCCTCTGCTCCAGAAAGGCGACACAACCACCATCAAGAAGCCGAAGACAAAAGCGGCACAGGTTCCCAGGCTATCATCTATATAGACAGGACGAACACACAGGCCAGCAAGCGTAAAGATGCCTAGCAGTCCTCGTAAAAAGAAGAGTCGTCCATCATCCTATCCCTCACGAACCCCCGAGTTCCACCTACGGCCTAGGAATACAATTACGTGTCGCCGTCAGTGAGCTCATAGTATTCGCAGCGTACCATCCTCCAGGAACCACTTTGGATCTGGCTGACGTCCCCAAGCTGCTGAACTCGCCGATCCCCACGCGCATTGCCGGCGACATGAACTGCAAACACCCGGCGTGGAACTCTTTGAACACCAGCCGCAAGGGAAGACGACTCTTCGAAGACTCGGAAGCCCGCGGTTACACGGTCAGTGGTCCGGAGACACCGACCAGATACCCGGACGACCAGCACTCACTGCCGAACGTGCTTGATATAATCATTCACCGCGGGCTGGACTGCCAAATTAAACGCTGGACGAGCACCTGCTGTCGGACCACGTTCCTGTGTTAATCACCATCTTATCTCGTCCTGTCACCAGAGCCTGGGCAATACCACGTCAACTCACGGACTGGACATGCTTCAGAGAAGCACTGGAGACTACCACCCGATCTCGGCCTATCAATAGCCCGGAAGATGTCAACACAGCTGCTAACGAGCTGACAGCGACTATTCCGGAAGCCCTTGCAACAGCCAGGCGAGACCGCGTACAGAGCGCCCGGAAACCGGACCTACAGCCGCACATACGCGGCCTCATTCCCAGGAAAAGGCTGCTGCGCCGCAGATGGCAGATTAGACGCTGTCCAAATCTAAAAACCCAGCTCATCAACTTGACAGGAAAAGTAAAGGCCGAGATCTTAAATCACGCCGCCGAGAGCTGGGAAGACCACATCCTGAACATCTCAGATGACTGGCTGTCTATGCACCGCCTCTGCCGCCAGTGTTCGAATACCCCAGCTCCGGTGCGCCCATTACAACACGACGACGGGAGCCTACGCTACGTTGCAGCAGACCGCGCTGAAATCTTCGCACAACACCTAGAACGCCAATTCCGACCTCAGACCAGGCCCATGCGTCAACAGTCGAGCAACACGTTAGAGAGTGCCTGAACACGCCGGTGACCCGTGATAAAGATTCAATCTTTTCCTCTCCGGGCCTGACCTTGACCTTTCTGGTCATCTTGCTGACCAGAAAGACCAAACCCAACAAGGCCCCTGGTGCGGACGAAATAACGAACAGAGCGCTGAGGCACCTGCCCCACCGTACAGTGGCGGCGATAGCTCGCCTCTACATAGGGATCGTCCACCGGGAAGTTCCGGGACATTTGTAAGATTGGGCATGTCATATTGTTGCCCAAACCCGGAAAAAACTCACTGAAGCCCGAGAGCTACAGGCCAATCACACTTCTGCCGACCCTCTCTAAAGTGTTTGAGAAACTCCTGTTGACCCGCATCAACACCAACATAGTTCCCCGCCCGGAGCAGTTCGGTTTTCGGTCGGGACACAGTACCACCCAGCAGCTGTCGAGGGTTATACACGATCTGACGGCCTCCGCAAACAAGCGTGAGAAGGCCGTCCTGGTGTCCCTCGACATGGGGAAGGCGTTTGACAGAGTATGGCATCACGGTCTGCTGTATAAGCTGTCCAAGACCAATCTCCCCGTCGCATCGTTCAGTTAGTCTTCTCATTTTTCCAAAATAGACAATTTAAGGTAGTGGTGGAGGGAGCACTCTCCTCTCTGCGCCCCATTGCCGCCGGAGTCCCACAAGGCAGCTGTCTCTCGCCTGTACTTTACGCACAATTCACTGATGACATCCCCACAGCCCCAGATGTCCACCTGGCCCTATACGCGGACGACGCGGCTTACTATGCGTCGTCGCTCAGTACCACTCACACGGCCAGGAAGATCCAACGCACACTCGACCTCCGACACTTTTTCCACCACTCCAACTACACGGACAAGACATCAAATGGTCCCCCACGGTTAAATACCTTGGGGTGACCATTGACCGAAACTTGACATTCAGGCCCCACGTAAAGTCGGCAAGACCTACATTCGTAGCCGCCTCACGTACGCGGCGCTGGCGTGGGCAGATCTGATGTGCCCCTCGCTGCGCAAATTGCTGGCGACCCAGCAATCCGCCACTCTGCGCACCATCGTCCGAGCGCCAAGGTACGTGAGAAATTCCACGATCCAGAGGGATCTCCGAGTCGAGAGCCTAGAGGAGTTCTCTCGCCGCCTGTCCACCAACATGTTCGCGCGTGCCGGGGCATCTTCCTGGTTTTACATCCAGGACCTAGCGTCATGACATGCGCGCCCGCCGGACAGGAGGCCCTACCCACGCGACTGGGCCGTACCCAGCGACGATACCGTGGGGCCTACACCGGATTAGACCTCCGCCGCTCACTGCAGTTCGCTCTAACGGCCTGCCGTTGGGGCTTGAGCGCGTGAGCGGCGACGACACTGGACTTGACACCGTGGAAGACAGAAGAGGGACTGGACGAAGTCACCGTCGTAGCTGGTCGCCTGCCGGGCGAGTCTCACCCCCTAACACCCCATTTCTCCCTTCACTAAATTCCCAACCCACACAACCCTGACACAGCCCGGCGGCGTTTGATCGCCCGCTAGGTCGCCCTAGTGGTGCTGCATCGCGCTGCCGGGCGAAGAAAGAAGAGGGGCCTCGGGAAGTCGCCGCCTCCTGCTGATCGCTTTGTCGGGCTTCCTATGGTTCGCCATAGGTTCCACCTGACAGGGTTGGTCGCGGAGTGCGGCGTGAACACTCCTTTGATGGCCCCCCACGCGGGATCTACAAGTCGCCGCCACTCCCATGGACATTACGTCCCAATATAAGAACCCGGTCATGTTCATGGCCGGCGTTAGACACCTCGGCCAGGGGGCCATTGCCCCGAAGCCGATTCCCCACACCCTTGCCGGGTGTGTGCGAAGACCCGATGTATGCCGCGTGCGTTCGAGCGACTAGGCACCTGTACTTTTAGAAGAAACTGCGCGTCTGTCTGAAGAGGGTCACAACTGGTGGGTGGAGCACCGTTTGCAAGAATTGGTTCAGCTTTCATTTAAATCTTCCCTCGTGACGCATACTGGCCAGAAAGCAGGGCGCACGACGTATTATTGGTCCTGTTCATATTTAATGGCAATAATTTCACCTCAGCTATATAATATTAATTATTTCTGCTTACCCATCATCAAATTCCTCTTCAGAATCTATAGAATCATTATCCGATGAATGTGAAGATACTTCACCTGTTGACAAACCAGAAACAATTTGTATTAAAATCCATCTTCCCTATATAAAATACATTTCAAAGTAATCATTGTAACTTTTCTGAGGTATGAAAAAAAAATTTTTTTTGCCCCCCTCTAGGAATAACTCCTGTCGTGGGTGCATTTTAAAACATATAATTTACATACACAAACACTTAGACTGAAGCAAATATGTGTGGGTCTCACAAAGATATGTCCCGTGCGGAGATAAAGCCGGCGATAACACAATCCAGTGATTAGGGGCATAAGCCGCTCCGCTATCTCGGTACACGAGACAAGTCTTTGTGTAATATAATAATAATATCAGCCTATATTGCCCACAGCTGGGCAAAGGCCTTCTCTCATAAATTTAACGATCTATTACAATTTACGACTTACGAATGTTTTTAAGTAAATAGACATTATAAATAATTTTATTTCAGTGTTATTATTTGTATCCAGCTGTAAGTAATTTTAATCATCTCGTTCAGTTGATACAGTCAAAATAACTTTTTTTAAATTCAGCCAATCATGAACCAAATTTCTTAGGGTTATTAAACTTCGGTTTCGGATGAAGGTTTTGGCGATAGCCTGTTAATCGGCAACACTTTCCATCAAGTAAGATACAGGTACAGACTAGGTAGATACAGGGTTGTGTCCGACCGAACCGGCTTCGGTCAGCTTCGGCCAAAATGGCCGAAGTGACGACCGATACCGAAGGTTTCTAGCAAGCAACGAAATTGACGATCTAATACGATTTATGAATGCGCGAGAGCGCGGCGGAAAAGGCGATGCGCGGAGGGCAGGGGTCACATTGCGTTGCCATTGCCAGTAAATAACCAAATCAAAACAAAAGTTTTTTTTGTTTATCTTAGGCAACTTTTTATATCAGATTTATATAACTTAAAAAAATATATATGCATGTTGTTTCACGCCTCTTATTGGCGAGTAGACTAGCATAAGTTGAGATCAAATATCTTTTATACTGTATACGCCAATAAGCTGTTAGTGTCCCAATAAATAAATAGAATAAGAAAAACAAGGTCGCTAATACAGGCAACATAACTTTTTGATCATTTAGCCAATCATGAACCAAATTGAAATAAAACTATTTTTCGGATGTTGTCGCGGTTTATTTTTGATTTTTAAGTTCCCGACGTTTCGAGTGCTTTGCAGCACCGTGACCATGGGAAGGACTGAGGTGTAAGACGTCCAAAAGGCATAGTTGTTCCGGGGTACCCTCAAACTTCTTAATTACTTTTATTGGTCCGATTTACGCAGAATGAGCTTTCAGTGTCTTGAGGCCTTGCAGTGTTATGCTTGGTTTTGGATTGGGTTATATTAATATATATAGACCATGTCTTATCTGAAGGGCAAGTCAAGAGTCTCCGTAACCGGCGAGTGTGTATGAGACGAACTATGAGAGTGGGGGAAGCCAGAGAGGTATGTAAGGAAAGAACCTGTTGGAACTCTTTACCCTCTGCCTACCCCGCGAGGGATAGATAGATTATATTAATTACCGGATCCCAAGTCGATGGAAGCACCCAGCTATCTTCTCTATTGAAATTAGGATGTTTTTTTAATTTTCATAGCCTCGCGGACCATCCTTGGTAGGAATCGGTGTTCTTTCACGAGGATTTGTGGTCTATCAAATCTGATGTTTTGGCGGGTGCGGTCAAGGACATGTTCACAGACTGCTGACTTCTTTGAGCGACGTCGCTCAAAGAATTCGCTCATTCTGCGTAGATCGGACCAACAAAAATAATTAAAAAGTTTGAGGTTACCCCGGAACAATTGAGTCTTTTGGACGTCTAACACCTCAGTCCCTCTCGTGACCATGGGTGCTGCAAAGCACTCGAAACGTCAGGAACTTAAAAATCAAAAATAAACCGCGAAAGAATCGGAAAAATATTTTTATTTCATGTGTAATATTCGCGTAAATCTAAGAACTTAGTATATGAACCAAATTTCTTATAGGCAATAGCCTATTAATCGGCTTCGTCTTCGGCTAAAAATCGAGCTTCGGTCGGACACCAGACAGGTGACAATGATCAGTCCTTAATGAAAAAATAACCACCCCCTACCTTCTTCTGGTTCACTATAAGTATCCTTCTTCTTCCCCGACCCTGTGCTGTCAATACTCTTCCTGATTTCACTCTTTTTAGGTTCCGGTTTCTTCTTGTTATCATCTGAATGGTCTGACGAAGACTTCCTGGAGTTCCTTGGCTGTTCCTTCTTGGATGTGTCGCTTCTGGCATCGCTTTCTGAGTCAGATCCCGATGAGGATGATGATTTTGCTGAAAAAGTGTTATCCGAGGGCTTAGCACGAAAATATTGACGTTAACGTGACACGAACGAGTAGCGAGCTGTCATCGAACCATGAGCAAGTTTATTGATTCTTAGCAGTCGCGGGTTCGATTTCGGAACAAATCTTTGTGTTACAGACAAATGTTTATTTCGATCTTCGTGTATGTGTTTATGAGTTTCATTTTTGTAACTGCACCCACAACACATGAATATGTCCTAGAATATATTTAAAAAAAAAGCTAAAACTAAGCTAAATTATCTGGATTTAAGGCTAAATTATTTGGAGTTAGAGCTAAGCTAAATTATTTAAAGTTGAAGCTAAACTAAATTATTTGGAGTTGGAGGCTAAATTATTTGGACTTGAAGCTAAGCTAAATTATTTGAAGTTGAAGCCAAGCTAAATTATTTGGAGTTGTAGCTAAGCTAAATTATTTGAAGTTGAAGCTAAGCTAAATTATTTGGAGCTAGGCTAAACTAGTTACAGCTGGAACTAAATCAGCTAGATCTAGAGCTAAGCTAAATTAGGAAATTAGCTATGCTCTTTATCGACTACTTTGCTTTTTTATCAACAGCAGCTTTCTTATATAGTCAACAGACACACCTAGTACACTTACAATTTTTCTTGTTATTGTCTTCATCGTCCCAGTCGGATTCACTGTCCGATGATTTCCCTTTGGATTTGGACTGAGGAGGAGAATCGCCAGTTTTCTTTTTTTTCTTCGCCAAGTTCAGGAATTGCTTTAAAAACAGACAAATTATGATTTCAATCGAGGTTATACGACTACTGAACTAGATAGATAGACTCAATAGTGGTGTACCATGATTTTTACAACTGTTATTGAGACCATTATATACCTTGACAGCTTAGTTCAATGATTTAGTTTAGAGCATAGCACTATCCATTTAATGAATCAAATTACTACATATTATAAAACAAAGTCCCCCCACCGCGTCTGTCTGTCTGAACGCGATAAACTCAATAACTACTAAACAGATTTTCATGTGGTTTTCACAAATGGATGGAGTGATTCAAGGGGAATGTTTATGTGTATGTAAAGAATAACATCTTTATCTCTAATTTAAATATTCCCGCGCATCAAGTTTCATCGTGGTAGTATATTTATTTTATAATCTGTGGTCGAATTATATAGACTATGGAGCATGTAGCCGTTGTGAAAAAACAATTGATTGGAAATAATTTTATTATATAGAAGGTTAATAATACCGTGAGTGTGATTAAGGAATCGACATTATGATTCATAACATTAAATGTCGTTTCTTTTCTTACAGGTAAAGTTTTGTTAGTAAATACTTTTAATTAAGTGCATCAAATCATGTAACGTAAAAACTTAACAATAAATCTTTTCTTACAGAGAAACTCCAATTGAGTTTTGATTGCGTGTGTCATCCGAATCATTAGAAACAATCTTATATGTATAACACACTAGTGCGAAGCCAGGGCTGGATGCGAGTGGATGATAAAGCATTACATGATTATAACCGGATGTAGGTACCGGGGAAGACCTAGACTATCTTACCATGACCAAACAGACCGGGTCTTATCTGAAGGACAAGTCAGGAGTCTCCATAACCGCCGAGCGTGTATGAGACGAACTTTGAGAGTGGAGGAAGCCAGAGAGGTATGTAAGGAAAAGAACCTGTTGGAACGCCGTACTCTCTGGCGTGATGATATAGATAGAGATAGATAGAAATCATATTATGTTGTAGGTTTGTGAGCAAGGATTTCACATAGACAAACACCCAGACTGACAAATGTTGGCTGGTCACAATGATTTGACCTTAGACGATCTATAAAAGTGTGTACGTTGGCCAAATCAATATTGTAATGAGAGGACTATGTATTGATACCATAAATGTAAGTAAATTTACGTTTAATTAAATCTTAAGCCTATAAATCTCCTTTTGCATTGTTCTCCCATGAATGCAATGCACACAAAAAGAATTGAAGGTCATTTTTTAAAAACAGTAACCATGGTTTTTCCTGCCCCTTTTCTCCACAGGAATGACATTCCGAATGGTTGGTAAAGTTTTAAGTAATCACTAGCTATCTTTTTAGACTATTTTTTTGTGTGTGTGAATGATCTTCGCTGTTGGCCGCGGGGCCTTTACAGCTTCACCAGATAAGAGGGCAAGGGAGCAACTAACTAATTCATAAGTAGTTTTTAACCAATTTAAAAAAAGGAGGAGGTTCTCTATTCAACTGTATGTTTTTTTTTGTATGTTACGCGATCATTCCGCCAATTATGAATCGATTTTGAAATTTCTTTATGCATTGGGTTCAGTATAGCTCCAAGGTGGTCCCATTTTCATTTCATCTGTATTGGACCCTGGATTTGGAAGATACACCAGGGAACTCCTTAACGACAAACAATACGAATGCGCAGATTGAGATATTATGAGTATTACCTCAATCCTATAGTACCCTGCCATAGAACTAATCAGAATATTAACCGACTTCAGAAAAGGAGGAGGTCGACAATTCGTCTGTGTTTTTTATAACGTCTTAGTATAGTAGTATAGTTTCGAGGTGGCCTTATTTTAATGAAATCGGCATTGAACTTTTGACTTTGAAGATACATCAGGGGACTCCTTAACGGCAAACAGCACGAATGTATAAATTCCGTAATTGTGGTTATTATTTCAATCCTGTCGGTACTGTACTGTACAACTCAGCAAAACAATATAATATAGGTATATAAATATTAGTAAATAATTCAATTGTCACATAAAATTGTAAAATCAAAATCTTTAAAAAAAAAAACTAACTTCAAAACGCAAAAAATAAATATTTGAAGTCCGTGCCAAGTAACCCACTGCACTAACCAGTACCGACTTCAAATATTTAGTTTTTGTTTTTTGAAGACTGTATTTTTTTTTTTTAAGATTTTTAATGGTCTAAATGAATAAACAACTTTTGTTTTTACTACATACCCTTTCTTGTCTACCAAAATATAGGTTTATTTTAATCAAAGCTCTTTCTATCACATGGTCCATAATTTGTTCCATTATTATACATACTAACATAACATCCATACTACGTAGAAATTGTGAATACCAATAAAGTATTGAGTATCCTTTACAGGACAAGTGTGCAATGTTCTGTTAGTGTGTCACTTCTATTGTTACACATGTAACAATAATATAAAAAAAATAAACACCATGCCTATATTTCCCAAGCGGGGCTGGCAGAGGTGTAGCGAGTACATCCACTTTTCGCCAATGATCCCACCAGTCCCATGTAATAGGGAGCGAGCTTATGGCCATATATCAGGTACAATTCTGGATTCATAATGGGAAATTTTCGTCAGGAAAACTTTATTTTTCTGACCTAGGATTTGAAACCAGGACCTCGTGCACCAAGTGAAGTGTTTTGCCACTAGACAAATGAGGCTGTCTACAATAATAATATAATCTATCTATATCATCACACCAGATCCCTTGCGGGGTAGGCAGAGAGTACAGAGTTCCAACAGGTTCTTTCCTTACATACCTCTCTGGCTTCCTCCACTGTCACAATTCGTCTCATACACTCTGGCCGGTTAAGGAGAATAATAATAAAGAAGAATAATATAATGATAATACAGACTAGCTGTGTATGTGTGTTTGTGTGTGTCTGTATCTAGCTGTGTGGGTGTATTCATTTTAATAAATGTATCCCCATGCTACAGACTTCTCATGTGTCATGGGTGCATTTAAAAACACCCAGACCCACCCATATTTGAGGGTCACACAAAGATTTGACACATTCAGGGATAGAATCCAGAGAGTGAATTGGTTGAGGGTCTTACTTAACCACTGGCTGAACCATCTGTCACACTTGTGCTGTAAGTGATTAGAGGAAACAAAGTAGATAGAATTAATAATAGTTATAGATATGTCTATAAGGAAAGCAACATTATAAAGTAACGCTATGGTAAGCTGGTTGAGGAAGTTGTCAAATAATCATTTTTTTTGTTTAGCAAAATGTCTACCAATAAAAAATAAACACATTACATAATACTCATTGAGAATCTAACTGAAAAGAGAAAGTCTAGACACAAAATTACATAACTAATATACATTTTTTTTCGGCTGTATAACTTTATAACAATGACATCGTGTTTTTTTAGATGATTTAAAAAGCTACATCAATTTTTGGTAATTATTCCCAAAATGATAGTTTGTATTGAAAATCGATCAAAATCAATGCCCAAGTTGAACTTCAATAGGGGCTGGAATGTTATATTCATTCATTTTTACATGACTCACGCTACAGAAGCCATTAAACGATGGTTTAACGTAAACAACCAACGATTTCCAAGAAAATGATAACGTTTATTTTTCATACTGTTTTCGCGAATAAAACACTATCTGATACGTTTATTTGTCATGTAATGCGCAAAAGACGGATTTAGAACCGCGAAACATTGATCTTGGCCTATTTACGCAGTCAAATTATTGAGGAATGTCGTCAAATCGTTATGTTGGACGTGAATGTATAACCTTAGAATTCTTAAAGAAAATCAACTTACTGAGTCCAAATCTGAACACTCGCTGCTCGAGTCCGAGTCTATCAGCGGTTTATTCTTTCTTTTAGCCATTTTTCCCTAATAAAAATCTATAAAATGATATTATTTGAGTCTGCTTGGTTTCCCTTCTACATGAACGAAGTTCGTCAATCAACCACAGACTAAAAAGAATAAAACGGTTTTTTTTCTAGTATGTTTGACGTTTGGATACACAAGCACTTCTACAGTAGGTATAGCAATTCTTTTAGCGAAAATTTATTGATTCTGTGATAAATGTATGAGTAGGTAGTAGTAGTAGTATAAGATTAAAATGATACCACGTGAAATAATTTATTCATCTAACATTTTTATTATATTTTTGTGATTATAATTTACAAGAGACAAATAGATTTTTAACTAGTCTATTGTCAATTTTCTGCGTAATTTGACAGCACCGCGATTAGGGCTGTACGTGAGTTTATTGATAAGTAACATTTAAAACGATAATAAAAGATGCGACTTGGTGTAAAGATGAATTCGTAAATGAATAGTTGTGTGTTATGTGTGTAGTGTTAGATTCTGATTCATACTATACTGTAAATTGTTTTTTTTAATGATAAAAATGTTATATGGTTGTTACAACATTTATTTTTAATTTTTTAATATATACCTTCACAAAGTCTTTGTAAATGAGAGGACTCTGTAGACACTGATTAATACATTAGTTTAGTACATTTATGTTTAGTATATAATTAAAGCCCATCTACTTAAATCGTTCTGCATTATCCTCCCATACCCCATGAACGCAATGAATATAAAAAGAATTATAAAACTCTCATCTTAAAAGAGTAACCGTAGAGTGTCTTGCCCTTCCTCTCCAAAGGAATAACATTCCGAACGGGTGGTAGAGTCTTAATCGTAAACTTTTCTTTCTTTTCTATTCATAAGTACTTCTTGGTCTATATCCTTAGTTGCCAAAGTGTCCAGGTGGACCCCCAGGGGACCACGGGAGACTCGACGGGGGTCTACGTTGGCGTGACAGAAAAACGAGGGTTCACAATTTTCGATAGTGAAGAACTAAAATGTTGGGATGACTTCACCTATCAATGTAGGCAAATAATATTTTAGGAAGCTCAGCGACTGCTCTGCATGATGACTTCAAAATCAGATTTGAAGATATTCTTACGATGGAAATACCATCATGGATCATAAATCCATTTGATGAAACGGAAGTGGAGAATGTGATATTACAAGAGAAGCTACTCAAGCTTAGCACTACTGAGGAGCTGAAGGTGAAATTTAAAAGAGGTCATCAAACATTTTGGCTGCAGGCAGAAATACTCGAAAAATATCCTAGACTGTGGGGAATTGCGAGAAAGCTTTTGGTAGCGTTTTTCTCGTTATATCTTGTCGAAAAATGTTTAGGTGTCGTCAAACCTTTTATCAAAAAAAGGAGCAGATTGAATATCACGAACGGGGAGATTTGCGGTTATTCCTAACAAAACTGAAGCCAAATATTAATTATTTGCTGTCGATCCATCAATTACATCCCTCCCATTAAAATTATGACTATTTTGTGATTGTCATCGTTTCTACCACGTTACGTTATTAATGTTTAATTTTAATTATATTACGACTGTTATCATATTAAAATGTAATATGATAACAATAATAATTAATAGTGGAATAATTATATATTTGAATATGTATTATAATACAACACAAAAAATATACTATTGTTCTTTTTATTTTTCAGTATTTTTCAGGAGTTTTCTAAACGAAATAAGTGATAATTGATTGGTTCCTTGTGCTGTGAGTAGATGTCAAAAAAGTAAAGTTGGATGGAATCACTTTTTTGATTGGCCAACTTTATTTTTTTGACTTCGACTTATAGCACAATCAATTAATTAATTAACCAATCAATTCTCAATTTTTATTCGAAAACTCTTAATTTGTGGTTGGATCTCAGCCGCAACGCAAATTCCATAGTTAGATGTAATCTTCCCTTTTTTTGTCGAGTTTTGGGAATATGGTAGAAATGTAGCTGCAGTCCGCTAAATTTTGATAAGGGTCTTTGAGAAAAGTCTGGGAACCTCTGACCTATATGAATAAAAAACTTTTGATTTTGAATAAACATTGACAAAAGCTAACTGGCATAAATTGGGAGCAGAGTAATAATCAGCTGTTTACAGAAATTATTTAATTTCTCTAATTATGGTTACTATTATCTTTTACATGTAATATGTGGTCAATTTCTGCTATAAAAAAGAAGAACCGATCTATTTACAAATACATACAGATCGATCAATCCTCATCTTACCCTCAATCATATTTTTTGTCTCTTTCCCTTTCTTTCTACAGATTAACTAAAGTGAAGGAGCAGAATATACCTAATACACTCACTGTAAACGATTTGTAGAGAGAATGGGGTCCATTCCTTCCTTTCTTTGTAGATTAAATAATCTTATTCGGTTTTTCTTTTTTTTTTGATAATAATTCACGTACTGAATTCAAATGATGTCAAAAAAAAAAATTGAATTGATAATGGCTTTAATTTAAATCGATTCGAAAAATTGTCAATACGATGTCTTGTCACTAGCATCTGTCAAATTATTCTTGTTTACGAATAAATTATATTTGGTAGTTTTTATCAATTTTAGGCATAATAATTACTTTTGTTGATTATATTTTGCGCCTATCTAATACTCGCAGTAATTAGTAACCACTAGAGAAGTGATTTATCCGATTTGTACTAGAAATTAGGGTATAACGGGAGTTCCCGTTATTCTAGCAATTTCGTCCAAAACATAGTAATGCCTCATGATTTGAAAGAGTTGGGTGGAAGGAAACCAATCATGGTAAGTGAAATCCTGGTAAGTGAACGACTTTTTTTATTTATATAATTGATTGAAGAGTGTCTTCTCAAAACATGCAATAAATCTCCATTAGGTACATGGCAAAAATATTTCTATCTATATCATCACGCCAGATCCCTTACGGGGTAGGCAGAGAGTACAGAGTTCCAACAGGTTCTTTCCTTACACACCTGTCTGGCTTCCTCTACTCTCATAGTTCATCTCATACACGCTCGCCGGTTACGGAGACTCCTGACTTGTCCTTCAGATATCAAAAATATTTAGTATTGTAATCACCTGTTAGAATTCTCTACTCTCTGCCTACCCTGATGATATATATAGATAGATTATTATGATGTTGGTTTAATATGCCTGCCTATTTATTCATGAGTTCAACTTAAAATATTAGACATAATATTCTATTAAATAAAAGAAACTTAAGTACCTATGACTATTGACAACTTAAAAGCTAGGTATGAAACAACAAAGAACATGCCTGCTTTATTGGTTTAGGAACAAAACATGGGCTTTGCGACTATGAACTCCTAGGTTCAAATCCTAGAGCAAACAAATGTAGTTCTGTCAAACAATTCCCAGTATCAGTCCAGGGTCTGGAAATGTTTCCATTTTACCGCAAATGGCTTGCCCCTATTACATAGGTCCTAACATACTCGGCGAAAAGTTTTTGTACAAGCAACACCTCTGCTATCAACTCTTAGGGAATATAGGCGTGTTTATTTTTATATGTTGTCTCCAGGCTCCTTTGTCTCCGACACCATGCGCTGAGATCAGTGACGATGAACTGGTTTCAATATCGGTGAGGGATCTTAACAGACAGCTCAAGATGAGAGGACTTACCCGGGACCAGATTGTAAGGTAAGTCAAGAGTCTCTAACCAGCAAGCATGTACGAGACAAATTTTGAAGAGTGAAAGAAACAAGAAAGGCCTATAAGGAAAGGACCTATTGGAACTCTGCCTATCCCCAGGGGGTATGTATTGATGATATAGATAGATTTTTTGTGTGTGTGTGTGTGTGAATGATCTATGCTGTTGGCTGCGGGGCCTTCATAGCTTCACCGGACAAGAGGGCGAGCGTGTAACCACTATGCTCGAGCCAGGGGGGCAAGTTTGCAACTAGCTCAAGGGCGCCTCAATGAGGAATGGCCTCACCTTGGGCACTCGCTATGGGGGAGGGTATATACTAGGTGTCTCGCCATGGTGCTCTGCACCAGCCAGCGGGCTAGGGATTCTTCGACCTCGCCGGTGAGGTCGGTGTCTGATCTTGTATGCGGTATCTGTATCCAAAAGAAACGTATCGCCCTATTATTGTGCCCATGCTAGTGGTTTTTAGATTCACCTTTCCCTCTGTACCGTCGTCCGAAAGAAGGGATATATGAGCGTTGGGAGGGTCAATGAGAACATGCCGCAGAGATATAGATAAATGGACATGGAGAGTTAAAAGATCTATATATATCATCACGCCAGCTCCCTCGCGGGGTAGGCAGAGAGTACAGAGTTCCAACAGGTTCTTTCCTTACATGCCTCTGGCTTCCTCCACTCTCATAGTTCGTCTCATACACACTCGCCGGTTATGGAGACTCTTGACTAGAAGTAGTTAGAAGATAATTTTGATTAAAGAATATAGAAGTTTCCAAACGCAATGTTACAAGTGCTTCGAAAGGCACGTTAAGCCGTTGGTCCCGGCTACCACTTAGTGTGGTAATCGTTAAGCCGAGTTGGAAGCCTTAAAGGCGGCTTGATAAGTTCCAATAGCAGGTGGCCACGAACCTGCCTCCATCAATCCGCACTGGGTCCGCGTGGTGGAGTATGACCTAATCTCTTTCACCTCGATTTGTGAGAGAAGGTGTGTGTGTGTGAGTGATGTACGCTGTTGGCCGCGAGGCCTTGACAGCTTCACCGGACTTAAGGGCGAGCGTGCAACCACTACGCTCGAGCCAGATTGAGAGAAGGCCTTTGCCCAGCAGTGGGCAGTATAGGCTGATATTATTATTAATGTTACAGGTAGTTACTAATTATACTTGTTTACAGAATGAAACAGCGACGTAGAACACTTAAAAACCGCGGGTACGCAGCCTCGTGTCGGATCAAACGAATAGAGCAGAAAGATGAATTGGAAACTGAGAAAAGTCAGGTGAGAAATAATAAGCAACAGTTAGCAAGAGCAAATTATTATGTATATTATAACTCAATACCTACGTATAGTGCGATAAGGTTATTTGGACCCGTCAATGATATTGCTACCGCGAGGGAGCTGCCGTGATGATATAGATAGATAGATAGAATGATATTGCTGATGTCATGCAACGATGTGCTCTTTCTCACCGACCCTCCCGATGCCCTTACACCCCTTCATTCGGATACAGATACCGCACACAGACACCGACCTCGCCGGCGAGCTCGAAGAATCCCTTGCCCGCCGGCTGGTGGGCGCCACGGCGAGACACCTAGTATACGCCTTCTCCCATAGCGACTGCCAAAGCCGAGGCCGTTCCTCCTTAGGGCGCCCGCGACCTAGTTGCCTCCTTGCCCTTCTGGCTCGAGCGTAGTGGTTGCACGCTCGTCCTCTTGTCCGGTGAAGCTGTAAAGGCCCCGCGGCCAACAGCGTAGATCATTCACACACACACCCACACACACACACACACACACACACAATGCATGTGAATGAGTTTGTATATCTTGGATGCGTATTCAGTAAGGATGGGAAATACACTGCTGACAAATAGAGAAGAGTGAGTGCAGGGAACAGAGGGAATGGTGCGATGGAAAAGCTATTTTCGAGGCGACACTTAAGCCAAAAGGCACAACTGGCCATACATAACGGCCAGCTTGTCTCAACGCTGTTATATGGCAGTAAGAGCTGGGTATGTAAGAAGGAGAATGAAAGTAGGATAAATGCGGTGGAAATGCGAACTCTGCGGAAGATGTGCGGTGTGAAGCTGACCGACCGTATTCGCAACAGCGTAGTAAGAAAGCGAGTAGGTATGAAAGATAGTATTGGTGTAATGATGCCCCGTATTACATAATAACATAATGGCGACAGTTGGAAATATATTTTTCTGAGTCCTTATTCGCTATGAAGTAGCTCCCTTAGTGCGGTATAATAAACTAAATTTATGCTTGATTCAATGCAATATGGTGATTTAAAATGCATCTTTAAAACGTATTTCTCAATTCGCACTCATACACGTTCAAGTTTCATTATTAATTGGGGTATAAAAGTGAGTAAAAAAGAGGTTGACATTTTTAAATTTGGAAAATTGGTTTTCGTATGGAATTTGTGAAGCAAATATCTAATCGGGGTGTCTGAGGTCTTGCGTTGTTTATGATACACCTTTTTTCTGGCAATTGCGTTTACATTATGCCATTGTACAAAGTTTACGAATATTCATTTCTAAATTAATTCAACTCCCCAATGAACTTAATCACAAAGATGATAATGAAATTGATAAAGTGCCCCACCCTGGATAGTAAAGTGATGGATACTTTACATACCAATTGCGACGGTCGTTTTGAGGGAAATCCAAAGGGCACGTTTTATCACTTTGGTACAATTACCTTCACTCATGCATATATAGGAATACATAATGGTTAATATTCCACCAACATTACACATTATAATTCGAAATAACACAAGTTTTAGAAATTAAAACAGATTGACAACATCACTCTTCGATGTCCCGCCAAAACTCCCCATGATACACCTTATATATAATAGTTATTCTGTGTACCTATGGGAGGCATGTATATATGTACATACGAAACGGCACACTTTCGACGTAGATACGCGGGTTCCTTCTTTTTTTTCTAGTAAAATATAGACTATCTTACTACGACCAAATAAACCGAGTCTTATCTGATGGAAAAGTCAAGACTCTCCGTAACCAGCGAGTGTGTATGAGACGAACTATGAGAGTGGAGGAAGCCAGAGAGATATGTAAGGAAAGAACCTGTTGGAACTCTGTACTCTCTGCCTACCCCGCAAGGGATCTGGCGTGATGATATAGATATATAGATAAAATATAGAATAAGCATCGTTACGCCTATTTTCCCTTAGTGGGGGTGGCCGAGGTGTACTGTGTGGTGTACACGCTTATCGCCGGGAATGTTAGGTGATCATGTAATAGGGGGTGGGCCTATTGCCATTATACCAGTCACAATGCCCGACTCCAGACCAGAGGTTTGTTTCTATAGAGTTTGGGGGGATTTGAACCTAGGACTTTGTGATTGCTACGCGCATTATCCGTCACTAGACCAACAAAACAGTCGAGTCGGATTGTTGTAAGTTTTATAAAACTAAAAAAATTATGAACCAATCTTTCGCTACAGTGGACATAATGGTGTGTTGTCTACAGGAATGGCATGATATGGAACTGATGCAAGATGAGAACAACAGAATCCGGGAGGAGATTGAAGCCCTCCGAGGCAAGTATGATGCACTCAAGCGCTTTGCAGTCATCAAGAGCATCCCCCTTCCTCCAGAGCTCGAGGTCGTTCCCTAAACTTTGGAGAAGATATATTGAATAAAATAGCGTGGATAGGGGTTCCCAGTAGGCAATTAAGTTATGTACCTAATTGTAATAAGTGATATATTTATAATTATTATAGATTTAAGATCTAAATTGGATTTTTAATTTTCGTTTATAACCTATGAACCGTCCTCAAAATACCGATCATTTAAAAGTAAGTATGTATGTAATAAAAAAATAAATTATTGAACACCGTCACGCCTATATTCCCCAAGCGGGGGTGGCAGAGGTGCACTGTGTACATCCACATTTCGCCGACGATATTCGGTCCCATATAATAGGGAGCGAGACATACCGTGCACAATTCCAGACTTCGGACTGATACTGGGAATTATTCAACATTTGTCTGAGCTAGGATTTGAACCCAGGACCTCGTGATGGCAATGCGCATTATTTGTTTATAGACCAACGAGGCAGATGTCTTTAGTATCAAAACTAAGCCGGAGCGGAAAATCTTAGCGACTAGTCCTCTTACACTAAGTTTCAAACAGCTTGAGAGCAGTGATAGCCTAGTGGTTATACCGTTGGACTACAAACCCAAAGGTCTCGGGCTCAAACCCAGGCACGCACCTCTGTCTTTTCGAAAGCATGTGCGTATTAAAAATTAACTATCACTTGCTTTAACGGCGCAGGAAAACGAGAAAACCTGCATGCCTGAGAGTTTCTCGAAGGTGTGTGAAGTTCGCCAACCCGCACTGAGCCAGCGTGGTGGACTACGGCCTAAACCCTCTCAGTTTGAGAGGAGGCCCGTGCCCAACGGTGGGGTAGTTTCTTAACAAGGCTAATATTATTCAAACAACTTCAGGCAAATCTAATTACAAATGAAACCACTACCTCTGCAAATAATTCGGCACTCATCAATAAACAATCATGGCTTTTTCCAACTGCTTTCGGCGGTCGTAAATGTAATTATCCTGTGGCAGTACTTATGAGTGGCGGCGATAGGGTTGGCACTCGCGAAATGATTAGTGCTACATTATATGTAGAAAGATTTGGAGCATATCTATTGCCATGATACCGGGCACATATCCAGATTAATAATAATAAATAATATCAGTTGTTTATGTGTGATTTCTTTTTTTTTAATTTATTATTTACGGCGTCTGTGACCGTCCTCAGGGGTCCATACCGTGACGATGTTTGCCCACCTTTGCGGGTCCATACGCACGACATGTCCTGCCCAATCCCGCTTCAGCTTTGCCGACTTAAAACCTACATCCGTAACTTGCGTCATGGAACGCAGCCGAGACTAAGATGGCGTGACGACTTGGACACTTATGCGGGAAAGACATGGATATTACAGGCCCAGGATCGGTTTGTGTGGGAACGTAAAGGGGAGGCCTTTGCCCAGCAGTGGGATACAGAATAGGCTATAAAAAAAATAATTACGAACTCAACATAATGCACAATATTAAATCATTGCTTTGTCGGATTCCTTTTAATTTTTTTTATATTTGTTTCGACCCTTATGGCCGCTGGCAGACTATTCAAGATGGATGGGATGCGTTTTTTAGCGCCCTGTCACCGAAATAGTTGGTCACCCTTGGAACATTGTATCTGCCGTCGGTCACCAAGCGCGTACTGCACACATTGTTCACTGGGGTTAAACAATGATCTACGTTGTTGGCCGCAGTGCGTTTACACCTCCACTGGACAAGAGGGCGAGCGTGCAACCACTACGCTCGAACCAGAAGAGCAAGGGGGCAACTAGTTTAAGGGCGACTCAAGGTGGAACGGCCTCAGCTTAGGCAGTAGCTATGGGGAGGGCATATACTAGGTGTCTCGCCGTGGTGCTCTGCACCGGCCGGCGGGCAAGGGATTCTTCGAGCTCGCCGGCGAGGTCGGTGTCTGATCCTGTGTGCGGTAACTGTATCCAAAAGAAGGGATGTAAGGGCATCGGGAGGATAAATAATACCAGACTGTATTGTCCCACTGTTGGGTAAAGGACTTCTCTCAAAAATCGAGGTAAGATATTAGGTCATACTCCACCACGCGGAGCCAGTGCAGTGCGACGGAAAATGTTTGGGACCACTTGCTGGTGGATTCTTCGCAGTGGAGGCCGCGTTCCGACCCGGTGGTAAATTAGTAGGTAAATTGGATCAAAACATGCAAATTGACTGTCTGTAAGAGCACTCGCAGGGTTTATACGAAATAAATTTTGAGTTTATCAAGCTGTCTCTACAAGGTGTAACGTAAATAACCTAAGACCTCAGTCAGACACCCCGATTAGATAAATCCTTCACAAATTCAATACAAAAACCAAATTTTAAAATTGAATGGTTTTTTCCTTTTTTAAGTATTTTTATAACTCAACAATGAAACTTGTATGTAAATGTGTGCGTACTAAGAAATATGTTTTAAAAATGCATATAAAATCTCCGTATTGCTTTAAATCAAGAATAAAATTAGTTTGTTATAGTGCACTGAAAAAGTAACAACACTTTTTGCATAATAAAAAAAATTAAGACATATTTATTTATTAAATTACCGACCGTATTCGCAACAGCTTAGTAAGAAAGCGAGTAGGTATGAAAGATAGTATCGGTGTAAAGATGAGAAAGGGTATGCTCCGTTGGTTCGGGCATATAGAAAGAATGCCAGAAGAAAGAATAACAAAACAGATATACAATGTGAAAGTGGAAGGATGCAGGTACCGGGGAAGACCTAGACTATCTTACCACGACCAAATAAACTGAGTCTTATCTGAAGGAAAGGTCAAGAGTCTCCGTAACCGGCGAGCGTGTATGAGATGAACTATGAGAGTGGAGGAAGCCAGATAGGTATGTAAAGAAAGAACCTGTTGGAACTCTGTACTCTGCCTACCCCGCAAGGGATCTGGCGTGATATTATAGATAGACTAACTTATTTAAGGAAGTAAATTAATTATGTTTATAAATAAGTTTTCAAATGCCACTCTTGTATGACCGAGGATTACTAATCATAATGTCTAGATTGCTGTTACTTTTAGCGAGATCATTGTATAGTCGACACATGTGGGTAAGAAGATTGTAAAAGGATGTATTGTTTTTACATATCTGAAGCGCAAAGATGTTTGGATGACGAGATCTATATCGTGTATTCAAATTTATTAGGGAAAGCAATTCAGGTGAGTCAATAATAGAATGAATGATCTTGTGCAGGTAAACTAAATCAATATATTGACACCTACATGTGAGCTTATGGGCATTAAATTTAGCTAATCTGTCTTCATATGAATTTAGGCTACGCCAAGTCCAATTCGATATCCCATTACTTTCAGACATTTATTTTGAATGCCCTCTAGACGATCAGTGTACTGAATAAAATGGAGACCAAACTATTGCACCATACCCTAGCACAGACCTGACTAGAGAATAAAAGAACAGTAGCAGACTTTAAGGTTTTTTTAAAGATACATCAATCATTGTTGGAATTCAGTTACCGATTTAGAACAAACTAATTTCAGGTCTTGCGTTTATTATGTTACAGCTTTGGCTTAACGACTACAACATTTAAGTGGTAACCGGGACCAATGGCACGGTGCCTTTCGAAGCACGGAGTCGCTCGAATATGAAAATGCCACAAATGGTCACCAATCTCGAACCTACCGAGTCAAACGCTGCTTAACCTTGGTGATCGCTAATAAATCGCAGTAGCACAGCACTACGAGCGCTTTAAATCCAGACTGCTATTAAAAATCAATTTAAAGACCCTAATGATACTGCATACTTGCGGTGTAAGCAGAGAGTACAGAGTTCCCATACGTTACCATCAATGGCGGATTTACACATTTGCCGCCAGTAGGCTATTAAATTTTTGCCGCCCCTACTAACCCCTGCAATTCAATACCCTAGTTCACAATCATGTTATTTTCATTTTCTTTGTCAATGGAATTGCAATTTTATGAGCGGGAGCGAGAGATTTAATACTAAGGGATCGTTGTGTCAGTTCCTAAATTATCCATACAACTCACGATTAAGTGAAGTTTACACAAAAAATAGTCATTGGGTATATTTTTGAGCTAAGAAAAGCTCAATCATGTACTATTTATAAAAAAGTTTTTGTGCCAAATTTGCCGTCCCCCAAAAATTTGCCGCCCTAGGCTCCAGCCTACTCAGCCTGCTGGTAAATTCGCCACTGGTTACAATGCTCTTCATCTCAAAGGATTTTTTCTATAGAAAAACCCTAAAGACCTAGACTATCTTACCATGACCAAATAGACCGGGTTTTATCTGAAGTACAAGTCAGGAGTCTCCGTAACCGGCGAGCGTGTATGAGACGAACTATGAGAGTAGAGGAAGCCAGAGAGGTATGTAAGGAAATAACCTGTTGGAACTCTGTATTCTCTGCCTACCCCGTAAGGGATCTTTTTTTTTTTTTTTTTTTTAAACGTAGCCCCACACTAGGATTTATTCCTGTGTCGTGGGTGCGTTTACAAACATGAAAATACACATACACAAATACCCAGACCGGAACAAATAATTGTGGTTCACACAAAGATTTGTCCCGTGCGGGAATCGAATCCGCGACTATTAGACACAGTGGGCGGAGCTGCTTAAGCTCTTAACAACTGCGCTAAATCGTCCATCGATCTGGCGTGATGATAAAGATAGATAGATAGAAAAGCCCTAATAACAAAGTTGTTAAGTGTAAGTAACACAGGACGTGTTTAACTAAGTCAGGCCTTTGCCAGACTTAGGATTCGAACCGTCCAGTTGTTTAAGTTCTTAAGCTACTCCGCCCACTGGATCGAGTAGTCGTAAGTTCGATCCTCACGCGAAATAAATCTGTGTATGGATCATAATATTAAATATCTGTTTCGGTCTGTGTGTTTCTGTATGTGACTCACATGTTTGTAAACGCATCAGAAAGGCTCTGGAGTGGTGATTACGTATCGAAAGATGTGGAGTGTGACTCCCCACAAGATGGACCGATTGCCTGTTGAAGGTCGCAGATAAAGTTGGACGCGTTCAGCACAAAACCGGTCTCGTAGCGATTTTTGGGGGAGGCCTTGGTCCTGCAGTGACATTGGACATGTGTCGATATTTACCTATACGATATAGTGACATGAATGAGATCTACAAAATTCGAAAGGGTTGTACAAAAATCTTACATTAACAAGTCAGTATAGAAAGGCGCTTAGGACGCTAATCTTACAGAATAAACAAAATACTTAATAGTTCATTCCAATCTGAATCTCGATCTTACATTCACTAAATTACCGTCTCACAGAATGAACGATTACGCGACGCTATGTCATGTCGGTCTGTGGGCCGACTGCTCTTGAATTTAGCTGACTCAAAGGTTCCAAATGCGGCATATTTGGATTCAAATCTTTGTACTGTTAGATACAAAGGATCGAATTTCGAACTGTGAGGCATTTTTGTTATGTCTAGTTGTCATCATTCTGCTAAATATATAAATATATCTACCCAGGACATAAGTTTACCTCCTACGTTGGGCTACGTTCTTTTTTAAATGGTCAAATATAAAATAAAACTTGCTGCGTGCCAGCCCTATTTCGGTCCCGATACCTTTTAGTTGTACAGAGCTCTTACGATAAAATATTTATCGGAATTAAATATGTCGGGATTGGGACCTTGGAGGTAGACTGCTTATTACCCTTTAGTACCTTCTACGAGGGACCTTGCAAGATTTAGGGGTCTTGTTGATGGTAACGGGCAAAGGGACGTTATTTAGAAAGTAATTTGAAATTTCACAAGTAAAAAACGTATGATCTTTTTTATCGACGCACATGCTACTTTAAAAATGGCTGTACTTTGTAAAAATAGCATTGTACACATCCAGTAGATAAGTAATCAACTATTTCATATAGACTTCTTCATATTCTTCTTTGACGGACGATTTAGCGCAGTGGTTAAGAGCTTAAGCCGCGTGTGTGTTTGAGTGATATACGCTGTTGGCCGTGAGGCTTTTAAAGCTTCACCGGACTTAAGGCCGAGCGTGCAACCACTACGCTCGAGCCAGAAGGGCAAGGGGCGACATACTCGAGGGCGCCTCAAGGAGGAACGGCCTCGGTTTGGACAGTCGCTACGGGGAGAGGGGGTGTAATTAGTACACCGGTCGGCGGGCTAGGGGATCTACGACTTCGTTGTCGTCGTCCGTATCCGGAGCGGAAAGAAGCGATTTCAAAGCATCGGAGGGATCGGTGAGAACATGTTGCGGCCGGCGGTGGCGGCAGGGGTCGGGTTCGTAGTCGGCGGCGGCTACGATTAGCAGATTCGCATGGGAAGATGCGTTCGCGAAGTGTCGAGTTGTCGCCTTTTTAATATAGGCGCGCATAGATTTGAGACCGAGATCGGAGTGGAGGTCGACATTTCGTACGAACCACGGGCTCCTACGGCTTTGCGGAGGAAGCGGGACTGAACCGCTTGAAGTCTATCGATGTGAGAGTGGGCTGCATGCCCGAACACCTCACATGCGTACGTCATGATGGGTCGCACGCAAGTTTTGTAAAGTGTCACCTTCTAAGGGACATTTTACTCCGCTTGCAGATTAACGGATAGAGACGGCCGAGCACAAAGGATTCTCGATGACGGATTCGCTTGATGTGCGGGCCGAAGGACATGGTATTGTTTAGGGTGACCCCTAGATATTTGACCTCTTTACCACTTGACCGAGATTCCTTCTGGGGTGGATCAGGGAGGGGCACGGGGTGGCACCTCTGGAGAAGAACACCGCAGCGCTCTTGTCCGGGTTCACCTCGATTCGCCATTTCCTGAACCAGTCCCCTAGGGTATTGGCGGCGGCCTGGAGTTTTTTTGTGATGAAGGCCTTGCTTCTATTGGAAAAATAGAGGGCGGTATCATCCGCGAATAAGGCTAGTTTAACATCACTCGAACGAGGAATGTCGTTCGTGTAAAGGCTAAACAGGAGGGGAGAGAGAGCTGAGCCCTGCGGGACTCCAGCTTGGGTGGAGTGGGAAGTGGAGCGCGTCATTTCAACGCGATATCGGAAGGCGCGATTTGACAAGAAGTCTCGTCTCGAGCACGAGTCTGTCCGGCACATCCATTTAGTAGAGCTTGTAAATCAAGCCAGACTTTGTCGAATGCCTTCGCGACATCGAAGAAGAGGGCGCCCGTGTAGACGGGTTTGGGTCTGTTGAGACCAGAGAGGATGTGCTCCGTGATGCGGTGCATTTGGTAGACGCAGGAGTGTTTGGCTCGAAAGCCGAAATGCTCGTCGATAAAGATACCCCTGGACATTACAAAGTCTTTGAGCCGTGCCAGAAGTAGGCGCTCGTAGACCTTAGCCAGGGAGTTGAGCAGACGGATAGGGCGATAGCTCGCGGGGAGATCGTGAGGTCTGCCGGGCTTGGGAATGCCTATGACGTCGGCTTCCTTCCACTTAGTGGGGAAGGTGGAGTTCGTCATGGCGGCGTTCAGAATGGCCACTAAGAGGCAGATGAGTTGGGCGGGCAAGCATTTCAGAACGCGATTCGAAATGCCATCAAAGCCGGGGGACTTTATGGTTTTAAGACCCATAATGAGATCTTCGACTTTGATTTGGGTGATGGGTGGTAAGGAATCGGCGAGGGGAAGGGATGCCCTGCGCTCGACTTCCCTATCGACCATGTCGACGTGGGACGAGTCAACGGACAGAGTGCTGGGAGTGCACTGGCTCTCGAGGGTGTCGGCGAGAAGCTCGGCCTTTTCGTCGTCATTGAAGGCTGGGGATGCACCTGAGGGGCGGGACAGCGGGGGCATGCCAGTCGTGGAGTCGGATTTGAACACTACGTCAATGCAGACGCGCGGGCACCGCTAGATTGGTACGTACCGCTCGTACGGCGCTCGCCGCCCGCTCCTCGCGCCGCTGCTTTCGAGGCTAGTTCCATATAAATGTATGCATTGAAACGCGCCCCTCCCCGAGCCGCCGCCGCCGCGGGACGGCGCGGCAACGCTGTACCCGGTCTCGAAGCCAGCGGGCAGACCGCTCGGCGCTAGAGCGGCGTAGTGTTGTGTTACGAGCAATTAGTATCTTTGATCAAGTAGTATCTTTGTAACTCTAGATGTAAATATGGCGGGACACTCTATAGAAAGGGTGCATGAGGCATGTAATCTTGGGCTATATGTTGACTGTGATCTTAGGTTTGAAAAACACATAGCGGCTGTAGTTCAGAATTGTTTTTATCGTCTGAGGATTTTGTACAGAATGAGATCATATCTATCCGAAGAGCTACGTGTACTATTAGTCGAGTCGTTAGTGTTATCAAAGCTCAATTATTCAGACACTGTATATGGCCCACGTTTGCTAGCCAGGACGAACTGTCTTATACAAAGAGTACAGAATGCTTGTGCACGTTTCTGTTTCGGCGTACCCCCTCGACACCATGTCACGCCACTCCTTAACAAACATGCAATTATAAAAATGAAACTGCGTCGTAAATTGCACATAGCGTGTCTTCTTTTCGGGGTTATTAAATTTAAGGAACCTTCATATTTATTCCAAAAACTTAAATGGGTTACTACTCAGCGAAGCTGCCCGGCAAGGCAGTGTGCGCAACAGCTATGTATTCCCCGCACAGATCGGCAGCTTTCAGGGGGAGTTTTCGTTATACCGCTTCCAAAATTTGGAACAATCTTCCACCGTCTCGTAGCGTAATTTGGGTAATGTAAATATAAACCTATCTATTATTATATAATTAGCGTATATTTTGTAAGTATGCATCTAACCCTATTAATGTATAAAAATGTCTTTACCTAGTTATTATATTAAACTACACGCTTACACTTATATGACTACGATTTCTGTTGACTGTGTTTACCATTCTTGAAATATTAATATTGCTATCATATCTTGTCAATCTCTACATTATAAATGTTTTAGTATATATTGTATGAAATATTTATTACACACATTTCACTTCACTACACTTAACAATTTGCGCACTAAAAGTTACCTATATAACATTTAAATTAGTTTTGTAATTTTATAATATCTCTATCTGTGTCTCCCATGCTGTGACAAATAAAATTTCTTTCTTTCTTCTTTCTTTGTTCGCGAACGAAATGTCTAAACAGCGATGACAACATCTTTTTGATACTAATTCCTTCCTAAAGTTTGATTTATTGTGGGCAAAAGAAGATGTAAATTCCTACAACCGGGCGAGGAAGCAAATCTATCAAATCAAATTCTATAAAAATCATTGTATTAATTTGCTCCAACACGTCGCGGGCATTTTGAAACTTTGGTCGTTAATAAGCAAAAAAAGAATACTACAACTCAACACTACATCAATGCAGACGCGCGGGCACCGCTAGATTGGTACGCGCCGCTCGTACGCCGCTCGCCGCTCGCTCCCCGCGCCGCTGCCTTCGAGGCCAGTTCCATATAAATGTATGCATTGAAACGCGCCGCTCCCCGCGACGCCGCCGCCGCCCCGCTCCCGCTGTCTTCGTGTCCGAGGCCTAAAAGTCGCGGGTTCGATTGCCGCACGGGACAAATCGTTGTGTGATCCATAGTTATTTGTTTCGATCTGGGTATATGTGTATGTGAATTTTCATGTTTGTAAACGCACCTACGACACAGACATAAATCCTAGTGTGGGGCTATGTTATTTAAATACAACATATAGCAACAAACCATAGCAATTGTGATGCTACTAGCTCTTAAGGAAAACAACATTGACTGTGAAATTTAGCATGTGTAATAATTTAATTTCATCAAATGATCATTTTTACTAACCACAGAAATCGTGTTATTATTAACATCGCTACTACCTGGTCCACTTACGTTGTAACGCTTTTGTTTACACACGGTAATGTAAAAAATACGCAGAACCAAAGCCGATATTACCTAGTAGATGAATTACTTGTGCAGGTGGAGCATTGCACGGGCAGTAACAGCATTAAATTCCTCTACCCACAAGAAAGATAAATTGAAGAACGCACGTTACATCCCTAACTCCTACGGCTATATTGCTGAATTGCAGTTCCAATATTATTCCAATTCTGTTCTACTATTCAGCAAAATATGCCTTTATAAACCCCGAGATTTTAACAAAAGTTGGTCATTATTCATTTGGTAATTAGTCTGGTTGCCGTCCAACTACGGACCTGGTTTCTGCCTGCGTGTTTGCTCAGCAGTGAAAACTAAGCTACCAAAGGGGTCTGAATTCGGAAAAGACCTTCAGGAGGCCCCGCGTGTGAGCGACAAAAGTACCGCGTTGCCAGTGTAGTTAGTTATAATAATTGTGGAGCAAATTATAAATTAGTGACTAGCAATATAGTTGTTTTTTTTTTTATAACAACTAAGTGCCCGGACCTAACCATACGCTCTCGCACACATTAACAGCTTTTGAACAAATCTAAGACGGGTATCTTACAATAGGTCTCATAAAACATGTCAGAGTTGCTCAGCAAGCTATGGAAAGAGCTATGCTCGGCGTTTCTCTGTGTGATCGAATCAGAAATGAGGAGATTCGTAGAAGAATCAAGGTCACCGACATAGCCCATAGGATTAGTAAGCTGAAGTGGCAATGGACTGGCCACATAGCGCGAAGGTCGGACGGGCGTTGGGGCAGAAAGATTCTAGAGTGAAGATCACGTATTGGTAAACGCAGCGTGGGTCGGCCACCTACCAGATGGACCGACGATCTTATGAAGATTGCAGGAAGTCGTTGAGTGCAGGTGGCATCGAACCGGTTGCGCTGGAGAGCGATTGGGGAGGCCTATGTTCAGCAGTACACAATTATAGGCTAATATGATAAAGACTGGTACCACGCACACATCGGTGCGTTACTGAGGCCGCTTTTGGCTCTGTTTTTTGTTAGAAATGCTCAGTCTAGATGAGTCTTATAGTCTAATATTACCAATAATGCGACGTTAGAACATAAGCGATAACTTGGGTGGTAGGTTTAATGTTGCCAGTCGTTCAACGTAAAACACCGTCATGCCTATATTTCTGAAACATGAGTGACAGAGTTGTACTGGTACACCCACTTTTCACCTACGATCATAGTTCCCATGTAATAGGGTGGAAGACTATTGCCATTATACTGGGCACAATGTGTAAAATTATATTTTGTCTGAACTACGATTGAAATCTTGTGCTCCTTTCGCAGAGCATTCGCCACTAGACCAACGAGGCAGCTTAACGTAGCCACCCCTATACCTCGCATACAGAAGCTGTGACTATCTACCCAAAGATGGCGCTGACAATCCGCCATACATCTCTAAAACGCGGTAGGAGAGTTCGCACGACGCGTTCCATATACAAGGTGTATCGTAATTAACGCAAGACCTCAGACACCCCGATTAGAGAATTGCTTCACATATTCAAACTAAACCAAATTTCTAAATTTTCTAATTAAACTTTTATACCCCAATTAACAATGAAACTTGTACGCGTATCCTGTCTCAAACGTTCCTGCCACAGTGTTATTTTTTAAGCGCTCTCCTTGCTTTAAGCGCATATTATCGCGGATGTCAATATTAACGTTAAAACAGGTGGAACACTAACATAAGCCTATGTTTAGTGCTAGCTATATTAATTAGTTCTATAGGTGGTACAGTAAACAGCGCAACTAACTAGTGAGTTTGATTGAAAGTGGTATGATTTAATTAGGAATACAGACATATTCCGCTAAGTAAATATCGGTGGAATTAGTAGCAGATTGATCATATTTCATACTATATTTTCGTAGCAAACAATAGCAAATGCGATGTTATTTAACATAACCACTTGGAGAAATAAAAAATATCGCATGCTAAATTTCACATGCGATATAAAATTGTGAATTCATCCAATGAAAATTAATCAAAAGTAGCATTCATTTTCATTAGGCTCTGTTACTGCTAGCTATATTTATTAATTCAATAGGTGGTGCAGTAAACAGCGCTACTAACTAGTGAGTTTGTTCGGCGTGGCTCGTTAGTGCCGGCTAAGACGACCGAGTTTGCACCTTGCACTAACTCTGAGTATTAACTAAACCCGTAAACAGGTCGATAGTGTTTATATCCCGATGCATTGACCCGATAAGTCTCCTGTCTTATGTTAATTAAATCGTGTTTAGACTTCAGGGAGGGTGGAGTGACGTCGCACGTTTCACTGACCGCGCGTTAGAGGATTTATATTACTCAAGCAGAGAGGATATAACCTGTTAGAACTCTACCTACTCTTTCTCTTCCTTGCAAGAGATGAACGCTGAGAAGATTTCACATAAAACATCTGCGTAATTTCTTTTATATAAACTAGTATGTACTAAATGTAGTAAGTAGTAAGTGCGGGGCAAATGGCACCAGAGGGGACAACTGGGTAGGCACGTAAAGTGCCTCGGACTCCCACCAAGGGTCAAGTTGATGAGGAAGGCTTCATCAAGGAGAAGGAGAAGAAGAAGAGGCCTCCTAGAAAAAAACCGGTGTGGGTCTGCACCGGTCGATGATGGCACACTCCTGCGTTCAGCGGTACCAACGACGCTGCTGTACGTGTCACGGCTACACTACACCAACGAAGCCGATGACATTGTGGAGTATGCCCGCAAGAAGACCTTGTATACTCTGAGGGTCGAAAAGCTGAATTCGCAAGACAGTGCGGCTTTCAATTCCTTTGTTGTGCGAGTTCCCACTGACAAGCTGGAGACCTTCATGAGCGAGGACTTCTGGCTAAGGGGTGTCGTATTCAGAAGATTTCGTGGAAGACTAAGAGACACCCCTGTACAGCGCAACATGTCGCCGAAAATAAATGTTATTTAGATTATAAGTTTAATATATTATTATATGTATGTTAGTTTGTAAGATATATATTCTATGGGCCAGTAAGTTGTATAAAAACTTTTTTGTCAATTTCTGTTGCCTGAATTAAATAAATTATTATTATTATTATAAATATCGCGTATAATTGTTGTGCGAGGCACAAGGGGGTTTCAGGTCTGGAAGAGGATGTTCGGATCAAGTCTTCTCACTCCGCAACATCGTAGAGAAGCATCTGGCAGTGGGCCGGAAGGTTTTCTGCGGTTTTGTAGATCTGGAGAAGGCATTTGACAGAGTTGTGCGAAAGAGACTTTGGGACATTTTGCCAGAGTATGGTATAGATGGCACTCTGTTGCGAGCCGTCCAGTCCACTTATGTGGACTGCAAGGCATGCGTACGGGTGGGTGGTAACAGGTCACCCTGGTTTGACGTTAAAATCGGCGTCAAGCAGGGTTGCGTGTTGTCCGCTAGACTGTTTATAATATATCTGGACAAAAGTCTTCAAAGACTGAAAGCGATGAATGAAGGTGTACAAATGGGTGACTTAGTGGTAAACCATCTACTTTATGCAGATGACGCGGTTTTAATAGCGCCAACAGCCACTGATCTGCAAACACTAGTCACAGTTATGAAAAACGACTGCATGATCAATGGCTTACACTTGAATGTGAAGAAAACCAAGATTATGGTTTTTGAAAGGGAAGAAACCAAAACGAATGTAAGGATTGTGGTTGGTAACGATGTGCTGGAGCAAGTGAATGAGTTTGTATATCTTGGATGCGCCTTCAGTAAGGATGGGAAATACTCCGCTGACATAGAGAGAAGAGTGAGTGCAGGGAACAGAGTGAATGGTGCGATGGGAAAGCTACTCGGGAGCCGGCACTTAAGCCCTAAGGCGCAGCTGGCCATACATAACGGAGTTCTTGTCCCAACGCTGTTATATGGTAGCGAGAGCTGGGTATGTAAGAAGGAGAATGAAAGTAGGATAAATGCGGTAGAAATGCGAGCTCTGCGGAAGATGTGCGGAGTGAAGCTGACCGACCGCATTAGCAACAGCATAGTAAGACAGCGAGTAGGTATGAAAGATAGTATCGGTGTAAAGATGAGAAAGGGCATGCTCCGTTGGTTCGGGCATATAGAAAGAATGCCAGAGGAAAGAATGACAAAACAGATATACAATGTGAAAGTGGAAGGATGCAGGTACCGGGGAAGACCTAGACTATCTTACCACGACCAAATAAACCGAGTCTTATCTGATGGAAAAGTCAAGAGTCTCCGTAACCGGCGAGCGTGTATGAGACGAACTATGAGAGTCGAGGAAGCCAGAGAGGTATGTAAGGAAAGAACCTGTTGGAACTCTGTACTCTCTGCCTACCCCGCAAGGGATCTGGCGTGAGGTTATAGATAGATAAATATCGCTGAAATTAGTAACAAATCGATCATATTTAATTCTTTACTTTATAAGCAAAAATTATCAAATGTGAACTCTCTCCAATAAAATCGTTGGCGGAGTATACCTATGTTCGTTTAGAGCAGGGATTCCCAAACCGATTTCCCAGGGGTCGACATAAATGAAAACTGATTCTGGGGGTCGACGACGCCTAAAAATCGACCCCTATTAATTACCGCAAATTCTTATTCGAAACTTTCAAGATACTGTATAAGTTGTGTTCCGTGTACCAACTTGTTATAAGAATGAATAATATTGTAGTAGGAGGTATTATTGTTGTACTTTAAAAAAACTCAACAAGTCGATGCGCAAGTTCATAAAAGATAAAAAGCTCGGCAAGTCAATAAGCGTGGATAAGTTCGTGCAAGATAATGTGTTCGAGCGTACAAGTCTTTCAGGCACGTTTTGGCTTGCTCTGTATTTGACGCATATACGCGATTTAACACAAACGAAGTCATGATCAAGTTCAAGCCCAAAAATGCTACTGATATTTTACTATATAACAAGCTTGCACTAAAGTTCAGAGATTATTAGCGTTTTGAAATTCGTAGGAGCTTGAATGATAAAACACTCATCTACTAATTATTTGAAGAGATAACAAAGTGATTACATAGCTACATTAAATGAATTAAAATAACACACACACTATCACGCCTATATCCATCAAGCGGGGGTGGCAGAGGTGCACTGAGTACACCCACGTTTAGCCGACGATGTTAGGTCCCATGTAATAGGGGGCGAGCCTATGGCCATATACCGGGCACAATTCCAGACTCCGGACTCGTACTGGGAAGGTTCGCTAGAAAAACTACACTTGTCCGACCTGAGATTTGAACCCAGGACCTCGTGATCATAAAGCGATGCGCTTTGCCACTAGACCAATGATACGGTCGAATTAAAATAAAGTCATTGAAAAAGAATTTACAATATGCTTAGTTACCTACGCGCGTTAATAGCGTAACCATACATTTCTGGAGTTTATGAAAAATTAACAGGGTAATTACCAAAAAAACGTATTAATATTTTTCTAAGTATTTTTTGAAATTACTTTAGAAAAGTTGTTATCAAAAATTATAAATGTTAAGTTTTCTTTGTTTTCGTTGTTTGCGCTGATTGGTACCTAATACAATTTTTGTATACTACGGTTACTATATCTAAGTTTATCGATGTGTAAGTTCGTAGGCATACCTAAAAAATATCCAGTACCTAGCTGTGATGAAATAAGCTCGTGTGCAAAATCAACAGTTTTATTATTGTTTTTTAAGTAGTTTCTTAAACATGTTTTTTTTATTTGCAGGTTTACTGCGAGTTTTATGATGGCAGATACAAAAAAATGCAGACAATACAGTTTAGAATTCTTAAAGTTTGGATTCATTTAATCTCTATTAAATCAACACTGGCCGATGTATCTCATATGTAAACAAATATTCAGTAACGATATCATGAAGCCTTCAAAAAGTGGAGGATGACTTATCAAGAGAACATGCTGACAAAAAGGAAGTAAGCCCTTGTCATTCTTTTAAGCACTTAAAGAAAAACTAGAGACAAGGCCATCCATAAGATAGATGTTTGGGTTATCATCTATACAAGACGTTGATGATTTAGGAGCATCATATAAAATATTTTTACTAATAGCGAAGCCCCACACAATTCGAGAGCAGCTTATTTTACCAGCCATTGCGGAAGTCCTCAATAATGTATTGCACAAGCCCGCACATGATATTATAAAGAGATTTCCTTTCCCAACGCTGTTATATGGCAGTGAGAGTTGGGTATGTAAGAAGGAGAACGAAAGCAGGATAAATGCGGTCGAAATGCGATCTCTGCGGAAGATGTGCGGAGTCACGCTGACCGACCGTATTCGCAACAGCGTAGTAAGAAAGCGAGTAGGTATGAAAGATAGTATCGGTGTAAAGATTCCGTTGGTTCGGGCATATAGAAAGAATGCCAGAAGAAAGAATGACAAAACAGATATACAATGCGAAAGTGGAAGGATGTTGGTGCCGGGGAAGACCTAGACTATCTTACCATGACCAAATAGACCGTGTCTTAGCTGAAGGGCAAGTCAAGAGTCTCCGTAACCGGCGAGTGTGTATGAGACGAACTATGAGAGTGGAGGAAGCTAGAGAGGTATGGAAGGAAAGATCCTGTTGGAACTCTGTACTCTCTGCCTACCCCGCGAGGGAGCTGGCGTGATGATATAGATAGATAGATAGATTTCCTTTTTTGAAAACAGATTCTCTCTCCTGTTGGACGAGTCTACATTACCTGGCAATGAAGCTCTGTTGTTAGCATATGTTCGATATATTAAAGATGAAAATATGTGCCAAGAACTGCTTTTTGCTACATATTTAGAGACTGATGCCAGGGGAAAATCGATTTTTCAGCCCATGGAACGTTTTTTACCGACAAAACTATCCCATGGAAGAACATTGTTTTTGTTGCTACTGCTAGTGCATCATCTATAGTTGGTCGACATCGTGGTATAATAGCTCACTGAAAGCGACAGCTGCCTGAGGTACTGGTCATTCACTGTGTAATTCATATACAGCATTTAGTAGCAAAATATCTGAGTCCTAGATTGCATCAGTTATTAAAATATGTTACAAATGCTGTAAAAAAGATTCGAAGCAATTCTTTGAACTTTCGGTTATTTGCTCAGCTATGTAAGGCAAACGACAAAGTCTTCACTCGGTTACTTCTGCACACTGAAGTTCGTTGGCTATCAAGAGGCAGTCCTTAGCAAAATTTTTAACTATCTATGAATCTGTGTTGGAGTTTCTACAAGACAAAGATCTGAACAGATGAAGAATTTGTAAATCTAAACAAACAATTTTAAAACGAAAGAACGAAAGAAAATCTGAACAATTTTAAAACAGATATTTACAACTTGACATATCTTTGGTATGTTGAACATAGTTTATTTGCAGCTGCAGGGTGACGATCTCAACTTGATTAAAATAAAATCATTAATGTGTGGGTAAACTCATCCTTTATAAAGAAAATTTATCATATGTCACTCACTTGGACGCATTACACAAGGATTTTATTAAGAGGTTTGAGAATCTCTGTAATTTACCAATTCCTCAATGGATAATAAATCCGTACAATATCACAGCCATACAAGAGAGAGCCAATGTGATAATGCAAGAAGAGTTGATTACAATCAGCACAGACGAGGAGCTTAAGCAGAAATTCAAGCAACGCTATCAGATGTTCTGGTTGCAAGGCAGCATTGAAACATAGTATCCTCCATTGTGGAACATTACTGAAAAATATTTTATCGCTTTTCCATCATCATACCTAGTCGAAAAAGGCAAAGTAGTTACAAACATTTCGACAAAACAAAGAAACCGTTTCAAATCAACGAACGCGGAGATTTAAGGCTGCATCTTACCAATATTGAACTGGATTTAGCTAGATTGGTAGGGACTCACCAGGTTCATCCATCACACTGAACTTAATTTTAGCTTTACTTTGCGTTTTTTTTTTAGAAATTATTACTTACTTAAGTATTTATACGTAATTTGTATTAATAATAATTAATTAATTTTGTTAGTCGTGGGGCGAGTTAGGCGAGTCGTGGGGTGCAGAGTGCCGAATAGGCACTTGGAATGTAAGAGGTGGTATGGAAGATAAGATGCATGAGGTGATTGATGTAATGAAAGAGAGACGCCTGGATGCTCTGTGTGTAACAGAGACAAAGCGGAGGGGCAGTGAAACCTGTGATCTTCCTGATGGAACGATGGCTCTGTGGTCTGGGGTACCGCAGAGCAGTCGTGCCAGCATGGGGGTGGGTATCTTGCTGTCCCGTCGCCTGGCCTCTGGAGTGAGAGATTATGGCCTGTGCGATGCGAGACTTCTCTGGGTCCGTTTAAAACTGGGTGTCACTAGAGTATTTTTGGTCGCAGCGTATGCTCCCGTAAGCTCGTCGACACCCCAGGACCTTGAGAAGTTTTGGGATAATGTCAGGGAAGTTCTGGATTTGGCTGAGGCTAATGAAAAGGTGATTCTGTGTGGCGATCTGAACGGATGGGTAGGAACCAGGCGGCAAACTTGCGACGCTGCTCTGGGTCCTTATGGTGATAAGAGAGTGAACGATGCAGGTAAGCTCATTGTAGATGTTTGTTTGGAAAGGGGTCTCCTTGTATCTAATAAGATATTCCAGCACAAGGACATACATTTGTATACGTGGAGAAGGAATGAACAAAAAAGCATGATAGATCTGATTCTGGTTGATAACCGTCTCCGAAGCAAACTACAAGATACGCGTGCGTATAGAGGCCCCACTCTGGAATCAGACCACTATCTCGTAGTTGCGCGGTTTAGTGGTCTGTTCAGGAAGTGGAGACACTGGCGAGAGCGTATCCTCTTCTGAGACCTTGAAAGATTAAAGGTTGAAAAGTTGCAAGATGAGAGCGTGAGGAGAATGTATGAAGACAGAGTCCGAGACAAGCTTTTGACAGCAGGCTCTTCGGACTCAAATGTAGATGAATGCTGGAATAGCCTGAAAGAGAGTTTAGTGGAATCCGCGAAAGAAGTATGTGGTTGCTCAAAGAAGCATATTACAGCAAAAGGTGATGCATGGTGGGATGCGGAGTTGCAAAGCTCCGTAGAAAGTAAGAAGAAAGCGTGGCAGGACTATGTATCTTCTTTGAACCTGAATGCCAGTATGACAGAGATGAGGAAAGAAATATACAGGCAATGCAAGAATGCCACTAAAACTTTAGTGAAAGAAAAGCGTGAAAGAGCCAGTATGATTGAGGAGGAGAGGCTGGCGAAGAACTTCGAGAACAACACCAAACTCTTTTGGAGCAAGGTGAGAAAGGCTCGAGGTGATTCGTCAGGCTCCAGAATGCAAAGGATAAAATCTAAAGATGGTGACATTCTTGCAGACACACAAGCTGTGCTAAACCGGTGGAGTGAATATTTTGGAGAAATGTATGGAGATGACCCGGATGCTGATGCCGCAGACGTGCCTAAAGGCGTGATTGCGGCACCAGAATCAACGGAGGACATCACTATGGAAGAAGTTGAATGGGCGATAGGAAGTATGAAAAACGGTAAAGCTGCGGGAGTAGACATGATATCTGCCGAGATGATCAAATATGGTGGAACTTGCGTCCGGGACGCTTTCCGGGCCCTTGCAAACCTTTGCTGGAGGACCGGTAGAGTCCCTACAGATTGGCACCGCGCAGTCATAGTACCCTTGTATAAAGGCAAGGGCTCACAATATGACTGCGCCAATTACAGAGCCATCAGTTTGATCAGCTTGGCAGCCAAGGTGTACGGTAAAATTATTGAACGGAGAATGCGCGCGAAGTCCGATGGAATGTTGTGCGAGGCACAAGGGGGTTTCAGGTCTGGAAGAGGATGTTCGGATCAAGTCTTCTCACTCCGCAACATCGTAGAGAAGCATCTGGCAGTGGGCCGGAAGGTTTTCTGCGGTTTTGTAGATCTGGAGAAGGCATTTGACAGAGTTGTGCGAAAGAGACTTTGGGACATTTTGCCAGAGTATGGTATAGATGGCACTCTGTTGCGAGCCGTCCAGTCCACTTATGTGGACTGCAAGGCATGCGTACGGGTGGGTGGTAACAGGTCACCCTGGTTTGACGTTAAAATCGGCGTCAAGCAGGGTTGCGTGTTGTCCGCTAGACTGTTTATAGTATGTCTGGACAAAAGTCTTCAAAGACTGAAAGCGATGAATGAAGGTGTACAAATGGGTGACTTAGTGGTAAACCATCTACTTTATGCAGATGACGCGGTTTTAATAGCGCCAACAGCCACTGATCTGCAAATACTAGTCACAGTTATGAAAGACGACTGCATGATCAATGGCTTACACTTGAATGTGAAGAAAACCAAGATTATGGTTTTTGAAAGGGAAGAAACCAGAACGAATGTAAGGATTGTGGTTGGTAACGATGTGCTGGAGCAAGTGAATGAGTTTGTATATCTTGGATGCGCCTTCAGTAAGGATGGGAAATACACCGCTGACATAGAGAGAAGAGTGAGTGCAGGGAACAGAGTGAATGGTGCAATGGGAAAGCTACTCGGGAGCCGGCACTTAAGCCCTAAGGCGCAGCTGGCCATACGTAAGAAGGAGAATGAAAGCAGGATAAATGCGGTAGAAATGCGAGCTCTGCGGAAGATGTGCGGAGTGAAGCTGACCGACCGCATTAGCAACAGCATAGTAAGACAGCGAGTAGGTATGAAAGATAGTATCGGTGTAAAGATGAGAAAGGGCATGCTCCGTTGGTTCGGGCATATAGAAAGAATGCCAGAGGAAAGAATGACAAAACAGATATACAATGTGAAAGTGGAAGGATGCAGGTACCGGGGAAGACCTAGACTATCTTACCACGACCAAATAAACCGAGTCTTATCTGATGGAAAAGTCAAGAGTCTCCGTAACCGGCGAGCGTGTATGAGACGAACTATGAGAGTCGAGGAAGCCAGAGAGGTATGTAAGGAAAGAACCTGTTGGAACTCTGTACTCTCTGCCTACCCCGCAAGGGATCTGGCGTGAGGTTATAGATAGATAGATAGATAGATAATTTTGTTAAATTTTGATTAGAAAATGAAATCAAGTTTACTTACTTAACCAACCGCAAAGTATTTAAATTAGTTAGTATTTTGTATTAATATGGCGTGCCATGGGAGAGGCCTACGCCCAGCAGTGGACTGACACGGGCTGATGATGATGATTGTATCAATAGGAAAAAAAACTAGAGATAGGATTTATAATGCAATTTATGCTAGGGGGTCTGAGGTATCAGTTGATTTTTGAAAAGGGGTCTCTTGCCCAAAATATTTTGGGAATCCCTGGTTTAGAGAGAAGCTTTTGCCTACCTAGATGAGATTAAAAAAGAAAACATATATTGTGACAAATGTATTCATGACGTACAAAAAGCTTAAAGTATGAGAGTGGAGGAAACCAGAGAGGTTTGTAAGGAAAGAACCTGTTGGAACTCTGTACTCTTTGCCTACCCTGCAAGGGATCGGGCGTGGCTAGATAGAAAAACCTTAATTGATTGATTAAAGTAACCTACGGCTCAATAAAACAATTGATTTATAATAAAATAACATTATGTTTACTCAAATCTTAGAAGGCAATTGTAATAATTATATTGAGAGTTAATTCGCGACAAATGACAGGATATGATCGCTTTGGCGCGCTTCCGTCCGACGGCCGCCATTTTTGCTGAAATTAATTATTATTTTCACAATGGGCCGAATCATTTGTTACCGGTGCCTCGTACGGTTATGAAGAGTTTGAACTTGGCACATTTTTTTGCAGGTAATGTTAAAAGTCAACTGAATTATCAATACTATTATAAAGAGGAAAGATTTATTTGTTTGTTTGTAATCGATAAACTAAAAACGACTAAACCGATTTTAAGATTTCATTCACCATTGGAAACCTACATTATCCAGAAGTAACATAGACCCGGTAGGTGGCGCTGTTGTCGACTGGGTGCGAAGCCTGCTTTATACAATACTGCTAGTTTTGTATAAACTCTGCTTACAAAGTGTTAATTTTTTTTTTGTTTTGAAATATCATCTATCTAATTAACGAACGGAAAGATCCGGTGAGAAACTCAGCGGGCTATTTACTGTTTTTAATTTTATCATTTTGTATTTATAATAAGTACACTGTTTAAGTTACATAATATATTATAATATATATATATATATATATATATATATATATATATATATATATATTATGTAACTGTATGATCTATATAGGTTCAGTATGATGTCTTGCAAGTACAGACAATTATTTAGACATAATAATAAAAAAATGTAAGTCATTTAACGTTCTTCTTAAACTGAACTCCAAGATACTGACTCTCGGCCTAGTTTAAAGCTCACTAATAAACATTAAGTTAGTTAAAAAAATATTAGCATCCAATATCGAAAATAAATATTGCTTTTCCAATGACATCAAGATAACGCGCTAAGTTATCCCATCAATAGTAAGTACATACCTACCTACCATTCCCACAAAATTTCTTCTTCTGGTGCCTCTCCAACTAGTGAAGGTTGACTATCATTTTTGGAATTTGTCCTTATCCTGTGCGGCACGAAACAGATGTGCCGCGTTAGCAATTCCCGTCAACTCCCGGATGTAACGAAGCCACATCACAATATTTGGTCAAGTCCAAAGTCTTCGCAGTCCCCCAAGCAGTGGAGCAGGCAAAGACAAATTACTTTATTCCTCCCCCACTCCGAGCCTATTTATTTATTGTACTCCCCTCCGCGTTCATTATTTTTTTTTGTTTATAACTCTCCCCCCATTTACGAATTTACTCCAGTTGGTTTCATATCTTTTTGGCTGGTGCGTTAATTGGTTTTTAAGTGCTTTTGTGAAATAACCGAGTGTGCCTCTCAAATGAAAGTTTACAATCTTGGACAACATTTAAGATACAAATTAATAATTTTAATATAAAAAGACCTTTTTAAAAATAAGCTTTTATAGTTCCTATGACTTTCTTTCGGCTCCATCATCAGATCCTGGACACCATCCGGGTTTAAAGTACTTGTTAAAGAAAATCCAACGAGCCCAAACACGGCAGGGTTATATTGAGTAATTGGATGGTTCTAAAGATAGTATCGGTGTAAAGATGAGAAAGGGTATGCTCCGTTGGTTCGGGCATATAGAAAGAATGCCAGAAGAAAGAATGACAAAACAGATATACAATGCGAAAGTGGAAGGATGTAGGTGCCGGGGAAGACCTAGACTATCTTACCATAACCAAATAGACCGTGTCTTAGCTGAAGGGCAAGTCAAGAGTCTCCGTAACCGGCAAGTGTGTATGAGACGAACTATGAGAGTGGAGGAAGCCAGAGAGGTATGTAAGGAAAGATCCTGTTGGAACTCTGTACTCTCTGCCTACCCCGCGAGGGAGCTGGCGTGATGATATAGATAGATAGATAGATGGATGGTTCTATTGGCTTATCACCTTTCGGCTTCATCATCAGACTCTGAACATTATCTGGTTGTAAAGTACTTGTTAATAGCAATCCAACAAGCCTAAACACGAGGGGGCTATGTTGTTTAATTCACGTGTTCCTATGGCCACCTTCCGACTTCATCAACAGACCTGCTCCATGGTATCAAATTATTGCATTGTAACCGAACTTATATACGTATGCCAAATTTCAGGTTAAATGGTTACTTGCAAGTGCTTGAAAAATGGATCACAAGATTTGAACTAAAAAGACAGACATACAGACATTGCAACTTAAATAATAGCTCGTAAAAATTAGAATCTAATTTAAAATAAAAGAAAAACAACTCACAGTAAAAAAAACATTAAATATAATACTATAAAATATTAAAAACAAATAATTAAACTGATTACAACTAATGTGTGTAGTAAAATAAAATTGTAATTTCATTAATCAATGATTGTTTCTGAGTTCCGAAAATTGAATGTCAGAAAAGAAAAGCTCTAAAATCTTAGAGTAAGGCTTATAAACTTTGGCTATAACCATTTGAAAACATAACTTTAAATGCTTGAAATATAACTACATAATTCAGACCACAGACAAAAACGGAACGCACCAAACAAAATAACAAAAAAAAAACTTTTCGCGCTCTTTTCTGTAAAAACTTTTGTATAGGTACTTGTTTCAATGCAGCAGGCGTTACGCTACGCATGTATAATTCGGAACTCATTTCGGACTTTCCCACCATTTTATTCTTTGGCCTGTTGTCCGACAATCAAGTGGCAGAAGTTGCGATGCCTTTGCCTGGATGTTTTGTTTTTTCCTTTAAGGGTTCGGTAACTTTAAATGAAAATATAGAAACCCTTTTAAAATCACATATTTGTCTGTCAGTAGTTTAACTTAAAATATATTATGGCATAGAGGACTAAAATTGGACACAGTGATAGATTTCCGTTTAGATAATATGTGTTTCCATAAGATGCTGCCTAATAGGTCTAGTAAGTTCAAACTCTAGGCCAAGTTCTATTGCTATTTTTCTATCACAGTAATCTTAGTCTTGGTGAAGGTACAGAGTATGCGTCTGTCACATCCGCTTCTAAAATTGCGAGATACGGTGTATTTAACATAATCATCATGCCCATTATAAGGAGTTCTTAAAAATTATGCGAATTCACACAAGAAAAATTGTTTCGGATTTTATTGTGGTTTGTTTTTGATTTGAATATGAATGATCTCTGATAAGTGGAATGATGATCTCTGGAAGCAGGAAGCAAAAGAGTTCTGAGATTAAAGAATCTGTTGGAGCCCTGTACTCTTTGTCTACCCCGCAAGTATTTTGGTGTGATGATACAGTTAGTAAAATGTAATCTCTAAAAATCCACGTTATATAGTGTAAGTTCTAGCAGTTTTCCATTTCTAATTAAATATCGACATTTCGCGCCAGACAGTAACATGTATTTCATGAAAAATGAATAACAACCTCTATTAAAATTGGATAAAGGCGATATGTAATTATTAGTGAAAACGCTAATCCCCTAATCATTCTCTATTTATTGTGGATACTATTGTATTTTCTTATTATTGCACTAATCATTATATAACGGGTATATCTATCTGCCTATACGAGTCCATCCGCAATTAAAGAGATTCTCCCGCTTGACCATTATTTTTTTTTAAGTTCGTTAAAGTGAAGGCACAAGCAATCAACTAGGCAGCCTTTGCTGATTGTTAAGTCTTTGAAAGTGTTTCTCCCAGTTTTGTTTGCGGGGTTTTATTAAAAGGTAAAGTATACCTGGGTAGGTCTGTAAGTTTTTTTTATAAATAGGTCCTGCAATTAGAGCCTTTGTTGGTGTTTTAGTTACGTTTGTTAACCGACTGTGGCGGTAGTAGGCGGTTAGGTAAGGTAATTTTTTTTAATGTTAAAGCACCGTCTCTCCTATATTCCCCAAGCTGGGGTGGCAAAGGTGTACTGAGTACACCCACTTTTCGGCGACGATATTAGATCCCATGTAATACGAGGCGAGGCATATACCGGGCACAAAACCAGCCTTCGGACTGATACTGGGAATTTTTCGATAGAAAACATTTGCCCGACCCATGATTCGAGCCCAGGACCTCGTTATGGCAACGCGCATTATTCGCGCTTTACCACTAGACCAACGGGGTAGTTTTTTAATGATGTGATGTGTGGCGATGCGCGTGGCGATCATGAGATGCTGGATTCGAATCCTAGGTCAAATGAAGTGTAATTTTTCTATCGAAATGTCAGAATCGAAATTCTATCGTCATGTAATCAGAATTTTTGCCCAGTATAATGGCTTGCCTCCTATTAAATAGGGCCTGATGTCATCGGCGAAAAGTGGTTATACTCAGTACACCTCTGCCACTAGCGCTTAGAAAATATAGTCGTGACGATGTTCATTTTTTTTGTGTAGTGTAATATTATTCGATTTGCATTGCATTGTCATTTATCGCATATCCATCTATATCATCACGCTAGATCCCTTGCAGGGTAGGCAGAGAGTACAGAGTTTCAACAGGTTCTTTCCTGAATGCGTATTTAATTTTGAATTTGAATGGACTATTGACGTTCGCGACTTTGTCTGCGTATCGATACATCTTTATAAATGATAGCCTATGTAGTATTCTGATAAATAGGTGTTTTTATTCCGAAATCTAAGACAAACACGTCAGTATTACTGGTATCTATGTAGTTAAAATTGGAGAACCGGTTCCGCGCAATCGAAACGATTCTCATTCGCTCAACGCAACATATACAATAGTGTGTGTGTTAATGATTAACGCTGTTGGCCGTGGGCCTTTACATCTTCACTGGACAAGAGGGCGAGCGTGCAATCGCTCGAGCCAGAAGGGCAAGGGGGCAACTAGCTCAAGGGTGCCTCAAGGAGGAACGGCCTCGGCTTAGGCAGTCGCTATGAGGGAGGGCGTATACGAGGTGTCTCGCCGTGGTGCTCTGCACCGGCCGGCGGGCAAGGGATTCTTCGACCTCGCCGGCGAGGTCGGTGTCTTATCCTGTGTGCGGTATCTGTATCCGAAAGAAGGGATGTAAGGGCATCGGGGGGGTCGTTGAGAACATGTCGCGGACGGCGGTAGCGGCAGATAGGAGGGGAGTTAGGTTCGTAGTCGGCGGCGGCTACGATTAGCGGATTTGTATTATTGGACGCGTTCGCAAAATATCGGGTTGTCGCGTTTTTAATAAAGGCGCGAATAGGTTCGAGACCGACATCGAAATGGATAGCAATTCTCTTCTCTTTAATTAAAACGTAGCCCCACACTAGGATTAATTCCTGTGTCGTGGGTGCGTTTACAAACACGAAAATTCGAATACACAAATAACCAGACTGGAACAAATGTTTGGACAGTCGCTACGGGGGGAGGGTGTGTAATTAGTGCATCGGTCGGCGGGCTAGGGGATCTACGACTTCGTCGTCGTCGTCCGTATCCGGAGCGGAAAGAAGCGATGTCAAAGCATCGGAGGGGATCGGTGAGAACATGTCGCGGCCGGCGGTAGCGGCAGGGGTCGGGTTCGTAGTCGGCGGCGGCTACGATTAGCGGATTCGCATGGGAAGATGCGTTCGCGAAGTGTCGAGTTGTCGCCCTTTTAATATAGGCGCGAACACAAGTCTAGTTTAAATTGCTGCTTGTTCCGGCTTCTGTCTTCTTCATATTGTTCTGAAGTCGCCTTGTTTAGCTGGTTTCGTACTTAGCCGTACTGTTTCAGTAGATTCAGAGTCCTACAATCTCTATTATAATTGGGAAAGTGTATAATACACCTATATTTCGCTAAGCTAATATAACACTTGTTGCATGTTGATTATTGTGAAATTTTGGTGCATGGAGCATGAGTGATGTCAAAGTGATAAAACGTGACTTGTTAATTTTTTCCCCCAAACTGACTGTCGCAATTGGTCTGCTCACTAAAATGTCTTTGCTTGCGGTGGCTGTCTTGTGCGCGTCACTTCCTTCCCTCCAATATGGTTGAGGGGAGTGATGGCTGTTCCAGTAGTCATACTCATGAACGGGTGCTGCTTGTGGCGCCCGTCTGGAATCCTTTACTTTTACTCTTTAGTAATAACACCATTAGTCTCATATCTCGATCGTAAGGCATCACATTTGACGGACGATTCAGCGCAGTGGTTAAGAGCTTAAGCCACTCCGCCTACTGTGTCTAATAGTCGCGGGTTCGATTCCCGCACTGGACAAATCTTTATGTGATCCACAATTATTTGTTCCGGTCTGGGTATTTGGTGCGGCGTAAGTTCCCCTTACCAAGGACTATATGGGACGGCGAGGAGACCTCGTATTGTTTCAAGGTTAGTACTGCACGGTTTATTTAGTTTGGATAATATTATTAACACTAAAAAAATGGACGTACGATTTGGCGCAGTGATTAAGAGCTTAAGCCGCCCCGAACACTGGGTCGAATAGTCGCGGGTTCGATTCCCGCACGGGACAAATTCTCGTGTGATCCACAATTATTTGTTTCGGTCCGGGTATTTGTGTATGTGAATTTTCATGTTTGTAAACGCACCCACCCAAACAATAAATCCTAGCGTGGGGCTATGTTAAAAAAAAGAAAAAAAATAGAGCTATATCTTAACTATTTAATTGTAATATAACATTGTACTCACACAATATGATAAAAAAAAATAGTAAGAAAATAAAATAAAAAAATCTAACCTGCTGAGTTTCTCGCCGAAACTTCTCAGTAGAGCCCGCGCTCCGATGCGGTGGTAGCTTAGCAGTTAGGTAAGGTAAAAAAATGTAAAATCATAATTTGTACTCATTAGTAGGATGTATTTACATGGTTTATACAAAATAAATTATTTGAATTTAAGTTTACAGAGTACAGTATTTATTGTTGTTGTAAGGGCTTTTTATCTACTTTATTATCAGTATTATTCACATGGACGTTAAATTGTTTTAGAAAACACCTTGATACGTGTATACAAGGTGTATCGTAAATAACGCGATTAGATAATTGCTTCGTGTGTGTGAGCGATGTACGCTGTTTGCCGCAAGGCCTTTACAGCTTCACCGGACTTAAGGGCGAGCGTCCAACCACTTCGCTCGAGCCAGAAGGGCAAGGGGCGACATACTCGAGGGCGCCTTGAAGAGGCGGGATCGTAGTCGGCGGCGGCTACGATTAACGGATTCGCATGGGTTGCGAATGCGAGATGCGGTCGCGAAGTTTCGTGTCGTCGCCTTTTTAATAAAGGCGCGAATAGGTTCGAGACCTAGATCGGAGTGGAGATCAACATTCCGTACGAACCAGGGGGTCCCTACGGCTTTACGGAGGAATAATTGCTTCACTAATTCAATACGAAAACCAAATTTTCAAATTTAAAGTTTTTTACCATTTTGTAAGCACTTGTATACCCCAATTTACAATTAATCTCGTACGTGTATGTACGCATATTGAGAAATACGTTTTAGAAACGCATTTGACATTTACGAATTGATTTGAATCAAGAATAAGGGACAATGTCGAAATTGCCCCAGAACCAACAAACATTTGACCCATGCCATCATTATTTATCTATTTCATTAAAATAATGGCAAATATCCGTATCTAACGGACAATTAGTAATCTAAAAGGAATATTTCAAAGTATTGTAAGTACTTATATCGAAGTCGCCAACATCTTTACTTAATGTTAAGACACAATGTAACCTCATGTATTAATGGCTACTGAATTATAACCTCAAAACCTAATACTTTTTGTGCAATATTGCAATTCCCCCGCTTGTCCGTTTAATAATAAATGCCTTAAGATACTTTATGGGTGATTTGAAATCATAAAAGTATTTTGATATTGCTGTTGGTTCTGGGGAAAATCATGTATGGGTGCAAAACAATGCACTTTAGTTTGTTATAGCGTACTGAAGGAGTCACGTAGGAGTAGCATTTATTGCATATTTAAAAAAAAATGTAAGGTACATTAAAAATTGTTGGAATCAATTTAGTTACCTATTTAGAACAAACTACTTTTAGGTCTTGCGTTCATTATTTTACATCTTGTATAAGCACTCGACATTGAAAAATAATGGAGAGAGCAATGCTTGGAATTACCCGGCGGGATCGACTCAGTAAAGAGGACATCCGCAGGAGGACCAAAGCCACTGACATAGCACTCAAAATTGCAAAACTTAAGAGGCAGTGGGCGGGGAACATCGCTTGTAGAACTGACGGCCGCTGGGGCAGAAAGGTTCTCGAGTGGCGACCACGTACCGGAAGACGAGGAGTGGGCAGCCCCCTACAAGATGGACCATGCCTTGAGAAGGTCGGGGTTAGACGTTGGAGGCGTGGAACACAAAGCCGGTCGTTGTGGTGGTGGTATGGTTTAGGTATGGCCTATATACTGCAGTGGACGTTTAAAGGAGCTAGGGTTTCGCTCGGGATTTCTTGAAGCGAGAAAAGTGGAAAAATTCACTCCAAGTCGAGACGAGAAGAAATTCCTCGAGAACTCGAGAAATTTATCCACAAACAAAATCAATATTTTAGAATATTGTTACCTACCTTAATACGTACAGATTTACAGACAAAGCAATTAATGCTCTAGTGTTTGAAAAGTCTATTGGATTAGCATAAATAAGTAGAAAGTATATTAATTAGCTTAGCTTATAGCTATTGAGAATTGAGATGATTGATCTAAAGAATTTATCCAAAGAATAATTATAATAAAAGACGAATGCAAGAATTGTGGTTCGTGGCGATATGCTGGAGCAAGTGAACGAGCAAGAAAATAGATAAACAATAAAAGAGTGGAAGGATGTAGGTACCGGGAAATACCTCTGGCTACTCCGCAAGGAATATAAAATTACTGTACAAAGATTGTAACAAGTTTTTTTATGTTTTGAACAACTTGAGAATCTCGAGAAATTTATGTCGAGATTGCCTCGTTGGTCTAGTGGCGAAGCGCATCGCTTGGCGATCACGAGGTCCGAGACCCAGACCGGAACAAATAACTGTGGATTACACAAAGATTTGTCCTGTGTGGGAATCGAACCCGCAACTATTAGACACAGTGCGGAGCGGCTTAAGCCCTTAACCACCGCGCTAAATCGTCCGTTTAAGCTTTAAGACTTTTTTTAATAAGAGTTAACTTAGAAAGCTTTATCGTGACCGATTTGCCCTTTAACACACTAGAAGTTTTAATACCTCGGCCAAACATGGGTGTATAATGTACACCTATTCATCATCATCATCATCTCCCCAATCGCTTTTCAGCGTAATTAGTCCGATGCCACCTGCATCCAACGACTTTCTGCGAATTTTACAAGATCGTCGGTCCATCTGGCAGGCGGCCGTCATACGCTGCGCTTGCGAATACGTGGTCTCCACTCTAGAATCTTTCTGCCCCAACGCCTGTCCGATCTTCGCGTTATGTGGCCTGCCCATGGCCACTTCAGCTTGTTAATCCTGAGGGCTATGTCGGTGACCTTGGTTCTTCTACGAATCTCGTCATTTCTGATTCGATCACGTAGAGAAACGCCGAGCATAGCTCTTTCCATACACACATGCACACCTTTTGCTTCGATGAAAATAGATGTGAGGATCATACGAGGCATGCCTTTTAAGTTCTGTCGTTTCCATATTTCCCGGAAATTTTGAATTTGGAACTGTTCTATATTCGAATGTGTTTGAATTTTGAATCTCAAAAAAGTTGAAAGTATTAGGATTAATGCTATTGTTTAGTCACAGCGTCGATTGGAATCTGTTAGGTTACGTACGAAAATGAATTTTTCTAAGGAAAATGTTCGTGCAATAATTTTCTACAACTTTAGAAAAGGCCTGACACGGCTTCAGTGTTTTGAAGAGCTAATATCTGTGTTCAGTGATGAAGCCCCATGTCTGCGGACTGTCGAACGCTGATATTTAGAATTCCAGCGTGGACATACTAGTGTTAGTGACAAATCTCGCGAAGGATGTCCAAAATCCGCCTTTATTGAAGATAACATCATTGCTGTGAGACAACTAATTCTCGAAGATCGTCATGTGACATATCGAGAGATAGAGGCTCTATTAGGCATCTCAGGGACAACCATTCAGAAGATCTTGCATGAAGCGCTTGGTGGGAGAAAGCTAGTTTGCCATTGGATACCGTATCTGCTTTCCGACGATCACAAGGCGGCCCGCGTCAGATGGTGTAAGAAAACTCTGCAAAGGTTCAACCGAGGAGAGTCAAATCACGTCTACGACATCATCAGTCGTGACGAATCTTGGATCTATGCCTACGATCCTGATTTCAAACAAGAATCTACAATCTGGGTCTTTCAAGACGAGCCAAAGCCGACTAAAGTTGTATGTTCTCGAAGCACTTCAAAGAAGATGGTGGCCACGTTTGTTGGAAAAACCGGTCATGTTGCGACTATTGCACTTGAAGATCGTAGAACGGTTAACGCAGAGTGGTATACCACAGTTTTTTTACCACGAGTCATCGGCGAACTTCGAAAATCTAACTCGCATTAAAGCGACGCATTATCCTGCACCACGACAACGCAAGCTCACACAGCGCTCGTCAAACGATTGAGTATTTGAAGCAGGAAAAAGTAGAAATTCTTGACCATCCTCCATACAGTCCTGACCTAAGCCCTAACGATTTCTTTACATTTCCTAAAATTAAGAAAAGTCTTCGTGGTCAAAGGTTCCAGTCCAGTGAAGAAGCAGTCGACGCTTTCAAGTCAGCCATTTTGAACACCCCCACTTTAGAGTGGAATAAATGTTATAATAACTGGTTTGAGCGAATGGAAAAGTGTATTAAGCTACGTGGTGAATACTTTGAAAAACAATAAAAAGTACTATAAGGTTCTAGTTGTGTTTTTTTCTTCAAACGACAAAACTTAAAAGGCATGCCTCGTATTATATTTAAGTAACTTTATGTGGTGTCAGCACAAAACAATAGGTCATTAAGGGGCAACTATTGTCGAAATAAGGAAGTGTTAATTGTTAAAGTTTTGAATACAACACGAAATTTAACTAATTAACATGTGCGGTGATTGCCTGAACTTCTATTCACACTATCACGACCATTGTCACAGAAGGGGTGCTCAATGATATTGGAAACATTAATGTTCCAAATTTATAAAAAAATACATTGGCCGGTTTGGGATTTGAACCTCGTGATCGCAAAGCTATTTACCACTAGACCAACGAGGCATGCTCAAAGTGGGCTTACACAATACACTTCTGCCACCCCGCTTGGGGAATATAGGCGTGACGGTGTCTATTTATTTATTTACGTCTATTTTCTCCAAACGGGGTGGTAGAGGTTAACGCTGTACGTAATAATAATAATAATAATCTCCATGGCCTGGATCGACTATAAGAAGGCCTATGATTCGGTGCCTCATACCTGGCTGAGGAGGGTGCTGGAGCTATACAAAGTACACCCGGCGCTATGCTCTTTCCTCGGTTTGTGCATGGGGCAGTGGACCACAGTTCTTCGTCATCCGGGATATGGAGGCTTTTCTGGCTCGTCGGACTTGATAAAGATAAGTAGGGGTATCTTTCAGGGCGACAGTTTGAGTCCATTGTGGTTCTGCCTGGCTTTGAATCCATTAAGTGCTATACTTAAGGATTCAAAGCTAGGTTACCATTTGCGGAGGGAGAGTGAGCCTATATCTCATCTACTGTACATGGATGACCTCAAGTTGTACGCTTCGAAGAAAATAGACCTGATGGAGTTGCTCAAAATAACCTGCAATTTTAGCAACGACATCGGAATGGAGTTTGCAGTAGACAAGTGTGCGGTCATCCATGTGCAAAGAGGGAGAGTTGAAGATTCTTTTAATCTACAGCTCTCTGAAGATATATCCCTCAGGTCTCTCTCTGAAATGGATTCCTACAAGTATCTTGGTATGTCACAAGCCTTAAGTATAGCTGAACAGGATATGAAAAAATCATTGAGGGATCGGTTCTTTGCCCGCCTGATAAAAGTGTTAAAAAGCCTTCTATCAGGTGGAAATAAGGTCCGAGCTTTCAATGGTTGGGTCATGCCTGTTCTTACTTACTCTTTTGGCATACTAAAGTGGACTCAGTCTGAACTGGATGCCCTGGATAGAAAGGTCCGTCGATTGCTGACAGCGTATCGTATGCATCACCCGCGGTCGTCCGTTATGAGGTTGTACATCCCGCGGAAGTGCGGTGGTCGTGGGTTTTTAAACGCTAAGACACTACACAACCGCGAGGTGTGCAATCTCAGACAGTACTTTTTGAGTGTGTACGTGGTGATGTATCGTGATGTTGCCGCAATCGATAGAGGCCTAACTCCGCTTTCCGTATTCCGTATTAAGTATTTCGGACCGCACAGCCATATGGAAGGGCAAGGAACTACACGGACGGTTCTATCGGGCTCTTAGAGGGCCTGATGTGGACCAGCTCGCTTCCGTGGCTACGCTTCAGCAACCTTTTTGGGGAAACTGAAGGGTTTGTCTTTGCAATTATAGACGAAGTTATCATGACGAACAACTACTGGAAGCACATTCTAAAGGACGGCACGGTTGACATTTGTCGGGCATGCCACCGTCCCGGTGAGTCTATTAGACATGTAGTTTTCGGTTGTTCTCGTCTTGCTAACGGAAAGTACTTGCACAGACACAACCAAGTGGCTAGGATTATCCATTAGCAACTTGCTCTTAAATATGGCCTTGTGGACTCAGAAGTACCGTACTACCAGTACCAGCCTCTTCCAGTTCTCGAAAGTGGTCATATCACGCTCTACTGGGATCGATCTATTATCACGGACAGGACTATTGTATCCAATAAACCTGATATCGTGATAATAGGTCGATCGATGCGTCGTGTAATGCTAGTTGATGTCACCATTCCGCATGATGAGAACCTTGTGAAGGCCGACAATGAAAAATGATCTAAATATTTGGACCTGGCCCATGAGGTTACCGCCATGTGGAATGTTGATTCAACTATCATTATTCCGATGGTCGTTTCAGTCAACGGCCTTATAGCGAAGAGCTTCGATAAACACCTTGAGAAGCTCTCGCTAGGCAGTTGGGTGAAGGGCCTGATACAGAAGGCAGTAATGTTGGACACGGCACGCATTGTGAAGAGGTTCCTCTCTTTGGAGCCCTGACCGCCGGTAGCATGGGTCGTAGACCTTGCTGTCGGTGGAGCACATTTTTTTTTATACAATATATATAATAATATTTGTCTTTTATATTTTTATATGTATTTTATAAGAAATTATACTTAATAAATATATACATAATAATAAATTTATTTATTTCTCCTCACAACAAAACTTATAATAGAAACTTAACTAATTTAAGTGAACAATTTTGTTAGGTGTTTGTGAGAAGCTGGTGTTTATTATAGGGGTTAACCTGTATTACAGATCACCAGGCCCTCACCTTACGGAAATATGGAATAAAGTTATAAAAATTAGGTTATAATCACGCATGAGAAATTATTTAAGATTAAGAAGGAGACAATATAATACGAATATTAAATTAGTTTTAATATGCCCTATGTGGATGATTGTAGGCGTCTGTGTGTTTGTGTGTGTGCATGCATGTGTGTGTGCGTGTGTGTGTGCGTGTGTGTGTGCGCGTGTGTGTGTATATGTGTGCATTTATGACCAATATGTGTACCTAGTCGTCCTGTTACCTTAGAATATTAGTAAAGTAATTTCTCCGTTAACTCGTAATCCAAGCTTTGTAACCACTCCCTAACTACAGTTTTACACTTGGTTTTCGGAAGGGAGAAAATTGATAAAATTCTGTTAATTTTATTGTACAGATTACCACCTTGGTAGTAGAAGAAACGATGTGCAAAACTAGTGTTATACAATGGTTTTGTACATACCAAGTCTTTTCTGCGTCGATTCGCAATCAGCTTGGGTTCATATGGCAATACAGAATGTTGCTTAATAACAGTGTGCAAAATATAGAGCTAGCGAACTGTTAGAACCTTACTCTGCTTATATACATCAGTGGTAGGGTGCATGAATGGTAGACAGAAGCCTACTTTTAGAACAGCTCTCTGGGCTCTTTCAATTTTTAACAACAGGGTTTTTATTGATCCTCCCCAGATAGTGATACAATAACTAAGTTGTGACTGCACAAGTGCGAGATAAACTGTTCAATGTATCAATTCTTTGTCAGCAACGTGCCGTAGATTTTTAAATATATAAATTAGTTTACGTATTCTTGTCGCCAGCAAATCAATGTGATCTTGGAAGCTTATTCTACCATCAACTATTACACCCAAATACTTAATAGCATTAGTTCTTTCAAGTCTAGGGCACAAAAGGCAGGAATTACTTATATGATTAGAATTATAATTATTATTACATTTATGAGATATAATTGTATATTGATTAATATCGGACCATGTGTTTTTCAAAGAAAAAGTTACATATTTAGTCTTAACTACATTAAGTGTTAATAGGTTATCCTTAAGCCAATTTGTTACTTTATTAAAGCCCCTCTGCGCATTTGTAAAGACTTCATCCTAGGTTTCTCCACTGAAAAGTAGTGCTGTGTCATCTGCATACGTAATAATTTTGGCCTTATACAGGTCTAATTGGCACAGGTCATTGATGTAAACGAGAAACAACGTCGGACCTAAAATGCTTCCCTGAGGAACCCCAAAATGAACCAAAACATCATTACTTGTAGTACTGTCTATCTTTACGCACTGTGTTCTTTCAGTTAAATAACTTTTGAGTAGTTGCAACTGAAGGCCCCTAATTCCCAGATACTCGAGTTTTTTTAACAATATTTGCACAGAGACTGTGTCGAAAGCTTTTGCTAGGTCTAGAAATATTGCAATCGGTTTCTTTTTGTTGTCAAGATTAGTTACTATATAATTTGTTAACTCATGAATTGCATCAGATGTCGATTTATTAGATCTAAAACCGAATTGTGCCGGAGATAACAGATTATTTTCTTCCAAGTATTTTACCAATCTTTTATTTATGATGTGCTCTAAGATTTTTGATAAGGTGGGGAGTATGGAAATTGGTCTGTAGTTATCGACACAGTCTCTGTCACCACTCTTATGAATTGGGTAAATTCTTGAATGTTTAAGTGTTGTAGGGAACACCCCAGTTGAAAGCGATAGGTTACAGATGTAAGTTATGGGTTTTGTTAAAATATTTTGATTACTTTTTAAAATATCTGCAGATATCATATCCAATCCAGCAGCGCTGTCAACTTTTAAACTACTTATTAATGTCTCAATCTCATTTTCATCAGTAGGCAGCAGTACAAATGAATTTAGGCATGAATTTAGGAATTGTGGTTGTGTGGGGCTATTCGTAGATTTAATCTTTTCTGCTAATGATTTACCAATATTTGCAAAATAATTATTGACATTATTAATAGATTGCAACGGATTTCTCGTGTCTAGGAGTTCAATTGGTGTATCTTTTGATTTTTGGCTGTGTGTTATCTCTTTTATAGCTTTCCAAAGTTTTTGTTATTTTTATTTGCACTTTCTAGCTGTGATTTTTCATATTCATGCTTTAGTTTTTTTAATATGGAGGAGCAAAAATTTCTATACCTTTTGTATGTGATTTGACCTATACTATTATAAGGATCTTTTTTTAACTTTTTATGAAGGTGGTCTCGATTTTTTATGCATTTTAAGATACCTGGAGTTATCCATAGTTTTAAAAGCCTTTTTCTTGATGTGATTTAAATTTCTTTAGTATTACATATAATTAGTGTACGCAGTGTAGTTATAAAATAGTCAGTAGCTGCGTTTGCATCATGTAACGTGTATGATCACCTGATCATAGTCTACTGTTGTTAATTCTTTAGATAAACTCGTATGATTGATTCTATTGATTACTTTTGCAGGTTTGAGTCTCAGCTTCGCTGTAATATAGAGGCCGACGCTATAATGATCTGTGGGCGATGTTTGTAGTATAAGACTACGAGCTGCTAATTTGGTCTTCAAAAGTACATGATCGAGACACGTTTTGTTATGTGTCGGGAGTGTATAAGCCGGCAAGATTCCATGGTATGCTAACATGTCCAAGTAGGGGGAAGAGTTCGGATCCGAATTGTATTCACAAATATCGATATTTATGTCACCTAATACTACGATATTCTGCAAGCTAGTGTATTTTGTTAATATATTATTTAGGGATTGAATAAAATTGTTAACATTTTTATATCCAAGAGGTCGATAAATGGCCAGTGCTAACGTATTTTTGGCAAATGTTACGGTTATACAATTTGCCTCTGACAAGTTTGGTTCTTCTATTGATATAAGCAAGTCACTTCTACAGTACACCACGACACCTTCGTTTTGCGTATGGTATTTAGTGGTAGCGAAATGATTATAGCCACTTATACTTGGTATATTGGGGTTGGATGGCAACCAGCACTCCGTTAATACGATACAATCCCAATTCACTCCACTTCTAGCAAGTAGAGGATGTAACCCGGACATGTTTCGTTTTAAGCTCCTAATATTCTGTTGAAGCATTTTGATGCCCTTATTTGAGTCCGGTATCAACCTATTAGACTCCTCAACATCACAAAAAGCGGATTCTGCAATATTAAAGGAATCTAGATCATGTTGTATCTGATGTAGTACATTGAATTTTAAGCATACAGTTTTCAGAAGGATTTATACATTGATGTACACTGTGTGTTGATAGTTTGATATATTCAAGGAGACTATCATACTTTATTTTGATAATAATTAAAATATTAAAAAAAAACAAAAGTAGAATAGCTAAGTGGCTAGGTGTATAAGTCATGTAGATAAGTTGTTTATTGTATTTAGAGTTTTAGTATGTGTGGTGTGGATTTTGATTGTAGGTTATGAATGTGTTTAGAGTATGATAGAGAATGCAGGGCTTAACGATTACAATATTAGTTCGTTTTTTATAGTAATATAGTATAATAACGGTTATAAAGTGACATTGGCATAAGCAAAAATAGTAAATTAGGCATGCATTGAACTGTGAAAATACTAATATTAAATAGCTCAACTTATCTAGTCAGGAACTTTTTTTGAGGTTTTCCAGTACTTCTTCACTGTCGACGCAAATTCGCGGTTCGTTTTTGTTGCGTCTCATGTATATTTTTCCATAGGAGGACCAGCAACTGTCGTAATTATTGTTTTTCGCAAATACGGTGGCTAAGTAATGTAATCGCTTGGCTTTCTTTGTTAACAATTCGGCAATATAAATTGGTTTAGTAGGTCCAATCATTTTGAGCATAGAAGTATTCAGCCTTTGATCAGCTGGTTTTCCCTTATTGTATGTTATAGTCGATTTAATTAGATTTTCTTTGGTAAGAACTGAGTTTAAATTTACTATGATGGGACCATTTGGCTTGTCCTTTAATTTCAAGCGGTATACGTCGTGTATGTCGGAGTCATGTATAGTTGTATTAATAATAGCTCCAATGTTTTTTGTTAGTTCTACTAGGCTCTGCTTTGTTTCATTGTCCTTCTTAGGCATGTTTCGTAGCTCAACACAGCTTGAATGGGATTTTTTTCCAATAATTGCAGTTGTGTTTCTAGAAGCTTTATGTGGTCTTTATTTCTACTATTTTCCTGTTGAATATTTGTCATGTTTGACAAAATGTCATCATATTTACGTAGGATAGATTTACGCATCTTGTAGCTTGCAACTGTAGATATGAATTTTAAATTATATAATGAACTCTGATCTAATTATTATGGTAGTTTCGGCAAACCGTAGCATTTTAACGCGTCCTCACGTTGGCTAGGTGTGTGTGCGTGTGAATGATCAACGCTGTTGGCCGCAGGGCCGTTACAGCTTCACCGGACAAGAGAGCGAGCGTGCAACCATTACGCTCGAGCCAGAAGGGCAAGGGGGCAACTAGCCCAAAGGTACCTCAAGGAGGAATAGCCTCGGCTTGGGCAGTCGCTTTGGCTCGCCGTGGTGCTCTGCACCAGCCGACGGGCAAGGAATTCTTCGACTTCGCCGGCGAGAGTTGGATCGAACTAATTGGAAATAAGAACACACCTATACTTATGCTCTTGTTATTGTGGGCCGCTTTTCAAACTATAATCACTAATTAAAATAGTAAAAAGAACTGAATATATAAACCTATCGTAACATTTTAACCTTTAATGGTGGAATTTATGAAATTCCCTTTCACCGGGTCAAGTCAATTTAAACCGGTCGCCGTTAAACCAATATACCGGTTACATCCGGTTTCACGGATATGGCGTGTGGTTCAAATGATGAACTTTCGCAAAGTCAAACTTAATGATTTATTTGTATAGGCCAATACAAAAGTACTTAGGCACGAAGCGGTTGTCACTTCCAGGTATTTCCGAAGGTGAAAATAGAAAGTGTTTTTAAAGGATTTTCTTACTAAAAATCCTTACTATCTATCTATAACATCACGCCAGATCCCTTGCGGGGTAGGCAGAGAGTACAGAGTTCCAACAGGTTCTTTCCTTACATACCTCTCTGGCTTCCTCGACTCTCATAGTTCCTCTCATACACGCTCGCCGGTTACGGAGACTCTTGATCCTTACTATCGTTTTGGATTTCACAAAATCTGCTCAGTATAATAGTAATAGGCTCTTCCTCCATTAAATTAGGACCAAAAATTATCGGCAAAATTTGTGCGTGCAAGAGTGACTAGTGTGATGTTTATAATAATAATAATAATCATTTATTACACTCATATAACATTACATTTGAGGTGTTACATTTATTAGCATTAGTGAACATGGAATGTTAACATTACGTTACCGAAAAACTGGCTCCCAAACTAGGACATAGCCTGTATTTTGGGGGTATAAATAATGTTAAGGTTTAAGCATAAACTTTTATAAACATGCCGTTGATGAACCAACTTAATTAGGTATAAAATACTTATTGCAGCCCACACAGCCCATTTACATGGCAGTAAGCAGAGATGTCGTTCTAAAAGAGGACAATGTTAACACTTACTATTTTGAAACGTCTCACAATAAAGTTTATAATCTCAATCTGCATAGTTTTGTTGTTGTTTGTTGTTGAGCTGCGGTGAGCACCGAAGGAAAAGCGATTCTGATTCCCCAAAATATACATAATCCAGATTCGATCCCATTGAAAACTCACCTATCGCGTCGAATGATTATGAGATGGCACCGTAGGGAATTTTTTCGTGTCGTAAAAGTCTCACATACCTCAATTCTGGTAATTGAGGACTGACAATCTTCTGGAGATTTTTCTGCTGCGAAAAAAGGCTTCTCTGCTCATTGTTGAACGAGACGGCAAAGGAAACTATCACTAAGCACACATCGGCATTTGTCAACAGCCGTGAACAAGTATTGTTGGTAGCCGTTCATCTATAAAAGCTCCAAACTTAATAAACTTTAATGGTTATTACTTCTCTAAATAACCATGACAGCACGCTTTCTCTGCAATGTTAATACAATGTCAAATTGTTCGTGTTTTAGCCGCAGATCGCTTTCGCTTATGCTTTGGTCTACTAGAGTGCTTGCATATGAAAATTTAATGCTTTTGTAGTGCATCAGCCAATCACTTAGTGGACCTGCCGAGCCTGAACCAATCATGGATAATGTAACAGTTAGCTGCCTTTTACGGCTAATTCGATTCGGTTAGTTTGGAACTTTTTTTCGGGCAATAGTTATGGGAAGGATGGCAGGTATACATTGTGAGAGTGGAAGGACGTAGGTATTCAAGTAAATTCAAATTATGTCTATTTATAACATCAGGTCAGATCCCTTGCGAGTTACTAGTATTTACAGAGTTCCAATAGATTCTTTGACCGAAAATTGGCTCTGGTGTCATACAACGCACGCACTTTGAGGACAGATGTGAAGCTAGTTGAGCTGGAAGAAGAGTTAAACAAGTGGCGGTGGAGTATTGTTAGTTTATCGGAGGTCCGAAGAGAGGGCGAGGACACGATAACCTTAAAATCCGGAAACTTGTTGTACTACCGGGAGGGCGAACAGCAGTCTCAAGGTGGTGTCGGATTTATCGTTTACAAGTCACTCATAGACTTTATCATGAGCACCAAGCGACAAATATTTAATGATGTCTCCGTGATTCACAGGGTAAAAACCGGCAGTGATCACCGAATGGTCAGAGGCACATTAAATATTAGGCCTCAAAAGCTATCTGACTACACCCGAAACCTCATGGCTGGGCGACGTTCCATGACACTCCAAACCTCCGATGATGCTAAGTCCTATAGGCAGCTCAATGGACAGATACTAAAGTCCTTGCGACACAATTTACGGTCCTTCAATACACGTCGATTAGGTCAGAGGTGCTCAGGGAGATAGATATGGGCAGTTGTATACCTCAGTAGCTGAACCTGTTGTTGACTTGGTAAAAAACCCAAGAGCCAAGCTAACCCGACACTACACTGAAGATATCCCGGACATCAGCCTGTACGAGATTAGGATGGCTCTCAAACAACTTAAAAACAACAAAGCGCCGGGTGAAGACGGAATTACCGCAGAGCTTCTGGAAGCGGGCGGATCGCCGGTACTTAAAGTCCTTCAGAGGCTGTTTAATTCCGTCTTGCTCGAAGGGAAAACGCCGGAAGCATGGAACAGGGGTGTGGTGGTACTGTTTTTCAAGAAAGGTGGTAACGCTTTATTAAAGAACTATAGGCCCATCACACTGCTGAGCCATGTTTACAAGTTGTTTTCGAGAGTCATCACGAATCGTCTCGAATGCAGGCTTGATGACTTCCAGCCTCCCGAACAAGCCGGTTTCCGTAAAGGCTTTAGCACCATAGACCACATACATACGCTGCGGCAGATTATACAGAAGACCAAGGAGTATAATCGGCCACTATGCTTGGCGTTTGTGGACTATGAGAAAGCCTTCGATTCGATCGAGACTTGGGCGGTTCTTAGATCTCTCCAGCGATGCCGCATTGACTATCCGTACAACGAAGTGTTGAAGTGCTTGTATAATAACGCCACCATGTCAGTCCGCGTACTACAGGAGCAGTGCACGAAGGCGATCTCCATAAAAAGAGGAGTAAGACAGGGAGACGTCATTTCTCCGAAACTGTTTACGGCCACCTTAGAGGACGCCTTCAAGCTCTTGGAATGGCGAGGACTTGGCATCAACATCAATGGCGAATACATCACTCACCTTCGATTTGCCGACGACATTGTGGTCATGGCAGAGTCGCTGGAAGATCTAGGACGAATGCTCGGCGACCTCAACAGAGTATCTCAACAAGTGGGTCTTAAAATCAACATGGACAAAACGAAAATATGTTTAACGTCCATGTCGTACCCACCGCACTCATCGTTAGCAACTCTACTCTTGAAGTTGTCGACGAATACATTTACCTGGGACAGGTAGTCCGGTTAGGTAGGTCCAACTTTAAGAGAGAGAGCAATCGTCGAATCCAACTCGGCGGGGCAGCGTTCGGGAAACTGCGCAACATCTTCTCATCCAAAATACCTCAGTGCTTAAAGACTAAAGTTTTTAGTCAATGTGTGTTACCAGTGATGATATATGGATCAGAGACGTGGTATCTTACTATAGGTCTCATAAAAAAGCTCAGAGTTGCTCAGCGAGCTATGGAGAGAGCTATGCTCGGCGTTTCTCTACGTGATCGAATCAGGAATGAGGAGATTCGTAGAAGAACCAAGGTCACCGACATAACCCTTAAGATTAGCAAGCTGAAGTGGCAATGGGCGGGCCACATAGCGCGAAGATCGGACGGGCGTTGGGGCAGAAAGATTCTAGAGTGGAGACCACGTATTGGCAAGCGCTGCGTGGGACGACCACCTGCCAGATAAACCGACGATCTTATGAAAATCGCAGGAAGTCGTTGGATGCAGGTGACATCGGACCTGTTACGCTGGAAAGCGATTGGGGAGGCCTATGTTCAGCAGTGGACAAGTATAGGCTGAGATGATGATGATGATCAATAGATTCTTTCCTTACAGACCTTGCTGGCTTTTTCCACTATGAGAGTGGAGGAAGCCAGATGGGTGGGTTTCTTCGAATTTTTCTATTTTCTTGTGTGTGAATGTGAAAGTGGGATAAACGTGGTGGAAATATGAACTCGGCGAAAAATATGCGGAGTCAAGCTGACCGACCAAGTTTTCAAATGCAAGAAAAATTGTAGATGTGTTGGAAAATTAACGATTAAAAAAATCGAAGCCACTTCTCGGCGATTGTACCTAAAATAGGCACATTTCAATTATACCCCTAAGTACGTCCCTAAGCCCCCAAATTTCCATTTAAACCCTCCATCTTTTATCTCCATTCAATTGCAAAACCGAGCCATATGGAATTCGGCTGCTTTCGATGAAATGAAAACCTTTTGATTACCATATTAGGTGTCGTTAATTAGTGGCTATCAAACTCTATAAACAGCAATTATAGCGCTGTGCGACCGCGGTGTTCTTAGCGATCACCAAGGTTAAGCAGAGTTCGACTCGGTCGGCCTGAGATGGGTGACTGTTTGTAGCATGTTTCACTTTCGAGCGCCTCTCTCCTTCGGAAGGTATGTTGAGCCGTTGGTCTTGATTACCAATTTGTAGTAGTCGTTAAGCCAAATAGGCAGCTTGATAAGTTCCAAGAGCAGTTGACCACAAGCTTGTCTTCACCAATCCGTACTGGGTCCGCGTGGTGGAGAATAACTCATGCTCTCTCACTTCGATTGTAAGAAAAGTGTGTTTGCTCAGCAGTGGAAAAGTATAGGCTGATTAATTTAACTATAGACCTTCCTTTACATGACAGCTTAGTTTCGGTATTTTATTATACAAATTTCCACTCCCGAGGCGGGCTCTTCGGAGCGCGGCACAATGGGGGCACCGCTGCGTTCCACTTGGAGATCCCGGAGCCGCTCTGATACGTGCCAGTACCGACCACCGTGGGGTATTATTCGGTAAGAGTCCGACATGCCCCGCCAGCTACCCCCGAGGCTAGCGGAAGTCCATGAGGCTTTCCCCACGTAAAAAAAGTATTTTATAAAAGCCCGCTCGTCTCACTGTACAGGATAAATCTTTTTAAAAATCAAAAGTATACACCGTCACGGTTACAATCCCGAGGGTCCAATCGATATGGGTATACAGTGTTCTCTTTACGATGTTAGGGCCCAATTTTATAAGGGCTTAATGCTAATATACCGTCACAATTCTAAACTCTGTACTACTATAGTATTTTTCATGAAGGAAGGGTACTGTGATAGTTGTAAGTTTCAAAGAAACGTATACTTTATTCAACGGCAATAAGTTAGCTGCTTCTATACTTATGGCATTATGCCTTAATACTATTAAATTAAATTTTAATTTCGTTTGGCGCTTAGACCTATCACTACACATCTTATGTGAAAAATATTGTATTGAAAAATTTTAAAATGATTTTCTCCATTTGATGGTACCTTAATAATATCAGCCTAAACTGTCCCACTGCTGGGCTAAGGCCTTCTCTCACAAATCGAGGTGCGAGAATAGGTCATATTCCACCACGCGGACCCAGTGCGGATTGGTAGAGACAGGTTTATGGCCACCTGCCGTTGGAGCTTATCATGCTATAAGGCTTCCAAATTGGCTTAACGACTATCACATTAAGTGGTAACCGAGACCAACGAATTAATGTGCCTTCCGAATCACGGAGACCCCTAAATATGAAAATGCTACATACTGTCACCCATCTCAAGCCGATCGAGCCGAACGCATCTTAACTTTGGTGATCGGTAAAAACGCCGCGGTCGCACCGCGCTACAAGTGTGGTGTGGTACCTTAGTAGGTGGATTAAATTAAAAATACACATAAATAATTAAAGCTTGAGTTGCATTTATGTTGTTTGGGATAATCGATACTATTTGTAATTAGTTAGTTCTAAGGGCAAACCTGGATGGCGCCACCATCGAATTACCCCGCCGTATGGTTGCGTTTATGCAATTTTGCTACCTTTATAATATCTATTAATTAAATATGCATCAGACCCGAACCCAGACTGGTGTTTCATTCGAGATCATTGTAGGGGGCGCTCTGGGACAGTCTCGGTCGTGTATACTTGTTGCTAATCGCATCTACTATACAGGAATTAAACATTTTCGTTCAGTCTTTTTCCCCTGTTGCTATTGAGGTATATTTTGGCTAGTTCCCCACTGTTATCTAATTGCTATCAGCGCACGTAATAAGTTAGCTATCACCCCTTCCGGTGGCACCCCAGGTGAGAACTAATATCGCGCCAATTTTAATTACGTACACTTCAAACAATGAGACAGCGGAAAGTGTGGAGACTTCATTGTTAGTACAAAAATATTCCAAAATACTGTTACGCCTTGATTTTCCAAGGGAAGGTGGCGGAGGTGTGTTCTGTACATCCACATTTCGCCGATGTTAGGCACCAATACAATAGAGCGCGAGTCTATTGCAATTATCCTAAACTTACGAGTGCTATGGCATTTTGTTCCACTCAGAATTCGAATCTAGGGCGTCGAAATAGTCAACCGCATCATTCACTAAGACGCCAAGGCAAGTTGCTAAATTATTTAAATCTAAAGAAATTTTAAAATTACGTGACATACATCGCCCGTATTCGGGTACTCGTGTATGCGAAATTCATGTTTGTAAGGGCAACAACAAGACGAGAATATATACAAAGCAATATTTCTAAACACTGAATAGTTATAAACATATCGCTTTTTATGTACGTAGAGATCGTCGATATACTAAGAGTCCATATACTAAGGGGCGGTTGTAGCTCTATGTCTACCAAAATATATAAAACCAATATCGACTCTATAGTCCTGTCCGGCTTCCGAATATCTATCGGCGCGAGGCTATAATTCGGAGTGAAAATTCAGCGGCGCCAATAAAACTCAGAGGATTGGCGTTGTGCCAGGCTGCTAGCGCGTGGACTAATGGCGATTGTCTCTGCCTATTGTGTCGTCATAATCACAGCATAATTATAGCTACCTCACTTTTAATTGATGGGCAATGTGCCGTGTGTGAACTCAGTGCAACATACGATATCGGAACATATATGACGAGGGTTTGGTCATGTGGTTAAGAGCGTAAGCCGCCCCGCTCGCTAGATCTAGTAGACGCGGGTTTGCTGCCCGCACGAGATAAACCTTTGTGATCCATAAATATTTGTTTCGATCTGTGTGTTTCTGTATGTGAATTTTGTAATTCCTACTGTGGAGCTACCCTTTTTTTACGTGGGGAAATTCTTATGGATTTCCACCAGCCTCGGGGGAAGCTGGCCGGGCATGTCGGATTCTTACCGACTAAAACCCCATGGTGGCCGGCATCGATCCTTTGGGGAGGTTCTCCGGGATTTCCTTTAGGAACGCACCGGTGTCGTGCTCTGAAGAGCTCGCCTTGGGGAGGGGGGGGGGGGGAGCCTATGGACCCGCTCCCGCCTGCATCGTCGCGGTACTCACGGCGGCATAGGCCACACCATGCCGCCGTCCTCCTCGGGACCGTAGGGCTACAATGTCTTAACGCGCCCTACTTAATGATACAAGTGGCTTGATTAAATATAACGAAAATCAAATTTAATGCCTCGTTGCTCTCATAGCAAAAAATGTTCGTAGCCTTCACGAGCTTCTGAGTAAAAATTCTAGGTCAGGCAAAAAGTAATTATTCAATAGCAAAATGTCTAGTAGCAGTCCGGAGCCTTGCATAGTGCCCGGTATAATGACAATAGACTCGCCCCCTATTACATGGGAGCTAAAATTGTCGGCGAGGAGTGAATATATAACTCCGGCATCTCCGCATGGGGAATAAAGGCGTGACGGTGTTTATTTTTAACCGACTCCAAAAAGGAGGAGGTTCTATGTTCGGTTGTATTTATGCTTTTTTTTTTTTTTTTTTTATGTATGTTCAGCGATATTTCCGTCAATTGTGGACCGATTTTGATATTTTTTTTTGCATTGGGTTTAGTATATCTCCAAGGTGGTCCCATATTAATTTTATTGACATTGGACTTTGGACTTAGAAGATACACCAGGGAACTCCTTAACGACAAACAATAGGCATGTGTAAATTGAGATATTATGGGTATTACGTCAATCCTATAGGTACCCTACTATAGAATAATTCACTGGTCACTTAAAATTGTAAAATAAAAATCTTTTATAAAAAAAGGTAAACCGACTTCAAAAAGCAAAAAAATAAATATTTGAAGTCGGTGCCAAGTAACCGACTGCACCAACCAGCACCGACTTCAAATATTTATTTTTTTGCTTTTTGAAGTCGGTTTACCTTTTTTTATAAAAGATTTTTATTATAAGCTTTTATTTAACTTTCGATGTTCTTATGTCTGTCTGTCTTTCCGGTTCAAATCTTGTGATCCATTTTTCAAGCACTTGCGGGTATCCGAATGAGCTAAAATTTAGCATACGTATGTAAAGTCGGTGACAATGCAATATTATGGTACTTAGAGCTGGTCTGATAATGGAGTCGGAAGGTGGCCATAGCTGATCCTATGGCTACCTGCCACTTGAACTTTACCACGAAACCTTCTTGTATTTAGGCTTTTTGAATTGGTAATGACAAGTACTATTTAACCAGATGGTATTCAGGGTCTGATGATGAAGCCAAAAGGTGGCTTATAGAACCACCAAACAACTTAATATAAATCCGACGTGTTTGGGCTTGTGGATTTGTCTTGATGAGTAATTAGGACCCGGATGGTGTCTAGGGTCTGATGATGAAGTCAAAAGGTGGCTAATAGAACCACCAAACAACTTAATATAACTCCGCCGTGTTTGGGCTTGTTGGATTTGTCTTGATGAGTAATTAGGACCCGGATGGTGTCCAGGGTCTGATGATGAAGTCAGAAGGTGGCTAATAGAACCACCAACAACTTAATATAACTCCGCCGTGTTTGGGCTTGTTGGATTTGTCTTGTCGAGTAATAAGGACCTGGATGGTGTCCAGGGTCTGATGATGACGTCAAAAGGTGGCTAATAGAACCACTAAACAACTTAATATAACTCCGCCGTGTTTGGGCTTGTTGGATTTGTCTTGTCGAGTAATTAGGACCTGGATGGTGTTCAGGGTCTGATGATGAAGGCAAAAGGTGGCTAATAGAACCACCAAACAACTCAATATAACTCCGCCGTGTTTGGGCTTGTTGGATTTGACTTGTCGAGTACTTAGGACCCAGATGGTGTTCAGGGTCTGATGATGAAGTCAAAAGGTGGCTAATAGAACCACCAAACAACTTAATATAACTCCGCCGTGTTTGGGCTTGTTGAATTTGTCTTGACGAGTACTTAGGACCCGGATGGTGTCCAGGGTCTGATGATGAAGTCAATAGGTGGCTAATAGAACCACCAAACAACTTAATATAACTCCGCCGTGTTTGGGCTTGTTGGATTTGTCTTGACGAGTACTTAGGACCTGGACACCAGTCCAGGGTCTGATGATAGAGCTCCGGCTCTATTATCAGACCCTGGACTGGTGTCAGGTGTGGTGAGGAAGCCATAGGAACTTCTCATCTAAGACAGGCATCTCTGTTGTGTTTTGCTATAACAGCTTGATTTTACAAAGGTCTTTCTAAATTAAAATGATTTTTATATAACTAAATTTATGCTTTCAGCAATGAAAGTTTCAGTGGTCCAGATTGAACAGAAAATTAGTTAAGTACTTTTCTAATATCCTATTATTAAGTTGTTGAATACTTTGGAATTACAGAGAATTAAGGAGAGCTGAAGATCGAGCTCAGTGGCGTGCAATGGGAGAGGCCTACGTCCAGCAGTGGACTGACACGGGCTGATGATGAAGGAAACGACGCCTTAGTCCAGTAATTTAGAGCGTCAGCTGCTCCGTTCACTGGATCGAGTACCTGGTCGCGAATTCGATCCTAGCACGGGAAAATCTTTGTATGACCCACTACCTTGAGCTTTTTTTGTAATATGGAAAAACTTAGCCCCACTATATGATTTATTCCCGTGCCGTGGATGCATTTACAAACATGAAAATTCACATATACAAGTATCCAGACCGAAACATTTCTTTCGGTCTGGATATTTGTGTATATGTGGCGGTGGTATAATGCGGCGCTCGTAGCGCTGTGCGACCGCGGTGTTCTTACCGATCACCAAGGTTAAGAGATGGGTGACCGTTTGTGGCATTTTCGTATTCGAGCGTCTCCGTGCTTCGGAAGGCACGTTAAGCCGTTGGTCCCGGTTACCACTTAATGTGGTAGTCGTTAAGTTGAGTTGGAACAGCACGTGGCCACAAGCCTGCCTCGACCATTGGGTCCGCGTGGTGGAGTATGACCTAATCTCTCTCGCCTCGATTTGTGAGAGAAGACCTTTGCCCAGCAGTATAATATCAGCATATATTGCCCGTATAGGCTGATATTATATATTATATAACAAAGAATTATCGCGTGCGGGGATCGGATCTGTGTCTATTAAATCCAGTATTTTATGTGTATTTTATATGTGTTAATACACCCACAATATAGGGGCTTAAGAAGTGATAGCCTAGTAGTTAGACGCTTGGATTGCAAAGCCAGATGTCTCAGGTTAAAACCCAGGCACGCACCTCTGTCTTTTCGAAGGCATGTGCGTATTAGAAATTAAATATCTATCTATCTATAACCTCACGCCAGATCCTTTGCGGGGTAGGCAGAGAGTACAGAGTTCCAACAGGTTCTTTCCTTACATACCTCTCTGGCTTCCTCGACTCTCATAGTTCGTCTCATACACGCTCGCCGGTTACGGAGACTTGACTTTTCCATCAGATAAGACTCGGTTTATTTGGTCGTGGTAAGATAGTCTAGGTCTTCCCCGGTACCTGCATCCTTCCACTTTCACATTGTATATCTGTTTTGTCATTCTTTCCTCTGGCATTCTTTCTATATGACGGAACCAACGGAGCATGCCCTTTCTCATCTTTACACCGATACTATCTTTCATACCTACTCGCTGTCTTACTACGCTGTTGCTAATGCGGTCGGTCAGCTTCACTCCGCACATTTTCCGCAGAGCTCGCATATGGAAATTAAATATCACTTGCTTTAAAGGTGAATGAAAACACCGTGAGGAAATTTGCATACCTAAGAGTTTCTAGAAAGGGTGTGAAGTTCGCCAGCTCGCGCTGGGCCAGCGTGGTGGACTATAGTTTAAACCCTCTCAGTTTGAGAGCAGGCCCGTGCCCAATAGTGAGACAGTTTCTTAATAGGGCTAATATTATTATGGGGGCTTTTCGCCAATATAACAACTTCAAGTAACAACGTCTAGTAGTGATTAATGTGCTCTGCGGTCATGAGGTCCTGGGTTCAAATCCTGAGTCGGACGAATGTAGTTTTTCTATCGAAAAGATCCCAGTGGAAGTCCGGCTCGGCTGTTATTACATGGGACCTACCATCGTCGGTTAAAAGTGGGTGTACATAGTAGGTAGTCATGAATTCAACAAATTCGGAAAAATCTTTGTGTGATTCATGAATGTTTTTTTCGGTCTAGGTTTTGTGTGTATAAGTGATCTACGCTGTTGGCCGCGGGGCCTTTGCAGCTTCACTGGACATCAAGAGGGCGATCGTGCAACCACTACGGTCGAGCAAAGGGCAAGGGGCAACTAACTCAATAGCGTCTCAAGGAGGAACGGCGTCGGCATGGGCAGTCACTATGGGCGAGGGTTGTTCATGTGAATTTCATGCTAGTAAAAAAACCCATGACACGGTAGCTTTTCGTCAATATACAAGTTTCAGGGTAAACGGGTATGCTGCGATGGTTCGGGCGTGAAGAAAGAATGTCGGAAGAAAGAATGACAAAACAGATATACAATGCGAAAGTGGAAGGATGTAGGTACTGGGTAAGACCAAATAGACCGTATCTTATCTGAAGGGCAAGTCAAGAGTCTCCGTAACTGGCGAGCGTGTATTAGACGAACTATGTGAGTGGAGGAAGCCAGAGAGGTCTGTATGGAAAGAACCTGTTGGAACTCTGTACTCTCAGCCTACGCCGCAAGGGAACTGGCGTGATGATATAGATAGACAGATATACATAACAAAGTCAGCAGTAGAAAAAAAACAACACCGTCACGCCTATATTTATTAAGCTGGGGTGGCAGAGGTGTACTGTGTACACCTACATTTCGCCGACGATGTTAGGTCCCATGTAATAGGGGGCGAGCCTAGTGCCATATACCGGGCACAATTCCAGACTCCGGACTCATACTGGGAATTTTTCGTTAGAAAAACTACATTTGTCCGACCTAGGATTTGAACCCAGGAAGCGATGTGCTTTTGCCACTAGACCAACGAGGCAGTCAGCAGTAGAAATAGCTATTAAAAATAAACCTTCGCCTCTTGGTATCCAAGACATTCCCTGAAAAGGTAAATAAAGCACCTACCCCCAAAAATATACACTCCGGCATCCTAACTTGAAAGATAAAAGAAACTACATCAATCAACCAGCAAGACAAAGCAACGAGAAATTTCAACACAAGACGCCTATTAACTCCGGGCATAAATAACTTAGGACCCTGAACAATGGTGGAGTTGCTGTGGGAATATAAACCGTACTGTGGTAGGTATAAGGCGTGCAGTGGACGCTGGAAGTGACGGTCCATGAATTGTGCCAGATCTTTTGGGTGGGCTGTTGATCTCCGAAGTTTAAATGGCGAATTTGGATGCGGTTGTTTATTTGTGGAGATTCATTTTAGTGACTTTCGTATTGTATGACATTAGGAGTCACTCGCGGTTCTGCTATTTTTTTTTAGCAAGCACTTTTCGGCTGGCAATCGCGTGGGTTTGGGTTGACAGCCTAGACTAGACAAAGTGTTATTAAAGTTAAAATTTGGAGTCTGGAGACGGAATTTGTTTATGATGCAAAAGGTTCACATTCGCTTGATCATTCGAATTGATTTATTGAGATCTAATATCGTAAGCGAAATGCGGCGGTTTATTGTGTCCTTATTTAGAATGGGGAAATAGGGGTTATGGTGTTTATGCGACTGCTATTAGGTGTTGACTGCCTCGTTGGTCTAGTGGCGAATAATGTGCTTTGCGTTCACAAGCTTCTGGATTCAAATCATAGGTCAGACAAATGTAGTTTTTCTATCGAAAAATTTCCAGTATCAGTCCGGAGTCTGGAATTGTGCTCGGTGGGTGTGATACATGGGACCTAACATAGTCGGCGAAAAGTGGATGTACACAGTACACCTCTGCCACTCCCGATTGTGGTATACAGGCGTGACGGTGTGTGTATGGTGTTTATCTTTTATCATTAATTATTTGTTTGAATTCTTGACACGAAGACTTCTAAATGTAAAAATTACGGCACCTGAATCCCAATTTAGACGTTTACGAATATTTGAAACGGGTATATAATGTGCAAGTGGAAGGATGTGGGTATCGGGGAGGACCTAGATTATTTAGCCATGGCCAATTACACCGTGTCTAATCTGAAGGGCAAGTCTTCGCAACTGGCGAACCTGTATGAGCGGAATTAGGAGAGTAGAAGAAGCCATGGAGGTTTGTAAGGAAACAGCCTGTTGGAATTCTGTACTCTCTGTCTACCCAGATCTGGCGTAATGATATAGAAAGATAGAGTTAGACGAAGATTTATGTTGTTTGTAGCTTTTTTATTTTTTTAATTCCTAACTAACATGAAAATTCACATACACAAATACCCAGACCGAAACAAATAATTTTGGATCACACAAAGATGTGTCCCGTGCGGAATCGGACCTATTAGACACAGTGGGCTTAGCGGCTAAAGTTTAACCGCTGCGCTAAACTGTCCGTCGCCATCATGTAGTGTAAAATCTACAGTGAAAACCATTCCACCGCCTCCAAATTTTCAGCCATCATCCATTTATGAAATCAGTTGTCTCTGGCTGGTATTAATCTCAAGACATTAGACGAGTAATTGCATATTGTTTCGTCTCTTTCACCGCGCGTCCCCCGGCGTGTGATTATTACGGACCCAGCCGTTCTGAGGGTTTAGTAAGAAAATTTTGACGTTAGCGTGCCGCCGGCTTGTTGGTATGCCATCTTTGTCATACTCCAATTTATTAAATAAACATGAATGTGATAGCAGGCTTACTCGGTAGCGTCACGCTTACGTCAGTCTTTTCGTGCTAAGCCCCCTGTTGTACATGTATTGTTATATTTAAGATACTGAATGCTATAAATTTGGTACAATTCTTCAGAATTACTGGTAAGAAACTAGGTAGAGTTTGTATTGATTTAACTAAGTTTGTCGTGAGATTATAACTGTCTGGTCATGGAATTGTCTTTGTTCATATTTAAATAAGACAGCATATCTGATCAGACAGTCATCCCGCACGGGCTCTTTATCATCGCTTTGTGCTGTAAGTAGAACTGTAAGCGCTTTTTGAAAAATGTACTGTTAGGCGTTTTTTTCATTGTAGCGATTGATTAACGCGCGTTGGATAAGTGTTTGAGTGGACGTAGAGTTATTGATGTTAGATCTATATTCAGCAAGAGTTGGGGGCAACGGTGGTGGGTAGCCGGATAATGTACTGACAATTTTTTAACGAAAAGTCTTGTGATGAGAATAAGGCGCTATTAATTTCGGAAAGAGAATGAATAAATTACTTTTTATTCTGCTTATAGTACAGTAGAATCTGTTTAATATGACTCCGTCTGTATTGATGAATCGTTTAATATGACGTAATTGCAGTGCGAAGTTTGGTTCCATATGAACTTCTATAAAAGTTTGGATATAATGACTTCGCTTATTGATATAACGCTTATTATATATTATGGCCTATTTTTAAGAAATTGAGTTTATTTTTTTGTAAAAAGTACACGTATATTGCAATAATTTTATTTTGTTTAGCCAGGTCATTGTTCCTTTATTTGGCTTAGTTAAAAATGGTACATTTTGTAGCCATTTTTTCTCTGGCACTAACAAAAATAAAAAGCTCTTAATATTCTAAGATTACGCTTTGTAAGCAGTAATAGCCTAGTGGTTAGACCGTTGGACTGCAAAGTCAGAGGTCTCGAGTTTAAGCCCAGGCACGCACCTCTGTCTTTTCGAAAGCATGTGCGTATTAAAAATTAGTTACCACTTGCTTTAACGGTGAAGGAAAACACCGTGAGGAAACCTACATGCCTAAGAGTATCTCGAAGGTGTGTGAAGTTCGCCAACCCGCACTGGGCCAGCGTGGTGGACTATGGCCTAAGCCCTCTCAGTTTGAGAGGAGGCCCGTGCCCAATGGTGGGACAGTTTCCTAACAATTTTATTTTATTTTATTATTACGCTTTGTATAAGGGGTTATTTAGTATAAGAGGATTCTACTATTGTACAAAAACTAAGTTTAATAAACAGCTTTTACAGCAGCAAAGAAGGCACAAATTACGACCAAAAATAAAACAGGTACGGCTGAAATTCGCTCGATTCGTACCCTTAAATGACACACTATTGGAACAAAAGAGTACTTTAAACTAGATCTCCAAACTGAAGCTTCAGTTCCGATCAGCAACGAATCTCAGACAATGGCAAACTTCGCCGATAAACTTCGGAAATGGACGATTTGTAAAACTGCCGGCCCGGGGCAAGTAGGCCTTGAAGATAAGGAAAGCTAGTTAAATTAAGTTTGACTATAATTAGTCAGTCATTGTTCGACGCTGATTAGAATATTTTAAAGCTCAGTTTTGGATTTCATTTGGATAGGGATAGACCGTGTCTTAACTTAAGGGCAAGTCAAGAGTCTCCGTAACCGGCGAGTGTGTATAAGACGAACTATGACATTGGAGGAAACCAGAGAGGTTTGTAGGGCAAGAACCTTAACCTATCTTAATTAATAAAACAAATAAGCAGTGATAGCCTAGGGATTAGACCGTTGGACTGCAAAGTCAGGGGTCTCGGGTTCAAACCTAGGCACGCACCTATGTCTTTTCGAAAGCATGTGGATATTAAAAATTAACTATCACTTGCTTTAACGGTGAAGGAAAATATCGTGAGGAAACCTGCATACCTAAGAGTTTCTCAAAGGTGTGTGAAGTTCGCCAACCCACATTGGGCCAGCGTGGTGCACTATGGTCTAAACCCTCTCAGTTTGAGAGAAGGCCCGTGCTCCACGGTGGGACAGTTTCGTAACAGGGCTTATATTAGTTACATTCTATAATAAGAAAATAAACCTAAACTTCTCCAGTCTTCTGGACAAAGGCGTCTCATGAATTGAGACGAGAGAGAATAAGTTATACTACGCCACGTGAATCCAATGCGGATTGTTAGAGGCAGGTTGGTGGCACCTGCTATTGAAACATAGAATCAGCCATAAGGCTGCTAACTAGCCTTAACGACTACCCACCACATGAAGTGATAACCGGGACTATCGACTAAATGTACCGTTCGAAGCAGGGAGACACCTCAATCCTGTTCGAAAACATATGTTTAACGAAGATAAACTTTTAGAACGCAGGTTTGAATACTGGCACCGGTAAAAGGTATTTCGTTTTCATGATCTTCTGCATGGTGCCCAAACTTGAAGAAAATAATACTAGGGTTTTGTCCGGTACACTTATCTTATTTGATATTCTGTCTTCCTTAGCAAAATATCATTGCGTATATTGTCACATGGAATGCAGTGAGATTAGCTGTTCCGCGATACGTCCCAAGTGATTATATTCTCTTTGATACGTCCGACCGCTCCCCTCGTTGCCAATAGAATGACAAAGTAGGACCGTCCGCCATCTTACATCGAATATCTGTCATCAGGCAGTCGCTTTTTTGACAGCTGTCATATGTTATCTGACATCGCATCACAACTAAACACACTCAAGCTATCTAAGATAACTAAAATGACAATAACTGCTTGTCCTGCCATTAACTGTGATCTTCAGATTAGAGGAGGAGTGTGTAGGGGCGAAATCTGGTACCAGAGGTATCTACCTATTAATATTTATAGCCTGTTAATTCTTAGCTATATCTTATTGTTATTATAATTAAACGTGTACAATAAAGAATAAATAAAAAAATAAATAAAGATTTGTTCCGTGCGGGAACCGATCGGCAACGATTCGATACAAGGGGCAGAGCGGCTAAGTACTTAAGCACTGGGCTAAATCGTCTGTAATAATAAAATGTAGTTTTTCTAACGAAAAATTCCCAGTATGAGTCCGGAGTCTGGAATTGTGCCTGGTATATGGCAATAAGCTCGCCCCCTATTACATGGGACCTAACATCGTTGGCGAAAAGTGGGTGTACTCAGTACACCTCTGTCGGGGATGACAGACAGCTTGGGGAATGTAGGCGTGACGGTGTGTGTGTGTGTGTGTGTGTATAATTTATACTATTTAGGCAATTTAAAAAAAATGTTTATTTTTTTCGTAATATGTTCCTGGTACCTGCAACATACTGCGCGGAGTCAGCGATAGGGACCAGGAAAAACGTATACCATCCGATGAAATATAATCAAACTTTTCCTTGGAATTAGTTCCTTAACTTATGATTTGATATTCCCGCACTAACTTCGAGGGTGGACCTGAACAGGGTAAGCAGAGGCACTGGGAACAGTACTGAATATGTTGCAAGTCTTTTGATACTTTTTTGTGTGAACTTTAGTTGTGGTTCAAGCAAGTTTTATTTGTTGAACAATTCCTTCTTGTGTAACAGTACGATTTAATGTAAGAACAATGCGAAAGTGGAAGGTTTTGGGGAAAATTTAGACTATCATAACGAAATCAGCGGACTGTCTTAGCGGCTTACTCCTGCAAGGGATCTGGTGTGACAATATACATAGATAGATATAATCAGTTATACTTTCAACATGCCCCAAGGTTTACCATGAAGCTAATACGGTCACAACTCACACACACACACAAACAGCATCGCCCGCCAGCTCCATTACTTCGTTTTCGCTTATTATTCGCCTGCTTTCGCTTAGCATTCGTTCTGATTTTTTTTCTTTTTGCTCGGCTACTAATGTTTATACAATATTGGTCTAGCCCATACCCTTCTTCAAAGACTGGGCTATTAAACACAAAAGGATTTTTTCAAATTCGATTGGTAGTTTTCGAAATTAGCGCCTTTAGACAAAAACAGTAGCTTTATTATATTACTAGTGACCCGCTCCGGCTACGCACGGGTGAATTATATACATAAACATCCCTTTTGAATCACTCCGTCCTTTGGCAAAAACCGAATCAAAATCCGTTCGGTAGTTATCGAGTTTATCGCGTTCAGACATACAGACAGGCGCGGCGGGGGGGACTTTGTTTTATAATATCTAGTTATTATAGCATTGATTGTCGTTATAAATGTAGATATAAATGTACACAGCTCGCTACACACCAGGCTTGGCCGCTACGCCCGGCCGGTTATCAGTGACCGGAAATATGACCGGACCCGTCCCCGCCCGGGCGAATGCCACTGTGTACGTCCGCTATTGTTGTGTACTTTATATTGCTGTCGCGAAAATCAATATGGATGTATGCAGGGAATTAAAGAAGAAAGACAAGCTTGCTGAATTTCTCCTCCGGATCTTTCTAGACGAGGGTCTTGCCCGGTTCTTCACTTGGAAGCCGCATTCCGATTCTGTGGTAAATAGGCTGAATATAAAAATATTTATTTTCACAATTTGTTAGTCTGACTGCCTCGTTGGTCTAGTGGTAAAGCGCATCGCTTTCTGATCACGAGGTCCTGGGTTAAAATCCTAGGTCGGACAAATGTAGTTTTTCTAACGAATATTTCGCAGTATGAGTCCGGGGTCTGGAATTGTGCCCGGTATATGGCACAAGGCTTGCCCCCCTATTACATGGGACCTAAAATCGTTGACGAAAAGTAGGTGTACACAGTACATTTCTGCAACCCTTGGGGCATATAGACGTGACGGTGTAGTTTTAATCAAGTAAAGTCAAGAGTCTCCGTAACCGGCGCGCGTGTATGAGACGGTCTATGAGAGTGGAGAAAGCCAGAGAGTTCTGTAAGGAAAGAACCTCTTGGAACCCTGTACTCTTTGCCTACCCCGCAAGGGTACTCGCTTGATGATATAGATAGATAGAAGATGATATAAGTTAACAAAGCAACTTAGAGAAAAATGTTGTGATGTATAATCTTTGTTTTTCAGCATTCCGCTCCTAATAATACCAAGAAAATTAAATTCATACTAAAATTATAAATTCGGAAGTAACTCTGTTTGTGTGTTACCTTTTCACGTCCAAACCGTTGAACAGATTTTGATCAAAGGTCATCGTCGAAAATGGCCCCAGAACCAACAAACACGTCACCTATATCTCATCATCATCATCTCAGCCCATACTTGTCCACTGTTGAACATAGGCCTCCCCAATCGCTTTCCAGCGTAACCGGTCCGATGCCACCTGCATCCAACGATTTCCTGCGATTTTCACAAGATCGTCGGTCCATCTGGCAGGCGGTCGTCCTACGCTGCGCTTGCCAATACGTGGTCTCCACTCTAGAATCTTTCTGCCCCAACGCCCGTCCGATCTTCGCGCTATGTGGCCAGCCCATTGCCACTTCAGCATGCTAATCCTGAGGGCTATGTCGGTGACCTTGGTTCTTCTACGAATCTCCTCATTCCTGATTCGATCACGTAGAGAAACGCCGAGCATAGCTCTTTCCATAGCTCGCTGAGCAACTTTGAGCTTTTTTATGAGACCTATTGTAAGAGACCACGTCTCTGATCCATATATCATCACTGGTAACACACATTGACTAAAAACTTTAGTCTTTAGGCACTGAGGTATTTTGGATGAGAAGATGTTGCGCAGTTTCCCGAACGCTGCCCAGCCGAGTTGGATTCGTCGATTGACCTCTCTCTCAAAGTTGGACCTACCTAACCGGACTGCCTGTCCCAGGTAAATGTATTCGTCGACAACTTCAAGAGTAGAGTTCCCAAGGGTGAGTGCGGTGGGTACGACATGGACATTAAACATTATTTTTGTTTTGTCCATATTCATTTTAAGACCCACTTGTTGGGATACTCTATTGAGGTCACCGAGCATTCGTCCTAGATCTTCCAGCGACTCCGCCATGACCACAATGTCGTCGGCAAATCGAAGGTGAGTGATGTATTCGCCATTGATGTTGATGCCAAGTCCTTGCCAATCCAAGAGCTTGAAGGCGTCCTCTAAGGTGGCCGTAAACAGTTTCGGAGAAATGACGTCTCCCTGCCTTACTCCTCTTTTTATGGGGATCGCCTTCGTGCACTGCCCCTGTACTCGGACTGACATGGTGGCGTTATTATACAAGCACTTCAACACTTCGATGTACCGATAGTCAATGCGGCATCGCTGGAGAGATCTAAGAACCGCCCAAGTCTCGATCGAATCGAAGGCTTTCTCATAGTCCACAAACCTATATCTGTATCTGTATAATTATTCATCGATTTTATTTTAGTAATGGCAAATATCCGTATCTGACGGACAATTTGCAATCCAAACGAATATTTCAAGTTTTGTAAGTAGTTAAATCGAAGTCGCCGACATATTTACCGAATGTTGATGTTCTTATCGAATTACGATTCGAGAGGCCATTCCTATCAATCAGTTATACTCAATCGATTTCATTCAACCATAATCGATTTAATTATTGCTGATATATGTTTACATAACGATTTTACACATGCTTTGTTGGCTAGGTAAGCAAATAGGTATGAAAGAGAGTATCTGTGTAAAGATGAGAAAGGGTATGCTCCATTGGTTCGGGCATATAGAAAGAATGTCCGAAGAAAGAATGACAAAACTGATATACAATGCGAAAGTGGACAGATGTAGGTACCGGGGAAGACCTAAACTATCTTACCATGACCAAATAGATCGGGTCTTATCTGAAGGACAAGTCAGTAGTCTCCGTAACCGGCGAGCGTGTATGAGACGAACTATGAGAGTAGAGGAAGCCAGAGAGGTATGTAAGGAAAGAGCCTGTTGGAACTCTGTACTCTCTGCCTACCCCGTAAGGGATCTGGCGTGATGATATAGATAGATAGATTGTTGGCTACTAAATTATAACCTCAAAATCTAATGCTTTTTTGCAATGTTGCGATTTCCCCGCTTGTTCGTTTAATAATAAATGCATGAAGATAATTTAAACTCTTAGACATGCTGGTTTCCTCTCGATGTTTTCCTTCACCGTTAAAGCAAGTGATAATTAATTTTTAGTACGCACATGCTTTCGAAAAGACAGAGGTGCGTGCCTGGGTTTGAAGAGAGCTCTGATTTTGCAGTCCAACGGTTTAACCACTAAGCTATCATTGCTTCACTGGGCAAAATATGTTTCATATTTATTTCTATTTTCTTCAGATCTAAAGCTCAATTCTATTTTCGTACAGATCTTCAAAGTATAAAAAGTAATATTTCTCCTATATATTATGTTTCATCCGGGTTGGACCTTTGTGGGGCTTATCCGGATTGATCCGGTTTAGCCGGTTATAGCCCGGATGTTTTGTGCTCTATGCGACTGGTAATTTTTTTCTTTGACACGGACGTGTTGCTGTAGTAATATTTTTGATCTCAAATTATGTTTATTTATAAATATTATTTACATAAACTTCCCTCTTGAATAACTCCGTCTATTGGTGAAAACCGTATAAAAATCCGTTCGTTAGTTATGGAGTTCATCACGTTCAGAAAGACAGACAGACGCGGCGGGGGACTTTGTTTTATAAATGTACTAGTTACTGCTCGCGCCTTCGTCTCCGTTGACTTTAGACAGGAACCATACATTTTTTCGGGATAAAAGTTGAGATGTTAATCCGGGTAATAAACTATCTGTGTGTCAAATTTCATCCAAATCTATACAGCCGTTTTTGCGTGAATGAGTAACAAACGTGTGGCAGGATTTGTTAAAGGGAAGATCTTCCAGCCAGACGGGTGGTGTGTCTGGCGGGGCCTGCCACTCTCCCCGAGAGTTGTTGTCGGGGGCTTGTATATATGTTACACGTCGTGCGCACTCTAATATCGCGTTCTAGACATGTATGGCGAATCGCCAACACCATCTATTGGTAGGTAGTCGCAACTATGTAGCGATGTAAACGTTTAGCATCCAAAAATTAAAACATACAAACTTTTCCAGACTCTGGAGTGACAGATTTTTGTCATAAAAAAGAACACTGTTCCACCTAGAATTCGATCCCGAAACTTCGTGCTCGGCAGCTGCAGTAAACACCACCAAAATAACGAAGTCGTTTTTGTTTAAAAAAACTGTTTACCTAGGACACTCCGTGCCGTGATTGCTTATAAACTTGAAATTCACAAACAAACAGCCAGACCGTTACACATATTTGCGGGTCATAGATTGTCTCGAGTGGGATTCAAACTCGCGACTACTGGATCCAGTGAGCGGCCTACGCTCTAACCAGGCCGTCATTATCATTCTATAGATAAGACAGCTAAATGTGACACAGTTCTAATTGAGGCGCGATTTAATACAAATATAGACAGTATATACACCCCGATATACCCCTGTGTCAGTACAGGCGCGCAGTAAATTATCGGTTACAATTCATTCGCGCAGGCGACTGCGAAATTTACGGGTTGCGAACTAACGTATTCGTCATTCTGTGGGAAAACATACGGGGAACTATTATTGCGGCCCTGCTCGGAGCGAGTGTAGATTGTGAGAGTTTTTGCGGGAAGACATCTATCCAGAATCTACCGAACAAGCTCCCCATAACGAAATCCACTTGGCTTAGGCTCGTGAGTTTTGTTTTTAATATCGGTATTCCTTCAATTTCGAGAAATAATAAAAGTTTTAAATAGTAATAATTATACGACGCCTATCTCACCTGATGAAAAACAATGATGGGACCAAAGACGTGGCTCGTTGACTCAGTAATAACCTGTTCTCTCTGGATTTAAGCATACCAAATATATACCTAAAGTGGCAATGGGCGTTGGGGCAGAAAGCTTCTAGAGTGGAGACCACGTATTGGCAAGCGCAGCGTGGGACGACCACCTGCCAGATGGACCGACGATCTTGTGAAAATCGCAGGAAGTAGTTGGATGCAGGTGGCATCGGACCGGTTACGCTGGAAAGCGATTGGGGAGGCCTATGTTCAGCAGTGGACAAGTATAGGCTGAGATGATGATGATGATGAAATATATACCTCTCCGGTAAACTTTGCTAAAAGTTTGATTGGCTTCTCAAGTGAAGTTGCTTGGCCGCAGACTTATTGTGTGCGGAATCGCGACACACCTATTGACCAAGAAAAACAAATAGACGAAGTACCTACGCGACTGAGGCCAAGAACATTATGTACGGTATCTTTTCGGGCGCGCTCGTAATAAAGTCTTGTGTGTTTCCGTCTATAGTTTCCGAACAATTTTGTGCGGTATAAGCCGATTTGCCGACAGTTCACGTCGCCCGCTCTAATATAGTAATTGGTTTTCAACATTGATAATATAACTTGTTCTATAATCCTTTATACATACATAACTACATGGTATCTTTATATTATATCAACAATTAATCATCCGTACTAGATTATTTTGTTTGTGATCACTAAACGATTGAACATATTTTCTTTAATCAGAATACAAATCAAAATCGATTCATCTGTTTAGGAGCCACGATGCCACAGACACACGTTAAACTTTACAGACAGACGATTTAGCGCAGTGGTTAAGAGCGTAAGCCGCTCCGTCCACTGTGTCTAATAGTAGCGGGTTCGATTCCCGCACGGGACAAATCTTTGTGTGACCCACAATTATTGTTTCGGTCTGGGTATTTGTGTATGTGAATTTTCATGTTTGTAAACGCACCTACGTTACAGTAATAGATGCAAGTGTTTATTTAAAAAAAAAGAAGTTGTAATACTTAACTCTTTTTGTGTTAGGGGTTAAAATACCAGCCGCATTTGTGTATACACTTATGTATCTATTACCTAAGAATAATCTTATTTGTGTACCAGTGTATTCGCAGTAATTATAGACGTAATAATTATTTAACTAGGATTTTAAGTTCGTTCAACACATTAAATCGTGACGCTTGCTTCGATCTATTTTATAGTAATACTCAAAGTTTTGAAAATATCCATTATATTATTATATATTGTATAATATATCCAATATATTATATAATATATTATATTAATTAAGGAATCTCCAGTGCTTCTGTAACAGTTTTTTTTTATAATTGGTTTATTAAGTATACAATGTGTTATATAAACGCAAGACCTGAATGTTTTTTGTTCTAAATCGCTAACTGAATTCATTCCAACTATTTTTAACGTATTTTATAATTTTTCAAAATTTGCAAAAAATGCTGTTACTCCTTCAGTGCGCAAACTAAATTTATAATTTATTCAGAGCAATATGAAGATCGAGTGGGTAGGCCCCCTACAAGATGGACCGATGACCTGGTGAAGGTCGCGGGTAGAAGTTGGATGCGTACAGCACAAAGCCGATCGTTGTGGTGGTCTTTAGGGGAGGCCTTTGTCCTGCAGTGGACGTCTTTCGGCTGAAGAAGAAGAAGAAGAATATGAAGATTTCAAATGTATTTCTCAATATGCACCCATACAAGTACAAGTTAAATTGTTAATTGGTGTATAAAAGTGCTTAAAAAAGGGGTAAAAAACTTTAAATTTGGACATTTGGTTTTCATATTGAATTTCTAATGCAATAATCTAATCGGGCTTGCGTTATACGAGTATATGTTACACCTTGTATAACATTTCGTGTCTGTGGTGTTGACCGTTGATGTAATAATTATTTAACTAGGATTTTTCGTTCGTTCAACACATTAAATCTTGACGCTTGCCTAGATCTATTTTGTAGTAATACTCAAAGTTTGAAAAGTATTTTAATTAATAAATCTTCAGTGCTTCTGTAACTGTTTTTTTATAATTAGTTCATCAAGTATATACACATCATATAGTTTAGTTTTACTTCGATTCTCCTAGTGTATATCCATTATACATAGTTTAGTTTTACTCCATTATACATAACTAGAATATTGTATTTCCGTATTAGGTATGTAAGGAAAGAACCTGCTGGAACTCTGTACTCTCTGCCTACCCCGCTAGGGATCTGGCGTGATGATATAGATTGATAGATTATTTTGTCCTAAGTCTACCATGATTTACTTCCATATGCGGAAGCTTGTAAATGGCACCTAGTTAATTAAAAAGCATGATTTTTTGTTCCTTGTGATTGCCTCGTTGGTCTAGTGACAAACCGCATCGCTTGGTAATCACGAGGTCCTGGGTTTAGATCCTAGGTCGAACAAATAATGTATTTCTAACGGAAACTTCTTTGTACGAGTCCGGAGTTTGGAATTGTGCCCGGTATATGGCAATAGGTCTTTTCGCTTCAGGTATGTATAAACAATACATTCTTTTACAATCCTGTTACCCACATGTGTCGACTGTACAATGATCTCGCTAAAAGTAACAGCAATCTAGACATTATGACGGTCGGTTACGGTCACACAAGAGTTGCATTAGAAAACTTATTTATAAACATAATTAATTTATTTCCTCAGATAAGTTAGTAATAGTAAATTTTAGGTATTATTTTAGGTATGAAAGATAGTATCGGTGTAAAAGGGCATGCTCCGTTGGTTCGGGCATATAGAAAGAATGCCAGAGGGAAGAATGACAAAACAGATATACAATGTGAAAGTGGAAGGATGCAGGTACCGGGAAAGACCTAGACTATCTTACCACGACCAAATAAACCGAGTCTTATCTGATGGAAACCGTAACCGGCGAGCGTGTATGAGACGAACTATGAGAGTCGTGGAAGCCAGAGAGGTATGTAAGGAAAGAACCTGTTGGAACTCTGTACTCTCTGCCTACCCCACAAGGGATCTGGCGTGAGGTTATATACAGATAGATAGTAAATTTTATTTCAATTAATTTTCCAAATTTTCTGTTATTGTTTTTCTTTATTATTTTATTTTGTGACCACGTTACTGTTCATATGTAATATAGATTAGGGCATATAGTTAGGTGTACTATCTAGTTAAAACTAGTCTACGTTTAAATGTTAAGTTTTAATTGACTGTACACTGTTTTGTGCCTTTTATTTAATAAATAAATAGGCTTGCCCCGACCTAACATTGTCAGCGAATAGTGGGTGTACTCAGTACACCTCTGCAACCCCTGCTTGGGGAATGTAGGCGTGACGGTGTTTATTTTTATTATATTTCTGTAAAAATAGACGTGAGCTCCCCTGATATAATAAAATAAAATAAAAATCTATACCTACTCGTAGCTGGTAACTGCAATAATTAATTTTGAATTATTAATGACCTCAGTTCTTTTATTATCGTAAGTATTTATTGCAAATTGAGTATGGGTGGATCATACTTATTTAAAATAAAGTGTTTTGGTGCGGGTCCCATCGTTTCCTCTCATATGGACGAGGGAAGTGATGGCTGCTCAAGTAGTCATGCTCTAGCAAGAATCTTTCATAATTCTTAAAAATTATTATCACTGAGCTAAAAGTTGGATAGCATACTTAATTTTGTATAAAATAAAATTTTCTCATTGAGAGGAGGCCCGTGCCCGACGATGGGACAGTTTCATAACAGGGCTAATATTATTATCATTTGTATCTCGCTGACATTCACAGGGTTTACCCGAAACTTTGAAAGGCTTGCATGGGGACAAGGGTCCAACACGTAGAGGCCCTTTGCGAGAAGTTAATGTTATATAAGTCACCTACTGAGATCACTTGCTGTAAATGAAGAAACACAACGAACTGACCAAGGTAGGTGCAAAAACTATTGTAAATTATGGAAAGAAAACAAGGGCTATATAAATGAGGTTTGATGGACAAAAACTGGACTATTTCAAAGGGCACACCGGACATAGGTAGTGATAACTAACTACCCTTGGCCGGGGGGTGGCTCGCCGCTTATTAGATGGCCCCTCAAACGGTCGTCCTAAGATAGCTGAGGGCAAAACCAGTGTGAGCGGCTCAGTGGTGTAGAGAGGTGTGCTGCGCTTTTTCCGAAGTTAATCGCGGCGTTCTGCCCTTTATCACTTCCACTCCTGGAGTACATCGACTTAGGAACGCATTATCTTTCTACGTCGATATAGCTCTCAGGGCTCCGCTCTGGACAGCCAATTATGGTAAGCCAGAGCCGACAGTCTGACCGACGAAGATACGCCGAGGTGGGGGCCCTGAACGACTCTCTGGAGCACTCGGTTCCGTGGTGTCGTTACTCACCAACAGCTCGCAACAAGCTGCCCCGCGGGCTTAAAATTATTATAAAATTGTATCTTAATAGAATATGATAAAAAACAACAGGCAATTAGATAGCAAAGACAAGCCCGTTGAGTTTTCTGCCGGACCTTCTCAGTGGAGGCCGCGGTCCGGTGGTAGATGAATAATTTAAAGAAAGAATGTTTTTATGAATTTGTAAGTTCTGCAACATTTATACGAAATAAATAATTTGAGGTTGAGTATAAGATGGGTGTGTGTATTTTTCGGATCGCTTAATTGCCATTACATTGCCTTTACACGGGGCGTAATGCCAGTCTCCGGTCCGATACTGGACATTTTCGAAAATTTTGTTCGATGTAGGCTTCGATACTAGCACCTCGTGATCGTTACACTTTATTCAGCACTAGACCAAGGAGGCAGTCAGTTTTTTTTTTACAATTCTAGTAAAATATTGGATATTCATTTGCTAGAGAGGTCTAATTCGAAAGAACCACTTGGAATTATGTACTCTCTGCCTACTCAGTAAGGGACCTGGTGTGATGATATAGATATACATTTATGAGACGTGGATGACTAAAACCATGTTAAACATTTTTATTTAATAAGCTGGCTTGGTTTAAGAGTTTCTATGGCTTCCTTCCGGCTCCATCATCAGACCCTGGACACCATCGGGGGCTAAAGTACTCGCCAAGACAAGTCCAATGAGCCCAAACACGGCGGGGTTGCTATATCCATCTTCCAACTTCATCATCATTATTGGATTGTCATCAAATTAACACATGTATGCCAAATTTCAGCTCAATCGGATCGGACCCGCAAGTGCTTGAAAAATGGATTACAAGATTTGAATCGGAAGGACAGACAGATAGACATACGAACATTGAAAATTAAATAAAAGCTTGTAAAAAAAGAAAAACAACTTCCTAAAAACCAAATGACATATTCAAATCTACCATTTTTAACCGACTTCAAAAAGGAGGAGGTTGTATATATGCTTTTTTTTGTTATGTATGTTCAGCGATATTTCCGTCAATTGTGGACCGATTTTGATGATTTTTTTTTGCATAGGGTTCAGTATAGCTCCAAGGTGGTTCCATTTTAATTTCATTGGCATTGGACTTTGGACTTACACCAGGGAACTCCTTAACGACAAACAATAGGCATGTGTTAATTGAGATATTATGGGTATTACGTCAATCCTATAGGTACCCTACTATAGAACTAAGCAGTATATTAGCCAACTTCAAAAAAGGAAGTTCATAATTCGTCCTTTTTTTATAACTCCCTTGCTTATGAACCGATTTTGATGATTCTTTTTGCATTGGGTTCAGTATAGTTTTGAGGTGGTCTTATTTTAATGTTATTGATATTGGACCTTGGAATTTGAAGATACAAGAGGGAACTCCTTAACGGCGAACAGCACGAATGTATAGATTCCGTTATTATAGTCATTATATTAATCCTGTAGGTACCTTACTGTACAACTCAGTAAAATAATATAATATCGGTATATAAATATTACTAAATAATTCACACGTCAATTAAAATTGGAAAATAAAAAATTTTAAAAAAAAGGTAAACCGACTTCAAAAAGCAAAAAATAAATATTTGAAGTCGGTGCCAAGTAACCGACTGCACCAACCAGCACCGACTTCAAATATTTATTTTTTGCTTTTTGAAGTCGGTCTACCTTTATTTTTAAAGATTTTACATTCTAAATCCGAACTAACACTGAATAAAAGAATAATAGGTTATTACTGGCAACCCTGGCATAAAACTGGATAGTAGTATTAAATCATGGAATTCCATTTTTAAATTTCAATTTTACGACTGCAACACTCGCTTTAGTCGTGTTCAAATTTGTAATTCGAATTTGCACCGAATAGCAAACAGTTTTTAAGGGTTTTTTTCTTGTTTTAATGGTTTTTTTAAAGCGCGTTCTGTTTTTGAAATATTATTCGGTTCTCTGTTTGTTTTAGGGATGAGATGTTGCCAGTACATTAATGGAAGTGGTTACCGTTTTAAATAATTGACTCAAATAAGATTGCAATAAAAAAAAAACATAGCCCCACTAGGAATTACTCCTGTGTCGTGGGTGCGTTTACAAAATATGAAATTTATATCCATAAACACCCAGACCAAAACAAATATATGTAAGTCACACAAAAATTTTTCTCATGCGGGAATCGAAACCGCGTCTACTCAATCCAGTGGGGCTGAATCGGTTTAAACTCTTAACCACTGGAGCAAGCCGTCTGTCTTATGTTAGTAAAATGCGCAGCTTCGATAAGTATCTGATTTTCACATACACTTTCGCATATTACAATCCGATACTTGGGCAAGGAGAGATAGAGTCGAACCCGGGACCCTAACATAAACGGGGTTAAAGTAAAACTTACATAAAAACTGCTATCCGAGCCCAGTCTTATTTTCACTATTACTATTCTCGGATCAGGTTTGTTTCCATTTTTACCAGATTTTGGGCCATCTGATTGCGATTTCATTATTGTGGGTAACATATGGGACAACAGTGGACAAAATGAAGACATTAGGAAGCAAAATGTGGATAATAGTTGGCGAAATACGGACATCAGTGGGCAAAATGAGGTCAACTATCGGCTAAATGAGGACAACAGTGAGTAAAATTAGGATATCAGTTTGTAAAATAAGCGTATTAGAATTTGATGAATTACAAGATTTAGAAAATCAGGCCCCCAACTCTGCTATTCTCATCTAATTTGTCATTATTACAGGCTGCATTAACCATTCAATTGGTATTGTGTCAAAAGTTGGTAATCTATTACATTATCTATCTATCTATTTATATCATAACGCCAGATCCCTTACGGGGTAGGCAGAGAGCACAGAGTTCCAACAGGTTCTTTCCTTACATACCTCTCTGGCTCCCTCTACTCTCATAGTTCGTCTCATACACGGTTGCCGGTTACGGAGACTCCTGACTTGTCCTTCAGATAAGACCCGGTCTATTAAATTATCAACAGTATTATTATACAATAATGATTTGATTGTGTGAAAAAGCTTATCATTACATTTAAATGGTAAAAGATTCATCAAAATAATAACAGAGTACCGAATAAACAAACAATTAAATTGTGATTGTTTACCAGATTATCAAATAACAACAATTTCTTTCAAGTGATATGCCTACTAAAACCTATAGTGTCACCATTTAGTTATAGGATTACCAAATCTGTCAAAAATCAACAACTTTAATGTCAATGGACTACATTTTATTTAAAATAGCAATAGCAGAGTTAAGCCACAGAACGCTTAAATAGCAGCTTACACACTTTAAATTTAAGGAGATCAGTGTGGAAGGATGTATGTACCGGGAAAGACTTAGACTATCTTGCCATGACTAAATAGACCGTGTCTTAACTGAAGAGTGGAGGAATAAGAGTGGAGGAATCCAGAGAGCTCTGTAAGGAAAGAACTTGTTGGCACTCTGTAAACTCTTCCTATCCTGGAAGAGAACTGCGTGATGATATATAGAGAAAGATATTAGCATTTGGTAAATTACTACAATACCTACAATATAAGAATGCTTTACTCATATCTTACACACTTTAAATGGAAGCAGAATTAGCGTAGAAGTTGAAACCTATGTCTATTTGCCCCAGAAGGCCTTTGCCTAGCAGTGAGCCAGTATAGGCTGATATTATTATTATACTTTAAATGAATGAAAATCGGCGTAGAAATCCAAAAGTTTTGTCTATTCAACCCATCTCTCTCTGTATCTATATCATCACGCCAGATCCCTTGCGGGGTAGGCAGAGAGTACAGAGTTCCAACACGTTCTTTCCTTACATACCTCTCTGGCTTCCTCCACTTTCATAGTTCGTCTCATACACGCTCGCCGGTTACAGAGAATCTTGACTTGTCGGTCAGATAAGACTGTGTCTATTTAGTCATGGTAAGATAGTCTAGGTCTTCCCCGGTACCTACATCCTTCCACTTTCGCATTGTATATCTGTTTTGACATTCTTTCTTCTGACACTCAGGAGCATACCCTTTCTAATCTTTACACCAATACTATCTTTCATACCTACTCGCTTTCTTACTACTCGTACGCTGTTGCGAATAGGGTCAATCAGCTTTTCACCGCACATGTTCCGGCGAGCTCGCATTTCCACCGCATTTATCCTACTTTCATTCTCCTTCTTACATACCCAGCTCTCGCTGCCATATAACAGCGTTGGGACAAGCCCTCCCTTATGTATGGCCAGTTGCGCCTTTTGGCTTAAGTGCCGGCTCCCAAGTAGCTTTCCCATCGCACCATTCACTCTGTTCCCTGCACTCACTCTTCTCTCTATATCAGCGGTTCCCATATCGTATTCCCATCCTTACTGAATACGCATCCAAGACATACAAACTCATTCACTTGCTCCAGCAACCAACCACAATCCTTGCATTGGTTCTGGTTTCTTCCCGTTCAACCACCCCCCCCCCCCATTTTACGTAGAAATCCAAAAGTTTTGTCTATTCACCTCATTTTATGTAGAAACCCAAAAGTTTCGTCTATTAACCCCGTTTTACGCAGATACTACAGTCTATAGAATTTCCGTACGACAATGGAGCCACGCTTCTAGCTGACGAGTTTGACATGTGCGTAGTTGTTTCGCGAAAGTTTACGAGCGATCCGGCGGTCACATCCCGCCAGCGAATAAAATAGTTCGCCCCTTATTCACTTATGTCTACTGGACTCAGCGGTTTTACGGGTTTGACCATATATGTGATGATTGAAAAAATAAAAGACTGGATTTTTTAGTATATTGACCCCTCGTAGGTTCTTGGTTCGAGGTGCTTTTTTATTTCTTTTTCCTGGGCAAAATCCTGCATAGGACTTCTGCGAGCCTCGGAGAAAGCTCGCGGGGCATGTCGGAACCCCAGGGTGGCCGACATTAGCACTTTGGAGGGGCTCCGGTATCTCCGTATGAAACGCATCGGGGCACAAGAGGGGCACCTCTTGTGCCGCGCTCTGAAGAGCCTGCCATCGGGGAGAGACTTGATGACACGCTCCCCCCACACCGACGCGGTGCTCACGGCGACGTTAGCCATACTACGCCGCCGGCCTCCTCGGGGTCGCTCGTGAAGGACGCTTAGGGCCGCCACCATAGCGTCCTACGACCCCGAAGGTCCCCCTGCTGATGTTGGTGCAGGGGAGAGGGGTTCGCGGTCCTAGGTTGGACAAAATGTAATTTTAGGAAAGTAAATTTTTCAGTATAAGTCCGGAGTCCGGTCTTGTGCCCGTTCCAATGGCAATAAACTCGCTCCCTATTACATGGACGGACGATTTAGCGCAGCGGTTAAGAGCTTATTAGCGTTAGCGAGCTTACGAGCGTTCCGCCCACTGTGTCTAATAGTCGCGGGTTCGATTCCCGCACGGGACAAATCTTTGTGTGACCCACAATTATTTGTTTCGGTCCGGGTATTTGTATATGTGAATTTTCATGTTTGTAAACAAATACACCCACGATACATGAATGAATCCCAGTGTTGGGATACGTTTTTTTTAAAAAAAACAAACACGTCGGCGACAAGTGGACACACGGTGGACTTACGCCACCCCCGTTTGGGGAATATAGGAGTGACGGTGTTTACCAAATATCTGATGATTGGAAGAATACCGGATTCTTTCGTTTTTTTCTTCAGTTCTTGGTGCAGTGATTAAGAGCTTAAGCCGCTTCTCCCACTGGATTGAGTAGTCACACTGGACAAATCTTCGAGTGACGCACCGTCACACCTATATTCCCCAAGCAGGGGGGGGGCAGAGGTGTACTGAGTACACCCACTTTTCGCCGACGATGTTATAAGTCCCATGTAATAGGAGGCGATCCTAGTGACATATACCAGGCACAATTCCAAACTCCGGACTCATACTTGGATTTTTTTCGTTAAATAAACTACATTTCACCAATCTAGGATTCGAACTCCTCGTGATCACAAAGCGATGCGCTTTACCACTAAACTAACGAGGCAGTCTTTGAGTGACGATTGAATATGAGTGAATATTTTAAATCTGAGTGTTCGTGTTTGTAAATTTTATGTTTGTAAGCGCACCCACGACGAGAATAACTCATTGTGTGGGTTCGAATCCGCGACTAATTCATTCAATAGATGGAACTCAATCTCAATTAAATTAAAGACTAGATTCCTTCCTTCCTTTCTCAATCCATTGTGTATTGTGGCGCAAATTGGGAGAGGCCTATGTCCAGCAGGCTGCAATAGGATGATTTGATTTCTCAATCAATTTATTGTGTATAAACCCTCCAGGGGCTCGAATTTTCAACGACGACATTTTTCGACATTTTTTTCCCTTACCAAATTACTAATGTACAATGTAGCTCGAAATGGGGCTTTCACTAAGAAGATCCGGCAAGAAACTCAGCGGGCAAATTCTTTATTCGACTTGCTATGTTCGTTTGTCTGTCTGTCTGCCTTGTGATCCATTTTTAAAGCACTTGGTGATACCCATTACCCATCCGATTGAGTTGAAATTTAGCATAAGTATGTAAAGTCGGTTTGATGATGGAGTCGGAAGGTGGCCATAGGAACGTGTGAACTATACAACGTAATCCCCTCGTGTTTAGGCTTGTTAGATTAGTATTGACAAGTACTATACAGACAGATAGTGTTCAGGGTCTGATTATAAAGCCGGAAGGTGGCCAATGGAACCACCCAACTAATCAATATAACCTCACCGTGTTTGGGCTCGTTGGATTTGTCTTGACGAGTACTTTATACTCGAATGGTGTCCAAGGTCTTATGATGGAGCCGGAAGAAAGTCATAGGAACTCCTCCACTAAGCAAAATATTGTTGCCTCGTTGGTTTAGTGGCAAAGCGCATCGCTTTGTGATCCCGAGGTCCTAGGTTCAAATCCTAGGTCGGACAAGTGTAGTTTTTCTAATGAAAACTTCCCAGTACAAGTCCGGAGTCTAGAATGTGCCCAGTATATGGCAATAGGCTCGCCCCCTATTACATGGGACCTAACATCATCGGCGAAACGTGGGTATACTCAGTACACCTTTGCCACGCCCGCTTGGGGAATATAGGTGTGACGGTGTTTTTTTAAGCATAATATCTTCGTTGTGTTTTTCTATAAAAACTTGTTTTTATCGCTCACGATGGAGGAAGAAGGTTCAAAGGGCAATGGAAAGAGCTATGGTCGGAGTTTCTCTGCGAGATCGAATCAGAAATGAGGATATCCACAGGAGAACCATAGTCACCGATATAGCTCTCAGAATTGCCAAATTTAAATGGCAGTGGGCGGGGCACATCGCTCGTAGAACTGACGGCCGTTGGGGCAGAAAGGTTCTCGAATGGCGACCTCGTACCGTAAGACGTGGAGTGGGTAGGCCCCCTACAAGGTGGAGCGATGACCTGGTGAAGGTCGCTGGTAGAAGCTGGATGCGTACAGCACAAAGCCGGTCGTTGTGGCGATCTTTAGGGGAGACCTTTGTCCTGCAGTGCACGTCTTTCGGCTGATGATGACGATGATTTTTTTTTAAAAGTCTTTTTAAATTAAAATTAAGATTTTTTTAACTACTTCAGTTCTTAGCTACTATACGAAGCCTTTCGTCACTGGCCATTTTGCATTATTATTATGCTGTACCCATCAGCTTCAATTAATTTAATGCAAAATCTAGCTAACATGACATTTTCAGAATCTTTTCGAGAATGATAAATTAGCTAGAACGTAATTAAGAAAAAATTAAATCAGAAAATGAAGTTTCTCGCAAAGAAGTTCCTAATATCATTAATCTTGAACAAGAAAGGGGTAGAGCAGAAAATATTAATTTATAAATAACATTTTCAAACGATTTAGCAAGTGAAACAAAAGTTTGAGTTTTTAATGAAAAGTTTATTTGGATTAAGTTATGCTTGAGTCATTTATAATTCAGACATACTGCTTTGTTGGTCTATTGGCGCGATGCGACTGGTGATCACAGGTTCTGGGTTTGAATCCCAGGTCGGACTAATTGTTGTTGGGGATTTTCTATTGAAAAATTTTAGCAAGTATAATCGCATTAGGTTCGTCTTCAATTACATCGGGACTCAAAATTACGTGCAAAATGTACATAGTACATAGATCGAGGTGTCCTCTACCAACCCCACTTAGGAAAAGCCTAAGGATTCTTCGGATGAGGATTTCAACTCGACTACCACTTCTAGGGGTAACCGGCACCAACGTCTGGCGCGGGTCACGCCCTTCCTTCCAATATGGTCGAGGGGAGTGATGGCTGTTCCAGCAGGCATACTCGTGAACGGGTGCTGCTTGTGGGGACTGGTCCATCTGTAATTTTTTAGACACTCTTTACAGATAACATCATTACATTCATATCTCGATCGTAAGACATCACACTGGCGCTAGATCTTAAACAATTAAATTGTAACCAAAAAATTGTATCCACACAATATGAAGGAAAAAAGAAAAGAAAAAGAGAATTAAATAAAAAATACAAGCCCGCTGAGTTTCTTCGCCGGATCTTCTCAGTGGAGGCCGCTTTCCGATCCGGTGGCAGATTAATAGTTAAAATATATTTAAAAAAATGGAAATTAACTATTTGTAAGCGCCCTCGCAGGGCTTATACAAAATAAATTATTTGAGTGCCGATGCGTACCGGCCACCCATCTTAGACTAACCGTAGACCGCCACAGTACCACAGCGCTCCGAAAGACTCGTACCTACATTGAGAATCAAAATATTTTTTAAACATGTAAACCCTTATAGTATTTATGATTCGTTACATAAACAAAAAAAGCTATCACCACTTTTTCTTTTCTCATAAGAATATATCATAAATATATATAAACATACATAATTATGTTTATTACGTCCTTTGGACACCAATTTGTATAAATTTCCAAAAAAAATCCTTGCGTTCGACGAAGCTCAAATACAGTGCAACAATAAATATATGACCACTCTTCATACTCGAATAATAGACGAACTATTAAAACGTAGCTCCAATATTCTGTGTTATTGAAAAATAAATATCTTTACTTCCCTACTCTGAAACAACTGAATTAATTTTTATAATTATTTCACCATCAGAAAGCTATATTATTCAGAAGTACACCCAATGTTCGCTGACGATGTTAGGTCCCAATGTAAAAGAGGGCGAGCCTATTGCCAATATACCGGGCACAATATCAGACTCTGAACTGATGCTGGGATTTATTGATAGAAAAACTGCATTTGCCCCAATGTGCAAATTATTAGTCAAAAGTGCGTTACAAATATTCAATTCACATGCACAAATATCCATACCGGAACAAACATTGGTGGGTCACGCAAAGATTTGTCCCGTGCGGGGATCGAACCGCCAACTACTTGATTCAGTGAGCAAAGCAGTCTATGCTCTAAAGCACTGTCACACATTCTCTGTCATTCTATATTATTATTTCCTTGTTTTTCTATTTTCTATTCTTCAATAACCGTGTTGGGACCGTGACTATTTGAAGAGATACAAAATAATAATTCATTCATTTATACGTGCCATATATCAGTGTTCTTACTATACTTCTACAAATTCTTTGTTATTTTTTTAGTAAGTCTAGTTTGCTATCAAATATGTAAAGGCCTGGGACCTCCCAGGGGAGGTCCGGATCACAGCGCCTTCATATAGATGCCCATTGAAGAATATCGACCTCCTAGGCTGAGAGGCAGGGGTTTCGAATATTTATTATATCTTTTTTACTCCCTATCCTTTTTTGATTTTATTCTACCTATTTTAGACTCCAAGTGGGAGAGGTAGAGGTAAATTTTGTACATCAAAAGCCTATTGCCATTACACTTATTATATCAGAATCATGTAAACCATATTTATCAATCGTCAGAAAAGTAACAAAGACTCTACCACTACTTCGGAATGTCATTCCTGTGGAGAAGAAGGGCAGGAAACTCAACGGTTACTCTTTTAAAATAGGATTTTTACAATTTTTCCATCTATATTTTGTTGTGGGTTATGGGAGAACAATGTAGTTTCAGGTGAGTCTAAATAAATTAACCAAGTTATACTATTCGTAAGAATGGCTACATGGTTCTCTCATTTACAGAGAAAGAAATGAGAAAAAAAATGACCAATACAGATAAATCAAAAATTGTTGGAATAAATTCAGGTATCGTTTAGAACTATTTATAGATCTATCTATATCATCACACCAGATCCCTTGCGGGGTAGGCAGAGAGTACAGAGTTCCAACAGGTTCTCTCCTTACACACCTCTCTGGCTTCCTCCACTACTTACAGATCTTGCGTTTATTATCTTACACCTTATATATACTAGACATGTTTTGACTGACGATGAAGACTTTAGGTCTTCTTTCTATTAAACTGGAACCTAACACCTTTGGCGAAATTTGAGTATACAAAGTACTCTTCAACGAACCCCGTTTGGGGAATATAAGAAATACTTTCTTCCCCTAGAAGCTTTTTACGAACATCCATAAAAGGATCTATATCATGAGACCAGATCACTTCCAGGGTAGGGTAAGAAAAAGAGTTCCAACAAGTTTTTACCTTACAGACCTCTTTGGCTTCCTCCAATCTCATCGGATTATTCTATATGCCCGAACCAACGATACTTTTTCTCATGTTTACACCGATATTATCTTTCATAGATACACGCTTTCTATATACGCTGTTGCGAACACGGTCGGTTCAGCTTGACTCCGCACATCTTCCATAGAGCTCGTATAAAAGGGTTTCTATAAAAGCGTTGTGATATAATTCAAAATGAATGGGTAGTCATTCATTAGAAGGAGATTATTATGTATTTGATTTAGTAAGTGTTGTGTTCTTTAGTTTATTTGAATTACTATGTTATGGACGGCTGGATGATCGGGATTTATTTTTTTATATTAATAATTAACGGGGGTTAGACGAGATTTTGTAAATATTGTGTTAGTGATACATGATTTTTGATTATTTTAATTGTGAAGGATAGTATTGGTGTAAAGATGAGAAAGGGTATGCTCCGTTGGTTCGGGCATATAGAAAGAATGCCAGAAGAAAGAATGACAAAACAGATATACAATGTGAAAGTGGAAGGATGGAGGTACCGGGGAAGACGTAGACTATCTTACCATGACCAAATAGACCGGGTCTTATCTGAAGGGCAAGTCAAGAGTCTCCGTAACCGGCGAGTGTGTATGAGACGAACTATGAGAGTGGAGGAAGCCAGAGAGGTATGTAAGGAAAGAACCTGTTGGAACTCTGTACTCTCTGCCTTCCCCGCGAGAAAGCTGGCGTGATGATATAGATAGATAGATAGATAGATTAATTGGTAATGGGACGAGATAATAAATAAATAAAAAACATGACTCTTTAAATTTAGTAGCTCGTCCCAATGGAACAAGTACGATGTGGGACGAGCTGTCATCTGGACACCTCTTTTATTATACAATAAAAAGAGATAGTACTAACAGTTCTAGTGGCAGATCGCATTGCTTTGTCATCACAAGGTTCTGGGTTCAAATTCTAGATCGGACAAATGTAGTGTTTCTAACAAAAACTTCCCAGTATGAGTCCGGAATTGTGCCCGGTATATGGCAATAGACTTGCCCCCTATTACATGGGACCTAACATCGTCGGCGAAAAGTGGGTATACTCAGTACATCTCTGCCACCCCTGTATTTATTTATTTATTACTAACAGTTTCGTCGGCTTTAGGTCACCAGGGACCCAAAAACATCTCGGTTTCTGCCCATCTCTTAAACTAAGAAAGCGTTATGATGCGTTCGCGTTTACAGCGTACATAAAGCGTAGGTGCGCAGGCGAGGTACAATTGGTGCCTATAAACTGGCTCTCATATAGCCGGGGTATAGGCCACAGTGACGGAATAGACAGTAGGTTAAATATAAACTGCCAAAATTTTATATTTTACTAGCAGTTTCCTGCGATTTCGTACTCGGCCGACAACAGCGCCACCTACAGGATCTATGTTATATATCCTTTGTAACTTCTGCATAAGGTAGCTTTCCAATGGTGAAAGAATGATTAAAATCGAATCAGTAGTACCGGTTATTAACTCAAACATCAAAAACTCACAAACTTTACCTCTTTATAATATTAGTATAGATCATGGCTTACATTATAAATTTAAGCATAGGTAGTATGAATGATATTCTTTGGAATGCTTCTTCACAGCCACGTAATACGGCGTTAAATCTAGTCTTTAAGGTTGATATTTGAAGTTTTCTTTTTTATTATGTACCCTATAAATTGTTTAGTTTTATTTTACTATGTTTGTTGCTCGTTTGTTATATTTTCTATAATTATTATATAATATTCGTTTTTCAATTTTTTATTCATTATCATCTAAATCGTCAATATGGCATCTGTGACGTCACCTTTTTCATAGGTGCTGCCAGAATACCAGCGATGCACCATAAGTGTTTATGGTGCAGCAATATGCTGAGCATATGCTGTATTTCGTATGTATTTTGTATGCTGTATTTTGTATATTTACCTTTTGTTTATAGTTTGTTGTGTGTGGTTAAATAAATGTATTATCATTCTTCTTTCTTTCTAAAAGTCGAAGTAAGGTTAAACTTAACATTTTTAAGGAATCATTTCTGTGTTGTGGGTGCCGCAACAAATATTTGTGGGTGACAAGGACTTTGCCTATGCCAGGATCGTACCCACGACTATTCAATGCATTGAGCAGAGCAGTTTACGTTGTACTAGTAGACCTAGCTGTCATGACTGCTGGCTGCTACAACTTAAGTTATCTACTATTCATTGCGAGCGATTTGTAACGGCTAAAAGCTGAAGTATGCTTTATCAAGTTTGTGACAAAAGTGATGTTATCGAAAAAGAGACTTAAATTAAACAGCCAGGTTTAGCTATGAATAAATATGAAACACTTTTTTTTACAAAATAAATTACAGCAAGCATGTGTGTGTTTTGGAAATTGCCGACTGAGGAGCTGTGTGTGTATTAAATAAAATAATCAGAAAACACACTGAGTTCTGAGAGTTACATTCGCGTAAATCTAAGAGCTCAGTATAATTTCTGGTGTCATGTATAAATCATGTGTAAACATTAAATAAAACTATTTTCTTCGGATTTTTTCGCGGTTTATTTTTTTCCAAAATCAAAATCAAAAATAAACCACGATAAAATTAAGAGAAATTGTTTTATTTCTGAATCAGAAATCACTCAAACTTTCACTCAAAAAAGAGAACAATTTCATAAGAGTTGTATTACTGTACGCATCTTAACTTTGGCGTTGGGACATCGGGACATGAAAATTTGATGATAGGCCTCCACTGTAATAATACCTTTTGTATTAAATGGGCGGGAGTCGAGTCGGCAGTTTTTTCTTATTTTAAAAGATTCCTCGGCTAGTCAGGTTTAGCTGGTCTTGCATTTTGTATATTTAGTTGGATTTATATAAGAAAAGAAAATGAGAGAGAATCAATTGGGTCAATTATTTTTTATAAGCTTTTATTTAACTTCGTTCGTCTGTATTTTGTGATAAATTTTTAAGCACTTGCGGGCATCCAATTGAGCTGAAATTTGGCATACGTTTGTAAGTTCGATGAGCTGGTCAAATGGGGCAGTTGAAAGGTGGCTATAGGAAATGCTAACTAAACTACATAACCTTCTCGTGTTTGGGGTCGATGTGTTTGGCTTGACAAGTATTATAGACTTGTTATAGGTGGTGGTAGAGTGGTATAGTCTGATGATGGAACCAAACAGTGGCCATAGGAAGTCTATAAACAAAAAGGTATCTCCATTGTCACACCGTCACGCCTATCTTCTCCAAGTGGGGGTGGCAGAAGTGTACTGAGTACTAAGCCCGCCACTCATTCCCACCATTGTAACTCCTGTAAGCCAGGATCCACAATAGTCTCCTTAAATGACACCAAGGTTTGAACCTTGGGGTGTCCCGGGAATCACTTTAATTGTCTTGGGACCCGCAACAAATTTAATTAGAAAGAAAAACAGGAGGAAAAGGAAAAATAAAAATTCAACTGACTAAGTACATCCACTTTTGACTATGACGACGATGTTGATCATGGCTTACATTGCTGTGATAGCCTAGTGGTTAGACCGTTGGACTGGAAAGTCAAAGGTCTCGGGTTCAAACCCTTCAAACCCAGGTACGCACCTCTGTCTTTTCGAAAGCATGTGCATATTAAAAATTAATTATCACTTGCTTTAACGGTGAAGGAAAACATCGTGAGGAAACCTGTATGCCTAAGAGTTTCTCAAAGGTGTGTGAAGTTCGCCAACCCGCACTGGGCCAGCGTGGTGGACTATGGCCTAAACCCTCTCAGTTTGAGAGGAGGCCCTATTACATAGGACCCAACATCGTCGTGGCCGTGAAGAAGCATTCCAAAGAATCTTATTTATACAACCTATGCTTAAATTTATAATGTAAACCATAATATTAGCCCTGTTAAGAAACTGTCCCACCGTTAGACACGGGCTTCCTCTCAAACTGAGAAGGTTTAGGCAATAGTCCACCACGCTGGCCCAGTACGGTTTGGCGAACTTCACACACCCTCGAGAAACTCTTAGGCATGTGGGTTTCCTCACGTTGTTTTCCTTTACCGTTAAAGCAAATGATACTTGTAGACTGTATTCCTAGTAAAATGTACTCTGATCATCGGGAACAACACGATCTATTCATTTATACTGGTCTCTGCTAGTAGTGATTTCTCTCAGGCAACCATTAATTAAGCCTGGCGTAGATTTCCATGTTCTGAAATAATTTGCTGAAAACTCATATTATGTAGCTTTCAAGACTGGGTGGGGAAGCTGAAAATTTCATAGGCTGAATAGGAATACGATAAATCATTGGGAGTGTAACATTGTTAGGATGGACTGATAGTGAAAGATATAATATCTATCGTATTATTTAGTGTATAATTTATATTGAGATATCATCATCATCATCATTTCAGCCTATACTTGTCCACTGCTGAACATAGGCCTCCCCAATCGCTTTCCAGCGTAACCGGTCCGATGCCACCTGCATCCAACGATTTCCTGCGATTTTCACAAGATCGTCGGTCCATCTGGCAGGCGGTCGTCCTACGCTGCGCTTGCCAATACGTGGTCTCCACTCTAGAATCTTTCTGCCCCAACGCCCGTCCAATCTTCGCGCTATGTGGCCAGCCCATTGCCACTTCAGCATGCTAATCCTGAGGGCTATGTCGGTGACCTTGGTTCTTCTACGAATCTCCTCATTCCTGATTCGATCGCGTAGAGAAACGCCGAGCATAGCTCTCTCCATAGCTCGCTGAGCAACTTTGAGCTTTTTTATGAGACCTATTGTAAGAGACCACGTCTCTGATCCATATGTCATCACTGGTAACACACATTGACTAAAAAGTTTAGTCTTTAGGCACTGAGGTATTTTGGATGAGAAGATGTTGCGCAGTTTCCCGAACGCTGCCCAGCCGAGTTGGATTCGTCGATTGACCTCTCTCTCAAAGTTGGACCTACCTAACCGGACTGCCTGTCCCAGGTAAATGTATTCGTCGACAACTTCAAGAGTAGAGTTCCCAACGGTGAGTGCGGTGGGTACGACATGGACATTAAACATTATTTTTGTTTTGTCCATATTCATTTTAAGACCCACTTGTTGGGATACTCTATTGAGGTCACCGAGCATTCGTCCTAGATCTTCCAGCGACTCCGCCATGACCACAATGTCGTCGGCAAATCGAAGGTGAGTGATGTATTCGCCATTGATGTTGATGCCAAGTCCTTGCCATTCCAAGAGCTTGAAGGCGTCCTCTAAGGTGGCCGTAAACAGTTTCGGAGAAATGACGTCTCCCTGTCTTACTCCTCTTTTTATGGGGATCACCTTCGTGCACTGCCCCTGTACTCGGACTGACATGGTGGCGTTATTATACAAGCACTTCAACACTTCGATGTACCTATAGTCAATGCGGCATCGCTGGAGGGATCTAAGAACCGCCCAAGTCTCGATCGAATCAAAGGCTTTCTCATAGTCCACAAACGCCAAGCATAGTGGCCGATTATACTCCTCAGTCTTCTGTATAACCTGCCGCAGCGTATGTATGTGGTCTATGGTACTAAAACCTTTCCGGAAAACCGGCTTGTTCGGGAGGCTGGAAGTCATCAAGCCTTCGTTCGAGACGATTCGTAATGACTCTCGAAAACAACTTATAAACATGGCTCAGCAGTGTGATGGGCCTATAGTTCTTCAATAAAGAATTATCACCTTTCTTGAAAAACAGCACCACCACACCCCTGTTCCATGCTTCCGGCGTTTTCCCTTCAAGCAAGACGGAATTAAATAGCCTCTGAAGGACTTTAAGTACCGGCGATCCGCCCGCCTTCAGAAGTTCTGCAGTAATTCCGTCTTCACCCGGCGCTTTGTTGTTTTTTAGTTGTTTGAGAGCCATCCTAATTTCGCACAGGCTGATGTCCGGGATATCTTCAGTGCAGTGTCGGGTTAGCTTGGCTCTTGGGTCTTTTACCAAGTCAACAACAGGTTTAGCTACTGAGGTATATAACTGTCCATAGAACCTCTCTATCTCCCTGAGCACCTCTGACCTATTTGACGTTACGTTTCCGTCCTCCGTCTTCAGCTTCGTCAACTGGCTCTGCCCAATAGACGCGTCTCTTGCGAACACTTTAGAGCCCTTGTTCTGCTCTATGGTCTCCTCAATACGCCTTGCATTGAAGGACCGTAAGTCGTGTCGCAAGGACTTCAATATCTGTCCATTAAGCTGCCTATAGGACTTAGCATCATCGGAGGTTTGGAGCGTCATGGAACGTCGCTCAGCCATGAGGTTTCGGGTGTAGTCAGATAGTTTTTGAGGCCTATTTTTACGGTGGGTCTTAAAATACTTGGACCCGACCGTATGAACAGTCTCTACCAGCCTGTTGTTGATTTCGTCCACTGAGACGAGACTTATTGAGATATAAGTCGTATTAAATATAAAAAAGGGCGCCAACATCTGTATTCTTGAAAGGGATGGCGAGGTGTTCTATGTCCGTCTACACTTCGCCGATAATGTTACGAGGCGAGTGTAGGCGAGCCCATTTTCATTTTATCTGTAACAATATCAGGCTCCGACATACTATTGAGAACTTTAATAACACAGCCTCGTTGCGCATCGCTTTTTGATTATGAGGCCCTGGGTTCAAATCGTAGGTCGGGCAAATGTAGTTTTTCTGGCGAAAAATTTCCAGTATGAGTCCGGAGTCTGGAGTTGTGCCCGGTATATGGCAATTGGCTCGCCCCTTGTTACATGGGATCAAACATCGTCGCCGAAAAGTGTTATACTCAGTACACCTCTGCCACCCCCGCTTGGGGAATATAGGCGTGAGGAGAGTGTTTGAGTGTTTTGTGTGTTTAGTAACACTTTTTCCGACCTAACATTCGAACGCAAGCCCCTGTGATTGCAAGCCGCATTATGCGGTAGTATGCGATAGTACTCTTTGATCAAGAAGTTGTACTTGATCAAAGAGATAGGAAGTAGTTACATTCTTCTTCTTCTTAGAGTTTCTACGGCAAATATGATACAATTTTATGGATGCGCCCCAGAAAGTGGCCACACTAACTGCATTTTCGGAAGCAGACATCAAGTCTCCCTGCGCGCAGTTTAAGGGCCCGCAGGATACGATACAAGGTGAGACATCGTTTGGGTTGCGACAGAATAACACTCCAGATTTGTGCTGTCAGTGAGTTACATTAAATAATGTAAAAGAAACGAGATGAAAAATGTTCTTTTTCAAAATACTAATTTAAATTTACAAGAATGCAATTACGCATTTAAAATTTTGTAAATAGGAAGTTAAGTATTTATATTCTTATAGGCACATGTTCCCTCACTAGGCATGCCTGTGTTGTCCAAAGAGATCATGCAAATACGTCTACGAATTGCACGCTGGTACAGGTTTAATATTCAATGGATGATGTGCGGAGTGAAGCTGACCGATCTTATTCGCAACAGCGTAGTAAGAAAGCGAGTAGGTATGAAAGATAGTATCGGTGTAAAGGAGAGCAAGGGTTTGCTCCGTTGGTTCAGGGATATAGAAAGAATGTCAGAAGAAAGAATAACAAAACAGATATGCGAAAATGGAAGGATGTGTATGAGAGTGGAGGAAGCCAGAGAGGTATGTAAGGAAATAACCTGTTGGAACTTTGTACTCTCTGCCTATTTCGCAAGGGATCTGGCGTGATGATATATATATAGATAGATAGATTAATATTCAAAGAAACACAAAAAAAAGCAAGTATAAGTAAAAAATACATTGCAGAAAGAAATGAGAGAAGTGCCTAACGATTGTTTTCGTTAGGCACAGCTACAATAAAACAGTTATTAAAAAAGTTACCGTCACGCCTATATTCCCCAAGCGGGGGTGGCAGAGGTGTACTGTATACACCCACTTTTCGCCGACGATGTTAGGTTCGAAGTACTAGAGGGCGAATCTATTGCTCTAGGGCGAACTATATCGTTGGTCTAGTAGGAAAGCGCATCGCTTAGTGATCTCGAGGTCCTGAGTTTTATATTTTTTTTTTTATTAGGCATATCAACAATGCAAACACAAACATGTCTTTACTACATTTCATGAAAGAGGAAATAACTAGTGTTTGCATCCATTATAGACATGCACAACATTATAAAGAAAAAGTAAAGATTATAAACAGCGAATGGTTCAGAAATGCTAAGACAATGAAAATATTAGGATGTCAGAGTACAAAATAACGAGAAAAATATTTATAAGTCTACAATATAACAAATAAAAATAAGCAAATTGGCTATGTCAAAAACAGAGGTTTCAGAATTTATATAATTATTGTAATTAATGTTAGTATATATTTAGCAAACAATAATGCAAAAAATAATGTTAATTACTAAATAGATATAGAGCGGAAAATTAGTTTACACATGATTTAGTACCTTTTTCCTGAATGACGTGGGGTGGTCGTGAAATATGTCCAAATCGAGTACTTGATGACAGTTGTTGCAGGAAGTGGTTAGCCTCGCAATGGGCGAGTTACCGCCAAGCTTCGTTTGAAATCGAGGTTCATTAAAGAAAGACTTGCATTTAATACGAGCATTCATTTTAGGGACACAAAGCTCAATACGATCTAATAGCTCCCGACATTGCAACGATCCATTCACTAGATTTTGAAGGAATGTTAAATCCGCCATTTTTCTATGTTGCCACAAGGTGACCATGCCAAAGGTACAAAGTATTTCCTCATACGAGGATCGGCTATTCACTTGTGGGGTAATATAAGCTAGATGCCTAGTAAATGACCGCTGGAGCGTTTCTATACGCTTAGAGTGCACTACATAGGATGGGTTCCAGATAACGCTGGCAAACTCCAAGCCGTTCCGTACTAATGTTTTAAATAACAGTATTTTGGATTCTGTATATTTGAAGTCTTTTGTGTTGCGTAATTATTATTTAGCTTTACATATAAATAAGTTAATAGCACTTTATATTATTATTTAGCTTTAAAATTTAGTTGGTTAGTGACAGGGGCTACTACTTAATAAGCGCTTGGGAATATAGGCGTAACGACGTTTATTTTTTTATTTTTATTTAGTAATTTAAAAATCGATACTTATTACTGTCACTAACTAGAACTCATAGCTAAGTAATGATATAAAAGTCGATACTCTGGCACCATCCTACCTTCCAGTTCCCATTGTCAACGTTGAAGCTGCCGCTGTGGCCGCTGAATACCTCAAACAACGTAAATATAGCAATCTATAAAGGGGTTATATGTTTGAGTCGGTTCCGGTAGAGACCGGGTCCGTGGGGTCCTAGCGCACATTGCATTTTCAGCAACCTTTCTAAATTGCTGATAGAGATCAGTAGAAGAGGGCTGGACTTACCTTACTCAGAGAATTAGCATTGCCATACAACGTGGCAATGCTGCCGCCCACTGGGAATACTGCTAAGTGATAGCGATTTAACGCAGATGTAAGAAGAAAGAAAAGACATTTATTCAACCACATACACATAGTTATTGAGATACTACAATTAATAACGAAAATAATAACTAAAAATAATAACAAAGAGAACAAACAAAAAAAACTAGCCAAAACATTTATAGACACCAGAGGTTGTGTGGGGTTGAACAGGATACTGCCTCACCAGGGGTCGGCCCCCGACCACCGGTCAATATGTGGGCCTTTGGAAGGCAAAAAAGGATTTGGAAGCCGCTAAAAGTGCTAGCCTGTTCCAAGATAGGCTAGAAGCGGCGGACAAACTGGCCGCCGATGCTGAAGTCACTGCAGAGAGCGACAGAAGTTCTCGCGCGGCCTCGCGTGCGTCAGCGCGGCTAGACGCTGACGAACTGCCTGTAGAAGGACTCAAAAATCGACTTGAGACTTGAGGAGTCGATTTTGAGTATAAGGGAGGTAGCTAGGGTCTCCAAAGGCCTCAAAGGGACCAATCAAAAGGCGCTTAAGGAGGCAGCGAGCTCCATTGCTGAGGTGGCAGAGGATTTGCTCACCCGCACCGCTTCGGATAAGGTGCGCTGGCTGCAAGTTGAAAATGCTCGCCTCAAAAGACAAATGGCCGAGCTTAAGAAGGAGTTAGACATAATTAAGAACCAGCTCGACGGAAGTAAAGAGGCGAGCCAAACGCAGAAACCGGCGACCCCTGGAGCCGCTGAGGACCTGGCCCAGATATTTCGAGACGAGATCAAAAAGGTTCTCCAGAGGATGCAGTTCCTGGAGAGCAGGATTCTTCGCCCACCCTTGGCGTCGGACCCTAAACCTAGGCAGCCAGAACTGACGGCGACATACGCCGAGAAAGCCGTGACACGCCCTCGAAAACGGATTGCGCAACCACCCCAGTCTGCGGCTGAGCCGGTTTCGTCGACATCGCCTGCCCCTGACCCTCCTGCGGCCAGGAAGAGCCAAAAGCAAAAGAAAAGAGCAAGGCAACCTTCTCCCCAAGCAGCTTTACAGCAGCAAGTGGTTGCCAATGCCAGCACAGATAAAGGTGATACAAAATGGAAAACTGTAGGTGCTAAGAAGGCTGCCAATAAAGAAGCAAAGAAGACGTCCAAGGCTAGGGCAAGGCGGCGAAGGAGGCTCCGTGCACCCTGCTCTACAGCGGTGGTCATGACCCTGCAGCCGGCGGCGGAGGAACGCGGATTGACCTACGCTACAATTCTCCATAGCGCCAAGTCGCTAATCGATATCAAGGAGCTTGGCATCGAGGGGATGAGGTGCAGGCAGACCGTCACTGGTGCTCGCCTGCTATCCCTTGAGGGAGTGCACAGACGGCGAGGATATGTTGCCGCTCATGTCGGGGGCATCGTCGTCATTGGCTTCTCGCCCAACCGACACCTGGCCGAATTTCAAGACCTATTACTGCAGCTAGGTACTCTAATCGCCCGATCACGCCCTAGCTCTGTACTCGTGCTGGGAGATTTCAATGCGAAGTCCCCGGCCTGGGGTTCCCCCGTGGCTAATTCGAGGGGCGAGACCCTGGAAGAGGGGGTCGCTGAGCACGGACTTGCAGTGCTCAATACGGGCACAGCTTTTACCTGTGTGAGGTGGAATGGCGGCTCCATTGTGGACCTGTCGTTCCCAAGTCTCGACCTGGCGAGACGAGTACAAGGGTGGCGAGTTGTTGACTGGGTGGAGACCCTGTCTGATCATAGATATATTAGATTTACTGTCTCCGCTCAGTCTCACAACGTGAGACGGGATATTGGGGTTGAGACTGGCCCTCGGTGGTCACTGGCCCGTCTAGACGCAGAGGCCCTGCTCGAGGCTGCCGAGGTGCAGTCCTGGGTCTCAGCGCCGGTAGCCCCTTTTGATGTGCAGCGGGAGGCCGTGTGGTTCCGGATGGCGATGACGGCGATCTGCGACTCTTCCATGCCCCGTGTGCGACAGAAGGCGGTTCATAGACGTCACGTGTATTGGTGGTCGCCGAATATTGCGCAGCTTCGACGGGGGGGGCAGCAATTAAAGTACCTGCTGTTGAATGGCCGCTGGTCATTTGAGCCTTATTTTAAAGCGATGGCTCCAAAGCTCATGAGAACAGCGGGAGCTCTGTCTGGGCTGTTGCCCAATCTTGGTGGTCCGGAGGCGTCTTGCCGCAGACTGTACGCGGGGGTCGTGCGGTCCCAAGCCCTATATGGGGCCCCAATCTAGGCTGGGCGCTTGACGACCAGCAGTATTGTGCTTTTGCGCCGGTCAGAGCGAATGCTGGCCATTAGAGTGGCCCGCGGGTACCGCACAATATCCTATGAGGCGGCCACCCTGCTGGCCGGAACATCACCCTGGCACTTGGAGGCAAAGGCCCTAGCCAGGATGTACCTGTGGCGTGAGGGGAGTAATTCGGAACTCCCCGGAGCAGTGGAGGTCAGACGCAGGCAGCTCCAGCGAGCAATGCGGGAGGAATGGCTGGAACTGCTCACGCATCCCAGTGCGGGGCATGCCACCATTGCCGCGATTGTGCCGATCTTCTGGGCGTGGCTTGAGAGGCGACACGGTGCGCTCACCTACCGGCTGACGCAGGTGCTGACCGAGCATGGCTGTTTTGGGCGATACCTGTGCCGGATCGGCCGTGAGCGTACGGAGGAGTGCCACCACTGCAGTGGGCCAGTAAATACGGCACTGCACACCCTATTGATGTGGAGCGGCAGCTAATGGCCGCAGAGATCGCAGAAGTGGCGCTCTCGCTGCCGGCTGTGATATCAGCCATGGTCGAGAGAGAGAGCGCCTGGGCGGCAACCGTCGCCTTTTGCGAGGCTGTGTTGACGGCAAAAGAAGAGGCTGAGCGGGAGCGGGAGATACCTCCCCCAATCCTGCTCGCAGAAGACGCGTCGGGCGAAGGCGTAGGGCATACGCCGCAAACGACCTCCGCCCCCCATGAACATAGGCCTGCGGGCGCCGGGCAAGGGCAACCGGTCCCCCGAACAGTGACAGGCCCGTGAAGGAATCGCGCGTCCTGCGACCCCTCACACGGAAGAGCACGGGATGTAGACGAGGTCTGTGCGAAACAGACCAGGCTCGCCCGCGCCGCAGATGTTATGCCACTGGCGATTCCTGCGGCAGGGCACTCGGGCAAAGGACGGACCCCGGGGGGCTTCTAGTGGGTGCGAGCCCCACATAACTGCCACATCAAAACCGGCCATGTGGCAGTACGCGCTAGGCATTTCCCCGGGAAAAAAAAGGATACTGCCTCAGCATTTGCTACACCATAACGATGGATCATGGTGCAGCGCTGATATTCTGGCAGCACCAATCTATCATTGTAAATATTAATTAAATATTTATTTGAACATATGTGTATATACTTCTAGATTCAACCCGGGACTTCGTCCGCGTTGACTGTGGACAGGAACCTTCCGTTTTGCGGGATAAAATCCTATATGTTAATCCAGGTAATAAACTATTTCTGTGCCAAATTTCATCCCAATCCATTCAACCGTTTTTGCCTGATTGAGCAACAAATATCGAAACATCTAAACACATAACACATTTATAATATTAGTAGGACTATAATATAAAGTAGAAAATTTAATAAATCTTTCAAGTCTATGTGGATAACATGCCTAAACCACACACGGAGAGGCAGAGAGAGGTATTAAACGATTTACTCAAATCTATCAGGATTACATTCGGTATTAGTTTTTATTACAGTGAACTTCCTAAAACTTTTACCCTGACATTTTGACAAAAATATCTTTTTCTAAAGTGCCATTTGGACTGGAAACTTTAGGAGCACGTAAGCGTTTGCATATAACCGACTTCAAAACGGAGGAGGTTTTATGTTCGTCTGTATGTTTGCTTTTATGTTCGCCGATATTTTCGTCAATTTTGGACCGATCTTGATGGTTTCTTTTTGCGTTGGGTTCAGTATACTTCCAAGGTGGTCCCATTTTAATTTCATAGTTTATTGGACTTTGGACTTTGAAGATACAACAGGAAACTCCTTAACGACAAACAATACGAATGTGTAAATTGAGTTATTATGGGTTGGTACCAAATAACCGGCTGCATTGAACGACTGGCTCCGACTTCAAATATTATTTTTATTTCTTTGTAGTTAGCTGAGGTACCTTAGTTTTGCGGTATTTGAAAGCACACACACACATACACGCACGCCTCTATCCCACTGAGGTAGGCAGAGACTACAGTTTGCCACATACTACGATTCTGAAACACCCCTTTCGCTTCATCTACGTTCATACACCTCTTTATACATTTCCGTCGATTAAGAGTGCTACGCACTTAACCCTTTTCCAAGCGACTATTAATTTGGTCGTGATAAATTTTCCTTGGGCGACCTCTTCCGACGCTATTTGAGTCAGTTTACATTTTTTTTAAATGTATTTATTATTTATTCTGTTTATGTTCATGAGTTGGCATGCCCATTTTCTTGCTGACTGCAACGGTTCACACTCTTGCGTTGCTCATTTTCTTGTCCATATCCCTGCAATTTGTCGCGGCATTTCCGCAATTTCCCAAATTTCATGTTCAATTTTCTATTCACTGAGCCAACGATCAGAGAGATTAGCTTGAAAATATTATCGTAACCGTGTTCCTAACGAGTAAGTGTGCTATCACGTTTATGTTTAATGATGACATTGTGGAGTATGCCGTTAAGAAGACTATGTACTCTCTGAGGGTCAAGAAGCTGAACTCGCAAAAGCATATGGCATTTTATACGTTTGTGGTGCGAGTTTTCACTGTCAAGCTGGAGACCTTCATGAGCGAGGAGTTCTGGCCGTAGGGTGTCGTCTTCAAGAGATTTCGTGGGAGACTGAGAGATACCCCTGCACAGCGCAACATGTCGCCGAAATTACATGTTGCTTAGGTTATAAGTTTAATAAATCATATGTATGTTAATCTGTAAGGTATATATTATATGGGCCTGTAAGTTGTACAATTTCTGATGCCTGAAATAGATGAATTATGATTAATTATTAAAAATTATTAATTAATTAAGACATACAAAAGGAAACTTAAAACATAGTCCAGACTCTCTGAATAAGTCAAGTATAATGATAGCCTATTTATGAAAATTGTATCTCATTATTAAAGAACTTAATGTTTTTAGGAGAATAAATTCTTTAAACCCATTGTAGTATAATTCGAAAGTAACTCTGTCTGTCTGTCTATCTGTCTGTTAAATTTTTACGCCTAAACCGCTAAACAGATTTTGATGAAATTCGGCAAGGATATAAATTTCATTCACGGGAAGGACATAGGCTACTGTTGTCTCACAAAAAAAACGTAAGGGTGTGAAATACACGCCTGAAAATAACGCAAACGAAGTTGCGGGTACAGCTAGTAAACACCGGCACGCCTATATGGAGAATAGAGCAGGTGGCAAAGGTGTACTGAGTACACCTACTTTTTGCCGACGATGATTGGTCCCACGTAATAGGCGGCGAGCCTTTTGCCATATACGGGCACAATTTCAGACTCCGGATTCATACTGGAAATTTATCGTTAGAATATCTATATTTGTCTGATCTAGGATTTGAAACTAAGACCTCGTGATCACAAGGCGATGCGCTTTGCCATAAGACCAACGAGGCAGTCGTAAATCTAGTATTTAGTAAATTGTAGAAATACAAGGATGGCATATCAACTCGCTATCGTCAATCTGTCAGTCTTTTCGCGCTAAGTTCTCTGAAAGTGAACCGTACGTAGAAAGGCAGTAAGTCTGGCCTCCCATCCATTAAGAGGCAGTTACAATATAAAGTATTGTCCGAATGCATGGAGGCGGGTAGTATGGTACAGTCAATATCTCACCTGCCGCGCCGTGGTACCTATCTCACGCCTGGTGGAACAGGGAAACCTGTGGAGCATCATTGCACTTTTAAGATTTTTACTCATCTATCTATCAATCATTTGCAGTAAGCTCACCATCAACTATTCATTACATAAAGCGTTTATCATTATCATTTCATTATTTCAATATAAAATTCTTATAATTCACAGAACGTCTAATGACTTTTTAAAAGCAACCTTTCTAGATAACAAGTACGTTGAAAGAAGCAACAAATAAGTTAATAATGGTTATATTTTTTTTTGTTTGTTCCGTACACCAAGAAGGGTTTTAACAGGTTCTTATTTTACAGAGCCTTCCCTCGTCTCGTCTTTCATCTCATACGTGCTCGCCGGTTACGGAAATATCACTTATCCATCAGAAAGTCTTCCCCGTGCTTACGTTCATCTACTTTCGCAAACATAATAATCTGCCAATAATGTCTCACTATTGAGCAAAGGCCTCTAAATTGAGGTGAGAGGGACTACTTATTTCGGACAACTCTCCTCACTTTGAACAAAAGACATATTCTACCTTGCAATCCTATAATTGATTGGTCGAGACAGGTTTGTGGAAGCAACTTTAAACCGCACTTGGTTTAATAACTATCCACCATATGAAGTGAATCTGAGTAAAAATCCACAAAGGACTACTCCACACATTTCGCTGTGCCACCAGTAGCCACGCACGGGACACCAATAAAATGGACATTAGTTTGTACCTAGCCAACCGGCTGACTAGTTGCTACGTAGATTTATTTTAACTACACAATGTGGCCTCCACACCCATCTCAGACCGACCGAGCCGAACGCTGCTTAAGCTTGGTGATCGCTAAGAATTTCGTGAACTTCATCATCATCACCCGAAAGACGTCCACGGCAAGACAAAGATCTCTCACAAATAATACCACGACGACCGGTATTGGCCTGTATGCATCCACCTTTAAATGTTTAGCCATATAGCCGACGCAGCGCAACGGCAGCGCGACGATGGCGCGACCTGGGAGGTTATAATGTACTGAAATGTTTGGGAGACGCCACACAGCGCAGTCCCGCTCAGCGCGACGGCAAACGTCAAAACCGAACGCAGCCGAGCGCTCCCGTCGCGCTCCGTGAGCTATTTGACCTATCTTACTTGCGTGAACTTAGACTAAGTTAATAGTGAAAACATTTAAAAAAAAAGCTGTTATGCGGCCAGCTAATGGTGCCATTTGAAACGGCCCATTTAAATCGTAACAAAATTTTGGATCTATGTTATTGGCAACTGAGAAGTTCCTTTATCTGGAGCCAATACTGGGTGCAGAATCAGGTCATGCTTACTATAAAAACTTTTTTTAAAAAGGGGAACCGACTTCAGAATGTAAAAAATAAATATTTGAAGTTGGTGCCGGTCGGTGCAGTTGGTTTCATGGCACCGACTTAAAATTTATTTTTCTTACAATATTAAGTGATGAGTGAATTAATTATTAATATTTATTCACCTATATTATATTTGTCTAATTTAGTTTTACAGTACCTATAATATTGATATAAAACTCATAATAACTGAATTTCCACATTCATGCTGTTTGCCAAAAAGGAGTCTCTGGTATTGGACATTGGGCTTTGAAGATACACCAAGTATCTTCAAAGCCCAATGTCCAATACCAATGAAACTAAAATTGGCCAACCTTGAAACTCATTGATATCAGCGCAAAAAGAATAATCAAAATCGGTCCACAACTGATGGAAATATCGGTGAACAAAAATAATAAAAAAAACTAACTTGTATTTTAACTCCGTAGATTAATAATCGGTTTCAATATTCAACTTAAGGATACATTTGCTTTCTGTCAGAAGAATTTTGACAGATTTTCCATACAAAATATGTCAAAACTTTATCCGTAGTGGGCAAATCTATCCTTATACCGGACACAATTCCAGACTTCGGATTGATACTGGTGAATTTTTCGATAGAAAAACTCACCAACCACGCCGACATATCGGCGTGGTTATTATCTGTGGCAAATAGTGGCTTAACGTGGTTGCGGGATCAATTGATCTGTTTACGTGATCGCTGAGCGAATTCACGAAAGCCTCATATTTGGTATTATCTTAGAAGATTGTATTAGGTTGTATGTAGATATTGTATTAGTATTTAGTGACTGTGCTACGCTATTGCGTTAGGTTATTACCTGTAATAATTGTGTATTGTTGAGAATAAAATAAATAAATAGTTCGCGGGTCGTCCGCTAGTCAGCGCTACGGCCGCGTGCTGACGGAACGCGAGAGTCAACGGGATATTGAATTAGGAAGATGGGCAGAACATGGAGAACGATGCGATGATGACGTGTCAAAATGGTCGTCCTGCCCTTTTGATAGTTCAATGGTTGATATTGTATTTCATGTGGATAAGTTATGTGATTAAATAACTGATGGGCAATCATTGTGTTTAGCTGTTTGGAAACCTAACCCCGCCTATGTCTGAGTCTGAAGATTGAGCTCTTGTGCTAGTTAGTTTGGCCATCTGATGACATATATTTGTCTGACCTTGTATTCGGACCTAGGATATTTTGATCGCAAAGCACCTTAGTCGCTAATATACTAACGAGGCAGTCTTAGAAAATAACTGCAATAATACCCGAAGAAAAGAGTTATTTCATACACCCATTTAGCGGCATTCTCTTTATATATAATATACAATACATGGCTTAAAGACAATAGGAAATTTAAAACCAATTTGAAAACACTCCTCCCCTGAACTAGATGTTTTACACTCATCCTTGTTTTCTCAATAATACGACGATTTCCTAGGGACACAATATAGACTGTACGCTTTGTATTGGTTATAACAACTAGTGATGGGATACGAAGTAGGTCCGATATCGATAACATTTTAGGTTGGTCCGATATCATTATCATCATAGCCTATACCACACCCCAAAGGGTTTGCCGTACTCGCCACGCTTGACATGGAGGTTGGCGAGTGCAGTTTGTTGGTATTAGAAGTTTTTAGGAGAACGCTGCTGCCCATTCCCTAGTTTTCCCTTAGTCGCCTTGGGATGGGATGAGACGGGTTGGTCCTACTATAAACCGGGAAACGGCAGTCAGAAAGTTGTCTGATATACTTTCCATTAATAAATCAATCAGCCTATATTATCTCATAACTGGGAAAAGACATTTTTCGCAAATCAAAGTGAGAGAATACGTTACAATCCACTATGAAGATTCAGTGCGGAATGGTGGAGGCAGGTTTGTAGCCACGTACTGACTCAACTTAGCCGCCTAAGAGGCTTTCAATTTGGCTTAACGATTAGTACATGAGGTAATAACCTGGACCAGCAGCTTAAATTGACTTTCAAAGAGCGGAGACTCTCGAATATGTATGTGCTACGAACCGTCACCCATTTCCATCTGACGCTGTTTAACCTTGGTGACTGATAAAAATACAGCGGTCTCGCAGGGTTACAGTTGACTCATTCCTGTACCCCATGGCGACAGCTTAAGCCGAGGCCGCTACTTCTTGAGGCGCCCTAGAGCTGGTTGCTCCCTTGTTCTTTCGGCTGAAGCGTAATTGTTCTATGCTCGCCCTCTTGACTCGGCCAACAGCGTAGTTACGAGCGAGCGTGTATGAGACGAACTATGAGAGCGGAGGAAGCCAGAGAAATCTGTAAGGAAAGAATCTGTAGGAACTCTGTACTTTCTGCCTACCTAGGAAGGGATTTTGGTACAGATTGTAGGTAGATAAACAATATTATCGATATTGCCATGCCCCATCACTAGACAGATCCCGGGGGCACTAGATACAGGATTATAAAGGAAAAGCTTGCAACAATAAACAACAGTGGTTGACGTTTAAACATGGCGACACAACGGGTGATAGTTTTAAAATACTATTGCATTATCGTAGAGTGTAACTTACCATTTTCTTCGGGTGGAGTTGTATAAAGAAACTGCGAATACGACAGATAGAAGTCTTGAACTCTCATTTACGTAGTCTTACTGTTTCACATTTATTACATACTATGTATGCAATACATAGGCCTCAGTATATTTTCAATCGCTCTAATATTTGCTGAAAGAAAACACAATGTTAAGTAAAGCTCGCCTTTGTAAACGTTCATTTTTCAGATTGTTATTTTTCGATATCTGTGAACAATAAAGGATTAAACATTTGCTTTAAGTAAATACTTAAATCTATCTAGTTTGTTTTGTGTTGTTCTCCCATAACCCTAAGAACGCAATGGACACAAAAAGTACAGTAAAACTAATTTTAGTTATAGTTTCTTGCCGTTATTCTCCATAGGAATGACATTCTGAACAAGTGGTAGTCTTCAGTAATCACTAGTGTTCTTTCTTGAGTATTCATAAGTACATTTTGGTCTACATGAATAAAAAACTTTTGATTTTGAAATAAATAAACATAATTTAGGTCGAGATATTATATACGACATGCGTATCCTATTATTTGAAAATCACTGTTTATGGAATGACAAGCATTTATTTTCATTTTGATAACCTTTTAATCTTGTTATAGACATACTCTGTGCCTTTAATGATTGCTCGAGAGTGTGGAGTTGTGAAGCGATGACAGATGATATCTGTCAGGTGACGAATCACCGATGACAGATAGTCGATGTAAGATGGCGGATGGCGCTGCGTTGTTCTTCGATTGACAATGGGGCTGGTGGACCTTTCGCGGAACAGCTAACCTCACTCTATTCCATGTGGCAATATTAATCTCCAACTATTGTGCGCATACTCGCATATCAAGGACGATCAGTGTACCGGACGAGCCTCCAGTGCTATTTCAAGATTTCTTTTATGTTCAGCCACCATCGGACGGCTATGAAAATAAAGATAAGCCACCTTTCACCGTTACCGGCATTGAAACGGCCACCCAGAAAACCCAAGCGCCGATATACATATAATATAAAACGGTGTATAAAAGATCGAGGCGCATGTAGCGCTGTACTGCCATGGTGTTATCACAAAGGTTAAGAAGTATTCGGTCAGTCAGTCAGAGATGGGTAGCAGTTCATAGCATTTATATTTTAGAAACATTTCCGTGCTTCGGAAGACATGTTAACCACTACATGTGGTCGACGTTAAGCTAAGATGGAAGCCTTATGAATAGCTTGATAATGTCTGACAGCGTTGGCTATAAAACTGTCTCTACAGAGCAGAGCAGATTGCTCTGGGTCGGAGTGGTGGAGTACGTCCCATTCTCTCTCACTACGATTTGTAAGAGAACAGATGGGACAGCATAAAATCCGATTAATGGGATTATATTCAAACATGTTTCCGTCATTCAAGAATATTATTTAAGAAGTCATTCAAAAACTTGTAAGGTTCTTGATACAGTGAGAAGAGACGAACAGAAGGTGCGAGTCGGGATATAAGCAAGGGACTTTATTATTATAAGTCACGCGTTTAGCCATCTTAGCTTTATTTGTTTCTAAATACGTAGCTCCGCACTAGAAATAATTCTTTTATTCTGGGTGCCTTTACAAACATGAAAAACATATACACAACACCCACACCGAAACAAATATTTATCACATACAGACTTGTCCCACGCGGAGAACGAACTCGCGACTACCCGATTCAGAGGGCGGCTTTACCACTGGATAAAGCCGTCCGCCAAATTATGGTGTTACAACAACTGCCCCGTGGAAGTCTAAGTAAAATAGGCATCGCTTTGTGATCACGAGGTCCTGGGTTCAAATTTTAGGTCGGACAAATGTGTTTTTCAAACGAAAATTTCGCAGTATGAGTCAGCGCTCGTAGCGCTGTGCGACCGCGGTGTTCTTACCGATCACTAAGGTTAAGCAGCGTTCGACTCGGTCGGCCTGAGATGCGTGACCGTTTGTGGCATTTTCATATTCGAGCGTCTCCGTGCTTCGGAAGGCACGTTAAGCCGTTGGTCCCGGTTACCACTCAATGTGGTAGTCGTTAAGCCGAGTTGGTAGCCTTATAGGCGGCTTCATAAGTTCCAACAGCAGGTGGCCACAAACCTGCCTCCACCAATCCGCACTGGGTCCGCGTGGTGGAGTTTGACCTATTCTCTCTCACCTCGATTTGTGCGAGAAGGCCTGTGCCCAGTATAGGCTGATATTATATGAGTCAGGAGTCTGGAATTGTACCCGGTATATGGCAATAGGTTCTACTCCTATTACGTGGGACCTGAAAATGGTGGAAAATGTGGGCGTGATGGTGTTTATTTTATTTGTTTTACTATTAACTAGTTATTTAACGTCCTAATTATTATTTTCAACATCATTGTTCAATTTCTAGCTTCAGAATTTTAAAACAGAATAAGAATTTAAAAAACCGGAAGAAATAGTACTCATTGTGTCCCTAACTTTAATAATTTGAACTCCACATTTGAAGCGGTGAAGTTGATTCTTTAACAAGCACAGCCGACAGTGCAGGTTCGTTCCCGGCCCGAGTGGGCTTCTATTGAAACATCTTATTAACTTGAGGGTTTATATTGTATTAATTAACTCTGAAACTAATTTTAAAGGGGAGTTTTAAAATAATGATACAATTGACATAAGATATATAATTTAACTTCGAAGAATAGTGACGTACATTTACTCCAAAGGATTTTGGGCCAAGAAATCAGATTACTTCTGCAAAAGAAAAATATAAAAAAATAAACACCCTTACGCGTTTATTTCCCAAACGAGGGTGGCAGAAATGTACTGAGTACCCCACTTTTCTCCGTCGATGTTTGATATACCGGGCATAATTCCAGTCTCCAAATTGATACTGGGATTTCTTCGATAGAAAAATTACCCTAGGATTTGAATCTAGGAAGCGGATTTTAAAAATACATTATTACCTAATCTACCTTTAAATTACATGACTTGAAATTTATAGAACGTGTCTGCAACTTATCCTAAATTATAGAATATATCTTGATTTGAGTGTTTCAAACATGTCTGCCCATCCCTTTCCGGATAATGGTCGTGATTATATCTGGTATATTACAGTAGAGTCGAGACAGATGACAGTAATTTGTAAGTATCGATGGCCAGTGCTGCGTTCATATCGATTTACGGCGGTCATTAATCGATATCTCAGCATTGACATGTTTATGACATCGATTAGGCATCTAGCTTCACTATATCGCTGGGCAAATGTAATAATTGGCGATTATGATATCCTGGTTTCGAATTATATGTCGGACAAAGTTATCGAAGGCTTTTTCTGAAAATATTTTTTATAATATAAAAATATGTCTAAGAACCAGGTTTAATTCAGTCAGGTAATGGTGAATTTAAAACAGATAATCAGAATTTCGTGTCTATGCTGTTGGTCGTTAAAGACTTTGTTCACTTGGAGCCAATTCGGGTCACCTTACCAGGCTTATCATAAAAATGTATAATCATAAAAAATAAACCAATATGTTATATTTGACCTCCATAGGATAAGACGAAACGGGTCTAATTCAGTTTGCAATAATGAACATGCTTTGTAACTTACATAAAAGCTTGTAAAAACAAAAGCTTGAGAAAGATTGAACCCGAAAAAACTATGTTATTTAGTGTAGGGAGTTCCTATAGCCACCTTCCGGCTTCATCATCAGCATGAATATTACCCAGTTCAGGAGTTCTTGTCACGACAAATCTAAGGAGCCCAAACACGACGGGGTTATATTGTGTACTTGAGGAGTTCCTATGGACACCCTCCGACTTCATCATCAGACTCTTGACCCCACCTCGACCTGTAGTACTTAAAAGTCCAATGAGCCGAAACACAACGGGGTATTATTTTTAGGGGGTTGCTATGACTTTTTTCCGGCTCCATAGTGAGACTCTCAGAACTCTATTTCTCTTTACATCATCACGACAGATTCCTTGCGAGGTAGGCAAAGAGTACAGAGTTCCAATAGGTTCTCTTTGCATACCTTCCCAGCTCCTCAATAGCAGTCTGACTTTTGCAATATGCTTACCCTTATTGTATTACTATTTTCTATATCTATCTATATCATCACGCCAGATCCCATGCGGGGTAGGCAGAGAGCTGCCTACCCCGCAAGGGATCTGGCACAGATCTGGTACAGAGTTTCAACAGGTTCGTTTTTACATACCTATCTATATTACTATTGATATTCAATATCTGCAAAATATGGGTGTACATACGGCGTGACGGTGTTCGACTGGAAAGTTTCACATCTGAAGACTTTTGGGACCTTCCCATAGTTTTAGCAGTATTATTGTAGTTGAACATTTCGGTGAGGAAGACTCTTTATCAATGTAAATAAGTTGGGGTGGTCCCCTGGTAGTAGTTGTGGGCGATTACCACATCCTTTTTACCAAAACTACTTATTGCACCTCTTCGTAAAGCATCTCCGCATTAGGCGGAACACGACTGGGTCTCTTGGCGGCATGTCATTGCTGGGAGGGTGACCAGCCACGGCCGTAGCCTACAACCGATGGAGGTGCTGCACTACCCAGCGATCACGTGTTAGGAATCGAAAGTAAATTTTACGGACGCAAGCAGCTTCGGCCCCCGAATGTGCAGTGCATTGCATTTCATGGTGCAGATTAAAATAGTTTTGAGAAAGAAGTTGTGGTGGTCACAATAACACAACGTTTTTCGGAAAAACTGGTGCAGAAAACTTTAAAAAAAACCACTGATAGCCAACATTTTGACAGTATTAATAACGATTTTCAAGTTTCGAGATTACACCGAACATATTACAGGAGAGATACAATTATTCGTTCGTCCCCTAACTGAAAGTAACACTGTAGGAGGAAAAGAGATAGCTAAATGTGCCCGGCGATGTAGAAGAGCGAGATAGCCAGGCGTAGTTTCATATTGTCCTCATCTCAATATTGAGATTAAAAGTGACGCTTCGCTTGGTGCAAATTATTAGTCGTAGGGTTAGCAAAAATGGTGCAAAATCAAAACTTTTTTTTTCGTTTTATTTATTTATATTTACGCGAATATTTAGTATAAGAAGAATCATTATACTTAATTTACTACATAAAATAAATCACCAGAAATAAATAACACTTTAAATAGACTGCCTCGTTGGTCTAGTGGCAAAGTGCATCGCTTTGCGATCACGAAGTCTTGGATTTATGAGTCCTGAGTCTGGAATTGTGATCGGCGAAAAGTGGGTGGATTCAGTACACCTGTACAGGGTGTAACATAGTAAATGCAAGACCTGAAAGTAGTTTGTTCTAAATCGATAAATGAATTGATTCCAACTATTTTTAATATATATTAATTTTTTTTATTGTAAAATACTCCCTTAGTGCACTGTAATAAACTAAACTTATTCTTGATTCAAAACAATACGGAGATTCCAAATGTATTTCTAAAACGTATTTCTTAATTTGCACACATACACGTACAAGTTTCATTGTTAATTGGGGTAAAAAGCGTAAAAAAGGGGTCAAATATTTAAAAATTGGTTTGCGTATGGAATTTCTGAAGCAATTATCTAATCGGGGTGTCTGAGATCTTGCTGTATCTTGCTGATCTTGTTGTATATTTTATGAAAAGCGTTTCAGCACGAAAAAGATTATTGTACCATAGTTATAAAGACAAGTGGTAATTTTTACCTTACCACCGCCCATAAACGATATAACGACAAAGCAACAATTCAAAACGACAACGACTTTAGAAAAATAGAAAACAAATTGCTTCTTTAGGGAGGATACTAACGACACTTATTGAAGAAACACCGTCACGCCAATATTCCCCAAGTGGCCGTGGCAGAGGTGCTATATACATCCACTTTTTGCCACTTAGGACCTATGTGGCGTGCCTATTGAATTTTTTTCTTATTTCTAAACATTTTCCTTTCGAAATCACATTTTGTCCGACCTGGGATTCGCAACCAGGGCGTCGTGACCACTACGTGCATTATTATGGTTCATTATCATCATTGTCTCAGCCTATACTTGTCCACTGCTGAACATAGACCTCCCTAATCGCTTTCCAGCGTAGCCAGTCCGATGCCACCTGCATCCAACGATTTCCTGCAATTTTCCCAAGATCGTCGGTCCGTCTGGCAGGCGGCCGTCCCACGCTGCGCTTGCCAATACGTGGTCTCCACTCTAGAATCTTTCTGCCCCAACGCCCGTCCGACCTTTGTGCTATGTGTTTATTATGGTTAAAGAAACTCTTATTCTCATAAGAATAACATTCAATTACATGAGAATTTTACAATTGACACTGAGATTATTTATAGCAGGTTAATGTAACATAATAATGCATAAAATATAAAAATCTAACACGGTTATTCGCCACTATACCAACGAAGCAATCAAAATAGTACAAAAAAAATATGTTTTACTTTTTTGTAAACGGTACGTCGTCGGAGCTCACTTCACTGAAACGTAGCACTGCAGGCGACGTTTTTGCGCACCGTACCTCTGACACAGACACCTTTTTATGTAAAGACGAGTTGCGGATCTAGGAATATTGGAAACGATTAGTTTTGAGTCGTTCTGAAACCCTAGAAGAATAACGCCGCCCATGTTTCCTAGTTGCCATTCTATGTAAGGTATCGTAACTGCTTGGCGATATAAGGTAATATAAACAGAAGGAAGAAGAGTTAAAAAAAATGTGTTTAAAAATATATTCCTAAAAACAAGTTTATATAGCAAAAACACAACGGAGCTTGCTTTGTTGAAGAGTTAATATGGTCTCCTTCTATCTTCATCATCAGCCCCTGGACACCAACTGTCTCTGGGTGGGTAGTACAAACAACAAATCCAACGAGCCCAAACACGACGGGGTTATGTTGAGTAGTTTCATAGTTCCCTTGGCCACTTTCTGGCTCCATCATCAGACCCTGTACGCCATCTGAGTGTACAGTTCTAGTCAAGACAAATCCAACGAGCCCAAACACGGCAGGGTTATGTTGAGTTATTGGGATGTCCCGTTGGCCACCTTTAGGCTTCATCATCAGACCTTGGACATCATCTGGTTGTATAGTGTATATTATATATTGACAAGTAAATACCAATCTAACAAGCCTAAATACTAGGGGGAAATGTTGTATAGGCGACATGGTCGGCTTCATTATCAGAACAACTCCATGGTACCATATTATTGCATCGTCACCGAACTTATATACGTAAATTGAATTTCAGCTCAATCGAATATCCAAAAGTGCTTGAAAAATGCATCAAAAAATTCGAACCGGAAAGACAGACAGACAGACATACGAACAGTACAAGTTAAATGAATGCTTGTAAAAACTGTAATATGATATGGAATACATGGTATGGTATGGAATACATATCGTCACTCAAGGTTCCTTTAGCCAGACAGGTCTGTAAGGTTTTTTCATTGCAGACCTCTCTGGCTAAATGCTAAAGTATGATAAAATCGTTTTAATGTCGCTTAATATATTTTAAGTAGTGATAGCTTTAATGTCACAAAAAAATGTCACAAGAAACAATTACAAAATAGATATACAATGCGAAAGTGGAAGGATTTAGGTATCGGGGAATGCCTAGACTATCTCACCATGACTAAATAAACCGTGTCTTATCTGAAGGACAAATCAAGAGTCTCCATAACCGGCGAGCGTGAATAAGACGAACTATGAGAGTGGAGGAAGCTCTGGCTTCCTTTTTGAGTTATGTAAGGAAATAACCTGTTGGAACTCTGTACTCTTTGCCTATCCCGCAAGAGATTAGGCGTGATAATATAGAATAGATACTAAAGTTTCTTATGCTTCTTCTTCGTCTTCAACTACCTCTCCATTACTGGAGGTTCGCCGTCAGCTTTGCTTATGTGCTTCTTTCTTGAGCCATACGGAACAACTGCTCAACTCTGGCAATGCCGCTCCATTCCTATGCTTACTTGGAGAATATTTTTGGGACATCCAGATGTTTCTACATCCACCCTGCATTCCGATTCCGAGAATACATCTTTCTTTCCTCTCGTTTGAGAGCTTACTAGCTTAGAAAGTACTTTGCGTTATTTAATATTGTTTAATGAATATTTCCGCTCCAGTAGGACAGACAGCCGTAAGCAATAATGCAATATTCTGAATAACATTGTTAAGCAAAGGAGTTACTTACTAATTGGGTAATATTAAATTGTATCAGACATGATGTTATGAAGATATTTATTCTTTAATAGTATTAAGACTATCTAGATGGTTTAGTGGTATATTGTATCAGTAGCGGTCGCGAGGTATCTATTATTTTCCTATTATTTTCAAATCCTTGGTCGAATCAGTGTGTGTGTGTGAGTGATGTACGCTGTTGGCCGCGAGGCCTTTACAGTTTCGCCGGACTTAAGGGCGAGCGTGCAACCACTACGCTCGAGCCAGAAGAGGAAGGGGCGACATACTCGAGGGCGCCTTGAAGAGGCGCCCTCGGTTGGGACAGTCGCTGTGGGGGGACGGGGTGCACTACTATGTGCCCCGGTCAACTGCCGGCTATGGGAGGGGATCTACGACAACGTCGTCGTCGCCCGTATTCTGAGCGGAAAGAAGGGATGACAAAGCATCGGGGGGGGGGGGTCGGTGAGAACATATCGCGGCCGGCGGTGGCGGCAGGTGTCGGGGGGGGTTCGTAGTCGGCGGCGGCTACGATTAACGGATTCGCATGGGTACATGCGTTCGCGTAGTGTCGTATTGTCGCCTTTAATATAGGCTCGAATAGGTTCGAGTACTATATCGGAGTGAAGATCGACATTCCGTACGAACCAGGGGGCCCTCTACCACCTTTTCAGAATGTCATTTTTATTCGCGTAAACCGTTGTGGTATTTATGAATCGTCAAAAAAGTAACAAAGACTATCTACTATCCCTGCGAAAAGCCATATTTTTCCCGAAAACACGGAAACAAGTATTTGTGGATCACACCAAGATTTGCCTCGTGCGGGACTCGAACGCCGCGATTACTCCATCCAGTCAGCAGAGCGGTTTAAGCTCTTAACTACGTGAGCAAGCCGTTTTATTCATGTAAACCATTATAGTATATAAGTGGAAGGATGTAGGTACCGGAGAAGACCTAGACTATCTTACCATGACCAAATAGACCGGGTTTTATCTAAAGGACAAGTCAGGAGTATGTAAGGAAAGAGCCTGTTGGAACTCTGTACTCTCTGCCTACCCCGTAAGGGATCTGGCGTGATGATATAGATTGAAAAATAAACCATTATAGTTTTTACGAATCGTCAAAAATGTAACGAAGACTCTACATCACTTCGGAATGTCATTGCTGTGCAGAAGAAGGGCTAGAAACTCTATGGTTCATCATTATCTCAGCCTACACTTTTCCACTACTGAACACTCTATGGTTACTCTTTTAAACTACATTATTCTGTAGGGTATGGGAGCATAATGTAAGCTGGTCTAAGTTTAATCAACCAAATTATACAATACTAGCTGTGCACCGCGGTTTAGTCCGCCGTTTACCATGAAGTTAATACGATCGCAATGCATCACCCACCCGCGCTATTACTTCGTTTTCGCGTTCTTTATGTCATTTTTTATTTGCTGGGCTCCTAACGGTCGTAGCGTGATGTTAAAGCCTATAATCTTCCTCAAGAATTCGGCTATCAAATGCAAAAAGATTTTTTCAAATCCGACTAGTAGTTCCAGAGATGAGCGCCTTTATCATCATTTCAGCCTATACTTGTCCACTGCTGAAAATAGGCCTCCGCAATAGCTCTCCAGCGCAATCGGTCCGATGCCACCATCATCCAACGACTTCCTGCGATAATCACAAGATCGTCGGTCCATCTGGCAGGCAGCCGTCCCACGCTGCGCTTGCCAATACGTGGTCGCGTTCAAACAAACAAAAACATAAACAAACTCTTTAGCTTTATTATATCAAAGTATAGATTATATATAACACAGCTCACTGAATTGCCCAACTTAAGTGGCAGTGGACTGAGCACATTGCTTGTAGGACTGACGGCCGTTGGGGCAGAAAAGTTTTCGAGTGGCGACCTCGTACCGGAAGACGTGGAGTGGGCAGTGCCCCCCACAAGGTGGAGCCTGGTGAAGGTCGCAGGTAAGAGCTGGATGATGATAATGATAGTTTATAATGATTAGGGTGTCATAGTAACTATCTAATTCAATTTTATTATGGGTACATATAATTTAACACCGCATTCGCAACAGCGTAGTAAGAAAGCGTTTAGGTATGATAGTATCGGTGTAAAGATGAGAAAGGTATGCTTTGTTGGTTAGGACATATAGAAAGAATGCCGGAAGAAAGAATGACAATGATGTAGCCGGGGAAGACCTAGACTATCTTACCATGACCAAATAGACCATGTGTTATGTCAAGGGCATGTCAAGAGTCTGCGTAACCGGCGAAAATGTATGAGACGAACGATGAGGGTGGAGGAAGTCAGGGAGGTCTGCACGGAAAGAACCTGTCGGAACTCTGTACTCTCTGCCTACCCCGCAAGGGATAAGGCGTGATATGCTACTATTTTAATACAGAGTACCTACAATTCATAAAATAAAAAAATGTTTCTCATTTCAGTTAATTACTTTTGAACGTGCACTGCCGTGGTTTTGTGTTTTTTGTTATAACAAGCTTTTATTTAACTTGCTTTGTTCGTACGAGTATGTCTGTCTTTCTGGTTTACGTTTTATAATATTTTTTTACGGTCCAAATTTTACAAACATTTGCTGGCATCAGATAGAGTTAAAAGGACATTGTCGAAAATTGACCCAGAATCAATGAACATTTGACCCATGCCATCATTATTTATCTATTTTATTAAAATAATGGCAAATATCCGTATCTAACGGACAATTTGCAATTTTAAACGAATATTTCAAAGTATTGAAAGTACTTATATCAAAGTCGCCGTCATCTTTACTGAACTGTCTACACACACAATATAACCTCATATAAATTAATGGCTACTGAATTATAACCTCAAAATCGAATATTTTTTTGTGGAATATTACGATACGCTTGTTCGTTTAATAATAAATACCATAAGAGAATTTATTGGTGATTTTAAATCATACAAGTTTTTCATTGCTGTTGGTTCTGGGGCAAATCATGTATGGGCGCAGAACAATGTGTGCCTACCGAATTGTTGAAGTGTCGTTACTATATTATTTCATAAAATCATTACAATTGCCCGTAACAATCTTAGTCATTCATAGGTATAGTGCGACAATGATATTTTGGCCCATGGATGACATAAACAAGGGGACGTTGGTGTGAAATTAGGGTTATCATCATCATCATCATTTCAGCCTATACTTGTCCACTGCAGAACATAGGCCTCCCCAATCGCTTTCCAGCGTAACCGGTCCGATGCCACCTGCATCCAACGATTTCCTGCGATTTTCACAAGATCGTCGGTCCATCTGGCAGGCGGTCGTCCTACGCTGCGCTTGCCAATACGTGGTCTCCACTCTAGAATCTTTCTGCCCCAACGCCCGTCCGATCTTCGCGCTATGTGGCCAGCCCATTGCCACTTCAGCATGCTAATCCTGAGGGCTATGTCGGTGACCTTGGTTCTTCTACGAATCTCCTCATTCCTGATTCGATCACGTAGAGAAACGCCGAGCATAGCTCTTTCCATAGCTCGCTGAGCAACTCTGAGCTTTTTTATGAGACCTATTGTAAGAGACCACGTCTCTGATCCATATGTCATCACTGGTAACACACATTGACTAAAAACTTTAGTCTTTAGGCACTGAGGTATTTTGGATGAGAAGATGTTGCGCAGTTTCCCGAACGCTGCCCAGCCGAGTTGGATTCGTCGATTGACCTCTCTCTCAAAGTTGGACCTACCTAACCGGACTGCCTGTCCCAGGTAAATGTATTCGTCGACAACTTCAAGAGTAGAGTTCCCAACGGTGAGTGCGGTGGGTACGACATGGACATTAAACATTATTTTTGTTTTGTCCATATTCATTTTAAGACCCACTTGTTGGGATACTCTATTGAGGTCACCGAGCATTCGTCCTAGATCTTCCAGCGACTCCGCCATGACCACAATGTCGTCGGCAAATCGAAGGTGAGTGATGTATTCGCCATTGATGTTGATGCCAAGTCCTTGCCATTCCAAGAGCTTGAAGGCGTCCTCTAAGGTGGCCGTAAACAGTTTCGGAGAAATGACGTCTCCCTGTCTTACTCCTCTTTTTATGGGGATCACCTTCGTGCACTGCCCCTGTACTCGGACTGACATAGTGGCGTTATTATACAAGCACTTCAACACTTCGATGTACCTATAGTCAATGCGGCATCGCTGGAGAGATCTAAGAACCGCCCAAGTCTCGATCGAATCGAAGGCTTTCTCATAGTCCACAAACGCCAAGCATAGTGGCCGATTATACTCCTCAGTCTTCTGTATAACCTGCCGCAGCGTATGTATGTGGTCTATGGTACTAAAACTTTTCCGGAAACCGGCTTGTTCGGGAGGCTGGAAGTCATCAAGCCTTCGTTCGAGACGATTCGTAATGACTCTCGAAAACAACTTATAAACATGGCTTAGCAGTGTGATGGGCCTATAGTTCTTCAATAAGGTGTTATCACCTTTTTTGAAAAACAGCACCACCACACCCCTGTTCCATGCTTCCGGCGTTTTCCCTTCAAGCAAGACGGAATTAAATAGCCTCTGAAGGACTTTAAGTACCGGCGATCCGCCCGCCTTCAGAAGTTCTGCAGTAATTCCGTCTTCACCCGGCGCTTTGTTGTTTTTTAGTTGTTTGAGAGCCATCCTAATTTCGCACAGGCTGATGTCCGGGATATCTTCAGTGCAGTGTCGGGTTAGCTTGGCTCTTGGGTCTTTTACAAAGTCAACAACAGGTTTAGCTACTGAGGTATATAACTGTCCATAGAACCTCTCTATCTCCCTGAGCACCTCTGACCTATTTGACGTTACGTTTCCGTCCTCCGTCTTCAGCTTCGTCAACTGGCTCTGCCCAATAGACGCGTCTCTTGCGAACACTTTAGAGCCCGTGTTCTGCTCTATGGTCTCCTCAATACGCCTTGCATTGAAGGACCGTAAGTCGTGTCGCAAGGACTTCAATATCTGTCCATTAAGCTGCCTATAGGACTTAGCATCATCGGAGGTTTGGAGCGTCATGGAACGTCGCTCAGCCATGAGGTTTCGGGTGTAGTCAGATAGTTTTTAAGGCCTAGTTTTACGGTGGGTCTTAAAATACTTGGACCCGACCGTATGGACAGTCTCTACCAGCCTGTTGTTGATTTCGTCCACTGATGCGCTGCTGTCTAGCAATTCGAAGCGGTTTGACAATTCGAGTTGAAAGTTCTCGGGGTTTTGGATATATGCATGAGTAGGTCGGAGCGTAGACTTCATCAGACGCGATCTTTCCATTTTGACATTAATATTTAATGTGCCTCTGACCATTCGGTGATCACTGCCGGTTTTTACCCTATGAATCACGGAGACATCATTAAATATTTGTCGCTTGGTGCTCATGATGAAGTCTATCTCATTTTTTGTGGAACCATCAGGGCTCATCCAGGTCCATTTCCTATGAGGCGGCTTCTGGAAGAAAGAGTTCATCATAAAGAGTCCCTCTTGCTCCAGAAATTCGGCCAGCCTCTGACCCCTGGGGTTGCGCTGCCCATATCCAAATTGCCCCACTCTCAACTCATCATCGCCCCGTTTGCCCAGCCGCGCATTGAAGTCACCCATAACCACTGTAAAGTGTGTTTTGGAAGTATGTATGGCTCTACTAATGTCCTCATACATAACTTCGACGTCATCATCTGAGTATGCCGAGGTCGGTGCGTAGACCTGTATGACCTTCAGCGAATATCTTTTGGATATTCTGAGTATCAGGTACGCTACCCTGCTCGACACACTAGTAATGGACACAACGTTGTTTATGAGTGACTTGTGGACGATAAATCCGACACCACCTTGGGACTGCTGTTCGCCCTCCCGGTAGTAAAACAAGTTGCCGGATTTTAAGGTTATCGTGTCCTCGCCCTCTCTTCGGACCTCCGATAAACCAACAATACTCCACCGCAACTTGTTTAACTCTTCTTCCAGCTCAACTAGCTTCTCATCTGTCCTCAATGTGCGTGCGTTGTATGTCACCAGGGCCAATTTTCGTAGTTGGTGGTAGCCGAATCTCTGCCGGCAGAGATTCTTAGCACCCCTTGTCCTGTCGTTACCATGGCTGCTACCGTGGCCAGGACGAACAGGACCGCCGGGGACTAGGGGCCTGGTTTTCCTACTTTCTTCCATAATTGGGGGTGTTTGCCATACTCGCCACGCTTGGCAGGCGGGTTGGCGAGCGCAGTTATTGGTCGTCGAAGTGTTAAGGGAACGCTGCTGCCCATTCCATTAGGGTTATAGTTTAGTAAAATTTTCCTACTTCCAGGGAAATATTTCAAAGGGTGGGACCGCACGGTTACTAATTTAAAAAAAAAAAAAACACCTTCACGCCTATATTCCCCAGAGGGGGTGGCAGGGGTGCACTGAGTATACCCACGTTTCGCCGACGATGTTAGGTCCCATGTAATAGGGGGCGAGCCTATTGCCATATATCGGGCACAATTCCAGACTCCGGACTCATACTGGGAATTTTTCTTTAGAAAAACTACATTTGTCCGACCTAGGATTATTTAAAAAATAACTTAAAAATAAGAGCTTAAGCCGCTCCGCCCACTGACTGGGGTAAATGATCGCGGGTTCGATCCTCACACGGGAAAAATTGTGTGATCCACAATTATTGGTTTCGGTCTGTGCATTTGTGTATGTCAATTTTTATGATTGCTACTGCACCCACCCCGTTTAAAAAAAAATATGTACGATAAGCCGTTGGATCTGGTATGGTAACCACCATTTAATGTAGTACTCGAAATCCCACTATATTGATCGAGATCACTTTAGGGGCTCGTTTAGAAACTGGTGAAATAGGACAGCGTCGAGTTTGTGGTGGCCCTAAAAAGGGCCGTTGTGTAAGGTCCTGGGGACTATTAGGTACTATTGTGGTGAGAAGATTGGCCGGCTGGACTCTGTTACCGAGTGCCAGCCGTTACCACACGGGAAGGCTCTTCTCGTGCATCAATTCATGTGACAATCGTTAAGCCAAATTGTAAACCTTACAGGTTGGCTTGATATGTTCCAACAGCAGGTGGCCATAAACCTGGCCTCTTTCAAATCGAGGTGAGAGAGAATAGTTCCATACTCCACCACATGGATTCAGCACGGTGCGGTAGAGGCAGGTTTGTGGTCACCTGCTGCTGGAACTTATCAAGCCGCCTATAAGGCTCCCAATTTGTCTTAACGAGTACCACGTGAAGTGATAGCCTAGTGCATAGCGTGGTACACTACCACCAAGCAGTGATAGCTTGGGTTAGACCGTTGGACTGCAAAATCAGAGGTCTCGGATTCAAATCCAGGCACGCACCTGTCTCTTTGAAAGCATGTGCGTATTAAAATAGTAATAATCACTTGCTTCAACAGTGAAGGAAAACATCGTGACGAAACCTGCATGTCCTAAGAAGTTTCAGAAGGTGTGTGAAGTTCGCCAACCCGCACTGGGCCAGCGTGGTGGACTATGGCCTAAACCCTCTCAGTTTGAGAAGAGGCCCGTGCCCAACATTGGGACAGTTACTTAACAGGGCTTATATTATTATTATATATGTATGTTAGTCTGTAAGGTATATATCTTATGGGCTTGTAAGTTGAACAAAATATTATTGCCTGAATTAAATTACTTATTATTATTATTTAGTTCCATGTGGTGGAGTATGACCTGATCTCTGTCGTCTCGATTTGTGAGAGAAAGCCTTTGCCCAGCAGTGGGCAGTATAGGCTGATGTACATATACATAAGCATAATTAAATCAATACAGGCTAGAAACACACTGCATCTCGTCAATCGTGACTTGAGTTACGTCAGTCGGCATTGACGTAACATCACGTCACCCAGTCGGACGTGACGTTGTATATTTTTTGGTTTCAGCTCGGAAGCGATCGACACGAGTTTAATTGGCGGAGCCAGAACTATCGATCGAACGACTGTTGTAATGTGGATATAACTTTATTAATTTGATTTAAGGTAAATACTTTATGAAAAAAGAGAGCGCGGCGACTTAGACACCGTTGCGGATCGTGGCTGTGTAAAGCTGTGGAAGTATACGGTGGAAGCCTCTACTCATAAGTGAGATAGTTAAAAAAGTACATAATAGGGAATATGCGTGTATTTTTTTATATTTTTATACGATAGATTACATCAATATATAACTGCATAAAAAATTTAAGCGTTAAAAACAAAATGTAAAGGGCAAAAAAAAAATGTTGAAGATAGCAAACAGATAAGAGCATTTTAAACGCCCGCCATTTTGGCGCGCTTGGCGTGACGTCAAAGTCTAATAACAACCAATTAGTGAACAGCTGTAGCAGTATTTTATTCTGTAATTTATTTTTATTTTGTATTTTGCGACTATTATACAATGGAACAACACTGTGTTGTGCCTAGGTGTAAAAATTCAATAAGAAATGCACCCGATAGGTGTGGACATAAGGAGAATGTGGTGTAAAATCAGAAAAAGATACATGGTATCTCCATCAACTTGTTTATATTGCTGCGAAGATCACTTCAACGTAAGAATTAACTTAAATAATTTAAACTAAAATTTTGTCTTTGTGTAAATCGACAACAAAAAATAACACTAAAACTAACTCAATAGCAAACATCCAACAAATATGTACTTGTTGACATTTGTATTGTAGCCTTTGACGTCATATTCGATCTGACCAATAGCGTGGCGTTCCCGCTACTTTGAATTTCCCACTCATTTTTTGTACTTTCAATAATTATTTTCTTAATAAAAAAGTAATGTTATTAAAAAATATTGGTATAGACATTATTCTCATGCGATAAAGTTTGTAAAAAAAAATATTTGACCCTTATTTGAATTACACGCATATTCCCTATTATTGCAGAAGTAGTGTTATTAAAAAAAATAGTGCCTACTACTTACTTTCTGCGTGCGACATCGTCCCTGTTGACTTTAGACAGAAAATTAATATTATTCTAGGATAAAAAGTGTGCTATGTGTAAATTCGGGTAATAAACTGTGTTGAATTTCATCCAAGTCCGTTCAGTTGTTTTTGCGTAATTGAGTATAAAACATGCAAAATAACAAACATTCACGTTTATAATATTAGTAGAATAAAAGAATACGACAACATTGTCGTCATGGCGGTATCGCTGGAAGATCTAGGACGAATGTTTGGTGACCTCAACAGAGTATCCCAACAAGTGGGTCTTAAAATGAACATGGACAAAACGAAAATAATGTTTAATGTCCATGTCGTACCCACCGCACTCACCGTTGAGAACTCTACTCTTGAAGTTGTCGACGAATACTTACCTGACCTGAGACAGGCAGTCCGGTTAGGTAGGTGCAACTTTGAGAGAGAGTTCAATCGACGAATCCAACTCGGCTTGGCAGCGTTCGGGAAACTGCGCAACATCTTCTCATCCAAAATACTTCAGTGCCTCAATACTAAAGTTTTTAGTCAATGTGTGTTGCCAGTAATGGCATAAGGATCAGAAACGTGGTCTCTTACAACAGGTCTCATAAAAAAGCTCAGAGTTACTCAGCGAGCTATAGAAAGAGCTATGCTCCGCGTTTCCCTACGTGATCGAATCAGAAATGAGGAGATTCGTAGAAGAACCAAGGTCTCCGACATAGCCCTCAGGATTAGCAAGCTGAAGTGGCAAAGGGCGGGCCACATAGCACGAAGATCGGGCGGGTATTGGGGCAGAAATATTCTAGAGTGGAGACCACGTATTGGCAAGCGCAGCGTGGGACGACCGCCTGCTAGATGGACCGACGATCTTGTGAAAATCGCAGGAAGTCGTTGGATGCAGGTGGCATCGGACCGGTTACGCTGGAAAGCGATTGGGGAGGCCTATGTTCAGCAGTGGACAAGTATAGGCTGAGATAAAAAAAAAATATACCTAACTAGAGCTCTGCCCCAGCTTCGCACGGGTGATTACACATAAGCTCTTAAATCACATCGTTCATTCGTGTAAACCGTATGAAAATTCGTTCGGTAGTTATTGAGTTTATCGCGTTCAGACAGAGAGAAAGACGCGGCGGGGGGACTTCGTTTTATAATATGTAGTAATGGAATTAAATAACAACCTTTTCAAATATCTTCTTGTGTGGTTGCTGGTGTTAAAATGGCACCTCTTCTCGCATCGTCTTGCTTATATTTACCGAGAAGGGTGGCAGAGATGTACTGTATCCATATTATTGACGATGTTAAGTCACAATGTTATAGAAGACGAACCAGGACTCAGGAGCTCAGGATTTCTATCGGGAACCTTTTTATAGAAAAAATACTCTTTTTCTGACTTAGGATTGAAACTCAGGACCTCGTGATCGCAATTAAGTCTTTAAATAATATGTTTTCGTGTGATTGTTGGTAGCTTGAGGAAGGGATAATAATATAGCGCCTTTCTTTATTAATTCACTACAAGTGCTGGGCATTTTTGAATTGTAGGATTAATTAATTGAAATTCCAGTTGCAGTTAAATTAATCCCTCTAAGGTACACCGGAATAACAATGACATTATATAAACGCCTTAGTTCCTCCCGTCGCCATGCGTGTTGTTGAGTATTAGAAATGCCGAGAACTTAAAACTAAAGATAAGTCGCGACGAAATTCGAAATATTTTTGTTACAAATTATTTTTTTCACAATTCATTAATGCCCATCTGTGACCACTACACATGTACTTTTCAAACAGGTCGACAGAGTTGTACAGTAAACATTCATTTAATGACAGTACTAATGTATTTTTCAGTTCTTTTTCTATCAAATTCTCGGAGCCAGGAATTGTTTCCGGTATAATGGCAATTGCCTCGCTGCTATTACATTGGGACCTTTTGATTGATGATTTATGGGTGTATAAAGTAACCTCTGCCACTCACACTTGGGGTATATAGACGGGACGGAGGTGATTTCTTTTATTTATTATTAAAAGATAAATATTATGTAGGTGACTGCCTCGTTGATCACGAGGTCCTGGGTTCAAATCCTAGGTCGGACAAGTGTAGTTTTTCTAACGAAGACTTCCCAGTACGAGTCCGGAGTCTGGAATTGTGCCCGGTTTATGGCAATAGGCTTGCTACCTATTACATGGGACCCAACATCGTCGGCGAAACGTGGGTGTACTCAGTACAAATCTGCCACCCCTGCTTGGGGAATATAAGCGTGACGGTGTGTTATTAATATGTAGGTATATAAATACTCGTCTTCGGTTTATGGCCACCTGATATTGAAACTTAGCAAGCCACCTATAAGGCTCCAACTGTCCATTAAGTGGTAACCGGGATTAACGGCCTAACGTGCCTTCCAAATTTTAAAAACAAAATGGATGTATTGTTAAAATAACAAACGTGGTTCAAAAGACCCACCGCCGACCGACCGAACCGAACGTAGCTTAACCTTAGTGATCAGTAAGAACACCGCCTTCGCACTGCGCTGCGAGCACCTCTCGCTACGAACGCATCTAAATTCAGAAATCAGGCTATAACTCTCACATATCTTCACTTATAATGCTCGAGACGAGATTCATTGCATTATTTACAACCGAGTGTGATCGAAGTCGATTTAGTGAGCCATGTAAGAGGTCATGATAGAAAATAATATTTTAATATTTGTATTTTATGATATTTTAATGTTAGGATTTATTTTAATGTCATCGAAAACGACCTCCGAGGAAAGACCATATTAAAATAACTGGACAAGTGCGAGTAGGACTTGCCTTCTGAGGGTTCCGTACCGGGTTCGGTTTCGGCCAGTTTGACGGACGATTTAGCGCAGTGGTTAAGAGCTTAACCCGTTCCGCCCACTGTGTCTAATAGTCGCGGGTTCGATTCCCGTACGAGACAAGTCTTTGTGTGATCCACAATTATTTATTTCGGTCTGGGTATTTGTTGGTGTGAATTCTCATGTTTGTAAATGCACCCACGACACAGGAATAAATCCTAGTGTGGGGCTACGTTTTTTAAGAAAAAGAAAAATTTTTAGCGCCAAATTATAGTATCGGTTTCGGCAGAAATCCAACCGAAACTAGGGCCGAAACCAAAACTACGTTCGTGAGCTTTCGGGTGGCCTTTGGGCGTGTGTTTACTTTGGGCGTGTGGCAGAAACGTTGTGGCAGGATTTGTCAAAGGGAAGATCTTCCAGCCAGACGGGTGGTGTGTCTGGCAGGGCCTGCCACTCTCCCCAAGAGTTGTTGTCGGGGGCTTTTATATATGTTACACGTCTCGCGCACTCTAATATCGCGATCTAGACATGTATGGCGAATCGTCAGCACCATCTATTGGTAGGTAGTCGCAACTATGTAGCGACAGGGGTCGCTACAGTCGCTATAGGCGAGTGTTGCAATGACTGACTATGGTCTAGGCATGTCAAATTAGGTTAATAAAATCTTTGAATTAATTCTAATCGATAGCACCTGCATCGATTTTCATGTTTGAGCCTGTTGGATTTGTCTTGATTAATACTATAGTTTTAGATATCTATGGGATCTGATAATGAACCTGTAAGGTGGCCCTAAAAACTTTTCAACTAAACACGATCAAATGAACTGTATATTATAAACGTGATCCATGCTATTCTTTCGTCCGCGCAATACGAATTGAAAATAATTTCCTGAAAACAATCGTCCATGGATCATTGTTGCAGTCGCTTGATTTTTGTTCTATTATTTGTGTATTGTATTTTTTGTATTACGTTTTTAAAATTTTAAAAACAAAATGGATGTATTGTGAAAATAACAAACGTGGTTCAAACGTGGATTTAAATGGTCTTCTAGATAACGCGGTATATTTGAGTCGTAACAATTTATCTATAACATCACGCCAGATCCCTTGCGGGGTAGGCAAAGAGTACAGAGTTCCAACACGTTCTTTCCTTACATACCTCTCTGGCTTCCTCAACTCTCATAGTTCGTCTCATACACCCTCGCCGGTTACGGAGACTCTTGACTTTTCCTTCAGATAAAACTCGGTTTATTTGGTCGTGGTAAGATAGTCTAGGTCTTCCCCGGTACCTGCATCCTTCTACTTTCACATTGTATATCTGTTTTGTCATTCTTTCCTCTGGCATTCGTTCTATATGCCCGAACCAACGGAGCATGCCCTTTCTCTTCTTTACACCGATACTATCGTTCATACCCACTCGCTTTCTTACTACGCTGTTGCTAATGCGGTCGGTCAGCTTCACTCCGCACATTTTCCGCAGAGCTCGCATTTCTAACGCATTTATCCTACTTTCATTCTCCTTCTTACATACCCAGCTCTCGCTACCAAATAACAACGTTGGGACAAGAACTCCGTTATGTATGGCCAGCTGCGCCTTATGGCTTAAGTGCCGGCTCCCAAGTAGCTTTCCCATCGCACCATTCACTCTGTTCCCTGCACTCACTCTTCTCTGATATAGCAGCGCTGATATAGCAGCGGTGTATTTCCCATCCTTACTGAAGGCGCATCCAACATATAGAAACTCATTCACTTGCTCCAGCACATTGTTACCAACCACAATCCTTGCATTCTTTCTGGTTTCTTTTCTTTCAAAAACCATAATCTTGGTAATAATAATCATATCGTAACAATACTATAGTTAAGTTGGTTTCAGAGGAATTTCTACCCGACTTCAGTAAAGTAAAGGGTTATTTTTGTAAGTCTATATATGTTTGTATTTACGTCCGTTTTCACCAAAGAGCCTGAACTACTCATCCAATTTAGATGTCATTATTTTTAAAATGTAGCCCCACACTTGGAACTATTCCTGTGTCGTGGGTGCGTTTACAACCATGAAATTCACATGCACAAACTACCAGACCAAAACAAATATATGTGGGTCACACAATGATTTTTCCCGTGCGGGAATTGAACCCGCGACTACTTGATCCAGTGGGCGGAGCGATTCAAGCTCTTAACCACAGGAACAAACCATCTATCAAGAATGAGGTGTCAATTGATTCTTTTTGCCAAATTTTATAAATATCTATAACATTATAATAATAGCCCCGTTAAGAAACTGTCCCACCGTTGGGCACGGGCCTCCTCTTAAACTGAGAGGGTCTAGGCCATAGTCCACCACGCTGGTCCAATGCGGGTTAGCGAACTTCACCCACCTTCGAGAAACTCTTAGGCACGCAGGTTTCCTCACGATGTTTTCCTTCACCGTTAAAGCTAGTGATAGTTAATTTTTAATACGCACATACTTTTGAAAAGATAGTGGTGCTGGACGTGCTTGGGTTTGAACCCGAGACCTCTGACTTTGCAGTCCAACGGTCTTACCACTAGGCTATCACTGCTGTACCTACTGCTGCCATATTTTATACGAATAAAATCAATATGACAGATGTTACATCCAAACAAAATGGGAGTCTTTTTTGCTGTCGTATCGACTGGAATGTCAAATGAAAGGGGAGAAAATTCAGAGTTCTTAAATATAGATGTAGTAGTGATAAAATCTATCTATCTATCTACATAATCACGCCAGATCCCTTGCGGGGTAGGCAGAGAGAACAGAGTTCCAACAGGTCCTTTACTTACATACCTATCTGGCTTCCTCTACTCTCATAGTTCGGCTCATACACGCTCGCCGGTTACGGAGATTCTTGACTTGTCCTTCAGATAAGACTCAGTCTATTTGCTCATGGTAAGATAGATATAAAATGAAAATAAAATAAATAAAAATAAAGAGAAAGAAAGAAAGAAAATAATTTATTCACTACCACAAATAAGGCACAGTGTTTAATTACAGTGTTTAATTACAGGTTATATTGATATGTTTGCTGCGGCAGTGAAAAGGCTACAACTCAGCATAGATGCCTCGCTTGAAACAGCTTGGCGCTGATTTTCTGTTGCACCCGTTATAATACGAGGTAGTAGGGTGAGAGACACAGTTTAAAAGTATATGGAGAAGATATAGATAATGTTGCTGCAAGTAAATAAACACAATATGGAGTTTGCTACACAAGATAATTATATATAACATAATTTAATTAAAAACAATATATCAATATAATTAATACAATATAATACTACAATGTATATCAGACCAGGAGTGAGGTAAGTAAAAACCAAATCAAGTCCAGGGCTAAAGAACAGCTTGTTTCGCTATCAGACATGTCTTATACAGAGATTTAAAAGTACTTTTAGACATCGGTTTCGTCAGTGGTGGCGGAAGATTATTCCAACATTTAGTAGCCTGATAGCGAAAGCTGCCCTCAAACGCTCTAGTTTTATGAAATGGAGTGGTAAGAATAAAACAATCAGCGCGCCTAGAATTGTACGATTTATGGAAGGTATACCACTCAAGTTTGTTGTATAAATATTTGGGTTTCTGCTTCCGTATAATATTACATAACAGTCCGGCAAAATGAAGATTTCTCCTGGATTCCATATTAAGTAAGCCAGCTTTGTTTAAGTAAGGTGTGATATGACTCCGCGGTGGCACTTTATAGCAAAATCTAATACACGCATTTTGTACCCTTTGAATTATACGCTTGCTACGCGAAAGAAGACACGGTCCTATAACTACGTCAGCATAATTTAATTTTGACAAGACTAATGATTCACACAATTGTAGTCTAATGTTTTCACTTAGTAAATGTCTGATTTTATATAATACTTTTAGCCGAAAAAAGCAACTCCTTACAACAGTTAGCACATGGTTCTCAAAACGCAATCTGTTGTCCATAAGCACTCCGAGATTTCTGGTCTCCACAACATACTCAACAGCAGTTCCATGTATAGAAACAGGAAGATCAAGCAATAATGCAGTTTCAATTTGTTTTTTTGATCCTAAAACCATATATTTGGACTTGTTTGGATTTAGTGATAGAGAGTTTTGGATGGACCAGTCTGCTATGCTGTCCAAGTCAGAATCAATTTTATTAATAACAGAAGTGACATCGTCTTTGGGATTGAAAGATAAGTAAATTTGTACGTCATCGGCATAAATATGAAATTTGGAATACTTAATATGTGCAATCATATCAGATGTATATAAAATAAAAAGGAGAGGGCCTAGGATTGAGCCCTGTGGGACACCTCTATATACGTCCCTGGGTGCAGAAAAAACGTAGGCACCATCACTTTTCTGCACTTTGACGCTTTGCGATCTACCACTTAAATAACTACTGAACCATTTTATAGTTGAATGATCAAAACCATAATATGCCATTTTTGAAAGGAGTAAAGGTATGCTTATGCAATCGAATGCGCGTGAGAAATCTAGTAGAACTAGTAATGTGCATTGACCAGTGTCTTGAGCTGCTAATATACTGTCGACAACGTCCAGAAGAGCCGTTGCAGTACCAACATTTTTCCTAAATCCCGATTGTACTGACGGTAAAATGTTATTATTCTCCAAGAAATTATACATTTGTAGGTACACGATTCTTTCAAAGACCTTTGAGAGGTAGGGCAAAATGCTTATCGGTCTTAGTTCTGTAAATTTAGTTGGATTTGCTACTTTGGGTACACGAGTGACGAGAGCTGTTTTCCAAGAGGTAGGGAAAGTTGAAGTATCGATAGACTTATTTATGATTGACGTTATGGCTGTTAAAGTCTGGGGCATCGTTAGTAATATCATCTCCATACTATTACCATCCGCACCTTGAGAATTTGATTTAATAGACAGAATTGCATTTGATACGTCACTTTCATTAACAGTTTTTAATTTAAATGACAAATGAGGTAAATTATTAAATTCGTAGTAAGTTAGTGTTGATATTGAAATTTTGTTTGAACTGGGCAATGTTAAAAAATGATTATTTATTTCATCAGGATTACTAAATTTATCAGGCAGGCAGCTATAGTCCTTATTATCATTAGTCAAAACGGTTTGTTTTAAGTTTTTCCAAAGACTTCTCGAGTCATTAATGCGGTTGTTTATAGTTTGGTTATAGAAAGCACGTTGTTCATTATATATCGCTTCTTCGACCAGTTTTTTAAAGGATTTATAGTATATCTTATGTGCATTAAGCTTTGTTGATCGATAGCGTTTGAGAGCTTTATCACGTAATGTTATCATAAGTCTAAGATTAGGAGTCATCCATCCCACACCGGGTTTGTCTCGTATGAGACTAGTTTTAATAGGAGCATGATTATCAAATAACCTTTGTATAGAATTGTTGTATGTTAAAACCATATCATCTACAGAATCAAGCTCAATAATTTTGTTCCATTCAATGCATTCTAAATCTAAATTAAAATTATTTATATTAATATCCTTAATAGGCCTAAATGTTATGAAGCGTGAATTTGTTTTATCTTTTTTTATACTCAGAGTAACGTTGACCATAGCATGACCATGTATTCCTGAGATATTTGAAAGATTGACACTATTTACTGTAACATCAGTGCAGACTAGATCTATGAGGGTTGCACTGCTATCAGTAAAGTGAGTATGCTCTGTGATCACTTGTTTGAGCCCAGAACACTGAAGAAAGTCCGAAAACTGCTTGTATTTACAGTTGGTTGTATCAAATTAGTCAATATTAAAGTCACCCAGCAACACAATCCTGTCTATATATGCGAAGCTGGAGATGGTGTCAGTGATAGCGTCAAGAAACACTGAAGCACATTGCCAAGGTGGTCGATATGCAGTGCCAATAGCCAACCTTACTCCATTTAAATTTATCTTTACCCATAATTGTTCAATCAATGACTGCGGATGCGTTATAGTAACAGCTCTTAAGCCATCGCGAATGTAGAATGCTACACCCCCACCTCTGCCCCCACGTAACTCAATAGGCCGCGGTTTCATACGGAAACGGTAACCAGGAATTACAGGAGCAAGTGCTTCGCACCCTTCTCTTAACCAGGTTTCATTTATTGCTAAGAGATCTGGGGCGTGATGCTCCACGGCCAATATGAATTCGTTCCTACAAGTATTTAAAGACCCCGCATTATAAAGTCCGACTTGAAAAAGCTTACTTTTAGGAGTCATTTAGTATGGGTATAAATGAATCTGAGCTTGTTTCTGTAAGTGTGTAAGCAGACATGTGAGTGGAACGGTAATTTGAACATAAAGATAAAATATATCACCAGTATAATATATATGTCCTTATAAAATAAAAAGCCACGCGATAGTTTATGCAAAATATAGTATTTATAACTGTCATTATGCATAGAAAGATATTTAAGAGGATCGATTGACAAGAAAATAGAAAAATACGAGTATGTTATAGTATTTGCGCCTGATGAATGTTCACATATAAGTTCATTTTTGTAAATATTTATTGTTTTATCGTGAAATCGTGTGTGGTGGGTATCAGTATAAATGTATAGATAGTTAATTATTGATATTATTATGATACACTTCAAAGCTTTTTTCACTGCCGCGAGCAAATCCCAGAGCAAGTGTACGTAAGGTAATGTAGTATACATATTAGATAATTTACAGAAACCAAATGTATGTATTTTGAAACTAACACAAACACGAGTATAGAAAAATATGGAAATGCGTTCTGAAAGTAATAATATGATGACATGATATTTCATCCAAAAACCTGTTCAACATCTTTTTCGGTTCGCAGCAGATGGACAGGGGAATTAGGGGAGTCCGTGCGCTTTGCGTAAATACGTCCCTCCTTGATCCAAACAAAACTCCAATTATGATTTCTGCCGGCAGCACGAGGCTTTCCAAATATGACCCGATTTATTTTGGTGAGCCTCTGGTTCACGTAGAAGCGGCGGTTCTCATCAGCTGCAAGGCCAAGGTCAGCGGTAGTGGCGCCACGCCGCACCCGTGCGCTTTGCAGCAGCTGATCGTGGACAGAACGTCGTGTGAAGCGCACAACAAGCGGGCGAGGACGCACCCGCGACTCATTATCCTTTGAACCTGTTACCCTGGGGTTCTTAGGGCCGACGCGGGTAGCGCTGATTATGTCGCGTTCCTCCAGAGACAATCCCAGCTTGACTGCAACATTAAGAACGATATGAATAGCTGACTCGCTTTGTGACTCCGGAATGTTGTTAATCTCAACGTCATTAAGTAAAGCCCCTTGGTCACGGTCGTTGAGTTCAGCTCTAAGTTGAGCAACTGTGTCTGCTAGGATCGAATTCCCTGGCATTCCTTCAGTCTTGAGCATGTTTATCTCAGAGCGTAATTGGGAGTTTTCCTCTTGAAGTAATTTAACAGTATTACTCATAGTTTCCAATTCTTGCTTCATTTTAGATAGTTGCATGCATAATTGTGACGTGCCAGCACTTAACTCATTCTTGAGCGCATCAATAGCATCTTTAAGTTCGCGCTTGATTTCATGGGTAAGAGTTGACCTGATCGCTTAGAGTCGAGTCTTGTATCCAATAAAGCCGCGAATTGTTCCAAACCCATTAACGGACTAGGCTCAGTATGAGCGCTAGATGAAGCTGTTACATTTGCAGTATCCTCCTCAAAAGACATCTCCTCAGAGTTGATGGTAGCAGTGGGTGGAGAGCATTGAAAAATTCCCTTAGTGGGTGTTTCATCAGTTTTCCCACGGCGCTGAGAATTGATGTTAGTTCGGCAGGGAGGGCACTTCCAAATGTGCTTTAGAACATCTTTATTCTCCAAAAAAATAGCTGCCGTCATATTTAAACACTTGTAGTGGTATGTACCTTTGCAGAGTACACATGCAATAAGCTCGTCAACTGCAACTCGATTAGGACAAGCTAAGCACTTCATTTTTAAAACGTATATAATCCTCAACCAAATCTATCAGGATTTTGTTGTTATAATTTAGTTAACTTCTAGCGGTTAGATGCAGGTAATGTATTTGTGTCGTCCTCTCAATAGAAGTGCAGTCGCAACAGAAATAAAACACGGAATATACGACGCCGCGCCCAAAAGGTCATAAACGCCGTGTAATACGCGTCGCTTACGCGTTAGTTACAAGCATCAAGGAAAAAATTAACTTGATTATATTATTCCCTGTTTTAGTAATGTTATTGGGGTATAATTTAGAAAATTATTATGGCATAAAGCACACTGCCTTTATAAAACACAATACACTATAAAACAACTGTTCACTAGCACTAATAAAACTTTTTTCCTACTTTTAGACGGACTATACAAATAAACGTGTGACCCTCACAGTTGGTACGACGGTATGTACACTATTGATAATAATTTACAATACACATATATATATATAATATAAACCTAGTCATATATCATCAACCTAGTCATATAAAATAAAAACCCTCACGCCAATATTCCCCAAGCGGGGGCAGAGGTGTACTGAGTACACCCAATTTTTTCCGACGATGTTATATACCGGGCACAATTCCAGACACTAAGACTCATACTGGGAATTTTTCGTTAGAAAAACTACATTTGTCCGTATTTGAACCTAGGACCTCGTGATCTCAAGGCGATTCGCTTTGCCTCTAGACCAACGAGGCAGTCATGTAGTACATATTATTTATATATAATATACCCAACGATAGAAAAACAATTATATTATCTTTCAGAGTTAATGAATACTGCGGTGGGTTGTGATAAGATATGTCGCTATATGATTAGAACAATCCTGGACTACCTTCTTCCAGTGATAACTCACCTTATCAAAATTTCCCTAGAGTCCGGGAAGTTCCCCTCTCTATGGCCTAAAGCCTTTGTCCGTCCTCTTCCTAAGATTACTAACCCCTCCCTCACTAGCCACTTCCGACCTATCTCCATTCTTCCTTTTCTTTCAAAAGTGCTCGAGGTCTGCGTTCATAAACAATTCTCCCAATTCATTTACACCATTAATGTAATTAGTCCTTTTCAATCTGGTTTCAGGCCTGGCCATAGTACCGTATGTGCTCTACTCAAAGTAACTCATGATATTCAAAAAGGCATGGAAGAAACTAAAGTTACTGTACTCGTGTTAGTAGATTTCTCTAATGCCTTTCACACTGTCAGTCATGATATCCTTCTGTCCGTTCCCTCCTATCGTATATGCTCAAGAGAGTCACTGGATTGGTTTTCTTCTCATCTTCGGGAACGTCAGCAGGCTGTTTTGAGTGACGAGCTAACGTCCTCTTGGCGTCGCTTAGAAACTGGCGTTCCCCAAGGCGGTATACTTTGTCCTCTTCTATTTTCTCTTTTCATCGATCTGATAACCTATGAATTTCAGTGCGCGTATCATCTTTATGCCGATGACTTGCAACTTTACTCGCAAGATAGTGCCGATCTAATATCTGACACTATCTGTAAATTAAACAAAGATCTGGCGTCAATTAAAGATTGGTCAGACCGATTCGGAGTGGCAGTTACCCAGCTAAGTGTCAAGCTATTCTTCTGGGGAGTGCTAGGACTATAAACAAGCTGAATATTGCAACTCTACCATCAATTATGTTCAATGGTTCAGCTATCCCTTTTAATTCCAGTGTTAAAGATCTTGGATTAAACATTGACACTACGCTTAGTTGGCTATCCCAGATAACAGCTGTCAGTCAAAAAGTATCCAGTACCTTGCGATACCTCTATCGGTTTAAAAACTTACTCCCCTCTCACACAAAGGCAATGCTCGTGCAGTCCTTGATCCTTCCCATATTTGACTATGGTGATGTGTGCTACTACGACCCGAATGCGTATCATCTCAACAAACTAGACCGCCTCCTTAATAACTGCATTCGATTTATCTTTAATTTGCGTATGAATGATCATGTGTCTGAGCATCGAACTCTTTTAAAGTGGTTGCCTTTTCGCCAGCTTTGAGGGCACTGATAATGCTGTTTTCTATCCTTGATTCTCCTGCTTCGCCTGAATATCTTTCCTCCCATTTTAAATTTCTATGCTCTAATCATAATAAATATCTTCGAACCTCAAATAACCGACTTCTTCAATGCCCTTCTCACCGTACCAATTTCACTCATTTCTCTTTCTTCATTTAATCCATCTTGCTATGGAATGCTCTACCTCAGAAAATAAGGATGGCTAACAATCGTTTATCATTTAAGACTAAAGTACAGGATTATTTTCATAAAACTTTGGCAGTATCATCTCAACATTTGTAAGGTTACTCAAATTTCATATCTATTTATACAAATCTATCATATAATATATATAGCCGCTTTTAAGGCTTCCAACTCAGCTTAACGACTACCACACTAAGTGGTAGCCGGGAGCAACGGCTTAACGTGCCTTCCGAAGCACGGAGACGCTCGAATATGAAAATGCCACAAACGGTCACCCATCTCGGGCCAACCGAGTCGGACGCTGCTTAACCTTGGTAATCGGTAAGAACACCGCGGTCGCACAGCGCTACGAGCGATATGTGTATATAGATTTATATTTGGCTACGTGATATAAATGTTTATTTATCTTATTTCTTTTATTATTCTTTTTTCCGACCTCATGTGGCTTTGCACCTGCAATAATTGTTTCTACATCACCCTAAGGTAGACTGTTAGAAAATGCCTGGAAAATGGCATTAAGTCCGCCTCTGTACCTTTAGTGTACTATCTATCTATCTATCTATATCATCACGCCAGCTCCCTCGCGGGGCAGGCAGAGAGTACAGAGTTCCAACAGGTTCTTTCCTTACATACCTCTCTGGCTTCCCCCACTCTCATAGTGTACTAAGTATAATAAATAAATAAATACTACTAGCGCTATCTACCGGCAGTTTAATCATGTAATTTCCGAGCCACTGAATCTTTCTGAATAAACTTTAAACATTGCAAACCAGCGTTTATTCTTTCTTGATTAAACCAATAAGCTCTGACTCTTTCTTAGGTACTTATTTTAAAATAAGGTACCTAAAGATAGTAAGCACTTAGTCCTACAGAAAAATACTGAACCTCCGATCGCTTTTAAGAGGATCTAGTGATGCATAAAGCCTTTTTTCCAGCTGAATTCAATCAGCTAATTGGATTTGAATTGCACCGATGTACAACGTTTTTATTTGACCTACTTTTATCGTCCTTACTTCAAGCTTAACTTAACAGCAGGGAAATAAATAAACCGTTATGTTTATATTCCCCAAGCGGGGTTGGCAGAGGTGTACTGTCCCATGTAATAGGGGGCGAGCCTATTGCCACATACCGGACACAATTCCAGACTCCGCACTACATTTGTCCGACCCAGGACCTCGTGATCACAAAGCGATGCACTTTGCCACTATAGCAACGAGGAAGTCATGGTAAATATATATTAACGGCTTACTGCCGGGAGGGCGGAAAGGGATGCGGTAACAGTAGCTAGGCGGATAAATTAATAAATTTACATGGTCACTCTTATATCAAGAGTGGGAGCGATGTATGTTGTATTTGTCCTGAGGCAAGCCTATTACCATCAGGACTGGCACAATTGCAGACTCTGGACTGCTTTTTTTGAGGCACAAAGTAGCTAGCGTCCTTCCCCAGAATGCAATTTTGATTTGATAAAAGTTAGCAAGCATATCTGCTTGCTAACTTTTATCAAAACCAGTTCAGAGGTTAATAGAAACAGAGTTAGTTTCATCTGGCAAGAGATCTGGTGTGATGATATTGATACATAGATAATTCTTTCACATTTATAATATTAGTAAGTATTTATAAGGTATAAATAAGTATTAGAATTGAATCAAATCGTAAAAATCTAAACTCAAAGTAAGTCAAAGGGCAATGGAACGCAGTATTCTAGGAATCCGCAACCCCATACTGCGTTCCAAATCTGGAATTATAGACGTGGGGAACAATACTGCTAAGCTCAAGTGGGAGTGGGCGGGTCATTTGAGCAGATTGAGCGCGGATAGGTGGGTAATTTCAAAACTTTCTGGAAGACCAAGTAAAAGTAATAGGTAGAGGAAGGCAAAGGATAAATTACATAAGACAATTAAACGAAAAAGTTTCTGTCATGTCGTACAAGGAACCCAAAGAGTGTGCTTTAAGAAGAGGAGCATAGAGAATAATAATAAAATTTATGAAGAGATGCATGGACGTAGATGAAGCGAAAGAGGTATGTCAGATTTGTAGTATGTGGCAAACTGTAGTCTCTGCCTACCCCAGTGGGATAAAGGCGTGAGTGTATATTGCAGTAACTTAAAACACTGCTGCTTCTTCGCTTATGTAAATATACGCGTATCCAAAGCGTGAGATTTGGTTTCATTGCTTTGGTGTCGTATTTTGTACGGAGTGATCTAGCTCTTGTTAAGCTGTCTTTCACTGAGATGTAATATGGATTGATTACTTGTTACTAGCAATTTAAAAACGAATAATTGTAAGCAATTTTGGATCGTTGCCACGCAGTATGGAATTCAGTATGGAGATAAAAGAGACAATAATATTGGTATTATTGGTCTATGTAAGTGGAAGCCAGAAAGGTCTGTAAGGGAAGAACATTTTGGAACTGTGTACTCTCTATCTACCCCCAAAGGGATCTAGGTTGATGATTTAGATTATACAAATTACTCTTTAGTATAGTTGTTTTATTGTTTTTAGTGTAACGAATGGTTTAGTGTATGGTCGCCGATGTTAGGTTCCCATAGGGTGAACCTAGTGATCTTATATCAAGCAGCTTTTAGGTTCCAGGCTGTTACTTATTGCTTTCGCCAGAAATACCTCAAAAACACTGTGTTCGACCTATGATGAACGTAAGACCTCGTGATTGCCAGTTACACCAAGTGCTTGTAAATTACTGAGGCAATGAGAATAATATGACGTTGATTTTATACAAAACAAGACGATGATCTAATAAAAACATTTTTTTCTCATGTAATTGAACCCTATCATATTATTATGTTGGAACGGGACGATATGCTCGGGGGAAGAGGAAGGAATCAGTGGGAATTTTAGGGATGCCACTTGCTTGGGTCCTACGAACGTAAATGATAAGCAGACTGTATTACTTCTGGTATATTCTCCTTTCTTTTATTCCCAAGCACTACTTATTTCCTTTTCTTGGATAAAATAAAATTCCAACTGTGTGTGTGTGTGGGTTCGCGACACCAATTAAAAATATAAAAACAAATATAACCTTGTTCCATCGACTTAGGATCCTGTAATTAGGTAATTGACGGACGATTTAGCGCAGTGGTTAAGAGCTTAAGCCGCTCCGCCCACTGTGTCTAATAGTCGCGGTTTCGATTCCCGCACGGGACAAATCTTTGTGTGATCCACAATTGTTCATTCCGGTCTGGGTATTTGTGTATGTGAATTTTGTAAATGTTTGTAAACGCACCCACGACACAGGAATAAATCCGAGTTAGGCTACGTTTTAAAAAAAAAACAAAAATACAAAATAAATCCAAAACCAAGCATAACACTGCAAGACCTCAAGACACTATGAACTCATTCCGTATATATCGGACCACCATCAAATAAATCATTAGGAAGTTTGAAGATTTCCCCGAATAACTATGCCTTTTGAACGTTTAACACCTCTGTCCCTCCCGTAACCATGGGTGCTGCAAAGCTCTCGAAACGGCGGGACATTACATAACCGATATTTCAATAAAAAAAAAAATCAATACCAAAAAAATAAAAAAAAAATAGTTTTTTATACGCGTTAATATTAATACTTAATATACATCGCCTAGTTTGTTTCGTGTGAGTATGAATGAATATGCTGTTAGCCAAGGGGCCTTAAAGGCCCGTATGGTGGTTCGAGCCACAACGAAGGGCCCTGTGGACAAGGAAGGCTTCATCAAGGTCGAGAGGAAGAAAAAGCCTCCTCGACAAAACGGGTGTGGAACTGCTCCGGTCGACGATGACACACTCCTTCGTTTGGCAGCAGCTGTACGTGTCTTGACTACATTACACTTCCAAAGTCGATGACATTGTAGAGTATGCCGAAAAGAAGACTCTGAGGGTCGAAAAGCTGAACTCGCAAAAGAATGCGGCTTTAATTCCTTTATTGTACGAGTTCCCACTGCCAAGCTGAAGACCTTTATGAGCGAGGAGTTCTAGCTGAAGGATGTCGTCTTTAGGAGATTTTGTGGAAGGCTACGAGATGCCCCTGCACAGCGGAACATATCGCCGAAATTACACGTTACTTAGATTATAAGTTTAATATATTATCATGTGTATGTTAGTCTGTAAGGTATATTTATATGAGCCAGTAAGTTGTATAAACATATTTTTGTTGATTTTTGTTGCCTGCATTTAATAAATTATTATTATTTACGATAGCAAGACGGCAAACGTGCAATAACTACAATGCAGCCGGAAGGGCAAGGGGGCAACTAGCTCAAGGGCGCCTCAAGGGGGAACGGCCTCGGCTGGGCTGTCGCTATGGCAGGCATATACTAAGCGTCTCGCCGTGGGCCTTTGGAACGGCTAACAGATAAGGGATTGTTAGATCCCTCGTGTTGTAACCAATAGCTTGAACCCCGTCTCTAACTTTTAGATAATTCAAAATCTATGTACAATTTTCTTTGCTAACGGCGAAGAAAACCCTGATGTATGAGGGAGCAAAACGTAGACATGTTAAATAAAATACTCGAAGAATAGTGATAGACTTCCTCAATACATCTTTTTTATTAAACGTAGTCCCATACTAGGAGTTATTCCTGTGTCGTAGTTGCGTTTACAAACATGAAAATTCACATACACAAATACCCAGACCGAAACAATTTATCACACAAAGATTTGTCCCGTGCGGGAATCGAACCCGCGACTATTAGATACAGTGGGCTGCACTGCGCTAAATCGTTCGTCGGCGAAATATCGGGAACTAACATTGTCGGCGAAAAGTGGGTGAACTTAGTACGCCTTTGCCACCCTCGTGACAGTGATCATTTGTATTAAACATACATCCTCAATAATTAAATTTTTATCACTTCTAAACTTCTAATTCATACGCAAGTTTCCTGATCAATTCTAATTTTTTATTTGATTGTCGATAGTTACTTAATTTTAATGAGCTAAATGCGCATGTTTTTGTTTAAAATCCTGTCTAGGCCATTACTTTAGTAGCGTTATGTTTTGATTGTAATCTGTGTTGTGTGTCAATAAAATGAATTTAGTTCATAAATTTATTTTGAAACTTATAATGTTATTACAATTATAGAATAGAATATTTTGTTATGTATAATTATAAGATATTTAATTTTAATCTTAAACTGTAACCAATTCACCTGTGTGACTAATCACTCATTCTTATCTGCGCAACGTATGTTATTTTATGTTAGCTGTGGTTGCCTATAACTGGGTGAGCACGTGTTATGAAATTTAGTATTAGTTAACTGTATTTGTGTGTGTATTATCTGTTGGTAAGAAAAAAAAAATAATAATATAAAAAAGCGTGACAACCCTACCTTGATATGTTGCGATTCATAAAAACATGCCGAAACAAAATGTAATAACAATATTTGCGAGGCGCCTCTGTTGTGGAATTGTTGCAATATGGCGGGCTGATTTTTATAGGGTTGTCAATTAACAGGAGATATATTCATTTTCAAAAGTTCCGCAGTTTTTCAAGACAAAAGTCTTTGACCAGTGTGTGTTGCCAGTGATGACTTACGACACTGAGACATGGTCATTTAGCAACGGCCTCATAAGAAGGCTCAAGATCACTCAAAGGATGATGGAAAGAGGTATGCTCGGAGTTACCCCGCGGGATCGAATCAGAGATCCGCAGGAGGACCAAAGTCACTGACGTAGCACTCAGAATTGCTAAACTGAAGTGGCAGTGGGCGGGGCACATCGCTCGTAGATCTGACGGCCGTTGGCGCAAAAAGGTTCTCGAGTGGCGACCACGTACCGGAAGACGTGGAGTGGGTAGGACAACCCCTACAAGATGGACTGATGACCTGGTGAAGGTCGCGGGTAGAAGTTGGATGCGTAAAGCACAAAGCCGGTCGTTGTGGTGGTCTTTAAGGGGGGCCTTTGTCCTGCAGTGGACGTCTTCCGGCTGAAGAAGAAGAAGAAAGATTGATTTGTGAGGGAAAAGCTTTGTCCAGCAGTACCCAGTATATGCTGATTTATTAAAATCAAAATCAAAAGCCATTTTAATTATGTAGACCAAAAAGTACTTATGAATAGTCAAGCAAAAACTTAAGTGAATACTTAAGACTCTACAACCCATAGGGGTACTAGAAGCATTACCCCCGTTCGAAATATCATTCTTGTGGAGAAGCAGGGCGAGAAACTCCACGGTTACTATTTTAAAAATGATTTTTACAATTGTTTTTGTGTATATTGCTTTCATGGGGTATGGGAGAATGATGCAGAACGAACTAGATAGGCTTAAGTATTAATTAATCGTAAATGTACTTACATTTATGGTATCAATAGCGTATCTACATAGTCCTCTCATTTACATTATTATTGTAAAGTAGCAGTTTCAGCTGTCTGGGTTCAAATAGAAAAACCCAGGTTGGACAAATGAAGTTTTTCTAACGAAAGTTCCCAGTATGAGTCCGGAGTCTGGAATTGTGCCAGGTATATGGCAATAGGCTCGACCCCTATTACATGGGACCTAGCATCATCGGCAAAAAGTGGGTGTACTCAGTACCGCCGCGACCCCCGCTTGGAGAGTATAGGCGAGACGGTGTCAGTCTTCCGCGGCTCAGCATCCGGTCGACAACAGCGCCACCTACCGGGTGAGTATTATATAGCCTATGATACTTTTGCATAATGTAGCTTTCTGATGGTGAAAGAATTATTAAAATCGGTTCAGACGTTTCTGAGTTCATCCATTAGAAACAAACAACAAATCTTTCTTCTTTATAATAAAGAGAAGAGAATAAGAAGATGTATCTCGTCGAGATTCACGGGTTATGTCAGGACTTTTAAAAGGCATTTGAACAATTTAAATCTATGAAATAAAAATAATGACGTCGTCGCGCCTATTTTAACTTGGCAGATTTATGATGCACATTGTACACCCTAGCCAAAAGTATGATTGTAGGGTCTCAATGGGGTTAATTTTATTATTTAATTTTTCTACACGCGTCTAGGCAAATTCTTGATAAATCCACTAAAAATGCGTTTAAATTTTAATTAGTTTATTATTAAATAATTTAAGCCAGAAATCATTTAATTAATCTTAATAATAATAATAATAACGTTCCTACGTCGATGTACTCTAGGGGTGGAAGTGTTAAAGGGCATAATGCCGCGAGTAACTTCGGAGAAAGCGCAGCACACCTCTACACCCCTGAGCCGCTCACACCGGTGTTGCCCTCAGTTGTCCTAGGACGACCGTTTGAGGACCCATCTAGTAAGCGGCGAGTCACCGCCGGCCACGGGTAATTAGGTATCACTAATTATGGCCGGTGTCCGTCCCCTTTGAAATAGTCCAGTTTTTGTCCATAAAACCTCATTTACATAGCCTTTGTTTTCTTTCCTTAATTTACAATAGTCCTTGCACCTACCGGGGTCAGTTCGCTGGTTATGTTTTTTCAATTCAGCAAGTGATCTCAGCAGGTGGCTCACATAACATTAACTTCTCGCAAAGGGCCTCTACGTGTTGGACCCATGTCCCCATGCAAGCCTTTCAAAGGTCCGGGTAAAGCCCGTGAATCTCAGCGAGATACATAATAATAATAATAGCCCTGTTAAGAAACTGTCCCACTGTTGGGCACGGGCCTCCTCTCAAACTGAGAGGGTTTAATTAATCTTTTTTTATTCTAATGTTGGCTATTACGGACTGAGAAATCTCAGGCGCACATCGGCCCGATAGGATCTTTTGTGCTGTGTCCTTTGCCCTAATGCTATTACGTACCTGAAGATACAAATACTCCCTGTACCAGCTTGTAGATTCCAGCAGAGGGGAAGAGCCGATATTCCTCTGGGTTTCGATAAGCCTCTCCCAGTAACTACGGACGGATGATTTAGCGCAGTGGTTGCAGTTTAAGCCGCTCCGCACACTGTGTCTGGGTATTTGTGTATGTGTATTTTTATATTTGTAAACTCACCCACGACACAGGAATAAATCCTAGTGTTGGGCTACGCTTTTATACAGAGAGAAAAAAAGAGAGAGATTAACTTTATTCGCCGCGCCGCCAAGGCGTCGCAGTTGCAGAGGACTTGCTTAATAATTTCAGTTTCTGTACCACAGTTCCTGCATACCACGGTCCTGCACAGGTTCATCTAATTCAGATGTTGTTTTGTACCATAATGGCCTGTGAATGTTCCAATTAGTTGCCTTAGTTGAGATCTACTATATTTTAGTGGTATTTTGCTATCGCTATCGAAAATATACGATAATCAACTTATAAAAATAACTAGGTACGAGACACCCCTGAACAATCGCCGTACAATATGTAATATCAGAAATGAATTTGTTTTCGCTTTGATTAGGTGTTCCTGTCGAATGCTTGCCTATCTGATTATCCTATTTATTGCACAACCTTCGTTATAGTAATAGATTTTATTGGCGTACTGGCGGTTGAAGGTCGAAATTTCGATTCCCAGGTAAAAAAATTGAGAAGGTAGATAGTAGAACTGCGGTTTTCTGTAGCTATTATCTAGGTTATATAATAATAATATAATATCAGCCTATACTGCCCACTGCTGGGCAAAGTCCTTCTCTTAAAAATCAAGGTGAGAGAGATTAAGTAATTCTCCTTCACGCGGACCCGGTGCGGATTGGTGGAGGCAGGTTTGTGGCTACCTGCTGTTGGAACTTATTAAGCCACCTTTAAGGCTTCCAACTCGGCTTAACGACTACCACATTATGTGGTACTGTGCCCTCCGAAGCACGGAGACGCTCGAATATGAAAAATGCCACAAACGGACACCCATCTAAGGCCGATCGAGTCAAACGCTGTTTAACCTTGGTAATCGGTAAGAACACCGCAGTCGCATAGCGTTACGAGCGCCTATCTAGGTTAAACAGCGTTCGATTAGGCAAGTCTAAGATGGGTGCCCGTTTGTGAGAGTAGATCACGAAGCAAATATAAAGAGGAGTTGACCTAAGCAACTGTGCACTGTCTTCCAACTAGGCCCTGACGTCATCGCGTTGGGCGTGGTTACATCGATCTATTATTCTCAACTAGATAGCAAATACAGAAGTGGGCGGGGTGTAACATTCTCTTCGTCCCGCGCCACCTCGTGCAGTGACACACTTAATTGTATATAGAATTGGAAATTGAAACAAAGTGATAAAACGTGCGTTTTTGATTTCCCTCAAAACGGCCGTCGCAATTGGTATGTAAAGTATCCATCGCTTTACTATCCAGGGTGGGGTACCACATCAATTACATTATAATCGTTGTCATCAAGTTCATCGGGGAGTTGAATTGATTTAGAAACACGATTATACATCTCACTGGACAATGGCAAAATACATTTAAAAATAGTGTGAAGCCATAATTTAAAGAAGAAGAAGAAGAATACCACCACTCACTCCGCAGTGCAACAGCGGAGCGAGCGGTCGTGACGACACAAAAGCAACACGTCCGTTGATCATCTTATCTTATTTTATTTGATTTTTTTTTTCTTTTTTGTAGGGTTGATTTTCGTCAAACGCACTTCGACCCAATGGGATCTTTTATACTGCCCTTAGCCCTAGTGCTCTTACGTACCTGGTTTCCCAAATACTCCCTGTAATAGGTTATCTATTCCGCCAGGGGAAAGAGCCGATATTTTCCTGGTGATGGATAGGTGATCCGTTGATCATAAACGAGTATGATTGATTGTCAACAATGAGACAATGCTGTGACCAGGTATTTTATTTCGTGGCCTGGTGCCGGGTCACCATATGGGAAACGCTGCCCTATTACATTGGGGCCTATAATTGCCGGCGATATGTGGGTGTACACGGTACACCTCTCTACATCTGTTTGGAGATGTAAGCGTGACCGTAGAAAAAAATATTTTTATGCCACTTTGTTGATCTATCCCCCTCAATGGGTGACTTAATTTATGGATGACCTTTTGACACATACACATATAGAACGACAAGGATTATTTGGCCCGTGGGTGACATTGACAGGGGGGTGTTGGTGTGAAATTAGGGTTATCATTCAGTAAAATGTTCCTACTTCCAAGGAAATATTTCAACAGAATTGCACGGTTTGACACGGTTATTAATTAAAAAAAGAGTTCGGGTAAATTTTATAGCAAACGGTAACTCTGGGACTGTCATAAAGTGACATTTTATTTGATAACAGCATTAATGGCGATTTTGGCCGCGGGCCAAAAAATCATCGTACGACTATAATGCTGTCATCAGGTGAAATGTCACTTCATGACAGTTGCAGAGTTGCTGCTTGCTATGAAAGGACATGGTCGAAAATTTCCCCAGAACCAGAAACCATTATACCCATGTCATCATTATTTATCTAATTTATTAAAATAATGGCAAATATCCGTATCTAACGGACAATTTGCAATCTAAAACGAATATTTCAAAGTATTGTAAATATTTATATCGAAGTCGCCGACATCTTTACTGAATGTCAATACACAATATAAACTTATATGTTTAATGACTACAGATTTATAACCTCAAAATCTAAAACTTTTTGTGCAATATTGCGATTCCCCCGCTTGTCCGTTTAATAATAAAGTACTTAAAAAAATTATGGGTGATTTGAAATCATACAGGTATTTTTTCATTACTGTTGGTTCTGGGGCGAATCATGTATGAGCGCAGAACAATGTCCTTTACCCAAGTTTTTTTTAATTCGTAGGAATATCTTGAAATATACATTTTTGGTTTGTTTTATAATGAAAATTTGGTTAACTGCTTCCATATGGAGCAGCTTGATTAAGTTTCTTAAACGAGTGCGTCAACTCTCTCGAGTTAGTTACACAGTGCGGACCCATTAGTTAAAATATTTCCCTGGAAGTAGGAAAGTTTTAACGCCCCTCTGTTAACCACGTGCCAAAAGATGCTTGTCGGACTATATGCAAGTACAGTAACAATCCTCAAAAGTGTATATCTATAGAAGGTACCTATGATAGTCTACAAAGGGGAACTATTTGAAAGATTAGTTGGACAGTTTCATCAGAGTGAAACACAGTGCATTCGATCCTTAACCACATTTCCTCAGTGGAGACAATACACTGGAGGCCAGAATATACAGGATAGAATAATTTAATGGCGGATTACTTGGTCCAGTGTGTAAAGAAACAAATAAAACACTTTTAATATATGGTTATCAAAATATCTTTAATATCGAACATTAATTTAACAAATTCTGGCCACCCGATTCGTACGTCTGCTCCGTTCGAACGCTCGAATGGAATTAACTTAAAAATGGCTGGCCTCATTAATTTATATTTGTAGTAGAGTCAAATCAGATACCATTTAAAATCAGCGTTTACGTTGAATCAACAAATCAAATGAAGTACTAATTATTTTCTTTAACAAATTCAAATAAATAATTTGTAAAGGAAATCTTGACTAGTGGTTAAGAGCTTCAGCCGCTCTAATCACTGAATCGAGTAGGCGCTGGTTCGATCATCACACGAGACAAATCTTTGTGTCACCTACAAAGTTTTGTTTCTGGATGTTTATGTATGTGAATTTCATGTTTCTAAACGCACCCACGACACAGTAAAAGATACTATTATATACTAGTGTGGGAACCCCTTTTAAAGAAAAAGAAATAATAAAGAGCGAGGCAGTGTATTCGATCCTTAATTACATGTTTTCAGTGGGGAGAATACTGTGGTGGACAAAGAAAAGTGTATCTATCTATATCGTCACGCCAGTTTCCTTAACAATGAAACTTATATGTGAATGTGTGCGTATCGAGAAATGCATTTGAAATCTCCGTATTGCTTTGAATCAAGAATAAAATTAGTTTGTTTTAGATAACTGAAGAAGCAATAGCATTTTTTGCAAATTAAAAAAGTAACTTACATTAAAATAGTTGGAATCAATTCAGTTACTGATTTAGAACAAACTACTTTCAGTTCTTGCGTTTATTATGTTACAGCTTGTATATCCGTATAGTGTGTCATTTTGATTGGCAAGTTCTGTACTGTACTGTGTGTATGCAAGGGAGCTCTGCCGGAATCTTATTCTGTGTTCTGTTAAAACGCTTGCATTGTGTACTATGTTGTGTACTGTATACTATGTGTTAATACAAGGTATGATTTACATGGAACGGCTTGGGACGTAGCGCCTTTTACAATGCGGTTAAGGAAAAATCAATGTTACCTTAGATGGGAGCCATGTCAATCTCTAATTTAAGAACCAGGTTAAGACCTTGAGAATAATCGCAACACCATTTTTAAAAAAAAAATTTTTCTCGTTAAAATGTTTGTCTTTCATTTTCAATTAAGCCGGACGCGCTAATATGTGCTACGCAAATGTCAGGGACCAGCTGAAAATCAGTGTTGTGCATATATGCACAACGAATACTGAGCTGGCTACCTTGCCACACTTTATCGACTTCAACTCTTATTCTTATGTGTACTTTTTTATTTATTATTTATTTTAATTGTAATGTGTGTGTGGCAAAATAAATGGTTTAAATAGAAGCGTTTTTACGTTTTCACATTTGTATGGAATTCAAACAATCTCTAAATAAATTGGAATGGAATATTCACCCAGGTAAAAATAAGATATAAACACCATCAACTCTATAAAATCTTATCTGAAGGAAAATTCAAGAGTCTCCGTAACCGGCGAGCGTGTATAAGACGAATTATGAGAGTCGAGGAAGCCAGAGAGGTATGTAAGGAAAGAACCTGTTGGAACTCTGTACTCTCTGCCTACCTCGCAAGGGATCTGGCGTGATCTATCTATCTATGTTATAGATAGATAGATAGAACTTAAATAATTTCTTTTGTATGAACTGTTGCAAAGCTGTTACCCGCGGCTACGCACGCGTTCATTTTGACATAGGTAGTTCGGTTTTTCTGGAATTGCGCAGATCCTGTATATTATTCCAAGACCTAAGACACCTTCATACTATGTTGCTTTAAAAACCGTTCAGCCGTGTTGGTATGGTGAAATAAAAGCTAGTTAAAATTAGTTTGTTTTAGATAACTGAAGAAGCAATAGCATTTTTTGCAAATTAAAAAAGTAACTTACATTAAAATAGTTGGAATCAATTCAGTTACTGATTTAGAACAAACTACTTTCAGTTCTTGCGTTTATTATGTTACAGCTTGTATATCCGTATAATGTGTCATTTTGATTGGCAAGTTCTGTACTGTACTGTGTGTATGCAAGGGAGCTCTGCCGGAATCTTATTCTGTGTTCTGTTAAAACGCTTGCATTGTGTACTATGTTGTGTACTGTATACTATGTGTTAATACAAGGTATGATTTACATGGAACGGCTTGGGACGTAGCGCCTTTTACAATGCGGTTAAGGAAAAATCAATGTTACCTTAGATGAGAGCCATGTCAATCTCTAATTTAAGAACCAGGTTAAGACCTTGAGAATAATCGCAAACACCATTTTAAAAGTTGTTTTTAATTCTCGTTAAAATGATTGTCTTTCATTTTCAATTAAGCCGGACGCGCTGATATGTGCTACGCAAATGTCAGGGACCAGCTGAAAATCAGTGTTGTGCATATATGCACAACGAATACTGAGCTGGCTACCTTGCCACACTTTATCGACTTCAACTCTTATTCTTATGTGTACTTTTTTATTTATTATTTATTTTAATTGTAATGTGTGTGTGGCAAAATAAATGGTTTAAATAGAAGCGTTTTTACGTTTTCACATTTGTATGGAATTCAAACAATCTCTAAATAACTTGGAATGGAATATTCACCCAGGTAAAAATAAGATATAAACACCATCAACTCTATAAAATCTTATCTGAAGGAAAATTCAAGAGTCTCCGTAACCGGCGAGCGTGTATAAGACGAATTATGAGAGTCGAGGAAGCCAGAGAGGTATGTAAGGAAAGAACCTGTTGGAACTCTGTACTCTCTGCCTACCTCGCAAGGGATCTGGCGTGATCTATCTATCTATGTTATAGATAGATAGATAGAACTTAAATAATTTCTTTTGTATGAACTGTTGCAAAGCTGTTACCCGCGGCTACGCACGCGTTCATTTTGACATAGGTAGTTCGGTTTTTCTGGAATTGCGCAGATCCTGTATATTATTCCAAGACCTAAGACACCTTCATACTATGTTGCTTTAAAAACCGTTCAGCCGTGTTGGTATGGTGAAATAAAAGCTATCCTGCTGGAATCATGCATTTTTCCGGGATAAAAAGTAACCTAAAATCTATCTGTATCATCACACCAGATCCATTGCGGGGTAGGCAGACAGTACAAAGTTCTAACAGGTTCTTTCCTTACATACCTCTCTGGCTTCCTACACTCTCATAGTAACCTAAAATAATCTCTGAAAAGTCCTCCATCTTCCAGTAACATTCCATTCAAAATAGTTTCCGCCGAAGATCAGTACGGACAAACAAACAAACAAACAAACAAAGAAAAATTAAAAAAAACACGTGTTATGTTTTATATGGTACAAATAGCCATATGAGCTTAAGAAAAAAACAGATCGACACATGAATTCTGTTTATTAGTATTCCCGTGTGTGAATCGTACTTGCGACTATTTGATAAAGTAAGTTGAGATGTCTACGTTTTTTCGTATAAATCAAGCCACCATTGTTTTGAAAAAAATATTTGAAAGGCAACTTTAAAATTAGAAAATTTCCCGTTTAATATTTAGTGGGTCATTTCTCTATTAACAGGTCCGCAGTTTTATACCGGTTTTGTCATCGACAAAGCCGGTGTAAGACTGCGCCGGTCGATGATGGCATTCATCGACAAAACCGGCGTAAGACTGCGCTGGTGGATGATGGCATGCTCCTCCGTTCAGCAGTACCAACGACACTGCTGTACGTACCACTGCTACATTACACCACCAAAGCCGATGACAAAGAAGACGTAAGAAGACTATGTACACTCTGACGGTCGAGAAGCTAAACTCGCAAAACAATACGGTGTTTAATTCGTTTATGGTGCGAGTTCCCACTGTTAAGCTGGAGATCTTCATGAGCGAGGAGTTCTGGCCGAAGGGTGCCTTCAGAAAATTTTGTGGGAGACTGCTAGACACCCCTGCACAGCATAACGTGGCGCTGACTTTACATGTTACTTAGGTTAATAGTTTAATTTATATATGTATATAGCCTGTAAATTGTACAATTTCTGATGCCTGAAATAAGGCGTCGCGACGCAAATAAATGTACGGCATCGCGACGTTAATATTATTAAGGGGCCGCGACGCTCATAATAATAAGGCGTCAAGACGCTCATAATAATAAGGCTTCACGACGCTCATAATAATAGGGCGTCGCAGCGCTTATAATAAGAACTCATTTATTTTTAAGCAAATGAAATTTTACAAAAATAATTTTGTTTAACTTAGGCCTCGGACAAGGAGTCAGCGGGAGCAGGGCGGCGTCGGCGGCGGCGCGGGGAGCGGCGCGGTGAGCGGCGCGGCAACGCTGTACCCGGTCTCGAAGCCAGCGGGCAGATCGCACGGCGCTTGAGCGGCGTAGTGTTGTGTTACGAGAAATTACTATCTTTGTTCTATCAAAAATTATTGTAATAATTTGCTCCAAACGTCGGCGGGCATTTTAAAACTTCGGCCGTTAAAAATCAAAAAAGAATACTACAACTCAACACTATGTCAATGCAGACGCGCGGGCACTGCTAGATTGGTACGCACCGCTCGTATGCCGCTCACCGCGCCGCTCCCCGCGCCGCCGCCGACGCCGCCCTGCTCCCGCTGACTCCGTGTCCGAGGCCTAAGTTAAACAAAATTATTTTTGTAAAATTTTATTTGCTTAAAAATAAATGAGTTCTTATTATAAGCGCTGCGACGCCCTACTATTATGAGCGTCGTGAAGCCTTATTATTATGAGCGTCTTGACGCCTTATTATTATGAGCGTCGCGGCCCCTTAATAATATTAACGTCGCGATGCCGTACATTTATTTGCGTCGCGACGCCTTATTTCAGGCATCAGAAATTGTACAATTTACAGGCTATATACATATATAAATTAAACTATTAACCTAAGTAACATGTAAAGTCGGCGCCACGTTATGCTGTGCAGGGGTGTCTAGCAGTCTCCCACAAAATTTTCTGAAGGCACCCTTCGGCCAGAACTCCTCGCTCATGAAGATCTCCAGCTTAACAGTGGGAACTCGCACCATAAACGAATTAAACACCGTATTGTTTTGCGAGTTTAGCTTCTCGACCCTCAGAGTGTACATAGTCTTCTTACGTCTTCTTAGTCATCGGCTTTGGTGGTGTAATGTAGCAGTGGTATGTACAGCAGTGTCGTTGGTACTGCTGAACGGAGGAGCATGCCATCATCCACCAGCGCAGTCTTACGCCGGTTTTGTCGATGAATGCCATCATCGACCGGCGCAGTCTTACACCGGCTTTGTCGATGACAAAACCGGTATAAGACTGCGGACCTGTTAATAGAGAAATGACCCACTAAATATTAAACGGGAAATTTTCTAATTTTAAAGTTGCCTTTCAAATATTTTTTTCAAATATTTTTTTCAAAACAATGGTGGCTTGATTTATACGAAAAAACGTAGACATCTCAACTTACTTTATCAAATAGTCGCAAGTACGATTCACACACGGGAATACTAATAAACAGAATTCATGTGTCGATCTGTTTTTCTCTTAAGCTCATATGGCTATTTGTACCATATAAAACATAACACGTGTTTTTTTTAATTTTTCTTTGTTTGTCCGTACTGATCTTCGGCGGAAACTATTTTGAATGGAATGTTACTGGAAGATGGAGGACTTTTCAGAGATTATTTTAGGTTACTATGAGAGTGTAGGAAGCCAGAGAGGTATGTAAGGAAAGAACCTGTTAGAAATTTGTACTGTCTGCCTACCCCGCAATGGATCTGGTGTGATGATACAGATAGATTTTAGGTTACTTTTTATCCCGGAAAAATGCATGATTCCAGCAGGATAGTTTTTATTTCACCATACCAACACGGCTGAACGGTTTTTAAAGCAACATAGTATGAAGGTGTCTTAGGTCTTGGAATAATAAACAGGATCTGCGCATTTCCAGAAAAACCGACCTACCTATGTCAAAATGAACGCGTGCGTAGCCGCGAGTAACAGCTTTGCAACAGTTCATACAAAAGAAATTATTTAAGTTCTATCTATCTATCTATAACATAGATAGATAGATCACGCCAGATCTCTTGCGAGGTAGGCAGAGAGTACAGAGTTCCAACAGGTTCTTTCCTTACATACCTCTCTGGCTTCCTCGACTCTCATAATTCGTCTTATACACGCTCGCCGGTTACGGAGACTCTTGAATTTTCCTTCAGATAAGATTTTATAGAGTTGATGGTGTTTATATCTTATTTTTACCTGGGTGAATATTCCATTCCAAGTTATTTAGAGATTGTTTGAATTCCATACAAATATGAAAACGTAAAAACGCTTCTATTTAAACCATTTATTTTGCCACACACACATTACAATTAAAATAAATAATAAATAAAAAAGTACACATAAGAATAAGAGTTGAAGTCGATAAAGTGTGGCAAGGTAGCCAGCTCAGTATTCGTTGTGCATATATGCACAACACTGATTTTCAGCTGGTCCCTGACATTTGCGTAGCACATATTATCGCGTCCGGCTCAATTGAAAATGAAAGACAATCATTTTAACGAGAATTAAAAACAACTTTTAAAATGGTGTTTGCGATTATTCTCAAGGTCTTAACCTGGTTCATAAATTAGAGATTGACATGGCTCCCATCTAAGGTAACATTGATTTTTCCTTAACCGCATTGTAAAAGGCGCTACGTCCCAAGCCGTTCCATGTAAATCATACCTTGTATTAACACATAGTATACAGTACACAACATAGTACACAATGCAAGCGTTTTAACAGAACACAGAATAAGATTCCGGCAGAGCTCCCCTGCATACACACAGTACAGTACAGAACTTGCCAATCAAAATGACACATTATACGGATATACAAGCTGTAACATAATAAACGCAAGAACTGAAAGTAGTTTGTTCTAAATCAGTAACTGAATTGATTCCAACTATTTTAATGTAAGTTACTTTTTTAATTTGCAAAAAATGTTATTGCTTCTTCAGTTATCTAAAACAAACTAATTTTATTCTTGATTCATAGCAATACGGAGATTTCAAATGCATTTCTCGATACGCACACATTCACATATAAGTTTCATTGTTAAGGAAACTGGCGTGATGATATAGATAGATACACTTTTCTTTGTCCACCACAGTATTCTCTTCACTGAAAACATGTAATTAAGGATCGAATACACTGCCTCGCTCTTTATTATTTCTTTTTCTTTAAAAGGGGTCCCCACACTAGTATATAATAGTATCTTTTACTGTGTCGTGGGTGCGTTTAGAAACATGAAATTCACATACATCAACATCCAGAAACAAAACTTTGTAGGTGACACAAAGATTTGTCTCGTGTGATGATCGAACCAGCGCCTACTCGATTCAGTGATTAGAGCGGCTGAAGCTCTTAACCACTAGTCAAGATTTCCTTTACAAATTATTTATTTGAATTTGTTAAAGAAAATAATTAGTACTTCATTTGATTTGTTGATTCAACGTAAACGCTGATTTTAAATGGTATCTGTTTTGACTCTACTACAAATATAAATTAATGAGGCCAGCCATTTTTAAGTTAATTCCATTCAAGCGTTCGAACGGAGCAGACGTACGAATCGGGTCGCCAGAATTTGTTAAATTAATGTTGTAAGCTGAAGTGGCAATGGGCGGGCCACATAGCGCGTAGATCGGACGGGCGTTGGGGCAGAAAGATTCTGGAGTGGAGACCGCGTATTGGCAGGCGCAGCGTGGGACGACCGCCTGCCAGATGGACCGACGATCTTGTGAAAATCGCAGGAAGTCGTTGGATGCAGGTGGCATCGGACCGGTTACGCTGGAAAGCGATTGGGGAGGCCTATGTTCAGCAGTGGACAAGTATAGGCTGAGATGATGATGATGATGAATGTTCGATATTAAAGGTATTTTGATAACCATATATTAAAAGTGTTTTATTTGTTTCTTTACACACTGGACCAAGTAATCCGCCATTAAATTATTCTATCCTGTATGTTCTGGCCTCCAGTGTATTGTCTCCACTGAGGAAATGTGGTTAAGGATCGAATGCACTGTGCTTCACTCTGATGAAACTGTCCAACTAATCTTTCAAATAGTTCCCCTTTGTAGACTATCATAGGTGCCTTCTATAGATATACACTTTTGAGGATTGTTACTGTACTTGCATATAGCCCGACAAGCATCTTTTGGCACGTGGTTAACATTGACAGAGGGGCGTTAAAACTTTCCTACTTCCAGGGAAATATTTTAACTAATGGGTCCGCACTGTGTAACTAACTCGAGAGAATTGACGCACTCGTTTAAGAATTTTAATCAAGCTGCTCCATATGGAAACAGTAAACCAAATTTACATTATAAAACAAACCAAAAATGTATATTTCAAGATATTCCTACGAATTAAAAAAAACTTGGGTAAAGGACATTGTTCTGCGACCATACATGATTTGCCCCAGAACCAACACTATGTCAATGCAGACGCGCGGGCACTACTAGATTGGTACGCACCGCTCGTATGCCGCTCGCCGTCCGCTCCCCGCGCCGCTGCCTTCGAGGCCAGTTCCATATAAATGTATGCATTAAAACGCACCGCTTCCCGCGCCACCGCCGCCGCCGCCCCGCTCCCGCTGACTTCGTGTCCGAGGCCTTATAGATAAACATACATATAAAATATAAAAACTTATAAACACGTGTGTTGACGGCGACATGTTGTACTGTGCAGGGGCATCTTTTAGTCTTCCCCGAAATCTTCGGAGTACGACATACTTCGGCCAGAACTCCTCGCTCATGAAGGTCTCCAGCTTGGCAGTGGGAACTCGCACAACAAAGGAATTGAATGCCAAAACAATTTTTGAGACTTCAGCTTCTCGAACGTAATAATATTAAGGGGCCGCGGCGTTCATAATAATAAGGCGTCGCGACGTCATAATAATGAGGCATCGCGGCGCTCATAATAATAAGGCGTCGCGACGCTCATAATAATAAGTCGTCGCGGCGCTAATAGTAATAAGCCGTCGCGACGCTCATAATAATAAGACGTCATGAAGCTCATAATGCAAAGGCGTCGCGGCGCTTATAATAATAAGGCATCGCGACGCTCATAATACTAAAGCGTCGCAACGCTTTTCATAATGTGTCGCGTCATTCATAATAATAAGCGTCGCGATGCTCATAATACTAAGTCGTCGCGACGCTCACAATTGTAATGCGTCGCCTACTATGTATCATCGCGCCACATCCCTTGCGGAGTATGCAAAGAGTACAGAGTGTCAACACGTTCGTTCCTTGCAGCCAACTTTGCGTTTTCGATATTTGCAATTTGCGGACATACGTATACATTTGGAAAAATCTGCAAATATGACAGCAATGAAAGAGATTATCACCAAAATAGTATAACTCGGAAATTTGTAAGATTTTCAGTAAGGTACATGGAGTTAGGTGTAATAAATGATGGCTGTTCCAGCAGTCGTACCCGTGAACGGGTGCTGCTTGTGGGGACTGGTCCATCTGGAATCCTTGAGACACTCTTTACAGATAACATCATTAGATTAATATCTCGATCGTCAGGCATCACACTGGAGCTAAATCGTAAACTATTTAATTGTAATCTGGCATTGCATCCACACAATATAATTGAAAAAAAAAGAAAACAAAAAGAGAAAAAGTAGTAAATAAAAAAGACAAGCCCGCTGAGTTTCTTCGCCGGATCTTCTCAGTGGAGGTCGCGTTCCGATCAAAATGTAAATTGACTATTTGTAGGCGCCCCCGCAGACAAATTATTTGAGTTTGGATTAAAATGTTTTTTTTTTTTTATCTTAAATGTTAAAATTAATAACCCTACTGTATTTATTTCATTTGAAAGCCGAACAGCTAGCGTAAAAAAAATAGTTAGATGTCAACAAGGCCATAATCGTACCAATTGATGGTCGCCCTACTTAGAAAGAGACGTAGGGCTCTAAGTTTGTACCCTTGTCGTCATCATTATTTCGTGGAGTACTCAATCCGTTTTCGATATCAAATCCATGATAAAAGCTCTCTGTACATAGAGAATATAAATCTCTCTTTTGCAATAAAGCCGTCACCGGAAACGGAGGCATTTTTGAAACATAAGCAATATTGTATTCATAGAGGCACTTAAAACTATCATTTAATAAAAAACATGTAGCCCCACACTAGCATTCATTCCACAGTCGTGGGTGCCTTTATAAACATGAAAATTCACATACACAAATACCCAGACCGAAACAATAATTGTGGGTCACACAAAGATTCCCGTACGGGAATCGAAACTGCGACTATTAGACAATGGGCGGTACAACTTAAGCTCTTAACCATTGCATAAAATAATTACATTTTGTACCTACCCGTTTAGGGGATCTGGCAAGATGATATAGATACAAGATAGTTTGTTTTACCTATCAATAGTTTGGCGATCTTAATTCTAGCGCTTATAATAATATTAGTCTGTTCATGAATAATGCATAGTCTAAGCTCTTGCTAAGTATATGATAATACTGCTTACATTGCATATATAGACAGTATCGGGTTATTACAAACGATAGTATGTTAATATTCTCGTATATACAGACAGCTGCGATCCATACTTACTTACTTATACACCGTCACGTCTATATTCCCCAAGCGGGGGTGGCAGAGGTGTACTAAGTATACCCACGTTTCGCCGACGATGTTAGGTCCCATGTAATAGAGGGCGAGCCTATTGCCATATACCGGGCACAATTCCAGACTCCGGACTCGTACTGGGAAGTTTTCATTAGAAAAACTACACTTGTCCGACCTAGGATTTGAACCCAGGACCTCGTGATCACAAAGCGATATGCTTTGCGACCATACCAACGAGGCAGTTACTTACTTATTTACTAATATTTTAAATTCCAAAGTAACTCTGTCTGTCTGTTTGACTGTTACTTATTTACGCACAAACTGCGAAACAGATTTTGATCGGCAAGGAAATAGATTTTATCTAGGTGAAGGATATAGCTACCTTTCATCACGCCTATATGCCCGAAGCGGGAGTGGCAGAGGTGTATATCCGTTCTACGCTGACGATGTTAGGCCCCATGTAATGGCGGGTGAGCCTATTGCCATATACCGGCCACAATTCCAGACCCTAGACCCATACCGGTAAGATTTTTGTTAGAAAACCTCATTTGTCCGACCTAGGGATATAAACCAAGGACCTCGTGATCACAAATCGATGCGCTTTGCCACTAGACTAACGAGGCAGACTACCATTTGTCTCTAGAAAAAAACTGAAGGTTGTGAAATACACGCCTGAAAGTAACACGAAGTTGCAGATACAGCTAGTAGGTAATATGTAAGTACTTTGCAAAGTTGGAATGTAATTTTCAACTCTCGACGCAAAGGGGTGTTAAAAGTTTAAAGTGTTTAAGTGTGTCTGTGGCATCTTAGCTCTTAAACGGATAAACAAATTTTGATTTTTCTTTTGTTTGAAAGTCACCTTTCAAATTGATCGAGTGATGTTAGCTATGATACGAGAGAATCTGTTCAACCGTTTTAAGATCATCAGCTCTTTTGTAGTTGTTGAAGAGATATGAGCAACTTTTATTAGTCTGATCCATTCGAAATTTAGTATCCTGTGACTTCAGTGATATTACAATAACGTGGTCACCTTAACCTGACGCTGCAGCATCGTCTGGAATCAGCAGGATACCCGACTCCTCACTAGCTCACTGCAGAGGTATCGTGTTTGAGCTCATTAGAATGGTCTTGATGAATACGATATAGATAGAGATGGTGATCAGGGTCTGATAATGAGTAGGGGTATTTTTCTATTTTTAATTAAATCTTGTTTTGGTAAATATTTTTTTTTATTTTTATTTATTTATTGCAACAAAATCAGCACAATCATAACAGACTAATCCAATGCGACAGTGTGGTTATTAAATTTCATGCAGTATAACATATGTCCCATCCTCGTCGCCAATGAAGTATATTCAGCTGGAAAATAACTTAGTCGCACGTTTACGTAACGCATTTATTCACAGACAAGGGAATACAAGACAATTTACAACTACCTCCTGTTCAATTATTATCAGCATACGTTACAGTATACAATGTAACTCTTTCGAATTCTCCCAAATAGCAAGAGAACAAATCCATTTTCTTAGCAACTTCATTAAGTGTACCTAAGGCGCGGGTCATTGGAGCTTTCCCCTGCAAATTGGTCTTGCCGGCCGGCACCTTAAACAAGTGCGGTCTTCGTCTATGCCATATGTATTTGTCCGGGACATAGATATTGATTTCCCTCAGTACCCCCGAGTTAGATATTTTTCCTCTTAATAATTTAAAAATATAGACAGCAAGGCCTAAGCTTCTTCTTGTTTCCAACTTATTGTACCCAACCATGCCTAAGACAAACAAGGTTGGGTATATTAAGGGATAAAAATGATAGACCCCATATAGCCTTAAGTATAAATATCTGGTAAATTTATATTGTATTCGTTCAAGCATACATACATATTTTGTTTCATGCGGGGCCCATATCATAAAATTATTTTCGAGCTGAGATCTTTCTACGGAATTATATAAAGTTGTAATATCTTTTATGTTTGTAAAATTTCCTGCTTGTCGAAGTACAAAACCTAATATTCGATATGCTCTTTTACAAGTGTTTATGATATGATCCCTAAAATCCAAACAAATATTCATGTGCACCCCTAAATCCCGGATTGCGTCCGTTCATTCCATCAAAACGTTGTCTAGCTTGTATTTATACTGAACTTGTACTATTTTGCGACCGAAACTAATGACGGAGCATTTTTGTGTGTTAAAATTTAACTTATTTCTTACACTCCATTCCGCAACCCTGTTTACGTGCTCTTGTAAACGCTTACAGTCATTACGATCTTTAACCGCTAACAGCAGTTTGAGGTCGTCTGCAAAGAGCAAGCATGTACTGTCTGTGACTACTTCAGGTCATTAATCATAATGATAAACTGAAGGGGTCCCAAATTACTACCTTGGCTTACTCCTGATCTGGTATAGTATTGGTTGGACTTAACCCCCCCCATATTCAACATATTGCCGCCTGTCCTGCATGTGGTTGGCAAAAAATTCAAGCAGTTTAGGCGTACATCCGATTGCCGCCATTTTTATCAGTAAGATGCCATTATCAACCATATCAAAAGCCTTTTTAAAATCAAAATAAGCGGCATCGACTTGTACTCCCGCATCTACTTGAGGCACAACATACGCTAGGAAATTAAGCAAATTGCTGTTTGTACTGCGGCCTGGTCGGAATCCATGCTGCGCATCTGACAATGAGGAAGATATCTGTTCAAAGACATACCTGTTAATTACCGACTCAGACACCTTTGCACGAGTTGATAAAATGGCCACTGCTCTATATACGCTCACCTCCGACCCTGCTGCTCCCTTCGGTAATGGTATTACTCGAGTTACTTTCCAGCGATCCGGAAAGTAGGAGGACTCCATACAATGATGAAATATATGTAAAAGTGGTTTCACTAGAACTGCCCGGCAATCCCTGATGATAAAGACAGGGATGCCATCAGGGCCTGCGGATCTTTTAGGCTGAGAACGTGTTAGTGCATCGCTTACCTGCCTCTCTGTCAGCACATCAATATGTACTCTTCTGCAGTTTCCACCACTTGCTTCTACAGCTGCCTTTATGTCCAGTCTCGCTTTTTGCGTACTATACACAGAGTGAAAGAAACGGGCAAACTCTTGCGCACCTTCTGAGTCTGACAAAATACGACCATCCTTCGTAATCTGTTTATGATTTATCTTTCCCTTCTTTGTATTAATATATTGCCAGAATGATTTCGGATCATTTATTAAATTTATTTGCACCTTTTTCTGATGTCTATTATGTTCTGATTTAATCATAGCCTTCACTGTTGTTCTATATCTCGCAAACAATTCATAATCACTTCCTAGCCCTGTTTTTTTGAACTGTTTATGAAGCCTAGCTTTTACTCTTATATCGCGAATAATATCGTTATTATACCAAACGGGATAGTTGTATCTAATATCGTTCTTTTTTTGTTTTTTCTTTGGAATACAATCAAATATGCTACTTATTACATAATAAAAATAGTCTAAAATCTCTTCTGGTTCATGAATATTGTAAATCGGACCCCAATCATAACCCATGAGCAAGGAATATAGTAAATTATAATCTGCTTTACGAAAATTCCAACTATCCGTATTAACTGCAGGTGTGGAAATGCCATTTTGCGAATCTGTGCACGCACGCCTTCCCACCGGTATAGGTATAGATAGCGGTGGGTGATGTGCATCAACTGGCACCAACGCTTCGTCCGCCTCCAACACCCGCATACCCTCCCGTACACTCAATGAAGCTAGCACTAAATCCAGCTGCCGGTTATTACAGTTGTTCACGTAATTCATTTGGGAAACTTCACAGTATGATATAAAGTACTCATAATAATTAATTACATTTTCATTACAAGAATATAAGTTAAAGTCACCTACAATCACAACTTTATTGTACTTATTGCATAATAGTTCTATAATTTTAAATAAAATCATATATTCATTCTCGTTACTATTCGGAGGAATGTACACAACGCAACATAAAAACAGACATCTGCTACCCTTATGCACTGTAGCACAAACCAGTTCGAATGTACAGTTATTTACCACAAAGTCCCCCGGTATTGTTACCTGCCGTATATCAAATCCATGTGTTGCCACTAAAAGCGCACCGCCTTGTTTTCTGCCATCCACGCTGTCACACCTTATTATCTTGTATCCTACTGGTATCAACTTTGCATTGTGTATAGATTCACTACAACCAGTTTCTGTTACACCGATTAAATCCGCCTCTGAACCTTCAATATTACTACAAAAAAGGTTTAATTTCGTTCGCAAACCCCTTACATTTTGATAGTGAATATTAACGCTTTTTTTTATTATTCCTGATTTCTTTTATGTGATTTTCGAAACCAAATCCATTCCGCATATTCTGCATTTAGTGGCCACACTTCCGGGCTACACAATTTATTGTATTCACTCTCTCGGACACCCACGATAAAAGAAGCATAGTCTCTGTCTATCCTGTGCTTAACTTTTTCAATTTTAGTCATCACTCCCATACGACATATACTTTTTACATGGGCTGTAACTTGCTCCACGGTAGTATTTGGTATTTGGTTGTTACCGCGGAGACTCTTGACTTGCCCTTCAGGCCCAAACAAATTAAGATGATTAGTACCTAAAGGTCTCGCTACATATCCGACGTAGCGCGCCGGGAGCGCGACAGTGGCGTGGCTTGGGGTGTTGTAATGTACTGAAATGTACGGGAGACGCCACACAGTGCATCCACGATCGGCGCGACGGCTAACGTCACAACCAAACGTAGCCGAGCTTTTCTGTCGCGCTCCCGTCGCGCTTTGTCGGCTGATTGACCAAGCCTTAATAGTTTTAATTACTTTTACAACTGTAAATTTTATCAGAATAATGAAACGCTGTGCATTGATAACACCTAATTGATGTCTATGTATATATCTATATCATCACGCCATATCCCTTGCGAGGTAGGTAGAGAGTACAGAGTTCCAACAGGTTTCTTTTCTTACAATACCTCCCTGGCTTCCTCGCCGGTTACAGAGACTCTTGACTTGTCCTTCAGATAAGACTCGGTCTATTTGGTTGTGGTAAGATAATCTAGGTCTTCCCCGGTACCTACATCCTTCCACTTTCGCTAATTGATGTGTTTTCGGATATCGCAAGGGCGCCATATGCATGACTAATATGAGAGATAGGTATATAAGAAACTGTGCAGTTACTGTGTGTGTGTGTGTGTATGTGAATGATTTACGCTGTTGGCCGCGGGGCCTTTACAGTTTCACCGGACAAGAGGGCGAGCGTGCAACCACTACGCTCGAGCCAGAAGGGCAAGCAATAGCTCTAGGGCGCCTTAAGGAGGAACGGCCTCGGCTTGGGCAGTCGCTATGGGATAGGGCGTATACTAGGTGTCTAGGGCGAGACCGCCGTGGTGCTCTGCACCGGCCAGCGGGCAAGGAATTCTTCGAGCTCGCCGGCGAGGTCGGTGTCTGATCCTGTGTGCGGTATCTGTATCCGAAAGAAGGGATGTAAGGGCATCGGGAGGGTCGGTGAGAACGTGCCGCGTACGGCGGTAGCGGCTGATAGGAAAGATTTATGCGTTATGAAGGTAAACCAGAGTTAAACTTTTTATTTTTTTTTAAATTGTAGCCCCACACTAGGATTTATTCCTGTGTCGTGGGTGCGTTTACAAACATGAAAATTCACATACACAAATACCCAGACCGGAACAAATAATTGTGGATCACACAAAGATTTGTCCCGTGCGGGACTCGAACCCGCGACTATTAGACGCAGTGGGCAGAGCGGCTTAAGCTCTTAACCACTGCGCTAAATCGTCCGTCAGTTGTGCACTTGTGCAGTTACTTTCAGTTAAGCCTACAATTGATTTAACACTATTTTATTAACTATCCGACTGATTACGTTTGGGTGGATGTTTGTTACTTAATCACACAAAAACGGCTGAACGGATTTAGATGAAATTTGGCAAAGCAAACGCGGACAACGTCGCGGGCAAAAACTAGTACTAAAATCCTACTAAAATTAAAAAAATGTGAAAGTTTGTGTTTGAGATGTTTGGATGATTGTTACTTAATCGCACAAAAACGGCTAAACTGATTTGGATAGACGAAATCGCGGGCAGAAACTAGAAAAAAATAATTATTTATACCTGTCATTTCCTTGGCCTCTCTGGCATTATCCACTTTCATTCTTCCTAGTATATTCATCATCTTCATCTCAGCCTATACTTGTCCACTGCTGAACATAGGCCTCCTCAATAGCTCTCTAGCGCAATTGCCCGGTTCGGCCCTAGAATATTACTAATTAAAAAAATCGAAGTAAATTTTAACGTGTCACTGCAAACCTACACAATAGTTAATAACGAGCTGGGTGGGGGATGGGGGGAGCCTTGTATCGGACGATTGCACGAGCCGTCGGCAAATGGTGCGACTTACGCGCACAATCTTCTTTACTAATACTTTACCGAATCGTGTACGGACAGCAAGTATAGTATTAGCCCTGTTAAGAAACTGTTCCAGCGTTGGGCTCGGGCCTCCTCCCAATCTGAGAGGGTTTAGGCCATAGTCCACTTCACTGGCCCAGTGCGGGTTGGCAAACTTTACACATCTTCGAGAAACTCTTAGGCATGCAGGTTTTCTTACGATGTATTCCTTCACCGCTAAAACAAGTGATTCATTAATTTTTAATACGCACATGCTTTCGAAAAGGCAGTGGTGCGTTCCTGGGTTTGAACCCGTGATCTCTGACTTTGCAGTCCAACGGTCTAACCACTAGGCTATCACTGCTGTTAACTCACTCAAGCTCATTGCTGCAAAACAAAGTATATCTATATTGTTATATTTATCTAAATGTTGGAGAAACATCATTCCGCTCGACATTATCAGTGGTCATGCGTCTAATGGGCGTCATAGGGGTTAAGTGCCAGCACAAAACAATGTATTCACATTCCCGTAGATATAATTTAATAAGAATTTCACAATATTGGAAGTAACTTCGTTATGATCACAGATTTTAAAATTGATAATAATTAGACTAGCGGGTTTCGAACTCAAACTCAAATAATTTATTTTGTAGAAGCCCTGCGGGGGCGCTTATAAATAGTCAATTTCAATTTTTTTAAAATCAAATGTAACTACTAATTTACTACCGGATCGAAACGCGGCCTCCACTAAGAAGATCCGGCGAAGAAACTCAGCGAGCTTGCTTTTTTATTAAATTCTCTTTTTTCCTTACTATTTTTTAATCATATTGTGTGGATACAATGATTAGTTTACAATTAAATAGTTTACGATCTAGCTCCAGTGTGATGCCGTTCGACCGAGATATGAGACTAATGATGTATTTTTATATTTAAACAAAGAAGAATATTATATACAGTATGTACAATGATATATAAAAAAAACAGCAAATAATTATTAATAAAAACGGGTGTAAAAAAGGAAAATACCTATTTACATAGGGCCAAATGGTTCCACGCCACTGTCAGTTGGCAGTGTACCTAGAATGCTGGCAGCATTGCCGCGCTGAATAGCAATGCTTATATGCTGACCAAAATACATACCAGCGTTTCGTTCGTTCTAATGATGTTATTTATAATGAGTGTCTAAAGGATTCCAAAAGCACCAGTCCTCACACACACCCGTTCACGAGTATGACTACTGGAACGGCCTTCACTCCCCTGGACTATATTGAAGGGAAGGGAGTGACCCGCGCCAGATAGCCGCCGCAAGAAAAGATATTAAGGTGAGTATGACCAAACCAGAACCCCAAATACGGTGGTCAGATTGAGTCTACAAAGCCGCAGGTTCACGGTACTGATCTAGTGCCGAGAAAATCATAGAGTATGATTTGCATCCCAAGTAGCACAACTGCTGCTTAAGTTCCCGACGTTTCGAGTGCTTTGCAGCACCCATGGTCACGGGAAGGACTGAAGGTTTTGTTTCAAGGTATTCTTAATTTAAACTAAGGCAAGCTTTCAAACCAAACTTATTCAGATTTACTGTCAAATGAGCATAAGAAAAAATATGGACTATTAGCTTTAAGTTATGTAGAATAACTAAATACGTAATAGACTTATTCGAAACCTTCACCTGTATACATATATAGAAAGAGAATTAAATAAAAAGAGTCATGAGTCTCCGTAACCGGCGAGTGTGTATGAGACGAACTATGAGAGTGGAGGAAGCCAGAGAGGTGTGTAAGGAAAGAACCTGTTGGAACTCTGTACTCTCTGCCTACCCCGCGAGGGAGCTGGCGTGATGATATAGATAGATAGATAGATTAAATAAAAAAATACAAAACCGTTAAGTTTCTCGCCGAATTTATTCAGCGGAGGCTGTGTTCCAATCCGGTGGTTGGTCGTCTTTACCCAATGCCGGCTTACCCAATAATCTGCAAGCGGAGTAAAATGTCCCTTAGGAATAAGGTGACACTTTACAAACCTTATGTATGGTCCTTCATGACGTACGCTTGTGAGATGTTCGCGCACGCCGCCCGCTTCCACATCGATACTCCATACATTTCAATCCCGTTTCCTCCGCAAAGTCGTCGAAGCCGTGTGGTTCATACGGAACGTCGATCTCCATTAAGATCTCGACCTCGAACCTAGTCGCGCCTTTATTAAAAAGGTGACAACCCGATATTTCGCGAACGCGTCCAATCATAGGAATCCGCTAATCGTAGCTGCTGCTATCTACGAACCTAACTCCCCTCCTATCAGCCGCTACCGCAGTCCACGGCATGTTCTCACCAACCTTCCCAATACCCCTACATCCCTACTTTCCCCCTTGCCTTTTTTTCTAGAGCGTAGTGGTTGCAAGCTCGCCCTCTTGTCCGGAGAAGCTGATCATTAGATCATTTACACACACACACACACACACCCGGTGGTAGACAGATAAGATAAAAAAAAGTAAATTGACAATTTACAACTGTTGTAAAATAAATAATTTGAGTTCATTACGCCAGATTCATTTCAGAGTAGGCAGAGAAGATAGACTTTCAACAGGTTCTTTCCTTACATACCTCTTCGGCTTCCTTCATCTCATACATTCTCGCCGGTTACGGAGACTCTTGCCTTGGCCTTCAAATAAGACACAGTCTATTTAGTTATGGTAATAAGAGAGTCTAAGTATTATGGACGGAATAATTCCTAGGATGAATCTACGTATTTTTTAAAAGGAAAGAAAAAGATAATATGAATAAATTTAAAAGCTTTTTTTGCCGTCGGTACAATTGCCGAATTATCTGGGCTCAAGATATTTAGCCCATTAAAGCTTCGGAAAGTCATCCCCCCCGACGGCGCCGGAATTTCACTAATACATCTGGAACCCACCCCCTTGCTCCCTATGGCGTTCCTACAAGATTCCAGATTCAAGTCGATTCGAACTTAATGTGTTATATCAACTTAAATTGGAATTAGTCTTGGATTATTTGGTATTGTGAAATAGTATTTTTTTTTTGGAAAAATTATATCATTTTAATTTAAAAAGCCTTTTTAAAAACAAGCTTTTATAGCAAACAAAAAAAATTTTTGCTTAGTCGAGGAGTTCCTCTATGGCTTCCTTCCAGCTCAATTATCAGACCTTGGACACCATACTGATCTGAAGTACTTGTCAAGACAAATCCAACGAGCGCAAAGACGTTGAGGTTATATTGAGTAGTTGGGTGCTTTTATTGTCCACCTTTCGGCTTCATAATCAGACCAGCGCCATGGTACTATGTAGTTGCATTATCGGACTTACATTTTTAAAAATTTCAGCTCAATCGGATGCCTGCAATTGCTTGAAAAATGAACCACAAGAATTAAACCGGAAAGACAGACAGCCATACGAACATTGCAAGTTAAATAAAAGTTTGTACAAAGTACATTTTATCCGATTCGTATGCAGGACCTCGCGATGGCTACGCGCATTGTTCGACACTAGGCCAATAAGGCAGTGTAAATTTGTAGATAAATATTACACGATTGTTGTCTTGGAGAAGCCATGGTGTGTAGGTACACCACTACCTTTAAATTTCACTAGTAAGGAAGAGTGTAGGTATAAAAGAAAGTATCGGTCTAAAGATGAGAAAGGGTATGCTCAAGTGGTGGTACTGGTAATGTTGCAAGAAAAATGAAAAAACAGATATACAATGCAATGTAAGTAAAACTAAGTGGGTATCGGGGGAGACTACCTTACCATGACAAAATAGACCGTGTATTTTCTTTATGCTAAGTCAAGAGTCTGCGTAACCGACGAGCGTGTATGAGACAAACTGTGGGAGTGGAGGAAGCTAGAGAGGTATGTAAGGAAATAACGTGTTGAAATTCTGTACTCTCTGCCTACCCCGCAAGTGATCTGGCGTGATGATATAGATAGACAGAGATAGATAACTATGCGCAACATACAGGCCCATAGAATATATTCTTACAGACAAACATTCATATATAAAAACTAAGACACATGTGTTGATGGCGACATGTTGCGCTGGGCAGGGGCGTCTCGTAATCGTCCACGAAATCTCCTGAAGACGACATCCTTCGGCCAGAACTCCTCGCCCATAAAGGTCTTCAGCTTGGCGGTGGGAACTTGCACAACAAAGGATAGGAAAATAATCTTTAGTATTGAAACCGTCCGTTAGAATTGTATCTTACCTAAGATATTTCAGGAAGTTGGGATTGATACTCCTTTACAAGTTTTCTACTGGATTCAGGCCAGGTACAAGGTTTACAATTAACGAGATAAACGCATTCCAAGGCTTTGTATTCTATAAATATATAACAACTTAACTCCCTATACTGAAAAGCGAATCATATGACTTTTTAACATTTTAATTTACTATCTCTCAGTGAAAATGTGTTTAAGATTGTACAGATTTCGTTCGTAGAAAGCATTTGTAGCCAACAGATGGCGGTGTTCTGAATTATTTATCTGATGTGAATCGCGCTAGTGAATTTTGCGCATGTAGTTAGATATTTTGAGAGAATATTTGTAGATAGAACTATTTGTTGTATCTTGATTTCTTTTCTGAAGCCTGGTTTGTTGATCTAGTGGCGCAATTCTAGATTACGGAGAGCTACTCTGAATTTTTTCACTGTCTGAATCACACTAACCTGGGATTCGAACTTAGGTCTTTATGATTCCGCATGAAGCACCATGAAGCTATCGAGGCAATATAATAATACTAATTAGCAAAGGAGGTAAAACAAAAAAAACCGGCTATTCGAATAAAATGATACTGTTATTGATATAACTCTTCTCGATATCTATCTCGATGTCTATCTTATTCGCGCTTATATGAAAAAGGCGATGACCATACGTGTCCACCCCCTAATTGTAACTATCACCGACTCACCTGATTACCCTATCAGATGCTATCGCCGTCCGCTACATATTCTCACCAACCCTCCCTTCTCTTGGGTACAGATACCGCACACAGGATCTGACACCGATCTCGCCGGTGAGCTCGCAGAATCCTGCGGGCCGATGCACCACGTCGATATACCTAGTATCTTTTCCATAGCGACAGCCCAAGCACAGGCTGTTTCTCCTTGAGGCGCCTTAGGCTAATAGCCCCCTTGCTCTTCTGACTGGAGCGAAATTGCTGCTCGCCCTCTTGCCCAGTGAAGCTGTAAAGGCCCAGCAGCCAACAGCTTAGATCATTCACACACACAAGATACAACTCTTTCAATTGTGATTCTCCCTACGGTAATGGGCGCCCACTTTTTTACAACCCCTCATTCCGTAGGCGGCCATTTTCTCCAACGAATTTTGTTCCGACTGACAAATGTGCAGTATTATGTTGGCACGGTGGGTAAACAAACAAAGCAGTTTGGAACAAATATTTCCTATATTTAAAAAAATAATAAAAATAAATATTTTATTAGGTGGTAGTCGTTAAGCTGAGTTGGAAGCAATCCGAACTGAGTCCTCGTGATGGAGTACGACTTAATCTTTCTTACCTCGATTTGTGAGAGGACTTTGCCCAACTGTGGGACAGTATAGGCTGTATTATTATTTTATTAAACAAGCAAGAAGTGATAGATAATTTGATGAATCCATTCTCGACTTCTAGTCAATTTCTAAGGTTAAATCATGGTTTACTTTTTCCATACCATGTATATCATTGTTTACTACGACTGAAGAAAAACATCATGAAGAAATCCTGTTCCCAGTGAAAATTAAAAAATCGAAGTGCCCATAATATAACATTAAAAAGATAATTGATTCATGAACAGGTTACAATTTTATTACACTGCAAATGTTATTCAGCTGTTCTTTTAGTTTCCCAATGGCATGACAACTACACTCCTTACTTTTCAAGCTTCTTAAGTATTTTGTCATAGTTTGAAAAAGTTCATCTATCTCTACATAATTACATTATTTTTTTGCGGGGGCAGAGTGTATTGAGTTCTAAAACATGGTATATAACAATTTTTTTTATTGAAATATTAATTACTTATTAACTGTTACTACAGTAAAAGGGATCAAATGTGGCATTTTTTGCTAAGACGTATCTACAACCCAGCCCTCATGACATTTTATTTATTTACATTTTTTGTCCGCTATTCACACCGTATAATACCACTGTCCAAAAGCAGGTGTATAACACCAATTTAGCGCGCGCTGCTCGCACGATATAAATCCGTTGCCTGCGATTTACTTGATTTAATATAGTAGGTTGTGTTTTTGCCCTGACGTACATATTGCACCGCTCAGCGAGCTCGTGACGGATGATACACGTTAAATTTGCATACCTCGTCATAAGTAGGGTGTGATAAATTGTTTTTTTTTATTTAGGACCACTTTTACACAGTCGCGTAATAAGGTCATTGGTTATAATAATTCATCTTCCGCCTTCTTTCCAGCGAGATACGACTTAGGTTTCTTTAAATTCAGAGTGAATACGCCATTACTGAGTCAGCGAGCCAGTCATCGGTCCCGTCGAACAACTACCGCCAGGGCACCAATTACCATGGCCATTGTGGAAGATACAGATTTATGTCTGCATCTACCTAGGTAGATGCAGGCAAATTTGTGCACATGGGGCTTCAGAGATCCAAATTCAACAGCCTGTGATTGTGATGCAACCTCACAGACTATGAACCACTTGCTGGTCTGCTCTTTGTGCCCCACCACCTGGGGCACAAAGAGCAGGGGAAGAACTGAGCGCGGCGACGGAGGGCGCGATTTTGTTAGCCACTCACTTAGCGGGACAGACATGAACCATTCACACGAAAAGAAGAAGAAAAAGGTGAGATAGGGGTAACGATGGGCGATTATTACTAAAAACAATCGAATCATTCGATTGTTCCTTTTATTCGAATGCAGTCGAATGACAATCATAATTCTTCGATTGTTGGTCGACTGTTAGATTGTTGCTTAGCGTTTTGACCGCGCGCGCGTAAATTTAATAACGAGTGTGCAATCGACGCACGAATCGAACGCACCATCGATTATATTGGCATCGTTCGATAGATTTGAATCAGGACTTGTTTTTTAATTTTTTATAAAATAATTGATGTACATAAATATAATTACTTATTAACATAAATTATTATATAAAAAATATTTTTTTTAAGTATTTTTATGAATTGTACTTATTTACTATTAGTAAATATGTATACTACTACGTATACGTAAATAGGTATAATTCATAAAAAAAACTTTGGAATTTGTGGTATTTTATCATCATGCCAGATATCCTGCGGGGTAGGTATAGTGATAATAATTACGTTAGATTTACTTTAATTTATCTATAATTCAATCGATATTTCCAAGTTACTTTGCCTAAGCCCTTTAACAACAGCAATTACTGATTAACTAAAAGCCATTGCTAACAATCGGAACATTCTCCCCGTATCGAATGTGACCTGCGCATTGGCGATGCGCCGTCGATTTTCATTCGTTGGTCGATTGTTATTCGAATGTATTTTTGTGAGGACGAATGAATTGACAATCGAATGTGTGTAACTACAATTGTTGATTTATTCGATAGTTTTTTTCGTAACAATCGCCCATCGCTAGATAGGGGTCAATTGCTGGTAAGTTTTCAATATCATGAAAAAGAACCTGTACAGTTCAACAGCAGCTGCGCGAAGGTCTACTTTCATAAATCAAAGTGAGAGTGATTTCATCATACTTCACTACGCGAGCCATTGCGATTTGATAAAGGTCAGTTTGTCCCCATCAGCTTCTGTTGGAACTATGGCAGGAACGTTGTGGCAGGATTTGTCAAAGGGAAGATCCTCCAGCCAGACGGGTTGTGTGTCTGGCGGGGCTGCCACTCTCCCCAAGAGGTGTTGTCGGGGACTTGTATATATTTTACACGTCGTGCGCAATCTAATATCGCGTTCTAGACATGTATGGCGAATCGTCAGCACCATCTATTGGTAGGTAGTCGCAACTATGTAGCGATGTATAGGGGTCGCTACAGAACCTTTCTACATAAGGCCACTACTACCACAGTAAGAGGCTGTTGAAACCAACGGCTTGACATGCCTTCCAAAGCACGGAAACGCTTAAAAACGGATTTGCCACAAACGATCACCCATCTCACACCGCCCCAAAATACTTTTTAACCTAAGTGACCACTTAGAACAACGCTGGAGCGGGGCTACGGCTGTATTTTTGATAACTTACAAGAATATTACAAAATACCTTTATGAATACTGTTGAACTTTATGAAAATATGCATGTTATTGAACAAAAACGCTAATTCGCGCTAATCATATGTTTGGTTGACAGACTTTTATTCGATTTCAAAAGACTAAAATGAATGTATTAATTATAATCATTATGCGTTTGCTATTTCGTTATAATTCGATTTTATTCTCAATAAGTTATTATGGTGCTGAATAATCATTCAATTCATCAAAATTTTCAACGTCTAAATGTTACACTCCGGTGCGACGCGGACCTGTTAGGATTTTTTGTTAAGAGAAAAATGACGTGAATTTTCCAACCAAAAGGACCTTTAATCATTCAGACCTTACTGGGTTCTCTGTGGAGTGGTTAAGATAATATTGTCTAATTTTCAGTTGTTGTGTGATTGAAAATTAAATTGATGCAAATAGAACTGAATATGCTTAATAATTCTAATCTTTATTTTACATACCTTGGTAAACATTGTCAATACAAATTATATTTAAAATTATTTACTTCATTTGAAAAACTATGAATTTGATCTCAAACATAAGTATACATAAACAAGCGATTTGGAAAACAGAAAATTCTACTGAGATGTGATTTATGAATCTAAATTAAACAATGTAAAAGTGGAAAAATTCTTGTACTCTGAAATTCTTTCCATCAACATTCTTTTTACGTGTCCTTTTTTCATATGTAATTAATCTTACCACCAAGAAACCGAAGCATTTCGAACTTTCTCACAGCTTCCAGATGACTAATGGCCGTTGCAAAAGAAAAATGCATTGGTATAATAAACGATTGTATCATCGGCGGGTGTAGGTCGAAGTTTTATCACAGCTCGGGCTCGCTTCGTGAGTTATTGTGGCTGGCAGGCGCTCCCGTCGCGCCATTCATACTGGTGTCCATTACTATTTGCTGAAACCCTTGGGTGAGATCTATCTGAGAAAATTTGCTTTTGTTTATCATGATGATCTTCGATTTCTGTGTTAGAAGTAAGGACTGCAGCTTAGGTAATGATAGCAACTGAAACATCAGCGGGTGTTAGTCGAAGTTTTATCCCAGCTCGAGCCCACTTCTTAAGGTATTGTGACTGGCAGACTTTCCGTCGCGCCATACTGGTGTCCATTACTACTTGCTGAAACACTTGTGTGAGATATATCTTAAAAAAATGCTTATGTTTATCATGACGATTTTCTATTTTGTAATACAAGTAAGCACTGCTTTAGGGAAGATGGTTGGGCGTTATGCTAATAACTGAAACATCGGCGGGTGTTGGTCATAGTTTATCACAGCTCGAGCACGCTTCGTAGGTTATTGTGGTCGCGCGATTCATAATGGTGTCTATTACTACTTGCTGAAACCCTTGTATGAGATCTGTCTGAGAAAATATCTTAGGACCAGCATCCAAAGATATTGCTTCTTATTTCTGGGTATTGAAGTAAAGGCTGTTTAACGTGTATAGATTTCCTTTATGGAATAGGCAGAGAGTGCAGTGTGTTCTCTGTTCGAGAAGTCTAGAGTTTCCAACAGTGTTAAAGATGAACAATGAGGGTGAAGGAGGCCAGAGAAGTTTAGTATAATATAGGGAAACTACCTATAGTAAGTATGAATTTTCTGTAAATCGCAATTATTCTTATCCCTTACATATGTTCATAGTTGAATGTATTGTAGTAAAAATAATGCAATAACGCGATCGAGTGAGCTGATCTATGCATAAATAATTAGATTAGGCCATCAAGTCTGACTATTTTCCATAAAAATAGTCAGAATCTTCAGTTAAAATGCTGTGCCAGACGTTATGGTAGATTGCATAGATTTATAATGTGTTCTTTGAAGAAATAATTTCCTTTGTAAGTGTATGATTATAAAGAAAGGATTAATTGAACTATAGAAACTGAGTGGATCACATCAGTTTGTAATAAAAACAGAACAAATATACAGAAGCTAAAATTTTCCTATTCAAATTCGAACAAATAGTACGGCATAAATCAGCTTGTGAAATTTTCTCCGCTTTTAACTCTTGGTACCGAGAATCGATTGATATTGACGTAATCGCTCAATATCTTCCAACTGATATTATATTTCCTCTGAATCTGTCAGGGCTTAAAGTTTTAAACAATGCATCAGCGAATTTTTCATGTTGCCCTGAAAAATATGGATAGATAGTTATTGGAGAATTGTTTGCGTTTGTGGTTATCTACTACAGTTACTATCCCGACTATTAACGTTTTGAAGGCTGTGAATTATACCACCATTACATTTTCGTGCTTCGGAAGGCACGTTAAGCCGTTGGTTCCGGCTACCACGTAAAATGGTAGTTGTTAAGCCAAGTAGGAAGTCCAATAGGCGGATTGATAAATTCCAACAGCAAGTGGCCACAAATCAGGCTCCGCTAATACACACTGGGTCCGCGTGGTGGAGTATGACCTAATATCTTTCACCTCGATTTGTGAGAGACCTTACCAGTAGTAGGACAGTATAGGCAGTTATTATTAATTTTATACATGTCCGAAATAATCTTTGGATAAATTTTGCGTATATTTTAAGGATGGATACAATGTTTAGGTTACAATTAAATATGAAATAAAACTATTTTTTCGGATTTTATTGCGGTTTATTTTGATTTTTTAGTTCCCGACGTTTCGAGTGCTTTGCAGCACCTAGGGTCACGGGAAGGACTGAGGTGGTAGACGTGCAAAAGGCATAGTTGTTCCCTCAAACTTCTTAATTATTTTTGTTGGTCCGATCTACGCGGTGTCTTGAGGTCTTGCAGTGTTATGCTTGGTTTTGGATTTGATTATATTAATTACTGGATCCCAAGTCGATGGAAGCACCCAGCCATCTTCTCTATTGAAATTAGGATGTTTTTTAATTTCAATAGCCTCGCGAACCATCCTTGGTAGGAATCGGTGTTCTTTCACAAGGATTTTTGGTCTATCAAATCTGATGTTATGGCGGGTGCGGTCAAGGACATGTTCACAGACTGCAGACTTCTTTGAGCGAACTCAGTACAATTAAATAGTTTATGACCTAGCTCCAGTGTGATGCCTTACGATCGAGATATGCATCTAATGTTATCTGTAAAGAGCGTCTAAAGGATTCCGGATGGACCAGTCCCCACAAGCAGCACCCGTTCACGAGGTCATACAAAGACCTGTCTTGTTCGGGGATAGAATCTGTTATCACTCGATCTAATGAGAGAAATAGCCTACGCTCTAAAGTCGTCGTCAAAATTGCATTGTAATTACCCCACACATCTATCTATCTGTATCGTTACGCCAGATCCCTTGCGGGGTAGGCAGAGAGTACGGAAGTTTCAACAGGATCTTTCCTTATACCAAATACATGAATTACACAATTTCATTTAATCGTGGCGGTAAAATTCAAATCTCAGACATAACGCAAACAATCTGAATTGCAGTCAAACACTGGATTATTCGGAATATGAATGCACAGCACTTCCACCTATTAAGTTTGTGTTGCTGCGGAAGTTGGAATTTTGGGAAAGTTGTAAAGTCTCTAATAGGCTTTAATTATAAGATTTTCGTTGCAGTTGATAAAAATTTATTTAAATTTTATTTATGCTCACGGGCGGTATCTGATAACCGAACTTTGAACAAGTTTATCTTAAGTATGACTTTATAGGCATCTTTTATTGTCGACCAAGTTTTGTTTAAGTGATGAACTCTTAAATTGGAATATTTTTACGCCCTTAAATCAGTAACCGATCGTAAGTGTTCGAAAAGTCAGACATCGCCAGTTAAGAATAAGGTTCCAAATCAGAATCAGAATATTCTATTATATTTGGAAGACAAAAAGTATCATATGATTTAAATTTATAATTTATAAAATAACTATCTACCATTTACACGTTATAAAGTTATACGTTATAAATTATATATACGAAAAAAGAAGAGTATAAAATACAAGGAAACTGTTACAAAAACGATTCGATTATTAAAGCACCCTTAAAGTTATAATAAATTATTACACTAGGACCTAACGTTGACCTAGAAATGTGGGCAAAGACTTAGTTTTTATCACATGAGCGTACCTAAACGTTTTCACCAACAGGAAAAACAAAGAAATTAGATTAGTCATTTTGTAAATAACGTGAATAAATATTTTGTTCTTTTTATACAAACCAAAACATACAAAACGAAAATTTATATGATGAGTATTACTTTTTTTATAATAATGTAGCTTTTACCACACTAGGATATCTGTCTCGTGGGTGCGTTTACAAACACGAAATTCACATACACAAACACACAGACCGAAACAAATATTTGTGGGTCACACAACCATTTGTCCCGTGCGGGTATCGAACCTACGACTATCCAATCCAGTGGGCGGAGCGGCTTAAGCTCTTAACCACTGCACCAAATCGTCTGTCGCCAAACCCCAAAATGTCCCCAAAGTCATCCCGAAAAACACATTCTCAGGGTTTCACTCGGAAATCGAAAGTGTAGATAGAGTTAGTCGGCTACAGTTAGTTCAAAGTTCACACTTGCGCTGCAACAGTATAAATTACACCAAACATTGAATCTGCAGTTTCGACTCATTAGTCACGTGGCCATTGTCTAGTTTGATCTTGTTAATTGCTTTGGGGTTTTTATATCACGGGACTGCGGTGTTTTAGCGATCACCAAGGTAATTCAGCGTTTGACTCAGCCAAACTGTGATGGGTGAAGTCCCACATACTTTAGTCTTTTTTCTTAGTGAACCGGACATCAATCGAAGACTCATCCTCCGCAAAATACAAAAACGATAGCTTTTTCAAAAACGTAGTCCCACACTAGGAATTATTCTAGAGTCATGAACTTGAAAAATAAATATTTGTGTAACTCACGAATATTTCGGACTAACTGTTTGGGTATGTTAATTTCATGTTTGTAAACGCAAACACCAAAACACGCAAACGCAACAACACAGGAATAATTCCTAGGTATATTAGCTTTTCAAAGAAATAATTTTATTTTATAAAAAAAGATCTTTTTAAAAACCAAGCTTTTATAGCAAAAACACAACGGTAACGGTAAGAACTATGGTACTTGTCAAGCCAAATCTAACGAGCCCCAACACTTCGAGGTTATGTTGTTGTTATAGTTCCGTTGGCTACCCTCCGGCCCCATCATCAGACCCTGGAAATCTTCCGGGTCTACAGAAATCGTCATTACAAATTCAACGAGCCCAAACACGGCGGGATAATGTTGAGTAGTTGGGGAGTTTCGTTGGCCACCTTCCGGCACCATCATCAGACCCTTGGCACCATCCGGGTCTACAGAACTCGTCAAGGCAAATCCAACGAGCCCAAACACGGCGGGGTTATGTTGAATAGTTGGGTGGTTCCCTTGGCCACCTTTTCGCTTCACCATCAGACCCTGAACATCTTGTTATATAGTACTTGTCAACACCAATCTAACAAGTCTAAGCACGAGGAGGTTCGTTGTATAATTCACATGTTCCTACGGCCACCTTCCTACTCCATCATCAGACCAGCTCCATGGTACCATATTATTACCATGGTACTAATTTCAGCTCAATCGGATGCCAGCAAATGCTTGAAAAATGGATCACAAGATTTGAAAGTTAAATAAAAGCTTGAAAAAAGAATTTGCTAACTCTGCAATATGTCCAAATTTCAAACTTGCCCCGCGACAGTATAAGTCACACCAAACACTGAGTCCGCAGTTTCGACTCATTAGTCACGTGGTCATAGTCTAGAATGAACTTGTTAATTACCTTCGGGTTCGGTTAGGTCGTTTCGCACACTATATCGGAAGGTCATGCGTTCTATTTTAGTTCCCATTTTGTGTGTGTGTGTGTGTGTGTGTGTGTGTGTGTGTGTGAATGATCTACGTTATAGGCCGCGGGGCCTTTACAGCTTCACCGGACAAGAGGGCGAGCGTGCAACCACTGCGCTCGAGCCAGAAGGGCAAGGGGGCAACTAGCTCAAGGGCGCCTCAAGGAGAAACGGCTTTGGCTTGGGCAGTCGCTATGTGGGAGGGCGTATACTAGGTGTTTTGCCGTGGTGCTCTGCACCGGCCGGCAGGCACGGGATACTTCGACCATCTATATCCAAAATCTTTAAAAAAAAGGTAAGTGCTGGTTGGTGCAGTCGGTTACTTGGCACCGACTTCAAATATTTATTTTAGGCTTTTTGAAGTTGGTTTACCTTTTTTTTAAAAAGATTTTTATTTTTCAATTTTAAGTCACGAGTGAATTATTTAGTAATATTTATATACCGATATTATATTTTTTTGCTGAGTTGTACAGTATGGTACCTACAAGATTAATATAATGACTATAATAACGGAATCTATACATTCGTGCTGTTCGCTGTTAAGGAGTTCCCTCTTGTATCTTCAAAGTACAAGGTCCAATACCAATAATATTAAAATAGGACCACCTCAAAACTATACTGAACCCAATGCAAAAAAATCATCAAAATCGGTTCATAAGCAAAGGAGTTATAAAAAAGGGACAAATTATGAACCTCCTTTTTTGAAGTTGGCTAATATACTGCTTAGTTCTATAGTAGGGTACCTATAGGATTGACGTAATACCCATAATATCTCAATTTACACACGCCTATTGTTTGTCGTTAAGGAGTTCCCCGGTGTATCTTCTAAGGCCAAGGTCCAGTGCCAATGAAATTAAAATGGGACCACCTTGGAGCTATACTGAACCCAATGCAAAAAAAAATCATCAAAATCGGTTCACAATTGCCAGAAATATCGCTGAACAAACATAAAAAAAGCGTACATACAACTGAACATAGAACCTCCTCCTTTTTGAAGTCGGTTAAAAAGAAGGCATGTAATGGTGTGGGAGAATCGCCTTTTTAATAAATTGCGCGAATAGGTGCTAGACCGAGATCGATATGGAGATCGACGTTCCGTATGAACCACGGGACTCTGACGGCTTTGCGGAGGAAACGGGATTGAACCGTTTGAAGTCTATCGACGTGAGAACTTACAAGCGTTCGTCATGATGGGGTCGTACACAGGTTTTGTAAATTATCAACTTATTTCTAAGGGATATTTTACTTCGCTTGCAGATCATCGGGTAATTAGTTCCTATGTAATAGTGGGCGAACCTATTTTATTGCCGTTACGACAATTATAAGAGAGTATCGGTGCAAAGATGAGAAAGGGTATGCTCCGTTGCTTCGGGCATATAGAAAGAATGTCCGAAGAAAGAATGACAAAACTGATATACAATGCGAAAGTGGAAGGATGTAGGTACCGGGGAAGACCTTGACTATCTTAATAATAATATAATAATAATAGCCCTGTTAAGAAACTGTCCCACTGTTGCGCACGGGCCTCCTCTCAAACTGAGAGGGTTTAGGCCATAGTCCACCACGCTGGCCCAGTGCGGGTTGGCGAACTTCACACACCTTTGAGAAGCTCTTAGGCATGCAGGTTTCCTCACGATGTTTTCCTTCACCTATCTTACCATGACCAAATAGACCGGGTCTTATCTGAAGGACAAGTCAGGTGTCTCCGTAACCGGCGAGCGTGTATGAGAAGAACTATGAGAGTAGAAGAAGTCAGAGAGGTATGTAAGGACAGAGCCTGTTGGAACTCTGTACTCTCTGCCTACCCCGTAAGGGATCTGGCGTGATGATATAGATAGACGACAATTATACAACGACTATAATTCCAAATTTTTGATTGATAAACTACATTTGTTCGACCCAGAATTTGAACCCAAAACCTTGTGATCGCTACGCGCTACCTTCCTAAATTCCAGCTCGTAGCCCCGCACTACGAATTATTTCTGTGTCGTGGGTGCATTAACAAACATGAAAATTCACATACAGAAACACCCAGACCGAAACAAAATATTTGCGGGTCGCACATAGAATTGTCCGGCGCGGGAATCCAGTAAACTCCAAGAGCCAGTGGGTGGAGCGGCTTTAGCTATTAACCACTAAATCAAGCCATCCGTCTAATCTAAATTACTTTGAATATTCTAAATTCCAGCCTACCTCATAAATAATAGTTCGTTTAACTATCTAGACAGGTTATAGCTATTCTAATTGGGATCCAATAATCTCTACGCACATGGTAATCTAGATTTGAGCCTGTACTAATTATATCGGATTATCTAAAATCGTAGCTAAATAGAACGAGGGAATTAAATTCTATAGGTAGTTTAAAGGCAAACAGTTCGATCGTAATTTAGATTTTTATCTTTCGTATAATCTTTCCTACTTAATATTATAAATGTAAAGTTTTGTATGTTTGGATGTTTGATGTGTTACTCAATTACTCAAAACAGCTGTACGGATTTTGATGAAATTTGGCACACATATAGTTTATAACATGGAAACATGTAAGGTTCCTGTCGAAGTCGCGGGCGGAATCTTGCTATTAATATTATAAAGAGGGTTTTAGTTTGCAATCGATAAACTCGGAAACTAGTGAACCGATTTTAATGATTCTTTTACCGTAAGAAAGCTACATTATCCAGAAGTCATATATGCTAAGAAAATGAACAAACACCGTTACGTCTATACTGTTTCACGACTGGACAAAAGGCCTGGCTGGACAAACAAAAGGTGAGAAAAAACAAAAAGCCTTTACAGCTTTACCGGACAAGAGGGCGAGTGTATAACCACTACGCTTGAGCCAGAAGGGCAAGGGGGCTACTAGCTCAAGGGCGCCACAAGGAGGAACGGCCTCGGCTTGGGCAGTCGCTAAGGGGGAGAGCGTATACTAGGTGTCTCGCAGTGGTACTCTGCACCGGCCGGCGGGCTAGGAATTCTTCGACCTCGCCGGCGAGGTCGGTGTCTGATCCTATCAGTGCGAATTGATGGAGGCAGGTATATAGGGGTTATTGTAAACTCGCTACAAAGAAACAAAGACTTACCAATAGTGATGAAGTAACTTTTGTGAGGAAGTAGTTGGATTTTTTTTTTTCTGTTTTCGGAATAAATAAAGCCGCCTGTAAGGCATCTAACCACAGTTAAAGACTACCACCACCACCAGAAATACGGAGACGCTCAAATATGGCAAAACCACAAATGGTCACTCATCTCAGACCGACCGACCGACACATATTTATTTTCCTACAGAAACGTTTACGAGCTACACATTTTTAACTGACTTCAAAAAAGCAGGTTCCCCATTCGATCTATATGTATATATATCCGCGTAATTCTTAAAAAACTATTGATCCGATTTCCTTGAGGTTTTCGTTATTAAATGCATATTTTTTAACCTTAACATATTCAACGATGGATAAAAACAGCCAAATGGTTTTAAGAATAAAAAATCCTAAGAACACTGTGATCTTTTGTCTCCATGATCTATTATAATCGCATTAGAATTCTTAACCATAATGATTCAACTATATTATATACTAGTAAAGTAAATTAAGGACCTCCTTTACCATCCTCGAGTAAAGTCTGAAGCAGACTAATCCACAATTAAAATTGCTAGTAATTTATATACGAATTTCACCATCTCCGAGTAATCCTATCCGACCGGTAAACTAGCCATTTTTAATTGTCGAGTAACGTTAATCAAGATGTAACTAACCAGCACTTTACTCGAGCATAAAAGAGCTTTGTACCTAAACAGAAAATTGCTATCACAAGTAATTTAGACATATTTTTCACGAACTAAAAAAATAACTGAGTTACCAAAATGGCCGCCCCTTAGCGATCCTATAAATCAATTTAGATATAAATTGCCGAATCATAGTCAATATAATCTGGAGTTATGAGATAACTTACAGTCTTTATGATAGATAAATTGATCGTAATAAAAAATCGGTCAAGTGCGAATAAAACTCGTGGTCTCAGGATACCGTATATGTGCCAATAGATGGCTCTATTTTAATTTTTAATCGCATTCGAGGCAATATTTTTTATATCTAATTACAAAAAATAAACACCGCCTTAATTCCCAAGCAGGGGTAGCCGAAGTACATTTACTTTTCACCGGCGATGTTAGTTCCCATGTAATAGGGGGCGAGCTTATTACCATTAACTTGTACTATAAATGTCTGCAAGGAAAAGTGCAATATAAGTTTGGATGAGTGAGTTTTAATGGCCAAGAGACCGTAGGTAGACCTTAGTATTGGAGGTTAATTTCAACTTGATACCTGTACCCGTTTCTGAGAAAAATCCTCTTAACCGTCAGACAGACAGACGGACAAGATCTCCCTGGCTTCATCCACGCTAATAGTTTGTCTCATATACACTCGCCGTTTACGGAGACTCTCGACTTGCCTTGTAATCATCATCATCATCATCATCTCAGCCTATACTTAATACCCACTGCTGAACATAGGCCTCCCCAATCGCTTTCCAGCGTAACCGGTCCGATGCCACCTGCATCCAACGACATCCTGCGATTTTCACAAGATCGTCGGTCCATCTGGCAGGCGGTCGTCCCACGCTGCGCTTGCCAATACGTGGTCTCCACTCTAGAATCTTTCTGCCCCAACGCCCGTCCGATCTACGCGCTATGTGGCCCGCCCATTGCCACTTCAGCTTGCTAATCTTAACGGCTACGTCGGTGACCTTGGTTCTTCTACGAATCTCCTCATTCCTGATTCGATCGCGTAGAGAAACGCCGAGCATAGCTCTCTCCATAGCTCGCTGAGCAACTCTGAGCTTTTTTATGAGACCTATTGTAAGAGACCACGTCTCTGATCCATATATCATCACTGGTAACACACATTGACTAAAAACTTTAGTCTTTAGGCACTGAGGTATTTTGGATGAGAAGATGTTGCGCAGTTTCCCGAACGCTGCCCAGCCGAGTTGGATTCGTCGATTGACCTCTCTCTCAAAGTTGGACCTACCTAACCGGACTACCTGTCCCAGGTAAATGTATTCGTCGACAACTTCAAGAGTAGAGTTCCCAACGGTGAGTGCGGTGGGTACGACATGGACGTTAGACATTATTTTCGTTTTGTCCATGTTCATTTTAAGACCCACTTGTTGAGATACTCTGTTGAGGTCACCGAGCATTCGTCCTAGATCTTTCAGCGACTCCGCCACGACCACAATGTCGTCGGCAAATCGAAGGTGAGTGATGTATTCGCCATTGATGTTGATGCCAAGTCCTTGCCATTCCAAGAGCTTGAAGGCGTCCTCTAAGGTGGCCGTAAACAGTTTCGGAGAAATGACGTCTCCCTGCCTTACTCCTCTTTTTATGGGGATCGCCTTCGTGCACTGCCCCTGTACTCGGACTGACATGGTGGCGTTATTATACAAGCACTTCAACACTTCAATGTACCGATAGTCAATGCGGCATTTCTGGAGAGAACCGCCCAAGTCTCGATCGAATCGAAGGCTTTCTCATAGTCCACAAACGCCAAGCATAGTGGCCGATTATACTCCTCGGTCTTCTGTATAATCTGCCGCAGCGTATGTATGTGGTCTATGGTACTAAAGCCTTTCCGGAAACCGGCTTGTTCGGGAGGCTGGAAGTCATCAAGCCTGCGTTCGAGACGATTCGTGATGACTCTCGAAAACAACTTATAAACATGGCTCAGCAGTGTGATGGGCCTATAATTCTTCAGTAAAGTGTTATCACCTTTCTTGAAAAACAGTACCACCACACCCCTGTTCCATGCTTCCGGCGTTTTCTCTTCGAGCAAGACGGAATTAAACAGCCTCTGAAGGACTTTAAGTACCGGCGTTCCGCCCGCTTTCAGAAGCTCTGCGGTAATTCCGTCTTCGCCTGGCGCTTTGTTATTTCTGAGTTGTTTGAGAGCCATCCTAATCTCGTACAGGCTGATGTCCGGGATATCTTCAGTGTAGTGTCGGGTTAGCTTGGCTCTTGGGTCTTTTACCAAGTCAACAACAGGTTCAGCTACTGAGGTGTACAACTGCCCATAGAACCTCTCTATCTCCCTGAGCACCTCTGACCTATTCGACGTTACGTTTCCGTCCTCCGTCTTCAGCTTCGTCAACTGACTTTGCCCAATAGACGCGTCTCTTACGAACACTTTGGAGCCCTTGTTCTGTGCTATGGTCTCCTCAATACGCCTTGTATTGAAGGACCGTAAATCGTGTCGCAAGGACTTCAGTATCTGTCCATTGAGCTGCCTATAGGACTTAGCATCATCGGAGGTTTGGAGCGTCATGGAACGTCGCTCAGCCATGAGGTTTCGGGTGTAGTTGGATAGTTTTTGAGGTCTATTTTTACGGTGGGGCTTAAAATACTTGGACCCGACCGTATGGACAGTCTCTACCAGCCTGTTGTTGATTTCGTCCACTGATGCGCTGCTGTCTAGCAATTCGAAGCGGTTTGCCAATTCGAGTTGAAAGTTCTCGGGGTTTTGGATATGTGCATAAGAAGGTCGGAGCGTAGACTTCATCAGACGCGATCTTTCCATTTTGACATTAATATTTAATGTGCCTCTGACCATTCGGTGATCACTGCCGGTTTTTACCCTGTGAATCACGGAGACATCATTAAATATTTGTCGCTTGGTGCTCATGATGAAGTCTATCTCATTTTTTGTGGAACCATCAGGGCTCATCCAGGTCCATTTCCTATGAGGCGGCTTCCGGAAGAAAGAGTTCATCATAAAGAGTCCCTCCTTCTCCAGATATTCGGCCAGCCTCTGACCCCTGGGGTTGCGCTGCCCATATCCAAATTGCCCCACTCTCAATTCATCATCGCCCCGTTTGCCCAGCCATGCATTGAAGTCACCCATAACCACTGTAAAGTGTGCTTTGGAAGTATGTATGGCTCTACTAATGTCCTCATACATTACTTCGACGTCATCATCTGAGTATGCCGAGGTCGGTGCGTAGACCTGTATGACCTTCAGCGAATATCTTTTGGATATTCTGAGTATCAGGTACGCTACCCTGCTCGACACACTAGTGATGGACACACCGTTGTCTATGAGTGACTTGTGGACGATAAATCCGACACCACCTTGGGACTGCTGTTCGCCCTCCCGGTAGTAAAACAAGTTGCCGGATTTTAAGGTTATCGTGTCCTCGCCCTTTCTTCGGACCTCCGATAAACCAACAATATTCCACCGCAACTTGTTTATCTCTTCTTCCAGCTCAACAAGCTTCTCATCTGTCCTTAACGTGCGTGCGTTGTATGTCACCAGGGCCAATTTTCGTAGTTGGTGGTAGCCGAATCTCTGCCGGAGATTCTTAGCACCCCTTGTCCTGTCGTTACCATTGCTGCTACCGTGGCCAGGACGAACAGGACCGCCGGGGACTAGGGGCCTGGTTTTATCTTTTTCTTCCATTTTAATAAATTGGGGGGGGGGGGGGGGTTTGCCATACTCGCCACGCTTGGCAGGCGGGTTGGCGAGCGCAGTTTTTGATGGTAGAAGTGTTAAGGGAACGCTGCTGCCCATTCCCTAGTTTTCCCTTAGTCGCCTTGTACGACACCCGATGGGATGAGATGGGTTGGTCCTATTCTAAGCCGGGAACCACGCGGCCTTGTAGTAAATTCTATCTATCTATCTATATCACCAGATCCCTTGCGGGATATGCAGATAGTACAGAGTTCCAACAAGTATAATCCTTACTTAATATTATAAATGGGAAAGTAACTCTGTCTGTCTGTCTGTTTGTTTGTCTGTCACGCTTTCACGCCGAAACTACTGAACCGATTTAAATATAATTTGGTACACAGACAGTCTAGAGTCTGAGAAAGGACATAGGCTTTGTATGAAAGTATTGTCATTTTTTTAGCTAGAAACTTGATACTTATTTTTTAGGCTGTTGATTCGATATATATAAATATGATATTTAAAGTTTGTAAAAGTTTTACCCTCAAGGGTGTAAAATAGCAATAGGGAATAGGGGATGAAAGTTTGTATGGAAATTTGTAAGGTTTTTGTGAATGTTTTATAAGTTTGCGACAAGAGACAAAATATTAGAGCTTTTCTGATGTAACATATACGGAGTGATAACAAAATGTGAAACTGAATTTGCCGAGTACCGCGCCGTACACAATGAGCGTTGTGCAACCGCGCGGCGGAGGGGGGGCTAAAGACACTATTCCACGCGGACGAAGTCGCGGGCACAGCTAGTATATGATAAATATCTATTTTATACTTTATTCAATTGCAATAAGAGGCATGACCGGTTTCTATACTTATGGTTTTAGCCTTCGGCATTGGCCTTAACACCATTGAATTAAATATAAATTTCGTTTGGCAATTAGAACTGTCACTGCCCATCCTTTGTGAAAAATACTATAGGTTTTATGATATTGCTGGTGTGTCTTGAAAAACTAACTCAGGCTTTCAAGTGATAGAGTTTTTTAGAAAAATGCTTGTGACAGAAAAATGCAAAAACACAAGATCTTGCTTAATCTTTGTTTTTGCTTTGGTAATACGGAACTCTAAAAATATGAGTCGACATAGACAGAATAAGGGTAGATTTGTCCAAGCTTAGGGTTTTATTACTCTCTTGGGTTGAAAGTTTTGAGATCATTCTGTGGCGGAAGGAAGTACAATCTAACTAATGTATGTCTTCCATATAAGATTGATTATATTTGAACATCAATGTTTCGTGATTATAACGTTCAGTATTATGTTGTTTGTATCTCTACCTACTTATAGGTATATAACAAGTCACGTCTATATTCATCAAGCGGGGGTGCCAGAGGTGTAAGTACACTCACTTTTCGCCGACAAGGACATGGGCACAATTCCAGACTCTGGACTCATACTGGTAAGTTTTCGTTAGAAAAACTACATTTGTCCGACCTAGGATTTGAACCCAGGACCTCGGGATCACAAAGCGATGCGCTTTGCCACTAGACCAACGAGGCAGTGAATAATACAAATATACGTATATAATTTAGTTCATTCTTTTTTTAACTCTTTTGTTACACTTCTTCACCCTGCTTGGAGAATACCGTCGTAATGTGTATATTTATACACGAAATAACACATTTGGTGTATGATTATAATTATCTTTACAATAAATTGATCATATATCTGGAGATTTAACATGGAAAAATACAGAATACTTACTTGCATGTCCTTTAGCTATATTCTTTTGTAAAATAGGTACGCCTATATCATAAGCTTTTAAAAATATTAAAATATCTTCAAAAGCTTTTGGTAAAGTAACTAAAATAATAAGTAGAAATTATTGATCGACGAACGACATCTTTGGAATGAATTGTCAATGAATGATTGATGAATGATTCGAATGCGAGCGCCATCTATGAGGTTGTATGATAATCAAATACTGATTGTACCTAGTTTACTGAGCTCTTCAGCAGATAGCGATAGTAGATCGTTTTTATTTATCTTTATTGTGCTCATTTACTATTAAATACGAGATTATATTTACAAAAGAAAGATTACCTTAAAATTGAGTACAAAATATACATGTTAAGGTTTATCCCAACTTAATGTTTCTCTAGACTCTTCTTTTGACTGCCTCGATGGTGCAAGATTACGAGGTCCTGAGTTCGAATCTTGACAATGTTATTGAGGTTTGTCAATTCTCGGTAGTAGTCCGGAGTTAGAATTGTGTCTGGTATTATAGCAATAGGCCCCTCTCAAATTAGGATCTAAAATTGTCTCCCGCAGGATGTGGGCTTAACTAATTTTTTTTTTATTTTTACAAGTTTTTATTTAACTTGAACTGTTCTTATGTGCCTCTGTCTTTCTGATGGAGCTAATTTTTTTTGTTTCTATTTTATTTTAAAAACGTAGCCCCACACTACGATTTATTCCTGTATCGTGGGTGTGTTTAGAAATTCACATACACAAATACCTAGACCGAAACAAATATTTTTGGGTCACCCAAAGATTAGTCCCGTGCGGGTATCGAACCCGCGACTATTAGACATATATGTATATGTCAGTTCAGTGACAATCCAATAATGTGTTGCCATGGAGCTGGTGATGATGGAGTGGGAAGGTGGTAACTATACAAGGTGTAACTTAATTAACGCAGGACCTAAAAGTAGTTTGTTCTAAATCGGTAACTGAATTCCATGTATCTATATCATCACTCCAGATCCCTTACGGGGTAGGCAGGGAGTACAGAGTTCCAATAGGTTCTTTCCTTACATGATGTAACTGAATTAATTCCAACAATATTTAATGTAACTTAATTTTTTTTAAATTTGCAAAGAATGCTTTGACTCCTTCAGTGCGCTATACAAAAAATAAACTTATTCTTGATTCAGAGCAATAAGGAGGTTTCAAATGCATTCCTAAAACCGGACACATACACGTGCACGTTTCATTGGTAATTGGGGTATAAAAGCGATTAAAAAATGGGTAAAACCAAAATTATAGGAAATGTGGTTATTGTTTTGAATTGATTGAGCAATTCTCTAATCGGGGTGTCTGAGGTCTCGCATTTATTATGTTACAGCTTGTATAACATTACCCCCCTGTGTTCGAGCTCGTTCGATTTGTCTTGACGAATACTATAGACCGGAGGAGCCGAATTCTGAACTCCTCAACTAAGCAAAATACATATCTCAGTTGTGTTTTGGCTATGTTTTTGGTTTGTTATTAGAAATATCATTTTAAATAAAAAAATATTATCTTCTGAACTTCCAATGCCTTATAGTTAAGAGGGCTTAGTGAAAGCGTCTCCGTCCACGAATATCCGGTAGCCCTGTGTTTGATTCCCGTAAACAGCTTTTTTTTTTAAATTTTACAGACCCGTTTTTGACTAAGTTTTTGACCATCTGTTCCTATAATTTATTCTATCTATCTATAACCTCACGCCAGATCCCTTGCAGGGTAGGCAGAGAGTACAGAGTTCCAACAGGTTCTTTGCTTACATACCTCTCTGGCTTCCTCGACTCTCATAGTTCGTCTCATAATTTATTAAGCCGCTTATATATTGGCTTAACGACTATCACATTAAGTGGCATCCAGGATTAACGCCTTAGCGTGACTTCTTAAGCACGGAGGTGCTCCTAATGGGAAATGATACATACGGTCACCTATCTCAAACTGACCGAGCTGAACGCTGCTTAACCTTGGCGATAGTTATGAACACCAAGTTTAACCACGGTCTTTTGGTATAAATAGAATAAGAAAAGGTAGGAAAGATAGTATCGGTGTAAAGATGAGAAAGGCTATGCTCCGTTGGTTCCGGCATATAGAAAAGAATGACAAAACAGATATACTATTCGAAAGTGGAAGGATGTAGGTACCGGGGAAGACCTAGACTTTTTTACCACGACCAAATAGACCGAGTCTTAACTGAAGGACAACACAAGTCAAGAGCCTCCGTAACCGGCGAGCGTGTATGAGACAAACTATGAGAGTGGAGGAAGCCAAAAAGGTATGTAAGAAAAAAAACCTGTTGGAACTCGGTACTCTCTGCCTACCCCGCAAGGGATCTGGCGTGATGATACATATATAGAATAGCTAATACTGTTTCACTACTGGGCAAATGCCTTCTCTAACAAATCGAGGTGAAATCGTTAAGCCGAGTTCGAGGCCTTATATGTGGCATGATAGGTTCAAACAGCTGGTGACCACACACTTACCTCCATGAATTTACACTGGGTCCGCGTGGTAGAGTATGTAGACACATACTGTACCTCCACTCGAGAGACTATGTAGTCACTGATCGATACCACGAATCTATCTATCTATCTACTCGTATATCATCACGCCAGATACCTTGCGGAGTAGACAGAGAATACAGAGTTCCAAGAGGTTCTTTACGTACGTACCTCTCTAATTTAACTATATCTCTATATCATCACGTCAGATCACTTGTGGGGTAGACAGAGAGTATACAGTTCCAAGAGGTTCTGTTCTTACAGACGTCTCTTATTTAACTATCTCTCTATATATCATTTGCTAGTTCCTTTGCGGGGTAGGCAGAGAGCAGAGATCCAACAGGTTCTTTCCCTAAAGACCTTCTTCTATATCATTACGATCCCTTGTGAGGTAGGCTGAGAGTAGAGTTCCAACAGGTTCTTTCTTTACAGACCTCTCTGGCTTCCTCCACTCTCATAGTTCGTCTCATACACGCTTATTTATATGACCCATAAAATAATGGAAACAAGTTTTTAATGGCCGGTATCAGTATATTGATTGAAAGATATAAAACGGAGCAACGCACGGGAAGTGGTTACGTTTTTATTATCATCACGCTTAAGCAACTGGTTCGCAGGCAGAGGCGGTGGTACAAATCATAAGAATGACAACTCAATTGATGCGATGAATTCTTTGATGCGAAATAGATCATATGTAAGCCCGTTATATAGTTATAATTTTTTTTATAGCCCTTTTAAGAAACTATCCCACTGTTGGGCATGGGCCTCCTCTCAAACTAAGAGGGTTTAGGCCATAGCCCACCACGCTGGCCCAGTGCGGGTTGGCGAACTTCAAACACCTTCGAGAAACTCTTAGGCATGCAGGTTTCCTCACGATGTTTTCCATCACCGTTAAAGCAAGTGATAATTTATTTTTAATACGCACATGCTTTCGAAAAGACAGAGGTGCGTGGGTTTGAACCCGAGACCTTTGGCTTTGCAATCCAACGGTCTAACCACTAGGCTATCACTGCTTTTATTACTTTTTTTTATTTTGACGTAACTGTTGTAGAAATAAAGTCATCGTCTAACCATAAAGACGTTCTCTGTCATTATTACTATCCATTAAATCTCCTCCAAGGATCTGGCGTGATGATATAGATGGATAGATAGGCATCTCCTCCTCCTTGCATCGTTTTCCTTATTACTAAGGGGCGTGATTATCTTAAGAACAGTTTTCTACGGATGACGAGTCGCCATCTATTCCTATTTGCAGCCGAGTAAAGAGCATCGTGAACCGTGGTATCAATAGCTGTATGCATCTGATCCATCCAGCGTGTAGGGCTCCATCCTCGTAGCCGCGTGCCTTCAATTTTAATTTTCATTTCTTTTTCAATTTTTTGCCATTACTTCAGTTCTTCCCGTTCGTCCCGGCTTCGCAAGGGTAGACATTTTTAATTTTTTTTCTAGTAATAAATATAGCCTAAGTTACTCAGGGATAATGTAGCATTCTAATGGTGAAAGATTTTTTGAAATTAGTCCAGTAGTTTTTGAGTTTATTCGTTACATACATACAAATCTTTCCTCTTTATAAGATTAGTGTAGAAGTGTAGATAAAGGTCGCACGTTTAACAAGTGGTTTTCACAGTACCAATAATATCAGCCTTTACTGTCCCACATCTGGGCAAAGGCTTTCTCTCACAAATCGAGGTGCTCTCACCTCGATTTGTGAGAAAAGAGAGAGAGAGAGATTAGGTCATACTCCACCACGCGGACCTAGTGCGGATGTTGGAGGCAGGTTCGTGGCCATCTACTGTTAGATCTTATCAAGCCGCTTATAAGGCTCCCAACTCGGTTTACGTCTACTACATTAAGTAGTCCTGGCTGACTTACGGCTTAACGTGCCTTCCGAAGCAGGGAGACGTTCAAATGCCCAAACGATCACCCATCGCAGACCGACCCATTCGAGCGCTGCTTTACTTTACTGATCGTTAAGAACCGCGGTCGTACAGCGAGCGCCTCACACAGTACTAACTCAGAAGAAAACTCTGAATATTGTTGACTTGGTGTCTACATCACATATAACAAAATATTTTTTTTCGTATTGATTAAAAATTAAAGTAACTACATCTAGTGGCATTTGTGTGGAACTTTTAAAGCGCGAATTCTACTCGCAATTGTTTGCGCTTTTAAATATAATTATGTGCTAAATATATCAGTCACAATTTACTTAAAGTAATCCAATTAATATTATGAACTAGTTTCAGCCCGCGACTTCATCCGCGTTGACTTTAGACAGGAACTTAACTTTTTTTTTGGTATAAAAGTGATTGAGTAACAGACATCTGAACATCAAAACTATGGAAGTTTTCCTATCCTACTACTACTATCCTACTAATATTGTAAATCTAAAAGTTTGTATGTTTTTTAGGGTTAGGCTCAAATGACCACTTTTTTAGAATGACTACTTTCCTAAAATGACTCCTTTATCATATTGTCCACTTTCCATAATGTCCACTTTCCCATAATGTCTACTTCCCATAATGACCTCATTCCCATAATGTCTACATTTTCATAACGTCCACGTTTCCGTAACGTCTACATTCCTGTAACGTCCACATTCCCGTAACGTCCATATTCTGTTCACATTCTCATAATGTCTACTGATGACTGCCTCGTTGGTCTACTCGCAAAGCGTATCGCTTTGTGATCACGAAGTTCTAGGTTCTAATCCTAGGTCGGACAAGTGTAGTTTTTCAAACGAAAACTTCCCAGTACGAGTCCGGAGTCTGGAATTGTGCCCGGTATATGGCAAATAATAGGCTCGCCCTCTATTACATGGGACCTAACATCGTTGGCGTAACGTGGGTGTACTCAGTACACCTCTGCCAACCCAGCTTGGGGAATATAGGCGTGACGGTGTATGTGTGTAAAAACGGCTTAAGTGTTAGGATGAAAATTGGCACATAGATAGTTTATTACCAGGATTATCACATAGTACACTTTTTATACCGGAAAATTTATTCCTGTCTAAAATCAACGCGGATAAAGTTCGACACTGGTCCTTAGATAAGCGAAAGCGAAAGCTTCGGAAAATGTCTGCACTACCTAAAAAACCGAAGTGATTTCCATAGAAATCTCTATCTATCTATCTATATCATCACGCCAGATCCCTTGCGGGGTAGGCAGAGAGTACAGAGTTCCAACAGGTTCTTTCCTTACCTACCTCTCTGGCTTCCTCCACTCTCATAGTTCGTCTCATACACGCTCGCCGGTTACGGAGACTCTTGACTTTTCCTTCAGATAAGACTCGGTTTATTTGGTCGTGGTAAGATAGTCTAGGTCTTCCCCGGTACCTGCATCCTTCCACTTTCACATTGTATATCTGTTTTGTCATTTTTTCATCTGGCATTCTTTCTATATGGCCGAACTAACGGAGCATGCCCTTTCTCATCTTTACTACCATAGAAATCTGAATAATAAAATACTAGAAGTAATTAATGGTCTCTTTGAAAAGGGTCAAGCGCGAAGCACCAGCTTAAGGTTTGGAAAAATAGCCGACGGAGCGCGAAGGGAGCGCGACGGGTGCGCTCGGCTACGTTCGGACGTGACGTTTGCCGCCATGCCGAGCGGAGCTACGCTGTGGCGTCTATCTTTTTTTTTGTTTTAATAACGTATCCTATACTAGGATATATTCCTGTGTCGTGGGTGCGTTTACATACGTGAAAATTCACATACACAAATACCCAGACCGGAACAAATACTTGTGGATCACACAAAGATTTGACACGAACCGAACCCGCGACTATTAGACACAGTGGGCGGAGCGGCTTAAGCTCTAAACCACTGCGCTAAATCGTCCGTCAACGTCTCCCGTACATTACAACTTCCCAAGCTGCGCCATCGTCGCGCTCCCGTCGCGCTGCGTCGACTATGTTGCGAAACCTTTAAGGGCCTACCGTGGCCATTTATCGACCGAGAGAGTAACAGTGACGCAATTACTTTACAAATGAATAATAAGGGACGAATATATAAGGGATATGGCGTGATGTTATAGATAGAGATAGATATATTGAGCGCGCGCTCGGAAATAAACGACGTAAAACTGCTTTGCAAGAATTTTCCCACAATAATTTCCTGTTTTTGAAGAAATTCTATTAATTCTTTTTTAAGCATTTCGCGCTGGAATGAGGAAATGTAAAACAATAGAAGATGACTTTAGATTTTTTCCTTCGAGAGTATTTCGTTTAATCGTGTCTCCCTTTTACCAAATTCTAAAATATACAGTCAAAAATCTTATTTCGAAATATGAAGTCTCTAATCCATATACTCCTTGGAGTGCATGGAGTACAAAAATACGTTTTTACTGCGGTAGCCCCTAAATATATAAATGTAAATGAAGCAAAAGAGCCGTGTCAGAATCGTAATCGTCGTCGTCGTTTGTGCAAACTGTAGTCTGCCTACCCCAGTGGGACAAAGGCATGAGTGTATATATGTAAAAGTCGTATAGTGGGGAGAACATATCGCAATATATGTGGAAAAATTATCAAAAATTGTTCAGAATGCGCGGACCTACGTATGTGATGCAGTGGCTAAAGTTGTTATGAAAGTCTTCCAAAACTACAAGTTTACGTACGTACTTATCTTAATCATCACGCCAGATCCCTTGCAGGGTAGGCGAAGAATACAGAGTACCAACTGTTTCTTTCCTTACATACCTCCCAAGCTTCCTCCACTCTCATAGTTCGTCCCATACACGCTCGCCGGTTACAGAAACTCTTGACTCGTCCTTCAGATAAGACTCGGTCTATTTGGTCATGGTAAGATAGTCTAGGTCTTCCCCGGTACCTACATCCTTCCACTTTCGCATTGTATATCTGTTTTATCGTAACCGTACTTATAAGGTAATACAATTCATTCAAAAATATTTTTACATCAATAAAGCAGTGATAGCCTAGTGGTTAGACCGTTGGACTGCAAAGTCAAAGGTCTCGGGTTCAAACCTAGGCACGCACCTCTGTCTTTTCGAAAGCATGTGCGTATTAATAATTAATTATCACTTGCTTTAACGGTGAAGGAAAACATCGTGAGGAAACCTGCATGCCTAAGAGCTTCTCAAAGGTGTGTGAAGTTCGCCAACCCGCACTGGGCCAGCGTGGTGGACTATGGCCTAAACCCTCTCAGTTTGAGAGGAGGCCCGTGCCCAACAGTGGGACAGTTTCCTAACAGGGCTATTATTATTTTTTTTATTATTATAATTTGAATGTATGTGTCTGGCCATTTTTACAAGCTTTTAACTTGCAATGTTCGTATGTCTGTCTTCCTGGTTCATATCTTGTGATCCATTTTTCAAGCCTTTATGGGTATCATAAAGGCAGTGATAGCCTAGTGGTTAGACTGTTGGACTGCAAAGTCAGAGGTCTCGGGTTCAAACCCAGGCACGCTTGCCTTTTCGAAAGCACGCCTAAGAGTTTCTCGAAGGTGTGTGAAGCCCGTGCGCAAAGGTGGGACAGTTTCTTAACAGGGCTAATATTATTATCATGATTATTACATGGGTATTCGATTGAGTTGAAATTTGGTATATGTATGTAAAGTCGGTGACAATACAAAAATATAGTATCATGGAATTAGTCTGATGAAGGAGTCGGAAGGTGACCATAGGAACTATAAGGAGTATGTGAACTATACAAGGTAACCCCCCTAGTATTTAGGGTTGTTGGATTAGTAATGACAAGTACTATTCAACCAAATGGTACTCAGGGTCTGATGTTGAAGCCAAAAGGTGGCCAAAGGAACCACCAAACAACTTAATATAACCCTGCCATGTTTGGGCTCGCTGGATTTGTCTTGACGAGTTCTTTAGACCCGAATGGTGTCCAAGATCTGATGATGGATCCGGAAGGACGCCATAGAAACTCCTCAACTATTTTTGTTTTTTGTTTGAGCGAGACATTTTTGTTGTGTTTTGCTACAGACGCTTGTTTTTAAAAAGGTCTTAATAAATTAAAATTCTTTTCAAACGGTGCATGTCTGTCAAAGCGGCCACAGTGGTTTCGAATTAAATCGTGCGCTATTTCACTTCTAGTGTTTTTTATTGCATTTTCTGAGATCAGTTTATTCATTGTATGTTTGTACTGTAATGTGCCATATTCAATAGAATGTTATTCGCTTATAACTTGAGTCTCCGTGGAAGTTGAAACCGGTTCCACTCGCAACGAGAACGAACTTGTGAATGGAAAGGAAGCCAACGGTTTGGCTTAATGACTTTATGTTAGACCGTAGTGTAACTAGGAAAGAAAATAAAAATCAATTTCAATTAAATTTTCCGATGTTTAATTTGTTTGGCACTCTTGAGCACTTTTGAGCAAGGATTAAGGGATGTATAAAGGATACACGCTCACTGGAGGTATTGAATAAAAACATCAATTTTTATCGTTGTTTGAGGCAATTCGTTAAATCGAATGCGTTTAATTTGTCGTCTCTATATTTACATAAAAAAATTAAGCAAATCTCGTTGGTCTGATGATGCACAATGTGACTGGTGATCATGAAGTTCTGGACTCAAATCTTAGGTTGGTCGGACAAAGTGTTTATAGAGGTTATTCCATCGAAATACTCTTAGTAACTAACATTCCCGAGTCTCGTATTTTTCCTGGTGTAACGGCAATTGGCTCTTTCCCTATCAAATTTGTGTCCCGATATTGTAATAGATATGTGGGTGGACACAGTATACTTCTGCCACCCCCACTTATGTACTGTAGGTGTTTAAAGAATATATTATATGATACTATTTTTTATTTGTAAATTCACAGTTAAAAGAACACACCTTCTTAATGAATTCTCATCTAAAAAAATATTAAGAATTACGTGATGGTATGACCGCGTCCATCGTGAGATTCATTCATGAGCCAACTAGTTATAAATTAAAGAGTAGTGTGTATTACAATGTTCTTTATTTTTATGTTTCTCCGGGCTTTACACCGACTGGTTTTGTATCTACATGTTCGAGACGTTTTCGATTCAAGTTTATCGGTAGCTCTTGGTAGTATCTATCTTTATCTGTCTATATTATTATGCCAGATGTTTTGTGGGGTAGGGAGAGAGTTCTAGGTTCATTCCTTGATTTAAGAATTATTGATAGTTAATCAGCCTATACAGTTCACTGCTGGGCAAGGGCCTTCTCTTACAAATGGAAGTGAAAGGGAATAGTTTATACTCCACCATTCTTACATACCTCTCTGGCTTCCTCCAATCTCATAGTTTGTCTCATACACACTCGTCGATTACGGAGACTCTTGAATGACCCTTCAGATAAGACACGGTCTATTTGATCATAGTAAGATGGTATAGGTATTTCCCGTTACCTACATCCTTACACTTTCACATTGTCTATCTGTTTACATTGTGTCTTTTGGTTGTAATGAATTTTATTATCATCAATCATCATTCATGACAATTTCACAAGCGGACAGAGGCGTACAGTACACCCACATCGTTGACAATGTTAGTTACCAATGCAATAGGAGTTGAATCTTGCCATCATACCGGGCATAGGTAGGTGCAGGCAAAATCTGTGCACATGGGGGTTCAGAGACCCAAATTTAACGACCTGTGATTGTGGTGCGACCTCACAGACTATGTCGCACTTGCTGGTCTGCCCTTTGTCACCCATCACCTGTACAAGGGAATAGCTTAGCAAGGCTACGGACGACGCGATTGAGCTAGCCAATCACCTAGCCGGACAGATATGAACCATTGACACGAAAAGACGAAGAAGACCGGACACAATTCCAGCGTCTGCGAGTAAGATTTGGTCTACAGAAAAAGTACACTTTGTCCGTCTCAGGATTCGAAAAACATTCGTGCCTATTCCCCAAGAGGGATGGCAAAGGTGTACTTTGTACACGTACATCGCCGTCGATGTTAAATCCCAATAAAATAGGGGGCAAGTCTTGCTATTGTACTGGCCAGTTTCCAGTTTTGCGCGTAAGAATTTTTTGATAGATAGATTAGTTTTTCATGGCCAAGGTATCATTATTGGCATCCATACTGACCACCACTAGACCAACGAGGCAGCAGTCGGTTCCAATTACTACATCCTGTATTAAGAGCATTTGTTATTATTAATTTGATTGGACTAAACTAAAAGTATTACTAAGATTTTTTCCATATTAGGTATTGCTTTTTCATATTTTCCTCCGATATTCTTTCCATATGCCTGAGTCACTGGACCATACTCATAAACATCTTTACAACTATACTTTCTTTCAAACCTACACACTCTGTTACTAATTCCATGCAATCGCAAAATTACAATACGCCGATATTATAAGGAACGTGACAGTGAGTTCTTAGATTTACGCGAATATTACACATGAAATAAAATTATTTTTCAAATCTTATCGCTTTTACTATTAGTTAGCCAAGAGTACGGATGCAAAACATACGTAAAAATCGAAACAGATGCGATGCAAAAGTTATTACTTTCAAATAATAATATTTAAGAATGACATAAATACTTAATAAAATGATACAAAAATTATATTATAGAAAATTGCATATGATGATTTCATTTAAGTATTTGATTAACATTTGCAAACAAAATGTGTACTTTAACACAACTATTCATTATCTTCCAATATCATATCAGCTGCCTTCTCAGCTATAGCCATAGTTGGTGCCTGAGTATTTCCACTTGAAGCTAACGGTATCACAGAAGCATCAACCACTCTCAGTCGCTTTATACCATAAACTCGAAGCCTGGTATCAACCACAGCACCCATAGCACAAGTACTAGTGTAATGATAGGTTGTACCCATCATACTTAGAGCGTAACATCTCCAGTACATAGAATCAGGATAGGTATTGCATTCTGGTAGATATGGTTTCACGAATTCTGCGTTGTGTCTCTTAAAAACACTTGATTCAGTCACTCGTAAGAAATCTTTTATATATAAAGCTACATTTTCTAAGTCTTCATCATGTGTGTAAAGTCCTGATATTATTATTGGTGCGACAGAGTAATTTGCGCTTTGTAAAACAACGTGTCCTCTTGAATGTGGGTGTAGTAGTACTAGTTTTGTCACTATTGTCTCTTTACCTTTACTGTTGTTGTATAATGATTGACAAACTTCATCTTTGTAAGAATAAACAACTGAGCATAGTGATAGAAGCTCCTCAGAGTCACTGGGTATAATATAATTCAGCGTTTCATAATCTGGGTAGCTTTGATGCTTGTCTAAAGCAGCATTGCCGATTACTACTGGTAAAGGAGGTGAATGCGGATTTGGTGGAGGAGATTCTTCGTCCTCAATATTCAATTTGTGAGTTAAAATTACTCCTAAATGATCTTGGTAATTTTTACCAACAGGCAAATCAACTTTGACTGGTATTTTAAATGTTTCTAAGTAATCACTCGGACCGATACCCGATAACATTAGTAAATGTGGAGATTTTATAGTTCCTGCTGATGTTATAACTTCTCTTTTAGCTTTTAATGTCAGAATTTTGCCGTTTTTGATAGCTTTTACACCTGTGGCTGTCTTCCCATCAAATTCTATTTTAATAACCTCAGTATGTTTCATTAGATGGAAATTTGGTTTGTTCCTCAGTAAAGTTAAGCATGTATAGGCCATGCTTTGTCGTATACCATCTTTGGTCATATACATTGGTTCATAATAGCCCAAAGTTTGATCTCCGTTGCCATCAATAAGTATATTATGCCCTGTTTCTTTGAAAGCTTTTAGGTATTTATTGACAACTGCATGAGTATCTCTTGTAACACCCATAAAGCCTTCTGTACCATGAAATTTGCCATTAGGTGAGTTCAATACATTTTTATCCTCTAAATTTTCGGATTTTATAAAGTACGGTAGTACATTTTTGTAATTCCAAGAAGGGTCTTTAGTTATCTTTGCCCAAGTATCGAAATCCTTTGGATCTCCTCTTACGTAGAGTGAATGTCCTAAACTACTGTCTCCTCCGAGCATCTTTCCTTTGGTTAGTTCTAATATATTGTTTTTATGTTCTTGTGCTGTATATCCATCCTTTATTGTTGTGAAATTCCAGTCGTGTTGAGAATTCGGTAGATAGGAAGACGTTCCGGGGTACTGGAAAACATAAAAATAATTCTAAGAAGATGATGAGCTTTTAACTTATTTCAGTAGTTTTACTTGAAATCAAATTCTCGGGGCTCCTTTGAGTACTTTCTGCTGTTCCCTATAAAGGGTTCTGAATTAAGCCACCATGACTAAATTGATCGTGTCTTATGTGAAGGTAAAGTCAAGAGTTCCGTAATCGGCGAGCGTGTATGAGATGAACTATGAGAGTGGAGGAAATCAGAGACGTAATAAGAAAAGAACCTGTTAGAACTCTGTAATCTCTGCCTACCCTGCAAGGGATCTGGCGTGATAATATAGATAGATAGAATTAAGCCACCTTGACCAAGTTTACTTGAAAATTCCCATCCTACCAAGGATTCTATAGGTGGATCTCCACCAGCTTCTATGAGAAGTACGTTGTACACTCCGCTTTCAGTCAGCCGGTACGCGAGGATACTCCCGGCTGTTCCCCCTCCGACGATTATGAAGTCAAAACAAGAGAAATCTGGAATTAGAGGTTATGAATAGTAAGAGAAGACGTGGAGATCTGACCAGCTGGTACAGATAGATAGACAAAGGAAGATGTATTTCTTTTCAAAATCAAAAGATGTTTTTTTATTTATTTAGACCAAAAAGTACTTATGAATAATCAGAAAAGAAAAGTTGTTAAATACTTAGGACTCTACCACCCTTTCGGAATGTAATTTCTGTAGATTAGAAGGGCAAGAAACTTCATAATTACTCTTTTCAAACATGGGATTTACAATTTTTTTTGTATAAATTGCGTTTATACATTGCGTTTATGAGAACAGTGGAAAGCGAGCTAAATTTATAGTATTAATCAGTACCATTTTATGTATTAAATGGCAGGACCGTATTTTCAATACGGTAGTGTTGCGTTGCTCGGGAATGTTCGTAATAGAATCGTTGCTCACAAAAGCCCAACTGAGATGGTGTGGACATGTTTGGCGTATGGACGACTGCAGATTGTCCAAATATTTGTTTTACTCAGAACTCTCTTTTGGTAAACGCAATCAAGGCGGGCAGTATTTACGTTACAGGGACGTGCTTAAGCGCTATTTGACGGCCCGTAGTATACCACCAGAAAAGTATGAGGAGCTGGCATCACAGCGGACGGAATGGTGACGTCAAAAATGGCGTCTCTGAATTTATTTTACCGGCCAATACAGCACAAGAGAACGAGCGTACAACCACTACGCTCGAGCCAGAAGGGCGAAGGGACAACTAGCTCAAGGGCGCCTCAAGTAGGAACGGCCTCAGCTTGGGCAGTAGCTATGAGGGAGGGCGTTTTTAACCTGCAGTTTTTTTTAAATGCAGCCCCAAACTATTCATTTGTCATGATTTTTTACAAATATGAAATTCACAAACACCCAGACCGAAGCGAATATTAGTGGGTCAAGTGGCTAAGCGTATTGCTTTGTGATCACGAGGTTCTGGGTTCAAATCCTAGGTCAGACAAATGTAGCTTTTTTAACGAAATCTTCCCAGTATGAGTATAAATGGTAATAGGCTCACCCCCTATTACATGGGACCTAACCTTACATCGTCGGTGAAAAGTGGGTGTACTAAGTACATCTCTGCCACCCCCGCTTGGGGAATATAGGCAGATCGAAACCGCAAATACTCGGTCCAGTAGCCGGATCGGCTCCGTTTCGTCTATAACGGATGTCTTTCGGTTAATGATGACTAACCTTTAACCACATCATCCTTAGGCCATAAATAACTGGCTAAATGCAGCATTATGATGACTCGGAGAGCTACCTGGATCAACTTGGTCCTCATTTGCACGAATATGGCGTCCATGGTTGAAAAGCTGAAGAAGTAAGACAGGTTCTTAAACAAACTGCCTTAGCAATTGTTCCTGTTGTTTTTGTTTTTACTCCAACTGTCGTTGTGCGTTAATTAACACGATGTTGATGACAGCTTTGTCCAGTGGTTATCTATTAATCCCCTGGTTCGAGTAGTTACGGATTGTATAGGTACCGGCAGGAGGGCCCCCCCCTGCACCAACATCCACAGGGGGCCCTTAGGGTCGTGGGAAGTTGGGGTGGGGGTGCTAAGCGTCCTTCACGCGCGACCCCGAGGAAGACGGCGGCGTGGTGTGGCCCATGCCGCCGGTGCAGGGGGAGAGCAAATCCATAGGCTCCCGCCCCTCGAAGGCGGGCTCTTCGGAGCACGACACAGAGGGGCACCGGTGCGTTCCTAACGAAGATCCCGAATCCAACCCCAAGTGTCGATGCAAGCCACCGTGGGGTTTCAGCCAGTAAGAGCCCGACATGCCCCGCCAGCTTCCCCCGAGGCTGGCGGAAGTCCTGGTTTCTGGATGTGAGGATTTCCCCACGTAAAAAAAAGGGACCGGCAGGAGACAAATCTTAGCATGACCCACAAATGTTTACTGTCTGGGTGTTTGTATAACATACACATTTCATGTTTGTAAACGCACCCATGTTTTAGGTCTCATAAAACAGCTCAGAGTTGCTCAGCGAGCTATAGAAAGAGCTATGCGGCGTTTTTCTACGTATTCGAATCAGGAATAAGGAGATTCGTAGAAGAACCAAGTTTACTGACATAGCCCATAGAATTAATAAGCTGAAGTGGAGTGATCCTGTGAGGATCGTAGAAGGTTGTTTGATGAAGGCGGCATCGGACCGGCTGCGCTGGAGAGTCGTTGGGGCGACCTATATTCAGCAGCAAATCATTATGGGTCACACCAAGATTGGACTCGGTGGAGATCAAACACCGAACCTTTGATTCTAGTGTTAAGTGAACTACCGCCTAACCACCGTTTTATACAGAACTTTCAATCTATATTACCAGGTCAGAACCCTAGCAAAGTAGGCAGAGAATACAGAGTTCCAACAGGTTCTTTCCCTACAAATCTCTTTCGCTTCCTTCACTCTCAATGTCCATCTCATTTCCAAGCTGTACTTATATTTTTACAATGCGTAACTGTTGATTTTAAGAGAAACTTACCTTTTATAATTCACTCAAAACTAAAAACTTAGTTCAATAAAATAATTTGATTTGAAAAAAATACATAATATATAAAATTTTAGCCGGCGTTCTGTCTGTATGCATATTCCGTAAGGCAGTTGGTGATTTGTTAAAATTCTGTTATGTTGTTTAAGAGTAGAAAGGGTAAGTTTGGACAACGAGTTTTATTAGTGTATTTGTTTGTTTGTCTTTTTCTATTGGGTGTGTTTTCTGTAGTCCGAACTAACCAAGAGACTATGTTTTGGTTAAATTTTGTTTATAAATGAAATGTCCTTAAAAAAACGAGTCCTATAATAGACCACAATTGAGTAGGAAAGGTGACTTGAACCTACAAATCATAGGGTTAAAACTTTGCCTTTGAACTAAGCTTACTCAAATTTTCGTTTGTTAATTTTATCTCTAAACTAAGAGATTTTTCAAGTCTACGTATTTGCACTTAATGAACAATGCACTTAAATACCACCGGATACCTGGATATTTAAAAGAACTTGACAAGTTTTCTAAAGATGTAACCAAAAACCACAGGAAATTTGGACTAAAAATACTCATGTCAAATGATAGTTCGCTATTAGGCTTTGTATAACTAAATATAGCTGCGCCTATGCTCCAGTGTTTTGCCAGATTGACAGACGTCTAGATGTTATTTTTATTCATCTACGCGTCTACCTGTCTACAAGATGTAACATAATAAACGCAAGACCTGAAAGTAGTTTGTTTTAAATCGGTAACTGAATTGATTCCAACAATTTTTAATGCATATTACATTTTTTTTTAATTTTCAATACATTGCTTTTACTCCTTCAGTGCGCTAAAAAAACTAAATTTATTCTTGATTCGTTGCAATAAGGATATTACAAATGCATTCCTAAAACGTATTTCTCAAAACGCACACATACACGTACAAGTTGCATGGTTAATTGGGGTATAAAAGTGCTTTAAAAAAGGGTAAAAACCTTTAAATTTGAAAATTTGGTTTTTGTTTTGGCTTTATGAAGCAATTTTCTAATCAGGGTGTCTGAGGTCTTGCGTTTATTATGTTACACCTTGTATATCATGTCATCAGGTTTTTTTTACAGACGTCTCTATTTATTTTTAAATCAAAAAAATGTTCTATGTTCCATCCTTCCCCAGTTGCCTCTCAAAATACAAATAGTATTGTAACAAGTGTTTCGGTAGGTACGTAGCCGTTCGTGACAAAAGGATTTATTGTTATAAATTATACATAGACATATTTTATACATATATCACTGCCCAAACGTTCTAACGACACAACTCGAAAATTGATTATTTGAGTTTGCACTCTAATAGAGCAACGTAAGGTATGATTTCTCTTGATCTTTCTTTTCGAGTTATGTCATTATTAAATTTACTTACGAATTTACCGTTTTCGTACTTAATCCGATATGAAAATCTGCAGTTATCATAAATACTATATTTTATATTACAATTATAGTAAAAAGTATACAATGAGAGTGGAGGATACCAGAGAGGTATGTAAGGAAAGAACCTGTTGGAACTCTGTACTCTCTGCCTACCCCGCAAGGGAACTGGCGTATGGGTATTATTATTAATTCGTAACCCCACACTAGGAATTATTTTTGTGTCGTGGGTGCATTTACATGAAATTCACATACACAAACACCCAGACGAAACAAATATTTGCGGGTTACACAAAAGTTTGTCCCGTGCGGGGATTAAACCCGCGCCTGCTCGATACAGAGGGCGGGACGACCTGAGCTCTTAACTACTAGACCAAGACGCCGCCATTTAAAAAAGTCTATCTATCTATTACGCCAGATCCCTTGCGGGGTAGGCAGAGAGTACAGAGTTCCAACAGGTTCTTTCCTTACATACCTCTCTGGCTTCCTCCATTCTCATAGTTCGTCTCATACACGCTCGCTGGTTACGGAGACTCTTGATTTGTCCTTCAGATAAGAGTTGGTCTATTTGGTTAAAAAAAATATCTCTATGTAGCCTCTTTTTCCCAAATTAAGTGACAGAGGTATAGTCTGTACACCTATTCTTTATTACCTGGGGAAATCCTCATGGATTTCCACCAGCCTCGGCGAGGCGAGGCATGTCGGACAGTCACCGACGAAAACCCCACGGTGGCCGGCATCGACACTCCGGAGAGGAGCTACAAGATCTCCGTTAGGAACGCACCGGTGCCCCTCTGTATCGTGCTCCAAAGAGCCCGCCTTTGGGGGGGAGCCTATGGACCCACTCCCCCCCTGCACCAACGCAGTGCTCACGGTGGCATGGGCTACACCACGCTACCGTCCGTGAATCAGCCAGGACTGTCCCACTGCGGGGCAGAGGTCTTTTCTCACAAATCAAGGTAAGATAGTTCAGGTCATACTCCACCACGCAGATCCAATGCGGCGCGGTGGAGGCAGGTTTGCGGCCACCTGCTGTCGCAATTTATTAAACCACCTGACTTCTAACTTGGATTAAGTGGTAACCGGGATCAATGACTTAATGTGCTTTCCGAAGCACGGAGATGCTTGAATATGAAAAAGCAAACGGTCACACATCTCAGTCTAACCGAGACGAACGCTGCTTAACCTTATAATAGATCAGCTGGTGCAGTCCCACTGCTGAGCAAATGCCTCACACAAAGAGAGAAAGCGTGGTGAGAGAGATTAGGTCATCAGGATAGGTGGAGGGAGGCAGGTTGTGGCAAGCTGCTGTTAGAATGTATGGGGTCACCCATAAGGCTTCTATTCATGAAGTGGTAACCGGTTCCAACGGCTTAGCGTGCCGCGTTTTCATTTTCATATTCGAGCGTAAGACGCTCGAATATGAAAATGAAAACGGTCACCCATCTCAGACGTCCCGAGCCGAACGCTACTTAACCTTGGTAATCGATAAGAACACCGCATTCCTGGCGCTACGAGCGACTCATTAATATCCGCTCCATAAATTCCTAATACACATAATTTTACTAAAATTTTCAAACTATGTTTGGGTATATTTAAAGTTTACTAAACTACCCTTGAAGATTTATTGGGCACACAATATTGGAAATTTGATGGTAGACCCAAAATAATTAGTAAAATCCCAGCTTTGTAAGGTTTGTGCTAACTGCTGGCAAATAAAACATTAAGTATTTATATATTACTAGTGACCCGCCCCGGCTTCGCACGAGTTAAATACACACAAACCTTCCTCTTGAATCACTCCGTCCATTGTGAAAACCGACTCCTTTCTCTGAACCGATCTGGAGCGACAACAACATCCAGAACTACCCCAACATTCAGTCAGAGTGGAAAAAGCAATGGGAGAGTTCAGTCGCCTCACAGGGTAACATCACCGTAGCCGACCCCTCGACTGTAGTACAAGGCTCCAAAGCGCAACGGCTGGTGTGGTCCTCCATCAACCAAATCAGAACCGGAGTCGAAAGGTGCAATTATCATCTTCATAGGTGGGGCATCACTGAGTTTCCTTGTGTGCTAAAAACTCAGTGCAGACTATCCAGTAGATCGTGAAACACTGTCCCACTCGAAAATTCAGCGGCGGATTCGAGGGGCTACACCAGCTGACACAAAAGGCTAAACAATGGCTCCTCCACTCTGACATTAAGTTTTGATCGTGATTCGCATTATTAAAAGTACCATACGATGATGATGGCGATGATGAGTGAAAACCGTATGGTCAATATCTTCAGCGCATTACCGCTAGATGGCAGCTTTACTAATATAAGGGTTTTTGCATCATAAAAACGAAAGACAAGAGTTGGTCAATATCCTCAGCGCATTGCCGCTAGATGGCGTCTGTACTAATATAAGGTATTTTGTTGCGTAATAAAAATGTATATATGAGTGGTCTGCGAATCGACGCAGTTTTATAAAAAAGGTGTTTTGTTTCTCCGAATCTAAAATATTACCTATTTACGGATTAGTTACTGTATGAAAATCCGTTCGGTAGTTATCGAGTTTATCGCGTTCAGACAGACAGACAGACGCGGCGGGGGAATTTGTTTTATAATATTTTATTACTAAGCCCCACACTAGAATTTATTCCGGTGCCGTGGGTGGGTTTACAAACATGAAAACTCACATACACAAATACCCAGTACGGAACGAATAATTGTGGATCACACAAAGATTTGTCCCGTGCGGGAATCGAACCCGCGACTATGAGACACAGGGCGGAGCGGCTTAAGCTCTTAACCACTGCGCTAAATCGTCCGTCCGTCCGTCGTATTTGCATTGTATTCACACCATTAAGTTTTTTTTGAGACAAAAAGTAGGCTATGTCCATCCCTTAAAAAAATATTTCCTTGCCAAATTGATCAAGATCTATCCAGTGTTTTGGTAGTAAACAGGCAAACAGTCAGACAAACAGACAGAGTTACTTTTGAATTTATCATATAAGTACGGCTTGTATACATAAGGACGGCCTCGTTGGTCTAGTGGCAAAGCATCGCTTTCTGATCACTGATAGATCTATCTCTATAATCCTAGGTCGGACAAATGTAGTTTTTCGTTAGAAAAACTTCCCAGTACGAGTCCGGAGTCTGGAATTGTTCCCGGTATATGGCAATAGGCTCGCGCCCTATGACATGGGACCTAACATCTTCGGCGAAACGTGGGTGTACTCAGTACACCTTTGCCACCCCCGCTTGGGGAATATAGGCGCGACGGTGTGTATATACATTAGTCTGTACAGTATATGTATATTCTAAGGGTCTGTTATCAACACAGGTTTATGCGTGTAATTCACCCGTGCGAAGCCTGAGCAGGTCGCTAGTAAATTAATAAAAGAAAACAAGGACTAATGGAATGAGGTGTGAGATTTATTATTATTAAATCAACCATGTCTTATCTGAAGGTCAAGTCAAGAGTCTCCGTAACCGGCGAGCGTGTATGAGACGAACTATAAGAGAGAGATCTGTAAGGAAAGAACCTGTTGGAACTCTGTACTCTCTGCCCGCCCCGCAAGGAAACTGGCGTGAAGATATAGATAGATAGATAGATTTATCATTCGTTTTGATATTCTACAAATCCTACGTTTATTTCTAGCTACTGCCCGCTACTTCGTCCGCTTTGACTTTAGACAGGAACCTTACATTTTTCCGGAATAAAAAGTATATAAGTAAAAACTAGTAATAAAAAATTTGTGTGCCAAATTTCATCCAAATCCGTTGAGCCGTTTTTGCGTGGTTGAGTAACAAACATACAAATTTTTATATTTATAATATTAAGTAGTATTAATCTCTGCCCGCGACTTTGTCTGCGTTGACTTAAGACAGGAACCTTGCTTTTTTTTGGAATATAAAGTATGCTCTATCATAAGTCAGATAATATACTATCTTCTTCTTCAGCCGAAAGACGTCCACTGCAGGACAAAGGCCTCCCCTAAAGACCGCCACAACGACCGGCTTTGTGCTGTACGCATCCAACTTCTACCCGCGACCTTCACCAGGTCATCGGTCCATCTTGTAGGGGGCCTACCCACTCCACGTCTTCCGGTACCTGGTCGCCATTCGAGAACCTTTCTGCCCCAACGGCCGTCAGTTCTACGAGCGATGTGTCCCGTCCACTGCCACTTAAGTTTAGCAAACAAACATTTACATTTATAATACTAGTAGAATAATAAAAATAATTTAGCATATATATCAGATGCAGGTGGCATTGAACCGGTTACGCAGGAGAGCGATTCGGTAGGCCTATGTTCAGCAGTGGACGAGTATAGGCTGAGATGATGATGATGATGAATACAGCCTCTACTGTCCCATTACAGGGCTACTTCTGTCAAAAATCGAGACAAGAGAGATTAAGTCATACTCCACCACGCGGAGCCAGTGCGGAGCGGTGGAGGCAGGTTTTGTAGCCACCTGCTGTTGGAACTTATCAAGCTGCCAAAAGTTTCCAACTCGCCTTAACGACTACCACACGAAGTAGTAACTCGGGCTAATGACTTAACGTGTCTTCCGAACCACGGATACGCTCGAACATGGAAATATCACAAACAGTCAGGCTGTCAGAGTGGAACGCTACTTACTTAACCTTGGTACTTAGACTTGCCTAGACTATTGCTAACAAAAATCGCGCCAAAATCGGCTTCAGTTACGTACTGTGTGCCCGATGCTAGTGTTCGACTTTTGGGAAGTTGTCAATATGTGCGTAAATCAATCGAACTACAATACAATCGAACTAACTCCCCTCCTATCAGCCGCTACTGCGGTCCGTGGCATGTTCTTACCGACCCTCCCGATGCCCTTACATCCCTTCTTTTGGATACATATACCGCACACAGGATCAGACACCGACCTCGCCGGCGAGGTCGAAAAATCCCTTGCCCGCCGGCCGATGCAGTGCACCACGGCGAGACACCTAGTATACGCCCTCCGCCATAGCGACTGCCCAAGCCGAAGGCGTTCCTCCTTAAGGCACCCTTGAGCTAGTTGCCCCCTTGCCCTTCTGGCTCGAGGGTAGTGGTTGTACGCTCGCTCTCTTATCCGGTGAAGCTGTAAATGCCCCGCGGCCAACAGCGTAGAACGTTCACATATACACACAAAAATACAATTTATCTAACTCATGTATGCCGTATTCGCGGCGCGATGCTCATTTAGACAAATAATTCATGGTGGTGGTTTCTATGGGAACTGCGGTACTAAGGTCTTTTTACGTAAAGCGAGAAAATTTGTTAAGAAAAGTGGTTGCTACAGATGTTTGAATGTTGGTTCCTAAGAGAGAAAATTTCTATATCTCAGACTTTCTTATACCGACCCAGTTCAATGAATTTTCAGTGGATATTTCAGATTAGCCCAGGCTAAAGGCGTTGCCTCCTTAAACCACTTGTGCTACATCCACATGCCAGTAAAAACAATTAAACTGTACTACAAGTATGTGACAAGACAATGGCCAAGGCCCCTCCATTTAAATTGGTTACTTTGTACAAAGTAACGCAGAAATACTAGCACATCATTTTTAAAAGTAAAATATAGGCAAGTAAATACACATAACGTGTCATCTCTTCATACCACTATAATGACAGAGGTGTACTAAGGACACTTACACATCGCAGACGATGTCAGGTTCCGGTGATTTAGTGGGCGAGCCTATTAATTTTATCATTCTTATCTATACATATAATAAAACTTTAGTCGAGCCGAATCCTTACATTAAATATTTTTATATAAACTAACTAAACGAAATAAATAACATTTTAATTGGAGTTTCCTTATTGATATAGAGGAACGAAACAATTTTTTTTTGAATAATTGTCTGTCTGTCTATCTCTTTGTATTTCAATCACGCCAAAACCACCGGACGGATTTAAATGAAATTTAGTATGGTAATAACTTATACTGTAACTTAAAATAATAAATTCTTTGTATTCCAGAAATAAGAACCAATCCAAGATAATCGTGGTAATAACCATAAAACTTTATTATTTTTAGTCTCGAGCTGCAATGTTACGTTAAAATTTGTAATTTTGGCTACATATGAATTACTCCATGAACTGATATTGGACTCAGCTTCGTCTTCACTCGTGAAAGTCTTCGGTGGTTTAAAGCACTTACCTGAAATTGTGCATACATTTTTGTTCCTGCAAAAAATATAATTACTCCAGAATACGGTCTTTGGCAGGGTAGGTAGAAAAGGTTTAAATTAGCCATTTTACCAATAATGTTGCCTTTTTGTTAGTATGTGCATTAGCACGTAGCAAAAAACTTGGGCTTGACTATGGATCGCTGCATGAGATGGACTAGTCAACTGCAAGTCACCAGTAGCAAACTCTACGCCGCAGTAGGTTCTCTTAAAAGACTGCGCAACTTCCTCCCGATCTATCTCTATCTATCTATAACCTCACGCCAGATCCCTTGCGGGGTAGGCAGAGAGTACAGAGTTCCAACAGGTTCTTTCCTTACATACCTCTCTGGCTTCCTCGACTCTCATAGTTCGTCTCATACACGCTCGCCGGTTACGGAGACTCTTGACTTTTCCATCAGATAAGACTCGGTTTATTTGGTCGTGGTAAAATAGTCTAGGTCTTCCCCGGTACCTGCATCCTTCCACTTTCACATTGTATATCTGCTTTGTCATTCTTTCCTCTGGCATTCTTTCTATATGCCCGAACCAACGGAGCATGCCCTTTCTCATCTTTACACCGATACTATCTTTCATACCTACTCGCTGTCTTACTATGCTGTTGCTAATACGGTCGGTCAGCTTCACTCCGCACATCTTCCGCAGAGCTCGCATTTCTACCGCATTTATCCTACTTTCATTCTTCTTCTTACATACCCAGTTCTCGCTACCATATAACAGCGTTGGGACAAGAACTCCGTTATGTATGGCCAGCTGCGCCTTATGGCTTAAGTGCCGGCTCCCGAGTAGCTTTCCCATCGCACCATTCACTCTGTTCCCTGCACTCACTCTTCTCTCTATGTCAGCGGTGTATTTCCCATCCTTACTGAAGGCGCATCCAAGATATACAAACTCATTCACTTGCTCCAGCACATCGTTACCAACCACAATCCTTACATTCGTTCTGGGTTCCTCCCGATCACCACTAAAATTGCTCTAGCACAATCCTTGTTGCTTCCTATCCTAGACTACGCTGACATCTGCTATCTAGACCTCACAAAAGATCAGCTAAACAAACTTGAGCGTCTCCAAAACTTCTGTATAAAATTTATATTTGGCTTACGCAAATATGATCATATATCTCCGTTTCGTACTAAGCTTAAGTGGCTCCCTATACGTCTTCGCCGGAATACTCATATCCTTTGTCTTCTATATAATATATTGTTCAATCCGTATTCTCCCCATTATCTTAAGGAACGGTATGATTTCCTTCATGATTCCAATTCATATTCATTAAGGTCATCCGAAAACTTAGCTCTCGGAAGACCCCTGTACTCGAGCACCTTTCACCGTTTAAAGCTGTCCGTTTGTGGAACTCATTACCAGCCTCTATAGGATGTGCTCCGGCCATTCACGTGTTCAGGTCTCAGGTTAAACATTTTTACTCGACTGAATAACCTAAATTATAAAGTATTCATTTGCTAGCCATTTTATGCTGTACATCTATATCCAGTATTTTTATTTTTCTTTATTCTATTTAATATTATTCTTAAATTAAGTAGTATATAATTAATTTCTGTACACTTATCTATTTAGTCGTCAATCAGTGCGTCCTGCCCGTTATGACTTATGGAACTGAAACGTGGACTCTCACGGTTGGACTGGTCTATAAATTTAGAGTCACTCAGCGAGCTATGGATAGGGCTATGCTCGGAGTTTCTCTTCACGAAGACATTCGACAGAGAACCAAAGTTATGGACATATCCCACCGGATTAGTAAGCTGAAGTGGCAATGGGCCCGTCACATTAGCCGAACAACCGATAACCGCTGGGACAAACGAGTTCTTGAGTGGAGACCACGGACTCGCAAACGTAATGCAGGACGACCTCAGGCTAGGTGGAGCGATGACCCTTGTAGGGCGGCTGGCAGAAACTGGACGCGAGTAGCCGAGGATCGTACCCAGTGGCGTGCACTTGGAGAGGCCTATGTCCAGCAGTGGACTGCTATAGGCTGATGATGATGATTTATTAAGTACACCTCTACTCTTGTGATTCCTTTAGATTCTCTCCTTCCAAAGGTTGCCTGGAAGAGATCACTATTAGTGATAAGGTTGTTAAACTACCTCGTGAATTCATAAAATTGTATTCTTAAATTGTGTCTTTGGTGAAACAATAATGTATTATCCATCTATCTATCTATTACTCTGGAACGGCCTAACTGATTTTAAATAGACTGTGGAAAATAGAGGATATTAAAAAGATTATTTTAGTTAAGGATAGTTTTAATTTTTCTATACTAACACGGCTGAACGGATTTTAAAGGAACTTAGTATGTATATAGAAAAACTTGGGTCTTAGAATACCTCTGTCAAATTACAAAATAAACGTGTGCGTAGCCGCGGGTAACAGCTAGTCCTTAATACGAAATATTATTAATTTTTAACCGACTTCAAAAAGGAGGAGGTTCTATGTTCGGTTGTATGTATATAGATTTTTTTATGTATGTTCTGCTATATTTCCGTCAACTGTGGACCGATTTTGATGATTTTTTCTGAATTGGGTTCAGTATAGCTCCACGGTGGTCCCATATTAATTTCATTGGCATTGGACTTTGAACTTAGAAGATACACCAGGGCACTCCTTAACAACAAACAATAGGAATGTGTAAATTGAGATATTATGGGTATTACGTCAATCCTATAGGTGCCCCACTATAGAACAAAGCAGTATATTAGCCGACTTAAAAAAAGGAGGAGGTTCATAATTCGTCTGTTTTTTTATAACTCCTTTGCTTATGAACCGATTTTGATGATTCTTTTTGCATTGGGTTCAGTATAGTTTTGAGGTAGCCCTATTTTAATGTTATTGGTATTGGACCTTGGACTTTGAAGATACACCACGGAACTCCTTAACGGCGAACAACACGAATGTATAGATTCCGTTATTATAATTATTATATTAATCCTGTAGGTACCTTACTGTACAAGTCAGCAAAATAATATAATATCGGTATATAAATATTAGTAAATAATTCACTCGTCACTTAACATTGTAAAATAAAAATCTTTTTAAAAAAAGGTATTTATTTTTTTTGCTTTGGTTCAAAAAGCCAAAAATAAATATTTGAAGTATTACCAGGAATAACACATTTTTATTCCGGAAAATGTACGGCTCCTGTCTCAAGTCTCGGGCAGAAACTAGTGCAATATAAAGTTAGACGCTTGTTTATGGTTTATATATTAGATATTAATTCTGTTTCAACTTTTAATGATCTCAAAAGAAAGAGTGGTTACATTTGCTTTATACAGTTTTATCTATTTATCGATATTAACACGCCAGACACCTGGTGAGGTAGGCAAAGAGTACAGAGTTCCAATAGGTTCTTTCATACTACTGGATAATAATACGAGTTTCTGTTGACATTGCTTTGAAAATTGTGTATTTCAAACATAAAGGATTGCTGCAAGGCAATCTATATCTGCTATTATAGGTAGCGGCGCCTTTCCACCATCTAATAACACCACAAGACTCAAAAAAATGTCGAATATAAACCATAAAAACGCAGTCTTTAAAAAAAAACTTCCAATTTTCAAGGTGTGCTATTAACTCTGTCCTCGAGTGTAAGAAATGAGTAATTAATTAAACTGTAACAAGTCGCGTGTGTTTGTCGGCGGCCGAGCACCTAAGTCAAGCCCCGGGCGATCATTGCCCGAGCACTAAAACACTACAGCATTTAAAAACAGCTGGGTCACTTCTAGTGGCGTGTATTGCACACCGTCACGCCCATATGCATACATCACTAAGCTTTTTACTGAGGCGTTCCTCGGCGAGGGTGTTCTCTTGCAGTAGTAAAGTTTCGCCTAATGATGATAGTTAAATTAATTTCAATACAACGGAATGAGACCATAATATCAATTTTAGTTAATTTTATTTTAAAGAAAAAATATGCACTTAACTGCCTCGTTGATCTAGTGGCAAAGCCCGTCGCTTTGTGATCACGAGGTTATTCAAATCCTAGGTCGGACAAATGTAGTTTTTCTAACGAAAACTTTCCAGTATGAAACCGGAGTCTGGAATTGTTTCCGGTTTATAGCAATAGGCTCGCCCGCTATTACATGGGACCTTACATCGTCGGCGAAAAGTGGGTGTCCTCAGTACACTTCTGCCACCCCCGCTTGGGAAATATAAGCGTGACGGTGTTTAATTTATATATTGAACATAATATACCAAAAATGGCTGTTGACTTATGCAAACTGTATTTTATTTCTTATCATCAATCGAAAGTCGCCCACCGCCGGACAGAGGCCTCTCCTAAAGATCGCTACGACGACCGGCTTTGCATTTGACGGACGATTTAGCGCAGTGGATAAGAGCTTAAGCCGCTCCGCCTATTGTGTCTAATAGTCGCGGGTTCGATTCCCGCACGGGACAAATCATTGTGTGAGCCACAATTATTTGTTTTGGTCTGGCTATTTGTGTATGTGAATTTTCATGTTTGTAAACGCACCCACAACACAGAAATCAATTCTAGTGTGGGGCTACGTTTAAAAAAAATGTATGCGTCTAGTTCTTACCTGCGGCATTCACCAGGTCATAGATCCATCTTGTTAGGTGCCTGCACACTTCACGTCCTCCGTTACGAAGTCGCCATTAGAGAAGCATTTTATTTCTTTGCAGTTAAAATTCTTAGTAGGATGATACCCATGGACTGTGAGGACTTTCTGAATGTTTGTGAATTAAGACTCTTTGAGAGACGATTATCTTTTTAAATTGTAATTATCATTTTAATAAGGAGTTATAGTTATGTATGGAAGACAAGTGTCAAAGATAGAACGATTCACGAAGTTAAAAGAAACTACGTAGAAAGAAGAAATAAAAGAAATTTAATTTGTCATAGTACGAGAGACAATATTTAGCTGATGTAGCACATATGTACGTATCTACAATAATACATAACAGAACAGAATGAAATCCTTAAGATTATTCAAGACTATTTTAAAAATTATTTTATAAAGATTAAAGACGTAAAGACTGTTATGTGGAAAAATTAAATATCTGACAAACATCTCACACCTTTTATTTTCTAAATATTCCACGCTCTTCAGAGAGCTAGCTGTTACAGTAAGCTGGGCGCTAGCCGCTATGAGCCACAAGCCCTCACCAAAACGTTGGAAGTTTGCTTAACTCCTCTCCTCGGCCTGTAGTTTGTAATTCAACATACGCTTCGTTCATTGATTAAAATAGCTTAAGACTGGGCGCTCGTAGCGGGACATTGTTAATTACCAAGTTTAAGCTCAGTTCGGTGTGGTCGGTTTGAGATGGGTGACCGTCTGTGAAATCTTTGCGACTCTGAAGAAATCTAAAAACGTTGGTTTTGGATACCACTTTAAGTTGAAATCGTTAATCGATTTGTATTATTTTTTAAGCCTTACTCTAGGATTTATTCATGTGTCGTGAGTATGTTTACAAACCTGAAAAGTCACATACACAAACACCTAGACCGAAATAAATAAATATTGATCTCACAAAGATTTGTCCCTACGGGAATCAGACCCGCGACTATTCGACCCACTGGGCGCCAAAACCACTGCGCCAAATCTTCGGTCAAATTCTTATATGAAACTGAAGAGATGTCCAACCCTCTTCATGAGGCAATTGTTAAGATAATTGGTAGCCTTTAAGGGGCTTGATAAGTTCCAACAGCAGCTGGCTGCATACCTGCCTCCACTTATCCACACTGGGTCTGCGTGGTAGGGCACGGACGTATTCTGCTTCATCTCATTTTGCCCAGTAGCGGACGCCCACCTATCCGACACCACGTAGACCAAAGGTGGTTAGGTGATGGCAAATTTGTGACCACCTGATGTTAGAACTGGTGTTTTCAACCTCTTTGTCTTAACGATTGTCACATGAAGTAATAACTGAAACCGTCGACATAACATTTCTGTTATAAAGCATGGAGATATTCGAAAATGGAAATCTAACAAACGGTTACCCATCTCAAAATAACAGAGCCGGGCGCTTCTTAACCTTGCTAATCACTACTACACTGCGGTCCTCCAATATCACCACAAAAATTACGTTGCGAATTAAATGGAAAAATAAAACCTAATAAATTTCCCAAAAAGGTAATCTTAATTTGCGTCGACAGATCTCAACAAGCAAGTAAAGTATACGTTCCATTAGTTATCATAATATGGATAAAACGGAAGGGAATTCGAAGAAAGATGACGTAAATTTGTTTTAGTTTCCAAACTTGTGTTATTTCGAATAATGGGGAGTTGAATTAATTTAGAAATTAAATCTTATTTGTTACCTTCGTTTCCTTAACTTTGAACAATGGCTTAATACAAACGCAACTGTCTGCCAACCTGTTGGAACTCTGAACTCTCCGCCTACCCCAGTGATCTAGCGTGATGAAATAGATAAATAGACATTAAAAATACCTAATATTTTAACTAATATTTTAAGGTAGTTATGGAACATTCAATACACTTGAAAATAGATATTGGAGTTGCTGGTCCGCCAAGAAATTTTTGGCGGGTTCCGATTCTGGGTTACCCATATGCCAAAACGTCCAAGGGGCTAATTGCTTGATTGTCAAAAATGGACCCAGGGCCTCCTAATTGCCCCTATGCGTAATTAAATTTACCAATCATTCAATTACATGATTTCATAAATTTCTTATCAACATAAAAACCAACAAATAAAGAACGATAGATTGGGCCAATGGTTGAGAACTTAAGCTGCTCTGCCCACTGAATCAAGTAGTCGCAGGGTAGATTGGTCTATTTTTACAAGTTTTTATTTAACTTGCAAGTACTATACAACCAGATAGTGTTCAGGGTCTGATGATGAAGTCTAAAAGAAGCCAAAGGAACCACCTAACTATTAAATTTAATCTTGCCGTGTTTGGGCTCGTTGGATATGTCTTGACTATTATTTAAGCCCGGATGGTGTTCAGGGTCTGATGATGGAGCCAAAAATAAGTCAGAAGAACTCCTCAACTAAGCAATATATCTGTGTTGTGTTTTTTGCTAAAAAAGCTTGTTTTATAAAGGTCTTTTAAGTAAAAAATATTTATTAATTACTTTTTTCTTTACCAACACGAAAATTATCTATCTGCATATGTCATCGCGTCAGATCCCTTGCAGGTTTGGCACGAAAGTATCCCTTATACAAAGTTATCCAGATTTTAATACCTATCATGTCGTATCCACATTAACCTAACGGTAAGCACTTCACGAATCATTACCGATGTTGCAGCGGATAACCGGAATCGGACTATTTTAATTGTCACCGTACGCTCCATTACGCGCCGAGAAGTCGGGCATTCGGCGAAACGACCACCATTAAGCGATGTACAGACTAAGGAAATGATTGGAGAAATAGAAATGGGTTACGTTTTTTTGGCTGAAAGACAGGACGGGACATTAAGAAGGAATAATATAGTATGGATATATTTTTTATACATATAGCCCCCAAATTGAATTATTCCTGGGTCGTGGTGCGTTTACAAACATGAATATATACATAAACACCCAGGCTGAAGCAAATATTTGTAAGTCACATAAAGATATGTCCCTTGCGGGAATCGAACCCGCGATTACTGGACCCAGTCGGTGGAGCGGCTTAAGCCAAGACCAAGCTGTCCGAAAATACACATTGTTGTACCTAGATCTTATAGAGGCGCTTGTAGCGCTGTCTAACCGCGGTGTTTTTAGCGATCACCATGGTTAAGCAGCGTTCCGCTCGGTCTATGGTGGGTGATCGTTTTTGACATTTTTTTATTTGAGGGTCTCCTTGCTTCGGATGGCACGTTGAGCCATTGGTCCCAGTTACTATTTAATGTAGTCTTTAAGCCGTGCTGGAAGAATTAAATGCGGCTTGATAATTTTTAACAGCGGATGGCCAAAAACGCCAGCCGGTGGGCCGTAACGTAGCGCCAAGTCAATTCAATTCAAGTCGCTGAAATGAAGATGCTTCGGGGGATGTGCGGGGTGATGAGACTCGATAAAATGCGCAACGAGTACGTTCGCGGGAGTCTCGGTGTTTGCGACATCGCTGATAAGCTACAAGAAAGTAGACTCCGTTGGTATGGCCACATAAAGAGAAGAGCTCCCGATTATGTGGGTAATATTACGGCCAATCTAAACCTATCAGGGCCCAGACCCAGAGGGCGGCCCAAAACAAGATGCGCAGATGAGGTCAAGAAGGACTTGTGTATCTGCAATGCCTCCGAACACGACACGTCCGACGGAGCGAAGTGGAGAAAGAAAATTAAGAAGGCAGACCCCACCATCAGATGGGAATAATAATTGCCAAAGAGAGAAAGAAAGAGAGGTGGCCAAAAACCTGAATCTATTAGTCCGCACTGGGTCCGCGTGTTGGTGTATGACCTAATCTCTCTCTCACCTCGGTTTGTTTGGGTGAGAAGGCTTTGCCCAGCAGTGGGGCAGTATATGTTAATTTATTAATTTGTGTTAATGTATCAAGTAATTTGGAAGCCGGCCGAAAAATTTGGCCGTTCTGGAAGTCTTTAAATAGACATCGGACCCAGGTCGGTCGGAGCAAGGAAAACAGGCTAAGGTGGAAACTCACTGACAGCACGAATCTGGAGTGTTTGTGTGGTGCAACCCAAACGATATCTCACCTTGTATCGTATCCTGCGTGGACTACTCCTGTACGTAGGAAGACTTGATGTCTGCTTCCAAAAATACAGTTAGTGTGGCAGCTTTCTGGGCCTCATCCATATAATGTGTCAAGTAGATTGGCAAGTACACTAATGTATGCGCACGTTTTTCTTTGAAATTATTTTATTTTGTACAAGCTTTTATTTTAACTTGCTATGTTCATCATGTTCTCTGTTTTTCCGGTACAAATTTTGTGATTCATTTTTCAAGCACTTGCGGGTATCCGATTGAACTGAAACTTGGCATACGTATGTAAATTCGATGACAATGCAATAATATGATACCATAAAGCTGGTCTAATGATGTAGGCGGAAGGTGGCCATAGAAATATGTGAATTATACAACGTAACCCTTCTATGCTTAGGCTTGTTAGAGTGGTATTAACAAGTATTATACAACCTGGTGATGTTTAAGTTTTGATGATGAAGCTAAAAGGTGGTCAATGGAACCACTCAATTACTCAATATAACCTTGCTATGTTTGGGATGTGTGCTCGTTGGATTTGTCTTGAGGAGTACTTAAGACCTGGATAGTATTTCTAATTATCTGAAGTAATTATCTGAAGGACAAGTTAAGAGTCTCCGTAAACGGCGAGCGTGTATGAAACGAACTATGAGAGTGGAGGAAGCCAGAGAGGTATGTAAGGAAAGAACCTGTTGGAACTCTGTACTCTCTGCCTACCCCGCAAGGGATCTGGCGTGATGATATAGATAGTATTCAAGGTCTGATGATGGAGCCGTATACAAGCCATAACAACTTCTCAACTTGGCAAGATAACTTCGTAGTTTTTGCTATAAAAGCTCGTTTTTATAAAGCTCTTAAATTAAAATAATTTGAGTTCTTAAAAACGTGGTACTTTATTATTTTTTTATTAAAATTTGTTTATCCATATATCTTAAAAGAGGTATGTGGGTGGCATATAAGCTTACATATAAATTAGAATGCTAATATATGTATATTCATTTAATAGCTAGACATTAATATGCTTGTGTGGAAAGTTTGTTCATTCACTAAAACTTAAACTTAAGTCCATATATAATTTGAGAATTAATCAAATCAAATACCTTGTTTGAATTTGGCATTAATATACATATTAGAAGCAGTGATAGCCTAGTGGTTAGACCGTTGGACTGCAAAGTCAGACATCTCGGGCTCGAACCCAAGCACGCATCTCTGACTTTTCGAAAGCATGTGCGTTTTAGAATTAACTTTTGTGTGTGTGTGTGTGTGTGTGTGTGTGTGTGTGTGTGTGTGTATGTGAATGATCTACGCTGTTGGCCGCGGGGTCTTTACAGCTTCACCGGACAAGAGGGCGAGCGTGCAACCACTACGCTCGAGCCAGAAGGGCAAGGGGGTAACTAGCTCAAGGGCGCCTCAAGGAGGAACGGCCTCGGCTTGGGCAGTCGCTATGGGGGTATGGGCAGTGTCTCGCCGTGGTGCTCTGCACCGGCCGGCGGGCAAGGGATTCTTCGACCTCGCCGGCGAGGTCGGTGTCTATCACTTGCTTTAACTATGAAGAAAGACATCGTGAGGAAACCTGCATGCCTAAGAGTTTCTTGAAGGTGTTTGTAGTTCGCCAACCCGCACTGGGCCAGCGTGGTGGACTATGGCCTTAGCCCTCTCAGTTTGAGAGGAGGCCCGTGCCCAACGGTGGGACAGTTTCTTAACAGAGCTAATATTATTATTATACATATTAGAATGATAATCTAAGGAAGTGATCAAAACAATCTAAGCATGATGGAATATGTTATTAAAGCACATACAAAAACACCGTCACGCCTATATTCGCAAGCGGGGGTGGCAGAGGTGTACTGTGTACACCGGCTTTTCGCCAACGATGTTAGGGATCATGTGATAGGGAACGAGCCTAATGCCATATATCGGACAAGGTTTCAGACTTCGAAATTTGAAATACTACATTTGTCCGACTTAGGATTTGAACCCAGGACCTCGAGAACATCGCAATGCGCACTAAACGCCACTAAACCAACGAGGCAGACAAAGTGAATTATGCAATAGTAATTAATTTAATTATTATATTATTACATGGGACCTAACTTCGTCGGCGAAAATTGGGTGTACTCAGTACACCTCTGCCACCCCCCCATTGGGAAATAGAGGTGTGACGGTGTAATATAAATAAAAATTATGTAAAACTAGCCATTAGCTAATTTGAATATATTATACAAGTTGTTAATAGAAAGTGGGGTAAGCAGATATATATATACTGGTGACCATGATTTGTATGTTGCGACCGGATGCTGTGGGTGGCAGGTCAGTGGTCACCGAAGGTGATGTATGGTGCAAGATATAAGAAAAAGCATTGAGTTGTGTTGTTTGAATGATTAATGCTGGCTAACAGCTAGGGGAAGAGCAATGAATGCCTCTTCCAGTTCTCAAAAGTGGTCATATCATGCTCTACTGGGATCGATCTATCATCACGGACAGGACTATTGTAGCCAATAAGTCTGATATCGTGATAATAGATCGATCGATGAGTCGTGTAATGCTAGTTGATGTCACCATTCCGCATGATGGGAACCTTGTGAAAGCCGAAAAAGAAAAAAATATCTAAATATTTGGACCTGGCTCATGAGGTTACCGCCATGTGGAATGTTGATTCAACTATCATTATTCCGATGGTCGTATCAGTCAACGGTCTTATAGCGAAGAGCTTCGATAAAGACCTTGAGAAGCTCTCGCTTGACAGTTGGGTGAAGGGCCTGATACAGAAGGCGGTAGTATTGGACACGGCGCGCATCGTGAGGAGATTTCTCTCTTTGGAGCCCTGACCACCGGTAGCTTGGGTCATAGACCTCGCTGTCAGTGGAGGATATTTTTTTATATAATATATATGAGAATATTTGTATTTTGTATTTTTATATATATTTTGTAAGAAATAGTATTTCAATAAATGTGTACATAATAATAATAAATCATTTATTTCAGGCAATTGAAGTTTCACAGGAACAGCAACAGCACAGGAAGCATGGAACAGGGGTGTGGTGGTACTGTTTTTCAAGAAAGGTGATAACACTTTACTGAAGAATTATAGGCCCATCACACTGCTGAGCCATGTTTATAAGTTGTTTTCGAGAGTCATTACGAATCGTCTCGAACGCAGGTTTGATGACTTCCAGCCTCCCGAACAAGCCGGTTTCCGGAAAGGCTTTAGTACCATAGACCACATACATACGCTGCGGCAGATTATACATAAGACCGAGGAGTATAATCGGCCACTATGCTTGGCGTTTGTGGACTATGAGAAAGCCTTCGATTCGATCGAGACTTGGGCGGTTCTTAGATCTCTCCAGCGATGCCGCATTGACTATCGGTACATCGAAGTGTTGAAGTGCTTGTATAATAACGCCACCATGTCAGTCCGAGTACAGGGGCAGTGCACGAAGGCAATCCCCATAAAAAGAGGACTAAGACAGGGAGACGTCATTTCTCCGAAACTGTTTACGATGACCTTAGAGGACGCCTTCAAGCTCTTGGAATGGCAAGGACTTGGCATCAACATCAATGGCGAATACATCACTCACCTTCGATTTGCCGACGACATTGTGGTCGTGGCGGAGTCGCTGGAAGATCTAGGACGAATGCTCGGTGACCTCAACAGAGTATCTCAACAAGTGGGTCTTAAAATGAACATGGACAAAACCAAAATAATGTCTAACGTCCATGTCGTACCCACCGCACTCACCGTTGGGAACTCTACTCTTGAAGTTGTTGACGAATACATTTACCTGGGACAGGTAGTCCGGTTAGGTAGGTCCAACTTTGAGAGAGAGGTCAATCGACGAATCCAACTCGGCTGGGCAGCGTTCGGGAAACTGCGCAATATCTTCTCATCCAAAATACCTCAGTGCCTTAAGACTAAAGTTTTCAGTCAATGTGTGTTACCAGTGATGATATATGGATCAGAGACGTGGTCTCTTACAATAGGTCTCATAAAAAAGCTCAGAGTTGCTCAGCGAGCTATGGAGAGAGCTATGCTCGGCGTTTCTCTACGCGATCGAATCAGGAATGAGGAGATTCGGAGAAGAACCAAGGTTACCGACATAGCCCTTAAGATTAGCAAGCTGAAGTGGCAATGGGCGGGCCACATAGCGCGTAGATCGGACGGGCGTTGGGGCAGATAGATTCTAGAGTGGCGACCACGTATTGGCAAGCGCAGCGTGGGACGACCGCCTGCCAGATGGACCGACGATCTTGTGAAAATCGCAGGAAGTCGTTGGATGCAGGTGGCATCGGACCGGTTACGCTGGAAAGCGATTGGGGAGGCCTATGTTCAACAGTGGACAAGTATGGGCTGAGATGATGATGATGATGATGATGATGAAGTTTCACAAAAAATATTATGTGCACCTTACAGGCCCATAGAATATATACCTTACTGACTGACATACATATAATATATAAAAACTTTTAAACTAAGACACATGTGCTGACGGCGATATGTTGCGTTGTGCAGGGGCGTCTCGTAATCTTCGCCGAAATCTCCTGAAGACGACTCCTGAAAGGACTCCTCGCTCATGAAGGTGGCATGGCTTTGCGGTGGGAACTCGTACAACCAAGGAATTGAATGCCGTATTGTTTTGCGAGTTCAGCTTCTCAACCCTCAGAGTGTAGAAGGTCTTCTTACGGGCGTACTCCGCAATGTCCTCGGCTTTAGTGGTGTAGTATAGCCGAGACACGTACAGCAGTATTGTTAGTAATGCTGAGCGAAGGAATATGCCATCTTCTACTGGTGCACTCCCAGACCGGTTTCGACGGGGAGGCTTCTTCTTCTTCTCCACCTTGATGGAGCCTTCCTTATCAGCTTGACGTTTCGTGCGGGCCTGGCCGGTAGTATTTCGGTAGTGGCGGCGGCGACGGCATAATCACTACGAGAAGTAGTCATGTTTACGTTTGATGTCACTGGCGGGGCCGCTGAACTGGCGGCGGGGTGCGGTGTGCTGCGGGTGGCGGAGCGTGGTGTGCTGCAGGCGGCAGGGCGCGGTACATCGCGCGGAGCCGGCTACGCATCAGCCGACGGATGCAATTTGCGCGACATTAGAGGCCTCGTGCGACCTATTTCCCGGGCTAGCGCCACGCAATGACGCAACCTCTTTCCGTACTTCGCGGATGGTAGTTTCCGAAGCCTCCGACCTGAATTAAACCTCGGCCAGGCAAGACTTCAGGGTGTTGATGTCCTTCAGCAGCCAGGTAACGTCGACGTGGTCGAATGTGACAGGGGGCAGCCTTTGCAGCTGCTTAGCCATGAAGGCAAGCACGTCGTGTCGTCTGCGTGTTTTAGTTCCATAGAGATGATTTACATGTTTTACCATTGTCTGGTATGCAAAATTCATAGAATTTCATTAAATATTGATACAAGCGAATTTAATTTAAATGATGCGTGGAGGTACCGTACTGACACACATGCTCATTAAGTCCTGTTCGAAACTTAGTTATAAGTCAACGGGAAGTACCCTAGGTTTTTGATGAGTGAGTTTGAATGCCTGTAACCAAAAACCAAAAGGTTGCGTGTGTATTTGAGTGATATACGCTGTTGGCCGTGAGGTCTTTACAGCTTCACCGGACTTAAGGGCGAGCGTGCAGCCACTACGCTCGAGCCAGAAGGGCAAGGGGCGACATACTCGGGGCGCCTCAAGGAGGAACGGCCTCGGTTTGGATAGTCGCTACGAGGGGAGGGGGTGTAATTAGTGCACCGGTCGGCAGGCTAGGGGATCTACGACTTCGTCGTCGTCAAATCCATTTGACTCAATATAACCTACAATTTGCCGATAGAAATTTACAGTATCGTGCCGGAGTCTGGGATTACGCCCGATATGATGGCAATAGGTACCCCCCTAAAAAATGGGACCTAACATCGTCAGCGATAACTGGGTGTATACAGTACACCTTTGCCACCCCCTTTAAGGGAATACACTCGTGATGTTGTGTTAATTTACCCATCCCCATCCTGAGAAAAAGGGTCTTAACCGTCGGACAGACTGATGAACAAGTGATTCGATAGTAGTTCTGTTTTTAACAAAAGTAACAAAAATACGTCTGACTCTACGTGCGGTGTGGTGGTGACTTAAATCCAGAATCACATCTTACAGCGTAAGGTTTGTTAATCAATGTACCACCTACATTTTTGTTTGGCACATTGCGCCCCTGCCGTCCCCCGGTGATGTCTAACGTAAACACGGCTTCTTCTTGTCGTGATTATGGCACCGTCGCTGCCACCCGCGCACCGGAGAGGATAACTAGGAAGGCACGTAAGGTGCCTCGGACCAGTGCAAAGAGTCAATTTGATGAGGAACGCTTCATCAAGGTGGAAAAGAAGAAGTAGCCTCCTCGAAGAAACTGGTGTGGGACTGCACCGGTTGACGAAGGCATACTCCTGCATTCGGTACTACCTACGAAGCTGCTGTACGTGCACGGCTACACTACACCACTAAAGCCGATGACATTTTGGAGTATGCCCGCAAGAAGTTCTTATATACTCTGAGGGTCGAGAAGATGAACTCGCAAAACAATGCGGCTTTTAATTCTTTGGTTGTCCGAGTTCCCACAGCCAAGCTGCAGACCTTGCGCGAGGAGTTCTGGCCGGAGGGTGTCGTATTCAGAAGATTTCGTGGGAGACTGCGCGACACCCGGTGCAGTACAACATGTCACCGGCAACACATCTTACCTAGTCTATAAGTTTTAATTTATTATATGTAAAATATTTTGTGTAAAATACAGTTGTACATACCCTGTATTATATTTTTTTTATATTCACGAGCTTTACCCGGGCCTTTGAAAGGCTTGCATGGGGGCATGGGCCCAACACGTAGAGGCCCTTTGCGAGAAGTTAATGTTATGTAAGTCACCTGCTGAGATCACTTGCTGAAAATGAAGAAACATAACCAGCGAACTGACCCCGGTAGGTGCAAGGACTATTGTAAACTATGGAAAGAAAATAAGGGCTATATAAATGAGGTTTGATGGATAAAAACTGGACTATAAGGGGACGGACACCGGCCATAATTAGTGATACCTAATTACCCGCGGCGGCACTCGAAGGGCCCTCAAACGGTCGTCCTAGGACAACTGAGGGGAACACCGGTGAGAGCGGCTCAGGGGTGTAGAGAGGTGTGCTGCGCTTTATTTATTTATTTATTTACGATTACAACTTAATGCATAATATAAAAATCATCATTTCTCCGAAGTTACTCGCGGCGTTATGCCCTTTAACACTTCCACCCCCTGGAGTACATCGACGTAGGACCGCATTATCTTCCTACGTCGATATAGCTCTCACGGCTCCTCTCTGGACGGCCAATTAAGGCTAGCCAGGGCCGAGAGTCCTGCGGGCACCCTTCGGTTTACACTCGACCGACGAAGACACGCCGAGTTGAGGGCCCTGACCGACTCTCTGAAGCACTCGGGTCCATGGTGTCGTTACTCACCAACAGCTCGCCACAAGCTGCGCTGCGGGCTTACTTATTTTTATTATTTATCTTCCGGAAAACGAAAAGAAAAGAAATAGAAGTTTCATAGCGATATTAGTATTTCGCGGGAAGCTGATGCGTGCATGCGTGGTCTTTGTACTTCAATGAACATCGTTCACCTGATAATGATGATGATAGAAATTCGACGTAAAAATTTCGACCTAAAAAATTTTACTCAAAAAGCTTCTGACTTAGAACCCACAATAGTTAAATTGCTTATGTAGGTGTTTGGTACTTGATCACAAAAAGTTAAAGATTAGCCAATAACTTACTCAATAAGTTTTCTTAACATTAAAAGGTAAATCTATGTATCTATATCATCACGCCAGCTCCCTTGCGAGGTAGGAAGACAACAGAGTTCCAACAGGTTCTTTTCTTACAGACCTCTCTGGCTTCCTCCACTCTCATCGTTCGTCACATTCACGCTCGCCGGTTACGGAGACTCTTGACTTGCCCTTCAGACAAGACACGGTCTATTTGGTCATGATAAGATAGTCTAGGTCTTCCCCGGTACCTACATCCTTCCGCTTTTGCATTGTTGAAAGGTAAATGCAATGAAATAAACACCGTCACGCCCATATTCTCCAAACGGGGGTAGCAGAGGTGTTCCGTGTACACCCACATTTTTTTTTCAATTGTAGCCCCACAATTATAAAATTTCATACACAGATACCCACACAAATATTAATCCCGTGCGAGCATCGAACCCGCGACTACTCGATCTTACGAGCTCTCATTTAATCAATCAAAATATCGTCAAAAATAAAATTGAGTTTAAAAACAAACGCTTAATTAAAAACTTGACTTAAAAATGTAACTTAACTTCGCCATTTAACCGAAAGTAATTAAGTTAAAGTAAGATTAATAGACACTGCAAAGGTTACCGAAAAGCTTTAAAATTTAATTTCGTGCAAACTAAACCGAATTCAACCTAATTTAGCTGGTATTGTGTTTTAAGGGTCGGCACAGATGTAGAAGTTGTACTAGATGTGACTTTTTAAAAGAGCACACATGCAAAACTCATAAAAAATAACACATAAATAAAATAATTTTTATGAAGATCTTTTTTAAGTCAATATTAATAGTAGTCTTTAAAGTCAAGAAGAAATGTATACGTATAATATGTAACCTTAGGCCCACGGACAGTTGCAAAGCCCACTTTAAAAAGTTGAAAATTTTAATTCTGCCATGCATATACATATATGAAATAGCAGTATTTGTAAAATATTGCAATGTATGACAAATTGAGGAGCAGGAGACAAATGCATAAGTTACAAGTTACTCCTAGCAGAACTTTATTAAAACATAAAAGTGTGTATTGTATGAATATACAATAAATTACCAAACTGTACACACCGTCACGCCTATATTCCCCAGAGGGGGTGGCAGAGGTGTACTGAGTACACCCACGTTTCGCCGACGATGTTAGGTCCCATGTAATAGGGGGCGAGCCTATTGCCATATACCGGGCACAATTCCAGACTCCGGACTCGTACTGGGTATTTTTCGTTAGAAAAACTACATTTGTCCGACCTAGGATTTGAACCCAGGACCTCGTGATCACAAAGCGATGCGCTTTGCCACCAGACCAACGAGGCAGTCAATTGTTGAAATAAATACATTTGAAATATTTAAGCGGAGATTAAAGGAGATTTTGGTTGAAAATGCATTTTATGGTGTAAAAGAATATTTAGAAAGAAATAATCCAAACAACTATAGACGTATAAAATGACATTTATATTTTAAAATTGACATTGTAATTTAATATTGATATTTTTAATTTAACAATCATTACGCTCACATAATTTGACAATCTCATTATAATTGATATTTTTACTATTTTTGACCATAATTAATATATACACGCTCGCCGGTTACGGAGACTCTTGACTTTTCCATCAGATAAGACTCGGTTTATTTGGTCGTGGTAAGATAGTCTAGGTCTTCCCCGGTACCTGCATCTTTCCACTTTCACATTGTATATCTGTTTTGTCATTCTTTCCTCTGGCATTCTTTCTGGCGTGTATGAGACGAACTATGAGAGTCGAGGAAGCCAGAGAGGTATGTAAGGAAAGAACCTGTTGGAACTCTGTACTCTCTGCCTACCCCGCAAGGGATCTGGCGTGAGGTTATAGATAGATAGATAGATTAATATATATTTTATTTATCTGCTATAATTTAATTAATTGTTATTTTTAGTATATTGTGCGAAGCTATTATAATTAATGAGATCGAATAAGAAATGTAATGGAATACCTAATATTGTAATGTCAAATTTAATATTTAATAAGCTAAATTTTGCACGCTTTGTGGCAAAATGTGGAGTTCCATTTTATAATATACAAGACCTATTTGTTACCTATCTACACTTGCAAAATAAATGATTATGATTAAAAACACAACGAAGATATCCTGCTTAGTTAATGAATTTCTGTGGTTTCTTTCCAGCTCCATTATTAGACCCTGGACACATTCGAGTCTAGAGAACTCGTCAAGACGAATCCAACGAGCCCAAACACGGTGGGGTTATATTGAGTAGTTGGATGGTTCTATTGGCTACCTTTCAGCTTCATGATCAGACCTTCAACACTATCTGGTTGTATAATAATTGCAAATTAAATAAAAGTTTGTAAAAATGGAGCCCCACACTAGAACTTATTCATGTGCCGTGAGTCAGTTTCTATCTATCTGGTTGTAAACTATTTGTCAATACCAATCTAACAAGTCCAAGCACGAGGGGATTACGTTTTGTAGTTCACGTGTTCCTATGACCACCTTCCGACTTCATCATCGGACTAGGTTGATAGTACCATAATATTGGATTGTCACCTAACTTACGTACGTCAAATTTATTAGAATCGGAAAGACAGATAGACATACGAACATTGCAAGTTAAATAAAAGTGTGTGTGTGTGTGTGTGTGTGTCGAGCTCAAGGGCGCTTCAAGGAGGAACGGCCTCGGCTTGGGCAGACGCTATGGGGGAGGGCATATACTAGGTGTCTTGCCGTGGTGCTCTGCACCGGGCGGCGGGCAAGGGATTCGTCGACCTTGCTGGTGAGGTCGGTGTCTGATCCTGTGTGTGGTATCTGTATCCGAAAGAAGGGATGTAAAGGCACCAGGAGGGTTGGTGAGAACATGCCGCGGACGGCAGTAGCGGTTGATAGGAATGGAAAAGATGAGACTATATGTGGGCTAGTGTAAGTTTGCCGCAAAGTAACAAAGACTTGACGATTTAACGTTGTGGCGAGTTTATGATAACCCCAAAATGCCACTTCCATGGTTTGTTTGTCATTGTAAAGGGTTTTCAGTATTACAGTAATATAGTGCGTTGTGGTCACCGGCAGCCATTATGGCGTCTGTACGTTAAAGTTGAAACTGTGTGTGGCCTCAATTTTATATTTATTAATGTCATTTTGGTCAGGTCAATGTGACGATGTTTGCGTCACAGTATAGACTCTTTCAGACGGTCACATACGTCGTGGTCGACCGAGACGAAGATGGCGTGACGACTTGGACACCTTTCCGGGAAAGATATGCCTATGACATAGATACTACAGGCCCAGGATGGATTTGAGAGGAAATGTAAAGGGAAGAACTTCACCAAGCAGTGAGGCACAGAATATGAGCCCCAATTAATTTGAAATCCCTCTAATATGAGCGAGGGAAGTGATGGCTGTTCCAGCAGTCATACTCGTGAACGGGTGCTGCTTGTGGGGACTGGTTCATCTGGAGTCCTTTAGACACTCTTTACAGATAACATCATTAGATTTATATGTCGATCGTAAGGCATCACACTGGTGCTAGATCGTAAAATATTTAATTGTAACCTAACATTGTATCCACAAAATATGATTGAAAAAAAAACAAAAGAAAATAGCGAAAGAGAAGAAAACAAAAAGGAAAAACCCCCTGAGTTTCTTCGCCGGATCTTCTCAGTGGAGATCTCGTTCCGATCCGGTGGTAGATTAGTGGTAAAATTAGATTTGAAAAAGTGTAAATTGACTATTTGTAAGCGCCCCCGTAGAGCTTATACAAAATACATTGCTTGAGTATGACTATAAAAAACTAAAACAAAAAAAAGAACTGTCATTTTGGGATAAACGGTGATTAAGGAAGAGATGTTTTATACATTTATACTAATATTACCAATTCCAAAGTAAATCTGTCTATCTGTCTGTTACTTTTTTACTCCTAAGCCGCTGAAGAGATATTGACCAAATTTGGAATGTAGGCACATTTTATCCCGGATAAGTACCATAGGCTACTTTTTATCTAAAAAACAACACTGAATGGTTTGAAATAGGGAATGAAGGTTTGTATGGGTAACTCGTTATTATTTAGGGCATAAGAAAATTCATACATAGACTTTTTGAAAAATCATCCCTTAGGCAGATAATACCTATGTTAAATTACAAAATAACCGTGCCGCAGGTAACAGCTAGTAAATAATATAAAAACAGCACCGCCATGCTTACATCCCATGTGAGGGTGCTAGAGGTGTAGTCCGTACACCCATACTTCACCGACGATGTTAGGTCCTAGTCTAAGAGGGGGTGAACTTATTGCCCCTATTCTAGAAATATTACCTGACTCCAGACTGGGATTGACATTTTTAGATGAAAAATACCACACTTTCCTAGGATTCGATTCTGGGACCTCGCGATCAACTACGCCAATGAAGCAGTCATAGTTAAGTTGAGTCAGTTACTAATTATTCCATTATTAGTAACCATCAGTAAACTAAACTATCTGTCTATCATCACGAATCCCGTGTGGGATAGGCAGAAAGTACAGATTTCAAATAAGTACTTTTTTTTTTTTTACTTTCCTTACATACCTCTCTGGCTTCCTCCACCCTCATATTTCGTCGTATCAAAGTAATAAATCCTTAAAATTATTAATTTCTAACACTTTTAAATAAGAACTCATTCCAAAGCATTAAGTTCAACACATAAATTTATTTTTAACACAAAATTAAAATAAAACGAAGTTTATTAAACATAAAAAAATAAAAATAACTTAAAAATATGCGTTAAATATTTAAATTTGGCTTAATATTCTCATAAAACTGCATCGTTAATGACAAGGCTTTAAAATCAATCACCTTTTTATAACTCCAAAAAGTATTAAATGACAGATTTTTTATTGCTTTCGGATATTTTATTATCTGTGGTCAGATGTAGATAAGAAAGATTATTGTTTTTTTTTTAATGATTCCATTCTTTAGATTCTTAAGCTCGATGATGGAATGGGGTTTTGAGGAAATGAAAAAAAAAGATGTCAGTTAAAATTAATTTCAAAAGCCATTTATTTGTATAGGTTAACAAAAATAGACACTGTCACGCCTATATTACTTATTGGGCGTTGCAGAGGTGTATGTTATATTTTAAAATACCTTTTTTTTTATTTTGTTCTTTACTTCAATTGGGTTATCTGCGTCCTCGTGGTGCAGCTTGAATATGTTCGTTGCACAAGAGCGTCAACTCTTCTTCTTCTTCTTCAAGTTATGGCTGCACACTAATTATAAGTGTATTTCGTCAGTGTCCAGTGAGATATTTGATTGTGTTTGTTTAAATTAATTCGACTCCCGATGAATTTGATGACAACGATGATAATGAAATTAATGCAATACCCCACCCTGAATAGTGAAGCGGTGGATACTTTACATACCATTTGCAACGGCCGTTTTGAGGGAAGTCGAAAAGGCACGTTTTATCATTTTGTTACAATTACCTTCACTCATGCACATATAAGAACACATAATGGTTAATATTCCACCAACATTACACATTATTAGTCGAAATAACACAAGTTTTGGAAATTAAAACAAATTGACAACATCACTCTTCGACTTCCCGCCAAATCTCGTTGTCAATAAATTGTCAACACAAATGTCATTATTACGAAGTATTGCCACTACATTTCTTTTTAATCAATTCCATAAACTATTTAAAATACGTTGTGTATAATATTGTTTTCTTGATATTGACTATTTAGAAATTATCTCAACTATTTGATAGTGAAACATTACTCGAGTTTTTATAAATCAATAGACTTTAACTAAACGTTTATTTACAAAGTTTCTACTATTGACATTTATTATTTTAAATGTGGCAATTATGGTTATTCAAATAAAATGGAGGAATGTAAATTAGTCAAATAAAGTACTTTAATTTAAAAATATTATCGTGCGAGTATACTTACAAAATTAATTTTGTGTAAAAACCAACACAATTATCTATCTATCTATATCATCACGCCAGCTCCCTCGCGGGGTCATCTCGCCATTGTTCTTTTCACACTAATATATACTTGACGGCGAATATAGTCCGACAAGGATCTTTTCTCTTGCATGACATTGTCAGGGGGCGTTGGTGTGAAATTAGTGATACCATTCTGTAAATTTTTCCTACTTCCAACGAGATATTTCAACACATGGGTCTGCAAGATTACTAATTAAAAAAGAACTTGGGTCACTTTCTTCGACGGCAACTCTGCGACTGTCGTGAAGTGAAATTTCACTTACAGACTATTTCGCGCAGTGTTTAAGAGCGTAAGCCGCTCTGCCCACTGGTTGAATAGTCGCGGGTTCAATTTCCGCACGGGACAATTCTTTGTGTGACCCACAATTATTTGTTTCGGTCTAGGTATTTGTGTATGTGAATTTTCATGTTTGTTAACGCACCCACGACACAGAAATAAACCATAGTGTACGGCTAAGTTTTTTTAACAAAGCAAACGAATATTTGACGGTTTTGATTTTGGCCACGAGCTAAAATGTCCTTGTCTAACTATACGTAGTAAATAATAATTCAATGCTGACAAGTAAGTATAGTTACAAAATCCAACGGTAATCGGTTATAAAGAACTAAGTGGGTGTAACGTGGGTGACAGAAACGTGATCCACCTTAACTTAGAAATCATTATATTTATATAAGAGTTGATTGCCTTGTTGGTTTATTGGTGTATGGTGATAGTCACGAGGTCCTAGATTTAAAGGGGACTTTCTCAGATATTAGTAGAGATTGTGTTCTTGGGGTTTATCTATCAAAATAGTTTAATAATTCTTGATCTATACCCAGTATCATCATCTATCAATGATACATCTTTTCTAGGTATTACGCTTGTGTCCAAGTTACAATGGGGTCCTCACATTGAGAATTTAGGAAAACGGCTTAGCTCCGCTGCCTATGCCGTAAGAAAGATCAGACAACTAACTGATGTGGACACCGCGAGAATAGTCTATTTCAGCTACTTTAGTGTCATGTCTTACGGTATATTATTTTAGGGTAGGGCAGCTGACATTGAGTCTGTTTTATCTTGAAAAAGAGGGCTATTAGGGCCATCTATAACTTGAGTAGTCGCGACTCTTTAAGAGAACTGTTCAAAGAAGCTAATATCATGACGGTCCTATGTCAATATATTTATGAAAACATTATGTATACTAGAAATTTTTTGTTCTTTTTAATTAGCTAGGTGATAGGCATTGCTATAACACACGACATAGAAACAAATTAGTTCAACCGCAGTTTCATCTGTCAAAAATTCACACGTCTTTCATGGGGCACTTTATAACAAAATTCCAATTGACGTCACTAAACTTAGTGAAAATAAGTTTAAAGCTTGTGTAAAAGAAGATTATTTAAAAGATGAAAATGCTTAGATAGATGCTATTCCAGCTCCACCTGAGTCATGACAACCTGTTCAACTGTTATTAGTTAACATTTCCTCTCTTTCTTTTATTATTTATTTTTCAAATATAACACTATCATTACAGAATTACCTAATTTGATAGTGTATAAACTTAATTTAGAACTTATTGTTAATTTAACGTAATGCCATTTTTTGTGTACTTTTTTTTGTAAATGAGGGAACCATGTAGCCATTCTCATAAATAGTATAATTTGCTTTTTTAACTTAGACTCACCTGATAACCAACCTACATTGTTTTCCCATACCCCACAACAAAAAGTTTGTAAAATTTTTATTTTAAAAGAGTAACCGTGGAGTTTCTTGCCATTCTTCTCCACAGGAATGACATTCCGAAGTGGTGGTAGAGTCTTTTCTGACGATTCATAAATACTGTAGTGATTTACATGAATAAAAAAAATTATTCTAATATCTACATCATCACGCCAGCTCTCTCACGGGGTAGGCAGAGAGTACAGAGTTCTAAAAGGTTCTTTCCTTACAGACCTCTCTAGCTTCGTCCACTCTCATAGTTCGTCTCATACACGCTCGCCGGTTACGGAGACTCTTGACTTGCCCTTCAGATAAGACATGGTTTATTTGGTCATGGAAAGAGGTCTTCGCCGGTACCTACATCCTCCCTTTCCTTCCACTTATGTACTTATGCACTTAATGCCTGAGGCATTTTCTGCCAGTCTACCGTGTGTGTGTATGTGTGTGATTGATCAACGCTGTAGGCCGCGGAGCCTTTACAGCCTCACCGGACAAGAGGGCGAGCGTGCAACCACTACGCTCGAGCCATTGAGGTAGTGCGGAAACAACTGTGGTAAAAAAAGGAGTATTAAAGAACAAGGAAACAAATACAAATTACAGACCAACTAAAGAATTTAAAACATAAAACTATATACATACTTATAATAAACTATATCTATCTATCTATGTCATCACGCCAGATCCCTTGCAGGGTAGGCAGTACAGAGTGCCAACAGGTTTTTTTCTTACATACCTCTATTTATTTTTATTTTATGAAATAGGTACATAAGTAGATTACAACCAATAATAATAAATAAAACTTAGGAAACTTAATTTAGTTTTGGGAAGTAACCCTTAATAATGTACACAAAAAGAAAAACATACCATATTAACTTAGAGTAATCTAGACTAATATGATAAAGAGGAAAGTTTTCACTTTATACGATTTAATTGATATAAGATAGAATATATTTTAGAAGGAAAGCTTAATTTAACTAAGCACCTAAAAGTAAAAATATAAATATAAACAGGAGAACCGATAAAAGGAGGGTGAGGTTCGTTTAATTGTGCTTGATTTAATTTGGGATTTAACGCTACGCATAAAACTAAGGTCCTGGGTTCAAATCCTAGGTCGGACAAATGAAGTTTTTCTAACGATAACTTCCCAGTATGAGTACAGACTCCGGAGTCTGGAGTTGTGCCCGGTATATGACAATAGGCTCGCCCCCTATTACATGAGACCTGACATCGTCGGTGAAAAGTGGGTGTACTCAGTGCAACTCTGCCTCATAAAACTAATGTAAATTGATCCAAAGATGTTGAGATCGATTTTGCTTCATTGTAAGACCGACACATGCGTACAATAGGGTTGTAGTAAAAGGTGTTGTTCCTGTAAACTTGGAGCGACAATTGGGTTGCGTGAGATATATCGAGTATTTAAATAATAATAATAATATAATAATAACCCACATAGTTCACCAAAAAACAGACGTTAAATATAAGCTAATTCCACCAAAACCAGTCCCATACTACCAGTACACCCCGAAACCGGTACTGGAGGACGAAAGGCACAAACTATACTATGACAGAGCAATATTAACTGATAAAACTGTGCACAACAACAGACCCGATATAACTTTCATTGATAAACTTAATAAATATACATACTTAATAGACATAGCTGTTCCTAACACGCACAACTTGCAAAAACAATTACCGAGAAAATAAATAAATACACCGAGTTGAAAGAAGAAATACTTAGGATATGGAAAATGAACAGAGTCTATATCGTGCCTTTGGTACTGTCCAGTACCGGTGTCATTCCCAAACACCTTCTTCATTATCTGCAACAAATTCAGTTGCCTACTAGTTTATTTATGACCATGCAAAAAGCCGCTATCTTAAACACTTGCAGGATCGTGAGAAAGTTTTTGCAGGAAGACGTCTCATCGGAATCTATCGAACAAAATCATCATAACGAAATCCACTTGGCTTAGGCCCGTGGGTTTTGCTTTAAATACCGAAATTCCTCTAATTTCGAGAAAGAAAATTAAACATTCGAACATAATAATAATCATTTATTTCACTTCCACAAAGGTGACTTACAGTAATGCTTACATTATGATTTAAATTTTAATCATTTGTGCGAGTCTGGTATCAGCACTAGGAAACCCTGGCACACAGATTACCAGGCCCCCCATAAAACAATATTATATTTTATTAACAAATTTTGAAACCTATGTTGTGAACTTGCTAAAATTATTATTACAAAGTTAAATCTGTTTATATGCAAAAGTAAGAAAAGTTTGTGCCGAGTGGAGGTAGAAAAACAATAAAAACATAAAAAAATATTATGTGTGTGCGTGCGTGTGTGTAAATGTGTATGTGTGCAAAAATCCTCCGCGGCGAAACAATGACGGGCGTCGAAATTATACTGCTAGGTAGTTTCTGCTGAATATTTTTATTACTGATTGTGATTTTAGTCAACTTTTTGTTTCTTTGTTTGCATTAGGGTTTAAGTTACACTGTTTATAACGTTTTATTGTTGAATAGCTTTTATTTATTTTGCAAATAAAAACGGCAAGTATCCGTATCAAAAAGGATAGTCGCCCTATTTACTTTTGCGGAAAGTTGCTCTAGGGGCAACTATCCGGATCTATAAATTCTTTAACGAGTAAAGACATTTTTTGTTCTTTTAGTGTTTTTTTCCAGCTGATTGTGACTATAACTTGTTTTAAATAAAATAAAAACTTACCTGTTTCATGCGTTCAATCTAGGTGAGCAAAATGCCAGAGCAGAATAGCGTGAACCAAAATCACTCGCCACCTAGGCCGTCTTTAAACCTCTTTAATCTTTTTCAAGATTGTTTAGCCCTAGGAGATAGCGACATTGTAAATTATATTTTTTATGGTACTGAGCTATCGTTGCCATCGCTGATATCTTATGAATCACATAACCAAAACCTGGCATTGTAAAGAAATGAGGGCTACCGCAATAAATGAAAAAGACCACCAGAGAATATTACCAGCAGTGAAACTGAATCTGATAATACAGATTTTATTAAATGAAAAAAAAGAATACAGTTACAGTTTCGACAATCAAAATGAAGAAAATGTTGTAAGTTCAAAACCATCAAAAGGTAAAGCCATCGAAAGACTACCACCAATAAAAAGGAAAAAGGACGAAAAGATCGATGTCACTGAAAATATATTAAAAGTGAAAAACGCTAATTCAAAATAGAAAATATTAATAAAAAATTTAGTTGGTAATTGCGCAGAATGTTTTGAGAATTACAGTTTTACTAAATCAAAATCAGATTGGATTCAATGTGAGATGTGTCGAACGTGGTTGCATTAAACTTATACAACATTCAAAAACCATTGCATGAGATGTAGAAAGTTGAAAACCCTGGCTTCTCGTGATAATTAATGCTAGTGCCAATCAACTTTGATTGCCATATTGTTCTATCTTTAAGATAATAAAATATTTTACTAATAACTTACCTAACTTAAAGTTTAAAGGCATTTTTTTTATTTTTATGGTTATAACGTTAAATCTTAATACTATTATATAATGTTGCTTAAAATTTTGATAAGTACTTAATATAGGTCTTGGTTAATAATAGAAACCGATTATTATATTGATATATACATTAGTTTCTATCTAAAAAACTCATAGTGAGGCGTCTATCCCCGCACGAGGCAAGTATCCCCCGAAGATTTTTTAACGTTGGGCTACTATCCGCTACAGTAGGCCCGTTTTTGGGAGGTCAAATAAAACGGATTTACTCAAAAACAATATTACTTATGTTTACAAAAATGGGCTTCTATAAAAGATCAAAGACCTATGTTTTGATGCACATGTTGCATTATTCCTATTAAGTTCGTCAATCAAATCAGCCTATTGCAGTCCACTGCTGGACATAGGCCTCTCCCAATTTGCGCCACAATACACGGTCCTCCGCCTTCCGCATCCAGTCCCACCCTGCGACCTTCTTCAGGTCGTCGGTCCACCTAGCTGGGGGGCGCCCTACCTTACGTTTGCCGAGTCGTGGTCTCCACTCTAAAACTCGTCTGCTCCATCGGCCATCGGTTCTTCGACAGACATGGCCAGCCCACTGCCACTTTAGCGAGCTCACTCTGCGGGCTATGTCAACTACTTTGGTTCTTTGACGGATAACTTCATTTCGGAGTTTATCCCTCAAAGAGACTCCGAGCATAGCCCGCTCCATAGCTCGCTGCGCGACTTTGAGCCTATGGACTAGCCCTACTGTAAGTGTCCACGTCTCGGCACCGTATGTCATGACTGGTAGAACGCACTGGTTGTAGACTTTCGTCTTCAGGCATTGCGGTAAAGGCGAAGAGAAAACCCGACGTAGTTTGCTGAATGCCGCCCAGCCCAACTGGATCCTTCTGTCGACTTCTTTCTCGAAGTTGTTCCTACCAAGCTGGATAATCTGCCCAAGGTAGGTGTATTCTCGAACAACTTCGAGCATCGATTCTTCGACGTAGACTGGTCTCGGCGTGACATGTTCATTGAACATGATCTTGGTTTTATCCAAATTCATGCCGAGACCAACACGTCGAGAGGCTACATTTAGGCTGTGCAGCATCTCGCTTAACTGTTCCAGCGTCTCTGCTATTATGACGATGTCGTCGGCAAACCGAAGATGCGAGATGCACTCGCCGTCTATATTCACGCCCCGTCCCGCCCAGTTTAGCGTCTTAAAGACGTCTTCAAGCGCGTTGGTGAAAAGCTTAGGGGATATTACATCCCCCTGTCTCACCCCTCTGCGCAGCTCAATGGGGTTGGTTTTTTGTTCCTGGAGCTGAACGGTCATAGTGGCGGTATCATATAAACATCTCAGCACTTCGATATAACGCCAGTCAATACGACATCGTTGCAGAGCATCCAGAACTGCCCAGGTTTCGATGGAGTCGAAGGCTTTTTCGTAGTCCACGAAAGCCATACACAGCGGCTGATTGTACTCTTCAGTTTTCTGTACAATCTGCCGAACAGTATGGATGTGGTCTACGGTGCTGAAGCCTTTTCGAAACCCGGCTTGCTCTGGTGGCTGAAACTCGTCGAGTTTCCTGGCGAGGCGGTTTGTGACTACTCTTGAGAACAGCTTGTATACATGGCTCAGAAGTGAGATGGGTCCGTAGTTCTTCAGCAAGGCTTTATCGCCTTTTTTGAAGAACAGAGCCACCGCACTCCCGCTCCACGCTTTAGGTGTTAGGCCCTGGTGAATGATGGAATTGAAAAGGCTTGCCAGCTCTTTGAGAACCGGAGTCCCACCAGCTTTGAGGAGTTCGGTAGTAATTCCATCATCACCAGGAGATTTATTATTCTTAAGTTGCTCGAGAGCCCCCTTGACCTCGCCCTGATCAACATCTGGGATGTCTTCCGTGTAATGGCACGTAAGTGGGGCTCTGTGGTCATCATCGCTGGGTCTCGTAGGCTTACCTGTCCGTGATGCAAACAGTTCTCCATAGAAGCCCTCGATTTCCTCGAGAATCTCGAACTTAGAGGTCACGGTTTTGCCATCCGCAGTTTTGAGTTTCGTCAGACGGGGACGTCCGAGCTGTTGGGCGAAGACCTTAGTGCCCTTATTCTGCTCGATCGCAGCCTCGACGATACGGGTGTTGAAGCGTCTGAGGTCGCGCCGAATCAGCTTTCGGATTCTAAGGTTTAAATTCTTCCGATCTGACGAAGATATCTGCGTAGGTGACTCAAGGGTTATCGCGTCCTCCCCCTTTCTTCGGACCTCACATAACCCCAAAATATGCCATTTTATGCGACCCAGTTCTACCTCGAGTTCGGTGAGGTGGTGGTCCAGCCGTAGTGTGCATCCATTATACGTCGCGAGGGTCAGTTCTTTATGGTAGCCTCTCGTAACCCGGAGATTCTTAGCACGCCCTCTCCCGCTGTCGCCCCGACCGCTACCGTGATCGGGAACAGCGGGAGTACCGGGAACTGGGGGCCGGTTAAATTGTTGTGCTTTCATAGGAGGTAGATTAGCCTACTATACCACGCTGGCCAGACGGGTTGGTATAGGGTTTGATTTCAAGTTTTCCTTCTCTACGCACTGGGTCGTTTGCACGAGTGTGTATTAAGTTCGTATTTTTTAGTAATAAAACTTTTTTGAAAAGTGGGGCAACTATCCGGCTTTTACCCTAAATACTAATGCGGCGCTACGTTTATAAAAAAAAAAACACAAAACACAAACACACCTCTCATGAAATATATATTATACATAAAAATATTATATACATACATAATTATACAATATACAAGGTGTAACATAATAAACGCAAGACCTCAGACACCCTGATTAAAGAATTGCTTCATAGTTGTAAATTCAAAACATAAACCAAATTTCCAAATTTAAAGGATTTTATCCCTTTTTTAAGCACTTTTATACCCCAATTAACAATGAAACTTGTATGTGTATGTGGGCATTTTGAGAAATACGGGTAAGTAATGCATTTGTAATCTCCTTATTGCTATGAATCAATAATAAATGTAGTTTTTTATAGCGCACTGAAGGAGTAAAAACATTTTTTGCAAATTTAAAAAAAATGTAATATACGAGTACATTAAAAATAGTTGAAACAATTCAGTTACCGATTTAGAACAAACTACTTTCAGGTTTTGCGTTTATTATGTTACAGCTTGTATGAACCAGCACGTTTGACATAATGAGATTTGTTCTTGAAGATTATCTATCGATAAAAAAATGTAGTAACTCGAATTCTGGATCTATGCCCGGTATCATCATCTATCTATATCATCATGCTAGATCTTTTGCGGGGTCGGCAGAGAATACAGAGGTCTAACAGGTTCTTTCTTTACATACCTCTCTGGCTTCCTCCAATCTCATATTTCGTCTCATACACGCTCGCCAGTTATGGAGACTCTTGACTTACCATTCAGATAAGACACGGTCTATATGGTCATGATAAGATAGCCTTGGTCTTCCCCGGTACCTACATCCTTTCACTTTCTTATTGTATATTTATCATCGTCGGCTAAATTAGGTTATACACATTGCACCTCTAGCGGTAGAGAGAATAGTATATCGAATATTTAAAAAAAATATTAAAGGGAGAATGCGCGAGAAGTCCGATGGAATGTTATGCGAGGCACAAGGGCATTTTAAGTCCGGAATTGTTTGGATCAAGTTTTTTCCCTTCGCAACATCGTAGAGAAGCATCTGGCAGTGGGCCGGAAGGTTTTCTGCGGTTTTGTGGATCTGGAGAAGGCGTTTGATAGAGTTGTGCGAAAGAGACTTTGGGACATTTTGCCTGAGTATGGTATAAATAGCACTCTGTTGCGAGCCGTCCAGTCCACTTATGTGGACAGCAAGGCATGCGTACTGGTGGGTGGTAACATGTCACCCTGGTTTGACGTTAAAATCGGCGTCAAGCAGGGTTGCGTGTTGTCCGCTAGACTGTTTATAATATATTTGGATAAAAGTCTTCAAAGACTGAAAGCGAAGAAGGAAGGTGTACAAATGGGTGATCTAGTGGTAAATCATCTACTATATGCAGATTACGCAGTTTCAATAGCGCCAACAGCCACTGATTTGCAAACACTAGTCACAGTTATGAAAGACGAATGCATGAAAAATGGCTTACATTTGAATGTAAAGAAAACCAATATTATGGTTTTTGAACGGGAAGAAACCAGAACGAATGCAGGGATTGCGGTTGGTAACGATGTCCTAGAGCAAGTGAATGAGTTATATATCTTGGATGCGCATTCAGTAAGGATGGAAAAGACACCGCTGAGTGCAGGAAACAGAGTGAATGGTGCGATGGGAAAGCTATTTGGAAGCCGGCACTTTAGCCAAAAGGCGCAGCTGGCCATACATAACGGAGTGCTTGTCCCAACGTTGTTATATGGCAGCGAGAGCTGGGTATGTAAGAAGGAGAATGAAAGTAAAATAAATGCGGTGGAAATGCGAGCTCTGCGAAAGATGTGCGGAGTGAAGCTGACCGACCGTATTCGCAACAGCATAGCAAGAAAGCGAATAGGCATGAAAGATAGTATCGGTGTAAAGATGAGAAAGGACAAAACAGATATACAATGTGAAAGTGGAAGGATGCAGGTACCGGGGAAGACCTAGACTATCTTACCATAATCAAATAGTGTCTAATCCGAAGGGCAAGTCTAGAGTCTCCGTAACCGGCGAGCGTGTATGAGACGAACTATGAGAGTGGAGGAAGCCAGAGAGGTCTATAAAGAAAGAACTCTGTACTCCCTGCCAACCCCGCAAGGGAACTGGAGTGATGATATAGATAGCTAGATAGATTGTAACGAGTCTCAGTTTTTTTTCGTAGCAAATTTACACTGTGGCGAGTTTACAATAACCCATCCTATAAGAAGGTAAAACTACTCATCAGACACAGAGAACATAAAAGTCTTTCGTTTTCGCTTGGTTTGGTTTATAGAAGGTATATGTGTAAATGTGATAGATTTTTTAAGTATAATTTATAATTTTCTAAGAAATCCAACAGGTTATTTTTCGACCACCCATCATTGTTTATCATTTTATATTTTATTACTAGAATATGGACACGTTTTGTCCATGTCACTGCTTGAAACAGCTACTACACTAAATAAAATCGAAAGTGATATAACCACACTCATACATGCAGCAATACAGAAATACGATTAAAGTTATGTGCCTGATATCTTCGCCTGTGTTCCCCAATTGACGGATGATTTATCGCAGTGGTTAAAAGCTTAACCTCCGCTTAATGTGTCTAATAGTCGCGGGTTCGATTCCCGCACGGGACAACTCTTTGTGTGATCCACAATTATTTGTTCCGGTCTGGGTATTTGTGTATGCGAATTTTCATGTTTGTAAAAGCACCCACGACACAGGAATATATCCTAGTGTGGGTCCACGTATTTAAAAAAAAAATAGCGGTAGCATGGGTGTTCTTCGTACACTCACATTTCATTGGTGATAGTAGGTTCCAATATTAAAGGGGGCAAACTTATTTTCATTACATTGGACACAATTCTAAAGTTCAGTATGCTACTGAAATTCTTTTCGTCAGTAAATCTCCTTGATTCTTTGGACTTGAACCAATTGACCATTGCGTCAATCAAATTATTGTTTTCGATAGTATAAATGTGTGCTAGGCCAAAATAGAGCTAACGGTGATATCTAACAAAGAGCTATAACAACATGAAGTTAGATGAAGTAACAATATTTCTTTCTATTTCTATTAAGTATTCGTACTACCATGTAGATTTATATAGTGCCATAAGTGCATGTCGGCAGAGTTAAATATCTGCTTTTTGTTTAAGTTTATGTCATCACGACGAGTATTTGGTCAATGTCAAGTATAACGAATATAACTATGCATTTCTAAATTATTTCAACTCCCCGATGAACTTGATGACAACGATGATTATGAAATGACGATGATATGATGAAGTATGGAACTATCCAACCATCGTAAATGGTATGTAAAGTATCCAACGCTTTACTAAAGCGATGGATACTTTACATATTGTTTGCGACGACCGTTTTGAGATAAATTGAAAAGGCCCGTTTTATCACTCTGTTACAATTACTTTCACTCATGCACATATAAGAATACATAATGGTTAATATTCCACCAACATTACACATTATAATTCGAAATAGCATAAAAATGTCTGCTTTATCTCATCTGTGGCTATAGGTACAGCAAACGTGGGCTATAAAACATATTACAGATGTTTTTGAAACATGTCTGTTTACATTTTGTCTTTTAGTCGAAATATGAATTTATTTTTGTTTCTATTTTCGTTTGTCCGGTGTTATATTATAATTTTATTTCGGTGCTAACTTGTTTAAAGTAAGACCGTGGTGTAATATTTTCTTCACGAATAAAAACGTTTTTATTACATAAATAAAAATTAAAAACAATATATTATTGTGTTCCTTAAAAAAATGATATATATATAATATCATTAGCACAATATTAATAAACAAGTTTATGCAATTTCATTCAATAAAATGATAAATACATTTTTCAGAACATAAGAATATTTATTTAGATTTGTACACATGTATTTTATTACTCGTGTATATTTTTTTTATTTAATATGTAAATAGGTGATGTATTTTAATGGTTTTTAATCGAATAACTATGTATTTAAATAGGTATATTAATTAGTTAAAATCACCGTAAACGTTAAAATTACTAAATAAAATAATCCCGCCAAAACACTAACTCACGTAAACCCAGTTCTCAAATCGTAAAATCGCTTAATAAAAAAATTAAATGTCAATAAATTTAAATATTTGAAAATACGAACAACGGTATTCCAAATTCGAACGAGCCAATAAACAAAAAAGTTTTCTAAGCATTTAACGCTTCGGAAAGTACGGTGTTAAGGCGAATCCCTTTCTTTCAACTACAAAGAATACACCATTAAATTGAGTGCGACAAAGATATTTTGGCACGTGGATGCCATTGACAGGATAGTATTTAGTATTTTTTATTTATTTATGCGAAAGTGGAAGGATGTAGGTACCGGGGAAGACCTAGACTATCTTACCATGACCAAATAGACCGTGTCTTATCTGAAGTGCAAGTCAAGAGTCTCCGTAACCGGCGAGTGTGTATGAGACGAACTATGAGAGTGGAGGAAGCCAGAGAGGTATGTAAGGAAAGTATCTGTTGCAACTCTGTACTCTCTGCCTACCTCGCGAGGGAGCTGGCGTGATGATATAGATAGATAGATACAATTTTTTTCTCCTTCAGGGAAATATTTCAACAGGTCCGCACGGTTACTAAAATTACTACTATTAAAAAAAGAACTTAGGCAAATTTTATATCAAACAGCAAATCTGTGACTGTTATGACATGTCATTTGACTTTATGACAGCGATATCCCTGTGGCACTGTATTAAGTAATATAAAAGTGTTCACAAATCCACGGACAAATTGACGAGTGCAAATTTTAACTCAAAATATTTGTTTTTAGCTTAAGACGACTAGTGTAGAACTAACGGCTATAGCAATCGGCATACATTATCGACATACCTATTTAAAATGATTTATTATATTAATGATGAAATTTACTGGGTGTGCAATTTAAACAGTAAATTGTGTAGTTAATGAATTTATTTTGGATATTAATACCGGGTTCACTTAAGATTTTATCATGATCATCGACGTCTTTTTTACATCTATCTAAAAATTAAAAATTAAATATAAATTACCACTAAGGTATAAGATTAATCTTTATTTTATTTCTATTATCGATGAGAAGTAAATTGTGGTACATGACAATCAAATTCTAATAACACTGTAAACGTCAATATGTCCGTGGAAATTTGAACACGACTATAGAGAAGGCGTCACAATTTTTTTATTTTTTAGGAAGCCTTGGAGTGCATACACTCTAGCTCACTCAGTGCTACGTGCCACTACGTGACCTGTTCGAGAGCTGTCGCTACCGCCGTCCGCGGCAATTCTCACCGACCCTCCCGATGCCCTGACATCCCTTCTTTCGGATATAAATACCGCACACAGGATCAGACACCGACCTCGCCGGCGATGTCGAAGAATTTCTTGCCCGCCGGCCGGTGCAGAGTACCACGGCCGGTGGAGACACCTAGTATACGCCCTCCCCCATAGCGACTGCCCAAGCCGAGGCCGTTCCTCCTTGAGGCGCCCTTGAGCTAGTTGCCCCCTTGCCCTTCTGGCTCGAGCGTAGTGGTTGCTCGCCCTCTTGTCCGGTGATGCTGTAAAGGCCCCGCGGCCAACAGCGAAGATCATTCACACACACACGCTGCTTTTTTCAAACATATGCCTTCATGTTTGTCTTGCAGTAATTAAGGTATTCTATCTATCTATCTATATCATTACGCCAGATCCCTTGCAGGGTAGGCAGAGAGTACAGAGTTTCAACAGGTTATTTCCTTACATACCTCTCTGGCTTCCTCGACTCTCATAATTCGTCTCATACACGCTCGCCGGTTACGGAGACTCTTGAATTAAGGTATTCGTTGTATATATTTATTTATTAATTAATTTCTATGTCTCTATCTGCCTTTTTATCATCACGTCAGATCCCTTGCGAGATGAGCAGGGAATATAGAGTTCCAATAGGTTCTTTCCTTATAGACCTCTCTGGCACTTCCACTGTCATAGTTAATCATACACGCTGCCGGTTACAAATTCTCTTGACTTACCTTTCAGATAAGACACGGTCTATTTGGTCATGGTAAGATAGCCTAAGTCTTCCTTGACACCTAAATTCTTTCACTTTCACATTGTATATCTGTTTTGTCATTCTTTCTTTCGACATTCTGCCTATATTGTTTGTGAGTGCTATTGTCAATACAATGTCAAAAATCATTTATTTGTGTAGGCCAATGCCTACACAAATAAATGATTTTTGACATTGGCTTTGACTATATGCCCGCACCACCGGAGTATACACTTTCTCATTTTAACACTGATACTTTCTTTCATATCTACACGCCACCTATTTTTAGACTGCCTCTTTGGTCTAGTTGCAAAGCGCATCGCTTTGTGATCACGAGGTCCTGGGTTTAAATCCTAGGTCCGACAAATGTAGCTTTTGAAGAAAAGTTACCAGTATGAGTCCGGAGTCTGGAATTGTGCCCGGAATATGACAATAGACTCGGCCCCTATTACATGGGACCTAACATCGACGGCGAAAAGTGGGTGCGCTCAGTAATTCGATTTGTGATCACGGATTCAAATCCTAGGTCGGAGAAATGTAGATTTCTGACGAAAAATTTCCAGTATTAGTCCGGAGTTTGGAATTGTGCCCGGAATATGGCAATAGGCTCGGCCCCTATTACATGGGACCTAACATCGTCGGCAAAAAGTGGGTGTGCTTAGTACAGCTCTGCCACCCCCGCTTGGAGAATACAGGCGTAACGGTGTTTATATTATTTATTTTTATTCTTTTTCACATTGAAGACATCCCCTTAAAAGGACATCTTGTAGGTCAAGGACCAAACGCCCAGTAGCTAAACAGGTTGATAGCCGATCCCTCCCGAGCTACCCGAAAGTAACCGAAGGGTGAGTCGCGTGCGCTAACCGGCCGAAGATAGCCGAGGGTTGCCGTAAACAGACGAACTTGAGCGTGGGAGTTAGATTGTATCATTTTACTTATTAGAATTGTTTAGAGATATATTACTACACGATTACGTTAGTAAATCTATACTTATATGTTAAACTAGACTGGATGACCCGGTGAACTTCGTACCACCTAAAATTGATTTGATTGTATTTATAGCGATTATCAAGATACAAAATTATCTATTTATCTATATCATCACGCCAGATTCCTTTGCGGGGTACGCAGAGAGTACAGAGTTCCAACAGGTTCTTTCTTTACATACCTCTCTGGCTTCCTCCACTCTCATAGTTCGTCTCATGCACGCTCGCCGGTTACGGAGACTCTTGACTTTACCTTCAGATAAGAATTGGTTTATTTGGTCGTGGTTAGATAGTCTAGGTCTTCCCCGGTACCTGCATCCTTCCACTTCCACATTGCATATCTGTTTTGTCATTCTTTCATCTGGCAGTCTTTCTATATGCCCGAAACAACGGAGCATGCCCTTTCTCATCTTTACACCGATACTATCTTTCATACCTACTCGCTTTCTTAATACGCTATTGCTAATGCGGTCGGATACGATTCAAAAAAGGAGGAGTTTCTCAATTTGATTGATTTATTTTAATTGTTTTACCTCGGAACTCCGTTATTTATGAAACGATTTGGTATTTTTTTTTGTTTGCTATACTTTTCGTTTAAATTATGACTTTAATTTAAAAAAAAAATCACCCTAAGGGTAAAAAATAAGGGTGATTTTTATTATGGGCTCGAAGTTAATTTATAATTTAGTAATGTAGATCGGACTAACAACAACAAAAATAATTAAGAAGTTTGAGGGTACCCGGGAAAAACTATGCCTTTTGGACATTTAACACCTCTGTCCCTCCCGTGACCATGGGTGCTGCAAAGCACTCGAAACGTCGGGAACATAAAATCAAAAATAAACTGCGATAAAATCCGTAAAATAGTTTTATTTCATGTGTAATATTCGCGTAAATATACGAACTCAATTAAAGAACTTGGGTAAATTTTATAGCAAACGGCAACATTGCAACTGTTATGAAGTGATATTTCACTTGATGACAGCGTTAGTTCCGATTTTGGCCGCGGGCCAAAAGATCCTTGTCTAGTTATTAACTGTTAAAGACAATATAAATCGGTCCGCATCTGTTCGGAATGGCGTACCGATGTCTTTTAATTTTGTTGTCCTTAACAAAATAAATCTAAATACATGTTACTTTACTACCTTGCCAAATGTACAAAGAAATATGTACTCTATTACTACTGCACTAAAGTACTCTGACTGCTGAATAAGAGAAGACAAACCAATTACAAAATTATCTAGTAACATTGGCAGAGGAATTTATACTCTATTTTAATATGGTTAAGGTACACCGTAAATGCTTTCTGTTTAGACAGCCTCATTCGAATTACGACAAAGTTATTTCAGTAATGGAGCAATAGAAATTGGACCTTATTTCTTTTGATATTAAGTGCACTGCAACTGAATCGGAAAAGGTCACCCTTATATGTAGTTCGACAAATTCATCTAAGTATATCGTTAAAGAAAATTCCACTCTATTTTAATGTAAGTAGGGTGTAATGCAAATGCATTAAGTATAGTTGTTTCGTGTTAGGTTCCCACGAAGGGCTAAGGGAAAGGTATCAGTTTTATTGGAAGATAAACTTTAGCTGTCTCATATTTTGAATATAAAAAAAACTCCTTAAATTTAGTTCCATTTACAAAGAAAAAAGAATATCACGCCTATATTCCCTAAGCGGGGGTGGCAGAGGTGTACACAACCTACTTTTCGCCGACGTCGTTAGGTTCCATGTAAAGGGGGCGAGCCTATTGCCATATACCGGGCGATATTCCAGATTGATACTGCTATTTTCTTCGGTAGAAAAACTAGATTTTCCCAACCTTGGATTTGAACCTCGTGATATACACCAAAGATACATATGTTTACAACGGTTTATTGACCGAAAGTAATTTAACAAAAGGAATGACATCTAAAGGACAAGTCAGGAGTCTCCGTAACCGGCGAGCGTGTATGAGAGGAACTATGAGAGTGGAGGAAGCCAGAGAGGTATGTAAGGAAAGAACCTGTTGGAACTCTGTACTCTCTACCTACCCCGCAAGGGATCTGGCGTGATGATATAGATAGATAGATAGAGAATGACATCTAACATGGACGATTTAGCGCAGTGGTCGAGAGTTTAAGCCACTTCGCCCACTGTGTCAAATAGTCGCGGGTTCGATTCAAGCACGGGACAAATCTTTGTGTGACCCACAATTATTTGTTCCGGTCTGGGTATTTGTGTTTGTCAATTTTCATGTTTGTAAACGCACCCACGATACAGGAATAAGTCCTAGTGTTCGGCTGTTTTTTTTCAAATATGTCATGAAACACACTAGCGCCACAAGTGAGTGACGTCAATGACTGCGTCCGGAAATATAATTATATTAACTATAATATCAGCCTATACTTCCCACTGCTGGGCAAAGGCCTTCCCACACAAATCGAGGTGAAAGAGATTAGGTCATACTCCACCACGCGGACCCAGTGCAGATTGGTGGAGGCAGGCTTGTGGCCACCCGCTGTTGGACTTATCAAGCCGGCTTAACGACTACCACATTAAGTGGTAACCGGGACCAACGGCTTAACGTGCCTTCCGAAGCACGGAGACGCTCGAATATGAAAAAGCCACAAACGGTCACCCATCTCAGGCGAACCGAGTCGAACGCTGCTTAACCTTGGTGATCGGTAAGAACACCGCGGTCATACAGCGCTACGAGCGCCTCATACTATATATTAACATACATATATTTAATCAGAGAGGTATGTAAGGAAAGAACCTGTTGGAACTCTGTACTCTCTGCCTACCCCGCAAGGGATCTGGCGTGAGGTTATAGATAGATAGATAGATAGATAGATATATTAAATAATTCAACAATATACGTACATCCACATTGCTGACGATGTTAGGACCCAAAGTCATAGGCAGCTAGTCTATTGCTTTCATATCTGCTACAATTCCAGACTTCAGCTATTAAAAATTTTTCAATAGAAAAATCACACTTTGATGATCTAGAATTCGAGGCCCAGGTCTTGTCGCCTGTCGCTCTATTCGCCACTATACCAACGACATTGTAAACATTTTATGTATGTAAACAGTAGAACAACTTTGTATTAGCTATTCGAATTCTATTTCGTGCGGCTTGGGGAGTTGTAATGTACTGTACAGGATTGTAATGTAATGTACTGTTGTAATGTACAGGAGACGCCACACAGCGCAGCCTCGCTCGGTGCAACGGTGGCTCGGTTTGGGGAGTAGTAATGTACTGTAATGTTCGGGAGACGCCACACAGCGCAGCCTCGCTCGGCGCGACGGCAAACGTCACGACCGAATGTTGACGAGCGCTTTTGTCACGCTTCCGTTACGCTCCGTCGGATTTAGAACAAACTTATATTCTAATGATAGGAAACCACATCATGCATTAATAGCTACTTAAAAAATCAAATTATTACTACAAACTTGACCACAATTATAAAACTCGTCTAATACATATTAATTAGATTTAATTTACTTAATCTAGTAATAAAATAATGGTGCATTTGTAACAGTTAAAATTTAAAACAGGGTTTTAAAGACATAAAATTTAACGTTTAATTAGAAATCTATAAAGAAAACATGAATTAATTAATTATTTGTTGGACGATTTAGCACAGTAGTTAAGAGCTTAAACGCTCCGCCCACTGTGTCTAATAGTCGCGGGTTCGATTCCCGCACGGGACAAATCTTTGTGTGATCCACAATTATTTGTTCCGGTCTGGGTAATTGTGTATGTGAATTTTCATGTTTGTAAACGCACCCACAAACAGGCATAAATCTTAGTGTGGGGGCGTGAAAAAAAACCTTACCCTCACACTAGGAATTATTCCAGTGTCGTAGGTGTGCTTACAAAAATGAAATTCGCAGACACTAACACCCAGACCAGAACAAATATTTGTGAGTCATACAAAGATTCCCGTGCGGGAATCGAATCCGCGAATACTTAATCTAATGGACGGAGCAATTTAAGATTTTAACCATTGCATTAAGTCGTCCGCCTAATTGCGTATTCATTAAAGGTTTCGCCATAAGGGCGTGGTTTGGGGAGTTGTAATGTACTGAAATGTATGGGAGACGCCACACAGCGCAGCCTCGCTCGGCGCGACGGCAAACGTCAAACGTAGACGAGCGTCTGTCACGCTCCCGTCGCGCTCCGTCGGCTATTACCTTAAGGGTTAAATGTCCCGCCACACGTGTCGCTGGTGTCGTCAGACAAAATCAAGTCACCTGACTCGACAAGTCTGGCGACAGCATGCACCCTGTTCCTGGTCGCCGCGCCGCTTTTGATAAGGACCTCTTTGGGTGACATGTTGCCCCTGACTAAACAAATGTGGATGACAGGTCACTGGTCAAGACAAGCCCGAGACATCACAAGTGGTATTCGGCTAGAGAGAAGTATTTGCATGCTCGCCCAAAAGGGTACCGGGCAAGGGCCCTGTGAAGCTGTAAAGGCCCTTCGGCTAACAGTACAGATCATTCATTCACACACACACACACACAAGCGCGACAGGTGTTGCGGGATATTAGTCCCTATTAAATACGATGCATTATTCAGGCCGTTAGTGCTAAGATTATGGTTTTTGAAAGGGAAGAAACCAGAACGAATGTAAGAATTGTGGTTGGTTACGATGTGCTGGAGCAAGTGAATGAGTTTGTATATCTTGGATGAGCCTTCAGTAAGGATGGGAAATACACCGCTGACATAGAGAGAAGAGTGACAGAGACAGAGAGACAGGGAACAGAGTGAATGGTGCGATGGGAAAGCTACTCGGGAGCCGGCACTTAAGCCATAAAGCGCAGCTGGCCATACATAACAGAGTTCTTGTCCCAACGCTGTTATATGGTAGTGAGAGCTGGGTATGTAAGAAGGAGAATGAAAGTAGGATAAATGCGGTAGAAATGCGAGCTCTGCGGAAGATGTGCGAAGTGAGTGACAGCGAGTAGGTATGAAAGATAGTATCGGTGTAAAGATGAGAAAGGGCATGCTCCGTTGGTTCGGGCATATAGAAAGAATGCCAGAGGAAAGAATGACAAAACAGATATACAATGTGAAAGTGGAAGGATGCAGGTACCGGGGAAGACCTAGACTATCTTACCACGACCAAATAAACCGAGTCTTATCTGATGGAAAAGTCAAGAGTCTCTGTAACCAGCGAGCGTGTATGAGACGAACTATGAGAGTCGAGGAAGCCAGAGAGGTATGTAAGGAAAGAACCTGTTGGAACTCTGTACTCTCTGCCTACCCCGCAAGGGATCTGGCGTGAGGTTATAGATAGATAGTTAGTGCTAAAATGTTCTACTGTTCACATATATTTACTGTGGCATCGAGGTGTGCGTGAATATTATAGTCTGAATTACAGGCCGGTCTGGCTGATATATAGGCAGCTGCCTCTGACAGTTCGCCTGAATCTTCTATTGTCTCGTTTAGCCTATATTTCAGTCTAGATTCTGGGTACGCTGAGGTCAAAATAAAATCGAAAAAGTGATGGAACCTAACTTGATCTTGAGGCTACGATTTTATAAAAGGTAAAAATTTATATCGATCTGTCGGCGGAACGGCCGTTTCAATGCTTGGAACGGTGAAAGGTAGGTTTATCTTCGTTTTCACAGTCATCTGCATGGTGCCCGAACATAAAGGAAATCTTGAAATAACACTAGGGTCTGGTCCGGCACACTTATCTTCCATGATATCCTAACTTTGATAGCAGAATATCCGAGGATGCGCACAGTAGTGGAGATTAATATTGTCTCATGGAATGCAGTGAGCTTAACTGCTCCGTGATACGGCCGACCGCTCGCCCCGTTACCAATCGAATGACAACGCAGTGCCGTCCACCATCATACATCGACTATCTGTCTTACGTCATCTGACAGCTGTCATCTGTCATCGCTTCACAACTAAACACACTAAAGGCGTAGAGATATCAAAATGAAGTTACTGTTCGACATTCCATTAATTGTGATCTTCAAATAGAAAACGACATATCTATCTATGTCATCACGCCAGATCCCTTGCGGGGAAGGCGGACAGTACAGAGTTCCAACAGGTTCTTTCTTAAACAATCTCTCTGGCTTCTTCCACTCTCATAGTTAGTCTCATACACGCTCGAAGTTAGGAGACTCTTGACTTGCCCTTCAGATAATACACGTTCTATTTGGTGATGTAGTCAAGAATAGAGAATATTTTTTATACATTTTATATAGTTTGTGTTGTACATTTCGTTTACTTCATTTTTTTTGCATTTCGTAAATAGTTTGTTTAAAAATCACACTCACTTCTACATGAATATTCTCCATGGACTCCAAGGTTAATTGGTATACAATTCAACTTTGTACAACATATGTATTTTTAAATGTACTTAATAATTTATCTTTAGGCATTTTTATTTAGGGTGTAAATATTTTAATGGACTTTTGTTATTATTTACGTGACTATGACTATAGGCGTGTTACATATTAACATAGAACGGGAAACGCTGACATGCGTTGCCCTAGATATTGCGCATTGCAACCGCTGATGGCACGAGGCACCTTGTCAGCAACATTGGACACCGGACGTGCGGCCCCTGTGTCGTCGGACACTTTTGGTACATCCATCGACCAACTGTGACATGTTGTAATTCTAATACTTTTGTACTAATTATTCTTAATAAATAAGTTCTAAGAAATTTTGTATTTTTTGGAACCTCCGGTTGTGACCGTCGTAATTGGCGTGACTTTATAAAAATATATTTATTTTATAATATAACTTTATAATGTATATACAAAATACTATGCAGTCAATAGTATTGCTTAAAGTTCATGCGAACGGTAAAGGAGCTAAGTCGATATTGAGGTACTTCGTTTGGTGATGGCTATTTATAAGCATCGCCAAACAAAGATAACTTTCTAGAAGGCACCTACGCAGAGTGCGCCGTATTAATTCATATTGCTTATTAATCAAAACAGTTATAGGAATTGGACTGAGACTAAACAAGTAACCTGATATCTGTTTACATGTTAAATACGCAGCTGAGGCAAGTTAAGCCGAATCATCAAAACAGTACTTAGAATTAATTTCCATGAGCAATAGTCTGTTATTATTGCATCATCTTTTAAAGTAATTGCACTGAGCTGTGTACTGGTCTGGTATACATAACTAGTTACATGCTCGGTATACCATAGACAGCACACCGCACCAATGTGTCAATCCGAGCTGAACTCAAGATCCAAACTCGTCTGTCCACTACTTGCCTACGCAGGGTCCTGGAGTATTTTCGTCACGTTGCTAGAAAAGACAGTGACAATTTCGAAAAACTGATGGTCACCGGTAAAACTGAAGGCAAGCGACCACGAGGAAGGAGCCCAACACTGGACGCATCAGAGTCGTACAGCTCTTGATACCACGGTTCACGATGCTCTTCACTTGGCTGCAGATAGGAGTGGATGGCGACTCATCATCCGCAGATAACAGCTCTCCAAGATACCACCCCCACCCTTAGTAATGAGGAAACCGACGCAAGTTACAAAAATTAAAATGACAAAATATATAAGACTTACCGATAATATAGACTCGTGTAATATCGTCGTTATCAAATGAATATCTGCTAAGTGCAAAAAGTATAATTTTGAGATATTGAATAAAAACATTCTCAGGTAAATTTTTATGTAAAGCAGATTATTGAGCATAATTTTTTTAAACGTATCCCCACACTAGTATTTATTCCTGAGTCGTGGGTGCGTTTACACACATGAAACTTCACAAAGACAAATACCCAGGCCGAAACAAATAATTATGGGTCACACAAAGCTTTGTCCCGTGCAGGAATCGAACCAGCGACTATTAGACACAGTGGGCGGAGCAGCTTAAGCTCTTAACCACTGCGCTAAATCGTCGTTTTTGCGACCACAGTTCACTGTATAATGCTTAGAGTCCCATAGCAGTCTTTTTATACGAAAATTTGGTTAGTAAACTAGTCATCTATCTATCTATCATCACGCCAGATCCCTTGCGAGGTAGGCAGAGAGTACAGAATTCCAACAGGTTCTTTCTTTACATACCTCTCTGGCTATCTCCACTCTCATAGTTCGTCTCATACACGCTCGAAGGTTACTGAAACTCTTGATTTATCCTTCAGATAAGACTGTGTCAATTTGGTCGTGGTAAGATAAACTAGTCATAATAGTCAAATTGCAGATATTTCCTAAAAGTGCACATCTATACTAATATTATAAAGAGGAAAGATTTGTATTTTTTAATGTTTGTAACTCAAAAACTACTAGACCGATTTCAATAATTCTTTCACCATTAGAAAGCTACCTTATCCAGAAGTAATATAGGCTATATAACATAGACCTGGTAGATGGCGTTGTTGTCGACCGGGTACAAATCGCGGGAAACTGCTAGTAGCAGATATTTGGCAACGACGATATACTAAATAGCTCAAGCTCTTAAGTTGTAAAGAACTGAAATGCATAAATATGAAGACATAAAAATATATAATTCATTAAGATAATAAAACTCAAAACTGATAAACACGGATAATTAGAAAGTATAAAAAATCCCTCGTCGTACAGAGTGGCTGGTGATCCCGAGGTTTGAATGCTATCTATCTATCTATCTATATCATCACGCTAGATCCCTTACGCGGTAGGCAGAGGGTACAGAGTTCCAACAGGCTCTTTCCTTACATACCTCTCTGGCTTCCTCTACTCTCATAGTTCGTCTTATACACGCTCGCCGGTTACGGAGACTCCTGACTTGTCCTTCAGATAAGACCCGGTCTATTTGGTCATGGTAAGATAGTCTAGGTCTTCCCCGGTACCTATATCCTTCCACTTTCGCATTGTATATCAGTTTTGTAATTCTTTCTTCAGATATTTTTTCTATATCAACCGAACCAACGGAGCATACCCTTTCTGATCTTTTTTCTCATGGTTTGCATGCTGTAGAAAAAAAGATCAATATCAGTCCGGAGTCTAGAATTGACTCGCCCCTATTTCAAAATTTTTAATCTATCCATCTCTTATTGTTATAACTACTACTTAGTTGAAACTAGTGTTATATAGGTTGTGTTATTTATCTGTAATTCCACATTACTTATTACTCGTGGGTTTACAATACTACTGTCTTTGTGGGATAAGTGCCCGGAGATCGTAGGGTTGTGTCTGAGATTAAGGTCTTCCTGTCACTACTCGTAAATGCTTTGGATACTTTGTTGTTAATCTTTTTAAATTTTTATTTTAAAAATCTCAAATATAAAGCAGTGATAGCCATGTTGTTAGACCGTTAAACTGCAAAGTCTCTTCAAAGTATGCGCGTATTAAAAAAATATATATCACAGGTCCAATAGGAAACCTGCATGCCTGAGAGTTTCTCGAAGGTGTGTAAATTTCGCCAACCCGCACTGAGGCAGCGTGATGGACTATAGCCTAAACCCTCTCAGTTTGAGAGGAGGCCCATGCCCAACGGTGGGACAGTTTCTTAACTGGGCTAATATTATTAATAATAAAAAGTATGCTTGACTTGAAATGTTTCCAATATGGATAATTTATAAGAGATGGCAATTATTAAGCATAATAAATCATGCGTTACATCATTACAGTGTTGATCCGCACTGCATATATCAAAGTAGGTAAGAGATACGATGCTGTGTGGGGGTTTATAGTTTAGTTCGTAGGGAATAATAATACTTTCTTATGCAAAGAATGCTGTTACATTCACGCCTTTGTTTAAAAGGCGACAACCCGATATTTCGCGAACGTGTCCTATCATAGGAATTCGCTAATCGTAGCCCGCCGATTACAAACCTAATACCCCCTCCTATAAGTCGGTACCGCCGTCCGCGGCATGTTCTTACCGACCCTCCCGATGCCCTTACATACCTTCTTTCGGATACAGATATCGCACACAGGATTAGACAGCGACCTCTACGGCGAGATCGAGGAAGGGATGCCCGCCGGCCGGTGCAGAGCACCACGGCGAGACACCTAGGAGCCACTCCCTTGCCCTTCCGGCTCCTGCGTAGGGTTTGCACGCTCGCCCTCTTGTCGGGTGAAGCTGTAAAGGCCCCGCGGCCAACAGCGTAGATCGTTCACACACCCAAAAACTAATATTTTATATATATTTCTTTTCATCCAGAAAGCGCAGGCTATGCTTTCATTATCATCATCATCATCATCATCATCTCAGCCTATAGTTGTCTACTGTTGAACATAGGCCTCCCCAATCGCTTTCCAGCGTAACCGGTCCGATGCCACCTGCATCCAACGACTTCCTGCGATCTTCACAAGATCGTCGGTCCATCTGGCAGGCGGTCATCCCACGCTGCGCTTGCCAATACGTGGTCTCCACTCTAGAATCTTTCTGCCCTAACGCCCGTCCGATCTACGCGCTATGTGGGCCACCCATTGCCACTTCAGCTTGCTAATCTTAACGGCTATGTCGGTGACCTTGGTTCTTCTATGAATCTCCTCATTCGATCATCGAATCAGGATTCGATCGCGTAGAGAAACGCCGAGCATAGCTCTCTCCATAGCTCGTCTCATAAAAAAGCTTAGAGTTGTTCAACTCTAAGCTTTTTTATGAGACCTATTGTAAGATACCATGTCTCTGATCCATATATCATCACTGGTAACACACATTGACTAAAAACTTTAGTCTTAAGGCACTGAGGTATTTTGGATGAGAAGATATTGCGCAGTTTCCCAAACGCTGCCCAGCCGAGTTGGATTCGTCGATTGACCTCTCTCTCAAAGTTGGACCTACCTAACCGGACTACCTGTCCCAGGTAAATGTATTCGTCGACAACTTCAAGAGTAGAGTTCCCAACGGTGAGTGCAGTGGGTACGACATGGACGTTAGACATTATTTTCGTTTTGTCCATGTTCATTTTAAGACCCACTTGTTGAGATACTCTGTTGAGGTCACCGAGCATTCGTCCTAGATCTTCCAGCGACTCCGCCACGACCACAATGTCGTCGGCAAATCGAAGGTGAGTGATGTATTCGCCATTGATGTTGATGCCAAGTCCTTGCCATTCCAAGAGTAAACAGTTTCGGAGAAATGACGTCTCCCTGTCTTACTCCTCTTTTTATGGGGATTGCCTTCGTGCACTGCCCCTGTACTCGGACTGATATGGTGGCGTTATTATACAAGCACTTCAACACTTCGATGTACCGATAGTCAATGCGGCATCGCTGGAGAGATCTAAGAACCGCCCAAGTCTCGATCGAATCGAAGGCTTTCTCATAGTCCACAAACGCCAAGCATAGTGGCCGATTATACTCCTCGGTCTTCTGTATAATCTGCCGCAGCGTATGTATGTGGTCTATGGTACTAAAGCCTTTCCGGAAACCGGCTTGTTCGGGAGGCTGGAAGTCATCAAACCTGCGTTCGAGACGATTCGTGATGACTCTCGAAAACAACTTATAAACATGGCTCAGCAGTGTGATAGGCCTATAATTCTATAGTAAAGTGTTATCACCTTTCTTGAAAAACAGTACCACCACACCCCTGTTCCATGCTTTCGGCGTTTTCCCTTCGAGCAGGCCGGAATTAAACAGCCTCTGAAGGACTTTAAGTACCGGCGTTCCGCCCGCTTTCAGAAGCTCTGCAGTAATTCTGTCTTCGCTCGGCGCTTTGTTATATTTGAGTTGTTTGAGAGCCATCCTAATCTCATACAGGCTGATGTCCGGGATATCTTCAGTGTAGTGTCGGGTTAGCTTGGCTCTTGGGTCTTTTACCAAGTCAACAACAGGTTCAGCTACTGAGGTATACAACTGCCCATAGAACCTCTCTATCTCCCTGAGCACCTCTGACCTATTCGACGTTACGTTTCCGTCCTCCGTCTTCAGCTTCGTCAACAGGTTTTGCCCAATAGACGTGTCTCTTGCGAACACTTTAGAGCCCTTGTTCTGTGCTATGGTCTCCTCAATACGCCTTGTATTGAAGGACCGTAAATCGTGTCGCAAGGATTTCAATATCTGTCCATTGAGCTGTCTATAGGACTTAGCATCATCGGAGGTTTGGAGCGTCATGGAACGTCGCTCAGCCATGAGGTTTTGGGTGTAGTTGGATAGTTTTTGAGGTATATTTTTACGGTGGGGCTTAAAATACTTTCAATATAAAGAGTAAATATTTGTATGTTTTTAATCGATATACTCCAAACCTATATTCTTTCACCATTAGAAATCTACAAAAGTGTAAGGATATATGTACTGGGAAAGACCTAGACTATCTTACCATGACCAAATAGACCGAGTCTTATCTGAAGGACAAGTCAAGTGTCTCCGTAACCGGCGAGCGTGTATGGGACGAACTATGAGAGTGGAGAAAGCCAGAGAGGTAAGGAAGAGAATCTGTTAGAACTTTGTACTCTCTGCCTACCCCGCAAGGGATCTGGCGTGATGATTGAAGGATAGATTAAAAAGCTACACTATCCAAAAATAACAAAGGTTATATTGTATATCAATTCAGTCTCTATCTATCTATTTCAATTATTAATAATTTATGAAAATGTATACGCAAACAGGCGCTATTTTGTTATATTTTTATCAAAAGCAGAGTTTAATCTAATACAGGTGCTATTTACTCATGGGTCCACAGTATTCCGCGCTCTTTTTGGGATAAGTGCCCGGATATTGTAGGGTTGAGTCAGAGAGTAACGTCTTCCTGTCACTAAATGCTGTGGATACTTTGTTCTTAGTTTTTTAGTTTCATTTTGAACATCTCTTTAAAAAAAGTAAAACTTATTTATGAAATTAAAAAACCCCGCTTAAATGCATCATAGTAAAGACGACTTTCGATCAAGTTATCTTTAAACATTAGAACACCTTTCATTATAATATTAAATATGAAATATCTGTGTAAACATATTTCAAGCAATAAAAGACTGATTGTTTTTTAAAAAATGGATTTATCCATTTATGAGCTACAATGCTACAGAGAAACACACATATATATAGATACAGAGATAAACAGGTATACAGATAACCACGTTATTCTGATAACCCCCCTCTTTTTGTGTCGGGGGTTAAAAAGGTATATTTTACACACACACACACACACACACGCACACACACACACCGTCACGCCTATATTCCCCAAGCGGGGGTGGCAGAGGTGTACTGAGTACACCCACGTATCGCCGATCCCGTTTAAATATCATCCGGGACCTAGCACGTCTTATGGACTCAGGTAAGGAGTTCCAAAGACGAATACTTTGAACGGTGAAGGAATTAGAGAATAAGTTAGAAGTATGGGTAGGGATTGTGAAGCGAAGTGTCGCAGAGGAACGAAGGCCACGTGACTGTGTAGCGGCGAGAAAGGAGAAACTTTGCTTAAGATGCAGTGGAGTGCACGGGTTGAATAAGACAGAGTAGAGTAGTGAAAGTACATGTATATTCCTACGTTCCTCCGTGCTTCGGAAGGCACGTTAGGCCGTTGGTCCCGGTTACCACTTAATATGGTAGTCGTTAAGCCGAGTTGGAAGCCTTAAAGGCGGCTTGATAAGTTCCAACAGCAGGTGTCCACAAACCTGCCTCCACCAATCCGCACTGGGTCCGCGAGGTGGAGTATGACCTAATCTCTCTCACCTCGATTTGTGAGAGAAGGCCTTTGCCCAGCAGTGGGCAATATAGGCTGATATTATATATATATTCCTTCGATAATGGACAGGGAGCCACTTAAGTTGAGATAGAAATTCGGATACGTAGTCATATTTACGTAAGCCGAAGATGAATCGAATACAATAATTTTAAAGTCGAGTTTATTAAGAAGCTCCACTGACAAGTCAAGGTAGCAAGAATCAGCGTAGTCAAGAATGAGCAACTGAAGAGATTGGATAAGCGCAATTTTAGTACTGACTGGCAAGAAATTACGTAGGCGTCTGGGTGAGGCTCCTGCAGCAAAAATCTTTATGCTAACCTCAGCAACCTGCGGTCAAAGTGTTGTCAAAGATAACACCAAGATTTTTTACCTTGTCGCATTTATTCATATTACTTTACGGACACACAAACAAAATAAGAGTCACAAAACGGCCGCATCTATGTCTTTGTTTTTGTAACTCTATCTATCTATATCATCACGCCAGATCCCTTAGATCCCTTGCGCGGTAGATAGAAAGTACAGAGTTCCGACAGGTTCTTTCCTTACAGACCTCCCTGGCTTCCTCCGCTTTCATAGTTCGTCTTATACACGGTCGCCAGTTACGGAAACTCTTGACTTGGACTTTGGATGACACACGGTTTATTTGGTCATGGTAATATAGTCTAGGTCATCTCCGGTAGCTACATCCTTCCGCTTTCGCATTGTTTATCTGTATTGTTATTATTTTGATGTTTTTCTTTATTTAGCTGGGAAAAATCCGATATAGGATTGACGTGAGTTTCGGGGGAAGCTCCCGGGGCGTGTCGGATTCCTGCCGACTAAAATGCCCAGGTTGGCTGACATCAGGACTTTTGAGGGGCTTCGGGATCTCCGTATGGAATTATGTAAGAAAGCCTATTACAAAATCTCGGATTACCTGCATAGAAGATAAGACTGCGTGGGATTGAAGTGCCATATTATTTAGTGTTGCTATTTATTTTTGTCTTGGAATGTTAAAGGGTAGCGTGTTGTGTCTGACGTGCTTGGGGTATTGCTGCTTTGTAGACACAATCTGACCACCGTCTTTGGGATTCTGGTTTGGTCATGCTCACTATAATGTCTTTGCTTGCGGTGGCTGTCTGGCGCAGGTCACTTCATCGAGTCATCACCCTTCCCTCCAATATAGTCGAGGGGAGTGATGGCTGTTCTAGTAGTCATACTCGTGAACGGGTGCTGCTTGTGGAGACTGGTCCATCTGGAATCTTTTAAACGCTCTTTATAAATAACATAATTAGTCTCATTTCCCGGTCGTACAGCATCACACTGAAGCTAGGTCATAAACTATTTAATTGTAACCTAAACATTGTATCCACACAATATGATTAAAAAAGAGAAAGATAATTAATTAAAAAAAGACAAGCCCGCTGAGTTTCTTCGCCGGATCTTCTCACTGGTGACCGCGTTCCGATCCGGTAGTAGATTACTAGTTAAATTAGATATGAAAAAATTATTAAATTGACTATTTGCAAGCACCCCCGTAGGGCTTATACAAAATAAATTATTTGAGTTTAAACGCACCGGTGCCCCACGCATCTACGCCTACGCGTAGCTAGTAACTGTAGAAATTCGTTGTAAATTATTAATGACCTCAATTTATTATGGCAGTATTAGCAAAGCAGTGATAGCCTAGTGGTTATACCGTTGGACTGCAAAGCCAGAGGTCTCGGCTTAAACCCAGGCACGCACCCCCATTTTTTCGAAAGCATGTGCGTAAAAGTTAACTATCATTTGCTTTAACGGTGAAGGAAAAGATCGTGAGGAAACCTGCATGTCTAAGAGTTTCTCGAAGGTGTGTGAAGTTTGTTAACCCGCACTGGGCCAGCGTGGTGGACTGTGGCCTAAACCCTCCTCAGTTTGAGAGGAGGCCCGTGCCCAACAGTGGGATAGTTTCTTAACAGAGCTATTATTATTGTTATTATTAGCGAACTGTAGTATTTTCACGCGTCCTCATGTGAGCTAGGTCTGGATGTAACCAGGCCGTGGAAAGCTACTACAAAATAAAAAATGTTCTGCAGCTCATGCTTTCTTTGCCAATATTATCACAATAAAGGCAGAGTTGCCATAGTAAGAATAATCCGAATAATGTAATATTTACATTTTCATGCATGTAAATGAAACCGAAATTAGATTATAATGAATTTTAATGTTCTACCCTTAAAATGTATTATTACACTTTAAAAGTAATTACAGTTTAAAAACTGTTCTAAAATTATTTTTTAACATTGGCAGTCTAACACTAAACAGTCATGCAACATAACACTACAAAAAGAAACATGTCGGCCACATACCGAGATCCATTTCCGTATTTATTTAGGAAATAATTGTTTTTTAAAGCTTTATTTTATGTTGTTGCCGTAATATAGTGCTATGATTATTTAACAAAGACTAGTATTCTATTTTTATTTTCAAGATGGGCAGTCGAAGTAGAATTAGTGAAATGGATTCTTTGTTAGTTTTTAATTGGATGAAAACCGCCAAGTAAGTGAATAAGTTTACTAATACTTAGTGAAAATGCCTTTATACTAAACTATTAACTAAGAACCAAGGCTTAAATACATTAAGAGTACTAAGAAAACATTTGGATGTTTCCTTAGCGTGTCGTAAGTGGCCAACTTGGTATCAGTTTTCAAGACACCTGGTAGGAATTCTGACTTTGTGTGGCGAAGATATGTGAAACAGTGTATCAGAAAATACAAAAATAACGCCTAATTTACTACTTATCTATATCATCATGCCATGCCGACCGTATTCGCAACAGCGTAGTAAGAAAGCGAGTAGGTATGAAAGATAGTATCGGTGTAAAGATGAGAAAGGGTATGCTCCGTTGGTTCGGGCATATAGAAAGGATTCCAGAAGAAAGAATGACAAAACAGATATACAATGCGAAAGTGGAAGGATGTAGGTGCCGGGGAAGACCTAGACTATCTTACCATGACCAAATAGACCGTGTCTTAGCTGAAGAGCAAGTCAAGAGTCTCCGTAACCGGCGAGTGTGTATGAGAGGAAAGAACCTGTTGGAACTCTGTACTCTCTGCCTACCCCGCGAGCTGGCGTGATGATATAGATAGAGATAGATAGAAATAGATCTTTTGTATGTTCCTCTTCATGATTTTTATTTTTTCCTCCTTACGTAAAGGACAGACAACAGTTAATCAAGTGTAACACTAGATTCCATGTTTTATGGCACATACAATGGACTAGTTACGCTTGGATAGCTGTTGATTGTACGGACTTATAAAATCGCGTTTATTTTTTTTCTTTTATCGACATCGATACAATGCGTAACTTCACGTTATCGACTTTTGGCAGTGACAACTGTGACGTCACGATGTTTTGTTGGTAGCTCTGGATTAGGTCTGTAATGTTGTCACAAAGGGATTAGATTCTGTAAAAACACAATGTTCTAAGTTCCGCCTCTTCTTTTACCTGCTCTGTGGATGTAACTCATTCGAAGCAGGGCTCTTATTTTTTAAGCCGTCTTTCGATATGTCACCTTGAATCTAGAAAAATAAAATATTGTGTGGATCTTTTGGCCTATGACATTGCCAGGTGTGAAATTAGTTTAGCTTTTTCGTTTAGCTAATTTAGTCAAATGTTACTACTTTCAAGGAGATATTTCAGGGAGGTCCGAACGGTTACTAATTAAAAAAAGAACTTGGGTAAATTTCATACCAAACGTAACTCTGCGACTGTCATAAAGTGACATTTCACTTGATAACAGCGTTAGTTCCGATTGTGGCCGCGAGCCAAAAGAACCTTGTACGACTGTATATCGATGCTTATCCATTCGAGAGAGAAACAAATTAAAAAAGGCTATCAAAACTTGTTAAATTCAACTTTAAAACTAAACGTATTTCAATAAAGTACTTCGGAATACTTTAAATCGTTCCTGCACCGCACGAAACGTTTTCAGTAAACATTTTCAGCAAACAAACTTATTCAGACATAGTTCAGTCTAGTTTTCAGCTATTTTAACTTCGGTTTCAAGTATTATTTGGCCTACGAGTTGCGAGTTACCGAAATTAAGTTTGGACGTTTATTTCTTTGGTACTATTTTGTTGGCGCTCGTAGCGCTGTGCAACCGCGTTGTTCTTAGGGATCACCAGGATTAAGCAGCGTTCGACTCGGTAGGCCTGAGATGGGTGACCGTTTGTGGCATTTTCATTTTTGGCAGTCTGTCTGCCTGAAGACACGGAAGGACTTTACCTCGGTTACCACTTGATTTCATAGTCGTTAAGCCAAGCCTTGATAAGTTTCAACAGCAGGTGGCCACAAACCTGTCTCCAGGTCCGCGTGGTGGAGTATGACCTAATTTCTCTCACCTTGATTTGTGAAAGAAGGACTTTGCTCAGCAGTGGGCAGTATAGGGAGAAATTATATAGTATAATATATATTATTTTACAGGTGGCGAAGGCGCGCGTAGCGTTGTGCAGCAGCGTTTGGCTCGCTCGGTTTGAGATGGGTGACCTTTTGCGGCAATTTTATTTATAAAGCTATATATACCCTATATATACACCGTCACGCCTATATTTTCCAAGCAAGCGATGGAAGTGGTGACAGATGGCATGTACCAGTAAGTACACAGTAGTGTACACCCAGTTTTTCGCCGACAATGTGAGGTCCCATGTAATAGGACCCCCTATACATATACATACATACACAATAGGTCTTTTAAAAAAGCTAAGAGTTGCACAGCGTGCTATGGAAACAGCTATGCTCGGCGTTTCTCTGTGTAACCGAATCAGTAATGAGGAGATTCGTAGAAGAACCAAGGTCATCGATATAGCCCTTAGGATTAGCAAGCTGAAGTGGCAATGGGCGAGCCACATAGTGCAAAGGTCGGCAGAAAGATTCTAGAGTGGAGACCACGTATTGGCAAGCGCAGCATAGGACGAACGTCTGCCAGATAAACCGTCGATCTTGTCAAATCGCAGGAAGTCGTTGGATGCAGGTGGCATCGGACCGGTTACTCCGGAAAGCGATTGGGGAGGCCTATGTTCAGCAATGGACAAATATAGGCTGAGATGATGATGAATATAATATAATAAGCGCATCGCTTGGTGATCACGAGGTCCTGGGTTCAAATCCTAGGTCGGACAAATTAAGTTTTTCTAACGAAAGTTCCCAGTATGAGTCCGGGGTCTGGAATTGTGCCTGGTATATGGCAACAGGCTCGCCCCTATTACATGGGACCTAACATCGTCGGTGAAAAGTGGGTGTACTCAGTACACCTCTGCCACCCTCGCTAGGGAATATAAGCGTGACGGTGTTTATGATGATGAATAGGGGACGAGCCTATTGCCATATACCGGGTACAAGAAACCGGAATGATACTGGCAATTTTCGATAGAAATCTACATTTGTCAGACCTAGGACTTGAACCAAGGACCTCGTGATAGCTACGTGCGTGTAGTTCTATATATCTATCTATCTATCTATAACCTCACGCCAGATCCCTTGCGGGGTAGGCAGAGAGTACAGAGTTCCAACAGGTTCTTTCCTTACATACCTCTCTGGCTTCCTCGACTCTCATAGTTCGTCTCATACACGCTCGCCGGTTACGGAGACTCTTGACTTTTCCATCAGATAAGACTCGGTTTATTTGGTCGTGGTAAGATAGTCTAGGTCTTCCCCGGTACCTGCATCCTTCCACTTTCACATTGTATATCTGTTTTGTCATTCTTTCCTCTAGCATTATATAAAAGTGTTTTAATACATTTCCGATACCAATCAAATACTCAGCAACAAACTTGAACCAACAAACTGCCGTATTAGCGATAACCAGGTAATAAATCAATCAATGCCTGTGATTGTTTTAATACTTCCTCAATAACATACTTTATTGCTCTAACCGACTCTACAACTTTTAGGCCGAGATCCAAACGGAAGAATTAAAAATCATCTGCGTAAATAACAATAGCGTATTATATATTGAGATGAGAAAGGGTATCCTCTGTTGGTTCGGGCATATAGAAAGAATGTCAGAAGAAAGAATGACAAAACAGGACCGACAAGGTGCCGGGGAAGACCTAGACTATCTTACCATGACCAAATAGACCGAGTCTTATCCGAAGTACAATGCAAGAGTCTCCGTAATCGGCGAGTGCGTATGAGACGAACTATGAGAGTGGGAAAAGCCAGAGAGGTATGTAAGGAAAGAACCTGTTGGAACTCTGTACTGTCTGCCTACCCCGCAAGGGATCTGGCGAGATAATATAGGGTATTCGATATTTTCAATAATAATTGTATAGTTTTGTAGAGGGGTGGCAAAGGTGTACTGCGTACACCCACTTTTCGCCGACGATGTTAGGTTTTAAATAATGGGGTGCCAGCCTATTACCATACACAAGTCCAGACTCCGGACTGATTCTGGGAATTTTCCAGAAGTAGATTTTTTTTTATTCATGTAAACCATTACAGTATTTATGAATCGTCAGAAAAGTAACAAAGACTCTACCATCACTTTGGAATCTCATTCCTGTGGAGAAGAAATCTACGTTTGTCTGATCTAGAATTTGAATCCAGGACAAACCAACAAGGCAGTCGCAACGTATAATGTAATATGTACCTATGAGAGTGGAGGAAGCGGGAGAGACCTCTAAGTAATATTCCTGTTAACTACATTTTTACATTTCAACTTTTCATCCGCTTCAATTTGTAAAAAAAGGTTTTGCCCAGCAGTGGCACAGTATCGGCTAATAAAGTAAATCATCATCATCATCATCATTTCAGCCTATACTTGTCCACTGCTGAACATAGGCCTCCCCAATCGCTTTCCAGCGTAACCGGTCCGATGCCACCTGCATCCAACGATTTCCTGCGATTTTCACAAGATCGTCGGTCCATCTGGCAGGCGGTCGTCCTACGCTGCGCTTGCCAATACGTGGTCTCCACTCTAGAATCTTTCTGCCCCAACGCCCGTCCGATCTTCGCGCTATGTGGCCAGCCCATTGCCACTTCAGCATGCTAATCCTGAGGGCTATGTCGGTGACCTTGGTTCTTCTACGAATCTCCTCATTCCTGATTCGATTCCTGAGTAAATAACAGTAAATAAATAAATAAATCTTTATAAGTTTTTGCAATGCCGGCTCTCGGACTAAGCACAATTTTATGGCACAACCCAACATATATTGTAGCCATTGTTTGATTTCTATCGCAATTCGATATGAGAACAAATTTGTTGGCGGTTTTAATACTCATAGATTTTCTTATGTATTTGCTGGGATTATAGTTATTTGTTTTTAAATAAAACGTACCCTCACACTAGGATTTATTCCTATGTCGTCGTATAACGCACCCGTTTACAAACATTAAAATTTACATACACAAATACCCGGACCGAAACAAATAATTGTGGATCACACAAAGATTTGGCCCGTATGGGAATCGAACCCGCGACTATTAGACACAGCCTGCAGACTATGAGACATTTGTATTAATAGATCTCATTTGAATGACGTCCATTGTCTCGCCCAGATATTGTCACGACGCACGTTATCGTGCCAGATTTTAGGTCGTGGGGTTTGCCCACCCCACGTCTTCCAGTACGTGGTCGCTAATAGACCCTTAATATTTAAGATAGCAAAGTGTACCCCAAACAGCCGGTTTCAATACTTGAGCTTATAGATGGCATTTGCTTACTTCGGATAGAATATTGACATATTTGGTATGGAAAATCTATCAAAATTCTACTGATAGTAAGCAAATATTTCCTCGAGTTAAGTATTCAAATCAGCCGTAAGAGAACATTCTTTTAATAGCCTATACTGTGTCCCACAGCTGGGCAAAGGCCACTGCTTGACGTCTTCACATAGATCGATCCTGGGCTAGTAGTTTCCATGTCTATTCCGCAAAAGTGTCCAAGTCGTCACGCCATCTTCGTGTCGGTCAACCACACCACCTGTGACCGTCTTCAGGGATCCATACTGTGACGATGTTTGCCCACCTTTGCGGGTCCATACGCACGACATGACCCACCCAATTCCACATCAGCCTTGCCGAGATTAAGACCACATCTATAACCTGAGTCATGAACCGCAGCGTGGTGTTTCTGACGCGATCCGAGAGAACATTTTATTAAATTTTAAAAGTAAGTCATATCGGAATTCTTATTTTGACGAGGGTGTAACTATCTCATCAAAAGCGTCTCCGTAACCGGCGAGCGCGTATGAGTCGAACTATGAGAGTGGAGGGAGCAAGAGAGGTCTGTAAGGAAAGAACCTGTTGAAACTCTGTACCCTCTGCCTACCACGACACGACACGATGATATAGATAGATAGATATATAGTACATACAAATTGACTTATGCTGTGCAAAAAATATCGATATGCTCCAATAGACGTAACAACTAACAACATACAGACACAAATAATCATGTTATTGTTTTATATAAATGAAAGGAAATGCTCGGATCGACCATTAGAAGTAGGTTCCCATGTCAAAACAAAAGTCTTGTGTATAACAGGGGATAAAGTATGTGAGCCAAAGAAAGCTATAAAATATCCTCAAATGTCGCTAAAAATAATTTTCAGGCTAAGCTCACGAGGTTCTCGTTTCTTATAATTTGTCGGACGAAATCCTATAAGCCGAGATTTTCATATGGAAAACTAAACAGTACCGGTCTGGAGTCTGGAATTGTGTGAAAAAGTCTAGTGATGACTATTATAACATGTACAGCTTAATCCAGTGGATGAAGAAGCATGAAGCATGAATTTTGCAAGAGTTCCTTATTTACTTATCTGATAGGGTATTAAATAAAAGGTTAAAAATGTTACCCTTAATTTGATATTAAACGGTTAAAAATGCTACCTTAAATTTTTCCATAACTCCTACACAGGAGTAATGGAGTTTATTTTTTTACAATTATATGAAGTCATTTGTGGGTTTTACGTCTGGTAATGTTATTGGCCCCTATATAATTATTTTAGGGGATTGATTAGGGGTATATTCGTCCAATGGGGATGGACGACGAACGAGACGTACATACTGTATGCATATAATTATACCTATATCGCTGATCATATAAGGTCATACCGTGCACAAATTCAGATTCTCGTCGACAATTTAGACGAACGATTTAGCGCAGTGGTTAAGAACTTAAGCTGCTCCGCCCACTGTGTCTATTAGTCACGGGTTCGATTCCCGCTCAGGACAAGTTCTTGTGTGATCCAAAATTATATTTTCCGGTCTGGGTATTTGTGTATGTGAATTGTCATGTTTGTAAACGCACCCACGACACAGGAATAAATCCTAGTGTTGGGCTACGATTAAAAAGAAAATAATAATAATACTTTGTTCGACAGAAAAGCGCATTTTATGATCTAGGACACAATCCCAGGAAGCCGTAATTAGATGCGTCTTCAGACTAACGATACGTACATTTTTAATATTTATGTGCTTTTTCAAGACCTAATTAGTATCGCATAGCATAACTACAGATATAATAACACCTTAACTCCAGTGAAATAAGAACAGAATACAATGTATCGGTCATTTCCCAAAGTTCCCAGCGCTTGCCGTGCCACTGGGAAAGAGTGGATACGTGTTATTATCTAAACGTCCATTTTTAATTACACTGCACGGACATTGTTGATAGCCAACTTAAATGAACTCTCACCTATCTAGCTATATGGAAAGACTGGATCAGAATCAGTATATTTTTTATTAATGTAAACCATATCAGTATTTATTAATCGTCAGAAAAGAAACTGACTCTACCCCCACTGCGAAATGTCATTCCTATAAAAAAAGTGCAAAAAACTCTACGGCTACTCTTTATAAAAAGTATTTTTACAATTGTTTCCATGTATATTTTGCTGTGGGGTTACATTTTCATGTGAGTCTAAATTAAATTAACCAAGTTATACTATTCGTGAGAATGGCTACATGGTACTCTCATTTACAGACACACCGTTACGCCTATATTTTCTAAGAGGAAGAGGTGTACTGAGTATACCCAGTTCTTGCCAACGATGTTAGGCCCCTTGTAATAGGGGGTGACCCTAGTGACTCATACTGATAATTTTTCGTTAGAAAAACTACATTTGTCCGACCCAGGATTGGAACCCATGACAAGGCAATTCTAAAAGAGAAAAATAATATAATAATTGTACATACCAAAATCATCCACGATTAATATTAAGCAGTATGAAAAATGGGAAGAAATCGACTGCTTCGTTGGTCTAGTGGCGAATAATATCGATCACGAGGTCCTGGGTTCAAAGCCTAGGTCGAAAAAATTTAGTTTTTCTGATGACAACTTCCCAGTGTGAGTCTGCAGTCTAGAATTGTGCCCGGCACATGGCAATAGGCTCGCTCCCAATTACATGGGACCTGACGTTGTCGGCGAAAAGCGGGTGTACACAGTAGACCTCTGCCACTCCTGATTTGGGAATATAGGCGTGAGGGTGTTTATAAAAAAAGGATAATAGATAGATAAATAAATCATTTATTGCTTTTAACACGCTATTATACCGGGGCGTTAGTTTTAATAATATTATAGCGCTACGGAGGCCAACACAGCGCGACGGGGGCGCGACGGTGGCGCGACTGGAGGAGTGGAAATGTACTGAACTGTAAGGGAGACGTCACACAGTTCCGCCACGCTCGACGAGACGGCAAACGTCGCGACCCGTTCCCGTCGCGCCCGATGCAGTTACAAACAAAGCACGGCGGCAGCGAGACGCCAATACGCGTGCAAGCGGGATGCAAGTGTTATTGTTCTTTGTTGTTTGAATATTAGACGTTGACAGCGTCAGCGACCCGCGCGTGTGTGTTGAATGATGGTGTGTATGAATGATCTACGCTTTTGGCCGCGGGGCCTTTAAAGCTTCACTGGAAAAGACGGCCTGCGAGACTTCCCGCCCGGAGTGTGACACGCGGTGGCCGAGCCGCCAGCCAGCGCCAGCGTCGCGCCTCCGTCGCACTCCGTCGGCTATTTGAAGAAACCTTAAAATCTAACATTAACTATTGTTTACATTGCAATAATATGAAAATATATAAATAATAAATAGCGGGTCTATATGCCTCCAATAAGCGACAAACAACGAGGACAAAAAATAATTGTTTAGTTCAATAATAGTAACATATTTATCAAATATAATTTATCTCAGTTCGGACAGACGATTTAGCGCAGTGATTAAGAGCCGCTCCGCTAAGCCCACTGTGTCTAATAGTCGCGGGTTCAATTCCTGCACGGGAGAAATATTTGTATGATCCACAATTATTTACTCAGCTCTGGGTATTTGTGTATGTGAATTTTCATGTTTGTAAACGCACCCACGATAAATCCTAGTGCGGGGCAAGGTTAGGTTAGGTTAGGTTAGAGTTTTAGTAGAGTGTTTAGGCAAGGTTAAAAAAAGAAGTTCGTAAACCATAGAGAAAGGATTCACGTATTGGGAATCGAGGCGGTTGTACAACGTCGCAATAATACCGTTGGAGCTAGCATGAACTTTTCGCACCAGGAATGTACAGCGTTTGCGTATGACGGTGCTGAAGCTGTCAACACAAGCGTCTGCGAAAATCTCTGAGGCGCTACAGAACCAAGTTAATAAAAAGAATCTTTTTCCTTATCGGTATCGTCACGCCAGATCCCTTGCGAAGTGGGAAGAGAGTACAGGGCTCCAATAGGTTCTTTCCACACAGACCTCTCTGGCTTTCTCCACTCTCATAGTTCGTCTCACACACGCGCGCCACTTACGGAGCCTCTTGAATTACCCTTCAGATAAGACACGGTACTTATTTGGTATCCTTCCACTTTCACATTTTACATCTGTTTTTCTATATATCCAAACACCGGAGCATACCCTTTCTCATTTCTACACTGATCTATCATTCGGGCATATTCTTAATACGTGGCTGCGAATACGGTCAGATAGCTTGAATCCGCACATATTCCGCAGAGCTCGCATTTCGGCCGCATTTATCCTGCTTTCATTCTCTTTCTTACATACCCAATTCTTACTGCCATATAACGGAGTTTTCATTGCCACATTTTTTCTATGTATCGGATCTTTAGGGATCTTTATGCTGACCTTCGAAAAATCCTGCATAGGACTTCCGCAAGCCTTGGGAGAAGCTCGTGGGGCGTGTCGGATTTCTACCGACGAAAATCCTAGGGTGGCCGACATCAACACTTTGATGGGCTTCCAGGATCTCCGTATAGAACGTACCGGTGCTCCTCTTGTGTCAGGCTCCGAACCCGCCATTGAAGAAGGAGACTTAATAATACAGCCAGAGATGGGCAAAATGTAAGCAGATTTATGATTACAATTGCATTTTGTGATATTCAGTCATGATTCAAGATTAAAAGTGTAATCGCAAACGTTGAAGATTACAAAATGTAATTGTAAGCGTTAATACACTATCACGCATATATTCTCCAAGCGGTTCATCATTAATCTGATTGCATTTTGCCAATATAAAAAATTGAGATATTGTTATATTAGCATGGTTCAGATAGCATCTATTTTCACCTATATATACAAGGTGTAATGTCAACGACGCAAGACCTCAGATACCTCGATTAGATTTATTGCTTTATGAATCCAAGAAACGAAATCAAACTTCCAATTTTAAGGATTACGTATCTTTTAAGCACAGTGATGATCAAATCATCCTCGATACCTGATTTTTGTACACAAAAGTATTTAAACATGTACATATGCACATCAATACGTATGCACACAAATATCATGATTAAATTTTGTTTAATACAGCAGATTGAATGAGTAACAGCAAATTATGATAATTAAAAAAATGTGACATACAGTTGGAATCGATTCAGTTGTCGATTTAGATCTAACTAATCGTACTTTCAGGTCATCATCTCAGCCTATACTTGTCCACTGCTGAACATAAGCCTCTCCAATCGCTCTTCAGCGCAACCAGTCTGACGCTACCTGCATCCAACGACTTCCTGCGATATTCACAAGATCGTCGGTCCATCTGGTAGACGGCCGTCCCACGCTGCGCTTGCAAATACGTGGTTTAAACTCTAGAATCTTTCTGCCCGTCCATTGCCACTTTAGCTAACTAATCAGCCATGTCAGTGACCTAGGTTCTTTTACGAATCTCCTCATTCTTGATTTTATCATGTAGAGAAACACCGACCACAGCTCTTCACGTAGCTCGCTGGGCGACTCTTGAGCTTTCTTATGAGACCTATTGTATGAGACGACGTCTCGGATCCGTATGCAACAGGCAACACATATTGACTAAAAACTTTAGTCTTAAGACACTGGGGTGTTTTGGAGGATGGTCGAATTATGTTACACGTTGTATACAAACAAGCCTGACGCGACATTCCTAATATTCCGCACTATCATTGCTTTCCAAAGTACAGTCAGAATATTAAACGCAAGTTTAGGAACTGAGTTATTTACGGTCCGCCTCAAGACTGCGGTCTCTGACCGTACCTGACGTAGATTGATGGCTTAAAGCCGGATAATTAATGCTAAAAACCCGGATGTGACCGGCTCGGTCCGGTTTAAATCGGCTAAAACCGAATTAATGCGGTTCAATCTAGTTTTTAGTCTGAAAATTAATTATAATGTAATAGGTTTAATTTCTACGATAAAATATTAGAGTGGAGTAAGGAATGGACCTGTAAGAACTCTGTACTTTTGTATTTGTGTGTGTGAATAATCTATGCTGTTGGCCTTTACAGCTTCACTGGGCAAGAGGGCAAGCGCGCAACCACTACGCTTGAGCTAGAAGGGCAAGGGGCTCAACTAGCTCAAGGGCGCGTCAAGGAGAAGCGGCCTCGGCTTGGGCAGTCGCTATGGAGGAGCGCGTATGCTAGGTGTCTTGCCGTGGTGCTCGGCACGAGCCGGCGGGCTAGGGATTCTACGACCTCGGCGGCGAGGCCGTTGTCTCATTCTGTGTGCGGTAACTATATCTGAAAGAAGGGATGTAAGGGCATCGGGAGGGTCGGTGAGAACATGCCGCGGACAGCGGTAGCGGTTGATAGGAGGGGATTTAGGTTCGTGGGCGGCGGCGGCTACGATTAGCGGATTTCTATGATTGGACGCGTTTACGAAATATCGGGTTGATGCCTTTTTAATAAACGCGCGAGTAGGTTCAAGACCAAGATCGGAATGGAGATCGAAGTTCCGAATGAACCACGGGGCTCCGACGGCTTTGCGGAGGAGATAGGATTGAACCGTTTGGAGTCTATCGATGTGAGAGCGGGCGGTGTGCCTGAACACATCATAAGCGTACGTCATGGATCGTACACAAGTTTTGTAAGTGTCACCTATTCCTAAGGGACATTTTACTTCGCTTGCTAATCATCGGTTAAAGACGACCAAGCACAAAGGCTGCTCGGTTACGGTTCTCTTGATGTGCGGTCCGAAGGTCTTGGTATTTCTTATTGTGCTCCTAGATATTTGACCTGATTGCCCCAGGGAACAGGTCGGTCGAACATGGTCACTTGACCGAAATTACAGAACTTTGTACTCTATGCCTACGCCCTAGGGATCTGACGTGATAATATAGATAAATAGGTTTTAGTCTTCGTAGTTAAAATAGTATAGAGTAGAGAAAAAACGAGGTCTGTATTCAAATTATTATATTTTAACTACCAAATTTATCATTAATAATAATATTATGCGAGAAGTGGAAATTATCAGAGACTTGGGTGTTATATACGACAAAAAAATTACATTTATACTGCAAATAAATAATATAATTAAAAAATCATCTAGAATGGCAAAAAGTCAAGAGTCTCCGTAACCGGCAAGCGTGTATGAGACGAACTATGAGAGTCGAGGAAGCCAGAGAGGTATGTAAGGAAATAACCTGTTGGAACTCTGTACTCTCTGCCTACCCCGCAAGGGATCTGGCGTGATGTTATAGATAGATCTAGAATGTTAGGTTTTGTTCTCAGAAATGGAAAATCATTCCGCAACCCACAACCAAAAATCCTACTTTATAATAGTCTGGTCCGTAGTATACTGGAGTACTGTAGTGTTGTATGGCGCCCCCATTACGCGACTCACTCGCTTCGCCTTGTACGAATTCAAAAACGTTATCTTTGGCATCTAGCATTCTCCACAGGGACAGTTAAAAAATTACCATCTTATTTAAGTAGGCTGAAACAATTCAGTATCTGTTATCTTTCGAAGCGTAAGGATTTAATAGATATGTTGTTTCTATATAAAATCTTTAGAAATAAAATAGATTGTCCTCAGGTGTTAGGTTTATTCAATTTCCGAGCCCCCGGTAGAACTATTCGTAAACCTATAACTCCCCTTTATCCACCACCACGAAAGACTGTTCTTGACTCCAGTACCACGGCTGAGCAGAATACTTAATGAGTGTAGTGATCTTGTTGACATTAATTTTGACACGATGGCAATATATTATAAAAAAAATTATAGCCATCTCACCTAAGTCTCACCTAATCATCTGAGTCACTATACTGCACATCCTCTGAGACTCAGCTTTAACCTTCCTCACATTGTTGTTTTTTTTCTGTACTTTTTATGTTAAGTGTTCATGCGTTGTCCGTTTATAAATTTAGTTAGATTTAATTTAAGAAGCTTAAGAAATACCTATTAGCCACTATTTTATTGCATGCTGAGGTCACCCTTAAGTGGTTGTGCATTTAGTTAAAAAACCTTGGAAATACTTAGATGTAAATTGAATGTAATAATGTAATAACTGTTGGTGAACCTTAATAAATAAAAAAAGATCCTTGGTCAAAAATTGTGATCTTGAAAAGATTCAATTTTTAAACATCTGTCCATCTGGCGGTTAAGACCCCTTTTTCTTAAGAATATGTAGAGGTTTTAAGTTAACATTTATTTCAAATATTCAGGTCTCAATGTGTAATGTTGGTGGAATATTAACCATTATGTGTTCTTATATGTGCATGAGTGAAGGTAATTGTAACAAAGTGATAAAACGTTCCTCTTCGACTTCCCTCAAAACGGCCGTTGCAATTGGTACCACCGGTATCCACCACTATACTATCCAGGGTGGGGTAATTCATTTATTTCGTTATCATCGTTGTCATCAAATTCATCTGGGAGTCAAATTAATTTAAACAAACACGATTATATATTTCACTGGACACTGGCATAATACACTTATAATTAGTGTGAAGCCATAACTTGAAGAAGAAGGAGAAGAAGAATGTCAATCTAAGGTGTGCTCAATCAAAATTGCGCGTACGACGTAGCAAATCGATAAATTGTGATGACGTGGCAATCGTTTCGACTACTGTGCGACCCGACTTACATAAAAGACCCAAACGAAATTGTTCTTGCCGTTATTTAGTGCCTATATGTAAGATTCGCCGCTACCCCCTGCATCGACTAATGGCTCCCCTTGCCCATAGCGTGCATAGCCCGACGTCAGTTTTATGTACTTATTTTTTGCATATTAAGAAGGTGACTTTTGTGTTTACAAGTAAGCAGCCGCACTGTTTTTAGGGCACGAAAAGGTGGAGGCAGGTTGTTCCAGCACCGGATTGCAGCGTATCTAAAACTGCCACGGAAAGCCACGGTTCTGTGTCCCGGTATCAACAGGAGATATGAAGAAGCCCTAGTGTTGTGCTTATTGTGATCCCGGGACCAAGATAGTTTTTGTACAATACTCTGGTTTTTTGGTGAGTATTCCCAATAACATTGTAGCCAAATGAAGTTTTCTGCGCGCCTCCATTTTCATAAGGTTCCCCCTGTTTAGGTATGGCGTAACGCGAGTTCTTGGAGGTATAGGGTAGGAAGAGAGTTTTTACAGCTCATAGTATCAGAAAAACACTAAGTCAAGCCTTGTTTCGTGATTGCCAAGAAATAGACATAGCTTGGGGCCCGACATTAAGGGTTGGGTGGTATTTGCAAAATAATACAACACCAGAGTGTATTGGCACGACAATTGGAGGATGAAAACTGCGAACAAACATTTAACGGTTCATAAATATAAGATAATATTATAAATTAAACACAACGAAGATAACGATATCTTAGTTTTTTCCGGCTCCATTGTCAGATCCCGGACAACAGCTGGGTCTAAAGCACTCGACAAGACAAATCCATCGATCCTAAGCATGGCGGGGTTATATTGAGTAGTTGGGTGGTTCCATTGTCCCCTTACGGCTTCATCATCAGACCCTGAACACTATCTAGTTGTATAGTATTTGTCAATACCAATCTAACAGGCCTAAACACGAGGGGGTTACGTTGAATATCTTACATGTTCCTAAGGCTACCTTCGGAGTCCATCATCAGACCAGCTCCATAGTACCATATTATTGCATTGTCACCGAATTTACATACGTTTGCTAAATTTCAGTTGAATCCAATTCCCACAAGTTCTTGAAAAATGGATCACAAGATTTGAAACGGACAGACACACATACGAACATTGCAAGTTAAATAAAAGCTTTTAAAAAAGGGCTAAATAAGAAAGAAAACAGGTTCATCATCATCATCATTATATCAGCCTATATTTGTCCACCGCTGAACATAGGCCTCCCCAATCGCTCTCCAGCGCAGCCGGAAAAGTAACAAAGACTCTACAAATATTAAAGCTATAATTGCCTTGTACAAAGCATTGGTTAGAAGCCAATTGGAAGGTCATGCTGTCATCTGGTGTCCGCATGAAGTAAAATACAGCTTTATGTTAGAGAGAGTACAAAATAAGTTCATTAGATGAGGATGAGGATACCTGTACATGAGGATGTATGGAGTTTATCCGTTTTACCCATTAATGTACCCCAACTTGTTTATATTGGGCATGATAGGATATAACGAACTAAGAGTCAGGAGAGAACTTGCACTTTCGCTGTATGTTTTTAAAATCATGTGGGAGAAGGGGCATAACCCGGATATACTGGCGAAGATAGGTCTATGCGTGCCGGACAGGTATGTGTGGCGGCGGCGCCGAGCGAAGCTGCTAACGGAGCCATGTGCGCACCAACCTACTGGCACAGGCGCCGCTGACGCGTGCGCTTCGCTCTCGTAACCTTATTGCCTTGCTTATATGATATAGATTTATTTTATTGTACTCTGGGTGAATTTAAAAAGTTCACATATAAACTTTGTTATAGGTATGCTAGGAAGATTTTTATATAGGTATTTGTACATTTTGTTTATTAGTTTTAATTGTTATTTTTTATAATTTAGAAATGCAATTCTATTTTATTGGGGAAACCTGTAAAGATAGTGCTAGGTTTGGATAAATAAATAAAAAATAAAATAAAAAGAGACCACGTCTCTGATCCGTATGTCATCACTGGCAACATACATTGACTAAAATCTTAGTCTTGGGGCACTGAGGTGTCTTGGATGACAAGACGTTGCGCAGTTTTCGGAACGCTGTCCAGCCGAGTTAGATTCGTCGATTGACCTCTATCTCAAAGTTGGACCTACCTAACCAAGTTTTTTTATTTTTAACCGACTTCAAAAAGGAGGCGGTTCTATGTTCGATTGTATGTATGCTTTTTTTTTTATGTATGTTCAGCGATATTTCCGTCAATTGTGGACCGATTTTGATAATTTTTTGTGCATTGGGTTCAGTATAGCTCCGCGGTGGTCCCATTTTAATTTCATTGGTATTGGACCTTGGACTTAGAAGATACATGTGTAAATTGAGATATTATGGGTATTACGTCTATCCTATTGGTACCCTACTATAGAACTAAGCAGTATATTAGCCAACTTCAAAAAAGGAGGTTCATAATTCATCCTTTTTTTATAACTCCTTTGCTTATGAACCGATTTTGATGATTCTTTTTGCATTTGGTTCAGTATAGTTTTGAGGTGGTCGTATTTTATTGTTATTGGTATTGGACCTTGGACTTTCAAGATACAAGAGGGAACACCTTAACGGCGAACAGCACGAATGTATAGATTCCGTTATTATAGTCATTATATTAATCCTGTAGGTACCTTACTTTGCAACTTAGCAAAATAATATAATATCGGTATATAAATATTAGTAAATAATTCACTCGTCACTTAAAATTGTAAAATAATAATCTTTTTAAAAAAAAGGTAAACCGACTTCAAAAACCAAAAAAATAAATATTTGAAGTCGGTGCCAAGTAACCGACTGCACCAACCAGCACCGACTTCAAATATTTATTTTTTTGGTTTTTGAAGTCGGTTTACCTTTTTTTTTAAAGATTTTAATTTATTTATTTATATAAGGATCGCCAACGAGTGATACACATTCAATTATACATTAATTCTTACATAGACATCCTGTCACGTGCTCCCTCAATTAAAGGCAATCACAGCTAACAATTAAGTAATAAACATCATAATCTTATATTAAATAGTTATAATAAAAATTAAAAACAAAATGTTAAAAAATAAAAATAATAATAATTAAGAAATGAAAGAAATAATTTCTCCAGTTCATTACAATTTTAAATAACAAAAGAATATGATGTGGCTTAAAACAATAAACAATGAATCAATCGATAACCAAGATACATAATTTATAATAATATTTTTTAAAAACAATACGAGATGATAATGTCAAAAATAATGTTGAAAATAATATAAAAATTTATATATATTCATATCACACACAGTAATTTATTGAATTTAATAATAAAATAATAATACGAAATGAAATATCAAAATTAAAAAGTAAAAGAATTCAGGTACTTATATTTTTTGACATAAAATGTTTATAGATTATGTTTTGAAAAGATTTGAGTTTGTCATTGAAGATATCTAGGTCTAAGGCTAAACAGAGATCGTTATATAGTCTGACCATTCTGGTTAGGGGAGAGTTTAGTACTAAATTGGTTTTATGAGACCGCACATTGAACAGTTTATAAACTTGAGGTCGAGGTAATTTAGATGGGGCAGAGATGCTTATCCGCGCCAGCAACTGAGGACTGTCTGTGCCATGGTTAAGTAGCCTGTATAGGAACATTAAATCCAAAATTTTGCGTCTATCCACAAGGGAAAGCCTATTAAAGTATTTGAGTCCAGCTGTATAGGACTTAAATGAGTGACGGAGCCCAAGATCATACGCAAGAAGACTAAGGAATCGTTTCTGTGTTCTCTCGACTCTATTTTTATGAACCTCGTAAAAAGGTGACCAAACCTGCGAGCAGTGCTCCAGGTTACTACGCACTAAGGCATTGTACAGCAATAGCTTTGTTCTTGTACGCTTGAATTTTTATGTATTTCTTACAATGAAACCACACTTCTTGGATGCTTTCAGTAAAATATTATCTAAGTGTGCATTAAAAGATAGTTCACTGTCTATAACTACACCTAGGTCCCGTATATTTTCGACTTGCTTAAGTGCGGTTTTATTGATGGCGTATGATATACGTGTATATTCTTTTTTTCCTTCTTCTTCTTCTTCTTCTTCTTCAGCCGAAAGACGTCCACTGCAGGACAAAGGCCTCCCCTAAAGACCGCCACAACGACCGGCTTTGTGCTGTACGCATCCAACTTCTACCCGCGACCTTCACCAGGTCATCGGTCCATCTTGTAGGGGGCCTACCCACTCCAGTTTTTACCCCTTCCTGGTGAAAGTTATTTGATATCATTTTCTAGCGTTCAAGAAAATCCCACTGCCCACACACCATTCGGAAAGCCTGTTTATATCTTCCTGGAGCAAATCGCAGTCACCAATCGCCCTTATTGGTTTTATAATTTTGAGGTCATCAGCAAACAGATATGCCGTAGTATTATGGAAGCAATGTGTTACGGAATTAATAAGTATCAAAAATAAAAGAGGCCCCAAGTGCGATCCCTGTGGAACTCCCGATGTAGCTATGAACTCATCAGACTGAGTACCATTTACTACCACGTAAGACCTGCGTTCAGTAAGGTATGATTGAAACCATTTCAAGATGGAGCCATTGACGCCATATCTCACCAATTCCACCAAAAGCTTACCATGGTCAACTCTGTCGAAAGCCTTGCTGAAATCAGTGTATACAGCGTCAACTTGGATGCCGCGATCGATATAGTTGATAATGGTATCAGTAAAAGCTACAAGATTTGTAGTAGTGGACCTATTCCGAATGAATCCATGTTGTCTCTCAGTGAGTTGGGTTTAAACTAAATTGTTTAGATGTGGATAAACTAGGGATTCAAAAATCTTAGGGATTAATGACAAGATAGAAATTGGTCTGTAATTTTTAATGTTAGTTTTTACCCCTTCCTTGTGAATTGGTAAAATTTTAGCTACTCGCCAAACTTTGGGAAACAGACCTGTTTGAAGGGATGAATTAAAAATATATATGACAATATGATAGAGTTAAGGGAATGTGCTGTGTTATCCACAACAAAATTTGTGTTGGAATTAATACTAATATTATCCGCAGTGGAACCATCTCTAGTGAAAATTGTAGAAAAGTTTTTAGCAAAAAGCTTACCGATATTAACCTCATCACTCGCTTCGACTTGATCTAAGTACATATAGGAAGGTATGTTAGAACTGCGGTTGCGCTTATGTTTTATGAATGTCCAAAAATACTTGGGGTTTCTCGATATGCTCTGCTCAAGACGATGTGATAATTATTAAAGCATACGCGCATTAATTTTGCTGTCCTGTGTTTTAATAGCTCCAAGTATATTTTATCCATGGGATTTTCGTACTTTTTAAATCGCACTCTAATGTTATTCTTTTCCTGGGGACTTTTGATAAGACTTTTAGAATACCAATTGGGATATTTAGCATTTTTTGGTTTGGTTATAGGAACGAATATCTTAATTATATCTTGCAAAGTATCTAGTAAAATTCTAGCGGCAGGTGATAATTGTCAAATACTGATAATTTTTCATCAGCCTCCACACGCACATGTTAGAAACTGATGATAGTACCAGATCAAGTATCTTGCCTTTATGGTTGTTAATGCAATTATATTGTTTTAAGTTGTTCATGGCCATAAATTCTGACATTAGTTGGTAAAAAGGGCACGTGGGCGCTTTTAATGTGGTAGAGGCATTATTGATATTTTTCACCCAAGACAGTTGGGAGAGGTTAACATCTCCAACAACAAGAGCATATTCATAATTTGAAAGAATTATACTAGCACAAACTGTTCAAAGTCGGTAAGAATCACAGGTGGCGGAATGTAGGCTGCACAAATACAGATGCTCATAACTTCATTGCCAAGTTTTATGTTAACTATTATCCATAGATTCTCTATTGTATCACTGCAATCAGATTCAACTAGTCTAAATGATTCAATTTTTTGTTAATGGCTACCATGACACCGCCGCCTGTCTTTTTCGAACCTGGATGCGTTAGATCACGATCCCGCCTAAAAACCACATAACGGTCATCAAACAATTCTGAATCATTAACATTATTCTGAAGCCAAGTTTCAGTTACAACTAAAATATCATAGTGGTTCAGAGATACATTGATGTAGAAATCACTGGTTTTCGTATTTAGTCCTCTACAGTTTTGATAATAACAAGTTATGGGAGCGAATTTTGTAAAGGTTTGTCATTTAAATCATACTATTGTCTTTAGATGCTAACCTAAGCTACGTATCGAAGATAAGTCCTTTATTACAATTGCTGGGCTTGATTGTGATTTTCTGACAAAAATACGGCCACTCCTCGTCCAAACAAACTTGTACCCCTTTTCTTTGGCTCTTATTCTTGCGGCTTTGTGCAGATCTTTGTTGTGGGATGAAAGATGTCCAGTTACGAAAATAGCTTTCTTATTACCGATACCCAAATTACCAGAATGAAGATTGCCCAATGGGTGAGTTTTGTTAAAGTTTATTGTCGCTGCCAGAAACCCGTCCCGCGCTAGCGGACTTCTTAGTTTGACAATTATGGACCTCGGTCGTGCAGATGTAAGATTGGTCTTGTCTTCGTGCACACGTGAATATCACCATCTTCAAGATTATATGACACGGTTTTAGCAAGTTGTTTAATTATGGTAACAAGATTGATTTAAATGTAGTATGGTAATAACTTATACCCTAACTTAAAATAATAAATACTTTTCATCCCGAAAACAACAATCTTAAATTATAAAATTTGTTTTTGCACATACGTCGTTTAGCGCCGAGCGCGTGCTACATATACCCGTCCCTTATTATTCTTTTGTAAAGTAATTGCATCACTGTTACTCTCCCGGTCGACAACTGGTCGATCGCGGTCGGCCCTTAAACCCCTATCGTGCTCCAGCTCGTCTTTATGACTGGGGTGGAATAAGGGAACGCTCGAGCAACCATCAGCAACCCACCAGCGACCGTCTACCTTGGTAGGCAGAGAGTACAGAGTTCCAACAGGTTTTTTTTTCTTACGGACCTCTCTGGCCTCCTCCACTCGTTCGTTTCATATAAGCTTGCCGGATACGGAGACTCTTTCCCTTCAGATAAAACTCGGTCTATTTGGTCATGGTAGGATAGTCTAGGTCTTCCCCGATATCTACCTCTTTTACAAGTAATATCATGAAACTGTTCTCTCTCTCTCTTTTCGGCACATACAACACCACACACACAAACACATACTGTTACACTCTATCACAATACACATACACGCATTTACACACAACAAACATACACATGAATTTGAGCATTCCTAATAATTATTATTTTGTTTCCTGTTTATTTTTACTTATTTTTTAATTTTTTTTTTTTTCACTTTTGTTAAACGACTTTATTTGACGCCGTTCCGAGGCTGGAGGCCTGGTGACCCGAAACAAAAGGTTCGCTTTAGCTTGGGCACCAGTCTCCACAATGTGTGTAAACTTGTCATATGTCGGCATTTCAATTTGTACCCATTGTGGAGGAATCAATTAACAATTATTATGATGATTACATCCTTCCACATCACATTGTGAATATCACATTGATTTTTCTCCGCACACTTCTTTATGCTATCACTTCGCAATTATACCCTGGGTATTGTATAACAGTTGAAATACTTACTTCTCATCTACCTAGTCAGAGAAACAATTCTCAAAGTTTCCCTTTGATCGTGCTCTCGATCCGGTCCCTTTGTGTTATCGAAACATTATACGGTATCTTGAGGTATTGTTCAGAATAAGGCTTATAATGGTCAGTAGGGGCGTCGACCTTTATAAAGACCCTTACTTGTCCCTATAGTACGTGAAGTAATCCGAATGCTATGACGATATTTTTTTGGTTTAAAAAAAACGTAGCCCCTCACTAGGATTTATTCCTGTGTCGCGGGTGCGTTAACAAATATGAAAATTCACATACGCAAATACCCAGACCGGGACAAATAATTTTGGATCAAGAAAATTTGTCTCGTGCGAACCACTGCGCTAAATCGTCCGTCAAATAATTACTAGGATTGATAATACGCTTACAAATTGTCAATTTAAATTTGTTTTTATCTACCACCGGATCAGAACGCGGCCTCGACTGAGAAGATTCAGCGAAGGAACTCAGCGAGCTTGTCCTTTTCTATTAAATTCTCTTTCTCTTTTTTCCTTTCAATTGTTTTAATAATATTGTGTGGATAAAATGTTTAGGTTATAATTTAGAAGTTAACGATATGGGACTCATGATGTTCTTTATAAAATATGTCTTAAGGATTCCAGATTGACGAGTCCCCACAAGCAGCACCCGCTCACGAGTATGACTACTGGAACAGCCATCACTCCCCTCGACCATATTGGAGGGAAGGGAGTGACCCTCACCAGACAGCCACCGCAACCAAAGACATTGTAGTGAGCATGACCAAGCCGTCGGTATGACCAAACACAGAACGTGTAACTGTGTTTTGTCCCTTATTTAAATAAATAAATAAAATAAAATATAAAAATCACATAGACCGTGTCTTATCTGAAGAATGATAAGATAGATAAGAAATATAGGTCTAAAGGATTCCGGATGGACCAGTCCCCACAAGCAGCACCCGTTCACGAGTATGACTACTGGAACAACCAGCATAAGGTAACAGACATACTTACTTTTATGATATTAGTTGGATTTTAAGAACACATCTAGACCGTGACTTTATAAATTCAATATTTGAAAAGATGGTTTAATTAAGGCAAACATTTTACGAATAAGTAATTCTTTGTCGTAGCCAATTTTTATGGAAAATATACTTTTGTAATAAATATCTATACGAATGGATTGTGTAAATACATCTTACACTTGTTTTTTCCCGAATTCCTTAAAGGTGTACATAGAACTCCCAGATTTCGTCAACGTTTATTCTGAATCTTTTAATAATATTTTTGGGATTCTTTCGGGCTCGTTTTGTTGCTAAATTATAAAAAAAAAAACAATAACAAAAAAGCCGACAGCAAAGAGAATAAGATGAGGAGCGTATGAGACAAAATATGAGAGTGGAGGAAGCTAGAGTGGTCTATAAGAAATGAACCTGTTGGAACTCTGTACTCTCTGCCTACCCCGCATAGGGATCACAAGCGCGCTATATTCTGATTCAGATTCTGGAAATTTGTAAGTGCCTCCGCAGGTTTTAAACAAAATAAATTAGTTGAGTTTGATCTGGCGTCATGAAATAGGCAGAGGTTAATTTGAAAATTCTATTTTATAAAATGAAAACCCTCAGAGATATAGAGTCGGGCATTAAGTAGAGAGCATGCACAATGTAGAGACAGCCAAACTGTAGAGACAAGGACAAACGGTCATACGGGCTGGATCCGACGGTTTGCGACTTTGTGCGCCGTGGAATGGTCTTTTGTAGGGTGACCAAACTTTCATAGGTGTTAAGATATTATTATATGCTATATATACAAGGTGTAACATAATAAATTTTGTTCTAAATCGGTAACTGAATTAATGTAACATATGAAACATTTTTTAATGTAACACATTGTTTTTTAAATTTGCAAAAATGCTTTTACTCCTTCAGTGCGTTATAAAAAACTAAATTTATTCTTGATTCATAGCAATAAGGAGATTTCAAATGCACCCCTAAAACGTATTTCTCAACGCACACATACACGGACAAGTTTCATTATTAAATAGGGTATAGAAGTGCTTCAAAAAAGGGTAAAACCCTTAAAATTTGGAAATTTGGTTTTCGTTTTTAATTTATGAAGCAATTCTCTAATCGGGGTGTCTGAGGTCTTGCGTTTATTACGTTACACCTTGTATATAGGTGTTCAGATGGGATATACATACCGCTGATATAGAGAGAAGAGTGAATGCAAGGAATAGAGTGAATGGTACGATGGGAAAGCTACTTGGGAGCCGCCACTTATGCCAGAAGGCGCAGCTGGCCATGCATAACGGAGTGCTTGTCCCAACGCTGTTATATGGTAGTGAGAGCTGGGTTTGTAAAAAATAGAATGCAAGAAGAATTAATGCGAGCTCTGTGGAAGATGTGCGAGTGGAGTCAAGCTGACCGACCGTATTCGCAACAGTATAATAAGAAAGCGTATAGGTATGAAAGATAGTATCAGTGTTAAGTTGAGAATGGGTATGCTCTGTTGGTTCGGGCATATAAGAAGAATGACGGAAGAAAGAATAACATAACAGATATACAATGCAAGAGCAGAAGGATGTAGTTGTAGGTACCGGGGAAGACCTAGACTAATCTTACCATGACCAAATAGACCGTGTCTTATCTGAGGGGCAAGTTAAGAGTCTCCGTAACCGGCGAGTGTGTATGAGAGGAACTATGAGAGTGGAGGAAGCCAGAGAGGTCTGTAGGAAAATAACCTTTTGGAACTCTGTACTTTCTGCCTACCCCGCAAGGAAACTGGCGTAAAGATATAGTTCATCATCATCATCATCTCAGCCCATACTTGTCCACTGTTGAACATAGGCCTCCCCAATCGCTTTCCAGCGTAACCGGTCCGATGCCACCTGCATCCAACGACTTCCTGCGATTTTCACAAGATCGTCGGTCCATCTGGCAGGCGGTCGTCCCACGCTGCGCTTGCCAATACGTGGTCACCACTCTAGAATCTTTCTGCCCCAACGCCCGTCCGATCTACGCGCTATGTGGCCCGCCCATTGCCACTTCAGCTTGCTAATCTTAAAAGGCTATGTCGGTAACCTTGGTTCTTCTACGAATCTCCTCATTCCTGATTCGATCGCGTAGAGAAACGCCGAGCATAGCTCTCTCCATAGCTCGCTGAGCAACTCTGAGCTTTTTTATGAGACCTATTGTAATTGTGTAAGATATAGTTAGATGGAAGATATTCCTTAAAATGGCTTTAAAAATAACAAACATGCGTCTATATCCCCCTAATGGGATTAGAATTAATGTACAGCGTACACCAACTTTTTGCCATCTAATAGGGGGTGAACCTAGAGCAAATATATCCGGCGCAATGCTGAATTCCGGATTGGTACTGGCCATTTCCCAACTGAAAAGTCACATTTTGTCCGACTCAGGATTCGAACTCAGGACGTCGTGATCACTACGCGCTTAAATCGCCATTATTATAAAGGGAATTTCCCTTCTTATCTATCTGTCTATCTCTTTCTATATATATATAGATATTAATTAGAAAATACTAATATATAAAATAAAAACCCTCAGAGATATAGAATAGGGCATAATTTAGAGAACAGATACAATGTAGATAATCAAACTATAGAAAGAAACAAACATATCATCACGGGATCAAAGGATCTGATCCTTTAACCAAACGGACCGTATTATCTGAAGGGCCAGTCAAGAGTCTCCGTAACCGGCGAGCGTGTATGAGACGAACTATGAGAGTGAAGGAAGCCAAAGAGGTATGTAAGGAAATAACCTGTTGGAACTCTGTACTCTCTGCCTATCGCCATACGCTTATATGCCCATGCTTATATGTCGCAGGCGTTCTTTACACCCTTACATTTCGCGGACCATGTTAGAAGCCAATACAAAAGGAGGCGAACCTATTGTTATCATACCCGGCACGATTTGACTTTAAACTACCATTCTGATTTTTTTGGTAGAAAACACCCTTTTTTGGTCTATAATTCGAGTTTAGGAATTCGTGATTTCCAGCCATTCCATGTCTCACTTGACCATGAAGATATCCCAAAATTTTTGTACCCTTAGAAAAATAGATAGTTTATTGTTGTCGGAAAAAACTCGCTTTTACATAAAACTCTTTGATCGAAGTAACATCAAATATATTTCACTTCATCATCATCAGCCCGTGTCAGTCCACTGCTGGACGTAGGCCTCTCCCATGGCACGCCACTGAGCTCGATCTTCAGCTCTCTTTCTCCAATCCCTGCCCGCTGCCTTATGAATATGGTCGCCCCACCTAGCTACAGGGCGCCCTACACTACGTTTGCCTACACGCAGTCTTCACTCTAGAACTAGTCTGCTCCAACGGCCATCGGTTTTGCGGCATATGTGACCTGCCCACTGCCACTTCAGCTTGCTAATTCGCTGAGCTATGTCGGTAACCTTGGTTCTCTGACGAATAACTTCGTTCCGGATTCGATCCCTAAGAGAATCTCCGAGCATAGCTCTTTCCATAGCTCGCTGAGCGACCTTGAACTGGTGGACAAGCCGCACAGTGAGTGGTCACGTTTCGGCTCCGTATGTCATTACAGGTAGGACGCACTGATTAAAAACTTTCGTTTTTAGGCATTGAGGTATGGGCGATAAGAAGACTCGGCGGAGTTTTCCAAATGCTGCCCAGCCCAGCTGTATCCGTCTCTTAACTTCCTTGTCGAAGTTGTTTTTACCTAGTTTAATAAGCTCAAATAATTTATTTTGTATAAACCCTGTTTACTAACGAATTGTCAAGTTACATCTACATTTATCTAATCTTACTACTAATCTACCACTGGATAGGAACGCAGCCTCCACTGAAAAGATCCGGCAAAGAAACTCAGCGGGCTTGTCTTTTATATTTAATTCTCTTTCTCTTTATAATTTTCTATTTTTTTGCAATCATATTGTGTGGGTACAATGATTAGGTTACAATTAAAAAGTTTACCCCCTCAGTTTAAGAGGAGGCTCGTGTCCAAAGGTGGGGTAGTTTCTTAAAAGAGCTAATACTATTATTTAAAAAAAATACTAGCTCCAGTTTACTAGCTTTAGCTCCAGTGGAATGCCTTACGACCGAGATATGAGACTAATGATGTTATTTTTACGAAGTGTCTAAAGGATTTTTATATGGGCAAGTCCCCACAACAGACGGAATGGAAGATAAAACAGCCATCACTCCCACGACTATATTTGAAGGAAGGGAGTGACTCGCGCCAGTCAGCCATCGCAAGCAAATACCTTATAGTGAGCACGACCAAACCAAAATATCAATTTGAAAATTCAAGTGAATAATGAAGCTTCATAGATATAGAGCCGGGCATAATATAGAGAACAGGCACAATGTAGAGACAGTCAAATTGTAGAGACAAGGACAAACGGTCATACTGGGCTGGATCCGACGGCTTGCGACTTTGTACGCCGTGAAATGGTCTGTTGTAGGGTGACCAAACTTGTATAGGTTCTACGATATTCCTTAAAATGAGTTTAGAAATTAAAATAATGCCCCCAAGTAAGATTAAGAATGGTGTAGAATAAAATAGAATAAGAATATTAATAATAACACTATTGTACACCATCAAAAATTATAAAACAGACATGTGATACAATATGCGTTTTTCCAGACAACCTGGTTAGGTACAGAACACTAGAAAAAAGGTAATAGGGCAGTTGGTGGCGTACACTATTATCGGTAGATATACTTATATCTACCAAACTTACATAATAAATAATTTATATACCCTTATAATATATATCGCAATCATATAAATGTAAATACATATCTTAACTATGAAAAGACGAACGATTTAGCCGAGTGGTTAAGAGCTTAAGCCGCTCCAACCACTGTGGTTAATAGTCTCGGGTTCGATTACCGCGCAGGGGAAATCTTTGTGTGTTCCACAATTATTTTTTTCGGTCTGGGTATTTGTGTATGTTCATTTTTATTATTGTAAATAGAAGCTAGTGTGCACACAAAACATAGCAACAACACAAAGGGACTGATTATAGTGTATAATATTTTATCATCAAGCAGAGAGATAGTGGTCCTTGACCATCGTTTTAAAAGAAGCTGAGGACTGTGCACGTCTAACTGAAAGTGGCAATGCATTCCACAGACGGACAGCTTGAACTATGAAGGATTTATCGAAGAAATTTGTGGAGTGCATTGGTGTTTTCAGCTTCAGATTTTGCGACGACCTCAGGGACCTCAGATGTGTACTGTAAGTAAAATAAACCGCGTCACGATTATATCTCCTATAGATACACTGATTTATGTTCTTACGTCATTATTCTAACATGTATACATGTACATTAGTATTGGAGTGTGGATCTAGCTCGATTACACTGATTCGAAACTCGATCTGGTTTCCGTCTCCTCAGCCTATTGCAAAGGCTATTACAGATACAGCCAGTTACGTCTTCAGGCCCATCGTCAATTTCCAGGTAAGGGAACAATCGCTGACCAGTCCCTAATCAAAAAAAGAGTTAAGTTAAAGGTTTTTTTAACAGTTATAAACTAGCGAATTCTTTATGTGTTTTCACTGCACAAACTAAACTTTAGTAATTTTATTTTGAGTAGATTTTGATTTTTCTTTCTTTTGCTATGGAAAGTCCACACTAAACCCTAATTCATGGTAACCCCAGACCTACGCAAACTAGACACGAACGGAGATGGAAAAATAACCTAGTTTAAAACGCAGACATAGCGAACACAGAGCGCCTTGAGTCTTTTGTTAGGAAAGGCTCGCGACAAAGAAAACTGAACTCAAAGGCTTCTAATTGAATGCATATTAGAATTTTATGGGGTAATGGAGTTTGAAAGGTGTGTCATTTAAACAGCAGGCGGTCAGACATTATTTAAACCGACTGACTAATCTAGCGTTGCTGAAATGTCGATTATACTGAGGCATGGACATAATATGATGTATGGCTCGGTTGAGTCGCCCTCTGGATTGAGTAGTTCCAGGTTCGATTCCCGCACGGGCATTTCTTTGTATGACCCAAAAATATTGGTTTCGGTCTGGGTATTTGTGCCTGTGAATTTCGTGTTTTTAAACGCATTTACGAGATATGAATAATTCATAGGGTGGGGCTACATCTGTTTAACAGAAAAAACACAAAGAAAATTGAAAGTAGCGCTGATGCGCTCATTTTTATTTTGTATTTATGACATCTTACGCATCTTCAAAACTATCAATCATATATCATCTTAAAGGGGAACCTAACTCCCAAAAATAGGCTTAAAGAAGATTGTTAATGAATGTACTTCGTATGTGTTATAAAAATATATACATAAAAACGAAGATATAAAGTGAATTTAATGTATCGAGTAAAATTTGATTTTAAGTATTCAATTTCCCAAAATAATACTTTTAAGAAACTATCTATCTACCTATCTATCTATCTATATCATCACGCCAGATCCCTTGCGGGGTAGGCAGAGAAGACAGAGTTCCAACAGGTTCTTTCCTTACATACCTCTCTGACTTCCTCCACTCTCAAACTCTATATTGAATATATAATACAAATGTTCTATTCAATGGTAGATATCCAATGCATAAAATATACACGAAAGAAAACTTAAGATATGCTCTATAACTTGTATACATGACTTTTTTATTAAGGCTGTCTCATTGGTCTAGTGGCAAAGCGCATCGCTTTGTGATCACAAGGTCCTGGGTTTAAATCCTAGTTCGGACAAAGTGTAGTTTTTCTAGCGAAATCTTCCCAGTACGAATTCGGAGTCTGGAATTGTGCCCGGTATATGGCAATTGGCTCGCCCCCAATTGCATAAGATCTAATATCGTCGGCGAAACGTGGGTGTACTCAGTACACCCCTGCCACCCCCGCTTGGGGAATATAGGCATGTCGGTGTAACTAACATTTTTATTATAATTAACAATATCTGAATTATTTGGAAAGAAAACCTGCATTATTTGGCCCCTGGGCCCACTTTTTACTGTGGTCAAGGTCATCAGACAAGGGAAATTTTCAAACATACATTCTCAAGGTCATTGACGTTAGATCACCGGCTTAACTATTTTCCTAAAACACGGACACACTCAAAATGGAATTGCTTCAAACAGTCCCATCCCAGACCAACCGAGCCGAACACTGCTTTACCTTGGTATTTTGCTAATAACACTGGGCAACCGCAAGGCTATGAACAACTTAAACACCGACTACTGTATTAGCAAAAGTTTTAATTTAAAAAGACCTTTTTATAAAAAAAACACCGTCACGCCTATATTCCCCAGAGGGGGTGGCAGAGGTGTACTGACACTGACACCCACGTTTCGCTGACGATGTTAGGTCCCATGTAATACGGGGCGAGCCTATTGCCATATACCGGGCACAATTTCAGACTCCGGACTCATACTGGGAATTTTTCGTTCGAAAAACTACATTTGTCCGACCTAGGATTTGAACCCAGGACCTCGTGATCACAAAGCGATGCGCTTCGCTACCAGACCAATGAGGCAGTCGACACCTTTTTAAAAACAAGCTTTTATAGCAAAAACAAGGGATATCTTGCTTAGCTGAGGAATTCCGAAGCCCTTTTTGGCTCCATCATCAAACCGTACTCAACATCACAATCTACAGTACTCGTCAAGACAAATCCAACGAGCCCAAATACGGCGGGGTTATGATAAGTAGTTGGGTAGTTCCATTGACCATCTTTCGGCTGCATCATCAAACTCTAAACACTGGTTGTATAGTACTTGTCAATACCAATCTAACAAGTCTAAACACGAGGGGGCTATGTTATATAGTTGACATGTTCCTATGGCAACCTTCCGACTGCATCATCAGATCAGCTTCATGGTACCGTATTATTGCATTGCTACCAAACTTACACGCATATGCCAAATTTCAGCTTAATCGGAAGTGCTTAAAAAATGGATCATAAGATTTCAACCGGAAAGACAGACAGACAGGCATATTTCCATACAAGTTCAATAAAAGCTTGTTAAAAGACGTCAACTGTTCATAGGTCACCCACAGTATTGGGAATTTTTCAATAGTAGTATGAATTTTTGTTTGACGGACGATTTAGCGCAGTGGTTAAGAGCTTAAGCTGCTCCGCCCACTGTGTCGAATAGTCGCGGGTTCGATTCCCGCACGGGACAAATCTTTGTGTGATCCACAATTATTTGTTCCGGTCTGGGTATTTGTTTGTGAATTTTCATGTTTGTAAACGCACCCACGACACAGGAATAAATCCTAGTGTGGGGCTACGTTTAAAAAAAAAAAAAAAAAAAAAAAAAAAAAAAAAAAAAAAAAAAAAAAAAATCAATTGATATTTAATTTGAAATCAAATTCATCTCCCTAAGGTACTAATGGAATAACAATAACTTTTAGACGTCAAACGCCCTAGTCCCTTTCGTGATCATAGCTTTAGGGCACTCGAAACGTCGGGCAATTCAGAACTACAAATAACCCGCGACAAAATCCGAAAAAATATTAATTGCAACTTATTTTTTTACTGTTGGTACTCTGTACTCTTTGCCTCCCCGCAAGGGATCTGGCGTGATGATATAGATAGTTAGATATAATTTTTTCACAATGTATTTTTGCCCTACTCTGGTCACCTAAAAACAGTATGACGACTGGTCTAATATTCTCCTCATCCAGTTTTTTCCCGCGACCTTTATCAGGTCATTGGTCCATATATGCTTACTAATCTATGTATCTGCATCAACACGCCAGATCAATTGTGGATTAGTCAAAAAGTATAGAGTTCCAACAGGTTCTTGCCTTCCCTTGCGGGGTAGGTAGAGAGGACAAAGCTCCAATAGGATTTCTCCTTAATGACCTTTCTCGCTTCCTCCACTTCTTCCACTCTTGTCACGGGGACTCTTGACTGGCCCTTCAGATAAGAAACGTATACCCACAAAGTACTTAATAATACATGCATATATGTATTTAATCTCGTTTTTAATCAAGAGCCGTTAATTCTGTGAAAGTCAGATGGGAGCAAATTTTCAAATTAATTATGTCCCGAGGGAAGGCGGGCTCTCTTGGCACCACTCTGGATTACCAGTTGGCAAGGATTTTACTATTATTTAAACCGAATATTCGAGTTATTCAGGGTGAATAAGATTTTAAATTGGTCGAGCATGTTGGTTAACAGCTGAAATCATAATACATTAGTTGTCTTATGAAGACTGTTAGAGCGCCTATCTAGTGAGCGGCGAGTCACCGCCGGCCACTTGCTAATTATGGCCAGTATCCAGTTTGATGGAGTAGTCCAGTTTTGTCCATCAAACCTCATTCATATAGTGCGTGTTTTCTTACCATAATTTACAAAAGACCTCGCACCTGCTGGGGTCAGTTCACTGTTTATGTTGCTTTATTTCCAGGAATTGATCTAAGCAGGTGACTTACATAACTTCTCGGAAAGCGCCACTTCGTGCTGGACCCATGTCTGCATGCAAGCCTTTCCAAGTTCCGGGTAAAACTCGTGATCTCAGCGAGACACTAGAAATGAAATAGCATCCGATTTCAACCGAAACTCTTACACACAGACATTATTGCTGTAAAAATACTTTCCGATGAATTGTTATACCAAGGTTTTTTGTTTATATCTTACGCTAATTGTAATAATTAAAATGAAATACAACAAAATAATTTAAATTAAATACCAAAACTAAATCTTACAAGCATATTGGAACCAACGGGTGTTTTTCTTACTGACCTGTATCGCTTCCTCCACTCATAGTTCGTCCCATGAACGACGCCGAAACTCTTGATTAGCCCTTAGTCTCCTACACGCTCGCCGGTCACGGAGACTCTTGACTTGCTCTTCAGATAAGACTCGGTCTATCTATTTCGCCATGGTAAGTATTACCATTGACACATATCTTGAATTATGCTAATAACTTGCGCGCCACAATATAATCTCGTGTGTACCCAATCAGAAGTTCTAAGGAGAGAGCTATCCCATGTTAGGAGCGCTCACAAAATTTACTGCTACGTATTGTAGACCCACGCCGCTGTGACACGGCACTGCTTGCTTTCTTTGTGTTTTATATATCGTCACGACAATGCAGACTATGTTCCATATAATCTATGTTCCGTACGGACAAGTTTCCATAGAGATCATGTTCCACACATACTACACATATTTCTAATAAACTCATACGTGTTAAGAGCACTCAAAAAACTTACTCCCATAAGAAACACGTACATATAAAATAAAAGAAATTTGCCGCGTGTTGTAGACACGGAGCTGCTTGCTCTCTTTATGTTTTATATATCTTCACGACCATACAGACCATGTTTCGTACAGAATATGTTCCCAATAAACTACATATTATATTCTTTTTAGACTGATACATGTTAGAAGCGCTCTAAAGAATTTATTCCCATAGACGACATAAACATACCTACTTATTACATATAAATTTACTGCCAAGTATTGCAGACCCACGCTACTGTGGCACAGCGCTACCTGCTCTCTTTGTATTTTATATATCTTCGCGACCACGACGAAATTCTATATGGAACACGGTCATACAAACCGTGTTCCATATAGAATGTTACAAAAAATATTGATGCTCTTTCACATTTATGTCATATATTCTAGTGTATTGTCACATGATGTTCTGTTTACCCCCATAAGTTCCAAGCGAGGGCACATATGTACACATTACTTGTGATTTCGTACCAACCTTTATAGAGTCACTACCGAGGCGGTAGAGATAGTAACAAAAATTAAAGAAAAAAATATTTTTTCTTTGACGTGTCTGGGAATATTGTTCATCAAAAAGGCGCTTCTAGCGCTGTGAATCACCAAGGTAAAGCCGCGTCCCGCTCGGTCAGCCTAAGATGGCTTTCTGTTTCTGGAATTTTTGAGCGTCTCTGTACTTCGGAAAGCGTGTTAAGTCATTGATCCCGACGATGTTATGTCCCATGTAATAGGGTTTATTGCCATATACCGAACACAATTTCAGACTCCGGACACGTATGGAATGTTAAAAAAAAACTACACTTGTCCGACCTGGGATTTGAAACCAGGATCTCAAAGCTCTCTCGGAAACTCGTGATCACAAAGCGATGCGCTTTGCCTCTAGTCCAACGAGGCAGTCACTCCATTTCATGTATATTATATTCAACAATATTAAAAATAGGGAATCTAAAAAATAAACCAGAATATAGAAATAAATCAAAAATCTACTTTAGGTTTCATTTAGATCATTTACTACTAAAAAAATGATCTTTACTTGACTGAGGATTTTAAAACTGATTCGAGTCGCAGATTCGATCCGGGGATAAATCATTGTGTGCCCCACAAGTATTTGTTTCAGCCTGGGTGTTCCATCCACGACACAGGAGTAATTCTTAGTGTGGGACTACGTTTTTTTGTTAAATGCTCCTTGGCATTCATTCGTTAACTGCTGTACTGAGTGGACGTCTTCACACTCCATATACATATCAATCAAATCAAATCAATCAATCAGCCTATCGCAGTCCACTGCTGGACATAGGCCTATCCTAACACGCGCCATTGCACACGGTCCTCCGCCTTCCGCATTCAGTCTGTCCCAGCGACCTTTTTGAGGTCGTCCGTCCATCTAGCTGGGGGCGTCCTACCTTACGCTTACCAAGTCGCGGTCTCCACTCTAGGACACGTTTGCTCCATCGGTCGTCGGTCCTTCTGCAGATGTGACCAGCCCATTGCCACTTTAGCTTACTGAGTTTGCGAGCTATGTCGGTATGTCATAAACATATAGTGACAATTAAATAACCTTTCCGTTTATGGACGTAACGGCTACATAAAGTAATATTAATCATCGTAGTTTAAACTGTACTGTACGTGTCACGGTTACATTACACCACCAAAGCCGATGACATTGTGGAGTATGCCCGTAAGAAGACCATGTACACTCTGAGGGCCGAGAAGCTGAACTCGCAAAACAATACGGCGTTTAATTTGTTTGTGGTGCGAGTTCCCACTGTCAAGCTAGAGACCTTCATGAGCGAGGAGTTCTGGCCGAAGGGCGTCGTATTCTGGAGATTTCGTGGGAGACTGTAAGACTGCACAGCGCAACATGTCGCTGGAATTACATGTTACTTAGGTAATAAGTTTAATATATTATATGTATGTAAGTCTGTAAGGTATATATTATATGGGCCTGTAAATTGTACAATTTCTGAAGCCTGATACAAATAAATATTATTATTTTTAAAAGATAATCCTGGCTTTTGGTGCTAACGGTACAGCAAAGTATTTACGTTTATTTTATTGCGAGCTCGCGTGCCGTGCGATTTTATTAGTTTTTTCTCTTAAAGTTCACGGCTTAAGCAATTTTCTGCATTCCTCGTGTCCCTAGCTGCTCGCAACGATGCTGTGGGGATTCTAGATGGCTTTCTTCTTAAATGCGTAATTGCATTTTAACTGGAGCCTGTCCTTTACAGCAGTCACAAGTAATAATATATGCAACTTGGTTTTTTTCATAGTTAACTCAAACTTCTAGTATTTTATTTCGTTACAACCCTGCAGGGGTACTTACAAATTATGAGTTTACATTTTGTTTATCTGATCTAACTACTAATCAACCACCGGGTTGGGACGTGAATTGCACTGAGAAAATCCGGCGAAGGAACTCAGCGGGCTGGTCTTTTATATTTCATTCTATTTTTTTTTATTTCTTATTAAAATTGTGCAGGTACAGTGTTTAGGCTACATTAAATAATTTACGATCTAGCGCCAATGTGATGCCTTACGACTGAGATATATGAAACTAATGGTATTATTTTTAAAGAATAAGTGTCTAAGGATTCCATATGGACCATCAATCGCTCCCGTCGTCCATAATGGAGGGAACGGAGTGATCCGTGCTAGATATCCACCGCAAGCAAACATATTAAAGTAAATATGACCAAACCATATCCCCAAAGATGGTGGTCAGAATGTGTCTACAAAGTAATTCGAAGCATTACATGGTATTAATGAATACTATAAAAAGTCAGTCGTCGTCGCCATCTTTCGGCCTTTTCCTTGCGGTGGACGTCTTTAGACTAATAAAGAATTAGTTTAAGTTTCTTTTGTATGAACTTGTTATGTGTGTGTGTGTGTGTGTGTGAAAATTCTACGCTGTTGGTCACGGGCCCTTTACAGCTTCACCGGACAAGAGGGAGAGCGTGCACCACTACGCTCGAGGCAGAAGGGCAAGGGGGCAACTAGCTCAAGGGCGCTTCAAGGAGGAACGGCCTCGGCTTGGGCATTCGCTATGGGGGAAGGGATGTCGCCGTGGTGCTCTGCGCCGGCCGGCGGGCAAGGGATTCTTCGAGCTCGCCGGCGAGGTCGGTGTCTGATCCTGTGTTCATTCTGATCCTGTGGTATCTCTATTCGAAAGAAGGGATGTAAGGGCATCGGGAGGGTCGGTGGTAGCGGCTGATAGGAGGAGAATTAGGTTTGTATTTGGCGGCCTATGATTGGATTCGTTCGCCAAATATCGGGTTGTCGCCATTTTGATAAATCGCGAACAGGTTCGAGACCGAGATCGGAATGGAGATGTATGAACTTGTGTTTAGTATACCTAGTGCGGCTACCTGTACATTCCGCAGGATACAAATCAACAGTCTGTGTATACCTAAAAATGTAACTACCCCATTCAACCACCCCTAACTATTCCTTTTACGCCACCCTCTTAAGGTACATGTCACGCCTCGTTGTTTTACTCAAGATACAGCATATAACAGCTGGGTCAGCAGGGCCTGAGCGGGCCTAGAAGCGTTTAATTCTAAATTTCCCGCGGCATGCCGCATGGAGCACGTTTGAAGCAAATAATCTCCAACCGGACTATTATTAAGTGTGCACAAAAAGATTATCTCAGGACAAGCCTGGTATTTTTAGATCACACGGACGTCAACCAAGTATGTTCTAAGATTTGGATGAGTTCAAGGTTACGTTGGTTGTGCTGCTGTTGATTATTATTGTAAGCTTATACTGTCCCACTATGAAGCAAAAGTTTCCCATCCCCGTGCCAGTTATCATAGGTGTCCAGCTCGTCTCGCCTCTTTTTGGGCTTGCTTTTTTAAAAATAGCTTGACTCTCTGAATAGCTCTTTGGGTACTTGACTTTTTGATTCATCAAATTTCGCGGGCGACACTCACCCATGGCAATAATATGTTTACAAAAGTTGTGTCTATAAACACCTTTACATCATATACCTAGACAATGCATTCATTTCCTTCTTAAATATAACTTAGCTTTATTTGGTTCTGGTTGAAATGTTAAGACAAGCTATGTATATAAAGTGATCCTATTGGTGGATTTTTCACACATCGCTCGGTACGTCTCCTCGAACATCTTCAACGGAAAGCCAATCTTAGTACAGTTAGTGAGTCAGCTGCCTTTAAAACGTTGTGCTCCAGGTACCGAGCCACTATGTAGTACCTACAAATTGTTCCACATAACATACTATACTAAGTACCCGTTAAATAGTTGGCAAAGATTAGGCAATTAAAATTCTTGCAGATGGTATACGCATTTCATGTAATTTTCTAAGACAACCATCATTATATACTAGACTAGTTTCTTCCCGTGGCTTCGTCCGCGTAGGCTTTAGACAGGAACCTAATATTTTTTCGAGATAAAAAGTATCCTATGTGTTAATCTAAGTAATAAACTACATGTGTTCCTAATTTCATCCAAATCCGTTCAGCCGTACATGTAAAAATCCAAACATCTAAACATACAAAGTTTTAAATTTATAATATTAGTAGGTGATAGACCGAATTGGCCCGAAAAATAAGAGCACAATATGGGTGTATACAACAACCTCTTACTTTGTTAAAGGAGGTCACCACAGGGCTATTTAGTGAGGTAAAACTGGGCAAGTCTCTACCCAGAGGACAAAACCCGAAGGCATAGTAAAAATCATAATAAACCATCCAATATTTTCCAACCACGACTAGCATCTGAAGATGTAAGGTAGGCAGGCCCCCCACAAGGTGGACAAACCATACAAATGTGTTTGCCGTGCAAGAATTATACAAAATATATTTTTATTTGTATTGCTTTCTTAATCAAAAAAAAAACGTAGCCCCACACCAGGGATTATTCCTATATCGTGGGTGCCTTTAGATACATGAAATTCACTTGCACAAATATCCAGCAACACTAAAATTTGTGCCGTGCGAGGATCAAACACGCAACTACCCTGCCGCAAAGCGGCGTTATCTAACGACTGGACCAAACCGTTTCTAGAAATGATTTGACTTTACCAACCATCTACTCAAAGTCACAGGTAAAAATGTGTACAATACAAATTAGGCACAATTTAATAGGTAATACAAAAATCACTTCTGCAATTTAATCTATAGCAAGGTACGCTCCCTCAAACAAAACGGAATTCCGGTGCAGACTGAGGCTAGTTTAAGAGCTGCATTCAACACACAAAGGGTTGGAAGTTAACCCCTACTGTTTGCTAAACTTACCTCGTTGGTGATAGGATGCGTAAAACACGCGAAAAACTAAAAGAATCTAAATCCATCGAGAAGTATTGAATAAGAGCATAATGCAGACAGAAAAAACTGAAACCACCATATTGCCTATTTTCCCCAAGCGAAGGTGCCAGAGGTGTATTACGAGTACGTATACCTACATTTCGTACAAAAAAAAATCCAGTATGAGTCCGGAGTCTAGAATTGTGCCCAGTATAGGGCAATTAGCTCGCCCCCTATTACATGGGACCTAATATCGTCGGCGAAACGTGTCTGTACTCAGTACACCTATGCCACCCCTGCTTGGGGAATATAGGCATGACGATGACGGTGTGTTACATTTATCAAATATAATAGGAGATAAGCATATTGCTATTATACCGGACATAATCCCAGACTCCGGACTGAAATTCTACACTTTTTCCAACTTAGGATTTAAATCTACGACCTCGTGATCGCCCAAGGTATTATAGCAGCAAACAATCAGGCATAAAATAAGTAATATTTGGTTCTATCTATTTATCTTTATCATCACACAAGCTCCCTTCGGGATAGACAGAGAGTAAAGAGTTCCAACAGGTAATTTCCTTACATAGCTCTCTGGCTTCCTCCACTATCATAGTTAGCTCGCCGGTTACGGAGACTCTTGCCTTGTCCTTCAGATGAGACTCGGTCTATTTGTTCCCGGTACCTACATCCTTCCACTTTCGCATTGTAGTTCTATTTTGTCATTATTTCTATATGCCCCACAAACGGAACATACTCTTTCTCATATTTACACTGAGGAGTTTTAATGTACGCAAGATGCCACACAGCGTAGTCACGCTCGGCGCGACGGCACACGTTATGGCCCACCGCAGTCGCGCCCGATGCGCTAACAAACGAAGCGCGCCGGGAGCGAGACACCAATACGTGTGCGAACGTAACGCTAATGGCGAGCGGCACTCGTGCTCATCTTACGAGACTTCCTGACAAATCGCGCCTTTCGGTATCGCGTCGAAATGACGCGCTCTACCCCCCACTCCATACAAGCTATTCGGCCTTTACACGAACGATATTCCTCGTTCGAGTAAGGTGCATGTGCATGTCTCGCATAGGAATAAAGGTTTCATTACCAGAAACCTTCAGGCAGCCGCCAATACCCTAGGGGATTGGTTCAGGAAGTGGCGAATTAAGGTGAACCCGGACAAGAGCGCTGCGGTGTTCTTCTCCAAAGATGCCCCTCCCTGGGGTACCCCAAAAGTATTCGTGGTCAAGTGACCATGTTCGATCTACCTATTCCCTAGGTCAAACAGGTCAAATATCTAGGGGTCACCCTAAACAATACCATGACCTTCGGACCGCGCTTCAAGCGAGTCTGTAACCGAGCCTTTGTGCTCGGTCGTCTTTGCCCGATGATTTGCAAGCGGAGTGAAATGTCTCTTAGGAATACGGTGACACTTAACAAAACTTGCATCGATCTCGCCGGCGAGGTCGAAGAATCCCTTGCCCGCCGGCCGGTGCAGAGCACCACGGCGAGACACCTAGTATACGCCCTTTCTCATAGCGACTGCCCAAGCCGAGGCCGTTCCTCCTTGAGGCGCCCTTGAGCTAGTTGCCCCCTTGCCATTCTGACTCGAGCGTAGTGGTTGCACGCTCGCCCTCTTATCTGGTGAAGCTGTAAAGCTCCCGCGGCCAACAGCGTAAATCATTCACACACAAACACATGGGCGGCATCGCATTGCGCCTGCAGTGTGACGTGCGTGCCGCGCTGCCGATCGCCGGCTGAGCGGCAACCGAACGCCTCCGTCGAGCTCGGTCGGCGGTCGGCAGCTCGGAGCACACGTCAGACTGCGGGAGCGACGTCGCGCCGGCCGGGCCCACGCCCGACACTAGCGACCCGCTCGCACGCGTATTGGCGTCTCGCTTCCCCCGTACTTTGTTTGTAATTGCGTAGAACGCGACGGCGGCGAAGCGTGTCGTTTGCCGTCGCGCCGAGCAGTACTGCGCTGTGTGGTGTCTCCCGTACATTTCAGTACATTACAACTCCCCAAGTCGCGCCACCGTCGCGCTCCCGGCGCGCTGCGTGGGCTATGTAGCGAAACCTTTAATCTCTGAATTATGAAAATTGATTACGAACATTATGAAGCCAATAATTATTTATCATAAACCTAACTGAACGTTTATAAATAGTTATAAGCTGCGTAAATCCAGTTGAACTATACCCGATGATGCCTTATTATAAAGGGCTTTGGGAGCTTAAAGCGATTATTATACAACTTCTCAACGTATTTATTCTCTGTAAATTAATGAAGGCTGTGTTTGTATTTCTAGCTTGTGAACAAAAGCGCCTTCACCTATATCCCCCAAGGGTGGGTGGCAGAGGTGTACTATGAACGCCTTTTTGCCGACGATGTTAGTTCCCATGTAAAGGGGGTGAGCCTATTCCTTTTTTAATTGTTCCGGGCACTGTGCGCGACTCCTAACTGATATGTACAGGAAATGTTTCTATTAAAAAATATTTTTTTGTCCAATCTAGGATTTAAATCGAGTACCTCGTGATCGCTAGGCGCGTCATTCATCACTAGACCATGGAGGCAGTCAATAAGTGTTAAAATAAATAATTAGCCCCATTAAGAAACTTTTCCATCGTTGGGCACGGGCTTCCTCTCAAACTGAGAGGATTTTAGGCTAGGTTCACCACGCTGGCCCAGTGAGGGTTGGCGAACTTCATACACCTTCGAGAAGCTCTTAGTTCTTCTAACTCACGATGTTTTCTTTCACCATTAAAGCAAGTGATAACAAATTTTTAATACGCACATGCTTTCTTAAAGACAGAGGTCCGTGCCTGGGTATGAACCTGAGACCTCTGACTTTGCAGTCCAGCGGTCTAACTACTAGGCTATCACTGCTATTCAATAAGTAGGTATTGCATCCTAAAAATTATCATAGACTTGCATCTTAAAAATGACAGGTGCAAATTAAAATGTAATGTTCTTCTGTCGTGTTAAAAATACCTTGACAACTGCCTATCATTCAATACCGCAATGTGTCTGCTATAACTAGTCAATTATCCAGTCTCATTTTAAAAATGAGAATAATTTCAAGCCAAGAGTATCTGTAAAGGTACGGCCAAACCAACGAGTCTAGTTGCGTCCGCGGTAGCGATCAGCTCCTGCAGTGATATTTGTATGGAAATGTTCACACCAACGCGTCCTGCGTCTCGCGCGCGCTATCTGGGCGGCGTTTGCACGCGAAATTATAGGGAGATACTGATCGCCGCCAGGGAAGTCACCGTGGAAGCAGGCTGAACGCGTTGGTATGGCCGTACCTTAACTGGCGAACGTGTATAAGACAAACTATAGGAGTGGAGGTGAAAGAGGTCTATAAGAAAAGCGACGGACGATTTGGCGCAATCGTTAAAAGCTTAAGTCGCTACACCCACTGGGTCGATTACCACGCGGGACAAATTTTTGTGTGACCCTCTATTATTTGTTGCGGTCGGGGTTTTTGTGTATTTTCATGTTTGTAAATGCACCCACGACACAGGAATAAGTACTAGTGAGGCGCTACGTTTTTTAAAAGAACAAAAGAACAAACGGCCTGTTGGAACTCTGTACACTGCCTACGCCGATAAGGATCTATTGGAACTAGTGGTCGCCCATAGGTCGATATTCGACCTACTCTTTCATCGCTTGCTGGTTATGTTTGACATTCAGTAAGACTATAGAAAAATAATATTAAAGACAAACATCAAGTTGACGTGTATTGTGTCAAATACATGGTAGTGTGTGTAATGTTTTTTTCATTGATTTATTGTATGTTTTATGCATAATTTTAAAAAAATATTAGGATTCTGCACTCCTTCTCTATAAAAACTATAAGTGTGGGAAATTTTATACTCCTCCGTCCGCGCAATTTTCGTAAAAAGGTGTACAAAGTTTTTGCTTCACGTTTTAATATATAGAAGATGTGAAAAGTATTACTATCTATCTATCTATATCATCACGCCAGATCCCTTGCGGGGTAGGCAGAGAATACAGAGTTCCAACAGCGCATTATATCATTTTTTTCTTTTTTTTAATTTTGATTCTTTTTACTTGTTCTGTTTATTTTTTTGTGTACCTCAATAGTTTTAGATTTTATACTCTTTGTCATGTTGATTACATGTGTTACTGATTTCTCTCTTTTATGTTTAGTTATGTGGGCACGAAATAAATATTTATTCTTTCTTTCTTTCTTTCAACAGGTTCTTTCCTTACATACTTCTCTGGCTTTTTCCACTCTCATAGTTTACTAGATTACCAAGTATTACTAGATCTGATAATCTCATATTCATCAGTCAGTATACAAAGGCGCTAATCTTACAGAACAAACAAAATGTTTTATAGTTCATTCCAATATGAAACTATTCTTCGATCTTACATTAAAAAAAAACTAAACTTGCCGAACGACTCTGCGACGCGGTGTCGGCTAGAGGGCCGGCTGTGCTTGAATTTAGCTGATTCAAATGTTCCAAATGACACATATTGGGATTCGCATCTATGCAATGTTTCAAATGCAAATGATCAAATCTGAACAAGGAGACACTTTTGCCATGTCCAGCTGCCATCAAACAGGCTAAATGCCGATAAGCCTGGAGAACGCTTGTGCAAAACCGTTAACGACCCTGAGTCATGAGGAACAGATAAAGGAGAAGAATGTTAAAAATTCGAGAGATATCTTAAACGAGGATCATGTAGTGCTATGCGACCGCCGTGTTATTAGTGATAACCAACGTTAAGCATATCATCACGCCAGATCCCTTGCGGGGTAGGCATAGACTACAGAGTTCCAACAGGTTCTTTCCTTACATACCTCACTGGCTTCCTCCACTCTCATAGTTTGTCTCATACACGCTCGCCGGCTACAGAGACTCTAGACTTGTCCATCAGATAAGACTCAGTCTATGTTGGGTTGAGTATGAAGAACAAAATATATTAAAATTACATTAGTGTGCCGCTTTCACAAAGTTCTTAATTCTAATTAATTTTTAGATTGTCAGTGACGAAATTAAGACAACCCATTGTTGTAGGTAGGGTAGTGAATTGGTAGCTAATCAACCACTCCCTTGATAAATATAATATCACCCTATGCTGCCCACTGCTGGACAAAGGCATTCTCTCACAAATCAAGGTGAGAGAGATTAGGTCATACTTCACCACGTGGACCCAGTGCGGATTGGCGGGGGCAGGTTTGTGGTCACCAGCTGTTGGAACTTATCAAGCCGCCTTTTAAGGCTTCCAACTCGGCTTAACGACTACCACATTAAGTGGTAGCCGGGACCACCAGCTTCACGTGTCTTCCGAAGCACGGAGACGCTCGAATATGAATATGCCACAAACGGTCACCCATCTCGGGCCGACCGATTCGAACGCTGCTTAACCTTGGTAATCGGTAAGAACACCGCGGTCGCACAGCGCTACGAGCGCCTTTATAAATAACCTGTGATTTAATTGCAACTTAATGTATATACACTACGAGGCACGGACGGAGCACATAGGTCCCTCAGACCCTACGCCTCTCCAGGAGTGCAGCTACGGAAGGAGAGAGGAGACAAGGAGATCACGCGTGGCATGTGGAATCCTTCTCCATCAGATTGTTACGTCGGGTTACAAAATAAAAGTAAATACCGGTTAAACTGCGGTAAGCAGAATGGATATTGTGGCGATGTCAACGGGCTAGCAGTACAGCTAAGCTAATATCGGTGGCCATTGGTGGGAAGCCGCATCGTAAGCACGTGTCATATGGACGTGGAGGTTAGTGTATTCCCCCACGGGAAAACCCGCAATGACAGAAAAAAACAGCGTCTTACAAATGGTACTTTGGGAAAGCGTGTAATTAAACGCGAATGGCTTGAACACTGGAAATATGCGAAAAGCGCAGGTGACAGTGGGAGTTAGGAAAAACAATTCATTATTGCCGCGAATTGCAAGAGAATTAACAATAGCTCACCTTTTTATAGTACACCGCCCACCGGTCTTGTAGTAACTTGGAAAGACTCGAAAAACACATTTCTGGACAATTCACGTTTGAATGAACCCCTTCCATAATAGCTCGGTCATTGAATCATAAGCAAATTCGACTTAGATGATGTTTAGTTTCACACGACCGGTTGTTTACATGCATTTACATATTTACTCAAAAAGTTTTTCTTTTTTATTATTTAAAAAAAAATACGTAGCCCCACACTAGATTTATTTCTGTGTCGTGGGTGCGTTCACAAACATGAAAATTCACATACACAAATACCCAGACCGGAATAAATAATTGTGGATCACACAAAAATTTGTCCCGTGCGGGTTCGATTCGAACCCGCGACTATTAGACACAGTGGGCTCTTAACCACTGCGCTAAATCGCCCGGTTAATTATATTTACCTTACTTTTTTATCTGCCATACCCATACCTAAAATTTACTTTTTACCTGCCAATTTAGAATTATTTTGGATTATTAAAATATATCATTGAAGATACGATATGTGTGTGTGTGTGTGTGTGTGTTTGAGTAATATATGCTGTTGACCGTGAGACCTTTACAGCTTCAACGGGCTTAAGCTGCGAGCGTGCAACCACTACGCTCGAGCCAGAAGGGCAAGGGGCGACATACCCGAGGGCTCCTCAAGGAGGAATTAACGTGTTGCTATATTTGTCAAATCGAATAGACACTAGTTGGCAGTGATAACAGAACTCTCAACTCAAATATCATGATTAGTTTACGTCAAAACATCGCAAACTGTAAAACTTATATTTAGTGTGTAATTATACGATTAGAAAAGAAATAATGGAATGAAATGAAAACTAAGATTTGTATTTTCAATGTAGCTACGCTACAAAATGCAATCTACCGTAATATAATTTAACTTACAAATAACATTCACATGGACGAACCGTTTAGTTTTTAGAATTTTCCGCCAGATGGCAGATACAAATGTGGGTGGGGCGTAGCGTCCCTCTCGCCCTGAGCCACCCCGCGCAGTGCCACTCTCAATTGTATAGGAAAAATTTATGACGCCATCTCCTCTTATGGATATTATTGGCTGGTTTATTATTTTAAAATAACCTTACACCCTATCTCGAGCAAACAACGTTTTCAATTAATTTCAAGGAATTTCTTAATACCTTAATAATTTATTGGATCGTATCTCTGATACAAATAATATAACCCTTGATAAGCATGGTTGTAGTACCTAGTATGGTATGTTGGGTATTTTTAACCGACTTCAAAAAGGAGAAGCTTCTATGTTCGGTTGTATGTATGCTTTTTTTTATACCTAACCCGTTGCTGCACCCTTTAAAGCTGTGCACACATAGGGCGCTCGTATCGCTTTCGGTGTTCTTACCGATCACCAAGGTTAAGCAGCGTTCGGCTCGGTCGGTCTGAGATGGGTGACCGTTTGTGGCATTTTCATATTCGAGCATCCCGTGCTTTGGAAGGCACGCTAAGCCATTGGTTCCAGATACCACTTAATGTGGCAGTCGTTAAGCCAAGTTGGAAACCTTATACGCGGCTTCATAATTTCCAGGACAGGTAGTCACAAATCTTTTTTTTACGTGGAGAAATCCTCATGGACTTCCGCCAGCCTCGGGGGAAGCTGGCAGGGCATCTCAGACTCTTATCGACTAAAACCCGTGGTCGGCACTGGCACGTGTCAGAGGGGCTTCGGGATCTCCAAGTGGAACGCACCGGTGCCCCGTTGAGCCGCGAGCCCGCCTCGGGAGGGGAAATTTGTAACTTGTTTCACCCCCTACAAAGGTGGCCACAAACCTGCCTTAACCACCGTGTACGCGTGGTGCAGTATGATCTAATCTTTCTCACCTTGATTTGTGAGAGAAGGTCTTTGCCCAGCAGTGGGAAAGGTATTATTATGAATAGGCTTTTCTTTAATCTACTTGATTTTAATGTTTCAAACAACAATATATCTATGACATCTTTATAATGTAAATATTTGTTTACATAAGACATTAAATACATTACAGGCATACATTAAATTTACATAAGACTATGATTAAAATTCTAACTACCCTTATAGTCGCAAAACATGAATATATGTAAAAAACACTATCACGCCATTATTTCCTAATCGGTGGTGGCAGAGGCGTACTGTGTATCATGCAGGAGGCATTATTGTAGTCACGGGTTCAATTTCCACACGGGACAATGCTTTTGGACCCGGTTTCGGTCTAAATATTTCTGTATGTGAATTCAGTTCGTAAGCGCACCCACGGCACCGGAATACTTGCTAATGTGGGATTGATTCGAAGTATGCTTTCGATGTATAGTGTATTCTAAGCTTTAACTTTTATTTCCAAATACTCGAAGGCAATCTGGAGAGATGATTATTCATATTACACGAAAGTGCTTTGAATTATCGTATCAAGTACCAGCTTCCTACTAATAGAAGATTATTAGGTTGTGGTCTAAGTTACAGAAGATAAGCTGTTGTTGGTTATTCCGGTCGGATCCCCCAGTTTTGATCCCCTAGGGGATCAGTTTTATTTTAAATTACTTTGTATTCCGATCTGATATACCTGGTTATGTCGAACTAAAGATGTATTCATGAACACTCTCATTGAACACAAATTATGAATCTTAACGCACCTTCATTCTATCCCTTTCTTAATACCTTAAAATAAAAATCGCATCGATCGCGCGTTCTCACCACGTCTCCGCTACAAAACTAAAGAAAAAAAAATTGTAAATCGCGATCGCATAATATTAGCCCTGTTAAGTAACTGTCCCACCGTTGGGCACGGGCCTTTTCTCAAACTGAGAGGGTTTAGGCCATAGTCCACCACGTTGGCCCAGTGCGGGTTGGCGAACTTCCCACACCTCCGAGAAACTCTTAAGCATGCAGGTTTCCTCACGATGTTTTCCTTCACCGTTAAAGCAAGTGAATGGTTAATTTTTATTCGCACATGCTTTCGAAAAGACAGAGGTGCGTGCCTGGGTTTGTACCCAAGACCTCCGGCTGTGAAACGGTCTAACCACTAGGCTATCACTGCTATCGCATAATTTTTTTATAAAATGATGGACACTTGAATAATGACGCTATTTAGTAAACATAAAAAAGTAAAGTGCTGAACAAACAAGCTACAGGTGGAGGAGGACTTCGAACCAGCGCGACCTGCCATCAGTTATTTCCTCTCCACCACCTTTTGTGAATATTAGGGGATCCGATCAGAAATGCAAAATATTTAGTAGATCAGAAAGGATTTAAATAATAACAATTAACAACAGGGGATTGGTTTTGGAGATCGGACCGTAATAACTTGCTGTTGTAGAATCTATTCAGTAATCATACTCGTGAACGGGTGCTGCTTGTGGGGACTGATCCATCCTTTAGACACTTACTCTTTAGAAATAACATCATTATTCTCATGTCTCGAGCGTAAGGCATAACATTGGAGCTCGATCTTAACTATTTAATTGTAAAATAAAAATTGTATGCACACAATTTGATAAAAAAAAGCGTCAGAAAATTAAATTAAAAAAAGAAGCCCGCTGTGTTTCTAATCGGATCTTCTCAGTGGAGGCCGCATTCCGATCCTTCCGGTGGTAGCTTAGTGGTTAGATTAGAAAAAAAAATGTAAACTGGCAATTTGTAAGTATCCTACTAATATTATAAATGTGAAAGTTTGTATGCAATCACGCAAAAACGGGAGAACGGATTTGGATAAAATTTGTCATACAAAGAATTTATTACCTGGATCTCGGAAAAATGTAAGGTTCCTACCTAAAGTCAACGCAGACGATGTCGTGGGCAGAATCTAGTACAAAATAAATTATTTGAGTTGGAGTTTATCATCATTATCAGACGAAAGTCGTCCACTGCAGGACAAATGGGAGGCATTTGTTGACGTTGTGGACGTTTTTCTAGTATCGCCACTACGACCGACTTCCTGTAGTACGTTCCGCATTTACCTACGACTTTCACTACGAGATCCGCAGGAGAACCAAAGTCACTGATGTAGCTCTCAGAGATAGCAGATTTAAGTGGCCAATTAAGTAGATGGGGCGCATTGCTTCTAGAACTGACTGCTGTTGGGGCAAAAAGGTTTTTGAGTAGCCATCTCGTAGTGGTCATATAAAAGGCGAGTGAATGTGCTAAAGCTCACTACCCTAAGAGACCGCAGCAACCGTGGAGACCTAATAGAGACATACAAAATACAAAATAGACATTATGACCTACAGGATTTTCATAATTTATATAAACGCGATTACAATTCCCGCCTAAGAGGCCAACATCTGAAATCTATGCACTAGCTTTTCACGTCATAAACATAAAAATTCCTTGACCAACAGAGTGGTAAGAGCGTGGAAAAAACTACCAGATGACGTAATTTCTGAATGTCAACCAATTCAAGCCGCGTGGTTCCCGGCTTAGCCGCGTGGTTCCCGGCTTAGAATAGGACCAACCCATCTCATCCCATCGGGTGTCGTACAAGGCGACTAAGGAAAAACTAGGGAATGGGCAGCAGCGTTCCTTTAACACTTCGACGACCAATAACTGCGCTCGCCAACCCGCCTGCCAAGCGTGGCGAGTATGGCAAACACCCCCAATTATGGAAGAAAGTAGAAAAACCAGGCCCCTAGTCCCCGGCGGTCCTGTTCGTCCTGGCCACGGTAGCAGCCATGGTAACGACAGGACAAGGGGTGCTAAGAATCTCCGGCAGAGATTCGGCTACCACCAAAACCGAAAATTGGCCCTGGTGACATACAACGCACGCACATTGAGGACAGATGAGAAGCTAGTTGAGCTGGAAGAAGAGTTAAACAAGTTGCGGTGGAGTATTGTTGGTTTATCGGAGGTCCGAAGAGAGGGCGAGGACACGATAACCTTAAAATCCGACAACTTGTTTTACTACCGGGAGGGCGAACAGCAGTCCCAAGGTGGTGTCGGATTTATCGTCCACAAGTCACTCATAAACAACGTTGTGTCCATCACTAGTGTGTCGAGCAGGGTAGCGTACCTGATACTCAGAATATCCAAAAGATATTCGCTGAAGGTCATACAGGTCTACGCACCGACCTCGGCATACTCAGATGATGACGTCGAAGTTATGTATGAGGACATTAGTAGAGCCATACATACTTCCAAAACACACTTTACAGTGGTTATGGGTGACTTCAATGCGCGGCTGGGCAAACGGGGCGATGATGAGTTGAGAGTGGGGCAATTTGGATATGGGCAGCGCAACCCCAGGGGTCAGAGGCTGGCCGAATTTCTGGAGAAAGAGGGACTCTTTATGATGAACTCTTTCTTCCAGAAGCCGCCTCATAGGAAATGGACCTGGATGAGCCCTGATGGTTCCACAAAAAATGAGATAGACTTCATCATGAGCACCAAGCGACAAATATTTAATGATGTCTCCGTGATTCATAGGGTAAAAACCGGCAGTGATCACCGAATGGTCAGAGGCACATTAAATATTAATGTCAAAATGGAAAGATCGCGTCTGATGAAGTCTACGCTCCGACCTACTCATGCATATATCCAAAACCCCGAGAACTTTCAACTCGAATTGTCAAACCGCTTCGAATTGCTAGACAGCAGCGCATCAGTGGACGAAATCAACAACAGGCTGGTAGAGACTGTTCATACGGTCGGGTCCAAGTATTTTAAGACCCACCGTAAAAATAGGCCTCAAAAACTATCTGACTACACCCGAAACCTCATGGCTGAGCGACGTTCCATGACGCTCCAAACCTCCGATGATGCTAAGTCCTATAGGCAGCTTAATGGACAGATATTGAAGTCCTTGCGACACGACTTACGGTCCTTCAATGCAAGGCGTATTGAGGAGACCATAGAGCAGAACAAGGGCTCTAAAGTGTTCGCAAGAGACGCGTCTATTGGGCAGAGCCAGTTGACGAAGCTGAAGACGGAGGACGGAAACGTAACGTCAAATAGGTCAGAGGTGCTCAGGGAGATAGAGAGGTTCTATGGACAGTTATATACCTCAGTAGCTAAACCTGTTGTTGACTTGGTAAAAGACCCAAGAGCCAAGCTAACCCGACACTGCACTGAAGATATCCCGGACATCAGCCTGTGCGAGATTAGGATGGCTCTCAAACAACTAAAAAACAACAAAGCGCCGGGTGAAGACGGAATTACTGCAGAACTTCTGAAGGCGGGCGGATCGCCGGTACTTAAAGTCCTTCAGAGGCTATTTAAGTCCGTCTTGCTTGAAGGGAAAACGCCGGAAGCATGCAACAGGGGTGTGGTGGTGCTGTTTTTCAAGAAAGGTGATAACACCTTATTGAAGAACTATAGGCCCATCACACTGCTGAGCCATGTTTATAAGTTGTTTTCGAGAGTCATTACGAATCGTCTCGAACGAAGGCTTGATGACTTCCAGCCTCCCGAACAAGCCGGTTTCCGGAAAGGTTTTAGTACCATAGACCACATACATACGCTGCGGCAGGTTATACAGAAGACTGAGGAGTATAATCGGCCACTATGCTTGGCGTTTGTGGACTATGAGAAAGCCTTTGATTCGATCGAGACTTGGGCGGTTCTTAGATCTCTCCAGCGATGCCGCATTGACTATAGGTACATCGAAGTGTTGAAGTGCTTGTATAATAACGCCACCATGTCAGTCCGAGTACAGGGGCAGTGCACGAAGGTGATCCCCATAAAAAGAGGAGTAAGACAGGGAGACGTCATTTCTCCGAAACTGTTTACGGCCACCTTAGAGGACGCCTTCAAGCTCTTGGAATGGCAAGGACTTGGCATCAACATCAATGGCGAATACATCACTCACCTTCGATTTGCCGACGACATTGTGGTCATGGCGGAGTCGCTGGAAGATCTAGGACGAATGCTCGGTGACCTCAACAGAGTATCCCAACAAGTGGGTCTTAAAATGAATATGGACAAAACAAAAATAATGTCTAACGTCCATGTCGTACCCACCGCACTCACCGTTGGGAACTCTACTCTTGAAGTTGTCGACGAATACATTTACCTGGGACAGGCAGTCCGGTTAGGTAGGTCCAACTTTGAGAGAGAGGTCAATCGACGAATCCAACTCGGCTGGGCAGCGTTCGGGAAACTGCGCAACATCTTCTCATCCAAAATACCTCAGTGCCTAAAGACTAAAGTGTTTAGTCAATGTGTGTTACCAGTGATGACATATGGATCAGAGACGTGGTCTCTTACAATAGGTCTCATAAAAAAGCTCAAGGTTGCTCAGCGAGCTATGGAAAGAGCTATGCTCGGCGTTTCTCTACGTGATCGAATCAGGAATGAGGAGATTCGTAGAAGAACCAAGGTCACCGACATAGCCCTCAGGATTAGCATGCTGAAGTGGCAATGGGCTGGCCACATAGCGCGAAGATCGGACGGGCGTTGGGGCAGAAAGATTCTAGAGTGGAGACCACGTATTGGCAAGCGCAGCGTAGGACGACCGCCTGCCAGATGGACCGACGATCTTGTGAAAATCGCAGGAAATCGTTGGATGCAGGTGGCATCGGACCGGTTACGCTGGAAAGCGATTGGGGAGGCCTATGTTCAGCAGTGGACAAGTATAGGCTGAAATGATGATGATGATGATGAACCAATTCAAGAACCGACTCGACAAATATCTTCCTAACAAGCATAGATATTCCAAGTTGAGAAAAGCAGGATACAGGCATCTACCAGGTGTTTCAACTGCTTGCCTGATTACCTATGATAATAATAATCTATAATAGATTTATAAAAATTTTGGCCTTAGAGCTTCGATAGGTAGTCAAATAATTTATATTATAGTTAATAGGACTCCTTCATTGCTCAAGTGGCTTGTAATGTGACTGACAATCAAGAGGTCTTGGATTCGAATCCTATTTCACAGCGAGGTTTTTCTGTCGAAAAATTCGGAATTGTGCCCTGTATAATAGGTATAGGCTGGCTTTCTATTGAATTGAGACCTAACATCGTTAGTGATATCTAGGTAGACATAGCACACCTCTCCTATCCCCCAATGAAATATATAATAATAATAAGTAATTTAATCCAAGCAACTGAAAATTTACAAAAATTATTGTGTTAAACTTACGGGCCCATAGAATATATACCTTACAGACTAACATACATTTAATATATAAACAAAACTTATAAACATGTGTTGCCGGCGACATGTTGCGCTGTATAGGGCTGTCTCTCAGTCTCCCACGGAATCCTTTAAAAACGACACCCCTCGGCCAGTAGTCCTCGCTCATGAAGGTCTCCAACTTGGCAGTGGGAACTCGCACAACAAAGGAATTAAAAGCCGCATTGTGTTGCGAATTCAGCTTCTCGACCCTCAGAGTATACAAGGACTTCTTGCGGGCGTACTCCACAATGTCATCGGCTTTGGTGGTTTAGTGTAGCCGTGACAAGCAGGAGTGTGACATCGTCGACCGGTGCAGACCCACACCGGTTTCTTCGAGGAGGCTCCTTCTTCTTTTTTTTCACCTTGATGAAGTCATCCTCATCAACTTGACCCTTCGTGGTGGTCCGAGGCACCTGCGTAATCACGACGAGCAGAAGCCGTGTTTATAGTATATAGGTGCAGTTGTTTTACAAAAACAAGACAGTCTAGTCTGGGAGACTTCCGTCCATCAGATAAGACACGACAAGAATTCTACACCAATGAAAAATACACACAACAGTAAATTAAAAATAAACGTAGCCCCACACTATTATTTATTCCTGTGTTATGAACGTTACAAACATTAAATTTACATGACCAAACACCTAGACCGTAACAAATATTTACACAAAGATCCATCCCGTGAAGGAACCAAAAGGCCAAAGGTAACTATTCAATAGAAGAGGTGTTTTAACTAACCACTGAACCAAGCAATTTTAAAATAGTGGCTTTTTGCATGGTTACATCTATCTATATCATCACGCCAGCTCCCTCGCGGGGTAGGCAGAGTTTAGAGTTCCAACAGGTTCTTTCCTTACATACCTCTCTGGCTTCCTCCACTCTCATAGTTCGTCTCATACACACTCGCCGGTTACGGAGACTCTTGACTTGCCCTTCAGATAAGACACGGTCTATTTATAGGATATAAATAAATAAACTTTATTACTATAATCGCTTATCGCTCGTAAATTGGACTGCGTCGATCATATTTTGCGTAACGAAGCAGACAATTTGCATATTATGCATACGCTTACCAATCTATACGGCAATGGCATTTAATGAGGTGTACCTGAAATTCATTAGATGTTATTTTGTGACAAATAATTTTGTGTACACAGCTATTTATTATTTGGAAAACAAATAGTCGTTAACATTCTGAGTACGTCACGACGTCGATAGTAGAACAAGGACTTCGTCCCAAGCTCGCCACAACCACCGGCTTTGTACCTGACCAGATCATCGAGTTATCTTGTAAGGACCTGCCATGCCAAGCGACCCAGTCGTGTTCCAGCATTTTGCCTGGAGTTACCATACGTAGGCAGGTTTAGCCCAATCATACCGGTTTGGAACTCGGTCTAACTCGGCAGTTAGACCGAGTTCCAAACCGGTACCATCTACAACCGAGGACGGCTCCTCGTCCTATAAGAGTGAAAGATAGCATCGGTATAAAGATGAGCAAGGGTAAGTTCCGTTGGTTTGGGGATAATGAAAGAATGTCGGAAGACAGAATGATAAAAGAGATCGGAAGACACAATGCTAAAGTGGAAGGATGTGTGTACCGGGAAAGACCTAGACTATCTTACTATGACCATTTAGACGGTGTCTTATCTGAAGGGTAAGGCAAGAGTCTCCGTATCCGGCGAGCGTGTATGAGACGAACTATAAAAGTGGAGGAAGTTAAAGGTCTGTCAGGAAAGAACCTGTTGAAACTCTGTACTCTCTGCCTACCCCGCAAGGGACCTGGCGTAATGATATAGATATATTATCAGAGAATACAAACTTCCAACAGGATCGGTTACGGTTATCTATATATATTATCAGGCCAGATCTCTTTCGAGGTTGGCAGAGTATACAAAGTTGTAACAGGTTCTTTCCTTAATTAGCATATTCAAGCTACTTTGTGCTGTTCTCATCCAGCGTTTACCTATGACCTTCTCCAGGTCGTTGGGACGATCTTTAAGGAGTCTGTTGTCCCGCAGTAGACGGCTATCGGCTGATGATGACGGTGATAATGATGATATCACTGAGTCAGTGAGTTACATTAGGAGAGATGGGGTCAAAAGGAATAGGTACCTCAGTAGACGCTCGTAGCGCTGTGGGACAGTTTTATATTCGAGCAACTCCTTGCTTCGAAAGGCACGTTAATCCCTTGGTCCCGGTTACCATTTAATGTGGTTAAGTCAAGTTGGAAGCCTTATTGGCGGCTTGATAAGTTCCAACAGCAGTGCGTGTGCGTGTGCGTGTGCATTTGTGTGTGTGTGTGTGTGAATGATCTACGCTGTTGGCTGTGGGGCCTTTACAGTTTCACCGGACAAGAGGGCGAGCGTGCAACCACTAAGTACGAGCCAGCCGCGTGGCGGATTAATTAATATCTCTCACATCGATGTTTGAAAGAAGGCCGCTGCATAGCAGTAGGACATTATGGGCTGATATTATTATATTAGGTATGCTAAATGCATACATGATATAATAATATAATAAATTAAATACAACTTCTTATAAAATATATATAAAAATACAAATTTTGTTAAATATATTGTAAAAACAAAAAAACACCGTCACGCCTATATTCCCCAGAGGGGGTGGGAGAGGTGCACTGAGTACACCCACGTTTCGCCGACGATGTCAGGTCCCATGTAATAGGGGGCGAGCCTATTGCCATATACCGGGCACAATTCCAGACTCCGGACTCATACTGGGAATTTTTCGTTAGAAAAACTACACTTGTCCGACCTAGGATTTGGACCCCGGACCTCGTGATCACAAAGCGATGCGCTTTGCCACCAGACCAACGAGGCAGGCAAATATATTGTATAAAAAAATATGCTTAACCGATAGCGAGGTCTACGACCCAAACACCGGTAGTCAGGGCTCCAAAAAGAAGAACCTCCTCACAATGCGCGCCGTGTTCAAGACTACCGCCTTCTGAATCAGGCCCCATTATTATTATATTTATTACTAGCCGTAACCCGCGGCTTCGCACGCGTTTCTTTTGTAAATTGACATAGGTATTTAGGACTTTTTGGATAGCATTATTTGAAGACTGAAGAGACACCTCTATATTTAGTTTCTTTTAAATCCGTTTAGCCGTGTTAATATGGAGATAGAAAAACAACTATCCCCCAGGAACCCTGCATTTTCCGAGCTAAAAAGTAGATTTAACAATCTCTGAAATTTGCTTCATTCTTCAGTGATCGTCTATTTAAAATCGATTTTGCCGTTCTGGATATTAACACGGAAAAACGATTTTTTTTTTATTGAGCCCGTATGCGCTTAAAATTTTTTCTTTATGAAATAAAACTATTTTTTCGGATTTTATCGCGGCTTATTATTTTTATTTTTCAAAATAAACCGCGATAAAATCCGAAAAAATAGTTTTATTTCATATGTAATATTTGCGTAAATCTAAGAACTCAGTATTTTTTCTTTATTTTAAACTCACAAATTCCAAATCATTAACCCTGTGAGTCGTGCGGGAATCGTATCTGCGACTATCTGACAAAGTAAATTTTCGTAAAGTCTACGTAAAGTCTACGTTTTATCGCTTAAACCGAGTCGTCTTTGTTTTTATAAAGTCAGTTTAAAAAGGAGTAAATTTTCGTTGTACAACAATTTCAACAGGTCGTCAGGCTTCCAGTCACCTGTGAAGAGGTAGAGGGAAATCGAAAGATTACCAGGCTTTTCTTTAGCCAAAATATGATTAATATCTTTTAGCCTTCATGCAGGCGTGTAAAAACCCATCAAATCCATGTTGGTGTGATTTTATATACCATTCAGACGGATCATATCGGATCATATGATCTCGTGTTTAAGCAAAGTTACCTATTTCATATTATTATTTCACGACTTAAATACTTTAATACCTATACATATCTATGGAACTATATCATAACGTCAGATCCCTTGCGACAGTAGGCAGATAGTACAGAGTTTCAACAGGGTCTTTCCTTACACATCTTTCTGTCTTCCTCCACTCTCATAGTTCGTCTTATGCGCGCTCGCCGGATACGGAGACTCTTGACTTGCCCTTCGGATAAGATACGGTCTATTTGGTCATGGTAAGATAGTCTAGGTCTTCTCCGATATCTACACTTTTCCATTTTCACAATGTATATCTATGTAGTTCCTTTCATATAAGTTTCTTTATAATCCGTTCAGCTGTTTTAGTATAAAGAAATAGTTGATATTCCGCAGAAGTCATGCTATTGTATATATTGCTATGCTATATAATTTGCGAGACAAAAAGTGTTATGTTTTATTTTACGACCTTCATAAATAATAATAATAATATCAGCCTATACTGCCCACTGCTGGGCAAAGGCCTTCTCTCACAAATCGAGGTGAGAGAGATTAGGTCATACTCACCACGCGGACCCAGTGCGGATTGGTGGAGGCACCTGCTGTTGAAGCTTATCAAGCCGCCTTTAAAGCTTCCAACTCGGCTTGTTAAGTATGTAGGAAAGTTTCGTCAGTTCATTTTTTGTTAGTCTTCTCGTAAGATTTTAATCGTCGTTAAAGTTTCGTATTCTGCCCATTGATCGTTAGAGTTCTCTCTGGAAGAAACAATCGTGAATGTATCATCGGTTCATGCACGAAATCATGTTTGAACGTTTAAATCAAACGTGTATGAACAATTTCCAGTGAGTGCTTTTAACTGCTGAAAAGTTTTTCGTGAAGAGACGAACCTGAGTCCAATATAAATTCATAGAGGAATTCAGGTGTAGGCAAAATCACATAGTTTACGTCGTAACATTGCAGTTCGGGACAAACAGTAATAAAGTTTTGTGGTTTATCCCGCGACAATCTTTTTTTTCTTTCCTCAGAAACTGTTAGATTTTTCGACAATATGAGTATACAGAGTTATGATCCGTAGTACAGGCTACAACTATCCAAAATTTCATTGAAATCCATCAAACAGGTTGGAGTAAAGTTTCTTTTTATAAATTGAATGTTTCAAATTTTTTTTTTTTTTTTTTTTTTTTTTTTTTTTTTTTTTTTTTTTTTTTTTTTTTTAAACGTAGCCCCACACTGGGATTTATTCCTGTGTCGTGGGTGCGTTTACAAACATGAAAATTCACAAACAAATACCCAGACCGGAACAAATAATTGTGGATCACACAAAGATTTGTCCCGTGCGGGAATCAAACCCGCGACTATTCGACACAGTGGGCGGAGCAGCTCAAGCTCTTAACCACTGCGCTAAATCGTCCGTCAATTTTTAAAAAAAAAGCCTTTTGATTTTTCGGGTTAAATACTATACAACACGTTAGCTAATATATTAAGGTATCCGCATGCAAAGTTTCATCAAAATCTAGTTTTTGTGTGATGCCGGTTCATACCCTCCAAAAGACAGACAGATAAACAGACACGAAAGCCAAAAATTGTAGAATTGGCTTCTACATCGATAGTATGATACCCCTGGGTTGTTATTTCCTAAAAATATATACATTGATTTTTATAAAAAAGTGACTTAGTAACACGTCAGTGTAATCCAAAGGCTTCTACCTCGTGCTTAGCGTGAAAGGCATTGTTTAAGCACATTAATGTTGCACAGCACACCCAAATCTGTGCTTACTTTTGAACAAGTACACTCTCTAACTTGTCGTCTTCCGTGGCACCGAGGTTTGTGTTGCGAAGTTTCCCCGCGCCAACACTTTAAGTTGAAACTTGTAACGAAGCATCGCCTGTAAGTTTACCTGTTTAATATTATGCTGGTTAATGGTTTTAAAGGCTCATAATTGTGCGACAGCGGTATTCTTGCCTATCACCAAGGTTAAGTGGCGTTCGGTTTGATCGGTCAGAGATTGGGGACCGTTTTTGACTGTTCGAGTTTTGAGCGCCACCATGCTTAGGAAGGCAAGTTAAGCTCTTGTTCCTGGTTACCGCTAAATATGTCGTTGAGCCAAGTTGGATGCCTCATAGGCGGCTTGATAAGTTCCAGCAGCAGGCCACAAATCTTCCTTCATCAATCTGCACTGGGTCTGCATGGTGGAGTATGGGCTAATCTAAGTGGATTAATGATTTCTAAGGTTAAGTAGCTTGTGTGTGTGAATGATGTATACTGTTGGCCGCGGGGCCTTTACAAAGGGCGAGCGTGCAACCACTAAGCCTCGGCTTGGGCAGTCGCTATGGGGGCGGGCGTATACTAGGTGTCTCGCCGTGTTGCTCAGCACCGGCCAGCGGGCAAGGCATACTTCGACCTCACCGGCGAGGTCGGTGTTTTATCCTGTGTACGGTATCTGTATCCGAAATAAGGGCTCTAAGGGCATCGGAAGATCGGTAAGAAAATGCCGCGGACGGCGGTAGCGGCTGATAGGAGGGGAGTTAGGTTCGTAGTCGGCGGCGGCTACGATTAGCGAATTTCTATGATTGCTTGTAGACGCGTTCACAAAATATCGAGTTGTCGCCTTTTCAATAAAGGCGCGAATAGGTTTGAGACCTAGATCGGAATGAGAGGTTAAGTAGCGTTCGGCTTGGTCAGTATGAGATGAGTTATCGTTTGTGGCCCTTTCATATTTGAATGCCCTTGTGCTTCGGAAGGCATGTTTGCCTTTGGTCCTGGTTACCACTTATGTGGTAGTCGTTAAGCTGGATGCCTCATAGGCGGCTTGATAATTTAAACAGCAGGCAGCAACAAACCTGCCTTTATGTCCCGATGTGTGAGAAAGGGCCTTAGCTTAGCAATGGGACATTATAAGCTGGTTTATAGTGCCATCAGCTCTTAATTACCGGCGAGCGTGATTACTAGAACTGCAATGGAGAAGTTAGAAAGATATGGTGGAATGGTAATATACCTAACCAAAGCCACTAAATATAGGCTCGTTTGAACACTCGTATTCCCCATTTTCTTATAAGCTGCAGAGACTTCGACGTTGCGAGAACTGGAAAAGAAGAAAATAGATGCTCTGGAAATGTGGTGCTGGAGAAGAATGCTTGTGATATCGTGGACCGAATTTCGCACGAATGTCTCCATACTCCAAGAACTCGGCATCAAACAGCGTCTATTAGCAGTAGTACTGTCTCGTATACTCAAATTTTTCGACCATGTCTCGGGGCGTAACAGCGACTCCATAAAGCGTCTTGTTGTGCAGGGCAAAGTGGAAGGAACTAGACCACGTGGGAGGTCTCCAATGCGGCGGACAGATCAAATCAAGTCCGCTGTGGGAGATCCTTTGATCGACTGCACTAGAATCTCAAATGATCGAAATAAATATAAAGTCTGTAAAGGTGTTCCACTGGACAGTATTCTAGGTCCATTGCTATACAACATCTACATAAACGATCTCCCTAAATCTATAAATCACCCCATGGTACTCTATGCAGATGACTGTACTATTATGTTTGTAACTGAAAACAGTGAAACATGTCTACGTGAAATTATTTCTGCTTTATATTCCATCATTCATTGGTTAATTGCAAATGACCTGAAAATAAATTTGACAAAAAGCTATCTTATGACGTTTAAAATTAGAAATAAGCATCCACTCCCATTAATGATAAAATAAAAAGAATCAGTAATACAAAATATAAATACAATTAAATTCTTGGGAATATATGTTGACTCAGATCTGAAATGGAAATCATATACAGAACACTTGTTCTGTGTACAAAAGTAAATAAATAATAGTATGCCCTTTACATGTTACGCAAAACTGTAGACCAGAGTACACTTTTATCAGCTTACCATGGCTACGTTGGTTCTATACTACGATATGGTATCATACTCTGGGGAAATGCTACGGAGAGAGACACAATTTTTAAGGCACAAAAGAAATGCGTACGAGCTATATGCTCTCTAAAGCCCACTGTTACGTGCAAACCACATTTCATTAAGCTAAAATACTAACATTCCCGTCGCTATATATCTTTGAGTTAATTTTTTTATACACTAGAAAAAACATACACAGGTATTTAAAATTTAAAAGTCCTAGACATATACTCTGTGCAAGTAGTCACAGAACGGCTTTGTTTGACAAAAGCGTACAATGTCCCATACATTGTACGTACCTAAATTATATAATAAATTACCGAAACATATTAAAGATATACAAAATTTTATTCTATTTAAATATCGTTTAAAGACACGTCTATTAAATAAAGTCTACTATACGATCAACGAATATCTACTTGACTTTCAATATTATGCTGAAGTATTATATAATGTAATGACAATTGAACATAATTTTATATCATTTTTTTAATTAATTTAATGCAACATATGCATTAATTAATTCCTATAGACAATGACATAGACCAATCTTATAAGTACATGCATCTTCTGAACTAATAATATTTGCATGCCTAACTGGTAGAATATGGTTTAAGAACATAATGATATATGTAATAATAAGATCCCATACTGTAACCCATATTCAAGCAAATAAATGATTTGAATTTGAATTTAAATTTAAATAGAGAGATATTGTAAGGCGAGCTACATCAGCCGCGAGCGACTAAACCTCATCGTGACCACGACCACTCTGTCAAGAGTGAAGCGAATAAGAAGAAGTGTATGAGACGAACTATGAGAGTGGAGGAGCCATAGAGATCAGAACCTGTTAGAACTCCGTACTCACTGCATACCCCGCAAGCGATATGGCGTGATGATAGAAAAAACGAGTAATTTTAGACGAGTTTTGTTATATAGAAACGTTTCAACTGAGGGATGGTTAATTAAACTAAAAAAAAGCAATGGAGCAAAACACAAAGGGTGGTAAAAATCCAATTAATTTGCAGTAACCGTTGAGAAAATTTCGCTGAATGAAAAATGTTTGGGTATGGTCGGTCCGTATTAAAAATGTATTATATATGTGGGAATATGGACACTTTTTGGTAGATTTCTAGACCTCTCTGATAAATTCAGATTTAATTCAATTTATATATGGGACGATATATTTTTTAGTAAATTAGGAGTATTCGCGACCCTATTCGCAACAGCGTATTAAAAAAGCATGTAAGTATAAAAGATAGTATCAGGGTAAAGATGAGAAAGGGTATGCTTCGTTGGTTCGGGCATATAGAAAGAATGTCAGAAGAAAGAATGACTAAACAGATAAACAATGCGAAAGTGGAAGGATGTAGGTACCGGAAAAGACTCAGACTAGGTCTGAGTCTGAGTCTTTTCCGGTACCTTCAGATAAGACGTGGTCTATTTGGTCATAATAAGGTGATCATGACCAAATAGACTACGTCTTATCTGAAGGACAAGTCAGAAGTCTCTGTAACCGGCGAGAGTGTCGAACTATGAAAGTGGAGGAAGCCAATGAGGTCTGTAAGGAAAGAACCTGTTGGAACACTGTACTCTCTGTCTAACCCGCAAGGGATCTGGCATGATGATATAGAAAGATAGATAGATTAGGAGTATCAGAGACTGCCTCGTCGGTCTTGTGTATAGCATAGTACGAGTTGTGATCACGAGTTCCCGGGTGTATATCTTAGTTTGAAAAGGTGCCTTATTTGCTATGACCAAACATGGCGCGGTACAATTACTTTTCTTCAACTGATACTAGTTGTAGAAGCTAAGATATAAGTGCTTCTTGTTGTAACACACGCCAATTTACCATTTCTTCTTCTTTTTGGCTTCTGTGTATAAGCTCTTTGATGGTGGAGCTGGAACGCCATAGGAACTCAACTAAACAAGATAGTCCGGAGTTTTTGGCAGGAAGTCGAAGAGTGATGTTGTCAATTTGTTTTAATTCCCATAACTTGTGTTATTTCGACTAATACTGTGTAATATTGGTGGAATATTAACCATTATGTGTTCTTATGAGCATGAGTGAAGGTAATTGTAACAAAGTGATAAAACGTGCCTCCTCGACTTCCCTCAAAACGGCCGTCACAATTGGTATGTAAAGTATCCACCGCTTTACTATACAGGGTGGGGTACTTCATTAATATCATTATCATCGTTGTCATCAAGTTGATCGGGGAGTGGAATTCATTTAAACAAACACGATTATATATATATCACTGGACACTTGCGAGATACACTTAAAATTAGTGTGAAGCCATGACTTAAAGAAGAAGATGGTCCATTGCATTTGCGCTTTAAAAGCTTGTTTTTAAAAAGAGTGTTTCGAAAGATGGCTTGGTTCAGTGGTTAAGAGCTTAAGCCACTCCACTCACTGGATCTAGTAGTCGCGGGTTCAATCCCTGTAGGGGACAAACGTTTCATCCTTCTTTCGTGTTTGGTCTGGGTGTTTGTAAACGCAACCACGACACAGCAAAGTTCCTTGTGTTAGCCCCACACTATGCGTATTATTGAAAAAAAAGAAACATCTCTTTTGAAAATGTAATAATATGGCCCCACGGAGCTTATTTGATGATAGAGTTGGAGGGTGGCTGTAGGGGTTCCAACTTCTTAACAAACAAGATAGCGTCATCGTGTTTGGGCTCGAGTATTCGTCTTTACAGGCACTATAGATCTAAGTGGTGTCAAGGGTCTGATTAAAGCTAGAAGGTAGCCATAGGCTCTCAATTAACCAAGATAGTTCGACATATTTGCACCGTAAAAGCTTGTTTTTAAAAAGTATTTTTTATATTTTTTATTCTACAATTTTCATAAGTCACGATCCTCATTATCAGAATATTATGTTCATCCTAGCCCGTGCCGTCGTTAGCAGAGCTCGTTAGGCTAGTTAAGTGTCCAGGTGATGTTATAAGAACTAATTAGCTTTTTACCTTGACTACGGTACTTTGCTTCGGATGGTCAAAGATATAAGCTTAAAGCGGTTAATACAATATCAAGATGTAATAAAACTTTTTTTTTAATTTCGTTGTTAATTTTTATTCTCCTTAGTAGATGAATATTTGAATGTTTGTTGTTAACATTCTGAGTTCTTAGATTTACGCGAATATTACACATGAAATAAAACTATTTTACGGATTTTATCGCGGTTTATCTTTGATTTTTAGTGTCCGATGTTCCCGACAAAACGACGGGAACTAAAAATCAAAAATAACTGAGTTCTTAGATTTACGCGAATATTACACATGAAATAAAACTATTTTTTCGGATTTTATCGCGGTTTATTTTGATTTTTAAGTTCCCGACGTTTCGAGTGCTTTGCAGCACCCATGGTAACGGGAAGGACTGACTTCTTATTTTTGATTTTCGGTTTATTCAAAAATAAACCGAGATAAAATCCGTTAAATAGATTTTTTTCATATTTGTTGTTAAATTTAAAAAAAACCTTTTATAAGAAACTCCTCTACTATACTTCATGCATGTGTAGTCTGTCAGTCGGAATATTATAAAGTAAAAAAAATCACAATGTATCGACGATATTATTATTTGAAATGGAAATCATCTAGTAATTTGATATTTATTTAAACAAAAAACAAGCCCGCTTAGCTTCTCGCCGGATCTTCTCAGTGGAGGCCGCATTCCAATCCCGTGGTAGTCCAGTAAGTAGTTAAAAAATTAAAATTATCAATTTGTAAGTGCCCCTGTAGGGTTCTTTCTTTCTTTATTCTTTATTGTACACGTTTAATTATAAGAACAATTAGATAGGAAAGTTTATGTACAAAGGCGAGCTTAACTCATACATAGTGAATTATTTCAGTTTGAGTTTTTTAAAAAAGGTAAGGCCACAAACGTTTGAGACTCAAAACTGAACTCTGCTTAGGCTTGGTGATAGCTATAAATGCCGTAATACCGCTACTTGTTATCTCACGATAATTTACTATCTTAGGCAGAGGCTGGTTGACACAGCCTCCATAGCACGCGACCAGAACATGTGCGCAGCTCATGCTCTTTAATAACAAGTGGTTAGTACCAGGCTCAACCCTTACGGAGGTACAAATGAGGTCACAAATGTTTAGAAGGAAAAAGTAAGACCTCCATCAATCATCGCGACATCACTACATATCATAAAACAAAGTCCCCGCGGCTGTCTGTCTGTCTGAACGGAATAAACTCAATACCTACTGAACGGATTTTCATACAGTTTTCACCAATGACAAAGCGATTTAATAGGAAGTTTTATGTGTTGACCCGAAGCCGAGGCCGGTCGCAAGTATAACATAAAATTCACGAAATCGTCAGAGAGATAAATCCACGAATAGGAGGATAAATCCGAATGGGGTGATCAAAAGCTTATTCTGCGACAATTTCACATTTGGGGCCGAGACCAGTTGGTGCAATTATAGTACTAAAACACCACCGTCACGCCTATATTCCCCAGAGGGGGTGGCAGAGGTGTACTGAGTATACCCACGTTACGCCGACGATGTTAGGTCCCATATAATAGGGGGCGAGCCTATTGCCATATACCGGGCACAATTCCAGACTCCGGACTCATACTGGGAATTTTTCGTTAGAAAAACTACATTTGTCCGACCTAGGATTTGAACCCAGGACCTCGTGATCACAAAGCGATGTGCTTTGCCACCAGACCAACGGGCCAGTCACTAAAACTAAAACGCCTCAAATAAATTGTTAATGAACGAAAGCTTTGTATCTTAGGCTAAGAAAAGTTGGGTGCATCTATTATATTGGTGCGTCTTAAATAAAAACTTAACCCGTATTGAAGTTCATATCTTGAACGGAAAGACGTTGATGCAGTCATCGTACCAACCTCCTCCCGATGATACTTTGAAACACAGCACAAGAGAGACATCGATGCGTTCCATTCAGAGATCCCGGAGTCCCTTCAACGTGCTGATGTCAGTCACCCTGGGGTTTTAAGTCGTAATGAATCCGACATGCCCTGCGAGTTTCCCCTGAGCCTCGCAGAAGTCCTATGCAGGGTTGCCCCAAGTAAAAAGCTATATTATTAAATCGCGATAAGTTTGTATCTTGGGCCAAGGCACGTCAACGCAGCCTCCACGGCACGCGACCAGAACAGGTGCGCAGCTCGTGCTCTTTGATAAGGAGCAGTTACTAGATAGGTTTTTATTTATCTCCACGACCAAACCTTATAGAGGTATTCACAGATGTTTAATGTAAGACAATACACAACTGACGGACGATTTAGCCCAGTGGTTAAGAGCTTAAGCTACTCCGCCTACTGTGTCTAATAGTCGCGGGTTCGATTCCCGCACGGGAAAAATCTTTGTGTCATCTACAATTATTTGTCCCGGTCTGGGTATTTGTGTATGTGAATTCTCATGGTTGTAAACGCACCCACGACTCAGGAATAAATCTTAGTGTGGGGCTATGTTTTTTTAATAAAAATTAACTCGGAGATCCTATCATCCCTGTTTAAGTTAAAAACTGTTGGAAAGGGAACGCTTTCTAAATCAGACGTCCGACAAAAACTTAGGGAAGGATCGTTTTTTTATCACGGCTCACACCTATAAGACACAGAAGCTTAGAAGATTTGCAGGCAAAAGCCTATTAAAAAGGCCGCAACAAACCCAACTGTTGTAATATCTCCTTAAAGAGAGAATTTTTTTTACTAATTGTTTACCGTAATTTTACACCAAAAGATCCTTGTCGAGTCGCACTATACAAGGGCGATCGGCAGAGAGAACAGAGTCACATTAACATTGTAATATGTTTAATAAAATAATAAAAAGTATTTCTTCACAACAGAACAGATTCAGCTTCTACATCGGTATACCGTTGCCAAGTGACAATAGAACTGATTTTTTACAATCCAGAGTCGCGGCCAACGTTTGAACCCTGGTCCTAGTAGTTTTTAGAATCATACAGGACGAGAATGTAGCCTTAACTAATCATCGAAGTAATAACACGAATTCAACAGGTGTTGAATAAGAATTATAGTTTTTACGCTCCTGCTTACCCACCTGCCGGCAAGGTGGGACGAACATCTGCGGACTGAATGTGTAACCTATAAACGTATATGTCAAGGTCGCGATGTAGATGGGCGTACGCGAAAAAAATGTAACCATACTTTTTGTATTGTCTTCTCGGTATAATGCTATAAATTCTTAAGCTATTATGTTCGTTTGTCCTTCTGGTTTGTTTGTTGGTATACGATTAAGCTAAAATTTAGCATACCTATGTAACAAGAACTGTAGTTTCAATAGCAGGTGGCCACAAACCTGCTTCTATCAAACCGCAATGCCTTTGCGTAGTGAAATATGACCTAATCTCAAACGTGAACGCGATTACTTCTCGTCGTGATTACGCCGCCGCTGCCGCCCGTGCACCAAAGAGGACAACAGAGAAGGCCCCTTTGGGTCCTCAGGCCACAATGAAGGGCCGAAGTGATGAGGACGGCTTCATGAAGGTGGAAAGGAAGAAAAAGCCTTCTCGACAAAATCGGTGTGGGACTGCGCCTGTCGATGATGGCATGCTCCTCCGTTCAGCAGTACCAACGACGCTGCTGTACGTGTGACGGTTACATTACACCACCAAAGCCGATGACATTGTGGAGTGTGCCCGTAAAGAGACCATGTACACTCTGAGGGTTAAGAAGCTGAACTCGCAAAACAATACGTCGTTTAATTCGTTTGTGGTGCGAGTTCCCATTGTCGAGCTGGAGACCTTCGTGAGCGAGGAGTTCTGGCCGAAGGGTGACGTCTTCAGGAGCTTTCGTGGGAGAACGCGAGACGCCCCTGCACAGCGCAACATGTCGCCAAAATTACATGTTACTTAGGTTATAAGTTTAATATATTATATGTATGTTAGTCTGTAAGGTATATATTATATGGGCCTGTAAATTGTACAATTTCTGATGCCTGAAATAAATACATAATTTTTATTTTTAATCTCTCTCACCTCACTTTGTAAGAGAAGATGCCCAGCAGTGGAATAGTATAGGCTGATATTATTATTTATTATAAATGTCTATCGTTTAGATTCACGGGCTTTACCCGGACCTTTGAAAGGCTTGCATGGGGACATAGGTCCAACACGTAGAGGCCCTTTGCGAGAAATTAATGTTATGTAAGCCACCTGCTGAGATCACTTGCAGAAAATGAAGAAACATAACCAGCTAACTGACCCCGGCAGGTGCAAGGACTATTGTAAATTATAGAAAGAAAACAAGGGCTATGTTAATGAGGTTTGATGGACAAAAACTGGACTATTTCAAAGGGGACGGATACCGGCCATAATTAGTGATACCTAATTACCCGGGGCCGGCGGTAACTCGCCTTTTACTAGATGGGCCCTCAAACGGTCGTCCTAGGACAACTGAGGGCAACACCGGTGTGAGCGGCTCAGGGGTGTTGAGAGGTGTGCTGCGCTTTCTACGAAGTTACTCGCGGCGTTATGCCCTTTAACACTTCCACCCCTGGAGTACATCGTCGTAGGAACGCATTATCTTTCTACGTCGATATAGCTCTCACGGCTCCTCTCTGGATGGCCAATTAAGGCTAGCTTGAGCCGAGAGTCCTGCACCCTTCGGTTTCCACTCGACCGACGAAGACACGCCGAGTTGGGGGCCCTGACCGACTCTCTGAAGCACTCGGGTCCGTGGTGTCGTTACTCACCAACAGCTCGCCACAAGCTGCCCTCCGAGCATAACGAATATATATATTATTATTATTATTATGTATCTCGCTGAGATTCACGGGCACGGACTTTTGAAAGGCTTGCAAGGGGATATGAGTCCGGCATGTAGTGGCCCTTTGCGAGAAGTTAATGTTATGTAAGTCACCTGCTGAAATCAGTTGCTGCTATTTTGATATATGGCATAGAGTTGGTATGATAATATAACGAGAAGGTGGCCGTAGGAGCTCCTCGACTGAACAAGGTAGCGGCGTTGTGTTTGGTCCAGTTATGTCCAGGGTCTGATAATGGAACCGGAAGGTGACCATAGGGCTAATCTAAAAGCTGATAAATAAAATGATTTCTTTAAGTTTTATTATTCAATCAGCAGATAGGTATTCTTCATGAGATAATTGAGTAGTACCAAATTATTTATAAAATACTAGATCTGCCCGCGACTTCATCCGCCTTGACTTTAGACAGGAACCAAAATTTTTTTTAGGGGAAAAAGTATCCTATATATTAATTCAGGTAACAAACTATCTGTGTGTCAGATTTCATCTAAAACCGTTCAACCGTTATTTCGTGATTTTGTAACAAACATCCAAACTTTCACATTTATAATATGAGTAGGATAATATAGATCAATTTTTTTCGCTTCTATGTTGTCAGATTTCTTTGAAGGATAACTTTTGTACGAGGATAGCGAGTACCTGTTGGAACTCTGTACTCTCTGCCTACCCCACAAGGGATCTGGCGTGAGGTTATAGATAGCGAGCTTTTGTAGAGAGTTTGTAGCATGAACAAATTAACGTTAGCTATCGAGTTGATGCAATTTTTTATCGTCATTATCATTTTTTATTGATTTGTTGAATCAATTCAGCAAAGATCGACACAGGTCTTATATTCATTATTTTATTTTTATTATGTCGTGATTTTATGAGAGTGGAGGAAGCCAGAGAGGTATGTAAGGAAAAAACCGGTTGTAACTTTGTACTCTCTGCCTACCCCGCAAGGGATCTGGTGATATAGATAGATAGATTTTGTTTAATAAGAAATATGCCATCCGTTCCACGTAAAGATGAACGCGACAGCACGCTTTCTCGACAAAGTTACACTTACGTCAGTCTGTTCCTGTTAAGCCCCCCGATGATTTATAATCGAAAAATAATAGTAATGTAGATTATATTTATAGCGTGTTAAAACAGGATAATTGCGAGTAGGACTGGCGAAATTACGTTACGCCCCGTACAAATGCCACAAGATAACGTTATTTGAACTATCCATCCAATTTCCTCTTGACAGAATTTAGTGATTTTAGGCCAACAGGAAGCAACTACCCTACGTTTTGATGTGGCTTTGAATGGCTGTATCTTTTGACTTCATTACCATACGCTTTAATTTTTTACACTGCCAAGGGCCTTAGACTTTAGTGGTTGACATATCTCTTAAAGCCATATCCCTTGCGGAGTAGGCAGGAAGTGCATAAATTCTATTTATCTATCCATATAATCACGCCAGATTCCTTGCGTGATAGGCAGAGAGTACAGAGTTTCAACAGGTTCTTTCCTTACATACCTCTCTGGCTTCATCTTCTCTCATAGTTCGTCTCATACACGCTCGCCGGTTACGGAGACTCTTGACTTGCCCTTCAGATAAGACACGATCTATTTGGTCATGGTAAGATAGGTCTAGGTCTTCCTCGTTTATATTTTAAGAAAGGTTTGGTCCCATAATGTTACCATTTTTACTAATACAGATATGGAACCCTTAACCCTAGATAGATAACCTACGTCGACTAGACGTATTCAATTTTGTAAATTCGTGATATCTTACTAGTGTATGTAAATACCGCACTCGCCGTCCTAACCATCTCTGTTTACCCACAGAGCTTCTATAGCATGAAAAAACCGCTGTGGTCATTACAGTACTCTCGTAAAAGAAATGGAAAATTTATGAATAAAAGTACCCCGCAAGGTTTTATACTTTGACGCTTAATATAAATTTGAGTTAAGAGTTTTCTTTCCCTCGCTTCTTATCACTTCAATTCTGATTAAGTAAAGACATCTGAATTATACAAACCAACTAGGTGTTAGTTCCTTGAACTGTAACCAAGTAACGCGACCCGCAGAACTAATTGTCAATGGGTTCGTTTGTCTGTCAGTAAAGGAAGCAGCCATTGTTTAGGGGAAAGTGACAAAGGTGTAGTTTCTTTCGATTTCACGGTGTGGCGCGCTAGATGTGGACAGAAATCATTTGGCTAGAGTTAGTAGGGTTAAAATAAAATCTCGCCGGTGTGCTGTGCAGCTTGCATCTCAGCCACAGGGTTCTGCTGCTTTTGAAGGTAGTTTCCGATACGCTGCCACCAATTGTTGGTATAATATTCCACCGCCGTTGAAGAACCTGCAATATAGAATTCCTTATTTTAGAAATAAAATGACAGAGGGTATGCTCCGTTGCTTCGGGCATATGGAAAGAATGACAAAACAGATATACAATGTGAAAGTGGAAGGATGTAGGTACCGGGGAAGACCTAGAATATCTTATCATGACCAAATAATAATAATAATAATAGTAACCATGGCAACCGCTGTCAACGACACGTCGTTTTGTGGAAATAAAAATTTTTTTTGCGAAGAAATATAGAAATTATCCGTTTAGACATTAAAAAAACAACAAAAAACAACACAGTTCAAGAGCAAAATTTTACAATGCGAACGTGGGTTCGCAAAATGTGGTATTGGAAGAAAATAAATATAACATCTGTAAATGGCCGAGCCCAGCCGAAGAAACCCCGTGCGGCTGTGTCGGCAGCGGGATGCCCGGTCACCTAGCGCACGCCCAACACCTTTGCCCGGCTCGCCCGCCTCGCCCCAGCCTTCGGAGGATGAAGATTTTTTCACACCGCCGACATCTGGGGCCTCTAGCGACGATGCCGGGATATCGGCGACTCCACCTACATTAACATCTGCGAGGAGAGGACGCCCACCGCTGCCGGCACGCCTGGGACCAGCGGGACATTGTGCTCCGCCCACGGCCCCTGCTACCGGTGGTGTAGTGCGCCGCATGAGATGGACTCCGGAATTAAATCTGAGTGTCATGCGGGCCTACTATGGTGCTACAGAGGGAGGAACCATCCTCACCGCTTACCGTCCGAAATTGTTGTCTCTGTTTCAGGGGCTTCACCCGACTGTCGCCGTTACTGCGCAACGACTATCGGATCAAGTACGTGCCATCCAGCGGTGCAAGTTGTTGGATGACACAGTGCTTGAGCGACTGCGCCGCGAAGCACTTCCTGCTCGTACTGACTCCAACGTGCGAGGTGTTGAAGAACCTATCTCTTTAAATAACTTCGCACGATCGGAGGAGGTAAATAGCGAGCAGGTAAGTGTTAGTGACCAGCTACAGGAGCAGGTGAGGAGAGCTCTGGAGGATGCATTTGCGGAGTATCGGTCTGCACCAATTTCCCTAAGACCATGCCTACCCCGTTTGCCCATGCATAGACGTAACATTTCGCTTGTGAGTGCCCTAGACAATGTTTTAAAGCCACACTGGGAGACCAGTGTGGACTTATGTGATACCCATTCTATTTTGTACTGTGGAGCGGTGGCGGTGTGTCGGGTGGCAGGTGTAAGATTTCCTAATCTACATCGAGCCACCCAACCCACAAATACTAAACTATTCTGGCAGTGCAGAATAGAGCGGCGTATAAATATGGCTAGGACACTCATAGCGAAATTGTTGTGCTTCCAGGCTGGAAACAACCGCCCGAGAGTTATGCGTTTCGTGGCCCAAGCCTTTGCAGGCACAGGAGTGGCTCCTGTGGACTATGTGGCAGGGGTCGCGGAACGCATAGACTACTGGAAGCAAAAAGTTTATGCATGGGCGAAGAGGATTCGCAGGTATAAGGCGAGAGCAGATAGATACCACGTGAATCGCACCTTCCAGACGAATCAAAGGAGTGTATACCAGGCTTGGGAGCGCCCCCAAGAGAGAGTGAGTGACGTGCACTTGCCAAATGCGGCCGTGATGGCCGAGTTTTGGCGTAAAATTTGGTCAGTGCCCGTCAGTCACTCCGAGGGCGAATGGTTTGATGTTGTTGGACGATCCTGTGGGCCCATTCAGGAAATGGAGCCCGTAGTCATAAGCCGTGAAGATCTGGCTTGTGCGGTTCGTGCGGCGCCGAACTGGAAAAGTCCGGGGCCGGATGGACTGCACGCATTCTGGCTAAAGAGGCTCCAGGGCTCACATTCTCGTCTAGCGACTCAATTCCAAGAAGCTCTTCAATTGGGATCGCTCCCTAGCTTTATGACATCGGGTGTCACTCACTTGATTTACAAATCTGGCAGCACTTCGGAACCTAAAAATTATAGACCGATTACATGTCTACCTACGGTCTATAAACTCCTTACATCCATTCTGAGAATAAAAATCAATAATCACCTTAAGGCACAGCATATTCTATCGCCTACTCAGAATGGTTGTAAGGGGGGGTCCCGGGGTACAAAGGATTTGCTCCTCATTGATATGGCCATTTGCCAACAGGTGCGACGATCCAGAAAGAATGTCTCCATGGCCTGGATTGACTATAAGAAGGCCTATGATTCGGTGCCTCATACATGGCTGGGGAGGGTGCTAGAGCTGTACAGAGTACACCCGGCGCCGGCGCCACTGCCCCATACACGAACCGAGGAAAGATCCTCGGTTCGTGTATGGGGCAGTGGACCACAGTTCTTCGTCACCCAGGCTGTGGAGGCCTTTCTGGTTCGTCGGACTTGATAAAGATAAGCAGGGGTATCTTTCAGGGCGACAGTTTGAGTCCGTTGTGGTTCTGCTTAGCTTTGAATCCATTGAGTGCTATACTTAAGGATTCAAAGCTAGGTTACCATTTGCGGAGGGAGAGTGAGCCTATATCTCATCTACTGTACATGGATGACCTCAAGTTGTACGCTTCGAAGAAAACAGACCTGATGGAGTTGCTCAAAATAACCGGCAATTTTAGCAACGACATCGGAATGGAGTTTGGAGTAGACAAGTGTGCGGTCATCCATGTACAAAGAGGGAGAGTTGAAGATTCTTTTAATCTACAGCTCTCTGAAGATATATCCCTCAGGTCTCTCTCTGAAATGGATTCTTACAAGTATCTTGGTATGTCACAAGCCTTAAGTATAGCTGAACAGGATATGAAACAATCATTGAAAGATCGGTTCTTTGCCCGCCTGATAAAAGTGTTAAAAAGCCTTCTATCAGGTGGAAATAAGGTCCGAGCTTTCAATGGTTGGGTCATGCCTGTTCTTACATACTCTTTTGGCATACTAAGGTGGACTCAGTCTGAACTGGATGCCCTGGATAGAAAGGTCCGTCGATTGTTGACAGCGTATCGTATGCATCACCCGCGGTCATCTGTTATGAGGTTGTACATCCCGCGGAAGTGCGGTGGTCGTGGGTTTTTAAACGCTAAGACTCTACACAACCGCGAGGTGTGCAATCTCAGACAGTACTTTTTGAGTGTATCCGTGGTGATGTATCGAGATGTTGCCGCAATCGATAGAGGCCTAACTCCGCTTTCCTTGGCAAACGAGAACTGGCGAAGGCCCCAGGTATTAAGTATTTCGGACCGCACAGCCATATGGAAGGGCAAGGAGCTACACGGACGGTTCTATCGGGCTCTTACAGGGCCTGATGTGGACCAGCTCGCTTCCGTGAACTGGCTACGCTTCAGCAAACTTTTTGGGGAAACTGAAGGGTTTGTCTTTGCAATTATGGACGAAGTTATCATGACGAACAACTACCGAAAGCACATCCTAAAGGACGGCACGGTTGACATTTGTCGGGCCATTGACATTCATGCCACCGTCCCGGTGAGTCTATTAGACATGTAGTTTCCGGTTGTTCTCGTCTTGCTAACGGAGAGTACTTGCACAGACACAACCAAGTGGCTAGAATTATCCATCAGCAACTTGCTCTTAAATATGGCCTTGTGGACTCTGAAGTACCGTACTACCAGTACCAGCCTCTTCCAGTTCTCGAAAGTGGTCATATCACGCTCTACTGGGATCGATCTATTATCACGGACAGGACTATTGTAGCCAATAAACCTGATATCGTGATAATAGATCGATCGATGCGTCGTGTAATGCTAGTTGATGTCACCATTCCGCATGATGAGAACCTTGTGAAGGCCGAAAAAGAAAAATTATCTAAATATTTGGACCTGGCCCATGAGGTTACCGCCATGTGGAATGTTGATTCAACTATCATTATTCCGATGGTCGTTTCAGTCAACGGCCTTATAGCGAAGAGCTTCGAGAAACACCTTGAGAAGCTCTCGCTAGGCAGTTGGGTGAAGGGCCTGATACAGAAGGCAGTAATGTTGGACACGGCACGCATTGTGAGGAGGTTCCTCTCTTTGGAGCCCTGACCACCGGTAGCTTGGGTCGTAGACCTTGCTGTCGGTGGAGCACATTTTTTTTATACAATATATATAAGAATATTTGTATTTTATATTTTTATATATATTTTATAAGAAATTATACTTAATAAATATATACATAATAATAATAATAAATTTATTCATTTAAGATCAGTACATGATACAATCTTATTCGAACTTATATTTAAGTAGGTATATTTACCGGTTTGCCTGAACTAGGTCGAGACCTGTGTTTCAGGCATGATTAGTGCTAAAGCATCGTAAATCTAATAATTTTAATTTCAATAATATAGCTTATTTGATTAGAAAGTGGCTTAACTAATAACATATGTTTTATTCTACTTTTATAATAAAATTAAAGTTATGATATGCTATGAGAAAATATGTTATCTACAAATTGCTAGTAATTGTTCCGTCTGTTCGTAGGACATTCTTTGTAAATAGTTATATAGCATTTGTTTGCAGCTAAAATAATTTAATTTGTATATATTTAGTGCTTTATTTATTCTATTGTACAGAAAAGGTCCTAGAAAAGTGAAAAATCTATTAGTATATATATGTTTTGAAGATGAATTTGAAAGGCAGACTATATCTTTCCGTCTCTTATTAATAGTCATGTCAGCTGTATAAGCGAGTGTTTTATGTTGTTTTAATAGTAAATGCATTATAAAGAGTTGGCGGACTGTTAACACCTTGCAGGACTTATATAACAGGATAGTGGGAAAGCGAAAAGAATGGAAATTGGCAACTTTTAGAACTGCTCTTTGGGCACGTTCGAGGGGCAGTAAAACAGTTTTTAGGGCTCCTCCCCATGATGTAATACAGTACTGGATTATGGACTGACATAGGGTTAAGTACACTTGTGTCACTAGTTTTGAATTAGCAATTTTTCTGAGTATTTTAAATACATATATTAATTTACGGACTCTTCTGACTAAACATTCAATGTGTTGGTTGAAGGAGAGTGTATTGTCGATAATAAGTCCGAGGTATTTCATATGGTTGGTGTTCTGGATAGTAGGACAGTTGCAGGTGTTAACTGTGGGGTTTTTACAAAGGTGTGCATATAGATGAGGGTTAGTTACAGTGGGGTATGGCTTGCGCATAACGAAGTGAACATATTTAGTTTTGTCAGCATTTAATGTTAATAAGTTGTTATGAAGCCAATTATTTACTAAATTAAATCCAAGCTGTGCATACTCGTACAGCTCGTTAGTGGTTTTGGCGCTAAAAATTAATGCGGTGTCATCGGCGTAGGATATTATTTTGCCGTGTCCAATATTTAGATTACACAGGTCATTAATGTAGATCAGGAACAATGTAGAGGCAAGTATACTACCTTGAGGGACCCCAAAGCCTGTGTTTCTTTGGTAATCGCTAGTAAAATTATCTATTTTAACACATTAGTACCGTTCGTCTAGGTAGTCTGCAAACAGTTTTAACTGCGTGCCCCTAATGCCTAGAGCCTCTAGTTTTTCCAAGAGCAAAGGAATAGAAACGGTATCGAATGCTTTGGCTAGGTCAAGGAATATTCCTAAGGTTTGATATCGTTTGCCAAGTTCTTGTGTCACAAATTCAGTAAATACATGCATTGCGTCAGCCGTGGATAGTTTAGCTCTAAAACCAAATTGCATTTTTGATAAAAAAATCGTTAGTTTCAAGATAACTGACTAATCTATTGTTGATGATTTTTTCTAGTATTTTGGAAATTGAGGGAAGCAACGATATAGGTCTATAATTTGTAACTAAGTATTTGCTCCCGGATTTAAAGACAGGAATCATCAATAGACCGAGTCTTATCTAAAGGAAGGAAGGCGAGGTATGTAAGGAAAGAATCTGTTTGAACTTGTTGAACTCTGTACTGTCTGCCTACCCCGCAAAGGATCTGGCGTGATGATATAGATAGATAGAGAAATAAAATAAAAAAAATCTTGACCTATATGACACAAGCATAAAATATGGCTAATAGGTTTAAGATAGTATTATCCGTGTTAACTTTGTAGATATTTTAAAGGTTGTAGCTTTCTACTTACTGGACAGTGTGTCCCTCTTACAATAGTAAAATAATTGTGTCCGCTATTTGAGATCGAACGATGTACCTACCTTGTTAATACTTGTTATTATGACATACTCACAGTAAGGCCTTTGCCCTTTAAGACAACTAAAACACAGTAGTCTTCAACTAAGTTAACTAATTGGAGCATATACAGGTCACTATGGCACAAAAGAACATCTGCACAAGATGAACCCGTGCAGCGACGTGGTATGCAGGAAATGTGGTACAGAGACTGAAACCATGTAGCACGTCCTCTGCAACTGCGACGCACTGGCGGCGCGGCAAATGAAGCTACTGGGAATGGCTTATCCAACTCCAGAGGAATTTCGGCTCTTCCCCCCTGCTGGAATCTACAGCCTGGTACAGGGAGTATTTGGATCTCCAGGTACGTAAGAGCATCAGAGCAAGGACAGCACAAAAGATCCATCGGGTCGAAGTGCGCTTGAGGTCTTCTCAGTCCGGTAAGCTAACAACAAGATAAGATAAGACCTTTGCGCAACGCCATATTATGTACAAAAAAATTAAATCTTTGAATTTCTTGTTGAATAATGGATTTCTGGTTATATGTTGAATAAAGTATATTGTGTCGTATCATGATGTGACGTCCATGGTCCGCTAGAAGGTGCTAACAAAAGATCAGCGCTGGCTGTCTTCAGTCAGCAAACGTGCTAAGTTAGGACCCTTTTTATGATACACGTCCCATTTCTATCTAATAATTGTTACCTTACTTCATGTCATTGTTTTACGTACATTATTATCCCCTGTTAGTAATGGCCATTTTACCTACCTTCCTACTAGAAATTATTAAACTCTTCAGAAACTTAATATCCTATCCGAAGCCGTTCTTTTCCTCTACAACGCTTAAGTAAATAAAATGAGGCTTAAAGACTATCACAAATATTTTTAGTCATCATGGCCAATCCATGACAGAGTTATTTACTTGACCTAGAGTCATAAACTTTCATGGAATTATTTTTGCGTTGCAAAATAAACTTTTATCTATCTATACAGAGTTCCAACAGGTTCTACCCTTACATACCTCTCTGGCTTCCTCTACTCTCATAGTTCGTCTCATACACGCTCGCCGGTTACGAAGACTCGTGACTTGTCCTTCAGATAAGACCCGGTCTATTTGGTCATAGTAAGATAGTCTAGGTCTTCCCCGGTACCTACATCCTTCCACTTTCGCATTGTATATCAGTTTTGTCATTCTTTCTTCGGACATTCTTTCTATATGCCCGAACCAACGGAGCATACCCTTTCTCATCTTCACACCGATATTCTCTTTCATACCTATTTGCTTTCTTACTTCGCTGTTGCGAATACGGTCGGTCTTTATGGTCGGTCAAGGTTTTTACCCCTGTTTTAAGCACCTTTATACTCCAATGAACAATGAAACTTATATGTGTATGTATGCATTTTGAGAAATACGGTTTAGGAATGCATTTGTAATCTTCTTGTTGCTGTGAATCAAGAATAAATTTAGTTTTTTATGGCGCACTGAAGGAGTAAGAGCATATCTTACAAATTAAAAAAAAAAAAAAAGTTACATTAAAAATAGTTAGTCCTGTTTAAACTCCCCCAGGATTTCAAACAAAAAAAACCTTAGCAACAATTCGAAGTCTCGAATGATCTAATATCGTCGGCGATATGTGGGTTTACATAATACACTTCTGCCAGCCCCACTTAGGGAATATAGATGTGACGGCGTGTGTGTAAAAGAAGCGTAGCTCTACACTAGGAACTATTTTTGCGTCGTGGGTGTGTTTTCAAACACGAAATTCCAGACTGAAATATTTGTTCACACAAAGTTATAGAAAGATATAGACGGATGATTTAGCGCAGTGGTTAAGAGCTTAAGCCGCTCCGCCTACTGTGTCTAATAATCGCGGGTTCGATTCCCGCACGGGACAAATCTTTGTGTGATCCACAATTATTTGTTCCGGTCTAGGTGTTCGTTTAAGTTAATTCCCATGTTTGTAAACGCACCCACGACACAGTAGTAAATCCTAGTGTAGGGCTATGTTTTTCTTAAAAAAAAATGTTCCGGGTAGGAATCGAACTCGCGACCACTCGGTCCAGTGGGCGGAGCGCCTTAGTCTTCCGTCAATCTAAACGTATTGGTGATTAATAATAGTAGAATATTGCCCTTCATTTAAAACGAAAGCCCTCTAGCAGAAAAATTGTTAGAATTTTCCGAATGACTTCGTAAAACAATTCCAGTTTCGACCCTCACAACACTCCAGAGAGCTTAGCACAAAAAGATTTACGTGTGACGCTAACGAGTGGATGTGCTATCCTTGGCACATACCAAAATTACTAATCAACATGAACGTGACGCACGATACTTGCTAGCGTCACGTTTACCTCAAAGTTTTTGTGCTAAGCCCTCAGCTATGAATACTTTTCGTAAAAATACTTTTCCCAGTTTCGAGAGCTTTTCCAAAATGAATATTTCGTATAATTCTCTAAATATTCGCGGTAATGACCTATTATTTTGTTACGAAGGTGGTTTTAGGAAAATTCGGAATATTATTGGTGTTATAATAGGGTCCTATTTAACTTTTTTTTCGTGAAATATTTTTAGGGTATATTAGGTGAGAATCTGATGGATCTTTGTACGTTCTGCCTACCCCGCAAGGAATCTAGCGTGAAACGATACAATTCGAAAGTGGAAGGATGTAGGTACCGGGGAAGACCTAGACTATCTTACCATGACCAAATAGCCCGTGTCTTATCTGAAGGACAAGTCAAGAGTCTCCGTAACCGGCGAGCTTGTATGCGACAAATTATGAGAGTGGAGTAAGCCAGATGTGTATAAGGAAAGAACCTGTTGGAACTCTGTACTCTCTGCCTACCCCGCAAGGGATCTGGCTTGATGATATAGATAGATCTGAATTACTATAAAAAATATTTAGTACAATCGTTATTTATTTCCAAAATAACTATTTATTATTTAAATGAACACCGAGTCAAATGCAACCTTAATTTAATGAAAATAATTTTTATATGTCGATAGTTTACGTCGATTGATTAAGTGTTTAATTCTACACTAGTCGTCTTAAGCATTAAATTTGAACACGACGAAAATAATACGTCGTGTGCCCTGTAGCAATTCTGGCCAGTGTGCGTCACGGGGGAAGATTCAAGTGAAAAGCCAAACAAATATTGAAACAGTCCTCCACCCACCAGTTGTGACCCTCTTCAGTCAATCGCGCAGAGTATCGTCTTCAAATTTCAGTGCCCAGTCGCTCGAACATACGCGGCGCGATGTCGCGCGCGCTTAAATAACATTTTTTGGGGTCACAACTAGCGGGCTTTGCAGGGAGCTTTATTAGGCTAGTAAACCAATCATACAGTACAATTATTTGTCTCTATCTAAGGTTACACTCTTCTATCTTATGTATATCTGTTACATGTTCAATCTAAACTTAATCTAGTACATTTGCTTATTTACAATATTAAGGCGTCGTCCCGAACAAAATTGATTTTTAAACAACCGTCTACGTGTACTTAGGCTGTATTAGCGAATCACGATCATAATATACTCGATTAATATAAACAAAATCAAATAGAAAAGTAATTTAAACACGTCACGCCTTTATTCACCAAGCTGGGGTGGCAGATGTGTATTGATTACACCCACTTTTCACTGACGATGATGACGAGGTCCCATAGAATAGGGGACGAGGGTACAATTCCGGACTCCGGACTAATACTGGGAATTTTTCTATGGAAAAATTGCATTTGTCCGACCTAGGATTTGAACTCGGGACCTCGTGATCGCAAAGCATATTATTTTTATTTCAATTCTATTTTAAAATATACAACGTTCAAAATAGACGTATTTTAAAAATGGAAAGCTGTGTTTTATTTACAGTCACTACGTCACTTCCGGTGTTACGTCGAACGTCAAAGGGAATTCTGAAAATTTCAATTTCTAACGAATTTCGGTGTTGCATCCGTTTCCGGTCAACAAGCTACGATTTTGATGTTACTTTCATTTGTTTCCTGTTATTTAATACCATATCATCACGCCAGATTCCTTGCGGGTAGGCAGAAAGTAATGAGTTCCATTAGTTTTTTCCTTACAGACATCTTTGGCTTCCTCCACTCTCATACTTCGTCTGATACACGCTTGCCGGTTACGGAGACGCTTAAATTGCCCTTCAGGGTACATTGGCTATGACCAAACTCACACGTTACAATAATTTCATGAAATGATCGGGTATCATACACGATTTTGACGATTTTTTATACCAATGTGTGCATAGGTGTGTATGTGTTTGTGTGTTTGTGCGTGTGCGTGTGTGTGTGTGATCTACGCTGTTGGCCACGGGGCCTTCACAGCTTCACAGAACAAAAGGGCGAGTATGCAAACACTACGCTCGATCCAGAAGGGCAAGGGGGCATTAGCGCAAAGGCGCGTCAAGGAGGAGCGGCCTCGGCTTGGGCAGTCGCTATGGGGAGGGCATATACTAGGTTTCTCGCCGTGGTCCCTGCACCAGCTGGCGGGCAAGGGATTCTTCGAGCTCGCCGGCGAAGTCTGTGTCTGATCCTGTGTGCGGTATCAGTATCCGAATGAAGGGAAGTAAGGTGGTCAGGGGAGTCGGTTGAAATATGCCCCGGGTAGCGGTAGCGGCTGATAGGAGAGGAAATTAGTCATAGCAAATAAGAGCCCTACCATAAAAATATTGACGTAAGCATGACACTAGTAATCGTACTGTCTCGTTCATGGTTATTTAGTACAATTGTAGTGGGACAAGGATGGCATTCCAACTCGCTAGCGTATTGCTAACGTCAGACTTTTCGCGCTTAACCATAAGACATAGTATACAGCACGACGCAAATATAAAGAGGAGTTAAGCCTAAGCAACCATGCACTGTCTTCCAACTAGGCCCTGACGTCACCGCGGGGGGCGTGGTTTACCTCGGTCTATTATTCTCAGCTAGATGGCAAACACAGAAGTGGGCGGGATGTAACGCCCTCTACGTCCCGCGCCACCCTGCGCAGTGACACGCTCCATTGTATAGGAAAATCCATGGAAAATCTAATAATGTCATCTTTCCTTTATATCTGCTTAGTGGTAAATAGTCTAGTTCTAATCTTCGTAACTCCATAACAAAATTCGTATTCCCATAGATTTAAAATTTCGCAAGGAGCCGGATATTCGCCGCGGTTGGAATGTCCGTCCGGACAATCGGAATTCGAACTAATATCGGACAGAAGGCGTCGGTCGTTATTTGAAGCTTTAACCGCATTTTTAAAACCTTTATACTTGTTCGAATTTTCGTTTCGCACTTCTACGTTCTTCAAATCAGTGTATGGATCAGAGGGCTTAGCACGCAAATTTATTGGTTAGCGTGATGCTAGCGAGTAATCGTGCTGTCACATTCAAGTTTATTAAGCTAATAAGTAGTATGACAAGCATGGCGTCAATCTTTTCGTGCTCAGCTGTCAGTAAGGTTAGACAATCCGAATTATTTTTTTATCAGTATCATAACACCAAATCCCTTGCAGGGTAGGCAGAGAATACAAAGCCGTAGTTATTTTATTCAGAATTATTATCAATAAAAAATTCCGTTATTCTTATATTTCCCAAGTGGGAGAAGCAGAATTGTACACTGGGTATTGTTAAATGGGAACACTACACTTTGTCTTACCCAGGCTTCAAGCCCAGGACTCCGTGACGTCACTGGACCAAAGAGGAAGTAATCAATGCTTTTTCTAAGTCACCCAAATGTAGAAAATTCTTCAATTCTTCTAAGATTTATGTGACTCAATGGGAAAATATGTAGGTGTAGTTATTTAATCCGTTGATTTATTTCTCTTTACTCTGTAGAAGTTTCGTCGTGATGGTATATTATGTAGAACCTCTACATAATATACCATCACGACGAAACTTCTAAATCTACTTCGAAATAACTCTATGAGCTGGTATAACCACTGTAACAGAGTATTATTTGAATTCTAGACGGCAAAGGTCATTTCGTAGTGACATTTAAACTAAATAACGATACTACACGTTCTCGAAGGTAATCCTACTTAATAATAAATGTGAAAGTTTGTATGTATATATGTTTGGATGTTTGTTACTCAATCACAAAAAAATACTGAACGGATTCTGGTGAAATTTGGCACACACATACTTACCTGGATTATTACATAGGATTTTTATTTTTTGTCGCGGGCAGGAACTGGTAAGATGATAATTTCGGACAAATTTTCTTACATATCTTTGATGAATAAATGAATTATTGTATAAATGAACTAGAAAAATAAAAAGAATGAAGGGTTGGTTAAATAGCCGACGGAGCGCGACGGGAGCGTGTCGAGAACGCTCGGCTACGTTCGGTTGTGACGTTTGCCATCGCGCCGAGCGGGGCAGCGCTGTTAGGCGGGTCCCGTACATTTTAGTACATTAAAACTCCCCAAGCCGCTCTACCGTTACGCTCCCGTCGCGCTGCGTCGTTTATGTGGCGAAACCTTGAAACAGGGCTTAAAACATTATTTCAATCACCAGAATTGGTAAGAGAAAAATAGAAAGAGTAGAATTGGTACCAGGGCAATACAAGAGAACTTGTATTTTACCAGCCTCGATCAAATATTGGATAAGAGATACACGCTCGCCGCGCGAAAAATAGCACCACCATAAGGCAGGCAAAAGTGGACGGTACTACAAAATTAATAGCTTTCCACTTTTTTGCAAATGCATCTTTATGTGATACACGTAAGGTACAATATGCACTAATTTATGTTTATATCATAACTATAACTCACTTGGATTTGGGGACGTTATTTATTGTAACTATTGAACGGGACTGTGTAGCTTTTTGTGGTATATCGATATGTTCCAGTAATTAAATTAATGATTGAAGCAGTGAATTATAAATGATTATATATGTCATATCCTATTATTTGAAGTCCACAGTTAATGGAATATCAAGCAGTTATTTTTATTTCAGTAACCTTTTAATCTTGTCTATAGACAGTCTATGCCAGTTGTGATGCGATGACAAATGATAGCTGTCAGATGAAGATTGGCCGCTGACAGATAATTGATGTAAGATGGCGGACGGCGCTGCGTTGTTATTCGATTGGCGATGAAGCAGCGGTCGGATGTATCGCGGAGCAGCTAATTTCACTGCATTCCAGGTGAAATATTAATCGCCAACTATTGTGCCATCCTCGGATATCAAGGAAGATCAGTGTACGGATAATGCCCTAGTGTTATTTCAAGATTTTTTTCATGTTTGGCGCCACCATGCAGATGACTATGAAAACAAAGATAAATCCACCTTTCACCGTTACCAGCATTGAAACGGCTATCCCGAAAATCTAATCGCCGACATATAAATCACGGACGTTGACGGACGGCTTGGTCCAGGGTTTAAGAGCTTGAGTCGCTTTGCCCACTGAATTGAGTAGTGGCGGGTTTGATATCCGCGCGGGACAAATCTTGGTGTGACCCACTAATATTTTTGTCGGTCTGGCTGTTTGTGCATAAGAATTTTATGTTTGCGAACACACCCACGACACAGGAATATTTACTAGTGTAGGGCTACGATTAATCGAAAATCGATTCGAATATCTATCTTCCATGACTATTCAGAGTCGAAGTCAAAAATTATTTATTTGTTTAGGTCAATACTAGGGGACTTACAAACATCAAAATTATTACGTTTTGACATCTACCACTGGCCCAGCCTCCACTGAGAAGTTCCGGTGAGTAATTCAGCGGGCTAGTTTTAACTTGTTTTGCCTTTCGGATAACCATTTCTTTTTCTAGCAAGGTTCGTATCTATGTCTTCCCGGTTCAAAATTTGTTATCTACTTTTCAAGCACCCGCTGAAATCCAACTGCACTGATATTTGGCATACATACCTATCTAATTAATGGTGACGATGCAGTAATATGGTACTATGAAGTTAGTCTGATGATAGAGCAAATATATGAGAGAATTGCATTTAAAAAAAAAACACCATCAAGCCTATATTCCCCAAGCGGGGCTGGCAAAGGTTACAGAGTACACTGTGTATACCCACTTTTCACCGCCGAGGTCAAGTTTTATGTACTAGGGGGCAAGTCTATTGCCCTTTTACCGGGCATAATTTGAGACTTTGGACTGATACTGGAACTTTTTAGATAGTAAAATCATTATAGCACTCTTTATCGACGGAAATGTATAAACGTAGATGAAGCGAAAGAGGTGTGTCATAATCGTAGTATGTGGGAAACTGTAGTCTCTGCCTACCCCAGTGGGATGAAGGCGTGAGTCTATGTATGTAAAATCACGCTTTGTACGACCTAGGCTTTAAACCCAGGAACTATGATCGGTACGCATATTATGAACGAGGTAGTCTAAAATGTATTTATACTATGAATTTTAACGATTTTGCATCGAGTTCCATCAGTACAGTTGAACGTGAGAAACTTTAAGCCGCGCTCACAAAACTATGTATTTATGAAATGCTTGTAAACTGCTGTTTGTTGTTTGGCTCGCTTGGTACATATTTTCAAGTGGCTGACATTGTTTTGGTATACTGACGGTTTATAAACTACTAAGGTGCGCAGGTATATTTAGAAATTGCTTATTTACTTGAGTGAAAGTACCATTTGGAACCCTCATTTGTGTGTGATGAATGATCTACGCTGTTAGCCGCGGGCCCTTTACAGCTAAACCGGACAGGAGGGCGAGCAACCATTACATTCGAGCCAGAAAGGCAAGGGGGCAACTAGCTCAAGGGCGCCACAAGAAGGAACGGCCTCGGCTTGGGCAGTCGCTATGGGGCAGGGTGTATACTAGGTGTCTCGCAGTGGTGCTTTGTACCAGCCGGCGGGCAAGGGATTCTTCGACCTCCTGGAACCCTTGGAACATGGGCGGCTTGATAAGATTCAAGAGCAGGTGACAACAAATCTGATTCCATCAGTTCGCATTAGGTCTGCGTGTTTGAGTATCACCTAATCTCTCCCATTTTGATTTATGAGAATAGGCCTTTGCCTAGCAGTTGGCCAGTATAGGCTGCAGTGGTGTGCATTGCATTTAGGCAATTAAGTAATCCCTACCGTGGTATAACACACTGAACGTATGTATTTATACGGTATTATATAGATAATATCGGTGTAAAGATGAGAAAGGGCATGCTCCGTTGGTTCGGGCATATAGAAAGAATGCCAGAGGAAAGAATGACAAAACAGATATACAATGTGAAAGTGGAAGGATACAGGTACCGGGGAAGACCTAGACTATCTTACCACGACCAAATAAACCGAGTCTTATCTGATGGAAAAGTCAAGAGTCTCCGTAACCGGCGAGCGTGTATGAGACGAACTATGAGAGTCGAGGAAGCCAGAGAGGTATGTAAGGAAAGAACCTGTTGGAACTCTGTACTCTCTGCCTACCCCGCAAGGGATCTGGCGTGAGGTTATAGATAGATAGATATAAATTTCTAGAAATGTGGTGATGATAAAATTGAATGAAATAGAATCGATTAAATATACAATACTTTTTAAACAAAAAGAAAATAAAATACAATAATGTCATTATTTATTTACGAATCTAGCGATTGGTCAGAAAAATCGTCTGACAAATCGCTTAATTCGGGGAAAAGGTGAAGTTATTATTTAAAAAAAAATTAATACTATTTTAATACGTCAAGATGGAGCATCCACGTTTATTTATTGACTATGAGCATACCATGCCTTTAGACGGAATATGATACTTAGAATAAAATTTGTGCAAAAATAGGCAATCGATTTTGTTAATTAAAAAAATAAACAAGTTATCGATTATAACGATTTCATTTGGTCAGTTGTTTAACTGACCAAATGTTCCAATTCGCATAAATTGAGTAATAGAGTTTTATAAAGATTTAAGTTTTTTAAATAATTACGCAAATTAATAAACAGTAAATTAAATTTTTTTATTTTTTATATTATTGTTTATTTTTTTTTGAATTCCTCATTTAAGTATTTTTGAATACAATATCCCTGAAATGATCAAACGTCACCGTACCCATGGCTCGTCGTGAAAAATTCAAGAGAGTTTTTAGCCGTAATGGCGACAACAATCCAATTTTTCTAAGTCACTGTCATATTCTATTATTTTTTGACATTAGCGAAATACACTATCAAAATGTGGAGCCATTCATTAAAAGAAGAAGAAGAAAGATTATAAGTATTTTATTTAAGTAGTAATATTTAAAGAAGGGTTATTGAATTTTCATGAAGTAGGCACTGCTTTATTGCCTATATGCAATGCATGCCACTGCAGCCTATACTGTCCCACTGCTGGGCGAAGGACCTGCATCCAATGACTTCCTGCGATCCTCACAAGATCGTCGGTCCATCTGGTAGGTGGCCGTCCCACGCTGCGCTTGCCAATACGTGGTCTCCACTCTAGAAACTTTCTGTTCCAACGCCCGTCCGATATTCGCCACCCGCCCATTGCCACTTCAGCTTACTAATCCTATGGGCTATGTCGGTGACCTTGGTTGTTCTACAAATCTCCTCATATCTGATTCGATCACGTAGAGAAACGCCAAAGATAGCTCTATCCAAGAGAATCCAACTCGGCTGGGCAGCGCTCAGAGAACTCCCTGAGGGCTGCCCAGCCGAGTTGGATTCGTCGATTGACCTCTCCCTCTCAAAATTGCACCTACCTAACCGGACTGCCTGTCCCAGGTAAATGTCATCGACAGCTTCAAGAGTAGAGTTCCCAACGCTGAGTGCGGTGGGTACGACATGTTCATTACTTTCGTTTTGTCCATGTCCAATACCAATGAAATTAAAATGGGACCACCGCGGAGCTATACTGAACCCAATGCAAAAAAAATCATCATAATCGGTCCACAATTGACGGAAATATCGCTGAACATACACAAAAAAAAAAGCATACATACTACCGAACATAGAACCTCCTCCTTTTTGAAGTCGGTTAACAAAGGTAAACCGACTTCAAAAAGCAAAAAATAAATATTTCTGGTAGTATGCTGGTTGGTGGAGTCGGTGCCAAGTAACCGACTCCACCAACCAGCACCACCAGCTCCACCTTTTTTTAAAAAGATTTTTATTTAATTAGTAACCGTGTCGACCCACCTGTGGAAATGTCTCCTTGACAGTAGGAAAATTTTACTAAATGTTAACCCTAATTTCGCAACGCCCCCGTGTCAATGTCATACATGGGCTAAAAGATCCTTGTTGCACTGTGCGTGGTACATAATAACTCAATGTGTGAGGCCAAGTTTGCTAAGAAAAACGCCTATATTCCCGGATGGGGGTGGAAGATACGTACTGTGTACATCCACTTATCGCCAAACATGTTGGGTCGCATGTAATAGAGGGCGAGCTTGATGTCATATATATGCTTAATTATAGACTCCGGACTGACACTGAGAATTTTTCGATAGAAAAACAACATTTGTCCCACCTAGGATTTGAACCCAGGACCTTGTGAAGTGTATTATTCACCACTAGACTAACGAGGCAGCCAACAAAAAAAAATTCAACCATAATTTATTTTCTGCCACAATACTTTAAATTACGTTACTCATGTATATACAAATGTTCAGTCAAATCTCGGAAACGGAATAAATATATAACAATTTAACACCTCAGCATTCCGACCCCGCCTCCCGGAAACGGAAGTCACCCGTTCCCGCCAAAAACGCGCGTAATTTTTTTTCACCGGCGCTTAAGCCATGGCGGCGCTTCCGGTTGGATTTCCCGCGGTGACATCACGTGTCTCGTGACGTCATGTCCGTAATACGTGTGCGTGTGTGGTTATTAGTTTATTGAATTTTCTGGTATATAATATTTCATATTTTGGGCTTATGAGATACTAGCAGTATTCCGCGGCTCCGCTTGCATGTTTTTTATATTTTCACATAGGTAGCTCTAACAGCTGAAGCCAGTGATTTTCATTTTATGTTTTACTAGCAGTTTCCCGCGACTTCATACTCGGTTGACAACAGTGCCACCTACCAGGTCTATGTTATAAAGCCTATGTTACTTTTGAATAAAGTAGCTTTCCAATGGTGAAAGAATCATTAAAATCGGATCAGTAGTACCGGAGATTACCCCGAACATCCAAGCTCACAAACTTTACCTCTTTATAATATTAGTATAGATTTACAACAGCAATCTTGCCCCCCGACCCCTGCCGCCACCGCCGGCCGCGACATGTTCTCACCGACCCCCCCGATGCTTTGTCATCCCTTCTTTCCGCTCAGAATACGGGCGACGACGTCAACGTAGTAGTAGATCCCCTCCCATAGCCGGCGGTTGACCGGTGCACTTAGTAGTGCACCCGTTCCCCTACAGCGACTGTCCCAACCGAGGGCGCCCTCGAGTATGTCGCCTCTTGCCCTTCTGGCTGGCTAGAGCGTAGTGGTTGCACGCTCGCCTTTAAGTCCGGTGGCTGTTGGCTTTTTACACCTGTGTTTTTACGAACATGAAATTTACATACACAAACATCCAGACGGGAAGAAATATTCCTGAACATACACCACTGCCCCCCCCCCCCCCCCCCATGAAGATCATGCATGAAAGTCACAACTGTATCACCCATTTTTCTCATTCAAATCTCACATCTTCCTTCCTACATTCCAGTTTCCTCAACTAAAGGTAATAATATTTTCATTCAATCAACATTGGATTATCCCGGAGGCTGTTGGTTCGTTTGTACAATCACATACAAGTTAGATGCCGTGGTGTAGTTCGCATACGCTTTGATAATAAACTTGTTATTTGTTACACAGAAAATGAACATTGGGTTATGTTAGTTTAAGATAGAAGCGAGGCATATTCATAGTCAAGACTACTTAAAATCAAACTCAAAAAATTCTATAACCATAATCAGTCATTACAAGCTTTTATTTAACTTGCAATGTTCGTATGTCTGTCTGTCTGTCTTTCCGGTTCAAATCTTGTGATCCATTTTTCAAACACTTAGAGGTATCCAATTATGCTGAAATTTGTATGTAAAGTCCCTGACAATGCAATAATATGGTACCATGGATCTGGTCTGATGATGAAATCGGAAGGTGGCATAGGATAGGAACATGTAAATTATACACCATAACCCCCTCTTTTTAAGGGTTTTTAGATTGGAGTTGATAAGTACTATACAACCAGATAGTGGGCCAATAGGACCATCCGAATACTCAATATAACCTCACCGTGTTTGAACTCGTTGGCTTTGTCTTGACGAGTATTTTAGACCCGTTTGGTATCCAAGGTCTGATGATGGAGCCGGAAGGAAGCCATAAGACCTTCGCAACTAAGCATGATATTTTCGTTATGCGTTTGCTGTAAAAGCTTGTTATCAAATATCTTTTTAAATTATTTTTTTTTTTTATTCACGTTAACAAAAAGTTTTATTGGATAGTGAAGAATGTGACTATCACTAGTTCAGAATGTATTTTTGTAGAGAAGAAGGTCAAGAAACACTACGGTTACTCTTTTTTAAAAAATATTTATAGTGGAATTACTAGCTACCCTCCCTGGCTTTACACGGGTGAATTTTAGACATAAACCCATTCAATCATTCCGTCCATTGGTGAAAACGGTATGAAAATCCGTTTGGTAGTTTTTGAGTTTATCGCGTTCAGACAGACACTGTCTGTCAGACGCAGCGGGGAACTTTGTTTTATAATATCTAGTGAATTATTTTTGTGTAGGTAACTTACTGGGGTATGTGAAACTCAAGCACTCAAATTTTTATTTATTTATATCTCTTTATTTATTTATAAAATGAAAGGCACAAACAGTGTACAGTCAATTAAAACTTAATATTTTAAGGTAGACTAGTTTCAAACTAGACAGTACACCTAACTATATGCTCTAATCTATGTTACATATGAACAGTAACGTGGTAACAAAATGAAATGATAAAGAAAAAACAATAAAAGAAAATTTGATCAATTAATTAAATTAAATTAACCAATTAAATTAACTGCCTCGTTGGTCTGGTGGCAAAGCACATCGCTTTGTGATCACGAGGTCTTGAGTTCAAACCCTAGGTCGAAAAAGTGTAGTTTTTCTAACGAAAATTTCCCAGTACGAGTCCGGAGTCTGGAATTGTGCCCGGTATATGGCAGTAGGCACGCCCCCTATTACATGCCCTCCTAACATCGTCGGTGAAACGTGGGTATACTCAGTACACCTCTGCCACCCCCGCTTGGGGAATATAGGCGTGACGGTAAATGTACTATTACTAACTTATATAATCATATATATTACTAACTATCTATCTATAATGAAGTTAATTAATGTTAATTAATTAATTATGTTTATAAATATTTTTTCTGGCGCAACTCTTGTATGACCGAGGATTACTAATCATCTATCTATCTATATCATTACGCCGTTATCCCTTGCGATTACTAATCATAATGTGTAAATTTCTGGTACTTTTAGCGAGTTGTATTGTCGACACAAACAGGTAACAGGATTGTAAAAGGATGTATTGTTTTTACATGCCTGAAGAAGCGCAGAGATGTTTGGATGACGACAATTATATCGTGTATTAAAATTTAAGGGAAAGCAATTCAGGTGAATCAATAATAGGAGATATATATATATATATATATGCCTACATTTGAGCTTATAAACATTTAATTTGGGTAACCTGTCTTATTATGATTTTAGGCTACGCCCAAGTCCAGTTCGATATCCCATTACTTTCAGACATTTATTTTGAATGCCCTCGAGACGATCAGAGTGTACTGTATAAAATGGAGACCATTGAGCTATATATCATTAAGCTACATCTAGATAATATATCAATGAGCTCTTGCGGGGTACGCAGAAAATACAATGTTCTTTCCTTTTCAGAAATCATCGTCAAAATTATTAGATTTTTACATCTACCACCGGATTGGAACGCCGTTACTATTAAGAAGGTCCGGCAGGAATTTCAACGGGCTAGTCTTTTAACAAAACAAGTATTTTTATTTTACTTAATATAATTCATGTCATAAATATGAAATTCAATATACTCAGATATTCAGACTAAAAATCTTGTTATGTAACCCATAAGATTTATCCTGTGCTATTTACATATATACTAGATCAAGCTGTCATTATTAAATTAGTAACACTTAAATACATTGTTTATTAAGCCAGGGGAATACTATCACCATGGTGATATTCCGCTGGGTGATTATTGGTCACTAATTGGTTCATTTTGATTACCCAAGTAATATCACTCAGCCGATGAAACCGGAATGAACCTTCTAGAAGCCTTTTACAATGCAAGACTATAGATAATCGCCAGCATCCTTCCCGTCAACCGGTCGCTATTCTATAGCTTATCGTTTTTGTTGCGCGGGATTCTAAATATACACCATAATACGTTTCTTGCGATACTGAGGACTCTGGAGACGATCAACGAATAATTTATAATGATTGCTTCGGTGAGACCTGTTCCTATATTCCAACTAACTGAACTGGGGCCTAGATAAGTGCCAAGCGTTTTGTTTCTGTTGTTTTGCTTGAATTGATAGCGCATTGTTCTGACTACGTGACTTTTCGATTTTATCGTTTTCTATTAGTGTATGGCCACCAACGTGTCCATCCGCATCTACGACGGCGTGCACAGTTGCGACCAGTTCCTGTAGTAGTATTTGCATGGACGTGTTCACACCAACGCGTCCTGCGTCCGGCACGCGCGTACTGTGCGACGTCTGCCCATCTATCATAGATATTGATTGCCACCGTGGACGCCATCGCGGACCTGCCTGGACGTTGTTTTAGCCATACCTTTTGAGTTAACCTCTTAAGAAAATCCATGTGGATACAGGCACTGACCAACAAGTTGTACAGATTGAAACTCAATGAAGCATTATCCAGTCAAATCAACTGATTGGTCTATTGATTATTTAGGTTAAATCTTCTATAGAAACAACTGGGTTCTTTAGGAAATTAAAAATTAGGATCCACAAGTGATCCATCCAGATCCATATATGAATCGTTCTCCCGTTTAATCGATAGACATGTATGAAACAAACTATGAGAGTGGAGGAAGCGAGAGAGGTCTTTAAGTAAGGAACCCGTTGGAACGTTATACTCTTTGCCTACTAATTAATGCGTATGGATTGATCTAAAGTGCAGACGATTTAGCGCAGTGGTTAAGAGCTTAAGCCGCTCCGCCCACTGAGTCTAATAGTCGCGGGTTCGAGTCCCGCACGGGACAAATCTTTGTGTGACCCACAATTATTTGTTTTGGTTTACGCACCCACGAATTAATCCTAGTGTGAGGCTACGTTTTTTTAAAGAAGAAGAAGAAGATAGGTCTAGGTCGGACAAATGTAGTTTTTCTAACGAAAAATTCCCAGTATGAGTCCGGAGTCTGGAATTGTGCCTGGTATATGGCAATAGGCTCGCCCCCTATTATATGGGACCTAACATCGTCGGCGAAAAGTGGGTGTACTCAGTACACCTCTGCCACCCCCTCTGGGGAATATAGGCGTGACGATGTACTAAGAAGAAGAAACAGTGATAATATAGTTTTTTTTTCGTTTTAATGTTAAATTTCAGGTTACAAGACTTTGTGAGGCTATGTAGCCTCACAAAGTCGTGTAACCTGAAATTTGAATAATATCTTTGGCAATATTTGGGTGAACATAGTTTTCGTGTTTTAGTTAGTAGTGTTTTATTTGTCCTGGTAACCTGTAACAGAGTTATCACTATACCTATCTCAGGTTTGTCTCTCACAAATTAGTAACTAAAAATTAGTTACTTTTAATAATAATATTATACAAGTCTGTGATGAAATTAATAGTAGTAAAAATTAAAAAAAAATCGGCTAGGAAATGCAATTTAAAATGACCTATCAAAATTAAATGTGTCTAAAAATGTCGTGTATGTTGCTAGCCGTTGAGAAATTCCTTCGTCTGGAGCCATTCCTGAATATAGAATCAGATCATGATATTCATGGTCAACCAACATGTCAAATTTCGACTCCGTAAGACGAATAAGAGGAAGTGGGTCTAATCAGCTAATAAGATTTGAACTAAGCAAACAAACATAGTAAGCTAATAAAACTTGTTAAAAAGGCTAACAAACTTCCATTTTTTTCATTACCTAAATAAATCCCGAGAGTTACAAATTAAAAAAGAAACTCCATTAAAATGAAGGAAATGAATTCTTAGTCAACTAACTACAGTGTAGTGCGACTGCATAGTCGGGTTGGACGCAGTCGGGTCGCGGAAACAGGGCAATAATTCCGCGGCAGTATTCCAACTAGTTTATTGTGCCGGCATAAATATACTGCCTCTTCCTTCGATAAGGACGTGGGTATAATAGAAATTGAAATATAGTCTCCTGCATTTTACGAAAATCCCATTAAGAGTTTATTTTAAAGAAAGCCATACGTTGATCATTGCTACACCAATGCATGACTCCACTTGAAGCAAAAGTTAAGTGTTGTGTAAACGGTGTTACATACTATCAATCTGCTACGAATGCATGTAATAGATAGATTTCAACGTTACACAACTGTCAAGATGAGTTCTTACAAGGTAGTTAAACAAAATTATTTTAGTACGAGCACACACTAAAATCATCTGCAAAAGTAGGAATTTACAAATACGCATTTCAGACGCAATAACATTGATGACAATTGAAAACAAAACTCGTCCAAGATGGGATCCCTGAGGAACTCTAGAAAAGACACTATAGGGAAATGAGTCATGACTGGAACCAGTGCAACAAGGATTCGGTTATAACACATTTTTTCACTTACTAATTAGTAAGGAGTGGTTATCCTTGTCAAATACACAAGCGAAGTCGGTATAAATTGCGTAAACTTCAAGAGCCCTGTCAAGTTCACTTGTCAAATCAGAAACGAAGGACACTAAATTGGTGACAGTAAATGAACTCAACCTAAAGCCATGTTCATTAGGTGATAAAACATTATTCATATGTTTTGCCAACACAGGACATACCAAAGACTTAAATAGCTTAGCGAGACATGACAAAATGACAATAGCGCGATAACAGTTAACGTCACTTTGGTCGTGTTTTTGTGCAATGGAATTATTCTACATTTTTGCAAGCTTTTATTTAACTTGAAATGTTCGTATCTGTCTGTCTGTCTTTCGAACGATCCGGGTATCTCATTGAGCTAAAATTTCGCATACGCATGTAAGTTCGGTACAATGCAATAATATGTACCATGGCGCTGGTCTGATGATGAAGTCTGAAGGTAGCCGTAGAAACACGTGAATAAAACAACATAACCCCCTCGTGTTTAGGCTTGTTAGATTGCTATTAACGCGTTCTTTACAACCAGATGATATTCAGGGTCTAATGATGAAGCCAAAAGGTGACCAATGGAAACACCCAATTACTCAATTGTACTGTACTGTGCACTTGTTTGGGCTCGTTGGAACTATCTTGACCAGTACTTCAGACCCGGATGGTGTCCAGAGTCTTATAAACTAAGCAAGATATCTTCGTTGTATTTTTGCCATAAAAGCTTGTTTTAAAAAACTCTTTTTATTTGGCACTTAACTGGGTAGCAATCGTCTGAAATAAGTGTAATGTAATCGTAAATTTTGTTGAAAGTTCACCTCAATTTCACACCAGTATCCCACAAGTAGATGACATTGGCAGGCAAAAACATCCTTTACGTACTATATAACACTAATCTCATACAACTTCATTATGACCGCATCCTTACAAAAATCGCCCCACGACCGCTCCGTATACTTTATACTATCACGCTTCCTATCCAAGGAACATTTCAAATGATTAATTCTTCGGTTACATCGATTTTGTAATAAAAACATGGATTTTTTATGTCGATGCCGTTATTCGTCTGTTTTGGTTATTTTCTATCGTATTTGGGAAAAGATATCGACATTAGATTCTTAGTCCATAAAGTGCTGTAATATATTAGATATATTAATACTGAGAGTGGAGCAAATAAAATAGGTATATCTTAATCATCTCGCCAGATTCCTTGCGAGGTAGGCAGAGAGTAGAGATTTCCAACATGTTTTTTTCCTCCTTGACTTCCTCCACTCTCAGACTTCTGTACCAAAAACACCTATTGGTTTAGAAATATACCTGGTAAACATTGACACACGGCTTGGTTTAGTTGTTTAAAGCTTAAGCCGCTCCGCCCACTGGTAGTCGTAGGTTTGGTCGAGGACCAAGCGTGCGAGGCACGGAACAAATCCTTTCATGATCCACAAATATTTATTTTGGTTTGGGTTGTGAATCCAAGTTTGTAAACGCACCCATGACACAAGAATGATTTCTAATACATAGCTACAATTTATTTAAAGAATAATAGGAAGACAGTAACAAAAACATCTATTGACATGAATATAACAAAAAAAAAATACGAGCAGCTTCTTTCCTTACATACCTCTTTGGCTTCCTTCACTCTCATAGTTCGCCTCATACACGCTTACCATTCACAGACCCTTGACTTGGACCCATAAGGCGTATAAAATATAACATACTTTTTTAAATACTCGAAAGCGAAGCAGAAGGACCGACGGCCGATGGAGCAAACGTGTCCTAGAGTAGAGATCGCGACTTGGTAAGCGTAAGGTAGGACGGCCCCCAGCTAGATGGACCCACGACCTCATAAAGGTCGCTGGGACAAATTGGATGCGGAAGGTGAAGGACCGTGTGCAATGGCGCGTGTTAAGAGAGGCCTATGACCAGCAGTGGACTGCGATAGTCTGATTGATTGATTGAAGCAGTTCCTGACTCAACACAAATTACTTTCAGGTCTTGCATTACTGTTATAAATTGTATAAGGCTTTATATATCTATATCATCAAGCCAGATCCCTTGTGGAGTAAGAGGAGAATATAAAATTTCTACAGGTTATTTCCTTACAGAGTTCTCTGGCTTCCTCCACTCTCATTATTCGTCTTCCACACGCTCACCGGTTATGGAGACTCTCGACTTACCCTTTAGATAATATGTATATAAAAAAACATTTAAAATACACGGAAGCGATTCAGTTCCCGATTCAGAACAAATCCTTTCAAGTTTTCGGTTAATTATGTTATACACATCGTGTAAAGCTTTCCTCACACCAGATCCCTTGTGGGATAGATAGAGAGTATAGGCTTTATAGGCTTCCTCCTTCCTTCAGAAGCTCTTGGCTTTATGATCTGTGAATTAAACTACACTATACATCATGCTAATTGCATAATGCCGAATATAAATAACAGTAGAAAAATTACTCTACCAATTTCCGACACCTGTCAAACACATCGTGCCATATATGGCACGGCCAACTGTCACGGCGGCCATAAATGGCACGCTCAAATTCAATTATATTTAATGACACCAAAATGTTGGAAGTGTTTTTCTTATGTTAGTGTTTTATATTTTATCGAGTTTAGTGATGGATGACTGTATGAAGAACTGTATCGATATAAATAAAAAGGACATAATTTATTATCAATCAATCTATCTATCTCTCTGTCTATAACATCACGCCAGATCCCTTGCGGGGTAGGCAGAGAGTACAGAGTTCCAACAGGTTCTTTCATTACATACCTCTCTGGCTTCCTCGACTCTCATAGTTCGTCTCATACACGCTCGCCGGTTACGGAGACTCTTGACTTTTCCTTCAGATAAGACTCAGTTTATTTGGTCTTGGTAAGATAGTCTAGGTCTTCCCCGGTGCCTGCATCCTTCCACTTTCACATTGTATATCTTATTATCAATTATAATTATAATAGGTATAGTATAGGTAGGTAGTCGCAGGTTTGGTCGCGAGTGCTTCCTTGGTCTACTGGCAAAGCGCATCGCTCTGTGATCATGAAGTTCTGGGTTCAAATCCTAGATCGGTCAAGTGTAGTTTTTCAAACGAAAACTTCTCAGTACGAGTCCGAAGTTTGGAATTTTGCCTGGTATATAGCAATAGACTCACCACATATTAAATGGGACCTAACATCGTCGGAAACGTGGGTTTCGAGTACACCTCTGTCACCCCCGCTTGGGGAATATAGGCGTGACGGTGTGTTATAATTTAATATTCAATTTTATATATATACTTCCATATATATATATATATATATATATATATATATATATATATATATATATATATATATATATATATTGCATAATATTTGACATAATAATGTAAATCATGACCATTTAATTTGTACGCCTTTGGCAAAACATGGTGAAACTTGTTTTTAATTTACTATCAACTTCGTGACTACCCGTGTTCAACAAATAAAGGATTCTATTCAGTTCTTTATACAGTCATCCCATTACTAAACTCGTGTATTCCTCAAGCGGGGATGGCATAGGTATACAGTGTACACCCACTTTTCACCGACGATTCTAGGTCCGGGGTAATAGGGAGCGAGCCTATTGCTATATATCGGGCGCAATTCCAGACTCCGGACTAATACTGGGAGATTTTCGATAGAAAAACTACATTTATCCGACCTATGATTAGAACCCAGGAACTCGTGCTCGCAAAGCGCATTGGACCAACGAGGCACACAATCATATATTAGTTGTATAAAAAGTACTTCCAAATATCATTTTTTTTCAGTTTTAACACCTATTACTAAATCAAAACACGGTCCCACATTGAGTAATAAAAAATAAACACCGCTACGCCCATATTCCTCAAGAAGGGATGGCAGAGGTGTACTATATACACCCAATCACCACTGACGATACTCGGTCTTATTGTAATATGGGGCAAGCTATTGCTAATTGATGTATATTTATTGTAAGACCAATACTGTCAAAATGTTCAAAAAATTATTCTTTATCTTTTGAATTTCTTGCTTCTCCTTCCTCTTCTTCTGGTGCCTCTCCAACTAGTGAAGGTTGGCTATCATTTTTTGGAATTCGTCCTTATCCTGTGCGGCACGGAACAGTTGTGCCGCACAGGGAGATACGACTTCTTTCTGCAACCCACACACCGTTTACCGGCAACTTTGCCCATCATAATGACCTGTAAAACATGATATCTTTCCTGCCTGATCTCGTAGCCGAGGTATGTAGTTTTTTGTCTTTTTATGAGGGTCATAAGTTCCCATTCTTGATTGGCTTATCGCAGAACTTCTTGGTTGGTGAGTTTTTCAGTACAACTTTTTTCCTGCATTCTCCTTTATGTTCACATTTTGAATTCTTCAATACGTTTCCTGAGGTTTTCTTTGATGGACCACGACTCACATCAGTACTGAATTATGGAACAGATGTAACAGTGAAGAAGACGGGTACGTAAATTGATGTTTAAGTTCTTGTTGCAATCTATATACTATATATAAAACAGGATCGGGTTAGTTACAGTATTTATAACTAAAGAACGGCTGGACCGATTTTAATGATATATGATTTGTTGGATACCTCTTCGCCTCGAATAGCTGAATAACTATTAAAATATCGGAAACATTCAAGTTAAAAAAACATTAAAAAAGATTCGAAATCAAAAAAAAATATTTCGACATTTATAATAAAAAAGGACAACAACTGTCAAATAGATTGGTCTGCGTCAGTCAGTGATCATGTCGGTATATAACATATAAGACGTGATAGTGTAAAAAAATTTTTGGTACATGATTTCTGATTTGTTTTGAAAAAAAAATCATATAAACATTAATGGAAGTTTTTTGTTTTGTGCAAGTGTGATTAATAAATATTATTGCGCGACCAAGAAGATCTAATCTTTACCAACGAAGCCGTCAAGCAATTTGGCTTTGGAACATTGTGAATCAATCAACTGAAGAAGATCGAGAAATCGCACGAGAAGATCGCCGCGTTAGTATGGCCCAAATTCGTGCTTCTCAAACACAAGAGAAAAGAGAGGCAGCCCGTGAAACGGCTAGGTTAGAAATGAGAAATCGTCGAGCTTATCGCAAAGTTCAAAAACAAGATAATCATCGACGCGACAGAAGAAATACTTCAAATGTTGACTTGAATCGAGCAGCGTTTATATACGACTGCACAGTTGACTACAACTCGCATCCTTTCGTTTGCATTGGTCCAATAAACATTGTTTGCAAGCATTGTGGCGCATTGAAGTTTGCTAGGGAAACACCACGATTGGGCTGCCTTAATGGCAACATAAAATTGCCATTATTGACTCCGCCACCTGAGCCATTGCATTCCTTGCTTCGTGGCGAAACACGAGAATCACGACATTTTCTAGCGAACACTCAAAAATACAATGACCGAAATTATAGAAGAACATGGATTTTATCCAACATTCAAGGTAATTTATGTTGAAGATAGTATATTCATTTCCTTAAAAAAACTACATTGTTAAGCAACACATCTTTGGGAATACTCGATGCTGGATGTATTCAATAGAATGGCAAAAACGAGGGTTGCCGCATGCACACATTCTTATTTGGTTAGTCGAAAGAAATAGACCAGAACAAATAGAGGAAATCATGTGCCGAGATTCCTGATACCGAAAACGATCCAGTCCTACATGATGTTGTAATTACGAATATGATTCCTGGACCGTGTGGCACCATCAACCGCCAATCGCCGTGCATGGTCGACGGTAAGTATTCCAAACGTTATCCACAAAAATTGACGGCGGAGACCATCGCTGGCAACGATGGGTATCCACTGCATCGGCGTCGATCACCAGATGATAACGGTCGAACTATCACAACGAAGGTGAAAGGAAACGAATTCAGGAGAACCACTCCTAATTTCGCAGTCGTAAGAGTCGATTAAGGGATTAGGGCCTGTTGGGTTGGAAAATATTAGTAAAGCATAACAAGCAAGCAAGCATAAGTATTATTAAAGCTGACAAATAATCTTAAATAACCCTATCAGGGAATACAGACATGAGTTTTATTTATATTAATATTAATGTATATATAATTTTTTTTTCAAAACGAATTCGAAATATTGTAACGAAAACACTATCACGACTTATATGTTTTATACCGACATGATCACTGACTGACGCAGACCAATCTATTTGACAGTTGTTGTCCTTTTTTATTATAAATGTCGAAATATTTTTTTTAATTTCGATTCTTTTTTAATGTTTTTTTAACTTGAATTTTTCCGATATTTTAATAGTTATTCTGCTATTCGAGGCGAAGAGGTATCCAACAAATCATATATCATCAAAATCGGTCCAGCCGTTCTTTAGTTATAAATACTGTAACTAGCCCGATCCTGTTTTATATATAGTATATAGATTGCAACAAGAACTTAAACATCAATTTACGTACCCGTCTTCTTCACTGTTACATCTGGCCCATAATTCAGTACTGATGTGAGTCGTGGTCCATCAAAGAAAACTTCACACACCTTCGAGAAACTCTTAATGCCAGTTTCCTCACGATGTTTACCTTCACCGTTTAAGCAAGTTTAATTTTATTACGCAATTTCTTTGGTGCTATTTTAGATCGCGTGTATGAGACGAACTATGAGAGTCGAGGAAGCCAGAGAGGTATGTAAGGAAAGAACCTGTTGGAACTCTGTACTCTCTGCCTACCCCGCAAGGGATCTGGCGTGAGGTTATAGATAGATAGATATTTTAGATCGCCGAGGCAATTTTTATGTTCAAATCCTAAAAAAAATACACACGTCTATATTTCCCAAAATCGGGGATGCAGAGGTGTACTGTATGTGCCCACTAATCGTCGAATATTTTACGTTTTATATAATTATAATAATATCAGCCTATACTGGCCCACTGCTGGGCAAAGGCCTTCTGTCACAAATCGAGGTATGAGAAATTAGGTCATACTCGACCACGCAGACCCAGTGCGATACGGTGGAGGCAGGTTTGTGGCCACCTGCTGTTGGAACTTATTAAGTCGCCTATAAGACTTCCAACTCCTTCCGGAATGATACTGGGAATACTTCTATACAAAGATTAAACTTCGTCCGCCCTAGGTTCAAATCCAGGACCTCTATATCGCTACGTGCATTATTCGCCACTAAAGCAGTGAGGAAATATTATTTATGTTTGAATACTATCGACATATTTATTTCCCATCACTAACTACACCCATATGCGGATCAAACAAAATGTTACTTTAATTATAGCCACTTAAAGTACAAAACTGGTACTTTAACTAAAAGTGGTATCACCAAAAACGTAGGTGAAAAATATTTCTATTATTTTATGGGTTTTAAAGGTATATTCCCATCCATATCCACCCGTAAAATCCCTTAAACGGGAATTGGTCCTTTGGTGTTATGGGAATTTTATTCTTAAGAATAACTGTCATGGCCACTTTCCCTGAAAGAGTTGGCAGATCCAGCTTCTTATAATAATTAAAAACCTATATTAGACCAATTGTAGTCGAAATACTAGAAAAGTAAAAAATCGGAATTTTTTTTCAATACCTTTCGTAACAGATCATGGTGGCTTCGATAAATTTAAACAATTAGTGGTATTATCTTCATATAAGCCCAAAAGCCATGGCGGGCCTTACCAAAATGCTCGACTTAAAATCGGGCTAGTTGTCACCTTTTAAAATTTATGTTTTTTCAGTAGTTGATTCGCACGAATAAATATTTTTTTCGTGCGAACCGCCACACCACAAATAGACTATTCGCACACTATACTTTGACCAAAAAAAGAATAAGAAAAAAGTAGTGTAAAAACGTTTAAAAAAATAAGAAATATGTCTTCGTGCGAATCGACAGCTAAAGTAACGATATTTTGGAAGGTGACTATTCGCACGATTCGTGCGAGTAAAATTCGTGCGAATCGACAACTAAACCAGAATATCAACACCAAACCTTACCTACTATTTATTGTATTAGCATGGATTTGACACTACCAAAAAGAACACTCGACTTGAAATTCTCTAACAAGAATTCGACCGTAATTGTCTCAAATAGCTTCTCAATGATACGTTCTCACTATTAGTAAGAACTTTAATAAAATAGATACATAAGTTATGATGTCACAAAACGTAAAAAAACTGGTCCGAGCCGCGTCCGGTGCAGTGAGTACTTGTGTTGAGGTGGACGGTGGTATGCGAGAAGCAGACAAGCAGGCAATAATGCAACATACGATTAAAATTAATGTCAGATTAAAGGATCCATTGTTTAGCAACTGGTGTCAGCTGGTGCAGCCCCTCGAATCCTCTGCTAAATTTCCTAGTAGGGCAGTCGTTCACGATGTGATGGATAGTTTGTACTGAGTCTCCACAGTCACAGTAAGGAGATTCAGTGACGCCCCACCTGTGAGATGAAAATTGCACCTTGCGATTCCGGTTCTGATTCGGTTGATGAAGGACCACACCAGCCGTTGCTCTTTGAAGCCCTGTACCACAGTCGAGGAGTACTATCCTTCCATGCCTTTTCTAAGTCCTTCTTTCTCTTCTAAGTGGTTGGAAGAGAAGAGCTGAAGACCCAGCTCAGTGGCATGCCTTGTTAGACACCTATGGCGAGTAATAGACTGGCATTGGCACTGGCATTCAGGCATGATTATAATGTTATACTGTCCTATTGTTGGCTAAAAGTCTCCTGTCATACATCGAGGTGAGAAGTTTAATTCATACTCCAATAGGTGAACAAGAGGCTATGCAAGAAAAGATTGATGTTAGCATCACGCTAGCGAGTAAGCATGCTATCAAACGTGCTACATTCATGTGGCATATCAACTTATCAACGTAGCGTCATGTTATCGTCAAGATTTTCGTACTAAGCCCTAAGGTATGACCATTACTTTGCAAAGCTTGTGTCCTATATAAATCACCGCTAACTGGGCAAAGAGTTTCTCTCACTAATCCAAGTGAGAGCGTTAGGTCATACTCCACAGCGCAGACCCTGTGCGGTGCAGTGGAGGCAGCTTTGTAGTAATCTGCTGTTGGAATTTATCAAGCCTTTCATAGGGCTTCCAAATTGGCTTAACTAATACGACGTGTTGACCGAGACCAATAGTTCCACTTCCCTTCTAAAGTACAAAGACTTCAATCGAAATATCACAAGTAATCATCCATCTCAGACTGACCGAGGCCGTCATATATACTTAAATTCGAATTGACCGCACAAGATAATGGGGTTTTTAAACTCAAACATCGCAAATCCCTACGTGTTTAAATAAAATACAGGCTAAAATGATGAGAAGATTTTAATGTGAGACTTATGGAGGATGGAAAACTACAAAAGAATATAATAATAATAAAATAAATAAGCCCGCAGGGCAGCTTGTGGCGAGCTGTTGGTGAGTAACGATACCACGGACCCGAGTGCTTCAGAGAGTCAGTCAGGGCCCCCAACTCGGCGTTTCTTCGTCGGTCGAGTGGAAACCGAGAGGTGCCCGCAGGACTCTCGGCTCTGGCAAGCCTTAATTGGCCGTCCAGAGAGGAGCCGTGAGATAGCTCTCACGGCTCCTCTCTGGACGGCTAATTCAATCCATCGATATAGCTATCGACGTAGGAAGATAATGCGTTCCTACGTCGATATACTCCAGGGGTGGAAGTGTTAAAGGGCATAACGCCGCGAGTAACTTCGGAGAAAGCGCAGCACACCTCTCTACACCCCTGAGCCGCTCACACCGGTGTTGCCCTCAGTTGTCCTAGGACGACCGTTTGAGGGCCCATCTAGTAAGCGGCAAGTCACCGCCGGCCACGGGTAATTAAGTATCACTAATTATGGGCGGTGTCCGTCCCCTTTGAAATAGTCCAGTTTTTGTCCATTAAACCTCATTTACGTAGCCCTTGTTTTCTTTCCATAATTTACAATAGTCCTCGCACCTGCCGGGGTCAGTTCGCTGATTATATTTTTTTCATTCTCAGCAAGTGATCTCAGCAGTTGGCTTACATAACATTAACTTCTCACAAAGGGCCTCTACGTGTGTGTGTGTCCGGGTAAAGCCCGTGAATCTCAGCGAGATACATAAAATAAATAATATTAGCCCTGTTAAGAAACTGTCCCACCGTTGGGCACGGGACTCCTCTTAAACTAAGAGGGTTTAGGCCATAGTCCACCACGCTGACCCAGTGCGGGTTGGCGAACTTCACACACTTTCGAGAAACTCTTAGGGCATGCAGGTTTCCTCACGATGTTTTCCTTAACCGTTATAGCAAGTGATAGATAATTTTTAATACGCACATGTTTTTTGAAAATACAGAGGTGCGTGCCTGGGTTTGAACCTGAGACCTCTGACTTTGCAGTCCAACGGTCTAAAGACTAGGCTATCACTACTATCACAAAGCTGCTATCAAAACGCATAAATCTCTCGCCTTGTACAAAAGAATATAGACGATAATAATTAAGCATTATTGCGTCTTATTGCCACAGCTCAAATTATTCCTGGAAATTACTTCAGTGATATTATCGTCGTGAGAAACTTAAAATCTCCTTAAGGAACAAAAAAATCTAATATCACGTAAAAATATACTGTCGCTTAATTTTAATTAGAACTAATTTGCATAAGAATGCTAACAATAATTAGGTACTGGAGCCCACGAAAAAATCTCGGGGCCTATAATCATAAACTAAACAAGGAATTTCTTTATTCTTTCCTATTTAAGGGGCACTAAAATGAAGCTTGAAGAAATGCTAACTCACTGTTGGGGCTGGGCAAAAAACGGTAATGATTGTATAATATCAGAGGTTCGAGCAGAATTCTGGAGGTGGTCTGTAGAATCGAAACACTGGTTTTTAGAGGCCTTATGGGCTGCTACAATTTGTAGAACTGCTAGATAGTAAGAAATATTCTTCAGTACTATCTGGACTAAGATCCTCATTTAGACATTGTTATTGGCAACCATTTTTCAAGAAGGGGCGGTCAAAGATGTGTGAAAGACATACATGTTACTGATTACAAGAATCTGTTTTTTGTACCAAAAGAATTCCCAGAAGTATTCTCAATAGGAAACCTACCTCCTGGAACCTGTACCTGTACCTGTTGGAGTTTTGTGCTCTCTGTCTCCCCATCCAGGGCGAAATGATATAGTATTCTCAGTTCGGATTCCGAAATCATGCCTCGTATTAGGGCAATAAATTCGCCCCTTATAAGATTGATATCTAATATCGTTGGAGATACGTAGGTGTACATAGTACAGCTGTGCCACCTCCATTTAGGAAGCAAAGGTAAATTTTTATACTAAGGCAACTAAATGTTTGACTCAAACTTGACCGGTTTTTCTTGTCATGAGCTAAAAAATCTAATTTTTGGTTGACATCAAGGCAGGTTATTGTTAGCAATAAAATTTTAGACGTTTCTCTGAGGTTTCTTGCGAATGTTGTACTTACTGTTTAGATTATGGCTAATGAAGTACCTTGTTATGTCTCGTTGCGAAAATAAGGATATTATTCGTTTGAAAAGATAATGTTTACTTTAAAATTATTTAATTCAGCGTGGTTCTTGGGTTTTGCGCAGTTTTAAGTTTGTTGGATTGTGCCAAAGTATAGTATATCTTTATCTATTTCGTATCATATGTCGGTAAAAGTGTTGTAGAGATTTTTTTACACCTGGCTCAGTTCCGAACTCCGACTATTACCTACTGACTTTTTTTATAGTAAATTCCCTCAATATTTTTTCTAGAACTCGAATCCAGGATCTCGTGATCGCCATCCTCACTAAATGTCATTACATGAATAGAGGCCCATTTAAAAAAAAATTATAATACTTACTGTACGCTTAACTTGATTCAGACGTGTATTCCACACTTTTAAGCTTTTATTTAAGACAAAAGGTAGCCTATCTCCTTCTCCTAGATGAAATCTATGTCCTTGCCAAATTCGATCAAAATCTGCTCAGCGGTTTAGGCGTAAAAAGGTAACGGACAAATAGACAGATAGACAGAGTTAGTTTCGAATTTATAATATTGATATAGATTGGTTGGCTGGTTGGTGAGCTTGCAGTGTATTGAGTTCTGTCTAAGCTCATTGCGCGTCGATAGGACCAACAAAAATAATTAAACTCAAAGTCAAATCGTTTATTTTGCATAAACCCTGCGGGTGTTTACAAAGCGTCATATTTACATATTTTTTTTAACTTATAAATCTACCACTGCATCGGAACGCAGCCTCCACTGAGAAGATCTGGTGAGAAACTTAGCGGGCGTGTCTTTTTTGTTGAATTGTCCATTAATTTTTTTTCATCATTTTTTGTATAGATACATACATTTTTATATAATGCAAAATCATTAATGCGATCCAGTTCCAGTATGATGCTTTATGACTACTATATGATATGACTAGATATAAGACTATTTTTAAATTTGTTCTAATGAAAAGCTAGAGGATTCTGGGTGGACCAGTCTCCATAAGCAACACCTGCTCACGAGTACGACTACTTGAGCAGATATCACCTCCCTCGGCCAAATTAGAGGGAAGGAAGTGATCAAATAAACACTGCAAGCATAGACTTTTTACTGAGCATGATCAATCCCAGACCCCAGAGTGCAGGGAGAAAAAGTCTACAAAAGGAGCAGTAGCTTCGAGCTCGTTTGGCACGACACGCTACGCTTTGAAATTTTTGTTTACATTAAAGACATGCTTTATTACCAATAATCGTCAATAAAATAACTAGACACTCGAGCGGAGAAGGGCAAGAAAGTTTAAAGGTACCTCGATATTATAATGTTGGACTACTTTGTTGGAGTACTTTTGGACGTCAAACACCTCACTCTCTCCCGTACCCATAGGTGCTGCAAAGCACTCGAAACGCCGATAATTTAAAAATAAAAAATAAACCGCGATGAAATCCGTAAACTAATTTTATTACTTATGTACGAGTATTTTCGTTAATTTAAGAACACAATATGGGCTGAGTTATTGTATTACTGAGTGCATACAACAAGAAACCGTCCAAAACGCTCTAAGGACCGGTCGTAGTGTATAAAAAGCGCCCGTAACAGGTCGATACCCGCAGGTGCAGCCAACACAACCGGACAGATGTGATGCGTTGCGGTGCAACTATGAAAGGCGACATTTATTAAAAATCATTTCTCTAGATATATTTCGTTAGGTCAGATTCCTTACGGGGTAGGCAAAGAGTACAGAGTTCCAGTTGGGTCGGAAAATGAGTAGTTGGGATTAGGTGGGATGGGAGATTCGCCCGAAAAATTCTCAGTAAACGTTCGGAGTCTGGGGCTAACTGAGTATGCATGGCACATAGCAGCAGTGCACTACGGAGGAACTAATCGTAGCCACCATCGACAACGCAACTTATTTTCCTCCTTTCAGCCGCTATCGCCGCACGTGGAATATTCTCACCGACTCTCCCGATACTCTTACCATCCTTTAGAATAAAGATACCGTAGACAGGAACAGACACCCCTGCCCATCGGCCGGTCTAGAGCACCTCGACGAGACACCTAGTATATGCCCTCCTCCATAGCTATAGTCCAAGCCAAGGCCATTCCTCCCTGAGGCGCCCTTGAGCTAGTTGCCCCTTTGCCCTTCCGAAGCTATAAAGGCACATACACACGATGCACTACGGCGTTTAGTTGTTTTTTGTATTACACTAAATGCATAATAGGTTGTTGCATATCGATATATGGTTGGTTACAGTTGACGATTAACTAGTACACTTAACTTTGAAAGCCGTAGAACTTTCCCTGATAGAAGGCTTTTCTCATGTAATCGCCTTTTGTAATATCCTCAGAAATTAGAAATAACTCTTTTACTACGAGTAGCACGTTTAATGCGAAATGTCTTTTGGTTCATTGTTGTTTAAACGTAGCTCCATACCAAAATGATTCCTCTGTCATGAAGGCATGTACAAATAGCCAAATCAAAAGAAATTTTTGTTAGTCACACACAGATTTGTTTAATTCAGTGTTTCTCAACCTTTTATGTGACGCGACCCCCTTAGTATGAAACAAATTTCGCGACCACCTACCTTCCACTGCTTACTTGTACTTTACTATGTTACACATATCAAATACGCACTTTTTTATTTTTTTTATTACTAGGTATAGGCTAAATACACAAGTAAATATATAAATTCCTAAAAACGAAAATATATGAATGTGACTCATATGTATTTTTTATATTCTTGTTGACTTTTATTAACCTACAAAATACTGTTCCTTGACTGCCTCGTTGGTCTGGTGGCAAAGCGCATCGCTTTGCGATCACGAGTCTTGGGTTCAAATCCTAGGTCGGACAAATGTAGTTTTTCTAACAAAAAATTCCCAGTATGAGTCCGGAGTCCGGTATATGGCAATAGGCTCGCCCCCTATTACATGGGACCTAACATCGTCGGCGAAACATGGGTGTACTCAGTACACCTCTGCCACCCCCTCTGGGGAATATAGGCGTGACGGTGTGTGTAAAATACTGGTAATTAACATTTCCCTAATAAAATATATTTTTAAACTTTCTTTTTTTCTCTTTATTACTGACGCTTCGCGCAAGGCAACTCCCCGCGACCCCCTTATAGAGGCTTTGCGACCCCCCAGGGGACCGCAACCCACAGTCACGATGCCGTCGTGAAGGCATCATCAATTTTTAACTAGTTTAAGCACCATCACGCCTTTATTCCTCAAGCGGGGGTAGCAGAGATGTACTATGTAGATACACCCGCTTTTCGCCGACATTTCAACAATTTTTTTATGAGTTTTATTAAAGCTAGAGCACTTGTTAAATACTCTAACACCCGAATCTATAGACATTTAATTACTTAGTCTTAAGAATATTCTTAGTCGATTAATGTTTAAAATTGTTGAAAATTCTAAACAAAACTAACTTTTAACGTTTCTCACTTTTGACAGTTTCTCAACTATAGAATAAAAATAATGTACTCAGTAAATACTTGAGTCAAAGTAACTACTTAGACATGTTTATAGATACGGGTGTACAAATGTAAGTGTTGGAAAGTTTTCAAAACCAACATTCCTTCCATATTTCAACAGTGATCGGAACAAAATACAAGTTTATATGGCTTTTGTGGGAGTCCGGAAGAGACGTTTGATACAGCAATGATAAGATATATTTGGTTGTTAATGATCATACGGATGGAGGTTCTAAAATCGATTCCCGATTATTGAGAATTGTACATGTTAATTGTGAAGTTTTACGACTAGTTCAAAAGTAGGTAGACGGGGCTATTATTCGCTGTGACTAATTAAACTCGTAACGCAGCACGTCACCATAACTTTGTTAGAAAAACGTAGCCCAACACTAGGAATTACTTTGTGTTTACAAACATTAAAGGACATTTGAAATAAAACTATTTTACGGATTTTATCGCGGTTTATTTTTTTTTATTTTTAGTTCCTGACGTTTCGAGTGCTTTGCAGCACCCATGGTCACGGGAGGCAATACGTCATAGGAAGGGAAGGGAAGATTCGGAGGCAATACGTCAGGATGTCTCATCCATGTTACGTCGAAGTTCAGTGCCCAAACTAAATCTTCCTAAAAATCAATATTTAGCGTTGAAAACCTTACGCAATAGAAAGGATATTACTGTTCTCCGCGCGGATAAAGGAAATGCTACGGTCATTATGGATACGTCAGATTACAATGTCAAAATACAAGAACTTTTGTCGGATGAAAATACATACAAAAAGGTCAAGACAGACCCAACCACCAATATATTAAAACAAACGAGTGATTTAATAAAGAAGTACTCCGAAACATTGAATCTGGACGTCAAATCGCTAATACCTTCGTGCGCAAAACCGCCACAGTTGTATGGGCTCCCAAAAATACATAAACCGAATGCTCCCCTACGTCCAATCGTTAGCCAAATCGACACACCAACCTACAGATTGGCTCAGCATGTAGCGAAAGTGCTCTCGGCACTCAAAGGACACACCAGAGCACATGTTAAGGATTCATACCATTTTGTTAGTGAGATCAAAAATCTACATCTTACTGACAATGAAACTATGGTCAGTTTCGATGTCCAGTCACTATTCACATGCCTACCTGTACAAAACTGTGTCGAAATTGTAGAAAGGAAACTAGCGGAGAACAACATGCCAGCGGAATACTTAGAACTATTGAGACACTGCCTTACATCTGGCTACTTATTGTGGAAGGAGCAGTTCTACAAGCAAGTAGATGGCGTGGCGATGGGCTCTCCTGTATCTCCCATTGTTGCCGATATATTCATGGAAGACTTTGAGGAGACAGCCCTTCGTACCTCACCTGTAAAGCCAAGTTTCTACAAGCGGTACGTAGATGATACTTTCACAATATTACCATCTGACAAAATTCATGTATTCCTAAATCATCTTAACTCCATTAACCCTAAAATTCAGTTTACAATGGAGTTGGAGGAAAATAATTCCCTAGCTTTCCTAGATGTGTTAGTAATCCGTAACCCCAACAACACCTTAAGCCATACGGTTTATCGTAAAAAGACCCATACTGATAGGTACTTAAACGGTGAATCTCACCACCATCCAACACAGTTAGCTACCGTGGGTAAATCTTTGTTTCAGAGAGCACAAGGGATCTGTGACAAGAAACATCTGGCTGCCGAGCTTCAACATGTCAAGCAAGTCCTGCACGACAATAAGCTTCGAGTCCCACGCCAACGTCACAGTGACCGAGTGAAACCAGCCACAGTTGAGCGTCTCCCTGCTGTACTACCTTACATGAGAGGAGTCACAGACAAGATTGGCTACATCTTGAAGCGTGCTTCGATTAAAACATTTTTTAAGCCGCCGAAGAAGATCAGTCAATTTTTACCATCTGTCAAGTGTCAGATCCCTCTACAAGATGCAGGAGTTTACAAGCTTGATTGTGAATGTGGTCTCTCTTATATAGGACAAACAAAAAGACCGGTAAAAACTCGGGTTAAAGAACACATAGCTGACCTAAAACACCGTCGCTCAAAGAAGTCTGCAGTCTGTGAACATGTCCTTGACCGCACCCGCCATAACATCAGATTTGATAGACCACAAATCCTCGTGAAAGAACACCGATTCCTACCAAGGATGGTTCGCGAGGCTATTGAAATTAAAAAACATCCTAATTTCAATAGAGAAGATGGCTGGGTGCTTCCATCGTCTTGGGATCTGGTAATTAATATAATCAAATCCAAAACCAAGCATAACACTGCAAGACCTCAAGACACCGTGAGCTTATTCTGCGTAGATCGGACCAACAACAACAAAAATAATTAAGAAGTTTGAGGGTACCCCGGAACAACTATGCCTATTGGACGTCTAACACCTCAGTCCCTCCCGTGACCATGGGTGCTGCAAAGCACTCGAAACGTCGGGAACTAAAAATAAAAAAAAATAAACCGCGATAAAATCCGTAAAATAGTTTTATTTCATGTGTAATATTCGCGTAAATCTAAGAACTCAATATGTGAACCAGTACGGACTGGAAATTGCTAATAAAGTACGCCGGTTAGAAGATCTCAAGACTAAGCGCGCAAGATTTACAACATCCTTAAATTTCTTGAAGAGATGCAGAGACCACAATCTCATTCCTACGTGTGTCAAGATATCCACCAAGAAAGGCATACGAGGAAGCGCTAAGATCCTAAACCAGGCAAGTAAAAAGTTGTTACGGACGGTGATTCATCAAACCCGTTCCGATCTACACCACCTCAGCAGAAATATAGAAATTTCATCCAATGAACTAAAGACAGTGTTAACTACATTTGATTTTAATAAATGCATTGATATCTTAAATAAGCGTGAAACATCTAAATATAATGAATGCAAAAATAAACACATAATAAAATATAATAAATTAACAACTAAATCAAATGTCAAGAACAAATCATTACGGTGTAACGAAACGCAACCGTGCACCATAGACAACGAATCACGCGCAGTCATCAATCTGTCAAAACAAACATTGGATGAAAACATCGTAAAGGTCCTATCTAAAGGTTTAAATTATGCTGTAACACCTCGAAGGATACCGTATGAGGAAATTATCAGCGCCGTTGAAGACGTCCTATCCAAAAATAGCATAGGAAGGGAAGATTCGGAGGCAATACGTCAGGATGTCTCATCCATGTTACGTCGAAGTTCAGTGCCCAAACTAAATCTTCCTAAAAATCAATATTTAGCGTTGAAAACCTTACGCAATAGAAAGGATATTACTGTTCTCCGCGCGGATAAAGGAAATGCTACGGTCATTATGGATACGTCAGATTACAATGTCAAAATACAAGAACTTTTGTCGGATGAAAATACATACAAAAAGGTCAAGACAGACCCAACCACCAATATATTAAAACAAACGAGTGATTTAATAAAGAAGTACTCCGAAACATTGAATCTGGACGTCAAATCGCTAATACCTTCGTGCGCAAAACCGCCACAGTTGTATGGGCTCCCAAAAATACATAAACCGAATGCTCCCCTACGTCCAATCGTTAGCCAAATCGACACACCAACCTACAGATTGGCTCAGCACGTAGCGAAAGTGCTCTCGGCACTCAAAGGACACACCAGAGCACATGTTAAGGATTCATACCATTTTGTTAGTGAGATCAAAAATCTACATCTTACTGACAATGAAACTATGGTCAGTTTCGATGTCCAGTCACTATTCACATGCCTACCTGTACAAAACTGTGTCGAAATTGTAGAAAGGAAACTAGCGGAGAACAACATGCCAGCGGAATACTTAGAACTATTGAGACACTGCCATACATCTGGCTACTTATTGTGGAAGGAGCAGTTCTACAAGCAAGTAGATGGCGTGGCGATGGGCTCTCCTGTATCTCCCATTGTTGCCGATATATTCATGGAAGACTTTGAGGAGACAGCCCTTCGTACCTCACCTGTAAAGCCAAGTTTCTACAAGCGGTACGTAGATGATACTTTCACAATATTACCATCTGACAAAATTCATGTATTCCTAAATCATCAATCCATCCATAATCAATCGAGATTAACTCCATTAACCCTAAAATTCAGTTTACAATGGAGTTGGAGGCAAATAATTCCCTAGCTTTCCTAGATGTGTTAGTAATCCGTAACCCCAACAACACCTTAAGCCATACGGTTTATCGTAAAAAGACCCATACTGATAGGTACTTAAACGGTGAATCTCACCACCATCCAACACAGTTAGCTACCGTGGGTAAATCTTTGTTTCAGAGAGCACAAGGGATCTGTGACAAGAAACATCTGGCTGCCGAGCTTCAACATGTCAAGCAAGTCCTGCACGACAATAAGCTTCGAGTCCCACGCCAACGTCACAGTGACCGAGTGAAACCAGCCACAGTTGAGCGTCTCCCTGCTGTACTACCTTACATGAGAGGAGTCACAGACAAGATTGGCTACATCTTGAAGCGTGCTTCGATTAAAACATTTTTTAAGCCGCCGAAGAAGATCAGTCAATTTTTACCATCTGTCAAGTGTCAGATCCCTCTACAAGATGCAGGAGTTTACAAGCTTGATTGTGAATGTGGTCTCTCTTATATAGGACAAACAAAAAGACCGGTAAAAACTCGGGTTAAAGAACACATAGCTGACCTAAAACACCGTCGCTCAAAGAAGTCTGCAGTCTGTGAACATGTCCTTGACCGCACCCGCCATAACATCAGATTTGATAGACCACAAATCCTCGTGAAAGAACACCGATTCCTACCAAGGATGGTTCGCGAGGCTATTGAAATTAAAAAACATCCTAATTTCAATAGAGAAGATGGCTGGGTGCTTCCATCGTCTTGGGATCTGGTAATTAATATAATCAAATCCAAAACCTAGCATAACACTGCAAGACCTCAAGACACCGTGAGCTCATTCTGCGTAGATCGGACCAACAACAACAAAAATAATTAAGAAGTTTGAGGGTACCCCGGAACAACTATGCCTATTGGACGTCTAACACCTCAGTCCCTCCCGTGACCATGGGTGCTGCAAAGCACTCGAAACGTCGGGAACTAAAAATAAAAAAAAATAAACCGCGATAAAATCCGTAAAATAGTTTTATTTCATGTGTAATATTCGCGTAAATCTAAGAACTCAATATTAAAGGACATTATCAAAAACTGCCCCAGAACTAACAAATATTTGACCCATGCCATTATTATACTGTGTCCTTCGTTCTCGATATAAACTATATTAGCAGCTCTCTCGAGTCGCTTGGCAACCGCGCGTCATTTAGCCAATTCAAAAGTCAACGCCGCCTCTATGGTATCTGTGGACATAACCTCTGCAAGCATTCTTTTGAAAGCGCGGCAGCTGACGCTTTGTAATAAAGTTTTTGGTCGACATTTAATTTAATAACTTGTTATTGCACTGAAATTTTATAACAAAAAGGTTGTAATATACTCAAGTGACCTTGTGAAATAAATTTAAAACATCGTATAGGCAAATTTAGAAAAGTTTACGTCCTGGCAAAGAAGTACATTCTAAAAAGATCAACCGATAGTTGTTTATTTGTGGTGTTTTTCAGCTTAACTTGTTTATTTATATAATATCTAATATTTGGAGACGTGAGTTTCGTCATATTAAAATTTGGGAAAGCTTCGTCGTCCGAAAAGTAAACTTATGAAGTCTACGTCCCTATTCGTGTACAAACAGTTTAACACGAAATATACCTGAAAACGATTATTAACGGTCTATAAATTGGCAAGGTTATACCTCCAATAAGAGAAATTAGGGGGAAGTTCATCAATTATGATGATTGTTTAGGATCGATGGCATTTTAAGGACACGGGTGATGTACGAGATACATCGACGTGGTCCGCAAGACTTGACGATAATTCAAGGACACGAGTGGTGTACGAGATACATCGGCGTGATCCGCAAGACTTGGGGCCCATACGAGATATGTGCTGAAGGTCATACTACTCATAGGTTTCATCCATGAGGTGTTCCTGTGCAGTTCACATTTCTATAATGGTAAGAATCAAAAATGTTACCTAAAATACATACCTTAAACATGCCTAAAACAGTAAATACAAAGACTATTGCTATAAACTATAAGCAATTTGTCATATTATATCTCCAAAAGGAGACTTACTGAAAGGGTAATTAAAGTGACATTGTTTATGTATAACAATACATTATTAATAACAAAAGTCACTCCTTTGCAGAAACATAGTGTTTTTATTGATTTCATTATTAGACATACTTGTATAATAATACTGAAATAGCCCAAACTGGAGCTTATTACACAAAGAATTGTGCAAAATTATGAGTACTTGTATTAAAAAAGTTAAATCCAGCAATACTTATTCCTGAACAGGGTTTATAACCAAATAAGCCAAAGTAATATACTAATGGCAATGCCTGTTGTAACTAACAAGCAACAGGACTGTGGATACATTCCAAATATAATATCTTATCCTACCGATGCTGCGGCAGGCAGGTTGTGGGATAATTTGTGTTATGCACAAAGATACTTAAAAGATAATATAAAATACCTGGTCTATCCAGTTAACATAGAACTAATAATTATCTATCAATATTATCAACCTAGACTCCTTGAAGGGTAGCCAGAAAAGATTAATCCTAACAATACAGTCATGAAACCTTTATTGAGATAAGAACCTTTAAGGTCAGCAGTATATATTTTGCATAAAAGGAGTGTTAATATAGTGGATTATCAATATGGAATTATTAACTAGCTAGTCATAGCCAGTAGTTAAAATTCTATGAAACGACCACCGTTGTAACCAATATAGAACAACAATCCTCATCCTGGGTGTGAAAATATTAAGTCACAGTGTACCTATCAGTTCACCAAAAACAACATCACGTTGGACATTGGAAATCTCCTACCAAAGAAAGTGAGGTACAAAAAGCATGATAGGCATTTTACATAAGGACTTGGTTTTTAAGTTGCTGAAAAATTCAGAAAAACTATCAGGAATACAACATGGGTTTTACAAAGAAGCCATAATATTGGAGGCTAAAGGTATTCACTGACGGTGGTATGTATCTATGACACTAATAATGCCTTCAACGACAAACATAATTTTATTGGTTTTTGTGCAAGTACTTGCACTTCAGACAAGTGAATCTTGTCCTACATATGTTTAACATTATGTATAGAAACATTATTATTAGAAACACTATTGTTTAATAATTTGAAATATAATTTATAGCTATTTTTATTAAAAATAAAAATAAAAACTTAATGCTAACAGGTTAGACCTTACAGTCATAATAAATATACTAATAGAAAATTTATTAGTACCTATTCAGTTTTCTATCATGTAATGAGTTCAATGGTTTTGGGTTCTTGATTATTTCCTGCATCAATTATAGTGTACTTAATAATATTAGAAATTTGAGGCACACACAATGGAAAGCTATACATCAATTCATGATTTGGAGAATTAGATGTTTTTACTGTTTTTTTGTTTGATCATATGATAATCAATAAATAATATGTAATTAAATAAGATTATTCAAGAAATTAATAACTATAAAAAATAGTTTTGTAATTAGTTTGGAATGTGTACAGTTATTTTGAACACCAGTGATGTTTTCTGGTATAGTTATGATAACACAAGTACAAACTGCTACCATTAAAGTAACAAGTTGGTTTTAGAGCATTATATATGTTGTAATTTATTTAAAGGTGTTTCAGTAAGAAATATTGGATTGAGATATCATACAAAAATTTGCAATTTTGGTATTGTTATACTTAAATTATTACATCCACATGTTACATGTATCTTATAAATAGGTATCTATATATAAAAAGAAAATAAAGTCATGCAAATGACTTGATAATAATATCCATTTGAAAATTTAATGATATTATGTTGACAAGCTACGGTGGATGAAATATTGAGTTACAGTATTTGAAAGTATGGATTAGCTTAAACAAGAATAATCAAAAGTATATTCTTATCACAGGTATGATAAATATTATGTAGTATCAGCAATAATCTAAGTCCTAAGGAACTTGATATTATTTATTTATTATTAATGGGGGATACATAATAATAAGTTGAGTAACACTCAATTCTCACGGTTGGACATCACAGAACTAACTAGAAAGTTACCCATTGCAATTTTTGGTTTTACTTATAAATACAGTCACATACAAAGAAGCAAAGGAAGTGTGGTATGAAATGAAAATTTCATGGTATGAAATAATTCAGTTATGAATAGGATTCCCAATATGATACAGTTGTAACCCATGGTTCGGTTTAGTCGACTGTAACTTATTCGCTTCTTAAGTTATTACTAAATTAGGAGTGTATTTTTTAGTATTTTTAGTATCAGTCATGTAATTGGTTCAGGAGTGGTCCAATCGTATTGCCAAAAACGAACGTTCGCGGGCGTTATTGCGCAGGAACGAATCGTTAAGTAATACATAAATATTTATGTAGCCAAGGATTTATTTGTCGGCGCACACTCAGAACATGGAAATGATTCCGGGATAGTTTCGAAATTTAAATTGAATTAATAATAGTGGTATAGTAATAACACTGGGGTAGGTTATGTTTGTTTACCACGCATTAGTACTGCCCTTCGTTCCAGACTCTAAAAATTGGGGGGGGGGGGGGGCGCGAGATTATATAGGTAAAGCACATAGCCTTATGGGAGGAATATCTCTAGATAAGGTGTGTGTGTGAGTGATATACGCTGATGGCCGCGAGGCCTTTACAGCTTCACCGGACTTAATTCCATATAAGTTCATTAGTACAAAGGCCTCTAGTACAAAAAATGTTAAATTTTGATATATGTACATCTTTAAAGATTAAAAATATAACTAACATTAAATATAGCAGAATGTTGATAAAAAAAAAAAAAAAAAAAAAATCATAAATTAAATATGTAATGATAGCAAACCCATTCTTATAATCACCAAGTTAATTCGTAGCCTTCGTTTGGTACCGTACTCAAAAGGAGATCATTTGACAAAAAACAGTTGGAAGACACATTATTGGGGAAATAGGTTTCCCTGTTATATTTGTATCATATTGTTATAGATTGGGTACTAACAGACTTTGTTTTCAGGTCTAGTACACAGTAAGGGTTTCTAGCTATCTATCTATCTCTATCCATATTATGAGGCCAGATCTCTTGCGGGGTGGGCAGAAAGTGCAAGGTTCCGACGGGTTCTTTACTTGCATGCCTGCCTGGCTTTCTTCACTCTCATAGTTCGTCTCATAATGGTTGTCAATGATACAAGAATTATTATAAAGGATTTAATTTTATATAAACAAAACTCTAGATGGGCAATTCCTCAACTCTTGTTATATAGAAGATATCTATAGAAGAAAGATCTCTATAGAAGACATAACAGATAGAGACTGCACTGATATCTGATAAGTAATGATTGATTAATATTACCCGGTATTAATGAATTTTGGACAACAGGTGTGGTATAAAGGTATATAACAGGTGCTATCAAGGTTTTGTTGGGATGGATCTACACTACATAACATAATATGTTATAGAATTTAATTATATAAATTTATTTTAAATAAGTTAGACAGACTGGTTGTAAGAAACAATATATGTGTATATATTTGTTGTTTGTGTTGTATGGCAAAACAAAGAACGTGAATGTGTTATAGTACAAATATACTAATGATATGTTATTTTTTTAGAGGTCACGCTCAAAAAAAAAAAAAAAAAAAAACCTTTATGTGGTATACTTCAACTTTACCCTTATAGCTTTAAACAGCTGCTAATATAGTTTATATCGAGAACGAAGGACACAGTATAATAAGTGATCAAACGAACTTACCTGAAGTGAAGTTCGATCATTATTATACGAAGTCCTTCGTTCGAAGATATAAGTACCCAACCCGCCCTGCCCGTTGGTAAAGTTGAAGTGTACTACTTCTAAAAGGAATGCTTGCAGAGGTTATGTCCACAGATACCATAGAGGCGGCGTTGACTTTTGAATTGGCTAAATGACGCGCGGTTGCCAAGCGACTCGAGAGAGCTGCTAATATAGTTTATATCTTCGAACGAAGGACTTCGTATAATAATGATCGAACTTCACTTCAGGTAAGTTCGTTTGATCACTTATTATTCATCTATTTTATTAAAATAGGGCAAGTCAAGAGTCTCCGTAACCGGCTAATGTGTATGAGACGAACTATGAGAGTGGAGGAAGCCAGAGAGGTATGTAGGGAAAGAGCCCGTTGGAACTCTGTGTTCTCTGCCTACCCTGCGAGGGAGCTGGCGTGATGATATAGATAGATTTATTAAAATAATTGCAAATATCGGTATCTAACGGACAATTTCCAATCTAAAACGAATATTCCAAAGTATTGTTAGTACTTATATCGAAGTCGCCGACATCTTTACTAAATGTCAACACACAATATAACCTCATATGTATTAATGCCTACTAAATTATAACCTCAAAATCTAATATTTTTTGTGCAATATTGCGATTCCCCCGCTTGTCCGTTCAATAATAAATGCTCTAAGAAAATTTATGTGTGATAAGAAATCATACAAGTATTTCTTCATTGCTGTTGGTTCTGAGGCAAATCATGTATGGGCGCAGAACAATGTCTTTGTACAAACACCCACTGCAACAAAAATTTGGGGTCACTACAAGATTTGTCTCGTGCGGGAATAGAACCCGCGACTACTCGATGGGTGGGTGGAGCGGCTAACAACTCTGAACCAAACCGTTCGTCTAGATCAGCCATACTCAACCTTTTTTTGTAAAGGCCACAAAGACGTTTCAGTAAATTCATTTGGATAGAGATATGCAATAATGTGTCATGCTTTAACAGGATGCTTTTGAAAACTGAATACTATCAATCCGAATTTAGAGTGCTAATTCAACTGTAACGTTGAATGTGGTTGATAGGCTATCGCTTATTAGTGTTCGTTTAGGGGTTTATACAAAACGTTATTTAAATTTAATGGTTTATTTATTTTAATAAAAACAAACAAAATGTGTTCACAATTAATCTGGCTGAATGATCTTATAAGTCTTATAATATACTATCGACCCGCCCCGGCTTCGAACGGGTGAATTGTTCACACAAACCTTCCTCATGAATCACTCCGTCTATTAGTGAAAACCGTATGAAAATCCGTAAGAGAGTTAATGAGTTCAACACACTTACAGAAATTAATAAACCCGAGTTGTTGATTGAAAAGACAAGACCCAATCATATGAGATCGATTCCACACAGCAATAAATTTGTACTACCTAAGGCCATATGGGGAAAGAGTTGACGAATTCTTGATTTCAGTGTTTTTAAATAAAATTTCTGAGGACCTACAGTCATCATCATCATCTCAGCCTATACTTGTCCACTGCTGAACATAGGCCTCCCCAATCGCTTTCCAGCGTAACCGGTCCGATGCCACCTGCATCCAACGACTTCCTGCGATTTTCACAAGATCGTCGGCCCATCTGGCAGGCGGTCGTCCCACGCTGCGCTTGCCAATACGTGGTCTCCACTCTAGAATCTTTCTGCCCCAACGCCCGTCCGATCTTCGCGCTATGTGGCCCGCCCATTGCCACTTCAGCTTGCTAATCTTAAGGGCTATGTCGGTGACCTTAGTTCTTCTACGAATCTCCTCATTCCTGATTCGATCACGTAGAGAAACGCCGAGCATAGCTCTCTCCATAGCTCGCTGAGCAACTCTGAGCTTTTTTATGAGACCTATAGTAAGAGACCACGTCTCTGATCCATATATCATCACTGGTAACACACTGAGGTATTTTGGATGAGAAGATGTTGCGCAGTTTCCCGAACGCTGCCCAGCCGAGTTGGATTCGTCGATTAACCTCTCTCTCAAAGTTGGACCTACCTAACCGGACTACCTGTCCCAGGTAAATGTATTCGTCGACAACTTCAAGAGTAGAGTTCCCAACGGTGAGTGCGGTGGGTACGACATGGACGTTAAACATTATTTTTGTTTAGTCCATGTTCATTTTAAGACCCACTTGTTGAGATACTCTGTTGAGGTCGCCGAGCATTCGTCCTAGATCTTCCAGCGACTCCGCCATGACCACAATGTCGTCGGCAAATCGAAGGTGAGTGATGTATTCGCCATTGATGTTGATGCCAAGTCCTCGCCATTCTAAGAGCTTGAGGGCGTCCTCTATGGTGGTCGTAAACAGTTTCGGAGAAATGACGTCTCCCTGTCTTACTCCTCTTTTTATGGTGATCGCCTTCGTGCACTGCCCTTGTACTCGGACTGACATGGTGGCGTTATTATACAAGCACTTCAACACTTCGATGTACCGATAGTCAATGCGGCATCGCTGGAGAGATCTAAGAACCGCCCAAGTCTCGATCGAATCGAAGGCTTTCTCATAGTCCACAAACGCCAAGCATAGTGGCCGATTATACTCCTCGGTCTTCTGTATAATCTGCCGCAGCGTATGTATGTGGTCTATGGTACTAAAGCCTTTCCGGAAACCGGCTGGTTCGGGAGGCTGGAAATCATCAAGCCTGCGTTCGAGACGATTCGTGATGACTCTCGAAAACAACTTGTAAACATGGCTCAGCAGTGTGATGGGCCTATAGGACCTACAGACATTGTACAAATCAAATTCAAAATGTTTCAAACAAGACCTAAAAAAGCACTTCCTATCGAACATTTTAGGTAAAAAATAAGGGTTCCACGGTACCCAGATAAACCTTATACGTTGTCATGGTACGTTTTGATACTATTGTAATTAATTGTAAAGATGTTGAAAATAAATAATAATATAAACGCGTTCATACAGACAGACGCAGCGGGGACTTTGTTTTATAATATGTAATGATGTAGTGTAGGATATCATGCAACCACATGCGATCTTAATAAAATTTGCTTTCACAATCCAAAACTTTACTTTTAATGAGATTTCTGAAATTGTGATTTCTGAATTTAATTTAACACGCGAAATTTAACGAGATTGACAACTTACCTACTATGCCAGGTAGACCACTCACAAAACCCAGCGGACCGCAAGCGGGCCCAGGGTAAGTGTATCTGGTCTATCTGTCAACATATAATATATATCTCTCAAATTAACTTTAAAATAGGGAAACAGATTCCACAGACAAAAAGTATATATTTGAAGTCGGTACTGGTTAGTGCAGTCGGTTACTTGTCACCGACTTTAAATATTTATTTTCTGCTTTTTGAAGTTTCCCTTGTTTTAAGAGTCATTTATTTTACAATTTTAAGTGATCAGTGAATTAATTATAAATATTTATATACCTGTATTATAGTATTTTGCCTAGTTCTACAGCAAGGTACCTACGTGATTGATTTAATACTCATAATAACTGAATTTGCACATTCGTGCTGTTTGCTGTTACAGACTCCTCTAGAGTATCTTTAAAGTCCAATGTCCAATACAGATAAAATTAAAATTGGAAGACGTCAGAACTATACTGAACCCAAAGCAATAAGAATAATCAAAATCAGTTTATAAGCAACGAAGTTATAAAGAAAACTCAGACGAAGTATGAACGTCTTCCTTTTTTGAAGTCAGTTTATATTCTTTTTAGTTCTATAGTATGATACCTATAGGATTTACGTAATACTCATAATATCTCGATCTACACAATCGATTTTTTTGTCGTTAAGGGGTATCCTGGTGTATCTTCAAAGTCCAAGCTCCAATACCAATGCAATTTAAAATAGGACTACCTCAGAGCTACACTATACTCAATGCAAAAGGAATCATCAAAATCAGTCCAAAATTGACTGAGATATGGGTGAACATACAGACGAACATAGACCATTAAAAATAACAACTAACTTCCCCAATTACGCTAACCAGTCAAATAAACCGATATTAAACTGGGTATAATTTACATTATCGCCCGGTTTAATGCAGTTACAACCGGTTAACTGTTGCTCCCTAAGGCGTACTCGATAAGCATTGGCTTGTGTTAACCGGATATAAACCTTGAGTTATGGGATTTTAATTAGCGGCCGTCCGATTACCGGATTGCTGAATGATTAGGAAATTCAAATCAATTATTTTGTATAAACCATGCAAAAGTACTCATCAATGCCCTTTGTAAGCGACCAAGTGTCAGGATTGAATACCTTGGTTTTCAGACACTGTAGGATTTCGGCGTCAAATACCAAAACAAATAAATAATTTAGGCCTATACTGCCCACTGTTGGGCAAAGACCTTATCTCAGAAATCGACGTCAGAGGGGTTAGGTCTGGTATTGGAGCTTATCAAGCCGTTTTTAAGGCTTCCAACTCGGCTTAACGACTACCACATTAAGTGGTAGCCGGGACCAATGGCTTAACGTGCCTCCGAAGCACAGCGACGCTCGAATATGAAAATGCCGCTAACGGTCACCCATCTCAGGCTGACCGAGTCGAACGCTGATTAACCTTGGTAATCGGTACAAACACCACGGTTGCACAGCGCTACGAGCGCCTCCGTCGCATCAAACATTGTGTTTATGTACATTTCGTCTAACAACAAAATGCACATAAACACAATATTCGGGAATTCCTGTAATAATAATGACGGAAAACTTGCTGCCATCCGAATAAATATTTCAAAGGTTTATTTGGGATACCATAAAAATACATTTGAATGTAAAGAATACCAAGATTATGGTTTTTGAACTGGAATAAACCAGAACGAATGCAAGGATTGTGAATGAGTTTGTATATCTTGAATGCTTTATCAGTAAGGATGGGAAATACACCGCTGACATAGAGAAAAGATTAAGTGCAGGGAACAAAGTTAATGGTGTGATGGGAAAGCTACTCGGGAGATGACACCCGAGCCAAAAGGTGCAGCTGGCCATACATAACGGAATGCTTGTCCCAACGCTGTTATATAACAGGTCGAAATGCAAGCTCTGCGGAAGATGTACGGAGTGAAGCTGACCGACCGTATTCGCAACAGCGTAGTAAGAAAGCGAGTAGGTATGAAAGATAGTATCGGTATAAAGATTAGAACATCGTCTCATACACGCACCCTCCTCCTGCGTGTAAGAGACGAACAATGAGAGTGGAGGAAGCCAGAGCGGTACGTAAGGAAAAAACCTGTTGGAACTCTGTACCCTCTACCTGCCACGCAAGAGATCTGGCGTGATAATATAGATAGATAAAATACAATACTGTTCTCTACCAAACGTCTCGTTGGTCTAGTGGCAGAGCGCATCGCTTTGTGATCACGAGGTCCTGGGTTCAAATCCTAGGTCGGACAAGTGTAGTTTTTCTAACGAAAACTTCCCAGTACAAGTCCGGAGTCTGAAATTGTGCCCGTTATATGGCAATAGGCTCGCCCCCTATTACGTGGTACCTAACATCGTCGGCGAAACGTGGGTGTACTCAGTACACCTCTGCTATTCCCGCTTGGGGAATATAGGCGTGACGGTGTTTTTTTTACTCTACCAAATAAATTTTGTGAAAGGAATATTTTCGTGAAGTAGATAAAAAAAGTTGCTGATCTAGAGCTTTAGACTCAGGCTTGACAAGAAGCTCGCTTACAAAGCGTATGTAACCCAAACCAAAAAGATCGTTTCTTATCCAAAGGGCAAGTCGAGAGTCTGCGTAACCGGCGAGCGTGATTGAGACGAACGAGGAAAGAACCTGTCAGAAGTCTGTACTCTTTGCCTACTTCGCAAGGAATCTGGCGTGATGATATAGATAGATAGATCGACAAAGCGTACGTTTCGTCCCGTCCCTGACACATTTCGTCCCGAGCGAGTAATGTCTTGCCGCCTCGCTTTAAGGTCAAATTCATTCCACCTGAGTACCGCGCCGGTGTAACCGGGGGTGAAATGGTTATAATCAGTTAATTGCTACCGGCCCGAACAATTACGCGATACAGTTGGGCTATGAAATGGGCGAGAGCGAAACTCAACATATATATTATATGTTTTTATTATCCGTTACATTTGAATGTAAGCGTGAATGAGTGGAGAAAGCCAGAGAGGTATGTAAGGAAAGAACCTGTTGGTTTTTTGTACTCTCTGCGTAAAGTCTGCCTACCCCGCAAGGCATCTGGCATGATGATATAAATAGATAAATAATAGCCGTAACCGGAAAGCGTGTATGAGACGAACTATGAGAGTGCAGGAAGCCAGAGCAGTATGTAAGGAAAAATCCTTTTGGAACTCTGTACTCTCTGCCTATCCGCAAGGGATCTAGCGTGAAGATATAGATTAATAGTCTACTCTGTATCACATTGCTGGGTAAAGCCCTCTTTGACGTTTCCGAAAAAAAAGGTCAGGAAGGCACAGGCGATGCGACAAGATATCAATCACGGTTTTTTCACCCTAGGCATGAAATAACCGTTTTGTTTTAAGACGAGAAATTTTGTTTCAAGAGCTATGTTGTATTGACGTATAGACAACACTATTTTGCCTTACGTATAAGACCCGAATCATGGACTGACAAATTTTAGTCCCGTCACGCCTATATTCCCCAAGCGGGGGTGGCAGAGCTGTACTGAGTACACCCACTTTTTGCCGACGATGTTACGTTCCATGTAATAGGGAGCGAGCCTATTGTCATATCACGGGCACAATTCCAAACTACGGACTCATACTGGGATTTTTTCCTTAGAAATTACATTAGACCGACCTAGAATTTGAACCTGGTGATCACAATGGGATGCGCTTTACCACTAGTATAAAGAGGCAGTCCAAAAAAATATTGTCCGTGCGAGATGTGCGAGAAAAGTCTTGCCGCCTATGCTAACCCCGCTGTAAGGTCAAATTCATTATGGTCAATTCTGATTGCCCGCGTCACACGCCACTAGACCGACAAGAATGTCGCATATGGAATAGCTAAAAGCGAAATGGCTCACAACTAGACACCTTATGGCCATACCCAATCTTTATACCGAGTGTACGCCGACTGAGGTAGGGATCACTTTTACCGTGTTTTTATTCGACCTTCGGGAATTTCTCTGGAAGGGTCATGTTGATTTCTGAGTTCTAATTTCTCTAACATACCGGTGTTTAGGCATTGCGAGATCACAGCGATGTTTATTTTAGTTAAAATTCAGCATATTCGCGATTCGAGGTCCTGGATTCGAATCTCAGGTCGGGAAAAATGATGTTTCTATGTATAAATCCTCAATATCAGTCTAGAGTTTGGCAGTGTGTGTGTGTGAGTGATGTACGCTGTTGGCCGCGAGGCCTTTACAGCTTCACCGGACTTAAGGGCGAACATGCAACCACTACGCTCGAGCCAGAAGGGCAAGGGGCGACATACTCGAGGCGTCCTCGGTTGGGACAGTCTCTGTGGGGGGGGGGGGGGGGGGTACGTCGTCGTCGCCCGTATTCTGAGCGGAAAGAATAGATGACAAAGCATCCGGGGGATCGGTGAACATGTCGCGGCCGGCGGTGGCGGCAGGGATCGGGAGGGGGATCGTAGTCGGCGGCGGCTACGATCCCCCTCCTGACTTATCGCCTTTTTAATATAGGCGCGAATAAGTTCGAGACCTAGATCGGAGTGGAGATCGACATTCCGTACGAACCAGGGGTCTCCTACGGCTTTACGGAGTTGGGACCTAACATTGTTGGCAAAAAATGGGTGCATATGGTACACTATTGGTTGGCAAAGGTGTGCGCTTGGGGAATTAAGGCGTGGTTGTATATGTTTTTTTTTATTTTCTTGTGTTCTTAACCTGTGCCTAACATAAGGATAGGTGCCCGTACAAAGATAAAGTACAAAAAACACCGTCACACTTATATTCCCCTAGCGGGGGTGGCAGAGGTGTACTGAGTACACCCACTTTTTCCGATCATGTTAGGTCCCATGTTCTAGGGGGCGAGCCTATAGCCATATACCGGGCACGATTCTGGACTTCGGACTCATACTGGGAATTTTTGTTAGAAAAACTACGTTAGTCTGACGTAGGATTTGAACCCAGGACCTCGTGATACCAAAGCGTTGCGCTTTGCCACTAGACCAATGAGGCAGTCGTAGGATCGCGAACGCCTCATTTGCTGATGTGTCCCGGGTTTTGCGGAGAGAATATATCGAGCAATATATATATAGCAATAGATATAGCAATAGATACTGTTTTTTTTTTTACTGTTTTTAAAAAACGTAGCCCCACACTAGGATTTATTCCTGTGTCGTGGGTGCGTTTACAAATATGAAAATTCACAAACAAATACCCAGACCGGAACAAATAATTGTGGATCACACAAAGATTTGTCCCGTGCGGGAATCGAACCCGCGACTATTAGACACAGTGGGCGGAGCAGCTCAAGCTCTTAACAACTGCGCTAAATCGTCGTCAGACATGATTGATTGCGGCGTTGCGCACAATTTTATTTATTTTATTTTAATTATTCGGTTTATCAACAGATGCTACAATCTTACATGCTTAACATTTATAATTTTAATTCTAGGTACTTATATCTAATTGCACATCATATAACAGATAAACACTGCATTCAATTCAAAAGTGTAGATTAAGTTTACATTAAAACATACATAGATTAAGTTTTAAACAGGTATCAGAAAAAGTGTATACATACATATAGCAGCTATAAAGTTGATAAAGATCTACAAAATGTATAAGGCCTGTCGAAATAGATATCTAATATATTACTGTACTTATTATATAGGTTACAAATTCGTGGGATAGGTAACGCGGCATCGAAAAAACATTTTTTATTATTGTACGGGGGTAATGATATGGAACAGTGTATCCAAATCGCTCAAGTAACTGTGGACAATCAATACAGTTTCTTGTTATTTTAAATAAGAACATTTATTTATTTATTTATTCTTTATGCACATATATATGTACAAAGGCGGACATAATGCCTGAGATATTTTCTCCCAGTCTACCTTAGGGTGGTGTGGAAACATGTATGGTAGGTGCGAAAATACGAAGCTAAATATTGAAAATTGAGAAAATAAATATAAAATAATAATAATAATATATATAAAACTAATCTATCTATCTATATCATCACGCCAGCTTCCTCGCGGGGTAGGCAGAGAGTACAGAGTTCCAACAGGTTCTTTCCTTACATACCTCTCTGGCTTCCTCCACTCTCATAGTTCGTCTCATACACACTCGCCGGTTACGGAGACTTTTGACTTGCCCTTCAGATACACGGTCTATTTGGTCACAGTAAGAGAGTCTAGGTCTTCCCCGGTACCTACATCCTTCCACTTTCGCATTGTATATCTTTTTTGTCATTCTTTCTTCTGGTATTCTTTCTGTATGCCCGAACCAACGGAGAATACCCTTTCTCATCTTTACACCGATACTATATTTCATACCTACTCGCTTTCTTACTACGCTGTTGCGAAAACTGTTTTATAAAACTAATAATAATGTTATACATAATAACATATAAACATATATATACATACAAATAATGACGTGAAACTATCATTGAGAGGATTCTGCCAACATTTCGAGTAGGTACTCGTGTATTTTTTTTTTTAAAGAGAGACGGTTCGTTACCATCCTGAGTTCCTGAGGCAATATATAGGCTTATACGAAGAAGGAGGAGTGAATAAAATCAGAACATTAAGTTCAGTGTATCTCTCCGTCGATCAAGACTGGTCAAAGTGTCGCTAGCTTTAGTTTTGCACCTGCACGCCTGTGATACCAAACTTCGGACTAATACTTTGGCGGACAGTTTGGTCTAGTAATTAAAAGTTTCACCCGCACAGCTCACTGGATCGAGTAGTCGTGGGTTCGATTCCCGCATGGGAAGAATCTTTGTGTGACCCACAAATGTTTGTTTCGTTTGGTGTTTGTGTTGTAAACGCATCCACATATGCCCCATAGCGGCTGCCAAAGCCGAGGCCATTCCTCCTTGAGGCGCCCATGAGTTAGTTGCCCCCTTGCTCTTCTGGCGCGAGCGTAGTGGTTGCACGCTCGCCCTCTTGTCTGGTGAAGCTGTAAAGGCCCTGCGGCCAACAGCGACAGGAATTGTTCCTAGTGTGGGGCTCGCTTTTTTTAAAAAATTACTGGGTTGTTTTGTATCGAAAAATTACACTATTTGTCATAGGATTCGAACTCAGGACCTAGCGGTCACAATCATCGGAAAGTATTTCATACATAATGTTAGTGTGTGTAAGGCTGTCTACTCCTTTCAAACTGTGCATGTGTAAAACAGCGGTGACAGTGGTTGCGGACGAAATCGTGCACTATATCATTCTTATCTATATCACCACGCCAGATCCCTTGCGGGGTAGGCAAAGAGTACAGATATCTAACAGGTTCTTTCCTTACATACCTCTCTGGCGTCCTCCACTTTCATAGTTCGTCTCATACACGCTCGTCGGTTACGGAGACTCTTGACTTGCCCTTCAGATAAGACACGGTCTATTTGGTCATGGTAAGATAGTCTCAGCGAGCTATGGAAAGAGCTATGCTCGGCGTTTCTCTACGTGATCGAATCAGGAATGAGGAGATTCGTAGAAGAACCAAGGTCACCGACATAGCCCTCAGGATTAGCATGCTGAAGTGGCAATGGGCTGGCCACATAGCGCGAAGACCGGACGGGCGTTGGGGCAGAAAGATTCTAGAGTGGAGACCACGTATTGGCAAGCGCAGCGTAGGACGACCGCCTGCCAGATGGACCGACGATCTTGTGAAAATCGCAGGAAGTCGTTGGATGCAGGTGGCATCGGGCCGGTTACGCTGGAAAGCGATTGGGGAGGCCTATGTTCAGCAGTGGACAAGTATAGGCTGAGATGAGATGATGATGAAGATAGTCTAAGTCTTCCCCGGTACCTAAGTTTCATTTCTAGTGTCTTATTGTTAGAATTTCTGCACTTACTTAATTTGCAGCAGTTTTATCCCGGGTTTTACACAGAGAATATATCGCAGACATTATTTATAGCGGCGTCGCGTGCAATGTGTTGCTAGCCTTACATTTAATAAAGAAAACCGTCACGCCTATATTCGACAAGCGAGGGTGGCTGAATTATATTATGTACACTTTTCGCCACCAACATTAGATTACAAGGTAATGGAGGACGAACCTATTATCTTTATACGGGGCACAGTGCCATACTCTGGACTGATAACGGAAATTTCTATCAAAAAATTTAATTCGGCCTAGAATTCGAACCCAAAACCTCGTGATCGCTATGCACATTATTCGCTACCAGACCAAATAATAAAACGTGGAGGGAACCGCGGAATCGCAAGCGCCTAATTCGCAGTCGGTGTGTCCCGGGCTTCACGCAGAGAATATATCGCTGTGTTGATTTATAGCAGCGTCGCGCGCAACGTGTCGCTAGCTTTATTTTTATGAATTACCATATTATGTATGACGACTATATTTCCCGAAGGGGTAGTTAGAGACATTTATATTTGAGGTGCTAGTTGCGCTGTAGTAACGAGTTCCAACTTCAATATTGTTCTGAAAATGATTGAGATGCTGATATGTGGGAATACACAGTACACCCCCGTTTGGGGTCGGAATATAGGCGTAAAGTAATATTTATTACGTTTTATCAATATCGTAAGACATCTACTGTAGTAAAAAAAACCACCCCCCCCCAAATATCGACACAACAGTAATGCAAACTGCTTAGCAATTTACTAACTACTAGCACTATCCCGCGACATCGTATCCGGTCGACAACAGCGCCACCTACCTGATCGATGTTATTAAATCGAATCAGTAGTACCGGATATTACCCCAAACATCCAAACTTACAAACGCCGATTCACCGACGATGTTAGGTCCCAGGTAATAGGGGGCGAGCCAATTGCCATACACCGGGCACAATTCCAGACTCCGGATTCATACTGGGAATATTTCGTTAGAAAAACTACATTTGTCCGACCTAGGATTTGAACCCAGGACCTCGTGATCACAAAACGATGCGCTTTGCCACCAGACCAACGAGGCAGTCTTATACCCTTTTTTAAGCAGTGTTATACCCCTATTAACAATGAAACTTGCACATATATGTTCGTATTGAGTAATATTTTTAAAACAAAATGGATTTGAAATCTCCGTGCAGCTTTGAATCAAGAATAAATTATGTTTGTTATAGCGCAGTGAAGGAGTAACAGCACTTTTTGCAATCTTTAAAAAAGCAGTGATAGCCTAGTGGTTAGACCGTTGGACTGCAAAGTCAGAGGTCTTGGATTCAAACCCAGGCACGCACCTCTACCTTTTCGAAAGCATGTGCATATTAAAAATTAACTATCACTTGCTTTAACGGTGAAGGAAAACATCGTGAGGAAACCTGCACGCGCCTAAAGAGTTTCTCGAAGGTGTGTGAAGTTCGCCAACTGCACTGGGCCAGCTTGGTGGACTATGGCCTAAACTCTCAGTTTGAGAGGAGGCCCGTGTCCAACGTGGGACAGTTTCAGGGCTAATATGATTAATATAAAAAAAAACAACTTAAAAAAAAAGATAAAACCTACTTCAAAAAGTAAAAAATGAATATTTGAAGTCGGTACCGGTTAGTGCAGTCGGTTACTTGGCACCAACTTCAAATATTTATTATTTACTTTTTGAAATCGGTTTGTTTTTTTAATAAAAAGATTTTTAGTTTACAATTTTAAGTGACAAGTGAATTATTTACTAATATTTTTATACCTATATTATATTATTTTGCTGAGCTGTACAGCAGCTGTATAGCAAGGTACGAACAGGATTGATATAATAACTATAATAACGGAATCTATACATTCGTGATGTTTCCTGATGTATCTTCAAAGTCCAAAGTTCAATACTGATTTCATTAAAATGGGACCACCTCGAAACTATACTAAACCCAACGCAAAAAGAATCATCAAAATCAGCTCATAAATAAAGACGTTATTAAAAACACAAACGAATTGGATATGAATCTATGGATTTGCACTTACTTCGCTAGTTTTTGCATCACCCTAAGGTAGACTGGTAGAGAATGCCTCAGGCATTAAGTCCGCCTTTGTACCTGTAGTGTATAAAGCATTAAATAAATAAATTGTCGACCTCCTCCTGTTTTGAAGTCGATTAATATTCTGATTAGTTCTATGGCAGGGTACCTATAGGATTGAAGTAATACCCATAATATCTCAATCTACGCATTCTTATTGTTTGTCGTTAAGGAGTTTCCTGGTGTATCTTCCAAGTCCAAGGTCCAATACTGATGAAATTAAAATTAGACCACTTTAGAGCGATACTGAAACCAATGCAAAAAGAATCATCAAAATCGATTCATAATTGGCGATATGATCGCGTAACATACATACAAAAAAACATACAGTCGAATTGACAACCTCCTCCTTTTTAGAAGTCGGTTAAAAATGTAGGATAAATTAAAAATTGTTGAAATCAATTCAGTTACTGATTTAGAACAAACTACATTCAGGTCTTGCGTTATTACACCTTGTACATAATATTGGTAGGCAAATGAAAGACGTGGATGTGAACTCCTGCTCACCCCTACAAAGAGAAGGGGGTATTAACACACGCAGTTTCATATTATTTATCACCATTTTCCCAAGTACAAATTCAACAGGATTGTTACAAAATGTTTTGGGCCATACATCATGTGAGTGTAATTAATTTTCAGACTGTAACGAGTTGGGAGGGTAGCTACTGGTGAATGTCGCTTATAAATGATTTGTAGTCTATTATAATTATTATGGATATTAATAGACAGCTTTATAAAGCAAAATATTGTAAGAAAACCTACATTTAATAATGCCAGTCTCACTGCTTGGCAAACGCCTTCTCTCACTAATCAAGGTGAGAGAAATACACTCTCCAAGCGGATCTAATGCGGATTGTTAGAGGCAAATTTGTGGTCAGCAGCTGACGGAATTTATCAAGCCGCTAATAAATCTTCGAACTTGGCTTAACGGCTACTAAATTAAATGGCGGGACCAACGGCTTACCGTGCCCTGCGGAGCACGAAGACGCTCGAATATGAGTATGCCACAAATGGTCACCCATCTCAGACCAACCGAGTCCAACGCTGCTTAACCTTGGTGATTTTGGTGATGAAATCTAAGATATAATATTAATTCAGTATATACTGTCCCACTGCTGGGCAAAGGCCGTCTCTCACAAATCGAGGTGAGAGGTCATAATCCACCACGCGGACCCAGTGCGGTGCGGTGGAGGCAGGTTTGTGGGCACCTGCTATTGGAACTTATCTATCTATATTATCACGCCAGCTCCCTCGCGGGGTAGGCAGAGAGTACAGAGTTCTAACAGGTTCTTTCCTTATAAAGCTCTCTGGCTTCCTCCACTCTCATAGTTTGTCTCATACACACTCGCCGGTTACGGAGACTCTTGATTTGCCCTTCAGATAAGACACGGTCTATTTGGTCATGGTAACTGGTCGTTGGAACTTATCAAGCCGCCTATAAGACTTCCAACTTAACGACTGCCACTTCAAGTGAAAATCAGTACCAATGAGAACGTCCTCTCCAAAGCATGAAGATGCTTGCATATGGCTATGCAACAGTCACCCCTCGTAGACTGACCGAGGCGAACGCTGCTTAACCTTTGTTATCGCAGCCGTGCAAGTACTTCAGATCAATTTAAGAAAATTATTAACGACTGCCACTGATGTCTCATTTTGCAAATTTCGTGTAAAATTAATTAGTATTCATTAACTTGATATATTGAACATAACATTTTGTTCGAGCATTATGTGAAGTGGTTCTGCAGCATGGTAAACACTAGATTTCAACTGCGGCTTCGCTCATTTTGTATTTGTGATCCACTATTTAGATAGTTACTAACTTTAGACCATGGCATCGCTACAGTTTTTCAATTCATCTCTTTAAAAAAAACCCAGGGAATCTAGAAGGGTTATACAAGCTGTAACATAATAAACGCAAGATCTGAAAGTAGTTTGTTCTAAATCGATAACTGAATTGATTCCAACTATTTTTAATGTATCTTACTTTTTTTTTTAAATTTGCAAAAAAATCTTTTATTTCTTCAGTGCGTATAAAAACCTAAATTTATTCTTGATTCATAGTATTTCTCAAAAGGCACACATACCCGTACAAGTTTCATTGTTAATTGGGGTGTAAAAGTGCTTAAAAAAGGGTTAAAAACCTTTAAATTTGGAAATTTGGTTTTTGTTTTGAATTTACGAAGCAATTCTCTAATTGGGGTGTCTGAGGTCTTGCATTTGTTATGTTACACCTTGAAGATAAATCCACTTTAAGAGTTTCATGAAGTTAGTCCATTTTTTGGTTCATCTCTGTATATTATCACGATCCCTTGTGGAGTAGGCAAAGAGTACAGAGTTCCAACGGTTCTTTCCTTACAGATCTCTCTGGTTTCCTCCACTCTCATAGTTCACCATACACGCTCGCCGTTTACGAAGACTTTTGACTTGTTGTGAAGTGAAGACGCTGACCGTTTGGTTCAAAAATTTATAAAATACTAGTAGTTTCTCGCGACTACGTACCCGGTCGACAACAGCGCCACCTACCGGGTCTATTTCACACTGGAGCTATGACCAGTTGTTTTGTACGCGCTCTTTACATATTTTATAGTAACACTTTCTCTTACTATTATTATTATGCTTTTTATTATATACCTCTACAACATCTCTATTTTGTAAATGAGAGGACTATGTAGACACTGACCAATATCATGAATCTAAGTACACTTATGATTAATCTATACTTAAGCACATCTATTTAGCTCGTTCTGCATTGTTCTCCCATACTCCATAAATGCAATGTATACAAAAAGAATTGTAAAACTCATTTTAAAAAAGAGTAACCGTGGAGTTTCTTGCCCTTCTTCTCCACAGGAATGACTTTCCGAACGGGTGGTAGAGTCTTAAGTAATTAATAATTTTCTCTTTTTGACTATTCATAAGTGCCTTTTGGTCTACATGAATAAAAAACTTTTGATTTTGATTTTGAATAGCATTACGTTTGAATAAGGTAGCTTTCTAATGGTGAAAGATTTTTTGAAATCGGTCTAGTAGTTTTTCACTTTATTTGTTACAACCATAAAAAAATACAATTTTTTCCACTTTATAATATTATTACTGTAGATTAAATATTAATAATTTAATAACAATCAGCTCACATTTAAATAAACATTGAGTTTAAGTAGATTATTACTTGAATGAAACATATCGAGAACTTAGCAAACAAGGAAAAATTCTTTACCCTCATTTTCTGCCATTTTCCTGTAGAAGAAATTCCCAAAATGGCAGCCATTCATTAATGGCGTGCATAATTGGTGTTTCGCAGTCTTGCTGCCAGCTATAAATTTATTAATTAACTCAGGAGCTCCTTACATTTTTTTGGGCACGTAACGCTTGGAAAATGGGTAATGATGGACGTTTATTTGTATTATATGAGGCAGGTAAAGGTTAGGAGTTGCAATAATAGCTCTTTAGACAGTAGTCATACTCGTGAACAGATGCTGCTTATGGGGACTGGTCCATCTGGAATCCTGTAGATACTGACGTCTTAGAAATAACATCATCGTCGCCTCTTTGTCACCTTGTAGACCCATAATACACGCTTCACCGACGTTGACATCTTCGCCCTTTCCAAACGACAATTAAAAAATCGGGCATTTCACATACTATCTGCTAAGAGGTAAACCAAGTATGACCCTAATTTCTAATATGAAACTTTTTACCCAAATATAACTTCTTATATAAAAAAAGAAACACTGTCACGCCTATATTCCGCAGAGGGGGTGGCAGAGGTGTACTGAGTACACCCACGTTTCGCCGACGATGTTAGGTCCCATGTAATAGGGGGCGAGCCTATTGCCACATACCGGGCACATTCCAGACTCCGGACTCATACTGGGAAAATTTCGTTAGAAAAACTTCTTAACTACTCGTATATATGAATAAAACTATTTTTCGGATTTTATCGCGGTTTTTTTTTGATTTTTTATTATTAGTTCAAGCTTAATCGGATCGTAACTGCTTCAAATATGGATCATAAAATTTGAACAGGAAACATAGACGACGGACGATTTAGCGCAGTGGTTAAGAGCTTAAGCCGCTTTGCCCACTGTGTCTTATAGTCGCGGGCTTGATTACCGCACGGTACAAATCTTTGTGTAACCCACAATTATTGTTCCGGTCTGGGTATGTGTGTATGTGAATTTTCATGTTTGTAAACGCATCCACGATACAGGACTAAATACTAGCGTGGGGTTACGTTTACGTTAAAAAAATACTGACATATGATGGACTGGGTTTTTTATTTATGTTTTTGTTATTTTTTATTATTTGAGGGGCTTACAGCTAGAATAACAGGGTTATTAGTATAAAATAGTAACAAATAACCATTTAAAAGCCTCCACATAGAGACTTAGGATATAGATAATTTGCTTTATCGCTAATAAAAAACAAAATGATACAAGCAAAAAAAAGGAAAATGACTTTTTTGATTTAACGAACGGTTTTCGTTTTATTGGACAACAACCTAATAATAATAATTTAATTATTTCGGACAACAGAAATCCATACAGTGGTTAGTAACAATTTAAACTAAAAAATATTGAGTTCTTAGATTTACGCGAATATTACACATGAAATAAAACTATTTTTCGGATTTTATCGCGGTTTATTTTTGATTTTTAAGTTCCCGACGTTTCGAGTGGTCTACAGCACCCATGGTCTCGGGAGGGACTGAGGTGTTAGACGTCCAAAAGGCATTAGTATTTTTGTTGGTTCGATCTACGCAGCTCACGGTGTCTTGAGGGTTTGCAGTGTAATGCTTGGTTTTGGATTTGATTATATTCGACTTCGAGCGGGCGTACGAATTCCAGTGTCTTATAATTAAGATTCCATTCCTATTGGCGAGTCTCGATTTCCTATGATATTCAAATTAGTCATTAATCCTACGGGTTATTATAACCACTGGGTCCGTGGGACCCTCCCACACGGCTCCGCGGAGTGTGACGGGACGGCGTAGGGTTACCAGATAACGTAGCCAACGAATTATACAGGTTGAGTCCAAATTTTAAATTTTTTTAATATATTGACTGCCTCATTGGTCAATGCGCATCGCTTTGTGATCACGAGGGTTCAAATTTTATGTCGGACAAATGTAGTTTTTCTAACAGAAAATTCCTTGAGTCCGGAGTCTGGAATTATGCCCGGTATACGGCAATAGGCTCGCATACTACTACATGGGACCTAACATCGTCAGCTAAAAGTGGATGTACTCAGTACACGTCTGCCACCCCCGCTTGGGGAATATAGGCTTGGCACATGAAATACAACTATTTCTCATCGCGGTTTATTCTAGATTCTTACGTTTTTGGATTCTTTAGGGATCAAGTCAAGAGTCTTGTTCCCTAAAGAATCCGGTGAGCGTGTATGAGATGAACTATGAGAGTGGAGGAAGCCAGAGAGGTATGTAAGGAAAGAACCTGTTGGAACTCTGTACTCTGCCTACCCCGCAAGGGATCTGGCGTGGTGATATAGATAGAACGGAACTTAAAAATCAAGAATAAACCGCGCTAAAATCCGAAAAATAGTTATATTTCAAATATTAAGATGATTAGTTTTGAAACCTTTTCGCTTGCAAGAAATAATCATAGCTCTTGTTGTCCAGTGAGATGAAAAAATTGTTAATTCAAAAGACTTTTTTAAAAGCATGTTTTTATTTTAGCTTATTTATTCATTCTTCATGCATTTATGGGCATTATTGGTTCACCAATAGTCGATTACATATATACAAACATAGAACAATTAGGCCAATACATTCATAGTGTAACAATCTATTACAGGTGTGCACAGTATGCTCTACAAACTGATGTCAATAGTCTATTTAATTATCAATTTAATTTAAAACAAAATATGTGGATATGTCAAGCAACAAGAAGTACAACTAGTATATAAAATTTAATAATAATATTGTAATGATATTTATAATTATGAATTACTTTATGAATAATAATATTAGCCCTGGTAAGAAACTGTCCCACTGTTGGGCACGGGCCTCCGCTCAAACTGAGAGGGTGTAGGCCATAGTCCACCACGCTGGCCTAGTGCGGGTTGGCGAACTTCACACACCTTCGAGAAACTCTTAGGCATGCAGGTTTCCTCACGATGTTTTCCTTCACCGTTAAAGCAAGTCATAATTAATTTTTTTTTAATACGCACATGCTTTCGAAAAACCAGAGGTGCGTGCCTGGGTTTGAACCCGAGACCTTTGACTTTGCAGTCCAACGGTCTAACCACTAGGCTACAAAACAAAAGGAATTAATTGAAAGGGGAAAAAAGCTAATTGAACAAATTATCAAATTATTTAAGTATGTTAAGTGCCTTTATGACTTTTGTCATTTGTCTAACAGTCGCCCAGCACCCAGTTATTTGTATATAATGCGTTCCTTGACGTTGGTACCACAGGTAGCCGCTGGTTATAGCACACAAATGCAGCCTTGTGGTGGTTATCGTTCAAATTTTTCAAAAGTTTTTTTTCCCCACACTATGATTTATTCCTGTGTCGTGAGTGCGTTTACAAGCATGAAAATTTACATACACAAATACCCAGACCGGAACAAATAATTGTGGATCACACAAAGATTTGTCCCGTGCGGGAATCAAACCCGCGACTATTAGACACAGGGCGGAGCGGCTTAAGCTCTTAACCACTGCGCTAAATCGTCCGTCTAGTATAGTATAGTAACTCGCATAAAACGTGTTTACGTAATAACTCCACAGTTTTTTAAAATAAGTTTAAGATTTAAAAAAAAAACATATTTCCTATCTATGTAGGTTACCGATTGTTTCGACCGAACCCACGTCTACATAATCTAGTAGGCTGATGGCCCCAAACCACTTCTTACTTTTTTCTTAGACGTATACCCACCATACGAATTATTCCTTTCGTGGGTGCGTTTACAAACGTAAAATTCACATGCTTAAACATACAGACCTAAACAAATGTTTGTTGGTACATCAAAATTTGTTCCGTCCGGAGATCGTACCCGCGACTACTCAATTCAGTGGGCGAAGCGATCCAAGCTCTTAACCACTAGATCAAGCTATCAATTTTAGCTCTCGTCACATAGTCGTAACTTGTCACTCAATCTAATCATCATAGTAGCCGCTAACTACTAGCTGTCGTCCTCATAAACGTTACATAAATGTCAAAACAACAGCCTGTATGTAGCAAGTACAAACGAAGCCATCGCACTCCCTCTCAAGCCAGCTCCCGAGTCAAACCCCGAACGCGCCGGTCACACGCCGACACTCTAATTACTGGATCGTTAGCAACTAACTACAGTTGCTTTAAAAGTACGGAAATGATCAAAAAATAGGTTAAGCTATTCCACAAGAAATGGCAGAGGTGTGTGTACACCCACTTTTCGCCGACGATGTTAGGTCCCATGTAATAGTGGGTGAGCCTATTGTCACATACCGGGCACAACTCCAGACTCCGGACTCATACTGGGAATTTTTCGTTATAATATTAGCGAAATGCTGCATAGCCTAAAAGGAGCCTCTCGAGGTGTCGGTCTCGGCATGAACTTGGATAAAACCAAGATCATGTTTAATGGACATGTCACGCCGGGAGCGATCTACGTCGATGGTTCGATGCTCGAAGTTGTTCGGGAATATGCCTACCTTGGACAAGTTGTCCAATTTGGCAGAAACATCTTCGAGAAAGAAATCAACCGCAGGATCCAATTGGGTTGGGCAGCATTTGGCAAACTACGTCACGTTTTCTCTTCGCCTATACCGCAATGCCTGAAGACCAAAGCCTATAACCAATGCGTCCTACCTGTTATGACTTACGGGGCTGAGACGTGGCCACTCACAGTGGGACTAGTCCACAAATTCAAAGTCGCACAGCGGGCTATGGAGCGAGCTATGCTCGGCATCTCTTTGAAGGATAAAATTCGTATCGAGGTAATCCGACAAAGAACCAAAGTTACCGACATAGCTCGCAGACTCAGTAAGCTAAAGTGGCAATGGGCTGGTCACATCTTCAGAAGGACCGACGGCCGATGGAGCAAGCGTGTCCTAGAGTGGAGACCGCGACTTGGTAAGCGTTAGGTAGGACGGCCCCCAGCTAGATGGACCGACGACCTCAAAAAGGTCGCTGGGACAGACTGGATGCGGAAGGTGGAGGACCGTGTGCAATGGCGCGTGTTAGGAGAGGCCTATGTCCAGCAGTGGACTGCGATAGGCTGATTGATTGATTGATTGAATATTAGCCCTGTTAAGAAACTGTCCCACCGTTGGGCACGGGCCTATTCTCAAACTGAGAGGGTTTAAGTCATAGTCCACCACGCTGGCCCAGTGCGGGTTGGCGAACTTCACACACCTTCGAGGAACTCTCAGGCATGCATTCTCACGATGTTTTCTTTCACCGGTATAGCAAGTGATATTTAATTTTTTGTTACGCACATGCTTTCGAAAAGACAGAGGTGCGTGCCTGGGTTTGAACCCGAGACCTCTGACTTTGAAGTCCAACTGTCTAACCACTAGGCTATCTATGTGCTGTTTGCTGAATTTTTCGTTAGAAACACTACATTTGTCCGACCTAGGATTTGAACCCAGGGCCTCGCGATCACAAAGCGATGCTCTTTGGCATTATACCAACGAGGCAGTCGTACGTAGTCGTCGTTCTATGAATATCTACGGCAATAAATAAAAAAGATGTCAAGCCAACATTTACTAAGCAGTGACTTTGTACGCTCACATTTCGCCGGCGATATTTTTATACCAGTTTTTCCATGGATTTTCTAATCTAAATTCTTTTCCCTTAAATTTTTCATATATTTCTTTAGTGTTTTATCCTTAAGTTTTTTTCTTTCTATATTTCCAAAAAGGTGTAATTCTAATATGGGCCCGCAAAGGTGGGCAAACGTCGTCACGGTATGGACCTCTAAGGACGGTCACAGACGCCGTGGTCGGCTTGGAACTTATGCGGAAAAGACATGGATATTACAGGCCCAGGATCAATTTGTGTAGGGAGGCTTTTGCCAAGCAGTGGGATACAGAAAAGGCTATTTAAAAAAAATCCAAAAAGATTTCTGAACCGGCCACACTGGGCTTGGCCTGTCAGACTTTTGACTACTGCTTAAAAAACCACAAACGAAGGGAGCACCTGGCAGTGATAGTGTAGGAAGGGAAGTAGAGCATAAGTGGCGCGTTTATACGGCGAACCTTCCTTTACTACACGTGGAAGTGAGCAGTGTGTAAACTGGGTTTAATACAGATACCACACAAAGGATCAGACACCGACCTCGTCGACGAGTTCGTAGAATCTTTACCCGCAGGCCGGTACAGAGCACTACAGCGAGACACCTAGTCTATGCCCTCCCTCATAGCGGCTTTAGCCTTTCCTCTTTGAGGCGCCTTGAGTCAGTTGCCCCCTTGCCTTTGCACGCCCTCTTTTTTGGTTAAGCTGTAAATGCCCCGCGGCCAACAGCGTACATCACACAAATACAATAATAATACACCGTCACGCCTATATTCCCCAAGCGGGGGTGGCAAGGGGTGAGTACACCCACGTTTCGCCGATGTAAGGTCCCACATAAAAGGGGGCGAGCCTATTGCCATATACCGGGCACAATTCCAGACTCCAGATTCGTACTGGGAAGTTTTCGTTAGAAAAACTACATTTGTCCGACCTAGGATATGAAGCCAGGACCTCGTGATCACGAAGCGATGCGCTTTGCCACTAGACCAACGAGGCAGTCACAAATAACAACTACAACAAAAAACCCCTAAACCACTGGCACAAGCCGTCCGTCGTTAGTTTGTACTCCATCTATCTTTTAGTGTTATATTGTCTCCTAAAAACTACTAAACACTACTAACACAAATGATGTCTGTCTGTTAATATAAAGGTGTATCTATAAGACACAAACCCCACGGTTCGTGGGTTAAGACGCAGCCGGCGGCAGGTGGCGACAATAGCGCGAACGTGACTCATTACACTGCCGAGCAGGTAAAAGTGTACACACATTTATTTCATGTGTAATATTCGCGTAAATCTAAGAACTCAGTACACATTTATTGATTTCAAAATAATACTTATCCGAATTATAAATGGTGTGTGATACCAAGTAGTTCTCCTATCCAACTGGATAGGAGGTAAGGTAGGGTATAGTGAGTAAGTATATAACTATATACTTATTCATTATACCCTGCCTTACTCATTAAAGAGGACGAAATATTAAGAAGCGTTATAATAAAAAACAAGTCGACAATCGCAAATCAATTGAAGGTTCTACAACTCGAACACAAATATAAAAAAATGACCTATTATATATCTATACCGTCACGCCAGAACCCGTGTGGCTTAGGCAGAGAATATAAAGTTCCAACAGGTACTTTCCTTACAGACATCTCGGGCTTCTCAAAAGTAATCTCAAAATGATGATGATTTAATGAAAAATATTAACTTATTTAAATGCTTGAAATTGTTTAGTGCTATGGTACTTTTGTAATATTTCACCGGTATTAGTTGCTAATAGTTTCAATATGGAGCTCTAATTGCTTTTAATCACTTAATACTGCTTCTTGAAGACTAATAATTAACGAGTGATCACTCTGAAGTGTTCCTAACAAACCACATTTTATTTGCCTATTAAGTGTCCCACTGCTCATTAAGGGCCTAACGTCTCTACAAAAATAATCGACTGCCTCGTTGCTCTGGTGGCAAAGCGCATCGCTTTGTGATCACGAGGTCCTGGGTTCAAATCCTAGGTCGGACAATTGTAGTTTTTCTAACGAAAAATTCCCAATATGAGTCCGGAGTCTGGAATTGTGCCCGGTATATGGCAATAGGCTCGCCCCCTATTACATGGGACCTAACATCGTCGGCGAAACGTGGGTGTACTCAGTACACCTCTGCCACCCCCTCTGGGGAATACAGGCGTGACAAGGATCTTTTTGGCCCGCGGCCAAAATTGGACTAGCGCTGATATTAAGTGAAATGTCACTTCATGTCGGTCCCAAAGTTGCCGTTTGCTATGAAATTTACCCAAGTTCTTTTTTTTATTAGGACCGTGTGTAATAATTATCCTAATTTTACCCAAACGCCCCCCTGTTAATGTCATCCATGGACCAAAAGATCCTTGCCGCACTATACTACTTATTTTTTGTAATACTAACGCTTTTTAAAATCCCTGTGAAATTACAGCTACCTGATTCAGAACGTCTTAAAAGTCGTTACATTATGGTATATTTTACAGTAGCCAAGTAACATCGGCCTGCAGTGTAAGACGCCACCTGTTTCACCCAATGGTTGTGTTTCGACAACGTCTGGCACTTTGTATCACATAACTTTATCCTTTTTTTAACACATACATTAGCTCATATTAATCGTTTCCAACCAAGTAAAATTACCTTTATTCCGTATTTACCACTACTTAGAATTAAAATTGATTTGTACTTAAAAATAAAGAAATTAATACTATCTATCTATCTATCTATAACCTCACGCCAGATCCCTTGCGGGGTAGGCAGAGAGTACAGAGTTCCAACAGGTTCTTTCCTTACATACCTCTCTGGCTTCCTCGACTCTCATAGTTCGTCTCATACACGCTCGCCGGTTACGGAGACTCTTGACTTTAAAACTAAATTGAAATTAATACTAAAACATATAATTACCGCTCACATAGAGAGAAGAGTGAGTGCAGGGAACAGAGTGAATGGTGCGATGGGAAAGCTACTTGGGAGCTAGCACTTAAGCCAAAAGGCGCAGCTCGCCAAACATAACGGAGTGCTTGTCCCATCGCTGTTATATGGCAGTGAGAGCTGGGTATGTAAGATCAAGAATGAAAGGAGAAATGATTTGCGGTTGAAATGCCAGATCTGCGGAAGATGTGTGGAGTGAAGCTGACCGACCGTATTCGTAACAAAGTAGTAAGATAGCGACTAAGTATGAAAGATAGTATCAGTGTTAAGATGAGAAAGGGTATGCTCCGTTGGTTCGGGCACATAGAAAAAATGTCAGACGAAAGAATGGCAAAACAGATATATAATGCTAAAGTGGAAGGATGTAGGTACCGGGGAAGACCTAGACTATCTTACCATGACCAAATAAACCGAGTCTTATCTGAAAGACAAGTTAAGAGTCTCCGTTACCGGCGAGCGTGTATGAGACGCACTATGAGAGTGGAGGTAGCCAGAGAGGTATGCAAGAAAAGAACCTGTTGGAACTCTGTACTCTCTGCCCGGGATAGGCAGAGAGTCTGACGTGATGATATAGATAGAAATTAATAAACACCGTCACGCCCATATTCCCCAAACGAGGGTGGCAGAGGTGTATTGAGTACACCCACTTTTCGCCGATGTTGCTAGGTCCCATGTAATAGGGGGCGAGGCTATTGTCATATTCCGGGCATAAATCCAAAATCCCGACTCATACTGGGAATATTTCGTTAGGAAAACTTTATTTGTCCGACCAAGGAATGGAACCCAGGTCACAAAGCGATGCGCTTTACCACTAGACAAACCATACAGTTACTTATATCTACAGCTTTAATAATACCATGTTATACAATTCAGTCTTATTAAGTTGCCATTTTCCTCCATTGAACCTAGGCTGGAATGCGGGAAGTCTAGAATAATTGTACGGTACAGCATATGGTCTAGAAAATATGCCTAGGCTTTGGTTAGAGTGGGAGGTTAAAGCGATGGCATAAGCAGAAGCGAGATATCAAACTAATATAAAATAAATATTTTATTTTTTTAAATAACGTAAAATAATGACTGCTTCGTTGGTCTAGTGGCGAAGCGCATCGCTTGGTGATCTCGAGGTCCTGGTTTCAAATCCTAGGTCAGACAAATGTAGTTTTTCTATCAAAAACTTCCCAGTATGAGTCCGGAGTCTGGAATTGTGCCCGGCATATGGCAATAGCGTCGCCCCCTATTACACATAACATCGTCGGAGTCATATATTATTTTGTAAAACACCGTCACGCCTATATTCCCTAGGCGGGGGTGGCAGAGGTGTACTAAGTACACCCACTTTTTCGCCGACGATGTTAGATCCTATGTAATAGGGGGCAAGTCTATTGCCATATACCGGGCATGATCTTAACAGGTTACTTACACAACATAACTAATTCTTTACGTGTTGGATCCATGTCCCCGCGCAAACCTTCCAAAGGTCCGGAATAAATCTGTGAATCTAAGTGAGATACTTACATAATTACACACACACCCACACACCGGCATGCCTATGTTCCTTAAGCGGGGGTGCCAGAGGTGTTCTGTGTACACCCACTTTTCGCCAAAGATGGTAGGTCCCATGTAATTGGGAGCGAAATACGAATGCCTATTGTCATATACTGAGCCCAATTTCAGATTCCAGACTTATTACTTAATACTTCCCATATATTCGAAAGTACATATTTAACGGCTATTTAACAGCAACGGGGGTGGGCAGGACATAATTGATCAAACTCCGGATTTTGATGAAAAAAGTTTTGACATTATAAAGATTTATGGACGAGTAATGGAACACTGATGCCTTTGCAGCGTTTACTTTATGAAGATAAGTTACCCTTTGTCTTTTGATGACGTCGTAGTATTCGCTAAACAGGGGTGGCAGAAGTGTACTGTGTACATATGCATTTCGCCGACGTTAATAGGTGAGGAACATTATCATGACCCCATTTTAATTATACTGTGTGTGTGCGTGTGTATGATTGATCTACGCTCTTAGGCGCGGGGCCTTTACAGCTTCACCGGACAAGAGGGCGATCGTGCAACCACTACGCTCGAGCCAGTCTCTATGGGGGAGGGCCTATACTAAGTGCCTCGCCGTGGTGCTCTGCACCGGCCGCCGGGCAAGGGATTCTTCGAGCTCGCCGACGAGGTCCGTGCCTGATCCTGTGTGCGGTATCTGTATTCGAAAGAAGGGAAGTAAGGGCATCGGGAGAGTCGGTGAGAACACGCCGCGGACGGCGGTAGTGACTGATAGGAGGGGAGTTAGGTTTGTAGTCGGCGGCGGCTACGATTAGTGAGTTTCTATAATTGAAAAAATGAAAATGAAAAATGTTTATTCTCAAAATACAAATTTAAATTTACAATACAAGAACATAATTACACATTTAAAAATTTGTAAATTGGCGGTTCATTCATTATATAAATTTTTACACATGGTCCCCTCGTAGGCACGCCTGTATCGAGGGGTCACAAACTAAAGAGATCATACAAATACGTCTACGACTATTGCAAGCAAGTACAGGTAACTTGCTAAACATTAAATGCTATAAAATCTGTTATTAAAATCAAAAAAAACACCAAAAATAGAGTTAAAAAAGTAACAAAAATATAAACAACCAAAAATCAACCAAAATTTGACTCGTAACTTTTAAATAAAAAAAAAACATAATAACAATGAAGTATTCTATAGCACATAGTTTTATAGATGTAATTAAGATATATTTATGTATAATATATTGTATGTAAGTACCTATTATAGCAATATCTATCTATCTATCTATCTATCTATAACCTCACGCCAGATCCCTTGCGGGGTAGGCAGAGAGTACAGAGTTCCAACAGGTTCTTTCGGCACTCTGCACCCCACGACTCGCCAGTTCGGGCCCGGCGTGATGGGTGGCGGCCCCCATCGCCGCTTCCACCTATATTCGTACCGACGGGGGCGGGCCGGTACGCGTCGCCTCGGGGGACGCCCTAGCCCGCACTGCGGTACGTCTTCGGTCCAAGATTGCAGCCATAATGACTGGCAGGGGTCGCGACGAGCACGCTGTTGGACAGACTCCCCAATAAATATAGCAATATATTTATTATTTTTTCAATTTCCTCATATGAAAGGGTATTTATCCATTCTTTTATCTTACTTTTAGCCCCATGTACTGAGCAAAATCGGATGTCACATAACTTAGATGTATTGTTGTAAATAATAGTAGTTATATAGGGATGAATATATATCTAGAACCTGTTGAATCAATAAGAGACTTAGGAATCACGTTTGATAAGAAATTACATTTTGACCTTCACATAGATAATATCATTAATAAATCCCTAAAAATGTATGGATTTGTTATGCGCACAAGTAACAAATTCACACAACCTTCCACATATCTTTATCTTTATAAAACTTTAATCAGATCACAACTTGAATACGCTGTATCCATTTGGAATCCATATTATGACAGATATGTTGACGCTCTTGAAAATGTCCAAAAAAAAATTTTTACGCTGTATGTCCTACAGATGTTTCCGAAATCGCCTATCATATGAACAGCTATTAGACAAATACAACATTTTAAAATTGATACAAAGACGTACTAAGCTAGGGGCTATGCTACTATACGATTTATGTCATAACAGATACGACTGCACTTTTATTGTTAATAAACTCTGTTATAAAGTTCCTACTAGAACGCATTGTCGTAACCCGTGTCACCTATTCGCAACTATCAAGAGTCGCACAAATGCTGGTAAGCGATCGCCTTTGTGTCGCTTAGTTCAATCCTATAATGAATCCTTTAACTCAATTGACATTATGGCAACACGTTCGAGTACATTTAAAAATGATTTGTTAAAACTTCTAGGCTCTCACTAATCATATGATATATATCCAGAAATCTTATAAAATGTACGAAAAAAAAAAAATTATATCACATGCAAGAACGCATACGTCTATATTGTAATTTGTGGTAAACGATGCTGGTGTCAAATTTATTTGTACGTGTGATAAAATGATGTACTTAACATTTCAATTTGTCACTGTTTGTTTTCCTAAATAAATAAAAAAAAAAAAAAAAAAAAAATCTTTTAGCAAAAGTTGTGCGAATTACCGGTAACGAAACTCTTCTTTTGGTCATGTCTGTGTAATCTAAGGATTGTAGGATACTTTTGTGCATGAATTTGACGCGTTCCGGAAATAAAGGGTTGTCGCCTTTTTAATAAAGCCGCGAATAGGTTCGAGACCGAGAATGGAGTTCGGAATGGAGATTTTATTATACTTAACACCAACTTTTATGGTTGGTAACGATGTGCTGAGTGAATGAGTTTGTTTATCTTGGATGCGCCTTCAGTAAGAATGGATAATACACCGCTGTCATAGAGAGAACTGTTCTCATCCACAGGGAATAGAGTGAATGGCGCGATGGGAAAGCTATTTGGGAGCCGGCACTTAAATCAAAAGGCGCAGCTGGCCAAACATAAAGGAGTGCTTGTCCCATCGCTGTTATATGGCAATGTGAGCTGGGTATGTAACAAGGACAATGAAACCAGGATAAATGCGGTCGAAATGCATAGTAAGACAGCGAGTAGGTATGAAAGATAGTATCGGTGTAAAGATGAGAAAGGGCATGCTCCGTTTGTTCGGGCATATAGAAAGAATGCCAGAGGAAAGAATGACAAAACAGATATACAATGTGAAAGTGGAAGGATGCAGGTACCGGGGAAGATCTAGACTATCTTACCACGACCAAATAAACCGAGTCTTGTCAGATGGAAAAGTCAAGAGTCTCCGTAACCGGCGAGCGTGTATGAGACGAACTATGAGAGTCGAGGAAGCCAGAGAGGTATGTAAGGAAAGAACCTGTTGGAACTCTGTACTCTCTGCCTACCCCGCAAGGGATCTGGCGTGAGGTTATAGGATAGGATAGGAATAGGATAGGAAATGCACACTACGGAAAATGTGCGGAGTCAAGCTGACTGACCGTATTTGCTACAGCGTAGTAAGAAACCATGTAGGCTATATCTCGAAAAGTATATATGGCTATATCTAGGAAAATATCTCGAAAGAAAGAATGACCTAAACTATTTTACCATGACCAAATAGACGGTGTCTTATCTGAAGGGCAACTCAAGGGTATCCGTAACCAGCGAGCGTGTATGAGATGAATTATGAGAATGGAGGCAGTCAAAGTCTGTAAGGAAAGAACCTGTTGGAACTCTTCTTTCTTCCTACCCCACAAAGGGTCTGGCGTGATAATAGAGATTTAAAATAATAACTCTGCCTCATTAGCTTAGTGACATATTATTGGCGTTTCGATTATGAGGTCCTGGGTTCGAATCCTATGTTGGACAAAGGTCTTTAAAAATAAAAAAAAACCTATATTGGTCCGGAGTCTGGAATTGTAACTGGTATAGCGGCAATAGGCTCGCTCTTATTGGAACCTAACATTGACGGCGTTCTTACCGATCACAAAGGTTAAGCAGCGTTCGACTCGGTCGGCCTGAGATGGGTGACCCTTGTGGCATTTTCATATTCCAGCGTCTCCGTGGTTCGGAAGGCACGTTAAGCCGTTAATCCCGCGTACCATTTAATGTGGAAGTTGTTAAGCCGAGTTGGCAGCCTTAAAGGCGGCTTGATAAGTTCCAACAGCAGGTGGCCACAAACCTACTTCCACCGCACCGCACTGGGTCCGCGTGGTGGAGTATGACCTAATCTCTCTCATCTCGATTTGTGCGAGAAAGCCTTTGCCCACCAGTAACAATATAAGCCTATACTGCCCAGTATAGGCTTATGTTGTATATTGTAAGAACACATGACTGCCTCGTTGGTCTATTGGCAAAGTGCCGCGTTTTGTGACCACGAGGTCCTCGGTTCAAATCCTAGATCAAACAAATGTAGTTTTCAAACGAAAAATTCCCAGTACGAGTCCGGAGTCTGGAATTGTGCCCGGTATCTGGCAATAGGCTCGCCCCCTATTACATGGGGCCTAACATCGTCGGCGAAACGTTGGTGTACGCAGTACTCCTCTGACACCCCTGCTTTGGGAATATAAGCGTGACGGTGTTGTACAAACACATGATTTTCGCGGTAGCTCGTTGAACGATCATTTCGTGAAGTTATCGTAACGTACCGCGTTACGTGTTATAACAAATAAGGACTCAATATTATCATAATTACTGCAACCTATTACCTTAATCGCAAAACTGAATACAAAATGACTCATTTTAAATTATAATAATGTTGTCCTCGTTTGTTTTTAATGTTATTGTATATTAATCTCGTTTCGATCGGTAATTAGTGAATGTTCAGCGATGTTCTAAACGATTAAATTCTGGATGGGTTAGACGTGTGGATAGGTAACCACATGTAGAAGGAACTTGCAAAAATTAATGAAAACTTTGAGACTTCGATGTCTGTCCGTCTGTCTTTCCGGTTCAAATCTTGTGATCCTATTTTTCAAGCACTTGCTGGTATCTCATTCAGCTGAAAAATTGGGCATACGTATGTAAGTTCGGTGACAATTCAAATATATGGTACCATGGAGCTGGTCTGATGATGGAGTCGGAAGGTGGCCATAGGAGCATGTGAACTATACAACGTAACCCTCTCGTGTTTAGGCTCGTTAGATTGGTATTGAGAAGTTCTGTACAAGCAGATAGTGTTCAGGATCTGATGATTAAGCCGAAAGGAGGCCAATAGAACCACACATGTACTCAATATAACCCCACCGTGTTAGGGCTCGTTGGATTTCTCTTGTCGAGTTTAAAGTAAACCAGGATGGTCTCCAGGGTCTGATGATGGAGCCGGAGGGTGGCCAACGGAACTACCTAACTATTCAACATACCCCCCGTATTGGGGCTCGTTAAATAAGTCTTGACAAATACCATAGTACTTGTCGGTTTCCGTTGTGTTTTTGCTATAAAAGCATGTTTTTTAAAAAAACTTTTTTGAACGGGAAGAAACCAGAACGAATGCAAGGATTGTGGTTAGTAACGATGTGCTGGAGCAAGTGAATGAGTTTGTATATCTTGGATGCGCATTCAGTAAGGATGGGAAATACACCGCTAACATAGAGAGAAGGGTGAGTGCAGGGAACAGAGTGAATGGCGCGATGGGAAAGTTACTTGGGAGCCGGCACTTAAGCCAAAAGGCGCAGCTGGCTATACATAATGGAGTGCTTGTCCCAACGCTGTTATATGGCAGCGAGAGCTGGGTATGTAAGAAGGAGAATGAAAGTAGGATAAATGCGGTGGAAATGCGAGCTTTGCGGAAGATGTGCGGAGTGAAGCTGATCGACCGTATTCGCAACAGCGTAGCAAGAAAGCGAATAGGTATGAAAGATAGTATCGGTGTAAAGGTGAGAAAGGGTATGCTCCGTTGGTTCGGGCATATAGAAAGAATGTCCGAAGAAAGAATGACAAAACTGATATTTAATGCGAAAGTGGAAGAATGTAGGTGCCGGGGAAGACCTAGACTATCTTAACATGACCAAATAGACCGGGTCTTATCTGAAGGACAAGTCAGGAGTCTTCGTAACTGGAGAGTGTGTATGAGACGAACTATGAGAGTAGAGAAAGGCAAAGAGGTATGTAAGGAAAGAACCTGTTGGAACTCTGTACTCTCTGCGTACCCCGTAAGGGATCTGGTGTGATGATATAGATAGATAGATCTTTTTTAATCAAATCATTAAATTAAAATCTCTTCCTGTTATTATTAATTTTGTTTATTTCAAAAAGGAATCACTATTCTATATTTTTTCATGTTTATCTTCTCCGTATTTGCTTGTAACACTGATTTTTTTTTCTTTACTGGATTTGTATTCCCACGGGTCAGCTCTCAAGCTATTTGCATGTTATGTCTGTGTACATTAATTTACATAATGTTTTGCGTTGAGTGTCCTGATAATTAAAACTCCTTTTTTGTCTGCAAAGTTCTCTGGGACTGAATACGGTTATGGACGATTTAGTCTAGTATTTAAACGTCAATAGATTTACCATAAACAATGCCCACTAGATTAAATAGCCGCGTGTCTATGTTTGTGTTACCCACAAATATTTGTATCGGTCTGGGTGTTTTTGCATGTGAATTTTATCTATAATAATATTAGCCCTATTAAGAAACTGTCCCACCGTTGGGCACGGGCCTCCTCGCAAACTGAGAGGGCTTAGGCCATAGTCCACCACGCTGGCTTAGTGCGGGTTGGTGAACTTTACACACCTTCGAGAAACTCTTAGGCATGCAGGTTTCCTCACGATGTTTTCCTTCACCATTAAAGCAAGTGATATTTAAAATACGCAGATGCTTTCGAAAATACAGAGGTGCGTGCCTGGGTTCGAACCCGAGACCTCTGACTTTGCAGTCCAACGGTCTAACCACTAAGCGATCACTGCTGTCAGTGCTGATTTTTTTTTTTTTTTTTAAAACGTAGCCCCACACTGGGATTTATTCCTATTTCATCTAGTGTTGTAAAAATGAGCGCTGCAGTCGAGCGTTTAGCGCTGAGTCGACGCTTACCAGCATTGAAACACGTGGAAGACGCGAGCGTTTTAAGCGCCGACACGAGCGTTTTTACAGCACTAATTTCATCTTTGTAAGCACATCTACGGCACATGATTCCTAATATGGGTCTAGGTTGTTTATTTTTTAAGTAAATAAAAAGTTTTCTGGTATTGGTCATGAGTAGAAATAACTTTAGCCGTTCGTAGCGCTGTGCGACCGCAGTGTTCTTAGCTATCACGAAGGTTAAGCAGGGTTCGAGTCAGTCGGCTTGGGATGGGTGACCGTTTGTGGCACTTTCATATTCAACCATCAGCCGTTGGTCCCAGTTACGTTAGCCGTCGTTATTTCAAGTTGGAAGCCTTATAGGCGGCTTGATAAGTTCCGACAGCAGGAGGCCACAAAACCCGCCTCCACCGCCCCGCACTGGGTCCGCGTGGTGGAGTATGACCTAATCTCTCTCACTTTGCCCAGCAGTGGAACAGAATAGGTTGTTTATTATTATTATATAGGAATAAGTTAAGTATAGGCCGCTCTGATCATTCAATTGGGTAGTCCCCGAACAAACCTTTGTGTAACTTTGACTTCTCAGTATTACGAAAATAATTAGACTTGAAATAAAACTGCCTCATTGTTCTAATAGCGAATAGTGCGAGTAATGATCACGAGGTCCTGGGTTCAAATCCTAGGTCAGAAAAATTTATTTATTTAATACTTTATGCCTTAGGCATTTTCAAGCAGTCTACCTTAGGGTGATGCAGAAACTGAACTGAAATAGGTGCAAAATCCGGTATATGGCAATAGGCTCGCCCACTATTACATGGGACTTAATATCGCCGCGAACAATTAGGTGTAATCAGTACACTTCTACCACTCCCAGTTGGGAAAAACAGGCGTGACGAAGTTAAATTAATTTTTTTTTCTTAAAAAATGTGCCAAGATGAGTCCGATTTCTGGCAACAGGCTCACCCCCTATCTGTAAGTGAAATACAGGCGTACATTATACACCTCTGTCTTCAAGAAACGGCGTAAGGTGTATTAAAGATGTGATGAGTAAGAACCCCCACTTGTCCAGTGGTTAATGTGGCACCTGAACCGTGACCGAAGTGACTCAGCCGCACGGGTCACTGGTTCGATGACTGGCGTGGGAGACGTTTTTATAACCTTTTGTTTTATGGGGTCCGGCTGAAATACTGTGGGTTCTTGAGGTTTTCGGTAGAACTTGCGATGTTTTGTTTGATATATCTTGAACTAGCTTCTGTCCGTGACTTCGTCTGCGTCAAATTTATACAGGAACCTAACATTTTTCTGGAATAAAAAGTACCCTGTATATTTATCCAGTTAATAAACTTTGACTGACTATTTAGCACCATGGTTAAGAGCTTCAGCCGCTCCGCCTATGGCGTCTAATAGTCGCGGGTTCGATTCCCGCACGGGACAAATCTTTGCGTGATTCACAATTATTTGTTCCGGTCTGGCTATTTGTGTACCTAATTTTCATGTTTGTAAATGTACCCACGACACAGGAATAAATCCTAGTGTGGTAACGTTTTTTTTTATAAAAAAAAAGATCGTGGGTGCGTTTATAAACATGGAAATTCACATTTACAAATACCCAGACCGGATCAAATAATTGTGGGTCACACAAAGATTTGTCCCGTGCGGGAATCGAACCCGCGACTATTAGACACAGAGGGCGGAGCGATATAGGCTTTGAACTACTGCACTAAATCGTCCATCGAAATCAAACTATAGAAGTGGAAAATGCCAAAGAGATCTGTAAAGAAAGAACCTTTTGGAAATCTGAGCAGACTACCCTGCAAAGGGAGATCCTTGGATGGCAGGCAGCACATTATCCCTTAGGGTGGCCCTTGTGATCGTGTGGTCTGACTGCTTCCATTTCGAGCGTCTCCGTGCTTCGGAAGGCACGTTAAGCCGTTGGTCCAGGTTACCACTTAATGTGGTAGTCGTTAAGCCGAGTTGGAATCCTTACGGCGGCTTAATAAGTTCCAATAGCAGGTGGCCACAAACCTGCCTCCACCAATCCGCACCGGGTCCGCGTGGTGAAGTATGATCTCTCTCACTTCGATTTGTGAGAGAAGGCCTTTGCCAAGCAGTGGGCAATATAGGCTGAAATTATTATAAATTATTAAATTCTGAAAACTACTTTTGGTTTTCTAAGGCTCACTTACCCTGATGCCCTTTCATCCCTTCTTTCAGATACAGATACCGAGGCGAGGTCGACGAACCCCTTGCCCGCCGGCCGGTGCAGAGCACCACGGCGAGACACCTAGTATACGCTCTCCCCCATAGCGACTGCCCAAGCCCAGGCCGTTCCTCCTTAAGGCGCCCTTGAACTAGTTGCCCCCTTGTCCTTCTCGCTCGAGCGTAATGGTTGCACGCTCGCCCTTTTGTCAGGTACAGCGTAGATCATTCACACACACGGATACAAACATTTGTCAATCACACAAAGATTTGTCCCGTTCAGGCATCGAATCTCGATCTTGTAAAGCTCGCTCTTTATAATGTCCTATTATTGAGACTAGTGGTCGCCAATAGATCGATATTTGACCTACTCTTTCATCGTTTGCTGGTTATGTTTGACATTCAGTAAGACTATAGACAAATAATATTAAAGACAAACATCAATTTGACGTGTATTGTGTCAAATACGTGGTTGTGTGTGTAATTTTTTTTTTTATTGATTTAATATATTTTTTATGAATAATTTTAAAAAAATATTAGCTCTAAATAATATTCTCTATATAAACTATAAGTGTGGGAAATTTCATACTCCGCGCAATTTTCGTAAAAATGGGTACAAAGTTTTTGCTTCACGTATTAATATATAAATTAAGACCTCTTACAAATCGAGGTGAGAGACATTACATTATACTTACTCCAGCACGCGGACCGGTGCGGTGCGGTGAAAGCAGGATCAGAATCAGAATATTTTTTATTCATGTAAACCATTACAGTATTTATAAATCGTCAAAAAAGTAACAAAGATTCTACCACCACTTCGGAATGTCATTCCTGTGGAGAAGAAGGGCAAGAAACACCACGGTTACTCTTTTAAAATATAAATTTTACAAACTTTTTCATCTACCTTTTGGTGTGGGGTATGGGAGAACAATGTAGTTTGGTTATCAGGTGAGTCTAGGTTAAAAAAAAACAATTATAGTATTTATGAGAATGACTATATGGTTCCCTAATTTACAAAAAAAAAATGGAAGGAAGAGAGGGAATGTAAACTAATAACAGTTGAATCGGTTGTCATGACTCAAGTGGAGCTGAAATAGCATCTATCCAAGCATTTTTATCTTTTAAATAATCTTCTCTTGAATAATAAGCTTGCTTACAAAGTGTTACAAAGTTTTCACTAAGTTTAGTGAAGTCAATTGGAATTTTGTTATAAACTCTAACATAGTGCCCCATATAAGACGTGTGAATTTTTGACAGACGAAATTGCGGTTGATCCTATTTATTTATATGTCGTGTATTATAGCAATGCCTATCACCTAGCTGAATAAAGATATCTAATTTTTTTCTAATATACATAATGTTTTCATAAATATATTAACATGGGACCGTCATGATATTACCTTCTTTGAACAGTTCTCTTAAAGACTCGCGACTACTCAAGTTATATACGGCCCTAATAGCCCTTTTTTGCAAGATAAAAATAGACTCAATGTCAGCTGCCCTACCCCACAATAATATACTGTAAGACATGACACTATGAAAGTAGCTGAAATAGACTATCCTCGCGGTGTCCACATCAGTTAGTTGTCTGATCTTCCTTACGGCATAGGCAGCGGAGCTAAGCCGTTTAACTAAATTCTCAATATGAGGACTCCCAAGATGTATCATTGATGAACCCAAGTTTCTCATTATTCAGTATAATATCATGTACAGTACTTTTTACATTTGGCAAAGAAAACCTTATACATTTAGTTTTCTTGTTATTAAGCACTAAATTGTTGGATGTGAACCAGTTATGTTGTTGAAGAATAGCGTCGTCAAGTTTCTGGCCACCTGCTGTTGGAACTTATCAAGCTGCCTGTGAGTCGTCCAACTTGGCTTAACGACTACCACATGAAGAGGCAATGGAGAGGTACTAGTACTCCTTTGTAAACTTTTTCTGACAACTGTCTGGGGTCTGACAGAGTTAAGCATTTTTCAATTGTAGAATCAATCAATTGAATTTTCATTTGCATTTAATCCCCCTGAGGTACTCCACTCCGGAGTGAGGATAATGACTTTTGGACGTCAAACGCCTCAGTCACTTCTATGATCATGGGTGCTTTAGAGTACTCGAAACGTCGGGCACTTTAACCACAAATAGGCTGCGACGAAATTTGAAATATTATAATTGCAACTTAATTTTAGTCACAATTAATTTTTGCCTAACTTTGGAGTCTGGGGAAGAAGTCTATGCTTGCAGTGGGTATTTGGTGCGAGTCACTTCCTTCCCTCTAATATGCTTCTTATAACTAGGAATACCTGCATCGTGGGTGCGTTAACAAATATGCAAACACTCAGACTGAAACATTTGTGGGGCACACAAAGATTTGTACAGAGTTCCAACTGGTTCTTTCCTTATATGTAAGGAAAGAACCATCCATCCTTATATGTAAGGAAGAGGTATGCCTCTCTGGCTTCCTCCACTCTCATAGCTTCTTATACACGCTCACCGGTTACGGAGACTCTTGACTTGACTTCAGATAAGAATCGGTCTAATTTGGTCATGGTAAGATAGTCTAGATCTTCCCTGGTACCTACATCCTTCCACTTTCGCATTGTATATGAGGTTTTGTCATCAGATAATCAAAGATTTTTCATGTGTGGGGTCGAACCCGTGTTTGTTGATACAAACACCAACACCTAGACTGAAAACTGGGTACTGGTGTACGTAAATATCATATTTGTAAACGCATCCACAACACAAAAATAATTCCAAGTGTGGGAATACGTTTTAATAACTTCACAAATAAAAATTCAAATTCAAACGTAACCCTACAATAAAACAAAACAACATGGCGTCTTGTACCTCACTTGCGCGCGCAGGTGTTGCGTGCGACAGAGACGGCTATACACCGTGTAGCTCCCACACCGGATTTTAAAAAGACGGAGACCCACATTTGTTGTATGAATGATTGGACTTGTTTTGTAATGAACCATTGAAGCAAAAGTTTGATTAAGGTTGTTGTAGGTAGCTATTTTGGGGTAAGCAGAGTTAGTTTGATAATCTTTTCATCGGTGGATAATGGGTCGATGTCGTGGGTGCGATCACTATACGAGAGAAATTGGGACCGAAAATATACCGCACCGCACTGGGCCTACGGTGTGGAGCGCCTATTACTTAATTTCTCTCACCTCAGCTTGTGAGAACAGGCCATTGCTCGTTAGTAAGATAGTATAAGATGATATTGATGGGCCATTTGGTGGTTAAGAATATCGCTCCACTAACTGTGTTAATAACGAATAGTCGTGGGTGCGAGAGGTGCAATATACTGTATAAGTTGTGTTACGTGTACCAACTTGTTATAAGAATTACTAATATTTTAGAAGGAACTAATATTGTTGTACTTTACTCCCTTAACCAAAATTTTTAAATTGGTGAGTATTTTGTATCAATAGGGAATAAAATTAGAGATAGGATTTTTAAATTAATTTGGCTATGGGGGTCTGAGGTATCTGTTCATATGAAAAAGGGTCACTTGCCCAAAATAGTTTGGGAATCCCTGCACTAAGTTATTTATTTACTACGTACTAGAAACCTCAACGATTTTTTTTGTAGCATAAGTTAAAGTGCATACGCTCTAGCTCACTTATCAGGTACTTACTGCAACGTGAGACGTTCGAGTGCTCAGGCAGCGGGTTTACTTTTGGCCTACACCGCAAGACATCTGAGGACTATATACATAGAAAGGTGTAGACTCTGTCCTATTTCTCTCTTCAGCTCTCTAGGTATGTTGGTTGTCTGGAAGAGATTGCTGTTAGTAATAAGACCGCCAATTGTACTACCATTTTATACATGTATGGGACTAAGCCCGCCACACATTCCCAACATTGTAACTTCTATAAGCCCGGATCCACAATGGTCTCCTTAGATGTCACCAATGTTTGAACCTTGGGGTGTACCGGGAAGCGCTTTTATTGTCTTGGAATCGCAACAATTTTAATTAGAAATAAAAACAGGAGGAGTAGGAAAAATAAAATTCAACTTCCCTCCTTTGCATAGTATATTTTATTTTCATATATTTAACTATACATGTTTATTTTATTGTCTTTGTCTGTTGTTCTGCGCTTATGTTGGTGTACAATAAAATGTCTATCTGTCTGTTCGGGACGACGCATTCACATTGTAAATAAGTATATATGTAATAGATTAAGTTATAGCACCTAAGCAATAGTAAGTAAATCCATGTAATAGGTAAATACATAGAATTAGAAGAGTATAACCCTAGAAAGGGATAGATAGGAAAGAAGAGTAAACCCCTAGATAGGGACAGATGATTGTATGCTCTTATTTGTTTATTAGAACACTAAAGCTCGTTGCAAAGCACGCTAGTTGTGACCCTATAAAATTGTACTTAAGCGCGCGCTAAATCGCGCCGCGTGCGTTCGAGAGACTGGGCACTGGAAATTTAAGAAGAAACTCTGCCCGTCTGAATGAAGAGGGTCACTACTGGTGGGTGGAGCACTGTTTCAAGACTTGTTTGGCTTTTCAATTGAATCTACCCTCGTGACGCACACCGGCCAGAATTGCAAAACGGCGCACGCCGTTTCATATTCGTCCTGTTCACTATCTATCTAGAGAGAGAGGTGACCGAAGTATACGAGAGTGCGGTAAAGACAGATGGATTTTAGCGGAAATATATCTTAAATTTGTTTAACAGTTTACGCAGCACAAAGCATTGCCCACCAGTGGGACATTATAGGTTGATTTATGATCATAAAGTTCCTATAATTTACTTGCTGCGAACTCAAGTCGAGGTTGTATTCGTGTCATCCTCAACTTACGAAATACCACGCAGTGCTAGACAATATTATATTACAGTTGAAAGGATGTCCCAAGGACGTACATTCACAAACAGACAAGTGTGGAAAATGTCATCCGTCTTTATAACTATGCAGGTGAATGGCAGAAGATTATTTCCTGCCAGTGGAGTCACGTTCTGTTTTCTCTAGCCCATAAGGGATCTGGCATGATGATATAAATAGGTAGACAGAATTGTAAACGACAAATGAAAAATCTTTAAACCATATTATCACCGCAAACATTACCCACAAATATCATGGTAACGAACTCTTAAGTTCCTGTTGGATGGAATATCTGTTGGAATTTTCTAAACCCCGCAAGGATTCGGGCGTAATGATATAGATAGATAGACACTTACCGGAAGCAAAACTGGTTTCATAAATGTTACCTGTAGCTGCTACCCGCTGATACCCACGACTCTGTCCGCGTGGAAAATATGTAATTCATGGGTTTTAATATTTTTGCGTGGAACCTTAATTCTTGGTTTTAAATAAAATTAGCCTATGTTACTCCTTATAACATCAGCTCTGCCAATTTCGGAGATTAGCCGGAACAACCAGATAGACATAAATCTTAAAAAAAATTTTTGAAGTGAAAACTTTTTTAGGCGCGTTGGGCATTTTTTGAGATGGGAAAAAACAATTGAACTCGCTACACTGTTACCGTTACCGACACCTCTGTATATAAGTATGTACATATATTGTGTATGTACGTACATAGATACACATGCACGTTGTCATTTTTTGAGATGGGGAAAAAACAATTGACCTCGCTGTTACCGTTACCGACACCTCTGTATATAAATTCAATAAATATTTCCTGACGATTCAAAATATACACACGTAATTGTTCAAGTTTTCACTTCTGTCGGCACTTCCGGAGTGCCAGTTTTTTTTTCGTAATACTCGTACGTACCACATATACTTTCATATGACACCGTGACGCCTATATTCCCCAGCGGGGGTGACAGAGGTGTACTGAGTACATCCACGATTCGCCGACGATGTTAGGTCCCATGTGATAGGGGGCGAGCCTATTGCCATATACCGGGCACAATTCCAGACTCCGGACTCATACTGGGGATTTTTCGTTAGAAAAACTACATTTGTCCGACCTAGGATTTGGACCCCGGACCTCGTGATCACAAAGCGATGCGCTTTGCCACCAGACAAAGAGGCAGTCATATTCATATGAATTTAGTAAAACGCTGTTAATTTGATATTGCAACCAGACACTTCAATTTTATTTATCTGTATAGATGACTATACATATATAAACAACGTCACGCCTGTATTTCCCAAGCGGAGGTAGCAGAGGTGTTCTGTGTACAACCAAATATCACTAACGATGTTAAGACCTAATGTAAATAAGGCTATTGCTTTAAAATAATCTAAATCAGCGTCTAGTCTAGAGTGTTAAATTGTGACCTGTATATTTTTGTTATTACTGTTACGACCCGAACATGCCCCGATATCATAAAAAGTCTTTATCGGGGTATGTAGATTCTAAAACGCATAACACACCCTTAGATCCCCCGGTGATCTGACTAGAAAGATCTAGAATCCACGCTTAAGTGGTGAAACGTCTAGAAGGTGCCACCCCTTTAATTATCGCCGACGCGCGGGCGCGTTATACAAGTACCTATTTGTGCGTAAATGTAAGAATAATACCGCTTTGTGCGCCGCGCCGGCTATAACTTCCATAGGAGTATAAAAGGAACACAGAGCGCGGGGACGGACACAGTGTCCTCACCGATCCCCCCGATGCTCTGACATCGCTTCTTTCCGCTCCGGATACGGACGTCGACGACTAAGTCGTAGATCCCCTCCCCCTGTAGCGACTGTCCCAACTCGAGGCGCCCTCGAGTATGTCGCCCCTTGCCCTTCTGGCTCGAGCGTAGTGGTTGCACGCTCTAAGTCCGCTGCTGCCGCCGACCGCGACACATTCTCACCGATCCCCCCGATGCTCTGACATCGCTTCTTTCCGCTCCGGGTACGGACGTCGACGACTAAGTCGTAGATCCTCTCCCCCCGTAGAGACTGTCCCAACTCGAGGCGCCCTCGAGTAAGTTGCCCCTTGCCCTTCTGGCTCGAGCGTAGTGGTTGCACGCTCTAAGTCCGCCGCTGCCGCCGACCGCGACACATTCTCACCGATCCCCCCGATGCTCTGACATCGCTTCTTTCCGCTCCGGATACGGACGTCGACGACTAAGTCGTAGATCCCCTCCCCCTATAGCGACTGTCCCAACTCGAGGCGCCCTCGAGTATGTCGCCCCTTGCCCTTTTGGCTCGCGCGTAGTGGTTGCACGCTAGCCCTTAAGTCCGGTGAAGCTGTAAAGGCCTCACGGCCAACAGCGTATATCACTCAAACACACACACACACACGGGACGGACACAGTCTCTTCTCGGCAGCGATAGTGACCGATCGGAAAACAAGCGATCTAAGTGGAATACACCGGCGACTTTAGGCATCGATATACGGATACTACGAGTGACTCAGCGGTACTAACGAGAATAAGTACTAGTGTGTAATTGGTTCGCGTGTGTACTTGCATTCGACGTACTGTTTTGTGTGTACAGCGCCTAATAAAGTACTTCGCACGTTAGTCGGCATTTAATTACCCCGCAAACGTAACATTACATTAAATTAGGAATTAACACCCCCTTATTACATTAAGTTAAGATCATAAAGTGGTTTACTTTTTATTTGAAGTGAAATTATCTTTATCAATCTTTTACTCGCGATCGTCGCCAGTGGCCTAAGTGGTTTGTTATTATGACAGGCTACAAAAATAGTTCCATTACAATTGTACCAAGAGTCGGCAATCGTTTTAACTGGTACCTACGACTATGGAAAACCATAAGAATTATTGATAGGTCCCATAAAAATTGGCAAGCATTAATTTAGTAGATTGAGAACTGTTAAAACTAACAACTATGATGTCAATGCACAACTATCTATCTCTCTATCTATAACCTCACGCCAGATCCCTTGCGGGGTAGGCAGAGAGTACAGAGTTCCAACAGGTTCTTTTCTTACATACCTCTCTGGCTTCCTCGACTCTCATAGTTCGTCTCATACACGCTCGCCGGTTACGGACACTCTTGACTTTTCCATCAGATAACACTCGGTTTATTTGGTCGTGGTAAGATAGCCTAGGTCTTCCCCGGTACCTGCATCCTTCCACTTTCACATTGTATATCTGTTTTGTCATTCTTTCCTCTGGCATTCTTTCTATATGCCCGAACCAACGGAGCATGCCCTTTCTCATCTTTACACCGATACTATCTTTCATACCTACTCGCTGTCTTACTATGCTGTTGCTAATGCGGTCGGTCAGCTTCACTCCGCACATCTTCCGCAGAGCTCGCGTTTCTACCGCATTTATCCTACTTTCATTCTCCTTCTTACATACCCAGCTCTCGCTACCATATAACAGCGTTGGGACAGGAACTCCGTTATGTATGGCCAGCTGCGCCTTATGGCTTAAGTGCCGGCTCCCGAGTAGCTTTCCCATCGCACCATTCACTCTGTTCCCTGCACTCACTCTTCTCTCTATGTCAGCGGTGTATTTCCCATCCTTACTGAAGGCGCATCCAAGATATACAAACTCATTCACTTGCTCCAGCACATCGTTACCAACCACAATCCTTACATTCGTTCTGGTTTCTTCCCTTTACAACAATCTCAATGCACAACAATTTTATTAAACTTGCAATAACGGACGGATGCCCAGGTCACCGGTCTATCTTGTCAGGGGCCTGCACACTCCACATCTTCCAGTACGTGGTCGCCACTCAAGAATCTTTCTGCCCCAACGGCCGGCAATACTACGAATTCATGTTTAGTTTTTTTTTATGTATTATTTTTAATAATATAATATTCGCCCTGTTAAGAAACTGTCCCACCGTTGGGCATAAACTTCCTCTCAATCTGAGAGGGTTTAGGCCATAGCCATAGCCATCCACCACACTGGCCCATGGCGGGTTATCAAACTTCACTCACCTTCGGGAAACTCTTAGGCATGCAGGTTTGCTCACGATGTGTTCCTTCACCGTTAAAACAAGTGATAGTTAATTTTTAATACGCACATGCTTTCGAAAAGACAGAGGTGCGTGCCTGGGTTTGAACTGGAGACCTATGACTTAACAGTCCAACGCTAACCACTAATCTATCACTGCTTGTTTTATATGTATGGCTAGAAACAGGAGGTATGTGGACTATTTGGTCATGGTAAGATAGTCTAGGTCTTCCGCGGTAGCTACATCCTTCCACTTTCGCATTGTATATCTGTTTTGTCATTCTTTCTTCTGACATTCTTTCTATATGGCCAAACCAACGGAGCATACCCTATATGTTTGAAAATTCGTTAAATTCAAATTGTACTTCTGATCTACCTTCACATTGTCACCTCTCACCTCTCGCTATAGCATTAAACAGATATTAGTCAGGTGTTCAGAAAACGGTCACGGCTACCGCAGATAGATCATTATAGTATTTACTATCTCGCTTATATCCTGGAGGCATACTACAGCGGTTAGTAACGCCGGATTTGGACTAAAATACTTGTAGATTAAGGTTTATAGGTATTTAACTAGAGTGATAACTGAAATCTGTTATATAGAAGTGAGAGTTGGGTATGTAAGAAAGAGAATGAAAGTAGGATAAATGTGGTCGTTATGCGAGTGTAGTAGGAAAGCGGCATGCAAGATAGTAACGATGTAAAGATGAGAAAGGGTATGTTTCGGTGGTCCGCGCATTGGGAATTCGGAAGAAAGAAATCCAAAATATCGCGTCGAAATGACCCGTTCTACCGGCCACTTCATACAAGCCGGAGTCCCACAAGGCTCAGTTCTCCCGCCCCTCCTACTAACTAAGGTACATCGATCCCTATTAGCAGACGACTTCGGTCTCTATGTCTCGAATAGAAAAGAAGGCTTGTATTACCATAAACCTTCAGGCAGCCGCCACTGCCTTAGGGTTCAGGAAGTGGCCTATTGAGGTGAACCTGTACAAGAGCGCTATTTTTGAGCTTGTTCTTCTCTCGGAGTGCCACCCCGATACCGCACAGATATCGCACAAAGGATCAGACATCGGCCTCGCCGGCCAGGTCGAAGATTTCCTTGTCCGCCGGCCGGGGCAGAGTACCACGGCGAGACACCTAGTATACGCCCTCCCACATAGCGACTGCCCAAGCCGAGGCCGTTCCTCCTTGAGGCATCCTTGAGCTAGTTGCCCCCTTGCCGTTCTGGCTCGAGCGTAGGGGTTGCACGCTCACCCTCTTGTCCGTTGAAGCTGTAAAGGCCCCGCGGCCAAGTGAGTGATCTACAGAGTAGATCACTCACGCAGACACACACACACATAAAAAAATAATTAAACTATCAAATAAATGTATACTTATATATTAATTAGCTACCAAAATATTTTGCATACGATTACTCCCACGCTAGTTTTTATAATATTCCATATTTAAAAGACCCCTGTCTTTTAACAAAATACTCCAATATAGAGTACTCATTATACTGGACATATATATCCAGTTTATTTAGATACTTGGTTTCCAAAAAATTTAATTTAGAATGGGGTATATCTTTATTGGACACCGATGGTAATAAATGCCACTATTTTGGGATCCCCAGTTACGAAGATTAGTGAAACGTTAAGGGCTCTTGTTAAACTGGATAATTAAATAGGTATTAAGTTCAATGAACTGATTTTATAGTTTTATGTTAATTAGTCTTAAACATGAATGGCAAGAAACTGTAGGTATGTGGTCATCAGGTTTTCGTCATTCACAAAAATATACCTACTCAAATTTAATTTTGCATACCCAGCAAAGGAAATGGCGTGATGATATATATAAGAATTATTTACTCATCGACCTCATCCCCTATTACAGTGGGACCTAACATAGTCGGCGATATGTGAGTGTACATAGTACACCTATGCCAACCCCGTTTGGGGAATAAAAGTGTGAATATAAATATTTTAATCAAGTTGATAGTTATGCAATTGTATGTCAACCAGTTACGATAGTTAACCATTCCAGTTTAAACTGTATTTTAATCTACTTAATGTTCATTTTTCAAAATGCTTATAATTGGGTATTAAATACCACTAAAAATATAGCTTACAACAATTAAGGAACTTTATTGATATCGTATTAAAGTTGTTTTTTCAGCTTTAATCCGATTTTAATAGTGTTTGTTCTAAAAATACCTCAGACTTTATTGGCTACATACACAATAAAGCAGATTATAAAAATATTGATTCCATTTTTGAATTATTCTAAAACCATTACTAAGACTTTATTAATAGCTCCGTAAAGTTGATTATTAAATACCAAATAATGTTTAAAATCACCTAAAATATAAAAGGACTTTCATGTCTACATTATAAAGTTGATTTTCCAATGCCTATATCATCTTCAAAAATGTTTGACGCCTGAAGACGGCTGGGCTGGATGTCAAGTGGTGTTTAGTTTTTTTTTTTACTTTTTTAAATCGTGTTTGAGGCACAGGTGTTTTGTTTTGTCTTCCTTCTGGAATCGATGTTTTGGTATAACATTATTGAAAGCCGGTTCGGGACTATTTAATTAAATGCAGGGTAAAGTACTTACTCGGTCCAGTGCTACAAGTCGTGGGTTCGATTCTTGAGAGGACTTGACTTTTGTGAGTAGTACGAAGCGAGTTAATGAAAATACTAGCCTAGGATTCAGTTCCCAGATTGTTATATAGGTATACCTACTAATAACTTTTTAACCCTTCAACGGTTTCGGTCGGATACATCTCTCAAAATTCTGTGTTTTGTCGTTCGATTTAATTTTGATTTAGCTACGTGACATACTAACACGGTTATTATAATAATAAGAGATAGAATATCAGCAACATATTAATATATCGATTCAAAAAAGTCTACATCGCATTAGATTTTAGAATAACTCGTTACAGAAAAAGTTATGGAACGGCTTAGTTGTCGATTGCCACGAATTTTATTCGTGCGAATCGTCACCTTCAAAAATATGTAAGTAGGCTAATTGTACACTTTATATTTTGGGCAAAAAAATAGGCAAAAAGTGCAGTAAATGTCGAAAAATTATTAGCGACATGATGTATAGTTGCCAGATTTGGTACATTTCACTAATATAGCTTAAATAAAAATTATACCATCAATTAGTTCGCACAATTCTAGCGAATCGACAACTAACCCAAAATAACGATGAGCTTAAATTCGCCGATTACGTAGAAAACGTGTATTTATTTGTACATACACCGTCACGCCTATATTCCCCAGAGGGGGTGGCAGAGGTGTACTGAGTACACCCACGTTTCGCCGACGATGTTAGATCCCATGTAATAGGGGGCGAGCCTATTGCCATATACCGGGCACAATTCCAGACTCCGGACTCATACTGGGAATTTTTCGTTAGAAAAACTACATTTGTCCAACCTAGGATTTGAACCCAGGACCTCGTGATCACAAAGCGATGCGCTTTGCCACCAGACCAACGAGGCAGGTATACTTTTTTTTTTTCTTCTTTTTTATATAAAACGTAGTCCCACACTAGGATTTATTCCTGTATCGTGGGTGCGTTTACAAACATGAAAATTCGCATACACAAATACCCAGACCAGGACAAATAATTGTGGATCACACAAAGATTTGTCCCGTGCGGGAATCGAACCCGCGACTATTAGACACAGTGGGCGGAGTGGCTTAAGCTCTTACCCACTGCGCTAAATCGTCCGTCAACTTATTTGTATAAGTTAGAAATAATTTGAAACCATAATTGCACGGTACCAGAATACTGTTATAGCTTACTTAATACACTCGTGTTTGCTGCTAAATATGTACGGGTATAATATTTACATATATAAGTATCTGATGGAAAAGTCAAGAGTCTCCGTAACCGGCGAGCGTGTATGAGACGAACTATGAGAGTCGAGGAAGCCAGAGAGGTATGTAAGGAAAGAACCTGTTGGAACTCTGTACTCTCTGCCTACCCCGCAAGGGATCTGGCGTGAGGTTAGAGATAGATAGATAGATAGAAATGCTTATAAAAAAAACTTTTTAAAAGGAAGCTTTTTTGGCTTATGAACGGGAATTTGCTTTGCTTATGGTTTTTGAACGGGAAGAAACCAGAACGAATGCAAGGATTGTGGTTGGTAACGATGTGCTGGAGCAAGTGAATGAGTTTGTATTTCTTGGATGCGCCTTCAGTAAGGATGGGAAATACACCGCTGATATAGAGAGAAGAGTGAATGCAGGTAATAGAGTGAATGGTGCGATGGGAAGGCTACTTGGGAGCCGGCACTTAAGCCAAAAGGCGCAGCTGGCCATGCATAACGGAGTGCTTGCCCCAACGCTGTTATATGGCAGTGAGAGTTGGGTATATAAGAAGGAGAACGAAAGCAGGATAAATGCGGTCGAAATGCGATCTCTGCGGAAGATGTGCGGAGTCACGCTGACCGACCGTATTCGCAACAGCGTAGTAAGAAAGCGAGTAGGTATGAAAGATAGTATCGGTGTAAAGATGAGAAAGGGTATGCTCCATTGGTTCGGGCATATAGAAAGAATGCCAGAAGAAAGAATGACAAAACTGATAAAAAATGCGAAAGTGGAAGGATGTTAACCGGGGAAGACCTAGACTATCTTACCATGACCAAATAGACCGTGTCTTATCTGAAGGGCAAGTCAAGAGTCTCCGTAACCGGCGGGTGTGTATGAGACGAACTATGAGAGTGGAGGAAGCCAGAGAGGTATGTAAGGAAAGAACCTGTTGGAACTCTGTACTCTTTGCCTACCCCGCGAGGGAGCTAACGTGATGATATAGATAGATAGAAGCTTTTTTGGCAAAATACACAACAAACATATCTTGCTTAATTGAGGCATTTCTTTGGCTTCTTTCCGGCTCCATCATCAGATCCTGGACACCATCCGGGTCTAAAGTACTCATCAAGACAAATCCGACGAGCCGAAACATGGCGGGGTTATATTTAGTACTTGTGTGATTCCATTGGCCACCTTTTCGCTCATTATCAGACACTAAACAATATCTAGTTGTATAGTACTTCTCAATACCAATGTAACAAGCCTTAACACAAGGGGTTACGTTGTATAATTCACATGTTCCTATGGCAACCTTCCGACTCTCATCAGACCAACTCCGTGGTACCATATTATTGTCATCGGACGTATACACGTGTGCCAAATTTCAGCTTAATCGTATACCAACTGCTTGAAAAATAAATCACAAGATTTGAACCGGGAAGTCAGACAGACGGACAAACAAACCTTACAAGTTCGTATGTCCGTCGATCTTATCTCTCACAGAAGATAAGCATTGCCATACAACGTGGCAATGCGGCCAGCCTTCTGGGCACACTGCCAAGCGGCAGCGATTGATCACAAATATATTTTTTGTAAATTAGATTAATTTTATTCGTGTATTTAAACATTTTCAGTTATTTTGTGTATATATATTTTTTTTATTTTAACCATGTAAATATGTAATTTTCCTATTATATTGTTTCTCTTGTAAATAAAAGTTAACTATTTAGTGCTTTGTCCTTGCAAGTTAAATAAAAGCCTATAATAATGTTTCAAGAGAGAGAGAGAGAGAGAAGAAGAAGGAGGAGAGAGAGAGTTGAGAGTGGAGGAAGCCAGAGAGGTATGTAAGGAAAGAACCTGTTGGAACTCTGTACTCTCTGCTCACCCGCAAGGGATCTGGCGTGATGATATAGTAGTAGTAATAATGTTTCAATACATGACCACCATATATTTTTCGAATAGTTTAAGAAATACACTTTAAATAAATACCTTCACCCCTATATTTCCTAAGCGGGAGTAGCAAAGGTGTACTACATAACTAGCTTATTTAACTGTTACAATTTGGCGGCCATTTTCTTCAAAACGATTCCTAAAACATGGCACCCAACATTACACCATAATATCCAAGTGTTAATTTTATTTATAACATTCTTTGAAGCCTTTCTTATATTTATTCAAAGAAACGTGAAAGAGCTATTTCCTAATATTTATTTAAGGAATGCGTGTGCGCATGTATTGACTATGATTAGTATCCATTAGGGGAGCCATGAGTATTCTGTTAGATACAATACGAGTGTACTAAGTACCATTGTCGCTTGTAGAAAAGAGACCCTTTTTATTGAAGAAAGACGTATTATGTATGAAATAGGCGCAAATAACTTTTATGATGCTTTTCCTTTGAGGTGTACTGTTACATCCCTAACTCCCACAGCTATATTGCTGAATTGCAGTTCCCTCATTATTCCATTTCTGTTAAAGCAAATCAGCAATATATGCCTTTATAAACCCCGGGGTTTTAACAAAAGTCAGTCACTATTCATTTAGTAATTAGTCTAATTGCTGCCCAACTACGGACCTGGTTTCTGCCTGCCGGTTGGCTCAGTAGTGAAAGCTAAGCTACTAAAGGTGTCTGAATTCGCCAAAGACTTTCGGAGGAGGTCTCGCGTGTGAGCGACAAAAGTACCGCGTTACAAGTGTAGTCAGTTATAATAATTGTGGAACAAATAATAAAAAAGTGCCTTACGATCTAGTTGTTTTTTTTTTATGAAAGAAAGACAGAAAGAATGAAAATATATTTATTCAGCACAGCACACATAGAAAATTCAAGAAAGGTAGTATAAAAATGCAAGACTTCAGACACCTCAATTAGATTATTGCTTTACGAATTCAATACCAAAATCAAACTTCCAATTTTAAGAAGTTTTATACCATTTTTTAAAGATCTATGGGTCCCAAATTAACCATAATCTTTTGTATGAGTATTGAGGTGTGTGTAATACAAATACATTTAAATAGCCGTAATGCTTTAAATAATTATTTAATTTTGTTTAATACAGCGAACAGAAAGAGTAACAGCATTTTTTGAAAATTAGAAGAAGATTAACCTACCTTAAAAAATAGTTGGATTCAGTTGCCGATTTAGAACGAACTACTTTCAGGGTCTGCGTTGATTATGTTACACCTTGTATAAACTCATATCAAGAAAGAAGTCCACTTCAGGTTAAATGCCTCTCCTGAAGATCGCCACGACGACTAGCTCTGTACATCCAGCTTTCACCTGCTACCTTTACTTTTGGCCAGGATTAACGTTGGAGACGTGGGCCGTTTAAATTTCTTGTCCTTCCATTCCGACTAAATAAAATTATTGCAGAATGAAAATAGATAAAGCATTGTTTTTAATAAGATCCATAAGATGGTCTAATAACCTGAAGGCCAATTCTTGTATTTAATTGACACTAACACTGAATCTTGACTGAATTGAGATTACATTATGAATTAACTTACATTTGGTATTCTGCTCCTCTAAAGTATAGATCCGCTAAATAAAAAATATCTAACTGAAATCTTCAACTGCCCCCTTGGTCTGGTGGCAAAGCGCATTGCTTGGCGATTACGAGGTCCTGGGTTCAAATCATAGGTCGGAAAAAATGTAGTTTTTCTAACGAAAAATTCCCATTCCCGGAATTGTGCCCGGTATATGGCAATAGGCTCGCCCCCTATTACATGGGACCTAACATCGTCGGAGCAAAAAAAAAAAAACCTCTGCCACCCTCGTTTGGGGAATATAGGCGTGACGGTGTTAAAATCTTTAATTTGACGATATTTTATATGCTTGTTGTTCATGTCAGTTTGATATTTTATCGGAATACCGTTCACATTTTGTTCAACTTTCGCTCCGATCTCGATTCGGTCGATGTTGATATTTTACGAGAATACCATTTGTGAGATTTATGACATTGAGATTAAATCGAGACTGCATTTTGAACACTTTTAATTACGATAATTGGCCTTCTGGTAAAGGGTGTGGTTCTGGATGAGAATAGCATGAAGCCGGTCGTTGTGACAATTTTGGAGGAGAGGCCTTTGCCCAGCAGTGGACATCTTTTGCCTGATGAAGTGTTCTGCTCATCGCCTTTTACGACCAGCTGTCACTCCAGGATGCTTAATCTATCCCTACTAAAATAAACGCACGCGATTGAGGAATCATTATGGATACTGCTATTTGGGAGCCGGCACTTAAGCCACAAGGCGCAGTTGGCCATATATAATGGAGTGCTTGTACCAACGCTGCTATATGGCAGCGAGAGCTGGGTATGTAAGAAGGAGAATGAAAGTAGGATAAATACGGTGGAAATGCGAGCTCTGCGGAAGATGTGCGGAGTGAAGCCGACCGACCGTATTCGCAACAGTGTAGTAAGAAAGCGAGTAGGTATGAAAGATAGTATCGGTGTAAAGATGAGAAAGGGTATTCTCCGTTGGTTCGGGCATATAGAAAGAATGTCAGAAGAAAGAATGACTAAACAGATATACAATGCGAAAGTGGAAGGATGTAGGTACCGGGGAAGATGTAGGTGTTCCCCGGTACCTACATCCTTCCACTTTCGCAGATTAGATAAGACTCTATTTGGTCTTGGTAAGTCTACCATGTCTACTTACCTTTTTCTTATCTGAAGGACAAGTCAAGAGTCTCCGTAACCGGCGAGCGTGTATGAGACGAACTATGAGAGTGGAGGAAGCCAGAGAGGTATGTAAGGAAAGAACCTGTTGGAACTCTGTACTCTCTGCCTACCCCGCAAGGATCTGGCGTGATGATATAGATAAAAATAATAATAAATAATTTACTCATTTAAAATCAGTACGCGTAACAATCTTAATGGATCTTATTTAAGTAGGTATATTTAACGGCTTGCCTGAACTAGGTTGAGACCTGTGTCTCGGGCAGGATCAGTTCTGTAGCATTGTAAAAATCCAATGGTTTATTTACAATAACATAACTTATTGATTGATAAGTGACTTAACTAATAACATATGTTTTAATTTACTTATATAATAAAATTAAAATTATGATATGCTATAACAAAATATTTTGTCTACAAATTTCAAATAATTGTTCCGTCTGTTCGTAAGACATACTTTGTAAATAATTATAAAGCGTTTGTTTACAGCTAAAATCATTAAATTTGTATATATTTAGTGCTCTATTTATTCTATTCTACAAAAAAGGTCCTAAAAAAGTGAAAAATCTATTAGTATACATATATATGTTTTGAGGTTGAGTTTGAAAGGCAGACTATATCTTTCCGTCTTTTATTAATGGTAATGTCAGCTGCATAAGTTAGTGTTTTGTGCTGTTTTCGTAATATGGGCATTATGAAAAGTTGGCGGACTGTTAACACCTTGCAGGACTTGTATAACAGGGTAGTGGAAAAGCGAAAAGGATGGAAATTGGCAACCTTTAGAACTGCTCTTTGGGCACGTTCGAGGGGCAGTAAAACAGTTTTTAGGGCTCCTCCCCATGAGGTGATACAATACTGGATTATGGATTGATAAGGTTAAGTAAACTTGTCTGACTAGTTTTGAGGCCGCGATTTTTCTTAGGATTTTGAATATATATATTAGTTTATGGACTCTTCTTACCAAACATTCAATGTGTTGGTTAAAGGAGAGTCTATCGTATCGAGATAGAAGAGATTATGGATACTTTGGCGTAGTGACTTTAAATATAGCTTAGTCCAAGGCCCCAAGTCTGTTTTTTTTTACATAATTTGTAATTATGACATGATACTTCTTCAGGTCAGGTCTTTATGGTCTAAAAAGCAAATACCGATAAATGTTTCAAGTGGTACGCCTATGGAAAACCATAAGGACATCATTGAATTAATAGATAATCAAAACTATCAAAAACAAAGATTATGAAGTCAGTGTACGGCAATTCGACTAAAATTGCAATAGCAGACTTGGTGCCCAGTAGTTAAGAGCGTGGGTGTGTGTGAATGATCTACGCTGTTGACCGCGGGGCCTGTACAGCTTCACTGGACATGAAAGCGAGCGTGCAATCACTACGCTCGAGCCAGATAGGCAAGGGGGCAACTAGCTCAAGGGCGCCTCAAGGAGGAACGGCCTCGGCTTGGGCAGTCGTTATGGGGGAGGGCGTATACTAGGTGTCTCGACGTGGTTCTCTGCACCGGCCGGCGGGCAAGGGATTCCTCGAGCTCGCCGGCGAGGTCGGTGTCTGATCCTGTGTGCGGTATCTGTATCCGAAAGAAGTGATGTAAGGGCATCGGCTGTAAATACTCTGATTGAAGCAGTGATAGCCTAGTGGTTAGACCGTTGGACTGCAAAGTCAGAGGTCTCAGATTCAAATCCAGGCACGCACCTCTGTCTTTTCGAAAACATGTGCGTATTAAAAATTAACTATCACTTGCTTTAACGGTGATGGAAAACATCGTGAGGAAACCTGCATGCCTAAGAGTTTCTCGAAGGTGTCTGAAGTTCGCCAACCCGCACTGGGCCAGCGTGGTGGACTATGGCCTAAGGCCTCTCAGTTTGCGAGGAGGCCCGTGCCCAACGGTGGGACAGTTTCTTAACAGGGCTTATATTATAAACACAATGGAATAATTCCTAGTGTGGGGCTACGTTTTTTTTTAATTCAAGACTAACCAATTTGTCTGTCAGGATAAAATTATCACTACTTGTCCTTTCGGAGGAAAGGAGCTTGAGTTTTTAATTTATCTGTTACTTGTTGACAAAACTTTGTTGGTATTTGTGATATTTAAATATTCATGCGAACGAAACAATGTTTGGACGAAATTTGCAAAGCATTATATATGGATAATTATATTGTGTTTGTGTCTTACTTTACAATTCTAAAATTATGAATAAGGTTTCAAGTTTTACATAGCAATAAATAGTAATCTATATGGCTATACCTAAATTATGTTATATGCGTTTTTATTTATTAATTCATAGAGTGCCTGATAATCATTTCTACTTTAATTTTAAAGCCCTCGTTGGGTGCCGTTGTTCTAGTGGCGAATAATGCGATTGGTGATCATAAAGTCCGAGATTCAATTCCTAAGCTGGATAAAGAGTAGTTTTTCTATCTAATAAATCACAATAGCGGTCCAGAATCTATAATTGTGTCCGGCATAATGCCAAACGGCTCGCCCCCTACTACATAGATACGGTGTTTATATCTGACATCCACAGAAACGTATGGCGCTATCCTATCAACCTCAAAACCGAACAAAGCCTCCATATTTTCGACATAGACTATAAATAACACGGCATCAATTGCCACATTAAAAAACCATTCAAATCGAACGCATTCGAGCCAAAAAAAAAAAACAGAAGCCTATGACGTCGTCAACCCTCCGCTGCGAACACGCAGGCTCTGCTCCCGGGACGTTTTACTGATCAGCTCTTTCCCCCCGCGCCGCGACGCGCATCCTCCACCCCAATCGCGCTCAAACGGCATCGGGCCTTCCTATTGCGCGGACGTACACCGCGCTCCGTCAAAACACCTGTAGCGTATCATCTATCTCGCTCAAACCGCGAAGTGACCACGGATTACAGTGTACATTAAAAAAAATCTGTGAGAGGTGTGTGTGAATTTACTGTGTTTCTTATGAATGAAAAACCCTATGTGCATAACCGGTTACCCGCCGGATGGCTTAAATTAATACGCGAACCAGTCCCGACGGATACGATTTCCGCTGATACAAGTTTCGTGGGAGTAAAGCCTTCGGTTTGTTTAATGATGCCTTTTTGTGGGAACCGGTTGATTGTATCTTTGTTTTTAATTAATTTTTATTTATGTCGGTAGTTGAGAAATCTATAAATTAGGGTATGATAGAATTGCGTGAGCTTTTGCGGGTTAAATGTCAAAGTCATATTTGAAAATGCAATCATTATTTTTTTAATGTAAGCACAAGGTTTTTTTGTTTTCTGCCTATTTATATCATTACACTGAATCCCTTGCGGGGTAGGCTAAAGTTGGCTAGTTTGGGGGTACGTACATTTTTGTTATAGATAACAATGTACCTACATCAAAAATATGATTCATTTTACGCTTGTTTTACCAAAAACGGTGGTCCTAGGTGTACTAATATTATACTGTATTACTCCAAAGAACTTAATACTGACAATATATAAATATTCATAAATATATTGATATTTTTTTTATTTACAAAAACATAGACATAGCTTCGGATAGATACAATATAATGATTATATTTTTATTATATCTAGCCACATAATGCCTGCGTTATTTTTTTATAAGAATAGACACAATAAATTTCTGTTTACCCTTTTTATGGTTTCTCGGCCAATAGGAGTTGTCGTTTAAATGTGTTATCCGATTCGAATTAAGGAGGCAACGTGTTTTCAATGTGTATTCGGAATTTCATAATTTGAATGGAATTCTAACTTAACATAATTTAATTCAAGGTCTTTATTAAATAGGCGTTCGTAGCGCTGTGTGACTGCGGTGTTCTTAGCCATTACCAAGGTTAAGCAGTGTTCGACTAGGTCGGCCTGAGATGGGTGAACGTTAGTAGAATTTTTTATATTTGAGCGTCTCCGAGCTTCGGAAGGCACGTAAAGCCAAATTGGAAGCCTTATAGGGGGCTTGATAAGTTCCAAAAGCAGGTGGCAGCAAACCTGCCTTCACCGCACCGCACTGGGTCCGCGTGGTGGAGTATGACCTAATCTCTCACCTCGATTTGTGAGAAGCTGCCTTTGCCCAGCAGTGGGACATTATCGGCTGATATTATCTATTATCTATCTATATAAATAAAAATGAATGCCAAAATGTGCTGCTAAGCGCAACACTCGAGAACGGCTAGACTGATTTGACAAATCTTTTTTTGATATAGGAGGAGAAAAATGGAAAAATTGCACAGAATAAAAATCTTTTATAAAAAAAGGTAAACCGACTTCAAAAAGCAAAAAAATAAATATTTGAAGTCGGTGCTGGTTGGTGCAGTCGGTTACTTGGCACCGACTTCAAATATTTATTTTTTTGCTTTTTGAAGTCGGTTTACCTTTTTTTATAAAAGATTTTTATTTTACAATTTTAAGTGACCAGTGAATTCTATAGTAGGGTACCTATAGGATTGACGTAATACCGATAATATCGCAATTTACACATGCCTATTGTTTGTCGTTAAGGATTTCCCTGGTGTATCTTCTAAGTCCAAGGTCCAATGTCAATAAAATTAATATGGGACCACCTTGGAGATATACTGAACCCAATGCAAAAAAATTTATCAAAATCGGTCCACAATTGACGGAAATATCGCTGAACATACATAAAAAACAAAAAAAAAAAAAGCATACATACAACCGAACATAGAACCTCCTCCTTTTTGAAGTCGGTTAAAAACGTAAAAACCACATTTTTCTTTATCCCATTCAAACGCGTGCGCGGCCGCGGGTAACAGCTAGTTACTTAATAAACATAATATTTATATACTAAACAGTGATAAAATAGTTATTATATAAACTGCGACTGCCTCGTTGGTCTGCTGGCGGATAATGCGCTTTGCCATCACGAGGTCCTTGGTGCCAATCCTGGGTCGGACAAATGTAGTTTTTCTATCGAAAATATTCCAGTATCAGTCTGGAATTGTGCCCGGTTTATGGCGATACGCTCGCCCCCTATTACATGGGACCTAACATCGTCGGCGAAAAGTGGGTGTACTCAGAACATCTCGGCCATCCCCGCTTGCCGAATATATTTCTCTATATCATCACGCCAGATCCTTTGCAGGGTAGGTAAAGAGTACAGAGTTCCAACAGGTTTTTAACTTACAGACCTCTGGCTTCTTTCACTCTCATAATTCATCTCATACACTCTCGCACGCTTGGGGAATTATGGGGTGTCTATATTTTAGTTTTTTTATTATAAAAACTGCTTCATTCGTCTAGTGGTGTGGCCGTGCGAGTGGCGAACACGAGGTCCTGAATTCGAATTCTAGGTTGAATAGTGTACTTTTTTATCGAGAATTTCTCTCGCTGCATTGACATTATCGACGGACGGCTCGGTCCAAAGGTTAAGAGCTTGAGTCGCTCTGCCTACTGGATTGAGAAGTCGCGGGTTCGATTCCAGGACGGGACCAATCTTTGTGTGACCTACAAATATTTGTTTCGGTGTGGAAGTTTGTGTATATGAGTTCCATGTTTGTAAATGCACCCACGGCACAGGAATAATTCCTACTGTGGGGCTACGTTAAACAAACAAACAAGCTAACAAAGATCGGGACCCATAGTATTATTTACATAGGATGAATAGTGACAGTTCTAATTGCCAAACGAAATTATTCTTTATTCAATGGCAATAAGAGGCTTGACCCGTTTCTATACTTATGGTTTTATACCTTAACACCATTGAATTGAATATTAATTTCGTTTGGCAATTAAAACTCTCACTACCCATCCTATGTGAAACATACTATAACATCGTTGTCGATAATACCGTCTGGTACACAAAAATATTAGGGTATACGCAGAGAGTACACCTCTCACCTCATATACACTCCGCTCAGTTTGTAGGTGAGACTCAATAAAGATATTGATCTATAGTTGGCAGTGTCATTAGCTGGGTTCCCGGTTTGCTATACTATACTTTAGCTTTAAGAAAGATATTGGGGAGCTTATTCGATTCTAGAATATCAGTTAAAAAATCGAGTAGCCACCTCGTGCCCAGTTTTCCAAGGTATTTGAGAAATTCGGGATAAATCTCGTCGATACCCGCTGCTTTGCTGCATTTTACATGTTCGAGTGCCGTTTACAGCTTTTGTAGGGTGTACTAAGAACCAGTCGAACGCCTTGTACCACACCAAACTTACAGTACGTTTTGGTCTGGTTCAAGACGCTTCATATTGTTAATGTGTTTGGCTCTGATATTTTTGGCAAAAGACTTATCAAAGTTAGCAGACCCGCTTTCTGTATATAGGAGTGACGGTGTTTATTTATTTGATGGCGTAATCGTAAAAATCGTTCTGAATTCATAAGGTTCAGGGTTTGAATCGCGGTTCAAATCTGGGCTTTTCGAAATCTCTATGTCCAAGAGAATCTAAGAAATTTAAAAAGCGTGTTAATTAAAGTGCCTGAATGGAAACAGGCTTGCTCCCTTGGACCTAACATTGGGACCAAAAATACCTCCGCGAAATTTAGGTGTATTATGTAACCCTTCGGGAAAATAGGCGTGAGAGGTTTCTTAGCTTGGTCTAGTGTTTAGAGTGTAGGCCGTCCCACTCATTTACCAAATAGTTACGGGTTCAATCCCGCTCGGTACAAATCTGTGTGTAACCAAAACGGTTACAAATTAACTTGTTAAATTTTAAAGGAAAACCCTAACAGCCGGTTTCAGTATTTACCCCAAGGATAGATTTGCCTACTACGGATCTTATCTTATCTTAGTGTTGGCTAACCGGACCGAGGAGACCTCTGGCGCTCCTCTGATACTCCCTGTATCAGGTTGTAAATCAGGTGGGCAGAGCCGTAGTTCTTCTGGATTTGGAATAACCAATCCCAGAAGCTTCATTCGCCGCGCGGCCAGAGCGTCGCAATGACAGAGGACATGCTTCATGGTTTCAGTGTCTGTACAGCAGCTCCTGCATACCACGTCGCCGCATAGGTTCATCTTGTGTAGATGTTCTTTCGTGCCATAGTGGCCTGTGAATGCTACAGTTATTTGCCATAGTTGTAGTTGCTTACTACGGATAGAATTTTGATATATTTTGTATGGATCTGTTAAAATTCTACGGACCGTAAGCAAATCTGAGTGTGTTGAATATTGAAAGCGGCCATCAGTAGGTAAATAAGTAAGGAAGAAAGCTTATATTGGAGTGGGATATGGAAAGCTCATAATAATGTTGGCAGACAGCTTAAGCCGATGGTTAAAAGCTTAAGCTGCTTCGCCCGCAGGATCAAGTAGTCGCGGATTCGATTCCCGCACGGGACAAATATTTTGGGTGTTTGTGTATGTGAATTGCATGTGCAAACTCACCCACGGTACAGAAATTATTACTCATAGTGGGGGATACGTTAAAAAAAACATTAAATTTGAAAATAAATTTCTAAATAGTTGAGTAAGGAAGGAGGAAAGCTAATATTACAGAGGGATAAAGTGAGCTTAAAATAAAGCAAATTTAGTTTTGCGAAGTAGGTAGCCCACGACATATTTGGTTATAGTTAAATATTCCTCAGTTATAAAAATAAATATCAACACAAGGATTTAAGAGCGACATTTTTGAAATGAAACTGTTTCCGATGTGTCATAGCAGCGGAGTAGATTTAAAATAAACAAATTAGTGACTAACCTGAAATTTGATATTTAAAACATTGCGAAATTATATCACATTCCTTTTTTACATTCGTTTTCCTAATTTTGAAAAATGGCATAATGTACGCAAATGCCATAACAAAAAAGTTTAGAAAACGATAGCGGCATAGAATTAGCGCCATTGGCCAATAAACATATTCAACGTGCTTATTTTGCATCAAATCCATTATTTTCCTTGGCATAAATATGAGAAGAATGTGGCTAATATTTGGTTTACAAACTTAAATCATGGGCATTTAGGAATTGTCAATTTACATTTTTTTCATCTGTCAAGCTACCCCCTCGTTAGATCGCGATTTCTACTGACGAGAAACTAAGCGGGCTTGTCTTTCTTGATTCTCTTCCTACTTTTTCAATCATATTTTGTGGATACAATGTTTAGGTTAAAATTAATAGTTTATTATATAACTTCAGTGTTATTTATGCCTTACGACAAAGTTTTGACCGCGTGCACCTACGTTCGAAGAGTATTACTGTATTGAGTAAGTTCTTTCTATCTATCTATCTATATCATCACGCCAGCTCCCTCGCGGGGTAGGTAGAGAGTACAGAGTTCCAACAGGTTCTTTCCTTACATACCTCTCTGGCTTCCTCCACTCTCATAGTTCGTCTCATACACACTCGCCGGTTACGGAGACTCTTGACTTGCCCTTCAGATAAGACACGGTCTATTTGGTCATGGTAAGATAGTCTAGGTCTTCCCCGGCACCTACATCCTTCGACTTTCGCATTGTATATCTGTTTTGTCATTCTTTCTTCTGGCATCCTTTCTATATGCCCGAACCAACGGAGCACACCCTTTCTCATCTTTACACCGATACTATCTTTCATACCTACTCGCTTTCTTACTACGCTGTTGCGAATACGGTCGGTCAGCGTGACTCCGCACATCTTCCACAGAGATCGCATTTCGACCGCATTTATCCTGCTTTCGTTCTCCTTCTTACATACCCAACTCTCACTGCCATATAACAGCGTTGGGGCAAGCACTCCGTTATGCATGGCCAGCTGCGCCTTTTGGCTTAAGTGCCGGCTCCCAAGTAGCTTTCCCATCGCACCATTCACTCTATTACCTGCATTCACTCTTCTCTCTATATCAGCGGTGTATTTCCCATCCTTACTGAAGGCGCATCCAAGATATACAAACTCATTCACTTGCTCCAGCACATCGTTACCAACCACAATCCTTGCATTCGTTCTGGTTTCTTCCCGTTCAAAAGTTCCCGAGTTAGTTCAGTTAGTTATATACTTAAAGTACAATAAAATCTAGCTGGTACCGAAGAGAGAGCGCATTTTATGGTGGTTTGGCTCTGTAGAAAGAATGTTGGAGGAAAGAATGATGAAATAGATATACGTTTCGAAAATGGAAGGATTTCCCTTTTCTGACAAATATGGTTAATGACAATTTTTAGTGACCGATCGTATAATTTCTTACTTTAATGAACTATTTTGCAAAGTGAATTCTGTCTTTAGAACGTATGCAATGTCTATCTATCTATATCATCACGCCACATCCCTTGCGGGTTAGGCAGAGAGTACAGAGTTTCAACAGGTTCTTTCCTTACATACCACTCTGGCCTCCTCCACTCTCATAGTTCGTCTCATACACGCTCGCCGGTTACGAAGACTCTTGACTTGTCCTTCAGATAAGACACGGTCCATTTGGTCATGGTAAGATAGTCTAGGTCTTCCCCGGTACCTACATCCTTCCACTTTCGATTTTATATCTGTATGCAATGTAAGTTACGTAATTGCAGGTTTTAAACTGATTTTTGTGATGTCATGTAAAGATTGTTTAGCTTTATTAGCTGAGAAAATACATTATTTAAATATTGGGGTGGACTAAGACTATGGTACCATACTTAAATAGACCATGACTTTTATGGTGAGCAAGTCAAGAGTCTCCGTAACCGGCAAGCGTGTATGAGACTAACTATGAGAGTGGAGGCAGCCAGAGAGGTTTATAGAAAAAAAACCTGCAGGAACTCTACTCTTTGCCTACTCTGCAAATGATCTGTCATGACAATACTTTATGTCGAAGTTTATATGGTCGCTGCCCAATTCCCTGCTCACTCGCGCAGGTGAATGTAAATCAAGGCTGAGCTTCATATTAAGGGGGCGTACCTCTTATCGCCATATGTTTCATGTCAAAAATTAATATCACATTTGGACTAATTATTGGGAGATAAGGTTTATTAAAATTAGGTAATGGTCCAAATTATAATTACCAGTTATAGTAAGCTTTTCGCCAAGACGTATTTATATTTGACCCGAGTTCGAACCCACAGATTTTTCTGTCTGGGCGTTTGGGCATACTGTGGGCACAAACAACTAAATTGCCGTATTTTATGTATATAGATGGCTTATGGGGTAGGCAGAACGTACACAGTTTTCAATAGGCTCTCTATTGAAACTAACAGGCGATCACGAGGACCTAGATTCAATACTACGTCGGAAAAAAAAATATTTCAATAGAAAAAATCCTGGATCAGTCCGGAGTCTGGAATTGTGTCCGGTATGATGGCATAAGGCTCGCCCTCTATTACATGGAATCTAACATCGTCAGCGAAAAGTAGGTGTAAACATCTCTGCCGCCCTCACTTGGGGAATGTAGGCGAACCAGTGTTTTTTTTTTTAATTTATATGAATCGACGTTATGTGTTCCTCCTGCATGTATAAGGTCGTGAATATAGAACATTGCTCGTCTAATATTACAAAACCAGTGTTCTGCAGTTGTCACCGGACGTACAACTTGTATGGCTTCGAACCGGTTAGCGATCCTGCAACACTTATTTTTATAGTTACCCCCTCGCTATCGAGAACGTTACAAGTATAGAGGCTGGAAACTCGACTTAGATAATCGTTATCTTACCGAATTCTATAGATAAGTCCTTATAGAGTAAGTTTCCATGCGAGTCAAACCTATGAGTTTTTAGTAAAGCTAAAATAAATGAATGTATCTTTTTTTGTGTGTATGAGTGATCTACGCTGTTGGTCATAGGGCCTTAGCAACTTCCCCGGACAAGAGGGCGAGCGTGCAACCACTACGCTCGAGCCAGAAGGGCGAGGGGGCAACTAGCTCAAGGGCGCCTCAAGGAGGAACGGCCTTGGCTTGGGGAGTCGCTATGGGGGAGGGCGTATACTAGGTGTCCCGCCGTGGTGCTCGGCACCGGCCGGCGGGCAAGGGATTCTTTGACCTCGCCGGCGAGGTTGGTGTCTGATTTGTAAGAGGTCTGTAAGGAAAGAACGTCTGGGAACTCTGTACTCTTTACCGACCTCACAAGGGATCTGGCGTGATGATATAGATGGATAGAATGAAGCATTTTTACTAGAGATCCAGTATCAAAACTAGATTGGGCACCGTTTTACACTAAATCTTGGCAACTGAAATTTCACTGTATTATTACCACAGATACGTATTACAAAGTCATGAGATGACTAACGAGAAAAATAATCATCAATACATATTAAAAACAAAGTCCCCCGCGTCTGTGTGTCTGCCTGAACGCGATAAACTCAATAACTACCGAACGGATTTTTCATATGGTTTTCACCAATGGACGGAGTGATTCAAGAGGAAGGTTTATGTGTATAATTCACCCGGGCGAAGCATGGGCGGGTCGCTAGTAAAAAATATTTTGCACCCCTCTAGTAGGTACATCTCATATCGCCGACGATGTTAATTTCCAATTTATTAAGGAGCTAGTTTGTTTCCATTACAACGATCACGATTTCAGACTCCGGTCTGTGACTTATTTTTTACAGAAAAAACTAATTTTTTGACAGAAAAAAGCACAAAATAGTTTTTTTTTTTAAAAATAGCCCCACACTCGGATTTATTACTGTGTCGTGGGTGTGTTTAAAAACATGAAATTTCACACACACAAATATCCAGACCGAAACAAATAATTGTGGATCACACAAAGATTTGTCCCGTGCGGGAATCGAACCCGTGACTACTAGACACAGTGGGAGGAAGGGCTTAAGCTCTCTTAACCGCGCTAAATCGTCCATCAATTATTTTTTTTTGTCAAGTTTATATTATATCTGTACACGCACATGTTACACGGTCAAATCCGTTAATCGTAGCCGCCGCCAACTACGATCTCCCCCCCCCCCCCCCCGACCTCTGCCGCCACCGCCGGCCGCGACATGTTCTCACCAACCCCCCTGATGCTTTGTCATCCCTTCTTTCCGCTCAGAATACGGGCGACGACGAAGACGTTGTCGTAGATCCCCTCCCATAGCCGGCGGTTGACCGGTGCATTTAGTAGTGCACCCGTTCCCCTACAGCGACTGTCCCAACCGAGGGCACCTCTATTCGAGGCGCCCTCGAGTATGTCGCCCCTTGCCCTTCTGGCTGGCTAGAGCGTAGTGGTTGCACGCTCGCCTTTAAGTCCGGTGAAGCTGTAAAGGCCCCGCGGCCAACAGCGTACATCATTCACTCACACACGCACACACACACATGTTACACGGGTGTTTTTACCTGTTAGCATATCTTGCAATTAATAAACACTCTGTGCCTACCTCGTTCGAATAATGTTAAATATAGAATATACAGAAAAATCACATAGGATGGGTCCTGATAGTTCTAATTGCCAAACGAAATTAATATTTAATTCAATGATATTAAGGCGAACACTATAAGTATAGAAACAGGTCATGCCTCTTATTGCCATTGAATACAGTTTAATTTTCTTTGTCACTTACAACTGTCATAGTACCCTTCCTTCATGAAAAATACTATAATTCCATAAACAAAACGAAAATCGAATACATAGACGAAAAAAAAATCACTAATTTGTTGACATCACGAGAAAAAAAGTTTAAACTCATTTTGACGTTTCCTTTTTTTTCTCCGTTTCATAATTAAGCAATGACAATTAGAACGCACGTGCGGGCTACTATTTGTGTAGATGTTGCGTTGGTCGAACACTTTTGAGTTTTTAACTCGAATACACGCGTAATAGAGTTACTCATGCACAGGGTGTTACTAAAATCTAAGGCTTAGTACAACAATATTTTTTTTTGTTCCTGCTTCTAACTACTCGCAACATCGTTCTCGTTATTTTTAAGCGTGTATTTCATACCCCTTAAGCTTTTTTTTTTTTGAGAAAGAAAGTAGCCTATGTCTTTTCCCTGTATTAAATCTATTTCCTTGCCGAATTTGATTAATATCTAAAAATAAAAAAAAACCGTCACGCCTATATTCCCCAGTGGAGGTGGAAGAGGTGTGCTGCGTACATCTAGTTTTTGCCTACGATGTTAGGTCCTATGTTATAAGGGGCGAGCCTATTGCTATATGCTAGGCATAATTTCAGACTACGGAATAATATTGGGATCTTTTCGACAGAATAACTACATTTGTCCGATCTTGGACTTGGACCCAGAACCTCGTGATAGCAAACCATTCGCCACTATACCAACCAGGTATATTTCTTTTATTTGAAATTGAACGTAATCCCTCACTAGGAATTATTCCTGTATCGTGGATGTGTTTACAGACATAACATTTACATACTCAAACACCCAGACCAAAACAAATATTTGTGGGTTACACAAAGATTTGTACCGTGCCAGAATTGAACCCGCGACTCCCCGAACCAGTGGGCGGAGTAGCTTAAGCTCTTAGCCACTCGGCAGGTCTTCCGTTAGTTGATGTTAGCATGACGCTAGCGAGTAAGCGTGTAAGTACTAGTGACCCGCCCCGGCTTCACCCGGGTAAATTATACGCACAAACCTTCCTCGTGTGTCTGAATGATCTAAGCTGTTGGCCGCGGGGCATTTATGGCTTCACTGGACAAGAGGGCGAGCGTGCAACCACTACACTCGGGCCAGAAGGGCAAGGCAACTAGCTCAAGGGCGCCTCACGATAAACCTTCCTCTTGTCGCTCCGTCCATTAGTGAAAAACCTAATCCGTTGGTTATTTATTAAGTTTATCGCGTTCAGACAGACAAACTCATCGGGGGTATTGTGTTTTATAATATGTACTGTGACAAGGATCGCATATCAACTCGATAGCGTCACGGTAACGTCAATCTTTAGCACTACGCCCTCTGCCAAAATACCTTTCGTGTTAATTTTTCAGACGCGAACAAAATTACTTTCGTGTATTTTTTCTTTTTTTGTGTAAATAAAGAACTGTGTGCTGGGATTTAATTTTAAAAAAGGAGATTTGTGTAAAAAGCACCGAGTTTTTTTTAATTTTTGTCGAATGATGAATGAGATAAGCTGATACTTATGTTTTTTTCGTGAAAATTATGTTTTTTGATTTAAATCTAAATAAGAGGTGGCGATAGCATCCAACACTTGCTTTTGTGATGCACATAATTTTAACTTCGTTTCGCATAGAAGATTTTTATGACATTTGACTTAAGACAAGCAATCAGATCTAGCACCTAAATAAAATAAAATATGTGTATAGTGCATGCGAAAAGCAGTGATAGCCTAGTGGGTAGACCGTTGGACTGCGAAGGCTGAGGTCTCGGGTTCAAACCAAAAAAAATAATTATCACTTGCTTTAACGGTGAAGGAAAACATCGTGCCTAAGAGTTTCTCGAAGGTGTGTGAAGTTCGCCAACCCGCACTGGGCCAGCGTGGTGGACTATGGCCTAAGCCCTCAGTTTAAGAGGAGGCCCATGGCCAACGGTGGGATAGTTTCTTAACAGGGCTAATATAATATTATATAGTGCATAGGAGAAGAATTAAAACCTGTATTGCAATTTCGATCGAATCTTTAAATAACTCATAATAAAACATAAAATAATGTCGTCTTCTTTTGATCAGAAAGGGCATGCTCCGTTGGTTCGAGCATATAGAAAGAATGCCAGAGGAAAGAATGACAAAACAGATATACAATGTGAAAGTGGAAGGATGCAGGTACCGGGGAAGACCTAGACTATCTTACCACGACCAAATAAACCGAGTCTTATTTGAAGGAAAAGTCAAGAGTCTCCGTAACCGGCGAGCGTGTATGAGACGAACTATGAGAGTCGAGGAAGCCCGAGAGGTATGTAAGGAAAGAACCTGTTGGAACTCTGTACTCTCTGCCAACCCCGCAAGGGATCTGGCGTGAGGTTATAGTATAGTAGTCGTCTTCTTTTAGCGCGAATTTTGAGTTTTCAATAATAATAATTATATAGTTTATTTGTGAACATAGGTATAACATAGATGGTATACAGAGTAATTATGCCATACTTATCACACTACAAATTATAAAACAAAGTCCCGTCGTGTATTTAGAGAGGCCCAGCAGTGGACTGTTATAGGCTGATGATGATGATGATGAAGTACCTAACTATTGATAATTTATTATCAATAGTTAGGGACTTAGTTTAACGATGGCATGCTTTATCGATATCTAGTTTCCGCCCGCGACTCTGTCCGGGTTAACTTTAGATAGAAACCTTTTTCCGGGATAAAACGTCATGAAATCCAATCTGTTAATCTAGGTAATAAACAATCTTTGTGACAAATTTCATCTAAATCTCTTCAGCCGTGTTTGCGTGATTGAGTAAAAAACATCCAAACATACAAACTTTGACATGTATAATAGCAGTAGGAAGTAGGATATTTTATTTATAGTACCAGTTACACAACATCCAAAGATCAATTTATTTTTAACGCGTCACAAAAATCAAACAGCCTGTACATACGCCCAGTAACGCCGCATCTCCCACGTAGAGGCAATGTGCTTCCCATATTTAGCGACCAGATGTGACAGACGGACAGACAACCGCCGAGTGTTTTGATCATTCCAATTTTACGATATTGCTTTGAATTTACACTGCAAAGGCTTTAGCCCATCGATGTATACAATGTCGTCGTCTTGGAGTGATCCGATGTCATTTGTGATACCTTGAATTTGCATCATTAATGGTATTACTAATTTCGTTTACCTTAAGAATTTTTGTTTGAAAATTTTCTTTATGTGACCTTATAACAATTAAAAGTGTGCCCGGAAGTCCCAAAATGCAAGTTATTTTTCCAAAAGAATTCATATATATAGAGCATAAATTAAGCTTTTATTTCGTTTATATGAGAGTGGAGGAAGCTAGAGAGGTATGCAAGGAAAGAACCTGTTGGAATTCTAAACTCTCTGCCTACCCCGCAAGGTATCTGGCGTGATGATATAGATAGATATTTTATACATATCCAAACTACTATTGAATAGAACGTTTGCAATATATATTTAAGGTAGCGTTTTTTATAAGTATTAACTTGTAAAATTTAATACGTAAAATTATATTTTATTTCATGCATTAAATTCATGACCTTTTAATCTTCATTTTATATAAATTTCTTAAAATAAATACGCATTCATTCACCAAGAATATTCTGTAAGTAGAACCTATTTTCGGGAGTTAGAGTAAGGTTCCCCCTTTATGTAATTGTGTCTTGTATGCATTTAAAAACGAATTCGTTTTAATTGTTTGTTGGCGTTTTAGACGGATTTTCATTCGGTTCTCATGCGAATTGATCCTACGAGAAAGTAATACATAATTTACTAATATTACAGGTTACATTACATTATTACAGGTATACATAATTTATTAATATTTTGTGTAATTTAAATCGAAAATATGATAATACTTTGTTCCTGTTGCCCATGCGAATTCGGGACGGGTTGCTAGGAAAAAGTCATCTTTCCAGTCTTTGTCAGGTGCCATCGTACGGTTCCGTTATTTTAATGCCTAGTTACATCCGTCACGCCTATATTCCCCACGCGAGGGTGGCAGAGAGGTAGGCCCCATGTAATAGGGGGCGAACCTATTGCCATATACCGGGCACAATTCCAGACTCCGGACTCATACTGGGAATTTTTTGTTAGAAAATCTACATTTATCTGACCTGGGATTTCAAGTCAGGACCTCGTGATCGTAATGCGCATCATTCGCCATTAGACCAACGAGGAAGTTAAGGTAGCTAGTTACATCAATAAAATTATGTCTTCAATCACAAGCGCAAAATAAAATATAAACAACTGACAAACAAAACTGACTGCCTCGTTGGTCTGGTGGCAAAGCGCATCGCTTTGTGATCACGAGGTCCTGGGTTCGAATCCTAGGTCGGACAAGTGTAGTTTTTCTAACGAAAACTTCCCAGTATGAGTCCGGAGTCTGGAACTGCGCCCGGTATATGTCAATAGGCTCGCACCCTATTACATGGGACCTAACATCGTCGGCGAAACGTGGTTGTACTCAGTACACCTCTGCCACCCCCTCTGGGGAATATAGGCGTGACGGTAAGTGACAAACAAAAAATTTTTTTAACAATGTATGTTATTTGGATGATATAACATGTTTATTAAACTTTTGTCATCTGCTGAACAATGGGCTGAATTTTGATTTGATAATTACACTGTTGTATCATCGCATCAAATTCCTCGTGGGGTAGATTAGAATTTTATTTTTTTGAGTTTCATTTCTAGTATCAAGCAGCTACACAGTAAACATCGATTAATTTTTAATATTATTTATAACTAGCGGCCTTACACATTGGATTACATTATTGAAGTTTTAGTAGGGATCCATAATTTTTGTAGTAATAAATATAGTCTATGTAATTCGGGGATAATGTAGCATTCTAATGGTGAAAAAAAATTTGAAATCGGTCCAGTAGTTTCGGAGTTTATTCGTAACATACATACAAAAATACATATATTTATATTTCCTCTTTATCATATTAGTTTAGATATATAGATATAGAATATGCACTTTCTTTTCCTCTGACGGGGAGGCAAAAATAAATGAGTGGTTTGTACTCCACAAACCACAAATTTTTTTTTTGTTTTAAGTTGATAAATTTCACCTATCGCCATTCTTCAGAAAAATCGTTTCACGTTTCTTCAAAGCTGAAGTTCTCTCAGAAACTTAGGTTTCGATACATTAACAGTAGGCTATCGTATTTTGATACCCAAAATTGTGGACTCTGATTTGAACCCTGGATCTTGTAATTGAGCAAATGTTTAACCAATTTATCCATAATATACTAACTTAAAAAAAGCCATAAAAACACACAGAGGTGGCTATTAAAAGTTATCGAGACATCTCGCATTAAGATTGATAAGTTTTTTTTTTAAGTTAAGTCGTTAAAAAAAGTTTAGGCCGTTACAATAATTACTTTAATGTTGCCAGATTTTGTGCGAAAATTTGAATTTTCTGGAAGATTCTCCCGGCTTAGTAGTGTTTTTGTCGGCGGGCAACTTTTTGCGACAAATAATTTCGTTAAGTGGTATTTAAGTGTTTGAAGATATATCAAGTTGAGGTAACAATTTTGATAATACAAGAGGATTGAGTAATGTAATGAATTAGCTTATAGAGCTATGTTTATTTATTACATAAATGATTACACCTAACCTTAAAGTCACATGTGGTATATAAAAAATAATCAGAGAATTAATTAAAAACACAAGTTGAGTTTCTCGCCGGATTTTCTCAGTTGAGGCCGTGTTCCGATCCAGTGGTAGATTAGTACTTTAACAACATAAAAAAATGTAAAATGACTAACTGCAGGGTTTATACGTTATTAATTATTTGAGATTAAGAGTATCCTATATTATATTAATTTATTTAAGTGGGTGTATACAATACCTACACCTCTGCCACCCCCGCCCAGAGAATAAAGGTGTGATGGTGTTTATTTATTTTTATTTTATTATCCCACTGCTGGGATATGACCTTCAATCATATCACCGGTGGACGGTTCGCGACAAATCATGACATGAGAAATCGAGGTGAGAGAGCAGATCATACTTCATTATGATCTGATCTCTCTCACCTCGATTTGTAAGAAAAGACTGTCGCATTGTTGGGCAAAGTGCACAGCTGTGGGAGAGTAAAGGTGGATTTATTTTTGTTATTATCTAGCAAGCGAGTAGGTGTGAACGATAGTATCGGTGAAAAGATGAGAAAGGGTATGCTCCGTTAGTTCGGGCAATAGAAAGAATGTTGAAGAAAGAATGACAAAACAAATATACTATGCGAAAGTGGGAGGATGTAGGTACCGGGGAAGATCTAGACTATCTTACCATGACCAACAAGACCGTGTCTTATCTAAAGAACAAGTCAAGAGACTCCGTAATCGGCGAGCATGTATGAGACGGGCTATGAGAGTGGAGGAAGCCAGAGGTATGTATGGAAATAACCTGTTGGAACTCTGTACTTTCTGACTACCCCACAAGGGATTTTTCTCAAAATCATTTTATTATAAAAATACATAGCTTGGAATTATTTCTGTGCCGTAGGTGCGTATATAAACTTGAAATTCACACATAAAAACTCCCAGAGTAAAACCCACATCTATGGGTCTACCAAAAATTTACCTCTGGCAGGTCTGTAAGGAAAGAAATTCTTGGAACTAAGTACTCTCTGCCCACAAAGCAAGGGACCAAATCCCTTTTATATCTCCCATATATGCATCGATAGAAGGTATTACTAACATAATAAAGTAAAAAAATTGTTATTAAAGCAATAAATAAAACAGCTGTTTGTATTCGTAAGCAACTAATTCTATCGATCAGACCTAAAATTCTCGGCGAAAAGTGGGTGTACAGGATACACGTCTGCAACACCCACTTGAGGATATAGGTGTAACGATGTATTTTTTATAACTTCAAACACTAATTAAAATATATAATTATATTTCATCTTAATTACCACCACATGGCAAAATGTCGTAACTGAAAAAAATGAAATTTATTAAATAAACATACATTCAAAAACCATAACACTAAGATCTTATTATTAGTTTTCAAGCGTAAAACCCAAGACACTGAAATAAAAAAAGTGCTTTATCCAGAGTTTTAACGACATTCGCTCGCCAGATGGTAGGATTCACACGGTTTTAGTACTTACATAAGTACTAAGGAATAATGCTATAATTATACTTCCATATCAGGGCAGTTTTCTCGCAACAAGCAAAAGGCATTAAGTGCCAACAGGTCTTATTATTCAGGTCCTGTATGGAAGGAACTTGCTGGAAATATTTACTCTCTGCCTACCCCGTAAGGGATCTGGCGTGATGATATAGATAGATAAGTCCTAATTAATCTTCTCATATCAAGTGTCATTTCTGCATTGTAAAGAAAATTACTACCAATGAAAAATAATTTCATATGATTTTCACTTCTTACGTGTGAAATGTTCTTTACCTGTATATAAACTATTAAGTTTAAACACACGTTGCCCAAATTCAAATTTATCACTCAATAAATTAAATGTGACACTTACTACATATTTATTTTAAGTTCCATAACAATTTTACTATTAGTAAAATGTTACTATTCGGTTTATTGTCATATAAAACCAGTAATCTGAATAGTTTTATGCTTAATATAACTTGATATATGACATTGTCTGTCTTCTCTTTGACTGATGTAAAGGTACATATGTATAAAAAAGAATCATAGTTTTAGCAAACTGCATTTAAAGGCGTCCTCTCGTTGGCTATGATTGAATCGAACTAGGTAATTAGAATAATACAAAACCCATACTTGTGCTCTTATTTTTGGACTGTTACTTTTAATCAAGTACTAATTATATATTGATGCCATTACACCTATATGCCTTAATCAGTGACCGCTAAGGTGTACTATGTACATCCGCATTTCGCTAATGTAATGAGGGAACTGTAATTATTTCAGTGGAAAACCACGATCTGTCCGACCTAGGATTTAAACCCAGAGCCAACGAGATAAACCATAATACACCTGCATTATTCACCTAAGAATTTTCGCCCCAAGTTGACCCTATCACCAATTTTCGGCCAGTGTCCCCATGTCTTCTTAAAACGTTTTGGTTACATCCAACAGTTAAAACAAAACCACATTGCCGTTAAGTGATACGGGTACAAAACCAACAACACCTACGTCGTGGTAAAAAAGCTGGTATCAACTTGTGAAACAAACAAAAGGCCGTACGAACGGACAGACAGACAAAATAATTGTATCTCGCAAACATATTGCCGCCTACACGCGGTTTGGGCGGCGTGGTCCACGTTATTGAAGACGGCGTGATAACAAAACAATATGGTTTTGATAATAATAATCTATGTATATAATCACGCCAGATCAATTGCGGGGTGGCTAACAGGTTCTTTACTTACTTATTTTATTTTATCTTTCTATCTATCTATATCATTACGCCACATCCTTTACGGAGTGGGCAGAAGGTCAAAAGCCCAACAGTTTGTGTTATGATACTTTTAATTTTTTGATGTCTCTGCCTTTTGTTTGTTTTGCTATTTTCCAAATCCTTTCCTTTCCATCCAGTTTTATATTTGCGTAAAATTTATTATTGACCAGTAAAAACCTTGTTAACTTGACTTTCTCTTTTTATGATTTCACTTATGTCTGTATACTAGCTGTAAGTTTTCTATAAAAATAAAATGAAATACCTCTCTTGCTCTTTCCACACTCATAATTTGTATACAAAACAATAATAGTACTTCATTAATAATATTACAAACATGTGTATTATAATAACCGTGACGTCTTCACTCAAGTAGGATTGAGTTTACTGTTCGTATCTTCATTCCATTGATGTTGATCTATGTTAAAGCGAGGCGGCGAGGCTTTTGCCATCATACCGGGTACAATTTCAGACTCCGGGTTGCAAAAAAAAACATCAATCCATATCCGTACGCCCATGCTGTGTAGGCAATAGAGTTCCAACAGCTCTTTCCTTGTAACCTCTTCAGCTTCCTTCACTCGCAGTTCCTCTCACATACGTTTTCCAATTATGAATACTTAACTTTCCCATCAAATAACAGAAGCCTAGATCTTTTTTGGTAAGAAATCCTTCCACATTTACATTGATAGAAATGTTTGACATTATCGCTATACTTTTGTGAATAAATCGTGGCTTGTAACTTGCACCACACGACAGAGTTAAACTAGGGTAAGCGTGGGCAAAAGAGACGGTATTTCGTAAGCTTCGAATCAAGTTTTTGTGCTTAATATTTTTTTTTATATGAGTGGGCATTGGCTACCTGTTTATCTCTTCGGACGATTTCATTGAGGAAAAGAAAGTATATTTTTGATAACAGCTTATGAATAGCGATAGACTATTAGACTGAGTCTTATCTGGGCCCTTGGGTTAGTGTTAATTCAGTGGCAGACCGAATATCATTACACGATCAGTTTACAAAGATTTAATAACGCCCCGCGTTCGGTTATAGCAGATAGAGGCCCTGAAGGGCAATTCAAGTCTCCTAACCGGCAAGCGTGCATGAGACTAACTATGGGAGTGCAGGAAGTCAGAGGTCTTTAAGTCAAGTACCTGTTGTACTCTGTATTCTTTGTCTCACCTGCAAGCAATCCGGCTTGATAGTATAGATAGATTGTTACTTTATGGAAAGAGGCCTTAAGTTACAAGATCGGAGGTTTCAATTCGGGCTCGCAACTCTGTTTTTTTTTCGAAAACTGTTTGATGATGAAACCATATAAACAGAGTTGACATGAAGAATTAACGTATAGAGTTTCATAGAGGGTGTCATTCAGTGCCGTCGTTAGTGAAAAAAAAATTTAGAATATTCTTCGAAAAATCACGTAAATAAGACATGTGGTGATTACCCATGGAGTATCCTTAGGCTACTCGAATTTATTTATTTATCTATATCACATTAGAGCATAATAAACTTCGGCAAAATATGGATATACTGGGTACACGGCCAGTTTGACGGACTATTTATCGCAGTGGCAAAGGGCTTAAGCCGCTCCACCCCCTGGGTCTAACAGTAGCGGGTTCGATTCCCGCACGGGACAAATCTTTGTGTGATCCACAATTATTTGTTTCTGTCTGGGTATTTGTGTATATAAAATACACCTTTTTGAAGGTTATTCTTAGACATAAGCCTACATTTTATTTAAAAAAAATGCCTCAATCTTAATCCGAATCTCGTCAGTGATGCGTGAAAGACAAGTCACAAAAAATAACAAATAGTAATGACTCATGTATTACTAATAAAGGAACCTCTTATCTTACTAAACAAAGCCCAACCTACACTCTTATACATAAGTATATCAAGTGAAGTACAGTTATACTTAAGCCATATTCGAGTAACATGGTAAGCAAACTTGGTGAATGTATGGCACTTAATACTCGAGTATTTTACTGTTTTTCTTTTTATATTACAATTGCTTTAATTATTTGCTAACATAGAAAAGAAGGCCCAAAAAATATTAATTTTGGAGTGGAGGAAGCAGAAGGTCTATAAGGAGAGAACCTATTGGAACTCCGTGCTTTCTGCTTTCTTCACAATTGATCTGGCGTGTTAATATAAATAGATAGAAATAAAATAATACGATATAAATGAACAAAATGATTACATTTACATAATAATATAGAAGCACAACCTACGCAGACGCACTAAGAACAACAAAATTTTAATTTAAGTGCTTATTTAATAAAATATTTCTCTTTTCTCGAAATAAAACTACATAATACCAAATAACACAAAAAAAAATCTAATAATACTCTATTGAAGAAATAAAATTAATATGTCGAAAATAACGAATCTAATAAGCTTTATAAAACAGCCGTTTATGACTTAATAAATACGAGTAAATAATTTTGCAAAATGATTTCATTCTACATGTTTAGTCAATGACATCATTTTAAAAGAATAGGTACAAATAGACTGACAAAAAGTATTCAATAAAACACACAGCGTCACACCTATATTCCCCAGGCGACGGAAGCAGAGGTGTACTGTGTTCACCCGCATGTCGATATTAAGTACCAGTGTAATTAGCTCAGGCAATATTTCAAACAGGTATTGCGATTTTTCGATAGAAAACCCACACTTTTTCTGAACTAGGATTCGAACCTAAAACCTCGTAATTGGCAATCGTATTGTGCCAAAAGACCAATAAGACTGGCAAACTATTCAATAATCACATCTGTAACATCTACTTATGTGTGATCAAGTTTTTAATTTATGCATTAATGAATTTAATTAGACATCTTAAGAAACATTACAAAAATTATAGAATCTTCCAAGAAAAGCACTTGAGTATATTAATATTTAAATGGCAGTAACGTTGTTTAACTTGCCAATTTAATTTAAGCTGTAGTATGTGACATTTTAAGTCGAATTTTCAAGCGTAGAGTTTAAAAATTTACCAAAAACATTTAAAAAGTTCAAAATTACTTCTACAATAAATTGTCGCAGATATCATCACACCAAATTCGGTGCGAAGTTGTTTAAATAGATTGGGTTATTATCCGTTTCTTATTTGAAGGACAAGTCAAGAGTCAGCGTAACCGGCGAGTATGTATGAGACGAACTATGAGAGTGGAGGATGCGAGTGAGGGATTTAAGGAACGAACCTGTTGGAACTCTGTACTCACTGCCTACTCCACAAGGGATCTGCCGTGATGATATAAATAGATAGATCTACATTTTATAATAATTTGTACGTTGTATGTATTCAATATTAAGCTGGTCGTCGTGGTGATCTTTGTAGAGACAGTTGTCCTGCCGTGAACGTCGTTCGGTTGATAATGATGTGTTTTCAGTAATAAATTTTAGCAAATGACTAACATTCACCGCCAACGCCGCGGTGTTTTTAGCGATCATTGAAGTTTAGTATCGTCTGGGTCGATCTATCTGAGATGGGTAACCGTTAGTGGAATTTTTATATTCAAGCGTCTCCATGCTCTGAAAGATGCTTGCCTTACAGCTTGATCATTTTCAACAGCTTTGTGGTCACTTGACTCCACCGCACTGGGTCCGCGTATTAGAGTATGACCTATTGTTTCACCTTGATTTGTTAGAGTAGGGATTTGCCCAAAAGTGAAATACTGTATGCTGATTTAATTATAATGTCAAGGTCTCAAAATTCACAATCAAACCTCCTATAACCCAAACATATGCCAACATTTTGGCTTAACAGCTAAGCGTTTCATGAATAACCGTAGCGTATCCTCCGAAATTGCTCGTAAAAAGTGTCATAACACATTAATATTGTATAAAACGCATCACACGGGGTCATAGTTGTAAAATTTGACATAATACCCCAGGTCCCGGTGGGATCGTAAACTCGCTAAATAACTTCGGAGATTTTTTAACTTTTTATGGGATTTTTTCGAGTTTTACCACTTTGCCCGTCGTGTGCAGAAAGTTCATTTCTGAAATTGGGTTATTGAAAAAGTTTATTTCCTGCAGAATTGTTTGATATTAAAATTCGTTGACCCGTCACCATTTAACCTTTCCGCGGGGACACTCGAATATGGAGATGCTACAAATGGTCACTCATCTGAAAGTGACCGAGAGGAAAACTACTTAAATTTGGTATCGCTGAGAACATCGCGGCTGTGAAGATCTGTTGTGAAGTAGGCTTGGATTGCAGAGTTCCTTTCTGGCTTTCTACACTCTCATAGTTTATCTCATACACGCTCACCGGTTACGGAGACTGTTGACTTGCCCTTCAGATAATACACATATTTGGTCATGGTAAGATAGTTCTAACCCAGGTACGCACCTCTGTCTTTTCGAAAGCATGTGCGTATTAAAAGTTAACTACCACTTGCTTTCACGGTGAGGGAATAGATCGTGAGGAAACCTGCATGCCTAAGACTTTTTCGAAGGTATGTGAAGTTCGCCATCCCGCACTGGGCCAGCGTGGTGGACTATGGCCTAAACCCTCTTAATTTGTGAGGAGGCCCGTGCCCAACAGTGGGACAGTTTCTTAACAGGGCTGGTTTCTTCCGAACCACCGGAGCATGTCCTTTCTTATTATCATATCGAGTAGTTTGTATCTATATGTCAATCTATAAAGAAGCTATTTTACATGGCGATCACGAGGTCTTGGTTCAAATCCTGAGTTTGGTGTGTGTAAAGTGTAATCTTTTTTATCGAAAAATTCTCAGTATCAATCCGGAATTGTGCCTGGTATTATGACAATAGGCTCGTCCACTAATACACAGGGACCTAACATCGTCGGTGACAAGTGCGTGTACAAAGCAAACCTCTGCCCTTATCGTTTGGGGTATATAGACGTGTGTTTTTAAGAAAACTTTTTTTTACGTGTGTTGTTTTTATATGCAATAAAATTTTTCTCGTTAATGTTTTTAAAATGAAATGTGTTTTAATAGTTTGTGTTTGCTTAGGACAACGATACATATAACTATGTTTTTGTGTTTGTTCTTGTGATGTCTGGACTGGTTCACGATATATTATTAGTATTTAGTTGACAAGAAATAAAGGTTTTTATTTCATAAATACTTCTATAGGTTGCTTATTTAGGCTGTAACAATAATATAAAAGTTAAATTAAATTTTTAATGAACGAGAATATTACACATGAAATAAAATATTTTTTGGATAATTTGAAGAATAAATATTCTTGAACTCGTAACCGTTTTTAATAACTTTTCCCAGCAGTGGGAGTATACTATGTATCTTATGAATCTCCACTTAGCACAAAGTTTGATCATTTCAAACCATTTCTCTATTTTATTTCATAAGCACTTATGAAATATAATTTTCTTTTGATAACTGGATACGATAAATTTCTACTCCTGATTGGAAACCAGTTATAAAATTAAAAAATAAATTTATTAAAAGATAGTATCGGTGTAAAGATGAGAAAGGGTATGCTCCGTTGGTTAGGCCATATAGAAAGAATGCCCGAAGAAAGAACGACAAAATTGATATACAATGCAAAAGTGGAAGGATGTAGGTACCGGGGAAGATCTAGACTATCTTACCATGACCAAATAGACCGGGTCTTATCTGAAGGACATGTCAGGAGTCTCCGTATCCGGCGAGCGTGTATGAGACGAACTATGAGAGTGGAGGAAGCCAGAGAGGTATGTAAGGAAAGAACCTGTTGGAACTCTGTACTCTCTGCCTACCCCGCAAGGGATCCGCCGTGATGATATAAATAGAAATAAATTAATTTTTTTCCCTAGCTAGTTACGGAAACCCAGTTGGTGGTTGCACCCATACATTATGATGGTTTGTTTTAATTTTAAGTCTAAAACATAAATTCCTTTGATCCGCGTTCGTAACATGACGATTAGCGCAGTGGTTAAGAGCTTAAGCCGCTCCGCCTACTGTGTCTGATAGTCGCGGGTTCGATTCCTGCACGGTACAAATCTATGTGTGACCCACACATTTTTTAAGTTCCCGACGTTTCGAGTGCTAAAATCAAAATAAACCGCGATAAAACCCGGAAAAAAATAGTTTTATTTCATGTGTAATATTCGCGTAAATCTAAGAACTCAGTATCCAAAAAAATAATTCTATTTCATATGTAATTCGAAAGCTAAATTACTTCTAAAACTTACTTGAATCAAGTTTATTTTAAGTTATAATATCTTCTTAATTCCTAGAACTTAAACAGATAAAACTTATCTCTTACGTATTTTTTTTTCTGAAAACCTTTTTTTTCATTTCAGAACCCTCAACCATCTTATCGGGAAACGGCCAAAATGACACAGAAACGGTATAGTTAAGTGACACAGTGACATCTCGAAAGTGACAGTGTTAAGTGACGAATTAGTGACTCAAATAGTGTTGTGTAGTGACAGTTAAGATAAAAGTGACAAGAAAAAATGTGGAGGTGATTATCGGATTGTACGAGATATGTGTTTTGTGTACTGCAGTCAAAATGTGTGCCAAAATTAGGGGTTTGATCGCTGTTTTTTGTGGTGAGTATTGAATTTGTTTTGAGAATTAGGGTCTAAGAGCAAAAAAATTAAAGATGACAGGGGTGAAGTGTATTTTGTTTTGTGCATGTGTAAAGCACATTAAGTTAGCAATGGATTATGGTAGAAAAAAATATAGGTCTGTTTACACAGAGATTTTCGCTACCGCTGTGTGTACCAAAAATACCGATAGATATTCCACCGGGTTCCACAAAGGCTAAGCTGAACGGGCCTTATATAAGGTACCTACTTAATTAAAAGTAAGTAATTGTTAAATATTTACAACAAAATCACAGGTACCTATTTAAGCACGGTATAAAGAAGTACTATTTTAGAAAGAGGTGGCGCTCGTTGCGCTGTGCGACCGTGGTGTTCTTACCGATTACCAAGGTTAAGCACCGTTCGACTCTGTTGGCTCGAGATGGGTGACCGTTTGTGGCATTTTCATATTCGAGCGTCTCCGTGCTTCGGAAGGCACGTTAAGCCGTTGGTCCCGGCTACCACTTAATGTGGTAGTCGTTAAGCCGAGTTGGAAGCCTTAAAGGTGGCTTGATAAGTTCCAGCAGCAGATGGCCACAAACCTGCCTCCACCAATCCGCACTGGGTCCGCGTGGTGGAGTATAACCTAGTCTCTCTCACCTCGATTAGTGAGAGAAGGCCTTTGTCCAGCAGTGGGAAGTATACAGTAGTAGGCTGATATTATACTTTAGAAAGAAAGAAAGCAAGAAAATAAATTAATTCGCAACAAAAAATAAAAAATGCAGTAGGAATACACTAAAATAACCAAAAAAATAACTGATATTGTTGCGAATCGGTCCCAACTCAGCATTGTGCTGACTGCAAGCGATCAGCGCTGGTCTTCCGTTGGAGCCGTTCGTTGAAGTCGCGGTATGGCCGCACACATGGTAACTTATCTAAATACATATCTAAATTATCATTACATTATCTCAATACATAAATCTTGCTTATTGACTAGTAACATTTACACACATAAGTGAACAAGGAGAAAAAGAAGTCTGTAAGTCATCATTTGAAGTTGGTAAATCATCATCATAATCATCTCAGCCTATACTTGTCCACTGCTGAACATAGGCCTCCCCGATCGCTTTCCAGCATAACCGGTCCGATGCCACCTGCATCCAACGACTTCCTGCGATTTTCACAAGATCGGCGGTCCATCTGGCAGGTGGTCGTCCCACGCTGCGCTTGCCAATACGTTGTCTTCACTCTAGAATCTTTCTGCCCCAACGCCCGTCCGATCTTCGCGCTATGTGGCCCGCCCATTGCCACTTCATCTTGCTAATCTTAAGGGCTATGTCGGTGACCTTGGTTCTTCTACGAATCTCCTCATTCCTGATTCGATCACGTAGAGAAGTTGGCCGCGTGGTTCCCGGCTTAGAATAGGACCAACCCATCTCATCCCATCGGGTGTCGTACAAGGCGACTAAGGGAAAACTAGGGAATGGGCAGCAGAGTTCCCTTAACACTTCTACGACCAAAAACTGCGCTCGCCAACCCGCCTGCCAAGCGTGGCGAGTATGGCAAACACCCCTAACCAATATTATGGAAGAAAGCAAGAAAACCAGGCCCCTATTCCCCGGCGGTCTTGTTCGTCCTGGCCACGGTAGCAGCCATGGTAACGACAGGACAAGGGGTGCTAAGAATCTCCGGCAGAGATTCGGCTACCACCAAAACCGAAAATTGGCCCTGGTGACATACAACGCACGCAAATTGAGGACAGATGAGAACCTAGTTGAGCTGGAAGAAGAGGTAAACAAGTTGCGGTGGAGTATTGTTGGTTTTTCGGAGGTCCGAAGAGAGGGCGAGGACACGATAACCTTAAAATCCGGCAACTTGTTTTACTACCGGGAGGGCGAACAGCAGTCCCAAGGTGGTGTCGGATTTATCGTCCACAAGTCACTCATAAACAACGTTGTGTCCATCACTAGTGTGTCGAGCAGGGTAGCGTACCTGATACTCAGAATATCCAAAAGATATTCGCTGAAGGTCATACAGGTCTACGCACCGACCTCGGCATACTCAGATGATGAGGTCGAAGTTATGTATGAGGACATTAGTAGAGCCATACATACTTCCAAAGCACACTTTACAGTAGTTATAGACTGGGCAATCGGGGCGATGATGAGTTGAGAGTGGGGCAATTTGGATAAGGGCAGCGCAACCCCAGGGGTCAGAGGCTGGCCAAATTTCTGGAGAAGGAGGGACTCTTTATGATGAACTCCTTCTTCCAGAAGCCGTCTCATAGGAAATGGACCTGGATGAGCCCAGATGGTTTCACAAAAAATGAGATAGACTTCATCATAAGCACCAAGCGACAAGTATTTAATGATGTCTCCGTGATTCACAGGGTAAAAACCGGCAGTGATCACCGAATGGTCAGAGGCACATTAAATATTAATGTCAAAATGGAAAGATCGCGTCTGATGAAGTCTACGCTCGGACCTTCTAATGCACATATCCAAAACCCCGAGAACTTTTAACTCGAATTGTCAAACCGCTTCGAATTGCTAGACAGCAGCGCATCAGTGGACGAAATCAACAATAGGTTGGTAGAGACTGTCCATACGGTCGGGTCCAAGCATTTTAAGCCCCACCGTAAAAATAGGCCTCAAAAGCTATCTGACTACACCCGAAACCTTATGGCTGAGCGACGTACCATGACACTCCAAACCTCCGATGATGCTAAGTCCTATAGGCAGCTCAATGGACAGATATTGAAGTCCTTGCGACACGATTTACGGTCCTTCAATACAAGACGTATTGAGGAGACCATAGAGCAGAACAAGGGCTCCAAAGTGTTTGCAAGAGACGCGTCTATTGGGCAAAGCCAGTTGACGAAGCTGAAGACGGAGGACGGAAACGTAACGTCGAATAGGTCAGAGGTGCTCAGGGAGATAGAGAGGTTCTATGGGCAGTTGTATACCTCAGTAGCTGAACCTGTTGTTGACTTGGTAAAAGACCCAAGAGCCAAGCTAACCCGACACTACACTGAAGATATCCCGGACATCAGCCTGTACTAGATTAAGATGGCTCTCAAACAACTTAAAAACAACAAAGCGCCGGGTGAAGACGGAATTACCGCAGAGCTTCTGAAAACGGGCGGATCGCCGGTACTTAAAGTCCTTCAGAGGCTGTTTAATTCCGTCTTGCTCGAAGAGAAAACGCCGGAAGCATGGAACAGGGGTGTGGTGGTACTCTTTTTCAAGAAAGGTGATACCACTTTATTAAAGAACTATAGGCCCATCACACTGCTGAGCCATGTTTACAAGTTGTTTTCGAGAGTCATCACGAATCGTCTCGAACGCAGGCATGATAATTTCCAGCCTCCCGAACAAGCCGGTTTCCGGAAAGGCTTTAGTACCATAGACCACATACATACGCTGCGGCAGATTATACAGAAGACCGAGGAGTATAATCGGCCACTATGCTTGGCGTTTGTGGACTATGAGAAAGCCTTCGATTCGATCGAGACTTGGGCGGTTCTTAGATCTCTCCAGCGATTCCGCATTGACTATCGGTACATCGAAGTATTGAAGTGCTTGTATAATAACGCCACCATGTCAGCCCGAGTACAGGGGCAATGCGCGAAGGCGATCCCCATAAAAAGAGGAGTAAGGCAGGGAGACGTCATTTCTCCGAAACTGTATACGGCTACCTCAGAGGACGCCTTCAAGCTCTTGAAATGGCAAGGACTTGGCATCAACATCAATGGCGAATACATCACTCACCTTCGATTTGCCGAAGACATTGTGGTCATGGCGTAGTCGCTGGAAGATCTAGGACGAATGCTCGGTGACCTCAATAGAGTATCTCAACAAGTGGGTCTTAAAATGAACATGGACAAAACGAAAATAATGTTTAACGTCCATGTCATACCCACCGTACTCACCGTTGGGAACACTACTCTTAAAGCTGTCGACGAATACATTTACTTGGGACAGGTAGTCCGGTTAGGTAGGTCCAACTTTGAGAGAGAGGTCAATCGACGAATCCAACTCGGCTGGGCAGCGTTCGGGAAACTGCGCAAAATCTTCTCATCCAAAATACCTCAGTGCCTTAAGACTAAAGTTTTTAGTCAATGTGTGTTACCAGTGATGATATATGGATCAGAGACATGGTCTCTTACAATAGGTCTCATAAAAAAGCTCAGAGTTGCTCAGCGAGCTATGGAGAGAGCTATGCTCGGCGTGTCTCTACGTTGGTAAATAAATACTTTTATTTTTTTTCTAAAACTATAAATATTTTGTAATTTCCGTATCGGTGGTGGAATATTATTCCAGCATTTGGTAGCAGCGTAGCGGAAACTACCTCTAAATGCGGCTGACCTATGCCTTTGTGTAGCGAGCGGCCTCATGCACTGCCGGTACCCATGTGATTTCCGACTCGGCACCCAACTCAGTTGCACATAAAAAAGAAAAACAAAGCATAAAAAAAAAGTGTTCAAATTTCTACTACTAATATGTACTATAAAACCTTGGAGTATATCCTTACTAAAGAAATAAAAGTTACTTATCAAAGGAAAAGGAAAGCAAAGAAAAAAAATAACATGTTCAAATTTTGAATGTCAATTATTTAAAACAAAAACAATCGGTCCACTCCCCTAAACCAATTGGCGCAAACAAAAAATAAAAATGGAACATTTTCTAAACGCGGTCCGCATTGGACCATTGGTAACAGGGACTTTTTGAAACAAAATAAATAAAAAAAAACATACGTTTTAAAAAAGTTGTTTGTACGTGTTGTTTAAGCGATATTTATTGCGTTTGCCCCAGTTGATTAGAGTTGTACCGCGTGTATGGTGGAATTTTATTTGCGTGTGTCTTTGTTTGTCATAGGGCTGTAACGCAAAATAATAATTTGAAAATATTATTTTTTAAAATCAGAATAATACCCAAAGGGCGATGGAGAGAGCTATGCTCGGAGTTACCCCGCGGGATCGAACCAGAAACGAGCAGATCCGCAGGAGGACGAAAGTCACTGCCATAGCACTCAGAATTGCTAAACTTAAGTGGCAGTGGGCGGGGCACATCGCTCGTAGAACTGACGGCCGTTGGGGCAGAAAGGTTCTCGAATGGCGACCACGTACCGGAAGACGTGGAGTGGGTAGGCCCCCTACAAGATGGACCGATGACCTGGTGAAGGTCGCGGGTAGAATTTGGATGCGTACAGCACAAAGCCGGTCGTTGTGGCGGTCTTTAGGGGAGGCCTTTGTCCTGCAGTGGACGTCTTTCGGATGAAGAAGAAATCAGAATAAGTTATTTCGAGAAAATTAGACACATGCAAGTCCTTACAACTTTGATTGATTGATTGATCCGACCGATTTCGGCCATGGCGACCACTTTGACTCCTAGTCGGAGTAATGCCGCTGATGCGCTCGATGATGGCTTATGTAGTCTATCTTCGCGGCGAAACTCCGTGCACACTGAGGGCACGTCCTTACAACTAAATATAAGATAAAAGAAACATGAGAAGCTAGAAGTACTGGTGACATTCACACTAAGCAAAGCCTGTCTCGTGGAGGCGTAGGTGTATCATTATAATGTGGTTCATGATAAAATAATTACCGCGATCAATGTTGAAATACTTAGAATAATTTTTTTATGTCTAGCTTATTTAGTTATGAAATTATTCAAAAGCCATTTTTTGTGTTAATAAAGCCTTATGTAACATAAATTAAATAACCATACTGCGTGTAAATAAATACCCTTAAGGCCCAGTTTCCCTGAAGACGTCATAAATGTCAGTACACCACATTCCGACTAGGTATTTTTGTGTTACTGTAATTGTGGATTAGATTAGCACAGGACCGGAATGAATGACGTGAAAGAGGACAGGTCAACAGTGGGGGGATACAGGCTGATTGATGATGTGATGAGACAAGCTTATTGTCCTTTATCATGCACATAGTTTACAACTGTTTATTGTATTTGACAAATTAAAAACAAAGGACAATATTGTCTAATGTATGGCGCTCCGTACCAAACCTTAAGTCATTGCGTCAAATTTTTTATATTTCTAAGTATTTTTGAGATCTACTTCTGTCATTTGTAGTTATTATCGATCAAATATATACAATGCGAAAGTGGAAGGATGAAGGTACCGGGGAAGACCTAGACTATCTTACCATGACCAAATAGATCGAGTCTTATCTGAAGGTTAAATCAGGAGTCTCCGTAACCGGCGAGCGTGTATGAGACGTACTATGAGAGTGGAGGAAGCCAGAGAGGTATTTAAGGAAAGAACCTGTTGGAACTCTGTACTCTCTGCCTACACTGCAAGAGATCTGGCGTAATGATATAGATAGATCGATCAAATATTTTGAGTTTAGATTGAAAAATACAAATTCTTCATCTAAGTGAACTTTTTTCGCTATATCATAATGTGTTTCTCTTGCTCTGAGGACACATCTATGTCTGATGTGTAATGAGCAGATTACGTAAGTTTTGAGATCTTTTTTCAATTTGCCTCGCAAACGAAACAATATCGCGATCTAATTCGACCCCAGCGCCATATCGCGGTCAGAGTTAAGTTAGCCAGTATAGTCAGAGCTTCTACGAAGCTGCAGGAACAGTAAACTGGTTCTGTGGCATTTTTTTTTTGTTTTAAAAACGTCGCCCCACGGTCCTCGGTAAAATCATGAAACTGTCCCTTATACAAGGTGTTACATAATAAACGCAAGACCTCAGACACCCCAATTAAAGAATTGCTTCATAAATTTAAAACGAAAACCAAATTTTCAAATTTAAAGGTTTTTACCCCTTTTTTAAGCACTTTATACCCCTAATTAACAATTAAACTTGTATGTGTATGTGTGCATTTTGAGAAATACGGGTTAGGAATGCATGTGTGATCTCCTTATTGCTATGAATCAAGAATAAATTTAGTTTTTTATAGCGCACTGAAGGAGTAAAAGCATTTTTTGCAAATATTAAAAAAAAATTACACACACCGTCACGCCTATATTCCCCAAAGGGGGTGGCAGAGATGTACTGAGTACACCCACGTTTCGCCGACGATGTTAGGTCCCATGTAATAGGGGGCGAGCCTATTGCCATATACCGGGCACAATTCCAGACTCCGGACTCATACTGGGAATTTTTCGTTAGAAAAACTACATTTGTCTGACCTAGGATTTGAACCCAGGACCTCGTGATCACAAAGCGATGCGCTTTGCCACCAGACCAACGAGGCAGTCAAAAAAAATTAAGATACATTAAAAATAGTTGGAATCAATTCAGTTATCGATTTATAACAAACTACTCTCAGGTCTTGCGTTTATTATGTTACAGCTTGTATGAGCCACAGACGGTCACCGGTCTCGGACCGTCTCAGCCGTACGTTGCCTAACTTTTATGACCGCTAAGAACACCGCGTGCCTACGAGCGCTTTGAAAAAGGTTTTCGAAAAGGATTTTATTAAAATAAATATATTTAGAATCTATGTAGCAACCCTGACGTTGGACACGGCAGGGGCTACCAATATTTATAGTTTTCTGCCTACCCTCAATTAAAGTTGTATTAAAATACGACTATTGTAACAAAACATTGTTACGAATTTTTTTTGTTTGTACCCCTTTGTTAAGGGTTGATTTGAGTTATTTAATTGCTTTCTGTATACTAAGTGTGTTTCAATCGTAAATTACAATCACGACTGTTATTACAGGAGGGCTTGGCAGAGACGTTTTGGACACTCGAGTCGAATTAAAATTAAAAATCAGTTTCATTAAAAATCCGTCACACCTTTATTCTAGTGGGGGTGGCAGATGAGTACTATGTATAGGTACGTCCACACTTATTTTTATTTATAAATGATGAAACCAGTCCAGTACAAACTAGATTTTTTTTACACTATATACATAATATGTACATTTGCCACCGGATCGGAACGCGGCCTCTATTGCTAAGGTCCACCAAGACACTTAACGGGCTAATCTTTTAACTTAAATGGTTTGTTCGCTTGTAGCTCTGCAAGACCGTAGAATTCTTAGCCATCGCCAAGGTCAGGCAGCGTTCAGCACAGTCATTGATGGATGGGTGACAGTTTTTACCAATCCCATTTACGAGCGTCTCCGCGCTTCAACATGTTAGGCTCGGTTGCCACTTAATATGGTAGTCGTTTATACAAGTTGGAAGCCCTATAGGCGGCTTGATAAGTTCCAAAAGCAGCCTTAACCAATGTAGTATGACCTATTTTCTCTCTTTTCTATTTGTAACACACATGACAAAACAGGTATACAATGCGAAAGGAATAGGAAGGATGTAGCTGCCGGGGAATACCTAGAATATCTTACCATGACCAAATAGACCGAGTCTTATCTGAAGGACAAGTCAAGAATCTCCGTAACCGGCGAGCGTGTATGAGGCGAACTATGAGAGTGGAGGAAGCCAGAGAGGTATGTGAGGAAAGAACCTGTTGGAACTCTGTACTGGGTCCCATGGTTTATTGGTAAAATAAGCAGATCATGCGTTGTTATGGCACATAGATTACGTTCTGGTCACTTTCCACCTAGAAAGTTTGGATGTCTGATGAAAACAGTCGAATCCCCTGATTGCGAAGTATGTGGTAAAATTGAAGATGCCCAACACTTGCTGATGGAATGTGAAAAGAACCAGAGGGAAAGAGAAGTAGTGATGCAGAAACTACAAGTTAGTAAATACGACGTAGGAGCTTTTATAATGGTTTTGTCTAAGCCTATCCGATGCAGCAAAATATCTTTATGATATGGTACGATACGCAGCATTACCTCTTGCTCCGTCACAATAACTTCAGTTGATTGTGTAAGTGTTATATATATTAGATTAGGGTATGATGGGGCTGACATACCTTGTAGGGTAAAAGCCTCTAAATAAATAAAATAAAAAAAGAAACTCTACTCTTTGCCTACCCCGCATTGATCTGGCTTGATGATATAGATAGATAGATAGATTATATTTGTAATACGCCTTTGACTAGCAGTGGGGTAGTATAGAAAAATTTATTAAGGGCTTATGATGTTTACCATTTTATCCGACCCAAAGGGTCTTTGTTTTATCAAAATTATCTGTTGACACAGCTTTTTAACCGGAAAACACACCCTTATTCGTAATAACCAAACGCGCCACGTTACGATAATTTAGTGAAATGATTATGTAATGTTAACCTACAAAGTTTATCAGGCGCGTCTCTTTCATCACATCAATCACCTCATGCATCTTATCTTCCATACCAACTCTTACATTCCAAGTGCCTATTCGGCACTCTGCACCCCACGACTCGCCAGTTCGGGCCCGGCGTGATGGGTGGCGGCCCGCATCGCCGCTATATTCGTACCGACGGGGGCGGGCCGGTACGCGTCGCCTCGGGGGGACGCCCTAGCCCGCACTGCGGTACGTCTTCGGTCCAAGATTGCAGCCATAATGACTGGCAGGGGTCGCGACGAGCACGCTCTTGGACAGACCCCCCGTAACCGGCGAGCGTGTATGAGACGAACTATGAGAGTCGAGGAAGCCAGAGAGGTATGTAAGGAAAGAACCTGTTGGAACTCTGTACTCTCTGCCTACCCCGTAAGGGATCTGGCGTGAGGTTCTAGATAGATAGATAGATAGACAAAGTTTATCGTAAGTAAGGCAAATACCTCAGACAATTAGACAGTTGCTTCACAAATTCAAAACGAATATCAAATATCCAAATTTAAAGTTTTTTAGACTGCCTCGTTGGTCTACTGGCAAATCACATCGCTTTGTGATTACGAGATCCTGGGTACAAGTCCTAGGTCAGACAAATGTAGTTTTTCGAATGTACGATTTCTTTCTTCGTCGATTTTTAACGACGGAATTCCCAATATGAGTCCGGAGTCTGGAATTGTGCCCGGTATATTGCAATAGGATCGCCGGCTATTACATGGAACCTAACAACGTTGGCGAAAAGTGGGTGTACACAGTACACCTCTGCCCCCTCGCTTGGGAAATATAGGCGTGATGGCATTTATTTTATTTTATTTTATATAAAGTTTTTTACCCTTTTTTATATCCCAATTATCAATGAAACTTATATGTGAATGTGTGCGTATTGAGAAATATATTTTAGTTACGCATTTGAAATCTCCGTATTGCTTTGAATAAAAAATAAATTTTGTTTGTTGTAGCGCACTGAAGGAGTAACAATATATATGATATAATATTTGCAAATTAAAAAAAAACAAGATTCATTAAAATTGTTGGAATCAATTCAGTAACCAATTTAAAGTTTGGTCAAATAGACGACTGAGCGCGACGGGAGCGCGATAGAAGCGCTCGGGTACGTTCGATCGTGGCTGCGCTGTGTGGCGTTTCCCTTACATTTCAGTACAATACAACTCCTCAAGCCGCGCCACCGTCGCGCCGAGCGGGGCTGCGCTGTGTGGCGTCTCCCGTACATTTGAGTACATTACAACTCCCCAAGCCGCGCCACCGTCACGCCGAGCGGGGCTGCGCTGTGTGGCGTCTTCCATACATTTCAGTACATTACAACTCCCCAAGCCGCGCCACCGTCGCGCCGAGCGGGGCTGCGCTGTGTGGCGTCTCCCGTACATTTGAGTACATTACAACTCCCCAAGCCGCGCCACCGTCACGCCGAGCGGGGCTGCGCTGTGTGGCGTCTTCCGTACATTTCAGTACATTACAACTTCCAAAGCCGCGCTACCTTCGCGCTGCCATCGCGCTGTATCGGCTATGTGGCTAAACCTTCAAAACCAACTACTTTCAGGTCTTGTGTTGATTATGTGACACCTTGTATATTCAACCGTAGGTACTATTGATTTGATTTAAAAAAAAAAGAAGTGTGGGGCTACCACACTAGGATTCATTCCTGTATCGTGGGTGCGTACAAACATGACATACACAAATACCCAGACCGAATCCCAAGCCATCCGTTAATCGTCGTCATTAAATTATCATTTCACAAAGACATCATAACGTGCCGTGTTATGAGTTTATAGCGACTCGCGAATAGCTTCAGTTTGTTTAGGTACTAATTATACCCGGGTTTTAAGTATTAAATTAATTTTAAGAAGGTAATCACAGGGTTCATAGTGATGGGACAGTGTTTATTGTTAGGTGTCGAAATTATTTTTTTCGAGATTCGTCATATCTCGAAAAGTAATTAATTATATTACAAAATTTCAGTACCTTGTTGTGGTGAATAATGCGCGTAGTGATCTGGAGGTCCTGGGTTCAAATCCTAATTCAGACAAATTTCCATTTACATGGGACCTAACATTGTTGGCGAAAAGTGGGAGTACATTGTACGGTTCTGCCACCCTCGCTTGGGGAAAGGCGTGACGGTATATTAGATAGTATTAATTGTTATGCATCGATATTACCACGCTTTTATTAGCTTGTGTTTTACTTACATTTTTGTTATTATCATGAGGTCTAGGTTGGAATCCTTGGTCAGATAAAGTTGTTTTTCTATAGAAAAATTCTCTGTAGAAGTCCGAAATCTGAAATTGTCCAATAGCCCGGTCTAATAGGCTTGCTCCCAATTAAATTAGAACCTAACTTAGTCAATGTGGGAGTATACAGTACACTTCTGCCGATCCCGCTTGGGGAATACACTATAATTATAATAAATAAATCAAGAGTCTCCGTAACCAGCGTATATGAGACGAACTATGAGAATGGAGGAAGCTAAAGAGGTGTGTAATGAAAAAGCCTGTTAGAGATCTGTACTCTCTGCTCCCCCGCAGGGGATCTGTTGTGATGATATAGATACACCGTCACGCCTATATTCCCCAAGCGGGGTGGCAGAGGTGCACACCCACGTTTCGCCGACGATGTTAGGTCCTATGTAATAGGGAGCGAGCCGGACTCCGGACTCGTACTGGAAAGTTTTCGTTAGAAAAACTACACTTGTCCCACCTAGGATTTGAACCCAGGACCTCGTGATCATAAAGCGATGCGCTTTGCCACTAGACCAACGAGGCAGACTAATGAGATACATAGAATAATAAATCCGCCTATACTGTCCCATGGCTGAACCAAGTTTTCATTACAAATCGAGGTGAAGGAAATTAGGTTGCTGAATAGAGGCGACATTTTTATTTTCGTACTTGATACAACATAAGTATCTACTTAGCTCCTTTGTTTTCATCTAAGCTGAGTATACAACATTTGATGGAGGACCACCAAAAAGGAACAATTAATAACAACAACTGAAATAATGTGATCAATTAGGATTTCCGAAGAAAGACCGCCATGATGGATCGGTGACGCCCCTACCATCTGTTACTGTCTTCGCGAATTTTCAGTGAGAAATATCTCGAATGATTAACGATTGTTTTTTGGTCGAGTTTTATCCTTCGGGATGATTCTACTAACAAAATCCGCATAAACTAAATCTTGACAGTCGCTCATCAACGGCATTTAGCTGTTTGAATTTTAGTAGAATACAAATTTTAGCTAATAATTTTATTTTCAAAATACTTTTTAGGGACTAGCTTTTATGCAGCCAGATAAAGGTGGTAAAATTAAATGTGTTTATAAGATTTCATGTATATGCCTAATCTTTCAGGAGTTCCCTCGTCGGGAGCCCGCCCTTAGTACAGTAGCCATGTCGTGGAGGAACTTGGAACAAGCTATCAAAATTAAATGCGTATACAAAATTTCCTGTCTCTCATGCTGACCGCTGAGGAGTTCCCTCATCGGGAGTGTGTAGCGGCCAGATAAAGGTCCAATTTAAAACGACTAATCTTTATTAAATGTGTATACAAAATTTCGTATCTATGCTGTTAACCTTTGAGGAATTCCTTCGTCTGGAGCCAATCCTGGGTGTACAATCAGGTCATACTTACCATAAAAATGCATTGTTATCGGAACTGAACCAATATGTCAAATTGAAGTGGTTCTAATATAGCTTGCAAGATTTGACCTTTTTTTCCTATACAAAATCCTGCATAGGACTTTCGTGAGCCTCGAGGGAAGCTCGAGGGGCGTGTCGGATTCCTACCGAGTAAAAACCCCAGGGTGGCCGACATTAGCACTTTGAAGGGGCTCCGGGATCTCCTTATGGAACGCACCGGTGCCGCTCTAGTGCCGCGTTCCGAAGAGCCCGCCATCGGGGGGAGACTTAATAACACGCTCCCCCCGTACCGACGCACGCAGTACTTACGGCGAAATGGGCTGCAAGAATTGTCCTTATCCAAAAAACTAACCAACATTGCAAGCTAATTAAAAGCTTGTAATAAAAAATTTTGTAGGTTAAAAAAAAATTGAAAGTAGTAGCCGTGAAGTTTTAGTTTTCCCATATTTTGTTAGTGAGATTAATCCCTTGATAAGGGTTTCATAAAGAAATAAAATATGGATATAATATAACCCACAGATGTGGATAGTAATAGTTATTATACTCAGCATATTTAGTATATTAAGGAAATAAGACTGACACCTGATAGAAATGTCGACACTACTGTTGCTGGCGTCTACTACATCTACTGCTCTGTGTTGAGACGGTGTACATACTGACACTAATCTATAGACTCGAGTGTCTAGTGCCGTGTATATGGTTTCATCGATACATTTTCAAATAACATAATATTAAGTAACTGTTTTATATTTGAAAAGACATCGATTTATATTTGATCGGTGACATTTTCTGACGTCCAAGTTTCATCGATGTATTTTCTTCAAACGCAACATCTAGTCATTTTTATTATTAGTCATATTCTAAAGCTATATTCACGCATAATACGAGTAATATTCAAAACAACCCACGGGCAACATGAGTAATATTAAATCACTACACTAAGCAAATTAAAGTCTAGCGAAAACTCGAATACTATCTTGCAGTTATTATTTTATCTAAGATTTTCTCGGTTCAGTAGTACGGGCCCCGATCACTCATAGTATTTGCTTCACGGGGAAACATTAATACGGGAATTAGAGGAGCCAATGATAAATAATAACCTTTGTGTCTTGACAGAGGATATGATCGAATGATATAGATCTTTTAATCTACGTAGACGCGTTCCGCTCTTACTCTTAATCACTTAGAGAGGTCGTAGCACGAATGGAAACACGTTAGCGTAACGTTATCGCCAAAGCATGCTGCCATGTTCATCTGTGTTTTTTATGGGAGTATTTTAATTGGCGAATATATGGGCTGAGTTGTCTCAAGTCCGCTTCTTCTCGATGGGATCTTTTGTGCTGCACTTTGCCGTAATGCTCTAACGTGCCGGCTAATCTAAATACTCCATGTAACAGATTGTCGATACCGCCAGGGGAGAAACGCTTGTATTCTTTCGGAGATGGATAGGCCACCCTGTAGATTCATTCGCCGCGCCGCCAATGCGTCGCATTTGCAGAGGACATGCTTCATAGTTTCAGTTTCTGTGCCGCAGCTTCTGCATACCTCGTCACTGGATAGGTTCATCTTATAAAGATGTTCTTTTATACCACAGTGGCCTGTATACGCTCCAATACTATGTCTTATCCTGCCACTCTCCCTCGGGGGCTTATGCAACGCGTCGCGCTAATCCTCGTACTGCGTTCTAGACATGTATGGAAAGAAAGAAAGAAAGAAAAGTATATTTATTAGTTCAGCTAACAGCAGTACACTACAGATTATAAGATATAACAATAACACAAAAATAAATACAAAATTACAAATAGATACATACTACGTAGCCGCACTAATGGGGTAACACTCAGCGTAAATCTGTGTTGCAGCGTGAACCACAACACAGCACTGATTTGCAGTGTTACCCCCAAGTGACGTGCGCCGCGTATGAAGTCTAGTTTCTCCACAAGCTAATTGCACAGCAATAAGTGCTAAAGTTAAAAAACAAGAACTTCTTTTTTCGCACGAGGCAGTCGAGACAAAGTCAGCACAAACTTGGAGTCAACGGACCTTCAGCGCCATCTATTGATAGGTAGTCGCAAATGTATAGCGATGTAAAGGTCGAATTCCTTAAAGTTTTATCGGACTAAGCTCGCCACAATTCATACCACTGTCACTCCTTTTAGCCTAGACCCACTGTGGTCTCCATAGATGACACCAAAATTTGAGCCTCCGAGTGTCCTGGGGAGCACTAAACTGTCTTGAAACCCGCTGCATCGTTTTTTAAAACAAAAGAATTATTCGTATTCACCGACGTCGTAGAAGTAGTACTTTTAGTAGTGTAAAGTTCTTATAGTGTTAGGGATTACTTTTTGAAAACGTAGCCCCACCTTAGATATAATTCTTGTGGGTGCGTTTACAGACATGAAATTCACAAACACCGAAACAAATATTTGTGGGTCTGACAAAGATCTTTCCTGTGCGGGAATCGAGCCCGCGACTTCTCGATCGTCATCGATCGATCGTCAATTCTCAAGTTCTATCGATAACTTAACCGTGTAACACTAGAACTGCACTAGCAGAACATTACACATTTTTTGTTTAAGCGATTATCGAAAGGGCGCATCTTAAAAAAATGGTTCTATGTTACCTCCAAAATCTTTGGAAAGTGACCTAAATAGAAATATTTTATTTCAAGAATTCCAATATTAAGTTTCCTATCCGTTCGTTTTTAAAGTAAGTGATAATTTAAAAACGTCAAATCCAACACGAGGCGATAAAAACACCATTAATCCTTACTTTAAGCGCTTTAGGGGTCTGTACACTGATTAAAAATAGAAAGTTAATGGTTTTAAATGTATGACCTCTTTTTGTGGGCTTAGTGACCTGAGTTGTTATTGAGATAAAATAATAAGTGCTTCCATGGTCTAGTGGCGGAGCATGGTGTGAACGAAGTCTTAGGTTTAAATCGTAGGAAGGATAATTTTATTGGCATTTTCCTTATTCCAATAGATTCTCAATAGCATACCGTACTTACTCTGGAATTATGCCATGTATTATGCCAATAGGCGTGTCCATTATTACAAACCCCGAAAGTAATCTAGCGTGACGGTAAAAATAGATTATTTCATAGGGTACTAATGTCGCCATCCCCGCTTGGGAAATATAGGCGTGACATAACAAAAAACCAGTAATATCTATGGTTGTAACAAGTGCAATCTTGGGTTGGTACTATATATTTAAGTGACTTCTTTCTTAGTAACAGCGAAGTTAAACATGATAAGCAAATATCAAATACAAGAGACTAACACATTAAAAACTATGCAAGATAAGTTTTCGAAAGATATGTAAATATCAAATTATCAAACTATGGCAACATGCTTATTACGTTTTTGCGTGTACCTATTAGGTATGCAACCTTATCGGTAAGATAGCTTGCCACCTTTTATCTATCACGGTCTGTCTTTGATCTGTCACTTTTAAGTAAATTGAGTGTACGAGAGCTACGCTTGTTTAAATATATAATATTGGCGACGGATTGGATTGGATTTTTACTCCCACATCACAATATACTCTCATGGGCGACATCCAAGAGTAAATTTCTCCAATGGCAAGTACTAAATATACTCTAACATAAAATAGGTACAGAACCCATACATTCATATCTGAAACAAATTCGCTCTTGACTATAATTCCGAATCAATATGGCGTAAATGTCAAAGTAATCGACTTACACAAAGTTTGGTTTGGACTTAATTCTGTGCCCCTATTCGCTAAGATCGCGAAGCGCTTTAATTTGATAGGGAGATCGCCTTCCACCGGCGCTTTCAAAGTCCAAAAGCTCCTCTAGGCATTTTTAACATGGCGTGACATTTCTGCTTGTTGCCTGGAAGGAAAGTATTTGGCCTAAGTACACATACTCGTGGACATACGCAATCTCCACATTATTAGCCATAAGGTAGATACATTTTAGTAGGTACGCCGCACACGCACGCACACATTGACAGCTTATGAACAAATTTTCAAAAATCGAACACTGCTTTTGTGTGTGTGTGTGTGAATGATCTACGCTGTTGGCCGCGGGGCCTTTACAGCTTCACCGGACAAGAGGGCGAGCGTGCAACCACTACGCTCGAGTCAGAAAGGCAAGGGGGCAACTAGCTCAAGGGCGCCTCAAGGAGGAACGGCCTCGGCCTGGGCAGTCGCTATGGGGGAGGGCGTATACTAGGTGTCTCGACGTGGTGCTCTGCACCGGCCGGCGGGCAAGGGATTCTTCTGAAGGGGGTGTCTGATCCTGTGTGCGGTATCTGTATCCGAAAGAAGGGATGTAAGGGCATCGGAAGGGTCGGTGAGAACATGCCGCGGACGGCGGTAGCGGCTGACAGGAGGGGCTAGGTACAAACCTAACCAAACGACGGCGGCCAATTAGCGGATTTCTATGATTGGACGCGTTCGCGAAATATCGGGATGTCGCCTTTTTAATGAAGGCGCAAATAGGTTCGAGACCGAGATCGGAATGGGGATCAAACACTGGCATTACACACACATAGTGCGTAACTGGGGCCGGTTTTATGCGCCATTTTGGTTAGCAATGCTCTCTGTAGACAATTCTTACGTCCGTATCTATAGACAGTTAATTACTTAGTCTTAAGAATTTACTTAGCCGATTAATGTAATGTGTTTGAAATTGTATTCATAACTAGTTTCTGCTCGCGACTTTGCCCGCGCTAAGTTTAGACAGGAACCTAATATGTTTCTGGGATAAAAAGTATTCCATGTGTTAATCCAAATAATGGACTACCTGTGTGCCTAGTTTTATCCAAATCCGTTCAGCCCTTTTTGCGTGATTGTGTAACAAGCATACAAACTTTCACATTTATAATATTCTATCTATCTATCTATATCTTCACGCCAGATCCCTTGCGGGGTAGGCAGAGAGTACAGAGTTCCAACAGGTTCCCTCCTTACATACCATTCCTTTATAATATTAGTAGCATGAAAACAAAAACATCCCCGATAACCCCGCAGTCATTCAGTTGCGCCCCATTTTTTTGTTTGACATATCTTCTCTACATAACATCGTGAGGAAACCTGCATGCCTAAGTTTCTCGAAGGTGTGTGAAGTTCGCCAACCCGCACTGGGCCAGCGTGGTGGACTATGGCTTAAACCCTCACAGTTTGATAGGAGGCCCGTGCCCAATGGTGGGACAGTTACTTCTCTCTTATTATTGTATCTTCTCTAGTACAGTGCGACAAGTATCTTTTGGATCGTGGATGATATTGGGGGGTTGGTGTGAAATTAGTGTTACCATTTAGAAAAAAAACCCTATTTCCAAGGAGATATTTTAAAAGGTGGGACCGCACGGTTACTATACTATATTTATATATTTGACGGACGACTTAGCGCAGAGGTTAAGAGCTTAAGCCGCTCTGCCCACTGCGTCAAATAGTCGCGGGTTCGAGTCCCGCACGGTACAAATCTTTCTGGGATCCACAACTATTTGTTCCGGTCTGGGTATTTGTGTATGTGAATTTTCATGTTTGTAAACGCACCCACGACACAGGAATAAATCCTAGTGTGGGGCTGCGTTTTAAAAAAAAATAGAATATATATCATCACGCCAGATCCCTTGCGGGGAAGGCAGAGAGTACAGAGTTAATAACTACGGTAACTGATTAAAAAAAGGAACGTCAATTTCATAGCAAATAGCAACTCTGGGACTGTCATAAAGTGACATTTCACTTGATGACAGCGTTAGTTCTTATTTGAGCCACAAGCCAGAAGATCCTTGTCGCTCGCAGTACATAATAACTCAGTTTGTGGGGCGACGATTTTAGAAACATTAAAAATCACGGAGTTTTTGTAACGCGCTGCGTTTGGTTATAGCGAATAGGTGTCTTGTCGGAGTTGTGACGCTCCGATATTCCGAAGTTGTTCCGAATATTTCGAACTTTTTAATGACACCCGGCTGATAAACTTGCTCCATATTTATCAGGAGAAGTACTATATTATTTTTCAGATGTTTTATTTAAATCGATTATTAAGAGAAAATTAATCACAATCTATCTATATCATCACGCCAGTTCCCTTGCGGGGTACGCAGAGAGTACAGAGTTCCAACAGGTTCTTTCTTTATTCCTTAAGAGAAAATATATAACTTAAATCCAAGACAAAGACGCGGGCAGTAACTAGCTGCCTATGACTTCGTCTGCCATGACTTAAGGCTGAAACCTCACCTTTTTTCCGGGATAAAAAGTATCCTGTGGTAATCCCAGTAATGAACTATATGTGCGCCAAATTTCATCCAAATCCGTTAGGCCATTTTTGCGTGATTGAGTAACAAACATCCAAACATCTAGACATCCAGACTTCCAAACATTCAGACATCCAACCATCGAAACATTCAAACTTTCACATTTATAATGTTAGTAGGAAGAACATATGTACGACAGCCTCGTTGGTCTGGTGTCAAAGCGCATCGCTTTGTGATCACGTGGTCCTGGGTTCAAATCCTAGATCGGTCAAATGTAGTTTTTCTAACAAAAAATTCCCAGTATGAATTCGGAGACTGGAATTGTGCCCTGTATATGGTAATAGGCTCGCCTCCTATTACATGGGACCTAACATCGTCGGCGAAACGTGGGTGTACTCAGTACACCTTGCCACCCCCTCTGGGGAATATAGGCGTGACGGTGTGTTTCTTTAGAACATATGTACACTAGTTGGCGGGGGTAGCAGAGGTGTACTATATATCCACATTTTGCTGACAGTGAGCTCCAAATGTCGCAGGGGATGAGGCTATATCCGGTCACACTGCCAAGGAACATAAACGGTTTCCTTCTAATGTACTTAATTCAATTAAAATACGAGCCGGGAACTAAACCTTGGACCTTAAGAGTACCCCGAGGAGGAGGGCGGCTTGGCTTGGGACGTTGCCGTGAGCACCGCGTCGGTGCGGGGGGAGGTCGCCCCCCGATGGCGGGCTCTTTAGAGCGTGGCACAATAAGGACACTGGTCTGTTCCATACGAAGATCCCGGAGCTCCTCCAAAGTGCTGTTGTCGGCCACCCTGGGGTTTTGAGGTTTTTAGTTGGTAGGAATCCGGATCGCCCCGCGAGCTTCTCTCGAGGCTCGCTGAAGTCCTAAACATGATTTTCCCCAGGTTAAAAAAGACCGAAGACTGAAGGATTTAAGCGTTTATGTTACGAAGCACACTGTTTCAAACATTTCTGACCCCCCCTAGGATAAAGTTACATGTAATACGCGTAATTAACCCATAGTTAATCTTTGACCTCATTTAAAACCACTGACCTCATTTTGAATGGACCTAAACTAACCCTATAGAGAGACCTAAGCTCGGCGTTTCTCTACGCGATCGAATCAGGAATGAGGAGATTCGTAGAAGAACCAAGGTCACCAACATATCCCTTAAGATTAGCAAGCTGAAGTGGCAATGGGCGGGCCACATAGCGCGTAGATCGGACGGGCGTTGGGGCAGAAAGATTCTAGAGTGGAGACCACGTATTGGCAAGCGCAGCGTGGGACGACCGCCTGCCAGATGGACCGACGATCTTGTGAAAATCGCAGGAAGTCGTTGGATGCAGGTGGCATCGGACCGGTTACGCTGGAAAGCGATTGGGGAGGCCTATGTTCAGCAGTGGACAAGTATAGGCTGAGATGATGAAACTAACGCAAACGTAATACAACTAGTAACAAAAGTCACTACTAGTAAAAACCGATTTGAATATTATGTTACAACTGGCTTGAGATCAAGATATCCTTGGTCCGACTCCTAGGTCAAAGAAAGTCATTTAGGGAGTTCTATCGAAATAGTCAAATTTGAAATTGTGGATAAACATTTTATCTCCAGAATCGAGGCTGACCTCTCTGAAGAGGGCCAAGTGCGAATTGATGGAGGAGTGTGTGTGACCTCCTGTTGGAAGTCACCAAAATGCTTGTAAAGCATCAATTGGATCACCCGCTACCACATTAAGAGAACGGGACCAAGGGCTTAACGAAATATTATCGGTCACCCACCTATGGCTGGAGCCGGACCCTGGTCAACTTGGTAACCCTATAGAGAGACCTATGCTCGGCGTTTCTATACGCGATCGAATCAGGAATGAGGAGATTCGTAGAAGAACCAAGGTCACCGACATAGCCCTTAAGATTAGCAAGCTGAAGCGGCAATGGGCGGGCCACATAGCGCGTAGATCGGACGGGCGTTGGGGCAGAAAGATTCTAGAGTGGAGACCACGTATTGGCAAGCGCGGCGTGGGACGACCGCCTGCCAGATGGACCGACGATCTTGTGAAAAAAACCACGGGCTACGAGCGTCGTAGAAGAAGAAGGAATCGTTATTATCATTGGAAACGTCCACTGCAGAACCAATAAATAAAAAAATAATCTCCCTAACAATGTGTCACGGTTTCTTTCTTACAAAAATCACCACAACCACCGGATTTGTACTACCGACCTTTACAAGACATCGGTCAGGTCTCCAGGTCCTCTTACAGGTTTTTTTATCTACTTCACATAGGTTTTTTGTGAGAAACTGGGACTTCCTGGTTAAGCCAGCGTGTGTGTGAATGACCAACGCAGTTGGCTGCGGGGCCTTTACAGCTTCACCGGAAAAGGGGGAGCGTGCAACCACTACGCTCGACCCAGAAGGGCAAGGGGGCAACTAGCTCAAGGGCGCCTCAAGGAGGAACGGCCTCGGCTTGGGCAGTCGCTATGGGGGAGGGCGTAAATTAGGTGTCTCACCGTGGTCTGATCCTGTCTGCGGTATCTGTATCCGAAAGAAGGGATGTAAAGGTATTGGGAGGATTGGTGAGAAGATCCAGCCAGAGGTTGAGCCAGCTTAAATATGGGCTGTAACCCAGTACAGGCTACTAGGCTCTACCACACGGGAGAACACGATTAATATCGCTTCCGCTATCCCGGTAATCCCCCTTATTCCAGCCGCGTTCGGCCGCAGCTAATCGTTCCAAATTCAGATGTAATAAGCGGTTATCCCGGAATCATTTGTGGCCTTCAAGGGCTGCCGCGAGAGGGAAATTTATGTCAAACTCAATTTATTTTGTATAAAAAATATGTAAATTTGACCATTTGTTGACTCCTACAAATTGTCATATTTACATATTTTTTTTAACTTACTTATCTACCATGGGATCGGAACACGGCCTCCACCGAGAAAATCCGGCGAGAAACTCAGCAGGCTTGTCTTTTTTGTCTAATTCTCTGTTCATTATATTTTCATAATTTTTTGTACATACATTTTATAATACACAAAATTAAGTATGCGCTCCAGCTCCAGTGTGATGCCTTACGACTGAGATATAAGTTAATTTAGTAGAGACGTTGGTTTAGTGGCAAAGCGCATCGCTTGTGTTCAAATTCTAGGTCAGACAAATGTAGTTTTACTAACGAAAACTTCCCAGTATGAGTCCGGAGTCTGGAATTATGCCTGGTGTATGGCAAATGGCTCGCCTCCTGTTATATGGGATCTAAATCAGAGGCGAAAAGTGGGTGTACCCAGTGAACCTCTGCCACCCCTGCTTGGGGAATATAGGCGTGACGGTGTATTATTGTTATTAGATGTTTAATTTTTATAATAATTTTCTATTAAAAAACCTAAAACATGTGTAATAAAACTTCTTTCTACCATTTCCTAAAACAATTTTTCCAACTATTTTAATGGCAACCCTATCAATGTTACATTCCTTCACCATAATTACTTTAAGCGTACCATTTTAAATTGTGCTCTGACGCTATGTGATAAAGTTGATTATACTTTGAGTGTTACATTATGGTGTTGCCTATAGAGGATAGTAGTTATACTGATAATTTATAGTAGTTTATAATGACGGTTGTTATCACAGCAGTTGTTGGGATAATCGCTTCCTATATGGAGTTAAAAAAACGTAATAAATATACTACTAATACGAGTAAAGCTACTTATGGCAAAAGGCGAAGCTGGCTATACATAACGGAGTGCTTGTCCCAACGCTGATATATGACAGTGAAAGAGTAAGGTATGTAAGAAGGAAAATGAAAGCAGGACAAATGCGGTGGAAATGCGAGTTCTGCGGAAGATGTGCGGAGTGAAGCTGACCGACCGCATTCGCAACAGCGTAGTAAGAGAGCGTAGGGTATGCTCCGTTGGTACGGGTATATAGAAAGAATGTCGGAAGAAAGAATGACGAAACAGATATACAATGCGAAAGTGGAAGGATGTAGGTACCGTTTGACTGCGTTTTATCTGAAGGGCAAGTCATGCATCTCCGTAACCAGTCAAAATATGTATAAATTATGTGTATAGCAGTGATAGCCTAGTGATTAGACCGTTGGACTGCTAAGTCAGGGGTTTCGGGTTCAAACCCAGGCACGCACCTCGCTCGTATTTTCGAAAACATGTGCGTATTAAAAATTAACTATCATTTGCTTTAACGAAGGAAAACATCGTGAGTTTCTCAAAGGTGTGTGAAGTTTGCCAACCGGCACTGGGCCAGCGTGGTGGACTATGGCCTAAACCCTCTCAGTTAGAGAGGAGGCCTGTGCCCAACAGTGGGACAGTTTCTTAACAGGGCTTTATATTATTATTATAAATTATGAGAATGATTTCAGTATTTTATTCCTGAAGTTAAATAAGAAATCGTGAAAGTAAGCGTCGCTAGCGAGAAAGCATGCTTTCAAGTTTGTTGATTTATGACCGGTTTCAATATTTAACTCAAAGTTAAATTTGCTTACTGTCAGTAGAAATTTGACAGATTTTCCATATAAAATATGTCAAAGTTCTATCCGTAGTAGTTGCCTACTTCTATCTATCCTTGAATTTTAATTATTGTCCTTAAATATTGAAACCGGCCGGAGGTGAATATGTAGTTTGACAAGGATCTAGCGATTCTAGCGCCACGTCAATCTTTTCATGCTTAGATCTCAGTAAAAATTATATTAAGAAGTATCTATTTATACAAATATTTGACTTGCAACGTTTTTTAGCTAGGTCAAATTTTACTAGCTGAATAAGGACCACCCCGTTTTATGCTACGGAGTTGGAATTTGAATTATTGGTTCAGTTTCGTTGACAATGCATTATATGGTAAGCATGATCCGATTCTACACGATTGGTTCCAGACGACAGAACTCCTCAATGATTAAGCATGAATCATCAGCATGAATACAAAATTTTGTATATATATAATTTTGATTTGCAGCTTGCCGTTAATTTACGACGACTTAGCGTAGTGGTTAAGAGCTCAAGCCGCTCCGCCCACTGTGTCTAATAGTCGCGGGTCCGATTCCCGCACGGGACAAATCTTTGTGCGATCCACAATTATTTGCTCCGGTCTTGGTATTTTTGTATGTGAATTTTCATGTTTGTAAACACACCCACGACACAGGAACAAGTCCTAGTGTGGGGCAAGCCTTTTTTTAAAAAAAAAAAAGAATTTCTTTACCATTGATTTATTTCTAAAGAAAGTTAGTGTTAAATGTTGAAGGATTCACCAAAAATGGTAAGACTGGGCGCATACGCTCGACTAGCGAAGTCTTGTGTTAATTTTCACACACTTGTGTGTGGAGTGACTCTTAGGCGCTCCCTTGTATGTTGCATGTTATTCCGCGTAAGGTACAAGATATAAGCGATTTAAGAAACTAAAAGTAAAATTGCTGGGTGGTTTTATTTCAAGATTGTTTTGTTTATAATACGTCTTTTACATCGACTTTTTGGGAATCCTTCAAAATCAAAATTGAGATAAACACCGTCACGCCTATATTCCCCAAGCGAGGATGGCAGAGGTGTACTGTGCTCACTCACTTTTTGTCGCAGCCAAAATTGAGATAACCTTGGACATAATTTGCTATTGATAATTCGAAAATTGAATTTATCGACGGACGACTTAGCGGTGGTTAAGAGCTTAAGCCGCTCCGCCCACTGTGTCTAATAGTCGCGGCTTCGATTCTCGCACGGGATAAATCTTTGTGTGATATATGATTATTTGTTCCGGTCTGGGTATTTGTGTTTGTGAATTTTCATGTTTGTAAACGCACCCAAGGCACAGGGATAAATCGAAGTGCGGGGCTACGTTTTTTTTAATAATAATTGAAAACGGTAGGGTACGTATAAATACAGGTCGTGCCTTTTACCATTATACCGAATACAATGCCAGACCCTGAAATAACACTGAAAATGTTTCTATCCAAAAATTAGATATTTCTCCGACCTAGGATTTGAACTCAGAACCGTCGTGATCACTACGTGCGTTATTCGTCACTAAATCGAGGCAATTAGGCGTAAATAAATGTAAAATTTTAACTTTAAAAGAGTAACCTCGGAATTTATTTATCTTCTCCACTTCATCGTTTTCAAAAAGTTGGTGCACACATTACAGCTCTGCCACCCCGCTTGGGAAGTATAGGCTCGACGGAGTTTATTTCTTTATTTTATTTTTTCGTATATTTTGTTACGGGGTAGGTTGCTCTATAAGGTTGGCTAAGTTAGCTAAATGGAACTGGCTACACAGCGTATGCTTATGAATGATCTAAGCTGTTGGCTGCGGGGCCTTCACAGCTTCACGGGACAAGAATGATAGCTACACAGTTCCCTCATTTACAAAAGAAAAATGTCAAAGTTGCGTGGTCGTTCCCGCTGTCGCTTCGTCTCTTGACTCACTCCACAGCGCAGTGCGTTCACCTCACAAGCGTTTGTCTGTCGCGCCCACTTCACACCCACTTGTCTCAACTAGCTCGTATTAGCCACTGATACGTAGCTTTTGGTGTCGCCCTCATCAAGCCACGCCACTTGTGGCCTCTGCCTCTCACTCTACACTCTAGACTTTGCAATAGCAAAGTACAATAGTATGTACCTTCTCTATAATATACAGGCTGGGTTTTTGAGATGGGGTAGTAGGGGCAGCTTCCTCAACTCACTTTAATTCAAATCGTTTTTTTCGATATCTGACTTTTCTAGTACTCATACATCACTTAGAATATAGTGAATCTAGGTACAATATAGAAACACAACAATTAAAAAACGAATTACTATTTAAGGAATTGACTTTAAAGGATATTTTTATTAAATATGAAGCCGCTCAGACACAATTATGTGAACGTATGCAGGAGGTTAGCGAGCTAATTGATTTGGTTAGATATAATGCAGAAAGATATGAGTCTCTGACCAACAATATCTCGTGTGCCTGTGCCCCTTCGAAATCTATTCCTGAGACCAGGCATGTAATACCCGTGCAAGAAACTAGTAATTCGATAGTGAGTTATAGAACATTAGTTTTCTCAGACCAAATTGGAGCAGGCTTTGGTGCACTTCTACACAATGAACTTAATCAGATTGCAACCAACTTCTGTTATAATAATTTGCCCTATAAGTTATTGATAGATAGAATTTTCTGACAAAAATAGATAGTACCACTACAGTTGTTTTGTTGTGTGGTAACAGTCTAGGCATCCAAAAAAAGGACATTGTGGATGGTATTAACACCTTATTAAAATTAAACCTAGGAAAATTAATGTTGTATGCCTTTCCTTACTCTGACTACCTGTCAGAAAAACAAAATAAACTTATTCACTACTTGAATAATTATATGTATATGATATCATGTCAACATGATAATGTTTTGTTTTTTGACACTAATAAGTTTGTTAGTGGATTTAAACTGACACAGGAAGGTATGTTTCTTCCCAAGAAATGCAAAATAACAATGGCTACTTTGATAGCATATAATATTAACTCCGTTATAAGTAATATAACGAAAACTAGGGTAAGAGACGAGCCAGTATTATATAGTTATTCTAATAATACTGTGATAAACTGTTTAAACGACCGAGGCTGACAACAGAGGTACATACTAGTATCTCTAGCAAATCACATATTTTAAATAAGGAGGAAGAAAGGCCTGGTACTTTGAAACTTTTCCATCAGAATATACAAGGATTTTCTTCAAAATCATTAGAGATAGAGTTATTTTTGGAAAAAACTAAATATGATGTTGTTTGTATTTGTGAACATTGGTTTAAATCGTATGAATTATTAATAAATTATAACAATTATTCCGTCTTAAGTTACTATACTCGTAAATCCAAGCTTCATGGAGGTACATTAATTTTGGTTAAAAAAAATATCAAGTCGAGAGAACGTAGGGATATAGTTGAGCTTTCAGTTGAACAGTGTGTTGAAATTTCTTGTGTTGAGCTGGATAAGCATATTATTGTGTGTGTATACAGACCCCCAAACAGTCAAAATTTTACTACATTTGAATCTGTAATGGAAGATGTGCTGAATAAAACTTTCATAAGTAACAAGTCTGTTGTAGTTTGTGGTGACTTCAACATAAATATTTTAGAAAAAACATCGTATAGTGACAGACTCTTACGTTTATTCAATTCTTTTAAGTTAATTAATGTTTTCCTCGAACCGACTCGAATAACATTAACTTCTGCTACATGCATTGACAATATTTTTTGTAATTGCGATTATATAGATCAAGCAGTAGTTAGTTATCTACAATCTGATCACACTGGGCAAACAGTCACTTTCACTAATATTACACCATTGAGAAGTGTTAAAGTTAAATCTAGAAATATAACACCTGCAACATTGCATACATTTAATACAGTTTTGAGTAATAAATTAGATATTTACACGAGTAACGCAAACGAACCTCATAAACTGTATGCTGATCTTTTTTCAATTATACAGGTACAATTTACTAGTAGCTTTCCCATTAAAATGAAAAATATCAAACCCAAGTTCACCTTCTGTGATTGGGCCACCGCTGGAATTCGTAGAAGTAGGGAAAAGCTATATGAATTATATGACCTAAAATCCCAAACGAATAGTGAAAGTTTTGCAAGGTATGTTGCAAATTATTCTAAAACGTTTAAAAGAGTATGTAAGGCAGCAAAAGCGCTACATATAAGTAAAATAATTAAATCTGCAGATGACAAAGTTAAGGCCACCTGGAAAATTGTTAATAGTGAAACTGGGAGGTCTAAGCACCGCAGTGTGGACTTTACTCTAGAGACTGCGCGTGGGCTCATTCAGGCAGATAGTGACGTAGCTCAAGAATTCGAATTTTTTTTCACTAATATTCCGGTAGAGACAACAAAGTCCTTAAATTGCTCTTCTTCCCTTGCAATTTCTTTAGTTAAAAGCAACATTACTCTTTGTCCGGTGGAGTTCGGGTTTGAGTACACTAATCCCCGGTCTGTTATCAAAGTATTTAATGATTTAAAAGTAACTGAAGACTTATGGGGAATGTCTGTAAAAGTGTGTAAATCCATTATACATACAATCGCGCCACACTTAGCTGTTATTTTTAATATGTGCGTAGATCAAGGAGTCTTCCCGAATTTAATGAAATTTAGTAAGGTAATACCACTGTTCAAATCCGGCGATAGTAAAGATGCCAACAACTATAGGCCAGTGTCTGTCTTGCCAGTGCTCAGTAAAGTGTTCGAAAAGATAATGCTCATGCAAATGCTAGATCATTTTAACGCAAACAACATCCTGCACGATCAGCAATTTGGTTTTACCAAAGGGCGTTGTACTACTGACGCCGGTGTAACTCTAATAAAGCATATCTTCGATGCCTGGGAGAACTCACAGGACGCCATTGGCATTTTTTGTGATCTTTCCAAAGCATTTGATTGTGTGAAACATGAAACACTGCTGCTTAAATTGGAGCACTATGGTATCCATGGTAAAGCACTTAATCTTTTAAAATCTTACCTAGAGGACAGACAACAGTGTGTTCAAATAAATCAAACTAAATCTCTAGGCTCTTTAGTTAAAATGGGCGTTCCACAGGGATCGATACTGGGTCCGTTCCTATTCTTAGTTTACATAAATGATCTACCTGAAGTAATTAAAAATCGAGCGAAGATAGTGTTATTTGCTGACGATACCTCTTTGATTTTTAAAGTAGGTAGACATGTTAATAACTTTGACGAAGTAAATGACGCTATTCTTCAACTACATAACTGGTTTACATCCAACAATTTAGTGCTCAATAACAAGAAAACTAAATGTATAAGGTTTTCTTTGCCAAATGTAAAAAGTACTGTACATGATATTATACTGAACAATGAGAAACTTGAGTTCATAAATGATACATCTTTTTTAGGGATTACGCTTGACTCCAAGTTACAATGGGGTCCTCATATTGAGAATTTAGGTAAGCGGCTTAGCTCCGCTGCCTATGCCGTAAGGAAGATCAGACAACTAACTGATGTGGACACCGCGAGGATAGTCTATTTTAGCTACTTTCATAGTGTCATGTCTTACGGTATATTATTGTGGGGTAGGGCAGCGGACATTGAGTCTGTTTTTATCTTGCAAAAAAGGGCTATTAGGGCCATCTATAACTTGAGTAGTCGCGACTCTTTAAGAGAACTGTTCAAAGTAGCTAATATCATGACGGTCCCATGTCAATATATCTATGAAAACATTATGTATACTAGAAAAAATTTAGATCTTTTTAATCAGCTAGGTGATAGACATTGCTATAACACACGACATAGAAATAAATTAGACCAACCGCAGTTTCGTCTGTCAAAAATTCACACGTCTTTCATGGGGCACTGTGTTAGATTTTATAACAAAATTCCCATTGACGTCACTAAACTTAGTGAAAATAAGTTCAAAGCTTGTGTAAAACGAACACTTTGTAAGCAAGCTTATTATTCAATAGAAGATTATTTAAAAGATAAAAATGCTTGGATAGATGCTATTCCAGCTTCACTTGAGTCATAACAACCTATTCAACTGTTGTTAGTTAACATTACCTCTCTTCCTTCTATTAATTTAACACAATATGTACTTTTTTTTTGTAAATGAGGGAACCATGTAGCCATTCTCATAAATAGTATTATTCGCTTTTTTAACTTAGACTCACCTGATGACCAACCTACATTGTTCTCCCATACCCCACAACAGAATGTAGATGAAAAAGTTTGTAATTTCTTATTTTAAAAGAGTAACCGTGGAGTTTCTTGCCCTTCTTCTCCACAGGAATGACATTCCGAAGTGGCGGTAGAGTCTTTGTTACTTTTCTGACGATTCATAAATACTGTAATGGTTTACATGAATAAAAAATATTCTGATTCTGATTCTGATTCACTTGGTCCGATAGAAGTTATTGGTCCTTATAAGAAACTGGATCGATTAACCTCAAGATTTTTTTTTGTTAATAGCCCCTTTTCTTGCTGACTGTATTTTTTCCAGAATCAGTATTGGAGGAAAGAGAATGAGGTCTTTAACAAGGAGTGGGACACAGATAGTGGCTTAGTCAAGTGGTTAGGAGCTGAGCCTCTTCATTTACTCGATCTAGTAGTTGCGGGTTTCAGCACTGGAAAAATCTTTGTGAGACCGAGAGAGAATATTTATTTCGGCCTGGGTGTTTGTGTATGTAAATTTCATGTTCATAAAAGTACCTGCGATATGGGAATCATTCCTAATGTGGGGAAGGGTACATTATTTAATAAAAAAAAAGAGAAGCATTGCGATGCTCTAAGTGTGAAATGTGAATGTGAATAGTAGACCTGGACTAAACTGTTTCATGCTCGCATGCATGAGGTAAATTGAGTATTAGGTCAGAGAAAAAAAGTGTATACTTATATAAAACTAAACCTCTTTTCCTTTTTCAGTGTTGGCCAGTGCAGAAAGCTTCCAGCAGCAATACTTCAGGGTGGTTCCCAGAAGTTTACGAGTTCAAGAGGGTTCGGAAGCTGTATTAGAATGTGCAGTAGCAAACTTGGCGGGACAAGTGCAGTGGGCGAAGGATGGGTTTGCGCTTGGTAAGTATAAAAAATAAACCGAAAAATACCATATATAAAAATATTCTATGAGAGGTGTGTAAGGAAGCACCTGGAACTCTCTTTGTCTTCCCCGCAATGGATCTGGCATGATGATATAGATAGATAAATAAACTGAATACGTTTATGAACCCAAAGCTTAGGATATAGGAGTTTTCATATACTCGCTAAAATCGATATGTAGGATGCAGGCAACTGGCAGGACAACGCAAGTGACCTATATAGATGCATATAAACGCACTGCGGAACTGGGTAGCTCACAGGAGAATGCGTAACGTCCTATATGTGCAATTACACCAGATAATGCTTAAAGCCTTAATGAGTGATCGGCAAAGGTTTAAAGCAATATAGGATATGACTACTGACTTAGAAACCATTGATATTCGTACAAGTTTACCGATCACCAAAAGAATGAGAGCCATAACGGCCATATTTGGATATAATCACGCATCTACCTACTCGTAGCTAGCAGCTATTATTAATGACATTCGATCTTTTTATTAATTAATTCGAAATAACGGAGCGCAGCATTCTTGGACTTAAGTTAACACATCGTATTAGAAACTCGGTCCTGCGCTCCTAAATAAAAATCGTTGATATAGGCTACTCAGCGGCAAGGCTGAAATGGAACTGGGCTGGACATATCTATCGCATGTCGGATGCGCTTTGGGCAAACACTACCATAGTGTGGGTCCCAGCTAGCGGGAAACGAGAGCCCGGCAGGCCCAGAAATAGGTGGCGAGACGAGTTGGACTCTTAGGACAAAGACTGGCATCAACTTGCATTAAATCGAGATGAGTGGAAGAAGGGTGTGGAGGCCTTTGCCTTGCTGTGGGACAGTATGGGCTTATAATAATAACCGGCCTGTGTCTATGGATGCACCTCTCCACAACGGAGAGAGAAAGAGTAATCTTGAACCAACATAATAATAATAATAATTTTCGTCCGGCGGGCCGTTTTATGGCCTATCACCTGTAATCTTCTACAGATAATATACCGATGAGCTCATGCGTAAACCCTTAACGAGTGATCGGCGACGGTTTAAAGGAGTATAGGCTGTCATACAATTATTAGATGGCTAAAGAATAATGGTAATTGATGATACCTTTCTATTCCAATTAAAATATATAAACTTAAATATAATTTTGGACGTCAATCACCTCAGTCCGGTGATCATGGGTGCTGCAAAGCACTCGAATCGTCGGGTACTTATTATAAACCGCGATAATAAATAATATTAGCCCTGTTAAGAATTTTGGACGTCAAACACCTCAGTCCGGTGATCATGGGTGCTGCAAAGCACTCGAATCGTCGGGTACTTACTATGAACCGCGATAATATATAATATTAGCCCTGTTAAGAAATTGTCCCACTGGTGGCCACGGGCCTCCTCTCAAACTGGGAGCGTTTTAACCCATAGTCGACCAGTGCGGGTTGGCGAACTTCACACCTCTTCGAGAAAGTCTTCGGTATGCAGGTTTCCTCACGATGTTTTCCTACACCGTTAAAGCTAGTGATAGTTATTTTTTTTAATACGCACTTGTTTTCGAATAGACAGAGGTGCGTGTCTGGGTTTGAACCTCTGACTTTGCAGTCCAACGGTCTAACCTCTAGGCTATCATTGCCGCGTATAAACTGCGATACTATTCGAGAAATAGTTTTATTTCAAAATTGATAAAAAATAAGTTAAAATTACTCACAAACTAGGCTAAACCCCACTCAGGAATACGAGTATGATTACATTTTTAGAATTAAAAAAATTTAACTATAGCGATTCCAATAGTTTGCAACAAAAATCCGTATCCATTAAGATATTGATTTTTAGTTTAGGATCTGAAAGCGCTTGCAGGATGTGTACTAAATGTATGGGAAAAGTGTTTTTCGATTTTTGACTCTTCCTCCCTCAGTTAGTATATTAGAAGTTTTTGATCCTTATGAAAAACAGGATTCATTGAAAATAAAACAGCTTTTGTGTAAATTGCCCATTCTCTTGCTGACTGTACATTTTTTCCAAAATTTGTAAATCCAGCTTAAAATATCGCAAAGTTAAGGATAGTCTCCTGAGACCGTTTTCCTGAAGCTACAACGGTTGAGATAGCTGCCCTTAAAGTCCACCGTATTAAATTTCGCTCCGAGTGTTTTCGTAATTCTTCTCCTAAACGGCTTGATAGATTTTGATATTTCTTTTCCGTCACCCAGATGGTTCTTAGCTACAGTTGAACCGATAGCGCTGTTGTCGACCGGGTACGCTTTGTACATATATGTTAAGCTGACGAAGCTGACGAAAGTAGCAGCTTTTCGCGGCCTCGCACGATTTCTATCTGTATATCTTTTTTTTTCTCTTGTTTTTTTTTTCTATATAATGAAATTTGTTGCGGGTTCCGGGAACAATTAAATGCTACCCGGGACACTCCAAGGTTCAAACCTTGGTGTCATCTAATGAGACAATTGTTGGACCACCTTGCTTACAGGATTTACAGTTGTGCGAATGTATCGGGCTTAATGTCATCTAAAAGAAATATATTTATCTTCATAGACTGTCTTTATAGACTGGCTATACATTCCAGTAGCACTATTTAACAAACAAACAACCACATGGGGCGTGCCATTCATCTTCCAAATAATCTCTGCCTCTATTTGCAGCGCAAATACATTATGAAGCTTACTGAAACTTTGGACAGCAAATACGTACGGTATAGGAAACTGTAAGCCTTCCAACGGCTTAAAACTTTCAGACCTTTAATATTGAATAGTGCATTTATTTATTAAGTTATGAGCTTAATAGGTTTCTCTTTATTGGTAAATATAATAAGGAACTCTGAAAGTGGAGGAAGCCAGAGAAGTCTGCAAGGATAGAACCTGTTTGAATTCTGTACTCTCTGCCTAACCCGCAAGGGATTGAGCATAATGATATAGATAGAATGACACTTTGTAGGACTTCGTCTAATGGTTTTTTTATGTAATTAGCGCAAGACCTGAAAGTCATTCGTTTTTAAATCGGTAAGGAGTCAATACAAGCTATAAAAAAAAATATAACACTGTCATGCCTATATTATTCAAGAGGAGACTGAATACACCTATTTTTCGCGTCCAATGTAATAGGGAACGACCCTATTGCAATTTTTCCAGGCACAATTCTGGCCTCCGAACTGATTCTTGATATTTTTCGATAGTCTTAGTCTTTTTGAAAAACGTGGCTCCGCACTAGGAAACAATAACCATTTATCTTCAGCCGGAAGATGTCCAATCCTTCCCCAAAATATCGCCACAACGGCCATCTTTGTCCTGTATGCATTTAATTTTTACCCGCGGCCTTCACCAGGCCATCGTTCCATCGTTAATATCCCTTACGGATACCAAAACCTTTCACCTACCTACCAGCGATTTAGTAAAGCTTTCGATCACTCGATCAAGCGGATGACAAACTTAAGAAATTGTGGTTCACTTTACACAAGTACATAAGAAAGTGTGGTTCACTTTACACACGGATAGAAGTAAGTGTGGTTCACTTTACACTAGGACAAAAGTGTGGATCACTCAGTCGAATGCGTAGGACATAGATATCTTAGGCAACAAAGCGAGTCACTTGTATGCACACTGACAGCCAAGTTCATGGGATTTGGTGCCCGAGTCTGTTGTGTTCTGATTGTACTCCGAGTGTGGTGTAAGTTATGAAAGTTGTATTCTTTTGAGAAAAAAGAACGTCATCTTTTTGTACCCCAGACGAGGGTTCCCCAGAGTTCACATTTTACCGACTATATTAGGACTATATGATAGCTAGCCTCACGTTTTTGTAAATTTTTGAGTATTTTCCCCTACACTAGAATTAATGCATTTAGAAACCTAAAATTCAGATAGACACAACAAATTTTAGTTCATTTGTCCGACCTAGGATTTGAACCCAGGACCTCGTCATCAACAAGCGATGCGCTTTGCCACTAGACCAACGATGCAGTCTTAAAATTATTAAATATTCGAAAAGGTTAAGAAGATAAACGCCAGAGTTCTATCTATCTATCTAAATCATCAGATCCATTGCGGGGTACGCAGAGAGTACAGAGATCCAACAGGTCCAAGATCAGAGTTAATTTTTTTAATAACTTAATTACATTACTTAACCTAATTTTCTTCTCCGTCATAACTTAAACTGCATTTGGCAGAAATAAACGAAACTGATAATTGATAACTATAACCAAAGGCGACAATCCGCTACTTTGCAAACGCGTCCAACCGTCGGAACCCCCTGATCGTAGCCGCCGCCGGCTACGTACCTGACTCCTCTCCTATCAGCCGCTACCGCCACCCGCGACCTGTTCTGCCATTACTTCACTTCTTTTCAATACAGATACCGCACTCAATATCAGACACCGATCTTGCCGACGAGTTTGAAGTATCCCTTGCCCGCCGACCGGTGCAGACTACCACGGCGCGACACTTAGTATATACCCTCTCCCATAGCGAATACCCAAGCCGAGGCGCCCTTGAGCTAGTTGCCCCCTTGCCCTCCTGACTCGAGCGTAGTGGTAGCTGTTATTCAGTGAAGCTGTAAAGGGCCCGCGGCTAACAGCGTTGGCTCTCAAATAACTACAAAAAAAAGGAAAGAATAAGCATTTTTAATAACGTGAGAAATTGCTTCAAATCGCTACCGCCTAACGCTTAATCCACAAGTAATTAGTAGCCCCGTGTTAGCTGTCACCTCACAGTACTGAATCAATTCCTGCAGTACTGCATTGATATTCTCTGACAGTACCGTATTCAGTATCATTCCAGTATTACAAATAACACTAACGTGTTCCCTGAAGATGTACAAATGGACCGGACACGTTTTGTAATAAAAAAAAACAATTTTGCTACACACTATTTAATTACTGCTTCGTTGGTCAATTGGCACAGCGCATCGTTTTGTGATCACCAGGTCTTGAGTTCAAATCCTAGGTCAGACAAATATAGTTTTTCTAACGATATTTCCCAGTATGAGTCCGGAGTTTGAAATTGTTATCTATCTATCTATATAATCCCGCCAGATCCCTTGCGAGGTAGGCAAAGAGTACAGAGTTTCAACAGGTTCTTTCCTTACATTCCCCTCTGGCTTCCTCCACTCTCATAGTTCGTCTCATACACGCTCGCCGGTTACGGAGACTCTTGACTTGTCTTTCTGATAAGACTTGGTCTGTTTGGTCATGGTAAGATAGTCTAGGTCTTCCTCTGTATTTACATCCTTCCACTTTCGCACAACTCAATTTCCTTCCAATTTCTGGAATTGTTATCACAATTAAAATACTTTGGTAACACGGTATCTTGTCGTTCACGCGTGAGACCTCCTAAAGGTCTATTCCCAATTTAGACCCCTTTGGTGGGTTAGTGTTCAGTGCTGGGCTAACGGGCCGGCAGAAACTAGACCCGTAGTTTGGCAGCAATTAGACTAATTACCAGACTGACTTTTTTTAAATTTCCGGGGTTTTAAAGACATATATTGCCGATAGGCATTAACAGAATTGGAATGAATATTGGAATTGCAATTTAGCAATATAGCCGTGGGCATTGGGGATGTAACAGTACGCAGGTGTACATTGTACCTACATAGATAGGAAACTCTTTATTGGGCACCAATTACAAACATGTTAAAATAACGCCAAAAAAGAACTATATGTATATATAAGCGAGTAGGTTTGAAAGATAAAGGTGTAAAGATGAGAAAGGGTATGCTCCGTTGGTTCGGGCATATAGAAAGAATGTAGGAAGAAAGAATGACAAAACATATATACAATGCGAAAGTGAAAGGATGTAGGTATCGGGGAAGACCTTTTTTTTTTTTTTTACCTGGGGAAAATCCTGCATAGGACTTCCGCGAGCCTCGGGGGAAACTCGCGGGGCGTGTCGGATTCTTACCGACTAAAAACCCCAGGGTGGCCGACATCAGCACTTTGGAGGGGCACCGGGATCTCCGTATGGAACGCACCGGTGCCCCTCTTGTGCCACGCTCTGAAGAGCCCGCCTTCGGGGGGAGATTTAATGACACGCTCCCCCCCCGCACCAACGCGGTGCTCACGGCGACGTGGGCCACACCACGCCGCCGTCCTCCTCGGGGTCGCTTGTGAAGAACGCTCAAGGCCCCCACCCCTTGCGTCCGCGACCCCGAAGGCCCCCCTGCTGATGTTGGTGCAGGGGGGGACCGGGGAAGACCTAGACTATCTTACCGTGACCAAATAGACCGAGTCTTATCTGAAGGACAATTTAAGAGTCTCCGTAACCGGCGAGCGTGTATGAAACGAACTATAAGAGTGGAGGAAGGCAGAGAGGTATGTAAGGAAAGAACCTGTTGGAACTCTGTACTCTCAGCCTACCCCGCCAGGAATTTGGCGTAATGATTACTAACTACCACATATTTAAACATGTTTGTTATTGATGCCCAATAAAGAGTTATCTATCTACATATATATCACACAAGGGGCCTTATCGCTAAAAAGTAGCCCACATGTGCACTTTGGAACGATAACACCGATTTGGAAAATGAGCGTTCGTTTTTGCCATACCTGTTACTGAAGCCGTGTATAAGGCTTCGTTCTTGACTTACTGAGTACAACATAACATGCCTTCGAATGCGCAGAAATTCTCGGAAATGCAATTGCCTCAGACGGTCACCTATCTCAGACCGACCTAGCAGAAAGCTGCTTAATTTTGGTACAAATCGAGATGAGAGAGATTAGGTCATACTGCACCACGCGGACCCAGTGCGGATTAGTGGAGGCAGATTTGTGGCTAACTGCTTTTGGAGCTTATCAAGCCGCCTATAAGGTTTCCAAGGGTTTTAGGTTTAGTACCCATAATACACATAATAATTAATTAGCCTATACTATCAACTGTTGGTACTGATTAGGTCATATTCTAACGTGTGGATTGAAGGAGCCTGGTATCTAGCCTTATAAGGCTTCTAACTTGATGTTAACGACTCACACATTAAGTGGTAGCCAGGACCCACAGCTAAACGTGCCTTCGGAAGCACGGAGATGTGCCAAAACTAAAAATTGCCATAAACAGCCACCCATCTGAGACTGACCTAGCTAAACGCTCCTTAGAGCAATGGGCGTCTCTACTAAGAGTTACAAATACCCAGACCGGAAGAAGTAGTTGTGGGTCATACAAAGATTTGTCCCGTGTGGGAATCGCGGCTAGACTAACAAAGAAGTATATGGAGTAAAACAGACTTTATAATTTAGTTCTTTGAATCGCCTCCATTTTTTTAAATATTTTCTGTAGTTCACACGTCGCGTGTCGATTACCGAGTCGAATAATTGATAACGATTACGACCATCTCGATACGAACAATTAATTCGATACCTACAAAGCTGTGGCGAAACAATTTCGCACGGTGCGAGAGATTCCGTTTATTCAAATCGATTTTCAAATTGCGAAAGTACAATTCGAATTTGAATTTTATTATAATTAATTTGACGATTGTGTTTTCGTAATAGATGGATTGAAAAGGGAAATTTTGTGAATTGTTTTGTAATGATTGTGTAGTGTGCAGAAGGTTGCTTTGTTACGGCACGGTCTAGAGTTCATATCCTGGTTTGCAATTCTGGTTTATGGCCACCTGCTGTTGGAACTTATCAAGACACCTGTAATTCTTTCAACTGGATCACTATCACATTTACAAACAGCCGGGACCAGTAGCTATCTGTTTTGTCGTTCTTTCTTCTGATATTCTTTCTATATGTCCGATTCATCGGAGCATACCCTATGTCATCTTTAGAAAAGGTTACTTTATTTAAAAAAAACTACGTCACGCCTACATTACCCAAGTGACAGTAGAATAGGTGTACTGTACCTTCTTTCTTTTCTTTGTAATAGGGGGTGAGCCTATTGCCATATACTAGGCATTTATCCAGACTCCGGACTGATACTGGGATTTTTTTGATAGCAAAACTACATTTGTTCGACCTAGGTATTAAACCCAAGTACTAATGACTAAACGAGAGTCTCATTAATCATACCAGCTATATGTTTTCTTATGCTTTATATTTCCCATTCTATCTATCTATATCATCCATTGATATCATCACGCTAGACCCTTGCCGGGCAGGCAGAGAGTACAGAGTCCCTACAGGTTTTTTTCTTACAGATCTCTGACTTCTTCCTCCCTCATAGTTCGTCGCATACAGTTACGGAACGAATACGCTCGCCGTTTACGGAATTTCTTTACTTACCCTTTAAATTAGACACGATCTATTTGGTCATGGTAAGATATTTCAGGTCTTATACGTTCTTATACGATTCGATACCTACATCCTTCCAAATTCGCATTGTATATATTTGTCTGTATCATTATTTATTCCTTATGCCCGAACCATCGAAGCATACACTTTTTCATCTTTACAACGATACTAGCTTTCATACCTACAAGCTTTCTTACTACGCTTTTACGAATACGGTCGGTCAGCTTCACTCCGCACATATTCCGCAGACCTCGCATTTCGACTGCATTCATCCTATTTTCATTCTCTTTCTTACATACCCAGCTCTCACTGCCATAAAACAGCGTTGGGACAAGCATTCCGTTATGTATGGTCAGCTGCGCCTTTTGCCTTAAGTGCCGGCTCCCAAGTAGCTTTCCCATTGCACCATTTAGTCTGTTCCCTGCACTCACTCTTTTCTCTTTGTCAGCCGTATATTTTCCATCCTTACTGAAGGCGCATCCAAGATATAAAAACTCATTCACTTGCTCTATCACATCGTTACCAACCACAATCGTTCCAGTCTATTAATCTTATTTTCTTTTGTCCCCAGGGTTTTCATCGGTGATTCCCGGGTACCCCCGGTACACAATGTTCGGGGACCGAAGACACGGAGTCTACAACCTTAGAATCGTGAATGTGACCTTGGAAGACGATGCTGAGTACCAGTGCCAAGTTGGACCAGCCCAGATGCACAAGGTCATCAGGGCTAACGCTTCCCTCACCGTTATATGTAAGTACTTAGTTATAAATTTCTATAACTTAGTTACGTAGTATAAGTAATATGGAACAAAATCTGGTCGTGTCTGATTCGTCAACATCTGTATTTTGCCCATCCTAACCTATGGTGCTCAAATATGGTACATAATTGAGCACCAAAAAGAGCCATGGAACGTCGTATGTTAATTGTACCACGTCAGAAACACCTCTCTGCGTTCCATCACTCGTATTATAGATGTGGGTATGAAAACTGCAAAGTTGAAGTGGGAGTGGACTGGCCACGCATGGACTCGCAGAGGTGGGCGGCAAACGGCGTTACAAACTGTACCTAGAGGCGGATTAAATGTCGAGAGCGGCCTAGGCAAGCACCTCTAGCGACCATATATTATAAATTTATCTTGTACTAGTAGTAGAAAAACATTGATGACTGTAGTTGGCGTAACTACATGTGTGGTTAGCGGTGAGGGTCACCTACAGCTGCTGCAGTAGCCTCAATCTTCGAGCGTCTCAGAAAAGTATACTATAATTTGCTAGCATTCATGCCGAGGCGAGACTGTCAGACTTTTACGCTGTATTGCGAACCCGCATAGCTTTTTTTTGGGAACGATTACGCTACTCCGATAATAGCATTTTGCAGGCAGTGAGTGAAGGCTTCAATAATCCAATGTTTAGGTATTGGCTATCTGTACACCAGCATGCGAATTGCAAGTGACGCTCGACTGTAGATCTCATTAGATCGGTATAATTTTTATATACATATATTTTATACTTTTAATTTTTTCTTTTTATTTTAATTTTTTAACTTTTCTTGTGTCTTTACAATGAATTTTAATTTTTACTGTATACAATTGTATTGATATGGCCTCCAGGGCTGCAATAAAGAATATTATTATTATGATTCATGTTGGTAATTTTTATTTTTTCAAGTGGTAACTTTGTTAGGCGCGTTGGGCATTTTTGAGATGGGAAGAAACAATTGAACTCGCGACACTGTTACCGTTACCGAAACCTCTGTATATAAGTATGTACATATATTGTGTATATACGTACATATATACACATGCACGTTGTTCAAGTTTTCACTTTTGTCGGCACTCCCGGAGTCCCAGTGTTGTTTTTCTTAATACGTTATACAAAATCCTAGATCTGGGAAACTCGTCTAGGGTTTGTGTCACGGTCAATACATGCGATCGACGCGACTAACGCGCAACATTGAGGCTATCTTACCAACTTCTATTATAAAATCAGGCGAGGTAGGAATAATCAAGAAAGCGAAGCACGTTTCGAAAGCTCGAAATATCTATAGAATCAAAGAATTTTTTTTTGTGTTCGTAGATGCATACTTACTTACATAATTAACTTTATGGTAATTATTTTTTTGGACAGACCCCTCGTTGGTCTAGTGGCAAAGCACATCGCTTTGTAATCACGAGGTCCTGGGTTCAAATCCTAGGTCGGACAAATGTAGTTTATCTAACGAAAAATTCCCAGTATGAGCCCGGAGTCTGAAATTGTGCCCGGTATATGGCAATAGGCTCGCCCTCTTTTACATAGGACCTAACATCGTCGGCGAAACGTGGGTGTACTCAGAACACCTCTGCCACCCCCTCTGGGGAATATAGGCGTGACGGTGTGTTAATTATTTTTTTCTTTGTTTTTAAACATCCACGCGTGCGCCTTTTTGTAGCTTCGCGCCCCTAGGCACGTGCCTAGTTTGCTTTAGGTATAATCCGCCTCTATTTATACCTAGCAATGGTCGCAGAATACTAGGTAGACCTAGAATTAGGTGGCGCGACGATTTGGACACTTTTGCAGGTACTTTGCGGACCAAGACAGCAACAGAGTGACAGGTGTGGAAATATAAAGGGGAGCGCTTTGCTTAAGAGTGGAACACCCTCATACTAGGTTACAAAGAAATCATTAATTATACTTGAACCTTTCATGTGCAGTAAAATGTGTGTAGCAGTATATGAAATAAGTTCGTAAAGATTTCTATACGAGCTAATGTCATAATTCACAGATGTGCTTATATAGAAAAGACGCGGCGGGCGACTTAAATTTAAGATATTTAATTGGTGGACGATTTAGCGCAGTGGTTAAGAGTATAGTAGTCGCGGGTTCGATTCCCGCACGCGCCAAATCTTTGTGTGATCCACAATTGTTTTTTTCCGGTCTGTGTATGTGAATTTTCATGTTTGTAAACGCACCCACGACACAAGAATAAATCCGAGAGTGCGACTACGTTTTTAAAATACAAAAAAGAATATTACTAGTATGGATATATTAGGTAGATATCACTAACAAAATGAAATAATGACATAACTTAAAAGCAAGAACAAAGAAAATCGAGAGTTTTGGTCATGAAATTAAAAGCCTAAAACACATTTAACCAAATTTTTGAGTATTTAACCGATTCCAAAAAGGAGGATGTTCTGTTTGCCTGTATATATTTTTTGCCACTATTACAATCAAACAGCGATATTAGGTACAATCTACAAATCAAGGATGGTCAGTTATGTAACTTCTTCGCTAGCAAACAGTAATCATAGCTCACCTCGCGCATTAGGCTCTTGTCCAGGAAGATAATTATTTGTTTAAACAAAAGTCCCTCTTTGTAAAAGCATTGCATATAAGTGCTTTTAAGACTTTAGAGTAAATGTTGCGCATCACTCAGTTCTTTTTTTTATATTTATTTAAATAAAACGTAACTCCACACTAGGATTTATTCCTGTGTCGTGGGTGCGTTTACAAACAGGAAAATTTACATACACAAATACCCACGCCGGAACAAATAATTGTAGATCATACAAAGATTGTCCCTTGCGGGAATCTAACCCGCGACTATTAGTGGGCGGAGCGGCTTAAGCTCTTAACTACTGCGCTAAATTGTCCATCCAGTCCTCCAGTGTGATGCCGAACGCGATAAAATTTAACATTAGTACGATACATTCATTTTGACCATTCTGCACTTTCTTACCTTGATAATCTACTGATGACATAATTTCTAGTGAACTATGACTGGTATAAATCGCGGACAGCGCATGTTCACAGTTTTATGATTCACCAAAAACGATTATGCCATTTGTGGGCGTATGCTGATTACATAAAGTATTAATGTGTAATTATAATATGGCAATGAGAGATGGCAGGCAATGTCAATTAGCTTTTACCCGCGACGCGATCGTCCGTGTGAAACTTTTAGATAGAAGACTATATATAGAAGAAGTTAGAATATATGAGACGAACTAGGGAAGTGGAGAAAGCGAGTGAGGTTTGTAAGTAAAATCTCTATCTTATCTCTATCTCCAATGATTCTTCACTTAATCCAATCCGAGGCCATATCAGACTATTTCTACTCATAGGCGTCAAGGTCGTCGCGCCATCTTTTTCTAGGTCTTTCCCGGCGTCAGTGTCCGTCTGGTCGGCAATCGGTAGTGATTATTCCCACCTATCTGGGCTAATTCCGCTCAAATGATCCGCCCATCCCCACTTGAGCTTGGCAGTCTTGCAGCCCACAACCGAAGCTATAAAAAAAAAACTTTCGCCATTGTTCCCCTTCGTAGAAGAACTAAGGTCACCGACATAGACCATAGGATTATGCTGCTGAAGCTGAAGGGGCAATGGGCGGGCCACATAGCGCGAACATCGGACGGGGGTTGGGGCTGAAAGATTCTAGAGTGGAGACCACGTATTGGCAAGCGCAGCGTGAGACTGCCGCCTACCTAGTCGTTGGATGCAGGTGGCATTGGACCGGCTGCGCTGGAGAGCGATTGGGGAGACCTATGTTCAGCAGTGACAAGTATAGGCTGAGATGATGATGATGACGATTGTTCCTCAATTTCCAGTCTGTACATCTGTAATGTATTTTCTGCCATACTCTAGGTAAGTATTCAAATCAGCTCAGCCGGTTTAAGGTGATTGATTTACGAACATACGGACATTAAAACATCTGCACTTATCGCATTAATATCATTAGATGTGGCAACGTGTGATTTATTTTATTTTATTTTATTTGGAAAACAATACAGTAAAACATATCTAAACTAATAACAATTTAGTTCTGAGTAATACACATTTACACTGTTTTCGCATATATGTTCGAAAGCTTGTTTGATACTGAAGATATTTTTTATTTTATTTTTTATGGTTAAAAAGAGATAATATTAAAAACTAATGAAAATAAGGAAAGGAAAAGGAACAACAAAAATGTGTATATTAAGTTAGTTAGAGAACCATATCGAACCACTTATTTGTTAATATTTGTTTAAATGTGTTCGTATTTGAGAAAAACAAATCTAGAATGGAGATGTCAACCAATTGATTATAAGTGTTTGCTGGACGAGCAAAAAATGAGTTTTGCCTATACTTTGTAGCGCAGTGTGGGATACATAGAGGGATGGGTTGTCTTAGGTTTCTCTTAGGAACCCGGAGCTTTATCTGAGAAAGGAGATATGGCGAATCTATTTTGGAATTCGCAATTTTCACCAACAAGGAAATGTCAGCAATTTTTCGCCTCTCTTCTAGAGGTAGTATATGATGCTTCATCTCGCTGCATATACTTGTTCTTGGCCCCTACACTTATATTGATGACAACATATTGTGAATTTCGTAAGCTTTTTATATAACATTTGGACAACATATGACAGATGTGATGCGATTTCAATGCCATATGTTAAAAAAATGTTGAAAGATACTACTTAGTTATATAATATTAAGTAGCTGTCTATATCATCACGCCAGATCCATTGCGGAGAGTGCAGGGTTCCAACAGGTTCTTTCCTTATACACCTCTCTAGCTTCCTCCACTCACATAGTTCCTTATTATGTTTACTACCATGTTTGTTGACTGCAATGAGAGCTTTGAGTACATCTGATTGTAATATATTACTTATGTGTTTGTTTTAGTAAAAACCTATTATTTGTTTATCGCATCTTTAGCATCATGCTACAGTCTCTTACGGAGTGGGCAGAGACGAGAAGTTCAGACAGGTTGGAACTTATCAAGCCGCTCATATAGCTTCCATCTTCAACTTGGTTTAAAGTACTTACTCTTATTGATGTTGACGACTACCATGTGAAGTGGTAACCGACACCAACGGCTTAACATGCTTAGGTGCTTTAGCATGGAAATGTTTAAAAATCACGAGCGTGTAAATTTATTATCATGACTGTCGTAATTTAGTAGACTAACTATAGAACGGTGGTTGCGTTGAGTCCTTGACTTCATTTCAACAAATTTTGAGATGAATCTCAAGATTTCCAAAACTTAAATTGTTAAATGACATCAACTTTCAAATCGGCTGACTAACGGTTTAAGTCTGAAACTAATTTCCAAAGTAATTATTGCTGAGGTCAAAGTATTTCGCTTAACTTAGAAATCAATTATAAAGTAATATGGAAGTTTATAATTTTTTTGAGTTTTATCAAAAATATGCTTACATTTACTTCGAATTTCACGAAAAATAAAAAAGAATAACTCTGAACTTTACAAAAACGAAAAATATTTATAGCATAGCAACCCGTGTCTTATCTGAAGGGCAAGTCAAGGATCTCCGTAACCGGCGAGCGTGTATGAGACGAACTATGAGAGTGGAGGAAGCGACATGAAGTAAAAATATACAGTTCCACCAGGTTTTGGTCATTCCCATAGTTCGTCTCATAAACGGTCGCTGGTTCAGGAGTCTCTTGAGTTACCTTCAGATAAGACACGGTCAATTGGATCAACGTAATCATTAGCCTATAGCAGTCCATTGCTGGACAAGCGCCTCTCCAAGCGCACGCCACTGGGTACTATCCTCGGCTACTCGCATTAGCGATGGGCGATTGTTACGAAAAAAACTATCGAATAAATCGACAATTGTAGTTACACACATTCGATTGTCAATTCATTCGTCCTCACAAAAATACATTCGAATAACAATCGATCAACGAATGAAAATCGACGGCCCATCGCCAATGCGCAGGTCACATTTGATACGGGGAGAATGATCCGATTGTTAGCAATGACTTTTGGTTAATCAGTAATTACTGTTGGTAAAGGGGATAGGCAAAGTAAGTAGGCAATATCGAATGAATTATATGATCTGGGATGATGATAGAATACCGCAAATTCTAAAGGATTTTTATGAGTTATACTTTTTTACATAAATTATAACATGGAATATTAAAAAATGTCCCGATTCAAATCTATTGAACGATACCAAAACAATTGAGGGGCAATAGATTAGTCTGTCGATTGCTTGCTTGTTACTAATGTTACGCTCGCGCGGTCTAAACGCTGGATAACAATCGACCAACAATCGAAGAATTGTGATTGTCTTTCGATTGCATTCGAATGAACGGAACAATCGAATGATTCGATTGTTTTTAGTAATAATCGCCCATCGCTAACTCGCATTCAGTTTTTGCCAGCCGCCCTACAATGGTAATTGCTCCACCAAACCTGAGGACGACCTGCTTTACGTTTGTCAGTCCTTGATCTCCACTCAAGAACTCGTTTGTCCCAGCGGTCACCGGTTGTTCGGCTAATGTGGCCGGCCCATTGCCACTTATCTGTTTTGTCATTCTTTCCTCCAACATTCCTTCTATATGCCCGAACCAACAGATACCCTTTCCCATCTTTACACCGATACTATCTTCCATAAGTACACACTTTCTTACTCCGTTCGTATTTTGACCATACTTATCCTACTTTCATTCTCTCTTATATACTCAATTTTCACTGCCATGTAACAGCGTTAGGACAAGCACTCCGTTATGTATGACCGGCTTCGCCTTTTGGCTTAAGTTTCGGCTCTTAAGTAGCTTTCTCATCGCACCATTCACTTTGCTCCCTGCATTTTTCTTCTCTCTATATCAGCGGTGTATTTACCCATCCTTACTGAAAGCGTTTCCAAGATACTTCGTTCACTTTGCACCTGCACATCATCACCACCCATAATTCTTGTATTCGTTCTGGATTTTTCCCGTACAAAAACCAAATTAATATAAACACTTTTTATTTAACACCTTCTTTAACCCTTAAAAGCTAGGGGTTGAGACCAATAACTTAGGAGAAAATAATAAAAAATTCACATCAAATTGAATGTCAACCCCTATATAGGGGGATGTTATTAGAAGATTTACGACGAGAGCCAAGAACCATATTATGTTTTATGACCATCCTGTATCATTGTGGGATATATAAGGAATTTTATACGGGACGTTGTGAATTATACTGCGTGTTGATATGGAGATTGAATTGGATAAATAAAATGAAGGATTTGGATGTGTGTGTTAGTAGAAGAGTGACACTCTTTTGTAAGGCAGACCACTTGAGAAAAAAAAAGTTATTCTTAAATAACTATTAAATTATTTGATGAAACACTGTCACGCCTATATTCCCCAAGCGGGGATGGCAGAGGCGTACTGAGTACACTTACTTTAGATAGTTTATTACCTGGATTAACACAAGTTACATTTAATCCCGGAAAAAAGGTTCCTGTCTCATGTTTGACGCAGACGATGTCGCGGGCAGAAGCTAGTTATAAAGATTAGTAAACTGCCTACCCCGCACTGCTGCCTACAAGGCATCAGACATGATTATATAAACTAGTGGTCGCCCATTGGTCGAAATTCGACCTACTCTTTCATCGTTTGCTGGTTGTTTGACATTCAGTAAGACTATAGACAAATAATATTAAAGACAAACCATATTAATCTATTCAATTTGACCACAGTCTTTACAATAAACAAAAGAGTATATATGCGTGCGTGTGTCAAATACATGTAGTGTGTAATGTTTTTTTTATTGATTTAATGTATTTTTATGCATAATTTAAAACAAAGTATTAGCATTCTGCACTCTTTCTCTATATAAACTATTAGTGTGGAAAATTTCATACTCCTCCGTCCGCGCAATTTTCGTAAAAAGGGGTACAAAGTTTTTGCTTCACGTATTAATATAATGATATATAGATAAATATTAGTGTAATTATCTGAACGGCAAGTCAAGAGTCCCTGTAACCGGCGAGCGTGTACGAGACGAACTATGAGAGTGGTGGAAGCCAGAGAGGTCTGTAAGGAAAGAACCTGTTGGAACTCTGTACTCACTGCCTACCCCGCAAGGTAACTGGCGTAATAATATATATAGGTATATAGAAAGTGTAATCAAAGATTAGTCTGTACTCTGTATGATCTGTGTCTGATCTTGTGTGCGGTATCTGTATCGGAAAGAAGGGATGTAAGGGTATCGGGAGGGTCGTTGAGAACATGCCGCGGACGGCGAAAGCGGCTGATTGGAGAGGACTATCTATGTTTTCGTTTAGCTATCCGTTGAGGAAGTGCAGTCTGTAAATTTGCATTTCATTTCCATTCCCATAAAATGTTTAATGTTTTTACCCACAGTGTTATGTTCACTTTTTTATTTATCATTACGAAATAGTATCCAACTTTGCAAATGTTTCGTGAATCAATACCTGAATATTATAGTGCGACAAATAAGTTTTGGCCCATAGATGACATTGACTGGCTTTGATGTGAAATTAGGGTTAACATTTAATTAATTTCCCGACTTCCGAGGAGATATTTCAATAAGTGGGTCCGCACGGTTACTACCAAACGGCAACTCTGCGACTGTTATGAAGTGACATTTCACTTGATGACAGTTAGTTCCGATTTTCTCCGCGTGCCAAAAGATCCTTGTACGACTGCACATTGTAAGCAGCATGTCGTTACTGCAATAAACGTTTGGACACACTCCATTTACATAACCTGATTATCCATTTTTTTTAAACGTAGCCCCACGCCAGGATTTATGTCTGTGTCGTGGGTGCGTTTAAAAAAACAAATAATAGTAGATCATACAAAGATTGTACCGTGCGGGAATCGAACCCGCGACTGTTGGGCACTGGGCGGAGCGGTTTAACCTCTTAACGGTGCGCTAAATCTTCCGTCAACTTGACTTCTAACTTGACATCACATCCGTCTATTATGGTCCATTGTTTACGATACCCATAACGAAATTCCCTAGAATAAAGTCGTAACTGCACCAAACAAACACCACCCAACAAACAAACAAAATCTCCAACACATTACCCAACAAAGAGCGAATACTTGTTACTATGTTCTCGGATTTTCTTAAAAAAAATGTAAGAAACGTCGCGGAGATACGTCTTATATGAAAGGTTTAACCCTGGCCGGGATCGGTCGTGGGTCAGATGTACCGGGACCCCGGTTTATGGCGCAGTTGAAGGGTTAGGCATGATAGGTTCCGATGTTTAGGGACGGGTGTTATCGATATGGGGATTTGTCGATGTTGATTGTTACGGAGTCCGGTGTATATTATCGTATTTGTAGTTATTGTTTTGTTGATGATTTTTGATTGTCTGTATATTCTCAGGTAAGAAGTATACTATGTTCAACATATTGAGTGGACAATGTTAGGTACATCGGGCGAACCTGTAGCTATGATACCAGACACTATCCCTACTACTTGATACTATGTTTTTTTAAATGTAGCCCAATAGTAGGATTTATTCCTGTATCGTGGGTGCGTTTACAAACATGAAAATTCACATACACAAATACCTAGACCGGAACAAATAATTGTGGATCACACAAAGATTCGTCCCGTGCGGAAGTCGAACCCGCGACTGTTAGACACAGTGGGCGGAGCGGTGTAAGCTTTTAAGCACCGCGCTAAATCATCCGTTAATTTTTTTGGTAGAATTAACTTAATAACAACACTACCTTTTCAATCTAGATTCTAATACAAGGCCTTCCACGATGTGTAGGGGGGTGATATTATTGCCATTATAGCCGGCATAATTCAAAGTAAATCCACAAGCAAGCAAACAATGTAAATTTTTTTCTACAAAAATACCTTAACATCATTTTGTCCGATTAAGAAGTCAAACATAGGGTCAACCTCGAGATCACAGACCACAATGTGAAAACATATTATTAAAGTCGAACGTTATCTATATTATCATAAGTATCTTGCAGGGTAGGCATAGAGTAATAAATTCCAACTAGTTAAACTCTTGTAAATTGATCCTTACTGATAAGGCGTGGTGTATTAAGTTATAAATTAAAAAGCGAATTAGATTTTCTGGATACGCAATAGTAGGCTACATAGCCTACTATTGCGTATCCAGAAAAAAAAAGAATACTGTCGCACCTATGTAGGCGCGTATACTTTTTTTTAAATTTCCTATCTCTAAGAATTGATATTTTTTCTTAGAATATCGATGTCCTTCTCATGGCGAGTAGTATATATCTCATGCTTATCATAATTACGCTATTTTATATATAATTTCCCAATCCCAAACTGTCGATAACTATATTCAAAATATCGATGTCTTTCCTATCTCTAGCACTAGTCACAATAATAGCTTGGCGACTATTTTATGAGTGCCTTTTATTCAAATACCCGGGTAGCCCGCCAATAACCAATCTTGGCCTCGATATATTTCCTCGGACCCTACATATATGGGTCTCCGAAAAAATATAATTATGCAAAGTAACTTTTTATTGCCTTACCCTTAGCGAAAAAGGTGAGAATTATAGTTGTCCCCCTCTTTTGCATATTATATAATCTACATGATTTTGTTACTGAAAGGGTAGTATTATATCGATGTACTTTAGACGCCTTCGTTTACGCTTTAGACACTAATAGTTTAGGTGGTTTGGGCACAATGCCTCGTTAGTCTAGTTTCGCATGTAGTGCATGAAAATCACGAGGTTTTGGGTGCCTAGGTCGGTTAAAAAAATCTTATTAGCAGTTTAGATGGATGGATGGATCCAAATATCAAACTAGCACCTTTGGATCGAAATTGCTACCGTTACTGGCTAAATATGCTGAAAACCCCTAAAGATTCCTTAAAAAGAGGCGTTTAAGGTATTCTGTAATTGTATTAGCCCAATTACCGACGAGACCGTGTCTTATCTAAAGGGTAAATCAAGAGTCTCCGTAACAGGCGAGCGTATATAAGACGATCTGTGAGAGTGGAGGAACCGAGATGGTTCTGTAAGGAAAGAGCCATTTGGAATTCCGTACTCTTTGCCTACCCCACAAGGGATCTGGTGTGATGATATAGATAGTGTCTCTGTTCTCCTTACAGTTCCTTTAATTTATACGGGAAATAAAATTCATAAAAACCCATTCCGATACCGTAGCGTAGTATAATACAAAATTTATTCTTATCTTATCTTTGTCTTTTTAACGATCAATTAACGATGTTATAACCCTGCGAACGACTGCGAGGGGTCCAATCGACCCCGATCCAGTTACATTAAAGGTTATTTGATGCTTGTACGTGCTTTGAATCTTTAGAGTACGTGACGGTCCTATGTTTATCATAACATGAATATTTTTTTCGAATAAATGAGCCTTTGATAAATAAATAAACGCGATATCAAAAATATTGATCGATATCCAAAGTATGTTCTATTCGGGCTTAGTATAATGAAGCGTACGACGCTCCCCTCACTGGATCAAGAAGTCACGGTTTCAGTTCCTACATAAGACAAATCTTCGTGTGACCCTAAAATGTCTGTTTCAGTCTGGGTTTTTGTATATGTGAATATCATGTTTGTAAATATTCCGATGTCGAAATAATTTCTAAATATCAGAGCGGAAGTCGATCTGTTTAAAATTCGAGTTGCAATGTGATAGTTGTTAAGTCAAGTTGAAAGCCTTATGGGCAGCCTGATAAGGTGTAACAGCAGGTGGCCACAAACCTGCCTCCACCAATCCACGCTCGGTCCGCGTGGTGGAATAGCACCTGTTTTCTCTCTACCTTGATTTATGAGAGACAACCTTTGCTCAGTATTGCGACATTACGGACTGACTTATACTATTTTAATATACACATGCACATAGTACAAGAACTCTGACACATGCCACGAAAATTAGTATTGAAAGTTTTAACTGCATTAACTACAGGGAATATAGTCGCCGCAAACTCTTCGAAATGCGAATTAATCGTCTTCAACCGTCGGTACCCGACATGTTTCAGTAATGCTAAAAAATGAACACCGTCACGCCTATAATCCCCACGGGTGGCAAAAGCGTACTGTGTACAGCCACTTTTAGCCATCGATGTTAAGTCCTATATAATAGAGGGCGAGCCTATTGCCATTATACCGGCCACAATACCAGAATCCGGACTAATACTAACAATTTTTTATCTAAATATCACATTTTATCTAGCCCAGACTTCTAACTCAGAATCTCGTGACCGTTACATGCGTTATTCGCCGCTAACCCAACGAGGTGGTCATATGTAGATACATGAATCTAATATCTTAATGCTAGAACTTTGACACATCTCACCGAAATTAATATAATATAAGTTTTAACTGCATTAACTCCGACGAATAAAATCGTAAATATTTTATCTGCAAACTTCATTGAATTGTCTCCAACGCTCGCCATCCGAACATGTTTCAGTAATGCTTTTTGGCAGATTGTATTATCCCCCATTGTGGTTTCTTTCCCACTTGGCATGGAAATAGCCTCCTACTTCCTATTGTCCCCAACATCGTGTAGTTTTAATTTTTTTTTCTTCGATCCCACCATTTCTGTGCAGTTACGTCTTTTTACTTTGGACTTAATGGCCTTCCAAGATGGCGCGGGCTTTATAGGAGATTTACGATACCGTTAAACAGTTGAGATATGCTTTAAATTTGTTTTGTCTCTTCGGTATTGCGTAACTGAAGTTTTATGTGTGTTGAAAATAAATGTAAGTTAGGATTAGAAAGTAATGATATAAGAGAGTCGTTTATGGTAAAGAAATATACAGGTGAATTTTTGAGATGGGGCAGTAAGGAAAGCTACCTCGATCGTTATAGCTACAGTAAAACGGTCTTAGGAGACTATCAGAGAGAAAATGTATAATATTAGACCTGTTAAGAAACTGTCACATCGTTGGGCACGGGCCTTCTCTCAAACTGAGAGGGCTTAAGCCATAGTCCACCCAGTGCGTGTTGGCGAACTTCACACACCTTCGGGAAACTCTTAGACATGCAGGTTTCCTCACGATGTTTTCCTTCACCATTAAAGTAATTGATAATAAATTTTTAATACGCACATGCTTTTGAACTGACAGAGGTGCCTGCCTGGGTTTGAACCCGAGACCTCTAACTTTGCAGTCCAACGATCTAACCTTCTAGGCTATCACTGCTATAGGAAAAAATGTATGGGAAAGGTTTTTTCGATGTCTGCCTTTTTAGTTCTCCATCCTAAGTTGGTCTAATAGAGGTTTTTGAACCTGATTAGAAACAGGATTGATTGGCATCAAAAAAAGTTTTTGTTTAAATTTCCCACTTTCTTATAGACTAATTTTTTTCTGAATCTGTAAATGCAGTTCAAAATATACCAGAAAATGAAGGATAGTCTCCTAAGACCGTTTTCCTGTAGCTGCAAAGGTTACAGTAGCCCTTACTGCCCCGTCTCAAAAATTCAACCTGCATAGTGATAATTAAAATAAAAGCTTTTTTCATAAGATAGTCTGAGTTCTAATTCCGTGCCTGCTTCTATATCTAGTTTTTCAACGATGATGGTTCCCAATGTATTAGATCCGAGCCTTAATTACAGACTTAGAGTTTATTGGAGCCGTTTTCAAACTAAGGAACTCGTGATCGGCAGCCCACCATGTGCTGTTAAACCAACGAGGTAATCCTATTAGTTCAGAAAAACAGTGAAACACATTTCTTATTTTGCTTAACTTAAGTGAGTAATTCATGTTTCTAAAAGAAGCAATATAAAAACTTACCAACTATGAAAGAAATATGAAATATAGTATAAGGCATCTATGTTCTACATTCCCTTGCTATATTTAAAACCCCATACCCTGTACGTGTATAACCTCACTCTTGCTATATTCAAGGCTCATAACATTTTCCACTTTTCAAGGTAATATCTACCATAAGAAAAGACACATAGGTTTTATAATACACTGTTTTACGTAAACCCTGTCACGTAGGCAATCTCAAAACACACCCATCCTACTAATATTATAAATATGAAAGTTGGTATGTTTAGCTATTTGGATGTTTAGATGTTGTTACTCGATCACGCAAAAACGGCTGCACGGATTTAAATGACATTTGGCACACATATAGTTTATTACCTGGATTAACGTATAGGATACAATTTATTCCCGAATAATGTTAAAGTGCTGTCTAAAGTCAACGCGGACAAACTCGCGAGCAGAAGCTAGTACAATAATAAATCAAAAGCCAAACAATTATCTACCATATCATAAGACATATTAGTTCCAAAATCAATTGCTACTTATGCAAACCACGATATAGCTATGGCCCAAAAAATCAATTATCAACATTAAAAAACACACACATAAGTTCCATAACAAATTGTTATAAATCCCGTCACAGAGACAATCTCAAAACGCACACTCGTGGCTTAATGAAGCAGGAAAAATAAGTATCTACCATAAGAAAAAACTTAAGTTCCATAATCTATTGCTATATATGTAAACCACGACACAATAAACTACACACACACACACTTTCATATATATCCCCATCACACAATATCCTCAACATAGCTTCATACTAAAAAAGCATAAATAACCCCCATATTAAAACTGTACTTAACCATGTCGACGATACACAAAAAAAAATCTGTACCCAACCCCGGAAGAGGGTTATCAATAACCTTTTGCAAAAGATTTTAACCCTTACAAGGCCCTTGTATCTTTTTTATGGTCGAAGATGCCCAGGGTTAGGTCGTCACATCAATAATTTAGTTAGGCTAACACGAAAAACGCTGCCTTCTCGACGTTTCGGTTGCAAATTTTATGTCGTTGTAAGGCTTGATATAGGCTTACTTATGAATATAAATGTCTTTTCATGTCTGGTGTACATGAGGTGGGGATGGTACGTCCAAATGTCTGTTTGATACGTATTTGGTATTATTATCTTTCATGACTGCCTCGTCGATCTAGTGGCGAAAATTGTGCGTAGCGATTACAACGACTTGGCTTCAAATGTTACGTCTATTATTTAGGCTGTTTTCGATACAAAAAATTCATTATCAGTCCGGTATTTCGCCCGGTATCATAAGAACAGGCTCGTCCCTTATTACATAGGACCTAACATCGTCGGCGATAAGTGGGTGTAAATAGTACACCTCTGCAACCCCCGCTTGGAAATATAGGCGTAATAGTTTGTTGTATTATAATAGTGATTCTAAATAGAAAAAATAGAATGATTGATAAAATAGTCAAAGTTTGAGAGTGAGGTTGACAATTCCTTTCTGAGCACAAAGTCCAGACATCAAACGTTGGATTGTACTTCTCGGGTTTTAGGAAATCTACATGAATAGTAATCTGTCCTCTCCGCCTGCCCCGCAAGGGGGCTTGGATATATAGATAAATAGATAGATCCTCTGTGAACTGAGAACCTCTGTCTAGTACCTACCACATTTGCAAAAGATTAAGCTTTCCAAAGCACGGAGACACTCGTAAATAAAAATGCTGTTAACATTAATCCTTTTCAGACCGACGAACCGAATGTTGCTTAACTTTGGTGATTGCTAAAACACCAAGATCCTACAGAAGTACAAGCACTTCAGATGTTTATATTTCAAGAATAACGCGAGATCTAAAGGCTTAGCACGGACAGATTGACATTATTATAATGCTATCGAGTCGATATTCTATCCTTTTCACACTACAAATTTACTGAATAAAGATGAACGTGACAGCACACCTTCTCGGCAACGTTATTGTATCATCAAAATTTTTGTGCTTAGGTGTGTTTATGACGCAGTACAATCGATATTTAAGGGCCACGTCTATACCAAGCTTAAGATCCGTTGCTTAGTAACATGGAGGGTAGATGTATGTATGGGGGGATGGAGGGGGGACAGTAAAAGTTCATTGCGAGCGTGGAATGTGGTCGGGTGTTGCTCCGATTATTTCCAATTAGATTTTATATGTGTTTGTGTTTGTTTTCGGGTGCAGAAAAAAGTAAGATAGTCATGTTGATTTAAGCTAGGAAGTTGTATCCTAGGATTTCTTGCGTCTATATCTAACATCTATGCCTACCTAATCTATCTCGAAGTGAGACAGATTAGGTCAAGCTCCACCATGCCCGTGTGAGTGACCATGTGGACATGATGTAGATTAATGGGGGCAGTTTTGTGGCCACTTGTTGTTGGAACTGATGAAGCTGTATAAGTCTTAAAACTTAGTGTAACGACTACCACAAGAAGTGATAACCGAGACGAATAGTGCCTCCTAAAGCGCGAATATGCTCGAATATGCCACAATCGGTTATCCACTTCAGACCAAACGAGCCGAATGCCGCCCCACCTTGGTCATCGCTAAACGTATGACGGTCTCGCAGTACTAGAGTGTCACGCGTCATTCTAGTTTAGTATCTAATTAAAAATCTACTTTAGAGTTTATATCTCTATTCTTATAGAGCGGTGCACCATGTACACCCAAATTCCCCATTATTACTACTGCCGTTATATCACTATTGCCATTATACTGGGCTCAATTCCAGACTATGAAGTGCAAATTAAAATGTATCGCTACAAAACCTTCAGTTACACTTTTTCCAAACCAGTATTTAAGTCCAAGATCTTATCATGCATCCTGTTAGATCAACGCAGAAGTAACTATAATCTACTTGAATACTAGATCAAAGTTCTAAAGAAATATCGAAACAATAAAAACCCAAGAACTACTTTAAAAGTCATATACTGTCTGGAAGTACTCCACACTTCGCGCTCAACACTGAAAATTTTAAAAGTTAGCTTGAATCGTTGAAGTATTTTAGATTCAGACGCCTTATGTTACCACAGTTAAAAATATGGAAGTATTAACATAATATAGTTTTATGTTTGATCAAAATAAAACAAAGAGAGACGTGACATATGTTTTCCTACACAATTTAATATATCGAGCATAATTCAGAGATTTCATAGCTAAAGAGTCTAATTATTGTTTTGTGAAGTTTGACATTATGGTGAACGAACTACGGATTTGCATCAACTAAAAGTGTAACCCCGACGATATCTTGATAATAAATAAATAAATCTTGAGGTCACAAGTATTTTCCGCTTGACCTTAGATCCAACCCACTACCAGTTATATACAATGCGCAAAGTGACTTATGCTTACTGAATCCACTAAACCATTTACAAGAACAGTAGTTGTAATTTTTACCCCTAAATACACTTTTACTATATTCACAGTGGCATTATTCTATAACCTCGTACTTAAGTAGCGCTCCATACGATTCGGCGATTACAACTTACAGTTAAAGGTTACATGCCAATACCAAGTTAAATAGTTGTACTCCCGATCCTTTCAAACCAAACAACTTCATCTTTCACTCCGCCAAAATACGTTCCGCAAGAAAAAGGAGTTTCAGTCTTTTAATCCTTTCACAAACTTCAATTCCTTATTGCTTCAAAACGAGCCCCGCTGTCGGACTACAAACAGGTTAATTTGAAACTTTCCTCTTGAATAAACTCGACAGTAAACTTTTCATGTTACCTCCATTGAGACATAAAAGCGGAGCTTTCTTTTCTAACGTTGAAACTTTAACACAACCTACGCTTTGGAAGTTTGCAAGAGTGTGGGACCGAGGCTTGTTCCTTGCAAGACACCTATATATGTATTTTCTACTTATATAATCTATAATATAACTTGAGCGAATCTAAATTGTTTCTAACTTCAATACTAGTTTAAACCGAAGTTTAAATTAACATGGAACACGGCGTTTAACTATAATGGTTGTTTTAGTAATGTCTACAGAGTCGAAAGCTTCAATATATTCGGTGCCGAGAAAGTACGTTTAGTGTAAGCTGTTTTCGTTTGAATGAATTTTGATGACAGTAAGAAAGTTTTATATTAAAATAAACGAATAATTTGAAGCCTAAACTAGCCATAGTTTGCTTGAGAAAGAATAGCGTCATGATTTACCGTTTTATATACAAATGTGTTAATATTTCATCCTCATTAGCTCACTTTACACATCAGTCCACTGTTGGACATGGCCTCCCCTAAGACACACCACTTAGTCTCCGGCTCTTCTCTTCGTAGCAATATTTAGTTGACACTTTATAAAACACTGAGTAATAGACAATACACAACTTAGACCGGTGGGCTTAAAAACATTTAATCTTCTTTTGCAGAATTTTCTAATAAAGTAAGTAAGCACTAAGATTTTTTAAAATTCATTTTCTAGGGGTGTTAAATAGGGTCAAATATCACGGATGGGAAATCCCATCAAGCACACTGTTAGTACTCTTAAAACACGCGCTAATTGAATTTATTGTGATTTGACCAAAGAAAAAAAATGCCACATCAAATATTCTGTACATATAATTAAAAGCAATCTGGGAAAGATTTTCACGTATAATTATGATCCGAATTTAACTCTCAGTATTCCAATACTGGGAAACCTCAATTAATATATAACAACAATTATTATTTTCAAGAAATAATTGCTTTCAATGCTACATGCTTATAATATCGATTCGGTGTTTCCTTTGTTGGTAGGTAAAAATGGGGCGCAATGGCAAAAAGGCTATTACATTTTATTTTCTTATATCTGATGAAAGAAATACAACTGCAAAAGGGCATATTAGCGTTTGAGCAATCCTGAAAATCAACAGCTTCGTTCAACACATGGCCACAATGATAATAATGATAATCGTCAAATGAATTTTTGTTGTGATCTGGGATTCCTATTCCGATATTTAGAACATAGTCTAAGACTCCAGCATAAGACCGTGTAATTTTAAAGTGATTGTTCCAAGTTAGGCTTTATTAAAACACATTGCTCTACTCTAGTATCATGGGTGTGTTTGCATATATAAAATTCACATACAGAAACACCCAGACGGAATCAAACATTTCAGACAAAGATTCCTTCCTTGCGGGAATCAAAGCTGCGTCTACTCGATCCATAACTTCTATGCCAAGCCTTATTTGATGTAAAATTAATTACGCGACCATAGAATGGTCGCCATTTTAAGTAATTTAACTTCGAACACTTGGTAAAGTTTAATTAAGTTCTTGTGATGCTGCTTTGGCCGTTCAAACGCTTTATTTGACAAACACAAAATTTCAAACTAATAACACAAAAGGACAATGTTGTTTGCGAAGTAATGTTATCTGTTTGACTGCCGGATTTATCATGAATAATGAATCAAGGTACTTATTTTGTGAGTTCTTTGAATTTGACTATGAATGAAATAAGCATGTTTACTGTTAGCTGAACTTTTTCAATTTTCAAAATCTCTAAGTACAATCACTTCTTTTTCTTCAGATAAAAGACGTTCACTATTTTAATCTTTATTATGTACTGGTATTTTTTTAATGATATATTTTTCAAAAATTTCAGTATTCTTGAATAAAATAAAGCTCGTTCCCAAAATTGGCACAATTTGGAGATCATTGTAAGGTAACTTAGCAAAAATTCGTCATTATTTAATTTCGATACTAAACAGGGAGCCTATCACAATATCTTTATGAAAATTATGTTATTGCGTATATCCACATGTCTTTATTACAATAAATTAAGATTTGACCAAATAGACCGTGTCGTATCTGAAGGCCAAGTCAAGAGTCCGTAACCGGCGAGCGTGTACGAGTTTATAAGAGTGGAGGAAGCCAGAGAGGTATGTAAGTAAAGAACCTGTTGAAACTCTGTACTCTCTGCCTACCCTGCAAGGAATCTGGAGTGTTGATATAGATAGATAGAAATTAGGATTATAATAGATTTTTTAAAGTGATTGTGGCATGCGCCCAGCTCTGGCTATGCAGGATGCATTTGGTTAGATGTTTTAATTTTTTGGTCATCAAGTACATGTGTGAAGATGTTATTATCATCACCTTACTTACAATTTTCATTATCCAGTACCGGAAAATCACACTTATAAAACCCACATACATCACATAAATGTACGGCAAGATTTAGGGTCAGAGCTTTATATTTTTATTCCTATTTTCCAAAAGTTACTACAATTTCAGATATTATCACGTTTGCACTAAATCTCGGTTGCTGGAATGAATAAGTTAATTTCAAAGCTTTATCAATGAGATTTTCATGACACACTATTCCAGTTTAAGTTTTATCGTTAGTCTGAAACGCTGGAGGAAATCGTCGAGTTAGCTGAATCCCCAAGATTTACGAGGTCATAATTCTGAAGTATTATTTGTGTTTGGTAATCTGTTTTTGCTTTATTGTTCTTAATTTTATGATGTATTAGATAAATTTACACGTTAATTTAATTTTCTATCCATCTATATCATCACGCCAGATCCCTTGTGCGGTAGGCCAGAGAGAACAGAGTTCCAACAGGTTCTTTCTTTACCTCTCTGGCTTCCTCCACTGGCAAAGCTCGTCTCATACACGCTAGATTACAGCGACTCTTGACTTGCCCTTATTTATTTAAAACTGTTTCCGACTCTAGAAATTATTCCAGTGTCGTGGCTTCGTTTACATATATGAGCTTCACATATAGAAACACCCAGACTGAAACAAACATTTGTGGGTCACACTGACAATAATTCTTTGTTAGTATCGAACTCGTGACTACTCGTTCCAGTGGGTAGAGCAGCTGAAGTTCTTAACTACTCGACTAAGCCATCGTCTCTATGTAACTACACATCACGCTAAGTGGAAAAAGAGTAGTCTGTAAGGAAAGATCCTGTTGGAACTCTGTACTACGTATGTAGAGCCTACCTTGAAGGGGCAATAATAATAAACCAGTCTATATTATTCCACTAAGTCTTTTTCACACAAATCGAGTTAAGGAATATTAGGCCATACTTCTGCACGTGGACCACTGTGGCCACCTGCTGTTGAAACTTATCAAGTCGCATAAAGCTTCGAACTTGGCTTAACGACTATCATATTAAGTGGTAACAAATATCAACACCTTCCGAAGCACGGAGGTGAATATAGAAACGCCACAAATGGTTTCTTAAACCGATCGAGTCGAGGGCTGGTTGACCTTGGTGATCGTTAAGAACACCGCGGTCGCACAACCCTAAAAGGCCTCGGAAGTACAGAGGCTTCCAACTTGGTTTAACGTGTACCACATTAAGTAGAAACTGAGGCTTAGCGTGCTCTTCAAAGCACAGAGACGCTCCAGACCGAATGATTCAAAACCTTGGTGATCGGTAAAAATATTATGATCGTACATTACTACGAGCGTCTCAAAAGTACACTCTACTAAGTCTATATTAAACTCAAACTCAAATCGTTTATTTTGCATATACCCTGCGGGGTATTTACAAATTGTCATATTTACATTTTTTTTGACTTACTAATCTACCATAGCACCGGTTCGAACGCGGCCTCCACTGAGAAAATCCGGCGGGAAACTCAGCGGGCTTGCCTTTTTGTCTAATTCTCTATTTATTTTTTTTCATCATTTTCTGTATAGATACATACATTTTTATATTATACAAAATCCTTTATGCGATCCAGCTCCAGTGTGATGCCTATCTACTGAGATATGAGACTAATATCATAACAGCAGATCAGAGAACAAGAGAGTGGAGGAAGCCAAAGAGGGCTGTAAGGATAAAATCTATTGGAACCATGGCGTAACAAAAATACTCCAGATTATTTTTGTAAATAAAAACACAACAGAATCAACGCCTAGACCGACTAATAACGATAACGGAGCACTAAATTTTGTAGAAAGGGGCTTGTGTCCTGAGATGTGTTGTAAGGATGGGGACACACCAAAGTACTTTAGCCTTAGGAAGTAAATAAAACAAAGACAAGTCCGCTGAGTTTCTCGCCAAATCTTCCAATAATCAACTCGACTTACTTGAATCGGATCCAGAACCAGCTAACTTCGGAGCTAACTTCGGAGCTAGATTACAAACACAAATGTTAAATGAAAATTTTTAACATATTTTTTTCGATTAATTTGTACCAGATTAATAATTTGATTTAGCATAATTTTTGTGGGTTCCAATTTTCTATTCAACTCAAAAAATACTTAAAATCGAATTTTTGTCAAGCATACAATTTGTTACGATACGATTTGATATTTTTGAGCAACTTGGGACAGCTTTGAGTTAGAGCTACTTACAAAATAAAACTGTTTTTTGTTGCGGTTTATTTTAGAATTTTAAGTACCCGACGTTTCGAGTGCTTTGCAGCATGAGAAAAATAGTTTCATTTCATGTGTTATATTCGCGTAAATCTAAGAACTCCGTAGCTGCTTAATCATAAACCACTAGAAGAAGTATTAATTGCTACTCAGTGTCTATTTGTCCCACTTTTCTTTTTAACTAAATAACGAAGAATAAAGTGTTGAAAATAATAGTAGTGTAATAGAGTGAGAGAGGTAATCAAATCAATTTTTAAAGACATGTAAAAATTTCGACCGAATTATGGTGATAGTCTCAACACCTGACACGTTTTGATTAAAAACGCTCATGAAATTGGGGTTGTACTGTACACCTCCTATATTAAAAGAAATCCAGCACATCGTGGAGGACTGTCCCACTCGAAAATTCAGCGGCGGCTTGGAGGGGCTACACCAGCTGACAACAGAAGCTAAACAATGGCTCCTTCACTCTGACATTAAGTTTTGATCGTGGTTCGCATTATTAAAAATACACCGCCATCATCATCATCATATCAGCCTAAATTTGTCCACTGCTGAACATAGGCCTCCCCAATCGCTCTCCAGCGCAGCCGGTTCGATGCCACCTGCATCCAACGACTTCCTGCGGTCCTCATAAGGTCGTCGGTCCATCTTATACACCGCCATACGATGATTAAAAGAAATAAATATCCTATTCAGACATAAACACAATAAAAAACTGCTCTCAGTATACGCCGAACTTAATAAGATTAATGTACTCTACGATATGTTAGCAACATATATTATTTACGTCGTAACCGGTATACACACGAGGCGCGGAATATTCGTTTTCTCAAGATACAATATATCTTTAGAAAAATGCTGATATAGTGGTTTTTGCCATGTCTCGTAAATTCGGGAAATAGATTTACCCGTAACTGGATTGTGTATAGTAGAATACCGCCACTATTTCTTTGTATATTATCTATATCTTCAGGTAAGATCCCTTGCGGGTGGCAGAGATCTGGCAAGATGATATAGACGGTTAAAAAAACTTCAAAAACACTTTGTTTGATCCAGGACCTGAGATGGTGTTTGCGGGAACTATGTAGCCATTCTCATGAACAGCATAATTAGATAAAAATATAGTTTATTTATTATGAAGAATATTATATACAGTATGTACAATTATATATTTGACAGGCGATTTAACGCAGTGGTTAAGAGCTCAAGCCGTTCCGCCCACTCTATCTAATAGTCGCGGGATCGATTCTCGCACGAGACAAATCTATGTGTCACTCAATGACAATTATTTGTTTGGGTCTGGGTATTTGTGTGTGTGAATTGTCATGTTTGTAAACGCACCCACGACAGGAATTAATCCAAGAGTGGGGCTATGTTTTTTCAATAAAATAAAGAAAAAAGGGTGTAAAAAAAGAAATATACATATTTACATTGGGCCAAATGGTTCCACGCCACTGTCAGATGGTAATATACCTAGAACGCTGGCAGCATTGCCGCGCTGAATAGCAATGCTTATATGCTTTCTGGTCGCCAGTACACTCCAACAGACGCTTCGAAATTTCTCGAAACATCTGGTGAGTATTAGATAAAAAGATAGGGTACTCTTTATTCTTCACTAGTTTCTGCCTGCAACTTTCGACATTCGCGTTGACTTTTCACAGGAACCTAACATTTTACCGGGGTAAAAAGTACCCTATGAGTTAATCCAGGGGATGAACTATCTGTGTGGGAAATTTCAATGAAAATCCGTTCAGCCGTTATTGCGTGATTGAGTAATAAACATCCAAACATACAAACTTTGACGACGGATGATTTAGCGCAGTGGTTAAGAGCTTAAGCCGCTCCGCCCACAGTGTCAAATAGTCGCGGGTTTGATTCCCGCACGTGACAAATCTTTGTGTGACCGACAATTATTTGTTTCGGTCAGGGTATTTGTGTATGTGAGCTTTTATGTTTGTAGACGCACCAACGACACAGGAATAAATCCTAGTGTGGGACTACGTTTTTTTTTTAAATGTAGATAATATTAATAAATAGTAGAGTTAATTACACACAAACATATTAGGCTGATTTAACTTAGAATCACCTTATAGACTAGCCTACATTATTCTATATATCATCATCACGCCCAATTTCTTGCGGGGTAGGCAGAGAGTACAGAGTTCCAATGGTTTATTATCCTCCCATACCAAAATTTAAATGTAAAAAATAATAAAATTAAATCAGACTGCCTCTGATCTTATTGCCAAGAATGTGCATTGAGATCACGAGGTCCTGGGTTCAAATCCTAGGTTGTACAAATGTAGTGGTTCTATCGAAAAATTCCCAGTGTCAGTCCAGAGTCTGGAATCGTGCTCGGTGTATAGTAATAGGCTCGCTACCTATTACATGGGGCCTAACATCGTCGTCAAAAAGTGAGCGTAAATACACCACCCCAGCTTAAGAAATTTATATTTCACGGGGGTTTAATTTTCTATACTTATATTATAAAGAGCAAAGATTTGACTGCCTCGTTGGTGTAGTGGCAAAGCGCATCGCTTGGTGATCACGAGGTCCTGGTTCAAATCCTAGGTCGGACAAATGAAGGTTTTCTTAAAACTTCCCAGTATGAGTCCGGAGTCTGGAATTGTGCCCGATATGCTCGCCCCCTATTACATGGGACCTAAAATCGTCGGTGAAAAGTGGGTGTACTCAGTACACCTCTGCCACCCCCTCTGGGGAATATAGGCGTGACGGTGTTTTTTAGCAAAGATTTGTTAGATTGTAGCCCATAAACTGTGAAATTACTGAACCGATTTTAATAATTCTTTCACCATTAGAAAGCTACATTTTTCAGAAGTAACATAGACCCGGTAGATGGCGCTGTTGTCGACCAGGTGCGAAGCCGCGGGAAACTGCTAGTGTTTCTATAAATAAACTACTTTCCGCAGGCGACTTCGTCCGCGTAGACTTTTGACAGGATCCTAACATTTTTCCGGAATAAAAAGTATCCTATGTGTTTATCCAGATAATAAAATGTCTGTGTGCTAAATTTCATCCAAATCCGTTCAATTGTTTTTGGGTTATTGAGTAATAAACATCTAAACAAACTTTTACATTTATAATATTGAAGGATAGCCCACAAATGTCCAACAGTAGTGCACCCGTATGTCAGAGGTGTAAGCACAAAGAAATGGAGTCGGCATTTCCCATTTTGTAATTCCTCAGACGTGAGGCCGGAAGTCTGCGGGGAAATCTTGCTGAAATCGTTTATGTGTTTCAGCACTATTGTTTACTTTCGCCTGTGTGTTATGTATTAAGGAAGTATTTTAGTTTTACTGGCTCGTTCCTCTAATATAGTGAGATTAACGACTAAGAACATTTTATTATCTTACTAATATGATCAATGATCTATGATGATATGATGATTATTATTATATTATTATATTATTATTACTAATATGATCAATGTGAAATTTTGTATTTTTAGTTGTTTAGGTATTTAGATGTTTGTTACTCAATAACCCAAAAACGATTGAACGGATTTGTATGAAATTTGGCACACCTGTGGTTTGTTACCTGGATTAACAGATAGGATAAAATTATAAACTTCCTGTCTAAAGTCACCGCAGCGAAGTCGCGGCCAACTTATCTTTTATAACGCCGTGTTTAAGTTTGGCTTTGGACGCAGATTTTAGTAATTTACAACCTTAAATGCGCGTACCAATCACGAGGATCTGGATACGAATCGTAGGTTGCTATAGAAAAAAATCCAGTGTCAGTCTGGCATTGTGCCCGGTATAATGGAACCCTCGAACCCTATTACAATGTTAGCTAACATTGTCGGAGCAAACTGGGTGTACATTTTATACCTTTGCTATCGTTACTTGGGGAATATAGGCATCATGGTGTTAATTTGTCTTTGAAAATTATATAAACAAAAATATTCTTAAACGGCAATTGCACTATCGCCCTATGGAAGCATTTCGAGCATCTACATTGGCATGCGAGCTCTGCGAAAGATGTGGGCAGCGAAGCCGACCGACCGTATTCGCAACAGCGTAGTAAGAAAGCAAGTAGGTATGGAAGATAGTATCGGTGTAAATGAGAAAGGGTATGCTCCTTTGGTTCGGGCATATAGAAAGAATGTCAAAAGAAAAATTGACAAAACAGATATACAATGCGAAAGTGGAAGGATGTAGGTACCGGGGAAGACAGACTAGCTTACCATGACCAAATAGACCGAGTCTTATCTGAAGCAGAAGTCAAGAGTCTCCGTAACCGGTGAGCGTGTATGAGACAAACTATGAGAGTGGAGGAAGCCAGAGAGGTATGTAAGAAAAGAACCTGTCGGAACTCTGTACTCTCTGCCTACTCCACAAAGGATCTGGCGTGATGTTATAGATAGATAGACTTTTGTCGACCATCGTGATTTAGTCTGTAAATGACCAACACCTTCCTTTCCCTAAAGTTTGCAGAAGGCCTGCAGGATTTTTCCCACGTGAAAAAAAGAGGATCGGCGTGTACGAGCGCTCTTAGGTAGATTTGTAATGTTTTGTTACAACTCTGTTTCCGCCCGAAGGGAATTTCCGTACATTTTCTACTGAAATTTAAAAACTGCATTCTACCGTCTTATAAATTTTTAATACTGCTCTTGACACCTAAGCAAACAAGATCCGGGTTTTAGTCGTGTACGAGAGAATAAAAATAAAGTGCTCTGGTTGAGAGGCGCTCGTAGCGCTGTGCGACCGCGGTGTTCTTAGCGATCACCGAGGTTAAGCAGCGTTAGACTCGGTTGGCCTGAGATGGGTGACCGTTTCATTTTCATATTTGAGCGTCTCTGTGCTTCGGAAAGCCGTTAAGCCTTTGGTCCCGGCTACGCTACGCGGCTAATTGTTAAGCCAAGTTGGAAACCTTAAAGGCGGATTGATAAGTTCCAACAGCATGTGGCCACAAACCTTTCTCCTAATCTCTCTCACCTCGATTTGTGAGAGAAGGCATTTGCCCAGCAATGGGACAGTATATACTGATATTAGTATTACTCAGGTTAGGTTGTGAATATCAGCTGGATGCATACAGCCCAAAAGCAGTCATTGTAGCGATGTTTGGGGCACGCTTTTGTCCAGCAGTGGACGTCTTTCGCCTGATGATGATGACTGAGTTGTCCACAAAATGGATGACCTAGTGAAGGTTTCTGGTAAAAGCTGGATATTTCCAGCACAAAGCTTGTCGTCGTGGCGATCATTGAGGGAGGCATTTGTAAAGAAAACAAAAAACACCTTTATTATATGGTTATCAAAATACCTTTAATCTCAAAACTAAATTCCGTGTAGGTGCACTCTTCAACAAATGTAGGAATCGGATGACCAGCATCCGATTCCTACGTCTGCTCTGTTCGAGCGCTCAAATCAAACTAACGTAAAAATGGCCGGCCACGGCCACAAACGACATTTGTAGTTAAGTCAAATCAGATACCATTTAAATTCAGCGTTTTCGTTAAATCAGTTAATCAAATCTTTTATTTAACAAATCAAAGTCAGATAAAATACTATGAGTATTTTATTAAATTCAAAATAAATAATATGTAACTGGTAATCATGACACTTTTCCTCTAGCATGAAGTACTTAGCTCTACTCTTATTATAAATGGCACATATTTCTCCTACCTCTATTTAACTGTGTCAAATGGACCTAATTCGTTGGTTATGAGCGAGTTGATAGACAGTAGTGTGAAATCCCTTACGGGACAGCGAAGTAAAGAAAATCTCCGCCGGAGAATACCCTCATCTTTACACCAGTACTACTGATAGTAAAACATTAAAACCAGACACTCCCACTTGACGTATCTTCAAGTCGCTAACGAGTGTCCCAGGCAGTGAATGGCGTTCATTGTGTCTATAAGAAATTCTCACACAACACCGTTTTATGCCCCGCAAAGTAACTGTCTAGTAATGCACTTGAAATCTTCAATTAGATACATGGGAACTAATTTTGAGGTGTGTTTGGTGAGGCTTGAAATTGGATGGGTGGTCAATTTCGATTAAGGATATTGAAATAGTTTTTAGGAGTAGGGTTTGGTCGAAAGGTTGCCTTATATCATGAGGTTCGATGTTAAAATTTCGGCTCGTACTTCTTATCCGTGATTGAAAACTTATCACGAAGTCCGTATTCTTAAAAAAATTCGAAATGAACCCATAGAATATTGCAAATTTATTTCGTTGCCATGTCATGTACAAAAATTTGACAATATTAAATTAAATAATATTTGAGCTTTATCACTGATAGCGGAGATTTACAAAATAATTTTAAATCTTGCACACAAAAATTACAGATTTTTGTATTCAACTATTATTACTATTTTAAACTAAATTGTACAATCTTTAAATATTATTACATTTAACTAACGGCCATGACTAAAATACGATTTTCAGAAAAAAAAAATGCTTAACAGCCATGACTATTAAAAAACAAAATAAAAAAGAACACATTCGATTTAATTCGAACGCAGAACGTTCTAAATTTAAAACATGTAACGTATCGTTCCGCCATATTTTGCATTTTGCGTTCGCCATATACGGTAATATTTTCATGTGAAAATATATGAATTTTGTAAGCAAAATGCTTATAAATTTCTTGATAAAACCTAACTTTGTATGAATACGGAAATATTTTCGTTATTACTTGTGTAAAATGCATTTATTGTATGATATTCTACTTAGATACACGCATTGGTAAATTTATGCGAATTTGATAAGAATAATGTTCTTGTCCTTACAAAATACGTAGTTATAATTTCGGCTAACATGACTGCCTCGTTGGTCTAATGGGTAAAATTTCGGCTGGCGATCCCGAAATCCTGGATTTGAATCCTATGTAGAACAAAGTGTGGTTTTTCTATCTCTCCATTATTTTAGAACTCACACCCACGTCACAATAATAGAACACAGTGAAAATCGTATTATCTTGGCCCACGTGATCGCAATAATAAATAAAAATCGAATGTTTGTGGATGGCCCATTCATCATTCACAAATGATCTACGCTGTTGGCGCGGGGCCTTTACAACTTTCCCGGACAAGAGAGCGAGCGTGCAACCACTACGCCCCAGCCAGAAGGGCAAGAGGGCAACTACCTTAAGGGCGCCTCAAGGTGGAACGGCTTGGGCAGTCGCTATAGGGGAGGGGATATACTAGGTGTCTCGCCAATGTGCTCTGCACCGACCGGCGGGCAAGGGATTCTTCGACCTCGCCGGTGAGGTCGGTGTCTGATCCTGTGTGCGGTATCTGTATTCAAAAGAAGGGATGTAAGGGCATCGGGAGGGACGGTGAGATCATGCCGCAAACTGCGATAGCGGCAGCGGCTGATAGGAGGGGAGTTAGGTTCGTAGTCGGCGGCGGCTACGATTAGCGGATTCTTATGATTGAATGCGTTCACGAAATATCGGGTTGTCGCATTTTTAATAAAGGCGCGAATAGGTTCGAGACCTACCGCGTATTCGGGTCGAAAAAAGCTACTATTAACTACTCCGTTTATTGCGTATTCTATAAATTCCTCAAGAATACAGAACAACGGCCTTCAAATAATATAAAACCACTAAATACTGTCACGCCTATATAACCCTAGCGAAGGTGTCAGCAGTGTACGGAGTGCGCCCACGTATCGCCAATGACGTTAGGTTCCATATAAAAGGGGCGAGTCTTTTATAAGTATACCGAACTTGATTCTAGACTCCAGTCTGATACTGGAAATTTTTCTATTGATATATTACATTTTGTCTGACCTAAGATTCGAACTTAGAACTTAGGGACACCGACGACGTAAGTATTGAAAGTAAATAATTTATTTTTACAAACATTTCCAAGACTGTAAAGACGCATACGTTTGTCCACGGCCCTTTTAAGACATGTGACAGATACATGGACCAAAACAACCCTCAGTGTCAACCCTTAGCGTGTACAAGAATCCCGAAATAAAATCCCCATTCCGGTGACGGAGCGGCAATGACAACTACGGGATCATGAAGATGGATTTAGATGAGTTGTAAAATCTGGTTTTATAATGCCATTTTTGGGTATCTTTAGTTAGAGAATAGCGCTCTTCTTACATGTATTGGTGTTTCAGACAGAAGCATCTAAAGATGTACTTAATAATATTAGCCCTGTTAAGAAACTGTCCCACCGTAGGGCACGGGCCTCCCCTCAAACATGTTAGGCATGCAGGTTTCCTCAGAATGTGTTCCTTCACCGAAAAACAAGTGATAGTTAATTTTTAATACGCACATGCTTTCGAAAGACAAAGATGTACGTAATTATGAATAAATCTCATATATTTTGTCCCACTGCTAGTAAAATTTTGGTGACTTTGAGATAGTTGAAAAGTTTGGTTCCACTTTAAGAGTCGTTTGTGCATATTTAGTAAAGAAAGATATGGATATATCACCAGCACTAATAGTATGTTTCTTTGTTTGTGTGCCACTGCTGGGCAAATAAGGTGAATTTAAGGCAAATAATAAGTTTAATTTGGCTTCTTAACATCACCATCATAAGCTGGAAGGTGACTGCAAGACATATCCCAACGATATCCAATATTATGTGCAAAGGCATAAATGAATAGCAATTCAATTTTTATTTTTAGTTAAAATTCTATCATTCAGGCCAATGCTATGTTTTAAGTTTCAAATCTCTAGCTAATCGGTAAGTTAAAAATCAATTGCACAATTTGCACCCAACACAAACAAGCAAAAAAGCGAGTTAATACAAATCACAAAGTATTTAAAACTCAAACTGAAAACACCCTTTAACAACTGCAAGACATAAAAAGCGACACAAAATAAAACAAACTGCATATTCAAAGTTGCATTTCCAAGACTTAACATCTTCTTAACCCCGGCAATCTTTTGAATAGGAAAAAATAGGATGCGCCGGTGAAGGAGCGAGATAAACTTAATGTACCTAAGTGGGATAGTCCCAGAAGCCCCCGGGGGTGTCTGGGGCGGGTGGCCGACGTAAATTGAACAATCATGGCGTTACTTAGCCAAATCGTGGGACCTCCGCGCAAACTTGGGTGTTATTTTTTCTTTTTTGTGTTGAAGACATCATTTTTTGTTGTTTTTTGGTATGGAAATCGTAGATTTTGCTATGCCCGCTTATATTAAAAAATGTAGGGTTCTTTTCTGTGTACACTCACATTTCGCCGGCGATATTAGGACCCAGTTTTATTGAAGGTTGAATAATTTAAAGACGGTTTTGTTAAGTGGCTTGAGCATAGGCCGCTGGAATCACTCGATCGAGTAGACACGTATTCTTTCCCCGTCGAGACAATTTTTTGTGTCACTAACGATTATTTGTTTCGATGAATGTTTTCTTTTATTTGAACACTACAACATCTACATTAACGCAACATTCGAATCTTTAAAAAATGCAATAGATGGGACCCTATAGCCATTATAACGAGTATAATTCTAGACTGCAGGCTACTACTATGCCTTAATTATTTAACTCCAAAACCTCGTGATCGCCAGCCGAACTATACGTTACTAGATCAACGAAGCATTCTTTAAATTTGTCTCCCATAAACGGATGAAATTGGACAAAATAGCTTAACGTACCACAAAGCTAGTCAAGAAAGCTGTGAAAATTCAATTCCAAATATTACCCCGGCTCCAATAAGTCGCGGGGATTTTTTAGCGAAATAATTCATTTTACCGGTTTTTATACGGTTCACTCCGTTGACACGAGCTTTTCCCCGAATGTCTTTTTTACACCATCTGAATTAAAACCGCACTCCTTTTCCGGTTTTCTAATGGAAAATGAAAATTTGAATTATCATCGCGTTATTTACAGGAGTAGCTGTACTGATAATACGAACAAATGTTCATAAAAAAAAATCTTAAAATAACAAGATACTAAAATTATACACCGTCACACCTATATTCACTAAGCGGGGGTGGCAGAGGTGTATAGTACACCCACTTTTTGCTGACGACCTTAGGTCCCGTGTAATAGGGGGCGAGTTTATTGACAGGGAGCGAGTTAAAAGTAGATGGTTTTATTATTTATAAATAAAAAAAAAGTGTTTTATTGCCCTATTTGTGCGACCTCGCCGTACAGCTAAGCCGAGAAAAACATACAATACTATCTACTTGTATTCCTACAGTATAGTAATGTATTCTTCGCTTCAGTTACGGATTATTCTGATTAACTATCAAATTATGATGACAGTATATTGTTGAAATACCGTCTAAATCAAAGAATTTAAGATCTTTAAGATTTACTATACGTAAAGTGTAGAATAATAAAAATGGACGATTTGGCTCCGTCCACTGGGTCGAATACTTGCGGGTTCGATTCCCGCACGGGACAAATGTTTCTGTGACTCACAATTATCTGTTTCGGTCTGGGTAATTGTATATGTGAAATTTCATGTTTGGAAGAAACCCACGGCACAAGAATAAATCCTAGTATGGGGCTACGATTTTTAAAAAGAAAAAAAAGAAATACTCTATCTATTACACATTCCATAAATTCCGCAAGAATACGTCACAACATCCCGTATAATATATGGAAAATTGAAAAATAACCCTATTCACGTTGGCGAATTGAATTTTTTATTATCATTGAAGATTATGAATGGGTTGAATTTGAATTTTATGACTGAGATTTGTTATTTGGGACAGACGGGATATTTAGTCATGATTTTTGTGCCTTAATGTTGAATTTTATTACAATAAATTACCTTTACCAGTAGAACTGAAGGCCGTTGGGGCAGAAAGGTTTTAGAGTGGAGATCTCGTACCGAAATACGTAGTGGGTGCTCCCTACGTAATGTGGGCTTCCTACTAGATGGATCGATGTTGGTGAAGATCGCAGGCGGTGCAAGAGGGGCACCGGTTTCATAAGAAGTTCCCAAAGCTCCTCCGACGTGCTGATGTCGGCCACCCTGGGGTTTTTAGACCGTAGGAATTCGGGACGCCCCGCGAGCTTTCCCCGAGGCTCGCGGCAGTCCTATGCAGGATATACCCCAGGAAAAAAAAACGCATAAGAGTGGGATGTTGGTGTCATGGCGATCTTTGGGGTAGGGCTACGACGTGCGGTGGACGTTTTTTGGCTAATGATAAATATGATTAAATTACCTTTTAAGTCTGTATCCCTGACGCAGTAGGCAGAGATATATACACTCACAGTTCGCCGAAGTATTTTTTGTTTTAAGCAAAATCGATATAACATAACAAGATACACGGCCCTGTTCAAAAGTTCCACTAAAAACGTTCCTAATTCACGTGAGTAGCTAGTAGTAGCTAGTTATGATATAAACATAAATTATAGCATATTGTACCTTACTCGTATCACTTGAAGTTGTATTTGCAAAAAGCAGAAGCCTGTCCATTTTGGTACAAATCACTTTTGCCTGCCTTTTCGTGGTGCCATTTTGTGAGCGGCAAGCGTGTATCTACCTATATTTGCTCGATGTTTAGCAATGATTGTCTTGTGGTTGACAGTTCGGTCAACGTTAGTGAAGTAGTTGGAAGATTGCCTTGTGTTCTCGAGGTTCAAGGTTGAACCCAGGTTGGGGTTTTCGTTATATATGTGCATTTGTATAAGGGTGAAGGAAAATATTTTGAAAACTCCATATCTGAGAAAAATACATGTCCTAAATGGTCTCGAACAATTACGCCAGCTTGCTACATGTCGCTTTGCAGAATATGTCTGCGAAATGTAGGCTTACAATGTACACCCCTGCCTACCTTTTCGGAGTACTAGCGTGTGATTCTTTTTTTTATTTTTTAAATAATTGATTTTACTTAACCTTTTTTGTAGTTTCTTCATCTCCTCCGGGACCCAAAATATATAACTTTCGCCCCCAAATCTAAACTTTCGAAAATCCGGCCACATCCAAAACTTTCATTTTTTCAACCCCCCTAAAACTCGTAAAGTATTATGAGCATGAACATCCCTCAGGCTCTAGAGAAAGGGGTAATTTATCCGCGAAAAACAAACATATTGGCGCAGGTACAATGCAAATTTTCACCCCTTCCACCCACTAACGCCGAACGTATGCCATCCATCACGGCACACGGAGACGGGGGTTAAAAAAATGGCGGATCATAGTTTGTGAGTTGAAATTATGGTTCGTTGGTTCCGTACTTAATAATAATAATAAAAATGTCTATACTTCTATTAGTTATCAATTGGGTCTTAAAACTATAAACCACATGCGGCAGCTACAGATGAAGATGAAGGGACGAATTGGGCTCTTCCTTGAAAGACTGGTATTTAAAATCCGAAATTAGTATCAACAGTGAGGCCTATTGCCTTTAAATTTTAGCCAAAAACGTTTATTTATCTTTCTTTGTTCGTGTGTCTGTGTTGTCTTTCCGGTCAAAAAAATAATGATTTATTTGGCACGGCTATTTAACTTTGATGACAAGATAATAATATGGCACTACCGGCCGGATCTGATGGATCTGGAAAATAGCCACAAGATCTCCTCAACTAAACAAAATAGCTCCATCCTGTTATAGTTATAAAAGATTGTTTTAAATATATGGTAATAGTTTTATTAAGTTTTTGATTATTTAGTTGTGTTTATTATTTAGTAGAATCTCCGTAACCAGCGACCGTGTGTCAGACGAACCATGAGCGTGAAGGAAGCCAGAGAAGTCCGTAGGGAAAGAACATATTTTAACTCTACTCTCTGCTTACTCAGCATGGGATCTAGCATGATGATATAGATAGATATATAATTGTATCGTTATTTCATTAACTTACGCAACCCTAAAAAATAATACAACGCGAAAACTCTCACGTTACAACGCGGTGTAGAAAAAATTGAAGATAGGGTTATTTTTTATTACGCCAAATAAAAAGAAAATGTCGGTTACAAGCGTAATATATTAGAAGTTTATTGTCCCAAGGAGCGCATTTAGGAAATTACAATATTTCCAAATGAAAATGAATTTTGTTCTCTCCCTCTTTTTTTCGTTTTGGATTGTTTTCGTGTTAAGAATTAAGTACGTGAAACGGTTACGTTTCGGTTTTGTTCCCGGAAATTGGGTAAAATAAAAGTGATTGGGTTTTTATGGGGTGAAATGAGATTACGATTGCAAGATGTTCTTTTATTATTTTTACTTTTCATAGGTTTAATAAGTTACATACCTAGTTATACAAGATTCTTTTGGCCCGCGGCCAAAATCGGAACTAACGCTGTCATCAAGTGAAATGTCACTTCATGACAGTCGCAGAGTTGCCGTTTACTATGAAATTTACCCAACTTGAGGACTCACCTATAGAAACATTCCCCTGGAAGTAGGTAAATTTTACTAAATGATAACTCTAATTTCAAATTTCCCCTTGGTAATGTCAATATCGTTCACGAGCCAATAGATCCTTGTCGTATATCCTTGTCAATAGGTGGCAGAGGTGTACTATATAAGCCCACATGTCGCCGACGATGTTAGGCCCCAATGTCAGCCTATTACCATTATACTGGACACAATTCAGGCTGGTATTGAAAAATTTTCGATGGAAAAAGCTTTTTCCGACATAGGATTCAGGACCTCGTGATCGCCGGAAGAACTGCCAACAGACAAGCCATCATCATGATCAGAAAAAAAAACGTTTATAGCAACACAAAAGCCTCCCACAAAAGTCACATGCCGACCGGCTTTGTCCTGTAAGCAGTCAGTATTCACCTGCGACCTTCACCAGATCATTGGTCCACCTTATGCAGGGCCTGCCGACTTCTACATCTTCCGGCACGAGATCGCCACTCTAGAACGTTTCTTAAGTCAAAGCCAAAAAAAAGAATTAAAGAAATTTTCTCCAGTCAACAAGGCCGAAAAATACAACAAAAACGTTACCATCACGATATCTTTTAATTGCATCGTTAATGGAGGCAATTTTTAACGGAATTGGCAATAAATACAACCACAAACATCGACCTTTCAGCCTGGAATCGTGAAACAAACATACTATATCGAATTGTATTTATTTACACCCGCTGAAAGGTACGGACGCGAAGTAATATTGACCATTTGTCAATATAAGGGTCTGTATTGTGATAAACGGTGAATTTAGGAAGATGTATATCTCCCTTGACTGTAGATGGATAAAAGAATCGCCGCTTTTGGACTGATCGGGAAGGGCTAGGAACTCGAAGAGGTTGTCTTTAGAGTACTTTCGATTTATTTTCAAGAGTCATATATTTCTATATTATGGTACCTTTCTATCCATATATAACAGCGACAGCTTGACCCAGTGATTGGTTAGTCACGGGTTTGATCCTCTTATGAGATATATATTTGTGTGACCCACAAATATTTGTTCTGGGTTTTGGTGTATGTAAATTTCGTGTTTGTATGGCAGGAACGTTGTGGCAAGATTTGTTAAAGGGAACATCTTTTCGGGTTTGTGTCTGGCGGGGCCTGCTACTCTCCCCAAGAGTTGTTGTCGGGGGCTTGTATATTGTGTGCATTCTAATATGGCTTTCTAGACATGTATGGCGAATCGTCAGTACCATCTATTGGTAGGTAGTCGCAACTATGTAGCGATGTATAGAGGTCGCTACATTTGTAAACTCACCCACAACACAGAAATAATTCTCAGTGTGTGGCTTCGTTTTTTTAATCTTCTCAAGTACTATTATAATTGTTATCAATATTTGCATATTACTACTCAAGTTTCTAATTCACGAATTAATTTAAAACTATTTTTTTCCCGCGACTTCGTCCGCATTGACTTTAGACAGAACCCTAACATTTTCCCGGGATATGTGCCAAATTTCATCCTTATCCATTCAACCGTTTTTGCGTGATTGAGTAACAAACATCCAAACATGTTGTATGTTTCACATTTATAATACTATTAGGTTATTAGTGGAAACACAAAGCACGTTTGACGTCCCAACATGTTGCCGTCAGCAACTAAAAATCCCAACTGCCTGCGCGTACCGTGAAGTTCGTTCGGTTGCCGATGCAAATCAAAATGGCGGCGACCAATCACGAAACTGTAGCAACTTCACTCAGGTTGTCTATTGAATTTGCCAACACTGGATATTCGCCCTCTTTTAAATTTGCATCAAACATCATTGGCCATATTGGGTGTAAATAGTACACTTCTGCTATATACTTTTGGAATGTAGGAGTAACTGTGTGTTTTCATTAACGCTAAGTGTAGTTATGAAAGTTTCATCATAAAAATGTGATTTGGGACGAAAATGTCCCACCAACTCAACTTTTAAGTGGATTGCTTTTGTAACGTTATTTTTCATAAGATTCTAGATTATTCGCAATGAAATTAAGTTTCAAGAGCGTTATTTAGCTTAACGAAACGCCTTTTTATAGATATGAGAATGTACTTAAAAATTAAGTTAAGGTTGAAATATCAAAACTCGAGTATATATTTAAATATAAAATGTATGTAGGTACCGAAAAAGCCCTAGAATATTTTACTAGGATTAAATAGACCGTGTCTTATTTGAAGGGTAAGTTAAGAGTCTTGTGTAACCGCCGACTGTGTATAAACCAAATTATGAGAGTGGAGTCTGTAAGGAAGGAATCTGACGGATCTCTGTATTTTCTGTTTTCTCCGCAAGGGATCTGGCGTGATGATATTGATGAATAAAGTAAAGAGTAGGAAGAGGAGTACAGTAAGCGACATAACTGAGCAATGTCAATTTTCAGGGTTCGGCCTCAATAAGTAATAAAATTGACTACATTTTCAACAAATTACATAGCTATGCCAACTTTTATATCAAAGCCTTGCAGCACGTGTTTGAAAACAGGACAAACAAACGAACAAAGTTAGTTGATGGACGGCTTGGACCCATGGGTGAAGGTTTGGTCAAATAGCCGACAGAGCGTGACGAGAGTACGAAGGAAGCGCTCTGCTGCGTTCGGTCGTGACGTTTGCCGTCGCGCCGAACGGGGCTGTGCTGTGGCGTCTCCCGTACATTTCAGTACATTACAACTCCCCAAACCGCGTTATCGTCGCGTCGAGCGGGGCTGCGCTGTGTGGCGTCTCCCGTACATTTCAGTGCATTACAACTCCCCAAGCCGCGCCACCGTCGCGCTGCGTCGGCTATGTGGCGGAATCTTAAGCGCTTAAGTTGCTCCGCCCACTGGATCCAATAGTCGCGGTGTCGATCCCGGGACTGGCAAAAATTTTTTGTGACCCACAAATGTTTGTATGGGCGATTGTGAATATGAATTTCATCTTTGCACCCACGATAATACACGTAATAATAGTGTGTGTGTGAGTGATCTAACCTGTTGGCCGCGGGGCCTTTACAGCTTCACAGCTTTACAGGCAACAATAGCGTAACAGAGGGCTTAGCATGTATGAGTTATGCTACCGAGTTGGTATGTTATCCTTGTCACACAACATATTTATTAAATGAACATAAAAGTGACAGCACGCTTACTCCTTTGCGTCGCGTTAACGACAAACTTTTCGTGAAAATCCGACTGGTCTAAAGACTTATGATGCAAAATACAGTTATTTGAGGATTCAAAAATCCAACACCAACCATAAAACATGTCGTAAAAACAACCCATTAATACCAACTTACATCCCTATTCACATACAATCACAAATCTCCCCTCATTTGTCGAAACTGACCAATTTATAATCATTATTCTTCCAAACGAATACTATCACGGTAAAAACGTACCCAAAAAAAGGACTACTCGCAAAAGATATCTGTGTTTACGTAAAAGAAAATAAAGATTACGCACACAGGCCATTTATAACGGGAAAATGGACAATATCGTCCCTTAAAAAAGGGACGAAAACATGGATGTTTTATTTTGTTGTTACTAGATAGGTCAGAGTGGTGGCCCACAAAGGGACGGACTGTTAGGTCTGGGCACTTTATTATTTAAAAGATATACAATAATTTACTGAAAGTATGTATTTTTACAAGCCTTTATTTAACTTGCAATGTTCGCATGTCTGTCTGTCTTTCCGGTTCAAATCTTATGATCCAATTTTATAAGCACTTGCGGGTATCCGATTGAGCTGGAATTTAGCATACGTATTTAAGTTTGTTGACAATGAAATAATATTGTACTATGACGGTCTGATGGTGGCGTCGGAAGGTGGCCATAGGAACGTGTAAACTATACCACGTAACCCACCCTCGTGTTGAGGCTTTTTACGTTGGCATTGACAAATACTATACAACCAGATAGTGTTCAGAGTCTGATGATGTAGCCAAAAGGTAGCCAATGGAACCACCCACTACTCAGCATAACCCTGCCGTGTTTGGGCAAGACCCGGAGGATGTCTAAAGTCTGATGATAGAGCCGGAAGGAAGCCATAGTAACTCTTCAACTTAGCAAAATATACAAGAATACTACAGCTTTGTCGCAAGATCTTTTAAAGGTCTTCGTTTAGTTCAGACCCTTTTGGTATATTAGTGTCCACTACTAAGCCGACGGGTAGGCAGAAACTACACACAGTCTAGATTCGCCGCCTCGTAAGGCGAATCTGCACAAAATATAACGGAATTCGACTGGATGAGTTTCCACTTCAAATGGTAGTTATGTAGCCAAAAAAGATGCCTTGTAGCCCACACTGGCTCCACGTGGTTGAGTATGACCTAATCTCTTTCACCTTGAGACAGTATAGTGTTGATTTTCAGCTAGACCATGTGATAAAACAAGGTGTTGTATTTAAACTTGGTTTACAGTAACTTTATCATTTCTCAAGTGTCAACAGCTACAGGATGTGGAACTGCAGATCAAAGGATACTGATACGTATTTCATTTTGCCCGATCCAGTACACATATTGAATTCTTGACATCTTCGTATGAACACATTGTGACCGTGAATGATGGTTTTGCTGAAATCGTCGATGTTTCCGATTCATCATTAGCCGTGAGATGTCCTCCGTAGGAGAAAGGCCTCCTCCAAAGATCGTCATGGCGACTGGTTTCTGTCGGTCTATTGCCGTACCTATACACGGCTGGCAATCTCGAGCGAGTTTTTTTTTAATGGAAAGAGCAATAGCATTCCGGAGTCTTGAATGGTGCCTGGCATAACATCAATAAGCTTAGTCAAAGTCAAAAATTATTTATTTGTATAGGCCTTTACATTTTTTATATCTAGCATCGGATCAGAACGCGGCGTCCACTGAGAAGATCCGGCGAGAAACCCAGCGGGCTAGTCTTTTAACTTAATTCGTTTGGCCTTTCTGATGACCATATTTTTTACTTTTTAAAAATTGTATTGTACAGCTCGTCCGTTATTACATTGAATCCTAACACTCCCCCCACTTGGGGACAATATTATAATATTTTTTTTATTTCATTAATGCACTGACTTTAAGTTATTAATTACTACGAATATCCACCTTTAAGCTCATAGAAAGAATTATCGATTCCATTCTCACAAAATGTTGGAATACTACGGAATTTATTGAAAAATTCCAAAGTAGGAAGAATCTGAAACTGCAAGGCTTACCTTTACTACAGCATGTCAGGACAGCTAGTTCGCTCCGTGCTAGCGGTAGTTATACGCGTTGGTTTTCGTAAGCGCGAATACAGTAAAATCAGTCTATCTTGCAACGGTGATTGGTAGGCATACACTCTACGCATCATATCATAGGATAAAAATGTCAAATTTCGGCGCACGAACGTGCTACACACGTGTACATACTAATCTATTATCCTACGTAAATGTGAAAATATGTCTAAATGTGATGCGTTTTGAGTGTCTTGACAATGTTTTAATATCAAATAACTGACATATTTAATTTCACAGAACTGTGTCGCTTTGAAAATTTGTTCCTAGTCACTGTTCACATAGGATAACTTATACTTCGACGTGTCCAACTAACAAAGTCCTATAATCCAGTATTTATATTTAGCATATATAACCTTAAAGACGGGCGCGAAAGTTTTATATACCATTTATTTCGTTTGGTTTACGTAACTTAGTTCTATGGGATCTTTGACTTCAGCAGATTGAATCGTCTGCTATTAAATGCTGTTGTGTTGGTGGGTACTGAAAATGACTGGGCGTATGTATTTTTCAGTGGAACAGTATGGCTGGACATGTATCTGGGACATCCGGGTACAGTCAAAGAGAAAAGTGTTTGCATATTTCTAAATAAAGCTACTCAAATCCCATACTAAAGATAGAGGGCATGGATAGAGGTGTACATACATACAACCTGACTCTACCAAAATGTTATGGTCCTAAACTGATAGAGGACGAGTCTATTGCCATTTTTAAACACATAATTTTTAATATTTATAGAAGACCCCAAGACTTTTTAGTCTTTATATAAATAAACTAATTGTTGAGTTCAGCAGTACTAATGCGGATGCCATGTAGACGGGTTAAGTGTAAACAACTTAAGCTATGCAGATGATATGGTGCTGCTGAGCCCCACAATCAATGGAGTAAGGAAATTGCTTTCCATATGTGAAACCTTTGCTAAGCAGCATGGACTTAAATATAACGCTAAAAAAAGTGAGCTGTTAGTATTCACAGATAGAAATAAAAGTCCAACGTATATCCCACCACTGAAATTAAATGGTTCACTTTTGGGGACAGTAAACCAATTCAAATATCTGGGCCATATTGTTACGGAGGATCTTATAGATGATTCTGATATGGAAAGGGAATGCAGGACAATGGCTTTAAGGGGAAATATACTGACTCGGAGGTTTGCTGGTTACTTGGTATCAGTCAAAATAACCCTTTTCAAGGCTTACTGTCAGACATTTTACAACAGCGGCCTTTGAGCCAATCGTACCCAAAAAAACAGACAACACCCTGCGTATTCAATACAATAATGGCTTCATGGTGCTGTTGAGACTTCCAACTTACTGCAGTGCATCAGGTATGTTCGCAGATGCGCATACCGATGACTACTACGCTATAATGCGTAAGAAAGTTGCTTCAGTAACGAACAGAGTGCGAGGAAGCACCAACAGCATCATTAGGTTATTTGCGGAGAGGTTGGATGGACCTACCATAGGTAGATTTATCAAGCTACATGTCAGACGCGGGGCTTAATAAATCTTCCTTAGATAAATTATGTTTCGTAATGCCTCAATGTAATATTTTACTAACATAAAATAAGTTGTAGTACTGACACGCTATGGGCCACGACACCCGATAATAAAACATTTTTATTTATTTTTTTATTCATAATTCATTTCTCATACTTGTAAAAAAATTGTCACTGTTAGCTAGTTAACTTACAGATCTTAAAAAATGGAGGTGCGAGCCGGGATTTAAACCTTGGACCTCGTGAAAGCACGCCGAGAGTTCAAGCCTTGTACTTCATAATTAAATCGTAAATAAGTATTTTGCCGATAAAGCTGTCATGCTACCTGCAGCATTTGAAAATACATAACACATACAGTTATACATAACGTTTATACAATACTTCAAATTTGGCATAATACCCAACAACCACAATTGACGTAACAAATACGGTTTCAGCTCAATTAAATGTCCATTTTCTACAGCACAACAGACAGATACAACGGTTAAATTACGGGCCTATGTCATGTCAGAAACCCAAATCATATGAATAATAAATAACTTAAAGGAGTCACCGGCGTCCGTAACCGGTGAGCGTGTATGAGACGAACTATGAGAGTGGAAGAAGCTAGAGATGTTTGTAAGAAAAGAACCTGTACTCTGTACTCTCTGCTTAACCCGCCAGGGATCTGGCGTGATGATTTAAATAGATTCAAGTTTCGCCACATAGCCGACGCAGCGCGACGGGAACGCGACGGTGGCGCTGCTTGGGGTGTTGTAATGTACTGAAATGTACGGGAGACGTAAACCGCGCAGCCCCGCTCGATGCGACGGTGGCGCGGCTTAGGGAGTTGTAAAGTAGTGAAATGTACGGGAGACGCCGCGTAGCGCAGCCTCGCTCGGCGCGATGACAAACGTCATAACCGAACTAGCCGAGCGCTTCGGTCGCGCTCCCGTCGCGCTCCGTCGTCTATTTGACTAAACCTTAAAGGAGTTAAAGTTTATCAGTAATAAACACGTCTCCACCGCTGGGTCCGCGTGGTGGAGTATAACCTCTCTCACTTCGATTCGCGAAAAGACCTTGTCTAATATAGGGTCGGTAGGCGGGGTAGGCAGAGTGTACAGAGTTCCAGCAGGTTCTTTCCTTACAGACCCGTATCGCTTCCTCCACTCCTAAAGTTCGTCTCATACACGGTCGCCGGTTATGGAGACTCTTGACTTGCCCTTCAGATAAGACACTGTCTGTTTGGTCGGTACCATCATCAGTCCAAAAGACATCCTTTGCCGGTCAAATGCCTCCGCTTAAGATCGCCACGACGATCTGCTCTGTGCTGGTAGCATCTGTGATCTACAATAATATACAGGTCTCTACTGCACTGAACTGAGTCCTTGATTTGTGAAAAGGCTTTTGACCAGCAGAGGGACACCAGCAGCGGGGCATGATGAGGCGAAAGAAGTCCAAAGATCCAGAGACACCAAAGATAGCGACTGTGCTATACGTAGCCAATTTTTAACTGCCTTCACGAGGTCACCGGCCTACCTTGTGAGGAGTCTGCCAATGTCCCATAGTATAGTCTGATTTATTAGATATCCTACTAATATAATAATCTAGTTTCTGCCGGCGACTTCTTTCGCATTGACGTTAGAGAGGAACCTTACATTTTTCCGGGGTAAAAAGTATCTTATATGGTAATCCAAGTAATATACCATAACAACAACAACACATCATCACGCCAGATCCCTTGCGGGGTAGGCAGAGAGTACAGAGTTCCAACAGGTTCTTTGCTTACACCACCACAAATATTTGTTTCAGTCTGGGTTTTCGTGTATGTAAATTTCATGTCTGTAAACGTACCCACGACAAGAGCTGGGCATATATTAAAAAAATATTAAATTGCCTTGAAAATATTTTGGATTTCGTCGCGGCTTGTCTATGCTTTTAGAGTGCCCTAAATTCCAATTGATTGATCCTAAAATTACAAAAAAGCCTAACGCTGCTCACGACAAGTTTAAAAGAAACTAAATTTGCCACTAGACCAACAAGGCAGTATTTTAAACAAATTTAATATAACTTATTAAATTTTCCATCAAACAGTTGTAAAATACGCGTAAACATTTTAATACGTACATTCCATTTTATTTCTCTACATGCCATTACCGACATCCCATATTCAGCAAAAGCATGTACATACATGCCCAATAAACTTAATAGACCAGCCCATAATAATTTAGCACAGTCCAAACATTATTCCGACCACACCAACCTGGTCCATTACAATAAAATGGTCCAATAAGCCATCACAAACTACACGTTGCAAAAGAATCCAATTTAGTATGTGAAAATTCATTAATAGAGATGTTACGGAGGTGAGTTAACCGATACCGGAGTTTTTAAAATTTGGTTTTTCGGAGACGGAATTGGTGCTGTAGCCGGAGTCAGAGTCAAAGCCTGAACCGGAGGCGGAGTAGGAAGTGGAGCACAACGCACGTAAACTAATACACACAGGAAAAAACAAAACGAACAACTGACTGAAACACGCGAGCCGGGTTCCTGGTCCGGTTCCACGTCCCGCAAGAATTCTGCGCGTGTGCGAGCAGCAAGACACGTCAAATCTTGTGCCTATACAATTCGACCTTCGTCATAACTCCGATTTTAAATTATCAGAGCCAAAGTCACATTCGGAGTCATAAAATGAGTCGGAAGTCTCGAAACCGATGTCGAAGTTGAATAATGCCACTGTTACTTCACGTGTGTCTAATGGCGAGTTTAGATACAAGCCACGAGATAGTGAGTCCAGAATCAGACATGAAACTAGCCCGTGCGAGAATGTAAGCCTTAGCAGTTAGGAAGATAAAAAACTTGTGAATAAGCTAAGTGGTTACTTGAGTATGTTATTGTCATCATCATCATCAGCCAAGAGACGTTCACTGACAGTAAGGCCTCCCCCAAAGATCGCCATGACGACCGAGTTTCTACTGTATGTATCCAGCTTTTACCAGCGACCTTCACCAGGTCATCGGTCCATCTTGTTAAGGGCCTGCCGACTCTAAATCTTCTGGTAGGTACCAGATTCGAAAACCTTTTTGCCCCAACATCCGTCAGTTCTACGAGCTGACCCACTGCCACTTAGAGGAATTCTGAGTGCTAAATCGGTGACTTTAGTTTGCCTGCGGATTTCATGGAGTTTTAAGTTCGTACTACACTACCACCAGTATCTGTAAATACGCCAAGTAGTTAATTTTACTCAAGTATTTACTTCATTACACACTGCAGGGCATAAGCCACCTCCTTTACGGCATATCCCTGACCGTCTTAGCCAGGTTTTACTAACGAAATTACTTAATACTTCATTTTTATTTTATAGTTGAGAAAATAACAAAGGTAAGAAATGTCAAAATGTAATTTTCTTAGCCAAGAATAGAAATTTAAACACATGGCATGACTCGGCTAAGTAAATTTTTAAGACTTAATAATAAAATGTCTTTAGATACGGGAGTTAGAGTAATTCTGAGTGCTAAGCCAGTGATTTGATTTTGGGTGCGGATCTCACAGTCTTAAAGTTTGGTCAAATAGCCGACGGAGCGCGAGGGAAGCATTACAGAAGTGCTCGACTACGTTCAGTCGTACCGTTTGCCGTTGCGCCGAGCGGGGCTGCGCTGTGTGGCGTCTCCTGTACATTCCAGTACATTACAACTCCCCAAGCTGCGCCACCGACGCGCTCCCGTCGCGCTGCGTCGGCGGCTATATGGCGAAACCTTTAAGTTTGGCAATTCTCAGCACTAAGTCTCGGCGATTTTGTTTCTCCTACGGACCTCCTAGTCTTATTTAATCTCGCAAGAAAATTCCTTTATTTATTTCAAAGTAAAAAGGAAAAGATTTTTCGCCGCGATTGTACGATGGCATTTCCCTGCCAAGCGGAGCGTCACTTTTAATCTCGAATATTGCAATGGCGACAATTTGGGAGCTGCCTTATTGTTGTCTCATTCGCTCTTACAATGCCTGTGTATATCCATCTCTGTTTTCCGGTGCGTAAATTTATTTTTCCTAAGTGTTGGTACAAGGACAATTATTGTGTGATTCCGGGGATCCTTTGGTTAGTTTTTTTTGTTGAAGATTAAAGGGATTGGCTTATTGGTTTAGTGCTGAATGGTACGGCTAGCGTTTACGAGGCCCTGGGTTTGAGTTCTAGGCCAAACAGATGGGTGTTTCTACCGGAAAAAGAATCTGCATTAGCCCAGAGTCTTGGATTGTGCCTGGCATAACGAGGCAAGTCTTTTGTTACATTGGGGCCCGATATCGTCGACCACTAGTGGGTGTATACAATACCCCTCTCCCGCTCCCACTTTGGGAATACAGACGTGACGAGGTGAGAGAGATTGGGTCATACTCCATTACGAAAACCAAGTGCGCTACGGTGGTGGAAGGTTTGTGGCCATCATCCTATACTACTGCTGGGCAAAGGCCTTCTCTCACAAATGGAGGTGAGAAAGATTAGGTCCGCGTGGTAGAGACCACGCGGACCCAGTGCGGATTGGTGGCAGGTTTGTGCCGCCGGTTATAAAGCTTCCAACTTGGCTTAACATTTACCACATTAAGTGGTAACCGAGACCAACGGTTTAACGTACCCTCGGTAGCACGGGCCGACCATCTCAGGCCGACCTTTGTGTCCGCTAAAAATGCCGCGGTCGCATAGCGATATGACCTCCTCCACATAGCTAAATAAATAGGTACAAAGCTTGCCATTATTGTACATAGAAATAATGAACTGGGAGCTTCCCAAATCTTGTCTTCCATGTTTATCCATCGATGTAGCCAGAACAAACGTTTGTGTCGACGAAAAATAAATTTTCCTTGTCTGATTGACTTGACATAAAGGTTCAAACGTAGATGTATAGAATTTTCAAGCTTATGTTGATGGTATTTAGATTAAATATTGCTTGAACTTTGAATAATGGTTGGGGTGAATGGATTTGGTAAAAAAATATTTCTCTCTCTCTCCCTCTATCTATATGATCACGCTAGATTCTCTAGAGAATATAATTCCAACAGGTTCTTTCCTTACAGACCTCTCTGACTTCCTCCACTCATCATCAGCCCGTGTCAGTACACTGCTAGACGTAGACCTCTCCCATGGCACGCCACTGAGCTCGTTCTTCAGCTCTTCTACTCCAGTCCCGGCCCGCTGCCTTAAGAATATCGTCACCCCACCTAGCTACAGGGCGCCCTACACTACGTTTGCCGACGTGTTCCTCCACTCTCATATATAAAATACATTTTTGTGTTCCATGAATACTTATTGAAGAAGCCTAAATCAAACAGCTGCTATAGGCCGATGATGATGATGAAATACTTCCTTGTCTTTTAGAGACCATCTCATTGGTCTGGTGGTGTTTTAGTAATGGGACTAAGCCCGCCACACATTCCCACAATTGTAACTCCTGTAAACCAGGATCCAAAATTGTCTCCTTAGATGACACCAATGTTTGAGCCTTGGGGTATCTCAGGGAGTACTTTGTCTTGGAACCCGCAACAAACTTAATTAGAAAGAAAAACAACAGGAGGAGTATTAAGTATAACAATTAAAGCGCTCCCCGGAACACTAAGGCTCAAAATTACTTTAATTCCCACTACATGAAAATTCACATTCACAAATACCCAGACCGAAACAAATAATTGTGGGTTACACAAAGATTTGTCCCAGACGGGAATCGAACCCGCGACTAATAGATACAGTGGGCGGAGCGGCTGAAGCTCTTAACCACTGCGCTAAATCGTCCGTCAACTCTGGTGTCATCTAAGGAAATCATCGTGGATCCTGATTTACAGTGGTGGCAATATGTGACGGCCTTTGTGATGATAGATAAGTATAATATTTCACATTGGGGATGTCTGATAAAAATATTGCAGGCTGACGCGTGCCTATAACGTTACAGTTAAAACGATTACTAATCGTAACGATTCGATTCGGAAGAATCGAAATCCGAGTGAAATAATCGATTATCTCCGCCTTTTTACTACACAATCGTAGAATTAATTGGTATGCAGTGGTTTTGCAAAATAATATTATCGATTTATCAGAAAAAATTATGATAAAACAGATATACAATGCCAAAGTGGAAGGATTTAGGTACCGGGGAAGACCTAGACTATCTTACCACGACCAAATAGACCGAGTCTTATCTAAAGGTTAAGTCGACAGTGTCTGTAACCGGCGAGCGTGTATGAGACGAACTATGAGATTGGAGGAAGCCAGAGAGGTAAGAAAATAAAATAACCTGTTGGAACTCTGTACTCTTTGCCTACCCCGCAAGGGATCTGGCGTGATGGTATAGATTATTATTTTACCACCTTTTCATCAACTCGCTTTCGTGTTTGGCTTAGTTAATTTCAAGATATTTTTCTGATTAGTTAATAATATTAGCCCTGTTAGGAAACTGTCCCACCGTTGGGCACGGGCCTCCTATCAAACTGAGAGGGGCTTAAGCCATAGATCACCACGCTGGCCCAGTGCGGGTTGGCGAACTTCACACACCTTCGAGAAACTCTTCGGGCATGGAGGTTTCCTCACGATGTTTTCCTTCAACGTTAAATCAAGTGATAGTTAATTTTTTAACACGCACATGTTGTCGGAACGACAGAGGTGCGTGCCTGGGTTTGAACCCGAGACCTCTGCATAAAACTCATTGATCTAAAGCCCACTATCTACATTCTACTACAGAATGCCAGTATTTTGAATACTTGCCGCATTGTACGGAAGTTCTTACAAATAGAGAAATACACCAACAAGAGTGACGGACAGACTGACTTAAACACAGAGATCTCCATGTCATTTACTTGGCTTTGCCCGTAAATGACATAGACTTACCAGCGCAAGCTGAGAATAACAAACAAAACATAATAATAGTATCAGCCTATACTGCCCACTGCTGGACAAATGCCTTCTCTCACAAATCAAGGTGAGAGAGATTAAGTCATACTCCACTACGCGGACCCAGTGGTAACCTGGACCTAGGCTTAACGTGCCTTCCGGATCACGGAGACGCTCTAATATGAAAATACCACAAACGGTCACCCATCTCGGGCCGACTGAGTCGAACGCTGCTTAACCTGGTGATCGCTAAGAACACCGCGGTCGGACAGCGCTACAAGCGCCTCTCGACCGGTCCTTAACACTAATAACAAATACTTTTAGTATACGTCATTTTGAAAACAGACAATCCTTTTTTTGTCACCCATCTAAGTTCTTACCGCACCCGACGTTGCTTAACTTCGGTGATCGAATGAGAACCGGTGTATTCAACGTGGTATGGATTCTAAACTGCGGAATGTAATTATGATTTTTTGATAACACACCATGTGCGTCTCGGGTCGAAGCTAGGACCTTGCCTGCGGGGATCGAAGTCGCGACGACTCGATCCAGTGGGCGTAACAGCCACTGGACCAAGCCGTCCGTTAAAAATACATAAAAAAGAACATAGAACCTCCTTTTTAAAGTTAGTTAAAATATTGACAATTCATTTTACAATACATATAAAAATACTAGTTTCTGCCCGCGACTTCGTCTGCGTTTACTTTTCCGGGATGAAAGTATTCTTTGTGTTAATCCAGATAATAAACGATCTATGTGCTAAATCAGCCTATAGCAGTCCACTTCTGGACATAGGCCTCTCCAAGGGCACGCCACTGGGTACTGCCGTCCTACGAAGTTCATCGCTCCACCTAGCCTGAGGGCGTCCAGCATTACGTTTGCCAGTCCGTGGTCTCCATTCAAGACCTATACATGCGCATTTATAATATTAATAGAATGGTTAATAAACGGGTAATAGAGTGGTTGATAATAAAACACTTATAAACCGCTTCCGTGGTTAAGTACCGTGTAGTAATTTCAACTTGGAGTAAGTACTTTCCTTTAACTTAGCGTTCCTCCTAATTTCAACTTATTCCAAGCGTAACTTGATAAGAATATCACTTCACTTATAGTGAAACTTAACTGCGCTGAAAATCGTTTATCGAGACACATTTTGTTTGTTGGTCTATCCGTGCACAGTGTATGTGGAGATCTATAGCTCTTGGGTTCAAATCCTAGTCTCTCTTTCTCTATCTCTCTAGAAAGAAAGAAAAGACATTTATTCAACCACACTCACATAGTCATTGAGATACTAAAATAATAACTAAACATTTATAAACACCAGAGGTTGAGTGGGGTTGAATAGGATACTGCCTCAGCATATTGCTACACCATAACGATGGATCATGGTGCAGCGCTGGTATTCTGGAAGCACCAATAAGGGTGACGTCAGAGATGCCAACTTGGACTTAAGGGGAATAAATAACAGTATACTTATATACGTATACATTTGTATTACGTATTTAAATATGTGTATATACACATATTTAAATACGTAATATAAAACTTCCGTATGTATACATATATATGTATACATACGGAAAAGTAACTAATCAATGATTGAAAGAAGTGAACCTTAAAGGGCTAGAACCCAAAGTCGCAATATTGTGTTTGATAGTTACTGCATTGACAGTGACAGATGTTATTTATCATCAAGTCATTGCCTTTCTTACAGAATAAACAATTGTTTTGTTTTTTCGAAAACGTATTAAAATACTCATCTCTCTCTCTTTGGCAATTATTATTCCCGTCTGATGGTGGGTTCAGCCTTCCTAATTCTCTTCTTCCACTTCGCTCTATCGGACGTGTCGTGTTCGGAGGCATTGCAGATAAACAGGTCCTTCTTGACACACAAATTTGCCCATCTTGTTTTTGGCCGCCCTCTGAGTCTGGGCCCTGATTCGTTTAGATTGGCCGTAATATTACACCCACCACACCCCTACCCACATAATCAAATCCTAGTATTTACGGAAATAATCGCGTTTCCAAATGAATCCTTAATGATTGTTCGGAGTCTGACCATTGCGGAGGTGTCTGAAGTGTATTACGTACACCCTTTTTTCGCCAACGATGTTAGGCCCCAATCTGATAAAAGGCGAGTCTACTGTCGTTGATCGCTTTCAAATGATTTTTACTCCTGTATCCATTGTTCATTTACACGCGTAAAATGTTTTGTAACGAGTCAAACAGCATCTTAACGCGTCGAAGCACTTCTTTATGCATTGAAACACATCGTTACGCGTTAAAATGCATCGGAACGCGTCGAAACGTAACATAAAGCAGTCTTTATACGACAGGGTTATGTTGTGTAGTTGATGAGTTCCTATGGCAACCTTCTGACTGCATCATCAGACAAGCTCAAAGATACAATTATTGCATTGCACCGAACTTACATAATAATATTAACCCTGTTAAGAAACTGTCCCACTGTTGGGCACGGGTCTTCTCTCCACCTGAGAGGGTTTAGGCCATAGTCCACCACGCTGGCGCAGTGCGGGTTGGCGAACTTCAATCGCTTTCGAGAAACTCTTAGGCATGCAGGTTACCTCACGATGTTTTCCTTCACCGTTAAAGCAAGTGATACTTAATTTTTAATACGCACATGCTTTCGAAAATTACACAGGTGCGTGTCTGGGTTTAAAGCCGCGACTTCTGACTTTGCAGTCCAACGGTCTAACAACTACACTTTCACTGTTCCATACTTACGTTTGCCAAATTTCAGCACAATCGGATGCCCGCAAGTGCTTGAAAAAAATAGATCTCAAAATTTTTACCGGAAAAACAGACAGACAACCGAACAGTGCAAGTTAAATAAAAGCTTGTAAAAATGATTCCTGCATAATAGTACAAAAATATATAGCCGTGAGAATAGCCCGCACTGCGACACATGTTATTTAGGCCTCTACGGGAAGCCTATTTCACATAGGACATTTGACCCTAAATTCCCGGTCTCCGTGGGCTTGTAACGTGTAATTACATAGTCATAACATGTAATACTTTGTGTTAAATGTTAATTAGTTCGCGACAACACGGCTTGTTTCCATTATACACCGATATTCTACGTGAATAGAGACGTCACCAGACTGTTGAAACTAACTACTAAGTCTTTTTTTACGTGTACTAAATCCTTAATATGATAAAAAATAATGTGGTGGTCCCTAAGCCTAGTTGGAAGCCTAATAGGCAGCTTGACAAGCTCCAACAGCAGGTGGCAAATCTTAAAAAAAATGGGCACTGCCTACATACCCCATATATGTATGTATCACCGATGATATTAATTTGTCAATGTATCAGAGGACTATTTCCATCATACCAGGCAAATTTCTAATACCGTACTTCAAAATTCTGGGTCGGACGAATTGTTTTAGGAATTTTTCTATCCAAAAATGCTTTGTAGCAGTCTGGAATCTGAAATTGTGTTCAGTATAATTGCAATTAGGATCATCCCTTATTACATTAGGACTTATTAGCGTCAGTCAAACGTGAACTGTGCAGGGTACTGCGAAAAAAACAGAAGTATCTTTGCTAGCTACTTTCGCTTGAGGAATGCGGACGTGCCCATATTTTCAGCTACAATTTCTATAAAAAAAAATCATTTTAAGATCATAGGATCTTAAAATGGTTTTTTTGTGGTTATAGAACCACAAAAAAAAATTATATCGCTTAAATAAAACATTGCTATAAATCACCAACGAAATCGTTTTACTTAAACGACATTTACACAAGCTACAATGGAAACGGGATCACGTCGCATAAATCCCTTTGTACAAATTAACCACTAGAAGGCGTTAACTATAAAACCAGTTAACATACCGAAAAGGGAGTTAGGACAAGCTTTTTAGCGGGAACAGTTAAAAGGTTAAATATGCCTAGGGGACGTTATGTTAAGCTAGGTCCACATCCCCCCTTCCCCTGCACCAACATCAGCAGGGGGGCCTTTGGGCTCGCAGACACGAGGAGCGGGGGTTCTGAGCGTACCCGAGGAAGACCGAGTCGGTGCAGGAGGGAGCGAATTATCAAGTCTCCCTGGATGGTGGGTTTTTTGAAGCGCGACACAGAGGGCCACCGGTGCGTTCCTTGCGCAGATCCCGGAGCCCCTCCTCGAAGAGTCGATGTCGGCCACCGTGAGGTTAGTTGGTTGAATTCTTACATATCCCGCTAGCTTCTCCTGAGGCTGGTAAATAATTTCCCCACGTAAAAAAAAGGAGAGAGGGGCAGTTCCATACGGAGATCCCGGAGCCCCTCTAAAGTGCTGATGTCGGCTTGTGGTTTTTGGTGGTAGGAATCCAACACATGATATACCCCAGAAGGAGAGGGGGGGCTAACGTCACCATGAGCATTGGTCTCGATATAGAGGGGAGCCAGTCTAGTTTGCGCTCCCCGAAGGCGGGCTCTTCAGAACAGTACAGAAGGGCATCGTGGCGTTACTTGTGAAGTTCATGGTCGCTGTCCAAAATGTCCATGCTAGCCATTTTCGACTCGGTAGGAGTTCCAAGTTTACGTTACTATTGTGTTTTTATTGTTATTGAATCTCTACTATTATGTTTAGTACGACAAGGATCTTTTGACCCGCGGATGACATTGACAGGGGTTGGTGTGATATTAGGGTTATCATTTAGTAAATTTTCCTACATCCAGGGAAATATTTCAATATACTAATTAAAAAAGAACTTGGGTAAATTTCATAGCAAATGGCAACACTGCGACTGTCATGAAGTGACTTGATGACAGCGTTAGTTCCGATTTTGGCCGCGGGCCACGAGATCCTTGTCTACACTGTACACTTTTATACTGACAAATAAACATGCTTATATTCCCCAAGGGGAAGTACTGTGTACACCACATTTCGCATGCAAAGTTAAGTCCTATTGTATTACAACAGAGGGCGAGCCTTTTGCCCTTATGCCGGTCAAAACCGGTCTAGACTCCGGTCCCTCACTGATAATTTTTCGATAAGAAAACTATTTTCGTCTGACCGAGGAAAATAAAACCTCTTGATTTCCAGCCGAACTATACGTCACTAGATCAGCTGGACAGTTTATTATTATAGCGATAAATTTATTTTTGAACAAAATTAAAAACGTAGCCTCACACTAGGATTAATTCCTGTGTCGTGGGTGCGTTTACAAACATGAAAATTCTCGGTCTGGGTATTTGTGTATGTACACAAATACCCAGACCGAGACAAATATAATTGTGGGTCACACAAAGATTTTTCCCGTGCAGTAATCGAACTCGCGACTATTCAACCCAGTGGGCGAAGCTACTTAAGCTTTTAGCCACTTCTCCAAATCGTCTGTCAACTTAGAATTGTCAGATTTGAACAATTCTCTTAGCCGGAGAGGGTCATTAAAGCTCTACCAGACATTGCGTGGGCCTCTTTATATAACACGCATGACTCCACATTTCGTCTCTTTAAGCAACTATCAAAGGAATTTCTAGAATATTCCAAACGTCCATATTTCACCAGAACGTCCTGAAACTGGGCACGCAAGGGTTTTGGGTCTCAATTGTTACATTTATTTATATCACAGACCAGTATAAATGGATAGACTTTAATAGACTTCATTAATTAAGAATTTAACCTGTACCGCCCCCTGGATCTTTGTGTTCCTCAAAAATAACTGACAATTACAGTTCTGGGTGTTTATAAATTTCATATTTGTAAACGCACCCACGACGCAGGAACAAAAGTGTGGGGCTGACTGCCTTTTTAAATTTTAATAAGCTTAATTTCCCTTTATTGCGTTCCTAGAGTGGGGGAGCGTTTTTTTAATCAAAAAATAAGCGTAATATCCCTTATTTTTCATAAATGGCGTTGACTAACACCCTAGAATTTGCGTAATTAGTGATTGAAACCAAGAAATTACATTATATCTTCAATCAAAAACATTTGGTTTATTTTAGATTATGTTACGTAATACATAAATTCGTTGTTATATTGCCACTATTAATATGTCCATTGACTTAGCGTGGTGTAAAAGAATCATGATATTTTCCATGTTTTTTTTATTATTAATAAAAAGTCCTTGAATGTATGACGTAGGTGCGATTACAAACATGTAATTTACATACACAAACGATTGTGTGTCATACAAATTGTCCCATAAAGGAATCGAACCCAAAACTTCTCAATGCAGTTTACAGAGCAGCCTAAGCTCTTAACCGCTGGACTTACCCGTCGTCAACAGAACACTTATCAAAAAATTTTGAAGGACTTCAGTCTGTCTATTCATACGTTTATATAGTCTGTAATTTATACAAAACTATTAAACTTATCTTCAGCAAAATACGAATCTACCATCCTTTAAGCGATATTAATCCCTTAGGCGTGTACAGTCCGCCGCATAAATATATCACAAAGAAAATTACAATAACAATGCGATACCCCACAAAGGGATGTATCTATTGAACTTAATTGTCAAAGGAATTATTCTACTAAGGACTGAGGCTTTGTAGAAATAGTTTAATCGACCGTATTATGCGTAGAGAGAATTGGAATATTTAAATGGTGTTAGAATTTTATGGGGTTTTTTCGTCTTGAAATCTATATGTCTGAGATAGATTAAGAATGCTTTGAAGGACGAAAGTTACTGCTGTTCAGTCAATAGATATTTGGTGATTAAGTACATATTGATTAGAAATTCGTGAGCAATCATCAGGTAAACGATGTCCACTGGTGGGCAAAGGTTCCATGGCCATCACGACGACAACCGGCTTTGTGTTATAACCTTCACCAGCTTATTGGTCAACCTATTGGGGACATGTTTTGATATGCCTATATGAGAATATTTAATATTGCTTTGTTGAATTCCAAGCTCGCTGAGTTTCTCGTCGGGTCTTCTCAGTGGAGGATCTTTCCGATCTGTTGGTAAATAAGTAGTTAGACTTGATAAAAAATGTTGATTGGTAATTTGTAAGTGTCCCTACCGGGTCTATACAAAATAAATTATCTGAGTTTGTGTTGCTCTAGTGACAAATAGTGAGTTTGGCGATCTTGCGTTAGGATATTAGGTAGGACAAATTGATTTTTCCATCAAAAAATCCTCAACGGGCACTATTCCAGACCCCCTGACTGTTTTCATGCAAAGAAACAAAAGCAAGAAAAAAATTGTTTACTTTATGCTCACACAATTTAACATAACAAATAATAAAAAAATAAAAAATGTCTATCGACACAACAATAGTATTGATGAAAATAAAATATATTAAACAGAAATGAAAAGAAGAAATTGCCACCGCTAATGCCGCATCAGTATTGGGCTGCAGCGCTGATCTTCCGGTCGCGCCATGATTCGATAACGTCACGGGTATATGTGATTTGTATTAAATTAAAATAAATATTTTATATATATATAAATATATTGTATTAAAATAAATCTACCGTGATAATAATGGTGGAATTATAATCATCTAATAATCATTTAATTAAGTGAAAAGAAAGAAAATGAAATGATGTTAAAAATAACATAGCAGTCCGTAGTCTGAAATTTACAGTGAGAGTTGGGTTTGTAAGAATGAGAATGGAAGCAGGATAGAAATGCGAGCCCTGTGGAAGATGTACAAAGTCCAGCTGACCGGACGTATTCGCAATAGGATAGTAAGAAAGCGTGTAGATATGAAAGATAGTATCGTTGATGAGAACGGGTATGTTCCGTGACTCGGGTATATAGAATAAATGTCGGAAGAATGAATGACAAAACAGATATTCAATTGCGAAAGTGGAAGGATGTAGGTACCGGGGAAGACCTAGACTATCTTACCATGGCCAAATAGCTCGTGTCTTATCTGAAGGGCAAGTTAAGAGTCTCCGTGTATGAGACGAACTTTGGTGGAAGCCAAAGAGGTCTGAAAGGAAATAACCAGTCGGAACTCCGTATTTTCTGCCTATCCTGCTAGGGATGAGGGAGGGAAGGAAATGAGGTGATGATATAGAGAGTAGTCTGAAATTGTGCCCGGTATAATAGGCCCGACCCCTATTACATTGGCACCTATCTTTGGCGGCGAAATATGAGGGCTTCAGGCCGATACTGGCACCCCCGTTTTAGGTGTAGGTGTGATGGATTTTTTTACCGCTTGGTACCTAAACTATAATTTATAGCGATTACAAAATTTTAACTTGACCGCAACACTTTGAGTGCCATATCGAATATTTTTAGCCAACATTTTTTCTCTTCACAAAAAACAAAGCTGAAAGCAATAACATTAATATTTGAGTACACTCAGCTCGAAAAACATTATGTCAGATTCATTTTCGGCTGACGTGACTATATATAAATATTTTTTTTGTCACGTCTCATCGTCTGTGACACGCTTATCTCGCGAGATAAAAGTGACGCGCCCTCTGCCACCCCAACAGTTTTTTCGTGAAGTAAAAATGTTGTGAAGTAAACATTTTTTTAGAGCATTTGATATTTCTGCTCTTTTTTTAAATAGTCTACTTTACATTATTTTTTTTGATGGTTCAAGTTTTTTCGGGTTTGTTTATTTTTCAGAGTTGGTGGTTTGGTTGGTTGGTTTGTGAATACGAGGTCCAGGGTGCATACTGCATATGAATGTACTAACGTTTAAGTAAGAGGGGGTAGGCCTATCGTTATTATAGGCTGCTTGACTAATATGAAATAGTTCTTATAATTGTTTCTTTATGTCATTAATAAGTTCCGTTTCGCTTACATATCCTGTACACCCACATTTCGCTACGATATTAGTTCCCATCGATTGCAATGGAGTGAGTTTATTATCATCTTACCAAGCAGAATTCTAGATTTTGGCCGGTTACTGAGAATATTTCTATATTTTTATCCAAAATTATCATTAAAATTGTTTTTCAATTTTCACATAGGATTGGTAGTGACAATTCTAATCACCAAACGAAATTATACTTTGTTCAATGGCTATAAGAGGCATGGCCCGTTTCTATACTTACGGTTTTATGCCTTAACACCATTGAATTAAATATTAATTTCGTTTGGCAATTAGAACTGTCACTACCAAAAAACACTATAGCAAATTCAATAGAGGTAACTCTAGTAAATACATTCTTTGTCTAACTTAGGATTCAAACTCAGGACTTTATGATTAATCATCATCATCATCATCTCAGCCTATACTTGTCCACTGCTGAACATAGGCCTCCCCAATCGCTTTCCAGCGTAACCGGTCCAATGCCACCTGCATCCAACGACTTCCTGCGATTTTCACAAGATCGTCGGTCCATCTGGCAGGCGGTCGTCCCACACTGCGCTTGCCAATACGTGGTCTCCACTCTAGAATCTTTCTGCCCCAACGCCCGTCCGATCTACGCGCTATGTGGCCCGCCCATTGCCACTTCAGCTTGCTAATCTTAACGGCTATGTCGGTGACCTTGGTTCTTCTACGAATCTCCTCATTCCTGATTCGATCGCGTAGAGAAACGCCGAGCATAGCTCTCTCCATAGCTCGCTGAGCAACTCTGAGCTTTTTTATGAGACCTATAGTAAGAGACCACGTCTCTGATCCATATATCATCACTGGTAACACACACTGACTAAAAACTTTAGTCTTAAGGCACTGAGGTATTTTGGATGAGAAGATGTTGCGCAGTTTCCCGAACGCTGCCCAGCCGAGTTGGATTCGTCGATTGACCTCTCTCTCAAAGTTGGACCTACCTAACCGGACTACCTGTCCCAGGTAAATGTATTCGTCGACAACTTCAAGAGTAGAGTTCCCAACGGTGAGTACAGTGGGTACGACATGGACGTTACACATTATTTTCGTTTTGTCCATGTTCATTTTAAGACCCACTTGTTGAGATACTCTGTTGAGGTCACCGAGCATTCGTCCTAGATCTTCCAGCGACTCCGCCACGACCACAATGTCGTCGGCAATATGATTAATACGACGATGATTTAGCGCAGTGGTTAAGAGCTTAAGCCGCTCCGCCCACTGTGTCTAATAGTCGCGGGTTCGATTCCCGCACGGGACAAATCTTTGTGTGCTCCACAATTATTTGTTCCGGTCTGGGTATTTGTGTATGTGAATTTTCATGTTTGTAAACGCACCCACGACACAGGAAATCCTAGTGTGGGGCTATGTTTTCTTTTAAAAAGAAAAAAAAAGAAAAAAAAATTGCTTTAAGCGCTATTTTTTTTTTTTTTTTTTTTTTTTTTTTAAAACGTAGCCCCACACTAGGTTTTATTTATTAAAAAAATAAGGTATACATTAGTAAAGTATTTTTATCTTTCAATGTTTGTTACTAGTTTCTGCCCGTGACTTAGTCCGCGTTGACTTTAGACAAGAACCTTACATGTTTCCGGGATAAAAGTATCAATCAATCAATCAGCCTATCGTAGTCCACTGCTGGACATAGGCCTCTCCTAACACACGCCATTGCACACGGCCCTCCGCCTTCCGCATCCAGTCTGTCCCTTCGACCTTTTTGAGGTCGTCGGTCCATCTAGCTGGGGGCCGTCCTACCTTACGCTTACCAAGTCGCGGTCTCCACTCTAGGACACGCTTGCTCCATCGGCCGTCGGCCCTTCTGCAGATGTGACTGGCCCATAAAGTAAAATAAAAGTATCCTATGTGTTAATCCAGGCAATATACTATTTGTATGCCAAATTTCATTTAAATCTATTCAGCCGTTTTTGCGTAATTGAGTAACAAACTGCCTGCTGGTCTAGTGGCAAAGCGCATCGCTTTGTGATCACGAGGTCCTGGTTTCAAATCCTAGGTCGGACAAATGTAGTTTTTCTAACGAAAAATTCCCAGTATGAGTCCGGAGTCTGGAATTGTGCCCGGTATATGGCAATAGGCTCGCCCCCTATTACATGAAACCTAACATCGTCGGCGAAACGTGGGTGTACTCAGTACACCTCTACCACCCCCTCTGGGTAATATAGGCGTGACGGTGAGTAACAAACATCTCAACATACAAACTATACCATTAATAATATAAGTAGGAAAAAACCCTTTACACTAAAAATGATTCCTGTGCTATGGGTGCGTTTACACATATGAAAACTCCAGAGCGAAACAAACATTTCTAGTAATCTCTGCCTACCGCAAGAGATCTGGCGTGATGTTATAGACAGATAGAGACAAAAATTGTCCCCTGCGGAAATGGAGCCCTCGATTGCAAGATCCGCTCAAGCTTTCAACAACTGGACCAAGCCATCCATACACAATATGCTTCATATTCAGTTAACTTACCCCAAAAAGAAAGATAGCGTGAAGCACCATAAGGATTTAATTACACTTGTGCTCAATATACTGACAATTACAAGGAGGGTAAATGAGATACAATTTAACAAGGTTGGGTGTTAATAAATTAACTATCCTTAGCTTATGGTCCAAGAACTAATCTTCTTAATGAAAGAATGCTAGAAGAACGAATGGCAAAACAGATATACAATGTGAAATTGGAAGGAAAGGTATTGCGGAAGACCTAGAGTATCTTACCATGACCAAATAGACCGAGTCTTATCTGAAGGACAAGTCAAGAGTCTCTGTAACCGGCGAGCGTGTATAAGACGAACTATGAGAGTGAAGGAAGCCAGAGAGGTATGTAAGGAAAACACCTGTTGGAACTCTGTACTCACTGCATATCGCGTAAGGGATCTGGCGTGATGATATAGATGGATAGAACTAATCTTCTGTTGTTAATCATAAGCATATGGCATAATTTTTTATTTAATTACATCAAATTATCAAAATTAATATTTAAAGATGATATAACGACAGAATCGTATGAGTATTTTTGAAAATAGAATTAGATCGTTGAAAAGTCATGTTACATATCACAACTTCGTAGTTTTGACTAACGACCGATAGATGGCGTTAATGGGTTTAATATCTAAACTAATATCATAAAGAGAAATGTTTTGATTTGTGTGTAATGGATAAACTCAAAAACGACTAAATCGAATTTTAAAATTATCACTTATATAAAGCAACATTATCTGCGAGTAATATGGGATTTCTGGCAAAATGAAGTTCGCAAGGACAGCTAGTAGAAACTAAAACAACAATAATTCCAAAATTCTGTATGCAATTTTTACGCGATGGTAAACATTCACAATGAACGTCTTAAGCGACAAATCGAGTTGTCAATAGACTATAATGGCCGGTCTCAATATTCAACTCAGAACTTAAGTATAGATTTGCTTACTGTCAGCAGAATTTTGACAGATTCTCCATACAAAATATGTCGAAATTCTATAAGTAGCTTTGTGTGTCTTTTGGCCGTGGGGCCTATACAGCTTCATCGGATAAGAGAGCGAGCGTACAACCACTACGCTCGAGCCATAAGGGGAAGGGGGTAACTAGCTCAAGAGCGCCTCAAGGGGAACGGCCTCGGCTTGGGCCGTCGCTATGGAGGAGGGCGAATACTAGGTGTCTCCCCGTGGTGCTTAGCACAGGCCGACGGGCAAGAGATTCTTCGACCTCGCCAGCGAGGTCGGTGTCTGATCGTCTGTCGTATCTCTATCCGAAAGAAGGGATGTAAGGGCATCGGGAGGGTCGGTGACAACATGCCGCGGACGGCGGTAGCGGCTGATAGGACGGGAGCTATCCGAAGCGTAGCGTAGCGTTTTCTAGTATTTGTGATTTCTTAAACTTAACTGAACCGTTTGCTCACAACATAGAGATACACCGTCACGCCTATATTCCCCAAAGGGGGTGGCAGAGGTGTACTGAGTACACCCACGTTTTGCTGACGATGTTAGGCCCCATGTTATTACATACAATAGGGGGCGAGCCTATTGCCATACTGGGAATTTTTCGTTAGAAAAACTACATTTGTCCGACCTAGGATTTGAACCCAGGACCTCGTGATCACAAAGCGATGCGCTTCGCCACCAGACCAACGAGGCAGTCAATTTTAAAATAGGACTAGAGATAGGACTTAAAAGCAATAGATTCATTCAAACTAAGGGTCAATTTGCTTAAGATCTCCATGTACAAAACTTTTTGTTTACATATTTTTGTCTGTTTTATCGAGCACCGTACAAAAATCTAGTGAACCAATTTTTGATGGGATCCGAAAACTAGGAATCTGTCGAAGATTTTCTACTCTGCAAAATGAAACACAAAAAAATCAGCTTAATCGGATAACTGCAAGCGCTTTAAAAATGGCTCAAAATTTGAACCTGGAAGGTAGACAGACATACTAAGAATGCTAATACTGTAATGGGCTTTATAATGCTTATATTAGTTTTAAGGAAAGAACCTGTTGGAACTCTGTACTCTCTGCCTACCCCGCAAGGGATCTGGCGTGAGGTTATAGATAGATAGATAGATAGATAGATATTAGTTTTATATTCTCATATCATTGGTTTTCTATCTATCTCTATCTATATCATCACTTTAGATCCCTTGCGTGGTAGGCAGAGAGTAGAAGAGTTTCAACAGGTTCTTTCCTTACATATCCTTCTTCCACCACTCTCATAGTTCGTCTGATACACGCTCGCCGATTACTGAGAATCTTGACTTGTGCTTTAGATAAGACACGGTCTATTTGGTCATGGTAAGATAGTATAGGTCTTCCTCCTCCTCCTTCCACTTTCGCATTATTTATCTGGTTTTCCTCTTCAAATAAATAAATGCAAGTTAAACAAAAGCTTGTAAAACTATCTAGCCTTTACTGAGTGCCACTGGGTCCGCGTGGTGGAGTATGACCTAATCTCTCTCACCTCGATTTGTGAGAGAAGGCGTTTGTCCAGCAGTGGGCAGTATAGGCTGATATTTTATACTAAGTGCCTCACTAAATAAATTATCATCTCTAAATCAAGCGGTCACAATAACCGCTACTTCTCAAACTTGTACCACAAACTGCTTGTTATTTAATTATATAGAAACTGATAGTGGCTTCAAGATAACATAGGGTCCACTCCACGGGGTGGATTATGTAACATGCTTATAAACTTTACCATATTTCCTTAGTTACCCACTGTTACAGTGCGCAGTAACCACTGAATTTAGTTAAACATGATGCTACTTTTAATAGCTATTTTCAGTTAATTGGCATTTGATGTAATAACAGTTATATTTAACAGTTATTTCACAGAGAATAATTTTTAAATTCGCTGTTAATTAGTGTTAAGAAGCGTCAAACTTGCTGCTATTTGCCAATAAAGCAGAGAATAAACAATATATGATTTATTTTAAATCGCGTATTCTCTTCACTGTATGTGATTTTAGCAGCTATTGTTAAGAAAAATAGCAGGTGCTACTATGTGCTAAAATAATAATAATAATATTAGCCCTGTTAAGAAACTGTCCCACTGCTGGGCACGGGCCTCCTCTCCAACTGAGAGGGTTTTTAGGCCATAGTCCACCAAGCTGGCCCAGTGCGGGTTGGCGAACTTCACACACCTCACACACACCAAGCAGTGATAGCCTAGTGGTTAGACCGTTGGACTGCAAAGTCAGAGGTCTCGGGTTCAAACCCAGGCACGCACCTCTGTCTTTTCGAAAGCATGTGCGTATTTAAAATTAATTATCACTTGCTTTAACGGTGAAGGAAAACATCGTGAGGAAACCTGCATGCCTAAGAGTTTCTCGAAGGTGCTAAAATGTGAAGGTTAAAATAATTGAGTTTTTACATGTCACCTATGAAGTACTTTACACCTAAGATTCGGTACTCACACGGTAGTGAGCAGAAAAATAGACATAAAATTAACTAAAATTAACTATAAACCGCGGCGTTGGGTAGAAAAGTTAATAAATGGAAATAGCATGTTATAAATAATTCATTGGTAGCTATATAAAAAGTAAATATATTAAAAATGTATAGTAAAAAGCACCCAACGCTTTTTCATAATAAAATTAATTTAGCAAACTCTTCATACTTATAAATTATTTTCGCCTTTACAGTTTGGCTTGCTAATAATGTAAACTAAATCAAACTAGTTTTATTTTAACTATAATTTTAAACATAATTTTTGACATTAGTTGTCCTCCTTTAGTATTAAACTCGTGCCCCGTGTGGGTGGATGTCCTTTACATACAAACCTGCTGGCGTTTTTCTAACTCAATGGGACCTGACCAACCGGGGTTGTTTTACTTATTTATAATGATATTTTTCTCTAAATTTCGATATTCCTTTTATTATGTAGAACAAACTTGCTTGCGGCTTAATGTACAAATTTTAGTATAGAAAGGCTACTACGACTATCTGACCTTTTTCAAATTGTACCTCTGGTATGCGTCTTTTAGCTGATAAAGTAGTAAAATATATACACCGGCGCTCAGGTTTTCTGGATGACCGTTTCAATGCTGGTAACAGTGAAAGGTGGATTTATCTTCATTTTTATAGTTGTCCAAATGGTGGCCGAACATGAAGGAAATATTTAAATAACACTAGGGTCTCGTCCGGTACTCATCTTCCTTGATAGTTGGAGATTATTTGTCACATGGAATGCAGTAAGGTTAGCTGCTCCGCGATACGTCCGACTGCTTGCCCCGTTGCCAATCGAATAACAACGCAGCGCCGTCCGCCATCTTACATCGACTAACTGTCATTGGTGATTCTTCATCTGACAGATGCCATCTGTCATCGCTTCTAAGCTAAACACACTCGAGCAATCATAGAGTATGTCTTTGATACGATTACAAGGTTACAAAAATGAAAATTACTGCTCGCCACATATGTTACGCTCAAAGACCGAAAATGTTCATTGAGCGAAAAAACAGCTCACAACGCGTCGAGATCACTGTTAAACATCGATATCACGAAATTCGTGTTATGGCTCTTATATAATTGCCCGTGACGCGTTGTGAAAATCGCCGATAGACAACATAGCGAAGTTCGAGTCGCGGTTATCATGCTATACAACCACAACGCGTTGCGGCAATAAAGAAAAGTCATGACGCGTATAGAACCATATTTAAATACGACGCACAATGATTTGGGATATGGATCCTACAGTTCTACTAGTCTCCAAACTTTTTAGTAGATATCCTTGGGAAATATTTTTATCCTGAAGTACCAGACAGACAATGTCCTTAATGCTCTCTCTGCTGCTAAAATTGAAAGCAACTGCATAACATATTTGTCATTATGTGTTTTATAATATAAATATCGTGTTATTAAAACAAAAGGACATTTTTTATTTATTGCGATTACTTTATATTTAAAAAAATCAACTTACTAAGTAATTTAAAAGAGTAACCGTGGAGTTTCTTGCCCTTCTTCTTCACAGGAATGACATATCGACGTAGTTGTAGAGTTTGTTACTTATCTAACGATTCATAGTACTATAATAGTTTACATAAATAAAAAAATATCAAGTTCCAATGTTATAAGGACCAAGTAGTCATTATTTGACGGACGATTTAGCGCAGTGGTAAAGAGCTTAAGTCGCTCCGCCCTGTGTCTATTACCGCACGGGACAAATCTTTTCTTTGTGTGATCCACAATTATTTGTTTCGGTCTGGGTATTTGTGTATGTGAATTTTCATGTTTGTAAACGCACCCAAAACACAGGAATAAATCCTAGTATGGGGGTATAGGTCACCGACATAGCCGTTAAGATTAGCAAGCTGAAGTGGCAATGGGCGGGCCACATAGCGCGTAGATCGGACGGGCGTTGGGGCAGAAAGATTCTAGAGTGGAGACCACGTATTGGCAAGCGCAGCGTGGGACGACCGCCTGCCAGATGGACCGACGATCTTGTGAAAATCGCAGGAAGTCGTTGGATGCAGGTGGCATCGGACCGGTTACGCTGGAAAGCGATTGGGGAGGCCTATGTTCAGCAGTGGACAAGTATAGGCTGAGATGATGATGATGATGATGGGGGTATACGTTTTTTTCGCGGGTTTGATCTCTACAAGGGACAAACTTCGTGTGTCCCAAAAAATATTTGTTACGCACTGTGTATTTGTGTATGTGAAATTTCATGTTTGGAAACGCACCTACGACTCAGGAACAATTCCTAGCGAGGAACAACGTTTTCTTTATATAAAAAAAGATAAAACAATATTTTATGAACCAAACAACACATCTTTTCCCTCATATTGCTTCCTATAATTTATATGTAAGCCGCCCTGCTCACCCTACAAGTTATAAAGGCGTGATGTTATATAACCTCCCCATTAGGCCGCCGTTTCGCTGTGCTATTAATAATGCTTATTACACACAAACATATGGGGCAGGTAATAAAATAAGGCTTAGTACACAATAGAGGTATTACGTGACGAATGACAAGCACTTGTCCTTTTTTTATTGGATACTTAGCTGTCACATTAAAGGCAATGAGATTGAGCGGAAATAATTTCGGTGATTTTATGGTTGTTATTGTAAAACATGAAGTTGATACAATAATTAATAGGCTAATAACTTTTAGGGTAATTTTTCCTAAAGATGGTGTTTTTCCTAAAGATTAGGTGTATGTAGTACACTCGCATTTCTCTAAGGTTTTGGTCCTTATGTTATCTATCTATCTATCTATATAATCACGTCAGATCTCTTACGCGGTAGGCAGAGAGTACAGAGTTCCAACAGGCTCTTTCCTTACATACCTCTCTGGCTTCCTCTACTCTCATAGTTCGCCTCATTCACGCTCGCCGGTTACGGAGACTCCTGACTTGTCCTTCAGATAAGACCCGATCTATTTGGTCCTGGTAAGATAGTCTAGCTCTTCCCCAGTACCTAAATCCTTCCACTTTCGCATTGTGTTTCTGTTTTGTCATTCTTTTTTCGGACATTCTTTCTATATGCCCGAATCAACTGAGTATACCCTTTCTCATCTTTACACCGATACTCTCTTTTGCGAATACGGTCGGTCAGCGTCACTCCGCACATCTTCCGCAGAGCTCATCATCTCCTTATGTTATAGGGTAAGTATTGCCGTTGTTAAGGCAGATTATTTGCACATGCCTTTCGAAAAGCTTTAAGGTGTCTTTCAGTATCTTTAAAATTAATATGGAAGTTGAGACTGACCTAGTGGTCATGTTTTTGATATTACTTTATACTTTCGCGTAATAGGAAACCTTTGTCAGTAAGAAATACCATTAATTTTTCATTTGTTTTTTTTTGTCAACGGTTTGATCTAATAGTATGAAATGAAATTGCTCCTAGAATTAAGTATTCGAAGGTTCGACCCCCTGAAAGGACAGCGCCCTGGTGCTTGTGTATGTAAAATATATTAACATTCCTACAACAGCAATAATTCGTAATTTGCGATCAAATAATAATTCGTGATTTTACGGACGTTTTGGCGCAGTGGTTAAGAGCTTAAGTGATCTTTGTGTGATCCACAATTATATGTTTCGGTCTGGGTGTTTGTTTATGTGAATTTTCATGTTTGTAAAGGCACCTACAATACAGGAATCGAAAGAAAATCGAATCGCCAAGTTCTAAACTCTACAATTATCTAGAAAATGAAACCCATCAACAAATTAAAACAAGCTGCTTCGTTCCTATACCATATTAAATTACAATCTCGCGTTCAAGCGTTATAACAGTTAATTAGGCTATATCTGCATCAGCGTTAATTAACGAACGCGCCTTGTATATCCTGTGACGTGACGTGATGTCACCGTGACAAAGCACCGGTGTGCTTACGGCTTTATGATAATCTCCAGTAATAATGTGTTGATTAGGTTCATTATCATTTCAAGACCTTCTACAGTGATGGCTCGGTTAGGATGAGCAAAGAGAGATATATACACCTATGTCTTACTGGGATAGGCAAAGAACAGGATCAGAATATTTTTTATTTATGAAAACTATTGTAGTATTGGAGAGAGCTATGCTATGAAGAGATTCATAGAAGAACCAAGGTCACCGACATAGCCCTTAAGATTAGCAAGCTGAAGTAGCAATGGGCGAGCCACATAGCGCGAAGATCGGACGGGCGTTGGGGCAGAAAGATTCTAGAGTGGAGACTACGTATTGGCAAGCGCAGCGTGGGACGACCGCCTTCCAGATGGACCGACGATCCTGCAAAAATCGCAGGAAGTCGTTGGATGCAGGTGGCGTCGGACCGGTTACGCTGGAAAGCGATTAGGGAGGCCTATGTTCAGCAGTGGACAAGTATAGGCTGAGATGATGGCAGCTTGACACAAGGTTGTGTTGCAATAAGTGGTTACCAATTCGCTTTCGTCGGAATGCTCACATACTATCACTTCTATACAGCATTCTGTTTGATCCTAATACTCCTTTATACCTCAAAAAACGATTCGAGTTTCTCCGTGAGTCACATTCAAGGTTCTTAAGGTCGTCGGAAAATCTCAGACTTGAAACACCAATGCATTCCAAGATATTTCTTGATAAATCATTCTCAGTCCAAGCTGTTCGTCTATGGAATGCATTGCCTGTGTCAGTAAGACGCGCAGAGTCATTGGCCATTTTTAAAAGAATGGTTAAGGACCACTTTCTTTCGTTAAGCACCACTTTTATTCTGTAATAAGTCACGTACCATCATGCCGTTTCTTTATTCCTACATTTATTATATTTGTATATTGTTATGTATCATATATATTTATATCATATATATACCTATACCTATTAAAGTAAAACTTAACTAATAAATGTACGCCACCTACGGCCCTCAATTTTTTGTATATCTTTTTGTCTTGTTCTTTCAGTTTTGGTTGTCTGGAAGAGATCGCTATTAGCGATAAGACCGCCAATTGTGCCTTTGTTTATTTTATTTTTTCTCTATGTAAATGTATTGGTGTACAATAAAGAGTAATCTATCTATCTATCTAAGTATTTGCGTTATGGATGTCCTACCTATTATTTGAAATAAAGCATTATTATAATATATAATATAAGTCCTGTTAAGAAACTGTCCCACCGTTGGCTCCGCTTAAACTGAGAGGGTTTAGGCCATAGTCCGACACGCTGGCCAAGTAGGGGTTGGCGAACTTCACACACCTTCGATAAACTCTTAGGCATTCCGGTTTCCTCACGATGTTTTCCTTCACCATTAAAGCAAGTGATAGTTAATTTTTAATACGGACACGCTATCGAAAGGTCAGGTGCCGGGGTTTGAACCCGATACCTCACCGGGCAATCACTGCTTTTTTTAAAAAAAATGCATTATTATTAAAATACTTCGAAAAGTTACCATGACTCTATTGCCACTTTAGAATGTCATTTTTGTGGAGAAGAAGGGCAAGAAACACCACGGTTACCCTTTTAAAATAATACTTGGTATCAGTTCGCCAGAGATAAAATACTGATTTTCTTTCGCTTTTCTGCATGCATTTCGTCGATTTAGATTGTTACGCACTTGACCTTTTTCTAAATGACCGTTAATTTCATCGTGATATTCGTGGTGGTACAGACCGTAGACCTGGTGAAGGGCGCAGGTAAAATCTAAATGCGTACAGCACAGAACCGGTCCTCGGGGAGATCTTTACCATTCTTGGAAAAAATATTAATATTGCTATCATATCTTTTTAATCTCTACATTATAGATGTTATATTATATATTGTATGAGATATTGATAACACACATTTCACTTCACTACACTTAACAATTTGCGCACTAAAAGTTACCTATATAACATTTAAATTTCCGAGCTATATATATATTTTTTTTATGTATGTATGTATATATATACTGGATTGACATGTGTGAAGACTCAGGAGGGTCCAGATGAAAATCAGCGTCTCGCACTTGTGCCTGACACTAAGCTGATCTGGATACCTATTTGGCTCAGCCGTGAGACACATACTCATGTGTATTACTTTGTTGTGTTCCATTTTTGTATTTTTTTTTTCTTTTAATTTTATAGTTTTTGTAATTTTATAATATCTCTGTCTGTGTCTCCCATGCTGTGACAAATAAAATTTCTTTCTTTCTTTCTTTCTTTCTTTGAGTGAGGCTTTTGATCTACAGTGGACGTCACTCAGCTGGCAAGCCAAGTTGGCAGCCTTATGAGCGGCTTGATAAGAGCCAACAGCAGGTGGCCGAAACAATCGGCCGCCGGACAATTGTAGTTTTTCTAACGAAAACTTCGCAGTACGAGTCCGGAGTCTGGAATTGTGGCCGGTATATGGCAATAGGCTCACCACCTATTACATGGGACCTAACATCGTCGGCGAAACGTGGGTATAATCAGTACACCTCTGCCACCTCCGCTTGGGAAATATAGACGTGGCGGTGTGTTTTAAACAAATGCTTGAAGAAGTAATAATTAGAGCACTTCTGCTAATAGTTATAGCTAAGATGTTGGTAGGTAGTAGTAGGTATTCGTAATTTGGATAGATGGTGTTCCTTAAAGAAACATTATTATCAAATCTAAGTCATGGATTAATTTAGTTTTAACAAACATTGACATACCACGCCGATATCAACAGATACCAAACAAATGTTTATGTAAGTCTGATCCTATTTCATTCCCAATTCCGTCACGTTATTGGATTTAAGGTAACTGGATTTAATCCGATTCCGAAATCGTTGGGATTACTAGAATTCATTATCTATTGCATTTGATGATACAGTAAATTTTTGGGTTTTTGCATATTGATGTTGTTATGATAATTTCGCAAACTATTGGTTTTGCATCAGAGGGCTTAGTACGTAAAGATTAGATTTAGCGAGACGCTTGTGAATTGATATGCCATCCTTGTTGTACTACTAATTTAATAAATAAACATGAAGATGACAGCATGTGAACTGCCTAGTGTCACGCTAACATCGATCGTTTCGTTCTAAGCCCTCAGATTGCAAGTCATAGCAGTCAGTAACTCAGTGGTTAAACGAGGTCTAAAAAGTACAAGATTGGAACCTAATCTCACAACTATGGTATTTTTGGAAATCTTTAAACGATTATCACTTCTTTTCTCAATCTCGATACCCTCCTTGCGTCGGTTTCCTCATTACTGAGGGTCGTGGCCATATCTTAGAGAGCAGTTTCCTGAGGATGATAAGTCGCTATCCACTCCTATCTGCAGCCGAGTGAAGAGCATCGTGAACCGTGGTATCATGAGCTGTGCGAATCTGATCCGTCCAGCGTGTTAGGTCTCGATATCCTAAAGAACTTAATAACTTATCGAATATCGAGGTGAGAGAAAATAGTTTCCGTACTACACAGTCCCGATCTGTATTGGTGGAGGAAATTTGTGACCAGCTGCTATTGCATCTTATCCAGCCCTCTTCAAGCTTTTAAATTTAGCATAACGACGATGAAGTGGTGATTGGGACCAAAGACATAACCAAGACTTGCGAATACGAAAATGTCACCAAGAGTTACCCATCCTAGTCTGACCGAGCCAAACGTTGTTAAACTTTGATGATCGCTAAAAACACTGCGCAAATTTTAATAGTTTTCATTGTTATGTTTGATTAATTGTATCAGCAGCCATACGTTTTTTCTTTAATTCAGAATTAGAATCAGAATATTTTTTATTCATGTAAACCACTATAGTATTTATGAATCGTCAGAAAAGTTATAAAGACTCTACCACCACTTCGGAATATTATTCCTGTGGAGAAGAAAAGTTGGAAACTCCTCGGGTACTCTTTTAAAAAAAAAATTTACAACCCATTTCTTTTTTTTTCTTTCTTTTTTTTTTTAAAAACGTAGCCCCACACTAGGATTTATTCCTGTATCGTGGGTGCGTTTACAAACATGAAAATTCACAAACAAATACCCAGACCGGAACAAATAATTGTGGATCACACAAAGATTTGTCCCGTGCGGGAATCGAACCCGTGACTATTAGACACAGTGGGCGGAGCGGCTTAAGCTCTTAACCACTGCGCTAAATCGTCCGTCGTTTCATCTTTTCATTCATTCACATTATATTGTGGGGTATGGGAGAACAATGTAGGTTGGTCATCAGGTGAGTCTAAGTCAAATAAAGCAAATTATACTATTTATGAGAATGGCTACATGGTTCCCAAATTTACAAAAAAAAAACGTAAACAAAAAAAGTAAATTATTCCAAAAATTGTTTTTCAAAGTTAAAATAAAAATTTCAAATTGAAACTCATTTAACTTCTAATTTGAAATAGAGCAGGCTTTTGTTACCGATAGAAAGTTTTGAGTCTGACAAATTAACCAATTTGGCAAGCAACGATTTGCAAATTACTGGAAAAATGACTTCACTCAGTCAATTGGGAGATGAATTTGAATTATCGATTTTAAGTAGTGATTTAGTAAGTCTAATGAGTTATATATTTTCACTATAATACGTCCAAAAAGCTGTCAAAGTCATTTAAAATTCTTTTAAAAGTACATATTTTGTCAACAATAGTCTTTATCAAGAGCTTGTATGAGACGAGCTATGAGAATGGACAATGTAAGAAAGGAAAGATCCTGTTGAATTTCTATCCCGTGAAGGATCTGGCTTGATGATATAGGATTGGATAGGATATTTCGAAAATCGATCACAGAATCAAAGTAGACCGATAACGTAGTGAAGGTTGCAGGTATATAGTTAGTACAAAGCCAGTCGTCGTGGCAATCTTTGTAGGAGGCTTATGATTTGAGTGAACGTCTTTCGGTCTATCTTAATGCTTTGCTACCGTCACACCTGTATTCTCCAAGCGGGGGTGGCGGAGGTGTACTGAGTACACTTACTTTTCACCGACGATATTAGGTCCCATGTAATAGCAGGCCAGCCTATTTCCATATACCGGACACAATTCCAGACTCCGGACTCATACTGGGATGTTTTTCGTTAGAAAAACTAAATTTGTCCTAGGATTTGAAACCAGGACCTCGTGATCACAAAGCTATTACTCTTTGCCACTAGACCAATGAGTCCTCGACTCATATGTTATCTTTCCAAGAATCTATTTCAGAAAGATTGTGAAGTATAATTTTTTGGAAAGTTTAAAGAAGATTGGAGCAGATTGATTGATCGATATTACTTTGTTGACGCAAAGTATTCGGGCGCGAGCCGAAAGCTTTGTTCGAATCCGCTGTTAGATTCCTTGAGATTTTTTTTTCGAACACACTGCGTTTTGTTTCGACGAGCACTTTTTAAATGTATGTGATTTGGTGGTCAAATGTAGCAATGCTACAACTCAACAATATGATTATTTAATTTAGGACTTTAGCTTCAGAACTGAAAAGCTTGATTTTACTCTCGCTTGGTCCTATTTCTTTAGATCTGTCGCTATTTTGTTCGACTCTATATGGAAATTACTAACCGCCAAGAGCAAAGTTCAGTTGAGAAGTCACACCTTTACTTAATCTTAAAGCCTTTGGGAATTTTTGATAGAAATAGAAGAGTGATGTTGTCAACCTGTTTTTCAGACACGTTAATAGTGATAATCTTGTTGAAAGTACTGGAGTAGTCCAGCGCTTTCCATGTAAAGACGAGGTCCATTATGTGTATTCTGACTCGGGCGACCAGGATTATCAATTTCAATGTGTAATTGTTACTTGTTAACGCTGAAAAATGCATTGTGAGGAAACTTGTAACAAACATTACTGGAGGATGGTAACTATCTTATTATCAAGTATCACTTTAGCAATAAAACTACTAGGCTTTTTAGGCCATAAAAGATGTGATATTAACATTTCTGTTTATCAGAAATAACAACTGCATGACATGACCTACATCTTCATACTTAACACTAGTAGTCTGTATATCATTGATGTGTAATTTTATCTGTAAATGAGAGAACCATGTAGCTATTCTAACGAAAAGTATAACTTGGTAAATTTAATTTAGACTTACCTAATTGTTCTCCCATACCCCACAAAAAAGTAGGTAGAAAGAATTTTAAAAATACTATTTATTATAAAAGAGTTACCGTCGAGAGTTACCGTAAAAGAGTTTCTTGCCCGTCTTCTCTACATCTCCACAGGAATAACAGTCCGATGAGGTGGTAGAGACTTTGTTATTTTTCTGACAATTCATAAATACTATAGTGGTTTACATGAATAAATAATATTCTCATTCGGATTCTGTGTGTATGTACATTTAGAATCATTGTTGGCTAAATCAGCTATCGGTGTTTTCGGACGGTATGTCACGGAAACAACTTCTATGCAAGTATCCATCGAGGTTAAGCCATCAATCTTCTCTTCCCCTTAGTTTGTTTAGAAAACTTTACCCCCAACAAACTTTCGACCTTAGGATACCCTTGAATAATGATCATTGACAAATATTTATTCGTTTAGAAAAAGATCTGTGTGTTACGTTTATTATCTATCTACGTACTTATAGTTGGTGATGTTAGGTAACTTTGAGTGCGGTCAGATCTATCTATCTATATCATCACGCCAGTTCCTTTGGGGGTAGGCAGAGAGTATAGAGTTCCAACAGGTTATTTCATTACTCCAGACCTCTCTGGTTCCAAATAGGCCGTGTATTATCTGTAGGCGAGCGTATATGAAACGAACTATGAGAGTGGAGGAAGCCAGAGAGATCAGATATCAAAATAATATCTAATATAATCAAAATAATAATTCTAAATAGCAAGTTGATTGGCAATTTGCTAGTATATTTTACTTATATAGAATTATCGCATATTTTTATTGTTTTGAATACAGATGTTGTCATTTAATGTTATAATAATCAAACTCAAACTCAAATAATTTATTTTGTATAAGCCCTGCGGGGGCGCTTACAAGTAGTCAATTTACATTTTTTTTCTAAATTTAATTAAACTACTAATCTACCACCGGATCGGAACGCGGCCTCCACTGAGAATATACGGCAATGAAACCCCGCGGACTTGTCTTTTTTATTTACTCTATTTCTTTCCTTTTTTTAATCATATTGTGTGGATACAATGTTTAGGTTACAATTAAATAGTTTATGACCTAGCTCCAGTGTGATGCCTTACGATCGAGATATGAATCTAATGTTATCTGTAAAGAGCGTCTAAAGGATTCTAGATGGACCAGTGGGGACAAGCAGCAATCGTTCACGAGTATGACTGCTGGAACAGCCATCACTCCCCTCGACCATATTGGAGGGAAGGGAGTGACCCGCGCCAGACAGCCACCGCTAGCAAAGACATTATAGTGAGCATGACTAAACCAGAACCCCAAAGACACAAAGCAGCAATACCCCAAGCTCGTAGGGCAGAACACGCTACGCTTTAACATTGCCGTAATTATAAGATAACAATAAATAGCATTACTATCAATAACATGGCACTTCAATCCCACGCGATCTTATCTTCCATGTTATCCGAGATTTTGTAATAAGCTTTCTTATATAATTTAGTCTTGATTATGGTTTTTAATTTATTAATTGGTAAATATCGTAGGTAAGTTTGTTATAAAAGTGTATACACTGGCCCATGTACGAATTGCTAATTCTGTGGAGACGCGTGACATGTAGGGCAAGATTATTTTTACTTTACAAGAGGTACGGCAAGAGTATTTACAGTGTGGGTATCACTCAATTTTTCAAATTTGTCAAGATACTTTTTCGCCTATAACAAATTTTCATATATGAATTGAGAAATAACGGTTAGAATGTTTATTTCCTGAAACTTATCTTTGAGAGATTCTTTAGGAGCTAATAGCCCTTTGTAGTATGAATATGGTATTAAGGTCTGCAGAGCACCCCCAAAGCAAGATTTCATAGGACATAATACTATGGAAATAACTGAAATAAACTATTCTAGCCGTTTCAACATCGGTTAGGAGTCTAATGCTTTTAACCGCATAAGCTGCCGAGCTTAACTTTCCAGATAGTATTTGAATATGTTCGCCCTATTGTAATTTGACATCTATGGTAATACATAAAAACGAATTTGATTCAACAAGATCCAACTCGACTCAATGGAAATAGTCTTGAGCCGGACTTGAGTGCGTGCGCGCATTTGAAGCGTGTGTATGCATGCTGTGTGTGCGCGCGTTTGTGGGCATGTGTGTGTGTATGTAAAACAAATGTACAGGTAAAAACACATGTAAATCTAAAACTACGGATGACTAAATGAAACCAAAAGCACAGAAGTAGTAGTACAGAGGTTTGGTCTGCCAAAGATTCCACCTTTGACCAGGAAAGGCTTCAATTCTTAACTTTTAAAAGCAGGATAGTAAAAGCGATGTTACAATTTTGATGGGACTCTCTTCACTCTTTCCCTTGAGGGATCGCAACGTTTTATATTTAAGATTTATCGTCCTAACAATAAATTTTACTGTGCGGAAAACTTTCGGGGATCCCTCTAAGACGGGTACGCTCGCGAGCGAAAGTGTTATCAGCGAATTTAATTCGCACCGAAACATAAAGTTATTATTTAATTCATCGCATTCCCGAACGTAACGGGTGATAAAAAAATTTACGGCCACGTTTTTTATGAACGTTTTATTGTAGTCGGATAACGTCGTAAACTTGATTATTTTTTGAAAATATTCAAGCAACATTATAATGCTATTTTTAAGTTTTATGACTTCTGTATGATGTTTTATTTTTGCAATTATGGAAGTGATATTGCTTATAATTTTTTCGGAATTTTTCTTACTATGTTTGGAAGTATCGCGGTCTAGCTCAGCAATTTTTGTAAATTTTAGGCTTAGTTTTCAGATTACGAGATGTTTACGTGCCTCTGAAATTTTTCATATATTGACGAAACCTACTAATCTGCAACTAATATATAATATGTGAAAGTTTGTATGTTTGGATGTTTATTACTCAATCACGCAAGAACGGATTTGGGTGAAATTTGGCACAGAGATAGTGCATAAGATACTTTTTATGCCGGAAACATGGAAGGTTCCTGTCTGAAGTCAACGCGGACAAATTTGCAGGCAGAAACTATATAATATATGATGAGGTATCAAAATATCACTATTTCTACTTCCAATGGTTGTCTAAAAGGAGAAAAACAGTTTATCATCGATTTAGCTCTAATGTAAGAACCCTGAACTGCCTATATCAATGTAGCCTATATCTACTATCTATAAAGGGCTATACAGCTGAAAACGGCTATAGCTTTTATTATGAGGAATATGTCCAACAATTTTTAATGAAACGTAGAGTTTTATTATCTATCTATCTATATCATCACGCCAGATCCCTTACGGGGTAGGCAGAGAGTACAGAGTTCCAACAGGCTCTTTCCTTACATACCTCTCTTGCTTCCTCTACTCTCCTAGTTCTTCTCATACACGCTCGCCGGTTACCGAGACTCCTGACTTCCTGAGTTTTATTATATCTGATTATTTCTGATACAACTGTTAAATAATTAACATATTTCCTCCTTTCCAAATAATCGTCATCTTCAGTGTCCCTCTCACCGGAATGATTTATTCACTCTTCTTTCTTTGTCCAATCTATCCTTTCTTTTTTTAAATTCGCATATTTTGGCACCTACCACAGTTGTTTCAACACCACCTCAAGGTAGACTGGCAGACCATGCCTCAGGCGTTAAGTCATAAAGAAGTTCATAAAGTATAAAATAAATATTTGGAAAATAACAACCAGTGCGATTCCGAGTATTTTTTGTTGTGATTTAAAAACTAAAAAGCGGAATCGGATACGTGCCAAATAGTTTTACCATAGACGTCAGCTTTTTCCAACGGTTAATTTTTATTGTATATCGTTTCGCTCTGGCTTCACTCGGCCGATGTTAATTGAGTTTTGATAAAAAATTTATATTTTACGTGGAAAATACGTTTTTTGACAGCTTTGGTACGTTCATTCGGTTTGGGTATACAAATATTAAAGTATTTATGATGTAAACCATTCAACAAAATCCACCACGTAGTGTTGACTTAGGGGTACGGATGCAGGCTTAAAGTCGGCAAACTTGAAGTGGGGTTGGGTGGGACATGTGTGTATGAGCCGGCAAAGGTGAGCCAACATCCTCACGGCATAGACTCCTGAATAAGGTAAAGTGTCGCGGTACACCGAGACCAAGGTGGCGTGATGACTTTAACACATTTGCGGGGAAGAAATGAATACTACTGGCTCTTAATAGATTAATGTAGAAACGTCAAGGGGAGGCCTTTGCCCAGCAGTCGGGTATAGAATAGGTTACAAAAAAAACCTATCTGGTTGTGAAAACTCAATGATTATAAGTCCTATATATTCATGTCAGTAGTGTTTTTAATTAATAATTTTAAGTTATGCTGCTTCTTATTTAAACTACGATCCGTTTAAAGTACTCCTTAATTGTGATATTTTTATAAGAGTTTACTACCTCCCCCTATTCCCTCACTTACTCTTTAAGTGTGCATTGCAACATTATTGCATTTAGAAATAGAATGCTAGAAACATTCTTATTTTATAAAACATTTCTTATACCTAGTCCAAGATCCTAATTTCGAAATAAATTGAGCATACTTCGTATTATTATCTTTTTCGCTGAGATTCACGGGCTTTACCCGGACCTTTGGAAGGCTTGCATGAGGACATGGATCCAACACGTAGAGGCCCTTTGCGAGAAGTTAATGTTATGTAAACCACCTGCTGAGATCACTTGCTGAAAATGAAGAAACATAACCAGTGAACTGACCCCGGCAGGTGCAAGGACTATTGTAAATTATGGAAAGAAAACAAGGGCTATGTAAATGAGGTTTGATGGACAAAAACTGGACTATTTCAAAGGGGACGGACACCGGCCATAATTAGTGATACGTAATTACCCGTGGCCGGCGGTGACTCGCCGCTTACTAGATGGGCCCTCCAACGGTCGTCCTAGGACAACTTAGGGCAACACCGGTGTGAGCGGCTCAGGGGTGTAGAGAGGTGTGCTGCGCTTTCTCCGAAGTTACTCGCGGCGTTATGACCTTTAACACTTCCACCCCTGGAGTACATCGACGTAGGAACGCATTATCTTCCTACGTCGATATAGCTCTCACGGCTCCTCTTTGCACGGCCAATTAAGTCTAGCCAAAGCCGAGAGTCCTGCGGGCACCCTTCGGTTTCCACTCGACCGACGAAGACACGCCGAGTTGGGGGCCCCGACCGACTCTCTGAAGCAATCGGGTCCGTGGTGTCGTTACTCACCAACAGCTCGCCACAAGCTGCCCTGCGGGCGTATTATTATTATTATACAAAAAATAAAATCATAAATCATTTATTAGGTGTGATTGGTGATACAATATGATGTGTGATTAACATTTAGGTTTCTCAATAATTTACCCATTACCCCTAATGGGTAAATTATTGAGAAACTGTTTAGATAGTTATACATGCAATTACAATATTACTATTACCAACATTAAACAATATTATTAATTCTTGAGTGATTCGCCAAAAAGGAATTCGTCAACTGTATAATAGCATTATAAATATAATTAATAGCATTTATCCAATAAAAATACGTTCATTTTTTGTTTGAATGGTGTCAAAATTAAGTCTTTGATGTCGTTCGGGATTTTAATAAACAAATAGGAGCCATGTATAGTATGCTTTTGTGCAAAAGTGCAGTTTTGGGAAATCACACTCATAATTCGTGACGATATTTCTGCCTTACTATTCTAGATCGCTTTTCAGCTATATTTATAAAAAGATCAGTTTTTTCACAAACAGTTCGGTTTCGTATATGTAAAGACATGTCAATGGTAATGTCACCATGTCTTTTAAGATTTCAATATTTATTACATATTTGCAATTACATTAGGGCTTCTTTCGTCACCCTCGAGAAAAGTGATGGTTAGTTACTTCCAGATTAGCGTTAACTAATCAAAACTGGCTACCTTTAACGTCGGATGTGCTACTCAGAGATGCTGGAATTCGTACAAAGACTTCCTTGAAACTTTAATTGTGGTCTACTTCAGACTTCATTCGAGGGTTGTGTTCACCAATTTTGTTTCATAATTTGTGACTAATTTTTAAAATAACAAACGAGTGTTGTGCTCAACAGTACATTAGTTATACTAAACTTAAATTGTCCTTGTGGATTAATGTACCAAGTTGAAAGTCAGGCCGGGGAAGAATTTCTGAAGAGCGTTTAAACACAGCCCATGTTAAGCTATATAGCTTCCCTGGAGTCACGCATAACGACGAATTTCAAGCTGAAATTATAATTTTTATTGTACTTTTATGTAATTAAAAATAATGGATGAAAGTTTCAGACGGTCTGAATTTACGGGAAATATAATAAAAAGAGCGGAAATAAAGCGAAATGTGAACGATAAACAAATAAATACCATGATGCCAATAATGATATGAGGAAGAATTATATTAAAAGTACATTAATTTTATCTGAAGAACAAGTCAAGAGTCTCCGTAACCGGCGAGCGTGTGTGAGACGAACTATGAGAGTGGAGGAAGCCAGAGAGCTATGAGGGAAATAACCTACCGAGAAAGAACCCGCTAGGAATCTACCGTGATGATATAGAAAGATACATTAATAATTATGTTGTGAAAATATGATAAAAATTGCAAACCCTTTATAGTTATAGATATATCCTAAGTAAGATGATGAGAGGGAAGAGCGAAGTCTGCAAATACAGGCATAGTTTAATTAAAAGGAGGCTTCAGCCACGAAATATTGTAACACCAAACTTTGTAAAAAAATATTGATTATTATTATCATGCCCATATTCACCAAGCGGGAGTGGCTGAGGTGTGCAATGCACACCCACATTTTGCCGAAGCTGGTAGGTCCGAGTATAATAGGCTTATTATCGTCATACCAGTCAGAAGTCAATAAAGCGTATGCGACCGCGGTGTTTTTACTGATTATCAAGAGAAAGCAGCTGTTACCCACGACATCGCCCGCGTGGAATTTAACAAAAATCTGTTTCTAATATAAAAGTAGCCTAAGCTACTCCTTATAACATCAGCTATCGACCAGTGAAAGTTGCGTCGAAATCAGTCCAGCCATTTCGGAGATTATCCGGAACAAACAGACTGACAAAAAATTTTATTTTGTTATAAATACCGTATATACTTTTATATGCATTAGGTACAAACAGACACTTCAATTTTATTTATTTAAATAATAAATAAATCCTCTATAAAACTGTTCACTTTGGGATTCAAACCAGGACCTCGTGATCACCAGCATATTTAAGTAATAAGTAATTGTGTATAATTTATTCTTAAAATCCTTTTATTTGTTTCAGGTAAGTACAGAAAGTTTTTTATGGGGGGCCAAAATCGTTTTGGCCAGGAAATTAAATGAGTTAACATCGTTTTGGTAAGCAAAATAAAATAATTATAATACTAGGCGCCTATATAAAATGCGGTCGAAATGCAAGCTCTGCTGAAGACGTCCAGAGTCAAGCTGACCGACCCTATTCGCAACAGCGTAGTACGAAAGCGTGTAGGTATAAAAGAAAGTATCGGTGTATAGATGAGAAAGAGTATTCTTCGGTGGTTCGGGCATATAGAAAGAATGTTGGAAGAAAGAACGATAAAATAGATACTCAATGCCAAAGTCGAAGAATATTACCGGGGAAGACTTAGACTATCTTCCTAACTTCCAGCTTATTTTACCCACTGCAGGGCATAAGCTTCCTCCCAGTTACACCACATATCCCTATCCTGAGACAATCTTAGCCAGGTCTATTTTACAATGACCAAATGGACCGCGTCTTATCTGATGAGCAAGTCAAGTCTTCGTAACCTTCGAGAATGTTCTGCCAGAGTGGTCTGTTAGTAAAAGCCCCATACGTTGCGGCTTCCCACTTATCTAGCATAAATCATCAGGGTCTGGCCAACCAGATAATGGTGATGTTGAAACACCGATTTAGCTTAATAGCGTGTATGAAACGAACTATGGGAATAGAGGAAGCTAGAGAGTTGTGAAAAAACCTGTTAGAACTCTTTACTCTCTGCCTACCCTGCAAAGGATATTGCGTGATAATATATGAAGACAGATTTCTCGAGGAAGATCTTATATGAGTAGGTGTGATTGTTTTGTTCTAAAAAGTGAAGCTCTTCAAATTTCTGATACATTTTCAGTATATAAAGAAACATTTTCAGAAAACCTAATTATATTCGAGTGGCTTATAAAAACATAAGGTTGAGGGTAACTTTATAACTTGGAAGAGGAGAAATGATTTATTGGGATGCCCTCAAGGGTTTTAAGATGAAATCTTTTCGATAAGGGCCCGATGGGTCGTTCTTATGAATTGGAATTTGATACCGTATTTCTTGATTATAAATATTATATTATTTTTTGTTTGTTAATTGTGCTTAGGTTGTTTGTGGAGATGTATTTGGGAGTTTTACTGAGGGAAGAGAGACGTGTAGATATTATTCCCGAATTTCGCCAACGTATTCTTGGACAGGTTGTGACCGTGTCCCAATTACGTCAGCATACTATGTATCTATCAATATCATCACCCCAGATCCCTCATCTTACCACCCTCCCGATGCCCTTACATCCCTTCTTTCGGATACAGATACCGCACACAGGATCAGACACCGACCTCGCCGGCGAGATTGAAGCATCCCTTGCCCGCCGGCCGGTGCAGAGCGCCACAGCGAGATACCTAGTATATGCCTTCTCCCATAGCGACAGCCCACGCCAAGGCCGTTCCTCCTTGAGGCGCCCCTGAGCTAGTTGCCCCCTTACCCTTCTGGTTCGAGCGTAGTGGTTGCACGCTCTTGTCTGGTGAAGCTGTAAAGGCCCCGCGGCCACATTAGGTGGTAACCGGGACCAATGCTTAACATGCCTTATGAAAACAAAGAGACGGCTAAATATGAATATGCGACGGTTATCCATCTTTATCCTGCTTAATCTTCGTGATATTTTCCAGTAAATATAAAACTTAAACTTATTTTCCTAACAGCATCCATTGCCAAAATTTCAGTTGAAGATTTTCCAATCAGACCCAAATGTCTGAGATACAGATCTCTGGTAATGGAAGTTCCAAACTTTGAAGTATGAACTTAAGCCAAACCATACTTTTATCGCTTCAATAAATAATTTGAGAAGTATTTTGATAATGAATTGGGATATCTACATTTGGTGCTCGTAGTGCCGTGCGACCACGATGTTCTTATTACGAAGGTTTAGTGTTCACTAGGCTTGTCTGAGATGGGTGACCGTTTGTGGCAGTTTAATTTAGAGCGTCTCTATGGTTCGTAAGGTTCGCTAAGCCGTTGGTCCTGATAACCACTTAATGTAGAAGTCGTTAATCCATGTTGGAAGACTTGATAAATGCCATCAAACAGGAGTGAAAGAAGCATACCATGTACCGACATTTTGGCGTCAAAATGTAATAGAAAACTGGAATAAGGTCTGCCTCGTTAGACGAGCGGCGCATATAGCAATGACAGCACATATAGCAATCAGTTTGATTGCCAAGACTGACTATGATTTTTCTATAGAAAAAAATTCAGTCGTAATTCGGAATGTAGAATTGTGCCCGGTATATTGCCAATAGACCCACCTCCTTAAAGTTTCGCAACATAGCCAACGCAGCGCGACGGGAGCGCGACGGTGGTGCGGCTTGGAGAGTTGTAATGTACTGAAATGTACGGGAGACGCCACACAGCGCAGTTCCGCTCGGCCGACGGCAAACGTCACTACCGAACGTAGCCGAGCTCCCGGCGCGCTCCGTCGGCTATTTGACCAAACCTTTACATTACATTGAAACATAACATCGTGACTTGTTAATATAGGGAAGCTGTATTTCAAAAAAAAACACCGACACGCCTATATTTCCCAAGCGGGGGTGGCAGAGGTGTACTGTGTACACCCACTTTTCGCCGACGATGTTAAGTCCCATGTAATAGGGGGCAAGCATATTGCCATATACCGGGCATAATTCCAGATTCAGGACTGGGAATTTTTCGATAGAGAAACTACATTTGTCCGACCAAGGGTTAGAACCCAGAACCTCGTGATCGCAAAGCACATTATTCGGCACTAGACCGACGGGGCAGGTATCACGTAAAAAGCTAGATCGCCAGATCCCTTGCGGGGTAAGAGAGTTCAGAGTTCCAACAGGAAGCCAGAGAGGTGTGTGAGGAAAGCCTCACACACCTCTCTGGCTTCCTTCATTCTCATAGCTCGTCTCATACACGCTTAAAGCCAATAAAATCGGCGTTACAACATCACCATTATCTGGTTCGCCAGACCCTGGTGATTTATGCCAGCCACCCCTGAATATATTAGGGGGTTAGTGGGAAGCCGCAACGTATGGGGTGGTTGTAGAATGGAACGGATCGAACGAATGTACTGTCGGTGTTTTATGTGTGTTATTTCTTATTAACACGTCTGGTTGAGCGAATCAAAGGTTGGTACAATAACAAAAATAGGTCGACTCGCCTATTTCCCAAGCGGGGGTAGGTGGGCAGAGGTGTCCTTTGCACGCCCATTATCGCCGATGGCATTAGGTATCAATTTAATAGAGGGTAAGCTATTTGTGATAGCAGTGATAGCCTACTGGTTAGACCGTTGGACTGCAAAGTCAGAGGTCTTGGGTTCAAACCTAAGCCTTCATTTCGAAAGCATGAGCGTATTCAAACTTAACTATCACTTGCTATGCATGTAACGGTGAAGGAAAACATCATGATGATGATGACCTGCATGCATAAGAGTTTCTGGAAGGTGTGTAAAGTTCGCCAACCTGCACTGGACCAGCGTGGTGGACTATGACCTAAACCCTCTCAGTTTGAGATGACGCCCGTGCCCAACGGTGGGACAGTATCTTAACAGGGCTAATATTTAAAGCCTATTTGTACTCTTCCTATCAAAAGATTGACAACAGTCTTAAAGTCTGGAATTTTACGCGGTACAATGGCATGAGCTTACCCACTATTCTCAATAAAGCTTCGTCTATCTTTGGCAATAAGTAAAAAAAGTACACTTTAACCCCCCAACTCGGAGAAAATAAGCCTGTTTATTTATATAATGACGAAATACTAAACTGATTGCAGTACACATTTTCGGTATCTCACCGTTTTAACTTAACATTCCAAAGTGATCTAATATTCATTGCGTCAACTTAAGTTTTACTTAAACTTAACTCGATCAAGTATTCTGCCGCGTGATAGGGCTACTCATTACGACCCTTAAACTGTGGGATGGAGGCACTTTGAGGGCAACAGTTTGAACTGTACACCGGCTAACCATCGAGGCATAGATAGAATTTATTCTGGGTAGTTGAACTATGGGTTTTGAAATAATTAGGACAGTCTTGAGAAAAAGGACGAAATATTTTTTATATAATTTAAGTTAGCTGTCAAAGCTGTTATCAATAGATTAGTGTATATGGTACACAAATATTAAGCATGATAAAGAATAGATACACATAATTTGAAAATAAAAGTAAGAAAAGTACACATACCTCCATGCCTATAGAAATCATAAAAAGAAAAACTAGCTGTTACCCGCGGCTGCACGCGGTTGTTTTGTAATTTGACATAGGTATAGTAGTGTTTCATCTTCCTGAGGGATGATTTTTCAAAAATGCTGAAACACGTAGCCTTTATTACCAAAAGCCTAGCTAGAATATGACAGGTTCCCTGCAAAAAAAATCATCCCCTATTTTACACCCTTAAGTGTTTATTTTTACATGCAAGGGCAACTTAGTTTCATCATCAGTTGTAAAACGGCCAATGCAAGACAAACTTACCCCAGAAATCGCTTTCATCCCCGAACTTTCGGTCGAGCTTGACCATGTTTATTATAATATAATAGGCCACCCGCCCCGGTTTCGCACGGGTGAATTATACACATAAACTTTCCTCCTGAATTACTCCTTCCATTGGTAAAAACCGTATGTCAGAAATGTAATGTAAGACAGAAAGACAGACGCGGCGGGAGGACTTTGTTTTATAATTTTACAATATGTAGTGATTCACAACAAACCTCAGCTAACTTGAAATTAAAATTCCTCGTTTGAATACCGATCACCCGTCATGGTCACCCTTCTCCAGACCAAATTAACTTCGGTTCGGAACTCGATTGAAGCCGGCGATATATTCCAAAAGTTTGCGAGAAATTTATCTCGGAAAGTTGAATTAGACCGGATGTACATGGACCGAATTAAACTGCTGAGAAAACTTCTTCTGGGGTCGTTTCTCGCCGTAAATTGGTGGGTTTTCTCTTGGTGGAATTAAGTAGGAACGCGATATATATCTGACTATTTGTCTTTATTATCATAAGAGTACAGAGTACAGAGATCCAACAGGTTCTTCTCTTACCGACTTCTCTGGCTTCCTCCACTCTCATAGTTTGTCTCATACACGCTCGCCGGTTACGGAGACTCTTGACTGGCACTTTAGATAAAACATGGTCTATTCGATCATTGTAAGACAGTCTTTCCCGGTACATACATTCTTCAACTTTCGCATTGTATATTGTCTATTATTGTATATTGTGAACCCAGGCCCTCGTGATCGCAAAGCACTCTAGACCGACGACGAAGTTATCACGTAAAAAGCTATCTATCTTTATCATCACTCCAGACTCCTTGTGAGGTATATTATATATTGTCGATATGTTGATCTGTCTATATTTATTATCACGCCGACCTCTTTCGAGGTTTTTTAACGGAAGAGGGGCAATACAACCTTGCGAGTTGCCGCATAATAAACTGTCACCGCCGCGTCCTCCTCCGTTCCTCAAAGAGGGTGGCAAATGTGTACTGAGTACACCTACTTCACCAACGATGTTAGGTCCCAATAATATATAGCGAGTATAATTACATTACACCGGGCACAATGCCCGACTCCGGAATGATTCTGAAAATTTTGTGATAAGGAAGCTACTACTCAACTTCAATTCGAGTTCGACATACGATTTAGCGCAGTGGTTAAGAGCTTAAGCCGTTCCGCCCACTGGGTCGTATAGTCGCGGGTTCGATTCCCGCACGGGACATATCTTTGTGTGACCCACATTTGTTTGTTTCGGTCTGGGTATTTGTGTGTCTGATTTTTCATGTTTGTAAACGCACGCACAAAACAGGAATAAATCCTAGTGTGGGGCTAGGTTTTAATATACCGGACACTATCTACGACTCCGGACTGATAATGGTTTTTTTCAGATTGAGAAACTATAAATTATCTTTAGTTAGAACTGTACTTTACCCCGTAAGGGACGTAGCGTGATGATAGAGGGAGAAAGAAAACACTACTTTGTTCAACCTAAGATTCCAATCCAAGACCGACATTGCTACGCGATAGATTTTATTTGTGTCTAATTCATACTATAAAATCTTAGTAGAAACCCGCCGATACTTAATTAGAATATCTCAATTAGAAAATCGAGTTTATTTTGAAGCAATTGAAAGTATTAAAATCTTATCGAGTTTCAATATAGTCTATAAATCGTATTGATTTCGAATACAATTTATAACAAAATGTAGGTAGAATGGAAAAGTTAGGATCTTAAGATGAATTACCTGGCGAAATAACTCTTAAAAGGGGGTGAAATAGGGGTAGCTGCCCCTCGAGAAGGGAGGGGGGAAAGGTCACGACTTTCAGGTTTTCGTTAATATCTGTTGAAATAGTTTTTTCTCAGCATTTTTACTCTGTACTGTTTATTTGAAAAACATTACATATTATTTTTCTTATTATTTTCGCCCACGCCTAGTGATGGCACGCTCGCCCTCTTCTCCGGTGAAGCTGTAAAGACCCGCCACACTAATAGGCACAAAAAAATCCTAGCCTATCTTATCATGACCAAAAGCCTGTGTCTTATCCGAAGAACTAGTCAAGAGTCTGTAAGGAAAGTACCCCTTAAAACTGTACTCTGCCTACCCCGCTAGGGATCCGGCGTATTGATATATAGTCTGAAACTTAAAGATGAACTCTGACAGGTCCGAAGCATTACATTCCACGCCACTTTTGCATTTATCAATACACAATTATTAATTATATACCATAAACGTTGACTCGTACCGGAAGACCTGGTAAAGGTTGCAGGTTAAAGCTGGATGCGTACAGCACTAGGCTGGTCATCGTAGAGATCTTTGGGGAGGCCTTTGTCCCGCAGTGGACATATTTTTGGTCACGATGGCTCATGGATAAACGTTGAAAAAAGAAGTATGCGTTTTCGTTAATTATTAGTTTTTTACGTAATCGAATCCGGAATGAGGATATTCGTAGAAACTCAAACCCAAATAATTTATTTTTTATAAGCCCTGTGGGGGGCGCTTACAAATAGTCAACTTCAAACTACTCATCTACTACCGGATCGGAACGCAGCCTCCAGTAAGAAGATCCGGCAAAGACACTTAGAGGGGTTGCCATTTTTTATTTAATTTTCCTTCTATTTTTTTCCTATATATTTTTTCATCATATTATGTCGACACAATGTATTTACGTTACAATTAAATAGTTTACTATCTAGCTCAAGTATGATGCCTTACGATCGAGGTATGGATCTAATGATGTTATCTGTAAAGAGTGTCTTAAGGATTCCAGATGGACCAGTCCCTACAAGCATCACCCGTTCACGAGTATGACTGCTGGAATAGCCATCCCTGCCCTCGACCATATTGGAAAGAAGGGAGTGACCCACGCCAGTCGGCGCTGGAGAACGATTGGCGAGGCCTATGTTCAGCAGTGGACAGGGATAGGCTAAGATGATGACACTAGTAACTATATAAAAGCTGATAAGGACTATAGTAGGTAGGAACTTATAGGAATATTTTCATTTAATTTTCTGCTTAGCTTTCCATTCGTTTTGAATGATAAAGTCTTAAGATAGGCTAGCTATTTATCTTACTAAGAGATGAAACAGGTAAGGGCATCTTTATAAATCTCTACAGAAATATTTCATCCCCTTAGGGTTGTAAGTAGAGATTGGAATGTTTTTTTTGACCTTATCTTCCTGGTTGAAGGAAATCGTAAGGTTCAGAGTTCGAACCCGGTTTTCTTATAAACTTATTATAAGATTGGTTCCTAACTTTACACAGTGGTTGCACACAGTACCCCTCTTCTACTTCCATCAGTCAGTCAGTTTCATCAGATCAGTGATCAGTACCATTTTGAAATAAAGGTGAGAAGATTGTTGTTTTTTTTTGTCATTTTATAGATTTCTCTATATATAGAGAAATCTCACTACACCAGATCCCTTGCGCGGTAGGTATAAATTTTATATATAAATTACCAAATGATTTAATTTAAAAAAAAAAATACTTACTCTCACACCAGAAGTCATTTCTGTGTCGTGGATGCATTTACAAATAGAGATGGGCAAAATGTAATTAGATTAATGTTTAACCACCCCCGCCTGGGGAATATAGGCGTGATGAGTGATGACGAGTACAATAACATGTTGTAATCTTTAACGATTATGATTACACTTTACGATTAATATTACAAAATGTGAATGTAATCATTGAACTGATTACATTTTGCCCACCTCTGTTTACAAACATGAAATACACACAAAAAAACCGGTCAGTTCGAAACAAACATTTCCGAGTCACACAAAAATTTGTCTCGTGTGGGTATAGAACCCGCGACTATTTGATTTGGTCGGTGGAGCGGCTTAAGCTATTAGCCATTGGACTAAGCTGTCATCGAATTGATTTATTATAAGTATCTATAGCCAAAACTTATTGGAGCAAGCTGGGATATGAACATGGGACATATTACGAGGTAGGATTTACTTACTACGAGCTAAATGACCACTGTCACCTAAATGAGATGCCCATGTATCTACATCAACACGCCAGATTTCTTGCAGGGTAGGCAGAAAGTACAGAATTCCAACAGGTTCTTTCCTTTTAGACCTCTCTGGCTTCCTCCAATCTCATACTGTGTCTCATACACGCTCGCCGGTTACGTAGACTCTTGACTCACCTACCCTACAGATAAGAACCTCTATCTATCTATATTATCACGCCAGATACCTGAAGAGGTAGGTAGGGTACACTTTCAACAGGTTTAATCCTTCACTCTTATAGTTCATTGCAAAGATATCTTATAATTTTTTACTTGCGGAAACTTGTTGGTGTTTAGCAATTTAATTTTCCTATGTTGATATCTGTTTTTTTAGGAATAATAACAAAGACCTTATTTTATACCTAGTCTGAAACCACTCACAAGAATTAACCTCCATTTCTAAAACTAATTACAACAGCAGAAATACTCACAGTTTTATTCAGACTCATAATAAAAGAAAATTAGTTCTCCGTCATAAAACATTTCATTATATCTCATCATTATTAACTCAGGTGTGCTTGAAGAATTAAATTTCAGACTAATAAACGTCACAATCTTAGAAAAGAAGAAAGAATGACCAAACACCAACCAAATAGACTGCGTCTTATCTGAAGGAGAAGTCCTGAGTATCCGTAACCGGCGAGCGTATGAGACTATAAGAGTGGAGGAACCCAGAGAGATCTGTAAGAAAAGAACCTGTTGGAGCTCTGTACTCTCTGCCTGCCACGCAAGAGATCTGGCGTGATGATATAGATAGAAATAGAGACAATCTTAAAACAAGTTTATGAAAACGTGGCTATGATTACCACCCTGAGCAAAGTCATGCCGCCAAGCGTCCCAGTCGTGTTCCGGCATGTTGCGCGGAGTTGCCTTGCGAGGAGATGAGTCTACTCCGATCACACTGATTCGGAACTCTGTCTAACTGCCATCTCCGCAGCCTATTTCAGAGTGAACAGGCTATTACTGATAGTGAGTTATATCTTCGGACCCATCGTCAATTTCCATCAGGTGATTCGAATTAAAAAACTACTCGACAAAAAGACAAACATTATTAAAGTCAAAGTCAAAAGTTATTTATTTTTTTAGGCCAATACAAAAGAACTTACAAACGTCAAAATTATTAAATTTTTACATCTAACACCGTATCGGAACGCGGTCTCCACTGAGAAGATCCGGCGAGAAACTCAGTGGGCTAGTCTTTTGACTTAATTTGTTTAGCGTTTCTGATAATCATTTTGTTTTTCTAAATTGCATTTTGCAGCTGATTGTATTGTTTGCTGATTGAAGAGCTGCTCAAAGTCAATATGTTTTATTATCAAGATAATGTTAAATTATGTAATACCCTTTCTTACACAGTCTAGTTTTGATTTACGTCACGCCTATATTCCCCAAGCGGGGGTGGCATAGGTGTACTGAGTACACCCACGTTTTGCCGACGATATAAGGTCCCATGTAATAGGGGGCAAGCCTATTGTCATATACCGGGCACAATTCCAGACTCCGGACTCGTACTGGGAAGTTATTCGTTAGAAAAACTACACTTGTCCGACCTAGGATTTGGCTATATTTTTCAAAGTTATTGATATTCGTTATAAAATTAACATTAGTCCCTGGACACCACCTAGGGCTACAGTATCTTTCTATCTCGGTTTGTTATTACGCTAGATCTCTTGCAGTACCTACCCTGCAAGGAGACAGTAGAGAGTTCCAACAGGTTCTTTCATTTTAGACCTCTCTGGCTTCCTCCATTCTCCTAGCTCGTTCATAAGTTTGTCGGTTACGGAGGCTTTTTACTTGCCCTTAAGATAAAACAGACAGAGTACACTGTCAACAAGTTTTATCCTTACATACCTCTCTGGCTTTTTCCACTCTCATAGTTCATCCCATACAAATAGGTATTTTCCTAAAAAATGTCCCTGGCTTCCTCCACTCTCATAGGTCGCCTTATACATGTTTGTCGGTTACGGTTTCCCTTCAAATAAGTCACTATATATCTGTATCATCAAACCAGATACCTGGCGGGGTAGACAAGGTATACTTCCAATAGGTTTTATCCTTACAGACCTCTCTAGCTTCCTCCACTCTCGTTGTTCATTCCATATACGACCGCTGGTTACGGAGACTCTTGAAAAATACAAATACAAGTAGGTACTTAAGTAGAGAGAGAAATATAGAGGTACGTAGGTACTTGTGTTTCCAATATCAAGTACCACCCTTGAGATGTGTTGTGAAGATATACGCATATCAAAAATGTTATCTGAAATGTATCCGTTATAAAACATAACAAACACGAATTATGTATCCATCAAGCTTTTGTATATAAGCATTGGTATATATTTAATTTGTATACTAGATTCGGCATACGTGCGTTTAGTGAAACATCCCTAATCCCCCTTGTCATGTAGTAGGAATAAAATGGACGGGTTTTTATTCTGTAAAAATTCCACAGATTCCAGTATTCCGGTAAAAAATCTTCTTGTGGAGTATAAAATTTCACATAAAACAGACTTCTTCGTAGAAAACAGGGGATCTTTTATGGGGATTTTTACGGTAGTGAAATTCTACATGATATATATGTAGAAGACAATGATATTGTCTTCTACATTCAAGGCTGGGGATCTGTGGGTATCTGCACTCACATTATTACCCTGAATGAGATGGACAGAGATTGGTAACATATTAATGTTCTTATTCACACACTCGTGGACTCCTGTTCATATAGTCACGCCAGATCTCTCGTGGAGTAATAAGAAAGGCCAGAATTCAAGAAGGTTTCTTCCTAACAGACCCTTCCAGTTCCTCCACACTTATAATTTATCTCATATACGCTTGTAGAATTACCCAAAATTATCTTTAGTACCTAATGAATTTTGTAAGTTATATGACATATTTTTTACTTCAAACAGTTCCTTACTTCTTAAGCCCGAAAATTCTTTTTTTTATTTAAAGTGGCCGCACACTTAGAATTATTTCAAAATTGTGAGTGCGTCTTTCAAAAATGAAATTACATATACAAAAACACCCACACCAAAACAAACATTTGAAGTTAACACAAAAAAATTTCCTTGCAGGGATTAAACCCGCGACTACTCTGTCCACTCTAACCACGGCATTTTCAAATATCAAAGAATTGTAAACTACTTGTGGTTAAAGAACCACAACTCAACAGACCATAGGTGTAAGTCGCCCAATCCAGTAAGCAGTAGGTACACAGAAGTAGTACATACAATATCTTCGTACATAATATTGTACACAGGGCGAGCAAGGGTACCAATAGTATTAGATTCTCAGTCGGTTATTTATGCGGCACAATATAAAAATCAATAGATAGAAATAAAATCCCTTTTAAGGTCGATTCACACGACATCGGTACCGATTTTAGCCCGAATACAAATATCTTTGAAAGAGTGATTATGAGTTTGGGCACTTGAATAATACTGTTAAGGTTTTTGACAAAGATTTTGCCAGTAATAAATAGTAAACAAATAAAAAGTAAAAAGGTGTTCATAGTATACTCATTTTTTATCGATATATTTTGGATCTTACGTGATAAGTGAACACTCTAACAACACTGTTGAAGCATAGGTCCTATCAGAAATAAATAGTACATAAAAAGAAGTAAATAAGGTGTAAATAGTGTAGGTACCGGGGAAGACCAAGACTATCTTACCATGACCAAATAGACCGGGTTATCTGAAGGACAAGTCAGGAGTCTCCGTAACCGGCGTGCGAGTATGAGACAAACTATGAGAGTGGAGGAAGCTAGAGAGGTATGTAAGGAAATAACCTGTTGGAACTCTGTACTCTCTGCCTACCCCGTGAGGGATCTGGCGTGATGCTATAGTTAGTTACTTACTTAAATAATGTACTCAATGTTTACCTATATATTTTGTTTTTAACGTGATTAGTATTACTCCATCACGCCTATATTTCCCAAGTGGGGGTGGCGGAGGTGTACTGAGTACATCCACTTTTCGCTGAGGATGTCAGGTCTCATGTAATAGGGGGTGCGCCTATTGCCATTTACCGGGCAGAATTTCAGATTTCGGACGCATACTGGGAATTTTTAGTTGGAAAAACTACATTTGTCCGACCTAGGATTTGAATCCAGGACCTCGTGATCACAAAGCGATGCGCTGTACAACTAGACCAACGAGGAATTCGAACGTGATTAGTAGTAAGCCAAATTTGGGAGTATTATTAAATATATTTTTCGGAAACTTGACGGACTTTGACGGACGATTTAGCGCAGTGGTTAAGAGCTTAAGTCGCTCCACCCACTGTGTCTTATAATAGTCGCGGGTTCGATTCCCGCACGGAATACATCTTTGATCCACAATCATTTGTTTCGGTGTGGGTATTTGTGTATGTGAATTTTTATGTTTATAAACGCACCCACGACACAGGTATAAATCCTAGTGTGGGGCTACGTTCTTTAACAAAGAAAGAAAGAACTTGTCAGGTTCGCAAAAGTTGTTTATAAAGGTTTCTTTAAAGAAATACATAAGTAAAAAATATTTAAGATTATGCACTAAACACAGAGAACATCGCTCGCAGAACTGACAGCCGTTGGGGCAGAAAGGTTCTCGAATGGCAACCACGTACCGGAAGACGTGGAGTGGGTAGGCCCCCTACAAGATGGACCGATGACCTGGTGAAGGTCGCGGATAGAAGTTGGATGCGTACAGCACAAAGCCGGTCGTTGTGGCGGTCTTTAGGGGAGGCCTTTGTCCTGCAGTGGACGTCTTTCGGCTGAAGAAGAAGAAGAAGATGCACTAAACTCTTTCTGTTGAAAATTATAGTGAAAGACTCAAAATATTATAGTCGAAAGCTTTAAAGTATTATAATGTGATTTAGAACGCATTTAATATACAAGGTGTAACGTAATAAACGCAAGACCTCAGACACCCCTAATTATATTAATGCTTTACAAATTCAATATGAAAATCAAACTTCCAATTTTACGGAGTTTTCTACCATTTTTTTAAACTCTTTGGTACCCTAATTATCCATAAAATTAAATAATTCGTTAACTTATGAATGAAATATATTTAAAATAGCCGTAATACTTAGAATAATTATTGAATGTTAATACAGCGAACAGAACAAGTAACAGCATTTTTTTTTAATTAAAAAAAAATTACTTACTTTAAAAATAGTTGGAATCGATTCCGTTGCTGATTTAGAACAAACTACTTACAGGTCTTGCGTTAATTATGTTACACCTTGTATAGAAAAAACTTTATTCTTGTTGACACATTTCTCACGAAGAAAAGCCAACTCTTACCCGCTGGTTACGTAAATTCATCGGCAAAACCGACGCTATTACATCACAAAAAGAATATATAAGAAATATAAAAAAAAACTGTAATACAAAATAAAGAAAACAGATGTTATCATTACTTAAAAAAACACTAGGAAGTACAAGAACTGTAATACAAAATAACATATTGTATTCTACAAGAAAAAATAAATATTACTATTTGAATATTTCGTCCGCGTACGCACGAAAGCTTGCGACGACGTGCAAACCGCCCCTAACTATAATCCCCCAAGAAAAACAATCCGTATGATGGGTACAGAGAATCTCGCTTTTATGTGTCTTTTTCGAATAATACAGAAAATGTTATTTAACTAATATTTGGGGAGTGTAATTTTGGTTTTAAGGCAATTTCGTGGATTTCTACGATAAATATTTATACGTATCTAGGGAAGGAAGGATGGAGAAAATCCCCCGGCAACTACACCGAGAACGTCAAATATTGTCAGGCCTATATTCCCTAAGTGGGAAAGGCAAAGGTGTACTATGTACCCTCGCATATCCCTGACAATGTTAAAACCCATGTAGGAGAAGACAAACGTTTCTCAGTAAATGAGCGGTTATTATTTTACGAACTAATCATGTGAAATAAGCTTTCTTACTTTCAAAAATCAGACAATAATTACTAGAAAAAATTTATCATCGCTGTTAAACCAATATCTGCTATGTGCAAAAAGTTATAACTTCGAGATATTGAAAAAAATCTCCTGTAAAATTTGTTATAAAACAGATTTTTGAAGCATATATTTTAGCAACCGCAGTTCCCGTATAGTGCTTAGAGTCACATAGCAATCTTTTTATACGAAAATAGGGTTAGTAGACTAGTCATAATAGTCAAAATGTTGAAATCTCCAAAAAGTGCATATAGCAGATATTGGCTTGATAACGACGATAAACCAGAATACTTATAGTTACTGTCAGAAGCTCATTTCAATTTTCACAGATGTTCTGATGACACCCACTTTTTGCCGACGTTGTTAGGTCCCGTGTAATGTGGAGCGAGCCTATACCGTATACCGAGACATATACCGGGCACAATTACAGACTCCAGGCTCATACTGGGAATTTTTTCGGTAGAAAACCGAAATTTGTCCGACCTAGAATTTGAACCTAGGACGTAGGCGTATGATGTGCTTTGCGACCACGAGGGTCGCAAAGCACATCATACGCTACTAGACCAACGAGGCAGTCAATCAGATGGTGTTTATTTTACTTTTCACCATTTAACACTTTGGGACCAAAATACATCATCTTATTCATCTTTCATCTCATTTTCTTATTGTACATTCCACTCGTCTCCACAGAATTAGTAATTCTTTCATGGGGCAATGTATACGCTTCTACAACAAATTACCCATATATATCCGAAACATGCCTATCAATAAGTTTAAGAAGGCAATTAAAACAAGACTCTGTAAGAAAGGGTATTATAAAATTTCGGATTATCTTGACGATAAAACAGATTGGGTTTGAGCAGCTCCTCAATCAGCAACATTTATAAATGATGTATAATACATTTTTTTAAAAAACAAAAAAAATTGTTATCGGAAAGGCCAAACAAATTAATTAAAAGACTAGCCCGCTGAGTTTCTCGCCGGATCTTCTCAGTGGAGGCCGCGTTCCGATCCGGTGGTAGATGTAAAAAATGTAATAATTTTGACGTTTGTAAGTGCTTATGTATTGGCCTATACAAATAAATGATTTTTGACTTTGACTTTGATATCCTCCGCGCCGCACTAGGTCCACGTCGTAGAGTATGACCTATTCTCTCTGACCTCAATTTGTGAAAGGGTTTACCCAGCAATGGGATAGAATAGGCTGATATATTTACACCTACTTTTGTTAAATGTGGAAGCGCTCTTAGCGCTGTGTGACTGCGGTGTTCTTACCGATCAACAAGGTTAAGCAGCGGTCGACTCGGTCGGCCTGAGATGGGTGACCGTTTGTGGCATTTTTCTATTTGATCACAGCAAACACAACCAACACCATTACCGAAAAAATCTCCCAGTAACTACATAGATAATGTGTACTGTAATAAATATTATGTGTACTGTATGTAGTTATTAACTTATTTAAATGAAAAATCCCCCGATTACTACAAATGTACTAACGACTACTTCGATAAAGAAACCTCGATACTCCACGTCCCCAGAGACATCAATGGCCGTCGACAGACGTTGTAATCCAAATTGTTCTCCTGAAGAAATTGAAAGGAAACCGACCGCCTCGCGGGACAAGGAGAAAAATATATTACGAATGTTATATTCCGAATATATGTTTAGGTTTCCGAAGCCTTTGGAATTCTCAATAAATGTTACTACAGATATAATTATAAGATACCTTATTCGCTGCGACCACTTTGATAAATTCATATACTGTATACACTTCGTAACGAGGTAATCCGACAAACAACCAAAGTTACCGACATAGCTCGCAGACTCAGTAAGCTAAAGTGGCAATGGGCTGGTCACATCTGCAGAAGGACCGACGGCCGATGGAGCAAGCGTGTCCTAGTGTGGAGACCGCGACTTGGTAAGCGTAAGGTAGGACGGCCCCCAGCTAGATGGACCGACGACCTCAAAAAGGTCGCTGGGACAGACTAGATGCAGTAGGCGGAGGACGGTGTGCAATGGCGCGTGTTAGGAGAGGCCTATGTCCAGCAGTGGACTACGATAGGCTGATTGATTGATACACTATAAACTTCACCCACCCCCGCTTTTGGAATATAGGCGTGACGTTTTACTTTTTTATATAAAGAAATTGTCAAAACCGCCGTGGACCTCCATTCAACGCATGCTTTCACCATCACAATAATATATACCAACTTGAAGTAATTAGATAATAAAATAAACGCCGTCACATCTATATACCCTAAGTGAGAATAGCAAACTTCGCCGATGATATTGCCGATGTGTGTGTGTGTTTGAGTGATATACGCTGTTGGCCGTGAGGCCTTTACAGCTTCACCGGACTTAAGGGCGAGCGTGCAACTACTACGCTCGAGACAAAAGGGCTAGGGGCGACATACTCGAGGGCGCCTCAAGGAGGAACGGCCTCGGTTTGGACAGCTACGGGGGAAGGGGGTGTAATTAGTGCACCGGTCGGCGGGCTAGGGGATCTACGACTTCATCGTCGTCCGTATCCAGAGCGGAAAGAAGCGATGTCAAAGCATCGGGGGGATCGGTGAGAACATGTCGCGGCCGGCGGTAGCGGCAGGAGTCGGGTTCGTAGTCGGCGGCGGCTACGATTAGCGGATTCGCACGGGAAGATGAGTTCGCGAAGTGACGAGTTGTCGCTTTTTAATATAGGCGCTTCGAGACCGAGATCGGAGTGGAGGTCGACATTTCGTACGAACCATGGAACCTACGGTTTTGCGGAGGAAGCGGGACTGAACCGCTTGAAGTCTATCGATGTGAGAGTTGACCGGGCAGAACTCAAGACTGTTACTACATTTTTTTTTTAGAAAAAATTTATTTTGTCCGACCTGGGATTCGAACCTGGGTGCGTACAGTAGAAAACCGGTCATTATGACGATTTTTAGAGGAAGCCTTTGACCCACAGTGGACGTCTTTGGGCTGAAGATAGGATTCGAACGCTAAAACGGCAGGATCTCATGATCCCTACGCGCATTATTTTCCCAAACGAGACACTCGAGTTTTTCAGATACAAACAATTAGCCATAGATCCGATAGCTCGTCATCAAAGGCCAAAACAGTACGATTTCCCTCCATTGAAGCTATATGTAATTGCATCAGACCTTCCTTTAGCAAAAAAACACAATAGCGTTGCAATTGTCAAAGGAAAATAGCCTCTATTCCAATAGGTCGAGAGTCATGTGGGTGGCGGAATTGAATTGGTTCTGTTGGAAAAGTGTGTGGTCTAAACGAGAAGCAAATGCCACGTTTATACTAAAGCAAATACCTATTCTTCTATTCTAGTTGTATGTTTTATTATAATATGTTTTTATAGTATGTTTTATTATAATATTTTATTGATCAACAAGCATTTGTGTAGTATTCTGGGTAGAAATCACTCGGTTTACTGTTTAGGCTGTGGTGGGTTATTTTCCTTATTCAGTTCAAATTTCAATAAATATTTTTTTGCTTTTTAATTTGGACTTCATAATACAAAATTGTAACCAAAGATAGGAATTATACTTGGTTCGGGCATACAGAAAGAATATCGGAAGACATAATAACAAAACAGATGGACGATTTAGCGCAGTGGTTAAGAGCTTAAGCCGCTCTGCCCACTGCGTCTAATAGTCGCGGGTTCGAGTCCCGCACGGGACAAATCTTTGTGTGATCCACAATTATTTGTTCCGGTCTGGGTATTTGTGTATGTGAATTTTTATGTTTGTAAACGCACCCACGACACAGGAATAAATCCTAGTGTGGGGCTACGTTTTTAAAAAAAAGAAATTATACAGTGCGAAAGTGGAAGGGTGTAGGTACCGAGAAGACCTAGACTATCTTACCATGACCAAATAGACCGTGTCTTATCTGAAGGGCAAGTCAAGATTCACCGTAATCGGCGAGCGGTGTAAGACGAACTATGAGAGTGGAGGAAGCCAAAGAGGTCTCTAAGAAAAGAACCTCTTGGAACTCTGTACTCTCTGCCTAACCCGCAAGGGAGCTGGCGTGATGATATAGATGAATAGAAGTTGGGAATTAAACCTAAGATACGAGTAACCCACAGTACAAAGAAGGTAGTAAGGTACTTTTTTATTCTGTGGGGTTACCCCTCATAATAATGAGAGTTATTTTAAGCTACGGATATATATTTGTCTGTGTAACGTAGTAGCTAATTCAGTACATGTTACATTTTTATATTCCATTGCTAGTTTTACTTTTTATTAAAGGTACATCAACAATATACATATTATAATCTTATAACATAGGACGATAAGATATTGTTCTTATATGCATATCAATTAGAGATATACACAACATTGACTAAGTTTTTGCATATAACATTAGAATTATCCAATTATAAAATATCACACTAATGAGAAGTGGTAAAATACATTAATTGACGTATGAGCGGGTTGGTTTCACCGTAGATTTATTTGAGTTTAAGAATTCTTATTCTTTAAGTTTTTACAAAGTATACTTACATCTGATCGTCTTAATATTTAAATGATTATTAATATTTTCAGAATCATGCACAAAATAAATATAGTCAAAGGTGTTACTCCATTTCCGTGTCGCTACCTCTTGTAACATGGGCGTCAACAAGAAGGCATCCGACATTTGGCACGTACACCCTAATTGCACTGTATGCGGTCTTTATGCCCGCCTCTTTTTGTTTTTAATTGCTTAATGTCCGCCTTTTTAATTACGACTAGGGTAGCGCGACAATTATTGTCATTCAATTTTAACTTTAAGGGATGATTGCTATTGTGTTTTTGTTGTATGAGAGTGTTTAGGGACGATTACTTTTGAATGCATATTATATATTTTTATGACGGACTAGTTACTTCACGACTTCGTTCCAACTTTTGACAGTCTCCAGGACAAAAAGTATCCTATATGTTAATCCAGATAATCAAGTATCAATGTGCCAATGTGTTATGCAAATGTCAGGGACCAGCTAAAAAACAGTGTTGTGCATATGTGCACAGCGAATACTGATCTGGCTACCTTGCCACACTTTATCGACTTCAACTCTTATTCTTGTGTACTTTTTTATTTATTTTAATTGTAATGTGTGTGTGGCAAAATAAATGGTTTAAAATTTCATCCAAATCCGTTCAAACGTTTTTGCGTGATTGAGTAGCAAACGTCCAAACATAGAAACTTTCACATTTATAATAATGGCGGTACGGTAGGCAGTAGAGTTATGCTTTTTTTCTATCGTATGATTTGGTTTCATACATATTTGGAATGTAGTTCGGGCAAGCCCCCACATGGTGGACCGATGACCTGATGAAGATTACAGGTAAAAGCTGCATTCGTGCAACACAAAGCTGGTGGCAATCTTTGGTTCAGGTTTGGGTTTTACAGCGGACGTTTTTAGTCTGACGATGATACGCATTTGCCAAATTTACATAATTTACTTTGGCTGACACTATTGAAGTTGTACAGAGAAGTCTTTTTGCCTAAAAGCTGGATATAAAACGTGCTACAAAAGAAATTATTGTGAATATTTTTCCCACTAATAGTATTCTAAGATAGTAATAGGAGAGATGATCTAAAACGGTCAAGGATCGGATTAAGAAGGAGAGACCCTTTCCCGGCATTGGGACGAAAGAGCTTTAAAAAATATCATTATTAAAGAAATTGGCATTTAATTGCCGCCAGATGCAATTTATTGAATGCACAATTAGGTTACAGGCTGACGACAGTAGGCTCACACTCCGTAGAACCAGGGGTGCGAAGAATCTCCGGGCGGGATCTCCTTACTGTCAAACGACCACAGCTAAGAAAATGGACACCGAAAAATTAAACATTATATCTTACAACGTACGTACACTCCGCACAGAAGAACGTATGGTTGAGTTGGAAAATGCGCTGGAAAACATAAACTGGGATGTTGTCGGCCTGGCGGAGGTAAGACGAGAAGGTGAAAATATTTTGGAACGACAAGAGAACACCTTTTACTATGTCGGAGGACCTGAAAGTCAATATGGTGTAGGATTTCTTGTTCATAAAAGATGGAAAAATAACATTGTAGAGTTTGCAGCTTGTTCCAGTAGAGTTGCGGTCCTTAAATTTCAAATTACAGCTAACCACACGCTGACTATTGTTCAAGTTTACGCACCCACGTCTGCTCACCCTGACAGCGATGTGGAGGAATTTTACGATTTAGTAAACAATGCCTGCGATGATCACAGAGGCACTTGGACTTTATTCATAGGAGACTTTAACGCAAAAATCGGTATAAGACAAGATCAGGATAATAACCATATTATAGGGCCATATGGTCTCGGTAGTAGGAATAGTCGCGGTGAGCGTCTCCTTCAGTTCGCATTTGGACAAAATCTGAGCATAGGCAACAGTTTCTACTACAAGAAATCCGGCCGCCGTTGGACTTGGCTATCCCCAAATTCTACAACCAAAAATGAAATCGACTACTGTCTTTCCTCCTCTAAACAGATAATAACTAATGTAAACATCTTAAATAATTTACACTTTAGCTCTGACCACCGACCAATACGAATAAGTCTTTGTTTTAATACGAAGATACACAGGCTTAATATGATTAGAAATTCCTTCAATCAATCAATCAATCAGCCTATCGCAGTCCACTGCTGGACATAGGCCTCTCCTAACACGCGCCATTGCACACGGCCCTCCGCCTTCCGCATCCAGTCTGTCCCAGCGACCTTTTTGAGGTCGTCGGTCCATCTAGCTGGGGGCCGTCCTACCTTACGCTTACCAAGTCGCGGTCTCCACTCTAGGACACGTTTGCTCCATCGGTCGTCGGTCCTTCTGCAGATGTGACCAGCCCATTGCCACTTTAGCTTAGAAATTCCTTAAAAAAATTAAATAAAACATCGCTAATAATCGCTAAAGAGCAATTTAATCTCGAACTTCGTAACAGTTTTAGTTTACTTAATATGTATACAGAAAATATCACTGAAAGCTATAATAATATCAAACATGTAGTAGGAGAATCCACCAAAAAGATTAGATTAATTAAAAATAAAGAGAAAAAGTTGAGTGATACTACAAAAAAGTTAGCAAAAGAGAGACAGCAGTTATCACACTATACTATAGGTTATAAAATACTTGATAGAAAAGTTAAGAGAAACATCAGGAAAGACATTCGAAATTACAATAGTAAATTAATAAGGAACGGTTTAGAAAGAAACACCTCACTCAAAATAGCAAAACAGGGAATCGATAAAGGGAAGCCACAAATAACATGTTTAAAAGATGAAAATGGACTGAAACAAACCAGTAAAGATAAAATAATGAATATTAGTACAAACTTTTATAAAAATCTTTACTTAACCAATTCCACACTACACCAAACTAACAACGAATATATTTGCACCCCGGATATAGCCCAAATAACCTCCAAAGAAATTCACAATGCATTACAAAAGATGAAATTCAGCAAAAGCCCTGGAGATGACGGGATAAATACCGAAATATTAAAGATTGGGGAAACATCGCTCCTTCCATATATCACTCATCTTTTTAATTTAATACTTCAAACAGGAAATCTTCCCGATCAGTTTTGCCACTCTCATATAATTTTGCTCCACAAGAAAGGTGACAAGTCCAATATCGAAAATTACCGCCCTATTAGTCTCATTTCACATCTTTATAAAGCTTTTATTAAAGTTATCGAAAATCGAATTGCCCACCAGCTGGACACCCATCAGCCTGCCGAGCAAGCGGGATTTCGCCCCGGCTTATCGACGACCGACCACCTCCATTCAATTAATCAAATAATCGAAAAATATCATGAATTTAAATTACCATTATATCTAGGCTTTATAGATTATTCCAAAGCATTTGACAGTATTCATCATAGCGCCCTATTCAAATCGTTACAGTCACAAAACATACCATCTACATACATCCATCTCTTAAAACAAATATATTTAAATAGCACAGCTGCAATCAAAATACATACCTGCGCAGGACCATCCTTCCGAATCGAAAAAGGAGTAAAACAGGGAGACCCTCTGTCCCCTAAACTTTTTACCGCGGCCCTTGAAGACGTGTTTCAAAAGCTAGCAGCCGGCTGGAGCAAGAGGGGCATTGTCGTCGGAGAGAAAATACTAACAAATCTACGTTTCGCCGATGACATTGTCCTTTTCTCTTCGTCAGCCTCTGACTTAGAGCAAATGCTTTGCGAACTGAGTGCTGCAGGCCGCGGGGTCGGACTGCAGATAAATATGTCAAAGACCAAAGTCATGACAAACAGGGTCCAAAAAAAAATTAGGTTAGAGAATGTGGAGATTGCGTATGTCCATGAGTATGTGTACTTAGGCCAAATAGTTTCCTTCCAGGCAAGGCAAGAAGCAGAAATGTCACGCCGAGTTGAAAATGCCTGGAGGAGCTTTTGGTCTATGAAGGAGCTGCTGAAAGGCGATCTCCCTATGAAATTAAAGCGCAGGCTCATGGATATGTGTATTCTCCCAATCCTTACCTATGGCGCACAGACTTGGTCTTTGACCAAACATCAAAAGTCCACGCTAGCGGTTTGTCAGCGGTCCATGGAGCGTAGTATTCTTAATATTAAACTCACAGACCACGTCAAGAACACCACACTTCGCTCCATGACGCAAATTGCCGACGTATGTCAAAAGGCCGCCAAGCTTAAGTGGGACTGGGCCGGCCATATCTGCCGCATGAAAAATAACGAATGGGCCAAAATAATAACTGACTGGTCCCCACGAAATACAAAAAGGCAACGCGGTAGACCCAGGCGGAGATGGCGGGACGAGCTGGACCACTTTTCGAGGGACTGGCCTGACATGGCAACGAACGGAGAGGAGTGGAAAAAGTGGAAGGAGGCCTTTGCCCAGCAGTGGGACACAAATGGCTCGTAATAATAATAATAATAATGCTGCCCGCAGGGCAGCTTGTGGCGAGCTGTTGGTGAGTAACGACACCACGGACCCGAGTGCTTCAGAGAGTCGGTCAGGGCCCCCAACTCGGCGTGTCTTCGTCGGTCGAGTGGAAACCGAAGGGTGCCCGCAGGACTCTCGGCTCTGGCTAGCCTTAATTGGCCGTCCAGAGAGGAGCCGTGAGAGCTATATGGACGTAGGAAGATAATGCGTTCCTACATCGATATACTCCAGGGGTGGAAGTGTTAAAGGGCATAACGCCGCGAGTAACTTCGGAGAAAGCGCAGCACACCTCTCTACACCCCTGAGCCGCTCACACCGGTGTTGCCCTCAGTTGTCCTAGGACGACCGTTTGAGGGCCCATCTAGTAAGCGGCGAGTCACCGCCGGCCACGGGTAATTAGGTATCACTAATTATGGCCGGTGTCCGTCCCCTTTGAAATAGTCCAGTTTTTGTCCATCAAACCTCATTTGCATAGCCCTTGTTTTCTTTCCATAATTTACAATAGTCCTTGCACCTGCCGGGGTCAGTTCGCTGGTTATGTTTCTTCATTTTCAGCAACTGATCTCAGCAGGTGGCTTACATAACATTAACTTCTCGCAAAGGGCCTCTACGTGTTGGACCCATGTCCCCATGCAAGCCTTTCAAAGGTCCGGGTAAAGCCCGTGAATCTCAGCGAGATACATAATAATAATAATAATAAGCCCGCAGGGCAGCTTGTGGCGAGCTGTTGGTGAGTAACGACACCACGGACCCGAGTGCTTCAGAGAGTCGAACAGGGCCCCTAACTCGGCGTGTCTTCGTCGGTCGAGTGGAAACCGAAGGGTGCCTGCAGGACTCTCGGCTCTGGCTAGCCTTAATTGGCCGTCCAGAGAGGAGCCGTGAGAGCTATATCGACGTAGGAAGATAATGCGTTCCTACGTCGATGTACTCCAGGGGTGGAAGTGTTAAAGGGCATAACGCCGCGAGTAACTTCGGAGAAAGCGCAGCACACCTCTCTACACCCCTGAGCCGCTCACACCGGTGTTGCCCTCAGTTGTCCTAGGACGACCGTTTGAGGGCCCATCTAGTAAGCGGCGAGTCACCGCCGGCCACGGGTAATTAGGTATCACTAATTATGGCCGGTGTCCGTCCCCTTTGAAATAGTCCAGTTTTTGTCCATCAAACCTCATTTACATAGTCCTTGTTTCTTTCCATAATTTACAATAGTCCTTGCACCTGCCGGGGTCAGTTCGCTGGTTATGTTTCTTCATTTTCAGCAAGTGATCTCAGCAGGTGGCTTACATAACATTAACTTCTCGCAAAGGGCCTCTACGTGTTGGACCCATGTCCCCATGCAAGCCTTTCAAAGGTCCGGGTAAAGCCCGTGAATCTCAGCGAGATACATATATAATAATAATAACAATTAGGTATTTAGAATTAAATAATAATATTTAATCTATGTAAATACATAATATTGTTGGTTCCAGCATCGATTTTTGGAATTGTTATTGTACGAGCATGCACTATGCCCGTACAACAGCTGAATTATCATTTTAGTGCAATACGCAAATTATTGATAACGAATCGGTTCTTCATTGGTAATCAAGTCCACCGCACGTTCTCATTACTCATCAGAATTCTTTTAACTACTAAGCAAAGATCCTAATATATCAGTTATTTTATCAGTTTATCAGACTCTATTAGTACGGACATCCCCGTACAGTAATGATGTTGTGATTTATAATAAATAAATGAAAAATGTTTAATTGTCAATAAAAATTAAAGAAATCATCATTTGTCACCAGTGCTGAGAAAATCGATGGCGACAACTGAGAACCAAAAGAGTGCTTTATTCTATTATCTCAGCAATGGAAAAGCGAGACAATATTCACGTTATTTGATGATCTAAGTAGAGACATAGCCGTCTGCCGCGGATGGTCAGAGTTGCCGCATTATATAAATTACTAGCTTTTCAGCTTGTGGTGTAATTCAGGAGATTATAGAGACTTAAAGACATACATATTTCGGCGCCAAACAGTAATGGTCTCACAAAAAGAATCTCTGACTTTGTCGTACCGTATTTGCAATGATTTAAAAAAAAACTATATAGATATAAAAAGCAAAAAAACTGACGTTTGTGTTTTTGATCTATTCAAGTAAACGATTTTTGACTTTTAACTTTCCCTTTTTGTGCCCAAAATATCCAAGCATTTCCGTGTATCAGCAAACCGTGTATCATCTCAGTTACTACTTCATGTGATCGTCGTTAAGACCACTGGGTCCGCGTGTAGAAGTATGACCTCTCTCACCTCAATGTGTAAGAGGAGGCCTTTGCCCAGTAGAATAATATAGGTTAAAACGACCTGTCAGTGACACAATTAGTGAGAGAAGGCATTAGTAGCAAAACTGTTAAATTATTTATTTATTTAAAAATAAATACCGTCACGCCTAAATTCCCCAAGCGGGGGTGACAGAGATGTACTGAGTACACCCACGTTTCGCCAACAATGTTAGGTCCCATGGTACAGGGGGCGAGCCGATTGACATATACCGGGCACAATTCCAAACTCCGGACTCAAACTGGGAAGTGTTTTTTTTTCGTTAGAAAAACTTTATTTGTCCGACCTAGGATTTGGACCCAGGACGTCGTGATCACCAAGCGATGCGCTGTGCCACTAGACCAACGAGCCAGTCAACTGTATTTATTTACATCTCTCTAACTCGAGTAATATTATTACATTACATCTACATCTCTACCTTAAGCGTTTAGTAACGTAAGAGCTTCTATACCAATCGCTATGTCTTATAAATCAGGCCACATCCAAATGCAGTAACAATGCGTTCGTTACGGGACAGTTTTGGAGTTAAGCCAACATAGACGACAGACGGATGAAGAGACTGGTGTTATGTATGATTTGTTAATACTTATGTTCGTAACGTGTGGACATGGGGACCTTCACACTTGTATTAATGGGGTAAGCAGCGATCCGACCAGGTGGTTGATGTAAATTTTATTTTAATTTAATTTTAACAGTAATAATAATAAATAGGCAGTGATAGCCTAGTGATTAGACCGTTGGACTGAAAAGCAGAGGTCTCGGGTTAAAACCCAGGCACGCACCTCTGTCTTTTCGAAAGCATGTGCATATTAAACATTAACTATCACATGCCTAAGATTTTCTCGAAGGGGGGTGAAGTTCGCCAACCCGCACTGGGCCAGTGTGGTGCACTTTGGTCTAAACCCTCTCAGGTTGAGACAAGGCCCGTGCCCAACGGTGAGACAGTTTCTTAAAAGGGATAATATTATAATATATTATTTAAAAAATACTTTTTAGGAACAAGCTTATATGCAGCAGGTTCAATTTAAAACGACCAATCAATCTGAAATGACCGTCGAGGAGTTCATTCGTCTGAAGCCAGTCCTGGGTAAACAATCAGGCCATACTTACCATAAAAATGCATTGTCATGGAAACTGAACCAGCATGAAAGGACATTGTCGAAAATTGCCCCGGAACCAACAAACTTTTGACCCAAGTCATTATATTTATGTTTTTTATTAAAATAATGCCAAATATCCATATCTAATGGACAATTTTCAATCTAAAACGAATATTTCAAAGTATTGTATATACTTATATCGATATAGATATAGTCGCCGACATCTTTACTGAATGTCAACACACTATATCACTTCATCATCATTATATTAATACGTGAAGCAAAAATTTCGTATCCCTTTTTACGAAAATTGCGCGGACGGAGGAGAATGAAATTTCCCACACTTATAGTTTATATAGAGAAGGAGCGCAGAATGCTAATATTTTTTGTTAATTATGAAAAAAAGTATATTAAATCAATTAAAAATTGTGGTCGAATTTCGGCCAATGGGCGACGACTAGTATCTATTAATGGCTACTGAATTATAACCTCCAAATCTCGTACTTTTTGTCCAATATTACGATTTTAATGATTCTTGTACCATTAAAAAGCTACAATATCTAGAAGTAACATAGGCTATAAAACATAAACCCGGTAGGTGGCGCTGTTGTCGATCGGGTACAAAGTCGCGGGAAACTAAGCTAGTATTCAATAATTTTGGAGTATGAAATAATTGGCATATCAGCTCGGTTACACTGACGTTAATGTCTTCGTTTTTAACTTTCTAGTTATATTTAATAACGAAGGCTTAGTTTAATAGATAAAACGTTGACGTTGTAGAACGCGCTTCATTTCCCGCATGGGACAATTATTATTATTATTATGAGTTATGTGTCCCACTGCTAGGCAAAGGCCTCTCTCCACTTTTTCCACTCCTCTCTGTTTGTTGCCATTTCAGGCTTTTCTTCAGAAAGTTGTTCAGTTTGTCTCTCCATCTCCGCCTGGGTCTACCACGTTGTCTTTTGATTATAAGAAATCGTTTAATACTGTCCCACTGTTGGGCTAAGGCCTTCTCTCACGAGCCTGGGTCAGAGAGGTCATACTCCACCACGCGGAGCTTCTGCGGTGCTGTAGAGACAGGTTTGCGGCCACCTGCTGTTGGAATCAAGCCACCCATTAAGTCTTCAACTAAATATGAGTGTATACAGTACACTTCTGCTGCTCCCTTTTGAGGAAAGTAGGCGTGGCGATTAAAAAAAAAATCTTAGATGACTGTTTTCGTTTTTAAGTAATTGGAATTTTTGTCAAAAATATACCGAATTTTTCTCTCTATCTATCTATATAATCACGCCAGCTCCCTCGCGGGGTAGGAAGAGAGTACAGAGTTCCAAAAGGTTCTTTCCTTACATACCTCTCTGGCTTCCTCCACTCTCATAGTTCGTCTCATACACGCTCACCGGTTACGGAGACTCGAATTGCCCTTCAGATGAGACACGGTCTATTTGGTCATGGTAAGATAGTCTAGGTCTCCCCCGGTACCTACATCCGTCCACTTTCGCATTGTATATCTGTTTTGCCATTCTTTCTTCTGGCATTCTTTCTATATGCCCGAACCAACGGAGCATACCCTTTCTCATCATTACGCCGATATATTTTTAACTATAATACTGATTTTATTTCTTTACGTAAAATAATAATTCGTCATTTATACATAAAGGAATTTCGTAAACACCTTAGATGGAAGTCTAATTAAAAGTTTATCTGTAACTTATTTTCCTTTGAAAATTTATTAATAAGCAAAATTTTCCTGAAAATCCCGAGGTATTTTGATCATTAATAACATTTTGATGGATACTTAGAAAACATTTTTGTGTGGTGTCAGTAACTGATAATCAATACTTCTAACAAAAAAAACACCGTCATGCCTATATTCCCCAAGCAAGAGTGGCAGATGTATACACACCGCACTATACCCACGCCGCCGATGTTATGTTATGTCCCATGTAATAGGAGGCGAACCTAATGCAATTATACCGGGCAGAATGTCAAACTTCGGACAGATACTGGAAATCGTTTTTTTTAAATTGCGTTTTGTGTGACCGAGTATTCGAACCCAGGACCTCGTGATCGCTACGCGCATTATTTGCCACTAGGCAATCAAAGCAGTCTTCTTATAAATTTCCACAAAAACGAGTCTCAACTGCCGTAATATCTACAGTGTTTTCAGCTGTTTTTTGTATTCTTGTAAAATACTCGTCGATAATTAACCATGCTTAGTCGTTTTCGTATTCTAGTAGAACGATCAGGCGTTGCGTATTCTGCTAAAATACGAAAACAGTTAAATCTCTTTGACCGTTTGCGCCTATTATACTAGTCAAATTCAAAAGACAAAGCTTATTTTTTGTATATAGGCCAATAAAAAGCATCACAACGTCTACTTTATTACGTTTTTACATATACCACTGGATCGGACCGCAGCCTCACACTGAGAAGATCCGGCGAGAAACACAGCGGGCTAGTATTTTAACTTAAGCGTATTGTTTTATTCGACTGGCCTTTCTAGAATACTAAAGCAGCTAAATATATTTGATAGGTGGCATATATTCTACTAGAATACTGAAACAGCTGAACGTCCTTGTTCGGTCGTGCGCAGGTATTCTACTGGAATACGAAAACGGTTAAATGTCACTTTCAAGTCCAATTTGCGCGTATTCGACAAGAATACGAAAACGGCTAAATGTAGCTGGTCACTTTCATGTCCAATATCCTTCCCATTGCCGCGAAACTAAGCCGAATGTAAACAACATGTTAGGTGCGAATATCTAACGGTTCGTGCTTTAATTTCACATATTGACACACGTCAAAGGGTAAACAACAAAGGTACGAACCCGCGACCCCGTGTGACTCGCATAAAGGGCTCGCTGAAAATAAATCTTCTTTTGCCGTCACTTTTTGCATAAACATACACATGTGGTCATTGTGACGTGAAAAAATCGAAGCTTATTTGTTGTTCGAGGTTTTAGAAAAAAGGGACTTTGTTTTGGAGTATGTAACGATTTAAATTTAGTTAAAAATAAATAATTGCCTTGTTGGCGCTTAGTGCGGATGGCGATATTGAGGTCCTGGGCTCGAGACCCAGGTCGAGAGGTCGGGAAAAGTGTAGTTTTTCTACCAAAATATTCTTGGTAGATAAACTACGTTATTTTTTTCTTTTTTAACAGTCCGGAGTTCTTTGCTAGGTATAATGATAATAGGCGCGCCTCTTTTTATATTGGTACCTAATATTGTCGGCAATAGGTACATTGTATATCTCTGCCATCCGCGCTGGGGGAATATTGGCGTACAAGTTATTATTATATATTTTTTATTAAATAATTATACTCGGACTTATCTATTTATCTATCTATATCATCACGCCAGATCCTTTGCGGGGTAGGCAGAGAGTACAGAGTTTTGACAGGTTTCCTTACAAACCACTCTGGCTTCCTCCACTCTCAATTTTACTTGGACTACTCTCAATACTTGGATTTAGATATTTGAAATTCTCTTTACAAACCAACCATCGCTCCTATATTATTTATCTATATCATCACTAGATACTGTACCTACTCCAGGGGGAGAGTACAGCGATCTAACAGTTTCTTTCCTTACAGATCTCTCTCTCTTCTGCAACTCTCATAGTTCGTCTTATATACGCATGCCGCTTACGGATACGGATACTACGCTATACTTAATAAACAGCATAAAATCTACTGATTTACAGCAAACAGACTCCAAACAGCGCATTTTTAACAGGAGCAAAACTTAAAATAGCGAATAAACAGCAAATTCTCAGTGTATCAGCAGATCTCAGCAACTGCGCTGTGATTTCAACAGTGGACTCAGTGCCAGAAGATAAACATCGATGCAATGTCACTTGGCAACACCGCCAAGCTTATTGTCTCATTTTTACTTGTATTGTCCACCCTGGAAACATGGCGCAACCGAAAATGGAGGTTTGTGTTTTAACAAGGTTTTATTTAATTCAGAGGCACTCGTAGCGCTGTGCGACCGCGGTGTTCTTACCGATCACCAAGGTTAAGCGGCGTTCGACTCCGTTGCCCTAAGACGGGTGACCGTTTGTGGCATTTTCATATTCGAGCGTCTCCGTGCCTCGTTGGTCTGGTGGCAAAGCGCATCGCTTTGTGATCACGAGATCCTGGGTTCAAATCCTAGGTCGGACAAATGTAGTTTTTCTAACGAAAAATTCCCAGTATGAGTCCGGAGTCTGGAATTGTGCCCGGGATATGGCAATAGGCTCGCCCCCTATTACATGGGACCTAACATCGTCGGCGAAATGTGGGTGTACTCAGAACACCTCTGCCACCCCCTCTGGGGAATATAGGCGTGACGGTGTTGTTGAGCGTCTCCGTGCTTCGGAATGCACGTTAAGCCGTTGGTCCCGGTTACCACTTAATGTGGTAGTCGTTAAGCCGAGTTGGAAGCCTTAAAGGCGGCTTGATAAGTCCAACAGTGGATGGCCACAAACCTGCCTCCACCAAGCCGCACTGAGTCCGCGTGGTGGAGGGAAGGCCTTTGCCCAGCAGTGGGCCGTATAGGCGGATATTATTATTATTTAATTCGCACTGTTCGCATGCCTGTCTGTCTTTCCGGATCAAATTTTGTGATCCATTTTTCAAGCACTAGAGCTCCCTTTGAGCTGAGAGACATAAGTTCGAAGACAATGCATATGGTGCCACGGAGCTGGTCTGATGATGGAGTCGGAAGTTGGGCAAAGAGAGTGCCATTAGATAGTATACAATGAGATGGTGTCCATGGTCTGATAATGGATCATACAGATAAATCAGAATAGGGTCATATATTTTTCTCCATGTATCGGTATATCTAAGTAGTGTAGCCTGCGCCAACGTAAAGAATACCCTACCACTCGATAGTAAATATTTATAAATACAATATATTTTAAAAATAAAATCATCAAACCCAAAAATACAAAACTCCCACTCGTTCATTTTAATTAATTATCACAAACTATATTCTGACAAAACAAACTTAATTTATTACAACACTATTTTCGTTTAACTACTCTATGGTTTAATATTTATGACCATAGATAATAAATCACTACACAACTGTCATTTCATTGACAGATCGCGCGATCATCATTCCGAATTTGATTTAAATTCGGAAAAATAAAATAACGGAAAACCAAATATGGCGGAGTAACTCCGTGATTTATTGATCGTAAATAAACGAGATTTTGAATACGTAATATCGGTTCGAGATTCACGAAAATGACTGTTTATGAACCTATTAAATTACTATAAACATAATCCTTAAAAACTACCTATTAGTATTTACCTATTTCTGAAAACGTATATCGTCACGCCAGATCCCTTGCGGGGTAGGCAGAGAGTGCAGAGTTCCAACAGGTTCTTTCTTTACATACCTTCCTGGCTTCCTCCACTCTCATAGTTCGTCTCATACACGCTCGCCGGTTACGAAGCCTCTTGACTTGGACCTTCAGATAAGACTCGGTCTATTTGAAACTCAGTCTGCAAACATATTTATTTGTATTAATGTTTGTCAATCCATTTATTCGGTATTCACGCAAAAACCACAGAATTGATTTAGATGCGACCGTCGCAATTAAAATGCTTATGAGATTCACCTAAAATATAATAGGAATATGTTCAATCAAAATCTGGAAAATTGGGCCGAATAAAAAATAATTATACAACAAGATTCCGCAATAACCAAATCTTAATCGCTAGTGATCAACGGCAGATTCGTATTCGGTTTGACCGTTTTAAATTACCCCATTACCTAAATAAAAGTTAATTTTTTATTATTAATTTATTATCCATAAAATTCCAACAACTAACCGACCTACATATATTTTCATGTTTCGGGATTATACTGAATACTTACCTTCTATACAAGGTGTAACGTAAATAACACAAGACCTCAGACACCCCGATTAGAGGATTGCTTCATAAATTCAAAACGAAAACCAAATTTCTAAATTTAAAGGTGTTACCCCTTTTTTAAGCACTTTTATATCCCAATTAACAATTTAACTTGTACGTGTATGTGTGCGTTATGAGAAATACGTTTCAGGAATGCATATGAAATTTCCTTATTGCTATGAATCAAGAATAAATTAAGTTTTTTATAGCGCGCTGTAGGTGTAAAAGCATTTTTTGAATCAAGATTCATTAAAAATAGTTGGAATCAATTCAGGTACCGATTTAGAACAAACTACTTTCAGGTCTTGCGTTTATTATGTTACACCATGTATATCTATCGCTAACATGCTATAAGTATACGTACCATAAAAAAGCATGTTATATAGGTGCGCCAATCAACAAGAGTCTTTTCAACCGTATTAAATTTTATATCGCCGAATCGCAGCGTTTCGGCGATATATCGATTCGATCTCGGCTCTTGGCAGCCATACAATTGTCGTTTAACCATCTCGGGGCCAGGGCTGCATCAATGTAGATGTTATCGAGCATCCTGTACGCAACCAGGGTATATTACAATGCGGTACAGTTTGTGTAGTCCTTAAAAAAAAATTGCGTGAGAAATTTTTTAATAGCCAACGAGTTTAGCACGACCATTTTTTTGATTATGTACTAGTGACCCGTCCCGGCTTCGCAGGGGTGAATTATACAACCTTCCTCTTGAATCACTCCGTCCCTTGATGAAAACCGTATGAGAATCCGTTCGGTAATTACTGAGTTTATCATGTTTAGACAGACAGACAGACGCGGCGGGGGGACTTTGTATTATAATATGTCGTGATGCATTTATTGAATAGAAAATCGTATAAAATATAAATAACAATAAAATATTATTATACTTTATCTAAATCTAGACTAATATTATAAAGAGAAAAGTTTAGTTATTTTTTGTATGTTTGTTACAAATAAACTCAAAAACTACTTAAGCGATGTTAAAAATTCTTTCAGCGATAGAAACCTACATTTTCAGCGAATAACATAAGCTACATTTTATTTTAAATTAGAGATCCCTTCGAAAATTGCAATAATATAACCCAAGGTATCAAAAATTGGCCTATAAAAGTCTGTTTGTGACATGAGCTGCGAAAACTATTGATGATAAATAAAATAATGTACTGGATTAAATAAAACTATATTTCCGATTTTATCGCGGTTTATTTTTGATTTGTATGTTCCCGACGTTTCGAGTGCTTTGCAGTACCCATGGTCACGGGAGGGACGGAGGTGTTAGACGTCCAAAAGGCATAGTTATTCCGGGGTACCCTCAAAGTTCTTAATTATTTTTGTTGGTCCGATCTACGCAGAATGAGCTCACGGTGTCCTGAGGTCTTGCAGTGTTATGGTTGGTTTTGGATTTGATTATATTAATTACCGGATCCCAAGTCGATGAAAGCACCCAGCCATCTTCTCTATTGAAATTAGGATGTTTTTTAATTTCAATAGCCTCGCGAACCAACAGTAGGAATCGGTGTTCTTTCACGAGGATTTGTGGTCTATCAAATCTGATGTTATGGCGGGTGCGGTCAAGGACATGTTCACAAACTGCACACTTCTTTGAGCAACTGTGTTTTAGGTCAGCTACGTGTTCTTTAACCCGAAAAATAGTTCTATTTCATGTGTAATATTCGCGTAAATCTAAGAACTCTATATAATGTACTGGATGTTTATAGTACTCACCCACAAAAAATCCGCCATAGGTCTAACTATTACTGACTTAACTATTTAAGTCACAATAACAACTTTTTGTTCAAATTAGTCAATCAAAAAATGGGCAGAATCGAAAGATGATAACTTTATTTGTCCTGTAGGAGGATCAAACCCGCGACTTCTTGATTGAGCGGCGCTCTTAACCACTGGACCAAACCGTCCGTCGTATCTGCTCTTTACAGTGTATTACTATCTATTATCGTATTATTATCAGTTAGCCTACAGTGTCGTGGGACACTTGTCGTGGGACACTTGTCGTGGGGAAAGGCCTCACTCGCTCTTCACCACTCTACCCTATTTAAGGCTTTTGAGCTCAAAACGTTTTTAAAGGCGTGCAGTTCGTCCCGCCATCTCCTACTGGGCCTGCCACGACGCCTTTTAAAATTGGAAGGAACCCAGTTGGTGTTTTTTTTTGCCCAACATGTGTCAGGCATGTGACAAACATGACCAGCTAAATCTCATTCAAGCTTGGCAGCTTTTCGCCCCTTTTAGGCATGCAGGGTTCCTCACGATGTTTTCCTTCGCCGTTAAAGCAAGTGATAATTAATTTTTAATACGCACTTGCTTCCGAAAAGACAGGGGTGTGTGCCTGGGTTTGAACCCGAGACATAGGCTATCACTGCTCCGGCTAAGATATACCAGATGTAATTTTAGACGTCCTGGAGCGAAAGCCCAGGTGTTATATCCAATACCCACTATTCACTGGTATTAAAAAAAATAATAAAAAGAACACTTCAATAAGAAATATCTACCTATTGACCTAATCCAATATCATAGCTGTGGTTAAATTCCGGAACACCGAAAGTATCTACCGGTCAGAAGAAGAACCGCGCCGCCCCTTATTATCATTTTGCGCTTGGCTTAGGCGAAAAGTTGTTTTTAATGCGCTTAATTAATATTCGCATCAGCGTAGTAAGAAAAGCGAGTAGGTATGAAAGATAGTATCGGTGTACAGATGAGAAAGGGTATGCTCCGTTGGTTCGGGCATGTAGTAAGAATGTCACAATAAAGAATGACAAGACAAGAGTCTCCGTAACCGGCGAGCGTGTATGAGACGAACTATGAGAGTGGAGGTTGCCAGAGAGGTATGTAAGGAAAGGACCTGTTGGAACTCTGTACTCTGCCTACCCCGCCAGGGATCTGGTGTGATGATATAGATAGAATTAGTATTTTTATGGAGATGTTACTTATTGAAATGTTCTTTTTGTATTTATTAGTACCAGTGAACCGTAGATACTAGATATATCACCTGGGCTTTTACTACAGGACGCCTAAAACAACATTGTTTATATATTCTACTTCTGTCAAAACCAAATATAGAAAAGCAATCCCAACATACTTAACAATCGTCCCTCCTTTCCTAACTAAACAATAAACACGAAACAAACAGAAAAAAATAAATAAAAACAACCCATGCCATATTTTACCTCGGCTTGTTTACTTACCCCGCACCCTCCGTACTGTTTGCGAAAACTATAGAAATCATGATAATGAAACACTAGAAGTGGTATAGCCTCGAGTACTTGTCACTACACAAGTGAGAAAATAACTTGAAACGTACGAAATTACTCTCTTACCCCAGCTGTGTTAACAGTTAGGCTTTCGCAAAATATACAGACTGTAACTATCACTTGTGTGTGTGTGTGTGAATGATCTACGCTGTTGGCCGCGAGGCCTGTACAGCTTTACCTGGTAAGAGGGCGAGCGTGAAACCACTACGCTCGAGCCAGAATGACAAGGGGGCAACTAGCTCAAGGGCGCATCAAGGAGGAACGGCCTCGGCTTGGGCAGTCGCTATGAGGGAGAGCGTATACTACGTGTCTCGCCGTGGTGCTCTGCAACGGCCGGCGGGCAAAGGATTTTTCGAACTCGCCGGCGAGGTCAGAGTCTGATCCTGTGTGCGGTATCTGTATCCGAAAGAAGGGATGTAAGGGCATGAGGAGGGTCGGTGTAAACATGCGTCCATAGAAATCGTAATACAAAGACACTAGCAGTCGTATAACCGCGTGAAGTTGTCTCCACATATATGAGAAAATAATCAAAAAATGCTTCAAGACTGCGTAGACCAATGTGTGTGATGGAGCGACTAAAATTGGTATGAAAGTCTTCCAAAACTTATAACTGTACTTATAAGGCATGAATTGATCGGAAAATATTTTAAGCAATAATGATGACTTTATTTTTTTTTCTTTTTCAAAGAGTGCGTTTTATTTGCTTGTCGGCGATTAGGTTTTCGGAATCGCCGTATCAATGCTAGTAATGATGAAAGATGAATTTGTCTTCGTTTTCATAGATATCTGCATTGTGGACAACATAAAGGAAATTTTGAAATAACACTGGGGCTAGTCCGGTCCTCTGATTTTCCTTGATATTGTAACTTTGGTAGTAAAATATCCCAGGATGCACACAATAGTTGCAGATTAATATTAGCTGATCCGCGATACGTCCTACTGCTCGCCCTATTTATATTTATATCAAATAACAACATAGCGCCGTCCGCCATCTTACATCGAGTATCTGTCATCGGTCAATCGTCATCTGACAGCTGTCACCTGTCATCGCATCACAACTAAAAATAACTGCTTGCCATTCCATTATCTGCGATTTTTAAAATAATTGGATACGACATACTTATGTGTACAAAACTGTGCATCAAGTTTGACTGTGGGGTCAGTTGAGTCTACAAACTTAATATTATGGTAATACTAATTTAGCGCAAACTATGTAATGCTTTTTCAGTTTCCTTTTAAAAGTTTTATATTAGTCTCGCCCTTTATGGCCGCCGGCAGTCTATTCAAAATGTATGAGCCGCGTTTTTTTAGGGCCCTGTCACCAAAACTCAAAAAACTGAAAGCTCAAATAATTTATTTTGATAAACCCTGCGGGGGCGCTTACAAATAGTCATTTTTTTTTAATGTTATTTTACTACTAATCTGCCTCCGGATCGGAACGCGGCCTCCACTGAGAAGATCCAGCGAAGAAACTCAGCGGGCTTGTCTTTTTTATTTAATTCTCTTTCTCTTTTTTCCTTTCTTTTTTTTCAATCATCTTATGTGGATATGTATCTAATTTAGTATTTACATTGTATCAACTAATTATTGAATTGTAACCTGAGGAGATCCGCAGGAGGATGAAAGTCACTGACATAGCACTCAGAATTGCTAAACTTAAGTGGCAGTGGGCGGGGCACATCGCTCGTAGAACTGACGGCCGTTGGGGCAGAAAGGTTCTCGAATGGCGACCACGTACCGGAAGACGTGGAGTGGGTAGGCCCCCTACAAGATGGACCGATGACCTGGTGAAGGTCGCGGGTAGAAGTTGGATGCGTACAGCACAAAGCCGGTCGTTGTGGCGGTCTTTAGGGGAGGCCTTTGTCCTGCAGTGGACGTCTTTCGGCTGAAGAAGAAGAAGAACCTGAACATTGTTTAGGTTACAATTAAATAGTTTACACTGAAGTTGTTGGTCACCCTTGGAATATCGCATTTGCCATCTGTCACCAGTACAGTACACATTGCTAATAATAATAATAATATTAGCCCTGTAAAGAAACTGTGCCACCGTTGGCTACGAGCCTCCTTTCAGACTGAGAGGGTTTAGGCCATAGTCCACCACACTGGCCCAGTGCAGGTTGGCGAACTTCACACACCTTCGAGAAACTCTTAGGCATGCAGGTTTCCTCACGATGTTTACCTTCACCGTTAAAGCAAGTGATAGTTAATTTATAATACGCAGATGCTTTCGAAAAGACGGAGGTGCGTGCCTGGGAACCACTAGGCTATCACTGCTTGCTTCGCACATTGCTAACTGGGATTAAAATAATGTATGTCAATGCTACGTTCCCTATTTCACTTCTAGTGTTTTAATACGCTTTCTGTTTCCAACATTCTCCGCACGCTGTTTGCACGAACCCTGTATTGTGTTCCTTGATTGCGACCCCCTACGTTTTGTGTCTTTGTTTTATTTGCCTATGCTACCCCACTGATGAGCAGAGGCCTCCCACAAATCGAGGTGAGAGAGGTCATACTCCAGCTTACTCGACGCGGACGGTGCAGTGGAGGCAGGTTTGTGATGTTGGAACTTATCAAGCTCATACGACTACCAAACTCACGAATCTAGTTGAGAGAGATTAGGTCATACTCCACCAAGCGGACCAAGTGTGGTGTGGTGGAGGAAGATTTGCGGTGATCTGCTGTTGGAACTTATCAAGCCACCTATAATGCTTCTAATATCAAGACTTAGATCTTGGCGGTGATCGAATCTCTTCATTCCTAAATAAAGTAAAGTTGTTGCTAAGAAATATGTAATGTACTTTTGTTGAATTTTTACATTATTTTTTTATTAAGTAGGTTTACACACATTACACTAAGTTAATGCGTATTTGTGTTCTCTCGTTTAGACATTAAGTTATGCATGCGTGTGTGTGTTTGAGTGATATACGCTGTTGACCGTGAGGCCTTTACAGCTTCACCGGACTTAAGTTATGCATGCTGTGACAGCCTGTGGTAAGGGAGCCATTACCATGGCTTTAATTACTCCTTTGTTGACTTTGTAAAATTGTATTGCTGGTGGGTTGTACTATTAAATAAATAAATAATTTATATGGCCTAACGACCTACACTCTACCACGCAGACCTATTGCGGAATAGGTGGTTTGTGGCCACCTGCTGTTGGAACTTATCAAGCTACTTATAAGCCTTCCAACTTGGCCTAACGATTACCATATGAGTTGGTACCTGGGATTAACGAGTTAGCGTGCCTTCCAAAGTTCAGAGACGCTCGAATATAAAAATGCGGTCACCCATCTCAGACCGACCGAGCCGAACGTTGCTTAACCTTGGTGATCGCTAAGAATACCGCGGTCGTACAGCACTGTAAACGCTTCATGTAATTAAAACCGACGATTTAACATAATGTTCGTAGTGGGTCACAAAAAGATTTGTTCCGTGCTGGGGTCGAGCCCTCGAATAGGTCATCCAGTGTGCGGGATGACACACGTTCTAACCACTAAACCGTAAAAACCATTACACCTTATTCCCCAAGCGGTTGGCAGTGATGAATGTACATACACTTTTTGCGGTCTCTGTTAGTCCTAATGTTAGTTGTTAGTCCCAATATAATAGGAGGCGAGCCCATTGCCCTTATATCGAACGCAATGCCAGACTCCGGACTCATTGTGTAAACTGATACTGGAAATAATACGTAGGTCTAGTGGCAAATAATGCGCATAGCAATCAGGACGCCCTAGGTTCAAACCTAGTCCGGACAAAAATGTAATTTTTCGACAGAAAAAATCCAGATACAATCCGCAGTCTGGCATTGTACCGCTACAATGGCAATAGGCGTGTCCCCTTTGACATCAAACCTAACATTGGTGGCGAAAACAAGATGTTCACAGCACACCTCTGCCACCCTTGCCTTAGAAATGTAGGCATTACGTTTATTTTATTTATAGCGATCTTCCTTCAACACTCTTCTTTTTTTGTTTACTCCCACAGCCGAAAGTCTTTGAAAGAAGTATTCAGGCACGTTTTAATTAGCCAACGTCTTATCTGCCCTCCTACAGGCCTTCAAGTCAAGTGGGGGGCGGGGGGATAGGAAGGAAGTTGAAAAAGTCAATAATTACCTTTTCCCACGGTCAGGAGTGGCTTTTACCAGTTCCCTAGCGGGTGTACCCTTAGTGTTGAGCTGTAGCGGATGAAACTGAACATCAACTTCACTAATATTATAAAGAGTATAGATATGTTGGTTTGTAATCGATAAACTTTGTAACTACTGAACTGATTATAATATTTTTTTACTATAAGAAAGCTACATACCAGAAATTATTGCGAAAAACTGCTAGTTTAAACTTAAACAAGACAAACAGTAGCGTATTTCACACCAAGACACAACTTACCGTGGATCGCCTTATATAAAATATCAAGCAAGCAAGCTCTATCGCTTTAAGCGATTTCTGCCAGGCAACCTTTATACTTAAAGGCTGCCTGATAGGAGTGGAGGACGGAGATGATTGTGATAATAATGGCAGAGTGCAACAATTGAATATAATTTTAACAGACAATCAACTTAAGAATATTTAATGAAAGAGGAGATTTTTCCGTTTAAACTTCTATCTATCTATATCATCACGCCAGATCCCTTACGGGGTAGGCAGAGAGTACAGATTTCCAACAGGTTCTTTTAAACATAATATAAATAAATGTCATAATAAGTATAAATCTTATAAGTGGACACTTTTAAGTATGTATATACTTTGTTCGCCATAAATTCTATTAACTAAGAATAGATTGCTACCCTCTATTAAGAATTTTAATTCTCGATTGTTACTGTTACGAAATGGTTAGCAATTATATTTTGTCATTTTATCTCTGTATAGTCCTTTAAAATAGTAAGAGCTCTGTCGTTTGAGATACAGGATTTCTCCTAGTTCAGGGACAGAATCACATTAATTTGTTTTAAATTTAAGATACTGTGTAACTTTTTTATATATTTTTTTTCTTTAAATAAAACATAGTCCCACACTAGGATTCATTCCTGTGTCGTGAGTGCGTTTACAATCATCAGAATTCACATATACAAATACCCAGACCGAAACAAATAATTGTGGATCACACAAAGATTTGTCCCGTGCGGGAATCAAATACGCGACTATTAAATAAATTGGGCGGAGCAACTTAAGCCCTTAACCACTGCGCTCAATTGACCGTCAAAATACGTACGTTTATACGTACAATGAAGCAACTGTACATCCTCTTTTGATATCAATAAAACTCTCTACCGCTTATGAATGTGCGAGCAGTCTAACTTACAAGCGGCACTTCTAATTGCATTACCAACCTGGCACATTTCGATCGGCTCCTGCGGAACCCCTTTTGTGTTTTTTCCCCTCTTTTAAGGGACCCTCCCTTACGAAGTTGCACAAAATCAGATTATAAAAATCTTTGTTGTACACGAAATAAGATTTGTTTTTTTTTGCTGTTTATTTTTGATCATGTATTTTATATACCAAGCACGCTAGATTGCTTGTAGAGTAGGAAGCGGTATTTTGAATTTTGTTTTTAAAACCTAATCTTTGGAAAAATTACTAGGAAATCTCAATATATTGTATTTTCAAAGTGGTAGTTAAATGAAACTTTTAACTATTCTAAAGCTACAAAAAATGTTTCAAACACCTTCCAAATCAAATGTTCCAAGCAACTTTCTTAACCTACTCGACACTTATTTGATGATACGCTCTTTCGAACATTGAAAATATAACCTACATTTACTTGCAAACACGCAAATAAACGCTGCTATGTCTTAATTCCCCTAGCGATGGTGGAAATGTGTACTATGTTCACCCATATTTGACCGACGAGGTCAAGAACGAATGTAATACAGAGCAACGATACTACCATGATACCGGGTACGATTTCAGAATCAGAATTGTTGGTAATATCTCTTCTACTATAAAACTTCACAAGACTGCCTTATTGGTCTGGTGGCAAAGCGCATCGCCTTGTGATCACGAGGTCCTGGGTTCAAATCCTAGGTCGGACAAATGTAGTTTTTCTAACGAAAAATTCCCAGTATGAGTCCGGAGTCTGGAATTGTGCCCGGTATATGGCAATAGGCTCGCCCCCTATTACATGGGACCTAACATCGTCGGCAAAACGTGGGTGTACTCAGTACACCTCTGCCACCCCCTCTGGGGAATATAAGCGTGACGGTGTTTTTTTTTTATAACACCTAATTTGACCCAAGATCCGAACTGAGGACATCATAAATGTAAGCCGCACCACACGCCATTAGATTAATTTCTTCAACCCCACCAATTAAGCCTTTAAAATTCTTCACCAATATAAAAAAACTTTTAAATAAACACATCTAAGTGTTTCCAGACTCCAGTAATTATGATGTTCCACCGTCTTAAAAGAAACGGGTATTTACCAAATTACTTATTCCGACTGAATACCTCTGCCCTCAAACTTTGACTGCCGGATAGGAAAATGGGGGAAAGTTAACGAATACACTTTAGGAACAGCTTTCAGTACCAGCTGGTTTATTTAGCCGGCATGCGAAGCGAAACATTTCTGTTATATTAGAATCTAAGATTGTCGGCGAAATGTGAGTATATACAGCGTACATCTGCCACACAGTTTGGAGACTTAAGGCGTGACAGTATAAAAATCCTCAGATCTGTGGAGAATCACAGAAGTATAAAAATCTTCCAAGATCAACACATCAGCAACATCTGATTTTGGTGTGTGGATCTTGGATTACAAGAGTAACAGTGGTACGTAGGATTGAGTGATGAGTGGGCTTAGTCCTATAAAAAGAAAATATGGTAATAGTGTAAAGGTTTCAAAAAATATTGCGGGGCCGAAATTTGAAACTCAAATCTCGTGATTAAGCAGTAAGCTTTACTAGAATTCTTGTCTATCTATAAAAATACATTAGATCCTTTGCGAGGTAGGTAAGGACCACAGAGTTCCATGAGGATCTTTCCTTACAATATATATGATCATTCTGATATACAATCCTTGTACATAATTTAGTATAATCATTTTTACATACTCTGCCTACAAGGGGCATGCCGCAATTATAAGGATAGATAATCATATTTCTTTCATATTGCTGATGTGCACTTTTATAAACATAGGTACTGTTTATCTGTCTATACTCGCCACATTCCTTGCGTGGTAAACATAGGTACTTATATTACTATAATCGTCAGTTATGATCTTAGAGCCGTTGTGTGAAGTCAGTCAGCTGTTTCCATAAGCTGTAATTTTGGAGTAGGTTTTTTCTCTAGTCTTTCAGCAAATGCTAAGACGTTAATTGAATTGGGAACAGAAATAGTTTTGTTTTGAAAGACGGTTTAATTCGGCTTAGCTTAGATAGTGCAAGAACATCACTCCCTACATAAAAATGAGGGAAAACATCGTAATCCATCATTTTGGGAGACAAAGAGCTTAAAAACATTTCTTTTTATTATTTATCCATTATTGATTTTTAGTTCCCGACGTTTCGAGTGCTTTGCAGCACCCATGGTCACGAGAGGGACTGAGGTGTTAGACGTCCAAAAGGCATAGTTGCTCCGGGGTACCCTCAAACTCCTTAATTATTTTTGTTGGTCTGATCTACGCAGAATGAGCTCACGGTGTCTTGAGGTCTTGCAGTGTTATGCTTTGTTTTGATTATATTAATTACCGGATCCCAAGTCGATGGAAGCACCCAGTCAACTTCTCTATTAAAATTAGGATGTTTTTTAATTCAATAGCCTCGCGAACCATCCTTGGTAGGAATCGGTGTTCTTTCACGAGAATTTTTGGTCTATCGAATCTGATGTTATTGCGGGTGCGGTCAAGGACATGTTCACAGACTGCAGACTTCTTTGAGCGACGGTGTTTTAGGTCAGCTATGTGTTCTTATTATCATACCAGGTCCATTGGAGGTCGGTAGAGAGTGGAGTTCCAACAGGTTCTTTGATTTTAGCCTCTTTCGCTTCCTCGATTCTCATAGTTCGTCTCATACATGCTCGCCGGTTACGGAGACTTGACTTGCCCTTTAAATAAGACACAGTCTATTTTCATATCTAAGATATAATGCTCCGTTGGTTTGGACATACAGAAAGGATGTCGGAGGAAAGAATGATAAAACCGATATACAGTGCGAAAGTGGAAGAATGTAGGTAACGGAGCAGACCTAGACTATCTTACCATGACCGAATAGACCATGTCTTCTGAAGGGAAAGTCATGAGTTCCCGTAACTGGCGAGCGTGTACGATATATGAGAGTGGAGGAAGCCAGAGAGGTATGTAAGGAAAGAACCTGTTGGGAACTCTGTACTCTCTGCCTATCCCGCGAGGGTTCGGGCGCAATGATATAGATAGATAGAAAGATCTAATACAGTTTCTATGATATTGTGAATATTTTCACACAAGCTTTTCCATCTCCCGGGCTTTTATTGTGCTTTTCCAATACTCTCGCCGGTGCCATGACAACGGAGGCCATAACCACGCCGTGATACAAAGGACATACATACAGCGATATTGATGGGACCTATTGTATTGCTGGTTTTGTTACGGTTCTCTTTACGTATTGGATATTTTTAGTAAACATAACTTTGATCAATAAAACTACGCGATATATTAGTTGTTGGAGTAATAAATGTTATTTTCAGCAAAACTGAACGCTATTTGATGGAGTAATTGTGTTGGATACATTATTTTTAGTGCGGATAGTGATCACGGGGTTCTTGGTTCCTAAATCCGAGGTCAAAGCTTGCTTTTAACAAGCTTTGATTTACTTGTATTTGCTTTGATAAAATAAATTCCAAATAAAATATTGAGGGTATCGTCCGTCGCCGGCAAGGGTGTAAAGGAGTCTCGTCCTGTGGCGGGGCGATCCTTTCACCGCACTTAAGGATGTAGTGGGCCTGCTCACGTGCGCCACCACCCGTGCGTATGCTGTGTGTGTGTGTGGGTGTGTGGGGCCGCAACAATAATGTATAGTTTACAAGTTTAATGTGTAGTTTATTGAATAAGAATATATGTTCCAAGATGATGTCATAAGTTTAATACGAGTATAATAGCTCTTTCCCACTTTTTTCTCCACTTATAAGTGTTTTTCTCTGGCGTTAAAAACACCAATTCCCAAGTTTGACGGCGGCTGGCCGCCACAAAGCCGGTTTCCCACCTTTGTGCCGGGCCATGAGAGCGTGGAATCAGTCCTCAGACAGCAATATCCGGTTACATTGTGGTACAAGCCATAAGCTAAGCGAGAAAGCGAAGAAATATCTATTGTTTCATCAGAAAATTTTAAATATATGTCAAAGCGTATCATTCGAGCAATATTTGACGATAATACGACGACTTATTCCTATCGTCATTTCGATCATTTGTTTCTCTTTCACTTAAAGGTTTGCTGGTGGAAAAGTCCACTTTGACTTAAGCTCGCCTTGTACATTAATTTACCTTGTAACAATTTGTGTGTACAATAAAGAATTGATCACAGTAAATGGAATGTAAGACAGTTATAGTCATTTTAGTAACCGACTAAAACGAGAGGAGTTTGTTCGACTCAGAACTTAAATCTATGATCTTCATAGCACTAAACCAGCTAGGTAGAACCAAATTTGTTTCTTTACGTGATAATACCGCGATACAAAAAAAAAAAAAAAAAAACCGTCACGCCTATATTCCCCAAGCGGGGGTGGCGGAGGGGTACTGAATACACCCACTTTTCGCCGACGATGTTAGGTCCCATGTAATAAGGGGCGAGTCTGTTGGCATATACGGGCACTATTCCAGACCCGGACTTATACTGGGAGTTCTTACCGCGAAACATGATAAAAAATCTAAATATTGTGAGGTTATTATTTAGTTTTGAAGTTGAGTCTTGTTAACCGACTTCTAAAAAGGAGGAGGTTCTCAATTCGACTGTATGTATGTTACGCGATCATTCCGCCAATTATGAATCGATTTTGATGATTCTTTTTGCATTAGGTTCAGTATAACTCCACGGTGGTCCCATTTTAATTTCATCGATATTGGACCTTGGATTTGGAAGATACACCTGGGAACTCCTTAACGACAAACAATACGAGATTAAGATATTATGGGTATTACGTCAATCTTATAGGTACACTGCTATAGAACTAATCAGAATATAATCTGACTTCAAAAAAGGAGGAGGTGACTATTCGTCTGTATTTTTTATAACGTCTTTATTTATGAACTGATTTTGATGATTCTTTTTTCGTTGGGTTTAGTATAGTTTAGAGGTGGTCCGATTATAATGAAAGCGGTATTAAACTTGAAGATACACCAGGGGACTCCTTAACGGCGAACAGCACGAATGTATAGATTCCGTTATTATGGTTATTATATCAATCATGTAGGTACCTTGCAGTACAACTGAGCAAAATAATATAGTATAGGTATACAAATTTTCACATAAAATTGTAAAATAACAATCTTTAAAAAAAACTGACTTCAAAAAGCAAGAAATAAATATTTGAAATCGGTACCGGTTAGTGCAGTCGGTTACTTGGCACAGACTTCAAATATTTATTTCTTGCTTTTTGAAGTCGGCTTTTTTTAAATGATTTTTTTCGCATTAGTGCTCTTGCTTCTCACAACACCTAGTTCAAACAAACCATCCTATTTTGCCCACTGGATTGAGTAGTCGAGTGTTCTATCTTCGTAAGGGAAAGTTCTTTGTGTGGCCCATAAATATTTGTTTCTGTCAGGGCGTTTGTGTATGTGAATTTCATGATTGTGAACGCACCCGCCCGACGAAGGAATATTTCCTAGTACAGAGGTGCGATTTGCGAAAAAAAGAAAGATATGAATTGTCACACGAACTGCTCCCGCTCTAGCTTGTAAATAAGACTACACAGTAACCCCGCAGTTTGTGGAGATAAATTATTACACCAACTCTTGTTAAAGAAGATTTCGGTTACATCATAATTATTTCCTTGCTGTAAAACATTAGGTTGCAAGCTGAAATGTCCTTTGGGATAAATAACTGGAGATATGAAATGATAAGGATTTCAATAAAAAAAATGTGTTTGTGAATTTTCATGTTTGTAAACGCACCCACGACACAGGAGTTAATCCTAGTAAAAAAAAATAAAATAAAAAATAAACATAACCCGCGTATATTGACGGACGATTTGTGTGATCCACAATTATTTGTTTCAGTCTGGGTATTTGTGTATGTGAATTTTCGTGTTTGTAAACGCCCCTACGATACAGAAATTACTGTGTGGGGCTACGTTTTCACCAAAAATAAAAAATAAACCTCCAAGCTGGAGTGGCAGAGGTGGACTGAGTACACCCACTTTTCACTGACGACGACCCATAAGAGGCGAACACATTTTGATTTGAACCAAAGACCTTATGATCACTACACGCCTTATACGCCACCAGATAACGAGGTACTTTCAATAGAATATTGTTGAGGGAGATGATGACTCCTCAAGTAGTCGTACTCGTGAACTGGTGCTGCTTGTGGAGACTGGTCCAACTATAATCCTTCAGCTTATCATTCTTTAAAAATATTGTTATTAGTCTTATATCTCAGTCGTAAGGCATCATTGGAGCTGGATGGCATACTTAATTTTGTATAATATAAAATAATATAAAAAGGGTATTAGACTGCAGTGATAGCCTAGTGGTTAGACCGTTGGACTGCAAAGGCCTTGGGGTTCCAACCCAGGCACGCACCTCTGTCATTTCGAAAGGAAGTGTGTATTAAAAATTAGTTACCACTTGCTTTAACGGTTCACCGTTAAAACAAGTGGTAATTATTTTTTTAAGGTGAAGGAAAACATCGTGGGGAAACCGCGTGCCTGTGAGTTTCGCGAAGGTGTGTGAAGTTCGTCAACCCGCACTGGGCGTTGGACTATGGCCTAAAATCCTCTCAGTTTGAGAGGAGGCCCGTGCCCAACGGTGGGACAGTTTCTTAACAGGGCTAATATTATTATTATATTATTAGACAAATAAAGACAAGACTGAGTTTCGGCCGGCCGCATTCCGATTCGGTGGTACATTAGTAAGTAAGAAAAAAATAATGTAAATATAACCATTTGTAAGTGGGGTGTATACATAATTAATAGGAAATATATTATGATATATTTAAATTTTAATTAAATAACTCATGAATGTCCTATACCACTATTATGTTTTCTTAATTGTTTGGTACTTTAAGTTCTTGGATTATTTCTAATGATATTTGCATGCCTAGAGGCAGAATATGGCGTACGACCAATATAATTTTAACATCCACCGTTACCCATTTTCGCAAATAAACTGATTTGATTTAAGTTTGAAAAAAAACCCTCAATAACAACGAGTTACCTAGAATTCGAAGCAAAGACTTCATGATCGGAGGGCTTAGTAAGAAAAGATTGACGTTAGCGTTCTTCTAGCGAGAAAACGTGCCGTCACAATCATGCTTATTTAGTAAGTATGTGGTGTGACAAGGATGGCATATCAATTCGCCAGCGTCACACTAACGTCAATCAAAATTTTAAAATCCAATTGACATGACTGCCTCGTTGGTGTAGTGGCAAAGCGCATTGCTTTGTAATATGAGGTCCTGGATTCAAATCCTAGGTCGGAAAAATGTAGTTTTTCTAACGAAGAATTCCCAGTGTCCGTCCGGAGTCTAGAATTGTGCTCGGAATATGGCCATAGGCTCGTCCCCTATTACATGGGACCTAACATCGTCGGCGAAAAGTGAATGTACACAGTGCTTCTCTGCCATCCCCGCTTGGGAATATAGACGTGACGGTGGGTTTTAAAATCCAATAAAATTCGCTTCCTTATTCTGGCATCATTAATTACTTAAATAACCCGCCATTTTGCCCCCAAAGGGGATTATATTTAAATTTATTGAGTTTGCTTTTTAATTCTGGCCGGTCCCAGAAAATTTTGGATATTAATCATTATTAAATGGGTTTTAATGCAAAGGATCATGGGAGTACGCGAATTGATATTAGATAAAACAATTAATCGATTAAGGGTTGGGGTTTACTGGATGATAGAAGGAATATATAATTGTAACTCTAAGAAAATTGTTTAAATGTCTAACAATCAGAATCAGAATCCTTTTATCCTTTTCCTTTTTACACGGGTAGTACAAAGTTGATAATAAATTAAAAAATAAGTTTCACCATGTTTTGCCAAAGGCGTACAAATTCAATGGTCATGATTTACATTATTAAATACTAAATACCGGGCACAACTCCAGACTCCGGACTCATTCTGGGAATTTTTCATAAGAAAAACTACATTTGTCCGACCTAGGATTTGAAACCAGGACCTCGTGATCACAAAGCGATGTGCTTTGCCACCAGACCAACGAGGCAGTTCATTATTTATCTATCTATCTATCTATCTATAACCTCACGCCAGATCCCTTGTGGGGTAGGCAGAGAGTACAGAGTTCCAACAGGTTCTTTCCTTACATACCTCTCTGGCTTCCTCGACTCTCATAGTTCGTCTCATACACGCTCGCCGGTTACGGAGACTTTTGACTTTTCCATCAGATAAGACTCGGTTTATTTGGTCGTGGTAAGATATCTATTTTATTAAAATAATGGCAAACATTATGCAATCTAAAACGAATTGAATGGAAACACTCACAATATAACCTCATATGTATTAATAATAATGGCTACTAAATTATAACCTCAAAATCTAATACTTTTTGTGCAATATTGCGATTCCCCCGCTTGTCCGTTTAATTATAAATGCTTTAAGAGAATTTATGGATGACTTTAAATCATACAAGTATTTTTTCATTGCTGTTGGTTCTGGGGCAAATCATGTATGGGCGCAGAATAATGTCCTTTTACAAAATTTTCTCTAAGTTTCTTAGTTTGACTTATGACACTGTTTGAGGCCGCCCGCCGCTTCTGACCGAAAGTTCGTTGGCCTTGAAAAAGTATCCTATTTGTTAATTCATGTTATAAACTATCTGTTTTCCAAATGTCATCTTAATCCATTTAGCCGTTTTTGTGTGATTGAGTTACAAGCATTCAAATATCAAAAAATACAAACATTCTCATTTGTCATATTAGCTTTTGTAATATCGAGGCGCTCGTAGCGCTGTGCTACCGCGGTGCTCTTACCAATCACCAAGGTTAAGCAGCGTTCGACTCGGTCGGCCTGAGATGGGTGACCGTTTGTGGCATTTTCATATCCGAGCGTCTCCGTGCTTCGGAAGGCACGTTAAGCCGGTGGTCCCGGTTACCACTTAATGTGGTAGTCGTTTTGGATGCCTTAAAGGCGGCTTGATATGTTCCAATAGCAGGTGGCCACAAACCTGCCTCCACCAATCCGCACTGGGTCCGCGTGGTGGAGTATGACCTAATCTCTCTCACCTCGATTTGTGAGAGAAGGCCTTTGCCCATCAGTGGGCAGTATAGGCTGATATTATTATATTAGCTTATAATAAACTAGCTTCTGGCCGTGACTTCGTCCGCCTCGACTTTAGACAGGAATCCAACATATTTTCGGGATTAAAAGTATCCTATTTCTTAATCCAGGTGATAAACTATCTTTGTGCCAAATTCGTTCGGCTGTTTTTGCGTAATTCAGTAACTTATTAATCCTAATCTTTGCTTTTGTTCTCAGCACCACCAAACGCAGTGGAGATAAGCAACCACCCACCAGGGTCAAAGCTGGAAGTCAAGGAAGGGGAGCAGGTGTCTTTGGAGTGTCACGTAAAGAACGCCAAGCCTGCAGCCAAGATTGTCTGGTTCAGAGGCAATGTCGAGCTGAAAGGAGATAAAGGTAATAAAATAATATACCTACTTTGGTTAAGTGCCTTATGGGGAGATCAAGAGGTCCCACGTTCAAATCCTAGGAAGAATAATGTCTAGTTTTTCTATTGAAAAAATCTCTTATCAGTCCGGAGTCTGGAATTGTGCCCGGTTAATCGCATTAGGCTTGCACCCTATGATATATCGACTTCACTGCCTCGTTGGTCTATTAGTGTATTATGCGGCTCGTAATCACAAGGTCACGGGTTCGAATCCTATTAGGGATTATAGAAGTACATAACTAACGTGGTCGCCACGAAACCTTTCTGCCCTAACGCCCGTCAGTTCTTCAAGACAGTCACTGACACCAGATTCAACGGAAATCCTTCAAATTCACAATTTTCATCCAACCATAAGTAATCCTATTTTCCTTAGATTTTTCCTACCGACGAACATATCCCTGCAATATTACGCTCGTTTGGAATTAAAAATTTCATAAAACGATTTTTCATTCAGCCGAGCGTGAAGCGATGGAAATCATACATCTTTATACCACCTGTGTCGGTAAGGGTGAACGATATGAAAGATATTAAACTATCATCTGCTATTAATATCCGGAAAATATACATTTCTTTGCCGTTAAGGCAAAAGAGTTCTCGGGTGCCGAGCACATACTAGAAAACGTTGACTGGACGGACCTTCTATAAGAACTGAGAAAACAATGACCTGAGGGGTAAGCACGAACAGACGTTAGTATGACGCTATCGAGTTGATATGCTATCCTTTACACACTACAAGTATACTAAATAAAGATGCACGTGAGATCTTGCTTTATTGATAACGGTACAATAGCGCCAAATGTTTGGGCTTAGCCCTCTGGAGCGCTGAATGAAGTACCTCTTCTACGTATCAATAAATTTATAATAATATCATTTTGATCTATAATTAGAAAGTCATTACTAATTGGCTCATCAGTGTACCGAGCTCTGCTATCGTTAATTAACAAGTATTCGATTTCAATTAGCAAACAATGTTGTGTGGTACCTACTGCTACTAGAGATGTGATTTGATGTACCTATAATAAAATTAAATATCGATTATTTTTATTGTTTTAAGATATTCTGTTATAAATTTTTGTCTCATAAACTACACCTCAATTTATCATTAATATCTCTTTGTAAGACAAAAAATGTTCTGCGCAGGAACCAACAATTTCGAACAAACATTGACAATTCGATCCAATAAGACAAGTAGTTTAATGCCTCGACCATTAGACAAAGCCATTGAGGAGTCAAAAATGGTCAACAAATATAATTGTAAATGATAAAACATATTTTAATTGACTAACACGGTAACGATTATCCCGAATATCAGTGATTTCGTACTATTATTATCGCCGCTGACTTTCTGTAGCGACCATTGCAAACGACGTATCGACACATTATTATCGATAAAGCCATGTTATTATGCCTCTATTTGATACAATATTCGTTAGTCATTCGATGTCGGTGAAGAAAATATTGTAACATAGAGATGATTAATCCATTGCAACTAGTTTCCAAGAAATAATAAAACCCATCTTTTGCAATTGGTTAAGAATTGTGATTGAAGTAACGACCTAATGCATAAAAAATTAAATGTAATAGCCGGGGCCTCATAACATCCCTCTTATAACACGAAAGAAGTCAAAAAAGTGAATATTAAAGATAAATTAGGTTAGAAAATGTCTTAACATTTTCTAACCTAATTTATCGCATGTTAAACAATGATGGCCAGCCAACTTGGTAACTGTCAAAAATATTTATAATGGAGAATAAAAATATATCGGGAAATTCGATCGCCACGGGCCTACGGTTTTATGTAGCATAAAATATTAGATGTCGATATATGTTAGGCGCATCACTAGACATTATTGTCTATAGAGTATACTAGATGTGATAATGTGACTCGATATAAAAAAAACATACTAGTGGCAGAAATGGTTTCACTTTACACCGTATTTGTGACATCTATCAACGCAGATTCTCCTTCGATAATACCACTTTTTAGCACCTGGTTTAGTCACTGATTACATACTTGATCAACATCAATGAAAAATAGTTAGACACACGCTCGCCGCGCAAAAAATGACACCACCAAAAGGCAAGCAAAAGTAGACGGTACTAAAAAAATTAACAGGCATCCGCTTTTTTGCAAATGCAACTTCAAGTGATACGAGTAAGTGGATTTGGGGACGTTTTTAAAATAACTTTTTTCCGCCTACCCTGCAAGGGATCTGGCGTGATGATATAGACAGATAGATAGATAGACTGTTGAACGGGACTATGTATCTAGTTATGTTATATCGATGTAGAACAATGGACAGTCCGCGTTTTGTAATTAGACTGTATAGGACTAGGAAAACTAAAAGACCACAAAAATAGTTTTATATCTTAGGTTACTTAAACTAGGCCAGTTTTGAGTCTTTTTTTGTATTTTTGGAAAGTCCTGAATAAACTGTTTGCGTCTCGATCTCGGCACGGGGATGTATGATTCACAGAATATTTGTTTAGCACTAGGTGTTATTGCTTGTGTCTCAACTATTTTCTCTGTAAAACATTTTCCTTAACTTGCCTCTTAAATTTACCTCCCTCATTCTACTTGCTTCTTCCATTCAATTTGGCTTCATCTACCTACTCAACTCCCTCTCTTCTCTATTTCAGACTATTTCTCTATTCGACTTCTACTCACTTATCCTGGTGTTTTTGCTCGTGAATCCACTTTATCCTTCGACTTAATTTCTTCCTTATTCAAGTTAACCAGCCTCTTTCACTGAAATACGCAGACAATTTAAGCGGTAAATATTTGTTTACTAAATTCGGTAAAAATAGATGTGGTGCCATTCATGTTAATTCAGTTTATGTAAAGATACTAGTCTCATCTAGCCCAATTTGTAGCCGCGTTCCGTGGTTTTGAAGGATCGCAATAACATCGAGTGACATTGACATGCCCCTCTGAAATACTTTCACATACCCCTTGAAAAAAAACTAATCTCCTCCCTTTCAGCCACATCAATGTTGGGTAATCAGTGAACTTTCGATTTAATTTTGTGTTAAATGTGTGAGTTTTTTTAGAGACTCTTGACTTCGAATCCTGGGTCAGACAAAGAGCGGTTTTTAAATTAAATTCTCAAAAGCAATCTGGAATTGTGCCCGGTATTATGGCAATAAGCTCGTCCCACATTGAACCACCCAAAATCGTCGATTATAAGTGGGTGTACTCAGTACACTTCTGCTACTCCCGCTTGGAAAATGAGTAATTTTATTTGTTATTGATCGAGCAGATTATCACGGCAATTGGCCCAAATGAGCACCACTATCAAAATAACCTTAATCAGGTCCCATTAGGTGACTATAGCGTGACCTGATTAAGGTCATTTTGGTAAAATCATCAGCCGTAAGACGTCCTCTACAGGACAAAGCTTTCCCGCCCCAAAGATAATCTAGTAAAATATAGACATTTAATAAATATCCTAACAATAAAACAGTACATCTCTGCCACCCTCGGTGACGGTGTAATAAATACGTTCACAACATCTCAAACCCCTCTTTCAGGTGAAAAATCTATGCTGTATACTTAAATTATTATCCGTTACTTCCCTCTTTTAAAATAAAAAAAGGTTCCAACAAAAGATCTCTTGAAAAAGGAAATACAAATCTTCACTCCTGAATCAAGAAGCAAATATAAAGAGGAGACGGCTTAAGCAACTGTGCACTGTGTCTTCCAAGTAGGCTCTGACGTCATCGTAGTGGGCGTGGCTTACGTCAGACTGTCATTTTCAGATGGCAAATACAGAAGTAAGCGCGGTGTAACGTCTTCTTCACTATGCGGGACCCCGCGCAGTGACACGCTTGATTATACTATTCATTCAAAGTTAAGACTTGAACTCTTGCCAGTGTAGCAGATGTATGCATCTTTCTCTATTCAATCCTCCGACGTACTCTTTGAGATCCTTATATGAACTGACTTATATGACAGAAACTTTCTTCTTTAATTGACTGGTGTAGCTTATCCTGGGCCTCCCCCTTCCTCTCTTTTCTTCGATTTTCCCTTCTAAGATGTTTTAAATAAAACTGTCATGCCGAATAAGGTTCCAAATAAAAGATCCAGAGCCCTATCTTCTTTTCTCTTCTATTTTCTGTCGTTTACAATAGTAATCCTTTTTCGTTGACTCTAATTAGTACGTCTTCATTTGTAACTCTTTCTGTCCTACTAATCTTTTCCATGTACCTCCAGCGCCATATTTCAGAAGCCTCCAGCATTTTCCTATCTCTTTGTCATAGTCCACGTCGCTCCCATACAGAGCTATGCTCCAAATATATGGTTTAATAAATTTCTTTCTGATTTTTTTCGACATTTTGGATGTAAATATGTTCCTCTTGTTGACTGTATAGGAAAATCTAATAAAGTTATCTCCTCTCTTTGTTTGCTGTGAATCGGGATCGGGATCACGGGTTTCCTGAAATTTCACTCAAGCGAGGTACTTATTTATTAAACGGGCCACTGTTTTTGTGATGCATTCTTGAGGGGCACTCGAAGACGGTAGGGCCAATGTAGGCAAGCGGTAAGAAATCAGAGAAGTATTTCTTAAGTGTACTGTTTTTCCTATATGCCATCATGCTAGATCCTATATCCCTTGCGGGGTAGGCCCTATTGGAACTCTGTACTCACTGTACAGAGTTCCAATAGGGCCTTTAATACTATAACGGTTTACTTAAATAAAAGTATTCTGAATCTGAACAGGGTGTTATTGCCATTATATCTGGGAATCCAGGACTTCGGACTGTTCATCATTATCATCATCTTAGCCTATACTTGTCCACGCTGAACATAGGCCTCCCCAATCGCTCTCCAACGCAGCCGGTCCGATGCTACCTCCACCCAACGACTTCCTGCGATTCTCACAAGATTGTCGGTCCATCTGGTTGCCAATACGTGGTCTCCACTCTAAAATCTTACTGCTCTAACGCCCGTCCGATCATCGGACTACTCAGAGGTTTTCGATGAAAAAACAGTCTTTTTTCCGACCTAATATTCGCACCCAGGACATCTTGAGCGTCAACATCATTATACCAACGTGCCAATCGAGACTCGAGAGAGAGATCGAGAGAGAGAAAGACTCTAGTAGAGCAAAACTTAGCTAATAGAAAGAAAGAGAGAAAGAACAAACATTTATTTGACCAACACAGTACAGAACAGAGTAAATAGATAGTTATGTAAAGTACGGCACAGGTTATATGGGGCCAAACAGGACTCTGCCTCAGCATATTGCTTCACTATGGTTCTATAACCATGCAGCGCTGGTATTTTGGGCAGAACCTTTGTATGTGAATATAGAGATGATTTAGGCCTACAAGATAAGGCCCTATTTTCGAACAGAAGGCCTTGCACAAAAAGATTGACGTTAGCGTGACGCTAGCGAGGTAACGTGCTGTCGCGTTCGTGTTTATTAAGTAAATTTGTAGTCTGAGTCTGACAAGCATGACATATCAACTCACTAGAGTCACGCTAACGTCAATCTATTCGTGCTAAGCCGTCGGGCCTCTCTAGTGGCCTTATAATGTTGTATATAATAAATATCGCCCGCGGAGCATAGATAATAACAATAATAAATAATAACAGATAAAGGAAATATCAAAGGGACGGCGGTGAGGCCTCGATTTGTAAAGATGCGGCCTGAGTTATAGGCCTAAGCGATCAAAATCAACACTACATGTTTTTCTGTCTATCAGTATTAAATATTATTTTTATTATTTATTGACTTGATTGGTAAACTACTTGTATTAAAAAAAGAAAGAGTTTATGTACAGTTAATATTTAAAGACTCCGCACCACTGCCAGTTGGTAGGGTACCCAGGACGCTGGCAGCATTGCCTGGCTGTATCGCCAAATTGATGTGCTGGCCCAAGTAGCTGCCAGCGTTCTGGTCACCGGCACGCTCCACTAAAGGTTTCGAAATTTCGCTGAACATCTGGTGGGCCCCCGGTCCCCACGGACATATATAATCTGTATATTATCGCGCCAGATTCCTTAAACTTATTTTTATTAACTTGTATTATGCCAATGATGGTCAAAGGTCTCCCTCATAATTTTACAGACTGATCTGTTCATCATCATGTCAGTCAGTGTCATCTCCATCCACTCTTCTTGAAATACTAACAAGTAGTTATCCGTGATGAAGATCAAAAAATATAGTTAAAGAGCTGCCTCGTTGGTCTATTGGCGGATTATATACCTGGTGACGAGGTCTTGGTTTTGAGTCTGTCTGACAGAAAGGGTACGTTTTTTATTGAAAAATTCTAAGTAGCAGTTCGGAGTCTAGGATTGTGCCATGTATATGCTCACCCCCATGACTTAACATTGTTGGCGATATGTCAATATATACTACTGTGTCTATAACTACTATAGTAAAACGTTTATGACTTCTGACCCCTCAGTCCTTCCCGTGACCATGGGTGCTGCAAAGCGCTCGAAACGTCGGGAACCGAATAAACCGCGATAAAATCCGAAAAAATAGTTTTATTTCATATGTAATATTCGGCTAAATCTAAGAACTCAGTAAATTGTTTACTCTGGTATTATAACAGCACCCGCCACCATTTTTTTTTGAATAGTCACAAAGGAAAGGCTAGAAATAATTTATACTCTACCACCCGTTCTGATCGTCATTTCTATTGAGATCAATATGAATGACGTTTCTTTCTGGATTTTTTTATAAAACATGGTTGGTCTACTGGCAAAGACTGCGCCATCGTGAGGTCCTAGGGTCGAACTGGTCCTAGGGTCCAACCGGTCCGAGGGTCGACCGGATAAAAATGTACTTTTTCTGTAGAAAAAAATACAGTATCATTATGCCCGATGTATTATTATGGCAATAAGCTTGCCCCCTATTAGGTACATCGTCGGCAAAAGCGGGTGTATACAGTACACGTGACGGTGTTTATTTTTTTATTGTAGTATCAAGAAAAAATAATAGTCATCCCGCTTCCTCTCCTAACTTGGAACCGCAGCAAAGACATTTGCAAGCGGTTTGCGGTTTCCCAAACCATTTATTTATGGTGGAAGGACTTTTTTCCGGCGATACGGTTTACGACAGAATGAAGCCCTTTTTATTTCTTATATTATAATAGTCCTGAGGGCTTAGCACGTGACGCTAGTGAGTCGTGTTGTTATGTGTGTTCAGGTCTGTAAGAAAACTTAATGAAACTTTGTACTTCCTACCTACCCCGCAAGGGATCTGGCGTGAGGATATTGATAGATAGATAAAGAATGGCATAGATATCATACTAACTCGCTATCGTTAGGCTAACTTCAATCTTTCGTGCTAGAGCTTAGCAGTTATAGAATCGCAAAAGGATTTTTGTCATACCCATATTGATTGTAGTGCTGAGGCACAGCAATGTTCGGAGCGTACACTAAAGTTAAGCAGCGGTCGGTTTGGTCAGTCGAAGATGGGTGACCGTTTGGTTGGAGGCAGGCTGTCTGCTGTTGGAACTCAAGCTGCCTATATAGGTTTCCGAATTGGTTTAACGACTACCATATTAAGCCATAACTGGGACTACCGGCACTGACAGACGATCAAGCGCAGTGGTTAAGAGCTTAAGCCGCTCCGCTCACTGTGTCTAATAGTTGCGGGTTCGATATCCGAACGGGATAAGTTTTGTATGGTGCACAATTATTTGTTCCGGTCTGGGTTTTTGTGTATGTGAATTTTCATGTTTGTAAACGCCCATGACACAGGAATAAATCCTAGTGCTTACGTATTTATTAAAAAAAAAGAAAAAAAAACTGCCGTCAGGAGTACGGAGACGCTGGACAGAAATGCCACAAACGGCCACATCCATCTCAGACTAAACTAGATCGACGCTGCTTAACCTTGGTTGCACAAACACTGACAGCTGTATAAGTTTTGTTATTTTTAAACTAATAACACGTGAAATTCACATACAAAGGCAACCAGAGAGGTCTGTAATGAAAGAACCTGTTGTAATTCTGTACTTTATGCCTACCCCGCAAGAGATCTGGCGTTATGATACAGATAGAAATTCACATACGCAAACACACAGACCAATAAAAAAATATTTGTACGTCACACAAAGATATGTCCCGTGCGGGCATCGAACCCGCGACTATGATACAGTGGGCGGAGTGGCTTAGGCTTACCAAGCCGTCAATTCTAAAATAATTGAATTCAAATTCGGTCCGCACCCAGACTTAACCAATTAAAACCGTACCGTTTTAACCTGTCAACCCCGCCTCAGGGTTGTCGTAATGAAAATTTTCCAACTTATCAAAAGCGCCATGTCAGAACCAGTCGACCGTTTTAAGTATTAATTACTTCGATCTTCGAGACTCAACGAGATATTATTTGAGATTCGAAGCTGTTTTCTGCGGGCGGAAATTCCAATGAGTATCCATATCATCACGCCAGATCATTTGCAAAGAGTTCAAAGTTCCTGCAGGTTTTTTGCTTAATGGGAAGACCAAGCACTGATAGTAGCGATTAGACCGTTGGACTGCAAAGTCAGAGGTCTTGAGTTCAAACCCAGGCACGCACCCCTGTCTTTTCGAGAGCATGAGCATATTAAAAACTAACTATCACTTGCTTTAACGGTGAAGGAAAACATCGTGAAGAAACCTGCATACCAAAGAGTTTCTCGAAGGTGTGTGAAGTTCGCCAACTCGCACTGGGCCAGTGTGGTGGACTATGGCCTAAATCCTCTCAGTTTGAGAGGAGGCTCGTGTCCAACGGTGGGACAGTTTCTTAACAGGGCTAATATTATTATTATATCGTGGTAAGTTAGCCTAGGTTTTCTTTTTGCATTGCTCTTATAAAATTGTAAATTAACTGGAAGAAGTCTATTTCAATCTTTAAATTGTAAATATGGAAACTCAACCCCATTTCACGTCTTTTGTTATGAAATTATGATTAATTATACCTTAGTCAGTCTGTCTTTATCATCACGCCAGATCGCTGGCGGGTTAGACAGAGAGTACAGAGTTCCAACAGATTCTTTCTTTAGAGTCCTTTCTAGTTTCTTCCACTCTCATAGTTCGACTCCTACACGCTCGCCGTTATGGAGTCCCTCGACTTGCCGTTCAGATAAGACCTATAGTTAAAAATGTACCTATAGTTTTGGTAAAATTTTGCATTTGTGAAAGCGCTCGTGCGAATGTAGGGTGAGATGGTCTAGGTCTGCCCCAGTACATCCTTCTACTTTCGCTTTGTTAAGTGTGTCTTTAATATTCTTATCAAATTGCCAATTAACTGTTACATGTTTATTGATGTGTAACATCTTTCCTCTCGGTTGCTGGATATTTTTTGTGGGACTGATTTTGGAAAAGGGGCGGAAATGTGTTACAGGAAACCGGGGAAGCGCGCGCTATTTGATTTGACCAATGAGCGCGCGTGGCGGCGGGGAAGCGCACGCTTTTTGATTTGACAAATGAGAGCGCGCTATTTTATTTGACCAATGAGCGCGCGTGGTGGCGGAGAGATGGCTGTGAGATGGTGCCAACCCATTTTGCGTGAGGTTGGTACCACGACGTACTGTCGGCCAACATAGTGTATGCGTGTGTGTGACGAGAAAGAGAAAGGGAAATAGAGAAGGAGAACGCATAAGCTGTGCACTCATCTACAGTTATGCAGTGTCGTGTATAAAATCTGAGGTTATAATTATATGTATAAACTATATTAATAATTATCTTTACTATTAAGAGTCTGACAAAATTCATCATTCATTAAAAAAATGCGAGTAAGTAATATGGAATTATTCGAATAAATATTTTAGTGCGGATCTTTCCATACTTTTAGGTTATTTCCTGTCGCTGTCCATATAATATTTTTAGTTACTATTGCGTATTTACCACAACTAGAATTAAACTTACGCTAGCAAGCGCGCGCCTTAATATAGAATTACATATATTTCCATGCTTAGAATATATTCGACCTATAATATGACGAATAAATTGAGTTCATACTAGTATATATTTCACCTCAATTTTCATAGTAGGATAACTGTCAGATGTTACACATCATATGCGACTACTGTGAGGCTCGCTCGTTTTTATTAACCTACAAATTGTAACCTTAGAAATTCAGTCCATTTCACCTCTTTCGTTACAAAATAATAAATGGATTATGCCTCCGTCTATCTGTCTATATCGTATATGGACAGGTAGACCGACAGACAGATTTTCCGAATAATAAAGGCATATTTCTTCGGGAAAGGCAGAAAGTACAGAAAACCAACAGGATCTTTCCTTAGAAATCTTTCTCGTCTCCACTGTCATAGTGTGTTTCATACACGTTTGGATTGTCCTTCAGATAAGATCCTATCTATTTCATATATATATGTCATGGTGAAATTGTCTAGGTCTTCCGCAATACCTACATCCATCCATTTCTGCATAATCTTATTAAATTAAAATTAACTGGCCCAAGTATATTTTAACCTTTAAAGTGTAAATATAGAAATTAACCCCAATTCACCCCTTTTGTTATAAAATGATGAATGCCTTACGCCCTCTTCAATAAATGCTATTATTTTAAATAACAATAGATTTATACACACCTTTATTTCTGCGCTCGGTAGGGAAGCTTTATGTTTGTGTGTGTGAATGATCTACGCTGTTGGCCGCGGGGCCTTTACAGCTTCACCGGACAAGAGGGCGAGCGTGCAACCACTACGCTCGAGCCAGAAGAGCAAGGGAGCAACTAGCTCAACGGTGCCTCAAGAAGGAAATGCCACGGCTTGGGCAGTCGCTATGGGGAAGGGCGTATACTAGGTGTCTTGCCGTAGTGCTCTGCACCGGCCAGCGGGGAAGGGATTCTTCTGTGTCTGATCCTCTGTGGTATCTGTACCCGAAAGAAGGGATATAAGGGCATCGGGAGGGTCGGTGAGAACATGCCGCCGGCGGCGTTAGCGGCTGACGTCGGCGGCATGTTCTCGTGAAATAGCGTTAAGTTCGGTAAGGAGTTATGACGTCATCTGTAGTGCGTCCATGTCTTTTGCGATAAATAAGACAAATAGGAGAATCTACAAGATGTAACGTCAATAACGCAAGACCTACCCAATATACCCAAATTAGATTTAGCTTCACAAATTCATCAGGCGTTTGAAGTGTTGTGCGACTGCAGTGTTCTTTGCGATCACCAAGGTTAAGCAGTGTTCGACACGGTCGATCTGAGATGGGTGACCGTCTGTGGTATTTTCATATTCAAGCGTCTCCGTGCTTCGGAAGGCACGCCAAGCCGTTGGACCCGGTTACAATGTGGTAGTCGTTAAGCCATGTTGGAAGCCTTACGAGAAGTGGGAAGGAATTGTAAGGCGAAGTGTATCAGAGGAACGAAGGTCACGAGACAGTGGGAGTGAGAAAGGCGAAACGTTTATTTTCTATTTCGAGTTTCATCCTATGCTTATCTGGATCTAGTAGGTACATAGTTGGTAATTCTCGAATAATAGTACTAATAAATAGCGCGAGGGTGCTTTTATTTAGGGGTGAAGTAGGAGGGGGTGCGCTCAACAAATTCGCGCTGCGGAGATCGTGACTCGTTTACCGGTTATGACGTCAGCTGTAGGGCGGCCAAAGATACGGTGGTTTGGAAGATAATTCCAGTTAATTATGTTTTTGTGTTGAAGTAGTGACAGGATTAAATAGGAATATTTTAATGGTTTAAGGGATAATTCCAGTTTGTTATGAATAATTGTATATTTGACAGGATTATTTATCTATACTAATATTATAAAGAGGTAAAGTTTGTGAGTTTGGATGCTCGGGGTAATCTCCGATACTACTGATCCGATTTTAATGATTCTTTCACCATTGGAAAGCTACCTTATCTAGAAATAACACAGGCTATATAACATAGACCCGGTAGGTGGCGCTGTTGTCGAAAGGGTACGAAGTCGCGGGAAACTGTTAGTTTAAAATAATTACCTATTTTATTATACTGTTTATAAATGTATTAGTAGGTAAGTAAAAGTAAATATCTATTTGGATTAGAAATACGACCTTTGTCGTAAGAGAATTTTTGAAATGGAATGACTATCGTCATAGCTATACACTCTAAATGGGGATAGCCCGTAGAAGAGGTGTACTGTATACTCTCATATATCGCCAGCGACGTAAGGCCCCAGGGTAATAGAAATCAAGCTTATCGCCAAGATAACAGGCACAATTCCAGTCTCCGATCAGACTTTATGATCGCCAGCGGCATCGTGCGCTTCTTGAATCTTAATAAAATCACTCATTTGATCTGAAATAATAATTTGATTCTAATCGTATCTATTTCATTATTTATTCTTAAAAAAACTTTACGTCTTCGGAAACGAAGTGAAAGATTAGTGACTAGTGCGAATGGGATATACATAAACTTGAAATAATTCTTCTTCCTCGTTCACTCATTGCTGAGGATCGCGACCACGCACAAACTGTCTCCATTGGGTGCGGTCATATGCGGAGTGTATCGCCCGATGCATGCTGCCACCCACCGCCTTCTTTATTGCGTCAGACCATCTTCCAGGTTACCTTCCCTGAGTACGTCTACCGTTCATTTTGCCTAAAATAATCTGCTTCTCCAGACAATGCTTTGAAGACCGTATAATGTGTCCGAAGAAGCTGAGGGCTCTTTATCGGCAGACCGTGGAATTACCCTCCTCGATAAAGTCCCAACTGTGTCCGAAATATCCCAAAATCCACAGTCCCCCTACATTCTCCACGGGGTTACACTACAAACGCCTAGATAGCTAAAATTAAGCACAACCGGCCCCTAGTGTGTGATCACACCTTTACAACGGAATTAAGCGTTCTGCGCTTAAAATGCGCTGTGCTAATGTGTGGACAGGGCCTTATAATTGAGTTTCAGACGATTGAGGTTATAAAGGTTATATTTTGGGTTCAATTTTGGTTCGGCTTTGTTTTTGTTTTAGTGTTTTAAAGGATAGTTAGAGGGTTAAATAGTTAAAATACAACTAGCGGTTTTGGATTGAGATCTGCGGTTTCTTCTTGTGTCGTTAAGGTCTCCGAAAAATCCCAAGAATTATTTTTTAAGTTTGGCAGAAGAGCTTAAGCCGCTCCGTCCCTTGGATCTAGCAATCGCAGGTTCGGTTCCTGTGAGGGACAAATTTTTGTACGACTTACAAATATTTTTTTTCGGTGTAAGTGGTTTTGTATATGACTTTCATGTTCGGAAGTGCGCGACACAGAAATAATTTCTAGTGTGGGGTTACGGATTTTTTTTTAAAGAAAGAATACTTGTAATTTTGGCTTGAGAATCATCTTGTGTATATAAAGTCCCACATACATGTGTACTTACCGATAATTATATTTTTTTAAATCATTTGTTTGCACACTTTCGTGATTCTTTCCTCCGTCATTCTTTCTAGAAGCCATATCATTAGTTTCATTGTATAATAGGTATCTGTATCAAATATTGTATATTATTTTATTTGTTACAGTATCAAAAGAGGAAATCCGGGAGGTGGAGAATCAAAACGGAAACCCAAAGTCTACGAGATACACTACGATATCCAGGTAATATTTGATCCTTATCCTAAAAAATAAAAACTCAATGTAATCCGTGAAATATGAAATGATAACACAGATAAGTCCACCTGGTCCTTACCGTGCTTTGATTTATTTTAACAAGCAGAGACATTTCTTAATGTTATAGTAAAACATAGCTTTATAAAAATAAGATGTCGCACCTTCAGAATGGTATAGACTTAACTCAAAAATCTAAGAAATTGAGTTACGGGCATAGAGTGCCATTAAAAGGTACTCTCTATCTGAAATGAACATTAAAACAGCGGCGTTTTTATGATAGAATTAAGAAATATGATGCTTCGATCTCTTTCACTTTCCCTCACTCTACCTGCGCTGTTGGGTTCTGAAAGGACGCGATTAGTTTCCCAAAAATTTGTTTTTATTTTAGATAAGTCAGTCTTTAGTTTACTACTGTTCTGAAGGTGCGATATAGAAACAATATCGAAAGAAAGAATGACAAAACAGATATGCAATGTGAAAGGGGAAGGACGTCGGTACTGGGGAAGAATTAGATTAACTGACCATGACCTAATAGCCCGTGTCTTATTTGAATGGGAAGTTGTCTCTATAACTGGCCAGCGTGTATGAGACGAACTATGAGAGTGAAAAAAGCCAGAGAGTTCTGTAAGGAAAGAACCTGTTGGAACTCTGTACTCTCTGCCAACCCCGCAAGCGATCTTGCGTGATGTTGTAGACATATAGAGAGATAAAAATAACTCTGTGATCTAACAACTTTGTAGTAAGACTTTTTCTAGCATCAATGCATTTCACTTTAATTGACAAGTGATCTAAGAAACTGGAATATATTCGCACAAAAACTAGCCAAGGTGTTGCCTTATATGCGCAAGAGGCACCACAGCGTAAAATTACAGCGATCCCGCTCCGAACTAATAGCAGTACTAAAATTGATAAATAAATAATAAACACCGTCACGCCTATATTTCCAGACTGATGATGGGAATTTTGAATCTAGGAACTCGTGATGATCTGATAAGTGAAGCCCCTAAGATTATGCTACAGAAGTAGGTCCCTGTCCTTTGAAATTTATGAATTCCCCTCTAAAGCTTCTACCTCTAACTACTACGCTATTAAGAGGCAGCCTCGCGCAGCCTCATAGGCTACGACTGCCTCTAAGTAGAGAAGGATTATCATAGCCAAAATACGTCCATTGCCAACTGCGTTGTCCTGTACCCGTTCATCTTTAAGCCGCGACCTTCATTGGGTCTCCGGTCTATCTTGAGAGGGAACCCCGACCACGTCAGATGGAGGAGGTTGAGAGGAGCAAAATATTTGCCATAAAGAACAGTTTGTAGAGTGAGATAGCTTATTAATTAAGCTGTAGAGTACAGTACTGTTACTTTTGTATGACTTCTTATAAAACATTTTGATTTGCAATTATAAAGTCAAACAAGAAGTGGAACTTATAGTAAGTTTAAATTAATTATCGGTTGGTTAAAGGTACTGTTAGTAACGAGTAGTTTCAAGATTCAGACCTGGTCTATAACCTTGGTTTCTTCAAAATCTTGTTGGGTGATAGCTTAGGTGAAGGAAGATAACGCGAGAAGACCTATGTGAGGAAAAATCCACATTCTTTTTAAACACTGATAACGTATTATATAATAATTAGCCCTGTTAAGAAACTGTCCCACCGTTGGACTCGAGCCTCCTCTCAAACTGACAGAGTTTAGGCCATAGTCCACCACGCTCGTTTAGTGCGGGTTGGCGAACTTCACATACCTTCGAGAAACTCTTGGGCTTGCAGGTTTCCTCACGATGTTTCCCTTCACTTTTAAAGCAAGTGATAGTTAATTTTTATTACGCACATGCTTTTGAAAGGACAGAGGTACGTGCCTAGACTTGAACTCTGACTTTGCAGTCTAATGGTCTTACCACTGGGCTATCACTGATGTGCTTTGATTTCGTTACAGTTTTTAATAAGGTAAACACTCACGCCCCCATCGCACTAGCATAGGCAGAAACTTGTTACAGTTCTGACAAATACTTTTCGCTTCCTCTACGTTCATATCCTCTGACACATTTGAAAACCTTATTAAATTTTAATACGACCACAAAATAGTTCGTAATATTATATTCTCTCTGGGGTCGCCCCATAAGGCTTGACCCCTGTCACTTTTGACAGGTATTGTCGTCATTCCAAATTAGTTTTGGAAGCTCCGGTCAGTTCCCTTTCTTGTTTAATATGACGTTTATTTCGAGTCACCATGTTAGAATGTCACGCTGTTCGCATTTTGACGGTTAAATTGTGATTTGTTTTGGTTAAATAGGTTTTGTTGGGAATTCCGTTTGCGCGTTTCAGTTTGTTTGTTTCAGCGCCATCTATTGGTATTTTTTGTGAAGTTTAGGTTAATTTCACCGAATGTTGAATCAAACCTGCTTACTAATTTAAATGAAAGATTTTGTCGTATTGACATGCTTTTAAATTACGAGATTATTTTTGTTTGCGTATTAAGACTATTCATAGCCTCTGACAGTTTAATTATGTGAAGCAACATAATTTTGTTAAGCAACATTAACAATAATAATGTTAAGCCTGTTAACAAACTGTCCCACCCTTGGGCACGGGCCTACTCTTAAACTGAGAGGGTTTAGGCCATAGTCCACCACGCTGGCCCAGTGCGGGTTGGCGAAATTCACACACCTTGAAGAAACTCTTAGGCATGCAGGTTTCCACACGATGTTTTGCTTCACCGTTAAAGCAACTGATAATTAATTTTTAATACGCACATGCTTTCGAAAAGACACAGGTGCCTGGGTTTGAACCCGAGACCTCTTACTTTGCAGTCCAACGGTCTAACAACTAGGCTATCACTGCTTTTTATGGAGAACGAGGCAGACAACACCTTAAAAAAAAACCTGATTTATTCCACAGTATCCCCCAAAAATCCCCCTCATAACCGCCCACCCTCACTTAATACACCAACAACGGATCCCCCCAAAAATACCGCGTGACGACAACAAAACGGAATGAAAATTATTAAATCCTAAACTTTTCAGTACAGTCCAAACGATGTTTTCATCATTTCCCCCACTGAAAACTGTTTTGGAGTTTATACACGACAAACGTACATACGGTTCGCGAAATTACTTTTTGGGAAAACGGATTTGTATGACACAGAGTTATAGTTACTAGATGTGTTTAAATATTTTGGTATTTGATACTCTTTTCTATCTATCTACATCATTACGCAAGTCCCCTTGCGAGGTAGGCAGAGAGTACAGAGTTGCAACAGGTTCTTTCCTTACAGACCTCTCTGACTTCCTCCACTCTCATAATTCGTCTCATACACGCTCGCCGGTTGCGGAGACTCTTGACTTGCCCTTCAGATAAGACACGGTCTATTTGGTCAAGGCAAGATAGTCTAGGTCTGCCCCGGTACCTACATCCTTCCCTTTTTGCATTTTATATGACTCTTCCGGTTCCCCAAATTTGGAGATGGACGATTTAGCGCCGTGGTTAAGAGCTTAAGCTGCTCCGCCTACTAGGTCGAATAGTCGCAGGTTCGATTCCTGCGCGGGATATATCTATGTATGACTCACAATTATTTTTTTCTTTCTGGATATTTGTGTACGTGAAATTTCATATTTGTAAACACAGCCAAGGCAGAAATAAAATCCTAGTGTAGTACTACGTGTTTTTTAAATGAAAGAAAAAATAAAACTGGGCCTCGTTGGTTTAGTGGTATGTAATACGGTAGGCGACGAATTCTTGGGTTCGCAAATCAGAGAGATCATGAATTTTCTATTAAACACTTTTCAGTAATAATCCGTAATCCAGAATTGTGCCCATACCGGGCTTTTTACTTGACTCTGGCAAGAGGCTCTCCCTCTATTACATTATGTACACGATATGAATACACAGTACACCTCTGCCACAACCGCTTGGGGAATATAGGGTGTGACAATGTTTAATTTTTTTTAATCTTATAGGAGTGTCTGAGATCTTGCTTCCTTTCTTTTGAAAACTCGAAACTTACGTACAATCCTTCTGACTGAAACAAATATCTGTGGATCACACAAAGATTTGACCTGTGCGGGTTTGAACCCGCGATTACTCGATCCAGTGGACGGCTATAGCTCTTAACCACTGGACTAAGTCGACCGACAATTGCGTTACACGTTGTCTTGTCGGTTCCATCTACTCTGATTCCTTGTCCCAGACATATGACAGAGGTATGAAACTTTGTCGAAACTCCCAAATTGATGTTAGGAACAAATGACACACCCCAGATTTATGAATGTAGTTTGTTTTGACGATACATCTGTAAGCAACACATTTGTGTACAATATTGATAATGGAATGCGATATGGAAGGGTGTAGGTACCGGGGAAGACCATTATCTTTACATGACCAAATAGACTGTCTTATCTGAAGGGCCACCTATCTTACGTAGTCGCGAATCTTTGAGAGAATTTTTTAAAGAAGCCAATATTATGACGGTCCCATGTCAGTATATTTATGAAAACATAATGTACACACGGAAAAATTTAGATCTATTTAATCAGCTAGGTGATAGGCATTGCTATAACACGCGACATAGAAATAAATTGGATCAACCGCAATTTCGTCTCTTAAATTCACACGTCTTTAATGGGGTACTGTGTTAGATTTTATAATAAAATTCCACTTGACGTCACTCAACTTAGTGAAAATAAATTCAAATCCTGTATTAAACGTACGCTCTGCAAGCGAGCTTACTATACTCTAGATGATTATTTAAAAGATAAACATGCTTGGATAGGTGATGTTCCAGCTCCACCAGAATGTGCATAACATGTTCACCTATTATTATTTGTTATTCCCTCTCTTCCTTCTAGTAGTTAAATAAAATTTATCATTTTTCTTCCTCATTTCTTTATCTGTAAATGAGAGAACCATGTAGCCATGCACATGAATAGGTTAACTTGGTTAATTTAATTTAGACTCACCTGATACCGCCTATACCGCAATGCCTGAAGACTAAAGTCTTTAACCAATGCGTTCTACCTGTTATGACTTACGGGGCCGAGACGTGGACACTCACAGTGGGACTAGTCCACAAGTTCAAAGTCGCACAGCGGGCTATGGAGCGAGCTATGCTCGGCGTCTCTTTGAAGGATAAAATTCGTAACGAGGTAATCCGACAAAGAACCAAAGTTACCGACATAGCTCGCAGACTCAGTAAGCTAAAGTGGCAATGGGCTGGTCACATCTGCAGAAGGACCGACGGCCGATGGAGCAAGCGTGTCCTAGAGTGGAGACCGCGACTTGGTAAGCGTAAGGTAGGACGGCCCCCAGCTAGATGGACCGACGACCTCAAAAAGGTCGCTGGGACAGACTGGATGCGGAAGGCGGAGGACCGTGTGCAATGGCGCGTGTTAGGAGAGGCCTATGTCCAACAGTGGACTACGATAGGCTGATTGATTGATTGATTGATACTACATTGTTCTCCCATACCCCACAATAAAATGTAGATGAAAAAATTGTAAAAATACTATTTTAAAAGAGTAACCGTGGAGTTTCTTGCCCTCCACAGGAATGACATTCCGAAGTGGTGGTAGAGTCTTTGTTACTATTTTGACGATTCATAAATACTGTAATTGTTTACATGAATAAAAATTATTCTGATTCTGGCAAGTCAAGAGTGTCCGTATCCGGCGAGCGTGTATGCGACGAACTATAAGTGTGGAGGAAGCCAGAGAGGTCTGTAAGGAGAGAACTTTTTCGAACTCTGGCAGTGAGATACCCCGCATGTGATCTGACCTGATGATATAGGTAGATAGATTGTTAATAGATTTAAGTCTGTAGCCAAGTGCACTTTTTACAATCGTTATCGCTATTAGGAATAAAAAAATGCATGGAAATGACTAGAAAAAACACGTAATTAGATCAATGCGCTAAAGATTGCAACAAAGTAATAGAAACTCCGGCGTGATGATGGTCATATCTATCTATCTATCTATGTAACTATGCCATCCCTTGCAAATATAACAGAGAGTACTCCAACAAGATTTTTCCTTACAGACCTATGAAGGAAATATTAAATAGTTAGATATATGGTATAGAAAAAGGCTGATCATAAAAATGGAGATAGATAGATCTTCTAGTGGCGTCACGGTTCTAGGGGTCTATTGTGAGGTCTTAGCTTCGCATCCTAGGTCTGACAAAAGTTTTTGGGATTTTCATATCGTAAAATTTTCAGTAATTTTCAGTATCAGAATTCAAAATTCTAGAACTGCTACTTAGCATGTTTTGATAGGTAAACCGCAATACGTTCCAACCAAGAATTCGAACGCAGGAGCTCGTAATTTCCAGCCATACACTCATACACCAATAAGGTGGTTTTAGAAAAACTGAATAGAATAACATGTACATACATAAAGAATAACACGTGTTATATAATTATTACATATCACTTTCTATTTTAAACACATAGACCAAATATATAGTTTTAATATACACGCGAAATAATGGCCATATTCAAATACCTCATTTGAAAATAGGTACATTATGTAAGCCTTCTGTTCACCCCTTCACAGAAAACGGGCATGAGAACTTCATATTTCAAAAGAAACAATAAAAGGACTGGACGAAACATCCAGTAGTCCGTTTTACAATAGAATATCTTGCATAGCTGCCAACTTTCCGACCCAAAAATTTAATGCCAAAATCCCGGCGTTAATCAGTTCTGACGTTCCGGAAACGTCATATTTCATACCGGGACGTATCCCGGGCAGATTCCCGAAATTAAATACAGTTTATATAATGCTGCGGTTTTTCGGTAGTTATGTAAACTCGACTTTGTAACTTCGGAATAGTTCATTTGGAATTTTTGCGGTTTTTATCCTCCCTCGTTAGTGTAGACGATACCGATTCTGGGTTTGAATCTTAAGTTTTGAGCGAAAATAGGTTGGAGATATCTTGCTTGAGGAGTTCGTACGGCCTTCCAGCCCCATCAGCAAACCCTACCACCATTTATATAAAAAGAACTTGTCAAGACAAATACAGCGATCTGCACACGATGGGGTTCTGTTGAGTAGTTAACATATTGTTTCTATGGTCATTGGTCACCTTTAGGCTTCATCATCAGACCCGCTCCATGGGACCATATTGCATTGTCACCAAAGTTACACAAGTAGACCACAGTTTATTGGGATGCCAGCAAGTGTTGGAAAATGGATCATAAAAGAGTGCCCTTTCCCAAGGAAAATTGACAGTTTTAGGCCCGTATTGCAGAATGAAAATCAGTCGTGAATATTCTTTATTGTACACCAACACATTTACACGGAGAAAAAAAAATAAACAAAGAACGAGGTACAATTAGCGGTCTTATCGCTAATAGCGATCTCTTCCAGACAGCAAAAACTGAAAGAACAAGAAGATATATACAAAAAAATACAGGACTGTAGGTGGCGTACATTTATTAGTTACTTTTATTTTGTGTTATTAACCCTGTTAAGAAACTGCCCCACCGTTGGGCACGGGCCTCCTCTCAAACTGAGAGGGTTTAGGATATAGTCAACCACGCTGGCGCAGTGCGGGTTGGCTTTAGGCATGCACGTTTCCTTACAATGATTTCCTTCACCGTTAAAGCAAATAATAGAAATTTTTGAAACGCACATGCTTTCATAAATACAGGGGTGCGTGCCTGGGTTTGAACCCGAGACCTCTGACTTTGCAGTCCAACGATCTAACCACTAGGCTATCACTGCTCTGATGATACATAACAATATATAATTATACATAAAGATAGGTATAAAGGCAAAGAGAAATGGCATGATAGTAGATGACTTATTAGAGAATAGTCGAAAGAAAGTGGTCCTTTACCAGTCTTTTAAAAATGACCTTATGGCCATATATATAAATCAGTTTTTAAAACTAGATTTACGACAGCTTTATGTTTTTTTAATACGAGCCTTAGTCTGAAGTCTGGCACTTTGACTGCTATAATGGGCTCGCTCCCTAATGTCCCGACAACGTCGGCAATATGTGGGTGTACACAGTACACCTCTACCACCCCTGCTTGTGAATTTAGGCGTGATTGTGTGTATTAATTTACGGTTTTTATGAAGTCATAGTCGAAAGCGGGTGCTGCTTGTACACTCAGCAGCAAAAGTCAATGAACAGAAACAATTTTCCATAAATCGGAAACATATTGAGCATTAAAATTCGCTAATCAGCTCCGGTGTAATTATCGGGAAAGACCTTTTTTTACGTGGTGAAATCCTCATGGAGTTCCGCCAGCCTCGGGGGAAGCTGGCGGGGCATCTTGGACTCTTACTGACTAAATCCCCACGATGCCCGGCATCGACACTTCGGGGAGGGGCTCCGGGATCTCCGTAAGGAACACACCGGTGCCCTTCTGTGTCGTGCTCCATAGAGCCCGACCTCTGGGGGGAAGGGGGGGAGCTCATGGACCCGCTACCTCCCTGCACGGTCGCGGTGCTCACAGCGGCATGGGGCACACCACGCAGTCTTCCTCAGGGTCGCGCGTGAAGGACACTTAGGGCCCCCACCCCAGCGTTCCATGACACCAAGGGACCAGGAAAGACCTACTCTATCTAGTTGTTGCCAAATGGAATACCTCTTATCTGGTGGATAAGTCAAATGTCTTCGTAACCGGCGAGCGTGATAAGACGAAAGCGAGGGAACACGAGAGAAGTTTGTACGGAAGGAACCTATTAAAACTCGTCTCACAAATTAGAATACACCTCTGCCTACTCGACAAGATATCTACCAATACACAGAAAAATTTCAATCCTCATATGCCCAAAGTTCAAAGCGCCAACTGAGAAAGTCAGCCAACACAATAAATTCCGCATTATTGCAGATTTAACCCGATATAACCGGATTAAACCGGTTAAACCGGATATGGGATGTCGGGCGGGTGACACCGCGGGAATTACGGGACATGTTCCGTCTGAAATTAAACGTGAAGCCACAATAGCTGGGTGTTTTATATTTGTGGATTATTTTCTTTTTATAATAGCGTGGCCATGAGTATATGATTCGAGTTGGATGTGTAATAATATATAATATCATGCTCACTAAAAAGTCTATGCCTGCAGTGGCTATCTGGTGCGGGTCACTCCCTTTCCTCTAATATAGTCGAGGGAGGTGATGACTGCTCAAGTTGTCGTACTCGTGAACGGGTGCTGCTTGTGGAGACTGCTCAATCCAGAATACTTTTATTAGTGTACACCGTCACGCCTATATTCCCCTGCCAGGGGTGGCAGAGGTGTACTGAGTACAACCATTTTTCGCCGACGATGTTAGGTCCCATGTAATAGAGGGCGAGCCAATTGCTATATATATACTGGGCACAATTATAGACTCCGGACTCCTACTGGGTAATTTTCCGACCTAGGATTTGCACCCAGGCCCTCGTGATCACAAAGCGATGCGCTTTGTCACTAGACCAACGAGGCAGTCGCAGTCAGTTTAGTCTATTATTATTAGTGTACCTAGTGTGTATTGTATACCAATGTGATGCCTTGCGACTGAGATATAAGCATCTCAGTCGCAAGGCGTCATACTGGGTCGTAATTTTTAATTTTGTACATCGCTACAATAACCGACTTCGTCTTACGCGTCCAACTATACCACAAGCCGGTCATCATACAGAAATAATTCCAAAAAAAAAACAAAGAATTAAAAACAGCCGTTCCCTCGACCATATTAAAGGAAAGAAACTCGCAACAAATAGCCACTGCAAGCATAGACTTTTTAGTGAGCATGATATCATAAAGTATATTGCTACCTTCTTCTTCTTCTTCTTCAGCCGGAAGACGTCCACTGCAGGACAAAGGCCTCCCCTAAAGACCGCCACAACGACCGGCTTTGTGCTGTACACATCCAACTTCTACCCGCGACCTTCACCAGGTCATCGGTCCATCTTGTAGGGGGCCTACCCACTCCACGTCTTCCGGTACGTGGTCGCCGTTCGAGAACCTTTCTGCCCCAACGGCCGTCAGTTCTACGAGCGATGTGCCCTGCCCACTGCCACTTAAGTTTAGCAATTCTGAGTGCTATGTCAGTGACTTTCGTCCTCCTGCGGATCTCCTCGTTTCTGATTCGATCCCGCAGGGTAACTCCGAGCATAGCTCTCTCCATCGCCCTTTGTGTGACCTTGAGCCTTCTTATGAGGCCCATCGTAAGCGACCATGTCTCAGTGCCGTAAGCCATCACTAGCAACACACACTGATCAAAGACTTTTGTCTTGAGACACTGCGGAATTTTGGACGAGAAGATGTTACGTAGCTTCCCGAACGCCGCCCAACCGAGCTGGATTCGACGATTGACCTCTTTCTCGAAGACCATTAACAATAAAAAATTATCCTACCAGACCTTTGTAAAGAATCATATTTTGGCGGCGTCAGCGAGCGCACTGAGCGCGCGAGTGAGGGTGAGCGAGACGGAGCGTAGACACTGACTGTATGTATATAGGTTCATATCATGAGTATACATAACTTTTTAATTCTAAGTTAGTGCTGGATTTGTCTCGACTGCCTCGTGCGACAAAGGAGTTCTTGTTTTAACTTTATCACTCATTGCTGTGCAATTTGTTTGTCGAGAATCTAGACTTGATCTAGATTGATCTAGAAAATCAGTGTTGTTTTGTGGTTCACGATGCAACACAGATTTACGCTGAGTGTTACCCGATTACTGCGGCTACGTAGTATGTACCTACATGTCATTTTTGTATTTTTTTTATCTTATCGTTATAACTTATAATCTGTAGTGTACTTAACTGTTAGCTATGCTAATAAATATACTTTTATTTCTTTCTAAAATACTAAAAACCAAATTAAAACTCCCCGCATACTAACCGGAGCCTCAAATTCCCATAAACTCCGTCGCATACTATTAAATGTGTGTACACATAGTATACTGGCTGTTGTTTGGAGTTCTCGCGAAATTTTCTCTCGTAATACACAGAGTACTTAATTATTCTTAATGATAATTAATTATTCCTAGCTGTACCCGTGACGTTCGCGTGATTTTCAGCCATGTATTTTGTAGACGATGTAATTTCTTGCGAGAACGTTGCAATATTTCTTACCATAACTTAAGAATACATTTTTATGTGACTAACTTGAGGAATGATGGGGAGCACATAACACAAACTTTCATCCCCTATTTCACCCCCTACAGTATATTTTCAAACGAAAAGTAGTGCATGTCCTTCCCTAGGATCTAATATATTCCTTGGCGAGGTAGTCAGAGTTAATTAATCCAGTTAATTCTTACGTTAAGGAATACTCTAGCCATTTTAAGAATTTGAGATTACGTAAATCCCGCTACATTTGTTTTGAGCCTCACACCTTTAATAATTTTCTTCTGACAGTATATTAGAATGACTTCAGTTGAATACTCGTCCGTGTAGTAAAATGTAGATAGTAGCATATGTTTTATATCACTACACTACACTACTGTGTCTGATTCCACCCGCGCTGTCGGACAACTGTCTTATTACCCTCCTTGTGTGGCAACAAAAGACACTTTTTTAAATTTAAATACCTTCTGTACAAACTAAAAAAAAAAACTTATTTGCGTTACTTGTACTTTTTCTAAACATTTGTGTTCAGTATAGCGAGTGCTGTAAAGTCCACGAAAATAGAAAACAACGGTCTTTCAGGCCCCCACTTCTGTAAGCCGTCCACAACACACCAGCCTGTATACGCTTATTATATATATGTCACAAATGACAGCCCTCCCGCCATGTGTTCGTAATAGCATCGTCTGATGGCGCGCTGATACGCCATGCTCTGTTTTGGCTAAAATTCTGTGGAATAACATCTTCGTGTTGCGATGAGGATTAATTTGCAGAAGGACAACATTTATTTTATAACACTGTGTTATATTAATGTATACAAAAATAAATGTAAATCTCATTTAGTTAGAGTAACCGTGGAGTTTCTTGCCCTTCTTCTCCACAGAAATACAATCCGAACGAGTGGTAGAGTCTAAAGTAATCGCTAACTTTTTCGTTCTTGACTATTTGTAAATAGTTTTTAGTCTACAAAAATAGAAAAAAACATTTTGATTTCTTTTTGATTTGTTGCTCGTGATGCTAACAATTGTACTACCAGTAGTACATGGGCAATAATAATACTTTCCCATATTATAAAGAAACGAGGTTTAGTTCGCTTGTTCGATAGTCGAGAGGCGTTATTTTTATTAACCGTGACATAGTTGATTTGGACTATTGTATCGGCTGTTATTAATTTTACACACACCGTCACCCCTATATTCCCCTAGCGGGGGGTGGCACAGGTGTACTAAGTACACCCACGTTTCGCCGACGATGTTAGGTCCCATGTAATAGGGCGAGCCTATTGCCATATACCGGGGGACAATTCTAAACTCCTGACTCACACTGGTAATTTTTCGTTAGAAAAACTACAATTGTCCGACCTAGGATTTGAACCTAGGACCTCGTGATCACAAAGCGATATGCTTTGGCACCAGACCAACGAGGCAGTATTAATTTTCTGGCGGTAATACCGTTGACGAGATTCCACAAACGGTACCATCTATGTATATCAGATTCAGATCCCTTGCGGCAACAAGTTCTTTTCTTACAAACCTCTATGCCTTTCTCCACTCTCATGGTTCGTCTCATAAACGCTTGCCGGAGACTCTTGACTTGCCCTTCTGATATCACCGTTGTTTATTAAAACTACAAACTTTAATAATAATATAAAATTAAATGAGAAAAATGTTTAATTTAAAATATAGAAATGATTGTGTAGCAGTTAAATTATGACAAACGATTCCATATCTATCAGTTTTACAGAAAAGCAACGGTGACTATATCAAATTCAGTTTCGTGACCCCTTTCGAGCTTGACCAGTTATTTACCATTTAACGTATATTTAGTGTGACCGCCCGAAGTGTTTTGTACGAACATAAACTTCCGTTTTTACTTAGCTGTACAGTGGCTTGAAGTAAGATGTGCTACATATTCTTAGAATAAATCAATCTCTCCACGTGTAATTTTTCCTTGATTTAGGATTGAGAAAATATTTTCTTTGAAATTGTTATTTGTATACCTATTGAGTATACTTTAACATACCCAATTAGATGTATTGTTAGTCAAGGTTGTTCGAAATAACGTATCATATGAACTACTTGATTGGAAGATGAGATTAGAAGTCTGTAATGATCGAAATTTATGAATGAAATGGGAAAAATACTGTAAAAGACTTTTGCGAGGGTCGGGGAAAGCTCGAGGGGCATGTCAAAGTCCTGCCGACTGAAAATCTCCATGTTGGCCGGTGCCAATGTTTTAACCCAGACCCCCAGGGATCTCTGCAAGGAACGCTCCGATGCTCCTCTGTGTAATGCACCAATAAACTCGCATTTAGAGGAAAACTCGACCCGATTCCCCAATTGCAAACGCAATAAGCCATCGGAAATGCAACAGAAGGTTTAGCTCGACGAATGAAGTTAGCGTGACGAGCGATAATATGCTATTCTTGTCACACTACAAATTTACTAAACACACATGAACGAGACAGCACACTTATTCTCTACCGTCATGCTATTGTCAGTATTTTCATAAGTTTCAAGCCTTCTATCGGACTAAGCCTTCTATACTGACTACTGTTGGGGCAGAAAGGATCTCGAATAGCGACCATATACCGGAAGACGTGCAGAGAGACGTGGAGGCATGCCTCCTTTAAGATGGACCGAAGACCTGGCGAAGTTCGCGGGTAGAAGCTGGATGCGTATCTGGAGGAGGCCTGTATCTTGAATTGGACGTCTCTCGACTGATATACAATAGAATTTGAACCTAATTCCTTTGTTCCCAGGGTCAACTTCAAAGCGACGTCTGATGATGACTACGCAGACTTCACGTGTGAAGCCAGACACGAGGCTCTGCAAAGAGATAACCCGATGAGGAGTACGGTTCAGCTCAGCGTGTTATGTAAGTAAAGAAGCCATTACCTGGGTCCCAAATTCTAAGGTCCAAAATTCCCGAAGTATAAAGAAATTTCCCCAGTTCTATCGGGATTCCACTAAACTACACGAAAATCTTGCCCTCATATTAATGGATATTATTTTAATCAATTTCTTCTTCAAAAAATACTAGACTATACATACCATAATCTTCTCATGCCTATTATGTTCAGATACACTGTACACATAGTAACACCAAGATATGTACCTACGTCATAAAAAATAGGATCAATTGGCATGAAAAAGTATCGGTCTAAATTTTCTTACTGACTGTACATTTTATTCAATATCTATAAATGTATCTCAAAAAGTCGCAAAAAGTTAAGGAGAGTCTCCTAAGTCCATTTTCCTGTGGGTACGATTGAGTTCGCTGCCTTTAAGTTAATCAAACCAATGCGTCCAGCCGCGTCCGCGATGGCGTCCCCGGTGGCAATCAGTACCCATCGCTCTGACCGCGCGCGCAGACGCCGCATAATCCCTTCTTTCGGATACAGATACCGCACACAGGATCTCACACCAACCTCGCCGACGAGGTCGAAGACTCCCTTGCCTACCTGCCGGTGCGTAGCACCACGGCAAGACACCTAGTATATGCCCTCCCCCAAGGCGGGGCCCAAGCCCAGGCCGTTCCTCATTAAGGTGCCCATGAGGTGCCCGTGCTAGTTGCCTCCTTGCACTTCTGGCTCGAGCGTAGTGGTTGTACGCTCGCCCGCTTGTCACACACACATGCCACACAGATCGCACGTGGAGGACGCAGGACGTATTGGTGTAAACACCTCCATAAAATACTACTGCAGGAACTGTTCGCCACCGCGGACGCCATCGCGGACGTGGCCGGACGCGTTGGTTTGGCCGTATCCTTATTGCCCCATCTTAAAAGTCCACCCTGTATTGAAATGTCACAATTCATTAAATATGATTGACGGAATTAGCACATTTTATTTCTCCTAATATCGTTTTTCGTGTTGTGTCGCTATGCATGAATATAATTATGTTTGTTACGAATACTCGCGGCGGGTGGGCGCGCCCCAATTCGATGCGATTGTGACGAAAATATCGGCGATGCGGGAGATGTAATGTTTTTTTTGTAATATAATAATACTTCTCCATGCCCTATATTTTTGCGAGCTATTATTTTTATGTTTTTTATATATAGCTGGAGAAGATTATAGTAATTAGTATTTTACATAAGTTTGTATATGTTACCGGAGATAATATATACAATTCCTAGAAAGAAAATATGTAAAATAAATTTACGAAGGTTCTATCTATATCATCTATACCGTCACACCAGATCCCTCGCGGGGTAGGCAGAGAGTACAGGGTTCCAACAGGTTCTTTCCTTACAGATCTCTCTGGCTTTCTCCACTCTCATAGTTCGTCTCATACACGCTCGCCGGTTACGGAGACTCTTGCCTTGCCCTTCAGATAAGAAGTAACGGTAACGGAGTTTCTTATACTAATATACCTATTCTTTAAAAATGTTTTACACAGTCACGCCTATATTCCCTAAGTAGGGTTGGCAGATGTGTACACCCACTTCCCGAGGAGGTTAGGGTCCATGTAATAGGGGGCGAACCTATTGCCATATAATGGTCACAATTCCAGACTCCGGATTGATATTGAAAATTTTTCGATAGAGAAACTACATTTGTCCGACCTAGAATTTGAACCCAGGACCTCGTGATCGCAAAGCACATTATTCGCCACTAGACTAACGAAGCAGTCTATATCCCAATATACAGCACCGTCACGCCTATATTCCCCAAGCGGGGGCGGCAGAGGTGTACTGAGTACACCCACGTTTCGCTGACGATGTTAGGTCCAATGTAATAGGGGGCGAGCCTATTGCCATATACCGGACACAGATCCAGACTCCGGACCCGTACTGGAAAGTTTTTCGTTAGAAAAACTACACTTGTCCGACCTAGGATTTAAACACAGGACCTCGTGATCACAAAGCGATGCGCTTTGCCACTAGACCAACGAGGCAGTCCCAATATACCTATTTTTTTCAATATTTTACACCATCACGCCTATATTTCCCAAACAGGGATGGCAGAAGTGTACTGTGCACGTGCATTTTTCGCCGACAAGGTCCCGTGTCATAGAGGACGAGCCTATTGCTATACCGGGCTATATACCGGGCAGGCAAATTTTTCCATCGAAAAATTACATTTTTCGACGACCACGGATCTTGTAGAAACTCGGGATAATTTCCGTGCGTTCAAGCGGTTTTGCCATACCTATTACTGGAATCAAACATAAGACTCACAAATAGGCCTTGTTAATATTTTTTCGTATTCGTGGTGCTTTACAACTGGGCTTATCCTAGTTATAGTCTCCTTCTCTATGGCTAATCTGCCAATTTTTAGTGTCTCCCGCTTTGCAAAGGAGGGAAGTGGAATTTTATTTTTCCTACTAATCCTGTTTTTTTTTAAATTAAAATTGTTGCGGGTTCCAAGACAATTAAAGCGCTTCCCGGGACACCCAAAGGATCAAACCTTGGTGTCATCTAAGGAGACCATTGTGGATACTGGCTTACAGCAGTGACAATGGTGGGAATGTGTGGCGGGAGTAGACCTAGGATTCCAATCAAGGACTTAACGATTGTTATGCCCATTATTCGCCATTAGACCGAAGCAGTGAACATATTTTTCTGTCTGAAAATCCGCAAACGCAGTCCATTATCTGAATTTATGCCCAAAATAATAGCAATAGGCTTACCTACTCTTACATTTGTTCCTTAAATCAACTGACGATTTGGCACAGTGGTTAAGAGCTTAAGCCGCTCAGCTTACTGGGTCGAGTCGCGGGTTCGACCCCCGTACAGGACAAGTCTGTGTAATCCACAATTATTTGTTTCCGTCTGGGTATTTATGTATGTCAATTTTCATGTTTGTAAACGTACCCACAACACAGGAATAAATCCTAGTGTGGGGCTACGTTTTTAAAAAAAACGTCCCACCCGTGCCCACTTGGGAAGTAACAGTGTTTATTTTTGAGGGTAACAGCGAAGCTTCGAACCCTGCACCTCCTTACAAGGCGAGCATCCAAATATCTAAGCGATTACTATTCTCAACATTACTTTTTTCGAATGTTTACACATACCACTTCAAATCCAACGGGACGAGGTCGCGACGGGACCGGACTTAAGTCGCATGAATTATTAATTTTCCATTTAAACCGGTCATGTTTGCTTTGCCCCTGTGTCCCCTATTGACTTTATCGCTACCGGATGGGGAGGCGGAATTAATTGGAGCTATGTTTGCAGTCTGTTATAATTTTTGACTGGTTGGTAATGGATTGTAGGAGATATTTTTGTACCTATTTTATAGTATAGTGAAGACGAATTAAAATAACTCGGTGTAATTTTGATGTTTTACATAATATATACCTCTGCTTAGTACTTCATTGATAAATAATATTATATCATTAATAATATTTGTAATATATCAATATTAGTTTGACAGTAGCTTTAAAAAGGAGAAAAGTAAATACATTTTTTTTATTAGACTTCGTCAAAGATCAATTATGGTGATGATGATAATCACGATAATAGTAACCAAAGTTAAGCGGCGTTCAGCTCTATCAGTTTGAGATTGGAAACCTATTGTGACATTTCCATATTTAAGTGTGTTGTATGTTTCACAAAGCCTGTTAGGCCGGTGGTCTCGGTTAGGTACGAGATCTCGGTTATGAGAGAACACCCTTACTCAGCAATGAGATTATTGAGTCTAGTAAATGTTTGCCTAACAACCGAAAGGCTTCAAATACCTACTTATACATGAAAGCTTTTCGATACCTATGCACAACTGTTACTGAAACTCGACCAACTTAACCGACCAACAGTATTGATATAACCCGGTAGCTAGTTAAAATACCGTCGAATCAATAAATACTTGATTATTCAACACACGACTAACCACAACCCATCAACAAAAATATCAACCGTCACATCCATCGTGACCTTCCAATACCTTCTAACCAACATTTTATTGTAATCAACTTTATACTTAAATGGTGTTATAATAAATATGATTTTTGCATAACCCAGTTCATGCTCTTAGGACGTTTTAGCGATCACGAACGAAATGCTACTATATTTTTCTTTCATTCCTAACGGAAACGTCGATATCGCAGGACATTGCTGGTACATATATCGTAAGTTTACACTATTCTCCGGCAGATGGCGTCCACAAACACCACTAGCGCCCGGGGCCAATAGGCTCGCAAATACAAACGTTGACTTAACTGGAGTGGTCTCAATCGAATGGTGTTTAATAATTCATGTGGCGTTCCACAGTGTGTCCTCGCGTCGTCGCATCCGACGCGTCGGGTGTGGTCGTGTCGTGTGGTGAAAACGAGACATTAATATTTTGGAAACAAAAAAAATAATGAAATAATGCGTATGAAACGAACTATGAGAGTTGAGGAAGCCAGAGAGGTTTTGTAAGGAAAGAACCTGTTAGAACTTTGCACTCTCTGCCTACCCCGCAAGGGATATGGCGTGATCATATAATATATAGAAAAAAATAATTACATTAATTACATTTGAATGTGAAGAAAACCAAAATTATGGTTTTTGAACGGGAAGAAACCAGAACGAATGCAAGGATTGTGGTTGGTAACGATGTGCTGGAGCAAGTGAATGAGTTTGTATATCTTGGATGCGCAATCAGTAAAGATGGGAAATACACCGCTGACATAGAGAAAAGAGTGAGTGCAGGAAACAGAGTGAATGGCGCGATGGGAAAGTTACTTGGGAGCCGGCACTTAAGCCAAAAGGCGCAGCTAGCCATACATAACGTCCCAACGCTGTTATATGGTAGCGAGAGTGTAAATGCGAACTCTGCGGAAGATGTGCGGAGTGAAGCTCACCGACCGTGTTCGCAACAGCGTAGTAAGAAATCGAATAGGTATGAACGAACATATCGGTGTAAAGATGAGAAAGGGTATGCTCCGTTGGTTCGGGCATATAGAAAGAATATCAGAAGAAAGAATGACAAAACAGATATACAATGCGAAAGTGGAAGGATGTGGAAAGACCTAGACTATCATACCGCGACCATAATAGACCGAGTCTTTCTTATCTGAAGGACAAGTCAAGAGTCTCCGTAACCGACGAGCGTGTAGACGAACTATGAGAGTGGAGGAAGCCAGAGAGGTATGTAAGGAAAGAATCTGTTGGAACTCTGTACTCTCTGCCTACCCCGCAAGGGATCTGGCGTATAGATAGATAGATACACGTTTATATAAATAGACTCGTATAGTATAATATACGGTGTGTGTTAGTAATGAGACCACTAAATTCCATCAGCCTGTATAATTACACCGCACTTTGTTTTCTTTGCCCGCATGCTCGGCTTACACGAGCTAGTGATGGGAACAGGTTTATCGATATTTATATTGAACCAAATTAATTCAATTATTCCGTGTAGAAAAGTAGTCATAAGATTGTGACAATAATGTTATATATATTGGGGCGCTCGGGTGACTGCGGCGTTCTTATCGATTATCAAGGTTTAGCAGTTCGTGTCTTTTAATCTGAGGACTATCATCTTCATGCTTCGGAAGGCACGCTAAATTGGTCCCGGTTACTACTTAACGTGACAGTCGTTCAGCCAAGTTGGAACTTTTATAGATGGCTTGATGAGTTCCAAAAGCACGTGACCACAAACCACAAAACTTTACTTATCCTATCAAATTCAACTAACTAGAAACTACGAGCGCAATGAGCCAATAAAACCACGAGGCAGTCCTTAAGAAATATTATAACCTATCTATCTATATCATCACGCGAGATCCCTTGAGAAGTAGGCAGAGAGTACAGATTCCAACAGTTCATAAATATTAAAATCTAGTTCGTCTAGTGGTAAATCGCATCGCTTTGTGACGCACGCACGAGGTCCTGGGTTCAAATCCTAGGTCGGACAAATGTAGATTTTCTAACGAAAAATTCCCAGTATGATGCCGGAGTGTGGAATTGTGCCCGGTATATGGCAACAGACTCGCCCCCTATTACATGGGATCTAATGTCGTCGGTGAAAAGTGGGTGTACTCAGTACACATATGGCACCCCTGTTTGGGGAATATAGACGTTACGTTATTTAAAATCATTAAATATAATTTTATCGACATCACCCCAACACTAGTGTGCTGCAAATTAACAAAGGCTACAAGGGGGTACCCTTGTATTAAAATATATTTTATAAAGAAAAAGCGAAACACGGGCAAAATAAACAAAAGATTTTTAATATGAACGAAATATACTGAGCGAAGTTAAATAGCTTAAGGCTAATAATAAACAGAGTTCGCTTCTATTGTATCATAATTATAATCTTATATGAATGCCCAATTTGAGCCGATCAAAATTTGTTTTATGCTAATTTGAACGTTACAATATCTATGTACAATATAATAATATTTTATGCAAGATAAGGTGTATCGTAAATAGCGCAAAACCCCAATTAGATAATTGCTTCACAAATATAATGGAAAAATCAAATTTGAAATTTATTACGCTTTTTTAAATACTTTTATAGCCCAATAATCAATGAAACTTGTACGTGCATGTGCGCGTATTGAGAAATACGTTTAAGAAATGCATTTTTAATCTCGGTATTGCTCTGAATTAAAAATAAAATTAGTTTGTTAAAGCGCACTGAAGCAGCACATTTAAAAAAATGTAAGGTACTATTAAAATAGTTGGAATCAATTTAGCTCGTTAAAATTGAGTAGTTTACTTAGAACAAATCACTTTTAGGTCTTGCGTTAATTTTGTTAAACCTTGTTTAATAGAAGCAGTGATAGCCTAGTGGTTAGACCGTTGGACTGCAAAGTCAAAGGTCTCGGGTTCAAACCCAGGCACGCACCTCTGTCTTTTCGAAAGCATGTGCGTATTAAAAATTAATTATCACTTGCTTTAACGGTGAAGGAAAACATCGTGAGGAAACCTGCGTGCCTAAGAGTTTCTCGAAGGTGTGTGAAGTTCGCCAACCCGCATTGGGCCAGCGTGGTGGACTATGGCCTAAAGCCTCTCAGTTTGAGAGGAGGCCCGTGCCCAACAGTGGGACAGTTTCTTAACAGGGCTAATATTATTATGGTATAATAATTATGTATTTATTTACCACAGAGTAGTTACAGTAAATTATATACCTTAAAATCTAAAGAGAACATTTTAAACCACGTAATTGCCAGAGGTTCCTAAACTAGGCAAAGCCTGTATCTAGGAATATCAATCTTTACAATCCCACTTCTGGGAAAATGTCATCTTTCACAAATCGAGGTGAGAGAGGTCATGCTCCACCACGCGGACCCAGTGCGGATTGATTGAGGCAGGTTTGTGGCCACCTGCTGTTTCAACTTATAAAGCCGCCTATAAGGCTTCCAACACGACTTAGCGACTACCACATTAAGTGGTAACCGGGACCAACGGCTTAGCGTGCCTTCCGAAGCACGGAGACGATCGAATATGAAAATGCCACAAACGGTCACCCTTCTCATGCCGACCGAGTCGGAACGCTGCTCAACCTTGGTGATCGGTAAGAACACCGCAGTTGCACAGGGATACTGGCACCTATGTGTACATAGGCCCATTTCAAATCTAAAATAGGGCGAAAACGAATGCGTACAGAACAAAGTGCAGTGGACGTCTTTTGGTTGAAGATAAAGTATCTATCAAGCCAAGAGTCTCCATATCCGGTGATCGTGTTTGAAATGTACTATGAGAGTGGAGGAAGCTAGAGAAGTCTTCGAGGAAAAAACCTGTTGGAACTGTGTACTCTCTGCGTACCTAGCAAGGCTTTTGGGCCCCTGACATTCAGTTCATAGAATGATTCGGATGGGAAGGTCATTTTGATTTCCCTAAAACGTAGTCTTATGAGAAATGCTCTGAGAAGGAGACCGGTGTGTTCTGTAAAATCCTGGAGCAACTCTGTCAAATGAGGCTACCACAGGGGTATCATCATCATCATCATTTCAGCCTATACTTGTCCACTGCTGAACATAGGCCTCCCCAATCGCTTTCCAGCGTAACCGGTCCGATGCCACCTGCATCCAACGATTTCCTGCGATTTTCACAAGATCGTCGGTCCATCTGGCAGGCGGTCGTCCTACGCTGCGCTTGCCAATACGTGGTCTCCACTCTAGAATCTTTCTGCCCCAACGCCCGTCCAATCTTCGCGCTATGTGGCCAGCCCATTGCCACTTCAGCATGCTAATCCTGAGGGCTATGTCGGTGACCTTGGTTCTTCTACGAATCTCCTCATGGTAAGGATACAGGGGTATGCTAATGTAATAAACGATCCTCATTCTTCCCAACAGGTTTCTGGGGAAACACATACTCTTATACGCAGGAAACAATTTTTACCCGAGATAAAAAGCCCTAAACACCGCGTTTCAGATTTCGAACGAAAGATCGATATGTGTAAATACACGCCATCTATCTCAAACTTCATGTACTTTGCTACTAATAGTAACTGAATTGTTATAGGTAACTGCTTATCAAAAGCAACTCTCATGTTGGACCAACGCAAACGGTGTTACATTAAACAATTTAACGGTTAAATTATAAGTAAAGTTTGTGACAAGCCAAATAATATGTTGGAAGTTTTTGTTACAAACCGTAACAGTGTTTTGGCGGCTGTCTGTGACACCGTAGCGTATATTTTGTTTATCAAGAGGGACTTTTGAACAAGATGACATCGGCCGAAACTAATAATCGGTCTGTAAGAAAATAACCTTCTGACACTTAATATTTTCTACCTAACCTGCCAGGGATCTGGCGTAATGATATAGATAGATTTTTGAACTATCAGATTGTATAATTTGGTCATAAGATAAGCACACATACATTACACTAATATATTGATGTGTGATCGCTCTACAACGGTGACATTATAACCAACACACAATTAGCCTTTGGGCTACCTTAATAACACCCAAGGTGTTTTCAAAATGAATATGGCACATTTTTTTTATTTTTTATTTAATCCTTTATTGTATACAGTACATTTACAGTTGTAATTTCACAGGTGATATACAAAGGCGAGCTTAACTCAAAATATGAGTTCTCTTCCAGCGAACCTTTAAGTGTTGAGAGATGAGAATGTTAATAAGAGGGTAGTTATACAATTACACATTAAAACATACAATAAAATAAACATAAATATAAATAAAATACATACTATACAAAACTAAATATATATAATTTATAAAATAAACATACATAAAAATACACATAGTATATTATATTACAAATGTGTATCTACAATCAGATAGGAAATGTTCCCTGATTCTTCTCCTGAAGATGTCCAGAGAGGAGCTTGCGCGTATAGCGTGTGGGAGTGAGTTCCAAAGACGCACTCCACGAACAGTAGAAGACCTATCATAGCAACTGGAAGAATGAAGAGGAGCACGAAGAAGGAGAGAAGTAGCAGTACGACAGGCCCTATCCTTGGGGACAAGAAAGTCAAAACGCTCACGTAGATAAATAGGAGCTTTGGGGTTATGAAGGACGGAAAAGAGAAGAGAAAGGATATGTGAGTCCCGGCGTTGCCGAATAGGCAGCCACTTCAATTTTTTTCGGAACCCTGATACATGATCATATTTACGGAGACCGAAAATGAAGCGGATACACAGATTCTGCAAACGTTCTAGCTTATTAACTAGCTCTTCAGTGGCATCAAGAAAACAGACATCACCATAGTCTAGAAGTGGTAGGAGAAGAGACTGAGCAAGGCTTATTTTAGTTTCGAAGGGCAAGAACTTTTGAAGGCGTTTGAGAGACTGGAAGGAGCCGTAGACTCTTTTGCTTACCTCTAAAATGTGGGTGCTCCATGTGAGGTTGGAGTCCATAAAAACATCTAGATTTTTAATAGTTCTAGAGTAGGGTATACATACAGAATCAAATAGAACTGGAGAGAGAGCCTGTAGATTCATATCTTGTGCATTCATATAGTATCTGCCACCAATGATGATAGCTTGAGACTTAGCCGGATTGACTAAAAGACCAAACGACTTTGCCCACTTGCTGATATTTTCAAGCTCATCATTGATGACGCCGATCGCATGATTAAGCTCCACATTAATCGAACGCCCTCTGCTGATAATGGTAACTATCTATCTATCTATCTATAACCTCACGCCAGATCCCTTGCGGGGTAGGCAGAGAGTACAGAGTTCCAACAGGTTCTTTCCTTACATACCTCTCTGGCTTCGACTCTCATAGTTCGTCTCATACACGCTCGCCGGTTACGGAGACTCTTGACTTTTCCATCAGACAAGACTCGGTTTATTTGGTCGTGGTAAGATAGTCTAGGTCTTCCCCGGTACCTGCATCCTTCAACTTTCACATTGTTGTTATATCTGTTTTGTCATTCTTTCCTCTGGCATTCTTTCTATATGCCCGAACTAACGGAGCATGCCCTTTCTCATCTTTACACCGATACTATCTTTCATACCTACTCGCTGTCTTACTATGCTGTTGCTAATGCGGTCGGTCAGCTTCACTCCGCACATCTTCCGCAGAGCTCGCATTTCTACCGCATTTATCCTACTTTCATTCTCCTTCTTACATACCCAGCTCTCGCTACCATATAACAGCGTTGGGACAAGAACTCCGTTATGTATGGCCAGCTGTGCCTTATGGCTTAAGTGCCGGCTCTCGAGAAGCTTTCCCATCGCACCATTTACTCTGTTCCCTGCACTCACTCTTCTCTCTATGTCAGCGGTGTATTTACCATCCTTACTGAAGGCGCATCCAAGATATACAAACTCATTCACTTGCTCCAGCACATCGTTACCAACCACAATCCTTACATTCGTTCTGGTTTCTTCCCTTTCAAAAACCATAATCTTGGTTTTCTTCACATTCAAGTGTAAGCCATTGATCATGCAGTCGCCTTTCATAACTGTGACTAGTGTTTGCAGATCAGTGGCTGTTGGCGCTATTAAAACCGCGTCATCTGCATAAAGTAGATGGTTTACCACTAAGTCACCCATCTGTACACCTTCATTCATCGCTTTCAGTCTTTGAAGACTTTTGTCCAGATATATTATAAACAGTCTAGCGGACAGCACGCAACCCTGCTTGACGCTGATTTTAACGTCAAACCAGGGTGACCTGTTACCACCCACCCGTACGCATGCCTTGCAGTCCACATAAGTGGACTGGACGGCTCGCAACAGAGTGCCATCTATACCATACTCTGGCAAAATGTCCCAAAGTCTCTTTCGCACAACTCTGTCAAATGCCTTCTCCAGATCTACAAAACCGCAGAAAACCTTCCGCCCCACTGCCAGATGCTTCTCTACGATGTTGCGGAGTGAGAAGACTTGATCCAAACATCCTCTTCCAGACCTGAAACCCCCTTGTGCCTCGCACAACATTCCATCGGACTTCACGCGCATTCTCCGTTCAATAATTTTACCGTACACCTTGGCTGCCAAGCTGATCAAACTGATGGCTCTGTAATTGGCGCAGTCATATTGTGAACCCTTGCCTTTATACAAGGGTACTATGACTGCGCGGCGCCAATCTGTAGGGACTCTACCGGTCCTCCAGCAAAGGTTTGCAAGGGCCCGGAAAGCGTCCCGGACGCAAGTTCCACCATATTTAATCATCTCGGCAGATATCATGTCTACTCCCGCAGCTTTACCGTTTTTCAAACTTCCTATCGCCCATTCAACTTCTTCCATAGTGATGTCCTCCGTTGATTCTGGTGCCGCAATCTCGCCTTTAGGCACGTCTGCGGCATCAGCATCCGGGACATCTCCATACATTTCTCCAAAATATTCACTCCAGCGGTTTAGCACAGCTTGTGTGCCTGTAAGAATGTCACCATCTTAAGATTTTATCCTTTCCATTCTGGAGCCTGACGAATCACCTCGAGCCTTTCTCACCTTGCTCCAAAAGAGTTTGGTGTTGTTCTCGAAGTTCTTCGCCAGCCTCTCCTCCTCAATCATACTGGCTCTTTCACGCTTTTCTTTCACTAAAGTTTTAGTGGCATTCTTGCATTGCCGGTATATTTCTTTCCTCATCTCTGTCATACTGGCATTCAGGTTCAAAGAAGATACATAATCCTGCCACGCTTTCTTCTTACTTTCTACGGAGCTTTGCAACTCCGCATCCCACCATGCATCACCTTTTGCTGTAATATGCTTCTTTGAGCTTCTTTCGCGGATTCCACCAAACTCTCTTACAGGCTATTCCAGCATTCATCTACATTTAAGTCCGAAGAGCCTGCTGTCAAAAGCTTGTCCCGGACTCTGTCTTCATACATTCTCCTCACGCTCTCATCTTGCAACTTTTCAACCTTTATTCTTTCAAGGTCTCCGAAGGGGATACGCTCTCGCCAGTGCCTCCACTTCCTGAACAGACCACTAAACCGCGCAACTACGAGATAGTGGTCTGATTCCAGAGTGGGGCCTCTATACGCACGCGTATCTTGTAGTTTGCTTCGGAGACGCTTATCAACCAGGATCAGATCTATCATGCTTTTTTGTTCATTCCTTCTCCACGTATACATATGTATGTCCTTGTGCTTGAATATCGTATTAGACACAAGGAGACCCCTTTCCAAACAAACATCTACAATGAGCTTACCTGCATCGTTCACTCTCTTATCACCATAAGGACCCAGAGCAGCGTCGCAAGTTTGCCGCCTGGTTCCTACCCATCCGTTCAGATCGCCACACAAAATCACCTTTTCGTTAGCCTCAGCCAAATCCAGAACTTCCCTGACATTATCCCAAAACTTCTCAAGGTCCTGGGGTGTCGACGAGCTTACGGGAGCATATGCTGCGACCAAAAATACTCTAGTGACACCTTCACTAGACAATTTCACATTCCATCAGCAAGTGTTGGACATCTTCAATTTTACCACATACTTCGCAATCAGGCGATTCGACTTTTTTCATCAGATATCCAAACTTTCTAAATGGAAAGTGACCAGAACGTAATGTATGTGCCATAACAACGCATGATCTGCTTATTTTACCAATAAACCATGGGACCCGCGGAGGCTCACATTGAATGGTTTTATACCATATGCCTTTTTCTTCCTCTCGTCGAAATATTCCTTAAAACGATAAAAACATTTTTCCTTAAAGTGATTTAGTAGTTTTGTATAATAAGGGGCAATCATTCCACTTACTGCGGGCATAACTTTCCCCCCTCGTACGCCAAATATCCCTACCCTGAGCCATTCTTGGCCAGGTTCTACTAACGCTTTCCACGATTGCGATTTCCCTTCCGTGGCCCTCTTTCGTTCTGAGCCTTACGTTACCTGCCATTACCACATCTTGCGATGCGTCCTACCCATTTCCACTTGAGGGGCTACTGCGAAAAATTCGTGTTTTCGTACTCCATGCACTTCTTCGAGACTTAATATTTCGAAATATGAGTTTTGACTCTATATTTTAGAATCTGTTAAGGCAATACACGATTTAAAAAAAAACATATAGAAAAAAATATAAGTCATCTCAATTGCTTTACATTTTCTAATTCCAATGTGAAACGCTTAAGAATCAATTAATAGAATTTACCTGAAAACAGAGAATAATTGTTGCAAAGTTCATGTAAAACAATTTTTTATTTCATAGTGTAGTTTTTTAGAAAATGATATTATTTGTTTTTGGACATACATCGTTTACTTCCGATTGCGCACTCAACATATCCGTTCCTTATTATTCATTTGTAAAGTTATTGCATCACTGTCACTGTTTAGGTGAATAAGTGGACAATCGCAGTAGGCCCTTAAGTATAACCCCACATGTTACCTGTAAAATATTTGACACCAATCCACTGAGCGCTTTGAGTCAAAATCAACACATTCTTACCCCAATATCATAGTCAACGATTTTTGGGAAGCGAAATTTGGCAAGCTTTCGCGACGGTGTGATATGAGGTCGCAAGTAACAAATTCGTCGCGTCGCGCAACAATGGACGCTTAATTACAAAGCTTCGCTTGACGTAGAGTCTCTCGCGTGGTATTACGGCAAACTGCTAGAGATTTCCTTCAAGCTGTAGGGTTACCTAACAATATTATTGAGTTCTATTTAGAAATGCCAAATATTGAAATGTACCACAAAAATTTTCAAAAAATATATGAGCACCGTCACAGCTACAGTTCCACAAGGTTCTTCTGGCCCACGGCCAAAATCGGAGCTAACGCTGTTACCAAGTAAAGTGTCAGTTCATGATAGTCGCAGAGATGCAGTTTGCTATGAAATTTATCCAAGTTCTGTTTTTAATTAGTAACCGTGCCTGGTGGGTCTGTCTGTTGACGCCCCCTTGTCAATGTCATCCACGTGCTAAAAGATCCTTGTCGCGCTATATATTTCTCAAGCGACAGTTGTGGCGGTGTACTGTGTACACCTATAGTACGCCAATAATGGTAGAGGAGAAATTGTTAAAAAGGATTTCCTCTGTCATAGAAATAAGGCGCTCGAATATCAGAAATGCATTATGTTTTGAAATCCCCAGAGTCTGAAAGACGCTATAGAAAGAAATAAAAATAAATTTATTATTACAGCTAACAGTTATGTATAAACTATAAGTGATAACGATAATAGAAAGAATGACAAAACAGATATACAATGAGAAGTGGAAGGATGTAGGTACTAGGGAAGACCTCGATTATCTTACCATGAGCAAATAGACCGAGTCTTATCTGAAGGACAATCAAGAGTCTCCGTAACCGGCGAGCGTGTATGCGACGAACTATGAGAGTGGAGGAAGCCAGAGAGGTATGTAAGAAAGAACCTGTTGGAACTCTGTACTTTCTGCCTACCCGTATATATATAACCTATAAAAAAATTATATATATATATATATATATATATATATATATATATATATATATATATATATATATATATATATATATATATATATATATATATATATATGTAGAGAGGGAGCTATGCTCGGCGTTTCTCTACGTGATCGAATCAGGAATGAGGAGATTCGTAGAAGAACCAAGGTCACCGACATAGCCCTTAAAATTAGCAAGCTGAAGTGGCATAAACCTTTGATTCTGATTCTGATTCGTCTCATACAAGCTCGCCGGTTACGGTTTTTATAGTGTCATGCTTTACATTGTGAAAGGTTCAGCCCTATCAGCCTGAACTTAATTACTCGCTCACTTGAAATGGAATTGTATAGAGAATGTGACGTGGAGGGGGGGGGGGGGCGTAAGTATGTAGACGTTAAACACAGAACCTGAGTTCTTTTGAATAGGGTAACCTTTTTATAGTTTTAGTTGTGTCTGTAAACCGCAAACAAACAAGAGAAAAAGATTACGAACGGAATTCGAACATATTTTTCGATACAGGAATAAATCCTAGTGTGGGGGGTTAGTCACTATCTCACCCGACAAATCTCGTCCCACGCGGGTCAGTTAGTTAAACTTCATATTATTAAATTAGTTCTTTCCTCAACTAAACCCGCGAAGGTTTTTTGTGAAAACCTACGCAGGTTCAGATGATGAAATTTAAAATAAGTTACTTTTTGCTTTCATCAACTCATCCCACTTAGTTTTCGTCTAAAAAGTACAGTCATATAAAAACACTTCAAGCAATGTAATATTTGTCTAATATGTCCGCTCAATTATTTGATGATTTCAGACACAGCGCGTCTATTATTTTATCTTTATTAATAGTACAGAAACTAAACGTAACCTTGATTTTGTAGAAAATAACTTAAAAACAATTAATGATTTTACTGGAATAATACAGTAACAGATAAAATATACAAATTTTAGCTTTTTATGCAGATTAGATATCGACCAGATTGTCTGATGTTAAGTGACCTGACTGAAGATAGAACACTGTGAAATGTTCTGAACTCTGCTCACTCAATATGATCTGATATAGGATAACTTTAGCATTAATCATAATGAGGCACTATTCCATTGAACCCGCCAACCAAAACGCACCAGACGGTATTCCAAATTGCGCACCACGTTAATGCATTAAATAATATATTTATTATTTCAAGTTGGTTTCATTTAAAAGTACCAGGAAAGCATAAATTACCAGCAGCCAGAAGTTCCTCTCTGGCTGCCGGTACAGTTTCGGTAAACTAATCCAGGTGGAAGCTGTGGAGGGAAGTCTTTGCTCATAGGTGCAACGATAATGGTTGATTAGAAAAAAATGTTTTGTGGTACACGACCAACTTTGTAACTATCTATAATTTCTTTTTCGTCTCTAATATTTCAGTTTTGTTCAAATTTTCTGACCATAAGTACAACCTTTTTACAATGTTTTTACCTGACTGTACTGTTTGGACGAAAACTAAGAGTGGGACGAGTTGATGAAACCAAAAAGTAATTTATTTTAAATTTCACCATCTCGACCCGCGAAGGTTTTCACAAAAAACCTTAGCGGATTCAGTTGAGGAAAGAATTAATTTAATAATATGAAGTTTAACCAATTGACCCGCATGGTACGAGATTTGTCGGGTGAGATAGTGACTAACCCGTGTGGGGCTACGTTTTGTCAAATATATTTATGTAACGATAGCTTTTAGTTACCTTTTAGTACATATTTTCCCTAAGGGGAGGTAAAAAAAATCGAGGGATCCCGGAAACAACCCTCTAATGACATAACCCCCTTGGCATTTAAGTCCATACATTAATATTTTCCTTTCCTTAATAATGGATCGCATTATTAGTTATTAAATTTTAAGGGATAAATTTATGACGTTGGGCTTAAACGGAGATATAAATATATTATCTAACTACATCTTTACGCCAGATCCGAAGTGGTGTAAGCAGAGAGTACTAAGTTCCTTTAAGTTTAGAAAAAGTGAGAGTGAAAATATTGGCCTCAAAGAATAGCCACATGTAACGCTTCAATGAAACTGTGGTGCACTTTGTACACATCTGCTTTCCCTTTCTCACAAAATGGGGCTTGTTATTTTTTTCTCCATCTATCTATGTCATCATATCAGATCTCTTGTTAGGTTGGTATTTTTTTAATACGAAAGAACTGTGAATTATAATATAATCTTATAAACAAACAGCTTGGTGTTTAGATGACAATGCATTTTAATATTTTTCCAAGGAACCCTTATTAATAACGTTAAAAGGGAACCCAGCTTGGGGTTAATGAACTTCCGCCAAAGGCAATTTTCCTGTACAACCGTTTCGAAAAGCGTCAGCTTTGCTACGTGAAAAAAAAGAAATATTTCGTCGTTATTTTGTCTATACTGTTGGAAAACGTTCTTTTTTTTAGTTTTTATTTTTTTTATTTATTGGGTTTATCAACAGATGCTACAATCTTACATGCTTAACATTTATAATTTTTATTCTAGGTACTTATATCTAATTGCACACCATATAACAGATAAACACTGCATTCAATTAATAGTGTAGATTAAGTTTACATTAAGACATACATAAATTAGGTTTTAAACAGAAAAAGATTTACGAAATGTATAAGGACTGTCGAAATGGATATCTAATATATCACTGTACTTATTATATAGGTTACACATTCGTGGGATAGGTGAAGATCGGCCCATGATCGTTTGGTACCGCGGCATCGAAAAAACATATTTTATTATGAACAGCATTAGCAACAGCATAGTAAGACAGCGAGTAGGTATGAAATATAGTATCGGTGTAAAGATGAGAAAGGGCATGCTCCGTTGGTTCGGGCATATAGAAAGAATGCCAGAGGAAAGAATGACAAAACAGATATACAATGTGAAAGTGGAAGGATGCAGGTACCGGGAAAGACCTAGACTATCTTACCACGACCAAATAAACCGAGTCTTATCTGATGGAAAAGTCAAGAGTCTCCGTAACCGGCGAGCGTGTATGAGACGAACTATGAGAGTCGAGGAAGCCAGAGAGGTATGTAAGGAAAGAACCTGTTGGAACTCTGTACTCTCTGCCTACCCCGCAAGAGATCTGGCGTGAGGTTATAGATTATGATACAAGGGTAATGATATGGAACAGTGTATCCAAATGTTTAAATGTATATTTACTTTATTATCATGAAGTTTAGGGTGAGAAAACAGCCTCGCAACCTTTTTTTTAATCTGTGCCTTAGCTTGTAAAGTTCCATCAGTAGGCTGCCACAAACCTGCCTCTAGGACCGCACTGGCTCCGCGTGGTGACGTATGACTTAATCTCTATCACCTCGATTGGTAAGAGAAGTGCTTTGCCCAGCAGTGACTTATCAACTTTCATATCACGTTTCCCAAGGAATGACGATTCCCCATGACACAAATACACCACACGTTAGGACCATAAGTACCTTTATGTAAAGTTTTTTACTAGGTTTAATTTTGTCTGCCGTTTCAAAAAAATCCATTTTAAATATTATCTTTTTGACAACATTGCCCGAGGAATGACGATTCACCAATGACGGACGATTTAGCGCAGTGGTTAAGAGCTTAAGCCGCTCCGCCCACTGTTTCTAATGGTCGCGGGTTCGATTCCCGCACAGGGCAAAGCTTTGTGTGACCAACAATTGTTTGTTTCGGTCTGGGTATTACACATGCACAATGTGAATTTTTATGTTTGTAAACGTATCCACGACACAAGAATAAATCCTTGTGTGAGGCTACGTTACTTTTAAAAGAAAAAAAATAAAGTAAAAACATTAACCAGACGAACCAATTAAACCAGAACGAATGTAAGGATTGTGGTTGGTAACGATGTGCTGGAGCAAGTGAATGAGTTTGTATATCTTGGATGCGCCTTCAGTAAGGATGGGAAATACACCGCTGACATAGAGAGAAGAGTGAGTGCAGGGAACAGAGTGAATGGTGCGATGGGAAAGCTACTCGGGAGCCGGCACTTAAGCCATAAGGCGCAGCTGGCCATACATAACGGAGTTCTTGTCCCAACGCTGTTATATGGTAGCGAGAGCTGGGTATGTAAGAAGGAGAATGAAAGTAGGATAAATGCGGTAGAAATGCGAGCTCTGCGGAAGATGTGCGGAGTGAAGCTGACCGACCGCATTAGCAACAGCATAGTAAGACAGCGAGTAGGTATGAAAGATAGTATCGGTGTAAAGATGAGAAAGGGCATGCTCCGTTGGTTCGGGCATATAGAAAGAATGCCAGAGGAAAGAATGACAAAACAGATATACAATGTGAAAGTGGAAGGATGCAGGTACCGGGGAAGACCTAGACTATCTTACCACGACCAAATAAACCGAGTCTTATCTGATGGAAAAGTCAAGAGTCTCCGTAACCGGCGAGCGTGTATGAGACAAACTATGAGAGTTGAGGAAGCCAGAGAGGTATGTAAGGAAAGAACCTGTTGGAACTCTGTACTCTCTGCCTACCCCGCAAGGGATCTGGCGTGAGGTTATAGATAGATAGATAGAAAAAACATTAAACATACAATAAGGCAAATAGGAGGAAAAGTATATTTATTTATAGTGTTTACTTCTGCCTACCGTTTGAATTAAAAGAAGTACCTAGTAAGTACTATTTATGTAATTTCCTTTAGACAACATTACCCGAGGAATGACGATTCATCAATAACACACAATGAGACTCAAAGGGACCAAAAGTTCTTTTGTGTAAAGTCTTATTACACATATTTAACTATAGCTACCATTTCTAAAAAAAAACAAGCCTAAGTGGAATGTTTGTTTGTGGAGTCTTTTTGAAAACCCCGGGAATGACGATTTACCAACAACTCGCACAATAAAAACAAATAAGGACAGAAAGTACTTTTGAGTAATGTTATAACAAGTTTAACTATGTTTACAATTTCTATCAAAAATGGAATGTGGAAATTTTCAACTTTATTTTCAACTTTGCTAGAGGAATGACGACTCACCAATAACACATAATAGGACACATAAAGATCAAAAGTACCTTTATGTTAGGTCTTTGTACTTAATTATGCCTACCGTTTTCATCAAAAACAGACGTAAGTGGAATTTATTGACTTTCTTTTGATTTTTTTTTGTAAAATTACTGAAACGTATATTCTTATTATCTTTTACTTTGTAAATCCTTTGAATATTTTTGGACGGCCATTTCGATGTGACTTTTTTATTTTTTAAGAAGGGTTAAAGTTTAGATTTCTTTGACAATAACACTTAAATTTGATTTGGAAAGGTTCTGAATGCCGTCTCGAAGGATGTCGTAAGGAATTTTGGAGAGATGTTACGAACGAACGAATAACGAAAATGTCTAAATTTTCGTTTTCTTTGTTGGTAGTTCTAAATAATTGAAATCAACATTTGTTATGTATAGTTATTTCTAATGTTAATTATTTTTGAAATGCTACAAGTATGTTACGTTTTGATTTTTACATTTTGCTTGAAATGTTTTTCTTTTTAGTAGCGAACCGTCTCGGCTTATTTTTTATTGAGGACTGATCAGCGAATAACCCCTATCTTACCTAATGGAAAGTGACGATAGGGCCGAAGGTGTGGTTTATTGACTCTAAAATAATAATAGAAAACTCAGACTACCGACTCTACTTTGATCGTGCCATATTAACAGACAGGACTACTCATTATAACAGACCAGATATCACTATACACGACAAAAAAAATCACACAGCATTCATCATAGATATCAATCAATCAATCAATCAGCCTATCGCAGTCCACTGCTGGACATAGGCCTCTCCTAACACGCGCCATTGCACACGGTCCTCCGCCTTCCGCATCCAGTCTGTCCCAGCGACCTTTTTGAGGTCGTCGGTCCATCTAGCTGGGGGCCGTCCTACCTTACGCTTACCAAGTCGCGGTCTCCACTCTAGGACACGTTTGCTCCATCGGTCGTCGGTCCTTCTGCAGATGTGACCAGCCCATTGCCATACCTAATACACACAACTTACAAACCACAATAGCCAAAAGATCTCTAAATATACTGATTTAAAAGACGAAATCAGTCCCGATAGTACTGTCAACAACTGGTGTTATTCCAAAGCAGCTACACCAGTCTATAAAACACTCAACATTCCGCCATTTACCTATATCACTTTACAAAAGGCTGTCATATTAAATACATGCAGAATAGTTCGTAAATTTCTTCAGACAGATAAAGACACACCCATAGCTATCACACAACCATCCTTATCCTTCAGTATACAAACACAAGGACCGACACCAATAGAACACCAATCATATACACATTCACCACGGAGCTAAACCCAGAACCTGTCCGGTCAGTACTTGGCTTAGGCCCGTGTTACCCTGGTATACCGACCGACATGGTCGAGATATAGAAATGTATAAGTAATAATAATAAGACTTATATACTTCATTGCACATAAAATATTATGAGAAGAAACAAGATCGAACATAGTTATGATGGTACAGTAAGGCGGCCTTATCGCTTAAAGCAATTGCTTCCAGGCAACCTTTAGGTAGAGGACGGAGATGTTAAAGATAAAATGAAAATGGGTAAGGTGCAACAATGAATAAAATAACTTAAAAAGAAAAAGGAACTTATAATACATTATATAAATGAATGACGGAATAAATAAATATAAAGGAAAGGAGAAACAAAAGAGATACGATTAGATTTGCAGGAAATATGCTTTAAGATCACGCTTAAATATTTCCCGGGACTTAGCACGTCTTATAGATTCAGGTAAGGACTTCCAAAGACGAATACTTAAAAATGGCTGAGGACATGGAAGTTAGACCGAGTTTTGAATCGGTATGATCGGGCTATACCCACCTTCTCATAAGGCAACTCCGGACAACGTGCCGGGACAAGGCTGGGTCACTTGGCGGCATGACTTTGCTAGGAGGGTGATGACTAGTCATCACCATAGCTTCCCACCGGTAAAGATACTGCTCGTTTAGCCCTGTTCAGGGACCTTATGTAGGGAATCGGGATAAATTCCTACGGACGCGAGCATTCTCTCACTCATTGTGAGTGCGATCCTATCCTTTTTTATATTTAAATATATATGACTGCCTCGTTAGAACCTGTTGGAACTCTGTACTCTCTGCCTACCCCGCAAGGGATCTGGCGTGAGGTTATAGATAGATAGATAGATAGATGACTGCCTCGTTGGTTTAAAAAGCGCATCGCTTTGTTTTCATAAGGTCCTGGATTCTAATCTAGGTCGGACTGTAGTATTTCTAACGAAAACTTCCCAGCATGAGTTCGGAGTCTGGAATCGTGCCCGGTATATAGCAATAGGCTTGCTCCCTATTACATGGGACCTAATATCGTCGGCAAAAAGTGATTGTACGCAGTACACCTCTGCCACCCCCGCTTGGGGAATATAGGTGTGATGGTATAATAATTAAATTATCGACTTCTGCACCCGGTTATAACTATCTTGTTTACTCAATATATCATCATCAGATTTTATTCGCCGATATGTATGTTAATGAAACAATATAAAGTCCTTTAAGTGGCCTATTTCTATTTATCTCCCTAACATTTGGGCCACAAAACCGTGGTCTCGTTGCACCATTTATTCTTTTCTTATGTTATTTAATGACCTCAAACCATGGATATATCTATGCCTCAAACGTAAACAGCGTATTTTGACAATGTAAATTATAATAATTGGTTTTTTGCCTCTATTAAATAAAAGACTCAGCGTTTATTCGCTATCAGTGTCAATTTCAGAGCGCTAAAGACAATGAAATTTCAGTATACACATCGACATATCGCCTACGATGTCGTTATTTAATAAGGAGCAAGCTTGAGACGCAATTCGATATTCCGGTTTGCTGTTGAGATTATTATTAGAAAAAAAATAACACTTTGTCCAACTTAGTCGAAGTCAAAAAGTTTTTATTGCATAGGTCAACAAGAGCGCTTACGAGCATCTAAAATTATAGCATTTTTTTGGTCCGATCCGGTGGTAACTACCACCGGCGGTAGGCGGCCTTATACTGAAAAGATCCGGTGAGAAACTCTACGGGCTAGTCTTTTAACATAATTGTTATATTGGACAGGACTTTCTGTTTATCATGATTTTTTTTGCAAAATTGTTTTTAACAACTATGTACTCGTATTTTATAAAAATTCTATCAGCTTTATCGTAATTATGTTTCGAAATTTAATAATATCCTTTACTCAACACTCAAGTTTTAATAGCTTTTTTGAACTTATTAATAGGCAAATTTCAGATATCTATGGGTACTTGGATGAATCTTTTTTTAGTCGTAACCCTGTTTGATTCGGATATCAAAGCTAATATATAGGAATATGGTGTATTATTTTCTTGTAGGTTTGTGTATGATATGAATTTGTATATCTTAAAACAGGTATGTGTATAATATACTGTGTTTTCATGAAATAAATAAATTATAAATAAAAACTTTATTTGTTATCAAAGCGCATTATTGGCCCATGCAAGAGTTACTAATTCTATAGAGATGAATAGAATGTACAATAACATCACCCTCCGTGTACTTAGTATTCAAAACCAAGACGCCGAAATGAGGGTGTACCCCACTTAAAGAAATATAGGCATTATACAGTCTTAACTATTTTTTATGTATTTATTTTATGTTTGTTCTCCGCAGACCCCCCCGGAGCCCCCTATATTGAGGGTTACGCAGAAGGCGAGACGGTACGTCGGGGCCAGAGCTTGGAGCTGGTCTGCAGAAGTCGTGGGGGGAACCCACCGGCCCAGCTGATCTGGTACAAGAATGGGGAACAAATTCGGATGGCTTACAGGTAAGATCTGATTTTGAAATGAACTTGTTTAATAGACTTCAAACAATATTGAATATTCTATACAAATCTCAGATCATCAGGAAAACACGAAAAGCTCTATTATTAAAAAATAATTTGTAGAAGAGAGAATAATTTTAATTATAAAAAAATTAAATACAAGCTTTTATATAAAAAACACTACGGAGATATTATGCTTACTTGAGAAGTTCCAATGACCTCCTTCCATCCATCATCAGACTCTGGACGCCATCTAAGTTCCTAGTACTTTTCAAAACAAATCATCGAGCCCAAACACAACAAAGATATGTTGAGTAATTCCGTTGGCCACCTTCCGGCTCTTTCATCAGACCCTGGACACTATCTGGGTATAAAGTACTTGCCAATATCAATCCAAAAAGCCTTAACACGAGGGAGTTATGTTGTGTTGTTCACAAATTCCTATGGTCACCTTCGGACTTCATTATCAGACCAGTTCCATGGTACCAAATTATTATATTTTTTTTTAATTTTTTTTTTAAAAACGTAGCCCCCACCCTAGGATTTATTCCTGTGTCGTGGGTGCGTTTACAAACATGAAAATTCACAAACAAATACCCAGACCGGAACAAATAATTGTGAATCACACAAAGATTTGTCCCGTGCGGGAATCGAACCCGCGACTATTCGACACAGTGGGCGGAGCAGCTCAAGCTCTTAACCACTGCGCTAAATTGTCACCAAACTTACATATACAAGGTGTAACATAATAAATGCAAGACCTGAAAGTATTTAGTTCTAAATCGGAGACTAAATTCATTCCAACTATATTTAATATTTATTATTTATTTTTTCAAAATTTGCAAACTGCTACTCCTTCTAAAACTAAATTTATTACAACCCGATATTTTGCGAACGCGTCCAATCATAGTAATCCGCTAATTGTAGCCGCCGCCGACTACGAACCCAACTCCCCTCCTATCAACCGCTACCGCCGTCCTCGGCATGTTCTCACCGACCCTCCCGATCCCCTTACATCCCTTCTTTCGGATAAAGATACCGCACACAGGATCAGACACCGACCTCGCCGGCGCGCTCGAAGAATCCCTTGCCCGCCGGCTGGTGCAGAGCACCACGGCGAGACACCTAGTATACGCCCTCCCCCATAGCGACTGCCCAAGCCGGGGCTGTTCCTCCTTGAGGCGCTCTTGACCTAGTTGCCCCTTGCCCTTCTAGCTCGAGCGTAGTCGTTGCACGCTCGCCCTCTTGTCCGGTGAAGCTGTAAAGGCCCCGCGGCCAACAGCGTAAATCATTCACACACACACACACACAAAAAAACTAAATTTATTATTGATTCAAAGCAATATGAAGATTTCAAATGCATTTCTAAAACGTATTTCTCAATACGCACACATACACGTACAAGTTTCATTGTCAATTGGGGTATAAAATAGCTTAAAAAAGAGGTAAAACACTTTTAATTTGGAAATTTGGTTTTGGTATCGAATTCACCTCGTATATGCTAAATTTCAGCTCAATTGGGATGCCCATATGTGTTTGAAAAATGGATCAAGAAATTTGAACCGGTTATATTTAAAGTAATTCACCACATATCGACTTTGGAGCGAAATTTTGGACATACTACATTTTTTTTTATTTGCTTATAAACTTAAGAATGTTTTATTTAGTGTTTCTTTTCAAAGCTATACAAATATTTTTACTGAAAATAAAACTTTTCTTCGGAACAAGCCTGAAGGAGTACTTATTTTTAGTATTATTTTCAGCAAAGTAACGACAGTATCATAAATATTTATGCGGGGCTGCTGTAAAATTCAGTAGCACGGCCGGGCATCGAACCCAGTTCCATTCGCTCTGAAAATCAATAGCGGTTGACATTTTTCGGTGATTCCCATATAGGAATAGCGAAATTAAATGAAAAAGGATGTGCCGAGTTTGTCGCCGCTTGTTAGATTAGACAGGGAGATGAAAAAAAAAAAAGTAAAATTAACTACTCGTTTTCTTCATAATAAAATGCGCTCGTAGCGCTGTGACTGCGGTGTTCGTACCGATTACCAAGGTGAAGCAGCGTTCAACTCGGTCGGCCTGAGATGGGTGACCGTTTGTAGCATTTTTTTATTCGAACGTCGCCGTGCTTCGGGCTGCACGTTAAGCTGTTGGTCCCGGCTACCACTTAATGTGGTACTCGGAAGCCTTAAAGGCGGCTTGATAAGTTCCAACAGCAGGTGGCCACAAACCTACCTCCACCAATTCGCACTGGGTCCGTGTGGTTTGAGTTGACCTAATCTCTCTCACCTCGATTTGTGAGAGAAGGCTTTTGCCCAGCAGTGGACAGTATAGGCTGATATTATTATTATATAAAGAGGAAAGATTTGTATGTTTGTGATCGATAAACTCTAAAACTATTGAACAAATTCTAATAATTCTTTAACCATTAGGAATCTTCAATATTCAGAAGTACTAAAGACTATTTATCTACACTTCTACACTAATATTATAAAGGGGAAAGCTTTGTAGTTTTGTATGTTTGTAACGAATAAACTAAAAACAAATGGACCGATTTTAAAAATTCTTTCACCATTAGGAAGCTACCTTATCCACAAGTAACAGAGGCTATATAACATAGGCCCGGTAGGTGGCGCTGTTGTCGACCGGGCACGAAGTTGCGGGAAACTGCTAGTTTAATATGAACTCGATACGTGGCGCTGATGTGGACCGGAGTCGAATCCGCGGAAAACTGCTATTAAATATATTCAGAGTTTGGGGATATGGGATTTAATTCTTTATACTGGTGAAGCTGCTCGCGTCTGTAGGATGTACTCTCGATTCCCTACACGTGGTCCCTAGGCAGTGCTGAACGAGCAGGACCTCCACCGGTGGTAGGCTACGGCCGGGGCTGGTCACCACCCTCCCGGCAAAGTCATGCCGCCAAGCGACCCAGTCGTGTTCCGGCTTGTTGCGTGGAGTTGCCTTTCGAGGAGGTGGGTCAAGCCTGATCATACTGATTGGGAACTCGGTTTGACTTTTGTCTTTTCAGTCTGATGAGTGAAAAGGCTATTTTAAATAGACCGAGTCATATATGAAGGACACGTCAAGAGTCTCCGTTACCGGCGTGTGTGAGACGAACTATGAGAGTGGAGGAAGCCAGAGAGGTACGTAAGGAAAGAACCTGTTGCAACTCTGTACTCTCTGCCTCCCCCCACAAGGGATCTGGCGTGATGATATCGATAGACCAATCTACATTTTCAGCTCAACATCACATAGGTGAGATGGGGGCCTATTGCTGATCAGGATAAAAAAAAACCTTTCCTAAAACTTCAACACTAAAACCCAATCAATATTATCTTAAAAACAGCTGAATAAGAACTTTTTACTTTATTATTAGACTACACAATGCTGAAGCGAAGTCAGCTTTAAGGCAGAAATGGGTGAGAGAGGTGTACAATGTAGACCCATATTTCGCCAGAGATGTTGGCAAGCCTCAGGACTTGTAGGTTCCGGAATGTTTGTGACAATTATTCAATAGAAAAACTACAACAGCACTTTATTCGACCCTGGACTTTGTGATTAGAAATGATCTCGCCCCCTATTACATGGGACCTAACATCTATCTATCTATCTATCTATAACCTCACGCCAGATCCCTTGCGGGGTAGGCAGAGAGTACAGAGTTCCAACAGGTTCTTTCCTTACATACCTCTCTGGCTTCCTCGACTCTCATAGTTCGTCTCATACACGCTCGCCGGTTACGGAGACTCTTGACTTTTCCATCAGATAAGACTCGGTTTATTTGGTCGTGGTAAGATAGTCTAGGTCTTCCCCGGTACCTGCATCCTTCCACTTTCACATTGTATATCTGTTTTGTCATTCTTTCCTCTGGCATTCTTTCTATATGCCCGAACCAACGGAGCATGCCCTTTCTCATCTTTACACCGATACTATCTTTCATACCTACTCGCTGTCTTACTATGCTGTTGCTAATGCGGTCGGTCAGCTTCACTCCGCACATCTTCCGCAGAGCTCGCATTTCTACCGCATTTATCCTACTTTCATTCTCCTTCTTACATACCCAGCTCTCGCTACCATATAACAGCGTTGGGACAAGAACTCCGTTATGTATGGCCAGCTGCGCCTTATGGCTTAAGTGCCGGCTCCCGAGTAGCTTTCCCATCGCACCATTCACTCTGTTCCCTGCACTCACTCTTCTCTCTATGTCAGCGGTGTATTTCCCATCCTTACTGAAGGCGCATCCAAGATATACAAACTCATTCACTTGCTCCAGCACATCGTTACCAACCACAATCCTTACATTCGTTCTGGTTTCTTCCCTTTCAAAAACCATAATCTTGGTTTTCATCACATTCAAGTGTAAGCCATTGATCATGCAGTCGTCTTTCATAACTGTGACTAGTGTTTGCAGATCAGTGGCTGTTGGCGCTATTAAAACCGCGTCATCTGCATAAAGTAGATGGTTTACCACTAAGTCACCCATTTGTACACCTTCATTCATCGCTTTCAGTCTTTGAAGACTTTTGTCCAGATATATTATAAACAGTCTAGCGGACAACACGCAACCCTGCTTGACGCCGATTTTAACGTCAAACCAGGGTGACCTGTTACCACCCACCCGTACGCATGCCTTGCAGTCCACATAAGTGGACTGGACGGCTCGCAACAGAGTGCCATCTATACCATACTCTGGCAAAATGTCCCAAAGTCTCTTTCGCACAACTCTGTCAAATGCCTTCTCCAGATCTACAAAACCGCAGAAAACCTTCCGGCCCACTGCCAGATGCTTCTCTACGATGTTGCGGAGTGAGAAGACTTGATCCGAACATCCTCTTCCAGACCTGAAACCCCCTTGTGCCTCGCACAACATTCCATCGGACTTCACGCGCATTCTCCGTTCAATAATTTTACCGTACACCTTGGCTGCCAAGCTGATCAAACTGATGGCTCTGTAATTGGCGCAGTCATATTGTGAACCCTTGCCTTTATACAAGGGTACTATGACTGCGCGGCGCCAATCTGTAGGGACTCTACCGGTCCTCCAGCAAAGGTTTGCAAGGGCCCGGAAAGCGTCCCGGACGCAAGTTCCACCATATTTGATCATCTCGGCAGATATCATGTCTACTCCCGCAGCTTTACCGTTTTTCATACTTCCTATCGCCCATTCAACTTCTTCCATAGTGATGTCCTCCGTTGATTCTGGTGCCGCAATCTCGCCTTTAGGCACGTCTGCGGCATCAGCATCCGGGTCATCTCCATACATTTCTCCAAAATATTCACTCCACCGGTTTAGCACAGCTTGTGTGTCTGCAAGAATGTCACCATTTTTAGATTTTATCCTTTCCATTCTGGAGCCTGACGAATCACCTCGAGCCTTTCTCACCTTGCTCCAAAAGAGTTTGGTGTTGTTCTCGAAGTTCTTCGCCAGCCTCTCCTCCTCAATCATACTGGCTCTTTCACGCTTTTCTTTCACTAAAGTTTTAGTGGCATTCTTGCATTGCCGGTATATTTCTTTCCTCATCTCTGTCATACTGGCATTCAGGTTCAAAGAAGATACATAGTCCTGCCACGCTTTCTTCTTACTTTCTACGGAGCTTTGCAACTCCGCATCCCACCATGCATCACCTTTTGCTGTAATATGCTTCTTTGAGCAACCACATACTTCTTTCGCGGATTCCACCAAACTCTCTTTCAGGCTATTCCAGCATTCATCTACATTTGAGTCCGAAGAGCCTGCTGTCAAAAGCTTGTCCCGGACTCTGTCTTCATACATTCTCCTCACACTCTCATCTTGCAACTTTTCAACCTTTAATCTTTCAAGGTCTCCGAAGGGGATACGCTCTCGCCAGTGCCTCCACTTCCTGAACAGACCACTAAACCGCGCAACTACGAGATAGTGGTCTGATTCCAGAGTGGGGCCTCTATACGCACGCGTATCTTGTAGTTTGCTTCGGAGACGGTTATCAACCAGGATCAGATCTATCATGCTTTTTTGTTCATTCCTTCTCCACGTATACATATGTATGTCCTTATGCTGGAATATCGTATTAGACACAAGGAGACCCCTTTCCAAACAAACATCTACAATGAGCTTACCTGCATCGTTCACTCTCTTATCACCATAAGGACCCAGAGCAGCGTCGCAAGTTTGCAGCCTGGTTCCTACCCATCCGTTCAGATTGCCACACAGAATCACCTTTTCGTTAGCCTCAGCCAAATCCAGAACTTCCCTGACATTATCCCAAAACTTCTCAAGGTCCTGGGGTGTCGACGAGCTTACGGGAGCATACGCTGCGACCAAAAATACTCTAGTGACACCCAGTTTTAAACGGACCCAGAGAAGTCTCGCATCGCACAGGCCATAATCTCTCACTCCAGAGGCCAGGCGACGGGACAGCAAGATACCCACCCCCATGCTGGCACGACTGCTCTGCGGTACACCAGACCACAGAGCCATCGTTCCATCAGGCAGATCACAGGTTTCACTGCCCCTCCGCTTAGTCTCTGTTACACACAGAGCATCCAGGCGTCTCTCTTTCATTACATCAATCACCTCATGCATCTTATCTTCCATACCACCTCTTACATTCCAAGTGCCTATTCGGCACTCTGCCCCCCACGACTCGCCAGTTCGGGCCCGGCGTGATGGGTGGCGGCCCCCATCGCCGCTTCCACCTATATTCGTACCGACGGGGGCGGGCCGGTACGCGTCGCCTCGGGGGGACGCCCTAGCCCGCACTGCGGTACGTCTTCGGTCCAAGATTGCAGCCATAATGACTGGCAGGGGTCGCGACGAGCACGCTCTTGGACAGACCCCCATCGGGGGGACCTAACATCGTCGGTGATAAGTGGGCGTACTCAGTACACCTCTGCCACTCCCGCTTCGGGATATATGTGTGACGGTGTTTCGATCATACCTGACTACCCCTTGCATAACCGTCGTGATACCTTTACGTTAACCACGGCTGGGTTTAATGGTTAAGGGCTTAAGCTGCTCCGCCCCCAGATGAAGTAATCGTGGGTTCGATCCTGCACAGAACAAATCTTTATGTGACTCACAAATGTGTGTGTGTGAGTGTGTGAGTGATGTACGCTGTTGACCGCGAGGCCTTTACAGCTTCACCGGACTTAAGGGCGAGCGTGCAAGCACTACGCTCGAGCCAGAAGGGCAAGTACGTCGCCCCTCGAGTATCGTAGTCGGCGACGGCTACGATTAATGGATTTGCATGGGAATGATGCGTTCGCGAAATGTCGTGTTGTCGCCTTTTTAATATAGGCACGAATAGGTTCGAGACCTAGATCTGAGTGGAGATCGACATTCCGTACGAACCAGGGGGCTCCTACGGCTTTACGGAGGAAGCGGTTTTGAACCGCTTGGAGGTTATCGATGTGAGAGGGGGCCGAATGCCCGAACACAACACATGCATAAGTCATGATGGGTAACTCACAAATATATCGGCTTGGGTATTTGTATTTGTGAATTTCTATCTATCTATCTACATCATCACGCCAGATCCCTTACGGGGTAGGCAGAGACTACAGACTATTTGTGAATTTCATGTTGTAAACGCACCTTCTGCACAGGAATAATTATAGTGTCCGACCGAAGCTTCAGATTGGCCACTTTCGGCCAAAAATACCACCTTCTATAATTTTATTTAGGAAAAAGAAAGTAATGACTTCCCTATAACTTCAACACTAGAAACCAATCAATATCATCTTAAAAACAGCTGAATAAGACCTTTTTAACAACTCCCAATATGGACTACACAATGCTGGAGCGAAGTCAGCTTTTTGCTATAAAAAACATCCCCCTCCCCCATATCAGGGGATCGTATTAAGCTGGCAATAGATAGGGCGTATGTCTCCATGATTTATGTAAGCTTGGTGATAATGGTGGGCGGTTATCGATAAATTTTTGTCGATATCGATAATTTAAAAAAATAAACGAAGATTTGCTTGTATTTTTTTTGCATAGTGATTATTGCACCTAACAAAAGCAGTTAGACATTTTAACATGTTACATTATTGTATTTTTAATCATACAAAAATCCCGAACGGAAAGTATTAAGCAGACGATGCACAATGTAATATTATCAAAATAATAAATATAAGTATCCCTTGAATTAGCATAGTTTCCACAGTTCGGGGTCCTTGGACTTTTCTCAATTATGGAAAAAGAAAAGGGACTGTGGAAATGAGGTTTTATGGACATCTGTCATTCTGGCTTACTTTCCTTTCTTTCTTCCAATTAATTTAAGCAGCTAACTTACATAACATTCATTTCTTGCAAGAGGCCTGTAAGTCTCGAACCCATGTCCCCACAAAAGCATTCTTAAGGCCGAGATAGGATAAGATACAGATTATTAGTAACCTTGTTGAGTTTTTGCCGTATTGTTGTATATCTTCAATAAATTATGCGAGGTAATCAAGTTATATAATATATTTCATGGCAATATTAATTTTAATATCATGTTATGAATAGGCGTAGTTCGACCCAAAGAAAGTGATACTAAATCAAGCATTAGATAAAAACCAATCCAATGTCCCAGTCATAAAACAAACTAAAGAAAACCCAAATCGATAATAAATTAACCACAAATTTGAATAGATACAAGATCAAAAATGGTAGACTTACGGAGCCATCTGAAATATCTTGGAAGACGAAAGATGGTTAAAAGCAATAAACCAATTTTACGATCTATTTCTGCGATATTAGTATGCATTAAGTTCGGGTCATAAAATTCGTTATCTTTAAGTTGGTAGCACTAATTCAAAGTGGTTGCGTGTTAAAGATGGTTTTGAGATTCATAATGAAGAGGGATTTAGGAGACAAAGAGTTTCCATCTTAGAAATGTTAAGAAGGTTCTTAATATGTAAGTCAAATTCACGATTGTATTGTGTTGTTAATACAATACATTCTTTTTTTACTCGCAGTCAAAAAAAGGAAAACGAAATGCTGCATGTTTTTTTAAAACAACAAATATGCCTAAGGTCAATCTAGTAAAAACAAGATTGTGGTTTAGAATATATAAATTAATTTCAGAATTAAAATTTATTTGCTAAGATAGGTACATAAGTCGATAGGTAGCAAAGTATAAAAGTTGTATCTATGATACATTTCCGTATTTTCATTTAAATAATCTTTAGTATTTAATATACATAATATGGGTTTTATGACCTATCATAAAATAAGGATTTAGTCCAAGAGAAATAACCTTATATGCAAAGAAGTTAAGCCGTTCTACATACAAGGTCACATAATAAATCTTTCAATTAAATCTAAACATTTTTCTAATATATTTTTTTTCTACATAAGTATAGTAGTATTTGAAAAAAAACATTGATATTTGCGATAGTAAACTTTCTATTTACTCGCGTCACTTTTCAAATTATATGCCTAGTGTTTCTCCACATAATATTTTATTTTCTTCAAAGTATCGATAAAAAAATATCGATAACTGGGTCGATAAACTCTCTATTTACACGTCACTTTTAAAATTGTATTAAGACGTGCCTACGGGCGACGGAAGCTGATTTATGGCCCTCACTAACTGCACTCACCCCTAGTGATGGGAAACATAATAAGGAAAAAGACATTTTGTATCGATTTTTTATTTAGTTGAGTCTTCATGCTTTATTGTTGATGTTGGTTTTATATATTTTCATCTAAAGACGTTGGTAGAGTTGTTAATATTAGGAAGAGGTACTTTTGATCCCTATGTGATATGCGTTACCGTTCTTTTGATATATCATTTTGTAAATCGTATTACATTTCGTAGATTTTTTCCGTCACTAGATAACATTTATCCCAAAAACCTAGTCCAACCTAACCAGACTAGGGTTTGAACCTCGGACATTGTGATAACGAAGCGAGAGTATAACCACTAGGATATCACTGTTTATAGAATCGGGCATGAGGAGATTCGTAGAAAAACAAAGGTCACCGACATAGCACTTAGGATTAGCTAGTTGAAGTGGCAATGGGAGGGTCACATAGCTCGAAGATTGGACGGACGTTGGGGCAGAAGGATTCTAGAGTGGAGACCACGTATTAGCAAGCGCAGCGTAGGACGACCGCCTGCCAGATGGACCGACGATCTTGTGAAAATCGCAGGAAGTCGTTGGATGCAGGTGGCATCGGACCGGTTACGCTGGAAAGCGATTGGGGAGGCCTATGTTTAGCAGTGGACAAGTGTAGGCTGAGATGATGATGATGATATTATCATCATTTTCCTTACAATTTCTTAATAAATTTGGTCATTGTAATTTCTTCTCATGTTATAGTAGGGTGGAAATAATCCACTTTACCACGTTTTTTTTACCAAATTCTAACTCCTTAACAGTTTTTCTCATATAATACATTTTTTCTTTTTTATAAAAACGTAGCCCCACACTAGGATATATTTCTGTGTCGTGGGTGCGTTTACAAACATGAAAATTCACATACACAAATACCCACACCGGAACAAATAATTGTGGATAACACAAAGATTTATCCCGTGCAGGAATCAAACCCGCGTCTATTAGAAACAGTGCGTTAAATCGTCCGTCCGTAAATATTACTGGTTAGGGACACTTTTAACAATATTTTGTTAAAAGTGACAAAGTTTTAGCTGTCTTCAAAATATCTAGTGCTTCACTACTGACCTTGGTTACGTCGTAATCTGTATGAGGAATGTTTGCCAACTATAATTGGTTTGGTATTTGAATGAAATGGTTCTAATGGCATGGAAGATTACAAGTGCCTAAATAAACATTCGTTATCTAAACTGTAATTGAATATTCTGGGATACAGTTCCATATTAGCTATTACACTGTTCTTATAAAATTTATTGGCAAAGATAATATCGTAGATATAAATAACTTGGCTATTGGGGCAGAAAAGTTCTCGAGTGGCGACCTCGTACCGGAAGACGAGGAGTGGGTAGACCCCAGTGGGGCGCCCCCCAGACCCCTAGGTGGAGCGATAACCTGGTGAAGATCGCAGGTGGAAGCTGGATGCGTACAGCACAAAGCCGGTCGTTGTGGCGATCTTTTGGGGAGCCTTTGTCCTGCAGTGGACGTCTTTCGGCTGATGATGCTGAAATAACTTGGGATATGAAACTTCATGAGAATTTCGTCTTTTTTATTGAGATTGTTGCATACCACCATGTTTATTAAATTAACTATTCTATTGCTGGGCAAAGGCCTTCTCACACTTATCGAGCTGAAGGAGAATAGGTCATACCTCCACCACGCGGACCCAGTGTGGAATAGTTAAGCAGCAATCGACTCGATTGCCCTTAGATCCACTCTTTCATTTCGGAGCATCTTCATCCTGAGACTGTTAGTCCCGATTACAGCTCATGTGATAGTCGTTAAGTCGAATTGGAAGCCTTACAGGCGGCTTGATAAGTCCCAAGCAGATGGCCACAAACCTTTCTGTATCAAAACGTACTGAGACCGCGTGCTGGTTTATGATTTAATTCTCTCTTACCTCGTTTTGTGAGAGAAGGCCTTTGCACATCAGTATCACTACTTCATGTCGTGATGTTAAGCCAAGTTGGTACCCTTAAGGCGCCTTGATAGGTTTCAACAGCGGGTGGTCACAGACCTACTTGTATCAAACCGTACTGGGGCCGCGTGGTGAAGTATGGCCTATTCTCTCTTTCTCTCTCTCTCACCTTGATTTGTAAGAAAGCATCTTTGCCCAACAGTATGATTCCTTCATATGGTAATTGTTAAGCCAAGTTGCATGTTCACACACTAATAAAGCAAAGAGTAAAGAGCTGTGAGAACTTTATAAAGTGACCCACTTTATAAAGCTCTTACAGCTCTTTAGTCTTTGCTTTATTGGAGTGTGAACATCCAACTTGGCTTAACAATTACCATAGGACCAGGACCCATTAACCCTGGAGCCAATAAAAGCAAGGCGCAACCTTTGGAGGAAAGGAGTATCGCTACCAAATCTTTGTTCCACCTACTAATACTCCCGCACCTGGATATAAATTACCATGGCCAGTCTGGAAGGTTTTAAATATACTTCGGACCCAGGTTGGCCGAAGCAAGGAGAACATGATCAGGTGGGGAGGATTCACAGACAGTACTAATCTCGGGTATTACCTTACAGCATGCTCTGCGTGCCCTAACATCTGCACGCAGCAAGATTTGATGTTTGCTACTGACAATGCAATCGGTGTGCCCACCTTCTAGGCCACATCCACATAATTATAATCATGTTTGCCGTCGAAACGCTAAGAAGAAGCTAAGTTGGAAGCCTTATGGGTGGTTTGATTTGTTCTTATAGCAGGCAGCGACAAACCTTTCTGTATCAAAACGTACTTGGTCCGCGCGGAGAAGTATGACCTTATCCTCTCTCACCTCGATTAGTAAGAGAAGGCATATACCCAACAGTGAAGTGAGGGAGGAGAATAAGCTGATGTACTAAAAAGAAGCTTTCCTTAGCTTATTTTTTTATTATTTTAAGTATAGTTTCAAACTGTGTTAACGATGTTATGTCTCTCTTTACACTGTTTAGGGTTATTTCCCAGAACTAAATTTAGTTAGAACGTTCTCTTATAATTTTTTTTGGTTGTAATCTGTTAAAGAAATAAATAAGCAGTCAATTTAATAATAAGAGAGAATAAGTTGAGTTCATCTTCCACTAGCGGTTTCCCGCGAATTTGTACCCGGTCGACAGCAGCGCCACCTACCGGGTCTATGTTTTATAGCCTATGTTACTTCTGGATAATGTAGCTTTATTGGTGAAATCGTTCCAGTAGTTTTTGAGTTTATGCGTTACAAACATACAAGAATACAAATGGTTCCTCTTCATTATATTAGTGTGGATATACTAACTTTAAAAAGTCCTAAAAACACACAGAGGGTGCTATTAAAAATTATCGAGACATCTCGCATTAAGGTTGATAAGTATTCTTTTTCAAGTTAAGTCGTTAAAAATAGTTTAGGCCTTAGGTAATCTACACTAATATAATAATAATTATTGTCACAATATTTATTATTATATTAGTGTAGATTATAATCTAGTTTACTCCTAAGTGAATTACTTAGTTAATATCTCAAGGCGATAGTTCCCCAAGTAACGCTATCTTTGTAAGATGCTTGCTTATCAAGTTCCTAGGTAATACTGTATTTTTGAAATCGTGTCTTCGCTTTATATATTTAGCTACATTAAATTGTTATACTAACAATATTAAATAAATGGATGGTACAGCACAACGCTTCTGCCTACGCCTTTTGTCTGAAGTTAGATTGTATTCATGTTACCAACTGTATGTTAGGCAAAGCGCACTAAATTCCAACAAGTTATTTCCTTATAGACCTCTTTAGCTTCCTGTCTTATATTTCGACATAATAAACGTATCTACCTTAATATGTTAATTTGTTCCACGAACAGGTTTCCCTTTTAAACGATTGTTAAACTCAAAACGGGCTTTTGAAAGTTTCAAAGTGAGAAATGGTGTTTATTTAAACTTAATTGAAGACACTTCTGGATTTATTTAGAATTTTTCGCTAAGTTTTTCACACAGGGATATAGAAGTTAAATATTTAGTCAATGAGTAAATTAGCATTTTGTAAGTTGAGGTGATTTTATTTGAATGATAATAATCGGAAAAACCACTTTATCCAGTATTTTTTTTGTGTTAAAAAATAAACTCCCTCACGCCTATATTCCCCAAGCGGGCATGGCAGAGGTGTACACTTTACATTCACGTTTCGCCGACGATGTTAGGTTCCCTGTAAGAGGAGGCGAGCCTATTGTCATTATACCGGTCACAATGCCAGACTCCGTACTGATACTAAAAATCTTTCTATCAAAAATTACATTTTGACCGACCTACAATTCGAACTCAGGAGCTTGCTATCGCTATGCGCATCACCACTAGACCAATGGGGTCAGACCAACGAGGCACGCAAAATAAAACTAGAAAAGTTAAAATCGCTCCATTTTAATCAATCTTTGCAAGGGATCTGGCGTGATGGCATAGCGTAGCATCAATCAATTAATTTAGCATGCTGATACATGCCACTCCCGTTTACATGGTCTGTTTTAAATTATTTTGATGGTATGTAAATCTTTACTAAAAAATTTAATAGGCACTTTGGTATTTTCAGTCAAAGTAACTTTAATCTACTTATGGATCAGACACTTCAAATTTTAGAGAAAAATAATTTATTCCAATCAAACTTTAAACCGACCGGCCAGATGGACCGACGATCTTGTGAAAATCGCAGGAAGTCGTTGGATGCAGGTGGCATCGGACCGGTTACGCTGGAAAGCGATTGGGGAGGCCTATGTTCAGCAGTGGACAAGTATAGGCTGAGATGATGATGATGATGAAACTTTAAAATTTTTAACAGCATTTTCATTTTTATTTTTCATTTCGGAAATATCGTCGCCTTCATATAACACTTCTTATAGATTGCAATCACAACTAAAACATCTTAAAGTGTTTACAAAGTTTGATTAGAATAGAGTAAATAGTTCTGATTCTAAATATGTGATATTTTTTTTCTTTAAAAAATGGAGCCTCACACTAGGATTTATTCCTGTGTCGTGGGTGCGTTTACAAACATGAAAATTCACATACACAAATACCCAGACTGGAACAAATAATTGTGGAACACACAAAGGTTTCTCCCGTGCGGGAATCGACTTAAGCTCTGAACCATTGCGCTAAATCGTCCGCCGTCCATATATACATATATATTTACCCCATCAATTATACAGGGTTACTTTTAGGTTCTCAAGTGGCGACCTCGTAGCGGAAGACGTGGATCAGGCAGGCCCTAAAGCGTGATTCGATTACCTGGTGAAGCCCGCGGGATAAAGCTGTGTGTGTGTGTGTGTGAATGTTCTACGCTGACGGCCGCGGGGCCTTTAAAGTTGTATAGGATAAGAGGGCGAGCGTGCAACCTCCACGCTCGAGCCAGAAGGGCACGGCGGCAACTAGCTCAAGGGCGCTTCAAGGAGGAACGGCCTCGGCTTAGGCAGTCGCTATGGGGGAGAGCGTATACTAGGTGTATGGCGTAGGGCGTAAACTTTTGACGTATAATGGACTTCTTTCTACTGATGATGACTTATTAAACACACATAACCTCGCAGGCCTAACATCATAAAGAACTGATGTTCTGAGATTTTTTGATTTTAGCAAATATCGATACAGCTTTTCCATGTTTCGTTGATTGACGATATTTTTTTATGTATTATACGCCAGATCCACTGCGGGGTAGGCAGAGAGTACAAAGTTTCAACAGGTTCTTTCCTTACAGCCCTCTTTGGCTTCCTCCGCTCTCATAGTTCATCTCATACACGCTCGCCGGTGCCGAAGACTTTTGACTTGCCCTTCCGATAAGACACGATCTGTTTGGTCATTGTAAGATAATTTAAGTCTTGCCCGGTACATACAGCCTTCCACTTTCGCATTGTATATCTGATTTGTCATTCTATAAAAAAATTGGTCTTTTTTCGCGAAAGTTGTAGAAAATATGAGAACCAAAGTTGTTTTTTTTATGATGTTAGTTATATAGTCTTGTGAGGTTAATATTGTTACACAAGAAGTACAAATAACCATGTATAATACATATAAATACCTCAATATTGAATCCTAAAACCCGCAAACAATTTAAGTTTATATCATTCCCAATGCTTACAAAACGTTTCAAATATTAAAATCGAACAAAACAAGCATATAAAATACTTCTAACATATTCAATGCTTTCAGCTTCTAAGGACGGATCAGGCACCCCTATTCGCTATAGCCAATTAAACACGTAACTTCGTGAAATTATCGTTGAACTCCGGGATCTCCGTTAGGAATGCACCGGTGCCCCTCTCTATCGTACCTTACTCGTATCACTTAAAGTTTTATTTGCAATAAAGCGGAAGCCTGTTATTTTTTTAGTACCGTCCACTTTTGCCTGCCTTATGGTGGTGCCATTTTTTGTGCGGCGAGTATCTACCTATATTTCATAAATGGGGTGACGGTGTTTATACGTCACGCCTATATTCCCCAATCGGGGGTGGCAGAGGTGTACTGAGTACACCCACGTTTCGCCAACGATGTTAGGTCCCATATAATATGGGGTGAGCCTATTGCCATATACCGGGCACAATTCCAAACTCCGGACTCGTACTGGGAAGTTTTCGATAGAAAAACTACACTTGTCTGACCTAGGATTTGAACCCAGGACCTCGTAATCACAGAGCAATGCGCTTTGCCACTAGACCAACGAGGCAGTCATATATTTTTATTTATTTAAAAAAAGTCACAATGTCATCGTAACCCGTCGCGTTTGGTTACACCGAATAAGGATCCAGCACGGTAATAACATTCAATTCCATTCGGCGTCGAGTCGAGCTAACTTAGCGGAAAATGCTTTTTATCGATAATCAATTTCGCAGCACTAGTATCGACAAAAAATCCGATTCGCGCCTAATAATATTTTATTATATTTTGTAACGTTTTTTTTTACCTGACTAGGCTTTTAGCTGTCGGATATTTTTGCAGAGTATTTTTTTTATTGAGACGAAAGTGCTTCGGATTTCGGCAGTAGATGACTTTAGTTGATAAATAGGATGGTTAATGTTATGAATAGTACATTAGTAGCTATTTATAAGAGTAATGTTATTATAAGTGTATGGTAAATAGCACCCCACGATTTTTTACAATAAAAATTACTATTCTTGTGTTGTGTATTTAAACTTTAATTTATTTCCTTATTTTTAAGTCTCAAAACATCAAAAGTAATTAGTACAAAACGATATAGACGTTATATAGGTAATTATTCTGTAAAATTAATCTTTTTTTATCCTGGTGATCCTGGCTAGGATATAGGGCCAGTGTTAAATTGTTGTATAGTCCTGTTGCCCTTCTTGATTCGTGTACCAAATTTTAAGTTAATCGGACGCCTTGATGTTGGTGAAAATAACGATGAAAGGTCACATAGATATATATTTACAGGTCAAGCCAATAAAATCTTGTTAAAAATTATTTTATCATCATCTCAGCCTATACTTGTCCACTGCTGAACATAAGCCTACCCAAACGCTCTCCACCGCATTCGGTCGGATGTTATCTGCATCTAACGACTTTCTGCGATCCTCACAAGATCGTCGGTCCATCTGGCAGGCGGCCGTTCCACGCTGCACTTGCCAAAAGTGGTCTCCACTCTAGAGTCTTTCTGCCCCAACGCCCGCCCGATCTTCGCACTATGTGGCCCGCCCATTGCCACCTCAACCTACTAATCCTATAGGCTATGTCGGTGATCTTGGTTCTTCTACGAATCTCCTCATTTCTGATTCGGTCACGTATAGAAACGCCGAGCATATCTCTTTCCATAGCTCGTTGAGCAATTCTGAGCTTTTTCATGAGACCTATTGTAAGAGACTACAAAAATTATTTGACAGCTTAAAAATGCGTTGGCTGATAGAATAATATTGTATATGCCTTTACGTTCTTTTAGCCACTTATTTCTATTTATCTATATCACCACGCCAGCTCCCTTGCGGGGTAGGCAAAGAGTACAGAGTTCCAACAGGTTCTTTCCTTACATACCTCTCTGGCTTCCTCCACTCTCATAGTTCGTCTTATACACACTCGCCGGGTACGGAGACTCTTGACTTGCTCTTCATATAAGGCACGGTCTATTATTTCGAAGAACATTATGATTTTTTTAAACACTAATGCCCACTTGCACTAACCCGGGTTAGCGTTACCTATGGACTGATGGTTAGTTCCACTATTCAACTCAAGAATAGATTAGCTTACTATCAGCAGAAATTTGACAGATACAAAATGTGTCAAAATTCTATCCGTAGTAGGCAAATCTATGCTTGAGTTGAATATCTAAGTCGGCTGTAACTTGAAGTTATAACGTTAAATTGCCTTCAACTTAACGTCATACCTCGAGTTAGTAAAAAGTTAACCCTGGTCCGTGCAAGTGGACCTTAAAGTGAAAATAACCTTCCAGTAATGTGACAGGATATGTGAGGAACCCCTAAATCCTAAGGCTTCAGTGAATTTCCAAGATCCAATAAACATTTATCTAAGTTAGGATAGATTTCCTAAGTGCTCTTTCGTTCCTTTTGAAAGCTGACTTGGGGCTGAAACTATCAATTTCGTTCCTTCAATTCTGCTGATTTAGTTATTTGAGAACTAGTTGTTACCCGCGACTTTGTCCGCGTTGACTTTAGGCAGAAACTTTACGTTTTGCCGGGATAAAAAGTATCTTATGTGTTAATACAGGTAATAAACTATCTGTTCGCCAAATTTCATCTAAATCCGTTTGGCTGTTTTTGCGTAATTGAGTAACAAACATCCAAACATACAAACTTTCTCATTTATAATATTAAGTAGCATAGTATCGGTGTACATATGAGAAAGGGTATGCTCCGTTGGTTCGGGCATATAGAAAGAATGCCAGAAGAAAGAATGACAAAACAGATATACAATGCGAAAGTGGAAGGATGTCGGTACCGGGGAAGACCTAGACTATCTTACCATGACCAAATAGACCGTGTCTTATCTGAAGGGCAAGTCAAGAGTCTCCGTAACCGGCGAGTGTGTATGAGACGAACTATGAGAGTGGAGGAAGCTAGAGAGGTATGTAAGGAAAGAACCTGTTGTAACTCTGTACTCTCTGCCTACCCCGCGAGGGAGCTGGCGTGATGATATAGATAGATAGATAGAAGTAGCATAGTTAGAGTCGTACAGTGCGACTAGGATCTCTTGGCCCGTGGATTGATGACATTGACAAGGTGTTAGTGTGAAATGAGGGCTACCATGGAGTTTTGGCGGGAAGTCGAAGAGTGATGTTGTCAATTTGTTTTAATTTCCAAAACTTGTGTAATTTCGACTAATAATGTATAATGTTGGTGGAATATTAACCATAATGTGTTCTTATACGTGCATAAGTGAAGGTAATTGTAACAAAGTGATTAAACGTGCCTTGCCTCAAAACGGCCGTCGCAATTGGTATAAAGCGGTGGATACTTTACTATCCAGGGTGGGGTACTTCATTAATTTCATTAACATCGTTGTCATCAAGTTCATCAGGGCGTCGAATTTATTTATAAACACGATTACATATCTCACTGGACACTAGCAAAATATATTTAAAATTATTGTGAAGCCATAACTTAAAGAAGAAGAACAAGAACGCTACTATATTTTTTTCTACTTCCAAAAAGATATTTTAACAGATCCGTATGGTTACTAATTAAAAGAACTGGGGTAAATTTCATAGCAAACGGTAACTCTGTGATTGCCGTGATTTTTTTTTTTCAAAAGATCCTTGTGCGTCTGTAACAGAATCACATAATCGATGACCGAATGAAATAACGGCACAGCTAAAAAACGATCATTTGAATTAGAACTTTAATTTAAACAACGTTAAGCTTTATCTTGCACTTGCTCCTTACTCTTTTCTCTTTTTTATTAAAACGTAGCCCCACACTAGGATTTATTCCTGTATCGTGGGTGCGTTTACAAACATGAAAATTCACATACACAAATACCGGGACAAATAATTGTGGATCACACAAAGATTTGTCCCGTGCGGGAATCGAACCCGCGACTATTAGACACAGTGGGCGGAGTGGCTTAAGCTCTTAACCACTGCGTTAAGTCGTCCTTTAGTTGTGTCATTATTGCTTTCGGTCAACGATTTCAAGTTTTCGTTTAATACCTTACTGGTTTAGTAGAGAATAATATACGTAGTGATCATAAGGTCCTGCATTCAAATCCTTAGTCAGGCAACGTGTAATTTTTAAATAAAAAATACCAGTGTCAGTCTGGAGTCTGGTCCTTGTACACGGTATAATGGCAATAAGCTTGCCCCCTATTACTTTTGAAGCTTTACGCTCCCTGATCGAGGCTTATTTTTCTGTGTGAGTGATTGATCTACGCTGTTGGCCTTTAAAGCTTCATCGGACAATCGAGGCTTAGTCGAGTAGAGGCGAATCGAGGCCTCATTCCGTTGCTTGTGTATATGAGATGCGTCATGAAAACTCTCATATCGCGTTATAGACATGTATGAACATATATCAGCGCCATCTATTGACAGTTAGCAACTACTTAGCGGTAGAAGAACAGGTCCCGATGTAATTTGTAACGGCTGAAGGAGACGCATAAAAACCTTGCTCCAATCTATCTCGAATGACGAAATGCATGATTTATGTGGCTCACCTCCCTATAACTTATCAACTGTACTAGCTGTAGTGTATTTTGTAAAGAAATATGAAATAACCAGTCTCGCTGCGCACATCCGTTAGTACGGTTGCGGAATACTAATGTTTGCAGAAAATATCAATAGAGATGGGCTTCGAAGTAAGCGATGTTACTTTAAAAACTGAAGCGGGTTTTTTAGCGCATGCATTGATTTAATGCATTTTTTTGAACTGACGATTTCTGTAGGTATCATTAGTTTTCAACCATTTACAAACTTATTTCAATTTAAAAATACCTTTTTAAACACAAGATTTTATATTAAAAACACGACGAAGATATGTTGCTTAGTTGGGGAGTTCCTATAGCTTCTTTCCGGCTCCATCATCAGAGACTGGATACCATTTGAGTCTCAAGTACTCGTCAAGAAAAGACTCGGGCTAGACATCCAACTAGCCCTAACACGGCAGGGGTATATTGAGTAGTTGGGTTGTTTCATTGGGCACTCTTCGGCTTCTTCATCAGACCCTAAACTCTATCTGGCTGTATAGTAGTTGTCAATCTAAGAAGCCCAAATACGAGAGAGTTACGTTCTATAGTTCACATGTTCTTATGGCCGCCTTTTGACTCTTATCATCAGACCGTTTCCACGGTATTCCACGATTCCATATTATTGCATTGTCATCGTATTTACATAGGTCTGCCAAATTTCAGCTCAATCGGATACCCGAAAGTGCTTGAAAAACGGATCACAAGATTTGAACCAAAAAGACAGACATACGAACAATGAAAGTTAAATAAAAACTTGTAAAATTGATAGATAAATAGAGAGCGCACTTTACTATATACAACATCATGGTACAAGACAAAGAAAAAAAAGATAATGGTAAAAGTGGCAATCTTATTGTTAAAAGCAATGTCTTCCAGACATCGAAGATACATGGAAAGCTGTAGAGAGAAAAATAAGGCAGTTGGTGGTGTAAACTATCATTAATTAATTAACATTATAAGCTCTTCTAAAGATTTTTCCCCTGCGAAAGCAAAGCTTCCTTATCCGACAATATTTATTCTGTTTATTACCGTAAAACCTCTGGTATTTTTTTAATACATCTATTCGGTAGCCGTATTCTGAATATAATAATACAACCTAAAGTCGATTTGTCCTTGTATATACACGCCGTTTTTGTGGCCACATAAATGGTTAATATTACTAGTCTAGCACGAGGGATGCTTATGTAGACATTGATTTGAGAGTTACCTATATTTTTTACTGTTTACCTAAATTATTACGTTGTTATTTCATAACATGGTAAGCAAAAAAATATAATAATAGGGTTGAGCTGGAAATATGTAAAAAATACGAGGTCTTCTGGGGTTTAAACTCCAACTCGCACCTCACACTCATCCGAGATTTACTACTACTACTACTATATCATCACGCCAGATCCCTTACGGGGTAGGCAGAGAGTCCAGAGTTCCAACAGGCCCTTTCCTTACATACCTCTCTGGCTTCCTCTACTCTCATAGTTCGTCTCATACACGCTCGCTCCGAGATTTATATAAATAATTTTTTAACCGACTTCAAAAAAGGAGGAGGTTCTCAATTTGACTGTATGTTCTTTTTGTATGTATTGATTCCTTTTTGTTTGGTAGATCATACTGCAGAGGTGGTGCCATATAAGTTTTATCGAAATTGATTTAGCGCTTTTTGAGAAAATCAATAAAAAACAAAATATATACCCAGGTAATGTTTTGGTTTGTGGTTTCAGCAAACTTTTTTGATGATTTATTTTGCATTGGGTTCAGTATAGCTCGGGGGTAGTCCCATTTTAATTTTATTACCTTGGACCTTGGACTTTAAAGATACACCACGAGACTCCTTGACCGCAAACAGCACGAATGTGAAAAATTAGTTACTATGATCATTATATCAATCCTGTCAATACCTTACTGTGGAACGAAGTAGAATAATATAAAATAGGTATATAAATATATATAATTAATTCACTTATCACTAAAAATTGTAAATAAAAAGCTTTTTAAAAAAAGGGAAACCGACTTCTAAAAGCAAAAAAATAAATATTTAAAGTCGGTGCTGATTGGTGCAGTTGGTTACTTGGCACCGCCTTAAAATATTTAACTAACCTATTGTGACCCACAGCTGAGCAAAGTTCTCTCCTCCTCCTTTCAAATAGTCCTTATGGCATGAGTACACTCCAGGTTCGCCGAATATTTGAGTGTTCCAAAAATCACTCTTCTTCTTCTCCAGTTTTTTCACGTTATATTTATAATAAATTGACTTTGTTACAAAAAGTATGTTCTACCATCTCATCATCTTCATCATCATAAATCAGCCTGTATCTATCTACTGCTGAGTGTGGGCCTCTCCTCTATTACACCATTCGTTCCGGTCCTGTGCTAGCCTATTCCACAATTTTTCAGCCACCTTTACGAGGTCATCACTCTATCTGGCTGATGGTCTGCCTCTAGGTCTGCGTCTACCATATACCTACTCCGATACCATTACCGATACTTATATATTCCCATTCGCATTCTACATACGGATAAGTACATAAAATATATAATATCAAGCCATCTAAGCCTTTCATATTTACTTTCGCAAGATAAAACCGCAAATGGTAAATAAATAGATTTATTATAAGCAATACTATCAATAATAAATATTATAAGGCATAAACATGGTAAGGGTGAGGTCTAAGTTTAAGCGGAGTTCTCAACGTAGCGCTTTTGAGTCTATCTATATATCTATATCATTACGCACGATCCCTTGGGGGGTAAGCAGAGAGTACAGAGTTCCAACAGGTTCTTTCCTTACATACCTCTCTGGCTTTTTTACACTCTTATAGTTCGTCTCATACACGCTCGCCGGTTACGGAGACTCTTGACTTGTCCTTCAAATAAGACACGGTCTATTTGGTCATGGTCAGATAGTCTAGGTATTCCCCGGTACCTCGACCTTCCACTTTCGCATTGTATATCTGTTTTGTCATTTTTTCTTCTGAAATTCAGAAATTTGTAAAACTATTTTTCGTTTCAGATAACCCTTCAAGGTTGTGGTCGTGATAATTATACGACGCAAAAATGTAGTAACGGTACATAACATCTTCAGCGATATGTGAGTTGTACACTGTACACCTCTGCCGCTTTTGCTAGTAAAATGTAGGCGTTAAGATGCTGCTATGCAAAATGTCTTATCCTCGTTTCTTAAAAATACCGATGAAATTAAAGTTGAACTATTCAAGAGTTTAAATTAACATTTATAAAATTAATTATTAGGTCCTGCTCGTGACTTCGTCCGCGTTTACGTTAGACAAGAACCTTACCTTTTTCCGGGATAAAAAATTCTATCCTATGTGTTAATCTAGATAATAAACTACCTATGTGCCAAATTTCATTCAAATCCGTTCAGCCGTTTTTGCGTGATTGAGTAACAAACATACAAACTTTCACATTTATAATATTAGTAGGATTAGTAGGATGGCGGATCGCTACCCGCTACCATAGAAACCACATCTTTAGGTACAATGTTTGTTTTTGCATAGTGAAACCCTTCTCATTGTTAGTTCATAATATATTAGATAACTACATAAAAGGATGGGGGCATATATTCTTGAGGATATAGGTCGTTAAGACCTTATATATCTGTGTCGACCCAGATAATGTATCTCAGAATATCGCCATACAAAGGTTATTTTTATTTACATCATCAGCTTACTCCCCTCCTATCAGCCGCTACCGCCGACCGGAGTATATTTTCACCGACCCTCCCGATGCCCTTACACCCCTTCTTTCGGATACAGATACCAAACACAGAATCATACACTGACCTCGCCGGCGAGCTCGAAGAATCCCTTGCCCGCCGCTATTACAAACTTAATATCTCAATCTACGCATTCATATTGTTTTTCGTTAAGAAGTTCCCTGGTATATCTTCAAAGTCCAAGGTCCAATTCTGATGAAATTAAAATGGGACCACCTTGGAGCTATACTGAACCCAATGCAAAAAGAATCATCAAAATCGATTCATAAATGGCGGAATGATCGCGTAACATACATACGAAAGAAAACATACAGTCGTATTGAGAACCTCCCCCTTTTTTTAAGTCCGTTAAAAAAAGGCTTTGGATAACTAACGCAAAAGGAAAGCACATGGCATGGATAAAGGTTGGTATGTAGATAGTTTATTAATAAACCCACGATACCAGAATAATTTCTGGGGCGGTGTTACGTTTCTTTTTAATTAAAAAATAATCAGCATTTTATAGCAGACCAAAAAATCAGGCTTATTACTGCAATTTTACAAGGTACTTACTCTCTGCCTACCCCGCAAGTGATTCTATGTGATGATATAGATGTCAAGACATAAATGAATTTGAATGTTCACGCAATGTTACTAAGTCTTTACCATACCAAATTATGCGGCTTAAAATACACCCTACGGATCGAACCCGTGACATTTCAGCTGATTTACTGTCATGTTTATCTATTCTTCTACCGTAACAATAGTCTATATATCCACGACGCCACGACATGAGACAGGGCACATAATGTGTCTCAGCTTACTAGATTCGTGTACACATTGCCTTATGGGGCGGAAACTATTGTTATTTTGAGATTATACAGAATTTACAATGGTTTTTCGGTATATTAAAAATCAAACGCATTTTTAGTGATGAAAAATATTTCGGTATATTCTAAAACAAAAGAATTTTAGTTTAAGCTGAGAATTGCTCGGCGAGCTATGGAAAGAGCTATGGTCGGCGTTTCTCTACGTGATCGAATCAGGAATATGGAGATTCGTAAAAGAACCACGGGCACAGACATAGCCCATAGGATTAGTACGCTGAAGTGGCAATGGGAGGGCCACATTGCGCGAAGATCGGACGGGCGTTGGGGCAGAAAGATTCTAGAGTGGAGTCCACGTATTGGCAAGCGCAGCGTGTGACGGCCGCCTAGCAAATGGACCGACGATCTTATGAGGATCACAGGAAGTCTTTGGATGCAGGTGGCATCGGACCGGCTACGCTGAAGAGCGATTGGGGAGGCCTATGTTTAGCAGTGGGCAAGTATAGGCTAAGATGATGATGATGAACGCCCCGTTACGCCTAGGTTATACTATTTAGGGATCCCCAAAAGAATAATGGCGTGTTACCTCGCAATTTAATAGGGGCAAACCTAATGCTACTTGCCGGGTGCAATTCCAGACTGGACCGTTACTGTGAATTTTTGAATAGAAAAAATAAATTTTTCCGACCCAGGATTTGAACTATGGACCATAAAGGTCCATAGTTCAAATCCTGGGTCGGAAAATTACAGATACTGGCTTTAATGAGCGTATACACTACAGCGTCAATAAGCGGGTGTATACAGAATACCTCTACCGCTACTCGCTTAGGGAATATAAGCACGACTGCATTTTTTTATTATTTCTATCAACGAAAGTCCACACTATATGTCCGTAAAAACATACAATAAACTACCGCAATATATTAAAAACAGAAACTAAATTAACATCATTCAATAAACGACTACCATCTTACTTAATTCAAAACTGTTTCTATTTACTTTCAGAATACTTGGTTTGGATCAGCGTGCAATTACATAGAACTACCTACTTTATTAATATTAACACGACGATCGCAATATACTGTGAAACCTAATTGAAATTATAGTGTATTGTAATTACTTAATTATATACATTACTTCAGTCAGAGGTCTCGGGTCAAACCCAGACACGCACCTCTGTCTTTTCGAAAGGATTTGCGTATTAAAAATTAACTATCACTTGCTTTAACGGTGAAGGAAAACATCGTGAGACTGCATGCCTAAGAGTTTCTCGAAGGTGTGTGAAGTTCGCCAACCCGCACTAGGCTAGCGTGGTGGACTATGGTCTAAACCCTCTCAGTTAGAGACGAGGCCCGTGCCCAACGGTGGGACAGTTTCATAACGGGGCCATTATTATTATGAATGCATTTTTTTAAGTATAATTTCTTACAAAATATATATAAAAATACAAATATTCTTATATCAGGGCTCCAAAAAGAGGAATCTCGTCACAATGCGCGCCGTGTCCAGTATCAGGCCCTTTACCCATCTGCCTAGCGAAAGCATCTCGAGGTGTTTATCGAATCTCTTAGCTATAAGGCCGTTGACTGAGACGACTATCGGAATAATGATAGTTGAATCAACATTCCACATGGCGGTAACCTCATGGGCCAGGTCTAAATTTTTCGATAATTTTTCTTTTTCGGCCTTCACAAGGAATGGTGCGGAATGGTGACATCAACTAGCATTACACGACGCATCGATCAAACTATTGTCACTATATCAAGTTCATTGGCTACAATAGTACTGATAATAGATCGATTCCAGTCGAGCGTGATATGACCACTTTCGAGAACTGGAAGAGGTTGGTACTGGTAGTACGGTACTTCAGAGTCCACAAGGCCATATGGCCTCTTAAATATTTAAGAGCAAGTTGCTGATGGATATTATTATAATTATTATGTCATACCTACTAAACATTTTTATTACTACTGTATTTGCAATGCCCGTAAAGGGCCAGTAAGTCATAAGCACTTCTTAATATTAAGATCTCATATTATTGTATACTTAGTCCGCAAATAAACATTTGAATTTGAATTAATTACAATAATTTTACTCAGGAAAACCAGATTAAACTTACATTACACCACTATTCATTTGAATAGGTCACGTCTACGGAGTCCTAGATAAGACAGAGATAATATCCCTATCACGGTGGGCCTCGTAGGGGGCTGACAGGATGATAAATAGTCCGAGATTAAGGGTAGGGTGTGGGTGCAAGGTCATTGTAATCTCGAAGATATCCCTTGGTTGAAGGTTTTACTAAACTTGATACTGAAAACAAGCAGAAATCTAAATAATAACACATAAGGTCTGCCTCGGTGGTCTAGGGGCAAAGGGCATCGCTTTGTGATCACGAGGTTTTGGGTTCAAATCCTACATCGGACAAATGTAGTTTTTCTAACACAAATTCCACTAAGGCACAGGGAGGTTTCAAGTCTGGAAGAGGATGTTCGGATCAAGTTTTCTCCCTCCGCAACATCGTAGAAAAGCATCTGGTAGAAGGCCGGAAGGTTTTCTGCGGTTTTGTGGACTTGGAGAAGGCGTTTGATAGAGTCGTGCGAAAGAGACTTTGGGACATTTTGCCAGAGTATGGTATAAACGGCACCCTGTTGCGAGCCGTCCAGTCCACCTACGTGGACAGCAAGGCATGCGTACGGGTGGGTGGTAACATGTCACCTTGGTTTGACGTTAAAATCGGCGTCAAGCAGGGTTGCGTGTTGTCCGCTAGATTGTTTATAGTGTATCTGGATAAAAGTCTTCAAAGACTGAATGCGATGACTGAAGGGGTAAAAATGGGTGATCTAGTGATAAACCACCTATTGTATGCAGATGACGCGGTTTTGATAGCGCCAACAGCCACTGATCTGCAAACACTAGTCACAGTTATGAGAGACGACTGCATGAACAATGGCTTACATTTGAATGTGAAGAAAACCAAAATTATGGTTTTTGAACGGGAAGAAACCAGAACGAATGCAAGGATTGTGGTTGGTAACGATGTGCTGGAGCAAGTGAATGAGTTTGTATATCTTGGATGCGCCTTCAGTAAGGATGGGAAATACACCGCTGATATAGAGAGAAGAGTGAATGCAGGTAATAGAGTGAATGGTGCGATGGGAAGGCTACTTGGGAGCCGGCACTTAAGCCAAAAGGCGCAGCTGGCCATGCATAACGGAGTGCTTGTCCCAACGCTGTTATATGGCAGTGAGAGTTGGGTATGTAAGAAGGAGAACGAAAGCAGGATAAATGCGGTAGAAATGCGATCTCTGCGGAAGATGTGCGGAGTCACGCTGACCGACCGTATTCGCAACAGCGTAGTAAGAAAGCGAGTAGGTATGAAAGATAGTATCGGTGTAAAGATGAGAAAGGGTATGCTCCGTTGGTTCGGGCATATAGAAAGAATGCCAGAAGAAAGAATGACAAAACAGATATACAATGCGAAAGTGGAAGGATGTAGGTGCCGGGAAAGACCTAGACTATCTTACCATGACCAAATAGACCGTGTCTTAGCTGAAGGGCAAGTCAAGAGTCTCCGTAACCGGCGAGTGTGTATGAGACGAACTATGAGAGTGGAGAAAGCCAGAGAGGTATGTAAGGAAAGAACCTGTTGGAACTCTGTACTTTCTGCCTACCCCGCGAGGGAGCTGGCGTGATGATATAGATAGATAGATAGAAATTCCCAGTATGAGTCCGGAGTTTGATATTGTGCCCGATATATGGCAGTAGGCTCACCCCCTATTACATGGGACCTAACATCGTCGGCGAAAAGTGGGTGTACTCAGTCCACCTCTGCCACCTCTGCTTGGGAACATCGGCGTTTGTGTGTAGATGTCGTATAGTCATGAAAAAATGATCACAAATGCGCATTACAGTATTACGTGAACCATTGTATGATATATCTATCTATCTCGCTGATTACGGAGACCCTTGACTTGTTCTTCAAATAAGACTCTGTCTATTTGGTCATGGTAAGATAGTCTAGGTCTTCTCCTGTACCTACATCCTTCCACCTACATTCTTGTATGTTATATAGTGGCATATTGGTTGCGACCCCACCTAGTAGATACACACTTCTTTATTTCGTGGTTGTAACTATACTTATCTATCTCTATCATCACGCCAGATCCCTTGCGTGGTAGGTAGGGAGTACAGAGTTCCAACAGGTTATTTCCTTACATACTTCTTTGGCTTCCCTCACTCTCATACTTCTTCTCACACAGCTTGCCGATTACGGAGACTCTTATAAGGGTACTCGTATTAAAATCATTTTTACAGCAATAATGTGAGTGCGTGTAAGTAACAACTAAGGATTCGAATCCAGGACCTCGTGGCCGCCAGCTGCACGATGCATAATTAGACTAACGTAACTTTCATATAAAATTCGCTTAGAGAATTATTATTAGGTAGCCCACTGCTGTGTCCCACTGCTGAGCAAAGGCCTCCCTCCATCTCCTCCACCCTACTCTATTCAGGGCTATTGAGTTCGTCGTCAATCGTTTTTAAAGGCAACCAGTTCGTCCCGCCATCTCCACCTGGGCCTGCCGCGACGCCGTTTAAAATTTGGAGGAACCCAGTTGGTGATTATTTTTGCCCAAGATGCGTCAGGCATGCGACAGACATGACCAGCCCAATCTCATTTCAGCTTAGCAGCTTTTTAGCCCACATCGGCTATTTGTGTTATGGTGCGCAGTACACTATTTTTGACATGGTCGTTTTAATACCTAGAATACTGCGCTCCATGTTACGCTTAGAGAATATTAATTATTAATATTAGCCCTGTTATGAAACTGTCCCACCATTAGGCACGGGCCTCCTCTCAAACTGAGATGGTTTAGGCCATAGGCCACCACGCTGGCTCACTGGCGAACGTCACACACCTTCGAGAAACTCTTAAGCATGCAGGTTACCTTGAGGATATTATATAACCACAATTTATTATGCTTTCTTTTCAAACGATTCACTTTAGTTATTTTAGCTCAATTTCAATACTGGTGTACTTTCCTAAAGCAAAACATTATTTACCTCATGTCTCGAGTTACTATGTGGTCTAACATAAAAGCGATTTGTTAAATAAGAAACTTAACGCTGCCATGCAGATATTTCTTGGTCCAAAATTATAGGGATCACTCTTTGTTGTCATTATACTGTTCAGATTCCGAACTGATACTTAGAATTTCTTAAATTTCCGGCCTATATTGGAACCGAGGACTTGGTGATTGCACCTTACTGTACGAGTCACTAGACCAGCCCAGCGGTCAAATAGTTATTTGTAATTTATTAAGTTCTTAGATTTAAGTGAATATTTAGCATGAAATAAAACTGTTGGAACTCTGTACTCTCTGCCTACCCCGCAAGGAATCTGGCGTGATAATAAGATAGATAGAAATAAAACTGTTTTTCGGAGTTCATCGCGGTTTATTTTTGATTTTATGTTCCCGACGTATTAGAGTGCTTTGCACCACCCATGATCACGGGAAGGAGTGAGTTGAGAGTGAGAATTGTTACAAAATTATTTTCCTATCTCTCTATCTATATCATCACGCCAGACCCCTGGCGGGGTAGGCAGAGAGTACAGAGTTCCAACAGGTTTTTCCTTACATACCTCTCTGGCTTCCTCTACTCTCATAGTCCGTCTCATAATCGCTTGCCGGTTCGGAGACTCTTGACTTACCCTCCAGATAAGACACTATCTATTTGGTCATGGTAAGACAGTCTAGGTCATCCCCGGTACCTACATCCTTCCACTTTCGCATTTTGTCATTTTTTGTTCCGACATTCTTTCTATATGCCCGAACCAAGCACACCCTGCATTGTTTATTATTAACTTAAATAATTTTAATGTAGTTAATCTATCTATATATATCATCACGCTTCCTTGCGGGGTAGGCAGAGAGTACAGAGTTCCAACAGGTTTTTTCCTACCAGACCTCTCTGGCTTTCTCCACTCTCATAGTTCGCCTAAGTACACGTGTTTGAAATGATGATTAATAATTTAACTTTAATATTTACCTCTACCTCTATGACCATGCCAGATCCCTTGCGGTATAGATAGAGAGTACAGTTCAGAGGTTCGTTTTATACATACCTGTCTCTTTATAACTCTAATATTTTTCACTTTAACCAATTCCCGTTAAGCTTATGACTTGTATCATAACATCCCAAACGCCTATTGTCTTTTTGTTTTCTCTAATACATAACATTGTTCTGATGTCACGTACCCTCTCAAAGGAACTAAGTTGACATATATTCGACATACTTTACTAATAACACAACCCTTAAGTGACTGATATTGAGTTACTCCTCTATATGAATTACTAAAATAAACTATATTCTCCAATGATTGGCCAGGGTTACTAGGAATATAGATTATACTAAGTTCTTAGATTTATGCGAATATTACACATGAAATAAAACTATTTTTCGGATTTTATCGCGGTTTATTTTTGATTTTTAAGTTCCCGTCGTTTCGAGTGCTTTGCAGTACCCATGGTCACGGGAGGGACTGAAGTGTTAGACGTCCAAGAGGCGTAGTTGTTCCGGGGTACCCTCAAACTTCTTAATTATTTTTGTTGGTCCGATCTACGCAGAATGAGCTCACGGTGTCTTGAGGTCTTGCAGTGTTATGCTTTGGACGTCTAACACCTCAGTCCCTCCCGTGACCATGGGTGCTACAAAGCACTCAAAACGTCGGGAACTTAAAAATCAAAAATAAACCACGATAAAATCCGAAAAATAGTTTTATTTCAAATACAGATTATTATGAAAAATCTGTTTTGAAATCACTTATACGTAAAAATTGATTAGAATTCTTATTCCATCTGATTACTGGATAAAGGCCTTCTATTACTAATCGAGGTGAGAAGGAATACCCTGTGATTCATTCAGTGGCGGCTTTACCAATTCTGATGTAAGAACTATTATATCTGCAAACTTTTACAGAATGGCCTATTGAACACACTCCACGCGGTCCTAAAGCGGATTGGTGAAGGTCGGTTTGTGGCCACGTGCTGTGTAAACTTATCAAGCTCTTTGGGCTTTCAAATTAGCTTGTTAACTACCATAGGAATAGGTAACTGGTACCAACATCTTAGCGTGCTTTCCGAAGCAATCATAACAAACACGGCGCCTAAAAGTGATATTCAAAATAAAGGTGTGCTTTTGTATTACAAATCAGGAAAGGGTTACCAGATATATATCAGGTTTCTTTGCTTTGGAGTAACTTTAATTTCCATTTTAATATCTGAATTTTTTTTTATAACTTAGCTCTACACTTGGATTTATTCCTGTGTCGTGGATGCTTTTACAAACATGAAAATTCACATACACAAAAACCCAGACCGGAACAAATAATTGTGGATCACACAAAGATTTGGGGAATTGAACCCGCGACTATTAGACACAGCGGGTGGAGCGGCTTAAGCTCTTAACCACTGCGATAAATCGTCCGTCAAACTGATAAAAATATCTGATTAAATTTGTGTGTAAATATCGTAAATAATTAGACTAATTATTAGAATCCTACACATTGGATGACAGAATAATTTAGAATCCTACACATTGGATGAGTGGGTGATTGGCATTTACTTAAATTTGAATTCTCTGTCATAAAAAAACCCTTCACTCGGTTCAAAATTACTAAAATACGTCATAGAAAATAAAAATAATACAAAAATGGAACCCCATTACAAGGTTACACGCTCTATTCTTAAGATGCGGGTGGATCCATTAATCAAGCTATCTTTAAGACGTTCAGAGCGTTTTTGCGGCAAGGTCTTTATTCGTTGACCCAACGCGGCGAGTTATGATAATTTCGTGAAGTGATCGTGGTATGGACATCGACAATTAGTGCGACAAGGATATTTCGGCCCGTGGACGACACTGACAGAGAGGTCGCTGTTGTGAAATTAGAGTTATCGGTAAGTAAAATTTATCTACTTCCAGGGAATATGTCATCAGGTGGGTCCGCAAGGTCACTAATTAAAAAAAAACCTAGTAAAATAAAAGCACATGTATGAGCGTGTTCTTATCTCGAAATAGTTCGACCCAATATAATCAACGTGTGAACGTTCTAAAAGAACCATAATTGAAATATCTGAGGTCATTAATAATTAAAAAGGTTTTTTTAAGAAGCTTTTGAACATCATTTAAACTGTGTATTAAAATTTTTGCCCTACATTAGGAGTCATTCCTGTGTCGTGGGTGCGTTTACAAAATGAAAATTTACATACACAGAAAGCCAGACCGAAACAAATAATTGTGGGTGTGGCCACCTTTGAATGGCCCACACTGGATATTGCTGGTAACTACTGTAGCTTAGGTAGTTTTTGAGGGGACAACTAGTGGGTTGTGTAGGCCGCCTAATCCTTCCCCGATCGTGGCGCTTACTTCCACCTGTCTTGCTCTCGGATCTGGGTATCTCGCCACGGCTGGTCACAAATAAAACAATGCACCACTAATTCAGGACGCTGGGCCCTAGTTGGGCCTTTACTAGTTGGACTTCTAAACTTGGCTACGCGACGCAACTGAGAGCGAGGCCGTTTTTGCCCTCGCTTATATCCTATTTTATGGGATCACAACTATTGAGGGATGTACTGAGCCCAGCGTTTTACTTTACTAAAAAACCTATATCTATACTTAATCTAATATATTTTTGAACATTATTAATTACCAACAATCATATCTGGATATTATTAGTCGTGAACTGTGGGTCACACAAAGATTTGTCTTGTGCGGGAATAGAACCCGCGACTATTAGACACAGTGGTTTAAACTCTTAACCACTGCGCTTAATAGTAAAATAATAAAGTTAATTTAAAAGTAATTCTACAGTTGCTAGCTACGAGTAGGTTTTTAGCTGTCAATATGTTTGTGAACTGTAACCTTCTACAAATAAAATGATAGATGCCACTGGAGTGCTAAATGATAATTTCACGAAGTTTTCGTAACGCGTCGCCTTTGGTTATGGCGAATAAGGACCAAGGTTAAGTCATCCTGAAACCGCCGGGTCCCTAACGTCTGAAAGATTTCACAACTCCTGAAAAACGTTGTGGAACGAGATTAACTTTTCAGCTGGAGTTTTCAGGTTGCGTGACAGTTCTTATTGATCGATTATATTGGTACCCATTTATTGTTTTGTCGTGATGTGTGTTTTTTGGTTGTTTTATTTTCACTTAGCTCACAAAATATGGTCTTTCTATTGGAAAATTTTCAGAAGCAGTCCATAGTCTGGCATTTAGGTATGGTTTAATGTCAAGAGGCTTGCTTCTAGTACGCTGGGACGTAAAATTGTTATGTAGGTGTTCACAGTATTCCTTGGCCCTGGCTCGGAAACCATGGCCATGGCGGTGTTTTTATCCAAAATCTATTAACACTTCGACCAGCATCATTTTTATTTTATGAAATATATAAAACTTACATATAGCCTAATGAGCTTCCAGTTCATGTTCCAACAAGTAACTCCAAATCTTCCTCCACCAATTTGGATTAAGCTTCCGTGGTGGAGTATGATCAATTCTCTCTCACCCTTATTTGAGATAGAAGACCATTGCCCAGTACTTCGAGAATAGGAGCATTATATAGTAACATGCATTTCAGGAGTTAGACCATAATTATAATAATTATCACACCATCAAAACTAAATATCAAGACAATAACTTGCAAATCTCACTTAGCGAACATAAAAGACACTATAAGCACAACTTAAAAAGAATTATTATCTTTCTAGAAACAGTTTAGAGCTTAAAAACGTTTACCGAGGCTTCGAGATTAAGTAATAAATAACGTTGGAGAAAATTTAGTGAGGAATTTATAAAGTGCAGTCTAATTTATGGGCTAAAGCGTTGTTAATATAAGGTTTAATATTGCTTGGACATGTAGTTAAGTCACTTACTCCCCTTTAATATGATTGAGGGTAGAGATGGCTCCTCTCGTGAGTGTAGTGATGAGAACTACTTACTCCATACGGATTCCTTTATACATTTACTCAATAAAATAACTTCTCAATATCTCTTCTTTTTTCGATCGTAATTGCAAGGCATCACACTGGAACTGCAATGTAAACTTATTATTTGTTACCTAAACGTTATACCTATACATAACATTTTAAAAATAGAGTTTAGTAAGTTTTAATTTGGTTGCAAAACCCCTGAACAGAAATACAGAGTTCCAACATGTTCTTTATCTAAAGACCTATCTATCTCTCATTCATAATTAGTCGCATACGCACGCTGGTTCCAGAGTCTTTTGACTTATTCATCAGATAGGATATGGTCTATTTGATTAGGGTAATAAGTAGTCATATTTAATGGAAAAATATTCGGTAGATAGGACTACTTCGAGTTCCTTGTGATGTGAAAATAGAAACACATATCACCTCAGGTTTACAACTTTGGTAGCTGAGTGTTTGGAGCAATCGTCCCGGCATAGCAGAAAATGATCGATTCTCATCAAAATAAAAAGTTTTCCATCGTACCAATAATAATAATAATAATAGCCCTGTTAAGAAACTGTCCCTCCGTTGGGCACGGGCCTCCTCTCAAACTGGGATAGTTTAGGCCATAGTCCTCGACGCTGGCCCAGTGCGATGTTTTCCTTCACCTTTAAAGCAAGTGATGGTAATTTTTTTTGAATACACACATGCTTTCGAAAAGCAGAGGTGCGTGCCTGGGTTTATCCCGGGACCTCTGACTTTGCAGTCCAATGGTCCAACCACTAAGATATCACTGACATCACTTTGTACTAACATTATACGAAATATTTATATGCCTTACTTTCTGTAGTCGTATAATTGAAAACACGCTTCCGCGACCGTCCATGACTTACGCCAAACTCTATCACAACAGTAGCATCTTACACACGTTTTCATTTGATTTATTTCAGACATAATAAGCGAAAGAAATCTCGGAATGCGGTTCTATTTGGGAATAGATATTACTTAAATCTTTGCAACTTCCTTTTTAGATAGTAATAGAAATAATTGTAGTAATACACCGGCACGGAATTATTCCCTCAGCAGGGGCGTGGCACATTTCACCTATAATGTTAAATCTCAAAGAGTGTATGTGTGTGTGTGAATGATTTACGCTGTTGGCCGCGTGGCCTTTACAGCTTCACGGGACAAGGCGAACGTAGTGGTTGCAACCACTACGTTCGAGCCAGAGGGGCAAGGGGGCAACTAGCTCAAGGGTGCCTCAAGGAGGAACGGCCTCGGCTTGGGCAGTCGCTATGGGGGAGGGCTTACACTAGGTGTCTCGCCGTGGTGCTCTGCATCAGGCGGCGGGCAAGGGATTCTTCGAGCTCGCCAGCGTGGTCGGTGTCTGATCCAGTGTGCGGTATCTGTATCCGAAAGAAGGGATGTAAGGGCGTCGGGAGAGTCGGTGAGAACATGCCACGGCTTGTTCCAATGAGTTAGAGTGTACTCCGTTTAGTGGATTTAGTGGTCGCAGATTCGATCCCTGTACGGGACAAATATTTGTGTCACACACAACTGTTTAGATTGTGTGTTAATTTCATATATGTAAGGGCACTATTAATACAATAAAACATTCTAGTGTGTTCGTTTTTAAAAAATAAGCAAAACATGGTGTCTAAATCACCGAAGCATGTTTTTTCTCATCTTTGGGATTAGGTTGAGTTTTTTAAAATCGTAGCCCCACGCTTGGAATTGTTCCTGTGTAGGTAAAACAAATTCCCTTATCATTTAACATCTAAATAACACCATTATTCAAGGGTCACTTGTTAAATATCCTATTTCCTCAACTCAAAACATTTTCTCCTCGACCCCGAACCTTCCATCAAAAAAACTTGTTTCGTTCAAGATGGCCGACTATCTCCCCCACATTTTAATTCGCAAAGGTCTCGTAGATCCAATATGTATTTGATTTGATCCTTATTACCTTTTTCCTATGTATATTTGAGGGAAATAAGGTGTATATAATATGTTTATATTTGTGTTTCAATGAGTTTTGTTATCGTTGAGGGTTTTTATATCTTTGGTATATAGAATATTCCACGGCTATGGGATACAGAGGGAAAGTATTTAAAATACTGTAGATAAGGCAAGTCAATAGTCTCCGTAATCGGCGACCGTGTATGAGGCGTACTATGAGAGTGTTGGAAGCCAGAGATCTGTAAGGAAAGAACCTGTTGGAATTATTAATATACTCTCTGCCTATATATAAATAGAATATTCTGCTTCCTGTAGATATTATTTTATTTTTAAACGTAAGTAAGTAATATCACAAACTGCTTCGCCGGTTTAGTGGCGAATAATGTGCGTAGCGGTCCTGGCTTCGAAACTTAGGTCGAACAAAGCGAAATTTTACATATAAAACACATTTTCGGTATTAGTCCGGAGGATGCCCTTACATCCCTTCTTTTGGGATACAGATACCGCCACAAGATTCGATACCGACCTTGCCGGCGAGCTCGAAGAATCCCTTGCCCGCCGGCCGGTGCAGAGCACCACGGCGAGACACCTAGTATACGCCCTCCCCCATAGCGACTGCCCAAGCCGAGGCCGTTCCTCCCTGAAGCGCCCTTAAACTAGTTGCCCCCTTGCCCTTCTGGCTCAAGCGTAGTGGTTGCACGCTCGCCCTCTTGTCCGGTGAAGCTGTAAAGGTCCCGCGGCCAACAGCGTAGATCATTTACACACACACAAAAAAATATTGGCGATGTAGGATATGACAATGTTTATTTTTCTTTAAAACTGCATTCAATGATTTTAAAAAAGTTGCTTTCTTCATCTATGAATCGAGCTGACCAAATCTTAAAGGAGACACTGTACTTATATGAGCTAATCTCTCTCACTACGATTTATGCAAAAAGGCTTTAGCTTAACAGTAGGACAACATTTTTTTTTTTTTAAATTATATTCTATTGTGACTTAGTAACGATGCAGGGTAAATAAGTTATCTTTCGATGGAATAACCACACTAAGTACGAGCTGGGATTCAAACTTAAGAGCTTGTTACCGACGTACATCAAATGCCACTAGAGCAACAAGGCAGTCTAATATTACCTAGAGTTCAAATCCGAGACCCCATAATAACAAAACAACCATTTAATCGCCAAGCTATAATTCTCATAAATCAAATTACTTACTACAATCACCAACTTTAAGTAGCAGGTTAATTAAGAAGCTCACATGCTTTTTGTTCTAATTAACAATACCATCAACAGAAGTATGATAAAAATTGTGTATTTACGGTGCCCCTTGATGCCCCTCGTGTCACGGTTCGAATCCCCTCTCTCCCGTGGGAAGATAGTTATCGAGCTAAATAATGCATTTTCTTTCGGTGTTGTGGTTTTTGTTTGGTATAAGTTACAAGCTTATAAATTCGAAAGTAAATGTCTGTTACATTTTTATGGCCAAACTGCTAAGCAGATTTAGATAAAATTTGGTAAGAAGATTGATTGTATTCATACGACTAAGTCTCCATAATGCTAAATATATATTTTTTTTTATTTCAGTCGCGAATGTCCATATTGTTAGTATGCTCAATAATAACTTAAGAAACTAGTGTGATCTAGTGTGATTGCCTCGTTGGTCTAGTGGCAAAGCGCATTGCTTTGTGATTACGAGGTCCTGGGTTCAAATCCTAGGTCGGACTAGTATAGTTTTTCTACGAAATCTTCCTAATACAAGTCCGGAACTGTGCCCCGTATATGGCAATAGGCTTGCCCCCTATTACATGGGACCTAACATCATCGGCGAAACCTGGGTGAACTCAGTACACCTCTGCCACCCCCGCTTGGGGAATATAGGCGTGACCGTGTGAAACTAGTGTTAGTGAAAAAAAAAGGAAATCATAGAAAGTGCCTGTAATACTAGAGCACTCCACACATAGTAACAGGCGTGTGCAGTCGCATCCCGTGCTCCAGCATTGGGCAGACCCCCCTATCGCAAGGCTACTTATAATAAAATACGCTGGCAAAGTCTCGCGTTGATAGTTTTTATGACCTACGATGAATTCCAGCCTCATCATGCATCACAAAATTAATTAGATAGAAAAGACACAAAAAATCTATCTTTGAAAATTTCTTTAACTAGTTTTTGCGTAAAGGAGTAACTAACATCTATACATCCATCCTCACAAACTTTCGTGTTTTTAATATTAGAAGGATGTTCCAGTTACATTTTCACGCTGGCTCCAGATATTATATAATTATGTCACTTCATCACCATATAAGTTAATTGTAACGCGACGCACACGAAATGCCACTCTACAAATTGAATGCCAAGGTTCATATTTATTTCAGAGAAAGACTCAATTAACTTTAATTGTTGTCTTTGTGTCGCGGTTTTCTCATTTCGTTGAAAATTAGCTAAACTCATAAAGATATTAAGGTAAATGTGAACAGAGTACGTGTCGAGGCAGTCTAAATTAGACGAAGTCAAGAATATCTATTTAAAGTGATAAGTCACCAGAAATCCTTTAATAAGGCTTTTTAATAGAAATATATGTTTGTGTATTTATACTATTTCTTTTAACAACATGAAAACAAAATTATTGAAAGAGAAATAAAAAAAAATATAATCACGCTGTTTATCGCTGGATCTTTTCAGTTTAGGTCGCGTTTCGATATGTATGTATATATACATCAGTCATTCTCTCTTACCTTGATTTGTGAATAAAGACTTTTTTCTAGCAGTAGAACAGTAAAGACTAATTATTAAAAATAAAATCTTTGCAAAATCGCTTCCAGTCGCCGGAAATATTTTAGAAATCGCTTCCGCTCCCCTCTCAAACCAAACACGAAATAATTAGTTATGTGAATTCAGATGATTGGTGGCACTGGTTGTATCAATTAAGCAACCGGTTGCCGTCTGAGGGCAAAGGGGGGTGGCCCTTTCCCCCTAGACCCGGGTATTAAAAGATCAAGTGTACAGAATTTGGTGACAAATTGCTCATCTTGAGTATAGACATGTGAGTTAATGCATTGTTTTTATTATACTAGACTAGTATTTCTTGTAGTGTAGCAGGGGTAAGGAAGTGGGCAAGATATTGGGCGATTTGATTGTTTACATTTGAGAATCGACAGTCTAAGGGTTTGCTACAACCTTTTCCGTAGTATTATTGTAACGTTTGTGAGAAAGAGATGTGACTATAAACTGTGTATCTCTACGTCTCTTTTTAATTATAAAAGTAAGGTTAGAATTATAGTTCTGGAAAGATTGTGATAAGTGATGTTAAAGACCATTGACAATACTGCGCGAATAGTTTGGTTTTAACATAAAGATGGAATTTAAAAACATAGAGGGATTATAAACCCAGTTCAGCTGTAAACTTTATGTGCACACTTGGTACCATTTAGGTAACAATCTAAAAATATTTGTTCTTACATGGTTCGTATTTCCTTTTTATTCATATATCAATATTATGGCTGGTCATTTTGACGTAGGGTAGTATGTTCTCGGTGACTATTTATTTGTTTTTAAGGCATAATTAATCTATACTTCTATACTAAGATTATAAAGAGGAAAGATTTGTATTTTGTATGTTTGTAACGAATAAACTCAAAAACTACTGGACCGATTTCAAAAATTCTTTCACCATTAGAAAGCTAACATATTCACAAGTAACATAGACTATATAACATAGACCCGGTAGGTGGTGCTGTTGTCGACCGGGTACGATGTCGAGGGAAACTGCTAGTTCTAAAATAAAGTACAAGAGTGCAACTGATTACGATAGATTTGTCCCTTTTCTTATCATTGAACTGACATAAGTGTAAGCAGTGCAATTATATAATCTTGATAATGCTCCCTCTCTGCCATTAGTACCTCGATGGGTAAATCCACCATTACAAATGTTTTAAAAAGCATATACACCTCTCTTGCTTATTATCTATTTAGTAAGTGTACGAAGTATACTTTTTTACCAAGAAATTCTGATCCTAGTTTACACCAGTTGAGTTTTTTTCTAAATATTATCTGTATTTTTAACCTTCAATCTTTTCATCCCACGCATCTCCATTGATTTGTAAAGAAATACGTTTTGTGGTTAGATTGGATCCCACGGGTTCGTATTCACGTACCAGTGGGTGGGAAACTGGGTTTATGATGTTTGACACCGTAACAGGTTCTTTGTACATCACATCAAATTAAAAACATCACATTTTTATTTCCCAAGCGGAGGTAGCAGAGGTGTATTTTATACACCCATATCGCCGACAATTTTAGGTACCGTAGTAATGAAAAGCGAACCTATAGTCATTATCTATATCTATCTATCTATATCATCACGCCAGATCCCTTGCGGGGTAGGCAGAGAGTACAGAGTTCCAACAGGTTCTTTCCTTACATCCCTCTTTGGCTTCCTCCACTCTCATAGTTCGTGTCATATACGCTCGCCGGTTACGGAGACTCTTGACTTGTTCTTCGGATAAGACTCGGTCTATTTGGTCGGGTTGTCATTATATCTGGCACATCTCCAATTCTGGACGGTGGCACAGATTTTGTATAAAAAAGTTTTGAAAAATAAGCTTTCTTGCAGTCACTTATGGTGCAATCATAAATGGCCATCAAAATAAAATTTACATATAAAATTTCGAGTCGTTGCTGTTGACCGTTGAGGAGTTCCTTCGTCTGGAGCCAATCCTGGGTGTAGAATCAGATCATGCTTACCATAAAAATTCATTGTCATGAGAACTGAACCAACACGTCAAAAGTTAACTCCGTAGAGTAAGCGGAATCCAGCTTGCTAAATTTGATTTAAACAATCCTTGTACTTTTATTTTTATTTATTTATTTATTGGTCTACCAACAATTGTTACATCAAAACAGAAAAAAAAATATACATAGCATTGAATCTTAATCTAAATGTACAATTTCAAGGGTAAACACTTCATGCAATAAAAAAATATCAAGTTGGGTTACGTAGAAAGTTAACAAAAAATCGAAATCGAGAAAACAATGGTGAGACAAAAATCTATTTTTACATTATAGGGGGAAAAAATAAAGAAAAAAAAAAAAAATATACGCAATAATAAATAAATAATTACCTATGTTGGACCTGGTACTTAAGTTTACCAAAGCTTGTGTGGTATGCATCAATAAATTTACTCATTTTATTAAAGAGCTTACAGAGCCTCGCAACAGGCGAATTGGTCCCTAGAACAGTTTTTCGGAAAGGGGGGCTAAAAAGTTTCATGTGATGTCTGGGATATTTGTGTGGGATGTTAAAGTTGAATAAAGCTAACAATTGGGGGCAGTCAACGTTGCTGCGCAACACTTTAAAAAGGAATTTTAAATCAAGGAAGTCCCTCCGTTGGTCTAAGGTCATAACTTTAAATTTCTCAAGACGCTGTGAGTAGCTCTGAGTTTTTTTAGAGATGCCTGTTGAGTGAGCTAGGTGTCTCAGAAAGCGTTTTTGAATACGTTCAAGTCTTAGGCTATGTGTTGCATAGTGAGGACGCCAAACTACCGCGCAGTATTCAAGAGTACTGCGAACAAGGCAATCGTAGAGTAGAATTTTAGTGTTTGGTTTCCGAAAAGACTTTGCATTTCTTATTAGAAATCCAAGAGTTTTCGAAGCTTTTTTAATAACATGATTGATATGAGGCACAAAAGTAAGTTTCTGGTCCAGCAGAACTCCCAAATCTCGAACAACGTCTACAATTTTCAGCTGTATGCCATTTATGTGGTAGTTAAAACGTATAGGATTTAATTTGCGTGTAAAAGTTATTTGCGAACATTTCTGGACATTCAGTTGCATGTCATTTTCCTTGCACCAGCTAATGAGTCTATCAACGTCTATTTGTAGTAGTAATGCATCGTTATATGAAAATATCACTCTAGATATTTTTAAATCGTCTGCAAACAAGTACGGAGTTGAGTGCATAAAACAATTTGGGAGGTCATTAATGAATATGCCAAAAAGTATTGGACCCAAATGTGATCCCTGTGGGACACCAGATGTGATATTAAAAACTTCAGATTCAAAACCATCGATCACAACGTAAAAAGATCTGTTAGTTAAATATGAATTTAGCCAATTTAGAAGAGGGCCTGTAAAACCATACGCAGTAAGCTTTTGGATTAAAATCTCATGGGAAACCTTGTCGAAAGCTTTACTGAAGTCAGTATAAACAACGTCAATTTGTTTATTTGAATCGACTAGTTTCACAGCATTTTCGACAAAAGTAACCAGGTTGCTACATGTTGATCTGTTTGGAATAAAGCCGTGCTGATGCTCAGATACATACTTTTTAAGGTAGTTTTGTATGTGTGGTCGTATCAGGGCATCAAACACCTTTGCGAATGTTGAAAGAATTGATATTGGTCTATAATTACTCACGTAATTATCAGCATCGGCTTTGTGTATAGGTATAACTTTAGACAACTTCCATTTCTCGGGAAAGATACCAAACTTGAGTGATTTATTAAATATAAACTGGAGAGGGATTACTAAGTTTGTAGCACAATTTACAATAAAAATAGGCGGGATTTTATCACTGCCTGGTCCCTTAGAGGTGTCAAGATTCTTCAAATATTTCAGAATAGATTCTTCATTAATACTTAATACGGAAAAGCTGTCAGAGCTGTTAGTTAATTTGTGCAAATAGAAATATTTTTTTGCCTCTTTATTTGATTGTTTTTTAGCTGGGCAATATACAGATGAAAAATAGGAGCCAAACATGTTGCATATGTCCGGACCATTATTAGCGATTTTATCCCCATTCATAAAAGTTGCGGGGTAGGTACTGGTATGCTTACGCTTGGCTTTGATATATGACCAAAAGGATTTGTGCTTATTTTCTGTTCAATGCTGTGCATATAGGTAGTGTAACATTCTTTAGCTAGACGTTCGCAGCGTTTGGTACATACTCGAAGAGATATTTTATCTAATGGATTTTTATAAATACTATACCTTTTCTTATATTTATCCCTCTCCCGTAATGCCTTTACTAGACTTTACTTTTTTTAGACTTTTACTTTGAATAAAAGCTTTTAAATAAAAATGTACACCGTTCGACCTAAGATTCGAACTCAGGACCTGATCATCACCTGCCGTACCACCTACCATTAGACTAACAAGGCATCACAATAAGTAAAAGTTTATAACCATCAAATCCTAAGTTCAAATTTCAAGCTTTAAATTTTCATAGCCGGTATTCTCAAAGATATTATTCATCTTTGCAACAGAAAAGTTTGTTAACTAAACCGCAAGTGTTCGTTCTAGTTATACTTATAGGGTGAGTAAGAGGGGTGGGGGAGGGGGGTAAAAGGGGGTTAGGTTAAGCGGTTTTTTGAAAGTTCTTATAAAAGTTCGGAATACCTGTCCGGAAGTTGGTGTAAGCCTCAGATTTCTTAAGATTTTGTTTTGTACATTTTTTAATGCTTCCTTAGTTTGGATGAGGCAACGTGTAATATTTAAGATACTTTTTATCTCCTTCTTGCTGTCGGTTATTTTTATTTTATAAATAAGTATGTGTGACGTATGGGAATCAAACTCTCGACTGAGACCAATGAACCGATCGATCTACGAACGAAACCGTAAACAAAATAGTATCAAAATTGATTATACTATAATGAATAATACAGATACAATAAAATTGTACGCGTAATTAATTCCATGAATTAATTTTATCAAATATCGTCCAATTAAAGCGATGCAATTAATTATAGCAAGCAATACTGTTTTCATGGAAACGTAGCTTTGTGTGTAACTATAAAACTCAAACGGTTTATTTTGCATTTACATTTATTTTTTAATTTACTAATCTTCCACCGGGTTGGAACGCGACCTCTACTTAGAAGATCCGGCGAGAAATTCCGCGGGCTTGTCTTTTTTGCCTAATTCTCCATCCATTTTTTAACCGACTTCGACTGTATTCGACTGTATGTTTTTTTTTTGTATGTATGTTACGCGACCATTCCGCCAATTATGAATTGATTTTGATGATTATTTTTGCATTGGATTCAGTATAGCTCCAAGGTGGTCCCATTTTAATTTCATCGGTATTGGACCTTGGACTCGGAAGATACACCAGGGAACTCCTTAACAACAAACAATACGAATGCGTAGACTGAGATATTATGGGTATTACGTCAATCCTATAGGTACCTTGCCATAGAACTAATCAGAATATTAACCGACTTCAAAAAAGGAGGAGGTCCACAATTCGTCTGTGTTTTTTATAACTTTTTTTTTTATGAACTGATTTTGATGATTCTTTTTGCGATCTCTTTTTGGATCGGTATTGAACTTTGGACTTTGAAAATACACAGGGGATTTCTTAACGGCGAACAGCACAAATGCATAGATTCTGTTACCAAGGTTATTATATCAATGCTGTAGGTACATTGAGGTACAACTCAGCAAGATAATAAAATATAGGTATGTAAATATTAATAAATAATTTACTTGTCACTTAAAACTCGAAAATAAAAATCTTTTTTTAAAAAAAATACCGACCGAAAAAGCAAGAAATAAATATTTTAATATAATAAGATATAGATAATTTTTGTAGCTCTAGGTGTTTGTATTGGCAAGCGCAGCGTAGGACGGCTGCCTACCAGATAGGCTGACGATCTTGTGAAGATCGCAGGTAGTCGTTGGATGGCATCGGACCGGTTGCGCTGGCGGGCGATCGGGGAGGCCTATGTTTAGCAGTGGACAAGTATAGCCTGAAATGATGATGTGTTTCTATATGCAAATTTCTCCTTAGTTACAGCAGCCACGACAAAGTAATAATTCCTAGTTTAGGACTGTGCTTAAAAAAGGGCACTCTGAGTAACCTTCTCCCCAAGAGATGTGGCATAATTATATAGATAGATAGTCTTTCCAAACTTAGCTACATTTTAATATCTATCGCCGTTCACTCAGTGGATTTTGCAGAAACATTTACCCCAAGCTTGGTTACTCGTTAAAGAGTTTATAACTGGTGAAAACTCTAAAAATCTTGTAAAAGTAAAGTTTGAGTTATCACCGCCCCCACTGAAGTTTCGCTTTTTGAATTTGTGATAATATTTTTGGTTATTAAATGTTTTGTTTTTAAGAAGGTTTGGCATAAATATTTCTGAAAGTACGTGCATTTTGAAAATGAAATTTTCGTAAATGAAGCTTTAAGTCGGATTTTTTTAAGGAATATGAACATTACATTTATATATATTTTGTACAACATATTCAAGTGGAAATCAAAAGTAATTTAATATATGTAGATATTTTAACACCCAAAGATGCGACCTCGAATTTCAACCTTAAACTTTGTGATCACGAGTTGAATGGTCTCTCAACTAGTGTGCTATAGTTTACTCATTCCGTATTTTCTAAAATAGCATTTGTTTTATCTGAAGGGCTATTCAAAAGTCTCTATAACCGGCGAGTGTGTGTGAGACAAACTAGAACAATGGACAACAGAAGAAGCTCGAGCGGTCTGTAAGGAAAGAACTTTTTGGATGTCCATTTCTTCTGCATACTCCGCAAGGGTTTTGATGTGATATAGATAGAGAGAGATAGGGATAGCATCGCTTAAAAGCGCAAGAAGTTTACAGGTTATGGATTTGATCAAGATTAAAATAATATTTTTATTTTGTTACAGAACCAGCGGTCGAATGTCTGAAAATGTACTCTCCTTCAAAGCCGATGCATCAGATAACAAAGCTCGATACACCTGTGAAGCGAAGAATGTCATGATAAGCAACACTTTGAAAGCTGAAATCGACCTTACTGTGCTGTGTAAGTAGTATTATAAGACTGTGTACCCATAGCAGTAGTAGTTACCAGCTCACAGCGAGCTGGATTAATAGTGGGTCGTTAAAGGCTACTAAATCAGTCGTCATTTTTGGATGGAACCATTCAATGGATCCAAGGAGATGCCACCCTTTTCTTCTCTTAATATAAAATCATCTCTTGTTCACATGTAATTTTTTGTAGATCGATTATAATTCATTCTTTATCGTAGAAGCAAACAGTAGCTAGTATGACGCTTTAAAGATTTCCCATGTAATCACTGTCCCATTAATTTATCTTTCTGTCTATATCATCACTCCAGATCCCTTGGGCGGTAGGCAGAGATACAGAATTATGATGTCATATATCGTCATTATAGTCAGCACTTTTCGACGTGTTAGTTCAGTGAGACTGAATTATGTGGGCCCACGTGCGAAATGTCTATAACATATCTTCCTATTCCAAGGTGCTAACTAGTTCAGTTGCACACCCAAACTTAACTCTTTTAACTTTCAAATCGAACGCTCAAATAACTCTTTGTAACAAAAGCAAAACCCCAGCTTTGCCTACCAGAATCTCATAAAGGCTCACAAAAACCAATAAGGACCATTCGGAATCGGCATCAAAGAACTTAATCCCTTTGGGAAATAAACCGACTAACCTCGAACCAATTAGATTTTATCTTACTAAGTAATAAACAGGGAAATTCAACGAGAGAGTTTTAAATTTCATGGAATTCTGAATCTCCACTCAACACTGTTTTGTAAAGTGGATACCGGTATCTTGAAACGGTGTTTCGGGTGCTTGAGTGATTGTGTTCGGTAATCAGATTAAATTCTTGGTTTAGTTAACGTAGCAGTGTTTAATGGACTAGTAAGAATTACGCAAAACAACAATATGTTTATTGTAAGAAATAATTGTTCAGTACATAATTAAAGAAAACGATAAAAACAAAGTGAAAATTTCAAAAAAATTATGCAGTAAGGCAAGTTTCACGTTGACATTACCAGTTACCATTACATAACCAGTCGGAGAAGAGTTCTCGAGTGCAACCACATACAAAAAGACGTAGAGTGGAGTAGAGGATACGAATTGGATTGGTCACCTGCTGCATCGTTGGTAAAACCTGGACGTGAAATACAATTCGGTGCAGTCTCTTAATTCAAAACTAGCCAATTCCAAAAATAAGGTTAAGGTCTTTTGACTGTGTGTTCAACATAATGTTTTTCTTTATCTGAGCCAATTTGCATATCGTCGTTTAAGCTGTGATAGCCTAGTGGTTAGACCGTTGGACTGCTAAGTCAGAGAACTCGGGTTCAAACCCAGGCACACACCTCTGTCTTTTCGAAAGCATGTTCGTAATAAAAATTAACTATCACTTGCTTTAACGGGGAAGGAAAATATCGTGAGGAGATGCCTAAGAGTTTCTCGAAGGTGTGTGAAGTTCGCCAACCCGCACTGGGCCAGCGTGGTGGACTATGGCCTAAGCCCTCTCAGTTTGAGAGGAGTCCCACGCCGAACGGTGGGACGGTTCCTTAACAGGGCTAATATTATTATATATTATGCATATCGTCGGGGATAGTACAAAACTGCGTAACTAACAACAGACATTACGGCGTAAATAATGCATGGCAACTTTACAGGGGACCCAAAAACGAAATATTTTCGCTTTATCCTTTTAATGCGTGTTTGTACTTTTAAATATGAAAAAGGTAGACAATGCACATTTTTAAATAACTAAGAATTCGGACACATATTAAATAAGTAGAAGAGAAAATATTTAGTTCTTTGGTTCCCCTGTAAAGTTAGCCAACCTTTTTTTTTTCTTTTTGCGAGGGGAAATGCCTAACGCATACCCCCGGGCCGAGGGGACGGCCCGGGTGGTTATGTGGGGCTTGCACCCACTAAACCCCCTCGGCGTCCCACTGCCCTTTTGCCGGCCCACAGGAATCGTCACCAGCATAACCTCTGTGGCACCTGCGGGCTCGGTCCGCAGTTTGGCGCGGACCTCGACACGTGTGCGCGGACGCAGCGCTTTTCTGGCGCGGGCCTGCTAAGTGCTAGGGCGCCGGGGTGGCCTCCCCGACGCCTGTAGGCCGAGATTACGGTGGGCGAAGGTCGTTTCGGGCGTAGTCCCTGCGCCTTCGCCCAACGCGCCGTCTACGAGCGGGATTGGAGGACGTCTCCTCCCTCACCCGCTCTGCCTCCTCCTTTGCGGACATGACGGCCTCGCAAAAGGCCGCCATTGCCGCTCAGGCGCTTTCGCTCCCAACCATGGATGATATCACGGACGGGAGCGATAGCGCCTGTCCCCCTGCACCGAGCGCTCCGGCGAGCCGGCGCCGCTCGTCATCCCATGAAAGTTAGCCATCCTAATTTAACCCGCATTATCTGCTGCTAGTTACGCAGTATGGCACTATACCTGATATACTGTTTCTAAATAAAAATAAACAAATTAAACTCAGTCGCGCCTGTATTCCCCAAACGGAGGTGGCAGAGGTGTACAGTGTACACCCTCTTTTCGCCGACGATGTTAAGTCCCCTGTCATAGGTATAGGTATAGCCTATTGTCATAATACCGGGCATAATGCCAGACTCCTGGTTGAAATTTACTGGATTTTTATCTATAGAAAAAATTATATTGCGACCGATCTAGGATACCTCGTTAATAGACCTAGAGTGCCTCGTTGGTCTAGTGGGTTATAATACCCGTATAAATCACGGGGTCCTAGGTTCAGATCCTACGTTGGACTCTTTCTAACTCCTGTATTAAATAACGTTTTGATGAATAATTCATATTTATTCCGGCAAAGCTATACAGTTACATATCTCTTACAAAAAAATTCCCGCAAATTCCCGTAACTTTCACCATAATTCAAACGGAGTATCCCCGAAATACGTTCTCATTGTTTATTTACAAAGAACAGGTAACTACCGGGGTGTGGCCGACCAACCGTGGAGGGTACAGCCTTTTTTCCGACGGAAAACACATCTGGTTCGCTTGTCAAAGACTTTTGAAGTAAGATCGATTGGTGATTTTGAATCGCGAGCGATACGGATTTTGCGGGGATTTTTTGGGGAAATTAATAATTCGTGGGACTAGGGGTTTAATGTTTCGAAGTACTTATTTATGGATAAGCCAGATTGAGGAGTGTGTTCAAAGGGGGCTGTATACTCCACTGTATAGGGTGAGAATTCACCAACAGCGCTATTACTGCTTATATTGTATTGTTTATTACTGCCTCTTTGGTTTGCAACTGAATAGTGCTGCTAACGATTACGAGTCGTGGGTTCATACGCTTGTTTGGATAGTGACCTTTTTTATCAAAAAATCTGGAATTGAACCCGATATAGTGGCAATAAGCTCGCCTCTATTGCATTGAGATCCTGCTTGGGGAATGTAGGCGTGATGATCCTGATATTTCTAATTATATCTTTTATGTAATTACTTATATTACTTTATTATATGAATACCTCGCTCTCATATTAATTCATTACTAAAGCATTCCATTTGTGAAAGTCAAAGGAATATATTTTCTCATTACATTTTTATTAGTGATGATATTAAAACGGAGATATTTCGTTAAAATGATAATAAAAATTCTACTTTATTGGAACGTGAAATAATTGAAAAATATGACGTTTCAGAGATATTCCGGAACAATATTATTGTAGTTTTTTTAGGTTCTTATTAGAGAATCTGATATTCTGGCTACCTGGTATTCCGTAAAATTTATTGTTGTGTAACATCTTTACTCTCGGTTGCTGGATATATTTTTAGGGAGTGATTTTGGAAAAGGGACGGAAATGTGTTACAGGAAATCGGAGAAGCGCGCGCTGTTTGATTTGACCAATGAGCGCGCGCGGTGGAACCGGGGAAGCGCGTGCTATTTGATTTGACCAATGAGCGCGTGCGGTGGAACCGCGAAGCGCGCGCTATTTGATTTGACCAATAAGTCATCTCAGTTTCATAGTAGGATAACATGTCAGATGTCATATGTAAGGACTACTGTAAGGCTCGCTCGTTTTTTTTGTCTTAATTTCTATTTTGAACTATTATATCAATTCGTATTATATCTATTATTTTGGATTTACAAGAGTACTTGGCCTGATTAAATGAACGATTACTGTTAATTCAAAGAGCACTGGTAACCAAACTGTGACCGCCCTAATCATCGCATTATACGCATAAATCCAAAATAATCATATCTTATAATTTTTTGCGAATCAAAAATGCCAACTCCGCAAGGGATTTGGCGTTATAATATAGATAGATTCAATAACAGTGTAATGATTTTAAACTAAAAAATCTGCATATGGAAATAACGATATCATCCATATACACAAATCCTATTTATGTTTTTGAAATTATAGAATATCAATGAATAGTTATTTTGATATGCAAATACGTTAAAATGTTCAAAGTAACTCAGTGGTTATGTAAAACATAGAAATCAATTTTATTATTGTGTACACACCCACGCACAAAAGGCATTTGATAAAAGGCCTTGTCGAGATCGACCCTGATTCAGAGATTACTCTGTTTAAATCCCAAATTAATTAGTGTTAATTGGCCTTCGCTTACCCCCCGAGGGATAAAAGCGTGATATTTAGTTAATTGACTTTTGCCGGTACCATGTCAGGATTTTGCGAGACCCCAATCAGTGATAGAATACATGTGGATTTATTTATTACTTTTCTTGTACGTGTCGTAGCATGAGATATGAGATCTAATGTCATGTTTATTCCAATTCAGCATGTATTTTCGACTAGAGATATGTTTGATCAGTACAATATGAGAAAGCATGCAGGAGATCAGGCATGATATGATCATATACGGCGATAATTCCGGTTATAAATGAAGTTAATGGGAATTGTTAATGTACACGAGCCGTAAAGCTCTAAATTTTAATAATCATTATCACTAAAATATTTCTAATACAGGTATCCCAAAGAACTGAAACATGCAGAATAGCGTTAAGTATCACCTGTCTCAGGTTGTGACCAAAAAATGTAATGAAAATACTACATTATGTATAAAGATTGTATCTACTTCTAAGGTTGAGTGTAAAATGGGGAAAGAATGGATGGTGAAATAAATGGAGTATTAAAAATTGGCTTTCTCATGCTTTTTCCTACATCAATATTTTTCAAGTAGCAACCCATAAACTATCCAAATCAGTAATACCTTCCTAGTTTTGACGGTAAACATAAGATGATATAAGAAGTACTAACCTGAAACATTCGTTTTCCAAACAGTATTAATCAATACCCAATCTGCCCCACGTTTATCTGCGAGCGCTTAAACCGATCTCAACCAACTCACGTCCGATCTACGCACCCAATAGAAGATAGCGCAATGATACGGGCATAAATCACTGAATTCCGTACCAGCATTCAAATTTATTTGACATTTATACGAAGAGGGAAAGTTTTAATTTGTTCCGACTCCATTGACGCTCCGAAAAACTTTGGCAAACGTATTTTTACGTTGAATCCGTACTTCTATCGCTTCCCAGTTTTCGCTCCGTTTTAGGAATGTACACTAAAGGGATTTGCAAAATTTATGCGATTTTAAACACTTTGGTGAGTGAATTGGGCTTAAAATGATTACATTACTTTCACTCTTAATTCCCATTTTATTTATATTAAATTAGATAATACTTTTATAAGCTTGTACTAAAATCAACGTAAAATGATTTCTGATTGTTGAATCTGGATTTACCACCTCCAGAAATTAAAGGTGCTTTATTTTCTTTTCGATTCAATGCTACAAGGTTACATTTTCTTAGTCAAAAAGTGTTTACGACGATTGTGTTGTCCACGGTTGGATCTCATAAAGACACAATCAGCTCTGTGCAAGTTAACAGAAATTTAAAGTACAGAAGCAGAAAAGGCGCTATTATCTTAACTAACAAGTCTTAAGTAAATAATAGATACAAGAATATTTTCACCATGGTCACGGCAATGACATTGCATCCTCTGTATTATGTGACATTAAAAGAACATTTTGGTCATATGATGTCGTTTACGTGGACTGCTCCGAACATTTATAATACCCCTATAAGTCAGATTCAAGACAATATGAATCCGATTTTAAAATAAATAGCTTCATCGTACGAAGGTAAAATATAGCATTAACAACCTTGTATACCTTGCTATCATTAAAGCTTGCAGCCTTAAAGTTGTACATTTTGGAAAGTATATTACGAAATGCTCAATTGAAATTTCAACTCATCTTTTATACTAACCTATTTAAAAAATTAGGTCTTATTAGATTTAAATTTGGTGGCTAAAATACCTTAACCAGATTATACAGACACAAATTAAATTCGGACTATCCAAGATATTGAAATCTTCATTCTGAAATAAACTTTAGCTGTCCAATATTATTTTTTTCAAAGCCCAAAACAATCGCCATCAAAGAGAGTAAAGTTAAAATTTTAATCTCGGGGTATATAAAATGGATTGAAAAATCCTTTACAAACGGTTGAAAACAGAAAAAAGGGTTTAACGTACTTGCAGTATTTACTAGTACCCATTCAACTAATTCCAATAATATAATAAATGTCACTGTTTGGATATTTGTCACTCTATGACGTAGAAATAACTTAAACGGATTTGGATAATTTTGGCAGATACGTAGATTATGAACTTACATACAATAAAGGCTACGGTAAACTGATCTAGTCATAGCCATGGTCGGCATAGTTCAAAAGATATCTGGTGTAACATTTGTATTTTCAAGGTTTTTGGTGGTTCTTATATAATTTCCATTTCGAAATTCAAGATGACTGATAAAGGTAGATACGAGTATACACCTGGGTTCTGATAGACATTGAAAAATAATGCTAATATATGACATTAATTTACAAATCACAGATCCAACGACTACTAGGGCTAGTGGTTATAGCATACACAAATTTCCCTCACTGTATTCGAACCTCGCCAGGAACAATTTTTTTTTGTGACCTACAAATGTCTTTATTTCTTTATTTGAATTTCATCTTTGTACGTGCACACACAGCTCACGTATAATTCATAACAAAGGGCTACGTTTTACGTCGAAGCCTAAGCAAAAATTCTTTTTAAAATCATCCAAGCAAACCCCTGTAGAGTAACTAGTTACAACAAATTCATCGGCCGAACTTAGTCTTTCGCCCTTGAGACAACCTTCTATATATAACTATACATTATTAATTTCGTTCCATACATTCATTCTTATACTAATGTTGATTAAATTACGTACTTTGCTCACAATTTATGCAATGGAATTAGAATTTGTCGCGATATTATTATAATCTTATACTAAAACTTAGATAGGATAGACTTAAGCGTAAAACTGGGTATGAGAAATACCTCTCACAACCGAAGTGAATGAAGGGGTGCATGGTACGCCCATATCTCGCTGGAGTAGGCATGCTTAATTTTATTAATACTAGGTGCCTTTTTGGCATGTTCATTTCTTGACTGGCCCCCTGGCGTAGTGGTGCATTGTGCGGTTGGTGATCAAAAGTTCCTGGGCTTAAATCTTAAGTCGGACAAAGTGTTGGTGGGGTTTTTCTATCGAAAATTCTAAATAGCAGTCCGGACTTTAAAATTGTGCCTGGTATAATGGCAATAGACCCTCTCCCTATTACATTGGGGCTACAATTATCGATGAATTGTGAGTGACAGTACAACACCTCGGCTTGGAGAATCAAAGTGTGGCTGTGTTTAATAAATCTCACAAATCGAGGTAAGATAGATTAGGTCATACTCCACCACGCAGACCCAGTGCAGTGCGATGGATGCAGGTTTGTGGCCATCTGCTGTTGGAACTTATCAAACCGCCTATAAATGCTTTCAACTCTTAACTGTGATCGACGAATAACCATAAATACGATCTCAGACTTACCGAGCCGAACGATGCTTAACCTTGGTCTATCTATCTATATTCTCACACCAGATCCCTTGCCGGGTAGGCAGAGAGTACAGAGTTCCAACAGGTTCTTTCCTTACATACCTCTCTGGCTTCCTCCACTCTCATAGTTCGTCTCATACACGCTCGCCGGTTACGGAGACCTTGGTGATCTCTTGTAACACCGTGACGGCACAGCGCGCTACGAGCGCCTCAGTGTAACTGTGTTTTATAAATAAATCTTTTTTTTTTCAGTTGCTCCTTCCCAAGTGACGATCTCAGGCCCTTCAGAAGCCAGGGTCGGGGATCCCGTACCCTTGACTTGCAACACAGCACCTTCGAACCCTGCTGCTGATATCAAGTGGCTGGTTCTTGGCAAGAATCATAAGGAAGCCAGTAATAGGACTGTGATATCACCTGAAGGTAAGATTATTTTAGAAGTATATATTTTTTTTTGAGCATCATTATCATCATCATCTCAGCCTATACTTGTCCACTGCTGAACATAGGCCTCTCCAATCGCTTTCCAGCGTAACCGGTCCGATGCTACCTGCATCCAAAGACTTCCTGCGATTTTCACAAGATCGTCGGTCCATCTGGCAGGTGGTCGTCCCACGCTGCGCTTGCCAATACGTGGTCTCCACTCTAGAATCTTTCTGCCCCAACGCCCGTCCGATCTTCGCGCTTTGTGGCCTGCCCATTGCCACTTCAGCTTGCTAATCTTAAGGGCGATGTCGGTGACCTTGGTTCTTCTACGAATCTCCTCATTCCTGATTCGATCACGTAGAGAAACGCTGAGCATAGCTCTTTCGCTTTTTTTTTATATAAGGTAGAAATATTTTGAAAGCAGTTTTATGCCTTGTTGGCCTTGTGGCAAATATGGCGCGTAGCGATCACCAGCTCCTAGGTTCGAGTCTTAGGTCAAACAAAGTGTAATTTGCGAGTGATAAATGACAAATAAAGGTGTTTAAAATGTGGCATTGCGCCTGGTATAACGCCAATAGGTTCGCCCCCTATTATCGTCGTATCGTCGACCTAGTATCGTTGACCAAAAGGATTTACCCAGTACACCTCTGCCATTCTCACTTGGGCCATGGCGCTGTTTTAATTTAGAATAGAATGTTGAATAATTTAATTATGTTACGTTTTCATAAATAGTATAATTTGCTTTATTAAACTTAGACTCACCTGATGACCAACCTACATTGTTCTCCCATACCCCACAACAAAATGTAGATGAAAAAATTTGTAAATATTTTTTTTTTTTAAAGTGTTACCTTGGAGCTTCTTGACCTTCTTCTCCACAGAAATGACATTCCGAAGTGGTGGTAAAGTCTTTGTTACTTTTCAGACGATTCATAAATACTATAATGGTTTACATGAATAAAATATATTCTGTAGCCAGAGAGGTATGTAAGGAAAGAACCTGTTGGAACTCTGTACTCTCTGCCTACCCCGCGAGGGAGCTGGCGTGATGATATAGATAGATAGAAATATATTCTGATTCTGAAAGTTGTATACTAATATTTAAAATTGTTACTACTCTAAAAATAGTATTTTGGATATTATATAATTTGAGATGAGGATCAAAAGTAACAATACTATTCTTAGTCTTTTGGAAAGTATATAAATGAATTCTTAATGTAAACGACAGTTACTTTAAATAATGGATTTAAATACTTGATTCTGAGAGTATTTAGGTTGCAATGCATTTGCCAAGTCAAGAGATATTTGGCTTCAACATTCATGCATTCTAAATATATTTCATGTTAGTTTATATGACTGCTTTGCTGGTGTAATAGGTTAGGATTCTAGGAGATATAGTGTAATAAAGGTATCGTCTATCAAGAAATCCTCACTAACAATTCGGAGTCTGAAATTGCGCGTCGGGTAAGAATAGTCATGGACTCGAATTACATTGGAACTAAATGGGATCTTTGGGAGAGTCCTTTGTTTTACAGTGGAGGTTTTCACTAGATGCATAGCTGAAATTATTCGCATGAGGAATATAGGCGTGACAGTATTTCTGTTACAAATAAAATAAGTAATTATCAATTATAGTCACGTTTCTTTGAGTTTCTTGATTTTACTCTTCGTGATTCTTAATTTCTTTGTTATTTTTCTAGGAGGCTGGATCACCACTTCTAACATCACAGTCGTGGTGGAACCCAACAGGCGGTCTATCGTCGTAGTCTGCCATGGCATCAACGCACAACTCACCGAGAATGTTGTTGCTACTCACACCATTAATGTTCTATGTAAGTACTTATATATAGTTTTATGTACTAGCAGTTTTCGAGTGGTCGAGAACAGTGTCACTTACAGGGTCCAACTATAGCTAAAAACCTTTCAGGCGATCCTATTAGCACCTACAATAATAAAATATTCTTACAAATTACTCACAAAATTTATTAAAAAAAATAACTAGAAATACCTAACTGATCTATCTATATCATCAATCCAGATCCCTCGCGGGGAAGGCAGAGAGTACAGAGTTCCAACAGGTTTTTTCCGTACATACGTCTCTGGCTTTTTCTACTCTCATAGTTCATCTCATACACGCTCGTCGGTTACGGATACTCTTGACTTGTCCTTCAAATAAGACACGGTCTATTTGGTCATGGTAAGATAGTCTAGGTCTTCCCCGGTGCCTACATCCTCCTACTTTCGCAATGTATATCTGTATTGCCATTCTTTCTTCTGACATTCTTTTTATATACCTGAACCAACGCAAAATATAATAAATAAATAATATTAGCCCTGTTAAGAAACTGTCACACCGTAAGGAACGGGCCTCCTCTCAAACTAAGAGGATTTCGCCCATAGTCCATCACGCTGGCCCAATGCAGGTTGGCAAACTTCACACACCTTCGTGAAAGTCTTAGGCATGTAGGTTTCCTCACGATGTTTTTCTTCACCGTTAAAGCAAGTGTGTATTGCACATGCTTTCGAAAATATAGAGGTGCGTGCCTGGGTTCGAATCCGAAACCTCTGACTTTGCAGTCCACCGGTCTAACGACTATCACATCTCTTCCTACCTACAAAAATAAATTATCAGAATCGGTTAAGTCGTATCGATCGGTTTAGTCGTATAAGATGAAAAATTGCGAACACACACCAGAATTTTATATATGAAGCAGAAATGGGCAAAACGTAATCAGGTTAATGATGACGGTTACATTTTGTAATCTTCAATCATGATTGAAGATTACAAAATGTATTCGTAATTGTTGAAGATTACATAATGTAATTGTAATCGTTAATCATTAATCTGATTACATTTATCCCATCTCTGATATGGAAATATCAGATTAGATCAGCCTATATTGTCCCACCCCCCTCTGTCCCACTGCTGGGCAAAGCTCTTCTCTCACATATCGAGGTGAGAGAGGTTAAATCTAATCCACCACCCAGTGCGTTGGCGGTAGGTTTGTGGCTACCTGCTGTTGGAACTTATCAAGCAGCCTCAAAGGATTCCAACTTGACTTCTACCACTGGAAGTGATAACTGGGAACAAAGAATGTACATGTTCCCGAGGCTTTGAGACGTTCGAAAATTGAAAACACCACATAAAAGTTATTCAGACCGAGCTGAACGCTGCATACCCTCGGTGATCAATCAAATTTAATTATCGAGCCTCCTAAAAGCTTTCATGGAATTTGCGACTTAAATCAATAAAGTTATACATATAACGTATGGCGGAATTGTTATTATTAAAGAAGGCAAATTAGTCTTACGGGAGGCACTCAGAATAATATAGAAGCCGCGCAGTCACAATTGCACGCCGCGCCATGAAGCCTAAAAGTCAACAAACACCCCCCACTCACCGCACTTCCCACCCGCGTAATGTTGGCAGCGCGGAAATATTAACCACTTTTTAGGGTAAATGTTGATGACATTAGAGTACATGGGAATAAAATCATTGTTGCGATAACGTGTATTTTAATGCAAATTAAACTTAAGAAATAGATATATTTGTAGGGAAAATATATTTTCATCATCCTAACTAAATATTAAAACCGTGATGTAGAAGTTAACTATATTAATACCATTCAATTTTCCCCCGATGCTTTGTTATCCATTCTTTCCGCTCAGAATACGGGCGACGACGACGTAGTCGTAGATCCCCTCCCATAGCCGGCGGTTGACCGGTGCACTTAGTAGTGCACCCCGTCCCCCCACAGCGACTGTCCCAACCGAGGGCGCCTCTTCAAGGCGCCCTCGAGTATGTCGCCCCTTGCCCTTCTGGCTCGGCGTAGTGGTTGCACGCTCGCCCTTAAGTCCGGTGAAGCTGTAAAGGGCTCGCGGCCAACAGCGTACATCACTCACACACACACTAGAACTTACAGAGTCCTTAGCAAATAAAACTAGGGAAAAATAATACGGCACCTGAATGCGTTAGATACGTATGAAATGTGATCCTATCATGTTTCTTTTTGAGCTCAACATCATTTTTACAGGCGAGAATGACACTAGACGGCATGACGATCACCGAGTGACTACTCGCGTGAACGTTCGACTACCTGCTTCGCAGGTAGTAATTGTTGCTTCAATTTAATGCGCGCCCGTGGCTTCTAGATTATATTTTATTCTAAGGTCCTACAGTGGATATTTTACGACTGAAGATAGATAGATATGAAAATTATGTATAGTGGAATTGTCCTCTCAATCCGTTCTACAGAAAAGACGGCCGTAGATAGGTACTTAAGGCTACCTATTCAAAGATGGGTCGATATAATTTAAGCTGAATCATAAAAACTCTTTATATTTTCCTCTTTTGGATAACACTATACAGTTTTCATTCTGAAATCTAGTATTGTCGCTACTTTTTGGTGGTTTGCCAAAGAAGTTCAATATTTCTTTGCTTATTTTAAATTATATTTTCAGCTGGTTCTGTTATGGTTGATACTATTTTTGGCTTTATATTAACTTTGAATTTTTATTTGTTTACTTTAACAATTAAAATATCTATCACGTTTATTTACCTCAAAGAGATACGTAGAGGTGTATGAACATCCAAGATTTTATCAGCCATTTTAATTTATATAAAGCTCGTGTCTTCAGTCTTCATATTATCAGAAATGTTCACATAGATGAACCGTTTTTGAGTGGACATGACATACATGTCTTTCAAATTCTTCCTAGATTACTCCAATATAAGGTTTTCCGAAAATTCTAGCCCAGTCTTTCTGGAATTTTAATATTATAACTGAGATAAGTTTAGTAAAACTTGCTAACGATGAAGGACAACATAATAAAATATAGAAACCTTTGTGTCGAAGAAACGACCACTGGCTTCGAAGTGATATCCAAAAGAACTCAGATATTATTCTGCTTCAGTGAAATGTTGGTTTACTGTCAACCACACAAGATGCTGAATATTCTCCATCTACATTACACCAGATCCCTTGCGGGGAAGGCAGAAAGTACAAAGCTCAGACAGGTTCTTCCCTTACAGACCTCTCGCTTCCTCCACCCTCATAGTTCCTCTCATACACGCTCGCCGATTATAGAAACTCTTGACTTGCCTTTCATATAAGATATGGTCTATTTGGTCATGATAAGATAGTTTCGGGTTTTTAGGCACTTTCGCGTTGTGTATGTGATTTCTCATTCTTTTTTCTGACATATTTTCTATGTGTCCGAACCACCGGACCATTCACTTTTTCAACTTTTTACTTTTTCAGAGAAAACAAGGTTAAAAAACAAATGAATTTGTTATTCTTGATCATGCAAAAACGTCCCCACAAAGTCTTTTTGAATTTATCTCCCGCTTATAGAAAATATTTTTATCCGTTATCGGCATGTACCGCCGCTCAAAAGATCCGGAGTCTGGTGCTGACAGGTCTCTAATCAAATAGGTTTTTGAGGGAAAACTCGCTGTTTACCTACATCGCAGATTATCATAAGAATTTTACTCGTGGATTTTTCGTATAAAAAGTTCTGTCAGATAAATCGAACGTTCGATTTGTAATCATAGAGCGTTCCGATTTGGCTTGTAGGTATGGGTTTTAGAAAATCTATATAGGGCTATATGTAAAGACTGCTCAAACACTTTTGTACTCTTTAGATTGTAATCTTTAGTCCATTAAATTGTAAAATTATTAATAACTAGCTGCTACCCGCGGCTACGCACGCGTTCATTTTGACATAGGTAGGTCGGTTTTTCTGGAATTGCGCAGATCCCTGTATATTATTTCAAGACCCAAGACACCTCCATACTATGTTGCTTTTAAAACCGTTCAGCCTTGTTGGTATGGTGAAATAAAACTATCCTGATGGAATCATGCATATTTCCGGGATAAAAACTAACCTAAAATCTATCTGTACGAGGCAGGCCTTTTAAGTTTAGTCGTTTGAAGAAAAAAACACAACTAGAACCTTACAGTACTTTTTATTGTTTTTCAAAGTATTCACCACGTAGCTTAATACACTTTTTCATTCGCTCAAACCAGTTATTATAACATTTATTCAACTCTAGAGTGGGTGTGTTCAAAATGGCTGACTTGAAAGCGTCTACTGCTTCTTCACCGGACTGGAACCTTTGACCACGAAGACTTTGCTTAATATTAGGAAATGAAAAGAAATCGTTAGGGCTTAGGTCAGGACTGTATGGAGGATGATCAAGAACTTCTACTTTTTCCTGCTTCAAATACTCAATCGTTTGACGAGCGCTGTGTGAGCTTGCGTAGTCGTGGTGCAGGATAATGCGTCGCTTTGAGTTAGATTTTCGAAGTTCGGCGATGACTTGTGGTAAACAAACTATGGTATACCACTCTGCGTTAACCGTTCTACGATCTTCAAGTGCAATAGTCGCAACATGGCCGGTTTTTCCAACGAACGTGGCCACCATCTTCTTTGAAGTGCTTCGAGAACGAACAACTTTAGTCGGCTTTGGCTCGTCTTAAAAGACCCAGATTGTAGATTGTTGTTCGGAATCAGGATCGTAGGCATAAATCCAAGATTCGTCACCACTGATGATGTTGAAGACGTGATTTGACTCTCCTCGGTTGAACCTTTGCAGAGTTTTCTTACACCATCTGACGCGGGCCGCCTTGTGATCGTCGGAAAGCAGATGCGGTATCCAACGGCAAACTAGCTTTCTCACACCAAGCGCTTCATGCAAGATCTTCAAAATGGTTGTCCCTGAAATGCCTAATAGAGCCTCTATCTCTCGATACGTCACATGACGATCTTCGAGAATTAGTTGTCTCACAGCAATGATGTTATCTTCAGTGAAGGCGGATTTTAGGCATCCTTCGCGAGATTTGTCACTAACACTAGTATGTCCACGCTGGAATTCTAAATACCAACGTTCGACAGTCCGCAGACATGGGGCTTTATCACTGAACACAGATGTTATCTCTTCAAAACACTAAAGCCGTGTCAGGCCTCTTCTAAAGCTGTAGAAAATTATTGCACGAACATTTTCCTTAGAAAGATTAATTTTAGTACGTAACCTGACAGATTCCAATCGACGCTGTGACTAAACAATAGCATTAATCCTAATACTTTCAACTGTTTTGAGATTTAAAATTTAAACACATTCGAATATAGAACAGTTCCAAATTCAAAATTGCCGGGAAATATGGAAACGACAGAACTTAAAAGGCATGCCTCGTAGCATCACACCAGATCCCTTGCGGGATAAGCAGTCAGTAAAAAGTTCCAACAGGTTCTTTCCTTTCATACCTCTGGCCTCCTACACTCTCATAGTAACCTAAAATAATCTCTGAAAAGTCCTCCATCTTCCAGTAACAATCCATTCAAAATCGTTTCCGCTGAAGATAAGTACGGACAAACAAACAGACAAAGAAAAATTAAAAAAATACACGTTATGTTTTATATGGTACAATGAGCTTAAGAAAAAATCAGATCGACACATGAATTCTGTCTATTAGTATTCCCGTGTGTGAATCGAACTTGCGACTATTTGATAAAGTAAGTTGAGATGTCTAAGTTTTTACGCATAATCAAGCCACCATCGTTTTGAAAAAAATATGTGAAAGGCAACTTTAAAATTAGAAAATTTTCTTTATTATTTAGTGGGTCATTTCTCTATTAACAGGTTACGTCTTAGCTCGTACAGAAAGTCTTTGTAAAATATGAACTAAACTATAGCACGATCTTATTCAACAATAACGCCACCTCATAGAAAAATACATACTTTATACAGAATACCTACTTACCTACTTTCTTTCTGAAAAGGACTACCAGTTTATCTATTTATTATTACTAGTGGTCGCCCATAGGTCGATATTCCACCTCCTCTTTCATCGCTTGCTGGTTATGTTTGACATTCAGTAAGACTATAGACAAATAATATTAAAGACAAACATCAATTTGACGTGTATTGTGTCAAATACAGGGTAGTGTGTGTAATGTTTTTTTTCATTGATTTAATGTATATTTTATGCATAATTAAAAAAAAATATTAGCATTCTGCACTCCTTCTCTGTATAAATTATAAGTGTGGGAAATCGAGGCACTGGGCCCGTGTGGTGGAGTATGACCTAATCTCTCTCACTTCAATTTGTGAGAGAGGGCCTTTGCCCAGCAGTGGGCAGTATAGGCTGATATTATTATTATATTATAACAGATCAACGCCAAAATGAAACCACGATAACACATCATAATACAAGTATAATTAGCAGATTCCCCCACCATCAACGTCAAAATGAAATCCCGATAACTCTATCAATAATAAATTTTCATAGCGGGCACTGTCGTTCGCTCGAAGTAGTTCGACCGACTATATGGTACAAGGTACTCGTATATAGAACTAAATACCGCTCTATTTCCCAGTCACGTCCCCTCGCGGCTCGACATAGAGCTACCAAGATATTACAGAGTCAAATAGAGTAAGCTGATGAAGTTTCGGGTTGTGTGTATACATAAATTTGTGAATATGGTTACTACATTTTTCTGGTAGTTAGTAGCTTAAAGGTATTGTTTAGGTTTTTTTTAATTTGATTGATTATAAATCAGCATACTGTCCCACTACTGCGCAAAGGCCTTCTCTCACAATCGAGGTGAGAGAGATTAGGTCATACTCAACCACGCAAACCCAATATGGATTGGTGGAGGCAGATTTGTGATCTGCTGTTGCAACTTATCAAGGCGGCCTTCAAGGCTTCCAACTTGGCTTAACGACTACCATATTTAGTGGTAACCGAGACCAACGGCTTAGCATGCCTTCCGAAGTACGGATGACGAAGTATAAAAACGCAACAAACTAATCAAATTCTAAATCGGACGATTATTGAGATTTTTCTACGAAGAAAATATAAGGAAGAGTCGGGAGTATAAATAGGACTGAACATTGGTGAAATCTACCTTTCAATAGAGCCTGCATAGTTATGACGTTTCTTTTGTCCTGTCATGTCATTCTTCTGCCATAAATATCGCTTTTGGGTGTATTTTGAACACCTACAAGTATCCCTACATATTGAAGTCTACTCTATTCTCCAATTCGATTTAACTTAGACGTTACACATGAGTTCCTTACAAAATATTAAACTAAAAACACTGAAAGGAAAATGCTGAAATGAACGAATTTCTCCCAAGGCTGTTATTTGCTATATCCAATCACAGCACGTTACGATACCTTTGTGAAATGATCGTGTAATGGATGGATTCTAAATGGAGGCGACCGCGGTGTTCTTAGCGATCACCAAGGTTAAGCAGCCTTTGAGTCAGTCAGCCTGAGATGGGTGACCGTTTGTGACATTTTCGTATTCCAGCGTCTCCGTGCTAAGGAAGGCACGTTAATCCATTGGTCCCGACTACCACGTAAAGTGGTAGTCGTTAAACCAAGTTGGAAGCCTTCTAGGCGGCTTGATAAGTTCCAACAGCAGGTGGCCACAAACCTGCCTCCGCCAATCCGCAGTGGGTCCGCTTGGTGGAGTATGACCTAATCTCTCTCACCTCGATTTGTGAGAGTAGGCCGTTGCCCAGCGGTGGGACTGTATAGGCTGATATTATTACATGCCATTCGAGAAGGTTCTCGACGTGAAGCGGGCAGACCACCACATGTTGAATTGATGACCTGGTGAAGGTCGCTGCTAAAAGCGGAATAGCTGGTTGCGTGCAGCACTAAGCCAGTCTTCATGTCGATCTTTAGGGGCATTTGTCTAGCAGTAGACGTCTTTCTGCTGGTGATAAATGATTCATGATAATAATTACTTTCGTTTTTCACAAAAAGTAACGAAGCCCAACACTAGGAATTATTATACTGTGTCGTGGGTGCGTTTACAAACATGAAAGTCACATGCACACACATAGATTTGACTCGTGAAGGAATTAAACCCGCGACTACTTATACCATCAGGATCAGACACCGACCTCGCCGGTGAGGTCGAAGAATCCCTTGCCCGCCGGCCGGCGCAGAGCACCACTGCGAGACACCTAGTATACGCCCTCCCCCATAGCGACGGGCCAAACCGAGGCCGTTCCTCCTTGAGGCGCCCTTGACGTAGTTGCCCTCTTGCCCTTTCGGCTAGAGCATAGTGGTTGCACGCTCGCCCTCTTGTCCGGTGAAGCTGTAAAGGCCATGCGGCCAACAACTTAGATCATTCACACACACACACACACACACACACAATACTTTTTCCAGTTGTCGGAACGACTCAAGCATTTTACCACTAAACTAAGCCGTCAGTGATAATGATGACGCCACTAGAGTATCATTAAAAGATTATTTCACAAAGTTATCGTAACGTACCGCATTACGAGTTGGGCCATAGCTAATAAGGATCCAGTCCATGAATTGAATTTTCAAAATGGTTCCGCTAGTTTATTTACTGCAATATTTCCGAACACTTACTCAGAAGTTTAGTTCTAAGTACATATAATATATTTTCAATTACTTTAGTTGACAGCTTTCAGTTACAGTAACGTTCAATTTAGTAACTGGTGTTAGAGCTGGATTTTGATTATTCTACTAATCCTGCTCATATTATAAATGTTAAAGTTTGGATGTTTGTCACTCAATCAAACAAAAACGTCTGAACGGATTTGGATGAAATTTGGCACACACATAGTTTAACGTGTATCAGACGAACTGTGAGAGTGGAGGAAGCCAGAGAGTTATGTAAGGAAAGAACCTGTTGGAACTCTGTACTCTCTGCCTACCCCACAAGGGATCTGGCGTGATGGTATATATCACCGTCACGCCTATATTCCCCAAGCGAGGCTGGCAAAGGTGTACTGAGTACACCCACGTTCGCCGACGATGTTAGGTCCCATGTAATAGGGGGCGAGTCTATTGCCATATACCGGGCACAATTCCAGACTCCGGTCTCGTACTGGGAAGTTTTCGCTAGAAAAACTACATTTGGATGATATTCAAGGTGTAACATAATTAACGCAAGACCTGAAAGTAGTCTTTTTAATGTATCTTAATTTTTTTTAAACTTCTAATAAATGCTTTTACTCCTTCAGTGCGCTATAAAAAACTAAATTTATTCTTGATTCATAGCAATAAGGAGATTACGAATGCATTCCTAACCCGTATTTCTCAAAATGCCACTACACATACAAGTTTCATTGTTAATTGGGGTATAAAAGTGCTTAAAAAAGGGGTAAACACCTTTATTTTGGAAATTTCGTTTTAGTTTTGGATTTATGAAGCAATTCTCTAATGGGAGTGTCTGAGGTCTTGCGTTTATTATGTTACTAGATACATAGAAACTCTTTGGCTTCCTCCACTCTTACAGTGCGTTTAGTACGTAATGTTTGTTACTCAATTACGCAAAAACGGTCGAATGGTTATGGATGCAATTTGGCACACAGCCAGTTTATTACCTGTACCTGTGATTAACAAATGGGATACTTTTTATTTCGAAAAAAATTAAGGTTCCTGTCTAAAATCAACATGGACGAGGTCACGTCACTTTTTTTAAAGAAAACGTACACTAGCATCTATTCTTGTGCCGTGGGTGCGTTTACAGACATAAAAAATCACAAATACCCAGACCGGAACAAATAATTGTCGGTCACACAAAGATTTGTCCAGTGCGGGAATCGAACCTGCGACTATTAGATACAGCGGGTGGAGCGGCTTAAGCTCTTAACTACTGCGGTATATCTTCCGTCATAGAAATAGTTTTAACTATTTCTATGACGGATGAGTATTTGTATATATACACTAAAACGTAATATTTCTCTCGTTTTGCGTGCACTGGCGTAGAAACATAAAACAACCCCAAAACATTAAATATATAGTTGATAAAACTAGCGGTTGTAGCGTAAGCAGGGCGGGTGCGGCGCGTCCGGTCCGCGAGAGAATTATCATAATATTTGCGGAACCGGAAGCGAGTCGTGACGTCACGTGGTGCTGGGCGGGGGCTTAGGGTTCAGTGGTTCATTTGGAATGTGGATATTTATTTATTCATTTAATTCTTGCCTCGTTGGTCGGGTGGTAAAGCACATCGCTTTGTGATCACGAGGTCATGGGTTCAAATCCTAGGTCGGACAAGTTAGTTTTTCTTACGAAAAATTCCCAGTATGAGTCGGGAGTCTGGAATTGTGCCCGGTATATGGTAATAGTTGCCCCCTATTACGTGGGACCTAACATCGTCGGCGAAACGTGGGTGTACTCAGTACTGCCACCCCCGCTTGGGGAGTATAGGCGTGACGGTGTAATTTTTTTTTAATTTAATTCTCTCTATTTATGTACATAGGCGGATTTAATGCCTGAGGTATTTTATGCCAGTCTACCTTGAGGTGGTGTAGAAACAGCTGTGGTAGGTGCGAAAAAAACGAGCATTATAAAACAAGGAAGAGAATATTTAAAAAAAAAACAAATATAAATTAGACGAACTGAAAAAAAATTAAAACTTAAAGCTAAATACATACATATAATAAAATATATATTATACATAAATACCATATACTACATAAAAATATTACATACATACTTACATAATTGTACTATATATAAACCAGAACGTTTGAAATAGTGACATAAATCTGCTAACCTTAAGAGGAATCCGCTAACATTTTGTCCCACAGATATTACTGCACTTTTTTTTTTAAAGAGAGCTGATTGGTAGCCTTCAAGAGTTCTTGGGGCCAATATGAAATAAAAATAAATACTTTGCTCTATCTATATCATCACACCAGATCACTTGTGGTGTAGAAAGAGAGTACAGATATTAACAGGTTCTTTCCTTAGATACCTCTCTGGTTTTCTTCACTCTCATACACGCTCGCCGGTTACGAAGACTCTTGACTTGCTTTTCGTATAAGACACGGTCGATTTGATCATTGTAAGATAGTGTAGGTCTTCTCCAGTACATAATTCTACTTTTGCATTGCATATCTACTTTGTCGTTATTTGTTCCAACATTCTTTCTATATGCCCATACATATATCATATATGCCCACATACTTTTGTAGTTTATTTATTTATTTATTCATTTTACATATAAGTACGGACTAACCAATTACACTAAAACGTCCAAAGATTCATACTGGTAATATAAATTGAATACAAACGTATCTACGACATAAACAAATTGGTGACAAAGAATATCATAGGAAAAAAGTCATCATAAAATTTAAAAAAATATTTGAGCATACAGCATGCCTTTATGTCACAGTACTGCTGGCAGACTAACAGTATCACGTTATAATATTTCACTTGTACGTACGTACTTTCGTAGTAGCTTTACCCTCGTAGCGTTGTTATGGCGGTGTTCTTAACGTTCACCAAGGTCAAACAACATTCGACTCGGTCAGTCTAAGATGGGTGATCATACCGCATTTCCAGTTTTGAGCTTTGATTGGTCCCACTTCATGTGGTGGTCGTTAAACCAAGTTGGGGGCCTTGATATCTTTCAAGATGGCTACAACCCTCCGCAGTGGGTCCGCGTGGTGGAATATGGCATATGTTCTCTCACAGTTTGGTTTCTGAGTGTCTTATTGTGAGACACTGTGGAATCTAATGCACTTGACTCCTTAATATTAGCCCTGTTAAGAAACTGTCCCACTGTTGCGCACGGGCCTCCTCTCAAACTGAGAGGGTCTAGGTCATAGTCCACCACGCTGGCCCAGTGCGGCTTGGCGAACTCTACACACAATCGCGAAACTCTTAGGCATGCAGGTTTCCTCACGATGTTTTTCTTCACCGTTAAAGCAAGTAATAGTTATTTTTTTAATACGCACATGTTTTCGAAAAGACAGAGGTGCCTGCCTGGGTTTGAACCTGAGACTTTGCAGTCCAACGGTCTAACCACTAGGCTATTACTGCTTCCGGCTGCACTTGACTCCTATTATAATATATTGGCACCTAACATTATTGGTAAAATGCAGCAGTACACATCTCTCATAATGCATTGAGAATAAACATTATTTCTAATGGCACTTACGAAAACAAAATGGCACGTACTGATTATTCTGGAGGTCTTTAAATATCTACGGAACCACTATACAAAAAAATCATTAAAAACCACGCGTATTTTTTCCGTCAGCCTAACGCGATAAACCCCAGCTTGGATTAAACAGCTTTTTAACTACGTCCTCGTGTTTTTGTCTCGCTTTCTCTCTTCACAATTTATCCCCGTCTCTACCTATCATGGACTTGTAGAACTTTGTTTGCTTTTCGAACTTATTTTCAAGTTGATGTGTTAGGTTTTTTCTAGACTGATTTGATTGAAAATTTATGTAGTATCGTAAAGCCATTTGGAATTTATTTGGTGGATTTAGTGAAGCTACTGGGTGATTTTGTTTTGGCGTTCTATAGGCTCGAATTGAGGAGATTTCTTTTGATTGTTTCGCTTGAAGATTATGTAACATAGGCGTATCGCGCTATTTCGCGAACTTATTTCATTACTTATTTTGGAATGCTCCGTTGGTTCGGGCATAAAGAAAGAATTTCAGAAGAAAGAATGACATAACAGATATACAATGCGAAAGTGGAAGGATTTAGGTACCGGGGAAGACTTAGACTATCTTACTACGACTAAATAGAGTCTTATCTGAAGGACAAGTCAAGAGCCTCCGTAACCGGCGAGCGTGTATAAGACGAACTATGAGAGTGGAGGAAGCCAGAGAGGTATGTAAGGAAAGAACCTGTTGGAATTCTGTACTCTCCGCCTACCCCGCAAGGGATTTGGCGTGGTGATATAGATAGATAGATAATTTTGCCATGTCCCTAAATGTGTTGTTAGGTCTTTTGGAGCATAGTACGAATGCCAATCACGAGATCCTGGAGTCAAATACTAGATCAGTCAGTATTTTGTTTTACACTTAAAATATAGCTCCACTCTAGGAATCTTTCCCGTGATGTGGGCGAGTTTACAAACATCAAATTCATATACACAAACCAAATCGAAATAAATATATGTGGGTCACACAAAGACTCGCCCCGTGTAGAAATCAAACCAGAAAGAAAGAAGAAAAAAAAAGAAAGAAAGGAAAAAAAGACATTTATTTGACTAACACACTACAGAACAGAGTAAATAAATAGTTATGCAAAGTACAGCACTGCTTGTGTGGGGCCAAACAGGACTCTGCCTCAGCATATTGCTGCACTATGGTCATAGTGCAGCGCTGGTATTCTAGCATCGTAAGATATCAGCGATTTCTCAATCCATTAGATAGAGCAGCTTATGCTTTTAACCGCTAAACTAAGCCATCGTTAAGTGTGATTTTTCAATTGAAAAATTTTCATTATCAGTCCGGCGGAGGCGCTCGTAGCGCTGTGCGACCGCGGTGTTTTGCCGATTACCAAAGTTAGACATAGGTGACCGTTTGTGGCATTTTCATATTCGAGCGTTTCCATGGCACACTAAACCGTTGGTCCCGGTTACCACTTAATGTGGTAGTCGTTAAGCCGAGTTGAAAGCCTTAAAGGCGGATTGATAAGTTCCAACAGTAGGTGGCCACAAACCTGCCTCCACTAATCCGCACTGGGGTATGACCCAATCTCTCTCACCTCGATTTGTGAGAGAAGGCCTTTGCCCAGCAGTGGGCAGTATAGGCTGATATTGTTATCAGTCTGGAATCTGGAATTATGCCTGGATATTTGTCACTTTTTGTGCTAATACGTAGAAGGATGATTTAGCGCAGTGGTTAAGAGCTTAAGCCGCTCCGCCCACTGTGTCTAATAGTCGCGGGTTCGATTCCCGCACAGGACAAATCTTTGTGTGATCCACAATTAATTGTTCCTGTCTGTGTATTTGTGTTTGTGAATTTTCATGTTTGTAAGCGCACCCACGATACAGGAATAAATCCTAGTGTTAGCCCCACACTCGGAGTTATTTCTGTGTCGTGGGTTGGTTTTAAAAAAAAAAAGTGAACTCTTTATTTAGACACCTCAAGTCGTTGGTCCCAGTTGTACCACTGTACATTTTGACGGATGCCTTGCTCCAGTCCGCTTCGCCCACTGGTTTAAGATTCACGGGTTCTATACCCGTACGAGACAAATCTTTCTGTGACCCACAAATGTTTCGGTCTGGGTATTTGTATATAGAAATTTAATTTTTGTAAACGCACCCACTACACAGGAATTATCACTAGTGTGAGACTATTGTTCTCAATGTGTGGCTTAGTAAGCCATTTAGGAAGCTAAGAGCGGTTTAGTAAGCTGTGGGGGAAGCCTAAAGGTGGCTTAGTAAGCCACTAGAGCAAGTCGTCAATAAGCGAAAGGTCAGTCACGTTTTAGTTTAATTAACGACAATGTAGTCGGTGTTGTCCCGACCTCATTACCATTACACTAGACCCTGTAGTTGGGTTTGTGATGAATATTTCATTCTTGGTCCTTGTTATTTTTGGGGTATGGTCTGAGAAGAAGCGGCTGTAATATTTAATGATATAGCTCTGTAATAGGGCTATGGAGCGAGCTATGCTCGGCGTTTCTTTGAAGGATAAAATTCGTAACGAGGTAATCCGACAAAGAACCAAAGTTACCGACATAGCTCGCAAACTCAGTAAGCTAAAGTGGCAATGGGCTGGTCACATCTGCAGATGGACCGACGGCCGATGGAGCAAACGTGTCCTAGAGTGACCGCGACTTGGTAAGCGTAAGCTAGGACGGCCCCCAGCTAGATGGACCGACGACCTCAAAAAGGTCGCTGGGACAGACTGGATGCGGAAGGCGGAGGACCGTGTGCAATGGCGCGTGTTAGGAGAGGCCCATGTCCAGCAGTGGACTGCGACAGGCTGATTGATTGATTGATAGCTCTGGTGTGATGCCTTAGAGCTGGTGATATATAGGAATACACCAATGAAACTCACAGATAGACGAACCATGCGGGGTGGGTACAGAATGAAGAGTTCCAACAGGCTCTTCCCTTACAAGCCTGTCTCGGTTCCCCACTACTTCTTGATATATTGTTTATTTAGTTTATTGAGTCACAAATATATCTCACATTTCTATAAATAAAATTAAAAGCTTATGAGACATACATAAACATGTTCTGATATGTACATTGGACAGGTACATACAGAATTTATTATATATATATATATATATATATATATATATATATATATATATATATATATATATCACAGATTTCGCGAAGGCTACACTTTTTTTTTTTTTAATTATTTGAAATTTAAATTAAAAAATCCAAAAAATTAATAAAATAAAGAATAACTTTTTTTATTTTTTTTATCGAAACGAAAAACCATGCGCTTAATAAAATGCCGTCCATTGAACTTTAGATAATTTAATTAATGATACAAAACTTCTATGTAAACGATGTTTTTTGTAAAAACTCTTTCATCGTTTGCTGGTTATGTTTGACATTCAGTAAGACTAAAGACAAATAAATATTAAACTATATTAATCTATTCTCAATTTGACACCGTGTGTATCAAATACATGGTAGTGTGTGTAATGCTTTTTTATTGATTTAATGTATTTTTTATGCATAATTTAAAAAAATATTTGCATTCTGCACTCCTTCTCTAAATAAACTATAAGTGTGGGAAATTTCATACTCCTCCGTCCGCGCAATTTTCGTAAAAACGGGTACAAAGTCTTTGCTTCAGGTATTAATATAATGATAACCAACTAAATAAATAAGAAAATAATAATATCGGTAGCAGCTAGAACTGGTAATATTCCTTATTACGTGCGCTGTTAGACATTTGGAACTTTAGTTTTTGAAATGTCAATGTATTCCGAACATGTCTAAATATCATTTTTCTGGATTACAGTCGTATGTTTATTTATTTCTTCATTTTCATCTCATTATCAAAACTCATACAATTATTTTACAAAATGGGCGATTCGCTTCCGCCCCGCACCTATCTCCTACTGGAGCCACACCTTAGAGCTTGTTATTTTTAGTCTCTCAGAGACTAGTTGACGTCGCGGTATTTTGTACAGAGGCAGGAGGGAGTCATTGTAATTTAAATTAAGTACTATAATTAAGTATAACATTGTAGAAATTTTTGAATTAGTATATTTTCGGCATGTTCTGTGATCCTACCTTATTTGCATTTGGCTTGCAAACTTTTTAAGTATTTGTTTGGTTGTTTATTTGTCAACTGAATTATAATAAGAAAATAAAACTGAATTCGAAAAGCTTTGTGTGTGAATGATCTACGCTATTGGCCGCGGGCCCTTTACAGCTTCACCGGACAAGAGGACGAGCGTACAACCACTACGCTCGAACCAGAAGGGCAAGGGGGCAACTAGCCTAAGAGCGCCTCAAGGAGGAACGGCCTCGGCTTAGGCAGTCGCTATGGGGGAGGGCGTATACTAGGTGTCTCGCCGTGGTGCTCTGCACCGGCCGGCGGGCAAGGGATTCTTCGACCTCGCCGGCGAGGTCGGTGTCTGATCCTCTATTCGAAACGCTTGGATAGTAACTTTACTTGCGGAGTTTCAATGCTTTATCGTATCAAAACAATCGTTATATTTCACCATTAACCATCTAAATCCGTCAAGAAAAACATAACATAAAATTATAAAAGACTGCCTCGTTGGTCTGGCAAAGCGCATCGGTTGGTGATCACGAGGTCCTGGGTTCAAATTCTAGGTCGGACAATAAGGTTTTTCTAACGAAAACTTCTCAGTATAAGTCCGGAGTCTAGAATTGTGCCCGGTATATGGCAATAGGCTCGCCCCCTATTACATGGAGCCTGACATCGTCGGCGAAAAGAGGGTGTACTCAGTACACCTCTGGCATCCCCACTTGGGAAATATAGGCGTGACGGTGTAGAAAAAACAGTTCCAGAAAGAACCTCCTCCTTTTTTGAAGTTGGTTAAAAACCTTTGGCTGGAAAAGCGACTTGACTGCCTCGTTGGTCCAGTGGCAAAATGCATCGCTTTGTGATCACGAGATCCTGAGTTCTAGTCCTCGGTCAGACAAATGTAGTATTTCTGTCGAAAAATTCCCAGGGTCAGTCCGAAGTCTGTAATTGCACCCGGTATATGGCAATAGGCTCGTCCTCTTTTAGGTAGGCTCTAGACTCGCTGGCGAAAAGTGGGTGCACAGAGTACACCTCTGCTACCCACACTTTGGGAATATAGGCGCGACCATTATTTATGCGTTTGCAAATTTAGTGTAAGTAAATAAATTTGTTCCATCAAAATATTGGTGCTCAAAGCATATCTTAAGGCGTTCACTCCATTATGAATGTACAACATAATTGTGGAATCATCCAGCCAGGACGCTTATTCGGTGACAAATTCAATACGTAACGCGGAACGTTACGATAAGTTCGTGAAATGGTCAGGAATTGTTTCTATGCCATGCGTTACAAACATACCACTAGATCGCTTTAAGCTATTATCTTTTTTTAAATAGATCGTAGTCCCACATTAGGATTTACTCCTGTGTCGTGGGTGCGTTTACAAACATGAAATTTCACATACCCAAATATCCAGACCAGAGCAAATAATTGTGGATCACACAAAGATTGTCCCGTGCGGAAATCGAACCCGCGACTATTAAACACAGTGGGCGGAGCCGCTTAAGCTCTCAACCACTGCGTTATATCGTCTGTCGTTAGACCAAGCCGTCGGTCATTCGATCCAGTAGGCGGACCGGAAGTTTACAAGGTGTCTGTAAGGAAAGAACCTGTTGGAACTCTATACTGGCTACCCCGCAAGGGATCTGGCGTGATAATATTGACAGATATAGATTTCACAAAGTTATCGTAACGTGGCGTGTTTGGTTATACCGAATAAGGATTATTCTGGGCATATGCCTGCGTACCGTTGTACTGCCGACTTGTTATCTCTTCAACATTAATCATCCCACAGAATTGTGGCTTAAATATGAGAGGAAGCGATTTTTGGGAACAGCGACAGTCCTATGGAACAAAGTTACATATGCCAAACAAACTAAATGGCATTTTCAACTTTCGTGCCCGTTCATAAGGTCATTTATGGTAAATATAAATACTGGATTATATGACTTTGTTCGTTTAACACGTCGATAATGGCTTACGCATAAAATAAAACCATTTTTTCAGATTCTATCCTGGTTTATTGTTGATTTTTAAGGTCTGGACGTTTCGAGTGCTTTACAGCACCCATGGTAACGGGACGCACTGAGGTGTTAGACGTCCATAAGGCAGGCATTTTTGTTGGTCCGATCTACGCAGATTGTAATCATAAACCATGATAACATCCGAATAAGCGTAAATCTGAAAACTCAATATTTGAAAGGTTTTTGAACGGGAAAAATCCAAAACTAATGCAAGGATTCTGGTTAGTAACGATGTGCTGGAGCAAGTGAACGAGTTTGTAGATCTTGGATGTGCCTTCAGTAAGGATGGGAAATACACCGCTAACATAGAGAGAAGAGTGAATGCGGGGAATAGAGTGAATGGGGCGATAGGAAAACTACTTCGAAGCCGGTATTTAAGCCAAAAGGCGCTGCTGGCCATATATCACGGAATGCTAGTCCCAACGCTGTTATATGGCAGTAAAACTTGCAAATGTAAGGAAGAGAATGAAAGCAGGATAAATGCGGTCGGAATGCGAGCTCTGTAGAAGATGTGCTGAGTCAAGCTGACCGACCGTATTCGCAACAGCGTAGTAAGAAAGTATGTAGGTATGAAAGATAGTATTATTGTAAAGATGAGAAAGACTGTACTGACCGTGTACTATCTGCCTTCCCTGCAAGGGATCTGGCGTGATATTATAGATAGATATATAGATGAGAAAGAGTATGCTCCGGTGATTTAGGGTTAAAGAGAGAGACCGCTTCCGTTTATAATTTTCATTAATAACTTACCTGCTTTTAAAACAATAATAACACACCACCACGAGGACCCACTGCGGATTGGTGGAGTCAGGTTTTTGGCGACCTGCTCTTGGAACTTATCAAGCCGCCTATAAGGCTGATATTACTCCTCACAAATGCGCAATCTATTTGCTGACGGCTTTTCTATATTTTGACATGCAAAAATCTATTAAACTTCGACTTAGAGACAAACAGATTTAAGTTGGTGTAACACTAAGCCTTCTCTCGCCTATTTGTGATAGAAAGCCTTTACCCAGTAGCAGTATCTAGGATTCGAATCCCCGTCACTCGTACCTCAAAAGACCAAGGAGGCAGCCGAAATTTGAATTCGATATTAATTCGTAGGCAAAATACAATTTCACTTGCTCCTCTGCTAATCTACACCACAGACCGCAATCCGAGATTAGAAACACATTTACAGACAGATTGCGAGGCGAACCCTTGGTGACGTCACGCACCCTGGGGACTTAAGACATTAGACATACGTCTAAGGATATATGGTTAGATATAGAGATTAGAGAAATTTCTAAGCGTCTAATGGAGTATTCTGGCCAGAGCGCTGTATTGTGGTCAGCATATAAGTATTGGTATTCAGCGCGGCAATGCTGCCAACAATCTAGGTATGCTGCCAACTGACAGCGCCGTTGAACCATTTGACTCTATGTAAATATATAAGTAAATGTCTTTCTTTAAAACCTTTTGTTGTTGATAATTATTTGCTGTTTTATTTTTTATATAATTGTACATATTTTATATAATTTTTCTATCTATATCATCTCGCCAGCTCCCTCGCGGGGTAGGCAGAGAGTACAGAGTTCCAACAGGTTCTTTCCTTACATACCTCTCTGGCTTCCTTCACTCTCATAATTCGTCTCATACACACTCGCCGGTAACGGAGACTCTTGACTTGCCCTTCAGATAAGACTCAGTTTATTTGGTCGTGGTAAGATAGTCTAGGTCTTCCCCGGTACCTGCATCCTTCCACTTTCACATTGTATATCTGTTTTGTCATTCTTTCCTCTGGCATTCTTTCTATATGCCCGAACCAACAGAGCATGCCCTTTCTCATCTTTACACCGATACTATCTTTCATACCTACTCGCTGTCTTACTATGCTGTTGCTAATGCGGTCGGTCAGCTTCACTCCGCACATCTTCCGCAGAGCTCGCATTTCTACCGCATTTATCCTACTTTCATTCTCCTTCTTACATGCCCAGCTCTCGCTACCATATAACAGCGTTGGGACAAGAACTCCGTTATGTATGGCCAGCTGCGCCTTATGGCTTAAGTGCCGGCTCCCGAGTAGCTTTCCCATCGCACCATTCACTCTGTTCCCTGCACTCACTCTTCTCTCTATGTCAGCTGTGTATTTCCCATCCTTACTGAAGGCGCATCCAAAATATACAAACTCATTCACTTGCTCCAGCACATCGTTACCAACCACAATCCTTACATTCGTTCTGGTTTCTTCCCTTTCAAAAACCATAATCTTGGTTTTCTTCACATTCAAGTGTTTGCAGATCAGTGGCTGTTGGCGCTATTAAAACCGCGTCATCTGCATAAAGTAGATGGTTTACCACTAAGTCACCCATTTGTACACCTTCATTCATCGCTTTCAGTCTTTGAAGACTTTTGTCCAGATATATTATAAACAGTCTAGCGGACAACACGCAACCCTGCTTGACGCCGATTTTAACGTCAAACCAGGGTGACCTGTTACCCCCCACCCGTACGCATGCCTTGCAGTCCACATAAGTGGGCTGGACGGCTCGCATCAGAGTGCCATCTATACCATAATCTGGCAAAATGTCCCAAAGTCTCTTTCGCACAACTCTGTCAAATGCCTTCTCCAGATCTACAAAACCGCAGAAAACCTTCCGCCCCACTGCCAGATGCTTCTCTACGATGTTGCGGAGTGAGAAGACTTGATCCGAACATCCTCTTCTACACCTGAAACCTCCCTGTGCCTCACACAACACTCCATCGGACTTCTCGCGCATTCTCCGTTCAATAATTTTACCGTACACCTTGGCTGCCAAGCTGATCAAACTGATGGCTCTGTAATTGGCGCAGTCATATTGTGAACCCTTGCCTTTATACAAGGGTACTATGACTGCGCGGCGCCAATCTGTAGGGACTCTACCGGTCCTCCAGCAAAGGTTTGCAAGGGCCCGGAAAGCGTCCCGGACGCAAGTTCCACCATATTTGATCATCTCGGCAGATATCATGTCTACTCCCGCAGCTTTACCGTTTTTCATACTTCCTATCGCCCATTCAACTTCTTTCATAGTGATGTCCTCCGTTGATTCTGGTGCCGCAATCTCGCCTTTGGGCACGTCTGCGGCATCAGCATCCGGGTCATCTCCATACATTTCTCCAAAATATTCACTCCAGCGGTTTAGCACAGCTTGTGTGTCTGCAAGAATGTCACCATCTTTAGATTTTATCCTTTCCATTCTGGAGCCTGACGAATCACCTCGAGCCTTTCTCACCTTGCTCCAAAAGAGTTTGGTGTTGTTCTCGAAGTTCTTCGCCAGCCTCTCCTCCTCAATCATACTGGCTCTTTCACGCTTTTCTTTCACTAAAGTTTTAGTGGCATTCTTGCATTGCCGGTATATTTTTTCCTCATCTCTGTCATACTGGCATTCAGGTTCAAAGAAGATACATAGTCCTGCCACGCTTTCTTCTTACTTTCTACAGAGCTTTGCAACTCCGCATCCCACCATGCATCACCTTTTGCTGTGATATGCTTCTTTGAGCAACCACATACTTCTTTCGCGGATTCCACCAAACTCTCTTTCAGGCTATTCCAGCATTCATCTACATTTGAGTCCGAAGAGCCTGCTGTCAAAAGCTTGTCCCGGACTCTATCTTCATACATTCTCCTCACGCTCTCATCTTGCAACTTTTCAACCTTTAATCTTTCAAGGTCTCCGAAGGGGATACGCTCTCGCCAGTACCTCCACTTTCTGAACATACCACTAAACCGCGCAACTACGAGATAGTGGTCTGATTCAAGAGTGGGGCCTCTATACGCACGCGTATCTTGTAGTTTGCTTCGGAGACGGTTATCAACCAGGATCAGATCTATCATGCTTTTTTGTTCATCCCTTCTCCACGTATACATATGTATGTCCTTGTGCTGGAATATCGTGTTAGACACAAGGAGACCCCTTTCCAAACAAACATCTACAATGAGCTTACCTGCATCGTTCACTCTCTTATCACCCAGAGCAGCGTCGCAAGTTTGCCACCTGGTTCCTACCCATCCGTTCAGATCGCCACACAAAATCACCTTTTCGTTAGCCTCAGCCAAATCCAGAACTTCCCTGACATTATCCCAAAACTTCTCAAGGTCCTGGGGTGTCGACGAGCTTACGGGAGCATATGCTGCGACCAAAAATACTCTAGTGACACCCAGTTTTAAACGGACCCAGAGAAGTCTCGCATCGCACAGGCCATAATCTCTCACTCCAGAGGCCAGGCGACGGAAAAGCAAGATACCCACCCCCATGCTGGCACGACTGCTCTGCGGTACCCCAGACCACAGAGCCATCGTTCCATCAGGAAGATTACAGGTTTCACTGCCCCTCCGCTTAGTCTCTGTTACACACAGAGCATCCAGGCGTCTCTCTTTCATCACATCAATCACCTCATGCATCTTATCTTCCATACCACCTCTTACATTCCAAGTGCCTATTCGGCACTCTGCACCCCACGACTCGCCAGTTCGGGACGGGCGTGATGGGTGGCGGCCCCCATCGCCGCTTCCACCTATATTCGTACCGACGGGGGCGGGCCGGTACGCGTCGCCTCGGGGGGACGCCCTAGCCCGCACTGCGTTACGTCTTCGGTCCAAGATTGCAGCCATAATGACTGGCAGGGGTCGCGACGAGCACGCTCTTGGGCAGACCCCCCTAATATATATCAATCTACGAAAGCTGTGCCTGACTATAGTCGGATTTCAAATTGAACTGTATTCTATTCCTCACTATATTACTTCTAAATGTTGACTGCCTCGTTGGTCTGGTGGTAAAGCGCATCGCTTTGTGATCACGAGGTCCTGGGTTTAAATCCTAGGTCGGACAAACATAGTTTTTCTAACGAAAAATTCCCAGTATGAGTCCGGAGTCTGGAATTGTGCCCGATATATGGCAATAGGCTCGCCCCCTATTACATGGGACATAACATCGTCGGCGAAACGTGGGTGTACTCAGTACACCTCTGCCACCCCCTCTGGGGAATATAGGCGTGACGGTATTACTTCTAAATGTCTAATTTGTAATCTGTAGTCGTGCCTATAAGTAAAGCTTGTATAAAGTTTAGAAGTTACTCGCTTCATCTTGTCACTTAGATATATTATTTAGAACATAAAGGTGACGAAGCGAAAAAATCCTATTCACATCTGTTTGTGAGGCTATCCCCCTCCCCAAACCAGACGCCGTGATAATACAGTTTTCTACACGTGTAATAGAATGTACATTGTAATATGAAAATTGGGTTTCGATGGAAAACACGTATTTTTACTTACCGCTGCCTTGGAGGGGAGGCCTTGGGATATCAATTTTGGAATTTCAAAAAGCTCGTGGCTTATCTTCACACTCGTATTCTCGCGTAAGCGGGGGTGGTAGTGATTAACGAATATGTTGAGTCTGAATGGAATAGGGTCCATTTGCCATTATACTAGGTAGAGTTTCAGACTCCGAGGTAATACTGAGAATTTTTCTATTGAAAAATCCTAATTGTTTTCTTTTTTTTTCTTGGGTTCAAATCCTAGGTCGGACAAGTATAGTTTTTCTAACGAAAACTTCCCAGTACACCCACTTTTTACCGACGATGTTAGGTCCCATGTAAATAGGGGGCGAACCTATTGCCATATACCGGACATAATTCTAGACTCCGGACTCATACTGAGTTTTTTGTCAGAAAAACTACATTTGTCCGACCTAGGATTTGAACCCAGGACCTCGTGATCACAAAGGGATGCGCTTTGCCACCAGACCAATAAGGCAGTGTATAACATATAACAGTCATGATCAGACACAGACCTCGCCGGCGAGGTTGTAGAATTCCTTGCTCGTCGGCCAATGCCGAGCACCACGGCGAGACACCTAGTATACGCCCTCCCCCAAAGCAACTGCCCAAGCCGAGGCCGTTCCTCCCTAACCCGCCCTTAAGCTAGTTACCCCCTTGCCCTGTTGCCCGGTGAAGCTGTAAAGGAGATGTAAGCCGAGAGCGGCTTACAGCGTAGATAATTTACAAAAAGTGTATACTCGTATAACATATTGTATGAAATTATTTTGTTTTTATATTATTATAAAAACATATGTCCATACTATGAAAATAATACCAACCCGGTGTTACAAATAGCTTTAAAGCTGAGTGCACACGAATGGGTATAAATATACGATTATTTTTATTCGAAAATAAAATTGGAATATAAAGTCGAGTCTCATTTTAAAATTGGAATGTAAATACGATATCATTTGTTTATATTTTTATAGATTTGGTTTAGAAATGTTATTATTGCTTATTTGTTGTGTATCCTTAATACCAAATTATTTTAAATCCATTCATAACTGCGGGTACAGTAATAGCAACGGCTAAGTCTACGATCTGCCGACAAAGAGCCCTCAGCTTCTTCGGACACATTATGCGGTCTTCAAAGCATTGTCTGGAGAAGCAGATTATTTTAGGCGAAATGAACGGTAGACGTACTCAGGGAAGGACACCTGCAAGATGGTCTGACGCAATAAAGAAGGCGGTGGGTGGCAGCATGCATCGGGCGGTATACTCCGCATATGACCGCACCCAATGGAGACTGTTTGTGCGTGGTCGCGATCCTTAGCAATGAGGGAACGAGGAAGAAGAAGAAGAAGTCTACTGGTTACAGCGTAGGCCGCTCCGCTTATTAAATTATGTAGTCACAGGTTTTATCACCGCACGGTACAAATCTTTGTGTGACTTGCCATGTTTGTTCCGGTCTGGGCGTTTGTGTTTGAATTTCATGATTGTAAACACACCCATGACACAGGAATAATTCGTAATGTGTGACTTAGTTTACTTAATAAAAAGGAAAACTATACTATATCCTACTAATCCTACTTCCTACTAATATTATAAATGTAAAAGTGTGTATGTTTCGATGTTTGTTATTCAATCACGAAAGCAAAGCTGAACGAATTAGGATGAAATTAGAACTGGATTATAATATTAGGCCTGTTAAGAAACTGTCCAACCGTTGGGCCTCCTCTCAAACTGAAAGGGTTTAGGCCATAGTCCACTACGCTGGCCCAGCGCGGGTTGGTGAACTTCACACACCTTCGGGAAACTCTCAGGCATGCAGATGTCCTCACAATGTTTACCTTCACCGTTAAAGCAAGTGATAGTTAATTTTTAATACGCACATGCTTTCGAAAAGACAGAAGTGCCTGGGTTTGAACTCGAGACCTCTGAATTTGCAGTCCAACGTTCTAACTAGGCTATCACTGCTTACCCGGATTAACACAAAGGATATATTTTATCCCGGAAAAATGATTCTGCTTAAAGTCAACGCGGATGAAGTCGCGGTCAGAAACTAGTCTTTTATAAATCTTTCCTCAAAAACCTATATACCTTTCCTAGCTTGTATGTGTACAGCACAAAACCAGTTTTCGTGACGATCTTAGGAGGAGGTCTTTGTTCTGCAGTGGACATCTTTCGGCTGTTGATAATATACCTCTCTGCTTACCTCGCAAGGGTTCTGAATTGATGTTACAGATACATAGAAACAGAAAAACCTATACCTAATTACTTCAAATCTCAGCCCTCATACATATTAAAAATCATAAGTAAAGCATAAAAAAATTACTCGCATAGCATAATTAAGTCAACATCGTGCGCTCGGCTTTATACTAGGGTTGTCGCCAGCGGGCACGATCCGCTCATTACTTTAATGAGTGTGTGGACGTCGCACGAATTAATTGCTCAACAGGGTCCTTATTCACAACTAAAACGTAACGCAATGCGTAACGATAATTTCGTGAAAAAATAAACACCGTTCGTGGCCCACTTTTCGCCGACGATTTTACCACACCTATCACTTTTTGCCATATACCAGGCACAATCCCAGACTCCGGACTAAAACTGGGAATTTTTCGAGAGAATACCTGCTTTTACACAGAAAACTGCAGGCTATCAAGCCTAGTGGTTAGACCGTTGGACTGCAAAGTTAGAGGTCTCGGGTTCAAACCCAGGCACGCACCTCTGTCTTTTGGAAAGCATGTGCTTATTAAATATTAATTATCACTTGCTTTAACAGTGAAGGAAAAAATCGTGAGGAAACCTGCATACCTAAGAGTTTCTCGAAGGTGTGTGAAGTTCGCCAACCCGCACTGGGCTAGCGTGGTGGACTATGGCTTAAGGCCGTGCCTAACGGTGGGACAGTTAACAGGGCTGATATTATGACATAGAAAACCTACTATGATTGACGGTTTGTTCCAGTGATTAAGAGCTTAAGCCGCTTCGCCCACCGGATTAAGTCGTTGCGGGTTCGACCCCGCACAGGCCAAATCTTTAAGTAACCCACGAATATTTGTTTATATGTTTGGGTATTTGTTTATGGGAATTTCATGTTTGTTACGCACTCACTATATATACACAGGAATAAGTATTAATGCGGGACTTTTCGTCGATTCGTCTGTCCCAGGTTTTTTTTTTTTATTAAACGTAGCCCCACACTAGGATTTATTCCTGTGTCGTGGGTGCGTTTACAAACATGAAATTTCACATACACAAATAATTGTGGATCACACAAAGATTTGTCCCGTGCGGGAATCGAACCCGCGACTATTAGACACAGTGGGCGGAGCAGCTCAAGCTCTTAACAACTGCGCTAAATCGTCGTCACCTGAGATTTGAACAAAGGACCTCGCGATCGCAAAGCGCATCATTCGTCACTAGACCAACGATGCGGTCCAGCAGGCCAATTTCGTGAAATGATGTAAAGATTGTACTCTTGTGGCAGAACACAATTAAATGACTATTTTACGAAGATATCGTTACATACCGGGTTATGTCTTAGCGAATAAGGCCTCTGTCGGCCCTATAAGGGTTCAAGTGTGCGTTTCCAACGGTTGGAAATTTTACTTTTTAATGTACTTGTTTGGGTATGGCAGTTTTGTTTGCGCATTATGTATATTGTAGTAACTTTTATGGTTTTGGCAACCCTAACGTTTGGGGTGAATGTTCGACTCTTAAATATTTCTTAAATTTTTTTTTAAGTAATTACCTATGCATAAAATTATTATTATTATTATTATAAGCTTATACTATGACTACCTCGTTGGTCTAGTGGCAAAGCGCATTGCTTGGTGATCACGAGGTTCTGAGTTCAAATCCTAGATCGGACAAATGAAGTTTTTGTGGCCTCTCCTGTACATTTCAGTACATTAGAACTCCCCAAGCCGCGCCACCGTCGCACTGACAGGGCCTGCCCTGTGTGGCGTCTCCCGAACATTTCAGTACATTACAACTCCCCAAGCCGCGCCACCGTCGCACTGACAGGGCCTGCGCTGTGTGGCGTCTCCCGAACATTTCAGTACATTACAACTCCCCAAGCCGCGCCACCGTCGCACTGACAGGGCCTGCGCTGTGTGGCGTCTCCTGTACAGTTCAGTACATTCCAAGCCGCGCCACCGTCGCACTGACAGGGCCTGCGCTGTGTGGCTTCTCCTGTACAGTTCAGTACATTCCAAGCCGCGCCACCGTCGCACTGACAGGGCCTGCGCTATGTGGCTTCTCCTGTACAGTTCAGTACATTCCAAGCCGCGCCACCGTCGCACTGACAGGGCCTGCGCTGTATGGCGTCTCCTGTACAGTTCAGTACATTCCAAGCCGCGCCATCGTCGCACTGACAGGGCCTGCGCTGTGTGGCGTCTTCCGTACATTTCAGTACATTACAACTCCCCAAGCCGCGCCACCGTCGCACTGACAGGGCCTGCGCTGTGTGGCGTCTCCTGTACAGTTCAGTACATTCCAAGCCGCGCCACCGTCGCACTGACAGGGCCTGCGCTGTGTGGCGTCTCCTGTACAGTTCAGTACATTCCAAGCCGCGCCACCGTCGCACTGACAGGGCCTGCGCTGTGTGGCGTCTTCCGTACATTTCAGTACATTACAACTCCCCAAGCCGCGCCACCGTCGCACTGACAGGGCCTGCGCTGTGTGGCGTCTCCTGTACAGTTCAGTACATTCCAAGCCGCGCCACCGTCGCACTGACAGGGCCTGCGCTGTGTGGCGTCTCCTGTACAGTTCAGTACATTCCAAGCCGCGCCACCGTCGCACTGACAGGGCCTGCGCTGTGTGGCGTCTTCCGTACATTTCAGTACATTACAACTCCCCAAGCCGCGCCACCGTCGCACTGACAGGGCCTGCGCTGTGTGGCGTCTCCTGTACAGTTCAGTACATTCCAAGCCGCGCCACCGTCGCACTGACAGGGCCTGCGCTGTGTGGCGTCTTCCGTACATTTCAGTACATTACAACTCCCCAAGCCGCGCCACCGTCGCACTGACAGGGCCTGCGCTGTGTGGCGTCTCCTGTACAGTTCAGTACATTCCAAGCCGCGCCACCGTCGCACTGACAGGGCCTGCGCTGTGTGGCGTCTTCCGTACATTTCAGTACATTACAACTCCCCAAGCCGCGCGACCGTCGCACTGACAGGGCCTGCGCTGTGTGGCGTCTCCTATACAGTTCAGTACATTCCAAGCCGCGCCACCGTCGCACTGACAGGGCCTGCGCTGTGTGGCGTCTCCTGTACAGTTCAGTACATTCCAAGCCGCGCAACCGTAGCACTGACAGGGCCTGCGCTGTGTGGCGTCTTCCGTACATTTCAGTACATTACAACTCCCCAAGCCGCGCGACCGTCGCACTGACAGGGCCTGCGCTGTGTGGCGTCTCCTATACAGTTCAGTACATTCCAAGCCGCGCCACCGTCGCACTGACAGGGCCTGCGCTGTGTGGCGTCTCCTGTACAGTTCAGTACATTCCAAGCCGCGCAACCGTAGCACTGACAGGGCCTGCGCTGTGTGGCGTCTTCCGTACATTTCAGTACAGTACAACTCCCCAAACCGCGCCACCGTCGCACTGACAGGGCCTGCGCCTTGTGGCATTTCCCGTACATTTCAGTACATTAAAACTTCCCAAGCCGCGCCATCGTCGCTCTGAAAATCCGTTAAGTAGTGTTTTGCGTGATAGCGTAACAGATATACATACATCAATCCGCAATTCTTTAATAATATTAGTAAACCCACTCTATAAGAGCACCGAGCTTAGCACGAAAAGATTGACGTTAGCGTGACACTAGCGAGTTGACATGCCATCCTTATCATACTACAAATTAACTAACTAAACACGAATGCCACAGCACGATTACTCACTACCGTAACTCTTACGTCAATCTTTTCGTGCTAAGATTGCCGTAACAGGTTTTCTTGATCAATATCAAATTAACATCATTGTAAGATTGAAATCACTTCCTTACATTTTAAGGGGTTCAAACCGGGTTTAAATGGGGTTGAAACGTCATAATTTCGTCCCGTCTAGAAACCCCGTCTCTTTATCGGCCATTAATCATCCCCTATAACGGGTTGTTACGCAAGGGAGCTGGCAGAATGATAAATTATTTACACATTGCTAATTTTGATAGATAGCTTTAAAATTTACTTCTGTGGTAAGATATTTGATAATTATGTCAATTTATTGTAATTAATTGATAGTGCGGTATATTATAGGCGAATCCTTGGTTGGACGAATCTGATTTTTGTAACGAAAAATTTGTAGTGTCAGTCCAGAGTCTGGAATTTTGGTGTTTGGCAATAGGATCGCCCCCTATTGCATGGGACCTAACATCGTCGGCGAAAAGTGGGTGTATTCAGTGCTGATCTACAAATATTTGTTTATGTGAATTTCAAAACGATTCCTTTATCTGTGAATTTTTGATGTTTTACCATTTTTTCTACCGAAAAAGCGTAGTGAAAATTCTTCTGCTCACAAATTATATGCAATGCGATAATCACTGCATATTATAAAAGAAGTTATAAAAAAACGGACGAATTTTAAACCTCATCCTTTTTTGAAGTTTAATATTTAACTAAGTTCTATAGTAGGGTAGCTATAGCATTTACGTAATACCCATAATATCTCAATTTACGCATTCGTATTTTTTGCCGTTAAGGAGTTCCCTGGTGTATCTTCAAAATCCAAGGTCCAATACCGATGAAATTAAAATGGGACTACCTTTGAGCTATCATCAAAAAATCATCAAAATCAGTCCACAATTAAATAAAAGCATGTATGTCGAACATAGAACCTCCTCCTTTTTGAAGTCGGTTAAAATCAGATTCTCCCCGCTTCGTCTGTCTGTCTATCTGAACGCAATAAGCTCAATAACTACCGAACAGATTTACATACGGTTTTCACCAATAGGCGGATTGCTCCAAGAGAAAGGTTTATGTATATAATTCACCCGTGCGAAGCCAGGGCGGGTCGCTACTCTAGAACATATTGCATTGCATTTAAATATCATAACAGCAAAAGCTATTACAGCATAAGTGCTCCTCTAACGGTTGGGACATCATCTACAAATGAGTGATGCTTTTTGCTAAAATAAGATATGACATAACCTGACATGTTGTGTTTTGTCTGTTATGTAATTTCAAGCGATTTTAGGAAGTACATTCTAAGAGAGGATAAGTTCATTTGATCTATATCATCACGCCAGTTCCCTTGCGGAGTAGGCAGAGAGTACAGAGTTCCAACAGGTTCTTTCCTTACATACCTCTCTGGCTTCCTCCACACTCATAGTTCGCCTCATACACGCTCGCCTGTCACGGAGACTCTTGACTTGGCCTTCAGATAAGACTCGGCCTATTTGGTCATGGTAAGATAGTTTAGATCTTCCCTGGTACCTATATCCTTCCACTTACGCATTGTATATCTGTTTAGTCATTCTTTCTTATGAAATTCTTTCTATATGCCTGAATCTTTGCACCGATACTATCTTTCATACTTACTCGTTTGCCTTAAATTAGTACAAAAAACATCAGTACGATTTACAACGATTTTAACATTTTAAATTATGTACTTCGATCGTGAGACAAGGTGGAGTGTACTATGAACACCCCCACTCGGACAAAAACGGGCTTAAGACACATGAAAATGTTATAGCTACTTGTCATTAATAAAGGTTATTATCCAGTCACACTTATTAATTAAACAAACAAATATCGTCTTTATCCATGCAAGGTTTATACAGGAAGTCATTATTTAAATACCACAACTGTACATCTTCTTACTTAACATGCAAAGAGATGCTTGAATGTAGATAAATACTTGTTAATACAGCGTAATCTCAGGGAGCACACTGCATACTAAAGCTTAGCGAGAACGAGAAACATAAGCAAAATTTATATCAATAAACTCACTTGTATTAGCAATCAGAACTTTAAATCTAGCGTGCGTTTTTACCTGATTACCACAGAAGAAAGATTTTTTTTGCTATGATACTTAATCACCTATTACTTCTTTACTGTATCATATCAGCCTATATAGGTCATACTCCACCACGCGGACCCAGTGCGGATTGGTGGAGGCAGGTTTGTGGCCACCTGCTGTTGGAACTTATCAAGCTGCCTTTAAGGCTTCAAAATCGGCTTAGCGACTACCACATTAAGTAGTAACCGGGACCAACGGCTTAACGTGCCGTCCGAAGTACGGAGACGCTCGAATATGAAAACGCCACAAACTGCACCCATCTCACGCCGCCCGAGTCGAACGCTGCTTAACCTTGGTGATCGGTAAGAACACCGGGGTCACACAGCGCTACGAGCGCCTCTGTTACTGTATACAATAAAGAATAAAAAAATAAAGTATGCCACAAATCCCCAATAATGTACATTAATGATACAGAGGCACGATGCAAAGATACGATGTAAAGAAAATCTTAACAGAGATTTTTTTAAAGTGTAACTAGAATTTTTCCTGTATTACATTACATTATTTCATAGTGGGTGGGTACGTTTATAAACATACAAATCATAAGTATAAACACCCAGGTTTAAAAAAATGGGACTCACCTAAAGATTTGTCCCATGCAAAGATATTGCAATTACATAAACCAAAGCACATACTATTTATAGCGTCATAGTAACGATTATGCATCTGAATTAATAATGCATAGCGTTTTACGACTTTTATGTACGTTATTTTTTTTTTGTTTCTAATGTTTTTATAAAAACGTTGTCCCATACTAGGATTTATTCCTGTGTCGTGGGTGCGTTTACAAACATGAAATTTCACATACACAAACACCCAGACCGAGACAAATAATTGTGGATCCCATAAAGATTTGTCCCGTGCGGGAATCGAACCCGCACGGGACAAATCGCATTATAGCATCTAAGTCGCGCGTAATAGCGATTTATTCGAACTCAAGAGAACTAGCTGTGTCTGTTTAAGCTGTGCTGTTAAGAATGCTGTTGTGAAAGGCTTGCTGGTATTTGCATGGCATTGCTATTTCTCTGTTGGATGTCAATTTTGATGACTGATTTATAGTGTTTGGGCCTTGATTATCTATAGTATCTCGTGATGGAGAATTGAGGAAACATTGCTAATCTTTTATCCATCTATATTACCACGCCAGAGAGAGTACAAAGTTCTAGGATCTTTCCTTACATACTTCAAGAGAACTCGCGAATATTGCTTTGACGAAATATTGTCACGAATATATAAAGAAAGTGTTAATACAGGAAAATTAAGATCAGAAAGCTGTGATTGACTGTTCATGGGACTAGTGGCGTATTATGCGGCTGGCATTCTAAGTTGGATATGCGGTCCGAAACCTAAGTTCGATAGTGATGTTTAGTAATTCGCGCGGCTTACGTTTTAATCACTAGACTAAGCTGTCATCACCACTACATATTATAAAACAAATTCCCTCCGCCGCGTCTGTCTGTCTGAACGTTATAAACTTAACAACTTCCGAACGGATTTTAATACGGTTTGCAAAAATGGACGGAGTGATTTAAGATAAATGTTTATTTGTATAGTTCACTCTAGTGGGTCTCTAGTAGATAATATATTAGCTTACTACTGGACACAAGCTGTCTCTCGCAAATAAGGCCGAAAAAAAAAATATATATATATATAAGCTGTTTTGAGGAGGACATAAAAAAGTCCTAACACGTACGCCTTTTTAAATAAAATAAGCTTTTATTCAAGTCTTTATTGATATAAAACAAGGGTCAAAATGTCAACAAAATGTCACCTGTCAAAGTTTCGTTGACATTGGCACGTTTAATACACAAGCATCGTAAAGCTTAGCTCCTGCAAATTAGAAACATGTGTTTTTATACAGTGGAAACATACAGATTGGGAGAGTTAGAACGGGCAAGCGGCGGGTGACCGAATCATTAGAAAAAAAAGCAATCTACTAATATATCAATATCATATGCGAGGTCACTTGCAGGGAGGGAATGGTAACAGAGTTCCAGCAGGTAATTTCCTTACATACCTCTCTCACTTCTTCTGCTCTCATAGTTTGAATTATACAAGTTTGCGGTTATGGATCCTTTTGAATTGTCTATTAAGTAAGATAGTGTAGGTTTTCCCGGTCTAGGTTTTACCTATATTATTTCACATTTGCATTGAAAATAATAGTTGCTTACGTTTAGAAATTTGTTCGATTCTTAAAAGTTCAAGGAATTTTGTATTTTAAATATTTCATCATACTAAAAATCGTTTGTGTGCCGTGAACATATTTACAAATACAAAAAAAAACAATGAAATATTCACCATTACGCCTTCATCCTTAACCAGAAATGGCTGCGGTGTTTTATGTGCATCCCTATTTCAAAATATTAAGTCCTAATGTAATATACGAGTGCAGTTCGGACTCCAAACTACTACTTTTTTCCATTTTTTTCCATACTAAACCCAATAACACTTTGTTCGACCTTTAATTCATTTAGTTTAAAAACCCGCCCAATAATCGCAGTACCACACGTGTTCCCGTACCAATTCCCTACCCCCTATGTTTCCAATGTCGGCTATCGCGTGAATCCTGATTGCACCTCGCACGTGCCAAGAATACCGTCCCAACCGTTATCAGATACCGTAAAACCGTTATTTATCGGTTAAATCGACGGTTATTTCAGCTGGTTACGTCTGTGACTGGGGGACAATGTTTTTTTGCTATTCTTAAGTTAAGTTACACGTGTTTGGAATTGAGTGTGTTAAAGGCTGGTAGAGTCGGTGAGAACAAACTGCGGACGGCGGTAGCGGCTGATAGGAGGGTAGTTAAGTTCGTAGTCGGTGGCGGCTACGATTAGCGGATTCTTATGATTGGACGCGTTCGCGAAATGTCATGTTGTCGCCTTTTTAATAAAGGCACGAAAAGGTTCGAGACTGAAATTGGAATTGGCTAAAACAACCACACAATGTGTCCCACCGTGTGGGAAAACACAGCGCGGCCTAGAAAGTGGTGGTGTGACAAGCTGGACTCCTATGATAACCACTGGCATCAGCTTGCCCTGGACCGGGATATGTGGAAGAAGGGAGGGAGGCGTTTGCCTTGCAGAGGGACAGTATAGGCTTATAATAATAATAACAAAGACATTTATTGTACACTTACTTTTCACCAAACATAGCGTATGTATGAAAGATTGTATCGGTGTAAAGATGAGAAAGGGTATGCTCCGTTGGTTCGGGCATATAGAAAGAATGTCAGAAGAAAGAATGACAAAACAGATATACAATGCAAAATTGGAAGGATGTAGGTACCGGGGAAGACCTAGACTATCGTACTATGACCAAATAGACCGAGTCTCCGTAACCGGCGAGCGTATATGAGACGATTTATGAGAGTGGAGGAACCCAGAGAGGTCTGTAAGGAAAAAACCTGTTGGAACTCTGTACTCTCTGCCTACCCCGCTCCCTAGCGTTATGATATAGATAGATAGATACTTTTCACCAAGAGATTTTAATTCCATTGTTACAAGATAGACATACTTTACCGACGTTCCTTAACTTTGCAGAAACATAATTACTTGCCAAAAAACAACCTTATGCCTAATATAATTAATTAATTAATTTCTTTTGTGTAAGATAAACAGAATATTCTTGAAATAATATTAATTACTCGCAGTCCGTTTGTTTTAGTTGGGAACAAGTGAGTTTTGTGATGTCACAGAACCTTTGTGGTACAGACTAGATCGTTATTAGTTTAGTAAAATAATTATGACCTTTGTGTTTGCAAACTATGAGAGTGGAGGCAAGATAGGTAATTACAGACCTTGTCTGATCCATCTATATCCTTACGACAGATGCATTGCGGGGTAAGCAGAGGGTACAGAGTTTCAATAGGTTGTTTCTTTACAGACTTTTATGGCTTCCCTCACTCTTATACACACTCGCCGGTTACGGAATCTCTTGACTCTCCCTCCAGATAAAACACAGTCTGTTTGGTCATGATTCATAAGATAGTCTAGGTCTTTCTCGGCACCTACATCCTTCCACTTTCGCATTATATATCTGTTTTGTCATAATGTCCTGTTAGTACATAATCCTACTAATCAACGCCAAATTTTGTGAGGATAAGGACCTCTTTCAACTCCCTCGAGTATAGTACTGGGTACTTCTATCTATATCATCACGCCAGGTTCCTTACGGGGTAGGCAGAGAGTACAGAGTTCCAACAGGTTCTTTCCTTACATACCTCTCTGGCTTCCTCTACTCTCATAGTTCGTCTCATACACGCTCGCCGGTTACGGAGACTCCTGACTTGTCCTTCAGATAAGACCCGGTCTATTTGGTCAGTCAGTCAGTGCTTGTCCCAACGCTGTTATATGGCAGCGAGAGCTAGTTATGTAAGAAGAAGAATGAAAGTAGGATAAATGCGGTTGAAATGCGAGCTCTGCGGAAGATGTGCGGAGTGAAGCTGACCGACCGTATTCGCAACAGCGTAGTAAGATAGCAAATAGGTATGAAAGAGAGTATCGGTGTAAAGATGAGAAAGGGTATGTATGCTCCGTTGGTTCGGGCATATACAAAGAATGTCCGAAGAAAGAATGACAAAACCGATATACAATGCGAAAGTGGAAGGATGTAGGTACCGGGAAAAACCTAGACTATCTTACTGGGTACTTACTTCTCGATAACCGTTACTTGGCCAATAAAACTAGTTTAACCGACGGATAGAGCTACTCAGAAGGTGAAATTTGAACATAGGCTCATAATAATAATAGCCCTGTTAAGAAACTGTCCCACCGTTGGGCACGGGCCTCCTCTTAAACTGAGAGGGCTTAGGCCACCCTGGCCCAGTGCGGGTTGGCGAACTTCACACACCTTCGAGAAACTCTTAGGCATGCAGGTTTCCTCGCGATGTTTTCCGTCACCGTTAAAGCAGGTGATAATTAATTTTTTAACACGCACATGCTCTCGTGAACGGGTTTGAACCCGAGGCCTCTGACTTTGCAGTACAACGGTCTAACCACAAAGCTATCACTGCTTTTTTACTTGTAACTTTCTTTCTCACCAAACAAAAAGTACAGAATGATGCTCTAAAAATACCTCCTACGTAATGATTATGTTTCTGAAACACGTACATGGTCTCCAATTAGTGGCAACCCTTAAGCCAGGGTTGTCGCTCGCCGTTATTTTAATCACCACTTCGTGACTAATCCCGGTCTTTCCTTATAATTTATAATTTTATGGAGGTTACAACTCTGCGATTTGTCTGTGAAATTCCAAGGGGCTTAGTTGAGTGGCAACATGCGAAGTTAATTTTAAATAAGCCCTTGACATTTGATGTGAGCTTATAAAAAGCATATATTTAATAATATAACAGGAAAGCATTGTCGTATAATAGCTCACTATTTAGACCCTTAATGGCATGAAATGTGTACGTCTATACCATCATAACTCGAATCATCATATCATTTTATTAAGATCCCATTCTATTTCTTTAGATAGATGATTTATTTTGTTAACACCCTGCAGGGGTACTAACAAATGGTCATATTTACATTTCTTTTAACTTACTAACGCTTTGGTTTTAACTGTAAGCTTATTTGTTGTGAATAAATAAATAATGACTTAAGTGGCTCCCTGTCCATCATCGTAGGAATATACATGTACTATCACTACTTTACTCTGTCTTATTTAACCCGTTCACTCCAATATATCTTAAGGAACGTTTCTCCTTTCTCGCCTCTACTCAATCGTGTAACCTTCGTTCCTCTGAAACACTTCGCCTTACAATTCCTACCCATTCTTCTAACTTCTTTACTAATTCCTTAACTGTTCAAAGTATTTGTCTTTGGAACTCCTTACCTGAGTTAAGACGTGCTAAGTCCCGGGAAATATTTAAACGTAATCTTAAAGCACATTTCCTGCAAATTTAACATGTCTAAACTATTCCCTTTTAAACTTCGCCTTTGGTCTTATCTTATTTGTCTTCCCTTACCTCTATATTTATTCCGTCAGTCATGTATGTAATGAAGAACGAACGAACATAACGATTTTGTTTTTTTTCCTTGTTATTTTTTATCGCCAACCCGCACTGGGCCAGCGTGGTGGACTATGGCCTAAACCCTCTCAGTTTGAGAGGAGGCCCGTGCCCAACGGTGGGACAGTTTCTTAACAGGGCTACTATTATTATAATTTTATTTTTTATGTGCAATAAAGTATGTTATTATTATAATTTACCACCGGATCGGAACGATGACGGTTTCGGTAGTCTATTAGCTCATTGTGTGGCTACCGATCTCAAAGTCCTGGATTCGAAATCTATCTATCTATATCATCACGCTAGATTCCTTCGAATTATAGGTCGGGCAGAGTGTGCTTTTTCTGACGAAAAATCGTTATAAGAGTTTGAAGATTGAAATTGTATTCAGTAAAATGGCACTAAGCTATGACATTGCCACCTAACCTCTTTAGTGAAAAGTGAATATACGCAATACATCTCTGTCACTTCTGCTTGGGGAATATAACCGTAACGGTGTTTTTTTTTCATTTTCTTGAAAATATTTTCCACATTCCGTACCCAAAAAAATATAGCGGCAACATTAAAAATAGTTTAAATAAAATATTGCGACAAATCGCAATAATTCTATAACCAGTCGCTACATTGTAGCCCGCCTACTCCGTCTTAGTGTTCTGGCCTGTCATTTTACATTGATAATGAATGATCATTGGCTACATAATTTGGATACGAAATTAGAGGGAGTGGGTTAGGGGGTAATTTCTTAGTGTTATTTATGTTAGGGGTTGAAATAACTGTTCGGAGAATGTAATTTATTTAATTATTAAATCATAGGTCGGTCAAATTTAGTTTATCAATAGAAAAAACGGTCCATTTAGCGCAGTGGTTAAGAGCTTAAGCCGCTCTGCCCACTGCGTCTAAGTCGCGGGTTCGAGTCCCGCATCTTTGTGTGATCCACAATTATTTTTTCCGGTCTGGGTATTTGTGTATGTGAATTTTCATGTTTGTAAACGCACCCACGACACGGGAATAAATCATAGCGTGGGGCTACGTTTTTAAAAAAAAAAACTATCAGTCCGGAGACCGCCCCATTACATGGAAACTAACATGGTCTACTAAAAGTTAGTGTATAAAGAACACCTCTGACCATAACCGATCTGGATATTGTGAAGACCGTGTTTATTTTTTTATGCAAATAATTATTTTGATAGAAAATTACGGAAGAGACTTTGCTCAGCTGTGGAATAAAGGTAAATATTTTTTTTAACCAAAAGTATAATGTTTAATGTATTCTTTCTAGACCCACCATCTGCTCCAATGATCACGGGGTATGTTCCGGGTACGACCCTCCCTGCTGGTACTGTTCAGAAGCTGTCGTGCATATCCTCTGGAGGCAACCCGCTGGCCACTCTCACATGGTTCAAGAATGACAAAAAGGTAACTATATTATATACTAACCTATAAGTCTTTGTTAACACATTTTCTTGTCCGTCTCTTTGTACGACTCAAATTTAGCTTTGAACGAATTTAAGACACTCATAAGACTAAAAAGCAGAAAATAAATTAATAAATTTACAGAAAATAAATAATAAACCACGTTTTGAATACAGAATAAAAAGTAAACTCAACTCAAGTAGAGACTGCCTCGTTGACGTTTTGGCGGGAAGTCGAAGAGTGATGTCGTCAATTTGTTATAATATCCCAAACTTTTGTTATTTCGAATAATAATGTGTAATGTTGGTGGAATATTAACCACTATGTGTTCTTATATGTGCATTAGTGAAGGTAATTGTAACAAAGTGATAAAACGTGCCTTTTCGGTTTCCCTCAAAACAGCCGTCGCAATTGGCATGTAAAGTATCCATCACTTTACCATCCAGGGTGGGGTACTTCATCAATTTCATTATCATCGTCGTCATCAAGTTCATCGGGGAGTTGAATTAATTTATACAAACATGATTATGCATCTCACTGGACACTGGCAAAATACACTTAAAATTAGTGTGAAGCCATAACTTAAAGAAGGAGAAGAAGACTGCCTCGTTGGTCTAGTGGCAAAGCGCATCGCTTTGTGATAACGAGGTCCTGGGTTCAAATCCTAGGTCGGACGAGTCCGGAGTCTGGAATTTTTGCCAGTATATGGCAATAGGCTCGCCCCTTATTACATGGGACCCTAACATCGTCGGCGAAACGTGGGTGTACTCAGTACACCTCTGCCACCCCCTCTGGGGAATATAGGCATGACGGTGTTGTTGTTGTTGATACTTTTTATCCCGGAAAAAATGTAGGAACCTAACATTAGCCTTAAGTCAACGCGGACGATGTCGTGGGCAGGAACTTGTAATATTATTAATATGAAAGTTTGTATGTTTACATGTTCGGGTGTTTGTTACTCAATCACGCATAATGGCTGATTGGATTTGGATAAACATTTCCCATACAGTTTATTACCTGTATTAAATGATAGATGCTTTTTATCCCAAAAAAATGTTAGATCCCTCTCTTAAGACAACGCGTACTAATCAAATCAGCCTATTGCAGTCCACTGCTGGACATAGGCCTCTCCCAATTTGCGCCACAATACACGGTTCTCCGCCTTCCGCATCCAGTCCCACCCTGCGACCTTCTTCAGGTCGTCGGTCCACCTAGCTGGGGGGCGCCCTACCTTACGTTTGCCGAGTCTCGGCCTCCACTCTAGAACTCGTCTGCTCCATCGGCCATCGGTTCTTCGACAGACATGGCCAGCCCACTGCCACTTTAGCGAGCTCACTCTGCGAGCTATGTCAACTACTTTGGTTCTTTGACGGATAACTTCATTTCGGAGTTTATCTCTTTAAAGAGACTCCGAACTAAGTCGCGGGCAAAAACCAGTGTAACATAAATCTTAAAGTTTAAATTTAAATTAACACTGGTTTAGAAGAGTGATGATGAGATTCAGTCCTGTGTTAAAAGCTAACCAGAATTATACGGCGATATTCGGGAGCTCTATGTACTTCTCTGCCTACCCCTTAATAGATATCAAACGTATGAAGTATTCATCCGGGTAAAGGATTTATTGGAACTTTTGGAACTCCGTTTTAACTACTTACTGTGATGATATTGATAGATTGGTATATTTATTAATCTATCTATCTATCTATCTATATCATCACGCCAGCTCCCTCGCGGGGTAGGCAGAGAGTACAGAGTTCCAACAGGTTCTTTCCTTACATACCTCTCTGGCTTACTCCACTCTCATAGTTCGTCTCATACACACTCGCCGGTTACGGAGACTCTTGACTTGCCCTTCAGCTAAGACACGGTCTATTTGGTCATGGTAAGATAGTCTAGGTCTTCCCCGGCACCTACATCCTTCCACTTTCGCATTGTATATCTGTTTTGTCATTCTTTGTTCTGGCATCCTTTCTATATGCCCGAACCAACGGAGCATACCCATTCTCATCTTTACACCGATACTATCTTTCATACCTACTCGCTTTCTTATTACGCTGTTGCGAATACGGTCGGTCAGCGTGACTCCGCACATCTTCCGCAGAGATCGCATTTCGACCGCATTTATCCTGCTTTCGTTCTTCTTCTTACATACCCAACTCTCACTGCCATATAACAGCGTTGGGACAAGCACTCCGTTATGCATGGCCAGCTGCGCCTTTTGGCTTAAGTGCCGGCTCCCAAGTAGCCTTCCCATCGCACCATTCACTCTATTACCTGCATTCACTCTTCTCTCTATATCAGCGGTGTATTTCCCATCCTTACTGAAGGCGCATCCAAGATATACAAACTCATTCACTTGCTCCAGCACATCGTTACCAACCACAATCCTTGCATTCGTTCTGGTTTCTTCCCGTTCAAAAACCATAATTTTGGTTTTCTTCACATTCAAATGTAAGCCATTGTTCATGCAGTCGTCTCTCATAACTGTGACTAGTGTTTGCAGATCAGTGGCTGTTGGCGCTATCAAAACCGCGTCATCTGCATACAATAGGTGGTTAATCACTAGATCACCCATTTTTACCCCTTCAGTCATCGCATACAGTCTTTGAAGACTTTTATCCAGATACACATAAACAGTCTAGCGGACAACACGCAACCCTGCTTGACGCCGATTTTAACGTCAAACCAAGGTGACATGTTACCACCCACCCGTACGCATGCCTTGCTGTCCACGTAGGTGGACTGGACGGCTCGCAACAGGGTGCCGTTTATACCATACTCTGGCAAAATGTCCCAAAGTCTCTTTCGCACGACTCTATCAAACGCCTTCTCCAGGTCCACAAAACCGCAGAAAACCTTCTGGCCTACTGCCAGATGCTTTTCTACGATGTTGCGGAGGGAGAAAACTTGATCCGAACATCCTCTTCCAGACCTGAAACCTCCCTGTGTATTTATTAATAAAACCTTTATTCCAGATTCACTCAGTGACCAAAACCACTGAGAAGTCGGTATCAGCGGAAATCTCAATACTGACCAATGTTACTGATAACCAAGCTCAGTACAGATGCGAAGCCACCAACAGCGCCACTGAAATACCATTGTTTGAGACTGTCACGCTGAACGTATTCTGTAAGTAATTATATAATAATTTATTTATTTATTTATAACAATATGGAAAACTTACAGCAAATCAAAACATAATAGCAAACATAATCTGAGAGAAGACTGAGAGCCAATAACGAGTTTTCACTTATAGAAATATTTTAGCAAAATCATAAATAAATTATAGAAAAGAAAACAAAAACAAAATAATGGTAATATGTAAATTTAACTGTGTAGTCTACATATTATATGTATTTAAAGAAATATGTATGTAAAAAAGAAATATGTACAAGGTGTTTTAACTGTGAGCTCCATTCCCCATTACGTGGGACCTAACATCTTCGGCGACAAGTGGGCGTACACAGGGCTTTTTTTCTTGGTTTCATAGGCAGATTACGAGTTTTCAGGGTCAACCAGCAAATTTTGAGCTTTCGCGGGTTAAGATGTGTTTATAGAAGAATTGTATATGGTGCTAATACTCATTTGACAGTTACACAACGGCTTGGTGCAGTGGTTAGCTTAAGCCGAGCTTAAGCCGTTCGGCCTACTTAATCAAGCCGCAGGTTCGATCCCCGTACGAGAGAATTTTTTTTTGTAAACTACAAATATTAAATTCGGTCTGGTTGTTTGTGTATGTGATTTTCATGTTTGTTAACGCATTCAAGACGCAGAAATAATTCCTAGGGCGGGGCTACGTTTTTAAAATATAAAACAAACAGTACAAACTAAAGGGTACCCTTTAGGGTACGGTCAAACCAACGCGCCCAGTGGCGCTCGCAATGGCGTGCACAGTGGCGATCAGTTCCTGCAGTAGTATTCGTAGTAGTCGTGCACGCGCTATCTGTGCAGCGACTGCACGCGCGCTCAAAGGGAGATACTGATCGCCACCGCGGACGCGGCTTGACGCGTTGGTGTGGCCGTACCTTTTGTCGAATGAAGAATATCGCATCACATAATAAATCCCTACGTAGATAGTATTTTCTGCTTCGCTTGGCCCAGGACACAGGGCAACAACACATTTTTATATCATCATCTTTTTAACAGTCGCCCCAGAAGCGGTGAAAGTGAGAGCAGAACCTGAAGAACTTAAGCCGGGAATCGAAGCGACACTATACTGTGATTCTGCGTCAAGTAACCCACCAGCAACGCTTTCCTGGTGGCGTGATGGTATACCAGTTCAAGGTGAGGAGAATAACTCATATTAATAAATAATCCCGTATAGTTTTACTGCTGAAAAAAGGCTAGTGTCCGAAGGTCAATTTTTGGTCAAAACCAAAGCCATCGCCAAAAGCTTCGGCCGAAGCCTTCAGAAATTTGGTTCATGATTGGCAAAATTTTTAAAAAGCTACTTGCGATCCGTCTCTTAAGCCAAAAGGCGCAGGCCATACATAACGGAGTGCTTGTCCCAACGCTGTTATATGGCAGTGATAGTTCGGTATGTAAGAAGAAGAACGAAAGCAGGATAAATGCGGTCAAAATGCGAGCTCTGCTGAAAATGTGCGGAGTCAAGCTGACCGACCGTATTCGCAAGAGTGTACAGCGAGTACCTACTCGGTTTCGTAATACGCTGAAAGATGGTATCGGTTTAAAGATGGGAAAGGGTATGCTCCATTAATTCGGGCATATAGTAAGAATGTCAGAAGAAAGAATGACAAAACAGACATACAATGCGAAAGTGGAAGGATGTAGGTAACGGGGAAGACCTAGACTATCTTACCATGACTAAATAGACCGTGTCTTCGAAGGGCAAGTCATGAGTCCCCGTAAACGGCGAGCGTGTATGAGACGAACTATGAGAGTGGAGGAAGCCAGAGAGGTCTGTAAGGAAAGAATCTGTTGGAACTCTGTTCTCTCTGCCTACCCCGCGAGGGAGCTGGTGTGATGATATAGATAGATTATGTTGACTGTGCTAACTTAGCGGTGGTTATTTACTGTTAATTACCCACAACTGGTGAAAAATAATATTATTTATCATACTTATTTACTCAAAAGCTTTCGTAAGTCGTAAATCGTAATAGATCGTTCAATTTCGGAAACTTGCTTGCTGGAAACCTTCGGCTTCGGCTAAAACTTTGGCCCATTTTGGCCGAAGCAGAAGCTTTGGTCGGACACTAGAAATTGCCTTCTTTCACTAATCGGGGTGAGAGAGATTGGTCATATTCCACGCGGACCCAATGCGGTGCGATGAATGCAGGTTGGTGGCTACCTGCTGTTGGAACTTATCTAGTTACCCATGGCTTTCCAACTTGGCTGAACGTTGTTCTTGGAACTTATTAAGCCTCCCTTTTTTTCAACTTGGCTTAACGATGTTGCTGGGATTTATCAACCCGCTAAACAGGCTTCCAACTACTTTTAACTACCATATGAAGTGGTAACTGGGCCCAACGGCTTTACACACCTTCCGAAGTACAAAAACGTTCAAATGGGCATGTTAAAAACGGTCACCCATCTCAAAAATGGCCTAGTCGTATCTTGCTTAATCTTAGTAATAAAGATGATTATGTTATATCAGGTTATATTTCAGGTCTTCCGATGCAAAGAAAAAAAGGATTACACGGTGGAACAGTATCAAGTATCGAACTGAAACTGAATATAGCGAAGGATATGAATGGTGCTGTTTACACTTGTCAAGCTATGAACGAAGCGTTGCAGAGAAGTGTCCACGATTCATTACCACTAAAAGTTTTGTGTGAGTACCTGATACTGATATATTTAAAATATGTGTCAATCTATATATCTCTATCTAGTTCAAACAGGTTCTTATAGACCTCTCTGGTCCTCCCCTCTCATAAAGAAATAGTGAATATGAATAGCAAATCTGATTTTTAAAAAACGTATATGTATAATAAGTGTTAATTAAGTTTAACTCCTAGCTTGTAAGCACATGATTCAGAGTTTAAAGTCCAGTCCGCCCTAATAGATTATTCTAAATCTTTTGTCACTCAAGATCTGTAAGGCGAAAACATGTTGGAACCCTGTATTTTTTGCCTAAACTGCAAAAAATCTGGTGTGATTATATAAATGTATTCATATAGATTGATAGTTAAATTCTACGGCTAAAATATTAAGCAAGCCAAGAGTCAAAACGAGTTCTTCAAGAAATACAATCCTTACTACCTCAGATTAAATTCAAAAATCTCTCTTTAAAACCCAGGTATTCTAAGTACACCTCAACCTACCCCCTTCAAAGATAACAGGCATCAGAAGTCCAATTTGTTACATGATTTTGTTCCAACTATCCTGGTAAGCTACCCGCGTTTGAAGTGAACAAGTCTAAAAATCCATTTCTTTTCAGACGCCCCAATATTTGACGAAACAACCCCTTATACGACCGTAGGAGTAGAAAATGAGCCTCTAATCATTGTGCTCAGAGCTGATGGCAACCCCAGCAGTATCACATACACCTGGACTAAGGATGGACTACCAATAACCCAATCTTCATATAGTACTGCAAGTAAGTTTGTAAATCTAAGGACTAAGTAGACCTCTAGGTCTAGTACCTCATCATATCAAATAAAGTTAATTGGGTAAAATTATAGTTACAATTAATATAACTGAGACATTAGACGTACAAAAAATATTATCATTCCGTAGTCACAAAGAGGGACTAATTTATTTTCAACTGGAACTTCTATTGATTAATCCTACAATTGAAAAATGCTTAACACTGATCATAATTATTATCGGCCGCTTGGATTCAAGAAAAATCACAATATAAAAATATAATAACTATTCAGACTAAGCGAATTATGTTGCAATGAAAATATTAGTAGGCGCTCGAAATTTACGAGCTTTGAAGTGCCTAGCAGAGATTAGAGCCTACGGAAAGTATCTGGCAGTATGGAATGTTGGTTTTTAACAACATTCTGTATAATATTTATAAAAACTAGAAAGAAAGAAAAGAAAGAAAAACGTTTAATGTGGTACATACAAGCAAAACAAAAAAAAAAAATGACAATGGCAATTAACTTTATATAATGAGTTACATAATTATAAATAAATCATACTGCCATCAAGCATGTATATTTAGGTATGAGTACCACATATGGCCCCGCCTCAGCGTTATGCTGGTTGAAGCAACCAGCGCTGGTATTCTGGTAAGGCCCTTGGAGTGACCACGGGCTGTCACGCTAAATACACTCCTAGAATTATTATAATATACAAAAATCAAAATAAATAAATTAAAAAACAAAAACAAGTAAAACAGACAAAAATATGACACACTACTGAATTTGACAGAAGGCCAAAAAAAAAAAAAAAAAAGATAATACAGATAATAAAAAAAAAAGCGAATTTATTACAACACAAAAGGATGATTGAATTGAAGATGCTCTGCTTACACTGGCAATCACAAACAAAGTAATAATAATAAACATAGAAAAGTAACATATTAAAAGACAATAAGAACTTTAGTGGTATAGGTAGTGATGTAAGAGGGTGACTGACATTCCACTCTCCCCAATGAGTTAGAGAAGAAGGTTAGAGGACGAACAATCGGCAACGAGATAAGGTAAAATAAATTAAATCAGTTCACAGTTATTATTACGTCAGTAAAAGTTATTATATGATACTGCTGTCGTGCTTGAGATGTCCTTGCTTTTTCTGGCATTCGTACAGGAATTCTCTTAGATTTATTTTAAAACCTTTACTATTTGACAGGTTCCTGATGGGAGGGGGGATGTTGTTCCAACATTTGGACGCAGCGTAGCGAAAACTACCCCTGAAGGCGGCTGTGTAGTGCCGTTGTGTCGATAGCTGCGCCGAACACTAGTTTTCATACTATAACGTAGATCGGCACCTTTTGTACTTGCTACCTCTAAAATAGATCCGGTTTGAAGCTAGCGAGTATGCACACGTTCGTAACAGCATATTACACTATTCTTTCACAAAATTCTAGCCGGCCAGGGATCTTGTTCGTGCAGAAAAAAATGCCGTTAGGGCACTGCTAGCGAGTTAATATGCCATTCTTGTCAGACTACAGATTAAGTAAACAAACGTGTAAATGACAGCGAGTAATCGTATTTGCTATCGTCACGCTAACTTCAGTTTTCGTGCTAAGCCCTGAGTACATTTAAACGCAGAGATGCCCCGTAAATACGGTATTTAGGATTAGTGGTCTGAGCCAAAACTGAATGTAGGTGTACAAATATTTATTATTTGCGTACATCAAACGACCATGCGGGCTTTTGAGTTAACTAACATACAAATAAATAGCTTCTAATTTCTGGATTATCCAGAATAATCACGATGTGTTTATTCCTATGTTAGGTGCTTATGTAATAGAGGCTAGTCTGTTTCCAATTTACTGTGTAGTCCTTGTCGCTATGAAGTCCTGAGGTTAGAATTAGGGGTACTTTGTGGACACAGACAGTTTTTTGGAGGCTTTCAGACAATTTTTAGCATTATATAGAATTGTGTTGTATAATAAATCATTGACGATGTGTACATAGGTCTATAAAGTATACCTCTGTCAACTTTTTTGGAGTGTGAGAGTGCTCACATTGTTACTGTCATGTGTTTATATGGTATTATCAGTGATAAATGGGTGTAAAAAGTACACCTAAGCCAACTTTGATCGAGAAATATAGACATGATAGTGTTTTATTTTTTTCTTTTCGATTCTTCTGATGATAAATCTAAAATTATTCCCATTGTTGCCATTCCCAAGGTTTGCTCCATAATACATCGGAACCTAACACCGTCGGCAACATGTGGGTATACAAAATACATCCCTGCTATCTTTTTTCGTGAGAGTGTTAAAGTACACCTTAGTCTAACTTAAAAGAGGAATATAGGCGTAAAAATGTTTAATATTTTGTATTCGTGTGTTTAGATGACAGAATAATCTCGGAGGGCAGCATGTTGAACATGACGAAGCTAACTCGGCATGATGCCGGTGTTTACATCTGCGAAGCTGTGAACTCTCAAGGAGCGGCTGTAGCGAATATTTCTGTTTCTATTCATTGTAAGTATTTTTTATTTATCTATAAGATAGTCCACCAAATGAAAATCACTCAGCGGGCTATGGAAACCCCGACAGCGAGCCAAGGTCATAGATATAGCTCACAGGATTAGCTCGCTAAAGTGGTAGTGGGCTGGCCATATTTGCCAAAGGACCGATAACCGTTGGGGTAGACGTGTTCTTGAGTGGAGACCGCAGCTCGGAAAACGTAGTGTAGAATGCCCTGCAGTTAGGTGGAGCGACGTATACGCAGGGTGGCTGGCAGCGGCTGGTGGAGAAGAACCGAAGATCCGGCTCAGTAGCATGGAGGATTCTGCCCTATTTCACCTGATGGAAAGTTACGATGGGGCCAAAGATGTAGGTCGCTAAAGTAATAGTCACTCTGAAATATCCTAAGGAAGAGGAAAGCTAGACCTGCCTCTTCATAAGGCAACTCCACGCAACATGCCGAAACACGACTGAGTCGCTTGGCGAAATAACTTTGCTGGTAGAGTGGTGACCAGCCATGGCTGTAGCCTACCACCGGTGAAGGTGTTGTTCGTTTAGCACTGCCTTACGGACGCAAGCAGCTTTGGCTTGTAATGCGGTACACTAAATATGTTTTATTTTGTTATAGATTCTGCTAGTATAAAATCTGTGGTACAGAACAAAGTCCCCGATCCGAATGAAGATGCATTACTGTCTTGCACGGCCACAGGTAATATTTCGTAATTTATATCATAATAAAGACTTGTTATAATATGTTTTTCAAATGTTTTGTCTTTGGTATGGATCGTAGGTCCGAATAAAAAAAAAGGTAAACCGACTTCAAAAAGCAAATAATAAATATTTGAAGTCGGTGCCAAGTAACCGACTGCACCAACCAGCACCGACTTCAAATATTTATTTTTTGCTTTTTGAAGTCGGTTTACCTTTTTATTTAAAAGATTATTATTTTACAATTTTAAGTGACGAGTTAATTATTTACTAATATTTAAATACCGATATTATATTATTTTGCTGAGTTGTACAGTAAGGTACCTACAGGATTAATATATTAACTATAATAACGGAATCTATACATTCGTGCTGTTCGCCGTTAAGGAGTTCCCTGGTGTATCTTCAAAGCCCAAGGTCCACTACCAATAACATTAAAATAGGACCACCTCAAAACTATACTGAACCCAATGCAAAAAGTATCATCAAAATCGGTTCATAAGGAGAGGAGCTATAAAAAAAAGGACGAATTATGAACCTCCTCCTTTTTTGAAGTCGGCTAATATACTGCTTAGTTCTATAGTGGGGCACCTTGACGTAATACCCATGAAAATGAAATGAATAATGCTAATTTTAGACTTATATGGTTTTCTTATGGGTGCCATTATCAGAACTGGACCAAATTAAAATGAGACAACACGGGAAGCACCAGATTTCAAATAAAAAAAGAATCATTAAAATCGCTTCGCCCAGTCGAAAGTTATGATAAGGTGATATGAGGTAACAAACATAAAAAAAATACAGACGAATTGAGAACCTCCTTCTTTTTTGAAGTCGGTTAAAAAGTGTTATTTGTTGTACTTTTTCTATTAAAAAACTCGCCCTCGATTAAATTGAGACTTAAAACTGTCGACGAAATTCGGCTATATAATTCATTTTTGCCGCCCCAGTATAGGGAGTGTAGGCGTAAACGTATATTTAGTTATTTTCTCCAAAAACCTTGGAGACTTTGGAGTACACAAGTATGGTTTGCTTAATGACACCACTCTCGCTCTGGACATCAGATGGATCAAACTTACTATTAATATTATACAAGTCTTTAAAACAACTACAAAATAGTTAAATATAAATTAGTAAGATTATAAAACCACACCATATATAAAAGATAAAAGACATTGTTCTCCCATACATAATTTTTCCGAGATCCCACAGGAATGATAAAAATACTTGTATGATTTCGAATCACCCATAAATTCTCTTAAGGCATTTATTATTAAACGGACTAGCGGGGGATTTGCAATATTGCACAAAAAGGTATTAGATTTTGAGGTTATAATTCAGTAGCCATTAATACGTATGAGATTATATTGTGTGTGTTGATATATAGTAAATATGTCGGCGACTTCAATATAAGTGCTTAAAATACTTTGAAGTAGTCGTTTCGATATTTGCCATTATTTTAATAAAATAGATAAGTAATGATAGCATGGGTCAAATGTTTGTTGGTTCTGGGGCGATTTCCGGCAATGTCCTTCGAATTATCGTAAACTATATCAAAATTATCTTTCGCAGGCAACCCTCTCACAGAAAACAACATTCGCTGGGAGCGGAAAGGCTACAAAATCAAACCGAATTCTGTATCTTTCGATGCCAAATCCCTCACGAGCAATTTGATCATCGAATCCCCAACACGAGATGATGTGGGGAACTTCCAGTGTGTAGTTAGTAATGGTATAGGCGTGGAGAGCAGGCAGGAAGTGATGCTGGTTGTGAAGTTTAAGCCTGAATTGGATGGGTCACCTAGTTTGATGAAATCCGCGTCGAATGTTGGCCAAGTTGGTAGATTGACTTGCAAGTAAGTAATATTTCATGAAAATCTAAATTGTTTATTCATACTATAGTATCTATTTTAAAATAATAATGATATTAGCCCTGTTAAGAAACTGTTCCATCGTTGGGCACGAGCCTCCTCTCAAACTGAGAGGCCTTAGGCCATAGTCTACCACGCTGGCCCAGTGCGGGTTGGCGAACTTCACAAACCTTCGAGAAACTCTCAGGCATGCAGGTTTCCTCACGATGTTTTCCTTCACCGTTAAAGCAAGTGATAGTTAATTTTTAAAACGCACATGCTTTTGAAAAGACAGAGGTGCGTGCCTAGGTATGAATCCGAAAAAATGATTCGCGCATAGTTTTAGATTTGACCGAATTTGACTCTTAACCTTGTGGCTACAAGGTAAATGTTCCACCAATAAATTTTCACTGATCTTCGCAGATTGTTGTCTTTGGCCGATTTCGACTTTTAAGGCCAGGAAAGACTTATATTTTTGAATATTAAAATATTCTAATTTGGGTCTTAGCAACGCGGCTTTCAAGTCCAAATTAGAATTATTTTACATTTGGTTTTATGTGTAGACTGCCTCGTTAGTCTAGTGGCGTATGGTTCGGCTGGTGGGCACGAGGTTTTAGGATCAAACCCGAAGTCAGAATTTTCGGAATTATTCCTAGTAATAATGACAATAGGCTCACCAGCAATTACATTGTAACTTAATATCATCGGCGAAATATAGGTGTACATAGTACACTTTTGCTATCCTCGCTTGGGGAGTATAAACATGACAGATTTTTTTTAAACGTAGCCAATACATCGAATTAACTTGTCGGGCCTATTCGACATAACAATATTAATATTAAAAGTCACGGAATTTTTAAGCGATCTCGCGTGTTTCAAGCGATCTCGCGTGTTTTCATAACCAAGGGGTTAATCGCAAGTATGGTGCAGCTTTAAAAAATTTTTTTTTTTTTGTAGATGCAAATCGGTCCCAGCTCCAAACTTCACATGGTCCAAAAACGGAGTCAAACTACCAGTAAACACATCTACAAAGTACTATGCTGAATATCATAAGCTGGACCCTATCACCTACACCTCCATTTTGCTTGTAAATGACGTATCATCATCGGACTACGGGTCCTACGAATGTGGAGCTAGAAATGATTTGGGTTTTTCGACCACTTCTGTCAAATTGGATATTACTAGTGCCCCAGGTAAGTTTGATCACATTATAAAACTCAAATAGCAATGAAGATAGCTATTCTTCTATATCAATTCCAAAATGAGAAGATCCGCAGCAAGACCGAAGTTAATTACTAAACTTAAGTGGCAGTGGGCAGGGCACAACGCTCGTAGAACTGACGGCCGTTAGTGCAGAAAGGTTCTTGAGAGGCGACCACGTACCGGAAGACGTGGAGTAGGCAGAAAAATGAAAAAAATAAATATCTGTTTCTTAATATATAAATTTCTTCCAGATCAAGTGATATCACTAATAGTGACAAATGTAACCCACAACACAGTGACACTGGAATGGACTCCAGGTTTCGATGGTGGACTGGATTCTTGGTATAGGATACGGTATAGGTAAGTTATATATTTTGTAAAAAAACTAAAAGTAACACAAAATATACCAAAAGGCTAATGTTGCGACTGGCGATCCTTAAGTACTGGATTTGAAACATAGGTAGGACAAAGTATGTTGTGTTGTGGTTTCTCTTCCAGAAATGAGATGAACTATGAGAGTAGAGGAAACGAGAGAGGTCTGTAGGGAAAAAATCTGTTGGAATGCTTGTACTCTCTGCTAACCTCAAGTGTGACGAGAATGACGAGTGAGTTGCTGCGTGACTGCTGCTGTTAAATCTGAACGACCTGTTATGGAGGGATGTACGATGATGATGACTTTGCGGAAGGCGTCGGTGGTCACCAATTTGGCAGGAACATTGTGGCAGGATTTGTAAAGGGGAGATCTTTCAACCAGACGAGTGTTGTGTCTGGCGGGGCTTACATATACGTTACACGTCGTGCGCACTCGAATATCGCGTTCGAGACATTAATGGCGAATCGTTAGCACCATTTATTCGTAGGTAGTCGCAACTATGTAGCGCTGTATAGGGGTCGCTATCTAGATTCTACAAAAAAAAATAGTTGCAGTTATAAATTTGGGTTTGTGCTCGATATAATAGCAATAGATTCCTCTCCTATCACGTGTAGCCCTAACATCATCGCCGATATGCGAGTGTACACAGGCCAACTTTTTCATTCTCTATTTGAGTAATATAGGTATAACTATCTATCTATCTATCTATAACCTCACGCCAGATCCCTTGCGGGGTAGGCAGAGAGTACAGAGTTCCAACAGGTTCTTTCCTTACATACCTCTCTGGCTTCCTCGACTCTCATAGTTCGTCTCATACACGCTCGCCGGTTACGGAGACTCTTGACTCTAGGTATAACTGATCTAGAAAACTATGGTGCGACGACGATGGATACGTTTCAAAGAGACTGGCCAGAGAAGGCCACTCATAAATCTACTTGGGAGGTTATCGGAAGACTTTTTCCAACAGAAGGACAATATGGGTTAACAAAAAAAAACGTGTTTTCTGCGTGGTTAGGAAGATAACGTCTATAATGAGGTTTCTCCTTCCAGAAAAATCTACGACGAATCGTATAAATATGAAGATGTGATTCCTAGAAACGCAACGACTTTTACTATAGGTGGTCTTGAGAGAAACACTGATTACGTGTTCTCAATAATGGCCATCAATAAAATTGGACAGAGCAAATATAGGCCTGATGATACTAAAGCTACGACGCTTAGTAAGTATTTTATAATAACCTTTAATTGTTTAAGAGCCTCTTTCACCATCTTCGAGTAAAGTGCTGGTTAGTTACTTCTCAATTAGCGTTACTCGGCAATTATGACTGGCTAGCTTAACCGTTCGATATTGATACTCAGAGTCAATATTAGTCTACTTCAGCTTTTACTCAAGGGTGATGAATGTCAATGGCAAAAGAAATGAAGGTCTATATATTTTGTAACGATCACACAATGGATTAAATTTACCAATACCCAGACCGAAGCACAAGAAATTTTAATTCTGATAAATTTGCATTAGATACATTATTTTTTAAGTTTAAGGCTTACAGCCTTGGAAAAGTCAATTTGAATATTGCTAACGTATCTTAATCTATTTTAAAAAGAAAATAATTATCTTGGCCATATGGTGCTCATTTTAATTAAATACATGCATCAAATCTTACAAGTAAACTTAAAAGAAGGGCTTTATTCAACAGTGGACATCTTTTTTAGTTGATCATGATGATAATGTTGATTAACCGCCAAATACCAGTATTTGAAAAGAAATAAGAGAATTTATAAAAAGTAGCATTACTTTAAACTGCGTCCAGAATTTTGCAACCAAAATATATTTTGGAACAATATTTCCTTAGCATATAATAACACTTGCTATAATAAATCCTAAATCTTTCCACGCTGCAACAGACACAATCCCATCATCAGTACAGTCCTCTTCAGAAGAATATAATTACAATGTTCCTGGAGTTTTTATTATAACTGGAACTATAGTTGGAACTGCACTGATTCTTCTTAACGTACTGCTGATAGGATACTGTCTTCATAAAAGGACGAATAAGAGGATCAGAGGTTTGGAGCTATACTTGATGTTAGATTTAAGGTTTCTACGGTTTTTGGAGAAGTTTCGATGATTGTTGATAGTACCATCTTGTAGCCACTTGTTTCTATTAGATGACTCCATTACTAGTACTTTGAATTCTAATCTACTTGACTTAAAAGACTTCAGATTTTGACTATTATTCACAATTATTGTTTTCATTTCTAATACAATTTTGTGTTTCATTTCTAATACAATTGCTTTACTTACCTTTTCCGATTTTCTTACCTTTTCTGATGATCAGTCACATCTGGAAATAAATACACCCACTTTATTTCTAACCGAATTATATCATGGAAATTAGCCTATACAATAAAAACGTTATATTTATAGTAACAACAGAAATATAAAACAGAATCAGCTCACTGGCCATTCCGATTTATACTGCAAAGAAAATCCTTTGTACCGAGGTAGAATTTCTCAATAGTATTACATTAAAAGGTATCTACATTCAGATGAAAGCGTTACTTTACAAAGGGCGTTTCATGAAATTATATTTTAGGGGAGAGTGTCATGGAACGTGAAATTTCAGTGTAACTCGATTCCTGTAACTGAAAAAGGTTCATTTCTTGCCTTTGGGAGTTTCCTTGAAATATTTTGTGGGGAAGATTAGTTTTAGATCATGTTTCTAGAAAAAATATTCAGAGCGATCAGAATAATGTACGTTTTTTCACTGAAGGATTTTGAATAGCACGTGAACTATGTACGTAAATGATGTGGGATGATTAAAGTGGCTGGTTTTGTGTAGTGTTTATTCGTGTAAAGAAATAATGATGTTATTGTTCGGCACAAAGGTGTAAAAGTTTCCAAAATTATGCAGCAATATGCTGAGGTAGAATCTTGTTTAACCTCATACATCTTGGGCTCGTGCTTGTATTGTGTAATTGTTGTTTCTTCTAAGGTGTTGGTCGTATAAATAAGTAATATAATAATAATAATATTAGCCCTTTTAAGAAACTGTCCCACCGTTGGGTACGGGCCTCCTCTTAAACTGAAGAGGGTTTAGGCCATAGTCCACCACGCTGGCCCACTGCGGGTTGGCGAACTTCACACACCTTCGAGAAACTCTCAGGCATGCAGGTTTCCTCCGATGTTTTCCTTCACCGTTAAAGCAAGTGATAGTAAATTTTTAAAAAACATGCTTTTGAAAACACAGAGGTGCGTGCCCGGGTTCGATCCCGAGACCTCTGATTTTGCAGTCCAACGGTCTAACCTATATACAAGGTGTAACATAATAAACGCAAGACCTGAAAATAGTTTGTTCCAAATCGGTAACTGAGTTGATTCCAACAATTTTTAATGAATCTTACATTTTTTTTATTAATTTGCAAGAAATGCATTTACTCCTTCGGTGCGCTATAAAAAAATAAATTTATTCTTAATTCAAAGCAAGCACAAGATTCCAAATGCATTTCTAAAACGTATTTTTCAAAACGCACACATAAAAGTACAAGTTTCATTGTTAATTGGGGTATAAAAGTGCTTTAAAAAAGGGTAAAAACCTTTAAATTTGAAAATTTGGTTTTCGTTTTGAATTTATGAAGCAATTCTCTAATCGGGGTATCTGAGGTCTTGCGTTTATTATGTTAGACCTTGTATATAAGGCTATCACTGCTTTTATTTTTTACTTTCCAGAATCACCTTAGTTATAAAATTCTAATTTAAATCTATAGCGACTAATATAGAATTTATATAAATACTAGTTTTACTTTCGAAGTTTCTTTTATGAGAATCTTTGAATTTACGTATGTTCAATCATGCTTTCTCTTTCGCCCTACAACATATGTATATAATGTATTATCTATCTATTTATCACATATTCCTCAAAAAAAGTTTGGCTCTCCAAATAGGTAGGCAACATAAATATTAATACCGCGATTTAAAATTAACGCAACGCCATCTAATATCGCAATCATCAAACTTTTCAATAAATCGTATTATTTGACATCTTATTAGCAATAATGTATTATCCTATACAAAACTTTATCGTCTTTTAATTTACGCTCAATGTTATATGTAGTATTGTGTACGGCTAATACATTATTGCTAATTTGTGTCTGATATTGTGCTATATTATTATTGTTTGCTAATTTTTGGTTTGTTTCTTTTTCTTTTCTATCTAAAGCGTCTTCAGAAGTTGGCGAATTAAACGTAATATCGACCGAGTACGTGGAAACAGCTGATGTATCAAAAACTGTAGTTATATATGTATCTATAACTGGTGTAGTTTTAGTATTGATAAACGCCGCTCTGGTCGCTTGTTTTATTTTGAAAAGACGGTCGAGAAGATTGAAAGGTGGGTTTCTTTTTTTATTTGCTTTTTTATTTAGACTAACTTTGGAAAAAATATTTTCATTTGCGTCTATTTATGTAGAAATGGTTTGTTTTTGAATTGAGATTTTTACTGTTTTATTGTCTGACAAATGGACTATATTTCTTAGTTTTCCCATTTAGTTTAAATGTTCTTGAACTTGTTATGAGTTTTCTAACTATAAAACTCATAGCGAGTGCCGTAAGGTGCCAATCTTGGTGTCATTTATGAAGGCTGTTTTGAATCCTGTCTTACAAGAGTATGAATGCTTAGTTCCATATTGAGTATACGCTGGGAAAATTTCTCTCCCGTTCTCTAATTTTTCATACTTATTAATGACAAATAGGTGGTTATTAATTCAATGAAATCATAAGAAATAATTAGATTAGAAATCTCAATACAAAAACCAATTATATTTGAGGAGGACTATATATGAGACTTTTCATAAGGTCTTAATTTTTATTATGGAAAAAAATATGCATTCCATTTGACATATTATTTCCATCTAATCCTAAATTCCTAAAATCTAATCTTAAATTAACTTATTTCCCAATGAAAATAGACAACAAAAGTGTTTTTAAACCTCTTATTTCATTATATTTATGATTATTTAAATACTTTGGCAACTGATAAGAATTTTCGTGCATTAACTCATAAAAGCTGCCTCATTGGTCTAGGGTCAAAGCGCATCCTAAGTGACCACGAGATCCTGGGTTCAAATCCTAGGTCGGACAGATCTAAAAATGGAGTAACAATATTTTTTTGAAAATTCTATTCCCAATGAACAGCACGCACATAACGCACAGACGTACTTAAATAATGACACAGAATAAACAATATATGTACACAAACCATTAGGAAAGAGGAGAACGGGTAAAACGAACCATCACAAACAATGAAGAATTCAAAATAATTAATATACGGCTAAAATAAATGATCTTTTAATCTTCAAAGGGTCATGATAAAGTGTACCGTTTTATTTGGACGTATTCGAAAATGTAATTCGTGAGGCTTCGCTGAAGTATTACACGATATAAAATATACTTCCATATATTTTTTTCCTCCAACACGTTGATTGAGTGTTGTAAATTATTTATTCACAATGATTTTGCTCCACATATGCCGGATTGTAACTTATTAACGCGTTCTGTTTGAATAAATAAAATGTTAATTATTTTTGCTGTTTGTTTGAAAAGAGATCTGTATTTTAACTTTGAAGCTTTTGAGTTCGTGTTTTATATGAAACTGCAGTAAATTCCATGTCAGAAATTAAAACATTGCCTGTAAATTAATTTATTTTTACCAAACCGGTACCTAATTATAAATTTTTTTATTCTATCAAAACAAGTCGACAAAAAATGACTCTCTTTTTTATAAATTATACACTTATTTCACATTCCGATAAGTAACATGTAGATTTAAATTTCTTTTCAAAATAAACAGTCATATAAGACGATACAAAGAGTAGGTATTATAACAAAACACAAACACTATCAATAAAACAGATGCCAAAAAAACACATTCAAACTCCAATCAAACCGACCTCGCCGGCGAGGTCGAAGTATCCCTTGCCCGCCGGCCGGTGCAGAGCACCACAGTGAGACACCTAGTATACGCCCTCCCCTATAGCGACTGCCCAAGCCGAGGCCGTTCCTCCTTGAGGCACCCCTTGAGCTAGTTGCCCCCTTGCCCTTCTGGCTCGAGCTTAGTGGTTTAACGCTCGCCCTCTTGCCCGGTCAAACTGTAAAGGCACCGCGGCCAACAGCGTAGATTATCCACACACACACACGCACACACACACACACGCACACACACACCCGTTCTCCTAAACCGTACACCTCTCTCTAATACACCAATTTCACCTATTATCATTTCTTTCAGAGCAAGCCGGACAAGCTTCCAAGTCTGCCACTATAGAAATGTACGCGCCATCATCGTATAATGACACTATGACAGGAGAAACTTTAAGTTCGGTTTCAGAGAAATCTGAGACTTATTCTCAAGATGATGGTAATGATGATCGACAACCCCCACCTATACCGGAAGTACCTTCGATGCCGACTAGACACATGCTGAGTCAGGTAAGTTTTCGTGATTTTTAATCGTAGTTTGTACACTCACTCTCATAAGGATCTAAATTTCTAGAAAAATTGTACATCTCTGAAATAATTATATGATATTATAAACCAAATAAACCGAGTCTTATCTGATGGAAAAGTCAAGAGTCTCCGTAACCGGCGAGCGTGTATGAGACGAACTATGAGAGTCGAGGAAGCCAGAGAGGTATGTAAGGAAAGAACCTGTTGGAACTCTGTACTCTCTGCCTACCCCGCAAGGGATCTGGCGTGAGGTTATAGATAGATAGATAGATAGATATTATAAATGTGAAAATTTGTATGTTTGGATGTTTGTTACTCAATCTTTGTCACTCACGAGGTCCTGGGTTAAAATCCTAGGTCGGACCAGTATAGTTTTTCTAACGGAAACTTCCCAGTTCAGGTATATAGCAATAGGCTCACCCCCTATTACATGGGACCTAACATCGTCGCCGAAACGTGGGTGTACTCAGTATACCTCTGCCACCTCCGCTTGGGGAATGTAGGCGTGACAGTGTTACTCAATAACGCAAAAACGGCTAACGGATTCGGATGAAATTTGGCACACATATAGTTTGTTACCTGGATTAAAATACTTTTTATCCCGAAGAAATGTAAGGTTCCTATCTAAAGTCGGCGCTGACGAAGTCGCGTACAGAAACTAGTCTATCTATCCATCTATCTATATCATCACGCCAGATCCCTTGCGGGGTAGGCAGAGAGTACAGAGTTCCAACAGGTTCTTTCCTTACATACCTGGCTACTCTGGCTTCCTCCACTTTTATCCTCCACTCTTCTCTATCTCGCTACTGCAGAAACTAGTAACTTTATTAATTACAAAAAAATATGAAAATTAGGTTTATCTAATATCGAATGAAATTTAATTTTTTTTTTAGTGATGTACAGTACATGTGGCGATCATTAGGTCCTGTGTTGGAATCCTAGGTTGACCAAACTGTGATTTTTCTGTCAAAAGATTCTCAATAGCCGTCTAACGTCACCAGTATAATGACGTTAGGCTCGCCTATTATACCCTGGGATCTAACATTGTCAGCGAATTTGGGTGTACACAGTACACTATTAGTATATACCTATCTCTGCTTGGGCAATATTAGCATCACGATGAAACTTGTTTTTTTTTGCCCACAGACAACAGATGCTTTCTTAATGGATGACCAAGGAATAGTTATCCCACCTCCGTTAGACTACCCTCCACCGAACTATGCGGTTTACGATGGTGATCACGCACGAACCCTGCCGCACCCTCATAGGCACAAGGATATCAGTGGCCATAGCACCTTAGGAAGAAGTGCTGGTAAGTAGAACTTAATATTAGATGTGCTTCATAAGGACTTATCCCAAAACGGTGTACTTCCACCCAAAAATAGTCTGAATGTCTGCCTCCTTCTAAAATGATCTTAAACAGCCTCTGACTTTTGGACTGACCGGTTGCTTATCTTCAATGATGAATATTTTTAAGTGATTTTACAACATCTGTATAAAGTAGGAAGTAACGTTATTTTCGTTAACTGTCATGTCTATTTATCAATACTGATTTCAATTTACGCTCTATCGACGGTAATGATTCAACAACCAATAAAACGAAAATCTTTTGATCAAAGCGCGAGCTCTATTTATCGATCTAAGACACAGGTAATTTAGCGCTTCTATTGTATAAATACGACTTGGAGCTGACCAGTCTTTTAACCAATAGGCAAGCAGAACTACGTTCCAGCGCCAAGCCCGATGCCGCCACTAGATGGGTCTTACTACAACATGGCTTCCGACCGATATCTGTCTTACCCACCGCTTATTGGAGAATATTTACAACAGGTAATATTTTTTAAACTTTAATAATGACTCATTTTCTGTATAAATGATAGTGTAAAAAATCTCTTATTTTCCTTGGTGTACAATGTCATCATTTTTAACTCATTTAATGTACATAAATAGTATTATTACTCGCCCTCAACTAAACTATCATCAATTTCACCTCATTTGGACTTGATCCTTGGCCTTCACTTGATTTTATGTAATTCTGATTGTAAAATATAGTTATCTTCACGTCATTTTATGAACAATTCATCATCCATACCGAATGTCATATCCAACGTTAATGCATTTACCTTGTTTCATGCACAATCTCACTGACCCTATCTCATTCTATGTATAATATCATTACTCTCACCTCATTTTATGTACAATTTTATTTCCTTTGCCTTAAATCATGCAGTCATTACCTCATTTTATGTACAATTTTATCATATTTACCTCATTTCATGTACAATTTCATGCTCCTCGCCTCATTTCATATGCTATTTCATTCCTCACCACTTCATTTCATGTACAATCTCATTACCCTCACCTCATTTTCTGTACAGCAACAGGGTCGCACACCCACTCCCCCTCAGCAATACGGACAGCCGCTGCCAAAGCCTCATCTAATGAACGGTGGACTGCCAGGTGGATCACCCTCACATATGGCCAGCCCCCCACATAGCTATGGGCTTGATGGTAAGCATTTGAGGGACGGGATAATTTCCATTATAGATTACTAGCTATTACCCGCGGCTGTGCATGCACTTATTTTATATTACATGGATACAATGCGAAAGTAGAAGGGTGTAAGTACCGGAGAAGACCTAAACTATCTTACCATGATCAAATAGACCGTCTCTTATCTGAAGGGCAAGTCTCAGTTTTAGCGTTTATGAGACGAACTATGAGAGTGGAGAAAACCAGAGATGTTTGCAGGGAAAGAACCTGTTGGAACCCTGTACTCGTAGCCTAGCTGGCAAGGGATCTGACGTGATGGGATAGATTTTGCTTTCTTTATCTATACTAATATTATAAAGAGGAAAGATTTGTATTTTTGTATGTTTGTAAAGAATAAACTCAAACACTACTGGACCGATTTCAAAAATTCTTTCACCGTATCAAAATCAATTTTATCATATTCGTGTCCTATAACACATAGCAGTTTCCCGCGTCTTTATATTATTTCTGGATAAGGTAGCTTTCTAATGATGAAAGAATTTTTAAAATCGTTCCAGTAGTTTTTAAGTTTATTCGTTACAAACATACACAAATACAAATCTTTCCTCTTTGTAGTCCTACTATAAACACAAACAAATGTGATCATGATATCTGTTGTACACATCACAAATTATGCTCGAATAAATGTCATCATAATATGTATCGTAATACTCAAAATATATATTTCTGTAAATATATTTTTCTTTAATAACCTTTCTATACAAATCTCGATACATCCAATCCTAATTCGAACCGCCTTAAATATCTATCCCTTTTCTAAATTCGTCCAATTTGCTTGTTCAGTGCTCCATCTTAATGTAATCCTTAGGGATAGAGCAGTAAGATTACATTGTTTAGCTAAATTAGTCTAGATTTTACGAATCTATCTGCATTACTGTACCAATATTGATATTTCTAGTGAGCTCCAAGAATTAAGGGTTCCAATTTGGTGAAATTTGAATTGGACTCGGTTTATAATTTAAGCAGAATTTGCAGAGTTCTTAGATACTGAGTTCTTAGTTTTATGCGAATATTACATTCGCATAAATTAAGAACTCAGTATCACATGAAACAAAACTATTTTTCGGATTATATCGCAGTTGACTTTCAAGTTCCCGACGTTTCGAGTGTTTTACAGAACCCATGGTCACGGGAAGGACTGAAGTGTTAGACGTCCAAAAGGCATAGTTGTTCCGGGGTACCCTCAAACTTCTTCATTATTTTTGTTGGTCCGATCTACCCAGAATGAGCTCACGGTGTCTTGAGGCCTTGCAGTGTTATGCTTGGTTTTGGATTGGATTCCATATCGATGGAAGCAATTTAAAATTCAAAAATTAACCGCGATAATATCCAAAAAGTGGTCCGGATGTTCAAACAACACAGCACAATAAACAGAACAATAAATTCTGCTCAAGAACTTTTGTTCTTGAGCAGAATTTATTGTTCTGTTAGCAGTTCTTTTTAGAATAATAGGGTTTGATTTGAAATTTAAATTCTAATGTCACTGTGTGCTGTGTAAGGCATGCTAAGCCATTGGTCCCGGTTGCTATTGAATGTTTGGTTGTCTTATAGGCGGCTTCTTAAGTTTTAACAACAGGTGGCTACGATGCCTCCCCTAATCCGCACGGGATCCGCCTGGTGCAATATCTCTATTTGTGCGAGAAGGTCTTAGCCCAGCAGCGGATAGTATAGGCTTTAAGACAAAAATGTTTAAATTAGAGTTCCTATAGAGGAAATTCTTTAGATGTCCCTGTGTAAAATTAGAAAGAAATATCGAAAATGTTAACTAATTAGCTTATTCGCCAAAATTAGATAAATGAACGCTAGTTAGAACATCTTTTATACATGTTAAAACGTCAAGAGAGTAACAAAGACTCTTCGACCTTTTATAGTTAGTTGTAATACTAACTGATGTATGGTCTGAATCAATATATTTTTCTGTTCAGACCGTCAGTCAGCCGGTGGTACTTTAAGGAGGCAAAGGATGGACAAAATGGCTGCCGTACCACCTCCTGACGTCACCGTGCTGCACCAGGGAAATTGCACACAGGTAATATCATAACAGTCATATTCTTAATATATTTCTAAACACAATAGAGTACTTGTGCAAAGCATGGGGACCTACTATTGTTTTAGGATTGATTTTAGTGGCGATCTTAAAGCGTGGTCTTCGATATAGGATATTAAATTAATACTAATTATGTTATGATTGGGGCGCTTGTAACGCTGTGCGACCGCGGTGTTCTTATCGATCACCTATGTTAAACAGCGTTGGACTCGGTCGGCCTGGGGTGGGTGACCGTTTGTGGCATTTTCATATTCGAACCTCTTGGTGCTACGGAAGGCACGTGAAGCTGTTGGTCCCGGTTACAATTTAATGTGGTAATCGTCAAGCCGAATTGAAAGCCTTAAACGCGGCTTCATAAGTTCCAACAGCAGGTGGCCACAAACCTGCCTCTACCAATCCGCACTAGGTCCCCGTGGTGAAGTATGACCTAATCTCTCTTACCTCGATTTGTGAGAGTAGCCTTTGCCCAGCAATGGTCAGTATAGGCGGATATCATATTATATGTTATAATTGATAAATCTACAAAAAATAACACAAAAAGTACGCTATGATCATGACTTATATCTCTCAAAAGTCTCTCTCCACAAAATGATCTCAAACTGTTACAGAGTAGGCTAGTTCAATAACAAACTCAACAGAAATTATAATTTCACTACTAAATCATTTTTATGATACACACAATTATCGGACGGCATCACACTGGAACTAGGTCGTAAACTATTTAATTGTAACCTAAACATACGATCCACAGGACATGATTAAAAAAAAATAGAAAGTAGAAAAGAGAGAAAATTAAATAAAAAAAGAGTTTCTTCACCGGATCTTCTCAGTGGAGACCGCGTTCCGATCCGGTCCTAGATTAGTAGTTATATGAGATTTAAAAAAAATGTAAATTGACTATTTGTAGGCACCCCCGCAGGGCTTATACAAAATAAATTATTTGAGTTTTAGAATTATTTAATTTAATTATAGGTTTAAATTGTGTAGGCATTATTATGTTCTTCTTTCCGTTAACCATTCTAACGTGTCCCTTTTTTACAGCACCAACTATCACACACGCCAGGACCAAAACAGCCACAATCCATACTCAAGGACCCATCAAGACATAAGTATGGGAACCAGTACGGCAGCCCGATATCTTCGAGCACCCCCCAGAACTCCAGTCAGATCCTTACAGTCCAAAACCTGACATCAGACGTCCCACAATACGGAACGATTAAGAAGGAAAACAAAAAACAAAATGTAACAATAGACGAATCATACAATAAGAGAAGCGAAACACACGTCGTTTAAATATCAAAAACATAAGTTTCAGTGAAAAAGTGACGATTTTCTCTGCTATAGTAACATTATTCAGAGCTATAGTAACACTAATCAGTGGTATAGTGACATTATTAAGTGCTATAGTAACACTAATAAGTGGTATAGTGACGCAAATCAGTGCAGTGTAAATAATGTGGACTAGATAAAATTGTAGATAGATTAAAGAAAAATTGAATGTGATACGAACATTATAGTGTCCATGGAGTAGATAGTGACGAGATAGTTTGAAAACTAATCAGTTTTCGACTAAAGTCAGGTTGTAATAAAGTATCGTTCGACTGAATTATCAATACTGTATTTGTAATTAGACGATGTTACGTCCAAAAAGACATAAAGAGACATAAATGACAAAAAAAGAAATTAATTATGAAGAAAATAACTTTTTTTCAATGTCCAATAGTAAAATCGTTTTTAGATATTACATTTTAGATGGTAAATGAAAAATGATTTTTACTTGATTTTTTTTATTTCTTTTCGAGGCTGGATCTTTGAAAATTTCGGCAGTTTGATGATTTTGAGAATATTTTTTAGCAAACATACAATGTTTGGCTCACTTTGTGCTCAAATATCAGAAATATGGATTTTTCTTCAGTAAAATCACTGTGCCAATTTAGATTGTTAAGATTTTAGATTTTCTCAATTCAAAGTTTTCTCTGATTACAAATTGTCGAAAAAAACTTACAAATCCCAAAATTTTAATGATTCCATTACGGATCTCTTTTAATTAAGTTTTAAGATAATTATGATTGTTAAAGTTACGATTTTTGAATATTAAAAATTATCGGTACGGGGAAAAATTTTGAATTTTCGTCCTGTCGTTTTTTACTGAAATTGTTCTTAGAAAATATTAGATTAAAATGTTATTGAAATGGTTTTCGAACTTTTAAAGTTGTTCCTGAGGATGTTTTTTCAAAATAATTTCATTTTGAAATGGGTCACAAGGTTATCTTATAAAATTACTCATTGTATTTTAAAAAATGTAATCTTTTCATTTATATTCAATTACTGGAGTATTCCATTATTTTTTAAATTAATAATAAAGTTATAATAACTCTGATAAAGACCCCAATGTGTCAAATACGGCTGTATGTAAAGTGTAATTTTTTACAACCTTCTGTATAAATATTTACAGACGTTTTTATTATTTGTAAATGTTTTACTTGTAAGTTACTTTTTCTGCATTTTTACAATGTAAATAAAAATAATAATACTCAAATCGCGAACTGACAATAAAAATAAGTTCAATTAATTTTAATTTATGCCCCTCCTTATTTCAATGTAAATAATAAATATAATTGTATTTTCTTTTATTACATTAATAGCATTTCAGCTCCAAAATTTAATCGGTCTTAATACACATGCCAAAGTTTTATTAATTTTATGTTTAAGTTATTAAGATACTTAATTATTTTCTATTATATTTTTCTTTATATCGAATTTGTAACAATTATCTAAATTTTTTGATAATCCAAATGATTTTTAAATATTATTTCTGTTATAACTATGATTTTCTAAATTTGAGAATCCATCCATTGACAAAATACGATTTTATATTTACAAACAAACAAAATCTATTGTTACATTTCGAATTAAAAATAAAAAATCTAATAATATTTACTTTTGTTTTATTTTGACGCCTTTTATTTCCTTTATTTTTTGTTTTTTTCTTGTCTAATGCGAAATCCAATTATTAAAACATATCAATTAAGTAAATGAAATAGTTTTTTTTTTGCTTATTACAAGAGAAGTCAAAGTATTTTTTACTATATATTTTTTTATTATTTTTTATTAATAATTTTTTTTACTTAAGTGATAAAGTGCCAAAATTAGTAACTATTATTTTCGCATAAAATTAACCACTTAGGTAATAAACTAGCTGGGTTGAACGTCCTTCTATATTTAAGTAAGTTTAGTAAAATATTAAAACCGTGCCTTATACGTTTATGCCATTTTGAGAATAATTATCACTTTAAATATTGCCAAATTAGTAATAAAACTATCAAAACGAACTTTTTCTAGATATAAGGTCATGTTTTTCATAGTTATCATGGATTGCAACGCATTATAGATAATTATTGAAGCTTTGCGTTAAAAGCGCGATTCAAAGAACTTATAGTAGCTTGAGACACCACATTTTTTAACATTTATTTTTAAATCGAATTATAAAATAAATTCTTTATATTTCTTAATCCAGCGTTCTTTACATTTAATAAAATGAATCATTTTTTGCACAAAATGTTTATATTTTTATTAATATCTATTTCTTTTAATCGTTCGCTGTGGCGATCTTTGAAAGAGGCATATGTCATGCAGTGAACGTCATTCGGCTGGTGATGATGATGATGATGATAATGATGATTGCTTTTTGTCAAAATGAGCTTGTCATTTAGTGGTAAGTGCTAATCGAATGTTCAAAACATATTGTCAATATGAATAAGTATAATTAAAATATAATTAAACGAGTCAATGTTAAATCTTCGATAATAATTGTCAGTTTAATAACTTATGAACATTGTGTGGTGTACTTAATTATAAGACGATATACGTAAAAGTTAATTTAAAAAATATTTTTTAATTAAACCATACCATTTCAAAATATTATTTTTTAAATATTAATAAAAATAAATCATTATTAATCTCTATTAGCGGTATCAACAATTTTCTTCCGTATTTTATGATCCCGTATTTTTTTCAACGTATCCTAATTTAACCGTATTGTTTCTGGAAGCGAATTGTTGAAATCGTATTACGATAAATTTCACCTTCAGCGATCATTGTATAATATACCCTATCGGTAACGTCTTAAGGTTGTAAATTGTTCTATAATTCCATGAAAAAATATGTGACTTTGATATTACGTACCTACTTACATAAAGCTCATTGTGTAATCGGCATAAAATTGAATTAAAGCGTATATGTTAACAAAGTCTTTAAATTCCTCCGAATATATTTAAGCCCTGACAAAATATGTAGATATTATCATATAATAATAATATTAAATCAACCTTACTGCCCCACTGCGGGGCAAAGGTCAAAAACGCTCGCGTCTTCTACGTGCTTTAACGCTCGTAAGCGTAGAGTCAGCGCTATGCGCTCGACTTCAGCGGTCATTTATACAATACTATTCTCTTTACAAATTGAGATGAGAGAGAGTAGATCATACTCAACCACGCGGGCCAGTGCGGTGAGTTGGAGGCACGTTTGCGGCCACCAGCTGTTAGAATTTATCAAACTTCCAACAGGCTTAACGTCTAACATAAAATATCAACCGAAACAAACGGTTTAAAGTAGCTTCCAAAGCACCCAGACGCTCGAATATGCTACGAACGCGCATCTCCGGCTGACTTACCCAAACGCTGCTTAATCTTGGCCTCATCAATCAAGAATGTAGCTTTCACACTTATTTGCTGGCGAATCTTGCCAAAACAGTATTTGCTAACAATTTTAAGCATATTTAGGAAAATCAGTAACAAGCCACTTCCCTTCCCGCTTCCGCGCGGTGCAGTGCGATATTAGTTCACGGTCGGATTAAAAATAAGTTTTGTCCTTTTAAAGACAATTTTTTGGTTCGTGCTTGTGTTTTTTTAAAAAAAGGGGGTTGATGTCAAATCACTTTCAGTTGTTCTAAATGGTGCATAAAATAGGTTCGTTTATTCACATTAAACCTTTATTTATACGTTATTGTTGTTGAAAAATGTCAACTTTTAATGACGATCCGCCAGATCGTGGCGGAGGCGCATTCCGCTTGAGCCAACTAATACCAAGGTGGCCACTCTCCGGTAACAGCACGGTGCCCTGTATACACCGCCGTCGCCCTCATATATTACACCCAACACAAAGCCTCTGCCACCACCAACTACTAGGGCACATGTATTGCCGCTAAGTATCAGCGACTCGGGACGAGCCGACTATTGCGACGATTTTCGACGTTTTTGGCGAAAACTAATGATCTTGTCAATAATCAAGGCTCCCGAATTAATAGTGCTAATAAAACGGCAATTATGGACATGACACGGCAGCTTACCACAATCGTATCTCTTTTGGCCATAAAATCGTCATGTAATGAAACTAAATTGACAAACACCGAACGGAACTAGAACAATATCCATCTTCCCATTTTACATCCTACTTATGAACTATTTTTTATTTATTCTTTATTGTACAAAGTTACATAAATTAGTAAGTACATTTACAGATATGATGTACAAAGGCGAACTTAACTCAATTTGAGTTGTCTACCAGTTAACTTTGGAGTGCAAAGAGAATATTTAACGTATACGTGAAGGCAATTGTACAACAAACTATTCAGTAAACTCTAAAAAAAAACGAAAAACAAAGATAATAATGAAAATAAATATCGAAGTCTCTGCATACATAAATTATACTAACATATACTAAATTAAAAACTATACAAATAAATACACCTATATACATAAGTTTATATACATAGATAAATACTTATATAAATATAAAATAATTAATAATATAAATAATTTAATAAAATTTATATCAATTGCAAAGGAAATGCTCTTTTACTCTTTCCCTGAAAACATCCAGAGAACAGCTAACGCGTATGATATGTGGAAGGGAGTTCCATAGTTTCACCGCACGTACAGTGAAGGAGCCATCATAAAGGCTGGAAGTATGACGGGGAGTTCGGAGAAGGAGAGAGGTAGCTGTACGACAAGTTTTGCCCCGAGGAATAAGAAATTCAAAGCGTTCGCGAAGATATTCAGGTGAGTTAAAGTTATAGAGAACAGAGAACAGAAGAGTGAGAATATGTAAATCCCGACGTCGCCGAACAGGTAGCCACTTCAGTTTCATTCGATACACAGAGATATGATCATACTTGCGTAGACCAAAAATGAAGCGGATACATAAATTCTGCAGGCGTTCGAGTTTATTAAGAAGTTCCTCTGTAGCGTCAAGAAAACAAACATCAGCATGGTCTAAAAGTGATAGAAGGAAGGAATGGGCAAGAATTATTCTCGTTTGAAAGGGCAGGAACTTCTGGAGACGTTTGAGAGATTGAAACGAGAAGTATACCCTCCTGCTGACGTCCGCAATGTGAGTGCTCCAGGAAAGATTGCAATCCAAATACACGCCTAAATTCTTTGCACTGGTGGTATAAGGTATAGGGACAGAGTCATAAATTATTGAGGGGAGAGAATGATGGTCCAGGAGATTGTAGAAATGCCTGCCACCAATAATGAGAGCTTGCGATTTGGTTGGGTTGACTAAAAGTCCAAATCCCTTAGCCCATTTATTGATGTTTTTAAGATCATTATTGATGGCATTAATTGCTACCGACAATTCTTCGACCTTAAAATGACGGTACAGCTGCAAGTCATCTGCGTAGAGATGATAGTGTGAAGCTATAACTTTAGTGATCGCATCGATAAATACCGAGAAGAGAAGAGGAGAGAGTACGCCACCTTGCGGTACGCCCGCAGAAAGTTCACACCATCCTGAGGAGGCCTCGTTAGAGCGGACCATCTGCGAGCGACCGCGAAGATATGAATTAAACCAAGCAGTTACAGAGGAAGATACGTTAAGTGAGGATAGGATTCCTAAGAGAATGTCAAAATCGACAGAATTGAAAGCACTGCTAAAGTCCAGTAGAACCAGAGCTGAAAGTTGTTTGTTTTCCATGGCCAATCGAATGTCGTCAGTAATCTTGACCAGTGCAGTTACTGTACTATGGCCAGTACGGAATCCAGACTGGTAAGGACTAAGCAGGCTGTTAGAGGCAAGAAAGTAAGATAGTTGTTTCTGGACAACACCTTCAAGAACTTTAGACAGGATGGGAAGTATAGAAATTGGACGGAATTGCGAGACTGAAGAGGGATTTGAAACTTTAGGAATCGGTAAAACATAGGCCTTCTTCCAGGCTGAGGGAAAGGATCTAGATTCAAGTGAATAATTGATAATGTGGGCAATAACAGAAATAAGTTCATCCACGAGGGGGCGAAGCATTTGAATTTGAAGGCCATCATCACCGATAGCCTTGGTAGAAATCGATAAGATGGATTTTTTGACCTCTTCCTCTGTGACTTGCCGAAAAGAAAACTGAGGACATACAGGCAGAGGTTGGCAAGAAAGGTTGCAGAGTGTAGAAGTTTTAATATCATTGTCTAAAGTGACAGGAGATTTTGAAAAGTGCATATTAATAGCATTAAGGTCGATATCTAGGATGCAATCGTTAGTAGATTTCCCGATACCTAGAGACTTAAGGAATTGCCATGCCTGAGCCGTATTGAAATTTTGAACTGAAGCGTTAATGTGGCGTCGCTTAGCATCCCTACACATACGACTGCAGCGATTTAGTAACTTTTTATACAGAGACCAATTCTCATCTGTAGGGAACTTCATATACCGTCTTTTAGCTTTGTCTCTTTTAGACTTTTCTTTTTTAATGATGTCAGACAACCATGGTGCGGGAGAATGTTTCACTTTTACTTTTTTTATAGGAGGATGCACATCAAAAAGGTCTAACAGCAGTTTATTAAAGGCGATTACTTTAGTGCCCAAGTCGGCGCAGTTGTATACAGAAGACCAGTCAATATTACCCGCGTCTTCTCTCAAACGATCCAGATCAATAGTTTTAAAACTACGAAGAAGAATCTTAGACTTGCGTTTAGGTGTGCGAATTTTATATGAGAGGAAAACAAGATCGTGATAAGAAAAAGAGGCTGGAAGTTGCCCATGTACAGCCACCTTACTAGGTTAGGATACTAGGATTAGGTCTAGAAGTGATGGAGGACAGTGGGGGGCATGGTGAGTAGCATAAAGTGGAAGAATATGCATGTTCACAGAAGAGACAAGAGATTGGAGTTTACGGCTGCGCGTATCACCCTTGAGCAGACAAGTGTTGAAGTCTCCGAGGATAATATTGTTGTCATATAGTGATGAAAAATATTCAAGTTTAGATTCAAAAGAAAGGAAATAATCAATATGACAAGAAGGACTATAGTAAACACCTAAAAGAATTTTAGTGTGGTTAATCATAATTTCAATAAAAAGGTGTTCTGCAAAATTTGAATAGATACTCGGAGACTGATCAACAACTTTATAAGTAATGTCTCCACGGAGATAAACTGCAACCCCTCCACCTCCCTTGCCCGTTCTGTCATTGCGCACAAGTTTGTACCCGGGCAGAGGAAATTGTGTGGAAGGAACAGCGGGTTTGAGGAACGTCTCAGAGACAAGGACAGCGTGTATGAGTTCAGAGTCAAAAGATGATAACAAATCAGGATGATGGGCGGGAATGCTCTGAGCATTTATATGTACTACATTGAAGAATTTTCTGAAAGAAGAGAAATAAGAAGACAGCTGATCGCGCAGGTGAACGGAATCATCATTAAAAGCTGATGCGTAGCTATCATCCGATGCACAAGAAGAAGAGCAAGATATAAAACTATCATCTGACAAATCTAACATAAATATATATAATATGAATTAACTAATATATATAAAATTACTAATAACTATAAATAAACAAGCGACTACTACTACTCTTTACACTCGCCGATTTTTCACAAATTGAATAAAGGACTGATATCCAGATATCATTAACTATCCGAACATATCACTTATAACTCGAAACTTGCGCGCAACATTTCCGAACGCGCGCAGCTAATGTCACTTGTAGTAAACACTTAACAATCAGAAAGTACCTAATATTATATAAGAAATTTTAGGAAGATAGGTTATAATTATTTATATAGGAGAGAAAGATTTTAAAAATAGCATAAAGTAGTAAATTGCAAGTACCTAAGACTAGTTCACTGCTTTGCGCGATTTCTTATTGGCCGGCTTCGGACACCCTGTACTCGAGCCAGACGCTGCACCTTGGGATTCCGCAGCAGCCTCCGACGTCGACGCCGCCACCGGAAATTGAGCTATTAGATGTCGCAGCTCAGCCGCAGATTCTATCTTGCGCCGGGCCTTATTTGGAAGCAGAATGACGATCTTCCCCTCGGAGGTCCAACACTGCCTTACTCCAAAGTGCTTACGCGCATTGAGGAATGTGGCATGCCTCGGTTTGGTCAAAAACTCCGAGAGCGTCAGCCCAGTGCCCTGTAATTCGGTCTTCTTGCGCCAGACCTCACCACGCCGATCGCGGCTTTGAAACCTCACGAGGAGGGGACGTGCCTTTCCCACGGCGGCTCCCAGGCGGTGACAAACCGCTATATCGGAAGCCTTGATGCTGGCAATTTCACATTTAGTTCTTAATGTCTGGACTTCCAAAGAAGTGATGTCCTCATCTTTCTTCTCTGGAAGACCATGGAGAAGGAGTACCTTGTTTCGGGAAGCCATCTCGTGACGATCTAAGCCCAACACCAACAGTTCCATCTGAGTTTTAATGGATGCCACTGTCTTCCACATCAAGCTCTTGAAATCCATGAAGTCCTTGGAGATACTTGCTATAGATTTATGGGATGCCTCGCCGCCAGCAGCCTTCAGTTCATCTTCATAATGATCTATCCTTGCAGAGAATCTTGCAGAGAGATCTTCCATGCAGTTGGAGAGCTTTGTAAAAAAGTCCATTTTGTGAAGATTTAAATCAAAATCAATCAAAATCAAAAGTTTTTTATTCATGTAGACCAAAAGGCACTTATGAATAGTCAAAAAGAGAAAATTATTAATTACTTAAGACTCTACCACCCGTTCGGAAAGTCATTCCTGTGGAGAAGAAGGGCAAGAAACTCCACGGTTACTCTTTTTTAAAAATGAGGTTTACAATTCTTTTTGTATACATTGCATTTATGGAGTATGGGAGAACAATGCAGAACGAGCTAAATAGATGTGCTTAAGTATAGATTAATCATAAGTGTACTTAGATTCAATATTGGTCAGTGTCTACTTGCTCAATAAAATTAAACTCAAATGAGTTTAAAAGAAGAAAGTGATAGTGAGAGAGAGTGTAATAGAGGATATAAAAACTTAGTACATAAGGAAGATAAAATGTGAGTAAATTACAATTTTAATTTAAATTATAACAGAGCTACGAATAAAAGATGTTTTCACTTCAACTACCCTCAGTCTTTTTTTTATATCAGCAATGCGATATTTTAACAGTCCGACAACTATTTATTTTACAAACAATTTTAAAGAAACATTCAGGTTTACCTTTTGACTCCCAAATTGTTAGTGATAGAAGGCGAACTACATCTATTTTTGAATCAAAAAGATTTAACACTAAGTTTTCCCACCGGTTCTACTGTTTTCTCGGAACATATCTCTACAACATCATAAATAAAAATAAAATATCCATTACCTTTCCGTAAATGTAAATTGAGGGTCAGTTCATGGCTAATGAAGCTGGATAATTACGAAACTGAAAACCTTTTAACACCGTTATCCTGAATTAATTACATGGTATTTTAAATTTTATATTTTGAAAAATAAAGATATGTTTGTACATATACACGCATTCATACACATTTTCACACACCTCATGCACACACACACACACACACATACACACAAACACACACACACACACACACACACACACACACACACACACACAAACACACACACACACACACACACACATACACACTATTTATTAATACTAAAATTATTGAACGGAGAATGCGCGAGAAGTCCGATGGAGTGTTGTGTGAGGCACAGGGAGGTTTCAGGTCTGGAAGAGGATGTTCGGATCAAGTTTTCTCCCTCCGCAACATCGTAGAATAGCATCTGGCAGTAGGCCGGAAGGTTTTCTGCGGTTTTGTGGACCTGGAGAAGGCGTTTGATAGAGTCGTGCGAAAGAGACTTTGGGACATTTTGCCAGAGTATGGTATAAACGGCACCCTGTTGCAAGCCGTCCAGTCCACCTACGTGGACAGCAAGGCATGCGTACGGGTGGGTCGTAACATGTCACCTTGGTTTGACGTTAAAATCCGCGTCAAGCAGGGTTGCGTGTTGTCCGCTAGACTGTTTATAGTGTATCTGGATAAAAGTCTTCAAAGACTGTGTGCGATGACTGACGGGGTAAAAATGGGTGATCTACTGATAAACCACCTATTGTATGCAGATGACGCGGTTTTGATAGCGCCAACAGCCACTGATCTGCAAACACTAGTCACAGTTATGAGAGACGACTGCATGAACAATGGCTTACATTTGAATGTGAAGAAAACCAAAATTATGGTTTTTGAACGGGAAGAAACCAGAACGAATGCAAGGATTGTGGTTGGTAACGATGTGCTGGAGCAAGTGAATGAGTTTGTATATCTTGGATGCGCCTTCAGTCATCATCATCATCATCATCATCATCTCAGCCTATACTTGTCCACTGCTGAACATAGGCCTCCCCAATCGCTTTCCAGCGTAACCGGTCCGATGCCACCTGCATCCAACGACTTCCTGCGATTTTCACAAGATCGTCGGTCCATCTGGCAGGCGGTCGTCCCACGCTGCGCTTGCCAATACGTGGTCTCCACTCTAGAATCTTTCTGCCCCAACGCCCGTCCGATCTACGCGCTATGTGGCCCGCCCATTGCCACTTCAGCTTGCTAATCTTAACGGCTATGTCGGTGACCTTGGTTCTTCTACGAATCTCCTCATTCCTGATTCGATCGCGTAGAGAAACGCCAAGCATAGCTCTCTCCATAGCTCGCTGAGCAACTCTGAGCTTTTTTATGAGACCTATAGTAAGAGACCACGTCTCTGATCCATATATCATCACTGGTAACACACACTGACTAAAAAACTTTAGTCTTAAGGCACTGAGGTATTTTGGATGAGAAGATGTTGCGCAGTTTCCCGAACGCTGCCCAGCCGAGTTGGATTCGTCGATTGACCTCTCTCTCAAAGTAGGACCTACCTAACCGGACTACCTGTCCCAGGTAAATGTATTCGTCGACAACTTCAAGAGTAGAGTTCGCAACGGTGAGTGCGGTGGGTACGACATGGACGTTACACATTATTTTCGTTTTGTCCATGTTCATTTTAAGACCCACTTGTTGAGATACTCTGTTGAGGTCACCGAGCATTCGTCCTAGATCTTCCAGCGACTCCGCCACGACCACAATGTCGTCGGCAAATCGAAGGTGAGTGATGTATTCGCCATTGATGTTGATGCCAAGTCCTTGCCATTCCAAGAGCTTGAAGGCGTCCTCTAAGGTGGCCGTAAACAGTTTCGGAGAAATGACGTCTCCCTGCCTTACTCCTCTTTTTATGGGGATCGCCTTCGTGCAATGCCCCTGTACTCGGACTGACATGGTGGCGTTATTATACAAGCACTTCAACACTTCAATGTACCGATAGTCAATGCGGCATCGCTGGAGAGATCTAAGAACCGCCCAAGTCTCGATCGAATCGAAGGCTTTCTCATAGTCCACAAACGCCAAGCATAGTGGCCGATTATACTCCTCGGTCTTCTGTATAATCTGCCGCAGCGTATGTATGTGGTCTATGGTACTAAAGCCTTTCCGGAAACCGGCTTGTTCGGGAGGCTGGAAGTCATCAAGTCTGCGTTCGAGACGATTCGTGATGACTCTCGAAAACAACTTATAAACATGGCTCAGCAGTGTGATGGGCCTATAATTCTTCAGTAAAGTGTTATCACCTTTCTTGAAAAACAGTACCACCACTCCCCTGTTCCATGCTTCCGGCGTTTTCTCTTCGAGCAAGACGGAATTAAACAGCCTCTGAAGGACTTTAAGTACCGGCGTTCCGCCCGCTTTCAGAAGCTCTGCGGTAATTCCGTCTTCGCCTGGTGCTTTGTTATTTTTGAGTTGTTTGAGAGCCATCGTAATCTCGTACAGGCTGATGTCCGGGATATCTTCAGTGTAGTGTCGGGTTAGCTTGGCTCTTGGGTCTTTTACCAAGTCAACAACAGGTTCAGCTACTGAGGTGTATAACTGCCCATAGAACCTCTCTATCTCCTTGAGCACCTCTGACCTATTCGACGTTACGTTTCCGTCCTCCGTCTTCAGCTTCGTCAACTGGCTTTGCCCAATAGACGCGTCTCTTGCGAACACTTTGGAGCCCTTGTTCTGTGCTATGGTCTCCTCAATACGCCTTGTATTGAAGGACCGTAAATCGTGACGCAAGGACTTCAGTATCTGTCCATTGAGCTGCCTATAGGACTTAGCATCATCGGAGGTTTGGAGCGTCATGGAACGTCGCTCAGCCATGAGATTTCGGGTGGAGTTGGATAGTTTTTGAGGTCTATTTTTACGGTGGGGCTTATAATACTTGGACCCGACCGTATGGACAGTCTCTACCAGCCTGTTGTTGATTTCGTCCACTGATGCGCTGCTGTCTAGCAATTCGAAGCGGTTTGCCAATTCGAGTTGAAAGTTCTCGGGGTTTTGGATGTGTGCATAAGAAGGTCGGAGCGTAGACTTCATCAGACGCGATCTTTCCATTTTGACATTAATATTTAATGTGCCTCTGACCATTCGGTGATCACTGCCGGTTTTTACCCTGTGAATCACGGAGACATCATTAAATATTTGTCGCTTGGTGCTCATGATGAAGTCTATCTCATTTTTTGTGGAACCATCAGGGCTCATCCAGGTCCATTTTCTATGAGGCGGCTTCCGGAAGAAAGAGTTCATCATAAAGAGTCCCTCCTTCTCCAGATATTCGGCCAGCCTCTGACCCCTGGGGTTGCGCTGCCCATATCCAAATTGCCCCACTCTCAACTCATCATCGCCCCGTTTGCCCAGCCGCGCATCGAAGTCACCCATAACCACTGTAAAGTGTGCTTTGGAAGTATGTATGGCTCTACTAATGTCCTCATACATTACTTCGACGTCATCATCTGAGTATGCCGAGGTCGGTGCGTAGACCTGTATGACCTTCAGCGAATATCTTTTGGATATTCTGAGTATCAGGTACGCTACCCTGCTCGACACACTAGTGATGGACACAATGTTGTCTATGAGTGACTTGTGGACGATAAATCCGACACCACCTTGGGACTGCTGTTCACCCTCCCGGTAGTAAAACAAGTTGCCGGATTTTAAGGTTATCGTGTCCTCGCCCTTTCTTCGGACCTCCGATAAACCAACAATATTCCACCGCAACTTGTTTATCTCTTCTTCCAGCTCAACAAGCTTCTCATCTGTCCTTAACGTGCGTGCATTGTATGTCACCAGGGCCAATTTTCGATGTTGGTGGTAGCCGAATCTCTGCCGGAGATTCTTAGCACCCCTTGTCCTGTCGTTACCATAGCTGCTACCGTGGCCAGGACGAACAGGACCGCCGGAGACTAGGGGCCTGGTTTTATTCTTATCTTCCATTTTAATAAATTGGGGGTGTTTGCCATACTCGCCACGCTTGGCAGGCGGGTTGGCGAGCGCAGTTTTTGATGGTAGAAGTGTTAAGGGAACGCTGCTGCCCATTCCCTAGTTTCCCCTTAGTCGCCTTGTACGACACCCGATGGGATGAGATGGGTTGGTCCTATTCTAAGCCGGGAACCACGCGGCATTAAATAAATCCGTGAGTACTTGTGTGATACCATTGGCTTATATAGTACTTCTCAATACCAATCTAACCAGCCTAAACATGAGGGGGTTACGTTGTATAGTTCACATGTTCCTATACCCACCTTCCGACTCTCATCAGACCAGCTCGTTTCGTAACGTTTTTATTTATTTCATTATAATCGCGAACAAAATATTTCAGCAAAAACCTATTGCAAAAAATTTAATTAATTTAAAAGAGAACAATTTGAAGTTAATTTTACATTGAAACTTCTACTGGTTGTAATCTTCACTATTTGAGTCGAACATCGTAGCACTCTTTTGTAAAATGCTTTGAAAAGATGCAAATATACTGAGTTCAGCTCTAATGTGCTCTTAGTATTGCATAAAAACACTATTCATTTAGGCTGCAATATTTGTTGGCATACTAAAACAAAAAAACATACGTAAACAATTATACAATTACCAATTATCGAAAATGCTATCGATATCGATGTAAATTTTCCTATAATTATAACTAATCTCTTTGAGAATACGATTATTAAGATTCAATCTGAATCTATTCATTTATGCTCATGGAACAGTCAATCTGGTGTAGTTATTATGCATCTTCAAACTTATCACATCTGTTTTAGAAAATACATTTTATCTTTACCATGATACAGCAAAACCAAGTCACCGGCCGAAGCTTACATAATTTAGCTTCATCTGCTTTTCCAGACCAATAAGATTTGCGTTCTAATATAAAGCACGGTATTTTAGTTGTGTGGCACCACGTTTTCACAAATATTTTAATTATATATCTTTTTTATTAATAATTCTTATTATTATTATTTTTATTAATTGAAAACAAATTAAAAGTCTCCGAGAACACCGTCACTAGACAAACAAATATTAACCGATAAATTTGCGTGGAGCCTACGTCAAAATGACAAGTTATACATACATTTTGAATAAAAAACAAGTTCGAACCATGTTGAAACAAAGATTTTTAAATTGGTTACCTAAATGGTACCAAGTGTCCAGAAAAAGTGTACGTCTGAACTACGTTTATAATCCCTCTATTTTTTTAAATCCTACTTCTATGTTTCCTACTGTCATCTTGACGGTTATACTTTTTTAGAAACCATAAACTAAATAAAGTTATTTGCGATACCCCCTATTATATTGGGACCTCACATCGGCGACCATGTATGCACTTCACCCTCCGCTGCAATAAAACCGCCACGACAACGACACTAAAGACAAATTTGTCTAATCTTAACCATCACACCAGATCCCTTTGGACGTAGATAGAGAGTACATAGTTCCAACATGTTCTTTCCTTACTGACCTCTCTGGCTTTCACTCTCATAGGCCAATAATACCAATATTATTTTGCTCTACTGTTTCCATTTTGGATTCCATTCCGCGTGGCAGCGTTCGATAATTGCTTCCAATTATTTGTTTTTATACTGCTAGTAACAAGTAATCAATCCATATTACATCCCAATGAAAGACAGCTTTAAAAGAGCTAGATCACTCCGTACAAACTACGACGCCAAAGCAATGAAACCAAATCTCATGCTTTAGATACACGTGTATTTATATAAGCGAAAAAGCAGTGTGACTAGACTTACTTATCTCTTCTCTAATTTAAAAGTTGTACTTGTCTTACTTACCGCTTACCGACAGCTGAACGGTCAACTGAGTATGCGTCATCGTCTGCAAGTATGCTAGTTAAGGACGTTCCCGAGTCAATCGAGGTCTAAGCTTTTGCTCTCGCGTTCGTCAAAATATTTAAGACGAAATGTCAATTAAAGAGGACGATTTTATTAAAGCCACGAAAATTATTCGCAGTCGTCGTATAATAAATACCGGGCGAAAATGGATCGGCGTCGCGATCGATTCTGAAGTGCGAAAACATCTGTTGGCCACTAAAGACAAATTGTTCGTCGACTGGGCCACTTGTCGTTTCTTTGATGACGTAAAATTAGTGCGTTGTCTTAACTGTTAACAATTCGGGCATGTTCAAGAATACTATACAATATTTATGGGCATACCCGAAGTCTTATAGTCCTTCGCCTGTTACAGGGTGGGCCAACATTTAATCGGAAACAATTTGGATTCACATACATACTGCTGCATACGCAGCCCTATCCGTTAGACCCACTATCAGCACTACAGATTTTAAATACGTTTTAGGCGTTCTCCACGATATCTCTGGTACTTGCGGCAACGCATGGTGGCCAAAGCTACTGCTTAAGCTGAAGGCTCGTTGATGTTATAGAAACATCTACCAACTTATTCAGTTGTATTTTTCACAAGGCACGACTAAGCTGAAACCTGGTCACTATGCAGTGTCTAAATCGCTAACGATGGGATGTCCTCAAGGGTCTGTGTTAAGTCCGTATCTGTGGAATTTAGGGTTCGATGATTTCCTCAAGATACCTCTGCCGCGTGGTCGCACGTTAACCGGTCACGCTGACGACGGACTTCTACTCATAGAATCTAACACTAGGGAAGGGCTAGAGAAGTTAGCGGAGAAATGTCTGCAACTTATTTTTAAATGGGGTGAACGAAACCGCCTTACGTTCGCTCCTCAAAACACATACTAACTCCTATTAAAAGGGAATTTACAATCAGCGCCGCATAATAAATTCAACAATTCAAACCGCAATCAATCGCCTTTGAAAGAAAGATGGGATACAACAACAAATGACCGTCGCCTTTAACAGTTGTTTCCGTCCGTACGTGAGCTTTTGGCGAGAACATGGCTGGAGGTTGACCAGTGTGAGGAGTGCAGTCTCTGGCACAACAAGCGTACCATTATGTCACAGACAGCCTGCGAAATACGTCTGAGGTAATCTTACGTATGGATCTTGTAGAAACTCGGGATAATTTCCGTGCGTTCAAGCGTTTTTGCCCTACCTATTACTGGAATCAAACATGAGGCTCACAAATATTTTTCGTATCCGTGGTGCTTAACAACGAGCCTTATCCTAGTTGTAGTATCTTTCTCTATGGCTGATCTGCAAATTTTTTGTGTCTCCCGGTTTGCAAAAGAACAAGTGGAATCTTATTTTTCGTAGTCGTCCTGTTGTTCATCCTTATTAAATTTGAAGCGTTTTAATTGTCCAAGACAATTGTCCAAGACAGTTATCCAAGACAGTTAAAGCGCTTCCCGAGACACCTCAGGGTTCAAGCCTTGGTGTCATCTATGGAGACTTACGAGTTACAATGGTAGAAATGTGTGGCGGGCTTAGTCCCATAAAAAAATAGTAACAACAAAAATAAGCTGAAAATGTGGCATACCTACGTATGATACTTCTGTGACAATACAATAATATGGTACTATGGACCTGGATTGATGATGAAGCCACGGGAACTCGGCAACTACTCAACATACAACCATCGTGTATGGCTCGCTGGATTTGTCTGGACCTATAGCCCTCGGTGGTATCCAGAGTCCTATAGGGAACCCCTCAACTGAGGAAGAGATATCACTGCCTTTTTTATATATCTTATGCGTTATCCTGGTGTATAAGCTTGTGGTCCACCTTCGCTTGAACCACACTGGCTATTGCCGGTAACAACTATTGCTAAGGTAGTTTCCTTGGGGTTCACAACTAGCGGGTGCCGCTCACTTTCTTCCCGCTCGTAGCACCTACTTTGTCTGCCTCCGTCTTGGGTATTTCGCCACGATTATTCCTAAATGAAACAGCAATATCTTCATAAACGCTGGGTCCCAGTTGGCCCTCCACTAGTTGGACTTCTGAGCTGGCTACGCGATGTCTGAGACTCAACTGAGAGCGAGGCCGTTTCGGCTCTCGCTTATGTTCTATTCTTTGGGGTCACAACTAGTGGGGGTTGTACTGAGCCCAACGTTTTACTTTATTTCTTTTAACGTAATCTATTACATCTACATTTATTATAATTAGGTTATTATAGTTAGTCGCGAACAAAGCTATATTACTGTTTAGTTTGATCAAAACCCGTTTAGTAGGTTTTGCGTGAAAGAGCAACAAATATCCATCGTCACAAACCTTCACGTTTATAATATTAATAGGATTTATTATTAAATGTACTGCATTTGCTATAAAAATCAAACACAGTTTACTATTCAATATTGCAGTATCAGAATCAAAATATTTTTTATTCATGTAAACCATTACAGTATTTATGTACCACCACTTCGGAATGTCATTCCTGTGTAGAAGGGCAAGAAACTCCACGGTAATTTGACTAGTTGTGCAAAAATCCAGGCCTGAATTTAGTCATAACTTTCAGTTAGAATTATTCGTGTTAATTCAGAAGTGTAAATCCGTAGGTAATATGCTAAAATCGGGACCACCGTCAAATGCAGATCCATATGGGGTGTGGTACAAGTTACAAGTTGCAGAGTTAGCAATTTTGCTTTGAAAGACTTTCAACAAACTTAGACTTACGTAAGTGGACCGTTCATATGGATTGCATAAAATGGTTAGTAATAACTTCATAACTAGCCTAGTGGCGAATAATGTGCGTTGCGGTCACGAGATCCTGAGTTCTAATTCAAATTCCTCAGTCCGGGGTCTTAATTGTGCCCAATATATTGCAACATTGATGATGGACGATTTAGCGCAGTGGTTAAGAGCTTGAGCCACTCCGCCCACTGTGTCTAATAGTCGTGGCTTCGATTCCCACACGGGGCAAATCTTTGTGTGACCCACAATTATTTGTTCCGGTCTGGGTATTTGTTTGTGAATTTTCATGTTTGTAAACGCACTCACGATACAGGAATAAATCCTAGTGTGGGGCTACGGCTTTAATTCATAAAAAAAAATAGGTTCGCCCCCTATAACATGGGACCTGAAATTGTCGGCAAAAAGTGGGTGTACGCAGAACACAGCTACTACTCCCGCTTGGGGAATATAGGCGTGGCGGCGTAATATCTTATTAACCCGTCTATTTTGTGGAAATGGGGAATACGAGTACCTACTTATATAGCGTACCAAATATCGACTGTTTGTGTGCGTGTGTGATGAAGCGGCGCCAGTAGTTTCTGACGAAATCGTGCGCAGTGATTATATTATTATGAGTTCTGTGTAGGGTACAAATCGCTCGCCTCTCAATACTTGCACTATATGGTAGCAATACGTATGAGTTCTAGCCCATATTGATATGTTAATGGTTGCCGCGGTTACGTCAAGGAGCCAAGTGGTAATGGAGGGTACGCTCCACATTAGCTTATATACGACTCTCCATACACATACGAAAGGGAAACAGTCACGGCTATAATCCAACTAGCTCAAGAGCGCGATCAAATGGCGGACCGCGGTCCGCATTTGGACCGCCAATCTATTTTGTGCGGTCCTTGAGTAAACAGTACAATATATAATAGAAATTTAATCTTCTTTGATTATATTATATTTTTTTAAACGTAGCCCCACACTATAATATTTTTCACATAAGACGGGTAACAACAGTTAGTAACAGTAAGTAAGTGCCAAACGAAATTAAAATTTTATTCAATTGTATGAAGGCATAAAACCATGTATAGAAACGGGTCATGCCTCTTATTGCCGCTGAATAAAGTATAATTTTCTTTGACACTTAAAACTGTCACAAAACCCACCTAAGTTACATAAAAATACTATAGGGTTAATTCCTGCGTCGTGGGTGCGTTTAAAAACATGATAATTCACATACACGAATACCCAGAACGTAACACATAATTGTGGGTCAAACAAAGATTTGTCCGTGTGGGCATCGAACCCGCCACTTTTAGACACACTGAGCGGAGCGGCTTAAGCTTAACCAATGTGCCAAATCGTCCGTCTTAACTTGTATTACTTGTGAAATAAAAGTAATTTTCCGATTTTATCGCGGTTTATTATTGTTTTTTAAATTCCCGACTTTTCGAGTGCTTTGCAGTTCCTCCCGTGACCATGGGTGCTCCAAAGCACTCTAAACGTCGGGAACATAAAAATCAAAAATAAACCGCGATAAAATCCGAAAAATAGTTTTATTTCTTGTGTAATATTCGCGTAAATCTAAGAACTTGTATTACTTGTAAAAATTAACTTGTATTAATTAAGTAAGTAATTTAAAAATTTATCCCGCATTGGTTTTGCTGCCATCGATCGGACGAGCGACGCAACGAAACACATTTGGCGAACGATTATGTAATAAAAAAATATTCCGTTTATTCTTCATTAATACTTAATATTAAACTAATAGTAGCCCTGTTAAGAAACTGTCCCACTGTTGGGCACGGGCCTCCTTTCAAACTGAGAGGGTTTAGGCCATAGTCCACCACGCTGGCCTAGTGCGGGTTGGCGAACTTCACACACCTTCAAAAAACTTTTAGGCATGCAGGTTTCCTTACGATGTTTTCCTTCACCGTTAAAGCAAGTGATAATTAATTTTTAATACGCACATGCTTTCGAAAAGACAGAGGTGCGTGCCTGGGTTTGAACCCGAGACCTTTGACTTTGCAGTCCAACGGTCTAACTACTAGGCTATCACTGCTATACTTATACTTAATACATAACATAATATTTAAGTTAATACTTATAACATAATATTTAAGTGGCTTACAACATCACTTGTAAAAAGTAAAAACGGACCACCACGGTCATAATAATAATAATGTTAGCCCTGTTAAGAAACTGCCCCACCGTTGGGCACGGGCCTCCTCTCAAACTTTGAGGGCTTAGGCCATAGTCCACCACGCTGGCCATAGTCATTCACACACCTTCGAGGAACTCTTAGGCATGCAGGTTTCCTCACGGTGTTTTCCTTCACCGTTAAAGCAAGCGATAATTAATTTTTAATACGCACATGCGTTCGAAAAGACAGAGGTGCGTGCCTGGGTTTGAACCCGAGACCTCTGACTTTGTAGTCCAACGGTCTAACCACTAGGCTATCACTGTAGCAGGAACGTTGTGGCAGGATTTATCAAAGGGGGGATCTTCCAGCCAGACGGGTGGTGTGTCTGGCGGGCCCTGCCACTCTCCACGGTCATATTATTAAAAAAAACAACTCTAATTAAAACTAATTGCTAATCCCTGCCATATACTAAACAGGCTGTAATTGAATCTCGAATCGATATTTTCAATTTATATTTTTTTAAATGATATTAAGACACCTCCATTAAATCTCACATGAAAGTTTCGGCAAGCGAACTTCACTAAAAGCTAAACCCTGTACTTGATATTAGAGATCCCCGGTGAACACCAGCGAACCGCGAAAATGTATCGGCATCAGGTGATGAATATTAAAACCCTCTAAAGGTGTGCTGTCAAGAATAGAAGTCGTTATGGATAATTTTAAACACTATTTTATATTTCACAAGCAGTTTCCCGCGGCTTTACACTCGGTCGACAACAGCGCCACCGACCAGGTTATATTAAAATTTATTTCATGCATATTTGCATACATTATACAAATGAAATAAAATTATTTTACGGATTTTATCGCGGTTTATTTTTGATTTTTACTTCCCGACGTTTCAAGTGCTTTGCAGCACCCATGGCCACGGAAGGGACTGGGGTGTTAGACGTCCAAAAGGCATAGTTGTTCCGGGGTGCCCTCAAACTTCTTAATTATTTTTGTTGGTCCGATTTACGCACTGCAAGTCACTCGAAACGTCGGGAACTACAAATAAAAATCAAAAATAAACCGCGATAAAATCCGTAAAATAGTTTTATTTCATGTGTAATATTCGCGTAAATCTAAGAACTCAGTATACATTATACAAATACAAAGTTATTTATTTAGAGAATTCATATAATCATTATATAAAATTCAATCATATAATAAGAGTTTTATTTAAATAATACTTTTATATAAAGATATTAGATTGACATTGATTAAAAGCATACAAGAACCCCTCCTATGTGAGGGTGAAGGCGTCCTCCCGATTTTTTCATTTGTCTCTATCTCTGGCTAATATTTTCCAGTTTTTCTCTGCTTCTTTTACTAAGTCGTCCTCCCATCATGTTACTGGTCTTCCTGCCTTTTTAAAACCTCATGGACCAGGCCATGATGTTAGTCTAGCAGTCCATCGGTCGTCGTTCATTCTGGCTACATGGCCTGCCTAGCGCCAATTTAACTTGAATAAGTGATTTAGAGCGTCAGTTACTTTTGTCTTTTCTTGCATGTGGTATTTATTGTATCTTTCTCACATTTGTGATGCTCCTTTCCATACTCCGTTGGCACGATCTAATTTTGTTTTTAATTCGTAGCGTGTACTTCCATGTTTGACAAGCATAAGTGATAGATGGGAGCAGGCATGTGTCCATTACCTTTTTCTTTATTTTCATAGGCATTTTACTCTTCAGTATTTCTTTCAAACTCCAAAATTTATATTACTCACGAGTTATATTACTTTTGGATAATGTAAAAAGCTAACTGAGAGACTTTGGGACATTTTGCCAGCTTATGGTATAGATGGCACTCTGATGCGAACCGTCCAGTCCACTTATGTGGACTGCAAGCCATGCGTACGGGTGGGTGGTAACAGGTCACCCTGGTTTGACGTTAAAATCGGCGTCAAGCAGGGTTGCGTGTTGTCCGCTAGACTGTTTATAATATATCTGGACAAAAGTCTTCAAAGACTGAAAGCGATGAATGAAGGTGTACAAATGGGTGACTTAGTGGTAAACCATCGACTTTATGCAGATGACGCGGTTTTAATAGCGCCTACAGCCACTGATCTGCAAACACTAGTCACAGTTATGAAAGACGACTGCATGATCAATGGCTTACACTTGAATGTGAAGAAAACCAAGATTATGGTTTTTGAAAGGGAAGAAACCAGAACGAATGTAAGGATTGTGGTTGGTAACGATGTGCTGAAGCAAGTGAATGAGTTTGTATATCTTGGATGCGCCTTCAGTAAGGATGGGAAATACACCGCTGACATAGAGAGAAGAGTGAGTGCAGGGAACAGAGTGAATGGTGCGATGGGAAAGCTACTCGGGAGCCGGCACTTAAGCCATAAGGCGCAGCTGGCCATACATAACGGAGTTCTTGTCCCAACGCTGTTATATGGTAGCGAGAGCTGGGTATGTAAGAAGGAGAATGAAAGTAGGATAAATGCGGTAGTAATGCGAGCTCTGCGGAAGATGTGCGGAGTGAAGCTGACCGACCGCATTAGCAACAGCGTAGTAAGACAGCGAGTAGGTATGAAAGATAGTATCGGTGTAAAGATGAGAAAGGGCATGCTCCGTTGGTTCGGGCATATAGAAAGAATGCCAGAGGAAAGAATGACAAAACAGATATACAATGTGAAAGTGGAAGGATGCAGGTACCGGGGAAGACCTAGACTATCTTACCACGACCAAATAAACCGAGTTTTATCTGATGGAAAAGTCAAGAGTCTCCGTAACCGGCGAGCGTGTATGAGACGAACTATGAGAGTCGAGGAAGCCAGAGAGGTATGTAAGGAAAGAACCTGTTGGAACTCTGTACTCTCTGCCTACCCCGCAAGGGATCTGGCGTAAGGTTATAGATAGATCGATAGATAGGTAAAAAGCTAACCTCTGCCCTCCCTTAAAAAATCCATTACAATAAAAGTAACTGTATTCAACAAGCGAAAGTGATATGAAGTTAAGAGAGAAATAAACACCCTCACCTTTTACTGAGAGGTGTACTATGTACACCCATGTGTTTTATTTTTAAGTTTTAAGCAAATCATCCACAGAACTTGTTTCAAACTTCTTTGCACTGAACATATTTTGTAGAACTGACGTCGCTTCGGCTGTCTCATGCATAAAATAATAAAAAAATTAAATGCAAATAAAAATAAATATCTTTTTTCTGTCAGACTAGAAAGTCCATAAATGTTAGTATGTACAATAATAACTGAATAAACTAATGTTAGTAAGAAGAACATGAGTAAATGGGAAGTGGCTGTCACACTAGAGCAATGCACACTTAGCAACAGGCGCGTGCAGCTGTATCCAGTGCTCCAGCATATTGGGCAGTCCGAACTATCGCATAATGCTTTCAGGATTCTGTTTGAGCTAGCATGCCATCTGTGTAGGAGGGATGCACAGCTTTCTCGGATGATGGCATGGAAGCCATCAAGTCCAGCCTCTGTGAATATCCCAGAGGCACTACAAAACCGTGGCAGCTCCAACAACACCCTGAAAATAAAGGTAGGACTTAAAATGACTGTCCATAGATTTAATTAATCATGCCCAGATTATATTATGTAAATCATGGCACTGTTATTTTAATTTTGTTGGCTATTTATTTTTACTATTGGTCGCCCATTGGTCGAAATTCGACCATAATTAATTTAAATTATAAGTTTGAACATTATTAAGGTTCTATTGTCAAAGACTATACTTCTATAAATCACAGATTTCGCCAAGGCTACACTGTTAATTTGCCTATTTTTTCAAACAAATTATATGAAATTAAAATTAAAAAAAAATCAAAAAAGAAAATGCTTTCCATTGAACTTGACATACATATTTCGATAATTTAATAAATGATACAAAACTTCTCTGTAAACGATGTTTTTTGTAAAAACTCTTTCATCGTTTGCTGGTTATGTTTGACATTCAGTAAGACTATAGACAAATAATATTAAAAACAATATTAATATTATTAATCTATTCTCAATTTGAAGTGTATTGTGTCAAATACATGGTAGTGTGTGTAATGTGTATTTTACTGATAAAATGTAATTTTTATGCATAATTAAAAAAAAAAAATTAGCATTCTTCACTCCTTCTCGATATAAACTATGAGTGTGGGAAATTTCATACTCCTCCGCGCAATTTTCTTAAAAAGGGGTACAAAGTTTTTGCTTTACGTATTAATATAATGATTATTATTATTTTAGTAAAGACCAACCCGATCGAGCTGCATCGAGGGGTAAGACAGGGGGATGTAATATCCCCCAAGCTCTTCACCAATGCACTCGAAGACGTCTTCAAGACGCTGGACTGGACTGGGCGGGGCATTAACATCAACGGCGAATGCATCTCACACCTTCGGTTTGCCGATGATATCGTCATCGTGGCAGAGTCACTGGAACAGTTGAGCGGAATGCTGCATAGCCTAAATGGAGCCTCTCGAGGTGTCGGTCTCGGCATGAACTTGGATAAAACCAAGATCATGTTTAATGAGCATGTCACGCCGGGACCGATCTACGTCGATGGTTCGATGCTCGAAGTTGTTCGGGAGTATGTCTACCTTGGACAAGTTGTCCAATTTGGTAGGAACAACTTCGAGAAAGAAATCAACCGCAGGATCCAATTGGGTTGGGCAGCATTTGGCAAACTACGTCACGTTTTCGCTTCGCCTATACCGCAATGCCTGAAGACTAAAGTCTTCAACCAATGCGTTCTACCTGTTATGACTTACGGGGCCGAGACGTGGACACTCACAGTGGGACTAGTCCACAAACTCAAAGTCGCACAGCGGGCTATGGAGCGAGCTATGATCGGCGTTTCTTTGAAGGATAAAATTCGTAACGAGGTAATCCGACAAAGAACCAAAGTTACCGACATAGCTCGCAGACTCAGTAAGCTAAAGTGGCAATGGGCTGGTCACATCTGCAGAAGGACCGACGGCCGATGGAGCAAGCGTGTCCTAGAGTGGAGACCGCGACTTGGTAAGCGTAAGGTAGGACGGCCCCCAGCTAGATGGACCGACGACCTCAAGAAGGTCGCTGGGACGGACTGGATGCGGAAGGCGGGGGACCGTGTGCAATGGCGCGTGTTAGGAGAGGCCTATGTCCAGCAGTGGACTACGATAGGCTGATTGATTGATTGATTGATATTATTTTAGTTATTATTTATATCCGGGATTCTCGGTGTCCGCGACATCGCTGATCAGAATCAGAATCAGAAATCATTTATTGCTGGAAACATGGTTACACAGATATTACAAGCTTAGATAGATAGATAGAGTACTCTTTATTGTACACCAATGAAATTACAATTAATAAACAACTAATTACAGACTAATATGTACAATTGGCGGTCTTATAGCTAAAAGCTATTTCTTCCAGACAACCAATACAATGGAAGAATCAACATAAGTAATACAGGGCAGTTGGTGGCGTACATTAAAAACTTAGATAATACATTACAATCGAATTACTTACATATTACTTATATATTCTATACACATACACATTTCACATACAACTAACATATAGTAACAGTGCTCGGAAAGTTCATAAGTGTAGAAAGTGATTGTGAACCAGTTTTTTAAAGGACGCTAGCGATTGCGCGCGTCGGACTGTCACAGGCAATGCATTCCACAAACGAACGGCTTGATTAGTAAAGGATTTATCGAAAAAGTTTGTAGAATGCATTGGTGTTTCCAGCTTCAGGTTCTCCGATGACCTCAGCAACCTTGAATGTGTTTCATGAAGGAATTCAAATCTTCCTTTGAGGTAAGAGGGAGTTAACGGATTAAACAGAATACTGTAAAGAAGAGATAATATATGAGCATGCCGGCGAAGGCGGATTGGTAACCACTTGAGTTTTACACGAAATTCAGAAACGTGATCATATTTGCGTAACCCAAATATGAATCTAATACAAAAATTTTGAAGTCGCTCAAGTTTATTATATTGGTTCTCTGTAAGATCGGGATAGCTAACGTCTGCATAGTCGATTATAGGAAGGAGAAGGGATTGTGCGAGTGCAATTTTAGTGGCAGTAGGGAGAAAATTACGCAACCTTCTCAAGGACGCCGCAGAAGCAAAAAGTTTGCGACTCAGTTCTTGAAGTTGTGGGCCCCAAGTAAGGTTTGTATCAATATAAATTCCCAAATTTTTAACGGCTTTACTTATTGGTATTGTACTATCATCAAACTTAATTTGGGGAATTTCCGACCAATCAATCCGAGAAGTCATCCGGGAACTACCAATAATAATGACTTGCGTCTTAGTCGGATTGACTTTGAGGCCAAATGTTTTACTCCAGGTACTTATTTCGGTCAGATCACTATTAATTGTTTTAACAGCTTCCGACAACCTGGCTAACGGGGCCTGCGTGTAGATTTGAAGATCATCTGCATAAAGGTGATAAGAAGATTGTAATTGGTTGGGAATAGAGTTAATAAAAACAGCGAAAAGTAAAGGAGAGAGAACGCCACCCTGTGGAACACCGGCACTAGTGTTGCACCAAGAAGAGTAGGTTTCTTCAATGCGAACGCGTTGCCGGCGCCCAAACAGGTAGTTACGAAACCAATCAATAGCCGTTGGAGATATGTTAATAGAGCGAAGAATACCGAGTAGAATGTCAAAGTCCACAGTATTAAAAGCATTACTGAAGTCGAGCAATGCAAGTATAGTGAGATTACTGTTTTCCATTGCTGACCTTATATCATCCGTAATATTCACAAGAGCGGTAACGGTACTATGACCAGGACGGAAGCCGGACTGAAAAGGGTTAAGAAGGGAGTTCTTATTTAGGAATCGACTCAGTTGATCGTGGACAAGGCGCTCAAGAACTTTTGAAAGGAAAGGTAATATGGATATGGGACGATAATCAGAGAAGGATGTGGGATTGGATTTTTTGGGGAGAGGGGTTATTTGGGCTTCTTTCCAAGAAGACGGGAAGTGCCCGCTGGTTATGGAATGATTACAGATATGGCAAATTATAGGAAGGATTTCATCAAGGATAGGAAGGATAATATTACGGCTGATACAGTCACTGCCGACTGCATTGGACGTGATTGTTTCTATGCTCTTTTTAACATCACAAGCGGAGAATTGACTGAAGACAAAAGGAGAAAAATCGGGTGCTGGAATGGATGAAAGATGATTTAGAGTAGTTGATTTTAAGGTCTTATCGAAGTGAGACGAAGCAGAGAAATGTTTATTGAGGAGATTTATATCTAAGTTCTTAGACATGTTGTCTTGACGCGACTTGCCGACACCCATTGATTTAAGAAATTTCCAGACTTTAGCTGGATTTCCGTTTTGTACAGAACTATGGATATGTTGGCGTTGAGCATCCCTACACACCTTATTGCAGTGATTTCTAATGGCAACATAGTTATTCCAATTAAAATCTGTGGATCTAGCTTTGAATTTGGATTTAGTTGCCACTTTTTTGCTCATCAACAATTTGATATCATCAGTCAGCCAAGGAGCAGGAAGATGTTTAACTTTAACTGGGCGAATAGGTGCATGCTGATCGAACAACCGAATTAGCGTAGATGTGAAAAAATTTACTTTATCATCCAGTGACTCAGACGCTACCAAATATTCCCAGTTAATTTTCGCAGCATCTTCTCGAAGCATCGTCAGGTTAATGCCACTAAAATTGCGCTGCAATAGAATTTTTGCTTTGGCCTTAGGTGGCCGGACTTTATAGGATAGAAATAGTAAGTCGTGATACGAAAAGGCGTCAGCTGAGCACTGGCCATGCTTAGCGACATGTTCGGTTGAAGAAACAAAAATAAGGTCAAGAAGTGACGGAGTTGAGTTAGGAAAATTATGGGTAGCTTGAAGTGGAAGAACGGATAGGTCACAGGAGTCAAGAATAGAATAGAGATTACGGGAGCGATAATCGTTTTTGAGCAGACAAGTGTTGAAATCACCCATGATAATGCTATGACTGTAAGAAGGGAGTAATTTTTCCAACAAAATTTCAAAAGAAGAAAAAAAGTCTATACGTGAGGAAGGACAGTAATATACACCAAGAAGCAATTTAGTGTGATGAAGCTCAATCTCAATAAAAAGATGCTCACCAGCATTAGGCGGAGGGGGTTGTGGCGACAATTCAATTAAAGAAAAGGGTATATTTGATCGCAGATATATCGCCACACCTCCACCGCCACCAATTGAACGATCGTTCCTGATGAGATTAAAACCCGGCAACAAAAAGAGGGTCGACGGGAGACACGGCTTCAGCCAGGATTCGGAGACGAGGATAGCATGGATATTTTTACAGTCAAAGCTCGCTAGCAAATCGGAATAGTGAGCCGGAATACTCTGAGCATTGATGTGAACGGCATTAAAGTTTCTAAGGACATCAGAGAACGTCGTCGTCAGAGTGTCAGTGAGGGATGGGACACTAACAAAACTTACATCACTACTCTCCGGAGAAAAGAACGATTCTGAATCACTGTTTCTACCTTGATCAGACATTTTACTCTATATAATGTTTATAAAATGTATATGTACACAAAACAATTAATGCAACTATGTAATGCAACTAATACAACTAATAATTAATTTATAATACAGCTAGCTATACGCAACTATATAATAGCATCCGCCTGCCGAAGTGTTTAATAAAATAAAGAAATGAAAAGGAAAAAATAATAATAAAATTATCAAAAACCACACATATAAAAAAAAAAATTATAAAAAAAAAAATATCCCTGATAAAAACAACAAAATCATGCCACAAGTCAATGCCGCACGATAACGGAACGCAACACTATTTAAAGCTTAATTATAGTTCAGCATGTTTCGCCAAATAATTGGCATGCAATATGTAATAAATAATATAATAAGAATAATAAGAATACAATAGTTTTCAATCAATAATTCAGAATCAAACATACATGTCAATCACTCACTAGTAATATTTACATGGATCATAAATGTCGAAAAGAGTCAAGAAATCATGAACTAAATAAAATTTATGTATGTTTAAATGAATGAATAAAATGTCATTAATATATATTTGGTATTTTAATCTCTATGAAATGGTGTGTACTAAAAAAATCGGAACCTGGCTTACAGACATCAAAATATATGCATTATTTAGACAAGTATTCATTGACAGAATAGTATGCTTGTACTACCAGAAAATAGAAAAGTTTTGTTTTAAATACATTAATGCCCTCTGTTGGTTTAATTGCTTTTGGCAAGTTATTAAATAACTTAGAGGTCATTCAATAAAAAAAGAAAAAAAAATTAAGGTCTCAAATAAATTGCTGTTACTTTTCACAAACATTATTACTTCGTATATGTATAAGGCGGGCTGATAAGCTACAAGAAAGTAGACTCCGTTGGTATGGCCACATAAAGAGAAGACCTCCCGATTATGTGGGTAATATTACGGCCAATCTAAACCTATCAGGGCCCAGACCCAGAGGACGGCCAAAAACAAGATGGGCAGATGTGGTCAAGAAAGATCTGTGTATCTGCAATGCCTCCGAAAACGACACGTTCGATAGAGCGAAGTGGAAGAAGAAAATTAAGAAGGCAGACCCCACCATCAGATGGGAATAATAATTGCCAAGGAAAGAGAGAGAGAGAGAGTTATTATTTATATCCATTTCCTTTTTCTTTGGTCTTTTTTATAGCAAAATGTTTGAAGGTATATAGGTTATTTTCTTTTTATATATAGTTTTTGTGCTATGTTTGTACTTTATGTTATTTGTTATGAAATGTTAACATCCGTGACGTCACCAAACGGCCCAACGGAAGATCAGCGCTGGTTGTTTAAGCAGCCAGCATTATGCTGAGTTTGGTTCGATTTTGTAACGAAGTCATACTTACTGCAACCACGATTCTTAATTATTATTGCTACAAATGTTAAAACATGTAATGTACTGCAACGTATCGCACTCGTTGAAAATAAACTTTTCTTTCTTTCTTTCTTATCCATATAATGCCAACGATGTTTGGTTCCAATGGGTTTGGGTAAACCTAGAGACGCAATTTCATGGATGCATTTGACAGACGATTAGATTCACGTACTAAGAGCTTAAGCCGCTTTGCTTATTGAATCGACTAGTCGCGGCTTAGATCCCCGGACGAGCTAAATATTTTTATTTTATTTTATAAAACGTAGCCCTACACTAGGATTTATTCCTGTTTCTTGGGCGCGTTTACAAACATGAAAATTTACATACACAAATACCCAGACCGGCACAAATAATTGTGGATCACACAAAGATTTGTCCCGTGCGGGAATCGAATCTGCGACTATTAGACACAGCGGCGGAGCGGCTTAAGCTTTGGTTAAGAGCTAAATCGTCCGCCAAATGCGAGCTACAAATATTTGTTTTGGTCTAGATGTTTCTGTATGCAAATATCGTACTTTTTAAAACTCTATGACACAGGAATAATTTTTAGAGTAGCACTACGTTTTTTAAAATACAAAAAGAGGAAGTCCCTAAGGGAAAGGTCTGTCGTACTGCCACTTCTCTCCTTCTTCGTGTTCCCCTTTATTCTTCCAGTCGCTATGATAGGTCTTTTATTGTTCGTGGAGTGCGTCTTTGGAACTCTCTCCCACACGCCATACGCGCAAGCTCCTTTCTGGATATTTTCAAGAGAAGAATTAGAGAACATTTCGAGGATTTTTATGTATGTTTATTTTATAAATTATATATATAGTTTTTGTATAGTATGAATTTTATTTGTAGGCGCAGGATGGCCTACATCAGTATTTTCAATGGTTCGCACTGACCAGGGAAGAGGTTAGGTCAATGAAAATTGTCTTGATTAACCAAATAATCGTGTGTTTCAGTGTAATCAATAATCAACTTCACACCAAATAACCCAAAAGTCCAATATAATGGCGCCGAATTACGACGATTCGTCGTGCACGTGGTGCGCCGGCGACCGCTCAAACACAAGTGAGGGTATCGCCGCTCTACCACAGATGCGACGCTCCGTCAGAATGACAGATGTCACTCTAATCCGACGCCTATGACAGCGAATGTCATGTGTCATTCCTCGTGGCGCCATCATATTTATGTTTATTTTATTTTATGTTTGAATGTGTGTAGTATAACTGCCCTCTTATTGACATTCTCATATCTCAACACAATCACACTCTCAAGGTTCGCCGGAAGAGAACTCATATTTTCAGTTAAGCTGTATATCACTTTGTATATCACTTGTAAAATTACTATTGCGTTGTAATATATACAATAAAGGATTAAAAAAGACAGACTAATGCTATTTTTCTATGCAACAATCTCGTTTATAACCAAAAACACCTTAGCAAAACCAAAAGTACTTTTTACACCTATTCATAAATACAAACACGTTACTTAACACTTTTCTCAATATCTCTCATAAGTAGAAGGTCATCGTCCCCGAAAGATCCGGTATCTAATAAGCTCCGGCAATAAGCTCCGGCCGGCAATATTTCCGTTTATAGCAAACATCGGGGATGTAAAAAGCTGACCTCTGCCCTCCCTCATATTGTTTCACATAAAGTACTTGTTCGAATCTAAACCGAGTTGTGATTGGAGGGATAGCAAAAAAAAATATATTAAATAAAATAAAAATAAAATGTATTCACGGAACGGGAGTGACATAGGTGTACCCATATACTGCCAACGGTGTTAGTTTCTATAGGGAGCGAACCTAAGGACCCAATTTCATGCATGCATTTGACTGACAATTAGATCCGGAGACCGCTCTTCCAACTGGTTCGAATTGTCGCGGTTTCGTTCCTTGTGTAACCCCAAGTCAGTTAACACGCTAAGCTGAGCCACGCCACGCCACGCCAAGTCAAAGACAAGCCACGCCAAGCCACGATTCTTCATCGATTCGACATCGTCGATTCTCCTGTCAACCGCTATCAGCCGAGCCGAGCCGCTATGTAGATACACCCCTTGACGCCCCGCCAAAATGCCACTGCCAAAGTAGTGGGGATGTATCTACATAAGCCTTAGCGAAGTCATGGTTTTGTAGTACCAAGTGAAATGGTAGAACGGAACTCTGCTTCATTTTATTTCTATCCTTTATACTTGCAAAGGGCAAATCTTCGTGTAACCAACGAAGAGATTCGATTTTGGTATTTAAGTTTGCAAATTTCATGTTTGTGAAGGAACCTACGATACAGGGATAATTCGTAATGTAGGCTTTTTTAAAAGATAGGCAAGAGCTAGTTTTTAGACGCAACAATCTCATTTACGCCCAAATACACCGTACCGATACATAGGTGTACTTTCTACACCACCTTATTTAAAAATACAAACACGTTACCTAACACTTCTCACAAAATCCACAAACACATCGCTAGAATTATTAGGCACATCTCATAAGTACAAGGTCATCGTTCCCGAAAGATCCGGTATCTAATAAGCTCGGGCAATAAGCTCCGGCTGGCAATGTTTCCGTTTATAGCAAGCATCGGGGATGTAAAAAGCTGTCCTCTGCTCTCCCTCATATTGTTACACATAAGGTACCTATTTATGTCCGAATCTTATCTGAGTTATGGTTTAAGGGATAGCAAAAAAAAAATGCAAGTAAACTATTATTATTTTTACTTTGTATCACATTAAGATGCACGGGTTTAGCTCGGACTTTTGGAAAGCTTGGACATGGGTTCAGTATATAGACACCCTTTGCGAGAATTTAATGTTATATATGTATGGTACTCACCGGCACTAATTAAAAATATTAAAGAAAAAAATATTATTCACAAAAAATGGAAAAAATACCGCAATCCTCGGGACTATGACGAATTTTCTTTGCTACGAAAACGTCAGAAACTTGTACAGGAAGAATGCTACAATAACTTCATTCATCACTCCGAAAATAACATCAAACAACAACCAAAATTAATGTGGACTTTCGTGCGCACTATGAGAGGCAAGCGTGGCAACACTACCTTTCTACACACCTTATCCAATGGCACTGAAACGTTTAACAGCGGACAAGACATATGCAACGGTTTTAGCAATTTCTTTAAGAGCGTCTTTGTCAATCCTGCTGCAACTTATGATAGCTTCGAGTGACCTGATGCTCCCAGAGGTGACAGTGGTTACATTCACACCATAACTTTTTGCGACACAAACATAGTCAATCACCTCAAAAAGATTAATATTTCCAAGGGTACTGGAAGCGACGGAATACCTCCGGTTTTCCTAGCAAAATGCGCTGGCACTATCTCTAAGCCACTCTCAATTCTTTTCAATCGTTCCATTGAGGAAGGCATTTTCCCAGACGCTTGGAAAATTGCTAATATCGTTCCAATCCATAAAAAAGACTCAAAGGCGTTAGTACAAAACTATAGACCTATATCTATTCTGAACACTATTCCAAAAATATTTGAAATATTAGTTTATAACACCATTTATCCCACCATTGCTTCTAATATCAGTACTTATCAACATGGGTTCCTAAGAAAAAGGTCAGTGAACACTCATATGTGTGATTTCATTAAGTATGTTCTAAATAGCATGGACAAGGGCACGCAGGTTGACGTAATATACACGGACTTCGAAAAGGCGTTCAATCGCGTTGATCATAGCATCCTGCTTTCTAAATTATACAAGCTCGGCATACAAGGTGATCTATTCAGATGGGTAAAGTCATACATTTCCAATAGAAGACAAGCGGTGCGGGTCTTGGGTGGCTACCAATTTGATTATGTTACTGTAACTTCAGGCGTTCCTCAAGGCTGGGAGCCTTGAGGAACGCCTGAAGTTTGGACCCTCTTTTCAACAACGCGTTTCTATATGACATTGACACATGTTTCGAGTATTCCAGACATTTACTCTATGCCAATGACAAGAAAGTGTATCTCCGTGTTGATTCTAGGGACGATTGCGTCAAGATTCAAAAAGACTTGGATAATCTTTCTGCCTACTACATCTTAAACCGTATTGGGGTCAATGCCGCGAAATGCGCTCATATAACCTTCACTCGCAAAACCAAGCCAATAGAATTCAATTACGAAATTAATAGATCATGCATAAAAAAGGTTCAAGAAATTCGCGATTTGGGCATCCTGTTGGATAGGAAAATGACTTTGATACATCACATCAATTCAATTGTAGATAGAGCATACAAGAACCTAGGCTTCGTAATGAAAGTCTGTAAACCCTTTAGAGAACTATCATGTCTAAAAAATGTGTACTACGCTTACGTACAAGGTCTTTTAGAGTTTGGCAGTGTCCTTTGGAGCCCCGGATACGACGTGCATGTTAAGAAGTTTGAACGGATGCAAAAACTTTTCATTAATCATTTAAACTTTAAATTCAACAACCGTTTTAAAGATTACAGAGAAGCATGCCAACACTACATGTTGGTACCACTCAGTGAGAGACGAGATTACTTGGACATGGCTTTCTTACACGATATAGCCAATGCTAACATTGACTGCCCCTCTCTCATCTCATCATTAAACCTAAATGTACCTGTTCATGGCTCTCGCCACTCGTTGCATAAAGTCTTCCATATGCCGACATCTAAAACTAAATACTGTAACAACGAATTCTTTTCTCGGGCTACATCATCCTATAATAAGAAGTTTAGTGACTTAGATATATAGTCCCTCTCTAAACTCGTCTTCAAATCCCGCATACTCCGCAAATTTATAACCGAATTAAATCTCGTAACTACGGCCATTACCCCCTTATTACATAGTACTCCACTACCTACTAATTACCTTATTATTTCTAAATTAACGATAACGCTTAATAAACCCTAAAATACCATTTAATTGTGTTGTACACCTGTCTTTTCACATCAATTTATATATCTGAAGAGCGCTTCCGCTCCACATTTATAATAATTGATATACATCAACAGAGTACTTACTTAGTTCCTTTGTAATTGTATCCAATTTTGCTAGTTATGGTATCCATTTTTGGCTTTTATAAGTAAGAGACTATTCTGTTATTGTTTATAGAAACATTTGTGCTGTAGGATATCTATATTAAATAAATTAATATGAGTCATCTGCTGAGATCAATTGATAAAAATAAAAAAACATGCACAGCAAACTGACTTTAACAGGTACAAGGATACCTAATTAGTCATAGGTATTAACCTATTTACCTGATTACTATTATAATAAAATTAATAAATTACATTATAAATAGTCTCCGTTACCGGCGACCGTGTATGAGAGAACTATGAGAGTGGAGGAAGCCAGAGGGGTATGTAAGGAAATAACCCTTTGGAACTCTGTACGCGTGATGATATAGAAAGAATAACATTGCTTGTCCGGTATGATTGCAATAAATTTGCTGCCTGTTACATGGAAATGTAAAAGTTTCGGCGATTCGGTACAGATACAGTACACAGTAGACTTCTGCCACCCCCACTAAAGAACTACAAGCACGACGGTATTTAATATTTTATTTAATAAACTACCTGTTTCCCGCGGCTTCGCACGCGTTTATTTTGGAATTTGACATAGGTAGGTCCGACTTTTTGGGATAACATTATTCCAAGACTTAAAGACACCTCCATATTAAGTTTCTTTTCAATCCGTTCAGTCGTGTTAATATGGAGAAATAAAAACAACTATCCCCTGAAATCTTGCATTTCCCAAGGTAAAAAGTAGTCGACAATCTCTGAAAAATCCTACATATTCCAGTGATAGTGTATTTAAAATCGGTTCCGCCGTTCTGGAGAATAACACGGAAGAACATTTTTTTTTATTATACGAATAAAATGTCTTCTTTTTTTTCGAAATCACAAATCTTAAATATATATCCTAAATATTCCCGTGTGCTGTGCGGGGCTCGTACCTGCGACTATTTGACAAAGTACGTTAAGCAGTCTACGATTTATCGCTTCAACCAAGTTGTCTTGATTTTGCAAAAGTATTTATAAAGTCAACTTAAATAGGAGTCAATTTTCGCTGTAGAATAATTTCAGCAGGTCCCCAGGCTTCCAGCTGCCTGTGAAGAGAAAGGGGGAAATTGAAAGATTGCCAGGCTTTTCTTTAGACAAAATAAGATTAATATCTTTGGGTCTTCATGCAGGCCGGTTAAAACCCACCAAATGCATATAATGCAGGATAATATCGGCATTATCTAGTGTGTAAACAAAGTTACCTATTTCATATTATTATTTCAAGACTTAAGATACTTTAATACTATCTACCAATCTACATCATCACGTTAGATCCCTTGCGGAGTAGGTAGAGTGTACAGAGTTCTAACAGGTTCTTTCCTTATATACATTTCTGGCTTTCTCCACTCTCATAGTACCTCTTATACATGCTCGCCGGTTACGGAGGCTCTTAAATTGCTCTTCGGATAAGAAATGGTCTATTTAGTCATGGTATGATAGTCTAGATCTTCCCCGATATCTACGTCCTATTCTAGGTACACTACCAACTGGCAGCGGCGTGGACCCATTTGACCCTTTTTAAATATGTATATTTATTTTTACTGCCGTTTTTTATTGATAATTCTTTGCTGTTTTTTTTATATAATTATACATATTGTACATAATTTGTTATTGTACATAAATAATATATATTGAACATAACATATTTTACATAGTTACATAATTTGTGTTGTAAACTATAAATGATTGTTGTTCAACGTCCTTCTACTTTCGAATTTGTATAAGTGTGTGTGTGGTTTCTTTCATATAAAGTTTCTTTATAATCCGTTCAGTATGAAGAAAATATATTCCGCAGAAGTATATTTTTCAAGATAAAAAGTGTTCTCTTTTATTTTACGATATAAAACACCTTCATATAACGTTTTAGTCAAATTCGTTTAGCCATTTTAATATTAATAAATACCAGCCATGTCGCAAGAACCGTGATTCTTCCCGAGATAAAAAAGTAGAGAAGACCTAAAACACCTTGAAAGTGTAAGTAAGATCCATTCTGTCCTTTCAGTATGAAATGAAGAAATAACAGCTAGATATCACGGGAGAACCTTGTAGTGAATATATTGTATATTTTGTCAACGTTCACCAGACTTATTTCTGTATCAATTATCTCTATCACCGGGTTCAGTCTTAGCCCCACTTAGCCCGCACAGATGGTCTTTGTAAAATATAAACTAAACTAAAGCGCGATCTTATTCGACACACAACACTAACGTCATCCCATAAAAATCATATACAGTACCTTCCTGTTCAGGAAGGGTTATCAGTTTATCTATTTATTTTTAAATTATCGGTATAATATTTCTGATTTAAATCTTCTCTACCTACCCTGCCAAAGATTATAATCTAGCGTAATAATATCTAAATACGGTACATTGCCAGCTACTTAGCTGCTACATGCTTATGTAGCAAAGTTTTGTCAGTACATTTTGTGTTAGTCTTCTCGTAAGATATTAATCGTCGTTAAAGTTTCGTATCCGACCCATTCATCGTTAGAGTTCTCTCCAGAAGAAACAATCCTGAATGCATCATCGGGTCATGCACGAAACCATGCAACAACCACGAAACCATCAAACGTGTATGAACAATTTCGAGTGAGTGCTTTTAACCACTGAAAAGATTTTTGTGAGGAGACGAAGTCCAATATCAATATATGGATGAATTCATGTGTAGGCAAAATCACATATTTTACGTCGTAACATTGCAGTTCGGCACAAACAGTAATAAAGTTGTACAATCTAGTAACTAAGTTGTTCTGGAACAATTATTAATATTATTGATTTATCAAAATTTCGATTTATCGACTTTTTTTTTCTTTCCTCTGAAACTGTTACATTTCTCGATAATATAAGTATACAGGGTTGTGATTCTTAGTACAGGCTATAACTATTCAAAATTTCATTGAAATCCATTGAACGGGTTTGGAGTAAAGTTTCTTTTTAGAAATCCAATGTTTCGCTTAGTTTCGTGTTTTCTGGAGAAACCTTTTGATTTTTCGGGATAAATACCTACATAACGTGTTAGCCAACATTTTAAAGTATCTGCATGCAAAGTTTCATCATAATCCACTTGGTAGTTTTTGTGTGAATATTGTGCATACCCTTTGACAGACAGACAAACAGACACGAAAGCCAAAAATTGTAGACTTGGCTTATACATTGATAGAGTGATATCCCTGGGTTGTTATTTTGTGAAAATATTCCATGTAAAGACACGACTTCTTTACAGTTTATTAAATGTAGTATGTATAGATATAGATGCTTTACTTTTCCCTACAAACCGTTTGCTTTCCTGAAAACTTAAATATTACCTATATTATCTGTCATATGAAATAAACACCGTCACGCTAGACCTGACATCTTCGGTGGTTTGTTGGGCGTACACAGTACACTTCTGCCTCTGTTTGGGGAATACAGACGTGATAGTGTAATAATTGCAACATATGAGGAAAAAGGCGAGACGAGAGAAATCTTCAAATCTTCAGCCAAAAGCCGTCTAATGCAGGACAAAAGCCTCCCCAAAGACCACAAAAACGACCGGCCTTTAAAAATTAATAATAATTTATTTCAGATAAAAAATATTCATAATAATTTAACCATAATCCTTTACTAATCGAGCTGTTCGCTTGTGGAATACATTGCCGGTTACAGACCGACGTGCAGTCACTGGCTGCCTTTAAAATTATGGTTAAAGATCACTTTCTGCTGGTTAATATGTAATGCTGATTTAGCACAGTGGTTAAGAGCTTGAGCCGCTCCGCCCACTGTGTCTAATAGTCGCGGGTTCGATTCCCGCACGGGACAAATCTTTGTGTGATCCACAATTATTTGTTCCGGTCTGGGTATTTGTTTGTGAATTTTCATGTTTGTAAACGCACCCACGATACAGGAATAAATCCTAGTGTGGGGCTACGTTTAAAAAAAAAAAAATGCTGTCATAATTTCGCTAATTTGTATATTTGTTTTTAATATGTATTTATGTATTGTGTGTACATTATAGTAGGTATATAAACATTGAGAGTACGCCACCAACTGCCCTATATTAATCTATCTATTGCTTCATCCAACGCACTGGTTTCTAGAAGAAATTGCTTTTAGCAATAAGACGGCCACTTGTACCTACCGCCTATAAACTAATTGTATTTCTTTACTGTAATTATGCTGGTGGACAATAAAGAGTACTCTATCTATCTATCTATAATTTTAAAACTATGGAATTTATTGTTTCAACACATTATTAATTGACCCCAACCCAGTGCCTCTGGATAGGGCAGTCAGAATACTATTGGAACTGTTACGTAGCCGCAGAAAAGTTGACGTAACTTTCTTGATCACCTTAAATATTACCTTAAAAATATAATACTAGTTCTGATGTATTTTTTTGCAGACGGTACACGTATTTCATCAAAGGTCGAGCTCCGGCAGTGAAATATCGACAAATCGCAAACGCTTATTGGACACGGGTCCCCACCGCGGCCGTCGTACTTTATTGCTTCAAAATAATAATATTATTATAATAAATACGTCGCTTTGTTTTGCGGATTGTCCTATTGTTTTCTTTTGAAGGAGTAATCAATAAATATAATTAAAGCATATCGAGCGGAATGGCCGTTATTGATAGAGATCTCTATCTATCTAAACATCACAATAGATTCCTTGCGGGGTATGCAGAGAGTACAGAGTTCCAACAGGTTGTTTCCTTACAGACCTCCCTGGTTTCTTCCACTCTCATGCGTCTCATACACGCTTATCGGTTACGGAGACACTTGACTTGCCCTATCGGATAGAGATCGTTAGAGAAAAGAGAGGGAGACATTTGGCCAGCAGGGGGACACTTTAGGGTAGTTAAAAATATGTACAAGATGTATCGTAAGTAACGCAAGGCCTCAGATTCCCCAATGAGATAATTACTTCAGAAATTTAATGGGAAAACCAAATTTCCGAATTTAAAGGCTTTTACCCTTTTTCTGCCACCCTCGCGACGATGTTATTTTTTCTACTAAGGAACATGTTTACTCTCATAACACAATGACTGTCCACCCCCGCTTGGGGAATATAGGGGTGATTGTGATACTTTTTTAACAAGGAAAATGTTAACAAAGATGGTTAACCAGAAAAATATTACAACCTCCATTTTATCGAAATTCACGTGGGTTTTACACAGCTTACCCTCAAAGCGCATAGTCGTTAACATACCAACGTTCAGTTCAACTGTGTTTTTATACGATGCAATTAAATTTTACGATTTCAACCGTATAAAATATGAGTGTGGTCGAATTGAAATCACTTGCTATTAATGTCATTGATAAAACAATGGAAATTGAATATACAAAATACAGAATGTTGGAACTCTGCCTATCCCGCAAGGGGTATTGCGTGATGATATAGATAGATAGGTAACACTTTAGAGTGAATAGACTTATTACTGTACTGTTTTTTTTTGTGTGTGTGTGTTTGAGTGATGTACGTTGTTGGCCGCGGGGCCTTTAAAGCTACATCCGACAAGAGGGCAAGCGTGTAACCACTACGCTCGAGTCAGAAGGTCAAGGGGGCAACTAGCTCAAGAGCGCCCCAAGGAGGAACGGCCTCGGCTTGGGCAGACGCTATGGGGTAGGGGGTATACTAAATGTTGTTAGGGCAAGGGATTCCTCGCCCACACCAGCGAGGTCGGTGTCTGATTCTGTGTGCGGTGTTTGTATTCGAAGGAAGGAAAGTAAGGGCATCGGGAGGGTACCAATCTTTGTGTGACCCACATACGTTTTTAATGGTTTGTGTATGTAAATTGTATGATCGTAAACACCCTTACGTGATAGAAATGATTCCTATTGTAGGGCTCCGTTATACAGACCACTATTTAACCTTCGTGGTAGCTACTAACCCGCTACGAGCGCAAAAATTATGAAGCTGTATATTTTACATCGATAATACCTTTTTATTCTCTGTATGCTAATTAGAAATCGAGATTTTATACAACAATTATAGCATTTAGAAGATATCATAAGGAGACCTTAAGAGACCAGGCCTTCTCTCATAAATCGAGATGAGATACACATTCCATTAGCCGACTACCTGCTGTTGTAACATATTAAGCCGCCGCCGACCAACGATTTGTGTGTGTCTGAATGATCTACGCTGTTGGCCGCGGGGCCTTTACAGCTTCACCGGACAAGAGGGCGAGCGTGCAACCACTACGCTCGAGTCAGAAGGGCAAGGGGGCAACTAGCTCAAGGGCGCCTCAAGGAGGAACGGCCTCGGCTTGGGCAGTCGCTATGGGGGAGGGCGTATACTAGGTGTCTTGCCGTGGTGCTCTGCATCGGCCGGCGGGCAAGAGATTCTTCGACCTCGCCGGCAAGATCTGTGTCTGGTCCTGTGTGAGGTATCTGTATCTGAAAGAAGAGATGTAAGGGCATCGGGAGGGTCGGTGAGAACATGCCGCGGACGGCGGTAGCCGTTGATAGGAGGGGAGTTGGGTTCGTAGTCGGTGGCGGCTACGATTAGCGGATTACTATGATTGGACGCGTACGCAAAATATCGGGTTGTCGCCTTTTTAATAAAGGCGCGAATAGGTTCGAGACCGAGATCGAAATGGAGATCGACATTCCGTATGAACCACGGGGCTCCGACGGCTTTGCGGAGGAAACGGGATTGGAACGTTTGGCGTCTATCGATATGAGAGCGGGCGGCGTGCCCGAACACCTCACAAGTGTACGTCATGATGGGCCGGCCGACCAACGACTTAATGTGCCTTCTGAAGCATGAAGACGCTCGAATATGAAAATGCCTCAATCGATCTCTCATTTCAGAATGACCGAGACGAACGCAGTGAACCTTAGTGATCGCTACTAGTACCGCGGTACGAGCGCAAAATAAATATGAAGCTGTATATTTTACATTAATAATCTATTATCTATTCACTATTAGTAATACAGATTTTATACAGCTAAATTAATATTAATCTCTGTTCATAATTAGCAACACAGATTTTATAAATCTATCATAATATTACTAGTTCAATATTTATTTAAATTAAAGAGAAATTAGTGCGAAATCTCTTTTGCGCAGTCTTCTGCATTCGCGCCATCGATAGCTTTCAATGAACTTTGTTCCTATGACCTCTGCAGAAAGGGTTGTCATATCTTCTTTAATGTACTCCCACACTATGATTTATTCTTGTGTCGAGGGGGCGCTTACAAGCATAAAAATTTACATACACAAATATTTAGACCAAAACAAATAATTGTGGGTCATACAAAGATTTGTCCCGTACGGGAATGAACCTGGCGACTATTAGACACTGTGGGCGGAGCGGCTTAAGCTCTTAACCACTACGCTAAATCGTCCGTCGTTATATTATAAAATACACATCGTCACGCCTATATTTCTTAAGCGAGAGTGGCAGAGGTGTTCTGTGTACATATATTTTTCGTCGACGATGTTAACTGCCAATCTCATAATAAGTAAATCTTTTGTTTCAATATAATTGTGTATATAAACTTAAGCTGACATTATACACGCTGTAATTTTGGCGGTCCGGAGCAAAAGCCCAGCTAATTCACTGGTAATAAACAATCAATCAATCAATCAGCCTATCGCAGTCCACTGCTGGACATAGGCCTCTCCTAACACGCGCCATTGCACACGGTCCTCCGCCTTCCGCATCCAGTCTGTCGCAGCGACCTTTTTGAGGTCGTCGGTCCACTTAGCTGGGGGCCATCCTCTAACTCTAGGACACGCTTGCTCCATCGGCCGTCGGTCCTTCTGCAGATGTGACCAGCTCCTTTGCCACTTTAGCTTACTGAGTCTGCGAGCTATGTCGGTAACTTTGGTTCTTTGTCGGATTACCTCGTTACGAATTTTATCCTTCAAAGAGACGCCGAGCATAGCTCGCTCCATAGCCCGCTGTGCGACTTTGAATTGTGGTGGACTAGTGTCCCACTGTGAGTGGCCACGTCACGGCCCCGTATGTCATAATCTGTCTGGTAATAAACAAATGAATACAAAGACCACTTCAACAAGTAACATCTATCTACTGAACTAACCGAATATTATAGCTAGGGTGAAAATTCGGAACACCGAAACGATCTACCGGCCAGCTGACGAGTCACCCGCCCTGTTTAAGACCAAATTTATGTTTTAAAGTTTAGAGTTTATCATAACCTTCAATAGATATCGCCCTAGTCGAATTACCGCGCGGTTTAAAGATGTTTTTCAACTTATTAATAAAACATTTTAATAAGGTGTAAATTTGTACTCGTTTTCACATAGTGATTGATTTCATAAGTCAAATATACCGAGTAATATAGGGTTTTATTTTTCAACCCTCAGCAGTCGCTCAGTTCAATCCAGATTAGTTTAACTGAGCTATCTCTAGTACATGCCCCTTAATATCATTTTGGGCTTGGTGTAGGTGTTTTTAATGTACTAAATTAGTAATGTCTTGGAGATGTTACTTATTAAGGTGTTCTTTTTTCATGTTTTCAGTACCAGTGAAGAATAGGCATTAAATACCTCAGCTGAGCTTTCATTTCTGGACGACTAAAATTACACTGTGTATACGTCAAGTAGTACAAAATCGTCATCATCATCATCTCAGCCTATACTTGTCAACTGCTGAACATAGGCCTCCCCAATCGCTTTCCAGCGTAACCGGTCCGATGCCACCTGCATCCAACGACTTCCGGCGATTTTTACAAGATCGTTGGTCTATTAGGCAGGCGGCCGTCCTACGCTGCGCTTGCCAATACGTGGTCTCCACTCTACAATCTTTCTGCCCGTCCGATCCTCGCGCTATGTGGCTAATACAAAATAATGAAACTTAATTAAAAATAATTAACTCTCTCTGAAATCAAGAATCTTGCTATTGATTTGTTTAAAATTAGTCTCAGGAATTTCAAAAACGAAATTCAAACTTTTTTCTATTGCAACAGATCTGGCTTAGCACCCATCTTTTATCTTTCATTAGCTATCTTAGTATTTTTTAGTTTATATTGTACTATATTAAAATAGTCACACTATATTTAAGCCGGTAGTCCCGTAATTAAAGTCTAAAACAGCTAACCCTTTTAGTTGGATATCTCTGTTCACACATAGTAAGAGCTACAATCTAGTTTTATCTTTTATAATATAAGCCCTGTTAAGAAAATGTCCCACCGTTGGGCACGGGCCTCCTCTCAAACTGAGAGGGCTTAGGCCATAGTCCACCACACTGGCCCAGTGTGGGTTGGCGAACTTCACACACCTTCGAGAAACTCTTAGGCATGCAGGTTTCCTCACGATGTTTTCCTTCACTGTTAAAGCAAGTGATAATTTATTTTTAATTACGCACATGCTTTCAAAAAGTCAAAGGAGAGCCTGGGTTTGAACCCGAGACCTCTGACTGCAGTCCCACGGTCTAACCACTAGGCTATCACTGCTGCTAGTTTTATCTGTTAAGATGTATAAATGTTTACTATCTATGATTGTAACTTATTTGTGAGCCAAAAAATAAATAAAAAATTAAATCAGGCAGATTATATTTCTTCTAAATTAGTAGGCAACCCTATTTGTAGACGAAAAAAATAAATTATGCCGATCAAGTGAGCCATTTAGAAAGCCTCTCTGCTTGTTAGCCACCTTTATTCTCTAAGAAAAATATATTAGAATAATATTAAAAAAATACCTAACTGAAAAAAAAAAGAAGTAAAAAATTATTTATTTTTCCACAACAATGCTAGCTACATTAATATTTCATAATTAAATCTATTTAATGTAAAATTGTTTATGAAGTTTCTATTTGGAGTGGACTGGAGCCTAAACTAGGGTAACCCTGTATTTCAGGACTCCAGGTCTCTCTCCACGGCAGGTTATAGGTGAAGGTAACTATCTAATGTGGTGTTTGTGGTTATATAAGTATAAGTATTGACATAATATACTTGATCTTTCGTGAAATGAGTGTGTGTGTATGTTTGTGTGTGTGTGTGTGTGTGTGTGTGTGTGTGTGTGTGTGTGTGTGTGTGTGTGTGTGTGTGTGTGTGTGTGTGTGTGTATGTGTGTGTGAGCGTGCATGCGGTTGGGTGTGTATGTCAATGTGTAAGTGTGATAAGTTTAAATACGCGTGCGTGGAATGTGTGTTTATAAGTGAATAAATAAGTGTGAGTGCTGAAGTAGCTACAGTATGTAAAATCAGGTAACAATTATTAATAGGGATTCAGTGTCGTTATAATTTAAGCTTAATAGATACTTTTGTAGAGTAGATTTACATTGATACGAGGTCTTTGGGAATATATTAGGAAGTGAATTTAGTCTATTATATAAGTAAGGAGCAAGGAAACATGAATGTCTTCTGAAGAAGGCAGTATTGTGCTTGGTGGTTTTGCATATTCTGTTATTTCTTCGCGCAGGATAGTTTATATTAGCATCGTATGTCATATCTTTGTGCTTTCGAAGTAAAGTGTGCAGGATAAATAGTTGTCTTACTGTCAATATATTGCAGTCTTTATATAAACTCTCTGTGGGATAACGAAAGGGCTTTTTTAACATTACTTTAAGTAAAGATCGTTGTGCTCGTTCAATTTTTATGAATTTTGTCTTACAGGCTCCACCCCATACTGGTATGCAGTAACCTAGGATTGATTGGACTAGGGCGTAGTAAACTGTCCGTAACATTTTAAATGTAAGTACGTTTCTAAGTTTTTTGAAAAGCCATATTAATTTGCACGTACGTGCAGATAGGATGTCTAATTGCGCATGCCATGATAGGTTATCATCAATTTGAGTGCCGAGATATTTGATAACGTTGGTTTTCTGAAGTTGTAGACAATCGCATGTTGCTGAGTGGATGTTGTTACAACTGTGTGCTTTGAGAGTGAAGTTTGAATTGGGTTGTGTGGTTTTATATATAGAAAACGTTAGGTACTTCGTTTTGTTAACATTTAATGTAAGAAGATTTTTATTTAACCACAGAGATGCCTGTTGAAGTCCTTTTTCCGCAAGGTGTCGCACTTCCGCCCAGGTATCTCCCTGAAATATGAGGGCAGTGCCATCTGCATATGAAAATATATTACCTTTTGAAGGCTTGTATTCGCAGAGCTCATTGATATAAATCAGGAAGAGACCTGGGCCCAGCACACTCCCTTGAGGAACTCCGCAGGTTATAGGAGACGGACAACTAACTTGATCTCCTATTTTTACAGATTGGAACCTATTAGTGAGAAAATCTTTGATAATTTTTAGGGGCAAGCCGCGAATACCAACCATTTCAAGCTTCCTCAGAAGTAAGTCCGTTGAGATTGTGTCGAAGGCTCTGGCCAAGTCAAGGAAGATACCGATACACTTCCGACCTTTGTCCAAGTTGCTAGCAACAAGATTTGTGAGCTGTATCGCTGCTTCCTCTGCTGATTTATTAGATTGAAAACCGAATTGAGAATGAGATATAATGTTTTCTTGTTTTAAGAAATTCATTAAACGGACGTTGATAAGCTTCTCAAGCATCTTGGACATGGCTGGTAAGGCTGAGATGGGACGATAGTTCTCGACACAACTCTTAGGCCCACTTTTATGATTGGGAAGTATTAGTGAACGCTTGAGGCAGTTTGGAAAAATACCTTTGTTTAGACAAAGGTTATAGATGTAAGTCAATATGGGGCATATAATATTTTTTATGCGTTTTAGGAACGCAGCAGGTATGCCATCAGAACCTGTAGCAGAATCATTTTTTAAGTTTTGTATTAGCGACTCTATTTCGTTGTTATCGGTCTCCAACAATACGAATGACTTAAGTTTGTGATTACTTTTAATATCACACTGTATTTTATTTGTATTGTTAGAGTTATTAATTTTCTCAGCGAGATTCTGGCCAATGTTTGCAAAATACTTATTTATTTGGTCTATTATAGGTACAGAGTCGTCACTTGATGCAGAACTTAATAATTCTTCTGCTGGATTTTTATTTTTTGTGGTGTTAGTAATTTTCCGCACCATTTTCCACGTTTGTTTTGGGTTTTTACATTGGTCAATCATAGAGCTTTCGTATTTCTCTTTAGCTTTATTTAGAACTTCATTACAGAAATTCCTATATCTGCGATACGAAGTTTTAAGAGTTTCGTCTGTTGGGGACACTTTCAGTTTTTTATGCAAAGTATCACGATGAGTGATACATCTGAGTAAACCGGGCGTGATCCATGGCTTAAGTGTTTGCTTTCTGTTAGGGACTTTACGAACTGTAGTGTTAATGTCTATGGCGTCTTTGATATGCTTTATTAAAGTCTCCTTTGCAATGTTTGGGTCGTCTATGGAAGTAATATGTGATAAATCAGTATCCGAAAGTGAGTGAAAAGCACTGTCATAGTTAGTGATTTGTTTAGATTTTGGAGATTTAAGTTGTTTTGTTAGTATTAAATTGAGAAGAACTGGAAAATGATCAGTTATTTGAGTTTTAATTACGAGTGTTTGTGATTGTCGATCTGTTTTGAGAATAATGTGGTCTAGACAACTTGATTCTCGTGTAGGAAAAATGTGGGCTGGCAAAAAACCATTTTCAGCTAAGAGATTGAGATACTGTTGGCTTTTACGGTCATCATTTAGAGGTTTTATATCTATGTTGATATCACCAACAACTGCAACTGTTTTAAATTCTCGTAATGATCTTAGATTAGTTTCGAGAGATATAAGGAAAGGGTCTATGACATGGTTAGAGGGCGACCTATATACACAAAGTATGGCAAAATCGTTACTTTTAATAAGCAAACAGCTAGCATCTATAAATTCAGGTTCTTCTATTCTATGGATCAAATCCATATGAATATATACTACAACGCCGTCATTTTGATTATGTCTTTTTGTGGAGTAATAAAGTTTGTAATTGTCAATTTGTGGTAAAGGCTTGTGCTCCGATATCCAACATTCTGTGAATACTAAAATATCACAGTTTGTATCTAATCGTTTAAGAAATACGAAAAAAATGTCTAAGTTACGGTAGATACTTCTGATATTGTGCGTTATTATTTTTAAACTATTGTCGGAGTGGTTCAGTATGTTGGAACAGTCATCAGGTTCCACTTCAATTGATTCTGAAACGGTTGTGTGTTCTAGATCATTTTGTATGTTAGGTATACTGTTATTATCCATTGAGCAGACTTTTGAATAATGGTATTACTAGTGGAAACGATATGGGGAATACTTTGAGTAAACAACACATTGTGTTCATGCTGAACACAATGTATTGTATACTCAAAGTATTTCCTCTCTCGTTTATCCCTGACGGGATAGGCAGAGGTCTAAATAGTATACCCAAATTTCGCCATCCCAATGTAACACAGAACATATCTGTAATCATTCTTCTGATATCATTTCAAATGTGTACAGGAAGAAATGTGACCGAGTCGTACCTTTTTAGGAGATCTTGAGAATTTTTGTTTGAAAATTTCCTTTGTATCAGACAAAGGAATTTTTCAAACAAAAATTGACCCTTGACTGTTGTCAAGTGTGCCCAGAGGACCCAAAAAGCAGTTGGTTTTTCAAATGATTTAGTTACAATTAATTAAAATTAGAAAGTTATCCATTCGAATTATAGAACATATCTTAAGCTTTCTTCTTATTTATTTTATACACAACCAATCTACCATTAAATAGAACATTTGCAGTATATATTCAAGATTAAGTATTTTAAAAGTATTTTTTTGGGAATTATTAATAGTAAATTTTTACGGACGGACGATTTAGCGCAGTGGTTAAGAGCTTAAGCCGCTCCGCCCACTGCGTCTAATAGTCGCGGGTTCGATTCCCGCACGGGACAAATCTTTGTGTGATCCACAGTTATTTGTTCCGGTCTGGGTATTTGTGTATGTGAATTTTCATGTTTGTAAACGCACCCACGACACAGGAATAAATCCTAGTGTGGGGCTACGTTTTAAAAAAAAAAAAAAAAAAAAAAAGAAAAAAAAAAACTCCACACAGCCAACTCGCACTGGGCCAGCGTGGTGGACTATGGCCCAAGCTCTGTCAGTTTGAGAGGAGGCTCGTGTCCAACGGTGGGACAGTTTCTTAACAGGGCTAATATTATACTCCACACATTAAATTAACAACCTTTTTACATAAATTTCCTATAACAAATACGCTATAGATTCATCAACAATCTTCTGTAAATAGAGCCTATTTTGGGGAGTTGGCGTTAGGCAGTGGAAGGTTAAGGTGGAACTCCCTTAACCTTCCACTGCCTTGCGCTACAGGGGCTCGGCTTCGTGGCTCCTCTGGTCGGAACGGGGGACTTGAATTTCCTAAAGCGCTCTAAGGGCTCTTCTATTCAGTTTGGGTAATTGTAAATTTCTTTGGTAACGTTTTCGGCATGTTCGCAGTATGAAAAATATTAGATTAGACTGAGTTTGATTGAAGTTTCAATTTTCGTATTGAACATTCAAATTTGTAAGCGGCCAGTGCGCCTTGGCGAAAGCAGTTTCCAGTTATAAAGCGTAACCCGATCTACTGGATGAAAAGAAAGAAGTTTAGATTTAGACCAGACATCGTTTAGGCTTGGGTTGCCTGAAAAGTGTTTTGGTACGGAACAAAATGTCTTTAAAAAATTTTTTATGTTGTTTTGAAAGATGAAGGATTCTCATGATTCTCCACAATGTTTTTATAACAAGTAAACTCGCCCATTTCGATAGCCAAAAGCTCGCTGCACTATGCTAACCGCAGTATGTCTACACCAACGAGGCTTTTTTGTTCTTTGTAGAAACGTAGATCCACACTAGGAATTATTCCTGTATGGTGGGTGCGTTTACAAACACAAAATTCAAATACACAAAAAAACAGATCGAACGAAACATTTGTGGGTCATACCAAGATTTGCCCTGTGCGGGGATCGAACCTGCTCGATCCAGTGGGCAGACCGGCGTAAACTTCTAATCACTGGAATAAGCTAACCCTATCCCTTTATAGTAAAATTACCTTTCACTGAATATTATTTTGATACTAAAGGTTTGGTTAAATAGCTGACGGAGCGCGACAATGAGGTTCGGCTGGCGCTTGACCAGCGGTCCGCAGCTTGTGTGTGTGAATGATCTACGCTGTTGGCCGCGGGGCCTTTATAGTTTCACCGGGCAAGGTGGCTAGCGTGCAACTACTACGCTCGAACTAGCAGGGTAAGGGGGCAACTAGCTCAAGGGCGCCTCAAGGTAGAACGGCCTCGGCTTGGGCAGTCGCTATGAGGGAGAGCGTATACTAGGTGTCTCGCTGTGGTGCTTTGCACCGACCGGTGGGCAAGGATTTTTTCGACCTCGTCGCGAGGTCGCTGTCTGATTCTGTGTGCGGTATCTGTATCCGAAAGAAGGGATGTAAGGGAATCGGAAGGGTCGATGGGGACGGCGGTAGTAGCTGATAGAAGGGGAGTTAGGTTCACAGAGGTATTCGCGGGATATCGGGTTTTCGCCTTTTTAATAAAGCGGTCCGCAGCGCGGCGCGCACTTCAAACTGGGGGCTCGAAATCGGTCGCGCCGGCCGGGCCCGGGCGGCCGCTCAACACTAGCGTTCGCACACATATTGGCGTCTGGCACCCGCCGTGCTTCGTCTGTAATGCCCTCGGACAGGACGGCAGCAGGACATAACGTATGTCGTCACTCCTACATTACAAATTCCCAATTCGCGCCATCGTCGCGCTTCGTCAGCTATGTGGCGAGGCTTAAACTGTTATTAAAGGCTTCATAACTCAGTTCAGTAAATTCATTAAACAATACCTTTCCTGACCAAATCGTTAGCACAATGAAAGAATATCTTTAGCAAGGGGTTGCAAGCGACAATTGTGCTATAGAAACAACAGACAAGGCCTGAGGATGGTTTGATGTGGTATGAAGTCATTATACCCCGAAAATAATAATAACAAAATAATTATGATTTCAAATTAAAATAATATATAGCTCTTTATTAAACAAGTGTCAAAATTACGCTTCAAGTCACCACGTGGAAAATATAGTAATTAATATTTAATTATATGATCACTTTTATGCTTGTACAGAATATGGGAGAATTTAAAAGCTATGTTATTATAGAATTCTAAAATCCTGTCAATAAAGGATAATAAAATGAAATCATAAAAAAACTTCAATGAGTTTTTTTATTATTTGGTTTTATTAAAAAAACATGGCTCCACTCTAATAATTATTTTTGTTCACAAACCTAAAATTTATACATAAACACCGAAAAAAACAAATATTTGTCCCTTGCCGAGTTTGAAACCACAACTACTCAATCCAGTGAGCGGAGCGGCCTACGCTCTAACCAGGCCAAGCCATATTAGATATGGCTATGTAAAGATCTCGTAATGATTGGAATGTTTCAACATAATTATAGTAATTTTCTTTGTCTACTCCATAAGGGTTCTGACGTGAAGATATCGTCACACACATCAGTAGATCAGATCAAGACAGAAACAACCTCCAAGTCAACAATCCTTACTCCTCTGACTAACATTTTTCTATTCTTGTCTGCATTTAGAGTGTTTCTATCTATTTATACAAAGATATATTTATCTATAGATGGAAGAGTCCAAGTCATTAACAATTCAAACGTGTACTCCATTAATTTCCTAAATTGCATCATACCACATGACACCACCCATTTGGGAGCTCATCGTGTTCGCGCGAAAATATCATTAGCGATGGCCGCCGCGCGGAAAAGAGGCTTCCACGCCATTTCTTAGAGCGATAGCAGACTTGCTACTTTTAGCATCTGCGACCTGCGATTCATTTTAATTATCTAATTATCTGTTTATATTATTGCTATATGGTTTGTACTATATTAAAAGTAATAATCCAAAAATAAGAGCTGAATAAAATCTGTAATCGGTGATTCGTCATCTGACATATGTCATCTGTCATCGCTTCACAACTAAAAATGCTCTGGTTAACTGTGATTTTCATATAATAGGATGCGACAAATATTATTATTATAGTTGCTTTATGCACTCATAATAACTGCAGTAGCGGCGATCACGTCGTTTTTGGACGGTAACTGGGTACACTCGATGTCGCCACATTCCCCTCTCTCCCTCGCTTCAATACCCATACCCCTGCAGAAATGCGCCGTTCTGATACCGCGAGCGTCTACAGATTTTTTTTTTAAAATCGTAGCCCCCCCACTTGGATTTATTCCTTTGTCGTGGGTGCGTTTACAAATATGAATATTTACATACACAAATACACAGACCGAAACAAATAATTGTGGGTTACACAAAGATTTGTATTGTGCGGGAATTGAACCCGCGACTATTAGAAGTGGCTTAAGCCCTTAACCACTGCGCTAAATCGTCCGTCCAAGTGAAGTCAAGTTAGTCGCTAACACGCGATGTAGCATCAACCCATCGCAGAAATGCGTCATTTTGATTCTGCGATCGAACGCAGTTCGTCACCAAAACGCGATACAACATCGATGCAGTCGTAAAATCGCAAATCGCGGATGTCTAAAGTATTGTCTGTGTGCTCTTACTGCATCCCATTCCGCCATCTTACAATTATAATTATTCATTTCCGCTTCCGGTAAAGCTTTTATTGTTGGTTTTGAGCGATACACCCTATTCCGTTCCTCCTTGAGGCGCCCTTGAGCTTGTTGCCCCTTGCCCTTCCGGGTGAAGCGTAGTGGTTACACGCTCGCCCTCTAGCCCGATGAAGCTGTAAAGGCTCTGTGGCCAACAGCGTAGATTATTTATACACACACACACACACTAATAGTCGACAAATAAATAACTGCTACTCGTATTCGTCTATTGGCAAATAACGCACGTTGTATGGAAAGAAAGAAAGGTATGTAAGGAAAGAACCTGTTGGAACTTTGTACTCTCTGCCTACCCCGCAAGGGATCTGGCATTTGGATGTGTTGTTATTGATGTCGCGATCACGAGGTTCTGGGTTCAAATCCTAGGTCGGACAAATGTAGTATAAAATTACCGGTATGAGTCTGGAGTCTGGTTGCGCCGAAAGTTTGCCGCAAATTACCTGGGACCTAACATCGTCGGCGAAAAGTGGTTGTACACAATACACTTCTGCGATACCCGTTGGGAATATAGGCGTGACGGTATTAATTTTTACATTGAGATAACTTTGTAGTATGATTGTTTAATGACACTACCGCCACTGGAGAAAATGATATAATCATAAAATGGAATGGTATTCCATTTCACGATTATTTCACAAAATTATCGTAACGCGTCGCGTTTGGTTACAGTAAGTAGGAGCCCTATGGTTGTGACAGTAACACGTTTATTATAATTGCTAGGCGGCCGCTACGGCCGTCCGCGGCATGTTCTCACCGACCCTCCCGATGTTCTTACATCCCTTCTTTTGGATACAGATACCACACACAGGATCAGACACCGACGTCGCCGGCGAGCTCGAAGAATCCCTTGCCCGCCGGCCGGTGCAGAGCACCACGGCGAGACACCTAATATATGCTCTGCCCATAGCGACTGCCCAAGCCTAGGCCGTTCCTTCTTGTGGCGCCCGCGAGCTAGTTGCTCGCTTACCCTTCCAGCTCGAGCGTAGTGGTCGCACGCTCGCCCTCTTGCCCAGTGAAGCTGTAAAGGCCTCGCGGCCAACAGCGTAAATCATTCACACACACACAAAAAACCTACCGCGTAAACGTACCGGTATTGACCATTTTTCTTTTTTTTTTGTATTTGCTTATTGCTCAATATACTTAATCAACTATTTACATTTTTGGGATTCCAACACGGAAACCTTATAAGGTTTATCTGTGAGGAGAAGTCGTTCTTAGCTGTTGGATTTTTACATAGATATAACACTCAGTTTAAATAGGTACCTTACATTATTGAGTTATTTTGTAAGAAATATTTTTTTAACTTACTTTTACGGATGGAGGAACTTGAGTATGACCTCTGTAGGTGATCTGGTAACTTATTTATAAGGAATTGAATAAGGTAGTCTAGTTTTCTTTTGCCATAGGCATTTTCAAACTTATTCAGGCGATACTTACAAGTGTACTCTATGTTTCTTAAGTTATCGGGTCTTGTATTAGGTATTAAGTACTCCGGTTCGTTTACTTCTGAGAGTATTACGTATTTTATCTTGTCGACAACATTGATGACTTGACTATCTATCTATATCATCACGCCAGATCCCTTACGGGGTAGGCAGAGAGTACAGAGTTCCCACAGGCTCTTTCCTTACATACCTCTCTGGCTTCCCTATACTCTCATAGTTCGTCTCATACACGCTTGCCGGTTACGGAGACTCCCGACTTGTCCTTCAGATAAGACCCGGTCTATTTGGTCATGGTAAGCTAGTCTAGGTTTTCCTCGGTACCTACATGCTTTCACTTTCGCATTGTATATCAGTTTTGTCATTCTTTTTTCGGACATTCTTTCTATATGCCCGAACAAACGGAGCTTACCCTTTCCCATCTTTACACCTATACTCTCTTTCATACCTATTTGCTTTCTAACTACGCTGTTGCGAAAACGGTCGGTCAGCTTCACTCCGCACATCTTCCGCAGAGCTCGCAGATGACTTGACAGTGTTGGAAAAGGCCTTTATCATTACTTTTGTATTGATTTCGACCATATTTAGGTACTATCGTTTTTAAGATTTTACGTTGCACCCTGTAAATATCGTCTACGTATGTTTTGTACGTGGTTCCATAACTACTAAGCCCGTAATTGACAACAGAATCAGCCAGAGAGGTACAGTAGTCTTAGAGCCCTATAAGGTAGTTTGTTGTAATACGTATAGCTAACTTAAAACAGATCTTAGTTTCGAACAGACGTAGTCTTTGTGTGGTCCCTAGTTGAATATGTCGTCAATAATAAGCCCTACATACATGTGTTGGTCGGTTTCTAATGGGGGACAAGCTCAATGTTTTGTTGTACTATGCAAGCATAGGTGGGTATGCGCTACGATAGCCGACAGCCGACGATTTATCGACCGGGAGAGTGACAGTGAGGCAAATACTTTACAAAAAAGAATAATAAGGGACGCATATATTTAACACGCGCGCTGGGAATTAAACGACGTATGTGCAAAAACAATTAAAACATTTTCTGAAAAAAAACTATACTATGAAATATAAAACTGCTTTACAAGAACTTTGCTACGATTATTTGGCGTGTTTTTAAGTAAACTAGTGGTCGCCCATTGGTCGAAATTCGACCATAATTAATTTAAATTATATGTTTGAGCATTATTAAGGTTCTATTGTTAAAGACTATACTTCTATAATCACAGATTTCGCCAAGGCTACACTGTTAATTTGCCTATTGTTTTAAACAAATTATATGAAATTTAAATAAAAAATCCTAAAAATGATTAAAATAACTTTTTTTTTTCGAAACGAAAAACCATGCGATTAATAAAATGCTGTCCATTGAACTTAACATACATATTTCGATAATTTAATTCATGATACAGATCTTCTCTGTAAACGATGTTTTTTTTTATAAAAACTCTTTCATCGTTTGCTGGTTATGTTTGACATTCAGTAAGACTATAGACAAATATTTTCAAGTGTATTGTGTCAAATAAGTGGTAGTGTATGTAATGTTTTTTTATTGATTTAATGTATGTTTTATGCATAATTTTGAATAATATTATCATTCTGCACTCCTTCTCTATATAAACTATCAATCAAATCAGCCTATTGCAGTCCACTGCTGGACATAGGCCTCTCCCAATTTGCGCCACAATACACGGTCCTCCTTCTTTCGCATCCAGTCCCACACTGCGACCTTCTTCAGGTCGTCGGTCCACCTAGCTGGGGGGCGCCCTACCTTACGTTTGCCGAGTCGCGGTCTCCACTCTAGAACTCGTCTGCTCCATCGGCCATCGGTTCTTCGACAGACATGGCCAGCCCACTGCCACTTTAGCGAGCTCACTCTGCGAGCTATGTCAACTACTTTGGTTCTTTGACGGATAACTTCATTCCGGAGATTATCCCTCAAAGAGACTCCGAGCATAGCCCGCTCCATAGCTCGCTGCGCGACTTTGAGCCTATGGACTAGCCCTACTGTAAGTATCCACGTCTCGGCACCGTATGTCATGTCTGGTAGAACGCACTGGTTGTAGACTTTCGTCTTCAGGCATTGCGGTAAAGGCGAAGAGAAAACCCGACGTAGTCTGCTGAATGCCGCCCAGCCCAACTGGATCCTTCTGTCGACTTCTTTCTCGAAGTTGTTCCTAACAAGCTGGATAATCTGCCCAAGGTAGGTGTATTCTCGAACAACTTCGAGCATCGATTCTTCGACGTAGACTGGTCCCGGCGTGACATGTTCATTGAACATGATCTTGGTTTTATCCAAATTCATGCCGAGACCAACACGTCGAGAAGCTACATTTAGGCTGTGCAGCATCTCGCTTAACTGTTCCAGCGTCTCTGCTATTATGACGATGTCGTCGGCGAATCGAAGATGCGAGATGCACTCACCGTCTATATTCACGCCCCGTTCCGCCCAGTTCAGCGTCTTAAAGACGTCTTCAAGCGCGTTAGTGAAAAGCTTAGGGGATATTACATCCCCCTGTCTCACCCCTCTGCGCAGCTCAATGGGGTTGTTCTTTTGTTCCTAGAGCTGTACGGTCATAGTGGCGGTATCATACAAACATCTCAGCACCTCGATATAACGCCAGTCAATACGACATCGTTGCAGAGCATCCAAAACTGCCCAGGTTTCGATGGAGTCGAAGGCTTTTTCGTAGTCTACGAAAGCCACACACAGCGGCTGATTTTACTCTTCAGTTTTCTGTACAATCTGCCGAACAGTATGGATATGGTCCACGGTGCTGAAGCCTTTTCGAAACCCGGCTTGCTCTGGTGGCTGAAACTCGTCGAGTTTTCTGGCAAGGCGGTTTGTGACTACTCTCGAGAACAGCTTGTATACATGGCTCAGAAGTGAGATGGGTCTGTAGTTCTTCAGCAAGGCTTTGTCGCCTTTTTTGAAGAACAGAGCTACCGCACTCCCGCTCCACGCTTTAGGTGTTAGGCCCTGGTGAATGATGGAATTGAAAAGGCTTGCCAGCTCTTTGAGAACCGGAGTCCCACCAGCTTTGAGGAGCTCGGTAGTAATTCCATCACCACCAGGAGATTTATTGTTCTTAAGTTGCTCGGGAGCCGCCTTGACCTCGCCCTGATCAACATCTGGGATGTCTTCCGTGTAATGGCGCGTAAGTGGGGCTCTGTGGTCATCATTGCTGGGTCTCGTAGGCTTACCTGTCCGTGATGCAAACAGTTCTCCATAGAAGCCCTCAATTTCCTCGAGAATCTCGAACTTAGAGGTCACGGTTTTGCCATCCCCAGTTTTGAGTTTCGTCAGACGGGGACGTCCGAGCTGTTGGGCGAAGACCTTAGTGCCCTTATTCTGCTCGATCGCGGCCTCGACGATACGGGTGTTGAAGCGTCTGAGGTCGCGCCGAATCAGCTTTCGGATTCTAAGGTTTAAGTTCTTCCGATCTGACGAAGATGTCTGCGTAGGTGGCATTTCTCGTCTACTTCTCATAAGTTCGAGAGTCTCGGCCGAGAGTTTAGAGTCCCTGTTTTTGCTTTTTCCGCACAGAAACTTTCGAGACACGTCCTGTAGCATTCTGACCACTGTGTCGGTTTTCTCGTCAATATTGCCAATGGTTTCCAGCAAGTCAAAACGGTTTTGAAGTTCCAATTGGAACTTTTCGGAACCCAAGGCTGTTTGGAGCGCGGTAGGTCGAAGAGTGGGCTTCACCATCCAGGCCCTTTCAGCTTGAAAGTCTATATTTAGGGTGCCTCGGACGTGTCGGTGATCGTGGCCAGTATTAAACCTGTTGATCACAGAGACGTCCCTAAATATATACTTCTTATCCGTCATGATGAAGTCTATCTCGTTCCTTGTCATGTTGTCGGGGCATCGCCAAGTCCACTTTCTATGGGGCTTCTTCTTAAAGAAGGAGTTCATTAAGAAGAACCCCTGCGACTCGAGAAAGTTTACTAGCATTTGCCCCCTGTTATTTCTGCGCTCCACACCGAAGGGTCCGATTTTCGTTTCACCGCGTTCTTGTACTCCCACTTTGGCGTTGAAGTCCCCCATAACAACGCTGTAGTGAGCCTTTGGGGTGCCGTGTAGTGCTTTCGCAATGTCTTCGTACACGGCTTCGGCTATTTCGTCAGCGTATGTCGATGTCGGCGCATATACCTGTATCACCTTTAGGGAGTACCTATCGCTGAGCTTCAGTATAAGGTACGCTACCCGTGTCGACACACTGCTGACTTCCACAACGCTGCTAACGAGGTCCTTATTGACCAGAAAACCGACACCACCCTGGGAGAGCTGATCACCTTCTCGGAAGTAGAACAAGTTACCTGACTCGAGAGTTATCGCGTCCTCCCCCTTTCTTCGGACCTCACATAACCCCAAAATATGCCATTTTATGCGACCCAGTTCTACCTCGAGTTCGGTGAGGTGGTGGTCCAGCCGTAGTGTGCATCTATTATACGTCGCGAGGGTCAGTTCTTTATGGTAGCCTCTCGTAGCCCGGAGATTCTTAGCACCCCCTCTCCCGCTGTCGCCCCGACCGCTACCGTGATCGGGAACAGCGGGAGTACCGGGAACTGGGGGCCGGTTAAATTGTTGTGCTTTCATGGGAGGTAAATTAGCCTACTATACCACGCTGGCCAGACGGGTTGGTATAGGTATATATAAACTATAAGTGTGGGAAATTTCATACTCCTCCGTCCGCGCAAATTTCGTAAAAAGGGGTACAAAGTTTTTGCTTCACGTATTAATATAATGATTTAAGTAACTTCTATTGATTAATTCTTAAGCGTTTCGCGTTGGAACCAAAAAATGTAAAGCAATAGAGATGACTTTAGATTTTTTTCGATCGAAGATTTTGATTTAATCGTGTATTCCTTTTACCAGATTCTAAAATATACAGTCAAAAATCATATTTCGAAATATTAAGTCTAATCCATACATTTCTTGAAATGCATGAAGTAAAAATACGTTTTTTTCGCGGTAGCTCCTTAATTTTATCGTCTCGTTGGTCTAGTGATGAATCGTGCAGATATCGAGAACGAGGTCTACAGTTCGATTCCTAGGTCAGAAAAAATCTTGAGCTTTATCCATCGGATAAATCTGAATAACAGTTTGGACTCTCACACAAGTAAAAATGTATGAATTAATTTAAACTACATAAAATAAGTACACACTTACATCACAAACACACACACATACATACATACACATCCAACATACCATAAAACGTATTGTTATTGTTTATGTTTTTGCTATTTTAAAACATTTTTTCTTTACTTTTCTTTTTGTTTTAAGTTTGATTTTTATATTTTACATTATTATATTGAGCCACTAATGGGAAGGCACTGTCTCCTGACCCACAGATTTTTGTTTGTTCAGAAATCAGAGATCACTTTGAATTGTAACCACTTTATCTAAATAAATAAAATTTATTAATTATTATTATTATGTCTCAGTAGAAGTAGTAAATCTAAGATAGGATAGATAAAAAAAATTGACGACAATTATTGTGAATCCTATAAAAACACAGACATCAAGGGATCTGATGTAATGATATATGTAGATAGAGACACAAACTCTTCAAGAAATACTGGAGATTATAACGATAAGCCAAATAATTAATAAGATTAATTAATTTTATAAGACCTTTTTAAAAACATGATTTTATAACAAAAACACAACGAAAATATCTAGCTTAATTGAGGAGTTTCTATGGCCTCCTTCGGACTCCATCATCAGACCTTGGACACCATCCGGGTTCAAAGTAATCTCAAAAATAAATTCAACGAGCTCAAACACGGCGGGTTTATGTTGAGTAATTGGGTGACCTCCTGATAACTAAGCCCATTATTCGCCTTTAGACCAACAAAAACACCGTGAGACGAAACAAAAAAAAATATCTACTATGAACCACGATTTCAAAGTCGGTTAGACCCAATAGGATATATGAAGGACATCAAACGTCATCGAACCTTACCTTAGTGTTGGGTACACTCAAACTCTGCAATTAATATTAAATTCACGTACTGTTAGTTTCGCATCTGAGAATTAAAAAACTATTTCGGCTCGCTCTGTTTCGGATAATTTGCATACGCTTATGTAGAAGATGGATGAAATTACACGGGAATTTATTGTGTTTATAAACTTCATTGTCATCAGCTTAAAACAACAGTCCACTGTTGGATATAGGCTTTACGAAAACATACGCTACTGAGATATTGAGAGAGATGAGAGATATGAAGTTATACTTTACCAGACAGAACCAGCGGAGACTTGAAGAGGCAGGTTTGTGTCCAGCTACTATTGGAGCCTGCAATGCTTCCAACTCGGTTTTAGGACTGCCACGTTAAGTGTCAGCCGGGACACTACAGGTGTAAAACCGTCTGATTAAATTATGAACGCCCGATCAGGAAGCATAGGTTATGTTTCAATGGAACAATAAATTTATTTTTATTTTTTAATTTATTTTTAAAAAAAACGTAGTCCCACACTAGGATTTATTCCTGTGTCGTGGGTGCGTTACAAACATGAAAATTCACATACACAAATACCCAGACCGGAACAAATAATTTTGGATCACACAAAGATTTGTCCCGTGCGGGAATCGAACCCACGACTATTAGACACAGTGGGCGGAGCGGCTTAAGCTAACATGCTTTTCGAAGCACGGTGACGCTCGAAAATGGCATTGCAACAAGCGGTCATCCATCTCCGGTGGAGAGAACTAAACGTTGCTTACCTTTAACACAAGACTATAAACTCCTCAAGGTGTAAACACTTGTATTTTGTTGAGCAATTTTTGACCTATGTCAAGCAATGTTTTGTCAAAATCTAATTTGTTTCACGTAATATATCAAAATGTTGTTCATTACATTCAGATCGACTTTCCTGCCCCAATAGCTGTCAGTTCTACAAGCAATGTGCCCTGTTCACTGCCACTTAAGGTTGGTAATTATAAGCGCTTTTTAATTTAGATACTTTGGTTATGGAAACTCCTCGTTTTTTATTCGATATCGCAGAGAAACTCCAAGCACAGCACTCTCCATAACTGTTGAGTGCCCTCAAGCCTTCTTATGAAGTTTATCGTAAGAGTCAATCACTCAAAAATCAATCAATAAAAATTGCTACGTTCGTGTACAAAATAAGTATCCCTATGTATCTCTCCTATCCAGCTTTCAGACAGGCAACGACCGTAGTGTATTTACCGAGGGTCTCTCAAAAGGACCTTCGCTTCGCCCGCTAGGGAAATAACGCACATTGTTTCCAAAATACTACGGAGTAACAAAAAAAAACACTAAATTGTTGGGAACAGCCGACGTTACAAATTGTTAACAGTTTGTGTTTGATAATGACCGTACCTTGATTGAGTTTGGTGATGAAGTTTTGATACAGAAATAACGGACGGTTTTGGCTAAAAGCGTAGGCCATTTCGATCTCGGTATTGAGCTGTCACATGGCCCAAATATTTGTGTGACCCACAAATATTTGGCCCATGGTATTCTTTATGTGATTTTCGTGTTTTTAAACGCGATCTCAAACCCGTTCGCCTCGTATGTTTCGCCCCTAATAGCCTAAATGAACCCGTTCGCCGCTTGAAAGTTAGAATGGTCCCTTTCGCCCCTCCTGTAGTGTAGATTTTGTAGGTCTAAATACAGTTTTGGTAAGCCATCATCTCAAAGTATATTGTAGTCACAGTGTAATAAATTTCAGATTACCACGTACATTTAACGGCGAACGGGTACCTCATAAGTATTAAAAATAAGTTCACCCTGTGTTGAGGGGCGTAGAATTACCGTAAAAAGGGGTGAAAGATGCTTTTAAATAACAAAGAGTGAAAACAGGGGGCGAACGGGTGCGAGATCGTAAACACATTCACGACACAAGAATAATTTTTTTCTGGAGAACTCACTGATATGATGATCAGAGGGCTAAGTACATAGTATCTGACATTATCAAAACGCTGTCGAGAATTTTCATGTTTGATGCTGATGATGATGTGCTGTATGCATCCCCCTTTTACTTACGACCTTTACCAGCTCATTGGTCTATCTTATGGGGAGTACTATCCATTCTTCTGACCCAACGGCCGTAAGTTCTGCGAGCGATGTGCTCCACCTATCGCCGCTTAAGTTTGACAATTCAATGCGTTAACGACAGGCTTAGAATAGAATAGAAAACTCTTTATTGTACACCAAATTATAAATAAACAATAATGTAAGGTACAAAACAATATAGGGTACAATTGGCGGCCTTATTGCTTATAGCAATTTCTTCCAGGCTTCTAAATCACCATATACTATCCAAGTGCTGGCCACAAGCCTTCTCACACAAATCAAGGTGAGAGAGATTAGGTTATTCTCCACCACGCGGATCTTGTGCGTTTTGGCAGAGACAGGTTTGTGATCACCTGCTGATGGAACTTATAATGCTGCCTTATCAAGGCTTCCAACTGGGTTAAACGATTACCACATTAAGCTGTAACCGGGAACAACTTTCTTGCCCTTCTTCTCCACAGGAATAACATTCCGAAGTGGTAGAGTCTTTGTTACTATTCTGACGATTCATAAATACTGTAAAGTAAACCACATGCATAAAAAATATTCTGATTCTGATTTTGATTCAACCGTGGTATCTTGAGAAGCATGGAGACGCTCAAATAAGAAAACGTTTTAAACAGTCACCCATCATAGACTGATCGAGGAAATCGCTGCTCAACCTTGGTGATCGTTTAGGACACAGATCGCACAACGCTACGAGCATCATATTAAATCTTGATAGTTTAATATCCAGCCATGCAAAGAGATAAGTATTATTCAGTTTCATAAACATCATTGGATCTGCAACGCCCACCCGAGCGAAATAAGATAGGTGTACCCAAATATGTGTAGTGTAGTGTAGTGCTGAAACAATAACAACAAAGTATGTATAGAGAACTTTTAGTGGTTAGTCGGTTCATAAATAGATAGTCTTGAAAGATTTGAGGAGATGGGTATATGTACACTTACATTTCACATGGATATATTTTGGTCAAGGATAATTGGTCTGTCGTCTATCTACATCATCACGCCAGATCTTTTGTGAAGGCAGAGAGTACAGAGCTCTAACAGGCTCTTTCTGTACAGACTTGTGTGTGTGTGCGTTTGTGAGTACGCGTGCGCGTGTGTGCGTGTGTGTATGTGTGTGCGTACGTGCGTGTGTGTGAATAATCTACGCAACAACGCATCGGAACGCCCAATAGGCCGCGACGTCTTTACAGCTTTTACCGGAGAGGGCGGGCGTGCAACCATTACGCTCGAGCCAGAAGGGCAAGGGGGCAACAAGCTCAAGGGCGCCTCAAGGAGAAACGGCCTCGGCTTGGGCAGTCGGTATGGGGGAGGGCGTATACTACGTGTCTTACTGTGGTGCTCCGCATCGGCCGCCGGCCAAGGGATTCTTCGACCTCGCCGGCGAGGTCGGTGTGTAAGGGTACATGCTGGCCGGTTCGGGTGACTATTGACTTGCTGGTTAGAGTATAGAACACTGGAATCACTGTATGTGTGTGACCTATGAATGTTTGTTTCGGTCAAAGTGCTTGTGTATGTGAACTTCATGTTTCATGTTTGTTGTGTGGGGCTCCACTTTAAAAGAAAATGCACAAGATGGACCGATGACCAGTGAAAGTTATCGTGGTAATTTTTGGGGGAGGCCCTTTCTTTCTGCAGTGGATCTTTTTTGGCTGATGATTACAGGAGTATATTTGAGTTATTACTTCTTCAAACTTTTATCTGATAAGCGAAAAGCCCTACATAAATTATTTTTTTCCTGGTATCCCTAATTTGTGTAACCCACAGTAAAAGAGACTCACAATTTAAGGGCCAATAAAGTTTAACCGTTCGAAAAACGACAGCCCCAAGTTTAATCGTACGGAATATCACTTAGCGGTGCACTCCAGCCGGGGAGTAGAACCCGGGACTTAGCGGGACCCTTACGAGCGCCTTAGATATGATAATATCATATCTAAGGCGCTCGTAGCGCAGTGCAACCGCGGCGTATTTAGCGGTCACGTAGGTAAGCGTTCGCCTCGGTCGGCCTGAGATGGGTGACCGTTTGTGGCATTTCCATATTCGAACGTCTCCGTGCCTGGGAAGGCAAGTCACGCCGTTGGTCTTGGCTACCACCTTAGTTTGGCCTAGGATTAGTAGTCAGGATCAAACTCAAACTAAAATAATTTATTTTTGAAAGCCCTGCGGCACTTACAAATAGTCAATTTACGTTTTTTTAAATTTAATTTTAACTACTAATCTACCGCCCAAATGGAACGCGGCCTCCAAATCTGAACATCCGGCGAAGAAACTTAGCGGGCTTGTCTTTTTTATTTACTTCTCTTTCTCTTTCTTTTTAATTCTGTGGATACAATGTTTACGATACAATAAAATAGTTAACGATCTAGCTCCAGTGTGATGCCTTACGATCGAGATATGAATCCAATAATGTTATCTGTAAAGAGTGTCTAAAGGATTCCAGATGGACCAGTCCCCACAAGCAGCACCCGTTCACGAGTATGACTTCTGGAACAGCTATCACTTTCTTCGACTACATTGGAGGGAAGGGAGTGACCCACGCCAGACAGCCACCGCTACCAAAGACATTATAGTGATCTTACGACCGCTTCCCAAACTAAGCGCCACTAGACCAACGAGGCAGTCTGGATATTACTAATAATAATCAATCCGTTTGCACTATATCATTGCTGGTCAAAGGCTTTCTCTCACAAGTCGTGGTGAGACAGCCACTACGCGGACCCAGTGCGGTTTAGTGGAGGCAGGTATATGAGACCACCTGCTGTTGGAACTTATCAAGCCGCCTAAAAAGCCTCTAACTTGACTTAATGACTACCACATTAAGTGTTAACTGGGGCCAAGTGCGTAACGTGCCTCCCGACACACGGAGACGCTCGAATATAAAAATGACAGATGGTCACCCATCTCAGGTCGACCGTGCCAAACGCTGCTTAAACCTAAGAACATCTCGGTCGTACAGCGCTGCGAGCACTTATTCATTACAGGTAAATATTAATATTAAACGATCCTCTATTCATTATTTCGAACTATAACGCACCGGAAATGGCCGTCAGACGTGGCACAAACTGTTGATTGGACATCCGCTTCCGGCGGATATTGTGTGGACGTACAAACGGCGGGAAAACAAACTTTGCTTTCAGACCTTGTTTTAGTGAGAGTACGGTAAAATGATTATTTAACAATACAGATTTTTTTGGATCTAAGTTATTTTAGCTGCGGCTTCCCCGTTACTGCAGTGCATCAGGGCCATCAGGCATCTTTGCAAACACACATGTGGTGGACGTCTTCGCAATCCTGCTTAAGAAATCCACATCTATTTACGTGCAGTGCGGGGGAGCAGCAACGGAATCCTGAAGATGATATCGGTTAGGCTGGACTTAGCTGTACTCAGTCGATTAGGTCATATGATATTTTTATAAAAAAAATCGTAGCCCTACACTAAGATTTATTCCTGTGTTGTGGGTGCATTTACAAACATGAAAATTCACATACACAAATACCCAGACCGGAACAAATAATTGTGGTACACACAAAGATTTGTCCCGTGCGGGAATCGAAACCGCGACTATTAGACACAGTGGGCGGAGCGGCTTAAGCTATTAACCACTGCGCTAAATCGTCCGTCGAATGTAACAGATGTGGCCTAATGAATTGATTGTGTATGTTTATTTATTTTATACTTACTATATACTTTTATATTACTATTATAATAAAATTGTTTATTTTTGAATTAAGAAACATATTTTCTAATTAGTAAATATCAAAAACGTTACATAACGCAAAAAGTGTTTACCAGGGGTTTCCAAACTAGGCTCAGCCTGTATCTTGGTATACTGATTACAATTAAAAGAAATAAGACTTAAAAAAATAACGTAAAAATGAGGACGGATATATAAAAAATATAAGAACTAAATTTAGATATTTTACTATAAATTGAAAAAAACACAGCTTCGTATTAGCTACCTACCACGAGTAAACATCAATGACCATAATAATATAACATATCTATTATAAAAATAACATTTAACACAATAACAACTTACACAGCGAAAATAAATGAAACTTTTATAGACTATTAACAATATAGTAACAAAACAGCTTCAGTGCCCTCGTAATCGAGACTTGTGGATTTAATTGTCAGCAATTTTAGCTGAAAAACTCTTTTCCGTAACAGAGTGTCGTAGGCCAGTGAGCTGCAGGTGGTTTTGTGGGTAGTCATACATGCTTTAAGAATAAAAAGTTGGCGTACTCTGAGGACATCTACTTCTTCGTAAAGCAAATTAGTGGAGTACCTGGACGGTTTCTGAAGGATACCTTTCAGAATATCACGTTCAGCCCTTTCGAGATTTAGCATGAAAGATTTAGCAGTAGCTTCCCAGACTCCGATGCAATAGGAAAGAAGGGAGTGGCAGACAGCATAATAAACAAGGTTGCGAACATGTACACTGGCAGAGTTGCGCAAAATTTTCATAGTACCGATCACGTTCCGTATTCTAGTCGTTAGGTTAGATATATCAGACTCAAAATTCAAGAGCTCATCTAAAATGAGACCAAGATATTTAACTTCCTGCGTTCGTTGTATCGAGTCACATGTACGTGTGAGGTCAAAAGAAAGACTATGATTACTGGTATGAATTTTGATGTCGGGTATACGTGGAGGTTGTCTTCTGGCTGTCTTATGAAAACACATATATTTAGTTTTCCCGGTATTTCGTGTCAGGAGATTGTTTTGAAGCCATTTGGAAACCAAAAGTAAGCCTTTTTCAGTAACGTTACAGACACATTCCCAGTTTGGACCATGAAACAAAAGAGCAGTGTGATCTGCGTAGCACACAATTTCTGCAGATTCTAAATTTAGTTCATGGATGTCATTCATATATAAAATAAACAATAATGATCCCAGTATGCTGTCTTGAGGCACTCCATAAGTGGCGGATAGCGTCGTACCCATTAGAGTATCTACTTTTACCAGTTGTTGCCTGTTAGTAAGGTAGCGGAAAAACCAGTCCAAGGCAGTGCCACGAATTTTCATTCCTTCCATTTACCGCAACAGAATGGAAACCGGCACCGTGTCAAAGGCCTTATCAAGGCCTTAGTACTATCAAAGTTAATAAGTTACTTTCGTTACAAACGCACTATGGCTTTTAATGTCTGATAATGAAATATTTTTCATAATACACCGTCATGCCTATATACCCTAAGAGGGAGTGGCAGAGGTGTACTGAGTACAGCCACTTTTTGCCGACAATTTTAAGTCCCATGTAATAGGGGGCGAGCCTATTGCCAGATACCGGGCACAATTCCAGACTCATATTGGGAAATTTTCCAATAGAAAAAACTTCCTGAGTTCTTAGATTTACGCGAATATTACACATGAAATAAAACTATTTTTTCGGATTTTATCGCGGTTTATTTTGATTTTTAAGTTCCCGACGTTTTGAGTGCTTTGCAGCACCCATGGTCACGGGAAGGACTGAGGTGTTAGATGTCCAAAAGGCATAGTTGTTCCGGGGTACCCTCAAACTTCTTAATTATTTTTGTTTTTGTTGGTCCGATCTACGCAGAATGAGCTCACGGTGTCTTGAGGTTTTGCAGTGTTATGCTTGGTTTTAGATTTGATTATATTAATTACTGGATCCCAAGACGATGGAAGCACCCAGCCATCTTCTCTATTGAAATTAGGATGTTTTTTAATTTCAATAGCCTCGCGAACCATCCTTGGTAGGAATCGGTGTTCTTTCACGAGGATTTGTGGTCTATCAAATCTGATGTTATGGCGGGTGCGGTCAAGGACATGTTCACAGACTGCAGACTTCTTTGAGCGACGGTGTTTTAGGTCAGCTATGTGTTCTTTAACCCGAGTTTTTACTGGTCTTTTTGTTTGTCCTATGTAAGAGAGACCACATTCACAATCAAGCTTGTATACTCCTGCATCTTGAAGAGGGATGTGACACTTGACAGATGGTAAAAACTGACTGATCTTCTTTGGCGGCTTATAAAATGTTTTAATTGAAGCACGCTTCAAGATGTAGCCAATCTTGTCTGTGACTCCTCTTATGTAAGGTAGTACAGCAGGGAGACGCTCGACTGTGGCTGGTTTCACTCGGTCACTGTGACGTTGGCGTGGGACTCGAAGCTTATTGTCGTGCAGGACTTGCTTGACATGTTGAAGCTCGGCAGCCAGATGTTTCTTGTCACAGATCCCTTGTGCTCTCTGAAACAAAGATTTACCCACAGTAGCTAACTGTGATGGATGGTGGTGAGATTCACCGTTTAAGTACCTATCAGTATGGGTCTTTTATCCGAAAAAATAGTTTTATTTTAGAAAAAACTTCATTTGTCTTACCTAGGATTTGAACCCAGGACCTCGTGATCACCAAGCGATATGCTTTGCTACTAGACCAACGAGGCAGTCCTAATATTTTTCATTTTTTTTGTCATGCTAATAATATAAATTCGAAAGTAACTATCTGTCTGTCTATGACCTTTCCTTGAACAAACCACTTTTCTTAAACAGATTTCGATCAAGTTCGGCAAGGACATAGATTTTATCCAGCGGAAGGACTCTTACACTTAACAAAAAATTGTGTGAAACACGCCTGAAAATAACACGGACAAAGTTACAGACACGGCTAGTACAAAATAAACAGCACTACGCTTTTCCAAGCGGGGTAGGCCGAGGTGTATTGTATAAACCCACCATTCCCCAATATAGTTAACTCTGGAACCGTGTCCGGTATAATGGGAGTAGGCTCGCCCTCTATCACATTAGGATCTGTCTGTCGGTCTGGGATTGGTCATGCTCACTGAAAAGACTATGCTTGCAGTGGTGATTTGGTGGGTCACTTCCTTTCCTCTAATATGGTCGAGGGAGGAGATGGCTGCTCAAGTAGTCGCACTCGTGAACGGGCGCTGCTTGTGGAAACTGGTCCACCGATAATCCTCTAGCTTTTCATTATCACATATATTGAAATATATTATTATTACGCTTAAAGCAGCTAGCCTAGTGGTTAGACCGTTGGACTGCAAAGTCAGTCCAGTCAGGTCTCGGGTTCAAACCCAGGCACGCACCTCTGTCTTTTCTAAAGCATGTGCGTATTAAAAATTAACTATCACTTGCTTTCACGGTGAAGGAAAACATCGTGAAGAGACCTGCACGCCTAAGAGTTTCTCGAAGGTGTGTGAAGTTCGCCAACCCGCACTGGGCCAGCGTGGTAAACTATAGCCTACACCCACTCAGTTTGAAAGGAGGCCCGTATTCCAATAGTGGTACAGTTTTATAACAGGGCTAATATGAATTTAGGGTTTATTTAAAAAAAAATCATATATACACCATCTTGCCTCTATTCTCCAAGCCGGAGTGGCAGAGATGTACTGTGTACACCCACTTTTTGCCGACGAATTTAGGTCCCATGTAATAGGGGGCAAGCCTATTGCCATATACCGGACACAGTGCCAGACTCCAGAAAATTTTCAATAGAAAAACTACATTTGTCCGACCTAGGATTTGACCACATTTTCGCATCTAGACCAATGAGACAGTGTTTATTTTTATTTTGTTTTTATTTATTTATATTTGACTGCCTCGTTGGTCTGGTGGCAAAGCGCATCGCTTTGTGATCACGAAGTTCTGGGTTCAAATCCTAGGTCGGACAAATGTAGTTTTTCTAACGAAAAATTCCCAGTACGAGTCCGGAGTCTGGAATTGTGTCCGTTATATGGCAATAGGCTCGCCCCCTATTACACAGGACCTAACATCTTCGGCGAAACGTGGGTGTACTCAGTACACCTCTGCCACCCCCTCTGGGGAATATAAGCGTGACTTACGTTACGTATTTGCCAAAGGTGGGCACCTTTTTGACATTTATAATCCTACTAATATTATAAATGTGAAAGTTTGTATGTTTAGATGTGTGTATGTCTGGATGTTTGTTACTCAATCACGCAAAAACTACTGAACGGATTGGGATGAAATTTAGCACACAGATACCTGGACCTGCATTAATACATAGGATACTTTTTATCCCAGAAAAATGTTAGGTCCCCGTCTGAACTCAACGCGAACAAAATCGCGGACAGAAACTAGTTGGTTTATAAATATTGACACGTTTTAAACACACGGTGCATAAACTTAAGCTTAAACTCTGATCATTTATGTCGTATAAACAATTCGGCGGCATTTATAAATTGACAAGTTTACAAATACAAGATATAACAGAGGTACACACTGCAAGATCTGACACCCCTATTAGATTATCGCTTAATAAATTCAATACGAAAACCAAACTGACAAATTTTCGGAGTTTTTTCCGATTTTTGACGCTATTTGTGCATAAATAAATGCGTTCAAAATAGCCGTATTAATGGTAAAATTCTTTCTTCTTAAATAATGGTAAAAAATTTTTTAATACAGCGATCTGATCGAGTGATAGCAATTTTTGATCATTTGAAAAAATGTAATATACTTTAAAAATACTTGGAATCGATTCAGTTGGAGATATATCACAAACTACTTCCAGGCCTTGCATTAATTTTGTTAAACCTTGTATTTTAACTTACTAATCTGTCTTTGAGAAGATCCGGCGAGAAACTCAGTAGGCTTAAGGTACAGCCAAACCGAAGGGATTAGGCGCATCAGCAGTGGCGTCCCCGGCGGCGATCACGGTGGCTATCAGTATCTCCCTATGATTGCGCATGCAGTTAGCCCGTGGAGGACGCAAGACGCGTTTGTGTGAACATTTCCATAGAAATACTACTGCAGGAGCTGATCGCCACCGTGCACGCCACTTTACTGGCTTTTTATGCATAGATACAATACATGTGCATAGATAAATTCAGTTCCTTAGCAATGTTGAGTCTACAATCAGTACTCTACGTTCCGCAGTAAAACGAACAGAATATATAACAATACCTTATTAAATTTCACTCAGATAAAACCAGAGAGAATAATGGATAAGTTTAATTCAGGAAACAATATCGGGCTACCCCTCCCCTTTGATGGTCTCCCCATTGGCAGGCTTCCCTCCTCCCCCAAGGCTTTAGGCCACCGTGTAAACAAGCTCAGACATGGCGTAGCCAAAATTTTTTTTTTGTGTAGAATAATGTTATAATAATGCCTTTAGGCTAGAAAAATGTAAAATATTATGTTGATATATAAATTTATGCTTTTTAGGGCTATTTCGCTTAAAGGGGTGCTGGGGGGGGGGGGGGGGCTAGAAATAAAAGTAGACGAATATAGTGAAATTTCTAAGTAATCGAAGATTTAAACTGCCTCTAACGACTAACTATAATAGTAGTGCTTTTTAAGAAGTCCCTTATGAGGACTGCGTTTGCATAAAATAAATTTTAAATGGCATACATGCGTAGAAATGTGTCATTTTATAAAGCCATTTTCCTTTATCTACCAAAAGTTACTTCGTTCGCTTTTCGAGTAGAGTACAATTAAAACATATTTTGTCATTTGTAAGATATTACAATATCACAACCCTGCAATGCCATTAGATACTAAATAAAAATAAATATTCAACAATTAACACAAGAACCACTGAATAAGTGTGAAATTAATGACCAATATTCTTCTGTAAAATTACATATTTTTGGAGTAAAACATAGTCTCATAATAATATCAGCCTATACTGCCCACTGCTGGGCAAAGGCCTTCTCTCACAAATCGAGTGGTGGTAGAGATTAGGTCATACCTACTCCACCACGCGGACCTGCTGTTGGAACTTATCAAGCCGATCCAACTCGACTTATCGACTACCACATTAAGTGGTAACCGGGACCAACGGCTTAACGTGCCTTCTTAAGTACGGAGACGCTCGAATATGAAAATGCCACAAACGGTCACCTATCTCAGGCCGAACGAACGCTGCTTAACCTTGGTGATCGGTAAGAACACCGCGGTCGCACAGCGCTACGAGCGTCTCAACAGCGCTACGAGCGCCTCATACTAGCGAGCGTATCATATAGTCTCATACTATGAATTATTCCTAAAGACACACAATCATCCAGACCGAAACAATCCCGCGTGAATTTCACACAGAGGATTGGCGCGGAGGTCAAAAGTATAGCTGACACTTTTGACCAACTAATCCAAGTCGTTCAGATGCTTGTGAAATTTTTTAACGGTAAATGTTTTTCTAGTTCTAAAATCAAAAGCTTTTTTTGTAGAGTAGTCAAAACAGAAAAGGCTACTTACTATAATAACTTACTACTTTTGGAGAAAAAAACACAAAAAACTCCACTAAAAAAAAAGTAGCCCCACACTATGATATAATCTTGTGTCGTTGGTGCGTTTACAAACATGAAAACATACCCAGACCGAAACAAATAATTGTGGGTTACATAAAGATTTGCCCCGTGCGGGAATCGAACCCGCGACTATTTGACCCAGTAGGCGGAGCGGCTTAAGCTCTTAAGCACTGCGCCAAATCATCCGTCAATTTTTATTTAGATCTTATTATATATCCTTTGACCAAGCGTTATATATATGTTACATTTTCATTACCTCATCTTTATTACATTTATATGAAAACGTGGCCAAAAACGACGAAAAAAATATTTTTTTACTGAAATCTTAACCCACCGGCTGCTAAACGATCAGGGTATGAAATCGTCGTTTGCCAACCGTTCTCACTACAAAGAACCAGATATTACTTCACTGCGGATTCCGTTTTTACTGGTAACATTATGTTAACGACAATTTTATTAAATTTTTTCTTTATAACGTGAAGGTTTTTGTAAACCTTTATACTTAACTATACTAAAAAGTGATCGTTGTTTTGCGGGACTGTTGAGTTCTTAGTTATCTATATCAACACGCCAGATCCCTTACGGGGTAGGCAGAGAGTGCAGAGTTCCAACAGGCTCTTTCCTTACATACCTCTCTGGCTTCCTCTACTCTCATAGTTCGTCTCATACACGCTTGCCGGTTACGGAGACTCCTGACTTGTCCTTCAGATAAGACGCGGTCTATTTGGTCATGGTAAGATAGTCTAGGTCTTCGGACATTCTTTCTATATGCCCGAACCAACGGAGCATACCCTTTCTCATCTTTACACCGACACTCTCTTTCATACCTATTTGCTTTCTTACTACGCTGTTGCGAATACGGTCGGTCAGCTTCACTCCGCACATCTTCCGCAGAGCTCGTATTTTTATGCTCGGATTCTTAGAGATTATCAAAATTAAGTAGCGTAAGTGTCAATTAGTCGGAGATGGGTGACCGTCTATGACAAAAAAAATCATATTAAGCTGCTGGTCCCGGTTACCACTTAAGTTGTCGTCAAGCTAAGTTGAATGCTTTATAAGCGGCTTGATAACTATCAGTAACAGGTAGACACATACCTGCGTCTATTAGTCCATACTGAATCCTCGTGGTGGAGTATTCCTCTTTCCTGGAGTTGTCAGAGAAGGCCCAGCAGTGGGACAATACTGATCCTGTACTTATTCGAATCTTCCATCACCTCCTCCCCTCTAATATGGTCGAGGGAGGGGAAGGCTGCTCAAGTAGTCATACTCGTGAACGGGTGCTGCTTGTGGAGACTGGTCCACCCAGAATCCTCTAGCTTTTCAATATATATAAAAATATTATTACTAGTCTTATATCTCAGTCGTAAAGGATCGCACTGGAGCTGGATGGCATATCATTTTGTATAATATAAAAATGTATGTATCTATACAAAAAACGATGAAAAAAAATTCTCGCCGGATCTTCGCAGTGGAGGTCGCGTTCCGATCCGGTGGTAGATTAGTAAGTGAAATAAAAATGTAAATATGACCATTTGTGAACATGGTTTATGAAAAATAAACTATTTGAGTGTGAACCGCTAATTCTATGATGATTCTGCAACCAAAAATATTTTATATTTATGTAAACCATTACAGAATTAATGAATCGTCAGGAAAGACTCTACCACTATTTTGATAAGTCACTCATGACTTTATGATGTACAAAGGGCAGTCTTTCACTAAGTTTTGATACCTACAGCAGTACATCTGGAGTATCCCAGGGCTCTCATTTGGGACCATGGCTATTTAATTTATTTATAAACGACATTGTTTCGTGCATCAGGCATAGTAGTGCTTATCTTTTTGCCGATGACCTAAAAATATGCAGGAAAATTAGGGACTTATCTGACTGCAATTTACTCCAAGTAGATATTAATGTCATTTGCGATTGGTGTAATAGGAATAACATGTCACTGAATGCTAAAAAATGTAATGTTATTATTTTTACCCGCAATCATACTATAATTCGAACACAGTTTTATGTAAATGATATAAAGTTATCCGAAGAACCGGTACTCAGGGATATAGGTGTTTTATCCGATACCAAACTCACTTTCATACCACATATAGACAACGCTTTAAATAAATCATATAAAATGTTAGGATTTATAATTCGTAACGGTAAATTTTTTCGCAACCAATCGACAAAAATAACCATTTACAATGCATATGTTAGAAGTGTTCATGAGTTTTGTAGCGTCGTCTGGTCATCTAACTATAATGTTCATCAACTACAGATAGAACGTATCCAGAAACAATTTTTGAGACATCTTGCCTACTCCTGTAGTTTACACAAACAACTTCCCACATATGCTGATAAATTGAACCACTTTAAAATGGACAGTTTAACCGTCCGCAGGAAGCTTCTCGACATGCTGTTTCTTTATAAAATACTAAGAAGTAAAATTGACTGCCCAGCACTATTGCAAAGATTCAACTTACGCATTTCATAGCGACTGCCAATCCGCGCATCACGCGCGTTATCTATTTTGCATCTAATCTCAAACATTTCTCCCTTATATCTAGATTATCTAAAACGTTTAACTTGATTGGTGGTGAAGTGGGTATATTTTATGATTCACTACATACATTTCGAAGACTTGTCTTGGAGTCACTCAGGTGATTCTCGTAGGGTGATTTAGTTTTTTTTTTTTCTACCGCAACATCTGTCTTAACGTAATTAAAAATAAATAAAACAGTGTTGGTTAATATTTTTGTTCATTGTTTTTTTTGTTCTTTTATTGTTGTTATTTTGTTAATTTTTACCTTGGATTTTCTTAATATTTGCACCCGGTTTGACTTAGTTTTGTATAAAAAGAACATTACCATTTAATTTCATTCTTTCCTAAACAATACATTACTGTTTTATGCATGCTGTGACACCTTTAAAAATTGTACATTTAGTTTTATTTTTATGCAAGTTATAGTTACAAGTTTCAAATGTAACAATTACTGGTTGTCCTAAATAAATAAATAAAAGTTTTAAAGCAAAAACATTTCTTAAACTTTTACAAAATCTTAATAAAAATATTCTAACCGTCAGTACACATATTAAAATGCATATATAATAATAATTTTTAATTTAAAATGGTAGACTGACCAATTAAAAATAAATTACTCGGCACCCACCAAGCGCACTCGACGCTCCCAGCGTTTATGCGAGAGATGGATACTTTGAACTTTAGGGAGGATATAGATCCGGACCGAAAATGTCTTGGAAATACAATACCGCTTCTTGTCCGTTTCATTTGATAGTGACGCAGTTAAAGCCACACATTGCTCGACCCCGACTTCGACCTGACAGCCTTGAGACTCCATTACAAGGCCGTCAGGTCGGAGTTGGACTAGGGAGAGGTTGGAAGCTAATCATGCGTCGGATCCAACTTAGGATATTTAATAATAATAATTTATTTTCAGATAATAAAATCCATAATTTGTTAGTATTCTTGCAGATGTTAGTACTTATATCTAGAGTTTATTTATTTGGCACTGGACATGTATGAATTATGCATAAAACAGTGCCGAATTAATGGGTCATCCAGCCGATTAGCCACTACGCTTAGGAGAGTATTGGCGCTCCCTGCATTCGCGACATCGTGGATGCTGCCCTCTTACGCAGGATGGCGTGAAAACCATCTACTCTGGCCTCCGCAAACATCCCCGATGCAATACAGAATCGAGGCAGCCTCAACACACTCTTAAGCGCCTTATTATATTGGACTCGCAGAGCATCCAGACTCTTCTGCGAGTATCTGACCCACAGGCTGCACGTGTAGAATGACTGACAGTAAGCCCTGAACAATTTTATCTTAACTTCGTAGCTACACCGTGCATACCTACGAACCAACATGTTACTTCTAACTGATAATGCCCTGCGTTCCCTCTCTATGTCTATGCCATCATGCAGTGACTCCGAGATCCAGTGCCCCAAGTATTTAAATTTCGAGACTTTTTTAAGTGGTGTACCCTTCAGAGTGACTGGTGGCAGGCTGTCGTAGGTATGTTAAGGGCTTTAAATACCATTAACTTATTTATTGCATTATACTTAAGGCCATGAGTGTCCGCGCACTGCTCACAGATCGCAATCAGTTTGCGCTGACCATTGATTTGTGGACTCAGCATACCGTGACATCGGCATAGCTTATATTATTGATGAATTTTCCCAATTGAGCAACCTACTTAATCAATCTATCTACGTACAGGTTGAATAGCTTAGGTGAAGTCGAACCGCCCATTTCATGTAGTTGCTCTGGTTGTTGTACCAATCTTTAAATATATAATTATTACTAGTGGTCGCCCATAGGTCGATATTCGACCTACTCTTTCATCGTTTGCTGGTTATGTTTGACATTCAGTAAGACTATAGACAAATAATATTAAAGACAAACATCAATTTGACGTGTTTTGTGTCAAATAGGTGGTAGTGTGTGTAATGTTTTTTTTATTGATTTCTTCTTCTTCTTCTTCTTCAAGTTATGGCTTCTCACTAATTATAAATGTATTTTGCCAGAGTCCAGTGAGATCTTTAATTGTGTTTGTTTAAATTACCTAATTCAACTCTCCGATAAACTTGATGACAACGATGATAATGAAACAAATGAAGTACCCCACCCTGGATAGTAAAGCGGTGGATACTTTACATACCAATTGCAGCGGCCGTTTTGAAGGAAGTCGAAAAGGCACGTTTTATCACTTTGTTACAATTACCTTTACTCATGCACATAAAAGAACACATAATGGTTAATATTCCACCAACATTACACATTATTAGTTCGCATAACACAAGTTTTGGAAATTAAAACAAATTGACAACATCACTCTTCAATATCCCGCCAAAAAAAACTTATTGATTTAATGTATTTTATGCATAATTTAAAAAAAATATATTAGCATTCCCCACTCCTCCGTCCGCGCAATTTTCGTAAAAAGGGGTACAAAGTTTTCGCTTCACGTATTAATATATAGATACCCTTTTTGTCTTCTCATTTTAATCTTTTTTAACGTTATTGTAATGCCGATTTTAGTCTTTATATATTCAATAACATCCTGCTCAGTTGTATACTTTTCTACGTTTGTTATAAAAAGTGGGACTTTTACATCTGCCGCTTTAAATTTACCGTCCAATTCATTTAGCGATAAGGTCATCGTTATATTAGACGTCGATGTATCGATGTATGATTTGATGTTCTGTAAAAAAACATCGCTTTAAAAATATCGATAAATCTATGTTTCACAAGTTTTTTACCTTTTTTTATTGGTATGTCTATTTGCCATTCTGGTTTAAAATTTGTGATCCATTTTTCAAACATGTACGGGCATCTGCATAAGCTGAAATTACGCATACCAATATAAATTCGGTAAAAATGCAATAATATAATTTGTTAGATGTATATATGACAACACTCTATACTGTTTTCTGCATTGTACTAACCTAAAGCAAAATCGATACATAAATAAATGACAATTTTAAACGTCGATGTCCTGCCTATAAATACATCGATATATCGTTTTCACCCTTGGTGCTGAATTCCGTGTCGCTGCACGCTACACGGCCCTCAGTGAAAAAACGCGCGTGCCGACTGATCAAAGATAATTATTTTTCAGTCTACCTATTTCACTATTTTATGGAGACATACGAATAAAAAAAGCTTCATTTAAGATTGATGTTTCGATACACATCAATCACTTTCATTTTTACATATTTTTCTTACACGACAATAGTATCCTATTATATCGATACATTGATGTTTATCATAACGATGACTGCTTCAATTTAGTGATGCAGTCATCGTCTTAAGTTGGATCGGGGTCGGGTGAAGTTGGATCAAACTCTGATTCCGACCTGTCGGCCTTGTAATGGCGTCTCAAGGTTATTAGGTCGGAGTCATGGTCGGGAAATGTCAAATAGCCGACGGAGCTCATAAGACAAGAAACACTTGATACTGTGTGTTTATAACTCAAGTGTTAAATAAACTTAGAAAATATTTATGTACTATTAAAATTTAAATAATTTTATCCGGTAAATATATGTGCCTTTTTCTATTTGAGCATAAAAATTATTATTATTGAGATTCAATTACGTACGTAACTAAAAAGTGCGGAAGGGTTATTTCGCTAAATGAACTTAGATTTAATTCCATATAATAAACATTGTACTAACCCACTATAGTCAACCTTAACAAAACACTGAACAAAGTCGAACACCCGAATGATAAAAATCTTTGAATTCCAAAATCGACTGGATCAAATCCACCAGATTTTGTGTCCACGGATACATATCCCCATGCGTGCATCCAACCCCTAACATCCACGTCGAAATACGTTGGAATTCACGTTCTAATTTCGAAAGGAGGCGAATACGTTCATGAAATTCAAATTTAGAATTCGTGTTCCACAAGCTATTTTTTTTAAATCACGGATTAAGTGATGTCAAACTGATAACGAATTCTTATTTCGTTTTTTAAATGCGCTTCGATTTAGCGTTATTTGTGAGTTAAGATTTGCGGTAATGGTTTTTTTATGTTGATTTAGGTATGTAGTTATCTTGAGAGCGTTATAGATGAGGTGCAAGAACCTCATGTAAGGTGCCTTTGTGGTGGTTTCGTTTTTTGAACTGACTTAACCATAAAGATTTAGATCAGAAAATCTAATAAAATAAATGTATGTGATGGATGTACTCAGTACACCTCTGTCACCTGCCCTAGGGGAATATAGGCTCGACGGGGTATATATGTACATATTTATGATTGATCGAGCTATTATAAATACCATTACAAAATCAGGCTTCCGGCCAAAGATGTTTATGACTTGACAGATGGCTTGGTTCAGTGGTTAAGAGTATTAATCGCTTCGTCCACAGGATTGAGTAGTCCCGGTTTAGATGCCCGCACGGGAAAAACCTTTGTTTAAACCCAAAATATTTGTTTCGGTCTGGGTGTTTGTATATGTGAACTGCATATTCGTAAACGAACCCACGATAAATAAATAATTCCTCGTGTGGGACTACACTTAAAAAAAAATAGCACAATATTCGCTGAATTGAGAAATGTTATTCCAAAAGTTGTAGCTGAATATTTTTATTTCACTATAATCAGTGATAGCCTAGTGGTTAGACCGTTGGACTACACAGTCAGAGGTCTCGGGTTCAAACCCAGGCATGCACCTCTGTCGTTTCCAAAGCATGTGCGTATTAAATAATAAATATCACTTGCTTTAACGGTGAAGAGAAAAATCGTGAGAAAACCTGCATGCCTAATAGTTCCACGAAGGCGTGTGAAGTGCGTCAACCCGCACTAGGCCAGCGTGGTGGACTATGGCCTAAACCCTCTCAGTTTAAGAGGACGCCCGTGCCCAACGGTGGGACAGTTTCTTAACAGGGCTAATGTTATTATTATTCTCGAAGTATCATTTTAATAATTACCTGTGCTTAAAATAATATTATGTACCTATATACTCAAAGTGTATGTGACTGTCTCTTTGGGCTAGTGGCAAAGCGCATCGCTTTGTGATCACGAGGCTCTGGGTTCAAATCCTAGGTCGGACAAAGCTGGTTTTTCTAACGAAAAATTTCTAGTATGAGTCTGGAGTCTGGAATTGTGCCCGTTATATGGCAATAGGCTCGCCCCCTATAACATGGGACCTTACATCGTCGGCGAAAAGTGGGTGTACTCAGTACACCTCTGCCACCCCCGTTTGTGGAATATAGGCGTGACGGTGTTTATTTATTCTCAAAGTGAGAGTGGCAGAGGTATAATCTTTACATCAACATACTGACGATGTTAGGAACCTATTGCATTATACCGGGCATAATGCCAGACTCCGGACAGATACTGGATTTTTTCCTATCGCAAAATTACATTAGGTCCGACTTATAATTTGAAGCCAGGACCCTGTGATTCCTACGAGCATTATTCGCTACTAGATCAACGAGGCAGTTAAATAATTACCCATTGCTTAAAGAAAAATCTGTATAAAAAAGTTGTAAATCATTTGTGGAGATAAACAAACGCTAGGTGTGTTGGCGGGAAGTTGAAGAGTGCTGTCGTCTATTTATTTTAATTTCCAAAATTTGTGTTATTTAGAATAACAATGTGTTATGTTGGTGGAATTTCAACAATTATGTATTCTTATGTGTGCACAAAGTGATCAAACGTGCCTATTCGATTTCCCTCAAAATGGCCGTCGCAATTGGTATGTAAAGTATTCATCGCTTTAGTATCCAGGGTGGGGCACTTCATCAATTTCATTATCATCGTTGGCATTAATTTCATCGGGGAGCTGAATTAATTTATTATGCGTCTCACTGGACATTGGCAAAATACACTTAAAATATGTGTGAAGCCATAATTTAAAGAAGAAGAATCGCTATAACCATTATTATAATTAGATAAACGTAGCCCCACACTAGGAATGATTCCTGTATCGTGGGCTTGTAGGTGCATTTACAATCATAAAAGTCACATACACAAACATATAAACAACTTATTAACTTAGTGTATAAGTGTTTGGGCAGCTGACATTTAACTTTTTAAACGCACCACAGACACAGGACAAAGGCTTGGCATATGCCAACGTCGTCCTAAAAATAAAAAGACACGCAAAAGGGTTAGCTTCTAAGCCCTTATAAATTATTTAAAATGAAGTATCAACACATGCTTGCGAAGTCGCTACACGATAAAATATTCAGTTTTAGGTATAGGTATCTAGTTTTTAGATTTACTTCAAACAAGAGTTTTGTCACAGAATAAATAGAGCAGATACTACTCTATATGGACATAGCAGCGTTATTCATATAAACATATTATTACACCTATATTCTATGCGGTGGTGGCAAAGGCATACTGTATACATTTACTATAGGCCGAGAATGTTAAATCCCAATGGGGTAAGCCTACTGCCATTACACTAGACACATTACCGGACTGCACAGAAACTGAGAATTTTTGAATAAAAATTTCACGTTTGTGTGTAAATGATTACTACGCTTTTAGCCGCGGGACCTTTACAACTTCACCGGACAATAAGGCGAGCGTGCAACCACTACGCTCGAGCCAGAAGGGCAAGGGGGCAACTAGCTCAAGGGCGCCCCAATGAGGAACGGCCTCGGCTTAGCGAGCCGCTATGGCGGAGGGCGTATATGTCTCGCCGTGGTGCTCTGTATCGGCCGGCGGGCAAGGGATTCTTCGACCTCGCCGGCTAGGTCCGGGTCTGATCCTATGTGCGGTATCTGTATTCCAAAGAAGGGATGTAAGGGTATCAGGAGGCTCGGTGAGAACATGCCGCAGACGGCGGTAGCGGCTGATAAGAGGGGAGTTGGGGTCGTAGTTGCGTTCGCGAAATATCGGGTTTTTGCCCTTTTAATAAAGGCGCGAATAGGTTCGAGACAACAAAAAATTAAGGTTGTGTGACCTTGGATTCGACCCCACGATACAAGGCAGTCAGTAGGTACTAATATTCTTATAATAGCTACGTTTATATTATTTATGTCCAGAGAATCTCACATAGGGTTCTTCGTTTGCCGACGATACGTTTGTGTAGAAAAATATACTCTCTGTCCCAACACGCTGACATCTTAATGTAATGTTTATATATGACAGACGATTTAGGGTTTTTTTTTTTATAAAACTTAGCCCCACAAAAGGATTTATTCCTGTGTCGTGGGTGCGTTTACAAACATGAAAATTCACATACACAAATACCCAGACCGAAACAAATAATTGTGGATCACACAAAGATTTGTTCCATGCGGGAATCGAACCCGCGACTATTAGACACAGTGGGCGGAGCGGCTTAAGCTCTTAACCACTGCGCTAAATCGTCCGTCACTTAATTGGTTAAGAGCTTAAGCCTTAAGCACCCACGACACAGGAATTATGAATCTTAGAGTGGGGTTTCGTTTTTTATTAAAAAAAAAATTACAACAACACTTAAAATGTGGCTTTTGTGAATATACTTAGTCAGCAAGAAAACAAGTCAATTAGTTCCGCCACCGCGTTGAGCGTGCGCAGGGCCCGCGCGAGCGGCGCCCGCTTTAGCAAGCTGATGCGCGCGCGCGGCCCAAGCCTAAACTCCTGTAAACTGCTGGGTTTTGTACTCAACCATGAAGGATTTTGAATAAGTAGGCAGCTAGGGCTACTTTCCTTCTTACTTCTAGTTTTATATAGCCTACCGTACCCAGAACGACTCAAAATCATTTTAATTTCTGTCTGCTGATGTAAATGCAAGTATCGCTCCACAATATTTTATTGGAGCGGTACTAAACCGTACAGAGTAAAGTAGCTGTTTTTAGTTGTGATGTCGAAACTGTCTAAAAAATTTACTTTCAAAATGCATGCACTGAATTCAAAATCACGTTTTGGATTTGCATTTAAAATGTCAAAGACGAACTTATTTACTTTTATATAAAAGGTACATACCACGTACCACTTCATGTTTACACATCTTTCAAACATGTTTACCCTGAACGAGTAGACAGAGAGACACAGAATAAAAAAACCGTAATATATGAATAGAGAAATATTATTTTATTTGTTAGCAAAGGCTTTTGATAGGCGTTTGATAGAGTCGTGCGAAAGAGACTTTGGGACATTTTGCCAGAGTATGGTATAAACGGCACCCTGTTGCGAGCCGTCCAGTCCACCTACGTGGACAGCAAGGCATGCGTACGGGTGGGTGGTAACATGTCACCTTGGTTTGACGTTAAAATCGGCGTCAAGCAGGGTTGCGTGTTGTCCGCTAGACTGTTTATAGTGTATCTGGATAAAAGTCTTCAAAGACTGTGTGCGATGACTGAAGGGGTAAAAATGGGTGATCTAGTGATAAACCACCTATTGTATGCAGATGACGCGGTTTTGATAGCGCCAACAGCCACTGATCTGCAAACACTAGTCACAGTTATGAGAGACGACTGCATGAACAATGGCTTACATTTGAATGTGAAGAAAACCAAAATTATGGTTTTTGAACGGGAAGAAACCAGAACGAATGCAAGGATTGTGGTTGGTAACGATGTGCTGGAGCAAGTGAATGCGTTTGTATATCTTGGATGCGCCTTCAGTAAGGATGGGAAATACACCGCTGATATAGAGAGAAGAGTGAATGCAGGTAATAGAGTGAATGGTGCGATGGGAAGGCTACTTGGGAGCCGGCACTTAAGCCAAAAGGCGCAGCTGGCCATGCAAAACGGAGTGCTTGTCCCAACGCTGTTATATGACAGTGAGAGTTGGGTATGTAAGAAGGAGAACGAAAGCAGGATAAATGCGGTCGAAATGCGATCTCTGCGGAAGATGTGCGGAGTCACGCTGACCGACCGTATTCGCAACAGCGTAGTAAGAAAGCGAGTAGGTATGAAAGATAGTATCGGTGTAAAGATGAGAAAGGGTATGCTCCGTTGGTTCGGGAATATAGAAAGGATGCCAGAAGAAAGAATGACAAAACAGATATACAATGCGAAAGTGGAAGGATGTAGGTGCCGGGGAAGACCTAGACTATCTTACCATGACCAAATAGACCGTGTCTTAGCTGAAAGGCAAGTCAAGAGTCTCCGTAACCGGCGAGTGTGTATGAGACGAACTATGAGAGTGGGGGAAGCCAGAGAGGTATGTAAGGAAAGAACCTGTTGGAAAGGAAGAACTCTGTACTCTCTGCCTACCCCGCGAGGGAGCTGGCGTGATGATATAGATAGATATAGATACATAGATAGCAAAGGCTTTCTTCTGCAAATTGAAGTGAGAGAGTTTAGGGTATACTTCACCACGTTGTCCCAGTGCGGTGCGGTGGAGACATGTGTGGCCACCTGCTGATGGAACTAATCAAGCCGCCTATAAGGCTTCCAACTTGGCTTAACGACGCTTCCAAACCACGGAGACGCTTAAATTTGAAAATACCACAAACGGTCACCCATCTTAGTCTGACCGAGTAGGGGGCTGCTTTACCTGGGTAATTGCTAAGAACACTGCAGTACTACAAGTACCTGTTACGGTAATTACCGATGTTACGTGGAATGGTTGATACTATATTTTGGTGAAATGTGTACTTTTCGAATCAGTGTGTCGAAGTGCCAATGGCTGTAGAGCGTAGGCCATTCCTTTCACTGGATCGAGTAGGCGCAGGTTTGATACCCGCACGGTACAAAATATTTGTGGGACATTTTTTTAAACTTAGTCCCACATTTGGAATTATTCCTAAGTTGTGAGTGCGTTTACAAACATGAAATTAACATACACAAACACCCATACTGAAACAAATATTCGTGGGTCACACAAAGATTTGTCCCGCGCGGGAATCGAACCCGCGACTACTCAATCCAGCGGGCGGAGCGACTCAAGCTCTTACAACTGGATGATTGCTTCGGTCTGAATGTGTTTTATCATTATCGTCCTACGGCTAGCCTGAATATTTGTGTATGTGAATTTCCTGTTTCTAAACGCACCCATGAAAACGAAATCCTTCCTAGTGTGGCAGAGAGTTTAGGAAAAAAAACGTATTTTGCCTCTCTGTTCATACTTTATCGGTTGTGAAAATGTTTTATGACATAAGAAAACATGTTAGGGTACGTCCAAACCAAGGCGTCCAGCCGCGTTCGCGATGGCGTGCACGGTGGCGATCAACTCATGCAGTAATATTTGTATGGAAATATTCACTCCAACGCGTCCTGCGTCCTGCACGCGCAATCTTGGCAGCGTTTGCATGCGCTGTCATAGGGAGATACTGGTTGCTACCGAGATCGCCACTGGGGACGCCACCGCGGCCGCGGCTGAACGCGTTGGTTTGACCGTACCTTAAGGCGTCTATACATACTTTACAGAAGAAAGTTCTATAACAGACCTTAAAATGCATGCAGGACAGCCTCATTGGACTAGGGTTGAATAATTCGTGTAGCGATCACAAGGGTTCAAATCCTAGGTCGGACGAAAACATAATTTTCGAAAAAAAATAATTGAAATATCGCTGCTATCTCCGTCCGGATTCCAGCATTAGGCCCGGTGTAATAGGCTCGCTCGCCCCCTATTACATGGGGTTTAAAATCAATAGTGAAAAGTGGGTGTACAAAGCCATCCCTGCTTGCGGAATATAGGCGTGAGCTTTTTTTTTAAAGCGTAGCCCCTATTTTTTATTCCTATGTCGTGGGTGCGTTTACAAACACGAAAATACACAAATACCCAGACTGAAACAAATAGAAAGGAAAGGAAAAATCATTTATTTTGTGCTCAAACAACTAAACATAAAAGGAAGAAATCAGTAACAAATGTAATCAACATGACAAAGAGTAATAATAAAAAAAAAGAAATTGTGGATCACACAAAGATTTGTCTCGTGCGGGTTTCGAACCCGTGACTATTACATATGGTGAGCGGAGTGGCTTAAGCTCTTAACCACTGTGCTAAATCGTCACTAAAAGTTCTTTTTTTAATGCATATGAATATCTCACATGTCCAACTTCGTACCTTACCCAGCTATTACTATTCAGCCCACGTTTTTAACGCCGCCTTAAATAAAATACACCCTTTTCAGGTGTATTTACTGAAAAAAAACGTCAACTCTGCTCGTTACCTTCAGCGCAAAGGTTAAAATTGTTTACTGTTTAGTAAATTAAAAGGGGGTGGTGTACACGCTGATTTTGGGAGAATTTAAAAATTCGCTTAATGTCATTTGGGACACGAATACGTCGGCATGAAAACATGCTTGAACTTACCTTTTTAACTTCATTTGACCAGAGCCTTGTTAAATAATATATTAATAGTAAATGCAGTCAGATAATGGTGCAATTTAAATCGCCCAATCAAATCAAAATCAAACGTTTTTTTTTCATGTACACCAAAAGTACTTACTCCGTGCTTCGGAATGCACTTTAAGCCGTTGGTCCCGGCTACCATTTAGTGTGGTAGTCGTTAGGCCGATAAGTTCCAACAGCAGGTGGCCACAAACCTGTCTCTACCTATCCGCACTGGGTCCGCGTGGTGGAGTATGACCTAATCTCTCTCACATCGATTTGTGAGAGAAGGCCTTTGTCCAGCAGTGGGCAGTATAGGCCGATATTATAAAAGTACTAATGAATAGTCATGAAAAAGCTAGTGATTACTTAAGACTCTACCATCCGTTCGGAATGTCATTCCTGTGGAGAAGAAGGGCGAGAAACTCCACGGTTACTCTTTTAAAAATGAATTTTATAATACTTTTTTTTGTACACTGTGTTCTTGAGATATGAATAAAGCAATGCAAAACGAGCTAGATATAGCATTTACAAAATTGAGACTTATTAAATGTATATTAAACTAAGTAATTGTAATAACAATAATAATAGAAAAAAAATAACTTAAAATTTGTTATAAGTGCGTGCTGCATGCAAGTAATCTGTCGAAGGATAAAGAACGGACCAGTCCCCACCGGCAGCACCCGTTCACGAGTATGACTTGAAAAGTGGCCATCACTCTCTTCGACCATATTGGAGGCAAGAGAGTGATTTGCTCCACAGAACCACCACGAGCATACATTCACTGTTATGTACTACATACTCGAGAAAACGATTAACAAATATCCTCCCAATATTCGAAGCGCCACAAAAAGAAAACGTTAATTACACATTGAAAATGGGATATTTCCACATAAAAAGAGCTATTAAACCTCATCGAATAGCTGGCGGTGTTAATTCGACGCAAATTTATTGTGGGCCAATTGTGAATATATTAGGGAGGCCGGAGGAGAAAAGTGCCACTGATTTATGTGCTGCGGTCGCTTTGAATCGCGTAAGCCGGGAGCTGGAGCGTAGAAAACACTGTTATTTTTCTTATTTTTAAAAAGTCGCCCTGGAAAATCGTGAAAATAAAAACACATTATATCTGTGTCGTGGGTACGGTTACAAACATAAATTTGTAATAATATACAACATATACAACATAAATAATTAATACACCATCACCATGTATACGTGGAGAAGGAATGAACCAAAAAGCATGATAGATCTGATCCTGGTTGATAAGCGTCTCCGAAGCAAACTACAAGATACGCGTGCGTATAGAGGCCCCACTCTGGAATCAGACCACTATCTCGTAGTTGCGCGGCTTAGTGGTCTGTTCAGGAAGTGGAGGCACTGGCGAGAGCGTATCCCCTTCGGAGACCTTGAAAGAATAAAGGTTGAAAAGTTGCAAGATGAGAGCGTGAGGAGAATGTATGAAGACAGAGTCCGGGACAAGCTTTTGACAGCAGGCTCTTCAGACTCAAATGTAGGTGAATGCTGGAATAGCCTGAAAGAGAGTTTGGTGGAATCCGCGAAAGAAGTATGTGGTTGCTCAAAGAAGCATATTACAGCAAAAGGTGATGCATGGTGGGATGCGGAGTTGCAAAGCTCCGTAGAAAGTAAGATGAAAGCGTGGCAGGACTATGTGTCTTCTTTGAACCTGAATGCCAGTATGACAGAGATGAGGAAAGAAATATACCGGCAATGCAAGAATGCCACTAAAACTTTAGTGAAAGAAAAGCGTGAAAGAGCCAGTATGATTGAGGAGGAGAGGCTGGCGAAGAACTTCGAGAACAACACCAAACTCTTTTGGAGCAAGGTGAGAAAGGCTCGAGGTGATTCGTCAGGCTCCAGAATGGAAAGGATAAAATCTAAAGATGGTGACATTCTTGCAGACACACAAGCTGTGCTAAACCGGTGGAGTGAATATTTTGGAGAAATGTATGGAGATGACCCGGATGCTGATGCCGCAGACGTGCCCAAAGGCGAGATTGCGGCACCAGACTCAACGGAGGACATCACTATGGAAGAAGGTGAATGGGCGATAGAAAGTATGAAAAACGGTAAAGCTGCGGGAGTAGACATGATATCTGCCGAGATGATCAAATATGGTGGAACTTGCGTTCGGGACGCTTTCCGAGCCCTTGCAAACCTTTGCTGGAGGACCGGTAGAGTCCTTACAGATTGGCGCCGCGCAGTCATAGTACCCTTGTATAAAGGCAAGGGTTCACAATATGACTGCGCCAAATACAGAGCCATCAGTTTGATCAGCTTGGCAGCCAAGGTGTACGGTAAAATTATTGAACGGAGAATGCGCGTGAAGTCCAATGGAATGTTGTGCGAGGCACAAGGGGGTTTCAGGTCTGGAAGAGGATGTTCGGATCAAGTTTTCTCACTCCGCAACATCGTAGAGAAGCATCTGGCAGTGGGGCGGAAGGTTTTCTGCGGTTTTGTAGATCTGGAACAGGCATTTGACAGAGTTGTGCGAAAGAGACTTTGGGACATTTTGCCAGAGTATGGTATAGATAGCACTCTGTTGCGAGCCGTCCAGTCCACTTATGTGGACTGCAAGGCATGCGTACGGGTGGGTGGTAACAGGTCACCCTGGTTTGACGTTAAAATCGGCGTCAAGCAGGGTTGCGTGTTGTCCGCTAGACTGTTTATAATATATCTGGACAAAAGTCTTCAAAGACTGAAAGCGATGAATGAAGGTGTACAAATGGGTGACTTAGTGGTAAACCATCTACTTTATGCAGATGACGCGGTTTTAATAGCGCCAACAGCCACTGATCTGCAAACACTAGTCACAGTTATGAAAGACGACTGCATGATCAATGGCTTACACTTGAATGTGAAGAAAACCAAGATTATGGTTTTTGAAGGGGAAGAAACCAGAACGAATGTAAGGATTGTAGTTGGTAACGATGTGCTGGAGCAAGTGAATGAGTTTGTATATCTTGGATGCGCCTTCAGTAAGGATGGGAAATACACCGCTGGCATAGAGAGAAGAGTGAGTGCAGGGAACAGAGTGAATGGTGCGATGGGAAAGCTACTCGGAAGCCGGCACTTAAATCATAAGGCGCAGCTGGCCACACATAACGGAGTTCTTGTCCCAACGCTGTTATATGGTAGCGAGAGCTGGGTATGTAAGAAGGAGAATGAAAGTAGGATAAATGCGGTAGAAATGCGAGCTCTGCGGAAGATGTGCGGAGTGAAGCTGACCGACCGCATTAGCAACAGCATAGTAAGACAGCGAGTAGGTATGAAAGATAGTATCGGTGTAAAGATGAGAAAGGGCATGCTCCATTGGTTCGGGCATATAGAAAGAATGCCAGAGGAAATAATGACAAAACAGATATACAATGTGAAAGTGGAAGGATGCAGGTACCGGGGAAGACATAGACTATCTTACTACGACCAAATAAACCGAGTCTTGTCTGATGGAAAAGTCAAGAGTCTCCGTAACCGGCGAGCGTGTATGAGACGAACTATGAGAGTCGAGGAAGCCAGAGAGGTATGTAAGGAAAGAACCTGTTGGAACTCTGTACTCTCTGCCTACCCCGCAAGGGATCTGGCGTGAGGTTATAGATAGATAGATAGACACCTATATTCCCTAAGCGGGGTTGATTAATTATTAATCTGATTACATTTTGCCTATCTCTGGTTATGACTTACGGGGCCGAAACGGGGACGTTCACGGTTGGACTGGTCCATAAAGTCACTCAGAGAGCTATCGGAAAGAGTTCGAAGTCTCTTTGAAGGACAGAATGATATTTTTAGTTTCGTTAGTCTATCTATCTATATGATCTCACCATATCCTTGCGAGATAGAAAGAGAGTACATAGTTCCAACAGGTTCATTCCAATTTTATTATTAATGCTTAATTTTTATAAAATTTCGACACAAATGTATTTTGTAGTATTAAAAAAAATACATATCCTACACACACTATTTTTTTATTCCTGCATCATGGGTGCGCTTCAAAGATTATAATAATAATGGTGTGCTTACAAACATTTTATTCACATGCACAAACATCCAGACAGAGCCAAATATGTGCGGGTCACATAAAAATTTGTCCCTTGCGGGCATTGAACTCACGACTACTCAATCAAGTGGGCGGAGAAACTCAAGCTATTAACCATAGACCAAGCCGTCCGTTAAATATGAAACGTATCTTATCCGTGCCCGGCTCCCGTTCTACCAAGCCGGTCGATTCCGGAGCCGGTTACGACTGGTTTTATCCGGCTTGTCGCTTCTTTGGTTCAAAATGGCGGCATAATTTAGTCTTCTTTGCGGCGGCGACCGCCACAATTCGATTTAACTATATTTACACTACTTTATTCTGGCTTTTGGTATTGTGGTTCGGTTAAAACCAAAATTGGTCTGCTTATATTTTAGATATTTTAAGGCAAAAGGGTAAGCTTGTGTGTGTGTGAATGATCTACGCTGTTGGCCGCGGGACCTTTACAGCTTCACCGGACAAGAGGGCGAGCGTGTAACCACTACGCTCGAGCCAGAAGGGCAAGGGGGCAACTAGCTCAAGGGCGCCTCAAGGAGGAATGGCCTCGGTTTGGGCAGTCGGTATGGGGGAGGGCGTATACTAGGTGTTTCACCGAGGTGCTCTGCACCGGCCGGCGGGCAAGGGATTCTTCGACCTCGCCGGCGAGGTTGGTGTCTGATCCTTTGTGCGGTATCTGTATCCGAAAGAAGGGAAGTAAGGCCTTCGGGAAGGTTGGTGAGAACATGCCGCGGACGGCGGTGGCGGTTGATAAGATGGAAATTGGGTTCGCAGTCGGCGGCGGCTACGATTAGCGGATTACTATGATTGGACGCGTTCGCAAAATATCGGTTTGTCGCCTTTGTAATAAAGGCGCGAATAGGTTCGAGACCGAGATCAGAATGGAAGACCGAGATCTGAATGTAACACCGAGATCGGAATGGAACGAAAAGGTAAGCATAGAGTTGTCTGTCTTTTAATAAAATACTACGTGGCGTAAAAGAACTAATTGGCGAGTGCGTATGAGACGAACTATGAGAGTAGAGGAAGCGAGAGAATTCTGTTAAGAAATACCCTGAAGCATCGACGTGATGATAAGAAACAATAGGTTTTATCAGTAGTATTTGATTTTTAGACCTAGACTATCTTACCATGACCAAATAGACCGTATCTTATCTAAAGAACAAGTCAAGGGTCTCCGTAACCGGGGAGCGTGTATGAGACGAACTATGAGAGTGGAGGAAGCCAGAGAGGTATGTAAGGAAAGAACCTGTTGGAACTCTGTACTCTCTGCCTACCCTGCAAGAGATATGGCGTGATGATAAAGATAGATAGATATTTGACTTTTAACAAAACTTTACTAATGCACTTTTGCCCTTAAGACGCAGCAATATTTTGTTGCGTTAAATTTAATATTTTACGTTTTTTAAACAATGTCAATATTTAAAAAAGATCTTTACTTTAGTAACTGACGTGAGTGCTCTATGTACTGCTCTACTTAAGTCTTTGCTGATAAAAAAATGGGAGCGTGATATATTACTTACTTATTTTAATAATTATTTTAAATAAAAAACATAAATACCGTTACGCCTATATTCCCCAAGCGGGGGTGGCAGAGTTGTACTGAGTACACCCACGTTTTGCCGACGATGTTAGGTCCTATGTAATAGGAGGTGAGCCTATTGCCATATACTGGGCACAATTCCAGACTCCGGGCTTATATTGGGAAGTTTTTCGCTAGAAAAACTTCATTTGTCCGACCTAGGATTTGAGACCAGGACCTCGTGTTCACCAAGCGATGCGCTTTGCCATTAGACCAACGAAGCATCATTATTTTGTCATTAAAATTACATTTTTAACAAAACTTTACATAATCAATTTTGCTCCAAGCCACAGCAACATTTTGTTGAGTTTTTTATCTATCTATATAATCATACTAGATCCCTTCCGTGGTAGGCAGAGAATATAGTTCCAGGAGGTTCTTTTCTTACCGACCTCTCTGGCTTCCTCCACTCTTATATTTCGTCTCATACCCGCTCGCCGGTTATGAAGCCTCTTGCCTTGCCTTTAGATAAGACACGGTCTATTTAGTCATGGTACGATAGCCTAGGTCTTCTCCGGTACCTACATCCTTCCACTTTCTCATTGTATATTTGTTTGGTAATTTTGCGTTTTTTAAATTCAACATTTTACCTTTTCTTAACATTCCAAACATTTTAAAAACATCTTCTTAGTACCGGAGTTCTTATGGCTCACTCAAAACATTTTAAAAGAAATATCTCACCAACCCTTGGTGTATATTTCACTTCAAAAAGACTTTTTTTCTTTTAAAAGTATTCTCGCAAGGTTAAAAGGTCACGTCTGGGTGTTTTACTCGAGTTTTTTTTTGTTTGATATTCTGAAGATTTTTTTTTATGTTAAGGTAAATACACATTAGCAGTGATAACTTGATTTTTTTTTGTTCTCAGTTAATGAGGCCCTCGTAGCTGTGCCAACGTGATGTTCTTAATGATCATCAAAATTGAGAATCGTATGGCTGAGTCAGTCGGAGATGGGTGACCGTTTGTAGCATTCTCATATTTAGGCGTCTCCGTGCTTCAAGAGGCGCGTTAATTCGTTGGTCTAGGTTACTACTAAATGTAGTACTCGTGAAGTCAAGTTGAGAGCCTTATAGGCAGCTTGATAAGTTCTAACAGCGAGTGGCTAAAAACCCGCCTCCGCAGGACGGCTTGGTCCATTGGTTGCTTAAGCTACTCCACCCACTGTACCGAGAAGTCACAGGGTTGATCTTCACATGAGAGAAAAATTTCTGTGACCCACAAATATTCGGTATGAGTGTATGTGAATTACATATTTCATCATCATCATCATCTCAGCCTATACTTGTCCACTGCTGAACATAGGCCTCCCCAATCGCTTTCCAGCGTAACCGGTCCGATGCCACCTGCATCCAACGACTTCCTGCGATTTTCACAAGATCGTCGGCCCATCTGGCAGGCGGTCGTCCCACGCTGCGCTTGCTAATACGTGGTCTCCACTCTAGAATCTTTCTTACCCAACGCCCGTCCGATCTTCGCACTATGTGGCCCGCCCATTGCCACTTCAGCTTGCTAATCTTAAGGGCTATGTCGGTGACCTTGGTTCTTCTAATTACATATTTGTAACTTAGGAATTATTCTTAGTGTCGGACTAAGATTTTTTATAAAAATGAATTGAAAACCATCACAGTCATTTATTCCCCAAGAGGCAGAGGTACCGTGTACACCCAATTTATGCAGACTAAGTTTATGATTCACGAAAAAAAAGTTAATAAAAGCTCTTATGTGTATTTACCCTTAAGTGGCTAACATTGTGAATGTTTGAGAGATCTTGGTTTCTTGATTATGTCTTTAATGTTTTATGAATGAGCGTTGTCAGTTTTTTTTATTTAACGGAGGTATCATTGAGACTATTATTCCTGAAAAATTATCAGATTTGGAACACTTTATTCTAAACGTATAATTTAACATATCAAATATTTTTTTACAAGGTCTTAGGTTTGTAAGCCCCCTCAAATTAAGTACTTCTAACCGACGTTACGCGACGGAAGCGCTCGGCTTGGGTTCGGTCGTGACGTCTGACGTCGTGCCGAGCGGGGCTGCGCTGTGTGGCGACTTCCGTACATTTCAGTACATTACTCCCCAAGCCGCGCTACCGTCGCGCTCCCGTCCCACTGCGTCGGATATGTGGCGAAATGTGGTTAAAGCATTATACTGACGACTGTATTTATTTTACATCATGTTTATACGCTGAGTTTTATTAGAAAAGTGACGACGACGTCCTATTACAGTAATTAAAAAAGAGTCATCAGGTCGATAGGACGACGACATTTTGATCGTTCAATAAACTTAAAAAAAAAGGTTTTAGGTATTGGGAGCTATTTCATTTTCAGAACAAAAAATTTTTGGGCCTGATTTTTGAGTACTAACTTTACTCGTGGTCCGATGAATCGAACCATGAATATTCGTATTTCCTCGTAGTCCGATAAATCAGACTATGAGAATTCGTCATCAGATAAATCGGACCAATCGAAAAAAAATCGTTGGTCTAATGGCAAAGCGTATCGCTATGTGATCACGAGGTCAAATCCTAGGGTTCAAATCCTAGGTCGGATAAATGTAGTTTTTGTAACGAAAACTTCCCAGTATGAGCCGGAGTCTGGAATTGTGTCCGGTATATGGCGATAGGCTCGCCCCCTATTATATGGGATCTAACATAGTCGGCGAAAAGTGGGTGTACTCAGTACACCTCTGCCACCTTCCTTGGGAAATATAGGCGTGACGTTGTTTTATTAAGAAAAAAAAAAACGTGGTCCCATCGGTCTAAGGACCACTAAGTCACAGGGTATAAAACTAATCAATCAGTTACCCAAACAGTGATAGGCCCGTAAAGGAAGCGCGCTGCGTCCTGCGCGCCCTCACAAAAGAGAGCAAAGGCTGAAGACGAGGTCTATGTGAAATAGACCAGACCCGCCTGCGCCTGCGGCAGGGCACACGGGCAAGAGACGAAAGCCGGGGGAGTTAAGTGGGTGCGAGCCCCACATAACTGCACACACCACCAAAGCCCACGATGTAGCAGTATGCGCTAGGCTAATCCCCCCGTAAAAAAGGGTATACAACTAATGATTGAAAAAAATTAACAATTGTTAATTTTACTTTTTTTTCAATCTGATCTAACTGCTAACCTACCGCTAGATCGGCGAGACCCAAGGAGCTTTTTATTATATAATTTTGTACAATATTTAGGTTACTGTTCCGGCTTGGACGCCTGGCGATGTTGTAGCACACGCGTGGCTAGCCCAACGTTGCTCCCATCATCGCTTCAGGCACAACAGGCATTCATTCAAGACATTCACTCGGGCATTCACTCAGCCGTACATTCATCTATTCACAGTTCTAATTTAACATTCCTCTTCCAACCGTCACCCCACGTTCAAAAGTGGCTTCATAAAAATCTAAATTGTAAAATTAACGACACAAATTACATTTTAAATTCAAAACTGAGTTTCATTAGCTCCAGTATGTTATAAGACAGGTTCAAATGGCTGAAATCAAGAGTATCCGAGGATCGACGGACGATTTGGCGCAGTGGTTAAAAGCTTAAGCCGCTCTGCCCACTGCGTCTAATAGTCGCGGGTTGGAGTCCCGCACGGGACAAATCGACCGGAACAAATAATTGTGTGATCCACAATTATTTGTTCCGGTCTGGGTATTTGTGTATGTGAATTTTCATGGTTCTAAAGGCAAGTTTTAAAAAAAAAATATCATACTCAGTGGTGTGCAGTTGGAGAGGCCTATGGCTAGCTGTGGATAGTAATAATCTGGTGATGATGTCTCAAATAGTGAGTTCACGATCTATTTTGTAAAATATGCTAAGGCTAAATTTGGTAAAAAAAGCGGTCAGGGTTTTCGGCAGTCGTCGTTCGGCGACGGTAACCAAGTATTTTAATGACTTTCATATGATGCAACATTTGACGTCAAGGAAACTTTAAACTTTTCGAAAGTGCTACCTTTTTTACACTACCTCTTTGGTTGTTGGCACATAATGCACGTGGCGATCACAGTTCGGCTGTCCTGGGTACCAAATTCAGATTTTAAATATGAGCTTCAAATTTAGACGTCAGGCCAACCGGACGTGTAAATTTTCTAATGTAAAAGTTCTAGTATCAGTCCGGAATATGCGATTGTGATTTTGTGTTGACGCTCAAATATGAAGATGTCGCAAACGGTCACCCACCTCAGGCTGACCGAGTCAAACGCTGCTTAACCTTGATGATCGCTAAGAACATCGCGGTTGCACAGCGCTACGAGCGTTTTAATAACTAAAATAGTGTAATCAAAATCAAACATATTTCTTATTCACGTTTGCGATCCCTTTGAAGTAAAACTATAGTTAATTCGTTAAATAAAGTTTTAAACTAAAACACAACTGGTTTCTATAACGCTGAAGTCAAATAACATTGGTCTCAACTTTTAAGGCACAATGAATAATATAGTATGAATTTTAAATTGGATAAGATATGCAAAATTTTTGATTTAAACTATGACATTTGGGGGTCTGACTCACACAAAACTTTATATTATAATAAAATAACTTTATTTTAAAAAGGCCTTTTTAAAATCAAGATTTCATAGCCAATACAACGTAGATTTTATTGATCGTTTGGTTGAGAAATTCCTATGTCTTCCTTTCGGCTCCATCATCAGACCTCGGACACCATCCGGGTCCGAAATACTCGTCAAGACAAATCCAACGAGCCCAAACACGGTGAGGTTATGTTGAGTAGATGGGTGTTCCATTAGCCTTTCGGCTTCATCATCTATCTATCTATCTATCTATAACCTCACGCCAGATCCCTTGCGGGGTAGGCAGAGAGTACAGAGTTCCAACAGGTTCTTTCCTTACATACCTCTCTGGCATCCTCCACTCTCATGGTTCGTCTCATACACACTCGCCGGTTACGGAGACTCTTGACTTGCCCTTCAGCTAAGACACGGTGTATTTGGTCATGGTAAGATAGTCTAGGTCTTCCCCGGCACCTACATCCTTCCACTTTCGCATTGTATATCTGTTTTGTCATTCTTTCTTCGGGCATCCTTTCTATATGCCTGAACCAACGGAGCATACCCTTTCTCATCTTTACACCGATACTATCTTTCATACCTACTCGCTTTCTTACTACGCTGTTGCGAATACGGTCGGTCAGCGTGACTTCGCACATCTTCCGCAGAGATCGCATTTCGACCGCATTTATCCTGCTTTCGTTCTCCATCTTACATACCCAACTCTCACTGCCATATAACAGCGTTGGGACAAGCACTCCGTTATGCATGGCCAGCTGCGCCTTTTGGCTTAAGTGCCGGCTCCCAAGTAGCCTTCCCATCGCACCATTCACTCTATTACCTGCATTCACTCTTCTCTCTATATCAGCGGTAGTTGTATAGTACTAGTCAATACCAATCTAACAAGTCTAAACACGAGGGGGTTACGTTGTATAGTTCATATATGTGTATGGACACCTTCCGACTTGCACTGTTTGTATGTCTGTCTGTCTTTCCGGTTCAAATTTTGTGATTTATTTTTCAAGCACTTGCGGGTATCCGACTGAGTTAAAATTTGGCATACAAATGCAAGTTTGTGACAATACAATAATATGATATCATGGAGTCCAGGGTCTGATGATGAAGCCAAAAGAGGCTATATGAACTCCTCAACTAAGCAAGATATCTAAGTTGTGTTTACTCAATAAAGGCTTGTTTTTAAAAAGATATTTTTAACGAGCCTAAGTCCAGTAAAACCAGTTCATGGAGGAATGAATGTGTAGGCAACATCGCACATTTTGACATTGCAGCTCGAGACTAGCAATTATAAAAATTATAAAGTCTTATGGTTTATCTCGCGATTATCCCGGACTGATCTTGTTTCTGGGATCAAAATATTTATTATTTTAAGTTGAGGTTTTACTAAAAAAACGTATTGATGTTTATTACAAATTATAATATAATTATATGTTATTACCAAACCAAATTTCCATGAAATCCGTACGGTAGTTTTTGCGTGATTGAAACGCAAAAAGACAGACAGATAATAATTCGAAAAAAAATGTGTCGGCATCTATCAATCAGGTACCACCAACTAAAATTTTCAAAAACTATTCATTGAACGGATCGGCTCGGGTACAGTTTTATTAAATGTACAGATTATCGTTTTATTATATGTATTGATTATATGTATGTTTCTACAGCAAAACAAAGAACTATTTATACTTACCTACCTGTCACCTAGGTAGGTATAAAACCTATGTTTGCAAATAAAAATCTGATTTTAACCTGGGGGTGCTCTGCAGACCTTAATACCATATTCATACTGCAGAAAAGGGCCATTAGAGCCATCTACAATCTTGATGCTAAAGAATCTCTCAAAGATAAGTTTAGGGAAATAAACATTCTAACCGTTATTTCCCAATTCATATATGAACATTTGTTGTATACGAGAAACAATAATGACAAATTTGAAAAATTGAGTTACATCCACACTGTAAATAAACTCCGAGTAAAAATAATCATACTGTACATGTCACGCGTCTCCATAGAATTAGCAATTCGTTCATGGGCCAGTGTATAATGGGGCAATGTATGGCCGCTTTTATAACAAACTTCGCCACGATATTTCAGATTTACCAATTAATAAATTTAAAACCATTATTAGGGCTAAATTATGTAAGAAAGCTCATTACAAAATCTCGGATTAGATAGAAGATAAGACCGCGTGGGATTGAAGTGTCATGTTATTAATAGTGATGCTATGTATTTTTCTCTTGTAATTATGGCAATGTTAAAGCGTAGCGTGTTGTGCCTGACGAGCTTGGGGTATTTCTGCTTTGTAAACCCAATCTGGCTACCGTCTTTGGGGTTGTGGTTTCATCATGCTCACTATAATATCTGCTTGCGGTGGCTGTCTGGCGTGGGTGGGTCACTCCCTCCTCTCCAATATGGTCGAGAGTAGTGATGGCTGTCCCAGCTGTCATACTCGTTAACTGGTGCTGCTTGTGGGAACTGGTCTATCTGGAATCCTTTAGACCCTCTTTACAGATAACATCATTAGATTCATATATCGATCGTAAGGCATCACACTGGACCTAGATCGTAAACTATTTAATTGTAGCTTAACTATTGTATCTATACCATATTATTACAAAGAAGAGAAAAGAGAAAGAGAAGAAAATAAAAAAGACATGCCCGCCGAGTTTCTTTGCCGGATCTTCTCAGTGGAGGCCGCATTAGGATTCGGTGGTAGAATAATAGTTAAATAAGAATAAAAAAAATATGAAAATTGACTAACGAGGTGGTTAGTAAGAGGCAATTATCAAAAGTATAGATAATAACATCAAAAGAATATCTAAATAAATTTGTTTTAGCACGTGTGAGTCTCGGTCTAAAAATTGCAGTCTAACTGGCAACGCCGGCTCGCGAAGTCCGACCGAACTTTCGGACTGTGAATCTTATAATTTTACTTGGAAATTCGTTGAAATGTATCTTAGTAGTTCCCGAGATATCTTGTAAAATATCTTTGTGAGAATTTAATGTTTAAAATGTATTCATATTTGAGTAGTTTTTGCTTTTTGCCATACCTATTACTGGAATCAAACATGAGGCTCAAAAATAGGCCCTGTTAAGAATTTTTCGTATCCGTGGTGCTTACGATTGGATTTATTCTAGTTGTAGTCTCCTTTTCTTTGGCTTATAACACCTTTTTGTGTGTGTGAATGATATATGCTGTTAGCCGCAGTGCCTTTACAGCTCCACCAGACAAGAGGGCGAGCATGCAACCACTACGCCCGTGTCAGAAGGGCAATGGGGCAACTAGCTAAAGGACGCCTCAAGGAGGAACGGCCTCAGCTTGGGCAGTCGCTATGAGGGAGGACGTATACTATTCCCTTTATTCCCCAAGCGGGGGTGACAGAGGTGTACTGTGAAGGTACACCATTTTTCGGCTGATCTGCCAATTTTTATCTTCTGTCTCCCGTTTTCCAAAGGAAGGAAGGGGATTTTTTGTACCCCTCCTGTTTTCTTTTTTTCTAATTAAATTTGAGGCTGGTTCGAATACAATTTAAGGGCTCACCTGGATACCCCGAGGTTCAAACCTTGGTATCATCTATGGATACCATTATGTATCCTGGCTTACACGGGTTACAATGGCCTACCATACCAATATTTGGCGGAGTTAATCCTAAAAAATATATTAATCTTTAAGTAAAGGTGGAGGTTTACTGTGTACACTCATATTTCGCCACCAACATACAGTCTCAATATCAAACGCGGCGAATCTATCTATTAAACCAGTTGCAATACCAAACTTTTCAATAGAAATATACCAACAAAATATATTTTAAAAACAAAACTGATAAAACTCGGCAATGATCAATTAAAAAATATCAAGCCTAGTGGAAAACAGCGACATCAATCAAAACGTGAAGAATCAATCTTCGGAACAACAAAAAAAGTCCAATTTTCATTGTTTGTTTTATTTCGTCATCCATTTGTAATGACGGCGACAGAATTGTAATACAAATTATTGAAATAAATAATCTGTATCACGCCACATCCCTTGCGGCGTAGGAATTAGCCTTTTGTCATTAATGAATTGCCTCGTTGGTGTAGTGGCAAAGCGTATTGCTTTGTGATCACGAGGTCCTGGATCGGGCGAATGTAGTTTTTCTAATGAAAGCTTCGCAGTATGAGCCCGGAGTCTGGAATTGTGCTCGGTATATAGCAATAAGATCGCCCCCTATTAAATGGGACCTAACATCGTCGGCGAAACGTGGGTGTACTCAGTACACCTCTGCCACCCCAGCTTGGGGAATATAGGCGTGACGGTGTATATTCAAAGTATTACAGTCGTTTACAATACTTTTTAAGTTCATTCGAACGGTCAGAGAGCTAAGACGATATTAAAGGTACTTTGTCTGGTGATGGCTATTCATAGGCATCGCTAAACAAACATGTTTACGACGGCGTCGCCCATGCAGAGTGCGCCGCAAATGTAAATTATAATTGATATTTGCTAACTAATGAAAACCAGAGACTAAACATGTAATCTGATATCTGTTTAGATGATATTTTATAAATACGCAGTTAAGGCAAGTTAAGCCAAATCATCAAAATAGTTCTTAGAATTGATTTTTATGAGAGTAAATACATACTACACATACAGCAATATATACACATAACACACACTACACATATAACAATATATAATAATAATAATCATAATCATCAAACCTCATTTACATAGCCCTTGGTTTCTTTCCATAATTTACAATAGTCCTTGCACCTGCCGGGGTCAGTTCGCTGGTTATGTTTCTTCATTTTCAGCAAGTGATCTCAGCAGGTGGCTTACATAACATTAACTTCTCGCAAAGGGCATCTACGTGTTGGACCCATGTCCCCATGCAAGCCTTTCAAAGGTCCGGGTAAAGCCCGTGAATCTCAGCGAGATCATAATCATATCTTTATTTGCGAAATATGGGTACATATTACATAAGATTTTCAGTGTTTGAGGTGTTTCACCATATCCAGCTTCATGTCATGCAAATATTTAGTATTTAAAATTGATAAGCATATGACATATTTTAAATATAATATTCACATATTATTTCTATTACATAGTTATTAACATATTATTTATTATTATTATTTTTAAACAGACATGTGTAATTACAGTTTTAATTATTGTTAATATACGAATACGATTAATCATAAATAATATTGTATGATAAATTGGTAATAACAGTGACGTCATACTATACATATAGTCAATACTAATTATACAGCTCGTCTATAACTTATCATGTGAGTAGTCATATGACAGACGACTGCATGAACAATGGCTTACATTTGAATGTGAAGAAAACCAAAATTATGGTTTTTGAACGGGAAGAAACCAGAACGAATGCAAGGATTGTGGTTGGTAACGATGTGCTGGAGCAAGTGAATGAGTTTGTATATCTTGGATGCGCCTTCAGTAAGGATGGGAAATACACCGCTGATATAGAGAGAAGAGTGAATGCAGGTAATTAACAGCCGGCACTTAAGCCAAAAGGCGCAGCTGGCCATGCATAACGGAGTGCTTGTCCCAACGCTGTTATATGGCACTGAGAGTTGGGTATGTGCGAAGGAGAACGAAAGCAGGATAAATGCGGTCGAAATGCGATCTCTGCGGAAGATGTGCGGAGTCACGCTGACCGACCGTATTCGCAACAGCGTAGTAAGAAAGCGAGTAGGTATGAAAGATAGTATCGGTGTAAAGATGAGAAAGGGTATGCTCCGTTGGTTCGGGAACATATAAAGAATGCCAGAAGAAAGAATGACAAAACAGATATACAATGCGAAAGTGGAAGGATGTAGGTGCCGGGGAAGACCTAGACTATCTTACCATGACCAAATAGACCGTGTCTTAGCTGAAGGGCAAGTCAAGAGTCTCCGTAACCGGCGAGCCTGTATGAGACGAACTATGAGAGTGGAGGAAGCCAGAGAGGTATGTAAGGAAAGAACCTATTGGAACTCTGTACTCTCTGCCTACCCCGCGAGGGAGCTGGCGTAATGAGATAGATAGATAGATGTGAGTAGTCTGCCACCAAATAGTAAGGTCGTTTCAGCTAATATTTTTTTAATTGTATGTTTAAAATCATGGTTATTATTTAAATATAATACTTACTTCGGTAGGTTATTATAAATACGAGGGGCCATGCAAAAAATACTTTTATTTAAAAAAGCAGTTTGATTTGGTGGGAAACAAATTTTATTATTATGACGTTTGCTATTAAGTTTCTTATATTTATATCTATCTATTTATAACCTCACGCCAGATCCCTTGCGGGGTAGGCAGAGAGTAGAGAGTTCCAACAGGTTCTTTCCTTACATACCTCTCTGGCTTCCTCGACTCTCATAGTTCGTCTCATACACGCTCGCCGGTTACGGAGACTCTTGACTTTTCCTTCAGATAAGACTCGGTTTATTTCTTATAATTATTGATGTTATTACTAAAGAATAATATTTTTAATGATATATAAGCAGGGTAGTGTCAGAATGCGTAACTGCTAAAAGAGAGGCTTTCAGCTCTCAGTCGATTTCATACGGCACATCACCCTCACGCACCTGTTTTGAGCCGCGAAAGCTGCAAGATGCAGCTTTCGATTGGTTGCGTTGCCATAATACAATAAATACTTTGTTTTTTATCGCATCATCTTCTAATGTACTTGCAGTAAACAGTACTGGTTGGGTATACATAACTACCTATACAAGGCGAACATAATAAACGCAAGACCTGAAATTAATTTGTTCTAAATCGGTAAATTTGCTTAAAATGCTTTTACTCCTTCAGTGCGCTATAAAAAACTAAATTGATTCTTGATTCATAGCAATAAGGAGATTACGAATGCATTCTTAAACCGTATTTCTCAAAATGCACACATACACATACAAGTTTCATTGTTAAAAGTGCTTAAAAAAGGGGTAAAAACCTTTAATTTTGGAAGTCTGGTTTTCGTTTTGAATTTATAAAGCAATTCTCTAATCAGGGTGTCTGAGGTCTTGCGTTTATTATGTTACACCTTGTATTGGATCGATGTTTATCGCTATTAAAACAAATCGAGAATTGTAATTGTAACACTTCCGTACGCGACACTACAGGCATTATTCAATTTTCCATAGCACTGTACCGAAACAATTACGTTATATTCAGTACGATTCTCGTTAATTTGTTTATAGCGCTTTCGTTCATATATGTACTTACATTTTTAGGGTTCAATAATCCGAAACAAAATGATCTTTTTTTAAATTAATCCCTTGACCAGATTAGTGGTTTAGAGAGTATGGCCATTCCACTAACTGGAACAAAGAGTGGCGGTTTCTACTATTTAATTTCACTCTATTGAGACGATAATCGGTACGATTCCCAGAATCCCCACAAGATAGTCCAATGACCTGGTGAAGGTCGCAGGTTAAAGCTGGACAGCACAAGGCCGGTCGTTGTGGCGATCTTGGGGGGAGGCCTTTGTCCTGTCATGGAAGCGTTTCGGCTTCTTATAATAATGAGGACACAACAAGATAGTGAAATTATATAGGTTACCCACGCGTTTTCTGTATTCCTACTTCCTACAAATAATATAAATGTATAAGTTAAGATGTTTGTTACTCAATCACACAAAAACGGCTAAATGGATTAGGATGAAATTTAGCACACAGATAGTCTATTACTTGGATTAACACATAAGATACTTTATATCCCTGAAAATTTTTAGATTCCTGTCTACACACAACGCGGGCGAAGTCGCGGGCTAAAACTATATCTTTATAAATAATAGGCTACAAGCCACATTACTGTAAAATTTGATCAAAATTCGTTTAGTAGTTTTCGCGTAAAAGCCTAACAAATAACCATACATCAATCCATTTGCACAAACTATCGCTTTTATCATATTAGTAATGATATTAGTACTGAACGAAGGTCCAAAGAACCTCCGTGTGTACCAAGGAGTAAACTCCACTGTTCCACTGTGGCAAGGTTGACGCCACACCGAAACTGACCGGTAGTAGAATTAATCGGTTAAAAATCTCGAAACCGCGGGCTAACTTTCTTCATGAATTATTTACTTTCGGTGCAGCGCCATCTATCGGGGTATGTCGTAAACAATCTAATTATTGAACATTATTGTTTACGGTGAAATTACGATATTTGTTCCAAAAAGTGCAATCTGCTACATGAATGACTACAGATGGTTTATTTCAGCTCGTTCCTTGTCACACTGATACCAAACACAGTGAAATGCGGGTGTACTTTATACGCCTAAGTATGCTTCTTGAAAAGAAAGAAGTATTGTTCTGCAAAGTAAAAAGAAAATCCAGGTTATACGCCAACATTCATCCTAATTCTAATCTTACAATGTTCTTGGTTCGTACAAAGTCAGATTTAAAAATTCATTACCATTGAGATAAAACTGTGGAGATTTAGGGTTCCGCTATTGCTTTTGGAATTTCTTAATTTTTAATATATCAGGATAATTTTCTTTAAGTGGAAGTGGCAGAGATATACTGTGTATACAACGACAGTTTGATGCAGTGGTTAGAGCGTAGGTTGCTCCACTCACTGCGTAGAGAAGTTGCAGGTTCAATCCCTGCTCGGCATCAATCTTTGTATAAGCCAAAAATGTTTGTTTTGGTCTAGGAATTCATGTATGTAAATCGCATGTTTGTTAACGCATTAACGACACAAGAAATTAAATCTTAGAGAGGGTCAGTTTGAAAAAAAAAAGATGGTGGCAACATTAACATATTGCCTGGATGGAACACATGAAATGAACACAACACCAGTTCCCAGACAGCCAATAAGCATTTTTTTTATAAAAATAACACCTATACGATTTTATCAGACCTAGGATTCGAATTCACCTGCCACTTGGCCGAATTTTCTTAAGGGATATTCAGAAATGACATCGTCGACGGTATATGATTTGTTCCCCATTCTAAAACGTTCATATTAACAAATTCGAAGGCATCCAGAAGCGTTGTTTAAAAATAACTTAGTTACAGATGTGGCTTGGGTCGTAAACTTGCTTCCTACAAGGAACGCTTAAAATATTTTCACATAATCCCTTTTGGGGTACGACGAAATTATTGTTACCTCATGGTGCTCTACAAGATCATACATTATCTCATCGACTCTCCTGGCCTACTATCGCCTTTAAATTTCAACACTCTGTTTAGGTCCCTTAATCGTTATTACAATATCTTTAGTCTCCAAGTGTTTTCAAACAATACTTTCTATTATAACCCAATTGTCAGAATGTGTCGGCCGTACAATGAGATTCTTGTCTCCAACAGAGACATTGATATTTTCTACCTTAAGTTGTGTCAGTTCCGCAGGCAGCTACTTACCCACTTGTTTAAATTATAAAATGAGTATTTAAATACAATAATACATCATAATGGTTTTAGTTTTTAGGTATTAATATTATTTTAAGTAATTTTAAAGTAAAAATATTTTAAAAATTTTAGTCATATATGATAACTGCGCTCTCTAGTTTTTGTTCTATTAATTGCGCATTAAATTTATCAGGCATACATAGTTCTGGATTATGATCTAGATCGATACTTGTATTGTAGATCATAACATTTAGGACATAATATGATTGTAATCTGTTTTACATGCTAATAACTTAAAATAAAATATATGGATGTTTATAGTATACGACTGGCTCGTTGGTCTAGTGGAAAATATCTTTGGTCGGACAAATGAAGTTTTTGTAACGAATAAACTTCCCAGTATGAGTACGGAGTCTGGAATTGTGCCCGGTAGATGTCAATAGGCTAGCCCCCTATTACATGGGTCCTAACATCGTCGGCAAAACGTGGGTGTACTCAGTACGCCTCTGCTACCCCCGCTTGGGAATATAGGCGTGACGGTGTGTTAAAATTATAGTATACCTTCTGACACTATTCCAGGTATGCGAGTCTAATAGGTAATTTTGGCTATCTGGTTACTTAACGATATTCATGTATCGCGAGACAGTCGTTTCGATAACCAGCCATTTTGATACTCGATCAATTTCAGATATAGGTAGGTAGATATGTACTGGTCGCAGACATGATTGTTGTGAACTCTAAGCTTATAACGATTAGGTATGTAAGTATGCAGTCATTATGACACCGACCTCTGCTTAGGGAATATAGGCGTGACTAAGTTTATTTCCTTTTTTTATTAAATATTTTTATATACGGAACCTTACGTTATATAAATTTAACAAGCAAAGTACACCCAAGTTTCCACGATAAGGTGCGCGAGGTAATACTTGTTAATTAATGTTTTTGCCCGGCTCGTGGAGGGTAGGCAGCGATAATCACTGGGACGCGGTAAAATATAACTGTTATGTCTTTGTCTTTCTTGTTACCTTGTGTATTCTTGATATACATCTACTGCAGTGGGAAGAAATGATTTTAATTGAAAACACCTACTTAAAAACAAGGATTTTAAGCAAAACGCAACGAAGATATCTTGCTTAATTGTGGAGTTCCTATGGCTTTGCTTCAGCTCCATTATCAGACCTTGGGCATCATCTCTATTTAAAGTGCTCGTCAAGACATCGAACGCGCCCAAACACGGCGGGGATATATTGAGTAGTTGGGTGGTGCTTCCTTTTTGCTCTATCACCAGATCCTGAACACTATCTGGTTGTATAGTACTTATTTATACCAATCTAACTGGGGGGTTACGTTGTTTTTTTTATTTTTAAGGGAAACTTATAGCTAGCTTCAGAATAATTACATAGATGTATAAAATAAGTCCATTTAAAAGCTTTCACGGTTAATTATGCCTATACATATGATTATAGAATTAGTCGGAAAAAAAGCAGAGATATAAAATTTTAACATTTAAATAGATTAAAGAGATACACCACTGAGAGAACACCTCTCATAGTAGAAAGAAGTGTTCACATAGTGCATTTTTAAGTTTCTGTAAACTAGTTGAAAACATCTATGTCAACATCCCGTAGCACATCATTGAGCGTTTTGCTGGCTCTAATTAATTATGAGTTCTGTCTGTACTTACTTTTAAAGTATAGTTCACATGTTCCTATGGCTATCTTCCGGCTCCATCATCAGACCAGCTCTGTGGTACTATATTATTGTATTGTCATCGACTTTACATACCTATGCCAAATTTCAGCTCAATCGGTTATCTGCAAGTACTTAAAAAATGTATCACAAGATTTGAACCGGAAAGAGAGACAGGCAGACAAACAGATACGAACAGTGCAAGTTGTAAAAATAAAATCTCAACACATTTATTCCCCGAGTGAAAATGAAAGAGATCTAGGAGAATACTAAGTTGAACAAAATAGTAGGTGCGATATATAACATTGCATGTTTCGCACTCTACCTACGTATATTCAAAATGTGAAAGTTTGTATGTTTGGATGATTGTTACTCAATCACGCAGAAACGGCTGAACGGATTTGGATAAAATTTCGCCTAAATGTTATTTACGCCCTTTGAACCCCGAGGTATTTAGTTATAAGATATATAACCACGTTACAAAAACAGTTGTGTTTTTGAAAAAGTGTGGGTTTTCGAAAAATTCTCAATTACAGTCCAGAGTCTATATTTATGCTCAGTAAAATGGCATTAGGCTCTCCCCCTATTACATTGGGGCCTTACTCAGCGATATATAGGTCTATGCAATACTTCAATACCACCCCATTTAAGGAATGATGACAGTGTTTATTCTTTTTACAGGAAAATCATTGCTTCCTCCGGCATTTCCCGGAAAGACTGACATTTGGATAATCCACCCTTAAGCCGGGCGGAAATAAGTAAGCTTTTAAAATTATGTTACAGCCCGAGACTTGTGGAGGGATAAAAATAAGGGATGATAATTTGTGTTTTGAATGATTTATTGGGATTCTTTCTTGACGTTTTGTCCTCTGATCTAATAGGGGTAGGCAGAAGTGGTCTTAATACAACCATTTTTCGCTAAGGTTGATTCTAATGTTATTTGAGCTACCATTTGTCCCGAGTTGTTCTGGATTTGTCTTTGAATCGAAAATATCCCAGGGATTGTCAGTGTTGGTATTGTCCGGAATGCTACCGGGGGGCATCCGGTGTGCGTCTGAGTGTATCTGGGTGTTTCTGGGTGTGCGAACACCCCCGGATACACTCAGGTGGGCGTCCGGAGGGCGTCCGTGGCATGTCCGGGATACTTCCGGGGGTATCCAGGGGTTTCCGTAGGATCTCCGGGATATATCTGGATGTGTCCTTTGAATATACGTTGGTGATTTAGTTTTTTCGTTCAAATGACAATCATTTATAGGCCCGATAAACCCAGAGCTGCAATTCGGGTTTGGAACTTTTAACAATTGAGGTTACAAGCTTTTATATCAAAAACACAATAAAAATATCTTGCTTAGTTGAGTTCCCATGGCTTCTTTTTGACACAATCTGTGTCTAAAGTACTCGTCGAGATAAATCCAAGAAACCCAAACACGGCGGGGCTATATTAAGTAGTTAAGAAGTTCCATTGGCTACCTTTTGGCATCATTCTCAAACTCTGAATACTATCTGGTCGTATAGTACTAGTCAATACCAATCTAACGAGCCTAAATACGAGGGGGTTACGTTGTATAGTTAACATGTTCTCATGTTCACCTTCCGACTCCATCATCAGATGAGCTTCATGGCCGTATGCCTATGACGTAGGCATATGAATCGGATATCAACAAGTGCTTAAAAATGGATGGCAAGATTTGAACCGGAAAGGCATACAGACAGACATACGAATATTGCAAGTCAAATACAATAACGTAAAAAAGTTATATTCGGCTTTTGCTTATAAGGAGTCCGGAGTCTGAAATGCTTTCTGGCAGATAGGTTGCCGAGTGGCGACCTCGTACCGGAAGACGTGGAGTGGGCAGGCCCCCCACAAGGTGAAGTGATGACCTGGTGAAGGTCGCAGGTAGAGGCTGGATGCGTACAGCACAAAGCCGGTCGTTGTAGCGATCTTTGGGGAAGGCCTTTGACCTGCAGTGGACGTCATTCGGCTGATGATGATGATGATAGCAATAGGCTTCCGCCTATTACTTTGGGACCTAAAATTAATGTGAGCATTTTTTTGGCTTATTAACATACTAGCTTCAGCCCGCGACTTCGGCCGCGTTGAATTTAGACAGGAAACTAACATTTTTTGCGGGATAAAAAGTATCCTATGTGCTAATTCTTGTTTTATATTACTTGTAATAAACTGTGTGCCAAATTTACAATTTTTTATAGGGTTACAAACCTACAAACTTTCATATTAATAATATTAGTAGAAAGTAGGATTAGTCGGCCACCAGATCCAAAAAAAAATCCATATAAACAGCACAAATCGGCCACCCCCTTGAATAATAGGCGTGATGGTGTTGTAAAAAGCACCTTCTTCCAACCCACGTGCCAAATACTACCCCACTTCTGAAACTAATCAAACGGTTAAGTCAGAAAAGTTAATTTTGAACTGTGAAGCCTTCTCAAACCTCTTTGAGTGTCTTACAAGTAAACAAAACACTTGAAACTTTCAGCCGACGATCGATAGCTTGTGATATTTCAGATAAAAAATACTATAACACCATGGTTACATTTCTTGGGGTTGACAGAGGTGTACTCACATTTGTTTGACGAGGGTTCCAACAGCACCAAATAGCTTCGTGGTTCCATCCAGCACTATACGAGGTGCCTTTTGTAAACATAATTACCTATTTAGGAAGCACTGTCGGGGCACTCGATTATGGCGGGATTAGAATAATAGCATAATTATTTATTTTTAACATGTTTATGAATAACTGGAATGTTTTAATGAAATAATAAAAGAATTAAAGCTACATTGCATCTACAATTCTGAACTGGTTTTACTTTTGTCAGATCGATCGTCGTAACAATAACAAAAAAAGGCCATATTCTTTATTTTATATTTCTTCTACCAAAAAATACTCTTTTACCCCCATTTTCTATGCATCTTTGAACACCACTATACAACAATATTATTGCAGATGAAACGCACGAAACACTCTCACTCCACAACATAACTCATACTGCTTACAGCGATACCTCGCGATCGACAACATAAAAAAGAAAGAGCCCGAATGGCGCCATGACGCGCTTTTATAAATTTTACGACTAAAGTCAATTAATCTACAGTAAAAAGATATAAATTAGTGGCACCGTTTTAGAACACGTCTTTGAGTAAACTATGTTATCGATAAATTTATTGAATTATATTAAATAATTAAAAGAAGCTAACACTTGGAATTAATGCCAATCTAAACAACCTTATTTTATTTTTCTAGGCACAACAAGACTGCCTCGTTGGTCTAGTGGCAAAACGCATCGCTTTGTCATCACAAGGTCCTGGGTTCAAATCCTAGGTCGGACAAATGCAGATTTTCTGACAAAATATTCCCAGTATAAGTCCGGACTCTGGAATTGTGTCCGGTATATGGCAATAGGCTCACCCCCTATTACATGGGTGTATCAGTACACCTCTGCTACCCCCGCTTGGGGAATATAGGTGTGACGGTGTGTGCTCTAGGTACAATTGTACGTACTGTTGTTCATATTTTGTATTATATTTTTTTTTTTTTCAGATTTTTGTAAATCTGTTGGTGAAACGTAACTCTTAATAAATAGGATGGTAATGTGTTTTCAGTGTTCGTAGGTATATACCTATTTTTTGGCACGCCCTGTAACCTTAACTTTTTGATGGATTTAAATATATGAGGAGTCGTCAGATTTTTTTAAATGTGGAAGTAACGCGGGGTATATTATTTTAATATGACATCTGCGAATCAAGAAAAAACGCAAGGATGAAAAAAAATATTGGGGAATTATAACAATATAGGTCTCAAATAATAGTTCGTTAATAGGCAATTACGATATACTAAAAATGTTCATGTTATCTTTTCCGTTATCTAATAATATTTTACGCGGTCCAGTTTTTTTTTTCGATTTTATGACTATGTGCCAGATGTACAAATATGAAATGAGGATAACAAATGGCGGGCAAATGCAGTTTGTGCTATAAAAATTTGACACTTCGCCATTTTGTTGTGTTATTAACAAGTGTCAAATGCGCACGAGTCATAAATTTTAAGCGTGTGCATAGTGTTGTGTTGTTGTATTTACTATGTCGAAATTATTACCGAATCAACCGCATTCTCGGCAGTATTACTTTTTTGTTTCCATTTAAAAAATAAATATGCTGATTCATATCCATTACTTTAAGAAGCTTGAAGTTAACATGCTCGATCGCAAAATGTGTGTAAACCATGGCTTAAGGGTTTCAAAAGTGGCGACTTCCATGTTGCAAACAAGCAATGTGGAAAAGCCGCCAAAAATACAAAGATGTCGAATTGCAAGCATTTTTGGACGAAGATGATTCACAAAAACAACTCAACAAACAATTGGGTGTTAGCCAACCAGCTGTTTGTAATCAACTATGAGAGATGGGAAATATTCAATACACCAGTAGGATGATACCACATAAGTTGAACGACAGTCTTCTTCATGATAATGCTCCATCACATCCGGCAAAACCGATTCGCGACACATTTAAAGCACTCAGCTGGGAAGTTTTACCCCATGCGACTTACTCACTAGAAATGGCTCCTTCCGATCATCACTTGTTTGCATTGATGAGTCACGCAGCAGCTTGCTGAGCAGCGCTTTGAACTGTACGAAGATATAAAAAAAGGCTCGATGAACGATTCGCAGGGTAAGGCCAAGATTTTTATTGGCGTGGTATCATAAATTGCCTGAAAGATGGGAAAAATGTATAACAACCGATGTAGCATACTTTGAATAAAACAATATTTGTTCCGAAATTAACACGTTTTTTCAAAAAAAAATCTTGCCTTGCATTTCATACTTGTACACCAATTTACTATCTATCTATATATCTATAACCTCACGCCAGATCCCTTGCGGGGTAGGCAGAGAGTACAGAGTTCCAACAGGTTCTTTCCTTACATACCTCTCTGGCTTCCTCGACTCTCATAGTTCGTCTCATACACGCTCGCCGGTTACGGAGACTCTTGACTTTTCCATCAGATAAGACTCGGTTTATTTGGTCGTGGTATGATAGTCTAGGTCTTCCCCGTGTACCTGCATCCTTCCACTTTTACATTGTATATCTGTTTTGTCATTCTTTCCTCTGGCATTCTTTCTATATGCCCGAACCAACGGAGCATGCCCTTTCTCATCTTTACACCGATACTATCTTTCATACCTACTCGCTGTCTTACTATGCTGTTGCTAATGCGGTCGGTCAGCTTCACTCCGCACATCTTCCGCCGAGCTCGCATTTCTACCGCATTTGTCCTACTTTCATTCTCCTTCTTACATACCCAGCTCTCGCTACCATATAACAGCGTTGGGCCAAGAACTCCGTTATGTATGGCCAGCTGCGCCTTATGGCTTAAATGCCGGCTCCCGAGTAGCTTTCCCATCGCACCATTCACTCTGTTCCCTGCACTCACTTTTCTCTCTATGTCAGCGGTGTATTTCTCATCCTTACTGAAGGCGCATCCAAGATATACAAACTTATTCACTTGCTCCAGCACATCGTTACCAACCACAATCCTTACATTCGTTCTGGTTTCTTCCCTTTCAAAAACCATAATCTTGGTTTTCTTCACATTCAAGTGTAAGCCATTGATCATGCAGTCGTCTTTCATAACTGTGACTAGTGTTTGCAGATCAGTGGCTGTTGGCGCTATTAAAACCGCGTCATCTGCATAAAGTAGATGGTTTACCACTAAGTCACCCATTTGTACACCTTCATTCATCGCTTTCAGTCTTTGAAGACTTTTGTCCAGATATATTATAAACAGTCTAGCGGACAACACGCAACCCTGCTTGACGCCGATTTTAACGTCAAACCAGGGTAACCTGTTACCACCCACCCGTACGCATGCCTTGCAGTCCACATAAGTGGACTGGACGGCTCGCAACAGAGTGCTATCTATACCATACTCTGGCAAAATGTCCCAAAGTCTCTTTCGCACAACTCTGTCAAATGCCTTCTCCAGATCTACAAAACCGCAGAAAACCTTCCACCCCACTGCCAGATGCTTCTCTACGATGTTGCGGAGTGAGAAGACTTGATCCGAACATCCTCTTCCAGACCTGAAACCCCCTTGTGCCTCGCACAACATTCCATCGGACTTCACGCGCATTCTCCGTTCAATAATTTTACCGTACACCTTGGCTGCCAAGCTGATCAAACAGATGGCTCTGTAATTGGCGCAGTCATATTGTGAACCCTTGCCTTTATACAAGGGTACTATGACTGCGCGGCGCCAATCTGTAGGGACTCTACCGGTCCTCCAGCAAAGGTTTGCAAGGGCCCGGAAAGCGTCCCGGACGCAAGTTCCACCATATTTGATCATCTCGGCAGATATCATGTCTACTCCCGCAGCTTTACCGTTTTTCATACTTCCTATCGCCCATTCAACTTCTTTCATAGTGATGTCCTCCGTTGATTCTGGTGCCGCAATCTCGCCTTTGGGCACGTCTGCGGTATCAGCATCCGGGTCATCTCACATTTCTCCAAAATATTCACTCCACCGGTTTAGCACAGCTTGTGTGTCTGCAAGAATGTCACCAACTTTAGATTTTATCCTTTCCATTCTGGAGCCTGACGAATCACCTTGAGCCTTTCTCACCTTGCTCCAAAAGAGTTTGGTGTTGTTCTCGAAGTTCTTCGCCAGCCTCTCCGCCTCAATCATACTGGCTCTTTTACGCTTTTCTTTCACTAAAGTTTTAGTGGCATTCTTGCATTGCCGGTATATTTCTTTCCTCATCTCTGTCATCACCAATTTACTCATGAAAGAAAACCTTTTGATTGATTGTCGCTATTTTTAAGGTCCTTATTCAAGAACTTTTTACTATCTTCTCTTTCAGTATGGCAATATTTTAACTGTCAAAGTTTTTATAAACAACTTTTAAAGCAAATAGAATAGACAGTTAAAACCGAAAATTTTCGCTCGCCGAAATATTTGAGCGGGAGTTCGCGGCCTGTCTACAGTTTTGTTATTCTGCTAGTTGTTTAGGGTTATCACTGTCGACATTATTTGTATTATATTAAAGGTGATAGTCTAAAAACTGCCCGAATTCTACAGTTTGCTAAATCAACCACAGTAAAATGATCTGAGGTCATTAATAATTTAATGAAACAAATTTCTACAGTTGCTAGCTAATTCATCATCATCATCAGCCCAAATCAGTCCACTTCTGGACATAGGCCTTCCAATGTGCGCCATAGAGCCCGATCCTCGGCTTTATGCATCCAGTTCCTGCCGGCTATCCGACGTATGCCGTCACTCCATCTCGCGGGGGGACGTCCCACACTGCAATTGCCAGTTCGTGGTCTCCACTCCAAAACGCGTCTGCTCCAACGGTTGTCCGTTCTGCGGCGAATGTGACCAGCCCATTGCCACATTAGCTTGCTGATTTTCAGAGCTATGTCGGTGACTTTGGTTCTATGCCGGATAGTCTCATTTCTGATTCTATCTAGCATAGAAACTCCAAGCATAGTTCTCTCCATAGCTCGCTGAGCGACTCTTAGCTTACGGACCAGTCCCATCGTGAGAGTCCACGTCTCAGCTCCATAGGTCATAACCGGCAAGACGCACTGGTCGAAGACATTCGTCTTTAGATTTTGCGGGATGAGTGCCGAGAAGATATGACGGAGCTTCCGAAGCTAGCTACATGCTGGTATACATTTATAACTATATCTATATAGTCTGGGGCTATTACATTTAAAATAAATAAGTTTGGAGTATTACAGTGTTCTTAAAACTTACCTGCCTGACGAGGTGAGGTATTGCTGCTTTGTAGACACAATCTGACCACCGTCTTTGGAGTTCTGGTTTGGTCATGCTCACTATAATACTCACTTTCCTCCAATATGGTCGAGTAGAGTGATGGCTGTTCCAGTAGTCATACTCGTGCACGGGTGCTGCTTATGGGGACTGGTCTCTCTGGAATCCTTTAGACACTCTTTATAAATAATATCATTAGTCTCATATCTCGGTCGAACAGCATCACACTGAAGCTAGATCGTAAACTATTTAATTGTAACCTAAACATGTATCCACGCAATATGATTAAAAAAAGGGAAAGAAAATTAAATAAAAAAGACAAGGCCGCTGAGTTTCTTCATAGAATCTTCTCAGTGGAGGCCGCGTTACGATCCGGTGGTAGATTAATAGTTAAATTACATTTAAAAGAAAATGTAAGTTGACTATTTGTAAGCGTCCCCGCATGGATTATACAAAATAAATTATTTGAGTTTGAGGTTGAGTATCCCTTCTATATTGCCCTCGTAATCCGCGCTTTCTTTCTTAATTCTTATACGTGTGTGCTAACCCTACGGCCGTTAGTCTTAAGTTCAACTTGACATAAAAATATACTCGACACAAGCATGTCGGAATATCGAAAATTATTTACGAAACTTAAGTTTAACTGGCGGGTTGTTTTGATTCGCAACTTTGCGGAGTTTTCGGCAAAATATGTACAGATTATTTTGGCAGTCAAAAATGACGATGGAATTTTGTTTATGAATATTTTTCTTGGCATTTAATAAATAAAATAAGCACCGTCACGCCTATATTCCCCAAGCGGGGGTGGCAGAGGTGTACTGTGTACACCCACTTTTCGCCGACGAGCGTGACGGGAGTGAGCCCATTGCCATATACCGAGCACGATTTCAGACTCCGTATTAATACCGGGAATTTTTCTATAGGAAACTTACATTTGTCCGACCTAGGATTCAAACTGAGGACCTCATGGTCGCAAAGCACAATATTCGCCACTAGACCAACGAGACAATCTGGGCATTTATTTGGTTTAATATGAGCTATGTTGGTTGAAGTCAAGAGTCTCCGTAATGGCGAGCGTGTATGAGACAAACTATGAGAGTGGAGGAAGCCAGAGAGGTCTGTAAGGAAAGAACATGTTGGAACTCTGTACTCTCTTCCTACCCCACAGGGGAGCGAGATAGATTGATTAAATTATTGACTTGGAAACTTGAGTTCGCAGGACAAACAATATCTTGTAAGCCCGCATGGAGATTATATTCCTAGGCAATAATTTGTTTCACCGGATACCGTCTAGATATACTCATTATCCGTTACATTAACAAGTGATTCAATATCTACAGATTTAAATATCTGTACTAGCAGTTTTCCGCGGCTACGAACCTGAACCCGGTTGACAACAGCGCCACCTACCAGGTCTATGTTACTTCTGGATAATGTAGCTTTCCAATGGTGGAAGGATCATAAAAATCGGTTTAGTAGTTTTAGAGTTAATCGATTACTAATAAACATAAAAAAGCACCCTCACGCCTATATTCCCCAGAGGGGGTGGCAGAGGTATACTGAGTACACCTACGTTTCGCCGACGATGTTAGGTCCCATGTAATAGGGAGCAAGCCTATTGCCATATACCGGGCACAATTCCAGACTCTGGACCCGTACTGGGAATTTTTCGTTAGAAAAACTACATTTTTCCGACCTAGGATTTGAACCCAGGACCTCGTGATCACAAAGCGATGCGCTTTGCCACCAGACCAACGAGACAGTCTAAATCAGAAGTCAGACTAATAAACATACATACATCCTTTTTATAATTGGTATACTATAATTAGTATAATATATATAATAATATATAATATCAGCCTATACTGCCCACTGCTGGGCAAAGGCCTTCTCTTACAAATCGAGGTGAGAGAGATTAGGTCATACTCCACCACGCGGACCCAGAGCGGATTGGTGGAGGCAGGTTTGTGGCTACCTGCTGTTGGAACTTATCAAGCCGCCTTTAAGGCTTCCAACTCGGCTTAACGACTACCACATTAAGTGGTAACCGGGACCAACGGCTTAACGTGCCTTCCGAAGCACGGAGACGCTCGAATATGAAAATGCCACAAACGGTCAACCATCTCAGGCCGACCGAGTCGAACGCTGCTTTACCTTGGTGATCGGTAAGAACACCGCGGTCGCACAGCGCTACTAGTGCCTCAATTAGTATAGTAACTATTAATTCCTGTTTCGTGAATGCGTTTAGAAACATGAAATTCGCAAACACCCAGACCGAAAAAATATATGTGGGTCCCACAAATATTTGAAAACTCGAGGGTAGTTTGGGATTACAGGATCAAAAATTTTACATCTGTTTGTTTATTTAGTTTAAAAATATATAAACAACATATTTAATGTTTATTATCTGCTATATTTAAGTAGAAACCCCTAGTGCACCGATCTATTTAATAACTTCTCCTCTACCTATCTTACTCCTCTCTATTTCACTACATCTTCACTCTTCACTTCAATTTTCTGCTTGCTGCGCAGACAATCTACTCTGTACCATGGATCTGTAGGCGAGGTTGGCCAACACAATGGAAGATCTGGCAGCAATGCTTACCTCGAGGATAAATAGTTACGTGGAAGACCTCAAGAACGCTGCCAGCACTGAGATATCAGCTGTGCATAAAACCTTAGCCAGCCTGTCTCAAGAATTCACCGACTTCAAGTGCCTCATCTGGAAGACGTTGGGGGCAATAAAATCAAAGATGGAGCTTATCTTACTGGGATTGGATCGGCACGAGATGGCATCACGCAGAAAGGTACTTCTTTTCCATGGAGTTTCTGACGTTTCGGATTGTCATTCCGAAGTGATCAACATCTTGAAGGACAAGTTGAATATGATAAATGCTACTGCTGCTGATGTGGCTGTGTGTCATCCCTTGGGAGTAAACCCTAACAAGTCTCGACCCATTTTGTTACGATTCCAGAGCCATTCTTTGCGAAGCCAGGTATGGAGCAACAAGGCTGCCTTGAAGGGAACCGGGCTAACTCTCTCTGAATTTCTGACTAAGCCCCGGCATAAGATATGGACGCTCGTAGAAGATACGGCATAAGTGTTGGACCTCCGATGGTAAGATCGTCATCCAGCTGCCAGACAATTCGCGGAGAAAAATTGAGTCGGTAGCAGAACTACGACAAGTGCTAGTCCAATTTCCTCCTTCTGGTGATGCGGGGAGCTCCAAACAACAGCCAAGCGGGTCTACATCTTCGTTGTCTGTTCCAGAAAAGAGAACTCGAAGGCCTCCGAAGTGAGCGGGTGTGGTGATACTTATGTTCGCCAAACACTTTCTGCCTTGGTCTTTGTTTTTATAGAGATCACATTTCTTTTTCTTTGTAAATTACTTTTAATTTGTATTTAATGTTACTTGTCTGTGATTGTTTTTTCACCTTTTTTTACTTTCCATTCTACACATTATTAATATTGTGTTTCTGACATTTGGTGTGATCGTCTAGAAAACCGATATTTTTTTTATTTTTTGTTTGTGTTTGGATCACAACATTTTCATCCATTTTCCACAACCGGCGAGTGCACGAGGGTATGATTATTTCAAACATTTATATACTTAGTACTTAAGTTTTAATTTACTTGGTATTACTTTTATTTATTTATTTATATTTATATGGATATATTTGATATCAGTGATGATAGCTTTGTTTCTTGTTCTTCTTCTGAGATATTTGATGAACGGTATTCCAGTGAATTTAGTCATGATGACGGTGACGACTCTTACTTACGTGTACATCAGTCTGTTTTCTCAAACCACCGACAATTTTTCAATGTTGTCCATATTAACGCTCAAAGTGTTCCTTCTCACTACTCTGACCTTTTAGCATCCTTCGACTCTGAACTTATTCATGCGGTTCTAGTATCTGAAACCTTCCTTAAACCCACTCTTCCTTCTGTGCAGATTGCGTTACCTGGGTATAAGCTGTGACGCAATGACAGAACAGGCAAGGGATGTGGAGGGGTTGCCATTTATCTCCGAGGTGATATCTCCTGTAAGGTGGTTGATCAGTCGCCAAGCGAGTATTCTAAGTTTTCTGAACACCTCTTTCTTGAACTTAACTTTAGTCATATAACGTTTCTTTTAGGAGTTTACTACAGCCCATCCTGTCACATTGATTTCATCGCCTCTTTTGAATCAAAATTAGAATACTTCTCAACTTTATATGATAACATTATTATTCTTGGTGATTTCAACACCTGTTTGTTAAAGGGGGATAGTCGTAGCAACAAGCTCTGGTCTCTTGTCTCTTCTGTCAACATGCATATTCTACCGCTGACAGCTACTCATCATGCTCTTCATTGTTCTCCTTCACTTTTAGATCTCATCTTAGTTTCCGATCATTGTAAAGTAGCTACGCATGGGCAAATCCCTGCATCTGTTTCTTATCATGATCTGATATTTCTCTCCTATAAACTTCGCTCACCAAAACGCTCTTCTAAATTTCTTTCTCTTCGTAGCTTCAAAAATATTAATGCTGAGCAGCTTAAAATGGATGCGAGTAGTTAGACTGGACTTCTGTTTACAACTGCACAGACGTAGAAGCCAAAGTATCAGTTCTTAATAAACTAATAATTGATTTATACGATACTCATGCACCATTAAAAAAAGTGAGGGTCAAACATAGACCGGCGCCATGGTTGTCCGATACTATAAAAAAGATTATGGTTAAACGGGACAGAGCGAAAAGGAGACATAGAAGGTTCCCTACGGAAGAAAATTGGTGTCTCTATAAAAAGCTTAGAAACCGCTGCAGTCGTATGTGTAGGGATGCGAAGAGACGCCACATACACACCCGCATTCAAAATTTCAACACAGCACAGGTTTGGCAATTCCTTAAACGTCCTTTGAAAATACCAGTAACTTGGATCTTAATGCACTTAATGCTCATTTCTCTAACCCTCCTGCTTCTTTAAAAGATGATATTAAATCTTTTACTCTTAAGTTTCTGTCAGATCTTCCTTTGCCAGTATGTGCTTCGTTCTCTTTCAGCCCGCTTAAGGAGCAAGACATAAAGATATCAATCCTATCAATATCCACAAAAGCCGTGGGTGACGATGGTATACAAATACAAATAATCGTACCAATGCTTGACGAACTTTCGCCAGTTATCACCCACATAATGAATTATTCCTTGGAAACTTCCTCCTTACCAACTGCTTGGAAAAAGGCATATATTCCTTTACCCAAAATACCATACCATTTAATTTACACCATTCTATAAGTGAATGGTGTAAATTAAATGGTATGAATTTGAATGCATCAAAATGTCTCCACATAAAGTTTACAAAAAACAGAAATGTTTTCTCATCTAGATATAGCATTTCCGGAGATTATCTCAAAGAATGCACATCAGTTCGGGATCTTGGAGCCACCCTTGATAAGAAGTTGAGTTTTATAGAGCATATAGACAAGACAATTAGAAAATCTTGGCAGATGCTAGGTTTCGTAAAACGTTCATGTAGGGACTTCAGGAATCCTAGTTCCATACTCGTCTTGTACAATTCGTTGAACCGCAGTCACCTCGAATACCTATCTCCAATCTGGAATCCACAGTATAAAGTTCATTGTGACAGAATTGAGCGGCTCCAACGAAATTTTACAAAATTTCTTGCATTCAGGGATCCTAGTTGTCCCTACAGGGCCTGCTATATGATGAGGCTTCGTCACTTTCAAATGGAATCCCTTGAGACCAGACGCAAAATTAGTGATCTTTCTACCCTACATAAACTTATACATGGCGGCATACTGTCGTCGGAAGCATTAGCTTCCGTCCAAATCACAGTCCCCCGTAATATGCCAAGACACCCTATCAGAAATACATTTACTCTACCGAGATACAAAACAAATCTGAAGAAGAATGCCCCTCTAAACCGACTATTAGACACATATAATAGATTGAACTGTGCTGACGATATTGACATCTTTCATCTTACTGACATTCGTAAATTTATTAAAATTTGTTCTTTATTTTATAAATTGACTTCTTCAAATTAAAATTATAAAAATTAATTCGAATTCTTTTCCCAGCTTTATTTTTATTTTATTGTTATATATATTATAATTTTATAAATTTGGTAATTCTTAATTATACTATTTATTATCTTTATCTTTAACTTGATGTCTAATTTTGATTTATTTCTTAAAAATGTTGTATACACCTGTAGAGATTTAGCACTTTATCTCATTCCTGTTGTATTTTTTATTTTATTTTAAATGTTTAGTGTTAAGTTGATGGTGTAGCTACTTTAAATAAATAAATAAATACCAAATCCTCTTTTAATATCGCATTTTAGACCCATATCCATTCTTCCCGTTCTATCCAAGGTGCTTGAGAGTGCGGTTAAAAATCAATTGTCACACCATTTCTCCTCTAATAGCCTGCTGAGGCCTTTTCAATCTGGATTTCGGCCAGGTCATAGCACAGTTACGGCTTTGGTCAAAATAACTGACGATATTCGATTGGCTATTGAGAATAGACTTCTGACAGTACTAGTCTTACTGGACTTCAGCAGTGCTATTAATTCAGTTGATTTTGGCATCCTCTTAGGTACTTTGTCCTCTCTCAATGTCTCTGCTCCTGTAATAGCGTGGTTCAACTCTTACCTTCGGGGCCGCTCGCAGTCGGTTCGCTCTGAAGATAATTCCTCTGACTGGTGTGACCTTACTGCGGGTGTGCCTCAAGGTGGCGTCCTTTCTCCTCTTCTCTTCTCTGTTTTTATAAACTCTGTTACTAAAGTGATTACTTCTCATTATCATCTTTATGCAGACGACTTGCAGCTGTATCGTCACTTTAAGGTTGGGGAAATCAATCACGCGATCGATTCCATCAATGATGATCTTGAAAACATCAGCAAGTGGGCAAAATCGTTCGGGCTCTTGGTTAATCCTGCTAAAACTCAAACTCTCGTCATTGGTGGCAAACACTTCATGAACGCTCTCAATAGCAATCTGCAGACACTCTCTCCAGTTGTCCTCGATTCTGTCCCTATACCTTACAGTAACCAAGTTAAGAATCTAGGCGTTCTTATAAACTCCAATCTTAATTGGAGCTCTCACATAGCAGAAGGAAGCAGAAGGGTCTACTGCTCCTTTCAATCTCTCAAGCGTCTGCAAAAGTTTTTGCCTTATCAAACAACAATAAGTCTTGCTCAATCTCTCCTTCTACCAATTCTTGACTATGGTGATGTTTGCTTTCTTGATGCTACTGAAGATCTTGTCTATAAGCTCAAACGCTTGCAGAATCTGTGTATTCCTTTCATTTTCGGATTACGTAAATTTGATTATGTCTCAGAGTATCGGGCGAAATTAAAATGGCTACCTATTCGACAACGACGGGCCTTGCACATTCTCTCGTTATTCTACTCCATTTTACATAATCCTAAATCCCCTGTTTACCTTAGGGAGCGTTTTGACTTTCTTGTTCCAAGGGATAAGCCCTGCCGTGCAGTTAATTCTCTCCTTCTTCGTGCTCCTCTTCATTCTTCTAGTCGTTACGATGGATCCTTCACTGTTCGTGCTGTGCGTCTGTGGAACTTACTTCCACAGTCCATTCGTGCGAGCTCATCTTTGGATGTTTTCAGAAGAAGAATCAAAGAACATTTACTATCCTGATTTATTTAGATATGTATGTTTATGTATGTATTATAATTATATGTATTTAATATTTGTATAGTAAGTAACTGAGTATATGTATTTATATTTGAAAATATAGTATTTATTTCATATGACATATTGCTATTTTCTATTAACATTATATTGTATAACTGTCCTCTTATTTCACTTTCTCATCTCTCAACACTCTATGGTTAGCTGTAAGATAACTCATATTTGAGTTAAGCTCGCCTTCTGTATACTTTTAAATTGTAAAATTATTTCCATCCCAGTGTATACAATAAAGAATAAAGAATTTGTCCTGTCTGGGGATCGAACCCGCGACTACTCGAACCAGTGGGCGGAACGACCCAAGCTCTCAACCACTAGAGCAAGCCGTCAAAACAAAACTACTTCAATCTTACTTTATCTACAAAGACTAAGTACATCTCTTTCTAACGGCACCGTCAGATTGTAATAGCTTCGTTTAAGATGTTGTGGTGCGCTTCAATTTTTGTCAAAGTATTTATTTGACTCGGTCGGTGTGTGATTTGTCTTGTCCAAGGATCAAACAGCGGGGCGGCTTACCCTCTTAACTACTCGACAAGATCGTGCGCCAAAGGGACAAACAATAGCTGGTGGCTTGCAAGGAGATTATGTTCAGGCAATAATTTAGTCTACTAGACGCTGTCTAGATACACTAGCAATCCATTACATTGACCTGTGATCTGATATCTACAGATATATGTATAAATAAAGACAACGGACGTCTTGGTATAGTGGTTAATACGTTGAGTCACTCTGTCCGCTGGATTGAGAAATCGCAGGTTCTTTTCTTGCACGTGACAAATATTTGTGTGACCCACAAATATTTGTTTCAGTGTGGGTGTTTGTGTGTTTTTCATGTTTGTAAACGGACCCACGACATAGGAATCATTCCTAGTGTGGGGCTACATCTTAAAAAAATCAGACTTTATTAGGAATCAGAATGTTTTATATTCATGTATACCATGACAGTGTTTGTGTATCGTCAGAAAAGTAACAAAGACTCTTTTACCACTTCAGAATGTCATGCCTGTGGAGAAGAAGGGCAAGAAACTCCACGGTTACTCTTTAAAAATAGTATTTTTACAATATTTTCAATGAGAACAAAATAGTATCAGGCGAAACTAAATTAAATTAACCAAATTATACTATTCATGAGAATGGCTCCATGGTCCCTCGTTTACAGAGAAATAAATATATACAAGAGAATGTCATGACCGTTTAAAATTTATTGACTTTCCGTCTGATTTTGTAAACTGTGCTGATGGCTTTTGTAATGACCGTGGCCACATGTGTTTACTGGATAAGCTTTACGCCGACATTGTGACCGCCCTCCGTGATGCAGCAGTTAAAAGTCGGGGACAAGCGAGGCGGGTAGGTGGCCCTCGCGTGACAGGATGGAACAAACACATCAGAGAGGCTCACAGGGTGGCTAGGTCCAGGTTTAGGGAATGGGTGATGTGCGGTAGGCCAAAGTCTGGTCTCGTATATCTAGAAATGTGTGAAAGTAGACGAGTTTTAAGTCCACGCTAAAATGGTGTCAAGACAATCAGGACCAAATCAAAATGTACTCTCTTGCGGAAGAACATTCCAAAGGTAACTTTCGCGGATTCTGGCAGAACACCAATAAAGTGAATGCACGACCTAGACTCCCTGTAAGCGTCGATGGTATGAGCAACCCTAGAGACATTGCGAATACCTTTAAGGAGCATTTTACAGCGAGCTCGCCTTTAGGACCGGTGCCGCGGGTGCTTGATGCTGACATGATCAATAAGGGGATAAAGACTACATTTCTTGCGAAAGATGTCGCTAAAGCGATCAGGAATATATCAAAGGGTAAGTCCCCAGGACATGACGGACTCAGCATTGAGCACTTGCAACATGCAGAGCCTCATATCGCTAGAGTATTGGCAATGTTTTACTCGCTGTGCGTGAGCCACTCTTACTTACCAGCTGATTTTATGAGAACAGTGGTAGTGCCTGTGGTGAAGAATAAAACTGGTGACCTTGCCGCTAAAAGTAACTACAGGCCTATTTCTCTTGCCACTATTACGGCCAAAGTGTTTGACTGTCTACTTAATACACAGTTAAATAGATACGTGACATTAAACGATAACCAGTTTGGGTTTAGGCCTCAACTATCCACTGAAAGTGCAATACTGTGTCTTAAGCATACAGTCAAATACTACACAGACCGCAAGACGCCTGTGTATGCTTGCTTCCTCGACTTGTCCAGAGCCTTTGATCTGGTCCGGTATGACCTACTGTGGGACAAGCTGAGGAACACAGGCTTCCCTCAAGAACTGATTAACATGTTCAAATACTGGTACGCGCATCAATCTAACTGCGTCCGATGGGCGGGGGCAATGTCGGAACCGTATCAGCTCGAATGTGGAGTAAGGCAAGGGGGATTAACATCTCCAACCCTGTTCAACCTATATATTAACGGGTTGATCGAGGCGCTCAGCAGTCAGCGTATTGGCTGTCATGTTGACGGTGTATGTGTTAACAATTTGAGTTATGCAGACGCAATGGTGCTACTGAGCGGGTCGGTCTGCGGACTGCGGAGGCTAATACGGACGTGTGAAGAGTATGCAAGTGGTCACGGACTTATATACAATGGTAAAAAAGTCAATGCATGGTCTTTAGGGCGGGTATGAAGTTTCCCCAGAATATACCACCGGTGCCACTGAATGGTCTACCATTGGAAATAGTTTCACAATTTAAGTACCTGGGACACATTGTTACCTCAGACCTTAGGGACAATGCGGACATTGAACGGGAGCGGAGGGCGTTGTCGATAAGAGCCAATATGATTGCTCGCAGGTTTGGGAGATGCTCACAGGTGGTCAAATTTACACTCTTCCGAGCCTACTGCACATCTTTTTATTCCGGCAGCCTGTGGGCGGACTATACTAAGCGATCTTACAGTGACCTCCGTATCCTGTACAATAATGCATTCAGGATGATCTTGGGGCTGCCCCGTTTCTGCAGCGCTTCGGCTATGTTTGCGGAGGCACGCACGGCCTGCTTTCAAGCGACCATGCGTAAACTAAGCACGTCTTTAGTGCGCAGGGTGCGGGCCAGCTCCAATGTTATCCTGAGAATGATTGCCGACAGACTGGACTGCCCTTTTCTCCGGCATTGCTGTGATAGACACAGAACAGTACCCATGCCGGAGAGAAGGTATTGATCCTATTTAATTATTATTTTATTATTTATTACATTTTATTATTATAATTATTTCTAGTGTTGATTTATTGCTATTATTGTATATTACAATATTATTCTATTATTAATTTGACATTTATCGCATATGGATCTAATGTTATCCGAAATAAATGATTTTGAATTTGAATTTTGAATAATATAATAAAAAATAATAATAATATTAGCCCTGTTAAGAAACTGTCCCACTGCTGGGCACGGGCCTCCTCTCAAACTGAGAGGGTTTAGGCCATAGTCTACCACGCTGGCCTAGTGCCGGTTGGCGAACTTCACATACCTTCGAGAAACTCTTAGGCATGCAGGTTTCCTCACGATGTTTTTCTTCACCGTTAAAGCAAGTGATAATTCATTCTTTAATACGCACATGCTTTCGAAAAGACAGAGGTGCGTGCCTGGGTTTGAACCCGAGACCTTTGACTTTGCAGTCCAACGGCTGGCCAAGCTTTTCATTTAGTCAGTTATTCTCCATAATACAAGCTATTATTTGCTACAGCTTGAATGGCACCACAACTAAACTATTGCAGAATAATCATTACTGGCTTACTGAAACAGTATTAGGGTTGGTTAGCACTGTACTTGTGTTATTAGAGAAACTGATACGTGAAATAAAACTATTTTTTTCGGATTTTATCGCGGTTTATTTTGATTTTTAAGTTCCCGACGTTTCGAGTGCTTTGCAGCACCCATGGTCACGGGAAGGACTGAGGTGTTAGACGTCCAAAAGGCATAGTTGTTCCAGGGTACCCTCAAACTTCTTAATTATTTTTGTTTTTAATTATTTTTGTTTTTAATTATTTTTGTTTTTGTTGGTCCGATCTACGCAGAATGAGCTCACGGTGTCTTGAGGTCTTGCAGTGTTATGCTTGGTTTTAGATTTGATTATATTAATTACTGGATCCCAAGACGATGGAAGCACCCAGCCATCTTCTCTATTGAAATTAGGATGTTTTTTAATTTCAATAGCCTCGCGAACCATCCTTGGTAGGAATCGGTGTTCTTTCACGAGGATTTGTGGTCTATCAAATCTGATGTTATGGCGGGTGCGGTCAAGGACATGTTCACAGACTGCAGACTTTTTTGAGCGACGATGTTTTAGGTCAGCTATGTGTTCTTTAACCCGAGTTTTTACTGGTCTTTTTGTTTGTCCTATGTAAGAGAGACCACATTCACAATCAAGCTTGTATACTCCTGCATCTTGAAGAGGGATGTGACACTTGACAGATGGTAAAAACTGACTGATCTTCTTTGGCGGCTTATAAAATGTTTTAATTGAAGCACGCTTCAAGATGAAGCCAATCTTGTCTGTGACTCCTCTTATGTACAGCTTACACCTTTTTGTATGTGTTTGGTCAAGACAGACCCAACCACCAGTATATTAAAACAATCTAATGATTTAATAAAGAAACACTCCGAAACATTGAATCTGGACGTCAAATCACTAATACCTTCGTGCGCAATACCACCACAGTTGTATGGGCTCCCAAAAATTCATAAACCGAATGCTCCCCTACGTCCAATTGTTAGCCAAATCGACACACCAACCTACAGATTGGCTCAGCACGTAGCGAAAGTGCTCTCGCCACTCAGAGGACACACAAGAGCACATGTTAAGGATTCATACCATTTTGTTAGTGAGATCAAAAATCTACATCTCACTGACAATGAAACTATGGTCAGTTTCGATGTCCAGTCACTATTCACATGCTTACCTGTACAAGACTGTGTCGAAATTGTAGAAAGGAAACTAGCGGAGAACAACATGCCAGCGGAATACTCAGAACTATTGAGACACTGCCTTACATCTGGCTACCTACTGTGGAAGGAGCAGTTCTACAAGCAAGTAGATGGTGTGGCGATGGACTCCCCTGTATCTCCCATTGTTGCCGATATATTCATGGAAGACTTTGAGGAGACAGCCCTTCGTACCTCACCTGTAAGCCAAGTTTCTACAAGCGGTACGTAGATGATACTTTCACAATATTACCATCTGACAAAATTAATGTATTCTTTAATCATCTTAACTCCATTAACCCTAAAATTCAGTTTACAATGGAGTTGGAGGCAAACAATTCCCTAGCTTTCCTAGATGTTTCAGTAATCCGTAACCCCAACAATACCTTAAGCCATACGGTTTATAGAAAAAAGACCCATACTGATAGGTACTTAAACGGTGAATCTCACCACCATCCATCACAGTTAGCTACTGTGGGTAAATCTTTGTTTCAGAGAGCACAAGGGATCTGTGACAAGAAACATCTGGCTGCCGAGCTTCAACATGTCAAGCAAGTCCTGCACGACAATAAGCTTCGAGTCCCACGCCAACGTCACAGTGACCGAGTGAAACCAGCCACAGTCGAGCGTCTCCCTGCTGTACTACCTTACATAAGAGGAGTCACAGACAAGATTGGCTACATCTTGAAGCGTGCTTCAATTAAAACATTTTATAAGTCGCCAAAGAAGATCAGTCAGTTTTTACCATCTGTCAAGTGTCACATCCCTCTTCAAGATGCAGGAGTATACAAGCTTGATTGTGAATGTGGTCTCTCTTACATAGGACAAACAAAAAGACCAGTAAAAACTCGGGTTAAAGAACACATAGCTGACCTAAAACACCGTCGCTCAAAAAAGTCTGCAGTCTGTGAACATGTCCTTGACCGCACCCGCCATAACATCAGATTTGATAGACCACAAATCCTCGTGAAAGAACACCGATTCCTACCAAGGATGGTTCGCGAGGCTATTGAAATTAAAAAACATCCTAATTTCAATAGAGAAGATGGCTGGGTGCTTCCATCGTCTTGGGATCCAGTAATTAATATAATCAAATCTAAAACCAAGCATAACACTGCAAGACCTCAAGACACCGTGAGCTCATTCTGCGTAGATCGGACCAACAAAAACAAAAATAATTAAAAACAAAAATAATTAAGAAGTTTGAGGGTACCCCGGAACAACTATGCCTTTTGGACGTCTAACACCTCAGTCCTTCCCGTGACCATGGGTGCTGCAAAGCGCTCGAAACGTCGGGAACTTAAAAATCAAAATAAACCGCGATAAAATCCGAAAAAAATAGTTTTATTTCATGTGCAATATTCGCGTAAATCTAAGAACTCAGTAACTGATACGTATTTTGCAAGGCACAAGTGAAGAAGGAGAAGGTAAGGTAAGGAAGTTATGTAAGAAGTCGAAATGCGAGCTCTGCAGAAGATGTGCGGAGTCATGCTGTCCGACCGTATTCACAAAAGCGTAGTAAGAAAGCGTGTAGGTATGAAAGATACTGTCGGTGTTAAGTTGAAAATGGGCATGCTCCGTTGGTTCGGGCATATAGAAAGAATGTCGGAAGGAAGAATGACAAAACAGATATACAATGCGAAAGTGGAAGTAGAATACCTAGACTATTACCATGACCAAATATACGGTGTCTTATCTGAAGAGTAAGTCAAGAGTCTCCGTTGACGGCGAGCGTGTATGAGACGAACTATGAGAGTTGAGGAAACCAGAGGGTATGTAAGGAAAGAACCTGTTGGAACTCTGTACTCTCTGCCTACCTCGAAAGGGAACTGGCGTGATGATATAAAGAGCCAAGTGAAACGCTAACAGATGTAATTTCTTTTTTTTTAGAAAAAACAGAGCTCCACCCTAGGAAATATTTCTGTGTTTTGAGTGTACAAACTCAAATCCACATACATCCAGACCGAAGTAAATATTCCTGGGCCACAAAAAAAATTGTCCCGTGCCAGGATCAAATCCGCGACCATTGGACGACGTATCCAAAACTAAGATTTATTCCTGTGTCGTGGGTGCGTTTCCAAACATGAATCACATACACAAATACCCAGACCGAAACAAATAATTCTGAATCACACAAAGATTTATCCCGTGCGGGAATCAAACCCGCCACTATTAGACACAGTGGGCGGAGCGGCTTTAGCTAAGCAATGCCGAATATTTCTGAAACATTCTGTTATAAGCATTGCGGACGCCGCCAATACTAATACCTATATAAATAACAGAAACAAAAACGAATTGTAATATAATTCAAATATTTTATCACGCCAAATCTCTTGTGGGGTAGGCAAAGAGTACAGAATTCCAACAGATCCTTACAGACATCTCTCGCCTCCTCCACTCTCATAGTTTCTCTTGAATTTCCGGCCCATTTGGTATAGTAAGATAGTTTAGGTTTTCTCCGATACATAAAATTTTACACTTTCGCATTGCAAAAAAAGCAAATTAATATTAAAAGAGCAGAGGCACAGATCTACTCTGTACACCAACATATCACCGACGTCGTTACATCCCTGACTGTTATAAATATTTTTTCATTAGAAAAACCATAGTTTGTAATCTGGGATGGTTAATTTGTTACGTTATATTAGGTGTGCAACACATGTAATTGTATCAACTGGCACTTGATAATCTATTCCTAGTGATTGTGTAAAAAGTATTAATTAGTATAGATTTATTTACGCAATTTGTTTATTGGTACGCTACAGTGGAAGAGATACCTTACAATCAGACATTGCGTTATTAGCTAATGATATGGTCTATCGATGTAAATTCGCTCGCCAGCACAGACTATTTTAAATTAATAGACTGTCAATAATTATGTAACAAATCGTACGCGCAAAATCCTGTATTATGCATAGATGACGCTGACTCGTAGACTGGAAACTTTCGTAACGGTTGAAACCAAATACGGACATTGTTCTGCGTCCATTCATGATTTGCCCCAGAACCAACAGCAATGCAAAAATGCTTGTCTGATTTCAAGCTACAAGTAAATTATCTTCATGCATTTATTATTAAACGGACAAGCGGGAAAATCGCGTTATTGTATTAAAAAAATTATTACATTTTATTACAATTATAATTTAGCAGTCAACAATACATGTGTAAAGTTATGTTAATTTATATATTTCCAATAATGAAATCGATTATGGTTGAATGCAATCGATTAAATATAACTGATTGATAGGATTGACATCTTCAAAAAAAGATGGCGACGGTTTCGATTTAAGTACTTACAGTATTTTAAATTGTTCTTTTTAAATTGCAAATTGTCCGTTAGATACGGATATTTACAACTACTAGAACCAAATAGATAAATAATTATGGTATAGCTCACATGTTTGTTGGTCCTGGGGCTATTTTCGACGATGTCCTTTAAATTACTTACTTCAGTAAAAACTAGTAAAAGTCATATAGTTTTTTTAGGAAATTTATATGGATATATCAAGATCAGGATTTGGCGTGATGATTTAGATGATTCTTCTTTAGACAGATTTTATTTGATGTTCATAACTTTGTAATATAGTAAAATTGGATCCATCATGTGTTCATCAATAGATGGCGTTGTGAAAACGTGTTAGCTGGTACAGCATTATAGGTACGTCTATCTAGTTAAACTGTTCTCCGGTGTGTACTAATTAAGTGGTTAGTCAACTGCGGTATCATTGCACGTTAGTTAATGAAATAGGTAGTCTAATGTTTATATCGACCGACCGTATTCGCAACAGCATAGTAAGAAAGCGAGTAGGTATGAAAGATATAGAGATAGAGTATCGGTGCAAAGTTGAGAAAGGGTATGCTCCGTTGGTTCGGGCATATAGAAATAATGTCAGAAGAAAAAATGACAAAACAGATATACAATGCGAAAGTGGAAGGATGTAGGTACCGGGAAAGACCTAGACTATCTTACCATGACCAAATAGACAGAGTCGTATCTAACTATGAGAGTGGAGGAATCCAGAGAGGTATGTAAGGAAAGAACCTGTTGGAACTCTCTGCCTACCCCGCAAGGGATCTGGCGTGATGATGTAGATAGATAGATAATTAAAAAAAAAAGAACAGAAAAAAAGAAGATAGAGATGTTTATATTGACTGGCTTGATGGTTTAATGGTAACAGTGCGGTTAATGATCACGAAATTCTTGTTCCAAATCCGAAGTAGTTGTTCCGTGTCAAAGGTTACCGTGGGGTTTTTAGTATAATACAACTCCACATACCTCTGTCTTCCTTAAAGATAACTGAAAAAATTTTCAGAGATTATTCCCTCGCGATACAAACAAAAAACAGTGTTTTTGGGGTTTTTCTATTAAAAATTCTTATTAGCATTCCGAAATCTATAATTAGGTCCGGTATAGTGGCAATAGCCGAACATTTTACTAATATACTAAGCAGAGGTACTAGCTTCAATCTTCGAGCGTATCAGAGAAGTATACAATAATTTTGTAGTATTCATGTTGGTATTTTTTTTTTTGCTTTTACGTGACAAACCCCAGACTTGTGAAACACGTCAAGGGCTTGTATCAGAGCCGATGTATGCGATCAATCCGACGAGCGTGCAATATTGCAGCTGTATCTTACCAAATTTTATTATGAAATCAGGCGATGTAGGAATAATCAAGAAAGCGGAGTACACTTCGGAAGCTCTACATCTCTATAGAATCAAATAAATGTTATAATGTGTAAGAAGGGGCATACTTACACAACTAAGTATATGTTATGTTTGTTTTTGCTTTAATGGTCTAGTGGCAAAGCGCATCGCTTTGTGATCCCGAGGTCCTGGGTTCAAATCCTAGGTCGGACAAGTGTAGTTTTTCTAACGAAAAACTTCCCAGTGCGAGTCCGGTGTCTGGAATTGTGCCCGGTACATGCCCATTAGGCTCACCCCCTATAACATGGGACCTAACATCGTCGGTGAAACGTGGGTGTACTCAGTACACCTCTGCCACACCCGCTTGGGGAGTATAGGCGTGACGGTGGCAATGTTTGTTTTTGTTTAAAAATTTCTAGGCGCGCGCCCTTTGTAACATCGCGCCCCTAGCCACGTGCCAAGTTTGCCTTAGGGATAATCCGCCTATGATACCGGGCATAATAGGAATAGGTCTCTATTCCTATTTACCTGCTTGTGACTCATTCAAAAACAACATTTTAAACGTTTAACGTATGGGCGAATGTTTGAGGATCCGATCAGAGTTGCAAAATATATTTAGTGGATCGGACCGAAATAACTTGAGGTGAGAGATGTTTGTTAGAACTCTATTCTCGCCAATTTTGCAAAGAATTTAGCGTAATGCCATAGAAAGAAAGCTTAGAATAAATATAATTGAGAAGCCGCATCCAGTCGTAGTTGCACGCGGCGCGGTGAAGCCCAAAATTCAACAAACGCCCCCCACCCATCCGCGTAATGTTAGCCGCCCGGAAAGATAACCACTTTATGGGGTAAATATTGAGGATATTAGAATAGATCCTACTAATGTCATTGTTACGGTAACGTGTATTTAAATTCAAGAAATGGATATACTTGAATAATAAAGGCTTTAAGTAATTTAATATATGGAAAAATGAATTTTTACCATCGTAATTCAATATTAAAACCATGTTGTAGTGACAGTGATAGCCAACACAGCAGCAACAAGCAGTGATAGCCTAGTGGTTAGACCGTTGGACTGCAAAGTCAGAGGTCTCGGGTTCAAACCCAGGCACACACCTCTGTCTTTTCGAAACCATGTGCGTATTAAAAATTAACTATCACTTGCTTTAACGGTGAAGAAAAACATCGTGAGGAAACCTGCATGCCTGAGAGTTTCTCGAAGGTGTGTGAAGTTCGCCAACCCGCACTGGTCCAGCGTGGTGAACCATGGCCTAAACGCTCTCAGTTTGAGAGGAGGCCCGTGCCCAACGACAGGTCAGTTTCTTAACAGGGCTAATATTATTATTTATATTATTATGTTGTAGTAGCCAACTAAATTAATCCCATTTAATACTAGAACTAATGAAGTCCTAAGAAAATAAAAGAAGGGGAAAATATTTATACTGGCAACACTAACAAAATGACCACGTTATTATGACAATTACAAACGGAAGAATTAAATCAATATTTAAATAATAAGGTACCTGTGTGCGCTATACTATACTAGTTAGGTGTGAAATGTGACCTTATCATGTTTTTCTATGAGCTCAACAACATGTTTACAAGCAAAAACGACACAAGGCTTGAATCTAATTTGATATGTGCAGAGCACGTTATTTCGCACGATGGTCACAAAGCAACTACTCACGTAAACGTGAAACTAATACCATTGGAAGTAGTAACCGTTGCTTCAATTTGATGCGTGCCCGCGGCTTCTGGATTTTTTTTATTCTAAGAAAGAAAGATAGAATCTTATCAAGAATATGTGAAAACCATGAATGCCTCCTAATATATACAAGGTGTAACATAATTAATGCAAGACCTGAAAGTAGTTTGTTCTAAATCTGTAGCTGGAATGATTCCAACAATTTTTAATGTAACTTACATTTACTGAGTTCTTAGATTTACGCGAATAATACACATTTTTTTATTTGCAAAAAATGCTGTTACTCCTTCAGTTCGCTATAACAGACTTATTTTTTTCTTGATTCAATGCGATACGGAGATTCAATATGCAAACATACACGTACAAGTTTTATTGTTTATTGGTGTATAAAAGTACTTAAAAAAGGGTAAAACATTATAAATCTGGAAATTTGGTTTTCGTATTGAATTAGGGGTGTTTGAGGTCTTGCGTTTTTTACGATACACCTTGTATATCCATGAAAATGTGGGGCTTTTAACCAGAGTGCTTAAAAACCTCATTCACTAGAGTTTTTCATTCATATCAATATGGTGCGACGGCAAAGTTATCGAATGAAGAGTGACATAGTTTCCCTTTGCGTTGTAACATGTGTTGGAAATGTGGGGTGACCATATTAAGTCGTGATTTGTAGGGCATTTCCATAAATTAAGTTTGATTTTCTTAAAAACATTGCATTGAAATTATGTCCGTGTCGTTAGCGCAGGTATTCCATCCCTATCAACTGAAATAGATCAACAAATTTTCTTTTTCAACGATTCAAGGTGCGTGCATGAAATTCACATACCCAAACCTCTGGATTGAAATGAATCATTGTGGGTCAAACCCCGCTTTTTGATACAATAAAACAAACGTTCTACATTCATGCCCTATCTTATTGTCAAGTATTTGATTTTTATACATTTATTTATGATTTCCTATAAAATGTAAATAATAGTCGTCAGAGCTTCAGAGTAAAGGACCTTCTCACAATGCGCACCGTGTCCAAGAGTAAAAAGTTTATTATTTTTTTGGCCGTTACATTTCCACTATTGGGTAGACCTCTACAAGACCAATGTACTATAGTGTTTGAGTGATAGATCTTAGCGGTAACCTGTACTGGGTTGCAGCTCGTATTTGGGCTAGTATTTCTAAGAAAAATTCAGTGCTAAGTAGTGGCATTGTGAATGAGTTTACCAACATGTAACCCCCAAGCTTGTTTGCCTCCTCTTCCAGTAAAAACAAAAAAAAATCATTCTATTTCGGTCGCTACCAAAGTTCTACAGAGGGGAAAAACAATTTTTTCTCAAAACTAATGGTCACCCTAACTTAGCGTGTTGTGCATTGCGATATGCGATGTGACTGTACCAGATAACGGCAGACAGCCGATACGATGTGTTATGCTTTATGCACACAGAATAGCAACAAAAGTCGGTGAACATTATTTCAAACATAGATTTTATTAAAATAAATCGATATGCCTAGAACATAGTTCAGTCATTTTGACACTCGCCTATAGCGCCCAAGGGCCACCTGGAAGTTCACAAACGTAGTTTCGGCCCTAGTTTTCTGCTGAAATTGAAACTATAAATTCTGCGCTTAAAACTGGCCAAAACCAAAACCGGTATGGAACCCTCAAAGTGCGAGTCCTACTCGCACTTGTCCAATTATTTTTTTTATATAATAGGCAATGCAAAAGTTGAAGGATGTAGGTACCGACTCACATACACCCACATTATTTCTGTCAAGAATATTTTCCGATGAATTTATAAGTATAGGTACAACTTACCTCATATATATAGTTTGGAAGACTTTCATGTCAACTTTAGCCACTGTGTCACATACTTTAGCCCACACAGTACTGAAGCATTTTCTAATAATTTTCTTACATGTGTGGCGAGAAATTACCGCGGCTTTATGACCTCTTGTGTTTTATTGTTACGATCTCTATGTCAGTAAGCCACGGAAAGAGCTATGTTCGGCATTTCGTTACGTGATCAATATGAGGAAATTCGTAGAAGAACCAAGGTCATCGATATAGCCCTTAGGATTAGTAAGCTGAGGTTACAATGGGCGGGCCACATAACTCGAAGAACGGATGGGCGTTAGGGCAGAAAGATTCTAGAGTGGAGAGCACGTATTAGCAAGCGCAGCGTAGGACGGCCGCCTACTAAATGAACCGACAATCTTGTGAGGATCGCAGGAAGAAGTTGGATGTAGGTGGCATCGGACTGGCTGCGCTGGAGAGCGATTGGGGCGGCCTATATTCAGCAACAGACTGATGATTAATATTATTAGGTACTGTCAATTGTAACCATTCAGTTGTTTATTCATTTTAATCATTCGTTGATTTCCCAACCCTAACAAAGTTACTGGTGAGCCGTATGTGTTTACTAAATTGGCCACGTAAGAAATAAATAAATAGTAAAAGCTTGATAACAGGGCTTTATACAGCCGGGTAATAGTACAATATAAAACAGCCAATCAAAATTCAATGTATATACAACATTTCGTGTCTGCGTTGTTGGCTCCCTGCGTCCGGAGCCGATCTTGGGCCAGAGTACGCTTACCATAAAAATGCGTTGTCATTGAAAATGAACCAATAAGTCAAATTTTAACTCCGTAAAAGGAAGCTCATTGCCGGTTTTTACCTTGTGAATCACAGAGACATCATTAAATATTATTCGCTTGACATAATGAAGTTTATCTCATTTTTAGTAGAACCATCAGAGCTCATCCAGGACCATTTCCTATGAGGCGGTTCCTGTAAAAAAGAGTTAATCTTAAAGAGTTCCTCTTTTTCCAAATATTCGACCAGCCTCTGACTCCTGGGGTTCCGCTGACCATATCGGTTCTAATTAAGCTTTCAAGATTTGACCTGAATAAACAAACATTGTAAGTTAAATAAAAGCTTGTAATAGCAAACATTGGATAGACGATAGTTATTTAGTTCAGGGTGTACCTTAACAATGTTGGAGCCTGTAGCTGAGTGATGGGAAAATACGTCATACGATGCAGTCGATAACGAACGTCATGTCATGTCTCGTCACGATCCTGCAAAACCAGTGCATCCAATTTTGTGAAAGCTATAGTATCAAATTAAGGACGTTGAGGTTTTTGGCTGGACATAAAAGATTGACATTGTCAATTTTGTTTTAATCCTAAAAAACGTGTTACTTTAAATAATGTTTGGTTTTGACGAAAATAATAATAAATTATTTGATTCCTGAATCAAACAACGCAACAATACTTGACAACATTTTTTTGTAAAAAAAAATTTGTTTTTACTTGGGAGCCGGCACTTAAGCCAAAAGGCGTAGCTGGCCATGCATAACGGAGTGCTTGTCCCAACGCTGTTATATGGCAGTGAGAGTTGGGTATGTAAGAAGGAGAACGAAAGCAGGATAAATGCGGTCGAAATGCGATCTCTGCGGAAGATGTGCGGAGTCACGCTGACCGACCGTATTCGCAACAGCGTAGTAAGAAAGCGAGTAGGTATGAAAGATAGTATCGGTGTAAAGATGAGAAAGGGTATGCTCCGTTGGTTCGGGCATATAGAAAGAATTCCAGAAGAAAGAATGACAAAACAGATATACAATGCGAAAGTGGAAGGATGTAGGTGCCGGGGAAGACCTAGACTATCTTACCATGACCAAATAGACCGTATCTTAGCTGAAGGGCAAGTCAAGAGTCTCCGTAACCGGCGAGTGTGTATGAGACGAACTATGAGAGTGGAGGAAGCCAGAGAGGTATGTAAGGAAAGATCCTGTTGGAACTCTGTACTCTCTGCCTACCCCGCGAGGAAGCTGGCGTGATGATATAGATATAGATAGATAGAATTTTTGTAAAACTTCTGTTGCCTTCAACTGAACACTGCCACAAAATATTTTGTGTAACTTACAGGCCCGTAGAATATTTACCTTACAAACTAACATACATATAGTATATAAAAACTTATAAACTAAGACACATGTGTTGACGGCGACATGTTGCGCTGTGCAAGGGCATCTTTCAGTCTCCCCCGAAATCTTGTGAATACGACACCTTTCGGCCAGAACTCCTCGTTCATGAAGGTCTCCAGCTTGACGGTGGGAACTAGCAAAACAAAGGAATTGAATGCCACATTGTTTTCCGAGTTCAGCTTCTCGAACCCCAGAGAGTAGAAAGTCTTATTACGGGCATAAAATTTAAAAATGTATGTAAATACACTTTGGTAAATAGTTTATGTTTGAGTTTATGACAAGGAAGGTAGATTATCGAATCAAATTGTCCACCCTTTCGTATTTTTCACTCGCAAACAAAATCATTAGGAAAAATTGGAAGTCGGTATAAAAAGTAATGTCTTCATTATTTTTTCAGACTTCATTACAGAAACTAACGGAAAATATACAAGTTGTAACGAGGGTGCGATAAAAAAAAACGAGGCGCCCTCTGGCGGTGTTTTTCCATTGCCGGTGATATCATTAAAGAATTGATTGATGCTTGCGGCGGAAATGCTGAGTGGGGTGACCATGAGTCATGAAGTTAAGTTAAGAAAAAAAGTCAATTTTATATTCATGTTATCCCACAGCTTAGGAAACTTCTTTACTATATCAAATCAAATTATTTATTTAGGAATAATACTGCTGGGACATTTCAAATTGTAAATTTTACATTGCTGTTTTAACTGAAGTAAAAAAAGGGCAAGAACAGTCGAATCTATATTTTCCAAGCGCGGGTGGCAGAAGTGTGCTGTGTACACCCAATTTTCAATGACATTGGTAAATCCCATTTATTACGAGACGAGCCTATTGACATTACACAGGCTCAATTCCAGACTCCAGATTGACACTGGGAATTTGTTGAAAAACTCCATAAAAAATCGTAGAAAAATGACAAGTGATGTACTCGACTTTAGAGTTTGGAGTTTAATATCTGTCTGTATTATCACGCCATATCTCTTAAGGGCTAGATCTTGCTGGGTTTTTAATTCATTTATTTATTTACTAACACTAAAAATACCACTTACATTAGTAAAACTAAAAAAAAAAACAATTGTAAAAGAAAGGAATAAATGTATTCGTAAGTGTAAAACTATTAGTAAAAAGTAAGGAAACGTGACTTTTTAGAAAAAGAGATGGTATAATATATTAAATAAAAAGAATATACACTGTCTCGTATACACTGATCTAATGATTCACGGTGTGGCTAGCTATCACGCGGGTTTAGATCAAGTCATAGATGTGGCAAAGTGACAATTCTCAAAAAGTAATTCTGGAATCTGGAAATATGCTGTGTATATGGCAATAGCCTCACGCATCATTACCATAGAATCTAATATCGTTAGCGAAATGTGAGTGCCGTTAATCATACCCCTTCTACACCATGGTGTTTAGTACAAGAAAAAAAACAAGTGAAATAATCACCTAGGTGATATGCCGCTGGGTGATCACTGGACACTAATAAGTCGCCTTTTACAACGGGCTGATTAAAGTGGAATAAACCATTTTTTCTTACATGTCCCATAAATAAACAAAAATCATGGTCACAAGACAAAAAACGAAGAAAAAATACGTACATACGTTGTGTGAGTAAAGTCACTTTACAAGTTAACATGCTCTTGACACACGGGTGGGCGTGGGCACCGTGGGGAAAAAGTAGAGATGACTTCAAGTGGGATCTGGTTAGTTGTAGATGGATTTTGTCGTTATTTTTTTGTTGTTTAAGGGCGGTTGTGAAGTTTCAGATAATGAAATGGATAACACCGTCATACCTATATTCCTCCAGCGGGGGTGGCAGAGGTGTACTGTGTGCACCCACATATTGCTGATGATATTAGGTCTCAGTGGATTCAAAACTATATAATAGTTTTAGGCACAATTCCACATACCGGACCATGGCTGATGATTTTTCGATAGAAAAAGCACCGACGTAGGGTTGCCCTCAGTACCTCATGATTGCCAGCCACACTATGCGCCACTAGACCAACGAGGTAGTCGTTTTTATATGGTAATCCTTTTTGGCACTTACTATGTAGTCGTGAGGCCAAATTGGAAGATTTATAGACGGCTTCATAAGTTTCACCAGCAGATAGCCACAAATCTGCCTCCACCGTACCGTGCTGGGTCCGCGGAGTATGACCTAATCTCTCTCAACTCAATTTGTAAGATAAGGCCCCTGCAGTGGTGAAATCCTACTAATATTATAAACGCAAAAGTCTGTGAGTATGGACGGATGTAAGAAAGTTTGTTACTCTTTCACGCAAAAACTACAGAACGAATTTTGATAAAACTAGAGTAGTAGAGCTTATAGATCAGAATAACACGTAGACAGAGAGTACAGAATTTCGACAGGTTCTTTCCTTACAGACCTCTCTGGCTTCCTCCACCCTCATAGTTCGTCTTATACACGCTCGCCGGTTACGAAGACTCTTGACTTGCCTTTTAAAAAAAAACCGGTCTATTTGGTCATGGTATGATAGTTTAGGTCTGCCTACCTACATCCTTCCACTTTCGCATTGTATAATTATATGATTAATAAAGATATTACGAAATAAACGCGTGTACCGTAGCAGGCAACAGCTAGTAGCTATTATTATAATAATACTACCCCTATTTATCATCATCATCATCTTAGCCTATACCCGTCCACTGCTGGCTTCAATCGCTCTCCAGCGCAAACGGTCACATGCCACCTGCAATACAAAGACTTCCTGCGATTTTCACGAGATTATCGTTCCATTTGACAGGCGGCCGTCCCAAGTAGCGCTTGCCAATACGTGGTCTCCTTCTAGAATCTAGAATCTTATTTTACAATACAGATGCTTCTAGAATCTTATATTACAATACATTAATTCATTTTATTATTTCTTTTGTTAATTTTTTTTTTGTTATAATAGGGATTTAAAGAAAATTATAACTTTATAATCTATCTATCTATATCATCACCCTGGATCCCTTGCGGGGTAGGCAGAGAGTACAGAGCTCCAACAGGTTCTTTCCTTACATACCTCTCGGGCTTCCTTCACTCTCATGGTAATTGACTCCCACTCACACTCTTACTTTATAATAATTGGTGTTATTAGTGGGTCAACTTAAACCATCATTATTGTAATATTTCAGTTTAAGGGAAGGGAAAATCAGCTAATTTTGTCTAGTCCAGACCCAGCTGTCTTTCTGGAAATTGTTTTAGTGACATTGATGATATAAAAACTTTTTGTTGTAATTATGTAATAGTACTAGAAAATAAATTTATTATTTTATTTACTACCCCTATTTATATGGTCGTGATTAAAAAGTTTACGAGTCATTAAAGTTCTTAAAAATTCGAATGACTATTTCACTGTCACAGCGGATCCAAAACATTTTAGTATGTAATAAGTTCATTTGATCTAAAATATATAGTAGTAACTTTTTAGATGGGAGTACTTAGTACACCCTTGGATAGTGATCAATAAACCCGCCCGCTTTCTTGACGGCTTAAAATTGGAAGCCATCAACAAAGCCAATAATGCATAATAAAGTGCAGCGCAGGATGCATAATAAAGTGCATAAACGTGCGCGCAAATCCAGAGCGCAAAGCGCTCTCTTCTTTCTCCTTTCAGACCCTTTGGAACGGGTCAGAACTGGGAAAGGGTCCGGCTTCAGTGTCTGACTTACTCATGACCTCCACTTATAAGTGATAGTTACAGTCTGTGTATTTGTGAAAGCCTAACCATTAACACAGCTGGGGTTGACACCGTCTCCTGAAATCTTCAGGCGACTTCAAGAGTGATAAGTTACGTTTCAAGTGTCTGCGTTAACTTGAAGTTTTTTCTTCGTAAGTTTTGTAAAGCCACTGAAAAAGATAAATTATGTACATCTTGATGTATCCATTAACTCAGTAGATGTATCTTATTTTTGACAAACTCCAAAAAGGAGGAACATATTTTTTAAAATTAGTCCAGAACGTTTCCCTTTGGGAATTATACATACCTGTATCGTGGATGTGACAGAAAAATATAAGTTTCATATAAAATCTTTTCCTGAAAGCTGCATATATTCAGAGCTTAAATCATAAAAAAAGGATTTTAGGATGATATAACTTTATGCTTAGACTAAAACTGGTCTAGACGAATCTTTTATTTGACCGTGGAGTTTCTTGCCCTACTCCGCTGGAATGTCTATTTATTTTAGTGACGATTATTGGTCATGAAGCACGCCTTTATACAAAAATGTCAAAGGGTAGCGTGTCGTGCCAAACGAGCTCGAAGTACTGGTCTCTTTGTAGACTTTTTTGACTGCACTCTAGGGTTTGGGATTGGTATTCCAATATGGTCGAGGGAGGTGATGGCTGCCCTAGTAGTCATACTCGTGAACGGGTGCTGCTTGAGGGGACTGGTCCACCCGGATACCTCTACCTTTTCGTTAAAATATGTATTTAAAAATATTAATGTTGGTCTGATATCTTAGTCGTAAGGTATCATAATGGAGCTGGATCGCATAACTGATTTTTTATAATATAAATATGTATGTATCTATACAGAAGATTATGAAAAAAATTAATGGAGAATTAGATAAAAAAAGACTAGCACGTTGAGTTTTTCGCCAGGTCTTTCTAGTGGAGGACGCGTTCCGAGGCGGTGGTAGATTAGTAAGTTAAAAAAAATGTAAATATGACACTTCGTAAGCACCCCCGCAGGGTTTATGCAAAATAAACGATTTGAGTTTGAGTTTGGAGCATTGCTAACAGAATGGCGCCTAAAAGTGGCTTCAGTTACGCACTATGTGTGCGTGAGGCCTGGCTTCGTTTTTTTGAAAATAATTTATACGATGTTAATGTGTGCGTGCGCGTGCGCATGCGTACTACAATTTATCTACTACATATGTAGATACATTTTATGCCATTTCCACGCACGCGATGATCCATCCAGACAAGATTATTCATCAAATTTTTATTTTTCCATACTAATATTATAAAGAGGAAAGATTTGTATTTTTGTATGTTTGTAACGAATAAGCTCAAAAACTAATGGACAGATTTTTAAAATCTCTTTCACCATTAGAAAGCCACATTATCCGCCACCCCCGATTGGGGACATAGGCGTAACGGTATTTATTTTAATTATTTATAAAGGAAAAAAAATCGAGAACGCCTGAAAGAGCTTCTGGTCCATGAGGGATATGATAAAGGGTGACCTTCCCTTGCCCCTTAAGCGTAGACTTGTCGATATGTGCATTCTGCTCGGCCTAACCTACGGTGCTCAAACTACAATGGAACACACCATTTTAGGTGTTAAACGGACGGAACGCGTTAGGAACACCACGCTGCGTTCCATGGCGCAAGTTACGGATGTAGGTTTTAAGTCAGCAAAGCTGAAGTGGGATTGGGCAGGACATATCGTGCGCATGGACCCGCAAAGGTGGGCAAACATCGTCACGGTATGGACCCCTGATAACGGTCACAGACGCCGTGGTCGGTCGAGACGAAGATGGCGTGACGACTTGGACACTTATACGGGAAAGACATGGATATTACAGACACAGGATCGGTTTGTGTGGAGACGTAAAGGGGAGGCCTTTGCCCAGCAGTGGGATATAGAATAAGCTATTAAAAAAATGTTATAAGAACAACTAAAACTTATATTTATTTAGTTTTTAAGGTAAGAGAGAGGTAAAAACGATATATTAAAGATTTTATTTCGAATCTAAATTACTTAAAATATCTTAAATCGAATCTATTACAATAAATTTATTTATCCCACCATTTATTTTTTAAATGGACACTGAGGAAAAACCATAATTTAATAAAAGAATAAATATTCTTACGTATGTCAAACATTTATTTTAATTGATTTAGTTATTAGCTCTACACTGTAGTGTAGATGATTATGACTGTAGTCATACAAGGCGTACAAGGATCTCTTGGCCCGCGTTCAAAATCGTAACTAACGCTGTGATTAGGTGAAATGTCACTTCATGACAGTCGCAGAGTTGCCATTTGCTATGAAATTTACGCAATTTCTTTATTTAATTAGTAACTGTACCATTCTTTCATAATGATTGGGGGCGATTTGCCTTACTTACCACGCTTGGCAGGCGGGTTAGCGAGCGCAGTTCGATGGTCGTGGAAGTTTCTAGGAGAACGCTGCTACCCATTCCCTAGTTATCCTTTAGTGGCCTTGTACGACACCCGATGGGATGAGATGGGATGGTCCAATTCTAAGCCGGGAACCACATGGCACGGGCGTTGGGGCAGAAAGATTTTAGAGTGGAGACCACGTATTGGCAAGCGCAGCGTAGGACCGAAGATCATGTGAAAATCGCAAGAAGTCGTTAGATGCATGGTAGCATCGGACCGGTTACGCTGAAAAGCGATTGAGGAGGCCTATGTTCAGCAGTGGACAAGTATAGGCTGAGATGATGATGATAAACTGTACCATCGGATGAAATATTTTTCTAGAAGTAGGAAAATTTTACTAAATGACAAGAATCAGAATATCAGAATCAGAATATTTTTTATTCATGTAAGCTGTTTATAATTTGACAGAAAAGTAACAAAGACTCTACCACCACTTCGGGATGTCATTCCTGTGGAGAGGAAGGGCAAGAAACTCCACGGTTACTCTTTTAAAATAAAAAAATTACAAACTTTTTCATCTACATTTTGTTGTGGGGTATGGGAGAACAATGTAGGTTGGTCATCAGGTGAGATTAAGTTAAATAAAGCAAATTATACTATTTATGAGAACAAACCCTTATTTCAAACCAACGCCCCCCTGTCAATGTCATCCATGGGCTAAAAGATCCTTGTACCACTGTCGTCTTAAACTTGCAACATTTTTTTTTGTGTTGACATTTGGAACCGTCATGTTGTCCGTGGATTTGTGGACACGAGCTTAGACTGACTTATAATTTCATTAACTTTCGTCACGCTACCCAATTTCAGGTCACTCTGTATACCTTCAGAAAAAGCGAACTTTTACGAAGAAAAAACTATTCTTACCTCATCCCAATCATCCGGTAGATTGATGACGTCACTTTCTCCGATTATGTCCACTCTTACAAATTAAAAAAGTTGGCCTATCCCATCCGGTGTCACCGAAGGGCGGGAAAAGTTTATTTTTTCAAACATTTTCGGTTTCCCCTGACAAAGGATCATGGGAAAAAAGTTGGTTTTTTGGGACCCCAATATAGATTAATGATGATAAATCTTCGATTAGTAAGGCGTTAATGGAGGTGAATAGGTTGCTTCGGATTGTTAGGGATTGATTTACAATGAGAGGATGGGATTTGTAACATTACAGGGTCCTGAGTCTTATTGTTCTGACCGACAGTCTAAGAAAGACGCCGTTATGAGTTAGCATTTTTGATGTGGGATTTTGGTTGAAATGTCTTAATTGATTTAAGTACTAGACGATTATAATTAGTACGAATGTAGATATTTATCTGAAATTAGTAGAAAAGGCTGACAACACAATAATAGTGACATGCGGGCTGTCCGCGACGGAGGCAGTCTGACATCAGCCGCGTCGGGCGACGGACGCCGAGACTGGATGGAGAGAGGTTTTACTGTAAAGTTAAAGTTAATTGTTGTGGAGAGGTAAAGCATTTTTTGATTAGCGAACTAGTTGTTCTCTCTGGTATTAAAGAAATACTGTATTAAAGTACTTATCGAAGAGCCTCCATCTTAGTCCAGTTACAATCCACACTACAATAAATTTATTTTATACTAGCGGCCGACCGCAGCTTCGTCAGCATATGTATTTTTGTTAATCATAGCCTACTAGCAACCGACACCGACACCGACCGTCGACAACAGCGCCATCTACCTACTACCTACTACGCGCGCCTACTTTTGTATAATGTAGCTTTTTTAATGGTGAAAGAATGACTTAGAATAAAAATAATCCCGAAACTGCGAACGCGTATTAAATCGAAGCAACAGTTACTACCTGCGACGATCGTGCGAAATAACCTGTTCTGCACGTGTCAAATTAAATTAAATTATGTCGTCTTGTGTCATTCCTGCCCGTAAGAAATAAAATATCGAATTATTTCTTCCACCTAATGGTCATAGTAAAATCCACGTCCATTTTGTTAGCTGCCATGCTCCTTTTATTTGCTAAAGACTTTATAAGTTCTAGTATTAAATGGTATTAATATAGTTAACTAACAACAATCATGATTTTAATATTTAGTTAAGATGATGAAAATATATTTTTTCTACATTAAATTACTACAAACCTTATTATTTCAAGTATATTTATTACATGAGTTTAATATACATTAAAATACATGTTACTGCATCAATGTTTTTATTTATCATATAATCTAATGTCGTCAACATTTACCCCAAAAAGTTGTAACTTTTACGGGCTGCCAACTTTACGCGACTGGGCAGTGTGGTGAGTGCGGGACGTTTGTTGAATTTCTGGCCTCACCGCGCGGCGTGCAACTATAACTGGAAGCGGCTTCTGGATTGAATTTATTCTAAAAATAATGATTAAAATTACATCAATAATTTCGTTTAACATCAAGTTTATGGATTACAAATAGGCAATCGAATCTTTCGTCCTTATAACATTAGTAAAGATGTGTAATTCTAAAGTATAATCGTCTTTGGGTAAGTCCCTTGTCCACATATAAATAACATTCGCCCACCGAGGATTCGGACCCTGAACCATAAAATTGCTAACTGCCCAATGCGCCAGTAGTCCAACCAACCCAGTAAACATAATATATTGTATGTCTTTCACTTCACATTGGGTACATCATTATATCACTATATTTTCTGAAATTATTAACAAGTGACAATAAAAACAAATCTCTGAGAAAAAATCTACCTTTTAATAAATCAAATTTATCTAATCTAATAAATTTATCTCAACAAAGACCTTTGAGATATTACTCTCTCCAACCGAAAGTCTTAATAAATAGTCTTCTAAAAGGCAACAATGTAAAATGCATGCAAAGTTCTTGAGAAAAGAAACTTAAAATATACAAAGTCATCGCATCAACGAGCAACAATCTTTCTACGGAACCGTCTTAAGAACCGGCCATTATTTCGGTGATTTTAGAGTTCCTCACGGCACCTTGTAAATACGGTAATGCTTATATTTTTATAAAAATAATTCTGTAGTCTACAGTCTGCCTTTTTAATCTTGTAGCATATGGTGTGGCTAGCCATCACACGGTCTTGGATTCGTATCGGAACTAAGTGTGGGTGGAGTTTTTTTATAGAAATATTATTACTTTGTAGCGACCCCCATACATACTTGCGACTAATAGACATAATAGATGGTGCTGACAAATCGTCATACATGTCTAGAACGCGATATTAGAGTGCGCACGTCGTGTAACATATATACAAGCTCCCGACAACAACTCTTGGTAGTAGTTGCACGCTCGCCCTTAAGTCCGGTGAAGCTGTAAAGGCCTCACGGCCAACAGCGTATATTACTCAAACACACAACAACTCTTGGGAAGATTGGCAGGCCCCGCCAGACACAACACACGTCTGGCTGGAAGATCTTCCCTTTGACAAATCCTGCTACAACGTTCCTGCCAAAACTTGTTAACTTATTAACAGTCTGGAGTTTGAATTTGTATCTAGTATAAGGGCAATAGACTCTCCTCTTCTTACTTTAAAAACTAGTGGCGTGCGCTAAAAATAGGTGTACATAGTACGCCTCTATTCTACTTGGGGAATAAAGTTATTATCTTATTGCGTGTTTTCGCAACCTTTGGTAGGTTAGGGGATATCGCTTACCTTAACGGCTCTACACCGACTAAAAGTATAGATAAAGTAAGCTTTATATCGAATTTTGAACAGTAATATTTCAAAAATCAAACTTAGTGCTTTTTCTTAAATTTTGATCATTTTACTTTACACAACATCGAAAAGCAACTTAAACCCCGGTTACCACTTCATATGGTAATTGTTAAGACAAAGTTGCAATTCCTATGGATAGCTTCAAAAGTTTCAACAGCGTATATCAAATATCCTGCTTTCACCAATCTCCTTCAGAATTTTATTAATTTAATTTGTGTACGGACTACGAATTGCTTAAATACAACTTGCATCTGGCCACTTCGAGCCGTCCACTCAAGTGCTCTTAAAACGGATGAACGCCCAAGTTTTCAGCTTCCCTTTTTTCTCATATTGTTGGTTTAATCGCGAAATAATCTGGCAACTCTCTGGCAAAAAGCTATTTTTACTTTTTACCTCGAATGTTAAGTTATGGCTGGGTGAAACGGCATTTAGGAAATAACATCGAGCATTTACATCACCTATTCCACAAAGCCTAAAGACAAAAGTCTAATCAGTGAGTCCTGCCCGCTATGACTCACGAGAACGAAACGTGGACACTTAAAATTGGCTGATTCCGCAGCGAGCTACGGAAAGGGCTATGCGTGGAGTTTCTCTGAAGAACAGAATCCATAACGAAGTCATTCGACAGATAACCAGAGTTACCGACATAGCCCACCGGATTAGTAATCTGAAGTGTCAGTGTGGGTGGCCACATTAGCTGAAGAACTGATAACTACTGGGTTAACGAGTTTTTGAGTGCAGACCACGGACTGGTAAACGAAATGACGCCCTCAGGATGCAGCGATGATCATCGTAGGGCGGTAGAAATCAGATGAGAGTAGCTGAGAATCGTACCCAGTGGCTTGCAATTGGAGAGGGCTATGTCCAGCTATGGACTGCTATAAGCTGATGATGGGGATGATGATAAGTTACAAGGGGCACTCGTAGCGTTGTAGTACCGCGGTATTTGCAACGATCACCAAGGTGGAGCTGCGGTCGACTTGATCAATCTGAGAAGATTGACCGTTCATGGTAATTCCATTTTCATACGTCTCTCGGTTATATTTCCCAAGCGGGAATGGCAGAGGTGTACTGTGTACACCCACTTTTCGCCCATGATGTTAGGTCCTATGTAATAGAGGGCCTATTGTCATATACTGGGCACGACTTTGGACACCCGACTCATAATCGGAATTTTTCGATAGAAAAACTACATTTCGATACGGGGTGTCCCGTGGCAGGCCGCTAGTTGGCGGTGCATATTGCGTGACCGCTCGTACTGACTGATGTTATGGCACGTTACCATAAGATCAGTAAGTGCGTAATAATAGATACAATTTAAAATACATGTAATCATACAATTGTTATACATTAAAAATAGATAAATTGGTTTGACTCAATGCTAGCACGTCAGTAAGGGCCCTCATTGAAAATCAGCTATGTAACTGGGGGATCCGTTTTGAAGGCAACAAGGGTCCATATTTGTTTTCATTTAATTGTACCTTTTTTTATTAACCTTTTCTGTACCACTCCTGGGCCTGCCCCGACGTTGATGCCCATCCGCTGGCACCTATTGCGTGACGATTCTAGCCCATCTTTCAGGGGGCATTCGACAAACATGCCTTGCCCACTCCCATTTAAGTTTTGCAGACTTGATGCCCACATCAGCGATATATACCTAATATACTACGCTCCATCGCTCTTTGGCAAACCTTGAGTTTTGAATTTTGAGATTCGGTCAGTGAACACGTCTGAGCACCATAGGTTAGGACAGGATACAAGTGTCGAGGAGTTTCTGCTTAAGACATATTGGTCACCCTTCATTAGCCCTTTCATGGACCAGTAGCTCTTCCAGGCGTTATCGACACGTCTTTGGATTTCTTGCCTGTTATCGAAGGAAAGTAACTGGCCCAAATAAACATACTCATCAATATGCCTGCCCATCTACTTCAACCTTATGTTTTGTGCTGTTGGTCATAACTTTTGTCTTTGTCCAATTCATCATTAGACAACTTCAAGACTTGCTGTGCTCAGATCTTAAAGCATGTGTTGTAATTCTAGAGCGGATGGTGCAAAAAGAACAATGTCATCAGCAAAACAAAGATTGGTGAGCCTTGTGTTGCCGACAACAATGCCCTTCGTGGACCATCCGTCTGCTAGCTTCTTGAAGATTTCCTCCAAAGTGCTAGTAAATAGTTTGGGAGAGAGTGGGTCACCTTATTTCACGCCTTTTTCTATTTTGAATGTAGAGCCATGGGAATATAATTTAATGTTGGCAGTACTATATGCGCTTTTAGAGGTCTATGTAAGATTGGCTTATGTTTTTTTTTATGCAGAGCGGTGAATATGGCATAATGTTTTACTCTATCGAACGCCTTTGCGTAGTTCACAAAAGCCACAAAGGTTCTGAAACTCGATATGCTTTTCTATTGCTTTATTTACAGTTTGAAGGTAATCTATCTGGAAAAGCTGGGGCGGAATCCGGCTTGTTCTTGAGGTTGGTAGGAGTCGAGTTGTTTATCAATATGGTTGTAGATGGTTTTAATAAAAGCTTTATACAAATGTGACACTAAGCTAATTGGGCTGTAGTTATTAACCTATCTATCTATAACCTCACGCCAGATCCCTTGCGGGGTAGGCAGAGAGTACAGAGTTCCAACAGGTTCTTTCCTTACATACCTCTCTCGCTTCCTCGACTCTCATAGTTCGTCTCATACACGCTCGCCGGTTACGGAGACTCTTGACTTTTCCATCAGATAAGACTCGGTTTATTTGGTCGTGGTAAGATAGTCTAGGTCTTCCCCGGTACCTGCATCCTTCCACTTTCACATTGTATATCTGTTTTGTCATTCTTTCCTCTGGCATTCTTTCTATATGCCCGAACCAACGGAGCATGCCCTTTCTCATCTTTACACCGATACTATCTTTCATACCTACTCGCTGTCTTACTATGCTGTTGCTAATGCGGTCGGTCAGCTTCACTCCGCACATCTTCCGCAGAGCTCGCATTTCTACCGCATTTATCCTACTTTCATTCTCCTTCTTACATACCCAGCTCTCACTACCATATAACAGCGTTGGGACAAGAACTCCGTTATGTATGGCCAGCTGCGCCTTATGGCTTAAGTGCCGGCTCCCGAGTAGCTTTCCCATCGCACCATTCACTCTGTTCCCTGCACTCACTCTTCTCTCTATGTCAGCGGTGTATTTCCCATCCTTACTGAAGGCGCATCCAAGATATACAAACTCATTCACTTGCTCCAGCACATCGTTACCAACCACAATCCTTACATTCGTTCTGGTTTCTTCCCTTTCAAAAACCATAATCTTGGTTTTCTTCACATTCAAGTGTAAGCCATTGATCATGCAGTCGTCTTTCATAACTGTGACTAGTGTTTGCAGATTAGTGGCTGTTGGCGCTATTAAAACCGCGTCATCTGCATAAAGTAGATGGTTTACCACTAAGTCACCCATTTGTACACCTTCATTCATCGCTTTCAGTCTTTGAAGACTTTTGCCAGATATATTATAAACAGTCTAGCGGACAACACGCAATCTAGTTATTAATGTTTTTATGATTTCCTTTTTTATGTAGAAGTATGATGTTGGAGTGACACAATTTTTAGGGAAATTTCCTGACTGTAGTAGTAATTATACCTATTTTGTGTTTATTTATGGACTTGTGTTGTTATTCAAAATAAATGAGTTTTCTTTCTTTCTTTATTTCATACAATAGGTATCATACATCACCATGCTTAGAGAGGCACGTTTATACGTTGGTACCCATTATCACGTCATGTGGGAGTCGATAAACCTACTTGGAAGCTTTTATAGGTGGCTTAATGAGTTCTAACAGCAGATGCCCACAAACCTGCCTCCACATATTGGGCGTGACCTAATTCGGCTCACTTCGTTTTGTGAAAAATTAAAAAAGAAGGCCCAACAGTGGAACAGTATGGACTGATTTATTACAGGTTACAAATTTAGTTGATTTTTTTTACTACCACACCAGGAATTATTCCTATGTCGTGGGTGCGTTTAAAACATGAAAATCACATACACAAACACCCAGACCGAAACAAATATTTATGGGTCACACAAAGATTTTTGTCCTGTGCGGGAATCGAACCCGCGACTACTTGATCCAGTGGGCGGAGCGACTGAAGCATTTAACCACTGGACCAAGCCGCCGTCAAGTTTAGATTGTTTATCAATAGCTAAGAAGACTGAAAACGTAAGTTTTTCCTAAAACATGGATCGTAAAAGATTGCAAGCATTTTTGAACCGGTATCAGCCAAACTCTTAAAAAAAGCAGTGATAGCTAAATTGTCATATACTGGTACATAAAGTCTAGAGGTCAAACCGTTAGACTGCAAATTCAGAAATCTCGAATACGAACCCAAGCTAGCACATCGGTCTTTTCGAAAGCCTGTGTTTTTTTAAAAATTAACTATCACTTGCTTTAACGGTGAAGGAAAACATCGTGAGGAAACCTGCATGCCTAAGAGTTTTTCGAGAGTTGTGAAGTTCGCCAACCCGCACTGGGCTGGCTGGTGGACTATGACCTAAACGCTCTCACTTTGAGAGGAGACCCGTGCCCAACGGTGGGACAGTTTCTTAATAGGGCTAATATTATTATCAGCCAAACAGCGGGGTACATTGGCTTGTCTACATTTCCCAAGCGGAAGTGACAGAAGTGTACTGTGTACACGCATATTTTACCGAAGATGTTAGGTCCTAATTTTTTCTGTAAATGTACAGACGAAATACAAGAGCGGAGGAACCCAGAGAGGTTTGTAAGGAAATAACCTGTTGGAATTCTGTACTCTCTGCCTACTCCGCAAGGGATCTGACGTGATGATATAGACAGATAGATAGAAGTTTGTACAGAGTGGTGACGCACAAAATATTTCTAACTAAACACCACCCCTGTCCAGAACCCCAAACCTCGTTATCAAACCAAGGCAATTAAAAATCAAAAATGGGATTCATAACAATCAAGTAGCGATAGCTTAGACCAACATCCTTGCAGCTAAATGAAGGCATGAAATTAAAAAGCGCCAGCAGCCAGCGGGGACGTCTCATTAACTTCTCCTGACGAGAATTAAACCGTTCCAGAGTTAATGAATGGCTGCCGACGGGAGCCGAGAAGAACTGGAGGTGACTAATTGGTGGAGAATAGGTGAATGAAGTTGCTAGACGGTAGAAAAGTCGTATTCCTTCTTTCAAACACAGAGGAAGTCTTTAGAACACTTGTGTTCAAAATCTGCATTTAAAAAAAAAAAAACACCGTCACGCCTATATTCCCCAGAGGGGGTGGCAGAGGTGTACTGAGGTTACACCCAGGTTTCGCCGACGATGTTAGGTCCCATGTAATAGAGGGTGAGCCTATTGCCATATACCGGGCACAATTCCAGATTCCGGACTCATACTGGGAATTTTTCGTTAGAAAAACTACATTTGTCCGACCTAGGATTTGAACCCAGGACCTCGTGATCACAAAGCTATGCGCTTTGCCACCAGATCAACGAGGCAGTCAGACCAACGAGGCAGTATTTATTTAAAACAAATGTAGCTCTACACTAAGAATTAAACCTGTGTAATATTTTCAAGCGTTTTTATAAATTTAATCCACAAAACAAACACTTACACCGAAATAAGCATTAGTAGATCACACAAAGATTTTTCCCGTACGGAGATCGGTCCCACGAATACTCGACAGAGTTCCAACAGGTCAACTGTAAGAAAAAAAATCCTTACAGTTCTCTCTGGCTTCCTCTACTCTCATAGTTCGTATCATACACGCTCGCTGGATAAAAAAAAACTTTTGACTTATTCATAATAGTAATAGTCTATTTGATTCTGCTAAGAAGTCTAGATCTTTCCTCTATCTTACGAGTATCAAAGGGTTAATAAGATAAAAATAAACACATCAAAATCATCCCCTTCTGGATATTACCCTGCTGTCACTCGTAAAACCGGGTCGTACCTATTTTACGAGGTGAACCTTCGATTGGCAACATCAAAGGCTGGATTCGAACCTGAATATAAAAAAGAATACAGAGATATTTATATCTAAAAACATTCAGTACCTGGTAAATTGGTTTGTTAAGATGTCTCCACATAATATGAATATATCTGAGACAAACTATGGCAGTGGAAAAAGCCAGAGTGGTAAGGAAGAAACCTGTTGGAATTCTGTACTCTCTGCATACCCCGCAAGGGATCCGGTGTAATGATATAAATAGAGAATATTCAGTACACAGTAAATTGATTCAGTATGTGTTTTCTCATAGTATGAATATCTGAGATGAAGTAAGAGAAGTCTATTGGAACTCTGCCTACTCCGAAAGGGAAATTGCGTGATAATATAGTGCCCAGTATAGGGCAATAGGCTAGCCCCATATCCCATGAGACCTAACATCGTCGGCGAAAAGTGTATGTATATAGTACTCCTCAGCCATCCTGCTTTGGGAATATAAGCGTGACGGTCTTTATTGAAAAATTGATAACATGATTTTACGATGAAAAATTGGAGTTTTGATGAGTTTTGTAACGATGTACTACTAAGGAACAATCGCGCATATTTCTATACTAGCGACCCGCCCCGGCTTCGCTGGGTGAATTATACACATAAACCTTCCTCTTGAATCACTCCGTTTATTGTCGAAAACCGTATAAAAATCCGTTCGGTAGTTATTGAGTTTATCATGTTCAGACAGACAGACAGACGCGGCGGGAGGCTTCGTTTTATCTATATATCTATGTCATCACGCCAGATCTCATGGGGGTAGGCAGAGAGTACAGAGTTCCAACAGGTTCTTTCCTTGCACACCTCTCTGGTTTCCTCCACCCTCATAGTTCATACACGCTCGCCGGTTACAGAGATTCTTGACTTGCCCTTTAGATAAGATAAGGCTTTGTTTTAAAATATGTAAGTCGTATCCTATTATTTGAAAATCAGTTAATGGAATGGCGAGCAGTTATTTTTATTTTACTAACCTTGTAATCTTGTCATAGACATACTCTATGATTGCTCGCTGAGGCTCGATTGTGTTTAGTTGGGAAGCGATTACAGATGACATCTGTCAGATGACGAATCGCCGATGACAGATAGTCGATGTAAGATGGCGGACGACTCTGCGTTATTAGTCTATTAGCAACGGGGCAAGCGCTCGGACGTATCGCGGAGCAGCAAACCTTACTGCATTTCATGTAACAATAATTATTTACAACTATTGTGCGCATACTCGCATATCAAGGATGATCAGTGTACCGAATGAGACCCCAGTGTTATATCAAGATTTCCTTTATGTTCAACCACCATGTCAAGTTGGATTTAACTTTGTTTCCATAGTCGTCCGACTATGGAAACAAAGTTAAATCCAACTTTCTCAGTTACCAGAATTGAAACGGCCATCCAGAAAACCGAAGAACCGATGTGTATATATATGATAAACTCAATAACCGAACCTACCTGCCGAACTTCATAAAGAAGGTTTGTGTATGAAATCGCTAGTGTACGATAAATGCCATATCAAATTTTCACCCCCATTTCTGTACTCGACGTCGCTCATCAAGGGATTTCCATTGTATCAGTAGTAATGGCCGCTGTGAAAAAGAAGAAATAGACATAATCAGAACTGAATTCAAAATGTACACTCCAGACTTAATTATTGAAAGGAAAAACGGACAAAAAAAATAATGTAGGTAATAAAATAAATTGTAATGAGATCATAATTCTGAATGGAAGGGCTGTTTTGGTGGTTGAAATACAGAAGTTTAATGTTAAGACATTTATTTTGTTAGAGGTGGATAATAATATAATAATATCAGCCTATACTGCCCACTGCTGGGCAAAGGCCTTCTCTCACAAATCTAGGTGAGAGAGATTAGGTCATACTCCACCACGCGGACCCAGTGCGGATTGGTGGAGGCAGGTTTATGGCCACCCGATGTTGGACTTATGAAGCCGCCTTTAAGGCTTCCAACTCGGTTTAACGACTACCACACTAAGTGGTAACCGGGACCAACGGCTTAACGTGCCTTCCGAAGCACGGAGATGCTCGAATACGAAAATGCCACACACGGTCACCCATCTCAAGCCGACCGAGTCAAACGCTGCTTAACCTTGGTGATCGGTAAGAACACCGCGGTCGCACAGCGCTACGAGCGCCTTATGAGGTAGATAAAGATAATCAAAACACATCACAGTGAAATGAAAAAATAAATAATATCTGGGATAAAATATAATATTTTAAATCTTTTTTTTCAATTTGTCTATATTATAACACTAGATCCCTTGCACGGTAGGCACAGAGTTCTAACAGGTTCTTTCCTTACATACCTCTTTCGTTTCCTCCACTCTCATAGTTCATATTATACACGCTCGCCGGTTACGGAGACTCTTGACTTGTCCTTCAGATAAGACAAGGTCCATTTGGTCATGGTAAGTTAAGTTCTTTTTTAAAGTTTTATTTTTCTAGTATTTCTCAATAGCAGTTCGGAATCTAAACAATGCCTTGTGTAATAGAAATAGGGTTACCCACTGTTATATTGGAGCATCGTCTACGAAATGTGACACCTCTCCCCGGCTTAAGAAGTATTAGGAATGAAGATATTGATTTTTTGAAAATTTTGGGGATTTTTTCTCATAATAAAAATATTCGTTAAAACGCCTATTACATTGCGACCTTACATCGTCAATGATATGTGGTGTAGACAGTACACCTCTGCCTTCCCACTTGTGGTATAAGAGCGTAGTAGCAGTATTTGTTTTTTTCTACTTTTCTGTGAACATTTTCTGATACATAAATAAGTCTAATAAACCCCTTTTATATTAAAAATAAATACGCCGTAATTTCCTTAAAGCAATGATAGCCTAGTGGTTAGACCGTTGGACTGCAAGTCAGAGGTCTCTGGTTCAAACTCAGCCACGCACCTCAGTATTTCGAAAACCTGTGCGTATTAAAAATTAATTATCACTTGCTTTAACGGTGAAAGAGAACATCGTGAGGAAACCTGCATGCCTAAGAGTTTCTCGAAGGTGTATGAAGTTCGCCAACCCACACTAGGCCAGCGTGGTGGACTATGGCCTAAATCAGTTTGAGAGGAGGCCCGTGTCCAACGGTGGGACAGTTTCTTAATAGAGCAAATAGTATTATTATTATAATACCCTAAGAGGGGGTGGCAGAGGTGTAATGTGTACACCCATTTTAAACCGACTGTTTTAGGTCCCATGTAATAGGGATGGGCCTATTAGACACGGCAAAAGTGCCTCATTCTCCAGATTCGATCATTTGTATCTGAAACAGTGTCAATATTCGAATACCAATATGTAATCTCAATAATTTGAAACAGCCAAGTATCGGGCACAGTCTGTCCACCGACCGAAACTACTACGTGGATTATTCGCCACTAGACCAACGAAACATACACCCTTACCTTGGAAACTAAAATTTTCCGTGACATCTAGGCGTACAAAAAACACTTCGAGTGCTTTGAAGTTTTTTATTTCAACGCAGCCTTACTTAATATTTATATTATTGTACAGTTAAATGGATGAATAGCGAACCCTTCAGTTAATAACCCCTAATCCAGCCTAAATACACAAAACACTTTGATTTTCTCCGGTCCTTTTATTTAAGTACTCTTATTTGTTATAATATGTAGTGTTATAATATTGGGTTGTAAAGCGAGCGGTTTCAACCTTTATTTTGTACCTGTCTACGACAAAGTCTAAGAGAAGTTTGTTTTTTTGGCAGTCCATGTATGTTTCCATTTACGTATGTATATTACTACAATAAACTGTAGACGGAAAATAATGAAAAAAAAAAAAAAAAATTTTAAAGAGGAACCGCGAAGTTTCTTGCCCTTCATCTCCTCAGGAATGACATTCCGAAGTGGTGGTAGAGTCTGTTACTTTTCTTATAATTAGACGAATGATAAATATTTTGAATCTTATTTTAATTTTGATGAAACAAGCGTCAATCGATTTTTTATTATAGTTTCAATGACACAAGCTCCCTTTTTTCACATACAAAATCAATATGACGGATGTTACATCTGAAAAAGTGGGGTCTTGTATTGTGTGGGATGTCAAATGAAATAAGAAAAAAGGAGTCTGAGTTCAGAAATACAAGGTGTAACAGAATAAACGCAAGACCTCAGACACCCCGATTAGATAATTGCTTTAAAAATTCAAAATGAGAACCATATTTCCAATTTTAAAGGTTTTCACCCGACTTTAAGGACTTTTATGCCCCAATTAGCAATAAAACTTGTACGTGTATGTGTGCGTATTGAGAAATACGTTTAGGAATGCATTTGACATCTCCTTATTGCTATGAATCAAGAATAAATTAAGTTTTTTATAGCGCACTGAAGGAGTAAAAGCATTTATTGCAAATTTAAAAAAAAAGATTAAGATACATTAAAAATTGTCGGAATGAATTCAGTTACCGATTTAGAACAAGCTACTTTCAGGTATTGCGTTTATTATGTTACACCTTATATAGATATAACAACAACAACAAACAACAATCAGCCTATCGTAGTCCACTGCTGGACATAGGCCTCTCCTAACACGCGCCATTGCACACGGTTCTCCGCCTCCCGCATCCAGTCTGTCCCAGGGACCTTTTTGAGGTCGTCGGTTCATCTAGCTGGGGGCCGTCCTACCTTACCAAGTCGCGGTCTCCACTCTAGGACACGCTTGCTCCATCGGCCTTCGGTTCTTATACAGATGTGACCAGCCCATTGCCACTTTAGCTTACTGAGTCTGCGAGCTATGTACTATATAGATATAGTACAATACTAAATATACCAAGCAATAGTAAAACAATTTCACTACATTTCAGCGTTTATTTCGGAGTCTGGTTACAGATTTTTAAATTTAATTATTTATTTGCTTCAGACACGGTCAGAATACATTTGGTGCTTTTTACAAAACTATTATACGATTACTTCAGCATATTTTGTCACTTAAAGGAGATGCACACAATAAGCGGGACATTATTTAGTAAAATACACTCATTACATTATTTATCATTTTTATTTTATTCGTTATATACTTATTAATTAACTATGTTTTATTTAATGTCATCAGTGCCAATCCGATCTTTGACGGAATAAAACATTTTTATTCAAGCCATATCTGCAGTTGCTTCCTAAATTGGACTGCTAGGTGAGGGGACTCTTTAATCGAGAGAAATAACTTATTCAAGATCGAATACACATAGAGCACATAACAGTTTTTATCGAAAAGTGTAGTCTTAGGAGTACAATTCAGTACAAACCTATCTCTCTTCCGGGTGTTCCGTGGAAACACATGCCTTGCTTATTTAAAGAGAGTTGGATGAGTTATGACAAAGACGCCTATTTCAAAAATGTAAAAGCATGGCAGAGTTTAGATGCTTAAAATGTGGTTTGCATGACTCGTAAGGAGGTACGCCTGCAATTGTTCGTATACATTTTTTCCGGGATAAAAATGCTCGAGAGGCATCAGTGGAGTTTCCCCATAATAATAGGCCGTACCTTAGTATGGATCCTCCATATCTATGATATGCCAGTACCACAGTCTATTTATTAGATGTCTTTCGAAGCTTACTTAATACGCAAACCTTTGTCTTGTTAAAATCATATTCTGTCAATGTTTTTACAAGTTTTGATTTCAAAGGATTTTTTTTTCTAGCTTTTTTTTTTAAAGATGTAGTCCCACATTAGGATTTATACCTGTATCGTGGGTACGTTTATAAACATTAAAATTCACATACACAAATACCCAGACCGGAACAAATAGTTGTGGATCACACAAAGATTTGTCCCGTGCGGTAATCGAACCCGCGACTATTAGGCACAGTGGGCGGAGCGACTTAAGCTATATATATACAAGGTGCCCGTCAATATATATACAAGGTGTAACGTAAATAACGCAAGACCTCAGACACCTCAATTAGATAATTGCTTTGCGAATTCAATACAAAATTCAAAGTTCCAACTTTAAGGAGTTTCCTACCATTTTTTAAGCTCTTTGGTACCCAAATTAACCATAAAATTTAATAAATAATTAATTTTTGTATGCGTATTGAGGTGTATGTAATAGAAATACATTTAAAATAGCCGTAATGCTTTGAATAATTATTAAATTTTGTTTAATACAGCAAATTGAACGAGTAACAACATTTTTGAAAATTTAAGTATAAATAACTATTTTTTAAAATAGTTGGAATCGATTCAGTTACCGATTTAGAACAAACTACTTTGAGGTCTTGAGTTAATTATGTTACAGCTTGTATATATATATATTATATAATCATATTCCACTTGATTATTTTTTTGCTTGTACTAAACATCCTGGTCGGAAGTCCCCGGTTCCGGTCCAGTCATCAGGAAGAAGTATGATTGATGGCACTCACATTTCGATACTAGGTTCTATGGTAACGGTGAGCGAGGCTATTGCCATCATATTAGAAACAGTGGGAGGAGCGGTTTAAGCTTTTAACCACTGCGCTAAATCGTCCGTCCATTGAAAAATTGTGGATCATAAAATTGTTATACGTACGCTCCAAATAAAAAAAATATATCTTGTACCCCAATTATTATATTTACCTCAGTTTTAAACGCTGTAAATACAAATACCGGTTTTCTAAAAACTTTTATAACAAAAACGTCTATTTCATGGCCCCACCACTATAACAGTTTAGCAAATGGATATTGGTCTAAAAAGCATGTGTGGGAATAAAAAAGGCGTTTTTTTTACGTAAAATTACAATTCTGAGTGCTCGCCTCCATTACCTTTGTTACATTACATAGCAGTAATTCTTTATTAGTAACGATATCTGTTTGTTTTACTTGATGTGTATTTAGATTATGTTTTATGCTTTAACGAACCTTCGTTTCATTCAATCATACTTACCTAAGTATGATGATGTGAGTCTAACGTAAGCTTTTATCTATCCATATCATCACTCCAGATCCCTTGCGGGGTAGGCAAAGGGTACAGAGTTCCAAAAGAGTCTTTTCTTACAGACCTCTCTGGCTTTCTCCACTCTCATAGTTCGTCTCATACACAATCGCCCGTTACGGAGACTCTTAAAATTTCCTTCAGATAAGGCTCGGTGCATTTGGTCATGGCAAGCTTTTAAAATGTATATAATAAGAAAAAAGGCAGAGAGGTCTGTTAGGACAGAACCTGGGCTGTTTGGAAGTACTGTACTTCCTATCCCGCAAGCCTGTTCTGCCTATCCCGCAAGGGATTTGGCATGATGATATACATATTTAAAAAAATAGGCACCAGCTGGCTCATATATTGCCGGCTTCATCCAACAGCTTAAGCCCGCCCACTGGATCGAGTAGTCGCGGATTTGATTCCCGAACGGGACATATCTCTGTGTGCCCCACACATATTTGTTTCGGTCTGAGTATTTGTACATGTAAATTTCATGTGTGTAACGGAACCCACGACACAGGAACAATTCCTATTGAGGGACTACGTTTTTATGAACTAAAGAAAAAAATAGGCTTTGAATATTTCTCAGATCCTAATGCAACAAGGGGCGAGCCTATTACAGAGAGGCACGATTCCAAGTTCAGTAGGCGAATTTTTCGATAAAAAAAAACCAATAACAATTTTTTCAACCTCGGATTCGAACTATGCGACATGACACGCCCGAAGCTACCAGACCTAAAGCCATGGCTAAATAGGAAGCAAGATGAAGTAGACAAGCTCCTGATACGAGCTCGAACCGGTCACGGAGTGTTTAACATTTATACGTGCCCGTATTGTGAGGAACACTCCAGAACACGCAATCTTCAGATGCCAGGAGTTCGAAGAAGAAAGGGGAGACGCTAAGGAAAATAACGAGCCTTTTGGCCCAACAAATATGATAACCAGGATACTGAATGATTAGAAAACCTGTGAACGAGGTGCCACAATGCTACATAAAATAATGAAGAAGAGAGAGATAGACGAAAGGGAAAGGCAGCAAATACAGACTGTCATAAAAAATATGTAAATATGACCATTTGTGAACACCCCCGCAGGGTTAATGCAAATAAAAACGATTTGAGTTTGAGTTTGATCCATGTACAAATGATCACGAATCTACATACCCAAATGTCTATTTACACATTCGCGTATCTTCTTACACAATTATATAAACATTCACGTATCTAAATATCCACGTATCTGCGTAATAAATTCGCACTATAAACCGTTTATACGTAGGCAGAGGATGGTAAAAGCCCCGAAAATCCTATTAAACGCGCGCGATGGTGCGGTCCGCCATACTTGAGTGGGCTCCCAGCCGAAATTGCATCTAAGCTCTGCAACTATTTATATGGCGCGAGTTACTAGATACGGCGATTTGAATTTACATAATAAAAAATATTCTATTTATATCATCACGCCAGATCCCTCGCAGGGTAAGCAGAGAGTACAGAGTTCCAACAGATTCTTTTTCATAGAACTTTCTGGCTTTCTTCACTCTTATAGTTCGTCTCATACACAGTCACTGCTTACAGAAACTCTTTCGTGTGTGAGTGAGTGTAAATGATGTTCTCTGTTGGCCGCGGGGCCTTTACAGCTTCACCGGACAAGAGGGCGAGCGTGTAACCGCTACGCTCAAGCCAGAAGGGCAAGGGGGCTACTATCTCAAGGGCGCCTCAAGTAGGAACGGCCTCGACTTGGGCAGTCGCTATGAGGGAGGGCGTATACTCTACAGATAAGACTCGGTCTATTTTTTTAGCCTGTTTTACAGTCCCACTCCTAAGCCCCCCTTATATCTCAATAAATGTCGATCTATTGCCATTTCGGGCCACAAAGTACCCGCAAAGGTCTATTATTAATTATAAAAAATATTATAGGCTATATTACTGACAAGGGGGTGACAGAGCTGAGCCGTGTAAGCTTATATTATTTTGCCGACGATCATAGGTCTTAAATTTAATAGGAGTAAGCCTTTTGCGTTATTCTGGACATGTTTCCAAGCTCCAGACGGCTAATTTTGATACAAAAGCCTCACAGGGACCTCGTGGTCGCCATTAACACTATTAACATTGTGGCTAATTGTAGTTGTTATTTATTAAGTTGCCCAACTTGACTTGGAGTCGTGATAACCAGGATCAACATCTCATTGAGCCTTCCAAAATATGGATACGCTCGTAAATGAAAATGCCATCAACGGTCACCTATTTTAGGCTGACCGAACCATGCGATGCTTTACTTTAGCTATGCAGTCACGAAGGGCAAAAAGCGCCTAACGCCAGTAAGTAAAAAAAAATTAACACACCCACTCTTCGCTGGCGTTGTTATGTAATAGAGGGCGAGCCTATTGCCACTACACCGGGCACAATGCCAGACTTCGGACTGATACTGGAAAGTCTATCGATAAATTACATTTTTGTCTGACCTATGATTGTAAAAGGCATAATAATTAGATTATCTGAACACCGTCACGCCTATATTCCCCAATCGGGGGTGGCAGAGGTGTACTGAGTACACCCACGTTTCGCCGACGATGTTAGGGTCCCATGTAATAGGAGTCGAGCCTATTGCCATATACCGGACACAATTCCAGACTCCGGACTCATGTTGGGATTTTTTTGTTAGATAAACTACATTTGTTCGACTTAGGATTTTAACCCAGGACCTCGTGATCACAAAGCAATGTGATTTATCACCAGACCAACGAGGCAGTCATTATCTACACCTCAATTTTTACACCCCACAACCACAGACCCACACATGCACACACATACACACACATACACACACACACACACACACACACACACACACACACACACACACACTAGAACTAAAATGGCATGTAAGTCTTTCCTTACATACTCCCTGGCTTCCTCCACTCTCATAGTTCGTCTCATACACGCTCGCCGGTTACGAAGACTCTTGACTTGTTCTTCATATAAGATTCCGGTCCATTTGGTCAGGCCTTCCTCGGTAACTGCATCCTTCCACTTTCGCATTGTATATCTGTTTTGTCATTCTTATTTATTTAATGTATTTCTTTTTATTATAGGAACGCAGCCTCCCATTTGAACCCAGGACCTCGTGATTGCTACGCGCATTATTCGCAACTAAACCAAGGCAATCAAGTAATTATTACATGAGTAATTCGCTTATAGCTTACGCCGTACCTTCATTTACGGAGAGTAGCGTAATTATCGGCGTCACTACACAAATTGAATTAAAATGTAATTCGGATATATTTGCCTTAGGATAATAATAAACCCGTCTTTGGGTAATAGAAGATCAACTCTCCTTTATACAAGACTAGTTGTTCCCTGCGGCTGCGCACGCGTTTATTTTGTTACATTATAAAACTAGCGACCCGCTCCAGCTTCGAACGGGTAAATTATACACATAAACCTTCCTCTTAAATCACATCGTCCATTGGTGAAAACTGTATAAATATCGGTTCGGTAATTATTGAGTTTATTGCGTTCAGACAGATAGACGCGGCGGGGAGTTTTTTTTTTTTTGTAAATTTAGCCCCACACTAGTATTTATTCCTGTGTTGCGGGTGCGTTTACAAACATGAAAATTCACATACACAAATACGCAGACCGAAACAAATAATTGTGGATCACACAAAGATTTGTCCCATCCGGGAATCGGACCCGCGACTATTAGACACAGTGAGGGGAGCGGCTTAAGCTAACCATTGCGCTTAATCGGCATTTTCTCACATATCGAGGTGAGTGAGATTAGGTCATACTCCACCACGCGGACCCAGTGCGGATTGGTGGAGGCAGGTTTGTGGCCTGCTGTTGGCCGACGATGCTAGGTCCCATGAAATAGGGGGGGAGCCTATTGCCATATGCCGGGCACAATTCCAGACTCCGGTTTCAAAATGGGAATTTAACGTTAGAAGAACCACATTTGTCCACTAGCATTTGCACTCAGGACCTCGTGATCACAAAGCGATGCACTTTGCCACTAGACCACAAGCACTCACCTATGATTGCTTGTGGCATTTTCACATTCGATCGTCTCCGTATCTGACTGTCTCGTTGGTCTAGTGGCAAAGTGCATCGCTTTGTGATCACGAGGTCCTGAGTGCAAATGCTAGTGGACAAATGTGGTTCTTCTAACGTTAAATTCCCATTTTGAAACCGGAGTCTGGAATTGTGCCCGGCATATGGCAATAGGCTCCCCCCCTATTTCATGGGACCTAGCATCGTCGGCCAACAGCAGGCCACAAACCTGCCTCCACCAATCCGCACTGGGTCCGCGTGGTGGAGTATGACCTAATCTCACTCACCTCGATATGTGAGAAAATGCCGATTAAGCGCAATGGTTAGCTTAAGCCGCTCCCCTCACTGTGTCTAATAGTCGCGGGTCCGATTCCCGGATGGGACAAATCTTTGTGTGATCCACAATTATTTGTTTCGGTCTGCGTATTTGTGTATGTGAATTTTCATGTTTGTAAACGCACCCGCAACACAGGAATAAATACTAGTGTGGGGCTAAATTTACAAAAAAAAAAAAAACTCCCCGCCGCGTCTATCTGTCTGAACGCAATAAACTCAATAATTACCGAACCGATATTTATACAGTTTTCACCAATGGACGATGTGATTTAAGAGGAAGGTTTATGTGTATAATTTACCCGTTCGAAGCTGGAGCGGGTCGCTAGTTTTATAATGTAACAAAATAAACGCGTGCGCAGCCGCAGGGAACAACTAGTCTTGTATAAAGGAGAGTTGATCTTCTATTACCCAAAGACGGGTTTATTATTATCCTAAGGCAAATATATCCGAATTACATTTTAATTCAATTTGTGTAGTGACGCCGATAATTACGCTACTCTCCGTAAATGAAGGTACGGCGTAAGCTATAAGCGAATTACTCATGTAATAATTACTTGATTGCCTTGGTTTAGTTGCGAATAATGCGCGTAGCAATCACGAGGTCCTGGGTTCAAATGGGAGGCTGCGTTCCTATAATAAAAAGAAATACATTAAATAAATAAGAATGACAAAACAGATATACAATGCGAAAGTGGAAGGATGCAGTTACCGAGGAAGGCCTGACCAAATGGACCGGAATCTTATATGAAGAACAAGTCAAGAGTCTTCGTAACCGGCGAGCGTGTATGAGACGAACTATGAGAGTGGAGGAAGCCAGGGAGTATGTAAGGAAAGACTTACATGCCATTTTAGTTCTAGTGTGTGTGTGTGTGTGTGTGTGTGTGTGTGTGTGTGTATGTGTGTGTATGTGTGTGCATGTGTGTGTCTGTGGTTGTGGGGTGTAAAAATTGAGGTGTAGATAATGACTGCCTCGTTGGTCTGGTGATAAATCACATTGCTTTGTGATCACGAGGTCCTGGGTTAAAATCCTAAGTCGAACAAATGTAGTTTATCTAACAAAAAAATCCCAACATGAGTCCGGAGTCTGGAATTGTGTCCGGTATATGGCAATAGGCTCGACTCCTATTACATGGGACCCTAACATCGTCGGCGAAACGTGGGTGTACTCAGTACACCTCTGCCACCCCCGATTGGGGAATATAGGCGTGACGGTGTTCAGATAATCTAATTATTATGCCTTTTACAATCATAGGTCAGACAAAAATGTAATTTATCGATAGACTTTCCAGTATCAGTCCGAAGTCTGGCATTGTGCCCGGTGTAGTGGCAATAGGCTCGCCCTCTATTACATAACAACGCCAGCGAAGAGTGGGTGTGTTAATTTTTTTTTACTTACTGGCGTTAGGCGCTTTTTGCCCTTCGTGACTGCATAGCTAAAGTAAAGCATCGCATGGTTCGGTCAGCCTAAAATAGGTGACCGTTGATGGCATTTTCATTTACGAGCGTATCCATATTTTGGAAGGCTCAATGAGATGTTGATCCTGGTTATCACGACTCCAAGTCAAGTTGGGCAACTTAATAAATAACAACTACAATTAGCCACAATGTTAATAGTGTTAATGGCGACCACGAGGTCCCTGTGAGGCTTTTGTATCAAAATTAGCCGTCTGGAGCTTGGAAACATGTCCAGAATAACGCAAAAGGCTTACTCCTATTAAATTTAAGACCTATGATCGTCGGCAAAATAATATAAGCTTACACGGCTCAGCTCTGTCACCCCCTTGTCAGTAATATAGCCTATAATATTTTTTATAATTAATAATAGACCTTTGCGGGTACTTTGTGGCCCGAAATGGCAATAGATCGACATTTATTGAGATATAAGGGGGGCTTAGGAGTGGGACTGTAAAACAGGCTAAAAAAATAGACCGAGTCTTATCTGTAGAGTATACGCCCTCCCTCATAGCGACTGCCCAAGTCGAGGCCGTTCCTACTTGAGGCGCCCTTGAGATAGTAGCCCCCTTGCCCTTCTGGCTTGAGCGTAGCGGTTACACGCTCGCCCTCTTGTCCGGTGAAGCTGTAAAGGCCCCGCGGCCAACAGAGAACATCATTTACACTCACTCACACACGAAAGAGTTTCTGTAAGCAGTGACTGTGTATGAGACGAACTATAAGAGTGAAGAAAGCCAGAAAGTTCTATGAAAAAGAATCTGTTGGAACTCTGTACTCTCTGCTTACCCTGCGAGGGATCTGGCGTGATGATATAAATAGAATATTTTTTATTATGTAAATTCAAATCGCCGTATCTAGTAACTCGCGCCATATAAATAGTTGCAGAGCTTAGATGCAATTTCGGCTGGGAGCCCACTCAAGTATGGCGGACCGCACCATCGCGCGCGTTTAATAGGATTTTCGGGGCTTTTACCATCCTCTGCCTACGTATAAACGGTTTATAGTGCGAATTTATTACGCAGATACGTGGATATTTAGATACGTGAATGTTTATATAATTGTGTAAGAAGATACGCGAATGTGTAAATAGACATTTGGGTATGTAGATTCGTGATCATTTGTACATGGATCAAACTCCTGACCGCGACTATTAGACACAGTGAGGGGAGCGGCTTAAGCTAACCATTGCGCTTAATCGGCATTTTCTCACATATCGAGGTGAGTGAGATTAGGTCATACTCCACCACGCGGACCCAGTGCGGATTGGTGGAGGCAGGTTTGTGGCCTGCTGTTGGCCGACGATGCTAGGTCCCATGAAATAGGGGGGGAGCCTATTGCCATATGCCGGGCACAATTCCAGACTCCGGTTTCAAAATGGGAATTTAACGTTAGAAGAACCACATTTGTCCACTAGCATTTGCACTCAGGACCTCGTGATCACAAAGCGATGCACTTTGCCACTAGACCAACGAGACAGTCAGATACGGAGACGATCGAATGTGAAAATGCCACAAGCAATCATAGGTGATTGCTTGTGGCATTTTCACATTCGATCGTCTAAGACCGACCGAATCGAACGCTGCTCAACCTTAGTGATCATTCAGAACACCGCGGTCACACAGCGTTATTATTGCCTTATATATTATTCATTAGCATCTTTATACAAGGTGTATCATAAATAACGCAAGACCTCAGACACCCTGATTAGATTATTGCTTCACAAATTCCATACGACAACCAATGTTGACGGACGATTTAGCGCAGTGGTTAAGGGCTTAGCCCGCCCCGCCCACTGTGTCTAATAGTCGCGGGTTCGATTCCCGCACGGGACAAATCTTTGTGTGATCCACAATTATTTGTTCCGGTCTGGGTATTTGTGTATGTGAATTTTCATGTTTGTAAACGCACCCACGACACAGGAATTAATCCTAGTGTGGGGCAACGTTTAAAAAAAAAAAAAAAAAAAAAAAAAAAAAAAATGTCCCAAATGTAAAACTGCTAGCCCCTCTTTTACGCACTTTTATGCCCCAATTAACAATGAAACTTGTACGTGTATGTGTGCGAATTGAGAAATACTTTTTAGAAATGCATTTGATATCTCTGTATTGCTTTGAATCAAGAATAAATTAAGTTTATTATAGCACACTGAGGGAGTAACAGCATTTTTTGCAAATTTAAATAAATTTGAGATACACAAAAAATAGTTGGAACCACTTCGGTTATCGATTTAGATAGATAAATTAATTATTGCTTATAAATGTTTAGAAGAAACTACTTTTAGGTATTGCGTTTATTATGTTACACCTTGTATATTATTATGACTGAAATAAATACAATATAAAACTCAAACTCAAATAATTCATTTTGTGTAAACCCTGCACTTACTTACAAATTGTCAGTTTACATTTTTTTATCTATCTAACTGCTAAGCTACCACCGGACCATACGTGGCCTCCACTGACAAGATCCGGCAATAAACTCAGCGGAGTTGACTTTTTTATTTAATTTTCTATCTATCTATCTATAACCTCACGCCAGATCCCTTGCGGGGTAGGCAGAGAGTACAGAGTTCCAACAGGTTCTTTCCTTACATACCTCTCTGGCTTCCTCGACTCTCATAGTTCGTCTCATACACGCTCGCCGGTTACGGAGACTCTTGACTTTTCCATCAGATAAGACTCGGTTTATTTGGTCGTGGTAAGATAGTCTAGGTCTTCCCCGGTACCTGCATCCTTCCACTTTCACATTGTATATCTGTTTTGTCATTCTTTCCTCTGGCATTCTTTCTATATGCCCGAACCGACGGAGCATGCCCTTTCTCATCTTTACACCGATACTATCTTTCATACCTACTCGCTGTCTTTATTTAATTTTCTTACTCTTTTTTCAATATTTTTTATCATACGTGTGAGTACAATGTTTATGTAACAATTAAATAGTTAAGATCTAGCTCCAGTGTGATGTCTTACGATCGAGATATGAGACTAATGATGATATTTCTAAACAGTAAGTGTCTAAATGATTCCGGATGGATTAGTACCCACAAGCAGCAGCTGTTCTCGAGTATGACTACTGTAACAGTAAAGAGTAGTACTTCTGGATAATGGAGCTTTGTTGGTGAAAGAATTATTAAAATAGGTTCAGTAATTTTAAAATTAATCGATAAAAAAAAGTTGAGCAAGTAATTTAATTAAAATAAAACTAATGAAGCAAAATATAAATATTTGAAGTCGGCACGACTTCCAATAATTATTTTTTGAAGTCGGTTTTAGTTTAAAAAAGATTTTTATTTTGCAATTTTAAGTGACAATTGAATAAATTACTAATATTTATATACCTATATTATATTATTTTGCTGAGTTATACAGCAAGGTACCTACAGGATTGATATAATAACCGAATCTATACATTTGGCTGTTCGCCGTTAAGGAATCCCCGGATGTATTTTTAGAGTCCAAAGTTCCATACCGATTTCTTAAAATGGGACCACCTCGAAACTATACCCAATGCAAAAAGAATCATCAAAATCTCATAATCAATCATAATCTCAAAGTTCATATATAATATTACAAAGACGTTATAAAAAAACACAGACGAATGGTCGACCTCCTCCTTTTTTGAAGTCAGTTAATATTCTGATTAGTCCTATGGCAGCCTATACTGCCCGCTGCTTGCCCGCAGCGGGCAGTATAGGCTGATATTATTATATTATAAGCAATGCACATTATATCGGAAAATAAAAAAAAAAACTCGCGGTGTTGGACAAAAGTTGTCAAAACTGCCGTATGGATGCGACAACTTGCTACTAGTGTCCAACTAAACACTCGGCCACAGCTTCGGCCGAAAATACCACTTTCGGCCTAAACTTCGGCTTCAGCCTAAATGGGCCGATGTTTTGGCTGAAGCTTGCTAAAAACTTTCGGTTTTTAGCAAGCACCGAAATTGAACGCTTTATTACGATTAACGACTTACGAATGCACGAGAGCGCGGCAGAAGAGGCGACGGGCAGAGTCAGTCAGGGATTACATTGCATTGCCATTGCCAGTAAATATCCAAATCAATACAAAACGAGTTCGTTAATACAGCCAACATAACTTTCTATAAATTAAGCTAATCGTGAACCAAATTTCTTCAGCATCATCATCATATCAGCCTATATTTGTCCACTGCTGAACATATTCCCCAATCACTTTCCAGCGCAGCCGGTCTGATACCACCTGCATCCAACGACTTCCTGCGATCCTCACAAGGTCGTCGGTGCATCTGGTAGGCCGCTGTCCCACGCTGCGCTTGCCAATACGTGGTCTCCACTCTAGAGTCTTTCTGCCCCAATGCCCGTCAGATCTTCGCACTATGTGGCCCGCCTATAGCCACTTCAACTAACTTATCCTATGGGCTATATCGGTCGATCACGTAGGGAAACGCCGAGCAAAGCTCTCTCTATAGCTCGCTGAGCAACTCTGAGCTTATTTATGTGACCTATTGTAAGAGACCACCAACCAAATTTCTTAGGGTTATCAAACCTTTGGCTTAGGCTTCGGCCGAAAATCGACTTACGGTCAGACACTACTTGCTATATTAAACCTCAAAGCCAAGTAACCCTGTATAGTCGCTTATGAATATGAATTAAAACTTAGTTCACGGGCGTTCACCCAAAATGTGTAAGTAATAAATCTGATGTTACTGTCCCACGGCTGGGCAAAGACCCGTTACAAATCGAGGTAAAATACTAAAGGTACATAGCACGAGGACCTAGTATGGTGCGGTGGAGGCAGGGTTCTGGCTGCCTGCTGTTAAAATTTCGTGACGATGTTTACAGCATATCTATGTATATCTCTATCTACATTATTACGCCAGATTCCTTGTGGGCTAGGTAGAGAGTGCAGTTCCAACAGGTTCATTCCTTACAGAACTTTTCGATTTCTTCCACTCTCATAGTTCGTTTCATACACGGTCGCCGGTTACGGAGATTCTTAACTTACCCTTCAGATAAGTCACGGTCTATTTGGCCATTATAATAATAATAATAATAGTCTGAGACTATCCAACACATTACCAGTGCCTGCCCAATTTTAGCCCCCACTGACTACACCCACAGACATAATCAGACAACCCACATAGTTCACCAAAAAATAGCCGTTAAATATAAGCTAATTCCACCTAAACCAGTCCTATACTACCAGTACCGAAACCGGTACTGGAGGACGAAAGGCACAAACTATACTATGACAGAGCAATATTAACTGATAAAACTGTGCACAAAACAGACCCGATATAACCTTCATTGATAAACTTAATAAATATACATACCTAATAGACACAGCTGTTCCTAACACGCACAACTTGCAAAAAACAATTACCGAGAAAATAAATAAATACACCGAGTTGAAAGAAGAAATACTTAGGATATGGAAAATGAACAGAGTCTATATCGTGCCTTTGGTACTGTCCAGTACCGGTGTCATTCCCAAACACCTTCTTCATTATCTGCAACAAATTAAGTTGCCTACTAGTTTATTTATGACCATGCAAAAAGCCGCTATCTTAAACACTTGCAGGATCGTGAGAAAGTTTTTGCAGGAAGACGTCTCATCGGAATCTATCGAACAAAATCCTCATAACGAAATCCACTTGGCTTAGGCCCGTGGGTTTTGTTTTAAATACCGAAATTCCTCTAATTTCGAGAAAGAATAAACATTCGAACATAATAATAATAAGTCATTTAATCCAGGCAACTGAAATTTTACAAAAATATTTTGTTAAACTTACGGGCCCATAGAATATATACCTTACAGACTAACATACATATAATATATAAACTTATAAATTAAGTAGCATGTGTTGCCGGCAACATGTTGCGCTGTACGGGGGTATCTCTCAGTCTCCCACGAAATCTTCTAAAAACGACACCCCTCGGCCAGAAGTCCTCGCTCATGGTCTCCAATTTGGCAGTGGGAACTTGCACAACAAAGGAATTAAAAGCCGCATTGTGTTGCGAGTTCAGCTTCTCGACCCTCAGAGAATACAAGGACTTCTTGCGGGCATACTCCACAATGTCATCGGCTTTGGTGGTGTAGTGTAGCCGTGACAAGTACAGCAGCGTCGTCGGTACTGCTAAACGCAGGAGTGTGCCATCGTCGACCGGTGCAGACCCATACCGGTTTCTTCGAGGAGGCTTCTTCTTCTACTTTCCACCTTGATGAAGCCTTCCTCATCAACTTGACTTGATTATAAGATAGTCTAAGTCTTCTCTGCTATCTACATCCTTCCACTTTCGCATTGTATATCTGTTTTGTCATTCTTTCTTCTGTTTTAATTATAATTGACTGTATTCTTTTCTTAAAAAACAAAAACGCAGCCCCCACTAACAATTATTCCTGTGTCGTTAATGTGTTAAGAAACATGTTTTTTTGTGGGTCACGCCAAGGTTTTACTTGTGTGGGGATCGAACCCGCAACGACTCGATTCAGTGGGGGAGCGGCTTAAGCTCTTAACCGCTGGACTGAGTCATCTGTCAAATATAGTTTTATTAGACTGACCTTATTGATTATTTTTTATAGGCGTACAAATTAGATCCAATACACTTTACCCCTGTGATCGTGAAACACTGCCAAAATTTCAAGTACTTTTTCGGAAGCGGCCAGGGCGGGCTAGGTCATTTTTTGCCGACGTTTGCAAAAAACAATTATAATTAATTAACTACAGCAAATTTTCACTTGAAATAAATAAAAACAACCAATAAAATCAAAGAGTTTAGGCGTGAAAGTGTAACAGAAAAACAGAGTTACTTTCACAAGTATAAATGTAAATAAAAAATAAATCGTCACTCCAAACGGGGGTGGCAGAGGTATACTGAGTACCCGCTTTTCGCCGAAACCAATAGACCGTTTCTTATCTAAAGGGTGAGTCAAGAGTCTCCATAACCGGCGAGCGTGTATGAGACGAACTATGAAAGTGGAGGAAGCCAGATAGGTCTGTAAGGTAAGGAAAGATCCTGTTGGAACTCTGTACTCTCTGCCAACCCCGCAAGGGAACTGGCGTGATTATAAAATGAAAATATAATAAAGATAGATAGATATATTATTATAACTGAGTCAGAAACCCTGCCCAAGTAATAACAACGTAGCCACAAAAAACGTGACTACGTCGTTTTCCAAAAATTCAAAACCCCAATTTTTCACTGTGGTGCCATGTGGTTTATGTGTGTGTACGGTGGTATCCACGGGCCGATTCCAACCCTACCGAACTTTAGCATCACTCCGACCAAACTATATGGGAAAAACACTCTAATACTGCCTTTGAAATCGTGACAGCGCCATCTAGGGGAGACGGGGGAATCGGTAAAATGGTTCTTTTCCGGGCATTTTCCGGGGATATTTGCGTAAATACTTGTATTGCCTGTTAACCGTGAGTTACATTCAGCCTAATCAAATGGTAGTTTGAAGGGAAGTGGGCATTTAATGTTGGAAGAATCACACTCGAATAAATTTATTTGATTTTTTCTTTCTAAAAATCACACTTTCTATGAAATCAATTTGTAAAAGGTATTCTAAAAATCACGCGTTCGAATTAATGGATTTCAATATTTAAGAAAATATGTTCTAAAAATGTCTGTTATATGGTAGCGAGAGCTGGGTATGTAAGAAGTAGAATGAAAGTAGGATAAATGCGGTAGAAATGCGAGCTCTGCGGAAGATGTGCGGATTGAAGCTGACCGACCGCATTAGCAACAGCATAGTAAGACAGCGAGTAGGTATGAAAGGTAGTATCGGTGTAAAGATGAGAAAGGGCATGCTCCGTTGGTTCGGGCATATAGAAAGAATGCCAGAGGAAAGAATGACAAAACAGATATACAATGTGAAAGTGGAAGGATGCAGGTACCGGGGAAGACCTAGACTATCTTACCACGACCAAATAAACCGAGTCTTATCTGATGGAAAAGTCAAGAGTCTCCGTAACCGGCGAACGTGTATGAGACGAACTATGAGAGTCGAGGAAGCCAGAGAGGTATGTAAGAACCTGTTGGAACTCTGTACTCTCTGCCTACCTCGCAAGGGATCTGGCGTGAGGTTATAGATAGATAGAGATAGAGATGTTCTAAAAATCACATTTTTGAATAAATTAATTTAAAAGTGATTTTAAAAATCACACTTTCGAATAAATTAATTTGCAAAAGGTATTCTAAAAATCACGCGCTCAAATTAATGAATTTGAATATTTGAAAAAATTTGTTCCTAAAATCACTTGTTTGAAAAAAATTCTGTGAATCACAAAATACTGAAAAAAATTGTCATTGAGCGTCCACAAAGGTCATTTGGATGATCATGGTATATATAATAATGAAATAACTACAATCAAGTTAAATTAATTAGCCTATTTACTGTCTCACTGCTGGGCAAAACCCTCTTACAAATCAAGGTGAGAGACTTAAGTTACCTATTAATAAACTTTTTTGATAAGCCCTTTGTATTGGAATGAATACAAAGGGAATGGCTAAATAGACCGTGACTTATCTGAAGGGCAAGTCAAGAGTCTCCGTAACCGGCGTGCGTGTATGAGACGATCTATGAGAGTGGACGAAGCCAGAGAGGTCTGCAAGGAAAGAACCTGTTAAAATTCTATAGCCTTGCAAGAGATGTGGCGTAATGATATAAATAGAAAGGGAGAGGTTACATATTTTCAATATAAAATGCGTTAGGTTTTATAATATTTTGAAGAGCATTCGTGAACTAAACTCGACGGCTTAAGATGTGTTTTAAAAATGGTTTAGGATTATATGAAGAAGGATTTTAAAATATAATAAACACTAGCTCGTTGGTATTATTATATAGATTCTGAACACTATCTGGTTGTATAGTACTTGTCAATACCAACATAGCTTAAGCGCGAGGGGTTTACGTTGTATAATTCACATGTTCCTATAGCCACCTTCCGATCACATCATGGTACCCGCCCCATGTTACCATATTATTGCATTGTCACCAATTGTATATACGTATGCCAAATTTCAACTCAATTGAATGCTTACAAGTGCGTGAGTAATGGATCACAATATTTGAACCTGAAAGACAGACAGACATACGAACATTGCATGTAAAATAAAAGCTTGTAAAAAACAGCGTTCAAATACATAATTATAATGTATTACGTTCTAAAGTTCTACTATCCGTGCTTATTTTATGTAGGTAGATTGTTTTAGCATAAGAAATTCATAAAAGTTAGTGTATGGAATTTATTTCACGTTGATATTTTGCCATTTTTCACGAGTATTTATTTGCGTGTCTTTCCGTTTTAAATTGTGTGATTCAGCAAACACTTCCGGGCATCCGATTGAGCTGCAATATGTTTGTGATTTCGCTGAAAATGCAATAATATGGTACCATGGAGCGGGTCTGATGATAGAGAGGGGAGGTAGTCGTAGGAACTCCACAAATAAGCTAGATATAAAGGTAATGTTTTCGCAAAAAAAGCTAGTTTTTAAAAAGATTTTAAAATTATTGTATGCATTTATTGGCAGATGGCATGGTGAAAACGAGTTCCGGTATTTTGCTGCATTTTAATTCTATTCCCTTAAACCAGTCTATGATTTAAACCAATAAATATTGTAGGAAAGTCCAACTCGACCGCAGCTGAGTCTAAAAAGAATTAAATCCTCCTTTGTTTTTGAGTGCCACTCACTGCCGTGATATCACTGAGTTAGAGTAGTGATATATTGTCCTACATTCAACTTATACATCCAGTACAGTAAACCTTTATACATCCGCGTGCCTATTAAAAAAATCAATGAAACCATACCGAACCAGCAACAATCTTAACTTAATGATGGGTGAGAATTTAAACTTAAGTCATTATCATCAGTAAGACATTTGTCGATCTTAATGGTATGATACAGTGATATAAAACACGAACTAGAACTACGAGATTCAAAACAGTTGTACAGAAAAAACCCTATTTGTATCTGAATCTCGATCATACATTCGCCAATCAGTATACAAAGACACTAATCTTAAAGCACAATCAAAATGCTTCATAGTTCATTCCAATCTTAAAATGAATCTCGATCTTACATTCACTAAACTGGCCGTTTTACAAAACGAACGAATACCCGACGCGATGTCGGTCGGTGGGCCGACTGGGCTTGAATTTAGCTGAATGTTTCAAATGAGATATATTGAGATTCGACGCTTTTCACTGTTTCTAATACAAATGATCGAATCTGAACAGTGAGACACTTTAGCCACGTCTAGTGCTTTGCCGTAGCTGTCATTGCTCTCAGCTGTCCCCGTCCCGCGTACAACGGCCTCATTGCCGCATATTGATGTTCCGAAATTATTTTAGGGCATTTTAAATCTATTCTTTCCACCCAATCTACGATTAAAAGAAAAAATATTGTAGGAAAATCCATCTCCATGCAATGACACGGCAACTTAACCGCAGTTAAGTCTAAAAATACTTTAATCCTCCTTCGTTCTTAAGAGCCACTCACTGCCGTGATATTACTGCGTCAGTGTCGTGATATATTGCCCCACATTCCACTTATACACACCAAGGATATCATCTTATATCAGGTATAGTGAACCTACATATATTCAAGTTTTTCTAAAAAATCCTATCGCACAAGATTGATTTCTCCGATGAACCGTCTAAAAGAAACATATAATCTTATTAACAACGATGAGGTTGACATCTTCGCCAACTCTTTTATTAAATTTAAATCCTTGATAAATGTAACTTAAATAATATTTTTAATTGTTTAATTCTTTTAATTTTTAATTCTTATTTAGCAACTATTATTTAATGTAATGTTATTTCTGAAATTTAACTTTACTTGACCTGGCAATAATATAATTAATCATTTCTGACTTTATTTATGACAACGCTGTACACATATGTTAAAAACGGTACATGCTGCCCAGGACATCAAGATCCACCATTGTATATACAATTTGTGTAACTGTAGTTGATGTGTCTTATTAAATAAATAAATGTGCTAATTGTTTCCCCTTTTATTTTTTATTTTTTTTATTAGCCCTGTTTAGAAACTGTCCCTCCGTTGGGCACGGGCCTCCTCTCAAACTGAGAGGGTTTAGGCCATAGTCCACTACGCTGGCCTAGAGCGGGTTGGCGTACTTCACACACCTTTGAGAAACTTTTAGGCATGCAGGTTTCCTCACGATGTTTTCCTTCCCTGTTAAAGCAAGTGATAGTTAATTTTTAATACGCACATAATTTCGAAAAGACAGGTGCGTGCCTGGGTTTGAACCCGAGAACTCTGGCTTTGCAGTCCAACGGTCTAACCATTAAGCTATCACTGCTACCTACCTACCTTTTATTTATATTATTTTTTTATATTATTCTTCGTTCGTACACTTAGCACATGACGCATTCAGATTTAGCAAGTACTAGCGACCTGCGCTGACTTTGTACGAACGAATCATACATATAAACCTTCCTCTTGAATCACTCCGTCCATTGGTGAAAACCGTATGAAAATCTGTTGGGTAGTTATTGAGTTTATCGCGTTCAGACAGACAGACAGACGCGGCGGGGGGGACTATGTTTTATAATATTTTATGATTTCGGTTGAGCCCCCACAATACAAGATATGCCTAGAGTGTGGTCAATAGGACTAGATTACTATTTCTTGATTTATATTATCAAACATATACACTTTACCAACTATTGTAATATTAATCACAAGAACGACAAAACAGATACACAATGCGAAAGTGGAAGGAAGTAGGCACCAGGGAAGACCTAGACTATCTTACCACGACCTGATAGACCGAGTCTTATCTGAAGGACAAGTCAAGAGTCTCCGTAACTAGCGAGCGTGTATGAGACGACCTATGAGAGTGGAGGAAGCCAGGGAGGCATGTAAGGAAATAACCTGTTCGAACTCACCCCACCCCAATTAGATTATTGCTTTACAAATTCAATACGAAAATCAAACTTCCAATTTTTTTTGAGTTTTCTATCATTTTTTTAGCACTTTGGTACCCAAATTACCATAAAATTTAATAAGTAATTAACTTTTGTATGCGTATTGAGGTGCGTAATAGAAAAACCTTTAAACTAGCCGTAATACTTTGAAAAATTATTAAATGCTCACTATAATGTTTTTGCTTGCGGTGGCTGTCTAGCGCGGGTCATTTCCTTTCTTCCAATATGGTTGAGGGGAGTGTTGGCTGTTCCAGCAGTCATACTCGTGAACGGGTGCTACTTGTGGGGACTGGTCCATCTGGAATCCTTTAGACGCTCTTTACAGATAACATCATTAGATTCATATCTCGACACCAGAGCTAGGTCATAAACTATGGAATTGTAACCCTAACATTGTATCTACACTACATAAATAAAAAAAGGAAAGAGAAAGAGAAGTAAATAAAAAAGACAAGCCTGCTGAGTTTCTTGGCCGGATCTTCTCAGTGGAGGCCGCGTTCCGATCCGGTGGTAGATTAGTAGTTAAATTAAATTATAAAAAATGTAAATTAACTATTTGTAAGAGGCTTATACAAAATAAATTATTTGGGTATGAGTTTAAATTTTGTTTACTACAGCGAACAGAACGAGTAACTTAAAAATAGTTGGAATCGATTCAGTTGCCGATTTAGACCAAACTAGTTTTAGGTCTTGCGTTTTTTATGTTACACTTGTAGTTTATTATAATTTTTCTAAAGAAATTTTCATCGAAACGAAACGCTTGAAGCACTGTGCGACCGCGGTGTTCTTAGCCATCACCAAGAATAAGCAGCGTTCGGCTCGGCTGACCAGAGATGGGTGACCGTTTGTGGCATTTTCATTTTCGAGCGTCTCCGTGCTTCCGAAGGCCCGTTAAGCCGTTGGTCCGGGTTACCACTAAATGTAGCAATCGTTAAGCCACAAACGGCCACCACCAATCCGCCCTAGGTCCGCGTGGTGGAGTATGACCTAATCTCTCTCACCTCGATTTGTTAGAGATGGCATTTGCCCAGCAGTGGGACAGTAGGCTGATATTGTTATTATTCAACGAAACTAAGTCGTAGCGGCAAATAATCTTAACTTATTGATGGGGACCTAAGTTTAATTTCTCATTAAACTTAAGTCGTTTTCATTAGCCGAAAAACGTCCTCTACTGAACAAAGTCGTTCCCCAAAAATCGCCACGACGCACAGCTTCGTGCTGAACGCATCTAGCTTTTAACTGTGACCTTCGTTAGATAAAGCGGCAAGTAAGTCTATGTAAATTTCACCATCTCTATGTAGGCGTATCCGATCGTTAAACTGACCAGTTTTAATTGCCGAGTAACGTTCACTGAGAAGTAACTAACATTTGACCCCAGGGTAAGGGTAATCATTAGGGAAATGATAATATTCTAAAAGAGTGAAAATTTAAAGGATTTTGGGTGGAGCAGTGCCCACAAGCAGCACCTGCTTACGAGTATGACTTAAGCAGCCATCGCCACCTTCGACCATATTAGAGGGAACGAAATCGTAAATTTTATGTACCTTTCGTGAAAAGTGATACAACTCGAGTTATAGCACTTTTTATAATATACATCAGAAAAAACCATTTTTGAATCATATACTCATGTTTGTAAGGCTTATATAATAAATAACTTTTTTAAAAAAGGGAAACAGACATCTAAAAGCGAAAAAAAATATATTAGAAGTCGGTGTCAGTTGGTGCAGCCGGTTACTTGGCACCGACTTCACATATTTATTTATTAATACTGTAATATATTAGAATAGAAACTAGAATAATATAATATACATATATTATATTATTCTGCTTAGTTCTACAGAAAGTTATTGGTTCAGGATTGATATAATAGCCATTATAACGGGATCTATACATTCGTGCCGTTAAAGAGTGGTGTATCCTCAACGTTCAAGGTTTAATACCGGTTTCATTAAAATGAGACCATCTGAAAGCTTAACCCATTGCAAAAAAGAATCATCAAAATCAGTTCACAAATATGGGGTCTCTTGTAAAGTTACACCATTTGCTCTATTTAAACTTCTTTATTTCAAAAACAATACATCTTACATGTCTTCATTGTATTTTATTGGCTTCCGTTCTACGAGCGAGAAAAAACAGCACACCTTTCCCTCTCACACAGGTTTGTTCAGAAAAAGAAATAATAAAACATTTCGTTAAAAAACTGAATCCTACATAAATTAAGACGTTATAAAAAAACACATTCAAATTGTAAACCTACTAGTATGGTATGGTAGTACACCTATAAGATTAACACAATATTTATAATAACTCAATCTATAGATTCGTATTATTGGTCGTTTAGGAGTTTCCTGGTGTATCTACAAAGTCTTAGGTCCAATACCAATAAAACTTAATTGTGGACACTTTGAAGCTATATTAAACCCAAAGCAAAAAGAATCATCAAAATCGGTCCAGAATTGACGGAAATATCGGTGAACATACATAAAAAAGCATACATACAGACGAACATAGAACCTCCTCCTGACGGACAATTTAGCGCAGTGGTTAAGAGCTTAAGCCGCTCCGCCCACTGTGTCTAATAGTCGCGGATTCGATTCCCGCATGGGACAAATCTTTAAGTATGATCCACAATTATTTGTTCCGGGCTGGGTATTTGTGTATGTGGATTTTCATGTTTGTAAACGCACCCACGACGCAGGAATAAATCCTTGTGTGGCGCTACGTGTAAAAAAAAATACAATTACACCCATTAACGCAAGGTAATAAAAAATAATAATTGTGTCAAGCAATATTTGGAAAATTAACAAAAAAAATATATAATGCTAAAAAGTAAAATAAACTGTGAGTAATTGTCAATCAACAATCATAAGAATCTGAACCTAAATATCCTGTTGTAACACTGTACTCTCTGCCCACCTCGCAAGGAATCTGGCGTGATGATATAGATAGAACAACCGTCATCAACATTAACTAAAAAGGATAAGATTTATCAAACTTTAAATTTCCTCAAAACTATGATTTACGAGTTGTATTACCTTTCACTGATGGTGCCGTAGACCGATGACGAAATTCACACGTCGCCGTCACATATGTGAGGCGCATCAAATTAGTTCGCGAGAAACGCAGTGAAAAAATTATTGACTCAATCTGTTAAGTGAATGTGGGATGGAAATATAAATAGAAGATTTTTTCGTACTATCAACGTTTTTGCGCAGATATTCGTATGGATAGACGATAAACACTACTGTATAAATAGATGATAAACAAAAAAAGACCGTTACGCCTATATTACCTCAAGCGGGGGTGGGAGAGGTGTACAGTTACATTACACTGACGATGTTAAGTTCTAATGAAATAGGGATTCGCATCCTTATCTATTTATCAAAAAATAATTTTTATCTTTCTAAGTATTATAAACCCGAGACATCTGACTTTGCAGTCCAACGGTCTAACCACTAGGCTATCACTGCACTTCGAAAAGACAGTGGTGCATGCCTAAGGGTTTCTCGAAGGTGTGTGAAGTTCGCCAACCCGCACTAGGCCAGCGTGGTGGACTATGACCTAAACCCTCTGTTTGAGAGGAGGCCCGTGCCCAGCAGTGGGACAGTTTCTTAACAGGGCTAATATTATTAGTATTATAAAAGACATAGCTGGTTCGCTATCGTATTTTTTATACTTCAGCTAAGAACTTGGTTAATAACAAAGTTGCTTCTATTGAGCAATGTGATATTGACATGTGTAATTTAAATTCTAACATAATATTCAATGACTGCCTCGTTGGTCTGGTGGTAAATCGCATCGCTTTGTGATCACGAGGTCCTAGGTTCAAATCCTAGGTCGGACAAATGTAGTTTTTCTAACGAAAAATTCCCAGTATGAGTCCGGAGTCTGGAATTGTGCCCGGTATATGGCAATAGGTTCGCCCCCTATTACATGGGACCTAACATCGTCGGCGAAACGTGGGTGTACTCAGTACACCTCTGCCACCCCCTCTGGGGAATATAGGCGTGACGGTGTACGGTGTGTGTATACATTCAATCAAAATCTTGACATTTCGAATAATTTCAATTACATTAAGAGACAATAGAGACATCCTCTTGCTTAAATAATAATGGAATATTAAATAATAAATCAAATTTAATTAACTTGGTCCATCAAAATATTCAATGTATGACGGGCAACATTTAGAAATTGAATTATTCATGAATGGTTGCAAGAAAGATATTCTTTGTATTACTGAACATTGGCTTAAAAGTAACCGAATTATTTTCAATTTCTCTAATCACCAGGTTGCCAGCTCTTTCAGGAGACATAATTTGATACATGGTGGCTCTTTAATAATTATAAATAAGAACATCAAATTTAAAGAACGTAACTTCACGCGAAGCGCGCGCCTCGCGGGCGGGTACTACGTACTATGAACTAACGATTTCATACCTTACGTCTAACGCGTAAGGTTAATGATGATTTTACAGCGTTTTTTATGGAAATTTTGATACAAATATTATGCGTAATTTTAACCTTACGCAACGTATTTAATGATGCGTTTTGCAACCATCCCTTTGGCCTTTCAGCCTTGAATTAGAAAGCAATGAAATTGGCGATATTTACCTATTATTTGTTTTGTTTTACAATTAGTTTAATTTCGTGCCGGAAATTGAGTGGGCGCATTGATTTTGTATTGTTGAGTATTCGTTGCTTTCTTAAAAGTTATTTTTAATTACCTAATTACATAAATAGGTATTAGTAGTGACTGCCTCGTTGGTCTGGTGGCAAAGCGCATCGCTTTGTGATCACGAGGTCCTGGGTTCAAATCCTAGGTCGGACAAATGTTGTTTTTCTAACGGAAAATTCCCAGTATGAGTCCGGAGTCTGGAATTGTGCCCGGTATATGGCAATAGGCTCGCCCCCTATTACATAGGACCTAACATCATCGGCGAAACGTGGGTGTACTCAATACACCTCTGCCACCCCCTCTGGGGAATATAGGCGTGACGGTGTTTAGTAGTGATTTTTAGACATTTGGGATTTGTGTATAAAACTGTCAATGAAACTACATGTGTGATTTTTGTGTATAAAACTGTGTATAAATACTATAGGGAACTAAATTTTTAAATAAAATTGTCATGTGTTTTGTAGATCAATATATAGTTTCAGAAAATATAGCGTTACGAAATCCGATATCAAATATTGAGATACATTCTCGATTTGATATTCGTAAAAAGCTATATTACCCACTCCTATTGTAAGGAAAGAACCTGTTGGAACTCTGTACTTACCCCGCAAGGGAACTGGCGTGATGATAAAGATAGATAGATATATTACTTTACCTAAGTCAGAAACCCTACCCAAGTAATAACAACGTAGCCACAAAAAACGTGATACGTTGTTTTCCAAAAATTCAAATTCCGCAAATGCACTGCGGTGCAATGTGGTTTATGTTTTCGTACAGTGGTTCACTGAGCTTCACTCAGACCAAACTGAATCGGAAAAACACTCTAATACTGCCTTCAAAATCGTAGGAGAGCAGCGCCATGTAAGGGAGACGAGGGAATTTGTGAAATGGTTCTTTTCCGGGCATTTTCCGAGGGAATTTGCGTAAATGCTTCTTTTGCCTGTTAACCGTGAGTTACATTCAGCGAAATCATCCTGTAGTATGAAGTGGGCATTCAATGTTGAAGAATCACACTCTCGAATAAATTCATTTAGAAAAGTTATTCTAAAAATTTTTCTAGAAATCACGCGGATAAATTAATTTGAATATTTAAAAAAATATGTTCCAAAAATCACATTTCTGAATAAATTAATTTAAAAGTGATTTTAAAAATCGCACTTTCTAATAAATTAATTTCACATATTATTCTAGAAATCACACTGTTGAATAAATTCATTTAAACAATTATCCTAAAAATCACGCGTTCAAATTAATGAATTTGAATATTTGAGAAAATTTGTTCTAAAAATGAGAGTTGAGGAAGCCAGAGAGGTATGTAATGAAAGAACCTGTTGGAACTCTGTACTCTCTGCCTACTGTGATGATATAGATAGATAGATAGATGTTCTAAAAAACACATGTACCAGTAAATTAATATGAATCACAAAACAATGAAAAAGATTTTCATTGCGCGTCCACAAAGGTCTTTTGGCTGATCATGGTATATATAATAATGAAATAACTACAAGCAAGTTAAATTAATCAGCCTATTACTGTCTCACTGCTGGGCTAAGACCTCTTACAAATCAAGGTGAGACTTAAGTTACCTATTAATAAACTTTATTGATAAGCATTTTGTATTGGAATAGATACAAAGGCAATGGCTAAATAGACCGTGTCTTATCTGAAGGGCAAGTCAAGAGTCTCCGTAACCGGCGAGCGGGTATGAGATGATCTATGAGAGTGTACAAAGCCAGGGAGGTCTGTAAGGAAAGAACCTGTTGAAATTCTATAGGCTCTGCCTACCTTGCAAGAGATTTGGCGTGATGATATAGATAGATAGGGAGAGGTTGCATAGGGTGTTATATGAAACAAACCATAATCTTTTATGGAAGAAAATGTTTTAATATAAAATGTTTTAGCTTTTATGATATTTTGAAGAGCATTCGTGAACTAAACTCAACGGCTGAAGACGTGTTTTAAAAATGGTTTAGGAGTATATGGAGAAGGATTTTAAAATATAATAAATTCTATATATATATCTATTCTATGGTATAGTGACGCAAACTGCGAGTGGCGATGTCCTGAGTTCGGAAAAAGTGTAGTTTTTTAAATCGAAAAATTCCCAGTATTTGTCCGGAGTCTGGAATTGTGCCCAGTATATGGCAATAGGCTCGCCCCCTATTACATAGGACCTAAAATCGTCGGCGAAACGTGGGTGTACTCAGTACACCTCTGCTACCCCCGCTTGGGGTGTATAGGCGTGACGGTGTGTGCGTGTGTGTGAGTAATGTACGCTGTTGGCCGCGAGGCCTTTACAGCTTCACCGGACTTAAGGGCGAGCGTGCAACCACTACGCTCGAGCCAGAAGGGCAAGGGGCGACATACTCGAAACGGTTGGGACAGTCGCTGTGGGTCAGTCGGGGTGCACTACTAAGTGCACCGGTCAACCGCCGGCTATGGGAGGGGATCTACGACTACGTCGTCGTCGCCCGTATTCTGAGCGGAAAGAATGGATGACAAAGCATCGGGGGGATCGGAGAGAACATGTCGCGGCCGGCGGTGGTGGCAGGGGTCGGGGGGAGATCGTAGTCGGCGGCGGCTACGATTAACGGATTCGCATGGGTAGATGCGTTCGCGAAGTGTCGTGTTGTCGCCTTTTTAATATAGGCGCGAATAGATTCGTGACCTAGATCGGTGTGGAGATAGACATTCCGTACGAACCAGAGGGCTCCTACGGCTTTACGGAGTTTATCGATGTGAGAGGGGGCCAAATGCCCAACATAACACACGCATAAGTCATGATGGGTCGAACGCAAGTTTTGTAAAGCGTCACCTTATTTCTAAGAGACATTTTCCTCCGCTTGCAGATTAACGAATGGAGACAGGCGTGACGGTGTTTTAACATGATTGGTTAGATAACCCGTCACGGTTAATCCCCAAGTGGGAGTAGCTGAGGTGTCCTGTGTACGCCCATACGTCTCTGATCATATTCGCTTTTAATGTAATATTGTGTATGTGAATGATCTACGCTGTTGGCCGCGGGGCCTTTACAACTACACCGGGCAAGAGGGCGAGTGTGCAACCACTACGCTCGAGCCAGAAGGGCAAGGGGGCAACTAGCTCAAGGGCGCCTCAAGGAGGAACGGCCTCGGCTTGGGCAGTCGCTATGGGGGAGGGCGTATACTAGGTGTCTCGCCGTGGTGCTCTGCACCAGCCGGCGGGCAAGCCGTTTGGAGTCTAGCGATGTGAGGCGGGCGGCGTACCCGAACACCTCACAAGCGTACGTCATGATGGGCCGCATACAAGTTTTGTAAAGTGTTACTTTATTCGTAAGGGATATTTTACTACGCTTGCAGACCATCGGGTAAAGACGACCGAGGACAAAGGCTACTCGGTTACGGACTCACTTGATGTGCGGTCCGAAGGTCATAGTATTGTTCAGGGTGACCCCTAGATATTTGACTTGTTTGACCCAGGGAATAGGTAGGTCACTTGACCGAGATTACTTCTGGGGTGGCGCAGGGTGGGGCGCGGGGTGGAGAAGAACACCGCAGCGCTCTTGTCCGGGTTCACCTCAATACGCCACTTCCTGAACCAATCCCCTAGGGTATTGGCGGCTGCCTGAAGGTTTCTGGTAATGAAGCCCTTTTTCCTATGCGAGATATAGAGATCCGCGAATAGGGCTAGATGCACCTTACTTGAACGAGGAATATTGTTCGTGTAAAGGCTGAATAGAAGGGGGGAGAGAGCTGAGCCTTGTGGGACACTAGCTTGTATGGAGTGGCGGGTAGAGCGCGTCATTTCGATGCGATACCGAAAGGCGCGATTCTCGTAAGATGAGCGCGAGTCTGTCCGGCACACCCATTTGGTAAAGCTTGTAGATCAAGCGGTCGTCGAATGAGTTCAAATGCTAAGTTTTATTTAAAAAATGTGCTTATATGTGCCTTTGATACTGTTTAAACAACTCGAGGAGCATAATATTTTATTTTCTATGAAAACACAAACATCCTCAACTCCGCGGTCATCAAGTTGCGCGCTTTTTTTGTTTGAAATAACTTCTCTAGTAGATAAGATAATGACTTGACGGACAGCTTGGTCCAGTGGTTAAGAGTTTGAATCGCCCTGCCTACTAGATTAAGTAGTCGAGGGTTCGATACCCGCACGGGACAATTAATCTTTGTGTGACCCACAATAATTTTTTTCGGTCTGGGTGTGCATGTGAAAAAAAACAATCCATACAATGAAAGCTTAACTCTACCACAGTTGAGTCCAAAAAGAGCTAATTCCTCCTTTGTTCTTGAGAGCCACTCACTGCCGTGATATCACTGCGTTAGCGACGTGTAATATTGCCCCACATTCCACTTATACAACACTCCACTTACGACAACGCCTTAACACAGGCACAAGTAGACACAGGCGTGCTCAGATAATCATCGGTCACGGCTGTTTCGGTGATTATCTGAGCAAGAATGGACGCGAGGCGACGGTGATCTGTCACCACTGTGGTGGGGACCGGGATTCCGCAGAGCACACGCTTGTCGAATGCCCAGCGTGGGCCTCCGAGCGGCGGATCCTGGTCGACCGGATTGGACCGGACCTCTCGAGGAGGCCGAGCGGGATCGGGAGAGGGCCGATCCCGCTCGCCGAAGGCGACGGCGCCGGGGCGGAGGCACAGCCCACCCAGGCCCCCCAGCCCAATAGCCCGGGGCTTTATAATACGGGCTAACTTGTGTCCCCTGCCGCAACATCTGGTGGGGGACCACCCGCTGCACCAACACACGCAGGGGGGCCTTTGGGGGTCGTGGGACGTTGGGGCGAGGGCCCTAAGCGTCCATCATGCGCGACCCCGAGGAGGATGGCGGCGTGGTCCACGCCGCCGGGAGCACCGCGACGGTGCAGGGGGGGAAGCAAGCTACAAGTTTCCCCGCCCGAGGCGGCTCTTCGGAGTGCGGCACAAGGGGGGCACCGGCGCGTTCCACTCGGAGATCCCGGAGCCCCTCTGACACGTGCCAGTGCCGGCCACCGTGGGGTTTTAGTCGGTAAGAGTCCGACATGCCCCGCCAGCTTCCTACGAGGTTGGCGGAAGTCCAGTTGGATTTCCCCACGAAAAAAAGGCACATGTAGTCAAGGATCTTTTGGCCCGCGGCCAAAATCGAAACTAGCGCTGTCATCAAGTGAAATTTCACTACTTGAGAGTCACAAAGTTGCCGTTTACTATAAAATTTACCCAAGTTTTTATTTAAATTAATAACCACCCGGACCCACTTTATGAAATCGCCTTGGAAGTATAAATTTTTATTATATGGTAAGGGTTACAACACCAACGCCTTGTCAATGTCCGTGTCAAACCACGGGACAAAAAGATCCTTGTCGCACTGTACGGTGAACCTTCATACATTCACGTGCATATTTTTTTTTTTTTTTTTTTTTTTATAGAAAAAACGTTGCCCCACACTAGGATTAATTCCTGTGTCGTGGGTGCGTTTACAAACATGAAAATTCACATATACAAATACCCAGACCGGAACAAATAATTGTGGATCACACAAAGATTTGTCTCGTGCGGGAATCGAACCCGCGACTATTAGACACAGTGGGTGGGGCGGGCTAAGCCCTTAACCACTGTGCTAAATCGTCCGTCAATTCAAAAAATATTTTTTTTTCATCTGTTGCTTAGTTTGCTATAAAGTATTATGGTGTGTTACAGATATAAATGTATTTTTTCTTTTCACTACGGCTATGTACAGCACGATTCATAAAAATTAGGCATTAAGTTTTGTAGACAGAATTCAAGAGAAGTCAAGAGTCTCCGTAACCGGCGAGCGTGTATGAGACGAACTATGAGAGTCGAGGAAGCCAGAGAGGTATGTAAGGAAAGAACCTGTTGGAACTCTGTACTCTCTGCCTACCCCGCAAGGGATCTGGCGTGAGGTTATAGATAGATAGATAGATAGACAGAATTTTTCAATGTGCGCCTCGCGACTTGGGTTGTGCACGACTCATGCCCGGCATGGCAGCTAAATGTAGTGCCTGAAGCGTGTTGGGACAAAGGGAGAAAGGGATACTGATTTTTTCTTCTTTAACATTCTGGCTGAATGTCTGCACGTCACTTGGGGCCTCATTGAAAACCAGCGCTGTGTAAGGGTTATAGGTTATTGCCTTATCACTGCATATAGCTGAATTAGGGTCCCTTTTTGCTAGCAGGGCTTAATTATTGTGTTTATTATAAATAACATTTTGTAACTTATGTGTGGCCCTGGTTTCTCCAGAAAATAAATATTTCTTTATTTCTATAACGAGTCGGCAACAATCTCAACTTAATGATGGGTGAGAATTTAAACTTTAGTCATCATCATCAGTTAGACATGTGTCGATCTTTACTGATATGATACGGTGATGACATGAACAAAAACTACAAAATTCGGAACAGTTGTACAGAAAAAATGACCCTTTTGTATCTGAATCTCGATCAAACATTCGTGAATCAGTAAACAAAGACACTAATCTTAAAGCACAATCAAAAGGCTCCATAGTTCATTCCAATCTTCATCATTTCATCATTTCAGCCTATACTTGTCCACTGCTGAACATAGGCCTCCCCAATCGCTTTCCAGCGTAACCGGTCCGATGCCACCTGCATCCAACGATTTCCTGCGATTTTCACAAGATCGTCGGTCCATCTGGCAGGCGGTCGTCCTACGCTGCGCTTGCCAATACGTGGTCTCCACTCTAGAATCTTTATGCCCCAACGCCCGTCCGATCTTCGCGCTATGTGGCCAGCCCATTGCCACTTCAGCATGCTAATCCTGAGGGCTATGTCGGTGACCTTGGTTCTTTTACGAATCTCCTCATTCCTGATTCGATCGTGTAGAGAAACGCCGAGCATAGCTCTTTCCATAGCTCGCTGAGCAACTTTGAGCTTTTTTATGAGACCTAAGAGTAAGAGACCACGTCTCTGATCCATATGTCATCACTGGTAACACACATTGACTAAAAACTTTAGTCTTTAGGCACTGAGGTATTTTGGATGAGAAGATGTTGCGCAGTTTCCCGAACGCTGCCCAGCCGAGTTGGATTCGTCGATTGACCTCTCTCTCAAAGTTGGACCTACCTAACCGGACTACCTGTCCCTGTATTCGTCGACAACTTCAAGAGTAGAGTTCCCAACGGTGAGTGCGGTGGGTACGACATGGACGTTAAACATTATTTTTGTTTTGTCCATATTCATTCCAATCTTACATTCACTAAACTAGACGTCTCACAAAACGAACGAATACGCGACGCGATGTCGGTCAGTGGGCCGACTGTGCTTGAATTTAGCTGATTCGAATGATTCAAATGAGATCTTTCTTTCTTTTCTTTTTCTTTCTATATATTAAGATTCGACGCTTTACACTGTTTCTCATACAAATTATCGAATCTGAACAGTGAGACACTTTTGCCATGTCTAGTGCTTTGTCGTAGCTGTCATCGCTTTCAGCTGTCCCCGTCCCGCATCCGACGGCCTCATCGCCGCATAGTGATGTTCCAACAATATTTTAGGGAATTTTAAATCTATTCATTCTACCCAATCTATGATTCAAACAAATAATATTATAGGAAAATCCATCTCCATGCAATCAAACCTTAAATCAACCGCAGTCAAGTCTAAAAAGAATGAAATCCTCCTTTGTTCTTGAGAGCCACTCACTGCCGTGATATCACTGCGTCAGCGTCGCGATATATTGCCCCACATTACCTACTACTACTACCCCGCAAGGGATCTGGCGTGATGGTATAGATAGACCAACCGTCATCAACATTCGAATCAGTTTAGTAAAAAGGCAAAGATTTTACAAACTTTAAAGTCGATTTCCTCAAAACCATGATTTACGAGTTGTATCACCTGTCACTGATGGTTCCGTAGACCGATGACGAAATTCACTCGTGGCCGTCACATATGTGTGGTGCATTAAATTGGTTCGCGAGAAACGCAGTGAAAAAAGTATTGACTCAATCTGTTAGGTGAATATGGGATGGAAATAAAATGGAAGAGTTCTTCGTGCTGTCGACGTTTTTGTGCAGATATCCGTATGGTTAGACACTGATGTATGAATAGATGATAAATAAAAAATAGACCGTAACGCCTTTTTATTTGTTTTATTTATGAAACGTAGCCCCACACTAGGATTTATTCCTGTGTCGTGGGTGCGTTTACAAACATGAAAATTCACATACACAAATACCCAGACCAGAACAAATAATAGTGGATCACACAAAGATTTGTCCCGTGCGGGAATCGAACTATTAGACACAGTGGGTGGAGCGGCTTAAGCTCCTTACCACAGCGCTAAATCGTCCATCTAAGTCTAATATTACCTCAAGCAGGGGTGGCAAATAAAACCTCATTATACCGGGCACTATTCCTGACTAAAGAGTTCGATTAAGATTTTTTTTCTATAGAAAAAGCATGTGATTATTAAAAATTTAATATCATTTGCTTCAACGGTGAAGGAAAACATCGTGAGGAAACAAGCATGCCTAAGAGTTTCACGAAGGTGTGTGAAGTTCGCCAACCCGCACTGGACCAGCGTGGTGGACTATGGCCTAAACCGTTGGGCACGGGCTTGCTCTTAGTTTCAGAGCAAGCCCGTGCCCAACGGTGGGACTGTTTCTTAACAGGGCTACTATTATTATATACGCACATTTTGTTTGATCTATGTTACCAAGAGGCAGTGATGGTATTTATGGACCAGTTAGAACTCTTTACTCTGTCTTTGATAATGGTATATACCAAATTAAATCATACTAAATATATCTATCTATCTATCTATCTATAACCTCACGCCAGATCACTTGCGGGGTAGGCAGAGAGTACAGAGTTCCAACAGTACTAAATATATGAGCTACATTATATACTGCATAAGAGACATTATATACAAATTATAGGTATAGGTGGTACCTAATTTAGGAAATTGTCTGTATCTTGGGAAATTATAAATAAACCACACGAAGTAGGTACTTGAATGTGTGTACATAATATAACATTTATTTGAATATGTTTTCACCTGGAATTATATATACAGGTTGTTAAATTTAGAAACTAAATTTTTCTACATCACTTAAAACACGCTATGTTCACTAATATTTATTAAGCAGTAAATTAAAATTAACCCTAATCAAAGCACAGACTACGTTACTACATGATGGGTAAGTAGACGGCCCGTACGGGTGTATCACACACAGCAGTCATACTCGTGAACGGGTACTGCTTGTGGGGACTGGTCCATCTGGAATCCTTTAGATACTCTTTACAGATCATCATTAGATATCATTTAATTCATATCTCAATCATTAGATTCATATCTCAATCGTAAGGCATCACACTGGAGCTAGATCGTAAACTATTTCATTGTAACCTAAACATTGTATTCACACAATATAAGAGTGATTTGGAAAGCTGTAATGCTCTCCCGAAGGCATTTAAGAATATAAAAAAACCTCTAGCCCGCTGAGTTTCTTCCTTGGATCTTGTCAGTGAGGGCTGCGTTGCGATACTGTGGTAGATTACAAGTTAAATTATATATATATATATATATATATATATATATATATATATATATATATATATATATATATATATATATATATATATATATATATATCTAAAAAAATGTTAATTGACTATTTGTAAGCTCGCCCGCAGGGCTTCATCATATCATCCTATACTTGTCCACTGTTGAACACAGGCCTCCCCAATCGCTTTCCAGCGTAACCGGTCTGATGCCTGCCGCATCCAACGACTTCCTGAGATTTTCACAAATCGTCGCTCCATCTGGCAGGCGGTCGTCCTACGCTGCGCTTGCCAGTACATGGTCTCCACTCTAGAATCTTTCAGGCCCAATGGCCGTCCAATGTTCGCCCTATGGGGCCTGGCCATTGCCACTTCAGTTTGCTAATCCTAAGAGCTATATCGCTGACCTTGGTTCTTCTACGAATCTCCTCATTCCTGATTCGATCACATAGAGAAACGCCGAGCATCTCTTTCCATAGCTCGCTGAGCAACCTTGAGTTCGACACGAGGCAAAACGATTTTTTCACTGTGCTGTACTTAAGGTTAGCAGGCATGCGGGAGATGATAATGATTATCATTGTAGATATTTCTGTAAATTTCTAGAGGACCCAAATATTTGCTGTTTGTGTACAGGGTATGTTGTAGATAGTGGTGTTATATATACTCCAGTGGCTCAACCGCTCTCTGCCAACTAAATCGAGAATTCTTGAATTCGATCCTCGCATGGGAAAAATCTTGGTATAGCCCACAAATATCTTTTCGGTCTGGGTGTATGTGTAAGTGGATTTCATGTTTATAATTTATCTATCTTCCTACTCTTTTACAGAAAAAAGGAAGCGAGAAAAACAATGTGGCATTGTATAATAATATTAGCCCTCTTAAGAAACTGTGCCACCGTTGGGCACGGGCCTCCTCTCAAACTGAGCGGGTTTAGGCTATAGTCGACCACGCTCGCCCAGTGCGGGTTGGCGAACTTCACACACGTTTGAGAAACTCTTAGGTATGCGTTTCCTCACGGTGTTTTCCTTTACCGTTAAAGCAAGTCATAGTTAATTTTTAATACGCACATGCTTTCGAAATGACAGAGGTGCCTTGGTTTAAACGCGAGACCACTGACTTTGCAGTCCGACAGTCTAACCACTAGGCTATTACTGCTATATTGTAATAACTGCATATACGGATGTCTATCATCCATCAATCTGTATCATCACGCCAGATCTCTTGCAGTGTCAGCAGAGAGGACTAAGTTCCAGCAGGTTCTGTTGAAACTTTGTACTGCTCTGACTTCCTAATTCGATGTATCGAATTCTTGACGATGAATCACTATTTACAACGCACCCTGTATAGCCTGTTGATGGTATACACAAATTATTTCTCTCATTTACGTGAGTGTTCCCCATTAAAGCTTAATTCGTCGTTATATTAAATTTACCAGCAATAAAACATTTTAATATATAGCGAACTAAAGTGCTGTGATATTTATATATTCCACATAGAGTAAAAATTATGCCTATTATAGATACAGAGTATCGTATTGTATGAAATATTTATTGAAAATATATTTCATGATTCATTCCGAATAAAAGAAAAAACCTTTGACGTTTTCGAAACCAGTGTCGAAAAAAGAATGAAAATTATGAATTATGTCAATCTATATCATCACGCCAGGTCTCTTGCGGGGTAGGCAGAGAACCTACAGAGTTCCAACAGGTTCTTTCCTTATCGAAGAAGAAGTCTTTGACTTCCTCCAATCTCTTATTTCGCTTCATATACGCTCGCTGGTTACGAAAATTGCCCACCAGATAAGACACAATCTGATTGGTCATGGTAATATAGTCTAGGGATTCCCTCAGTACCTACATCCTTGTGATTTTGCATTGTAACTTTTGTAAATAATGTATAAACTGTATTTTGACACTTCTAACGACTAGTTATCCATTGTCATTTCGCCCTAGCGTCTTGAATCAATACGTAACGGCGATGCAGTAATCACGAGGTCGTGAGTTCGAAGTCTGTCAAAATGTGATATTTCGATATAAAATTTTCCAGTATCAGTCCGGAATCTGGCATTGTGTCCGGTATAATAGCAAAAGGCTCGTCCCCAATTACATGGGACCTAACATCGTGTGAGAAAAGTATGTATACATGGTACACCTCTTCTACTCTCGCTAGGAGAATAGTAAAGGTGTTTATTTTATTTGTTGACGTGTCTGTAAATAATTTTATTCTTTGAAGTTAAGTTAAGCCTAATAGGAATGGCAGACAGTGCGTAAGTAATAGATGTTTTATACGGAGCGATGTTTGACAAGCCCCCGGCTTTACGGCGGCTTTCACGTCGTGTTGCCGCCGCGGGATAAGCAGGGATTTAATATGAACTTTAAAAGTATTTAAAAATAACTGCCTTGCTCTGAAATTTTATCGCGTATCGTCTGGATTAAAAATTTTTACACTATAGGCCAAAATACATAGATTGAAACAAATGATTGACGGACGATTTAGCGCAGTGTTTAAGAATTTAAGCCACTCCGCCTACTGTGTCTAATAGTCGCGGGTTCGATTCCCGCACGGGACAAATCTTTGTGTGATTCACAATTATTTGTTCTGGTCTAGGTATTTGTGTATGTGAATTTATTCATTTATTCATGCGTGTAAACGCACCCACGATACAGGAATAAATCCTAGGGCGGGGCGAGGTTTAAAAAAACCGTCACGTCACGCTGATTCCCCAAGCGGGGTTGTATAGGTGTGCACCCATTTTTTCAACGACATTAGGTCTCAACAGTAGGTAATTGGAATAATAATATTATATCCACTGCAAGACAAAGGCCTTTTTCGGCTTGTCGCCTTTTAATAAAAGCGATATTTCGCGAACGCGTCCTATCATAGAAATCCACTAATCGTAGCCGCCGACTACGAACCTAACTCTCTTCCTATCAGCCGCTACCGCCGTCCGCGGCATGTCCTCACCGACCCTCCCGATGCCCTTAAATCCCTTCTTTCGGATACAGATACCGCACACAGGATCAGACACCGACCTCGCCGGCGAGGTCGAAGAATCCCTTGCCCGCCGGCCGGTGCAGAGCATCACGGCGAGACACCTAGTATACGCCTTCCCCCATAACGACTGCCCAAGCCGAGGCCATTCCTCCTTATGGCGCCCTTGAGTTAGTTGCCCACTTGCCCTTCTGGCTCGAGCCTAGTGGTTGCACGCTCGCTCTCTTGTCCGGTGAAGCCGTAAAGGCGCCACGGCCAACAGGGTAGATCATTCACACACACACACAAAGCCTTCTTCATAAATCAGCTTACATTGTACACGTCTGGTCAAAGGCCTTCTCTCGCAAATCGAGGTGATGGAACAATACCTAAGCATAAATAAATACACTAATCCATAAAAGTGCCAGAAGCAAGAGGGAGGCAATCGGCACAAATTATAACAACTAACTAACTAACAACCCCGGCTTATGAAGTTAGCTCGCTTCCTAAGTAAACTGGGATATCAGCTGCCGAAAAATAATCTCCCCAGATTCAAAATAAAAGGTGAAGTAATTGACAACCTTATCTCCATCTTTTTAAAAAGAAAGAAAAATGAAGCCGCACACTGGGAATTATAACTGTGTCGTGAGTGCGTTTACAAACATGAAATATCACATGCACAAATATCCAGACCGAAACAAATAATTGTGGGTCAAGCAAAGATTTGTCCCGTGTGGGAATCGAATCCGCGGTTATTCGACCTGGTGCGCGGAGAGGATTCAGCTTTTAACCACTGCGCCAAAACATCCGACGCAAACCGAAAGACGTGTACTGCTCAATAAAAGCACAATAAGGACTTTTGTGTTGTATGTACCCAGCTTTTATAACAGCAACCTGACGAGCCTGAGGTATCGATGCTTCGTAGACACAATCTGACTACCGACTTTAGGGTCCTAGTTTGGTCATGCACACTATAATGTCTTGCAATGGCTATCTGGCGCGGGTAATAATTCCCTTTCCTCTAATATGGTCGAGGGGAGTGATGACTGTGGTGCTGCTGAAGAGACTGGTCCATCTGGATTCCTTTACACACTCTTTATAAATAACATCATTAGTTTCATATCTCGGTCGTACGGCATCACACTGGAGCTAGATCGTTAACTATTTAATTGTAACCTGGACATTGTTTCCACACAATATGATTAAAAAAAATACAAGTCCGCTGAGTTTCTTTACCGGATCTTCTCAGTGGAGGTTCTAATTTGGCAGTAGATTAGTAAGTAGTTAAATTAAAATTAAAAAAGCCGACTCTACTTGTGGAACAAAGAAGTGGTATTTTCTTACTTTTTACAAGCTTTTATTTAGCTTGCAATATTCGTATCTGTTTGTCTTTCCGGTTCAAATCTTATGATTCATTTTTCAGGCATGCGAGTATCTGATTGAGCTGAAATTTCGCAATCGTACTATGGAGCTGGTCTGATGGTTGGAGTCAAAAGGTGGCCATAGGAATTTGTGAACTATACAACGCTACCCATGTTCAGGCTTATTAAATTGGTATTGAGAATTACTATACAACCAGATAGTATTAAGGGTGTGATGACGAAGCCGAAAGATGGCCAATGGAAACACAAGTACTCAATATAACCCCGCCGTGTTTGGGATTATTGAATTTGTCTTGACGAATACTTTAACGCTAAATAGAGTCCAGGGTCTGATGATGGAGCTGGAACTAAGCCATAGGAACTCTTCAACTAAGCAAGATATATTGTTTGTGTTTTTACTATAAAATCTTGTTTTCAAAAAGGTCTATTTAATTATTTGATTAGTCAGCGATTTAAATTCTCTGACTCATCGTTGTCAAAAAGAACAGAGGCCCATAGCGCAGTGTGACTATGTTTGTCATTTATACCGATTATCAAAGTTAAGCAACTTCGGCTCGGTAGCTTTATGATGAATGATTTTTTGTGGCAATTCCATTATTGGAAGGTTTACGTGCTTCGAAGCATGTTACTCTGTCATGGCTACCATTTAATGTGCTAGTCGTTAAGCCATACTAAAATCCTTGTAGTGGCACATGTTCAGAAACTTACTTTCTCCGATCCAAATTGGATCCACCTGTTATTCTTAACTTCTTCTTTCTTTTTTCCTTTCCTAACTCTATTTATGGGAAAAGACCTTTGGCTTTAACAGTAAAAGCTGATTTATGGGGGATTATGTGTAACTTTAGTAAAAGTTAGCCAAGCCCCACCACCCACTACTAACCGTAAGCCGTAAAAAATTTAGGTCCTCATAATTTTTCCCACAAAATTGGGAAATTTCGTAAAGCATTACAACTCGCTCACAGACAAGTTGCCAGAAATAATTCCGTTATTGTACTTTTATTATTGGGGCGCGTCCGGCACGGTCGGCTGATCTCGTAAATCACGCGTTTTATCGATTCTGAGGTAGGCAGAAACTTTAAGTGCTACCAATAAAATCGAATGAAAGCAATGAAACGTAAATACTTTTGTTTGATTGACTATTATTATTAAACTCTATTGTCTGTCCTACTGCTGAGCTAAGGCGTCTCTCCATTGTTTACTGGTGACCTCATGAAGGTCGCAGGCACGTACAAGCTGGATGCGAACAGCACAAAGCCGGTTGTTATAGAGATTTTTGAGGTGGCTTTTGTCTAGACAGTGGATGCCTTTCTAATGTTGATAATTGAACACAAATAACCAACAACATGCCAACCAAATGCAACGCGGCATTTTAATTAATGCTTTAAATGTATAACAACAAAATTACATTTCCAATAGCACATTGTTAATGTATGACACATTATTGCTTATTTGTTTCCAATTATGAGGTAAGTCCTTTGTTCTATCCCTACAGGATACATTTACAAAGGACTGGCCTCGCCATTGTCAACTTCACTGGTACTGTATCCAGTTCGTCCAGACCAGTGTTATGTATATCTACCAACGTTCGCGAATCTACCTATAACGGCCCCGCAATGATTCTACAGGACCGTTATATTGGTAGGGAGTGTTATATACTCCCTGTGGCAAGCGGTGAGTGCAGAGTTACTCGGCACTGCGCTGGTTTCACTCGCCCCGCGCTTCTGCGTTCAGCGCCTCGTAGTAAGATACGAAGATCTGAATTTTGTATCGCTGTGTCTTGACTCGCCGTGCCGTGCCGCGTCACCGGAGAAAGCCGTAGACTGGAGCGGGGAACAAATAAAATGCGTCTTCAAGTGTGAAAGAAAGAGCTTCGGGTCGTTCGCTACTGTTGCTATCTCTTTTCTTCCTATTTTCTATCCTTTCCTTTCTTCTATTTTTCTTCCTTCTCTTCAGCCAGGAACTGATGACGATTGAACGATGATTCAACGTGCTAGTACAAAAACCGTGCTCGATTAAGAACCTCGAAACTTTACCCTACGGAGAGCCGCGGTGTTTGTCCCAGTTTTTACTATCGACCGACGCTTTGCCGAAGGTTTTATTTATTTAATTCTCAAGCAATCACAATTTATCATACATCAAAATAATCCTTACGATCTATTCTAACATATTTCTTATCCTATTCTTAAACCTATAAAGTATATAAACCAAAAATCCCTAAAATTACGACACAAGTGCGGACCAACTTATCTCTAATACATGAAAATCTTAACTAATCTTATGAAAATGGTTACAAATCACTTTCAGTTATATAAAACAACTACTTAACTAACAAATCAATCCTAATCTAAGTGCATTCTCCATGAAATAGTTAATTACATATGTACATCGCTGAGGGGCACGGCGCAGGGCTGGGGAATGCAGTCGCCGACACTACCTATTTCGCCTCTAGTCCTATTGACCTCCGCATTCCTGTAATCTACCTATTTTTCAAAATATTTGGACACCATAATATAATCATTTTTACCAAGGTTTGAGTACCTGGTTCGGCGCGGTTAGGCGCGGTTCTGTACGACCGCCGTTCAACGGTCACCTCAAAACTGGTGCGAACAAGGGGTATCCGGGTGTCTAATTAAAACAAAGCATTGCGGTGGCCCTGGCGAGTGTTGACGCAATGTGATTTTTGCCTAGTGCTCTGAATGTCAACGTGAAGAAATTCAAGCAAACGCGAATAAACGGCGAGAGTAGTGTAACAGAATGTTATTGAGTCTGACTGAGCGCTGATAAAGATAGTGATAGCTCGCAACTAGGTTACGCGGTTTTTTTAGTAGGTAGGGTAAATTGCATAGACGACTAAAAGTCAGTAGCTCGACCTCAAAAGTCTAAGAAGGCACTGCTCCTCAAGAAATTACATCAGGTGAACGGTATTTTGATTGCTAACCGAGGAAGTCTGAAATAAAGTGGTACAAATAGATCTGTCAATTTTTGGCTTGTCATCTACCAATTTTCTAAAATAAGGGTTGGCAACACTGGTCCATATATTTCTTGCTAAACCCGCTGCGATGTCGCTTAAAATTGAGAGAAATGCATTTGGTAATAATTTTTGCCAAGATATCTTCGGCATGTGGTAGACTAGTGAAGATGAAACAACAACCTGTATATGTCACGTGTCGCGCAAATTCCTATATCGCGTTCTAGACATGTCGTCGTCTAATGTCCTAGCGCCATGTATCGGTAGAGAGTCGCAACTTTGTAGCGATGTATAACGTATCTACAATTTGTTTGTTTCAATATTTTATCTTTGTTATATTGCGAACTAAGTACCTATAACATTCTTCCCTAATTCCAAAAATATTTCGCCATAATTACAACGCAGAGATTCAGAGAAAAACAATGATAAATCGACACTTATTAATTATATTTACGAGCCAACGGAGAAAATTTGAAATAAAAATTCATTTCGCGTACTAATGAACTTTCAAAGCCTGCAATTAGTGACTGAATTATTTTCAGGAAAAACTTCACTAGTGATGGGCGAAGGTCGAGTGCCGAAAATGAAAAGATTCGTACAAAACTATTCGATTTGTCGTTCCTAGTATGTTAAAGTGTTTTTGGACCCTGTGTAGTAGTGAGGTTGTCTCTATTTTTTGAGCGAGTATTATATAAGAAAGTAAACACTATCACGCCTATGAGCGCCAAGCAGGGGTGGCAAAAGTGTTTAACGATAGGTCCCTATTAGTTAATCCTACTAATGTTATAAATGTGAAAGTTTTTATTTTTACATGTTTAAATGTTTGTAACTCAATCATGCAAAAACGACTGAACAGATTTGGATAAAATTTGGCACACATATAGATTATTACTTGGATTAACACATAGGACTTTATATCCCGGGAAAATGTAAAGTTACTGTCTAAAGTCAACGTGGACGTAGTCGCGGGCAGAAACTAGTGTGGGGATATAAAGTTTAGATGCAAATATTCGTACTTTACAAAATTTCGTATTGGCAATGGTTTAGACGATTTGTTATTTGTACCAAAAGTTTTATGTCCGTATATTTAAAGTTTCAAACCCTTTTTGGCAATGCTATCCTATTTCTTGATACTTTTTGTTTGACTTATCCAAAGTTTAACTCTCTAAAGGGGTCGAAGAGGGGTAAATTGAATACACTTTTTTGGATATATTTTTATTCCAACGATGATTTAGCAACAGCGTAGTAAGAAAGTGTGTAGGCATGAAAGATAGTATCGGTGTAAAGACGGGCAGAAAATAGTTTATAATATTAGTAGGGCACTGATTTAAGCTGCATAAGATCATGAGATCCTAGGTTCGAATCCTAGTTCAGCCAAAGTGTTATGAGGTTTTTCTATATAATAATTCTCAATAGCCGGAATCTTGAATTATGCCCAGTATAAAGGCAATGGGCTCGCAACCTATTTCATTGGGATCTTACATCATTGGTGATATTAGATTAGGAGTCTTAGCCACATGTTGTGGGTATGTTTACAGACATGAAATTCACATACACAAACACCCAGACCGAAAAAAACATTTGTGGGAAACACAAAGATTTATCTCGTGTGGAGATAGAGCCGCGACTACTCAATATGTACTGGACGCCGAACTGGACAGCTGTCGTTTGCTTTTTTTTTCTCTCTATCTATCTTTATCACCACGCCAGATCCTTGCGAGGCAGACAGAGAGTCCAGACTTCCAACAGGTTCTTTCCTTACAGATCTCTCTGGCTTTCTCTACACTCATAGTTCGTCTCATACACGCTCGCCGGTTACGGAAACTCTTGACTTACCCTTCAGATAAGACACAGTCTATTTAAGGTAAGATAGTCCAGGTCTTTTTCGATACCTTCTGTTATTCGCATAGTTCATTCCACATACACATAATGAAATTTTAATTACAAAATTCGGAGGCCGAAAGCCGAATGCCGAAACAGGCCCATCACTATAAATCTTATTATTCTAACTGGCAAACGAGAAACGTTCACGCCTCACTGTTATTTATTACTAACTTCTTGACAGTATTTTGACAGGAATGATAAATATTAAGAACTTTTCTTTGCGGTATTCAAAATAATACATCATTTTATTTAAAAAACTAGTGAATAAAATATTAGAGATCTGGCGTTTTGATAGAGATACATAGATGGAAAGAATAAGATATTTGGATTTTATTATTATGTTAATAATTATCACATTTGCATGTAATATAGCACAGTTACTAGACCATGTCTTATCTGAAGGGCAAGTTACTAGTCTTCGTAAAGGGCGAGCGTGTATGAATCGAACTATTAGTATTGGGAAAGCAAAAGAGGTAATTTCATCTATCTATCTATATCATCACCTCTTCCTGGGTAGGTAGAGTACAGAGTTCCAACAGGTAATTTCATAAAATAAAAATAAACACTGTCACGCCTATATTCCCCAAGCGGGGGTGGCAGAGGTGTACCGAGTACACCCACTTTTTGCCTACGATATAAGGTCCCATGTAATAAGGGGCGAGCTTATTCCCATATACCGGGCACAATTCTAGATTCCGACTCATACTGGCATTTTTTCGTTAGTAAAACTACATTTGTCCTACCTAACATTTAAGTCCAGAACCTTGTGATCACAAAGCGATGCCCTTTGTCACTAGACCAACGAGGCAGTCAAGCTAATAAGGAGTACTCTATCTCTGGCTATTTATCTTCTCTCAGTTTTTGGTTATTTATGTTACTTGTTGAGTACCGTGGAAGACCTAAACTATCTTACCATGACCAAATAGATCGTGTCTTATCTGAAGAACCAGTGAAGAGTCTTCATAACCGGCGAGCGCGTATGAGACGCACTATGACAGTAGAGGAAGCCATAGAGGTAGGTAAGGAAAGAACCTGTTGGAACCCTGTACTTTCTGCCTACCCCGCAAGGGATCAAGCGTGATGATATAGATAGATAGACTCATTGTGTTGTATCGTAAAATTATTTATCAAAGACAAAGGGCTGTGGATTTCTGGATACAACCACAAAACAAGAAGAGATGGCATTATTTCGTTATACCATCAAGGGTGTCACTGCGCAGGTTGGCACGGGAAGAAGAGCACGTTACACCCCGCCCACTTCTATACACTTATTTATAACTAGCAATTTCCCGCGACTTCGTACCCGGTCGACAACAGGGCCACCTACCTGGTCTATGTTATATAGCCTATGTTACTTCTAGATAAGTTAAATTACCAATGGTGAAAGAATCATTAAAATCGGATCAATAGTACCGGAGATTACCCCGAACATCCAAACTCACAAACTTGACCTTTTTATAATATTCGTATAAATAAACCCCGCCCACCGCCATGACGTTAGGGCCTAGTTGGAAGACACAGTGCACATTTGTTTAGGCTTACTCATCTTTATATTTTCTTCGTGGGTATAATAACCCTTTTGATAATATATCGGCATCCATAAACCTTATAAGAGACTCGATAGCATATAAAGCACCTGTTTAATTGTAAATTATTACACTATGTTGTCTCAAAATCCCTTGATCAGTGTTTAAGTTATGATAGTTTTCGGGGTAAGCAGAACCCAAGCTATTAAAATACATATTGTTGATTTTTGTCCTCGCGGAATCATTATATTAATACGTGAAGCAAAAACTTTGTACCCCTTTTTACGAAAATTGCGCGGATGGAGGAGTATGAAATTTCCCACACTTATAGTTTATATAGAGAAGGAGTGCAGAACGCTAACATTCTTTTTAAATTAAAAAAAAAAAATACATTAAATCAATAAAAAAACATTACACACACTACCATTTATTTGACACACACATGCATATATAATCTTTTGTTTATTGTTGGCTGTTAAGTCTGAGGTCAAATGGAGAATAGATTAATATTATTTGTCTATAGTCTTACTGAATGTCAAACATAACCAGCAAACGATGAAAGAGTAGGTCGAATTTCGACCAATGGGCGACCACTAGTTTATATAAATGCGTAAAGAGAAAAATAAGCAACTAAACACGCGTTCTTTTTATATTTACGTAGTGGATGTGGTTACTACTACAGCTACAGTCCAACTTTAGCAACCAACCAGGTGATTCCATAAGTCTAAAAAAAATCGTCAAAATCAATCAAGCTTTTTAAGAGACTATATTAACACCAGAATTTTTGTTATACATAAAGATTAATAAATTTAAAAAAATCGTGTGTTATCAAAAAGGAACATAGCTTATTTTAAAAACTTATCATTATGCCCAATATGATGGGAAATGGCTCGCCCCCTATTATATTATATAGAGTCCTAACATCGCTGACGACTGTCCCACTTTAAGAATTATTCTTGTTTTCAAACACGAATTTCATAATACACGAAAACCCCCACTGAAATAACTTTTTGTTATCACACAAAGATTGCTCCTGTGCGGAGATCAAACCCGCGCCTTCCCGATCTAGTAAGCGAAATGTTCGGACTACTAGCCATCGCTACATTATTAACGAATAAGGTCAGTAAGGGCCTATTTCACAACAGCCTAGTAAAGTCTGAAGAAGAATAATTGCCAATTAAAGTTGCAAGTTTATGTACGAATTTCACCTTCTCTGAACTGACGGTTAAAGTATATAATTTTAATTTCAACACTTTAACAACAATTTAAACACTTTGTTCTAAAGTAGTGAAACGTCCTCTTTCTATATCACCACGCTAGATCCTTTCCGCAGGCAGAGAGTACAGAGTTCCAACAGATTCTTTCCTTACAGATCTCTCAGGCCTGCTCCACTCTCATAGCTCGTCTCATACATCGCTCGCCGATTACGGGGAACCAGAAACAGGGTCTTAAAACTCATTTATGAAGGACCACGTACGAAACGAAACTCACGTGTCTTTTTTATTTTATTTTGATCAAGTAGATAGCTCTGTTATAAAAACAATACACATCAGTGTCTTGTCAGCGAAAAAGAAAACAAATTTAATCTCCCTAATGCTGTTTGCCGTTTATAACTCACGATTTTATTACTCGATATAGCGTCTACTTTGGAGGATAATTATTTTATCAATATTCTAGAGAAACACATTCCTATTTGCATTAATAATTTTTTTTTTTTTTATAAAACGTAGCCCCACACTAGGATTATTCCTGTGTCGTGGGTGCGTTTACAAACATGAAAATTCACAAACAAATACCCAGACCGGAACAAATAATTGTGGATCACACAAAGATTTGTCCCGTGCGGGAATCGAACCCGCGACTATTCGACACAGTGGGCGGAGCAGCTTAAGCTCTTAACCACTGCGCTAAATCGTCCGTCAAGCCCTATCCCACGGCTCTGGCTAGATCGACAGTAATTATGTGAGTTGGGATATAAATTATATTACAGTCTACAAAGAAATTGTATCCAATTTTTACGAAACCAGGTCTGATTCCATATTTCATAGTTCAAGCTTTGCTACAAACAAAAATAAATGCAAAGATAGCTTTGATGGAACCGTAGCTCATATACGTATATAGTAATTTACGTAATTCCTTGTCAGTCTAGTGACTAGTGCTGTCGAGGTTTTCTTCTCATAAATACCTAGTACCAGTTCGGAGGCTGGAATTATTCCTTATGTAGCGGCTAGTAGGGTCTTCGAAAAGAATAATACGAGATTATAAAGGAATTATATAATAACATTAACAAGCAAAAATAAAATTGTAGGTTTTTTCCTATGACATCGGAAATGACACTGACTACTAGACGATCGATCTAAATTTAAAATTATATCTATCTAAATTTATATATCGCCAACTTCCCCCCCCCCCCCCCCCAATGCAGAGGTATGCGAGATAAATGACCTACGGATCTCTTAAGGGTACCAGTAGCGGTGCGCACTGCAACCACTCGCACTCGACCGTCTTTTCCTGGAAATGTGGCTTCAATAATGCCTCGTGACCATACACCGCGTGGGCTGTCCGGGTCTGCGAGAAATACTATATCTCCTACCAATTATGAACGTTGCTCGGCGTTCCACTTCTTTCGAGACAACATCTCTGATAAAATTTCTCGTACCTACCTCTTCCAGAACATATGGCTAAGGCTTGAGCACTACGCCACTGTTTACGAAGAATCAGATTTGAATCATTGAATTTTTCCAACTGAGGCAAATTTGATGAAGATCCAATGAGAAAGTGATTGGGCGTTAGGCTTTCGTGACTTCCAGCTTCAACGGAAATGTAAAACAACGGCCTGCTGTTAACTACATTTTCCACTTCAGCTAGCAGGGTATTAAGGACTTCGTCTTTTGATCCCCGTTTTTACAGAAAACCTTTAATATTGTCTTAACAGACCTTACTAAGTGTTCCCACGCTCCACCCCAAGGCTTAGCGCTTGCAGGAGGAATAAATGTGCATTGTGTTTCATAGTTGCAGACTGTGTTCCTAAACGCCTTCTCATCCAGGTCTTTGTATGGACTTCCTAATTTCAGCATCAGCTCCGCGCAGATTATCGGAATATAAAAATCATCAATAAGAAACCCGTTGTTAGCGAGTGGACTACTTCAACGTGAATTGCCCTCACTGTGAGACACATAAATAGCACGCCATATCTTTTCCCCCGGTGTCTAGTGACGGTCACCTCCATGGGTCCAAATAGGTCTACGCCACAGTGCGTAAACGACCTTTGCTCGCTCATCATGAGCAACCCTTCCAGCAGGTAAGTTACCCATTCTAGGTATTTAAGGTTTCGCTTTCGTAATTCTACACAGCATGCATTTTGAGGCCATGTACTTCACTGTAGGCCTTAACTTTATAAACTAATATTTTTGTTTCAGTTCGTTCACCACTAGCTCCTGATTTCCATGGCTCGCTTTCACATGGTAATGATAAACAATCAGCCTAGAAACATATTCTTTACCGTCCAATATTACAGGTCGTTTCAGGTCGATTGGGACTTCGGCAGCAACATCGATGCGACCATCAACTCGGAGGATACCATGGTCATCAAGGAACGGCGACAAAGTGAGTAATCTATTAGATTTTCCTACATTCTTACCGTTTCTTATTACAGCGACTTCATCACCGAACAACCGACTAAGCTTTCCGATCGGGTCATCAGCACATATTCATTGGTACATACAGGCCTAGTTTTATCAATAAACTTCAACACAACTGCGGTACTTCTCAGTAGGCGCTACCATGACGAGAATCTATTAGAATTCGGTACAGGTAAGTGCTCACTCATCATCTGTATGTTTGCTACACACCTAACATCACAACCCACTGTATTAGGTATTCCAGATGTCACGTCTGCGGGCCACCACGACTCCCCGTGATAAAGAAACTTTGGTCCAGTAAACCATCCACATTTTGCAATACGGCAAGATCATACGATTCTCTGGTTGCGATTTCCGTTACATTCAAAGAAGTAGGTATATATCTCCATTCATTTATATCCGTATCGATATCACCTAATCGATGAGCAACAAATACCTTATAATTTCTTTTACTGTTATATAACCAATGTAAACCCGTTGTAGAATTGCACCAAAGTATTCTATGCGTAGCCTCTATCCTGTGCTCTGACCGAATTGTATCTGCGAGTCTAGTTGCCATCAAAACCGCCTGTAGCTCTAGCTTGGTTGCTGTCATAAACTTCACAGGCGGCACTCGGCACTAAATGGATATAAGTGCTACTTTGATTTCGTTGTTCATCGCTCATCGCCACATTGCCTTGGTCCACGCATCGCTAAATACATGTAGTTCAAGATTAGTATATTCCATCAAAGCTTCAAATCCTGATACAAACGCAGGTAAACAAGATGTAGGTGCCAATGCGCCTTGGTAGCCTACTTGCTTGGTACCTTGATAAGCGTATATCACCGATTAATTTCAAATTATAGCTCCATTTTTCGTAAATTTCATCATTTATCAGCTCGTCCCAACTTATGTTCAGGCTCAACGTTTGCTGAAAAATTATTTTACCATTTATTGTAAAAGGCGATAAAAAGCCATAATAATAATATTAGCCCTGTTAAGAAACTGTCCCACTGTTGGGCACGGACTTCCTCTCAAACTGAGAGAATTTAGGCCATAGTCCACCACGCTGGCCCAGTGCGGGTTGGCGAACTTCACACACCTTCGAGAAACTCTCTGGCATGCAGGTTTCCTCACGATGTTTTCCTTCACCGTTAAAGCAAGTGATAATTATTTTTTAATACGTACGTGCTTTCGAAAAGACAGGGGTGCGTGCCTGGGTTTGAACCAGAGACCTCTGACTTTGCAGTCCAACGGTCTAACGACTAGGCTATCACTGCCTACATCCATATCAGTGCAAAAACCATAAATATCAAATAATGACATTATTACTCCTAATGCCTCTCTCTTAGTAGGTCGTTTCCCCCATTTTGTAGCGGCTAGTAGGGTCTTCGAAAAGAATAATACCAGATTATAAGGGAATTATATAATAATATTAACAAGCAAATATAAAAGTGTAGGTATTTTTCTATGACATTGGAAATGACACCGACTTCTAGTCGATCGATCTAAATTTAAAATTATCAATGTATACATGGCCATCACCTTGTTTAATATCAATAGGCTCACCTCTTAAAACATTGTGGCTTAACATCGTCAGGAAATACTAGTGTACACTGTACAACTCTCATACCTCCTCTTAGAAAATATTAGTGTTAATAGTGTTTATTTATTTCATTTTATTATTGAAATACAAATCTTCTATTAAGTACCCATGTTGCTATATTAACCGAACCTTTTTTTTCTGTATTATATCTGCTGACGCTATGTAATAATATCATGTCACTCCTATAATTAAAGCGAATCGAGCGACCCGTCGTAAAATATATTAAAGGGCATTCATTACCGTCTGCACTTGGGTAAATATATATATCTATCTTTATGATGATACACATAGATATATAATTACATGATCCCGTCATCATGCAAGATCCCTAAGATTATTTATTACATTACAAAATAAAAAAGCTCAAATCGTGTCGTCCCCAGATCGTGTCGTGTAAAAGCCCCACCATTTCTCATTCACGTCTGTCTAGTTGTGCCAATGAAATACGCCCTTATGCCTCCGTGGGTTTTATTTGTATTAAATTGGCCCCTTCCCGCTGATTTCGTACTTTCAGACCCACAATTTGTCTGGTCACCATGATAGTATATCTCCACGGTTGTCTGACATAGGTGCTGGCTAAATAAATAATTTATCCATATCATCATGCTAGATTCCTTGCTTGGTTCATACCTCTCTGTATACTTATATATCGCGTTGAGGTTCACGGGTTTGACTTGGATCTTTGAAAGGCTTACATGGGGACTTGGATTTTGTAGAGGTTCTTAGTAAGAAGTTAATGTTATGTAATTCACCTGCTGAGGTCAATTGCTAAAGTAGATGTAATAAACAAATAATTATAAACAAAAAATAAACAGCTAACTGACCCCAGCATGTGCAAGGACTATTGTAAGTTATAAAAAGAGAACAGGGTGTATATGAATGAGGTTAAATGGGAAACTTACTTATAGATTATAAATATAATAATAATACCAGCCTGTGGGCGAAGGTCTTTTACAAATCGAGGTGAGAGAGATTAGGTCATACTCCACCACGTGGAGCCAGTACGGTAGAGGCGGGTTTGTGGCCACCTGCTGTTGGAACTTATCAAGCCGCCTATAACGCTTCCAACTCGGCTTAACGACTACCACATTAAGCTATGCTGACGATGTAGTGCTGCTCAGGTGTTTAAGGCTGGAAACAAGTTACCTGCATATGTACCCCAAGTACGTTTGGGAGGAACACCACTTCCAATAGTGACTGAGTTCAAGTACCTCGGCAATATGGTCACGGGGAGTCTTACGGATGACCAAGATATAGACAGGGAGCGCAGGGTGCTGGCGGCAAGATGCAGTATGCTGGCTTGCAGGTTTGCACGTTGTACAAATGAAGTAAAGATACTCTCACACACTCTCTTTAGAGCGTTCTGTCAGACTTTTTACACGTGCAGCCTGAAGGGTTCGGTATACGCAGAAGGCTCACAGCGCTCTACGAATACGGTATAATAATGCTATAAGAATGTTATTGGGATAACCGCGCTACTGCAGTGCGTCAGGTATGTTCGCGAATGTAGGTGTTTAAGATTTTCGTGCCATAATGCGTAAACGAATTGCCTCCACGTGGCAGAGATTTCGGGGTTCTGTCAATAACATTCTTCGAACATTAAAAGATAAATTCGATGGAACTTTTGGGAGACAGTGGTCGCGGGCGCATATGTGCCGAGGTATTTATGTACCCAATCAGTTACAGTTTAGTATAATGAACCAACATTAGTATAAGGTTACACTAATATATTATGGATCATCTGAAATAAATTATGTATTATTATTACTATTAAGTGGTAGCCGGAAACAACGGCTTAAAGTGCCTTTCCAAACACGGAGACGCTCGAATATTAAATGCCACAAACGAACACCCATCTCAAGCCGACTTATTGCAGGTTTATAGTATATCTATCTACACCATCACACCAGATCTCTTGCAGGATAGGCGGAGAGTACCGTGTTCTAACAGGGTCGTTCCTTACAGACCCCACTCGCTTCTTCTTCTTTTATTCTTAAACACGATCACCGGTTACGGAGCCTCTTGACTTAAACTTCCGACACGGTATGACACTGTACAGAACATAGTTCCTACAAGTCTTATTAATACTAGTGGTCGTCCATTGGTCGAAATTAGACCTACTCTTTCATCGTTTGCTGGTGCTGACATTCAGTAAGACTATAGACAAGTAATATTAAACACAAACAATATTAATCTATTCTCAATATGACCACAGCTTTTACAATAAACAAAAGAGTATATATGTGTGTTTGTCAAATACATTTAGTGTGTGTAATGTTATTTTTATTGATTTAATGTGTATTTTATGCATAATTTTAAAAAAATATTAGCATTCTGCACTCCTTCTCTATATAAACTATAAGTGTGGGAAAGTTCATACCCCTCCGTCTGCGCAATTTTCTTAAAAAGGGGTACAAAGAATTTGCTTCATAATGATTATAAATGTGAAAGTTTCAATGTTTAGATATTAAGATGTTTGTTATCCAATAACGCAAAAATGGCTGAACGAATTTGGACATAATTTGGCACACAGATCGTTTATTACCTGGATTAACACATAATATATGAAATAAAACTATTTTACGGATTTAATCGCGGTTAGTTTTGATTTTTAGTTCCCGACGTTTCAAGTGCTTTGCCGCACCCATGGTCACGGGAGGGACTGTGGTGTTAGACGTCCAAAAGGCATAGTTATTCCGGGGTACCCTCAAACTTCTTAATTATTTTTGTTGGTCCGATCTACGCAGAATGAGCTCACGGTGTCTTGAACTCAGAACATAAGATATTTTTTTATTCCGGAAAAGGTAAGGACCTGTTGTAAGTCAACGCGGATGAACTCGCAGGCAGAAACTAGTATAAGAATATTGTTGATTTATAAAAGACTGACGAAGGCTTCCCCAAAAATTGCTACAACAACTGTCTTTGTGATGTACGCATCCAGCTTTCATCCTCGACCTTCATCAGGCTATCAATCCAGTCTACAGCTTTCTATACGTGGTTGCCATTCGATAAATACAAAGGGCATAGCATGAACCGATTAACGAACGATTTAGCGCAGTGGTTAAAGGTTTCGCTACATAGCCGACGCAGCGCGACTGTAGCGCGACGGTGGCGAGGCTTGGAGAGTTGTAATGTACTGAAATGTACGGGAGACGCCACACAGCGCAGCCCCGCTCGGTGCGACGGTGGCGCGGCTTGGAGAGTTGTAATATACTGTAATGTACGGGAGACGCCACACAATGCAGCCTCGCTCGGCGTGACGGTAAACGTCACAACCGAACTAGCCGAACGCTTGCGTCACGCTCCCGTCACGCTCCGTCGGCTATTTGCCCAAGCCTTAAGAGCTTGAGTCGCTTTGCCCTCTGTGTCAAATAGTCGCGGGTTCAATTGCCGCACGGCAAAAATCTTTGACCCTCAATATTTTTTTCGGTCTGGGTATTTGTATATGTGAATTTTCATGTTTGTAAACGACACAGGAATAAATCCTATGTGGGGCTACGTTTAGAGAAGAATAACTTTGGCTTAAAGCTATCGAGTTGCTATGCCATCCTTTTCACTCTATTATTTTACTAATGGCCGGTTTCAATATTCAACTCAAGGAGATTAGCCTACCGTTAATAGAATTTTGACAGATCCATACAAAATATGTCAAAATTCTGTCCGTAGTAAGCAAATCTATCCTTAGGTTAAAAATTAAAATCGTCCGTAAATAAAGAGTAGTGACAACACGCTTTCTTTAACGTTTCTATAACGTCAATCTATGCAACAGTCATACAAGCTTGGCTTAGAGTATACAAGGATCTTTCGGATCGCGGCCAAAATCGGAACATTCAGTCAGTCATCAATTGAAATGTCACTTCATGAAAAATTCAAATTCATTCATTTCACTATAAGTTACACAAATAGGTCTTAATTTAGTTGTAAACCATTAATCATATTTAATGAAGTCATACGTCATTTATTTCTATCTATCTATCTATATCCCTTGCGGGGTAGGCAGAGAGTACAGAGTTCCAACAGGTTCTTTCCATACCTCTCTGGATATGACCTACCTGTCATTTATTTCATTTTACAAATTGCGTTGAAATTTTAAATACAAAACAAACTTAATCAAACACCGTCACGCCTATATTCCCGAAGCGGGGGTGGCAGAGGTGTACCGAGTACACCCACGTTTCGCCGACGATGTTAGGTCCCATGTAATAGGGGGCGAGCCTATTGCCATATACCGGGGACAATTCCAGACTCCAGACTCGTACTGAGAAATTTTGGTTAGAAAAACTACACTTGTCCGACCTAGGATTTGATCCCAGGACCTCGTGATCACAAAGCGATGCGCTTTGCCACTACACCAACGAGACAGTCAATCAATTATTAATTATTATGTTTTTTCAAGTCAAATATAATAAAATATTGAAGTAAATAAGTTGTAGTGAGCACTTTATTTCATGTCGTTTACAAACTCCTTTATACTGTAATAGCTATTCCTCGATAAGAGAGTTATTAATTTGTTTTTTAAAAATGTTAACACTAGAAATGCCCTTACGTTCAATAGAGAGTTAGTTATAAAAATGTACGAATAGTCATAGAGAGAGAGAAAGCGGACAGTCACAGAGTTGCCGTTGCAATGAAATTTACCAAAGTTCTATTTTTAATTATTAACCACCCACCTGGTAAAATATTACCAGGAAGGAAGTCAGATAATTTTACTACACGATAACCCTAATATCACACCAACGCCCCCCTGTCCATGTCATTCACTGGCCAAATTATTCTTGTCGCACTATAAGGCCCATAATATTGGTTAGAGGTGTTTGCCATTCTCACCACGATTGGCAGGCGGGTTGGCAAGCGCAGTTTTTGGTCGTAAAAATGTTAAGGAAACGCTGCTGCTCATTCCCTAGTTTTCCCTTAGTCGCCATGTACGACACCCGATGGGATGAAATGGATTGGTCCTATTCTAAGCCACGAACCACGCGGCCGAGTCCGGTTAGGTAGGAGTCCGGTTAGGTAGGTCCAAGTTTGAGAGAGAGGTCAATCGACGAATCCAACTCGGCTGGGCAGCGTTCGGGAAACTGCGCAACATCTTCTTATCCAAAATACCTCACTGCCTAAAGACTAAAGTCTTCAGTCAATGCGTGTTACCAGTGATGATATATGAATCAGAGACGTGGTCTCTTACTATAGGTCTCATAAAAAAGCTCAGAATTGCTCAGCGAGCTATGGAGAGAGCTATGCTCGGCGTTTCTCTACGTGATCGAATCAGAAATGAGGAGATTCGTAGAAGAACCAAGGTCATCGACATAGCCCTTAAAATTAACAAGCTGAAGTGGCAATGGGCGGGCCACATAGCGCGAAGATCGGACGGGCGTTGAGGCAGAAAGATTCTAGAGTGGAGACCACGTATTGGCAAGCACAGCGTGGGACGACCACCTGCCAGATGGACCGACGATCTTGTGAAAATCGCGGAAAGTCGTTGGATGTAGGTGGCATCGGACCGGTTACGCTGGAAAGCGATTGGGGAGGCCTATGTTCAGCAGTCGACAAGTATAGGCTGAGATGATGATGATGATGACTATAAGGCCTCTAGTAACACAGGCACTTAAAATAATTTTACGTCCAAAGTACGTACGTTTCCAGCTGTCGTCATTTTAAAATAAACATCAATCGCGATGATCCGCAGGTGACATACAACACAGCTCGTTTACGACCATCCAATTCGGTCCGCGTGATTCGTCCCGTCCCGTTTCGCAATAAAGGCGTGGCGTAGGGATGGGAAAGTTCAGATGTGTATCCGTGGACTCAGATAAATCTATCTTTATCATCATGACAGATCCCTTGCGGGATAAATAATTTAAAATTAGTGACGCCAGTGGTTAGAGGTGGTATTACTACTGGTAGGATAACGGGTAAAATAAGCTTTCCGTGTTACGGGAAAGAATCATTGCCCGTGTTACTACTGGTAATAAAAGCTAGTAGTACCACAGGCAACAAACGGAGGTCACTTCACTTTCTAGATTGAATAGCCGCGGGTTCGATCCCCAAATGGTGCAAATATGTTTGTGAACCACTAATGTTTATTTCGGTGTGGGTATGGGTATGGTAAATTTTATATTTGTAAACACACTTACGGCACAGAAATATTTTCACGATATGGGCCCTGTGTGTGTTTTGAAAAATAAATTTACAACAAGTTAAAATACACAACTCTCTGCCTATCCCGCAAGGGATCTAGTGTGATGATATACAACCTGTTTGCGACTGGTATTTGTACTTTCATAAACCTTGAAAAACAGATAGATTTTAATTCAACATCTCATGACCAATATTTTCACCAAATTCCTCTTAGAATCGGATAATCTATTCAAAAGCTAAGATACCACAGAAGGTACAAAATTTTTGAACAAACTTATTTTGAGACTGCCCTTTTTTCACACATTAAAAAGCTCTGATGGCGAATTCAAAATTTAAATCCCATTTTCCCCATCACTACCGAGGGATGGTATAAATCGCGTAGGCAATAAGGGAAATAATCCGGCCCCTTCCCCTGCGTCGCCACCCGCTCTCTACGGGGAATCAAGAAAAAAACATTTTCAGAAACAAATCACTGGCTCTTTGTTGGGACTAGTGACGATAACAAATAGTATCGATACATTTATTTTCATTTTTACAATGGAATGGAATCAAGCGTTAGTTGGCGAAAATTTTTTGTTAAGCAATGTAGGAGTAGAGAGCCAGTTACTGTCGGCTTGCCGTACACAACGATTACTGACAATAAACGTTGGTTGATATAGTCTTTTACACGAGACATGGGCGACGTTTGATCATATTCCATTTCACGCATATTGTATTTAAGTATATTGAAAATAAAGAATCCAAAAAATAAACAATAATATAAAAATATATTAAAAATCTACTTTACTTTTCATTTAAATCACATAGTTCATAAATTTGCGTAATTATTCAAAATACTTAAAACAGAATAAAACTCAACTCAACATTACTCAATTATGTAAATTGTAACGGTTTGCGTTTTAAGGACTGACACCATGAAATCACTATAAGCGTTATGTTGTTTTTTAAAATGTACAAAATCAATTGCCGATTTCTTCACAATATATTATTCTATGTACCTAACTGAAAATTCAGTACTCTCATGGTTAATTAGTCAATAAATAAACGTCGATGCGCTATCTTGAGATATTATATCACAGAGAGTTTTATACATCTGTCAATAATAATACACGTAAGCGACGAATCAAGCGAAATGTCTGGCGATTTTTCTGACCAATGGCTTGGTTCGTCAATAAATAATGAGATGATTTTATTTTGTTCTGTTTTTGTTCCTAAATTATTTTTATAAATATCGATTCATTCTTAATTATAAATTTTCTCGATACGATATTGAATCGATTCCATTTTGTACTTAACACATTTCCAGAAAAGTCAAATTATAAACGTCAGCGTACCCATGACTGGTGGAAAAGACTATAATAGATGAAATTAACAAAAATCGAACTCTCTAGTCTTGGTCGCGAATCTGTCTGTCACAACTGTCGGCATAATTTGAGGCTTATTACAGCTCTGAACAAAAATTTTATAGAAACAATTTGGCGTCAATCAACGATGCAACAATACTATAGTTGCCTTGCGTTCAAGTTTTAACCAGAGTTGCACAAATCGCCCCAAGGAATTTGACTTAGCAGCTACAGTGGAAATTGACTAGTCAGCGTATCTTTGAAAACGTGCCTTACTGTGTACGAACGTCAAAATATTCATGAATACAACAGTGTCTGACGTTTACTCGTCCACGAAATTTCGTAAATATTGACTATATTGCAAGCTATCAAAATGTCACCATATGGTGCTAGTTTAACGGTCATTAGCATCGACAGCAATTAAGATATTCATCTTCTTGATTAATCAGACTTTATCTACTCACTATTTAGGCAGAGCGGTTACCATTATCTTTTAGCAAAACTATTTAACCTTACTTTGCCGTCAAAAAAGACAGAGCATTAAACTGCCTACATCTACTTTTAAATCTTACAAGAATATAACTTATAATATATATTTTCAGTATTATATTAGCTCTGTTAAAGACTTCATTCAATACTAGCCGTTACCCGCGGCTGCGCACGTGTTTTCGTAGTTAGTTTGTAATATTTTTATAAATTATAGTTTTGTTTTAATAAAAACGTAGCCCCACACTAGGATTTATTCTTGTATTGTGGGTGCTTTTACAAACATGAAAATTCATATACACAAATACCCAGACCGAAACAAATAATTGTGAATCACACAAAAAAAAATCCCGTGCGGGAATCAAACCCGCGACCATTAGACACAATGCAGGGGCTTAAGCTCTTAACCACTGCGCTAAATTGTCGTCGACTTTACTTATTCTTGTATGTACAAGCTATACTACTGTAAAATTTTACGTGTTATAATAACAAACATTTATCTATTCATCCCCACAAACTTTCACACGGAAACAGTCGATATTATCTTATTAATACTATAAATTAATTGGATAATATCGACTGTTTCCCATCCCTATTCCAGGTGCGCTAAGCTGACGCCGCACGGATCTCCAAATTGCCGGCCATTTATAACCGCCACTCATTCAACAAATCTACGACCTTTTTATTGGTGTAAATCACTTGAATACTGATTATTTTCATTGCAGGTTTGACCTCGAATTGTACCGCTGTGGTACTGTGGCCGTACATCATCATGAACTGAAAGATGTTCTATATACGGTGAAAGCCTCCCCTAAAGATCGCCATGGCATATAGCTCTGTGCTGTAAGCATCCAGTTATTACCTATAATCTTTACCAGCTAATGGATCCACTTAATAGGAGGCCTGCCCACTCTAGTTCACACCGTCTTCTAGTAGGAGATCGCCATTCAAGAGCATTTCTGCCGCAACGGCCGCCAGTTCTACCTCGCTCACTTCTTTTTTCTTCTTTTCTCCCTTTTATTCTTTTTTCTTTAAATATTAGCCCCACACTATGATTTATTCCTGTGTCGTGGGTGCGTTTACAAACATGAAAATTCACAAACAAATACCCAGACCGGAACAAATAATTGTGGGTCACACAAAGATTTGTCCCGTGCGGGAATCAAACCCGCGACTATTAGAAACAGTGGGCGAAGTGGCTTAAGCTCTTAAAATGCCACAATTTTGGCAATTCTGTGGGCTATATCAGTGATTTTAGTTCTTTTGTGGATCTTTTCATTTCTGATTCGGACTCGCAAGGAAACTCCGAGCATAGCTTTTTTCATTGCCCTTGTGCCCGTTTAATTAAAATGAATTATGGATTTGATTACAACCTTTGAAATATTTATAATTTACCTGGGGCTCGTTTAGCGTTTGTAGCGCTATAGTGCCGCGGTGTCTGTAGCAATCACTATGGTTAAGCAGCGTTGGGCTTTGACAGCCTGAGATGGAAGGCCGTTTATAGTAGTAGTTTGAAAGGCATAATATGCTCTTTTTGCCTTTACCGGGGACCAACGGGTCTTCAGTTACCGCTACATGTGGAAGTCGTTAAGCCAAGTTGGAAACCTTAGGAGCTTCTCTTTTCCAACAGCCTTAAGTTTTAAAAAAAGGACCATAAACCTCTTTTTAGTATACACTGCCGGGCTTCTCTCAAAAACCGAGGTGAGAGTCACCGCGCGGACCCAGTGCGGTGCGGTGAAGGCAGATTTGTGGACACCTGCTGTAGGAACTTATCATGCCGCCTATAAGTTGTGTTGTAAAAATGAGCAATGAACTAGACGTTCAGTGCTCATTTTTACGCTGGAGTTTAGCGCTGAGTCGACGCTTGAAGCATGTTGAAAACTAGAGCATTTAAGCGTTGACTCGAGCGTTTTTACAACACTACCTATAAGACTTCCAATTTTGGCTTAACGATTACCACATTAAGTGGCAACCACGACGAACGGCTTAGCGTGTCTTCCAAAGCACGGAGATGCACAAAAATGGATATGTCTCGAACGGTCACCCATCTGAGACTGACCGTCAGTCGTACGCTGCTTAACCTTGGTGAACGTCGAAAAGACAGCGGTTTCACCTTGCAGTCAAGCCTAGTACGGGTATCTTATTTTATCCTATACGAGTAGTACGGGCAATCGGGAATCGAACCGGTACTTAATTTTAATTGTATGAACGTAACAAAGTTTCTCAAAAGAACAAGTAATACCACTTACGGAGCAAAGAGAGAGTCGGAAATAATTGAAATGGGTTCCGTACTATATTGGATCTTTGTACTGAATTATTTATTAGAGTTCCTTGGTGCAAGCGGGGAAACCGGGAAGTTTTTGATTGCATTCGATTTTTATTTGGATAATAGTAGGTATGTACCATTGTTCGTACACATTATTAAAAAGGTAATGTTGCCTATAAAAATAAAAATACTTTGAATTAAACAACTAAAAATTATATGAAATGTTTTTAATTCTTTGGAAATATATTGTAAGTTAGTCTTAGGACCGGTTTCAATATTTAACTCAAGGATATATTTACCTACTACGAATAGCATTTCTGCATATTTTTTATGGAAAGTTTAAGTCAAAGTTCTACTGACAGTAAGCAAATGTATCCTTGAGTTGAATATTGAAATCAGAGAGAGAGAGAGAGTAGGCGATAAGAGAATAGGCGGTAGGAGTAGATCTAGTGAGAGAGACGGCGTTCGATTTGTTTTTCTATCAAGTTAAGCCAAGTCTAATCAAGACCCAACATAGTCTATAATACGAGCATGTACACAGTACATCTCTGCCACCCGCTTAGTGAATAGGTGAGACGGTCTTTATTTTTTACAAAGCGATCTACTGTACTAACAAGATACATGAGAGTACCAATTTATAAAGCTCTGGCAATGTGGGGCTGCTTTACTTCTAGTAAGTACGATTTCTGTGTTTTTAGACCACAATCTAGGAACCCTAGTTTTGCCTTTTGTACAGATGTAACGAGTGGACTACACAAAATACCAGTCAGTTTGTTTGTACACTCATCAGTGAACAGTGCAGGGGACACTAACGAACAAATATTTGTGTGACATCGACACTGCATCTACCGACCTCTACCGATAGCAAAACTAGCTACAATCCCAGAAGGGTATTTTGGCCCGCGACCAAACTCGGAACTAACGGTGACTTCGAAAATGTAATTTCATGACGCTCGCAGGTTTGCTGATTGTTATGAAATTTACCCAAGTTCTATCTATCTAGGGTAGGCAGAGAGTACAGAGTTCCAACAGGTTCTTTCCTTTCATACCTCTCTGGCTTCCTCCACTCTCATAGTTCGTCTCATACACGCTCGCCGGTTACGGAGACTCTTGACTTTTCCTTCAGATAAGACTCGGTTTATTTTCTAGGTCTGTCGGACTAGGTCTTCCCCGGTACCTGCATCCTTCCACTTTCACATTGTGTATCTGTTTTGTCATTCTTTCATTTGGCATTCTTTCTATATGCCCGAACCAACGGAGCATACCCTTTCTCATCTTTACACCGATACTATCTTTCATACCTACTCGCTTTCTTACTACGCTGTTGCTAATGCGGTCGGTCAGCTTCACTCCGCACATCTTCCGCAGAGCTCGCATTTCTACCGCATTTATCCTACTTTCATTCTCCTTCTTACATACCCAGCTGTCGCTACCATATAACAGCGTTGGGACAAGAACTCCGGTATGTATGGCCAGCTGCGCCTTATGGCTTAAGTGCCGGCTTCCAAGTACCTTTTCCCATCGCACCATTCACCCTGTTCCCTGCACTCACTCTTCTCTATATGTCAGCGGTGTATTTCCCATCCTTACTGAAGGCGCATCCAAGATATACAAACTCATTCACTTTTACCCAAGTTCTTTTTTTAATCTGTAATCGCGCAGACCCACCTGTTTAAATATTTACCTGAAAGAAGGAAAACTTTATAAATGATAACCCAATTTCACACCAAGCTGTCAATGTCATCCATGGGCCAAAATATCCTTGTAGCACTACAATTTTATTGAGTACTTGAAAAAACAACTTGAGTATTTTTTGTAGCAGAAATTGGAGTGCATACACTTTAATTCTCGTTCCAAGTGGATCCCGCAATCTGACACCTTCGAGTGCTGTTTTATTTCAAAAATATGCTTCCATATATTTCAAAGAACCCCAGAAACGAAATTTATTACCTATGAAAACACAAACATCCCCGCTAACCCTGCGGTCACCAAGTAATGCACCCTATTTTGTTAACGTGCGAAGAACCTAATTAGGCGCTATACGCACAAAACAGTACGTCGAATGCAGGTACACACAAGCACTAATCACACAGTAGTACTACTCTCGTTAGTTCCCAAATACTGCTTCCAAGTCGCTGAGTCACTCGTGGTATCCGTATATCATTGCTAAGGTCTCCGATTTATTCCACTTAGATCAGTTGTTCTCGATTTGATGCTGTCGCTTCCGGAAAGAGACTGTGTCCGTCGCCGCGCTTAGTTCCTTTTATATTTGTATGAAATATAAATAATAAAATAGACGTGAACCCTCTAAGTACATCGATAGAAGTACATTGAACAATAGCCGGCGCGCCCCACTGAGCGGTATTATTATTACATACATATTTATACTTGAGCAAGTACTTGTTTATCGCTACCACGCGCTGGTGATAATTAAAGGGGAGGAACCTTTTAGACGTTTTAGCACTTAAGCGCGAATTCCAGAACTTTCTTGACGTATCAATAGGGGACCTAAGGGTGTGTAATGCGTTTTAAAATTAACATCCTCCGAGAGGGGGTTCTCGAGATATCGGGGTGTATTGGAGTCGCAAAAATATACGTACGAGAATGTTGACCAGTTTGGACACCATGGCCTCTGATGCCTCCGAAGCACCGGTAGAATATCGCGGCATGCCAGTATTAATGATGTCATTCGTCGGGCTTTCAACTGTCAATGTGCCGGCCGTTTTGGAACCAAACGGCCTTATGCGTGACGATGGTAAGAGACCTGATGGAATCACAATTATTCCCTGGAATATGGGATGGCCTCTAGTATGGAACGCGAAATGTGTCGATACCTTAGCGCCGTCGCACCTTCCAGAGATAGTTATTAAGGCTCTTGGTGCCGCGGATTCTGCCAAATGCCGCAAGCGGCGCAAATACAGCAACCTAGATAAATTGGGCTTATTTGAGCCGTTTGGTGTGAAGACTTTTAGTCCATGGGGTTCAAGTGCTCATCACACCTTTGGGGAACTATCTACAAGACTGGTCGACACGACACGTAACCAGTGTGCTGGCACGTATTACGCGCAAAGGATCGCATTGCTATCCAGCGCGTGAACGCTGCCAGCCTTCTGGGCACCCTGCCGAACGCCAGCAATTTGGCACAGTTGTATAGTGTATTATAGTTTGCTACTTTTTACTGTATTTAAAATAGGGTGATAGTTTTTTTGATATTATAATTATTTTAATATCATCGCAACAATAAAGAGTACTCTATTTATCTATAAATAATGAAACAATGAAATGTACAAAGTACACCTCTACCATACCCACTCGGAGCGTGACGGTGACGGCTTATTTTTTGTTTAAAATTCTTTAATAACTTTTTGCTATCCGTACAATCCAAGCATAGTGTTGCAACGTGCTCAATCAAGCTACCTGCATTCAGTTACTCCACTATATGAAAACAAATAACATTGGTCTTATATTCAAAAGCAGTAGGCAGAGGTGTAAAAAGTACACTTACCTTTCGCCGAGGCTTTTTTGGTGCTAATACAACAGGTGGTGAAATGACGCCCGTAATCGAAACGAATCGAGACGAAACGTAGTCTCTTAGAAAATGTATCTACTATATCATCACGCCAGATCCCTTACGAGGCCGAGGGTACTGAATCTAAACTCAATCGACTGCCTCGTTGGTCTAGTGGCAAATCGCATCGCTTGGTGATCACGTGATCCTGGGTTCAAGTCTTAAGTCGCTATAAAGCTTTTCTAATGAAAACTTCCCAGTATGAATCCGGAGTCTGGAATTGTGCCCGGTAATAGGCTCGCCCCTTATTACATGGGACCTTATATCGTAGGCGAAAAATGGGTGTACTCACACATCTGCCACCCCCGCTTTGGGAATATAGGCGTGACGGTGTGAATGTATTATGATTTTGATAATAAATAAAACAGCAAAATACAAACAAGATAAAATTGAAATCAAAATCAAAAGTTTTTTATTCATGTAGACCAAAAAGTACTTTAGTCAAAAAGAGAAAATTATGGATTACTTAAGACTCTACCACCTGTTCGGAAAGTCATTCCTGTGAAAAAGAAAGGCAAGAAACAAGAACAAGAAACTATGATTACAAGCTTTTATTTATCTTGCAATGCTTGTATGTCTGTCTGTCTCCATTTTTCAAGCATCTGCGGTTATCCGATTGAGTTAAAATGTGCACACTTTTGTAAGTTCGGTAACAATGCAGTAATATGGTACCATGGAGCTGGTCTGATGAGGGAGTCGGAAGGTGGCCATAAGAACATGTGAACTATGTATACCTCGTGTTTGGGCTTGTTAGATTGCCATTGACAAGTATTATACAACCAGATAGTGTTCATGGTCTGGTGATGAAGCCGAAAGGTGGCCAATGAAACCACTCGACTACTTAATATAATCCAGACGTGTTTGGGCTTGTTGGATTTGTTTTGACGATTTCTTTATACCCGGATGGTGTCCAGGGCCTGATGATGGAGCTGGAAGGAAGGTATAGGAACTCCGCAACTGAGCACGATATCTTCGTTGTTTTTTGCTATAAGCGCTTGTTTTTAAAAAGGTCTTTCTTAATTAAAATGGTTTTATTTATATTACCTGTCCTTTTTCAGCAGACATCCATTTGTTTTGGATGCGACAGTCCAGACGCGCAGCAATCATCTGTAAGATGTTGTTGCGACTGCTTCTCACTCGCTGTCGTAGGGGCAGTTATACTTTCACTTGTCTTTCAAAAACTTGGAGAATCTATGTATCTATATCATCACGCCAGATCCTTTGCAAGGCAGAGGGTACAGAGTTCCAACAAGTTCTCTTCTTACATCTCTTACTTACTCCACTCTCATAGTTTGTCTCATACACGCTCGCTAAGATAAGACATGGTTTATTTAGTCATGATAAGATAGTCTAGGTCTTCTCCGGTACCTACATTAAGCCTACATCCTTCCACTTTCGCAAATGTGTTGGCGTGTTTGTAATTGTTTTTTATATCAATGTACTTGTTTTGTGATTGGATAAATACGTTATCTTTCATTTTTTTATTCTTTTGTCCACAGAATAAAAAGGACTGATAAGGTACTTCTTTAATCTTTGGTTTTGTCATTTTGTTTGTGTATTTATACAAAGTGTAACATAATTAATGCAAGACCTGAAAGTAGTTTCTTCTATATCGATAACGGAATTGATTCGAATTGAAGCGAGTAGGTATGAAAGATTGTATCGGTGTAAAGATGAGAAAGGGTATGCTCCGTTGGTTCGGGCATATAGAAAGAATGCCAGAAGAAAGAATGACAAAACAGATATACAATGCGAAAGTGGAAGGATGTAGGTGCCGGGGAAGACCTAGACTATCTTAACATGACCAAATAGACCGTGTCTTAGCTGAAGGGCAAGTCAAGAGTCTCCGTAACCGGCGAGTGTGTATGAGACGAACTATGGAGGAAGCCAGAGAGGTATGTAAGGAAAGAGCCTGTTGGAACTCTGTACTCTCTGCCTGCCCCGCGAGGGAGCTGGCGTGATGATATAGATAGATAGATAGGAATTGATTCCAACAATTCTAAATATCTAATTTTTGTTTTAAATTTGCAAATATTCTTTTACCCCTTTATGCGCTGTAACAAACTAAATTTATTCTTGATTCAAAGCAATGTATTTCTAAAACGTATTTTTCAATGCGCACACATACATGTATAAGTATCGTTGTTAATTGGTATTAAATTTTATTTTGGAAATTCGGATTTTGTATTAAATTTCTGAAGCAATTATCTAATCGGGGTGTCTTAGGTCTTGCGTTAATTACGATACACCTTGTATATGCTGTTACAATGTCGCGCGTGACTAGTCTAACGAAGCCGATAGCCGCATAGTTGCGGTTTTATTTAACTGCGGTAGCCGCAGCGGATTGCAATAATTTAGTGCGGGTTGCTATTAAAACGTCAGTGGTTGAATGAACGTCAATGTTTTGTATGCTATAAAACGCATTCTATTGCGAATTCCGCTGTAGTTACAATAATGAATATACACCGTACATGACCTGTGCCCTAAGTCTGCAATTTGTACGTGTTTTCTAATTATGACATGCTACAAAAATGGTTTAATGACAATTGTACCAAAAATCGGTAGTTGTTTGAACTGGTACCTACAACTACGGAAAATCATAAGAATTATTGATAGGTACCATAAGAATTGAAAAGCATTGAATTGTAGATTGAAAACTGTCAAAACTTACAATTATGATGCCAATGATCAACAATTTTATTAAAGTTCCTTGGGCTTGGGGCCCGGATTCTACACTCAGGGTTGGCTTCTGGCAAAAGAACTCCTTAACCATCAAAAGCATTTTATACTGTTATAGCATCTCCCAAGAAATATAGCGTGACAAACAGAATGAAAGTATAAAACTAAGTTAATAGTTAAATAAAAACATTTACAACCAGATAATGGTGTAATTTAAAACAGCTAACTAAAATTATATGTGTATACAAAACTTTATGTCAATGGTCAATCCATTGAGAAGTTATACAGATATACAATGCGAAAGTGGAGGGATGTAGGTACCGGGTAAGACCTAGACTATCTTGCCATGACCAAACAGACCGAGTCTTATCTGAAGGACTAGTCAAGAGTCTCTGTAACCGGCGAGCGTGTGTGTGACGAACTATGAGAGTGGAGGAAGCCAGAGAGGTATGTAAGGAAAGGACCTGTTGGAACTCTGTACTGTCCGTGTCTGGCGTGATTATATAATAGTAATAATAGTAGAAGTTCCTACGTCTGGAGCCAATCCGTGGTGTAGAATCAGGGCATGCTTACCAAGAAAATACATTGTCATCGGAATTGAACCAATGTCGAATTTTAACTCTCTAAAATAAGAGAAAGTGATTCTAATTCAGGTTGGCTACAGTATACCTCTACTACTCTTGTTAAGGGAATAAAGGCATGACGGTGTTCATTTTTTTATTGTTTCATTTCACTAACGTCCTTGATGTAGTTACAATATTGGGGTGACTTGCTCTAACCACTAAAACCAAAGATCAAGCCTTTATTAGTAAAAAAGTGAGAACTAAGTTCAATTCCACATAAAGAATAATTAAAAAATAAAGACTCAAAATTATTTAACAGATATAATAAAGAAATGATATATTGGGGCTATCCTATGAATCCAAGAAAACATCACAAAAATTACGAATCATGATCTTGCATCTAGGAATTCGGAGACGTACTCTTTAGTACATATAAGAACTCCAAGTTTTTCCTTCAAACAATCTGCGTTTGTCATAACATCCGTCAACTCAGCATCAGTTGGAATCTTCTTGGAGAGGAGATAAGCGGTATTCGGGTCTTCATCGATATAGGATTTATGTGGAAGTTCATACATCAGAATATATTCCGAATTGACAGCTTGAAAAATAGTCCGCGACGAATCTTTATCACCACATTTTCATCTTGCGTTCAAAGCTGGCATAACTTCTGCTACTGTCTCAACTAAAAGAGCAGGAACTGTATCATTTTTATCATTTTTACGTCCAGTAATTACATTTATATCCACTAGAATCTTTCGAACGTTTCTTTTCCATCAGAACAAGAACACTGACTTCCATTTTTGCTTCTGTTCAAAATAAACTTCATACATATTGGCATGTACGTTGATGTAGGGTAGAATACAGCTGGTATCCATTCTTCGTAAAAATTATCAAATTTGTAACATTGACTTGAAGCAATTAAGAAGAACACGATTAGTTTCCATATGTTTATGAATCACACTGGTCTGTCTTGTTGTTAGGTGTTAAGTTTATATAACGCTAAGTTTATATTCACAGAAGGAAAACCTTTGACTTTAATATTGTATAATTAAAATGTTGTAATTATATTCCGTTTTAATTTTTAGGGTTCCGTACTTCGTTGTACGTCTGTCTGTCCGACGGTTATCACCCTTTTTCTCAGGAACGGCTCGAGATATTAAGTTGAAATTTATATCATATATACGAATCACGGTCCCCTACTGGTGCAAAAAATAAGGTTCTAGGCGAACACACATACACACACATATGATCATTTAAAGTCACTCATCAAAAATTATTAGGTACTTCTTGTTGACCTAGAATCATGAAATTTCTATTGAAGTACAAGTAAAGGAAAAAATCCGAAAAATGATTAAAGGGTGAGAAAGGACGTTAAGAAAGAAAGAAATAGCTTCACGACCGATTGGGATTGGAAAATCCATTTTTTTTATGTAGTAAGGGACACCTACCATCCACGCTCCCCAAGTCAACCTCTCCTGCCCGCGGTGCATTCTGCTGATCAACGGACGAGGCTCTGATGACCGACAATGGCGGTATAACCATTCAAATATGGCGTAACTAAATTTTTAACCAGACCGGTGACGGGCAGCAGCGTCACTAGTGCGAGAAGTTACGCCCTGCGATCGCCAACCCGCATGCCTAGCGTGGCGATTATGGGCAAAACCTTCCATGGCAAGTCGGAATGTACCACGGACCCCAGTTCCCGGTCACTCCGCTATTCCTGACCACGGCGGCGGTCACGGTTCCGGCGGGGCAGGGGGTGCGAAGAATCTCCGGGCTACGGTAGCCCGCCAACATGAACTGACCCTGGCCACGTATAACGGACGCACGCTGCGACTAGATGAGCATCTTCTGCAGTTGGAAGAAGAACTGAAGTGCATAAGATGGCACGTTCTGGGTTTATGTGAAATTCGAAGAGAGGGAGAAGACACCATAACCCTAGAATCTGGCCATCTTTTGTACTTTAGAGAGGGAGACCAACTTTCCCAGGGTGGCGTCGGGTTTCTGGTCCATAGAGTCTTCGCTGACAACGTTTTAGAAATGTCCAGTGTGTCGACAAGGGCAGCATACCTCATAATTAAGCTGACCGAGAGGTACACCCTCAAGATCGTGAAGGTTTATGCACCGACTTCGGCACACTCGGACGAGGACATAGAGGTATTCTACGAGGACATCTCTAAGGCCCTTCATAATACCCCTAGAGATTTTAACGCCAAAGTGGGAGTAAAAACTGACAGCGAATCCTCAGTAGGACCATACGGCTATGGCAACAGAAATGACAGTGAGCAAACGCTCGTCAACTTTCTCGAAAGAAAAGGGCTGTTTATGAACTCTTTCTTTAAAAAATAGCCCCAAAGAAAGTAGACGTGGCAAAGCCCCGATGGTAAAATCAAAAATCAGATCGACTTCATCATGGCGGACAAGAGGCGCATATTCAGGGATGTCTCAGTGATCGCAAGGTTTAAAACCGGAAGCGACCACGGGCTCGTACGGGGCACTCTGAATATACAATGGAAGCGCGAAAGAGTCCGCTTGATTCATCAAGCGACCAGTCCAGTCTCAGAACGAATTTGCTCCAAGCCGCTATGGATTCCCAAGCTTTTCAGCTAAAATTGGAAAACCGTTTCACTGCCTTGGAAACCACTGACAGCGTTGATCAAAAATTCGAGCTGATGGTACAGACTTTTAGAGAAGAGGGCACTAAATTCTGCGAAACGAGGCGTACAGGCAGGAAATCTAAGCTTTCAGGGGGGACTCTTGAGATTAGGAGCGAACGACGCCGAAATGCTGCCTCAACCTTGTCAGAACATCGGGCCTTAAATAAAAGATTACAAAGCTGGTCCGACGCAACCTCCGAGCTTTCAAAAAGCTTGAGATTCAGAAAGCCATCGAGCAGAACCGGGGGTCGAAAGTGTTTGTCCAGTCACTTGGGAGAAACCACTTGACAAGGTTGACTACACAAGCGGGTACTGTGATCGCTTCTAGGCCGGAAATCCTCTCGGAAGTCAGGAATTTCTATAGCCAGCTCTACGCCTCACACGCACCTCGACCCGAATCTCTTAGAGGAGATCCCAGAGCGACCCTTACACGTCACTTCACAGAAGACTTACTCGTGATCAACCTGGATGAGATGGAGTTGGCCCTTAAACAGCTTAAAAATGGAAGAGCCCCGGGTGAGGACCGAGTCACGACTGAGCTTCTGAGGGCAGGAGGTACCCCAGTACTTAAGGAGCTTCGGAAGTTATTTCACACTGTCCTCTACACTGGGAGAACTCCGCAGGCATGGAACAGAAGCATGGTCGTCCTGTTTTTTAAGAAGGGTGACAAACCCCTTTTGAAAAACTATCGACCCATATCGCTTCTGAGCCATGTATACAAGCTGTTTTCAAGGGTCATCACGAACCGTCTTGCGCGAAGGCTCGACGAGTTTCAACCCCCGGAGCAGGCCGGGTTTCGAAGTGGTTACGGCACCATAGACCACATCTACACAGTGCGGCAGATTATACAGAAGACTGCAGAGTATAATCTGCCCCTATGTCTAGCCTTCGTGGACCATTAGAAAGCCTTTGGCACTGTCGAAACCTGGTCAGTTCTGGACTCCTTGCAACGATGCCAAGTTGATTGGCGATACATCGAGGTGATGAGATGCCTTTTTGAAGTCGCAACGATGACCGTCCAAGTACAGAACCAGCGGACTGAACAAAACCACCTGCGCCGCGGAGTGCGCCAAGGTGATGTCATATCACCAAAACTGTTCACCAATGTAGCATTTCCAGTCCATCGTCTTGAACATGACGCTGGACTGGAAAGGTCGCGGCATCAATATAATTGGCGCACTCGTACATCTCGCACCTGCGATTTGCAGACGACATCGTCATCATGGCTGAAACGTTGCAAGACCTACAACAGATGCTGGACAGCCTTGCTAATTCGTCTCAGCGAATCGGTCTCCGGATGAACTTAGATAAAACTAAAGTTATGATCAACAAGCATGTTGACCCGGGACCGATCGCCGTAAACGGAGGCTCCCTCGAAGTTGTTTCTGAGTACGTATACCTAGGGCAGTTGTTCCAACTAGGTAAAAACAACTTCGAAAAGGAAGTTAAGAGACGGATACAGCTGGGCTGGGCAGCATTTGGAAAACTCCGTCGAGTCTTCTTATCACCCAAACCCTAATGCCGAAAAACGAAAGTTTTTAATCAGTGCGGCTTGTCCACCAGTTCAAGGTCGCTGGGCGAGTTATGGAAAAAGCTATGCTCGGAGTTTCTCTTAGGGATCGAATCCGGAACGAAGTTATTCGTCAGAGAACGGTCGAACGGGAAGTGTCGGCAAACGTAGTATAGGGCGCCCTGTAGCTAGGTGGAGCGACGATATTCGTAAGGCAGCGGGCAGGGATTGGAGAAGGAGAGCTGAAGATCGAGCTCAGTGGCGTGCCATGGGAGAGGCCTACGTCCAGCAGTGGACTGACACGGGCTGATGACGATTTAATAACGAAATTGCCAACATTTTATGTAGTAGTTTCAAGCTGAAAGCCTTATGAGTATAAGTTTCATAAACCTGCCTTCACAATCCGCACCAATTCTAAGTGGTGGATTATGATAAATCCTCTTTCACTTTGATTTATGAGAAGAGATCTTTGCCAACAAGTGGCGGTAGCTTAAGTTTCGCAAAACTAGAGTAGGATAAATAGAGATGGATAAATACGTTTTCTTTTCGTTCTTCCTTCTTTTATACATAGAAAAAACGACGAGTAGTAGGTACTTCTTTATTCTTTGGTTTTGTCATTTTGATTATCTATACATGTAATAAAACTTTGAACGAGCCGAATCTGTACACTGAATATTTTTTTTAAAGTTTTAATTGTAGTACATTTCATTATCGATATAGAGATCGAATATTTTGTTTTTAATTATTGTCTGTCTTTTTGTGTTTCAATCACACAAAAACTATCAAACGGAATTCAATGAAATTTGGTATGGTTATAACTTTTACCCTAACTTAAAATAAGAAATACTTTTTTTCCCGGAAACAAAAGCCAATACGGAATAGTCACGGAATAAACGATAAAACTTCATTATTTTGATTATTGTCAGTGTCAAGTTACAATGTAACGTTAAAATGTGTGATTTTGCCTTCTCAGGAATTCCTCCATGAACTGATGTTGGACTCAGATTCGTCTCCACACGAGAAACTTTTCGGTTGTTAAAAGCACTTACCTAAAATTGTGCATACACGTTTGATTTAAACACTCAAACATGATTTGTTCATGAACCGATGATGCATTCAGGACTATTACTTCTGAAGAGGAATCTTTAACGATGAATAGCCTGGACATGAAACTTTATAAATTCATTTATTCAAGATATCTAAACATGATTTTGATCATGAACATGAACTGCAGGTATGTTTTGACGATAAGACTGACACGAAATGTACTGATAAAACGTTGTTACATACTTAGATAGCAATGTTAATAAAAAAAATATAATATTATTACGCCAGATTACGATCTTCGGCAGAGTAGGTAGGAATTTAGAATTTTTCAAAGGTTTAAATCAAAAACAATTTTACCAATAATTTTATAATAAATACTGTAGTAAACTGGTAATCCTTCTCAAAAAGAAAGTACCCAGGTATTGTACATGTTTTTTATGAGACAACATTAGCGTTGAATAAGATCGTCTAGATTTCTTTATATTTTACAAAGACCACCTGTACAGGATAAGACTGAACCCAGTGATAGAGATTGTTGATAGAGATGGGTATATAGAATAAATCTGGTGGAGGTTGATAAAATATATTTGAATATAAAAGTTACTGCTACACGGTTCTTGCGAGATAGCTGTTATTTACACTTAAATGGCTAAACGAATTTGATTGAAACTTTATATGTAGGTCTGTCAAAAACAGAACAATTTATATCCCGAAAAATAGCACAGGGTCCTGCGGAATAGCTATTCTTTTTTAATACTAAAAAGGCTGAATTTATTTTAAAGAAATTTACTATGGAGGTGTCTCAGGTCTTGGAGTAATGCTATCTCGGACAGTCCTACCTACCTATGTGAAATTACAAAATAAACGCGTGTGCAGCCGCGAGTAACGGCTAATTTTATTATATATGCTTTTACAATGGGGCGCCTGATTAGTCAAACGAAGCCGATAGCCGCATGGCTGCGGCTTTATTTAACTGCGGTAGCCGAAGCGGATTGCAATAATTTATCGCGGGTTGCTGTTAAAACGTCAATGGTTGAATGAACCTCAATGTTTGTATGTAAAACGCATTCTATTGCGAATTCCGTTGTAGTTACATTTATGAATATACAAGGTATATACCCTGATTCTACACCGATGGTTGCCCCAAAGAAACCCCTCAACGGCTAACAGCATTTTTACTGTTATGGCATCTCTTCCTACCGCACAAGTAGTAGGAAAGTATAAAAATAAGTTAATAGCTAAATAAACATTTCTTCATCATCATCATCATCATCAGCATATAGCAGTCCACTGCTGGACATAGGCCTCTCCAAGTGCACGCCACTGGGTACGATCCTCGGCTACTCGCATCCAGTTTCTGCCAGCCGCCCTACGAAGGTTTTCGCTCCACTTAGCCTGAGGGCGTCCTGCATTACGTTTGCCAGTCCGTGGTCTCCACTCAAGAACTGGTTTGTCTCAGCGGTCATCCGTTGTTCGGCTAATGTGACCGGGCCATTGCCACTTCAGCTTACTAATCCGGTGGGCTATGTCGATAACTTTGGTTCTCTGTCGAATGACTTCGTTCCGGATTTTACAAATTTACAACTCGGTAATGGGGTAATTTAAAACTACTAGTTAAAATTGAATGTGTATACATAATTTCTGTGCCTCTTTTTGGCCATTGAGGTGTTCCTTCCTTTTCCTCTGGAGCTAGTCCTGGGGATGGTATCAAGGCATGCTTACCACGAAAACGCATCGTCTTCGGAACTGAATCAACGTGTCAAATTTCAACTCCATAGGATTAGAGGAAGTGGTTTTAATTCGGCATGCAGGATTTGTCCTAAGGGGGCATCCATTAATTACGTGAGGTGAAAATAGGGAGGAGGGGTCTAGTAAAATGTTATCAAATCTCATTTAATCTAAGGGAATAATAATTAAAAATCTGACGTAAGTTTTCGAGAAACATAATACGCATAATAAAAATAAAAAACAATTCTAGTTTGGTACGTTTAGCTCGAGAATTTAGTTTTTCGTCAATCTAACGTCAACTTTTAAAAAACAAATAAATGAAAACATTATTTAATTTTGCTTTTTCTTTTCTTAAGTATCCTCCATTTTGTACGCTTAAAAAATTGCATCTATATTAAAAACATTTACCTCGAGAATTTAGTTTCTCACTTAAAGGGGACGGGGGGACCCACCAAATCTCTCACTAAATCTTATCAAGGGAGTCACACCAATTGTGTGTGTGTGTTTGTGTCTGTGTGTGCGTGCGTGCATGTATGTATGTGTTCATGCGCGCGTGCGTGTGTGTGCGTGTGTGTGTGTGTCTATGTGCGTGTGCGTTTGCCTCTGGGTGCGTGCGTGTGTGTGTGTTTTAAAAATTAAGATAGTCTAACTTGGACTGATATTTGGTTTTGATTAATGTTTTTGTTACTTTTTTACCTCTATTTTTTTCTGTTTCTTTGTATTTTTAATAATAGATTTTATAATTAAACAGTTCTTGCGTGCAATTATCGTAGACATATTTGTATGATCTCTTTAGTTTAGGATCCCTCGATACAAGCATGCCTAGAGAGGGGACCATGTATAAGAATTTACGGCGAGCGTGCAACCACTACGCTCGAGCCAGAAGGGCAACAAGGCAACTAGCTAGTTAAATAGTTTCAACTCGTTAACTGAATCGAATAAAAAATAATTATAATTTAAAAATACCTTTTCAATACCAATCTTATAAGCCTAAACACGAGGGGGTTACGTAGTATATTTACATGTTCCTATGACCACCTTCCGACTCCATCATCAGACCAGCTTTATGGTTCCATATTATTGCATTGTCACCGAACTTATATACGTATGCCAAATTTCAGCTCAATCACAAGATCACAAGATTTGTACCGGAAAGACCGACAGTCAGACATTGCAAATTAAATAAAAGCTTGTAAAAATAATGTACATATGTCGCACGTACATATGTTATTTTTTTATACATCGACGTATCCAATATGTCCTATAATCCAGTATTTATGTTTGCGATAAATAACCTTATTGACGGGCACTAAAGTTGCAAATGCCATTTATTTTGTTTGTCATATCAGAATCAGAATATATTTTATTCATGTAAACCATTATAGTAGTTATGAATCGTCAGAAAAGTAACAAAGACTCTACCACCACTTCGGAATGTCATTCCTGTGGAGAAGGGCAAGAAACGCGACTGTTACTCTTTTAAAAAAAAAAAAAAAAAAAAAGTATTCATCTACATTTTGTTATGAGGTATGGGAGAACAATGTAGGTTAGTCAGCAGGTAGGTCTAAGTTAAACAAAGCAAATTATACTATTTATAAGAAAGGCTACATGGTTCCCTCATTTACAAAAAAAAGGACTAAAAAAAAATGTAACTTTGTTCTATGGGGCCATCGATATCTAAATCAAACTAAGTCGCTGGTCTAGTGACTAATAATGAGCGTAGCGATCACGAGGTCCTGGGCAGGAATCCTAGGTCGGACAAAAATGAAATTTTTCTAAAGAAATAAATCAAGTATCAGTCCTGCGTACGCATTGTACCCGGTACAGTGGCAATATGCTCGCCCCCTATTACGTGAGACCTAACACCGTCGACGAAAAGTGTGTATACACCTCTGCTACCCCCGCTTGGGAAATATAAGCGTGACGGTTTTAATTTTTTTATCTATAACCTCAATCCGCCATGTCATATCATTGCGGGGTAGGCAGAGAATACAGTGTTCCAACAGGGTCATCCTAAGAGAATTCTTTGGCTCTCATAGTGCATCTCATACACAATTACCGCATGCCTATTTATATATTAATGACAAAAATACATGTAGATGACTTCAAATTTATTTTTTAATTACTAGTAATTAAGTAAAAAAGGTACAATAATTTTAAAAGCAAAAACGCCTAACGGCATATTTGAGGGAGACAAGCAATAATGTTTCAATAATCTAAATGTTTTCGAAAAATTGGATTATAATTATCTTAGACAAAGACCAATTTCTTATAACTACCAATTGTATTATTGAAAGATAATTGCATCAGTTCACTAATTCCCTTGATATACTTCCCTTGATTGACTATGATTGGACTGACATATTCTTTTTATGATATGCTGGGACCTGTAGGCCAAAACTTCGTCGGTAAAAAAGTAAGGACCCTATTTCGTCCGACACATAGGGAGCTCAAAAAATAGACAACAACACACATATTTTAGAAAGTATCCAATTAAAGTCAAGGAAAAAGAGCACTAAGATCTATCATTGGAGCCATCCTATAGAATCAAGTAGACGTCGCGAAAAATTACAAATCACCATCTTCGATCCAAGAATTCGCAGCGTCAATCTCTTTACATAATAGAGCTCCATTTCTCTCCTTCAAATAATCCGTGTTTCGCATAACATCCATCAACTCAGCATTAGTTGGAATCTTCTTGGAGAGGAGATAAGCAGTATTCTGGTCTTTGTCAGTATAGGGTATATGTTGAAGTTCATACATCAGAATATACTCCGAATTGACAGTTTGAAAAACAGTCCGAGAAGAATTTTTATCGCCACATTTGCAGCTCACGTTCAAAGCAGACATAACTTCAGCTGCTGTCTCAACTAAAAAACCAGGAACTGCATCATGTTTGTCATTTTCAGGTCCAATATTGTTAATTTTGTATCAATACTGCTTAAAGATAGTTCATTTTATATATCTCGAAATGATAACCTTTGGCTCAGAAGATAGGCAGTTTCGTGTTATTATTAAGATGCAATTTTAATGTCCGGTTTGTTTGTATATTTATTACCGTAGCATTTACTCTGTGAGTGATCAGGGACTTACGGTACAGTTATCGCTTCGCTTAATTCTGTATTACACCAATATGATCTATAACGGTCCAAGCAGTAAAGAATATATTGCCGTGTCAGGTGGCTTGATTGATGCTAATGAATTTTACTAGTAACATTAATCGTGTCATACTGATGGACCGATTAGAAGACTGCGAAAAGCTGCGAGCATGTGAAATGAACTATGGGGGTAGAAGAGGTAATAAAAGTCTGTATGGAAAGAACTTATTTTATATGAGAATGTAGGGAATTCTCATATCCCTAGCGATAGATTGATTGATACAAACATTCCAAGAACCCACCGATCATGAAGATTTTCTGGATAATATTAGTAGCATCAATACTTAAATTTAAATTTGTTGTATAAGTAGCTCTTAATCGAGTTGCAAACATAATAATTATAAAGATTTAATCATTACCACACAGCTCCATTCCTCTTCTTTAAATAATCTGTTTATAATATCTGACGACTTATAATTATTTGGAACTTTCCTAGATAGAAGATAAGCTATATTTTGGTCCGTCTCCGTGTACTGTATATCGGGTTGAAGGCCGTTGATCAAACTGAAACTCTAACTCAAATAATGTACTTTGCATAAACCCTGTTTGTACTTACAAATCGTAGCTACCACCGAATTGGAACGCGTCCTCCACTTAGAAGATCCGGCGAGAAATTCAGCGGGCTTGTCATCATATTGTTCATATTTTAACTTTCTTACCCTATTTTGATGTGTAACATCTTTGCTCTTGGTTGCTGGGTATTTTTTGTGTGTGAGTGATTTTGGAAAAGGGACAGAAATGTGTTACAGAAAACCGGGGAAGCGCGCGCTATTTGATTTCACCAATTAGCGCGTGTGGTTGAACCGGGGAAGCGCGCGTTATTTGATTTGAACAATGCCCGCGCGCGGTGGAACCGGGGAAGCGCGCGCTATTTGATTTCACCAATGAGTCATCTCAATTTCATAGTAGGATAACACGTCAGATGTTACACATCATATGTGACTACTGTAAGGCTCGCTCATTTTTACATTTTTTTATTATATTGTGCGAGTACAATGTTTATGCTACAATTAAATAGTTAAGATCTAGCTGCAGTATGATGCCTTAAGATCGATATATAAGAGTAATGATCTTATTTCTAAAAAGTAAGCGTCTAAAAGATTCCGGATGGATGGATTTATAGCGCACTGAAGGAGTAAGAGCACTTTTTGCAAACTAAAAAAGAAATTAGGATACATTAAAAATTGTTGGAATCAAATCAGTTGCAGATTTAGAACAAACTACTTTCAGGTCTTCCATTTATTATTTTACACCATAGAAATTATGATAATAAGACAATTCTGATTTCTGTGTGTTACACCTTGTATATAGCTTTTTCAAATTAGTTGATAGGCATGTTTTGGATATCTTTGGGTAATTTGCTGTAAAAGCGTATAAAGAATTACTAATTCTGTGAAGTCGAGTAGAATGTGTTTAATTGTACATTGTTACCAAAAAAATACAAAGATTTGTCCCGTTCGGGAATCGAACCTGCGACTATTAGACACAATGGGTGGAGCGGCTTAAGCTCTTAACCACTTCGCTAAATCGTCCGTTAAAAAAACGATTCTCCGGAGCAACTTTTAAATTAATAACATTGGATTTACCCAATTAAGCTGAATTTGATAAATTTCAAGATGTTTATGAATTATCACTGCACTTTTCAATCTCAATGTTGATACCGATTTAGCGCAGTGGTTAAGAGCTTGAGCTGCTCCGCCCACTGTGTCGAATAGTCGCGGGTTCGATTCCCGCACGGGACAAATCTTTGTGTGATCCACAATTATTTGTTCCGGTCTGGGTATTTGTTTGTGAATTTTCATGTTTGTAAACGCACCCATGACACAGGAATAAATCCTAGTGTGGGGCTACGTTTTTTTAAAAAGAAAAAGAAAGAAGAAAAGAAAAGATTATTTTCATGATGCATATTATTTGTTTTTACAAAAATCACCCTCATGCTAATAATCATAATAGGGATATGCCTGAAATTCAAATAAGGGTCAAATATTTTTTTTTACAAACTTTAATAACATTACTTTTTTATTAAGAAAATAATTGAAAGTACAAAAAATGAGTGGGAAATTCAAAGTAGCTGGAACGCCACGCTATTGGTCAGAACGAATATGACGTCAAAGTCTACAATACAAATGTCAACAAGTGCATATTTATTGGATGTTTGCTATTGAGTTTGTTTTATTGTTATTTTATGTTGTCGATTTACACAAATACCAAATTTTAGTTTTAATTATTTAATTTAATTCTTACGCTAAAGTGATCTTCACAGCAATATAATGGAGTTGATGGAGTTGTTGAGAAAAGTTTATAGAGATACCATGTCTCTTATTCTGATTTTACACCACTTTCTCCTTATGTCCGCACCTATCGGGTGCATTTCTTATTGTATTTTAAGTCAGTATACAAGTCTTATTGTTTTGTCATTCTTTCTTCTGACATTCTTTCTATATGCCCGAACCAACGGAGCATACCCTTTGTCATCTTTACACCGATACTATCTTTCATACCTATAGTGGTATGCTTGGATAAAATTAATAATTGTAATATAAAAAGTCTTTTTAAAAACAAACACACAACGAAAATATCTTGCTTAGTTGAGAAGTTCCTATGGTTTCCTTCCGGCTCCATCATCAGACCTTGGACACCATACGGATCTAAATTTAAGACTAATGCAACAAGCCCAAACACGGTGAGGTTATATTGAGTAGGCGGGTGGTTCCATTGACCACCTTTCGGCTTCATCATCAGACCCTGAACACTACCTGGTTGTAAGGTACTCGTCAATAAAATTTAACAAGACCAAACACGAGGTTGTTATGTTGTATAACACATGGCCATCTTTTGATTCCATGATCAGACCAGCTCCATGTTACCATACTATTGTATTGTCATCGACTTTACATAAGTATGGCAAATTTCAGCTCAATTGCAACCTGCAAGTGCTTGAAAAATAAGTCACAAGATTTGAACCGGAAAGACAGACAGATAGACCTACGAACATTGGTAGTTAAATAAAAGCTTTTAAAAAGAGGTAGCAATAGTACATCTCTCTCATACTGCATACCAATTTCAGCCTAATTCATTCATTTATAGCATTCTTCTTCTCAGCGTTTCGAAAGCTAGCATGCTATAATTATAGGGAAGCGGATCAGAACGCGGCCACATTGACTGCACTGTCGAAGGCAACCATCAAGTCCTGTGCGTGCAGATGTTGGGACAAAGCATGATTTATCAGTTTATAGTATTTGTCACGATTTGCAATATTCGGGCATATACAAGGTGTAACATAATGAACGCTAGACCTGAAAGTAGTTTGTTCTAAATCGGTAACTGAATTGATTCCAACAATTTTTAATGCTTCTTACATTTTTTTAGTTTGCAATAAATGCCGTTACTCCTTCAGTGCACTATAACAGACTAAAGTTATTCTTGATTGAAAGCATTACGGAGATTTTAAATGCATTTTAAAACATATTTCTCAATACGCATACATATATATATACAAGTTTCATTGTTACTTGGGGTATAAGGTGCTTAAAAGAGGGGTGAAAAACTTTAAATTTGGAAATTTGATTTTCATATTGAATTTGTGAAGCAATTATCTAAATGGCATGTCTGAGATCTTGCGATATTTACCATACACCTTGTATATCCAAATATAATATTAATTTAAAAATACCTTTTTAAAAACAAGCTATTATAGCAAAAACACAACGAAGATATCTTGCTTAGCTGGGGAGTTCCTATGGCCTCCTTTCGGCTACATCATCAGACCCTGGACACCATCCGGGTCCAAAGCACTCGACAAGACAAAACAAACGAGCCCAAACACGGCGGGGTTATATTAAGGAATTGAGTGGTTCCATTGAACATTTTTCGGATTCATTATCAGACCCTGAACACTATCTGATTGTATAGTACTTGTCAATACCAATCTAATAATCCTAAACACAAGGGGGTTACGTTGTATATTCCACATGTTCTTATTTATGGCTACCTAGATAGGCCCCATGGTACCATATTATTGCATTATCACCGAACATACATACGTATCCTAAATTTCAACTCAATCGGATACCCGCAAGTGCTTGAAAAATGGATTACAAGATTTGAACCAGAAAGACAGACAGACAGACAGAACATTGCAAGTTAAATAAAAGCTTGTAAAAAAAAGGGAAGAGATCTAGTTGTTAGAGTCCCATGCGTTAGTCCGATCAGATTCGCTCAACGCTCAATTTCAGTATCAGTGACGCAATTCATGTCGCAGACGATAGGACCCAATGAAGAGGCCAAAGTTCTTCATAAAGATCACGATCATCAGCCCTGAGGAATACAATGCAAGGAGGAGGATGTACCAAAAAATTCGGGCCCACAAAATACTTCGTGATTCGGACTAGAAAAAAATATATTTATACACCAAAGAGGTGTTACAAAAAATAATTATACAAGTCCTCAATCACAAAAAAAATAATTATAATCCATTCACCGTATGCAGTGATAGCTTAATGGATGGACTATTGGACTGTAAAGTCAGAGGTCTCGGGTTGGAACCCAGGCACGCACCTCTCTTTTCGAAAGCATGTGCGTATTAAAAATTAACTTGCTTTAACGGTGAAGGAAAACATCGTGAGGAAACCTGGGTGCCCAAGAGTTTCTCGAAGGTGTGTGAAGTTTGCCAACCCGCACTGGGCCTGCGTGGTGGAATATGGCCTAAACTCTCTCAGTTTGAGAGGAGGGCCATCCCCAACAGTGGGGCAGTTTCTAAACAAGGCTAATATTATTGTTTATATTATTAATAGATAGATAGATATATTACTAATCCTTTCACCAAGAATCGAGCACACTTATTAAATGCCGGCTCCAGTGCGAGGTAAACACGTACCCCCAGGGGCCTTATTGGCTATAACCAATTAAAAACGTAACGCAACGTCTTACGATAACTTCGAAAAAAGATCGTTGAACGATACTCCAGTGGCATATACAAGGCGTAATACCCTGTTTACACACTGCTTACTTCCGCGTGAAGTGAGGGACGGTTAGCCATATAAACGCGCCACTTACGCTCTACTTCCCTTCCTACACTATCACTGCCCGGCACTCCCTTCGCTGGCGGTTTTTTGAGCGGAAGTCAAAAGACAGACAGGTAACATATATAACGCAAGACCTCAGACACCCCAATTATATTATTGCTTTACGAATGCAATACAGCAATCACACTATCAATTTTAAAGAGAATTTCACCATTTTTTTAAGTTCTTTGATACCCAAAGCAACCATGAAACCTGTATTTTTGTGTCCATATTGAGGTATATTTAAAATAGCCGTATTGCTTTGAATAATAGTAAGATTTTGTTTAATACAGCGGACTGAACATGTAAAAGCAACTTTTCATAATTTAAAAAATGTTACATACTTTAAAAATAGTTGAAATCGATTAAGTTGCCGATTTAGACTACTTTCAGGTCTTGTGTTATTTATATTAGAAGTTGTAGAATACCATAACACGATCACAGGCGATCGTAGCGCTGTGTGACCGCGGTGCTAGAAATCACCAAGGTTAAGCAGCGTTCGACTCGGTCAGTCTGAGATGGGTGACCTTTTGTAGCATTTTCATATTCTAGCGTATCCTTGCTTCGGAAGGCACGTTAAGCCGTTGGTCACGGTAATCACTTAATGTGGTAGTAAACTGGCTTCAACAATCTGCATTGCATGCATTTCACGTTGATATGTGAGAGAAGCCTTTGCCCAGCGGTGGGACAGTAAAGGCAATAACAGATTATTTCACGAGGTAACCGTAACGCGGCGCGTTTCGTCAAACCGAATAAGAGCCCACTTAATTAACCGCCTGGATCAGAGAAACCAACAGAAATAATACGGATCATGACTGATGGGGCACATCATGTGCGCAGTGCCTACAACAACGACGAGCATGGAGTGGAGTTAGTACTAATAAATAGTTTTTAGGAAAAGGGAAACCGACTTCAAATAAGATTTTCTTTCACTCCACAGATTTTCAAGAAAAGAATTAAAGAACATTTCCTATCTATGTAAGTTATATGTATGTATGTATTATATCAAGTAGTATATTTTATGTTATCGTATAGTGTGTAAAATGTAGTCTATCATTTTTTTTTTTAAGCGTAGGCCCACACTAGGATTTATTCCTGTGTCGTGGGTGCGTTTACAAACATGAAAATTCACAAACAAATACCCAGACCGGAACAAATAATTGTGGATCACACAAAGATTTGTCCCGTGCGGGAATCGAACCCGCGACTATTCGACACAGTGGGTGGAGCAGCTCAAGCTCTTAACCACTGCGCTAAATCGTCCGTCATTTTATTATCTAAAACTATACCCATCGTGTTGTACACTCATTTCTATCCTTATTTTAATGTTTTGTCTCTCTGTCACTCAAAGGTTTGCTATCAGAGAACTCAATTTTGAGTTAGGCTCGGCTTTTGTACATTTTATTTTATTATTATTTTTATTAGAGTCGTCAAGTCTTATCTAAAGGAAAAGTCAAGAGTCTTCGTAACCGGCAAGCGTGTATGAGACGAACTATGAGAGTCGAGGAAGCCAGTGAGGTATGTAAGGAAAGAACCTGTTGGAACTCTGTACTCTCTGCTATTAGATAGATAATTTTTATTTTGTAACATTTTCTGTGTGTGTATAATAAAGAATTAAGAATTAAGAAAAAACAAATAATTAATATTTGAATTCGGTGTCGGTTGATGCAGTCGGTTACTTGGCACCGACTTCAAATATTTATTTTATGCTTTTTCAAGACGGTTTTTTTTAGTTTATTTTTATTTTTTCGTCATACTAACACGGCTGAACAGATTTTAAAGAAACTTAGTATGAAGGTGTCTTTGGTCTTGGAATAACATACAGGATCTGTGTTATTCCGTAAAGATGAACCTACCTATGTGAAATTACAAAACAAACGCATGCGTAGCCGCGGGTAACAGCTAGTATTAATTAATAAGGTCGATACAATTAATGACTTACATAATTAGGCTCTATCCTCTTATAGATACGCTCATAGCCTGTTATGTAGGCTATTAAAATAATTTTGCTTAAAATGTAGTTGTTTAGTAAGTATATAATTAATGTCTTGAAAATCTCCCTTCGTTTGAGAAAACCGGCGATAATGTATAATTATGTTACCGGAAATGTATGTTATCCAACACAATTACTAGGACATATATGAAATACCTACAATTGCCAGGAATTATATGAAATAAATGTTATTATACACATTTCCTAGGAATTCCATACATTACCAAAACAGCAACCGAAAATGTGTTAAATTCAGGGTATCAGTAGATTATAGCGGGGTAAGAGAGTGTCAGGGTGTGTCCTAATCTAATTTATATGTAATGTAACTTTTATAAGCGACTTTCGATATCTATTTTTTTGTTGGGTATCAAAATTTTTATTTTTCACCTAGGGAGAACCCTACATAGTACTTCATCTTGGGGAGCACACGAGAGAGGAGTGTGCGTACTCTCATTAATCTGAAATCCCCAGCGTAGTCGGCATCAAAACTGTAGAAGGCTCCGGAATTATCGCAATTTACACATCGGTTTTAAACGGACCCGGATCGGTTTTAAAGGGAAGAAACCAGAACGAATGTAAGGATTGTGGTTGGTAACGATGTGCTGGAGCAAGTGAATGAGTTTGTATATCTTGGATGCGCCTTCAGTAAGGATGGGAAATACACCGCTGACATAGAGAGAAGAGTGAGTGCAGGGAACAGAGTAAATGGTGCGATGGGAAAGCTACTCGGGAGCCGGCACTTAAGCCATAAGGCGCAGCTGGCTATACATAACGAAGTTCTTGTCCCAACGCTGTTATATGGTAGCGAGAGCTGGGTATGTAAGAAGGAGAATGAAAGTAGGATAAATGCGGTAGAAATGCGAGCTCTGCGGAAGATGTGCGGAGTGAAGCTGACCGACCGCATTAGCAACAGCATAGTAAGACAGCGAGTAGGTATGAAAGATAGTATCGGTGTAAAGATGAGAAAGGGCATGCTCCGTTGGTTCAGGCATATAGAAAGAATGCCAGAGGAAAGAATGACAAAACAGATATACAATGTGAAAGTGGAAGGATGCAGGTACCGGGGAAGACCTAGACTATCTTACCATGACCAAATAAACCGAGTCTTATCTGATGGAAAAGTCAAGAGTCTCCGTAACCGGCGAGCGTGTATGAGACGAACTATGAGAGTCGAGGAAGCCAGAGAGGTATGTAAGGAAAGAACCTGTTGGAACTCTGTACTCTCTGCCTACCCCGCAAGGGATCTGGCTTGAGGTTATAGATAGATAGATAGATACACATCGGTTCGCCTATATCACGCACAGAAGAGCTAGCCTTCAGACGATAGGAAGGGGGAACTAGTCATGCTTTCTCCTAGCACCGACTCGATACGGTACCGGAGAGGTCCCTGCGATATTCGTGCAGAGGGGATTTCTTGTCAGCTGGTATGGTACAAAAGACTTATGAGCCCATATTTAAATCTGAGTAATAATCTGAGTATGGTAAAGAGAGGTCAAGCTCAATCTATTCGACACGAATTAGCCACTCCGCGTCTCATATTGAGCACTCTTCAACTTTACAGGAGAGCCAAGAAACTATATATTTTTTCTTCTGCTTATATAATACGTATCTGAACGCTTAGATAATATTTAAAAATGTGCATTGTTTACCTTTTTAATATCTAAATGTACAGACACATATTGGATATGTGGAAGACAAAATATTTAATGTTTTTGTTGTCCCGTAAAGTTTGCCATACCTAATTTACGCCGTATTGTCTGTTGTTGGTTACGCGATTCTGCATTATCCCCGATATAGTGTCCTTGATGATATTTATTTTACACGATGCCTAGAAAATATACAAGGTGTAACATATATAATGCAAGGCCTCAGACAGCCCAATTAGATTATTGCTTTACAAATTCAATACTAAAATCTAACTTGCAATTTTAAGGAGGTTTCTACTATTTTTTAAGCTCTTTGGTACCCAAATTAACCATAAAATTTAATAATTAATTAACTTTTGTATACATATTGAGGTGTGCCTCATAAAAATGCATTTAAAATAGCCGTAATGCTTTGAATAATTATTAAAGTTTGTTTAATACAGCGAACAGAAAGTGTAACAGATTTTTTCAAAATTAAAACAAAAATATCTATCTATCTATCTATCTATAACCTCAAGCCAGATCCCTTGCGGGGTAGGCAGAGAGTACAGAGTTCCAACAGGTTCTTTCCTTACATACCTCTCTGGCTTCCTCGACTCTCATAGTTCGTCTCATACACGCTCGCCGGTTACGGAGACTCTTGACTTTTCCATCAGATAAGACTCGGTTTATTTGGTCGTGATAAGATAGTCTAGGCCTTCCCCGGTACCTGCATCCTTCCACTTTCACATTGTATATCTGTTTTGTCATTCTTTCCTCTGGCATTCTTTCTATATGCCCGAACCAACGGAGCATGCCCTTTCTCATCTTTACACCGACACTATCTTTCATACCTACTCGCTGTCTTACTATGCTGTTGCTAATGCGGTCGGTCAGCTTCACTCCGCACATCTTCCGCAGAGCTCGCATTTCTACCGCATTTATCCTACTTTCATTCTCCTTCTTACATACCCAGCTCTCGCTACCATATAACAGCGTTGGGACAAGAACTCCGTTATGTATGGCCAGCTGCGCCTTATTGCTTAAGTGGCTTTCCCATCGCACCATTCACTCTGGTCCCTGCACTCACTCTTCTCTCTATGTCAGCGGTGTATTTCCCATCCTTACTGAAGGCGACTAAAATATTTACCCTAAAAATAGTTAGAATCAATTCAGTTACCGATTAAGAGAAACTACTTTCAGGTCTTGCGTTAATTATGTTACACCTTGTATCCCTAGTAAATTAATGAATTAATAAACCTTTGCCAAATTATTTAACACATCACCTAAATACGCTCGGCATTGTATGCAATTTCTAAGAATGGTAAATAATTCCTAAATTTCATACATTTCCGGAAACATGTATACAGAAAATACAAATCATTTGAATGTTTGTAATATTGCACCACTGCTTATCTACCAAGATAAAGGTTATCAGTAAAGTTTTGTAATAAATAAACCCGTCCAAAAAACTGAATTTTTAATGGCTTGTCGATTGTTAACTGTTTTCACGTCAAAAAAAAACAAATAAAATAAGCAAGCGCAGTAAGAAATCAAAAATCATGCGGAAATGATTCTTGTTCAGCTTAATTGCCTCTATTTAGTGTGATAAACTGGATCCTTTCTGCAAAGACGGACGGACGATTTAGCGCAATGGTTAAGAGCATAATCCGCTCCGCCTACTGTGTCTAATAGTCGCGGATATGAGTCCTGCACGGGACAAATCTTTTTGTGATCCACAACTATTTGTTCCGGTCTGAGTATTTGTCTATGTGAATTTTCAAAGATAGTACTCCGTGCTCCTGTGGTGATGAAAAGGAATCCACCCTGGTGACTTTTTTTTTTCTTCGGGTGGAAATACCTAACGCATACCCCCGGGCCGAGGGCACGGCCTTGGTGGTTATGTGGGGCTTGCACCCACTAAAACCCCCCGGAGTCCTACTGCCCTTTTGCCAGGCCACAGGAATCGTCACTGGCATGACCTCTGTGGCACCAGCGGGCTCGGTCCGCAGTTAGGCGCGGACCTCGACACGTGCAGGGGAGTTCGGTCTCCCCCTACCGCCTTTTGGAGGCTGCGCGGTCGCAGCGCTTTTCCGGCGCGGGCCTGCTAAGTGCTAGGGCGCCGGGGTGCCCTCTCCGACTGCAGGCCGAGATTACGGTGGGTGAAGGTCGTTTCGGGCGTAGTCTCTGCGCCTTCGCCCAGCGCGCCGTCTGCGAGCGGGATTAGAGGACGTCTCCTCCCTCACCCGCTCTGCCTCCTCCTTCGCGGACATGACGGCCTCGCAGTAGGCCGCCATTGCCGCCCAGGCACTCTCGCTCCCAACCATGGATGATATCACGGTCGGCAGCGATAGCCTCTGTCCCCCTGCACCGAGCGCTCCAGCGAGCCGGCGCCGCTCGGCATCCCATGGCGGGCACACCAGCAACGTGTGCGCCGCCGTGTCTTCCGGGGCCGCACAATGGTAGCAGCGGTCCGCCTCCTCACGACCGATCCGCCACAGTTACCGCCCAAAGCAACCATGCCCGGACAGTACCTGCGTCAGACGGTACGTGAGGACACCTTGTCGTCGCCCCAGCCACTCTCAGAAGACCGGCAGTAGCGCAGCGATGACGGCGTGACCGGCAGTGGGATTGGCGAGCTAGCTTGCCAGCTCTCCAGCGCAGCTCGGTGCAACTCTGTCCGCCTCGCTCTCGGGGCGCCGGGATCCAGGATGTTGTTAGGATCCCTACGCCAGGCATAAAGCTAAGAGAGTGCCTGGGCCTCCAGCTCCCACGGTAGCGTACCGGTAAGGAGTGTCGCCGCCTCAAAACTGATAGTGCGGTACCCTCGGACGATCCTGACGCCTAGAATCCGCTGCGCGCGGTGCAGCGGCACCACGTTTCGGGCCGTTAGGGCGCCCGCCCAGATTGGGGAACCGTAAAGGGCCTGGGACCGCACCACCACCGCATAAAGCCTCCTTGCCGAGGCCTCTGGCCCGCCCAAGTTCGGCAAGAGCCGCGACAGCACTCCAGCCGTCGCCATTAATTTTGGCACTAGGGCGGCGAACTGGGCGCTAAACGACCAGCGCCCGTCTAATATGAGGCCCAGGTAGCGTATTTGGGTCGATGCGCTGCCCCCCGACAGTGATGTGAGCGTCAGGGGGAGACCGATTTCTGGAAATACACGGCCTCCGTCCACCTCCAGGCCAAGCCGCCTAATGCGCCCCACCACCTGGGCCACGCCAGCTGTAGTCAGCAGCGCCGCCTCCCTATGACTCCGGGCCCTCGCAGTGACCAGGGTGTCATCCGCGTAGCAGATTACCGCCAGACCTGGCAGCTACGGGCCAAGCAGGACCCAGTCGTAGGCGATGTTCCACAGGAGCGGTACGAGGACAGACCCCTGCGGAACCCCGCACCCGACGTTCCGCTCCTGCCACCGCAACGGCCCGAGGTGTAAATGTCCAAGGACCCCGCCAACAACACCTCCCCCGACCCACGGCTTCCTTCGCCATCCTCTGGACGCGCTTTAAAGCGACCACTGTGGACCTGCCCCGCCTGAATCCGAACTGGCACTCGTGCAGGTCCGGCCTCGTCTGCGAGAGGTGCTCGACGAGTCTGTCCGCAATCACCCTCTCAAAGAGCTTGCAGACCTCGTCGAGCAGCACAATGGGGTGGTAGACGGACGGCGAGTCTGCCGGGCGCCCCTCCTTCCTGATCAGGACCAGTTTCCCCAACTTCCGAAGCTGAGGAAACCGACCCTGCCTGAGGCACTCGGTCCAGAGAGCCCTGAGACGGCGGCCGAGCGGACCGTGGGACAGATCCCACACACGGCCGGGGACTCCATCTGGCCCGGGTGCCACCTTCTTCGCCCGCAGTCTGCGGACGGCGGCGCTCAGCTCCTCCTCCGTAACTTCAGGAGCGGCTTCGCTCGACGGCATGTTGGTTCCGGGTGTCCGGAACATTGCCGGAGCACTGGAAGCCGCTCTTTCCGGAAAAAAGGCCGACAGCACGCCATCCGCAAACGCCAGCGCCTCTCGACGTCTTCGAGAGACAGGGAACCCCAACACCTCGGCAGCAGTATCGCCACCGTGCCGTCCGTGTCGCCAGCCCAGTTGCTGGCGGGCAGCACGAAGTATGGCTCCGCTGCCACTGCCACGTCGATCGATTACTCTGCCATGCTCTGGAGTAGGAGGTCCTGAGCCCTGGCAGAGTGGTTGAGGTTCGCCTGCAGGAAACTGATGACGAGGGGACGACTACCCATTGGTGGCGTCTATGGCTTCTACCACCCGGGTCTCTCGCGGCCTAGACGTCGCTGGCCGCTCGGAGGTACGCTTGGGGGCCCACTTGCCTGTGGGACGCATCCACCCTGGTGACTCAATCTTCGGATGGTGATGATGTCTGTGAATTCTGAGTTCTCAATTTTTAACCCAGTTGAGGAGAGATCCTATTGCACAAATAAAGCATGATACATGTCCCAAGCGTCGAAGAATTAAGAAACGTGATGGAGAATACATATTTTTTGAAGGAGAGAAAGGGAGCTGTTCTTAGTGCTCAGGGGGTTGTGGAAGATTCTTAGTCACGAACTTGAATATCTTTACCCAACTATCCATCACTCTTACATTTGTTAATATCTGACCGGTCGATAAGCCTCTTATACGTTCAAACACAGCACGTTTCCTATATCCCAACCCGTTTTTGGACTTTGAACACGTCCATGTTACCAAAACTTGTAGTGCTGTTATTTTATTTTTTTGTATATGCTTAACTGATCACTAAACTTCTAGTCCGTTTTTGTTAGCTGTCAAGTAAACAACTTTTAGTGACTTTTACTGTATCCTTCGTCAAAATATGAAGATGCAAATTCATTTAAAACTTACGTTATGTTATGTACTTACACTTTTTTAGGATGGCTTACCAAATGTATCGGCTGGAAGATACAAATTATACATAAACCGCTAAGTTCATTAGTTGCATAGTAAATGTCAAAAGCTGACGGGGTTGGGGGGGTTTGAGATGGCAATTTTTAAATTATGTTCATATTTGTCAAGCGGCTGTTTTAACATTGTTATTGGCACACTTTGTACGTGTTTAACATAACACACTACGTAGTTTGCAAAAAGCGATCTAGAGGGGGAAGAGTTTGTATTGCTGTGGCGATGGATAGGCTACCCCTAGCAAATGTAAATGCGTCGTAATTGCTGAGGATATGCTTCATACTCTTCATACACTTTCTGTGTTACAGCTTCTGCATACCACGTCATTGGATAGGTTTATCTTGTGTAGATGTTCTTTTGTTCCATGGTGGCCTATATATGTCCAATAAGTTGCTTTAATCAAAATCTACTCTTTGTTAGTAGATAGCTAGATAGATAGTAGTCTTACCAGCGAAAATACAGCTCAGGAATACAATACATTATGATCTTAAGATAAAGGTGCAATTGATGGTCTTATTGCTAAGAGCAATCTCTTCTAGATAACTGGTACGTTGGAAGAAGCAACAGATAAATATAGAGCGCAGTTACATACAATATAAAGATACATACTTTATAAATTGTTACTATATACATTCATACATATATTATAATTATACAAACAAAACATAAGTATTACCGATTTGATCAATTATGGAAGCATTTACAATATTAACAAATTATCCAATCAAGAGAAAGTGATCTTTTACCAATTCTTTAAAAGAAAACAGAGACTTTGCACTTTGGACCGTAACAGACAATACATTCTACAAGCTAACAGCTTGACTAGTAATGGATTTCAAATTCAAGCCAGTCAGATAATCTGTTAAAGTATAATAACATTTTTTATTTAAAAATTTATACAATACTGATTCGAACTTGTCATTATTTTTCAAATCTTTAATTTGCTTTGGTAGTTTATTGTTATGTCAGGAATCAAATAAAATACACTTTTTTAATGAAAGGAGAATTTCATTTTATGTAATGCATTGGTGTTTTCAACCTCAGATTTTCCGATGATGTTAGGAACCTCGAATGACCGTTTTAGAGGAAAGAGAACGTTGTAGGATATAGAATTTTAATACGTTAGCATTCGGGCGATGGTGGATTGGTCTTACACGAATTTTAGAGATATGGTCATTTTTGCTTAGACCAAATATGAACCTTACACAAAAATTTAAAAGTCGCTCAAGTTTATTAAGTTAGCTCTCAGTAAGATTAGGATAGCTGGCGCCTGCCTAATCTAATATAGAAGGTGAAGAGATTGTGCGAGTGGAATTTTAGCAGTAGTTGGCAGAAAAATTTGTAGCCGATAACGATCCTGCAGATACAAGAATCTTGCGACTGCGGAAGCAGTTGCGGGCCCCAGGCGAGATTAAAATCTATTTAGATCCCCAGATTTTTCACAGCTTTGCTTAATGATATTGTGATTCGACCGAACATAATTTGGGGAAGCTTGAACCAATCAAAACGTAAACTAAGGCTGGAGCAACCTACAACAATTACTTGTGTTTCAGCTGGGTTATCATTGAGACCGTGGATTTTATCCCACTTACATATTATAATCGTCAATGTCAAGCTCCATTGAGCAAAACAATTTGCTCAAAGGAGCTTGCATTACACTATATGTGGAGATCATCTGCATAGAGGTGGTAAAATAAACTTTATTAATGGGCAAGAGTTAATAAAAACAGCAAAGAGTAAAGGAGCTAAAACGCCACCCTGTGGAACACCGGCACTAGTACTATACCAAGAAGAGTGGGTTTCTTCGATGCAAATACGTTGCCGGGGACCAAACAGGTAGTAACGAAACTAGTCAATTGCCGTTGGAGATATGTTAAGAGAGCGTAGCACACCGAGTAATATCTAATCAAAACCTACACTATTAAAAGGATTGCAGTAATCAAGCAGTGTAAGTATAGTTAGGTTACTATTTTCTATACCAAAGTAGTAACGTTACTATGGTCAGGACGGAAACACGCCACATATAAGTAATTTAATAAATAATACTAAGGCAATCAATGTAGATAGGAAATAAGCTCAATAGTAATATTATGAAAAACTAGGATTATAATATTAATAGGTGACAGAGCGGAGTGTATAATATAATAGGTAAGTGACAAGAAGGAGGCTTTAGCCCCGAAATATTGTAACACTAACCTTTGTGAAGGTAAATATTAAATTATATAGGTATGCAATATAGTACTTATCTCTAAAATGTATGCTCCAGGAGTTGGCCATAAAGAAAGAATGTCGGACGAAAAAATTAAAAACAGAGAAAATTCTCGAATATCTTACCGTGACCAAATAAACCGTGTCTTATCTGAAGGGCAATCTAAATTATAGAAAGAGAACCGCGAATTTAGGAATGTTGTTTCGATGGACAGAAACTGGTCTATTTCATAGGATACAGAAACTGACCATAGCTAGTTATGTCTAATTACCCGTGGCTGCCGGTGCCTCACAGCTTACTAGATTGACCCTCAAACGGTCGTTATAAAACAACTGAGAGCAACACCGTATTGAGCCTCAGGAGCGTCAAGAGGTGTGCTGCGCTTCCTCCGAAGTTACTCGCGGTGTTATGCCCTTTAACACTTCCACCCCGACGTAGGAAAGCATTACCTTCCTACGCCGATATACGCTTTTAAGGCTCCTCTCTAGACGACCAACTAAGGCAAGCCAGAGCTGAGCTCGACCGACGAAGACGCCCTGAGGAGGGGGCCCGGACCGACTCTCTAGAGTGCTCGGGTCCGTGGTGTCGTTACTCACCAACACTTAGTCACTAGCTAGCTTCCTTGCGAGCAAGGGGATTTATTATTATTATTACAACTATTCAAGACAACTGGTGTTACGATATACAGAAACCAATTACATCTTTATAATATTGCATCACTGTTTATCTATGAAGGCAAAGGTTATCAGGCAAAGTTTGCTATATATGTACGCGAAACAAGCGCAGTAAAAATTCAAAAAAACATGTAGAAATTATTCTTGTTCAGTTTAATTGCCTCTATTCAGTATGACAAACTGGACACATTTCTACAGAGAATCGGTGGCAGTTGCATTCTACCCTGAAGCTACTTACGCACCAATGTTTTAAGGCTTACCTTGAGTAAAAATAAAAATGGCACTCCGTGTTTCTGCTCTCATGAAAAGGATGGCTACACTGGTGACTATAGCAAATCAAGTCAACCCCAATGAGGTATCTTAAGAGTTTGTTCCTTGTCTTGTAGTTGACTCAGTGGCTGAAGTAGCACCAGCATTAAATGTAACCTGAAAGAATTGTCACCATAGAAGATCTTCGGATGGTGTTGCTGTCTGTGAATTCTGAATACTTGCTTCTCTATACAATTCAGCCTGAAAAAGAAGCCTTCTCTATACAAACATTACCAGCAAAAGACCCGAATACAGTTTAGCTCCTCTGCAACCATGTTTCAAACGTCGACGAATTAAGATACGTGATGGAGAATACAGTTTATTTAAAGAAGAGTAATAGTTCCGATAGACGTTGGGGCAGACTGGTTCTTGAGTGGAGACCGCGTGTCGGCAAACGTAGTGTAGGGCGCCCTGTAGCTAGGTGGGGCGACGATATTCGTAAGACAGCGGGCAGGGATTGGAGAAGGAGAGCTGAAGATCGATCTCAGTGGCGTGCCATGGGAGAGGCCTACGTCGAGCAGTGGACTGACACGGGCTGATGGTGTAAATAGATCTGGGCTTTGTACCCAGGGGTTGTGTTAATGTGTGGTGTGGTAACCCTCTTGTCCGTGTTTTTCATAGCTGATAAATGTAAATAACTTTTGGAGACTTATCGTGTAATTCCTTTCGTTAAAATATGAAGATGCTAATTTCTTTACAGACTTTTGTGACCATGTGTATTTTGTTTTCATATTTACGATACCTAAGTCAGGTAAGGAATGTTTAGCTAATTTATCATCTAAAAACGAACGGATACACTGTTTGTTCATTAGTTGCATAGACCTTGTCAAAAGCCGGCGGGGTGCATAGGAGAGAATCATTTTAGTCAGTTCTATGATTGATTGGTTTGTTTATGTTTAATTTGATACTTTTAATAATAAAATTCTGTTTATTGATTACTTTTTATCACCATTTTTGAGACGACTGACGTGAAGATAATGTAGACAACCAAACCAAATAATTTATATCTTTTTAATAATGCATCAGTGCTTATCGTCAAAACTAAAGGTCAATTTGGCAATATAAACCCGACCACTGTAAAACGGATACAGTAAAAATTAAAAACATGTGAAAATTTATCTTGATAGGCTACTTTGGTGATACACTCAGCAAAATCAATCACCAACTCGACATTCTCTTCTATGAATGAGTACCAGTTACATTTTACCTAGCCTCTGCATACGCACCGACGTGTGAAAGGTTTATCTTATGAAAAACGATAGACAATATTCCGTGCTCCTGTGCTGACGGAAAAGAATCTACCCTGATATCTTTTGCGTTTCAAATCCAGTTCCGACGACGCATCTTACCAATCTCTACCATGTTTCGTAGTTGATACAGCAGCTGAAGTTGCAACAGTATTAAACGTCACCTGCAAATGTGGCAATCGAAGAGCTTCCTAGGATGGTATTTCTATCTGTCGTTATTCTATTCTGATTACATGCTTTCCTATTTGATCGAGGATTCTACAGATTATATAGCACAAGTTCCGAACACAGTTTATCTTAACTGCAAGCATATTCCAAGAATCGAGCAGTTAAGCAACGTTATGACGAATACAGATTATTTGAAGTTTAGAAAAGAAGCTGGGATTTGTGCTCAGGGGCTTGCGGAAGATCCTTGGGCATAAGCTTAAAGAACTTGACCTATTTATCCTAATCACCTTTACCTCTATTTTTGGTCTTGACATCTTTTCGAGTCTCAAACAGCCCGTCTTCGACATCCTTACCAGCCTCCAGACTCGTGACGTGTCTATGTCACCAAAATTTGTAAAACTTTCATGCTCCTTTGTATATATTTTACGGACTACTAAACCTACAATCCGTTTTGTTTCATAGAACTTTGACTTAACAATCTTGAGTAACTTATTGTAATGTAATTTCATTTTTTTAAATATCGATATGCAATCTCAATTTCTTTCCAGAAATGTCTTCCTGATTATATATGAAGTGATTTGTCATGATAAGATGTGAAGATTGTTTGGCAAACTTATTGCTTAAGATAAAAACGGTTCATACATATCTGTTTCTTTAATAACTGCAAAGGAATTGTGAAAAACTAGCGAGTAACATAATAGATAACCAAGTTTAATTAGTTCCATGGTTAACAATTGGTTGTAATGAATTTATGGGTTAATATAAACCTTGTTTTTTTGCCGTATTGAAGAAAATAAGCCCATTTCAACATTAATTTCCCGTTATACTCTGTTACTACATACTTAATATTGGTGGCTTTAAAATAGAATATAATATTTTATTTTATTTTCAAATAAAAATCTGTGTGAAGATGATTGATTTTTTAAAAACTTTGTTCCATACATGGATATTGTTGTTTACAAACTTATTCACAGACACAAATAAAGACGAAAAAAATATTTGTGAGTCACACAAAGATTTGTCCTAGTGCAGGCACAACGGATACCCAGGGTGATGCGGAGGAAGCATGTTTACGGCCATCTGTTGTTGAAACTTATCAAGCTACCTACAAAGCTTATAACTTGGCTTAACGAATACCACATTAAGTGTTAACCGGAAAAACGGCTTGACGTGCTTTTCCAAGTACGGAGACGCTCGAATATGAAAATTCTGCAAACAATCGGCCATCTCGAACCAGCCGAGCTGAACGCGGTCTGAACCTTGGCAATTGCTAAGAATACCGCACTCACACAGCTCTGAGAGCTTCTGTAATAGTAGAAAATATTCTAATAGCTTCTGAAGATACATATACAAATACATGCCGCTGGCAATCAGAAGGTTCTGGGTTTGGATGCCCAATCGGGCAAAATGTTATTAAGGATATTCTAGCTATAAGGATATCAGGAAGATAATCCACATTCTTTCAACAAAGTGAGCATAGTGCTTAATATTTTCTGAATGGTCTTCTTATCTCCATTTAGAAAAAAAATAGCGTGACGATAATGTATGTATTATTACGACCCCTCATACCCCGATATCTCGAAAACCCTTTATCGAGGTATATTCATTTTTAAACGCATTACTTACTCTTATCTCTCCTATCGAACCGTCAAGAATAATCTATAATCCACGCATGAGTGCAAAACGACGTCTAGAAGGATTTTTTGGTTACGTACAAGTAGGTACGTAATATTAATACCACTTCCTGGACACCCCGGCTATTGTTTGATGTATTTTGGTTTTTCTATCGCTGTACTTGGGGAGGTTCCGGTCCGGTCTAAAACTTTCATGTGAGTACGACGAGACAGTCTCTCTTCGGATGCAATAGCGGCCAATTTAAGAACAAGCGATCTAAGTGGAATACACCGGCGACCTAAGCAACGATATACAGATACTACGAGTGACTCAGCGACTTGGAAGCAGTAATTGGGTACTGGGGAGAGTAGTACTAGTGTGTGTTTAGTACTTGCGTGTACTAGTCTTTGACGTACTGTTTTGTGTGTACAACGCCTAATAAAGTTCTTCGCACGTTATTTGGAACTTAATTATCCCGCAACGTAACAGTATACACTGTTTTATCTATATAGATAAACCAGAGCATTTGTATCTTTATAGCAATACCTATATAGCTGCTTATCGACGAGGCTAAAGGTTATCACGTAAAATATGGCAATATAAGCCCGACCACCGTGAAACCAGCGCAGTCAAAATCTAAAACCATGTGGAAATTTTTGTTCTTAGGCTTATTTGCCTTTACCCAGTGTAACAAACTAGATACTTTTTACGGAGAATGGGTGCCAGTTGTATACTTCCCAGAAAATACACATACACCGATGTGTGCAAAGTTTACCTTAAGTATAAACGAAGATAATGCACCGTGTTCTTGTAGTGACGGAAAGGAATCTACCCTGGTTACTTTTGCAATGCAAGCTAAACCGGACGACGTAACATATGAATCTATTCCTTGTCTTGTAGTTGATTCAGCGGCTGATATAGTGCCAGTTGCAAACGTAACCTGCAAATGTGGAACGGTAGAATCTCCTCGGACCGTGTTACAGTCTGTAAATTCGGAGTACATGCTTCTACACGAATTTGATTTGAACGATACGTCAGAATATACAGAAAAAGACCAGGATACGGCCTTCCTTATGTCTAAGAAGATTCCGAGCAACGCGGAGTTGGAAGACCTTATGAAGAATACATCTTATTTGAAAGATAGAAAAGGACTCGTGGTATGTTCTAAGGAGGTTGGGAACGATCCTTGGTTCCGTTCTTGAATACCCTTGCCTCTTTTTACCTTTCTTTGGAGTTTTGATGTTTCCTTATCACCAAATATTTGTATAACTTATAATAGTGATTCTAAATAAAAATACAAACTTATCGCTTTAAATTTAAATTGAACTCACGTAATCTGCCATTCTGGTGCAACCGCTTTATTTGCACTACCGAAGTTTGTGACTGAAGTGGAAAGTTTTTCTTTCTGTATGTTTATATCCTTAGGAGTTGATACCTTAGTTTTTTTCTCTGTATAGAATCATTATGGAATGTTACATGGAAATAGATGTGTTCAATTAAATAATACCAAACATTTGTACATCTTTCTTTACCTATATCGTTTGTACTTTTCAGACCATAATACTTTAAGACATAGCTTTGATCGTATAGAAATAAAATTGAAAAGAATTGACGAGGCGAACGATAAGACAGATTTTTTAAACTTTAGCCCAATCTAGGAATATTTGGAGCATTCAAAACATCATCAATTTTTATTTTTTCTCACAAGAGCAATTATTCCTGCATCGCATCTGATTTTTTTTTTGTAAGTGGATAAAACCCGTGTACACTCGATCCAGCGACAGGAGCGGCCTCCTCTCTACCACTAAACCAAGCCATCGCAGAATTTACTTTATTATTCTTGAATAATAAATCAGCCTAGACTATCCCACAGCTGGGCAAAGGTTTTGTCTCACAAATCCAGGTGAGAGAGATTAGGCAATACTCGACCACATGGACCCAATACGTATCGGTGGAGGCAGGCTAAATATTGGAATATCCTTATATGAATCAGAGTAGAGACCAGTCCTAAACTCCCCTTCTCACGTTGATAACTCGAGAGCTAAAAATTTGCCAAGTTTAGTAAACAAGTGAATTATGAATGCGACCAGGCACTTGCATACGACTTTTATCTGGAGGACCAGTATCAGCAATTCTGATCAGCGCTGTTGGAACGTATTAAGCCACCTATAAGGCGTCCCGCCTTGATGTAACAACTGATGCCTCGGCGTGCTTTCTGAAGCACAGAGATGCTAGAAAACTGAAATACCAGAACGGGTCGGTCACCGATCTTAGACTAAGCCTTACACTGTTTAACCTTAATCGCGAAAAAAACCGCATCCCGCAGAAATGTGAGCACTTTTAAATACACATATTGTAAAACTCATGTTTATAATATCTTGCACTGATTTTCGCATCTGAAGAAATCCACAAGTTGTTTTATGTTATTGTTATAATATATCTTATTAAATTATAAATTCAGTGAATTGTTAAATAACATACACTTGACATGACACTACCGGTAAACTGATAGTGTGGATCGATAACCTGGTATAGGTGGTTATTTAACGCTGGATGAGTACGACTCTAACGGCCGGTTTCAATATTTAACTCCATGGTAGATTTATCTACTACGTGTCACATCCCTCTACAAGATGCAGAAGTATACAAGCTTGATTGTGAATGTGGTCTCTCTTATATAGGACAAACAAAAAGACCGGTAAAAGCTCGGGTTAAAAAACACATCATCATCTCATCTCAGCCTATACTTGTCCACTGCTGAACATAGGCCTCCCCAATCGCTTTCCAGCGTAACCGGTCCGATGCCACCTGCATCCAACGACTTCCTGCGATTTTCACAAGATCGTCGGTCCATCTGGCAGGCGGTCGTCCCACGCTGCGCTTGCCAATACGTGGTCTCCACTCTAGAATCTTTCTGCCCCAACGCCCGTCCGATCTACGCGCTATGTGGCCCGCCCATTGCCACTTCAGCTTGCTAATCTTAACGGCTATGTCGGTGACCTTGGTTCTTCTACGAATCTCCTCATTCCTGAGTCGATCGCGTAGAGAAACGCCGAGCATAGCTCTCTCCATAGCTCGCTGAGCAACTCTGAGCTTTTTTATGAGACCTATTGTAAGAGACCACGTCTCTGATCCATATATCATCACTGGTAACACACATTGACTAAAAACTTTAGTCTTAAGGCACTGAGGTATTTTGGATGAGAAGATGTTGCGCAGTTTCCCGAACTCTGCCCAGCCGAGTTGGATTCTTCGATTGACCTCTCTCTCAAAGTTGGACCTACCTAACCGGACTGCCTGTCCCAGGTAAATGTATTCGTCGACAACTTCAAGAGTAGAGTTCCCAACGGTGAGTGCGGTGGGTACGACATGGACGTTACACATTATTTTCGTTTTGTCCATGTTCATTTTAAGACCCACTTGTTGAGATACTCTGTTGAGGTCACCGAGCATTCGTCCTAGATCTTCCAGCGACTCCGCCACGACCACAATGTCGTCGGCAAATCGAAGGTGAGTGATGTATTCGCCATTGATGTTGATGCCAAGTCCTTGCCATTCCAAGAGCTTGAAGGCGTCCTCTAAGGTGGCCGTAAACAGTTTCGGAGAAATGACGTCTCCCTGCCTTACTCCTCTTTTTATGGGGATCGCCTTCGTGCGCTGCCCCTGTACTCGGACTGACATGGTGGCGTTATTATACAAGCACTTCAACACTTCGATGTACCGATAGTCAATGCGGCATCGCTGGAGAGATCTAAGAACCGCCCAAGTCTCGATCGAATTGAAGGCTTTCTCATAGTCCACAAACGCCAAGCATAGTGGCCGATTATACTCCTCGGTCTTCTGTATAATCTGCCGCAGCGTATGTATGTGGTCTATGGTACTAAAGCCTTTCCGGAAACCGGCTTGTTCGGGAGGCTGGAAGTCATCAAGCCTGCGTTCGAGACGATTCGTGATGACTCTCGAAAACAACTTATAAACATGGCTCAGCAGTGTGATGGGCCTATAATTCTTCAGTAAAGTGTTATCACCTTTCTTGAAAAAGAGTACCACCACACCCCTGTTCCACGCTTCCGGCGTTTTTCCTTCGAGCAAGACGGAATTAAACAGCCTCTGAAGGACTTTAAGTACCGGCGATCCGCCCGCTTTCAGGAGCTCTGCGGTAATTCCGTCTTCACCCGGCGCTTTGTTATTTTTAAGGTGTTTGAGAGCCATCCCAATCTCGTACAGGCTGATGTCCGGGATATCTTCAGTGTAGTGTCGGGTTAGCTTGGCTCTTGGGTCTTTTACCAAGTCAACAACAGGTTCAGCTACTGAGGTATACAACTGCCCATAGAACCTCTCTATCTCCCTGAGCACCTCTGACCTATTCGACGTTACGTTTCCGTCCTCTGTCTTCAGCTTCGTCAACTGGCTTTGCCCAATAGACGCGTCTCTTGCAAACACTTTGGAGCCCTTGTTCTGCTCTATGGTCTCCTCAATACGTCTTGTATTGAAGGACCGTAAATCGTGTCGCAAGGACTTCAATATCTGTCCATTGAGCTGCCTATAGGACTTAGCATCATCGGAGGTTTGGAGTGTCATGGTACGTCGTTCAGCCATAAGGTTTCGGGTGTAGTCAGATAGCTTTTGAGGCCTATTTTTACGGTGGGGCTTAAAATGCTTGGACCCGACCGTATGGACAGTCTCTACCAACCTATTGTTGATTTCGTCCACTGATGCGCTGCTGTCTAGCAATTCGAAGCGGTTTGACAATTCGAGTTGAAAGTTCTCGGGGTTTTGGATATGTGCATTAGAAGGTCGGAGCGTAGACTTCATCAGACGCGATCTTTCCATTTTGACATTAATATTTAATGTGCCTCTGACCATTCGGTGATCACTGCCGGTTTTTACCCTGTGAATCACGGAGACATCATTAAATATTTGTCGCTTGGTGCTCATGATGAAGTCTATCTCATTTTTTGTGGAACCATCAGGGCTCATCCAGGTCCATTTCCTATGAGGCGGCTTCCGGAAGAAAGAGTTCATCATAAAGAGTCCCTCCTTCTCCAGATATTCGGCCAGCCTCTGACCCCTGGGTTGCGTTGCCCATATCCAAATTGCCCCACTCTCAATTCATCATCGCCCCGTTTGCCCAGCCGCGCATTGAAGTCACCCATAACCACTGTAAAGTGTGCTTTGGAAGTATGTATGGCTCTACTAATGTCCTCATACATTACTTCGACGTCATCATCTGAGTATGCCGAGGTCGGTGCGTAGACCTGTATGACCTTCAGCGAATATCTTTTGGATATTCTGAGTATCAGGTACGCTACCCTGCTCGACACACTAGTGATGGACACAACGTTGTCTATGATTGACTTGTGGACGATAAATCCGACACCACCTTGGGACTGCTGTTCGCCCTCCCGGTAGTAAAACAAGTTGCCGGATTTTAAGGTTATCGTGTCCTCGCCCTTTCTTCGGACCTCCGATAAACCAACAATATTCCACCGCAACTTGTTTATCTCTTCTTCCAGCTCAACAAGCTTCTCATCTGTCCTTAACGTGCGTGCGTTGTATGTCACCAGGGCCAATTTTCGGTGTTGGTGGTAGCCGAATCTCTGCCGGAGATTCTTAGCACCCCTTGTCCTGTCGTTACCATGGCTGCTACCGTGGCCAGGACGAACAGGACCGCCGGGGACTAGGGGCCTGGTTTTCTTACATTCTTCCATAATTGGGGGTGTTTGCCATACTCGCCACGCTTGGCAGGCGGGTTGGCGAGCGCAGTTATTGGTCGTCGAAGTGCTAAGGGAACGCTGCTGCCCATTCCCTAGTTTTCCCTTAGTCGCCTTGTACGACACCCGATGGGATGAGATGGGTTGGTCCTATTCTAAGCCGGGAACCACGCGGCAACTAAAAACACATAGCTGATCTAAAACACCGTTGCTCAAAGAAGTCTGCAGTATGTGAACATGTCCTTAACCGCACCCGTCATAACATCAGATTTGATAGACCACATATCCTCGTGAAAGAACACCGATTCCTACCAAGGATGGTTCGCGAGGCTATTGAAATTGAAAAACATCCTAATTTCAATAGAGATGTCTAGGTGCTTCCTTAGACTTTGTATACGGTAATTCATATAATCTAATCCAGAGCCAAGCATAACACTGCAAGGCCTCAAGACACTTTGAGCTCATTCTGCGTGGATCGAACCCACAAAAATAATTAAGAAGTTTAAGGGTACCCCGGAATAACTATGCCTTTTGGACGTCTAACACCTCAGTCCTTCCCGTGACTATGGGTGCTGCAAAGCACTCGAAACGTCGGGAGCTTAAAAATCAAAATAAACCAAATAATAAAATAACAAAATGTTATATTCGCGTAAATCTAAGAACTCAGTCTATGTCATTGTCTATAGCCTTAGTTCCCAAATTGGTCCAGGTAAACCCCTAGGGGACCACGGGAGACTCGGCGGGGGTCTACGTTGGCGTGACAAAAAAATGGGGATTTACAATTCGTAAGCGGGGATCCACGAAAATTTATTTGTTTTCGATAGTAAAGAACTAAAATGTTGGCTTAACTTCACCTATCAATGTAGGCAGATAATATTTTAAAAAGCTCAGTGACTGTTACTTGTAAAAACTTGCATATTCCATATTCAGTACAACGTGTCGAGACTTGCAAAGCGCCGCCGCCGTCCGCAACGCTTGTTCAGACGTGCAAAGGGACGAAATACGACTTGTGGTGTGTGTGCTTGCAATCTTGCATGAACTTGGTTGATTCTTCACCAATATAAATACGAATGCCAAGGATAAACGTTACTCATTAGTGTCCGGAATTTCGAAAAGAAAAGTAAAGTAAAGTGAATCGATGTTAGTGTTTGCCAGTGGTAGAAAAAGTAAGTATTTACCTGCCTATTTGTTATACATACTTTTATTTTATGTTGTAATAAGTATATTTGTAGTGTTTGCGTGTGGTAGGTACGTATTAAAAATTAAATACTGAACAGAGTCATTATTAGATACTTCCATGAAAGAACAGAAAAATCACAACAGTTGAACTTTTTGTCCCTACTTTATTAGTTTTTTTTTTACCCGACTATGGTTCACTAAAGGAGAGATATATTATGATTGACCTGCATGATTGTAAATATTTCAGGTTCCTAATGCTAAATGACTTAATTAAATATATTTTCATAAATTGTCTATCTATCTATCTATCTATAACCTCACGCCAGATCCCTTGCGGGGTAGGCAGAGAGTACAGAGTTCCAACAGGTTCTTTCCTTACATACCTCTCTGGCTTCCTCGACTCTCATAGTTCGTCTCATACACGCTCGCCGGTTACGGAGACTCTTGACTTTTCCATCAGATAAGACTCGGTTTATTTGGTCGTGGTAAGATAGTCTAGGTCTTCCCCGGTACCTGCATCCTTCCACTTTCACATTGTATATCTGTTTTGTCATTCTTTCCTCTGGCATTCTTTCTATATGCCCGAACCAACGGAGCATGCCCTTTCTCATCTTTACACCGATACTATCTTTCATACCTACTCGCTGTCTTACTATGCTGTTGCTAATGCGGTCGGTCAGCTTCACTCCGCACATCTTCCGCAGAGCTCGCATTTCTACCGCATTTATCCTACTTTCATTCTCCTTCTTACATACCCAGCTCTCGCTACCATATAACAGCGTTGGGACAAGAACTCCGTTATGTATGGCCAGCTGCGCCTTATGGCTTAAGTGCCGGCTCCCGAGTAGCTTTCCCATCGCACCATTCACTCTGTTCCCTGCACTCACTCTTCTCTCTATGTCAGCGGTGTATTTCCCATCCTTACTGAAGGCGCATCCAAGATATACAAACTCATTCACTTGCTCCAGCACATCGTTACCAACCACAATCCTTACATTCGTTCTGGTTTCTTCCCTTTCAAAAACCATAATCTTGGTTTTCTTCACATTCAAGTGTAAGCCATTGATCATGCAGTCGTCTTTCATAACTGTGACTAGTGTTTGCAGATCAGTGTACGCCCCTTTACGTACCCGTGCAAAGTAATAAATAAATAAATAAATCGCGGAGTTTTAAAAGTATTTTCTATCGAATTTACAGAAATATATCAATATATATTTATGAAAAAATATTTTACATTACATTAAAATCGATTAGGCCGTATTCATAAAACTCTATTATGGATTAAGATCCATAATAGAGCAATTATGAAGCGATTTATTGCTTTTAATAATTAGAATCAGTTTGCCGTCGTTACTTTGTTTATTTTATTGCAATAATTAATTAGGTAATCCCATTCTGTTAAAATAGCCATATCTTGTTGAGTAAGACCGCCTTATAATTACTAAAACAAAGGTTTTTTTTTTATTTACAGGTAGGTAACTGATACGAAACGTGGCTGAATCTAAGAAGAAATATCGACAGTATAGTGTTGATTATTTAAAATTTGGTTTTCTTCCATCAAAGGTAGACAAGCGATTGCCCATATGCCTTTTAGGCAACAAAATTTTGAGCAATGACTCTATGAAACCATCGAAGCTCGTAGATCATCTAAGAAGGTATCATCCTAATAAAATAGGTAAAGATTTAAACATTTTCAAGCATTGAAAGAAAAATATGAAAAGAGACCCACCGTGCACAGTATGTTCGCTTTAACATCTGAAAATAACGATGAGAGCTTGCGCGCATCTTACAATACTACTTATAGCGAAATCTGGAGAACCGCACACCATTAGAGAACAGTTAATTTTACCCGCTGTTGAAGAGGTTTTAAAAATTGTTCTGCACAAATCTCCATTTGACATACTTAAAAGAATTCCTTTGAGTAACAACACTATGTGGCGAAGTTTAGGGGAAACCTTTGTTCTCCAATAGGCATCTTTCGGCTACTACTATATCATTAGGCGATCGCCGTGGCGAAGTTTAGGGGAAAACTTTGTTCTCCAATAGGCAGCTTTCAGCTACTACTATATCAGCCAAAAGACGTCCACTCCAGGTCATGTGTCTGCAGGATTAGTTCCATCTATGCACAGCCCAAAGACGTCTGGACAAAGGTCTCCCAAATATCAATACATCGACTGGCTTATGCTGTAGACATTCAACTTTTAACCACGACCTTGACCAAGTTATCGGTCCATCTTGTAGGGGGCTTGCCCAGTCGACGTCTTTTGGTACGTGGTTGCCACTCGATAACCTTTCTGCCCCAACGACAGGCAGTTCTACGAGCGATATGCCCCGTCCACTGCCACTTAGGTTTAGCAACTCTGAGTGATTTGTCCGTGACTTTGGTCCTCCAGCGGATCTCCTCGATTCTGATTCGTTCCCGTGGGGTAACTCTAAGCATAGCTCTCTTCATCGCCCTTTGGATGATCTGGAGCCTTTTTATGAGGCCCATTGTAAGCGACTATGTTCCATATCTTCGTAAGTTTCATAGTCGGAAAGTCGTTAGGTCGGAAAAAGTGTAATTTTTCCACAGGAAAAATCCCGGTATCAGTCCGGAGTCCATGCTACGTCCGGTATAATAATAATAAACTCGCCCCCTATAAAATTAGGCTTAATATCGTCGGCGAAATGTAAGTGTACATAGTACCCCCTCTTACTTATGGAATAAAAGAATGAAAAAGAATGAAATAATTATATAAATACCGGTTTCAATATTTTTTTTTAATAAATGAAATGATAGTATATGAAGCAGTGATAGTCTAGAAGTTAGACCGTTGGGCTGCAAAGTCAAAGGTCTCGGGTTCAAACCCAGGCACGCACCTCTGTCTTTTCGAAAGCATGTGCGTATTAAAAATTAATTATCACTAGCTTTAAAGGTAAAGGAACACGGCGAGAGGAAACCTGCATGCCTAAGAGTTTCTCGAAGGCGTGTGAAGTTCGCCAACCCGCACTGGGCCAGCGTGATGGACTATGGCCTAAACCCTCTCAGTTTAAGAGGAGGCCCGTGCCCAACAGTGGGACAGTCTCTTAACAGGGCTAATATATATATATTTTTTTCTTATAGTAATATTAATATATAGTAGTATTAAATCTTATAGTTATTATACAAGTATAACATAATTAGTAGATAAGAGGAAATACAAAATATCTCAAGAATATCAAAATGGGCCCGCAGCTACCCCTATACATGGCTACAGAGCTGGAACTACCTACTTATAGATGGGCTGCAATATAGAATAGACACCAATTCTCCATACATGTCTAGAACACGATAAGAGAGTTTACGTTTGGCACGACGCGTAACTTATATACAAGCCCCCGACAACAACTCTCGGGTTGGCGCCTTTATTAAAAACATACGCAACCCGATATTTCGCGACCGCGTTCAATCATAGGAATCTGCTAGTCGTAGACGCCGCCGACTACGAACCTAACTCCCCTCCTATAAGCCGCTACCGCCATCTGCGACATGTTCTCCCCGACCCTCTCGATGCCCTTACATCCCTTCTTTTGATACAGATACCACACACAGAATCAGACACCGACCTCACCGGCGACGTCGAAGAATCCCTTGCCTGCCGGTGCAGAGCACCACGGCGAGACACTTAGTATATGCCCTTCACCATAGTGACTGCACAAGCCAAGGCCGTTCCTCCTTGAGGCGCCCTTGAGCTACTTGCCCCCTTGCCCTTCTGGCTCGAGCGCAATGGTTGCACGCTGGCCCTCTTAACCAGTTAAACTGTAATGGCCCCGCGGCCAACAGCGTAGATCATTCACACACACACACACTTCAACTCTCGGGGGAATGGCAGGCCCCACGAGATACAACACCAGTCTGGCTAGAAGATCTTCTCTTTGTAAAATCCTGCGATAAAAGCAAAGGCAAAGTTCCTGGCAAAGGCCTGGCAAAATTATGAAAAAAGTAAAAAATATTGCAAAACTCGTCTCCATTACTCTCTGTGTGCTATCTCATTACAGTATAGTAACAAACCAGGGGTGTTGCCGTGTAATTTGTGTCTTTTGATATTCCCAGAGAAATATGTGAACATTGTGTTGGATACCCTTTGTTATTTGATATAATGAGGATGGGCCGTTCGAGGACACGCGTCTGTCTTGAGGAGTTACGTTCTTACTAATTTTAACGGTGTATTGAAGATATTTTGTTTTTTACTGACTTCAATACGAACGAGGTTCTCAATTTTTCTGTATATACACGGTGTTATTTTAGTCGTCTGGAGCAAAAGCCCATGATGATGTTTCATCTCCATAGCAATACTAATTTAGTGCATTAAAAAAACACCTGTACAACGCCAAAAATAACATTGAATGGCAGCGCTACTCATCAGCTGGCCGGTAAATATCTTCGGCGTTCCGAATTTCAACCCTAGCTAGTCAGTCAGTAGGTAGATGTTACTTATTGAAGTTTTCTCTTTATTCATTTTTTATCACCAATGAGAATATTAGGCATTGGATATAGTAGCTGGACTTTCGCTCCAGGGCGATAAAAATTACACCGTGTATATTTTATTTATGTATGTTCGGGCATTATCTTCTTTGTTTATAAACTGATTTTGATGATTTTTTTTTTGCGTTAGATTCGACATAGCTCCAAGGTAGTATAGACTCGTTTCTTTTTAAATTGGGAACTAATATCATCGGCAAGTAAGTCTTATGAAATGAAGTCGGAGCAAGTAGACGAAGTCAAATAGATTATTGCGCGCGATAACTATTAACTGAAATACTTTTTTTAATTCTATATTTAATTTCATTTGATGTATTACATTTGACTATTGTGTAAAATCTTATTAATTTATTTAAAATTTCTATGTTGTATTACGTGTATCCAATCTATGATCCAATCAGAACAGAGTTAAACCTCGAGCGGGGTTCAGGCGCCATCTCAACCGTTGCCATGGTGTCAGATGAGTAATGGTGGATGTTATTGAAAATCTATGTGGGTGATCGAGGTGGAACGTAGTGCTAATATTTTCTTTAGAGATGCGTTTTAGTGGTGTATTTTATGGCAAGACGTTTGGTTGGTGATGCGAACCCGCTCTCAGAAACAATTTTTAAGTTAATGTGACGGACGATTTAGCGCAGTGGTTAAGAGCGTAAGCCGCTCCGCCCACTGTGTCTAATAGTCGCGGGTTCGATTCTCGCACGGGTCTGGGTGTTTGTGTATGTTAATTTTTATGTTTTTAAACGCACCCACGACACAGGAATACCTCCTGATGTGGGGGATTTATACAAAAAAAGATACTTAGTATGTAAATTTTAAGTAATGATTACCTTAGAGGAATTCGAAGGTGACTCCATTGGTATATACAAGCTATAACATAATAAACGCAAGACCTGAAAGTAGTTTGTTCTAAATCAATAACTGAATTGATTCCAACTATTTTTAATGTACCTTACATTTTTTTAAATTTGCAAAAAATGCTTTTACTCCTTCAGTGCGATATAAAAAAAAATTATTCTTAATTCATAGCAATAAGGAGATTACAAATGCATTCCTAACCCGTATTTCTCAAAATGCACACATACACGTACAAGTTTCATTGTTAAGTGCTTAAAAAAGGGGTAAAAACCTTTAAATTTGGAAATTTGGTTTTCGTTTAGAATTTATGAAGCAATTCTCTAATCGGGATGTCTGAGGTCTTGCGTTTATTATGTTACACCTTGTATGTCTGTAAAACCATAGTTAAATTTTACTGAAAAGATAATTCTTGTTTTGTGCTAGCATTTAACCCAATGGCGCCTACTAGACCTTGACCACTAATGACGATGTCAGGAGAATTGTTACTCTCCGACATACCTGTGCCTTTTTAAAGATACAATTTCAATAGTTTGAATAGCGACTGGGCACTGTGGCTTGGCAGATCGTGTTCGGCCGCAGTCCCCGCACTGAGCCGCAGTCAACCGCACTGGACCGCACGACACCGCGTTTGACTCACTCCCGGTTTTCTGCTTTGTAAATACTACATATCTTTTTTATCTTTTTTGATCTGTATCAAAAGGCTAGTTTTTTAAAAACGCGATTGTTAACGAAATCCCGAGCGTCCCACATTCCATCCAAATTAAACATAAAATAAACAAAATATTTATGCTAGTAGCGCTGTGCGTTTGGGTGTTCTTAGCGTTCACCATAAGCAACTTTCGGCTCGTATTTTCATATTAGAGTGTCTCCGTACCTTCTAAGGTACATTAAGGCCATTGGTGTCGATTACCTCTTAATGTGGTAGTCGTTAAGCCAAATTGAAAGCATATAGGCGGCTTGATAAGTTCCAACAGCAGGTGGCCACTAACCTGTCTCCATCGCACCACACTGGCTCCTCATGGTTGAATATAACGTATTTTCTCTAACTTTGACGGAAGATTTAGTGCAGTGGTTGAGAGCTGAAGCCGCTCCGCCCACTGAGTCTAATATTTGCGGGTTCGATTCCCACACAGGACCAATCTTTATGTGATCCACAATTATTTGTTCCGGTCTGGGTATTTGTGTTTGTGAATTTTCATGTTTGTAAACGTACCCATGATACAGGAATAAATCATAGCGTGGGGCTACGTTTTCAAAAAAAAGCCTCGATTTGTGGGAAAGACACCACTAAGGATTATATTCATATTTTTGTTCTCTATTTGTCTTCCCTTCTTTCCAAAACGTAGTCCTACACTGAGAATTTAATTCCAGCTCGTGTGTTTATCGAAAAATTCCCAGTACCATTGTAGAGTCTGGAATTATGCTATGTAGGTATAATAACTGAGCCTCTTCCTCCCCCGATGGCGGTCTAGGATTGAACCCATGATCTCGCGATCGCTACGCTAATTATTCACCACTAGACCAACGAGGTAGACAAAAAGGTATAATAATAATAGGCAAACCTCCAATATCATTATAAAAAAAACTCTGTCACGCCTATATTCCCCAAGCGGGGGTGGCAGAGGTGTACTGAGTACACCCACGTTTCGCTGACGATGTTAGGTCCCATGTAATAGGAGGCGAGCCTACTGCCATATACCGGGCACAATTCCAGACTCCGCATTCGTACTGGAAAGTTTTCGTTAAAAAAACTACACTTGTCCGACCTAGGATTTGAACCCAGGACCTCGTGATCACAAAGCGATGCGATTTGCCACTACGCCAACGAGACAGTCTATAACATTAGAAATCAGCCTATAATCCAATCATGGGAATCCGATAATCATAGCCGGCGCTGACTACTAACCTAACTCCCCTCCTATCAGCCGCTACCTCCAGCAGCATGTTCTCACCGACCCCCCGATGCCCTTACATCCCTTCTTTCGGATACAGATACTGCACACAGGATCAGACGTCCAAGAATCCCTTGTCGGCGAGGTCCAAGAATCCCTTGCCCGCCGGCAGGTGCAGAGCACCACGGCGAGACACCTAGTATACGCCCTCCTCCATACCGACTGCCCAAGCCGAGGCCGTTTATCCTTGAGGCGCCGTTGGGCTAGTTGCCCCCTTGCTCTTCTCGCTCGAGCTCGGTAAAGCTGTAAAGGCCCCGCGGCCAACATCGTAGATCATTCACACACACACACACACACACACACACATAAACACACACACACACACACACACACATGGTAAAGACAGGTTTGTGGCCACCTGCTAGTGGAACAAATCAAGCTGCCTATAAGGCTTCCAACTTGCCTTAACTGCTATTACCTGCAGTTGTAACCTGAACCAACAGCTCAACGTGCCTTCCGAAACACGGAGCCGTTCGACTTTGAAAATACCACAAACGGTCACCCATTTTATCTTTTTCATCTTTTCAACCTTAGTGTTAGCGAAGAACACCACCGTCGCACAATGCAACGTGCCTCCCCTATAACATAGGCAACTTTAGCGATTAATGGGTGTGCAAAATACACTTTTTTTTACCTGTGGAAAATCCTGCATAGGACTTCCGCGAGCCTCAGGGGACACCCGCGGGGCATGTCAGATTCCTAGCGACTAAATACCCCAGGGTGCCGACATCAGCACTTTGGAGGCGCTCCGGGATCTCCGTATGGAACGATGCCCCTCTTGTGCCATGCTCTGAAGAGCCCGCCTTCGGGGGGAGACTTAATGACACGCTCCCCCCGCACCAACGCTGTGCTCACGGCGACGTGGGCCACACCACGCCGCCATCCTCCTCGGGGTTGCTCGTGAAGGACGCTCAAGGCCCCTTGCATCCGCGACCCCGAAGGCCCCCCTGCTGATGTTGGTGCAGGGGCGGTCCCCCGCCAAATATTACGGCGGAAGACGCGAGTTAGCCCGTATTCTTAAGCGGCTTCTTAAGCTGGGGGGCCTGGGCGGGCTGTGCCTCCGCCGCGGCGCCGCCGCCTTCGTCGAGTAGGATCGGCCTCCTTCTTCTGGGACATCAGTCTCGCAGAAGGAGGATACGGCCCCCACGCCGATTCCCCTGCCAGCATAGCCGCTACTACTGCCGGCAGGGAGAGGTCCGGTCCGATCCGGTCGACCAGAATCCGCCGCTCGGAAGCCCACGCCGGGCACTCTTCGAGCGTGTTCTGGGCGGAATCCTCGTCCCCACCGCAGTGGTGACAGGTCGTCGTCGCCTCGCGTCCGATCTTCCTCATTACGCAGTACACACCCTGAGGATAGAACGTATTCAGAAAAGGTTTCTCTGGCACTTAGCCTTTTCTTCGGGTATTGCGAATGCGATACGTCACTTCAATTTACCCTCATTGGAGAAAAGTAGATGTGTAGCTGATTGCCTCTTTTTATTTAAAATATTACGTCAGAAAATAGATTGCCCTCAGTTACTATATAAAATTTCATTCCGGGTACCATCTAGAATGCCTCGCGCTGCCATAACTCCTCTACATCCTCCGTTCCGAAGGACCGTCTTGGGCACAAACTCTCCTATACCTCGTATGTGTAAGCTTCTGAACAGTTGCAGCGATATCATAGATGTGCATACCCACTCTTACGTCCATTTCAAGCGGTTGGTGTCTAATGTAATTTAAACATCGCTGTGACGATGGCAGTACTGTTACTTGATTACATTAATTGACTCAGTCTTTTTATTTTACATTTTTTATCCGTGCCTTCAATTTTTGTTATTTTTAATTATGTAACGCAATTGCACGCGGTGCTTACTTTTAAGTGATTGTTACATTTAGCAAATAATTACGCTGGTTCTATTATACTTGAACTGATGTAAACAGTCGTTAGTAAGCCAATAAAAAAAAAAAAAAATCACCGTAGCTACTGTGACCGGTGATTATCTGAGTAAGTATATAGGTGACTCGCCCTCATCTCCGCTGGTGCCAGGTTTCGAAGGACGGCAGGATAGCTTGGACGACGCGCTTGCGCGCGATTTGCTATTGACTGAGCTTCGCGCGCCACTCCTCCGGAGGGCGCCGTCGTTCCGGCCGCCGCACTTTTTCGAGCGCAGGCACGCCCTCGCCACTTTGGCGGACGCCACGAGTCTGGTCGTAGACCCTCGCCGCCATGTCCGCCAGGATGTCGAGCAGCGGAAAGCGCTCCCGGAGTGTTGCCGCCTCAAAGGATATGGTACGGTATCCTCTTGCGATGCGGATAGCCATCTTCCGCTGCAGGCTCTGGATCTTCATCCTGCTCCATCCTTCATTTTGGGTCGCACAAAGATTTTTCCGTGCAGGAATCGAACTCGCAACTATTACACACAGTGGATGGAGCGGCTTAAGCTCTTAAGCACTGTGGTATATCATTAATCGTTCGTTAATAATATTGGGAATCTCGATAGATAAACTACTTTTGTCCGGACCCAGAATTTAAAACTAGGACGACAGACCCTCGGCTTGTTATTTACTCGAAAGGATATTCAATAACGTACTCGAGATTAAGTCCTTACAATCTAATAACACAAGTTTAATACGACCGGATGATTTCTGAATAGGATTTAATTTGATCCCGAATCTCTGCCGACCCCAGAACGGCGAGGCGTTATATTAGGTTTACAACAAGTCAAATTCCTAACCGACGGCTGGAGATGTAGGCGCCTCTCTTTGCTCTGACTTTAGTGATGAGAGAATGATGAAGCATCGATATCGACAATCTATCTATCTATCTATAACCTCACGCCAGATCCCTTGCGGGGTAGGCAGAGAGTACAGAGTTCCAACAGGTACGACAAAAATAATATATATATATATCAATAAATTATAATTAAACTCTCATAAGTTGTATGTCTGAATACACTTGATTCCTATCACGTGAGTTGTTTAGAAGAGAGTAATGAGCACCGTTACGTCCATATCCCCTTACTGAAGGTGCAGAAGTACACAGTACACCATATGACCATGGGTCCACATTTCGTACTCAACTCAAGTGGCTGCCCATTTGATTACGCCGAAATACTCATATTCTTTCCCTTCTTTATAATATATTGTTTAACTCTTCCTCTCCGTCTTATATCAAAGAATGGTTCGAGTATTCTTTAAACTCTGGTACTCAATGTCTAAGGTCCTCCGAAAATTTAAGTCTTAAGATGCCCTTGCATAGTAGCAGTTTCTATGATAGGTCTTTTGTTGTCCAGGCAGTCAGACTTTAGAATGCTTTGCCTTTCATTTTACGGCGGCATTATACGACGCGCGTCGACTTTAGAACGCTTTAAGGACAATTTACGGAATTTTACTTACCAGACCTCTTTTACCTTATGGAAAAAGGCTCGCCCTCTCTTACATGGGACCTAACATCGTCGGCGAAACGTGGGTGTACTCAGTATACCTCTGCCATCCCCACTTGGGGAATATAGGCGTGACGGTGTTTATAAAGATTATATTTTCTGCATTTATTAACTTAGCGTATTTTTGTTGTTATTGTATTTAAGTAATGTTAATAATTCTCTTTACTATCATTCCTATTTAGTGCACCTCCGTACATTCCTATCACTTGGAAATTCTCCATCCTAAGGTTGCCTGGAAGAGATCGCTCATTAGCGATAAGGCCGCCCTTTATGTTACTTGTGATGTTGTTTATGCCCAATCACTATTCATTAAATTATTGGTGCACAATGAAGAGTTTATCAATCTACCTATCTACACTGTGTACTGTTGTGTTTTGCCAGGAATATTACGTCTCAAGTTCTAACAAAAGTCGCCTTTCATAGACTCGCGCCTAATGCCATTATACCGAGCACGATTCTAGATTGTGAAATACTACTGAGAATATTCGATAGGAAAACTCAAATTAAACTTTTTTCGACCTAAGATTCGAAAGCAAGACCTTATGGAGATCATTAACACGCTGATACGGCGTGGGATAGGCAGAAAGCAGTGTTCCCAAAAGTTCTTTCCTTACAAATTCTCTAGCTTACTCCACGCTCATATATCTACTTATACACGCTCGCCGGTTACGTAACATCATAAAGGCTTTCAATCTATCTATATCATCATGCCAGATCACGCCAGATACCTTCCAGAGTAGGCCTAAAACACAAAATTGCAACAATTTTTTTCGTTACAAGACTTTCTCGCTTCCTCCACTCTCATATTTTGTCTTACACGTTTGCCGGCTACGATAACTCGTTAATTACGAAGACTTTGCTTTTATCGATAAACACGATTGCCGATAAATGTCCCGAGTGTCCCATCTCTAAAGCGTTTGCTCGGCAAACCGCATTTTGTGGAAGTCAGGCCGCGGCGATCCCGAAATTAGATTTGCTCTCTGAGCCGTAACACTGATTAAAACCGTTTTAGGAGTTCGCAGACTCGCGGAGCCTGTCTGACTTCTTGTCCATTTCCACTTTTATACATTTGTGACTGATAAATGGGACTAGAGAAACCTACTTACGTACAACACCGTCACACCTATATTCCCCAAGAACCAGAGGTGTACCTCTACCATTAGGACACAGAGTCCACTGTGTACACCCTCCATTCGCCGACGATGTGCGGATTTTTTCATCACCACAACGCCTTGTGGTCATATAGCATAGCCAAGACACGAATTTCGCTATGTGGTCTTTCTGCGATTGCCACGCGTCGTAAGCGTTTTTATAAGAGCCATAACGAGAATTTCGCGATGTGGATGATTTACAGTGACCACAACGCGTTTTGAGCTGTTTTTCACGTTTTCAGCCTTTGAGCGTAACATATACATTTGTGTCTGATAACTGGAGCAGTAGAAATGGCAAGATCAGATAGTGTAGAGCTTAGCACGACAAGATTGACGATAACGTGACGCTAGCGAATAATCGTGCTGTCATTATCTATCTATATCGATAGAGACTGCCTGTTGTTCTGGTGACGAATAATTCCGATCATGAGATTCTGGGTTCAAATTCTATGTTGCACAAATGTAGTTTTTCTATTGAAAAATTCCCAATATTAATCCGGAGTCTGGAATTCTACCCGGTATACACTAATACTCAGTAATAGCGAAGGTCCCTTCCAATATGGTTGAGGGAGTGAGTGATGGCTGTTCCAGTAGTCGAACCCGTGAATGGGTGCTGCTTGTGGGCCACCTGGTATCCTTTAGAAACTCTTTAGAAATAGTACCATTGGTCTCATATCTCGATCATAAGGTATCACACAGGAGCTAGATCATAAACGTCTAAATTGTAACCGAATCAAAATACCCACACAATATTATTGAACAAAAAAATAGAAAGGAAAAAAGAGAAAGGGAATTAAATAAAAAAGACAAGCCCGCTGAGATTTTCGCCGGATCTTCTCAGTCTGGTGGTAGCTTAGTAGTTAGATTAGATAAGAAATAAACCTTAATTGACAATTTTTATGAGTTTGGATATCTTGGAAAATACACCGCTGGCTTAGAGAGAAGAGTGAGTATAGGGAACAGAGTGAATGTTGCGATGGGAAAGCTACCGGGGAGTCGGCACTTAAGCCAAAAGGCACAACTGGCCAAATATAACGGAATGCTTGTCCCAACACTGTCATATGGCAGCGAGAGCTGGGTATGTAAGAAGGATAATGAATGTAGGATAAATGCGGAATGCGAGCCCTGCCGAAGATGTGCGGAGTGAAGCTGACCGACCGTATGCGCAACAGCGTAGTAAGAAAGTATGAAATATAGTATCCGTGTAAAGATGAGAAAGGGTATGCTCCGTTGGTTCGGACATATAGAAAGAATGTCAGAAGAAAAAATGACAAAACAGATATACAATGCGAAAGTGGAAGGTACCGGGAATGACCTAGACTATGTTACCGTGACCAAATAGAGCGTGTCTTATCTGAAGGACAAGTCCCCGTAACCGCCGTAGGAAGCCAGAGAGGTATGCAAGGAAAGAACCTGTTGGAACTCTGTACTCTCTGCCTAACCCGCAAGGAATCTGGTGTAGTATTAATAATATTATTAAGAAACTGTCCCACTGCTGGGCACGGGCCTCCTCTCCAACTGAGAGGGTTTAGGACATAGTCCACCACGCTGGCCCAGTGCGGGTTGGCGAACTTCACACACCTTCGAGAAACTCTTAGGCATGCAGGTTTCCTCACGATGTTTTCCTTCACCGTTAAAGCAAGTGATAATTAATTTTAAATACGCACATGCTTTCGAAAAGACAGAGGTGCGTGCCTGGGTTTGAACCCGAGACCTCTGACTTTGCAGTCCAACGGTCTAACCACTAGGCTATCACTGCTTGGTGTAGTATTATAGATAGACAATTTTTAAGTATGTCACTTATACAAATTATTTTTAGCAAGGTTTATACAAAATAAATTATTTGAGTTTAAAATAGATACATTATTAATTTAAACCGCTCCGTGACATTTCTGAGATCTTGGCACGCAAGATAAACTTCTAAAACGCTATACATCCATCATGGGTCGCATTAGCGGTGGAACTGTCCTATTAGGGTGCCTTCAGTATAATGCTGGTCATTTGTCACACCCCGTAATTCTATTGTCTTGCCGAAATGATGTGGAAAGAATTAAGCTAAGCCGTGCTGATTTATTAAGGCGAGTGCGGTGCCAAAAAATCGGTGATTTTTGAGGTGTCTGCTATTGGAGTTTGTGTGGTTAGGACTGGCATGGTTTTAAGGTCAATAGCTTTTGAGTAATTAAATATCAATTATTTAAGTCAAGTGTCTCTGTGACTGGCAAGCGATTATGAGAGTGGAGGATGTCAAAAGATAGAATGACAAAACAGATATACAATGCAAAATGGAAGGATATAGGTACCGGGGAAGACCTTGACTATCTTACCATGGCCAAATAGGCCGAGTCTTATCTGAAGGAGAAGTCAAAAGTTCCTGTAACCGCCGAGCGTGTATGAGACGAACTATGAGAGTGGAGGAAGCCAGAGAGGTCTGCAAAGAAAGAACCTGTTGAAACTCTGTACTCTCTGCCTACCCCGCAAGGGATCTGGAGTGGTGATATAGAAATAGTAATAACAAATGTCTTTTACGCCTGATATTTTTGACAGGGTGCTTGGGAGTACTAAACACTCCCTGTGTTTAATACTCCCAATAATAATAATATCAGCCTATGCTGCCCACTGTTGGGCAAAGGCCTTCTCTCACAAATCAAGGTGATAGAGAATAGGTCATACTCCACCACGTGGACCCAGTGCTGATTGGTGGAGGCAGGTTTGTGGCCACCTGCTGTTGGAACTTATCAAGCCGCCTTTAAGGCTTCCAACTCGGCTTAACGACTACCACATTAAATGTTAACCGGGACCAACGGCATAACGTGCCTTCCGAAGCACGGAGAGGCTCGAATATGAAAATGCCATAAACGGTCACCCATCTCAGGCCGACCGAGTCGAACGCTCCTTAACCTTGGTGATCGGTAAGAACACCGTGGTCGCACAGCGCTACGAGCGCTACTCCCAATACTTATTAACATATTTGAATCCGAATGTGACACCTTCGGACGCACTATCAAATAAAGCAATATATCTAACACAAATTATACACAATAAAAGAGATAATGCACAAAAACAAAAGAATCATCATCATCAGACCAGCTCCATGGTACAACATTATTGCATGGTCTACGAAGTCACATTAACATGCCAAATTTCAGTTCAATCAGTTGACAGTAAAACTTGAAAAATGGATCACAACATTTGAACAGGAAAGACAAAGTAAAATAAGTTATTTGAACCAAAAAGACTGACAGACATATGAACGATCTCTCCGATCCCCCCGATGCTTTGTCATCCATTCTTTCCGCTCAGAATACGGGCGACGACGACGTAGTCGTAGATCCCCGGCTATAGATAGCCGGCGGTTGACCGGTGCACTTAGCAGTGCACCCCGTCCCCCCACAGCGACTGTCCCAACCGCGGGCGCCTCTTCAAGGCGCCCTCGAGTATGTCGCCCCTTGCCCTTCTGGCTCGAGCGTAGTGGTTGCACGCTCGCCCTTAAGTCCTGTGAAGCTGTAAAGGCCTCGCGGCCAACAGCGTACATCACTCACACACACACACACACACATATGAACGAAGCAAGTTGAAAACAGCTGAATAAAGCAGGTTTTAAAAATGTAAAAGGTACGAGCCGAGATTTCATCCCTGGGACCTTATTTTTACAAGCAAGCATTTTAACCACTAAGCTCTCATAGTGAGGTAGGTGCATTGTGCTATCTTCTAGTAGTTAGAACATAGGACCCTTCGCTTACTTTATCAGGTAGTTGTAGGTTCGATCCCCGCTCGGGACTAAACTTTGTGACTCAAAAATGTTTATTTCCGTCTAGGTTATTTCATATTTGTAAAGGACACTTAGGACACAGGAATAATACGTAGTACTCGTATTATTAAAGAAAAATAAACAAAACAACGATTTGTTCAAGTGGCTAAGAGTTGGGATAAAGAGAGCAGCTGCTCTGCCCACTGGTTCTCACCGATCCCCCCGATGATTTGTCATCCCTTCTTTCCGCTCCAAATACGGGCGACGAGGACGACGAAGTCGTAGAGATAAGTCCCCTAGCCGGCGGTTGACCGGTGCACTTAGTAGTGCACCCCCTCACCCCGCAGCGACTGTCACAATCGAAGCCGCATCTTCAAGGCGCCCTCGAATATGTCGCCTCTTGCCCTTCTGGCTCAAGCTTAGTGGTTGTACCCTCGCACTTAAGTCCGGTGAAGCTATAAAGGCCTCGCGGCCAACAGCGTACATCACTCACACACACAAACACACACACATACACATCTGCCCACTTGATCGAATAGTCGCGGGTTCGATTCCCGCACGGCGTGAATCTTTGTGTGACACAAATGTTTATTTCCGTACTATGACTACGTTTTATGATAAAAATAAACATTTACTTTATCTATTTATATCATCACGCCAGATCCCTTTCGAGGGTAAGCAGAGAGTACAGAGAACAAAAACAAAAATGTTACACTGTCACGCCTATATTCTTTTAGCGGGAGTGGCAGAGGTGTACTGCGTACACTCACTTTTTCCTGATTATGTAAGGTCCTGTTTAATAGGGGGCGAGCCTTTAGCCATATTCCTGGCACAATTCCGGACTGATACTGATCCAGACTGTATAAAAATGTTGCCTAATGAAATAGTAGTCAGGACCTCACAATAAACTGAACTATCAGACCAATATGCCATTTAAACTAAGGACGTTAATTAAAATACTAATTCAAGGAATTTGGTTAATTACTTGTACGAGTAATCCGAATACAAGTTCCGAATTCTGGGTGTACCCAAATTACCCGGTGCACACTTGCGACGTTTTATTGCGACTTGCGATTTGTAGCATTTTAAAGCTTGATTTAAGTTGAGTTGTAGTAATGTCGGAAACTTAGAATCAAAAAGTAAACTGCGATAAAATTCGAAAAAAAGGTTTTATTTCATAAATTGTGATGTTGATTTTTTATCGCATGTGATATAATATGTCATTCGGCAGAGACAAATCGCACCCGTTAAAAAAAACCCCAAAGATTAAACAGTTTTAAAGCATCCTATACTTATTTCACTGTAAAAAATAGAGGGATTATAATCTTTCGTCTAAATTAAATTAAGTTTCATTCTAAAACTTTGTCATATTGTTAGATTGACACAGCGACTGCTTGTTTTATTTTAAAGAAATGGTGCATACGCACGGGACAAATATTAATTATATCCACTAATATTTGTTTAGATCTCTGTATTTGCGTCTTAAAAATGAGTCCTATTATGGGGGAAGACTTTATTTGCAATAAATTAATAAACACTTTTACGCCTATATTCCCCAAGCAGGTCAGAGGTAAACTGTGTACACCCACGATTCGCCGACGATGTTAGGTGCCATGTAATTAGGGGCGAGCCTATTGCCATATCAATTCCAGACTTCGGACTCATACTAGGAAGTTATTTATTTATTTATTTTTTATTTATTTATTGGGTTTATCAACAGGTGCTACAATCTTACATGCTTAACGTTTAAAATTTTAGTTCTAGGTACTTATATCTAATTGCACACCATATAACAGATAAACACTGCATTCAATTAATAGTGTAGATTAAGTTTACATTAAGACATACATAAATTAAGTTTCAAACAGAAAACAGAAAAAGTGTATACATACATATAGCTATAAAGTTGATAAAGACTTACGAAATGTATAAGGACTGTCGAAATGGATATCCAATATATAACTATACTTATTATATAGGTTACACATTCGTGGGATAGGTGAAGATCGGCCCATGACCGTTCGGTATCGCGGCATCGAAAATACATTTTTTATTATTGTACGGGGGTAATGATATGGAACAGCATATCCAAATCGCTCAAGTAACTGTGGACAATCGATACAGTTTCTCATTATTTTAAATAAGAACATTAAGTCCAGTGTGTCTCTCCGTCGATCAAGACTGGTCATTCCAAATTTGTTAAGCCTATCTCTGTAGGATGATACTTTTTTCGCTTCACCTGTAGCAAATGCCAAATGGTTCATAAAACGCCTTTGTATTCTTTCGATCCTTAGTGTGTGCGTTGCGAAGTGAGGCCTCCAAATCACTGATCCATATTCCAGTGTGCTACGAACTAGTGAGTAGTATAGGATAATTTTAGTTTTAATTAACTTAAACGGCTTGACATTGCGAAGTACGAAACCCAAAGTCTTAGATGCCTTACTGACAATGTGGTCGACGTGTGGGATAAAAGTGAGCTTTTTGTCCAATAAAATACCCAAGTCCCTTATTGTTTCAACCTCATCTAAGGTAGTATTATTAATAGAGTAGTGATATGTGACTGCACCGTTAAGCTTGCGACTAAAATTCATATAAAAGCATTTCCTAATATTCAAAAGCATGCCATTTGTATTACACCAATTGACGAGGTTGTTCACATCATTCTGCAGAGCGATACAATCAGCGAATGTGTCTACTACCCTCATAATTTTCAGGTCATCCGCGTACAAATAAGGCGTGGAGCTCTTTAAACAATATGGGAGATCATTTATAAAAATATTAAAGAGCACTGGACCTAAATGGGAGCCTTGAGGAACTCCTGAACTAACGGTATATTTCAGTGACTCGAAACCGTTAACCACTACAAAAAATGATCGACCTTCAATATATGTTTTCAACCATCGCAACAGAGAGCCCGTAAATCCATAGCTAGCCAATTTATACATTAATATGCGGTGATCAACCTTATCGAACGCTTTACTAAAATCGGTATAAATAACATGTACTTGTTTACCGTTATCCATAGCTCCTATCACGTTATCAACAAAAGCGGTCAAGTTAGTACTGGTTGATCTAGATTTTACAAAGCCATGCTGGTGATTGGAGATATATTGCTTAAAGTAGTTCTGAATAGTAGAGCAGACTATTGATTCCAATATTTTACCAAACGCACTAAGAATTGATATAGGCCTATAATTTTCAACCTGTGAATTGTTGTCATTTTTAAATATCGGTACTACCATCGCGGTTTTCCATGCATCGGGAAAGGTGCCCGAGCGTAGAGAAGTATTGTAAATGGTCAATAGAGGTTCCAATATCCATTCACCACATTTTCTGATAAAAACGTTTGGAATACCATCTGGACCTGCACCTTTATGAACATCCAGTTTCTCGAGCTTATCCCAAAGTTCTTCGCGTGTTATTTGGATTTGTGAAAACAAGTCAGAGCATACTTTAGGTATCTGAAAGTTGCTGCTGGTTAACTGACCTTGTGAGTAAACAGACCCGAAGTAAGATCCAAACATATTGCACATTTCTTTACCATCATTTGCACTCTTACTCTTATACGTCAATGTGGATGGATAGCTCCCGGAATTTGCCCTTTTGGATTTCACGTAAGACCAGAAGTGTTTTGGATCCTTTACCAAATGTTCTTCAACTTTCTTAATATATATATTATAACATTCATTTATAAGTTTTTCACAGCGTTTCTTTAATAAATTTAGTTCTAGCATATCTAACGGGTTTTTGTACTTTTTATACCGGTGTCTAATTTTTTCTTTTTCTTTAAGTCGTTTAATAAGGCTGCGTGAATACCAAGGAGGAAACTTATTACTTCTGATCGGAAGAAAAGGGATTTTGCTTTTGATGATATCGCCAATAATAGTCTGAAATTTACTCACCATTTCGTTGACATCCTTACAGCCATGGAGAACTAAAGACCAGGATACACTAGCTAGAGAAACTCTGATTGCTTCGTAATCTGCATTGTGGAAGTTATATTTTTTGCCACTTGGGTTCCTTGAAAGATTTTGGTTATGCACTGATTGGCTTATTTTGATAACAATTGGAGGATGCAAGGGGTCAACCTTACTCAAAACTTGAGGCGCGCTATCTGATTCACAATTTGCTATATCCGTTAAAACTAAATCCAATACTTTGTTACCAACATTGACTAAACGATTTAATTGTCTGAGGTTATTTAAGTGATTAAAATCGATTAAATTTTGAGCCATACCGGAAAGAGTATAACCAGAATTACCCACTAGATCCCAGTTAATATGACCAATATTGAAGTCACCTATTATGAGCTTTGGTAGATTACACTGTTCCATAACAAGGTTACAATTGTCTAAATAATACTCCAAAGATACACTGGTCACAGGAGGAGGCAGATAGATCGTACTCAGAGCATATCTTTGAATAGAGTTATCATGGGTTGCATCAAAAACTACCCATAAATCCTCACAGCTTTGACTTTCCCAAGATTTGACGCGTTTAGAATTATAAGATTTACGAATAGCAATTAATACCCCCCCTCCGTCCTTTTTGTGCGAGTTCTTGTTGTATTCTCGGTCCCTCCTGTGAACATCGTATCTGTGATCGAATAACTCTGAGCTGTATACACCGTCATTCAACCATGTTTCAGTCAAAACCACAATATCAAAATCACTACTACATAGACTTCTATAAAAATCTAGAGTTTTAGTGCGTAGACCTCTAACATTTTGGTAGTATATTTTAACGGAAAAGAATTTTAAAAAATACAATAAATTAAAAAAACATACAAAAACCAAGGGTAGATTATTTGATTTTTCCTAGGGAAACTGTGTCTTTAATGTGAATATAGTCAGTATCGTCGCCCTTCCGCACGAAAATTTTACCATCTCTAATCCATACGTATCTGTAATTGTTTTCTTTCGCCTTTGATCTTGCTGCGGCGTGTAACCTTTTATTCGCCGGTGACAGATGTTCTGTCACATAAATGGGTCTTTTTTCACCCGCGAATCCGAGGTCTGTTGTGTTAAGCTTGTCTTCTGTTACCTTTTTAGTCTTATTGTACGTTTTTGTGGCTGCAAGGAACTGATCGCGTAGTTTTGGCGTACTTAACTGCACAACAATGGTACGAGGTCGAGAGCCTTTAGGGTCAAGTTTTGCAACGCGAGTGCATTTCAAGATATTATCGGATGTGATATTACATTGGACGACCTTACACACAGAAGAGACAATAGTAAACAGATTTACAGTTTTTTTTTCAGGAACACATTGGAGTTCAATATTACAGGCGCGGGTATGTTGTTTTAATTGGTTAATTCTATCATTAAGATTATCAATCGTAACACGCATAGAGGTATTTTCATTCTTTAACTCATTTATAGTTTTAAGTGCAGATATATGCTGATCTTTGAAGGCCTCATATTGTTGGTTCATAAAATCCATAGACTCTTTTATCTCGGAAATTTCGGTTTTCAGACATCTCATCTCAGCGTTAATGGAACCTCTAATAGTATCATGTATCTGGGATATTAATGTTTTCATTTCAGACTTGAAAACTTCCCTGACGATATCTTCAACATCATCTCGTGTTACATTGGTATTACCTTCTTCGGGCGGCGACGATATAGCTTGCCGCTTTGTTGACCGTTTTGTAACGTTCTGTTCCCCTAAAGAACCGCACATAATGCCACGTGAGGTGCGAATAGGCGTCTTTTCCTCTGTAGTCTTTCGGCCTGCACATTTAAGACACAACCACTCCTTTCCAGCGAGACAACTTGATTCCAGATTTAGGCATTCATAATGAAAAGCTAGGTTGCATTTCGTACATAAAACGTAATTATCGTCTTCTCCACTGGTCACACAGCAACCCCATTTCTGTATAGTTGCCATTTTTATTGTTTAGTGATAGAGCTTCTTGAATTTAATGAGCAATTGATTATTAAAACGTGGTGCTAATAAAAAAGCGCAGGCGTTCATACAACGTCCGGAAATGGTTCAATATGTTAATTAATAATTCTGTTCAAATATATACAAAAAAATGTCCAAAAAATGTATACAAAAAATGTCCAAAGTGCAAAAATATTCAAAAGTTCTAAAATGTGGGAATTGGACCTTTATGTTCTAGGATTAGAACCTTCTAATTTATGAGTAGGTAACTAAACTTTAAAAGTTCGAAAGTTCACTACTACCGCCACTGCACAAATGATCACTGGGTTTTTATTGGTAATAACACTCACAGTTTTCGGTTTATTTCCAATATTTTAAGTGTTTACTATAGCACTTAATCACTATAACGTTCAGTGTAAGTTTTAACACAAACTATTAGATATTTTATTAGTTTAGGAATTTAAAAGCACGGAGGATAGCAAACACGTCTACACAGTCCAAGTTGTTAAATAAGTTATCGTTAGAAAAACTTCATTTGTCCGACCAAGGATTTGAATCCAGGACTTCATGATCACCAAGCGATGCGCTTTGCCACTAGACCAACGAGGCCGTAATTTTTTTAATCTTTATTATAAAGAAATGATATAAAATTGTAGATATTACTTTGAACTAGGACGCTTGTAACTGCACCTTTATTAGCGATCACTAAAGCTACGCAGCTGGGTTTAGTCAGTCTGGGAAGATTAACTGAATATACGTATATGAAAATATAATTTTTGCGAGTCTCCATTCTTTGGGCTACACGTGACGCCGTTGGTCCCAACAGACACTTAATGTGGAGGTTTTTAAGCCAAAGTGGCCACAAACTTGTCTTGACTAATCGACACTGGGTCCGCGGTTAGAATATGACCTAATCTCTCTCGCCTCAATCTGTGAGAGGCCTTTGTCTGAATTATTATTTAAACTAAGTTCAAAAGTCGCAAGTCTACCCAGTGTTTACGGGTCGAAAGGTCCTCCGATGCTTTAGTTCAGATAATTGGCACAGTCAATTCACTAATGAGCGATTCCGTTTGTTTGTCAATTAGTAAGTTAATCCAGTAACAGTTAACTCTTGTAATTAATTAAGTTCAGTTAAGAGCTTATGACGTCAACAAACTAAGAACGGGGAAGTCAAGAGTCTATGTAACCGGCCAGCGTGTATGAGACGAACTATTAGAGAGGAGAAAGCCAGACAGATCTGTGAGAAGGGCCTCGGCTTGGGATATGGCGGACCTCTGCCTACCCCGCGAGGGAGCTGGCGTGATGATATAGATAGATAGATAGTATATTAAGAATACTGTGGCGATTTCGAGATTTTTGGTTCTTGTTTGTTTCTTTTATATAGAAAAAATTTAGAAGCAGTCCAGGGTCCATAGTTGTATCCGGTATGGCCATACCTTAATAAAATTAGGTTTCACCTTTACTATATTGCGTGCTAACATCGTCGGCGAAATGTGTGTGTGACTGTGTATGGTTTTATTTCTTTTATATAATATTAGCCTAAACTGTCCCAGTGCTGTCTGTCTAGTCTGCAAAGGTCTTCTCTCACAAATCGAGGTGAGAGAGATTAGGTCATACACCACCACGCGGACCCAGTGCGGTGTAGCGGAGGCAGGTTAGTGGACACCTGCTGTTGGAACTTATCAAGCCGCCTATAAAGCTTCCAGCTTAGCTTAACCACTACAACATAACGTGATAACCGGAACCAAGGTCTTAACTTACCTTCTGAATCACGGAGACTCTCGATTGTTAAAATGCCACAAAAGGTCACCCATCTCAGAGCAGCCGAGACTAACGCTGTTTAACCTTGATGATCGTTAAGAACACTGTCCCACTACTGGCTATAGACCGAGCCAAACGCTGGTTAAAATTTGTCGTGGTAACAAATATTGTTTGTGTGTGTGTATGAATCTTGCTCTGGGTGTTTCTGTATGTTTGTAATGGTACCAATGAGACATGAATGCTAAATTTAAAAAAATATTACCAGAGAAAGGTTATGTATAATAGCCACTAGATGGCGCTATTTCAATATACCATTAATTTACGAGAAAAAGCCAAAATTACAAATTAATTCACAAATTACAGACAGGCAGACAAAAAAGTGATCCTATAAGAGTACCGTTTTTACCAATTGAGGTACGGATCCCTAAAAATAGAAACAAAATAATCATAGATATACATGATAAAACACGGATGTGACCTAAAATCCCGTGGCGTGGGACCCATGCATAAATATACATAAATTTGATTCGTATTACGTGCGAGGGAAGTCGGGGTGCAAAGTGCATATATTAAACTAGATGCTTCAGTTTGTCGACCTTGTTTCGGCTTCACATGCTTATTCTGAAGGAACAGTTAATGCAGAAATATTTAAATATGTGGCGTACCTACTTCATTTTGTACTTCATCATAATAATTAATTTTAATATATATTTCACTTCAATAAAATAATATTTGTTTTAATGTGCGGACCATCCAATTCTAAATTATATATAGAAAAATTCCTTATTGAAATTATTCTTTTAATCAATTCTTTATTTCGTAATATCTTCTACTCTAACACTTTCCGTTCTTTCTATGTGCTGTATCTTGACTATCTGTGCTTGTGATTTTATAACAAAATTCCCATTGACGTCACTAAACTTAGTGAAAATAAGTTCAAAGCTTGTGTAAAACGAACACTTTGTAAGCAAGCTTATTATTCAATAGAACATTATTTAAAAGATAAAAATGCTTGGATAGATGCTATTCCAGCTCCACTTGAGTCATGACAACCTATTCAACTGTTGTTAGTAACCTCTCATCCTTCTCGTAATTTAACACAATATGTACTTTTTTTGTAAATGAGGAAACCATGTAGCCATTCTCATAAATAGTATTATTCGCTTTTTTAACTTAGACTCACCTGATGACCAACCTACATTGTTCTCCCATACCCCACAACAGAATGTAGATGGAAAAGTTTGTAATTTCTTATTTTAAAAGAGTAACCGTGGAGTTTCTTGCCCTTCTTCTCCACAGGAATGACATTCCGAAGTGGCGGTAGAGTCTTTGTTACTTTTCTGACGATTCATAAATACTGTAATGGTTTACATGAATAAAAAATATTCTGATTTTGATTCTTGTGCTGTGTAACCTAATAAGCTCAAATGGCAAAAACCGTTACATAGTTTTTTTTTTTAAACGTAGCCCCACACTAGGATTAATTTCTGTGTCGTGGGTGCGTTTACAAACATGAAAATTCACATGCACAAATACCCAGACCGAGACAAATAATTGTGAGTCACACAAAGATTGGTCCCGTGCGGAAATCGAACCCACGACTATTAGACAGTGGGCGGAGCGGCTTAGGCTCTTAACCACTGCGCTAAATCACCCGTCAATCGCAAATCGCTATCCTTGCTGCCCCTGACGACCGGTGCACTAATTACACCCCCTCCCCCCGTAGCGACTGTCCAAACCGAGGCCGTTCCTCCTTGAGGCGCCCACGAGTGTGTCGTCCCTTGCCCTTCTGGCTCGAACGTAGTGGTTGCACGCTCGCCCTTAAGTCCGGTGAAGCTGTAAAGGCCTCACGGCCAACAGCGTATATCACTCAAACACACACACACACACACACCTTTGCTGTTACCCCGGACAAACTCAAACTAAAATGATTTATTTTATATAAGACCTGCCTTACGCTTACAAATAGTCAAATTACAAATTTTTAAATCTAATTTACCTACATATCTACCACCGGATCGTAACGCGGCCTTCACTGAGAAGATCCGGCGAAGAAACTCAGCGGACTTGTCTTTTTTTATTTAATTCTCTTGCTCTTTTTTCCTTTCTATTTTTTTTTATCATATTGTGTGGATACCAGGTTTAGGTTACAATTAAATAGTTTACGATCTAGCTCTAGTGTGATGCCGTACGACCGAGATATGAGACTAATGAAGTTATTTATATATTGTGTCTAAAGGATTCCAGATGGACCAGTCCCCACAAGCAACACCCGTTCACAAGTATAACTACTGGAATAGCCATCATTCCCCTCGACCATATTGTAGGGAAGGGAGTGACACGCGCCAGACAGCCACTGCAAGCAAAGACATTAAAGTGAGCATGACCAAACCAGAACCCCAAAGACGGTGGCCAGATTGGGTCTACGAAGCAGCAATACCCCAAGCTCCTCAGGCATAAATATATTCTTTTTCTTCTCGTGTCAATGGTTCCTATTTGTCCCGCTGAGTGATGGGCTAGCTGAATCGCGCTAATTGTGGCCGCGCTCAGCTCTTCCCTTATACAGGTGCTGGGGTGCAAGGGGTAATCCAGCAGGTGCGACATAATCTTTGAGGTTGCACCACAATCGCAAGCTGTTAAATTTGGATCTTTGAACCCCATTTGCACAAATTTCACCAGCATTTGCCTACCTGAGAGCGAAGCTGATTTAATGATTTCCACCCCAGCCATGGTAACTGCTTTGTTGACCACGGTAGTTGCTTCTGACATGCGATAAAGTAAGTAAGGGGCGGATGTTTTAGAAAAAATTTCCGGTTTTAAGGCAGATTCAATTTATTTTATCAGATGCTTTTCTATGGCGCAGGCTACATTTCATGGAACTTCAGATGGCGTGTCTGCTAGGGGGTAGATTAAATATATTTAATGAACCCATATTACGGACGTGGGTACGAATACAGCCAAGCTGATGTGGGAGAGGGTTGGCTACGAAGCAGGCCTGGATTCACAGAAGTGGGCAAACGTCATCACCAACTGGATGCTTAACGGTGGTCGCAAGTACCGAGGTAGACCTGAAAAAGTTGGAGCGAAGGTTTGGACACTTTTGCGGGTACTTCGTAGCCCAAAATAGATATCAATTGACAGCTAGAAGCAGGACAGGATGAAGAAGAACTGGTGGAAGCATAAAGGGGAGGACTTTGCACAGTAGTCAGTCAAACAGGATAGGAAAAAGAAAACAAAAAAAAATAATGTTTGCTGTTGGTGAAAAAAAATGTTTTAATTGCACTATGTGCAGCGCGTTCTATTTTGTTGCGCAACAAAGTACAACGCGCTGCTCATAGCGCACATACTGAGTTAATGCAAGGAATTTCGCTAAGTTACCCATGTCTACAATATATTACATTAAAACTTTTTGGAAAATTTGAGTCTACAAAACCTCATCTAGGAACCGCCGACAAAATCTAGTTAAAAATTGAAATAAACACCGTCACGCCTATATTCCTCAAGCGGTGGTGGCTGTGGTATATCGTATACACCTGCTTTTCGCCGACCATGTTAGGTCCCATGTAATAGAGGGTAAGCCTATTGCCATTTTACCGGGCCCAATGCTATACTCCGGACTGATACTAGATTTTTTTTCTTCATCTAAAAATTACATTTTTGTCCAACTAACGACACGAAGCCAGGACTTTGGGATAACTACGGGCATTATTTGCCACGAGACCAACGAGGCAGGCCAACGAAGTAATCTCGTTACCTAAAATATTTATCTATCTATCTATATTATCACGTCAGATCCCTTGCAACGAGTACAAAGTTCGAACAGGTTCTTTCGTTACAGACCTCTAGGCTCTTCCACTCTTATATTACATAGTAACATTAATATTGCTTTAATAATCCACATTCAATTATATCCTGTCATTTCTTATCACGATGGTTTATAGAATAATCCTGCTGCTAAAGGATTTATTCTAGCTTAAGTTACCGCCTGTCTTCGTAGGTGAATACCAACTTGGATCTACTTGACGCTTCTTTATATGAAATTCGTATCCTTTTACCAGATCATGGTGTCTGCCTCGGTATAGTGGTGCATAATGCGGTTTAGGATGACGTGGTCTTCAGTTCTAAGGATTCGGAACGTCAGAAAAAATGTACTGGGTATACTCTATCCCCGTTGTTACTGCATAAAATTTTCAGTAACAATCTGGCGTTTGGTATAGTGGCCGGAATAATAGCTATGAGATCGCCGTCTTTTATGCTTAGATATAATATTATTAACGAAATGTGGTGCCCAAAATACGCATCTAACATCCTTTTTATGGAATGAACAGTTCACGCGTGGTGAGCCGTGGATAAAATCCAGATACAATATCACCTCGTATAGGAATTGGTAATCCACATTCGATTATGATCTGTCTAGATGGTTGCTACAATAATTCTGTTGCTAAAAGATTTATTCTGGCTTAAGTTATCGCCATTATTCGTAGGTGAACACAGCTCTGCTTGACGCTTCTTTGTATGAAATCGTCGATGTCGATGACGTCTTTTACTAAATTAAGTTTTCTGCCTCAGGTTAATGGTACACGGTGCTGGAGAGGATGAGTTCACAATAGCAATTCGAATTCTAGGCTGGATATGAGATTATTCTGTCGAGGAATTTTCAGTAACAGTTTAAGATTGTGCATGGTAGGTATAATGACTTCTGGCCTTCTCTCACGAACCAAGGTGAGAGGGATTAGGTCATACTCCACCACGCGGGCCCAGTGCGGATTGGTGGATGCAGGTTTGTAGCCACCTTCTGTTGGAACTTATCAAGCCGCCTGCAAGGCTTCCAACTCAGCTTTTCGACTCGTATTACATTGAGGCTTATTATTGTTGGCGATCGGGTGTACAAGGTATCCCTCACCCGATGCCGTCAAACAAATCTAATTACAATATTGCTTCGTGTAGAGATTCAAATAATCTATTCAATCAGTTATGGTCGAGGAGAGTGATGACTGCTCCTAAAGTCATACTTGTAATAAATTATCGGTTATTCTTTTATATTACATTTTATTCCAATAACCAAGAATGGTATGGTAATGGGTAATGGTATGGATATGGTTGATTGTCACGGGTTGTCAAACCCATGACAATCAACCATAAACCAAACCACAGATAACGAAATACTACAACATTACTCGTGACTGGGTGCTGCTGGTGGAGACTGGTTCGCTCTCTATCCTTTGACTGATTAAACATGTACCGTAGTACTGTAGAATTTTGTCTCGTTCGGCATCACACTGGAGCTATAACCAATTATTTTGTATGCACACTTTACATATTTTATAGTATAACCCTTTCTCTTACTATCATTGTTAAACTTTTTATTATATAACTTTACCTAAAGTCCCTATTTTTAAATAAGAGGATTATGTAGTCGTTGACTGATTCCATGAATATAAGTACACTTATGTTTAATCTATACTTAAGCACATCTATTTAGCTCGTTCTGCACTGTTCTCCCATACCCCATAAATGTATACAGAAAGAATTGTAAAACTCATTTTTTAACTGAGCAACCGTGGAGTTTCTTGCCCTTCTTCTCCACTGGAATGACTTTCCGAACGGGTGGTAGAGTGTTAAGTAATCAATAATTTTCTATTTATGACTATTCATAAGTGCCTTTTGGTCTACATGAATACAAAACTTTTGATGTCGCTTCTGATTTTGCATTCGGTTATTTTCTATCACGATGGTTTATTGAATAATACAGTTGCTAAACGATTTGTTCTCACTGAAATTAACGCCAGTCTGAATATCAACTTAGCTCTACACTTCCTTGTATGTTTTCCTTTATCAGACCAAGTTAGCTGCCTCGTTTAATTTTCATTGAGTTTCCTTTGACACTAGACTTAATGGTGAGTTATAGAGACGTAAGTGTAAATAGAGTGGTGAATAGAGAATAGCTGGAGACGACAAGACCTTGGGTCGAACCGACGTCAGATTCTTTAGAGAAATTCTTTGTAACTATCTAACTTTAAATAGGTTAGTCCTTTATTATGTTGGGACTTAATATTACTATCTAAAATTGGGTGTACAACATATAGCTCAGCTAACTAAATCTAGTTACAATAAATATTGTACGAGGTAATCCTCGTAAAGGGGTTAAAATAATCTGCATTCAGTTATCTCCTATCTCGATGGCTTAGAGAATAATCCCGTTGCTAAAGAATTTGATCCGGCTTAAGTTACCGGCAGTCTTCTATCTATCTATATAATCATGCCAATTCCCGTGCGGGGTAGGCAGGAAGTACAGAGCTCCAACAAGTTCTTTTTCATACAGACCTCTCTGGCTTCCTCCACTCTCATAGTCTTTATGGGTTAATAGAACAAGTTATCTGCCTCTGTCTCGTGGTGCATCATGTGGCTAGAGATCACGAGGACTAGAGGCTGGTCAGATAAAAAAACTTTAGAACTATTCTTGTATTGAAAATTTTCTGTAATAAAATGATTTCTAAAATCACACAAAAAAAAACACCGTCACGCCATATTCCCCAAGCGGGAGTGGCAGAGGTGTACTGAGTACACCCACGTTTCGCCGATGACGTTAGGTCCCATGTAATAGGGGGCGAGCCTATTGCCATATACCGGGCACAATTAAAACAAACAAATTGAAATTAAAACAAAAAAAACTTCATTTGTCCGTCCTAGGATTGGAACCCAGGACCTCGTGATCACAAAGCGATGTGCTTTGCCACCAGACCAACAAGGCAGTAGGCAGGCAGGCACCATTTCTAAAATCATACCCAGTATAAAAGCAAGCAAGCCCCTGTAGCTAGGTGGGGCGATATTTGTAAGGCAGCGGGCAGGGATGAGAGGAGGAGAGCTGAGGATCGAGCTGAGGGGTGTGTCATGGGAGAGGCCTACGTCCAGCAGGGGGATGACATGGCTGATGATGATGATGATAAAAACAATAGGTAACCCCTGTTATATTCGAATGTAATAATGATGGCGAAATGGATACAAAAATCAATGCTAACGTATTGTTGCCTATACAAACACGAAATTTACTAACACAAACACCCAGACCGAACCATTTGTGGGTCCCAGCAAGATCTGTCCTGCGCGGAATTGACGGATGACGGATCCAGTACACGGAGCAGCTTAATCTCTTAATGACTGGACCAACAGAACGTCAATCTATATACAGTTTTCTCAAAGCGTAAATCCAATCTTTTTTTCCAGTATTTATCCCATCGCTTCTACAATTTGTTATTTACGTAAGTGCCGCTTTAAAATACGCTTAAATCGTGTAAACAGAGATAATATTTAAATTATTGTTTATTCGATATAATGTGACGCAACGATATACAAAAACTGGATAAGGCATCTCCCGCGAATCTATACAAGTTGGGAGTATTTTGCGTCTTTCCGAAATCGAAGAATTATTCTGACCACGCGACATTCTGATCCTGAAGTTGGTTTTGCTCATTACTGAGGGTCGTGGTCATATCTTAGAGAATAGTTTTCTACGGATGATGACTCGCCATCCACTCCTATCTGCAGCTGAGTGAAAAGCATTGTGAACCGTGGTATCAAGAGCTGTGCGAATCTGATCCGTCCAGCGTGTTGGGCTCCTTCTTCGTGGTCGCTTTCCTTTCATTTTACCCGTGACCCTCAGTTCCTCGAGGCTGTCACTGTCTTTCCTAGCAGTGTGACCGAAATACTCCAGAACCCTGCGCAGGCAAGTAGTGGACCGTAGTTACTAGGCAGATAAAAACTATGTATATATAAAATATAACTGTTTTTGTCGGATATCACCGCGGCTTGTGTTGTCTGACGTATAACTAGTGACCATGGGCACTTTTAAACATACTAAATGTAAGAAACTGCCAATTAAAAATTAATCACGATAAAAAATATTTCATTTATTGTGTAATATGAGTAAATCTCCAATTGAGAAGTGGATAATAGGTATATATGACAATTAGCAAATTCAATACTAAGCCTCAACGACACGCCAAAACGAAAATTTCAAACAATTTTGACAATTTCGATATTTTTGCAATTCCAACGATTATATAGCGCTTCGTACAACGAATCTGCTAAATTCGCGGCAGAATCTGTCGATTTGACTTAGTGGTTAAGAGCTTAAGCCGCTCCGCCCACTAGGTCGAATAGTTGCGGGTTCGATTTCCGCACGGAACTAATCTTCATGTGACCCACAATTATTTGTTTTGGCCTGGGTATTTGTGTACGTGAATTTCCATGTTAACAAACGCGCGTTTATTTTAAAAAGAAAGAAAAATAAAAGTTAAAGAATTGTAAAGGATTTCAATTACTAGGGAGCTAGCCTGTAGTATACTCGAATAATATACCGTACACAATTCTAGACTTGGACCGTAAATATTTCAACAGTAAAATCTTAATAACACTTTTTCTGACCTAAAATTTGATACTAAGACCTCAAGTGCAGAAGCCTTAATATACACCAATAGACCAGGCTGCTAGCGGCAAAGCTAAGCTGCAGCCGATAAAAAATAAAAAAATAAAACAGTACATTCTCCGCCGGATCTTATCAGTGAAGCCCGCGTCTAGTCCTATGGTAGATTAATAGTTTAATTAGATCTAAACCAAAAAAAATTAAGTATACACACACACACACACACACACACCATCACGCCTATATTCCCCAGCGGGGGTGACAGAGGTATACTGAGTACACCCACGTTTCACCGACGATGTTAGGTCCCATGTAATAGGGGGCGAGCCTATTGCCATATACCGGGCACAATTCCAGACTCCGGACTCATACTCGGAATTTATCGTTAGAAAAACTACATTTGTCCGACCTAGGATTTGAACCAGACCAACGAGGCAGTCAGTATTAAGTATACTCTTAAATTATACTAAAAATAAATGAGTTGGGTTTGATTTATAATCAGTTTTAAGCCCCTTCTAGTAAAAGATGCATCCTTGTGATATAGTTATGCATAAGCACGTGTTAGCATTAAACCTCCTGTATCTCCGCCAGAGAGCGCCGTGACGGCATTTTTATGCAACCTTATGAACAACGCTCAACTTTCTGTACACAAGAGTATATTTACAACAAATCGAGGTGAGAGAGATTAGGTCATACTCCACCACATGAAACCAGCGCGGAAGAAGGAGCCACCTGCTGTTGGATCTTATCAAGCCGCCTATAAGGTTTCCAAGTTGGCTTAACGACTATCATATGAAGTGGTGATCGGGATCAACGTCTTGATAAACGCTCGTAAATGAATATGCCACAAATGTTCACCCCTCTCAGACTAACTGAACTGAACGCTGTCTAACCTTGGTGATCGCTACAAACACCACGGTCGCACCGCGCTACGAGTGCCTTTATACCGAGTATAATTCCAGACTCCGGACTAACACCACCGTGCTGATACTGAGATTTATCAGTTCGATGGAACACTTTCTCTCGCCTAATATTCGAACCCGGGATCGCCAGCTGCTTTACACACTTAACCGACGTCTTTATATACAAAACTAGTATAGATATATAAGATTCTCCCACCGCCATTACAATCTTCCAATAATGGCCGTTTTGATGGATAGTTGCCAAATCGGGCAAAGAACGGCGCTGTTATAAGGGTACGACTAAACCAATGCACCCAGCCGGGTCCGCGGTGGCGTCCCCGGTGGCGTCCGCGGTGGCGATCAGTATTTCCCTATGACGCGCGCGGACGCTGCCCAGACTGCGCGTGCAGGATCCACGACCCGATGGTGTAACCATTTCCATAAAAATATTTCTGCAGGAACTGATCGCCACCGTGCACGCCATCGCCGGCACGGCTAGGCGCGTTGGTTTGGCTCTACCTTAAGTAAATGTACGTTTACGATACCATTCAGCACTGGTAGATGGAGCTGATATCAATTTAAATTACTCACGTTGTGGGATAGATGACGCTAGTAATGTCCAATGTGACACCGATATTTGATACATATGTATGTTAAATGTCAAGGGGTATATTAGCGTCGTTACGATAAGTGCAGTAACTTGACGAAAGTCAAAACTAGAACATAGTTACTATACATATTGTTAGGTCAGCAAAATAGTAGTTCAAAGTTTCATCGATCGGGAAAAAATGGTGAATGATTTGTTTCGTAAGGATCGAACCTGTAATTACTCTATCCAGTGGCTCAAGTATAATGATCCTCAAAATAAGTGACTAAAAAGCAAGCGCTAGACCAAGTAGACTATTACTGAGCTATATCTTTTTAAGGGGTGCAAATCCTTTCACAACATTTTAAAGGAATTCAAAAATATTTTACCGAGATATGAATCAGAAGTTCTCTCAACAAAACAACCCTTACTTGACGATAAGACAACAACCCTGAAAGATAGCATTAACCCCAAGCTTAACACAGCTAGCTTATTCTGCAGGTGTTACCGCGTTTGATACATGCGCGTTCCGCTTGGTCCAGTGGTTTGTACAAAGAAATTAGATGAAGGAGATTTTCTGTTATTTATGGATTTGATTAGGCATGCGTCTGATTCTTGCTTGGAACAAATATTTGCGCGATCCACAGTGGTTTTGCATTTGAAACTATTTAACGCGCCCACGACATAGGAATAATCTCTAGTGCAAAATAATGTTTTTTAAAAGAAATTAATGTATTTCCTTGTTGTCTTACTCTGTACTTGTATACGCTGTGTGATTACGTAAGCAATCATCTGCAATATTTCTAAGACCTTGGCTATAATAAAAGAGTGGCGAGCGCCAATGTGCAATCACATACATATGATACTACTGCTTGCGTTCAAAGTGTACACCTAATTAATACGCGGTAAGTCCATCATCCCTATCTGCTCGTTGTGGCCTTAACTAACCAGTCTAGTTAGTGAACTAATAATACCATTACTTGTATCAAGACATGCAATGCACTGTGGCAACCAAATCGCTTCTTCTACTGCACTCGTATCTACGAAAGACACCATACCTTTACTCTGGTCATAGCCCAATTATGTAGTATACCGTGATTACATGTTAAGAAAAGATGTTTAATTTATTCTCACAATGGATAAATGTTTATCAACATGGCCAAAATAATAAGAACGAATAAGCTAGCTAATCTTGCAGTAGGTAATACTAAGCTGCCGCTGCAGCATTGGTAGAGAAGAACCAAAGCCTTGACTCAATGGTGTACATTGGGAGCCTATATCTATCCGTGGACAACGGCCAACGATGATGACATGGGTAAAGTGACCCCGCTGTTTCAATAAGCTGCGTCGAAACTTAATCAACCCTTGCCCACCCCTCTCAACTTTTAGCATCCACCCTTTTAATTTATTAAAGGAACATTCCGTAATATCCGGCTTTAAACTCCGGAACTTGTGACATTACAAACAAAATCCGTTGATCAATCATTAAGGGATTTCATTCTTGCTTTTGTTACGATGATAATAAAGTTAGTGCGAGTTGGTTAAAAGGTTTGTGTTTAGAGATGAATGGGGCCCAAAACTAGTCAAATATGAGTCGTTTAGAACTCAGGTCTAGTTATTTAGAGCTTTAAATGTACGCATTTCATAGTAATTATAATACACTAGAAGTGGTATAACCGCGAAGGAGAGAAGGAACGGTCTCGGCTTTGACTGTCGTTAAGGGGGATGGCGTATGCTAATTGTCTCGGTGTGGTGCTCTGCACCGGGTAGCTAGCAAGGGATTTCGACATCGCCGGCGAGGTTGGTGTCTTATCCTGTGTGCAGTATCTGAACCACACTGGGTCCGCGTGGAGGAGTGTGGGACCTAATCTCTCACACCTCGATTTGTAAGAGGCCATTGCCCAGCAGTGGGTTGGTATAGGATGATGTTATTATTATAAGCAATAAAATCTTTTTTAAAAAAGGGAAACTGACTTCAAAAAGTAAAAATAAATATTTGAATCGGCGCCAAGTAACCGACTGCAGCAATTGACACCGACTTCAAATGTTTTTATTTTTTGCTTTTTGAAGTCGGTATTCATTCTATATATCTATATCATCACGCCAGATCCCTTGTGGGTTAAGCAGAGAGTACAGAATTCCAACAGGTTCTTTCCTTACGTCTCTGGCCCTCTGAAGTCGGTAATCCTTTTTTAAAAAGATTTTATTGCTTATAATAATAACATCATCCTATATAGTATATAAATATATAATAAATATATATATTTAACAAAATACCTACAGACGGATATAGAACCTCCTCTTTTTTAATTCGGTTAAAAGAATGATTAGTTTTCTTAGACACAAAGTGACATAACTGTTATATAAAAAATCAATAACTGGGTTACAGATTATAACAATAGGGTATCGTGATTGATAACTCGTGATCTGAACGTCGGACTACCGGTTCGATTCCGTTCAAGATACAATGCGATCATTCCTTATCTATAGTCTATAGTTATTTACGCATTATGCGGTAACAATATCCAGTGGTGAACAGCTTAAGCTACTCTGTCCATTGGATCGAGTAGCCACGGGTTCGATTCCCGCTTGGGACAAATCTTTGTGCGACCCTCAAATATTTGCTTCGATCAGAGTGTTTGTGTCTGAGATTTATATTTGTAAACGCACCCACGACACAGGCATAATTCCTAGTATACGTTTGTCTTTGAACTGTTTATTGTATAACAGAATTCTGCCTCTCTCACTGACTATAGTAGTATCTACAAATAATTAATGATCAATTTATTATGAGTGCGTGAGAGTGAAGAGTGGAGGAAGCTAGAAAGGTCGGTAAGAAAAGCATTTATTCGAACTCTCTGCCTACCCCGCAAGATAAATCAATTAACTGACCTCACATTCAAACTGGTTGCAGTTGTTTTTATTTTAATAATTAAATCCTTCCCGTTGGTCTCATAGCCCAAGGTTCGAATCTCAAGTCGGATAAAGTACACGTTTTCTATTAAAAAATCCTCAACAACTATCCTAAGTAGTGGGCGTTGTCGGTATTGTGGGAGTCAGGACTTAATATCGTCGGCGAAAAGTAGGTGTATACAGTACACCTCAGCCACTCCACTAGGGTAATATAGGCGTGACGGTGATTTTTTCTTTATAATTTCTCCACCGGAGATCTTCCACCGGATCCGAACGCACGACTTTTCAATCCAATGGAACTTGATAGCTACTCTCGATATAAGACTATACGTTCTTAAGTTTTTATTTATTATTTGTATAGGACGACGTCTTCATGATGTATATAAATAGATATTGTTATGGATTAAGTTACAATAGTATAGTATGTAATAGATTAAGTTAGAAATAAGATATTGTAATAGAGTAAGATATAGCACATAAGCAATAGTCAGTAAATCCATGTGACAGGTAAATACATAGAGAAGAAGAGTGTAAACCTGAAAAGGGATAGGTACAATTAGAAGAGTTTACCCTAGAAAGGAATAGATAATTTTAATGTGTGATTGGGCTTTTAGACTAATAAAGCTCGATGCAAAGCCCGTTACTTGTGACCCAATAAAATAGTACTTAAGCGCGCGCGACATCCCTCGCGGGGTAAGCAGAGAGTACAGAGTTCCAACAGGTTATTTCCTTACATACCTCTCTGGGTACCTCCACTCTCATAGTTTGTCTCAGTTTTTTTTAACATTCCTAATATTTTCACTGGAACTGAATCCCTGACTTTTCAGTCCAGGGGCCGAGATACCGATTCTTGAAATTAGACTTTGCAGTATTAAGTTCAACTTTAGCCGACAAGTTATAAGTTACAACGTTAATTCCAAACTAGTCAAAGAGGCAAAGCCCTAACTTTCGGAACTTGGCCAGTTCGTCTCGGTGACACCATTCCTTTGTAAAATGATCAAATATAGTCTGTGGGCGAGTTCCTGGGGTGTACAGACAGAATATTTAATTGTCGGTTGAGTTCAATATAACGCCATGTTTTGAGTAAAAGGGAACTGTTTGAACTTTAATTAAATCGTAACCGTTACTTTGCGGCTGCGCGAGCATTTCTTTTGGCCAATATTTCAAACCATTTTATCATAATAATAATATTAGCACTGCTAATTAACTGTCCCACTGTTGGGCACGGGCTTCCTCTCAATATGAGAGGGTTTAGGCCATAGTCCACCACGCTGGCCCTGTGCGGGTTGGCGAACTTCACACATCTTCGAGAAAGTGACAGTTAATTTTAAATACGCACATGCTTTCGAAAAGGCAGAGGTGCGTCCCTGGGTTTGAACTCAAGACCCCTGACTTTGCAGTCCAACGTAAAGATCTTATTATTAAAAAAACACAATATAGCCTATGTTACTTTTGAATAATGCAGATTTTTAATAGTGAAAATTTATGAAATAATTTGTGAAAATTTATTCAGTAGATTAAGTGTTAACTTAACTATTACAAACAAATAAGTCTTTCTTTTTTATAGATTTGGCCGCTTATTAAATGAAAAGCACATAAACTGTCTCGTTGGTGTATTTTTTTATCATAAAAACGTCTTAGTATTAGTTCGAAGTAAGGTATTATGCCCGGTATAATAGTAATACGCTTGTGGGAACAAAATTATAGGGGTATCACATTGAGACTTAACATTGTCAATGAAAAGTATGTGTGCACAAGAATACTTCTAGCCACCTCCACGCTCCTCCCCCGCTTGGGGAAAAGATAGTACACATGTTTACTGAGCTTAATTTTAATAATTTACAACGAGAACCAACAACTGGTTAGTTATATATTGCCATTTCGGTCTTACATTAGAATCGAAATTGCAGATTCAATCTGCAGCCGACACACGACGCTGGCTTCGTGCTACACTCATCACCTGTGTTTCTGTGACCTTTACCAAGCTATCGGTCCATCTTGTAAGGGCTGCCCTAGCCAAACGGTCATCAGTTATACGAGGCACTGCAGCTTATTTCTCTTTAATTACCAGATTGTGACCAGCACCGAATTCTATATTGTGTGACTGATTTACAAAATCGTGTTGCATGAAGTAGCAAGTCTGCACAACGCTAAGTCGTGAAGTCGCCACCACAAGTGCAGCGAACAATGCTCCGGCATTGCGATGCGATAAGCCTCACAACTTATAATAAGGAGCTTGACTTTCTGTAGGCCGAGAGCTCGCTATAAATATTATTCTATAATTATACCATAACAATCTTATTAAAAGAAAACACAATTGCCGCTTCCTCAAACATACACATTCACATTATTCTTTTTTTTAAATCCCCACACTACGAATTATTCCTGGATCATGGGTATGTTATAAACATGATATTTTACACAAACTATTTTACGAAACAAATATGTGTGAGTCACAGTAAGTATTCGAATCCGTTAATCGTAGCCGCCGCCGACTACGATCCCCCCCCCCTCGACCCCTGCCGCCACCGCCGGCCGCGATAAGTTCTCTCCGATCCCCCCGATGCTTTGTCATCCATTCTTTCCGCTCAGAATACGGGCGACGACGACGTAGTCGTAGATCCCCTCCCATAGCCGGCGGTTGACCGGTGCACTTAGTAGTGCACCCCGTCCCCCCACAGCGACTGTCCCAACCGAGGGCGCCTCTTCAAGGCCCCCTCGAGTATGTCGCCCCTTGCCCTTCTGGCTCGAGCGTAGTGGTTGTACGCTCGCCCTTAAGTCCGGTGAAGCTGTAAAGGCCTCGCGGCCAACAGCGTGCATCACTCACATACACACACACAGTAAGTATTGTACCTCTCTGCCTACCCCGCAAGGGATCTGGCGTGATGATAGAGAACTTCTCAATCCAGTGAGCAGAGTGACTTATACTCTTAACCACTGGATCAAGACGTTTGTCGAAGTACAGTTATAACTTTTGGAAGACGTTCCACAGAATGATAGCTGAAAAATACAAATTAAAGCCAATGTTTCACATACAATCCACACCGCCCTGAGCATTTGTGCTGTCACATAATGCGCATTTAAGATATTGTTCATGTTTTGTATATTAGTATAACTATTTCTGTGGTTGTGTGGAAATAAATATACCATGTTTGCATTGTAAATACATTTGGCAATACATTATTTTTTCTTTAAAAAAAACACATGTATTTATTTCTGTGTCGTGGGTGTATTTACAAACATGAAAATTCACATACACAAATACCCACCCCGACACAAATAATTATCGGTCACACAAAGATTTGTCCCGTGCGAGAATCAAACTCTCGACTATTCGACCCAGTGGGGGGAGCGGCTTAAGCTCTTAACTAATGCGCCAAATTGTCTGTCAAATAAAATACAGATTACTGCGGTAAATAGAATCATAATAACAATAATTCCATTCTTCTCACTTTTTTGCCTTTAGGGATATGTCCTCTGCATCGTATTTAATACAATCCTATTTAAAACGAATATTTTTGTTCCATCCAGTGTTCTTCAGACACAGTTGCATTGGGACCTAACATTGTCGGCTAAATTTAAGTGTACGTACCTCTGCCACCCCGCTTCTTGAAGAATGTAGGCATGTTAGTGTTATTTTGAAGAAAAGGATACTTTTAAGAAATATTTATTCGATATTCTCGTAAAAAAGCCTTTTACGCGCTAAATGAATATTTTAATGAACTTATGTGATCTTGACTATGGTGAACTAATAATTATGATTTATTTTGTATATACTATAACTATGACCCATGACATTGACATAAACACTTTTAATTATTCTCGTGTAATTATCAGATTCGACGATGTTTTAATTTTTAACCGACTTCAAAAAGGAGCAGGTTCTATGTTCGGTTGTATGTATGCATTTTTCTTTTTTTTATGTATGTTCAGTGATATTTCCGTCAATTGTGGGCCTATTTTAATGATTCTTTTTGCATTGGGTTTAGTATAGCTCCAAGGTGGTCCTATTTTAGTGTTATTGGTATTGGACCTTGAACTTTGAAGATACACCAGGGAACTCCTTAACGGTGTTCAGCACGAATATAAAGATTCCGTTATTATATTAATCCTGTAGGTACCTTACTGTAAAATTCAGTATTAAATTTGTAAGTATTTGTAAATAATTCACTCGTCACTTAAAATTGTAAAATGAAACTGTTATACTTTATATATAACTCTATTACTTTAGTAAAAAATCTTTTTAAAAAAAGGGAAATCAACTTTAAAACGCAAAAAATAAATATATAAGGGTATAAGGTTAATAATAAATAAGGTTATTTTGCACCAACTTCAAATATTTAGTTTTTGCTTTTTGAAGTTGGTTTACCTTTTTTTAAAAAGATTTTTTATTAAATGTATAGATTATATTACTCTGACTATATTTGTATGCTCGTAGAGCAAAACATAGATTGGACTGTTTATTTTACCAACCACCAACTTATGTACCTATCTTTGCAAATAAACCTCTGATTCTAATTTTTCTGATGATTATGTCAGACAGCCCACCAGCTCCTAGACTACGCATGAAAGGCGTACTTTAGTAATAAATAACCGTGAGAACTACGAACGTCGTCATTTCCTCACAAACCGACCAACTTGGCACTAGTGCGATATTTTTTATGTTTTAATCATGTTAATTGTGTATTATTGTATCCCATTTTAATTTAATCCTTCATTTATTGATTATTGTTTTCTGAAAGTGATTAGTTTTGTTTGTGTATTATAATTTTTTGTTGAGGTAAGTAGCCAAATATTTTTATTCATATTAACTACTAGATGTTCCTCGCGGCTGCGCACGCGTTTAGTTTGTTATATCTTTATAATTTATAGCCACACACATCACCACAAACTTTCGCGTTTAGTTTCACTTATGTTAGTATATAATTACTTATATTTAATAAGATCTAGGTAATCGATAGAGGTAAGTACTAGGGAGCTAGCCTGTAGTATACTCGAATAATATACCGTACACAATTCTAGACTTGGACCGTAAATATTTCAACAGTAAAATCTTAATAACACTTTTTCTGACCTAAAATTTGATACTAAGACCTCAAGTGCAGAAGCCTTAATATACACCAATAGACCAGGCTGCTAGCGGCAAAGCTAAGCTGCAGCCGATATTAAAAATAAAAAAATAAAACAGTACAATCTTCGCCGGATCTTATCAGTGAAGCCCGCGTCCAGTCCTATGGTAGATTAATAGTTTAATTAGATCTAAACCAAAAAAAAATTAAGTATACACACACACACACACACCATCACGCCAATATTCCCCAGCGGGGGTGACAGAGGTATACTGAGTACACCCACGTTTCACCGACGATGTTAGGTCCCATGTAATAGGGGGCGAGCCTATTGCCATATACCGGGCACAATTCCAGACTCCGAACTCATACTCGGAATTTATCGTTAGAAAAACTACATTTGTGTGACCTAGGATTTGAACCCAGGTCCTCGTGATCACAAAGCGATACGCTTTGCCACCAGACCAACGAGGCAGTCAGTATTATGTATACTCTTAAATTATACTAAAAATAAATGAGTTGGGTTTGATTTATAATCAGTTTTAAGCCCCTTCTAGTAAAAGATGCATCCTTGTGATATAGTTATGCATAAGCACGTGTTAGCATTAAACCTCCTGTATCTCCGCCAGAGAGCGCCGTGACGGCATTTTTATGCAACCTTATGAAAAACGCTCAACTTTCTGTACACAAGAGTATACTTACAACAAATCGAGGTGAGAGAGATTAGGTCATACTCCACCACATGAAACCAGCGCGGAAGAAGGAGCCACCTGCTGTTGGGTCTTATCAAGCCGCCTATAAGGTTTCCAAGTTGGCTTAACGACTATCATATGAAGTGGTGATCGGGATCAACGGCTTGATAAACGCTCGTAAATGAATATGCCACAAATGTTCACCCATCTCAGACTAACTGAACTGAACGCTGTCTAACCTTGGTGATCGCTACAAACACCACGGTCGCACCGCGCTACGAGTGCCTTTATACCGAGTATAATTCCAGACTCCGGACTAACACCACCGTGCTGATACTGAGATTTATCAGTTCGATGGAACACTACACTTTCTCTCACCTAATATTCGAACCCGGGATCGCCAGCTGCTTTACACACTTAACCGACGTCTTTATATACAAAACTAGTATAGATATATAAGATTCTCCCACCGCCATTACAATCTTCCAATAATGGCCGTTTTGATGGATAGTTGCCAAATCGGGCAAAGAACGGCGCTGTTATAAGGGTACGACTAAACCAATGCACCCAGCCGGGTCCGCGGTGGCGTCCCCGGTGGCGTCCGCGGTGGCGATCAGTATTTCCCTATGACGCGCGCGGACGCTGCCCAGACTGCGCGTGCAGGATCCACGACCCGATGGTGTAACCATTTCCATAAAAATATTTCTGCAGGAACTGATCGCCACCGTGCACGCCATCGCCGGCACGGCTAGGCGCGTTGGTTTGGCTCTACCTTAAGTAAATGTACGTTTACGATACCATTCAGCACTGGTAGATGGAGCTGATATCAATTTAAATTACTCACGTTGTAGGATAGATGACGCTAGTAATGTCCAATGTGACACCGATATTTAATACATATGTATGTTAAATGTCAAGGGGTATATTAGCGTCGTTACGATAAGTGCAGTAACTTGACGAAAGTCAAAACTAGAACATAGATACTATACATATTGTTAGGTCAGCAACATAGTAGCAAAGTTTCATCGATCGGGAAAAAATGGTGAATGATTTGTTTCGTAAGGATCGAACCTGTAATTACTCTATCCAGTGGCTCAAGTATAATGATCCTCAAAATAAGTGACTAAAAAGCAAGCGCTAGACCAAGTAGACTATTACTGAGCTATATCTTTTTAAGGGGTGCAAATCCTTTCACAACATTTTAAAGGAATTCAAAAATATTTTACCGAGATATGAATCAGAAGTTCTCTCAACAAAACAACCCTTACTTGACGATAAGACAACAACCCTGAAAGATAGCATTAACCCCAAGCTTAACACAGCTAGCTTATTCTGCAGGTGTTACCGCGTTTGATACATGCGCGTTCCGCTTGGTCCAGTGGTTTGTACAAAGAAATTAGATGAAGGAGATTTTCTGTTATTTATGGATTTGATTAGGCATGCGTCCGATTCTTGCTTGGAACAAATATTTGCGCGATCCACAGTGGTTTTGCATTTGAAACTATTTAACGCGCCCACGACATAGGAATAATCTCTAGTGCAAAATAATGTTTTTTAAAAGAAATTAATGTATTTCCTTGTTGTCTTACTCTGTACTTGTATACGCTGTGTGATTACGTAAGCAATCATCTGCAATATTTCTAAGACCTTGGCTATAATAAAAGAGTGGCGAGCGCCAATGTGCAATCACATACATATGATACTACTGCTAGCGTTCAAAGTGTACACCTAATACGCGGTAAGTCCATCATCCCTATCTGCTCGTTGTGGCCTTAACTAACCAGTCTAGTTAGTGAACTAATAATACCATTACTTGTATCAAGACATGCAATGCACTGTGGCAACCAAATCGCTTCTTCTACTGCACTCGTATCTCCGAAAGACACCATACCTTTACTCTGGTCACCCAATTATGTAGTATACCGTAGTTACATGTTAAGAAAAAAATAATGTTTAATTTAATCTCACAATGGATAAATGTTAATCTACATGGCCAAAATAATAAGAACGAATAAAGGTAATTGAATGAAATCAAAATTAATTACTGTCTCAGCTAATCTTGCAGTAGGTAATACTAAGCTGCCGCTGCAGCATTGGTAGAGAAGAACCAAAGCCTTGACTCAATGGTGTACATTGGGAGCCTATATCTATCCGTGGACAACGGCTAACGATGATGACATGGGTAAAGTGACCCCGCTGTTTCAATAAGCTGCGTCGAAACTTAATCAACCCTTGCCCACCCCTCTCAACTTTTAGCATCCACCCTTTTAATTTATTAAAGGAACATTCCGTAATATCCGGCTTTAAACTCCGGAACTTGTGACATTACAAACAAAATCCGTTGATCAATCATTAAGGGATTTCATTCTTGCTTTTGTTACGATGATAATAAAGTTAGTGCGAGTTGGTTAAAAGGTTTGTGTTTAGAGATGAATGGGGCCCAAAACTAGTTAAATATGAGTCGTTTAGAACTCAGGTCTAGTTATTTAGAGCTTTAAATGTACGCATTTCATAGTAATTATAATACACTAGAAGTGGTATAACCGCGAAGGAGAGAAGGAACGGTCTCGGCTTTGACTGTCGTTAAGGGGGACGGCGTATGCTAATTGTCTCGGTGTGGTGCTCTGCACCGGGTAGCTAGCAAGGGATTTCGACATCGCCGGCGAGGTTGGTGTCTTATCCTGTGTGCAGTATCTGAACCACACTGGGTCCGCGTGGAGGAGTGTGGGACCTAATCTCTCACACCTCGATTTGTAAGAGGCCATTGCCCAGCAGTGGGTTGGTATAGGATGATGTTATTATTATAAGCAATAAAATCTTTTTTAAAAAAGGGAAACCGACTTCAAAAAGTAAAAATAAATATTTGAATCGGCGCCAAGTAACCGACTGCACCAATTGACACCGACTTCAAATGTTTTTATTTTTTGCTTTTTGAAGTCGGTATTCTATATATCTATATCATCACGCCAGATCCCTTGTGGGGTAGGCAGAGAGTACAGAATTCCAACAGGTTCTTTCCTTACGTACGTCTCTGGCCCTCTGAAGTCGGTAATCCTTTTTTAAAAAGATTTTATTGCTTATAATAATAACATCATCCTATATAGTATATAAATATATAATAAATATATATATTTAACAAAATACCTACAGACGGATATAGAACCTCCTCTTTTTTAATTCGGTTAAAAGAATGATTAGTTTTCTTAGACACAAAGTGACATAACTGTTATATAAAAAATCAATAACTGGGTTACAGATTATAACAATAGGGTATCGTGATTGATAACTCGTGATCTGAACGTCGGACTACCGGTTCGATTCCGTTCAAGATACAATGCGATCATTCCTTATCTATAGTCTATAGTTATTTACGCATTATGCGGTAACAATATCCAGTGGTGAACAGCTTAAGCTACTCTGTCCATTGGATCGAGTAGCCTTGGGGTTCGATTCCCGCTTGGGACAAATCTTTGTGCGACCCTCAAATATTTGCTTCGGTCAGAGTGTTTGTGTCTGAGATTTATATTTGTAAACGCACCCACGACACAGGCATAATTCCTAGTATACGTTTGTCTTTGAACTGTTTATTGTATTACAGAATTCTGCCTCTCTCATTGACTACAGTAGTATCTACAAATAAGTTGAAGATAAGTTGACGGGCAATTTAGCGCAGTGGTTAAGAGCTTGAGCTGCTCCGCCCACTGTGTCGAATAGTCGCAGGTTCGATTCCCGCACGGGACAAATCTTTGTGTGATCCACAATTATTTGTTCCGGTCTGGGTATTTGTTTGTGAATTTCCATGTTTGTAAGCGCACCCGCGACACAGGAATAAATCCTAGTGTGGGGCTACGTTTAAAAAAAAAAAATTAATGATCAATTTATTATGAGTAAGTGAGAGTGAAGAGTGGAGGAAGCTAGAAAGGTCGGTAAGAAAAGCATTTATTCGAACTCTCTGCCTACCCCGCAAGAGAATCAATTATCTGACCTCACATTCAAACTGGTTGCAGTTGTTTTTATTTTAATAAATAAATCCTTCCCGTTGGTATCGTAGCGCAAGGTTCGAATCTCAAGTCGAATAAAGTATACGTTTTCTATTAAAAAAATCCTCAATAACTATCCTGAGTAGTGGGCGTTGTGGCTATTGTGGGAGTCAGGACTTAATATCGTTGGCGAAAAGTAGGTGTATACAGTACACCTCAGCCACTCCACTAGGGTAATATAGGCGTGACGGTGATTTTTTATTTATGATTTCTTATATCTTCCACCGGTTCCGAACTCACGACTTTTCAATCCAGTGGAGCTTGATAAAAGACTTTACGTTATTAATTTTTTATTTATCATTTATTTTTCAAAGAACTTCGTTTATTTACAAGAGCTACTTAATATAATAGGAACATAACATACACGGTTAAAATAAAAATACCTGAAAATGTTCAAATAGGCGAATAAAATTAATATTTATAAAAAAAGATAAATTAAACCGTTATTATGTTAAACTAGGCTGACAAGTTATAAGTAAATAAACACCGTCACGCCTATATTCCCCAGAGGGGGTGGCAGACGTGCACTGAGTACACCCACGTTTCGCCGACGATGTTAGGTCCCATGTAATAGGGGGCGAGCCTATTGCCATATACCGGACACAATTCCCGAATCCGGACTCGTACTGGGAAGTTTTCGTTAGAACAACTACACTTGTCCGACCTAGGATTTGAACCCAGGACCTCGTGATCACAAAGCGATGCGCTTTGCCACTAGACCAACGAGGCAGTCTAAGTTATAAGTGTTAACGGTAATTCCGTTCAAATAGTGCGCGTTGCGATCACGACGTCTTGGGTTCAATTTAGGTGGACTAGGTCGGACAAATGAGGTTTTCTATCAAAAAATTCCCACTGTCAGTCCGGATTCTGGAATGTGCCTGGATATAATGGTACTAGGCTCGCCCCCTGTTACATTGGGACCTTAACTTGTCACCACTATATGGGTGTGCACCATACACCTTAGCCACTCCGCTTGGGGAATATAACAATAAAACTGATTTTTTTTTTCTATCCATTTATATCATACTAGTAGTTTCCCGCAACTTCGTACGGGGTCGACAACAGCGCCACCTACCGGGTCTTTTTATATAGCCTATGTAACTTCTGGTTAAGGTAGCCTCCTAATGGTAAAAGAATTTTTGAAATCGGTGCAGTATTTTTTGAGTATATATATTATAATCTTTTCTCTTTATTATATTAGTGTAGATATAAGCAGTAATAGCCTAGTGGTTAGATCGTTGAATTACAAAGTTAGAGGTCTCAGGTTCAAACTCAGGAACGCACCTCTACCTTACCAAAATCAAAAAATCAAAATCAAAAGTTTTTTATTCATGTAGACCAAAAGGCACTTATGAATAGTCAAAAAGAGAAAATTATTAATAACTTAAGACTCTACCACCCGTTCGGAAAGTCATTCCTGTGGAGAAGAAGGGCAAGAAACTCCACGGCTACTCTTTTTTTAAAAATGAGTTTTACAATTCTTTTTGTATACATTGCATTTATGGAGTATGGGAGAACAATGCAGAACGAGCTAAATAGATGTGCTTAAGTATAGATTAATCATAAGTGTACTTAGATTCATGATATTGGTCAGTGTCTACATAGTCCTCTCATTTACAAAATAGAGATGTTGTAGAGGTATATAATAAAAAGCATAATAATAATAGTAAGAGAAAGTGTTACTATAAAATATGTAAAGAGCGCGTACAAAACAACTGGTCATAGCTCCAGTGTGATGCCGAACGAGACAAAATTCAACAGCGTTATGGTACACGTTCAGTCAGACAAAGGGCAGGGGACGGACCAGTCCCCACCAGCAGCACCCGTTCACGAGTATGACCTGAGAAGCAGCCATCACTCTCCTCAACCATTTTAGAGGGAAAAGAATAACCCGCTCCACAGAGCCGCCACTAGCAAAGACATTTTAGCGAGCATGACCAATCCACGACCCTGTTGACATCGTTCGAGAATAATATTTAAAATCAATGAACGCTCGCTAGGCAGGACACGCTGCACTTAACATTATAATCTTCTAGATTTCAGTTAATTTGTGTAAAGGCATTTTTATCATTTAAAAAAACATTTAGTGTATAATATCCTTTACTCATTAGTGAAGATTTAATATACTTTTTAAATCTGTCAAGTGGCAACTCTAACATGGGCTTTGGTATCTTATTGAAGCAGCGAATACCGACTCCTACGAAGGAAGTAAATACTTTTTTAAGCCTAACAATTGGTAATACCAGTTTATGTTTATTTCTAGTGTTTAATTTATGAACGTCACTCACTTTATTAAATAAATGGATATTCCTACGTATGTACACTATGTTGTCGTATATATACTGTGAAGCGACCGTGAGAATGTTGATCTCTTTAAAAAGTTCTCTGAGGGAAGCCCTAGGTCCAAAATTATAAATGGCACGGATAGCTCTTTTTTGCAGTATGAATACATTTTCCACGTCAGCAGCGTTACCCCACAGAAGGATACCATAAGACATAATGCTATGGAAGTAACTAAAATAAACTAGACGTGCTGTATCCACATCCGTAAGTTGCCGTACTTTCCACACTGCATAAGCAGCGGAGCCAAGTTTACCCGCAAGTGATGAGATATGGGCCTCCCATTGGAGTTTGGAGTCTAGGGTAATGCCTAGAAAGACAGTGGAGTTCACGAGGTCCAGCTTTGTGCCATTAATAAGAATATTCGTAGCATTAACTTTTACATTGGGCATAGTAAATTTAATACACTTTGTCTTGAGTGAATTAAGCAATAGATTGTTTATTTCGAACCAATTTGATATCCGTGAAAGAGCACCATTCACATCGTCAAAATTAAGCTTAGCTCTGTCAACTTTGAAGATCAAAGAGGTATCATCTGCGAATAGTACAATGTCACAGACATCACGGACAAAGTTTGGCAGGTCATTAATATATACTAAAAAACGAAAGGGTCCTAAGATGGAGCCCTGTGGAACACCAATTGAAATATTAACTTCCTGAGACTTGTTGAGAGTTAATCTCAACACATTGAGATCTTTCACCTAAGTATGAAGCTAATAAATTAAGGGCAGTGTTTTTAATACCGTAATGCCTTAGCTTTTTAATAAGGGTTGCATGCTCAACACAGTCGAATGCCTTAGAGAGATCACAGAATACACCAATTGCATTCTGCGATGCCTCCCAGGCACCGTAAATTTGCTGAAGCAGACCTTCTCCCGCGTCTGTGGTTGAACGTCCCTTAGTAAAACCATATTGATCACCGTGTAACAGCTTATTCTCATTAAAGTGGTTAAGCAATTGATTGAGTAGGATCTTTTCATAAATTTTACTCAAGGCCGGCAAGATGGAAATCGGTCTAAAATTGGAAGGCTCGCTTTTTATCCCTGATTTAAAAATCGGTACAACTTTACTAAGTTTCATTAAGTCGGGGAACCTACCCTTCTCTACACATTTATTAAATATCGTCGCCAGCGCAGGTGCTATAGCCATTACTATGCTATCTAGTATTTTTAATGATATACCCCAGAAGTCGACAGTGTTTTTAATGTTTAACGACTTAAAGGTTAAGATTATGTCTGTCGGGGTCACATATTTAAATTCAAACAAGACATTGCATTCTTTTACACTGATTTTTAATATTAGTTCAGCTTTTCGGGAAGAGGAGTTCAAAGAGCCAGTAGTTCAAAAGCATGTGCGTATTAAAAATTAACTATCACTTGCTTTAACGGGGAAGGAAAACATCGTGAGGAAACCCGCATGGCTAAGAGTTTCTCAAAAGTGTGTAAAGTTCGCCAACACGCACTGGGCCAGCGTGGTGGACTATGGCCTAAGCGCTCTCAGTTTGGAGAAGGCCCGTGCTCAACGGTGGGACAGTTTCTTAACAGGGCTAATATTATTATTATTTATCTATATCATCACGCCAGATCCCTCGCGGGGTAAGCAGAGAGTACAGAGTTCCAACAGGTTATTTCCTTACATACCTCTCTGGGTACCTCCACTCCCATAGATTGTCTCAGTTTTTTTTTACCATTCCTAATATTCTCACTGGAACTGAATCCCTGACTTTTCAGTCCAGAGGCCGAGATACCGACTCTCGAAATTAGACTTTGCAGTATTAAGTTCAACTTTAGCCGACAAGTTATAAGTTACAACGTTAATTCCAAACTAGTCAAAGAGGCAAAGCCCTAACTTTCGGAACTTGGCCAGTTCGTCTCGGTGACACCATTCCTTTGTAAAATGATCAAATATAGTCTGTGGGCGAGTTCCTGGGGTGTACAGACGGAATATTTAATTGTCGGTTAAGTTCAATATAACGCCATGTTTTGAGTAAAAGGGAACTGTTTGAACTTTAATTAAATCGTAACCGTTACTTTGCGATTGCGCGAGCATTTCTTTTGGACCAATATTTCAAACCATTTTATCATAATAATAATATTGGCACTGTTAATAAACTGTCCCATTGTTGGGCACGGGCTTCCTCTCAATATGAGAGGGTTTAGGCCATAGTCCACCACGCTGGCCCTGTGCGGGTTGGTGAACTTCACACATCTTCGAGAAAGTGACAGTTAATTTTAAATACGCACATGCTTTCGAAAAGGCAGAGGTGCGTCCCTGGGTTTGAACTCAAGACCCCTGACTTTGCAGTCCAACGTAAAGATCTTATTATTAAAAAACACAATATAGCCTATGTTACTTTTGAATAATGCAGATTTTTAATAGTGAAAATTTATTCAGTAGATTCAGTGTTTAACTATTACAAACAAATAAGTCTTTCTTTTTTATAGATTTGGCCGCTTATTAAATGAAAAGCACATAAACTGTCTCGTTGGTGTATTTTTTTTATCATAAAAACGTCTTAGTATTAGTTCGAAGTATGGTATTATGCCCGGTATAATAGTAATACGCTTGTGGGAACAAAATTATAGGGGTATCACATTGAGTCTTAACATTGTCAATGAAAAGTATGTGTGCACAAGAATACTTCTAGCCACCTCCACGCTCCTCCCCCGCTTGGGGAAAAGATAGTACACACGTTTACTGAGCTTAATTTTAATAATTTACAACGAGAACCAGCAACTGGTTAGTTATATATTGCCATTTCGGTCTTACATTGGAATCGAAATTGCAGATTCAATCTGCAGCCGACAGACGACGCTGGCTTCGTGCTACACTCATCACCTGTGTTTCTGTGACCTTTACCAAGCTATCGGTCCATCTTGTAGGGGCTGCCCTAGCCAAACAGTCATCAGTTATACGAGGCACTGCAGCTTATTTCTCTTTAATTACCAGATAGTGACCATCACCGAATTCTATATTGTGTGACTGATTCACAAAATCGTATTGCATGAAGTAGCAAGTCTGCACAACGCTAAGTCGTGAAGTCGCCACCACAAGTGCGGCGAACAATGCTCCGGCATTGCGATGCGATAAGCCTCACAACTTATAATAAGGAGCTTGACTTTCTGTAGGCCGAGAGCTCGCTATAAATATTATTCTATAATTATACCATAACAATCTTATTAAAAGAAAACACAATTGCCGCTTCCTCAAACATACACATTCACATTATTCTTTTTTTTAAATCCCCACACTACGAATTATTCCTGGATCATGGGTATGTTATAAACATGATATTTTACACAAACTATTTTACGAAACAAATATATGTGAGTCACAGTAAGTATTCAAATCCGTTAATCGTAGCCGCCGCCGACTACGATCCCCCCCCTCGACCCCTGCCGCCACCGCCAGCCGCGATAAGTTCTCTCCGATCCCCCCGATGCTTTGTCATCCATTCTTTCCGCTCAGAATACGGGCGACGACGACGTAGTCGTAGATCCCCTCCCATAGCCGGCGGTTGACCGGTGCACTTAGTAGTGCACCCCGTCCCCCCACAGCGACTGTCCCAACCGAGGGCGCCTCTTCAAGGCCCCCTCGAGTATGTCGCCCCTTGCCCTTCTGGCTCGAGCGTAGTGGTTGTACGCTCGCCCTTAAGTCCGGTGAAGCTGTAAAGGCCTCGCGGCCAACAGCGTACATCACTTACACACACACACAGTAAGTATTGTACCTCTCTGCCTACCCCGCAAGGGATCTGGCGTGATGATAGAGATAGATAAACTAAGATTTGTCTCGTGCGGTAATCGAACCCGCAACTTCTCAGGGAGCAGAGTGACTTATACTCTTAACCACTGGATCAAGACGTTTGTCGAAGTACAGTTATAACTTTTGGAAGACGTTCCACAGAATGATAGCTGAAAAATACAAATTAAAGCCAATGTTTCACATACAATCCACACCGCCCTGAGCATTTGTGCTGTCACATAATGCGCATTTAAGATATTGTTCATGTTTTGTATATTAGTATAACTATTTCTGTGGTTGTGTGGAAATAAATATACCATGTTTGCATTGTAAATACATTTGGCAATACATTATTTTTTCTTTAAAAAAAACACATGTATTTATTTCTGTGTCGTGGGTGTATTTACAAACATGAAAATTCACATACACAAATACCCACCCCGACACAAATAATTATCGGTCACACAAAGATTTGTCCCGTGCGAGAATCAAACTCTCGACTATTCGACCCAGTGGGGGGAGCGGCTTAAGCTCTTAACTACTGCGCCAAATTGTCCGTCAAATAAAATACAGATTACTGCGGTAAATAGAATAATAATAACAATAATTCCATTCTTTTCACTTTTTTGCCTTTAGGGATATGTCCTCTGCATCGTATTTAATACAATCCTATTTAAAACGAATATTTTTGTTCCATCCAGTGTTCTTCAGACACAGTTGCATTGGGACCTAACATTGTCGGCTAAATTTAAGTGTACGTACCTCTGCCACCCCGCTTCTTGAAGAATGTAGGCATGTTAGTGTTATTTTGAAGAAAAGGATACTTTTAAGAAATATTTATTCGATATTCTCGTAAAAAAGCCTTTTACGCGCTAAATGAATATTTTAATGAACTTATGTGATCTTGACTATGGTGAACTAATAATTATGATTTATTTTGTATATACTATAACTATGACCAATGACATTGACATAAACACTTTTAATTATTCTCGTGTAATTATCAGATTCGACGATGTTTTAATTTTTAACCGACTTCAAAAAGGAGCAGGTTCTATGTTCGGTTGTATGTATGCATTTTTCTTTTTTTTATGTATGTTCAGTGATATTTCCGTCAATTGTGAACCTATTTTAATGATTCTTTTTGCATTGGGTTTAGTATAGCTCCAAGGTGGTCCTATTTTAGTGTTATTGGTATTGGACCTTGGACTTTGAAGATACACCAGGGAACTCCTTAACGGTGTTCAGCACGAATATAAAGATTCCGTTATTATATTAATCCTGTAGGTACCTTACTGTAAAATTCAGTATTAAATTTGTAAGTATTTGTAAATAATTCACTCGTCACTTAAAATTGTAAAATGAAACTGTTATACTTTATATATAACTCTATTACTTTAGTAAAAAATCTTTTTAATAAAAGGGAAATCAACTTTAAAACGCAAAAAATAAATATATAAGGTTAATAATAAATAAGGTTATTTTGTACCAACTTCAAATATTTAGTTTTTGCTTTTTGAAGTTGGCTTACCTTTTTTTAAAAAGATTTTTTATTAAATGTATAGATTATATACCTCTGACTATATTTGTATGCTCGTAGAGCAAAACATAGATTGGACTGTTTATTTTACCAACCACCAACTTATGTACCTATCTTTGCAAATAAACCTCTGATTCTAATTTTTCTGATGATTATGTCAGACAGCCCACCAGCTCCTAGACTACGCATGAAAGGCGTACTTTAGTAATAAATAACCGTGAGAACCAAGAACGTCGTCATTTCCTCACAAACCGACCAACTTGGCACTAGTGCGATATTTTTTATGTTTTAATCATGTTAATTGTGTATTATTGTATCCCATTTTAATTTAATCCTTCATTTATTGATTATTGTTTTCTGAAAGTGATTAGTTTTGTTTGTGTATTATAATTGTTTGTTGAGGTAAGTAGCCAAATATTTTTATTCATATTAACTACTAGATGTTCCTCGCGGCTTTGTTATATCTTTATAATTTATAGCCTATGTATTATTCAGATGTATAACTGTAAAGATTTAAATATCCAGACACACATCACCACAAACTTTCGCGTTTAGTTTCACTTATGTTAGTATATAATTACTTATATTTTATAAGATCTAGGTAATCGATAGAGGTAAGTTACCCATTTTATAATACTTTATTAAAAATATATTCACTACTAGTTCCTGCCCGCGGCTTATTCCACGTGAACTTTAGACAGAACCTTAACAGTTTTCCGAAATAAAAATTTTCATAGAAATCCGTTTAGCCGTTTTTTCGTGACTGAGTAACAAATATACAATCATTTAAACATGTAAATACGAACTTTCACGCTCGCCCTCTTGTCCGGTGAAGCTGGAAAGGCCCCGCGGCCAACAGCGTAGATCGCACAAACACACACACACACAAGAGTTTCCCAGACTAATTTTCATTCGCTACGGCTACCCTTAAGTTATTTCAACTTAACCCTATACTAAAAATAATTGTCGTCTTGGGTACGCTTAATAACATGTATTAAAAATTTCACATACACAATTCCAATTGTATTTCACATAATACACTTGTATTTTACATAAACGACAAATTATTAATTCGCAAAAACAACTTACCAGCCAACCATTACAAATTCCAATACAGATGCGGACAGTAAGCACAAAACAATACAACCGCCGCCATATGCAAATTTTTCGTTCGCTCGCGGAACGCGGGAAAATTGTCGCCATGACGACGGCAATATGGCCGCCTTGCTCTATAACGTCCATAATGATACAGCCACAGAACATTAGAAACGATATTATAATAGAAACAGGCAGTGTATTATTTCCTCAATTTTGCTTAATTTAGCTACATCACAAAACGTGCTGTACAAAAGTTGTGAAAACTGCTGTACTCACGGACAAGAAACTCGGTCACTTTTAAAAAAAATAGATTGTAACTTTTTGTATACATTGCTATCATGGGGTATGAGACAAAAATATAATCTCTATGTCTCTTACTAACAGTGGTAAGTCTTTCTTAACGCCGAGATTCTTTCGATAATTACAGGATCTTCGAATATTAGAATATAGGAAATTCTTCTTGTAGACCATCGATACATTATTTGTATTAAAAAACGGATCGCGAACAAAATTCACAGCCAAAAAAACGACAAACTACCCATAGTCACACCAGCTAGTGTGGCTAAAAATCGTTAATAAAACAAGGATCCATTGTCACACTGACCTTTCCTCGGTGTGTTAATGGATAATGATATTTATCCTTAGTGACATAAAAACCGCTTGCTTTTGCTGACGCATCTATACTTAATCAAGGCAACTGGTTTAGAGATTGCTGAAGATCTCGTACAAATTGTAGGGCGGGCAAAATGTAGTTTTTAATTGTATAGAAAACTTACCAGTATCAGTCGAAGTCCGAAAATGTGCCCGGTATAATAGCAATAGCCTCGCCCTTATTACATCGGCACATACGATACGCGCAGTGGTTGGAGGTTAGGTCTCATGCAATAGGGGGCAAGCCTAATGCCATTAAATCGCCATACATATCCTACTCGCACTTGTCCAGTTTTTTTATATTTGCTTTAACGCTCAGATCAAACTAATTCGAAATAAAACACCCATAGATGTGCTCTAATTTTTCGGGCCGTTTTTCGAACAGTCATCTTTAATAAGTAAACAACACCACGCCTTTATTCCCCAAGCGGGGGAGGCAGACGTGTACTGAGTACACCCACTTTTCGCCAACTATTCAGTCATATGTAATAGGGGTCGAGGCTATCGCCACATACCGGGCACAATTGCAGACTCCAGACGCATAATTACATAAATATATATACATAAAATATAAACGAATAGCTATATATAAATATATCAGGTATATACAATACTTCAGGTATTTAGCTCAGTGGTTAAGAGCTTGAGCGGCTCCGCCCACTGTGTCGAATAGTCGCGGGTTCGATTCCCGCACGGGACAAATCTTTGTGTGATCCACAATTATTTGTTCCGGTCTGGGTATTTGTTTGTGAATTTTCATGTTTGTAAACGCACCCACGACACAGGAATAAATCCTAGTGTGGGGCTAAAAAAAAAATAACAAAAAGAACAAAAAAAAAAGAACTTATACTATATTAACGTTGAGATGATTTTGACAATGTTTTGTGCAGATAATTCTGCACTTTTGTTTTGAAATAAAACCGATCGCTTGCCAACCTGACTGAAGAAGAGTGACCAAAGTCCGACTAACTATGAGAGTGGAGGAAGGCAGAGAGGTCTGTAAGGAATGTACCTGTTGGAACTCTGTACTCTCTGCCTACCCCGCAAGGGATCTGGCGTGATGATATAGATAGATAGATAGAACATGAACGTGGCAGCGCGATTACTCGCTAGCGTCACACTAACGTCAAACTTTTCATGCTAAGCCCTCCGTTCTATAAAAAGACATTTGACTCATTCCACCCTGGGAGCTGTTGACGATGATCTTAGTCGTAGACCTTTGAAAAGTTATTTACAACTCTTACCACCTCTTTAGAAGTAAGGCCTTCTTTTTACGCCGAAAAACGTTTATTTCAAGACATTTGCCTTCTCTAAAGATCGCCACGACGACCTGCTTTCTGCTTCAACAGATCACTGGTCTATTTTGTAGTGGGTCATGTTAATAAAAAAAAAGTGATGATGGCAAGGGACCTGATGGCATGCCGCTGATTCCTTGAGAACGCGGTCGGGCCCTTTTATGGGACGCCACGTGCGTCGATACACTGGTACCGTCCCACCTCAGGGAGTATGTGTCTGTTGCGGGGGCTGCGGCGGAAAAAGGAAAAACTTGAGCAAACGGCGCAAATACGCTTCAATTACTAAAAGTTACGTATTTGGCCATACTGACTTTTACTCCATGGCCCAGCGTCGACGTCGAGATGCTGGACTTTTGGCAGGAACGTTGTGGCAGGATTTTCAAACGGTAGATCTTCCAGCCAGAAGGGTGTTGTGCCTGGCGGGGCCTGCCACTCTCCCCGAGAGTTGTTGTTGGGAGCTTGTATACATGTTACGCGTCGTGCGCACTCTAATATCGCGTTCTAGACATGTATGGCGAATCGTCAGCACCATCTATTGATAGGTAGTCGCAACTATGTAGCGATGTATAGGGGTCGCTACAGACTCATGGAGTTGCAGCTCAAAAGAGTTTACTAAAAAGTTAACAGAGAAATAAGATTGGCCATTCAGCAAGGGAATGCAGCCAACGTTCTTGCCACTATTCCACGAGTGATTAGTATTTTCTCTTTTTTTGATTAATTAGGTATATTTTTTATGTAAATATTCTATCTAATATTTAAAGTCTAGTTATAAATATTATTAAGCTTGTATATAATATATGTAAACCAATTAGGTGTATATAATAAAATGTATGTTATTAAAAATAAAAATAAACATCTTATACAAACGGACGATTTAGCGCAGTGGTTAAGAGCTTAAGCTGCTCCGCCCACTGTGTCGAATAGTCGCGGGTTCGATTCCCGCACGGGACAAATCTTTGTGTGATCCACAATTATTTGTTCCGGTCTGGGTATTTGTTTGTGAATTTTCATGTTTGTAAACGCATCCACGACACAGGAATAAATCCTAGTGTGGGGCTACGTTTTTTAAAAAAAAAAAAAAAAAAAAAAAAAAAAAAAAAAAACATATTATAGCAACAAAAACGTAAAACCAAAAATAATTTGTTATAAAACGCCAAATTTCCATAAAAAACTTTTCGCTAAGCGCCGCTTTAGCATATGCTACTCTTAATCCATAAATATAAAGTTTATTTTCAACAAACCCTACACAAATAACGTGTTCCAAGGACAACTATAAACCTTTACATATAGGAATAAAGTTAATTTTTGACTAACCCTACAGAAAGTTAATTCCAGGGTTATGTAGTACTCCCATGCGTGTATGATGGCCGCATTCACACGCACACAATGACGCAATTAAGATAATAGTGTGGGTATTGTCTTTTTTTAAGATTGATTGGGCCGTAATTAGTGATGTATGCGTGTTTTAGGGTTCTGCACCTCAAACTGTAAAAACGCAACGCTTATAGGATCGCTGTTGTCCGTCTATCTGTTTAACGGTAAAGACCCTTTTTTTGGGAAATAGCTCAAGGTATCTATCTATCTATCTATCTATCTATAACCTCACGCCAGATCCCTTGCGGGTAGGCAGAGAGTACAGAGTTCCAACAGGTTCTTTCCTTACATACCTCTCTGGCTTCCTCGACTCTCATAGTTCGTCTCATACACGCTCGCCGGTTACGGAGACTCTTGACTTTTCCATCAGATAAGACTCGGTTTATTTGGTCGTGGTAAGATAGTCTAGGTCTTCCCCGGTACCTGCATCCTTCCACTTTCACATTGTATATCTGTTTTGTCATTCTTTCCTCAAGGTATCAAGTTGAAATATATGTCAAATACTATTATTGCAATTCCTTACTTGGCTCTTATCGGCCGTGGGCTGAGTAATTGTTTTAAGCATGCCACTGAAGTCCCATTTCAGAATGTTGTTTTAGCGTGACGCGTTAGGTGTTTAGTTGATCATAACAAATAAGGGTCCTGGTATAAAAATGAAGCTTTTAAATCAATGCAATCAAGATATACAGTCATTTACCTCTCATCACAACGAATACTTCCCGTTTACCCAAAGTAATTAAATTTGGCTAGAAGCAAGCTTTTCCACAAGTAAAGGGAAAAATCCTAAAATTGTGTGATTGTTGATATACAAAACCTAAATAAGTTAAGAAAATATTATACGTACTTATTTTTAACACGTAGCTCCCTAATTAAGAATAATTCTTGAGTCATGGGTACGTTTACAAATATGAAATTTACATGCACAAATACCCAGAACGATACAAATATGTGAGGGTCACACAAAAATTTTTCGTTCGGCGATCGAACCTGCGACTAAGCGATCCAGCGGGCGGAATGGCTTAAGCTTTTAACCACTAGATCAAGCCGTCCGTCAAAGCATTACCATCTAGTGGCACGTGTACAGAACCCACATAGCGCGAGTTCTACTCGGAATTGCCCGTTTTTTTTTTATAATTTGTGATGTGATTGACAGTATAATAAATTTGCCTTTACTGTCCTTGTGGACAAAGGCCCTTTTACTGATTGAGGTGGGAGAGAATAGGTCGTGATTTAGGCATAATCAGTATCGGCGGATAGAGGCAGATTTGTGGCTGTTGAAATTTATCCAGCCCACAGAAATCGTAACATTATTTCAATTCCTATGTTCCAGCCATCGATATATTAAAATATCAATGGATCCAGACTTATAACTCCCCAATGGATTAACAATTATTATACTAAATGGCACCAAAGATGTTAATCTCCGGCATCATATGTCTTCCATAGCACGAAGAAGATCGGGAATGAAATTGTCACAGACTTGATGACACAAACCCGTCGCATACTGTTTCGAAGTGATATTTATAAAGAAACGTAGCCCCACACTAGTAAATGTTCCTGAATCGTGGGTGCGTTTACAAACACGAAATTCTCCAGCCACTGGGTCTAGTCGCGGGTTCGATTCTCGCACAGGAGAAATCTTTGTGTGATCCACAATTATTTGCGGTCTATATATTAATGTATGTGAATTTTCATGTTTGTAAACGCACCCTTAATAAAGTTTACAATCTCAGTAACAATAAACAGATGAGTATTAATGTTAACATGAGAAACTCTGGTGTTTCGGATATAGAAACAATGACAGCGAAAAGAATCAAGAAAAAAATATACAATGCGAAAATATAAGTATTTAGGTACCAGGGAAGACCTAGACTATCTTACCATGACCAAATAGACCGTGTCTTATCTGATGGACGAGTTAAAGAGTCTCCATCACTAGCAAGGGTGTGTGTGGGCGAAGAGATAGGTCTGTAAGGAAAGGACCTGTTGACACTCTGTACTCTCTGCTTAATCCGCAAGGGGTTAGGCGTGATGATATAATTACATAGTCAACTCCTATGAAAATCTATCATTATCGTAATAATGCTCCAATTTTCACATAATTCTCTCACAGTCAATTTGTGATCAGTTTTTACTACAATTATTAACATGTATGGGTTGTCGCAACTTCAATCAATGTAAATCGATTGATTTTAACCAACTTTAAAAAAGAGGATATTCTTAATTCGGTTGTACTTTTTTTATGTTTGTTACCTCAGAACTCTGTCATTTACGAACCAATTTAGAAAATTGTTTTTATTTTTGGGAAGGTATACTTCCCCTTAGGTCCCATTTTAATTTGCGGAAAAGAGGCCACCCCTAACGGTAAAAGAATAGGCGATGAAATTTTTTTTGGGCTCGAATGTTATTTTATAATTTAGTAATGTACCTAAGAGAAAAATGCTCTAGGTACTTTACTATAGAACTAAGCAGAACAACACACTCTCAGTTCTTAGATTTACGCGAATATTACACATGAAATAAAACTCGAGAACGGGTCACGGGAAGTCCTTCCCATGGGTGCTGCAAAGCACTCGAAACGTCGGGAACTTAAAAATCAAAAATAAACCGCGATAAAATCCGAAAAACTAGTTTTATTTCATAAGCAAAACAATATATTATAGGTATATGATATAATTATATATTATATACATATTATATATTGTTCTGCTTATGAAATAAAACTAGTGTTTACCTTTATTTCATAAGCAGAACAATATATAATAGGTATGTAAATATTAATAATTAATTTACTCTTCTCTTAAAAATTTAAAATAAATAACTTTTCAAAATCGCACACAGACTTCAAAAACTAAAAATCAAAAAATAAAGATTTGAAGTCGGTGCCAGTCGATCGGTGCAATCGGTTCCTTGGCACCGCCAAGGTCAGTTTCCTTTTTGAAAAGTTATTAATATAACATATCATAAAATGAGTATATAACATTATTAAAAATGGCGTCTGACCTAGGATCGTAATTTCTCCATTTAGAGAAATAGTCTTTTTGAGAAATACCCCTAGTAGGTACTCGGAAAGGTTGAGAAATAGTTATTGAAAATAAATATAAGTGACTTTCTACGACATTCAAAGGACGTGACAGTATTATGATGGGGTGATGAGTCAGTCAGTCCTATGAGGTGCTCGTAGTACTATGCGACCGCGGTGTTTTTATCAGCTCGATCGGATTGACGCCCGTGCACGCTAAGCCTTTCCTAATTACTACAATATAATCTGGTAATCATTAAGCCAAAATTGAAACCTTATAAGCGGCTTGATAAGTTCCAACAGCAGGTGGCCACAAACTTGCCTCCACCAATCCGCACTGGGTTCGCGTGCGGATTGGTGGAGGTGGTGCATATATTCTAATTTATATAGTCTTGCACTATACAGGAAACTTATTTTCCGACTGTCCATGCCGCCGGTCTTTGTAAACCGACTCTTACCAATCATTTTTGTTTCAGATATCCCCGAAAATGATCCCCATCATTCTGGCTATACTTCTGACAGAGGCGAAGACACAAGAGGTAGCCACTCCATCCAGCCTCCTCGAGCCAAGGAACTTCAACTACCATCCAATCGACACTGATCACTTTTTGAAAAGTTTGAAGCCAGCTAAACCAACCAAGTAGGTATATTGCGTTTGATATGGATTTTTCTACCTATCTTCATGTTCACAACCCCATGGACAACTAGACAGCTACAAATGTCCAAACAAAAAAAAATGCCAACTTAACTTCATGCAAGGATATTTTACTCTAAATGGATTGAGCACTCTGCGAAAAAAACGTGATGACAAGGATACTCACTTAGAGCCCTACGTCTCTTTCTAGGTAGGGTGACCAAACATTGGTACGATTATGGACTTGTTAACATATAATTAACGTATAATTCTCGAGCACTGTTTACTGCCGTAATTCTTTCTTTCTACGCATATGCCAGATCTTAAAGGAGTATTAGTCAAAGTTTTTGATTAAATTGCCCATTTTCTTACCGACTGTACATTTTTTTCAGAATTTTTAAATTCAGCTGTAAATATTGCAAAAATTAAGGATAATCTCCTAGGGCCGTTTTTTTGTATCTACAACGGTTGAGATAGCTGCCGTTACCATCACATCTTAATCCATCCTGTATATACAGACGAATTGAGAACCTTGTTCATTTTGAACTCGGTAATAAATGGTTAACAGCTTATTAAAGCCATATCTTAAATAGGTATAGTCCGTATTAGTTCTACCCTATGGTCACCGTACTGCATCGTAATGGGTACGAGCGTGACACCGGGCTCCAGGTTATTGCTCTCACTCATCATGGTTTCTCGAGTTGTTTAAATCATTGAAAATTTAATGTTGTGTCTGTGAGTAAGAGTTTAATTTTCTTTAACAATATTTTGACAGTACTCAATCCATTTAGGGTTATAAATTCATGACTTCATGACAGTTCCAAAGTTGATGTTTGCTTTGAAATTTACTCAAGTTCTTTTTTTAATTAGTAATCGTGCGAACTCACCTGTTAAAAAATATTTCCCTGGAAGAAAATTTTATTAATTGATGACTGAAACAAAATAAAATTAAGCTACAATAGCCTGCTACTGCAGCATTCGGTGAGAGCTGTGCCGAAAGGCAATTAGCACTATTTAACTAAATCAGTCAACATAAACTATCGACATATGTAAAAATATTTATTGTATTTATAAAATTAAGGTTGAATTTCACTCATTGTATAAACATTAATAGTGTAGTGGAGCCAGGCAAATTTATTCATTATTTTATTATTTTATTATTTTCAATTTCCGTGTTTTTTGTGAGTGCACCTTACAAAATGTAACAAAAATCGGGTTGTATTTTAAAACACACAAAAACAATCATCGTGATTAGAGATTAGCTTACCACCAAGACATAGCCAGATAGCTCAACTGAGTCAACTAGATTGAAAATAGCATAAATGTGAAAAATAGTAGTATAAAATAACGGATGTTAAACATAAATAATCACAGTTCTACTGTCAAAAACTAAAACGTGCCGAAACGTGTTGCCGTCGTTAGTCTTAAGCCGTTAAGTTTAATAGCCCGCCGGATAGTTTGTGTCCGCTCGGAATGTGTGCACAGACCTGCGACTATTCGCAGCGACTGACGACTGAAGATATTAAATTAGTAATGACAGAACAATAGAAGTTAAAATGCAAGCTCCGCCACGCTTTTATTCCCGAAGTTGGGACATCAAAGGTGTTCTTGGTACACCCATATTTAGCGGACAATATTAATAACACACAATATAATAACACAGCATTGGCAGAACAATACACCAGTCATATAAACACTGTCACGCCTTTCACAGTATACCTTCTCATACTTTTTTGGGGAATCTCAAACGAGGATGAGAAGGTATACTGTGTGTGTATACCTGGTGTATTAAGGTAAGATACACATGGTGTATTAAGTACCAATGTAATAGGTAGGGTGCTTATTGCTATTGTGCTAAAAAGATTTTCTATGGAAACCAAATAACCAAGTAACTTTATCCGACTTAAGACTCGAACCCAAGACCTCGTGATCACATCGCACCATACGTTACGTAACTAATAAATCAAAAAATCTTCAATTAAGACACAAAATAAACATTGAAACTTTTAATTATGTGACGCATTCTTCCAAAATATACAAGACTATACATTCATACAAGAATATACATTCTTGAAACATATTAGGAGAGGCGATACAGTCATATAACAAACAATAAAGCTTTTTCTAGTAGTTTTATATCTGAAAACGGACATTAAACACGTAAAAACACACATTTAAAAACACGCATATGCCCAAAAAAATTCTGTACAAAATAATTTTAATTTAAAAGTACCTTTTTAAAAACAAGCTTTTATGAAAAAACAAAACAAAGATATCTTGCTTAGTTAGAAGTTCATATGGCTTTCTTCCGGCTCCCTGAACACCGTCCAGGTCTAAAGTACTAGTCATGACAAATCCAACGAGTCCAAACATGGCTGGGTTATTTTGAGTCGTTTGGTGGTTCCATTGGCCACCTTTTGGCTTCCAATGCCAAATTTCAGCTCAATCACAAGATTTGATCCAGTAAGACAGACAGATATACCAGCATTGCAAGTAAAATAAAAGCTTGTAAATACACAGACGCCTAAATCATTTAAGAAAAAGAAATCATTCGTCTTTTCAGTCGCACGATTGAAAGTCGCTCGTCTGACTTCACTGTTAAGCGGATAGTGACTGTCTACGCTTATTGATCGTCCTCGGACGCTTGCATTATCGATTTCGCATTAGTAAACAATTATTTTAGCACTGTATCTGTTAAATCTACAATCTCGGAAAGAAGTGGACGCCATTACGGAGAAGTGTAATTTGTAGGAAGATTGATATCCTCCTGCTACTAATGAAGTAAATAAAATATCCTGAGTGTACATGAGTGCACTGACTTTTTGTGAAGATATTTTGACATTCTACGAATTTGTCTCACATATCTTTTACTTCGCGAGAGCATTGACGCATTAAGATCTAAAATACCTCGGCGTTCCTCACGATGTTCACCTTCGAGTGGTGATCATCATAATTAAAGCATATTTCCTTCAAATTAAATACTAGCTTCCCTTCCCTCTCCAATTTTTAGTTCGCTCGTTTTTTATTCGCTATTCTTATAATTTTCTGTCATTTTTTGTATTATGTGTTATGGGTAAAATTGACTCTTTTATTTATATACCTTAAATTTTTTTTATTTATTATTTAGTAAAAACTCTATTGAATCGTTGCACTTTGTCCATTTTTATCGTAACTATCGCTGTCCTTTACCTAAAGGTAGCCTGGAAGAAATTACTTTAAGCGATAAGGCCGCCTTACTGTACCAACAACTATGTACAATACCTTTTTGTCTTTGTTTTTAAATATATTTGTGTGCAATAAAGAATATTATTATTTTACTTAGCCGTAGCCAGAGAGGTACATAAGGAAAGAACCTGTTGGAACTCCGTACTCTCTACCTGCCCCGCAAGGGATCTGGCGTGATGATATAGATAGATAATTAGCCGAAAGAATCCACTTCAAAATATAAGCGTTCCCCAAAGTTGTCAAACAGCAACCAGCTCTATGCAACCTTAACAATCACATGATCTGAAAATCGAGATCTGCCAGCCCTGCTTAAAGCCTCAAACTTCGTAATTATAGGGCATTCGTTAGACCAATAAGCTGTAAGAAAGAAACAATAAAAATGGCACACCTATCCTTTAAACTAATCACTATAATAACCGTCGTCTTTTTTCAGAAAAGGACCCATTCTCTTCCCAAACGACGGGCCACCACCACCGCTCAGGCCCCTGGTCGTGACCTCAAGACCCCTCCTCGAATCCATAGCCAGTAGTGACTTAAACAGCTCTAACAATGTGGGAGCCTCATCACAACTCAACCAGATATCCCAACCTTCGTTCTTGGCTAGAGTGAAAGACTATAGGCCTTTCGTGTATAGCATACCTGTGACTTTTGGATATGATTTTGGACAGCCTGGCCCTACGGAAGTTCCTTATGCTAGTGTACTGAAGAAGGCAAGGGAAGGTGGTGCAAAAGACTACAGATATGATGAATATGAGGTTGGTATATCTATCCATCTATATTGCACGCCAGATTCTTTGTGAAAGAGGAAAAGTTCCAACAGATTTTCTTACAGACCTCTCTGGCTTTCTTCACTCTCACAGTTCGTTTCATACCCTTTAGATAAGACACGGTCTATTAAGTCATGGTAAGATAGTTTAGGTCTTCCCTAGTACCAACATTCTTCCACTTTTGTATTGTATATGTGTTATGAGGTGAGCCTATCTAGATATCTATCTATATCATCACGCCAGATCCCTTGCGGGGTAGGTATAGAGTATAGAGTTCCAACAGGTTTTTTCCTTACAGACCTCTCCGGCTTCCTCCACTTTGATAGTTAGTCGGACTTTGTTCACTCTTCTTCAGTCAGGTTGGCAAGCGATCGGTTTTATTTCAAAACAAAAGTGCAGGATTATCTGCACAAAACATTGTCAGAATCATCATCATCATACATGCTCGCCGGTTACAGAGAGTTGACATGCTCTTCAGATAAGACACGGTCTATTTGGTCATAGTAAGATAGTCTTAGTCTTGTACCTAGTACCAACGTCCTTCCACTTTTGCATTTTGTATCTATTTGAGGTTATTTTTTTAGAGAGAAACCGTCTATATGGATGTATGTGTCTATATGGTAACTATTAAGTCATTCAACGAAGGGCGGCTTGGTTCTGTGGTTAAGAGCTTAAGTCGCTCCGCCCACTGGATCGAGAAGTCGCAGGTTCCATTCCCGCACGGGCCAAGCCTTGTGTGACCCACAAACATTTATTTTGGGCTGCTTGTAAACTCACCCACGACACTAGAGTATTTCCTAGTGTAGGGCTAAATTTCTTAAAAGAAAACATAAAACAGTACTAACCAAACTAAGCAAGTTTTTGAAGGAGATGTGTAATGTGACTGAAAACCGGATATTAGCTAGCCATATTTCAGAGGTGTACATGCATTTATGTACCTTTATTTAAAGAGTGCTAAATCGAATTACATCGATTAGCTTGAAGGATGACCATCATAACTTTTATTTAAGTTGCAATGTTCGTATGTCTGTCTGTCTTTCCGGTTTAAATCTTGTGATTTATTTTTTAAGCACTTGCGGGTATCCCATTGAGCTGAAATTTGGCATACTTATGTAAAGTTGATGACAATGCAACAATATCTTCCAATAGAGCTGGTCTAATGATGGAGTCAGAAGGTGGCCATAGGAATATGTGATATATACAGCGTAACTCCCTCGTTTTTAGGCTTGTTAGAATGGTATTGATGAATACTTTACAATCAGATAGTGTTCAGAGTCTGATAATGAAGCCAAAATTTCGCCAATGGAACCACCACCCGACTTCTCAATATAACCTCACCGTGCTTGGGTTGAACATATGAAAAATACAAAGTAATCCGCTCGTGTGTAGGCTTGTTAGATTTGTCTTGGTGAGTACTTTAGATTCGTAAGGTATCCAAGATCTGATGATGGAGGCAGTAGGAAGCCATATGAACTCCTTAACTAAGCAAGATATTTTCGTTGTGTTTGCTATAAAAGCTTTTATTTTCAATATAAATTGTGTACAATAACTAGCGACTGCCTGGGTACAAATGTCGCGGCTAATGCGCCAGATACTAAGAACTGAGTAACGCACAACATTAGACAATTGACAAAATGCATAAAAGCACTTAAAACAAGTGCTATTACAAAAAAACCAATTGTGTGGTTTTATGAAATCACGGTAAAAGTGAAACATATTGGCCTTGGCTGCTCTGGCGAGCGCCTTTCACTTTATCCCTACTCCGCGGCCGACCGTCACGCGACATGCAACACATAGACCAAAAAGTTTGACCGATCTAATAAAAGTTTCACTTTAAAATAGTTTTTGCCTAAACAAATGGTAAACCTAATGGACGGAGTGAGCTTTGATTATTGCTTTAAATTTATCAATATTATACAATGTTGTTAATGCTTACAATAGATCTCACAAAGAGCTCAGAGTTGGTCAGCGACCTATAGAAAGAGCTATGCTCGGCGTTTCTCTACGTGATCGAATCAAGAGAAGGAGATTCGTAGAAGAACCAACGTCACTGACATAGCCCTCAGGGTTGAGGTCAGGGTCAGCAAGCTGAAGTGGCAATGGGCGGGCCACATAGCGCGAAGATCGGACAGGCGGCACATAAAATTCTAAAGTGGAGACTATGTGTTGGCAAGCGTAGCGTAGGACGACCGCCTGCCAGATGGACCAACGATCTTGTGAAGTCGCAGGAAGTCGTTTGATGCAGGTGGCATCGGACCGGTTACACTAGATTGGGGAGGTCTATGTTCAGCTGTGGACAAGTATAGGCTGCGATAATGATGATACAATGTTATACCTCTTAGAGGTGTACCATGTGTGTAACTCTATTGAAAGGTTGTAAAAACGCGAAATCGTCTCATAGCGCATAACAAAGCCTCCGACAGGTTTATTTTTGGTCTAGACGATTGAGTATAACATTATTTCCTTTTGCCAATAACTCCACCACATGATATCCTAACATGTAAAAACGTTTATTTTTTACTTCTGAATGTTGATTGCTTCTTTAGATTAATAGTGCAGAGTGCGTGTAGCAAACAAGAGGTCCTGGATTCAAATCCTAAGTCGCCCAAGCCGCCTTATTTATTAAAAATTTTTGAATCGTAGTTCGGAGTCTGAAACTGTCCCCGGTATAATGACGTATGCTCGCCCCCTATTTCATTGGGCCGTAACTTTGTCGGTGATATGTAGGTGTTCATAATACACTTTTCTACTACCGCTTGGGGTATAAAGGCGCCGGTGTTCTACTGAATATTACAACAGGGGTATAGTCCTGGTAATTCGTAGTACAATAACACGGACCCTCGTAACATTCCCGAGCGCAGTATCTAGGTCATCTCGCCTATTTGTGCCTATTCTTTGCGAACAGTGACTTGCCATCTACGTCGATCAAGCATTGGGGTGGGGCCACGAAAGATGCTGTGTGAAAACAAATAAACGATGAAAATATTTTTTATGAAGCGTAACTTCACACTAAATAATATTCCAGTGTCGTGGGTGCATTTACAAACATGAAATTCACAAACTCAGACCGAAACTAAAATTTGTGGGTAACGCAAAGATTTGTACCGTGCGGGTGTCGAACCTGCGACTACTCGATCCAGTGATTGGAGTGGCCGCTCAAAACCACTGGACTTACATTGGAAATTGGTACTCTCTGCCTACCTAGATATAGGTAGAGAAATATTACTTACATTTGCACAAGTTCTTGTTTAGTTTAGTCAACATGAACTCCAAGATATTCTCTGCAAAAATTCTAAATCTTTATCCGGATTCTGAAATTGTGACCATTATAATGGTAATATGGACGCTCCCATTACATCGCTTGCAAATTATTGGTGCATATAACCTCTGCCACCTGCGCTTAGGGAATAGGCGGGACAATGTTTTTATAATACCTTCTTCTTCTTCAAGTGCCTCTCCATTACCGGAGGTTGGCCGCTAGCTTTGTAAATGTACTTCTTGCCTGAGCCATACAGAACAACTGCTCAACGCTGGCAATTCCGGTCCACTCCCTAATGTGTTGTCCAACGCGTCTTTTGCTCTCAATATTGGCCATCAGAATCAATTGAAGCAGATGATATCTGTCATGGCGCAGCACGTGTCCCAGATATCCGATTTTTCGCTTTTTGATGGTTTGCATCAATAATACGAGGCATGCCTTTTAAGTTTTGTCGTTTGAAGAAATAACACAACTAGAACCTTATAGTACTTTTTATTGTTTTTCAAAGTATTCACCACGTAGCTTAATACACTTTTCCATTCACTCAAATCAGTTATTATAACATTTATTCCACTCTAAAGTGGGGGTGTTCAAAATGGCTGACTTGAAAGCGTCGACTGCTTCTTCACCGGACTGGCTCCTTTGACCACGAAGACTTTTCTTAATTTTAGGAAATGTAAAGAAATCGTTAGGGCTTAGGTCAGGACTGTATGGAGGATGGTCAAGAATTTCTTCTTTTTCCTGCTTCAAATACTCAATCGTTTGACGAGCGCTGTGTGAGCTTGCGTTGTCGTGGTGCAGGATGATGCGTCGCTTTGAGTTAGATTTTCGAAGTTCGGCGATGACTTGTGGTAAACAAACTGTAGTATTCCACTCTGCGTTAACTGTTCTACGATCTTCAAGTGCAATAGTCGCAACATGGCCGGTTTTTCCAACGAACGTGGCCACCATCTTCTTTGAAGTGCTTCGAGAACGAACAACTTTCGGCTTTGGCTCGTCTTGAAAGACCCAGATTGTAGATTGTTGTTTGGAATCAGGATCGTAGGCATAGATCCAAAATTCGTCACCACTGGTGATGTCGTAGACGTGATTTGACTCTCCTCGGTTGAACCTTTGCAGAGTTTTCTTACACCATCTGACGCGGGCCGCCTTGTGATCGTCGGAAAGCAGATGCGGCATCCAACGGCAAACTAGCTTTCTCACACCAAGCGCTTCATGCAAAATCTTCTGAATGGTTGTCCCTGAGATGCCTAATAGAGCCTCTATTTATCGATACGTCACATGACGATCTTCGACAATTAGTTGTCTCACAGCAATGATGTTATCTTCAGTGAAGGCGGATTTTGGGCGTCCTTCGCGAGATTTGTCACTAACACTAGTATGTCCACGCTGGAATTCTAAATACCAGCGTTCGACAGTCCGCAGACATGGGGTTTCATAAGTGAACACAGATGTTAGCTCTTCAAAACACTGAAGCCGTGTCAGGCCTCTTCTAAAGTTGTAGAAAATTATTGCATGAACATTTTCCTTAGAAAGATTCATTTTCGTACGTAACCTGACAGATTCCAATCGACGCTGTGACTAAACAATAGCATTAATCCTAATACTTTCAACTGTTTTAAGATTCAAAATTTAAACACATTCGAATATAGAACAGTTCCTAATTCAAAATTGCCGGGAAATATGGAAACGACAGAACTTAAAAGGCATGCCTCGTACAATACCTAATCAGTGCGTATCTAACCTTCATGAGAACACAGGCTTATAACCGTTTCTCGTTGTCACGAAAACCGCTACCGCTACCGTAGTTTCTAGATAAAACGACGGACGGTTTAGTCCAGTGGTTAACAGCTTAAGCTAGCTAAAGCTCCGCCCACTGGAGCCCACCCGAGCAGTCGCGGGTTCGATCCCCGCACGGGACAAAAATTTGTGTAAACTACAAATGTTCGTTTCGGTCTGAGTCAAACTTAAACTCAAATAATTTATTTGTATTAGCCCTGCGGGGGCGCTTACAAATAGTCAATTTACATTTATTTTTTAATCTAACTTAACTACCAATCTACCACCGGATCGGAACGCGGCCTCCACTGACTTCTCAGTCATCCGGGGAAGAAACTCCGCGTTTATAACTCATTATATTGCGTGGATACAATGTTTACTTAATGTTTACAATTCAATAGTTCACGATCTAGCTATCTAACGATGTTATCTGTAAAGAGTGTCTAAAGGATTCTAGATGTATTAGTCCCCACAAGCAGCACCCGTTCACGAGTATGACTGCTGGAACTGCCATCACTTCCCTCGATCATATTGGAGGGAAGGTAGTGAGCCGCGCCAGACAGCCACCGTAAGCAAAGACATTATAGTGAGCGTAAGTGTTTGTGTATGTAATTTTTTATATATGTTAACGCACTCACGACACTGGAATAATTCCTAGTGTAGGGCTATATACCTAAAAAATGCTTATAAACTTTACTCGTCGTTTTATCTCGCTCCCACTACCTCTCCGCCTATCACCCCGCTATTTTCAAAGCCCCACACCCTAGATATGATTCCGTGATATTATTTTTTCTCTATCCATTCAGCGGCATACGGCCCATGATTGATGACGCCTCCATTGTGCGTCGTGGCAACGACCAGGTGTTCGTTTGTTTAGTTCGCGATAACTCCTAAACGTTTCCCCTGTTACACTCGCCCGTAATTAATTATTTAATCTTCTGTTTATTATTTTTTAGATCTTGGTTTAATTCAGGTTGTACTTGTACTATACCTGGGCAAAAACCTTCTCCTACGAAAAATTATGGTAGGAGAGATTTGGACAAACTTCACGCGCACTTAAAGAGGCCACTTCCCAAACAGTATTGATATTATGTTAGAAAAGAGTCGGAATGTCATCCCTGAAGAGAACGGCAAGAAACTCCACGGTTACTCTTTTCAACAAGTATTTTTACAATATTAGACTGCCTCGTTGATCTAGTGGCAAAGCGCATCGCTTTGTGATCACGAGGGGTCAAATCCTAGGTCGGAAAAGTGCAGTTTTTCGAACGAAAACTTCGCAGTACGAGTCCGGAGTCTGGAATTGTGCCCAGTATATGGCAATAGGCTCGCCCCCTATTACATGGGACCTAATATCGTCGGCGAAACGTGGGTGTACTCAGTACATCTCTGCCGTCCACGCTTGGGGAATATAGGAATGAATGACGGTGTATGTGTATTTTTTTACAATTGTTTCTATCTAAATTTTGCTGTGGGCAGTGGCGGATTTACACATTTGCCGCCAGTAGGCTATTCAATTTTTGCCGCCTCTCCTAACCTCTGCAAATTATTACCCTAGTTCACAATCATATTTATTACATTTTCTATGTCAATGATATTGCAATTTTATGATTTGTGCTCTATCGTCATCATTACATCAGCTTTTTCCCGTTATTAGTGAACTAAGGGATCGTTGTGTCAGTTCCGAGATTATTCTTACAGCTCACGATTTAGTGAAGTTTACACAAATAATAGTCTTTGGGTATATTTTTGAAAAAACTCAATCACGTAATACTTATAAAAAAAAATTGAGCCAAATTTGCCGTCCCCCTAAAATTTGCCGCCCTAGGCCAGCAGGCTATAGCAGCAGGTGAGAATGGCTACATGGTTCTCTCATTTACAGGGTAAGAAATGAGAAGGAAAAATGATCGCATTTATTGAATTATTAGAAGGAAGACAGAGAAAATAATAATGGCTGAATAGGTTATCCATATTCAGAAAGAGCTCGACCAGCACCTTTCTATGCGTTTTTGTCTTTTAAACAATCATCTAAAGCACAATAAGCTCGCTTACAGTCTAGTTTTGAATTTATTTTCAGTAGCAGTTGGGTTGGGTCGGGTTGCTGTTGGAACTTATCAAGCAAAGATATTATCCACTTTCAAGTTAAGAAAATTTCTCAAAAAAAAGTGACTAGTGAAGAATTGTACTATATACATCCATATTTTGGCGACGTTGTTAGGTTTCAGTATAATAGAGGACAAGTCTATTGCCATTATATAGGACACAATCCCGCCTTGTTCTCCCATACCCCACAACAAAATGTAGATGGAAAAAATGTAAAAATACTATTTTAAAAGAGTAACCGTAGAGTTTCTTGCCCTTCTCCACAGGAATGACATTCCGAAGTGGCGGTAGAGTCTTTGTTACTATTCTGACGATTCATAAATACCGTAATGGTTTACATGAATAATAAATATTCTGATTCTGATTCCTTCGGATTGTTAATGAGATTTTTTTGATCTTTTTGCAAGATTTTATTTAACTTGCAATCTTTTTTAAGTCAGATCTTGCAAGCTGAAATGGAACTACTTTCTCTTATCCTTCGGAGTTAAAATTTGACACAGTTCCGATGACGATGCATATCTGTGTAAAGAATGGCCTGATCCTACACTTAGGATTGGCTCCAGCGAAGGAATTCTGCAAGGGCAACAGCAGACACAAAATTTTGTACACACATTTAATTTTGATTGGCCGTTAAAATTTGCATCATTATCTAGCTGCTTAACAATAAATTCTTTATTTATGGACAACATTGATTCAAAGTTATAGCATACAGAAGACTACTTATGCCTAGTGTTAGTAAACAAAGAAAACCAACACAGGGCAAATTGTATATAGCATATCATTTCGATCAATTAAAGATAATGGTCCTAATTGATCGTCCTCCACATCATCTGTTTAAGAAGACACTTATGAAAATATCTGTTTACTATCAATTAATAAAATTGTCTATGTTTCAGGAACGCACAATTCTACCACCGATTTACAAAGCGTTATCAGATTATGCTCAACAGAAAGTTCTGAAACTGCAGCCTAGAACAAGCCAATATGATTACCAGGTTAGTCTTCAAACCAGTTTATACATTCACTGGCTTACGATAACATGACAAAACCTTTAAACCCGAAAGCATCCTATTTGGCCCTATGATGCTTGAACATTTTACTAAGCTGCTAAATTCATTTTATTTTCAGTATCAAAATCCAGACTACACTAATGATTATCAGAACAATGACGTTGAAGATGATGGCAGTAAAGATTATAAACATGTAAATATTTTTTGAGAATGATTCAATTTTTAATCTAAGAAAGTTTACATAAATTGATAATATTTAAATTCTAACTTTTTGCGTTGTCCTTACAGGGTGAAAACTACGCATTTTCATATGCAGTGAAAGATCAAAAAACAGGCGATGATTTTTCTCATGCTCAACAGAGCAGTGGATCAGCAACCAACGGGGAGTACAGGGTTCGACTCCCAGATGGCCGCATGCAGATAGTGTCATACATAGCAGATGAAAACGGTTACAAAGCAGACGTCCGATATGACGACGAAGATAAAAGTAACGGAAATGACGTCGATAATCATCATAACGATATCCAACACAACGATTATGATAACCAAAATAATGATTATAACAACCAAAATAACGATTATTCAGTTAAAACTAGCGAATACACAATAGAAGATAACGACAGAGCCACTAATTTAGATTCTCAGAACAAATATTTCAATACAGATTACACACGGAAAGGTACAAATAACGATTACTACCATTACCCAGATGTGAGTAAAGATTACAGCGACGATTACTCGTCAGAATATAACGGAAATTATCCAGCTCATAAAAGTAAATTTTCGTTTGTAAATCATAAAAATTATGAAAACATTGTATCAACAGTTAGACCGTCTTACGAAGAATTAAAAGATCTATTCGTTAATAAAGACGTATACAGAGCAAGGCAAAGCGATATTCCATTATCAACAAGCCCTAATTATGATGAGACAACGGAAAAAGTAGTCATAATAGGAACTCCGAAGCCTAATTTATTCACTAACATTAGGAATATATTTCCCGTGATTCCTGCTCCGTTAGTTCCAAGCCCAGTATCTTCGACTCCTAGAAGTTATTTGGTCTCAACTATTGCTAATATACGAAATAAACTTAATGGATCGAATAAACCTATACTTTCTGATGGTTTTATCGAAAGAATTAATAAGTATTTGAAGTATAAATAGTTTTTTAAGACTGTTATATGATTGTATATAAGTAAATATATTTTATTGTGTTTTTAATAAATTATACTCATGTTGTTTTTCTAGTTTTGATTTTCATTTGAAGCCTTGTTTAACACCGAAACTGTTACCTATATACTAGGTACCTACTAGTTACTCATTTATTACTAACCAGTTACTCACTAGTTTCTCACTATTTTCTCACTGGTTTCTCACTAGTTTCTCACTATTTTTTCACTAGTTTCTCACTAGTATCTTACTAGTTTCTCACTAGTTACTTTCTAGTAACTAGTTACTTTTAGGTACGTCCCTATGTAATAGGGACCGATCAGGCATATTCTAGATTCCAAACTGTGACAGAGAATTGTTCAATGCACACTCAGACCTAGGACTCGAATCCAGGACCACATGATCGACACTCACTAATAAACTAACGAGGCAGAATACTAATTACTTACGGTAAATACTCCGTGAAGTGTCGGTCTAAGTAAGAGCTAAGTTGTTATTAAGTAACGGGGTAATATATCAAGCTAAGCTACCGTCGGGGGCTGCTTACAATTTGCTTATTAAGTAAATATTTCGGGCGCGCGGACACACGGATAAATAAAACCGTAAGCCAAGCACACTTGCTACTTAGAGCCCGTATTCGCACAAGACCTATTTGGAAAAAAGCGTCATCCCACAGCTGTGTAAAGGCTTTCTCTCTAAAATTTAACAAACTTTTTCATCTTCATTTTGTTGTGGGGTATGGGAGGTTGGTCATCAGGTGAGTCTAAGTTAAAACAAATTAAATAAAGAAACAAATTATACTCGTTGGTCTGGTGACTGCCTCGTTGGTCTGGTGGCAAAGCGCATCGCTTTGTGATCACGAGGTCCTAGGTTCAAATCCTAGGTCGGACAAGTGTAGTTTTTCCAACAAAAACTTCCCAGTATGAGTCCGGAGTCTGGAATTGTGCCCGGCATATGGCAATAGGCTTGCCTACATGGGACCTAACATCGTCGGCGAAACGTGGGTGTACTCAGTAAACCTCTGCCACCGCCTCTGGGGAATATAGGCGTGACGGTGTGTAACATATTATACTATTTATGAGAATGGCTACATGGTTCCCTCATTTACAAAAAAAATATACAAAAAAAGGTACGCAATAAGTAGGATGCAAGCCCCGGACCTCAAAATCATTAACCGCATCATACTCCATTAAACCATTCAGTCAAAAGTAAATAAACCTATGTCAAATAAACATGTAATTCTCTACTGTATAAGTTTGAAAATTAAAATGACATTCACATAATTAAGTCTCGGACACGCTCGTCGGTTACGCATACTGTTGATTTACCTATCAGAAAAGACAGTCTATTTGGCCATGATAAGATTGTCTAAAGTCTTCCTCTGCACATCCAGTTATGATATAGATAAATAGACACACAGAAGTAGTAATAATAAATTACTAAGAATGAAATAGCTCACGATTTCATCCGAAATCACTGTCGCCGTTTCGTTACACATACACAGTTTGAAACAAATAGACACATCCTTACACACTCACATTATCACTGTAAAAATACTTTTTGATGAATTGTAATACCTTTATAAGTAAAATTACAATTTCTGGAAGCATTTCTGCAGTTGGGTATGCTGAAAAATACTAATTTTAGTCTCTAGATCATAATGACCCACGCAGTACTAAAACGTTTTGTGTTATTTTTATCACATATGTAGCGACAAAATCACGTGGCTATTCGACTCCCGATCCTTCTGATGCTCTTATTTCACTTCTTTTGGATGCAGATATCGCACACAGAATAAGATACTGTTCTCGCCAAGCTCAAAGAATTCCTTGCCCGCCGGCCGGTGCCGAGCACCGCGGCGAGACACTTAGTATACGCCTTTCCCCATAGCGACAGCCCAAGCTGAAACCGTTTCTCTTTGAGGCGCCCTTGAGCTAGTTGCCTCCTTGCCCTTCTGACTAGAGCGTCTTGTGCGTGTTAAGCGTGACGTGGAATGGTGGTGGCCTCTCGGCGATCAGCGTTTTCCAAACTTCACTATTCCCTGGCCTAGTTATTTTAATGTTTCCCCATCGTGATCCACCACAAGCTTTTTAACCCTCCTAGTGCATATAGGGGAAATAAAAAGTGTGGTGTGTGTATGTGGTAGCAATACACGGCGTGCGGGGCGCAGAGCGTATAAAACAAAAGCTAGCGTAGCGTGTTGTGCCTGACGAGCTTGAGATATTGCTGCTTTGTAGACCCTATCTGACCACCGTCTCTGGGGTTCTGGTTTGGTCATGCTCACTATCATCTCTTTGCTTGCGGTGGCTGTCTGGCCCGGGTCACTCCCTTCCCTCCAATATGGTCGAGGGGAGTGATGGCTGTTCCAGTAGACTGGTCCATCACTAGTCTCATATCTCGATTGTACGGCATCACACTGGAGCTAGAGTGTAAGCTATTTAATTGTAACCTAAACATTGTATTCACACAATATAATAAAAAAATTGAAAGGAAAAAAGAGAAAGTGAATGAAATAAAAAAAGACAAGCCCGCTGAGTTTCTTTACCGGATTTTCTCAGTGGAGGCCGCGTTCCGATCCGGTGGTAGATCTGTAGTTAAATTAGATTAAAAAAAAATGTAAATTGAGTATTTGTAAGCGCCTCCGCAGGGCTTATACAAAATAAATTATTTGAGTTTGAGTTTGCTACGCAGGACGCGTGACGACCCGGCCGGTGCCCTGCCGACTGCCTAAGCCGAGGCTGTTCCTTCTTGAAGCAGCCGCGAGCTAGTTGCCCCCTTGCCCTTATGGCTCGAGCGTGGTGGTTGCACGATCGCCTTCTTGTCCGGTGAAGCTGTAAAGGCCCCGCCAACAGCGTAGATTATTCACACATGCGCGTGACGACCACCACTCATTCTTCAGTGCACACCCGAGCAAGCGTTTCCGTTGACACAAACGCATCACCATAGGGTAATTTTTTATACGTAACATATCTCTTGATCATGAACGAGTATGACTGATTGTAAACAAATGAGACAATGCTGCGACCCCTTATTTTATTTTCGTGGCCCGGTGCCGTGTTGCACCCACCATATTGGAAACGCTGGTGTAGATCATTCACACATCATAAAGACTTCTAAGTATTCTTCTAAGTATAAAGTCATCAGATTTAGAACCGTGTTTTATCTGAAAGGCAAGTCAAGAGTCTCCGTGACCGGCAAGCGTGTATGAGACGAACTAAAAGAGTGGAGTAAGCCGGTCGGTAAGGAAAGAACCTGCGAGAACTCTGTACTGTCTGCCTGCCCCGCAAAGAATCTGGCGTGATGATAAAGATAGATAGATAGATTTTGAACGTTAATTAATTTTGTTGCAATAACTATCTGGCAATGTATCCCAAAGGTGAAATTACCTCAAGGCCCGGCCTCAACTTTGATAACAGTCAAGATAACGACGTTATACTCGCAACTTGTACTCCACTGCTAGTTACCAACTACCCTACAGCCTTACTAGAACGTACTTCTATAACGGTTTGACCTATAAAGGCATAATCTAGTTACGAGTATTCGTTAGAGGCAATTTCCATTATAACTAAGCATAGAAACTCAGTTGTGTCCAACACGTGGAAAATCTGTATTCAATCCAATTAGAAAGACGGCTTAATTTATTATTAAGAGCTTAAGCTGCCCCACCCACTGAATCGAGAAGTCAGAATCAGAATATTATTATATTCATTTACGGGGTCCTGGGTTCAAATCCTAGGTCGGACAAATGTAGTTTTTCTAACGAAAAATTCCCATAATATAATTTCGGAGTCTGGAATTGTGCCCGGTATATGGCAATAATCTCGCCCCCTATTACATGGGGCCTAACATGGCACAGACAGATAAAAATTCCATATTAAATATTAGGCGCTCGTAGCGCTGTTCGACCGCTGTGTACTTAGCAATCGCCAAGGTTAAACACACGCTTGACTCGGTCGGCCTGAGATGGGTGACCGTTTGTCGCATTTTCATATTAGAGCATTTCCGTACTTCGGAAGGCACGCTAAGCCGTTGGTCCCGGTTACCACGTAATGTGGTGTTGGAAGCCTTATAGTCTTAATAAGTTTCAACAGCAGGTGGCCACAAACCTGCCTCCATCGCGCCACAGTGGGACAGTATACACTAAGACTGTTTATTAAATATTACTTCTTAGTTAACTGAAAGACGTCCACTGCTGAACAAAGGCGACCTCCAAAAATCGCTATCAGGCCCGTCTTTGTGTTGTACGCATATAGCGTTAACCCGCGATTCATCAGATCATCGGTCTAAGAACACTTTAAAAGTGCTATACTATTAATTATTAATATCAATATTAGCCCTGTTAAGAAACTATCCCACCGTTGGGCACGGGCCTTCTCTCAAACTGAGAGGGCTTAGGCCATAGTTCACCACGCTGGTTTAGTGCACGTTGGCGAACTTGACACACCTTCGAGAAACTCTTAGGCATGCAGGTTTCCTCACGATGTTTTCCCTCACCGTTAAAGCAAGTGATAATTAATTTTTAATACGCACATGCTTTCGAAAAGACAGAGATGCGTGCCTGGGTTTAAACCTTAGACCTCTGACTTTGCAGTCCAACGGTCTAACCACTAGGCTATCACTGCTGTAACACAAATTATTAAGATGTTTTCTATCTATCTATCTATCTATAACCTCACGCCAGATCCCTTGCGGGGTAGGCAGAGAGTACAGAGTTCCAACAGGTTCTTTCCTTACATACCTCTCTGGCTTCCTCGACTCTCATAGTTCGTCTCATACACGCTCGCCGGTTACGGAGACTCTTGACTTTTCCATCAGATAAGACTCGGTTTATTTGGTCGTGGTAAGATAGTCTAGGTCTTTCCCGGTACCTGCATCCTTCCACTTTCACATTGTATATCTGTTTTGTCATTCTTTCCTCTGGCATTCTTTCTATATCCCGAACCAACGGAGCATGCCCTTTCTCATCTTTACACCGATACTATCTTTCATACCTACTCGCTGTCTTACTACGCTGTTGCTAATGCAGTCGGTCAGCTTCACTCCGCACATCTTTCGCAGAGCTCGCATTTCTACCGCATTTATCCTACTTTTATTCTCCTTCTTACATACCCAGCTCTCGCTACCATATAACAGCGTTGGGACAAGAACTCCGTTATGTATGGCCAGCTGCGCCTTATGGCTTAAGTGCCGGCTCCCAAGTAGCTTTCCCATCGCACAATTCACTCTGTTCCCTGCACTCACTCTTCTCTCTATGTCAGCGGTGTATTTCCCATCCTTACTGAAAGCGCATCCAAGATATACAAACTCATTCACTTGCTCCAGCACATTGTTACCAACCACAATCCATACATTCGTTCTGGTTAAGATGTTTTGTTCATTTATATACTGTGCCCCAATCCTCGTTATTAGAATTACAAAAGATGCGTTTTGTTTCACCTAAATTACAAGCAAGGAGCCGCGAGGCAGCAGCCATTTTAATGAAATCGTTAGATATTGTAAGTGGTAAGTATTTACAATGCAAACAACAGCGGACCTCTAAATAATTGAAACACGGATTTCATAATAATCAAAAAAAAAAACACCGTCACGCCTATATTCCCCAGAGGGGGTGGTAGAGGTGTACTGAGTACACCCACGTTTTGCCGATGATGTTAGGTCCCATGTAATAGGGGGTGAGCCTATTGCCATATACCGGGCACAATTCCAGACTCCGGACTCATACTGGGAATTTTTTGTTAGAAAATCTACATTTGTCCGTCCTAGGATTTGAACCCAGGACCTGGTGATCACAAAGCGATGCGCTTTGCCACCAGACCAACGAGGCAATAATCACTTGTATTAAAATTATTATAAATGTGAACAATGCCAACAGTCACAACCTTTAGAAGGGATAGGGTGTTGCAGACTTAAAACTACTAAACACAAGGTGGGTCGTTATACCTTTTCGACAGGAATGAAAAATAATTTCATATATGTTACTTCCACAACTACTGCCTACCTCGCAAGGATTTTTCGTGATAATATAGTTAAATAGTTATATAATCCACTATTTAAATGCATTCCACATACACCTACTATGTATATTCATTGTGCGAAGTCTCCTAAAAGCAGTCTCAATATCGTCGCCTCAGAACGAAAACCATGGATGTGCAAAAGGGGTAACTTCACAAGAGGAAGAATAAAACTACTCTCTGCACCCTTTAAATGTTAATTGCTACAGTTTTTTTCAATTATTATTCAGATGCATTTCCAAATGCATACGAGATAAATTTTAGTAAAAGTGCAAAGCAAGGTGACAGTCCAAAAAAACGACCCGACAAATAAGAGCACAACGTATGCGTGTGGTCTTAATTAGAGTAAGTTCAATCCAACTCTAGCCAACGTTAAGACGCGCTGAAATGCTAAAGTTTGCTAAAACTACCATAATAAAGAGCTCTGAGGTCATTAATAATTTAAAAATCAAATCGAAATTAAAAGTTTGCAATTCACGTAGACCAAAAAGCACTTATGAATAGTCGAAAAGAGAAAATTATTGATTACTTAAGTCTCTACCATCCGTTCGGAAAGTCATTCCTTTGCAGAATAAAATCAAAAAACTAAACTTACTTACATTACTCTTGTGAAAAATGAAAGTTTTACAATTCTTTTTGTATACATTGCATTCATGGGATATGCGAGAACAGTGCAGAAACATCGAAATAGATGTGCTTAAGTTTAGATTAAACATAAGTGTACTTAGATTCGTGGTAGCAGTCAGTGATTACATAGTTCTCTCATTTACAAAATAGAGACCGTAGAGATATATAATAAAAAAGTAGAATAATAATAGTAAGAGAAAAAAAAGAGTGCGTACAAAATAATTAGTTATAGCTCCATTGTGATGCCGAACGAGAACTAGTTTTTACAGGTGCTAGCTACGAGTAGGTTTAGATACGTGATATATCGAAACGCGGCCATGTTTTAGCTGTCAGTTTGTTCGTGATTAGTAGTTTAGTACCTATGAATGAGTCGCGCGCGACACCTTGTAGCGAGCGGACTTTGTTTACGAACGGTGTTATTAATATGTTTACTTTTATTAAGCCTACCCCCATATTCAAGTATAATAAAAAAAATGAATAGGGATGTGGATGAAAGTAGTTTACCGAGTTTAAATAGTGAAGATCTAGTGGAGTGCGGGCAACAAGTAGTAGATCAGAATATGTGCAGTAGAAAAGAAGACAGTACGCAGCGTGAAGGTGATGAAGGTGTGACGAGGAAATCAGCTGAGAAGAGAAAAGGACCAGATAGCGAGGATAATACAGATACTGAGTATACAACTGTAACAAGAAAACCAAAGCGGCTACATCGTAGTTCCTCCGGGAACTATGATTCTAGCGGTAGGGTACCAAGCCAGGTTTTAGAAAAAGGCAGTAAGTACGACGTGTATATATCATCTAAAGAGCCATTACCTAAACAAATTGCTTTTGCTAAACTTTTAAGAGCAGAAAACATACAAGGAATAGAAAAGATCATATACAAAAGTCCTTTTAGAATATGTTTACAATTTGAAAGTCAGGAATATGCTGAAAAGATTCTATTAAGTGAGAAAATGATAAATTTAGGCTATAGATGTCAATCATCTCAAGAAGTAAATTTATCATATGGAATTGTTAAAAATATAGAATTGGAAGTGGAACAAGAGGAACTAAATGTTATGTTTACAAGTGAATATGACATCATTTCTGTGATTCGACTAAAACGTCTTACGGAAGAAGGAAAATGGGAAGGATGTGAAACTGTCCGTATCTGTTTTAAGGGCTCAGTGGTACCTAGAGTTGTAGATGCTTATGGATGTAAATTTAAGGTGGAGCCATATGTCTTCCCTGTCACACAATGCTCAAAATGCTGGAGATTCGGCCACCTTCAACGACAATGCACTGTAAGGAGGTTGACATGTCCAAAATGCGGTGAGCCTCATGCCAATTGTGAAACAACGCAATATCGTTGCAGGAATTGCAAAGGTACACATATGTCTTTTAGCAAAACTTGTCCTGCTTTCTTAAAAGAAAAAGAAATACGGTGCATTATGTCTACAGAAAACTGTACATATAAAAAAGCCCTTGATAAATACCTTGAAGGAATAAAATCGGACAAAGGTACATTTTGCAGAAATGAGATGAATGTTGATGAAGACGTAGATGAAAAGGATTCAACGATAAGCGAGGATAATGAAAGACAAGAATTATCATTCTCCGTGGGTCAGCACTACAGATCTACCTTCAGAGACGTGGTGGTAAATACTCACAAAAAACAAAAACCTAAACACAATAATACGGGTAATGAAAGAAATACGTCTACAAGATTGAAAACAGATAATAAAAACGATAGCAAAGAAACTACTGAAAGAATCATGGATACAGAGGAGCATTGTACAGAAGGTGGCGGTAAAAGAATCCAAGTAGTTGAACAGTTAAAGAAAAATAGAAAGAAGAATAATTACTATTGGGATGTAATGAAAGAAATTAAAACTATCATCTTTACAAATAAGAGCCTAGATGAGAAAATTACCGAAATAATGAAATTAGTATGTGAGGAAATTAAATACTTTCTAGTGGAAACAGTCAAAGATGGCGAGTGCATAAAAACGATTCTAAATCTATTTTATGGATAGCTCCCTCAATATAATACAGTGGAATTCACAAAGCCTGAGACCCAAGTTAGTGGACTTCGAGTGTCTTCTAGTACAAGAAAACATACACATTGCTATTATCAGTGAAACGTGGATGGAACCTGATTCTCATACCCATATTAGCGGATACAATACATATAGGAAAGATAGATGGGACTCGTATGGTGGCGTAGCAATTATCACTCGCAAGTCTTTAAAAACTCAAGTCTCATCTTTCAGACTAAATAATTCGGGTATAGAACTGTTACATGTAAGATTACTCAACTCTCCATATTTAAAAAATATTATAAGTATATACTGTCCATCTAATATTAGAACTACCCCGTTAGATTGGCATTCTCTTTTTAGTGCGTGTAGTCAAAAATCCTTAATAGCCGGAGACTTTAATGGACACCATACTAACTGGTCGTATAAAAATGACACGAGAGGGCTTCAATTAATGGATGCGTCGTTAGATAATAGTTTTATACCATTAAATAACGGTAGACCAACTAGAATTAAAATGGTGAACGGGGTGCTTCAGCAGTCTTCTCCTGATGTATCATTCGTATCTTCAGATATAGCTGTGCATTTTAAGTGGAAAATAATGAACGAGACCCTAGGTAGTGATCACATGATAATCAAGATAGTACTTCAAACCTTAGATAACAATAGGAATCGAAATTTTCATAAGGTACGTAATTTTAAAAATGTAAATTGGAATCTATATAAAGACATTTTGCAAAAGTCGCTTTCAGAAGTTAAAGATGCACCAAATAATGTGCAAGTTAGGTATGACCTTCTACTTGACCGGATCAATTTAGCCGCTGACAAAAGTATTCCTTTGGTTAAGATATGTACAGATCCTTTGACAAAATTCAAACCTAGGTCCTATTGGAGTATTGAACTCTCTCGATCTGTTGCTAGGCGAAGATTAGCGTTAACCACTTTTCGGCGCAATCCAACTCCAAGCAATCTGGAGGTCCTAGAAAAACAAATAATTGAAACAAAAAGATTGATAAAACTAGCCAAATCATTATCTTGGAAGAACTTTTGTAGTGGAATAAATGAATCGACTTCCGTATCCGAAATGTGGAATCGTATGCGTTGGATAAAAGGCCACAAAAAATCAAAAATGTACGCCTCTGAATCACAAGTAGACGAGTTACTTTCCGGCCTTGCCCCTGATTTTGTCATACCTTCAATGCCTGATATTAAATCGAGTAATACATCTCTTGAAATTAAATTTACTAACCACGAACTTGAGAAATGCCTTAAAAAGAAGGACACTGCACCTGGAGAAGATCTTATTACTTTTTCAATGATCTATAACCTTCCAAACATGGGCAAGAGCTTTCTAATACATTTATTCAATCTGATATTAGAAACGGGAGAAGTTCCTATTTAATGGCGAAATATACAGATAGTACCGATACCCAAAAATAATATAGACTCTGATGATATATCCTCTATAAAATTAAGACCAATTTCTCTCATATCTTGCATATGTAAAACCTTTCACAAATTATTATGCAAAAGACTTGAATGGTTTACAGAACGAAATAAAATATTTTCAGTGAATACTGTTGGGTTCAGACGGTCTCAGTCGTGTTTGGATTGCTTAGTTCGCTTAGTTTGTCACATACAAATAGGATTTTCTAAAAATGTTCCTACTTTAGCTTGCTTTCTAGACATAGATAGTGCATATAATAATGTTTTAATTGATGATGTTGTCCGTAGTCTAGATAATATTAATGTTGGGAAGAAAATTTGTAAGTATATATGGGAGTTTCTAAAAGAAAGACACCTTAAAGCTAGAGTAGGATACGACACGGATAGCAGTTACTTAGTTAGATGGACCGGCAAAGGCATTGCACAAGGTGATCCATTGTCGCCTTTAATTTTTAATATAGTTACTCGCAAAATTTGTCAGGATATATCAAATGTTATAGTATCACAATATGCTGACGACTTTGTTCTATATTGTAGCGGAAATGGAATTAATGATATTGTTTCAGAGACACAAAATGCAATAAATGCTGTTTTTACAATATTAGAGCAATTAGGTTTAGAATTATCTAGTCATAAATCGAAATTTTGTATATTTAGCAGGGGTCGTAAAAGACAAATAATAGATTTAAATATAAAGGGATCATCGCTTAAATTAGAAGAGAATATAAAGTATTTAGGCATGTGGCTGGATCGATCCTTACGCTGGGGAAAGCACATAAATGAAACATGGGAGAAAACACAAAGATTTTTAAACTTACTTAAAGTTTTAGCAGGAAAGTCTTGGGGCATCCATCCAAAAAACCTTCGTAGGCTGTATATTGCGCTAATCAGAAGTAGGATTGATTACAGCAGCTTCTTGTATGATAATAGCGCAAAAACGCATTTGACTAAATTAGACAAGGTTCAAAACCAAGCTATGAGAGTAGTGGGAGGTTTTATACGAACCACTCCTATACATGTTATGGAATCTGAATTGTGCATTCCTAATCTATCTTTGAGGAGAAAATATCTTGCATATAAATATTGTCTAAAAGCTCAATCCTTCGAAAACAATACAACCATAGATCTTCTTGATAGTTTAACCAATTATACTACTAATAGCTACTGGCGAAATAAGAAAATACCACTATTAGCGACAGTATACACTAGTACCAAAGGAGAAATAGTATCAGCTAGTTACCCATTGGAAATGTTTAGTCTGGATACTTGGGTATCAAACATAAATTTAGATAATGTTATACGAGACCAATTAGATAATTTTAATTTGGGTAAAAAATCATATGATACTAATGTATTGAAAAACATTGTACTGGAGGAATTGAATACGAAATATAATGGTTGGGTCATGGTATACACCGATGGTTCCAAAAAAAATGGTAGTCTCGGAGCTGCGTTTTATGATACTAGGCATAAAGTTAGCGGTCTCTTTAAATTGTCTAATATTAACTTATGTGTAATGACTGCAGAACTCGTTGCAATATCCGAAGCTCTAAAATATTTACAGAACTTGTGTAGGGATAAATTTGTTATTTTTGTGGATAGCAAAAGTGCTCTCCAGCATGTAGCTCGGTGCGCCTCTGGCTGTAGAGGTACACCGATAGCTTATGCTATTTTGAGACAAATTCTCCTATTCGCGATGAATAACATTGAACTTATATTACAATGGGTTCCGTCACATATAGGGTTAGTGGGAAATGAGGAGGCGGATCGGTTAGCGGGGAGGTCTACTTCGGATGGTGTTGAAATAAATATGAAACCTTGTTTTTCAGAAATGTTACCTAAGTATAAAAAGATTTGTCACAGGAATTGGAAAGAATACTTCGATGAAAGATCACTTGAAAAAGGGATTTGGTATAAGACTATTCAAAGTGAACCTCCTCGTATTCCCTGGTTTGCCAATACTAATCTCAACAGGAGACTCGTTGTAATAGCCCATAGACTTCGATCCGGGCACCTTCCACTCAACAAGTATCGTCATCTTATGGGGCGAAGCCCCAGCCCAAATTGTACGGAATGCGACACTGTGGAGGACGTCCATCACGTGTTGGTGGAATGTGCCAGGACAAAAGATAAGAGAGAGGCGCTCATGAATATGTTACAAATTAATTTGATAGAAGTCGGTGTGTTTCAGAGTATTTTGTCTGAGCCCCTCTCTAATGCAGCCAAATATACGTATGAATTAATAGATAAGATGTAGTGTAATGTACTATATGATTAGGTTATGATAGGGCTGGCATGGTCAATGCGGACCGAAAAGCCCTTAAATAAAAAAAAAAGATAATAAAAAAAAAAAAAAAGTACCTATGAATAATATATTTGTATAAATCTATATCATCACGCCAGATCCCTTGCGGGGTTTACAGAGAGTACAGAGTTCCAACAGGTTCTTTCCTTACATACCTCTCTGGCTTCCTCGACTCTCATAGTTCGTCTCATACACGCTCGCCGGTTACGGAGACTCTTGACTTTTCTATCAGATAAGACTCGGTTTATTTGGTCGTGGTAAGATAGTCTAGGTCTTCCCCGGTACCTGCATCCTTCCACTTTCACATTTGTAGACAACTCAAATTACTTTATCAAATAGATAGAATTCATGTCGATCTGACATGTGTCGATATGATTTTTTCTTAAGCTCATATGGCTATTTGTGCCATAATAAAACCCAAACACGTGTTTTTTTTTGTTTTTCTTTGTCTGTTTGTCTGTCCGTACTAATCTTCAGCGGAACCGATTCCGAATGGTATGTTACTGGAAGATGGAGGATAGTTCAGAGATTATTTTAGGTTACTATGAGAGTGGAAGAAGCCAGAGAGGTATATAAGGAAAGAACCTGTTGGATCTTTGTACACTCTGCCTACCCTGCAAGGGATCTGGCGTGATGATATAGATATTGTTACGACCCGAACATACCCCGATATCTTGAAAAGTCTTTATGGGGGGATCTCCATTCTAAAACGCATAACACACCCTTAGGTCCCCCGCTGATCTGACTAGAAAGTTCTAAAATCCGCGCTTATGTGGCGAAACGTCTAGAAGGTTCCACCCCTTTAATTATCGCCGGCTCGCGGTCGCGGTATACAAGTATCTATTTGTTCACCTAAAAATAGGTATGTAATAATAATACCGCTTTGTGGGCCGCGCCGGCTATTGTTCGATGTACTTAGAGGGTTCACGTCCGTTCTAGAACTTTCATAGGAGTATAAAAGGAACACAGAGCGCGGGGACGGACACAGTCTCTTCTCGGAAGCGATAGTGATCAAATCGGAGAACAAGCGATCTAAGTGGAATACACCGGCGACTTTAGCAACGATATACGGATACTACGAGTGACTCAGCGACTTGGAAGCAGTATTTTTGTACTATTATTCGGCATTTAATTACCCTGCAAACGTAACAATATATTTTAGGTTACTTTTTATCTCGGAAAAATACATGATTCTGACAGGAAAGTTTTTATTTCACCATACCAACACGGCTGAACGGTTTTTAAAGCAGCTTAGTAAGCAGGTGTCTTAGGTCTTGGAATAATATATAGGATCTGTGCTATTCCAGGAAAACCGACCTACCTATGTCGAATTACAAAGAAACGCGTGCGTAGCCGCTTAATTCTTCCTAATCTAGAAAGTTCTATCCACTTAGACTTCCCGTTTAAATACCTTAAGGGATCTTATCTTATTGTTGGCCTATCGGACCGACGAGACCTCCAGGCGTACTTCGACCCGGTGGGATCTTTTGTGCTGTCCTTGCCCTTGCTTTAGGGATACTCACCATTACATTTGGATACTTAGTATTGCTCTTGGAACTCCTGACCTAACCAAATATAAGCGGGTGAACTTATTAAAACATGTAATTTTACCATGCACTGAAAGGCACAATATCCTGTCTTTCACTACGCGACTAGCCAAACACCTGTAGAATACCCTCCCGATGCCTTTAGCTCTCTCTTTTAGAAAACATATACCGCATACAGAATCAGACACTGACCTCACCGACAAGTTCGAAAAGACCTTTGCCCGTTGGCCGGTGCAGAGCACCACGGCAAGATTCCTAGTATATGGCCATCCCTATAGCGACAGCCCAAGTCCAAGCTGTTCCTCCTCAAGGTGCAGTTGAGTTAGTTGCCCCTAGCCAGCTGGAGCGTAATTGTCGAAAGCTCCTCGGCCAATAGCGCAGATCACGGTGCTCTTGAGTTAGTTGCCCCCTTGCCCGCCTGGGGCGTTGTTGTTGCAAGCTCGCCCTATTGCCGGGTGAAGCTGTAAAGCTCGGTCAACAGCGTAGATCATTCACACATACACACACAAAATCAGTAGGTAGTGCTTTGATATCCCGGTACTTTAAATAGAGATTTTGTTTACTCATGTTTTTAAAAATGAAAATTCCAAAATTGCATTTCCGAAGTTTTCGCTCTAAGGTGTAGATATGCATTTCTTTTTTTTCCTAGACACTACACTTCGTGGGTGTAGGTAGAGGTGCAGTCTTGGTGGTGCATCTTTGGCATCCGGCCAGGATCGACTCAGCAGAACACGTGAACTGCACTATTGGCCTAGTGATGGGAATTTTGTCGAATAAAAAGTATCGATAATGTAGTTTGCAATTTTTAATATACAAGGTGTAACATAATAAACGCAATACTTCAGACACCCCAATTAGAGAATTGCTTCATAAATTCAAAACGAAAACCAAATTTCCAAATTTAAAGGTTTTTGCCCCCTTTTTTAAGCACTTTTATACCCCAATTAGCAATAAAACTTGTACGTGTATGTGTGCATTTTGAGAAATACGGGTTAGGAATGCATTTGTAATCTCCTTATTGCTATGAATCAAGAATAAATTTAGTTTTTTATAGCGCACTGAAGGAGAAAAAGCATTTTATGCAAATTTAAAAAAAAAGTAAGATACATTAAAAATAGTTGGAATCAATTCAGTTATCGATTTAGAACAAACTACTTTCAGGTCTTGCGTTTATTATGTTACAGGTTGTATATTACTTTGTTTTGATGTATGTCATAAGTAAATAACGGAGTGGAAGGTGTATAGTATTAATCGAGCAATATATAACAGCTATAGAGTATTATGTAACGTGCTAACTAGAAAATAATACAAGTTGTAAGGTATCAATCAATCAATCAATATTTTATTTGTTAAGTATAGGTACAATACATTTTGTTGTTATATATATATATACTATAAAGATCTCTATACTTTGCCTGTGAGGCGTACAAATGTCAGTGGTTAAGATAATTAACTGTAGTTACAATTATAATGTCACAAATATTCCTTGTTAATCGGTGTTATGTTATCATCAATAATATATATTAATTACCTAATAGTTCACTTTATACATTGGTCATTTATAAAATCATCTACTGAGTAATAGCATTTATTGATTAATAGCAATGTCAAGGTCTTTTTAAAATTATTTATATCCATGATCTTAATCCGATTTGGTAATTTATTATAAATAACTGCTGCCATGCCTAGAATACTCTTCCGTACCAATGCGGTTTTACATTTACGGGTACAGATATCATTTTTGTACTGATTTCGAATTGGGACTGTGCGCAAAGTAGACACGGTTGCAAATTGTTTAATGTTTTCTTTTACAAACAACGCAACTTGTAGAATATATAAGGACGGCACAGTTAGAATTCTAAGTTCTTTGAAAGCTGATACACAACTCTCTCGCGTATTCAGACCACACATCGATCTTATACACCTTTTTTGGGATTTAAATATTGATTCTCGATCGGTCGAGTGACCCCAATACATTATACCGTATCTTAAAATTGATCCCACTAGACCATGGTATGCAATTAATAAAGAGTCTCTGTTAATTTTCTTTGAAAGTTGAAACAAGGCGTATGCCGATTTATTTAGTTTCTTGCATGTCTCTTCTATATGTGTTTTCCATGTTAACCTACTATCTATAAACAATCCTAAGAACTTTGTAGTATTTATCTGTTCTACATTAAAGCCTTTGTGGTTAATATTACGGTCCGGATGAGTTATTCTTTGATAGAAATGCACAATTTTTGTTTTATTTAGATTAATTAGTAAATTATTATTATTAAGCCAGTTTATAATGTCTGAAAGCGTGTTATTAATGTCATTTACATATTCATCTGAATTGTCGCATTTTACAATAGCAGTGCTGTCATCTGCGAAGAGAATCATTTGTTGTTGTACCATTTTTGGAAGATCATTTATGTAAATAAAAAATAACAATGGACTTAGCACACCCCCTTGTGGTACACCGTATTTAATAGGCCTTGGTTTCGATAGATAGTAACACTTAAAATATAAATTCGTTTGACTTTTACCGCAAACCAAACAAAATTAACAGTTTCATACACATATTTTGATGAGGTACTAAAATTTGTTATGCCCGTGATAACCACAATAACCTCCATATATCTTAAACGTCATTGTCAAATGGTCCGTAAATAAAAATATCATACCATAAAATGTTGTTTAGAAGAGGCTGCTTTCAAATCGTTTCGGGTCGCGTGAATCATTGATTCCTTAAAAGGGCCTTTTATACTACTTTTTCAGCAGAAAGACGTCCACTGCAACACTTAGGCCTCTCCAAAGATAACACAAGTGACTCAACAAAAATATTTCAGTATTTATCGATATCGATAATCATCAGATAGACATCACTACACGGATCGTTGTCAATATAATCGACGTAGCAGAGACCGCAGCGTCTTATCTACGTGCCCCTATACACTTGTTACATGAGTCTTTCACCGCGGCTATGTGGGGTAAGCAGAAGTCTGTTATACTATATAGGGCAAGTGGTAAGTAGGTTTATTTCATTGTGGAATGTATTATAATAAAATTTAAAAAGACAAATAAAATAATAATGCGCGTTGCGATCACGAGATCGTGGGTTCTAAACCGAGACCGGCCAAAAAGTAATTTTTCTATAGAAAAATTCCAGTATCAGCCTGGCATTATGCCCGGTATAGCGGTGATTGGCTCGTCCCTTATTACATGAGACCTAATATCGTCGGCGCACAATTCACCTCTGCTACCATCGCTTGGGGAATATAGGCGTGACGGTGTGTGAGTGTGTGTGTGTGTGTGTGTGTGTATATGTAAATAAAAGGGATAAAAATAAATACTATATTTATATGGTGCGAGTTGTTTGTGATTCTCCTCCTAAACGGCTTGACTGATTTTGGTGATTTTTTTTTTATTATGTAGTCATCTGGGCTCGGTACGTGGCACTGACAAAACTGTTTGTATATTAATAAAAAAAATGCGCAAGAAAATGTACGTAAGTTAATGACAAAAAATAATCTCATAGGATTTTGAAAATATTTGCTTTATTTTTAGAGATTCACAAATTCGTAATATAATATGTTATGTTAGTCAAAAATGGACTCAAAATCCGTGCAGATTTTGCATTTTGGGACCAAATGAAAGGTACAATAAATAATATAATTATTGATTATTTGGCCTGAGGACATTACAACACATTTGCATAAATTGTTGCGAATGTGAAATCACAGAAATCTATCAAATGCGAATGCTAATATTCGTTAAATCACTGGTATATACACACAATGTAAGCTATTCATGGCCAGTTCCACAGTGTTACGCAGATGAGCTGAGTGTAACGATATTCGAAGTATGCTATTATAATTATTGTTCTACAGCAGAAAACAATTAACTCTAATAGAATTAAAGTGACATTGAACTAATTTCAGTAATGCTCGCACGCCAGTTATGCCTCAAGTAATTGTTAGTGTTGCTCGCCATTTTATAAATTAGGACTATAGTCATGCCATAGCAGACACAATACTTTTAGCAAGAGCGTTTTACGATTATGCGACGACGTCGCTGTGAAGGCTAACCACACACGTTTTGTAGCAATTAACTCCACATTTTGCGATTTAATTATTTTTAAAGCAGTGCTCCGAAAAGTCGGTCGCGCGTGCTCATTCCATCATATATCAATCATAATTAGTCCTATTTGGTCTATCATCTATTGTACTGGTTTTACATTCCTCCACCACTAATGGGAGAAGCAAGCAAGCAAGGGTGAGAGGGAGATGAGTAGCGATATGTAGTGTAGCATTCAGTCTCTGCATCGAGCATCCAGAGGACCATAGCACACACAATATTTCCAGCAGCAACGGTCTGCGACATTGCGACTGCTTTTCGCGACTTGCTGCGTTCGATCACGGTATCAAAATTACGTGCTTCTGTGACTGATTCAATGTTGCATCGGAGAGAGAGAAAGCGAGGGGCATGATTGCCGCGACCGCCATCGATTTGATTATATATATATATATATATATATATATAGACACTAGGAGTAGTATGGAACTTGTTGAAATATATTTGAAAAAAAAATCACAGTGATTCAGGACGGCGTGGGCCGTTGTATATGGTAGATACAGTCGCATATGCTAAAAGTAGCAAGTCTGCTATGGTCTTTTTTACCCTCTCTGTTTTAGGATAAACAACATTTTGCCTGTGGCTTTGGGTTAGACGCTAGTAAAATAAACGCCGTCACGATTTATATTAGGGGGTCTGTCCAAGAGCGTGCTCGTCGCGACGCCTGCCAGTCATTATGGCTGCAAACTTGGACCGAAGACGTACCGCAGTGCGGGCTAGGGCGTCCCGCCGAGGCGACGCGTACCGGCCCGCCCCCGTCGGTTCGAATATAGGTGGAAGCGGCGATGGGGGCCGCCACCCATCACGCCGGGCCCGAACTGGCGAGTCGTGGGGTGCAGAGTGCCGAATAGGCACTTGGAATGTAAGAGGTGGTATGGAAGATAAGATGCATGAGGTGATTGATGTAATGAAAGAGAGACGCCTGGATGCTCTGTGTGTAACAGAGACTAAGCGGAGGGGCAGTGAAACCTGTGATCTTCCTGATGGAACGATGGCTCTGTGGTCTGGGGTACCGCAGAGCAGTCGTGCCAGCATGGGGGTGGGTATCTTGCTGTCTCGTCGCCTGGCCTCTGGAGTGAGAGATTATGGCCTGTGCGATGCGAGACTTCTCTGGGTCCGTTTAAAACTGGGTGTCACTAGAGTATTTTTGGTCGCAGCGTATGCTCCCGTAAGCTCGTCGACACCCCAGGACCTTGAGAAGTTTTGGGATAATGTCAGGGAAGTTCTGGATTTGGCTGAGGCTAATGAAAAGGTGATTCTGTGTGGCGATCTGAACGGATGGGTAGGAACCAGGCGGCAAACTTGCGACGCTGCTCTGGGTCCTTATGGTGATAAGAGAGTGAACGATGCAGGTAAGCTCATTGTAGATGTTTGTTTGGAAAGGGGTCTCCTTGTGTCTAATACGATATTCCAGCACAAGGACATACATTTGTATACGTGGAGAAGGAATGAACAAAAAAGCATGATAGATCTGATCCTGGTTGATAACCGTCTCCAAAGCAAACTACAAGATACGCGTGCGTATAGAGGCCCCACTCTGGAATCAGACCACTATCTCGTAGTTGCGCGGTTTAGTGGTCTGTTCAGGAAGTGGAGACACTAGCGAGAGCGTATCCCCTTCGGAGACCTTGAAAGATTAAAGGTTGAAAAGTTGCAAGATGAGAGCGTGAGGAGAATGTATGAAGACAGAGTCCGAGACAAGCTTTTGACAGCAGGCTCTTCGGACTCAAATGTAGATGAATGCTGGAATAGCCTGAAAGAGAGTTTGGTGGAATCCGCGAAAGAAGTATGTGGTTGCTCAAAGAAGCATATTACAGCAAAAGGTGATGCATGGTGGGATGCGGAGTTGCAAAGCTCCGTAGAAAGTAAGAAGAAAGCGTGGCAGGACTATGTATCTTCTTTAAACCTGAATGCCAGTATGACAGAGATGAGGAAAGAAATATACCGGCAATGCAAGAATGCCACTAAAACTTTAGTGAAAGAAAAGCGTGAAAGAGCCAGTATGATTGAGGAGGAGAGGCTGGCGAAGAACTTCGAGAACAACACCAAACTCTTTTGGAGCAAGGTGAGAAAGGCTCGAGGTGATTCGTCAGGCTCCAGAATGGAAAGGATAAAATCTAAAGATGGTGACATTCTTGCAGACACACAAGCTGTGCTAAACCGGTGGAGTGAATATTTTGGAGAAATGTATGGAGATGACCCGGATGCTGATGCCGCAGACGTGCCCGAAGGCGAGATTGCAGCACCAGAATCAACGGAGGACATCACTATGGAAGAAGTTGAATGGGCGATAGGAAGTATGAAAAACGGTAAAGCTGCGGGAGTAGACATGATATCTGCCGAGATGATCAAATATGGTGGAACTTGTGTCCGGGACGCTTTCCGGGCCCTTGCAAACCTTTGCTGGAGGACCGGTAGAGTCCCTACAGATTGGCGCCGCGCAGTCATAGTACCCTTGTATAAAGGCAAGGGTTCACAATATGACTGCGCCAATTACAGAGCCATCAGTTTGATCAGCTTGGCAGCCAAGGTGTACGGTAAAATTATTGAACGGAGAATGCGCGTGAAGTCCGATGGAATGTTGTGCGAGGCACAAGGGGGTTTCAGGTCTGCAAGAGGATGTTCGGATCAAGTCTTCTCACTCCGCAACATCGTAGAGAAGCATCTGGCAGTGGGGCGGAAGGTTTTCTGCGGTTTTGTAGATCTGGAGAAGGCATTTGACAGAGTTGTGCGAAAGAGACTTTGGGACATTTTGCCAGAGTATGTCAGAGTATGGTGGAGCCGTCCAGTCCACTTATGTGGACTGCAAGGCATGCGTACGGGTGGGTGGTAACAGGTCACCCTGGTTTGACGTTAAAATCGGCGTCAAGCAGGGTTGCGTGTTGTCCGCTAGACTGTTTATAGTATATCTGGACAAAAGTCTTCAAAGACTGAAAGCGATGAATGAAGGTGTACAAATGGGTGACTTAGTGGTAAACCATCTACTTTATGCAGATGACGCGGTTTTAATAGCGCCAACAGCCACTGATCTGCAAACACTAGTCACAGTTATGAAAAACGACTCCATGATCAATGGCTTACACTTGAATGTGAAGAAAACCAAGATTATGGTTTTTGAAAGGGAAGAAACCAGAACGAATGTAAGGATTGTGGTTGGTAACGATGTGCTGGAGCAAGTGAATGAGTTTGTATATCTTGGATGCGCCTTCAGTAAGGATGGGAAATACACCGCTGACATAGAGAGAAGAGTGAGTGCAGGGAACAGAGTGAATGGTGCGATGGGAAAGCTACTCGGGAGCCGGCACTTAAGCCATAAGGCGCAGCTGGCCATACATAACGGAGTTCTTGTCCCAACGCTGTTATATGGTAGCGAGAGCTGGGTATGTAAGAAGGAGAATGAAAGTAGGATAAATGCGGTAGAAATGCGAGCTCTGCGGAAGATGTGCGGAGTGAAGCTGACCGACCGCATTAGCAACAGCATAGTAAGACAGCGAGTAGGTATGAAAGATAGTATCGGTGTAAAGATGAGAAAGGGCATGCTCCGTTGGTTCGGGCATATAGAAAGAATGCCAGAGGAAAGAATGACAAAACAGATATACAATGTGAAAGTGGAAGGATGCAGGTACCGGGGAAGACCTAGACTATCTTACCACGACCAAATAAACCGAGTCTTATCTGATGGAAAAGTCAAGAGTCCCCGTAACCGGCGAGCGTGTATGAGACGAACTATGAGAGTCGAGGAAGCCAGAGAGGTATGTAAGGAAAGAACCTGTTGGAACTCTTTACTCTCTGCCTACCCCGCAAGGGATCTGGCGTGAGGTTATAGATAGATAGATAGACGATTAATATTCTTCAAGGGGTACTATGTACACCACATTTCGCGGACGATATTAATTGCCATTAAACCAGACTCCAGTCCTAAACGATCTGACGGACAATTTGGTTTCACTAAACCACTATTAAAAAACAATCGACAACCTCCTTGCCTAACTTTTTGTACGCCATCTGATTTACCAAGCATTCTCTTTATAATACTTTCCAACTTTAGGCTTAAGACAAGGACGGTAGGATGTCCGATTGCTAATAATAATAATAAAGTTAAAACAATTGTGCTACACTTTGTCCGATTTAGGAGTTAGGGTGAGTTAGGATGGAAAGGTCTGGTTCGTGCTTAAAAGCTTAAGTCGCTTCGCCAATTTAATCAAGTATTCGAGAGTTCGATCCCCTAATGAGATAAATCTTTGTGTTACCTACAAATGTTTCATTCGGACTGGGTATTTGTGTATATGAATTTCATGTTTGTAAACGCACCCACGACCTATGTATAATTCCTAGTGACGTTCCTAACGTTCAAAAAAAAAATCGCCAGATAGTTCTCCATCGCTTATTTCGCTCAACCCTATACAACATGGCGTCGGTAAAACTATATTATACAAAGAAAAACAAACTATATTATCATCGGTTAAGGCATAATGAGTCGATAGTGTGGGGCAAAGCGGGCGATTCCGATGCGACAGCTCTGCGATCCGCATCGATGATGAGAGTGCAAGTGATGTAAAAAATATCGAATATGTATCGATGAATAATATTATGAATAATATGATCTTTGTGTGACCCGAAAATATTTGTTTCGATCTGGGTGTTTGTGTATGTGGATGTTTATGTTTGTAAACGTACCTACGACACAGGAATAAATCCGGGAGCTGTATTTTGTAAAAGAATAGGTTCGCCCCTTATTGAATTGGGACCTAACGTTGTCGGCGAAAGGTGAGTGTACCCAGTTCTTATCTACCACCTTTGCTTGGGGAATATAGGTGTGATGATTTATATTGTATTTATATAAACATATGTGATTAAATAAATCCATATCCATATAAATCCGTATCACTGACAATTATAGATCTTCACTTGATATTCTTCTGGCAATTATCACAAAGAGATGAATAACGCAGCTTCTTTTCCTGCTCATGTTGACAATTCTGTATATTTCTTGAATATCGTGGGACTCCCCCAGTATACCGAGAGTGGTTATAGAATTTGAAAGTCTGAGAACAAGCCATTCTAAATATCGCGTCACACATCTCAATCAATTAAACTATCGATATGCCCCACCTCTAGCGGCCCTGGGGAAAACACTCGACAAATAACCGGGCGCAGACGGGGTGCAGTTTGCATAATTGCCGCGTTGGGTGCCACCTCTATTTAGGGTTGCCATATGCGCCAAATTACCGATTGATTAGAATAATCTAATTTTGGACGTTCTGAATGGTTCTATTGTCATGGCAAATCTCTTGATAGATAGATAGAATACAATGGTTAAAGTTATGTTGTTATTATGTACTAGGCACGTTCTAGAGAATACAAGTTAACTATTTAGCACACGTGTTCTGTACGAGAACACTTTTTAGGCAACCCAAGCCTAAACGATGTCTGGTCTAAATTCAAAATTTCTTTATCTCCAGTTAGACCGAGTTACGTTTTCTAACTGGAAACTGCTTTTGCCAAGGCGCACTGACCGCTTACAAATTTGAATGTTCCATACTAAAACAAAAACTTCACTCAAACTGACTCTAATAAAATCTTTTCTATAATGCAGACGTAACGTTCCCGTAACACGCGATAAAAAAAAACTAACCCGAACCGATTCAGAGGAAATCAGCGACCTATTTAAAGCTTTAGGAAATTTGAGACGTTCCGTCCCCGTTCCGAGCCACGACGCCGAGCCTCTGTAGCGCAAGGCAGTGAAAAGTTCAAAAGGTACGACTCGGTCACATTTCTTCATGTACAGAGTGTATATTCTAACGCACTCTGTCCCAGGTAACTGCAATGTGACAGGTTGGAGTGTTTATCTTTATTCATATGCTTGTACGTGCAGACACTGTTTCAACAACCCAAGAAAAACAATTGTCTACTAGCTGTTACCCGCGGCTACGCACGCGTTTATTTAATAATTTGAAATAGGTAGACCGGCCTTTCTTCCTTAAACGAATATATATGCAAAGTTTCCTACCCAGGTCATTCATCATTAAAGAGTTCACTCCCCAAGAGACAATCTTGACTCCATCATCGGTTCATACAAGAAAGAATATCTGAATATCTAAATTAAATGTGCATAAATAATTTTGGGCACGTGCTATAAACCACTGAAGAGTTTCTTCATGAGGAGACAAATCCGAGCCCATTATTAGTTCATGGAGATAACGTTACATTGCAGGTTACCGCTAACAATAATAAAAACAATAAGTTTTATGGGCTATCCCGCGATAATCCCAGATCGCTTTATTTTTCGGAATAAAAAGTATTTAATATTTTAAGTTAGGTTAGGTTAGGTTAGGTTAGGTTATAACCATACTGGGCGGGCGAAAGGCTATCCCACCACACGCGTCCTTCGAGGCGCAGTGGCATAGCTTCTCGCCTATTTTGCTCGTCTGTCCCGGCAAGCAATTTGGCGTGGTCTTGGGAGTAGCGCACGGTCGCGACGATCGCCAAGGCAAGTGTGACTGTATCCTGCTCGCGGTTGCTGCCTGCTATTGGTCTGGTCCTTCTGAACAGACATAACAGAAACAGTCATGCGCTTACCCTTTCCCGCTCGGTCCCGTCCCCCCCTTTCCTTTTTCCCCCGGCTTTAGCCGGAAGGTTGTGGCGCCTGGTTGTGCCCCTCCGTGGGGTGCAGCAGGTGGCGCCTGTCGTTTGGGTGGTCGGTCGAGGTCAGCGCGGCGCTAGTGTGCGCCGTGCATTTTTGTAGAGGGAATGACCTCCCGACCGCCCGCTGGGCTGTGGGGCCCTTTAGGGTCCCTAGCCCGGCCGTGCTGGGCCGACCGGCCGCTGCTGCTTGCTGCCAGAGGGGCGGCGCAGTGGTGGCTGGAAGGCTCAAGCGCCTTTTAGGCGCAAGGGTGTGGGTGTGGCGCCTGGTTGCCCCCTCGCTCTCCCTCGGGAGAGAGAGTTGGGTGCAGCAGGTGGCGCCGCCCCTGGTAGGGAGCCGTTCGGGCGCCTGCCCTTAGGGGTGTGGCGCAGATCGGCTTGGTGGTACGGTGGTCGGTGTAGGTTTGCGTAATCTCCCGACCACCAGCTGGGCGGTGGGGCCCCTTCGGGTCCCTAGCCCGGCCGAACCGGGCCGACCGGCTGCTGCTGCATGCCGCCAGAGGGGTGGCGCGGCGGCGGCTGGGCGGTTCGCGCGCGTGTGGCGCGAGGGGGCGTGGAGATACCCATGGCCTCGGATGTCAAAGTCCGGGTACATGGGTGTCTCTACCGAATCACCTGGGTGGCAGACTCGGGGGAGTCTGCCTCCCAGCTCGAGAGGGAGACGCCGCGTTGGGTGACATCAACGCGGCGTCTACGTAGAGGGAGGGCGTATTTTACGCCAGGGAGGTGACTCCCAAGGTGGGCCCTCAACAGGGCAGGTCGCGTCGGGGCCGCGGTGCGTGCCTAACAGCGATCCCGTGGTCCCCGACACTCGCGACGAAGACGGTGTCACCGCAGGGTTTTTAGTCGGTACACTTGGTCCATCAACAGCCGGGGCTACGGCCCCGAGTGTTGATGGATCAAGGACTCCGACATAACCCCTCCGCGTCCCCCGAACGCGGACGGGTACCCATAAAGGGTTTTCCCTGCGATAAAAAAAAAAAAAAAAAAAAAAAAAAAAAAAAAAAAAAAACCATACTTCTTCTGGGAGTGGCTGGGGCGACGACACGGCGTCCTCACGTACCGTCTGACGCAGGTACTGTCCGGGCATGGTTGCTTCGGGCGGTATCTGTGGCGGATCGGTCGTGAGGAGACGGAGCGCTGCCACCATTGTGCGGCCCCAGAAGACTCGGCGGCGCACACGATGCTGGTGTGCCCGGCATGGGATGCCGAGCGGCGCCGGCTCGCCGGAGCGCTCGGTGCAGGGGTACAGGCGCTGTCGCTCCCGACCGTGTTATCATCCATGGTTGGGAGCGAGAGCGCCTGGGCGGCAATGGCGGCCTTTTGCGAGGCCGTCATGTCCGCGAAGGAGGAGGCAGAGCGGGTGAGGGAGGAGACGACCTCCAATCCCGCTCGCAGACGGCGCGTTGGGCGAAGGCGCAGGGACTACGCCCGGAACGACCTTCGCCCACCGTAATCTCGGCCTGCAGGCGTCGGGGGGGGCACCCCGGCGCCCTAGCACTTAGCAGGCCCGCGTCGTCATAGCGCTGCGTCCACGCAGCCTAGAACAGGCGGTAGGGGGAGACCGAACTCCCCCCTACATTTGTCGAGGTCCGCGCCTATCTGCGGACCGAGCCCACCGGTGCCACAGAGGTCATGCCAGTGACGATTCCTGTGGCCCGGCAAAAGGGCAGTAGGACGCCGGGGGGTTTTAGTGGGTGCGAGCCCCACATAACCACCCGGGCCGTGCCCTCGGCCCGGGGGTATGCGCTAGGCATTTCCCCCCGTAAAAAAAAAAAAAAAAAAAAAAAAAAAAATTATAACCATACTAAATTTCATTGAAATCCGTTTGGTAGTTTTAGCGTGATTGAAACACAAAGAGACAGACTGACAGACAGTAATTCCAAAAAAAAATGGTTTCGGCCTGATAAATAAGTGTATCCGAATTAAAATTTTCAAAAAATATTCATTGTACAGATTTGGCTCGGTTATATAATAATTAAAAAAGAAAATTGGGTAAAGCAAACGGCAACTCTGCAAATGTCATGAAGTGACATTTTACTCGATGACAGCGATGATGACAACTCCCATTTCGGCCGCGGGCCAAAACATGTATGACCGTACACAAAAACTCAATGCTTTTTATCTCTCCTCGTTCTTAAGAAAAAGTATCATAACTGTCAGACAGACAGACAAACAACAAATTGATCCTATAGTGCCATAAGCATCACAAGAATCTCAATGTCATTCATGGTACGTTGTGGTGGTGTCATCCATGAATCCTCATCGTTGGTGGGAAGTAAGGGTCATCATTTATTAAAATTATCCTACTTCCAGAGAAATATTTTAAGGTGAGTGCAGACTCACCTGTTTTACGGTTACTAATTAAAAAGGCCAAATGATCCTTGTGGGACAGTACATAATAATTGAGTGCTCTACTTCTACCCGTTTAAAAAAAAGGGACTTAACTGTCAGTCGGACAGACGGATACGAAAGTGATCTAATAAGATCTTCGTTTTACCGACTGAGGTACATAACCCCAAGAAGAATAAGAGGATTACCTGTAAACCTCTACCTACGCCTCGCAACCACCTAGTTGATTCTGTAGATCCTTATAAGCCTCTTTATAAATAATTAGCAGTTTCCCTTAGCTTTGCACTTGGTCGATAACAGCGCCACCTATCTATGTTATGTCTGGATAATTTCCAATGGTGAAAGAATTATTAAAATCGGTTCACTAGTTGACACTAGTGAACCGATTTTAATAATTCTCGATTACAAACCAACGAACAAATCTTTACTCTTTATAATATTCGTTTTGATATAGAGTAGCTGTTACCTGCTGGCTTCGCCTGCGATAATTTTGTAATTTGGCTATTTTTTATCACAATGAAATAGCCTAAAGCACTCAGGAATAATGTAGATTCCTGTCAGTGAAAAAAAATTCGAAATCGGATTCAGTAGTTCCAGAGATTACCTCCTACAAATTTACACACATACAACTTTACCTGTTTATCCATCTAACTAACTTTATCATGACGCCAGATCTCTTACGGGGTCGGCAGAAAATACAAAGTGCCAACAGTTTCTTTCCTCACAGACCTCTCTGGCTGCCTCCACTCTCATAGTTCGTCTCATACACGCTCGCCGGTAACGGAGACTCTTGACTTGCCCTTCATCAAAAGGCATAGTTTATTTAAAAGATAATTTTGATAAATAGTATCATTATATAGCACTAGATTTTTTTATATTCATGGCATTACGACGACGCGTATTTTGCCAATGTCAAGTATTACGAATATTCATTTCTAAATTAATTCAACTCCCCAATGAACTTGATGACAAAGATGATTATGAAATTGATGAAGTGCCCCACCATGGTAAAGTGATGGATACTTTACATACCAATTGCTACGGCCGTTTTGAGGGAAATCGAGAAGGAACGTTTTATCACTTTGGTACAATTACCTTCACTCATGCACATATAGGAATATTCCACCAACATTATACATTATAATAAGCAGTGATAGCCTAGTGGTTAGACCGTTGGACTGCAAAGTCAGAGGTCTCGGGTTCAAACCCAGGCACGCACCTCTGTCTTTTCGAAAGCATGTGCGTATTTAAAATTAATTATCACTTGCTTTAACGGTGAAGGAAAAACATCGTGAGGAAACCTGCATGCCTAAGAGTTTCTCGAAGGTGTGTGAAGTTCGCCAACCCGCACTGGGCCAGCGTGGTGGACTATGGCCTAAACCCTCTCAGTATGAGAGGAGGCCCGTGCCCAGCAGTGGGACAGTTTCTTAACAGGGCTAATATTATTTATACATTATAATTAGAAATAACACAAGTTTGGAAATTAAAACAAATTGACGCCAAAAAAAAAACTATAGCACTAGTTTCAAATCTTGAAATGCTAGTTGTTATTATATTTTTTGTCACTAGCAACCCTGGATTATAGAAAGATATTCTGCTCCAACTCTTTTGTTTTGGAACTAACTATTAAATTTTAGCACAGCGTAGAATATATTTGAAGTGAATTTTTGAACATGAATGGCTTCCTCTCACTTTACTTTACAGCCTGCATTCCCCTAGTGGGGGTGGCAGAGGTGTACTGTGTACACCCATTTACCGCCAACGATGTTGTTCCAAAGTAATATTATAGAACAAGAATGCTGCCACTATACCAGGCATAATTCTAGACTCCGGACTTTTTCCGTTTGTTAAGTGGCGCATCAAGGGTTTCAATTCTAGATCGAACTAAGAACTAGACAAACTCTAATATCTATCCAAAAAATCTCAATAACAAATCGAAGTCTGGAATCGTCACTGTTGTTATGGGAGTAGCCTCGTCTGTTACATTGGGACCTAACATGACCTAACAGGCGTGACAAAGTTTCTGTTACCTGCTATTTTTAAACGTAGCCCCACACCAGAAATTATTATTCCTATGAAATTCACATACACAAACACCCAGGTGTTGAATTTTATTTTTAAGTATATATTCCAGTTTGTACTGAAACAAATATATGGTCCTATCTACCTATAATCAAACCCGGATTCCCATCGATCCAGGGGACGAAGTGGCTTAAGCTCCTAATCGCTAGACCAAGCCGTCGTCAAATTATCCGACTGCAAAAGAAGTGTAACGTTTTTGTCTATGATCTCTATATAAAGAACCTGTTAAATCTAAACCCTCTACCTGCCCAAAATCGTTGTAGCGTGATTATAGAGACAGATGAGAAGCCTCTATTTAAACGCATCCTATAAAACAATTAGACAAACGTACCACGGTATTCAATACCCACTCGGGGATTGGAATGGAACTGTTAATTGGCCAATTGGAACACCAAAAGCCTTTGTGCCGGGCCCCTATTGGCTACTAACTGGGAGTTAACCCGGTGCTGTGTACTGGACTGTTATCTGATACGTATACGTGAATATATTTATGACGGGAAGAATGGAAACGTGGGATACTTTCTATCTATCTATTATCATTACTCCAGAACTCTTGCGTAGTCGGCAGAGCACATAGTTCCAAAAGGATCTTTCCTTAAATACCTCTTTGACTTCCTCTACTCTTACCGTTCGTGACGTTCTCCCATACCCCACAACAAAATGTAGATGGAAAAAATTGTAAAATTACTATTTTAAAAGAGTAACCGTGGAGTTTCTTGCCCTTCTTCTCCACAGGAATGACATTCCGAAGTCTTTGTTACTATTCTGAAGATTCATAAATACTGTAATGGTTTACATGAATAAAAAATGTAATGGTTTACATGAATAAAAAATATTCTGATTCTGCCTCTTATAGTTCGTCTCATACACGCTCGCCGATAACGGACTTTCGATTTACCCTTCAGATATGAAACAGTCTATTTGATCATAGTAAAATTGTGCAGTGTGTAAAAATAAAAAAGGTATTGGCTATCTACGTACAGTACAAAACCGATCGTTGGTGGAAGGCCCTTGTCCTGCAGTGGGCATAGAGGTACTAGAAACAGTGGACGTCTTTTAACTAAAGATGAAATAGCTGAATAAATACTTCTAGATTGGCTCTTTGGTATATTGGCGTAAACTCAAACTCAAATAATTTATTTTGTATAAACCCTGCAGGGGTACTTACAAATATTCAGTGTACATTTTTTTATCTAATCTAACTACTAAAACGCGGCCTCCCTGAAAAGATCCGGCGATAAACACAGCGGGCTTGTCTTTTTTATTTAATTTCCTTACTCTTTCATTTTTTTTATCATATTGTGTGAATACAATGTTTAAGTTACTATTAGACAGTTAAGATCTAGCTCCAGTGTGATGCCTTACGATCGAGATATGAGACTAATGATGTTATTTCTAAAGAGTAAGTGTCTAAAGGATTCCGGATAGACCAGTCCTCACAAGGAGCACGTTTTCAAGTATGACTACTGGAACAGCGTATAGTGGAGCTGGCATTCACGAGATCTTATATTTCAATCCTAGCAGGGCTAAAATGTTTTTTTAAACGTAACCCCACACTCGGATTTATTCCTGTGTCGTGGGTGCGTTTACAAACATGAAAATTCACATACACAAATACCCAGACCGGAACAAATAATTGTGGATCACACAAAGACTTGTCCCGTGCGGAAATTGAACTCGCGACTATTAAACACAGTGGGCGGAGCGGCTTAAGCTCTTAACCATAATAAATCGTCCGTCTCCGATTCGTTATTGGGGTTTTTCTACTTCTTTAAGTTATGGCTTCACACTAATTTTACGTAGTTTTTGTCAATGTCCAGTGACAGTAAGATTTCATTTCTAAATTAATTAAACTCCCCGATGAACTTAATGACAACGATGATAATGAAATTGATGAAGTACCCTAATCTGGCAAGTAAAGCGATGGATACTTTACATACCAGTTGCGACGGCCGTTTTGTGGTATTATTGGGGGTTTCTTTATCTAAATATTCTCGGTATAATGCCAACAGGCTCGCCTCCAACTATAGAAGAACCTTATTTACGGTGAAATGTAGGTGTACTTAATACTTATGCCACCTACGCTCAGGGAATGTAGGCGTGACGGTTGTTTTGTCTCTCATACGTCTGCTGGCCCCGTAGAGACACTAGGCAATTTAATTTGATCCTTATATTTCATTTATATCGCCATTTTTAAGGCAAATTATTTTGTGTGTCATCTATTTATATCATCACCCCAAATCCCTTGCGGGGTAGGCAGAGAGTACAGAGTTCCAACAGGTTCTTTCCTTACGTAACTCTCTGGCTTCCTCCACTCTCATAGTTCGTCTCATACACACTCGCCGGTTATGGAGATTCTTGACTTGTCCTTCAGATAAGACTCGGTTTATTTGGTCGTGGTAAGATAGCCTAGGTCTTTCCCGGTACCTACATCCTTCTACTTTCGCATTGTATTGTTTTGTCATTCTTTCTATATGCCCGAACTAACGGAGCATACCTTTTCTCATTTTTACACCGATACTATCTTTCATACCTACTCGCTTTCTTACTCCGCTGTTACGAGTACGGTCGGTCAGCTTCACTCTACCCATCTTCCGCAGAGCTCACATTTCGATCGCATTTATTCTAATTTCATGCTCCTTCTTACATACCCAGCTCTCGCTGCCATATAACAGCGTTGGGACATGCACTCCGTTATGAATGGTCAGCTGTGTCTTTTGGCGTAAGTGCCGGCTTTCAAGAAGCTTTCCCCCTTGCTTCGTATGACATCATCATTTAAAAACTTGAGTATCAAATACCCGAAGATGGAAGTCGGGATTCAAACCTTAAAACCCCAGGATTACAACTCAAGCGGCCGACCACCAGGTTATTATCATAACTGAACAAATATCAAATCAAAATAATAACAGTCCCATTTTCCTCAATTTCGATGTGACCTACTTCGCCAGAAAGGTACTTATTTTATAACGAATCAGTTGAGATAATATTTTCCCTGAATAATTTCCGGGAATATCTTACTATGGGCCTGTTATTTTCTGATACCACAACAATGATGCTTATTAAAGGGCGATAGGAGAGGGGTTGAACGGTTTGTTAGCTCAAGTTGGATGTCATTCTTATTGTTGCTAAATATATCAAAATATATAAATGATATTAAACTTCGTTAATTTTAATTTCGATATATCTTATTCTCTGATTACCGAAATTAGTAGCAATTTTGATATTTTTTCAGTATTATTTTATCTCGACAACTTGGTAACGCTAATTAGTTTCCTTATTTTTGCATTACCCGCGTTATTGTTTTGCTTCTCACAATTTCTTGAAAATATCACTGTATCGATTAATCATTATTTATATCTCGATATAAATATAGCAATAGTGATAAGGTAATAGATAGTTATAACGTCTTGCAGGATTCCTACTTTTGAATACAGATACCTCACATAGGAATAGATACCGAACTCGCCGGCGAGACTGAATAATTCCGCCCGCCTTAGCTGGTGCAGCACCACGACCAAACACCTAAATTTATGCTCTCTCCCATAGCGAGTGCCAAAGCCTAAGCCCTTCCGCCTTGGCGTGGCCTTGAGCTAGTCGCCCCCTTACCTTTCTGACTGGAGCGTCGTTGTTGCTCGCTCGCCCTCAAATCCGGTGAAGCTGTAAAGGCACCTCGGCCAATAGCGAAGTCATTCGCAAACACACACTAAAACCATCTTAGACTTAGTCACAATTTCGAAAAAACTATAAGGTATATAGCGAAAATATAAATCTAAAATAAGAATTAAAACGAACGTACGGAGGAACGTCGGATGAACAATATAATTACTTTTTATTTGGTGCCCGGTGCACCGAATTCCAATACTTTAGGATGGAGCAATCCAGATTCCCTACTAACGTTATAATTACTCCGTTGTCGGACTCACGCAAGCGGTTCCAAAATGCTGCGATACGAGATCTAATAATTGCAAAGAAGTCAGGCGCCCTAGCCTCGGCGAACCCGACGCGCTGTAGTACCTTCATTAGGATACGATAGGCATCATTATATTGTACCTAATGTCGTATATGGTGCGCCTGGTAAACTTAGACCAAAGCTGACATGTGTAGAAAAATAGACAGTATGTTCTACATAATGTCACCTTGACCCCATCACTACACTTTGCAAAACGGCGCGCGAGCATATTACACCTCATGGCCAGAGCCCGACGTTCGCGTTTGATATCCTCGTCTTCAGCAAGAGTCTCCGTCAATATGTGTCCGAGGTATCTGAAACACTCCACCCTTTCGATAAACCCTCCATCTAAATATACCGGCGGAATCAACTCCGGACCCCTGCCTGAACGAAACACCATCGTAAACGGCCGTGTTCAGTCGCGTAGCGTTCACATACCTTTAACAATATACGAAGACCCCTAATTGAGGGGCTGCGGAGAACTACGTCATCGGCATACCTGAGGTTGTTTATACAAGTAGAACCAATATGGCAGCCCACCCTGGTTCGCCTTAGCTTAGAGGTGAGACAGACAATCGATCCGTGAGAATATAAGTGATTAGTTGATTCAAGGTGAATTGGAAACCGGGGAATTAAAATAAGGTATAAAGAAGGCAACCTTGAAAGGTCACAGACAGTCGTTGCACTGTCTAATTTAAGCCCATAGAGGTAACAGCCGCTTGGTTACCGTCACTTATTATAATTATTGCTTATATTAATTTGTAAAATCCAACGTTAATCTTACAATTACCTACTACTAATTTTTGAAGTCGTTTAGGAGGAGAAGAACTAGGAACATATTCTCACTGTTTTTTTTATAGTGTATAAAGAAGTAGAAAAACAATGTTACTTCCGTAGAATATTGCACTTGTAGTTATTTGCAATAACTAATTTCTGAACGAAATCAAACACGTCAATGTCAAATATGTATGGCATTTCGCAAATCCTCAAACACTTGTAAACAAACCTTGCGGGCTCGAGAGTTGTGTTTGTAATGTGTTTTATAATTAAAGTGAAGAAATTACGTGCTTAAAGTGTTAAGTAATCAGTGAAAATAACACCCAAATGAGTAATTTCCAAACGAGTCCGCTTAAACTGTACATTCAAGATATATTTCGCGCCAAACCAACCGACAATAAATATGTTTACGAAATCTTCGGTTTAACTTTCAAAAATGTCATGATAAACGGCGTTATTACCTCTATTTATAATACAACAGCCATGACAACGAACATCGAGCTCTCAGATGCCACAGGATCAGTACAAATTTATTACGATTCCACTAAAAGTAATACAACAATATCGACAACTATATTGAAAGATTTATTTCATAGTTTTTCCGAAGCGACGAAATCAGGCAATGATAATGTTCACATTATGTCGAGTCTGTTGGATCGGATTCCACAGAAACCTATAAATTTCACAGAAGGTGATAATTTAAGTGTTATCGGCGATATATTTATAGATGATAAGAATGTAAGAATGGTATCCGCTTTTAATTGTACTGTAACTTCCGTGGAGCGAGATATAGTTTGGATGGAAGAACTCAGATATTTGTATGAGAAATGTTATCTATGGGATAAAAAGTAATATTGAAATAAAGTCCATTCAAATTTTGCTATAGTTTTCTTTAAACTAAACCCAAAGAGTATATTATCACCATGTTTTACTTTACCTCAAAATATCGTGCTAATACAATAATGTCGCTTTTGATTATCTATTTGAACACGTAAGCAACGTTTTTTGTATCATAATCTTTGTGATAAACGGAACCTGTTCGGGGTTACCATCATAATATACACTACAATGCACCGGGTTATTTAGTTAAGGATGTGCTACGAGAATTATAATTTCAAATGAAACTCGAGGGAAAGTATCCGTCTAGTGGAAGTTATGTTTAATGTTCACTAAATTGGACTGCCTCGTTGGCCTAATGGCGAATAATGCGCGTAGAAATCACGAGGTCCTGGGTCCAAATCCTAATCCAGTACAGGTCCAGTTCCCATAGTTCGGAGTCTGGAATAGTACCCGGTAAATAGCAAAAGGCTCACTTCCTATTATATGGGACCTAACGTCGTCGGCGAAAAGTGGGTGTACACAATACACCCCTGCCACTATCGCTTGGGGAATATAGGCTTGACCGAGCTTATTTTTTTTAAATGAAAAAGTTCACAAAAAATAATTAAAGGAAGGAACTGACAGGGACTGGCGAAAATTAAATTACAGTTGGCAACCCATCAACGTTAATGTCAGTTCGGCCGTCGCAAAAAAGATTATTATCCAATCTTAAAAAGTTAATTTAGTGTTATATCCTACATTTACTTATACGAAATACTTTACAAAATAGGTAATTAATAAAATAGGTTTTTCGTTATCAAAAATTGCACATTTTAACTTTTTTAGGTTATGTTTTCTACTTATCAGTTTCATTTCTGTTTGTAGAATCATGTCTGGAATTTCTCCTGAATTAATCGAGGCTTTATGCCAAACACCGGATCCTTCCACTAAGGTATGTGTTAATTAAGGAGTTAATTATATATTGACCAAATAGACCGTGTCTTATCTGAAGGGCAAGTCAAGAGCCTTCGTAATCGGCGAGTGTGTATGAGACGAACTATGTCGAGTACGTCGAGGAAGCCAGAGAGGTCTGTAACGACCTTATCGATCTGACAAAACATACTCTTTGCATACCCTTCAAGGGATCGCACTTGATGACACATTGAGATTGCGATAGGATATGATTATATATGTTGGGGACTTCAACAACGAATATCATATTGGTAATGTTAGTGTATATGTCAAGTCTTCATAACCAGTAAGTGTATATGAAAGAAAAGGAGAGTAGAATAAGTGAGAGTGGTCTGCAAGGAAAAAATCCTTTAAGAATATTGGTGTATGGATGGAAAAACTACCAGACCAATTTAGAAATAATAAAAACTCTAACAAGAACCTGTTTGAACATAGTACTCCTTGACTACACTGCAGGAACGAAAATTAACCGGCTTACATTTAGCTCACATGTGTAGCAATGACCAGAGAAGTAGGCATTAAAAGGGCAGTTGAAGTGTAGCAAAGGGTGTACAAGTTTTAGGATTTATAAAATAAAACACTAACACACCTTTATTCCCCAAGTGGGATTGGCAGTGGTGTACTTAGTTTACCTACTTTTCACCGACGATGTTAGGTCCAATGTAATAGGGGGCAACCATATTGCGAATAGATTGCCATATACAGGGCACAATTCCAGACTCTGGCCTAAGGAAATTGGATGTAATTAAAAAATTACATTTTATCTGACTTGGAGTTCAAAATCAGAACCTTGTGATCATTACATGCATTATTAGCCACTAGACTATATTACGAAATATTATTTTTAATCTTTCTATCGCACTAAGGTTAAAAGCCACCATTGTTATCTCAAAATTGTAATTAACAAGTTGTAATTACAACATCTTTGGCTCGCTTTAATTTATTTTTCAATCAGCTTATCAGTAATAGATGTTTAATCATTATTTGTGGTTGATTAATACCTTCCTTCTCATTATGTCTATCTATATCATCATGCCAGATTCCTTGCAGGGTAGGCAGAGAGTACAGAGTTCCAACAGGTTCTCTCCTTTCAGACATCTGTAGCTTCCTCCACTCTCATAGTTCATCTCATACAAGCTTGCTGGTTACAGAGACTTTTTACTTCAAATAGACATGGTCTATTTGGTCATGGTAAGATAGTCCAGGTCTTCCCCAGTACCTACATCCTTCAACTTTCACATTGTATATCTGTTTGTCATTCTTTCTTCTAACATTATAAGATATTTTTAATCATACTAGACATAGATAGAAATATTTAATCATTAAAATATAATAATAATAGCCTTTATTAAGACATAAAAAAAAACTTTACAATTTTACTAAGCAAAGTACCAAATGTTGTCAAACGTCCATGTGGCAAAGGCCTCCTCCAAATCCTTCCATTCTTGTCTGTACTGTGCCAACCTGATCCACTTCTGAATTGTCTCCATTTACTGCTTTTATTTCAACCTTGGGTACCAGGTAGTAATAGCCTTACTCCATTTTTCTTCTCTCATTAAGTGGCCCATTTCCACTTTAGTCATCTTGTTGTTACTGAGATATCTTTTAATTTTGTTATTGTCTGGAAAATTTTCATTCCTTGTCATTTAAAAAAAGAAAATTAATCACCGTCACGCCAATATTCCCCAAGCGGGGGTGGCAGAAGTGTACTGAGTACACCCACGTTTCGCCGACGATGTTAGGTCCCCCTCGTGTAATAGGCGGTGAGCCTATTGCCATATACCGGGCACAATTCCAGACTCCGTACTCATACTGGAACTGTTTTGTTAGAAAAACTCCTTTTGTCCGACCTAGGATTTGAACCCAGGACCTCGTGATCACAAAGCGATGTGCTTTGCCACCAGACCAACGAGGCAGTCATACTACTTAATGTGGTAATTGTTAAGCCAAGACTTCTGTCTTATAGGTGGCTGGATAAGTTATAACAGCAGGTGGCCACAAACCTGTTTCCACTAATACCCAGTAGGTCCACATAGCGAAGTATGACCTCTCTCACCTTGATTTGTTAGAGAAAACCTAGTAAGAGCAGAGGGTTATACTATACTAGAAATATCAAGACTGCCTCATGAGTCTATTCAAAATTTTTTAAAACAACAACACATCACGCCAGATCCATTGTGGGGTAGGCAGAGAGTACAGAGTTCTAACAGGTTCTTTCCTTACAGACCTCTCTGGCTTCCTCCACTCTCATAGTTCGTCTCATACGCGCTCGCTGGTTACGGAGACATTTGACTTGTTCATCATATAAAACTCGATCTATTTGGTCCTAGTGTAGATTTTTTAAAAGTATGTATGAATCAAGTCTTGAATGTAAATCTTAGAGATTTCTTAAGACATAACACCCATTCGGATTTCGGAATGTTATTCCTTAAACCACAACCTTTTGGATGTTGATGGCAAGAATCTCCACAGTTACACTTTTATAAATGAGGTTTAAAAATCATTTTTGTATACATTGCATTCATGGGGTATGGGAGAACAATGCAGAATGAGTAGTAGATGATCTTAAGTTTGATTAAATGTAATTGTAGCGAATAATGCGCATCTCAATCACGAGGTCCAGGGTTTAGTTGGGCAAAGTGTAATCTTAAACAATGGGAAACTAATGCGTATTATTTATCTTATTTCCAGGATTTCGTTTTCCAACAAACCATGTACCGCATCAAAGACCCTCGGAAGTCCATTCCGTTCTACACCGGAGTCCTTGGCATGACTCTTCTGAAGCAGCTCCACTTCCCAGAGATGAAGTTCTCACTCTTCTTCCTGGGATATGAAAATCCGGCTGATATTCCTCAGGATGAGACAGCTAGGACCGCCTGGGCAACCAGCAGAAAGGCTACTATTGAGTTGACTTAGTAAGTTATTTGACTTAGGAAAGTTATGGAATGAATTTTTAATAATAATAATAATGTATATTTATTTCTCAAAAATTCCAGTAAATTTTTTACACAAAAGTGTTAGCATTTGAGGCTGAATTATGCATAGCCTGTATTCCAGCCCTCAACGCCAATCCCCTTGAGTTACAAGTAAATAATGTAGGTATACAAAGTTCTTAGATTTACGCGAATATTACACATGAAATAAGACTATTTTACGGATTTTATCGCGGTGTATTTATTTGTTAATTATTTTGATATTTTTTTTGATTAGGTATTGTGATTGTCAAATGTAGGTATGTTTTTAGTTGTCTCGCAAAATTGTGCTAGTTAAAATTTAGACAATAAAAGAAATACAAAAAAAAAATAGAAAATGGAAATATTAATAGTAATACACATGTTGGTTGTGTAGTCTGTCCTCTCTTTGTGTGTTATGACGTGTGCATGACTGAGTGTGAGAGGGATGGATAGATTATTTAAATATAGTAAGTTTGGTCCCGTTGTTAAGAGCTTCAGCCGCTCTGCCCACTAGATCGAGTAGTCGCGGGTTCGATCCCCGCACGGTATAAATGTTTGTTTCGGGCTGGGTATTGTGTATGTGAATTAGTAAACGCGTGTACCTAGTGGGGGGGCTAAATAATATTAGCCCTGTTAAGAAACTTTCCCACTGTTGAGCACGGGCCTCCTCTTAAACTGAGAGGGTTTAGGCCATAGTCCACAACGCTAACCCAGTGCGGGTTGGCGAACTCCACATACTTTTGAGAAACTCTTAGGCATGCAGGTTTCCTCACGATGTTTTCTTTCACCGTTAAAGCAAGTGCTAATTCATTTTTTTATACGCACATGCTTTCGAAAAGATAGAGGAGAGAGGAGGACAAACCGGGACCTCTGTCTTTGCAGTCCAACGGCTAACCACTAGGCTATCGCTGCGGTTAGTAGGGGCTTATTTTTAAAAATATACTTTATATGAGGTATCGTGTTCAGATTTTGCAATTTTTATTTTGCAAATTATATTCCATTTACCTAGAATTATGAAATTTGGCAAGAAGCTACGTTTCAGAGTACCTACAGATATTGAAAAATACTAAAATTTACTAATAATTAAATAACACCGCCTACATACCTCAAGCGGGGGTGGCAGAGGGGTATTGTGTACACCCACTTTTCGCCGACTATGTTAGGTCCCATGTCATGGAAGGCGAACCTATTACTGGGCACAATTCCAAACTCTGGACTGATGCAGGGAGTTTTTCAATAGAAAAACTACATTGTCTGACCAAGGATTTGAACCTAGGAACTCGTGATCGCAAAACAATTTATGCGCCACTGGACCAACGATACAGTCGTTAGTAATAATTTTTCCACTTAATAAGTTATTTCCTCGAATTCTTGAAAAAAATTTAATAGCGATATTTAGTGGCACTTCTACGGACCCTCAAAGGATGAGACCTACTCACACTGGTTCGTTTTGTTTATACTGTGTATTACCTACCTAATGACTGCCACGTTGGTCTAATGACAAAGCGCATCGCTTGGTGATCACAAGGTTCTGGTTTCAAATCCCGGGTCAAACAATTGTAGTTTTTCTGACAAAAAACTTCTCAGTATGAGTCCACAGTCCAGAACTGTGCCCGGTATATGGCAATAGGCTCTCCCCCTATTACATGGGACCTAACATCGTCGGCGAAAAGGGGGTGTACTCAGCACACCTCTGCCGCCCCCGCTTGGGGAATATAGTCGTGACGGTGTTTATTTATTTATTTTACCTGCCTTATAACGTTTTCAGTAACTGGGGCACAGAGAGTGATGACTCGAGTTATCACAACGGCAACTCGGACCCAAGAGGTTTTGGACACATCGGTCTATTGGTGCCAGATGTGGAGGTGGCTTGCGCGAGGTAACTTTATCAATAAGTTGCACCATGACGGACGATTTAGCGCAGTGGTTAAGAGCTTAAGCCGCTCCGCCCACTGTGTAGTGTAGGTAATAGTCGCGGGTTCGATTCCCGCACTGGACAAATCTTTGTGTGTCCCACAATTATTTGTTCCGGTCTGGGTATTTGTGTTTGTGAATTTTCATGTTTGTAAACGCACCCACGACAATGGAATAAATCCTAGTGTAGAGGCATGTATTATTAAAAAAAGAAATTATACCGTCTCGCCCATATTTCCCAAGCGGGGGTGGCAGAGGTGTACTCTGTGCACCCATTTTCGTTGACGATCTTACCTCGTGATAAGGTTAAAAACTCATTTTCGCCAAAATGTCTGAGCCTATTGCAAGATACCGGGCACATTCCATAATCTGAACTGATTGGTAATGACGGAGGGCTTGGTCCAGTGGTTAAGAGCTTGTGTCGCTCCGCCCATTGAGAGCCGCGGGTTCGATTTCCGCATGGCACAAATATTTGTGTGACCCGCAAATATATGTTTCGGTATGAGTGTTTGTGTATGTGAATTTCATGTTAGTAAATGCACCCACAACACAGGAATAATTCATAGTGTGGGGCTACATTTTTAAATGCCAATCGATTCAATAGAATCGATATAGAAGTAGTAATAACTACTTCTATACTAATACTTATAATATTATAAAGAGGAAAGATTTGTATTTTTGTATGTTTGTAATGAATAAACTAAAAATCTGCTGGACCGATTTCAAAAAATCTTTCACCAATATAAAGCTATCTAATCCAGAAGTAACATAGGCTATATAACATATACCGGGTAGGTGGCGCTGTTGTCGACCGGGTATGAAGTCGCGGGAAACTGCTAGTATTATATATAAACAAAGTCCCCCCCGTCGCGTCTGTCTGTCTGTCTGAACTCGATAACTACCGAACGGATTTTCATACGGTTTTCACCAATGGACGGAGTGATTCAAGAGGAAGGTTTATGTGTATAATTCACCCGGGCGAAGCCGGGGCAAGTCGCTACAGTGTTGCCATATCTACCAACTTTTTGGTAGATCCTCCTATTTTGCCTCTAGTCTACCTATCTACCACTTTATTGCTCAAATCTAAAACACCGTCACGCCTATTTTCCCCAAGCAGGGGTAGCAGAGGTGCACTGAGTACACCCCCTTTCACCGACGATGTTATAATATCAGCATATACTGCCCACTGCTGGGCAAAGGCCTTCTCTCATAAATCGAGGTGAGACAGATTAGGTCATACTCCACCACGCGGACCCAGTGCGGATTGGAACTTATCAAACCGCCTTTAAGGCTTCTAACTCGGCTTAACGACTACCACATTAAGTGGTAGCTGGGACCCACGGCTAAACGTGCCTTCCGAACACGGAGACACTCGAATATGAAAATGCCTCAAATGGTTACCCATCTCAGGCCGACCGAGTCGAACGCTGCTTAACCTTGGTGATCGGTAAGAACACCGCGATCGCACAGCGCTACGAGTGCCGGCCGACGATGTTAGGTCTCATGTTATAGGGGGCGAGCCTATTGCCATATACCGGGCACAATTCCAGACTCCGGAATGTACTGGGAAGTTTTCGTTAGAAAAACTACACTTGTCCGACCTAGGATTTGAACCCAGGACCTCGTGCTCACAAGCCAACAAAGCAGTCACTGCTCAAATCTACTGATCAAAACTATTACGTCACTATGATATTATTATTTTTACCTAAGTTTGAACTTTCTTTTTTAAATAGCCGCACCCTAGGACTTTTTCCTGTGCCGTGGGTGCCTTTACAAACATGAAAATTCACATACACAAATACCCAGACCGAAACAAACAATTGTGTTCGTGCGGGAATCGAACCCGCGACTATAAGACACAATGGGCGAAGCGGGTTAAGCTCTTAACCACTGCGCTTAATCGTCCGTCGAATTGAATTGAGCCCCATACGTGTAACAGAATGTTATGAGTCAGACAGCGCTGAAAAGGATAGTAATAGCTGACAATTCAATGTCGCGACTTTTTCTTTTAAGTTAAGATGAATTGCATTGACGACTAAAGGTCAAAAGTTCCACCTCGCGAGTCTCATAAAAGGCATTATGACCAACAATATTTGAAATTCAAATGAAAGAATGACAAAACAGATATACAATGTGAAAGTGGAAGGATGCAGGTACCGGGGAAGACCTACACTATCTTACCACGACCAAATAAACCGAGTCTTATCTGAAGGAAAAGTCAAGAGTCTCCGTAACCGGCGAGCGTGTATGAGACGAACTATGAGAGTGGAGGAAGCCAGAGAGGTATGTAAGGAAAGAACCTGTTGGAACTCTGTACTCTCTGCCTACCCCGCAAGGGATCTGGCGTGACGATATAGATAGAGATAGATAGAATATTTGAAATCATGAAATAAGAAAATGAATGTATAAGATGTTAGGGAGGGCTTCAAAAATGTATGACAGGTAAATTTTATATTTATTGCAAAGCGTGCAGACTTAACAATAGTCTTTTTCACGAGACAGTTATGTAAGTTAGGTAACGTTTGAGCATACTCCATTTCTTGAATATTGTGTTTAAGATAATTGAAAATATAGAATCCAAAACATAAACAGACATTTAAATCATATACTGTTCATAAATTTGCGTGGTTATTGAAAAAACTTAGTAATTCTCTATTACTCACCTATGTAATAGAGTTGTAACGATTTGCGTTTTAGGGACATACACAATGAAATCGTGATAATCGATATGTTGTTTTATAAAATGTACAACATTGATTGCCGATTTATCACGATAATAATCTATGTATCTGACTAAAATATTTAGCATTCTCATGGTCAAGAAATTAATGACATATTAAAACAGAGAGTTTCATAGATTCGTAAGCGACAAATCAAGCGATTTGTCAGACTTTTTTGACTAATGTCTTGATTCGTAAATAAATAATGAGATTATTTTAAATTGTTCTCTTTTTGTTCCATAAAATATTTTAATAATATCGATTCATTTTTCGTTATAAATTTTCTCGATACGATATTCAATTGATTCTATTTCACACTCACCACGTTTCTAGAAACGTCAAATTCTACACTTCAGTGTATCCATGACTAGTGAAAAGGACTATAGAATAATATAGATAGATAGATAGATAACATTTTATTGTTCCACCAGAGATGCAAAAAGGAGATAAAAGAGGCAAGATTACAAATTGAATGTTAGTGTAACAATGGGCGGCCTTATCACTAAAAGTGATCTCTTCCAGGCAACCTTATAGTATAAGGATATAAGTAGGTAGATCTACCAATTATTCGCACTTTATCTACCAATTTACCAAAATTAGGGTTGGCAACATTGGGCCGCTAGTTTCTTATAAGAATCCTTAAAGTCTATTGATCCAAGTTACTTTGGAGTACAAGAAGAGTCACAAATTACTTTTCCCATACATTTCAAGAGTTATAATCATGCTATTACTGCTCCAGGTTCGAACAACAAGGCGTGAAGTTCATCAAACGACCGAACGACGGCAAAATGAAGGGATTGGCCTTCATCCAGGACCCAGATGGTTACTGGATCGAAATCTTCAACAACAATAATATTGTTTAATTTAATCCTATACACCATTTGGGAGTGATCCGTTACCTGAAATTTCAATATAGAATAATGATCAAGATGTTTTATCTGTAGGATAAGTCAGGAGTAAACGACGAGGGTACATTAGATAACATATTAGATAACATTTGAGATTTCCTTTAATTGAAAGACTAGTCACATAAAGAAATGTGTGTATTTATCTGTATCATCACGCCAGATCCTTGCCGGGTAGGCAGAGAGTACAGAGTTCCAACACGTTCTTTCCTTAAAGATCTCTCTGGCTTCTGCCACTCTCATAGTGGTATATCTTTTGCTAGATCTTTCAAAAATATATAAATGAGAGTGGATGAAAAATACCTGTTGGTACTCGTACTTCGTACTCTCTGCCTATTCTGCAAGGAATCTGGCGTGATGACATAGTATAGTAATCGAGAAATGATATAACAAAGCTATTGTATACAAGCTGTAACATAATTAACACGAAACCTGAAAGTAGTTTGTTCTAAATCGATAACTGATTTGAAGTATTTTTAATATATCGTACATTTTTTTTTAATTTGCAAAATATGTTGTTTTTCCTTCAGTGCGTTTTACCGAACTAAATCTATTCTTGATTCAAATCAATACGGAGATTTCAAATGCATTTGTAAAACGTATTTCTCAATACGCACACATGCACGTACAAGTATCATTGTTAATTGGGGTATAAAAGTGCTTAAAAAGGCGTAAACAACTTTAAATTTGGAAATTTGGTATTCCTGTTGAATTTGTAAAACAATTATCTAATCGGGGTGTCTGAGGTCTTGCGTTAATTACGATACACCTTGTATAATGGTGGAATAACGTAAATGGATCACTCCTTAACTTTTAAAGGTCGGTGCAGATCGTGAAAGAGGCAGCGGAGACTAATTCTAACAATTTAAGTTGTTAATTTAGTCTGACAAGTATCATTTGGCCCGTGGATGACACTGACAGGGGGTTGTTGGTGTGAACGTAGGATGAAAATTCAGTAAAATTTTCTTACTTCCAAGGAGATATTTTAACAGCTGGCTCCGCAGGATTAATAATAATAATATAAGCCCTGTTAAGAAACTGTCCCTTGGGCAAGGGCCTGCCTGCTCTCAAACTGTGAGGGTGTAGGCCATAGTCCACCACGCTGGCCCAGTGCGGGTTGGCGAACTTCACACACTTTCGAGAAACTCTCAGGCATGCAGGTTTCCTCACGATGTTTTCCTGCATCGTCAAAGCAAGTGATACTTAATTTAATACGCACATTCTTTCAAAAAGACAGAGGTGCGTGCTCTGACTTTGTAGTCCAACGGTCTAACCATTTTTTTTTTTTTGCGTGGGGAAATCCTCATGGACTTCCGCCATCCTCGGGGGAAGCTGGCGGGGCATGTCGGACTCTTACCGACTAAAACCCCACGGTGGCCGGCACTGTCAGAGGGGCTCCGGGATCTCCGAGTGAAACGCGCCGGTGCCCCCCCTTGTGCCGCGCTCCGAAGAGCCCGACACCCGGACTGGCGAATCTCCGACACGAACCCACGAGTCGGGCGATTCCCTGCTCCTAGGCAGTTTATGGAACTATAGCGCCTCGGTCTTATGAGGCGCTATCTGCAAGCCTAACTCGCGGATCTTGGCGACGACGACCTCTGCCCCAAGCTCGGCGAGCCCAACAGTCCTCTCGAAGGTGTCCCCCTCGGCCACTATTAGAGTGTCGTCAGCGTAACAGACGACAATGACGCCGGGGAGGAGATCGACACGCAGGACCGCGTCGTAGGCGAAGTTCCATAGGAGGGGGCCCAGCACGGACCCCTGCGGAACCCCGCAAGACACCTCCCTCCGGTGCAGCGTACCGTCCTGTCCGATGTACTGGATGTACCTGTCACGCAAGTAGTCCCCGACCACGGCTTGCAGGTACGGGGGAACGCGATGATGTTCTAGCGCCCCCCGAATCGCGTCCCAAGGCAGGGAGTTGAAGGCGTTGACGATGTCGAGACTTATCGCCAACGCCACCCCGCCCCGGGACACGGCCTGCGCCGACAGGGAGCGGACGCGAATGATCGCGTCCACCGTCGAGCGCCCCTGGCGGAAGCCGTACTGGCTATCAGCCAGGTCGGGATCGACGCGCGACAGATGCCCGCTGAGACGGGCGAAACGGTCTAACCACTAGGCTATCACAGCTCCCCGCAGGGTTACTAATTAAAAAAATAACCTTCTTGTTTTATTGTTTGGCCCCACACTGTAACAGTATTTCGTCAATGTCAAGTAATAAAAAATGGCTTGTTGTCGCCATTACGGCAAAAAACTAGAAGCCTTGAAATCGGGGTTAATTTTATAGCAAACGGCAACTTTGCGACTGACATTTCACTTGATGAGTCAGTTTCGATTTTAGCCGCGGGCCAAAAGATCCTTGTAGGCCTAATAATTTAGTAATCACATAGCTTTCATGTAGATACATATGGAGGAAAGTTTGTGGCCACCTGCTGTGGGAACTTATCAAGCCATCTATATTTCCAACTTGGCTTAACGACTTCAACACAGGATTTGTAATTGGGACCCACAGCTTAAAGTGCGTTTACAAACGGTCACCCATCGCAGACTGGCCGAGCAGGACACTGCGAAATAATTATAACGATCAAGCAATCTCACCTCCGTTTAAATATTGTCAAAATCTCAAAAATCATTTTTTTTTGTTATTAATATTAGGGTCCTAACAAAAAAAGGTTTTTTAATTTTTGACGCCTCTTTTGGCAATACATAGCGAACTGTGTTATATTTAATACCATCTGTTTTTGACATATGTTTACGAAATAAATGAGTATGATTATTATTACGCCAGATCCCTTGCGGGGTAGGCAGAGAGTACAGAGTTCCAACAGGTTGATTGATGGATTCATTTCTATAAAATTGTACTCTTGGCCGCTTTGTAACGACGTGTTTAAGACGATTACCCGTGTTTCCGCAACTTGAAGGTAAAGTAATTTGAAATTATGTATAAAAAAAACATTTTGAGTTGTGACACTATTTGAGCGGAGGTGATATGTGTGTGAATGATCTACGCTGTTGGCCGCGGGGTCTTAACAGCTTCACCGGACAAGAGGGCGAGCGTGCAACCACTACGCTCGAGCCAGAAGGGCAAGGGGGCAACTACCTCAAGGGCGCCTCAAGGAGGAAAGGCCTCGGCTTGGGCAGTCGCTATGGGGGAGGGCGTATACTAGGTGTCTCGCCGAGGTGCTCTGCACCGGCCGGCGGGCAAGGGATGTTTCGACCTCGCCGGCGAGGTCGGTGTCTGATCCTGGTGCCTTCGTCAAAAGTATCATCATCATTTCAGCCTATACTTGTCCACTGCTGAACATAGGCCTCCCCAATCGCTTTCCAGCGTAACCGGTCCGATGCCACCTGCATCCAACGATTTCCTGCGATTTTCACAAGATCGTCGGTCCATCTGGCAGGCGGTCGTCCTACGCTGCGCTTGCCAATACGTGGTCTCCACTCTAAAATCTTTCTGCCCCAACGCCCGTCCGATCTTTGCGCTATGTGGCCAGCCCATTGCCACTTCAGCATACTAATCCTGAGGGCTATGTCGGTGACCTTGGTTCTTCTACGAATCTCCTCATACCTGATTCGATCACGTAGAGAAACGCCGAGCATAGCTCTTTCCATAGCTCGCTGAGCAACTTTGAGCTTTTTTATGAGACCTATTGTAAGAGACCACGTCTCTGATCCATATGTCATCACTGGTAGCACACATTGACTAAAAACTTTAGTCTTTAGGCACTGAGGTATTTTGGATGAGAAGATGTTGCGCAGTTTCCCGAACGCTGCCCAGCCGAGTTGGATTCGTCGATTGACCTCTCTCTCAAAGTTGGACCTACCTAACCGGACTGCATGTCCCAGGTAAATGTATTCGTCGACAACTTCAAGAGTAGAGTTCCCAACGGTGAGTGCGGTGGGTACGACATGGACATTAAACATTATTTTTGTTTTGTCCATATTCATTTTAAGACCCACTTGTTGGGATACTCTATTGAGGTCACCGAGCATTCGTCCTAGATCTTCCAGCGACTCCGCCATGACCACAATGTCGTCGGCAAATCGAAGGTGAGTGATGTATTCGCCATTGATGTTGATGCCAAGTCCTTGCCATTCCAAGAGCTTGAAGGCGTCCTCTAAGGTGGCCGTAAACAGTTTCGGAGAAATGACGTCTCCCTGTCTTACTCCTCTTTTAATGGGGATCACCTTCGTGCACTGCCCCTGTACTCGGACTGACATGGTGGCGTTATTATACAACCACTTCAACACTTCGATGTACCTATAGTCAATGCGGCATCCCTGGAGAGATCTAAGAACCGCCCAAGTCTCGATCGAATCAAAGGCTTTCTCATAGTCCACAAAGGCCAAGCATAGTGGCCGATTATACTCCTCAGTCTTCTGTATAACCTGCCGCAGCGTATGTATGTGGTCTATGGTACTAAAACCTTTCCGGAAACCGGCTTGTTCGGGAGGCTGGAAGTCATCAAGCCTTCGTTCGAGACGATTCGTAATGACTCTCGAAAACAACTTATAAACATGGCTCAGCAGTGTGATGGGCCTATAGTTCTTCAATAAGGTGTTATCACCTTTCTTGAAAAACAGCACCACCACACCCCTGTTCCATGCTTCCGGCGTTTTCCCTTCAAGCAAGACAGAATTAAATAGCCTCTGAAGGACTTTAAGTACCGGCGATCCGCCCGCCTTCAGAAGTTCTGCAGTAATTCCGTCTTCACCCGGCGCTTTGTTGTTTTTTAGTTGTTTGAGAGCCATCCTAATCTCGCACAGGCTGATGTCCGGGATATCTTCAGTGCAGTGTCGGGTTAGCTTGTCTCTTGGGTCTTTTACCAAGTCAACAACAGGTTTAGCTACTGAGGTATATAACTGTCCACAGAACCTCTCTATCTCCCTGAGCACCTCTGACCTATTTGACGTTACGTTTCCGTCCTCCGTCTTCAGTTTCCTCAACTGGCTCTGCCCAATAGACGCGTCTCTTGCGAACACTTTAGAGCCCTTGTTCTGCTCTATGGTCTCCTCAATACGTCAAAAGTATGTAAAGTTGAAATTTTTGGAATTGATATCTCATTAGTCTTTTTACTGCCACTGAATCGATGCACTGATCTTAAGAATCCCAAGTATTGGGTGAAAACTAAATATAAGCAAAATGTGATTGATAATTGTAAGAAATAATTTCATTTTTCTATATTTTATTCTGTTATGGAATCATGTATTTCGTTATTATTTTGTATTGTGTAATCCGTATGTGAATATATTATGATGTTGAATATCTGTTTTTCTTCTTTAATATAATTTAATCCTACTATTATACATGCGAAAGTTTGTACTGTTACGACCTGAACATACCCCGATATCTTGAAAAGTCTTTATCGGGGGATGTCGATTCTAAAACGCATAACACACCCTTAGGTCCCCCGGTGATCTTACTAGAAAGATCTAGAATCCGCTTAAGTGGCGAAACGTCTAGAAGATTCCACCCCTTTAATTGTCGCCGGCGCGCGGGCTCGGTATACAAGTACCTATTTGTTCACGCACCAATAGGTATGTAATAATAATACCGCATTGTGGGCCGCGCCGGCTATTGTTCGATGTACTTAGAGGGATCGCGTCCGTTCTAGAACTTTCATAGGAGTATAAAAGGAACACAGCGCGGGGACGGACGCAGTCTCTTCTCGGAAGCGATAGTGATCAAATCTGAGAACAAGCGATCTAAGTGGAATGCACCGGCGACTTTAGCATCGATATACGGATACTACGAGTGACTCAGCGACTTGGTAGCAATATTTGGGTACTAACAAGAATAGTACAAGTGTGTGATTGGTTAATAAAGTACTTCGCACGTTATTCGGCATTTAATTACCCCGCAACCGTAACAGTATGTTTTAGTGGTGCGACTTGAGTGAGATTATGTGACTCCCGTCACTAGGGCTGTTTTATTACGTCACTGAAGTTATCCTCGAGTTCACTATTTACAGTCAAGGCAACTCGAGTGACAGTTATCATTCGAGTTGAGTTTCGATTAATGTAGTTAAAACATTTTAAATAAACAATATGCACAAACAATTATAGCACAACCACTTCACAAATCAAACTAAGCTCATGTTTGGTTACTTTCCAGTATGAGAGTTTTAACTTGTTTATAACCTGGTGACGTAGACTATAGTAATAATATCAGCCTATACTGCCCACTGCTGGGCAAAAGCCTTCTCTCAGAAATCGAGGTGAGAGAGATTAGGTCATACTCCACCACGCGGACCAAGTGCGGATTGGTGGAGGCAGGTTTGTGGCCACCTGCTGTTGGAACTTATCAAGCCGCCTTTGAGGCTTCCAACTCGGCTTAACGAGTATAGTAAACTAGAAAATTGATATCTATCTAATGCTCACCGAGTTGACTCGGTAACTCGAGTGCAATCGGACTCGAGAAAAAATATTTTCACTCGAGTACCGAGTTATACAAATTTATAAAATGGCTCGAGCCGCATCACTAATATGTTTGGATATTTGTTACTCAATCACGCAAAAACGGCTCAATGGATTAGGATGGAAGGATAATTTTTCTTTCGTTCTTTCGTTTCTTTCTCTGTAAATGAGAATGAGAATCATGTAGCCATTCTCACGAATAGTATAACTTGGTTAATTTTATTCAGACACCTGATACTGTTCTCTAATACCCCACAACAAAATGTCATCATCATCTCAGCCTATACTTGTCCACTGCTGATCATAGGCCTCCCCAATCGCTCTTCAGCGCGCCCCACAAGAAAATTTAAATGGAAAAAAATGTTAAAATACTATTTTAAAAGAGTAACCGTGGAGTTTCTTGGCTTTCTTTTTTCGCAGAAATGATACTCGGAAGTGGTGGTACAGTCTTTGTTACTTTTCTGACGATACTATAATGATTTACACGCATAAAAAATATTTTGATTCTGAAATTTGGCACACAGTTTAACCTGGGTTAACATATGCGATAATTTTTATCTCGGAAAAATGTAAAGTTCCTATCACAATTCAAGTTACACACAATTCACAATATCACATTTAAAAACTTGTAAATTGGCGGTTCATTACACACACCGTCACGCCTATATTCTCCAAGCGGGGGTGGCAGAGGTGTACTAAGTACACCCACGTTTCGCTGACGATGTTAGGTCCCATGTAATAGGGGGCGAGCCTATTGCCATATACCGGGCACAATTCCAGACTCTGGACTCGTACTGGGAAATTTTCGTTAGAAAAACTACACTTGTCCGACCTGGAATTTAAACGGTCGGTTCATTAATTATTTAAATACTTATACCCCCCCCCCCCTCACTATATCAAATGAGTATTAATAAAAAATAGACTAAAACCAAGCATAGCCAGTTTTAAGTTGACTGGAATTATTAAGTAATTATCAAGTATGTATTTTATAAATTTCGCGAAATTACAAATCAAAATGAACAAGTCGTACAAGGATCTTTTGGCCCGCGTACAAAATCTGAACGAATGCTATCATCAAGTAAAATGTCACTTCACGATAGTTGCAGTCTTCGCAGTCTAGTTTCACACCAAAGCCACCCTTTTAATATCATCCATGTAAAATGTATTTACATCTGAGTGAAGCGTACAGAGATATAAACCTCTCTCTGTCTAGCAAGGCATGTGTAACGAAGACGTCATAATTTGTCCGCATACGTTTCAAATCGGTTACATGGAAAGTTTATTGTAACTAATGCGTTACACTTATATGTTTTATATGAATATATAGGAAATATATAGTGATATAATTTTTTTTTTTTTTTTTTCAAGTCAAGAGTCTCCGTAACCGGCGAGCGTGTATGAGACGAACTATGAGAGTGGACGAAGCCAGAGAGGTCTGTAAGGAAAGAATCTGTTGGAAAAATGTACTCTCTGCTCTCCCTGTAAGGGATTTGACGTGATGATATAGATACACACAGAATGATGTTATACTGTTACCTAAAATTTCATCTGCGTTATTTTTTTGAGTCAAATAGTAGCCTACGTTCCTACCAAATTTGATCAATATTTGTTCAGCGGTTTAGGTGTAAAAAGGCAACAGACATACAGAGTTACTTACAATTTATAATATTAGTTTGGATGCCCCAAATGCTGTAAAACAATTTTGCAAATAAAATCGTACAGAAAGGTCAATCGAAAATAACAATTTAGGTTAAAGTAAAGTTAGCGACGCAAGTCGCTTAACATTCTCAGTTTTTCAAATCTGTACTTATTACTTTTTATTTTACAAATCTTGGTGAACATTGACAAAACCAGAAGGCCAATTCTCGTAATTAAAAGTGTTTAAAATGCAGTCTCGATCTAATCTCGATGTCTTAAATCGCACAAATAGTATTCTCCTGAAATATTGCCATCGACCGAATCGAGTGTGTGTGTGTGAGTGATGTACGCTGTTGGCCGCGAGGCCTTTACAGCTTCACCGGACTTAAGGGCGAGCGTGCAACCACTACGCTCGAGCCAGAAGGGCAAGAGGCGACATACTCGAGGGAGCCTTGAAGAGGTGCCCTCGCTTGGGACAGTCGCTGTGGGGGGACGGGGTGCACTACTAAGTGCACCGGTCAACCGCCGGCTATGGGAGGGGATCTACGACTACGTCGTTGTCGCCCGTATTCTGAGCGGATAGAATGGATGACAAAGCATCGGGGGGATCGGAGAGAGCATGTCGCGGCCGGCGGTGGCGGCAGGGGTCGGGGGGGGGGGGGATCGTAGTAGGCGGCGGCTACGATTAACGGATTCGCATGGGTAGATGCGTTCGCGAAGTGTCGTGTTGTCGCCTTTTTAGTATAGGCGCGAATAGGTTCGAGACCTAGATCGGAGTGGAGATCGACATTCCGTACGAACCAGGGGGCTCCTACGGCTTTACGGAGGAAGCGGTTCTGAACCACTTGGAGTTTATAGATGTGAGAGGGGGCCGAATGCCCGAACACAACACACACATAAGTCATGATGGGTCGAACGCAAGTTTTGTAAAGCGTCACCTTATTTCTAAGGGACATTTTACTCCGCTTGTAGATTAAAAGACCGAATCGAGATCGGACCGAGAGTTGAACAAAATGTAAACGGATTTCCGATAAAATTTTGAATTGACATGAACAACAAATATCAAATTGAAGATTTCAGTTAGGTATTTTTTATGTAGACTGTCGCAGCTGAGATTAACATGTGATCAACAAATGATTAACAATATATTTTAAATTAAACAACTTGACATTATGTCGAAATTAGACTGAGATGATACTAAAATCGGATCGATAAATTTAGTAGAGCAGAATACCAAATGTAAGTCAATTCATAATTAAATCTCAATTCAGTCACAGTGTCAATTAAATAAGAGAATTATCCTGCAGATTATTAGCAACATATCCAAATATACATATTTGGTAGACATGGCAATCATTTGAATCTGAAACAGTGCAAGGATTCGAATCCCAATGTCTCATTTGGAACAGTTGAATCAGATAAATTCAAGCACAGTCCCCCCCCCCCCCCCCCGACGTTCGTTTTGTGAGACGGCAAGTTTAGTGAATGGAAGATCAAGATTCAGTTTCAGACTGGAATGAACTATGAAGCATTTTGTTTGTTCAGTACGATTGGGCCTTCGTATACTGACTGGTGAATGTAAGATCGAAATTCAGATACAAATGAAGCATTTTTTTCGAATTTGATAGTTCTCGTTCATGTTTTATATCACTGCACAATATCAGTAAAGATCGACACATGTCTAATGTTTAAACCAACAAAAATGTTTGATTTGATGCAAAGTAAACGCTTGTAAGCGGTTTCTAAAACTAAAAAAAAACATTAAACAAGGGAAACCGACTTCAAAAAGCAAAAAATAAATATTTAATGTCGGTGCTGGTTGGTGCAGTCGGTATCCCTTTTTTTGAAATTTTGTATTTTACGATTTTAAGTGATGAGTGAATTTATTAATTTGATCTATATACCTCATTTATATTATTCTACTTATTTATACAATGAGATATCTACAAGGTTGATATATTTTATTTATTTATTGGAAAATCTACAGCATCTTAAACTAAATAACATACGGATAAAAATAGAAAGCCAGTTACAGATTTTCAATTATAAAATATCGATTACTTACTAAATTGATGTGTACACGAATTTAATAAATTACATATAATCATGCATTCTAGCGGTGTTAATCTTCACGGATAAAGCTAAGTGATACGCACTGCCTTGCTGATATAACGCTTGTTGAAAAGGGATCAAAATTAAAACTTTTACAAAGTTTATTAAATGTGGTACTTGCTTGCACAATGTAGGAATTTCTACGGTAATTTGTGGACGCTGAAGGAATATTAATGGGTGGATTAAATCTTATCGATATGTCTATCTATCTATATCATCACGACAGCTCCCTCGCGGGGTAGGCAGAGAGTACAGAGTTCTAACAGGTTCTTTCCTTACATACCTCTCTGGCTTCCTCCACTCTCATAGTTCGTCTCATACACACTCGCCGGTTACGGAGACTCTTGACTTGCCCTTCAGCTAAGACACGGTCTATTTGGTCATGGTAAGATAGTCTAGGTCTTCCCCGGCACCTACATCCTTCCACTTTCGCATTGTATATCTGGTTTGTCATTCTTTCTTCTGGCATCCTTTCTATATGCCCGAACCAACGGAGCATACCCTTTCTCATCTTTACACCGATACTATCTTTCATACCTACTCGCTTTCTTACTACGCTGTTGCGAATACGGTCGGTCAGCGTGACTCGGCACATCTTCCGCAGAGATCGCATTTCGACCGCATTTATCCTGCTTTCGTTCTCCTTCTTACATACCCAACTCTCACTGCCATATAACAGCGTGAATCGATATGTTATAATGTTAAAATAAAATATACTCAATAATTCAGGGGACTCAATTTCACCAGTTATCATTCTAAACACATATAGGAAGTCGGCAATTTCACGGCGTTTCTGCAGAGCGATAGTTAGTTCTCGGAACAATATGGGACGCTCAGACGAAAACATAGGTGCCTGACAAATCGTTTCTGTATGCTCTCAATTCCGTCAATATAAGTTTTACAAATAAGGTCCCAAATATATGACGCATATTCTAAATGACTTCAGGAGTCATTTAGAATATGCAAATGTACAATACAGAATTTTGAGTCTTGATTTCATTAAAGTTATTTGACAGCCGAATGTTAAAACCCAGGGATTTGGAGGCTTTAGCAAGTATGCTGCTTATGTGAGTATCAAAGATTAACTTGGAGTTATGATGAACTCTCGGAATGAAGTCACGGATATCATGGGCTCTTGGTAGCGTTTGACAACAGAGCTTATAACTATAGGATATAATATTTTGTTTACAAGTAAACGTGATAACGGAGCATTTTACAGGGTTAAGATCGAGCATGTTAGTTTGACAATAGACTTCTAGACGATTTAGGTCTTCCTGAATTGCTATTGCGTTATCTACCGTTGAGATAGTATTGAAGATTTTCATGTCGTCGGCAAAACACAAAAGATTGGATGAACGAAGGTACATGTCAATGTCATTTACATAGATTAGAAAGAGCAAGGGACTTAATAGTGATCCTTGGGGAACTCCGCTAGGGACACGGACCCAGCTGGAAATATAATTATTGAGGACTACGGCTTGTGACCTGTTATCTATATAGGATGTAAACCATCTGAGCAAATCGCCGTGAATTCCTATGCGTTCTAACTTGGATATTAGTATGCGGTGGTCAATCCGATCAAAAACTTTGCTATAATCCGTGTAAACGACATCGACCTGCGCACCCTTCTCCATTGCGTCAGTGATTAAATCATTCAGAAGTATTAGATTGGATACTGTTGACCGTCCTTTCAGGAAACCATGTTAGAATGCATTAAAGTATTTTTTAAGGTGGAGTGTACTTGATTGTACACAATAAGCTCAAAGATTTTTGCTATGATACATAATTTCGAGATGGGCCTATAATTTGTAACATCTGTTTTTGACCCTTTATATATGGGCGTAATGAATGCAGATTTTCAAATAGAATAGGTACATGCAGATAAAGATTTCCGAAAAAGAAGCGATATAGGTATCGTGATAGTGGAGACCCAACGTTTAAGAAAATATGCGGCGATATTATCGGGGCCAGCACTCTTCGAAACATCCAAGCACTTAATTAGTTAAGTAATTTCGTCGGTAGTTACAGTTATATGAGAAATATCACACTGGTTCGATGGTGTACAAATATCAGATAGATGCTTAGGTAGCGCGGGGCTAGCAGAAGAAGAAGTGTACGTCTTATTGTTTTTGGAAGAATTGAGGTAAATATAATTAAAATTTGATGGAAATACGTTACATTTAGATTCACTAGAATCATAGACCTTATTATTATATTTTAAGGCCCTTATTATATTAAAAGTCGTTCTTCATCAAATGCAATACGCATTTGATGAAGAACGACTTTTAACGAAGGACCAAAAAGTTTTTGTATTACTTTTTATATTATTTTCTGTATTTTGTATAAAGTTAAAATATAACACGCATAATAACTGTATTTTCACATTCATGCTGTTTGCCGTATAGGAAACCCCTGGTGTATCTTCAAAGCCCAATGTCCAATACCAATAAAATTTAAATTCGGCCATCGTGGAGCTATGCTGAACCTAATGCAAAAAGGATAGGATATCCTTAAGATATCCTTTAAACATGAAAGGCTAGAGGTATCAAAGTGAAATAAATACGGCTACGGTTCCCTACTGGTATAAAAAAAACTTCTAAGATCAAAGAGAATGAAAATATACCTACGGCCATTTAAACTCACTCACCAAAAAAAATATAGAGTAACTATTTCTCATTGACCTTAGGATCTTAAAATTAGACCAAGAAGCGGCGAGGTTTTATGGTACAGGTTAACAAAAATTTAATGCTGCTATTTTACTCGAAATCGAAAAAAAATAAAAACAGCGCCTGCCAGCCATCTCCTGACCCTTCTACGGAACCCTCGGAACGCAAGTCTAACACCTCTCCAGTTTTTTTAATATATAAACGATCATTGTCTTTGATTTGAGTAGGTAGCTACTTTGAGTAGGTTGTATAAACGTTTCGACGAAGTATTTAAGGCGAGCGGAGCAGCAGAAAAATCTAGCTACAATAATACTTTTAGGTATGTTTGATCTAAATTCCCAATGTATTACTGGAATTAAATTATTGCTACTGTTATACTCCGCCTTATTGGCTTGCCAACAACAGGTGGCCACAAACCTGCCTCCACATTACCGCACTGGGTCCCTGAGGTGAAGTATGATTATTCTTTCTCATCTCGATTTGCGATAGACGGCCTTTATCCAGCAGTGGAACAGTGTTCTGCGTCTCCATGTTCAAGCGTCTCCTTGAGAAAAACGTTAATATTTTGGTCCCAGTTACCACTTCATGTGTTAACGTTAAATAAAATCACATGTCTTATGGCATGATAAGTCGCAACAGCAGTTTGTGAACACAAACCTGCCTCCACAGCACCGCACTAGTTCCGCGTGGTGGATAACCTATTCTCTCTCACCTCAATTTGGGAGAGAAGGTCTTTGCGCAACAGTGGTACTAAGCTGATTTATAATCTCACATAATAAAAGTTTCTGCTTTACATAGCGTATAATTATACCAATTTTACATTTTTGATTTGCTTCCGCGAAATTACCTGCGTAATAATCGTTCAGTCACGCTATATATTATAATATTTGTACCAAATAAATTGCTTTGTAAAACTATATTATAGGAAAAATATGATTTAGTATTTCCACTGTCGCAATCTTAAACGGTCTTAAGTTATACTTAATATCTATAGAAGTTTGCTTGTTACTTTTGTAATAGGTACTAAAAATGGACTTATGTTTTTATAACATTCATTTAAGGACATTTGTGATAGTTCTTTATTGTTTATTGGTAAGTTATGCATTTTAATAAGCACCGTCACGCCTATATTCCCCAAGCGGGGGTGGCAGAGGTGTACTGAGTACACCCACTTTTCGCCGACGATGTTAGCTCCAATGTAATAGGGGCGAGCCTATTTCCATACCATATACCGGGCACGATTCCAGACTCCGGACTCATACTGGGAAGTTTTCGTTAGAAAAACTTCATTTGTCCGACCTAGGATTTGAACCCAGGGCCTCGTGATCACCAAGCGATGCGCTTTGCCACTAGACCAACGAGGCAGCATTTTATATTAACTGAGTGTTATTCCAATCTGGAGTTTGACGAGTAATGATAAAGTACATTTTTGATAACTTTTGCTTTTCATATTTAAGACGTTTTTATTATTAAACTAGACCCGCCCCAGCCTTTATCGCAGACAGACAGACAAACGCGGCAGGGGGGACCTTGTTTTATAATATGTAGTGAAAGTGCTTGCGATTAAATTATAAAGTTTTTTTTTTCAATATTCATAACTTAAATAAGTATCTATATATTTAATTAACTTTTGTTAAATATATTATCACTACCATTTTACGAGACTGTTGTAATACGTTACATAATACTTCTGCGTGAAGTCCGATGGAATGTTGTGCGAGGCACAAGGGGGTTTCAGGTCTGGAAGAGGATGTTCGGATCAAGTCTTCTCACTCCGCAACATCGTAGAGAAGCATCTGGCAGTGGGCCGGAAGGTTTTCTGCGGTTTTGTAGATCTGGAGAAGGCATTTGACAGAGTTGTGCGAAAGAGACTTTGGGACATTTTGCCAGAGTATGGTATAGATGGCACTCTGTTGCGAGCCGTCCAGTCCACTTATGTGGACTGCAAGGCATGCGTACGGGTGGGTGGTAACAGGTCACCCTGGTTTGACGTTAAAATCGGCGTCAAGCAGGGTTGCGTGTTGTCCGCTAGACTGTTTATAATATATCTGGACAAAAGTCTTCAAAGACTGAAAGCGATGAATGAAGGTGTACAAATGGGTGACTTAGTGGTAAACCATCTACTTTATGCAGATGACGCGGTTTTAATAGCGCCAACAGCCACTGATCTGCAAACACTAGTCACAGTTATGAAAGACGACTGCATGATCAATGGCTTACACTTGAATGTGAAGAAAACCAAGATTATGGTTTTTGAAAGGGAAGAAACCAGAACGAATGTAAGGATTGTGGTTGGTAACGATGTGCTGGAGCAAGTGAATGAGTTTGTATATCTTGGATGCGCCTTCAGTAAGGATGGGAAATACACCGCTGACGTAGAGAGAAGAGTGAGTGCAGGGAACAGAGTGAATGGTGCGATGGGAAAGCTACTCGGGAGCCGGCACTTAAGCCATAAGGCGCAGCTGGCCATACATAACGGAGTTCTTGTCCCAACGCTGTTATATGGTAGCGAGAGCTGGGTATGTAAGAAGGAGAATGAAAGTAGGATAAATGCGGTAGAAATGCGAGCTCTGCGGAAGATGTGCGGAGTGAAGCTGACCGACCGCATTAGCAACAGCATAGTAAGACAGCGAGTAGGTATGAAAGATAGTATCGGTGTAAAGATGAGAAAGGGCATGCTCCGTTGGTTCGGGCATATAGAAAGAATGCCAGAGGAAAGAATGACAAAACAGATATACAATGTGAAAGTGGAAGGATGCAGGTACCGGGGAAGACCTAGACTATCTTACCACGACCAAATAAACCGAGTCTTATCTGATGGAAAAGTCAAGAGTCTCCGTAACCGGCGAGCGTGTATGAGACGAACTATGAGAGTCGAGGAAGCCAGAGAGGTATGTAAGGAAAGAACCTGTTGGAACTCTGTACTCTCTGCCTACCCCGCAAGGGATCTGGCGTGAGGTTATAGATAGATAGATAGATAGATAATACTTCTCTATAATACGTTTACATACATACATATTGACTGCCTCCTTGGTATAATTCCACGGTGTTCTGGGTTTAAATCCTACGTAGCAGAAAATGTGCGTTTTTCTATAAAAAAATCACACCAGAGCTTAGAATTATCTATACCACTATATTAAATAGCAAAGATTCGTTCGATTGTTTTTGAATTATTCTTTCACCATTAAAAAACTACATTTTCCAAAACTCACATAGCCGGTAAGTGGCGCTGTTGTCGAGCGGGTGTGAAGCCGTGGGAAACCTTTAGTGTATAATACAGCAATAGGTTTTCTCTCCAATAGATATATTAAGGCCCAACATCGTCGGTCCACCTTTTCCATTTGTAGCTACTGACAATATAAACAAAACAATGTTTTTGTGAATGATATAATAGTAACACAATACTCATTTATTTATAAGTATCTATAATACTGAAGCTGACCGACCGCATTAGCAACAGCATAGTAAGACAGCGAGTAGGTATGAAAGATAGTATCGGTGTAAAGATGAGAAAGGGCATGCTCCGTTGGTTCGGGCATATAGAAAGAATGCCAGAGGAAAGAATTACAAAACAGATATACAATGTGAAAGTGGAAGGATGCAGGTACCGGGGAAGACCTAGACTATCTTACCACGACCAAATAAACCGAGTCTTATCTGATGGAAAAGTCAAGAGTCTCCGTAACCGGCGAGCGTGTATGAGACGAACTATGAGAGTCGAGGAAGCCAGAGAAGTATGTAAGGAAAGAACCTGTTGGAACTCTGTACTCTCTGCCTACCCCGCAAGGGATCTGGCGTGAGGTTATAGATAGATAGATCTATAATACTCACGAATCGATAATTACAGAGATAATACTTGAAGAATTGATTAGTAATTCTGACTGATATTAAATTTTTGCATTACAGCAGACAGATGCGATCGATATAATACGAGAGAGTAATACAAAAGTTGAAAATAATGAACACTCAACATCAGTACCAGAATATCTGGTTCTTCCTAATTTTAATACTACAAATCCAAACACAGTGAATGACTCTGATGTTGGTGAATTAGCTAGAATAATTAAAAATATACTTAACGGAAAAAAAGATGATTATAACACAAATAAAATAGTTCACGATAACTTTAGAGTGAGTATACATAAGCATAGGAACGGAAATCGGTCTAACGATGCTACATGGAACAACGGAACGCGTAATACACCGTGGCCAAACTATATGCAATATAATCATCATGGTTCAAAAAACAGAGCAACTAGCAATAGTAAACATATAACCTATTCTCACCATAGACTTGGAAATAAAAATGCTGCTAAATATGAAGATAGTAGAATTATATATATCCCTTATTATGCTGGAAATTATCAAGATAATGAAGATGTTGGACTTGAAACTAAACATACCCAAGAATCTACTAAATTTCGACCCATTCAAAGTGGAGTTACAGTCACTGAATATAGTAAAGAGATAGGAAATCAAGCTGGCAATACTGAAAATGATGAGGATGTTGGAAAAATGTTTAGTATGTATGGGAATTTTAATAGAGATAATGGGTCTAATGATAACGAAGGAAAGAAAAATGAGAATGTTCTTAGAAATATGTATAACAATTACTATAATGTTGATCAAGTATATGGTGCTGGAGACTCTAACCAGAGTTCCAAAACGGACGGTCAAGTTGTTGAAGAAAGCAGTGATTCAAATACAAATGAGCTCAATAGTTCAAAAGATAGAACATCTGATTCGGTAAGTTAACACATCGAATTCTATCAAGATATATTTTCTTATTAATTTTGTTTTGAATAACGTTGGCTCACGCTAGGAATTCTTCGCAGGTGCATTTTACAAACTATTTTTACAAGGAGCAAGATCAAAATAAATTTTCCACAAATATTATTTAACAAAATGTGTTATAAGTTAGGAGGAGTAGATATCCCTCCACAAGGAGGAGCGAGGTGTCCTTGTGAAAGTTTCGGGTCAAAGCTGGATTTGTACAGCACAGAGCTAGTATGACGGTCTTTAGGGCCTTTGTCCAGCAGTGCGGTGTAGCGTATAGGTTAGAAAGTCACATAGAAAGGATGATAATAAAGTGATCACTACCTCGCTTCGCCATATTCAGTCTATCACTTTTTTAATACTTACCTATTACTTTATACGTTTAAACTTTTATGATTAGGAATATCATTAGCACAAAAAAAATCTAGGCTGTGTTTTTTCAGGTAAGTCATGCTGAACACATCTATACTGAAAATTATTACGGTTCCCAGGAATATACTAATACTAGTTCTGTTACTGACATAAACCGGAATGTCAAAGTAATTTCTAAAATCAGCGACAAGGAAAAACAAGAAATGATTTTAAAAAATAAAACTGTTAAAGACAATGATAATAAGAACATACTGAAAGAGTCATCAAACGAAGGAGATGTTGGTTTGAAAATTTCATCATTGGATAATAAGGACGTATTAAATGGAAGTAAGACGAATATAGTTTCTACAACTCCTTCGATAGACGATTCCTATCTTATGAATCTTGAAAGCAAAGTATGTGAAGAAAATGATAGAAATGTTGATAGTTTCTGGATTCTTCTCAAACAGTACATATACGACAATCAAGGAAAAAATAAAGATTTAACGAAAATGGAAAAATTGTTTACTCTGCTGAATATATTCACTAAATTAAATGACGCATTTAAGGTAGGTGTGCAAATTGATAGAATGATTGATGGTATTGTAGAAATTCTTAAACATCGAAATTATAATGTTAATGTGGAATGTGATAAAACGAATACTGACTATGTACCAGGCCATCCAACTAAATCTAAAGATAAAGATGACATCTATTCCCATAATTTTACTGACAGTGATGAAACTAAAGCTCCTTTTAAGTCGAATCCAAAAACTTCAACCCTCGATGTAACATACGTAATGGGAAGTGATAAAAAGCTTAGTGATATAAACAAATCAATAGAAAAAACAAATCCTATAGATAATGATCTTAGATCTGACATAAATCTAAGTGCCACTTCTATTGAAAATGATATAGTTCCTGTACCACAAATTCATACTTTACCACCAATTAAAAGTGACAGAGATGATAAAATTATAAAAGCGCCGTTGTCTCCTTCTGAAGTGGATGATCATTTAGATTTATCATCACAAATACATACTTCACCGAAAGTAGATGACTACCTTTACACATATACTGATGCCGACAATAGTAAAGCAGAATATGACAAGGTAACCGAATCAATAATGGCTCCGAATAACGTGATGGATTATACTGAACGTACTAAAGTAACCACTGCTGTAAATGAAGCAATAGATATTATACCAAATACTGTTAAAAGCGAAAAGGTCAACAACGATATAATAAACCCCAACAATGTTCACACTAATGTTATTTCAAAAGAAGACACTTCTGGACTGAAAAGAATAGATGAGAATCCTATGATTATAAATATACCTGCAAATACACGAGAATCTATTTCCAAAACCTCTGATGGTAATACATACAACACAGACGTACAAAATATTGAGATAACTTTGAATCATGATTCAAAAGAGTCACCATCGCTGTCTGATTTAGTTCCTGATTTTACGTTACGACCTGATTTTATAAAAACAAGATCAAGACAGCCTAAGGCTGATGAAGATGTGTCTAATGAGACTGTGACTAAGATCAATGAACAACCTAAGGATGATATAAAAGAACCAAAACAGAAATTAAGAAATGGGCTAGTAACAGACAATAATAAAATAGTTTCAGATAAGGAAAAGAAGTATGAAGGACAATTATCCAATTTTAATACTGACGAACAAGCGGACTCAAATAAACAAATATTTAACGATACAAATAATGACGAAGAACAGGGAGATAAAAATATTAACAATAATTATATATTTATAAATAACGTAGAACTGCCTTCAGAGAATCAAAATGAAAAACCTACCAAACAAAAACCAGATACGAAAACACACGTTACTGTAAGCGAATTAAAACCTATAACTATTTACCCTGAACCAACCAAACAGGAAGATGTAAATCCAAATATTAATGACAGTAAACCCATACAAACTGGTCCAGATTCTGAATTAAATTTAGATGAATTAGTCGTTACTCCTGAAACATTATCTCTGATACCAGATACTGCAGTCTTAAAAGAGACAACAAAAAATGAAAAAGATAACTTTCATAAATTTGAAAACGATAAAAATCCTAAAATAGTCGACGACATTAACAAAGACATTCTTTTCTACCAAGATCAATACAAAAAACCTATGGAAAATGAGCCAGAATCCTACAATAATCCAGAAAATTTGATATTCCAAAGTTACCCTCAAACAGACATTCCACAATTGATCGTTTTGAAATCGGAAACCACAAAACCAAAGGAAGAAGTTACACCGTATGCCTCCAAAGATATTCCACCTAGAAATCAACCAGACGTACACCTAGAAAATCTTAAAGTAACAGAAACTTCAATAACAGATAATGAACCTCAATATATAACAGGAGACGATACTATAGTAAATAAGACATTAAAACCTTTGGTTACTGAAGACACAATTAATGTAAATTCCAACAAATATACCGATTCTTCAAACTTACCACTCGATTTCAATGAACAAAGTTCTAAAACTGGAAATATTATGAAAGAAACAAAAACAGATCTTGAATCGGATAGCAAATTTGTACCAGATAATGAATTACTTAATTTCTTATTAGTGAAAAACAGAATCAAACCGAAACCTATAAAACTTCCTACAAATGTACAATCTACAGTAGAAAATTTACCTGTAGAAAAGATGCATCATAACGCGCATCTAATAAATTTGCCCTATGGAGATAACAGACATTATTTTCCCATTAATAGCCCTTCAAAAGATCAAGTTACATATGTACAAATGATTTTGAATAAAAGTAAAGCATCAGGCAATTATGACATAAACAAATATCTACAAAGTATATACAGATCTCCAAATTCTATATCAGAAAAATACATATTATTAAACCTAATCGAAGGCCTCAAACAAGATGACGATTATAATCATAATGATATATCAATCACCAATCAACTTCTCAATTATTTGCTAAATATAAAACAGTCACGTCTCCGTAGTAAGCCAGATATGCAAACGTTATATGATCCTTACAAAACAAATCCTTATTATTTTAATGCAGGTGTTTTTAAACCCTACAGTTCGTACTCTATCATGAGTGAACCTAATTCACATTTCATGTTAAATCACAAATTTAACCAAGAAAACCCAGCTGATGAAATAGATGAAATGCCTAAAATTAAAGCAGTTCAAATTAATCCAGTTACTGATGACAGGATACATAATAAAGGCGAACTTAAGGAGCCAGGAAAACAGTTAGTAAACATATTCCAACTATTAAAAGATCATTTAAAAGACAAAGGCATTGAAGATGCAGCGATTGATGAAATAGTTGATAAAGTTAATGAGGATCTTCCTGAGGTAGAAAAGGAAGATTGTCCGAATACGCAATATAATCAACTTGTGAATAAAATACATGAAGCAGTGGATTCCGCTTTGAACAAACATCGAGAATAGCTGTTATATAAATCATAGATTATTTTAATGTAGATGATATTTGTAACATCGTTTATTATTTAAGGTACAATTAAAGAATAGAGGTATTGTTAAAATTATATGTATAGATACAATTTACGTCACGTTATTATATTAAGGGCAACTTTCACCACTATCGAGTTAAATGCTGGTTAGATTGATAACACTATTGTTTCACCAGAGATACAAAAAGGAAATAAAAGAAATAATAATTGATAGGTAGTGTTACAGGGCAGTCTAATCACTTACAATGATCTATTCCAGGCAGCCTTTAAGGTTAGTTAGGTACTTCGCGATTAGCGTTATTTGGAAATAAAAAATAGCGATTAGCGTTATTTGGAAATAAAAAGTTTACTTGTCGGATAGGGCTATTCAGAGATGGTGAAATTCGTGCATAGGCTTATTTATAACTTTAATTCTCGATTAGTTTACTTCAGTAATTACTCGAGGGTGGTAAAAGAGACCGTAAATCTGTATTAATAAGTTAATAGTTGTATAATTATTTTATAATATTATTAAAATAAAGTTTTTTAGTAAACATTATTGTGTGTTAATTAACTAATGATTACAACGAAGTGGCCGCGAACGTAGCCCCTGTTAATTAATAGGATACTAACGATCGGTTTTTAATTAAACATTCGAAGGAAAGTACTTATTTTTTTCCCTTTAAAAAAATAACACTTCGTCAATTAAACGGTATGTTCCTTCAGAAACTTAAATCAGATACCGGCATTTTCATTATTATACCACAGATACTCATAATTAAAAGCTAACTGTTGCTTATAACCCTTGGAATATGCTTGCTCTTGTAGTGTGCGATTGTTGTGTGCAATAACGCACATCTTTGCATGGCGACCTTGCTAGAGCTGCCTTAGGGCAGTTCTGGAAATAAGGACAGTTTCGGACAGAAATTAAACATTGAAAAATCTGGAAGAAAATGTATAAGAAGAATTTCTAATAGCATTTTTTTGAACTTGCTGGGCGTTGGAAGTAATTGGCGTCTGACGCTGGCGCAGCTGGGAGCTGTATATGATAGTATAGTACTAAACGTGATAGTATATGATAGTATCGTACTAAACATGATTAGTTGTCAGTGTAACAATGTTATCGTATCATTGTAAGAATGTAACGTCATGATAGGCAGACTGATTATGCAGATATTTTTTTATATTTTTCTTAATACCCATGTAAAATGAAAACTATTTTTGATCTTGTTTTAACACGTCATATACCTATTGTCAACAGTGCGTATAAAGTTGATAATAGCTGCTATTTTCATTAATTATTTGTAATAAGATAATATTATCATATTGTTTTCGACATTTTTCAAAAAAAAAACATTTTAATAATATATACCAAAGGTTCGTTGTGAACTTTAAAAAATATATAATGTAAGTTTTTTTTTGTGCATGTGTGTTAACATACTTTTTTTAATGAGGCCATTTTGATGGTCATTATTTTGCTTGTATTTGGAATGGAATAATGGATTTAATTTTTATTCGAATTAAAGAAATTTTGAACTTTTTTTTCTCACAAACGGGGGACGTGTAGTTAGGTTAATAAGAGTATAATAAAAGCCTTGCACCAACAAGACCTTCCATTGGACACACCCAGTCACCCAATGACGCATAGCATTGCACTCTCATGACATTCATAATATCCGTGTTTACGATAAAATAGTATTAAACGCTACTTGATCGATGTTAGATAAATGTACTTGCATTAACCGAGATTCCTTAGTGGTTTTCAGAGTAGGTACCTAGTCTAACAACCTCGCAGAAAACCTAACCTTTAGTCACGACTTAATATCTCGGAAACTGTAGTTGATTGTGGTCAAAATATGAGTAGGTAGGTACGCGTAAATAAATTCAGCCGTTCTGAAATTCTCGCCTGCGGCCCGCGCTACCAGTAAAACGTAGATTAAAACTTAAAAAACAAGCTTTTATAGTAAAAATACGACGAAAATAGGAGGACTTTAAGAATCCAATATCCTTAAGGACCCTGCCACCACCCATGTTTATACTATTCAATGAGCTCAAACTCGACGGTGTATGTATTTGAAGATTTCCGGTGGACACCTGTCTCCACCATCAGACCCTGGACATCATCTGGGTCTACGGTACTTATAAAGGCAAATCCAACTAGCCTATATATGAGAAGGTTATATTATATTGTCGACATGTTCTTTTGGCCACCTTCAGGCTCCATCATTATACCAGCTCTCTGGTACTATATAATTGCATTGTCACCGAAGTCCTATTTAATCATGAGAAAAGGTGGTTGAAAATGGGTCATCAAATTTGAACGGGAAAGACAGACAAATTTGTAAAAACAAAAAATAAATATTTTTATTCAAAAAAGTTCGTGATACAGACTGTGGGTCTCATCCTTTTAAGTTAAAAGGAAACTTGTATTAAGATGAGATCGCTCTTCTAATTGTGGTCAAGACAAAAACTTGTAAAGAGACGTAGATAACAAAAACTAAATAAATAAATCCGAAAAATAATATAACATTCAATGATATGAATAATATTTTCTTGGACATATTAACATTAAGTATCTTGTAGTATCTTGTTTTTCACACAAAAACAAATACGACATGAACAAAATAAAATTAAACGTCTACTACGAACTGCGTGATGCAACTTGCAGCGTACTTTGGGGGCGTCTATAAATTACGTGAGCTGTTTTTCTTTTAATTTGGACCCCTCCCTCCCTCTTGGTGAGATTTAGGGAGTCTTAGTGGGTTGATTTGATTTTTGAATATCTGGAGCGATCATTTAAAATTCTAAGGTGGTATGATCAATTCTTAGGGAATTATCCAGAAGAAATAAATCACAGTTTGAAAAAAATTAGATCTAAAGCAATAACCAAAAAATATGTTTGTAATAAAACAAATTTTTTTAAAACTGTAGCTACGTCGTCTCCTAGTGTGCCATCGTCTAGATACCACACGTTAAATTTGGATTCTAATTTCTGTACAATGGGGTGAATCGCGAGGCTAAAGATGACCAGCCCTAACGGACCACCCTGTTGACATCCGACCGAAGAAAGAATCTAGTTGTTTTTATATATTAATTTAGTGGTTGAATTATAGCACTGCCAAAGGAAACCAAATGTGTCAGGCATTTTGTCTTTAATTTGTGATAGCAGGGCTCCCCTATCTACGGAGTTAAAAGTGCTTTAACTCGTAATTATGTATAAGCTGTAAAGGCCAATCGTAGCGTGCAGATTATATACCACACAAAAAACTCGTGGTTATCCGTGATAACTCTTTGCAAAAAGGGTATTGGTGCCGTCAGAAAACGGTTAAGTATATTTGTATAAGTCATGTGAATTTTATTAGCGAGTCCACACATTTTTAATGCCGTCTAATTGAAATATCTGTTGTTTTTTTTTAATTTTTGTACACATGCGGTACATATGGATCGGTTTCAATGAGCATTTTTTGTTTTGTAGATAAAGGAACCAAATGTAGGGCTATAAAAGACCTAGCGCTCAGAACTGCCAATCGTTAGGGAATATCTCCGTTGTGGCAGCAACGATCTCGAGAAAAACCACGGCAACCACTTTTATCTTAGGAAGATGCCTATGTCCTGCAATGATATCTCAGGATCTCTGGACATCACGTGCCGAATTATTAGGACTCTTTCTATTTCACATGTTCATTTAATTCAATATTGTTATTTAATCAATATCCTTCGAACACATATTTTTATGATTACTTCAACAAAATCATTATAACTTATACTTAATGCGTCTTGTGTACTCAATTTTACGGTAGATAATTCAACATGGCGGCTCATTATAAAGTATTTGAAAATCATTAAAGTCCTTCACTTTATTGGAGACTTTAGGCATTATGATACTAAGAATAATACTCAGTATCTGTATTTTCAAATTAGTATTGGCGGTACAATGGGTAAGTGATTTTTATAAACCCCAATGGTGGGCAAAGGCGTTCCCTTCACGTCTCTACAGTTGTCTATGTTGAAGTTGCTGTGACCAAAAAATACATCCAAATCATTGCCATCCTCTTGGTTAAGATCGACATCGCCCACCACCAGTAATTTGCCCACCACCAGTAATTTGCCCACCTTTGCATTAGCATGAATCATTGTACATGTCCAAATAAATGCTTTGCTGATTCATGTGTGACGTCTTCAATCCTATACAGGGTATTTATTTTCAGAGATAGTAATGAGGCACTGTACGATGTACGACCGCGGTATTCTTACCGATCAACAAGATTGTGGAGCGTTCGGCTCGTTCGGTCGGTCTGAGATATGTGGCCATTTATGGTATTTTCATATTCGAGCGTCTCCGTGCCTGGAAAAGTTAGCTAAGCCGTTGGTCCGGTGGCTAAGCCAAGTTGGAAACCTTTTAAGCGGCTTGATAAGTTCCAACTGCAGACGGCGACAAATCTGTCTCCACCAATTCGGACTTGGTTTGCGTGGAGGAGTATGACTTAATCTCTCCCTTCGATTTATGAAAGAAGGCCTTTGCCCAGAAGTGGGATTGTATACGTTGATATTATTATTATTCTTAGTGCGAGTTCCTACCCTGTGCTATCCGCACCTAAAACGCTGCGCTTCATTACAGCCAAATCCTTTTATACTCTTTCATTGATATCTCATCACCACCACCATCTTCATTAATCTGTGTCTTTATTGTTTCAAGGCCTTTCATCCACCTTTTCCATTGATCCTAGTGTGAAACAAGTTGTTTTTAGGCCTTTCACCTCTTCCCGAGCATGATTTTTGTGGTTTACTACTAGTGCCCATCTACTGCAAAACTGTGGTTTGCCCACAGATCATCCAAATATATCGATGTCTGACCCAATACCTCCCGAATTGCATTAGTAATAGATGTTTTAAGAAAATGGAGTTCCTGCCCCGTTGTGAAAGTTATAGTCCTTTTGTCTGTGTAATACCGAGTGGTAACATGATGCCAGTAGCTTTAACTATTTCATCAATCAATCAATCAGCCTATCGTAGTCCACTGCTGGACATAGGCCTCTCCTAACACGCGCCATTGCACACGGTCCTCCGCCTTCCGCATCCAGTCTGTCCCAGCGACCTTTTTGAGGTCGTCGGTCCATCTAGCTGGGGGCCGTCCTACCTTACGTTTACCAAGTCGCGGTCTCCACTCTAGGACACGCTTGCTCCATCGGCCGTCGGTCCCTCTGCAGATGTGACCAGCCCATTGCCACTTGAACTATTTCATAATGGTAAATAATCGAATTTAAGTTATCTTAATTATAGTTCTTGTCATTAATTCTTTTACTATGTGCTTTCTGCCATTCTATGTGCTTTCTGGGAAGTAGTTAGTAGTGTGTCAAAATGAAACCGCTCTAGCAACCTAAGTTTGGATCATTTTAACTTTCAACCGTTTGACCGCTACAGTTCACTCTTTCCATCACTTCCGTTTTCTCTTTTGTGTTCTAAGAAAATATACCTAAGAGGCGGAATGGGCAGGCCCCCCATAAGGTGGATCGATAAACTGGTGAAGGTCTAGCACAAAGCCTATCGTCGTGGCGATCTTTGGAGGTCGATCTCCTTTGTCTTACAGTAAACGTCTTTTGGTTGATGATGATGACATAACCAAGGCAGCGCGGGAGCGCACCACACAGCGCAGCCACGTTTGGTGTGACGGCAAACGTCATGACCCGTCGCCGTCGCGCCCGACGTGATTACAAGCGAAGCACGGGAAGAGCGAGATGCCACCACGCATGTGAGCGGGTCGCTCCCACATTGTAATGTGTGCGCCACGCTATCAACCGCCGGCCGAGCATAGCCGAGCGCTGTCGCGCTCCGTCGGCTATTAAATTAAATAGCCGACTATTTGATCAAACCTTAAGAGTAGACTAATCGAAGTTGAATGCGTACTGCACAAAGCCGGTAGTCATGGCAATCTTAGGGGGAGGCCTTTGACCTGCAGTGGACGTCTATCTTATTAATGATACCTAAGAGTGGACCAATCGAGTGAATTTGTGTACTCTTGTCTTATTTCCGCAGAACTACTACGGGATTCCAGGCTCACCATCAGGTCCTTCTGCAAACCTAAACTACGTTCCTGATGGGATGCAAAAGAACATGGTATTATCAATTTCTCTTTTATTCAAGTCCATTGCTCATAGATGAGCTGCAAAATACGGGACCACCTGAACTGCATTCATGTCTGCATTTAGATCCACTGTTTTGTGGATAGTGGCTGAAATCTCTATAGTTTTAGGAGGTACATGATTAAGGCAAAATATATAATATAGGCCACAACTGGGTTCAATGGGTAAGAGCTTAATCTGCTCTACCCACTAGATGCAAAACCGTGGGTTCGTGACCAAAAAGTGACATATCTTTGTGTGTTCCATTAATGTTTGTAGGGGTTTGTGTATGTGAATTTTACATAAACGTTTCCATGATGCAAAAATAATTCCTGGTTTAGGGCTACTTTTACTTCTCAAAAAATAACTCTTTCTATCAGTAAGGGACAAACTAGTATGTGTATGTTTTGTAAGAGCTTATCGTAGTGCAGTTACTGGATTTGATTTATAGCCCTTGTTTGCTATGACTTTAACACGTAACGCGTCGCGTTATCTTAACTTCGTAAAATGATCGTCTAATAGTATTCTAGTGTCGAATAGATTATTCCACGAAGTCATTGTGACGTAGCGCATTTGATCTTAGGTAGTGAATGAGGCCAGTGTGGACTCTTAACATATTTATATTGTCTCAGAAATGTACTAGCTATTGATATAAACTGCATTTTGTTTTTTATGATTTATTAAGGATTATGGTTGGTAACGACGTGCTCGAGCAAGTGAATGAGATTGTATATCTTAGATGCGCCTTCAGTAAGGATGGGAAATACACCACTGATATAGAGAGTAGAGTTAATAAATGCGATGGGAAAGCTACTTAGGAGTCGGCACTTAAGCCAAAAGGCGCAGCTGGCCATGCATAACGGAGTGCTTGTCCCAACGCTGTTATATGGCAGTAAGAGTTGGGTATGTAAGAAGGAGAATGAAAGCAGGATAAATAGCAGTCGAAATGCGAGCCCTGTGGAAGATGTGCGGAGTCAAGCTGACCGACCGTATTCACACCAGCGCAGTAAGAAAGCGTGTAAATATGAAGGATAGTATCGGTGTAAAGATAAGACTGGGGTATGTTCTGTTGGTTCGGGCATATAGTAAGAATGTCAGAAGAAAGAATAAAAAAACAGATAAACAATGCGAAAGTGGAAGGATGTAGGTACCGGGGAAGACCTAGACTATCTTACCATGACCGAATAGACCGTGTCTTCTCTCTCTGACGGACAAGTCAAAAGTCTCTGTAACCGGCGAGCGTGTATAAGACGAACGAAAGTGAAAGTATGAAAGTGGAGGAAGCCAGAGAGGTCTGTAAGGAAAGAACCTGTTGGAACTTTGTACCCTCTGCCTACTCCGCAAGGGAACTAGCGTGATGATATAGATAGATAAATAGGTAATTATTTCATACATAACGAAGATCATACACCATGTCACTCTTGCCTTCTCCTGACTCACATGTAGTTATTTCTTTCTGTTTTATTCAGATGCATGGAAAAGACAATTTGATGGAAATATTAGGCCATAACACGAAATGCTACTCCTTGAAATCAATGATGAAAATGATGCGAGGCGTTCTTACGTATCTTGCTGAAAATCCAAGTAAAGTAAATTACTTACAATACCTAATCAAATTCTTAGAAGACGGTAATGAAAATGCGGTAATTGAAAGATCACATAAAATAGGCGATGTCCTTAGTACTATAGAAAGAGATCAACAATTAGGTAAGCATGATATAATAGTGCTTAGGCAATTATTAGACCTTGATCCATTGATACCAGATATGAAAACGAAGATTGTTTTCAAATACGAACTCCCAAGTCTTAATCAACCGCAATGCAAAGATGTATTTATAAAGCTGATGGAAGTAGCGCATAATACATACATGCGAATGGCTAAGTACCCAACGTGTGATACAAACCAGAAAGAAAAATACGATAAATCGAATAAAGACCAACCTGGTTTGCCGCTAGGAGAGATGGATTGGCACAATCCAAATATTTCTGGAGAACTGAATAAGATAATAGGAAGTCTAAAACCTGGTGATGATCAGCCGAATGTTCCTAATTATCCCAGTCATTTTCCCAAAATAGATGATCTTAACATTGGTAATCAATATTCTGGCGGAAACCCTGCTACTCCTCAACAACAACCTGATTTAGATGAAAATCTTAAAAATCTTATAACAAACATATTTATGAACCTAAGAAAACCATCAAATGAAGCTAGACCACCTGAAAATCCGATTGACATTCCAGAAAATCCGAATTTACTAGATCAATGGAACCCAAATAACCCGAATAATTTTTTACCTTCTATACCCGATAATGAGCCTCCTTTCGGCAACATTCCTGGGCCTCCTTCGGTTAAAGACGATAAATACTTCAATTTAATTTACTCAATCAAACCAGAAAACAAGAAATATTTAAACGATAAAAGCATTAAAACTCTAATTGCTCTTTTAACACAATATAATAACGAGCATGATACACCAAATCCTAAGTTTCTTGAATACATTTTAAGCTTTCTAAAACCGAGTCAAGGTGGCGTTATTGATGGTAGATTGAATTCACTGCTCCAAGTAATACTCCCTCTTGTAGGACAAAATAAAAATACAGATCCTAAGGTAATACAAATTCTAATGCCACTTCTTAGGCCTAATGTAAATGGCGTAGTAAATCCTAACACACTTGAACTTATCCTAACTCTCCTTAAATTGAACGTAAAAGATGTTTCAAATCAGAAATATACACTTCTTTTAAATCTTTTGCACCCTGATGAAAATGGCGAAGTCAATCCTAAAATGATTGAGATCATTAATTCGTTATTAAAACTTAACGAAAATTCAACACCAAATTATAAAATAATTCAAGTTCTCCTATCGTTTTTGAAACCTGAAGAAAACAGTATGAATCCAAAAAACATCGACATACTGCTTTATCTTTTGAAACTAAATAACAATCATAAATTACCCGAGGCATTGTATTACCAGATTATACAATTCCTTTTAAAGCTAAACTTAAATAAGAAGGAGGTTCCGGGCACAAATAATTTCCATTCCTTTTATCAATATCCACATAATATAGATGGAAGATTATTAACTATATTACTTGCAAAAAATCCATTACTGTTTTACAAATTAGCACCTGGCGCGTACGGAAGCGCGTCGAATCAATTGAATCCCTACCAATCCGGCGTTATTGAATTAACATACTTGCTCAAACACCCAAAGCCTTTCGTGTACCAACCATTTTATTACGTGAAATACCGCCTTCCAATGCTGAAGTTTTTATCCAACGTTAGAAATCTTATATCAAAGAATCCCCAATATTCAGCTAACCCAGCGAAATTATATCAGGACTTGATAAACATATCGAATGTTACTGAAATATCTCCGAATTTGAAAGGATATTCAAAGGAAGATATACTTAAAATGACGGTCAATAGCGGAGCTTTGGTTACAGCTAAAATACTAGACCATAACAATATAAATTTTAATGAGCAGATAAAGTTAGTTCAAGATATTAATTCTGATGTCCAACCTGATGACATTTTGAAGCAAACAGATCGAATTTTCAACGAAAAAGAATTTAATGATGAAACATCTAAATTAGATAAATATTGGAGTACAATGCATCCAGAAAATAATTATGACCTTGCACTTAATGTTGGTGGTCCCACAATAACAGGAACGAACCAAACTCCAAACGAATCCAATTTCCAGAGATCTAAAGTATCTAAGAAAAAGATTAAGGCAAAATGAATACCCGACTGAAGTTAAGTGTTGATTCAGAATAAATATAGCTAAAAGGTTATGAGTGTTTTATTTCTATTAAGGTTAATGTATAAAGATGTAGTTATGGTGAACAGTTTATTCAACCTTAGTTTTAAAATCAGTTTCAAAAGCAGATAATAATATTGTTTTTTTTTTTTACTACTACTAACTAGGCCGTCTGTATTTTACACATTATTCAGAAAGATTCTCATGAAATTTTTAGTGGGTAGATATCAATCCTGATAATTTTTCTTCGAAAACAGGCAAAACAAAGGAATCGATCGTCGCTACGAGCTACTGGTCTATGGGGCAGCTTATAAAAGGCGACCTGCTTTTAACATTAAAACGGAAACTTATCGACATGTGTATCTTGCCCGTTTTCACCTACGGCGCTCAAACGTGGTCACTAACCGAGGCTCAAAAGTCCAAACTCAAGGTGTACTAACGAGCAATGGAGCGTAGCATCTTAGGCATAAAACGTATTTTTTTTTATCCTCTTTATTCGTATTGTTAACTTGTCGATCAACACGCGCTTAGTATACTGGAGTCGTCTCAGGACTGCTGACTGCATGCCCCCGGTCGGGCGCTCGCTTATGTCCGTGGAGTGGAGTGGAGGGTGATGCAATCGACGTGTTATCGATTGCATCATAATTTTTAACGGCGCGAGCGCGCGCACTGAGTGCGCGAGCAAGGCTGAGCGGGACGGAGCATATGCGCTGACTGTATGTATATGTACAGGTTCATATAATAAGTATACATAGTAGCTATTTTGACTCCAAGTTTGTGCTGACTTTGTCTTGACTGCCTCGTGCAAAAAAAAGAAGTTCTTGTTTTTTAACTTTAGCACTCACTGCTGTGCAATTAGCTTGTGGAGAAACTAGACTTCATACGCGGCGCACGTCACTTGGGGTAACACTGAAAATCAGTGCTGTGTTGTGGTTCACGCTGCAACACAGATTTACGCTGAGTGTTACCCCATTAGTGCGGCTACGTAGTATGTACCTATTTGTAATTTTGTATTTTTTTTTGTGTTATTGTTAGATCTTATATTCTGTAGTGTACTGCTATTAGCTGGACTAATAAATATACTTTTCTTTCTTTCTTTCTATTGATCGAGTGGAACACGGTGCTACGCTCCATGACCTGCATTGTAGACGTTGGAGTTAAAACCGCGACATTAAAATGGAATTGGGCGGGTCACCTGAGCCGAATGGATACAAATAGGTGGGCCAAACTGGTACACATACCGAGTGGGTTCCACATCAAATATTTATAAAAAGAAATTTACTTTTTCCATTCCGATTTTGATAGGACCTTTCCGATTTTGATCCATTACATGAGAATCAATTCTTGAGATTTGCTTTTTACATTCCGATTTTGGTAGGACTTAAGGAAGATACTTTGTGTAATAATGAAATAGCCTACATTGTCAGACTGCCGGGCAAATGCATCATCGTACATATCCAGGTGAGAGAGGTTTAGTCATATTCCACCATACGGACTCAGTGCGGTGCGATAAAGGCAGTTTTGTGGCCACCTACTATTAAAACTTATCAACACGTCTATAATCCCACCTTGGCTACATTTTGATATGTTTTCTATAATAAGTGATTAATCTAATCAAAACTGTGTTAATAAAATTATGGCAACAAAATACGACTTGACAAACAAATTCGGAATGAAATTAGTAGAAGGTACACGAAGGTTCATGAGGATTAAATCTAGCTACTGAAAACCTTCTAGCGAAATTTTCACAACACAGTACCACCTTTTCGACTCTACAGATCCTCAGTAGGTCCGCGTGGTAAAGTAGGACTTATTCTCTCATCTTGATATATGAGGAGGGTTGCTGGGCAAGCGCAAACGGCAAAACTTTTTTTTGCGCGGTGCATCATTCAATTGGCCCGTGATTCAAATCTTACACGCAAAATAATCTTGTATATACGTCAATACAATTCTTGTAACGAGTTCTCTGGCGTCAAATTTTTGTCACGGCACGGCATCATTTTTTTAACGTGGTAAGATCGTCGTGGTAATCCAGACTCAAAGTCTCCAAAGAGCAATGGAACGCACCATTTTAGAAACACCACGCTGCGATCCACGACTCAGGTTACAGATGTAGGCTTAAAGTCGGCAAAGCTGAGGTGCGATTGGGCGGGACATGTCGTGCGTATGGCCCCGCAAAGGTGGCCAAACATCGTCACAGTATGGATCCCTGAAGACGGTCACAGGTGTCGTGGACCGAGACGAAGATGGCGTGTACACTTTTGCGGGCAAGACATGGATACTACTAGCCCAGGATCTATCCTTGTTGACGTCTGCAGGAGCAGCAGGACGTCTCCCAGCAGTGGGGATAGGCTATTAAAAAAACTAACAGTGGCACTCCGGGAGTGCCGACAGAAGTGAAAACTTGAACAACGTGCATGTGTATTTATGTACGTACATACACAATATATGTACATACTTATATACAGAGGTGTCGGTAACGGTAACAGTGCCGCGAGTTCAATGATTTTTCCCATTTCAAAAATACCCAATGCGCCTAAAGAAGTTTTCATTTCAAAGAGGTGTCGGTAACAGTGTCGCGAGTTCGATTGTTTTTTCCCATCTCAAAAATGCCCAACTCGCCTAAATTCACTTCAAAAAAGATCGTCGTGGTACTCCTACAGACTAAAGTCCCACGGAGGCCGGCATCGTTCCGGCGTTACTTCGGGGAGGGGCCGCCGAGATGTCCGTTAGGAACGCACCGGGGTGCTCCTATGGTCGTGTTCCGAAGAGCTTGCCTTCGGGGGGGGGGGGGGGGGGGAGCTATAGACTCGATCCTCCCTGCGCCGACGCGGTGCTCACGGGTTGCATCTGAAGGACGTATCGTAGGATCTTTGGAAAAAATGTTTACCTCACGCCACGTCACAAAACTCGTGACATACCTACTTACTTATTGCGCAGCATATTTGTTGCCTGGGGAAAATCCTGCATAGGCAAGCTCGCGGGTCATGTCGTTTCCCTAACGGCCAAAAACACCAGTGTGGCCGACACAAGCACTTTGGAGGGGTTCGCGGATCTCCGCATGGAACTCACCAGTGCCTTGTGCCGCGTTCCCGCCCGCCATCGGGGGGAGACTTGATAACACGCTCCCCGAGCTCCGACGCGGCGTGGGCTATGCTTACTGAGCACCATGCGACAGAAGGTATTTATAAGTTGGTTTATTTTTCAGACGACATAATTTTTACTAAATATAATAATCTTTACAATTATTTACTACTTCGGACTCTTGCTTTCACTTTTTCAGACTCACATATAATGCTATTTTTTCTAGAATCATTCACGTCGAACACCTGCAAATAATAAAGCTGTTAAGCAACAATTTACACTGAATTAGATTAGATATAACGCAGGGATTGTATGCGATGATGTAAACTACAGATAGAATTAATATTTTTTTAAATTAGATATATATTTCATTTAATAATATTACGAAGAGATTGCGTGATGGGGTTATTTCCTCGTGAGTTGAGCAGAGCAGCTGCAGCGTTGGGTGCAGAGATGATGTAAGAAGACACGCTGATTTAAGATGTTCTTTATTCGTTCCTCCAACCAAGGAGGGAGCAAAATATCCGTTACTTGTAATTTATACAATTTTAAATAAAATCGGAATATTACATAATCGACAATTAACTATGATGAAAAACAATTAAAAGCTATTATGCATTCCGTCCGGTTGATCCTTGTGATTGTAAAACAATCATCATCATCATCTCAGCCTATACTTGTCCACTGCTGAACATAGGCCTCCCCAATCGCCTTCCAGCGTAACCGGTCCGATGGCATCTGCATCCAACGACTTCCTGCGATTTTCACAAGATCGTCGGTCCATCTGGCAGGTGGTCGTCCCACGCTGCGCTTGCCAATACGTGGTCTCCACTCTAGAATCTTTCTGCCCCAACGCCCGTCCGATCTACGCGCTATGTGGCCCGCCCATTGCCACTTCAGCTTGCTAATCTTAAGGGCTATGTCGGTGACCTTGGTTCTTCTACGAATCTCCTCATTCCTGATTCGATCGCGTAGAGAAACGAGAGAGCATAGCACTCTCCATAGCTCGCTGAACAACTCTGAGCTTTTTTATAAGCCCTATTGTAAGAGACCACGTCTCTGATCCATATATCATCACTGGTAACACACATTTATGAAACATACATATACATTAGACATGAAAAACAATGTCTAAGGTAAAGTCTAAAGTAGACTAATCGACAATTAAAGTTGCAAGTAAGTAAAGAACGAATTTCACCATCTCTGAGTAGCCCTATCCGACGGTTAAACTAGCCAGTTTAATTGCCGAGTAACGCTAATCAAGAAGTTACTAACCAGTACTTTATTCGAGGGGGGAAAGAGGCCTTTATTATCATGTCATGTCATTTTTATATACAGTCAGGATATCGTAGCTGTATGTATAAAAAGTAGAGTCCGACCGAAACTTCGGCTTCGGCTTAAATTTTTTTTTTAAATTAAAAAAAAAAACAAAATGTAGCTTCATCCTAGGATTTATTCCTGTGTCGTAGGTGCGTTTACAAACATGAAAATTTACATACACAAATACCCAGACCGAAACAAATAATTGTGGGTCACACAAGGATTTTTTCCGTGCGGGAATCGAACCCGCGACTATTAGACACAGTGGGCGGAGCGGCTTAAGCTCTTAACCACTGCGCTAAATTGTCCGTCAAAACGGGCCGTTTTTGCCGAAGCTGAAGGTTTCCAGCAAGCACCGAAATTAAACAATTTATTGCGATTTACGACTTAAAAATGTTTTTGAGTATATAAATAAACATTATAAATAATATTATTTCAATGTTATTATTTTTAACCAGTTGTAGGTTATTCGACATAACATTTTAACATTTTTGCCCAATCGTGAACAAAAGAATATTGTCGAAAAATTGCCCCAGAACCAACAAACATTTGACCCATGCCATCATTATTTACCTATTTTATTAAAATAATAATGACAAATATCCGTATCTAACGGACAATTTGCAATCTAAAACGAATATTTCAACGTATTGTAAGTACTTATATGGAAGTCGCCGACATCTTTACTGAATGTCGACACACAATATAACCTCATATGTATTAATGGCTACTGAATTATAACCTCAAAATCGAATACTTTATTTGCAATATTGCGATTCCCCCGCTTGTCTGTTTAATAATAAATGCCTTAAGGGAATTTATTGGGGATTTGAAATTATACAAGTATTTTTTCATTGCTGTTGGTACTGGGGTAAATCATGTATGGGCGCAGAACAATGTCCTTTTTTAGGGTTATTCAACCTTCAGCTCTGGCCGAAGGTTTTGGCGATGGCCAAAAATCGACCTTTGGTCAGACACTTATGAAAAGGTTGTATTTACAGAACAAATAAATTCATTATGACCACGGTTTGGTCCAGTGGCTTAGAGCATGACCGATCCTCTCACTGGATCGAGTAGTCGCCGGTTCGAACCCCTTCCCCTCCTATCAGCCGCTACCGCCGTCCGCGGCTTGTTCTCACCGACCCTCCCAATGCCCTTACATCCGTTCTTTTGGATACAGATACCGCACACAGGATCAGACACCGACGTCACCGGCGAGGTCGAAGAATCCTTTGGCCGCCGGCAGGTGCAGAGCACCACGGCGAGACACATAGTATACGCACTTTCCCATAGCGGCTGCCCAAGCCGAGGCCGTTCCTCCTTGAGGCGCCCTTGAGCTAGTTGCCCTCTTCTCCGGTGAAGCTGTAAAGGCCCCGCGGCCAAAAGCGTAGATCATTCATACACACACACAAAGGTTCGATCCCCAACGTGACAAATCTTAGTGTGACCCACAAATGTTTGTTTCGGTCTGGGTATTTGTGTATGTGAATTTTATGATTGTAAACGGACCAACAACACAGGAATAATTTGACGTGTGGATTTTCTTCGACATTTGTTCCTTTTTTTTACAGGGACTGTTAACGTTTATTCACAATAAAAGCGGATTTATTATATCGATGTTTTTGTGAGTCTGAAGCAAGAATTAATGTGAATTTGTATTGAATTCCTAAAGAAAATAAGACTGCCTAATTTCTGTAGTCAGAGATGGGCAAAATGCAATTAGATTAATGATTACCATTGTATTTTGTACTAATCAATCATTCAAGATTAAAAGTGTAATCGAAAACGTTGAAGATTAGAAAATGTAACTGTAATCGTTTATCATTAATACACTATCACGCCTATATTCCCAAACCGGGGGTGGTTAATCATTAATCTGATTACATTTTACCCATCTCTGGTTGTAGTTGCTGAAATATTACTTCAAAACATTGAGCAATTATTTACTACGTAACTAGAGAAGACACCTCGAGTAAATTTTATGTAACAAAAAGTGTATGCACTTTTTGTTACATAACATTTACACACTCTAAACCACCGTCACGCCTATATTCCCCAAGCGGGGGTGGCAGAGATGCACTGGGTACACCCACATTTCGCCGACGATGTTAGGTCCCATGTAATAGGAAGCGAGCCTATTGTCATAAATAATATAATAAAATTATCCCCGTTAAGAAACTGTCCCACCGATGGGCACGGGCCTCCTCTCAAACAAAGGGTTTAGGCCATAGTCCACCACGCTGGCCCAGTGCGGGTTGGCGAACTTCACACACCTTCGGGAAACTCTTAGGCATGCAGGTTTCCTCACGATGTTATCCTTCACCGTTAAAGCACGTGATAATTAATTTTTAATACGCACATGCTTTCGAATTGCCATATACCGGGCACAATTCCAGACTCCGGACTCGTACTGGGAAGTTTTCGTTAGAAAAACTACGCTTGTCCGACCTAGGATTTGAACCCAGGACCTCACCGCATACACTCTAGTTACCTTTTTTCCAGTTGCTTCCCGTAAAGTACCACCTTCGAGTGCTAATTTCGAGTCATCCGAGTCATCATGTTAATACACGGAACAAAGATGACCTTATTGTACATTCCACTCGTCTCCACAAAATTAGCAACTATTTCATGGAGAAATGCATACGCTTCTACAACAATAGCTATCCAAAATATGCCTATGTTTAAAAGGCTATTAAAACTAGAGTATGTAGTAAAGGCTATTAGAATATTTTAGAATATATCGACGATAAAACTGATTGGGTTTGAGCAGCTTCTCATGCGCCAACTCCTAAATACATTTTGTAAAATACTTTGTTATTAAAATATTTTGTAAAAAATTTTGTAAAAAAAAAGAACGATTAACAAAAAGGTCACTAAAATTATGACTAGCCCGCCGAGTTTTACGCCGGATCTTCTCAGTGTAATGCCGCATTCAGATCTGTAGTTGTTAAAATTGTAATAATTTTCGGCGTTCGTAAACTAAGCTCTTGTTGGCCTATACATATAAAATATTTTGACTTAAGTTTTATCGTTTAATCCTCCATGTGCACTGAGTTAATGTTTAAACCATTAAACAACTCCAGAAACAAAACAATTTATTATGCATGAAAACATAAGGGTTGCCTAGAAGAGATCATTATCAGTGATAAGGCCGCCCATTGTTAGACTACCTTGTTAATTCATAAAATTGTATTCCTATATTGTCTTTGGTGGAACAATAAAGTGTCATCTATTTATCTATCTATCATAGACAGCCCCTTGATCATCAAGCTGCGCGCCATTTTTAACACGCTTTTACTTGTTTGACATTTCTCTAGCAGGCTTGTTACAAAAAATATTTGTATTTAATTTCCTACTAGCCTACTACCTACATCATAAGACACCTAGTATATGCCCTCCGTCATAGTAACAGCATAAGCCCAGGCCGTTCCTCCTCGAGGCGCCTCGAGGCGACTTGAGCTAGTTACCCCATGCCATTCCGGCTGAAGTGTAGTGGTTCCTAAGGCCACCTTCCAACTCCATCATCATCTGGTTCTGAGCTGGCTCCATGGTAACATATTGTTGCATTGTCATCGAACTTACAAAGACCTGCAAGTGCTTGAAAAATGATTCACAAAATTTGAACCGGAATGACAGACATAGGAACAATGCATGTTAAATAAAGGATTGTAGAAAATCAGATTAAAGAAAGATAATACAATGGTTTCCTACTTTATTTATTATGTAAGTCCTTCTTCTCTTTATTGTTATCGGTGGCATGTAATGAGTCTCCTTTCACATCCGAGTTCTCCTTGACTGGATCGTCTTTAGTGTTATTACTTAGTTCTTTTACTTGAAAACTTTGATTATTTTTACCCTGAAGTGCTGTCATATCAAACGAAAATGCTTTTGGCCCACCAAAACCTTGAGGCTGCGTCTTAAAGCCAAATTGATTCACTTGCTGATTAGAGCTTAACAGTTGAGCCTGTGAGGTTTTGGGCTCAGATCCAAATTTTGGTGCACTGGACCCAAATCCAGAGGGCTTAGAGCCAAATATTAATGAACTGGAACCAGGCTGAGGCTTAAATTCGATATGTGGATTGATGCTCATAAGCCGATTTGGTGCAAAATGCTTGTTTGGAAAACTTGTTTGGTTTGGAATGAAATAAGGTTTAGGATTTGATGAATCAAAAACATAACCCTGCTGGGGGTGATCCTGTAACATTCTCTTGCGAGCATTATATTCTTCTTGGAAGTTCACTTCCTCAATCACATATTTCAATGCTTCTTTTAACGTGGCTGGTTTTTTCAACCTGACAAATTGTACCATATCTTCAGGTAGATTATACAGAAAGGTATTAAGTGACGTATCTGTATATATCACTCGTTTTGCTTCTTTTAAAGTGGCTGGACTGTTCGAGTTGATTTTTGACAAGAGAACTGTTAGTACATATTCAATGCGACTACAAAATTCTATGTATGATTCATAAGGTCTAATTTTAAGCGTTTCCAGCTCAATAGCTACGCATTCTTCGCTTCTATGATCACCGAAATGATGGATCATTAAAGATTTAAAGTCTGCGTAAGTGTCGGAAACATCAAGATTACTTATTAAGGCCGCAGCTTTTCCTTTCAACTTACTAGTTATACATTGCATTAAGAATTCTGTACGCTCCACATCGCCTTGGTATCTTTCTATAACGTAATCACATTTTTTCAGAAAGAAATTAAGCATTCTAGTGTCACCGTCAAAATCTGGTATTAAGCTTAAAACTTCTAAAGGTATTTGTAATTCCGATGAATGGGCGGGAACCGGATATACGGCGTGCGCTGACGCACCTGGAATCTGACCTTGATCCATCTCAAGCTAAGCCGCTACGTTTCTATAGACACACAAAAATGTAAAAAGATAAATTAGATTATTGAAGATAAGCATAATCTGACAATAAAATGAAATCGTAGACTTATAAACAAAAATATTACAGTTATTAGGTCTAAAATCAATTCCAAAACTACAAAAATATTATATTAATGTTAATGACAGAAGTAGGTGCATTCTTTGAAATAATTTTTTTTTAACTTTTAACCAATTATTGCGCACAATGTTTGCACTTAATACACAACATTTTCCTTGTATTATAATATCTATGTAACCTTAAAAATACACTCACCAACCTAATTAGTTAAATCGTTAGTATTACAACACAAGTTTAATTGATATAAAGGTACGGGACAAATTAAGGCACTGTCAGATGTGGAAGTTCAAATTTGAATATTTGTTAGTAAATCATTGATTTACACTTCACTATTAATAGCGCTTTGTTGCGTTGCTTGTAAATCAAAACAACATTACAAAAATGTTACCCTATATCAATTTGCTTCTCTGTATAGGTACCGAGTTTTCGCAATGGCAAGTGTACATAATTATATTGCCTTTCCCAGTTCAATTTTTGTATTTAGGGCAAGAGTTGTTTTTTTATTTAGATTTACAAAATTGGGCGTAATACTGTACAAACCTAATTAGGTATTATGCGTTGCATTCGGCTGCAGTATTACCTATATAACTTATATACTTACGTTAGAATGACACACTGAAATCATGTTTTTCGTATACAATCTCTTTTTGTAGGGTCCTTAATGTGCATTTAGTGCGTAGCGTGCACTAGGCACCGGTGTAGGGTTCCTAAATGCACATCTTAATACATCGTAATAATGTTAGAAAATAAATAGATTTTTAAACGATGCATGATCTGTCAATTTTGTTTTATTACGTAGCGCGTTCCAGTTTAGTTTTACATTCTTACTATCTCTTTTTCTTTCTGTCAAATTCAGCTCACAGTAGATAGCTAAACAAAATAAATTTGACCATGCTAAAACTATTGTTATAGTATCTATCAAGAATTTCAAAATGGACTATGTATTCGCGTTGTGAAATACCTAAATAGAGAAATAAATTGTTTAAAATACATGTGGACATTTACGTGTTAGTGAAATAAGTGCTAAATTTTTGTGATCGTCAATAATGTTCGGACAGCGGCCAAGATTCGTTAAACCAGGTAATTTACAACTTTAAATTGGAGGTTATGTTTTTATTTTGTATCTGATGAATTGTTTGAAATTACGATTTAAATATATACTACTGGTTGGCAAAACAGCAAGTATAAGATGTTTCATAATCCGCTCTGTAATCTGTACTCTCTGCCTACCCCGCAAGGGATCTGGCGTGAGGTTATAGATAGATAGATAGATAGATAATCCGCTAAATTTAATATAATGATTCTATAACTACGTAATCTTGGTAACATTATGATGTTTAAAATTAAGTACTTAACAACATTTGTATCATATTGTTAGTTAATGTCATAATGGTCAGGCTACTAGAATACTGCCACTCATAGCTTTGGATTTACTTAAAAAATTAAAAAGTGATTACAACATGATTACGATTTCTTCAATAAAAACTTTTTAGTTTCCAAGCCATTTGGTTCTGGAATATTTCTCAACATTCGATAATTTATTGCATTCCATAATTCTTTACATAATTAGTATTATACCTCATTCATTAGACAGACAGGAGCTTGATCGTTCTATTTTATTGTAACCTGAAAAAAATAGAGAGAAAAAGGGAGGGATGAATTAAATTAAAAGACACGCCCGCTGAGCTTCTGGCCGGATCTTCTCAGTGGAGGCTTCATTCCAATGTTAAAGTCAAAAATTTACTTGTGTGTCAAAAATAGACCTTTATTTGTATAGGCCAATACAACAGCTCTTACAAGCATCAAAATTATTACATTTTTTACCATCTACTGCCCGATCAGAGCATGACCTCCATTGAGAAGATCCAGTGAGAAACTCACCGGGCTAGTCTCTTAGATTAATTTGTTCGGTCTTCTTGTATTGGTCAATTAGTAGTCAGATTAAAAATTATGTAAATTGAAAATTTGTAAACGTCCCCCCTCAGGATTTACACAAAATAAATTATTTGAGTTTCAGTTTACTGCATTGCATGTGTCAATTAAACAGTTATATGCCACTTTTTCAATTTTCTAATTATAAGTTCCACTATCTAGTGTAGTGGCTAATAATGCGCGTAATGAACACCAGGTCCTGAGTTCAAATCCTAGGTTGGATGTAGTGTAATTTTCTAGTAGAAAAATTCCCAGTATCTGGCTGGAGTGTGACTGCCCAGTATAATGACAATAGGCTCACCCTCTATCACAATGGGACCAAGCAATTGAAAACAACAACAACTTTATCTGAAAGATTGGTCACTTTCTGATCAATAAGATCGATAATCGGATCGATAACCAGAAGATCTGGTGAGAACACCAGATCATCTCAGTAGAATGTGCTTTCCAGTAGAATGGTAAATGCACAAAAATAATGTATCATGATGCCAGATTCCTTGCGGCGTAAGCAGAAAGCATGTAGTTACAGCAGTATTTTACAGATTTCTCTAACTGCCTCTTTGTGGCCTTCTCTTCTCGCCTAGTTTTAACAAGCTTTTATTTAAATTGTAATGTTCGTATGTCTGTCTGTCCTTCCGGTTCAAATCTTGTGATCAATTTTTCAAGTGTGTGTTGTGGGTATCTGATTGAGCTGAAATTTAGCATATGTATGTAAATTCAGTGACAATGCAATAATATAGTATCATGGAGCTGGTTTGATGTAGTCGAAAGGTGGCCATAGAAACATGTAAACTATACAATGTAACCCCCTAGTGTGAAGGCTTGTTGCATTGGTAATGTCAAGTACTATTCATCCAGATTCACGGTTCGATGATAAAGCCGAAATTTGGCCAATGGAATCACATAATTACTAATATAACCCCGCCGTGTTTGGGCTCCTTGGATTTGTTTTGACAAGTACTTTAGCCCGGATGGTGTCCAGGTTCTGATGATGGAGCCGCAAGGTAGCCATAGGAACTCCTCAACTAAGAAGACATCTTTGTTGTGTTTTGCTATAAAAGGTTGTTTGTAAGAGGTCTTTTTAAATTATAATTATTTGTCATCCACACACGCCGCATATGGAGACTCTTGATAAGAGGTGTACACCCACTTTTCGCCGAAGATGTTAGGTTCCATATAAAAGGGGGCGAGTCTATTACCATTATATCTGGCACAATCCCAGACTGGAGTAATACACGAAAATTGAATTTTAGTCCAACCTAGGATTCGAACCATCTTGATCGCTACACGCATTATTTGCCACTAAACCAACGAGGCAGTCTGGATAGTTTAATTTCAATTTCAATTTCAAAAAGCCTTTTATTTACTCATGGAGAAAAACACCTCAGTGTCCTTTTTGACACAAAAGTCTCCTCCCCTGCCCTCCACCTTAAACCACCTCCTCTACAGGGTAAGCCCTGTCTCTTGCCATTCTCTACCACAGGGGGCCAACAGCCCCCCTGATGTCGTTGAACCACCTCACATACGGTTTTGATAGTTATGTATATGTATTCTCATTTGGCAGGAGAAGACACACTCTACCCTTCAAGAAACAAAGATGGATCGATAGAAACACTGATAAATCCAAATTCGGACTCTGCTTTAACCATAGACAATGATTCTAAAACCTCCTTCGTGTACAATCGTTACCATCATCTACCGTTGGACACACAACGGCAGAAATTACCAGTATTCCAGTACAGGAACCACATACTGTATTTGTTGGAGAAGTATCAGACTTTAGTGCTAATCGGTGAAACTGGATGTGGAAAGTCAACGCAAGTGCCTCAGGTAAGTGTATTGTCTATATTATGATTGTAGCTTCTTTCACTCATTCAAATTGGTCTCCTGAATGGTCCTTGCAATGGTGTAACCTTCCTCCATCTCGTTCCACCTTTTCTTGTCCTAGGCGACGCTCATCCAATCCTTTCCGGTTGATTTGATTAGGTCATCAGCCCATCTTTTCTTTGGCTGTCCTTTGCGCCTCGCACCATTGCGCCTCACGCCGTCTATTACCTAAATAAAAATCAATTGCGGAATGTATCTAAGCGCGTCACTTCAGATCGGTTGCACCTATTTGGCTAATTCTTTTTTGTTTTGTTTTTAATTGTCTGGACAATGTTTGTATGAAGGATAATATTTGAAAAATTGTACGGAAAAATTGGTTAAAAAATCTCCATATAAAAAGTGAGTAAGAAGACAGTAGGGAGATCTTCAAAAATATTGACAGAATTGACAGATTGATGTTTAGTTGTTCAGTTTCTTATGAAGTTTTAACTGTGACATGCGAAAAAAAAATGGTGTTTTGGTTTTGTGACATAAAAAAAATTGTGTGTGTGTGTGTGAATGATGTACGTTGTTGGCCGAGGGGCCTTTAAGGCTTCACCGGACACGAGAGCAAAAAAAATTACATGGCCGTACTGTAGTGGGACATTTGGTCTCATTTTCTTCACTAGTTCGTATTTTTCACATAGAACTGGTAGTGACAGTTCTAATTGCCAAACGAAATTAATATTTAATTCAATGGTGTTAAGGCATAAAGCCATAAGTATAGAAACGGGTCATGCCTCTTATTGCCATTGTATAAAGTATAATTTTCTTTGACACTTACAACTGTCATAGTACCCACCTTACATTAAAAATACTATAGTATAACATATTCACGTGTTTTATCCGGCCGATTAGGCGCTCCAAGTGGTCTGGCCTGGCCCGGCCCGGCCCGGCCCGGTTGGCCTGAGATGGGTGACCGTTTGTCCTTTTTTATATTTTAGCGTCTCTGTACTTTAGAAGGCACAATCGTTAAGCCTAGTGGGAATCCTTATAGGCGGATTGATAAGTTCCAACAACAGGTGGCCACAAACCTGCCTCCACCAATCCGCACTGGGTCCGCGTGGTGGGGTATGACATAATCTCTCTCACTTTGATTTGTGAGAGCCTTTGCCCAGCTGTGGGACAGGATAGGCTGTTATTATATCCGGACCGGAAAGAGATTGTATAACGGTATTCTGTATCCATTGTTTTGTGTGTGTGTGTGTGTAAATGATCTACGTTGTTGGCCGCGGGGCCTTCACAGCTTTAAGAGGGCGAGCGTGCAACCACTATGCTCGAGCCAGTAGCGCAAAGGGGCACCTAGCTCAAGTGCGCCTCAGGAAGGAACGGCCTCAGCTTGGGCAGTCGCTATGGGGAGAGCATATACTAGGTGTCTCGCCGTGGTGCTCTGCGCCGGCCGGCGGGAAAGCGATTCTTCTTTCTTCTGTGTGCGTTATCTGTATCCGAAAGAAGGGATGTAAGGGCATCAGGAGGGTCGGTAAGAACATGCTGCGGACGGTGGTAGCGGCTGATAGGGAGGGGAGACTGTATCCATCTGGAGTACCATTAATCGAACATTTTACAAAGTTTAATTCTATTTATATCACGCCAGAACCCTTGCGGGGTAGGCAGAGAGTACAGAATGTTACTAAGTTTAATTCTGCCGTCCAAATCATGAACACAGTAAAGATATTCTTATAATGTTCTAATGTAGAACATAGGTACTGTGTTTTTGATTTGGACGGCAGAATTGGTCATAGTGAATTGCAAAGGCAAAGGTGCATTTTTTACAAATTGATACTCTTTGAGTTTCCGATACGACGATAGCTGTAGCCCGCGACTTAGCTCGTGTTCTTTTTGTAATTTGACATAGGTAGGTGTTACATTTTAACTAAATTGCAAGTAGGTCCCGGTGTCTACCGAAAAACATAGTGAATTATGCCCTATCTACCATATTTCGATAAACCCCGAAAATATACTGGATACTGGAAATTTTTCGATGGAATAATTGTCCAACCGAACCCAGGATCTTGTAATCGCTGTGCACATTATTAGCCACTACACAAATGAGGCAGAATTTAAATTAAATACAATATGTATTCATGCATACGCACCGTCACGCCTATATTCCCCAAGCGGGGGTGGCAGAGGTGTACTCAGTACACCTGTGCTGTGTTTGTGACCCCGTGGTCCTGGGCTCAAATCCTAGGTCGGACAAATGTAGTTTTTCTATCGAAAAATTCCCAGTATGAGTCCGGAATCTGGAATTGTGCCCCGTATATGGCAATAGGCTCGCCCCCTATTACATATGACCTAACATCGTCGCCGAAAAGTGGGTGTTCTCAGTACACCTTTGCCACCCCCGCTTGGAGAATCTAGGCGTGATGTATTTATATTAATCTATCTATATCATCACGCCAGCTCCCTCGCGGGGTAGGCAGAGAGTACAGAGTTCCAACAGTTTCTTACCTTACACACCTCTCTGGCTTCCTCCACTCTCATAGTTCGTCTCATACACACTCGCCGGTTACTGAGATTTATATGAATCCATACTCTAATGATGATATTATTTGCTTGAGGAAAACGTATATTTTCCGTATAATTAAAAACGTTTGGTATGAAACACCGACGTCGGGGCATTTACGTATGTTAGTTGTTTTACTTAATTAAATTCATATATACTCAGTCACGTTCAAATCGTAGATACACGTGGCGGTCAAACTAAATAAGATTAGGTATAAACTAAACAATAGCAATAAAAATATTACTAACTTTAGATTTAATGAATGTGTATGAGACGAACTATGAGAGTGGAGGAAGCCAGAGAGGTATGTAGGGAAAGAACCTGTTGGAACTCTGTACTCTCTGCCTACCCCGCGAGGGAGCTGGCGTGATGATATAGATAGAGATAGATAGATTTAATCATCATCATCATCTCAGCCCATACTTGTCCACTGCTGAACATAGGCCTCCCCAATCGCTTCCCAGCGTAGCCGGTCCGATGCCACCTGCATCCAACGACTTCCTGCGATTTTCACAAGATCGTCGGTCCATCTGGCAGGCGGTCGTCCCACGCTGCGCTTGCCAATACGTGGTCGCCACTCTAGAATCTTTCTGCCCCAACGCCCGTCCGATCTACGCGCTATGTGGCCCGCCCATTGCCACTTCAGCTTGCTAATCTTAAGGGCTATGTCGGTAACCTTGGTTCTTCTACGAATCTCCTCATTCCTGATTCGATCGCGTAGAGAAACGCCGAGCATAGCTCTCTCCATAGCTCGCTGAGCAACTCTGAGCTTTTTTATGAGACCTATTGTAAGAGACCACGTCTCTGATCCATATATCATCACTGGTAACACATTGACTGAAAACTTTAGTCTTCAGATAGATTTAATGAACTACACTAACTCAACTAATGCTCCCTTTTATTATTGAAATTTGGATCTTTCTGTGCCCACATAGTTAGAATTATAGTCTAGCTCGAAATATGGATGATCAAACATTGTAAACTTCCGTACTGTAATTTGGTTTGTGAGCCTAATAAGTAAATAAATCACGCCAGATCCTTGCGGGGTAAGCACACAGTTCCAAGGTTCTTTCCTTACAGACTTCTTTGGCTTCCTCCACTCACTTATTTCGTCTCATATACGCTCGCCGGGTACGGAGACTCTTGACTTGCTCTTCAAATAAGATACGGTCTTTTTGGTCACTGATCGATATAAAAAAATCCAGTATCAGTCTGGAATCGTCGTCGGTATAAAGGCAATAGGCTCTCCCCCCCCCTATTATGTTGGAACCTAGCATCGTCTGTCCGCCAGCCGGTGCAGAGCACCACGCTAGGACATCTAGTATATGCCCTACCCCATTGCGACTGCCCAACCCGAGGCCGTTCCTCCTTGAGGCGCCCTTGAGCTAGTTTTCCTCTTGCCCTTCTGGCTCGAGCGTAGTGGTTGCACGCTCGCCCTCTTGTCCGGTGAAGCTGTAAAGGCCCCGCGGCCAATAGCGTACAAGGCATACCTCTGCCAATCCCGCTTGGGGAATATGTAATTGACGCGTCATAGCATAATTTGTGTACGATTCGATGTCCATATCGATAGCATGTGACAAAATGCGTGATATTAGGAACCGTGACCGTAAATAACATGTTAATTTTAACAATAGCATGCTAAATGAAGACTACTTTTTAAGTCTCGCTAATTATATTATCTGTAGACGAGTTTGACGGCTGTTTACGCGGGAACGTGATATGTCAAGTGTCAATTAAACGTCAGAAAATAAAATGATTTAAAGTTTCGAATTAAATTTGGCTTCTTTAGAATTTTAATAGTTTCTGCCCGCGACTTACTTCGCGTTGACTTTTGACAGGAAAATTTAGGGTACATTTTTCCGGGATAAAAAGTAAATCCTTTGTGGTAATTTAGGTAATAAACTATCTCTGTGCCAAATTTCATTCACATCCGTTCAGCCGTTTTTGCGTGATTAAGTAACAAACATCTAAACATCTGAAGATACAAATTTTCACATTTATAATATTAGTAGGATTAGGTTAGGGATATTCGAAATACTTTTTATAATATCCACACTTGTTGATGGTTCCATTCATCATCAGACCCTGAACACCATCTGGTTGTATAGCACTTGTCAATACCAATCTAAGAAGCCTAACACGAGGTGGTTACGTTGTATAGTTGACATGTTTCTATGGCCACTTTTCGATTTAATCACCAAACCAGCTCTATGGTACTATATTATTGCATTGTCACAGAACTTACATATGCCAAATTTCAGCCCAATCGGAAACCCGCAAGTGTTTAAAAAATAAGACAGACAGACGATACGTTAACTTAAAGCTTGTAAAAAAAGAAACCAGTAAATAATAAGTAGACACCACACATAAAGTAGTTACGTCTCCTCCAGGCGGAGATATCAGAGGTGTACTGTACACCCATATTTCTCTGACAGTGTTAAGTCCCAATGCGGATGAGATTATTGCTATTGTTACGACTTCAATACACCCCGATGTCTCGTGAACCCTTTATTTCTCCATTCCGATCTCGGTCTCGAACCTATTCGAGCCTTTATTTATTAAAAAGGCGACAACCCGATATTTCGCGAACGCGTCTGATTATAGAAATCCGCTAATCGTAGCCGCCGCCGACTACGAACCTAACTTTCCTCCTATCAGCCGCTACCGCCGTCCGCAGCATGTTCTCACCGACCCTCCCGATGCCCATACATCCCATCTTTAGGATATAGATACCGCATACAGGATCAGACACCGAACTTGCCGGCGAGGTCGAAGAATCCCTTTCCCGCCGGCCGGTGCAGAGCACCACGGCGAGACACCTAGTATACGCCCTCCCCCATAGCGACTGCCCAAGCCGACGTGGTTCCTTGTTGAGGCGCCCTTGAGCTAGTTGCCCCATTGCGCGTAGTGGTTGCACGCTCGCCCTCTAGTCCGGTGAAGTTGTAAAGGCCCCGCGGCTAACAGCGTAGATTAGATCATCATTCACACATACGCTCACGTGACACCTTTATCGGGGATGTTAATTTTTATTCTCACTACACACCATTAGGTCCTCCTATCGATCCGTCAAGAAAGATCTAGAATCCGCGTTTGAGTGCAAACCGTCTAGAAGGTTCCTCCACTTTTTATTATCGCCGGCGCGCGGTGGCGGTAAACAATTGTTGCAACACTTTTCTATGTTGAGTCTACGTCGTTGACAGACGTGCGTGCGCTCTGTGTTTTTGATTACTCATTTTGTTACTTAACAACAAATGATTTGTATTATTTTTGATTTCTTATAAAATATATAGCACCGTAAGTTTCTCAGATATAGTGTACGATTAGTGCAAGTGAAGTTACTAAAAACAGCGTTATACAAAACTACCTGCAAGATTCTGTCCAGCAAAATACCAAGGTACACTGAAAGCATAAACTTTGAACCTAAGACACTTTTTACAATGAGCCGATTAACAAGAAGCCCGCCCTTTAGTAGTGCAGTAGCTTACTCAGTTTCGGATTCTGATGTCCCCAACTTAGTTGAACAGCAAACAGACAAACATTACGTAACTCAACGTAATAAAAGGCCTAGGGAAGCATGTTGTGAGGATCACCTGTCAAAATTTAAGGAAGATATCAAATTAATGATTAAGGAGATGGCTGATGCCCAAAATTCAAGTCTTAGTAAACTAATTAAGGACGTAGGTGAAATAAAGTTACAAAATTCATTAATTCAAGCATCAAACCAAGAGATTGAAAAGTCGGTGCAGTTCCTATCTGACCAATTCGATACGATATCTGCGAGAGTGGAAACTTTGGAGCGTGAAAGAAAGGATCATCTCTTGTATATCTCCACTCTAGAAACAAAAGTTGAGGACATGCAAAGATCGCTAAAGTCGTCAACTGTAGAGCTGAGAAATGTACCTCAATCAAAGAATGAGAACAAAACAGACTTAATAAATTTAGTACAAAATATTAGTAAGATACTTTCTGTTGATGTTCAGGAAACTGATATTAAGGACGTCTTTCGCACCAAAGGGAAGTCAGGGACACCTACCATTGTGGTGGATTTCATTAGAACTATGACAAAACAAGCCGTGATCAAAAATGCTAAAACCTACAACAAAACCCAACCAAGCAAGCGATTAAACTCAACTATTTTGGGTTTAGACGATCGCTCTGTACCTGTGTATATATCCGAAGGTCTTACGAGCAAAGGACGCCGGCTTTTATATCTTACTCGAGATTTTGCATCATCTAATCAGTACAAGTTCTGCTGGACAAGCAATGGCAGGGTGTTTCTGCGTAAGACCGAAGACTCTCCGTACATAGAAATTAAGAATGAAAACGAATTGATGAATCTAAAAAACACTAAGTGACTAGTGAGGGTTGTTTGTTTCTGTTCGCTACAACTTCATTATACTTCTACATTTTTATTATATTTAAATTCTAGCATGCTTTTTACATTAAGTTTGAATTTAAACTTGTTTATTCAAGACCATAATGCCTACATATTAATTACAGTAAAGTTCGCTCGTTTCTTTCTATTAGATATTACTATATACCAAAACATCATGAAATTGTTAAAATGCTCTGCCAAACCGTTTCAAATTGAGTCATTGTTAGATAAACTTCCAAATTCGGACCCATAAATAATATACATACAGTTAACGACATTGATAACATTGATGTAGGAATTTCATATTTGTGTGAACCCGAATCTTGTAAACCTATATTGGCCTCTGCATTAGCATCTAATTTTTTCAAAATACTAACACAAAATATAAGGAGTATAAATTGTAACATCGATAAGTTTAACGTGTTACTAGCAAGAATAAACATTAATTGTGAACTTTATGTCTTAACAGAGAGTTGGAATAAAACGACTTCAGTCTTTCCTATAATTCCGAACTATGATTTGCACTATACGAAAAATAATAGTAATCAAAACGATGGAATAGTCATATATAGTATAAATAGTCTTACTTGTACTGTAGAAGAACCAAATTTCAATGATGCTAGTTGCCTCTTAATTAAAATAAATTCTGATTCTCTCGTTATTGCCCTATATAGATCTCCATCTAAAACAAATATATCCGCATTCATCGATTCATTAGATAAATTATTGATATTGCATAAGTCCTACAAGAATGTAATAATAACGGGTGACATTAACATAGATATTAAGCCGAATAATGACGACCAGAACTCACAGATTTATCTAAATTTTCTTGCTTCTCATGGATTTTTAGCAAGTCACAATCATCCAACCAGAGGAGCAAATTGTCTTGACCATACTATGGCAAAGACAAAAAAGTCAATAACAACTTTAGTATTAAAAGGCCCAATAACAGACCATTCAGCAGTAATTTTGTGCTTGGGTTTGGCTGTTAAAAGCTATGAAAGTCAAAATCGAAATTTTATTAAATATAAAGTAAATTATGAAGGTATTCTTTCTGACCTAGAAAAAACTAACTTCGATGAGATACTAATGTCAGGGGATGCGAACTGGGCAACTGAGAAATTGATTAATCTCCTCTCAAATTACCTAATTAACCACACTATTAAAGTACTCGTGCCTCGCAGATCCCGCTGTCTTAAGCCCTGGATCACGCCAGGATTGTTACGCTGTATTAGGAATCGAGATCAAATGCATCTCAAATGTAAAAGAGAACCTCAAAATGAAATAATGGCTATAACTTATAATAGGTATAAAAATTACTGCAATGACTTACTTAAAAGACTAAAAAGAATTTACGAAAGAAATGAATTAAAAAAGCATTCAAAAAATCCTAAAAAGACCTGGGACACTATTAAATCCATTGTTCATAACAAAAAAGATAAAATACTAGCCAACGACCTTCTAAAAATCAGAGATAGCCCTGAGAAATCGGTTGAATGCGTAAATCAGTTTTTTGCGAATGTAGGAAGGAGTTATGCAAATGAAATACTAAAAGAGAGTAATAATGCAAATTTAAATCTAGATGAAATCGAAACACCCCCTCCTATAAATTCCATGGTCATGTTAGAAACTGAAAATAAGGAAATTGACGGCATTATTATGGGACTAAAAAAAGACTGCACTACAGGGTGGGATGGTATATCAAATACGCTTTTAAAAACTTGTAAAAAATATTTAGTACCGGTTATTACACACTTAGTCAACCTATGCATAAACACGAGCGTTTTTCCACAATTACTTAAAATATCTATAATCCATCCAATTTATAAGACTGGGGCAAGAGACAGTGTAAATAACTATCGCCCTATATCGATCTTACCAGCGCTATCAAAAATTTTAGAAAAGGTTATAAATAAGCGATTACTGTCATTTTTAGATAAACAAAACTTTATTTGTAATAATCAGTATGGATTTAGGGCTGGCAAATCTACCACCGACGCTGTTATTGGAATCACAGACTACATTGCTCAAAACCTTGATAGGAAGAATAAATGCATAGGTATATTTTTAGATATGGCGAAGGCCTTCGACACAGTTTCTGTTTCCCTACTCCTCGGAAAAATGGAAAAAATTGGTATTCGTGGGAAAACGCTTCATTTATTCAAAAGTTATCTGTCAAATAGAATACAGAGAGTTAAAATAGGTGACATTTCTAGTGTTGATACTCCTGTCACATATGGAGTGCCACAAGGTAGTGTACTTGGTCCTAGCCTCTTCTTAATTTACATAAATGGATTATGTCGACTACAACTGAACAACTGTAATATATTTACATTTGCTGATGATACAGCATTAGTCTTCAATGGTAGGACATGGGAAGAAGCTAGGACCAATGCAGAAAGTGGATTACAAATTATAATCCTTTGGCTTCGTCAAAATATACTTGCATTAAATACAACTAAAACTAAATATATCACATTTGGCTTATCCCGTAATCAAATCCCGAATAATAATTTTACAATTAAAGCACACTCTTGTAAAAATAATGTCGATACGAATTCTTCTTGTCAGTGCCCAGTTTTGGAAAGGGCGACCTCGGCTAAATACCTAGGTGTAATATTAGACCAAATGCTCACATGGATTCCGCATATTGACATGATAGCAGAAAGGACTCGTAAACTGATATATGTATTTAAAATATTGCGCCATGTTGCTGATCCAAAACTGCTAAGAACAGTCTACTATGCTATGGCACAGTCTGTAATATCTTACTGTATCAGAGCCTGGGGAGGAGCTAAAAAAAGTCATTTGATAAAAATTGAAAGGGCCCAACGAGTTTTACTTAAGGTTATGAGTTTCAAACCATTTAGGTTCCCTACCATTAAATTATATGTTCAGTGTGATGTGCTGACAGTGAGATCACTGTTCATAGTAGAAACTATATTAACCCAACATAAAAGTCTATTTTATGATCCTAAGAGACGGCGACAGCGAAGAAATTACAATATATGTCCCACTAGTCGTTACAGAACTTTTTTCATACACAAATTCCAATGCTTTCTTGGTCCATTCCTATACAATAAAATTAATAAATGTCTTAACATATTTCCGTTAAATAATTTTGACTGTAAAACTAAACTAACAGTTTGGCTGAAAACAAAAACTTATATAGAAATTGAAAATCTATTTACAATAATAAAATGAGCTTAATTTTTAATTTACCTATGTAATTTATCAGAACATCCCCTAATAATATATTCATATTATGATAACTATTTGTGTGCACTCTGTCAAAAATACACTTAAGGAAGAGTCTAGTATCTAAGATACAGGCTAGGCCTAGTTTAGATACTAGCGACAACATAGGCTTTATATACACTAAAAAACAAAAAAAAACAAACAAAAAACACAATGTCATATGTAACATAATATATATATATATATATATATATATAGATATATATATATATATATATATATATATATATATATATTTCTAAACAATGTTCTGAAATAATTGTCAACGAATGCACAGTTCAAAGTTTTAGTGGTTGAACTGTGCATGCTGTTGCTTAACTATTGTATTTTATTTAAAGTCTTACCCTCTTTTAATTATATTTTTGTATAAATTGTAAGCCTGGTTTGTGTAATAGTGTAGTATGGTTTTAAGCTAATAAAGTTATTATTATTATTATTATTAATTATATACAACGAGGTATGTAATAATAATACCGCTTTGTGGAATGCGCTGGCTATTCTTCGATGTACCTGGACTTTTCTATCGGTATCTTGGAGGGTTCGCGTCAATTTTAGAACTTTCTTACGAGTATAAAAGGAACACTCAGCCCAGCGAGTATCTCTTCGGAAGCAACAGCGATCAAATCGAGAACAAGTTATTTAAGTGGAATACACCGGCGACCTTAGCAACGATATACGGATTCAATGACTTGGAAGCAGTATTTGGGTACTAGCGAGAGTAGTTCTGGTGTGTGTTTAGTGTTTGTGTGTTCGACGTACTGTTTTGTGCGTACGACGCGTAATAAAGTGCTTCGCACGTTATTCGCCAATTATTTACACCGCAACGCAACACTAGGTACTGTTGAAATAAAAGTGTGTGTGTGTGAGTGATGTACGCTGTTGGCCGCGAGGCCTTTACAGCTTCACCGGGCTTAAGGGCGAGCGTGCAACCACTACGCTCAAGCCAGAAGGGTAAGGGGCGACATACTTGACACTGTTGGGACAGTCGCTGTGGGGGGACGGGGTGCACTACTAAGTGCACCGGTCAACCGCCGGCTATGGGAGGGGATCTACGACTTCGTCGTCGTCGCCCGTATTCTGAGCGGAAAGAATGGATGACAAAGAATCGGGGGGATCGGAGAGAAGCATCGGGGGGATCGGAGAGACGGGGGGATCGGAGAGAAACTATTTTTTCGGATTTTATCGCGGTTTATTTTTGATTTTTAAGTTCCCGACGTTTCGAGTGCTTTGCAGCACCCATGGTCACGGGAAGGACTGAGGTGTAAGACGTCCAAAAAGCATAGTTGTTCCGGGGTACCCTCAAACTTCTTAATTATTTGTGTTGGTCCGATCTACGCAGAATGAGCTCACTGTGTCGTGAGGTCTTGCAGTGTTATGCTTGGGTTTGCAAGCATAACATTGCAACTATGCCTTTTGGACGTCTAATACCTCAGTCCTTCCCGTGACCATGGGTACTGCAAAGCACTCGAAACGTCGGGAACTTAAAAATCAAAAATATACCATGATAAAATCCGAAAAAATAGTTTTATTTCATGTGTAATATTCGCGTAAATCTAAGAACTCCGTACTAGGTACTGTTACTGATTCAGGACTAAGAATGTTTCGATAGAAAATACCTCAGTAGCATTTTGTCTGACCTAGGATTTAAAGCTAGGACCTCGGCACCGCCAGCCGAACCATACGCCACCAGACCATTGATGTTATGGACCATATCTATTTATCTACTTAAGTTTGAGTCGCTTCGCCCACTGGATTGAGTAGTCGCGGTTTCGATTCCCGCTCGGGACAAATCTTTGTGTGACCCACAAATGTTTGTTTTGGTCTCGATGTTTGTGCATGTGTATTTTTGTGCATTGTTTGTGAACTCACCAACGATAGAGGAAGAATTTCTAGTGTGGGGCTACATTTATAAGAAAAAACAACTGCATCGTTCATCGTTGGTCTAGTGGCAAAGCGCATCGCTTTGCAATCACGAGGTCCTCGGTTCAAATCCTAGGTCAGGTAGTTTATCTAACTTATATTTCTCAGTACGAGTCCGGAGTCTGGAATTGTGCCCGTTATATGGCAATTGGCTCGCCCTCTAATACATAGGACCTAACATCGTCGGAAAAAAGTGAGTGTACTCAGTACACCTCTGCCACCCCGGTTTGGGGAATAAAGGCGTGACAGTGTTTATTTATTTATAACATGAAAAATATATCATCACGCTAAATCTCTTGCTAGTTGGGCGGAGAGTACGGAGTTCCAACAGGTTCTTTCCTTATGGACTTCTCTGGTTTCGTCCGCTTTTAACGAAAATGTAATCGAAATATACCTTTGATTAAAACTTAGCAATAAAAACCGACGATTTAATTAACGCTTTATCGCATAAATGGCGTTTCTTTGTGATTTTCTTATCGCTCCTAAGGTTTTCTTTGACATACATCACAATCTCAACCGGTTTTAACCATTATTATAGTACTGTCTGCCTACACCGCAAGGGTGTCGGAGCAGTACGCCCTGCGTTGTCGGCTTTATTGTTTAAAAACGTCTATTCGCCCCTTTTTACGTTACCCGTTCGTCCCTTAATGCGAGGTGATTGAGCACGGGACTAACACCCGTATTCTAAGACGTTAACTCGAAAATTCCTCGACTCCACTTAACCTCACTCAAGGAAATCTGTATTCTTAGTTGTAAAGAATCTCCTCCACTCGACGCCACTCAACATTTTTCCTCAGTCGAGGTGAGGAAGCAACTGTCAAAGTCAAGGTACGTCGCGATCTACCTTAAGGAACTTTCGAGGAAGTTTTACGCCATTGTTACTTGTTACTTTATTTTTGTGCCCATATACATGTAAATAGAACTGATTTATATTTGAGTATTTTCTTCAGTAATTGTTTGTGTCTGTATTAAGAATGGATTTCCAACGCTTTTTAAATTATTTGTACGGATATAATCGTATGGATTATCCATACGATTATCCTGAACGGCGTTATTTACGCGATGCAGAAAACCCAATGGAATTTTATGTTAATGAAGAATTTCAAAATCGTTTCAAGAAAGATACTGTTTTGAATATATTACTGCCGCTTTTGTTCAATGAGGGCTACCCATTCCCCCTTTACTTCAGTTGTTGATTGCATTAAGATTTTATGCGACTGGAAACTTTCAGGTGAGTAAAACTTTGTTTAAGGCGTTTAGAAAACCATTATTTCTTTATGTTTAAGTAATAATTATTTATATTTAATGACGTAATACCTCGACTCAACCTCACTCGAGCATCCTTAAGATTACCTCAAGGCAAGATCGAGTTATAACTAAGAATACCGATTTCGAGTATTTCTTGGGGTGATTCTTAAGGTAACCTCGGTTGAGTCGAGGTCGAGGAATTTTCGAGGTAACTTCTTAAAATACGGGTGTTATCCTTACTTCCTTACTAATATTTTAAATGCGAAAGTAGCTCTGTCTGTCTGTCTGTCTGTCTGTCGCGCTTTCATGCCAAAACTACTGAACCGATTTAAATAATTTAAGTTATACATATAGTCTAGAGCCTGAGAAAGGACATAGGCTACTTTTTAATGCGAAAAAAGTATTGTAACGGGTTGAAAGGGGGGGATGAAAAGTTGTATGGAAGTATCGTCATTTTTAGAGTTAGAAGCTTATTTTTAGGCTGTTGATTCCATATAAATAAATATGGTATTCAAAGTTTGTAAAAGTTTTACCCTCAAGGGTGTAAAATAACAATAGGGAATAGGGCATTAAAGTTTGTATGGAAATATGTAAGGTTTATGTGAATGTTTTAGAAGTTTGCGACAAGAGACAAAATATTAAATGCTACCCAAAGACACTATTATACGCGGACAAAGTCGCGGGCACAGCTATTTTTTAATATTTACGAAGCACCCGCTCGCCACTTGTTCCGGATAAAATAAAAGTATATGAGTATATAGTAAAAAATTAATAATATTAGCTCTGTTAAGAAACGGCCCCACCGTAGGGCACGGCCTCTCACACTAAGGGGGTTTAGGCCATAGTCCACCTCGCTGGCCCAGTGCGGGTTGGCGAACTTTAAACACCTTCGAAAAACTTACGTATGCAGGTTTCCTCACGATGTATCCTTCACCGTTCAAGCAAGTGATAATTAATTTTTAATACGCACATACTTTCGAAAAGACAGAGGTGCGCGCCTGGGTTTGAACCCGAGACCTCTGATTTTCCAGTCCAACGGTCTAACCACTAGGCTGTCACTGCTCTTAGTAAATGTATTATTTTAATTTTATTTCACTGTGCTTTCAGTTTACTTTAAGCTGAAGGCTTCAAGTTTTTTACAGAACTGTGCTTTGGCAGAAACTTTAAATGAGGGGCGAACGGGACGGCTTTAACTTTTAAGGGCAGTGTCTATCGTTCGGGGCAAAGGGTCGCAAGACCCCTACAAGATATCTGGCGTGATGATATAAGTTACGTACTGTCATGGTAGTGGTCACCGAGGTTAAGCAGCGTTCGGATCCATTAGATTGTGATGGGTGACCGTTTGTCGCATTATTATTTCCGAGGCAAGGCACGTGCAGCTGTTAATCTTGGTTACTTATTGTAGTTAAGTCGAGTTGGAAGCCGCGTGGGCGACTTGATAAGTTCCAATAGCTGGTAGCCACAAACCTGCTTCCAAACCGCTTAAGGTCTTCGTGGTGGAGTATGACCTTAACTCTGTTTTACATCGATTAATGGCAGAAGGCCTTTGCCCACGAATAAGATAATATAGGTTAATTTATGTATATAAATAAAAGTGTCAAGAACAACGAAAGTGCCTGTTGGAACTCTGTACTCTCTGCCTACCCCGCAAGGGATCTGGCGTGATGATATAGATAGATAGAGAGTAACAAAATGTCGTTATAAAAATAAGAAAGGGTATGCTCCGGTGGTTCGGGGATATAGAAAGATTTTCGGAAGAAAGAATGACGAAACAGATATACCATGCAAAAGTAGGAAGATGTATGTACCGAAAAAATTAAATTAAATAAATTAAAAATTAAATTGTAGGTAATTATTTAATCATGAGTATTTCCTCCTTCCTGTGTACCCTGCAAGGGATCTGGCGTGATGCTATAGATAGATAAGTACAATTTTTTTTTACCTGTGAAAAATGTTTGATATCAACATTAATAAATAAAAATAAATAAATAAAATAGCTTAATAGTTAATACCTAACTTATGTTTTTAACAAAGTCCTGGGTTCTAAAGTATTAATCCAGAGTCTGAAATTGTGCCCGCTAAAATAGTAATAGGATCGCCGCTCGCGACCTCGCTCGTTGGCGAAAACTGGGTGTACACAGTACACTTCTGCCCCTACCGCTTGAGGAATAAAGGCGTGAAGGTGTTAATTATATTTTTAAAGTATGTAAATAGTTTGACAAAAGTTTTGGCGGGAAATGGCACCACCGTTTTTAGTTTATACATTGACGGAGCCTTCTCATAGCGGTGTTGCCAGACCGTCAGATTTTGCCTTAAACGAGGCAAATAAAATAGTTACCTATTCGTTAGATTATTATGTATGGACTATGTTGATTAATAATAAAAACAAGTTTTTTCTTTTTTAATTTTTTGATCTTTCTATATTATCACACCAGTGTAGAGTTCCAACAGGTTCTTTCCTTACAATTTTTTATACTACATATTATTTTAGCTTTTATTTAAAATGGGCTTTTAATATGGGAAATATATATTTAAACGATTGAAATTTATATCTTACCATGATCAAATAGACCGTGTCTTATCTGAAGGGCAAGTCAAGAGTCTCCGTAACCGGCGAGCGCTATGAGAGTGGAAGAAGCCAGACAGGTATGTAAGAAACGAACTTGTTGGAACTCTGTCCTCTCTGCCTACCCTGCAAGGGATCTGGCGGGATGATATAGATCAGAGTTCCCAGACTTTTTTCTTATACACCACTTTCAAAATTTAGCTGGTTCCGGTGGACCCCCTGTAGGTATATTTCTACCATACTCGCAAAAGTCGAAAAAAATGTGAAGATTAGATCTTACTATGGAAATTTGCGTTGCGGCTGAGTTCCAACCAAGAATTAATAGTTTTCGAAAAAAAAGTAAGAATGGTTTGGTTAATTAATGAATTGATTTTTTGACATCTAATCACAGCGCAAGGAGCCAATCAGTTCTCACTTATTTCATTTAAAAAACTCCCCTTTCGGAGTGGTAAAAATAAAAAGAAAAATAGTATATTTGTTTGTGTTGTATTTATTCAAATATGTAATTATTACACTTTTAATTATTATTGTTATCATATTATATTGTAATATGATAACAGTCGTAATATAATTAAAATTAAACATTATTAACGTAACGTAACTTCTACAATGACTATATTATCTGCCCAAATTGATAGGCAGTGAAGAACTGAAATGTTGGCTTGACTTCATCCAGCCAACATTTTAGTTCTTCACTATCGAAAGCAAATAAATTTACGTGAACCCCCGCTTACGAATTGTGAACCCCCATTTTTTTTTCACGCCAACGTTGACCCCCGTCGAGTCTCCCGTGGACCCCTGGGTGTCCACCTGGACCACTTTGGGAACTAAGGATATAGATAGATAGAAATTTATATATTGTTTCATAAAATAACAGCCCCAGACTTGAAATGATTTCAGTGTCATAAGGATTTCACAAATAAGGATTTCACTGACCAAAATACTCAAAGATGTCTTTGATTCGGGGATGGTGTCCGTGACTGGTCGGCCCAATAGGCTTACACTCATCAAGTCGACGTCGTTTAAATTTTTTAATTACCGTCACATACTGTTATTCCTATATTGCCCAATCGAGGGTGACAGAATGATACAATTAGGTTCCAAACTAGGGAGCTTATTGCCATTATACTGGATAATCCAGGCTTCGTACTGCTACTGTTTTTTTTTTTCTGTACATCACCCCAACAACACTGTCCGACCTAGGAATACCAACTTAGACATTCAATTAATAAGTAAAGATAGGATTCTTAAATCCCATGGAATTCTAGGTTTATACATTTGTTTGTCCCGATTTACTTTTTACTAGTTTAGACATCACATTATTCAATTACAAGCGATATATTTTTCCTTATACCTGCTTATAGCCATAATATTCCTCGTTTCTTATTAGTTTTATTTAATATAAATCTTATCTTATTTTACGTACCTACTCAATATAAAAATAACATATCCATCGCCAAATAGTATTTATATAAACATAACTAGAACAAGAAACAGCGTATGTTATCATTACATATAATAACATTATGCAGCGCATGGAATTTATTATTCCAAACATCATTCATAACATCACGTACTACTGCACACGATAGCGGAGCTTTAGCAAACATCGCGCTGTGGAGCTTATTTCAATCATCTGGCAACCCTGAACGCTCTCCCCATCCCACATTTAGTCAAACGCCGCGTCGCCGCGCGCACGTATCGCGCGCGTCCACTTACAACGATAATAATAAATAAATACGATTTATCTACAAACGAACACTCAAAACAAGTGATACAAGTGCACTTAAAACAAACCGAACCGTTACTCATTCAAACTAAGCGTGTGTTGACGAACTAAACGAACGAACTGCCCATTGATTTTACCGAGAAAAAAATTACACCGCTCTGGGATTCAAGTTGGTATTGTGGCTCGTTTTAAGGTCGTCACGAAGTGCGAAGAAGTTTAGTTTTTTCCTTCATGTGTACAAAGTGGTTGCGGTTTCGAACGGGGACTCTTGTTCGATACACTTACGAAGGTTTTATAAATAGACTGGCGTGGGTATCACCTCACATTATATAGACTTCAGAAGCCATAGAACCACGTGTTGTGTATTTATTTTAAAAATGATGTGGCCTTCATCACAAATGAGCAAAATTCTCACTTTTCTACTCCTAGTCATATTTGTATACTGTATATTTATGGACACATTTCTATTTTTAAGGATACACAATTATAAAATCGATGGTTTCGATGTTGTTGTTAATAGTACGGAAGAGACTTCGACACGGGAAGTTAAAACACAGCAAAATTATGAAGATGTGACATGGATACCGTGCACAATCAATCCGTTGTGCCACCCAACGGTGAAAGGCTTAATGGTGGACCACATAAACCATTATATTTACGGGCCTTTGTGCGCGATAATCGACTTAGCCTTGGGTATTTCGAAGAAAATGTTGTTAGTAACACCCAACATGATATCCTTCTTCCACGTATTTATTGCATTAGTTGGTGGGAGGCTATTGATGTGTCCGAATTTAGCGTGGCGGCGGGTTGCGATCGTTCTCTTCCAAATAAGAATGTTTCTGGACGATCTCGATGGCCATGTTGCGAGAGAGAGGAAGAATATAAAAGGAGAGAGATCCGAAGTCGGGACTTTAGGTTATTGGGTCGACGGTATATGTGATTTAATAGGAGTTGTAGCAATGATGGTTGGTATTACGTTATACTTGAAGAACAACCCGCCGAGAAGAGGATATAAAGGCACACCTGTTAGTACTCTTCCCTACCATCAGCTGAAAGAGATAAACTCCACAGAAGACATAGAAAAGGATCATACGGACAATGGCATTTCTTACAAGACTAAAGTAAGTTTCCAGAGAATCGTGCAAGTTATTGGACTGTTTTCTGGTCAAATGGTACTATCTTCGTTAGCGTGGAATAGATATATAGATATTTATCAGGATTTATTAGAGAATTGTACTGATTACGATGTATTAAGAAGAGAGACTATGTTTAGATCGGGTAAATTCTTCGTGGCTACGGCATTTTGGAGAATAGTAAACCCGCATAGTTACCTGCATTTATTATCTTTGGCTATATTCTGTGATAAAACTTGGTGTTTCCTAAAAACTGTACATTATAGTGGTTATTTATGTTTAGTTGTTGTTGTCGGTGCTTCCGAGTACTTCGTTGATAACATAAGGTCTTATGTGGTGGACGGAATCGACGGGCGATGATTTGATCTCAATGTAAATAGGAATACGTTAAACAAAATCCTTAATGGACCGTTGCGTCCTGCTGTTTCTCAAATAAGGACTGTAAAATTGTTGTTTTAAATTTCAAAGTCCGTTAACTTTGTACGAAATGCGGTTCTAGACAGGAAGCTTTATCGTGAGCCCTGATAACAGAACATTTCGGTACACTGCGGAGGTCAAACTGAAGCGGTAATGGGCAGACAGAAATATTAATGTGTACTATACACGCCGTTTGTTCCGATTCTGACACAATACGATGCGGTTATAGTTTCGATCTTGAAATACGTAATATTAAACGTAATCCCTCACAGGGTGAAATGAGGAAAGAATTGGTTATTGTAAAAAGATTATAGTTTATTATTTAAGACAAAGTTATAAATGTTGGGTGCCTGAGTGCAAATTAAAAACGTACTTTTTTGCGGAAATGTCACATGAAAATAGTATGATTAATAATTCCAAGAATTATTTATGTGGGAATCTGAATTTGTAAACGTGGCTAATGTAACTTAGGATATATTTTAAGGGACGAATTTGATCGATAAAGTGTAAACCTTCCTAATTATAATGGAATTCTTCAATTAGAAATCTGGTTTGTTTGCCTACTAGTTTTAATATTTTTTTAACACATGATATTAAAAGTTAGCAGCAATTGACTTGCAAATGGACGGCATCATTTTAGAACAATGTAAAAAAACTAGGTAGGATCTTTATTTTGTGAAATCTTACACGTTCTCTTAGAAATTTGGTTGTTTTTACGATTCGTAGTTATACAGTCATACGCGTCTCTTAAAATATAACTGGATATATTGTTATTGTGTATAAAAAATGTTGTTTTAACCGTTAAAATGTACTTGCCACTGTTATCTAATGCCTAAAAGATTTTATATGACATCTCATGTTATCTGTCGAGATATTTAGGGCTTTTTAGCAAGAACACCGCAAGGGACAAGGGTCGTTGATATCCCTTATAATATGAAGGGAAATAATTGAATATTGTGATAATTAGACTTTTCTCTTACGACATTCTTCTTAATAAAGCCGGACTTGTTAATGTTAAACCAACAAATATGTCTCTTTTTGTATCTTCGATTGCGGAAATACGGACAGTCTGCAATAAACTTAAAAACTATTATATAAGGTGCAAGATTGAATGCAGTGACCTCGTGCTAGGTTGTTATAGCAACACAGAGTTCAGCGCAGCGCAAATACCTAAAAATATTTCAGATTTGTTGTAGAACTGCAGTGCTTTGTACAGACCAAACGAACGAGTACCGATGAAGAGATTTGCTATTTTTGCTTTTACGTTGCGGCGTCTATTATTAAAAGGTTTTGAAATTCACGCCTTGTTAAGCCCTCGTCTTGCAACAGTTTGAATTCAGGCTCCATTACTCGGTCGAGGTGTACTTTGAGCTAGTAGTAGCAGCCTTAGCTGATCCTATATCAAAGAGAAATTGTTCAAGATACACTACAAGTACGCATATATATTTCCCAAGTGGAGGTGGCAGAGGTTTACTGTGTACAGTTTTTCGCTGATGATGTTAAGTCCCATGTAATAAGGAGCGAGTAAATAAATAGCGAATGAATAAACAGCGAGAGAATAAACAGCGAGAGCTATTGCCATGTACCGGACACAATTCCAGACTTCTGACTGACATTAGGATTTTAATAGAAACTAACTATTCTTTAAAGACAAAGTCATTAACCATAAATCTAGCGATCGGAGTAAATGATACGGTAACTGTGAAGTCCTAGTTTCAACTTCCAGGCCGTACCTGTATTTTCTGCCTCTAGAACATTTACATATAGACTGAAGTTTTTACACCCACTGCGCCCCTTCCGACGGCCTCAAAACGGTCGCTGGGACAGACTGGATGCGGAAGGCGGAGGACCGTGTGCAATGGCGCGTGTTAGGAAAGGCCTATGCCCAGCAGTGGACTGCGATAGGCTGATTGATTGATTGACGCCCCTTCCCTTTATCACATCAAATCTCTCGGAGTATGTGTATAATTGCTTTTATTCTAAAATAAAAGCGCAGACACGTCACCGTTTGTGAACAAAAATCTTCTGCGGAATATTGTTTTTGTTTTCTTCTTAGAGGACGTACTGAAAAAGAATTCATACGTCTCATTCCCACCGACAATTCTACATTCCCCAAGCTGCTGAGGTGTACTATGTGCACCTACATTGTGCTGTAGATATTGAGTTCCAGTGTAATAAGGGTGAGCCTATTGCCATTATAACGGACACAATTCTAGATTCCGAACTACTAATGAGAATTTTCGACGGAAAGTCTCGAAAACCTTTAGCCCTATCTAGCATTCGTAGGACCTCGTGATTGCGAGCCATTCCACATACGATAGACCAACAAGGCAACTTATTATTTAACTAAACTAAAACGTTAATTAAATTAACATTCCGTAAAAATATGAAATAAATAGGTAATGGCGTTTCACATCGTGGTGTGATATCGGCCAGTTTGACCCGTGTTCTATGTTTACCTTCCTTGCGGTTATTTATAAATAATCACAGGAAAAAAGTCAGTTTTACACTTTTGATTAAAAACACGCGTCCTGATAATAGGTCGTTATTTGAACCGTACTAGGATAATAGGTCGTTATTTTTAATAAAAAAAGAATTCAAATTGGACTTCGATGTAGCTTCATCTCGCTCGCACAAGGTGCATGGTGTATTTGTGTGTGCAAGATGGGAATAGAGTTGCATGTGTCATTAGAATGTATTCATGTGTAATGCCTATTTTTTAGGTCTTTTTTCGTTTGGTCTGTACTATTCATTTTAATTCCAGATATAGTTACTGCGATGAATTGTTATCTACTTTATTGTAAACGAATGAACCAGACGCGTCTGTTATCTATAACTTACTCATTGAAAATAAATATTTTTCTAAAAAAATATTTTGGCAGTTTTCCTAATAAGTATAAATTACAGTTTCCCGCGGCTTCGTACCGGATGGACAACAAGTCTACGTTACTGCTGGATAATGTAGCTTTTTAATGGTGAAAGAATTATTAAGATCGGTTCAGTGGTTACCGTTTATCATTTACAAACAAACAAATCAACAAGCAAATCTTTCCTCTTTATAAAATTAGCCATAGCCGACGGAGCGCGACGGGAGCGCGACGGTGGCGCGGTTTGGGGAGTTGTAATGTACTGCAATGTACAGGAGACCCCACACAGCGCAGCCCCGCTCGGCGCGACGGCAAACGTCACGACTGAACGTAGCCGAGCGCTTCCGTCACGCTCCTGTCGCGCTCCGTTGGCTATTTAACCAAACCTGAAATATTCCCCTAGCGAGAAATACAGAGGTGTACTAATTACACTCAAATTTTGACGATCTTAGCTCGAATCGAGCCTATTGCCATATGCCAGCATTGCCAGCATATATTATATACTGGACACAATTCCAGACTACAGTCTGCTATTGTGGCTTTTTACAAGCTTTTAGTTAGCTTGCATTGCTTGTTTGTTTAGTTTTTATGCTACGGAGTTGAAATTTGACATGGTTCTGTTCCGATGACAATGCATTATGGTAAACATGACCTTATGCTATACCGAGGATCGGCTCCAGACGAAGGAACTCCTCAACGGCCATTCAATTTTGATTGGCCGTTTTAATTTGTACCTGGCTGTATAAAAGCTTGTTTTTTCCATATATTTTTTTTTAATACGTAGCCCACACTAGCATTTACTCCCGTGTCGTGGGTGCGTTTACAAACATGAAAATCACATACACAAATACCCAGACCGAAACAAATAATTGTGGGTCACACAAAGATTTGTCCCGTGCGGGAATCGAACCCGCGACTATTAGACACAGTGGGCGGAGCGGCTTAAGTTCTTAACCACTGCGCTAAATCGTAAACTTAAAACCGTAATTTGTCATATTATTTCCCGAAAGATCACGTACATCTAAAGTAGTATATTGAAACTATTTTCATAATTATTATAGAGGATTTTTCCGAAGATTAAAAATAAAATAAGAGCGATTTATGTATGTTATTAATATCTATCATTTATGTAAATATCCAACATTTATGTATTACCAGTTTCTGCCCGCGACTTTGCCCGCATTAACTTTAAACAGGAACCTTACATTTTTCCGGGATAAAAAGTATCAGTGTAAGTAATAAATTATCTGTGCGCCAATTTCATCCAAATCCATTCAGCTGTTTTTGCGCGATTGAGTAACAAACATCCAAACATGTAAACAATTACATTTATAATATTAGTAAGATTTTATTTTTTGTGGTAAATTTTTCCCATTATGCTGGCAAGCCCATTCCATACGGTTTAAATTTCGAAATTAAAATTATTTAAAAAATATATTTATGAGTAAATAAACTAAATATTTAATTAAGACAATGTTTGATATGGTAAACGCGGACCTACTCTGTTTCATTGAAGGTAATTTTGTGCCCACCTGCTGGTGAAACTTATCATGCCGCTCATAACTCCCAACTCAGCGTAAAGGCTTCTACGTGAAGTGGTAACCGTGACAACGGCTTATACTGCCTTCCAAAGAATGGAGACGCTCGGAAATGCCTCATACGTCCACCCATCCCAAAGTGACCGGGCCAAACGCCGCTTAACGTTGGTTATCGTTACAAACACCGTGTACCACAGAGCTACGAACGTCTCAATACCGCTGGTCGAATCCAATAGTGACACGACTCATAAATTTGGTTAGTAGAATTAGCACTTACCTATTAGTTCTTAGCTTTGCGCGAACATTAGCCAAGAGTCGCCTTAACCGGCGAGCGTGTATAAGACGAACGGAGAGTGGAGGAAGCCGGAGAGTTATGTAAGGAAAGAACCTGTTGGAACTCTGTACTCCCTGCTTACCTTGCAAGGTATCTGGCGTGATGATATGGATAGATAGATAGGTTATACATGAAATAAAAATATTTTTCGGATTTTATCGCGGTTTATTTTTGATTTTTAAGTTACCGCCATAATATCAAGTTTGATAGACCTCAAATCCTCGATGGTTCGTGAGGCTTATGTAATTAAAACGGACGTTTCGAATGCCTTGCAGCACCCATAGTCCGGAAAGGTACTGGGGTGTTTGACGTCCAAAAGGCAAGGCTATTTCGGGATACATTTTTTTTGTTTGGTCCTATCTATTCAGAATGAGCTCACGGTATCTTGAGCTCTTGCAGGGCTATGCTTGGTTTTGGATTAAATTATATAGGTAGCCATCTTCTATATTAAAATTTGTGTATGATCCTAGTATCTTTAAAATTCCGAACAATAATTTCAAATAAATCCAGTCAGTCTAGGCTCAAGATTTTTGCATCAAACGTACATGAAGATACTGTTTAAGAATACATAAAAGGTATTTTTAACATTTGTTCTCGACTTTGTATTCAAAATATTAGGTAAGTTGCATACAAATGAAGTTTAAAGTAAATTCCGAAGTCGTCTGTTGTGAGTAGGGTTGTCGATCTTTCTAATTTTATCAATGCGAAAGTTGTGAGGATGGATAGAGCAACAAACATACATACATGTATGTTTGTTGCTCTATCACTCAAAAAGTATTAAACTGATTTTAATGAAAACGGTAATATAGCTTATGAACTAGAATAACACAGGTTACGTTGCCCCACTCCAGGAATTATTCCTCTCTATGAATTATTCCTGTGTTGTGGGTGCGTTTACAAACATATAAATATACACCAATACCCAGACCGTAACAAATAATTGTGGTTAACACAAAGATTTGTTTCGTGACCGCACGAACCCACGACTATTCGACTCAGAGGGCGGACGCGGCTTAAGCTCTTAACCATTGCGCCAAATCGTCCATCAAATATATAAGGCGAAACTACTCTGTACTAATTTATAGCCTTAAAAAAATTAAGCAATATTTAATGAATGTTCACAAAATAGCAATAGGACCAGCTGAGCTGTGAAATGGTATTTAAATCGAAGTTTTTCTAAGATTTAAAACTTTGCTAGTGTATAATAAACCTACTATATTTTTAAAATTTTCGCTTAGAAAGGAACCTTACATTTTTCCGGGATGAAAAGTATCTTACGTGTTAATTCTGGTAATTAGTTTCCTACACATATTCTATGTGCCAAAGTTCATCCAAATCCGTTCTGCCGTTTTTGTGTGATTGAGTAACAAACATGTTTGCCTCAAAACTGCTATATCTACACAGATATAATAAAGAGGAAAGATTTGTAAATTTGTATGTTTGTAACGAATAAACTCAAAAACGACTGGACCGATTTTAATGATTCTTTCACCATTAGAAAGCTACCTTATCCAGAAGTAACATAGGCTATAACACATAGTTCCGGTAGGTGGCGCTGTTGTCGATCGGGTACGAAGTCGCGGGAAACTGCTAGTTTGTTATAAAAAAGGTTGGCAGCCCTAGTTGTTCGGAAAGTTTGCAGATTAGCTTGTGATAGACAGAGCGAGAGCTAAAAAAATAGTACTTTGATATTAAGTAGCCGGATAAAAACATTTTTAGCACTAGACTTTTCCCGCGCCTTTGTCTGCGTCATTCTAGTGCGGCAAAAAACGTGTGATCTCATTTATATACAACGTGTAAAATTAATTACTCAATACCCTAAACACCCCAATTCGATTATTGTTGTATAAATTCATTTTTTTCTATCTATATCATCACGCCAGATTCCTTGCGGTGTAGGCAGTACGGAAATCCAACAGGTTCTTTCTTTACAGATCTCTCTGTTATCACGAAACTTGTAGTTATGTGTCCATATTTAAGAAAATGGTTTGTAAGGAATAAATTCAGCATAGGAAAGAATTCAAAATGAAGAAATATTTAGTTCAGGCTTTACAGTGAGACGACAGCATGATATTATTTATACATTGTAGGAATTACAAGTGAGAATCTATCCATGGGCCTTACACTAGGAAAGCTTGTATCGTGGGGTCCCAAATACTGATTATTTCAGCACAAAATAACTCCAGCACTACACACACGGAGTAAAAAAATTACTTAAAAAATAGGCATACTGAATGCCTCGTATCTTTAATACAAAATTATGCTTATATTATGCTTATTATTTTTCTGCGAAAGAAAGTGAAAACTAAATTTTTAGTATTTCTTTGAATGATGTGTAATTTGTTTAATATATTGAAGTGATTGAATAAAAGCTATGCCATTTAATGTAAAACTAACCAACATCAATAATAGTTGAAATAGATTCAGTTGCTGATTTAAACTACTTTCATGGGGTTACCGTAATCTCTAACAAAACTATTTTAATCTTACTTTGCCTTGCAAAAGAGACAGAGAAACACATCTTTTTCCTAAAGCAAGAAAGGTGTTTCGTTAATTATGTTACACTTTGTGTATTGTCATGTACAGATACAGGCAGCCCCATCACAATTGTATAACAGAAAAAAAAACCGACTGTATTTCCCGAGCGGCAAAATCAAAATCAAAAGTTTTTTCTTCATGTAGACCAAAAGGCACTTATGAATAGTCAAAAAGAGAAAGTTATTGATTACTTAAGACTTTACCACCCGTTCGGAAAGTCATTCCTGTGGAGAAGAAGTGCAAGAAACTCCATGGTTACTCTTTTTAAAAATGATTCTTTTTGTATACATTTTTTTTTTTTTTTTTTTAAATTTAAAAAAAACGAAGCCCCACACTAGGATTTATTCCTGTGTCGTGGGTGCGTTTACAAACATGAAAATTCACATACACAAATACCCAGACCGGAACAAATCACTGTGGATCACACAAAGATTTGGCCCGTGCGGGAATCGAACCCGCGACTATTAGACGCAGTGGGCGGAGCGGCTTAAGCTCTTAACCACTGCGCTAAATCGTCCGTCATTGCATTCATGGAGTATGGGAGAACAATGCAGAACGAGCTAAATAAATGTGCTTAATTATAAGTGTACTTAGATTCATGATATCGATCTGTGTCTATATAGTCCTGTCATTTACAAAATAGAGATGTTGTAGAGGTATATAAAAAAAAGTATAATAATAATAGTAAGAGAAAATATGTAAAGAGTGCGTACAAAACAACTGGTTATAGCTCCAATGCGATGCCGAACGAGACAAAATTCAACAGCACTACGGTACATGTTCAATCAAAGGACAGAGGACGGACCTGTCTCTACCAGCAGCACCCGTTCACGAGTATGACCCGAGAACCCCATCACTCTTCTCGACCATATTAGAGGGAAAAGAGCAGAGGTGTATGGTGTACACCCACTTTTCGCCGACAATGTTAGGTCCCAATGCAGTAGGGCATGAAGCGGCTTGATAAGTTCCCACAGCAGGGAATAAACCTGCCTCCACCGCTCCACACTGAGGCCCGTATTACAGAACGAAAGTCAGTCGTGAAACCAGTTTTAAAACTAACGTTTTAGTACAAAAATCAGTTTTTAAAACTATATTCATGACTGATTAACGTTCTGTAATATGCGCCTGATTCGTGGTGGAGTATGACCTAATCTCTCACTTCTGTATCATCATCACGCCAGATCCCCTGCGGGGTAGGCAGAGAGTACAGAGTTCTAACAGGTTCTTTCCTTACTTACCTCTCTTGGCTTCCTCCACTTTCATAGTTCGTCTCATACACGCTCGCCGGTTACGGAGACTCACTTCGATTTGAAAAAGGCCTTTGCCCAGAACTTTAACAGTATAAGTTAATTATTATTTATATAGGTCCTTTGTGATAAAAAGGCTACCACTTTAAAATATAAATCAAAAATAATTGTAGTTGTAGGGCTACCACGGGTGGCCAGACATTTCTCGTCTGGGACAAAATTTTGTCGGCCCGTGATTCGAGTTTTGTACCCAAGTCAGAATAGTCTTGTCTATACGTCAATCTAGCTCGCAGCGCTGTGCGACCGCAGTGTTCTTACCAATCACCAGGTTACGCAGCGTTCGACTCGGTAGGCCTGAGATGGGTGACCGTTTGTGGCATTTTCATATGCGTGCGTCTCTGTGCTTCGAAAGGCACGTTAAGCCGTTGGTCCCGGTTACCACTTAATGTGGTAATCGTTAAGCCGAGCTGGAAGCTTTATGGGCAGTTTGATAAGTTCCAACAGCAGGTGGTCAGATACCTGCCTCCGCCAATCCGCATTGGGTCCGCGTGGTGGAGTATGACCTAATCTCTCTCATCTCGATTTGTGAGAGCAGTGGGACATTATAGGCTGATATTATTAAATGTCAATACAATTCTTGAAACCAGTTGTGGAGCTGAAGCCGCTCGTGTCCGTAGGATTTACTCACGATTCCCTACACGTGGTCTTTGGGCAGTGCTAAACAAGCAGCACTTTCACCGGTGGTAGGTCTCGGTCTTGGCTGGTCACCACCCTCCCAGCAAAGTCATACCGCCAAGCAATCTATTCGTGTTCCGGCTGGTGTTGTCTTAAGAGGAGGCGATTATATCCCGAGGATACCGATTCGGAGCTCGATCTAATTTCGGTCTCCTCAGCCGATTTCGGAGTGAATAGGTAATTACTATACATATACCAGCGAGCTATGGAAGGAGCTATGCTTGGCGTTTCTCTACGTGATCGAATCAGAAATGAGGAGATTTGTAGAAAAACCGAGGTCACCGACATACCCCATAGGATTAGTAAGCTGAAGTGGCAATATGCAGGCCACAAAGAGCGAAAATCGGACGGGCGTTGGGGAGAGTGGAGACCACGTATTGGAAAGCGCAGCGTGGGACGGCCGCCTGCCCGATGGACCGACGGTCTTGTAAGAATCGCAGGAAGTCGGATGCAGGTGGCATCGGACCGGCTACGCTGGAGAGCGATTGGGGAGGCATATGTTCAGCAGTGGACAAGGATAGACTGAGAAGATGATGATGATGAAGTAATTATCATAGAAATCCTAATAATAAGACACTAGTAGTAGTATAGCCGCGTGAACTTGTCACCACACATGTGAAGAAATTATCACAAAATGCTTCTGGACTGTATGGACTAAGGCCTGTCATACAGTTATAGTTAGTAGAGAAGTCTTCTAAAACTTGTAAATGTACGTATAAGGACATCATTAATACATCGGAAATTCATCTATTATAGAGTATCTTACCATAACCAAATAGACCGTGCCTTACTGAAGGGCGAGTAAAGTCTCCGTAATCGGCGCGCGTGTATGAGACGAACTATGAGAGTGGAGGAAGCCTGAGACGTCTGTATGGAAAGAACCTGTTGGAACTCTGTACGCTTTGCCTACCCTGCAAGAGATCTGGCGTGATGATATAGATAAGATTCCTGTGGTTATTACGGAGTCTTCAAACTACATCTTCAGCCTCATCGTTACTTCCCATCAGGTAAGTTTAATTCCTGACCAGTCTGCAATAATGAGTTTTCTCGAGTCAAACTTATGTCACGACACGCCATTAAACAGGTCAGACGAAACTATTTTCGCAAGCCTAGGGCGACAAATTAGTGACATAATATTATGTATGGCTGCCTCATAGCCCGGCAGTTCACCCGTGAGTGTATTAAATTACGTAGGTTCATGTTTGGTTCAAGGTTAGATTCGATATCGCGATGTTGTAATTATTAACACGCGCCGGAGTCGGTGCCGTTTTTAGGTTAAAGTAGATACGATACTTTCAGTTTGTTGAGACTGATCCACCTAGATCCTTTTATTTAATTTTTATTTTGCTTTTTTTTTTTAAAGAAACTTAGCCTCACACTATGACGGATGATTTGGCGCAGTGGCTAAGAGCTTAGGCTGCTCCTTCCATTGGGTCGAATCGCTTCCGGCACAGGAAAAATATTTGTGTGAAATACAATTATTTGTTTCGGTCTGGGTATTTGTGTAAGTGAATGTTCATGGTTGTAAACGCACCCACGATACAGGAATAAATCGTAGTGGGGGTCTAAGTTTAAAAAAAAAATCCCAACCAAAGACCAAGCGGTCTGCCCTTACTACCAAAAACCTGTATTATTCTTGAGTCGTTGGTGCATAAATCACGTTATGTTTTTAGCAACTTTTTAACCCTACCCCTTCCCCTGGTGATGTGTGATGAGGTTCAAGATTAACCCCGCCCCACCTAAAATCTCTCTTACTATCTTTTCTCTTTAAAAAAACGTAGCCCCACACTAGGATTTATTCCTGTGTCGTGGGTGCGTTTACAAACATGAAAATTCACAAACCCGAACCGGACCGGAACAAATCATTGTGGATCACACAAAGATTTGTCCCGTGCGAGAAGTTGTGTGAATGATCTACGCTGCTGGCTGCGGGGCCTTTATAGCATCACCGGACAAGAGGGCGAGCAACCACTACGCTCGAGCCAGAAGGGCAAGGGGGCAACTAGCTCAAGGGCGCCTCAAGGAGGAACGGCCTCGGCTTGGGCAGTTGCTATGGGAGAGGGTGTATACTAGGTGTCTCGATGTGGTGCTCTGCACGGGCCGGCGGCAAGGGATTCTACGACCTCGCTGGCGAGGTCGGTGTCTGATCCTGTGTGGGGTATCTGTATCCGAAAGAAGGGATGTAAGGGCATCGGGAGGGTCGGTGAGAACATGCCGCGGACGGCGGTAGCGGCTGATAGGAGGGGAGTTAGGTTCGTAGTCGGCGGCGGCTACGACTAGCGGATTTCTATGATTGGACGCGTTCGCGAAATATCGGGTTGTCGCCTTTTTAATAAAGGCGCGAATAGGTTCGAGACTGAGATCGGAATGGAGATCGACATTCCGTATCAACCATGGGGCGGGCGCCTTCGGATTTGCGGATTGTCCCGTGCGGGAATCAAACCCGCGACTATTCAACACAGAGGGCGGATCGGCTTAGGCTCTAAACCACTGCGCTAAATCGTCCGTCACATCACGTTTATTTTTCGTACAAAGTATCTTAAAAATTTTCAAGGCGAGTGAAGGTCGCGCGCCGCTTTTCGATTTAGAAATCTCGAGTTCAAAGAATAAATAAATACATACTGAGTTCTTAGATTTACGCGAATATTACACATGAAATAAAACTATTTTTTCGGATTTTATCGCGGTTTATTTTGATTTTTAAGTTCCCGACGTTTCGAGTGCTTTGCAGCACCCATGGTCACGGGAAGGACTGAGGTGTTAGACGTCCAAAAGGCATAGTTGTTCCGGGGTACCCTCAAACTTCTTAATTATTTTTGTTTTTGTTGGTCCGATCTACGCAGAATGAGCTCACGATGTCTTGAGGTCTTGCAGTGTTATGCTTGGTTTTAGATTTGATTATATTAATTACTGGATCCCAAGACGATGGAAGCACCCAGCCATCTTCTCTATTGAAATTAGGATGTTTTTTAATTTCAATAGCCTCGCTAACCATCCTTGGTAAGAATCGGTGTTCTTTCACGAGGATTTGTGGTCTATCAAATCTGATGTTATGGCGGGTGCGGTCAAGGACATGTTCACAGACTGCAGACTTCTTTGAGCGACGGTGTTTGGACGTCTAACACCTCAGTCCTTCCCGTGACCATGGGTGCTGCAAAGCACTCGAAACGTCGGGAACTTAAAAATCAAAATAAACCGCGATAAAATCCGAAAAAATAGTTTTATTTCATAAATAAATACACTTGATCTCCCACTACACTTCCCCCCTTGTGATATTTCGTGTTTTTTTCCGAACCCCCTATCCCTCTTTTGAGCCTCACATGATTAATGGACGATCCCAAACATGAAAATCACACAAATAAAACATTTGTGGGACATACGAAGATTTTTTCACTGCGGGGATTAAACCCGCGCATACAGTACAATACATTAAGCCCAGTAGCTCATGCTTTCATCGCGGGACTAAGCTGTCGTCAATATCATCCATCTATAGCATTACGCCAGATCCCTTGTGAGGTAGGTAGGGTGTACAGAGTTCCAACAAGTCAATATTTTCATAATGTATATTACGTAAGTAGGTAGTTTCTATTTAAAATGAATACAGAAATCGATGGAGTCGACGTTTGATTGAAAAATAGTACATTCGTTTGCGCTAAATCGAGTAGTTGCAGTTTATATGCTCATTCGCCAAATTTCCTTCTGTGATGTAATTTTTCTGTTGTATTACATGGTCTGTTGGCCACTCATATGATTAATCCTTACTTTTACACTATGAACTCGTTGTTTATCAGACAGTAAAATATATACATAATAAAATAAGTCCTCATGTAATGCGGGGCTAACTTGTTGCCATTATACCGATCACAATTTAGATTTCAGAGTGCAACAATTATTTAATTCGATAGAAAACTCTAGTAACACTTTGAGGCTTCAAATCCAAAACCTTTGTGATTTCCGGTCCAACTATATTTCACTGGACTGGCAATGTAACATGCAGATATAAATTATTTCTAATGAAATTCAATAAAGCATATATAATTAGGCACACATGGTAAGAAAAAATATGAATAATTTAAAAATTTAGAAATCCCAATCTAAATGAATCGTAGCTCAGAAAGCTCTCGATCAAATAAAAAAAAACAAAATCTGTTCATCTGTTTAGGAGCTACGATGCCACGAACAGACACACACATACACCCGCTAAACCTATGACATCCCTCTTTTTGCGCCGAGGGTTAAAATACTTCAGTTTAAAGCATCACGCGTTAAAAATATAATCACAATTCTAACCACAACTATAACCCCTATTAAACTTTATTGTATACTAAACAATAGAAAGAAAACAATACTAAATACCTACATCAATGGTCCAAAGAATTCTTATATATAAGAGAGGGTATTCTTTTCGGTATCACAATGAAAATATTAGAACTATTGTAAGTTGGAATTACTTCCAAAAAAATATACTATGAATTTGACATTGCTATTCCATTGTGTTCTATAGTCCAATTGATTTGTAATTTACAATTTAATGTATTTTGACAATTGCTTGGATATATGGTCAGGTGGTTGCGGGTTTGATACCAAAGCGGTTTTTTTTTATTTCTCACAAATGAACCACTCTGTTTTACAAGGTCTTATAAGCAAATTTACCTTCTACTAAAACGGCTCATTGTTAAAATCGACCCCATAGCAATATTACCATTAGCAAAACGACATATGATGAGTATGCGTCTAAACCCCCCACGCATTCACACCACTGTAACTCCTGTAAGTTAGGATGACGGACACCAAGATTTTAACTTCGGGGAGTCCCGGAGAGCGCTTTAATAGTCTTGGAACCCGAAACAAATTTAATTACATATAAAAGAACAGGAAGAGTAAGTGACTATCTATTTATATCATTACGCCAGGCCCCTTGCGGGGTAGGCAGAGAGGACAGAGTTCCAACAAGTTCTTTCCTTACATACGTCTCTGGCTTCCTCCACTCTTATAGTTCATCTCGTACACGTTCGTCGGTTACGGTGACTCCTGACTTGTCGTTCAGATAAGACCCTTGTCTATTTAGTCATGTTAAGATAGTCTAGGTCTTCCCCGGTACCTACATCCTTCCACTTTCGCATTGTATATCTGTTTTGTCATTCTTTCTTCTGACGTTCTTTCTATATCCCCGAACCCACGTAACGTACCCTTTCTCATCTTTACACCGATACTATCTTTCATACCTACTCGCTTTCTTACTATGCTGTTCGCACATCTTGCGCAGACCTTGCATTTCGACCGCATTTATTCTACTTTCATTTTCCTTCTTAGATGCCCAGTTTTCGCTGCCATATAACAGCCTTGGGACAAGCACTCCAGGCCATCTGCGCCTTTTGGCTTAAGTGCAGGCTCCCAAGTAGCTTTCCCATCGCTCCATTCACTCTGTTCCTTGCACTCACTCTTTTCTCTATGTCAGCGGTGTATTTCTCATCCTTACTGAAGGCGCATCCTAGATATACAAACTCATTCACTTACTCCAGCACATCGTTACCAACCACAATCCTTGCATTCGTTCTGGTTTCTTCCCGTTCAAAAATCATACTATGTTTGTAGTATAAAGAAATAATAGATATTCTGCAGAAGTCATGCTATTGTATATTTTGCTATGTTATATATTTTTCATAATAAATAGTGTTTTGTTTTATTTTACAGTGTAAGACACCTTCAAATAAAGTTTCAATTAAATTCATTTAGCCAGCTATGTCGCAAGAACCGTGATTCTTTCCGGGATAAAAAGTAACTCGAATATTATTTCGAGACCTAAAACGAGACCTAGAAAGTGATCGTAAGATCTATTCTGCCATATTAGTATGAAGAAATAATGACTATCCCGGAAGAACCGTGTGTGAATATATTGTATGTTTTGTCAACTTCCACCAGGCTTATTTCTGTATCAACTATCTCTATTACCGGGTTCGTTCTTAAATTCGTTCTGGTTTCTTCCCGTTCAAAAACCATAATCTTGCTTTTCTTGACGTATGTAAAGATGAGAGGCAATCCATTCTATTTGTAATGTAAGTTAAACAGTAAATATGATTCTGTAGTTTCTGCCTAACCTGCAAGGGATCTGGCGTGATGATATAGATATAATCATAATAGTTTCTTCAGGTTTAGATTTCCACACCTTTCCGAGGCCAAGATTTATTTGAGGTCGCTGGGTTCACGTAGTATGTAGATTTTCGCGCATTAGAAATTTTAGTAAGGATTCATGATTTGATTAGAGTCTGGGTGCTATTGTGATTATCATTCAATGTCCTTCCTTCAATTCAAACATAGTGGTACACTTCCCTTCTTGTCTGGTGAAGCTGTAAAGGACGCTCGACCAACAGTGAACTAATTATTCATACACACAAAATAACGATGTGTATTATTGACTGGCTCGTTGGTCTAGTGACAAATAAAACGTTTTGCGTTCCCGAGGCTCTGGGTGATCAAATCCTAGGTCGGACAGATGTAGATTTTGTGTTTAATTATTTGTATTTCTTATATTTTTTCAGTTCAATCTTCCAATCTAAAGTAGATTCAATGATAATGATGATGTAAATGAAATGATCATCAAAAATTTCAAACTACAATATGAAATTTCGATTCCATTGAATTCGTTGTTCGCTCTGTATTGGACAAATTAACTTACGTCAAAGTTTAATAAGGAAATTAGTAATTTGATAGAATTTCATCGTACGCGAGTATGAACTTTGTCTGTAGTGTCATATAGTGTGAATTGATGAACAAATTTGAATGTATTAATTTTTTAACCCCACACTAGGAAATATTAATGAAACATTAAACATGAAGTAATAATAATAATATTAGAACTGTTAAGAAACTGTCCCACTGTTGGGCACGGGCTTCCTATCCAACTGAGAGGGTTTAGGCCATAGTCCACTACGCTGGCCCAGTGCGGGTTGGCGAACTTCACATACCTTCAAGAAACTTAGGCATGCAGGTTTCCTCACGATGTTTTCTTTTACAGTTAAATCAAGTGATCATTAATCTTTAATACGTACATGCTTTCGAAAAGACAGAGCTGCGTGCCTGGTTTTGTACCCGAGACCTCTGACTTTGCAGTCCAACGGTCGAAACATCAGCTATCACTGCTCTTTACTAATATTATAAGAAGGAAAAATGTTAAGGAAAGAAAGTTAAATTGACTCCAATAAATATAATAAAAATATAGATATAGAATTTTCAATTAATAATGATTTATATGACGGACGATTTGGCGCAGTGGTTAAGAGCTTAAGCCGCTCCGCCCAGTGTGTCTAATAGTCGCGGGTTCGATTCCCGCACGGGACATATTTGTGTGACCCACAATTATTTGTTTCGGTCTGGGTATTTGTGTATGTGAATTTTCATGTTTGTAAACGCACCCACGACACAGGAATAAATCCTAGTGGGGCTACGTTTAAAAAAAAAAAAAAATTATATGTAATCCTGCAAATAAACGGCATCAATTAACACACCAGTGGCACAGACTACAATTACACGATCATTTCACGAAATTATCGTAACGCGCTGCGTTTGGTGATACCGCATAGGGGCCCTGTGCGTTTGCGCACCCACTATTAAAACGGCTAACATCGACTGTTCTAAACACCTTTGTTAATAAATTATGACGTAACAGCTAGTGTCACCCAGTGACATCACCCGGCGAGACAAATAAGACCCTTCGCACATTACGATGTCCACAAAATTAAAAGTTTTTTATTAATATAGACGAAGAAGTACTTATAAATAAATACTCCAGAAAGAATTCTTTTTCTATTTTTTAATGCGTAGCCCCACACTAGGATTTATTCCTGTGTCGTGGGTGCGTTTACAAACATGAAAATTCACACGAACAAATACCCAGACCGAAACAAATAATTGTGGGCCACACAAATATTTGTCCCGTGCGGGAATCGAACCCGCGACTATTAGACACACTGGGCGTAGCGGCTTAAGCTCTTAACCACTGCGCTAAATCGTCCGTCTCTGCCACTCTTAATTTAAGGTTTCGCCGCATAACTGACGCAGCGCGACAAGAGCGCAACGGTGGCGTGGCTTGGGGAGTTGTAATGTACTGAAATGTACGGGACACGCCACACAGCTCAGCCCCGTTAGGCGCGACGGCAAACATCAAAATGAACGTAGCCGACCGCTTCCGTCGCGCTCTCGTCGACTATTGGACCAAGCCTTTAAACATTATTTACATTAATAAATTAATAGTAAAATCATGTTTGTAAACAAGCTTTTGCAGCTAGGCAATAAGCAATCAAAAATGACTGATCAAATTGAAAGTGTATAAAAAATTTCGTGTCTATTCTGTTGGCCGATCAGGAGTCCCTAACTTTGGAGCCAATCCTGGGTATAAAATCAGGTCATACTTACCACAAACAATAATTTAAAAATACCTTTTTATAAACAAGCTTTTATAGCAGAACACGACGAAGATATGTTGTTTAGTTGGGAAGTGTCTGTGGCTTCTTTCCGGCTCCATCATCAGGACCATGGACACCATCCTGGTCTTAAGTACTCGTCAAGACAAATCCAAAGAGCCCAAACACGGCGGGGTTATTATTATATTGAGTAGTTGGGTGGTTCCATTGGTTACGTTTCGGCTTTATCATCGGACCCTGAACACCATCTGGTTGTATGGTACTTGTTAATACCAATCTAACAAGCCTAAACATGACAGAGCTACGTTGTATATTTCACATGTTCCTATTTCCATCTTCGGACTTCATCTTAAGGCCAGCTCCGTGGGACCATATAATTTCGTTGTCACCAAACCTACATACGTATGTCAAATTTCAGCTTAAGCAAGTGCTTGAAAAATGGGCCACAATATTTAAACCGGAAAGACAGACATACAGACATACATACGCACATTGCAAGTTAAATAAAAGCTTGTAAAAAGCATTATCATCGGTATTGAACTAACTTATCAAATTTTAACTGTTTCGGGTAAGAAAGTTGTTCTATCTCAGTTTTCAAGATTTGATCTAAACAACAAACAAACGTTGCAATTTAAATAAAATCTTGAATAAAGAAATCGTCTATCGTATCAGTCTCCACTCAGAATTCTACCAAAAAGTCACATATCCCACATACATACGCAAATGACATAGTTCTGCGCCCATACATGATTTGCCCCAGAACCAACAGCAATGAAAAAATACTTGTATGATTTCAAAGCACTCAATAATTCTTTTAAGGCATTTGATATTAAACGGACAAGCGGAAAAAGCGAAGTATCGCACAAAAAGTATTAGATTTTGGGGTTATAATTTAGTAGCCATTAATACGTATGAGGTTATATTGTGTGTTGACATTCAGTAAAGATGTCGGCGACTGCGATATAAGTACTTACAATACTTTGAAATTTTCGTTTTAGATTGCAAATTGTCCGTTAGATCTTTGCTATTTTAATAAATAATGATGGCTTGGGTCAAATCTTTGTTGGTTTTGGGGCAATTTTCGCCAATGTCCTTTATTGATTAAACATAAATTTATTGATACAACTTTTAAGAAGCATCCCACCGCACCCAAGTTGTCAACTTAGTAGTGACTAATGACGTAACAGTAAGCGCGCCAAAATGGCAGCGTTTTAATCGGCCGAATTTGATTGCAGTTTTCAATAATTATTTTATCCGATATATTGATATCTTGTGCGGAGTGAAGCTGACCGACCGCATTAGCAACAGCGTAGTAAGACAGCGAGTAGGTATGAAAGATAGTATCGGTGTAAAGATGAGAAAGGGCATGCTCCGTTGGTTCGGGCATATAGAAAGAATGCCAGAGGAAAGAATGACAAAACAGATATACAATGTGAAAGTGGAAGGATGCAGGTACCGGGGAAGACCTAGACTATCTTACCACGACCAAATAAACCGAGTCTTATCTGATGGAAAAGTCAAGAGTCTCCGTAACCGGCGAGCGTGTATGAGACGAACTATGAGAGTCGAGGAAGCCAGAGAGGTATGTAAGGAAAGAACCTGTTGGAACTCTGTACTCTCTGCCTACCCCGCAAGGGATCTGGCGTTAGGGTATAGATAGATAGATAAATAGATATTGATATTTTATTTTTATATGTGATATATATTTTTTCGGTTGTGTGCTAAGGTAAACAATCTATTAAAAATATAAAAAAATATGCTTATAGCCTATTGTCGTCTGAGAATATGTGCTAACGTCCTTAAAAACATGGAGACAAGGGTCAAAAGCCAGATCGGTTCCTTCACGAGGCGCCTTTGATTGTGGAGGATAGAGGATATTGGGTCTAAAATGTGGGTTCATAGGGTATAAATAATGAAATAAAACTATTTTTCAGATTTTATCGCGATTTATTTTTGATTTTTAAGTTTTTTTTTTTTTTTTTTTTTTTTTAAACTTAGCCCCACACTAGGATTTATTCCTGTGTCGTGGGTGCGTTTACAAACATGAAAATTCACATACACAAATACCCAGACCGGAACAAATAATTGTGGATCACACAAAGATTTGTCCCGTGCGGGACTCGAACCCGCGACTATTAGACGCAGTGGGCAGAGCGGCTTAAGCTCTTCCCGACGTTTCGAGTGCTTTGCAACAATCATGTCACGGAAAGGACTGAAACGTCGGGAACTTAAGGATCAAAACTCACATAGACCTACCTTGTTTGTCTGATAGCGAAGAGTGTGGTCACGTGGCCCTGGTTCCGAATCCTAGGCTGGCAAAAATTTAATTTTTCTGTAGAAAAAATCCAGTCTTAGTCCGGAGGCATTGTGCCCAGCCCAGCCTACATGAGACCTAATCGTCGATAAAAAGTGAGTGTACACAGTGCACTTAAGCTACTCCCTTGGGGAATATAAGTGTGACGGTGTTTATTTATTTTGTTTTACTTTTGAGATGCGTTTGACGGTAGATGGGACACTGGATATTGGGTCTTCACTGTGATAGTATAGGGTATAAATTATATTGTATTTATATATTACTTGCGAGATGCACTTGAATGGCGATAGGACATTGGATATTGGGTCTCAATTGTGATAGTATAGGGTATACATTATATTGTATTTACGTGGTACTTCCGAAATGCATTCGAAGGTGGATAGGATACTGGATATTGGATCTTAATTGTGACAGTATTGAGTATAAATTATATTGTATATATTATTTTTGATAGAATTTCTTGTTATTGCGATGTTCATTATACGCAACTAGATCAACTAAGCGGATACAAAACAGCAAGGTGTATAATGTCAGCTATCCATAACTTACAAATCATGACTAGATTGACGTGAACTTTTAAAAGGCTTTGAAGGATCTGGGAACGTGAAAGCAATGTCATTTTGTGCAAACATGTTTGATAAAAATTACAAGGTTGATTGTACGTTAACAGGTTAGAGAGATGTAGATAATTACGAGAGTAAACGCAGCAAGAGTGGAGACAGGCGGGGAAGATCCCCTCCCATAGCCGGCGGTTGACCGGTGCACTTAGTAGTGCACCCGTCCCCCTACAGCGACTGTCCCAACCGAGGGCGCCTCTTCAAGGCGCCCTCGAGTATGTCGCCCCTTGCCCTTCTGGCTCGAGCGTAGTGGTTGTACGCTCGCCCTTAAGTCCGGTGAAGCTGTAAAGGCCTCGCGGCCAACAGCGTACATCACTCACACACACACGCAAGAGTGGAGAGAGGTTTATAAATAGTGACTTTTGAATTCTCCCCAAAATGCGTGTCATGATTGGTCGGTAAAGTATCCGCCGGTTAATATGCTACTTGGATCCATCACTTCTTTTTAATATCATATTATATTATCCCACTGCTGTGCAAAGGCATACTAGTCCACACGACCAACCTCGCCGGCGCGGCGAAGTCGAAGAATCCCTTATCCGCCGGCTGGTGCAGAGCATAACTTCGAAACACTATATGCCCCATAGCGACAGCCCCAGCCGAGGCCGTTTCCGTTTGGGGCCCCCTTGAGCTAGTTGCGTACCTTGACCTTCCGGCTGGACTAAGTTGTTTCACGCTCGCCCTTTTGCCCGGTGAATCTGGAAAGACCCTTCGGCCAACAGCATAGATCTCAAGGTAGATAGTTAATCATAATCATCCCGTATCAGTTCACTCATGGACATAGGCTTCTTCCAAGGCACACCACTGAGACTGATCTTCGGCTCTGCTCTTCCAACCGCTGCCAGCAACCTTGCGTATATCGTGCTTTACCTATCTGCAGGGCGTCCTACACTACGTTTGCCGAGCTGAGGTCTCCACTCAAGAACACCTTTACCCCAAGGGTTGTCGATCCTTCGGCAAATATGGCCAGCCCACTGCCACTTGAGCGTGCTGATCCTGTGAGCTATGTCGATATCCTTGGTTCTCTGTCGGATCATTTCATTCCGGATTCGATCCTTTACAAAAACTCCGAGCATAGCTCTTTCGATAGCTCGCTGAGCGGCTTTCATTTTGGTGGACTAGTGTCATCGCAAGTGTCCACGTCTGTTCCGTAAGTCATGACAGGTAGGATGCACTGACTAAAGTCTTCAAACTTTGCGGTGTTCACAAATCATTCGCACACATACACAAAACCCTAAGTGAGTATGTATTCAATGTAAATAGGGTAATTCCCTATTGTATAGGCCATATTAACTGAAACATTGGAAGCCATCCTGGCAAGAACAGTTGGCAAGCTGCCAGGTGTAGTCAGCTATCGACCCTGACTTCACGCCACCAGCTTTATGTCCTGACCTAATTACATAGTATAAACCATCACGGCTGATACTGCATAAGATAGACGGAAATCTTTGGAACACAAATAATATAAGTTTGTTTCTAGATAATTTCGTTTTTAGTGTAATTCACATTCACAAACACCCAGACCGAAAGAAATATTTGTGGTTGACACAAATTTGTCCTGTCCGGGAATCTAACGCTTAAACTCTTAACTACTGCCCAAGTCGTTCGTTAGTATTGTAGTAGTTAATCCTAATAGTTCTTATACTTATAAGTGGCTTAATTAAATCTTAAGAACCACAAACCGAGTTCGTTGCCTAGACATTCAAAGCTACTAGACTGGTTTAAATTTTGAATCACTCAGGGCTGCCCACCATTCTATTTTATTTATTGAACAAAAAAATTAAGGTACCCATTTTGTATTCCTTTAAAATAGGCTGTGACCTACGCTTTCTTTAAAATGCCTACCGAGCTAGATCTAACCTAGCGAGTTAGAGCACTAACTAGGAGATAGGCCCAAGACCCGTTTCCAAAACAACTCAAACTCAAATAATTTACATTGTATACACCCTCCACTTACAGATAGTCAATGTACACATTTTTTTATTCTAATTTAACCACTAATCTACCACCGAATCGGAACACGGCCTTCACTGAGAAGATCCGGCGAAGAACTCAGCGGGCTTGTTTTTTTATTTAATTCTCTTTCTCTTTTTATTTTTATTACATATATTACATTTAAATAGTTTACGGTCTAGCACCAGTGTGATGCCTTACGAACGAGATATGAAACTAATGATATTATTTATAAAAAGTGTCTAAAGAATTCCAGATGGACCGGCCCCACAAGCAGCAACCGTTCACAAGTATGACTGCTGGAACAGCCATCACTCCCCTCGACCATATTGGAGGGAAGGGAGCGACCCGTGCTAGACAGCCACCGCAACCAGACATTATATTGAGCAAGACCAAACCCCCAAACCAAAACCCCAGAGACGGTGGTCAGATTGTGTCTTCAAAGCAGCAATACCCCAAGCAAAACCAAATCATATATATGATTGATGGTATCTATCTAATGAGCGAAGGAACCTACGCTCTAACTGTTAGGTCAAACCATCGTCAAAGTATTGTGACCTACGGAAACTAAAAAGCAAAAACGTGTTTTTATGCTCATCTGTCTATCTATATCATCACGCCAGACCCATGGCGGGGTAGGCAGAAAGTACAGAGTTCTAGCAGGTTATTCCCTTATATACCTCTCTGGCTTCCTCCACTCTCATAGTTTGTCTCACGCTCGAGACTCTTGACTTGTCCTTCAGATCATGCTAATAATCATGCAATGGCTTGTAACGGTAATTATGAGCTTCAGCCGCTCCACCTACTGTATTAAATGTCGCAGGAACGATTCCTCCACGGGACAAATCTTGGTGTGACCCACAAATATTTGCTTAGGTCTGGGTTGTGTATGTCAATTTCATTTTCGTAAACGCACATTCGGTACAGGAATTTGTCTTAGGGTGGGGTTACGTTTTTTAAAAAGAAAGGAAGTCTTTTGCACCCCTATTTCGTGTATGTTCTCCCATTCCCTACGCCAAGGTAAACAATGGTTTTCGTTTAACATATGTTGCCTATCTAAGAGTTATTCCTGAGTCGTGGGTTAAAATATACACACCCAGCTTTAACCCGCGATCTTGTTAGGTACTTGTCCACTTCACATTTTCCGCCCCAATTTTTCTGCCCCAGTCATAAAATTAAATTATATTTTCCGTTTGGCCAACCCTAATTTCTATGACATTATACGTCTAAAATGTTGTTTGGACTGAGTCCATTGCATGATTGAATTTTGAACTATCACTTTTTCGTATACAGTTAGTTTTACGTTGTAACGAGGTCCTGGGTTAAAATCCTAGGTCGGACAAATGTAGTTTTTCTAACGAAAAATTCCCAGTACGAGTCTGGAGTCTGGAATTGTGCCCGGTATATGGCAATAGGCTCGCCCCCTATTACATGGGACCTAACGTGGGTGGTACTCAGTACACCTCTGCCACCCCCTCTGGGGAATATAGGTGACGGTGTTTTTTTTTTTTTTTTTTACTTTAAACAAATGGTTTTTATTTTTTATGGAATTAAAAAAGAAATAGACCGTATTTATCTGAAGGGCAAGTCAGGAGGCTTGGTTACCGGCGACCGTGTATGATACGAACTATGAGAATGGAGAAAGCCGGAGAGGTACTCGCTGCCTACTCCGCAAGGGATCTGGCGTGATGATATAGTTAGCGATTGTTTTCTCTTCAAATTACTATTCGTAAGTAGTAAGCAGACAGGTGTGTAGGCATATCGCGTGATCAAGTGATGTCACTAGGTCGTTGACCTCGGTCGTTAGGTCGCCAATGAGACCTTGATAAGACCTTGAGATTACGGCCGTTTAGGTCAAACTTTGATTCTTGATATGGTCACTCAAACTTGAACTCAAACCATCTCTATCTATATCATCGCGCCAGCTCCCTTGCGGGGTACGTAGAGATGTTTTTTTTTTGAAATTATTTATTAACTAGCAGTGCCTGCGACTTCGTCCGCGTGGAATAGTGTCTTTGGGTAGCATTTTTAATTATTTAGGCTAATTATTTTACAAATAAGACACGTATAAATTCTTTAAATCACAAATCTTACATATTTCCAGACAAACTTTCATCCCCTATTCCCTATTGTTATTTTACACCCTTTAGGGTAAAATTTTTACAAAATTTGAATGTCATATTTATTTATATCGAATCAACAGCCTAAAAAATAAGTTTGACGATAATTCCGAAAATGACGATACTTCCATACAACTTTTCATCCCCCCCCTTCAACTCGTTCCAACCCTTATTTCGCATTAAAAAGTAGCTAATGTCCTTTCTCAGGCGCTAGACTATCTGTGTACCAAATTTCGTTTCAATCGGTTCAACAGACAGACAGACAGAGTTACTTTCGCATTTATAATATTAGTAAGGATTTGCAATGTTTGTTTAGGTCCAAACTTGTAAGAATAAAAAACACTTCCTGTTATCCGACGGAGTTGAAATTCAACATCTAACATTTAGTTTCGATGACAATGCATTTTATGGTAAGCATAAGCTGATTCTGCATCCAGGATCGGCTCCAGACGAAGGAACTCCTCAACGGCCAACAGCATAGATGCGATTGTTTTCACCAAGGACCGCAAGCAAATGAATTAATTGCGTTCTCCATTTTAATGTATATCTATCTATCTATATCATTATGCCAGATCCCTTGCGGGGTAGGCAGAAGGAATTTTAATTATCTATCTATCTATATCATCCTGCCAGATCCCTTGCGGGGTAGGCAGACAGTACAGAGTTCCAACAGGTTCTTTCCCTACATACCTCTTGGCTTCCTCCACTCTCATAGGTCGTCTCATACACGCTCGCGGGTTACGGAGACTCTTGACTTGTCCTTCAGATAAGACGCGGTCTATTTGGTCGTGGTAAAATAGTCTAGGACTTCCCCGGTACCTACATCCTTCCACATTCGCATTAATTTTAATTATACATGATTACGTGATAAATTATGATAAATTAGGTATTATGTAGGTCCATAAGTACTATAGTACAATTGTACTGACTGTTTTGCCTGTTGATTACCTCGTTTATCAGGAATCGTTTTGTAATCCGTCGTAAAATTAGATCCTTTGTAAATTCCAAGTTTTCAGCGTTCAGCTCGGTCAGATGGGTGACCTTTTAAGGCATTTTCATATTCGAGCGTCTTCTTGCTTCGGAAGGTACGCTAAGCCGTTAGTTCCAGTTGGAAACCTTATTTACAGCTTGATAAGTTCCAACAGCGGGTGGCTACAAACCTGCCTCAACCAACCGCACTGGGTGATGGAGTGTGACCGAAGCTCTCTCAACTTGATTTGTGAGAGAAGGCCTTTGCCAGCAATATGATAGTATAGGCTGTTTTATGAATTGTCAAGTTAAAGTCGATTGGTGGAGATCGGCTGGCTGCTATCTCCTTCACTCCCAAGAGACAGGTAATATAAAAAGAATGCGATAGTCACTAAGCTATTTTTATTTCAGTATCGTGTTTCCTGCAACTTACTGATAAAGGCGTAAGCATTCCAAGAAGTTATTCTATATCTTTATGTATATTCACCGATTAAAACAAACTGATACACTGATTTTTAAGTTACAGGTTTGACACCTGTTTTCATATTTAGGGGACCTATAACTTTTAACCTGCGAAAGTGGAAGGATGTAGGCATCAGGGAAGACCTAGACCATTGGTCGTCACACTTTACTGGCCAAGGGCCACACATGACAATGTGAGTGCCAGGGCCGGGCCAGAGTATGTGAAGGCGCCATAAGAGCCTTTGCACACATATGTATTCAGCTCACTTCGTTATTTACTTCGCACTAGCTGTGCCCGCGATGCATGCGACGTCGTTCGCGTGGGAGTTGATATCGAAAAAAGTACATATTGATCATTAGAATATTTATTAGAAAAAGATAATTTAATTTATAAACATAGGTAGGTAAGAAATGATTAAAAAAGTTCAACATCGTAATCAAAAATACGATTGTTTTGTAATTACGAATTATGGTGTTGAACTTTTTTAATTATTTCTTGTATATTGGCATCTTTTGGACTACATGCAATCCTCATGGTGTCTTCTAAATGAGTGGACAGACGATTACGGTATTTATTTTTTAAGAAGCTCATTTTCGAAAATGAAGCTTCACAGAGATATGTTGAAGAAAATATGGTTAAAACAAATTGTGCGCAGTCTTGTAAAAATTATACTTGCTAGGAGCATTTTTCCAAAATTCATTGTACTCCTGCTTTTCACGGTGCTCAATGAAACTAGCTTTTAGCTGCGTGTCGTGCTTTAGTTCAATGATTTCATTCATTAACTGTGTTTTAGAAAATCCAAACCGCAAAATAATCTAATATCTTCGTTTTCAACATGCCAAGGGTTTTCCACGAGTATAAAGCACTTCTTAATTTTTCGCACATCGTCAAATCTATGTTGTATTTCTCTAGTATGTAATAGGATATCAAATCTTGATGGATAGTACTGTCGGGAATAGATTCTTCGGATTTCAGAGCAGAAACAGTTGGAAAATATGAAAAATCTCCTGTTTCGAGTTAGTTTATATATAATTGCAGTTTGTCTTCAAATGCAAACACTTTATTTGTCATTTGCCCAATTAATTTGTTAGGTCCTTGCATCTCTTAATGAAGACTATTGAATTTCATAGTGATATCGGTCAAAAAAGCCGCAATTGTCCACCAGTCATTTTGCTGTAGTTGGGGGAATACTTTGCCACTTTGTTGCAAAAAAGTATTATTTCGTGTTTTAAATGAAAGAACCGTTCTAATACTCTTCCTCTGCTTAACCATCTGACGGCTGTATGTAAAATAACATCGGCATAATTAGCTTGTAATTCTTCAAGAAGGTCTTTGAATTTTCGATGATTAAGTTCGCGCGCGCGTATAAAATTTATAATGTTTACAATCGTATTCATCACGTCTTTTAATATGTTATTCGAAATTTTACATGCTAAAGTTTCTTGATGCAGCAAGCAATGAATGGGCATCAAATTAGGTAAATTCCATTCCTTCTTCATTAAAGCAATCAAACCATTATTTGCACGCACCATTGACGGACAACCATCAGTACACACTGATATCAACTTATTTACAGGTATTCTGTGTTTATCTACAAACTCTTTTAGAACTTCCATAAAATCATTACCTCTCGTATGACCCTTCATGGTAATCACTGCTAAGAAGTCTTCTTCTATGATTCCGTTCATTGTGCAGTACCGAACAAATAATGAGCACTGAGACATAGAAGTTATGTCCGTACTGGAATCGCAAGCAAGACTGAAGTATTTGCAGTTTTTCAGTTTGTCAATTACTGCCTCAAACAAATTTTTAGAAATATCTTCAATACGGCGGCGACAGGAGGATTCAGAAAGTGTAAGCTTTTTTATTTGTGCCATTACTTGTTTACTATTTGAAAAATTTTGAAATAACGTTTGAGAATTCAGTCAGTTCAATCTTTCATCAATTCAGCATCAGGAAAGGGTTTCATGCGTTTTGCAACAATGTTACACACTTGGTATGATGCTTTTGCAACAGCCTCATTTTGCCCGACCGCTCTCGTCATTATGTTTTGTTGAGGCTTCGGTAAATGAACTATGCTTACTTGTGTAGAGGCGAAATAAATTATATCGCTTAATTCCGACGACAGTTTCCCGGCATATTAAACAAATAGCAGTACCATCCTAATGTCCACTTATAAAACAAAATTCTTCCTCCCAATTTTCTTGAAAATTCTATTTTCGTCAGTTATCTTTCTTTTAGTAGCGCGGGCGACGAGCGGCGAGCTGTGAGCGCGGGTCATCGCTACCCGCTCGCCGCCCGCGGGAGACTATCGTATCGTGAGTTCCTCACTCGTCACTACTCGTCAGTCACCGTCGCAGGATTCGAACACAAAGTCCGTTATTGATTTTGTTTATGATTAAGACATGTAATGTAGTTGACTGTTGAAACAATTTACTTTGCCGCGGGCCGCACAAATAACGCCCACGGGCCGCATGCGGCCCGCGTGCCGCAATTTGACGACCACGGACCTAGACTATCTTACCATAACCGAATAGACCGTGTCTTATGTGAAGGGCAAGTCAAGAGTCTCCATAACCGGCAACCGTTTATGAGACGCACTATGAGAGTGGAGGAAGCCAGAGAGGTGTGTAAGGAAAGAACCTCTTGGAACGCTGTACTATCTACCTATCGCAAGGGACTAGCGTGATGATATAGACAGATAGATAACTTTACCGTGCTATTTTTTTTGGTAGTCTGCATCGTTGGTCTACCAATAATGCGCGTAGCGATCACCAGATCCTGGGTCCATATCCGAGGTCGGGCAAACTAATTTTTCGTTAAAAAAATCCAGTTTCAGTCCGGGGTCTGGCATTGTGCCTGGTATGAGGACAGTAAGCTCCCTATTACATGGGAGCTAACATCGTCGGCGAGAAGTGGGTGTACACAGTACACCTTTTCCACTTCCGCTTGGGGAATATAGGCGTGAGTTTTATTTTTATTTTATCATTTTTTTGTGCTATTCTTGAGCAAAAGCCTTCCCTGTGTACTTCCACAGTTGTCGATCTATAGCTGTTTCAGGCCACGAGGTACCTACAAAAATGTCCAGATCGTCGCGCCATCATTCCCTAGGTGTCGTCGTTTAAATGTTTTCTATTGAATGTAAATAACCGACTTTGTTTGTACTCAGCGAGAGTGTATGAGACGAACTATAAGAGTTGAGGAAGCCAGAGAATCAGTAAGAAAATAACCTGTTGGACTCTAACCCAAATCGTTTAGGGCTAAAAAAAATTAAGAACTAATAACTGCTAGCTATAAAAATCTTAAAAAAAAGGTAAACCGACTTCTAAACGCAAAAAATAAATATTTGGAGTCGGTACCGGTTAGTGCAGTTACTTGGCACCGACTTCAAATATTTATTTTTTGCATTTTGAAGTCGGTTTACCTGTTTTTTAAAAAGATTTTTATTTTACAATTTTAGGTGACGAGTGAATTATTTACTAATATTTATAGTATACCTCTATTATATTATTTTGCTCCGTTGTACAGTAAGGTACCCACAGGATTGATATAATATACATAAAGACGTTATTAAAAACACAGACGAATTGTCAACCTCTCTTTTTTTGAAGTCTATTAATATTCTGATTAGTTCTATGGCAGGGTACCTATAGGATTGACGTAATACTCATAATGTTGTCTACTGTGTACTGTTTGTCGTTAAGGAGTTCCCTGGTGTATCTTCAACGTCCAAGGTCCAATACCGCTGAAATTAAAATTGGACCACCTTGTAGCTATACTAAATCCAATACAAAAAGAATCATCAAAATCGATTCATAATTGGCGGAATGATCGCGTACATACATACAAAAGTTCCTAGTTTTCATGAATCATGCACTAACATTTCACCCCTTACTATCTCAATTAGTCAAATAAAATCAGCTCTTAACTCCATTAACATTTCTAAAGGCCCGGGCCCTGACGGGATACCACCTGTGTTTATTAAAAACTGTAGTAAAGTCTTGACCAAACCTTTAAGCATAATTTTCAATAAAAGTCTTGGTAGTGGATATTTTCCTCAAGCGTGGAAAAGGACCCACATCGTACCTGTATTTAAAGCTGGAAGTAAATCGGAGGTAAAAAATTACAGACCTATTAGTATTCTTTGTTGTTTTGCAAAAATTTTCGATAGCTTGGTCTATAAGCACATATATTTTCACCTAAAACACCTAATAAGTCCCAGACAACATGGTTTTGTAACAGGTCGCTCCACTTCCTCTAACTTGCTAACTTATGTCCACAGTCTGAGTTCTGCACTTAACAACCGAATACAAGTAGACTCGCTTTACACAGACTTTGCCAAAGCATTTGACAAAGTTGATCATAGCATTCTTTGTCGAAAAGCAAGCCACCTTGGGATCCACGGCTCACTCTTGCGCTGGCTATCCTCATACCTGGCTAACCGTACACAGATTGTACAAGTATACGGCTATGAATCCTATCCCTTCATTGAAAAGTCTGGTGTTCCTCAGGGTTCGAACCTGGGGCCTCTTCTGTTTGTACTCTTCATTAATGACTTAGTTGACTCCATTACATGTAACTGCCTCGCCTACGCTGATGACTTAAAAATGTACTGCGAAATAAAAACCACTGATGATTGTATCGTACTACAAAACGACATCAATCGTCTGTACCAGTGCAGTGTAGATAACAACATGTCCCTAAATATATCCAAATGTCACCTCATTACCTTTACCAAAAACAAATCCCCTGTTCTCCATCCGTATAATATTAACAACGCAGTACTACTGCGCCAAAACGAGGTTAGAGATCTTGGGGTCTGGTTTGAATCTAAACTCACATTTACACACCATTACAACAGCATAGTAACTAAAGCTAATAAAGCTATGGGATTCATTTTCCGAATGATAAAACCATTTAAAAAACCAGATAGTTTGTTATTACTCTATGGTGCATTGGTCAGGAGTATACTGGAATACGCTCCGGTTGTCTGGTCCCCCTTCTATCGCACTCACATCGACAGAATCGAGGCAGTCCAAAAGCGCTTTCTTCGGTACATGAGCTCTAAATTTGGTTTGAGACGCAAGCTGCTTACATATCAAGCACGACTCAAACATTTCAAGATGGACACTCTCGAGTCTAGGCGCAAGATGCAGGAGTACTCCACACTTTACAAGATTATTAACTCGAAGTGGGACGCAGGCTGAGCCATTTTTCCCTAAAGATTGGTGGTAGTAACCGCACACAAAATTTATTCTCGGTGTCCCACTCTAACAATAAAACCTCATACAATGACCCTGTTGCTCGAATGTGTAGAGGGTATAATAATCACAGCAAAGAGTTAGACATATTTTATCAAAGACACCGAGAATATCTATATCAGTGTAAAAGAATTCTTCCATCAGATAAATTTTAATTTTAATTCTAAATTTTAATTTTAATCCTAAATTTTAAATTTTAATCCTTAATTTTTTTTAAATTATAATTTCATTTTAGTCTTTATTTTTTAAATTGTATTTTGGAAATACTTAATGTACGGTGTTGTCTTTATTTTATTATAATTACTTAATTTAATCCAATCCCTGTTGACATAATTAATTTTTGAATCTTTCCCTTGACAAACTAATGTTTTTATTTAAGCTTAGTCTAAGTTTACTTTTATTAGGTTATTAATTGATATTTCCATAGTTCTGAAATTTCTCATAACTTTATAGCCCTATCTTAACTAATATTTGTCAATCTACGAAAGCTGTGCCTGACTATAATCGGATTTCAAATTGAACTGTATTCTATTTCTTACTATATCTCTTCTCAATGTCTAATTTGTAATCTGTAGTCGTGCCTATAAGTAAATAAATAAATAAATAAAAAAAAACATACTGACGAACTGTGAATCTCCTTTTTTGAAGTCTGTTAAAAAGGTAAACACAATCACGCCAATACTCTGTATTTTTATTCCCCAAGCGGGGGCGGCAGAGGTGTTCTATGTACACTCGCATTTCGCCAACGATGTTTATTTTTTTATTGTACTTCAAGCATCGACTCCAAGAGCTAAATTTATAGCACTCGTGATCCGCATTTAAATACAACTTTCCGGCGGTGTAACTCGCAACCAGTGACTCACATTCGAAGAACGAAATGTATAATTGTCGGGGATTTACTTCTTGCTGTGATAATCGTGTACCTACTGCTTAGGGTGCATTCATTGCCAAATGTGTTGTAATAAGAACGTAAATAATGATAAATTAATAGCAAAAAAAGAATGTTTAAAAACAAGTTTTACGCGATCAGGTGATGGTGCAATGTAAAACGGCCATCCAAACTTTTGTGTGTATATATAATTTCGTGTCTATACTGTAGACCGTTGAGGAGTTCCTTCGTCTGGAGCCAATTCTGGGTGTAGCATCAGACCATAAAAATGCATTGTTTTTCGGAACTGAACCAACATGTCGAATTTCAACTCCGAAGGATGAGAGGATGTGGTTCTAATTCAGCTTGTAAGGTATGACCTAAACAAACAAACAAACATTTCAAAATCTATATCTTCACGCCAGATCCCTTGCAGGGTAGGCAGAGAGTACAGAGTTCTAACAGCTTCTTTCCTTACATACCTCTCTGGCTTCCTCCACTCTCATAGTTCGTCTCATACACGCTCGCCAGTTACGGAGACTCTTGACTTGTCCTTCAGATAAGACTCGGTCTATTTGGTCGTGGTAAAATAGTCTAGGTCTTCCCCGGTACCTACATCCTTCCACTTTTGCATTGTATATCTGTTTTGTCATTCATACTCGAACCGACAGAGCATACCCTTTCTCATCTTTACACCGATACTATCTTTCATACCTACTCGCTTTCTAACTCCGCTGTTGCGAATACGGTCGGTCAGCTTCATTCCGCACATCTTCCGCAGGGCTCGCATTTCTGCCGCTTTTATCCTACTTTCATTCTCCTTCTTACATACACAGCTCTCGCTACCATATAACAGCGTTTGGACAAGAATTCCGTTATGTATGGCCAGCTGCGCCTTTTGGCTTAAATGCCGGCTCCCAAGTAGCTTTCCCATCGCACCATTTACTCTGTTCCCTGCACTTACTCTTCTCTCAGATTTCACAATAATAATATATTTATTTCACCAGAAAAAAGCACATACATTTTTGTTAGATCTAGGCCTAATCTTAAAGCAAAATGATCCTAAGGGTTCCTCTGCAGCCGAACTAGGTGGCACCCTGTATTTCGGAATGCAGCGCCATTTCCAAAAAAAACAATAAAAGAACTATGATATAAGATATAGCCATGTAAGGAAGAGAGCTAATTTTGTTTCAGGTACATCTATCTATCTGTATCATCACGCCAGTTCCCTTACGAGGTACATGATTTAATTATTTATTACGAGGCATTCATCCTGCTTTCATTCTACTTCTTACATCCCCAATCCCCAACTCTCAAAGCCATAACAACGTTGAAATCAAGCACTCCGTTATGAATGGTCAGCTGCGCCTATTGGCTGAAGTGCCGGCTCCCAAGTGGCTTGCTTATCGCAACATTCACTTTCAGCGGTGTATTTCCCAACCAATCCATAACTACAGATAACTAAGAAATGTTTCTCCTTATCAGTTAAGAAAAAAAAACACTTAAATAATGAACAAATAAATCTGTGACGTAGCAACGACCTTACTATTGAACCTTGGACGCGCTAAAAAGTCATAAAAAAAGATGTTAGAAACTAGTGAAAAAACAAGGCCAAGTTCAAGTTTCAATGTACGCGGTAACTTTTTTTTTATCTTTACTGTTCCGTCATGCCTATATTTCTTAAGAGAGGTGCAGAGGTGTATTTGTTACACCTTCATATCGCCGATTATGTTAGGTCTTACGGGCAGCCTATTGATATTATACTGGGCACAATTGACTCTGAACGGCTATCGAGAATTTTTCGACACTTAAATTACACTAAGACCGACGTATGATTCGAACTCAGGACCTCGTGTTCATCACTTGTAGTATACGTCACTAGACCAACGAGGCAGTCTTGACTACTGACAGCTGGTTTCAATATTTAACTCATTAATAAATTTGCTTACTACCATACTCCACCACGCGGACCCAGTGCGGTGCGGTGGAGGCAGGCGGTATGTTGTGTTGGAACTTGTATGGAACCTGTATGGCTTCCAAAAGCGGGACTAAAGACTTAACGTGCCGAAGCACGAAGAAGCTCGAATATGAAAATGCCACAAACAGTCAACTATGCCGATACTCCTTGTTCTGGAAGTGTTTTATAATTTGAGTTTATAACATTTCACGGCAATATGAATAGAGTATAGAATACTATGCTCTCCATGTTACACTTGCAAACAGCAAGTGTAGTTTCTGATCTGAAATTGCTTCAGCCTTTAGTTATGTTTCAGAATGGGTTGGTTAACAGCCAGTAATAATATTTATCATTTCAACCGATAACATTGTACACCGGTCGATTGCATTACATATCGGTATTACATCGGTCTAACACCGGAGGTAACAACCTGATTACAGTCAGAAAGAGAAACTGTTATATGTTAAAAGAGAAGCATTTCCAACGTCGCACTTCAACATATAGCCGCGTCCTTCTCGGATTGTCAGTCAAAGTGATCGCTTAACTTCCGGCTAATGATGAGATAATTTTAGATAAAAAAACTGTTTAAAAACAAGCTTATATTGCTAAAACTCAACTTAGGTATCTTTCAGAGTTCCTATGGCTTACGTTTGACTCCATCATCAGACCCTGAACACCAGCTGGTTGTATAGTACTTGTAGTATAAAACAAATTCAACAAGCCAAAACACGAGAACTTCAGAGTTCATTATCAGACCAGTTCAACGTTATTGCATTGTCGCCAAAATTACATACGTATGCCAAATTTCAGCTCAATTGGATACACGAAAGTGCGTGAAAAATGAACTGTAAAGACAGACAGACATACGAACATAGCAATTTAAATAAAAGCTTATAAAAAGTCATGCTCTTGTGAATATATAGAAAGAATGACGTAACTGCTTAAATGATGCGAAAATAGAATAATGTAGGTGTTGGGGAAGACCATCTTTCATTACCAACCAAAAGACGTCCTCGACTTCCTTCTTCAAAGACAGCCATTACATCTGATTTTGTGCTATCTTGCTGTAAACAAAAATGAACCGTGTCATCTGAAGGCCAAGCCAAGAGCCGGCGTTACCGGCGCGCGTGTATGAGACGAATTTTGAGAGAGGAGAAAGAGAGAGGTTTAGGACAGAACTTCTGCGCTCTCTATCTATCTTATCTCTTGCAAGGGGTTAGGCATGATGGTAGAGATAAACGACGTAGACGTAGGGTAGACCTCTTACTGGACCTAGTAGTCGGGTGGTTGATCCCCGCAATGGACAAATCACACATACCTACAAATGTTTGTTTCGGTCTGGGTGTTAGTGTATGTAAACTCTATCTATCTATCTATCTATAACCTCACGCCAGATCTCTTGCGGGGTAGGCAGAGAGTACAGAGTTCCAACAGGTTCTTTATGTAAACTCAATGTATTGAAACGCTCCCACGACACAAGAATAATTTCTATACTATTTTTCACATAGGATGGGTAGTGACAGTTCCAATTGCCAAACGAAATTATACTTTATTCAATGGCAATAACAGGCATGACCCGTTTCTATACTTATGGTTATATGCCTTTACACCATTGAATTAAATATTAATTTCATTTGTTCAATTAGTAAAAATACTTTAGTGCGGGGAAACGTTTTTATATATTTTATTTTATTAGTTATAGTGATAAGATCAATGGCGGTCTCTTTGATAGTTTATCTGTTTAATATCGGCTTTTTTATTAGTCGACTGATAAGTTAAACTATATCTAATGTTCTCGTAATAAATTACTTAATCGAGATGATAGTGACATTTTTTACGACATTATAAATGTCGATACAATGACAATATTTAGTTTGGGTGTGTACTTCTGTAGTCATTTTTGGGGTTGTTTTTGTATGACGTTATGTATCTACCAGTTATTATATCTATGGAATCATCGATATATTATTCGTACTGTAGTACAAATAATAAACGGATCACAAACATAATACCAGCAGCCAAAATCGACCGCGTTTGGATATACATATATACGTACACGAGTACGTATAATTTCTAAATTGGAGAAATTAGTTTTAAATTATGATTAACCTCAGATATTTTTATTATAGTGATGTGATCCGGAAGCAGTCATCTGCGCAGGAACATTTTTTAGTGCATATGCGAGCGCGCATCCGCACATGCCCTCTCTCGTCTTCTTTCCCCGTAACCCAATGGAACGGAATCCGTTACGACTGGCAGGGAGTTCAGATGCAGTATCTAGCCGGCAGTCATTTCTGACCTCAACTGCCGCCCTAGGCCATCAACATTGCCTTGCTAACTCGCCGAATTCGCCAGTATCCGGTGCTTATCAACGTGGCCTGCCTTCTTCGCCGAGTAAGATTTTATGCACAATGCAGGAGGTATCCGCGCGAAGAACCTGTCCGTCCACAGACCTTTTCAGGCTCCCCTCACCGGGTTTGGTCCACGAGCCGACGTGGTTTGCCGGGGTGTGGCCGTTGTATGCATAACAACTGCTTGGAGCCACCGGTGAGAGTTTGTAGTGTGCCTATCAGTTGGGAACGCCACCCTTTGCGGGTCGGCTGGCGAACCCTAGAGACAGTAGTGTTTTTGTGAATGATCTACGCTGTTGGCCGCGGGGCTTGTACAGCTTCACCGGACAAGAGAGCGAGTGTGCAACCACTACGCTCGAGCTAGAAGGCAAGGGGGCAACTATCAAAGGGCGCCTCAAGAAGGAACGGCCTCGGCTTGGGCAGTCGCTATGGGGGAGGGCGTATACTAGGTGTCTAGCCGTGGTGTTCTGCAGCGGCCGGCAAGCAAAGGAATCCTTCAAGCTCGCTGGCGAGGTTGGTGTCTGATCCTGTGTGCGGTATCTGTATCCGAAAGAAGGGATGTCAGGGCATCAGGAGGGTTATTATAATAGTTTTGGCATACATTATAACGCGTCCGCCCATTGGCACGGCAAGATCGAACTGATTCGAAATAAGACCACACTTGTGCGATGTTCGGGCTGTTTGTCGGACTGTCGCCTTTACAATCTTCTATCTCTATATATCTACATCACGCCAGTTTACCTGCGGGGTAGGCGGTTTGGTTTATCATATATCACTATGGATAATGCATATAGTAAGGGCCAATTATCTTGGCCAGCATGTGAAAGAGGGCTAAGACGATGATTGTTTATGCTATGTCCACAAAATTGTTTTGATTATCTGGCTTCAGATAATAATATTCATTTCGATAACACGCCCGATCCAAAGTCGGATTATGTCTAATACACAATTAGCTACATAATACATTACCTTAGAGGTGAGGCGATCACGAGGTCCTGGGCTCGAATCCTAGGTCGGAAAAAGAGTCCACTTCAGGACAAATACCTCCCCAAAGACCGCCACAACGATCGGCTTTGTGTAACCATTCAGTTATTTATGACCACATAAATCATCGTAGAATTAAAATGTTTATACACAAGTAAAGTATCGTGATTATATATAGCTAATCATTACAATCATAGATCATGCATTAGGTATAATTGCTAACAATAAATACCCTTCAAAATATAACCTATGTCACCAATTAGTAGCCGTCGTTACTTGTTCATTGAGAAACTAAATAGAGTAATCTTAAAAATGATAGTAGATAAATCAATCACTGCCAAACCTCCAATTACTTCCCAATGATTTCTTACTATATTTTATTTCTTGATGTCAATCTGTACTTGCTACCAAGAGGGTATGACAGCGTAATGATCCATGAATCACATTATCAAAGAGTAACACTAACATCGTATTGCTCTGTATACATATAGCCAAAAAGTGTATATAAAAAAACCGTGAAGTCAAGTGGATAATCTCAATTTTAAATCGCAAATATATAAATAAGCGGGCGTGTAGCAACGGATAGTTGTATAGTCAGATGAACACTAAAACATTGTAGCTCAAAATATTATCATCATAAAATGCGAAGAGATTTTCATGTATTCATTTCGTTTTTGAACAGAAGAAAAATATAATTATAATAAATAATGCTGAGCATACCTTGTTGGTGTGTCCCGCTTCTGAAGTATGAAGCAACTAATAAAAAACCTTTAATATATCGTTATTCGTCGTCGTCCTTTAATATATACTTTGATGAGACCGGCCATTTTAAAGTTAGTTGGATTCGAGCGCTCGATCAGAGCAGACATAGATAATTAATGTTCGAGAATAAAGGTATTTTGACCTTTATTCTCGAACATTAATTCCGTGTCGGTACACGATACACTTTTTAACAAATCCTGGACACTCGAATATCTATATCTAAATCAGCGTGTATGTTAAAGCAACAAATCAAATGAAGTACTATTTATTTTCTTTAACAATTCAAAGTCAGATAAAATACACTAAAAATTTAAAATAAATTATTTGTAACCGGAAATCGTGACAAACCCATTTAAAAAAATACATAAAATGCTTATTGTAAAATATACTGCCTCGTTGGTCTAGTGTCTTAAAGTGCGAATTGCGATCACGAGGTCCTTGGTTCGAAAACTAGGTCGGACAGTGCCCTTTTATTATTTACAATTTTTCAGCTTCTGTACTGTTAGCATTTTTAAATTTAATTATTAGTAACGTTTAGTAATACTGGCAATTGTGGTAGAAATGTCTATATTGATTTCAGTTTTAGTCGAATATTTTTAGTACGAATGGTAGACATTTATCTGAAAGTAGTAGAAAAGGTTGGCAACACATATACGGTGACATGCGAGCGGTCCGCTACGGAGGCATTCTGACTTCAGGCGAGGCGGACGGCGGATGCAGAGACTGGACTGAGAGAGTTATTTGCTGTACAGTTAAAGTTAGCTATTGTTGCAAGTCTAAAGTAATAAATATTTGAACAGTGAACTAGTGGTTTCTCTCAGTACAGAGCCTGTACGAGATTAGGATGGCTCTCAAACAACTCAAAAATAACAAAGCGCCAGGCGAAGACGGAATTACCGCAGAGCTTCTGAAAGCGGGACGCCGGTACTTAAAGTCCTTCAGAGGCTGTTTAATTCCGTCGTGCTCGAAGAGAAAACGCCGGAAGCATGGAACAGGGGTGTGGTGGTACTGTTTTTCAAGAAAGGTGATAACACTTTACTGAAGAATTATATGCCCATCACACTGCTGACCCATGTTTATAAGTTGTTTTCGAGAGTCATCACGAATCGTCTCGAACGCAGGCTTGATGACTTCCAGCCTCCCGAACAAGCCGGTTTCCGGAAAGGCTTTAGTACCATAGACCACATACATACGCTGCGGCAGATTATACAGAAGACCGAGGAGTATAATCGGCCACTATGCTTAGCGTTTGTGGACTATGAGAAAGCCTTCGATTCGATCGAGACTTGGGCGGTTCTTAGATCTCTCCAGCGATGCCGCATTGACTATCGGTACATTGAAGTGTTGAAGTGCTTGTATAATAACGCCACCATGTCAGTCCGAGTACAGGGGCAGTGCACGAAGGCGATCCCTATAAAAAGAGGAGTAAGGCAGGGAGACGTAATTTCTCTGAAACTGTTTACGGCCACCTTAGAGGACACCTTCAAGCTCTTGGAATGGCAAGGACTTGGCATCAACATCAATGGCGAATACATCACTCACCTTCGATTTGCCGACGACATTGTGGTCATGGCGGAGTCGCTGGAAGATCTAGGACGAATGCTCGATGACCTCAACAGAGTATCTCAACAAGTGGGTCTTAAAATGAACATGGACATAACGAAAATAATGTCTAACGTCCATGTCGTACCCACCGCACTCACCGTTGGGAACTCTACTCTTGAAGTTGTCAACGAATACATTTACCTGGGACAGGTAGTCCGGTTAGGTAGGTCCAACTTTGAGAGAGAGGTCAATCGACGAATCCAACTTGGCTGGGCAGCGTTCGGGAAACTGCGCAACATCTTCTCATCCAAAATACCTCAGTGCCTTAAGACTAAAGTTTTTAGTCAATGTGTGTTACCAGTGATGATAAATGGATCAGAGACGTGGTCTCTTACAATAGGGCTCATAAAAAAGCTCAGAGTTGCTCAGCGAGCTATGGAGAGAGCTATGCTCGGCGTTTCTCTACGCGATCGAATCAGGAATGAGGAGATTCGTAGAAGAACCAAGGTCACCGACATAGCCGTTAAGATTAGCAAGCTGAAGTGGCAATGGGCGGGCCACATAGCGCGTAGATCGGACGGGCGTAGAAGCAGAAAGATTCTAGAGTGGAGACCACGTATTGGCAAGCGCAGCGTGGGACGACCGCCTGCCAGATGGACCGACGATCTTGTGAAAATCGCAGGAAGTCGTTGGATGCAGGTGGCATCGGACCGGTTACGCTGGAAAGCGATTGGGGAGGCCTATGTTCAGCAGTGGACAAGTATAGGCTGAGATGATGATGATGATGATGATGTACAGAGTGTAATGGTTATTGAGATGGAGGATAATGGTATAATAGCAATAGGCTCACCCTCTATTGCATTGAGGCTTCATATCGTTGGCGATATGTTAGAGTACATAGTACGCCCACATAAACAGGGGACTTATGCGGGGATTTTTTTTAATCAACGTTAACTCGATTGTTGGCATCGTCAGGCGCTAAGTATCGGATATGATTCAACCTTATCAATATGACGCTTGTCCCACCAATATTACATAGATAATAAATAGATACCCGTGGTATAATCCTTACTACAAGGGCAATTTTTATCTCTTACTATGCATATCTCGCAACAACGGCCAGACTTAGGCAATGCAGAGAAAGGAAACCCCCACCGCCTTACTTTGTCTAATGTCACGGGCACCAACTACCATGGCCGGTGTGGAAAATTGGCTCCGCACTTAAGTAGGTAGATGCAGGCAAAATTTGTGCACATGGGGTTCCGACATCCAAATTTAACAGCCTGCGTGGTGGCATTGTGGTGCGACTTCACACACTCTGACACACCTGCTGGTCTGCCCCACTGCCTGTACAATAGAAGAGCTGAGTACAGCCCACATATGGTGTAATTAAGCTAACCACTTACTTAGCGGGGCAGATATGAAATCTCGGTTTCGAACCTAGTCGCGCCTTTATTAAAAATGCGACAACCCGATATTTAGCGAACGCGTCCAATCATAGAAATCCTCTAATTGTAGCCGCCACCGACTGCGAACCTAACTCCCCTCCTATCAGCCACTACTGCCCTCCGCGGCATGTTCTCACCGACCCTTACATCCCTTCTTTCGGATACAGATACCGCACACAGGATCAGACACCGACCTCGCCGGCGAGGAAGAATCCCTTCCCCGCCCGCCGGTGCAGAGTACTACGGCGAGACACCTAGTATATGCCCAACGACGACTAGCGACTGCCCAAGTGAGGCCGTTCCTCCTATAGGCGCCCTTGAACTAGTTGCCCCCTTACCCTTCTGGCTCGAGCGTAATGGTTGTACGCTCGCCCTCTTGTCCGGTGAAACTGTAAAAGCCCCGCGGCTAACAGCGTAGATCATTCACACACACACACCATTGACACGAAAACACACTTTTCTGGCAAGGACAATGCGAGGTATCACTGCGGGCCGCACATTTATGAATTGAGTAGTTGACACCACCAATCAATTGACATATAGTGCGACTAGGACCTTTTGGCACGTGGATGACATTGACAGGGGGACGTTGGTGTGAAATTAGGCTTATCATTAAAATTTTCTTACTTGCGGGGAGATATTTCAAGATGTGGGTCCGCACGGTTACTAATTCAAAAAATTGCTTGGGTAAATTTCATAGCAAACGGCAACTCTGCGACTGTCATGAAGTGACAGATGACAGCGTTAGTTCCAATTTTAGCCGCGGGCCAAAAGATCCTTGTATGCCCGTATTTTTTATAAGCTGTCATTATATCAAAACGCTATTGCCCCATAGATTTTTTTATGTTTATATCAACCTGTGAAGCCATTTCTTTGACAACTCAATCGACTAAGTATTTTAAAGCTAATTAAAAACTAATTTGCAGTTAATTGAAAATAATCCTGTTTTCAGGGATAAAATAAAGTGTTTCTTAGAGAAGTTGTGTCCTGGAATTATTGTTTGAAAGTGTCATCTACTCAATTAGATATAATTATATTAGCAACGCAGGTAGCATTATGGGAATAGGCGTGAATACATCATGCACATTGAAAAAAGAAAAATATAGTATACTAACTCAACCCGTAACTTCGTTGGCTTTATTTTTAGGCGTGTATTTCACCCCGTAAGTTTATTTTTTGAGACAAATCCTTTCCTTGGATGAAATCTATGTCCATGCCGAATTTGATCCATCCTCCATATAGTCGAGGGGAGTGATGGCTGTTCCAGTAGTCATACTCGTGAACAGGTGCTACTTGTGGGGACTGGCCCATCTGGAATCCTTTAAACACTCTCATAAATAACATCATTAGTCTCATATCTTGGTGGTAAGGCACTGGAGATCGTAAAATATTTAATTGTAACCTAAACATTGTATCCACTCAATATGATTAAAAAAGTAGAAAGAAAAAAGAGAAAGAGAATTAAATAAAAAAACAAACAAGCCCTCTGAGTTTCTTCGCCGGATCTTCTCAGTGGAGCCCGCGTTCCGATCCTGTGGTATATTAGTAGTTAAATTAGATTTAAAAAAATATGAAAATTGACTATTTGTAAGCGCCACCGCAGGGCTTATACAAAATAAATGATTTTAGATTGAGTTTGATCAAAATCTGTTTAGCGGGTTGGACGTGAAAAGGTAACAGACAGACACAGAGTTCCTTTCGAATTTATAATATTATTGTACATATTTTTAATTTCAACATACACAAACAAAGTATAGTATTTTTTACTACTAGTTTCATTTCATTCAATTTAACACCCGTATTTATCGACATTGAGCTACATAGTTATTAAAATTAAATTGAATACTCTAACAAAACATACTATACTTTGTTTGTCTATCTATAGATAGATAGATAGACAAACAAAGTTTAGTATTTTTTACTACTAGTTTCATTTCATTCAATTTAACACCCGTATTTATCGACATTGAGTTACTTAGTTATTAAAATTAAATTGAATACTCTAACAAAACTAACTTTTGATTACTAGACTTAATCTCTCACGCCTCGATTTATAGGAGATTTTGCCCAGCAGTGTGACAGTTTATGCTTATTTATATAATTATATATAACGGTGCTTAGGTTTTCTGGATGGCCGTTTCAATGCCGGTAGCGGTGAAAGGTGGATTTATCTTCGTTTTCATACTCGTCCGCATGGTGGCCGAACATAAAGGAATCTTGAAATAATATTGGGGTCCGGCGATTAAGTCACATGGAATGCAGTTTGGTTAGCTGCTCCGCGATACGTCCGAGCGCTTGCCCCGTTGCTAAAAAACTAACAACGCAGTGTCGTCGGCCATCGTACATCGACTATCTGTCATCGGTGATCCGTCATTTGACTGATGTCATCTGTCATCGCTTCACAACTAAACACTCGAGCAATCATAGACTATGTCTATGACAAGATTACAAGGTTACTAAAATGAAAATAGCTGCTCGTCATTCCATTCACTGATTTTCAAATAAAAGGATTCGACATATATACAAGCTGTAACATAATAAACGCAAGATCTGAAAGTAGTTTGTTCTAAATCGATAACTGAATTGATTCCAACAATTTTTAATGTACGTAATATTTTTTTGTTAAATTTGCAAAAAAATGCGTTTACTCCTTCAGTGCGCTATGAAAAACTAAATTTATTCTTGATTCATAGCAATAAGGAGATAACAAATGCATTCCTAACCCGTATTTCTCAAAATGCACACATACACATACAAGTTTCATTGTTAATTGGGGTATAAACGTTCTTAAAATAGGGGTAAAAACCTTTAAATTTGGAAATTTGGTTTTCGTTTTGAATTTATGAAGCAATTCTCTAATCGGGGTGTCTGAGGTCTTGCGTTTATTATGTTACACCTTGTATTGACGCATTCAGCCAGATCTATTTAGCTATTGTTTCATGCTTATCAACTGCGCGTCCGCACTTCAATCGGTCTCGTTCACTCTTACGAATAGTCGATGTGTTAGAGTGAGACAGTGAGAATTGTGTTTTCCCTTATACATTCTATTTATATATTACATTTCCTGTAAGCTTGATAATTGAAATATGAAGTCATATGGATAATGTAGTTAGTACATACTCTATAATTTGACGGACGATTTAGCGCAGTGGTTAAGAGCTTAAGCCGCTCCGCCCACTGTGTCTAATAGTCGCGGGTTCGATTCCCGCTCGGGACAAATCTTTGTGTGATCCACAATTATTTGTTCCGGTCTGGGTATTTGTGTATGTGAATTTTCATGTTTGTAAACGCACCCACGACACAGGAATAAATCCTAGTGTGGGGCTACGTTTAAAAAAAAACAAAAACAAAACAATTCTACTATATTACCTACAAATGCATACCAAGTTTATTTCTCGTACTATTATTATGGAGGAAGCCAGATATATCATCACGAAAGATCCCTTGCGGGGGTAGGCAGAGAGTACAGTCTTCCAACAGGTTCTTCCTTTACAGAGTTTCCTCGCTTCCTTCACTCTTATAGTTCGTTTCACACACGCTAGTTCATTGCGATGTTTATTTTGTATTTATTTTAATACTGTTAACTTTTTTAGACTAAATAGTTCGTGTCTTACCTGAAGGGCAAGTCAAGAGTCTTCGTAACCGGGGAGCGTGTTTGCGACGAACTATGAGAGTGGATACTCTTTGTTTACCCCGCATGGGAGCTGGAGTGTTATGCCTAACGCTTAGCTTAGGGTATTGCTGGTTTGTAGACACATACTGGCCACCTTATTTGGAGATTTGTGGTTAAAAGCTTAAGCCGCTTCCCCCACTGAGCCGAATAGTCGCGGGTTCGATTCCCGCACGGGACAAATTTTTGTGTGACCTACAATTATTTGTTTCAGTCTGGGTATTTGTGTATGTGAATTTTCATGTTTGTAAACGCACCCACGACACAGGAATAAATCCTAATATTGGGCTACATTTTTATAAACAAAAGAAAAAGATAAAAGAAAAGGTCTTTGTTTGCAGTGGACGTCTGGCGTGGGTCACTCTTTTCCCTCCAATATGGTTGAAGGGAGTGATGGCTGTTCCAGTAGTCATACTCGTGAACTCGTGCTGTTTGTGGGGACTGGTCTATCCGGAATCCTTTAGACACTTACTTGCTTAAGGTTTCGCCACATAGCCGACGCAGCGCGACGGTGACGCGGCTTTGGGAGTTGTAATGTACTGAAATGTACGGGAAACGCCACACAGCGATCCTGTCGAATCGCGCCTTTCGGTATTGCGTCGAAATGATGTGCTCTACCCCCCTCCTCCATACAAGCTGGTGTCCCTCAAAGCTCTCCCCCCCTCCTATTCAGCCTTTACACGAACGATATTCCTCGTTCGAGTAAGGTGACTCTAGCCCCATTTACGGTTGATACCGCTCTCCATGTCTCGCATAGGAATAAGGGTTTCATTACCAGAAACATTACCTTCAGGCAGCCGCCCACACCCTAGGGGATTGGTTCAGGAAGTGGCGTATTGAGGTAACCCGGACAAGAGCGCTGCGGTGTTCTTCTCCAGAGGTGCCAACCCGCGCCCCTCCCTGCGCCACCCCAGAAGTAATCTCGGTCAAGTGACCATGTTCGACCTACCTATTCCCTCGGTCAAACAGTTCAAATATCTAGGGGTCACCCTAAACAATACCATGACCTTCGGACCTCGGTCGTCTTACCCGATGATCTGCAAGCGGAGTAAAATGTCCCTTAGGAATAAGGTGACACTTTACAAAACATGTATTCGGCCCATCATGACGTACGCTTGTGAGATGTTCGGGCACGCCGCGCGCTCTCACATCCATAGACTTCAAACGGTTCAATCCCGTTTTCTCCGCAAAGCCGTCGGAGCCCCGTGGTACATACGGAATGTAGATCTACATTCCGATCTCGGTCTCGAACCTATTCGCGGCTTTATTAAAAAGGCGACAACCCCGATATTTTGCGAACGCGTCCAATCATAGAAATCCGCTAATCGTAGCCGCCGTCGACTACGAACCCAACTCTCCTCCTATCAGCCGCTACCGCCGTCCGCGGCATGTTCTCACCGACCCTCCCGATGCCCTTACATCCCTTCTTTCAGATACAGATACCGCACACAGGATCAGACACCGACCTCGCCGGCGAGGTCGAAGAATCCCTTGCCCGCCGGCCGGTGCAGAGCACCACGGCAAGACACCTAGTATACGCCGTCCCCCATAGCATCTGCCCAAGCCGAGGCCGTTCCTCCTTGAGGCGCCCTTGAGCTATTTGCTCCCTTGCCCTTCTGGCTCGAGCGTAGTGGTTGCACGCTCGCCCTCTTGTCCGGTGAAGCTATAAAGGCCCCACGCCCAACAGCGTAGATGATTTACACACACACAAACGTCACACAGCGCAGCTCCGCTCGGCGCGACGGCAAACATCACGACCGAACGTTCCGTCGGCTAATTGACCAATCCTCCAAGAAATAACATTATTAGTCTCATATCTCGATTGAAAGGCACCACACTTGAGCTAGATCGTAAATTATTGTTGTAATTTAAACAATGTTTCCATACAATATGGTTTAAAAAAATGATAATTAAATGACCGTATTCGCAACAGCGTAGTAAGAAAGCGAGTAGGTATGAAAGATAGTATCGGTGTAAAGATGAGAAAGGGTATGCTCCGTTGGTTCGCATATAGAAAGAATGCCAGAAAAAAGAATGACAAAACAGATATACAATGCGAAAGTGGAAGGATGTAGGTGCCGGGGAAGACCTAGACTATTTTACCATGACCAAATAGACCGTGTCTTAGTTGAAGGGCAAGTCAAGAGTCTCCGTAACCGGCGAGTGTGTATGAGACGAACTATGAGAGTGGAGGAAGCCAGAGAGGTATGTAAGGAAAGATCCTGTTGGAACTCTGTACTCTCTGCCTACCCCGCGAGAGAGCTGGCGTGATGATATAGATAGATAATTAAATGGAAAAGCCTAGCCCGCCGATTTTCTTGCCGGAACCTCTGGAGTCTTGGTTCCAATCCGTTGGTAGATTAGTAGTTGAATTAGATAACGGCTGAACGGATTTGGATGATATTTCGCACACAGTTTATTATCTGGACTAACACATAGAACTGTTTTTCCCGGAAAAATGTTAGGTTCCTGTCTAAAGTCAACGCGTACGTAGTCGCGGGCAGAAGTTAGTATAAAATAAATTGTTTGAATCAGAATCAGAATATTTTTTAATCATGTAAACCATTACAGTATTTATGAATCGTCAAAATAGTAACAAAGACTCTACCACCACTTCGGAATGTCATTCCTGTGGAGAAGAAGGGCAAGAAACTCCACGGTTACTCTTTTAAAAAAGTGTTTTTACAATATTTCCATCTTCATTTTGTTGCGGGGTATTTATTTATTTATTTATTTAATATGGTTTACCAACAATTGTTTACAATAATATTGACAATTTATATATGCTTTAAGGTAATGAGTTATGTGCAACAAATTACTTACAGGTAAACAAATAATGCACATACGGAACTGTGATATAAAAATCAAAATAAAAATTAATATACATAACACAATACTAAATTAATTTAAAAATACAAAACACAGCATAATACAAACATAAAATAATTAATGAAAACATAAAATAATTAATGAAAAAAGTTAGCAAAACAGTATGGGAGAACAATGTAGTATCAGGTGAGTCTAAATTAAATTAACCAAGTTAAACTATTCATGTGAATGGCTACATGGTTCTCTCATTTACAGATAAAGAAATGAGGAAGAAAAATGATAAATTTTATTTAACTACTAGAAGGACGAGGGGGAATAATAAATAATAATAGCTGAACATGATATCTATATTCTGGTGGAGCTGGAACAACACCTATCCAAGCATTTTTATCTTTTAAATAATCATCTAGAGTATAGTAAGCTCGCTTGCAGAGCGTACGTTTAATACAGGATTTGAATTTATTTTCACTAAGTTGAGTGACGTCAAGTGGAATTATATCATAAAATCAAACACAGTACCCCATGAAAGACGTGTGAATTTTAGACAGACGAAATTGCGGTTGTTCCAATTTATTTCTTTGTCGCGTGTTATAGCAATGCCTATCACCTAGCTGATTAAATAGATCTAAATTTTTCCGTGTGTACATTATGTTTTCATAAATATACTGACATGGGACCGTCATAATAGTGTCTTCTTTAAACAATTCTCTCAAAGAGTCGCGACTACCTAAGTTATAGATGAGTTTGTGTTTATATATAGGTCGTTAGATTAAAACCATTAATTGCTATACGAGTTATCATTAATTTTCCTAATGCTGTAATTGTCACATGATGTTGTCATTAATTACTAAATGCTTTCATATTTTAAGTAAATTGTCCCCGTTTTGGAACTCGTTCAAGGCCGCAATACTATTAATAAAAAATATATATGATTAGTTGTCGATTTAAAGTATTTCAGTAAAATGTATCAAATCTGGCATCATGTCGCTGATAAATTGTCGTAAGTTACTGTACTTTTACTTATTTTTTTGCCTAAAATATAAAATATGCAAATAGCCTGCTTACATATTTTTGAAGCTGGCGATTCGCACGCATAAAAATGTATTCGAGCGAATCGATTCCTAAGATTTTTTAAAGGTGACTATTCGCACAATTCGTGCGAGTAATATTCCTGCGAATTGACAACTAACCCAATAAATAATATCAGCCTATACTGTATAATGTCCCGTTGATGTGTGTGTGTGAATGATCTACGCTGTTGTCGGCGGCGCCTTTACAGCTTCACCGGACAAGAGGGCGAGCGTGCAACCATAAGGCTCGAGCCAGATGGGCAAGGGGGAAACTAGCTCAAGGGCGCCTCAACAGGAATGACGCCGGCTTGGGCAGTCGCTATGACGGAAGGCGTATACTAGGTGTCTCGCCGTGGTGCTTTGCTTCGGCCGGCGGGCAAGGGATTCTTTGACATCGCCGGCGAGGTCGGTGTCTGATCGTGTGTGCGGTATCTGTATCCGAAAGAAGGGATGTAAGGGCATCGGGAGGGTCGGTAAGAAGTCCGATACCTCTAAAAGATTTCTACACGGAAAAAAAGGTACCACATTAGGTGGTAGCCGGGACCAATAGCATAACGTGCCTTCCAAAGCACGGAGACGCTCGAATATGAAAATGCCACTAACAGTCACCCATCTCAGGCCGACCGAGCCGAACGCAGCTTAACCTCGGTGGTCGCTCAGCGCTACGACTGCCTATTAACAAATTAACATCAAACCGAATCGTAACCCTCACGACGATGTTGGGTTTTATTGCCATTATACCGGCCAGAATTCCAGACTTCAAAGTACAACTGAGGATTTTTCGATAGAAAATCCACATTTTTTGCGACCTAGGATTCGAACCCAAGACTTCTCGGTCGCCAGTCGCACTATGCGTCTTAGACTAATAAGGCAGTCAAGACTAAAAGTTCTATCTATATCATGAGGCAGATCCTTTGCGGAGTAGGCAGAGGACATTTCAACAAGTTTCGGCGAGACACCTAGTATATACCCAAGCAGAGGTCTTTTCTCCTTGAGGCGCCTTTGAGCTAGTTACCGCTTGCCCTTCTGGCTCAAGTGTAGTGTTGCACGCTCGCCCTCTTATCCGGTAGCTGTTGAGGTCCCGTGTCCAACAGTTTAGGTCACATACAATAAATTCAACGGGTTTTTTCTTTACAGACCTCTCGCTTCCTCTAATCATAGTAGAGCCCTCTTGCCGGTACACATAGTTCGTCTCATATACGCTCGCCGGTTACGGACACTCTTGACTTGCTCAGATACACAATGCGGATCAAATATACAATGTGAAAGTAGAAGGACGTACATAGGTACCGGGGAAGACATTATCAATAAGTTTAAAAAGGCAATCAAAACGTTGCTGTGTGCGAAAGGGGATTATCTTTACGATAAAACAGAGTGGGTTTGAGCAGCTCCTTAATCAGCAACATTAAACAATGCTGTATAATACAATTTTGAAAAAGAAAAAAATAGTAATCAGAGGCGGCAAACAAATAATGTTAAAAGACTGACTAGCCCGCTGTGTTTCTTGCCGGATCTTCTCAGTGGAGGTCGCGTTCGAATCCGGTAGTAGATGTAAAAATGTAATAATTTGGACGTTTGTAAGAGCTGTTGCATTGGCATACGTAGTATAAGTTACTTACTAGCAGTTTCCCGCGGCTTTGCCCACGGTCGACAACAGCGCTACCTACCAGGTCTATTTTACTTCTGGATAATGTAGCTTTCTAGTGGTAAAAGAATTATTAAAATCGGTTCCGTTTCAGAGTTTGTCGATCACAAAGAAACAAATCTTATAGATAGGCCTGTAAGGAAATAACCTGTTGAAACTCTGTACTCTCTGCCTACCCCACAAGGGATCTGGCATGATGATATAGATAAATAGAAAACCAAATGAGAATTGCATATAGTCCTCAAGACACCAACATAGAAGGAATGATTAAAAAAGTACAACACTATAACATTTTAACACACTCGTATCTATAAACGTGTTTAAGTACATATATACTTTAACTTTAATTACTTAGTACATCATTTTTACAAGCTTTTATTTAACTTGCAATGTTTGTGTGTATGTCTGTCCTTCCGTTTCAAATGTTGTGATACATTTTTAAGCACCTGTAGGTATCCGACTGATCTGAAATTTGGCAGGCGTATGTAAGTTCGGTGACTATGCAATATGGTACCATTAAGCTTGCTTGTTGATGGAGTCCGAAGTTGAGAGAGGAACATGAGAAATATACAACGTAAACCCCCTCTTGTTTAGGCTTGTTAATTTGTATTGATAAGTCTATACAACTAGATAGTGTTTAGGTCTGATGAGGAAGGTTGGCCTTTGAAACGAAACTTGGCCACTAGAACCACCCAACTACTCAATATAATAATAACCCCACCGTGATTCGGCTTTCGGCTTTTCGGCTTTGTTGGATTTGTCTTGACGAATACTTTAGACCCGGATGATATCCAGGGGCTGATGAACTAAGCACTAAGCAAGATATCTTCGTTATGTTTTTGCTATATAAGCTTGTTTTTAAAAAGGTCTTTCTAATTTAAAATTATAATATTAGTATAGATTGAGTTTATAGCAATGCGCTTTCTTAAGCGCGTTTCTATCAAGGTTTCTCCCAGTCAAACCGGTCGCGTAGCCTAGGACAAAGCTTTCTATATAAGTCTAGATTTAACGAGGCTAGGCTTTTACGGTGCAAGTTAGGCATAACTATGTAAGGTTATCTTGTGCTGGGCGCGCTGTGAATGGAAGATACAATGTTTTTTTTTGTTTTTACAAAATGGATTGAAAAAAAATACTCGATAACAGCCAAGTTCGTTTGAAAAGTTAATTTTAAACTTGTCACAAAGTAACTCCTCAGATTTTGCGTTTTTATTTCTTTTTCCATTTCCATATATTGATATTAATAAAATATTTATATATTCGTCACAGGTAGGTGAGGGTTATTGTAAACGTATTACAACTCCATTTTATGTAATCATTCTGTATATTACATTTTGGTAAATAAATTTAAAGTAAAGTTGACTAATACTTCCCTTTTTAAATTGTTATTTGTTGGTGATGTGTACAATCAAATAATGTTATTTACAATGTAAAAAACTTAAAATAAATTGATGACTATTTAAGTACAAAGACGATGGCTTTTTCTCTTGGTTGTGTAATAAGTTAGAATTTATACAATGGATCTTGTTTTCAATTTAAGTTGGAGTTCATTCGACTAAAGAAGATTAATAAAAATAAAAAAATAGTTTGCCTCGTTGGTCTAGTGGCAAAGCGCTTCGCTTTGTGTTCACGAGGTCATGGGTTCAAATCCTAGGTCGGACGCATGTAGTTTTTCTAACGGATAATTCCCAGTATGAGTCCGGAGTCTGGAATTGTGTCCGGTATATGACCATAGGCTCGCCCCCTAATACATAGGACGTAACATGGTCGGCAAAAAGTGGGAGTGTTCAGTACACCTTTGCCACCCCCGCTTGGGGAATATAGGCGTGACGGTGTTTTTTAATAAACTAGTAAACTGATCCGTGGGTCCAGTTAACTAAAGGAGCTTTTGAGCGTAGATAATTCGGCTCACTGTAGTTGCTGATTCGATTCCTGCACGCACAGGGCAATTATTTGTGTGATCCACAAAATAATTATTTCGTTCTGGGTTATGGATGTGTGTTACCAGTGATGATATATGGATCAGAGACGTGGTCTCTTACAATAGGTCTCATAAAAAAGCTCAGAGTTGCTCAGCGAGCTATGGAGAGAGCTATGCTCGGCGTTTCTCTACGCGATCGAATCAGGAATGAGGAGATTCGTAGAAGAACCAAGGTCACCGACATAGCCGTTAAGATTAGCAAGCTGAAGTGGCAATGGGCGGGCCACATAGCGCGTAGATCGGACGGGCGTTGGGGCAGAAAGATTCTAGAGTGGAGACCACGTATTGGCAAGCGCAGCGTGGGACGACCGCCTGCCAGATGGACCGACGATCTTGTGAAAATCGCAGGAAGTCGTTGGATGCAGGTGGCATCGGACCGGTTACGCTGGAAAGCGATTGGGGAGGCCTATGTTCAGCAGTGGACAAGTATAGGCTGAGATGATGATGATGATGATGGGTTATGGATGTACTTTCTTATTTAACACAGTGTCCTTATTCGTTCTGACCAGTTAAATAGGTATCGCTGCACGTTATTATAACATTTTGACGGACGATTTAGCGCACTGGTTAAGAGCTTAAGCCTCTCCGCCCACTGCGTCTAATAGTCGCGGGTTCGATTCCCGCACGGGACAAATCTTTGTGTGATCCACAATTATTTGTTTCGGTCTGGGTATTTGTATATGTAAATCATCAAATAGTCGATAAAATAGTGCGGGGCTTCGTTATTAATAAAAAAAAATTAAAACTTTGCCCCACACTATGATTTATTCCTGTGTCGTGGGTACGTTCACAAACATGAAAATTTACATACACAAATACCGAACCAGTAGGCGGAGCGGCTGAACCTCTTAACCACTGCGCCAAATCGTCAGTCAAATGATTCAACTTGAACTTCGTGAAATGATCCAATACTGGATTACTGAAGTACTGCAGTACAGGATATTATTACACAATTATTTCAAGAAGTTAGCGTAACGCGTCGCGTTGGGTTATAACGAATAAGGATCCAGATATAAGAAAGCACTCGGTTGTCCTGTGATGGGTGACCGTTTGTATCATTTCCATATTTGAGCGTCTCCGTGCTTCGAAAGGCACGTTAAGCTGTTGGTCCCGGCTACCACTTAATGTGGTAGTCGTTAAGCCAAATCAGAAGCCTTAAAGACGGCTTGATAAGTTCCAACAGCAGGTGGCCACAAACCTGCCTACACCAGTCCGCCCTGAGTCGGCGTGGTGAATTATGGCCTAATCTTTCTTACCTCGATTTGTGAGAGAAGGCCTTTGTCAAGTAGTGGGCAGTATGGGGATCCAGGAACGATTCCTAATGTGGAGGTTTTTTAATTGTGTTAGATAAAATTTTTCCTCTTTGAAAGCAATTGCTCTTAGTATAGAACTTTTTTTGGGACTAGACAAAATTTTCCTTTTCAAAAGCCCTTGGACTATCCACAGCCGTGCCCGCTAACGTAATCCTAAACAGGGCCTTTACTACATGTCTGCAAATAATAAAATTGTATGTGACACGTTGATTAAGACAATTAACAATGATATAACTAGTTTTAATTGTTACAGCATATTTAAATGATCTGCTGACAGTTCTATATTATCATCATGCTAGATCCTTTGCAGGGTAGGAGCGCAGTTGTTCTTTTTTATAAGACGGTCGGATTAAAGTAAAAATAAATCGACTTGTCGCACGAAAGTCCTATAATCCTATAATATAACATTTGGCTATGAGAGTGGTGAAAGCCTGAGAGGTATGTAAGGACCTGTTGGAACACTGTACTCTCTGCCTACCCCGAAAGGGATCTGGCGTGATGATATAGATAAATAGATAATATTTGCCATAAATAACCTTATCGACAAGACCAAGAGAGACCACGCGGGGCAAAGGCCGGCCACCTGAAAGATGGGTTAATGACATCCGACAACAAGCGGGTCTAAATTGGATGCAAGATGCACGGGACTAAGTGACTTGGAAGGTTTTGGAGGAGGCCTATGTCCGAAGACGAATCATAGAAAGTCTGTGATGATGAGCCTTATCGACGGACACGGCAGTTACAAATGCCGTTCATTTTGTTTGGCATATGTAACTTTATTTTATAGTATTTTATAGTACATAGGCCACATAAATACCATCACGCCTATATTGTCCAAGCGAAGGTGTACATACACTCATATATCACTGACAATGTTAAGTTCCAATGTGATATAAGGCAAGCCTATGCCTGGGACACTGAGTTAATCAATAAAGACACTAGCTAGGATTCGAACTCAGGACCTCGTGATTGCTAAACGTACTATTCGCCATTAGGCCAACGAGGACGGAGGACCAAGTCCGATGGAATGTTGTGCGAGGCACAAGGGGGTTTCAGGTCTGGAAGAGGATGTTCGGATCAAGTCTTCTCACTCCGCAACATCGTAGAGAAGCATCTGGCAGTGGGGCGGAAGGTTTTCTGCGGTTTTGTAGATCTGGAGAAGGCATTTGACAGAGTTGTGCGAAAGAGACTTTGGGACATTTTGCCAGAGTATGGTATAGATGGCACTCTGTTGCGAGCCGTCCAGTCCACTTATGTGGACTGCAAGGCATGCGTACGGGTGGGTGGTAACAGGTCACCCTGGTTTGACGTTAAAATCGGCGTCAAGCAGGGTTGCGTGTTGTCCGCTAGACTGTTTATAATATATCTGGACAAAAGTCTTCAAAGACTGAAAGCGATGAATGAAGGTGTACAAATGGGTGACTTAGTGGTAAACCATCTACTTTATGCAGATGATGCGGTTTTAATAGCGCCAACAGCCACTGATCTGCAAACACTAGTCACAGTTATGAAAGACGACTGCATGATCAATGGCTTACACTTGAATGTGAAGAAAACCAAGGATTGTGGTTGGTAACGATGTGCTGGAGCAAGTGAATGAGTTTGTATATCTTGGATGCGCCTTCAGTAAGGATGGGAAATACACCGCTGACATAGAGATAAGAGTGAGTGCAGGGAACAGAGTGAATGGTGCGATGGGAAAGCTACTCGGGAGCTGGCACTTAAGCCATAAGGCGCAGCTGGCCATACATAACGGAGTTCTTGTCCCAACGCTGTTATATGGTAGCGAGAGCTGGGTATGTAAGAAGGAGAATGAAAGTAGGATAAATGCGGTAGAAATGCGAGCTCTGCGGAAGATGTGCGGAGTGAAGCTGACCGACCGCATTAGCAACAGCATAGTAAGACAGCGAGTAGGTATGAAAGATAGTATCGGTGTAAAAATGAGAAAGGGCATGCTCCGTTGGTTCGGGCATTTAGAAAGAATGCCAGAGAAAAGAATGACAAAACAGATATACAATGTGAAAGTGGAAAGATGCAGGTACCGGGGAAGACCTAGACTATCTTACCACGACCAAATAAACCGTGTCTTATCTGATGGAAAAGTCAAGAGTCTCCGTAACCGGCGAGCGTGTATGAGACGAACTATGAGAGTCGAGGAAGCCAGAGAGGTATGTAAGGAAAGAACCTGTTGGAACTCTGTACTCTCTGCCTACCCCGCAAGGGATCTGGCGTGAGGTTATAGATAGATAGAGATAGATAGATAGACCAACGAGGCAGTCTTAAACTATAGTTTATATTAAAAATGAGCTTTAATTGCGAGCGTGTATGAGACGAACTATGAGAGTGGGGAAAGCCATAGAGGTCTATAAGGAAATAACCCTTTGGAACTCTGTACTATCCGCCTAAACCGCAAGGGATCTGGCGTAATGATACAGTTAAATAATGCGATATAGAATGCCATTATTACACACCAACACGCCTATATTCTCCAAGCGGGGGTGGCTGAGGTGTACTGAGTACATCCAATGTACCATTATTCAGTAACCAAACTACCTCCATAATTTTCCGTATCACAAATCGTTACATTACGAAATGGCTGCTATAAATACTCGATTTCCAACGAAACCGCGCGTGGGTTTGGTAAATAAACATATAGTATTGGCCGGGGTCCAAGGTTGCCGGCTGGATATTGCGAGGGGAGAAATTATTATATGTACAGGATAACAAGACACGAATAAAATGACAGCCAAATGAATTAATACTAAAACATTAAAAGCTAGGTAATTATGCAATTTAAAATGGATGATCAAAATTGATCGCATGTTCCATTCCAAACTCCGTCTTGCACCTATTCGCGCCTTTATTAATAAGGCAACAACCCGATATTTCGCGAACGCGTCCAATCATAGGAATCCGCTAATCGTAGCCGCCGCCAACTACGAACCTAACAATAGGAGGGGTCCTATCAGCCGCTACCGCCGTCCACGGTATGTTCTCACCGACCCCCCCGATGCCATTACATCACTTCTTTCGGATACAGATACCGCACACAGGATCAGACACCGACCTCGCCGGCGAGGTCAAAGAATCCCTTGTCCGCCAGCGGGTGCAGAGCACCACGGCGAGACACCTAGTATATGCTCTCCCCATAGCGACTGCCCAAGCTCAGGCCGTTCCTCCCTGAGGCGCACTTGAGCTAGTTTCCCCCTTGCGCTTCTGGCTCGAGCGTAGTTGTTGTACGCTCGCCCTCTTGTCGGGTGAAGCTGTAAAGGCCCCGCGGCCATCAGCGTAGATCATTCACACACAAATACGATCGCATGTTATGGACAGACAGAATGAAGCAAATCATAAAAGCTACTAAAAACGTAAGCAGCCGCCAGCTGTTAAAACTTATCGAGCCGCTTGTAGGGCTTCCAAATTTGCTTAAGGGCTTAGCGCGATTGACCATTTATCGACCGGAAGAGTGACAGTGATGTAATTACTTCATTTATTTTAAAAGAATAATAACGGACGGATATATCGAGAGCGCGCTCGGGAATAAACGACGTACGTGCAAAAACAAATTTATTCAATTATTTGCTATGTTTTTAAGTATATTTTATTGATTAGTACTTAAGGATTTTGCGTTCATTATCATCTTAAACCGAAAGACCCTGTCCACTGCGGGACAAAGGCCTCCCCCAAAGATCGCCACAACGATTGGGTTTGTGCTGTTCGCATCCAGCTTCTACCTGCGACCTTCACCAGGTCTTCGCTCCGCCTTGTAGGGGGCCTGCCCACTCCACTATTAGAGTATCCAATCCACTATGTATTTTCCATTCTATTTGTAACTAATCTTTTTATGATAATTGCCATTTTTATGAGTTCGCGCATACACACTTGGTTGTTAAAAATAACTCCTAGAAGATTGCTACTTTATAAAAATATATTTTCTAGTTGACTAAACTTTAAAACTTATTCATAGATGTCATGGGACAGAAAATATACTGTCCTGGAAGTCGCGGGAAATAATGTATGAAATAATAGTTTTTTTTTAAACTATGGTTTTGCATGTCTTGAAACAAACCTTTCAGATCAGCTATTTTTCTTTTTATTTTTGGGACTAAGCCCGCCACACATTCCGACCATCGTAACTCCTGTAAGCCAGGATCGACAATGGTGTCCTTAGATGACACCAAGTGTTGAACCTTGGAGTGTACGGGGAAGCGCTGTAATTGTCTTGGAACCCGCAACAAATTTATATAGAAAGAAAAACAGGAACAGGAAATATAAAATTCCACTTCTCTCCTTTGCAAAGCGGCAGACACAAAAATGGCAGATCAGCCATAGAGGAGACTACAACCAGGATGAGCCCAGTCGAACGGCGCCACGGATACGTAAAAATATTAGCATATAGAATATGTTCACGTATGTAATATAACTCGTAATGTGAGTTTTTAAAAAAGCTTCTTTTTTCACAGTATCTCTGCGAGATCGGACACAAAGTGTGTGTGACGCAGCCGCGTGTAACCGGCGCCGTATCTCTAGCGTGCCGCGTCGCCGAGGAGCGCGGCGAGCCGCTCGGCGAGCATGTTGGGTACGCCGCCGCTATGACCACGGCTCGTACCCCCGACACCGATATTGTGGTAAGTTAACAATCGACTTACTTCAGTGAGAGCTTAAGTCGCTTCACCCACAAAATCGAGTATTCGGGGCTGCGATCCCCGCACAGGACGAATCCCGCGTGTAATAGGCGCCACTCGGCGAGCATGTTGGGTACGCCGCCGCTATGACCACGGCTCGCACTCCACACCCTTATATTGTGGTAAGTCAACAGACGGCTTGCTCCAGATCCACTCACTTTGCGTATAGAAAGGCCTAAATATCGCTACACTCCCGTAGTTTATAGAAGTTGGTGAATCAGTATTTCTGTTGATATGAAGAATTAATGTTGAGCAATGATACTAGGCATGCCTTTTAAGTTCTGTCGTTTCCATATTTCCCGGCAATTTTTAATTTGGAACTGTTCTATATTAGAATGTGTTTAAATGTTGAATCTCAAAACAGTTGTAAGTATAAGCATGAATGCTATTGTTTAGTCACAGCATCGATTGGAATCTGTCAGGTTATGTACGAAAATGAATCTTTCTAAGGAAAATGTTGGTGCAATAATTTTCTACAACTTTAGAAGAGGCCTGAAACGGCTTCAGTGTTTTGAAGAGCTAACATCTGTATTCAGTGATGAAGTCCCATGTCTGCGGACTGTCGAACGCTGGTATTTAGAATTCCAGCGTGGACATACTAGTGTTAGTGACAAATCTCGCGAAGGACGCCCAAAATCCGCCTTCACTGAAGATAACATCATTGCTGTGAGACAACTAAAGATCGTCATGTGACGTATCGGGTGATAGAGGCTCTATTAAGCATCTCAGGGAAAACCACTCAGAAGATCTTGCATGAAGCGCTTGGTGTGAGAAAGCTAGTTTGCCGTTGGATACCGCATCTGCTTTCCGACGATCACAAGGCGGCCCGCGTCAGATAGTGTAAGAAAACTCTGCAAAGGTTCAACCGAGGAGAGTCAAATCACGTCTACGACATCATCAGTGGTGACGAATCTTGGATCTATGCCTACGATCCTGATTCCAAACAACAATCTACAATCTGGGTCTTTCAAGACGAGCCAAAGCCGACTAAAGTTGTTCGTTCTCGAAGCACTTCAAAGAAGATGGTGGCCTCGTTCGTTGGAAAAACCGGCCATGTTGCGACTATTGCACTTAAAGATCGTAGAACGGTTAACGCAGAGTGGTATCCCATTATTGTTTACCACAAGTCATCGCCGAACTTCGAAAATCTAACTCTTAGCGACGCATCATCCTGCACCACGACAATGCAAGCTCACACAGCGCTCGTCAAACGATTGAGTATTTGAAGCAGGAAAAAGTAGAAATTCTTGACTATCCTCCATACAGTCCTGACCTAAGCCCTAACGATTTCTTTACATTTCCAAAAATTAAGAAAAGTCTTCGTGGTCAAAGGTTGCAGTCCGGTGAAGAAGCAGTCGACGCTTTCAAGTCAGCCATTTTGAACACCCCTACTTTAGAGTGGAATAAATGTTATAATAACTGGTTTGAGCGAATGGAAAAGTGTATTAAGCTACGTGGTGAATACTTCGAAAAACAATAAAAAGTACTATAAGATTCTAGATTCAAGAGTCTCCGTAACCGGCGAGCGTGTATAAGACGAACTATGAGAGTGGAGGAAGCCAGAGGTCTGTAAGGAAAGAACCTGTTGGAACTCTGAAATCTCTGCCTACTCTGCAAGGGAACTGGTGTGATGATATAGATAGATACTTTTAAGTTTCTTATTTTAGGTCTTCAATTAACTAAGTTTCTTATTTTAGGTATATAACTTATCTGTTTTATAGAATAATAATCGGCTTTTTTGTTTCAGTTCATGACCGAAGGCGTCTTGCTTCGGGAGATGTTCGCGTCACCGCTCCTCATGCAGTACTCCTGTGTTGTACTTGATGAGGTCTGTATATCCCCCATAGATTTTTTCGGTTTTTTTGTATGAAAACGCTACTACGAGAAGGGTATACATAAGCTGAATTCACAATATCCCTTATGTCCTTCGTTTCGGATACAATATTGCACACTGGATCAGACTTCGCTGGAGGTCGCAGAATCCCTGGCCCGCCGGCAGGGTACCACGGAGAGATACCTAGTATATGCTCCCCCCACAGCGATAGCACAAGCCAAAGCCGTTTCTCCTTGAGGCGCCTTTTAGTTAGTTGCCCGCTTGCCGTTTCGCATGGAGCGTCGCGCGTACATTGCGAACACTAACAGCGTACATCATACATACACACACACACACACACGCACGCGCACACGCGTACACGCACTCACGCATACGCACGCACATGCACACACACGCACGCGCACGCGCTCTCACACACACACACACACACATCTCACACTATCATGTCTGCACTCCAACTGCTCAATGCCGAGCAAGTGCCGAGGTTAATGTAAAGATTGAACATCTATCTATATCATGACGCCAGTTCCCTTGCGCGGTAGGCGTAGAGTTCAGAGTTCCAACAGATTTTTCCTTACAGACCTCTCTGGCTTCTTCCACTCTCATAGTTCGTCTTATACACGCTCGCCGGTTACGGAGACTCTTGACTTGCCTTTCAGATAAGCCACAGTCTATTTGGTCATGGTGGAGTCTTTTTCGGTACCTACACCCTTCCAATTTCGCATTGTATATTTGTTTTGTCAGTCTTCCTACATACCCAATATTCCGCCGAATATTCATTCTCCTTTTTACATACCCCAAGATTGAACATACTAGCGTTATATTCTCTCTCACTTTTTTCTCTTTAATTCAAAGTCAACAATTTTCTATCTCTTACGCTATATCTTTATCTCCCTCTTACTCTCTCTTTAAGTCAAAATCTATCTATCTATCTATCTATAACCTCACGCCAGATCCCTTGCGGGGTAGGCAGAGAGTACAGAGTTCCAACAGGTTCTTTCCTTACATACCTCTCTGGCTTCCTCGACTCTCATAGTTCGTCTCATACACGCTCGCCGGTTACGGAGACTCTTGACTTTTCCATCAGATAAGACTCGGTTTATTTGGTCGTAGTAAGATAGTCTAGGTCTTCCCCGGTACCTGCATCCTTCCACTTTCACATTGTATATCTGTTTTGTCATTCTTTCCTCTGGCATTCTTTCTATATGCCCGAACCAACGGAGCATGCCCTTTCTCATCTTTACACCGATACTATCTTTCATACCTACTCGCTGTCTTACTATGCTGTTGCTAATGCGGTCGGTCAGCTTCACTCCGCACATCTTCCGCAGAGCTCGCATTTCTACCGCATTTATCCTACTTTCATTCTCCTTCTTACATACCCAGCTCTCGCTACCATATAACAGCGTTGGGACAAGAACTCCGTTATGTATGGCCAGCTGCGCCTTATGGCTTAAGTGCCGGCTCCCGAGTAGCTTTCCCATCGCACCATTGACTCTGTTCCCTGCACTCACTCTTCTCTCTATGTCAGCGGTGTATTTCCCATCCTTACTGAAGGCGCATCCAAGATATACAAACTCATTCACTTGCTCCAGCACATCGTTACCAACCACAATCCTTACATTCGTTCTGGTTTCTTTCCTTTCAAAAACCATAATCTTGGTTTTCTTCACATTCAAGTGTAAGCCATTGATCATGCAGTCGTCTTTCATAACTGTGACTAGTGTTTGCAGATCAGTGGCTGTTGGCGCTATTAAAACCGCGTCATCTGCATAAAGTAGATGGTTTACCACTAAGTCACCCATTTGTACACCTTCATTCATCGCTTTCAGTCTTTGAAGACTTTTGAAGTCAAAATCAAAAATTGTTTATTTGTATTGTATTGGCTTTTATCTCTCTCTCTCTCTCTCTCTTTCTGCCTTCCTAAACGTGATGATGTATCTAATATCTTCGTCTTCTCGTTCCAGGTCCACGAAAGATCCCAGATGACTGATGTACTTATGGGTTTACTCAAGAAAATTATCAAGGTAATAATTAATTCAATTAGACAGAGGTAAAAAGATCAGTATGAGTGTCAGTCTGACAAAGACGTCGTGATACATGACGGCCTCGTTGGTCTAGTGGCAAAGCGCATCGCTTTATGATCACGAGGTCCTGGATTCAAATCGTAGTTCGGACAAATATGACGCACGATTTAGCGCAGTGGTTATGAAATTAAGCCGCTCTGCCCACTGTATCTAATGGTCGCGGGTTCGTAATCGTACAAATCTTTGTGTGATTCACAATTATTTCATTCGGTCTGGGTATTTGTGTATCTACATTTTTATGTTTGCTAATGCACTCATGACACAGGAGTGAACGCAGTTTTCACAACGAAAACTTCCCAATATTTGTCCGGAGTCTGATATTCTGGCCGGTATATGGCAATAGGCACGCCCTCTATTACATGGGACCTAACATCGTCGGCGAAAAGTGGGTACACTCAGTACACCTCTGCCACCCCCGCTTGGGCATATAGTCGTGACGGTGTTTTTTTTACAAAGCTGGTATCTCTCTGACCAATAGTCAGACTCACCGCGTAACCTCCTTAGATTTATGCGAATAGTATTTAAATGAATGATGAAATACTAATGTTATTTTACAGTGATTTAGCATGTGAGGTGCTTGTAGCGTTGTGGTAACTCAAGGTTAAGCAGCGTTCGACTCAGTCAGTTTGAGATGGGTGATCGTTTGTGGCATTTTCATTATCGAAAGTCTCCGTTCTTCGAAAGGCACCTTAAGCTGTTAGTCCAGTTTCGATATTCATTCGAGGATAGATTTGCTTACTCTCAGTAGAATTTTGACAGATTTTCCATACAAAAAATGTCAAAATTCTATCCGTAGTAGGCAAATTTGTCCTTGAGGTAAATATTGAAACTGGCCGTTAGTAAAGCAGGAGTTGGAAATCTTATGGGCGGCTTGATAAGTTCCAATAGCAGGTGGTTCCAAACTTACCTCCATCATCATTCGTACAAAATCTGATTTTACGTCTAGTGCAATTTTTTCGACAACAGCGCCAACTACCGCGTCTATGTTTATTTATTGATTTATTTGACATACTATAGATAAGACACACAAGTTTAAACAAATTATACAGATACAATATTTTTGTTTTACAATATATAGGAACACCTGCATTCGAACTAGGTGAGAACCTGTATCTCGAAATGCAGCTCTTCCCTCAGTAAAATTGGGCGGTCTATTTGCCATTTTACAATATCAAAGAGGTACAAACATTGGACTGTGTGTGTAAGTAGTGTGTGTGTGTGCGTGTGCATGTGTGCATGTATGTGTGTGTGTATGTGTGTGTGTATGTATGCGTGTGTGTGTACGTGTGTGTGTGGTGAGGTGTACATTTGGTAGTATAGCTAGTTTGACCTAGTGTTCTAGTTCTCTATATTAATTAACTTCTCAGTATCTTCATATGAAATACCAACCAAATAGTCCTGAATTTTTCTCTTGCAGCAGTACTTATTTAAGGGAAATATGTTAATTATTTTGTTAATTTTATTATATATATAAGGGCCAATAAATGTATAAAATCTTCTGACAAATGAAGTTCTTGGTGTATGTTTCTGTATACATACAGTATATTTTCTGCGTTTTGATAGAACGTTTGTATCAAATGAGATGTCGCAATGTTGCTTTAGTAGGATACTCTGAATAAATAGCTGACGTACAGTAAGCACGTTACAGGCCTGGTATAATTGTAAAGACGGAAATAATATGGGTCTAAAGGTCATTATTTTGAGGACTGCACGTTGGGCTACCTCAATATTTTTCATATACGTTTTTGGAGCGCCCCCCCAGCTTGTAATGCAATATGTTAGTACTGACTGACATAATGCGAAATAAATTTGTTTCAAAAGATGAGGATCAACGACATGTCGAAGGGTCTTAAAAACATAAATAAATTTACGTACACGGGAGCACAGGTTTTTTATATGTTCCTTAAAATTAAGGTGACTGTCAATTGTAACTCCCAGGTATTTGATATGATCTACTCGTTCCAAGGACATACATGAGCATACTGACTTAATATCCGTAGGATATTCATGAGAGACAATACTGTAGTTGTTAGGAGGTGGATGTCGTACACTAAATGCGATATACTTAGTCTTTTTAGCGTTTAATGTTAGAAAATTATCACCCAGCCATTTTCTAACAACATTGAAACCTTCTTGTGCAGAACTGTATACGTCGTCCCAAGTATTGGCGGAAAATAGAAGAGCAGTGTCATCTGCATAAGAGATTAATTCTCCTTGAAGGAGTTTAAGGTTGGTTAGGTCTTTTATGTAAAGTAAAAAAAGTGTGGGGCCCAAAATACTACCCTGAGGTACACCATATTCCACCAAAAGGTCTTCACTAGTAATTTTTCCCACACGAACGCACTGCCTTCGCCCAGTCAGATAGCTTTCAAAGAGCTTTAGTTGGGTTCCTCTAATACCCAATCTTTCTAGTTTGTTTACTAGGATAGGGATCGAAATTGTATCGAAGGCTTTGCTCAAATCTAGAAAAATGGATAAACATTTTTTTCCCTTATCGAGATGGGTAGCCACATAATTAGTCAAACTGTGTACTGCACCGTCAGTTGATTTCCCTCTGCGGAAGCCAAATTGTTTATCAGATAGTATTTTATTTCGTTCTAGATAGTTTATTAGTCTAATGTTAATGGCTTTTTCCAAAATTTTTGAGAGTGCGGGTAAAATCGATATAGGTCTGTAATTATTTATGTCATTTCTAAGACCATCCTTGTATATGGGGCGAATTTGGGATTTTTTCAGAGGTTCCGGGAAGACACCACTTTCCAGACAAGTGTTAAAAATGTATGTTATTGGTGGGATCAAGAACTCTTTATTTTGCTTGTTATATAGCTTATTTTACTACCGAATAAGGTAGCTTTTCAATGGTGAAAAAATCATTAAAATCGGATCAGTGTACCGGAGATTACCACATCCAAACTCAGACTTTATCTCTTTATAATATTAGTACAGATAAAGATAATAACGAAATGTTGCAGGCGAATTTTTAACATTTAATCTGTGAAATATATCATGCCACAGAAGTCCTAAAAAAATGTCTATATCCTTATCTTGAAATTATCGGTTCATCAGATTCGCAGATTAAAATAATTAATAATGATTAATTTTATCATGTTATTCAAAGTTACGATTATAATATCAGCCTATACTGCCCACTGCTGAGCAAAGGCCTTCTCTCACAAATCAAGGTGAGAGAGGTTCGGTCTTACTCCACCACGCGGACCCAGTGCGCATTGGAGGAGGTTCGTGGCCACCTGCTGTTGGAACTTATCAAGCCGCCTTTATAAGGCTTCTAACTCGGCTTAACTAACGACATTAAGTGGTAACCGGGACCAACGGCTTTACGTGCCTTCCATGCATGGAGAGCATGGAGACGCTCGAATATGAAAATGCCACAAACGGTCACCCATCTCAGGCCGACCGAGCCTAACGCTGCTTAACCTTGGTGATCGGTAAGAACACCGCAGTCGCACAGCGCTACGAGCGCCGCGAGAAGTTACGATTATTATGTAATTAATGAACGAACTGATATTAAAAGGGATATACAGTGCGAAAATAAAAGAATGTAAGTACTGGATAGTAGTCATGAAGAAATAGTCTCTTATCTAAAAGTCAATTCAAGATTCTCCGTAACCGTATGGGCGTATGAGCCAAACTATGAGAGTAGAGAAACCCAGAGAGGTCTGTAAGGAAAGAACCTGTTGAAAGCGATTACTCTCTGCCAACCTCGCATGGGATCTCGCTTGATGATATGGATAGATAGAGAATAAATTAGCACACTGGATCATGCTATTTGGAGAAAGGAGGAGCGTATTTATATGTTTACGCAGTGATAGCCTAGTGGTTACACCATCGGACTGCAAAGCCAGAGGTCACGGGTTCAAACCCAGGCACGCACCTCTGTCGTTTTGAAAGCATGTGCGTATTTAAAAATTAAAAGTTTAATTGTTTTAACGGTGAAGAAACACATCGTGAGGAAACCTGCATGCCTAAGAGTTTCTCAAATGTGTGTGAAGTTCGCCAACCCGCGGGGACCCCACTGGACCAGCGTGGTGGACTATGGCCTAAACCCTCTCAGTTTGAGAGGAGGCCCGTGCCCAACGGTGGGACTGTTTCTTAACAGGGCTAATATTATTATTATTATGTACTCTGTACTCTCTGCCCACCCCGCGAAGGAGCTGGTGTGATGATATAGATAGAGATATATAGATTATTATGTATATATGTAAAAATTTTACTCTCCCAAGATTGGGGTATATCCAGTATCTGCGGGCCTTAACCAAGCAAGAAATGGATGCGGGGATGTTACTATTCTAGGGATAGGATTTTATTACAATCCTACAAGTATTAAGAATTGTTGCCTTTTGGAGGAGTACGAGTATGTATGTGAGTTTATGAATGCCTAAAGATTGGAGACTTGTGTGTAAGGTATGAGGAATGAGGCCTGTGGAAAGGACGATGGGTATTGTTTTAACTGTCTGTACTTTCCACAGATGTTTAAGTTATATTTATTATTATTAAAATAATAAATAAGCCCATACTGACCCACTGCTGGGCAAAAGCTTCTCACAAATCGTAGTGAAAGAGATTGGGTCATACTCCACCACGCGGACCCAGTACAGTGCAACGGAGGCAGGTATATGGACACTTGCGGTTGAAACTTACCTCGCCATATCAACAAATGTCATAAAGATTATATACTTACAAAAATTTACAGCATACAATTGTGTTCTCTATCTATTTATCTGTCTATATATATCATCACGCCAGTTCCCTTGCGGGGTAGAACAGAGAGTACAGAGTTCCAACAGGGTCTTTCTTTACAGACCTCTGGCTTCCTCCACTCTCATAGTTCGTCTCATACACGCTCGCCGGTTATGGACACTCTTGACTTGCCTTTGAGATAAGACACGGTTTATTTGGTCATGATAAGATAGTCTAGGTCTTCCCCGGTATCTACATCCTTCTACTTTTGAATTGTATATCTGTTTTGTCATTCTTTCTTCCGACATTCTTTCTATATGCCCGAACCAACGGAGCATACCCTTTCTCATCTTTACACCAATACTATCTTTCATACCTACTCGCTTTCTTACTACGCTGTTGCGAATACGGTTGGTCAGCTTGACTCCGCACATCTTCCGTAGAGCTCGCATTTCGACCGCATTTATCCTGCTTTCATTCTCCTTCTTACATACCCAACTTTCACTGCCATATAACAGCGTTGATTGATACAATTGTATTGATACCTGATAAACCAGGTCACACCTTTTCTGTTTACACCAAGACTCGTGGCGCTGTGAGACCGCGGTGTTCTTACAGATTGCCAAGGTTAAGCAGCGTTCGGCTTGGTCCGCCTGAGATAGGTAACCGTTTGTAGAATTTCCACATTCAAGCGCCTCCGTGCTTCAGAAGCAAGTTAAGCTATTGGTCCCAGTTACCATTTCATGTGGTAGACGTTTAGTCCAGTTAGTAGCCTTATAGCCGGCTTAATGTGATTCAATAGCAGGTGGTTACAAATTGGCTCCACCGCACCGCACTAGGTCCGCGTGGTTAAGTATGGTTATACTGTAAATTACCGCTCTCTATGTCTCGCATAGGAATAAGGGTTTCATTACCAGAAACCTTCAGGCAGCCGCCAATACCCTAGGGGATTGGTTCAGGAAGTGGCGTCAATACGCCGCAGCGCTCTTGTCCGGGTTCACCTCAATAGGTAAACCCGAACAAGGGCGCTGCGGTGTTCTTCTCCAGAGGTGCCACCCCGCGCCACCCCAGAAGTATTCTCGGTCAAGTGACTTTGTTCGACCTACCTATTCCCTGGGTCAAACAGGTCAAATATCTAGGGGTCACCCTAAACAATACCATGACCTTCGGACCGCATATCAAGCGAGTCCTTAAGCCTTTGTGCTCGGTCGTCTTTACCCCATGATCTGCAAGCGGAGTAAAATGCCCCTTAGGAATAAGGTGACATTTTACAAAACTTGTATACGCCCCATCATGTCGTACGCTTGTAAGGCGTACGCACGCCGCCCGCTCTCACATCGATAGACTCCAAACGATTCAATCCCGTTTTCTCCGCAAAGCCGTCGGAGCCCCGTGGTTCATACGGAATGTCGATCTCCATTCCGAACTCGGTCTCGAACCTATTCGCGCCTTTGTTAAAAAGGCGACAACCCGATATTTCGCGAACGCGTCCAATCATAGAAATCCGCTAATCGTAGTCGCCGCCGACTGCGAACCCAACTCCCCTCCTATCACCCGCTACCGTCGTCCGCGGCATGTTCTCACCGACCCTCCCCATGCCCTTACATCCCTTCTTTCGGATACAGATACCGCACACAGGATCAGACACCGACCTCGCCGGCGACTTCGAAGAATCTCTTGCCCGCCGGCCAGTGCAGAGCACCACGGCGAGACACCTAGTATACACCCTCCCCCATAGCGACTGCCTAAGCCGAGGCCGTTCCTCCTTGAGGCGCCCTTGAGCCAGTTGCCCCCTTGTCCTTCTGGCTCGAGCGTAGTGGTTGCACGCTCGCCCTCTTGTCCGGTGAAGCTGTAAAGGCCCCGCGGCCAACAGCGTAGATCATTCACACACACACACACACTAAAAATTGAGGGGAAGAGGTGTCTTTCACCACGATTTGTGTGAGAAGACTTTTGCACAGCAGTGGGACAGTATAGACTATTTTTTTTTAAATTAGGGATGAAACGTTCTTCCGCGAATCATATCGGTGTTTTGACATTTTTGCTATCTGTTGATGTCTAGTATGAGTAATGAGGTGATTACATTTATCAATACGATAAATGTAATCACCTCATTGCTCATAAATAATCGGTAATAATTATAACATACTTGATGGTTCGGGCTCGTGCAATAGGGGTTCCGTATTAAAAGATGTTATTGTCGTTTGTTTGTTGCCGTGTCTGTTAGCCATAGCCTTTTTTCGTGGAAAATAATAAAGCTAAAAAGCTTGCATTTTAACGTAGTGATGGATCTAAGTAACACAATTGTATTCCGAAAGTTTCTCTCCGAAACTATATATATTCGTCTATCATCCTTTTATTTATCTGGAAAAAAAATTTACAGCCTCGGTGGAAGCTCGGTGGGGCATGTCAGCTCCTACCGACTTAAAACCCCACGTTGGGCGGCATCCACACTTCAGATGGCTCTGGGATCTCCGCTAAGAACGCACCCGGTACCCCTTTGCACCGACCCGGTGCTTACCGTCTCTCCTCTCCGTGCGTCCCCTTTTGGGCTCATGCGTGAAGGACGCTTAGGGCCTTCGCCCCATTGCATCACATCAACACAGGGTGGGGGGGGGGGCTTCGTCGTCGTCATCATAGACCAAGATTATTTTAGCAAGTGACAATTAAACACAAAGCATGATTACCACTGTACCAGCGTTTAACGCCGGTACGCGCCATTCCAATTTCGTCACTCAGTTCACGTTAAGGCACTAATCAGTTCGCGTGTGCTCATAACCATTTAACCAGAATTTGAGAATTTAGGTTAATTTATGTGAATAAACCATAATTGCGCACAGCTTTTCTCTTATTTGTGAACCATACATAAACTTCTGTACGGTCACTATACACCGTACAACCACCAAGATATCGTAATACGAATGGTACTATGAGTACTATGAGTACTACTACCTGTTGGAACTCATTAACCTCTGCCTACTGCGCAAGCGATCTGGTGCGATATCCGAAAACTAAGCAACAAATTCTTGGACTTTGAACCTCGACTCATAACTGCTTCCGCAATGGTTTCATAGATTCTAGTTGCGGATCCCTAAAACTTTGATAAGATTGCTGCATTCTTGGCTATAATATGGTGCCACTTGATGCCGTCATAATTATACTGATAAAAACGCAATTGTATCTTGTAATTTTGTCATCTATACTAATATTATAAAGAGGAAAGATTTGTATTTTTGTATGTTTGTAACGAATAAATTCAAAAACTACTGGACTAATTTCAAAAATTCTCTCGTTATTAGAAAGCTACCTTATTTAGAAGTAACATAGGCTATATAACATAGACCCGGTAGGTGGCGCTGTTGTCGACCGGGTACGAAGTCGTACGAAACTGCTAGTAATAAATATGGTTGGTGGTTATCTTAAGAAGAGTCAGTTTTGAATCAGATCTTGTATTTAAAAAGATCGTCATGCCTATATTCTCAAAAGAAGCGGTAGCAAAGGTTTGTTGTGTACACCCACTTTTCGCCGACAATGTTAGGTCCCGATGTAATAGGGGCAAGTCTATTGCCATTATACTGGGCATAAAGTCGGACTCTGGACAATACTGGTAATTTTACAAGCTTTTGTTTAACTTGCAATGTTCGTATGTCTGTCTGTCAGTCTGCCTGACTTTCCGGTTCAAATCTTGTGATCCATTTTTTAAGCAATTGCTGGTATCCGATTGACCTGAAGTTTTGGCATACGTATGTAAGTCTGATGACAATGTTAAGTAAGTCTGATGATATGGTACCATCGAACTGGTTTGATGATTGAGTCGAAAGGTGGCCACAGGAACATGTGACGAACTTGCTTACTAACAACCTAAATGCTATAATTTGGCATCATACAATAAAAAAAGAGGTACGCAATTCAAAAAATATTAGGAAGCCTTGGATGATAGCTAACCTCTTAAGATGTATTCAAAAAAGGGACTTTTTACACATAGCGGCTAAAAAAAATAAAAACGACTATCTTACAACAACGATACAAAAATTATAGAAATTATTGTAATAACATCTTACAAAATCTTAAAAATGCTCATGAAAAGGAAAAGATAGAAGGATCTGAAGGTGATAGCAGAAAAATGTGGTCAGCAATTAAAAATATTTGTAATTTAAACAGTAAGACATCTAAAAGCTCCGCTTTGCTGAATGGACACACTGATCCTGTCACTTCATTAAACACTATAAACAATTTCTTTTCAACTGTGGGCGAGCAGCTTGCCGATAATACAATGGAACGACTACAGAAAACAGAAACAGATCTAATTCTCATGGCTTCTAGTCTAGGTTGTACTAACGCAAATTTTTCTGAGTCCTTTCTCATGCATCCAACGGACGAAAACGAAGTTAGCATAGAAGTCATTAATAGCCTTAAGAATGATTCTGCACCAGGATGGGATGGAGTGTCTAATCGTGTACTTAAACTCGCTAAAAACTCTGTGGCGGTACCCATTACGTACATATGCAACCTAAGCTTTTTAACTGGAATAGTTCTACTCAAATGAAGATAGCCAATGTGTGTCCAATCTATAAAGCTGGAGATCCGTCTGTGGCATCAAACTACCGGCCTATATCCCTCTTAACGTCTCTATCTAAAATTATCGAGAAGTTAGTAAATAAGAGACTCCTGAAATTCCTTGAGAAATTTAATTTACTCTCACCTAACCAGTATGGTTTTCGCAATAATAGGTCTACGGAGGACGCCGTCACTAACTTGGTTGACTTTGTAATCTCCAAACTTGATAGTGGGGACAAATGTACGTGCGTTTTCCTCGACCTTGCGAAGGCATTTGATACTGTCTCAAGGCCATTACTTATAAGGAAAATGGAATGCATGGGTATCAGAGGTACTGCACTGGATTGGTTCAGTTCTTACCTCTCGGGTCGCTTGCAAAGGGTATGTCTGGATGACTACCAAAGCTCACTTAAACCTGTAAACTATGGTGTACCACAGGACAGTGTTTTAGGCCCCACCCTGTTTCTTCTCTATATTAATGGTCTCTGTACACTTAAACTTAACAACGCTCAAGTAGTTTCGTACGCCGACGACACTGCCATTGTTTTTCATGCCAAGACTTGGAACGATGCATATGTTGCTGCGGAAGCAGGTTTGAAGGAGGTAGCTAACTGGCTTGACCATAATTTGCTTACGCTTAATATAGAAAAAACTAAAATTGTTAACTTCAGTGTCACGAAAAGAACATCTGCACCAAACAATCATAAACTGATAGATACTCCACACTTGTAACAACATTTGAACAGGTAGATAGTGTCAGGTACCGGGGCATACACATTGATAAGCACTTATCATGGTGTAAGCAAATTGAAAACCTAAATATTCGTATTAGAAAATTGATACATATATTAAAGAAGCTTAGATCAATAGTAGATGCTAAAATAATAAAACTCATATACTGAGCTCTCTGCCAGTCGATAATCAACTATTGTATTGTCTCCTGGGGTTCCGCTCGAAAAAATTACTTCATCAAAGCCGAACGGGCAAAAAGAGCAATTTTGAAAGTAGCGCACAATAAGAATATCCGATATTCAACATATGAGCTATATCAAGAGACCGGCGTGCTATCGGCACGCAAATTATACATTGTGGCCATACTTCTCAAATTCCACAAATGTGCTTTCAACAATTTAATATGTAAGCAACGCTCCCAGAGGGCACCGAACTGGAATAAACCTACGTGTAATTTGAGCTTTGGAAACCAAGCTTTTTCTTTTATGGGGCCGCACATCTACAAAAAAGTAAATAATGAGTTGAACCTACTGCATATGACTAGATCGGCCTGCAAAAAACGCGTGACTGAATGGCTCCTAGATTTGGACTTTACAAATACAGAAAATATTTTATCTATCTTTTGAGAATCTACCATACACTCAGACTCACACATACTCACAATCTCTCCTCTCTCTCTCTCTCACACACACACACACACACACAAACACACACACACACACATACAGACTCACACAAACACATGCACACACATAACTTTTTTTTAATGTGATGATATTATATACTATTTGCCTAAATAGCCATATGAATAATATTATTGTTAACTTGTAACCTTTATTCTAAAAGACGAATGAGGCTAGATCTCACAACACAGGGTATCCTAGTGTGGGGTCTAGGGTATGTAATCGTAATGTACCTGCTTTAAGTTTTTCAATAAAGTTTTTATTATTATTATACAACATAACCCGCTCGTGTTTGGGATCGTTAGATTTGTCTTTATGAGTACGTTAGAGCCGGATGGTGTCCAGGGTCTGATAATGGAGCCGAAAAGAAGCCATAGGAACTTCTCAACTAAGCATAAAAGGGTGTGTTTTTGGTATAAAAGCTTGTTTTTAAAAAGGTGATTTTAAATTAAAATTATTATCGGAAAATAACATTTTGTCCGATCCAGTATTCAAACATCGTACATGTAAATTGATGTGTCTGCAGTCTTTTTTATTTGAGTTAAACATTTCATAAATTTCAGAAACGTAAAAACCTGAAGCTGGTTATATCGTCGGCTACGATGGACGCGGAATTCCTTCGGGACTTCTTCAATCTTAAGGACAGGAAGCACGACAAAACTAGCACCTCCGTCATTATGTCCATGCAGGGAAGGACACATCCTATTGACGTATTTTATTCTGAAGGTGCGTACCATTTATATTCTCTTTTCCCAAAGAATAGCCAGAAGTGCACATAGGCCTCCCCCAAAAATTAAACAGCATAAAAATGTATACCTCTCTCTCTCTCTTGTTTGTTGTCCGCTTTTTCCGGAAGTGATGGGCATTTTTTTGGGACTAAGGCCGCCACACATTACCTGCATTGTAATTTCTGTAAGCAAGGATCCACAATAGTCTCCTCAGATCCAATGTTTGAACCTTGGGGTGTCCCTGGAAGCGCTTAAATTGTCTTGGAACCCGCAACAAACTGGACTAGAAAAAAAAACAGGAGGAGTAGGAAAAATAAAATTCCACTTCCCTCCTTTGCAAAGCGAGAGACACAAAAAATTGGCAGATCAGCCGTAGAGAAGGATACTACAACTAGGATAAGCCCAGATGTAAAGCACCACGGACACGAAAAAAATATTAATGCCTATTTGTGAGCCTCATGTTTGATTCCAGTAATAGTTATCCGGAGTTTTTACAAGATCCGTGTAGTAGAAGTGATGGGCATGCTAAATCTGTTTCCGCGGCAGTATTCTTTGGTCCAAATATGATATGGAGTGAACGTGTAGTTATTTTACGGGCAACTTTTACGTCTGTCATAAAATGTTTCGTGTTCTCTCGGACATACACTTAGGGTCTCTTTCACCACCCTCTAGAAAATTGCTGGTTAGTTACTTCTCGAATAGCGTTATTCGGCAATTAAAACTGGCTAGTTTGACCGTCAGATAGGGCTACTCAGAGATGGTAGAATTCGTTCATAGATTTACTTGCAACTTTATTTGTCGATTAGTCTACTTTAGACTTTACTCGAGGATGGTGAAAGAGGCCCTTAAACTTATATTAATTTCTTATTTCAGAACCTGTACCGGATTATGTTAAAGCGACTGTGGACACAGTGATAAAGATACACGAAAATGAACCTTTTGGCGATGTGTTAGCGTTTTTAACTTCACAGGTAAGCTACTGTCTCTCTAGTCTAGAGGCGTATGGTTTGGCTCTAAGGCGAGCCCGAGGTCTAAGGCTCGAGTCCTGAGTCGAAAAAATGGTTAGTTTTTTTCACTTAGTGAACTATTCTTAGCAGCCGTTTTGGAGTTTGGAATTGTACTCGGTGTAATGGCCATAGACTCGCTTCCTATTGCCGGGTTCTGATACAGTCGGCGAAATGTAGGTACATAGCACACCTCTTATCGCTTTATTAGCGGGAAATAGGCGTAACGGTGTATGTAAAAAATTAAAAATTGTGCTTTGTACACCCTGTGAATGATAAAAAAATCTTAATAAAATTTGAACTTGAAACTTGAGATTTAAACATAGGAGCTCCTAATCATCAATAGACCAAACTATGTTAAGCACTAACATATCTATTTATATCATCTCGCCAGATCCCTTGCGGAGTAGGCAAAGGTAACTAAGCTATACCCTTTATAATTCCAGGAAGAAATCCTAACAGCCCTAGAGACCCTCGAAACATACGCCGACCAAAATAATGCAACCAACAAGTCTCGAACCCACTTCCCTAGCGGTATAAAGTCCGCCAACATATCAATAGTGCCGATGTACGGCAGTTTGCCTTACTATAGACAAATTAAGGCATTTCAAAGCGGCGACAGTAATACTAGGAAAGTTGTTTTAGCCACTAATATTGCGGAAACTAGTGTCACTATACCTGGGATTGTTTATGGTAAGTGCCACTTAAGTACATATTTGCATGAGATGCATATTTGCATGAGGTAGATATTTGCGTGTAGTAGAAAATGTTTGATAATTCTGCCTCTATTATCCCACTTCTGTCTCCCAAATCGCAGCAAGAGAAAGTCATACTCCACCACGCAGACTCAGTGCGGTGAAGACAGGTTATTTGTGTCTTTTGAAGATATTCAAGGTTCACAACATAATGAACGCAAGACCTGAAATTAGTTTGTTCTAAATCGATAACGGAATTCCAACTATTATTAATGTATACTAGTTGACCCGGCGAACTTCGTACCGCCGTTAAAAGTTTTCTGAACTTATCATTATATTAATACGTGAAGCAAAAACTTTGTACCCCTTTTTACGGCAATTGCGCGGACGGAGGAGTATGAAATTTCCCACACTTATAGTTTATATAAAGAAGAAGTGGGGAATGCTAATTTTTTTTAAAACTTGCATAAAAAATACATTAATCAATAAAAAACACATAACACACACTACCATGTATTCGACACAATACACGTCAAATTGAGAATAGATTAATATTGTTTGTCGTTAATATTATTTGTCTAAAGTCTTACTGAATGTCAAACATAACCAACAAACGATGAAAGAGTAGGTCGAATATCGACGTATGGGCGACCACTAGTCTATATAAATACTACTTTTTACTATTTTCCTCGCAATTAGTCGCAAAATTGATTTCTGAACGCATCCTGTTTGACGGATACGAACAGTTTGTATGGGAAAATAAAATGGTTGTTTTTACTACTCTTCTTGAAATTTCTTTATATTTTCTCACCTTTTAAACCTTCCTTGGACTTCTACAAATATTTCAAAACCAAAATTAGCCATATCAGTCCAGCCGTTCTCGAGTTTTTGTGAGACTAACAAACGTCAATTCATTTATATATATATATATATATATATATTCTTCTTCAGCCGAAAGACGTCCACTGCATCTTGTAGGGGGCCTACCCACTCCACGTCTTCCGGTACGTGGTTGCCATTCGAGAACCTTTCTGCCCCAACGGCCGTCAGTTCTACGAGCGATGTGCCCCGCCCACTGCCACTTAAGTTTAGCAATTCTGAGTGCTATGTCAGTGACTTTCGTCCTCCTGCGGATCTCCTCGTTTCTGATTCAATCCCGCAGGGTAACTCCGAGCATAGCTCTCTCCATCGCCCTTTGGGTGACCTTGAGCCTTCTTATGAGGCCCATCGTAAGCGACCATGTCTCAGTGCCGTAAGTCATCACTGGCAACACACACTGGTCAAAGACTTTTGTCTTGAGACACTGCGGAATTTTGGACGAGAAGATGTTACGTAGCTTCCCGAACGCCGCCCAACCGAGCTGGATTCGACGATTGACCTCTTTCTCGAAGTTGGACCTACCTAATTGGATTCTTTGTCCCAGGTATATATAATCGTCAACAACTTCGAGCGTAGAGTCTCCAACCTTTATAGAAGATGGTACTACATGGACGTTTAACATGATCTTCGTCTTGTCCATGTTCATTTTAAGACCTACTTGTTGAGAGACTCTACTGAGGTCGTCGAGCATGGCACTGAGGTCTTCCAGGGTATCCGCCATGAGCACGATATCATCGGCAAATCGAAGGTGAGAGATGTACTCGCCGTTGATGTTGATACCTAGTCCTCTCCAGTCCAGAAGCTTAAAGACATCTTCCAGCGCGGCGGAGAACAGTTTCGGGGATATAACGTCTCCCTGTCTCACACCACGCTGCAGTTGAATAGGTTTCGAGCTCTGGTCCTGAAGGCGGACTGACATAGTAGCGTTTTCGTACAAACTCTTCAGCACCTCGATATACCGGTAGTCAACTTGGCACCGCTGGAGAGACTGTAGTACAGCCCATCTCGATCGAATCGAAGGCCTTCTCATAATCCACAAACGCTAAGCATAGTGGCAGGTTATACTCTTCAGTCTTCTGTATGACCTGTCGCAGCGTATGAATGTGGTCTATGGTGCTGAAGCCTTTTCGGAAACCGGCTTGTTCGGGAGGCTGGAAGTCATCTAGTCTGCGCGCGAGACGACTCGTGATGACTCTCAAAAACAGTTTATAGACGTGGCTCAGAAGTGAGATGGGTCTATAATTCTTCAAGAGGGTTTTATCACCTTTTTTGAAGAAGAGAACCACCACACTTCCGCGCCATGACTGTGGCGTTTTGCCCTCGAGGATGACGGTGTTGAATAGTTTCTGGATAGCCCTCAATATCGGCTTTCCACTAGCCTTGAGAAGCTCGGCTGTTATACCGTCATCGCCTGGCGCCTTGTTGTTCTTGAACTGTTTGAGAGCCACACTCATCTCGCACAGACTGATGTCCGGGATGTAATCGGTATAGTGTCGGGTCAATTTGGCTCTTGAGTCTATAGCCGGATTGCAGACAGGTGATTGTATTGATGTGTAAAGCTGGCCGTAGAACTTCTCGACTTCCCTCAAGAGTTCCGGTGTAGAGGATACAATCCTGCCGTCTCCGTTCTTCAGCTTACTCAGCCGGCTCTGTCCGATAGACAGATCCCTTGCAAACACTTTAGGGCCTTTATTGCGCTCGATAGTCTCTCTTATTTTTTCAGTATTATACTCGCGTACATCGCGAGTCAGAGACTTAGAGATCTGCCTATTGAGCCGCTGGCATTCGGAAACTTCTTCTGGAGACTGCAAGATCATCCTGCGTCTTTCCTCCATAAGCTTGAGGGTAACGCCTGAGAGCTTTTTGGTTCTTTTTGTACGGTGGGTTTGTACCGAGGGCGCCTCGATGAGGCGCCCTCGGTTGGGACAGTCGCTGTAGGGGGACGGGTGCACTACTAAGTGCACCGGTCAACCGCCGGCTATGGGAGGGGATCTACTACTACGTCGTCCTCGTCGCCCTTATTCTGAGCGGAAAGAAGGGATGACAAAGCATCGGGGGGGTCGGTGAGAACATGTCGCGGCCGGCGGTGGCGGCAGGGGTCGGGGGGGAGATCGTAGTCGGCGGTGGCTACGATTAACGGATTCGCATGGGTAGATGCGTTCGCGAAGTGACGTGTTGACGCCTTTTTAATAAAGGCGCGAATAGGTTCGAGACCTAGATCGGAGTGGAGGTCGACGTTCCGTACGAACCAGGGGGCTCCTACGGCTTTACGGAGGAAGCGGTTTTGAACCACTTGGAGTTTATCGATGTGAGAGGGGGCCGAATGCCCGAACACAACACACGCATAAGTCATGATGGGTCGAACGCAAGTTTTGTAAAGTGTCACCTTATTTCTAAGGGACATTTTACTCCACTTGCAGATTAACGAATGGAGACGACCGAGCACAAATGATGCTCGGTGACGGACCCGCTTGATGCGCGGGCCGAAGGACATGGTACTGTTTAGGGTGACCCCTAGATATTTGACCTCTTTGACCCTGGGAATGGGTCGGTCGAACATGGTCACTTGGCCGAGATTACTTCTAGGGCGGCGCAGGGAGTGGCGCGGGGTGGCACCTCTGGAGAAGAACACCGCAGCGCTCTTGTCCGGGTTCACCTCAATACGCCACTTCCTGAACCAATTCCCTATTGAGTTGGCGGATACCTGAAGGTGTCTGGTAATGAAACCCTTATTCCTATGCGAGACGTAGAGAGCGGTATCATCCGCGAATAGGGCTAGATGCGCCTTATTCGAACGAGGAATGTCGTTCGTGTAGAGGCTAAACAGGAGCGGAGAGAGAACTGAGCCCTGTGGGACTCCAGCACTGATGGAGTGGGAAGTGGAGCGCGTCATTTCGACGCGATAACGGAAGGTGCGATTCGACAAGAAGTCTCGTAAGATGAGCACGAGTCTGTCCGGCACACCCAATTGGTAGAGCTTGTAGACCAAGCCGTTGTGCCAGACTTTGTCGAATGCCTACGCGACATCTAGGAAGAGGGCGCCCGTGTAGATGGGTTTGGGTCTATTGAGACCGGAGAGGATGTGCTCCGTGATGCGGTGCACTTGGTGGACGCAAGAGTGTTTGGCTCGAAAGCCAAACTGCTCGTCGATAAGGATACCCCTGGACGTTACGAAGTCTTTGAGCCTCGCCAGAAGTAGGCGCTCGTATATCTTGGCCAGGGAGTTGAGGAGACTGATAGGGCGGTAGCTCGCGGGGAGATTGCGAGGTTTGCCGGGCTTGGGAATGCCTATGACGTCCGCCTCCTTCCACTTAGCGGGGAAGGTGCAGTTCGCCATGGCGGCGTTCAATATGGCCACTAAGAGGCAGATGAGTTGGGCGGGCAGGCATTTCAGAACGCGATTCGAAATGCCGTCAGAGCCGGGGGCTTTTTTAGTTTTGAGACCCATAATTAGATCTTCGACCTCCGTTTGGGTGATAGGAGGTAAGGAATCGACGGGGGGGAGGGATGCCCTGCGCTCGACTTCCCTGTCGACCGCATCGACGTGGGACTGGTCGACGGATTGAGAGCTGGGGGCGCACTGGCTCTCGAGGGAGTCGGCGAGAAGCTCGGCCTTTTCGTCGTCGTCGAAGGCTGGGGGTGCGCCTGAAGGGCGGGACAGCGGGGGCATGTCAGTCGTGGAGTCGGATTTGAGGCTACGCGCCAGCTGCCAGTAGGCCAGATGCGACGGCGCGATGCCCTCTAGGAGGACACCCCACCGTTCCTCCCGGACCTCCGCGACACGACGCTTTACCTCTCGTTGTAGAGCGCGCATCCGGGCCCGATTGGCTTCGGTGGGGTAGGAGTCGTACGCTCGGATAGAAGCATTCTTTGAACGAATGAGATCCCTAACATCGTCCGGCAGTCGAAAGCGGTTGAGGTAGAGATCTTCCGCCTCGACTTGCTTCGACGATCGACTGACAGCCGATCGGATGTGCTCGGTGAAGGCATCTACGGCCTGATCGGTGTCCTGAGGGGACGGGATGGAGTCCGAGCTGAGAGGCAGGGGGGGAGGGTCGGCATCCGCCAAGGCCGTGCTTAGCGCATGCCAATCCACCACCGTCTTTTTGGGTCGCTGAGGGGCGGAAGGGGGGCAACCGAGTCTCATGACTACAGGTCGATGGTCAGAGTCGAGTTCCTGGACTACTTCCAAGGAGTGCAGCCGTAGGGTGACACCCTTCAGATGTCATCCATGTCCAGGACGTCGGGTCGGTGGTTGGGATTGTTAGGATAGTGGGTAGGGTGCATAGGTGCGATGACGTCAAAGTCTAGAACGTCGACCAGGGCGTCAAGGCTCCTACCGTTAGGGGAAGTGGTGAGACCGTTCCAGGCCACGTGCTTGGTGTTGAAGTCGCCCGCCAGAATGACGGCGCTTCCCAGATTGAGGAGCGCTTCAAAGTCACTCCTGAGAACGGATTTAGTGGGGGAAAGGTATACGGAGGCGATCACGATGGGCTGGTGCCCCGTGAGAGAGACGCGACAGACCGAGGCTTCGATGTTGGTGAGCGCGGGGGGATAGAGAGGGATGCAGTGAAGGGACCTCCTGTAGTAAATGAGAGTACCGCCTCCGCGGGAGCCGATTCTGTCATTGCGCACGAGGTTATAGTTTGCGATCCTAGGATCGCGTTGTGCGGGCTTCAGGAAGGTTTCCTGCACGAGGAGGATATCAAGTTGGTGATCTCGGAGGAAATCAGCAACCTGATCTCGCTGGGAGCGAAGGCCATCGGTGTTAAAGAACGCCAGGGGTAGGTTGTGGGGCTTATGGCGGGGAGATCGTAGATCCATTATTGGGTGCGGGGGGGGTTGGGTTCTGAGGGACGCCAGGACGTCATATACGTCCCTGTATTCCGCGGCCAGGAGAACCTGGTCCGCCAAGTTGGTGGCGGCGCGGAGTCGAAGGGCGAGTTCGCGGACTCTGGGGAAAAGTGCGGGGCTTATCACCGCCGAGACGCTCATAATGAGGTCGACGTCCTGACTGACGTTAGTGGGCGGAGGGGGACAAGCCGCCACCGGCTGGATCGCCGGCGCGCGCTTCGGGGGGTGGGCAGGGCCCACTGACGCAGGGTGAGAGGCCGCGGTGTAGGGCAGCGGCTTCACCCACGCGTTGGCGCCGAGGGACGGCCTGAGCGGCGAGGGAGGGGGGGTCAGCTTCAGTGGCGCGGGAGCGCGGGGAGCCGTGGTCGCTGGCGCAGAAGGCACCGGACGAGGGTGCGCTGAGGGCGCGGGGGGGTGTTGCGGATAGCCGTCGGTGGTCGTCCGAAGACGCCACCTTGACGGCTATGCCTTGCGCGGTGGAACGCGCGTGCGTATAGTTGATTTGGGGATTGTAAATCGCCTTGGATATGCGCTCCCAGGCGCTCTTGTCCTAAATGACAAGCGGCGGGGGAGTGATGTTCGGACGTGCGGGGCGCGCGAGGGGGGAGGCCCTCGCGGCCGCGTTGGGAGACGGAGACGGCCGGGGGCCGAAGGGGCCGGGAGAAACGGAAACGTTTCCGGCCCTTTGAATTTTGGGCGGCGGCGAGTCGCGCGGTTTGCGCGCCCGCTTCCCATTTGCGATGGGAACGAAGTCGTCCTCCGACGAGAGCGACTTGTTGGTTTATCGGAGGTCCGAAGAGAAGGCGAGGACACGATAACCTTAAAATCCGGCAACTTGTTTTACTACCGGGAGGGCGAACAGCAGTCCCAAGGTGGTGTCGGATTTATCGTCCACAAGTCACTCATAAACAACGTTGTGTCCATCACTAGTGTGTCGAGCAGGGTAGCGTACCTGATACTCAGAATATCCAAAAGATATTCGCTGAAGGTCATACAGGTCTACGCACCGACCTCGGCATACTCAGATGATGAGGTCGAAGTTATGTATGAGGACATTAGTAGAGCCATACATACTTCCAAAGCACATTTTACAGTAGTTATGAGTGACTTCAATGCGCGGCTGGGCCAACGGGGCGATGATGAGCTGAGAGGTGGGCAATTTGGATATGGGCAGCGCAACCCCAGGGGTCAGAGGCTGGCCGAATTTCTGGAGAAAGAGGGACTCTTTATGATGAACTCTTTCTTCCAGAAGCCGCCTCATAGGAAATGGACCTGGATGAGCCCTGATGGTTCCACAAAAAATGAGATAGACTTCATCATGAGCACCAAGCGACAAATATTTAATGATGTCTCCGTGATTCATAGGGTAAAAACCGGCAGTGATCACCGAATGGTCAGAGGCACATTAAATATTAATGTCAAACTGGAAAGATCGCGTCTGATGAAGTCTACGCTCCGACCTACTCATGCATGTATCCAAAACCCCGAGAACTTTCAACTCGAATTATCAAACCGCTTCGAATTGCTAGACAGCAGCGCATCAGTGGACGAAATCAACAACAGGCTGGTAGAGACTGTTCATACGGTCGGGTCCAAGTATTTTAAGACCCACCGTAAAAATAGGCCTCAAAAACTATCTGACCACACCCGAAACCTCATGGCTGAGCGACGTTCCATGACGCTCCAAACCTCCGATGATGCTAAGTCCTATAGGCAGCTAAATGGACAGATATTAAAGTGCTTGCGACACGACTTACGGTCCTTCAATGCAAGGCGTATCGAGGAGACCATAGAGCAGAACAAGGGCTCTAAAGTGTTCGCAAGAGACGCGTCTATTGGGCAGAGCCAGTTGACGAAACTGAAGACGGAGGACGGAAACGTAACGTCAAATAGGTCAGAGGTGCTCAGGGAGATAGAGAGGTTCTATGGACAGTTATATACCTCAGTAGCTAAACCTGTTGTTGACTTGGTAAGACCCAAGAGCCAAGCTAACCCGACACTGCACTGAAGATATCCCGGACATCAGCCTGTGCGAGATTAGGATGGCTCTCAAACAACTAAAAAACAACAAAACAACCGGGTGAAGACGGAATTACTGCAGAACTTCTGAAGGCAGGCGGATCGCCGGTACTTAAAGTCCTTCAGAGGCTATTTAATTCCGTCTTGCTTGAAGGGAAAACGCCGGAAGCATGGAACAGGGGTGTGGTGGTGCTGTTTTTCAAGAAAGGTGATAACACCTTATTGAAGAACTATAGGCTCATCACACTGCTGAGCCATGTTTATAAGTTGTTTTCGAGAGTCATTACGAATCGTCTCGAACGAAGGCTTGATGACTTCCAGCCTTCCGAACAAGCCGGTTTCCGGAAAGGTTTTAGTACCATAGACCACATACATACGCTGCGGCAGGTTATACAGAAGACTGAGGAGTATAATCGGCCACTATGCTTGGCGTTTGTGGACTATGAGAAAGCCTTTGATTCGATCGAGACTTGGGCGGCTCTTAGATCTCTCCAGCGATGCCGCATTGACTATAGGTACATCGAAGTGTTGAAGTGCTTGTATAATAACGCCACCATGTCAGTCCGAGTACAGGGGCAGTGCACGAAGGTGATCCCCATAAAAAGAGGAGTAAGACAGGGAGACGTCATTTCTCCGAAACTGTTTACGGCCACCTTAGAGGACGCCTTCAAGCTCTTGGAATGGCAAGGACTTGGCATCAACATCAATGGCGAATACATCACTCACCTTCGATTTGCCGACGACATTGTGGTCATGGCGGAGTCGCTGGAAGATCTAGGACGAATGCTCGGTGACCTCAATAGAGTATCCCAACAAGTGGGTCTTAAAATGAATATGGACAAAACAAAAATAATGTGTAACGTCCATGTCGTACCCACCGCACTCACCGCTGGGAACTCTACTCTTGAAGTTGTCGACGAATACATTTACCTGGGACAGGCAGTCCGGTTAGGTAGGTCCAACTTTGAGAGAGAGGTCAATCGACGAATCCAACTCGGCTGGGCAGCGTTCGGGAAACTCCGCAACATCTTCTCATCCAAAATACCTCAGTGCCTAAAGACTAAAGTTTTTAGTCAATGTGTGTTACCAGTGATGACATATGGATCAGAGACGTGGTCTCTTACAATAGGTCTCATAAAAAAGCTCAAAGTTGCTCAGCGAGCTATGGAAAGAGCTATGCTCGGCGTTTCTCTATGTGATCGAATCAGGAATGAGGAGATTCGTAGAAGAACCAAGGTCACCGACATAGCCCTCAGGATTAGCATGCTGAAGTGGCAATGGGCTGGCCACATAGCGCGAAGATCGGACGGGCGTTGGGGCAGAAAGATTCTAGAGTGGAGACCACGTATTGGCAAGCGCAGCGTAGGACGACCGCCTGCCAGATGGACCGACGATCTTGTGAAAATCGCAGGAAATCGTTGGATGCAGGTGGCATCGGACCGGTTACGCTGGAAAGCGATTGGGGAGGCCTATGTTCAGCAGTGTACAAGTATAGGCTGAAATGATGATGATGATTAGATATATCCTCATACATAGCCTCTACCTCATCGTCGGGGTGTGTCGAAGTCGGTGCGTATACCTGTATAATTTTCAGTGAATACCTTTCAGTCATTTTGAATATCAGGTACGCTACCCTGGTCGACACACTCTCGATCTTGACAACGTTGTTCACGAGAGACCTGTGGACTATAAACCCGACACCACCCTGGGACTGCTGGTCGCCCTCCCGGAAATAGAGCAAGTTACCGGATTTAAGTGTTATCGAGTCCTCACCCTCTCTTCGGACTTCAGATAATCCTATGATATCCCAGTGTAACTTGCTCAATTCTTCCTCTAACTCGTCGATCTTTTCGTCAGTTCGCAGTGTGCGCGTGTTAAAAGTTGCCAGGGCCAATGGTCTTCGTTGTCGGTAAACCTTGCCTCTTCCGGGGATTCTTAGCACCCCCTGCCCCGCCGTTACCGTGGCTGCTACCGTGGCCAGGACTAGCGGGGCCGCCGGGGACTGGGGGCCGTTTAATATTTGTGGATGTCATTAGGGGGATGATGCCATAATCGCCACGCTTGGCAGGCGGGTTGGCGATCGCAATATAGCGTTAGTAGGTATTAAGAGGACGCTGTTGCCCATCCTCTCGTCTAACAAGCCCCGTAGGCACCACTTACGGCATCTGTGGGCTATGATCTCCTAGCAGTAACCCAACTAACTAGGGCTTTGGATGCCATGTGTATCGCCATTCCAGAGAGTGGTGCCCTGCTTCCGGCAACACTCAGCCCAAGTGAGCCCTCTTCCGGTGTGGCACCAGAGTACTGCCTCGCTTGAACTACCGCTTGCTGTATTTGTTGCTGGATTTGGTCGCCTCTTACGACCCGCTGTTAGGCCAGCATGCGGTGGGGAGACTGTATTCTTGATCCGTCCCCACACGGATTATGTTACAGCTTATATATATATATATATATATATATAAGCTGTAACATAATAAACGCAAGACCTGAAAGAAGTTTGTTCTAAATCGATAACTGAATTGATTCCAACTATTTTTAATGTACCTTACATTTTTTTTAATTTTGCAAAAAATGTGTTTAATCCTTCAGTGCGCTATAAAAAACTAAATTTTCTTGATTAAGGGCAATAAGGAGATTACAAATGCATTCCTAACCCGTATTTCTCAAAATGCACACAAACACGTACAGGTTTCAGTGTTAATTGGGGTATAAAAGTGCTTAAAAAAAGGGGTAAAAACCTTCAAATTTGGAAATTTGGTTTTCGTGTTGAATTTATGAAGCAATTCTCTAATTGGGGTGTCTGAGGTCTTGCGTTTATTATGTTACACCTTGTATATATATATATATATATATATATATATATATATATATATATATATATATATATATATTATACATTATAATAAACTCAATTTATTCTGGATTCAAAGCTTTCAAATGCATTTCTAAAACGTTATTCTCAATTCGCACACATTCACGTACAAGTTTCTTTGTTAATTGGGGTATAAAAGTGCGTAAAAATGGGGTTAAAAATTTTAAATTTGGATATTTGGTTTTCGTATCTAATTTGTGAAGCATTTATCTAATCAGGGTGTTTAAGGTCTTGTGTTATTTATGATACCTACACCTTGTATATAAGGCTTCTAACTTAGTATCACCACTACCACATAATGCCGGAACTAGTGACTAAAAGTTAAAGTAGTGCCTTCCAAAGCACAGATACGCTCGGATATGAAAATGCCACAAACGGTCACCCATCTCAGACCGACCGAGATCCACGCAGTTCCAGTAGTCATACTCGTGAAGGGGTGCTGCTTGTGGGGACTGGTCCGTCTGGAATTCTCTAGGCACTATTATTAACATCATTAGTCTCGTATCTCGGTCGTGCGGCATCACACTGGAGCTAGATCGTATACTATTTAATTGTTACCTTAACATTGTATCCATACAATATGATTAAAAAAAAAAGAGAAAGAGTATTAAATAAAAAAAGACAAGCCCGCTGAGTTTCTTCGCTGGATCTTCTCAGTAGAGGTCGCGTTACCGTTACCGCGATCTGGTGGTAGATTAGTAGTTAAATTAAATTTAATACTTAATAAAATGTAAATTTACTATTTGTAAGCGCCCCCGCAGGGTTTATATAAAATAAATTATTTTGGTCTGAGTTTCAGTTATGCTTGTATAAAGCAAGTGATAATTAATATTTATTACGCACATACTTTCGAAAAGACAGAGGTGCGTGCCTGGGTTTGAACCTGAGACCTCTGACTTTGCAGTCCAACGGTCTAACCACTAGGCTATCACTACTATATGCTTGTATGACAAATAAAATTATTTTCTAATATTGGCCAAAGTTAGGTGTACGGGCAGCGTCATAAGTGCCTGAACATGCTTAGTTTATCAAATCGCTTGCACACTTTTGTTTTGCTTTAAATTCATTATTTTTCTTGATCTAAATACAAGGTGTAACATAATACACCACATTTGTTATTGTTAATTATTATTTTTAACACAAACCTTTGTGGTTTCTCAATACTAGAAGATATACCACCCCTAAGGGTGACATTTTTTATGGGCTCTAATTTTATTTATAATTTAGTAATTTATCTATGAGAAAAATCTTGTAAGTACTTTACTGTAGAACTAAGCAGAACAATATAATATAGGTATATATTTTTTGCTTTATTTTTAATTGTGCCCGTTATATGGCAATAGGCTCGCCCCCTATTACATGGGACCTAACATCGTCGGCGAAACGTGGGTGTACTCAGTACATCTCTGCCACCCCCTCTGGGGAATATAGGCGTGACGGTGTTTATTTTTTGCTTTTTTGTTAACTTAGGTATCTTACTTTTGCCCTTATTGAAGTCGGTTTCCCTTTTTTGAAAATTTATTTATGATAAAAGCAGTGATAGCCGAGTGGTTATACCGTTGGACTGCAAAGTCAGAGGTCTCGGGTTCAAACCCAGGCACGCACCTCTGTCTTTCCGAAAGCATGTGCGTAATAAATATTAATTATCACTTGCTTTAACGGTGAAGGAAAACATCGTGAGGCAACCTACATGCCTGAGAGTTCCTCGGAGGTGTGTGAAGTTCACCAACCTGCCCTGGGCCAGCGTGGTGGACTATGGCCTAAACCGTCTCAGTTTGTGAGGAGGAGGCCCGTGCCCAACAGTGGCACAGATTAACAGGGCTATTATTATTATAAACTGACTAATTTAGCGTACATTTACAATCACTCGCACGATAAACGTTAAACACACGCGCACGGACGCGCGCACGTACACACACGCGCACGTACACACACACACACACACTCACTCTCACACTCACACACACACACACACACACACACACACACACACACACACACACACACACACACATAATAATACATCAATAACAAAAATATCGAAGTAAAAGGGTTATTTTAAGCAAAGGTTTTTTAATAGATTAATGAGATTAACATCATTCTCTCACATATTGGTGTGCCCGACAGGGTCCATATGTATATAAAAAAATGTGGATTGCAATAAGCGATTGAGTATTGATAAATATTCACACATTTTTAAACATTAATTATATTTAAATTGGTTAAAACTGCCTTGTTGGTCTAGTGGTAAAGCCCATCGCTTTGTGATCTCGAGGTCTTGGGTTCAAATCCTAGGTCGGACAAATGTAGTTTTTCTAACGAAAAATTTCCGAGAAGTATGAGTCTGGAATCTGGAATTGTGTCCGGTATATGGCAATAGGCTCGCCCCCCAATTACATGGGACTTAACATCGTCGGCAAAGAGTAGGTGTACTCAGTACATCTTTGCTACCCTCGCTTGGGGAATATAGGCGTGACGGTGTATATTAAATTTATGTTACAGTTTGTTAAATAAAAAGTATTACTGATTCAAAAGACTGAGAATGTTAAACTACTTTCGTTGCAGACCTTACCAAGCCAAGTACGCCTCTACCTACCCCCAAATGTATTTTTAATTCCAGTAATCGACTGCGGTTTCCACAAACTGCCGTACTTCGACCCCGCTATTGGAGTAGAGAGTATAACAGTGACACCTATATCGAAGAACAACGCCACGCAACGGGCCGGGCGAGCGGGCAGGACGAGTCGGGGCAAGTGCTACAGGTGAGTTACTTGAGCGAGTACAGCTTTTTAGGGTTCTGCACGTCAATCGGAAAAACGGACCCCTTATAGGGGTCACTTTATTGTCCGTCTGTCTGTCTGTCCGACGGTTAAGACCCCTTTTTCTCAGGAACGGGTAGAGGTATCAAGTTAAAATTTATGTCAAATACTAAGGTCGTAGCCACACACTGGGAATTATTCCAGTGTCGTGGGTGCGTTTACAAACATGAAATTCACATTTACAAACACCCAGACCGACACATATATTTGTGCACACAAAGATTTGTTGTGTTGTGATTTTAAGTGAACGCAATGAAAAGATATGGGCATTGAAGCTTGCTTATCAACAATTATAGAAATATTTGACCTAGAATCATGAAATTTGGCAAGATACAATGGAAAAAGTCTGAAAATAGTGAATTGGTAATTACATATATCATACATAAATAATAATAATATATTAGCCCTGTTAAGAAACTGTCCCACTGTTCCCCACTGTGTCCCACTGTGTGGGCACGGGCCTCCTCTCAAACTGAGAGGGTTCAAACCATAGTCCACCACGCTGGCCCAGTGCGGGGGTTGGTGAAATGCACCTTCGAGTAACTCTAAGGCATGCAGGTTTTAGATTTCTCAACTCTAGATTTGTGGAGAGGGCCTATTTATCTAACAGTGAGACGGTATATAGACTTATTTATATAGACTTATTGTAAATACTTTTTAGTTGCGTTTTGTGTGATGTCCGATCTAACACTGATTCCTTATATTAGTTTTGTGTCGTTTCAGATTATACACAGAAGCGGAATATGACAAATTACCTCCTTCAGTGCCGCCAGAAATGTGCCGAAGTGACCTGTCTTCTATGCTCCTACAGCTGAAAGCTTTGGGCATACATAATTTACTGAGGTAAACATAGCAAAAATGAAGTGAAACAATACTTACAAGAACAGACTTACAAATTAATACTTAAATTTAAGACAACAATGCAAGGCATTTACAAGTACTTTGCGGACCGTAGTCTCTGCTTGTAGTGATGAGGTAGATATATCTATCTATATCTTATCAGACGCTCAAAGCAAAATTTACAAGACAAGACTCATAAGAAACTACTACAAGATATGACTTATACAAGTCTTACAAGAGAAGCCTTAAAACGAATATAAGACAAACTTACAAGACCAATCTATCAACACAAAACAACTTACTGTAGTCTTTGCCTGTAGTGATGATGTTAGTCGATCGTTCAAAGCAGAATTTACAAGACGAGACTCACAAAAAAACTACTACAAGATATGGCTTCTACAAGTCTTACAACACAAGTCTTAAAACAAATATAAGACAAACTTACAAGACTAATCTTTCAACACAAAACTTACAAATAAGACATACTGTCGTCTATGCTTGTAGTGATGATGTAAGTAGATCGTTTAAAGTAGGATTTATAAGACAAGACTCACAAGAAGCTACTACAAGATATGATTTATATAAGTCTTACAAGACAAGTCTCAAACAAACAATTATAGGACAAGACTTACAGCACAAGACTAACCACACTTCTATTATTATAATAAGCCTTTTTTTATTTCCTTAACATGCTAGTTACACTTTATAGTGAAATAAATGAAAATTACATTTATTAATTAGTTAAGGCCCCTTTCGGGTAAAGGCCTCCTCCAATATTCTCCAGGTTGTTCGATTTTTGGCTTTGTTTATCCAGTTGTGTCCTCCGATTTGTATAATTTCGTCGGCCCAGCGCTCCCACGGGCGTCCTCTGGTTCTGTTGCCACTTAGTCCCACCCATGTTGTAACCTGTTTAGTTCATCTTGTATCTGGAAGGCGTGCTACATGACCTGTCCATTTCCATTTCAGACGTTGGGTATGTTTCAGGACGTCTATGACATTGGTTATTTTTCTTATATCTGCACTTCTTTGTCTGTCTTTCAGTCGGATGTTTAGAATACTCCTCTCCAACGCCCGTTGACTTTTTATTAGTTTATTTCTTGTGTTAATGTTAAATATCCATGTCTGAGAGCTATAGGATAGGCAGGGTAACACGCAAGAGTCCATTACATTTTTCTTCAATTTTACAGGTATCTTTGATTTCAGGATTTCTTTTAGACTCCAGAATTTCTTCTACATCATATTTATTCTTCTGTCTATCTCGTCCTTATGTCTTGATTTGTTGAAAGAAACTTGTTTCCCTAGGTATACGTAGCTATTTACATCATTCAGCGGTATTTGGTTTACTATGATGGAGTGCTGTAGGCTGTTAGTTGCAACTTTCGTTTTAGAGGTATTCAATTTAAGCCCTATGGTTTCACTTACGGCACATAGCTCTGTTATAATTTTTCCTAGTTGTTTTGAGGTACTTGAAAATAGGACAGTGTCAATGACAACACTTCTACTATTACTACTACAAAATACACCGACATGCAAGAATTTTCAAGAAATTACTTACAATATTTATTTTCCAATTCCATACAGAATAAGATTTAACGGACAACACAGGCAAGATAATACTTACAAAACAACAACCACACGACTGTAAGAATTACAAGACAAAACTCAAACATGTTGATTCTATTATCGATGTTTACTTCCTATGTACCTACACATGTTTTGACAAATAAATATACTTTGACTTTGACTTTGACTTTGACAAAAATATTTTTTTTCTTATTTTTTCCTATTTCCAGGTTCACATTTCCTACTCCCCCTCCAGCTAAGAGTATCCTCTCCGGCATAGAGTTGGCGTACGCACTTCACGCTGTCGACAAACACGGGGACCTGACAGAGACCATCGGGGAGCGAATAGCAGAGCTACCTTTGAGGCCTATGTGTGGGAAGATGCTTATACAAAGTGGTAAGGTACTTTGTAAATATAAACAAAAAATAAATACCGCCACGCCTATATTTGCCAAGCGGGGGTGGCAGAGGTGTACTGTGTACATCACTTTTCACCGATGATATTAGGTCCCATGTAATGGGGGCGAGCCTATTGCCTCCATACCACAATTCCAGAGTTAGGAATTTTTATATAGAAATAATACTCATTTTCCGACCTAGGATTTGAACCCAGAACATCGTGACCGCTACGCGCATTATTTGCCCCTAGACCATATTAAGTATAATTTTAATTTAATAAGACCTTTATAAAAACAGATTTTATAGCAAAACAACAAAGTTGTCTTGCTTAGTTGAGGAGTTCCTATGGCTTATATACTCAACAAGACAAATCCAACGAGCCCAAACACGGCGGGATTATATTGAGTAGTTTGGTAGTTCCATTGGCCACCTTTCAGCTTCATCATCAGACCCGGAACACTATATGGTTGTATAGTACTTGCCAATACCAATCTAACAAGCCTAAACACAAGGGGGTTACGTTGTATAGTTCACATGTTCCTGTGGCCACCTTCCGACTCCATCATCAGACCAGCTCCATGGTATCATTTTATTGCATTGTCACAGACTTTACATAGATGTGCCAAATTGTAGCGCAATCGGATCATTTTTCAAGCACTTGTAGGTATGCCACTTGCATACTTGAAAAATGGATCACAAGATTTAAACTAGAAAGACAGACACACGAACATTGCAAGTTAAATAAAAGGTTATCGTCTCCTTTGTCACAGTAGAAGGATTCTGGCATATCCAAACTGAACTCAGGGGTGCTCCAAGTGCTTGAAAAATGGATCACAAGATTTGAACCGGAAAGACAGACAGACAGACATACGAACATTGCAATTTAAATAAAAGCTTGTAATAGTCAAAAGATGCTTTGTAGGTCTTGTTTAAATTAACTTAGACCACCTGGTACACCAGCCTACATTGTTTTCCTAAACCCCACACCAAAATCTGGATCGGAAAATTGTAAATTTTTTATTTTAAAAGAGTTACGGAGTTTCTCGCTTTTCTTCTCCACAGAGTCTTAGTTACTTTTCTGACGAATAATAAATACTATAATGGGTAACATGTTTTTTTTTAAACTAACTCTCACACTTTGTTTTATTCCTGTGTCGTGGGTGCGTTTACGAACATGAAAATTGACATACACAAATACCCAGACCGAAAGAAATAATTGTGGATCACACAAAGATTTGTCCCGTGCGGGAATCGAACCCGCGACTATTAGACACAGTGGGCGGAGCGGCTTAAGCTCTTAACCACTGCGCTAAATCGTCGTCAAAATTATCAAATATTGTCAAGATTAAAAAAATCTATGCCTGTAGCGATCGCAAAATGTGATTTTCCAATACCAAATTTCCAGTCTGGCATTTTGCCCAGTATAATGGCAATAGGCTCGACCCCTATTACATGGAGACTAACATCGTCGGTGAAATATGGAAGTACTCAGTACCCCTCTGTCATTCCAACCTGGGGAATTTGGCTGTGATATATATTTTTTTTATTTGTCGCAGGTGAATTCGGTTGCATAGACGAAGCATTATCGATAGCCGCCATGTTGCAAGTCGACAGCGTGTTCGTGAAGCCCAGCAGTGGGAAAGAAATCGTCGCAGCTAGAACTTGCCGAAGAAATAACTTTGAAGTAATACCGTAGTATATCTTTCTTCTATACAAGGTGTATCGTTAACAACGCAAGATCCAGACACCCCGATTATATAATTGCTTCAAAAATTCAATACGAAAATCCCAAATTTAATTTTTTTACCCCCTTTTTATCTATCTAGATAGATGCAAGGGATCTGGTGTGAGGTTATAGATAGATATCTATAACCTCACACCAGATCCCTTGCGGGGTAGGCAGAGAGTACAGAGTTCCAACAGGTTCTTTCCTTACATACCTCTCTGGCTTCCTCGACTCTCATAGTTCGTCTCATACACGCTCGCCGGTTACGGAGACTCTTGACTTTTCCATCAGATAAGACTCGGTTTATTTGGTCGTGGTAAGATAGTCTAGGTCTTCCCCGGTACCTGCATCCTTCCACTTTCACATTTCAATCACCCCCTTTTTAATCACTCTTAAACCAAAATTAACAATGAAACTTGAACTTTTGCGTATTTACAAATACGTTTCATAAATGTATTGGAAGTCTCCGTAAATAAATTTAGTTTATTAAAGCTCACTAAAGGAGTGATAGTTTTTTTTGCAAATTAAAAAAGTGAGATACGTTAATTAATTAAGTATGTTACAGCTTGTATACAAGGTGTAACGTGTGCAAGTACACACGCGAACCAATCACACACTTGTACTACGCTGGCGCGGGTCACTCCCTTCCCTCCAATATGGTCGAGGGGAATGATGGCTGTTCCATCAGTCATACTCGTGAACGGGTGCTGCTTGTGGGGACTGGTCCATCTGAAATCCTTTAGACGCTCTTTACAGATATTATTAGATTCATATCTCGATCGTAAGGCATCACACTGGAGCTAGGTCATAAACTATTTAATTGTGAACTAAACATAGTATCCACACATTATGATTAAAAAAAAAGGAAAGAAAGAGAAGTAAATAAAAAAGACAAGCCCGCTGAGTTTCTTTGCCGGATCTTCTCAGTGGAGGCCGCGTTCCGATCCGGTGGTAGATTAGTAGTTTAATTAAATTAAAAAGAAAATGTAAATTGGCTATTTGTAAGCGCCCCCACAGGGCTTATACAAAATAAATTATTTCGAGTTTAAGTTTACTCTCGTTAGTACCCAAATACTGCTCGAAGTCACTGAGTCACTCGTAGTATCCGTATATCGTTGCTAAGGTCGCCGGTGTACTCCACTTAGTTAGCTTGTTCTCCGATTTGATCTAGTAGTCCTTGCGGGGAAGGCAGAGAGTACAGAGTTCCAACAGGTTATTTCCTTACATACCTCTCTGGCTTCCTCGACTCTCATAGTTCGTCTCATACACGCTCGCCGGTTACGGAGACTCTTGACTTTTCCTTCAGATAAGACTCAGTTTATTTGATCGTGGTAAGATAGTCTAGGTCTTCCCCGGTACCTACATCCTTCCACTTTCGCATTGTATATCTGTTTGTCATTTTTTCTTCTGACATACTTTGTATATGCCGGAACCAACGGAACATACCCTTTCTCATGTTTACACCGATACTATATTTCATACCTACTTGCTTTCTTACTACGCTGTTGCGAATACGGTCGGTCAGCTTCACTCCGCGCATATTCCACAGAGCTCGCAATTCCACCGCATTTATCCTACTTTCATTCTCCTTCTTTCATACCCAGCTCTTGCTACCATATAATAGCGTTGGGATAAGAACTCCGTTATGTATGGCCAGCTGCGCCTTTGGGCATAAGTGCCGGCTCCTAAGTAGCTTTTCCAATGCACCATTCACTCTGTTCCCTGCACTCACTCTTCTCTCTATGTCAGCGGTGTATTTCCCATCCTTACTGAAGACGCATCCAAGATAAAGAAACTCATTCAATTGCTCCAGCACATTGTTAATATGTGGAAGTACATACATAGTACTTCTCTGCCTCTTCCGCTTAAGTAATATAGGTGTGACGAAGTTTTTTTATTTGTTGTTTGTTTCAGGTGGCCGAAGGTGATATATTAATGTATTTGAACATATTCGAAGCTTATCTGAAGCTGAAATCTTTACAAGACGAGAAGAGAGCGAAAAAAGCATGTAAAGAATGGTGTCAGAAATATTATATTAATTATAAAGTTATGGAGAAGGTATGTGTAACGGATCTAAAGTTAATAGTATAATGCTTATTTTTTTTGTGAAGGAATTAATAGCGACTGACGAGCTCAAAACCATATATCGTAACGGGAAACGATCAGTGGCGGATTAACACGTTTGCCGCCAGTAGGCTATTCAATTTTTGCTACCCCTACTAACCTCTGCAATTCAATACTCTAGTTCACGATCATATTAATTACATGTTCTTTGTCAATTAAATTTTGTGATTTATCGTCATCATTATATCAGCTTTTCCCGTTATTAGTATGATTGTGAACTAAGGGATCGTCGTGTCAGTTACAACTCACGATTTAGTGAAATAGTCTTTGGGTATATTTTTGAGCTAAGAAATGCTCAATCATGTACTACTGATAAGGAGGGTAAGGTATGTCTTAAAACTACTTGCTTTACAAGTAGTATTTTTTGCTTCTAGTTTATATCTTTACAGGTTTCCCCAATACAATTGTGTTGCATTTCTAAATTATAAAAAAATAACAATATAAACTAATAAACAAAATGTGCAAATACCAAAATAAACAAAAATCTTCCTATGAAATAAAACTATTTTGTCTGACACCGACAGTCCCTCCCGTGACCATGGGTGGTGCAAAGCACTCGAAACGTAGGGAACTAAAAATAAAAAAAAAATAAACCGCGATAAAATCCGTAAAATAGTTTTATTTCATGTGTAATATTCGCGTAAATCTAAGAACTCAATATAAAAATCTTCCTGGCCTACCTATAACATAAAGTGATATAATGTTAACTTTGTAAATTCACCCAGAGTACAATAAAATAAATCTATATCATTGGCAATGAGCACATACCCGTCCGGCACGCATAGACCTATCTTCGCCAGTATATCCGGTTTATGCACCTTCCCCCTCAAGATTTTAAAAACATACAGCGTAAGTGCAAGTTCTCTCCTGGCTCTTAGTTCGTTATATCCTACCATGCCCAGTATAAACAAGTTGGGGTACATTTATATATTAATAGTAGTAAAAACTTTCTTTCATTGTTGTCGTAAACCGTATTTAAAAAAAAATTAAAGATTCTGACACTACCATGCCTATACATATACGAATCAGTATTTTTTAAAAATAACCTTTATCTATATGAAACATTTAATAGTAGAGGGCATGCTAGCAAAATTAAGATCCCCCGAAATAGAATTGCTTTATTTAATGAAAGTGTTTTCTGCATGGCTCCGAGAGTTTATTACAAACTGCCTACTTATATAATTAAAATCGAAAGCATTGAAGTGTTTAAACATAAATTAAAAGACTTTTTAGAGAATAGGACCTATTATACTGTTAGTGAATATTTAGAGGATAAGAATATTAATATGTGATATCTGACTATTTGACATTTTATAACTTTCTTTTTTTTTTAATAAGCTTTATAATATTATAATTTTGACATTTGGTTTGTATAAGACGACTTTGATTTTGGATTCTATATTCATGTAACTACTTCTGACATAATTGATTTATGCATACCCTAAGGGTAAAATATGGTTAAAGCAACAAATAGTATATGTAACATCAAATAATGTACCCATATTTGCATAATAAATAATTTGAATGTGAATTAATGGGTAAAACGGATAAACTCCATACATCCTCCATGTACAGGTACCTAATGAACTTATTTTGTACTCTGTCCAACATAAAGCTATATCTTGCTTCATGCGGAGAACAGATGACAGCATGACCTTCCAATTGGCTTGGAACCAATGCATTGTACAAGGCAATTTTATAGCTTTAATATTTGTAAATTCCCGAACCATACGTAGAATAAAGCCTAGATTCCTATATGCTTTTTTGCATATAGTAGTGATATGATCACGAAACGTTAGCCCGCTGGTTAAACGCACCCCCAAATCTCTCACCTCTATTACCCTCTCAATAACCACTCCGTCGATTTTGATTCGCACTTCCTTTGTTGAGTTGTTGATGCGCGCCCGCGGCTTCTGGATTATATTTATCTAAGAGTATGTGGTAACTAGGACCAATGGATTAACGTGCCTTCCGAAGCTCGTAGACGCTTGCATATGAAAATACTACAAGCGGTCCCCCATCTTAGACCGACTGAGTCAAAAGCTGCTTAACGTGATCGTTAAGAACATCGCCTTCGCACAGCGCTATGAGCCTTTATAGACTATACCATCACCAGATAGACCGTGTCATATGGTAACTATGTACTTACTAATTTTTTCTTTTCAGGCGTGTGAAATTAGAGAAAGCTTAGAGAAATTGGTTAAAAGAAAATTCCTGATGGAGAATAAAGTTTTTGAAGGCCCAGATTTGGGAACAGGTGAGTTATGATAAGTATCTTCGTAATGTTAGGTGATTCATCACCAAAGTGCATTGTGACCCACATTTCACCTTTTGGGGCATCAGAAATAAAACAGTTTTTTGAAAGTATGCACGTATAGTCCGACAAGGATCGTTTGGCTCGTGGATGAGATTGACAGGGGAGCGTTGGCGTGACATTAGTGTTTCCATTTAGTAAAAATTTCCTACTTTCAAGGATATTTTTTAACAAGTGGGTCTGCTGGGTTACTAATTAAAAAAAAGCTTGGGGAAATTTCGTAGCAAACGGCAACTCTGCGATTGTCATGAAGTGACATTTCACTTGATGACAGCGTTAGATTCGATTGTGGCCACGAGTCAAAAGATCGTTTTCGCCCTGTATATTGTCGTTGATTAAACACTGCGTAACCCTATCATGTTTCTTAAGACTAATAGTTGGGTAATTATTAAATTAATACGATGTAGAGTAACGTCACGCCCACTTTTCTGACCCGGTATCCTTGTTTCTGTGTGATTTTGAAGACGTTTCACGTCAAAAACGGCCGCGTTTGGATATACTAACGCATCTATACTTGTAGGTAGCAACTGTGGAAATGAGTTATCTATCTATCTATCTATATCATCACGCCATATCCCTTGCGGGGAAGGCAGAGAGTACAGAGTTCCAACAGGTTCTTTCCTTACATATCTTCTTCGTCTGAGCGTGTTCCCGGTAGCATCCTCAGCTGCTGCTTCGGAGCTCGGGGTCCGCTTCCTTGCTTCTACTTTTCCACTTCGCGTGGTCTTCGGCATCCTTTGTGGTGAGGCCATTGGCACGCATGTCATCCCTGATGACATCAAGCCAGCATTTCTTGGGTCTACCTCTTCTTCCGGGTCCCGGCGGAGGCGGCATGGTCAGGCACTTATTGCCCACGTAATTTGCCGGTTTCCTTAAGACGTGGCCGTACCATCGAAGGCGGCTCTTCTGCATGTTATCTGCTATATCACGGACATGAAGGCTGCCGCGGATGCGGGAGTTCCCGATGCGGTCTTTCCGTGACACTCCACACATCCAGCGCAACATCTTATTTTCCGTGACACGCAGCTCTTGCTTGTGCCGTTCAAGCACTGGCCACGTTTCGCTGCCATATAGAACAGCTGATCTGTTCAGCGCAATATATGATGAAGTTACGAACAATATCAGAGATGCACATGAGCAGCCTCCGTGGCTGCTTATGTATGCTGACGATATCGCGCTGGTGGATGCGGACGGGGGGATCTGGTGCGACGTGTGAATGCGTGGAAGGAGTCACTTGAGAACAGTGGTCTTAATATAAATGTGGCGAAGAGTGAGTACATGGCCTGTAATACTACAGATCCCCTACCCGTTCGCTTAGACGAAGACCAAGTCGAACGAACGGACCAGTTTAAACACTTGGGATCTGTACTCCACGCGACGGGGGGCATCGATAACGACGTCAAGGCTCGCATTGCAGCAGATTGGGCAAAGTGGCGTGAGGTGTCTGGTGTTATTTGTGACCCTAAAATGCCGGTTAAGCTAAAAGGACAGGTATATAAATCCATCGTTAGGCCTGCCCTTCTATATGGCAGTATATCTACCCCCTTACATATCTCTCTCATAAATTATCAATGACAGCGAATGTTTTTAGTATGGTTGTTTAAAATACTGTAGCATTCCAACTTGTCTTTATGTTGGCTATGGTTGGATCGAACTAATTTAGACTACACCCATACTTGTGTTCTCACACCCGTATAGCGCTTACAAACGTCAAAAGTTATTACAGTTTTACAACTACCACCGGATCGGAACGCGGCCTCTCACTGAGAAGATCCGTCGAGAAACTGAGCGGGCTAGTCTTTTAACTTGGACTGGCCTTTCTGTTTATCATTCTCCTTTTACAACATTATGTTTTAATAACAAAGTATGTTATAAAGTATATTAGAAGTTGCCAAATGAGAAGCTGCTCAAACACAATCAGTTTTATCGTCGATATATTCCGAAATATTATAATATCCTTTATTACATAGTCTAGTTTTATTGGCCTTTTTAAACTTATTAATAGGCATATTTCGGATAGTTATGGGTAATTTGTTGCAGAAGTGTATACATTGGCCCCATGAAAGAGTAATTCTATGGAGACGAGTAGAATGTACAATAAGATTATCTTTGCCGCTATATTTTTCAAAGTTACTAATATTCTTTTCTTCTAAAAACTTCTTAATGAATTATATGATTTCTATTTTGTGCAGTATTAATATTTTAAATAAAGTTATTTAACTAATAGAATCTATCCATCTCTATCTATATCATCACGCCAGCTCCCTCGCGGAGTAGGCAGAGAGTACAGAGTTCGAACAGGTTATTTCCTTACTACCTCTCTGGCTTCCTCCACTCTCATACTTTGTCTCATACACACTCGCCGGTTACGGAGAATCTTGACTTGCCCTTCAGATAAGACACAGTCTATTTGGTCATGTGGAAGGATGTAGGTACCGAGAAAGACCTAGACTATCTTATAGTCTAGGTCTTCCTCGGTACCTACATCCTTCCACTTTCGCATTGTATATCTGTTTTGTCATTCTTTCTTCTGACAATTTTTCTATATGCCCGAACCAACGGAGCATACCCTTTCTCATCTTTACACCGATACTATCGAGATAATATAATAGATATGTAAGTTGGCCTAAGTAATCACTTTCACAGTTTCTCAATAAGAATAAAAATCATATACTTGAGTAAGTAAAATTTATTTAGACGTGTTTTTAGATACGGGTGTTTCTTTTTCAGGCCGTTTTTCGGACTATCACCCTTAATCTAGTACAAGTAGTACCTATATCGATACCCATTATCATTCATCCTACTAATATTATAAATGTGAAAGTTTGTTTGTTACTCGACCACGCAAAAACGGCTGAACGGATTTGGATAAAATTTACACACAGTTTGTTACCTAGATTAACACATAGGATACTTTGTATTCCGAAAAATCTTTGGTTCCTGTCTAAATTCGACGCCGACGAAGTTTTTAGAACCTTTTTAACTTTTTAGTGTGTATCATTAAAAGTATTTTATAATATGTGTCTGTTTTTATTTGTAGGTAAATGCGAGCGTATAATGAAATGTGTACTGTCCGGATTCTTTCCCCAAGCGGCGTATTTGAGTACGGACTCAAGTTACAGGGGCATTCGAGGAGCCGTACTACACATCAGTCCAGACAGCTGTTTGTTCAGAGTACAGCAACCGAAATGGTAATACTTCATACTGTATTTTTTTTAGGTATGAAAGATAGTATCTAAGTAGATAAACAAATTCTAGCGTTGGTAATAGTTTCTTTACATTTTTGCCTGTTAACCTATTTAATATCATTACGCCAGATCCCTTGTGGGGTAGAGAGTACAGAGTTCCAATAGGTTCTTTCCTTACAGAACTCTCTGGCTTCCTCCACTCTCATAGTTCGTCTCATACACGCTCGCCGGTTACGGAGACCCTCGACTTGACCTTTAGATAAGACCTAGACTATATTACCTTTACCAAATAGACTATTTGGTCATGGTAAGAAAAAAGTATTAGATTTTGAGGTCATAATTCAATAGTATATAGGTCATAATACACATGAGGTTATATCGTGTGCGTTGACATTCAGTAAAGACGTCGGCGACTTCGATATAAGTACTTACAATACTTTGAAATATTTGACACTTTTTAAATAGTTATGTACCACAACATATTTTTTGTTGATGATAAGAACATATTATACTACACAACAAAAACATAATTTCATTAGTTTTCAATAATAAAGAAGGTGTAAAAAGATATCCTACTATTCTATACTACTAATAATATAAACAAGTCCTACTGCCCGCAACTTCGCTCCGCGTTGACTTTAAACAGTAACCGGGATAGAAAGTATTTTATCCCGGAAAAATGTAAGGTTCTACGGCGACGTCTAGTCGTTAATATTTTATTCAGCAACTAAATTACTTAAAAAATCATAAGTGTAATTTATTTCCATAATAAATTCATCTATATATCTATCTATCTATCTATAACCTCACGCCAGATCCCTTGCGGGGTAGGCAGAGAGTACAGAGTTCCAACAGGTTCAAATAAATTCAATAAATTTATCCACTGCTCTATTCACTGTTTGAATGCACATTGAGTAAAATTCCATCTTAATTTAATAAAAAGAACAATAATATGTTAATTTATGACAATTGATTTTGTGTTTGACATTTATTTTAGTTTTGACATTTGGATCGGTCATGTTGACGGTGAATTTGTAAACACGAGTTCGCAATATATTTTGGTTTCAGGGTGATATTCGCGAGTGTACAAAGCACAGGAGACAAGACCTGCATGAGAGATATGATGACGATCAAGAAAGAATGGCTTCTGGAGATAGCACCACATTATTATAAAGAGTCTTGATAATAAATTATTTTGACAAATTATTTTGTTTAATTGTAATATAAACGTATCACTGCTAGGCAAAGGTCTTCTCTCCCGAATCGAGGTGAGAGAGATTAGGTTATACTCCAGCATGCGGAGCCAGTGCGGTATGGTGGAGGCAGGTTTGACGCTACCTGCTTTTGGAACTTACCAACACTCTAAGGCTTCCAAGTTGCCTTAACGACTATTACATCAAGTGGTGATAGGGACCAGCAGAAGTGTCTTCCGAAGCACGGAGATATCCGAATATGAAAATGCCCCAAACGGTCACCGACCGACCGAGTCCAACGATGCTTAACTTTGGTGATCGCTTAGAACACCGCGTATATTTAAAATCAATAAAAAGTTTTTTATTCATGTAGACCAAAAGGCGTTTATGAATCGTCTAAAGAGAAAATTATTGATTACTTAAGAATCTACCACCCGTTTAAAGTCATTCCTGTGGAGAAGGGCAGGAAATTACAAAGGTTACTCTTTTTAAAAATGAGAGTTATTAAAAAGAGTGACCGAGTAACTTTATGGATACATTGCATTCATGGGGTATGGGAGAGCAATGCAGAACGAGCTAAATAGATGTGCTTAAGTATAGATTAATTATAAGTGTACTTAGATTCATGGTATTGGTGTATGTCTACATAGTCCTCACATTTACAATACAGAGATTTTATAAAGGTATATAATAAAAAGGTATAATAAGAAAAAAAAGGGTTACTATAAAATATGTAAAGAGTGCGTCCAAAATAATTGATTATAGCTCCAGTGTGATGCCGAACGAGACAAAATTCAACAGTATTACGGTACATGTTTAATCAGTCAAAGGATAGAAGACGGACCAGTCCCCACCAGCAGCACCCGTTCACGAGTATCACTTAAAAAGCAGCCAGCACTCTCCTTGACAATATTATAGGGAAAAGAATAACCCGCTCCACAGAGCCGATAGATGACTAAATAATGTTAAATTCAGAAGACCTTTTTTTTATAAAAAAAACGTAGCTCTAGGATTTATTCCTGTGTCGTGGGTGCGTTTACAAACATGAAAACTCACATACACAGATACCCAGACCGAAACAAATAATTGTGGGTCACACAAAGATTTGTCTCGTGCGGGAATCGAACCCGCTACTATTAAACACAGTGGGCGGAGCGGCTTAAGCTCTTAACCACTGCGCAAAATCGTCCGTCAAAACACGTTTTTAAAGACAAGCTTTTATAGCAAAACACAACGAAGATATCACACCATCCGGGTCTAAAAAGTACCTAAGACAAATCCAACGAGCCCCAACACGACGGGATTATATTAATTAGTTGGGTGGTTCCGCTGGCCACCTTCCGACTTCATCAGACCAGCTCCATTGTACCATATTATTGCATTGTCACCGAACTTACATAGGTGTGCCAAATTGCAGCTCAATCAGATACCCGAAAGTGCTTAAAAAATGAATCACAAGATTCGAACCGGAAAGACAGACAAACATACTAACATTGCAGTGGTTAAGGACGGACGATTTAGCGCAGTGGTTAAGAGCTTGAGCTGCTCCACCCACTGTGTCGAATAGTCGCGGGTTCGATTCCCGCACGGGACAAATCTTTGTGTGATCCACAATTATTTCTTCCGGTCTGGGTATTTGTTTGTGAATTTTCATGTTTGTAAACGCACCCACGACACAGGTATAAATCGTAGTGTGGGACTTCGTTTAAAAAAAAAAAGAATATAAAAGAATATATAAGTTAAATAAGCTAGTAAAAAAGAAAAACAGATTGAATTTGAATTTTATGTACACAAAGATGTAACTAACATAATTTCATTCATCAAGTCGATACGGTGTGATCAACCTACCTACCATTTATAGAAGTAACAAGATATTACAAAAATAAACATTACATGAGTACGTTAATCTTTGTTAATAATAATTTAACTACGACTTGGTGTAGTGGTTAGTGTGGAGGCCGCTTCGATCACTGGATCGATCGTGGGTTCGATCCCCGACCTCAAACTCAAACTCAAATAATTTATTTTGTATAAACAACTTATATATTTTTTTTTCGTTGGTCTAATGGCAAAGAGCATCGCTTTGTGATCACGAGGTCCTGGGTTCAAATCGTAGGTCGGACAAGTGTAGTTTTTCTAACGAAAACTTCCCAGTACGAGTCCGGAGTCTGGAATTGTGCACGGTATATGCAATAGGCTCGCCCCCTATTACATGGGACCTAACATTGTCGGCGAAACGTGGGTGTACTCAGTACACCTCTGCCACCCCCGCTTGGGGAATATAGGCGTGACGGTGTTTTATATTTTTTTTGTTATCTTACTGCTAATCTACCTTGGGATTGGAACGCAGCCTTCGCTAAGAAAATCCGGCGCAGAAAATCCGGAGGTCTTTTTTATTTAATGCTCTTTCTCTTTTTTTTTCGTTTCAACAGAATTGTGTGGGTACAATGTTTAGGTTAGCATTTAGAAGTTTACGATCTAGCTCCAGTGTGATGCCTTCCGACCGAGATATGAGACTAACGATGTTATTTCTAGGAAGTCAAGGTCTAAAGGATTCCAGATGGACCTGTGCCCATAATCAGCACCCGTTTACAAGTATGACAAGTGGATCAACCATCATTCCCCTCTACCATATTGGAGGGAAGGGAGTGACTCGCACAGGACATATCTTTGTGTGACTCACATACATTTGTTTCGGTCTGGGTGTTTAATTATAGGAATTCCATGTTTGTAAATGCACCCACGACACAGGAATGATTCCTAGTGCATGGCTACGTTTTTATTTAAACATAACTTTTGGAGTACCTACGTATTTTTAAATTAATTTGCGGGAAAGGGAAGAAAACAGAACGAATGTAAGGATTGTGGTTGGTAACGATGTGCTGGAGCAAGTGAATGAGTTTGTATATCTTGGATGCGCCTTCAGTAAGGATGGGAAATACACCGCTGACATAGAGAGAAGAGTGAGTGCAGGGAACAGAGTGAATGGTGCGATGGGAAAGCTACTCGGGAGCCGGCACTTAAGCCATAAGGCGCAGCTGGCCATACATAACGGAGTTCTTGTCCCAACGCTGTTATATGGTAGCGAGAGCTGGGTATGTAAGAAGGAGAATGAAAGTAGGATAAATGCGTTAGAAATGCGAGCTCTGCGGAAGATGTACGGAGTGAAGTTGACCGACCGCATTAGCAACAGCATAGTAAGACAGCGAGTAGGTATGAAAGATAGTATCGGTGTAAAGATGAGAAAGGGCATGCTCCGTTGGTTCGGGCATATAGAAAGAATGACAAAACAGATATACAATGTGAAAGTGGAAGGATGCAGGTACCGGGGAAGACCTAGACTATCTTACCACGACCAAATAAACCGAGTCTTGTCAGATGGAAAAGTCAAGAGTCTCCGTAACCGGCGAGCGTGTATGAGACGAACTATGAGAGTCGAGGAAGCCAGAGAGGTATGTAAGGAAAGAACCTGTTGGAACTCTGTACTCTCTGCCTACCCCGCAAGGGATCTGGCGTGAGGTTATAGATAGATAGATAGAATTTGCGGGTTAGAAAGGAGGCTTAGGGCCTCTCATCACTCTCGATTAAACTGCTGGATAGTTACTTCTCGATTAGCGTTACCCGGCAATTAAAACTTGCTAGTTCAACTGACGGATAGGGCTACTCAGTGATGGTGAAATTCGTACATGCAACTTTTAGGCCACAACAACCATTCTAGTTTTAGTCTAACTAAAGTTTTAGTCCAAAAATCAGTTTTGAAAAATAAATTCCCGACTGATTTTCGTTCTGTAATACAGGCCTAAATGTCAATTAGTCTACTACAGATTTCACTTGAGGGCCAAATGGAGGTACAAAGGGGCCCTCAATTTTAAAGAAAAGAATAGATGGATGTTAGTGTAACGCTATCGAGTTGATTTGCTATCTTTTTCAAACGACTAATTTACGGAATAAGTCTGAATGTGACAGCACGCTTTTAACGCTACTATAACGTTTAATTATTCGTGTATAGACCTTAGAGGGCTTAGCATGAAGACATTTATCTAAGGTTGATGTTCGCGATTTGCTATGTGATGATTTAAATAAATGACACTTAAGGATTTTAGGATTAAGGATTTTATTGATAAAATTAATATCAAATCAATCAAGTACGTCGGAGTACACAGACAACAGAGACGCGACCATGAACTTAGTGAAGCGCCTGACAGTAATAGACAAACCAATATTTGCTTTTGACGGTTTGCGTTCACTCATCATCGTCCCCTGGGGGCAAACCCATTGCCGTAGCGCAGACTTGTGTTTTGGTCGCGGCAACCCCTTTGTCATCGCGTCTGCAACCATGTGCTCCGCTCTCTTATAATCTTGCCTAATGGCAAGCTTCTGGACAGAGGGTATTTCCAGATGTATTGAGGGTATAAGCTGCCCTTGGATAAATCAGGCATTCATGCAACTACGAGCTTCGTGTTGGAGTTTCAGAGTGCAGCACGCATTTTGGTGTTTATCATCATGACAGCTTACTTTCGTTTATCGTTTTGATTGATTGGTCATTGTAAAATTACACACTTTTTTTCATTTAGTAAAATTGATGCAAAAATCTTAGTTACTGGTGATGGATACGCCTCTGTTATACAGTTGTTTCGGCAGTATAAATTAACTTCGATTTTCGGCGATCAAAGCAAAAGAAATTATAACGCTATAACGCTTGAGCACACAACTTGAGCGTTATAACGCTCACGCAGTCCAGGTCTTTAACGCTCCGTGAGCCTTAAACGCTCGAGCGTTTAACGCTTGAGTCTTAAAGCTCGACCGTTTAATTCTTGAGTCTTAAACGCTCGTAAGCGTCGACTCAGTACTGAATGCGCTCATTTTTACAACACTATCCTCCAGCCGTTAGGCTACGAGCTTAAAAGTTAAACAATAAATAGTGTAGTAAATGAATTTATTTTGGATATAAGTACCGATTTTACTTAAGATTTTTTAAACATTTATAACATTAAAAACAACACAACACCGTCACGCCTATATTCCCCAGCGGGGGTGGCAGAGGTATACTGAGTACACCCACGATTCGCCGACGATGTTAGGTCCCATGTAATAGGGGGCGAGCCTATTGCCATATACCGGGCACAATTCCAGATTCCGGACTCATACTGGGAATTTTTCGTTAGAAAAACTACATTTGTCCGACCTAGGATCCCAGGAACCCAGGACCTCGTGATCACAAAGCGATGCGCTTTGCCACCAGACCAACGAGGCAGTCATATAACATTAAAAAATGTTAAAAATAAGTTTTAGTTGTATAAGATTCATCAATCAATCAATCAATCAGCCTATCGTAGTCCACTGCTGGACATAGGCCTCTCCTAGCACGCGCCATTGCACACGGTCCTCCGCCTTCCGCATCCAGTCTGTCCCAGCGACCTTTTTGAGGTCGTCGGTCCATCTAGCTGGGGGCCGTCCTACCTTACCTTAGCTTATTGAGTCTGCGAGCTATGTCGGTAAGATTCATTAATTATTTATTTCTATTATCGACGGTAAATTTTGGTGCATGTCTATTTAATAAGTGCCAAGTCCTGATATAGTGCCACAAGGATCTATTGGCCCGTAGATGACATTTGTTATGTTGAAATTAGTGTTAACATTTAGTAAAGTCTTACTATTTTAAAGGAGATATTTTAAAAGGTCAGACTGCATGGTTACTAAACAAAAAAAAAGTGCTTGGGTAAAGTTTATAGCGAACGGCGACTCTGCGACTATCACGAAATGACATTTCACTTGATAACAGCGTTAGTTCCGATCTTGGCCGCGGACCAAAAGATCCTTGTGGGACTGTAGCACTATTAATGTTAATTTGTCGCTGGATTTGTGAACGCGACAAACCACTTTCGATAACCCATCTAAAATCTGACCTCGCTTAATCTTGCTTAACCACGCCTCGGCTCATACAAAGGATCAAAACCAATGAGTCACAATCTATATTTAAACACTTATCAATATTGTTTACAAACAAAAACCCAGCAGGTAAAGGACTGGTTCGTGGCCATGATTACACAAGTATTTACACAGGAGTTATCACTAGACACATAAATTAATATGTTAATTATTATTGATCGGCCATTACAATTATTGGCGATATCGGAAGGTGGAACAGGTCTATTTTAGGCGCAAAATGAAAGTTAAAGAACTGCGTTTGTCGCAGTAAGATAGTTAAACCCGGGATGTCATTATACCTCTTGTGATATAATCAAATGTTGGATGATATATATATATATAATATACTAAAGCGTTCTACGTGCCTACTACGTAATTATCTTACTAGGGATATAATTACCTTCATTCACAAATTCTTATCATCGTCGTCGTATCAACATTTTATGTCAGAGTCAAGGAATTGGTCAGAATATACTTCCTCATGCTCCACTCCGGACAACGCAGCTGTGTGGTCAAAGTATTCGACCTCTATATGGCGCGCTGAACTCTCCCTACCGGATCCCTCAGCAAGCTTCCAATATCGATCTACAAATCCTTTACTTATCAAGCTGTTCGCTTGTGGAATGCATTGCCTGTAACAGTCCGACGTGCAGTCATCGGCTTTCTTTAAGAATAGTGTTAAGGATCATTTTCTATCTGCTGGGTAATAATAATGTAATGCGAATATAATTTACATAATATATAAACTTATAGAGTATACCACTTACTGCCTTAAATTATTTTATCTGTTGCTTCTTCCAATGTACTTGTTGTCTGGAAGAGATTGCTTTTAGCAATAAGACCGCCAATTGTACCTATTGTCATAATTTAAGGTTTGGTCTATAGCCGACGCAGCGCGACGAGAGCGCGACGGAAGCGCTCGGCTAGCTTCGGTTGTGTCGTTGGGCATCGCGACGAGTGTGGTGTCTCCCGTACATTTCAGTACATTACAACTCCCCAAGCCGCGCCACCTTCGTGTTAAATCTAATTTATGTGCTTTTTAGTATGAGAGTGGAGGAAGCCAGAGAGGTATGTAAGGAAAGAACCTGTTGGAACTCTGTACTCTCTGCCTACCCCGCGAGGGAGCTGGCGTGATGATATAGATAGATAGATAGATTAGTATGTGTGTCTCCCCTTTCAAAATAAAGAATTATTAAAAAAAATGTTGTTACGACGCTTATAATAATAAGGCGACGCGGCGGTGATGATAAAAAGGGGTCACAATGCCAATAATAAGACGTCGCGACGCTCAACATAATAAGGCACCGCGACGATCAAAATAATAAGGCGTCGCGATGCTCATAATAATATGACGTCGCGAGGATTATAATAAGGCATCGAGACGCTCAAAATAAGAAGGCTTCGCGATGTTCATAATTTTTTATTTTTAGTTTATTTTAATTTATTTAGCGCACCAACTGTACAATTACATAACATCATTCTATTAATTACATTATCATTATGAGATACAATGTAGTTATACAAATTATAGGTAGGCATAACATTTGTAATTATATTTTAAAAGCGACAGTAGAAGAACAAGTGGATAACATTTTACAATTTTTTGATAAACCAGTCAAGCAATAGTAAGTATATACTTTTTTTTATGCTAAAGCAAAAAGAATAAATATTATATAGATTTTTAGCTATATAGAAAATTGAAAATTGAACATTAAATGAAAAATTTAGAACATGAAATGAAATTACATTTAATTATTATTATTTTAAAATATTAAGTAATAAAATTGTGTTTTAAGGGTTTACCAAAGACTTTTTAAATTTTACAATATTTTGGGAAATAATATCAATACAGCTGCCTGTTGTGCTGGATCTCTCATTATACAACCTTGCCATACGAGTAAGGGGGCTATTAAACGACGAGTTCAGGGTTGAGGTAGGAATATCAAATATACGTGACTGGCGTAAACCACGTTGGTTCGGCCTAAAATAGAGATGATTAATCAAAAATCCATCCATGGAGCCATTTATAATTTTGTGAAGGACTAATAGATCATTTATATTACGTCTTTGCTTCAAACCTCTGATCTTAAAATACTTGCACCTGTCACCATATTCGGAAACCGATTTACGTATACCATTCCGTATACACAGGCATCTAACAAAACGGACTTGAACGGATTCTACAGCATCTGCGTAAGTTTTATAATGGGGGGATCATATTGTGGAGCAGTACTCGAGAATACTTCTCACCAGAGCATAGAATAGTAGAATTATACTATTGTTATTGCGAAATGGCTTTGTACTGCGGATAATGAGTCCTAATGATAGTAAGTAGTCGTGACGCTTATCAGTAAGACGGCGCGACGCTCATAATAGTACGACGTCGCAATACTCATAATGGTTAGGCGACGTTACGCTCATAATAGTAATGCATCGCGACGCACATATTAGTACGACGTCGCGACGCTTATAATAATAAGGCATCGTGACATTCATAATAGTAAGGCGTCATGACAGCCGCAATAATTTTTAGAATAAAGTAAATTTAAAGAGCTAGTCACAGACCAGTTACAGCAAATGAATGAAAAAATATCGGAATTCCAATCTTCCATTACTTTCTTTAACACACAATATGAAGCCATAAAAACAGCCTAGATGAAAAAGACGCTATAATAAAAAAACTACAATCTGAAAATGAAATCCTCCTATCGTCATCCAGAGACTTAAATACCAGGCTTTGCATTATAGAACAAAGTCAACGTGAAAATAATATAGAAATTAACGACGTTCCTGAACATAAATCCGAGAACTTAATAAATACTGTTATGCAAATTGCTAAAACAGTAGGTGAACCACTGGGTGGCAATGATATTATGCATGTGACAAGAGTTGCAAAGCTGAACAAAGACAATAATAAACCTCGCTCTGTAATCATCAAGTTACGCACACCCCGTCTACGGGATAATATCCTCGCAGCTGTTGGAAGATTTAACAAAAAACATCCCAAAGACAAATTAAGCTCGCAACATCTTGGAATCGGAGGAGACAGAGTGCCCGTTTTCCTCGCAGAACTTATTATATTATTATATTAACTTATGTATTAGTAAACAACTACATGCTGCTACAAGATTAAAGGCCAAGGAACTCGGTGTTAAGTTTGTTTGGGTGCGCAATGGTCGAATCTTTGCTCGTAAGGACGAATTCAGCCCTGCTATTGTTATTCGCAGTCATGACATTTGTCTCTGCTTTGGAATAATAATAATTCTTAGTTCTAGATATAAATAATCAAGTATTTTGGAGTTACACAATTAATAATGTTTGATATATATTATCAAAATGTTAGAGGTTTAAGAACCAAAACACATACGTTTTACGAAAATGTTTTGCTTAATAACTTGCATATTTGATAACGAATTATTTAATTCTAGATATACTGTATACCGCAGAGATAGAACTTGCACAAATAGCTCTCAGAAAGATGGAGGTGGAGTCATGTAAGCTGTATCGCGGAATTTACACTCGGCTCGAAATTATAATTGGGAAAGCAACAATGAGGATCTTTGGGTAAATGTACAGATTAGTATCAAGAATGTTTTAAAAAATATCGCTATATGTGTGGCTTACCTTCCTCCACCAGTCATGCCTGATTCTTTATCTTATTTTTTGGACAACGTAAATGATGTCATAAATAATGTTTCTGATGTTTTGATCTAAGGAGACTTCAACTTAAGTTTTATTAAATGGTCAAATATAAATAATGCAACCTATGTTTCTCCTACTAATTATAATAACACGCTTGGGAATACGTTGATTGATTTTTTGGGTACTAATTATTTATTTCAATTCAACCGTGTATTAAACGCTGACGATCGAATTCTAGACCTTAATTTATGAAGTTTAAGCAATTTAACAACAGTTAAATTGCTTAAACTACAAGTTTGCTTAGGGTATCTGAAGGATGGGTAACAACCCATCCTTCAGATACCCTAAGCAAACTTGATCCTAAACATCCATCCTTACTGATTTCTATATTAAATGCTGATGTTAAATATTTGCGTCCCAAAAATGATACTCAGCCTAACTTTTTTAAATACGGTGGATTGGCGCCGAGAGCTTATGGAGTTTCACGACATTAATGACGCAGTCACTGCATTCTATATTAAATTACGGGGGATCATTGATAAACATGTACCAAAACGCCCTCCTAAGTCTCCGATTTATCCGGCTTGGTTTTCATATGCGCTCATCAAATTATTACGTGAAAAAGAGAAATATAGGCAAATGTTTCGACAATATGGAAACCCACGGGACAAAATTAGTTACAATGTTCTCCGTAGTCGTTGTCATAAACTAATTCAAAATAACTATAATGACTATAAAATTAAAATAGAAAAGGAAATTGCGAAGGACTCCAAGGTGTTTGGCGATACATAAAAAATAAACGGAAGAATGCAAATGCAATTCCAGCTAAGATGCATTTAAACAATGATATATCAGGAAAAAGCGAACATGAGTTTGTGGCCTCGTAATATATTTACAATTTATATTATTTATTGTATGCAAAGTCCGTTCCTAATTAAAATGATATAAAAATATATATACAGTAGAAACTAATTGCATTAGTGTTAAATCCTGTTATCAAGAATACGCCTTACCCAGAACATATGGAAAACAAAGTGAAATCCTAGTGAATAAAGAACTAACAAAAGACGTAGTGCAGTGAAAAATGAACTTACATATTTGGAGAAAAGAAGGGAAAATCATCTATATGTGAAAAAAACAGTAAAATCAATAGAACAAGAAAAATCTAGTGCTAAACAAAAACGAAAACCAGATAATAGTAAACAAATGATGAGAGAAAACTTTAAACATAACCTCAAAACTATCGGTTACAACCATAGACAAAAACAATTTCCTATGTTTCTACTAGGCACAAGATGTAACCCAATAAAACAATTTAAATTGCATGACCACAAACGCGATCTAGTGAAACTCATTAGTACGACATATAGCACCTCCACTACGGCTGACCCAAGATCAATCGAGCTAGTTAAACTTATTAACTAACAGCCAATAGAGGGCGCTTTACACAAGTATAAAAAACAAGTACAGTTAAATATATTTACAACTATGGATGAAATAAAAAAGCTTCTAGAAAATATGCAACAGGAGATGAAACAACAAAAAGCCGATATGCTCGAAATGAAAGAGGACATTAAAAACACAATAAATAATAATATTAATGAAAAATTAAAGAGTTTAGAGGCAAAAAATGAACATTTAGAGAAAAAAATACAAGAACAAGATATAGCTATAAACAATTTCGAGAGGTACGTTAGACGTAAAAATTTGATCATATTCGGCGTCGAAGAGCGAGAAAAAAGCTACCATGAGCTTGAGAAAATAATAATTGGCATAATAAATACACACTACAATATTTAACTACGAGACTATAGTATTGAAGCTGTTAGAAGACTAGGGAAGAAAAGTGGAAAAATCAGACCAGTTATAATAACTTTCAGTACAATGGGAATAAAAATACAAATCCAGAAAAATAAACATTGTTTGGGCAAAACACCCTATTACATAAAAGAAGATTTTCCACTAGAAATATTAAATAAACGAAAGGAATTGCAAATCCAACTGCAAAAGGAAAAAGAACTAGGCAGAAAGGCTTTTATCAAATACGATAAACTAATAGTGTTAAACAATATAGAAAATCGTACAAACTATCATCAAAAAAACAAAAGAAACCTGTCTGAATCACCTGAAATAACAGGGATGAGCAGTCAAGAAACACCACAACACAAGGAACAGCAACCATCTAAGAAAAATAAGAAGAATAATATGAAAAATGTTATTGTGCACAAACCAAAACGATTAAACGAACCTGAAAATGCTCCTCTCGATAAGCTAAAAGCGACCCATTATTACAATACAGAATAGCAATCACAAAAGGCCCCTCTTCAAAATTAAAACCTCCCAACATGGCTTGTCACCGCGGAAGAGGTAGACTATAACCCTCCAAGGAGTAAAAACAATCAGAAACTCTACATATGTACGTACGATGTGAGATCCCTTAGAACACGAGAAAAAATGATATTACTTGAACATTCCCTAAAGAATATCAAATATGATGGCGTTGGACTATCCGAAGTAAGAATAATTGGAAATAATATAATCGAACAAGAAAATCATATATTTTGTCATACAAGAAAAACTAAAGGCCAATACGGAGTCGGATTTCTAATTAAAAAGATTTACAAATTAAATATAGATAGTTACGTAGGAATATCCGAAAGAATATGTGTAATGAACCTTAATTTTGAAACAACAAAACTATCACTAATACAGGTATATGCTCCTACTCTTGATTCATCAGAAGAAGATATCATTGCTTTTTACGACCAACTACGAAAAGCACAAACCTTAGCAAAAGGAAAGTTAATTGTTATGGCAGACCTGAATTCAAAAATTGGCCAAAGAAAACCAGGAGAAGGTCTAGTAATGGGGTTCTACTACTTTGGAACCAGAAATTGCAGAGGAGACCTGTTACTGCAGTATGCATTAGAAAACAAGCTTACTATAATCAATACAATATTCAAGAAAAAAATAAAAACTTTGTTGATACCCAGGGGTATCCCCCGATGGAACAAAGAAACATCAAATCGATTTTATCTTAAGTAACAATCCAAAAAGTTTCAGTAACATAGACAATATAAACGTCAAGACTTTTCCGAGCGATCACAAATTGATACGAAGCACATTCAACCTAAATAAGTCAAAAAAATTTAGAGCAAAGTTCATAACCAAACAAAATGTGTTAACAGACGAACAAAACGCGGAAGTCTTCCTAGATACATTAAAATAAATGCAAGAAAGATTAACTTGGACAACATTGATAACATAGAATCTTACAGCAAAAAAATAGAGTCTTCTATTGTTCAGAGCATAAATTCTGTATATTGTGCAAACCAACCAACAGAGATTCTATCAGACGAAATAAAAGAACTGATAAAAAACCCAAGAATGCAGAAGATAGGAAATAACTTACAAATCTGTATAAGAAAACAAATAAATTTTTGAAAAAATATTATGAAAATTATAAAATAGCAATAATTGAAAGAAACCTATGGAAGAACGGAAGTCAAAGAAGAGCATTCAAACAACTAAACACCGATAAAAAATGGATACCAAAACTGAAATCAAAATGCTCATCAATTAACACACAAAAACTCTCTGATATAGTAAAAGTCGCCACAGAGTTTTACAGAAACCTGTATAGCAATAAGAACTGCGGGACACAAATACACGAATTATGTAGTAAACTAAAAGATCACAATGAAAATATCTATCCAGTCCACCCCTTTGATGAATTAGAAATCCTGAGTCAAATAGACAAACTGAAACCAGAAAAAAGCCCCGGACCTGACAACATACCAAACGAAGCTCTTAAGCTGGGAAATTTCATCCTCATAGGCCCATTAATAATGCTTTTTAATAAAGTGCTCGAAGAACAGAAAACCCTACAGAGTTGGGGCGAATCGAGGATAATACTTTTATATAAAATGGGAGATCCGACTGACGTTGGCAACTACCGACCTATCAGCTTGCTTCCAGCTATATATAAACTGTTTGCTGCGTGCATAGACAAGAGAATAGAGTCAGATATATTGAATAATCAACCAGTAGAGCAGGTAGGATTCCGAAAAGGATTTTGTACGATCGATCACATACATACTCTAGATCAAATAATTGAAAAACACCTGGAATTTAAACAGCCGCTCTACCTAGCGTTTATAGATTACGCAAAGGCGTTCGACTCTATATCTCATGAAAGCATATGGAAAGCCCTTGACAGTCAAAACATTCGGAACACCTATATAAACATCATAAAGCACATATATAGCAACAGTGTGAGCAAAGTAAAACTAGATAGAATAGGGCCAGACATCAAGATATATAGAGGTGTGAAGCAGGGCGACCCCCTATCACCAAAATTATTCATATCTGTCCTACAATACATATTGAAAGACCTAAGGAGGGATCCAAAAGGTATTAAAATTAAAGGAAACTATCTGAGCAAACTCAGATTTGCTGACGACATTGTCCTGTTTTCAAGTACCTCAAAACAACTAGGAGAAATGATAACAGAACTATGTGCCGTAAGTGAAACCATAGGACTTAAATTGAATACCTCTAAAACGAAAGTTGCAACTAACAGCCTACAGCACTCCATCATAGTAAACCAAATACCGCTGAATGATGTAAATAGCTACGTATACCTAGGGAAACAAGTTTCTTTTAAAAAATGTGAGCTAAAATCCATCAAGGCAGAAATTTAGAACATCCAGGACTCAATGACTTTCATGAACGACAAATATGAAGAGGTGATAAATGGACAGAAGAACACACTGGATGCAGTAAAGAACCTGGAAAGGTAGAATCGGGATTTGCGCTCCAAAAATCAAAACCTAACAACTAGAATAGAACAATTAAAGCAGCATGCACGGCGAGCAACATAGAAATCCAGTGTATCACAGAAACGAAGAGTGAAAATATTATTAATATTGTCAAGGACATAGCCAGGTTATAGAGTGTAAAATTAATGATGATAATATCTTGAGTTGCAATCGTATTGCTAAGATAAATCCTTCCAGCACTCGACCTGGCTCAATTGTGGTACAATTTAACTCACAAAAAGTCAGAGACACTTTTCTAGCAGCAACAATTTAATACAATAAAAGCAAACCAAACAACAAACTTAATAGTACATATTGGACTTTCCGGTAATAAGGCGCCAATTTTCATTATCGAACATCTCTCTCCCTCAAACAAAGCGCTTCATGCTGCGGCCCGACTTAAAGCTAAGGAAAAGGCCTACAAATATGTGTGGGTAAGAAATGGTAGGATCTATATGCGGAAAGACGATACCTCGGAATACAAACTAATTAGGGATTTGGACTCCCTAAATAAATTGTAATAATGCATTTTTTCTTATCTTTTTATAATTCTATTTGTATGTAATGGTTTTCAATACATTCTTAAGATTCTCGTCCTTAAATGTTTACTATCAGAACGTCCGCGGTCTAAGGACTAAAACCCATGATTTCTACCGGAACCTTTGTTGCTCTTATTACGACGTAATTGTATTAACTGAAACATGGTTAAACCAAGGAATCTCAAGTAATGAATTATTTGATAACATATATGTAGTGTATAGAAGAGATCGGGAGGCAAAAGAATTTCACAGTGGAAAGGAAGGGGGAGGAGTCTTAATTGCAGTGTCTATAAAAATCGTATCGAAGGAAATGCACAGCTGGAACAGTAACTGTGAAGACGTTTGGGTAACTCTCGATGTTTCCATTGGGGATGCCTGTCGCGGACTCGCTCTGTGTGCTGTTTATCTGCCACCTGCAATAAACAGAACTGTGTTGAACCAATTTATTGCCAACTCCAATGCTGTTCGCGAGAAATGCGACTTACCCATTTGTATTATTGGTGATTTCAATCTTAGTTGTATTGATTGGACCCTCGTTAACGACCCGTCATACGCACACAACTCTTCGGTACTAGCGCAGGTTTTGATTGATTTGTCAAACTTAAACAGTTTCATGCAATACAGCTCTGTTCTAAACAATCGAAAAAAGATAGTAGATCTCGTCCTGACCGATATTCCAAGTTGCGTTGTTTCTCCCACTCAAAGCTCGCTTAGTAAAGTGGACCTAATGCATCCCTATTATAATAAATTTACCCATAACAGCCATAACTGACAAACGTAATCTTAAAATTAATATCAATCCAATTCCCAATTTCCGTAAGGCAGATTACAATCTTATCAATAAACTTCTGGACATTCAAAATTGGCAAGAATTATTTTCGGAATGTGACGATGTAAATGTAATGGTTACCATTTTCTACAGAGTTATCAACGAAAGTATTTTAAAGTTTGTGCCCTTATCCATTAAAAACATAATCGATATCCTATTTGGTTTAATCGTGACTTGATTAAACTATTGAAGGAGAAACATAAATTTAGGTCACGATATAAGAAATATAAAAATCCACTAGATAAAATATCTTTTGAATTGCTAAGAAAAAGATGTGATAAGCTAGCCACTGCATGCTATAACACCTATATCAAGAGGATTGAAGCTTCGATTAATAACAATCCAAAATGCTTCTGGTCTTACATCAAACAAAAACGCGGTGGCAATAGCACTTTTCCTGCTTTAGCTACAGACGGAATAAAGACCGCCACTAATGGCACAGACAATCTATATGCCACATATTTTTCATCAGTGTATTGTCAAGATACTGACAAGGAATCTAATGGTGCAGAGAACACAGTTGTGGCAGGTCACTGTTTGGCTTCAATTGAGCTAGATCAAAAAGTCATAGAGAATAAGTTAAAATCCCTAGACGTGAATAAAGGCACGGGGCCAGACGGTATACCGGCACTCTTTATTAAAAGATGTGCTTTAAGACTGGCTACTCCTCTTTTCATCATATTCAACCACTCTCTCGGGTCTGGCGTATTCCCTAATGAATGGAAACTGGCGAAAGTTGCCCCAATCCACAAGGACGGAGACGAGTCTTTAATTAGTAACTACAGGTCCATATCTATTCCGTCTTGTCTTGCTAAAGTCTTCGAGGCCTTGGTTGTTCCATTCATACAGCATCATTTTAAACAGACGGTCAGTCTTCACCAACATGGTTTTGTCGCCAACCGATCAACGGCAACCAATCTAGTGTCTTTTGCAGAAGTCCTTGTAGAAGCAATTGATAGCCAAAAACAAGTAGATGTCATCTATACGGACTTCAGTAAGGCCTTCGACCGAGTTTCCCATACAATTCTAATTAATAAGCTGTCTTCTTATGGATATACTGGTTCTATGTTGAAGTCGGTGGAATCGTACCTACGCCAGCGCTCTTTTTATGTTGTAATCAATGGCTACAGATCCACACAACAAAAGATAATGTCAGGCGTACCTCAGGGATCGCATTTGGGTCCAGTTCTCTTTAATATCTTCATTAATGATGTGCCATCGTGTTTTAAAAACTCTACTCCATGCCTCTATGCTGACGACCTTAAATTTTTAAGAGGCATTGACTCTGTTGAAGATTCAATAATACTTCAGGATGATCTACACAGATTAATTAAATGGTGTCACAATAATCGTATGATCCTGAATCCTAAAAAATGTTCCCATGTCAAATTCACTCGCAAACACAAATTCTTACTCTCTTCGTATTATATTCTTGGGGAACGTGTTGAGGAAGTTGATTGCATTAAAGATTTAGGGGTCTTATTTGATAGGAAACTTACTTTCGTGCCACATTTGGAGTCCACTATAAAAAAATCCTCTAAAATGCTCGGTTTTATAATCAGAAACGGTAAAGTATTTCGCCAAACCAAAACGAAAATATTGCTTTACTGCACACTTGTCCGCAGCACTTTAGAGTACTGTAGTATAGTATGGCGCCCCCACTTTGCTACGCATAACCTTAGATTAGAAAGGGTACAGAAACGGTTCCTGTGGAACCTGGCACGACTGTCAGGACAAGCCATCCGGCACCTTTCTTATAATGAGCGGCTCTGTTATTTCAAAATAAACTCACTCTCGAAACGAAGGGATTTGCTCGATCTACAATTCCTATACAACCTATTGAGAAACAAAATAGACTGCCCTGAGCTATTGCAAAAGATCCTTTTAAATGTGCCTCGTAAGAGTCCCCGATACCACCTTAGAATACTTGCGCCACCGTTTCGTAGAACTGCATTTGGTACTAATTCGCCAATACCTCGCTGCACAGGCTTCTTAACAACAACCCTAATCTGGATATTTTCGCTCAATCCCTGTCCAGTTTACGAAATTGTGTGTTGGAGGTTGGCAGATAGTACACAGCATAATATTGTTGTCCATAGTCGATTGTCGATAGATGGTCGATAGTTAGTTAAACTGGCCAGGAACAATAACGATCTCTCTTTTTTCTTTTTGTTTTTTGTTATTTACACTAGATGTATATATGCACTTTATTATTATCTATACGACGCTTACATTGCAAGCTGTGTTTACCTGTTATTAGTTGTGCATTAGATCCAAGAAGAACAATATTTGTATTTAATACCTTGTATTAATGTAATAACTGTTGGTAAGCCTAATAAAATAAAATAAAACAAAAATAAAATCAAGACATAAGGACGAGACAGACAGGAGAATAAATATGACGTGGAAGAAATTCTGGGATCTAAAAGAAATCCTGAAATCAAAGATACCTGTAAAATTTAAGAAAAATGTAAGGGACTTTTGCGTATTACCCTGCCTATCCTATAGCTCTCAGACATGGATATTTAACAATAAAACAAGAAACAAACTAATAAAGAGTCAACGGGCGATGGAGAGAAGTATTCTAAACATCCGGCTGAAAACAGACAAAGAAGTGCAGATATAAGATAGATAAGATATAAATAACCAATGTCATAGACGTCCTGAAACATACCCAACGTCTGAAATGGAAATGGGCAGGTCATGTGGCACGCCTTCCAGATACAAGATGGACTAAACAGGTTACAACATGGGTGGGACCAAGTGGCAACAGAACCAGAGGACGCCCGTGCGAGCGCTGGGCAGACGAAATTATACAAATCGGAGGACGCAACTGGATAAACAAAGCCAAAAATCGAACAACCTGGAGAATATTGGAGGAGGCCTTTACCCGAAAGGGGCCTTAACTAATTAATAAATATAAATATAACTTTCTTATATAAATTTACTATAAAGTGTAACTAACATGTTAAGGAAATAAATAAGGCTTATTATTGTTATATCAGAGAATGGCCCTGATATTGCTAATTTATTTGCAACCCATTTTTTACCAGTATTTACTAATCCCTCCTTTTCCAACATAACTCCAAATATTGTTGAATTAGACGACACCCTAAGCAATGTAAAATTTTCTGTGAAAGAAGTCTTGAACGCAATCAATCAAATTGATATATCTATAGGTCCTGGTTCAGATTCAATTCCACCAATATTTATTAAAAGATGTGGACGTGCTCTTTCAATACCATTAACCTTAATATTTAACAGTTCTCTTGAAAGTGGAGTATTTCCAAATGAATGGAAAAAGTCCAGAATTGTACCCATACACAAAAAAGGCGACACCGACGATGTTAAAAATTATAGACCAATCTCGATTTTATCTTGTTTCTCTAAACTTTTTGAACGTGTATTATGCCCCATCATTACAAAATATTTTGAGACAAAACTAAGTGACAACCAACATGGATTTAGAATTGGGTCATTCTGTAGAAAGCAACTTGGTAAAATACATATCTGATTTATCAATGGCGCTCGATAAAAGACTAGAAGTTGATGCAATTTATACCGATTTCAGCAGTGCTTTTGATAAAGTTAGTCATCCGATTCTTCTTTCTAAACTTCGATGCTACGGCATACATGGATCGCTACTGAGATGGTTCTCATCCTACCTAACGGAACGATCACAATTCGTAGCAATCAGGGGCTATACTTCACAACACTATTGTGCACGCTCAGGTGTCCCACAAGGTTCCCATCTCGGTCCAGTTCTTTTTTTGGCGTTTATTAATGACAATACATCTCAAATAAAAAACTGTGAATGTTTACTTTTTGCTGACGATTTAAAAATATATAGAAAATTAGTGGCATCCAGAGATAGTGAACTTATTCAAAGTGACTTACAAAGTCTTAAGAATTGGTGTCAGTTAAATCATATGACACTTAATGTACTTAAGGGTCATGACATTTAATTTACCCGAAAAAATAATCCCTACCGTACCTTATACTCTCTTCACAATACCACATTGGCTACAGTTCCTGAAACGCGTGACCTCGGTGTCATCATTGATAGTGCTCTGACTTTCAAGTCACACATCAACTCGATAACTAAAAAATCGGCGCAGATGTTAGGCTTTATCAAGCGCAATGCAAAAGGATTAAGGCAGGTCAAAACGAAATTGATTCTATTTAATGCTCTGGTTCGTAGTCAGCTTGAATATGCTAGTGTAGCATGGAATCCATTTTATGCGCAACATTCGTAAAGAGTAGAGAGCGTCCAGAGAGCTTTTACCAAACATCTTGCTTTTACGACTCAAGACATAAGTCACAGACGCCCTTATGCCCAGCGTCTTCAGTTTGTTAAAATGAAGTCGTTATGTGAACGCCGTCGTTTACACAGCCTATCTTTCATTTACGAAATTGCCAATGGGGTTGTTAAAAGTAGTGATTTGGTTGAGAAAATTTTCCATACCGTACCGCCTAAACCTCCTAGATACCCTATTTCCAAAGCATTCCATATCCCCTTCTGTAGGACAAACATAGGTCTAAACTCACCTGTAGCGAGAATGTGTAAGGAATTGAATGAACTCCACAAGTCTATGCCTAATATCGACATCTACAATGAATCATACAGATCCTTCAGAAAAGCAATAGCCTCTGTGAAGGCAGAATAATAATATTTTATAGGCTCCTACATAGTTTATTATATAACTGTATTACTGTATCCCTAAGATTATTATTTTTCCTATACTTTTTTGTTTTGTTTAATTTAGTTTAATTTTTATTCTGTAGGTGTGTTACTTAAAACATAGGGTTGTAAGCAGTGTTGTGTATACCTGTAAGTGGCATATACACCATAACTATTTATATTATTCGTGTTATGGACTAATTCTTATGTATATGTTGTTGGTATGCCTTAAAATAAATAAATAAATAAATAAGACACCGTAACGCCTATAATAAGTATGGTGTCATGAGGCCCACAACACTAATGCGTCGCGACGCTCATAATAGCCAGGCATCGCGACGCTCATCATAGTAAGGCGTTACGTCACTCATATTAATAAAGCATCGCTACGCTCATAATAGTAAAGCGTCCCGACGCTAGTTATAAAAAATGTCGCGCCGCCTATAACAACGCTCATAATAATAAGGCGTTGTGCAGCTCATAATTAAAAGGCGTCGCCCGGCTCATAATAATAAGACGTCACGACGCTCATGATAGTAAGGCGTCGCGACCCTTATATAAGTAAGGCGTCGCGACGCTTATAATATTAATATGTCGCAACGCTTATAACAGTATGGCGTCACGATGCTCATATTAATAAGGCATCGCGACTCATTAAGGCATCGTGAACTTTATAATAGGAAGGCTTCATGACGCTTTATTAATAAAGCGTCGTGACGCTCATAATAATAAGGTACTGCAATGCATATAATAGTATAGCCTCGCGGCACTCATAATTATAAGGCGTCGCAACGCTCACAATTATAAGGTTTCGCGCTTTTCGTAATAATAAGATGCCGCGACACTCATAATGTTAAGGGGTCACGACGCTCATAATGATAACGCGTCGCCCCGCTCTTAATAATAAGGCATCGCGACGCTTAAAATAATAAGTTTCGTGACGCTCACATGGATTAAGCGTCGGATACCCATTAGCTTCTTTAGCTGTTGTGGGCCTCCACGGAACTGGACATTCATTTAACCATGCACGTCACAGTTCTAACTTTTTTTTACCAGGGTAAAATCCTGCATAGGTCTTTCGTGAGCCTCGGGGAAAGCCTGCGGGGCGTGTCGAATTCCTACCAAATAAAAACCCCAGGGTGGCCGACATCAGCACTTTGGAGGGGTTTCGGAATCTCCGTATGGAACGCACCGGTGCCCCTCTTGTGCCGCGCTCTGAAGAGCTCGTCATCGGGAGACTTGATGACAAGCTCCCCCCCCCCCGCACAGACGCTGTGCTCACGGCGACGTGGGCCACACCACGCCGCCGTCCTCCTTAGGACACAGTTCTAACCTAACTTAACCCGAACTACATTTCATGGCATTTATAGTGATGGCCAAAATGGGTTAGGTTATGTAAGAACTGTAAATTGTGGTTAAATAAATGTTTATTATCTCTTTCTTTCATTATCACGACAGCGGGTCAGAGGCTAGGGTCAGGCCCTCCCGTGACCAGGGAACGTGAGGAATCAAAAATAAACCGCTATATAATCCGAAAAATAGTGTTATTTCTAAGGCAAGTACAGACAAATTGTGAACCTATTTCGTTTCTGAAGTAGGTTAAAAACGTATCATGTTCATTATAAAAAAATCCAACAAATAACAAAATAAATAATTGAAGTGATATTTACGTGTGATAAGGTGTTTTTATGTCAAAGTCCGCGGCGGCTCCGGGTGCAAATTCTTAACCTCATCTAATTAAGGTTTACTTGAGATAATTGATAGAAATTCAATGATCATCCGTCTGGGATGACTCACTTGCCTTCTAGCAGAGATTTTCCTCGTACGGAAGTGTTTAGACAACGTGTATCATAAAAGACGCAATTACACAGACACATGAAATATATTATTGCTTTAAAATTTAATACGAAAACCAGGATTGAAAAAAGGCATATTTAAAAAAATGTGTTTTTTGTTGGTTTTATTTGTTTAAAATAATGTTTAATTTGTTATATTTATTACAAAAAAATGCCAAGATTTTTTTTATTTAGAGGTACGTCTATTAGCCAGTGGGCTTATAGACGTTCCTCTAAATATAAATAATAATGCTTAGCATTTTTGTATTAAGAGATAAAACTATGTTTTTGGTTTCTATGTACTATTGGGTACTATGTAGATACATAGAACCCACTAGTAAATCCCACTCCACGAAATATAACTCATAGTGATTCAAAAAACCTATTTCGTCGAGTGGGGTTTACTAGTAGGTTCTATGTATCTACATGTGGATCGGAAAGACGGAAAATGCATCCATGAATTCATAATGAGAAAAACAACACCTATGGATTGATGAGGCGGAATATTTATCAGTGAATCTACCTGTGGATCCATATTACTGCATTGTCACCGAACTTACGTACATATGCCAAGGTTCAGCTCATTAGGATACCCGCAAATAATTGAAAAAATTTGAACCAAAAAGACAGACAGACAAATATACAAATAGAGCAAGTTAGTAAGTTAAATAAAAACTTGAAAAATAATTTTTTACGATTCTGTAAAATAGTTATTTTGACAAAAATGGTTTTTGATATCAAGACAATCAAATGGATAAACAAAAGCATAAAAAATATTTTCTATAAGTATGTAAGCATGTTAATTTTTGAAAATCTAGTACTTGTTAAAAACTTGTTAAAGACATTGTTTAAAATACCTATTAAAAATAGTCGTTAATATTGTTTAAAACATGTTTTAAACGCGGTGATTGAATTGCAACAACTCTGACGAAATCTAAACCAAATTTTGAGGTTATTATGTGTTTGTGTGTTGTTGTGAAGTTGTTATTTACCATTTCGATATCCAAACAACATGTTAACAACGAAACCAGTACGCTACCTACTTATGTTTGAGTATTGAGGTTTAGAAATTCTTTTACTTATGATTAAATTTTCTCTACGGTAGCCCCGTATCTGCGATTATAAATCACCGGACCACTGATCGACCGGGAGATTCAGAGTGATGCCATTACTTTAGAAATGAATACTAAGGGACGGATATATTAAGCACGCGGTCGGCAATAACTTGTGTGTCAAAACAAATATTATCATATTCTAAAAAGACTTCGTTATGAAAAAGAAAAACAATCTGCCTTTCAAGAACTTTGCTACAAATATTTACTATGTTTTTAAGTAAATAGTATTTCGCGTTGAAATTGGAATATGTAAAGCCATCTCTATGATGACTTGAGATTTTTGCTGTCAAGAAAATTTCGTTTAATATCAGCCTATACTGCCCACTGCTGGACAAAGGCCTTCTCTCGCTAATCGTGGTGAGGGAGATTAGGTCATACTCCACCACGCGGACCCAGTGCGGATTGGTGAAGGGAGGTTTGTGGCCACCTGCTGTTGGAACTTATCAAGCCGCCTTTAAGGCTTTCAACTCGGCGTAACGACTACCACATTAAGTGGTAGCCGGGACCAACGGCTTAACGTGCCTTCCGAAGCACGGAGACGCCCGAATTTGAAAATGCCACAAACGGTCACCCATCTCAGGCCGACCGAGTCGAACGCTGCTTAACCTTGGTGATCAGTAAGAACACCGCGGTCGCACTGCGGTACGAGCGCCTCGTAAATGTAAATTTCGTTTAATTAATCATTAATTCTTTTTACCAAATTCTAAAATATAGAGCTGGGCAGCGTTCGGGAAACTGCGCAACATCTTCTCATCCAAAATACCTCAGTGCCTAAAGACTAAAGTTTGTAGTCAATGTGTGTTACCAGTAATGACATATGGATCAGAGACGTGGTCTCTTACAATAGGTCTCATAAAAAAGCTCAAAGTTGCTCAGCGAGCTATGGAAAGAGCTATGCTCGGTGTTTCTCTACGTGATCGAATCAGGAATGAGGAGATTCGTAGAAGAACCAAGGTCACCGACATAGCCCTCAGGATTAGCAAGCTGAAGTGGCAATAGGCGGGCCACACAGCGCGAAGATCGGACGGGCGCTGGGGCAGAAAGATTCTAGAGTGGAGACCACGTATTGGCAAGCGCAGCGTGGGACGACCACCTGCCAGATGGACCGACAATCTTGTGAAAATCGCAGAAAGTCGTTGGATGCAGGTGGCATCGGACCGGTTACGCTGGAAAGCGATTGGGGAGGCCTATGTTCAGCAGTGGACAAGTATAGGCTGAGATGATGATGATGAAAATATAGAGGCCTAAAATATATTTGTAAATATTAATGCTTATGCGTATTTTTTGCGAATTAAAAAAAGATACCGTCATTATAGATAGTTAGAATGAATTCAGTTGCCGATTTGGAACAAGCTATCAATTATAATTAATGTAAGACCTGAAAATAGTTTGTTGTTCTTGTGTGAAGATTATCTTAAACGTTGGAAAGACCTGTTATCTTACTGTTTATTGTAGTGATGCGACTCGAGCCATATTTTCACTGTGACGAGTGACTCTAGTGAATTTGTCTAACTCGGTACTCAAGTAAAAATAAATTTTAATTGAGTCCATTTACACTCGAGTTACAAGTCAACTCGGCTCACCGAGTAGATTCGGTGAACGCTATATAAATATCACTTTACTAATAAAGTTCACTTCCCGACATGCTAGTTTTAACTTGTTAATAACCTAACCGAATTAGTTTGTTTGGGTTATTAATAAGTTTAAAATTGCATGTTGGAAAGTAAACAGTCATGAACTTAGTTTGGATTGTAAAGTGGTTGTGCTATAATTGTTTGTTCACTGTGATTTTTTTGTTATTTAGCTTAAGTGGTGTGTGTAAACATAAAAGGTAACATATTATCACATATTATTTATTTAATAAAGATACCTATTTAAAAATATTTTAACTACAGTAATCGAAACTCCCAACTGGAGTGATAACTCTCACTCGAGTTACCGGGACTGTAAATACTGAACTTGAGTTACTTGAAAACTCGAGTAACGTTTTTTCGTGACAATTGCGTTTACATTATGCCATTGTATAAAGTTTACGAATATTCGTTTCTAAATTAATTCAACTCCCCAATGAACTTGATGACAAAGATAATAATAAAATTAATGAAGTGCCCCACCCTGGATAGTAAAGTGATGGATACTTTACATACCAATTGCGACGGCCGTTATGAGGGAAATCGAAAAGGCACGTTTTATCACTTTGTTACAATTACCTTCACTCATGCACATATAGGAATACATAATGGTTAATATTCCACCAACATTAAAATTCGAAATAACACAAGTTTTTGGAAACTAAAACAAATTGACAACATCACTCTTCGATTTCCCGCCAAAAAGAAAATGTTTTGTTTTCTCGAGTAACGTTATAAAATAACCTGAGTGACTCGACCCACAAAATCCCACTCGAGTTGCATCACTAGTTCATTGTAGTCATGTGCGATCTAGTTAGTCCAAGCCCAAGATTTTGGGGAGCGTCATCTTAAACACAATTTGGAGGATGCACAAGTCAACTTAATTCAACTGCCGATTAAGTAGAGCAATTTTATTTCAAAATAGGTTTATAAAAATAAAGAACAATTGCTGTCTTTCATTTTTGTTCCATTTTTTCATATTTTTATTACGTTACGACATTTATCATTTCTTTCTTTCTTTAAAGATTTTTAGTTGCTGTAAATGTTTTTAGTGGGTTCAGCGTGCGGTTTGGTCAGTCTTGACCTTGAGATCAGATGAGATGGATGACCGTTTCTAGAATTTCCATTTCACACAATTTTAGACTCCGAACTGATATTGGGAATTTTGAAATAGAAAAACTACACACTGCCCGACCTAGGATTTGAACACAAGATCTCGTGATCGCCTTTCGTTGTTCAATGCATAATAATAATATATAGACTAAATATATTTATGAGACAAAACATCGATAAAGTTCAAAGCCATTGTCATCAAACAAACAAACTTATCGCATTATTCTATTTAAATTCCTTATTTTTGTTTTTATTAACTGATAGTACACTTAAGTGTTTTTTCCTATTATAGAAGAAACTGAAGTCATTCATGAGGAGATCCACAGGAGAACCAAAGTCACCGATATAGCTCTCAGAATTGCCAAACTTAAGTGGCAATGGGCGGGGCACATCGCTCGTAGAACTAACGGCCGTTAGGGCAGAAAGGTTCTCGAGTGGCGACCTCGTACCGGAAGACGTGGAGTGGGCAGGCCCCTCACAAGGTGGAGTGATGACCTGGGGAAGGCCTTACCTGCAAGGCTAGATGCGTATAGCACAAAGCCGGTCGTTGTGGCGATCTTTGGAGGAGGCTTTTGTCCTGCAGTGGACGTCTTTCGGCTGATGATGATTATGAAAGTCATTAATTCGAACGTCTCCATGCTTAGGAAGGCACGTTTAGCCAATGATGCCGATATCACTTAATGTGGTAGTCATTTAACTAAGTTGGAAGCCTTATAGGCAGCTTGATAAGTTCCAACAGCAGGTGGCCCCAAGCCTGCCTCCGCCATCCGCACTGGGTCCGCGTGGTGAAGTATGATTCAATCTCTCTCACCTCCATTTTTGAGAGGCCTTAGTCCAGCAGTGGGACAGTATGCGCTCTTTTTATTTATTAAAAGTTCTCGAAGACAAGTAGTTTAGACTAACTTGTAAATGCAACTTTCGACTTAATAAGATATTTCCATCCCGTTTGACCCTGTAGGTATTGGATTATATACAACGTGTAACATAATTAACGCAAGACCTGAAAGTAGTTTTAAAGCGGCAACTGAATCGATTCCAACTGTTTTTAAAGTACGTTACATTTTTTTTAATTGTCAAAAATATCCTGTAGCTCCTTCGGTCTGCTTTATTAAAAAAAAGCATTATTCAATAATATGGCTCTTTTAAATGAATTTCTATTTCACACACATCGATATGCACACATAAGTTAATTATTTATTAAATTTCGTGGTTATTTGGGCTTAAAGAAATGGTAAAAAACTTCTTAAAATTGAAAGTTTGATTTTCGTATTGAATTCGTAAAGCAATAATCTAATTGGATTGTCTGAGGTTGCGTTATATATGTTACAGTTTTTGTAGGTGAAATAATCTCGGCGAAAGTGAGTGTAGTATGTTTACCTCAACCTACGCCTCCGGCGAAATGGGTGCAATAAGTTTCTTTTTTGTCGATTCAAAATATCGTATACATCTTTTGTTATTTATTTAAGGAATTAATATATTATTTTGCAATAGACGATCCGCAAATATAAGAGCAAGTATGGGCGTTGTCTTATTTGGAATTATTTCGATCCAACCATAGCCAATGTAAGGATGCGCGAAAATGCATCAGTTTGCTGAAACTACCATATTTTTTATGAGGTCATGAAGAAAGAATGACAAAACAGATATACAATGTGAAAGTGGAAGGATGTAGGTACCGGGAAAGACCTTATTTTTCTGAGGAAAATCCTGTATAGGACTTCCGCAAGCCTCGGGGGAAGCTCGTGGGGCGTGTCGGATTCCTACCGACTAAAAACCCCAGGGTGGCTGACATCAGCACTTTGGAGGGGCTCCGGGATCTCCGTATGGAAAGCACTGGTGCCCCTCTTGTGCAGTGCTCTGAAGAGCCCACCATCGGTGGGAGACTTGATGACACGCTCCCCACCGCACCGACGAGGTGCTCACGGCGACGTGGGCCACACCACGCCGCCGTCCGCCTCGGGATCGCTCGTGAAGGACACCCAGGGCCCCTGCCCATTGCTTCCGCGACTCCGAAGGCCCCTCTGCTGATGTTGGTGCAGGGGGGGACCGTGTCTTATTTGAAGGGCAAGTCAAGAGTTTCCGTAACCGGTGAGTGTATATGAGACAAACTATGGGAGTGGAGGAACCCAGAGAGGTTTGTAAGGAAAGAATCTAATGGAACTCTGAGGGATCTGGCGCGATGATATATATATAGAGAGAGCAAATAATTTAAAAGTAATTTCTACAGTTGCTAGCTACGAGAATGTATAGATGCGTAAATATATCCGCGGCCGTTTATTTGTCTGTCATTTTGTTCGTGATCCGTAATCTAGAACGATTAATATATCTATGATTTATAGAGCGACAAGGATCTTTAGGCCCGTGGGTGACATTAACAGGGGCGTTGGTGTGAAATTTGGGTTATCATTTAGTAATTTTTTTCTACTTTCAGGGAAATATTTAAAGAGGTGGATCCGCAAGGTTACTAATAAAAAAATGAACAAGGGTAAATTTCATAGCAAACGGCAATTCCCCCCCGACCCCTGCCGCCACCGCCGGCCGCGACATGTTCTCACCGACCCCCCCGATGCTTTGTCATCCCTTCTTTCCGCTCAGAATACGGGCGACGACGACGACGTAGTAGTAGATCCCCTCCCATAGCCGGCGGTTGACCGGTGCACTTAGTAGTGCACCCGTCCCCCTACAGCGACTGTCCCAACCAAGGGCGCCTCGGGTATGTCGCCTCTTGCCCTTCTGGCTGGCTGGAGCGTAGTGGTTGCACGCTCGCCTTTAAGTCCGGTGAAGCTGTAAAGGCCTCGCGGCCAACAGCGTACATCATTCACACACACACACAAACGGAAACTCTGCGAGTGACTCTGTCAACATTTCTCTTGATGACAGCGCTAGTTCCGATTTTGGCTGCGGATCAAAATATTCTTGAATGACTGTATTTATCATTTCAGGTCATGATTCCACACCCCACGTTTTCAAATCAATCAACTATGGTAAATAAAGAAATTACTTTGCTAATCATGTTTATATGTACTTTATAATGCAGATTAGAGATTAATATAATGTTGCTAATTTGCTATTTGAACCAATAGAGAAGCTTTGTTTATCGGGCGTATATGTACTGGCTTATTATAGGCGTGATAAGTGTTACCAAGACCTTTTTACCCGACCACGACAAAGCGAAAAGGAAGGGTAATGTTTTGACTAGTCTTTATAATGTCTTATAGTTTTACTAGTCTATATATAGCAGTGATAGCCTAGTGGTTAGACCGTTGGACTGCACAATCAGAGTTCTCTGGTTCAAACCTCCATCTTTTCGAAAGCATGTGCGCATTAAAAATTAACTATGACTTGCTTTAACGGTAAAGGAAAATCGTGAGGAAACCTGCATGCCTTGGAGTTTCTCGAAGGTGTGTAAAGTTCGCCAACCCGCACTGGGCCAGCGTGGTGGACTATGGCCTAAACTCTCTCAGTTTGAGATGCGGCCCGTGCCCAACGGTGGGACAGTTGAAATAAAACTATTTTACGGATTTTATCGCGGTTTATTTTTTTATTTTTAGGTCCCGACGTCAGGATGTCTCATCCATGTTACGTCGAAGTTCAGTGCCCAAACTAAATCTTCCTAAAAATCAATATTTAGCGTTGAAAACCTTACGCAATAGAAAGGATATTACTATTCTCCGCGCGGATAAAGGAAATGCTACGGTCATTATGGATACGTCAGATTACAATGTCAAAATACAAGAACTTTTATCGGATGAAAATACATACAAAAAGGTCAAGACAGACCCAACCACCAATATATTAAAACAAACGAGTGATTTAATAAAGAAGTACTCCGAAACATTGAATCTGGACGTCAAATCGCTAATACCTTCGTGCACAAAACCGCCACAGTTGTATGGGCTCCCAAAAATACATAAACCGAATGCTCCCCTACGTCCAATCGTTAGCCAAATCGATACACCAACCTACAGATTGGCTCAGCACGTAGCGAAAGTGCTCTCGGCACTCAAAGGACACACCAGAGCACATGTTAAGGATTCATACCATTTTGTTAGTGAGATCAAAAATCTACATCTTACTGACAATGAAACTATGGTCAGTTTCGATGTCCAGTCACTATTCACATGCCTACCTGTACAAGACTGTGTCGGAATTGTAGAAAGGAAACTAGCGGAGAACAACATGCCAGCGGAATACTTAGAACTATTGAGACACTGCCTTACATCTGGCTACTTATTGTGGAAGGAGCAGTTCTACAAGCAAGTAGATGGCGTGGCGATGGGCTCCCCTGTATCTCCCATTGTTGCCGATATATTCATGGAAGACTTTGAGGAGACAGCCCTTCGTACCTCACCTATAAAGCCAAGTTTCTACAAGCGGTACGTAGATGATACTTTCACAATATTACCATCTGACAAAATTCATGTATTCCTAAATCATCTTAACTCCATTAACCCTAAAATTCAGTTTACAATGGAGTTGGAGGCAAATAATTCCCTAGCTTTCCTAGATGTGTTAGTAATCCGTAACCCCAACAACACCTTAAGCTATACGGTTTATCGTAAAAAGACCCATACTGATAGGTACTTAAACGGTGAATCTCACCACCATCCAACACAGTTAGCTACCGTGGGTAAATCTTGGTTTCAGAGAGCACAAGGGATCTGTGACAAGAAACATCTGGCTGCCGAGCTTCAACATGTCAAGCAAGTCCTGCACGACAATAAGCTTCGAGTCCCACGCCAACGTCACAGTGACCGAGTGAAACCAGCCACAGTTGAGCGTCTCCCTGCTGTACTACCTTACATGAGAGGAGTCACGGACAAGATTAGCTACATCTTGAAGCGTGCTTCGATTAAAACATTTTATAAGCCGCCGAAGAAGATCAGTCAATTTTTACCATCTGTCAAGTGTCAGATCCCTCTACAAGATGCAGGAGTTTACAAGCTTGATTGTGAATGTGGTCTCTCTTATATAGGACAAACAAAAAGACCGGTAAAAACTCGGGTTAAAGAACACATAGCTGACCTAAAACACCGTCGCTCAAAGAAGTCTGCAGTCTGTGAACATGTCCTTGACCGCTCCCGCCATAACATCAGATTTGATAGACCACAAATCCTCGTGAAAGAACACCGATTCCTACCAAGGATGGTTCGCGAGGCTATTGAAATTAAAAAACATCCTAATTTCAATAGAGAAGATGGCTGGGTGCTTCCATCGTCTTGAGATCCGGTAATTAATATAATCAAATCCAAAACCAAGCATAACACTGCAAGACCTCAAGACACCGTGAGCTCATTCTGCGTAGATCGGACCAACAACAACAAAAATAATTAAGAAGTTTGAGGGTACCCTGGAACAACTATGCCTATTGGACGTCTAACACCTCAGTCCCTCCCGTGACCATGGGTGCTGCAAAGCACTCGAAACGTCGGGAACTAAAAATAAAAAAATAAACCGCGATAAAATCCGTAAAATAGTTTTATTTCATGTGTAATATTCGCGTAAATCTAAGAACTCAATAAGGTGGGACAGTTCCTTAACAGGGCGAATATTTTTATATAATATTTGTGTATTTAGGAATGTTTAACCATAGCGCCTATATTACTCATCCAATTTCGACAAATAAGGTGTCAATGGATTCGTTTTTATAGTTAGTGATATAGAGTACATTTCAAACGTGTTTTGATCTTTACTGATATGATACAGTGATAAGAAACATGAACGAAAACTACTATATTCGAAACAATTGTATGGAAAAAAATGTCCCATTTGTATCTTAATCTCGATCTTAAATTCACCAGTCAGAATACAAACGCGATAATCTTACAGAACAAACAAAAGGCTTCATAGTCATTCCAATCTGAAACTGAATCTCGATCGACGAGACACGATTTCGGTCGGTGAGCCGACTGTGCTTGAATTTAGCTGATTCAAATGTTCCAAATGAGACATATTGGGATACGAATCTTTGCACTGTTGCAGATACAAATGATCAAATCTGAACAGTCAGACCCTTCTGCCATGTCTAGTACATTTTATATAAACAAATTCTATTAAGAGTGGAGGAAGCCAGAGAGGTCTGTAAGCAAAAAAACCTATTGGAACTCTATACTCTTTGCCTACCTCGCAAAGGAGCTGCCGTGATGATATAGATAGATAGAAGTAGCATAAGATTATCTTTATATATAAAATTTCGATGTAAGTGTGTTTGTAATTTTTCTCCTAAACGGTTTGACCGATTTTAATGACTTTTTTGGTGTGAAACGTCTTGATTATCACATCGAAACATACGGATACTAGGTCAGAATACTGGACCGTAACAAAAAGATATGTATCGTCATACTTTAATGATTACTAAACTATTAGTCTTAGAAACATGAATCTAGTGTCATTATTTAGCTTATACAAGGTGTAATATAATTCACTGCAAAGAATGACCGAGACCGGCGCTCTCGCTCCTTTCTAACAATCTCTATCACTAATAACGATATAGACTATAGTGTCAAGCCAACGGCAGAGTGCCCCGACACAGCTACACCCGATTTTTGGTACTTATAGGATCACCTGGATGTTTCTAAGCTATAGTTGGACCCGATAGATGGCTCTATTGCCAACCGGGTGCAGAGCCGCGGAAAACTGATCTATATCTATAAACACACAAACACCCCCTGCTTACCTCACGCTTGTTCTACAGTCATCAAGTTGTGCGCCTTTTTGTTTGAAATATCCTCTCTAGTACAGAGAGTACATGATAACTCAATAGTGACAGCGTTGGGTATTATTCGGTATTTTTTTTTAAATTAAATAACCCTTCTAAGGTGGCAGTGATAGCATAGTGGTTAGACCATTGGACTGCAAAGTCAGAAGTCTTGGGTTAAAATCCAGGCATGCACCTTTGTCTTTTCGAAAACATGTGCGTGTTAAAAATTACCTATCACTTGCTTTAACGGTGAAGCAAAACATCGTGGGGAAACCTGCATGCCTGAGAGTATCTCGAAGGTGTGTGAAGTTCGCCAACCCGCACTGGGCCAGCGTGGTGGACTGTGGCCTAAACCCTCTCAGTCTGAGAGGAGGCCTGTGCCGAACGGTGGGACAGTTTCTTAACAGGGCTAATATTATTATATTTTTATCAAGGTACTCCGGAATAATAGTGACTTTTAGACGTCAAACGCCTCAGTCCGTCTAGTGACCATGGGTGCAGTGGAGCACTCGAATCGTCGGAAACTAAACCATAACTAAATAGTGACTGTGTATTTTTTTTGATAGAAAGTTTTTACGAATCGTGGGATTAACTCTATTACGTCATGTCTGCTACATTGTGTGATAAGCTTTAGTCTGGACCAGATAACAGCCGATGACACACTTGATAAGTGATTGTGGCGTGATAGTTGAGAAAGAATTGACGAACGATTTAGCGCAGTGGTTTAGAGCTTAAGCCGCTCCGTTCACTGTATCTAATAGTCACGGGTTCGATTCCCGCACGGTACAAATCTTTGTGTGATCCACAATTATTTGTTCCGGTCTGGGTATTTGGGTATGTGAATTTTCATGTTTGTAAACGCACCCACGACACAGGAATAAATCCTAGTGTGGGGCTACGTTTTGTTAAAAAAAAACATTCATAAGATTCATGAATATGAATCAAACCCGCATAATGCGCCATGCCATAACCACTACGCTAGCGAAGCAGGCATTTTCATTTTTCATTCCCACCCTAAGCGATGTTTTTTTTTTTTCATTTAGAATCACTATTCTATACAATTTGTCACATAATGAAATCCTGAAAGTAATTTGTTCTAAATCGGTAACGAAGCGATTCCCACTATTTTTAATATACCTATCATCTTATATTTTAATTTATTTTATTTATTCTTTATTGTACATAAAGATAACAATTTTGTAAGCATATTTATACAAAAGATGTACAAAGGCGAACTTAACTCGGTTTGAGTTATCTACCTGTTAACCTTTGAGTATAGACAGAACAGTTATATCGAAGTGAGGGCAATTGTACAACAATCTTAGATTTAAGAAGAAATAACGAAAACACTACACTAAAATATACATACTTATATATTTATATATATAATAATATATATCATACTGAGAGGAAATGCTCTTCAACTCTTCCTGTAAATACATCTAAAGAACAGCTATCAAGTATGGAATGCGGAAGAGAATTCCAAGTTTTCACCACACGTACAGTAAAAGGACCATCGTATAGACTAGCAGTATGATGAGGAGTTCGGAGAAGGAGAGAGGTACGACAAGTATTGTCTCTGGAAATAAGAAACTCGAAACGTTCGCGGAGGTATACAGGCGAGTTAGGGTTAAAAGAGAATGCAGAACAGAATACAGATGAGAAAGAATATGTAAGTCCCGACGTCGTCTAATAGGTAGCCACTTGAGTTTTTTTCGGTATTCAGAGATGTGGTCGTATTTACGTAGACCAAAAACGAAGCGGATACCTAAATTTTGCAGTCGTTCCAGTTTGTTACGATGTTTCTCCGTAGCATCCAGAAAGCAGACATCGGCGTAGTCTAGAAGTGAAAGAAGAAAAGACTGAGCTAGAACTACTCTAGTTTGAAAGGGTACGAATATCTGGAGACGTTTGAGAGATTGAAACGAAAAGTATACTCTCCTGCTGATTTCCGCTATGTGAATGCTCCAGGAAAGATTGCAGTTTATGTACACGTCTAAATTTTTCGCACTAGTCGAATACGGTATGGGGACAGAATCAAGAGTAACTGGGGGGAGAGACTGATGGTCCAAAAGATTGTAAAAATACCTGCCACCAATAATACCGAGGCGCTCGTAGCGCTGTGCGACCGCGGTGTTCTTGCCGATTACCAAGGTTAAGCAGGTTTCGACTCGATCGGCCTGAGATGGGTGACCGTTTGTGGCATTTTCATATTCGAGCGTCTCCGTCCTTCGGAAGGCACATTAAGCCGTTGGTCCCGGCTACCACTTTATGTGGTAGTCGTTAAGCCGAGTTGGAAGCCTTTAAGGGGACTTGATAAGTTCCAACAGCAGGTGGCCACAAACCTGCCTCCACCAATCTGCACTGGGTCCGCGTGGTGGAGTATGACCTGATCTCTCTCACCTCGATATGTGAGAGAAGGCCTTTGCCAAACAGTGGGCAGTTTAGGCTGCAATTATTATTATTTAATAATGAGAGCTTGCGATTTGTTGGATTGACTAAAACTGGGCAGTTACAGAGGGAGATACATTAAGTGAAGAGAGGATAACCAGGAGGATGACCCAGGAGGACAGAATTATAGGCACTGCTAAGTCCAGCAGAACCAGAGCTGTAAGAAGCTTATTTTCCATGGCCAATCGCACGTCATCAGGAATTTTAACCAAAGCAGTTATTTTACTATGCACGGAATCCAGAATGGTAAGGTCTAAGCAAGCTGTTAGAGGAAGAAAGTGAGATAGTTGATTCAGGACAGTGTCTTCAAGAACTTTGGATAAGATTGGAAGTATGAATATGGGACGAAATTGTGAGGCAGAGGAGGGATTTGAGACCTAAGAAAGCGGGAGAAGGCCTACGTTCTCCTACGTTCCAAGCTGTAGGAAAGAAGCTTACCTCGATTTAGTAGTTAATAATATGGGCAATTACTGAAAGAAGTTCATCTATGATGGGGCGAAGCATTTGGATCTGAAGGCCATCATTACCAACAGCCTTAGTAGAAATTACTAGGACGGATTTTTTAATTTCTGCCTCTGTAACTAGCTGAAAAGAAAATTGGGGACATGCAACAAAGGTTGGCTAGAAAGGTGGCGAAGAGTAGAAGTTTTAATATCATTGTCTAATAAGACAGGAGAATTTGAAAAGTGTACATTAATTGCATTTAGGTCGATATCTGGAATGCTATCGTTATTAGCTTTCCCGACACCGAGAGACTTTAAGAACTGCCATGCCTGCGCCGTATTAAAATTTTGGATTGAATCGTATCGTCTCTTAGCATCCCTACACATACGACTGCAGCGGTTTTGTAGCTTCTTATACAGGGACCAGTTCACCTCTTTAGGGGACTTGATGTAGTGTCTCCTAGCCTTGACCCTTTTCTACATTTCCGCTTTAACAGACAACCATGGTGCAGGAAGATGTTTTACCCTGACCTTTTTTACTGGAGCATGCACATCAAAGAGATCTATTAATATTGTATTAAAGGCCGAGACTTTAGCATCCGAATTATTGGAGTTGAGACCAATCAATATTGCCCGCGTCTTCTCTCAAACGGTCCAGGTCTATGTTTTTGATACTACGAAGGTAAAGAAACTCAGGTTTGCGTTTAGGTGCGCGTATTGTATAAGAGAGGTAAAGAAGATCATGATAGGAAAAGGAGACAGGAAGTTGACCGTGTTGAGCTACTTTACTAATGTCAGACACTAAGATTAAATCATGCACCTGACTGTCCTCCTTGGACAGTGAGGTGCATGATGAGTAGTAGCATGCAATGGAAGAATATGCATGTTGACAGAAGAGACAAGGGAGTGGAGTTTACGGCTACGGGTATCATCCCTGAGCAAGCAGGTTAATCTCCGAGTATAAGACTGTTGTCATATGATGAGGAAAAATATTCAAGTGTCGTTTCAAAAGAGTGGAAATAATCTATATGATAAAAAGGACTATAATAAACACCTAGAAGAATCTTATTGTGGTTAAAAGTTAGTTCAAAAAGATGTTCTGCAAATTTCGAATAAATACTCGGAGACTGATCAACAACCTTGTAGGTAATATCGTCGCGCAGATAAATCGCAACCCTCCACCCCCTTTGCCCGTTCTGTCATTGCGCACGAGTTTGTACCCAGGCAAAGAATATTGTGTGGAAGAAACAGCGGGTTCGAGAAAAGTCTCAGAAACAAGGACAGCGTGTATCAGATCAGAGTCAAAAGAATATAACAAATCAGGATAGTGAGTGGGAATACTTTGAGTATTCACATGAGCAACATTAAAGTATTTCATAGATGAAGAAAGAGTGGAAAAAAGCTGATCGCGCAGGTGGACGGAATCGTTATTAAATGCAGGCGCGTAACTATCGTCCGATGCATAAGAAAAAGACCAAGATACAAAACTGTCAACAGACAAAACAAACATAAATATATATAATAAGATTATTAAAAAATAAATATACTAAAAAAATAACAATCTATTAATCCTCCTCTGTACACTCGCCAGTTTCACATAGACTGGTCAATAGGCTCGGTCCAAATATAGTTTAATTCGGAACGTTTCCGAACGCGCCGTCAGCCGTCAGTGTCATTAAACAAATTACAAAAGAAAAAAAAGAGGAAAAAAAGAAAAAAAGGTAGATGAATACTAGGCATGCCTTTTAAGTTCTGTCGTTTCCATATTTCCCGGCAATGTGTTTAAATGTTCATTCTCAAAACAGTTGAAAGTGTTAGGATTAATGCTATTGTTTAGTCACAGCGTCGATTGGAATCTGTCAGGTTACGTACGAAAATGAATCTTTCTAAGGAAAATTTTCGTGCAATAATTTTCTACAACTTTAGAAGAGGCCTGACACGGCTTCAGTGTTTTGAAGAGCTAACATATGTGTTCAGTGATGAAGCCCCATGTCTGCGGACTGTCGAACGCTGGTATTTAGAATTCCAGCGCCGACATACTAGTGTTAGTGACAAATCTCGCGAAGGACGCCCAAAATCCGCCTTCACTGAAGATAACATCATTGCTGTGAGACAACTAATTCTCGAAGATCGTCATGTGACGTATCGAGAGATAGAGGCTCTATTAGGCATCTCAGGGAACACCATTCAGAAGATCTTGCATGAAGCGCTTGGTGTGAGAAAGCTAGTTTGCCGTTGGATACCGCATCTGCTTTCCGACGATCACAAGGCGGCCCGCGTCAGATGGTGTAAGAAAACTCTGCAAAGGTTCAACCGAGGAGAGTCAAATCACGTCTACGACATCATCAGTGGTGACGAATCTTGGATCTATGCCTACGATCCTGATTCCAAACAACAATCTACAATCTGGGTCTTTCAAGACGAGCCAAAGCCGACTAAAGTTCACATATTGAGTTCGATTAGATTTACGCGAATATTACACATGAAATAAAACTATTTTACGGATTTTATCGCGGTTTATTTTTTTTATTTTTAGTTCCCGACGTTTCGAGCGCTTTGCAGCACCCATGGTCACGGGAGGGACTGAGGTGTTAGACGTCCAATAGGCATAGTTGTTCCGGGGTACCCTCAAACTTCTTAATTATTTTTTATTTTTTTTATTTTTGTTGTTGTTGGTCCGATCTACGCAGAATGAGCTCACGGTGTCTTGAGGTCTTGCAGTGTTATGCTTGGTTTTGGATTTGATTATATTAATTACTGGATCCCAAGACGATGGAAGCACCCAGCCATCTTCTCTATTGAAATTAGGATGTTTTTTAATTTCAATAGCCTCGCGAACCATCCTTGGTAGGAATCGGTGTTCTTTCACGAGGATTTGTGGTCTATCAAATCTGATGTTATGGCGGGTGCGGTCAAGGACATGTTCACAGACTGCAGACTTCTTTGAGCGACGGACGCCTATTGGACGTCTAACACCTCAGTCCCTCCCGTGACCATGGGTGCTGCAAAGCGCTCGAAACGTCGGGAACTAAAAATAAAAATAAAAAAAAATAAACCGCGATAAAATCCGTAAAATAGTTTTATTTCCGACTAAAGTTGTTCATTCGTTGGAAAAACCGGCCATGTTGCGACTATTGCACTTGAAGATCAGAATCAGAATCAGAATATTTTTTATTCATGTAAACCATTACAGTATTTATGAATCGTCAGAAAAGTAACAAAGACTCTACCGCCACTTCGGAATATCATTCCTGTGGAGAAGAAGGGCAAGAAACTCCACGGTTACTCTTTTAAAATAAGAAATTACAAACTTTTGCATCTACATTCTGTTGTGGGGTATGGGAGAACAATGTAGGTTGGTCATCAGGTGAGTCTAAGTTAAAAAAGCGAATAATACTATTTATGAGAAGGGCTACATGGTTCCCTCATTTACAAAAAAAAGTACATATTGTGTTAAATTAATAGAAGGAAGAGAGGTAATGTTAACTAACAACAGTTGAATAGTTTGTCATGACTCAAGTAGAGCTGGAATAGCATCTATCCAAGCATTTTTATCTTTTAAATAATCTTCTATTGAATAATAAGCTTGCTTACAAAGTGTTCGTTTTACACAAGCTTTGAACTTATTTTCACTAAGTTTAGTGACGTCAATGGGAATTTTGTCATAAAATCTAACACAGTGCCCCATGAAACACGTGTGAATTTTTGACAGACGAAACTGCGGTTGGTCTAATTTATTTCTATGTCCTGTGTTATAGCAATGCCTATCACCTAGCTGATTAAAAAGATCTAAATTTTTTCTAGTATACATAATGTTTTCATAAATATATTGACCTGGGACCGTCATGATATTAGCTAATTTGAACAGTTCTCTTAAAGAGTCGCGACTACTCAAGTTATAGATGGCCCTAATAGCCCTTTTTTGCAAGATAAAAACAGACTCAATGTCCGCTGCCCTACCCCACAATAATATACCGTAAGACATGACACTATGAAAGTAGCTAAAATAGACTATCCTCGCGGTTTCCACATCAGTTAGTTGTCTGATCTTCCTTAGGGCATAGGCAGCGGAGCTAAGCCGTTTACCTAAATTCTCAATATGAGGACCCCATTGTAACTTGGAGTCAAGCGTAATCCCTAAAAAAGATGTATCATTAATGAACTCAAGTTTCTCATTGTTCAGTATAATATCATGTACAGTACTTTTTACATTTGGCAAAGAAAACCTTATACATTTAGTTTTCTTGTTATTGAGCACTAAATTGTTGGATGTAAATCAGTTATGTAGTTGAAGAATAGCGTCATTTACTTCGTCAAAGTTATTAACATGTCTACCTACTTTAAAAATCAAAGAGGTATCGTCAGCAAATAACACTATCTTCGCTCGATTTTTAATTACTTCAGGTAGATCATTTATGTAAACTAAGAATAGGAACGGACCCAGTATCGATGCCTGTGGAACGCCCATTTTAACTAAAGAGCCTAGAGATGGTTTACCATGGATACCATAGTGCTCCAATTTAAGCATCAGTGTTTCATGTTTTACACAATCAAATGCTTTGGAAAGATCACAAAAAATGCCAATGGCGTCCTGTGAGTTCTCCCAGGCATCGAAGATATGCTTTATTAGAGTTACACCGGCGTCAGTAGTACAACGCCCTTTGGTAAAACTAAATTGCTGATCGTGCAGGATGTTGTTTGCGTTAAAATGATCTAGCATTTGCATGAGCATTATCTTTTCGAACACTTTACTGAGCACTTGCCAGTGCCGACAGACACTGGCCTATAGTTGTTGGCATCTTTACTATCGCCGGATTTGAACAGTGGTATTACCTTACTAAATTTTATTAAATTCGGGAAGACTCCTTGATCTACGCACATATTAAAAATAACAGCTAAGTGTGGCGCGATTGTATGTATAATGGATTTACACACACCAAAACTCACGCCACGTTAAAAATCACGCCACAATCACTATTAGATAAATGATTGCGTAATTCCTAAGCCTTTGAAGATAAATCCGAAGATACATATCATTTATAGCATGATATCTTCGAATTTATCTTCAGAATAATCTTCATAACCGTGTTAAAAATCACATGCTTTTACTTGCTTGATTGATTGGTCTAGTGGTTCGATTGTAGACTGTTCTAAGGTCACGAGTTTGAACCCCGCACGGAAGAAATCATAAAAATGTGTGCAGTTATTTTTCTTCTTCTTTATATAAAACTGCCACGTCCGTCTAACGATCGAATGTAGTACTACCTAATAGGTAGTAGGTGTACACAGCACACCACTGCCACCTCTGCTTAAAAATAAATATAGGCATGAAGGTGTATTTTTACAAGCTTTTATTTAACTTGCGATGTTTGTATGTCTGTCTTTCCGGTTCAAATATTGTGATCCATTTTTGAGCACTTGTGGGTATCCGTTTGAGTTGAAATTGACCATACGTATGTAATGTCGGTGACAATGCAAATATGGCACAATGGAACTGGTCTGATGATGGAGTCAGACGGTGGTCATAGGAACATGTGAACTACACAAGGTAACCCGATCGTGTTTAGGATTGTTAGATTGGTATTCACTAGTGCTATACAATCAGATAATTTTTCGGGTCTTATGATGCATCCAAAAGATGGCCGTGTTTGGGCTCGCTCGATTTGTCTTGTACGAGTATTTTAGACTCGGATGGCGTCTAAGGTCTGATTACGGAGCCAGAAGGAACTCCTCAACTAAGCAAGATATCTGCGCTGTGTTTTTGCTATAAAAGCTTGTTATTAAAAAGGTATTTTTAAATTAAAATTATTTCATCTAATATAAACTAATATTATAAATTAAAAGTTTCTTTTTTTTGTATGTTTGTAATGTAATAAACTCAAAAACTAACCGATTTTTAAAATTCTTACATTCACCTATAGAAAACTATTATTAGCGAGTAACATAGGCTAGTAGTAACGAGTAACTACATTATCAACAGGTTAGGTATAAAATTTAAACCTAAGTTCTAAGAGAACTCTGTCTACCCCACAAGGGGTGCTGGCGTGATGCTATGGATATATAAATATGTGTAGTTGGACACGGTAGGTAGCGTTGTTGTTGACCGGATGCGGAGCTGCGGCAAACTGCTAGTTTAGTATAAGTTGAGTAGATTGTTTTCTGTTCCAATATATAGAACAGTAGCGCGTGCTCGTTCCTCAATCCTGCGCACCCTCGCCGCACTAAAAGCTCTCCTTGACGGCAGTCCTGGTTGTGATCTGTTTGCGGATGCATTGAGTGATGTTTTTCTGAGTGTCTTAGGCATTGCGCTGGCCTAGTGCGGCGTTGGCGAACTTCACACACCTTTAAGGAACTCTTAGGCATGCAGGTTTTCTCACGATGTTTTCCTTCACCGTTAAAGCAAGTGATAGTTAATTTTTAATACGCACATGCTTTTGAAAAGATAGAGGTGCCTGGGTTTGAAACCGAGACCTAAGAGGTCTCGGTTTGCAGTCCAACAATCTAACCACTGGGCTATTACTTCTATCCACTAGGCTATCTCTGCTATGGAATAAATGAGCTTATATATTTCATTTCCACACTTTTAATTATTCTCTAATTTTCATATTTTCCTTTATATTAACGTAAGTGGTGTTGCTTCCGTGTTAATGGATATGTAAATAAATAAAATTATTTTAAAAAGTTTCTTATGTACGGCAACCCTATAACCGTTACTTCGTTACTTAACGGCGGTTTGCCAACGGCGTGATAACAGCTGATAACAAATGATCCATTGCGAACTCGCTATCGAGCACGAACTTAAGCATAATATGTTGCAATAAATGTATTCGTTTAACTTCCGGGTAAACCTAAACTCTGAATGGTAAAAAAACGCTATCAATCCTATATTTTTCAAACGGGTGAGGTAAAGGTGTACTCTGTATACTGACATTTTGCCAAAGATCTAACGTCCCAAAGTAATTGGGGGGCCTTTGCCGTTATTGTTTCTAACTGATACTGGAATTTTTCTATAGAAAACTAGACATTGTCTGATCTAGGATTCGAACCCAGGATCTCGTGATCGACACCCGCAATATGCGACACTGAATCAACAAGGTAGTCTATAAGTTATAAGTACTTTTTATTAAGATCTACAACGTATGGTAGTGGCGAAGCTAAAAGAGTTCTCTAAGGAAAGAACCTGTTGTAACTGGCTGTTACTCTGTACTTTCTGCCTACCCCGCAACAGATTTGGCGTGATAATATAGATACATACACAAACAAAGTAGGTGCGTGCGTGCGTGCGTGCGTACGTGCATGCGTGCGGGCGTGCATGCATGCGTGTGTGCGTGCGTGTGTGTGTGTGCTTGTGTCGAATGATCTACGGTATTGGCCGAAGGGTGTTTACAGTTTCACTGGGCAAGAGGGTGAGCTGGCAGCAACTATGCTCCAGCCTGAAGGGCAAGGGGACATCTAGCTCAAGAGCGCTTTAAGGAGGAACGGCCTCGACATGGGTAGTCGTTATGGGAGAGGGCTTATTCTAGGTGTCACGCCGTGGTGCTCTGCACCGGCCGACGGGCAAGGGATCTTTCGACCTCGCCGGCAAGGTCCTTGTCTGAACCAAGGTTTTGTTCAAAATGTGTTTGTCTGATGGTCTATGTAATAACCTTCCAGCTGAGACCGCTGTAAAATTGTAATAAAATGGTGCAGACATTGATAACGGATATACTCGTGTCTAAGTTAGTACCTGTCATATGGACTCTGTACTCTTCAACGGTAGTTTAATTCTTTGAGGTTCCGTATACGAACATTACTACTGGACGCTTCTTAGAGAGACTAGCCTGACATAGCAACTAACAGAGGAGAGTGGAAAAAAATTAATTTAAAAATGAGCTTTTATAAATATGCTACGAAGATATCGTGCTTAGTTGGATAGTTCCATTGGCCACTTTCCGGCTCCACCATCTGACCTTGAATACCGTCCGGGTGTACAGTACACCCGGACCTACGACGGAGCCTACTGGATCGAGTAGTCGCAGGTTCCGCACCCAAACAAATCTTTGTGTGACGCACAAATATTTGTTTCTGTCTGGATGTGTGTATGTGAATTTCGTGTTTGTAAATGTTCCTACGACACAGGAATAATTCTTAGTTAGGGGCTACGATTTAAAAAAGCTGGTCTGCGAGATTACAAAATAGGCCAATTTTACTTATTTATTGGTTGTCTTGTGGAGCTGGCAATTACGAGGACCTAGGTTCTCCGAATCTTGGATCGCACTATGTGCCATTAGAGATTTATGATCGAAAAATTAGATAATTGTCTGGAGTGCCCAGTAGGTATAATGGCAATAGGCTCACCCCCTATTACATTGTGACCCAACATCGTTGGCGAGATACGGGTGTAAACAGTATACCTTCTTTTTAATTTTTGTATGGTACAATCGTACACTTTTTTTCCAAAGCAAATAAATTTAGTAAAAAAGCGTTTTTTTAACGTACCAAAGGTACCCTAATGGTTTATCTAAATCACTTGTCTGCCACGCGAGACATATCCCTGATATACATACATACACATAATACGTACATACAAATAAAATAAACATACTAATATTATTTACTTCACAGTATCCATAACAATCTCATCACACGGTCCAGTAAAGCGAGAGAGAACGATACACTCGTGAATTAACACTACGATTTTTTTTTATTACTGTCATTTATTAATTGAAAGTGTTACTGATTTATTTTTTGTAAGTGTTTTTTGGTGGTATATTGTGTTAAAATGGCAGTGGTAATTACAGTTTCGGTAAGTATCTTTGTATTATTTTTTTTGTTATATCTTTTATTTAGACTTTTGTACATTATTAATTACTAGTTGTACCCGCGACTTGTCTGCCTTTTTTGTTCGGGACAAAATGTCCTTCCCCGGATATACAAGGTGTAACATAATAAACGCAAGACCTCAGACCCCGATTAGAGAATTACTTCATAAATTTAAAAAAAAAAACAAATTTCCAAATTAAAAGCTTATTATCCCCTTTTTAAGCATATTTATACCCCAATTAACAGTGAAACTTGTATGTGTATGTGTGCATTTTGAGAAATACGGGTTAGCAATGCATTTGTAATCTCCTTATTGCTATGAATCAAGAATAGATTTAGTTTTTCATAGCGCACTGAAGGAGTAAAAGCATTTTTTTCAACTTTAAAAAAAATGTAAGATACATTAAAAATAGTTGGAATCAATTCAGTTATCGATTTAGAACAAACTACTTTCAGGTCTTGCGTTTATTATGTTACAACTATTATATTTCTTGCCAAATTTTGTTGAAATCTCTTTAGTGCTTTAAGTATACAGACAAACACAGGTACTTTCACCTATACATATCCCTTACGGGGTATAGTTAACATTTATAATATTATATTATGGTTGTACAGATTCCAAATACGCCGTACATTTCAAATTTGCCTTTCAATTTCTTCAGTAGTTAATGGGCTGAAACTTAAAATTTGTCGATTTAAACTAATAATTGTGACTTCTATAATTTTTCGCGTACAGGTGGTAAACCTTTGTCTTTTGTTGTTACAAGGGGTATATTTCCTTAAAAAGGAAATGCGTTGAAAGATTAGAAGTAAATAGAAATAATATGAAAAAGAACACCATCACGCCCATATTTCGCCGACAAACTTAGGTCTCAATAGGCACAATTCCAGACTCCAAACTGCTTAGATTTTTTTCGATTTTAAATCCCGATAACACTATCCGATCAAGATTTTTGGGCATCTATCTGTCTGTATCATCACGCCAGATCCCTTCGGGGATAATCACTTGGCCAAAATTCCAGATTATGGATTACTGACAATTTTCCAATAGACAAACACCAATCACTTTGTCCGAACAATGTGAATCTAGACACATCCATGCGCCAGAAGATTGAAGAGACAATGGCAAAGTACACATATCATTTACAGCCAATACTGCCCCACTGCTGGGCAGAGGCCTTCTCTCACAAATTGAGGTGAGAGAGAGATCAGGTCATAATCCAATACGCGAAGCCAGTGCGGTGCGGTGGAGACAGGTTTGTGGCTACCTGCTGTTGGAACTTATCAAGCCGCTTATAATGTTTCCAACTTGCCTTGACAACTACAACATAAAGTGGTTTCCGGGACCAACGGCCTGACGTACCTTCCGAAGCACGGAGATGTTTGTAAATGGAAATGCCACAGACGGTCACCCATCTCAAGTCGGTTCGGATGGTCAACCAATCTTAACCTTGTTGATTGCAAAGAACACCGCGGTTGCACAGCGCTATGAGCACCTCGTATACTTTTAAAATGCACCTAAATTGAGTAAAAATGACACTATAATTCAAAAAACTGTAGCAATAAATATTTTCTATAACTATCTGTAATACAGGCAGGCGGGACAGGCCTTGGCCTAACTAAGAGTTAGGCCAAGGTCCCGCTGAGTTTCTTCGCCGAAGTGGAGGCCGCGTTCCGATCCGGTGGTGGATTAGTAGTTAAATTCGATTTAAAAAAAATTAATTGACTTTTTTTAAGCGCCCCCGAAGGGCTTATTCGAAATAAATTATTTGAGTTTGAAGACACCAGCGCCTTACATTCAATAATTATGATATTATTATACATCTTACCTTACTCATATTAATACCCTGTACTCATAATGTAAGGAGAAATAAAGGCATACAAAAAAATTAAAGGGGGCAAGAAGCCTTTAAGTATCTGAAGGACAAGTCAAGAGTCTCCGTAACCGCCGAGCGTGTACGACACGAACTATGAGAGTGGAGGAAGCCAGAGAGGTGTGTTAGGAAAGAACCTGTTGGAACACTGTACGCTCTGCCTATCCCGTAAGGGATCTGGCGTGAAGATAGATAGAGGAAGCCTTTCACTCTAAGGTGGCGATACGATATAGTAAGAAACTATTAATAATTACTAATATAGATAATATCGTCTAATCGTCATAGTCATCATCCAATTAAATTTAATGATACAGCAAAAAAGAAACCACAATTATATAGGGCGACAAGGATCTTTTGGCACGTGACCAAAATCAGAACTAACGTCGTCATTAAGTGAAATGTCACTTAATGATAATTCGTTGGTTGCTGTTTGCTATGAAATTTACCGAAGTTCTTTTTTTAATAAGTAAAATCGCGCGTCACCTGTTGAAGTTTCCCTAGAAGTCGGAAAATTTTACCAAATGATAAGATAGTATCGGTGTAAAGATGAGAAAGGGTATGCTCCGTTGGTTCGGGAATATAGAAAAAATGTCAGAAGAAAGAATGACAAAACAGATATACAATGCGAAAGTGGAAGGATGTAGGTACCAGGGAAGACCTAGATTATCTTACCATGACCAAATAGACCGTGTCTTATCTGAAGTCCAAGTCAAGAGTCTCCGTAACCGGCGAGTGTGTATGAGACGAACTATGAGAGTGGAGGAAGTCAGAGAGTTAAGGAAAGAACCTGTTGGAACTCTGTACTCTCTGCCTACCCCGCAAGGGAGCTGGCGTGATGATATAGATAGATAGAGATGATATCCCTAATGTCACTCCAACGCCCCCTGTCAATATCAGCTACGGGCTAAAATATCCTTGTAGCACTATAGCTACATAATCTATACTAGTTAGTTTTTAGTAGGGCTGTTTTAAAAGACATTTTTTTTTTGTTCTATAATTCAATTTGGTTTGCTGCGTCCACATAGTGCACCTCCATCTGAACGCCAATTCTCGTTTTTAATTGATACTGAGACTGTATCTTGACTGAATTGAGATTTAATTATGAATTGACTTACATTTGATATTCTGCTCCATTAAAGTATCGATCCGATTTCAGTATCATCTCAGTCTAATTTCCGTATAATGTCAAGTTGTTTAATCTATACTTAATATTATAAAGAGGAAAGATTTGTATTTTTGTATGTATGTAACGAATAAACTCAAAAACTACTGGGCCGATTTCAATAATTCTTTCATCATTAGAATGCTACATTATCCCTGAATAACATAGGTTGTTTAAAAAATAAATATCCACCCGTGCGAAGCCGGGACGGGCCGCTAGTTTAAGATATATTGTTAATCATGTGTTGATCATATGTTGATCGCACCTGCCACAGTCTAAATAAAAAATATCTAACTGAAATCTGAAGTTTGATGATATTTTGTATATTTGTGGTTCATATCAGTTCAATTTTTATCGGAATACCTTATACATTTTGTTCAACTTTCGGTCAATATTGATACTTCACGAGAACACCGTTCGTGAGATTTATATCATTGAGATTAGATCGCGATTGCATTTTGAACACTTTTAATTACTAGAATTGGCCTTCTGGTGCTTGATTAAGTTTATTGGACAGTTCCGTCTGTTCGTAGGGCCCTCCTGTTGAAATATTTCCCTTGAATGACATTGTAGGCGTGATATGGGTTACCATTTACGGCCGGTTTAAATATTTAAGTTATGGATAGATTTGCTTACTGGCGGTAGAATTTTGATAGATTTTCCATACAAAATATGTCAAAATTCCATCCGTCGTAGGCAAAAATTTTCTCAAGTTTTATTAAAACCGGTCATAAATGGCCTATGATGATGATGATTGATCCGACCGATTTCGGCCATGGCGACCACTTTGACCCCTAGTCGGAGTAATGTCGCTGATGCGCTCGAAGATGGCTTATGTAGCCTATCTTCGCGGCGAAACTCCGTGCACACTGAGGGCACGTGAGTACGCCGTTCTCATAGTTGTATGATATGGCAGCAGCATACCTGTGGATAGTGAAGAAAAAACTTTAAACCCTTTATATAAATTTTACTTTAAATAAACTCCGTCAGATTTATCCGACAAATGTTATCGTGCCCTTACCGCCCCTGTTGTATATATTCGACAGTTTTTTTTTGTATTTTTTCGTTTATTTAGAAGATTTCGCAAGAATTTGGCTATAACAATAAAATAACCACCGTCCCGCCTATATTCTCCAAGCGACCTACACCTCTGCCACTCGGCAGAGGTGTAAGTACTGTGTACACACGCTTTTCGCCGACGATGTTAGGTCCCATGTAATAGGGGTGGGCCTATTGCCATATATCAGGAACAGTTCCAGACTCCAGACTGATACTGGGAGTTTTTCGATAGAAAAACCACATTTGTCCGACCTAGAATTTGAACACAGGACTTCGTGATCGCAAAGCGGATCATTCGCCACTACACCAACGAGCTCAAATAGTATTTTTTAAATAATAAAAAAGTAGCCCCACACTAGGAATTATTCCTGTGTCGTAGGTGCGTTTACAAACAAGTAAATCAGATGCATAAACACCCAGACCGAAACGAATATTTGTGGATCATACATTTGTCCCGTGTGGGAATCGAACCGGCGACTTATTACTCAATCCAGTGGCCGGAACGACTCAAGCTTTTAATCAATGGACCAAGCTGTCCGCTGAGATGTTATGTTTATACAAAACCCGGCTGCCTCTTTGGTTTAGTGACGCAAGGTGTGCGAGGCGAAGCGTAGGAGGAAATCCTCATGGATACTGTATGGCCCGTACCAAACAGCATGCCCGACTCCGCTGAGATAGGTGTTATCCCTCAGTGGCCTACGAACTAAAAGTCTTCTATCTCTCTGGGACCGCTCGTTGGCATTGCTTCAGAGAATAGCTGTCTCTAAGGTTAGGTTATTCGCTGCCTTTACTTTTTGTCTATCTCCTTCTTCTTCATTATTCTCATGCCGAGGTCTTACAATCTTTCAGCATCCTGGAAATCATATTTTCTGGGCCAAAAGGCTTGTCATTTTGCTCAGCGTTTCCCCTTTCTTCTTTGAACTCCTGGCATCTGAAGATTGTGTGTTCTGGAGTGTCTAGTTTCTCACAATATGGGCACGTATCGCTGAGTGCTTAGCCTATGGCGTGAAGGTAAGTGTTAAGTACTCCGTGACTGGTTAGAGCTTGTCTACTTCGTAGACAGTTCTGGAGATTCGAATTCTAGACCGGACATCGTGCTTTTCTATCGAAGAGATCTTAGTCATAAACGGAGTCTGGAATTGTGCATAAACATCGTCGGCGTAAGATGAACGTACATAGTATACCTCTGCCACCCCTGCTTGGATAATATACGCGTGACGGTGTTTATCTTATTTTCTTCCAAGTTGTTTTTATTATATCTACATGCCGTATGAGTGACATTATCCTACTACGAAATTCTGCCAGCAAACTAAAGACGTACAAAAAAAGGCAAATGGAATCTCGCTAAACTAAAAGTGAAGTCTTATATTAAGTTGCGACAAGGATATTATGACACATAGATGAAATTAACAGGGGGGCGTTAGTGTAAAAGCGTTATCAATTAGTAAAGTAAAATTTTCTTACTTTCAGGGAAATATTTCAACAGGGTCACGGTTGCTAGTTAAATAAAGAACTTGGGTAAATATTATAGCAATCGGCAAAACTGCGACTGACATGAAGTGAAATTTCACTTGATGACAGCCTTAGTCCGATTTTGGCCGCGGGCCTTAAGATCCTTATATGACTGCAGTTCGCGCATTTTATTTTCTCACTACGATAACGACTTATGTCAATCGAGGTTTGTTGCGTAATTGCAGCTGATAGACTTATCGTTATGTAAGGACTCGTAAGGACACCCGTACTATTGGGCTTCGTATTTTATTTCTTAAGATACCGTCCGTCTTTTTCTATATGTTCATGCATAAAATCAAAATATGATCACACAAACAGTTTTTAAAATATAATAATTGAAATTCTGTCTCCGTAACTGGCGAGCGTGTATGAGACGAGACTGAGAGTAGAGGAAGTGAGCTACCTCACTGTTGTAAAAATGAGCGCTGAAGTCGAGTGTTGAAACTAGTAGAAGACGCGAGCGTTTTAAGCTCGGACTCGAGCGTTTTTACAACACCAAAGTAAGGGAGTTCTGTAATTAAAGAGCCTGTTAGATCTTTGTACTCTCTGCTATCCCGCAACGTATCAGGGCTGTTCAAACCAGATATGATCCCGGGTCAATATAAATTTCTAAATAGATACGAGGGCCACAGAAACAAATACTTTGACTTTTGTTAAGAAAATTAAAGTTTACTGTGTTAACCCAATAGACGTCTAGCATCGACTGTCAATGATGAAATGAATGCAATGTATACAAAAATAATTGTAAAACTCTCGCTTTTAAAAGAGTAACCGTGGAGTTTCTTGCCCTTCTTCTCCACAGGAATGACTTTCCAAACGGGTGCTAGCGTCTTAAGTAATCAATAATTCTCTCTTTCTGACTATTTATAAGTGCCTTTTGGTCTACATGAATAAAACTGTATAATTGCAATAAATCATTTAAGAAATCTCTATTTGAATTTTTAGTAGAAAGTCGTTACTACTGCATCACAGAGTTCCTTACTGACAAACAGAGTTATAACCAGGGTCCGATTTATTAAACTTGACCAATCATATCTTTTCTTAATTAATAATGACTGTATTTTGACTAGTCTATATGACATACTGTATAGTTCTATTAGCATTGTATACTGACTTTTGAGAATTGCTTTATTTTCCATAATATATAGTTTAATACAACTCATACCCAAATTTTGTACGCCAACTACTGGCAAAATATAGCGGTCTACATCCTACCTATGCTTACAAAATAAATTATTGATTGATTGATTGAAAACTTTTGATTTTGAAAGAGTAATAAACATCCATATATCCACCCTCACAATCCCACACATCCATTAGCAACAACACAAGGTGACAAGAGAGCTGGCTGATTCCTCGCTTATTACTTTGTATTCAGCGAGGCAGCATTCTTGCCAGCAGCCAGCTTTCTTGCATCCATGCCTCGCCCATTCGGTCTTTATGATTAAGTTTATTTTAGTTTTAAGTGTTTCTATGTCTAGCCTTGTCAGAGAACTTGTTATCTATCTATCTATATCATCACGCCAGCTCCCTCGCGAGGTAGGCAGAGAGTACAGAGTTCCAACAGGTTCTTTCCTTACATACCTCTTTAGACCGTGTCTTATCTGAAGGGCAAGTCAAGAGTCTCCGTAACCGGCGAGTGTGTATGAGACGAACTATGAGAGTGGAGAACTTGTTATATCAAAATAAAGTACTATTAGTATCATTTAAAAAAATATATCAATATTCAAATATTTTCATTTAATTGTACCACAGTTAACATTATGTAAACAGTAGTCTGAGTACTAACAGTCCGAATAATATTCACGCACACAGACGCGCTCTCTACACGACTTTTGGGCAGGTTTAGCCACTATCATTTACAAAACAATTTTAGTGTCTGATTGAGGGTCGATTTTTGGCTGAAGCTGATTAATAGGCCATCGCCTAAACCTTCAGCTGAACTTTTAAAACCCTAAGAAATTTGATTCATGAATGGCAAATTTTTTAAAAAGTTATGTTGACTGTATTAAATTAACTCGATGATGAAAACTACCGACTATTATCTTGTGAAAATCGCAGGAAGTCGTTGGATGCAGGTGGCATCGAACTCGTTACGCTGGAAAGCGGTTGGGAAGGCCTATGTTCAGCAGTGGAGAAGTATAGGCTGAGATGATGATGATGAATAGGTATTGTTTATAATATTTATTTACTTAAAAGCATTCGTAAGTCGTAAATTGTAACAGATCGTTAAATAAATAAATAAATTTCGGTGCTTGCTGGAAATAAACGGCTTCGGACAAAAATTCGGCCTATTTTGGCCGAAATTGAAGCTTCGTTCGGACACTAACAATTTCTAATTAGCCACAGTCCATTACAAAATAAATGCGTAGCAACAGCTAATTTTACTATATGTCAGCTTTTATCATGAAGTCGAGTTATATTTTTTTATAACCCGACCGAAACAGAAGGGTTTTATATGCTTAACGTGTGTGCCTGTGTATCTGCCTGAGGCATCGTAGCTTCTAAACGGATGGACCGATTTTGATTTCATTTTTTATTTAAAAGGTGAAGGTGTAATATATTTGAATCGGGGGGGCGCTTTTAAAATTTTTAATTTAAGTTCTACTTGTTTAATTTTGTTAAAATTTTTTAAAACAGACGCTCGTAGCGTTGGGCGACCGCGGTGTTTGTAGCGATCACCAAGGTTAAGCAGCATTTGACTGGGTCCGTCTGAGATGGGTGACCGTTTGTGGCATTTCTCATATTCGAGCATCTCCTTACTTCGTAAGACGCTCTAAACCTTTGGTCCCGGCTACCAATCAATCTGGCAGTCGTTAAATTGAGTTCGGAAACCTTATAGGCGGCTTCATAAGTGCCAACAGGTGGCATCAAAACCTGCCTTAACCAATCCGCATTAGGTCCGCGTGCTGGAGTATGGCCAAAATCTCTCTCACCTCGATTTGTGAAAGCCTTAGCCCAGCAGTGGGGCAATATAGGTTGACATTCCTATTAAATGAACAATTAAAGAACCTCCGTGTTTATTAAGGAGTAAACTCAACTGATCCATTGTGCCGAGAGGTTGACGCTATACTGGAACTGACCGGTAGTTATTAATCTTTGGAAATCTCAAAACCGCGGGTTAGTTTTCTCTATAATCATTTTCGGTGCATCGCACAATCATGTCGGGGAATGTCGTAAACCATAAAATTATTTTAAACTATTTTCATGACAAATATAATGGCTTACACTTGAATGTGAAGAAAACCAAGATTATGGTTTTTGAAAGGGAAGAAACCAGAACAAATGTAAGGATTATGGTTGGTAACGATGTGCTGGAGCAAGTGGGCATGCTCCGTTGGTTCGGGCATATAGAAAGAATGCCAGAGGAAAGAATGACAAAACAGATATACAATGTGAAAGTGGAAGGATGCAGGTACCGGGGAAGACCTAGTCTATCTTACCACGACCAAATAAACCGAGTCTTATCTGATGGAAAAGTCAAGAGTCTCCGTAACCGGCGAGCGTGTATGAGACGAACTATGAGAGTCGAGGAAGCCAGAGAGGTATGTAAGGAAAGAACCTGTTGGAACTCTGTACTCTCTGCCTACCCCGCAAGGGATCTGGCGTGAGGTTATAGATAGATAGATAGATATACAATATTGTATTATTACAAATATTTTACTAGTATAGTAACTACCCGTTTTGTGTGTTACATGTTGCTTAAGACATCCAAAAAATAATTACAAATATCGATCGATATAATGTGGATAATATCAGAAAACCCTGATATAAATATAATAATGACTCTACCCTGAATAATGTTTCATAATCGCCTTATCTTTAACAATTAAAGCCACTGAATTAATTATCGTATTGATAAAAACAGAAATTGGGACAAGTTTGTTTTGTCACTATGGGTCATTAGGCTGGGTACTATGGGTCACTTGTGTGACGTCAATTGGGTACTTAGGGTCCACATCTGGTGTGGTCACTATCACATTTGAGGTCAAAATGCTATTGTTTTGCATTGATGCATTGTGTTTGATTAAATCTTTAACAGTCTTGTTGATCTAGCACACGAATCAAATATATAGTCGGCCTAAGCAACTGTGCACTTTGTCTTCAAACTAGGTCCTGAAGTCATCGCGTTGGCCGTGGTTTACGTCAAATCATATTTTTTTTTAAACGTGGCCCTACACTAGGATTAATTCCTGTATCGTAGGTACGTTTACAAACATGAAAATTCTCATACACAAATACCCAGACCGGAACAAATAATTGTGGACCACACAAAGAATGTGCCGTGCGGGAATCGAACCCGCGACTATTAGACACAGTAGGCTTAAGTTCTTAACTACTGCGCTAAATCATTCTGATATAGATGTCGAATACAAGAAATGGGCGGGGTGTAACGTCTTCTTCCACCCGCGCCACCCCGCGCAGTCACACGCTTAGTTTTATAGGATAATCCTATAAAGCTATCTCTATATATATTTGCTGGTAGCAGCATAAAATACTGGTAACGATTATGAGGTTGTAGGTTCAATTCTTAGGTCGGAAACCACCCTTTCTCAGTCGCAGTCCGGAATACGAAATTTTGTTCGGCATAAGGGATATAAGCTCGCTGTTTATTTCTTTGAGATCTAAGAACGTGGGCGAAAAGTTGATGTACACAGTACATTTTTGACAACCGCGCTTGAGGAAGATTCTTTTGCTCAGTGAAGCTGTGAAGGCCCCTCCACCAGCAGCGTAAATTATTTTTACATATAAATTAAGGCGTGATGTTCTGTTTTTAATTTACGCTTGCCATATTTTAATTTAATTTACTTTTTCTTTGTCAACAGAAAAACTCAATAGCATGCATATTATTGCTGTTATGTATGGCGGTGTTCGTCCGGGAATCGAACGCGCGACCGCCATGGTTGGCGCCTGGCAGCGGAGTGTTCACAGAGTCAGCAGAGTGTCACACAGATGTACGTAGCCACTTTTTTGATTTCACGAAAAAGTCTTTGAAGGATCTCCAATTACAAGCCACTCCACTCAGCATCGCTCACTCAAATTGGGCCTCATAAGAAGGCCCAAGGTCACCCAAAGGGCAATGGACAGAGCTATGCTCGGAGTTTCTCTGCGAGATCGAATCAGAAATGAGGAGATCTGTAGGAGAACCAAAGCCACCGATATAGCTCTCAGAATTGCCAAACTTAAGTGGCAGTGGACGTGGTACATAGCTCGTAGAACTGACGGCCGCTTAGGCAGAAAAGTTCTCGAGTGGCGACCTCGTATCGGAAGACGTGGAGTGGGCAGGCCCCCCCACAAGGTGAAGCGATGACCTGGTGAAGGTCGCAGGTAGAAGCTGGATGCGTACAGCACAAAGCCGGTTGTTGTGGCGATATTTGGGGGAGGCCTTTGTGCTACAGTGGACGTCTTTCGAATGATGATGATGATGTCTCAGCATCTATTATTCCATTTCATGAGAATTATTAGGTCATACTCACACCTCGCGGACCCAGATCAAATTAGTGGAGGCAGGTTTGTAGCTCTCCGCTGGTGGAACTTATCAAGTGGACTGAATTACTTTGGTATAAAAAATCCGCTTATGCTGCCCCACTGCTCGGCTAAGGCATCCCACAAATCGAGATGAGAGAGATTAGGACATACCACGTAGACCCATTGCAGATCATTAGAGTAGAAGCATTGCTTATCAAGCAGCTTATTTAGCTTTGAACTTGGCATAACTACTACCGCCTTTTGTAACACGTGTGAAAGTATTCGTATCTGATAAGAGGCAAGAGTCTCCGTAGACAGCAAGCGTGCATGAGACGAACTAAGAGAGTGGAGGAAGCCAGAGATCCGTAAGGGAGGAACCTGTTGGAACTCTGTACCTACTCTGCTAGGGATCTGGGGTGATGATATAGATATACACATTAAATTTCAATACACATTAACCTTCGTCACCTGAGTAAAAAATCATGAAATTTCGTGAATTTTCTTTCGGCCTTCGAGAAATTCCTTCGTCAGGAATCTCAGGGTGTAGAATCAGATCATGCTTACCATTAAAATGTATTGTAATCCAATTTTTTTTTCTTTTGAAAAAGTAATTCCCACACTAGGATTTATTCCTGTCGTGGGTACGTTTACAAACGAAAAGAATAATTGTGAGTCACACAAAGATTTGTCTTGTATGGGAATCGAAACCGCAACTATTCAACCCGGTAGACGGAGCTGCTTAAGCTCTTAACCACTGTGCTAAATCGTCGTCAAACTGAACCAACATGTCCGACTGAAAATGAAAACTGTCCGACCGTTGGGCACGGGCCGCTTCCCAAATTGAGAGGATTTAGGCCATAGTCCACCACGCTGGCACAGTGAGGGTTGGCGAACTTCACAGACCTTTGAAAAACTCTTAGGCAAGCAGGTTTCCTCACGATGTTTTCCTTCACCATTAAAGCAAGTGATAGTTAATTTTTAATACGCATATGCTTTCGAAAAGACAGAGGTCGAACCGGAGACCTCTGACTTTGCAGTCCAACGGTCTAACCACTTGGCTATCAGTGCTTCTAATTCAGCTTGATTTGACATAAACCAACTAATATTGCAAGTTAAATAAAATCTTGGAAAATACGATGTAATCACGCGCAGGGTGCTCGTGTAGCAATCTTGGACTTTTGACCTCTCAAGATTGTATTCATATCTGTTTTTTTAATAATTATGTTAATTATACCGGTGTAACCAACCCGATTATTTCCGGAATATTCCAGTGCTATTAATTAATATTGATAAAGGCTGGCTGAGTGTGAAAAGGGCTTTGATAATGGTTTCGTAATTTAAAATTTTGATCGATTTTTCTAAAAAGTAATACCACGCTAAGAAAACTTCTTGTGTCGTGGGTGCGTTTACAAAGACGAAATTCACATAACCAAACACCCAGGCTGAAGTAAACATTTGTGGCTCACACAAAGATTTGTCTCGTGCGGGAATCAAACCTGCAATTGCTCGATCCAGTGTACTGAGCAGGTTAAGCTCTTAAGCATTGGACCTAGCCGTACGCCAAGTTGTAGTTTTTAAACCACTTTACGTTCATTGTGTACAACTTGTAATAATAATAAATCAATTCATATTGTCCGACTGCTTAACAAAAGGATTCCCATCGAGGCGAGAGAGGTCATACTCTACTTCGTAGAATCAGCGCGCATTGGCAGGTTTGTAACCACCTGCTGTTGGACCGTATCAAGCCGCCTATGAGGCTTCCCTTGGCTTTACGACTACCATATGAAATGATAGCTGATATCACCGGCTTTTCGAAACATGGAGATTTTTGAATACGATAATGCCCCAAACGGTCACCCATTTCAAACTAACCGAGTCGAAAGCTGCTTAACCTTGGCGATTGCTGAAAATAAAATTTGTGACGATGTATGGATGTTTGTAACTCTTTCACGCATTTCATTATAAATGTGAAAGTTTTTATGTTTGGATATTTGGATGTTTGTTACTCAATCACGCAAACTAGCAGCAGCTTTTTCACTAATTAATAAAGTTACTGAAAATATTGACAAAAGACTACCAGTAGTTGCAATCTTCTTTAATATGAGAAAAGCTTTTGACTGCGTGGAGCATGACATACTTATAGATAAATGTTTGAGGTACGGTATCCGCGGGCCATCATTAGGCTGGATCAAAAGTTACATCAAAAACCGTGAACAATGTGTTTAGGTGACTCGTCTAGATACACATCAGAATCTCACCGCATACAAATCCTCGCTTAAACCTAATAAATTTGGAGTTCCCAAGGTAGCGTTCTCGGACCCTTGCTTTTTATAATGTACATAACTAGAATAGCTCTAAATATATGTGACTAACCAAACAACAACTCACCAATCTATATTATTTGCAGACAATTTTTCCATAGTTATTCCACACAATGATAAATCAATCTCGCACGAAAAGGTTTTGAATTCTACTTTGGAATCTATAATAGGTTGGCTCAATAATAATAACCTAAGCGCAAATATTTCCAAAACAAAATTTATACAGTTCAATAACTAGAAAGGGAAAAAACAAAATCTTAACCTTATGTATAATGGTCAAAATATTGAAGAAGTGTCAGACTTGAAATTTCTGGGCCTCACAATAGACAAACACTGTAATTGGAAACTACACGTAAAAAATATATCCACTAAACTGAACAGATACGTTTTTGCACTCCGCAGACTTCAGTATGCAGTGGGCACAAAGGTTGCTCTTATTGCGTATTATGTAGAGTCTATCTTACGATATGGAATACTACTGTGGGGTAATTCAACAGACGTTAAAACTGTATTCCTTGCGCAAAAAAAGTGTGTACGTGCTTTAAACAATGTAGGGCCACGCGACTCATGTAGATCATTATTTAAATCCAACGATATCCTAACCCTGGTTGGATTATATATATTAGAAGTTTGCATCTTTGTAAAAAAATATCCAACCAACTTCACCTTTGCGTGCAATAGGAAACAGGGATCCCACTAGATAGCTATTTCCAAAATTTAGAACATCTATCTACCAAAAGAGTTCATATATGATGTGTATCAATGTATTCAATAAAATCCCAAAAAAAATAAGAGAAATGCCAGCGCTGCCTATGAAGAAAAAATTGAAGCAATAGCTTATAGACCACACCGGCTACACCCTTGATGAATTCAACTCGGTTAAGCAACATAAATAATTTTATTGGGAATAGTCCTAAGTCCATATAAATATAACAATATAATAATATGAATAGGAAAGAATAACTATAATATAGAAAAATATACGAAATTAGTATGAGATAATGATATTATATTCTATCTATCTATATCATCACGCCAGCTCCCTCGCGGGGTAGGCAGAGAGTACAGAGTTCCAACAGGTTCTTTCCTTACATACCTCTCTGGCTTCCTCCACTATCATAGTTCGTCTCATACACACTCGCCGGTTACGGAGACTCTTGACTTGCCCTTCAGCTAAGACACGGTCTATCTGGTCATGGTAAGATAGTCTAGGTCTTCCCCGGCACCTACATCCTTCCACTTTCGCATTGTATATCTGTTTTGTCATTCTTTCATGCCAGAAGGCATTATTTCTATATGCTCCTAATTATTATTATTATTCTTTCGTGATATTATATTAATTTAGAATATATATTGACATTAATGACATATTTTGTATTTCCTATCACCTAATAAATATTTGATATTTTCATACCTGTAAGGTGAAATGTGCTGAACTATGAGATAATGCAACACCTTATTGTGATAACATGTTTCAAGCAAATAAATTTCATTTCATTTCAAAACAGCTGAACGGATTTGGATGAATAAAACCCGGAAAAATGTAATTTTCCTGCCTAAAGTCAACGCGGACGAATTCGCGGGCAGAAATTAGTAGGCTATAATTTATAAAGATACATATGCAGGCGAAGTCGCTGGCGGCCGCTTAAATCAACCATTAATAGGGAGCATATGCGGGTGTAACTGCGGGGCATTGCTAGTAATTAATATTAATTACTAGCAGTGCCCTGCGGTTTCACCCGCTGCTTACCACGCAGCTAATACGGTCGCATCGCGTCACCCACCCGCGCTAAGGCTCGGCTTCGGCGCCTTGGCGTGATATTATAACCACCTTGCCAATAACTAGCCTATCAAATGCGAAAATAATTTTTCATATTGCACTGGTAGTTCCAGTGATTAGGGCGTTCAAACAAACAAACAGATTAGCTAGAGAGGTCTGTAAAGAAAGAACCTGTAGGAACTCTACTCCACAAGAAATATATAGAATTATTAGGTAATAGATAAATAGATTTAGTCAAAGTTTTTTGAAGCATGTAGCCCTAATAATTAACACACAGTTATATCTGAGTACCTGGAGGTTAATTGGCTTAATTATAAACAACGCAATAAGCTAATTAAGAGCTTTATCTTTTCATTATATCTATGTTGCAAATCATTAAAAAGTTGTGTCGCAGTGTTTTATATTGCTAATATAATTAATTAACATAATTACTTGGATCTTTAGAAATCTTAAATCGATGAACGATTTAGTGCAGTGGTTAAGAGCTTAAGCTTTGTTGGTAAACGCACCCACGACACAGGAATAATCCTAGTTTGAGGCTACGTTTAAAAAAAATTGATGTCGAAATTGATCTTTGAAGGGAATATTTCCTTGTGAGGCGCTCGTAGCGCTGAGCGACTACGGTGTTTAAGCGATTATGCAAAGTTAAGCAGCGATCAACTCGTTTAGTTTGATATGGATGATTGTTTGTGGCATTTACAGCTTTACCGAACAAGAGAGCGAGCGTGCAACCACTGCGCTCGAGCCAGAAGGGCAAGGGGCAACTAGCTCAAGTGCGCCTCAAGGAGGAACGGCCTCGGCTTTGGCAGTCGCTATGGGGGAGGGCGTATACTAGGTGTCTCGCCGTGGTGCTCTGCACCGGCCGGCGGGCAAGGGATTCTTCGACCTCGCCGGCGAGGTCGGTGTCTGATCCTGTGTGCGGTATCTGTATCCGAAAGAAGGGATGTAAGGACATCGGGAGGGTCGGTGAGAACATGCCGCGGACGGCGGTAGGGGCTGATAGGAGAGGAATTAGGTTCGTAGTCGTCGGTGGCTACGATTAGCAGATTTCTATAATTGGACGCGTTCGCGAAATATCGATATGTCGCCTTTTTAAGAAAGGCGCGATTAGGTTCGACACCGAGATCGGAATCGAGATCATATTCGAGCGTCTCTGTACTTTTGTGGTTACCACTTATGTGGTAGTTGAGCCAAGCCTTTAGTTGAGCCAAGTTAGAAGTCTTATAGCCGGCGTGATAAGTTCCACAAGCAGGGGGCCACAAGCCTGCCTCCACCATATTGAGTCCGTGTGGTGGACAATGACCTAACCTCCCTCACCTCGGTTTGTGAGAAAAGGCAGTTGCCCGGCAGTGGGTAAAACCCTATTTTCTCTTACGTGCTTGCATGGCGTGCCATGACAAAAGTTTCACACGAGAAAACTCGTCAGATGAATAATCAAAAAACCGAATTTAAAAAAATGTAGATAGTTTAAAATTAAATAGTTTACGATCTAGCTCCAGTACATCACACGTACGACCGAGATATGAGACTAATGATGTTATTCATAGTGTCTTACGGATTTCAGATTCAAGATTTAAGGTGACAACAAGTTCTTTCTTTACAAACTACATTTGTACTTATATATTTTTTTATTTTGTTACAGGATGAACTTCTAGACCTCTGCCAAAGATGTGCAAAGCTGACCAAATCTAAGTTGGCTTACCCGGCTTGCTGTTCCACAGATCTAAAAGCAAGGAAGTGGTGTTCAGATTACGTGTATTTTGGTAGAGGCCAATATGATTTCTACTGATAACGTTATAATATTGTAATGAATGCGAAAAAAATGCATAAAGTCCCTGGTAATTATGAACTGCAGAGCGTTTTTTGCAAACAGAAATGGCTATAATTGATTTTTTTCTTACCCTTTTTCTCCACAGGAATGACATTCCGAAGTGTCTATGTTAATTTTCTGACGATTCAGAAATTACTCAGGCTTACATGAATAAAAATATTCTGATTCTGATGGAGAAAAGAAAAAATATGTTTTCCTTTTTAAAAATCACCGTACTGTATTTTCCCTAAACATGTTTGGAAGGGGTGTACTATATACACCTACGTATCGAAGTGACGTATCAATCTGATATGGATATTATAAAGAGGAGAGATATGTTTGTTTGTAATTAATAAACTCTGAAATTCCTGAACTGAATTTAGTAATTCTTTTACCATTACAATGCTACATTAGCCAGAACTAGATCTTGTAGGTGGCGCTATTGTCAACCGCGTGCAAAGCAGAAATCTGCAAGAATTTAATAAAAAGAAAATCATGTCTTTATCTCCTAAACAGGTGGAGTACAAAGTACACCTAAATATCGCCAGCGATGTAGGATTCCAATGTAATGGGGGACCAGCTGCTATTATACTAGGAATTTTCAGACTCCAGGCTATTATTGAGATTCTTTTAAAGGTACGGCCAATCCGACGCGTTCAGCCGCGGCCGCGGTGGCGATCAGCTAATGCAGTAATATTTATATGAAAATGTTCACACCAACGCGTCCTGCGTCCTGCAGGCGCTGTCTGGTCAGCGTCCGCACGGTCGACACCGTGATCGTCGCCGACAACGCTCCCGCGGCCGCGGATGAAGGATTTTGACCGTACCTTTAAAATAACCTCAATAATAGCCTGGATAATAGTCACTAAACCAAGTCACTAGGTAATATGACACATTTATATATAATGTTGTTGAAAATTATCCTTTTAATAAATATATAGTTTTTATATATCATTAAGTATATTCTTCTATCTATCTATATCATCACGGCAGTTCCCTTGCGGGGTAGGCAGAGAGTACAGATGTCCAACAGGTTCTTTCCTTATCGGCCTCTCTGGCTTCCTCCACTCTCATAGTTCGTCTCATACACGCTCGGGTACCGGGTAACGGAGACTGTTGACTTGCCCTTCCGATAAGACACGGTCTATGGTCATGGTAAGATAGTCTACGTCTTTTCCGGTACCTATATCCTTCCTTCTTTTCTTCCATGTTAAGTATATTATTTTATTCATATAATAACATTAAGAACACTATATTGTAACGAAGATAAATGTATTTCCACATATTTATTCACTTTCACAAATAAATGTTTGGTATTATCGGGGATATGGTAAAATACCCAAGGGACCAAAATACTTATCATCTTGTTATTAATATGTAAGGTCTAGCTAAACCGTAGTTAAACCTTGGATTTCTTAAACTCAAGCTTTAATTTCGGTATAGCTAAACATAAGTTTATTTATAATACCAATAATATAAGATTGTTTTGTATAGAAATACGTGTTCTGTTGAATATGGTCAGATATGGATAATATATTTTATTTTTAAGTTGAAATCCGCTTTGATCTCTTAAATTTCATATTACGGAGCGTAATAGGGCACAATTTTACTGTTAAGAAGTTAAAGAAATAAAAATTTGTGTTCATATTAGTAAAAAAAAGCTTATTTTGGAAAGATTTAGGGTTGCCAACAGTAATCTACTAACTAATGCGAAAATTTTGCTCTTTTTGTATTTATCTACAAGGTGTAACATAATAAACGCAAGACCTGAAAGTATTACAACATACAACTATTTTTAATGTAACTTAATTTTTTTTTAAATTTGCTAAAAATGCTTTTACTCCTTCAGTGCGCTATAAAAAACTAAATTTATTCTTGATTATTAGCAATAAGGAGAAGACAAATGCATTCCTAACCCGTATTTCTCAAAATGCACACATACACGTACAAGTTTCATTGTTAATTGGGGTATAAAAGTGCTTAAAAAAAGGGGGTAAAAACCTTTAAATTTGGAAATTTGGTTTTCGTTTTGAATTTATGAAGCAATTCTCTAATTGGGGTGTCTGAGGTCTTGCGTTTATTATGTTACACCTTGTATACTATTTATAACTAAGAAAAAAAATTGGAATCGATAAACTGACATTACTGACTCGATTTTAATAATTCTTTTATTTATCTACATACTAGCTTCTGCCCGACTTCGTCCGCGTTGACTTTATACAGGAACCTCACATTTTTCCGGGATATAAAGTATCCTATGGGTTAATCCTGGTAACAAACTATCTGTGTGCCAAATTTCATCCTAATCCGTTCACCTTTTTTTGCGTGATTGAGTCCATCCAAACATACACACATCTAAACATACAAACTTTCACATTTATTATATTAGTAGGAAGTAAGATCTAAGCGTCACGCCAGATTCCTTGCGGGATAGACAGAGAGGAGGCAGGAGTCATTCCTACACTAATAAAAAGTATGTGGCGCTGTTGTTGACCGGGAACTAAGCCGAGGGAAACTGCTAGTAATATTTAACACTTATAAAGTACGTTGAAGTACTCCATTTATGCTATAACTAACGTTTTTTGGCACAAAGTTCACTATTGGTCAAGGCACACAAAAACAACTGAGGGCTTAGCACGAAAAGATTGATGTTACGAGTCGTTACTGAGATAGCGTGCTATCACGTTTATGTATGTAGTATGTGTTTAGTAGTGTGAAGAGGTTGGCAACTCAATAGCATTACGCTATCGTTAATTTCTTTATGCCCTTTTAAAATATTGATAAGACCTACCCTTATGTGTTGGTGACATATATCAATTTTTCTACGAAAAAATGGCAACTCTGGTTAAGTACTCAAAATGATCTTTTGTGTTTATAATTGTGTAATTTTAATCAATAATATTAAATGTACGGTTCTTGTTTTTTTATTAGAGATTATTATTCTGTTGAAAAAAATAGAACTGTTAAAAATAGGGCTGTGATAATGATTGTAAATATTTTTTTTTAATGCGATGTAATCGTGGATGAGATAAATAAATAAATTTTGAAAATGTTGACTAGTTTCATTGATGGTATGTCACCGTACGGTCACAGTAACCGTATACCTTTTCATCATCATCATCTCAGCTTATACTTGTCCACTGCTGAACATAGGCCTTCCCAATCGCTTTCCAGCGTAACCAGTCCGACGCCATCTGCATACAACGGTCCATCTGGCAGGCGGTCGTCTCACGCTGCGCTTGCCAATACGTGGTCTCCACTCTAGAATCTTTCTGCCCCAACGCCCGTCCGATCTTCGCGCTATGTGGCCCGCCCATTGCCACTTCAGCGTGCTAATCCTATACTACCTACCTACTATCCTATATACCTATTCATATTTTTATATTGTGGCAAGACCGCACCCAATTGTTGTGAAATTAAACCTATGTAAGGGAGGTGTAGGTCTCGCATGTTCCACCCCTGATGGCTTAAATGATCCCGTTCGCCCCTTGAAAGTTAAAATTTTCCCTTTCGCCCCTCGTTTAGTCTATACAAAATACAGTTTTGAAAAACCTTTTAAAGTCATCAACTCAAAAAACAAATTATAGTCCCTGTGAAATAAATTCAGATTACAATATACATTTACATATTTTGTAATAATAATATTAGGCCTGTTAAGAAACTGTCCCACCGCTGGGCATGGGCCTCCTCTCAAACTGAGAGGGTTTAGGCCTTAGTCGACCACGCTGTCCCAGTGCGGATTGGCGGACTTCACACTTCGAGAAACTCTCAGGCATGCAGGTTTCATCAGGATGTTTTCCTTCACCGTTAAAGCAAGTGATAGTTAATTTTTATAACGCACATGCTTTCGAAAAGACAGAGGTGCGTGCCTGGGTTTGAACCCGAGACCTCTGACGTTGCAGTCCAACGGTCTAATCACTAGGCTATCACCGTTTTTGTTTTTTCTTGCTTTTGGCTATCACTGCTTTATCATATATTTTGTAAAAGGGGTGAAAGACGCTTTTAAATAACAAGGGGCAAAAACAGGGGGCGAACGGGTGCGAGATCGAGGTGTATTGCAGCGCAGGTGGTCCCAGCACATAGTTACGAACTCAATACAGCTGCGAGGTGTATTGAGTTTTTAACTATGTGCGTTTGTCTTCACCGGTCCCGGTACTTAAGGGGAGTTTGTTTTCTGTAGTCCAAATGTTTCTCTGCTAACAGCGTGTGAACACGTCAGACACCATACCTTACAAAGTAAATCATAGATTCTTGACTAAAGTCGTGCCCAAACGAGTGAATTTAGTGCGGAGCGCACAAAGTGCTATGCGCAAGCCATTGAACCTATTGGTTCAATTTCATTTGAGCTATTGCACAAGTTATAGTAGTTAAATAATATTTCTTTTCTTTAAAAACAACGCAGCCTTAAACCAGGAATTAATTCTGTGTCGCGGGTGCGTGTACAATATGAAATTTACATCCACCAACACTCAGATTGAAATAATAACGTTGTCCAGAATATGAAAAGAAAGAAAGTATGGCAGGAACGTTGTGGCAGGATTTGTCAAAGGGAAGAACTTCCAGCCAGACGGGTGGTGTGTCTGGCGGGGCCTGCCACTCTCCCCCGAGAGTTGTTGTCGGGGGCTTGTATATATGTTACACGTCGTGCGCACTCTAAAATCGCGTTCTAGACATGTATGGCGAATCATCAGCTCCATCTATTGGTAGACAGTCGCAACTATGTAGCGATGTATAGGGGTCGCTACAAAAGAAAGAAAGAAAATACATTTATTCAATCACACTCACATAGACATTGAGATACTAAAATTAAAAACAAAAATAATAACGAAAAAAGCTAGATAAAACATTTACAAACACCAGTGGTTGTGCGGGCTTGAATAGGGTTCTGCCTCAGCGTACATATATACTTACGTAAAAGTAACTATTCATTGACTGAAAAAAGTGAATCTCAAAGAGCTAGGACCCAAAGTCGCATATTATGTTTGATAGTTACTGCATTGACAGTGACAGATGTTATTTTTGATTGATATTGAATATTGTTCGCTACGCGATCCGATTTGGTTCAAAGGGCGCCATACCTGATCGTCCGGCCGCACCAAGTTCGATCGCATATTTACGCATTAATCGTATTACAGTATCATGACTTTTGGAAATTGTCGCGACACAGATCACATACAGATACAGACTAGCCCGCTGAGTTTCTTGCAGGATCTTCTCAGTGGAGGCCGCCTTTGGACCATGTGGTAAAAACTGTAACTATTTTGATATTTGTGCCTCCTTGTTGGCCTATACAAATAAATTATTTAACTTTCTTCTCATATTGTAATCACCCCACTCTTCATTTCACCAATTACCAATGTCTTTCACCAATGTCTAGTAAATTATAAAAATTGACTTATTGCCCCCATTACAGCTAAAAAACAAAAGCTAATAAATTTCGACTTCAACGTCAACAGTCCCGACATCGACACCGACATAATACCCGATTTATATGCTGCCAACCCGCGAAGGAAGTGAGGGCAACTCCATCTTATAAATGCTAGCCGTTAAAAATTTGGGGATTTATATTGATGCAAACCTTACTTGAGGTCCACAACTTCAAGAACTGAGTCGCAAAATTTTTGCTTCCGCAGCGTTCTTGAGAAGATTGCGTAATTTTCTCCCTACTGCGACTAAAATTACACTCGCACAATCTTATAATCGCTTAGCTATCCTGATCTCACAGATAACCAATTTAATAAACTTGAGCGACTTCAAAATGTTTGTATTAGATCCATATTTGGGTTCCATAAATATGATCACATTTCTGAATTTCGTGTAAAACTTAAGTGGTTACCAAACCGCCTTCGCCGGCATGCTCATATATTATCTCTTCTTTACAGTATTCTGTTCAATCCGACAACTCTCTCTTACCTCAAAGGAAGATTTGAATTCCTTCATGAAACACATCTGAGGCCATCGGAGAATCTGAAGCTGTAAATACCATTCTACAAACGTCTTCGATAAATCCTTTACTAATCAAGCCGTTCGTTTGTGGAATGCATTGCCTGTGACAGTCCGGCGCGCACAATCATTAGCGTCCTTTAAAAACTGGTTCACCATCACTTTCTTCACCTATGAACGAACTTTCCGAATAATGCCCCATTAGTTCCGGAAGATCCGCATCATAAATCGTTAGACGTTACTAACGAGAATTTGTTAGAAAATAGATCTGGGCTCAAATATTATAATGACAAGGCTAATTATGAAACCATCAAATCTTCTTTCAAAGCTGTCGATTTTAAGGTTTGTTTAAACAATATTACACTAGATGATGCCACTAATATATTCTATAGTTATTTGTATGATCTGCGCGATAAATATATCCCCCATAAATGAATTCCACTTTGACTCTCCCACCTTGGTACAGCGCTTCCTTAAAAAAATATTAAAGGAGAAGTATAAATATTTAAAAAAACACCAAATATATGGTAATAGTAGTACGATACTTTCTGTTTACTTCGATTGCTATAAAAAATATATACAACATTCAAAAAATTCAATAATTAGCAATCCCAGATTTTTTTTGTCATTTGTTAAATGGAATAAACGTGGTCATAATTCACTACCTTCGACACTCTATAATAATAGCGAATCTGCTAACACTGGAGAAGGAATTGCCAATCATTTTGCATCCTATTTCCACTCTACCTTCCGTCCCTCAACCTCTCAATGTGCTCAATCTCCTTCGGATAACTCATCAATTGTTAGTAATAAATCCAACTATATTAGTGACATTGGATCAATGCCGATACAGTTTATTAACTGTTAAAAACTCTCGATCTTACTAAAGGCCCGGGACCTGATAAAGTCGTACCCAAATTTATCGTTGCCTGTGCAGAGTGTTTAATTGAACCTCTCGTTATTCTCTTTAAGCGCTCTATATCTGAAGGAAATGTACCCAAAATCTGGAAATCCGCGTTTATCTCTCCAATACATAAAAATGGTGGCAGAAACGACGGTGGCAAAAATTACATATGTAGAAAAACATTTAATCCCTATAAAGTCTTAAGAAAACTGGTAGGGATTTGTGAGAGGTATGCGGAGGCCCATGGTCTTAGGTATAATGCCGACAAAAGTGAGCTACTCGTTTTCAGGGCGGGGACTAAAGAATATTCTTCGGCTCCGCCGGTAATGATAAGAAGCTCACCACTTAAGTTAGTGTCGGAATTTAAATACCTGGGACACTGGGTCACCGCAAACCAGAATGATGACCTGGACCTGGAGAGAGAGCGTAGGGCGTTGTCAGTGAGAAGTAATATGTTGATCCGCAGATTTGCAAATTGTACCAATGGTGTAAAACTAACCTTATTTAGAGACTTTTGCCAAATGTTTTACACCTGCAGTCTGTGGATCAACTATACTAAAAGGGCTGGTGACGTCCTGCGCGTACAATATAACAACGCGTTTAGGGCATTTATGGGGTTGCCGAGGTACTGCAGCGCCTCGGGGATGTTCGCGGAAGCACGTACACGTCCTTGTGGAGGTGAGTGCGCGCCAGCCCCAACAGTGTCCTGCGCACAGTGGCGGAGAGGGTCGAAGGGCCGATATTGCGGCACTGGACCACCGCACATGTGGTGCCGTCAAACCGGGCGGCCAAATAAAATTATTTCTTTACTTTTATTTTTTTGTTTTCTGTTTGTTTCTACTAACAATAGTTTTAAGAGTCGATGTAATTAATAACATATGTATGGATATATTATATGTATGTATGTATATAGTATGTATAGATTATTATTATAAACTAAGACTATACGATTGCGCGTGGACTCGAATACTTTCCTGCTCGCACATGTAGTGCTGTTTCACGAAGCCCTGATGACGTCGCACGCCACCCCTTCCCGATGGAGCGTTGCCGCTGCGTCGAGTGCCTATATAAGTCGCGCCGCGGTCAAGTGAAAGTAGTCGTTAGCTAGCCTTCGTCTTAAGCGGTAGCGTCAGCAGCCATTAAGACAAGGACAGTACGCAAAGCCGGTTAGCGTCAGCATACCACTTTGCTAGCTAGGGTGGAAGCAGGATCTCGGCAGCGCCAGCAGCCTATCCTGTAACCTACGTAGGTTCGCCTATAGTGTAAGATATATGTATTCCGAGTCACAATCAGTCACAATACACGTACAGTACCCAACGCCGGTGTTTTATTTTGTGCCTACCCTACACATACTAATATCTAAATTGTGTATTTTTGCTAAAATATTTGAACGAATAAAAATATAAACTCAAGTTTATGAAACGGTTTCGCCAACATTTATAGATGAGCAACACGATTTTTTAAAAATGCGATCCACACTATCTAATCTACTCTGTTTTACAGACTTTATAACTTCTACACGACTACAGCAAAGCATTTGACCGCATTGATCATCAAATATTATTGTAAAAGCTGATTTCCGCAGGTATCTATGGTAACCCAGGGGGTTTACCTCATATATTGAAAATCGCTCTCAGGCAGTAGTCATTAACGGCAGTACTTCTTCTGGAATAACGTCCCTTCCGGTGTCCCACAGGGATCATTACTTGGACCTTTACTCTTCAATATATTACTCAACAATTCAAACATTCTTATTTATGCGGATGATATGAAGATATTCAAAAAAATGTGTAGCTCTAACGATTGTCGGTTCTTGCAAGAAGATTTAGACAGCTTTGAACGTTACTGCTGTTCAAATAAATTATAATAAAAATATTATTATTTTTTTATTAATATTTTCTACAAGGACAGGAGCTGCAACAGGTGGATATAATCCGGCAACTCGGCGTCATACATGATACTAAATTAACATATGAGACACATATCGACCACGGAGCTAAACAAGCCTCCAAAGCATTAGGAATGTTATTAGATCTAGCTCACAATTTAATAACATAAAAGTGATCAAAATCCTCTATTGTTCCTTGGTGCGTAGCATCCTCGAGTATTGCTCTCAAGTATGGAGCCTATTACATAAATATATAATATTTATGTAAACAGGCTTGAATCCATACAACGCCGATTTCTTAGATTCTTGCAGTTCAAATGCGAAAGTTTTGACTCTAATTATAATCTCGTTGCCGCAAATACCACACACTGCCGTTGCACGAAAGAAGAAAAATAGCTGATATAGTGACATTAGTAAAAATAGCACAAATATGTGTGACTCGCCGCTCTTGTTGTTTAAAATCAATGTTAAAGTTCCAAGTAGAATAATGAGGCGGCCGATATACTTGGATATTCCTCAAAGTTATTCTAATTACAGACAGAATTCATTTTTTGTTAGGTCTGTTAATGAATTAAACAAACTGGTTGTCTTTCCTGAACTTGATTCGTTCAGTTGTAAACCATATGCTTTTAAAAAATCTCTGACTGATTCTTGGGTTGGTTCTCTCGCTAGTTCGATTTCTTGACATAAGAAAACGATCTATTTTTTTATTTCTTTGTAATATTTGTTTCTTAAGCTTTATAGCAATTCACATGCGGAAACATGTAAATGGTGTTTTGCTATCTAATTCGTTATTAATTTTTCTATGTCAATATTACATTACACTGTATGTTTTCCTAAGATAATAAAATAAAATAACACTGTTAATCTTAGACTAAGACTTATCTGTTACTATATGTAAGTTGTGTGTGAAATGTGTATGTGTATATAATATTTACGTAATATGTATGTAATGTGATTATAATATATTATCTAAGTTTTTAGTGTTCGCCACCAACTGTCCTCTATTACTATTACTGTTTATGTTGTTTGTTCTATTGTATCGGTTGTCTGGAAGAAATTGCTTTTAGCAATAAGACCGCCAATTGTACATATTTGTCTGTAATAAGCTGTTTAGTAATTGTAATTTTACTGGTGTACAATAAAGAGTACTCTATCTATCTATGCTTTACTTCCATTCTCTCACTATCACTCCCCGTTGCTCCCTTCGGCATGTTTTTAACGGAAGTCAAAGGACTGAGGTTACTTGCTTAGTCAATGTGGGCGGTTTAGAGTTGTCTTTTCAATTACAGGGAAAAATTGATTTGGGAAAATAACTTGAGGATAAGAATCTAAAGAAATATATAAAATACAAAAAATGACAATGACGCACCAGAAAAAGCATGAAAAATTATTGGCTGAGCATAGTACAATTTTAATTACTCAGTATACCATCTTTGTTATACCTATGTTCATGAATAAAATATATATTATTATGTATCTCGCTAAGATTCACGAGCTTTACCCAGACCTTTGAAAGGCTCGCATGGGGACATGGGTTCAACTCGTAGAGACCCTTTGCCAAAAGTTAATGAAGAAACATAACCAGCGAACTCAGCCCGGCAGGTGCAAGGACTACTGTAAATTATGGTAAGAAAACAACTTCTATATAAATGAGGTTTGATGGATAAAAACTGGACTATTTCAAAGGGGACGGACACCGGTCATAATTAGTGATACCTAATTACCCGTGGCCGGCGGTGACTCGCCGCTTACTAGATGGGCCCTTAAACGGTCGTCCTAGGACAACAGAGAGCAACACTAGTGTGAGCGGCTCAGGGGTGTAGAGAGGTGTGCTGCGCTTTCTCCGAAGTTACTCGAGGTTATGCCCTTTAACACTTCCACCCCTGGAGTATATCGACGTAGGAACGCATTATCTTCCTTCGTCGATATATTATTATTATTAAAATTTGACTAGGGGATATTTTCATGAAAATATCCCCTATTCTAACTAAACCTATTCTATTTTATATAATAATATCATATATATATCATAGCACTAGATACCTTGTGGGTTAGGCAGAGAACACAGAGTTTCAACAAGTTTTTTCCTTACATACCTACCTGGTTTCCTGCACTCTCTTAGCTCGCTCGTCGTTTTCACGCCCGCAGGTTACGAAGACTTGACTTGCCCTTAAGATAAAAGACGGTCAATTTGGTCATGGTAAGATAGTCTTTGTCTTCCCTGATACTTACATCCTTCCACTTTCGCGAAAAATAAATCATTTCGTGAAAAAATCATTCGAATGGGTGATTTTTACAAACATTAGAAGAAACATAGAGCGATGCTACAAGTGCGAAGTGATTATAGTGCGGCTAGGATATTTTGGCCGGTAGATGACATTAACAGGGGAGCATCAAAGTCAAAAGATTTTATTTGTATACCAACAAGAGCGGTTACAAACGTCAAAAATTATTAAATTTTTTACAATTCCCACCGGATTAGAACGCGGCCTCACACTGAGAAGATCCGGCAAGAAACTCAGTGGGCTAGTCTTTTAAATTAATTGTACTGGCCTTTCTATTTATCATTCTTTTTTTTTACAAAATTGTATTTCAATAACAGAGTATTTTACAAACTATATTTGGGAGTTGCCGAGTGAGGAGCTGCTCAAACCCAATCAGTTTTAGCGTCGATATATTCCGAAATATTATAATATCCTTTACTACATAGTCCAGTTTTAATAGCCTTTTTAAACTTATTAATAGGCATATTTCGGATAGCTATGGGTAATTTGTTGTAGAAGCGTATACATTGCCCCATGAAAGAGTTGCTTAGTGTGAAATTAGGGTTATAGAAGTATCATTTAGCAAAATTTTCCTACATTCAGGGAAACAATTCAATGGGTGGCGCCACATGGTTCCTAATTAAACAAAGAACTTGGGTAAATTTCATAGCAAACGGCAACTCTGCGACTGTCATGTAGTGAAATTTCATTTGATGACAGCGTTAGTTTCAGATTTTGGCCGCGGGCCAAAATATCCATGTATGACTGTACGAAGTATGTCGATGAGAAAAAAACGCACATAAAAAATCCATAAATTAATTTATTAACACTATCTGACAATATTATAACAAGTTTGTATGTACAAAACCTTTCACTATGTTATTAATACCATTATTTCTCTAAGTGTTGGTGCATAGACAAGGCATATCAATATTACTCTGTAAAATATATAAATAATAGCAGTTTCCTGCGGCCTCGAACCTTCTCGACAATAGCCCCATCTATTGAGTCCAATTTATAGCTAAGGTGACCGTGAAGTACTAAAAAAATCATCAAATTCGGTCAAACCGTTTTGGAGAAGAGTAACGAACACACCCACTCTGGATTTTATATATAAAGACTAGCTATTTCCCGCGATATCGTCTGCGTTGAATTTTTTTGGAGACAACAGGTAGGTTCTTCTTCAGGTTGTTTAGCTGTGGTTACCTTTAATTAATTGTGCACGAAGCACGTTTCTTATGTGTTTGTTTTTTAAGTTACATGTGTCTCTTGTTGGTGATTCAAATAAAATAAAAATAAATAAATAATCTATCTTTACGCCACATTTGATCAAAACCAATTTAGTGGTTTAGGCGTTCAATTTTCAAAGCGAAAAATGCCCAATTCAAGTTTGACAAGCGGATTTTAAAAATTTAATCCTCTGGTCTTATTCATTTGCTATATAGAATTAAATACATAACGCGACGCGTTACGATGAAGCGGGTTTGTCGTAGCGAATAAGGGTGTCATGTCACATATAAAAAAATACCAGTCCACCTCTCTACCACCACCTCTAGCACGAATTCGCTTTCAAATTCATCTTGTAAAGAGGTTAAATAATAAGTTAAAAATTACATTAAAATTGAAATCTTCAATTAAAATGTTATATAAAATTAAGGTCACATTGTCATGGAGACAGAACTTCCGTCATCTCGTGTACGAGTATGTACCTATTTTTAACTATCGGTGTGTCTGATAACTGTTATCAAACCGTATAAAAATCTTCATACATTCGTAAATAGCGTGATTATACATAATTTATTACAAATGTTAGCCATAAAAATGATAGATATAATAATAAAGTACTTGCTCATCAAAGTGCTTATGAATCTCAGCAGATTAGATCTGACTGTAATAATAATAAATCAAAATATACTATTCCACTGTTGGGCGAAGGCCTCTCACAGATCGAGGTGAGGGAGATTAGGTACTCCACCACTTGGACCCAGTGTGGTGCGGTGGAGGCAGGTTTGTGGCCATCCGCTGTTGGTACTTATCAAGCCGTCTATAAGTCTTCAAACTAGTTTTAACGACTACCACATAAAGTGGTGACCGGAATCAACGGCTTAGAATGCCTTTTAAAGCACGGAGACGCGCAAAAAGTATCTGTCACAAACGGTCACCCATCTCAAACTGACCGAGCCGAACGCTGCTTAGCGTTGGTCACAGTAAGACAGTGCTACGCCCGCTTTTTATATTAAATAAATTAGCCCTGTTAAGAAAACTCTCCCACTGTTGGGCACGGGCCTCCCTTCAAACTGAGAGGGTTTAGGCCATAGTCCACCACGCTGGCCCAGTGCGGGTCGGCGAACTTCACACACCTTCGAGAAACTCTTAGGCATGCAGGTTTGCTCACGATGTTTTCCTTCACCGTTTTATATATCACGTGTTTAAGTAATATTCAATTCGCTCTTGTCTATGCATTTTAAGCACAAACTTAGTGCTTACCGGACGATCATTTTTGTAATAATAATAAATATGAATACCGGCAAAAGAAAACATTAAAAACACAAGTTTTTGTTTTCATGAAAAATTACAAATATGGATATCCATCTTTTTCATCTTTGGAAAACTAAACGACCAATAATTCTTTTTCATTATTATTTTCATTTAAAAAATGTATGAATACCGGCTAAAGAAAACATTAAAAGATTTTTTTTAAAGAAAATTAAAGTATGGATTGTTATCTATCTTTTTAATCTTTTAGAAACAAACCAGCCTATATTTTTCTTGCTCCGTATATTTTTTTTTGTGTATTAAGAAGAAGAAGAAGCAAGAATAAATATTTAAGTTTTTCTCAAAGATTTTGCGACAAAAGAATGATGAAAAAATATTACACTGTTTCTGTAACGATACCATTTTTATATTACAAATTTTTCAGACATAACATTTTGTGAAAATGGTACCAAAACAGAGAATTTAACAATAATTTCAGACTATTATCACAATTATTACATTAAAATTGTTATTAATTAAAGCATTGTTAAAAAATAAAGCCACGGCTAGCGTTCAAAAAATTTAAATTAATCACTTAAAAATAAGAAATTCGTAAGTTCGTTGTAATAATAAAATGTAAAAAAATCGTTGTGCATAAAAGATAAATAATATGTATAAACATGTAAAAATAAATGCCGATTGCAATACGGGTCACAAACTAAAAATAATTATGATAAATAATGTCAACACATCTACACGATCGCCCAGAATATCCGCGATTTTTTACACATTCTCCTAATTTTTCTGTATACTCTTGATTTTTTTACACGATTACTGTAATTTACACTAAAATTTACACATTTAGATACGGTATTTTTAGCTAAAAATCAAATAGATTTTTGTAGACTTTCCCGCTTGGACGGATATTAAAATCTCTATGTGTTGTCATTCTACGTGTGAAGCCTTCTCATGCAGTTTTTATTTTCGTTTTGAAGTTCAAAAGTGTACCATATTTTTTTATAAATTATATTAATTTTAATATTTAAATTAAGTTTAATGTTTAAGTTTATAATATGTATAAAATTTTGCACTTCATAAAGATTTCGGTATCGGTTACATAGTATTATAATTAAATGGGATCTTTTCACATTTTGCTCTGTACAATAAGTTTTTTATAATTGAAATATATAATGAAACTTTTTTTCATACTGTAATAAATAAATTTAGCAGACTCTGACTATTATAAAGTTAAGTAAAACCCATCTTAACTTATACGAATTTTGTATAATGTATGAATTTTTTTTTCTGCTATGCGTTTTCTTGCGGTATTTCCATATCATTAGTAAATACCTATGTAATTGCATAAATCTTGTAACTAGGAAACAAAGTAGCGAAAATAATCAGTATGTAAAATGGCAGGGAGCAAAAAAATAAAGAGGTGGGGAGTCGACACCTTGAAAAACAAAGAGATACAATAATTTAAGAAAAATGGCCAAAATATTTTTATCGAAGATAAATTTTAAGACAAATATTTTTTATTTGTAAATTTTCCTGCATAGAAACAACAGTTAACAATTTTAAAGATTAGGAACGTTGTAATCTCAGCAGGAGTTCAGATAGCGATAATTTTATATTCATAAATTGTAATTCTTATTCGTTTTGATCACGAGCCGGGTGAGTGATCAAAGAAATTATTAATATTAAAACAATTATCAAGATTATATATACTTCAACGGCTTTGACTAATCGAACTTTGGGTTTTACTTAACTTTATCAAAAACTAAATTTTACAAATTTATTTAAAATGTATTATTAAAATTTTCAATGTTTTTTTTATGAAATAGTCAGGTTAAGAAAAAATATTTTAATAAATATCTGCCTTAATCCAGACCAGAAATAAGATATAATGCCGCAGACCCATGATCATAATTACAACATAATAATATGAAATCTATATCTTTATTTACAATATTTTAGACCACTACTCTGTACAAAGTTTTGTGTTTATTTAATTTTCAGTGGGTTTATTATCTAGCCTTCACTTGCTGTGTAGAAAACATAAATATGGCTGCCAGAATGTTGGAAAACAAATCTTAAATCGAAAACAGAGCATATATTCCAACAAGGGCCTTCCTAGATTAAGGCTAAGTGGGTTATTTTGTAATAATTATAGTTAGCCCGTGTAGCATCCAACTATGGTAATGAGACTATCAATTATGAAAAAAAACTTTCATCATATTTTTATGATATTGTACCCTTGTTCTCTTCTGTAATTTTCGTGCCTTCAGTCTGAAACCTGGAGACCCCTATCCCTGAATATATGTAGGAAAATCATTAAAATAAATTATTTTAAAACACCGCTCATCAGTAAGTCACTTAAGTAAGATTCATAAAAAACAATATTTTTGGCAATTTTTAGCTAACTATAACAAAAATTAAAAACAGTTTTTAGTAAATAGAGTACCGAGACACGTTAGTTCATTTTAAATGTTTCAAATACTCAAAGCCACGATATTCACTAGGTATTTGTTTTGGGTAAACCATCGATTACTTATAGGAAGATAGTAGGTAGATCAATCAACAAATCGTCTTTTAAATAAACATAAAACTGGTGTTTTACAGGTTTATTTAAACAGTTTACCATATTTCCTTCATTTATGGGAGAGTATGTTAGGGCTAATGTATTAAAAAGCGACCCTATTGCTATCAAACCAGGTACAATAATCAGACTCCAGACTGCTACTGTGATTTGTTTTGCCAACAACCCTTTGTTTGATCTAGGATTCAAACCTACCTGCCCAATGCGCTTCTAAACCAACGACGCAATTCATGTAAAGCAATTCTATGTGGTCACTATCATCACAATTCGTCGCTAGTTTGGTGATAAACGATTGGTTTGTCCCCAAATATAATTCAAACATGACCTAGTAAATACTCGTATGCCTTCACAAAAACTTCCTATACTAAAAAAATGCTCAAATTATAACAGCTTAAAATTAACACAACTACCGTTTCAGGGCTAGCACCGGCGGCAAGACTTTTCTCTTGCTGACAAAATATTATCGCTCTGTGATTCGAGTTTTGTACTCAAGTCAAAATAATCTTATTTATATGTCAATATAATTTTTCAAACGAGTTTTCTTAATTCTGACGTGATCATATATATATATATATATATATATATATATATATATATATATATATAAAGGCAGAGAGTTTTGCCGTGTCAAACTTATGTCATGGTACACCATGCTGGCACGTAAGACAAAACGGCTATTTCACGCTTATGGCGACAAAATACCTCGTCTTGTCTTGCCGTTTTGCTAGCCCTGCTGGTCGCACAAAGTAACAACAAAATCCGACAACCAATCACAGCATGTCTTCTTTATCGTAAATTTCCTGCATTTTCTGTTGTTCCTTAACTTTCTTCATCTGAGCGTAGATTGAAGCAGCTTTATAGTTAATAGGCCCGTAGTCTTTTAAATCTGCGTCCGCATATATGAACTGGTCTTCTGGTCTGAATGGCTGTGTACAAAAAAAGATACATTAAAAATTTAAAGTGTCAAAATATTGACAAAGTTTTTTTATTTTATTAAATAGAAAAATAATTCTGTTTTAGCACAAATATGAAAACGGTAATATGTGTTAAGTGAAGTAGAATTATTATAATAAATAAATAAGTAAAATGTTTATATCTAGTACATTTTATGCGTATATTTTATGATGTTACAATTATGTGGTGCTTATTTATGAAAGCATTTTTTTTTGTTATTTTTTACTATTTTTAATATATTTTTACATAATGATGTTTAGAAATGATATTAAATAAACTACGAGCCAAAATTAGTAAAGCAATTTTAGGTAAAATTTTGAAAATAAAATGTGAATTACCTTATTTTTAAAAAATGTATGTGTCGCTCTTGGTAAAGCGTTCCTAGAAGAAAATATAAAACGTCACAACATTGCAATGACATGCTTTTTAGGAGTTTTACATTTAAAATTCAACAGCAAAAAAAGAACTAGAATACAATGTAAATATTTAAAAAATATTAATACTCACTGTAGTATACATATGATAAACAAATAATCATTATAAATGTTAAAATTACTCATTATTTTTTAAAATTTTATAATTATATGGGAACAATATGTACAATTAATATTTACAGATGTAGAATGAAAAAAAAAACAAAACCATATAAAAAATAATATTTACAAGGCCCTAATCCTCCGCACCACTCCCAGTTGGGAGGGTACCCAGAAAGCTGACAGCAGTGCCTCGTTGTATGGACAAGCTTGGTAGCTGCCAGCGCATAATCATATTATAAATATTATATGAGAAACATTTTGTGCTGTTGAATTTCAAAGATAAGACAGATTTTATAATTAATTAAGGCAATTTTATTCGGTGTAATTGATCTCATGCTATGAAAGCAAACAACTTTGCGTCACTTGGGCACATATTACCATTTCTTTTTACACCATAATTTAATTTTTGTACTAGTACTTACTAGTAAAAAAGATAAAAGATAAATTCTAAGAAAATAAAAGAAAGCGTGAATAACCATAATTTTACAAATTTTTACATTGTTGTCGCCTGTTGACAAAACTTCATTTAATAGTTTCATACACGAGAAGTGAAGTCTAGAAAGAATAGAAACGATGCGTTAGATTAAAGAGGAAATCAAAAATAGAATCTAGAATAATTCGCACACTAATTCGGTAGATAATTTTGGAATGCGGCTTAGAAAAAGACGATAACAGGGAGGGATGTATTCTCCTGGCTTAAGGCCAAAACGAGTGGCATTATTCATAAGCTAGTTATTATATTTAGGTATCAGACAGTGATTAAACTTACTGAAAAACAGGACTCCGATTTAAACCGTTGAGTCTTAAACCATGACATTTAGTTCAGGATGTCCAAAAAATATAGTCTTTAAGGAGGTTAAAATATTTAGATATTATATTTAATCTCTTTATTAATACTGCATGTCACTGCTGGGCAGAAGTTTCATTCGGCCAATTTCATTTATTCGGCCAATTCAGGGGCTTAAAAATGTTACCGATAAAAACACCAGCCCATCGGGTTTATCGGCAGTTTATTATTAAAAATTACGGTTATTCAGACTTTTCACCAATAAAAGAAATACTCACATTTCAAACATCGATCTCGTTGAACTTAAGCGTGGCATAGTCACTTTTCTGCTGACCATGAGAGCTTTTCCTTTGATTACTAGATACATTACTTTTATAACTACTGTTAGTCTCTTTGTTAGCACTATCTGCACCTACAGAGTACGTATCATACAAATGTCTATTAGAATTGACAGTGTTTTTAAACTTCAAATTATGATTACCTAACGCTAAATCTGCGTACACTAATTTTTTCTGTTTCGGTTTTTCGTCTTTTACACCCATCGTGTTGTAGTTCGTGTTAAAATGTTCTGGACCTAAATTTCTCGTTGAGTTTGATATGTAATTGCCTTTGAGCAATTGTAAATAAGATTTTCTCTCTGATTCGTTATATTCTGGTTCAGGATAGTCAGGTTTCTCGTAATGATCGTAGATCCCGACGCACGATAATTTCTCTCTGAGGCTTTCAGATTTTTTCAGTCGATTTAACTTCTGACTGTGTTTTTCTCGAGTTCTGTTTAATGTTTTCGTGTAGTACTGGGTGTCTGACGGCTGGTATATTAAAGGACCGATAGTGTTGTTGTAGGATCTTTCTTGGTCTACTGGGATCCGTTTATCGATCCTTATCGGTTGAAAGTAACAAAAACTATGGTGTTTTTGCAAGGGTATTTGAAAGTTTTTCTTATTCTTCCCTTTTGAACTTAAATTAGTGAAGTGGTTACGTTTTTGCATGTACTGTTGTTGGAGTATGTTAGTATTCTGAAAAATGGAAATATATTAGTGTGTTAGTATGATTAGAACACATAGTTAGGATGAACAGACACAATCTGAATAAGTGTTTTCTAATCGGATCCAAAAGATCAATTATTGAGTACATTCAAATGAATTTTAAATCGAAACATGTATGGCTATTAATGCATCTGATAACATTATTTGGAGTAAGGTTACCAGATAAAAAAAAGAATTCAGATAAGTATCTGCCCGATTTAAGATGATAACATACATAATGAGATAGAGAAACAAAAAAAGCGTTATACCTGACCGTTTTCATCTTCAATAGTAAGACTACTTTGTACAGAATGACTACGTTTTACCATCGATCCCTTTGGTACCGGCCTTTCACTCAACTTTGGTATTTGCAATGTTTTATTTGGCGTAATTATTTTCTTTACTGGCAGACCAACTTTATTTATACCTTCATCGTTTAATTGTTTCACAACGGATTTTACTAAAGAGGTAGAAGGTAATGTCACTGACAAATTTCTCTTTGGAGTAGCACCTATTATATTTGGTTTTATTGTATCTATTTTTTTTTCAGCATCTTCCTCTTCATCGCTGGCTTCTTTGGCAGGTTGTTTATCTTCAAATTTACTTTTCGACACATCATCAGCAGATTTTGTAGGTCGTACTGGGGCGTCAACAGTATCAAATGATTTAGAAAATTTGGTGTTTATCAAAGGCATTGATAGATTGACGTAAACATGATCATTTTTGGCTGGAGAAACTACTGGAGATATCTTTGTCCTTGGAGCAGGCACAGGCCTGTTTAATGAAGTCGTTGATTTGTTTATATCAGTCTCATCGCAGACTTGTATAGAATCAGTTAGATTCTCAAATTCGTCAACACCGCTCACATTTGGTTTAGCTTTGAGTAACGAAGGACAGTTCACGTAGATATTATCTTCATTTGTGCAATCACTATCCAAGTTCTCATTTTTATTATTATTTATTTCGTTGAAATTTTCACCGTATTCTGTATTTGGATAGAATCTCTCTATATTTCTTTTCCTCACTATTCTCATTGATTGGAACTGAGGAGATTTTCTATTTACCCGTGTATTTAAAGATGAAAATTTTCTAGTGTTAGTCTCCGATATTTCTTCGTTTATCGTAGGAAATTGTTTAAGAAATGAACTCTGCATTGGAGGTAAGTACGGATTCAAAAGAACAGTTTGATGAAGTGGGTACATCTGCTGTATTGGTGATAATACTGGGATTCCGTAGGGATATTGTGAGTTGGAAGCCATGGGGTAGCTTATGGCATTTTGTACGAATGGCGGGCATACAATTCTTGGAGTAAACGATGGATTAGTCGTTAACTGCTTTTGTAACACTTCTATTCTTTTGGTCGATTTTTGGTTTGTTTCGACAACTCTCGGTTGTATTGCTTGTACAGGCTTTTAGCATGCAAATTATAAAAACATGAAACAAAACAAATGCGAAATTATAAGTTAAGCGACATTGCACAAAGATGAAATTAAATAATTTTATGTTATTGTGATTATTTGGAATATTATCCCGATTTAGCCTATCTGCGACACCAGTTCCAAAAAATAATAAAATTTCACATTTATTTCTGACAGGGTTAAACAAACTTTAATTAATTAGATAGTTTTCAGTTACGTTTTTAATCAAAAATACTGGATATTGAGAGGTTACAATACTAAAAGTGTTCACGAACCGACAAGACTCATAACTTGCGTGTCTTTTTCTCATCTCAACTTTTTATTTTTCTCAATTTTTACAAATTATTTATTTACAATAGAATCATCATTATAGTAGAATTCCTTCAAACGAATCCAAAGTTAATTTTCCGCTAATCGTGTCACAGAAGTGCTAAACATTTTAGTAAGATTCAATATCATATCTATGTTAAAACGATACAACAATTACCTTATTGGGTGGTTGCTGTAAACCGTGGAACGGCAGGTTCTCGTAGAGACCTGGGTTCTCCCCGAGGGTGCCGTTCGCAGGATTATCTGCGCCATTCGTAGGTGGGCCTGGAGACATGAGAAATTGTTATAGAAACGGTTGACAAGTCTGGAGACAGGAGAATTTATTGTAGAATCTTTGGACATTTCTGGAGTTTTAAGTATTTGCTGTAGAAACGGATGGTACATATATTAGGGCTACGTATAATTTTGGATACAATGTTTACAATCTATATAATTAATATTGATATAAAATTTCGTAAGATTATTCTCCATATGACTGGTTTCAGAGGTCCCTTTATTGAAAATTCTCGACATTACAAGTGGAAACATAAAATGAGTTAAATATTTATAAGTTTTCATTTTGTGCACAAATTTCGGAAGCTAGACAGAAATGTTTCGAGTTCATGGAATGGAAGGAGGCTTATGATAATATTTAATTTGTGGTGGTGGTCAATGGTAAATGTCAAAAAATAGGCACAGTTTAACAACCATTAGAATAAAACGTAAAATTTTAAAAATAACATGCATAACTTACTTTCTCCCGGTTTTTTTCGTTTACGGGTGCCTCTTGTGGGTGTTTCATCGATAAATGGTTTAATTTTAGCACTCATAGCGGCTATTCTATCAGGCCTTTTGAATGACACAACTAAAAACATGCTCACGTTAAAAATAAATGCAAAAAATATTGTGTTTGAAGCAAAAAGCGAAATTTTAAAACAAAACCACATGCTCAAGCTTATGATTAAGTGCTTATTCTATGAACTTTTGAGCTTATGATGATTGGTAGGTATGAATTTTTATGATGATGTGTGATGCAATAATAGAATAGAATATTAAATAACTTAAAAATAAATGAATCGATTGTTAAACAAAAATGCAGTTATATTTCGTTTATAAAGTCGATCTATCTTAATTTTAAACTCTAGCTTCTTTTTGTTTGGTTTGTTTTCTTCTCTTAAGAACGATTGTTTCCATTCCATTTTGATCTGGATTTAGAAGTATAAGTACTTTTTGTTTCTCTGTTTATATTTGTCTATTGTAGTCTACGTATGATGCGTTTTTTAGTTTGCTAAATCGGCAGAAATACTTATAGTCCTACAAGGATCTTTTGGCCCATGGAACTGATGCTATCATCAAGTGAAAAGTCATTTCATGACAGTCGCAGAGTTGCCATTTGCTATGAAATTTTGCCAAATGCTTTTTCAAATTTCAAACCAAGCGGACCCGCCTGTTGAAATACCTATCTCCTTGGAAGTAGATTTTTTTTATTAAATGGTAACAATAAATTAACGTCCTCCTGTGACTGTCACTGACAGGGCAAAAGATCCTTGTCGCACTGCATTTGAAAATTGTTGACAGGTTATAGATATTTTCTTTTTATGGTCTGTTACATAAATACTACATATGGCAATAACAACTACTTAAATTGAACCTCATGGAAATTATAACAAATCTCATTTTAGTCATAATTATTGCTTCACAAATCATCACGAAAAGAAAGTATACAATCTCTAAACTACCTCCTTCAGTCACAATCACGTTTGGACTTTCACTTTGAAACAAAGACCTCAGTCTATTCTTTTGCAAAACGTATCCAGGCTTTTGCATATTAACCAACGACATAGCTCTTTTATTCGATTTATTTATCTTCTTATATTTCCCACTATCATCTGAATCATCGCTTTTTCTTCTCAAATTCTTTAAAATACCAGACACTACATTTTGTCTTGGCTTACCATTTTTCTTAGAATATTCTACTCTCTTCTCTTCAACCTTAGGTCTTTCAAGCAAGCCTAAGTTAGCCTGTTCATCAGTTGCTTCTTTACTAACTTGTAGTCTCGCCTGATTTTTCGGACTTAATGTATGATTAGAATTAACATGCACCAAAACTCCAGGCTTCAAAGGCCATTTGCTAGGTGTAACGACGGTTTGTACTTTATTGTTATCATTTTTAGCCTCGTTTTTCGGTGTTAGCAATTCTATTTCTACATTTTCAGTTTGGCTGACGTTTCGTGGGTCTGTTGGGGTGTTTTCAACTTTGCTCATTTCTAAGTTATGTGGATAGGCTTGGGAGTCAACTAGGCGAGTTCTGTCCAAAGTTTTTGGACTAAATGATAAGTTGAGTCGTGAAGACAGAGTTGGTAATGCTTGTGATATTATTGATTGAGCTATCGACACTTCATTTATGCAGCTACCGTCTGGACTGTGGTTGGAAAACAAAAATGTTTTTGAAAACATGCAATGAGACATATCAGCAATAACGTAATTTAAATTTTCATCCTGAGTGATGGAGTTTAAAATATATATTGATTAAGCTAAATTTATATAGATTATGTAACGTTATTGCAAATTACGACATTTTACGATTGAGATTGATTTGCACATGTAATGACTGTTTATCAATAAGTGAGTTTGTAAATATTTATAATACCTATGTGGATCAGTTATACAATTTAATAAGTTAACTGTATTTATAAATAATTAAAATACTAAATTGGATGACATGAAAAATGTCATTTATATACATATGTATGAAAAATAATTATTATAAAAAAATAAAATGCGTTAATAGTGTGATAATACATAATAAATAAAAAAAACAATACAATTACATACGTAAATACAATAAATAAACAAAAGACAGATCAAGAAGAATGCTTTCCAAAAATTGTCATGCATTTCAAAATTGCAATAGAAAAAATATAATAATAAAATTTTGACAAAACATGTTTTCTACTACTGAATTTCTACAACCACACATTTTATTAGCGAAAAACTGTTAACAATACAATAAATTAGCCAAAATAGCGGTCAACCAATAAGAAAGCATCCTCCATCTATACAAAAAATAAGTAAAAATAAGTTTTTTATTACATTTTATTGTACCTGAACTATTTATTGTAGTCAGTCTGAGAACATCCGGAGTTAGAGCGGTTAGAAACCTACACATTTACGATTATTGTTAATATTAGATAATAATTATCATTAATCATAATAATAATAGATATTAAGATTCATAAATAAAACCAGTGTTAGTCTGTTAAGAGTGAATAATAAAAAAGCAGGCATCTAAAATGTATATTCTATTTTTATTGATTTGAAATTGAGCCGCTAAAGTTACTTGTGTATTTTTTTATCCAAGAATGGTCTTGTAAGTATACAATACTGTCCCACTGCTGGGCAAAGGCCTTCCTTCACAAATCGAGGTAATAGTAAGTATGACAAAAAAATATTTAATGTTTAAAAAACCATTACATCATAATTTTTACCCGAATGCTAGAAGGTAGTGATTTTAATTCATGTAAATGGAAACTATGATAGTAATCCTCGGTATATACCTTTTTTAATTTGGTACTGAACCCGACGTTTTTAATATGTCATATGTCTTAGGCATAAATATACCATAATTATGCCTACATATCTAAGGCATATGAACTGTAACCGAGATCCTATAATTGTATCCAAGATAAAAGTTTAAATTTTATGATAAGATTATTATAAAATGTCTTCAAAATTTAGCTTCGAGGCTTAATTTCAAAATAGTTAAACTCTTAGAGGCTTAATATCAAAATAGTTAGATCCTAAAACAATCAAAATCTAATAGCCGTTGGTCCAAGCATTATAGCGGTATTACAGGCGAAAACTCAAACTCGGTGACCTTAGGGGACTCTCCTTGACCTTTAAGGTCAAGGTCTCTGGAGGGGCACAACTACGGGTGACCTTGACGGTGGCATAGACAAGGTATGCCAAGAATCTGCTCGGACCAATGGCGTAGCTGTAAAATTTCATACTTTTCAAATATAAATGTATAAAAAAATATATTTTTCTATAAAAGCTTAATAGCATTTTTTGTGAAGCATAAATATTTTAATGTAAGATAAAAGAATATATGTTTGATAAATAAATAGGTGCATAGATAAATATAGATATCTCTATTATCCATCTAAGTAAACTATTTTTTCCTACACGATCTAGTAAATTCCGTTGAAACTAAAATGCAAGTAATAAAAAATCTGTTCTTAAAAATAAGTGCAAACTTTGTAAAATAAAAATAAAATATGATATTTCAAACTAATTTTTTAAGTTGCTATGTAAAATAATAAAGGAGATACATTTTTGTAAGAAAGTTTTTAAAACATAATAAAGCAATCTTTAACCTTGTAAAAGACAAATTAAATAGGCTAATCATTTCTACTTAACAACTGAACTAAAGAAATAAAACTTGTTTATAAACTAAAATTTTTTCACTTAAAATTTATTATTTTTTATTATATTTTGTAAACTTTCCAACAACCGCAAAGAGATTAAAATTTTTAATAAAAATAATGAAAAAAGAGATCCATATACGACTAAAAATACTAAATGAGACAAAAAATTTACACTTACTTCTCTCGCTCCTCTAACTCGACCGGATTATTGTCTATATGTTTGTTTGTTAGTTGACGTGTTTGTTTAGTAGCAGCGTCCGAGAAAAACAGACAAAGTTAGTTTATTACAAAAAAATAATGAAACTAATTGAAATGTAAGGTATGAAATAAGTGCTTTAAGGAAAAAAGCAGTTTATTACTACTACAGCTTATTATGACAGCTGGATAACTGCATACCAACAGGGGTGGCTGTTAGAAAAAATATCACGAACACAGCGGGACGGTGTATATGGGTAATTCTACATCCACACTATGTAAAACCTTTCGTACACCTGATACTGCTATAAAAGATATATTTTTTAATTTTCATCTACTCTACGCTCGTAAATCACCTTCATAATACTGCCATATGTTCGCACGGACACTTGTTCAACGCGCGAAGCTGAAGCGGTGTGCAGCGTTTTCAACAAAAAAATCTGCTAACCGTTTGTTTTATTCCAGCACTTTACTAACGCGCGTTGAATAAGCTTCCGTGTGAAAGTAGGGTAAAATTTATTTTTTTATGTAATATACAGGTGTAATATAAATAACGCAAGACCTGAAAGTAGTTTATCCTGAATCGGCAACTGAATCGATCCATATCAAAAATTTCTGTTCAGAATCAGAATAACGAAAACGTACAGTTTTGTGGTTAATTAGGATATCCAAGAGCTTAAAAAAGGTAGTAAGCTCCTTAAAATTGAAAGTTGGATTTTTGATTTGTAAAAAAAATCTAATTGGGGTATCTAAAGTCGCAAGTCGCAAGAGCGTTAATTAAGGTACACATTGTGTAGGCAATAGTAAATTATCAAATAAAAATATAGCTTCATATTTGGCGAGATATTGTGCTTGGAATTCAAAAGGCTAAACTATAACAAGACTCAATCTGCTTGCGTATACGCATCACGCATTATACCAACGTGGTTATTCACGCATCATATCGTTACACCGTTGACGAAGTGAACCAGCTGTTCTTAGGCTGTGTTACTAAACAATTATTTTAATTAAGACATGAAATTGTATGAAGCCAACAACAACACAGAATTAGTACTAACATAAAAAATAACAACTACAACAAACAATGAAAAAAGCACAACACATCTTTGTTGCTATGTATGGATTTTTAATAAAAGAAATACTTTTATCTATCTTTTGAAATAAAATTTAAAAAGCCTACAGAAAAAGGTGCCTACTTTGAAACGAAATAAGGCTGTTATAAGTTTGTTTAGGTACTGTACACACATACGTATAGCGCGACAAAGATCTTTTGGCACTTGGATGACATTGATAGGTTTTTGGTGTGAAATTAAGTTTACCATTTAGTAAAGTTTACCTACTTCCAGGTAAAATATATTAACTGGTCTGTCTACACGGTGTAACTAACTAGAGAGAGTCAACGCACACTATAACCATTGCCGTGGGTGTGTTTACAAGCGCAAATACCCAGACCGAAACAAATAATCGTGGGTCACACAAACATTTGTCCCGAGCGGGAATCGAACCCGCGACTATTCGACCCAGCGGGCAGAACAACTTAAGCTCTTAACCACTCCCCCAAAGCGTCAAAACCATTTGGACGAAGTATACCAAATTGAATTATAGAACAAAAAAAATACGAAATCCCAGTAACTAAAATAAGTACTTACCAAGTACTTATTTTAGTTACTGGGATTTCGTAATTTTATAGCAAAGGGCAACTCCAGCGAACTGTCATGATGTGACATTTCACTTGATGACGTTAGTTCTGATTTTCGGCACGTGCCAAAAGACCTTGTAGCACTATAGACACACGTATGGCAGCCATATTTTTAATTTAGTAGTGTATTTAGTAAATGCCTGTAAGAAATTGTTACACTTAATAATTTACTCATATAACTAAAATACTATGTATAAACTCGTGTAAACAATTGTTGGCTAAACTAAATAAATAAAAAAAAAATGTTCCAAAGTAGGCTCCTTTAATCACTATGTAGGGCTTCTCCACATATTTACTTATTAAAAAGAACTAGTAGACACATAAAAAAACTTACACTTAGATTTAGCCCTCATCCGTCTGCAAATGCAAATGATGATGATGCATAGAATGACGGTGATGACCAGTATAGCCAAGGCTATACCACCAATCAGGATCAGTTTCTGTTGGTCACGCCACCAGACCTTCGTTCCTGCAAAAAATGGATTAGAGTTAAAATGGGGTGTACGGGTTAGGTATGAGGTATATAGGTGAAGGCCGCAGTGTGTGTGTGTGTGTGTGAAAGATCTACGCTGTTGGCCGCGGGGCCTTTACAGCTTCACCGGACAATAGGGCGAGCGTGTAACCACTACGCTCGAGCCAGAAGGGTAAGGGGACAACTAGCTCAAGGGCGCCTCAAGGAGGAACGGCCTCCGCTTAGGCAGTCGCTATGGGGGAGGGCGTATACTGGGTGTCTCGCCGTAGTGCTCTGCACCGGCCGGCGGGCAAAGGATTCTTCGACCTCGCCGGCGAGGTCGGTGTCTGATCCTGTGTGCGGTATCTGTATCCGAAAGAAGGGATGTAAGGGCATTGCGAGGGTCGGTGAGAACATGCCGCGGACGGCGGTAGCGGCTGATAGGAGGGGAGTTAGGTTCGTAGTCGGCGGCGGCTACGATTAGCGGATTTCTATGATTGGATGCGTTCGCGAAATATCGGGTTGTCGCCTTTTTAATAAAGGTGCGAATAGATTCGAGACCGAGATCGGAATGGAGATCGACATTCCGTATGAACCACGGGGCTCCGACGGCTTAAAGGCCACAGTTCTATTCGGAGGTGGTAGGTAAATTAGATTGAGAAGTAATAGTCAAATTAGAAAGTACCATAGAATTTATACAAAACTAGCGACCCGCCCGGCTGCTCACGAGTGAATTATACACATAAATTTTCCTTTTGAATCACTCCGTCCGTTGGTGAAAACCGTGTGATAATCCGTTCAGTATTTATTGAGTTTATCGCATTCAGACAGACAGACAGACGCGGCGGTGGACCTTTGTTTAATAACAAGTAGTGATACTGATAAATGATTTGTGTTTGAGTTTGTGGGAATTAGTTGGAATCTAAAATTAACTTAAAATGTCGATTTTGATTATTTTCTTTAATTGTGATTGTTAAGATAGTTTTATTTTAACATCGTCACGCCTTATTCCCCAAGTGGGGTTGGCAGAGATGTATCGAGTACACCCACTTTTTGCTGACAATGTGAGGTCCCATGTAATAGGAGGCGAGCCTATTGACATATATCGGTCACATTTTCAGACTCCGGACACATACTGGGAAGTTTTCGTTAGAAAAACTTCATTTGTTCGACCTAGGATTTAGACCCAGGACCTCGTAATCACCAAGCGACGCGCTTTGCCTCTAGACCAACGAGGGAGTCACCAGCGTTTTATTGAATGGTGATAAAGATAGCGTTGTGGTCTAATAGCCTGTGGTGTGGCTGTAGATCACAAGTTAAGAAGTGGAAATCTTAGATCAAAGTGTGTTTTTTTTTCTGTCAAAAGCTCTCAGTAGTAGGCTGGAAGTGTGCCCGGTATGATGGCAATAGCCGCTCCCCCTCTTAAATTGAGACCTAACATAGTAGGCGCTATGTAGATGTACCTGTATGAAATGTAGACGTAAGGCTGTGTGCGTTTTTACAATTATTTTTACACATATTTGTAACCATATACATCGATATAAATTAAAATGAACATAATAAAACTATTTTATGGCTTTATCGCGATTATTTCGATTATTAAGTTTCCGGCTTTCGTTCGAGTGCTTTGCAGCACCCATGGTCACCCAGGGGTTAAAACGCAGACCATGATAAAATCCGAAAAATAGTTTTATTTCATGTGTAATATTCGCGTAAATCTAAGAACTCAAAAAAATAATGTGTTATTTTAACTAACTACTGAAAAATGTGCAGTGCAGTGTGTATAAGCTTTAAACTCATTATCAAAAGTATACAATTATTTTCCTAGAAATCACTTCAGAAAAAAATCTTAATATTTTAACTGATCATACTTTTTTAATAATAAATATTTTTTTTTATTTAAAAATCTCTGCCGCATTACAAATTTACAATCAGTGTTAAATAATTATTGCTAAGTGCATTATGCCTTACAAAAAACTGAATAAAAATAATTAAGTTCATATAAAAATCATTATTACTGAAGCAATTGACGCTTGATTTTGCAATTTAATACTTTGTGCTAGTAGGTTCCTCGTTCATTTGATAACTTATGTACATTCTTGAAAAATCGAATAAAATAAATGTGTAAAAAACTACCAATGCTCCTAACAGACTTACCAAACGATTCCAAGTTGGCTGTAAACCAGAACAAAATATTTACCTATAAATTCATAAATTTTGATTTCAATTACGTCACTATCTTAATAAATCAGACTACCGGCATCCTTATCAATCACCAATTTTATGAGTGATAGAGATAATTAACAAGAAATATTATTTTTTAAACGTAGCCCCACACTAGTATTTATTCCTGTGTCGTGGGTGTATTAAGAAACATGAAAATTCACATACACAAATATCCAAACCGAAGCAGATAATCGTGGGACACAAAGATTTGTTCAGTGTGGGAATCGAACCCGCGACTATTTGACCCAGTGGGCGGAGTGGCTTAAGCTGTTAACCACTGCGCTAAATCGTCCACAAAACATCACATGTAAAGTTGTTGATCCGAGCCTGGGTATTTTTTTTGTAGCAGTGCTACCTTGTTTTGACTAAAAAGTGTAAAACCCAATTTACACACTCTTCCGCGTGAAGTGAGGGAAGGTTAGTCATATAAACGCGCCACATACGCTGTATTTCCCTTCCTACACTATCATTGCCCGGCACTCCCTTCGTTGGCGGTTTTTTGAGCGAGAGTCAAAAGACTGACAGACCACGCCCACATAGTGTTGCCGGTGTAGAAATCTTTTTGGAATGATGAGGAAAAAATAATTTTGCAAAAAAACTCAATGATAAAACTCGGCGTTTCTCTACGCGATCGAATCAGGAATGAGGAGATTCGTAGAAGAACCAAGGTCACCGACATAGCCGTTAAGATTAGCAAGCTGAAGTGGCAATGGGCGGGCCACATAGCGCGTAGATCGGACGGGCGTTGGGGCAGAAAGATTTCTTAGAGTGGAGACCACGTATTGGCAAGCGCAGCGTGGGACGACCGCCTGCCAGATGGACCGACGATCTTGTGAAAATGGCAGGAAGTCGTTGGATGCAGGTGGCATCGGACCGGTTACGCTATAAAGCGATTGGGGAGGCCTATGTTCAGCAGTGGACAAGTATAGGCTGAGATGATGATGATGATGAAAATTCAAGAATCAAATAAATTACAAAAAAATGTGAGGGTGGTGGTCAGAAAAATCATGAGAAAGCTAGTATAAAAATTGCCTTGGGGATATATTTACGAAAACTATCGTTTCGGGGAAAAGAAAATCTGATGTCGGGAGCTTTTTGCAAACATTAGAGAAACACAGAGCACTGCTTGAAATGCGAAGGAAGTATGTGAACATATTGGTAGCAAGTAGCGGCAATAGTGCAGAAAATAGGTATAACAAATTATTGTTCTTTGTCGAGAAGTTGACGCCATACTTAATATGAACTTACTAACGGTTGTGTAAGGTGCGGTGTGTGTATTTAATAAAAGATGTTCACTGTTCAGAGTATAGGTTTAATCTAAGTGAATAATATGGGTTACAAGAGTATATACACGTCCTTAACTACAACACTACAGTTGTAAAAAATAAATAAATAAACAGTTAAAAAAACGATTAGGAATAACTTTTCTTGACGCGAGTCTTTTTCAGTGAGTATCCTCCCTAATACTTCATGTTAAAAGCCTACCTTTGATTCTGAAATCTGTTATTTTAGTATCATACGTAAGTCATTAACATATACATGTATTATTTTTGGTAAAGGTTGCGTTCAAACTAAAAACTAGATGGCGTTTTGACAGTCTATTAAGACGTCATCTTGATTAGCATTTTTCATTATTTCAAAAACTTTAAGACGGCAGAACTAAAATTACATTAATAAGTGAAGCCCCCAAATTCTCAACATAATTTCAATTATATTCTTCTAAACATAATTAGTAAAAGATGTGTACGAACCCATAACATCTCTTTCGCAGGCCCTCGATATCCCGACGGAGTTGTTGGCGAAGCACAGGTAGGTCCTGTAGACATCCACGCTGGTACTCAGGGTAAGAAAACTTTGGACTCCTTGCTGGCGAATATCTTCATCTGTCAGACTGTCGTTGTCATTCTTCAGTTTCCAGGTGAACGAAACCTGGGGGAAGAGGATATATTTTGAAAAGCAGTCATAGCCATGTCTAATTTTGTCATGGCGTTATACTATTAAGCATTAGTATGCTGGTTCGCTTGTTATACCTTCATTTTGACATAAATGTTCTATCTACGGTAATAACGTGGTAGTGTATCAGTTGGTAGAAAATGAGTTAAGTTCGCCTGCGTACGTTATTGTAACTAATCTACAGCTGTACAAGCATGTTTTGGCCCGCAGCTGAAATTGGAACTAACACTGTCATCAAGTCAACTGTCATAACCTAACAGTCGCAGAGATGCCATTTCCTAATAAATGTACCCAAGTTCTTTTTTTTTTATTAGTAACCAATGCGTCCTACCTACTATGACCTACAGGGCCGATACGTGGCCACTCACAGTGGGACTAGTCCACAAATTCAAAGTCGCACAGCGGGCTATGGAGCGAGCTATGCTCGGCGTCTCTTTGAAGGATAAAATTCGTAACGAGGTAATCCGACAAAGAACCAAAGTTACCGACATAGCTCGCAAACTCAGTAAGCTAAAGTGGCAATGGGCTGGTCACATCTGCAGAAGGACCGACGGCCGATGGAGCAAGCGTGTCCAAGAGTGGAGACCGCGACTTGGTAAGCGTAAGGTAGGACGGCCCCCAGCTAGATGGACCGACGACCTCAAAAAGGTCGCTGGGACAGACTGGATGCGGAAGGCGGAGGACCGTGTGCAATGGCGCGTATTAGGAGAGGCCTATATCCAGCAGTGGACTGCGATAGGCTGATTGATTGAACCGTGCGGACCCACCTATCGAAATATCTTCTTGGAAGTAGAAACATTTAACTAAATGTTAACCCTAATTTCACACCAACGCCACCCTGTCAATGGTATTTATAGGCCAAAAGATCCTTGTCTCACTATATGTTATTTTGTACAAAAAAGTTTACAAAAATGCTAGCCGTTTTAGAGTATTATTATTCTAATCATTTTTTTTTATTTGTATCAAAGGACCTCTTGTTTTTTTTTAAATTTTCATTATACATATTTTATTTAGCAGATGAATCTTTATTAAAAAAAGTACTTTTTAAAAAGAAAAATAAAAACATCTCTCTCAGCCCCTAACTAGAAAGTATTTCTATGTGGTGGGTACGTTTACCAACATGAAATTCGCATACACATAACCCAGACTGAAACAAATATTTGTGAGTCCTACTTCGATTGGTGTACAGTCAGCAACATAAATCGATTAACATTCTCAGATTTTCGAGTCTGTAATACTCTTTATTTTTTAAATATATCGTGAACATTGTCAAAGCCAAATTATTAGGAACTTATTCAAATTTATTTAGATCAACAAAATAAATGTGCACATGATTTGACAAACTGAGAATGTTAAGCGACTTATGTTGCTGACCGTATAAGTCTAATCGAATTTGCCTTGTCGAATCTGGTCCACGATTCTAATCTTTAGTTCCAGAATTTGTTTTGTGGTTTATGTTTGGTGTCATTATTCACAGAAAAGCTAAAGGTTATTTTGGCTCTAGATGAGATTTAAACAAGTTTTATAAAGGGTAAGGAAGTTGCTACAAAGGCTTACCTCCGTCGGGTTTGCGTGAGCTGTGCATACAAGCACTTGGTTTCCGTCGATCTCAATTTGCTTTATCCCGCATTCTGGTACAACTGTAAAAAATTCTTCAATTAGATCAATAAAATACTTAGGAAAATAGGAAATTCAAGTAAAATATTATTTTTAAACAAGAGAGTGAGAACACCCTTCACGAGATAGACCTGATCAAGATTGTAGGTAAATGCTGGCTGTATACAACAAACAGCCGGTTGTCATGGTTATATGTCAAATAGTAGAAACCGCGAAAGATATTTGACCAAACCTATCTACACAGTACAAACTAACGAAAGTTTCGACCAAAATTATCTCAAACATTACAAATTTCGAGAGAGTTTCGACCAAAATGATCTCACAAATAGTACAAATTGCGAGAACGTTTCGACCAAAATAATCACAAACAGTACAAACTTCGCAAGAGTTTCGACCAAAATGATCTCAAACAGTACAAATTCCATGATTGTTTCGACTAAAATTATCTCAAACGGTAAAAACTGCAAAAAAGTTTCGTAGTTTCGACCAAAATGATCTCAGGACCATCAACGATAGGGTTTCGACCAAACTGATTTCAGAATAATCTGTGAAAAATAAAATGATTTTTCGACTATAATGATCACAAACAGTATCGGTGTATAACACAAAACGGTGAAATCTTTCAATTTTCTAAATCAATAATACTCTTACTTTTAGAAATATATGTTTTGTATCATCAAGAAAAATAATGGACATGGTGCAAAAAAGTGTGCAGGCGATTTGAAAAAAATTCTAATTCAAATTATTTATTATGTAAATATGGGTACATTATTTGATGTTACATATACTATTTATGTTACTTTCACCATATTTTACCCTTAAGGTATGCATTAAAAAAGTGTCTTATATCAAATTATACTTACACATAACATCCAAAAACACAGTCGTATTCACAGAACCATGTCTATTATAAGCTTCGCACACATAGTTCCCCCCATCTTTTCTCTGCACAGGACCAAGCAGTAGTGTGTTAGAAGAGGACAACACTAGTGAAGTGTTGTGGTGTTCTTTGCCCAGTGATTTGCTGGGGTTTTCTCTTCGCCAGGAGTACGATGGCATTGGAAAGGCTCTGGAATAAGGATATATAATATTCAATAGTTACTGTTTTATTTAGTTAAAAAAGCGTTTACAGTCCCGGAGCCCTTTCAAAGTGTCGATGTTGATTACCATGAGGTTTTTAGTTGGAAGGAGTCCAATATACTCCGCATGGTTCCTCCGTAGCTCACGGAACCCATGCAAGATTTTGATCAAATAAAAAGATTTGAAGTACTTACTCGGCCGAGCAGACCACTTTGGCAGGTATTTCATTTTCGTTCACCCTCACTACAGTAGGTGTCACCGTGATGTTTTCCGGCTCAACTGAAAAAAATATATCGACTTTTAAGATAGTGATCAAGGGAAGGAGTTCCTTTTCCTGACCACATATGAGAACTACTACTACTATTTTGTAATCTCTACTTACTTCGCAAGGAATCTGGCGTAATGATATAGATAAAGGGATGGACAAATGGGAGTCAAAAAGTTTGATCTGTCTCCCTATTACATACAAGGAAACAGATGGAACGAATTATTTCCCCCAATTTGTCCCTCAGCCGTTTTTGGAGAGACAAGTGGGGATAAAAAAAAGATATTTATCCTCCTCTACATACATGCAATTTAAACAGGATACATTAAAGTTTGAATTCATTCTTGGTTCCCTTACGGGGACCAATCAACAACCCAGACTAATTCGCCTGAGGGATAATTATGTCTAGCAGTGGATGATGTAGAGGATACTTCGAACATTTAATTCTTGTTTGTTTCCCTCGGGGGACAGATCAGGAAAACAGACATGAATAAGGCAGTTTCACCTTGGGGAAGCTTTTATCCAGCCGTGGGCTGTAGAGGACGCTTCGAACATTTAATTCCTGTTTGCAGATCGGAATAATTCGCCTTAATGAGGCCTTTGTCCTGCAGAAGACTGTCGTAGACTGATCATTATGATTATGCTTACACTCTACTGCAAAGCTGGTGGTGCTATTAACAGGGGGTCCGGCCAAGTTCCTTGAAGACCGGCAAGTATAGCTCGCCGTGTCACCGATCCGGTCTAAGGCATGGCCTGGCCACGCTGTCATGTTCCAATGCTAAGGACAAAAGAAACATGATTTACATTCATACTTCAAGGATTGTAGTTACTATATTGACCCCGTATGGGACAAATCGTTGTGCCACCCCAAATATATCTAAATCATAATAATATTAGCCCTGTTAGGAAACTATCCCACCGTAGGGTACGGGCCTCCTCTCAAACTGAGAGGGTTTTAGGCGTATTCTTAACGATCATCAAAGTCAAGCAGTGTTCGACTCAGTCGGTATAATATGATAGTAGATTTTTGAGCATTTCCGTGCTTTGGGAGGCGCGTCAACATGTTGATCTTAGTTGCCACTTAATGTGATAGCTATGTAGGTAAGTTGGATGCAACAGATGACCACAAACCTGGGTCTACCAATTCATACAGGATCTGTGTGGCAGAGCATGACTGAATCTGTATCACTTTAATTTATAAAAGAGGGCCCCGGAGGTAGGACTGGAAAGTTTTATGTAATAAATGTATCCAATAAACAGGATTCCTTGTACGTAGTGTGGGGCTGTTATTTTCAAAATAACTTATCTAAAACATATTGAGCAGCGGGCCTCTCCTCTCCTCTCTTTGGTTCAAAACCAACAATTTTGTTTTCGAATTTCTGCATATGTGTAACAATTCCAAGACATACCAAAGTGGATTCAGTAGCTTCAAAGTCGTTTCTGTTGACTTGGGGTTCAATCTTCCTTTCCACGACGTAGTACCGGTCCGTCTTCTCAGGGTCGATGACCTGGCCGTTCTTCAGCCATTGTACACTGCAGAGTGGAGCACATTCCACGGTGCATGATAGGGATATGTTCTGTAAGAAAGATTAAAAGATTGCTGGCATGTTTTATATGTACAAAAAGATAGAAAGATGTTTGTTTCGATATCTTTTGTGGCAGGTATTTGTTTTAAAAGTGGATAAGATACATTGTTCTCCCGTACCCCACAACGAAATGGAGATTAAAATGTTTGTAAAAAAAATCTTTTATTTTAAAAGAGCATAACCGTGGAGTTCTTGCCCTTCTCTTCCACACATTCCGAAGTGGTGGTAGAGTTTTTTACTTTCTGACGACACATAAATACTATAATGGTTTACATCTATCTATCTATATCATCACGCCAGATCCATTGCGGGGTAGACAGAGAGTACAGAGTTCCAACAGGTTTACAAGAATGAAGAATATTCTGATTCTGATAAAAGCTGGAGGCGTATAGCACAAAGCAAGGTCATGGTGGCGATCTTTCGGATTATGACGATGGCAAAGTATTCTTGCTAGTTCAGAAAAAGTATTCTTGCGGGTTTTCTAGCGAAAATATCTTAGTTGCAGTCTGAAATTGTGTCCGGTACAATGGTAATAAGCTCATCATCATAATCACTTCCAGCCTATTCCACCATTATTGTCCGGCAGTACATAATCCTATTTTGTTTAACGCCACATATCTTTATCCTGAGCCAATACGCTGCCTCTAATAGGCTAATAGGCTCACTCCCAATTAATTTAAAAAAATATCGTCGAAAAAATTTCGGCGTAGACAGTACACCAATCTCATGCCTATTTGGGGAATTGGTATTGTTATTTTTTTTTTTGGGTTAAGTATTTTACGTTATATTTTGGTTACCTATTTTTAGCTTAACGACTATACAAAAAGTGTGGTCATAATGTGTAGAGTATAAGGTTAAAATAGTTGTAACCAACCTGTGATCTGTATAACGCACCGCTATAGTGGTTCATCGCATATTTGAAGCTGGGTGGAGCTGAAACAATGGATAAGAGTCATAATTTAAAGTAATCAGCCTTACTTACTGTCCTGACTGCCTCGTTGGTCTAGTGGCAAAGCGCATCACTTTGTGAGTACGAGGTCCTGGGTTCAAATCCTAGGTCGGACAAATATGGTGTCTGGAATCGTGCCCGGTATATGGCAATAGGCTCGCCCCCTGTTACATGGGACCTAACATCGTCGGGGATACGTGGGTGTACTCAGTACACCTCTGCCACCCCCGCTTGGGGAATATAGGCGAGACGGTGTATCAAGCCGCCTCTCAGACTTTCAATTTTGTTTAACGACTATCACAATAAAAGGCAACCGGGCACAACGACTTATCGTGCCTTCTAAAACACGGAGACGCTCGCCAATGGAAATTACACAGACGGATACCTATCTGTCTATATCATCACACCAGATCCCTTGCGGGGCAGGCAGAGAGAACAGAGTTCCAACAGGTTATTTCCTAACGTACCTCTCTGGCTTCGTCCACTCTCATAGTTCGTTTCATACACGCTCGCCGATTACGGAGACTCTTAACTTGTCCTTCAGATAAGACTTTGTCTATTTGGTTATGGTAAGATAGTCTAGGTCTTCCCCGTTACCTACATCCTTCTACTTTCGCACTGTATATCTATATGCCCGAATAAACGGAGCATATCATTTCTCATCTTTACATCGATTCTATCTTTCATACCTACTCGCTTTCTTACTTCGCTGTTGCGAATACGGTCGGTCAGCTTCACTCTGCACATCTTTCGCAGAGCTCGCATCTCCACCGCATTTATCCTACTTTCATTCTCCTTCTTACATACAAACAGACGCCCATCTGAGATTAACCGAGCTGAACGCTGCTTAACCTTGGTGATCGCTAAAACACTGCAGCCACGCAGCACTACAAGTGACTCATATCTATTTATGTATTCGTACCAGATCTCCTGCGGGGTAGACATACACAGCATAGAGTTCGAACAGGTTCTTTTTCCACAGACCTCTTTGGCTTCCGCCATATAGTTTACCTCATACACACGAGTATCTCATAATTTAATCAAAATTGATTTTTGCACAACCGTAATCTTTTATTCGAAGATATTGGCACTTCACAATTAGGATGAGGTTCAGAAACCTTAATAAAATCATTGCTTACTCACCCAACACGTCTATCGAGGTATAAGCCGCCTCCCCCTCCCCTCCCGCGTTGATCCCGCGACACGAGAAGTTGGTTCTATGGTCCAGGGTGACGGGGTCGATGGTCCAGTTCTGTGACACTATGTCACTCACTACACGAGCACCGCGGTACCAACGGAACCTAGAATCAAGTAAAAAAAGTTACAATACCCTATAAATGTATTATTAGTTAGGATCAATATAACTATTCTTCGAAAAATACAAATAAACCCCATAAGTGATAACTAACTAACTAATTCCGTTGGCTCAGTGACTTAAAGTGAGTCTTGGCCTCCGAAACGAGATTCCGCCACTTCTCATGGTTCTGCGCAATTCCCTGCCAGTCTTCGGCTCGGAGCTCACGCAGATCCGCCTCCACCATGTACTTCCATCGATACCTGGCACGACTAACCGGTCGGCGGTCGATAGGCCCAGATAGGCCTCCTTTACACTACGGTCTGCTCCCATTATTTGAATGTGGCCAAGCCATCGAAGTCTGTACGCTTTGGTCTTTCCTATGATATTAGGGCCAGCAATAAGTTCTTCGATTACGGCGTTATTGCGAACTCTTCAACTCACATCTGAGTTTCGGACGGGACCCAAAATTTTTTCGAAGAACCTTTTTTCTGCCACAAGTAGCTTCTTTTCCTCTTTAAGTGATACGTTTACTTTATTAATTTAATTTGGGACAATATGCTTCTTTAATTGATATCGGAGGGCTTAGCATGAAAATCTTGACATTAGAGTTTACGATTACTCGCTAGTAATCGGTCACTCTATGTGTGTTATGTTCATGTTTATTAAGTAAATTATTAGTATGACAAGGATAGCAAATAAAACTCGCTAGCATCATGCTAACGTTTTCGTGCTAAGTAACTTCAGTTTAAAAGAGAAGAGTTACGTTTCACCATATTAGTTGCTAAACACATAAAGGCTAGCCAACGCGAGCATTTAAACCACAAAAAACTGAAATGAGAATCAGCAGAGTTCCCTTTATAAACCCTAAGCAAGAGTGGCAGGTGTACTACGTACACCCACATCACCGACATTTACAGGTTCGAATGTGATAGGCAATGAGCGTGCAGATTGTGCAGGGGCACAATTCCAGACTCCGAACTGTTACTTAGTTTTTTTATAGGAAACCTTAACAACACTGTTCGACCTAAGATTCATAGCCAGGACCTAGTGTTCGCCAGCCGTACCACATGCTGGAAGACATGATCTCCATAAAATGGACCGATGAACTGGTGAAGATCGCAGGACAAAGCTGGTCGTCGTGATGATCTTTGGGAAGATCTTTTTCAGCAGTGGAAGTTTTTCGGCTGATGTGGATAATGATGTGTGTGAGACAGGTACCTGTGAGCTTCAGGCCGTCCTTTCTCCTTGATGTTGCAGCTCAGAACCAAACTCTTGCCCTTCATAACCCGCCACGGAGAGTAGGTTAGTTTGGCTGGGCCAGGTGGGTCTGGAAAGTAAACAAGGGTCATGAGTTTATACCTATCTATAAGACATGGTTCAGCCAGTTTCGAAACTGAGAAGCACTAACTTCGACGTTAGCATAATGCTAGCGAGTAATTGTGTTATCACGTTTCTGTTCATTTAGTAAATTGACAGTGTAACAAGGATGACTTTTTGCAAGCTATTATTTAACTGGCTTCTTCGTATGTCTGTCTGTCTATCCGGTATTTTGTAATACATTTTTCAAGTACTTGTTGACATCCTATTAAGCTGATATTCGGCATACGTATCTAAAACCGATATTGCATACGTATGGTACCATGAAGGTGGTTTTGGCAGGTAGATATGGGAACATGTCAATTATACAACCTTTCTCCCAGATATACAATGCGAAAGTGGAAGGATGTAGGTACCGGGGAGACCTAGACTATCTTACCATGACCAAATAGACCAAAACTTATCTAAAGGACAAGTCAAGAGTCTCCGTAACCGGTGAGCGTGTATGAAACGAACTATGAGAGTGGAGGAAGACAGAGAGGTATGTAAGGAAAGAACATGTTGGAAATCTGTACTCTGCCTACCCCGCGAGGGATCTGGCGTGAGGTTATAGATAGATAGATCTTCCTCGTGTTTGGGCTCGTTGAACTGGTACTTACTAGAAGTACACAAAAAAAAAATATACCACCTAGGTAAGTGGTAGCGGGATCTTATGATGGACCCGGAAGGTGGCTACATCCTGTTTTTGCAATAAAAGCTTGCTTTGTTTAATTATAACTATATTAATTCCGATTTCCAAAAGCCGCTTTAGAGTTTCAAGCTAACTGTCAGGTCAAGTTTTTTCAGGATTTATACTTACAGTTAACTACAAGTTCAGTTTTCAAACTCTCGTTGCCCCACCCAGCGAAGTTCTTGCCTTTGCAGGAGTAGTTTCCGTGAAAGCTCTTAGTCGTGTCTTGGAGGAGCAGCATTGATGGATCCACTTCGTTGCAAAGGTTTTCTGGAAAAGATAACATTGAGATTTCTAGGTTTTGTTAAAGGCTGGGCAGATGAGGTTAAATTGGCATGTAAATATTTTTTTTCTTTTTAATACGATGCCCCACTCTTGGAAGAATTTGTATCGTGGGTTCGTTTACAATTATGAAAATTCATATATACAAATACCCAGACCGACACAATTTTGTGGGTCACACAAAGATTTGTCCACTGCGGCAATCGAATCCGCGACTACTCGATCCAGTGGACTGAGCGGGTTAAGCTTAACCACTAGACCAAGCCATCCGCCAAATTTTAAATACTAGGAGTATTTAGAGTATTTAATAGGTAGATATGTATAGTACACCTTAGACTTGCCAAAGTGTTTTAATATCACATGTAATAGCAGCTAAGACTCTTGATTTTCTGTACCATTTCTTTGAAAAAAGTGACACTTGCAGGGCGCGTTAGGCACTAAAAACCCCACTGTGGTTCGCATTGACACCACTGGCTAAATCCTTATGGCACACTTGAGCAATATCCTTTTGGTAAAACGTAGGTATACTTAGTCTATCCCTTCAAGGCTAGCAGACGCAAAAGATGCTCATTTCTTTTCAACAATCGTACGGTAAGAGGCGGTAAATAATGCACATCGGCTAAAGAGCCAATCGGCTATTTTAGAACCTTGAAATTTCAAGTACAGGTTAACTTTGCCCTCGTTCAAACTCAAAGTTCTTAAAACACAGGTGTCACTCTAAGCTTATTAAAGAATCTTATATTTTAGTTTGACTGTAATTAATTTTTTTATTAAATTAATTTCGTTCAGCTTTGTAGTTGTTCGTTGCCTCTGTCACTCAGAATATTATGTGACGTTTTGTCTCTTTCGCCAGACGTAGTTGTCGCATAATGTACTGAGTGACAGAGACGATGCTCTAAGAAGCCAAAAGTAGCCGATTATCTCACTCTTTAGCAGATGTGCATTTTTTACTGCCGCTTAAAGTACATACCTTCATCCTTAGTACCGTTACACTCTGGCAAATGTTTCAGTATTTCCCCGTCAAGGTACCAGATAACCTCGTCCAACTGGTCAGGGTTTCCAGAGTCCACCTGGCAGGTTAACGTCACGTTCATGTGGTCCCTCTCCATGATGGGGCTTGGAGAACTCATTATCAGACTCACTTGGGGTACATCTGGAAAACATGTATTTGGTAGATTTTAGAAATTATTAGTGATCTAGTTTCTACCCGTGACTTCGTTCGCGTTGACTTTAGACAGAAACCTAAAATTTTCCTGGGTTAAAAAGTATCCTATGTGTTAATTCAGGTAAAAAACTATCTGTGTGCTAAATTTAAGCCAAATCCGGTCAGCCGTTGTTGCATGATTGAGTAACAAACATCGTTTGGATCTAAACATCCGAACTATCACATTTATAATATTAGTAGGATTAGTAGGATATAAGCCTATTAGGTCCCATTATGCTGAGCAAAGGCCTTCTCTCACAAATCTAGGTGAAATAGATCAGGTCTTACTCCACCACGCGGACTCAGTGCGGATTGGTGAAGGCAGGTTTGACCTGCTGATGGAACTTATCAAGCCGCCCATAAAGCTTCCAACTTGGCTTAACGGCTACCATATTTGGTGGTAAGCGTAACAAAAGGCTTAGCGTACCTTCTGAAGCACGAAGACACTCGCACATGAAAATGCCACCACGGTCACCCATCTTAGACCAACCGAGTAGTACGCTGCTGAATCTTGGTAATCGCGATCACACAGCGCTACAAGGGCCTCGCAAATATGTGTGATAATACTTACAAAAAACATTGACATCAATCATGCTCTCGCTGGTGGCATTCCCCACGATGTTGGCCAGGGCACATGTGTAGTTGGCTCGATCTTCGGGCCTGGCTCCGAGGATAATCAGTGCCCGGTTCTCCGCAGTTCCACCTTCGTAGTGGTCGGTTTGGGATACGTTTACGACCTGTCCGTTGCGGTACCTGGATACGTAATGTAAATGTATATAGTCATCATCATTTCTAGCTTATTCTACCCACTGTAGGGCCCAAGCCTTCTCCCTCTTACGTTACACATCCTTATTCTCAGTCAATTTTAGCCAGGTCTTACCCACGCCCTCAACCACACCTTCCACAATTGCAATATCCCATACATTGCCATAACCACACATTGCGACGTGTCCCAATCATCTCCACTTGTATCGAAATATAAGGGGTCTGAAGTCTTCCACTTTCGTTCTTTTAAGGATCTCCGTATTTCCAAACACGGAGCGTGATGGCACGGTCCATGGCCCGTTCAGCAACTCTCATTTCGTGCACAGTTTCCTTTGTGAGGGCAAATATTGTGCTATCGGAAACGTGTATAACTTCAGAAATTTTATAAATTTCCTACGTGGTGTGGGGTTCTACAAGCGGGACCAATGACCTGGTGAAGGTAGCAGGTAAAAAAAAGCTGGATGCGTGCAATAGAAAGCCTGTCGTCCTGGCGAACTTTGAGGGAAAGCTTTTTCCTGTAGTGGACGACTTTTGGATGATGAAGGTGATACATTTCCTAGGAATTGTTCAAATTGTCAAGATAGTTTAGGTAATGTGTATATTTATTTGTATGTATGAATGACTACACTGTTGACTGAGAGGCTTTTGTAATTGAACACCTTCAACGAAAAAGGAATCAATAAATATCTTAAGGACGCCTGAAGGAAGAACGGCCTCGACTTATGCTGTCTCTATAGGGGAGGGCATATACTAGGTGTTCCGCCGTAGGCCACTGCACCGGCTGGCGGACAAGGGATTCTTTGACCTTGCCGGCAAGGTCGGTCAACGATCAAAAGTGTATAAAAACGGAAGAATTCCTTAGAATGCTACATAATGATACTTTAATACATGATCAATGACATTATTCAATTGATTATAAAGAGAAAATTCACCAATATCCATTTATAATATGATATAGGTTATAAACGAATTAGGTACAATTCCTCAGTTTTATTGATGGTCTTAGGTTTGGCTTATCGACTATAGTCTAGTAACAACTAAAAGCAATTGCTTAACGTGTCCTGCCTAGTACGTGCTTTGAATGGCACGTTAAACCATTTCTCATCGTAGATACTCTAATAGTATTACACTAACGGTCACCCACCTAACGTCTGACCGCACCAAACATCGCTTAACTTTTTTGATTCAAAGTTACTTACCAAACAACATCCTTAATTAAAGACGGGTTGCTCTCATACTCGCATCTTAGAAGCATTTGTTCGCCTTCTTTCACCGAAATATTTTCCGGTTCCACGTGGACAATAGGCGGATCTGAAAAGTGAAACCACATAACTTAGACCAAATAGACCGTGTCTTATCTGAAGGGCAAGATACTCCATAACCGGCGAGCGTGTATGAAGTAAACTATGTGAGTAGAAAAAGCGAAAAACTTCTGTTAGGAAAGAACCTACTGGAAATCTTCTGTCTGTCTACCTGGCAAGGGATATGGCGTGATAACAAATGATACTTGCTAAAGCGACCCAAAATGACAGGTATTTCTTCTAAGACATTTTTGAGTACATAGTTTAAGATGTATACATGTCATGTCTAGTAGCTAATTTGGCTTCCGAGTTGCCTTCACAAATACTACCATATAGTGTTGACTAGGACTAGGTTCTTTCTTTACATACGTCTCTGGCTTCCTCCACTGGCAAGGAAGAGTAAGGAAAGAAAGAACCTGCTGGAACTCTTTACTCTCTGCCTACCCCACAAGGGATCTTGCGTGATGATGTAGATAGAACCAACAGCTAAACATGCCTTTCGAAGCAAAGAGATGCTTGACAAATTTGGTAATTTAATATTGGGAAAGAATACTTACACCAAACTTCCATTTCTTTCGTGGCATGCATAGGGTGGTCTTTTGTCTCGATCGTGACGTCATTGTACGCCTCACAGTGGAATTTTCGACCGTTCTCGTAGCGTGTCGCTTCAAAGGTCAGGTTCGATACCGTCACGAACGTGGTGTCATGCTGGGAAATCAAAATGAATTTACAGAGAGCTTAGCACTAATGAGGTGGTGGATCTGTGGCTGCAGCCAAGTGGTTTTTTCACAGTCGTTAATGCTGATAGAAAAGGAAAAAATGTATGGAAATGACATTTTGCAATGAAAATTCACGTAGCTTCTTCTTCTTCTTTTCGTGAAAAGGTTCTTATTTGTCCCGCTAAGTGAGTAGCTAGTTCAATCACGCCGTTTCTGGCCGCGCTCAGCTTGCCTTGTCCAGTTGGTGGGGCATAAAGGGCTGACTAGCAGGTGCGATATATTCTGTGAGGTCACACCACGTGGTCAGAACGATACACTATCGATTGCGACAACAGAACAGAAACAAAACGCTTGCCACTTGAAACTCTGTAGTTTTTCAGGTCGTGGCTGGTCACAACCCTCCCAGCAAAGTCATGCCGCCCAGAAACCCAGTCGTGATCCGGCATGTTGCGCGGAGTTGCCTTACTAGGAGGCGGTCTAGCCTGATCATACCTATTCGGAACTCGGCCTAACTTCCATCTCCCTAGTTTATTTCAGAATGTAGGCTATAAATGAGTCAGTCAGCCACATCTTCGGCTCCATCACTCCCACATTCACTTTCCATAAGGTGAGATGGGGGTCAATCGCTGACTAATACTTTATTTAATAAAAAAAATACGTTATTAACGTTAATGTAACTTTATCGAATTGATATATCAGATATAGATTCGTAATTATGTCATGCCATTTTGGAATATAAAAATGTAACAAAAAAAAAGTAAGTTTATTGACTACGCGGACAGCTCGTCGTCGAGCAGTGACGTTACGACACTCACTTGTTAGCTGCCGCCGCGAACGGATGTCTTCGCATTTATGTATTTATGGTGATAACCAAAGAAGTATCTTTTTTGATGATGCCACAGTAACCACAACATCTTCAGCAAAACTATTTCAATGTTACTTTGACGAGAAAGCTATAAACTGTGTATATCAATATCTCTTTCTGACAGCAAAGTAAGATTATGATAGCTTTGTTAAACAGATTGTATGCACCCAGATTGACGAAAATGCACACAACAGATATGAACTTAAAAAAGTACTCACCATTTGGATTTCTTGGTGCTGCATTAGACATGAAACAAAAAAGAATACAATACATTATGTATTATATGGTTGGGGATGACTTCTTTCAAAAACAAAGAATACAATACATTATGTATTATACGGTAGGGCATGACTTCTTTCAAAAACAAAGAAAAACGAAATAAATCAAATATATTTGATCGATGATTTAGTTCGCTCGCCGCACAAAAAGTAGCACCACTTGAAGGCAGTTAAAAGTGGGCGGTACTAAAAAACTAGCAGTGTTACGTATTTATAGTATTTTTAATGTACCGTGATAGTTGTAAGTGTCGAAGAAAATGAAACTTTATTCGATGGCAATAAGAGCGATGACCCGTTTCTATACTTATAGTTTTATGCCCTAATGCTATTGAATTAAATATTAATTTTGTTTGGCACTTAGAACTGTCACTACACTACTATCTTATCTGAAAAATATTACACTCGCTTGTTTACCGCGATGACGAACATGACCAACTGGGCAATTAAAAACTGTAAGAATTATACAAAAAAGTGACAAAAACTGATGAGGTGTTTTATTTTAAGTAACTATCAATTTACATTATTGATATTTTATTCTGTGTTGTCTTTATTCGCATTAAAATGATGCATTGTTCAATTATTTTGTATGTGTATAAATGTTTTGTGTTTATTTATAACATTGTATGCAGTCAGCAACTGTCTCTTTCTCTCTTGGGTGCGGACCACTCTACCGGTGAGTTTCGGCTGTAAAATTTTGTTGCTTTTTGTTCATTACTATTCAATTACAACTTTAAATGATACGAGTAAGGTACAATATACCCTAACGTTCTTTATACCATAACTACTCACGTCGATTTGGGGACGTCTTTTAGTGTAACTTTTGAACGGGATAGTGTACTTTTTTAACCGACTTCAAAAAAAAGGTTCAGCGATATTTCCGTCAGTTGTGGACCAATTTTGATGATTCTTTTTGCATTGGGTTCAGTATAGCTCCAACGTAGTCCCATTTTAATTTCATTGGTATTGAACCTTGGGCTTTGAAGATACACCAGGGAACTCCTTAACGACAAACAATAGGAATGTGCAAATTGAGACAATATGGGTGTTACGTCAATCCTATAGGTACCCTACTATAGAAATTAAGCGGAATGTTAACTGACTTCAAAAAAGGAGGGGGTTCATAATTCGTCTGTGTTTTTTATAACTTATTTGCTTATAAACCGATTTGGATGATTCTTTTTTCGCTGGATTCAATATAGTTTCAAGGTGGTCCTATTTTAATTTCATCAGTATTGGACCTTGGACTTTGAAGATACACCAGGGAACTCCTTAACGACAAACAATACGAATGCTTGGGTTGAGATGTTATGGGTATTACGTCAATCCTATAGGTACCCTACTATAGAACTAAGCAGAATATTAACCGACTTTAAAAAAGGAGGAGGTTCATAATTCGTCTGTTTTTTTTTTGTAATTTCTTTGCTTATGGACTGATTTTGATGATTCTTTTTGCATTAGGTTCAGTATAGCTCCGTGATGGTCGAATTTAAATTTTATTGGTATTGGACACTGGGCTTTGAAGATACACCAGGGGTTTCCTATACGGCAAACAGCATGAATGTGAAAATTAAGTTATTATGAGTTTTATATCAATCTTGTAGGTACCTCGCTGTATAAATAAGTAGGATAATATAAAGGAGGTATATAAATTCACTTGTCACTAAAAATTGTAAAATAAAAAAACTTTTTAAAAAAAGGGAAACCGACTTCAAAAAGCAAAAATTAGTTATTTGTTGTCGGTGCCAAGTAACCGAAAGCACCAACCAGCACCGACTTCAAATATTTAATTTTTGCTTTTTGAAGTCGGTTTCCCTTTTTTTAAAGTTTTTTATATTATATATCGATGAATAAAATCGATAGTTTTTTTTAATTATGTGTAAAAAAGTACTTACGAAGAATACCTAGTTTAGAAAGGAGAAAGGATGGATTCTTTTGAATGTGGTCTTTTAAATCTTTGTGTGACCTGCAAATTTTCGTTTCGGTCTAGGTAAGTGTATATAAATTTAATGTTTTGAAAGCACCCCCAAATAAAAAAATGTTTGTGTTGTAGGGCTATATATTATTTTCACAAAAAAAGCAGCATTCGAGGTTTTCTTCGAAATTATTTTTGACATAAAATATTTATTTCTGTATAATAAAGAGCCGACCTTTAAAAAGAGAAGAGGTATATTATACTTGTCAGTACCTTCCAGCCTATTTTTTATAGATAAGTCATACTTATACCAAGAGATTCAATATTATAATACCCAGTTAAGCCGCTGGCAATTTAGTTCGGCCAAAATATAACCATGTTACAGAGTAGGTAGGTTCTTTTATAATTTAATTCCTTTTGATGTTACAGCCAAAAAGACTCAGTAATTAATTCTTAAACAATTTGATTTTTAAATAAAATAACAAGAGATCAAAGTAACGTTGAATTGGTAAAGCACTTCTACTCTTTGAAGTGTGTTCGTTTTATGGACTAAAATGTTAGATATATAATTAGCATGCGTTGGTGGTGTCTTGTAGGTACCGCAAGGTAGGTTTTGCTGCTAATCTGGAGGTCCTGGGTTCGAATAAAAAGTCGGATAGTGTTTGAATTGTGCAGGATATCATGGCAATAAGCCGCTTGTCATAAGATTAAGACCCAACACCGTCGGTGGTATATGGGTGTACATAGTACAGCTTTGTTCCTCCCGCATAAGGAATCTGGGATATATTTTTTGTTTTGGGACATTCTTTGTTTTTTTCCGTTTGGGAGCAGACTAAGATTATATTTTATCCACCCACAAACTCAACTAGCAGCGTGTATAAAGCAGTAATATGAATAACTTTTAAGTTATAAGAAAACAATAAACATGAGAAACTACAAAATGTGATAAAGAACAATATTTACGAAAAAGAAATCTTATTCCGTCATAATAAATTTATTTATTAAATCTATGATTAATTGTGTAATAATACAGATAAATCATAACGTAAACCAATAAGAACTATTTTTCTTTGAAGTTCTTAAACATTAAAAATCTTTTCATGTAATATACAAAAAAACCTCAGCGATAAAGACAGTACTGTCATTACGAATAGTTTTTGTGGCGTCCGTAGCGTAATCATCGTGAAACAAACGCGCCTGAGGCACACAGATTATAAATGAAACGAGAAAAAGGCGGGAAACGGTCATGTTTTATTTTCGCAGACAAGGGAGGTTTTATTTAAACTAATTGTTAACAAAAACTTAGACTTCTGTCTTTAAAGAAATAATAAAAATGCCTTATGAATTTGTCCTATTAATCGATCTAGCGACTAGTGATCACAACGTCTTGGGTTCTAATCCTAGATCGGTAAGTGTTGTTGGGATTTTTCTATTGAGAAAAATCAGCAACAATTCGGAGTCTCTCCGGCAATTATGTTGGAACCTAACAAGGCGTGACGTTTAATTATTTATTAGGCTAGCTATTAGGCCAATATTTATAGCTTAATATTTATTACCGTTTGATGTGGTAGTCAATAAACCAAGTTGAAAGGCGGCACAGACGGCTTGATAAGTTCCACCAGCAGGTGGACCTACAAACCCGCCTCCATCAATCCGCACTGTGTCCGCGTGATGGTGTATGCCATGCCTACACAGTGACACAGTATAGGCTAATATTATGCAAGTATACATAAAATTACAATTTTAATATTACCTTTTATATAAACATCACGGGATTTTCAGTCAAAAACCCCAAGAAACAAAGTGCCATTTTAATCCTTTTCCCAAAAGTACTTAAACCTTTACGGAACGAATTATGACTGAACACTTTTTTAATTCAATTCAGGCCTGCAAAATTACAAGTGCTGATTATTTTACTTCACGTTTCGTTTTTCGTGTCGCTGAAACATTTTCGCTTTCGGCAATTAATTGGTTGGAATTTTCACTTTGGGTACTTTTTTGTTGGGGTAGTGATGTGACGCTGTCGATATTTCGACACGGATGTGGAATTTTGGCTATATAATATTTTTTTTAAAAGTCAATTTGTTATTTTTTTGACAATTTGGTGGAATCGTATTTAACGTACTTGTAGAATATTCAATCTGAATAATGAATGAATCAATGAAAATCATCTATTTTAAGGTATCATATAAAATGTGAGTAATTTACTACTGACGAGCTTGGGGTATTGCTGCTATGTAGACACAATCTGGCTACCTGAGGACTGGTTCATCTGGAATCCTTGAGACACTTAAGCAGTTGAGAGGCCACGTTTCGATCCAGTGGTAGATTAGTAAATAAAATAGATTTAAAAAAATTTAAATTGACTATCTGTAAGCGCCCCCGCAGGGCTTATACAAAATAAATTATTTGTGTTTGAGTCTAGAACTACTACAACCACTTAAAATAAGGAACATGAAAACTTATACAGAGGTACTTTGTAAGTGTTAAGTATAAAGAAATATTTTTGGTAGTATTTTAGTAATACCCACATACATTTTTGCTCCAAGTTTACAGAAAAAAATACGTGAATACTTCATTCATAATAAAAGCCAAATACAAATGTAAAGCAACGTGGAGTGTAATAAAAGACAAAGAAAATAGTGTTAAAATACAAGAGCACATAACGTGTATAAATTCAGTCTATATAATCTATCACCAACCCTGCCCAAATTGCATCCACTTTTAACGAACATTTTATTGCCATCTCAAATGTAGAAAAAACAATAAATACTAACTATACGTCCGTAAAACCAATTAATTCATCTATTTTCTTAACTCCCACTTATGAGAGTGAGATAATTAAAACAATAAACACATTAAACAATACAAATGCTGTAGGATACGATAGTGATGAACAGGGTACATTTCCTGAAAAACTTAAACTTTCTATAGTAAAGCCCTTCTACAAAAAAGGTTGTAAACATGATATCAATAACTATAGGCCAATTACCCTAATCCCTATTTTTACAAAAATTTTCGAGAGGCTTACCCTGATCACAAATTTTTTAGACAAAAATAGAGTTATAGCGAATGAGCAAAACGGATTTCAAAAAAACAAATCAACTACCTTAGCAGCATACTCATTAGTACAAACTATTACTAAAAATATTGACATACGAAATAAAGTAACAGCAATTTTCTTCGACATGACTCGAGCCTTTGATCTTGTAAAACATGAAGTACTAATTACTTAATCTAACCGGTATAGAATAAGAAGCCAAGCTCTAGACTGGATACAAAGCTACATCACCAATCGCAAACAATGTGTTGAAATCACGCAAATAGATGATGATTTTGAATCCAAGGTACATAGATCTACTTACTTATTAAATAATTATGGTGTGCCACAAGGGAGCATATTAGGCCCATTGTTATTCCTATTATATATCAACGATATCCCTAATGTACTTACCCATAAATGCACTCTTTTTGCGGACGATATAACAATAATTATAGCTGATTAAATAACAAGTGATAAACACATAGATGTCATAAATACAACCATAGAAATCGTGATAAATTGGCTAGAAAAAAATAATCTCACAGTAAACCTTACCAAAACCAAACTGATTCAATTTTATAACTATAACAATACTCGTGAAAAAATAACAATTAACAGTCGAGGAACCATACTTGAAGAAGTATCAGACACAAAATTTCTAGGTATAAATCTTGACAAACATTGTAACTGGAAAACTCATATAGATTATGTTTGTTCTCGCTTAAACAAGTTTATATATGCATTAAAGAAATTAAAAAATCATGCAGGAGAACAGGCCGCTCTTATTGCATATCATGGCTATGTCTCCTCAGTACTTAGATATGGTCTGCTTCTTTAGGGGAACTCCACTTATATTAATAAAGCTTTTGTTGTTCAAAAAAAATGCACCAGGGAAATCGCAGGAGCAGGTCCCCTTGACACATGCAGGGTTTTATTTAAAAAACTAAATCTGTTAACATTATCATCCCTATACATATTAGAAATAGCTATGTTCGTAAAGAAATATCCTTTAATGTTTGAAAAAGCTTGCGTAAATTAAAAAATATTTGTCCAGAGATCCAACGAAATTAGCCACCCAAAGATCGTTTACTGCTTTGCAACAAAAGAACAGCCACATGATGATTATCAAAATTTATAATAATATACGGAAAACGCTACGTGAACTGACAGGTGAAATGTTAAAAAAAAAACTGGTTGCATGGCTCGTAGACAAGTGTTATTATAATATTAGAGAATTTATAACATAATAATGTGTTATTTATAGTTTAGTTAATGTAATTTTTGTTAATTTTAATTAATTTTTAGTTTAATTTAAATCAATAGTTAATTTAATATTGTAAATATAACCTACAGCTAATATTTGCATGCTGCCGAACCAGCGAAACATGCAGAACCATTATATATTTTTGTAAAAATAACATCTTGTATCCATGTTTCTAGCAAATAAATAATTTTGATTTTGATTTTTTTTTTTTTTTATAACGTAGCCCCACACTAGGATTTATTCCTGTGTCGTGGGTGCGTTTACAAACATGAAAATTCACAAACAAATACCCAGACCGGAACAAATAATTGTGGATCACACAAAGATTTGTCCCGTGCGGGAATCGAACCCGCGACTATTCGACACAGTGGGCGGAGCAGCTCAAGCTCTTAACCACTGCGCTAAATCGTCCGTCATTTTGAACAACACCTCTTACTACAACCCTATTGTACGTATGTGTCGGTCTTACAATGAAGTCACCGCCAAACGCAAAATCGATCTTAACACCTTTGGATCAACTTACATTAGATTCATGCGTAGCGTTAAATCTCAAATTAAATCAAGCACAATTAATTGAAACTCAGGATGAGTCTTGGTTTTCATGTTTATATTTATATTTTTACTTTTAGGTGTTTAGTTGAATTAAGGTTTCTTTCTAAAAAATATGTTATCTTATATCAATTATATTGTATAAAGTTAAAAATTTTCTCTTTGTAATATTAGTCTAGATTACTCTAAGTTAATGATGGCATGTTTTTCTTTTTGTGTACATTATTTAGGGTTACCTCTCAGAACTAAATTAAGATACTTATGTTTTATTTATTATAATTGGTTGTAATCTGTTTATATATAGGTACCTATTTAATAAAATAAAAAAATAAGTAGTTTAAAAAAGCAGACTGTTTTTTTTTCGAATTATTGAACATAAAGATATTATAGTATAGTCTCACATTGATTTTTATTATGTAAAAATACAAACTAGAGCTACATAAATTACTTAAGGTGGTAACTTTATCCATAAATCACTGTATCTTTAAAATTCTGCACAAGATTTTCAAACAAAATTAATTAAGAGATAAATTTAAAATAAAGTTAATTTAAGACAACGTGTAACATGAATAATGTTATACCTCAGACACCGCAATTAGAATATTGCTTTACAAATTCAATACGAAAATCTTGTTTATAATTTTAAAGAGTTAATTACCATTTTCTAAAAGCTTTGATATCTAAATTAAGTACGAAATCTGTATAATACTTGTGCCTATTTAGGAATATCTCTTTTACTGTTTACTAAAAAAACGGGTACGTGGATGTTTTTAACAGATATGAAAATCATATATAAAAATACTCAGACCGATTCAAATCGAGTACACGATCCAGGAGAAGGCTTAAGCTTTTAACCACAAAACTAAACTGTCGTCATGTTGAAACACCATATAGTCATAAGCTTTCATGGAAGTACTTGTGCGTTACAAAATAAACTTTATTATTATTATTATATTAAACAATGTCGTTAATAACCTGCTTCGTTGGTGTAGTAATGTACGATGCAATTGTCGATTTTTGAATCCTAGCTTGGCCAAAAAAATTATTTCTCGATAGAAAATTTTCGAGTGTCAATCCATAGTCTGGAATTGTGCCCTGTGTAATGACAATTGGCTTACCCCCTATTACATAGGTCCTAACATTGTTGGTGAAAAGCGGATGGCCACAGTACTTCAATGCCTCTCTCGCTGGGAATTTATGATTCAAACTCAAATCATTTATTTTGTGTAAACCTTGCGGGGGTACTTTTAAATGGAGATATATTTACATATTTTTTTAACTTACTAATCTACCACCGGATCAGAACACGGCATCCACTGAAAATATCCAGCGAAAAACACGGCGAGCTAGGGTTTTTTGTCTTATTCTCTTTGAATTTTATATAATACAAAATTAAGCATGCTATCCAACTCCAGTGTGATGTTTTACGACTGAGATATAAAAGTAATGATAATATTTTTAAAGAATAATAAGCTTAAAGAATCTGGGTTGACCAGTCTCCACAAGCATCACCCGTTCACGAGTTTGACGACTTGAGCAGCTATCACCTCCCTCGACCATATTAGTGGGGCAAAAGTGACCCCCCCCCCCAAATAACCACTGCAAACATAAACTTTTTAGTGAGTTTGACCAATCCCACATCCCAGACATTAGTCAGAAAAAGTCTACTAAAGGAGCAATATTTCGATGAAATCGAAAGAATGAATAAATGAAGTATTTATTTGTAAAAACATAGGTAAGACAGATGGTAAGTACATTATTTGACAAGTGTAACTATGTTTAACCACAATGGTATAAACATTTTATTAAATAAGTCAGTAAATTGATATAATAAAATTAATAATTCAACATATACAAGCTGTATCGGAAATAACGCAAGACCTTAGACACCCTGATTAGATAATTGTCTCAAAAATTCAAAACGAAAAACAAATTTCGAAATTTAAATTTTACTCCTTTATTAAGCACTTTTACACTCCAATTAACAATGAAACTACTTATTGAGAAATGCATTTAAAATCTCTGTATTGCTTTGAATCAAGAATATATTTAGTTTATTAACGCTTAATGCGATTAAGGAGTAACGGATGTATTTTTTTAAATTAAAAAAAAGATACATAAAAAATTGCTAGATTCAGTTATCGATTTAGAACAAATTACTTTCAGGTCTTACGCTTATTATGTTACATCTTGTATACAGGTGTGGCGGTGTTCTTTTTATAAATATCGATATTTTTATACCACGTCACTAAATTATTATCGGATTATTGTAGTTAAGCAACGCATTAAGGACGTTTTATTTTTCTGTCTCAATTGTGCCTATTTTACGGTTTTTGTTATGTTTTTTAACTTTCTGAATATTCCGCCATGTTTCAACACACCAAAAATAATGTTGGTTTGTTTCATTATGGCGCTTTTTGGTTTTAATGTTGTACTACGAAAAATATCTTAGAAATTATGGTCAGAGACGTTCTTTTAATATTTGGAACGGCCATATTTTTCTAAAATAGTTTTAACTATAGCCGTGAAAAAATAAAAACGAAATAAAATAAACGGCGTCACGCCTATATTCTTCAAGTGGGGTAGCAGAGGTGTATTGTATGCACCCAATTTTCGCCTACAACATTAGGTTTCAGTCTAAAATGGTGCAAATCTTTGCCATTACACCGGGCATAATTCCAGCATACAGTGTGCGTTTTTACCAAATATTCTCAATGGCAGGCCCCATTAAGAATATTTGGTAAAAACGCACACTTAACGAACGTAACGAACCCAAGGCCTCGCAATAGATCAACGAGGCAGTCATTATAAATTAAGCCTCATTATCCTACCAATTATTCAGTAACTAGACGGATCAGAAAGACTACACTGGGTGTTATTTACTATAATCACTGGTGCCGCGCGCGCACTAACCTGCTGCAGGGGCGCCGCTCGCGCGGGCGCTCAATACGTTTGCGGAGTAATTGATTTGTTTTCATGATCGTTCAGCGATTTCACTAAAAGCCTCATATTTTGTGTTGTGGTAAAATTGTATTACGCTGTACATAGACAATTGTAATAATATTTTGTGACTATATATGGCCTGTTCAGAAACTGTCCCACCGTTGGGCACGGTCCTCCTCTCAAACTGAGAGGGTTTAGGCCATAGTCTACCACGCTGGCCCAGTGCGGGTTGGCGAACTTCACACACCTTCGAGAAACCCTTCGAGAGGCTTCCTCACGATGTTTTCCTTCGCCGTTAAAGCAAGTGATAGGTAATTTTTGGGTTTCAACCCAATACCTTTGACTGTGCAGTCCAAAAAAAAAAAAAATGATCTAACTCAGACTATCACTACTTTACCAGTAAGAATAGTGTATTGTAGAAAATAAATAAATACACCCATAACGCAGCCCGTTACAATATCTTCGTAACAAATAAAAAGTTAATCTAGTAGCATATAGAATACAATTACACAATCATTTCACGTAGTTATCTTAACGCGCCGCGTTTAGTCATATAAATTGAGGCCTCTTCTTCTTCTTTAGCCAAAAGACGTCCACTGCAGGACAAAGGCCTCCCCTAAAGACCGCCACGACGACCGGCTTTGTGCTGTACGCATCCAACTTCTACCCGCGACCTTCACCAAATGAGGCCTCAGTATATTTTAATTTAATTTTACACGAAAACACAGTTAATATAAAACAGTTTACAAAATTAGGTTAAAAAGATTCCACCCTTTACGGTTTCGCTCACAAAAGAAACTTAAAACACTTTGAATTACTTTAATAATGTTAAATAAATACACTGCGGGCCATTATGTTTGGGATACACTCATTTTAGGTTGTAGAGGATTCTGTTTTGATAATAAAATAAATAATGTAGTGTAGTTTTAGGTTTTATTCTCAGTTTACACCTTTGTATATTTTAAAGCCTAAAACTAATCAAAACTCATAATTAATATTTTCCTACATATTTAAGTAAGAGCAGTGATAGCCTAGTGGTTAGACCGTTGTACTGCGAATTTAGAGGTCTCGGGTTCAAATGCAGGCACGCACCTCTTTTTTTTCGAAAGTATGTGCGTTTTAAAAATTAACTATCACTTGCTTTAACGGTGAAGGAAAACATCGTGAGGAAGCCTGCATCCCCAAGAGTTTTTCGAAGGTGTCTGAAGTTCACCACCCCGCACTGGGCCAGCGTGGTGAACTATGGCCTAAACCCGCTTAGTTTGGGAGAAGGCCCGTGCCCAGCGGTGGGAAAGTTTCTTAACAGGGCTAATATTATTATTTTATTATTAACCAAAAAGTGCTTATAGACAAAATAGTTAATAAAGAAAAAGCTAGCGATTACTTAAGACTACCACCAGTCCGGAATGACATTCCTGTTAAGAAAAAGGGCAAGAAACTTCACGGTTACTCTTTTAAAATTGATAGTTCTACAATTCTTTTTGTATACCTTACATTCATGAGGTATGGGAAAATAATGCAGAACGAGTTAGATAGATAGGCTTAAGTGCCGATTTATGTAGGTAAATTGTAAATACACTAATATATTATGGTAGAAATGTGAGGAGCTGTGGGTCATGGGAGTCGTTAGAAAAAATGTACACACAAAATAGTGTTTTTTTCTGCTTTATTGTAAAAACTTATTCTGAAATATATTTTTAAATTATCAGTCGTTGTCCAAATCCTATCTCTTTGGCATCTGGCTCTTACTACACTTCTGTCAATCTTATATAATTTAAACACAATTTAACATTTAAGTTTCTGTTCTCAATCGTTCAAAAAGTCATATATATTTTAAAGGTAGGTACGTCATATTGTCCGCCACTGTATCAGAATGAACACGTAGAATTAAAACGATTAATTATGTACAACGCAGATGGCGCCACTGCGCCGTTTAGATTAACTACGAAATGGAGATGAACTTTAAAATGATCACCCTGTACGTGCTTAAACTATGTTGTTTTATCCAAAGTGCTGATGTCGGCCACCCTGGGGTTTTTAGTCGGTAAGATTCCGACACGCCCCGCGAGTTTCCCCCGAGGCTCGCGGAAGTCCTATGCAGGATTTTCCCCAGGTAAAAAAAAAAAAAAAAAAAAAAGTGGTGTATAGTGCGACTAGCGATCACGAGGTCTTAGGTTAGAAAGCCCTCCTATAGAATTAAGTGGACGTCGCCCTTCTTCTCAAGAGAAGACAAAAGAACAGAGAATAAGAAAACACCGTCACGTCTATATTCCCCAGAGAGGGTGGCAGAGGTGTACTGAGTACACCCACGTTTCGCCGACGATGTTAGGTCCCATGTAATAGGGGGCGAGCCTATTGCCATATACCGGGCACAATTCCAGACTCCGGACTCATACTGGAAAGTATTTTCGTCGCAAAAACTTCATTTGTCCGACCTAGGATTTGAACCCAGGACTTCGTGATCACCAAGCGATGCGCTTTGCCACTAGACCAACGAGGCAGTCAAACAAACAAACTCAAACCGTTTATATTGCATAAATCCTGCGGGGGTGTTTAAAAATTGACATATTTGCTTTTTTTTAACTTACTAATACGAGTATACCACCGGATCAGATCGCGGCCTTCACTGAGAAGATCCGGCGTGAAACTCAGCGGGCTTGTCTTTTTTGTCAACTTCTCCATTAATTTTTTTCATAATTTTCTGTATAGATACATACGTTTTTATATTATACAAAATCATTTATGCGGTCCAGCTTCAGTGTGATGCCTTACGATTGAGATATAAGACAAATAATAATATTTTTAAATTAATATAGTGATAGCCTAGTGGTTAGACCGTTAGACTGCAAAGTCAGAGGTCTCAGGTTCAAACCCAGGCACTCACCTCTGTCTTTTCGAAAGCATGTGCGTATTGAAAATTAATTATCCCTTGCTTTAACGGTGAAGGCAAACATCGTGAGGAAACCTGAATGCCTAAGAGTTTCTGGAAGGTGTGTGAAGTTCGCCATCCCGCACTGGGCCAGCGTGGTGGACTATGGCCTAAACCCTCTCAGTATGAGAGGAGGCCCGTGCCCAACGGTGGGACAGTTTCTTAACAGAGCTAATATTATTATATATGCTATAATGAAAACCTGGAGGATTCTGGGTGGACCAGTCTCCAAAAGCAGCACCTGATCTAGAATTCGAATCCATCACCTCGTGATCGCTCAGCGCATTATTCGTCACTAGACCAACGAGATATTTACATACAAAATAAATTATTTGAGTTTGTAACAATATAATTACTGAGAGGCAATTATTTAGATCTAGAAAAATAATGGATTCCATTGCAGTCAAAAGTGCGCAAGCGAATTAAAAAAATACAGCTGCCATTTTAAACCGGTGTATTATATGGGGTGATATAAAAGCGAAATTTAATAAAATTCGCCCTGGACCCGTACAATACGCGTATAAAGACCGGGGCATCAATCCTGGGGCGTGCGTCGCGGCATCTCTAATTAAAACATCCCCACCCTCGTGGGAAAATTGAATTTTGCAAGAATAAGGCCTACATTGATATAGGCGTTACTAGATGTGTTAGCCTGTCATGCTGATTAACACGATACGATAAAAAAATACTAAGACAAAAAGGGTAACACCTCTCTGCTCTAGAAAAGAGAAAAAGAATTATATAAAGAAATTAGCCTATACCGAATCGCTCGCCGGATCTTAACAGTAGAGGCCGCGTTCGTTCGTCGTTACAAATTACATTTGTTCAATAACAGTATAAATAACAGTCGACAGGTTGATGAGACCTGTGATGTGTAGATTCGGAAAATTTGTTAATAACGTGCTTGGAAAAGCGCTTTATTAATCAATACCTGCAAATATTTTGTCATTCTTTGGCAAAGATTACTGGCAGTATCTCATATCATATCAGTAATTAAGTAAGGCCCAAGAACTCCCTAGCTCAAAAATTTTATTTTTACGTTAAACCAAATGTGATTAGTAATCAACATATATTTTATAGAACTTCCGGTATTTCCGGTACGCTCAAACCGCATCAAGCGACCTCACATCTTTGTTAGACTAATGGTGGAGGGAATTAGGTTGCTCGTGCAATTTTTCATTCTGTCACCGTGGGAGCTCTTTCGCACTAGCAGGAGATATTCGAACCAAATTACCGACGCTTAATATACTGCTGACGCAAATTGCGATAGTTTTGCTGTGGTTTATGTAGGCAGGGAGGGAACACAGAGTTCCAACAGGTTCTTTCCTTATAGACCTCTGACTTCTTCCACTGAACTATGAAGTTCTATCTATCTATCTATCTTTATCATCACGCCAGCTCCCTCGCGGGGTAGGCAGAGAGTACAGAGTTCCAACAGGTTCTTTCCTTACATACCTCTCTGGCTTCCTCCACTCTCTTAGTTCGTCTCATACACACTCGCCGGCTACGGAGACTCTTGACTTGTCCTTCAGATAAGACACGGTCTATTTGGTCATGGTAAGATAGTCTAGGGCTTCCCCGGTACCTACATCCTTCCACTTTCGCATTGTATAACTATGAAGTTCATCTCATATTTAAGTGTGAATTTAAAATAAAATAGTCACAGTCTGGAATTGTGCGCGGTATAATGACAATAGGTTGGCTCCCTATTACATCGGGACCTATCGTCGGCGATATGTTAGTGTTCATAGTACACCCCATTGAAAACTTTTTTTTTTTGATGTAGCCCCTAACTAGGATTTATTCCTGTGTCGTGGGTGCGTTTACAAACATGAAAATTCACAAACACAAATACCCAGAGGGGAACAAATAATTGTGGATCACACAAAGATTTGTCCCGTGCGGGAATCGAACCCGCGACTATTAGACACAGTGGGCGGAGCAGCTCAAGCTCTTAACCACTGCGCTAAATCGTCCGTCCGCTAAACTAATCTTCATTTAGCATATCATGGTGATTCGTAAACGAAAATTAGACCGGTAATCGAATTCACCTCATCCGCTATGCCGGGGTAAGCGCTTTTAGCACCAAACTACTGAAGCAGTAATTAGTTTATTTTATTTTACACGTGTCTGGTTCCTGACAATGTGAAACATTAGATAATCTTACTAATATTATAAATTTGAAAGTTTGTATGTTTGTTACTCAATAACGCATAAACAGCTGAACGGATTTGGATGAAATTTAGCACACACACACCGTCACGCCTATATTCCCCAAGCAGGTTGAAAGAGACGTACTGAGTACACCCACGTTTGGCCGACGATGTTAGGTGATATACCGGGCACAATTCTAGACTACGGACTCATACAGAAGTTTTCTTAAGAAAAACTACATTTGTCCGACCTAGGATTTGAACCCAGGACAGTGATCACAAAGCGATGCGCTTTGCCACTAGAAAAGGAGGCAGGTCGCTATATTACAATAAAAAAAAATATATATTTATTTCAACTGTATACAGTAGGTACATTTGAAAACAAAGGTTGGAGCCTCCTTTTAAGAATTACAAATACTAGTGCCAGGGGACTCCGCTCTTCCATAGCCATTATTTTTCAGTGTAACACTGCTGAAATAAATTATGGAATAGAAAATACATTCAAAAACAGGTTGTAAAATAAATCAAAAGGTGCGTGTGTGTGTGTGTGTGTGTGCATGTGTGTGTGCGTGTGTGTGTGTGTGTGTGTGTGTGTGTGTGTGTGTGTGTGTGCGTGCGTGCGTGCGTGCGTGCGTGCGAGCGTGCGTGCGTGCGTGTGACAGTGTGTATGTTGTGTGTGAATGCTGCGTGTGTGGTGTGTATGCAACCAAGTTAGTAGTAGTTAACTAAATATGCTTTGTTATATGTGTATGTGCTCATAAATTAAGTAACTTATAGTAATAATGCCTCCACTGCATCATAATCAAGGGACTTAAGCCACACTGTCATGGCGTTCTTACAATCATGTAGCCTCATGGGGTATATATTTAATATCTTATTTATTTTATTATACACAGAGCTGGATTGCTTTGTATATTGGCGATTAGCAAATGTTGTCTTAGCAGAGAAAGTATAAACCACTTCAATTCTTCTTCTTGTAAGTCTACTAGCGTCGTAAGGTAAAATCTTATGCATTTTTAAAACCACGCTCAGTATGTATAGTTTCCTAACAGTAAGTACCCCACTAGTACTATACAGCAGATTCGTTGGAAAGCGGTAAGGTTTGAAGTACATGACTTTTAGTAAGTGGCGTTGGGCCCTTTCTACTTCGAGAAATCTAGTTTTAGCAGCCCCTCCCCAGATAGATAAGCAGTAACTAAAGATTGAACTAATGCTATGTATATTCATAACCGACTTCTAAAAAGGAGGAGGTTCTCAATTCATCTGTATGTTGTTTTTTTTTGTATGTATGTTACACGATCATTCCGCCAATTATGAATCGATTTTGAAAATTCTTTTTGCATTTGGTTCAGTATAGAAGATACTCCATTTGGAAGATACTCCAGGGAACTCCTTAACGACAAACAATACGAATGCGTAGATTGAGATTTTATGGGTATTACGTCAATCCCATAGGTACCCCGCCATAAAACTAATCAGAATATTAACCGACTTCAAAAACGGAGGAGGTCCACAATTCATCTGTGTTTTTTTTTATAACGTCTTTATTTATGAACTGATTTTGATGATTCTTTTTGCGTTGGGTTAAGTATAGTTGGACGGACAATTTAGCGCAGTGGTAAAGAGCTTAAGCCGCTCCGCCCACTGTGTCTAATAGTCGCGGGTTCGATTCCCGCACGGGACAAATCTTTGTGTGATCCACAATTATTTGTTCCGGTCTAGGTATTTGTGTATGTGAATTTTCATGTTTGTAAACGCACCCACGACACAGGTATAAATCCTAGTGTGGGGCTACGTTTTTAAAAAAAGAAAGAAAAGAAAAGAAGAAAGTTTCGAGGTGGTCCCATTTTAATGAAACCGGTATTGAACTTTGGACTTTGAAGATACACCAGGGGACTCCTTAATGGCGAACGGCATGAATGTATAGATTCCGTTATTATGGTTATTATATCAATCCTGTAGGTACCTTGCAGTACAACTCAACAAAATAATATAATATAGGTATATAAATATTAGTAAATAATTTACTTGTTGTCACTGAAAACTGTAAATATCTGATTGCGCTACATTGCACATATAAAAAACACCTTCTTCAAATAACCATCGTGACCATCGGCATAGTTTGTAACAACCATTTTTTTTCTCTGCCTATCTTTCTATAGTCAATTCCGTGAGTATACGTTCATTGTACCGCCTTTAAGTAAAAGGTTATTCCCAAGAAAATATTTCCAATGTTTTTGTAAGTCGTTCGAGCGGAAAACACTTTTTCCATAATTTCTTCAGCGTGGGAAGATGAAGTTGTGATAACATTGTGGTAATTTTATATTAGGTAAAATAGGTACATAGTAGGTAATAATAGTTTATTTGTTAGAAACTCGCCTTTCAACCACAAGATCTAGAATATTTATCAAATTCTAAAGGACGACAAAATGTGGGCGTTATATCTACACCTTTTCCAACTCTTTCAGGAAAGATAAGCGTAAGATGTGTTTCAAAAATATAGATTTTTTACAAATTTTTATTTAAATTGCATTCGTAATATTTGTCTTTAAATTGACGGACGATTTAGCGCAGTGGTTAAGAGCTTAAACCGCTCCGCCCACTGTGTCTAATAGTCGCGGGTTCAAGTCCCACACGGGAATTTTTTTTGTGTGATTCACAATTATTTGTTCCGGTCTGGGTATTTGTGTATATGAATTTTTATGATTGTAAACAGTAAAAAAAAAAAAAGCACTCTATTTAAAGCACTTTCCGGTATCCGATTGAAGTTTAACATATGTATGTATACGGTATCAATGTATCAATATGGTACCATGGAGCTGGTCTGATGAAGTCGCAAGATGGCCATGGGAATATGTCAACTACACAACATAAATCTCTCGAGTTTGAGCTCGTTGGATTTGTCTTTTATCAATCAGTATTATCAGGCCAGTTCCCTTGCAGAGTAAGCAGAGAGTAAAGAGTTCCAACAGGTTCTTTCCTAACATACCCCTCTGGCTTCCTCCACTCTCATAGTTCGTATCATACACGCTCGCCGGTAACTCCTGACTTGCACTTCAGATAAGACACGGTCTATTTGGTCATGGTAAAATAGTCTAGGTCTTCTCCGGTACCTACATCCTTCCACTCTCGCATTATCTATCTGTTGGATCTGTCTGATTTGTCTTCATAAGTGCTATAGAGGCAGATGGTATGGAGGATCTGATAATGGAGCCAATAGGTGGTCATAAAAACTCCCTAACTACCTAACATAAGCCGATCCTGTGTGGGTTTGCTAGATTTGTCTTGACAAGTATTAGAAAATAAAACCAGAGGAAAGAATGACAAAACAGATATACAATGTGAAAGTGGAAGGATGCAGGTACCGGGGAAGACCTAGACTATCTTACCACGACCAAATAAACCGAGTCTTATCTGATGGAAAAGTCAAGAGTCTCCGTAACCGGCGAGCGTGTATGAGACGAACTATGAGAGTCGAGGAAGCCAGAGAGGTATGTAAGGAAAGAACCTGTTGGAACTCTGTACTCTCTGCCTACCCCGCAAGGGATCTGGCGTGAGGTTATAGATAGATAGATAGATAGAAATCCAGATGGTATCCAAGGGCTGATTATGGAGCTGGAAGGTAGTCATAGGAATTTCTCAACTAGACATGAGAGCGCCATCGTGTCTTGAATATAAAAGCTTGTTTTGAAAAACGTTTTAATTTTTTACGTTTATTTAATTCCCGCAAGTAAAAAAATCGTTTAAAATACAAAGATGTCTTTCCATTCCAAAGATGTACATCCTAAGTCGAATTATACAAAACTTAAGAAAGGATAAGTTAAGGTCGAACGACTTGAAAAAACTTAAGTCAAATAGGCAATAGGGTGGGAAGGTCCACTTGTTCGCTTGATCGAATTAATAATAGTGTTGTGCCTACGAAATAACGATCTTGAAAAAAAAAACAAATTTAAATATCTGTATCCCTCGTTGGTCTAGTGACAGGATACGCGTAGCGATCACGAGGTTCTGGGGTTCGAATCGTAATTCGGGCAAAGTGTAGTTTCTCTATTGAAAAATTCCGAATATCAGTCCGAAGGCTGGAATTATGCACGGTATAATGGCAATATGCTCTTCCCCTATTTTTTACCTCTCATTTTACCTAACATGGTCGGCAAAAAGTGTATGAATAAATATGTACACCTCTGCCACCCCCATTTGGAGCATAAATGGCATGATGGTGTTTATTTTTAAGTTAACATATAGGGTTTTTTGATATACGCGAAAATTACACACGAAATAGAACTATTTTTTAGAGTTATCGTAGTCTATTTTTTTGTTTTAAAGTTCTCAATGTTTCGAGAGCTTCACAGCACCCACGAGTCGAAACGTCAGGATCTTAAAAACCATTATTTATAAAAAAATAATGTTTTTGTCTTTTGATATTAACTCGTTTGGTTTATACTCTCATGATTTAGTCCATTATTGAAACAGAAAATAGGTACGTTTTCTTATCAACTCAAATGGAAATCTTTAGGAGTTAATTACAAATTATTAGGTTTAATTATTAACTGCACACATAGATATGATTCCAAATAATATTTTCAAAGAAAAAATACAGTGGCGAGATTAACTTGAAATTTAGTTCTTTGACAGCAAACCTTTGATAATTAATCTATTTTCTTTCTTTTTTTAATCTTTTTACTATTTATTTTACCACCGAATTAGAACGCGGATGTCACTGTAAAGATCCGGAGAAATAATGAAAGGACTTTTTTAATTCTCTCCCTATATTTTCTCTCTCTACATTTTTTATTTTTATTAGCTTTTAAATATTTAATAGATTCGCTATCTTTAATATGAAATTCCGGTGTGTGTGTTCGTCATTCTTCTAGTCCTAAACGGCTTGACCGATTTAAAGACTTTATTTGTAGTTATGGAATCACATTAATGATTCTTAGCTATAGTTGGACCTGGTAGGTGGCGCTGTTGTCAGCCGGGTGCGGAGCTGCCGGATACTGCTAATAACTCCGCCACGCCTGTAATCCCCGAGCAGGGATAGCAGAGGTGTACTAAGTACACTCACTTTTCGCTGACGATGTTGGTCCCATGTAATAGGGCGCGAGTCTATTGGCATATACCGGGCACAATTCCAGACTCTGGACTGATACTGGGAGTTTTTAGATAGAGAAACTACATTTGTCCGACCTAGGATTTGAACCCAGGACCTCGTGATCGTAAAGCACATTATTCGTCACTAGACCAACGAGGTAGTCAATCGTTGAAACTGCTAATCATTATGTTATAATAGAGTGAGAATTAATTAAAGTAAATAGTCATTCGCAATCGGTGAAGGGTAACATTGTATGAAAATCTCATATACGAGAAAACTTATCTATGCTTCGTATTTATTTTTGTCTGAGCAAACATTCCAGGTTTATTATTTTATACCCATAATAAAATAGACGACACAATATCTCTTGTACCTATCAAAATATTATTGACTAGAAACGAATTATGACGGAAAAACAATAATGGTCTTTATTGACCTATTCCATTTCTAGCAAAATTAATAACGTGAAAATACAATATGAGCCAATCAGACCATGCTATATCTAAAGGGCGAGTCAAGAGACAGACTCTTGACTTGAACCGGTGAGCGTGTGTGTGTGAACTATGAGAGTGGAGAAAGCCAGAGAAGTCTGTAAGGAAAGAACCCGTAATAACTATGTATTCTTTGTTCACCCCGCTAGTGATCTAGCGTAACGATACAGATAAATAGAACAATATTAATGTGCCTTTGCCATTTTAGGAGAAAAAAGGCTAAATACGATAAACAGTAAATGGTTTGGTCATTAAGGTTGTTTTGAACTATCTGAAATATTTCATATTCATATGTATTTTTATTTTTTCTAACCTAGATAAGCCGCTTAGCATCACGCTTTTATCATTATAGACACTAGTGTCGACAATGATATGAGTCTACATTATGTGACTTATATGCGCAGTTTTTTTTTATTATGTGACCTGTATGTATCATTTACATATGTAACATATGATTGAAACGATAATCCAGAAAAGGTAGGTTAAAATATTTAAAGACTAGAATTTTCTGATCAGTGATATTTATAAAGCATAAACTTCTCAAGCAATTTATATTTATTCATTTACAAAAAAGGTTTCTTTTATAATATTACAAAAGACAACATCGAAAAGTTGACCTTATAAAAGTATAGACAAGTTAACCCTAAAATATCGACTTGTTGACCTTAAAATATCGATACTCTTCCACCCCTAGCGAAGAGATAACAGAACATAGTTTACAGGGTAAACTCGCGTGCAATTATTTTAATAGAGGACATCCCAGCGAGCTGGCGTATTTCAATTCTTTCGTTTACTTTTGCTTGTCTACTTAGAGAAGGGGCGTAAAGCATGAGATTACGGCGATTTTGGATTAATTTACTTGGTCGATATAATATACCGCATACCACGTTAAGGAACTTCGTTCCAATAATTAGTTTGTGGCAAGGGTGTGGGTAAGGACCATTTTTCATTTTATCTTATATCTATCTATATATATTATTACGCCATCCCTTGCCGGGTAGGCAGAGAGAACAGAGTTCCAACAGGTTCTTTCCTTACATACCTCTCTGGCTTTCTCCACTTTCATAGTTCGTCTCTCAACCACAACCTCTGGTGTCTGTAAATGTTTTGGCTAGTTTTTTTCCTGGTTTGTTATTTTTCTTTGTTATTATTTTTTAATTATTACCGTTATAAATTTTAGTATTTCAATTAATATGTGTGTGGTTAAATAAATGTCTTTTCTTTCTTCTTTCTTTCTTTCTTTCATACACGCTTGCTGGTTACGGAGACTTTTTACCCTTCAGATAAGACACGGTGTATTTTATCTCATAATTAATGAGAAATAGGTATGATATGATTTATTAAGGAATGGGTGTGTGTAATTGAGTGCTTCCTTGTCCGGTAAAGCTGTTAAGGCTCCGTAGCCAACAGCGTAGATCATTCACTCACACACGAATGAGTGCTTCGTGGTTTCCGATGGCACTCTGAGCCATTGGCTCCGGCTACCACTTAATAAACTTGTCAATAAGCCAAGTGGGAAGCTTTATCGACATAAAAATAAGTTCTAGGTAGCCACAGAACCGTCTCCACCAATCCGTGGTATGTCCGATCCTGGCTTATGACTATTCTCTCTCACCCAGATACTAGAGAGGTGGCCTTTGTCATACACTGGAACAACCCACTGAATATTTTCTGGGTTTCAAATTGTTTTATTTAACAAAGAAATAATAATATGTGTACCTAAAATGCGTTTTATTTGATTTAAGTAAATCCTTTAACTTGGACCAAACACTCAGCTTTTGTGTTAGGATCAGGAAAATCGTCGGCTCCGAGTTTTTTCGTCGGCAACATTAGAATGGCCGTAGTTTCATTGTGCGAGCTTTAAAAATTACTGTCGCGACGCAATTTATAGTGAACTCAAATATAGTCTTGTCTAGACAGGTTCTTGTCGATTTGTCTCCTATTCATTACTAGCAGTTTTTCGCGACTTCGTACCCGGTCGAAAACAGCGCCACCTACCGGGTCTATGTTATATAGCCTATGTTACTTCTGGATAAGGTAGCTTTCCAATGGTAAAAGAATCATTTAAATCGGATCAATAGTACCGGAGTTTAACCCGAACATCCAAACTCACACACTTTACCTCTTTATAATTTTATATTCATTATAACTACTATATGATATTACTAGTAACTTTGTTCACGTTATTTAGACGTGTATTTCACACCACTTACTTTTCCTTTGAGACAATAGAGTAGCCCATGTCCTTCCCTTGGATCAAATTTTGGATCATATTCCTTGCTCAATTTGATCAAAATTTGCTTAGCGGTTTGGGCATGAGAGCGTAGCAAAGAGTTTAATCCTTATGATCGGATGACATTTGCCACGCGGGCGGTGTCATATTTGGCTGATGTTTGAAAAAAAATGATAATTCAAAAAAAGTAACGTAATTTATATTTTTAATAATTTACATCTTTATTTAAAATTAAAAAGCAGTGAAAGCCCATTGGTTTGACCGTTGGACTGCAAACTTAGATGTCTCGGGTTAACACCCAGGCACGTACTTCTGTCTTTTCGAAAGCATGTGCGTATTAAAAATTAACTATCACTTGCTTTAACGGTGAAGGAAAAATCGCGAGGAAACCTGCATGCCTGAGTTTCTCGAAGGTCTGTGAAGTTCGCCAACTTGCACTGGGTCAAGTCTCAGATTAAGAGGATGCCCGTGCCCAACGATGGGACAGTTTCTTAACTGGGCTAATATTATTATATAATGTAAACGTATTTAAGTCACTTAAAAATAAGTTAATATTCATTTATGTATCAGCCTTAAATAAGCCATAAGTATTTATACTGGTGGTCTCTTTGACCTAAATTTGTGAGATTAGGTTTCCTAGCAATGACCTAGCATAAGATAATTTGTAAATAGATTTCTAAATATCCCTCACAATTCCTCCAAAGGTACTGTATCTAGTATCTAAGGTAAAAGGGAGGAAAACCACATAATATTCTTCTTCATGCCACAAAATTAGCCGACACATTCCCGGAGCTAGGATAACGGGCAAAAATCTATTAGGCAAGGTCCGCATTGATGTTTATTATGGTGCCTAATTCGTTTACCACGTCAGCTTCTTAACAGGGCTAATATTATATTTATATTATACATCTTTATTTAGGAATCATATTTATTTAAGAATGTGGTGATGTGGCATCTGTGACAGCACGTTTTTACAGGCGTCCCTAGAATCATCATCTCTCAGCCTATACTTGTCCACTGCTGAACATAGGCCTCCCCAATCGCTTTCCAGCGTAACCGGTCCGATGCCACCTGCATCCAACGACTTCCTGCCATTTTCACAAGATCGTCGGTCCATCTGGAAGGCGGTCGTCCCACGCTGCGCTTGCCAATACGTGGTCTCCACTCTAGAATCTTTCTGCCCCAACGCCCGTCCGATCTTCGCGCTATGTGGCCCGCCCATTGCCACTTCAGCTTGCTAATCTTAAGGGCTATGTCGGTGACCTTGGTTCTTCTACGAATCTCCTCATTCGTGATTCGATCACGTAGAGAAACGCCGAGCATAGCTCTCTCCATAGCTCGCTGAGCAACTCTGAGCTTTTTTATGAGACCTATAGTAAGAGACCACGTCTCTGATCCATATATCATCACTGGTAACACACATTGACTAAAAACTTTAGTCTTTAGGCACTGAGGTATTTTGGATGAGAAGATGTTGCGCAGTTTCCCGAACGCTGCCTAGCCGAGTTGGATTCGTCGATTGACCTCTCTCTCAAAGTTGGACCTACCTAACCGGACTACCTGTCCCAGGTAAATGTATTCGTCGACAACTTCAAGACTAGAGTTCCCAACGGTGAGTGCGGTGGGTACGACATGGACGTTAAACAATATTTTCGTTTTGTCCATGTTCATTTTAAGACCCACTTGTTGAGATACTCTGTTGAGGTCGCCGAGCATTCGTCCTAGATCTTCCAGCGACTCCGCCATGACCACAATGTCGTTGGCAAATCGAAGGTGAGTGATGTATTCGCCATTGATGTTAATGCCAAGTCCTCGCCATTCCAAGAGCTTGAAGGCGTCCTCTATGGTGGTCGTAAACAGTTTCGAAGAAATGACGTCTCCCTGTCTTACTCCTCTTTTTATGGAGATCGCCTTCGTGCACTGCCCTTGTACTCGGACTGACTCCTAGAATACCAGCGCTGAACTATAAGACTTCATGGTGCAGCAACATGCTGCACCATGAAGTCTTATACTATACTGGCAGCAGCCAGTTTAGCCCCACACAATCACCAATATACAGCTTCAGAGCTGTATTTTTTGTGATTTACATTTACACTAGTTTCTGTCCGCGACGTTGTCCGCGTTGACTTTAGACAGTAACCTTATATTCTTTTTAGATAAAAAGTATGTTATTTGTTAATTCGTGCCAAATTTGATCCTAATCTATACAGCTGTTTTTGCGTGATTCAGTAACAAACATCCTAACATCTAAAGATACAAACTTTCGCATTTATAATATTAGTGGGATTTTTTAGCCCCACGCTAAGAATTATTCCTGTGACGTGAGTGCGTGCACACATGAAATTTACATGCATAAACACTCAATACATATATTTTTCTTTTGTTCGTGCGTGTGTGGGCCGTAAAAAAAATCTTAATTTTTTGTTAAGCTATGGTTTTGTAAACATTTGATAAATGTAAAAATAATACCGTCACGCCTATATGCTCTAAGCGGGGGTGGGTGGCGGAGGTGTACACCTACTTTTCGTAGACAATGTTAGGTCCCATGTTATAGAGGGCGAGCCTATTGCTATATACCGGATACCCTTACAGACTACGGCATGATACTTGGAATTTTTCATTAGAAAAACTATATTTGCCCGACCCAGGATTTAAACCCAGGACCTTGTGATTGATAATAATTATAAATCAGTCTGTTCTATCCTACGACTGGGCAAAGTCCCCATGCAAGCCTTCCGAAGGTCCAGGTCAAACCCGTGCATCCCAACGAGATATATGTTACGGCTACAAGCTCACCCCCTATTATATGAGACCTGCCATCGGCATATGCCAAATTTTTGTTTAAAGAGACTAACCGTGGCGTTTTTTGTCCTCCTTCTTCACAGGAATTACATTCCGAAGTTTTTGTGACTGATTGATAAATACCTTAATGGTTTTCATGATTCTGATTCTACAGCTAAAAGTAGCGTGTCTTTGCCACCTTCAAATCACCTTCCCTTCACCTTCACCTTCGCTTAGGGAATATAGGCGTGATAGACGACGAGTGACGCACGATTTAGCGCAGTGGTTAAGAGCTTAAGCCGCTCTGCCCACTGCGTCAAATAGTCGCGGGTTCGAGCCCCGCACGGGACAAATCTTTGTGTGATCCACAATTATTTGTTCCGGTCTGGGTATTTGTGTATGTGAATTTTCATGTTTGTAAACGCACCCACCACACAGGAATAAATCCTAGTGTGGGGCTACGTTTTTTTTTAAATAAAATAAAATAAAAAATAATAATGTTTATATAATTAAGTGGTGTGTCTCTGCCTACCCCGCAAGGGATCTGGCATGATGATATAGAATAACTAAACAAAAAATCTAAAATAGATACCACCATTAGAACCAATCACCATTTTAAGCCTCCTTCCAATCACTCAACAAGCCGTCCCTAATTATTTTCTCCCACAAAAAATGTTCTTATAAAACAATCCATCCTGACCGCCCCAGTCCGCTCCGGATTGATGATAAAATAATTCTACGGCAGCGGGTGCCCGAGTAGCACTTTTTATGTTAAACCGTCGTGTGACAGTGAGAAATGATCGGATTAATTTCTTTTGTCCCCCTCTCACTTCGAGGTCTTTGGGAGGCAGGTGGAGGCACAGCTTAGATCAGATATTCTACTGCGTTTGGTCAAGGTAGAGAGGAATCGCATACGGTAAAGTAGATGAGGGTCAGAAGCGCTTCGTTTAGCCCAAATTGAGGTACGGTATGTTTTGCGGCGTGAATCAATATAAGATCCACCAAAGGAGCATCAAATCAAGTCGATGTTGTCATTCGAGAAATAATGTAATTTATTCCGCTAAATGAATAGTAAACTTGATAGTGTGACACGACGCTGTAAAATTATCAACTAATTTGAAAACAAAGAAAAATAAGAATAAACGCCACGCCTTTATTCTGATTGCCATCATGTTATCATGCCATGTGCCAATTCAAGTATCTCGGCATTTACTGATATTTTTGCAATAGATAAAAAACGCCCAACAACAGCTTCGATACCTTAAAATTCTAACTCAAAACCTCGAGATCGCCATATACAAGCTATAACATAATAAACGCAAGACCTGAAAGTAGTTTTTTCTAAATCGATAACTGAATTGATTCTAACTATTTTTAATGTATCTTACTTTTTTTTTAATTTGCAAAAAATGCTTTTACTCCTTCAGTGCGCTATAAAAAACTAAATTTATTCTTGATTCATAGCAATAAGGAGATTACAAATGCATTCCTAACCCGTATTTCTCAAAATGCACACATACTCGTACAAGTTTCATTGTTAATTGGGGTATAAAAGTGATGAAAAAAAGGGGTAAAAACCTTTAAATTTGGAAATTTGGTTTTCGTTTTGAATTTACGAAACATTTCTTTAATTGGGGTGTCTGAGGTCTTGCGTTTATTATGTTACACCTTGTATATGCATCATACGCCATTTGACCAACGAGGAGCGTCATTCCCTGTGTACATACCGCAGTTGCAGTTAAAAGTGTAATATCTGCTCTATTTGTTCTGAGGCTTGGGCAACCATTTTAAGTAAGATTTTAATATAGAAGGGATACTAGGCATAGTAATAAATTCTTCTAATTAGGTCTTATCAAGAGTCTTCGTAACACGTGAGCATGTATGAGACGAGCTATGAGAGTGTAGGAAGCCAGAGGGACCTATAATGAAAGAACCCGTTGAAACTTGATTATATAAATACTGTAATAAATTAGAATGAAATTTTTAGATCTTCTTAATATTAGGTACTAAGGGATAACCTAAAATTAGGGACTCAAAATTAGGTAATAGAATAGTGCCCCTTCTCCTCGATGATTTTAGAGGTGTCGAAAGAAGGACAAATAGAAACAGCTTTTACACGAATAACTTTATCTTTTTTAGATGAGTTGTATATGATCTTGGTGAAACTTGAACGTGAAGAATCTTAACATAAGACCTAGATTTACTATGATCAAATAGAGCGTGTCTTATCTAAGGGAAATTCAAGATAACAATTTTCCATAACCGGCAAGCGTGTATGGGACGAAAAATAAGAGTAAAGGATGACAAAGAGGTGTAAGGAAAGAACCTGTTGGAACTTTGTACCCTCTGACTACCCCGCAAGGGATCTGGCGTGATGATATAAATAGATATATAGACTGGCACCAATGTCGTAGTTATAAGTATAGAACTAAACAAAAAATATTTTCAACTCTAACCAAAAGCGTCGATAACAGAAAAATTAAACTTCCAAACATTTTTCCCTATTTTAAATCGTGCTGGCGAAACTGAAAAGTTTGCAGTTTCGCGTTTGGGATCGTTGGGGGAAATATAAAATTCTTTTGGGTCCGGTCTGGCGGGGGACAGGGAAGGGGGCCTGACGTTTCATTTGCGAGGAATTATTGAATTTGACTTATTGGAGTGGCCAAGGTGGTTCTGGGAACCGGAGAGGCGTGGAGTTGTGTTGGTTGGACATAAAAATACGTAGTAATTATTTTGAGTTTTCGACTTCGGAGTTCGATAATGATAATTATGTAAAGGTTATGGTCAGAAACTGTTAAAACTAGATATTTTCAGCTGTAATAGGATGCACTTTGCAAAGTTCCAATGTGACTTCAAGTAATTTTTACAACTTTTTGCTTGATTTGTGGCAGTCACTAAAACTGCGTTTTGAAATGACAACGCTGTGGAGATGTTTCCCTGTCCATGCCTTCACATATAATTACATAGTGTAAAAACCGTTAGACCTATATCTATCTCCAAATAGTAGTGGCAGAGGTGTGCTATGTACACACATATTTTGCAGACGATGTTAGAGTCCAAATCTTTGTGTGATTAATTTTGTAGGTAGTTTCATATTTATTAGCGCGTTTTTACACATAAAAATATAATATTTTTAGTATCGGTATCGACTCCACAGTCTCGCTACGTAGAGTCCGATAAAGGCGGCAGGTGGGCAGTCACCGACGCTACGTTTGTGCTATTTGAAATTACAACACTGTGGAGATGTGTCCCTGTCTATACCTCTACAAATATTTACATAGTGTGAAAAATCGTACTGGAAATATTTCTCAAGTGACGGTAGCAGAGAGGTGCTGAGTTTACCCACAAATTGTCGACAATGTTAGGTCTCAATAAACGGGGGTGAGCATATTGCTGGGAAACATTCTAAATTACGGACTGAGAATTTTTTTAAAGTTCGGCTTGGTCCAGTGGTGCAGAGGACGCTTCGCTCACTGGACCGAATATTCGCAGGTTTTTTCCCCGCACGCATCTATATACCTATATTTGATCAATGCCCGCACGGGACAAATCTTGTCACCCAAATGTTATGGGTCTAGGTTTTTGTGTGTATGTGTTTTTTATGTTTGTTAACGCAAACACGACAGAAACGATTCCAAGTGGGAGCGACGTTTACTTAACCGGCGAATGCGTAGAAGACGAACTATGAGAGTGGAGGAAGCCAGAGAGGTCAGTAAGGAAAGAACCTGTTGGAATTCTGGTCTCTCTGCCTACCCTGTAAGAAATCTGGCGTGATGATATATGAATCCTTTTCAGTTCAAGCTGTCCGTTTGTGGAATGCATTACCTCTGACAATTAAACGTGCACAGACATTGGCTAGTTTTAAAACGATGGTTAAGAACCACTTCCTCTCTGCTGTCACTAGTGAGACGCTGTCATGATTAAATAAATACTGTATATAAATATTATTATATTTTTTATTTCTTACTATATATATATACATATATTACTTTTATTAGTTACTTTTAATCTTAATGAATGTACGCCACCAACTGCCCTCTACTTTGTTATATTTCTTTCGACTTGGTTGCCTAGAAGAAATTGTTTTGTACCTTACATTATTGTTTATTTATAATTTGGTGTACAATAAAGAGTTTTCTATTCTATAGAGAAAACAATAACATTTTATCAGACCGGACTTCGAACCCAGGATCTCATGACTGGCAGCTGCCTCATACACCACTGAACCAACAATGCAGTTATTGCCACTCATAAATTACCCGCAAGAATTCTCTCCGAAACTTATTAGAAGTAATGGGTTCTTAAAAAAGGTTGTTCTTCCAAAGGGACGTTTTTCCGTCGATTGGTCGACTTCCGATTCGCAATTCCGTAGGTTCCCCAAATATTTGCTACCGGGGATCCCTAAATTAATTAAAGCTCCAAATAGGATTGTTTTACTTTGAAAAAGTTTGATCGTTTCACGCCACTTTGAGCTTTCACTTTGATTTGTTGGATCCTAAAATGTTTTCGGGGCATTTCAGGTGAAGGAATAGGGGTTTTTTTCGTGTATTTTTTTGAGGTATTGGTAATTTAGTTGTTAAATATTCGTATTTTGAACACGAGGTCTATGATTTTGATTTCAGCTCACACCTTTGCGATTTTTACATCCTATGTGCGATTTTGTTATCGCCCCAATACTAGAAATTATTCCTGTTATGGATACGTTTACAGACCCAGACCTAAACAAATAATTACATACAAATATGTGTTCCAAGCGAGGTTAGAACACGACCACCCCCACGCCACGACTATTTGATCCACACTTGCTAACAGTTAAAAGCAAACATTTTAATAAAACCTTTCATTTTCCAAATATCTAAAAGAATGTGTACCTCGTAGTATGACAATAAAATCGCCACTTTTCGTACTCGGATCAAAAATAATAATGGATGTATAGTACATCCATATTTCGCCGAGGGTATTTTAAATATGGATGTACTATATAGGCCTTTGCTAGTCCATAAACTCTGTTAAACTCTTTTTGGAAGGAGAGATACGGAGATGTCTCACAATCTATTAAGGTACGACAAAACCAACACCTCCGGACTGGACCGCAATGGCGTCCCCGGTATCTCCCCATGATTGTGCATGCAGATGCCGCCCAGATAGCGCGTAGAGGACGCAGGACGCGTTGATGTGAACATTTCCATACAAATATTATTGCAGGAGCTGATCGCCACCGTCCACGCCACCGCAGCCGAAGCTGAACGCGTTGCTTTGGCCGTACCTTTAAGACAACTGAAATTTCAATTATGACAAGACTTTGTATATAAATTATACGTTTCACAACAATATTATATTGTGGAAAAGTCCATTTTCTTAAATAAACAGGAATTACTTTAGATCCATTGACCCAGATGAATGGTTTCATACGCCTGTTACTTATTTTTTTGACATATAGCTTGTAAGTAGGTATTTTCTTTTGTTTTGTTATCTTATGTAAATACGTTGTTATTTATATTTTAATAGTTAAATAACTAAACTAAGGTATAACGTAAACTACATAGCTCAGAGGCCAGAGTACCAGAGAAGCCGAAGAACACAAAGATGTCTCCCATTCCATACAGAGAACAGAAATTTCAATTATGTTGTCATAATAAACTTTAAGGAAATCTAGCGCCATTCGTATATAAATTAAGCGTTTCACAGCAGTATTATTTTGTGGGAACCTCCGTTTAGTCTAATAAACAGGGAATTACTTTAGATTCCCTTGGCCCAAACGGTCTGAAACTGAGAATAGAATAATTGGAAACTAGAATGAATGATAAGAAATGGTTATTTTACATTTGCTTTCTTTTAAGACAACTTTAGGTTCGAGAATGAAAGTAGGATAAATGCGGTAGAAATGCGAGCTCTGCGGAAGATGTGCGGAGTGAAGCTGACCGACCGCATTAGCAACAGCGTAGTAAGACAGCGAGTAGGTATGAACGATAGTATCGGTGTAAAGATGAGAAAGGGCGTGCTCCGTTGGTTCGGGCATATAGAAAGGATGCCAGAGGAAAGAATGACAAAACAGATATACAATGTGAAAGTGGAAGGATGCAGGTACCGGGGAAAACCTAGACTATCTTACCACGACCAAATAAACCGAGTCTTATCTGATGGAAAAGTCAAGAGTCTCCGTAACCGGCGAGCGTGTATGAGACGAACTATGAGAGTTGAGGAAGCCAGAGAGGTATGTAAGGAAAGAACCTGTTGGAACTCTGTACTCTCTGCCTACCCCGCAAGGGATCTGGCGTGAGGTTATAGATAGATAGATAGATTAAGTTCGCAGAAATCTTTTGGGCGAGCGCAGATCATAATAAGAGGAAGATACTGGAAGACTTGTTTTACCATCGGCCATAGTAAGTTTAAACTGTATCTGACGTGACTAGACAGCCATGTCAGCAAAAGTGTAATATTTCTTTAAAAAAATCCCAATATCAACCCGGAGTCTGGAATTGTGCAAATACACTGGAAGCTAACATCGTTAGCAAAACATATTATACACCTCTGCCACCCCGTTTGGTGAATATAGGCGAGTAGCATTTTTTTTCGGTTTTACCATCATCACGAGATATCATTTGAACAAGAATCAGAATTAGTATTTTTTTTATTCATGTGAACAAGTACAGTATTTATGAATCGCCAGAAAAGTAACAAAGACTCTACTACCACTTCGGAATGTCATTCCTGTGGAGAAGAAGGGCAAAAAACTTCACTCTTTTAAAATAAAAAAATTACAAACGTTTTCATCTACATTCTGTTTTGGGGTATGGGAGAACAATGTAGGTTGGTCATCAGGTAAGTCTAAGATAAGAAAAACACCTGAGACGAGATATATTTAATACTATAACTATTAAGTTAGATCCCAAAGCTGCCAGAACTGAGAGATCCAAAAGATTTTAAGAAAAAGCTAACATTTTGGAAACATTACATTACATGTTGACGGACGGACGATTTAGCGCAGTGGTTAAGAGCTTGAGCTGCTCCGCCCACTGTGTCGAATAGTCGCGGGTTCGATTCCCGCACGGGACAAATCTTTGTGTGATCCACAATTATTTGTTCCGGTCTGGGTATTTGTTTGTGAATTTTCATGTTTGTAAACGCACCCACGACACAGGAATAAATCCTAGTGTAGGGATACGTTTAAAAAAAAAAAAAAATGTATATGTGTGAACATGTATATATATGTAAGATAGTCTAGGTCCACCTCGGTACCTACATCCTTCCACTTTCACAAAAATAGTAATAGTATCTTAAAAAGTCTAAAATCTATACTGGGTTAAGTACTAAATCTGAAATGGGTTACTTACATGAATGTTCTGGGTCTCAGGCAGCAGTTTTTCAGTGCCGTTGTACCACTCGATCTTGGCGGCCGGCCTGGCCCCTGTAGCTCTGCACATGAGGGTTACCAGGGTACCCTGCGTCGCATGCTCACCCATGCCGGAAATCTCTGTCACATTTGGTGGCGCTGCAAAAAAAGTAGGTGAATTAATATCTTATAAGAAAATTTTACGTGGAATGAGCCGGACTGGGCAAGAGTGTGCTCACATTTCGCTTCAGCGTTTTGGAAATAAGTATGACATGTCTTTTGTCTGGCACTTTGGGCTGGCACATTGTTGTACACTTGCTGTACAAACCAAACATACATTAAAATATGTTTTGGCAATTTTCCACAGAGTGGGTGGGAGTAGGTGTACCTCGTACGCCTACATTTTGCAAAGGTGTTTTGAACACGATATGCCTTTTGCCGTATTTTTTTTTATTTAAGGATCGCCAACGAGTGATACACATTCAATTACACATTAATTCTCACATAAACATCTTGTCTCCTACTCCCTCAATTAAAGGCAATCACAGCTAACAATTAAGTAAACATCAAAATGTAAAAATAATAAAAAAAAATTAAAGAAATAGTCATTCATCATTGTCATCATCAACAATCGGCTTGTCAGATATATAAATGTCTTGTACATTTATATATCTGACAAGCCGATTGTTTGCAGAGTGGCTGGAAATGCTGGTGTACATTATACGTCTACACTTCGCCAAGGCCAAATACGTCATGACAAGATCGTCGGTCCATCTGGCAGGCGGTCGTCCCACGCTGCGCTTGCCAATACGTGGTCTCCACTCTAGAATCTTTCTGCCCCAACGCCCGTCCGATCTTCGCGCTATGTGGCCAGCCCATTGCCACTTCAGCATGCTAATCCTGAGGGCTATGTCGGTGACCTTGGTTCTTCTACGAATCTCCTCATTCCTGATTCGATCACGTAGAGAAACGCCGAGCATAGCTCTTTCCATAGCTCGCTGAGCAACTTTCAAGACATGTAGGTACATATTTAATTAACCAATTTTTTGCAAAATCAATAGACGTAGGTGTATATTGTGTGCTCACGTTTCGCCAAGGGGTTTTTGAAACAAATACGATATGTCATGTTTGGGCATATCATTGTACAAGACATGTACATATCTGACAAACCAATTTTTCCCAAAGTGAGTAAGCATAGGTGTTTATTGCATACCGCAGTTCGTTCAGACCAAAATAAACATCCGTCAAAATCAGCTAAATATGACCAATAAAAATAAAATTAAATTGGTAATCTCGAGGGTTCAAATCCTAGGTTGGGGAAATGATGTGCCCGATATATGAAAATGGGCTCGCCCCCTATTACATGGGACCTAACATTGTCGGCGAAAAGTGGGTATACTCAATACACCTCTGCCACCCCCGCTTGGGGAATAAAGGGTTGACGGTGCTTTTTTTTATATTAAAATATTTGGAAATATTTTTATTTTAATGCATGTCTCATTTGTTAAATGGTTTACGTGGATGCAATTCTCATTTGAAAATATACATTTTATTCTCTATTTTGAATCACTATTTCACTCTATACAATAATATAGGCCCAATAAAACTTAGTAATGGAATAAAACATTCCGAACAAATGTAGTTGGTTTATGGGTCCCTTAGGGTCTATACCATTTGGAGGATTCCCCTATTGGGTAGTGGGGGATATTGTACAACGGCGAGTGTCGTAAAAATGAGACTGATCGGGCAGATTTTTTACAACTGGCTGTCAAGGTGAGTACACACTTGCTCTTTACAAGTTGTAAAATATCGTAATGATTAAATACGATAAAATGATTAAACGGACGATTTAGCGCAGTGGTTAAGAGCCTTAACCGCTCCGCCCACTGTGTCTAATAGTCGCGGGTTCGATTGCCGCAAGGGACAAATATTTGTTTGATCCACAATCCTCGAATGGCATGAAAAAATAAACTAGTGACATCTAGTGGTATGTACTTGTACGGGACCTTCAAAGCGCGAGTCTTACTCGCACATATCTGGTTTTTTTTTTGAAGAATTGTTTCGTCTCATGAGGTTTTACAAATAACAAGCTCAACATTTGGAGATAGTCATAATAAATTATTCACATTGTTCATAGGTATTTTTATATTATTATGTCACCAGTTTAATGTGCACTTAGCCTTAGACTAAATCTTGAGATGAAATTACTTTGTCCTAGATATTCTATAGGTGTATCGACGGTACAGTCCAAATTGATAAATCCCTTTTTTCAGTAAAAAACACGGGCGTAATCCCGAAAGGGATATCTGGAGCTGTCTTTAATTAATAAAAAAAAATGGATTATCATCCATTTTTACGAAAGTGAACGTAGTTAAATTATATGTTGTCGCACATAATACCCAAGCAGGGGTGGTAGAGGTGTTTTACATCGCGATATCGCCTAAGGTCTGTTAAAAAGTGTATTTGCAGTTCTCATTTCTTTTAATTAGCGCAAAAACTAATTAGGAAATAAGCATGTATTTGTATAAAATTTAAAAAAAGTCGGTCGCAGGTTTTCTTTTTTTTTCTTAAAAAATAAATCATTTATTACTTTGACTTTGAGGTTTCCAACTCTCGTGTATCTCCAGATTATAATCCAGATTATTATTATCTCCAGATCTTTGATGGCAGCTTCTCATACCCTTAAAAACAACGTTTCGCCTACATTCCTCAAGCTAAATTAGCAGGGATGTACTATATACATTCACATTTCTCTGTATTTAGTCCCAATGTAATGGAGAGAGAGCCTATGAAATAAAACTATTTGATGGAAAGAACGTTTTGCACCTCAGTATTTCCCGTGCCCATAGGTACTGCAAAGCACTCGAAACTTCGGTAACTTAGAAATCAAGAATAAACCGCGAAGAAAACCGAAAAATAATTTTATTTTATGCGCAATATTCGCGTAAATTTAAAAACTTAATAAGAGACTTATCTATTGCCGTCATACCGCATATATTCGGACTGCTACTAACAATTTTTCGATAGAAAAACCTACAAGGTACATACAAGGTGTATCTAAAATAGTCTATACTAATATTCTAAACAGGAAAGATTGGTATTTTTGTATGTTTGTAATGAATAAACTCAAAACTTACTGGACCGATTACAAAAATTCTTTCCCCATTAGAAAGCTACCTTATCCAGAAGTAACATAAGTTACATAACATAGACCTGGTAGGTGGCACTGTTTTCGAGCGGGTACGAAGTCACGGGAAACTGGTAGTCGTAAATAACGCAAGATCTCAGACATCCCGATTAGATAATTGCTTCACAAATTCAATCATCATCATCTCAGCCTATACTTGTCCACTGCTGAACATAGGCCTCCCCAATCGCTTTCCGGCGTAACCGGTCCGATGCCACCTGCATCCAAGGTCTTGCGGTCAGGTCTTGCGTTAATTATACACATCATCACGCCTATATTCCTCAAGCAGGGGTGGAAGAGGTGTACTGAGTACACCCACTTTTCGCTGACGATGGTCCCCTGTAATAGTAGGTGAGCCCATGGGCATTTTCACTTCATTTGTCCGATCTTGGATTTAAAACCAGGACCTCGTGATCACCAATTAAATCTGATTTTTATGGGTCATATTGGGTTGATTTTGACATTGTCTATTGCCATATACCGGGCACAATTACATTGCGTTAATTATGTTACATGTTACCTTGTATTTATAGGAGTTTCTCTGTAGAAATCTGTAGAAATTTATAAAAAGCTTTCCTTTTGATTTTGTTGTAATTGTATCGCACCATTGCATCACTCGACCAACGCGACAGTCTGTTATTGGCCCCAAATGAGTTTCTAATAAGAAAATATCAGCCTCATCATATCAATGATACTTTCTGTACGAGTCATAAGTAATTAATTACTGTACCTCCCCGCTTTCGTGAAAGAAAATATATTTTTCCTTTTCGTCAATAAGATCGGAGTCAATCAGAGAGACGATAATAAGTGTTCGGGTCTTATTAACTCTTATATATTACGCTGTATGAACATACGTGTGTATATTGACTTTCAGTGACCGACGAAAACCGAAACTGAATTTTGGTTTAGCTCGGTCAATCTGGAAACGATAACCGTTTGTGGCATTTTTATATTCGAGCGTCTCCGAGCTTCGGATAGCAAATAAAGCCGTTGGTCCCGGTTACAAACTAACATGGTTGTGGTTAAGACATTTGAGAACGGCTTATAGGCGGCTTGATAAGTTCCAACAGCGGGTGGCCACATATCTGCCTCTGCCAATCCGCACTGGGTCCGCGTGGTGGAGTATCACCTAATCACTCTCACCTCAATTTGTGAGAGGATGCCTTGCCCAGCAGTGGGGTAGTATAGGCTGATATTATTATTTTATTATAAGTAGTAACTAGTGTTACGTTGTTCCGAGTCTTATGAAGGACAAGTCAAGAGTCTCCGTAACCGGCGAGCGTGTATGAGACGAACTATGAGAGTAGAGGATGCCAGAAACGTATGTAAGGAAAGAACCGGTTGGAACTCTCTGCCTACCCCGCAAGGGCTTTAGCGTGATAATATAGATAGATAGACAGGAAGTAACTAAATTTTCTAAGTCACTTACTTGATGAGAGTAAACATTGAATTTAGTAATAAGTTGCAAGTATTTATTGCTACTTATTACCAAATTCAATGTACACGAAGCAGTGATAGCCTAGCGGTGAGACCGTTGGACTGCAAAGTCAGAGGTCTCGAGTTCAAACCCAGGCACGCGCCTCTGTCTTTTCGAAAGCATGCGCGTATTAAAAACTAATTATCACTTCCTTTAACGGTGACGGAAAACACCGTGAGAAAGCCTGCACGCCTGAGAGTTTCTCGAAGGTGTGTGAAGTTCGCCAACCCGCACTGGGCCAGCGTGGTGGACTATGGCCTAAACCCTCTCAGTTTGAGAGGAGGCCCGTGCCCAACGGTGGGACAGTTTCTTAACTGGGCTAATATTATTATATAATGTAAACGTATTTAAGTCACTTAAAATCAAGTTAATATTCATTTATGTATCAGCCCTAAATAAGCCATAAGTATTTATACTGGTGGTCTCTTTGACCTAAATTTGTGAGATTAGGTTTCCTAGCAATGACCTAGCATACGATAATTTGTAAATAGATTTCTAAATATTCCTCACAATTCCTCCAAAGGTACTGTATCTAGTATCTAAGGTAAAAGGGAGGAAAACCACATAATATTCTTCTTCATGCTACAAAATTAGCCGACACATTCCCGGAGCTAGGATAACGGGCAAAAATCTATTAGGCAAGGTCCGAATTGATGTATATTATGGTGCCTAATTCATTTATCACGTCGGCTTATGTGTGTTGCTGTGCGTATAGTAATTACCGGTATTTGCTGGAAATGACTAGCATTTATTAATGGGTTTGATGAGTGTAAGCACATGTAGTCTATCTAGCTCGTGTTTTGTTGTTCTCTTAAACCCTAAGTTAAAACTGTATACAAAGTTAATTTTTTTTAATTTATTAAATATGTGAGTCAAGAGTCTCCATAACCGGCGAGCGTGTATGAGACGAACTATGAGAGTGGAGGAAGCCAGAGAGGTATGTAAGAAAAGAACCTGTTGGAACTCTGTACTCTCCGCCTACCCCGCAAGGGATCTGGTGTGATGATATAGATAGATAGATAGATTGAGTTCTTAGATTTACGCGAATATAACACATGAAATAAAACTATTTTACTCGGGAGGTCACACAGGTCACGGGAGGGACAGTCCCTCCCGTGACCATGGGTGCTGCAAAGCACTCGAAACGTCGGGAACTAAAAATAAAAAAAAATAAACCGCGATAAAATCCGTAAAATAGTTTTATTTCATAGATAGATAGATAAAATATGTGTATGATACATATACATGGGTGCGTTTAAAGCCATAACATTCATCTACCCAGGCTGAAACAAATATTTGTGGATCACACAAAGTTTTGTCCTGTGCGAGAATCGCATCGACTGCTTGATCCAGTGGGCTGAGTGGCTTAAACTCATAACTACTCGATCGCGCCTTATGAGTGTAGATAAATTTTTGTATAATCTATACATAAGACTATCTAGCTAATTCTGCATTGTTCTCCTACACATCATAAACACACTCTATACAGAAATAATTGTAAAACGCTCATTTAAAAAAAAATAAGCGTGGAGTTTTTTCTACATATGAATGACCGAATTCCGAATGGGTGGTAGAATCTTGAGTATATTTCTAATAGGTTTCTTATACAAGCTGTAACATAATAAACGCAAGACCTGAAAGTAGTTTGTTCTAAATCGGTAACTGAATTGTATCCAATAATTTTTAATGTTTTTTTTTTAATTTGCTAAAATGCTTTTACTCCTTCAGTGCGCTATAAAAAAAACTAAATTTATTCTTGATTCATAGCAATAAGGGGATTTCAAATGCATTCCTAAAACGTATTTCTCAAAACGCACACATACCCGTACAAGTTTCTTTGTTAATTGTGGTATAAAAGTGTTTAAAACAAGTGTAAAAACCTTTAAATTTGGAAATTTGGTTTCGTATTGAATTTATGAAGCAATTCTTTAATCGGGGTGTCTGTAATCTTACGTTTATTATGTTACATCTTGTAGATATAGGTAGGTAGGGTACTATTTATTTTTAGGTCCATCTATCTATATTATCGCGCCAGTTCCCTTGCGGGGTAGGCAGAGAGTACAGAGTTCCAACAGGTTCTTTCCTTACAGACTGGCTTTCTCCACTGCCATGGTTTGTCTCATACACGCTCTTGACCTTTTGGTTTATATAAATAAAAAAATAGATTTTAATTCTGATTGGAATCTATGTTGATCCTAGCCCGGACTAAGTGTGATTCCTCTACCGAAAAAATTTCAGTTTCGGTATAGTCTGGAATTGAGCTCAGTATAATAGCAAGGGACTTGCCCTCTATTACATTAGGACTTAACATCTTCGACGATTAGTGGATGTACTGGACTCTTCTGCCACCTCTACTTTAAGTATAGGACGTGAATGTGTATACAGAAATATGGTATGTACCGTATTTCTTTTCACAGCCGTCTGTATTTTTTTTAGCAGCCTATAATGGAACAAGTCTCATCATGTTAAAAATATTTTGGCAAAATGTAGTCGCATTGTAATACGTATAGTAGGCACTCCAAACTCTTTTAACTTCTATTTTAGGACTATACTCCCTTAAAAAAATATCTAGAATTTTCCCGAAAACTCTGATTTCATCGGCTATTTTAACTCTACGTCATATACTCTATATGTGGATACCTTTGGTCCAACATAGGCACGTTCTTCCCACCCCTAAGATCCCATCGACCCTCGATATTGCAAGGTGGTAAAATTCCCGACCCCATTACCCTAGTGATGTGGACAGGTGAGAAAAATATTTATCGATAAAAAATAATAATTTCAAATCAGTCGATTGATATTTTTATAATTATATCGTCATTTGTTGCTTCGTTGTTGTTATCTTGTTGAAATGCCCCGTTGATCTAGCGGCTAATAATGCTCGTAGCGATCCAAGTCCTGGATTTGAATCCTACCTAGATCGGACAAAATATGATTTTGTGACAGAAAAAATCCAGTATGTTTCCCAAGTCTAGCATTGTGCCCTATTATATTAGGACCTAGTATTGACAGCAAAAAGTGAATGTACGTAGATAACCTGCTGCCACCCTCCCCTTCATAGCCCACTTAAGGAATATAGGCGTAACGATTTTTGGTTATTTTCGCCAACGATGGAAGGCCCAATGTAATAGGAGACGAACCTATTACCGCGTCACAATTCCAGACTCTAAACAGCGGCTAAGAATTTTTCTATCTATCTATATCATCACGCCAGATCCCTTGCAGGGTAGGCAGAGAGTACAGAGTTTCCACAGGTTCTTTCCTTACATACCTCTCTGGCTTCCTCTACTCTTTCGATACAAAAAAGGCATTTACACGCTCTGGAATTTTAATCCAAGACCTTGGGAACACCATTCGCATTATGTATACATATATCACTAGACCAACGAAGTAGTAAATTCAAGATCTATTAAACGATAACTAAAGAGAAACGTCAAAATTCTCATTCATACCGACCTACTTAAGTTAAATTGGCTTAAAGATGTAATTCCATTAGCTGTAACTTCAATCTGTGAGACGAGGGGATGACGGCAAGGATTCCGGATGTCAAATCGTTGTGATACTTCCCAGGGGATGTCTGCTGGATATTATTGTTTTAGAGTATTAACGCTTTAGTATTTTGATTGTATTGTCTTGTGAAATTATAGAAGTGACCAGGTGTTACCCGCGACTTCGCTCGCTTGAAATTTAATATTTTTTTTTAAATAAAAGTATCCTACGTTATTTTTTATAACATCAGCTATCTGCCAGTGAAAGTCCCGTCAAAATCAGTCAAGCTGTTTTGAAGATAGGCCGGAACGAACAGACAGACGGACCGATACATCTGATGTATTGTTGGCTATTAATTTATAACCTCAAAATCTAATACTTTTTTGCAAGATTCCCCCGCTTGTCCGTTTAATAATAAATGTATGAAGATAATTTTTAACTGATCTGAAATTATATAAACATTTTTTCATTGCTGTTGGTTCTGGGGCAATCTGGGGCGCAGAACAATGTCTTTTAGGCAATATATTTTGACGGGTGTCTAGAAGAATTCGGAACATTATTCACACTCAACATATCTATATTTTAACTACATTCGACCTAAGATATCTTAAACACGGTTGGACAGCGGATGTCTTTCAGCTGTTGATGACGATGTTGACAAAATATTGATGATGAAGATATATTGATGATGGTGATGTAATATTTATGATGATCAAATATTGATGATGATGATCTCAAACAGTCCTTGTAACAGAGGATAAGTATGTTGCTGTGACTGGTTGATTAAGGGGCTACTGCGAGGAAAACGTGTGTTTGTACTCTAAGCACTTAAAGAAGTACATGGATAAGAGACTTAATATTTAGAGATATGATCTTTGACTGTAAATTTGAGAATCTGGTAAAAGGAATACACGATTAAACGAAATTTTCTCAATGGAAAAATAATATAAAGTCATCTCTATTAATATCAGCCTATACTGCCCACTGCTGGGCAAAGGCCTTCTCTCACAAATCTGGGCAAAGGCTTTAAATTTTTGATTCCAACGCGAAATGCTTAAGAACTAATTAATAGAATTTAAGAAAAACGTAGCAAAGTTCTTGTAAAGAGTTTTTTATTTCATTGGGTAGTTTTTTTAAAAAAAATACAATATTTGTTTTTGCACATACGTCGTTTATTTCCCAGCGCGTGCTTAATATATCCGTCCCTTTTTTGTAAAGTAATGGCATCACTGTCACGCTTCAGGTCGATAAATTGTCGATCGCGGTAGGCCCTAAATAGATTAAATTATTTTTTTATCTTAAAAAAACTCCCACACTAGGATTTATTTCTGTGTCGTGGGCGCATTTACAATCATGAAAATTCACATACATAAATACCCAGACCGGAACAAATAAGATAAGATTTGCCCCGTGCGGGAATCGAACCCGCCACTACTAGACACAGTAGGCGCTTAAACTCTTAACCACTGCGCTAAATCGTCTGTCCGTAATAATATTAGTAGAACGAATAGGACTAGCTGTTACCCGCGTCTGCGCACACGTTTATAATATCTTTGTGAATTATAGTCTAAGCATTATTCTAATGAATCTATAAAATTTAACTGACATATATCCATCCATCTATACAAACTTTCGCTTTGATAATATTAATAGGACAGTTTTACACGCGTCTTTTTTGTAATTTTGCTATTTTTATCTCAAAAAAATAATAGTTTATGGTACTCAAGAATAATGTAGTTTCCTGACAGTGTAAGAATTTTCAAAATCGGATAATTAGTTCAAGAGATTTCCTCCTACAAACACACTTACATACAATACAGTTATCGATATAATTTTATCGACAAATCTCAACTCTTAAATACACTATCCCGCCGCTTATTAGGTATATGTTCTCTTAATTTATCGGGTTGGGCCCTGAAAATTGCGAGCCAGGATATCTCTGTACTGTCTGGACTTTGTTAAGCGATCACTTAATGTGCTAAGCGTGTAAAATATAGGGGATGGTCGGCCATTACGGGGGTGGAATTAAATATTAGTGTTATAATTGTTTTTATATTATTTTGTTTGATTATTACAAGATTTTATTTAACTTGCACTGTTCGTGTGTGTCTGTTTTTCCAGTACAAACCTTATGATGGATTTTTCAAGCAATTGCGGGTATCCGATTTGAAATTTGGTATACCATGGAGCTGGTCTGATGATGGAGTCGAAAGCTGTTAACAGGAACATCTCAACTACACAACATAGTCCCCTCATGATTAGGTTTGTCAGATGTATTGACTAATACTGTGCAATAATATGGTGTTGAGGGTCCGATGATGGAGTCAGAAGGAGGCCATAAGGAATATTAACCACGCGGACATTGCAGTTTTAGTGTTTCGTGCTTCTTTTTTAAATGTAATATTATTTTGTAAATATATTGTAATATGCTTATGTATATAAATTATTACTTAAATAAATGAAATAATTACAGCCTTGTTGGTCTAGTGGCAAAGCGCATCGCTTTATGATCAGGACAGGTTCAAATCCTAGTTCAGACAAATGTAGTTTTTCTAACGAAAACCTTCCCAGTATGAGTCCGGAGTCTGGAATTGTGACCGGTGTATGGCATTAGGCTCGCCACCTATTACATGGGACCTAACATCGTCGGCAAAAAGTGGATGTACTGAGTACAGAGTGGCAGAGGTGTACTCACCTCTGCCACTCCCGCTTGGGGAATATAAGCGTGACGGTGTCTATATAACATAGACCCACACATACACACACAGACACAGACTCTTGAATATGTCTTCAACAACTATACAGTCGTAAAGTTTACTATATCCCAAATATTAAAGGACCAAACTACACAATGCCACTAACTTGAACTATCGTTTCGAGTTCGATCCCGGGCCCTTTGATTAACAAGGGTCGAAACTACAGTTCTTAAGTAGTCAACTGTGGTTACTATTCTATCTTTAGTACGGGTTATAATATTGATTTTATTAAGTTTAGAGTTGTATTACTTCAAGTTTGATGATTACACATAAAATTTATATAGGAGTTTCTCTGCGAGATCGAATCTGATACGAGGAGATTTGTAGGAGGACCCAAGTCAGCGACGGCGAAATTCTTTGCCTGCTAGCCTTTTAATCAACAATTTCCCTTTATCGATATCACCTTACAGCGCTCTCTGGCTTCCTTCACTCGCATAGTTCGTGTCATACACGCTCGCCGGTTACGGACTTTTGGCGTATCCTTCAGATAGGATGGACGGACAATTTACCGCAGTGGTCAAGAGCTTAAGTTGCTCCGCCCACTAGGTCGAATAGTCGCGAGTTCGATTTCCGCACGATACAAAACTTTTTGTGGCCCACAATTATTTATATCGGTATGTGAATTTTCATGTTTGTAAACGAAGCCACAACGCAGGAATAAATCATTGTGTGGGACTACATTTTATTTAAGAAAAAAAGAAGATAAGTCTCGGTCTACCCTTGGTGGTTTCCGGAAAGCTTACTTCTTGAAACGGGAAGTACCCTAAAAGAACCTGGACTCTCTGCCTACCCCAAAAGGAGACTGGCGTGCTGATATAGATAAAAATACCCTATAAGTTTTGATCAGTAAGTTTATTATTATGGACATAGTTCTTACTGTCTCGGTGCTCTAGTGGTGCATAATTTGCGATTACGGGGTCCTGGGTTCAAGTCCTAGGTCGGACGAATGTAGTTTTTATATAGAAAGATTCCAGTGACAGTCCGGGGTTTGTAATTGTGCCCGGGATATGACAATAGGCTCGCTCTTTACACGGGATCTAACGTCGTCGGCGAAAATGTTACATCCCTACCACCCCCCGTTTGGGGAATATAGACGTGACGGTGTTGTTTAACTGTACTGGCTTAGAAGATTCAGTTTTTTAAACGGCAAGGGACCATAGAACTTAGTATTGCACATTAATTTCAACTTCATGCCTATACCCGTTCCTGAGTAAAAGATTATTAACTTTCAGACAGACAGACAATAAAACGGACCTATAAGTATTCCGTTTTCACCGAATGAAGTACGGAATCCTAAAAACAAACGAACTGAGAACTTTCCCTTCTTTTTTGAAGGCAGTTAATGAAAATTTATTCACAAAATTGAACACCAAAGAAACGCAAAGTTAAAGAGTTTCGGATTAGATGAAAAGGTTTTACGAAGTTAAAAGTTAAAATTTCTTTGACTCTAAGCTGTTTGTTTTAGCGGTAGATGTTTAAGTGCTTACTTATGTTTTTGGGAACTTAAAAGTGTTTTTTCCGTGGCTTTTGGAGTCATCTATCTATCTATATCCAGTAGGCAGAGAGTACAGAGTTCCAACAGGCTCTTTCCTTACATACCTCTCTGGCTTCCTCTACTGTCATAGTTCGTCTCATACACGCTCGCCGGATACGGAGACTCCTGACTTGTCCTTCGGAGTCATGCAGTGATATAATCTTTTTTTTTTTTAAATCGTAGCCCCACACTAGGATCTATTCCTGTGTCGAAGGTGCGTTTACAAGCATGAAAATTCACATACACAAATACCCAGACCGGATCAAATGATTGTGGATCACACAAAGATTTGTCCCGTGCGGGACTCAAGCCCGCGACTATTAGACGCAGTGGGCAGAACTCAGAACGAAGCTCCTAACCACTGCGCTAAATCAACTGTTCGTCAATCGCGATGTTATTTCATTGAAATTTCATTGCAACGTGACCGATGTACTCCTCATTGGTCACGTCGCCTATAAAATAATAGGTTAATTGCTCACTAGCTGTCTCCCCGAACTTCATTTCGCCTTTATATCTTTTTAGAAAAAACTGTGTAGGTTACTAATACACTGAACATAGGACTATTCGTTCTCGATATCGCCTATATTAAAAAGGCTACAACTCGACACGTCGCGGACGCATCTGCCCATGCGAATCCATTAATCGTAGCCGCCGCCGATTACGATCCCCCCGACCCCTACCGCCCCCGCCACCGCCGGCCGCGACATGTTCTCACCGATCCCCCCGATGCTTTGTCATCCCTTCTTTCCGCTCCGAATACGGGCGACAATGACGACGAAGTCGTAGATCCCATCTCCTAGCCGGCGGTTGACCGGTGCACTTAGTAGTGCACCCCCTCACCCCGCAGCGACTGTCCCAACCGAAGCCGCCTCTTCAAGGCGCCCTCGAGTATGTCGCCTCTTGCCCTTCTTCTCTCGAGCGTAGTGGTTGCACGCTCGCCCTTAAGTCCGGTGAAGCTGTAAAGGCCTCGCGGCCAACAGCGTACATCACTTACACACACACACACACACTTCGACATTTTTCTTACTTTTAGCATTTTTATACCCGTCGCGACTTCTAAACGAAAGTACCGATTCGAATAATTTAAGAAGTAATTTACATGTAAATAATCGACATTGATTATCTTTATCATCACGCCAGATCCCTTGCGGGGTAGGCAGAGAGTACAGAGTTCCAACAGTTTCTTTCCTTACATACCTCTCAGGCTTCCTCGACTCTCATAGTTCGTCTCATACACGCTCGCCGGTTACGGAGGCCATGTCATTGACGGACAATTTGACGCAGTGGTTAAGAGATTAAGCCTCTCCGCCCACTAAGTTGAGTCGCGGGTTCGATTCGCGCAAAGTACATGGACGGGACAAATCTTTGTGTAATGCACAATTATTTGTTTCGTTCTGGGTATTTGTGTATGTGAATTTTTATGTTTGTGTAAATTAAATGCACCTACGATAAAGAAATAAATCTTAGTTTGTGGCTACGTTTAAAAAAAAGAAATATGCACCGAGATATTGTTTAAACATCTCGAGAAACATATTATATATCAAAACACAAACATCCTCACTAACTCCGCGGCTATCAATTATACTTAATAACTTAATGTGGTGATAATAAAAAACTACCCTAAAATTTTGAGCACATCAAAATGAATGAGCTATAAGTATAAGTTGAATTGTTGCCTTCACTTTATTGCCTTGCCATAAAAATTATATGCGTACGAATCATGTGGCATCTACGCACGATTCGTGTATATTCTATGCACAATAAATGTATGTACCTACTTGAGTCTTGCTGGTTTAGAAAGTAGGAAAGCGTTACTTTTCCTGCCCTTTTACACAGAAAATGACAGATATAATACATTTTGTTTGTTTGAAAATTAAAAAGTATTTAATGTTTAAATTAATACATTTCGCATAAGCAATAGGGTATTATCTCCAAAAACAGTGTTTTGAGATATAGCGTTTTGAAAGTTAGAAAATTCGTTCCTCCTAAACCAAGGCTTTAAATTGCCTTATTTATATATATGATAGTATGATAGTACATTATTCTTCTTTTATTATAGTAAGGTTAGTGCATGTATTAGTGATAGTTTTATTTTATACAGTCGGGTGAAGATCTCACTATCTATATCATCACGCCAGATCCCTTGCAGGGTAGGCAGAGAGTACAGAGTTCCAACAGGTTCTTTCCTTACACAGCTCTCTGGCTTCCTCCACTCTCATAGTTCGTCTCATACACGCTCGCCGATTACGGAGACTCTGGGTGACTACGTCGGCTGAAGATAATAATGTATAAGCAGTTCAAATTGCTCAATCACATTTAAACAACACAATCAATATATAAAAATGTTAAAAAAAGCGTTAACAGAAAGGCCAAACAAATTAAATTAAAAGACTAGCCCGCTGAGTTTCTCGCCGGATCTTCTCAGTGGAGGCCGCGTTTTGATCCAGTGGTAGATATAAAAAAATTAATAATTTTGACGTTTGTGACTGATTGGCCTATGCAAATAAATGTTTTTTGACTTTGACTTTGAATACAGTATTATTAGTAAATAAAGCAGGTATTGGTATTAAATATAACAGACAATACAATACTGTATTTAGTTGAAATAATACTGCATTGAATACTTACATTTAAGTGATTATTATACTAAACTAACTACGATACTTGTACCTGTTGTAACTTGAATTAATACGAGTGATGTCTACGATCGCTGAGCAGCAACTGAGGCAACTCAAATGCGTCAAAAAAGAAATTTATTGCCATATCTCGAAAACAATTTTCGATAAAATTGCCATTGTTTGACTCAATTGTAGATAAAAAAATCTATTTTTCGAAACGCTAAAAAACTACTTTGCCATTTTTTCAGTTATTCCCCTTTTGTTTGTGGCGTGCGATTTGCAGCGACCCATGGCTAAACAAAGGCATACTCTTCTCACACAAATCGAGGTAAGAGAGAATTAATTAGTTTATAAAAATAATATTCGATTATGCACATTTAGTAAAAGCTTAATTTTAAGTAGGCAATATTTTTTTAAAACTAATATGTATAATATAACTCAAAAATGTTTACATAATCTGACAACTTCTATCAGATAATATAAACATTTTAGAGTTTTTAACTCATGTAATTTAATTTAATAATAGCCTTCAGGCAATCTCTAAAACTAGTTTGTTCTTTGACCAAACAGAAGAATGAAAGAAAGACTTACTTCTAACATCCAGGGTGACTTTTTTCTCAATAGGCTGGTCCAGGGCATCGGAAGATACTTCACACTTGAGTTCTCCCGCCAGCTCCTCACGAGTTACCGTGAACGGCAACATATGGATCACTGTCTGGTTATCTGGTGTAGTGGTATCTGTTAAAAAAAAAAACGTTTTCAATATAATAGTGATAAAATAGTAAGTTTGCACTAATTAAAGTTGAACATTTGACGGGTGGTCCAGTGTTTTAGAGCTTAGACGTGGGTATGATCCTCGCACAAGACAAATCTTTGTGTGGTCCACGAATATTTGTATCGGATTTACTGTTTGTGTATGACGGCGGCAGCTGACATTAAGTGCAAGAAAGAGACAGTGATATCATGCGCTAGCAGCACGTGCACCGGACGTCATCGCCCCCACCTACTTCCCACTACGCTTGGAGAGTATAAAACGGGCCTCTCAGTTGTATCTGCGCATTTCTTACGGATGCGTCTGGGTGCACGGACTGCTGTCTCAATAAGAGTCTCTGCCTCCCTCACTCCCATTAGTCGGTAATCTTGCTATTTGGCTTGTGTAAAATCTTGATTTACTGTTTAATCTATGTTAATATTAATTGCGTGTGCACCTACTATAAAATTATTGCTGATTTAGTCGGCTCATTTATTAAGTCATAAGGTTTAAATTAAACAATTTATTTATAACAGTACCTATCCTTCTGTTTTACTTCTGATTGCTGAACCAATCCCGATATGTATATAAATTTCTTGTTTATAAACAAACCCACTTCACAAATAATTTCTAATATGAGGCGTTTTTTATATTTATTTATTTTTAAATGGAAGAAAAAAAAACAACGTCCCTATATTCGAGAGATGTAGAGGTGTACTATATACACGCACTAATGTTGACGATGTTAGGTGCCAATATTATAAGAGGTCATATCTATTGCCATCATATCAGGCACAATTCCATAGTCTGGATTGACACGGTGAATCTTTCGATAGAAAAACTAAATTCTGTCGTGTGTTAACCCAGGACTATATGATCGCCACGTACACAACGTGCTACGAGTACTAGACCAGCTAAGCAACACAGTCAGTTTTAAACATCTGTAAAAGTGTGCTCAAAACTATCAACAGTCTCACAATATTGAGATTAAAATGTCTTAGTAATTGATAGGTTTCTTATGTGTATCTCTGCTTACCTATCCTTTAGGGGACAGCTGGACGAGATATTGATATACAATACCAGGTACCTACATACCGTATTATTTTATTTTTATTTATTTATTCACGGACTATGGCCTAAACCCTCTCAGTTTGAGAGGAGGCCCGTGCCCAACGGTGGGTCAGTTTCTTAACATGGCTAATATTTATTAATAATATTTATTCATATCTAAAAATATCATATACAACAAAATTGAAGCAAACATTTAGTGCTTTCCACGGTGAAAATGTATTTAAAAATTTACAACCAATTTGGGGAACAAAAGTGAACAATGAAAAAAAGGTTTACAACCGCTGACAAGCGCCACGCACCAAAGATTTATAGCACCTGTCTACCTCACTCAGACAGTGGTTTTCAACATTTGGACGTTTTTTTAACTTTCAATATTTGTAAAAATGTGAATATTTTTATAATTCATATTTTTCTTTATAATGTTAATTTGTAAAAGGAATGGTACCGACACTGACAAATTTTTTGATGCCTACATTATTTACTATCGTGTGCTACTAAAAACATTTTGATCCAAAAAGATCTTGTTTTGACAAGCTTTTATAGCAAAAACACAACGGGGGTATCTTCCTTAGTTGGTTAGATTCATTGGCTATCTTTCGGTTCCTTCATCAGACCTTGGAAACCATCTGGGTCCATAGAAGTACTATAGACAAGATAAATATAACGAGCCAAAACACGACGTTAGGTAGTGCCGTTGGCCACCTTCCGGCTTTGTCATTAGACCCTGGACATCGTACGGGCAATACAGTACTCGTCAAGACTAATCCAACAAGCCCAGACATGGTGGGGTTATGTTGAGTATATATAGTAAAGATTAAATAAAAAAAAACCATATATTTCTGTTGAATACTTTTAAGAAATTAAATTTTTGTTTCTTTTAATAATTTGCTATTGCTGTAATTTTTCTACAGTGATCTACCATCCTACTATATTATTATTAATCTAACCAAAACCGTTTTTCTGCAATTATGAAAAAGCTTCTCTTTACAAAATACGTGGCTAAATTCTCCAGCATCATCCATTATTACACCATGAACAAGAAACGCAATATGGCGAATAATTGAGATATTTACTTTGCAATTACCTAATATCGAAGTTTGGTTAACGATCTCCAAACTGTAGTTTCAGTTGGGCGATAGGTACAGTCAGCAAAGTAGGTCGCTTAACGTTCTCAGTATTCCAATCAGTTATGCTTTAAATTATTGGCAACATATTCACATACATTTGAACAACAAACATGATGGATTTTATGCTCAACAAAAGTAAAGTGCGACAAGGATCTTTTGGTCCATGGATGACATTGACCCCTGACCTCTGGGCGTTAGTGTGAAATTAGAGTTAAAATTTAGTAAAAGAATCTACATTTAACGAGATATTTTAACAGGTGGGTCAGCACGGTTACTAATTAAAAAAGAGCTTTGGTAAATTTCATGGCAAACGGCAACTCTACAATTGTCGTGAAATGACATTTCACTTGATGACAGCTTTAGTTCCGATTTTAGCTGCGGACTAAAAGATCCTTGTGGAACTGTACGCAAGCGATTTTAAAATTTGAGAATCATATCATATCGTATCATATTATGTAAACAGTTGAGTATCTTTGTATAAGCGGTCCGAATCAGAATCACGCACACTCAGAATATACTACACTCTCATGCCTCATTTAGATATTCGGCAAACAATTCGCCTCGTAACTAACGGAATAATTTGTACACGAATACGACCACGAAACGACAATACGCTGATCGAATCAGAAATAGGAGATTTGTAGAAAAATCAAGTTCACCGACATAGCACATAGGATTAGTAAGCTGAAGTGGCTATGGGCGGGAGGGGCGAGGAAGTCGTTGGATGGAGGTGGCATTGAATCGGATGCGCTGGAGAGCGATTGGAGAGGCCTATGTTCAGCAGTAGACAAGTATAGGCTGAGATGATGATGATGAATACGACCACGTAAAATAGTACCAAATACACGCGAATATTGTTTACATACTCGTACTTGTGCCTATTCGTCTGTACTCGGCGATTATCTAAATGAGGCATCAGAGGGAACTACTCCCTGAACACTTCCGAGAAGCTGCGAAGAGCGCGCGTCTGTGTGCGGGATCTTTATTTGGACAGGTAGTACTATGATGTTTTATCTATCTATATCATCACACCAGATCCCGGGATAGGCAGAGAGTACAGAGTTCCAACAGGTTATTTCCTTGATCTTTCCTATGATGCTCTTACTGTTTATATATAGTATTTATATTTGAGTTGCTATAGCTCAGAGTTGCTCAGCGAGCTATGGAGAGAGCTATGCTCGGCGTTTCTCTCGATCGAATCAGGAATGAGGAGATTCGTAGAAGAACCAAGGTCACCGACATAGCCCTTAAGATTAGCAAGCTGAAGTAGCAATGGGCGGGCCACATAGCGCGTAGATCGGACGGGCGTTGGGGCAGAAAGATTCTAGAGTGGAGAGCACGTATTGGCAAGCGCAGCGTGGGATGACCACCTGCCAGATGGACCGACGATCTTGTGAAAATCGCAGGAAGTCGTTGGATGCAGGTGGCATCGGACCGGTTACGCTGGAAAGCGATTGGGGAGGCCTATGTTCAGTAGTGGACAAGTATAGGCTGAGATGGTGGATGGTAGATATATGACGGACGATTTAGCGCTGTAGTTAAGAGCTTAAGCCGCTCCGCCCACTGTGTTTAATAGTCGTGGGTTCGATTCCCACTCGGGACAAATCTTTGTGTGATCCACAATTATTTGTTCCGGTCTGAGAGTGTTTGTGAATTTTCATGTTTGTAAACACACCCACGACACAGGAATCAATCGTAGTGTGGGGCTACGTTTTTTTTTAAAGAAAGAAAGGTAGTAATAGTGCTTATATTGTTGACCATTCATCATCATTGAAATGGCGCAGGTGCGGTAAAGATAACAATCAAGCGTAGGAAATGCGTACTAAGTACGCCAATATATCGCTGATAACGTTAGATCTCAATGTAACAAAGGTGAGCCTTTTGCTATCACATAGGGTACAATTCCAGGCTCCGGACTTTTATTGAAATATTTTCTGTTGAAAAACATTGTATGACTAGCCCCATTAATATTTGTGCTAACCCAGTGAGAAGGCGGGCTAGAGCGCACACGGGATCAGACACCGATCTCGCCAGCGAGGTCGAAAAATCCTTGCCCGGCGGCCGGTGCAGAGCACCACGGCGAGACACCTAGTATATGCCCTCCCTCCTAGCGACTGCCTAAGCTGAGGCCGCCCCTCTTTGAGGCGCCCTTGAGCAAGTTACCCCCTCGCCCTTCTGGCACGAGCATAGTGGTCGCACGCACGCCCTCTTGTCTGGTGGAGCTGCAAAGGCCCCGCGGCCAACAGCGTAGATCATTCACACACACAAAAATACGCGGACAAGGTTCCATACCTGAATAACAAAATAATTAATGACACGATGTGCCCATAAAATGGTAGCCGGCTCGCCACCAATATTGCCTTGACGATCTATGGGTGTTCTTTGTACATCTCTATCTACCCGGCAAACTATGGCTTTATTTTATACACCTCAGTCTTAAAACGGGCGAGAGATGTATATTATCCTACGGTATACTCTAAGCAACATAAGTGCAAGGTGATAGTAGTACGAGCATATAAGGGGTATTTTAGGTCCAGAAACTTGCACTTAGCATGTAATTGAGTTGCGTCCGACCGGGGACTTTGTCACTGGATTCCTGCGGTCATAGAAGTGGGGAGAGGGGACAACTCACAAGAGGTAGCGGAGCGATAGAAAATTCTCGAAATAATATTATTTTCTTATTATTTTTTTTTGTATGGCATTAAGAAATCGCTTGAAACACTGCATGGACACGGCAACTTAACGGTCACCAAGGTTAAGCAGTGTTTAGCGCGGTTATTTTGAGGCGGGTGCTATTTTGTGGCAATCCCATATTTGAGCGGGTCCGTACTTCGGAAAGCACGTTTACACTTTTCTTGTAAAGAACGGTTACACGCTGTAAAATAAAAATTTATACAAAAATATTAAACAGAAAAGCCAGTCGGATGAAAGCATGTAAATTAAAATGCAAGCCTGCAGTTTCTCACTGGATTTCAATGGAAATCGCGATTAAATCCAGTGGTAATCTGTACTCTCTGCCTACCCGGCAAGGGATCTGGCGTGAGGTTATAGATAGATAAATAGAAATCCAGTGGTCAGTGTATAAAAAAATATATTATTTTCACTTTTCCAGGTTTCCTTAATACAGGCTTGTTTAGTAAGGATACCAAGGGATAAAATTGATTTTAGGGTAAAGTTGGCTCCCTACAGAATGTGGAGGTGTGTTCAGTGTTAAATTTTAACTTTGTTAAATAGAATGAAGTATCTACTACATTGTAAGCAATGCTCGATATCCTGTTCTGCAGCAATCCCCCTTGTGTTTAGGCTTGTTGGATTTGTCTTGGCGAGTACTACGATTACGAGACCCAGATGGTGTCCAAGGTCTGATGATGGAGTCGGAAAACATCCATAGGAACTCCTCAACTAAGCACGATACTGCGTTGTATTTTTACTATAATAGGTTGTTTTAATACATCTTTTTAAATTAAAGTTATTTTTATTAAGAATAGGTTAGCAATTGACCCCTTTCTCATTTGATAAAAAGTAACGGCCGAACATATGGCTCGCTGATTCATTGCCTATTCACTCAGAATTTAAAGATACCCAAGCCATACTAATGCCTCTTTGAAAACACAGGCGATGGGATAGAATTCAATTCTTCAGAAGTACGCATAATGAATACGACCTGTTACCTCCCCGGATTTACCACGGAACTTCCACGGATATATTGCTGAATTGCAAAAATTAATTTAATTGCCCAACTACGGACCTGGTTTCTGCCTGCCGGTTAGCCCAGCAGTGAACACTAAGCTACCAAAGGGGTCTAAATTTGGCAAAGACCTTCAGGAGGTCTTACGATTAGCGACAAGGTACCGCGTGATCAGTGTAGTTTATTGTTGCGTAGTGCTGTATATTGTGGAACAAAAATTAAATAGTGTCAAGCAAACATGTTGTTTTTTTATAACAACAAAGTGCCCGGACCTAACAGAATGAAGGCAATAGTTCCTTGCAAAGGGGTGGAATACCAACCAACAAAGAAAGGTGTAGGTTTGTCTGGTGATGGAAATATGACGGAATTCACTCGTTCATCTCTTTTCAGCCGCAAAAGGTGAAACGACTACCACGATGACTTGCTTTATGATATCCTTATCTACCTTCTACGAGCGACCTTAACCAGGTCATCTGTCTATCTAGTAGGGGGCTTGACTACTTTACGTCTTCGGGTACTACTCGTTTATATCATCATCTTAATCGCTTGTCGTTTATGCCATGTCCGAGTTAATAAGTCCCCAAGTTCCCCAGATTTTAGCCATGTAGTATAAAGTTGGTCGGTTTGTTTAGATGCTTGCGATTATCGCTAGACCAACGTCGTGTGAGAGATTGGACCGGCTTGTGTAAGATTAAACTTGATTTCTATGTGATAAGTTTTATTTGATTAGAGGGAGCATAGCTTAGTTTGGAGTAAAGGTTGGTTTGGAGAAGACAGAGTGAACCATAATTAGTATGTCGCACAAATCAGGATTTTATCTAAAATTCGGCTCGAAGGACCATAATGTTCACAAGTTACACCGGTGCTTGATATACATTTGAATGTAAAAATAAGCATAACAATAAACACAATACCATAACTTTTGAGTCCTAGGTCGGACAAAGTGTGCCTTTAATATCGAAAAATTATCAGTTGCACTTCATGGTCTAGAATTGTTCTCTGTAAAAAAGCAATAGGCTCGCCTTATATTATATTGGGACCTAATATCGACGGTGATATGTGTGTAAATACAATAGACCCCTGCTCCGGAAGTATAGGTTGACTGTGTTCATTTTTTATTTTCTAGGATTCAAACCGCCAGGTCATGTCGCGGCCGCCACTTCCATAACGCCATTAGACCTACAAGGTAGCCTAAGATTAAAATGAGGTGATAAATAATAAACGCTGTGAGAACTCGCCTTGCGCGTTCTATATTCGTAGCAAAGATGGCGTCATCTATCGAGAAATGTTTGAAACTATAGTTAAATAGACATCGCAGACCCTACACGTAGTAGATAAAATCTAATAATACATATTAAGCCACTAAAAATAATTAGATCTGAAAGCCGTATAGTATTTACAATATACCCTTTTAATTAATTAGGTACACGAAAAATAAAATGAACTAACTAAAATGGGAAACCTCGAAACTATGTGAGTAGTATATTCTATAGGTTAACCAAAATTTATTGCCCCGAACACAAATTAATAGCCGGGTCGTGAAAACGGCTTAATTGTGAGTTGTGTTCGACACGTGCCGTGTTTTATAACGGTGGGTTTTCTTTGTTTGTAGTTTTGGTTTGTGTCCGATAGATGGCGATAAGTGATGTTTGTAGATCGCGGAGTTGTTTTTTTTATAGGTATTGTTTTTTTTTAAAATAAAGAACGTTGTGCGCTTATTTCGCGTTAAGGTACTCAAACTCAAATAATTTATTTTGTATAAGCTCAGCGGAGGCGCTTACAAATGGTCAATTTACATTTTTCTTTAATCTAATTTAACTACTAATCTACCACCGGATCGGAACGCAGCCTCCACTGAGAAGATCTGGCAAAGAAACTCAGCGCGCTTGTCTTTTTTATTTAGTCCCCACAAGCAGTACCCTTTCACGAGTATGACTGCTGGAATAGCCAATACTCCCCTCGACCATATTGGAGGGTAGGGAGTGACCCGCGCCAGACAGCCACCGCAAGCAAAGACTTTATAGTAAGCACGGCCAAACCAATGCGTCCAACCGCGTCCGCGATGACGTTCACGGTAGCGATCAGCTCCTGCAGTAATATTTGTATTAAAATGTTAACACCAACGTGTCCTGCGTTCTGCACGCGCTATCTGGGCGGTTTCTGCACCCGCAATCGTAGGGAGATACTAATTGCCACCGTGATCGCCGCCGGGAACGCGGACGCGCCTGAACGCGTTGGTTTGGCGTACCCTTAGAGATTTTTGTATGGGTTTCTTATGAATAAAGCAGATTATTGTGTATTATCTATTTGTTGGTCTGATGGCAAATTGTGCGGCTGCAGGACAGAAAAGATAATATTACGATAGATTTTTTTTTAGTAGCAGGCTGGAGTCTGGAATTGCGCGCGATATAATCGCAACAGACTCACCCGCTATTACATTGACACCTGAAATCGTCGGCAAAAAGTAAGTGTACACAGTACACCTTTGTTAATCTCGTTTGGGGAATGTATATTCCTCCCCAAGCGAAAGTGACAGAGACGCCTATGTATGACGGTGTTCATTTTTTTTTTTCAAAGGCATCGAATGCCTCCATATGTACCATGCCTTCCTAGAAAACATACTAACCATAGATACTTTCCTTCAAAACTAGAAAACTCAATCCGCAGCCTATCTCAATATAACACAATACAGGAGTTTCGTAGCAAGTCGTGCAACAAATTCGTCTTCCAAGTGGATGGAAGGCAGAATTCCTTTTCTATAAGTGTTGCGTTGAGCCAGCGGAGCGGGATAGAAGCGGGAGGGGCCGCAGTGTGAAAAATGTAGTCAGGAAAGAATAATATAAATAATAAACTCCATCCCTTCTTTGTTCTTCAAGCAGAATAAGTATATCCACATACCGCCAATGATTTTAGGCCCTAATGTGATGGGGACACCCTGTTACTATTGCATCGGGAAAAATTCTAGACTCCGGACTGGTATTGCTCCCAGCGGTATATTCTACTGTATAAACCCAAAATCGGAGATGATTTTAAGTCCGATACAATAAAATGCTAGCAATACGTGAAGCAATTCCAGACTGCTACAAAGAATTTTCGTCAAAAAATGCGATCTACGCTTGAAAGGGCGAACCTATTCATTATACTGGGCACAATTCTATACTCTAAAAACGAATAAAGAATTTTTAATAAAAAAAAACCGATATAGGCTAAATTTTAGGACGTTGCAGTCAGCAGGCGTACCATATTCACTCGAAAACTTAGCAACTAAGTATACTTGCCTTCAAAACTAGAAGAACTCTATTCAAAGCCTTCTAAAAATTAGAAAAACTTAAACGATTCAGACTCTCAATACAATATATAACACAGTAGCTGCGCAGCAAGTCGTGCACAAAATTCGTCTTCCAAGTGGATGGAAGACAGAATTTCTTTTCTATAAGTGTTGCGCCAATCCAGCGGAGCAAAGCTACGGGAGAAGCGGAGTGGATCGCGGTATGCAAGATGACTGAAGAAAGGAAATATTTGATAAATCTATGATATAAAGAAATAAATGCTATAAGCGATTGAATCGCTTTGATTTAGGAATGCTAAAAGAATGTTTTAGCTTAGTGTTTGCTTAGTGCGGTTTTGAGAGCAAGAAAATTTGAAACTTTCTCGAAAATTTGAAAAATTGTGGTGGTTGAAAAACAGTGCTTTTATAAAAATTATGTATGAACTCAAGTCATTTATTTGTGTATTTCTAGGACCACGCCTATCGGATCAAATAGGTCAGATATTAAATATATTTATTGCGTACGACGAATGACGAGGATTGGGCATTAAGAGAGTAGTTGTAGGTTCGATCCGTATAACATTGGGATCTAAAAAAGTGCATGTCTGCCATCCCCGTTTGGCTTAAAGGTGGCAGTATGTTAGTTTAGAATAAGAACAAAAATTAAATCTGAATCTCTTACGTGACAATGACCGACATTAACATGAAAATATCAATTGTGTGTCAACGTTTTTGTAAAGGTATAATTCGGGTAGCATTAAATCCTGAACAGGCTATCATTGAGACAGCAAGCCACATCATCAGTTTCATCATCACTTTCCATTAGGTGAGAGGACAGTAGCTGATCCAACAAAAAAAAAATCTTGAAATTTACTGACTTTTTCGTACATAACGCGATCCTTACCATACAAAAAGTCTCAGAACCTTTTCCCAGCAACTCTGTCCCACTTTAAGTAGCAAGTTTAGTGAACTTATTGTGATTGATTTTTTTTTCTTATTTGCCGGGTTTGCTCTTTTGACGGGCGGCGGACCGAAAGCCGAAGTTTTGAAAGCAAATCTTTCGAGAATTCGATTGTTAAATTGAAGTATTAGATCCTTTAATGGAATGGTTTATGCGGTTGGTTGGAGAGAGAAAGGCTCTGAGTTCAAAAGAGAGAATTCAATTGGGCTGTATTTTTTAGAATTCAAAAGGAGTTTGTCTTAAAGTATGGTTATGAGAGAAGCGCGTGTACTTTTACCTTGCAGGGGATCTGGCGTAATGATATAGATGGATAAAGATGTGGAAACCTTTAGCGAGAAGTACTGCAATATGGACAAGAGTAAAAAAATTACACCGCCTTTTTCCCAAGCGGGTGTGGCAGTGGATCAACATATCACCGAAGGTGTTAGCTTTCAATGTAATGGAAAGCGGGTCTTTTGCCATTATAGCGGGCACATCTACAGACTCCTGACTGATACTAAAAAAAATCGATAGGATAACCACTGTCTGATTTAGAATTCGTTTTTTTATAATTCTTCAAACTACTATAAAACTATTATACTATAATAATTTGACCTTAGACTAATACTTGTCTTTTCTTCTCTATGGCTGATCTGCCAATTTTTTGTGTCTCCCGCTTTGCAAAGGAAGGAAGTGGAAATTTATTTTTCCTACTCCTGTTTTTATTTCTAATCAAATTTGTTGCGGGTTCAAAGACAATTAAAGCGCTTTCCGGGACACCCCAAGGTTCAAACCGTGGTGTCATCTAAGGAGACCATTGTGGATCCTGGCTTACAGGAGTTACAATGATGGAAATGCACTACTATTCTTGTGACCATGTCAAAAGAATTTGACATGGTCACAAGAATAGTATAGAATTATAAAGATGATAGATACAATGAGGTCTGTAAAGAAAAACCTGTTAAAACTCTCTACTATCTGCCTACCCCGCAAGGGATCTCGCGTATAAATATAGATAAGTAATTTTAGGGCTACCACCAATCTAGTTTTACCCCCTATTTGTCCTAGTTCAAAATATGTTCAAAAAGGAGCTTTGACTGAGTATTAGAATGTGTGGTTTTTCCATCGAAAGACTTTCAGTCGCAGTCCGAAGTCTGAAAACGTGCACGTTATCATAGTGTTATGACCCGGTCATACCCCGATATCTCGAAAACCCTTTATCGGGGGATATCGATTCTAAAACGCATTATTCACCTTTAGGTATCATATCGATCCGTGAAGAAAGATCTAGAATCCACGATTGAGTGCCGAAACGTCGAGAAGGTTCCTCCCCTTTTTATTATCGCCGGCGCGCGGTCGTGGTAAGCAGGTACCTACTTGTTTATGTACAAATAGGTACGAAATAATAATACCATTTTAACGAACGCGCCGGCTGTTGTTTAATATACCTGGGCCTTTCGATCGATGTACTTGGAGGGTTCTGGTCCGTTCTAGAACTTTCATACGAGTATAAAAGGAATACTCAGCGCGGCGACACACAGAGTCTCTCTTCGGAAGCGACAGCGATCAAATCGAGAACAAGCGATCTAAGTGGAGTACACCGGCGACCTTACCAACGATATATGGATACTACGAGTGACTCGGAAGCGTGTAATAAAGTACTTCGCACGTTATTCGGCATTATTTATTTACCCTGCAAACGTAACAATAGCAATAGATTCGTTTCATATCAGTCTACAAGTCTCTTCCGCTTTCACTCATAATGTAGGCGTAACAGTCTTTTTTATAATCCTCCAAATATCTTCCAAATAAAATTTCTCCACATAATTCACGTGAAATAGAAATCTTTAAGCCTGAAAATCTACATGAAAACAATCACACATACACAGGGAGGCTTTAATACATATTTCATGAAGACCCGGCTGGGTGTAGGTAACAGATGGTCGGAATTTTCACTTCATTGACTTAGCTTTCGTCTCACCTGCCGAAATATCAGGGTTGCCTGAAATGCTGATGACAAATATAAAGTTATATTGTCTGTAGGTTTAGGTATTTAACTTTTATTTAACAATAAAAGTTATTAAAATCCTACTATGACTGCCTCGTTGGTCTGGTGGCATAGCGCATCGCTTTGTGATCACGAGTTCCTGGGTTCAAATCCTAGGTCGGACAAGTGTGGTTTTTCTAACGAAAACTTCCCAGTATGAGTCCGGAGTCTGGAATTGTGCCCGGTATATGGCAATAGGCTCGCCCCCTATTACATGAGACCTAACATCGTCGACGAAACGTGGGTGTACTCAGTACACCTCTGCCACCCCCTCTGGGGAATATAGGCGTGACGGTGTTTTTTTGAAATCCTCCTCCTCCTCGAGTCGTATTCCTCATGTCTGAGGGTCGTGGCCTCCACCTCCCAGAAGTCTTGTACTTGTGACGTTTCTCCATTGTCCCCTGTCCTCGGCGGCGTGCAGCGCGTTGTAGACTGTAGTGTCCAGAGTGGTGCGAATCTGGTCAGACCAACGTGTTGGGATGTGGCCTCGAGGTCTTTGTCGATCGACCTTCCCAGTGACCATGAGCCTCTCCAAGTTGTCACCGTCTTTTCTAGCAATCTGGCCAGAGAACTCCAGGATACGCTTGAGACAGATGGTAGAGAGTCTTGTCGTGACTCGTAGCTGTTTCAGTATCGATACGTTAGTTCGATGAGCCGTCCAAGGTATCTTTAACATTCTCCTCCAGCACCACATTTCAAATGCGTCAATATGCCCCTGGTCTGCTGCTTTAAGGGTCCATATCTCAGCTAATCCTACTAACATTATAAATGTAAAAGTTTGTATGTGTAGATGTTTGGATGTTGATGGAGATTTGGCACACAGTTTTGTCGCCTGGATTAACACAGGATACTTTTTATCCCGGAAAAATGTAAGGTTCCTGTCTAAAGTCAACGCGGACGTAGTCCCGGGCAGAAACTAGTATTAAATATCTATCTATCTATATCACAACGCCAGATCTCTTGCGCAGTAGGCAGAGAGTACACAGTACTTATATAATTTCAACAAAAGCGTGCTAATGAATGAAATGATTAATTACGACGATTGAGAGCTTAAGCCACTCCGCCCATTGGGTCGAATAGTCGCGAGTTCGATTCCCGCACGGGACAAATCTTTTGTTTCGGTCTGGGTATTTGTGTATGTGAATTTTTATGTTTGTTAACTCACCCACGACCAAGGAATAAATCCTCAACGGTTATCGTGCCTTCCGTAGCACGGAGAGGCTTGAATATGAAAATGCCAGAAACATACACCCATCTCAGACCGACCGTGTCGAACGCTGCTTATGTAAAAATGAGCCCTACGAGCGGCTCGATCACCAAGGGGTTATCGATAGGAACACCGCGGTTGCACAGCGCTACGAGCGGCTCATTTTTACATAAAGTTAATTACATATCCCGACTGTACCTGTGTAAACTGTATAGTAAAGGTACCTTTTTCTCTTATCTCTATTTCGTTAACACAGATCTATTACGAGCAGAAAGTGGAGAGTTATTTACAGACCTCTCTGGCTTCCCCGAATCACACACTTCTCTTCTTCACACGCTTGCCGGTTATGGAGACTCTTGACTAGACTATCAGATAAGACACGGTCTATTTGCTCATGGGTTTTTTTTTAATGTACCAACTATCTCTCTACCTACATCATCACGCCAGATCCCTTGTGGACTAAGCATATAGTACAGATGTAGCAACTATTGCATTTTAACCGTATTTTTCCATAAATTGTTGTGGCGACCATGGTACCACAGCTTTTTAAATAAAAATATTGTAACATGTCTCAATTTTATTTAATAAATTGTCATGGGCAACGCGTACATTTTATTTTTCTTTTAATTTTTGTGAGAACCGTATATTTTTTTTATGCTTTTTTTCCTTTTAGAAAAGTAGCCCCGCCCTACCCTAGGATTTATTCCTCCGTCGTGGGTGCATTTACAAACATGAAAATTTACTTACACAAATACCGAGACCGGAACAAATAATTGTGGATCACACAAAGATTTGTACCGTGCGGGAATCGAACCCGCGACTATTAGACACAGTGGGCGGAGCGGCTTAAGCTCTTAACCGCTGCGCTAAATCGTCCGTTCATTAAAATTAGTGGATCATAATGTTTGGAGTCGCAACCAAAAACTATAAGTAGGCAGCCCTACATTTCTGCTTACCCTACAGGATCAAAAAAGGTTTCGTTTCATCTTGTTCCCGTTAATTTGATGGAAATCGCTCTCCCGAAATATATACCTTTTAATCTTATTTAGGACTGGTCGGGACCCTTAGATTGGGGCAAGTATAATATCTATCTACATCATCACGCCAGATCCCTTACGGGGTAGGCAGAGAGTACAGAGATCCAACAGGTTCTTTCCTTACATACCAAGTAGTCGTACTCGTGAACGGGTGATACTTATGTAGACTGGTCCACCCACAATCCTCTAGATTTTCATTATGACGATTTAGCGCAGTGGTTAAGAGCTTGAGCGGCTCCGCCCACTGTGTCGAATAGTCGCGGGTTCGTTTCCCGCACGGGACAAATCTTTGTGTGATCCACAATTATTTGTTCCGGTCTGGGTAATTATATAATTAGGCCACATCCCTTGCGGCAGACACGACAGGGTTCCAACTGGTTCTTTCCTTACAGACCTCTCTAGCTTCCTCCACTCTCATAGTTCGTCTCATACACGCTCGTCGGTTACGGACACTTTTACCTTACCCTTGGGATTAGATATGGTCTATTTGGTCATGGTAAGATACTTTACTTCTCGGGTACCTACAAGGTTTTAGTTTTGCATAGCCGCCATTATAACTTTAATAATTATAAAAATAACTTTTTTAACCACAGAAACAACTTTTAAAACTACAAATGCAAATAATGTAATGGAAAAGCGAAAATTTTGCCACTTTTCGAGGTTGTGTTCATTTAAAAGTTACCACTATAATGAACTGGGGGGAAACTAATTAAAAGTACCACGACTCTTGAGGGACCTAGTACTGTGTTTGCTGAAATAAGTATTCAAAACACTTTTTCTAAGTACCAAATTTAGCAGATTTTATGACATAATAAAAATGTGAGATAGGCGTACAGATTTCCAACAGGTTCTTTCCTTACTCCACTCTCATAGTTCGTCTCGTACATGCTCGCCAGTTACGGAGATTCTTGACTACGCACTCTGCCTACTCCGCCAGGGGTCTGGCGTGATGATATAGATACATTAAGTTAAAACTGACTCATTAGTCTAGTGGCGAAAATTGCGCGTTGCGATCACGGGGTCCTGAATTCAGATCCTAGGTCGGACAAGATGTGATTTTTCGATAGAACAATAATTCTAGTATCATTTAGAAGTCTGGAGTTGTGCCCAGTACGATGGCAATAAGCTTGCCCCCTATTATATGAGACCTAAGATCTTTGGCGAAAAGTGGGTGCACACAGTACACCTCTGGCACCCTCGCTTAGGGAATATAGGCGCGACGGTGTTTATTATTTTTTTTTTATAAATATGTCTTAAATGTGACACTGCTCTTATTTTTTTATTATAGAAAATCCTTTATTACATTTTATTTGACCTAGGATTCAAACTCTAGACTCGTGATTACCAGCCGTACCTTGTGCCAACCAACGAGGCTTTAAACAGTTATCTCGGCTACCCCGTTATCTCGACACAAAAACGCATATTTTTCACAAAAATATTTTTTTTATCATCACGCCAGGTCCCTTGCGGGGTGGTAGAAAGTACAAAGTTCCAACAGATTCTTTCTTATAGACCTCGCCTGCTCCACTGTCATAGACCCTCCCGATGCCCTTACATCCCTTCTTGCGGATATAGATACCACACACAGGATCAGACACCGACCTCGCCGGCGAGCTCGAAGAATCCCTTGCCCGTCGGCCGGTGCAGAGCACCACGGCGAAACACCTAGTATACGCCCTCCCCCATAGCGACTGCCCGAGCCGAGACCGTTCCTCCTAGAGGCGTCCTTGAGCTAGTTGCTCCCTCGCCTTTCTGGCTCGAGCGTAGGGTTGCACGCTCGCCCTCTTGTCCGGTGAAGCTGTAAAGGCCCCGCAGCCAACAGCGTAGATCATTCACACACACACACAATTCACTGTCATAGTAAAAAATACTTAATACAATAACTGATAAGCCACTCAAAAGACATTTCATAAACATTCCATTAACCCGAACAAGATATCCCTAGTTTCTTCGGTCACCCATCCAAATCCAAACCTCGCCAACCCCCGCTTAACCTTTCACACCCAACACAGAAATTTGCATTGCAAAGCATATCCTCAAACACAACGAAGTTAGAACTACTGCGACAAGGGAAATCAGACTGTCCGACTGTTTAAATTAAATTAATTAAAATTCTTAATTAAATCACGGAATGTTCCGCGGATACTTTGAGAAACTATGTTTCGTATCCGAGTTTCGAAATTGATATGTTTTTCTTGCTCTGTCGTATAGTTTCGTCCTATTCTCACCTTGCACCGAAGCAAGCAATTATAAATTGATGCAAAAGTTTGATGAAATGGGAAAGTAGTATAGGAAGTAAAGTTATTTATTGTTTAGAGCTATTTTTTATAAGCCGTCACTATTGCACACGTCTATATTCCTCACGCGGGGATGGCAGAGGTGCACTTTGTTTACCCAAATTTCACCGACGATATTAGATCATAATTATGCCGGGTAGAATTCCAGACTTCAGATTACGACTGACTTTTTTTTTGCTAAGGAAAAGCACACTTTGTCCAACCTGAAATTCGACTCCAGAACCTTGTGATTACCAGCCTTAACAACATTTTCTGTTTCGGTTTGATTCTCAAGTCAGACAAAATATTGTTGGGGTTTGTTTAAACAAATAAAAAGAGAGAGAGAGAGAGAGAGCTTTTGTAGCAAACACGCAAGGAAAATATCTTGCTTAGTTGAGGAGTTCATATGGCTTCCTTCCGGCTCCATCATCAGACCCTGGACACCTTACAGGTCTTAAGAACTCGTTAAAACAAATCCAACGAGCCCAAACACGGTGAGGTTATATTGAGTAGTCGGGTGGTTCCATTGGCCACGTTTCGGCTTCATCATCAGCCCCTGAACACTATCTGGTTGTAAGTACTCATCAATACTAATCTAACAAGCCTAAACACGAGAGCGTTACGTTGTATAGTTCAAATGTTCCTATGGCCACCTTCTGACTCCATCAGACCAGCTCCACGGTATATTATTGTATTGTTATCGACTTTACATCCGTATGCCAAATTCTAGATCCATCGGATACCCGCAAGCGCTTGAAAAATGTATCACAAGATTTGAACCGGAAAGACAGACAGACAGACGTACGAACATTGCAAGTTAAATAAAATCTTGTAAAAAGTTTCAGTTCGGAGGCTGGGATTGTGCCAGTTATATGGCAATAAGATTATCTTTCTTCTTTCTTTCTTTCTTTTTTTAAATACGTAGCCCCACACTAGGATTTATTCCTGTGTCCCTATCCTTTGCCTAAGTCCCTGTCGAAAGTTTTAGCATAGGTCTTGTTTCGTATTTCGAAAAATTCCTAAAACAGTTTGAAATTGTTTGTAATCGTAGGCTCGCCCTCTATTGTGTCGGACCTAACCTTATTTCTAATGTGTGGGTGTGAACAGTAGACTTAACAATGCCGGCGAAATTTAGGTGTGCTGTGTACACCTCAGCCAGCCCCACTTGGTGAATTTAGACGTGACGGTTTTAATTTTTTTAGTTATTATTTTTTTGCCTGCCTCGTTGGTCTAGTGGCAAAGCGCATCGCTTTCTGATCACGAGGTCCTGGGTTTAAATCCTAGGTCAGACGAGAGTAGTTTTTCTAACGAAAACTTCCCAGTACGAGTCCGGAGTCTGGAATTGTGCCCGGTATATAGCAATAGGCTCGCCCCCTATTACATGGGACCTTACATCGTCGGGGAAACGTGGGTGTACTCAGTACACCTCTGCCGCAATCACTTGGGGAATATAGGCGTAACGGTTTGACCCCGTATTATATGACTCAGATCGTATTTTATAAAAAAATCATTCCGCACACAAGAAATTATTCCTGAGTCGTGTGTATGTGAAATTCAATTACACAACCACCCTAACGAAAACAAATAGATCACGCAGATTTTTCCCGTGCGGGAGTCGAACCCGCGAACCTTCGATCTAGTGGGCGAAGCAGCTTAAGCTCTTAACTACTGAACCAAGCCGTCGGTCAACTGAGCGATCTATTTATCTATCTATATCATCACGCCAGATCCCTTGCGGGGTAGGCAGAATGTATAGACTTCCAACAGAGTGGAGGAAGCCAGAGAGGTCTGTAAGGAAAACCTTACAGACCTCTCTGGTTTACTCCACTCTCATTTTAAAGAAATGTGAATGTATTGCAGGTCTTGCAAACAATTATCTAAAACCACTCCTTACTAAAATAACTGTCATAATCCCAAAACATTTTCGGACTAATGAACAACTAAATTAATTATTAATTTTAACCGGAATCCTCGACCTTAACAAGCGGTATTACGGTGAATTCGACCCTTGTTCACTATAAAACTAAAAGTCGTCAGTGGCGCCCTCTAGGGGTGGGATTTAATTAAAATTCTAAATTAGTACGCCAATGGTTGGCGACCCCTGGACACTGGGAATTGAGGAAAAGAGGAATTTGTTTCAGGTTAGATTGAAAGTTGTTTGAAGATTGCCTGCCTCGTTGGTCTAGTAGCGAATAATGCCCCTTGCAATCACGAGGTCCTGGGTTCAAATCCTAGGTCGGACAAATGTAGATTTTATGTCAATAAACTCTCAATATCAGTCCGGATTCTGGAATTGTGCCCGGTATATAGCAATAGGCTGGCTCGCCCCCTATTACATGGGACGTAACATCGTCGGCGAAAAGTGAGTGTACAGTAAGTGAATATAGGCGCGGCGCTGCTTATTTTTTTTACAAGATTAGCTTAACTTACGTGTCGACACGTGAAATATGTTGGCGAAATGTAGGTGTTCTGTGTACACCTGCCTGCGTTCACATATTTTTTACAAGCTTTTCTTTAACTTGTTCGTATGTCAGTCTGTCTGTCTTTTTGGTTCAAATCTTGTGATCCATTTTTCAAGTACTTGCGGGTATCCGATTGAGATGAAATTTGGCATACGTGTGCAAGTTCGGTGACGATGAAATAATATGGTCCCATGGAGGTGGTCTGACGATAGAGTCGGAAGGTGGCCATAGCAACATGTAAATTATTCAAGGTAGCCCCGTCGTGTTTAGGCTTGTTAGATTGGTATTGACAAGTACTATACAATCAGATAGTGTTCAGAGTCTGATGATGAAGCCGAAATGTTGCCAATGGAACCATTCAACTACTTAATATAACCCCGCTATGTTTGGGCTCGTTGGATTTGTCTCGATAAGTACTTTAGACCGTGATGGTGTCCAGGGTCTGATAATGGGGGCGGATGAAAGACATAGGAAGTTCTCATCTAAGCAAGATATCTTCGTTGTGATTTTGTTATAAAAGCTTGTTTTTAAAAATCTTTTAGCATGAAATACGTTGGCGAAATGTAAGTGTACTGTGTACACCTGGGCCTGCTTTGGGATGTATTTTTAATTACCTCTTTTCTCACAATTGAGATTTTGTGATATTCTATATTGGTAGAACGTTCGATTTGGGATTATAAAAACCAGAGTTAGAGTCTCAGCTCCCACTACATTTTTTAAACTAAGTTAGAATTAAAATGCAAATATTTTAAATGATTGTAAATTATTATAGTAATTACTAGCGACCCGCCCCGGTTTCGTAGGGATGAATGCGTAAATCTTCCACTCGAATCACTCCGTTCATTGGAGAAAATCGTATGAAAATGCGTTCAGTAGTTATTGAGTTTTTCGCGTTCAGGCTGACAGACAGACGCGGCAAGGGGACGTTTTTTAAAATGTATTGTGAAGAGACGTTAGAGGCATAATCCCATACTCTGGATAGACTATTATTCGATACAAAAAATTTTTTTTAGAAGTCGAATTTAGGACCTTGTTATCGTCAACCGCACTGTACATCAAGATCGACGAGGCAGGCTTTCCTTAATTACACCATCACGCCTATATTCTCCAAGCAGGGGTGGCATGGGTGTACTGAGTACACCTACTGTTCGCCGACACACACACGGCACAATTTAAGATTCCAGATGCACACTGGAAATATTTCGTTAGAAAAATTACATTTTTCCGACCTACGATTGAAACCCAGGACCTCGTTATCACAAAGCCATGCGCTTTGCCACTAGATCAACGAGGCAGTTTCCTTAGTAAAGGACATTGTCAAAAATCGCCCCAGAACCAATAAACGTATGACTTATGCCATTATTACTATATATTTTATTAAAATTATGGCAAATATCTAACGGACAAATTGCAATCTAAAACGAATATTTCAAAGTATTGTAAGTACTTATATCGAAGTCGCCGACATCTTTACTGAGTTTTAATTTAATTCTTTATAGTACACACACAAATTGTTACAAGGTAAATTAATGTACAAGGTGAGCTTAACTCAAAGTCGAGTTTTCTACCAGCAAACCTTTGAGCGAAAGAGAAACAAATGATCAAAATAAGGATAGGAATAAGTGTACATCACAAAAGCAAAGAAAGAAAAGACATTTATAAATAGAAAAGGTATAAACTACAGATATATATCTACAAATATTCTACATGCTATAACATAACCATAAAATAGACTACAGGAATATATACATACATAAAAATATCTTACATAGATAGGAAATGTTCTCTAATTCTTTTCTTGAACATCTGTAAAGTAGGGCTATCACGTAAAGAGTGTGGGAATTCTATAGGCGCACAGCACGCACAGTAAATGCACCATCATATCGACTTGAGCTACGACGAGGTGCACTAAGAAGAAGAGAAGAGACAGAGCAACAAGGTTTTCCCCTGGGTCCTAAATACTAAAAGCGTTCACGTATATATACTGGGGAATTAGGATTATGAAGAACAGAGTAAAGCAAACAGAGCATATGACTATCCCGACGCAGCCGTATAGGCAGCCACTTCAACTGCTTTCGAAATTTTGACACATGGTCAAATTTCCGAAGGCCGAAAATGAAGTGAATGCACAGATTCTGCAGACGTTCCTCAGTTGCGTCAAGAAAGCTTACATCGGCATAGTTGAGAAGAAGTAAAAGAAGAGATTCGGCGAGAGTTACTTTGGTTTGAAACGGCAGGAACTTTTGGAGCCGTTTGAGAGACTGAAGTGACTGAGTGAGTAATAAACCTTCTTGCTTACTTCCGCAACGTGAACATTCCAGGACAGATTACAGTCAATGTAGACGCCCAAGTTTTTTGCACTATTTGAAAAAGGAATTGGTATAGCATCGTACACAATTTGTGAAAGAGACTGGTGATCTAAAAGATTGTTAAAATTTCTGCCACCAATAATGAGAGCTTGTAATTTAGCCGGATTTACCAGTAGGCCAAAGCTTTTTGTCCAGTTATTGATGTTCTGAAGATCATTACTGATGGCAACAATAGCAGCATTAAAATCATCGACTTGCAAAATGATGATAAAGTTGCAAGTCGTCTGCATAAAGATGATAGTGTGAAGATATAACTTTAGGATTTTTTTCATTGCTGTTGGTTCTGGGGCAAATCATGTATGGGCGCAGAACAATGTCCTTTAAAAACCTTTTGTATATTTCTTGAACCCATCATTGTTGGAATCGTTTTGGGTGGCTTAATAAGATCCAACAGCAGGTTCCCACACACCTGCCTTTACCAAACTGCAATGGGTCTGCGACCTAATTTCTCTTATCTCAACTTCTGAGGGGAGGCCTTTGCCCAGCAGTGGGACAGTGTTGGCTAATTTATTATTATTATATTATCACTGTTAAAACATAACAAAAAACCCTTTGACAGTATTTCCAAAAAATAACTTCCCTCCTCTATCACTGACGTATCTATTTTTTTACAATACGCTATCAAAATTGCGCACAGACGAAAAATTGTCCGCGCATTTTAATGTTTAACCAACGCTTGCAGTAAAAAAATACAAAAAAAATGTGATTTGCCCATGCACCGCCGGAAAAAAAGGGATAAAAAAACGTGGTGTGGCAGAAAATCGGCTGTCTACACATCTGCGTTTGTGACAACCACAAGTGGCTTGTCCGTCATTTTTATTTACATAAAAAAACATATAAAAGAAATCGTAGGATACCACGCTAGGATTATTACAGTGTCGTAGGTGCGTTTACAAACATGAAATTTACATACATGTTTCCGTAACCGGCGAGCGTGTATGAGACGAACAATGAGAGTGGAGGAAGCCAGAGAGGTATGTTAGGAAAGAAACTGTTGGAACTCTGTACTCCCTGCCTACCCCGCAAGGAATCTAGCTTGATAATATAGATAGATAAAGAATATAAATAAATGTTTAAAATAACTTCAACCAGTGTAGTTAATCTAATAACTTGATAAGTCATTAGATTAACTATTAAATTGATTATGCTGGATATACTCATGCAGATTCACACTGGTTGAAGTCATTTTATTCTATTATTCCTTGCGGGGTAGGCAGGGAGTACAGAGTTCCAAACAGTTTCTTTCCCTACATACCTCTCTGGCTTCCTCCACTTTCATTGTTCGTCTCATACACGCTCGCCGGTTACGGAGACTCTTGACTTGTCCTTCAGCTAAGACTCGGTCTATTTGTTCATGGTAATATAATAATTTATCTATATTGATATACAATAATTTACTATTATAAGACAGAGTCACATAGGATTAGTCAGATACAAAAACAACAAAACGAGCAACAATTATATCATACATTTTATATTTATATTATGTTTTTTGGAGTCAAAAATCATTTACTACTTCAAAAATTACGGCTGTGCACGCGATTATAATATATCTATGAATTATTAAAAAAAAACACTATTTCTGGCTAAAGAACACTATTTCAGGCTAAAATTATTAAAATTGGTTTAGTAGTTTAAGAGGTTATCAATTACAAACAAAAAAATATTTCCTCTCTATTATATTAGAATAGAAGTATAAATAAGTAGATAGCATAATTTTCAACGACATTGCATGTCCTAAATATCTATACCTTATTAGGCATTCGTAATAACCAAACACGAATAAACATTAAAATTAACAAGCCACTTGTGGCTTACTCTGTGTGGGCGCCCTAAAAAGGAATAAAAAACCGCTCGAGTCGTACGTCAGCTGTCAGGCGATTTGCAAACGATCGCGATCGGTTCATATCGCGCGGTCGACGCGCCCATTGATTGGTTCAGCCAGGGAATCTAAACATTTTATTCGCCCACCTCTTTAAATAATAAATTGACCGTGCCTTATCTGAAGGACAAGTCAAAAGTGTCCGTAACCAGTAAGTGTGTACGAGGCGAACTATGAAAGTGAAGGAAGCCAGAGAAGTCTGCAAGGAAAGAATCTGTTGGAACTCTGTATTCTCTGCCTATGCAGAACCTGGCACAGTGATGTAGATATATAGATATAATAAAAAAAATAACCGGAAATACAGACAGACAAACGAACAAAGCAAATTAAATATAAGGTTGTATAATCAGCCTATATTGTTTTTCAACCCATATCGACTAGAATGGCCATCATTAATAGAGGATAGAGATTGTTGATTCAAAAAGGAGATCAGCAGTGAAACACAAATGAGTAGCAAAAACATGGTTAGTAGTAAAACAACACCTTTTCCATGAAGGTATTTTAATCCTTTTGGTTAAGGTGCTTAAAACCAAATTCAGCCTATACTGCCCCACTGCTGAGAAAAGGCCTCTTCTTAAAAAATCAAGGTGAGAAAGATTAGGTTAACTTCACCACGCGGAGCCAGTGCAGATTTGTGGAGGCGGGTTTGTGGCCACCTGCTATTGGAACTTATCAAGCTACCTATAAGGCTTCCAACTTGGCTTGACGACTACCACATTAAGTGATCACAATAGTATACATGATTTTACTATAAATGTCGTCGTATACTAGGAATTATTCCCATGTCGTTGGGGTATAAACAAATATGAAATTTAGACCAAAACCAACATTTGTGGAGCACTCAAAGATTTATCCCGTGCAGGGATCAAGCCTGTGACTACTTTATCCAGTGGGCGGAGGGGGATTTCTTAACCACTGCATCAAGCCGTCCGTCGAATATCAATTTAATAAATTAAAGTGATCCCATCACGCCTATATTCCCACTTTTTGCCGACGATGTTAGGTCCCATGTAATAGGGGGCGAGCCTATTGCCACAATTTCAGAACACAATTTCAGACTCCGGACTGATACCGGAAAGTTTTCGATAGAAACATTTGCCCGACTTTGTGATCGCAAAGCCCATTATTCGCCACTAGACCAACGAGGCAGTTAAATCAAAGTGGGCGTAGGTTATAAAGTTTGAGAACTTCTGCATATCAGCAAATAGAATGTCATGTGTGGCGCTTTGTTCTGTAGCACTGTCGCGTCGGTCGTACTCGAATTGAAATCTGCTTTTTGGCAAATAAAACCAGCATACGTCATGCCCGTTCGAGTTTTATAAAATCGATTCGCATTCGGTATTGAGAGGTTTTTAATTGAAAATGTAAGTGACAAACTTTAATTATACGTACACATTTTTATATCTCTATCTATATCATCACGCCAGATCCCTTATTGGGTAGGCAGAGAGTACAGAGTTCCAACAGGCTCTTTCCTTACATACCTCTCTGGCTTCCTCTACTCTCATAGTTCGTCGCATACACGCTCGCCGGTTACGAAGACTCCTGACTTGTCCTTCAGATAAAACCCGGTCTATTTGGTCATGGTAAGATAGTCTAGGTCTTCCCCGGTACCTACATCCTTCCACTTTCGCATTGTATATCAGTTTTGTCATTCTTCCTTCTGACATTCTTTCTATATGCCCGAACCAACGGAGCATACCCTTTCTCATCTTCACACCGATATTACGGTATTACGATAGTTAGTTTAGGCTGTATATTAATAATGTACTACTTTTTATTGAGGTGCTGGTAAAGCTGTGTGACCGCTATGTTCTTTGCGATCACCAAGGTGAAGCTCCATTCGGCACGGACGGTCTGAGATTTGTGACATTTTCATTTCTCTGTACTCCGAAAGGTACGCTTACTAATGTGGTAGTCGTTAAGCCAAGTTGGCAGCTTTATAGGCGGCTTGATAAGTTCCAATAGCAGGTGGCCTAATACTGCTTCCATTAATCCGCAATGGATCCGCGGCGTGTCATGGAGTATGTCCTTATCTTTCTCACCCTGATTTGTGAGAGGTTTTTGCCCAGCAGTGGAATACTATAGATTTATTTAAGACTTTTTTGAGACTAAGACATGTTCCCAACAATGTCACTTCTATAAGCCAAGATCTAAAACCTTTGTACAATGTATTTAAGTTTTTAACTCTATCTTCAAAGTACATAAAAATCCAGCTAGTCTGTGAATGGCTAACTTAAATAAAACTAGCCACTGAGGCAACACTTTCTTAAAACTTTGAGATTCCATGTCTAAGTTCTAGCACTGGATCTTTCAGCGTTTGGTTCTTAAAATTTGTATTTTTTGCTTTTTACTATAATAAAATACCGTCACGTCTATATTCCCCAAGCAGGAGTGGTAGAGGTGTACTGTGTACACCCATATATCGTCAACGATATAAGGTCGCAATGTAATAAGGAGCGAGACTATTTGCATTATACCAGGCACAATTCCAGACTCTGGACTACGCTAAAAAATTTTCTATAAAAAAATATAGTTTCTCTGAACTAGTATTCGAACACAGGATCTCATGATCGCTAGTTGTACAATCCGCCACTAGGTTACCTACGCAAAGTTTCTAGCTGCTTTGATTTTTTTTTTCATAAAATAAATAGGTAATATCCAACAGCGTCACACCTATATTCCCCAGAGGGGGTGGTAGAGATGTACTGAGTACACCCACGTTTCGCCGACGATGTTAGGTTCCATGTAATAGGGGGCGAGCCTATTGCCATATAATAATAATATAATAATATTAGCCCTGTTAAGAAACTGTCCCACTGCTGAGGGGGTTTAGGCCATAGTCCACCACGCTGGCCCAGTGCGGGTTGGCGAACTTCACACACCTTCGAGAAACTCTTAGGCATGCAGGTTTCCTCACGATGTTTTCCTTCACCGTTAAAGCAAGTGATAATTCATTTTAAATACGCACATGCTTTCGAAAAGACAGAGGTGCGTGCCTAGGTTTGAACCCGAGACCTCTGACTTTGCAGTCCAACGGTCTAACCACTAGGCTATCACTGCTGTATACCGGTATATTGCCATATACCGGGCACAATTCCAAACTCCGGACTCATACTGGGAATTTTTCGTTAGAAAAACTACATTTGTCCGACCTAGGATTTGAACCCAGGACCTCGTGATCACAAAGCGATGCGCTTTGAGAAATAGGTAATCAATATCGTTATACCTAAATGAGCTTGTATATCTTGGATGCGCCTTAAGTAAGGATGGGAAATACACCGCTGACATAAAGAGAAAAGTGAGTGCAGGGAACAGAGTGAATGGTTCGATGGGAAAGCTACTTGGGAGCCGGCACTTAAGCCAAAAGGCGTAGCTGGCCATACATAACAGAGTGCTTGTCCCAACGCTGTTATATGGCAGCAAGAGCTGTAAGAAGGAGAATGAAAGTAGAATAAATGCGGTCGAAATGCGAGCTCTGCGGAAGATGTGCGGAGTGAAGCTGACCGACCGTATTCGCAACAGCGTAGTAAGCAAGCGAGTAGGTATGAAAGATAGTATCGGTGTAAAGATGAGAAAGGGTATGCTCCGTTGGTTCGGGCATATCGAAAGAATGTCAGAAGAAAGAATAACAAAACAGATATACAATGTGAAAGTGGAAGGATGTAGGTACCGGGGAAGACTAGACTATCATACCATGACCAAATAGACCGAGTCTTATCTAAAGGACAAGTCAAGAGTCTGCGTAACCGGTGAGCGTGTAATAGACGAACTATGAGAGTGGAGGAAGGTAGAGAGGTATGTAAGGAAAGAACCTGTTGCAACTCTGTACTCTCTGCCTACCCCGCAAGGGATCTGGCGTGATGATATAGATAGATAGATAGATATTTATACCTACATTTTTGACGCAGAGTTAGCAGAAGTGTACTGTGTCCACCTTTGTTTCACCAATGATGTTAGTTCCCAATTTATTAGAAACAAGCAGTTTTTCGCAGCTTTGCACCCAGACCACAACAGCACCATTTACCAGATCTATGTAACTTCTGGATAATTTAGCTTTCAAACGGTGAAAAAATTATTAAAATCAGTTCACTAGTTTCAGAGATTATCGATTTCAAACAACTCTTTATTCTGTACAATATTTATTAGTAGAAAAAAGTTTAAGACTAATCTACCCCCCAAAAAACCTTTTGCAATACGCAAGAAAATAATTTAAAATTACTAACTAGAAGCATTCCCTTTTCAAATATCTCAAACATGAAGACATTTTGCAAACCCGCTGTTTATAGAAGCAGACATTTCAAAAATCAAAATATTTCAACACATCGTTTTGCCCGGTTTAAAGCGGGATTTTACACGGAATATCAGGAATCTCCGGTTAGGCTTCTCCGACACCCACTAGTGAGTTATCCGGAGGGATTTGGTTATGGAGTTTTAAAAAATTCCACATTTTGTAAATATTTGTGGAGATTTACCTTCATGCATTTTTTAGTATAATGTAAAATTGAATAATACACTTTCAAAGGTGTAAACAAAAGTGCATTTTGTACACCTCTATATGTTTTCACTATGGTACTTTCATTCTACTTTTTTATGTGATTGTGACTTTGAATCCTGGCTTGGAAATTTGTTATTGGGTTTTCTTATAAATAAATCCAAATAGATCTAGGGTTTACAATCTTGCCTGGTAATATGGTAATAGGCTTCCTTCCTTCCTTTGGTACTTAAGATCATCGGAGAATTTGATGGCCCACACTGCATCCCTCCCAAATTAAGTTGGATATAAGCGTATTTTCAAAAACAGTAGCAAAATTCTTAAGCCATATAGGCACAATTCAAACATATTTCCTAAAAAATCATAACTTTCCATAAAGAAAACGCAAAAAAATCTTTGTTCAAAGTTACCACATTGTGTATTCAAAGTACTGACACACAAGCTTAGGTTTTCGACAGTGAGAAATAGCCTCAAGAAGACTCTTTGACGGCTTACTTCGATGTTCCATTGTATTTTCTTTAGTTGAAGTAAGATAGATAGGTATTTGAGGTTTGCAAACAATAGATTTGGGATCCTAAGATGAATTGTGATGTTGGAAAAATATTAAATTTGAATTTTAAAATATGTAGATAAAGAAAGTTTAAGTTCGAACCTTTGCTGTTATAAGAACTATGTATTAAGTAGGCTCAGATTACGATAACAAATTTATCTAAAAGTCAATTAAATTTCAGTGATCCCCATGACGTTTATTTTAGCATTTTTTTATTAGTATATAGTGAGCAATCCAGAAGAGAAGTGGCATTACACTCACGCCTTTATCCCACTGGGGTGGGCAGAGACTACAGTTTGCCAGATACCGCGACTTTGCGATATCTCTTTTATTACGTCATTTAGTTTATACGTCCCTTCATGCATTCCGATTAAAAATGCACTAGGTTAGGTAGCATTGTATGATAATATTATGGATAAACGCTCTCAAAGACTCACTAATCCACTTAGAACTATCGTTTGATTTATTTTGGAGAAATGCAGACACATACATATACCAAATATATCTAAATCGAGGAATATTATTATAATTTCCGAAATCTCTTTAAAGTTAAACTTTTCCAACATGAAGTCTACTCATGTACTCTGCCTACTTCACAAGGGATGTGGCATGAAGACAGATGTACAGAAATCTCTTTAATCAGCCCACCAAATTTGATTCCCAAATTGTTACGAACTTATCAAGATTCAATATAAACCACTATTATTACCAGTATGCAATAGATATCTAAAATCAACACCTAACAATGACAAAAGAACATAAATCTAACATACACTTCTACCTAACTAGTTTTGGAGAAAAATGGGGTACGCTTCAAACATATCCATTTATTTCTCCTTTCAGGGAAGAAAGGTTATAAAAATATAGAACTGTATTGACGATATCACAGTTTTATCACAGGGAAAAAAATTACAGTGAACTATCATTTTTGGTCTCTTGGTCTCACTCATCTAGATATTCCAATATTGCGATATTAACAATGAGATATTTTCGAGAAGATAATTTCACGATGTCCCTGTACATAGTGGTACTTAGAATAGGTGAATATAACTTTGATTTCAAAATCAAAGTAATATTTACCATTTCTAATTAACCATGCCTAAATTTAAATTTAGGCTAACTAAATCTACTATCCATTCGGAATGCGGCCCCTACGGATATGATAATCTGATCTGATCAAGATACTCAACGGGATTTAGAACACTTATTAGGTGTTTGGGAATATGGACTTGTTTTCTTTTAACATTAGCAAGTGTTATATCACATATTAATATCAGAGAGCTAGTGTAAAGATGAGAAAGGGCATGCTCCGTTGGTTTGGGCATATAGAAAGAATGCCAGAGGAAAGAATGAAAAAACAGATATACAATGTGAAAGTGGAAGGATGCAGGTACCGGGGAAAACCTAGACTATCTTACCACGACCAAATAAACCGAGTCTTATCTGATGGAAAAGTCAAGAGTCTCCGTAACCGGCGAGCGTGTATGAGACGAAGTATGAGAGTCGAGGAAGCCAGAGAGGTATGTAAGGAAAGAACCTGTTGGAACTCTGTGCTCTCTGCCTACCCCGCAAGGGATCTGGCGTGAGGTTATAGATAGATAGATAGCTAGTTTTAGTTGTAATGATGGTATCATTTTTAAAACGTGGAACGTTCCTGCTTATCAAAGATCAAGTAGAGTATTTTCATTTGGTTCTGATAAGTATGATTGCTGTTCATATTTCATTGGGTAACTGCAAGGAGATTTGTTACACTGTGGCTTCTGCCAGGTGTCTCAAGTAACATACCAAACTCATTACGTATTCTCAAAGGCGGCTGTAACCAGCTATTCCTATGGAATTTCCAATTGTCATTTATGTTACATAGTTCTGTTTGCTTTGATTTCGTGTTAGTTTTGTTTACGATAAGGTGGTGCCGCGTGGTTCCCGGCTTAGAATAGGACCAACCCATCTCATCCCATCGGGTGTCGTACAAGGCGACTAAGGGAAAACTAGGGAATGGGCAGCAGCGTTCTCTTAACACTTCTGCGATCAAAAACTGCGCTCGCCAACCCGCCTGCCAAGCGTGGCGAGTATGGCAAATCCCCCCTTTGGGGAGGCCTATGTTCAACAGTGGACAAGTATGGGCTGAGATGATGATGATGACGATAAGGAAGTTATTGGTTAGGTTGCGAATTGTTTGATTTGGTTGTTTATACGTAAAATGTTGCCTTAGTTGGAATGTTGTTCTTCTTTTGTTATTATTACATGTTTGATAAATTGAGTATATTAACCTTTTAACTCACTAAGCGACAAATTTGTCTCGGGCAAAATCATGCCTTATACTCACTAAGTAACAAATTTGTCTCATGATATTACTGATTTAAAAAGTCCATTTTAGTATGAACACGTGACCTTGTAGACATACGGTTTGTTCGGATGAAAGATGGCGGAGTTTACGTTCTTTATTTTGGTGTATAATACTTGTCATAGATTGTCTGTGAGCATCGGCCATTCATATTCTAAAACTCGTGAGAGAGGACGCACGTCATTTTGGTCACAAATGGTCACTTGCCAGTGTTTTGGGCAATTATTTTGTTTAAAAGACATAAAACTAGATATGCAGATTTTTATAACTACTTATCCTCGATTACAAAAAGCATAACTTGTTATTCCAAAGTAGAGTAATATTTTCGATTTCGTTTGTATTTTTTAGGCTGAAAATGTAATTGTATAGGGAGATGTATCAAATAAATGTATATACAAGTAAGACACAGTAACATCATAGATGAAAATACTTTTATATTAAGTCAAAACATTAGGTAGTTTTTGAATTATCGTCGTTTTTATAAACCTCAGCAAATTTATGACCGCGCGGCCGCGACCTCATTGAGCATACTCGTAACGTCTTTCGTCGCGGGTGGAGCAGAAGGGTTAATACTCTTATGCATATTTTTTACCGTCAGGTTTGGTAGCAGTATACGGGGTACAAAGATTTTTGATTACACTGTAACATAGGGGGAGCATGTTGCCATTGCAACTTGTACCTGATATGTCTGAAATAAGTATAAGTGCGTTTCGTACATCTAATTTACATTTGACAGTTTTATTAAATCTGGTATATATCAAGTCAATCACTACTTTTTAAGTATACTATATTAAATATCTTTCAGAAACTTGCTTTACTGCAATACCGTCTTATATAGTTTTTACAAGTACATATACAAAAAATTTCGAAAAAGCCAGACTAATGTTTGACCCGAATATAGAGTGAGTCGCAAACTCAGTAAGCTAAAGTGGCAATGGGCTGGTCACATCTGCAGAAGGACCGACGACCGATGGAGCAAACGTGTCCTAGAGAGGAGACCGCGACTTGGTAAGCGTAAGGTAGGACGGCCCCCAGCTAGATGGACCAACGACCTCAAAAAGGTCGCTGGGACAGACTGGATGCGGAAGGCGGAGGACCGTGTGCAATGGCGCGTGTTAGGAGAGGCCTATGTCCAGCAGTGGACTGCGATAGGCCGATTGATTGATTGATTGATTGATAGAGTCTTAAACCTGTAATATTTTATCATGCATGATACAAGTCCCCCAGTTGTTATATTAAAGGAGTATGTGATTATTGAAAAGTTCAAACACAAAGATTTTTTGTAAAGCCCAGAAGTGTGAACCGGAAAAAGAACCCTGTAACCCATAATTACAAGGCAACCAGTTAATACATTCAGAATGTTATTGTTATTTAAAATTTATGAAATTAAAGTTAACCAATTTTAATAATCTGACATTTTATGGAACACGAAACAAGTTTATTTCAGAGTTTTAGTTCAATTTAAACTATTAATGAAAATTAAGTTTTAACATTTAATGGATCTCGTCAAAAACAGATTAAAACTAGACTAGAAATGCTTAAATATATTACAAAACATAATTATTTGGGACTAATTTAGTCAAGAGCCTAATTAGTAATTAAATTATATAAAACGCTTTAAAACAACTAAAACTGTTTAATCTATACAAGATTTCTTCTCTTCCTAAACTGCTAGACTGATTTTTATGTTTTTTTATTGTATTTATGGGGTCGTCTAGGTTCTTAGCTATGGCTAGACTCAGCAGGTGTTCCTATTGTCGGTTGTGTGCGAAGCTGCGAAAAACTGCTAGTAATGATATAAAATGCGGAACTAGAAGGATGCAGGCACAGAGGGACTTAGAATATCTTAACTATCACCATCTATTATGGAGTCTTATTCGACGGCAAGTTAAGAGGCGAACTATGATATTAGGTTCCTATGTGAGAAGAGAATCTATTGCCATCATACCAGTTACATTTTCAGTTATCGAACTGCTACTAAGTAATTTGAATAAAAAATCTTCAATAACCTCCTACCAATCCTGGAGTGAGTAATTGCCAGCTCCCAGCAGCAAAACTAACCCAGTACAAATCCAAGAAAACGCTACAATTTGTATATTCCATATTCTTATACCAACCCACATACGAATGAAAGAAAAAAATATACCCGTAGCTTATCATTTCGCGCAATTCCGTGAGATTGGCCCGGGTGAAAAGGTTCTTACGAGCCCCAGAGGCATAGAAAGATTGTCACTTTACGAGTTATATTCCGGTAATGTTAGTAGGTCTATTTGGGTGATTGTTATTTACATAATTTGTTAACACCCGAAGAATGAGAAGGGTGTTATATATTTGTAGACATTGTGTGTTGGTGGTATTGTATTAAATTGTTTTAAGAACCAGTTTCCTAAAGCAAAAAAAGCATTAAACAGATAAATAATTTGGAACAAAATAATAAAAAAGATAGATTAACGGTCATTGGGACAGAAAGGTTCTTGTGTGGCGGACACATATCGAAAGACATAGAATAAGCAGGTCTTCTATAAGTTTGACTGATGATCTGAGCGAAGGTCGCGTGTAAAAAGCTAGATAACAGCACAAAGTCGATGTGGAAATTTTTGGTGGAGGCCTTGATCAACTTTTAGCTGTTTAAAGAAGATGGGCAGGGCACCTCATGGCCTGGAACAAGATGCAGATCTAAAGACAGACAATCACAATGGTGTAATAAACTAGTGCAGAGCCGGAATGAATAGCGTGATAGAGGACAGGCCAGTCAGAAGGGGCTTGATACAGGCTGATTGATAATGATGAAGATGATGTAGGAAAGGGAATCCTTCTACTGCTGAGCAAAGGTCTCCTCTCATTAAACGAGGTGAGATGGAATAGGTCAGACTCTATCACGCAAACCTAGTGCGGATTTATGAAGGCAGATTTGTGGCCATCCGTTGTTGGAATTTATTAAGCCACCCATAAAGCTTCCAATTTGGATTAAATACGATTTTTGTATTTTTGCGTTAATTTAATGCAGCGGCTGGTGATCCGTCTGGGTTAGTGGAAGGTTATTAAAGTTTTTCAGTCAAAAATCCTCAGTAACAAGTATTATCTGAAATAGCGCCCGGTATGATAGAAATTTACTCGCTTCCTATTATATAACTATGACTAATATCGTTGATGATATGTGTGTGGACACAGTACATCTGTGTTTTAACCTGAGAATGAAGGCGTGACAGGGCATTTCGAAATTAAATAAAATCTGCTTCCATTCGTATTCATTACAGAGTTAACCACACACTAGTAACAAATTGTGTTATCACAGATAGATTTTTCCCAACTATCTTCATCTGCTACTCAATCTTAAACTATAAGTGTTAGATTTAAGGTTGAATATCCATCGTGAGCTGTAATATCCCAAGTTATGTATTCCGTAGATGTTTCGACCATACTGCAGATGACTCCTATGAATACGGGAACATTTATGTTAGTTGGAATGGTTTCGATTTAATTCTGAATACCTATGTTTGGATTATATTTGCTATTAACATAGCGCGCAGAATTGCCAAACTTAAGGGAATTACTAATATCAATGACAGTGTTTATGAATTTTTTGTTTAAAAATTGACCTTGAGAACAGTGAAAAGTGTAAAAAAGAAACCGTAATTTTTAATTAAATTTCTTGTAAAAAATACGCAGTACATCGACAGTCTTCTGAAAATAGAGCCTATTTTAAGGAGTGAAGTTCACCCTTACGTAGCAACAGGCGAGACTGACCGTTGATGATGCAGAAAGGTTCTCGAGGGGAAACCATGTACCGGAATACGTGATGGGGGCAGATCCTCACAAGACGGAGAGATAACCCAGTGAAGGTCGCCACTAGCACCTGGATACAGATACAGCACGAAGGCGGTCGATATGTGGAGGAGGTGTGGTGAGATATGGGGAGGTCCAGATTTGGGCAAAAATGAAATGTAAAAAAAACAAATGAAAATTAAAATATTTCTGATTTTATTGTGATTGATTTTTCGGTATTTAAGGTCTTAACGTTTCGTGTGTTCTAAAGCACACACTGAGGCGTTCGACGATTAAAAGTTATTGTTATTCTGGAGAACCTTAGGGTGATTAATTTAATTGCAAATGAAATTTCATTTGATTGATTGATTGATCCTACAATTGTTCTGAAGTGATTTTTTTTTAGCTGACGATATTTGAATTGTCGTTATAATAGCTGGTTTATATTCTGCCTAATTAGGCGGAAAGCTAGGGCAGAGCAAAAATACCCATTCACAGTTATGAATATTTGAGTAGCTATCTTTGCCCTTAACTTTACTGGAGGGAGGGTAGTGCAAGCAAAGTCATACGAGGCATGCCTTTTAAGTTCTGTCGTTTCCATATTTCCCGGAAATTTTGAATTTGGAACTGTTGCATATTCGAATGTGTTTGAATTTTTAATCTCAAAACAGTTGAAAGTATTAGGATTAATGCTATTGTTTAGTCACAGCGTCGATTGGAATCTGTCAGGTTACGTACGAAAATGAATCTTTCTAAGGAAAATGTTCGTGCAATAATTTTCTACAATTTTAGAAGAGGCCTGACACGGCTTCCGTGATTTGAAGAGCTAACATCTGTGTTCAGTGATGAAGCCTAATGTCTGCGGACTGTCGAAGGCTGGTATTTAGAATTCCAGCGTGGACATACTAGTGTTAGTGACAAATCTCGCGAAGGACGCCCAAAATCCGCCTTCACTGAAGATAACATCATTGCTGTGAGACAACTAATTCTCGAAGATCGTCATGTGACATATCGAGAGATACAGGCTCTATTAGGCATCTCAGGGACAACCATTCAGAAGATCTTGCATGAAGCGCTTGGTGTGAGAAAGCTAGTTTGCCGGTGGATACCGCATCTGCTTTCCGACGATCACAAGACGGCCCGCTTTAGATGGTGTAAGAAAACTCTACAAAGGTTCAACCGAGGAGAGTCAAATAACGTCTACGACATTATCAGTGGTGACGAATCTTGGATCTATGCCTACGATCCTGATTCCAAACAACAATCTACAATCTGGGTCTTTCAAGACGAGCCAAAGCCGACTAAAGTTGTTCGTTCTCGAAGCACTTCAAAGAAGATGGTGGCCACGTTTGTTGGAAAAACCGGCCATGTTGCGACTATTGCACTTGAAGATCGTAGAACGGTTAACGCAGAGTGGTATACCACAGTTTGTTTACCACAAGTCATCGCCGAACTTCGAAAATCTAACTCAAAGCGACGCATCATCCTGCACCACGACAACGCAAGCTCACACAGCGTTCGTCAAACGATTGCGTATTTAAAGCAGGAAAAAGTAGAAATTCTTGACCATCCTCCATACAGTCCTGACCTAAGCCCTAACTATTTCTTTATATTTCCTAAAATTAAATAAAGTTTTCGTGGTCTAAGGTTCCAGACCGGTGAAGAAGCAGTCGACGCTTTCAAGTCGGCCATTTTGAACACCCCCACTTTAGAGTGGAATAAATGTTATAATAACTGGTTTGAGCGAATGGAAAAGTGTATTAAGCTACGTGGTGAATACTTTGAAAAACAATAAAAAGTACTATAAGGTTCTAGTTGTGTTTTTTTCTTCAAACGACAAAACTAGAAAGGCATGCCTCGTATCAGTAAGTAATAATATACAATAAATCCATTATCTTGGGGCTCAAAATTGTGAGTTCACCTGCGACTTTATAAAACAGCCTGACCATAATAGTAATAGATGCCGTAGTGAAAGGTGGGCGTACTATGTATATCTCTATCTAAGCCTTCGGAATAAATAGAATTGAAAAGCTAAGTTACTTTGAGTTAGTTGTTTTACTTGTGACGTATATAAGGTGTAACATAATTAATGCAAGACCTGAAAGTTGTTGGTTCTATATACATTCATTCCAACAATTTTTGATGTATCACAATATTTTTGTAATTTGCAAAAAAAAAAATTGTTTTTCATTCAATGGGCTATAATAAACTAAATTTATTATTGATTCAAAGCAATACCGAGATTTTAAATGCATTTCTAAAACATATATCTCAATACGCACACATACACGTGCAACTCTCATTGTTAATTGGGGTAGAAAATTGCTTAAAAAAGGGTAACAATTTTAAATTTGGTTTTCGTGTTCAATTTGTTAAGTTATGATCTAACCGGGGTGTAGGAGGTCTTGTGTTATTCACGATACACCTTATATATACCGCAAGTTAAACAACAGAAGGAAGAGACGCTATTCTATTACCGACATATAACGCGAAACGTACTCACACAACTCTTAGTACTAACTATCTCTTACTCACTACCCTTTATTTACTACATACAACTCACTATCCGTTAACTTACTAACTCGCTCACTTAAACTTTTTTCCCCTTCTATCAGCTGCTACCTCCTGATGCTCTTACTTTGCTTCTGTGGAATACAGATACCGCACACAGGATTAGACACCGAATTCACCGGCGAGGTTAATGAATCTTTCCCGCCAGCTGGTGCGGAGCACCACGGGGAGACCCCGTATATGCCCTCCCCCATAGCGACTGCTAAAGCCGAGGCCGTTCCTCCTTGAGGCAAATTTGAGCTAGTTGTCCCCTTGCCCTTCAGGCTCGAGCGTAGTGGTAGCACGCTCGCCCTCTTGTCTGATGAAGCTGTAAAAGCCCCGCAGCCAATCGCGTAGATCCCTCACACACACAACATCACTTAGGTACTATCCTGCTCATCTCACTACCCCTTTGTTCACTACCCCGCTTATTTATTAACTTCTTACTATCTCTCTCACTTACGACCCGTCCTAGTTTCACCACCCGTTTCACCAAGATGTTCTCTACTACAATACAGCCACTTCAGGATTCCGTAGATGCCTCCCATTGCATTAGTATGCGGAACCTGCGTCCTAGTGATAAATTACACGGCTTGCACGTGAGCTATATGATGCATTCATATCGGGTTTTAGGGGTCAGCAATGAAATGTTACCTTTGTTTATTTGTGGGAAATTTATTATATCGCCACCCAGACCGAAACATTTGTGGTGTGGGAATCTAATCCGCTATTTCTCCAATGTACGCCAGTGGCCTTCGTTCTAAACGAGACTAGGCAGTCATCCAATTGTAGGGAATTTGGGTAATAGTTTAGCTAACTGACAGCCATTGGGGCAGATAAGTTTACGAGTGGTAAATTTCGTACCAGAAGACGTGGAGTGGGCAGGCTCTCAACAAAGTAGACCGATGAACTAAGGAAAGTTGTAAGTAAAATGAGATGCACACAGTATTAAGTCCAACTTTCTTTTTTTAAATTAAAAGCTCCACACTAGGAATTATTCCTGTGTCGTGAGTGCGTTAAAAAACGTGAAATTCGTACCAATACCCAGACCGAAACAATATTTATGGGTCACACAAAAATTTATCCCGTGCGGCAATCGAGCCCGCAACTACTCAATCCAGTGGGTGAAGCGACTCAACTTGTTAACTACTGGACTAAGCCGTCCGTCAAACGTTGTGGCGATCTTTAAAACATCGCGGTCACACAGCAGCACAGTCGTCTATTATTTTAGCAAGGGCTTGATATAGGGGTTTCCTGTGATAGTTTAGATCACAGATTGGCACCGCTTACCAGATTGAGTAGTCGCAGGGTTCGTCCTCCACACTTGAAAAACCTTTGTGTGATATACACATGTTTGTTTCGGTCCGGGTGTTGTGAGTATCAATTATTTCATGTTTGCAAACGAACTCTCTATGGGAATAATTTCTGTAGTATTTTTTACGAGACATGGGTAGGGTGACGATTTGACGTTTCTAGAAATATGGTAATGATAATATGAAATGAAATAGAATCGATTGAAAAATTATATTGAGATAATTTCTAATGAACAACGAATCGATTTTAATAACAATAATTTAGGAACAATGAAAACGAAACACAACATTGGAATGTTTTGTTTCGTGTTCATTGTTTTCATAAATAATGGTTATTTATTTATGAATCAAGCGATTTGTCAGAAAAATCATCTATTGAATAGCTTAATGCGTCTTGCACGTGAAGTATTATATAAAACCTATGAAACTGTATATTTCAATGTGTCAAGATGGCGCATCCACGTATTTTTTATTAATTACTTGACTTTAAGCATACCTACCATGTATTTTAATCGGTATATATAATAATATTCATAAAGAAATTAGCAATCGATTTTGCACAATTTTAAAAACAATGGATTGATTATAACGATTTTATTGTGTCAGTGCCTAAAACGCAAATCGTTACAATTTATATAAAGTTTTAAGTTATTTAAGTAATTACGAAAATTTATAAACGCAAAATTTTAATGGAAATTAAAATAGACTTTTGGTTTATATTTTTGTTTATTTTCTGGATTCCCTATTTTAAATATTTCACAACAAATAATGCGTGAAATGGAATTTGATGAAAAAATCACCGTACCCATGTCTCGTGAAAAAGATTATAGAGTGCGAGTGTTTTTCGTTTGGATGAAAACTTCAGTTACAAAAAACTAAAAAATACCTTAGTTATTTTGTACGGAACCAGTCTATTAATAGAAGTCACACTCACCAGGTATAAAGATTATACATTTATGCTGTATCATTTACAAGATGAACGTAGGACATGACATATTTTCTAAGGAGATAATTTCTGATTATCTATTTACTTTTATCGTTTCGAAAATGGGATCAGTAACCCACTTTTCCCTAAAAATATATAAAGTAGTAATATTTTGTAGGTCTGCCGTTGGCTACACAACTCATTCTCGCTAGCGAGTAGGTTTATAATTTTATAAGGCAAAAACCTCATGCCTATGTATCCCAAGTAATCAATATTTTATAAAGTGTATCGCTTATAGTTTCCCAAAAGTCTTTGACCAGTGTGTGTTGCCAGTGGTGACTTACGCCACCGACACATGGTCACTCACGATGGGCCTCGTAAGAAGGCTCAAGGTCACCCAAAGGGCAATGGAAAGAGCTATGCTCGGAGTTTCTCTGCGAGATCGAATAAGGAATGAGGAGATCCGCAGGAGAACCAAAGTCACCGATATAGCTCTCAGAATTGCCAAACTTAAGTGGCAGTGGGCAGGGCACATCGCTCGTAGAACTGGCGGCCATTGGGGTAGAAAAGTTTTCGAGTGGCGACCTCGTACCGGAAGACGTGGAGTGGGCAGGCCCCCCGCAAGGTGGAGCGATGACGACCTGGTGAAGGTCGCAGGTCAAAGCTGGATGCGTACGGCACAAAGCTGGTCGGTGTGGTGATCTTTGGGGGAAGCCATTGTCCTGCAGTGGAAGTCTTGCGGCTGATGATGATGATATCGCTTATAGACTATCCATGACCAAATAGACTTCTTCTAGAGTCTTATCCGAAGGGCAAGTCAAGAGTTTCCGTAACCGGTGAGCATGTATGAAGCGAACTAAGAGAGTGGAGGAAGCCGGAGAGGTCTGTAAGGAAAGACCTGAAGGAACTCTGTACTCTCTGCCTACCCCGCAATGGATCTGACGTGATGATATAGGTAGGTAGGTAGGTTCGGAGGGAGTAGAGGTTTACTGTGTACACCTACATTTAGCTAAGATTGTTTGATCAAATGAAATAAAGGCGAGCCTATTTCTATAACACCAGGCACAATTTCTGACTCCAGATACTGAGATTTAAAATAAAACACTTTTACATTGTCCAACCTCGGATTTAATCCTAAAACCTAAATCAAGATCCACATGAAAGCACTCCATCTATTGTTTTAAACACAAAACTATGCGTAATTGATAAATATAAAATAAATTAACACCGTCACGCCTATATTCCCTAAGCAGGGTTGACAGAAGTGTACTGAGCACACCTACGTTTTACCAACGATATTAGGACTCATGTAATACGGGGCAACCCTATTTTCACTCCGGACTCATACTGAGAACTTTTCGTTAGAAAAACTACATTTGTCCGACCTAGGATTTGAACCTTGTGATCACAAAGCGATGCGCTTTGCAATTAGACCAACGAAGCAGTGATAAATACAATTCGCTAATATTACCTAAATTCATGCCAAATCGACGGTAAATTTACCGTGCCTGATATCGACTGGCAAATTAGACTGAAATTGAGGCATTAGTTGGAATTTGCGGTCTGGTCTAGGCATTAAATCAAAACCTAGCCGAAATCTGATAGATAGCGGTAGAACCGACCCAATTTTCGTGTTCAATTTTATGGTCTTTAACCGTAATATTAATAAAGGGGATTTAATTAAGCGGGTTTTAGGCAAGATTCTGCGTAACCGGCGAGTGTGAAGAGGAACTATGAGAGTGGAGAAGGTGCGGGCCTCCTAAATGGTCGAGGGAAGTGATAGATTCTAAAGTAATTATACTCGTAAACGGGTGCTGCTTATGGGGACTGGTCCACCCAGAATCCTTTAGCTTATCATTATTACATATATTTAAAAATATTATTATTAGTCTCATATCTCAGTCATAAGGCATGACACTGGAGCTGGATCACCTAAAAGATTTTGTATAATTTAAAAATGTATGTATCAATACAGAAAATGATGAAAAAAAATGACAAGCCCGCCGGATCTTCCGCCGGATCATGGATATGACCATAGTAAGTACCCCCGTAGGGCTTACACAAAATTAATCATTTTTGTTCGAGTTTGATGCCAGAATTTGTTACTCAATCTCGCAAAAACGGCAAAACAGATTTGGATCAAATTTAGAACACCGATAGTTTATTACATGGATTAGCACATAGGATTCTTTTTATACCAAAAAATGTAAGGTTCCTTTTTAAAGTCAAGCTTAAAGCATAGTTACTCTGAGAGAATCACGTCCAATTGGAAACACGTCCTTTAAATTTATACTTCTTACTTATAATAATAATAATAAAAAATATGTAATGTATATATATCTATATATATATGTGTGTGTGTGTATGTGTAATATATATATATATATATATATATATATATATATATATATATATATATATCCTACTAATATTAAAAATGTGTAAGTTAGTATGTTTAGATGTTTGTTACTCAATCACGTAAAAACGGCTAAACAGATTTGGATAAAAGGTGACACACAGATCGTATATTACCTGGATTAACACATAGAATACTTTTATCACGGAAATATGCTAGGTCCCTGACTAAAGTAAATGCAGACAAAATCGCGGGCAGTAACTACTATAACATAAAACTGTAAGTGTGTTATTCATTTCACTAACACCGAAGAATATCCTAAACTTTGGTACCTGTATACCAAATAACTATCTGTCTTTAGCCGATCGATGTCTTCTGAAGTACAAAACCCTCCCATAATACCGCCACGACGACTGGCGTTGTGCTCTACGCATCAACTTTTTAACAGCAACCTTTACCAGGTCATCCGTCCATCTTGTGGGGGGCCTGCTCACTCCACGTCTTCCGGTAAAAGGTTGCCACTCTAAAACTATTCAGAAACATTTAAAAAAAGAACGTAGCCCCGCACTAGGATTTATTCCTGTGTCGTGGGTGCGTTTACAAACATGCAAATTCACATACATATATACCCAAACCGAAACAAATAATTATAGGTTACACAAGATTTGTCCCGTGCGGACATCGAACTTGCGACTATTCGACACAGTGGGCCGAGCGGCTTAAGCTCTTAACCACAGCTCTAATGGACGGTTTAAATATTAAACTTAAGTATAGATTATGAGAGTAGAGGAAGCCAGAGAGGTATGTAAGGAAAGAGCCTGTTGGAACTCTGTACTCTCTGCCTACCCCGTAAGGGATCTGGCGTGATGATATAGATAGATAGATAGAAGTATAGATTTGCTTACTGTCAGTAGAAATTTTCCAGATTTTTCCATACAAAATATGACAAAGGACATTGTTCTGCGCCCATACATGATTTGCCCCAGAACCAACAGCATTGAAAAAATACTTGCTTGGTTTTAAATCACCCATAAATTCTCTTAAGGCATTTATTATTAAATTGACAAGCGGTGGAATCGCAATATTGCATAAAAAGTATTACATTTTGAGGTTATAAGTTCATTAGCCCTTAATACATATGACGTTAAATTGTATATTGAAATTCAGTCAAGATGTCGGCGACTTCGATATAAGTACTAACAATACTTTGAAATATTCGTTTTAGATTGCAAATTGTCCGTTAGATACGGATATTTGCCAATCTTTTAATAAAATAGATATATAATAATGGCATGGGTCAAATGTGTGTTAGTCTTAGGGAAAGTTTCGACTATGTCCTTTTTATCCGTAAGGTAGGCAAATCTACGAGTATCCTTGAGTTAAATATTGAAACCAGCCGTAAATCGTTCGTACCAATGTCTGTCAGTCAGTTCTACGAGCGATGTACCCCGCCCACTGTCTCAAGTTTAGCAATTCTGAGTGTGTGTACAGATATTATTAATAAACGAGTTTGCTCAACAGTCTTTTCAATTAACCTCCAAGTTTCTCTCGCCAAAATAAAATAAAACCAATGTGGCGGCAATATATTGGACAACATTAGCATAGAAATTACGTAATTGCCCGCGGGTCAAAGTATTTAATTACGCACGTAAATATTGCGTTGCGTAAATAAATAACACATTAGGAGCACTCCAGATGCTAATGCACGGTCACAATTCAGTTTTATGGTATCCCCGAGAGATGGCGTTTATTTAAATAGTAATATAACTTGAGGTATGGGACCTAGTTGTTTGAACAGATGGCTTATAATTGCGAGATAAAATTCCCGGAGCGGAGAAAAGGAAAATTTGAAACAAGCCCTATACCAACCCGTCTGGCCAGCGTGGTATAGTAGGCCAAAAACCTTCTAACATGTTAAGACACCAAACGCAAAGGCCCCCAGTTCCCGGTAGTCCCGCTGTCCGCTGCCACGGTAGCGGTCGCGGTAACAGCGGGGCAGGGGGTGCGAAGAATCTCCGGGCTACGACACAAGGCTACCAAAAACACCTGACCCTGGCTACGTACAATGGACGCTCTCTACGGCTGGACCAACACCTCACTGAACTCGAGGTAGAACTAGGTCGCATAAACTGGCACATATTGGGGTCCGTCCGAAGACAGGGCGAGGACACGATAACCCTTGAGTCAGGCCACCTGTTCTACGTTCGGGAATGTGACCGGCCCTCTCAGGGCGGTGTCGGTTTCCTGGTCAACAAAGCTCTCACTAACAACGTTGTGGAAGTCAGCAGTGTGTCGACACGGGTAGCGTACCTCATAATTAAAATCACCAACAGGTACACCCTGAAGGTGGTACAGGTATATGCGCCGACCTCGACATACTGCGACGACATAGCCGAAGCCATGTATGAAGACATAGCCAAGGCATTACATGGCACCACTAAGGCTCACTACAATGTTGTTATGGGAGACTTCAATGCCAAAGTGGGAGTACAAGAATGCGGCGAAACGATAATCGGACCCCACGGCGTGGGGCGCCGAAACGACAGGGGGCAGATGCTGGTCAACTTTCTGGAGTCGCAGGGGCTCTTCTTGATGAATTCGTTCTGTAATAAGAAGCCTCATAGAAAGTGGACATGGCGAAGCCCCGACACTGTGACGAGGAACGAGATAGACTTCATCATGACAGACAGGAAGTCTATATTTAGAGACGTCTCCGTGATCAACAGGTTTAATACCGGCAGCGATCACTGACTTGTCCGAGGCGCTCTAAATATAAACTTCAAGGCCAAAAGACGTCGCATGATGAGGTCTACTCTCAGACCTACTGCGCCTCAAATAGCTCTAGGGTCCGAAAAGTTCCAACTGGAGCTTCAAAATCGTTTCGACCTGCTGGAAACCGAAGGCAATGTTGACGAGAAAACCGACACAGTGGTCAAAACGCTACAGGATGTCTCTCGAAGGGTGTTTCACGGCAAAAGCGGTAACAGAGAGTCTAAACTCTCGCTCGAGACTCTCGAACTTATGAGGCAGAGACGGGAAATGGCATCCACGCAGGCGTCTTCGCCGGATGGGAGGAACCTCAACCGGAAGATCCGGAAGCTGGTGCGACGTGACCTCCGATGTTCCAACACCCGCACCATCGCGGCTGCGATTGAACAGAATAGAGGCACCAAAGTCTTCGCTCGCCAGCTAGGTAAATCCCATCTGACGAAACTTAATACAGCGGATGGCAAAACCGTGACCTCCAAGTTCGAGATACTCGAGGAAATTGAGAGTTTCTACAAAGACCTGTACGCATCACGGATGGCTAAACCCTCGAGACCCAGCGCTGACGACCACAGAGCCCCACTCGCACGCCACGACACGGAAGACATCCTTGATGTCAACCAGGACGAGGTCAGAGTGGCTCTCGAGCAGCTCAAAGTAACAAGTTGCCAGGCGATGACGGAATCACCACTGAGCTCCTAAAAGCAGGCGAGACGCCAATCCTGAAAAAGCTAGCGAGTCTCTTTAATTCCGTCATCTACCAGGGCTTAACACCTCAAGCGTGGAGCGGGAGTGCGGTGGTTCTGTTCTTCAAAAAAGGTGACAAAACCTTGCTGAAGAACTACAGATCCATCTCACTCCTGAGCCACGTCTACAAGTTGTTCTCGAGAGTACTCACAAACCGCCTCGCCAGAAGACTTGACGAGTTCCAGCCACCGGAACAAGCCGGGTTTCGAAAAGGCTACAGCACCGTAGACCACATCCATACTGTTCGGCAGATTGTACAGAAGACCGAAGAGTACAATCAGCCGCTGTGTATGGCTTTCGTGGACTACGAGAAAGCCTTCGACTCCATCGAAACCTGGGTGGTTTTGGATACTCTGCAGCGATGTGGCATCGATTGGCGCTATATCGAGGTGTTGAGATGTCTGTATGATACCGCCACAATGACCGTCCAGCTCCAGGACCAACAGACCAACCCGATCGAGCTGCATCGAGGGGTAAGACAGGGGGATGTAATATCCCCCAAGCTCTTCACCAATGCACTCGAAGACGTCTTCAAGACGCTGGACTGGACTGGGCGGGGCATTAACATCAACGGCGAATACATCTCACACCTTCGGTTTGCCGATGATATCGTCGTCGTGGCAGAGTCACTGGAACAGATAAGCGAAATGCTGCATAGCCTAAATGAAGCCTCTCGAGGTGTCGGTCTCGGCATGAACTTGGATAAAACCAAGATCATGTTTAATGAGCATGTCACGCCGGGACCGATCTACATCGATGGTTCGATGCTCGAAGTTGTTCGGGAGTATGTCTACCTTGGACAAGTTGTCCAATTTGGTAGAAACAATTTCGAGAAAGAAATCAACCGCAGGATCCAATTGGGTTGGGCAGCATTTGGCAAACTACGTCACGTTTTCGCTTCGCCTATACCGCAATGCCTGAAGACTAAAGTCTTTAACCAATGCGTCCTACCTGTTATGACTTACGGGGCCGAGACGTGGACACTCACAGTGGGACTAGTCCACAAATTCAAAGTCGCACAGCGGGCTATGGAGCGAGCTATGCTCGGCGTCTCTTTGAAGGATAAAATTCGTAACGAGGTAATCCGACAAAGAACCAAAGTTACCGACATAGCTCGCAGACTCAGTAAGCTAAAGTGGCAATGGGCTGGTCACATCTGCAGAAGGACCGACGGCCGATGGAGCAAGCGTGTCCTAGAGTGGAGACCGCGACTTGGTAAGCGTAAGGTAGGACGGCCCCCAGCTAGATGGACCGATGACCTCAAAAAGGTCGCGGGGGCAGACTGGATGCGGAAGGCGGAGGACCGTGTGCAATGGCGCGTGTTAGGAGAGGCCTATGTCCAGCAGTGGACTACGATAGGCTGATTGATTGATTGATTGATTGAGCGGAGGTAGCAGAGGTGTACTGTGTACACCCACTATACGCCCAAGATTTTAGGTCCAAGTGTAATAGTGGGTGAGCCTATTTCAAACATACCGAGGCAGCAGATTTTTGCATCAAAAAATTATGTGTTCTCCCACCTAGGATTTGACCCCAGGAACTTGTGATCACGTATTATCCGCCACTAGTTTATACTTTATATTATCTGGACTGCTTGACAAACAGCAGTGCAACATGGATTGGATTGGAGTCAGATTGGATAATGTAACAACCCCCTAAATATGTAACACTAGCTGTGCTCGCAACTTTGTTCGCATAATTTTCAGGCGTGTATTTCACACCCTTAACTTTTTTTGAGACAAAAGTTAAAGCCTATGTCCTTCCCCTGAATAAAATTTATGTCCTTGCCAAATTTAATCAAAATCTATTAGGCAATTTGGGCGTGAAAAGGTAAGAGAAAGACAGTTACTTTCGAATTTATAATATTAATATCAAATAGTCTAATAACCCTCTAACTTTAATATTTTCTTTTACCGCTAGATGGATTAGCTAATTATGGGCGGATTTTCCATCTCAGGTTGTAACTGTTGTTGGAACCACTGATTTATATTTGGGTGGGGATCAAGGTGCAGCCATTTGAGAAACCTCACCCACCCTATCACCCGCATTGAGGCGCTTCTTTCTAAAGAGATTCTGCCTTGTAGCATCCTCCATCCATTCGCTTCTATGCTGTACTTTGTGCTGTTGACGCTTTATTTCAATTGCAGCGGAGCCTTAAACTATTGCGAGGATCTATGTTACGACTACATGGTCACAATGCTTCATGAAAATGTTTCAAGGCATCCATAAGTAAGGTAGTGAACCAGCATATGGCTAAAGTTCTTCCATCTGTGTATCTATTTATATCATCACGCCAGATGCCTTGCAGGTTAAGCAGAGAGTACAGAGATCCAACAGGCTTTCTCCACTCTCATAAATCCTCTTATACACGCTCACCGGTTACGGCGACTCTTGACTTCTGACGCTAAAGGCTTTAAGCCCGTATTACAGCACATAAATCAGTGAATCTAGTTTTAAAAACTGGTCTTTGTAGTTTCAGTTTTAAAACTAGTACGGGCCCTAGTGTTCTACTATCTCCTAACAACACAGGTACATTCACTGAAATGCTTTGAAATTACAATTTGATTTATAACATAATAGCATTAAGAATCACATTAGAATATCATTACACACGGCACGTATTTACATAAGTACCCATCGTATCTCTGACGTTTACGAGAGATTTACAACCAATTCGCGAAATGAAATTCTCTCTTACATAAAATATTACAATGGCATTTTAATACGTATGTTATTTTATGAATTATAATGCTATTTTAGTATATACTCTCATTTTTAGAGTCACCACATATCTAAGTGAATTATCACTTTCTACGAACTGATTTGGTAAGTCTTTTACATCTTCACCAGGCAAGAGGGTAAGCGTACAACAACTACGCTCCAGCCGGTAGGGCAAGGGGGCAACTAGCTCAAGGACCCTCAAGCCCTCAAGAAGGAACGGCCTCGGCTCATGCTGTCGCTAAGGGGCAGAGCATATATTAGGTGTCTTGCCGTCGTGATCTGCTCCCACCGGCAAGTAAAGGATTTATCGACTTCGCCGGCGAGCTCGGTGTCCGTTCTAAATGTGATTGAATTTATGATAATCAGTGATAGATAATCAGCGGACGCCGCTTGTGCGTGCGCTGCACACGCTTAACGTGGTTTGCGGGATTAATTGATCTGTTTACGTGCTCGCTGAGCAAATTCACAAAAGCATCATATTTTGTATTGTCCTAGAAGATTATATTAGGTTATACATAGATAATTGTATTAGTATTTAGGGACTGTGCTACGCTATTGCATTAGGTTATTACGTGTAAGAATAGTGTAATGTTGAAAATAAAATAAAATTAAATAAATTTCTTTTATCACGTTTTAGACTTGAATAGAAAGTCGCTGTCTAATGTTCCTGCTTCAAATATTTCTTAACAACCTAGCGCCATTTATCGAAATCTAGTTGGAACTAGAGCAGTAAGTTCGCCACAGTACAAAAAATAAGACTTACCGCCTGATCTCTTCTTTCCGTTGAAGTACCACACAACTTTAGGCTGTGGCTTCCCCTCATGGACTATACAACTGATGTTGATCTTTGCTCTCTCCAGCAAAGGTCCAAAGATGGCTCCATCTGCTAATTTTTGTCGATCGCCGGTTATCACTTCCACTGATTTCGGTTTTACTGTGGACAAGAAAAAATAATTTACACATTAAATCATCATGTATCATAATAATTCTTACGAACAGTTTGATGTTTGATAACATTGGGTTAAAAATCAGTAATTATATCTGTCAAGTCATAAATAAACGTGTTCAGGTCTTTAGGTGCTTGTTAGTCCACGTGGCGAAAGGGCAATGGCATTCGCACTAGCATAATGTGTAGGAGTCATTAGCAACTAATTATGGCATTGCAAAACACAAAAAAGAAAGGTATGTAAAGGATTTTTCCTTTGCAGACTTGTCGTAACTTTATACTCGCTGCCCATTCCCGCATGGGATCTTGTTTGATGATATATATAGAATATATTTAACATGTATGCCAAAGATCATAAAGCAAGTTAAGTTTGTCACAGCTACTGACAAAAACAACAAACAACCATCCCCTGGCTGTTAATTAAGGGTTGTTTCGCGAGGTACAGAGTGGTAACAGAATTAACAGCTTTTCAGCAAATGAACTCAATTTTCCTGATTAAGGCTTTCAAAAACGTAGAGCGGCGCGTGACGACAACTTCGTGAAATGCCACAAACGGTCACCCATCTTTGACTGACCGAGCCGACCGCTGCTAAACCTTGGCATTAAAAATAGGCACCACGATACCTCTTACAGTGCTACGAGCGTTTTATGACAAACTAGATTCTGCCCGCGACTTCATTCGCGTGGTCTTAACACCAGAAACTAACATTTTTCCGGGATAAAAGTATCCTATGCGTTAATCCAGGTAATAAACTATCTGTGTGCCAAATTTCATCAAAATCCGTTCAGCCATTTTTGCGCGATTGAGTAACGAACATCTAAACATCCAAAAACCTGTTGGAACTTTGTACTCTCTGCCTACGTACGCAAGGGATCTGGCGTGATAATAAAGAGGTAGAATATAAATAAAATTTATACTAAATATCTTAAAAAAAGTTACGTTTGTCACACACAGCTGTTATCTTTATCAACACTTTCACGCCTATATTTCCCAAAAGGGGATGTACTGCATACACCCACTTTACCAACATGAAACAAAACACAACAGTCATCCCCCAGCTGTTAATTAAGGGTTGTCTCGCGAGATGCAGCGTGTAACAGAATTATCAGCTTTTCAGTAAAAGTACGCGCCGACATTGTTTCCTGATCAGAATAAGTACTCGTACTAACGTGGAGAGAAGTGTTAGCATTTTTTAAATTCTTTCGTAATATAGGCCTTGGCTTTCGTAATATGTACCTTTACCACTCGGTACTGGATTCACGTGGTGGAGTATGACTTAATCTCTCTCACCTCATTTGTCATAGTAGGCCTTTGCCCAGCAGTAGGACAGCCCAATATTCTACTGGACACAATTCCAAACTCCGGATTGCTACAGAGAATTTCCGAAATAACAACCAAACCAACAAAAAACAGCTAAAAATAATTACTGCCTCATTGATTTAGTGGCGTGTAACGCATGTAACGTATATCTGTCTCAGCGTGTGAGGTGTCTGATTTTTCTATCGAAAAATTCGAATATAACATAAATATCGAAAAATACATGGGATCTAGCATCATTGACAAACATTGGGTATACACAGTACCTCTACCACCTTCGCTAGGGGAATATAGACGTGACGATGTTTTTTTTTTTAATTAACACTTCTCTTACTGTCTTTACGTCATCAGTTGGGGCCAATCACATCGCGTCGTGTAATAATGTCACTGATTGTATTTACTTACACTGTTTACTGCGACTGTACTTACACTATCGCCAAACAGTAAATTAATTAAAGGTTGATTTTTCAGTCATCAGGTAAGTTAATTGAAAAACAAAATAGATAAATTGAAAAACTAAAGTTGTATAAATAAAGTGGTTCAACAGTATCTTTTTTTTAATTTATTTTATGAATAACATTTAAAGATCTATGGCAGGAACATTGTGGCAAGATTTGTCAAAGGAAGACCTTCTAGCCAGACGGGTGGTGTGTCTGACGGGGCCTGCCAATCGGACGGAGTTATTGTCGGGGACTTGTATATATGTTAAATGTCGTGAGCACTCTAATATCGCGTTCTAGACATGTATGGCGAAAAGTCAGCACCATCTATTGATAGGTAGTCGCAACTATGTAGCGATGTATAGGGGTCGCTACAGATTGAAAAAACAGCATTAATTCATTTGTGAAATGACCCTCACTTAGTTCTTTTGCATGGTTATTTCTTTTCTCAAAATAATATGCAATATTAAACTTTGTGATATTAAGCCAACCACTTACAAAAGAAAACATAAATAAATAAAACATCTCGAGGAACGAAGATTTGCGACTCGCCCACTGTAGCTAAGGTTACAAAGCACTCGAAAATTACACCGATATGTCAAGTCCTTGGAAAGAGTTTTAGATTTTTTTTGGACTTGGAGTTTTCCACACGATGTTAGTATCCTTTAAAATACTATAGATAGATTTTGAAAACCTACAAGTTTCAAGCCAGGTTTTTAACCCTGTACCTATAAATTACACGGCAAAGTATTGCCTCGCTAGACTATAAGTACGATTTCAGCAAGTTTTAAAAACCTCAATCCATTTACTTTTAAAGAGTCATACATTTAAATTCTGAAAGGATCTCCCACTGTATACAGGCTGTTGCAGAACTAAGCGGAATAGTAAGAAACACGTTGTATAATTTCTAATTAATTTAAAATACGAACCGCTGACTTTTAATTAAGTTGCAACTGATACTTATCTGTCTTTTGATGGTGATGGGACATTTCTATAAAAAAAAGTATCGATAGAGTTTAAATTGTGTGGAATTTAGTTAGTACTTACATGTGCGGGTGCTACAGTGGCCATTTATTATTTCTTATAATTAAACAGTCTTATTTATTGAAATATCACAATTAATCTCATGTATTTCTCTTGTCTTCCACATTTTCATAGTTCAAGATGGGCATCCCAATCGCTCGCCAGCGCAACTGGTCCGATGCTACCTGGATCCAAATTTCATAGTTCATTCAATTCGAATACATAATGGTGATTCCATTATTTAACTAAAAACCATTTGATCTAGTTTGATTGATTATTTAACTGTTGGTTGTGATGCATTTCTCTTCCAACTTAGTATTGTGGCGCATATGAGTGACAATTTGGTCCTGGATTCGACATCTAGTTTGGATAAAATATTATTTCTATAAAAAAAAAACAAATCAATCGCTATCCGAAGTCTGCTATTGTGCCCGGTATAGTGTCAACACAAATGCCTCCTATCACATTAGGACCTAATATCATTGGCGGTATGTGGGTGTTCACAGTACACCTCTGCCAAACCCATTTTCAGGACGCCCTCTGGCTAGGTGGGGCAATGACATCTGCAGCTGGTAGAAATTGGATGACAGTAGCCGAGGATCGTACCCAGTGACGTGCATTTGGAGAGGCCTATGATGATGATACCCGCTTGGGGAATAAGCATGTGATATCTTTGTAACAAATATTCGAATTGGAACGTGATTAATATAACGGAAAAGTAATTTACGTTTTATCGATATTATCAATAATTTTTATTACATCACTATTCATTACTATCTGACTTCAAAGCGAAATAGAGAAAATTGGAGATGTGTTTGAGGAGGTCGGTTTCTATTCATTTTTATTTGCCACAGCACCGCGGGGCGGTTCGATCAAACCAATTCAATTTGACAAAACTGTATTTGTATTCTGTAGCGAGTAAGCAAAATCTTTAGTATATTCCTCGGAGAGGTTTTGAAATAAAATGTTTTAGTTAAATTGAGTTTACTTATTTTGATTTGGCTTTGGAAATATTTATTACACAATACGTCAATAATAGAATGTGTCATAAAACATATATCTATCTATGGTCTGTTTTTCTCACGTGGCCAATTTAATGGACAAATATTGCGTGATGCTATCTATCTATAACCTTACGCCAGATCCCTTGCGGGGTAGGCAGAGAGTACAGAGTTCCAACAGGCTCTTTCCTTACATACCTCTCTGGCTTCCTCGACTCTCATAGTTCGTCTCAAACACGCTCGCCGGTTACGGAGACTCTTGACTTTTCCATCAGATAAGACTCGGTTTATTTGGTCGTGGTAAGATAGTCTAGGTCTTCCCCGGTACCTGCATCCTTCCACTTTCACATTGTATATCTGTTTTGTCATTCTTTCCTCTGGAATTCTTTCTATATGCCCGAACCAACGGAGCATGCCCTTTCTCATCTTTACACCGATACTATCTTTCATACCTACTCGCTGTCTTACTATGCTGTTGCTAATGCGGTCGGTCAGCTTCACTCCGCACATCTTCCGCAGAGCTCGCATTTCTACCCCATTTATCCTACTTTCATTCTCCTTCTTACATACCCAGCTCTCGCTACCATATAACAGCGTTGGGACAAGAACTCCGTTATGTATGGCCAGCTGCGCCTTATGGCTTAAGTGCCGGCTCCCGAGTAGCTTTCCCATCGCACCATTCACTCTGTTCCCTGCACTCACTCTTCTCTCTATGTCAGCGGTGTATTTCCCATCCTTACTGAAGGCGCATCCAAGATATACAAACTCATTCACTTGCTCCAGCACATCGTTACCAACCACTATCCTCCTCCTGCGTGATGCTAAAGACAATATAATTGATACGATTCAAGATTCATTCATTTTTTAACCCCTCCTTTTTTGTTCCAACCATATTAACTTTAGTGCATTTAGTTGTCATACCTATTTGTTGATAAAATTGGCGACTTAAGAAAAAACAGATTTTATATCATCACGCCAAATCTCTTGCGGGGCAGTACAGAGTTAAGAGTTTCCGTAACCTGCGAGCGTGTATGTGAAGAACTATGAGAGTAGAGGATGCCCGAAAGATCTGTAAGCAAACTGTTGGAACTCTGTACTCTCATTAAAATATAAAACACAGAAATTAAACACTATCACGCCTATACCCTAAGCGGGGGTAGCTGAGGTGCACTGTCTACACCGGCTTTTCGCCGATGATGTTAGATCTCAATGTAAGGGGCGAGCCTATTGCCATGTTAACGGAGTACAATTCCAGATTCCGTGCCGACCTCTAGGTCGGGGTTCAAATTCTAATTTGAACCCCGGAAATCATTATCGTTACACACGTTATACGCCATTACACCAACGAAGCAGTCAGTTTCAAAACATAAAACTAGTTATGAAATAAAAATAAACGAAAAGTGTGTGTACAACGTACACCTATGTCTAACCTTCAGAGATACTAAGCATATTTATTAGTTTTCATATTAGTTTCAAAACCTTCCCCAAAAAGCCAAAATAAATTGACGACTCAAACGCAAAGAAAAGAAATACCCTTACCCAAATTTGAAGAATCTAAAATGATTACTCAAATCCCCTTACAAGATTACCTCCCAGTCAAAATAACGTTGCCAGCAAGAAAAAAAAAGTGCTAAAAATAATATCTGGCAGTTACCTTCGTCCCGTCGTCATCTTAATAAAATAAACACGTCACTTTTGACAGGTATTGCGACGCCATGACAGTTTAGGGATTAGCGCGGGAATTTTGACAGTTGCGTAATATTATAAGTTTGTCGTGTTAATATTTATTCTTTGCATATCCGTTTTCTGAGAATGCTTGGTAGATTTTTAATTAGGTCTAATTTAACTTCACTTTTATTTATGTCACGACTTAGAAACTAAAAGTAATTTGGCCATTATGAAAATAATGTCAACCTTTTTATACGAATATTTATTTATAGTCGTGTTCACATTTCCACGGAAAAAATGAAGTTTACAGTGTTGTCAGATTTTAACACTTTTTCTTTTTCTTCTTTAAGTTTCTTCACACCAATTTTAAGTGTATTTTGCCAGTGTCCAGTAAAATATATAATCGTGTTTGTTTAAATAAATTCAGCTCCCCGATGAACTTGATGACAACGATTTAATTCATCGTTGTTAGCTAATTAATTTAAATCTAAAATTTATAAATTTAATTCTTATTGTGATGTTGACATTATTTTCTTTCACTATTTTTTTTTTTGTTGGCATTACTCGTACTGACTATTGTCTATAAATTTTGTATACGCCTATAAAGGCTTGCCACCTTGACGCAGACTGTATCTGTATGTTGCGTGTTACTTTTGTGTGTGATAAGTCGATGGTGTATCTTTCATAAATAAATAAATAACGATGATAATGAAATTGATGTAGTACCCCACCCTGGATAGTAAAGTGGTGCATACTTAATATACCAATTCCGACGGCCGTTTTGAGGGATGTCAAAAAGGCACGTTTTATCACTTTGTGACAATTTCTTTTTTTTTTTTTTTTAAACGTTCCCCTCGCTAGGATTAATTCCTGTGTCGTGGGTGCGTTTACAAACATGAAAATTCACATATACAAATACCCAGACCGGAACAAATAATTGCGGATCACACAAAGATTTGTCCCCTGCGTGAATCGAACCCGCGACTATTAGACACAGTGGGCGGGGCGGGCTAAGCCCTTAACCACTGCGCTAAATCGTCCGTTCTGCTCTAAATTAAACAGCGCTAAATTACCTTCACTCATGCACATTTAAGAACACATAATGGTTAATATTCCACCAACATTACTCATTATTAATCGAAATAACACAAGTTTTGGAAATTAAAACAAATTGACGACATCACTCTTCGACTTCTTGCCCAAACTCCCTTTTAACACTTTTTAAATAGTCATATATCACAATTTCCTGTTTTGACGATAATAATCAAAATACTGAAACTGTCCCACTGTTGGGCACGGGCCTGCTCTCGTACTGAGTGGGCTTAGGCCATAGTCCACCACGCTGGCCCAGTGCGGGTTGGTGAACTTCACACACCTTCCAGAAACTGTTAGGCATGCAGGTTTCCTCACGATGTTTTTCCTTTACCGATAAAACAAGTGATAATTAATTTTTAATACGCACATGCTTTCGAAAAGGCAGAGGTGCGTGCCTGGGCTTGAACCCGAGGCCTCTGACTTTGCAGTCCAACGGTCTAACCACTAGGCTATGACTGTTTTTTTTTGACGATACTAGAAATAAAATAAAAATTAATTTTATGCAACTAAAACTTTATATTTAGTATTTTATGAGACAGATGCAAAAAATCCGTCGATAATATTTTAATCACAATTTGTATTACTTAAAAAGCTTAAGTAAAATCGATATTTATATCCACAATAAATTCATTTACACACAATTTATTGTTTAAGTACACAATGAGTAAAATTCAACCTTAATTTAATAAATACAATAAAAAAAGTATGTCGATAATTATGTCTATTGATTAAGTTGTTAGCTATACAATAGTCGTCCTAAGCTGGAATCATTTTTTTGTCCTTGTTAACAGGCGATGGTAAAAACCCACACTGCCAAATATAATAACTTTTTTCTTGATTTATGTTTTTACCAACTGTCAAAAGTTATCTGACAAGCAGAAAAATAAACGATCCTCTAAAAAGCTAGGCCTAAGTGTATGAAAACTTGATGAAAATAGAAACAATGCTGGCAGCTATTTCTAAATGTAGCAGACATTTTGAATATTAATTTCCTAAAACACTATCAGAATTGAAACGTCGCGCCTATGTCAAAACCTTTGCTGAAATAGTAAAATGTCTACCATTGAGGTGGGATTCTACTGCGAGCGATTGTAAGCTTATTTAAGTAGCTACTAAAAGAGTACAATAATTGGCACTAAAAAGAGAATAATACGTTCAACTTAATGATATATTTTCGTTGTCAGTCATTTTTTCCAAAGGCACAAAAACAGATTAATTTTTTAAGTGTGCAATAGTTAAGAATATTTCATAAACAATTGTTTGGTATAGTTGAAATTCATTTCCTATAGTCATTTTTGAGCCATAGGTACGATGTCTTTTGGAATTTGACGTTTCTAGAAATGTGGTCATGAATAAAATTTAATGAAATAGATTCTTTATTTCGAATTATGGACCCGCGTCCCTGCATACTTTTTCCAAAGAACCGTCAAACACATACTTCTTTAAAGGAAAACTGCAAATCAATTAAGAAAATATATATATATATATATATATATATTCCTTAGCTTTATCAGTGTACTTACCGTACCGTTATAGTTAACTTAGTGTAAACCCACCCGACACAATGACAGTTGTTGAAATTGGCGCGCAAACCGACGGGATGACAGCTGTCAGTCACGGCGCGTTTATGAAGAGAGCTATTAGTCAACGGTATGTGTTTGTGTTTAATTGTTCGCGAGAATGTTAGTGACGTGTTTGCAGAGATCCTTTTGATTTCATATGAATGGATTTATGTTAACTGCCTTGTGATCTAGTGCGTAGCGATTACAAGATTATGGGTTTAATTCTAGATCGGCCAAACGTAATTTTTTGATAGAAAAATTTCCCGGATTAGTCCGAAGTATAGCATTGTGCCCGATATAAAGGCAAGAAGGCTCACCCCTATTGGGACCTTAAATCGTCGGAGAAAAGTGGGCATACACAGAACACCTCTGTCCGGTAACCGACTGCACCGGCCGACTGGCATTTATTTTTTGCATAGGTCCGTTACTTTTACGCCGTTTAAAATCAGTTTCCTTTTTTAAAAAAGTGAATTAAATCAGCAAATCCACCTTCATGTTTTTCTTTAATTGGCTCAATAGTAAAACTTTGGCTGGTCGGGTGTACACCGCCTCTTATTTATATTCGAAACTTGTACAGTAAATCACTCAAGTTCCGATATTCGTATAAGTTTTCCGAAATATTTCGAGTTTACGATAAAATTTCAACTTTTGTCAAGTTTCACTGTGAGTTATAGTGGTCGAATGCACGTTGAGAATACGCGTGAGGAGAAACAATAGCAAAATGTACTTTATTCTTTGTAATATAAAGTATATTTTTGAAAGGTAAATCTGTTGCATATCGCAATATTGCTTTAAGTAAAAATGGTTTGTGAAATCGGTTTGAAAATACGTAGATAAATGTTTTTTTGTAGGTTATTTCATGCCGTTATCCAATTTTGAATAAGTAATCTTTTCACAAGATCACGCATATATAAAGCAAGGCCTCAGACACGTAATTAGATCTCAGAATTCAACACTAAAATTAAACTTTTAATTTTATGGAGACGATGAAACCTATACTTTTGTGTGCATACTGTACCTGTACTTATACTAGGAGGGATCAAAAAGTAGTGAGAACGACATACTCCTTGGTAAAAAAAAAATTTTGGCAGGCTTAGCTCAGATACATATTTGTAATATTAATTTAAAAAAAATCTTCGATTCATTATTGTTTTTTTCTGAATGTAGTAATTTTTTTGCTTCGTGTCGGAACGTATTCTCGAAAATGGAGAAAAACGAAGTGCGAGCCGTTATTAAATACCTCTGTTTAAAAAAGTTAACGACGCAAGAGATTCATTGCGATTTGGAGGCAACATTAGGAGAGTCTGCTCCGCCGTATTCCACTGTCGCAAGGTGGGCTTCTCAATTTCGAGTAGGGAGAACGAGCACGGAAGACGAACACCGTCCATCGACGTCAGTCACCCAAGAAAATGATGCGAAAGTCGAGAAAATTGTATCAAGCGATCGAAGAGTTACCATCCGATACTTAATTCAAGAAACGTGCATTTCATATGGGAGTATTCAATCCATATTGAAACAATCTTTGAATATGAGAAAAGTCTCCGCAAGATGGGTGCCGAGAATGTTAACCGACAGTCAGAAACAAAATCGACTTGACATTTCGAAGATATTGTTGGACAAGTTTCAAGAAGATTCTGAAAACTTTTTGTCTCGTTTCGTAACAATGGATGAAACATGGGTCCATCATTTTGATCCTGAGACAAAACAGCAATCTTCGCAATGGAAACGGCCATCATCACCGACCCCGAAGAAGTTTCGTGTGTAGCATCGGCTGGCAAGGTTATGGCCCCAATATTTTGGGACTCAGAAGGAATATTGTTGATTGATTACCTGGAGCGTGGAACCACTATTACAGGCCAATATTATGCAGCTTTAATTCCCAAGTTGAGGAATGCCATCAAAGAGAAAAGGAGAGGGAAACTTCGAAGGGGCGTGCTGTTTCATCACGACAACGCACCCGCGCACAGGTCGGCAGTTGCGATGGTTGCCATTCAGCAAGCTGGCTTCGAATTGGTTGACCACCCCCCTTAGTCACCAGATCTGGCGGCTAGCGATTTTTATCTGTTCCCCAAATTGAAAAAATACTTAAGGGGAAACAGGTACGAAGACGATAACGAGGTGATGGTTGCTGTGGAGAGCTTTTTGCAAGACCAAGATAAAACTTTTTTTATGAAATGGTGTGTAGAGAGACTCGGAAACTATGAAGAAAAATAAATTATTAAGTTATCAATAGTCCTTATATTCTATCTCATTCTCACTACTTTTTGATCCTTCCTCGTATGTATTTGAAATGCATTTAAAATCGCCATTTTTATGTAATATTTTGAATATAGTGGAATGAATTAGTAATAACAATTTTTCATAATTTATGGTTATGTTGGTCTGGTGGCAAAGCGCAGACTGCCTCGTTGGTCTGGTGGCAAAGCGCATCGCTTTGTGATCACGAGGTCCTGGGTTCAAATCCTAGGTCGGAAAAATGTAGTTTTTCTAACGAAAAATTCCCAGTATGAGTCCGAAGTCTGGAATTGTGCCCGGTATATGGCAATAGGCTCGCCCCCTATTACATGGGACCTAACATCGTCGGAATATAGGCGTGACGGAGTGTATAAAAAAATGTTGGAATTTATTCAGTCGCCATTTTAATACAACTCTCAGGTCTTGTATATCGTTCGCAATTCCAAATAAACTAAATGTTTATCTGCTTATACCCCTAAGTTTAATTGCAGAATCCGGACAGCGACTAAGAATATTACCGTAGAAAAAAACACACTTTGTCCAACCTAGGATTTGAATACTAGTACGCTACTAGGCTTACGAGGCCTTCTTAAAACAGTTTATTTTATATCGCTCCGTTTCTTATTTAAGTATGAATGTCCAATCACCAATCACTAAAACCAAATCAACTTCATATTAAAATCAAGTTGAAAAAATATCACAGACAACAAATATCAAATAAAAGCCTCAATTTCAAATCTACATTTAAAAATAAATCACACATTTTATCACCCACTTGTTCATCTCACATTATTAAGTTCCACAATGATAACATCCCATAACTCAGCATGGGTGCTTTAAAAACTTAATTTTCAGATTACAATCGTAACCCGACCCACATCACGTGTCATGGTTAGCACCTAATTAAACCAGTCTACCCTCGTTGGGTTAAGAGGCGTGAGGTTACAGCTACGGGTTCGCCCTCGTATCATAAATATATGAGAAGTCTGTGATAACTAAAAATGAATGATCACAAAATCTGACTGTGAAAGTATGCAAAGAAAATGCGATCATTTTTAACTAATCAAATCTACTTTTATTGTTATATTGTATTTATACACCGTCACGCCTATATTCCCCGAGCGGGGGGGGGGGGGGGGGGGGCAGAGGTGTACTGAGTATACCGACGTTCTCCGACGATGTGAGGTCCCATGTAATAGGGGGCGAGGCCATATACCGGGCTCAATTCCAGACTCCGGACTCATACTGCGAATTTTTCGTTAGAAAAACTACATGTCCGACCTAAGATTTGAACCCAGGAGCTCGTGATCACAAAGCGCTGTGCTTTAACACCAGAACAACGAGGCAGACATGTATTTTTATAGTAATTTTTATATATTTAAAATAAGTGATATATAGTTCTGTTTTTTTATATTTTACATTACTCATAATTAAGAGTTGATTCTGTTTTTTTTTTAATGTAGTTTAACTACAAATCTACCACCGGAACGCGGCCTCTACTGAGAAGATCCGGCGAAGAATGTCAGCGGGCTTGTCTTTTTTCATTTAATCTCTTTTTCTCTTTCCGTTCAATTATTTTTTATCATATTGTGTGGATCCAACCTTTAAATTATTCTTATCTTTCAGATTTTATCGCTATTTTCTCATATTAAGTTCCTGATATTTCGAATACTTAACAGCATATATTGTCACGGGCAAGATTGAGGTGTTTAGAAGAAAAGTGAGATGACCTATCAAGCATCCATTTGTGGTCTTGCAATGTTATGCTTGTTCTTGGATGTACAGGCTCCCAATTAAATGGATGCTGGAACCTAGCCTTCTTGGTGTTTTAGTTAAGGTCGTTGCTTCGCTAACTGTCCTTTGTAGAAATCGTTGTTCAAAAATACAAAGGTTTTCTTTCCATCAAATCTTAAAAAGCGGTACCATAAAAGGACATCGTCGAAAATGCCCCCAGAACCAACAAACATGTGACATAAATCATAATTATTTATCTGCCTCATTCTAGTAATTGCAAAGATCCGTATCTAACGGACAATTTGCAATCCAAAACAAATATTCCAAAGTACTGTAAGTACTTAAATCCAAAACGCCAACGATTTAATCGATTACATTTAATCAAGATCGATTTGACTATAGCTAGTGTATTTTAACATAACGTTTTTACAAATGTATTGTTGGCTACTAAATTATAACCACAAAATCTAATACTTTTTTGCAATAATGCGATTCCCCTGCTTGTCCGTTTAATAGTACATGAATGAAGATAATTTACAGGTAACTTGAAATCATACAATCATTTTTTCATTGCTGTTGATTCTGGGGCAAATCATGTATGTCCTTTGATACCTTTTACACGAATCATGTCCTCGTAGAGATGGGTGACCGTATATGTTATTACTATGAAGCCAGAATGAACAACGACCTTTGGACTGCTAGACTAACATCATGGTCTGGCCCATCAGGTGTTAGAAAGACAGGAAGACCAGTAACATGATGGTAGGACGACTGAGTAAAAGTAGCAGGGAAAATAGAAGAATAGGGAAGATAGAGACCAATGAAAAAATCTAGAGAAGGCCTTCACCCTCATATAGGAGGGCTTCTTGCATGCTTACATAAATAACTATTTTTATTATTTCTAATACAATCACAATAATTGAGCTTTCAATGTTTTTTTTATGAATGTTAATGTTTTCATATAAAGTGTTATTTAAATAAAACTCTTATTATATGAATAAATTTTATAAAATGATAATCAGAATTTTCTAAATTTATAACTTTGTATGTGTATAGTGTATTTAAATATGCATAAAGTAAAACGCTTATTTTATTTTATTTATTATATGTTATTACCATATTCGAGCGTCATTTCAGAAGGCATAAGTTCTGGTTACCACTTTAACTGGTCGTAAAGTTGGAAGCCTTACAAGCGACTGGATAAGTTTCAACACCAGGTAGCCACAAAACCTGCCTCCATCAATCCGTACTGGGTCCACGTGGTGGTGACTTGTTCCTTCTAACTTCTAATTGCAAGAGGTATTCGCCTAGGAGTCGTAGACTAGCTGTTCTATATCTATTAAAGGTTATTTTCTTACAGACCTCTCTCGCTTCCTCCATTCTCATAGTTCGTTTCATACACGCTCGCCGGTTATGGAGACTCTTAACTTGCCCTTCAAATAAGACACGAACTATGAGAATGGTCTGATTTATATTGTGATGGTCGGATTACTTTTTCCGAAAATGTAAGAGATTGCTTTTATTTATTTTCGAAAAATGTCTCCATATCAAACGTTGTTCGTATTGATAAGTACTACAGAATCATGAAAAAATGAAATGAAATGAAATGAATGAAATGAAATGAAATGAAATGAAAAAATGTTTATTCAGCACAACATAGATAAAGCGGTTAAAAAAAAAGAACAAAAACAAACAGACAATGAATAAAATACAATAAGGTACTATTTTATGTATTGTTTACTACGGTGTGAGCTGTGCCGAAAGGTGTTTGGGTCAGCATGTGTTGGAGAGGGATTGGGGTCTCCTCCAACGCTGATTTTCAGGCAAACCCTTCTTCAAGTGGTTTTTACGTAAACATGGCTACCCTGAATGGTGACTTAATCGCACATGCTATGTATACCCTTAATAAATATCGCATTTTCAATAAATAGATAAGGACGGAAGAAGAAATAAAGTACAATATAAGTAATAATATAAATAATAACATTAACAAATATTTTTACATTATTATTAGAATAAATAAATAAATAATAAAGAAAAAAAAAAAAACAAATTAAATAACATTTACAATGTATTCATTTATTATTAATAATATATTTCATTCATAATCACATATACTTTTTTATTTTAGTGATGATATTTTTAAGATTTTGCGCACTTATCTTAGTCTTTGTTAATTTTCTACCCTCCTGTTCTGGCTTGACCATTATTATTCGATAACAACGGAGGAAGAGTGGTATTACGAGAGGATTATGGCTTGAGGGGATTAGCGAGCCGACAACTAGTGGAGTTGAGCTGCTAAGAATATTGTGTTCGAATTTTGCGGCTAAACAATATTGGCGGGTTCAGATGTTTATACGAAATAATGATTCTGTTTAAGCAAAAACCTAATAATTAAATAATATTTACCTGACTCTCTTTGGCATGTATAATCAAAAGGAGATGGTATTTATTGGTATTTATTTTATTTTACATTTTTGATCTAAAATTCTATTATTGGGCGTACTCGATACTGTTGTACATCTGTATTTACACATTCTCCCCATAATGTTAGATCTAAAGGTATTAAAGGACGAGCCTGTCATTATGCTAGGCACAATTTATTCCAGTACTATTCTGTTGAGTTTTATTGAACCAAAAAAATGCAAATAACATATTTTCTGGCTTAGGGTTTGAAGCTAGGACCTCGTAGAAAAGTAAGTCTTGCGTTCTTAGTTTAGTAACATATGGTTGGTCTAGAGGCAGTTAGCGGTCGTGAGATCCCGGGTCTAGTTCTAGGTTGGACGAAGTTATTGGGGCTATGGAATTCGGCCCAATATAATGGCAATATATCCAATATAATATTGGAACTATTAGATAGCGATGTCAATACATTTTTATGGTGAACATGACCTGATTCTACACCTAGGATTGGTTCCAGACGAAGTAACTCCTAACCGACCAACAACATAGACATACATTTTTGTATAAACATTAAATTTTGATTCGCCGTTTTAAATTGCACCATTAGCTGGCCGCTTAAGTTTGTTATTAAGAATTTTTATTTTTTGTACTATCTCTTTATTTGAACAGTGGCTACTACCCATTTGGAAAAATTTTCGTTTCGTAACCCACATTAAATATCTGAACAAAAGTGGCGTTTTGTGAAGTTTATAATCGTAATACATTTTGGAGGAGTTTGGTTAGTCATCTTTTTAATAACAATTTTGTAAGGTACAATAACGTTCCATTAATAGCTATCAGCTTAAACACAATATTCGATTTGGCAATGGTTAAGAGATTAAGCCTCCCTACTGTGTCTGATAGTCGCGGATTTGATTCCCGCACGGGACTTTGTGTGACCTACAATTATTTGTTTCGGTCTGGGTATTGGTGTATGTGAATTTACATGTTTGTCAACGACACAGGAATAAATCCTGGCATGGGGTTACGTTTTTAAAACGAAAAAAGAAAAATATTTATTTTTTCTCATCATCATCATCAGCCTATAGCAGTCCACTGCTGGACATAGGCCTCTCCAAGTGCACGCCACTGGGTACGATCCTCGGCCACTCGCATTCAGTTTCTAGCAGCCGTCCTATGGAGGTCATCGCTCAACCGAGTCTGAGGGCGTCCTGCATTTTTTCTAGTCGTCAGGTACATTTGCCAACCACGATCCGAACCCACCCTTATCATACTGTAGTTAATACCTCGCTTAACAAACTGTACACGTGGATTGACTAACAATTTGTTTCTTTTGAAACGCCGCGGCCTCCGTTTAATTATGTTAAGCTTCGGATTACTTTACCCTTTTGCGAGGACTTCGGGGTAGTTTGTGACGAGCTCGTGGTTATACCTTTGTGAACTGTAGATAGTATTATCACGTTACAGGTAAGAATGGTGGCAGAAGTGTAGTGCGTATCCTTCTCCTTGCATCGGTTTCCTCATTGCTGAGGGTCGTGATCATTTCTTGGGAACAGGTTTCTATGGATGATGTTTCGCCATCTATTTCTGTAGCCGAGTGCAGTGCATCGTGGTAAGATTGTGGTCGAATTATGGTATCAAGGGCTGTGCGAATCTGATCCGTCCAGCACGCGGTGTGTGTTTGCATGATCTACGCTGTTGGCCGCGGGGTCTTTACAGCTTCGCCGGACAAGAGGGCGAGCGTGCAACCACTACGCTCGAGCGGGAAGGGCAAGGGGGCAACTAGCACAAAGGTGCCTCAAGGAGGAACGGCTTCGTCTTAGGCAGTCGAATGGGGTCGGGTATATACTCGGTGTCTCGCTGTGGTGCTCGGCACCGGCCTACGGGCAAGGGATTCTTCGAAGTCGCCGGCGAGGTCGGTGTCTGATCCTGTGTGCGGTATCTGTATCCGAAAGAAGGGATGTAAAGGCATCAGGAGGGTCGGTGAGAACATGCCGCGGACGGCGGTAGTGGCTGATAGGAGGGTTCGTTATCGGCGGCGGCTACGATTAGCGAATTTCTATGATTAAACGCATTCGTGAAATATCGGGTTTTCGCCTCTTTAATAAAAGTGCGAATAGGTATGAGACCGAAATCGGAATGGAGATGATCTGTCCAGCGTGTAAGGCTCCTTCCTCGTGGTTGCTTATCTTCTATTTCACCATTGACTATAGGACTACGGAGGAGGAGGGTGAGCCTATTCACGTTTAAAACATACTCTGGACTGAATGTAAAATTTTTGTTAGAAAAGGCACACTGTTTGATCAAGGATTTGAACTCAGGACTTCGTGATAGCCCCTCACCCTATGCGCTACTAGATCAAGTCTGTCTGATTCAGTCCATTTGTCTATCTATCTATATCATCACGCCAGATCCCTTGCGGGGTAGGCAGAGAGGTTCGTTCCTTATAGACTTTTGTGTCTTCTTCCACTCTTATAGTAATAATTAATTATACTTAATAGATATATTTTTAGATCGTGATCAGCTAAGTGCTTGACCGTTGACCGTGGTAATCGTTTTCAATTTTATGACGCTTGTTTGTAAAAGATATTATAAATACTCTTGGCAGTGTAAAAAGTTTAAACTTCTTAATCAATGCAATCAAAAGATATGACCATTTACCTTACACATCAAAATCTCTAGGGTACTTCCCGTTGACCTAGAATTGGCAAGAAGAAAGGTTTTAGAGTACTAGTTAACTGAAAATTGTATGAACCAATCATTTTAACCTTTAAAATGACTCGCCTCCTTTCGTCCATAAAAAAATACTAAAAAAATAACACAATCTTGCTTCAATTCTCATAATATAACTTTTACAACGACAAAAACTACTTTAACGATCTTGTACCTTTCACAAAGACACAAGATCGTTACAGAAACTGTTTGAGAACTCTTAATTAAATCTAAGCAATATCAGTTGGGCAAGCAAATCGGTGCCGTTGCTCGGTGGAGGCAATATCAACAGTTGCCGAGTTGGTTTAGCCGAGCATACGTTTTGATATTGAGGCTCTGAAAACAGCGATTCAGTGTGCGTCAAGCGCGTGGGTCTAATAGGATATGCGTTTAGCATAAGACAGTTTTTACTGAGCTACTAATTATCTACAGATGGTGATGGCTTGAAAATATACGATCAGCTGAAAAAACGTCTACTAAAAGAAGAAAGCTTCTCCCATTCATTGCCACAATGATCAGATTTATGCTGCATGCAACTTTAACCCGCAATTTTCTCCTAGGTAATCAATTTGTGAAATTCCTACCTTCTCTCAGTCTGGATGTACGTGATCGCTACCCAAGAACCATTCAGCCCAATTGTATAGTGGCCGCTCATGTTCTGCGATATAAATTGACAATTTTACATTTTGTTTTATCTAATCTGGCACCAGATTGTAACGTAGGTCATCATTGAAAAGGTATGGTGTGAAACACGACGGGCTTTTTTAATATAGTTTTCTATCTAGGGGTGGGCTTTTGCCATTGTTGATGTTCATAATTGGACATGTGCTCGGTTTTTTAAGATATACATCCGACATACAAGGTTTAACATAATAAACGCAAGACCTGAAAGTAGTTTGTTCGGTAACTGAATTCACTCCAACTATTTTTTTTGTATGTTAAATTTTTTTTTCAAAATTTTCAAAAAGTGGTGTTACTCCTTTTGTGCGCTATAACAACCTACATTTATTATTGTTTCAAAGCAATTTTCAATCGAGATTTCAAATGCATTGTTAAAACGTATTTCTCAATATGCACACATGCACGTATAAGTTTTATTGTTAATTGGGGTATAAAAGTGCTTAAAAAAGGGGTAAAAAACTTTAAATTTGGAAATTTTGTTTTCGTATTAATTTTGTGAAGCAATTATCTAATCGGGGTGTCTGAGGTCTTACGTTAATAACGATTACTCCTTGTATAATATTAATGTGAATGTGTAAATGTTTGGTTGTTTGTTACTCAATCAAATTTGGCACACAGATAATTACCTGGATTAACACATAGGATACTTTTAATCCCAGAAAATTCTAGGTTTCTGTGTAAAGTCAATACGAACGAAGTCGCGAGCAGAGTGTTCCGTTCAATGTACTACGCTTACTTTGGAGCTCCACATAAACTTCAGTTTTCATTAAGTGGACTTCGGTTCAACTCATGAATTATTGTGTGTGAAGTTGCTTCCAATTTACAACTATAGTGATTACGCGGGCAAATATTTGGCCTTCGTATATGACAAAGATTTACTTAATATATTTAGAACGCCCATATTGTGTAACTCTGCCTTCTCCCACAGGGATAAAGCATGAAAAGAAGCAGTGTTTCCTCTATGTCTATGTCTATGATATCTGTAAAAAAATATATAAAATAGTCACCGTTACATTTACATTTCCCAAAGCGGGCGAAGCAGCAGTGTACTTTGTACACCTAACTTTCGCTAATGATGTCTTAAGTGGAAGGATGTAGGTACCGGAGAAGACCTAGACTATCTTACCATAACCAAATAGACCTGAAGGACAAGTCAAGAGTTTCCGTAACCGGCGAGCGTGTATGAGACGAACTATAAGATTGGAGGAAGCTAGAGAGGTCTGTAAGGAAAAAACCTCTTGGAACTCTGTACTCTGCCTACCCCGCAAGGGATCGGGCGTGATGATATAGATATATGTCTTAATATAATTGCGGGCGAGAACAGTTCCAGCCCCACACTGCTATTAAAAAGAAATTAACACCAACACGCCCATAACCCCTAAGCAGGGATGGCAGAGGTATACTGTCTACACCCACTTTTCACCGACGGCCATTTTATCGGGCACAATGCCAGATTACGGACTGATATTGTATTTTTTTATAGAAAAATTACGTTATTTTTCGACCTATTTGAACCCAGGTCCTCGAGATCCCTAAGCGCATAATTCGCCACTAGACTAACTAAGCAGAGATTTAAAGATTTTTTTTTTAAATCCTAATATTTAACTTTGTTAAATTCAAAACCAACGAATTCTTGATTGCCAAACGCGCCACTAGTACCATAGTAAGTAATAACTTAAAAAAAAAGGGAAACCGACTTCAAAAAGCAAATCGAAGTCGGTGCCAAGTGTCGGTTACTTGATTGGACACTAACTTATTTTAAAAAGTTATTTACTTTACAATTTCAAATGATGAGTAAATTGATTATTCATAATTATACCGATTACAGGACTATCCCTACACAATAGTCTAATTATATCTTAAGATTACCTATAACCGTAACATAATGTGTACAGTGTGACCCGTTTAAATTCATCTACAGAACAACAAAATAACCCAGTATTATCGGCAATTACAATTAGCGTGTGCATGAAGCGTACGTGTTATATTATTCTTCTTAGTTCCACAGCAAGGTACCGACAGGATTGATATAATACCTATAATAACGGAATCCATACATTCGTGCTGTTTGCCGTTAAGGAGTCCCCTGGTGTATCTTCAAACTCCAAGGTTCAATGCCAATTTCATTCAAATAGGGCTACCTCGAAGCTTTACTAAGCCAAACTAAGCTAAGACGAATTGTAAACCTCCTCCTCTTTTGAAGTCGGTTAATATTCTGATTAGTTCAATGGCAGATTACCTGTAGGATTAGCACAATACTTATAATACCTCTATCTACAGATTCGTATTATTTGTCGTTAAGGAGTTCCCTGGTGTATCTTCAAAGTCCAAGGTCCAATACCAAAATGGGACCACCTTAGAGCTATACTGAACCCAATGCAAAAAGAATCATCAAGATCGGGCCACAATTGACGGAAATATCAGTGAACATACTTAGAAAAGAGAAGCATAGGTACATACAGACGAACATAGAACCTCCACCTTTTTGAAGTCCGTAAAAAAACACGCTATAACCGCAACTTCGTACTAGTTAATTTCAGACGTGTATTTCACACCCTGAAGATTTTTTTGAGAGAAAAGGTAACCTAGTCCTTCTCCTAGATGAAATCTATATCCTTGCAGAATTTAATCAACATCTGTTCAGCGAATTAAACAGTAACACACAAACTGACAGACAGTTACTTTCCTCACGCCTATATTCCCCAAGCGGGGGTGGCAGAGGAGTACTGAGTACACCCACGTTTTGCCGACGATGTTAGGTCCCATGTAATAAGGGGCGAGTCTATTGCCATATACCGGGCAGAGTTCCAGACTCCGGACTCATACTGGGAATTTTTGAAACTACATTTGTTTGACCCAGGATTTGAACCCAGGACCTTGTGATCACAAAACGCGGCACTTTGCCACTAGCCCAACGAGACAGTTACTTTCGAATTTATAATATGTATGGAAGTATAAGTATATGAATTTGTACGGAACAGTATGGAATTATGGATAATCTTTTATTAGATGGAAAATCTAAGAAAAGGAAAATGATTTTTTTTCATAGTTATGGGGATTTAGGAATTTAAATGAACTCCTCGTTACTAAATTAATATCACTCTAGTGTAAAATTAATGCTTTCATTAAATAATTTCCTTAAGAGGACATCGTATCGTCGGAATATTATGTAGAGTGGGTGGGGTGCCATTAACGGCGGGCTTGTAAGATTTATGTTGATAACATAATTTAGCATGTAGTGTTAAATTACGGTTCCAGTTATATTTTCTGGCTGCATTGTTTACCGAAGATTCAAAGTCAAGTTTGAGATGAAGATCAAAAAATAATACGAGATTTATGACGTACAAGCGAGAATTGAGTAGTGATTTAGAAATGTTTGTAATATGGCTATTATAGTTTGAATCTGAAATGTTCTAATTATTTATATTATTTTATGAGTATAGAAACAGATAACAATGTGTAGTCGATGAACTATGAGAGTAGAGGAAGCGAGAGAGTTTTCTTAGGAAAGAACCTGTTGGAAATTTGTACTCTCTGCCTGCCCTGTTAGGGATCTGATAATAATAGATTTAGTATAACTTTATATAAACTGATTAATCTACGTATAATAAAGCTGTCAACTAAATATATTTGACAGCTTTTAATAGTAACACAAAATAAAATCAAAATTCATATTGCACTTGAAACAAACCCATGACGACTCAATCTAATTAACTGGGGGGTACCTAACTGACTATTATGTAATATTATACGGAAGCAGAAACCCAAATATTTATACAACAAACTTAAGTGTATACCTTTCATAGATCGTATTATTCTAGGCGGGCTGATTGTTCTATTCTTACCACTCCATTTCATAAAACTAGAGCGTTTGACAGCTTTCGCTGTCAGGCTAATTAATGTTGGAATAATCTTCCGCCACCACAGACGAAACCGATGTCCAAAAGCACATTTAAATCCTTGTATAAGACAAGTCTGACAGCGAAACAAGCTGTTATTTAGCCCTGGACTTGATTTGGTTTCTACTCACCTCACTCTGGTATACATTGTAATAAGATATTGTATTAATACATACAACATAATTTAATTAAATACAATATTTCAATATAAAATTATGTTGTATATAATTATCTTGTGTAGCAAACTCCATATTGTATTTATTTACTTGCAGCAACATTATCCATATCTCCATATACTTTTAAAGTTTGTCTCTCACACTACTATCTCGTATTATAACCGGTGCAACATAAAATCAGCGCCAAGCTGTTTCAAGCGAGGCATCTATGCTGAGTTGTAGCCTTTTCACTGCCTCAGAAAACATATCAATATAACTTGTAATTGTATACACTGTGCCTTATTTGTGGTAGTAAATAAATAATTATCTTTCTTTATTTTAACGAGTGCACACCAAAGCATGAATTCTCGTGTTTTATCCGTAGTTTTCCTTTCTAAACAGTAATAAAAAACCGTTACTGGCGAGCGTCATCATCATCATCATCTCAGCCTATACTTGTCCACTGCTGAACATAGGCCTCCCCAATCGCTTTCCAGCGTAACCGGTCCGATGCCACCTGCATCCAACGACTTCCTGCCATTTTCACAAGATCGTCGGTCCATCTGGCAGGTGGTCGTCCCACGCTGCGCTTGCCAATACGTGGTCTCCACTCTAGAATCTTTCTGCCCCAACGCCCGTCCGATCTTCGCGCTATGTGGCCCGCCCATTGCCACTTCAGCTTGCTAATCTTAACGGCTATGTCGGTGACCTTGGTTCTTCTACGAATCTCTTCATTCCTGATTCGATAACGTAGAGAAACGCCGAGCATAGCTCTCTCCATAGCTCGCTGAGCAACTCTGAGCTTTTTTATGAGACCTATTGTAAGAGACCACGTCTCTGATCCATATATCATCACTGGTAACACACATTGACTAAAAACTTTAGTCTTTAGGCACTGAGGTATTTTGGATGAGAAGATGTTGCGCAGTTTCCCGAACGCTGCCCAGCCGAGTTGGATTCGTCGATTGACCTCTCTCTCAAAGTTGGACCTACCTAACCGGACTACCTGTCCCAGGTAAATGTATTCGTCGACAACTTCAAGAGTAGAGTTCCCAACGGTGAGTGCGGTGGGTACGACATGGACGTTACACATTATTTTCGTTTTGTCCATGTTCATTTTAAGACCCACTTGTTGAGATACTCTGTTGAGGTCGCCGAGCATTCGTCCTAGATCTTCCAGCGACTCCGCCATGACCACAATGTCGTCGGCAAATCGAAGGTGAGTGATGTATTCGCCATTGATGTTGATGCCAAGTCCTCGCCATTCCAAGAGCTTGAAGGCGTCCTCTATGGTGGTCGTAAACAGTTTCGGAAAAATGACGTCTCCCTGTCTTACTCCTCTTTTTATGGAGATCGCCTTCGTGCACTGCCCTTGTACTCGGACTGACATGGTGGCGTTATTATATAAGCACTGGCGAGCGTATATGAGACAAACTATGAGAGTGGATCAATTCAGAAAAGTATGTATGTATAGAACCTGTTGGAGCTCTGTACTCTCTGACTACCCCACAAGGGATTTGGCGTGACGATATAGATAAATAATGAAAAATCGCTTATAAGAATACGTTTCCCGCTAACAATGTGACCATACTCGTCTTTGAGGTCATTTACAGCCGTTGCAGTGGTTGAAATTATTGTGTCTTAAACTGTCCCACTGCTAAGCAATAGCATTATCACACAAAGCGAAGTTAGAAAGATTAGGTCATACTTCACCAAAGGCCCTAGTGTGGGTTGGTGGAGACCTGTATGTCTAGATAAGTGGCAAAAACGCTAGACGAATAGAATCTTAAATGTATGGAATTGACATAAGGTTACGATAAGTAATTTGATTTAGAGATTCGAACTTGAAATCGGTAGTTGAGTGTTTTTTTCTGTATTCTACACGTTGAGTTTCTCGCTGGATCTTCTCAGTGGAGGCCGCGTTCCGATCCGGTGTTAGATGTAAAAAATGCAATAACTTTGACATTTGTAAGTGCTTATGTATTGGCCTAAACAAATAAATGATTTTTGACTTTGACTTTGAAACGAATTGTCAGATGACGAACGACTTCCCCATACAAAACTGTAACCAAGTGGCATTATTGACAAGCAAATCGCTAACTTAAGCGTTTCTTTTATTCGATTCCAAGCGAACGTCGAGATCCTGTAGATAGCCAACAAACAATGTGGCGATTGTTTAATCAGTTGGAGAATTGTTGTGCTATGTTGGGAAAAATAAGCAGAATGCTGGATTTTTTACCAATAGAGAGATTTAGAATGAACAAAGAAACATTTACGAAGCCTTTTTGTGTGGATTTATGTATGCATAGATATCTTACAACGACAAATTAAATAAATTTCTATAGCAGATTGTCGTGCCTATAGCATAAACAATGTAGTAAGTGCGAAGCTCCATTGTGATTTCATCATTGTTTACATTACACTCGAATCAAGTACTAGTATTATTTTGTAAATATTGCAAGGTGTTTTCTAACGTCAAACTGACGTTTTCTGACGAATCCATAGACAACACTCAGTGTTTTATCAATCTTTCGAAAAGAATGAGCGTTCGACAAATGATTGTACATTTGGCTACCTTTTTTCTATCGCTTACGCTCAAGTGTTTGAGTATAATAGAATAGAATCGACACCAAACGTTTGCCACGTCTAGGCCTACTGCTGTTGTCGTTGGTCCCGGTTACCACAAGAAATGGTTACGACTTAACGAACCTTGATAGTTATAGTACATTTATTAAACGCTATATACGCTTCCCGCTAAAAGTGTTACTATACCCAGCTTTAAAGTCATTCTCAGCCGGTGCATGCTTGCTGCCAAACGCACGGTTTGCGTCCGAATAAATTACCGGACGACACGGTTCCGTGTATCGTACTACTAAAACTGAGATTTCAGTAACATATGTTGTTCAGTAATTTTATGACGATTGGGTGGAAATTATGTAGTGTCTTTCTGCTCTATTTATATTATCACGCTAGATCGCTTGCGGAGTAGGTAGAAAGTAAAATGTTCTAAAAGGTTAATCGCTTGATAAAAATAAAATACTTAATTTTATTGCGACATATCTGATACTATTAAAAGCTCTCAATGCCTTAAGTGGATGGCAGAGGTGTCTTATGTATACCCCCATCCCAGCGATATTAAATCTCTGTATAAAAAGGAGCGTCATTATACCCGGAAAACTCCAGATTCTGGCCTGATATTAAGATTTTATTTATAGATAAACCCCAACCACACTGTTCGGCGTAAGATTCAAAGCTAGGATTTTGTGACCGACAGCCGTATTATGTGTGATTAGACCAACGAGATAGTTTCAGCAAAGACTTTTATTACATAATAAATTAAACAGTTACCTTAAGTGATGCAGTATTATTTATTTCTATACCAATATGCAGTATGAATTAAAATAATACCAAACTTTTAAAATTTGCCGCCACTCCGTTGTAGATGGCAGAATTCTTCTGTTTACACCCAACCTTCACTGCCGATGTTAAATACTAATATAAAATGGGGCAATGCCATTATACCGGTTGCTATTTCATACTACGGAGAACTACCACTTTTGTCTGTGGATTCGAATTCCTTACCCCGTAATCACTAGACCAACAACATCAGGTGCTAAAACACACAATGTTAAACCCATTCCGTAACTGTTAGGTAATAAATAGCGCACACACTCGCGTAATGTCACGGAGTCCGGTAAAACGGCCGGATCGACACAATTAAAGCGATATAATCCGAACATAATTAGTGTACGGACGGTAACCGATGCGACTGCCCTACTGTAGTGTGAAATATGAGGAATTAGCTTCACTAGATGTGGCAAATAAAGTTTTTTTTTACATAAAACAAACATACATTTGAAATAAAACTATTTTACGGATTTTATCGCGGTTTATTTTTTTATTTTTAGTTCCCGACGTTTACAAGCTTGATTGTGAATGTGGTCTCTCTTATATAGGAAAAACAAAAAGACCGGTAAAAACTCGGGTTAAAGAACACATAGCTGACCTAAAACACCGTCGCTCAAAGAAGTCTGCAGTCTGTGAACATGTCCTTGACCGCACCCGCCATAACATCAGATTTGATAGACCACAAATCCTCGTGAAAGAACACCGATTCCTACCAAGGATGGTTCGCGAGGCTATTGAAATTAAAAAAACATCCTAATTTCAATAGAGAAGATGGCTGGGTGCTTCCATCGTCTTGGGATCCGGTAATTAATATAATCAAATCCAAAACCAAGCATAACACTGCAAGACCTCAAGACACCGTGAGCTCATTCTGCGTAGATCGGACCAACAACAACAAAAATAATTAAGAAGTTTGAGGGTACCCCGGAACAACTATGCCTATTGGACGTCTAACACCTCAGTCCCTCCCGTGACCATGGGTGCTGCAAAGCACTCGAAACGTCGGGAACTAAAAATAAAAAAATAAACCGCGATAAAATCCGTAAAATAGTTTTATTTCATGTGTAATATTCGCGTAAATCTAAGAACTCAATAAACATACATTTACCAACGGACGATTTAGCGTAGTGGTTAAGAGCTTAAGCCGCTCTGCCCACTGCGTCTAATAGTCGCGGGTTCGAGTCTCGCACGGGACAAATCTTTGTGTGATCCACAATTATTTGTTCCGGTCTGGGTATTTGTGTATGTGAATTTTCATGTTTGTAAACGCACCCACGACACAGGAATAAATCCTAGTGTGGGGCTAGGTTTTTAAAAAAACAGAAAACAGAAACAGAAAACAACAAAACAAAAAATTACACACAATTACCAAACTCCGTTAAAATATTAAACTGAAGGCAGATAATAACAGTTATGAAATTAACGAAAATTTTTGCCCCACGGTAGGATTTCTAAGTCGTGGGTGCGTTTAGTACCAGTAACATGATATTTAAGCTTGGTCTACTGGTCAGCTTAAGCCGCTCCGCCTAATGGATAGAGTAGTCACGGGTTCGATTCCCGTACGAGACAAATCTTTGTGTGATCCACAAATGTGTGTTCCGACCTGGGTGTTTGTGCATATGTATTGTAAAAGCACAGAAATTCTTCTTAGTGTGAGGCTAGGTATTTCTTAACCGTAATTAACTGAAAGCAGAAAAAATATGTAAGTACCTCGTTGGTCTAATGACGTTAAATACGCGTAGCGATCACAAAGTCCTGGGTTCTAATCCTAGCTCGGAAAAAGTGTTTATAATATACAGGTCCCCTATTTCATAGGGACCTCTCATAGACAGCGAAATGTAGGTGTATAGAGTATACCTCTGTCACGCCCGTTTGGGGAATATTGCCGCGACGTTGTCGGTGAAATGGAATCGTACATAATACATTTAACCCCGGTTTGATTAATATAGGCGTTACATTATAGGCATATCCAGTGAGTACAAAATCATGTTTTATGTAGTCAAATGCGGCAATATCTCTGCGAGAACAGTGCATATAAATAGCAGCAGTTTGTGAACGCATCCGCGCTATGCTACATGTATGTACAGTACACATACACATTCGCATACTTGTTCAAGGGATTTTTGTAAGACTAGCTGTTCCCGCAACTTCGTTCGTGTTATTTTCAGGCGTGTATTTCACAACCATAAGCTTTTGAGACAAAAGGCAGCCTGTGTCCGTCTTCTGGATAGAATGCCAAATTTCATCAAAATCTGTTCAGTGCTTTGAGCGTGAAAAAGTAACAGACAGACAGACAGAGTTATTAGTATGGATTACGGACCGAAAGAATATAAAGTGAAACCTGACTGTAATATGTTTCTGGATTAAGAAAATCATAAATTAAAGCTAGCTGGCCATATAGCCAAGATGGCGTCCGAGGCGGAAAAAAAACGATTTTATTTCAAGACTAGCGGTTTCCCGTGGCTTCGCACCCGGTCGACAACAGCGCCATCTACTTGGTCCAACCATCTAGATGATCCCATAAGTGTAAAAAAACATCAAATTCAGTCGAGCCGCTTAAGAGCAGAAGAACTACAAATACACGCATACCGGAATTTTGCGCATTAAAACATCTATACCAAGCGCAAAATCATATTGTGGGGCGACGCGGCTCGTCAGCGGGCCGGTAGATACTTTCGATGTCCCGGTTTTTAACCCTAGCTATGATATTCAGATAGGTCAGTAGGTAGATGTCACTTATTGACGTGTTCTTTACATTCATTTCTTATTACTAGTGAACAGTACACCGAGTATATTTACAATTTTTACAATATTTGTAATTTGAAAAAGTCTTGCTTACATTTACGGTTTCGGGTACGGGTATTATCCCGACCTTTGAACGGCTGTCATGGGGACATGGTAATGGTCTAACAAGTAGAGACCCTTTATGAGAAGTTAATGTTATGTCAGTCACTTGCTAAGATCTATTACTGATAATGATGTAACGTAAACAGTAATCTAACCAGCAGGTGCAAGGACTTTTGTAAGTTATGGAAAGAGAACAGCGACTCTGTGAATGAGGAATGATAAAAAATGGTCTATTTCAAAGTGTAAGGATTTTATCATAATTCATATATCTTACTAAGATTCACGGGTTTTATCTGGATCTTTGAAAGGCATGCATGGGGGAATGGGTCCAACGCGTAGAGACTCTTTGCGAGAAGTTATCATATTATTATTATTGTACAAATTTTGCGTTAGGTAGCCAACAAGACCTACTTTTCAGTCTAGGTGTTGCGCATGTAAATTTCATATTTGTAAACGCACCCACCACATATCAGTAATTCCTAGTGTGAAGCTACGTTTATCAACAAATTGTTTCATGGTTCCATGCCTAGTTGGACTCTTGAAATATGTGAGAGTCGTTCGATGGAACTTCAACAGCGAAAGAGTCCTTCATCGGTTGTTACGAGCTGAAAGCGTACTGCATACTGTGGCATAGTACAGTTGGTATAAAAGCTCTTGACCTATTTGAATTGGTTGTGTTCGATATTTTTTACTGAACTACAGTGCTATCATACAATATAGCTGTATAAACGGCACTTATGAATCGGAATATATTGTCCCCACTGCTGTGAAAATGCCTCCTCCCACATATCAAGGTGAGAGAAATTGGGTTGGTAGGTTTGTGGCCACCTGCTGCTTATCAAGCCGCCTATAAAGCCTCCAACTTAGCTTAACGACTACCACTATAAAGGGTAACCAAGACTAACGGCTTGACATACCTTCTGAACGTGGAGATGCTCGATTATGAAAGCGCCACAAACAGTCACCCATCCTAGACTGACCGAACCGAACACTGCTTAATCTTGGTGATCGCTGAGAATACCGCGGTTGCCCAGCGCTAAGAGCTCCTCAAACGATGTTAACCGGAACCGGAAATCCCGGTCAGATATCATAGAATAAGTATACAAAATATGTAGGTGTCAAGGTGGTGATACCTGGTGATGGTTTATTTTTATGTAGGTATAGACATTTTGCAATTGCTATTACTCATTTTCTTCATGCTTTGACCTATTATAGAGAGATAGATATATTAAATAATATTACATTCAAGACAATAAGGCAATTTCAATCACAGTTAAACATTAGTCCTAAATATTCTAGATACAGTCATACAGGATCTTTTGGCCCGCGAACAAAACAGGAACTAACGCTGTCATCAAGTGAAATGTCACTTCATGACAGTCGTAAAGTTGCCGTTAGCTATTACAATTTAGCCAAGTTCTTTTTTTAATTAGTAACCCCGTGGACCCACCTGTTTAAATATTTCCCTGGAAGTTCAAAAAATGTACTAAATGATAACCCTAATTTCACACCAACGCCCCTCTGTCCTTGTCGCACTTTATCGTCAACTTGTGCTCAAAAATTCACCGACAAAATGACAGGTCCAAATGTCAAAAAAAAACAAACAGTGGCACTCCGGGAGTGCCGACAGAAGTGAAAACTTGAACAACGTGCATGAGTATCTATGTACGTATATACACAATATATGTGCATATTTATACATATACAGAGGTGTCGGTAACAGTAACAGTGTCGCGAGCTCAACGGTTTTTTCCCATCTCAAAAATGCCCAACGCGGCAAAGAAGATATCACTTCAAAAAAATTGTTGCCAGCTTAAGATGACTAGTGTAGAGCTAATAACTAATTCAAGCGATATAAATTAATCGACTTATGTCAAAATATTATTTTTTATTACTCAGTGAATTTTACTCAGTGTGCATTTAATTTGAATAATAATAACCTATTTAGAATGTAAGTCGCGGTATTGCGTTATGCGGTTTATGTTACCTCTTCAGACGAACTATGAGAGTGGAGGAAGCTGTTGGAACTCTGTACTCTGCCTACCCTGCAAGGGATCTGGCGTGATAATATAGATAGATCTTGTTTAACAATTGTTTTGTAATGTTTTAATACTAGTTTTTTTTAATGTATTATTATGTACTCTGTTGGTGAGTCTTAATAAAATAAATAAATATGTTTATTTATTTATCGACATATCTGAAGGGCAAGTCAAGAATCTCCGTATCCGTGTATAGGACCATCGAACTTTTTTTTTTATAAAAAAAAACGTTACCCCACACTAGGATTTATTCCTCTGTCGTGGGTGCGTTTACAAACATGTAAATTCACATATATAAATATCCAGACCGGACCAATAATTGTGGGTCACACAAAGATTTGTCCCGTGCGGGAATCGAACCCGCGACTATTAGACACAGTGGGCGGAGCGATTTAAGCTTTTAACTACTGCACTAAATCGTTCATCGAAATCAAACTATAGGAGTGGAAGATGCCAAAGAGATCTGTAAAGAAAGAACCTGTTGGAAATCTGAGCAGACTACCCATTATCCCTTACGGGCCGGATGGCCGTTGTGATCGTGTGGTCTGACTACTTCCGTTTCGGTCGGGCCTCGTGAACTTTATTTCGTACTAGCGACTCGCTCCGGCTTCGCATGGCCGAATTACACACATAAACCTTCCTCTTGGATCACTCCCTCCATTGGTGAAAACCGTATGAAAATCGGTTCGGTAAATATTGAGTTTATCGCGTTCAGACAGACAGACAGACGCGACGGGGGACGTTGTTTTATAATATTTAGTGGCGCGGATACTCGCACCCGCACTTCCCTTCAATATTGTTCAGGGGAGTGATGCCTGTTCCAGTTATACTTGTGAACGGGTGCTGGTTGTGGGGACTGGTCTATCTGGAATCCTTTAGACACTCTTTACAGATAACATCATTAGATTCATATCACGATCGTAAGGCATCACACTGAATCTAGATCGTAAACTATTCAATTGTACCCTAAACATTGTATCCACCCAATATGATTATAAAAAAAGAAAAGAAAAGAAGTAAATGAAAAGACAAGCCCGCTCAGTTTCTTCGCCGGATCTTCTCAGTGGAGGCCGCATTCCGATCCGGTGGTAGATGAATAGTTAAATTAGATTTAAAAAAATGAAAATTGACTATTTGTAAACGCCTCCGCAGGGCTCATACAAAATAAATTATTTGAGTTTGAGTTTGTTAATGATATAAATAGATTGAAAATTACAGATTTTGGGGTCTTGGTTTTAATGCTTCTGTATTAAGTAGCTATATCTATAAAATCTGTTAGGATACAAATCAACAGCCGATATAACATGTCCTTACATTCTGCAGATATTTCGACATCCAGCGGCGTGACGTCACCTCGTTACCGGAAGTGACGCGCCGTCAGGTACACTCAGCGGTACGTTCGTGCACATCCGGCTTATTGGAATTCCGTACTTCAATTCAATTTTACTGTCACAAGAATTGGATGGGAAGCTCGCAGTTGAAAGATTGCTTTCGATGCAAAAGGGTTAAGATTCGATGCTGACGGATAAGTTTTCAAAACTCAAAGGTAAATAACTTTATTTGTATAAATGGACGGTTTGGCGCAGTGGTTAAGAGCTTGAGCCACTCCGCCTACTGAATTGAGTAGTCGCGTGTTTAATCCCGGCAGAAATATTGTATGCCCCACAAGTATTTGTTTCGGTTGAGTAAAAAGAATAAAGACAGAAAACTTATTTATTTTGAACGTTGTTGTTCAGTTTTTCTGGTTCAAAATACTTTTAAGTTTTCTTTTCCTACAGTCCAAAAATAAAGAAAAGCAAATAGATATAAGTAAATTTGTTTTATATATACGTAAATTTGTTTAACATTTAGCTAAACATTTTGTTTTTTAATGTTGTTGGTGTACAATAAAAAGTATTCTATTCTATCTATATCACCACGCTGGATCCCTTGCGGGGTAGGCAGAGATTGCAGACTTCCATCAGGTTCTTACCTTACATACCTTTCTGGCTTCTTTCACTCTCATAGTTCGTCTCATACACGGGTCCTTCAGATAAGATACGGTCTATTTGGTTATGGTAAGATAGTCTAGATCTACGTCATATGTAGAATTGACTATATGTTAGATACTTCTATAGTTACTTCTTTATGGTATATGCCGCTGAGTTTAGCCTATTAGACAGTTGTTCAATATGTTGATCCCTTTATAGACTGGCATCAATAGTGGTACCTAGAAATAAAGTTGACTTTACAAGATCCATAGTTATATAGGCCAATAAAAACACTTCAAACAATCCCAGCGGGCTTGGCTTTTTTGTTTAATTATACTGACCACATTTAACAGAAATATAAAGTAGAATTATCTCTACTTTCCACGAAGCACGAAGGAGATGCTAACGAGCCCTTTGAATTCCCAAAAACCATGACGTCATCGCGATGGGTATGACTTACCTCAGTTAGTCATCGCTACTCGCTCCATTCCACGACTGGTCGAGTTCGCATAACTATTACATATTATATATTTTTACTAAAAATAAAAGCCTTAAAATGAATTCATGTATCTTAACATGCAAATATACTTTGATAAACATTCTGATCACACAGATAGTATCACATTTCACTTTTAGTAATTTTATCGTAATTTATTAGAATACTTTTATGTTAAAAATGCCATCTACCGTAATATAATTGAACTTACAAGTAACATCGAGGAACTGTTCAGTTGTTACCAGTCTCCGCCAGATGGCAAATATAAATGTGGGTTGGTCGTAACGTCCCTCTCGCCCTGTACAACCCCGCGAAGTGCTACGCTTAAATTGTATAGGAACATCTTATTACGCCATCACCTCTTTATATTTGCTTCGCGCTACTTTCCAAAAAATATAACTACTTATAGGTAGCACATACTCTGTTGTTTCTATATAATCATATCGTTAAATTGCTACTATAATATTTAATCCTTCACCCACTCCGATGAATTATAATGGTAACATTACTACCTGCCTTGTTGGTAGAGTAGCTTATTATACGGCTGGCAATCACAAGATCATGAGTTAGAATTCGAGATCAAAGTATTATTAAAAATTTTCCTATAGAAAAATATCTCAGTACTAGTCTGGAGTCTCGAATCGTGCCCGGTATAAAGTTTATAAGCTTACCCCTTATTTCTTTGGAATCTAACAATGTTGGCGATATTTATTATTACTTTTATTTTAATAGCCCTTAATAAGGCATTATTCATATACCGTGGGTGCGTTTACGAACGCAAAAACACCCAGGCCGACACAAAGCTAGGAGCTAGATTGTAAACTATTTAATTGTAACCTAAACGTTGCATGTGGATACAGAATATGATTAAAAAAAAATAGAAAGGAAAACAGAGGAAGACATAAAAAAAGACAAGCCCGCTGAGTTTCTTCGTCGAATCTTCTCAGTGGAGGCCACGTTCCGATCCGGTGGTAGATTAGTAGATAAATAAGATTTCAAAAAAAAAATTAAATTGGGCTAGGCAGGGCTTATACAATATAAATTATTTGAGTTTGAGTTGAGTTTAAGTTTCAAATGTTTGTGGGTCACACAAAGATTTGTTATGTGCGGGGATCAAACCTGCGACAACTCGTTCCAGTGGACAGAGCGGCTAAAATAGACAATCTCTGGACCAAGTCGTTTGTCAATGGGTGTATATAGTATGCTTCTACCACTCCAGCTTGCGAAATGTATTGAACCCATATTTTAACTATAAATCTTACCCCAGCAGTGGGCGAAATACTTTACTGCTAACAAATAAGTGAATGCGGATCGCGCAAACACATTAGTGTTGCGCTTAGATATATCGATATGTCAGATTGAGAGCTATAGTGTTGGCCTATCGCCATGTATTTGGGCTAATGCGCTAGTGCGGAGTAATGTATTGTCGATAAATTTTGTATCTTAAGTAATAAGTTACATGATTGTGATGTGTTTAAGCTATAAGCGGTTTGATCTAGAAGTCTGAGCTAAGGTTGCTTGGAATACTCGATCGAGCAGTCGCGGGTTTGATTTCTCTACGGGAAAACAAAATGTGTGTTACACATAATTATTTGACCGTATCTGGAGTTCGTGTTTGTCAATTTCATATTTGCCAACGCACCCATCACACAAAAATTATTCTTAGAGTAGGACTTTAAAAAAAAAAAAAGAGAGGAAACGATTATTAAATTTTATTGCAGATTATTTTTAAAATAGGTGTTTGAAAACAATACTAGCAACATTAAAATAGTAAAAGAAAATGTTTAAATTAAACCTGTTGTGCAAGCAGGCAAACTGAAACCTTGCTTTAATAACTTCAATCAAGCAAATACACTTGTATTTACTCATTACCATAGCTCGTTCAACTGAGTACAGCAATTAATGAGTTAATTTATACTTAATAATTAAATTAATATAGAGTGCTTACTTTTAAAACATAAGGAAAATTTTGAGCGGCGATTTCGGAGCTGATCGTAGAAACACTTAAATTTAATCCTTGGGTTTCTTTTATAATTATGAGAGATTTATGGTGATAACCCTGGAAGCAGTGGACTTATGATATGGATACTTATCGGCTTGATTGATGGCTATCATTAAATTTATCTAATGCAGCACAAAAGCTTCAAAGAACGCCACAACGACCAGATTTGTGCTACACGCATCTAGATTTTACCCGCATGAAATAGTTTTGTTAAAATATTGAGTGGCTTTACAAAATGGAGTTTAACAATGCCCAGACTCAATGGTCGACATTTTAATATAACAATGCATTTGGCGCTGCACCACAAGCGTATCGACATATCGATATTTATCTTTCGCATCACTACCCCCGCTTGGCACACACAAAACTGTCGGTGGCAAGCTTGCATCGTACATCGTATTGGCAAAATATCTTAACATTTTCAGTAAAATATGGTATTTTAAGTAGAAGTAACTTGAACCAATGAATTGTTACGTATTGTGGAGTTTGGTAGACAAAAAAAACTGTCTCGTTGGTCTGATGGCGTATAAGGCGCGTAGCAATTACAAAGTCCAAGGCTCGAATCCCAAAGTATAGTCTCTAATTGTGCCAATATAATAGTAATTCGCCACCTCGTCTATATCATCCTCATTTGGCGATTGTAAAGTTCGCTACATAGCCAACGCAGCGCGACGGCAGCGCGACGGTGGCGCGGTTTGGGGAGTTGTAATATACTAAAATGTGCGGGAGACGCCACACAGCGCAGCCCCGCTCGGCGCGACGGCAAACGTCACGATCGAACGTAGGCGAGAGCTTCTGTCACGCTCCCGCCGCGCTCCGTTGGCTATTTGACCAAAACTTTAACGTGACGGTGGTTTTTTTTCCAAAAAGAGTTTATAAATGGCACTCTCTCTCTCTCTAAGGAAATGTGGCCAGGGTTTACCGTGTACGCCCATATTTTGATAATTATGACGGACGATTTGGCGCACTGGTTAAGCCGCTCCCCTCTGGGTCAAGTAGTCTAGAGTTCGATTACGACGGAAGAAATCTTTGTGTGACCCACAATTATTTGTTTCGGTCTTGGTAGGTATGTGAAATTTCATGTTTGTAAACATGCTCATGCTACAGGAATAAATCGTAGTAGTAGGGTGGGGGTAAGTTTTTTTAAAAAAAAACTGATAGTTCCTAATCTAAAAGCAAATTCCAAATCAGAAGTAATATAATAATAGCATAGGTGCCTATTTTTATAGAATCTTGCTAATTACACGATTATACACCACAATGACGACAATGACACGTCATTAATAAGACCCTGAAAGTGACAATGGCACTGAGATTTCGAAAACCCTATTAGTGCGTACTTGAATCCTAAATCCCCTGCCTACAAAGCCATCATTTGACTTGCTTAACTATTACTGCTTTCTAATGTATTCAAGAAGAGTTTATTTTACATTATAACTTATAATAAAAACACACACTTTAAACTAAAATAGAAAATATAACCAAGAAAAAAAAAACAAAAAAAAGACCTTTTTAATTAAACTTGTTTTCGATTCTCTAATAAAATCTTATTCCAGTAATTGGATGAAATTTCACCAGAACGAATAATTTGATGAAGAAGTGATTTAATAACAACTTGAACGACGTTGAATTTCACCGAAATTTTATTAATGAAAAGTTTACAAGAAAAATATTCGGAGTTAATAAATCATGATTCATAATAGAAAGGGTTAGACAGATATTTTAAGGAGGTAAACAATTTCTAGTACACCAGATCCCTTGCGTAGTAAGTATGCAAAGAGAACAGAGTTCCAACAGGTTCTTTCCTTACAGACGTTTCTGGCTTCCTTCACTCCCTTAGTTCGTCTCATACACGCTCGGCGGTTTCTGAGTCTCGTTGTCGAGAAACCATGCTCTTACGTTCAGCTTTCTTTATAGGTACACGGTTACGCCTATATTCCCCAAGCGAGGGCGGCAGGGGTGTACTGAGTACACCCACTTTTCGCCGACAATGTTAGGTCCGATGTTATAGGGGGCGAGCCTATCGCCATATACCGGGCACAATTCTAGACTCCAGACTCATACTACACAACAATTTTATTTATAGAGATAAATAAAATTCAAGTGTGTTTGTAATGTCTAAATAATAGATTTTTACTAAATACATTTTAAAGTATATGCCGTACTTATAACAAAGAACAAATTTTTAAAATTTTTGTCTATGTCTGTCTATCTGTTTGTTCCGGCTACTCTCCGAAACGGCTGAACCCATTTTAACGGGGCTTTCGCTGACTGATGGCTGATGTTATAAGGAGTAGCTTAAGCTATTTTTATTTAAAAAAAATGAATTAGGGTTCCGCGCAGAAATATTAAAACTCATGAAATATATTTTTTCCATGCAGAGGAAGTCGCGGGTAACAACTGATTGACTACATTTGTTGTGTGAAACGGATAGCATATCAACTCGATAGCGTTACGCTAACAGCAACATTTGACGAATAGCTTGGTTCAGTGGTCAAGACCTTGGGTCGCTCCACCAACTTGATTAAGTAGTCACTGGTTGTTCGGCCTTCAATGGTCCCCAGACCAAAACACCCATGTTTGCTTATGTAAATTTCATGTTTGCACCTATGACAGAAATAATTCCTAGCGCGGAGCTACGTTTTTATTTTAAATCAGTTCATGCTCAGCTCTCTAGTCATCGGTTTCATCCAATAAATATGAAAATTACTAGAACATTCACTTAACGATCTCGTTATTTCTAAAAATAATATTCTCGATCCGAGATCGTTGCCGTTTAGTGCTCTTTTTTAAACACGACGGCACGAGGATGGGACGGTATAGTTAATGTTTTATTATTATCAATATAATAAAATCTATCAATTCAGAATCAGAATCAGAATATTTTTTATTCATGAAAACTATTACAGTATTTATGAATCGTCAGAAACACAGTAACAAAGACTCTACAGCCACTTCAGAATGTCATTCCTGTGGAGAAGAAGGGCAAGAAACTCCACACAATTCGTCTACTCTATCAACCATACAACAAATAGACATACTTATATACACTAAACTGGAAAATTTACCTTTCTCCGACAAAAGCTGTTTAGGCTACAGAACATGCCAGAGAAAAAGGCCGTACATCACAAATTACAAAAAGAAAGCAAGTAGTCACAGGTAATCTGGCAGTTTTATAATTTTTTATAATCACGCACAAGGTAGGTTTACATTCGCCATAAGTTCTCTAAAAATATAACCCTCTTCCTAAATAGTTAGCGAAAAAAAATGTTTAAACTTTCATCAAAAAAGTTGTCTTAATTATTTCTTGCAGTCGGCCGCTTTCCAAATGTATCGTAACTTGTAAACAAGTTTTTCCTTATAATGAGAGACTTTTGCATAAATGGAAGCCGCAACGTGATTATCTACGAACTTCTGCACACGCCCTATTTGCGGAGGATTGAGGAGGATAGCCAAGTTTCTCACGAAGTATTCATGAAAGGAAAAATTTTTCTTCGCAAGCTATTAAGGATTAAAATTTATTGGAAAATATTGAGAAATTGATGGCGGTGAACAGAGTTGGAATATTTCTTCTGTAAGTTTATTTTATGTGGTAATTGCAATTTAATAATATCATTCAAATATAAGCTCAAAAGCCTACATAATAAAGGAAATAAGTGTCATTTATTGATAATATCAATAATGTCTGCTTTTTGGGCTTATTCTTCTTTTTAGTTAGCAAATTAAATTCACAGTTTAAGGTTTATCGTTAAATTTATTTTGATATTGCTTAAACTCCATTACATGTGCTTTATCTATCTATTGATAAAGTATAGCTGGTTGTTAGTTATTTCTAAATATTTAAATCCTTCCTTATCTTTTTGACTTCATTGATGTACATGTTTGACGTACTTATTGATCTTTGACGTCCATTAGAAAGAGTGGCCATATTTTTCTAAATCCGCACCAGGGCATGATAGAAAAGTACTCTTTCCACATTCATTGAAAAAACGGCACAATTAAAAAGGAATTAACACGTGATTTTCTGTTAACATAACGATTGCAGAAAAACAACTTATCTAGTCACTTAGATATCGAGTAAAGACACATTTTGTAAAGACGCAAGCCAAAAAAATCCAATACAGTTTACAGTAAATTCATTCGAAATAGTATGTTTATCTCGCTCATCTATCATCGCTATCTTGGCTCCGCTCCAGCACAACACCAGTTGGTTTGACAGCCACAGATAATCACTGGTCTCCACTGAGAGAATCTTGGCAAATGTCTGCTGTTTATCTTTTGCAGTTTTTAGTTTTCGCTAGAGAAATGTCACTGATTGTATATGGTTGGAGTTGAATTTTCGGAATAAACTTTTACTGGAGCTATCTAGATCTAAGCTGACAAATTTTTGCTTAAATGTTTTTGAAAGCTTTTATTTCTTTTGATTTTACAGGCTTTTGTTTAACTTGCAATGTTTCTGTAGTAATTATAAGAATTTATATTTTAAGATATATGTTCGCAGGGCTGTGGTGAGCTCTGTAGAGAGAAGTAAAATGGTTACCGACCCACGGTACCCCATGCATAGCCACAACCCAATAACGCAACGGCTGAAAAGCCGTAAAAGCTTTATAAAGTGCGTCGAGGCATTAACCGTAGAGCCATCAAAAGCGAGGTGCAATCTCTGGAAGGAAGAAATATCCCTACCAAATCCCTTTATTTCACCTGCTGAGAGTCTCCCTCCTGGACATAAATTACCATGGCCGGTCTGGAAATCTTTAAATAGACTTCGGACCCAGGTCGGCCGCACCAAGGAAAACATGTTCAGATGGGGATTCAAAGACGGTACCAATTTAGGGTGTTTGTGCGGCGTAACCCAAACGATGTCCCACCTTATATCGTGCTCCGCATCCCCTAACACGTGTAAGCAGCAGGATTTGATGGCTGCCTCCGACAATGCAGTCAATGTGGCCGCATTCTGGGCTGCTTCCATATAACTATAGCATGTTTGCCGTCGAAACGCAAAGAAGAAGAAGATATTTTAAGATGTGGGTACACGGCGAACTTATACTTGTATGAACGTAAAAATAAAGACAGTTTTATAACGGCCACCGGTGTGTTTATTACAGTTTCTTCTTCTTCTTTTGGTGCCCCTCCAACTATTGAAGGCTGGCTATCAATTTTTGGAATTCGCCCTTATCCTGTACGGCACTGAAGAGTTGTGCAGTGCTAGCAATTTCCGTCCACTCCCGGATGTTACGGAGCGACGACTTCTTTCTGCAACACACATGCCTTTTACCGGCAACTTTGCCCATCATAATGACCTGTAAAAGATGATATCTATCGTGCTTGAGCACGTGGTCGAGATATGCAGTTTTTTGTCTTTTTATGAGGGTCATAAGTTCCCGTTCTTGATTGACTTGTCGCAGAACATCTTGGTTGGTAACTTTTTGAGTCCAACTTATTCTCAGCATTCGCCCGTATGTCCACATTTCGAATGCTTCAATACGTTTCCTGAGGTTTTCCTTGATGGACCACGACTCACATCCGTATTGAATTATGGACCAGATGAACCAGTGAAGAAGACGGGTACGTAAATTGATGTTTAAGTTCCTGTTGCAAAGTACAACTCGCATAGTATTGAAGGCAGTTCGGACAATTTCTATGCAGCTCTTGATCTTAAGATCACTGTCCCATTGTTCTGTTAGCCATGTACCTAAACAATTTTATTTACGTACTGTTCAACCATCTGCCCAGAAACTCTGGTATCAAAATTTGTATCAGATTTCTGGGGATCACCATGTTCTTAACATTCATCCTCAGACTGACTCTCTCGCTGTACTCATTCAGTCTATCGACTACTATTTGCAGCAGATGACGTTATCAAGACGGTGTCATCGGCGTATCGAATATTGTTAATGATACACAGTCAAGGTATTCTAGTGCGTCAGTCATTATTGTCTCTAAGTATAAGTTGTACAGATTTGCAATGTTTGTTTGGGTCAAATCTTGCTGAATTAGAAACAATTCCTTTTATCCTACGGAGTTGAAATTTGACATGTTGGTTAAATTTCAATGACAATGCATTTTTAGGCAGGAGGGTCTAAAGATGGAATCAGAAAGTGGCCACAGGTACTCTTCAAATAATCAAGATGTTTTCGACAGATCAAGATGAAGAGAGAAGGAGTGTCCCTGATGTTTTGTGTCTTCAGCCACCTTACGTGGCAAGTGACTTACTTGTAACTTTATATTTAGTGTTTATTCTCAACGTTGATTGTGCATATGAAATTTCAAATTGATGTCATAAACCGTGTCATAAACAATTGAGGAGTTATTCTCATAAATGGGCAATGTTTTTACAAAATGACGTTTACTCAGCTACAAGAACAGTTTTTGACAGTTGAAAACTATTTTTCTAACATACAATTAGTCTCCAGATAAAAATATTAATTAAAGCACATGCTTGAAGCAAGAAGCAGGAATTTCCAAACTTCAAAGTTCACAAACGACACTCGCACATATGAAAGAGCGAAGTTATAATCAGGGTTCTTATTCGCTATTACTAAACGCGGTACGTTACGAACTTCGTGGACTTGTTGTGTAAAGGTATTTTGTATTCATCAATGGAATCCGAATATTTTTATTATAGTAGTTATGAATCGTCAGAGAAGTAACAAAGACTCCTCCATCACTTCGGAATGCTGTTCCTGTAGAGAAGAACGTTAAGATTGAGACGGCTTGGTCGAGTGATTAAGAGCTTGAGTCGCTTCGCCCACTGGATTGAGTAGTCGTGGGTTCGATTCCCGCACGGGACAAATCTTTGTGTGACCTACAAATATTCGTTACGGACTAGCTATTTTTGCGTGTGAATTTTGTGTTTATAAATGCACTTACGATACAAGAATTATTCCTAATGCGGGACCACGTTTATTTTAAAATAAACTCCACGGTTACTCTTTCAAAATAGTATTTTTGCATTTTTTCTCATCTACATTTCGTTGTGGGGTTTGGTAGGACAATTTTGTTGGTCTATCAGCTGGGTTTAAGTTGAATTAACCAAACCACTGCTAGTGGAGTATCACTAAATAATCATTTCGCCGACTTATCGTAACGTCCCGCGTTACGTGTTTAATAAGTCATAACGAATAAAGGCCCAGCCTAGCGCTAAGACGACTCCAACTACCCAAAACTGTAATTAGTACAACTAAAATGTAAGGACGCCGTATTTAGACCAAAACACGACTTCAATAAGCTCTTACATGTTTTGGCTGTAAAAGCTGTCCTGTGATTAAATCCAGTCTTCTTCGCGAAAGACGAGATAACGAAATTTATTACGACTTGGTGCAGTGGTTAAGAGCTTATACCGATCCACCCACTGGGTCGAATAGTCGCGGGTTCGATTTCCGCACGGGACAAATCTTTGTGTAACTCACAATTATTTGTTTCGGTCTGGTCGTTTCGGTTTTGGGTTTTTGTGTCTGTTAACCACCCACGATACAGGACTAAATCCTAGTGTGGGGCTACGTATTTTTTTTAAAGATAAGAAAATAACTAAGATTTATAGACTGTCTTTTCTGATGTGTAAGTCAAGAGTCCGTAACCGGCGAAACCAGAGAGGTCTTCATGAAAAGATCCCGCTGGAATTTTGTACTCTGTCTACCCCGCAATTTGCTTCATTCCCACAAGGGATCTGGTGATGATATAGATACCCAGATATTTTTAATAGTTAATGGGTTATGTATTGTCTTAAAATTTGTTTTTTATTTATTTATGTGTTAAATAAAATAAAATAAATAAAAGAAAATGATAATTTTGACTACACTAGAACTTCTTTCTCTAGCTAATATTAATAATTTATAATGTCTGTACTAGTAAATTTCGATGACTAAATAGTGGCACAACTAATAAAGCAAAGCAAGAGGAATCAAGTCTTATACTGTTAAAATTTGGGTGCTGAATCAAATGATCGAAATTTTTGAGTTGTGTCGCTATGACTTACATCCAGCGATTTGTGTAGCTTCGCTGTCAAGTGCTTAATATGCAAATATAGGTTGTTTGAACGTTATTAAAGGATTGTGAAACTGGGTCCCGATATTGGACGTATTTTGAATAATATTGGTATTATTTTGACCCAACGTTAGCTTTCCATTTAATAGTGTTGTTATAAAATGTAAAACAATACTGAATTATTTGTCGTGTTACTACAGTTAGAATTGGTCATTTTTTTTATAAATTTTGATTTCTGATTAAATATGTATGAATTGGGAGTTGGGGCAGAGATTCTAGAGAAGACTACGTATTGGCAAGCGCAGCGTAGGACGGCCGCTTACCAGATGGACCGACGTTCTTGTGAGGATCGCAGGAAGTCGTTGGATACAGGTGGCATCGGACCGGCTGCGCTGGAGAATGATTGGGGAGGCCTATGTTCAGCAGTGGACAAGTATAGGCTGAGATTATAATGATTCAGAGGGTTAAGCACGAGAAGTTAGACGTTAGCGTGCAGCTATCGAGTTGATGTCATCCTAGCCACACTACTTTGTAGTAACAAAGGACATTGTTTTGCGTCCATACATGATTTGCCCCAGAACCAACAGCAATGAAAAAATATTTTTATGATTTGAAATCACCGACAAATTACTTAAAGGCATTTCTAATTAAACGGACAAGCGGGGGAATTGCTATATTGCACAAAAAGTGTTAGATTTTGAGGTTATAATTCAGTAGCCATTGAAACTTGTGGTTATATTGTGTGTTGACATTTAGTAAAGATGTCGGCGACTTCGATATAAGTACTTACAATACTATGAAATATTCGTGTTAGATTGCAAATTGTCCGTTAGATACGGATATTTGTCATTATTTTAATAAAATAGGTAAATAATGATGGCATCAGTCAAATTTCTGTTGGTTCTGTGGCAATTTTCAACAATGTCCTTTACTAAATGTACAATAATATCACGGCATGGTTACTCGCTAGTGTCATGTTAACGTCAATCTTTTCGTGCTAGAACATAAACCTAGGCTGTAATATTATATGGGAGAAAAAAAATCATATTGCCTCGTTGGTCTAGTGGCTAAGAGCACTGCTCTATGACCACGAGGTCCTGGGTTCAAATCATATTTTGTTTTTTGTTCTTCTTTATGAAATATGTCCGACAAATGTAGGTTTTTTAATGAAAACTTCCTAGTGTGAGTCCGGAGTTTGGAATAGTGCCCGGTATATGGCAATAGGCACGCCCCCTATTACATGGGACCTAACATCGTCGGAGAATAGTGGGTGTACTCAGTACACCTTTGCTACCGCCGCTTGGGGAATATAGGCGTGACGGTGTTTATATAAATCATCATATAATATTAGCCCTGTTAAAAACTGTCCCACCGTGGGCCTCCTCCCAGACTGAGAGGGTTTAGACCATAGTCCACCACGCTGGCTCAGTGCGGGTTGGCGAACTTCACACACCTTCGATAAACTCTCAGGCATGCAGGTTTCCACACGATGTTTTCCTTCACCGTTAAAGCAAGTGATAGTTTTTTTATAGCAGTGATAGCCTAGTGGTTAGACTGCAAAGTCAGGGATCTCGAGTTTCAGCCCAGGTACGCACCTCTATCTTTTCGAAAACATGTGCGTATAAAAAATTACCTATCACTTGCTTTAACGGTGAAGGAAAACATCGTGAGGAAACCTGCATGCCTGAGAGTTTCTCGAAGGTGTGTGAAGTTGCCCCGAAAACCCCGTCCCTTGTTCCAAATCCGATTATGTAGAACTAATGTTAGTAAACATTCACCTGTTTCTCGACTGTCTTGTCTCTATAATAGACTTACATCTAAAAATGAGAATATTGATATATTTTATAACTCACAATCAAAATTAAAAAAAGAAATATTAAAGAAATGTTGTTGAAACAAAAGCATTATTATTTTTCTTTTATTTAAACTTTCTAATTATAAAATATATTTTGGTACATGCTGTGATTACCTATTATCAGAGTTGCAATAAGAATAAGGTTTTATATATATATATATATATATATATATATATATATATATATATATATATATATATATAATGAATAATTGTAATTTAATATTGTACACTCAGTTGGTAGTCCTTAAATAAATAAATAAAATATGTCAAAATTCTCTCCGTAGAAGACAAATCAATACTTGGGTTGAATATTAAAACCGGCTGTGACAGCGGCCCCGCTTTACAAACGCCTCAATAATTAAGAGAAGAGAATAAATTTCATTAGAATTTATGAAAACCATCACCCCTATATTTCTTAATTACAGAGGTGTACGATGTACACCCACTTTTCGTCGCCGATATTAGGCCCCAATATAATAAGGCTTTGCTACTATACCGGGCATGATTCTAGACTCCGAATTGCTACTAAATATATTATTAGATAAAATAATAAACAAACTTACACACGTTGATTATATTAAATCTCCATGTATATGTTTGTGACGCTTTGACGCAAAAACTACTGAACGGATTTTAATGAAACTTTCCAGTAATATAGCTTATAAATCAGTATAAAATATAGGCTAGCCTACTACTTACATTAATATTATTAATGTAAAAGTTTGATACGTTTGGATGTTTGTTATTTAATCACGCAACAACGGCTAAACGGATATAGATGAAATTTCGCACACAGTCTATTACCTGGATTAACATATGGAAAACTTTCTATCCCGTCAAAATATTCGGTTCCTGACTAAACTTGACGCGACGTGGTCGCGGGTAGAAACTAGTAATTTAGAAAAATATTTTTAAAATTAATTAATTTATCTATACAAGGTGTAACATAATAAACGCAAGACCTGAAAGTAACTGAATTGATTCCAACCATTCTTTACGTTATTTTTTTTTAAATTAGCAAAAAATGCTTTTACTCCTTCAGTGCGCTATAAAAAACTAAATTTATTCTTGATTCATAGCAATAAGGAGATTTCAAATGCATTCCTAAAACGTATTTTCCAAAATTCACACATACATATTCAAGTTTCGATGTTAAATGGGGTATAAAAGTGCTTAAAAAAAGGGTAAAATGCTTTAAATTTGGAAATTTGGTTTTCGTATTTTATTTATAAAGCAATTCTCTAATTGGGGTGTCTGAGGTCTTGTGTTTATTATGTTACACCTTGTATACTAATACGTGAAGCAAAAACTTTGTACACCTTTTTAAGAAAATTGCGCGGCCGGAGGAGTATGAAATTTCCGACACTTATAGTTTATATAGAGAAGGAGTGCAGAATGCTAATATTACGACGGCCTCGTTGGTCTGGTGGCAAAGCGCATCGCTTTGTGGTCACGAGGTCCTGGGTTCAAATCCTAGGTCGGACAAATGTAGTTTTCCTAACGAAAAATTCCCAGTATGAGTCCAGAGTCTGGAATTGTGCCCGATATATGGCAACATGCTCGCCCCCTATTACATGGGACCTAACATCGTCGGCGAAACGTGGGTGTACCCAGTACACCTCTGCCACCCCCTCTGGGGAATATAGGCGTGACGGTGTATTTGTATACATAAAACATACATTAAATCAATGAAAAAAACATTACACACACTACCATGTATTTGACACAATACACGTCAAATTGATGTTTGTCTTTAATACTATTTGTCTATAGTCTTACTGAATGTCAAACATAACCAGCAAGCGATGAAAGAGTAGGTCGAATATCGACCTATGGGCGACCACTAGTTATTATTAAGCGGCCAATGGCTAGGTAGTCTTTTTTATAAATCTTAAACCATACTACTGTATTTCATAATGTTACAATATTTCATCTGTAATCGGAGGATCGTAAATAGATGCCATTCTATCGCACAAAGCGTCCGCTTCCCTTCGTAATGTGTCCGTTCGGTTCCCGCGTCGGCCCCACCGCTATACCGGACAATACACCGGTTATCCATTAGTCATAAGTGTATCTTATATTTAAGTACAACTTATTACAGAAAATATTAATCCTTGGTACTCGTAGTGGCGAAAAATGTGCATAGCGTTCACGAGGTCCTGGATTCTAATCCAAAGTCAGACAAAGTGTAATTTTCGATGGAAAAATTCCCAATATTAGTCCGGAGCCTGATATTTTGCCTGGTATAATGATAATTAGTTTTTTTTTTTTAAACGTAGCCCCACACTAGGATTAATTCCTGTGTCGTGGATGCGTTTACAAACATGAAAATTCCCATACACAAATACCCAGACCGGAACAAATAATTATCGATCACACTAAGATTTGTCCCGTGCGGGAAGAGAACCCGCGACTATAAGACACAGTGGGCGGGGCGGCTTAAGCTCTTAACCACTGCGCTATATCGTCCGTCCGTAATATAATTGGGTCACCCCCCATTATATTATTCTGATCTAACATCGTTGCGTAAAGTGAGTGAACACAGGACACCTCTGCCAGCCTCGCTTGGAGAATATAGGCGTGACGGTGTGTAATATTATAGAAAATATTAAGTTATACTATTGGGGTTCCTGGTAGTAAAACAGTGCCTTTTCTACCGAAATCATCACGCCCGATCACTTGTGGGGTAGGAAGAGAGTACAGAGCTCCAACAGACCTATCTGGCGTTCGTCTTGTACACTCTCGCCGGTTACGGAGACTTACTCTTCAGATAAGATATCTCAGGTTATATTGTTACGATTTCAATACACCCCGATATCTCGTAAACCCCTTATCGAGGATAAAATGCATTACACACACGTAGGTCCCCTAGTGATCTGTCTAGAAAGATCTAGAATCCGCGCTTAAGTGCTGAAACGTCTAGAAGATTCCTCGCCTTTAAGTATCGCCGGCGCGCGGTCGCGGTATACAAGTACCCATTTGTTCACGTACAAATAGGTATGTAATAATAATACCGCTTTGTGGGCCGCGCCGGCTATTGTTCGATGTACTTAGAGGGTTCGCGTCCGTTCTAGAACTTTTATACGAGCATAAAAGAAACACAAAGCGCGGGGACACACAGTCTCTTCTCAGAAGCGATAGTGATCAAATCGGAGAACAAGCGATCTAAGTGGAATACACCGGCGACCTTAGCAACGATATACGGATACTACGAGTGACTCAGCGACTTGGAAGCGGTATTTGCGTACTAACGAGAGTAGTACTAGTGTGTGATTAGTTCGCGTGTGTGTTTGCATTCGACGTACTGTTTTGTGTGTACAGCGCCTAATAACTACTTTATTCGGTACCTCGCACGTTATTCGGCATTTAATTACCCCGCAAACGTAACAATATATTTCTTAAGGTGTAAAAGAACTACCAAAATCAGTTTATGCTGCCCCACTGTTGGATATGGACCTTCTCCCACTAAAAGAGATGAGAGAGAGAGTACTTCATACTCCGTCCCGCAATTCCAGTGCGAATTGATCGAGGAAGGTATATGGCCACCTGCTGTTGGAACTTATCAAGCCGCCCTTGCTTCCAACTTGGCTTAACAATTACCTCATTAAGTGGTAACTTGAATCAACAGCATAACGTGGTTTCCTACTCACTGAGATGCTTGAATATGGAATTGCCACAAACGGTTACCCATCTGAGACTGACTCAGCTGAACGTTGCGTAACCTTAGAAAATCGATAAGAACCCCATAGCGCTACAAAGGAAACCCTAAGTGAAATCTCTATCTATCTATATCATCACGCCAGTTCCTTTGCTGGGTAGGCAGAGAGTACAAAATTCCAACAGGTTCTTTCCTTACAGACATCTATGACTTCCTCCACTGTCATAGTTCGTCTTATACACGCTGAGTAAAAGTTAGCTGCAAATAAATAAATATTGCAAAAGTATCGACGTCGAAGCTATCGCCAACTCAATTCGCGTAAACACAATGAATGCGAAACGGTTTCTTTCGCCTTCGCTGGAAAACAGCCAGAATGCAGCTGGAAGGCGAAAATGTATGGACCGCAATTGTTTCAATCCGGAATATTGTTTCGTTAAAAAATGTTGAAGGAAATTTTGTATTTAGGTATGGTATTGAATGGAATGCAAGATTTAAACAGTTTAACTAAACTAACTCAAAAGACAGTAATGTGTATGTAAAAATGTATATTTCATTAGCATGTTCCAAAGAGAGCACAGGTGGCTCTAAAAGGCATAGATATTACGGATTTTGTCACCCTAGGCGTGAAATAACTGTTTTATCTCACGGCGTGCCGTGACTAAAGTTTGAAACGAGAAAACTCATTTCAATAATTATATTGCACTAGTTTCTGCGCTCGACGTCGTCCGCGTTCACTTTAGACAGGACAGGACAAGAAAGACCTAAAATTTTTTCGGGATAAAAAGTAATAAAAAGTTTTACATATTGTTTTCTCTCATGTGTTAAACCAGGTATTAAGTACGATTTAGCGCAGTGGTTAAGAGCTTGAGCCGCTCCGCCCACTGTGTCTAAGAGTCGCGGGTTCGACGTCGCGTCCCGCACGGGACAAATCTTTGTGTGATCCACAATTATTTGTTCCGGTCTGGGTATTTGTGTATGTAAAATTTCATGTTTGTAAACGCACCCACGATACAGGAATAAATCCAAGTGTGTGGCTATGGTTTAAAAAAAAATATAAAAAAGATATTCTCAAAAAAAAAAGTTATTTTCGTGGTATATAAATTATTTTTGTGCCGAATTTCATCCAAATCCGTTGGCTTGTACGCAAGTAAGAATAATCTTATCTATGCGTCATTCCTACTTATATTATAAATTTGAAAGATTGTGTTTAGATGTTTGGATGTTTGTTACACAATCACCCAAAAACGGCTGAACGGATTTGGATGAAATTTGGCACACATATAGTTTATTACCTAATTAATACTTTTATCCCGGAAAAAATATTAAATTCTTGTCTAAAATCTACTCGGGCGAAGTCGCGGGCAGAAACAAGTTTTTCATAATTGCAGAAGTAACATACTGTATATAATATTTAAATATGGCGTGACAGAGTAATCTGCACATGTAATTATCAAAATCAATATCATATACCAAAGACCAAAAAGCACTTATGAATAGTCAAAGAGAGAAAATTATTGATTGATTACCACCCGTTCGGAAAGCCAATTTTGTGGAGAATAAGGGCTAAAAACTCCACCGTTACTCTTTTGAAAAATGAGAGTTTTAAAATTCTTTTTGTATACATTGCATTATGGGAGAACAGTGGGAAATGAGCTAACTACATGAGCTTAAGTATAGATTAAACATGAGTTTACTTAGAATTATGTTATCAATCAGTGTCTACATAGTCCTCTCATTTACAAAATAGAGACTTTGTAAAGGTATATAATAAAAAGTATCGTCGACGATGTTAGTGCCCAAAATAATAGAGGGCGCACTGGGCAAACAATTCCACTCTCTCAACTGAACACTGGTATGAAGAAAACTAACGAACTATAAGAGCGGAGAAGGTTAGAGAAGTCTGTATGTAAAGAACCTGATAGAACTCTCCTCTCTACCTACCTCGCAAGGAATAAAGCGATGATATACGGAGATAGACTATTATAGAGGTCGTTTAAAATTTTAATTCAATGCATATCCCATTTGCTCATATGAAATAGTGGTTTGAAATAGATAAATTCTATCTATATATCTATATCATCACGCCAGATTCCAGGAGGGATAAGCAGAGAGTACAGAGTTCCAACAGTATCATTCCTTACATACCTCTCTGGCTTCCTCCACTCTCATAGAAATTCATTATACGATTTTTTCTAAAACAGGTTTGGAATCTAGGATCTCGTGATTGCTTTGCATTAAACATCGCTAGAGCAACAAGGTACACACTTAGAGATCTATCCATCTAACTATCTATCTATATCATCACGCCAGTTCTCTTGCAGGGTAGGCATAGAGTATAGAGTTCCAATAGGTTCTTTCCTTACAGACCTCTCTGGCTTCCTCTACTCTCATAGTTCGTCTCGTAATCCACTCAGAGATAATGCTCAGAAAACGTTAACCATTATTACCACAAAAAAGGGGAATATTTATCAAGTCCAACCACATAATGGCTTCCGAATCATTTCTCCATCACATATAACTCTTTCTCCAGGAGACACAGTGCGGGGATTATGGCGACTCGGGGTTGTGCAGTAATCTTGAGTAATGGCCGACAGCCGAACGAATCGTTCCTTATGTGGCTTTAATTGTGATCGATTTTATACTTAAAAAGAGAAAGAGGTTTTTACTCTCATTGTTTTTGATATTCAGATCTCTCTGTAACTTGTTATATACACCAATAATAATATTAGCCCTGTTAAGAAACTTTCCCACCGTTGGGCACGAGCCTCCTCTCAAACTGAGAGGGTTTAGGCCATAGTCCACCACGTCGGCCCAGTGCGGGTTGGCGAACTTCACACACCTTCAAGAAACCTATTTGGCATGCAGGTTTCCTCACGATGTTTTCCTTCAGCGTTAAAGCAAGTGATAGTTAATTTTAAAACGCACATGCTTTCGAAAAGACAGAGGTTTGGGCCTGAGTTTGAACCCGAGACCTCTGACTTTGCAGTTCAACGATCTGACCACTAGGCTCTCAATGTAACTTGTCATCCTACTAATATTATAAATGTGACAGTTTGTATGTTTAGACATTTGGATGTTTGTTGCTCAGTCAGGCAAAAACGGCTGAACGGATGAATTTTGCAAACAGATAGTTTATTACCTGGATTGGAAAAATGTAAGGTTCCTATGTGAAATCAGCGTAGACGAAGTTGCGGGCAGAAACTAGTTTAAAATATATTATAGGCGAGATGTTTTTAAAGTATAAAATAATTGGAACGGAAAACGTTGAGCACATTTCAAGGAAGACGAACGCTTAGCCCAGTGGTTAAGAGCTTAAGCCGCCCCGGCCAGTAGATTGAGAAGTCGCGGGTTCGATCTCTGCATGAAACAAATCTTTGTGTGACCTACAAATATTTGTTTTGGTTAAGGTATATTTCATGTTTGTAAACGCTTACATGATATAGGTATAATTAATATCCAGCGTGCGACTATGTTCTTTTTTAACCCTTCTGCTCCACCCGCGACGAAAGACGTTACGAGTATGATCAATGAGGTCGCGGCCGCGCGGTCATAAATTTGCTGAGGTTTATAAAAACGACGATAATTCAAAAACTACCTAATGTTTTGTCTTAATATAAAAAGTATTTTCATCTATGATGTTACTGTGTCTTACTTGTATATACATTTATTTGATACATCACCCTATACAATTACATTTTCAGCCTAAAAAATACATACGAAAATAGTCTATCTCTATCTATCTATATCATCACGCCAGCTCCCTCGCGGGGTAGGCAGAGAGTACAAAGTTCCAACAGTTCTTTCCTTACATACCTCTCTGGCTTCCTCCACTCTCATAGTTCGTCTCATACACACTCGCCGGTTACGGAGACTCTTGACTTGCCCTTCAGCTAAGACACGGTCTATTTGGTCATGCTAAGATAGTCTAGGTCTTCCCCGGCACCTACATCCTTCCACTTTCGCATTGTATATCTGTTTTGTCATTCTTTCTTCTGGCATTCTTTCTATATGCCCGAACCAACGGAGCATACCCTTTCTCATCTTTACACCGATACTATCTTTCATACCTACTCGCTTTCTTACTAAGCTGTTGCGAATACGGTCGGTCAGCGTGACTCCGCACATCTTCCGCAGAGATCGCATTTCGACCGCATTTATCCTGCTTTCGTTCTCCTTCTTACATACCCAACTCTCACTGCCATATAACAGCGTTGGGACAAGCACTCCGTTATGTATGGCCAGCTGCGACTTTTGGCTTATGTGGCGGCTCCCAAGTAGCCTTCCCATCGCACCATTCACTCTATTACCTGCATTCACTCTTCTCTCTATATCAGCGGTGTATTTCCCATCCTTACTGAAGGCGCATCCAAGATATACAAACTCATTCACTTGCTCCAGCACATCGTTACAAACCACAATCCTTGCATTCTTTCTGGTTTCTTGCCGTTCAAAAACCATAATTTTGGTTTTCTTCACATTCAAATGTAATAAAAAATAGTGTCCACGCAAACTAACTTTTTTAGAGATATTACTCTACTTTGGAATAACAAGTTATGCTTTTTGTAATGTAGGATAAGTAGTTATAGTTTTATGTCTTTTAAACAAAACAATTGCCCAAAACGATGGCAAGTGACCATTTGTGATCAAAATGACGTGCGTCCTCTCTCACGAGTTTTAGAATATGAATGGCCGATGCTCACAGACAATCTATGACAAGTATTATACCATAAAATAAAGAACGTAAACTCCGCCATCTTTCGTCCGAACAAACTGTATGTCTACAAGGTCACGTGTTCATACTAGAATAGACTTTTTAAATCAGTAATATCATGAGACAAATTTGTGACTTTGTTAGTATAAGGCATGATTTTGCCCGAGACAAATTTGTCGCTTAGTGAGTTAAAAGGTTAAATATGGTCACGTTAAAGTCATAATAGCGAATTCAAGACTTATGGGAAGAGCGAGACTATCTTACCATGGCCAACTAGACCGTGTCTTATCGGAAGGGTAAGAGTCTCCGTAACCAGCGTGTGTATATGAGACGAACTATAATAGTGGAAGAAGCTAGAGAGGTCTATAAGGAAACAAACTGTTTAACCTCCGTACTCTCTGCCTACCCCGTAAAGAATCTAGCGTGGTATAGATAGTGGAATGAAAGAAACTGGCAAGCAAATACAGAAAAAAATTGAGTGCAACGCAGCACTCCACTCCATTGTTTATATACAGAATGTTGTAATACACATACCATCCTGTATATAAAAATTAGGGAGCTCTTAAATCAAAGATAACAGGCTTGGCTTGGTGTTCTTACCGATCACCAAGATTAAGCAGCATTCGGCACGGTCGTTCTAAGATGGGTGACCCCTTGTGGCATTTTCATATTCGAGCGTATCCGTGCTTTGAAAGGCACGCTAAGCCGTTGGTACCGGTTACTATTTAATATGGTAGTCGTTTAGCCAAATTAAAAGCCTTCTAGGCTGCTTGATAAGTACGAGAGTTGGGCAAAAATGATTGTGAAAAAATTAAATTGCAATCAAAACATTTCAAATTTCATCGCGGCTCATTTATGTTTTAAAGTGTCCGACGTTCCAAGCGCTCTACATCACCCATGATCACGGAACGGACTAAGGCATTTGACGTCCAAAAGTCATTGTTATTCCGGAGTACCTCAGGGGGATTAATTTAATTGCAAATAACATTTCAACTGATTGATCCTACAATTGTATAATACCCAACACTGATAAGTTTTAACAGAACGTGGCCACAAACCTGCCTCCAGAAATCCCTACTAAATCTGTCTTACCTCGCTTTTGGAGAAAAGGGCTTTGCCCAACAGTGAATTTGATGAATGCCACCGACAATGCGGTCGAAGTGGCTGCTAGGCCGCTTCCATATAGATTTGACATGTCTGCCGTCGAAACGATAAGAAGAAGAAGAACAGTGGAACAGTAAAGGATGTTATTATTAAAAGCGAGTTGTAAGATAGGGCTCCCATAGTTATAATAATGTCCATAAAAAATGTGATAAATGGTCTATATTTTAAATCATTCTTCCAAACCTAAGGCTAGGTTGGGAGCCTTTTTTGCGAGGCCTAAAGAAATCTTGCGCATTAATAAAAGCTTGGCCGCTTAGTGCTAGCGATCATACTGAGCGCTTACATTAGTATGTGGTTTAAGTGATAAACTAAAAGAGAAGATGATTAAGTCTCTATTTTTAAATGAATGCTTGCTTTTGTCATGAGAGCGATACTGAGAGAGGGCGTAAATAAATAAAGAAATTTCATGAATTTCGAAATAAGGTGAGTATCAATTAATTGTCTGATTATCTATCCATCTATATTATTATCATTAGGCCAGATTCCTTGCAGGATAGGCAGAGATTACAGAACTCCAAAACCGACTTAGACTTCCTCTAATCTTATAGCACATACCTAATACACACTCGCCGGTTACGGAGACATTTAACATGCCCTTCAGATAAGACACAGTCTATTTTATCACGGTTAAATAGTCTGTGTCTGCCCCGGAACTCACATCCTTCCACTTTGCATTGTGTATTTGTTTTGTGATTCTTTCTTACGGTATTCTTTCTATATGTCAAATAGGTACCATATTTATAATAGTTACCCAAGATCCTGTCGCGATCATCAATGCAGCCTTTAAGAAAAGCTATAACCAAATCGCTACAGCTCATCCAATACCTCTCACACGAGAGAATGGCCATTGAGCGGGTCAACTGAAGTAATGTCACGTGAAATGAGCGCCCGGACCCTCGCGTAGTGATGGCCGACTCCGGAGAGTTATGTCGATGGCTCAGCTTTTAATGTCTTGTCGGACCTAGGATAAAACTAACATTAGCTGAAAGTTAGTTGTTATTTCTGTATAGACATATGTGTACCTCTCACTCTTAAGCTTCGAATAAGGTAGCGATACACAGAAAAAAGGAGGTATCTTTTTGCCGTTAGCTATAATCATCAACTGCCTAAAGCAGTTCTAAACTACCACACCAATTGCACTCTACAGCGTACAACCCAAGGCTACTCTCATCCAATTTCTGCTAGCTGCCTTACGAAGATCATCGCTTCACCTAGTTTGAGGACGTCACAATATGCCAATCTGTGGACTTCACTCAAGAAGTCATTTGCCCAAGCGCTTATCAGTTCTTTGACTGATGCGGCCAGACCACTGCCACTTAAACTTACTGTTCCTGCTACGTCGATAATTTTGAAGGCTTAACACAAATATTTTTAAGTTACGTGACGCTAACTAGTAATACTATATAGTATGACAAGGATATTTTGGCCCGTGGATGACTACGAAAATGATTAGGGTTATCATTTAGTAAAATTTTCCTGCTTCTTGGAATATATTTCAACAGTTAGGTAAATTTCATAGCAAACGGCAACGCCGCGACTGTCAGAAGTGAGATTTCACTCGATGACAGCGTTAGATACGACTGTAGTCTCGTTTAAGTGAAATTTGGGATTTGCTTTCTAAGGAATTTTCAATTTGCGAAAATATCCAGAAAATGTAGTTTTATTTCGAGGGCTGGTAAAATGGCGAATAATGCGCTTTGCGATCACGAGGTCTTGCATTCAAATCCTCGGTCAGACAAATGTAGTTTTTGTAACAAAAAATTCCCAGTATCAGTACGAAGTCTGGAATTCTACCTGGTGTAATAGGCTCGCTATTACATGGGACCTGACATCGTGGGCGAAGAGTGGATGTACAGAGTACACCTCTGCCACCTCCGCTCATGGAATATAGGCGTGACCGTATTTTTAATTTATTTCTTGGGCTGGTCATGTTATTCTATCGATATGATTGTCACCCAACACTAGGCAGGTAATCTCCCACATACCCCGTCTGATGGACCTCATAACGCGGTATAGCTAACGATAGAGCAGCGATTATGCCACTCCACATACGGGTTTTTACTTCACATATTTTATATTCACGGTACATTTTTTATAGGGTAAAAAACACAGACCGGGTCTTATCCGAAGAGCAAGTCAAGAGTCTTCGTAACCAGTACAATATAATTATTCTACCTTTATCATCACACTCGATCCCTTGCTGTATAGGCAGAGAGCACAGAGCTCCAATAGTACCTCTCTGGCTTCTTTTACACTCATACAATTCTGGAAACGAGTTTTTTAGTGTCAAACTTTTGTCAATTTGGTTATCTCACGCATATGCGTGAGCCTGATATAAATGCTAAACCCCTCCTCATGCCCTTACTCCCTTTCTATCGGATACAGATACCGCATACAGGATCAGACACCGACTTCGCCGGCGAGCTCGAGAAATCTCTTGCCCGCCGGCTGGTGCTGAGCACCACAGCAATACACCTTGTATATGCCCATTAGCGACAGCCCAAGTTGAGGCCGTTCCTCCATGGGGCGCCATGAGCTAGTTGCCTCCTTGCCTGCCCGGCTGGAACGTTGTTGCACGCTCGCATTCTTCGCACAGCGTAAATCATTCACACCCAAACAGACACATACACACACACACATACTTAACAATGTCTTGTGGCGCCACCTGTAATAGCCATATAGAGTTATGTGGGCGACCAGAAATCGCAAAATTCCAGATTTAAAACATGCAAATTCCTGGTACCTGGTACCTCACACAATTTCCATTCAGGCTTTCCAACCCTTTCACCGCAAGTGATGGGTCACACAGACCCCAATTCCATGTAATTACTGGGCCCTACCATTTAGACGTTAATGATATAATTTCGTAGGCGAAATGTGGTAGGTATTTTTAAACTATCAGAGAAAGGGTTAGATTGGTGTAAAGAATTCTAAATGGCGGCTGTTTGGAATATTATAAAGGTGAAAATTAAAAAAAAAATACGCCTATATTCTCCAAGTGTGGGTGGCAGAGCTGCACACAGTACACTCACTTTTCGCCGACGATGTCAGATTCCAATTTTATAAGGAGCGATTCTATTGCCATAATACCGGGCACATTTTCAGACTCCTCATCAAATATAATCCTAACTCCGATCGCGGATTTGAATTTAGGATCTCGTAATTGTTAGCTATATCATGCACCACTAAACCAACAAGTCAGTCTCACTAGTTTATTAGAATAAAATGTATGTTTTACGTTACGACTGCCCCGTTGGCCTTGTGCCAAAGCGAATCTTTGTGATCACGAGGTCCTGCGTTTAAATCCGAGATCAAAAAAATGTAGTTTTTCTACCGAAAAATTACCAATATGAGTCCGGAGTTTGGAATTGTGCCCGGTATATGGCAATAGGCTCGCCCCCTATTACATGGGACCTAACATCGTCGGTGATAAGTGGGTGTACTCAGTACACTTGTGCCATGCTTAGGGATATATTCCCTATGACGGTGTCAATTTATTTATTTTTATTACTTAAGACTAACATTATATCCTTGTAAATTTAACCTCAGAAAAATCAGGTTAGAGAATGTGGAGTTTGCGTATGTCCATGAGTATGTGTACTTAGGCCAAATAGTTTCCTTCCAGGCAAGGCAAGAAGCAGAAATCTCACGCCGAGTTGAAAATGCCTGGAGGAGCTTTTGGGCTATGAAGGAGCTGCTGAAAGGCGATCTCCCTATCAAATTAAAGCGCAGGCTCATGGATATGTGTATTCTCCCAATCCTCACCTATGGCGCACAGACTTGGTCTTTGACCAAACATCAAAAGTCCACTCTAGCGGTATGTCAGCGGTCCATGGAGCGTAGTATTCTTAATATTAAACTCACAGACCACGTCAAGAACACCACACTTCGCTCTATGACGCAAATTGCCGACGTATGTCAAAAAGCCGCCAAGCTTAAATGGGACTGGGCCGGCCATATCTGCCGCATGAAAAATAACGACTGGGCCAAAATAATAACTGACTGGTCCCCACGAAATACAAAGGCAACGTGGTAGACCCAGGCGGAGATGGCGGGACGAACTGGACAACTTTTCGAAAGACTGGCCTGACATGGCAACGAACAGAGAGGAGTGGAAAAAGTGGAGGGAGGCCTTTGCCCAGCAGTGGGACACAAATGGCTCGTAATAATAATAAAGTTTAACCTCAATATCTCAAAGGAAATCCTGTATATCTAAAAAATAGCAGCAGCAAAATATTTTTCTAAATTTAACGTAGAAAATATCACAGACTTAGAAAAAAGATAACGACCAAACAGACATGAGAAAAAACAACAAACCAATAAAAAAACTGTCGCCTACCCCGCGCGCAAGAGGTGGAACATTTATTCAGGTAACAGGAATATTTTATAAGACAAATGTTTCTGAGACTGAGAGAGTTATGTGTTTTTTACGTGCGATAAGTATATAATTCACATTACCTGGATATGCTCTAAACGAGCTGTTGATTTGTAACTTTGCGAAATTTATGGAATACATAATAAAGATGAAAAGCTAAAGATTATACTCCGGCGGTTCGGGCGTATAGAAAGAAAGTTGGAAGCAAGAATGACAAAACAGTTATACAATGCGAAACTAGACGATGTAGCTACCGGGGAAGACGTAGGCTATTTTACTATGACCAAATACACCGTGTCTGATCTAAAGGGCAAGTCAAGAATCTTTTCATCCGGCGAGCGTGTATGAGACAAACTATGAGAGTGGAGGAAGCCGGAGAGGTCTGGAAAGAACGTTTTGGAACTCTGTACTCTCAGCCTACCCGTACATACATTTTCACACAAACAGAAAAACATCACTTATAAAGCTAAAAACTGCTCACATCCTCAATAAATCCATCCAGGACTCCGCACCACGCAACGTACATCACTTTAGTGTTATCGCTCGAAATACAATGTATCATAACCATTGTACGCCGGCTTCCGGCGAGCCGTTTCCTCAGCGCAACCAACCGGCAATGTATACCGTACACAACGAATAAATCGAGCGGCTAAAAGTGCATTTTTCTCGGCTCCCAGTGATATGTACGACGTTTCCTTCCTTTCGCGAAGTTGTGAGTGTTATGTTATGTTTTTTGTTTTTATATATATTTTTTGAAGATTATGTTGTGAAATTTTTAAATTTGTAAAAATTTAGGTGTTTTTAAGTGTTGAGACATTTTTATATGTAGAAAAATGGTGTTGGTTTAGTTTTGGCATCGCTGGGAAAGATGGTGAATTTGTGGTGCGCCATTCATTATTCCTATGAAAGATTGTGTACATATGTCAGGCATCCAAGGGACTAACAGGAGCTGATATTGAGACGTACGGACACGATTTATCTTTTAAAGAAGAAGTAAGGCATAAGAAATCTCATTCATTCTGCCTGCTTAATAATTATTTTATGAACAGTTAGAAAATGTATTTTATAAAATGCTTTTTAAAAAATGCTGCTCAACGTTAAGCAACTTCTTTCCTATTTAACCCCCATTGGTTTTGAAAAACCAAAAATTCTTTGTGAGAACTCTTGTCCGTAATATATAAGAAACTCTTGTACAAGTTCTATTAGAAATTTTCATCTTCTGTTTGATCTGTGTAGTTTATAAATTACCAAAATACCTTTTATTAGTAGTCACCTACGGAACTTAAAGAGCTCTTATGCATTTCAAGGCATTTCAAGGGTTAATCTTAACCTCATATTTGAGCTCCTTAGGAGATAAATTTTCAAAAATATTATGTTAAAACACACCTACGTTATTAACAAATTCATATTTTTTTTTTCATGGGTAAGTTTTAATGTTTTTTTCATGTTTAAATTCTTACCTATATTGTAAAAAGAAATATGTAAATTTTATGGATAATTTTTAACCCCCATTTTGACACTTTCACGAGACGAATCGGTCAATTACTCGTATTTAGTCAAGTTTTTTAAAGGTACTTTTGGCCCCCTACAAAATGGAAAGAGACCTGGTAAAGGTCGCGTTGGTCTTTGGAGGAATCCTTGGTCCTGCAATAGACGTCTTCCAGCTGTATAGTAGGAACTTCTATACAACATTTCAATCGAAAAAATTGAATCCTTACAACTAGAGAAACTTCTCTATCAACCCAGCAACTACACTAGTAACCGAGTTATCTACCAGTAGTAATATTTATCGCTCTCATTACACAGCGGCATTATCAAAGGGACGATTGGCTTTGATCTTACCGCCGATGTTAGACACCCCTGTAATTATCTGTTCGGAGTTAATGATCTGCTACACAACACGTTAATTGGTTAATGCAATTGGTATGATATCTTGTAAGTTAAATGACGAAGACGTTGGTATTATGACGACATTAGTTTCAAAAGACGGTAGACTTACGTAAACCAAGTGAGAGTTATGTGGTAGTAGATAACCGCCACTCATACCTCTCAAGAAGTAAAAATTATTTGGAGTCAAAAAAAAAAAACAGAAAAATGAGAAAAAGAATTGTGGTCCTAGATTGGACTTTTAGGGCGATCAGTGATGTTAGGATTTTTTATGAAAAATTCTCAGAAATTAGCACAAAGCGTATAATATTAGAAGTCTGGAATTGTACCCAGTATGGTATTATGAGAGTGGAGGAAGCCAGAGAGGTCTGTAACGAAAGAACCTGTTGAAACTCTGTACTCTTTGCCTAACCCGCAAGGGATGTGGCGTGATGATAGATAGATGGTATTACGGAAATAGGCTGCCTCCTCCGCAACCTCCGCTAATAAATAAAATTTGCATGACCTAAATGATCAGGATATTTGTACATGTGACATTCATGTTTATATCCAAAATATATGCAAAAGACTGTACCAATTCTCATTTGCGTTATATAAACTATCTAGGGTAGTTAATTTATCAGCGGTAATGACGGCCTATCATGGACATGTAGCTTCTATACTGAGATACGGTATAATTTTTTGGGGTAACTCAACCGATAAGATGCAGGTATTTAAAGCTCAAAAAAGGTGTGTGCGTGGGATAACTGGTCTAGGAATGAGAGAATCATGTAAAGGAAAATTTAAAGGTTTAAGGATACTAACGGTACCCTCTCTTTACATCTGCGAGGTTGCAGCTTTTGTAAAAAGTAATATGCATATATACAATACATATCCTATAGGAAGCCGTCGGGAACATACCATACACCCAATACCTTGTAAGACACATCTTATGCTTAAAAGCATAGTCTGTATGGGGCCTACTATTTATAATAAAATACCCCTACACATAAGGGAAATTAGTAGTGCTAATATTTTTAAAAATATGTTAAGTAATTTTTTAATAGACAAAGAGTACTATTCCATTGACGACTTCTTAGAGGGAAAATAGCATTATATAGTTTTTTTTTTAATACTAATAATAAGATCATTAATATAAATTTTAAATTAATTTAATAATAATATGACATTATATATTTCATATTACTTTATAATTTTGTACGCCTGATGCATGGCAGGATATAGTAGAACTTATGACTATATACATGTAACATCCTATCTAACCTATTATCCACAAATAAATGATTTGAATTTGAATTTGAATGTTTGTAAAAGCATCCAAAACTACCCACATACTTAGATTTATTTCTGTACCGTGGGTGCGTTTACAAACATGAAAATTCACATACACAAATACCCAGACCGAAACAAATAATTGTGGGTCACACAAATATTTGTCTCGTACGGGAATCGAACCCGCGACTATTCGACCCAGTGGGTAGAGTGGCTTGAGTTCGTAACCACTGCTCAAAATCGTCCGTCAGAATAATTATTACGTGTCAAGTGTTTTTTGGGTTTAAATATATAAAAATATCTTTAATGTCTCAACATTTAGTTTTTATACCATGTTTTTTATATTTTTGCTTTGCGACAAGAGTATAATGAGTTCTGAAAAACATATAAGTGCGAGCCAGGCTTTGAACTCCAGACCTTTTAATTACAAAGCAAGCATTCTCAAAGATGTAGCAAATTATAAAACTCCCAGCGTTTGCAACTTTATCAAAAACTTTCAACTGAAGAGAGGCCGGATTAATAATCTCCTTTTCCTTGAAAAATATGTCCTTTCATGGATTACTGGTCGGCAAAGGAAGACACCATCTGTTCATTTTTTAGGCGTCTGAAGCCTTTTGCAAGTGGAAACTTGGCAGGAAAGTCTATCTTATTTATTTTTCTATTTCTGTCTGGGACATTGCGTTTGATGTTAGAATAATATTCAGTTAAAATTGCTGTTTAATATCTTGGTTTTATGGAGTTATTTAAGACGTTCGTAATGCTGTGCGATCGCGGTGTTTCGACATGAAGCGTCTTAAACCCCTGGACTGTCGGGTCTACATTTGAATGGGCAACTTTTTTGCTAGCTTTTCGAAAAAATAATATTTTGTCGGTAGAATAAAACTATAACCACATAAATTGCATATCATTGGCTCCGTTATAAATTTCTTATTACTTAGATATATAATTTTTAAAGAAGTATTTAAATTGTTGGGACTTAAATGAAATTATTTTTTCTATCTATCTATATCTATCTATAACCTCAAGCCAGATCCCTTGCGGGGTAGGTAGAGAGTACAGAGTTCCAACAGGTTTTTGTCCTTACATACCTCTCCGGCTTCCTCGACTCTCATAGTTCGTCTCATACACGCTCGCCGGTTACGGAGACTCTTGACTTTTCCATCAGATAAGACTCGGTTTATTTGGTCGTGGTAAGATAGTCTAGGTCTTCCCCGGTACCTGCATCCTTCCACTTTCACATTGTATATCTGTTTTGTCATTCTTTCCTCTGGCATTCTTTCTATATGCCCGAACCAACGGAGCATGCCCTTTCTCATCTTTACACCGATACTATCTTTCATACCTACTCGCTGTCTTACTACGCTGTTGCTAATGCGGTCGGTCAGCTTTACTCCGCACATCTTCCGCAGAGCTCGCATTTCTACCGCATTTATCCTACTTTCATTCTCCTTCTTATATACCCAGCTCTCGCTACCATATAACATCGTTGGAACAAGAACTCCGTTATGTATGGCCAGCTGCGCCTTATGGCTTAAGTGCCGGCTCCCCAGTAGCTTTCCCATCGCACCATTCACTCTGTTCCCTGCACTCACTCTTCTCTCTATGTCAGCGGTGTATTTCCCATCCTTACTGAAGGCGCATCCAAGATATACAAACTCATTCTCTTGCTCCAGCACATCGTTACCAACCACAATCCTTACATTTGTTCTGGTTTCTTCCCTTTCAAAAATTATTTTTTAGTACAAAAAAAAATACGCAATTTTCTTGCCGCCAGCGCCAACCTTTAGTTATTATATTTAAAATAAACTGTTCCAATCACTACTACACTATCACGAGTAAAATAACGAAAGATGCATTGTTTACATACATAAAGTGTTGAGACCATAATATATACATAAAAATCACGAATCATCGCGAACGCTTTATGGCCCTTTGACGAAAATGGCGACTGCAAACCACAGACTCGGAAGTTCTACATTCTATTTTATAAGCGGTCCTCTTAGAACGTCATTAAGGTTGTCAATATCATTGACAGTAATAATGAAAAAACGAATAGTATATTTTTTTTATTAAGTTGGTAGCATTGAAACGTATATTTCTTCTGACATTCTTTGTATATGCCCGAACCTACGGACCATACCCTTTCTCATCTTTACACCGATACTATATTTCATACCTACTCGCTTTTTTACTACTCTATTACGAATATGGTCGGTGTATGATATGCTAAAAAAATCGTATAATTACAGTTTTGCAAAAAGTCGGCAATTGTTTGAACTGGTACCTACGACTATGGAAAACCATAAGAATTATTGAGAGGTACCATAAGAATTGGAATGCATTGATTTTAAACTTATGACGTCAATGATCAACAATTTTAATAAAATAACAATAACGGACTTTGGGCGTTGGAACAACCATGACTCCCCTCAACCATATTGGAGGGAAGGAAGTGACCCGCGCCAGACAGCCACCGCAAACAAAGACATTTCAGTGAGGATGACTGTGCTTACAATAGGTCTCATAAAAAAGGTCAGAGTTGCTTAGCGAGCTATGGAAAAAGCCCCGCGTTTCTCTAAGTGATCAAATCAGGAATGAGGAAATTCGTTGAAAAACCAAGGTCACCGACATAGCCCTTAGGATTAGCAAGCTGAAGTGTCAATGGGCAGGCCACATAGCGCGAAGATCAGACAGGGGTTGGGGCAGAAAGATTATAGAGTGGAGACCACGTATTGGCAAGCGCAGCGTGGGACCGCCACCTACCAGAAGACCGACGATGCAGGTGCCATGGGACCGGCACAATTCCAGAAATACGCTGCATTCGGCAGATTACGCTGAAAAGCGATCGGGGAAGTCTATGTTTAGCAGTCGACAAGTATAGGTTGAGATGATGAAGATGTCTGTACTACTACTATTACTATTGTACATTTCAATTAAAGGTCAAATGTTCGCGGCTATAATCCTTCAATATAGAACTATCGGCGTCGCACGCAGACATAGTGTAAGCAAAAATTTTATTACAGCCCTCTTTGTTCAAGTATAACACTTGAACTACCGACGGGGCCCGGCGACCGCCCGTAATCCTTTTAACAATAAAAGCGTAAACCATTTAAGGGCCATTTCGTGCAGGCTCTTGAATATTTATCATTTTGTACCCTTTGGTAGAAATTTTTGGTACGCAACGGTTGGTAAATATAAATTGGTAATTTATATTCTAAATGACTTTTGTTGACTGGATTTAAAGGAAGCCTGTATGATTTGTATTTTAGCATTGTGAAATTTTGATAGCGTAGTAATCGAATCTCTTATTGAAGTTGTTTAACTAAAACTGCATCATTGGTATAGTAGCAAATAGTGCCCGGTGCGATCACGAGGGCCTGGTCTAGGTCGGACAAATGTAGTTTTTCCATCGAAAAATTCCCTGTGTCAGACCTAAGTCTGGAGTTGTACCCAGTATATTGTAGTAGTTGGCAATGGGCTCGCCCCCTATTACATGGGACCTAACGTCGGTGAAAAGTGAGTGTACACAGCACATCTCTGTCACCCCTGTATGGGGAATCTAGGCGTTACGTTGTTTATTTTTTTAATTCTCACTAGTAGTCGGGAGGTATTGTGCTCGGTATAATGGCAATAGCCACACTCCCTATTATTTTGGGACCTAATATTACACATGGTCGCTCACGATGGTCCCCATAAGAAGCTTCGAGGTCACCCAAAGGGCAATGGATAGTCCTATGCTCGGAGTTTCCAAGATCGAATACGGAATCAGGAGATCTGCCGGAGCACCAAAACCGACATAGCGTGTAAAATTGCCAAACTTAAGTGCCTATTAGGTGGGCCGATGAGCTGGTGAAGATCGTCAATGGAAATTGCATGTGTAGCACAAAAGCGGTTGTCACTATATTTTAGGGGTGGCCTACATCATGAAGTTGAAGCAAAATCAATACTTTAGACGTTGAATATATGTATCTATATCAATCAGAGTCAGGAAATACAAAGTCCCGATGGGCTTTGTCCTTACAGACGTCTCTGGCTTCCTATCTCTCTATCTATATCTTCACGCTAGATCCCTTGCGGGGTAGACAGAGAGTACAAAGTTCCGACAGGTATTTTCTTGTTTTGTTATCAGCGTCTGATGCGGCTGTCGATCACGAAGTTCTGCCTTTAAATCCTAGGTCGGGCATAGTTACTGAGGTGCTTAAAATAATATAATATTAGACGTGTTAAGAAACTGTCCCACCGTTGGGCACGAGCCTCCTCTCAAACTGAGAGCGCCATCACGCTGGCCCATTGCGGGCCAACTTCACACACATTTGAGAAACTCTTTAGCATGCAGGTTTTCTTAAGATGTTGTCCTTCACCGTTAATGCAAGTGCACCGTTTAAAAATACAGAGTTGCGTGGCTGTATTTGAACCGGAGACCTCTGACTTTACAGTCCAAAGGTCCTCACCACTAGACTATCACTGAGGTTCTTAAAACAAAAAAATCTTAGTTGCAGACAGGAGTCTGGAATTTTGCTCGTTATTATGGCAATAGGGTAATAGGGTCTCCCCTGTTATATTGAGACCTAATATGGTTATCGAAAAGTGGGAATCCTTTCACACAATATAATACCAGGGCGGGTCAATAAGTCCGTGACTTTTTGAATGAAACACAGGTTTTTAGATGAAAGGTTATTTTATTTTTCAACATAGTCTCCTTTGAGTTCTATACACTTAGTCCAACGTTTCTCAAATTTTTTTATCCCTTCCGAGAAATGTGATTTGTCGAGGTCATCAAAATAGGCATTTGTTTGTGAGATGATTTCGTCGTTAGAGTCAAATCTCTTTCCACCAAGCCATTTCTTCAAGTTTGGGAACAAGAAATAGTCACTCGGGGCTAAATCTGGGGAATAGGGCGGATGAGGGAGCAATTCGTACCTCAATTCATGGATTTTTCCCATGGAAACGACACATATATGCACGTGCAGTTGGTATAATATTGTTTCCCCCTCTTAGAAAGTAGTCAACGTGGATTATGCCGTGTGCATCCCAAAAAACGGTCGCCATAACTTTATTGGCTGACAAACCCACCTTTGCCTTCTTTGGCGCCGATTCACCCCGAGAAACCCACTGTTTTGACTGCTGTTTGGTCTCCGGTGTGTTGTGATGAATCCACGTTTCATCCACGTTTACAAAACGGCGCAAAAACTCGTCCATATTGCGGTTGAACAACGCCAAACATTCCTGCGAAATTGTCACACGGTTGCGTTTGTGGTCGATTGTGAGCAAACGCGGTACCCATCTTGCAGAAAGCTCTCTCATACCCAAGTGATCACTCAAAATTAAAACCACTGAGCCATTTAAGATCCCTATGGCTTCCACAATTTCTCTCACTTTCAATCTCCGATCGGCTAAAACCATATCGTGATTTTTTTCAATTGTTTCGGATGTAGAAACCTCAACTGGGCGTCCAGAACGTTCGGTATCTTCCTTGCCTGTACGGCCACATCGAAATTCAGTAAACCACTTCTTTACCATGGAAATGGATGGTGCAGAGTCCCCATAATATTTATCAAGCTTAGCCTTGGTTTGAGTGATGGCTTTTTCCGCAAAAAATAATGCTTAAAGAGCACACGAAATTCACTTTTTCCATTTTCTTCTCAAAACGCGCGGTAGTCTGCTATCAAATTTTGACAGGAGTCAACTGACAGTTGCCTGTTGACATGAGCAGTGTTGCCATTTTAATTAAGAGGCGGGAAATTCAAAAAATCAGGGACTTATTCACCTGCCTTAGTATATAGTCACTAGACCGTGTTTACTTCTTTTTATTAAAGAAAATTAATTTCAAGTAATTAGATTAAAGATTTAGAAGGAAAACCCTGACTTACCGTTAAAAAGGCACCATTGCCCACGCCTCACAAAATTTATCCCCTGAATTGCTCCTAATTGGGGGCTTCCGTTGGGTAAAAAAATTATATTTTTTCACAGAAAACTAAGCCCGAGGTATTAATTAATACTTTACGCGAAAATTAACGTTACAATTTGGAGATTTAAAAGCAAAAGCCCTTGGGGTCTTTTAGGCCGTTCGCAGTTTAACAGCTTTTATTTTCCCAGTGGCATTTTGAGTGTTAAGCGGTGCTGTAAGTTAAGGTAGGTAGCAATAAGGGGGTGAATTTAAATATTGCTATCAAGACTAATAATGCAGACGGTGTGATTAGAGACGATCAAAATTCTATTCCAAAAATACACATTTCACTGAAATTCTGTCTACCTCGTTGGCATGGTGGCGAAAAATACGCGTAGCGATCACTAGGTCTTGAGTTCGCACCCTAGGTCGGGAAAAGTGTAAATATATCACGCCAGATCTCTTGCGGGGTAGGCAGAGAGTACAGAGTTCCAACAGGTTCTTTTTTTTACATACCTCTTTGGCTTCCTCCACTCGCATTGTGGAGGAAGCCAGAGAGGTAAATATTTCATACAAAATTTCCCAGTTTCACTTCGGAGTCCGAAATTGTGCCCGGTATAATGATAATAGGCTCACCCTCTATCACAATGGAACCTATAAAAGTGGGTGTACACAGTACACTACTTAGAGAATATAGGTGTGGCGGGGTTTAGTTTTTTCCGATGACAGCTTGGTTCAGGACGAAACACCAAAGGCCGCTCCACTTACTGGATTAAGTAGTCGCAGGTTCAATCTCCGTATAGGACAAATCTTGTGAGCCACTTATACTTTTTCGACCTGGGTGTTTGTGTTTGTGAATTTCTCTATCTATATCATCACGCCAGATCCCCTGCGGGGTAGGCAGAGAGTACAGAGTTCCAAAAGGTTCTTTCCTTACATACCTCTCTGCCTTCCTCCACTCTCATAGTTTGTCACATACACGCTCGCCGGTTACTGAGACTCTTGACTTGTCCTTCAGATAAGACTCGAATATTGTGTAATTTGTGAATTTTATATTTCTAAACGCACCTACGACACAGGAATAAATCCTAGTGAGAGGCAATCGTTTTTTTAAGAAGAAGAAGAAAGAACTATAGCGAAACTAGTAGAATATGCAGGAACTATGGTATTATGAAATACGTAGGCGTTTTTTAAATTGTTTCTCCATGCAGTGAGGCTTAATTGACGATAGTAGAAAACCCCCTTCGTGTGGTTGTAGTAAATAGGATAATCTATCTATATCATAACGCCACATCCCTAGCGCGGCATGCAGAGACTACAAAATTCCATCAGGTTCTTTCCTTAAAGACCTCTCTAGCTTTCTCCACTTTCATAGTTCGTCTCATACACGCTCGCTGGTTACGAAAACTCGTGATTTACTCTTCAGATAAGAAGCTCTGACTCTACAGTTTTAATAACTGAAAAAAATGAACTAGAGAATTGGTCATCTCCATTTGAAAATGTCTGAAAACTCTATATTTCATGAAAAAACATAATCTTATGTGCTCTCAGTATATAGTTTAGAACATACTGCGTCTTACATAAAACATCCAAAGTCCATTTCGTTGATACAAAAAGATGTGTGCTCTGGCGTGCGATAGAGACAGATATATATAAAGTATGGCGTGATAAGAAGGGAGGGATGGTCTGGCACCTTCACAAAATCGCATCGCCCGAGGCGGGACAAACGTAATATCTAAGTGAACCTAGCAGCTTGTAGAGAAGAGATGTGCGGGATCAATATATTTTTTTATCGATAAAATATATTTGAACTAGCTGTCAAAGCGAGATAAATAAATATTTGTGTATCAGTAAGGTATAAAAACAGATTTGGTTCTTTGGTTTTCCATGCTTGGTTTTGCTACTGTCTAGTGTGGGTCACTCACTCCCTTCCCTGCAATATGATTGAGGGAAGTGATGGCTGTTTCAGTAGTCATACTCATGAACGGAAGGTGCTGTTGGGGACTGGTATATCTGGTATCGTTTAGGCACTGTTTATAAATAACATCAGTAGTCTCACATCTCGGTCGTGAGGCATCTCACTGTAGCTAGATCGTTAACTATTTTATTGTAATCAAAACATTGTATCCACATAATATGATTGAATAAAATTGATAGGAAAAAAATAGAAAAAGAATTAAATTAATTACAGACAAGTCCGCATTCCGATCCGGTGGTTAAAAAAAATGTAAATTTAGTATTTGTAGGCAGCAGGCTTTATACAAAATAAATTATTCGAGTTTGAGTTTCATTAGTACTTACTTATTCTCTATATTTAGAATACCTACTAATGAAAAATGCTTAGAAAACTATTTTCACTGTATACCTTGCCTTGCTATATTAATTGCCTTGAGTATTTCCTTCCTCCATCCATTCATAGTTCGTCTATGCACTATATCTGGGATTGGCATTTCTTGTATATCGATGCGATATTGAGTACATTTGAAATAACATCGGATTAATGAGTTGACTCAATTGCTCCCTTTTTTTTTTTTTTTTTTTTTTTTTTTTTTTTTTTTTTTTTTTTTTTTTTTTTTTTTTTTTTTTTGATGGGGGAAATCCTTCATAGGATACCCGCTCGCCAATGGGGGAAGCGAGGAGTTATGCCGAGACTCCTACCGGCTAAAACCCCCACCGTGCTCCAACTCGTCACTGTGGCTGGGGCGGGTTACGGGAACGCGTGAGCAACCATCCGCGACCCGCCAGCGACCTTCTACTTATATGGAAATCCACTCTTGGCGGAATTGTTTTCCGCACGCTTCATTGAGGGGCGTGCCGGGAGCACATGGCACGCCCTTCCCACCCGAGGGCCTATTATTGTGTGTAGGCAATGGGCAACCCCATTCCCATTACCCGCAAACCCTCATCAAGGCGGCATTAAGTTGGCGTAGGCACGCTGTCGCCGCCTTGTTCTACGACGACGGAGCGGATCAGCCAGAGGATCAGCCTCCCTCACTCGCTCCGCCGCCTCTTTCAGCGCTATGACCACCTCACAGAAGGTCACCGCCGCCTCCCACGACCTCTCACTACCGACCATAGCTTGCGCTAAAGCCGGCAGTGACAGATCCCTCCCTACGACATCGACGAGAACACCACGTTGCACAGCCCACGCAGGACAGACCTCAAGTGTATGCTTCGCAGTGTCCTCATCGGCACCGCACTCGTGGCATCGTGGAGTCGGTTCTCTACCAGCCACTTGGAACAAGTACTTTCCAAAACACCCGTGTCCGGTCAGTATCTGCGTGAGCCGGAAGGTAAGCGCCCCATGCTTGCGCTTTATCCAGTCCGGAAGGACTGGGCAAACTCCCGTAATGGTCCAGTGACCAGCCGTTGGCTCCACCAGCCTCTCCTGCCATTCCTGTAGGGCACAGTTTTGCGCCTGTCGCCGCCATCTTGCTAGAGCTTCTGGCTCAGTATGTATACCGTCGTTTCGAGCCTGAGCTCTGAGACGGTAAACTGTGCTCAATACCTCCGCCTCGAGGTCCCAGGGTGGGGTCCCCGCCAGTACACATGCTGCCTCAAAAGAAACAGTGCGGTATCCCCGAATCGCTCTGACCGCCATGACCCGTTGCGGTCTCCGTAATAAGGTCCTGGACCGGGCGGTCAAAGCGTCGGCCCACACAGGTGCACCGTACAAAGCCATCGACCTCACCACCCCGGTATACAGACGACGACAACACACACCCGGTCCCTTCAGGTTCGGCAGAAGTCCACTAAGAGCTCCTGCCGCTTTGACTAACTTCGGCACTAATCGCCGGAAATGCTCAAAGAATCCCCATCTCGAGTCGAGGACGAGGCCTAGGTATTTCATTTGGGCTCCTACCTCAACCGCCACACCATTTACCACTAAATGAGTGCCTTCGGGCGGCCGCTTCCGAGGCCTGTGGAAGCACAGAGCCTCAGTTTTGTTGAGCGCCACCCTCAAACCCAGCCGCTGAGACTCAATTGCTCCCTGCTTTGGCTTGCGGAGACGAACATTATTTATTGAACCACGGTGGTAAGTGGCAGTGGCCAGGGGTACATCGCTCGTAGAACTGATAGCCGTTGGTATAGAAAGGTTCTAGAGGGGCCATCTCGTACCGAAAGACGTGGAGTGGGTATGCCACTCAGGAGGTAGACCAATAACCAGGGCAAGGTCATAGGCAAAAGTTGCATGTATGTGAACACAAAAAAGTCGGTCGTCATAGCAATTTGATAACGATGACAATACACAAAAAACAATTCTAAACTGGGTTTTGTGTTAATAAGCCCATACATACATAACATTTTTCTAAACGTTGCCCCACACTAGTATTCATTCAAGTGTTGCGGGTGCGTTTACAAACATGGAAATTGACATAATACAAATACCCAGACCGAGCGGAGCGGCTTAAGGTCTTAACCACTGCGCTAAATCGTCCGTCATCAGTTTTTAGTAAGAGGTGTAGTTTATTTTTATTGATTATCTATCGATACCAATTCCAACGTCCCCATCCCTAGGGAGCATTTTATCTGATTGGTCGCCGGATTGACACAACTTATGAGAACGATACGCGACGGTGCTCACAACTCAGCTATATTGACGCAAAATATTGACGTTGCACTGCAAATACGATATTGATAAAATTTGCTCTATCTCACAGTATTAAGGTATAAAATGTGTTAGTAGTATTGGCGAGAATTTTAAAGAAAATAGGAGGTAGAAAGTAGCGCGTAAGTTAGATAACTTTTGAGTAATAGTTAAAGCCGGTCTTCTTCATGGTGCTCTTTAGGGGAGGGGAGGTCTTGGCCCTGCAGAAAGCGTCTTATGGCTGATTTGATGATGATGAATAGTTAAAGAGTAATTGAAAGTTGCAGACACTTTACATACAGACCTCTGCTAATGGCTGTTATAAACCGTGCCCACTAAGCTACTTTAATTTTTCCTTCTATTTTTACAATTTTTTATTTAACTTGCAAAGATCGTATACCTGCCTGTCTGTGTGATCTATTTTTCAAACACTTGCGGGTGTCCGATTAAGCTGAAATTTGGCATACGTATGTAAAGTCGGTGACAATGCAATTATATGGTACCCTGGTCAGATGCTGGAGTCGGAAGGAGGCCATAGGAACATGTGAACTATACAGCGTAACCTTCTCCTTTAGGCTTGTTAGATTAGTATTGAACGGTACTGTATAACCAGATAATTTTCAGGGTCTGATGATAAAACCGAAAAGTGGCCAATGAAACCACCTACTACGAGTATACTACTGACGAGTACTTTAGAACCGGGTGGTGTCCAATGATGAATGCACCAGAGGTCTGATGATCGACCCGGAAGGAAACCATACATTCCTTACCTAAGCAAGACCTCTTCGTTGTGTTTGCGCTATAAAAGCTTGTTTTTAAAAAGGTCTTTTTATATTTAAATTATTTTCAATTTTGTGGGTATAATGTTTAGGTTACAATCAAATAGTTTCCAATCTATCTCCGGTGTGATACCTAACGACCAAGATTTGAGACTAATGATGTTATTTGAAAGAGTAAGTGTTTACAGGATTCTGATGGAGCAGTCCTCACGAGTAGCACCCGTTCATGAGTATGATATTTTTTTTATGAATTTATGTTAATTACGAGTAGTATAGTACTAGTTGCAGGAAGAACTTGGGGTAGATCGGAAAAGGACCGCAAAGAATGACATAAGAGGGAGGAGGCTTATGCCCTGCTGCAGGTTGTAGATAGCTGATGGTTATGATGATAACGGCTAGTAGTGATGTAATGGAACATTTGAGATATGAATGTGAAATTTTAATTTGTTATGGGAAAAAAATGAGAATCACAAAAGACGTGTGAGTTAATGGAACGTTTGAGATAAAAGGTGAATGAAAAAGATCTAAAATCTGATTAAAATATGAGAGTGAAAGAGAAGAAAATAAGATTTGACAATTAGTGTCAAAGCAAGATACATTTATAGTGTATTTGTAATAAGAGAGATAGAAATAAAAAAAAAAAATTGGCGGATTTTTTTTTAATTATGATCCTTACAGTGCAGTTATTCCTGTAAATAATACCTATAATATAGAAGTAGTATCAATTAAACTACCACTTACTGTAAGTCTTGAAGTCTGTGATCTGCACGGTGTTACAGTCTTCTCCGACCTGAAGGTACGTGATCTCGCAGCGGTAGATGCCTTCATCTTCAGTCTGTACATCTGTGATAACCAGCTCGGCATCCGTCATGTTTTTGGTGTATGCTATTGAGACCCTAAGAACAAAGGAGACAAAGTAAAAATTAATACTTCTTACGTAGATTATATCTAAAGAGGGAAGCAGAGAAGTAAGTAAGTGTACAAAGACACTCACATTAGACATTTAGCACCAAATTGTGAAATAATGTGCCTCAAAAATGGTGATTTGCTCACGATTTTTAAAACAGATAAGTCAGAATATGAACCCTAAATTTTGTAAATACAAGACTATCATTCAACCAATTATATAATATTATTAGCCCTGTCAGGAAACTGTCCCACCGTTGGGCACGGGCCTCCTCTCAAACTGAGAGGTTTTAGGCCATAGTCCATCACGCTGGCCCAGTGCGGGTTGGCGAACTTCACAAACCTTCGAGAAACTTTCAGGCATGCAGGTTTCCTCACGATGTTTTCCTTCACCGTTAAAGTAAGTGATAATCAATTTTTAATACGCACATGCTTTCGAAAAGACAGAGGTGCGTGCCTGGGTTTGAACCTCTGACTTTGCATTCCAACAGTCTAACTACTAGGCTATCACTGCTACTACAATATACTATTACAAAGAAAAAAAAAAAATCTCTTTTAAGCATCCTTTCACCGACACAGACCCATCAATCTACTAGACTATCCACTTAATTAAGATTGGCTTGCGAAGGGACATTTCTGCATTCTCACTGTGACGCTATTAACTAGTGATTTCACTTTGGAATAGGGAAAAAGTAAATAGCCATTGTTTTTGTAAGTTTAGTGGGGACTTGGGTTTATTGTTTTAGGGAACGCGTTGCTTGGTTTAGAAGAGCCTTGTTTTAAGATTGAGGATGTGTGATGAATTGATGGAAGTTGCGGATGTGATGTGTTGTAAAAAAAGTCTTGTATTGAGTGTTTGGGAACTTAATAGTGTTTGAGATAATGATTATGCAAAAAATATAGTGTACATTCTTTATAGAGTCAAGTAAGTCAGTTAGAATACTGTGTTTTTCCTTTCTGGCATGATTTTATCTGTCGGGATGAATATCATCACGCCAGATTCCTTGCAGGGCAGGGATCTGGCTTGATAGCTTTGTTGGAGTAATATATTAATTTGACCTTACACGTGTAAAAATAATGATGTTAAATTGTATTTTATGAATTCTATGACGACATGTTATGCTTAAGTTTTGATTCATCGTCATAATACAATTAAAATACATATTTCGCAGTTAATTGTGTTATTTGGCCTTGATATCTTTATCATTTAAAAAATAACCTTGTCATCAGGATAATCAATAAAAAATAACCATATATTTTTGAATGACAAAATAACGCATTCAAGTTTTTTTTAATCTGACCGCCCAGTTGATAAATTGTACAAAATAAACTGTCCCACTCGGTACCTGAATAAAAATAGACTGAGTAATAAGAAAAAATGTCTTTCTTCTGGACTGGAGTAAATTAATTGACGCCAGCGCCACATTCTGTTCTATTAAACGTGCCGTTTTAATTGTCGAATGTCCCGGGAATGGTGCAGACGCGTCTAGCATAATTATGTTTGTAGCTCTGTGGATTATGGTGATACAATTTTAATTTCGGGTAATTAATATTGTAGATACATTTCAAAATAAGCAATAAAGAAGTATTTTAAAGTGGACTAATTTATAAAATTCGTCTCACCTAAACGCCACAGACGAGCTACATCAGCCTCCAGTGACTAAATCTCAACGTGACCACGACCACTCTGTCAAAAGTGAAGCGAATAAGAAAAAGAAACTCCCTAAGCGTGGGTGGCAGAAGTGTACACTTTTTTGTACAGTTTTTCTGACTTTTAATTCAAGGTTTCGTTACCGCTATTTACACTATATGTCCATAGAATAAAAAAATATATAAATTTTTACTTTTTTTATTTTCCTGGCGTATATCCTGCATAGGACTTCCGCAAGGCTCAGGGAAGCTCGCGGGGCGTGTTGGATTCCTACCGTCTAAAAACCCTAGGGTGGCCGACATTAGCACTTTGGAGGGGCTCCGGGATCTCTGTATGGAACGCATAGGTGCCGCGGTCTGAAGAGCCCGCCATCGGGGGGAGACTTGATGACACGATACAGGCTTAGCCTAGTTTGGGACCAAAGGTAAACTCATTTGTATGTATTTTATTGGCAAACAAAGAATTTAATATTCTATCTATCTATATCATCACGCCAGATCCCTTGTGGGGTAGGCAGAGTTCTAACACGTGTTGGAACTCTGTACTCTGTTGTTGTTGTTGTTCTCATTATTATTATTTATTATTAATTATATGACTGCCTCGTTGGTCTGGTGGCAAAGCGCATCGCTTTGTGATCACGCGGTCCTGGGTTCAAATCGTAGTTCGGACAAATGTAGGTTTCTAACGAAAAATTCCCAGTATGAGTCCGGAGTCTGGAATTGTGCCCGATACATGGCAATAGGCTCGCCCCCTATTACATGAGACCTAAAATCGTCGGCGAAATGAGGGTGTACTCAGTACACCTCTGCCACCCCCTCTGGGGAATATAGGCGTGACGGTGTGTGTGTGTGTTTATTAATTATAAATATATCGGTGTTGTTTAAAACTCAAAAAAGCCTCCTTGGCTTCAATGCATTCTTCTGACAATAGCCGAAACCGATGCCTTAATATACCCTCCAAAAACACTAAAACCTACTATACTATTAGTGGTCACCCATCTAAAGTCTGACCGTACCCACCGTCGCTTAACATCATCGAAGGTAATTACTAAAGCAGCTGGTACCTCCAAGAATATCATTATCCATCTTAAAACACTAAAAGGCCACATAAAGTAAACTGAACCAATAAAATAGGCATACTTATGTGTTAACTTCCTTCGAAGCTTTTAAAAATTACTATACAATTTATTACTTCTTGGTTGAAGGTTAAAACTTCGTTATATGGTATGCTGGGTGATTGTAGCGTTGAGCGACAGCGGTGTTCTTATCGGTCACCAAGGTTTTAATGGCGTTCGGCTCGGTCGGTCGGAGATAGGTGACCTTTGTGACTTTTCATACTTGACCACCTCCTTGCTTTACATGGCACTGTAGGTTGGAACTTATTAAGTTTTCTGTAGCTTCTAACTGACTTAATAACTAATATATTAAGTGGTCGCTGGGACCAGCGGCTTGAAGTACCTTCGATGTGATGTCTGAAGATGCGATTGCTACAAACACTCAGCCATCTCAGACTGATCAAGCCGAACCAGTTATTTTGTACGCACTTTTTACATATTTTATAGTAACCCTTTTTTCTCTTATTACACTTTTTATTATATACCTTTACAAAATCTCTATTTTGTAAATGAGAGGACCATGTTGACACTGACCAATACCATGAATCTAAGTACACTTATGATTAATCTATACTTAAGCACATCCATTTACCTCGATCTGCATTGTTCTCCCATGAATGCAATGTATGAGTAACCGTGAAGTTTCTGGCTCTTCTTCTCAACAGGAATGACTTTCCGAACGGGTACCAGAGTCTTAAGTAATCAATAATTTTAATTTTGACTATTCATAAGTGCCTTTTGGTGTACATGAATAAAAAAACTTTTGATTTTGAACGCTGCTGGTGATCTTTACGAACACCGCAGAAGTATACCGCTACGAGCGCCTAATTCTGCTTATTACCGCGGATACAAGGGAAGAAAATTATTAAAAATAAAGTAAATTGTCACGCCTATATTCTCCGAGCGGAGGTGGCAGCGATGCAATAGGGGGTGAGCCTATTCTCGTTTTGCCGGGTACAATGCCAGTCTCCGGATTTATAATGAAAATTTTTGTATTGAAGAATTTTGAGACTATTTACCAATAGACCAACAAGGCGATAAGAGAGCAGGCAGGAAGAGGGGAAGAGTGGCATATATCAGTGGGAGGGAGGGGGTAAGCTTCGTCTGGGTGTAACTAACTGCAGCTGTCGGGCGTGAGCGATGTGCGGCCGCGCTTACCCGCCAGACACCTGCTCAGCCCGCAACGACCGAGGATTTGTTATCACAGATAAAATTACACGACTTTTCCCGCGGTTATACCTGTGTAAACCTTTTTTATCTGACTTCAAAAACGAGGTTCTCAAATTGTTTGTAGGTAACATATTATTTTTAGACCGTGTCTTATCTGAAGTACAAGTCAAGAGTCTCCGTAGCCGGCGAGCGTGTATGAGACGAACTATAAGAGTGAAGGAAGCCAGAGAGGTCTGTAAGGAAAGAACCTGCTGGAACACTGTACTCTCTGCCTACCCCGCAAGGGATCTGGCGTAGTGATGTAGATAGATAGATATTTTTTAATATATATAAAAAAAAAACACCGTCACGCCTATATTCCCCAGAGGGGGTGGCAGAGGTGTACTGAGTCCACCCATGTTTCGCCGACGATGTTAGGTCCCATGTAATAGGGGCCGAGCCTATTGCCATATACCGGGCACAACTCCAGACTCCGGACTCATACTGGGAATTTTTCGTTAGGAAAACTACATTTGTACGACCTAGGATATTTTTATATATGTTCGGGAATAACTTCTTTGAAGGAACTAATTTTGATTTTTTCAGATAAAACACGGTCAAAATACTATATACTCTTTAGGTTCCATATAGGACCTGACAACTCCCAGATTTAATTGATTTGTGTAGTTTATTCCTCTTCCTCTTTCACTTTTTACTGACTATTTACTATTTAGTGACCATTTACTTAGTCCTAACACCAATATAAAACTTAATGGCACACACATCGCCTATATTCCCCAAGCGAGAGTGGCAGAGATGTACTAAGAACACTCACTTTTCGCCGACGATGTTAGATCCCATGTGAAAGGGCTTGCCCCTTATCACCTATTGCCATACACCGGTCACAATTCTGGAATTGTGACCAGACTCATACTGGGAATTTTTCGTTAGAAAAACTACATTCGTCCGACCTAGGATTTTAAGCCAGGACCTCGTGATCACAACGCGAAGCGCTTTGACATTACACCAACAAGGCAAGCAAATGTAATGGCTAAGGTTCAAACACAATTTAAGAGCTTTAAGCATAGAAATCATGATAATCATAAATCACAAAATGCTTCACGACTGCGTGGATACGTAAATAAAAATATCACAAAATGCTTCAGAACTGCGTGGATACGTGATACAGTCATCGATATATCATAACAAGATACACATTCTCGTTCAACAGTTACACTAATAAACATCCCCAAATCCACGTGACTAGTTATAGTTGCGATATAACCATAAATTAGGGCATATTTGTTATATTCATTTAAGTTTTAATAAGTACGTCTAATTATTAACGACGAACGGATGTGATATTTTATTAAATCATGAAGTAAGGATAACGAGTATGTCAATTGACTCGAGTATAAATCCAGTTGTGCGCCAGTTGAAAGGGATATAATTGTCAGTCGTTGTCGAGAGTTGGAGCTGAAAGCACTACTGTGTGCACAATTAAAGTTTGTGAAATATGAATAAAAAGTGTTGCACATCACAGATGTGACCTTTCTTTGATCTCCTAACTTCTGAACTATTTTATATTGTTCCGTACTCGTATCACTTATAGTTGTATTTACAAAAAAAGCGAAAGCCTATTAATTTGTTGGTACCGTCCACTGTTGCCTGCCTTTTGGAGGTGCCATGTTTAGTGCGGCAAGCGTGTATCTACTTTGTATTTGATCGATGGATACAGTAGCTAAAATTGGCATAAAAGTCTTCCAAAAGCTTGTTACTCCATATAAAAGTACCTTGAGCCGTACGGTAACCAGCAAGCGTGTATGAGACGAACAATGAGAGAGGAGGAAGTCGGAGTTCTGTAAGGAAAGAGCCTGTTGGAACTCTGCACTCTCCTACCCCGCAAGGGATCTGGCGTGATCAGAGATTGATAGAATTCATCGAAAAATATCACAGCAATAATGTAAGTGTATGTATGTTTGTTTCAGAAGACTTGCATAGTGGGGTGAGCGCTAGTGGGGAGCGCTGTAGACGGGAGTTGCTTGTCGCTTGCCGCGCATTCTCTGTCGGACCGTCGTGCGAGTAGCACGCAATTACTTCTATCTATATCATCACGTTAGATTCCTTGCGGGGTAGGCAGAGAGTACAGAGTTCCAACAGGTACTTTCCTTACATACGTCTCTGGCTTTCTCCACTCTCCTCGTTCGTCTCATATACGCTCGCCGGTTACGGAGACTCTTGACTTGTCCTTCAGATAATACTCGGTATATTCGGTCATAGTGAAATAGTCTAGGTCTTCCCCGGTACCTGCATCCTTCCACTTACTTAATACGTGTTTTATTGGTAACTTATATAAAAGTAGTGAACTGTACACTGCATGCATGGCATGCATGTATGGCAAAGCAGATATAGTATGTTCGAAAAAAATCGTTGGCCATTTAATTTCTAAAACATACACCGTCTAGCTTACATTCCCCAAGCGGGGCTGGCAGAGGTGTACTGAGTACACCCACGTTTCGCCGACGATGTTAGGTCCCATGTAATAGGGGGCGAGTCTATTGCCATATACCGGGCACAATTCCAGACTCCGGACTCATACTGGAAATTTTTCGTTAAAAAAACTACATTTGTCCGACCTAGGATTTGAACCAAGGACCTCGTGATCACAAAGCGATGTGCTTTGCCACCAGATCAAAGAGGCAGTTTAACTTCTAGTGGTTTATTTTACGGTTTCTGTGGTCATACCGTATAACGACAGATATAAAACTTTTGAAAACTGTTATTGAACCGATAACGTTACGGTATTAATAGTTATGCGTTATAAAAAATATGTTTTATGTCCGAAAACATTGGCTCTCCGTATCCTGGGGAACACTAAAATATAACGACCCTATTATTCCTGGAACGTCAAATGAAAAGTTTTTATAACGTTCGCTTTTTATGGTGTTTTGGTATAACGTTATTTTTAATGGTTAATTGTGAATGAGTACTGTAATGATCAAACTCAAAATCAAATAATTTATTTTGTATAAACCCTCCACTTAGAAATAGTCAATTTGCATTTTCTATTTAAATCTAATTTAATTACTAATCTACCACCGGATCGGAACACGGCCTCTACCGAGAAGGTCCAGCGAAGAAACTCAGCGGGCTTGTCTTTTTTTTATTGCATTCTCTTTCTCTTTTTTCCTGACTGTTTTTTTTAATCATTGTGTGTGGATACAATGAAATAGATACACGACCGAGATAATTGACACTAATGATGTTATTTATAAAGAGTCTCTAAAGGATTCCAGATGGAACAGTCCCTACAAGCAGCACCCATTCACGAGTATGACTACTGGAACGGCCATCACCCCCTCAATTATATTGGAGGGAAGGGAGTGACCCGCGCCAGACAGCCCCCGCAAGCAAAGACGTTATATTGATCGTCATAAGCCATTCCCGCTTAGGGAATATAAGCCGTTGTAAATAACATTTCAATCAATCAATCAATCAATTAATCGGCCTATAGCAGTCCACTGCTGGACATAGGCCTCTCCTAACACGCGCCATTGCACACGGTCCTCCGCCTTCCGCATCCAGTCTGTCCCAGCGACCTTTAAATAACACTTATCACCTTCTAAAGATTGCAACTCAGGTAACGATCGCTGGCCTAGTGGAGAATAATGCATATAGCGACCACAAAATCCTGGGTTCAAATTCTAGGTGAGACAAAAATAATTTTTATCGACAGAAAAAAAAACAAAATACCATGACCAAATTGACTGTGTCTCTCTGAAGGGCAAGTCAAGAATCTTTATAACCGGCGAGGGTGTATGAGACGAACTATGCGAGTGGAGGACGCCAGAGAGGCATGTAAGGAAAGAACCTGTTGGAACTCTGTACTTTCAGCCTACCCCGCAAGGGATCTGGCGTGATGATATAGATAAATAGAAAAAAAACAATATCAGTCCGGATTTTGGCGTTATGCCAAATATAACATCAATAGACCCGTCTTGTATTACATTAGTACCAAATATCGTCACTAAAAAGTGGGAGTACGTACACAGAACACCTCTGCCACACCCACTCGGGGAATATAAACCTCTTCTAAGATGTAAAAAAAATTCATCCAAGGTGACATTTCATTTCTACCCCTATCTCGCCATTTTGCATAAACAACAATATATTATGACACGCAATTCCGTTCCCCACTTAATTTTATATGACAAATACAACACATAACATGAGTATTACTGAATACTACGTGTTAGATTGCCTCCCCTGCAAACGGGTGGGGAATTTTCCGCGGACGCCGTAAATCTCATAATAAAACGTAAAAAAAATAAACACCGTCATTCCTATATTCCCCAAGCAGGGGAGACTGTGTACACCCACTTTTCGCCGTAAATATCAGGTCCCATCTAATTGGGGGAGAGTCCATTGCTATTATACCGGACACAATGCAAGACTTCGGACTGATACTGGAAATTTTTCCATCGAAAAATTACACATCGTCTGACTTAGAATTCGAACCCGGGGACTTGTGATCGTTACGCTCATATTCACCTCTAACCAACGAGGCAGGCCATACATATTAAGTACTATGTGTTAGATTATCCCCCACATACGCGTGGGGGAGATTCCATGGCCGTCGTGAATCTCGTAATAAACGTAAAACTGGTAATAAAACAAGGGAATGAACCCGTGTTAGGGTCTGCGGATGCGATTTCAAATGTTGGGTAGGTAATATTGATGGTGGAGATTTGATTTCTGGTTTATCTAACAGTTTCATCATATTCGAGCGTATTCTTACTTCGGAAGACATGTTAAGCCATTGGTCCCATTTAATGTGGTAGTCGTTAAGCCAAGTTGGAAGTCTTATAGGCGCTTTGATAAGTTCCAACAGCAGGTGCCCACAAATCTCGTCACCAATCCGCACTGGGTCCGTGTGGGTGGAGTATGATATAACCTCTCTCACATCAATTTGTTAGAAGGCCTTTGCCCAGCAGTGGGCCTATATAAGTTAATATTATTATATATAAATAAACGTGGGTATACTCAGTACACCTCTGCCACCCCCTCTGGGGAATATAGGCGTGACGGTGTTTTTTTTTTATAAATAAATAACTTATTATTTAAAAAGAAAACCAACTTCAAAAAGCATAAAAATAATATTTTGTGGTTCGGTGCCAGTCGGTCAGTGCAGTCGGTTTCTTAGACTACGAATATTTAAATTTGCTTTTTGAAGTCGGTTTTCTTTTATTTATTTGGTTTTACAAGATTATTAATAGTTATACTCGTATACATATATTATATTTTTCTACTTAGTTTTACAGTTAGGTACCTACAAGATTGACATAATACCCATTTGCTGTTTGTTTTTGAAGAGTTCCATTGTCTATCTCCAAAAATCTTCATCAGATCCGAATATATTATACACTAAAACCTTCCCTGAAAAAATATGCATTTAATAACGTAAACCCCATCCAAATAGGATTAGTAATTTATGAGAAAATCTCGGACATACAAACATACATACGGGTCGAATGAAGAACCTCCTTGTTAAAGTCGGTTAAGAAATCGGTTATTAAAGTCGGTTAAAAATATGTAAACAACTTTTTTGCTAGTTGTATTTGGGAAGTTTCTATGGCCACCTCCGGGCGCCAGACCCTGAACACCATGTGAGTACAGAATTCCAACAGGTTCTTTCCTTATATACCTCTCTGGCTTCCTCCACTCTCAAGTGAGCGTTTTTTAAATTATAATAATTATAATTCGTCCTTTCTGTTTGTCCTTGTCAACGAATTTACCGGTATAGAAACGACTTTGGGGAATGTCGACGGCTTGATATATTCTAGACACATTTCATCGCAGCTTAGACTCAGCACCAGTAATAAACGAACAGCTAGTAAAACCGTTTTAGTGTGGCCATTAAACCTCGCATTCTTTGCTAATACGATTCCGCCATCTTGTCTGAAATACCAGACGATTTCCATCGCATTTCTAAGTTATTTCTAGACTAGAATGTAGTGCCTGAAGTATTATTTGAGTTTTTAGGAACTATCCTAAAAACATTCCAAAAAAGCTTCCGTAGCTAAATATTTTTATTAGTCATAAGCACAGACTCATCAAATTAAGTTTGATATCAGTTAAATATTTTATATGTTCTTCAACATAGAGTTTGTAAATCAGCCTATTCTGCCCCACTGCTAGGCAAAGGCCTTCTCTAACAAATCGAGGTGAGAGAGATGAGGTCATACTCCACCACGCGGACCCAGTGTGGTAGATTTAATTTGTTATTATACATAAGGTTTCCCGGGTATTTTATAGCGTTGGGTAGTAAGAAAAGTAAAAAAAAATATAAGTGCGAGCTAAGTTTTTTTGAGCCCTACCTTGTAATGACAAAGAGAGCGTTTTACCAAATAAACTCTAAAGGTTTCGCCACGTAGCCGACGTAGTGCGAAGCGGCGCGGCTTGGGGAGTTGTAATGTACTGAAATGTACGGAAGACGCCACACAGCGCAGCCCCGCTCGGCGCGACGGCAAACGTTGCGAACGAACGTAGCCGAGCGCAGCCGTTGCGCTTCCGTCGGCTATTTGACCAAACCTTAAATCTATCTATCTACATCAACATGCCAGAACCCTTGAGGGGTAGGCAGAGAGTACAGAGTTCCAACAAGTTCTTTCCTTACATACCGCTCTGGCTTCAACTAATTCTCATACTACTTGTATAAAAAATATGTATCTATCTTTAACATAACGTCAGTTTCTTAGACTCCAACAGCCCTTTCTATAATACTTACACCCGTGCTTATAGACATTAATTTACTGAGTTCTTTGATTTACGCGAATATTACACATGAATTAAAACTATTGTTCGGATTTTATCGCGGTTTATTTTTAGGTTTCCAACGTTTCGAGTTCTTTGCAACACCCATGGTCACGGGAAGGACTGAGGTGTGAGACGTCTAAGAGGCATAATTGTTCCGGGGTACCCTCAAACTTCTTATTTATTTTTGTTGGTCCGATCTACGCAGAATGAGCTCACTGTGTCTTGAGGTCGTGCAGTGTTATGCTTGGTTTTGGATTTGATTATATTAATTACCGAATCCCAAGTCGAGGGAAGCACCCAGCCGTCTTCTCTATTGAAATTAGGATGTTTTTTTTAATTTCAATAGCCTTCCGAACTATCCTTGGTAGGAATCGGAGTTCTTTTACGAGGATTTATGGTCTATTAAATCTGATGTTATGGCGGGTGTGGTCAAGGACATATTCACCGACTGCAGACTTCTTTGAGCGACGGTGTTTTAGGTCAGCTATGTGTTCTTTAACCCAAGTTTTTACTGGTCTTTTTGTTTGTCCTATATAAGCGAGAACACATTCACAATCAAGCTTGTATACTCCTGCATCTTGTAGAGGGATGGACTACTCTGGACACTACAGTCTATAACGCGCTGCATGTCACGGAGGACATGGGAAAATGGCAAGCCATCGCAAGAGTAAGACTCCTGAAAGGTAGAGGATACGACACTTAAATATAAGGAATATGTCTCGAGGAGGAGGAGGAGGTAATTCTATACTCGGCTAAGGAAACTAACTTTGACATTTCTTACTTTTGACAGTTAGGTAAGTTTCTATATAGGACTACAGAATAAAAATGATGTACTAAGTAATTACTTAAGTAAAATTTAATTCTTAGACATGTTTAAAGATACAGGTGTTAATCTACTTAATTGAAACTACCCTAACACTGAAAACAACTACTTTTAGTATGACATTATCTAAATTGCCTGTCCTGTATGGCCACAAATTGTGATTAATGACATAACCGCACTTCCGGTCGCCATTTTGTGCGGCGTTTTAACGTGAATCGTTCGAATTAAAGTTAGTCTTTTGTCGATATATAGTATATAACTATCTATCTATATCACCACGCCAAATCCGTTGCGAGGCAGGTAGAGAGTACAGAATATCAACAGGTTGATATAGGTAGAGGGGATAGTTTATTTTGTCCAGCGAACTTGTAAAGGCGTTTAAATCTATAGCATGATTATTCATACACACATACACACAAAAAAGGTAAGGAAAACCAGAAGTAGACTGGTCAGGTAATGTCCGAAAAACAATCAACACCGTTACGCCTACATTCCGCAAAACGGGGATTGCAGAGGTGTACTTTGTACATCCACATATTGTCGACAATGTTAGGTTCCGATATAATAAGGAGCGAGGCTATTGACGTTATATCGGACGTTATTCTAGACACCCAACTGCGACTGAGAATGTTTGTGATATAAAATGAACACTTCTTCCTAGAATTTGCAGCCAGAACCCACTCTCATTATAAGACCAACGAGGAAGTTGTATGATTATACCCATAACAAACGTTTTCAAATTTTTATTCGATTACAAACATAACATTTGCAAACCGAAACAGACATTTGTGGGTGACACATTGATTTATGCCGAGCGGGCTCGACTACTTGATTCAGCCGGCGAGCGGCTTCAGCTTTTAACCACTGAACCAAACTATCCGTTAATAACACCTATACCATATTAATACCCAAATCCAAAAAATAATAACAAAGAAATCCCTATTAAAAACGTTTTTTCCTGAAAATTTCTGTAAAGGCGATAAAATTCAGGCGACAAAAGCAGCTTTGGCTAAAAATTTTCATTTTCCTGCCGGCACTAATATGACAAAACCGAGAGCACGTCGGTTTGAGCCACGGGGAGAGGGAGGGACAATTTTTAAGGATTTCCCCGCAGTTTTCGAGGCCAGACACTTATCACGGCTTAGATTAACCTCTCTTGGTGTGGCCATGAGGATAGCGATTATTGGTGAAAATTCTTCTATTTGTGAAAAGTGCCGAGCTCTCGTTGGTCATGTGGTGTAGTGCAAGTGGCGGTCACGAGGTCTTGGGTTCGAATCTTAGGTATAAAAGAACATAATATTCTTCTCAAACTAGGAAACTGAGTGACCTACACTTAAATTACGAGAACAAATCTTTATTAAGAGTCAAGAGTCTCCGTAATCGGCGAGCGTATATTATAAACTATAAGAATGAACCCGTTGAAACTCTGTACTCTTTGCCTACCCCGTCTCGCCAAAGGATTTGGCGTGATGATACAGATATAAAGATATCTTTATTATTTGTGGATATACCGACGGAAACAAACATTTATAGGTCACACAAAGATTTATTCCATATTGAGGTCGAACCCGCGACTACTTGATCGAGTTAGTGCACCGGCCTTCACTCCAAGCCGTCGTTGTGGTAAAGTCTTTTAATATCAGTCAATAATAACACGTAATTTTCTATACTTCCATTTCTAAAATCGCTCCGACTATCGCCATTTTCGTGGACCCACAATATAAATAAGCGCCTTCATCCGCGGATCATCTCCTTAAGAATTGCGTGCCCTGGTGTTTGAACAGGTTTTCAACAAACATGGCGGACTTTTGCACTTAAGTAGCACGCAACCTTTTCGCTGTGAAAATTAGGGGACAAAGTATGAATAAATATGTCACCGTCTAATTAGAAAATACAGGATTCAATTTCCGGTACCTTTAGGTTCTTTAAACTTAAGTGTCAGTTCAATCCAATCCCTCTATGTAATGTATGAACTGACTGCCTCGTTGGTCTAGTGGTGACCAATGCGCGTAGCGATCACGAGATCCTGGGTTCAAATTCTAGGTCAGACAAACAGTGTAATTTGTCGATTGAACATTTTTAAATATCAGTCCGGAGAAGCGCATTGTCTATCTATCTATATCATCACGCCAGATCCCTTGCGGGGTAGGCAGAGAGTACAGAGTTCCAACAAGTTCTTTTCTTGCATACCTCTCTGGTTTCCTCCACTCTCATAGTTCGTCTTATACATGCTTACCGGTTACGGAGACTCTTGACTTGTCCTTCAGATAAGACTGAGTCAATTTGGTCGTGGTAAGATAGTCTAGGTTTTCCCCGGTACCTACATCCTTCCAATTTTGCATTGAATATTGTGCCCGATATAATGGCAATAGGCTCTCATTGAATGGTATTTAACATCATCGGTAAAAAGTGTGTGTACACAGCACACCTCTGCTGCCTCCTGTTCCCGGTTATCACGTCATGTGGTTGTCGTTATGTAAAGTTGAAAGCCTCATAGGCGGCTTGATATTTTTCAACAGCAGGTGGCCACTACTACTATCTTACCATGACTAAATAGACCGTGTCTTATCTGAAGGGCAAGTCAAGAGTCTCTCTAACCGGCGAGCGTGTATGAGATGGACTATGGCAGTGGAGAAAGCCAGAGAGGTCTGTAAGGAAAGAAAATGTGGGAACACTGTATTCTCTGCCTATCCCGCAATTGAACTGGCGTGATAATATAGATAGATCGATAGGTGGCCACAAACCTGCCTCCACTGATCTGCGCTACAATCTCTCTCACCTCGACTTTTTGAGAGAAGACTATAGTGTGAGAGTAAAGACCGATTTATTTTTATTATTTATATATTATTTTGATTCATTAGATTCCATTTAGACCGATTTAGGTTCAAGATTTATTCTTGATCCCAAAAATATTTACACATTGATTCTAAATATAATTTAGATCTATCTATTTATATCATCATGCCATATTCCTTGTGGGGTAGAATTTTTTTCCGTATTATTTCCATTAAAAAATAGAATGTGTTGGTTCTATGGTGCAACAAGGATTTTTTGGCCCGAGGATGACATTGACAGGGGGTCGTTGGTGTGAAACGTGGGTCACCATTAAATAAAAAAAAATCTACTTTCAAGGAGATATTTCAACAGGTCTGCACGGTTACGAAAAATAACATAGGTAAAATTCATAGCAAACGGTAGCCTGCGACTGTCGCGAAGTGACATTTCACTCGATGACAGTGTTAGTTCGGTTTTGGCCGCGAGCCAAATGATCCTTGTGGGGCTGTATTTGATTTTGCCAACACTAATAACCTCGTTGCTACTAAACCTCCTACACAAGTTCTCAAAGATCGAGTGTGAGCATAATTTATGCAAGGGATGTGACAATGTTTCAGGGTACGGGCGGGGTGAGTTTGTAACGTGAGTTATTACACCCCTTAACGCGAGGGGGTGATTTAGGGTAGTTTTAGATGTGGATTTAGGTAGATAACTACTACGAGAGTTTGATTAGAACAAAAATAAAATCATAAATTAATATTTTCGTTGTATAGACTTGTATAAGCAAAATAAAAACATTTTATTTTAATTATTTTTATTTTTTACGGCACTTTTCTGGCGGCCCCACCCAAGCTATATAGGACCTTGTCGTAATAATATTTTATTTTAAATATGATTTTATATAATAAAAAAATACTGAAGATTTGTCTTATGATTGTGATATATTTTTGAATCATTTATGACAGACAGTTTCTGCCTTCGACTCGATAACTTAAGACCTGAGAAGGGACCTTATATTTTGGCGGGATAAATTGTCTTATGTATTAATACAGGTAATAAACTATCTGTGTGCCAAATTTTATCCAAATCCGTTCCGCCGTTTTTGCGTGATTGAGTACAAACATCCAAACAACAAAACATACAAGCTTTGTACTGTACGGTAACTGTATGCTAAGTATACTTAATCCCATATATGACTCCCCAATCAATAGATTATCGAAGCAATATTATAGTTTACATAAAACAATTGATGTTGATATTTTTTCCAACAGTCTTGCAAAATTTAAAGAAAAGATTAAAAAGTATCACAGGTCCTGTTTACCTTAGCGTCTAGATTAAAAAATTACATGTACATGTACCTATATATATATATATATATATATATATATATATATATATATATATATATCTATATATATATATATATATTTACATGCAAGAAATTCTATATTTTATTATTTTTTGTTCATTTTCTTTTTGTATACAATATTCTTTTAAGTTCTCAATATTTGCATGCCGCGGTTGCCTATAAATATGACAACAATTAGTTTAAGTTTATATTTAATTAAGTTTTCGAATGTTAATATTGTATGTCATGTTGGTGATCATAAATAAATAAAATATGATATGGCAAATCACTCAACAAGATTTATACAATATTCTGCAATTGAACCGACTGTAATATAGCTGTAACCGAACCGTTAGTGAGTCACAATTATTACACACACCATAACACTTAGAGATTTCGAAAATACTAATGGTGCGAACTTGGATTTTAACCCTGCAACTCAGTGTAAGGAGGCGAGAGATTCCACCAGGGGACACTGTTCTTGTCCATCCAATTCAGTATAAATCATGCAATGATCTAAGGCAGTGGGACAATGTTACGGGTGGGGAGGGCTCGAAAAAGTGAAATTTATTCCCGGTTCCAACGCATTGGAGTTTCAGTGGAGTAAGTTATAGGATATAGCGAGCTTATAGAGAGAGAGATGGATTAAATTCCTTCATTCGCCTATTACACTTCAAAAGAAAAAGGAATAAAATATATTATTCCCGTTAATTCCCGTTAATTCCCGTCAATGCTCCAGTAGTTCAGAAGTACAAAGAGAATGTTGGAGAAAGAAAAATAAAAGAGAAAAAAATGACGCCACAGATATTGTTTGTTTTTTTAAAGGTAGCCCCGCACTAGGATTAATTCCTGTGTCGTGGGTGCGTCTACAAACATGTAAATTCACATACACAAATACCCAGACCGGAACAAATAATCCGAGAATTGAACCCGCGACTACTAGGCACAGTAGGCGGAGCAGCTTAAGCTCTTAACCACTGCGCTAAATCGTCCGTAGATATACAATGTACAATGCAAAGAAAAAAATATCGTACCAGGGGTTATGTAGACTATCTTACAATGATCGTGTATGACACGAACTATGAGATTAGAGGAGTCAAAAGATTTGTAAGAAAGTCTAACGTAGCTTACCCTCCACGAGATCTGGTCTAGAAGTATAATCTATGGACCTGGCGTAACGATATAGATAGATAGACTTCTTTTACTTGTGATAATTGACGGGTAAATGGCATTTATTTTGTTTAAGTGTGCTACTGTGGTTTAATGTAAGTAGGTGGTCAACTTATAACAAATTTTAAAGTGGTAACAGAAACTCTCAAAACTTTAAATGTCCCATCTCAGACCGATCGAGCCGAATGCTATATAGTCTTGTTGATCGCTACGAACACCGTGATATCACAGCGATACGGGAACCTACCAATATCTCATCATCATCAACCGAATGACGTCCACTTCAGGACAAAGGCCTCCCAAACAATGTATGTACCACAAATATCTTTGGGCTGCAGCTTTTACACGTTACCTTCGCCCGGTTATCGATACAACTTATAGGGGCTTGTCTACGTCTTTCCAATAAGTAGTGGCAACTAGAGAATCTTCCTGCCCAACCATATGTTATTTCTGCGCGATACGAAATATACAAGCTGTATCGTAAATAACGCAAGAGCTCAGACACCCCAATTAGATTATTGCTTTACGAATTCTATATGTCAATCAAATTTCCAATTTTAAAGAGTTTCTGCAATTTTTTAAGTTCTTTGGTACCCAAAGTAATTATGCAATCGAATAATTAATTAACTTTTGTATGCATATTGAAGCGCGTATAATAGAAATGCATTTAAAGTAGCTGTACTGCTTTGAATAATAATTACATTTTGTTGAATACAGCGAACTGAATGAGTAGCGGCATTTTTTGATAATTAAAAAGAAATGTAACTTACTTTAAAAATAGTTCAGAGAATAGTAGAATCAATTCAGTTGCCGATTTCAGGCCTTGCAGTTATTATGTTACACATTGTATAACGGTCACGAAAATCGCTCCTGTTTTTACCTTACCCCACACACCTCAAGACTGGGGGAGACTCGGCATAAATCAACCAGGCCCGGGTAGGCCGAATGAAACGAGGTATGTAAATCCACCCACTCCTTAATATTGGGCGCGATGAATTATTGTCAGGCGATCCTGCCGGCCATTGTGAGTTTTACCCGCACCTCCCCCATATCCGTTCCGAATGTAAAAGGTGATTTATGAATGCCTATTGCAAGTGGCTCTGTGGGTATTTTTTTGTTCAGGATATCCTTTGGATATCATTTGAATTTGGATGTAGGTATCGGGGAAGACCTAAGCCCAAAAAGATTGAAGTGAGCATTACGCTAGCGAGTTTACATGCCACCCTTGTCCCACGTCAATTTTTGAAGATATGCTTGAATGTGACAATATGCTTACTCGCTAGCGTCACTCTAATGTCAATCTTTTCGTGTTAAGCCCTCTAGACTATTTTATCATGACCAAATAAACCGTGTTTTATGTGAAGCGCAAGAGTCTCCGTAACCGGCGAGCGTGTATGAGACGAACTATGAGAGTGGAGCACGCGTGAGAGCTTTGAAAGAGAAGGACCTGTTGCATCTTTGTACTCTTCCCTACCCCGCATGGAATCTGGTATGATGATATAAATTAATAGAGATAGATAGATATATCCTATGGATTTGTGTATACTGGGGAAGACCTAGATTATTTTACTATGACCAAATAGCCCGTGTCTTATCTGAAGGGCAAGTTAGGAGTAAGTGTATTGACGAAATATGAGTGCTTGAAGCGAGAAAGGTTTTGTAAGGAAAAACCTGTTGGAACTCTGTACTCTCTGCCTACCCCACAAGGGGTCCTGACGTGATAATAGAGTTCACTCAATCTAATAAGTGAAGTGGACTACGCCTAAATCATACAGAGCTCATAAAAGATTAAATACTACGACGACTGTGTTTCGTAAGGGATAGTAGTATAGGTACGAGTACCCAGTGTACACCTACCCACATAATCGCCGACTATGTTAGGTCCCAACTTAAATAGGAGGGGAGCCTTTTACTATGACACCGGATTTTCCTACCTTCGGATACCAACTGAAAGGACCTCATAATCGCCACTTCCACTATGCGCTACTAAACCTACAAGACGGTCATCAAATGTAAGTCCTCTCTCTGTCTATCTATATCATCACGCCAGTTCCTTTGCGGGGTAGACAAGAGTAGAGTTCCAACAGGTTCTTTCGTTACAGACTATTCTAGTTTTCTCCACTCTCATTGTTCATATCATATAACTATAACTACATTAAATGAATATTCTGTCGCAGTGCGTATCAAACTCATATCTAAATTTAAAGCGAGAGGGAGTAATCCATATTCAGTGGCAGTTCAGTGGCAGGTTTGTGGCCACCCATCTGTTGTGGGAACTTATAAAGCCACCAATTTAATTTTTCGTAGTTGGTTACTAAAATTCAGTTACGAACAAATCTTTCAATTAGGCTTCCAACATGGCCAATTTTCCTAATTTAATGATGACCAGTACCACTAGTGTAGTGTGCCTTTTAAAGCAAGGAAACGCCAGAATATCGGAATGTCACAAACACTTACCCATTTCGGACTAACCGAGTTGAGCATTATCAGGATCACCCAGGTTAAGGAACGTGGGTGATCTCTAAAAACACGGTTAGGAGCGCTTTCAAAAACGAATTCGCAAAACTATTATGTTTTATGGTCTCTATTTGGCATAAATATATATGAGGCGATACATACGTCCCTAGAAAATAAACCAAAATTTTATGAACTCGACCGAAACCGCGGCGCATAACAGTACAACAATAAAAGTCAACTTTTATTATGATTTACTATACCCGTATCCATTTTCCCCGGGCTCATTCGACCAATATACTTGACCTGTGAATTTCGAAACAAATTGTTTTATTTAACGAGAATTGCTGAACATTTGTTGGACGTCAGAGTTCAAGATATACTGGTACTGCATGTCATGATGAGAAAAACAAACTTAACTCATACATTTCGTGTGAACTCTATCGTTATTGTAATAATGGTTGTTTTCGAATGAGTGTAGTGTAATTTAAGTTGGTTGGGATAGTCACGTTGGACCATTATATACGTGATTACAGTTCGTGTAATGAGGGTATATGTAATACCGTGACGTCATCTGCATATCGATGACGTCAGAGTTTTTAGGATCGCCTTAATAATGAGACGGAGTAAAGGTACGGTTTTAATTATAAGTTTATTTTTCGAGGTACTTGGGTCGAATCCTAGATCAGACAAAATGTATTATTAGATAGTAAAATTTTCAGCATCAGAACAAAGTTTATCATTTTGCTGGATAGACTCCTCCCGTATTACATGGGACCTAACATTGTCGGCGAAAAATCGATGCATACAATGTGAAGATATTTTATTAACCGACTTCCAAAAGCAAGAGGTTCTATGTTTGCCTGTATTTATGCGTTTTTATGTATGGTTACCGATATTTCCGTTAATTGTGTTTTTTGATGTGTTTTTTGCATTGGGTTCAGCATAGCTCCAAGGTGGTCCTATTTTAATATCATTGGTATTGGACCTTACACGTTGAAGATACATCAGGGAACTCCTTAACGATAAACAATACGAATGCGTAGATTGAGATATTACTGGTATTACGTCAATCCTACAGGTACCCTATTATAGAACTAAGCAGAATATCAACCGACTTCAAAAAAGGAGGAGGTTCACAATTTGTCTGTGTTTTTTATAACTTCTTCGCATATGAACCGATCTTGATGATTCTTTTTACATTAGGTTCAGTATAGATATGAGGTGGTCTCACTTTAATTTCATTGTTATTGGACCTTCCACTTTGAAGATTAACGGCACACAGCACGACTGTGTAAATTCAGTTATTTTGAGTATTATATCAATCCTGTAAGTACCTGCCTTACTAAGCAAATTAATATAATCATCATCATCATCATCATTTCAGTCTATACTTGTCCACTGCTGAACATAGGCCTCCCCAATCGCTTTCCAGCGTAACCGGTCCGATGCCACCTGCATCCAACGATTTCCTGCGATTTTCACAAGATCGTCGGTCCATCTGGCAGGCGGTCGTCCTACACTGCGCTTGCCAATACGTGGTCTCCACTCTAGAATCTTTCTGCCCCAACGTCCGTCCAATCTTCGCGCTATGTGGCCAGCCCATACCCCACAAATACCTCAGTGCCTAAAGACTAAAGTTTTTAGTCAATGTGTGTTACAAGTGATGACATATGGATCAGAGACGTGGTCTCTTAATAGGTCTCATAAAAAAGCTCAAAGTTGCTCAGCGAGCTATGGAGAGAGCTATGCTCGGCGTTTCTCTACGCGATCGAATCAGGAATGAGGAGATTCGTAGAAGAACCAAGGTCACCGACATAGCCCTCAGGATTAGCATGCTGAAGTGGCAATTAATATAATATAGATATATAAATATTTTTGTCTGGTTTTTAATGTACACTTTACGGTGTCGGCTGCAAACATTTGCGTAGTGGCAACGTTACAACGAGCATTACAAAAATCGCTCGCGAGCACGCAATTTCCTCTGAACTCATAACTGAAATCTGAAACATGATTAGCTTGCAGAAGTAATATGCCAATAGAATTACCAAAAATATTGACGATGACAGATTTGTCTATCGGTTAGAGCGTAAATCGCTTCGTTCGCTGTATCAAGTAGTCGCGAGTTTGATGCCCACCCGGACGAATCTTTTGTATCAGCCACAAATGTTCATTTAAGTTTGGGTTTTGAGTATGTAAATTTCATATTTGCAAACGTACCTACGAGACAGAAATTATTCCAAATGCGAGGCTAAGTTTTAATTATTTTTCTAAAAAAAGAACTAAGCGAATGATCGCTTCCGAATGTTCACCAACGAATGCTCGCAATATGGCCGCTCCTTAACAGACAGATATCTTTAAAGTAAAATACATTTTTATTTCTTTATGAATAACTAACAAAAGGAATCCGTCGGCGTCTCGCTGTGAGAAGTAAAAAATCAAAAAGTTCTTTACGTTCTGTTCTTGGAGAACAATTTTATCTTCTTACAGTCGTATTGTAGTTGTGGCCGGCTGTCACACCGGAGCGCAACAATGCTGAGTTATTATTTCCGTTTTTACGTCTTTGTTATTCTTTTAAAGAAATGGACAGTTCTCGTATTTTTTAAGATTATCTCGTGGTTGAAATAAGAAAAGTGTTACTTCTTTTTAGTTTTCTGAAACTGATCTGTGGAATAATCTGTCTCGTTGGTCTAGTGGCGAATAATGCGTTTTGCGATCACAAGGTCATAGGTTCAAATCCTGCGTTGGGAAAATGTATATTTTCTATCGAAAAATTCCCAGTATCAGTCTGGAGTCTGGGACTGTGCCCAGTATATGGCAATGCTGGCCGTCAGTGATATTTTCATATTCGATCGTCCCCATGATTCGGAAGGCACGTTAAGCCATTAGTCCTGGTTTATCCCTTAATGTGGTAGTGGTTAAGTCGAGTTGGAAGCCTTATAGGCGGCTTGATTAGTTTTAACAACAGGTTAAATAAAGCGGAGACAAATTATCCCACCATTGAAAAGAAACTTTAGGCCGTGGTATGGGCCGCGACACATTTTAGGCCTTATTTATATGGTCGAACTTTTAAAATAGTAACCGATCACAAGCCATTAATTTATCTATTTAATACAAAAAACCCTCCTAGCAGATTGACTAAATTTAGACTTATGCTCGAAGAATATGATTATACTATAATAGCATACGTGAAAGGGCGAAACAATGCTGCTGCAGACGCATTATTTCGAATAATTATAACATCAACAACACAAAAGAAATGGCCACATGATAATTCTTCGGTGGATATGGATCCTAAAGATAAACGGTCTGATCAACCAAAAATCGTAGAAACTCATTTATATATATATATAAATGAGTTTCTACGATTTCAGTTACTAAATCACGATTGGCGCCAGCCGGATTCGATAGTAGATGGTAGAAGAGATATATTTATATATTTCATAAAAATTTGCAAGTGAAATAAAAAAATAATGTTGATTGGAGAGGTTATGTATTTTAAAAGATATTGTGAGAGTTGAGAATAAAGATGACAGGAAAGTAATTTTAAATGGCTTTCATCTTTTGCTTACTAGTAGCCACGCGGACATAAGACGAATGTTCAATAACATTAAAAAATATTACTTCTGGCCAGGTCTTGAGTCAGATATCATCAATTTTATAAGAAAATGCCATTAATGTGAAAAACAAAACTATACTATACAAGTGAAAGAGCCAATATGTGTGTGCATACCCATTGCATTCGAAAACAGCTACAGAGGTAGCGCGAACGATTGTTAATAATTCCATCTTACAGCACGGAGTACCGGGAGAGATAACAACGGATAGAGGTACGGAGTTTATGGCCGACACCATGTCAGAGGTATGTAAAATATTAAATATAAGTAAATTGAGCTCAACATCTTATCACCATTAAAGTATAGGAGCTCTAGAGAACTCCCATGAGTCCTTAGGAGCGTTTTTACGAATTCAGGCCGAAGGGAAAACCGAGACATGGTGTTCATGGTTGCGCTACTGGTGTTATGGTTATAATACGTTCATACCTCTACGAAGTTCACGCCATTTGAACTGGTTTATGGTAAGACATGTAACTTGCCAAATACTTTGGTCAAAAGTGTAAAACCACTTTATAATCATGAAAGTTATCCTCTTGAGTTAAACTATCGATTACAAGTATCTCAGGCAGATGCGCGAAAAAACTTGATTCATAGTAAGCTAATAAGGAAAACAAAATACGATAGTAATGTAAATCCAGTTATTTACCTCATAAGGTAAGGTGATTAATGATTTATTCCCAAATGTTGAAGTAAATTTAAATGGAAAACCTGATATAATAGGACAAAACCTTATTTTGTATAAATACTTCATATTGTGTAATTTTTTGTTATACCAGTACTTATATAAATAAATTCTTAATAGGTCGAAATGTACGTATATAAAATTATATTATTTTGTTAATTGTTTTAATTATTATCATTTTATTTGTTATAAACAGAATTTAATCATATTACATGGGACCTAACATCGTCGGCGAAACGTGGGTATACTCAGTACACCTCTGCCACCCCCTCTGCGGAATATAGACGTGACGGTGTTTTAATATAATCTTAAAACATATAAAATGAAGAGTCAAGAGTCTCCGTAACCGGCGAGTGTGTATGAGATGAACTATGAGAGTGGAGGAAGCCAGAGAGGTATATAAGGAAATAACCTGTTGGAACTCTGTACTCTCTGCCTACCCCGCGAGAGAGCTGGCGTGATGATATAGATAGATATAAAATGAAAAATATACCTAAAATATATTATAAATTATAATAGAAAAGAAAAACAAAGATAAATTCATTTATTTTTTACCTCCACGGAGGAAGGTGTAGTATATAAGCATGTACCTAGTACACTAATTAGTATAAGTAACCCATTTTATTTAAAATATAGTCAGTGCATACGCAACCTCGGTGTGTTTCACTCATACCCCCTAGACGTCCGATATCATACCCCAAATCTGCCTCCACCGCACCGCACTGGGCCTACTTGTTAGACTGACCTATTCTCTCTCTCTGACTTCGACTTATTTAAGAAGATCTTCTTCCAACAACTGAACATTAAAAACTTATGTATTAACTATAAAATAAATAACGTGGATAAGTAAAATAATAAAAAATAAATACCTATATTTCCCAAGCGGGGGAAGCAGAGGTAAACTGCGAACACCTATTTTGCGCCAAAGATGGGAGCTCTTGTAATAGGATGCGAACCTATTACCATATACCGGACACATTCCAGACTCCGTACAGATACTACTAATTTTTTGATATAAAAGCTACATTTGACCGACCTAGGATTTGCACTTAGGACCTCGTGATCGCAAAACACATCATTCGCTTCTAGACCAACAAAGTTTGTTGATTGTACTGCTTATGAGAATATATTTTCTTTTACCTCATAAAGTCTATTTGTCTATAACATCATGTTAGATACCTTGCGGGGTAGGCAGAGAGAGTTCTAACAGGTTCTTTCCTTGCATACCTCTCTGGCTTCCTCCACTTCATAGTTCGTCTCATACACGCTCACATAATCCGCTTACTTCAACAATTATTAGGGTCATATTATATGGGTACAACAAACAAACATCATCACGCCAGATCCTTTGTAGGGTAGGTAGAGAGTAGAGAGCTCCAACAGGTTCTTTCCTTATCGGTGTAACAATAGTTCAATTCATACCAGTTAAATATTCGAGATTACGCACACTTCTCGTGGTAGGGGGGAGTTTAGTTCGCCGGAAATTTACTTGAATATTTTTTTCAATCTCTGGACACCCCTGGAGGTCAAAAGAAACTGATTAGATTGATGAGAATTGATTTAAGAGACTGAGTTTGCCTCGTTGGTCTAGTGCCGAATAATGCGCACTGCTATGACGAGGTCTTGGATTCAAATCCTAGGTCAGATAAATGTTGGTTCTCTATCAAAAAGTCTGTCAAAGTCTGTCTGTCTGTCTGTCAAAGAGTCTGGAATTGTGCCCGGTATATGGCAATAGTCTCGTTCCCTATTAAATGGGAACTTACAAAGACAGCGAATAGCAGGGGTGGCTGAGGTGTACGTGACACCTCAGCCACCCCTGCTTCGGGAATATAGGTGTATCGGTGTTTATTTTTTTCTATTGATTTAAGAAAAGGGGGCCTTTTGAAACATTTTTTTAATGCCCTAGCAACCTTACACCAGTTAATAGTCCAAAAGTACATTGCAATAGGAGTTCTGAATCCCCCGGTACACCGGAAGATAAATATCTTCCATCTCCACGTTACCTGGATGCGGAGAAACCTTACGGCAGTGTTATGGATCATTCGCTTAGCGAGCGAAGAGAAAGTATTATACCGGCAACTACACTGGGCAGGAAAAGAAATTATTTTCCAGACTCTGATTTTTTTTTTTAAACGTAGCCCCACAATAGGATTTATTCCTGTGTCGTGGGTGCGTTTACAAACATGAAAATTCACACACAAATACCCAGACTGGAACAAATAATTGTGGATCACACAAAGATTTGTCCCGTGCGGGAATCGAACCCGCGACTATTCGAAACAGTGGGCGGAGCAGCTCAAGCTCTTAACCACTGCGCTAAATCGTCCGTTAGTAAATAAGTTTTATTTTTTTATATTACTTTTTTCAAATGTTTGTTTTTGATATATGGTTCAAGTTTGTTATTAATTTAGTTTTTAAGTGCTTTCATTTAATCTTTTGTAAAACATACATATATATATATGTATGTTTTACAAAAGATTAAATGAAAGCACTTAAAAACTAAATTAATAACAAAAAAACTAAAGTAAAACAAAAAATATAATATATATATATATATATATATATATATATATATATATATATATATATATATATATATAGATATTATATTTTTTGTTTTACTTGTTGTTTATTACTTTGCGGATTGCGGAGTGTGTCAAGAATTTTGGGGGGGAAATGTTATATAGCTATAGTTGTATATCACGTACTTTTATAATACAAGTGCATTCTAAATAAACCAGTTACCAACCGGCCACCGTGTTGTCAATACGTTACCCTCAAATACATAACAGACGTCAATATTATCATCTAGTTTTAGGTTTGCTCTAATAGGCGACGGAGCGCGACGGGAGCGCGACGGGAGCGCAACGGTAGCGCGACGAAAAAGCTCGGCTAAGTTCGGGTGTGACGTTTGCCGTAGCGCTGAACGGGGCTGCGCTGTGGCGTCTTTGGTACATTTTAGTACAGTACAACTCCATAACCCACGCCACCGCCGCGCTCCTGTCACGCTCCGTCGGCTATTGGATCAAACCTTTAGTCTTAGGTTATTATTTACAAAAGTTCTATATAAATAGGATGGAGAGTCGTGGGTGTAGAGAAAAATAGGCAGCAATAGGTTTTATTCAATCTTGTGAGATTTAATAATCTTAAAACAATATTTATCGGCATGAATCTTTCATTCTGCGTCTGTTTTATTCTTTAGTGTTAAATATTCAATCGGTCTCCTTGACACGCGTCTTCCGCACATCAGCTCTATCTTATTTGTTTAAAAAAATATATATAACTTAAAAAAAACGTCTAGCTTAAAGTTTTCGTTCAAGACCGTCCAAAAAGTCCTCATATCCCACAAAAATATAGAGAGTAAAATTATAAATAGTAAAAACTCTCTCCAACATTCAGGACATATAAATTTTCTTTATCTCCGTCGCATGGCACAAAACTTTATTTAAATGAAGCAAGCTAACTGGTCTAGGAATAATAAATTCTACAAATTCATAATTATAAGTATTTCAACTATGAATTGCAGCGAAATCTTGAAAAGAAACTGTTTTTCATACAAATTAGGACGGACGATTTGGTGCAGTGGTTAAGTCGCTCGGCTCACTGGGTCCAATAGACCCGGGTTCGATTCTCGCACCGTAATCTTTGTGACCCACAATTATTTGTATCGGTCTGGGTATTTGTGTATGCGAAATTTACGTTTGTAAACGCACCCACGGCACAGGAATAATTCATAGTGTAAGGCTACGCTTAAAAAAATATTGCCTCGAGCATTTAAATGATATTTCTATCTACACAGTTCCGACAGGTTATATTCTTAAAAACCTCTTTCGTCTCATCACGCCTGTATTCGACAAGCAGGGTGGCAGAGATGTACTGTGTACTTATTCCGACGAAATGAACTCCCAGTGTAATAGAAAGCGACCCTATTACCATTATACCGGAGACAATGCCAGACTCCAAAAAAAGTCACTTTGTCCAAACTGCCTCTTAACCCTCATGATTGCTACGCACATGATACGCCACTTGACCAATGGTAGTCAAATAAAAATATCTTGTGTTTTTTTTTGTCTATACATCACGACAGATTTTGCGGAGTAGGCAGAGTACAGGGATCCAACAGGTTCTTTCCTTACAGACGTCTCTCGCTTCCTCTACTCTCAAAGGTTGTCTCAAACACGCTCGCTGGTTACGAAGAATAACCGATATTATTATTTCTCTACCATTACCAAATCATGGTAGATATTTCTATCTATCTATATCATCACGCCTCTAAGTGATCGAATCAGGAATGAGGAGATACGTAGAAGAACCAAAGTCATCGACATAGCCCTCAGAATTAGCAAGCTGAAGTGGCAATGGGCAGGCCACATAGCGCGAAGATTGGACGGGCGTTGGGGCAGAAAGATTCTAGAGTGGAGACCACGTATTGGCAAGCGCAGCGTAGGACGACCGCCTGCCAGATGGACCGACGATCTTGTGAAAATCGCAGGAAGTCGTTGGATGCAGGTGGCATCGGACCGGTTACGCTGGAAAGCGATTGGGGACGCCTATTTTCAGCAGTGGACAAGTATAGGCTGAGATGATGATGATAATATCATCACGCCAGATCCCTTGCGAGGTAGGCCAAGGGTACAGAGAGACAGAGAGAAAGAGTTCCGACAATACATAGCTTCCATTCGTTGGCTTGGAAATATTTTACGAAATTCATTAAGAATTCCAAAATTACATAAGTAAAGGCATACTTAATTAAATTCGTTATCAAACATTCAATCTTGATAACAGTGAAAGTTGAAATTAAATTAGTTCCTGCTTCGGCTTAGCTGGTCTTATTTTTAGAGGAAACGGAAATGAAGGATTCTTTTAATCTCTTGAGAGTTTATTTATTGCTTTTTCAGAGATTTTGTTTAATCGATGACGACTTGGTTTAGTTTAGCATTGGCTGCTGGGCTCACGAAGTCAAGTAGTTGCGGGTTTGATAGGGATAAATCTTTGTGTGACCCATACTTTTTTAATAAGGATCCTTACTCTTGAAATTTTTCCGGTGTGGGTGCATTTTCAAACATGTAATTTCTATCTGTCTATCTATATCATCACGCCAGATCCTTTACGGCATAAACAGAGATTCTGTGTGTATGTAAATGATCTACGCGGTTTGCCGCGGGGCCTTTACAGCTTCACCGGACAAGTGGTAAGCAGAGAATACAGAGTCCCAACAGGTTCTTTTCTTACAGACCTCTCTGGCTTCTTCCACTCTCATAGTTAGTCTTATACACGCTCGGCGGTTAAGTTGACACAAAACCAGAAACAAATATTTGTGATCACACAACAATTTTTGTAATTCAACTGCCTAATTGGTCTAGTGCTGAATAATGGGTGTAGCGATCATGAGGTCCTGGGTTCAATTCCGAGGTTCCGGGGTTCCGGAGTCATGCAGTGTGCCCACTAATGGCAAAGGGCTCGCCTCATGTCATGAAACCTAAAATTGTAGGTGAAAATTGAGTGTACATAGTACATCTCTGCAGAGCCTTCTTGGGAAATATAGATACGACCGTAATCTACAAAGATTTGTTCCATGCGAGAATCTAACCCCCGACTATTCGATTCAGTGGGCGGAGTGGCTTAGCTTTTCACCACTGAACCAATCCAGCGTCAAATAATGTTTCAGTCTAAGTGTTAGTGTATGTGAATTTTATGTTTGTAAACGCATCCATAACACAGGAATAATTACTACTGTGTATTTTCTTCTAAACAAAAACAAATCCCTAATTTAAAACGAACGAGTTATTAACCTAATTTTGTCATGCAATGTAACCATTAATAACTACATAAATATGATACCCAAACTAAACTTTAACATCTAATAATAAGGATCAAATTTCAGTGCACCAAACTCGGCAGTGTTAAGTAATGTGTCAAATTTTGTTATATTTGCTGTTTCAGGTATGTTAACGAACTGAAAATAATGTAAGATCGCGTGTGAGCATGCCATCAATTAAGTAATATTTTTATATTAATAAATGAGTCTAAACTGTCCCATTCTGAGCAAATGCCATCTCTCACAAATCGAGGTCAGAGATTAGGTCATACTCCACCACGCGGACCCAGTGCGGTACGGTGGTGGCAGGTTTGTGTCCATCTGCTGTTGGAACTTATCAAGCCATCTTTAAGGCTTCCAACTTGGCTTAACCGAAACCAACAACGTGCCTTCCAAAGCACCGAAACGCTCTAATATAAAATGCTAAAAACGGTCACTCATCACTCATCAACCGAGCCAAACGCTACTAAACCTTGTGGCTCGATAAGAATGCTGCGGTCGCATAGCGCCTCTCTCACTCTATATTAATCATTATAATTGATTCTAAATAACTACTTCAAACGGTGCAATCAGTGTGTCCACCTTCTAGCCGCATCTATAAAATTATAATCATATGTGCCGTCGAAACGCTGAGAAGTCAAACTCCTTATCGAGTTCTCTAACATAAATCTTTGAAAGATAGAGAAACAAGTTATAAAAACCTAGCAGTTTCTCGCGACTTCGTACCAGGTCGACAACAGCGCCACCTATGTTACATACCGGGTCTATGTATATAGCGTATGTGACTTCTGGATAAGGTAGCTTTCTGATGGTGAAAGAATTTTTGAAATTAGTCCAGTAGTTTTTGAGTTTATTCGTTACAAGCATACAAAAATACAAATCTTTCCTTTTTATAATATTTGTGTAGTTGTGTCATACGAAAGCAAAAAAAAGAATTTGTTCCTCATGCCCTGTGCTACCCACTGCAATGCCACACTTAAATTGTATAGGAACATCTTAATACGCCAACTCCTCTTTGTATATCCTTCGTGGATGAGGCGATGATCTTCATAGAGCGGCTGGCAGAAATCGGATGAGAGTAGCCGAGGATCATACAAAGTGGCGTGCAGTTGGAGAGGCCTATGCCCAACAGTGGGCTACTATGGGCTGATGATGAGGCCGTAGTCCGGCATAGTGCTAGCTGTAATGATAACAGGCTCATATAAAGTTGGGATTTAAAATCGTCGGCAAAATGTGAGTATGCATAATAGACTTTTGCTTCCCCTGCTAGGGAAATATAGGCGTAATAAACGGACCGACTAATTTACTTCTATTAAATGAGCTGTCACGGCAATAGGATCATCCCCTATTTCATAGGCTGGTCGAAATCATTTTAATGAAATGTAAAATTCTAACTTCCTGTCATGTATACAAGAAGCCAAAATGGATATTTTTTCAATAACCACATCACACCAAAGTTTATTTGCTTACCGATTTTTTAAGAGAAATAAAGTTATTAATCAGAACTTAAGTACAGGCTATCCTATTAAATCAAACGGATGCTATAAAAGAAAAGAAATAGTCTTTACGATATCGTTTTGTGTTTTCTTTGATAGATAAGCGGCGATGAATAGATTGTAAGCTTTCTTTTGATCACGTTTACAAACACAACAATAGTATTATCACCTCGGCTCTACACAATAATCAGAATTACGAAGCTTATTCGAGTAAATAAACATTTTTTTCGAATATTACGTCTTTTAACCTCTGCCCGTTGTCATGGCTTAACCAAATTGTTATGTTTACCGAGAAAATAAATGGAGTCATCGAATTTTACGAGTATTAATACTTATAAAGTTCGATGAAATGAACTCAGAAAACGTCATAATTATTAAATTATATATAAAGTTCCAATCCCATGGTAGATACCATGGGATTGGAACTTTTCCTCTGAGAAGATCGACCGAGAAACTCAGGGGGCTAGTCTTGTTACATAAATGATTTTGTGGTTGCCCATTTTATTTTATTTTTTCTCTCATCTCATCTCATCTTCTCAGCCTATACTTGTCCACTGCTGAACATAGGCCTCCCCAATCGCTTTCCAGCGTAACCGGTCCGATGCCACCTGCATCCAACGACTTCCTGCGATTTTCATAAGATCGTCGGTCCATCTGGCAGGTGGTCGTCCCACGCTGCGCTTGCCAATACGTGGTCTCCACTCTAGAATCTTTCTGCCCTAACGCCCGTCCGATCTTCGCGCTATGTGGCCCGCCCATTGCCACTTCAGCTTGCTAATCTTAAGGGCTATGTCGGTGACCTTGGTTCTTCTACGAATCTCCTCATTCCTGATTCGATCACGTAGAGAAACGCCGAGCATAGCTCTCTCCATAGCTCGCTGAGCAACTCTGAGCTTTTTTATGAGATCTATAGTAAGAGACCACGTCTCTGATCCATATATCATCACTGGTAACACACATTGACTAAAAACTTTAGTCTTTAGGCACTGAGGTATTTTGGATGAGAAGATGTTGCGCAGTTTCCCGAACGCTGCCCAACCGAGTTGGATTCGTCGATTGACCTCTCTCTCAAAGTTGGACCTACCTAACCGGACTACCTGTCCCAGGTAAATGTATTCGTCGACAACTTCAAGAGTAGAGTTCCCAACGGTGAGTGCGGTGGGTACGACATGGACGTTACACATTATTTTCGTTTTGTCCATGTTCATTTTAAGACCCACTTGTTGAGATACTCTGTTGAGGTCGCCGAGCATTCGTCCTAGATCTTCCAGCGACTCCGCCATGACCACAATGTCGTCGGCAAATCGAAGGTGAGTGATGTATTCGCCATTGATGTTGATGCCAAGTCCTCGCCATTCCAAGAGCTTGAAGGCGTCCTCTATGGTGGTCGTAAACAGTTTCGGAGAAATGACGTCTCCCTGTCTTACTCCTCTTTTTATGGAGATCGCCTTCGTGCACTGCCCTTGTACTCGGACTGACATGGTGGCGTTATTATACAAGCACTTCAACACTTCGATGTACCGATAGTCAATGCGGCATCGCTGGAGAGATCTAAGAACCGCCCAAGTCTCGATCGAATCGAAGGTTTTTTCATAGTCCACAAACGCCAAGCATAGTGGCCGATTATACTCCTCGGTCTTCTGTATAATCTGCCGCAGCGTATGTATGTGGTCTATGGTACTAAAGCCTTTCCGGAAACCGGCTTGTTCGGGAGGCTGGAAATCATCAAGCCTGCGTTCGAGACGATTCGTGCTGACTCTCGAAAACAACTTGTAAACATGGCTCAGCAGTGTGATGGGCCTATAGTTCTTTAATAAAGTCTTATCACCTTTCTTGAAAAAGGGTACCACCACACCCCTGTTCCATGCTTCCGGCGTTTTTCCTTCGAGCAAGACGGAATTAAACAGCCTCTGAAGGACTTTAAGTACCGGCGATCCGCCCGCTTTCAGAAGCTCTGCGGTAATTCCGTCTTCACCCGGCGCTTTGTTGTTTTTAAGTTGTTTGAGAGCCATCCTAATCTCGTACAGGCTGATGTCCGGGATATCTTCAGTGTAGTGTCGGGTTAGCTTGGCTCTTGGGTCTTTTACCAAGTCAACAACAGGTTCAGCTACTGAGGTATACAACTGCCCATAGAACCTCTCTATCTCGCTGAGCACCTCTGACCTATTCGACGTTAAGTTTTCGTCCTCCGTCTTCAGCTTCGTCAACTGGCTTTGCCCAATAGACGCGTCTCTTGCGAACACTTTGGAGCCCTTGTTCTGCTCTATGGTCTCCTCAATACGTCTTGTATTGAAGGACCGTAAATCGTGACGCAAGGACTTCAATATCTGTCCATTGAGCTGCCTATAGGACTTAGCATCATCGGAGGTTTGGAGTGTCATGGTACGTCGCTCAGCCATAAGGTTTCGGGTGTAGTCAGATAGCTTTTGAGGCCTATTTTTACGGTGGGGCTTAAAATGCTTAGACTCGACCGCATGGACAGTGTCTACCAACCTATTGTTGATTTCGTCCACTGATGCGCTGCTGTCTAGCAATTCGAAGCGGTTTGACAAATCGAGTTGAAAGTTCTCGGGGTTTTGGATATGTGTATTAGAAGGTCGGAGCGTAGACTTCATTAGACGCGATCTTTCCATTTTGACATTAATATTTAATGTGCCTCTGACCATTCGGTGATCACTGCCGGTTTTTACCCTGTGAATCACGGAGACATCATTAAATATTTGTCGCTTGGTGCTCATGATGAAGTCTATCTCATTTTTTGTGAAACCATCAGGGCTCATCCAGGTCCATTTCCTATGAGACGGCTTCTGGAAGAAAGAGTTCATCATAAAGAGTCCCTCCTTCTCCAGAAATTCGGCCAGCCTCTGACCCCTGGGGTTGCGCTGCCCATATCCAAATTGCCCCACTCTCAACTCATCATCGCCCCGTTTGCCCAGTCGCGCATTGAAGTCACCCATAACTACTGTAAAGTGTGCTTTGGAAGTATGTATGGCTCTACTAATGTCCTCACACATAACTTCGACCTCATCATCTGAGTATGCCGAGGTCGGTGCGTAGACCTGTATGACCTTCAGCGAATATCTTTTAGATATTCTGAGTATCAGGTACGCTACCCTGCTCGACACACTAGTGATGGACACAACGTTGTTTATGAGTGACTTGTGGACGATAAATCCGACACCACCTTGGGACTGCTGTTCGCCCTCCCGGTAGTAAAACAAGTTGCCGGATTTTAAGGTTATCGTGTCCTCGCCCTCTCTTCGGACCTCCGATAAACCAACAATACTCCACCGCAACCGTTTAACTCTTCTTCCGGCTCAACTAGCTTCTCATCTGTCCTCAATGTGCGTGCGTTGTATGTCACCAGGGCCAATTTTCGGTTTTGGTGGTAGCCGAATCTCTGCCGGAGATTCTTCGCACCCCTTGTCCTGTCGTTACCATGGCTGCTACCGTGGCCAGGACGAACAGGACCGCCGGGGACTAGGGGCCTGGTTTTCTTGCTTTCTTCCATATTGGTTGGGGGTGTTTGCCATACTCGCCACGCTTGGCAGGCGGGTTGGCGAGCGCAGTTTTTGGTTGTAGAAGTGTTAAGGGAACGCTGCTGCCCATTCCCTAGTTTTCCCTTAGTCGCCTTGTACGACACCCGATGGGATGAGATGGGTTGGTCCTATTCTAAGCCGGGAACCACGCGGCATTTTTATTTTTTGCGGAGTTTTATTACAGCATAATTATTATAGCTATCGTTATATTTTATTACAGCATAATTAATAATTCTAAGAATAGCATCGTACCTAATCGCAACGTGTGTGTACATGTACATACGTTCACCGTGTGCTCATTTTTTTCCAAATCGTGTCGCAGTCGTGTCGTATGCAGTGAATGGTCGCTAGACCGGAACAATCGTAGTGCAATTAGAAGCGACGCTTCGTAACGTCCACAAATTAAATACTTGGAATAATTTTAATTAATTTCCTCTTTATTTGAGAATGAGAATAGTATGCTTAGTTCTAAGTGTTATTTTTATATTCTAAGACTATGTCTCTGCATATCTTCATATTCATATAACTAAATTACATATACACTTCGATAAAATATTCTCAACTCTCTTTTCCAAGATTAATTTTCATATAAGAGGATTAGGATTACCATACCATTACTCGTATGTGTATACGCATCTTCTTTCAAAGGTTAAAGTGAAATACATTTGATCATGAAATTCATTCTTGATGAAAAACCAATTTATATTTTCAACAGGTTTTACAATCTCTTTATTGGATTTATTTGTGGACGTGTCATAATGTGAAATATAAAAAATGTGAAATCCTACCCTAAGATTTATTTTGATGAAATCCACAAACACTCAAATTAAAACAAGCGTTTGGGAATCAGACAAACATTAAATCGGTGTGGGGTTGAATCCGGAACTACTCAATCAAGTGAGCGGAGCGGTCTACACTCTTATTGCTAGACAAATCTGTCGTCGATGCGATCTAAATATTTTTCCCTATAATAATATCCTACAATTCTACTAATATTATAAATATATAATTTTGTATGTTTAAATGTTAGTTTTATCAATAACGCAAAAACGGGTGAATGGATTTGGATGTAATTTGGCATACAAATAGTTTATTATCTGGGAGTTTATTAACACATAGGATACTTTTTATCCTAGAAAAATGTTAGGTTCCTGTCTAAAATCAATGCGAATGAAGTCGCGGGCAGGAATTACTATTAGTAACTTATAAGTGTAGGATTCTTTTCCTTAATTAAACATTAGGTTATACATATATAAATAAAAAAATACGTCTGTACTCTCAGCCAACCCCGCAAGGGATCTGGGGTGATAATATAGATAGATAGATAGACTAAAAAATATCACCGTCACGCCTATATTCTCCAAGCGAGATGTGCTAACAAAGAGTGTTTTATTATATAATCACTAGTGCGATACTGAAACCATATTAGGTCCTTATATAAATAGGGATCTATAGGGATTATATAAATTCCGATCCTCTTGCACTTTGTATAACATTTGTAAGTTGTAAAATAAAATTTTCAAAAATTTAAATGACATTAACATGCTGACTGTACCTGCAATGGATGTCCACACGTCAGATGTGGCTAATTGGGATACGGAGAATGAAAAACCGATTACACCCCCTTCGAACAAGGGGGGTTAATCCGGACCTTTTATGCTGATCTCGGAATTTCGCAGAGTTCAATGTAATTTGATCATTGGTTGGCCCGAAACGGAAATATTTTTGAGGGCAATTTGAGATTCAAGTTACTACTATAATAATTCATTATTTATTTCTGATCCAAGTTAAGATACGTATTTTCTAATTAGTAAGTACAAAAAAACCAAAACCGGCTGACCACAACACCACCTACCTGGCCCCACTTTAGCTAAGAATCATCCAGGTGTCCCCATAAGTAAAAAATAAACCATAAAAATCAGTGAAGCAGTTAAGGAGAAGAACAATTACGAACAACGGAATATTATACAAGGTGTATTATAATTAACGCATGGCCTGTAATTAGTTTGTTCTAAATCTGTAACTGAATAGATTTTAACCATTTTGAATGTCTTATTTTTTTTTTATTTGCAAAACATGCTCCTTCAGTGCGCTATAATAAACTAAATTTATACTTAATTCAAAGCAATATGGAGATATCAAATGCATTTCTAAAACGTATTTCCCAATACGCCCACATACACGTACAAGTTTCATTGATAATTTGGGTATAAAAGTTCTTAAAGAAGGGGAAAAAATCTCTTAATTAGGAAGTATTGAATTAATGAAGCAATTATCTAATCAGGGTGTCTGAGGTCTTGCGTTATTTACGATACACCTTGTATATAAAAATAAAATAGAAGATTTAACAAAAAAAAATCTCTTCCTGCGATATGTTGAACCCAAAAGGAGGTCATCTTCTAAGCTTCAAATCCCACAGCTAATTCTTTATATTTACAAGCTCAGGTGGACTTACCGCAACTTTTTACGCTCAACTTTGTTCGACGAGGCGACAATAGCAAATCCCGTAAGCCGATCTCTACAGACTTGGTCGGGGTTCGAAGTTGCTAACTACAGTCACTTTCAAACAGGCTACGTGATGTCACGTCGAATCATGTACTATGCGTTTAACAAGAAAAGGAGTGTGTACGGATTATGTCATGATCAGTTTTGCATCATTAGAATGTTTACAGCATGTAGGAAGAGCACATTCTTCAATAAATATTCTTCATTATAAAACAAAGTTCCACCGCCGCCGCGCCACGTCTGTCTGTCTGACTGAACGAGATAAACTTAATTAGTACCGAACTACTGAACGGATTTTTATATGGCCACCAAGTCAAGAGTCTCCGTAACCGGCGAGCGTGTATGAGACGAACTATGAGAGTCGAGGAAGCCAGAGAGGTATGTAAGGAAAGAACCTGTTGGAACTCTGTACTCTCTGCCTACCCCGCAAGGGATCTGGCGTGAGGTTATAGATAGATAGACAGAGTGATTCAAAAGGAAAGTGTATGTGTATAATTCACCCGTGCAAATCCGGGGTGGGTCTCTAGTATTTAATAAATGTATTAAGTGCAAGTCAATCACATTTTTCAGAATTATGATGACATTCAGGTCTGGAAGAGGATGTTCGGATCAAGTTTTCTCCCTCCGCAACATCGTAGAAAAGCATCTGGCAGTAGGCCGGAAGGTTTTCTGCGGTTTTGTGGACCTGGAGAAGGCGTTTGATAGAGTCGTGCGAAAGAGACTTTGGGACATTTTGCCAGAGTATGGTATAAACGGCACCCTGTTGCGAGCCGTCCAGTCCACCTACGTGGACAGCAAGGCATGCGTACGGGTGGGTGGTAACATGCCACCTTGGTTTGACGTTAAAATCGGCATCAAGCAGGGTTGCGTGTTGTCCGCTAGACTGTTTATAGTGTATCTGGATAAAAGTCTTCAAAGACTGTATGCGATGACTGAAGGGGTAAAAATGGCTGATCTAGTGATAAACCATCTATTGTATGCAGATGACGCGGTTTTGATAGCGCCAACAGCCACTGATCTGCAAACACTAGTCACAGTTATGAGAGACGACTGCATGAACAATGGCTTACATTTGAATGTGAAAAAAACCAAAATTATGGTTTTTGAACGGGAAGAAACCAGAACGAATGCAAGGATTGTGGTTGGTAACGTTGTGCTGGAGCAAGTGAATGAGTTTGTATATCTTGGATGCGCCTTCAGTAAGGATGGGAAATATACCGCTGATATAGAGGGAAGAGTGAATGCAGGTAATAGAGTGAATGGTGCGATGGGAAGGCTACTTTGGAGCCGGCACTTAAGCCAAAAGGCGCAGCTGGCCATGCATAACGGAGTGCTTGTCCCAACGCTGTTATATGGTAGTGAGAGTTAGGTATGTAAGAAGGAGAACGAAAGCAGGATAAATGCGGTCGAAATGCGATCTCTGCGGAAGATGTGCGGAGTCACGCTGACCGACCGTATTCGCAACAGCGTAGTAAGAAAGCGAGTAGGTATGAAAGATAGTATCGGTGTAAAGATGAGAAAGGATATGCTCCGTTGGTTCGGGCATATAGAAAGAATGCCAGAGGAAAGAATGACAAAACAGATATACAATGCGAAAGTGGAAGGATGTAGGTGCCTAGGAAGACCTAGACTATCTTTCCATGACCAAATAGACCGTGTCTTAGCTGAAGGGCAAGTCAAGAGTCTCCGTAACCGGCGAGTGTGTATGAGACGAACTATGAGAGTGGAGGAAGCCAGAAAGGTATGTAAGGAAAGAACCTGTTGGAACTCTGTACTCTTTGCCTACCCCGCGAGGGAGCTGGCGTGATGATATAGATAGATAGATGATGACATTTATGAATCAATTTGAAAAACAAGTTCTTCTTGATAGCTTCCATCACGTGCACTACGTAAACTGATTATATATCAAAATTATCTATCTGTATCATCACGTCAGACTCTTTTGGGGTAGGCAAAGATTATAGAGTAAAAAAAATAAAAAAAATGTGCAGTGAAATTGCTTCTCTTCTAGTTCTAAGGAAGCACCGTAGATACTTAAAGCAAACTGAGCGAAGTCTAGGTGGGTCACTAGTATTAGATAGACACAGGCTGCTTCAGAATTGAGGTGTCGTGTAAATTGTAACGTTTTTTACTACAAGTTTTGATTTCGCACTCGGTCAGCTAATCAATTTGAAATAAAAACGAAACAATACGCGAAATATAGAAAAGCTCTACCTATCTATCTATATCATCACGCCAGATTGCTTGCGAGGTAAGCAGGGGTTGCAGAGTTCCAACAGGTTTTCTTTACAGACCTATCGGTTCCTCTACTCTCATATTTCGTCTCAAACACTCCGGTTACGCAGACCCTTGACTTGCCCGTCAGTAAAAGGTTGCATAACTTGTTTAGACTGACGTATAAATGCTACAACTTTTGACATGATATCCAAATTCCGAATTACACATTATATCAGAATAATTTTTATTCATGTAAACCATTCTAGTATTTATGAATAGTCAGAAAAGTAACAAAGACTCTACTTCCATTTCGGAATCTCATTCCTGTGGAGAAGAAGAGCAAGTAACTCCACGGATACCCTTTTAAATTATTTTGTTTACAAATTTTCCATCTACATTTCTCTGTGGGGTATGGGAGAATAATATATATATTTATTATCAGCCTACCTGAAAGTTCAATCTCCAAATGACTTAATTCACATATGCGTGGAAGTTCAATCTCCTTTACCCAAATGAGTTAATCTATATATACCATATCATACAACCCTTCATCTTAATGAGAATCTCATTCTACTGGGATAGTTACGGCGGCTGACTAGATAACAAATGTGAAAGGGCCATTTCAATTGTCTTGGAATGTCTAGACATCTAGATCTAACCTAATGGGATGAAAAACTAGACATTCAGAAATAAAATGACCCACGTTGGTTGTGTAGCACAAAATGCGAGTTCAAATCCGAGGTGAAAGTGAAATGACAGACGACTTCAGAAGTGAAGAGCTTATGCTGATTCGTCCTCTGGATCAAGTGGGCGCGGGTTCGATATCTGGACGGAATAAATATTTGTGTAACTCACATATATCTGTATCGGTCAGGGTATTTGCGTATGTGAATTTTATGTGTGTAAATACATTTACAACACAGGGTTTTTTAGTGGGGGCTTCGTCTGTTATACTTGAAGGGGCAGGTATGCCAGGTCCCTAAACATTATTGCCCTACTATTATTGCCAGCAAGCAAATTCTTTGAAGAGATAATAGCATTATATCGCGCAATGAACTTTAACTGACCATAAATCATAATTAATTTAGAGGTCAAAAATGTTAGTTACTGAAGGTTCCAAGGCCGGCACTTAAGCCTAAAGGCGCAGCTTGCGGAGTGCTTGTCTCAACGCTGTCATATGGTAGCGAGAGCTGGGTATGTAAGAAGAAGAATGAAAGTAGAATAAATGCGGTCGAAATGCGAGCTCTGCGGAAGATGTGCGGAGTGAAGATGGCCGACCGTATTTGCAACAGCGTAGTAAGAAGGCGAGTAGGTATGATATATAGTATCGGTGTAAAGATGTGGAAAAGGCATATAGAAAAAATCTCAGAAGAAAGAATGACAAAACAGATATACAATGCGAAAGTGGAAGGATGTAAGTACCAGGGAAGACCGAGACTATCTTACTATGACCAAATAGAAAGGACAAGTTAAGAGTCTCCGTAACCGGCAAGAGTGTATGAGACGAACTATGAGAGTGGAAGAAGCCAGAGAGGTATGTAAGGAAAGAACTTGTTGGAACTCTGTACTCTCTGCCTATCCCGCAAGAGATCTGGCGTGATGACGCCATTTGTTCGCAATTTATTCATTTGGTGTTAAGTAAATGCCTGCTCCCATGAATCGTAACTGAGGGAGATAAGGTCTTACTCCACCACGGCGTCTCAGTTTGGTGCGATGGAGGCAGGTTTGTGGCCACCTGCTGGAGGAACTTAGTAAAACGCCCAAAGCCTAGCTTATTAACAACAACCAACCAAGGTCACCCAACCCAAACTAACCGAGACAAACGCTGCTTAACCTTTGTGACGACACTTCTTTTTTTCTTAGGTAACTACAGTGTTCCAAGAATATAAGTATGTATATATGTATGTAATAATGTATTATAACATACATATATATATATATATATATATATATATATATATATATATATATATATATATATATACATTGTTACATAGATATATACAGGGGGTTGTAACCCCCATAAATCTCTCGTAGCATTGTGACCGGAAGTAAATAAAAGTCGTGCGTGACGTCACGCGGTCGTGAAGCGACGAGAAACGTTGTTTTATAACTAGTTATATACCACGGGTGCGCTCGTAAAATACAATATTGCACTCGCATTCAGACATTTTTAATGTCACGTTGTTGGACGGGAATATGTCTAAAGCGGTTGGAAAAAGGACGATACAAAGTTAGAAACTTAACACAACCCGATCGACGTTAGCGTAAGTCTATCGAATTGCCTTCCTTTTCACACTACGAATTCATTAAATTAAAGTGAACGTGACAGCACACTTTCTCGATACCATCAGTGTAACATCAATCTATTCGTGCTAACCCCTCTGACATGCAATGCGAAAGTGTAAGGATGTGGGTAACGGGGAAAACCTAGACTATCTTACCAATACCAAATAGAATGTGTCTTATCTGAAGAGCAAGTCAAAAGTCTCCGTAACCGACGGGTGTGTAAGGCAAGAATCTATTGACTCTATCCCTTTCTCACTTTGTACTCTATCCCTGCCTCGAAAAGGATCTGAATATAGACAAAGATAGAGAGCGACAATGTTGGAAGTATAAAAGTCATGTTGAAAATATGTACAGAGTAGGTATTACTTACAATAATTAAAATTAATAATTAAATCACCGATGCTTTGACTATTTTGTGTACTACAGCTTAGCCTTTAGCCTCAGCTACAGCACACAAAATAGTTTAAGCTTCGGCGATTTTGCGAATGTAATGAATATGTATCGCCTTATATTATATTTGGTGACTTGTTGCTTTTGATAGCGGCAAAAATAGCAGTTTTTAACGACTGCATCAAAACCAGTTTAGTGTAGCGTTCAGTCGCTACTCGAAAATCACCGCAATTCGAATTTACTATTTATCTATCTATCTATAACCTCACGCCAGATCCCTTTCGGGGTAGGCAGAGAGTACAGAGTTCCAAAAGGTTCTTTCCTTACATACCTCTCTGGCTTCCTCGACTCTCATAGTTCGTCTCATACACGCTCGCCGGTTACGGAGACTCTAAAATTTACTAGTTAAGTACTAAGCCTCTCTTGGCTCTTAGAAATTCTTACATACATCTAATTGCACATTTGAACATACCATAGATAGCTCAGTGGGTAAAAATCGTTGCCCTGGCGAATTATGAGGATCTGATAACCACTCGTTCGTATGTCTGTCTGTGTTCCGTTTCAAATCGTATGATCCATTTTTAAGCACCTGCGGGTATCCGATGCAGCTGAAATTTCGCATTCAAAAGTAAGTTCAATGACAATATAATAATATGGTACCATAAAGTTGGTCTGATGTTGGAGTCGGTAGGTGGCCATAGGAACATATGAAATATACAACATAATCCCCCCAAAGTGAAGTGGAGTGGAAAGTTTAGGCTTGTTAGATTGGTATTGATAAGTACTATACAGTCGGATAGGTTTCAAGGTCTGATGATGAAGCCGAAAGGTGGCCAATGGAACCCAATTACTCAATATAACCCCGCCGTGTTTGGGCTCTTTAGATTTGTCTTGACGTGTACTTTAAGCCCGGATGGTGTCTAACGTCTGATGATGGAGCTAGAAAGAAGCAGCTACTCATTTTAGCAAGATATCTTTCGTCGTATTTTTGCTATCAAAGCTTGTTTTTATGGCAAAAACACGAATATTGGTTTATTCAAAATCAATATTCTACTTAATTTAACCTGATGTATGTATGTATGCATCTTCTTCCATTCAGGTGTTCTTAAATAATATTCTCTGCGTTCCTGATACGACCCGATAGAAACTTTCTCTTTCCCTTTTTATATTATCTGTAAATACATAAAGTATTCAATATAAGAAACGAGAATGAAAGCAGGATAAATGCGGTTGAAAGGCGAGCTCTGCAGAAATGTTCGAAGTCCAGCTGACCGAGCGTATTTGCAACAGTGTAGTAAGAAAGCGTGTAGGATGAAAGATAGTAGCGGTGTACAGATGAGAATTGGTACTTTACAGAAACAATGTTGGAAGAAAGAATGACAAAACAGATATACAAACCGAAAATGAAAGGATATCGGTGCATGCGAAGACCTAGACTATCTTACCAAAACCAAGTAGACAGTGTTTTATCTGAAGGGAAAGTCAAGAGTATATGTAACTGGCGAGCGCGTGTCATACGCGCTCGCCAGTTACATATGACTATGAGAGTGGATGAAGCCATAAGCTCTGTAAGGAAAGAACCTGAAGGATAAAGCCTTCCCCGCAAGTGATCTGGCGTGATCTATCTATCTATATCATCACGCCAGATCCCTTACGGGGTAGGCAGAGAGTACAGAGTTCCAACAGGTCCTTTCCTTATATACCTCTCTGGCTTCCTCCACTCTCATAGTTCGTCTCATATACGCTCGCCGGTTACGGAGACTCTTGACTTGACCTTCAGATAAGACTGTCTATTTGGTCGTGGTAAGATAGTCAAGGACTATGAGAGTAGATGAAGCCAGGGAGCTCTGTAAGGAAAGAACCTGAAGGATGAAGCCTGCCCCGCAAGGGATCTAGCGTGATAATATATATTAAATATTATAATATAAAGTATGATTCAGTATCAGCTACCAACTATTAACCCACCGTTTCCTAGTACGGGGTAATATCTATACCAAAACAAACTTAACCTATTTACCACAAATATGGGTCCATTCGGCGCCGGTTATCGAATACCGTTTGACCCAAAAGCCGGACAAAGGATAAATATATTTAACACTAATGCGATATCGTTGTATGTTGAACGTGATCAGGACCGGGTCGTTTTGACCCATAGACGAAAACGGATCGTGGAGTTTTAATATGGTGTTGCTGCTTCTGTATGTATAGTATATTTTTGTATAATCTTCACCGTCACGCCTATAATCGCAAAGCGGGAATGAGGTGTACTGTGAACACCCACTTTTCGCCGACGATGTTAGGGTCCTATGTAATAGGGGACGAGCCTATTGCCTATACCGGGCACAATTCCAGACTCCGGACTGGATATTTTTCGTTAAAAAACTACATTTGTCCGACCTAGTATTTGATACCAGGACCTTGTGATAACACCACTAGACCAACGAGGCAGTATTTTATCCATTACAAGTACAATTTCCAGAATAATACAAAACAATAACCGGAGGGCTTAGCACGAAAACTTTGTCTTTAGCGAGTTGATATGCTATATTTGTCACACTACATATTTGCACAAACACAGAAAATTAATAAATTTATAATGATACAAAAATAATTAATAATGATACAAAATATTAATAAATAATCAAATTAAAAATAGCAAATAATGAAATAGAATAAATTTTAAATTACCCTTTGGGCCAAGGTCCTCTAGAAGGGGGAAGTGAATCGGTCCGTAACAGTCCTCAGGATGCCGTTGTGACCGCCGCGCACTCGATTAATCAGGGATAGAGTTTTCTTGCGAACGATGGCATGAAAATCATCAGTGCCATATTGCGCAAACATCTCCGATGCACTATAAAACCGAGGCAGCCCCAACATCACCCGTACCCGTAGATCCTCCGGCGCCCTTATGGTGTAAATGACCCACAGACTGCCCGTATAGAAACTCTGACAATACGCTTTAAAATCGTGATATTAACTTGATCAGTACAACGGGAAAGTCTTCGAGCCAGCATGTTACCTCTGACCGCTAGAGCCAAATGCTCCCCTCTAAATATCTACATCGTCCCTAAAGCCGTCGGTTATAAAATGCCCCAAATATTTAAATTCTGTAACACGATTAATATTTAAGATTACTCGCCAGGGTCACGGTAACGTCAAAGTTTAAATGCTAAGTCCTTTGTATAATTTAACGAGCCCTACTCTTTATTTCTTTTGTATCTAACAACAAATTGGGACCCATAAAGTATGGAAAAGATCTGCCATCCTTTTTTTATTGTACATCAAGATATTTATCTAAACAAAACAGTCTCACGTAGAAACGTACGCGTTGCTACGACCCAAGATAAAGGGACGGCATAAATCTTAATACGGGGTAACATGGCCGCCCCGGGGGTGCAACCTACTCCTATCGTGTACCATTTGAAACTAGTTGAAACAGGATCGATAGGACAAACATTTTTTCATGTAGGACACAAAAAAGGATTTAGGTATTCTTGTTTTGGTATACTTTTTACAAGCTTTTTAACTTGCACTGTTCGTATGTCTGTCTGTCTTTCCAGTGAAAATTTTGTGAGCTATTTTTCAAGCACTTGCGGTTATCTGATGGAGCTGAAATTTGGCATACCATGGAGCTGTTGATGGAGTCGGAAGGTGGCTAAGGGAACATGTCAACTACATAACATAAACACTTTAGGCTTGTTAGACTGGTATTGACAAGTACTATCCAACCAGACAATGTTCCGGGTCTGATGATAAAGAGAAAAGGTCAAGGGAACCACCCAACTCAACATAACCCCGCCGTGTTTGGGCTCGTTGGATTTATCTTGACGAGTTCTGTATACCAAGACGATGACCAAGATCTGATAATGGAGCCGGAGGGTGGCCAATAGAACTTCTCTACTACTTAACACAACCTTACCCTGTTTGGGCTCGTTGGATTTGTCTTGGCAAGTATCACAGTACTTGTCGGTCTTTGCTGTGTTTTTGCTACATATTGTTATTAAAAAGATCTTTTTATATTAAAATTATTTTTACGGATTTTAATACAATAAAAAAGTCTTAAAAATATTCCCTAAACGAGGTTGGCAGAAGTGTACTATGTACACCCAGGATTTCCGCCGTGGGCAGCTTGTCGCCTGACCACCCTCACAAAAAATGCACCAGGCCCGCCCGTGCCGCAGATGTTCTACCACTGGCAATTCCTGCGGTACGGCAATTGGGCAAGAGACGGACGCCGGGGGGGTTTTAGTGAGTGCGAGCCCCACATAACTGCCACATCACCAAGCCCAGGATGTGGCAGGATGCGGCAGTCATTTCCTGCCCGAAACAAAAAAAAAAGGATTTCCGCCGTAATGAGGTTGCAACACAGTTTTAGACTTCAGTCTACTACTTTATTCGATAAAAAGCACATTTTGTCTGACTTAGAATACAAAATAACTATCTTGTTATCGCCAGTCACACTCACCAGTAGAGGTCTACTGGCGAGTGTGACTGGCGATAACAAGATAGTTATTTCGTCAATGTATATGTTATGAGCGAGTTGCCTAAAAAGCTAAGAAGGCAGAATACCTAAATGCCATATCAATAAAGCCAAATTCCGGGCTGGTATATCATCATGCCTGACACGTTGCGTGTTAGGTAAATAAAAAAATTATATAAGTAAATTAAGTAGTTATACCTTAGTATTTTAACATTTTAAAACACATTTCGCATTTGTTGTCCCGCGTGTGTAATAGCTCGTGCTGTCGGGCATACAATATTTATGATACCGCGGCGAAGTGTATTCTTCATTTCGGTTAAGAGTTATTCTGCTTAACTATCTCATAAGTATCAGTAAAAAATATGCGCCAAAAACAAATATAGCGTCCTTTGAATAATATTGAATAATTTAGTACTTCGTCTGCTATGTATTCCAAATTCTGCAAGAATACAAATAAACAACCATCATCATAGGGAGAAAAAACTTATCGCATGTGAAAATGAAATCCACGTAACCCGTCATGCGGCTAGCTTAAAACAATATGAAAACATTGATGACTAAAGGCATATTCCAGTTCCAATCTATGGCCTCATCATTTACCAATAATTCTGCTACGTCATTTTATGTAAAGGTACAGCTGGTGATTCTGCAAACGTCAAGTTTGATAATTTTAAAAGATAAACAGGAAAATGTCTGCTAATCCTATATCGGCTTTTAATCGCCATCTATCTTAATCATACACGGTGTAATTTTAGTTCGAAAGCCCATGTGATGTACACTGGTAATAAAAAAACGAAGTTCCTTACGTATTTTTTTCAACTGTAAACGTGATTATGAATATGTAGATTTATTGTATTGATTATATTAGTATATTTTTGTCACGCTCTCTCTCTCTCTCTCTCACTCTCCTTCCTTCTCTCTCCCTCACATACTCGCTCTCTCTCTCTCATACTCCCTCCTCTATCTCTCTCTCTCTCTCTCTCTCTCTCATTTGTATATTATTTTATTTTTTTAACATTTTTTCAAAAGTAATAAAACTATATGTACCCCAGAACAACTATGCCTTTTGGACGTCTCTCTCAGTCCTTCCTGTGACCATGGGTGCTGCAAAGCATTCGAAATGTCGGAAACTTAAAAATCAAAAATATACCGCTATAAAATCCGAAAAATAGTTTTATTTTAAGTAAGGTTTAAAATGTTAAGTAAGAATTTAAATCACATTAAAGTACACAATAAAAATAGTCATTTATTACAAATTAATTATCAAATTGTGGATTATTAATTATATATAACAAAAAAACATAACAACAACATTACTTTCTATAATATTTACACGGGCTTACAATTGAGGTTATACACCTGACCGCGCACAATGCTTGTTGCTCGAATCACGATACTCGCATGCGCACACACACAACCGCATAACGCTTTTCCTTACCTAACGATTTCTCCCAGTTCACTGTAAGCCGCGTAAAAGAACTTGATTCGAATAAATAAAAAAAACATTTCAATCAGTAAAATCTACCTACTGACCTATCCGAATATCACATCTCCGGGTCAAAATCCGGAATACCGAAGGTATCTACCGGTTAGCTGTCGAGTCGCGCTACCCTTCAATGGCATGCGCTTGGTATAAGGTGGTGGTGGTGGTGGTGGTAGTAATTCCCGTTTTTATTTATGTATTAATTAATGCATGCTGTGATTTCCTGTAAGTGACAAGACACTTAGCTTCACTGTTATAAACATGTATCTTTATTTTTAACTGTGTACTTGTTGTTGGAAATCCAAATAAATAAAATAAAAAAAAGTAAAAAGTATTTTTAAAGAACTAAATTAGTCTTATTTTATTTATTTAAGCTTTTTTTAGTTTTTAATTCAAGCGAATAGTGGGCATTGGATAAATCACCTGGTATTTCGTTTCACAGCGATTAAAATAACACCGTGTATTATCAGGTCAGATCCCTTACGGAATTCCAATAGATGTTTTCTTACAGACCTTCTTAGCTATCTCAACTTTTACATTATTTGGTATAACTATCAAAACTTGTAATGCGACGTGTTACGATAAATACATGAAATGATCGTTTTATGGTATTCCCGTGGGGTATAGAATACCATTACGGTACGGCCGAACCAACGCGTTCAGCCGCGTCCGCGGTGGATTCCCCGGCGGCGATCACGGTGGCGATCAGTATCGGCGCAGGCGCCGCCCCGATGACGCGGGCAGGACGCAGGACGCATTGTTGCGAACATTTCCATACAAATATTACTGCAGGAGCTGATCGCCACTGTGCACGCCATCGTGGACGCGGTTGGACGCGTTGGTTTGGCCGTACCTTTACGCGATCATTTCACAAATTTATCGTAACGTGCCGCGTTTGGGTATAGCGAATAAATCCCTGTTCAAAGAGATAATAATTCTAGTGATGATACAAGTTTTAAGCACTGACTTATATAGGAATAAGTTGAGAAACTTCAGACACGAAGGATTTAATATTTAAAGCCAGTTTTTGCGGCGACGAAAGTTTGCGATTGAATGGCATTACAAGTTTTAAGTTGAGTGGCTAATATATTTATATTTGTATTATCACGATTTTTATTCTAGAAAGGGTGGTCAGTGACCACCCTTTCTAGAATAAAAAATATAGATAATAGTAACATATATATAGGTTTCAGGTCTGGAAGAGGATGTTCGGATCAAGTTTTCTCCCTTCGCAACATCGTAGAAAAGCATCTGGCAGTAGGCCGGAAGGTTTTCTGCGGTTTTGTGGACCTGGAGAAGGCGTTTGATAGAGTCGTGCGAAAGAGACTTTGGGACATTTTGCCAGAGTACGGTATAAACGGCACCCTGTTGCGAGCCGTCCAGTCCACCTACGTGGACAGCAAGGCATGCGTACGGGTGGGTGGTAACATGTCACCTTGGTTTGACGTTAAAATCGGCGTCAAGCAGGGTTGCGTGTTGTCCGCTAGACTGTTTATAGTGTATCTGGATAAAAGTCTTCAAAGACTGAATGCGATGACTGAAGGGGTAAAAATGGGTGATCTAGTGATAAACCACCTATTGTATGCAGATGACGCGGTTTTGATAGCGCCAACAGCCACTGATCTGCAAACACTAGTCACAGTTATGAGAGACGACTGCATGAACAATGGCTTACATTTGAATGTGAAGAAAACCAAAATTATGGTTTTTGAACGGGAAGAAACCAGAACGAATGCAAGGATTGTGGTTGGTAACGATGTGCTGGAGCAAGTGAATGAGTTTGTATATCTTGGATGCGCCTTCAGTAAGGATGGGAAATACACCGCTGATATAGAGAGAAGAGTGAATGCAGGTAATAGAGTGAATGGTGCGATGGGAAGGCTACTTGGGAGCCGGCACTTAAGCCAAAAGGCGCAGCTGGCCATGCATAACGGAGTGCTTGTCCCAACGCTGTTATATGGCAGTGAGAGTTGGGTATGTAAGAAGGAGAACGAAAGCAGGATAAATGCGGTCGAAATGCGATCTCTGCGGAAGATGTGCGGAGTCACGCTGACCGACCGTATTCGCAACAGCGTAGTAAGAAAGCGAGTAGGTATGAAAGATGTAAGGATCGGTGTAAAGATGAAAAAGGGTATGCTCCGTTGGTTCGGGCATATAGAAAGGATGCCAGAAGAAAGAATGACAAAACAGATATACAATGCGAAAGTGGAAGGATGTAGGTGCCGGGGAAGACCTAGACTATCTTACCATGACCAAATAGACCGTGTCTTAGCTGAAGGGCAAAGCAAGAGTCTCCGTAACCGGCGAGTGTGTATGAGACGAACTATGAGAGTGGAGGAAGCCAGAGAGGTATGTAAGGAAAGAACCTGTTGGAACTCTGTACTCTCTGCCTACCCCGCGAGGGAGCTGGCGTGATGATATAGATAGATAGAGATAGTAATATATATTTTTTGACGAACGCTCTGCCCACAGTGCCTAATAGTTGCGGGTTCGATTCCCGCACGGGACAAATCTTTGTGTGATCCACAATTATTTGTTCCGGTCTGGGTATTTGTGTATGTGAATTTAATTGTTTGTAAACGTACCCATGACACAGGAATAAATCCTAGTGTGGGGCTACGTATTTTTAAGTAAAATAAATAGAAAAAAAAAACACACCGTCACGCCTATATTCCCCAAGCGGGGGTGGCAGAGTTGTACTGAGTACACTCACGTTTTCCCGACGATGTTAGGTCCCATGTAATAGGGGGCGAGCCTATTGACATATAACGGGCACAATTCCAGACTCTGGACCGGGGAGTTTATTCGTTAGAAAAACTTCATTTGTCCGACCTAGGATTTGAACCCAGGACCTCGCTAAAATAGAAAAACATTGTTAAACCCTATATTTAGTTATTTTACTTTATTAAATATAAATAAAAAAAAAAGCTTGTACTGACCTGGCCGCTCAGGCGGGCCGAGCGAAGCACACAATACTATCTATATAATTAACGCGTGGTAGGGTATTCTTCATTTAAACTGTGGGTTTCATCAGTTTTACTGCCTAAACAAATATAACAATGTAGACTAAAAAAAAATATAGCGTGATTTCATATATAAACGTAGCCCTACACTAGTATTTATACCCAGACCGAAACGAATAATTGTGGATCACACAAAGATTTGTCCCGAGCGGGAATCGAACCCGCGACTATTAGTCACAGTGGGCGGAGCGGCCTTAGCTATTAACCACTGCGCTAAATCGGCCGTCATTGCTGTGGAATAATTAAATACTCCGCTTATTACTTAATCTATAAATACCGCAATAAAAATAAATAAAGATCCCTTGCGGGGTAGGCAGAGAGTACAGAGTTCCAACAGGTTGTTTTCTTACATACCTCTCTGGCTTCCTACACTCTCGTTCCTCTCATACACGCTCGCTGGTTACGGAGAATCTTGTCAATCCTCATTTTTACCATAAGTTTAATAAAGCCTCGTAGTATTCTCAAAGTCCTTCGAGATCGGTATTCTTAGTGGTTACTAAGGTTAAGTGGCATTTGTCTGGGTCAGTCTGAGATAGGTGACCGTGTTAATTACATCTTAGTGAGTCTCCAGTTTCGGATTGCACCTTAAGAGAAGGCTTTTACCCAGCAATAGGAAAGAAAAAGATAACATTTCCCTAAACACATACAATAAACAACCTTACAAGAATATAAACGGAAGAAAAGACAAAAAGTAGAATAAAATCAACACGTAATAGCGATGGCCGACTCGGGTATCAATAAAAACCTGAAAAAATATGTAAAAGGAGCGTATTTCAGGCGCTTGCGGCTCAGTATTCTGTGAACGGGCCGGTATTTATTTAGGTTCAATTTCGGGCGGGTAACATGCCATAAGAAGATAGCGATTTTGTTAACTGAGGGCTTAGCATTATAAAAGTTGAGATTAGCGTGACGCTGGTAAGTTGATATGCTATTCTTGACACACTACTTTATTTAATAAACACAATCACGCCTATATTCCCCAAGTGGGGGTGGCAGAGGACGTTTCGCCGACGATGTTAGGTCCCATTTAATAGGGGGCGAGACTATTGCCATATACCGGGCACAATTCCAGACTCCGGACTCGTACTGGGAAGTTTTTGCTAGAAAAACTACACTTATCCGACCTGGGATTTGAACCCTTGTGATCACAAAGCGATGTGCTTTGCCACCAAAACAACGAGGCAGTCAGGTTGATTCAATAAACATAAGCGTAATAGCACGTTAATTCGTTAGCATCATGCTAACGTCAATCTTTTCGTGTTAAGCCCTCAGATAGTGTAGGTGATAAAATTATTTACCGAAAGAACTGTATAACTTTCATATTTCAGACCACCTCGTAGGTGTAGTAGAACATACTGCCCTTAGCAAATACTTACAAATGAATATCGTATATGATATTGTAAATAATTATTTTGATTCCATCGACATGACCAATGAAATTTGTTATGCAGTGCCCCGACTTGCTCACACGCGTAATGTTTGTGTTGGTGTACTATTTTCTGTCAACACCTGTCGTACGAATACTGGTTTACGCTGTCCCATGCGTGGTTTGGCGGAGTTATATAATGATACTTCTATTGACATTGGTATTTTTGCATGCCCAAATGGAAATTTAAAAAATCTTTAATTAACATTCTAATCAGAGGTCCAATTTGTCGTTTAATTAATCATTGATCATTGTGTGTGATTGTCCATTAATTATTATTATTTCCTTTTTTATATAATACTATTATTAATGTTGTATCCACTTTCATTATTTTACATAATTTTCATTAGGCCATACACTATTACCTTCAAAACTTTGATTGCCTATTTAGTGCTACTTTACTTGCATTTCTGTATTATTATTATATTAATTGCTATTAATTCGTGGATAATGTTGTTGGCTACAATATTGTTAATTTTTCTGCCCAATAGGAACTCATACTTAATTTAAATTAATGTTTGAAATTTTTGCTTTATTTGATCTTATATATTGCATATTATAAATATTGCGGGTGGCAATCACGAGGTTCTAGGTATGAATCCCAAAGTGTGGTTTTTCTATTAAAAACCAATACCAGTTTAAAGTTAGGAATCATCCTAAGTATAATCGCAATTATAATTTAAACAATGATTAAGCCGCTCTGCCCACTGCGTCTAATAGTCGCGGGTTCGAGTCCCGCACGGAACAAATCTTTGTGAGATTCACAATTATTTGTTCCGGTCTGGGTATTTGTGTATGTGAATTTTTATGTTTGTAAACGCACCCACGACACAGGAAGGAAGACGAAAGTGTGGGGCTACGTTTTTTAAAAATAAGTAAGAATAAGTAAGTAAGAAATAATAAAATTTCCTTTTAAAGCATATTACCTAAATAGTGAAATAAATATGTTTAAAAGGAATTATTAAAATCAAACAGGTACAGAATACACGTACATATTAAGATATTCAGTCAATATCTTACCTGGGTCCAAAATATATAAGCTCAGAACTGTGAAACAGAAATAAGTATGTTAGTATATTACAAATACGTTTATCAAAAATATTTTACAAAAATATCGAGGTTATTGTAAACAGATCCATATTTTAAAGTCCTTTAACATAAAATAACCTTTTAAAATACATAAACACCATTGAATTCATGTTTGATCAAAACTAGCTGTACTACTTAGTAATAAATGTACTGAACCGTTCCCTTGTAGCAAAGTTAACGCCACACCGACTCTGGGCTATAGTTATTCAACAAAAAACTCAATGCCACAAGTTAATATGTCCCAGTTTCAGTGCAGCACCATCTACCAGAATAAGTTATAAATAATCCTATCATTCGGTAAAGGTTGAATACGTACAGTACCAAGTCGGTTTTTGTAGCGATTTTTGGGGAGGCCTTTGGTAGGTCTGAGATCTTTTCTTTTGTTAAGTCCCACTCTTGAAATTATTCCTATGTCGTGGGTGCGCTTATAAACATAAATTTCACACAAAAACACTGCCTCGTTGGTCTGGTGGCAAAGCGCATCGCTTTGTGATCACGAGGTCCTGGGTTCAAATCCTAGATCGGACAAATGTAGTTTTTCTACCTAAAAATTCCCAGTATGAGTCCGAAGGTCTGGAATTGTGCCCGATATATGGCAATAGACTCGCCTCTATCACATGGGACCTAACATCGTCGGCGAAATGTGGGTGTACTCAGTACACCTCTGCCACCCCCTCTGGGGAATGTAGGCGTGACGGTTCACACAAAAAAATCCAGACTGAAGCAAATATTTGTGGGTTGCACAAAGATTTGTCGATTTGGTCGTACCCGCGGCTACTTAATTCAGTGCGTGGATTAGCTTAAGCGAATCAACGCACTGAATTAAGCGCTTAAGCGCTTAGCTTGGCCTATCCGTCAATGCCATCCGTATTTTTTTAACAATCCCATTTTTTGATACAACAGTTACTAAAGCCTTATCTCTTATAACTTATCCCACTCAAGAATTTATTTAATCGCAGCAGTGAGGTGAAAATAACCAGCGTCTACCACACAGTTTGGGCAACGCACTCTGAATAACCAAAGGTTTGTCCACGACGCTCCCGGTCTCTTTTTCTATGTTATTGCTGTAGGATAAACGGCGATTTGAGTATTAAAATAATACATTCAAAAATATATACAGAGGCTTTCGTAGAACTGCGCGACAGAGATTTTATTAGCGATCACCAAGGCTAGGGTTCGGTCTGAGATCTATTATTTTTTAACACACTTTTATTAGCTAGACTTGTATCTATCTACCGGAATATTTTAATGTATTTTTTAAAAGAGTAATCTAACACAAGGAATTGTTGTTGTCTTGAGTGCGTTGATAAACATGAAATTCACACATAAACAAATATCCAGACAGAAACAAATATTGGTGGGTTACACAAAGATTTGTATCTACGGCTATTTGATCCAGTAGATGGACTGACTAAAGCGTATAGCCATTGGCCCTATCCGTCAATGCCATCCGTCATTTTGTAAACAATCCAGTTATTTGCTCCAACAGATACAAAAGACTTTTCCTCTCGTCTCTTATAACTTGTCCCACTCAAGTATTTATTTAGGCAGCAGTGGGGTGACAATAAACAGCGTCCGCTATCCACACAGTTTGGGCAACGCACTCCGAATAAGCAAACGTTAGTCCATGACGCCGCCCGGTCACATTTTCTATGTTAATACTGTAGAATAAATAGCGATTTGAGTATAAGCATAGAGTTTAACGTGTAAAGATTGAAGTTAGCGTGATGCTAGTGAGTTGATATGCTATCCCTGTCACACTACAAATTTACTATATACACATGAACGTGACAGCACGATTACTCGCTAGCGTCCCGCTAACGTCAAAGTTTTCGTCCTAAGCTCTCAGATTTGAAGTAGAAATTACAGCTTGAGATCAATGCTATAATTCTGATACACCTGTTATGCCCCGAAATTTTTGTTTCATATTATTTTATACTTCTTAGTCTGTTTTGAAGATGTATGTATGATGTATTCCTTTTATTAGGAATCATTGGAATTTATTCCTGGTACATTTATTAATATACGTACATCGAAACGAACAATCATGGGTCACAAACAAAGATTTATACCGTACGGGGATCGAACTCACTATACACACACTACTCGATGGCTTCTGGCCAAACGATGGCTTCAATTTTTTTTTAAATTATTTTCTACTTTTTCGTCTGTGATTCTTTTTACTGAATATTGCATTGTCATCGATTTCTGAGCTATGTTTAAAGGTTTAAGTCTCTAACTTATTGGATAATTAGTTTGAAGTCAATTTGAAAATTTCATACCTAACAGACAAACAGACTTGCAAGAAAGCGAGTTAAAAAAAATGCGATAAAATAAAAACCACCAAGAAATACCGAAAAGGTTTAGTATATAATATTTTCAAATAGACTTTATAACATTTCTGTGTGTAAATACACAAGGCAATGCCGTTGTAATATTCTTTATTACAACGGCAATATCGTCCGGATTGCTGTTTGTCCGCAAATATGAAATATACAAGAATGTACGTTGGAAGTTATGAAGGACGGAAAATGCAATTCTGCATTCAGTATGGGAAGATTGTAATATGAATCTCCTTTGTGTTATATTTTTTTGAAATAGAACACATTCCATACAGAGATTCATATTATAGGCGTATAATTATTTGGATTATTTCTTTCTAAATATTCTTTTACACTATAGAATGCATTTTAAATCAAAAAATCCTTTAAACTTCGCTTAAATATTTCCAGCGTATCTGTTTCAACGAAACTACTCCACTGAGAAGATCCAGCAAGAAACTCAGCGGGCTTGTCCTTTTTGTCTAATTCTCCATTCTCATTTTTTTTCTTCATTTTTGTATAGATACATACATTTTTATATAATACAAAATCATTAATGCGATCCAGCTCCAGTGTGATGACTTACGACTGAGATTTAAGACTATTTTTTAAATATATGTTATAATGAAAAGCTAGAGGGTTCTGGGTGGACCAGTCTCCATAAGCAGCACCCGTTCACGAGTACGACTACTTGAGCACCTCCCTCGACCATATTAGAGGAAAGGAAGCGACGCGCACCAAGTTGCCATTGTAAGCATAGACTTTTTAGTGAGCATGACCAATCTCTGATCCTAGAATGCAGTACATTGAGCTCGTTTGGCAGGACACGCTACACTTTGATATTTTTGTTTACATTAAAGACGTGCTTTATGACTAGTAATCGACAATAAAATAAAAAGACACTCGAGTCGAGAAGAGCAAGAAACTCCACGGCCACTCCTTTAAAACAAAAGCTTTTATGTCTGTCTGTCTGTGTACTGTCAACTTGTTATCATCACGCCAGATTGTACTGTGTACTGTCAACTTGTTATCATCTCTCTGCCTACCCCGCAAGGGAGTAGGCAGAGAGTACAGAGTTCCCATAGGTTCTTTCCTTACAGACCTCTCTGGTTTCCTCCACTCTCATAGCTCGCATGATGCACCCTCGGTTACGGAGACTCTTGACTTACGCTAGATCCCTTGGGGGTTGAGAAATATTATATTATGCAGGTAGGTACTTTGGTTGGAATGAAACAACGTCTCACTGTCACGGCATATATTCGCAGACTGGCGCTTGCGACACAATTTGACATAACTATTATATACGTACAAATATTAACAATACATAACACCTCCCTTCTTAAAACTACAATTCTTAAATCTATCAACAAAATACATTAAGTGCATTCAAATCGGACAACTGGCTTTCGTGTTCGCTTTGGGTATTCTCTATGTTGTGGTGACGAACACGGTGATTGCCTAGGAGTTTGATAAAGCTCAACCTCTCTAGCACTATCACTATTTATTACTTGCCCTGACTTCTGGTCTCCAGAAACACTTACACCTATCTCATTCTCCTCCCACTTAATTTGACTGTCCTTAGCGGGTGCCATGGAGCTCTCATTCCCTATCGCTTCATTTTTTTTCAAATCGGGCCCGCTTACGGATACACTGGATCTGCGACGTAACTGATCAATATGTCTTTTAGTTACTTGACCGTTATCCCTTGCTACCATATACCTACGAGCACTGTCTACCTCTGAAATCGAACCTTTTACCCATTTTTCCGAAGAACCGTATTCTCGCATCCAGACAGGGTCACCCACGTTCAGGTTACGCGAAGCCCCGCCAGAGTAATCGATTTGTCTCTGTTGTGCATCCTGCACCTTGGCATACACTGACCGATCAGTCCGTAACAAATCCAGCCTGGAGCGTAATGCTCGCTTTTGTAGCAGCATGGCGGGGGTCTCGCCCGTGGTGCTGTGCAACGTATTCCTATACGCCAGAAGAAATGTTTGTAAAGCTGCATCAACATCGACGCGATCTCTAACCGCCTTTTTAATGGCACGCTTACAAATATTTACGGCATTTTCCGCTGCTCCGTTTGATGACGGATGATAGGCAGGTGAAAAATACTGTCTGATCCCATTATTAACAAGAAAATTCTTAAATTCTATGCTAGTAAAAGGGGGTCCTTGATCTGATACAAGCTGTTCTGGTAAACCAAATCTGGCAAAAGTCGATCTTAAAACTTTAATAACACTCGATGCGTTAGTACGAGGCATTTCAAATATCTCTAACCATTTCGAAGACGAGTCAATAAGCACCAAGAATGTCATACCTCGATAAGGGCCCAGAAAATCAATATGAAGTCTAGTCCATGGTCGGTCGTGATAATATGGCCAAGGTTGTATGGGGGCCCGTGGGGCAAACTCCTAGGCAATGGATAACGATCAATTTCTATAACTTTATTTAAGGTTAGTTTGTAGTCCGCACAGATCCGAATGCTACCGTCTTTCTTTACCACGGGTACGATCGGCGTCGCCCAGTCGGAGCGCTCGACCGGGGTGAGAACTCCATCGCGCACCAGCTGGTCCAGCGCGCGCTCCACCGGCTCGCGCAGCGCATATGCCAGCGGGCGCGCGCGCATGAATACGGGCTGCGCACCCGCACGCACGTGTATGCTCACCGCGCCGCCGGTGAAGCGCCCGAGACCCTCCGCGAACACATCACAATATTTGGAACTGAAAGCGGATACATCGAAATCATTATTTTCTAACATACTACTGTTATGCACATCATAGTTAACTTCGGGTAGCTGAATTTTTAACGCGGCTATCCATTGTCGGCCTAAAAGAATAGTTTTTCCTTGTTCGATAACGAGTAATTCCAGAAATTCACTTTTATTTTTATATCGAACTAGGGGTCGTATTACACCCAATGGTTTTACAGTTTCACCCGTGTAATATCTCAATATTAATTTACAAGGCTGCAGGGGAAGGTCAGAAAATAACCTATCGTAACAATCTCGACTAATACACGACACTGCACTACCGGTATCACATTCCATGCGTAAATCTTTATTTTGTATGTTTAACGTTATGTAGATAGGTTTACAATTTGATATGGATAATCGACAAATATCAACATGAAATACCTCGTCACTGTCCTCGTCCTCCTTGTTGTTTACAATCTGTGCTTCTACCTGATATTGCCCCACTAGATTGGGGCACATGCGCCGTAAGTGACCCTGTCGATTGCAAACCCTACACGCGTAGCGCACGAACTTGCACGTCGCCGCGTCGTGGTTGGCGCCACACACCCGGCACCGCCCCTGTGGTTCCGCTCGGTCCGCCGGCGCCGGCGCCGCCGTGCCGCGCGGGCCCGCGCGCCCATCGAGCACGCTCCACCGCCCCGCGCCTCGCCGGCCGCCGCGCTCCGCCACGCCCACCGTTTGCCTTCTCGCCGTGCTATGCTGGTACGCCACCGTGATTGTACTCGCTGCATCGCCCGACTTTTGTCCTTCTACGATAGCGGCGTCTTTTTCTGCCGACTCCATGCTTGCAGCTAACTTGTAAGCCGTTGCAAATTCTAATTTAGGTTCTGCGAATAGCCGTTGTCTAATACTCTCACTCGCTATTCCACACACCACCTGGTCTCTTAAACTTTCTTCAAGCCAACTTCCAAATTCACAGGTTTTAGACATTTTTTTAAGTACCGCCACGTACTCGGATACAGTTTCACCCTCCTTTTGTTTTCGCTGTCTGAATTTATACCTCTCGGCGAGCTCGCTAGGCTTGGGTTGTAAATGTTTTTCCATAATCTCCGCCAACTGTTCAAACGTCTTCATTTTTGGTTTACTTGGTGTACACAGGTTAACCAACAACTCGTAACCTTCGGCTCCCATAACGGTTATTAAAGTTGGCACGTGTAAGTCCTCTGGAATTTTGTTGACCAGAAAGTATTGTTCTAATCTTTCGATGTACAACTTCCAATCATCTGTATGTACGTTAAATTCCGCTATTTTCCCAATAGACATCGTGGATCGTGCCGTAATTACACGCGTAGTGTTCCTTCACGTCGCCACTGAGAAATATTATATTATGCAGGTAGGTACTTTGGTTGGAATGAAACAACGTCTCACTGTCACGGCATATATTCGCAGACTGGCGCTTGCGACACAATTTGACATAACTATTATATACGTACAAATATTAACAATACATAACAGGGGTAGACAGAGAGTCCAGAAGTATAACAAATAGACCGTGTCGTATCGTGAGGCAAGTCAAGGGTCTGCGTAACCGGCGAGCGTGTATGAGACTTCTAACTGTTTGGCTTCCTCCACTATCAAGTGGAGGAAACCGGACAGGTTTGTAAAAAAAGAACGTGTTGGAACTCTGTACTTATAACAAAATAAACCAGAACTGATCAAACACTCAACAATCGACCATAACATCTTACATAAAATCGTAAAATAACCCTTAACCGTTTCCAACACGATGAAAAAAACAGAAAAATTATCGGACCCTATACATTTTGAGTCGTTACCAGTAAATAATAACATTAACCCTTTGACCCCAATCGGGGGCAACCGTATGACCCAAATTGAGGTCGGTTAAGCGGAAAATGTCCGCTTTTAACCAGTTACGTCCGGTCCGGTTTGTGCCGGACGGGAAACGAACGGGTTGAGATCCGAAATCGTACTAGCTGTTTAGTTTAGTTTTGGCTAAAATAGAGATGAAAAATGGATGTGCACAGTACACCCCTGCCACTCCCGCTTGGGGAATATAGGCGTGACGTTATTTTGTAAGCTCCGGTCAAAGTGCCCGGTTATCAATTTATATAGAAGACGTTAAGCTAAGTTGGAAGCCGGTACGGGCGGCTTGATAAGTTCCAAAAGCAGGTGGCTACAAACTTGCCTCGAAAATCCTGCACTTGGTTCGCGTGATGAAGTGTGAATTAATTCTCGCTTAACTTTTGTGATCTATATTATCACGCCACATCTCTTACGTAGGCGGAGAGTACAGAGCTCGAACAGATTCTTTTCTTACACACCTCTTTGGCTCCCTCCACTCTCATAGCTTGTCTCATACATGCTCGCCGGTCTCTCTTGAATTGTTCTCATAGTTAATAAAAAGCATTTAATATTATGCACTTATAAAACTAAAAGTAATTAAAATTGGTGATTATGAATGTAAGGATTGTGGTTGGTAAAGATGTGCTGGAACAAGTAAATGAGTTTGTATATCTTGGATGCGCCTTCAGTAACGATGGGAAATACACCGCTCTATGTGAGAGAATAGTGAGTGCAGGGATCAGGGTGAATGGTGCGTTGGGAAAGCTACTTGGGAGCCGGCACTTAAGCCATAAGGCGCAGCTGGCCATACATAACGGAGTTCTTGTCCCAACGCTGTTATATGGTAGCGAGAGCTGGGTACGTAAGAAAGAGAATGAAAGTAGGATAAATGCGGTAGAAATGCGAGCTCTGCGGTAGATGTGCAGAGTGAAGCTAACCGACCGCATTAGCAACAGCGTAGTAAGAAAGCGAGTAGGTATGAAAGACAGTATCGGTGTAAAGATGAGATAGGGTCATGCTCCGTTGGTTCGGGCTTATAGAAAGAATGCCAGATGAAAGAATGACAAAACAGATATACAATGAGAAAGTGGAAGGATGCAGGTACCGGGGAAGACCTAGACTATCTTACCACAACCAAATAAACCGAGTCTTATCTGAAGGAAAAGTCAAGAGTCTACGTAACCGGCGAGCTTGTATGAGACGAACTATGAGAGTGGAGGAAGCCAGAGAGGTGTGTAAGGAAAGAACCTGTTGGAACTCTGTACCCCCTGCCTACCCAGCAAGGGATCTGGCGTGATGATATAGATAAATAATTAAAATTCTACATAATCCTCACTACCAGTCCTTTATACATTGCTTTGACACATATTAATAATATATTGCTATGGGATGAATCCTTGGACTTTTTCTTGCACTCAGAACCAAAATTCTTAGCATCAGCTAACCTATACCTCGAATCAATTTCCACACCCAGCACAATCTGTTAGGACTGACCTAGTTATCTCAGTTAAATAATTATAAAAAGTGTTCTTTAAAATCTCCTTATTTAATTTAATTTACATTGAAGAAAATATTTAATATACGATAAAATTATGTCACTCCTTATTGCTAAATTCTAATTTTAATTGAACCAATAACTTATATGTGTAGAATTGACTGTTAATATAAGTTGGTTATAAAAAAATAAAAAAAAATAATGCAGTTTCGAAAATACCCACCAGTAATAAATGTTAGGTATAATGTATGTAGTTATCATGTTAATTTAAAGCGTTCGTTATGCTGTATGTCTGCGGTACCCTAAGGGATCACCAAGACTAAGCAGCGTTCGGCTCGATCAGTTTAAGATAGGTGACCACGTGTGGCATTTTCATATTTGAGCGTCTCCGTACTTCGGAAGGCGTGCTCAGCCGTTGGTCTAAAATGTATCCCCCCATCCCGTATTCAATGTACACCTCCACTACTACCGCTTGGAGAATATAATGTATTACAATAGCAAGCAAGTAAAACCGCGTGCTAAAGCTACTCATAAATAAAATCCGTAAATCCGGCATCAAATTCTGAAAAACGGTAATAGCCAATACAAATCAACGGTGAACCGGCTCCACCGGGCCGGATCCGTCCGGAATCCGGACTCACTGATTTATAGCCCGGCACTTAAATCCGAAACTACCGTGGACTAATCAAGTCGAATGCTGAATTTGGACAAGTCATTGATTTACGTTTTTCAGCCTTATTTTTATAATTGTTAGATAGGAAATCGAGTGTTAGTTACTAAACTTGCAATAGTAACATTTTAGGTAAGTGCTTTTGTGCGTATATAGTATTATTATCATGACTATGTTCTAGAAAGGGTAATTAGAGATTTTCGTAACACTCCACGTAGTATATAGCTGTGACAGTCTAATGGTCGAAATCAGTTACAAATCTCAGTCGAATTTTGAGTTTTTTGAAAAATAAAATCAGGTATACTGCTACTGCTTCGTTGGCTTAGTGAAGAATATAAACGTAGCTGTCACAAGGTCCTGCATTCGAATCCTGGGTTGGGCAAAATGTAATTTTTCGATAGACTTAATTTCGAATATCAGTCTGGAGTCTGGCATCGTGCCCGGTGTTATTGGAACCTAACAGCGTCTGCGAAAAGTAGGTGTATACAATACACCCAAGCCACGCCCACTTGAGACATATAGGTGTAACGGTGTTTGTTTAACTATTTTTTAAGAAATGTGCCTCTGTCTACCCCTTCAGATATAATAATAGTTCAATCAATTTCCATGTTCGAAATAGCCAATGATAACCACTATAATATTTTACGGGAAGCAACGAAAAGTAACGATTGTAATATACCAAAAATAACGATATCGGACGTAATGGGATTCAGACATGAAACAGAAGCTTCGAAATATCCATTATGGGGAAGAGAAATATAAAATTGGTGTAATTATATTGGTATTTCATGATATTTATTTTCTCCTGTCCATTTTCAAGCTGGTTGGTATTACTTGATAAAAAAGATCGTGTCAAAAAACAACAAAGGACACAAACACATAAATGATATCTTCAGATGATGATGATGACGTATATCAGTGAGATGATTCACAGCTTATACTTGTCCACTACCGAACACATGTGTGTCCCCAATCGCTCTACGGCACAGCCGGTCCGATGCCACCAGCGTCCCACAACTTCCTGCGATGCTCACAAGATCGTCGATCCATCTGGCAGGCGGCCTTCCCACGCTGTGCTTGCCAATATGTCGTCTCCACTCTAGAGTATTTCTGCCTTAATACCCGTCCGATATATACATACTTAAATTTTAAATTGATATTTTTTTATCCCGGTGTCCCGGATATTAGGCCAATGTTATAAAATTACCTATAGATAGATAGATAGGTTATAAAATTATTGTATTGTCATCGAGCTTTGATAAGTGTATAAATTTCCAAGTTAATCGGACACCTTTAAGTTGGTATTACGTTGAAAGAATCCGTTACATGGATTCATAGATGACTGCCTCGTTAGTCTAGTGGCAAAGCGCATCGCTTGGTGATCACGAGGTCCTGGGTTCAAATCTTAGGTCGGACAAATGAAGTTTTTCTAACGAAAAGCTTCCCAGTATGAGTCCGGAGTCTGGAATTGTGCACGGTATATGGCAATAAGCTCGCCCCCTATTACAAAGGACCTAACATCGTTGGCAAAGAGTTGGTGTACTCAGTACACCCCTGCCACCCCCACTTGGTAAATATAGGCGTGATGGTGTAGATTCCTAGATACAAGGTTACAGGTTGAGGGTAATAAAAGCGTGTTAATAAATAATACATGTTGCCAGATTCACAGGAAAGAGTGGCACTATTTTAAAACCGCTAACATTACACTCTTATACAGCTAGAAGTCCTACCTTAATTATAAAATTATAACCTGTAATGATCAGAAACGCGCGCTCATAGCGCTATGCGACCGCGAATTTCTTAGCGATCACCATGGTTAAGCAGCGCTCGGCTCGGTCGGTCCGAGATGGGTGACCGTTTGTGACATTTTCGTATTCTAACGTCTTTGTACTTTAGAAGGCACGCGAAGTTGTTAATTCCACTTTTTAATGTAGTGATCGTTAAGCCAAGTTTATAGGCTCCAACAGCAGGTAGCATACTTCTATCTTATACTAGACTCGTACTGGGTATTATCCATCTATCTATATAATCACTCCAGATCCCTTGCGAGGTAGGCAGAATGTACAGAGTTCAGCAGGTTCTTCCCCATAGTTCGTCTCAGACAAGCTTGCTGGTTACGGATGCTCTTGACTTGCCCTTCATATAAGAGACGGCTATCTGATGGCTGTGATAGTTCGGTGTTCTGAGTTATGAACAAGGTTAAGCAGCGTGCGGGTCGGTTAATCTGAGATGAGTGACTGGTATTTCCATATTTAAGCGACTCCGTACTTGAAAAGGCAGGTTTTGCCGTTGGTTTCAGTTACCACTTAATGTGTGTTGAACCAAGTTGAAAGCCCACAAACCTGCCTCCACCGCACCACAGTGGGTCCACGTGGTGGATATATATGACCTAGTCTCTCTTACCTCGATTTGTGAGAGAAGGAGCAGCAGTGGGATAGAAGAGGGTGATCATTTATATTACTTAATTCATAGAAAAGGAATTATTCTGCATTATTCTACGATCAGACAACAACACTTTTAGGTAGCTCGAAGACATATCCTAATGATAGAATAATAATCTGAAATTATCAGAATCACAAACGCTGCGAAATTACCAAAACGCGAATGCCCAACAGTCGCAAACTAAACGCGTTAATACCCTCGTTTTGGAGCCGTTACCATTCAAACAGGAGTTCTGAAGTGTTGCCAGGGTTGGGAAATTTCTACCAATATATAAAAATTAGAAATATGAAATCAAACCTATAATCACTCGATTCATTGAGCCAAGAGGCATACGTTCATGCTAGGTATTAGATAAAATGCAAAGATATCGCGCTATTTTACTACTCAGGTATTTGTACGGAGGTATATTATTCACAAAAGGATGGTCAACACATATTTCACAAAACGTAATACTTTGCATAATAGGGAGCAAGCCTATCGTCATTATAACTATTACTATAAGCAGCGGTAAGTAATTAACATCGGCTAAAAAGGGGAGTTAATCGTCTAATTTTGGGTTCGTAGAGCGTCGTCTTTGTTACTCATTATGTGACAACAACGACTGACAAAACTGACAAAACCTCACATAATGCATTCGATAACAACATCATCTATCTCGTCCATGATACTCCTGGTTGACTTAGCTTTCTATCTATCTATATAATCACGCCAGATCCGTTGCAGGGTAGACAGAGAGTACAGAGTTCCATCAGGTTCTTTCCTCACATACCTCTCTAACTTCCTCCACTCTCATAGTTCGTCTCACACACGCTCGCCGGTAACGGAGACCCTTAACTTGCCCTTCACATAAGACACGACACACTTGTAGCTCTCTAATGGTTTATTAATATCAATTCAGTGATTTCAGAGTTCATCAATTACAATCTTTCCTCTTTATAATATTAGTATAGATTAGTAGGTAATTTTCATCAAACGCTGGCAACCCAGCCATATCCGTAGCATCAGCTAATTATGCAAGCCGGGAGCCGCCAATTTGGTAGCGAGTGCAGTTATTGTTGCCGCACCAAAACGAGTTAATCTCCCGTAAAATGTGCAAAATTCGCTGAATTTGGTTCATTTCTGTAATTTGTGCGTAATGATGAGAATTTGTGTGATGTATTCGTATTCGCTGTAAAGTGCTAGGAGTATTTAAGGAGCATTTATTAAAATAGATCAGTAAGACCGAGGTGCTTTTAGCAATCACCAAGTTTAAGAAGCGTTCAGCTCTGTCGGTCTGATATTGGTGACTGTTTGTAACGGTTCATAGTCTAGCGTATTCGTAGTTCAGAAGGCTGGTTAAGTCGTTTATCTCGGCTGCTTTAATATGGTAGTCTTGGAGCTAAGTTGGATGTCTTCAGATAGGTAAGTTCCAACAGCCGGTGGCTACAATCCTGCATCCACAAATTCGTATTGAGTTCATGGAGTAGAGTAAAACTTAATCTCTCTCATCTTGAAAGACATATGTTAAGTAGTGGAACTGTATTGTTCACGAAGCAAAAACGAAGAGATGGCATAATAAGACCTTCCTATAAAGTTTAAGCGTGACACTGCGAGGGTGGTACAGGGCAAGAGGGACGTTACGCCCAACCCACATCTGCAATTGTCATCTGGCGGAGACTAGTAAAACTAAACGGTTCGTCCGTGCCAATCGGTCTATCTATATCATCACACCAGATCCCTTGCGGGGTAGGCAGAGAGTACAGAGACCTAGGGTATCTTACCACGACCAAATAGACCAAGACTTATCTGAAGGACAAGTCAAGAGTCCCCGTAACCGGCGAGCGTGTATGAGACGAGCTATGAGAGTGGAGGAAGCCAGAGAGGTATGTAACGAAAGAACCTGTTGAAACTCTGTACTCTCTGCCTGTTCCAGCACCTGGCGTGATGATATAGATAGACAGATAGATATTTAAGTTATTTAAATCAACTAATAAATACAATTTTTCTTCGCGCAACGTTATGGTTGAGGGCCTCATCTCTGATCTCACGAGAGAAGACCTTTAGCCAGCAATGGAACAGTATAGTGAAATGTAATCAGATTAATGGATAATATCAATCATGATTCAAGATTAAAAGTGGAATCGTAAACGTTGAAGATCACCAAATGTTATTTTAAGGTTAATCACCAAATGTTAAATGGTGGTTAATCATTAATCTGATTACATGTTGCCCATTTCTGAGTATAGGTAAACTGATTTATTAGTATCTTGCCAAATGAAGGTGCCGAACAACTTTTAGTTTTATTCTGAAAGTTGGATAAATGATTGCAACTAAACGCCAAAATCGTACTTAGCAACTAAAGTTAGCAACTAAAACGCGAGCTAAGGTTATTAAAACTATAAGTTCTTTCTAAAGTAGCTCTGTAACTGGAAATTTCTGAAAGCGTTAAATCCTCTTGAGTCTGGAATATCTATAGGAGTAGATAAAGGGGTGTACATGCTATACCCATTATTCACCGAGAAATTTTGGTCCTAGTGTGATAGATGGCAAAGGGCATTATTCTGGGCCCATACATGATTTGCCCTAGAACCAACAGCAATAAAAAAATGTGTGTACGATTTCAAGTTACCTGCACATTATCTTCACACATTTATTTTTAAACGGACAAACGGGGGAATTGCATTATTGCAAAAAAAGGATTTGATTTTGAGGTTATAATTTAGTAGCCACCAATACATGTGTAAAATCGTTATGTAAACGATTTTACAAATGTACACTAGCCATAACCAAATCAACCATGATTAAATGTAATCGATTGAATATAACCGATTGATAGGATTGACATTTCCAACCGTAATTCGATAATAACATTGACATTCGGAAAACATGTTGGTGGCTTTGATTTAAGTACTTAAAGTACTTGGAAATATACGTTTTGGATTGCAAATTGTCCGTTAGGTACGGATGTTGGATACTACTAGAATAAAACAGATAAATAATTATGGTGAATGACAAAACAGATATACAATGTGAAAGTGGAAGGATGCAGGTACCGGGGAAGACCTAGACTATCTTACCACGACCAAATAAACCGAGTCTTATCTGATGGAAAAGTCAAGAGTCTCCGTAACCGGCGAGCGTGTATGAGACGAACTATGAGAGTCGAGGAAGCCAGAGAGGTATGTAAGGAAAGAACCTGTTGGAACTCTGTACTCTCTGCCTACCCCGCAAGGGATCTGGCGTGAGGTTATAGATAGATAGATAGAAATAATTATGGTATAGGTCATATGTTTTTTGTTTCTGGGGCCATTTTCGACGATGTCCTTTGTTGCTATTTATTGGATATACATGCAGAAACATACCGTGTTTTTAATAAATACATATTATGGCAAAAACAAATTGCTTTATTGGACGGCTTAGTCAAGTGGTTAGGAGCTTAAGTCGCTTCACACATTGGATCGAGCAGTCGCGAGTTCGATCCCCGAACGGTAAATCTTTGTCTATTTATTTATCTATCTATATCGTCGCGGTGTAGGCAGAAAGTATAGAGTTCAGTCAGGTTATTTCCTTACAGAACTTTGGCTTCCTCTACTCTCATAGTTCGTGTAATACACGCTCGCCGGTTAACGACTCTTGACTCCTATCCCAATATTTATTCCGTTAAATAAAAACAAAAAAAATACAGTTTGAAAGATTTCACGACGAGTTCTTGTGTTCGAATCTTAGGTCACCCAAATTTTTTATTGGGGTTTTCTATAGAAAATTTTTGACAGTTGCAGTCCGAAATCTGGAATTTTGCCCGGTATAACAATAATACACTGAGACTTAAACTGTTGGCAAAATTTGGGTATACACATAATACACCTCTGCTACCTTAAGGATAAGAGCGTGATAGTATTTCGTTTCTTAAAGAAAATTTATTCTATTACTACTGTATTCGTAAAAATAATCAAGTTAGTAAACAGTCACGGACACACGTGTACGTGTTTAACTAACTTGTTAACTTTAACTAGCGGAAGTGACGCGGTAACTGCAATAGTTAGCAGCACGGTGACGTACGCTGTGTGGAGCTAGTATCAGCTGAGTGCTATTGTTTACCTTTTTTTAATGAAAATAAGTGTTAAGTTGCTATTATTTATTGACTAAAGTTTAACAGTTAAGTGTGTGGATGAGTGTAAACATTATACAGTGTATTAGTTAAGGACTAAGGAAAAAAATACAAAAATCAAAATTATAATAATTTATAGACTACTTGCAACTACTTAATCTACCCTAAACTTAAAAAAGAAAACGTATTTTATATACAAGCACTCATAAACAATAGTGTATTGTGGCCACAAACTATATAAACATAACTACCGGTGTATTGCGTCTCATGGTGTTGCAGGTTATCAATCTATAGCGTATTTTACCATAACGATATTCTTTGTTTATAACGCCACCTATTGAGCTTTCCGGGACACACTGAGCTAAATCGATAGCAAAAAAGTATGCCGTCAGTAAAGTGTGGCTCTTGCGCAAAATTTTTGTCGCCGCTGGAGGGCGCTAAATGCATTACTTGTAATGCTATGTTTCACCGGCTTTGTGCGGCTTTACCAACTACAGGCTCCTTGTCCCCTGGCTGGAGCTGTCCTGAGTGTAATAAAAAGCTGGGCAAGAACAGTAAAGTCCATACACCAAATAGTGACCACACCGAGGAAGTGATGAGTGCAAACGCACTGAGCTCTGCCACTCTGAAACCCGCTGAGACATCTAGCCTTAACATAGCCACTATGCTGAGTACATTTAAGAAAGAATTGCGTAACGAACTGCAGGTGATGCTTAGGGAGGAATTGCAGAGTGAATTTCAAAAGCTGCGTGATGATATGGCGCAGCTTCGGGTGGACAGAGACCAGCTAAGGGCGGAGGTTATGTCGTGTAATGAGAGGATGGATGTCCTGGATGCACGAATGAGTGCCTTGGAACAGGAATTTAAGGGTCAGATAGGAAGAGAAGACGTGGTGGTTCAGCTGAGGATCGAATTAAATGATCGTGATCAGCAGCTTTTAGAGAACGACATTGAAATCGCAAATTTACCGGAAGTGACTGGCGAAAACCTGAATCACACGGTAAAGTTGATCGCAACTAAGCTGGGCGTCAGTATTGAAGAGCGTGATATTGTAAGCGCTGATCGCGTGGGTGGTAGGCACATGAATGTGACAAATCCTGCGGGCCCAGTGGAGTCGCGGCCGCGTCTGGTGGTTGTACGCCTGTCACGCCGAGACTTGCGCAACGAGTTTATACGCAGCGCGCGTGTGCGACGGGGGGCGAGCAGCGCGGATCTAGGCGTGTCGGGCCCGCCGAAACGGTTTTATATAAACGAGCGTCTAACCAAAGTAAATCGGCAGTTATTTCGGCGGGCGCGGGACGCTGGGAAGCGGCTTGGATGGCAATTCATATGGACGAGACATGGCCGTATATTGGCTCGGCGCAAACCTGGTGATCAGGCGAGTCTCATCCGTAATGACGGCGATCTGCTGCGTGTTTTTGGTTCGGATTTTGATAAAAAAGACTCAAGATTAGTTGTAACTTTTCCTATATAATTATTATTTTTATAATTATAACAATAGTTTTAGTAATTAGTTCGACGCATGTGTGTAAACTGAAATGGACATTGAACTTTTTGAATTCTATAGTATATAGTAATGCCACTTTGAATGAAATAGCTATGGGCGTCTATTATTCATTTCTTTATAATATTGGTATAAACTGTTCCTTATTTCGCTTTGTGCACAGGTGTGTAGTTTATCAATTTACCCGGTTATGTTTTATTACTCAACGATATACGTCGTGGTCAGTGAGGTTAAATCTTTGTATGAATAAATTTTACAAAAGCGCAAATGCCAGGTGATAAGCAGCTAAAATTAGGTCTTTGGAATGCAGGCTCTTTATCGACAAATCATGACGAATTTATAATAGCCATGAATCATCATTCTGTCGATATTATGGCCATTAACGAAACATGGTTACGCAAAGGTGAAGAGGGCCGGGCGCCTGCGGTGCCAGGTTATCAGCTACGTCATATTCCACGTCCTGTAGCCGTTCGAGAAGGACGAGGTGGGGGTGTTGCTTTTTATATTAGATTGGGAATAAGTGCTCGTGTAAAGATTCATCCTCACCACCCTATGGTGGAACAAATCTGGGTCAGCTTAAACGTAAGAACTAAGAGAATTATGATTGGAACAGCTTATCGTCCCCCCTGGTTAGACTTAAATATTTTTCTGGATGCAATCACTGACAGTATTTGCGCTCTAGCACCATATGATAATGTCATAATCTTGGGTGATTTCAATGTCAACTTACTCGATAATAACGACTCTAAAGCAAGGCGCCTAAAGGAATTTTTGAATTATCACAATATGGACCAATTAGTGGCTGAGCCCACGCATTTTGTAGGTGACAGTGCTACGCTTATTGATGTGATCTGTGCGGATGCTCCATGCCGAGATGTGAATGTGAACTTTATAAGTGAGCTCGGAAATCACTCATTTATAACATGCAAGATACTTGTCAAAAAAGAAAAGCCAGCTAAAAGAACAGTCTCCTATCGTCCAATCAGAGATATACTGCTGGACTATTTTGAGAAGGACTTGCATGCAGTTCCATGGAATGTGATATGCTATCTGAGTGATGTAAATGAGATGGTACATTTATTCAACACGTTCATAACTCGGCTTTTTGATGCTCATGCACCGATTAAGACCTCAGTATTTCGAAATCTACCGACGCCTTGGATAACAGATAATATAAAATTAATGTTTAGGCTAAGAGATGAGGCCCGCTATCGATACCGTGAAACTAAACTGGAAGTACATAAACAATATTATTTGGATCTAAAGCATCAGGCAACGTCTGCTTTATTTAATGAGAAAAAGGCATTTTTTACAAAAAATATAAATGAAAATATTAAGGACTCTAAATTATTATGGTCTAATTTGAAGAAATATGTGCTTCCTGTTAATAGAGATAGTGTTTTCTTGGGTCAGTTGGCTGATCCAGACGGGATAAACAATGCCTTTCTTGATATCCCTGGCGACTCAAATGTGAATATTTCTCAGCTGACTTACTTTGAATTCACACGTTACGGACCAGCGAGCTTTGTATTAAAGCCAGTGGATGAGACCACTGTATTAAATATCATTAATAATATATCGACAAATGCTCAAGGAATTGATGGAATATCTAAAGATATGATTAAGCTTACACTGCCGCAATCCCTGTCAGCAATTACTAGCATCGTAAACCAATCCATCTATTCTAGCGAATTCCCTAACTTGTGGCGGAATGCGATAGTGCGTCCTATTCCGAAAAACAATAACCCTCAAGGCTTTAAGGATCTTCGTCCCATTAGTGTATTACCCTGTTTGTCTAAGGTGTTAGAAAGGGTGGTATATGTACAAGTCGTGGAATTTCTGGAGTCAAATAGCATTCTTCCAGATTTGCAATCAGGTTTTAGACGAGGGCGTGGCACCGCTACAGCTTTAGCGGACATCGTGGGAAATATCCTTGAAGCCAGAGATCGTGGAGAGGGTTCATTTTTAACACTACTTGATTTTTCGCGCGCCTTTGACTCAATAAATATTCCTTTGTTGCTGTCAAAACTCACATACTACGGGTTTGAATCGGAAACTATAAGATGGTTTGATAGCTACTTAGTTAACAGATCACAACAAGTTGAGATTTGTAAAGATGATGGGTCAAAGGTAACTTCCTCCCCGCGCCTGCTAAAGAGGGGAATACAGCAGGGATCATTGCTCGGTCCGCTCCTTTTTATACTCTACAGTGCTGATATGACTCATTGTTTTCGTCACTGTTTGTACCACATGTACGCAGATGACACGCAATTGTATTTGTCTTTTAATGCCAATAACACTGCATCCGCTGTACAAATGATTAATGCGGAACTAAATAATGTAGCCTCATGGTCAAAAAACAACTCACTGGTGTTAAATCCACAGAAATCTAAATTCATGGTTATGGGTAGTCAAAGGCAGATCAATTCGATAGTGTCCGCTAGCCCAGAAATTAAAATCTTGGGGGAAAGCATACAGAGAGTAGAAGTTGCATGTAGCCTTGGTCTTACCATCGATCCGGGGCTTCGTTTTGAAGATCACATCAATAGTGTAGTCAAAAATTGCTTTTATAGATTAAAAATATTATACAGGGTTAGGGACTTCCTTAGCGTTACAACAAGGAAAAGATTAGTGGAAAGCCTAGTATTGTCGAAATTAAACTATTGTGACGTTGTTTATGGCCCTTGTCTTTTATCTCGCACAAAAAAATTGATACAGCGCGTGCAAAATGCGTGTGCCCGATTTTGCTATAATATCCCCCGGAAAAGTCACATTACACCGTATTTAAATAAACATGACACTTTGAAAATGGAAGCACGTCGTAAGCTACATTTAGCCAGTTTGCTATTTGGTGTTGTAAATAAAAATAAGCCGGACTACCTCTTTAGCAAGCTAAGTTGGCGACTTGATTGCTATGGCTATTCAACTCGTTCTACGTCGAATCCGCTCTCTGTACCTCGTTACAAGACTACAGCTTTTCGAGGGTGTTTCAAATACGCCGCCACCCGCTGCTGGAACGATATACCGCCCCCCATGAGATCCCTGAAAACCAGTGACACTTTTAAATGTAACTTAAAAAAACATCTGTTGCAAGAACAAAAATATTCATTTTGATTTTATTTTTATTTTTTTGGTTATCGATGGGCGGGTCTATAGAGATCTGCCAGCTCGGGACAGAATTTGCACTTTGCTCTGTCTGCCGCGCGGGGAGCTTGGGCATGATAATTCGTACTTACTTCACAGTTCTGATCCGCGTGTGGTAGGTGGGTGTGCCGAGTCCCGGGCGGGTGTCGGCGTGAGGCGTTTATCTCGAGGCATTATTGGCTAAGATATTCTTGAACAATTGTTATACGCAAAGCCTGATACTGTAGCTATAAATAAAGTAAAATAATTATTGATTAATGTTTAAGTGGCTACCTCATTAATATTAATAGACACAGCTCTGGCTGGGAAATTATGACGTTCGCTTTTTATTACGATGCTTACCGGTGTCATCATTCACCACGCACTCACTCCACTGGTCTGCTCAAGACTGCTAACTGCGCGCCTCGCTCGGGCGCTCGCTTGCGCCTGTGGAGAGTGATGCAATCGACGTATTATCGATTGCATCATTTTTTTGCGGCGCGGGCGCACGAACCGAGTGTGGGCGAGACGGAACGTGTGCACTTACGGTATGAGTGCATAACTATTTGTTAAAATTATTTTATATACATATATAAGTAGTAAGTTTTAAGTTGTGCTGGTATTGTGTTCGTGTCAAGTTTACCGTTCGTTTTAAGTTATTTGTTTTAAGCTTCATACGCGCACGTCACTTGGGGTACCACTGAAAATCAGCGCTGTGTTGTAGTTCACGCTGCAGCACAGCTTTATGCTGAGTGGTATCCCATTAGTGCGGCTACATAGTATGTACATGTTACTTGTTTTATTTTATTTTATTTTATAGTTATTATTTTGTGTAGTGTACTTTACTTTTAGCCTATCTAATAAATGTTTCTTTCTTTCTTCTTTCTTTCACGTGCAGTCCCGTCCGACGTATACAGAATTACTAAGCTATTATGTGTAATCTTTGCTTGTTAATTAGTTTTCTTAAGATTATATGAAAGCATAAGCAGTTTTGTTGGTCAAAGTTTACGTTGCTAACAATCTTTTCGTATTTATATTCTTATTATAATGAAATACAAAACAAGCCAAATCGGGCTAGCCGTTCTCAAGTTACGGTATGCGGTTACCATAGAGAGCTTTTAATTTTTATTTAAATAAATTGTGAGACACCGTCACGACAATCTTCCCCAAGCGGTGTTGGCAGCCTTTTCGCCGACGATGTTTCCATACCGGGCACAATTCCAGACTCCGGACTGATACTGGGAGCTTTTCAATAGTTTTCTATCAAAAAAACACATTTGTCCGACCTAGGATTTAAGCCCAGGACCTCGTGATCACAAAGCGATGCGCTTTGCCACTAGACCAACGAGGCAGTAGAGTTGTAAATGGATTGTACTCGTAAGTTATCAAAATTGTCATGACATTATAACGTTTGTACTTTATGTGCATCTCTGCCTACCCCTTCAAGAAAAACTAACGAGATAAATGTATCTTTCATTTATGATTTAAACATATGATAGACCTCAATGGCTATCTTCACTCTCATAGTTCGTCTTATACACGCTTGTGTGATACCGAGACTCTAGATAAGACAGTCTATTTGGTCATAGTAAGATAGTCTAGGTCCTCCCCGGCACCTACATTTTCCCACTGTCGCATTGTATATGTTCTGTTATTATTTTTCCGCCATTCTTGCTCTAAGCTCGAACCACCAGAGCATACAAGATAGAGACCTATCTCTCTATATCATCATGTCAGATCCCTTGCGGGGTAAGCGGAGAGTCCAGAGTTCCAACAGCTTCTTTCCTTATAGACCTCTCTGGCTTCCTCCACTCTTATAGTTCGTCTCATACACGCTCACCGGTTACGGAGACTCTTGACTTGCCCTATAAAATAGGACACAGATGAAAAAAACATGTTACAAATAAATTAGTTTAGGTTGAGATACAACTAGCATTATTCTCATAAGTAGGTTATAACATTAGCCTTAAAAACGAAAATATATATTCTTTATCCCAAACAAGATAACTTAATTGTGTCATTATGTGGGTTAACTTAAATTTTCAACCATAACAGAGGAATTAAACAGAACTTGTGCTCGTTTTCTTATAATTACTTTGAAAGTAATTATTGTATGTATTAAACACAGGTGGAACGCTTATTTTATAGGAAAATTGCCCTACAGACAACTATTATTTTAGGGTGTAGTAATTATAAGAATTTATATTTTAAGATGTGGGTACACGGCGAACTGATACTTGTATGAACGTAAAAATAAAGACAGTTTGATAACGGCCACCTGTGTGTTTATTACATGGTGACAGCGGTGCACCAAATATTTACTTTTATTGAGTCAGTTGTGAAATTCCAATAGGAAATTGACTTTAAGTACATTTGCGAATAGAAATATTGTGATACATTAATTATGGAGCACGCGAGGCCTCCAGTCGAGTTAACACTGGAAGGTGGCCCGGCCAACAGAGCGGATACATGGCGCCGATGGCTCAAACAATTTAAGGTATTTCTAAAGGCGTCTGGGGTGTGTAAAGAAGCAAAAGATATACAATCCAGTTTATTGGTCAATCTTGTGGGACCCCAGGGATATGATATATTCTCAACATTTAAGTTTGCTAAATCTGAAGATCAAGACGATATCGATGTTATTATTAAAAAGTTTAATGACTATTTTGGCACGCGGTATAACACTACAATGGCAAGATTTCGTTTCTTCACACGAAATCAAGAAAACGGCGAAACCATAGATACATATGTCACGGCATTGCGACTGCTCAGCCAGTATTGTGAGTTCGAACACCTAGAAGATGGCTTGATTCGTGATAGAATTGTGTGTGGTATCACAGACAGCGCGTTGCGCGACAGATTATTAAGGACGGAGGACCTGATGCTGGATAAAGCCGTTAGAATTTGCCAGGCTAACGAGATTTCAATTGAGGAGAATCGTCAGATTGAAAGTACAAACTTCGGAGAAGGTTCGAGAAGCGGAGTCGTCGATGTGGTGTACGGATCGCGCGCATACAACCGGGCAAACAGCGGGAGCACGCGCGCCGTGCGCGCAGGCCGTTCGCGCGGGCGCAGTGACGCTGTTGACGGGCGCAGCCGCCGCGGCGCGCTCGTACCTCAACACAACGTAGTGGCCAGGTGTGGCGCGTGTGGTGGTGCTCATTCAGAGAACATTCAGTGTCCCGCGCGCAATGTCAAGTGTTTTTTGTGTTACAATCGTGGCCATTTTCGTAGAATGTGCCCGAGCAGATTCAATAGAGGCGTATACGAAGTGCATCAGTGTGACGATGAAAGTGATCAGCTGTTTCGTATTGATACCTTAGAGACTACAAGCGGAGACAGTAAGTGGTTTGAAAAATTATCTCTCTGTCGAAATGGAATGATTGTATGTTTTAAATTAGATACAGGGTCGGATCTAAATGTTTTATCTTTAAATCTATTTAAAAAATTAGGTTTTTGCCCAGAGGATTTAAAGCCATCATATATTACAGCCCAATCGTTTTGTGGAAATAATATTTCTATTTTAGGTTCTTGCAGTATGTTATGGTCATACAAACAACGAAATTATTTAATCAATTTTATGATAGCAAATTCTGATTGTCAAAGTGTTCTTGGCAAATATACTTGTGAGGAATTAGGTCTTGTTAAACGAATTTTTAGTATTAATATTAACACATACTCTGACTTATTTCATGGAGTTGGGAAACTTCCTGGACAATACAGAATTGTGCTGGAAAATAATGCAAGTCCGTCGATATGCCCTGTAAGAAAAACTCCGATGGGGATAAGAGATAAATTAAAAAGTGAACTGGATCGTATGATACATATGGGCATAATCAGGAAGGTGTCGCATCCGACGCCGTGGGTGAATGCTATAGTGTTGCCTGCTAAAAATGATGGCAGTTTTCGTGTATGCCTTGATCCGCGACCGCTGAACCGCGCTGTGCGGCGAGCGCATTACCCTCTTCCCACCTTGACGGAAATTGCGACTAAGCTATATGGCGCAAAATATTTTAGCAAATTAGACGCCCGATCTGGATTCTGGATGGTCCAGCTAGATGATCAGAGTGCTGATCTTTGTACTTTTGGTACACCATTTGGCAGGTATCAATTTCTACGCCTTCCCTACGGCATTAATTGCGCGAGTGAGGTTTTCCATGCAAAGATAAGGCAGGTGTTGGAAGATATAGATGGGGTAGATTCTTTTATTGATGACGTCATCGTATGGGGTGTTTCTAAGCAAGAACACGATAACAGATTGAAAATGTTATTAGACAGGGCGCGCGAAGTAGGCATTAAATTTAATCGTGATAAATGCGTGTTTTGTGTGGAACAAGTGTCATATTTGGGCCATACCTTTAGTGCTGAAGGTATGAAAATAGACGACCATAGACTGAGGGCTATAAAAGAAATGCCTTGTCCAAAAGACCGCACTTCTCTCGAAAGGTTTTTGGGAATGGTTAATTCTTTAGCTAGGTTTATTCCCAATTACTCAGAATTGGCGAGTCCTCTTAGGTTTCTCCTTAAAAAGAACATTGAGTGGTGTTGGGAAGCAACACACGACGCAGCAGTTTCACGATTAAAAGAAAGTCTTTGCAGAGCGCCAGTATTGGCGCTGTACTCTAACGAGCTGCCCATCGTAGTGACGGTGGACGCCAGCGCAGTTGCGCTGGGTGCGGCGCTGCTGCAAGGAGGCCGTCCGGTTGAGTTCGCATCTGCGACGCTCACGGACGCTCAAAGTAGATATGCGCAGATCGAAAAAGAGATGCTCGCTATAGTTTTTGCGCTGGAGCGGTTTCACCAATACGTCTATGGACGTGCAGACGTATTGGTTGAAACAGATCACAAGCCATTGGAGGCTTTATTTAAAAAAGGGTTGGATGCTGTGCCTGCTCGTTTGCAGAGGATGATGCTCCGTATACAATGTTATGATTTCGAGGTTAAATATAAACCTGGAAAGTACATGTATTTGGCAGATACATTGGCACGAGCAGCTCTGCCCGAATTAATGCATGATAAGGTAAGTGCGGATGTAGAAGGCCAGTCCTGTTTTTTGTTACAAAATGTACGATTTAGCGACCTAAAATTACAAAATGTTAAAGACGCTACTCAGAACGAGAATGAATGTATAATTTTGAAGAACTATATCCTTAATGGGTGGCCCAGATACAAAGATGACGCTGATCCAAGTGTTCAACCGCACTGGCCATATCAAGAAACTATGGAGTATATCGAAGGAATTATTTTTAAGGATAATTTGGTATTTATACCTAAGTCGCTTAGAGCTGACATGATAGGGCGAGTGCACGAGGGGCATCTGGGTATAGATCGATGCAAGCGGCGGGCACGTGACGTCATGTTCTGGAACGGCATGTGTCGCGACATTGAACGCGCCGTACGCGCATGTGTAGTATGTGCAGAGCATGCGGCACGTCCTTGTAAGGAACCCATGATACCTCACTTTGTTCCAGAAATACCATGGAGGAAGGTAGGTTCGGACATATTTACCTGCTACCAAAAGAACTACCTAATTTTAGTAGATTATTATTCGAACTTTATAGAAGTTAGTCCGTTAGTAAATATAACGTCGAGGTCTGTTATACTTGCGTTAAAAGACCAATTCGCTAGACATGGAATTCCCGCAGAATTGGTAACGGACAACGGACCGGCGTATGGCTCGAACGACTTTCGTCGATTTTGTGTTGAATGGTGTTTTAAGCACACTACGACTTCTCCTAATTACGCTCAATCGAACGGTCTCAGCGAACGCGCGGTGAGAACGGTAAAAAATATAATTAAAAAGTCACTTTGTTCCGGATCAGATTATTATTTAGGATTGCTAAATTTGAGAGCCACACCACGCGATGGAGTGTCTTCACCATCGCAATTATTGATGGGGCGTCGGCTTAATACGCGACTTCCGATTAATGATAACAAATTGAAACCTGATAGAAATAATAGACAGGATTTCGCGAATATACATCGTAATCGTATGATTAACAAAAAATATTACGATTTGCATGCTCATGATCTTCCAAAGTTAAAAGTCGGTGAGCGCGTTATCGTGGCGGACGGGGCCGCGCGCCGGCGGATGCGCGTCGAGGCGCACGCGTCGCAGCCGCGCTCGTACCTTCTCTCGGACCGCTCGGGACGAGCGTTTAGAAGGAATAGGCGTCACTTAATTCGGACAAGTGAACGAGAGAGTACATCAACACTTTCTTTCTCTCCCGAAAGAAAGAAGGTTGATCCCGGTGTAGGTAACGAATCAACGACGCCGTGTGATAATTCGGCTTATCATTATATAAATACGCCTGTTCCGCACAGTCCACGCATCAGAGATGCTGCTATAAAGGCCCGAGACAAACTTGCGTTATTTTTCAATAAATAAGTATAACTTTGTTTTACATTTGTTTATAATTGTTGAGCTATAAATAATTGTGTCACTTTGAAACTGTTCATATTACTTGCTTATCTCACTTGAATTAAAATTTATAATATGCCGACTCCATTAGCTCGTACTCGTAGCTACTACTCGCGGGTTCGATTCCTGCATGGATCTGATGTTAATGTTACCCCAAGTAGATTTTCGTTTTTAATGTGTGATTGTAATTTGTATCGTAATATATTACAAACATTTCTTAAAAAGAAAAGGGTGTGTTAGGTGATGGTATTAAATTAAGGTATTTAAGTTTTCTTTGATGTTTAATTAAGGTTGTTTATTTTTATTTTTATAATAAGGGGAAGATGTAGTAATTATAAGAATTTATATTTTAAGATGTGGGTACACGGCGAACTGATACTTGTATGAACGTAAAAATAAAGACAGTTTGATAACGGCCACCTGTGTGTTTATTACATAGGGTACCGTAAGCAAGACTAGTAAGCTGAAGTGGCAATGGGTGGGCCACATAGCGCGATGATCGGACGTGCGTTGGGGCAGAAAGATAACAGAATGAAGACCGCGTATTGGCAAGCGCAGCGTAGGACGGCCCCCTACCAGATGGACCAACGATCTTGTGAGGATGATGATGGCGATGATAAAGCAAGAGTGTATATAAAATCAACCTATAAAAATAGGTGTACATGGTACACCTCTACCACCCCCGCTTGGAGAATATAGGCGTAAAAGTGTTTATTGTTTTTATAGATAACTAGCAATACTCCCAACTTCGTTTACGTTATTTTCAGGCGTGTATCTGACACCCTTAAACATTTTTTTGCGACAAAAGGTAGCCTATATCCTTCCTTTTGATAAAATCTATTTCCTAGCTGAATTGAATCAAGATCTGCTTAGCGGTTTGGGCGTGAAAAGGTGACAGACAGACAGGTAGAGTTACTTTCTAATTTATAATATTAGTATGGATTTTTATTATTTTTGGCAGCCGACTACCCAGTATACCCTAACGCGGCCATTTTTGGTTGTCAATTTGTTCGTGATTCGTAATCAAGTACGAATCGATTTGTACTCTTGTATTTAAATAACTCATTTTCAATTTTCTTTTCCCTTTAAAGAAAATTGTGCACTGTATTTATCGATACAAAAGGAACGATTCTTTCAGAGCGCTTAGCACAAAAAGGTTATTGTTAGCGTGACGCTAGCGAGTAAGCGTGCTGCAACGTTCTTGTTTATTGAGTAAATTTATAGTGTGACCAGGATAGCATATCGACAGTACAAAGGTCTCTGTACACCGTCCATTGCATGTCCATTATTTCAGGGTGGTTACAGGTGTGCGTTTATTAAATTTTCAGTAGTTCAGCGGCGAATGCTTTTATAATGGTACCTGTAATTAAGGATACCGTCAAGAATTTTCTATTATTACCTTCTTTTCACAATACTATGAGGAATATCTTATTTATTTTTTATTTTGCTGATTTATTGGATGTTAAAGGACAAGGAGGCACTTGTAGTGGTGTGAGACCACGGCGTTTTTAGCTATCACCAAGGTTAAGCAGCGTTCGGCTCAGTCACTTTGAGATGGGTGACCGTTTATACTAATTTCATATTCGAGCATACTTTGAGAGCTACGTTAAACTGTTGGTCCCGGTTAAAAGCTTAGGTTTGGTAAGTTCCAACAGCAAGCGGATGATCACTTGCTCCCTGCCTGCCTCCACCGAATCGCACAGGATCCATGTGGAATCTAACCTAATCTCTCTCACATCCATGAGTGATAGAAGGCTCCTGCCCAGTACTGGGAAAGCATAAGCTGATTTGGTGGTTGTAACTTCCTTTTCGAAAATCCCGTAGCTTATGGCTACGTCGTAGTAAACTACGCCGTAGCATGTCGTAGCAAATGCTACCGGGTATATTTTTGCCTCTGGTAATCTTGTAGCGTATAGTTTGACTGGTGATCATGAAGTCATACGTTTGAATCCTAGGTCGGACAAAGTGTGTTTCCTATCGAATATTTCTCAGTAGCATTCCGGAGTCCGAAATTGTGTCCACTATAATGGCAATAGGCTTGCCGTCTATTACATTGCGACCAAAAATAATCGATGCAACGTTGAATACACCTTTGCAGCTTCTGATTGGAAAATATATGCATAACGGTATTTATCTATCACCCGTAAGGGGTCTGACGACCCCTTACGGGGTTGACAGAGAGTACAGATACCCAACTGATTCTATCTTTACAGATCTCTCTGGCTTCCTCCACTCTCATATTTCTTCTCATGTTTGTCTCTGTCTATTTGGTCATAGTAAGATAGTCTAGGTCTTCCCCGGTATATCCTTTCATTTTTTTATTATCTATCTCTCTCTATCTATCTATCTATCTTTATCATCACGCTAGATCCCTTACGGGGTAGGCAGAGAGTACAGAGTTCCAACAGGCTATTTCCTTACATACCTCTCTGGCTTCCTCTACTCTCATAGTCCGTCTCATACACGCTCGCCGGTTACGGAGACTCCTGACTTGTCCATCAGATAAGACCTGGTCTATTTGGTCATGGCAAGATAGTCTAGATCTTTCCCGGTACCTACATCCTTCCACTTTCGCATTGTATATCTGTTTTGTCATTCTTTCTTCGGACATTCTTTCTATATGCCCGAACCAACGGAGCATACCCTTTCTCATCTTTACACCGATACTCTCTTTCATACCTATTTGCTTTTTTACTACGCTGTTGCGAATACGGTCGGTCAGCTTCACTCCGCACATCTTCCGCAGAGCTCGCATTTCCACCGCATTTATCCTACTTTCATTCTCCTTCTTACATACCCAGCTCTCGCTGCCATATAACAGCGTTGGGACAAGCACTCCATTATGTATGGCCAGTTGCGCCTTTCGGCTTAAGTGCCGGCTCCCAAGTAGCTTTCCCATCGCGCCATTCACTCTGTTCCCTGCATTCACTCTTCTCTCTATTATCTATCTATCTACATATATTATCAGGCCAGAACCCATGCGGGGTGGACAGGCTAGGCTCAGCTTTCTTTACTATTTAACAGTTATTTACAAGCAAGTAGATGAAACGTTTCATATTTCTATCCACCGTCACGCCTATTCCCTAAGCGAGGGTGGCAGAGGAGCACTGTGTAAAACCATTTATGGCCGACGATGTTGGGTCCCATGTAATAAAAAATGAGCCTATACCAAGCACAATTCTAGACTTTGGACTGATACTGAAATTTTTTGAGAGAAAGAACTATATGTGTCTCACCTAGGATTTGAACCCAGGACTTAGTGATCGCAAAGCACATTAGTCACCACTAGAAAGAGGCCATATCCCTATTCAATTACAGAATTAATAATAATTACTGATTTCTGTGTATCCAATAGTCTCTGGTTCATCAACAATCAACGCACCAATAAAGCTTAACTCCTCTGACGTCACTTGGCACAATCCTATTATCACCTCTTATTAAACTCCAGCCCATTCCCACCTGAGGGAATGAAATCAATAAGTCCGGATTACGGATCTTAATATACAATCAATTTCTATTGCCATCTTGATTAATTTTCTTTTTAAGAGATTATGGAAAAATTGGTAAGGGTAAGTGGATAAAATTTTAAAATTGGGATCAATTAATTGGTTTTCGTATTAATTTGGCAATGCTTCGTTAGTCTGGTGACGCAAGCTCCGGCTGGCGTTTATGAGGTCCTGGTTTCAACTACTAGGTCAGAAAAAATGTTATTGAGATGTTTCATCGAACGTTTTAATTAAACTCATCACCGCATTGGGATTTAAATTACTGTTATATATGGATGTACTGTGTTCACCTTTGCAAAGGTCTGTAGCAGTATTAAATTATGTAAGAAATCTCTTCTTATGTAAGAACATATTTTCAGAAATACGATCATAACATAATAAGTATAGCCATTCCAATATGTCAACGGCTACGGTTTTGTCCACTGGTCTGAGCGTAGGCCCCTTGACTCGAGGCATCAAATAGTCGCACGTTTGGTGCCCAGAGATACTAGTTTCAAGGCCTCTATCACCATCCTCGAGTGAAGTATAAAGTATCGAATGAAGTAAAGAACTCGAGTGAAGTATAATCGATAGTTAAAGTTACAAGTAATGTACGAATTTCACCATTTCTAAATGTCTCTATCCGACAGTAAACTAGCCTGTTTTAATTGCCGAGTAACGCTTATCAAGAAGTAAAGGTAAGAGGGTAGTGAAAGAGGTCCTTACTCTGGGTGTTTGTGGGATATGCGGGGTTTGTAGAAATAATACTTGCGTTAAAGTAAAAAACTAATAATTTTCAAAAATCAACACGTTATACCGCCCACTGCGATCTCATTTCGCATTCTATTAGTTTTACAGCAGGTCGATACACCGGGGTCCAATCACAGATCACGCGTTCTCTATTATCGACCGCATAAGGACTATATTGCATTGCACTGGATATCGGATTGGTTAGTATACATAATGTCTAGACAGTAAGTGGACATTTAAAAATGTATGATATTGCAAGCTGTTTTTAGTTTTACATCTGATTTTAATGTCATCTGTTAATATGTGAGTGTGTTTCTGCAGTTCCGTGATTGGTAGCCGCCATCTTTCTTTATTGAGGTTTTTATGGATGGTTCATGGATCGTGATTATCCTTAATACTACTATTAATTAAGAAATAATAATATTAATTATCAATACTCGAATTCTAAAATTGTGCCCGGTATAACAGCAATAGATGTTGGCAACATCTACCACCCATTTTATACACATATTGGTAAAATTTGTAATAGCAGGATAGTATCGGTGAAGATGAGACAGAGAGATGATGACAAAGAGAGAGAGAGAAAGGATGTAGGTACCGGGAAAGACCTAAACTATCTTACCGTGATCAAACAGATTGTGTCTTATCTGAAGGGCAAGTTAAGAGTCTCCGTAACCGGCAAACATGTATAAGATGAACTATGAGAGTGGAGGAAGCCACAGAGGTATGTAAGGAACGAATCTGTTGGAACTCTGTACTCTCTGATTACTCCGCAAGGAATCTGGCGTGATGATATAGATAGATAAATAGATAGATTGTTATAGCAACTCTGCCCTCTCTTCTCAATAATAGTCTATGGTTCATCAACAATCAACGCACCAATAAAGCTTAACTCCTCTGACGTCACTCGGCACAATCCTATTATCACCTCCTATTAAACTCCAGTTCATTCCCACCTGAGGGAATAAAATCAATAAGTCCGGATTAAGGATCTTAATATACAATCAATTTCTGTTGCCATCTTGATTAATTTTCTTTCTTGACTACGGTGCAGACGTGTATTTTTTACCTATCAACCAAATTGGGTCTGTGCAATAAAATGGAGATTTGTTTATTTAAAAAGTTTTATTGTAGACCCACGCAGAGTACAAAAGGCTCACCTACTTTTACTATGGGTACTACTAATAACATCGACATAATTTGGGTGTACACCCATCACACACATCTCTGCCACCCCCATTTAAGAAACAGGCGTGACGGTGTATACTTTTATGTTTATTTAAAACATACATTTTTGGACATGAAGATATCAAAAAAAAAAAGTGTTTTTTTGCCGGTCACGCCTATATTCCCCAGAAGGGGTGGCAGAGGTGTACTGGGTACACCCACGTTTCGCCGATGATGTTAGGTCCCATGTAATAGGGGGCGAGCCTATTGCCATATACCGGGCACAATTCCAGTCTCCGGACTCGTACTGGGAATTTTTCGTTAGAAAAACTACATTTGTCTGACCTAGGATTTGAACCCAGGACCTCGTGATCACAAAGCGATGCGCTTTGCCACCAGACCAACGAGGCAGTCAAGATCTCCTCAAGCGTAAGATATATATTTTTTCATCAACATTTCTGTACCTCTCTTTATATCATCACGTCATATGTTTTGCAGAGTGGGTAGAGAGTATAGAATCCATTAACATTTTTAGATAATAAAAACATTTGCTTTTCTTTGTACTCCCTATCAACCCTGCAAGGGATCCAGCTTGAAAACATAGATAGACGAAAAAAAACTTTTAACCAAAAAAAAACACCAGAATTTTTCACGAAATAACATTTTTATTTTAAACCGCGCCACGCCAAGAAACAATGGCGTCCATTTTTCAAAGGACACGACATTTGACAAATAAAGAGGACACAGATAATGTATTGTCTTGCCAGTTCGCACAATGGCCGGTAAGTGTGGGTATTAAGGCCATTGTGCACAATACCCGGTTATTAGGTTGTAATGGTGCAATCACTGAGGTATTGAAGAATATGAACTGGGCCTACGAAATGAAATACTTAACGTGGCATGTTATGATAACTTCGTGAAATGATATTTAATGGTACTTTCAGAGCATATACAATATTTTAACTTTACAACAGGTGTACTATGAATTAGTAGCATATAGTAAGTGCACACAGTACACCTCTGCCAACCCCGGGATCTATATGCGCGACCGTAGAAATTTGGATGTACTAGGAAACTTTTAAAAATAGGGCGCAAGGGGGTAGACTTGTTGTGGTGACCAAGGTCAAGCAGCGTTAATCTCGGCCAGTTTAAGATGGGTGACCACTTGTATCATTATATATTCAAGCATCTCTGTCCTTCGGAAAGCACGTTAAGCCATCGGTCCCCATCACCTCTTAAGTTAGTATTCGCTCAGCCTAGTCGAAAGCTTTATAGGCTCGATAAGTTCCAACAGCAGGTGGCCACAAGCAGGATCCGCGTAATGGAGTATGAACTAATCTCTCTCACCTCGAAATATGTAAAGACTTTGTTCAAAATTGGGATCTTACAGGCTTGATAAGTTCCAACAGCAGGTGGCCACAAACCGTCTCCACCAATCTATACTGAGTCCGCGTGGTGGAGTATGACCTAATCTCTCTCACCTCGATTTGTAAAAGAAAACTTTTGTCCAGGCACAGATATGTATGGTATCACAGTGTTCATATTATACCCAACAAAAAACAGTAAAAAAACAAGGCCACTGACCTGTTCTTCATAGGTCCTTCGGGCCGGTCTATGACCGTGGTTCCGGTAATAGAGTAGACATAGAGCCGGGCCTCTGACTTGTACCACTTAATGGAGTGCATGGCCCCGCAAGATCTTCCGTCAATCCTGCACGGCAAGCGCACCGTCTCACCCACAATTGCTGCTTTTTCATCTGGAAAAAGAAATACAGAATTAGGACTGCCATGAATATAAGAATTTTTAAACTTTTCATAGCTATATTGACACGGCGCATTGTTTTTAGGATTCTGTAATTAAATTGTCAAAAACAGAACACTTCTATGACTACCTTATTATCCACTAGGGGCCGCTCATGACTTTGTTTGTATATATCTTATAAATTATGGCCTATGTTTTATTCTGATGTATAAGCTATATTACTGTAAAGTTTCACCAAATTATGTTCAGCAGTCAAGAGTCTCCGTAACCGGCGAGCGTGTATGAGACGAACTATGAGAGTCGAGGAAGCCAGAGAGGGGCAAGGGATCTGGCGTGAGGTTATAGATAGATAGATAGAGATGTTCAGCAGTTTTTGCTTGAAAGAGTTATTCCCACAAACTTTAGGTTTTTTTTATACGTTTATAATATTAGTGCGATTTATCTCTGTCCGAAGGGGTATACCCATTTTTTTAAAGACCGTAAAATATATAAAATGAAACTTAGGTATACCAAATACTAATATGATTGAAGATAAATAAATTTAACTCAAAACTCAAACAATTTATTTTGTCTATCTCTATCTATCTATATCATCACGCCAGATCCCTTACGGGGTAGGCAGAGAATACAGAGTTCCAACAGGCTCTTTCCTTACATACCTCTCTAGCTTCCTCTACTCTCATAGTTCGTCTCATACACGCTCGCCGGTTACGGAGACTCCTGACTTGTCCTTCAGATAAGACCCGGTCTATTTGGTCATGGTAAGATAGTCTAGGTCTTCCCCGGTATCTACATCCTTCCACTTTCGCTTTGTATATCAGTTTTGTCATTCTTTCTTCGGACATTCTTTCTATATGCCCGAACCAACGGAGCATGCCCTTTCTCATCTTTACACCGATACTCTCTTTCATACCTACTCGCTTTCTTACTACGCTGTTGCAAATACGGTCGGTCAGCTTCACTCCGCACATCATCCGCAGAGCTCGAATTTCCCCCCCTTTTATCCTACTTTCATTCTTCTTTTTATATACCCAGCTCTCGCTGCCATATAACAGCGTTGGGACAAGTACTCCATTATGTATGGCCAGCTGCGCCTTTCGGCTTAAGTGCCGGCTCCCAAGTAGCTTTCCCATCGCGCCATTCACTTTGTTCCCTGCACTCACTCTTCTCTCTATGTCAGCGGTGTATTTTCCATCCTTACTGAATGCACATCCAAGATATACAAACTCATTCACTTGCTCCAGCACATCGTTCTCAACCACAATCCTTGCATTCTTTCTGGTTTCTTCCCGTTAAAAACCATAATTTTGGTTTTCTTCACATTCAAATGTAAGCCATTTTTCATGCAGTCGTCTTTCATAACTGTGACTAGTGATTGCAGATCAGTGGCTGTTGGTGTATCGCTATCAAAACCGCGTCATCTGCATATAGTAGATGATTTACCACTAGATCACTCATTTGTACACCTGCATTCATCGCTTTCAGTCTGTGAAGACTTTTATCCAAATATATTATAAACAGTCTAGCGGACAACACGCAACCCTGCTTGACGCCGATTTCAACGTCAAACCAGGCTGACATGTTACCACCCACCCGTACGCATGCCTTGCAGTCCACATAGGTGGACTGGACGGCCCGCAGCAGAGTGTCATTTATACCATACTCAGGCAAAATGTCCCAAAATCTCTTTCGCACAACTTTATTTTGTATACAAAATAAATTATTTGAGTTTAAGTTTTGAGTGCGGAACCCTGCGGGGGCGCTTACAAATAGTCAATTTACATTTTTTTAAACTAATTGATTTATTAATCCACCACCGGATCGGAACGCGGCCTCCACTGAGAAGATCCTGTAAAGAAACACAGCGGACTTGTCTTTTTATTTAATTCTTTCACTTTTTAATCGACTTCTAAAAAGGAGGAGGTTCTCAATTCGACTATATGGTGTTTTTTGTATGTATGTTACGCGATAATTTCGCCAATTATGAATCGATTTTGATGATTCTTTTTGCATTGAGTTCAGTATAGCTCCAAGGTGGTTCCATATTAATTTCATCGGTATTGGACCTTGAACTTGGAAGATACATCATGGAACTCCTTAACGACAAACAATACGAATGCGTAGATTGAGATATTATGGGTATTACGTCAATCCTATAGGTACCCTGGCATAGAACTAATCAGAATATTAACCAACTTCAAAAAAGGAGAAGGTCGACAATTCGTCTGTGTTTTTTTATAACATCTTTATTTATGAATGATTTTAATGATTATTTTTGCGTTGGGCTTAGTATATTTTCGAGGTGGTCCCATTTTAATGAAATCGGTATTGAACTTTGGACTTTGAAGATACATCAGGGGACTCCTTAACAGTGAACAGCACGAATGTAGAAATTCCGTTATTATGGTTATTATATCAATCCTGTAGGTATCCTGTATAACTCAGCAAAATAATATAATATAGGTATATAAATATTAGTAAATAATTCACTTGTCACTTAAAATTGTAAGGTAAAAATCTTTTATAAATAAATAAAACCGACTTCAAAAAGCATGAAATAAATATTTGAAGTTGGTGCTAAGTAACCGACTGTACTAACAGGCACCAACTACAAATATTTGTATCTTGTTTTTTGAAGTCGGTTCTTTTTTATAAAAGATTTTTTTCCCTTCTTTTTTTCAATCATTTTGTGTGGATACAATGGTTACAATTAAATAGTTTACGATCTAGATCTAGTGTAATGCCATACGACTGAGATATGAGATTAATGATATTAATAATAAAGAGTGTCTAAAGGATCCCAGATGGACCAGTCCCCACGAAAGCACCCGTTCACGAGTATGACTGCTGGAATAGCCAACACTCCCCTCGACCATATTTGAGGAAAGGGAGAGACCCGCGCCAGACAGCCACCGAAAGCAAATACATTATAGTGAGCATAACCAAACCAGAATCCCACAGACGGTGGTCAGATTGTATTTACAAAGCATCATTAAAGCTGCTTAGTCTATGCAATCAAAAGATATGGCCATTTAAACTCATCCAAAGTTTTAGCGTATGTTTTGTTGTTAAAATTGGCCAAAAGCAATGTTTTAAGTTAAGGGGAAAATTCGGAAATTGTCAGTTTGTTAATAAAAAAATTCTTCGAATTCAATAAAAATATAAATAAAGACATGTATACAAGGTGTATCGTGAATAACGCAAGACCACAGACACCCCGATTAGATAATTGCTTCACAAATTCAATAAGAAAACCAAATTTCCAAATTTAAAGTTTTGTATCTTTTTTAAGCACTTTCATACCCCAATTAACAAGTTTCATTGTACGTGTATATGTGCGTATTGAGAAATATGTTTTAGAAAAGCGTTTGAAATCATATCAATATGAATCAAGAATAAATTTAGTTTTTTATAGCGCACTGAAGCTAAAAGCATTTTTTGCAAATTCACAAAAAATGTAAGATACATTAAAAATTATTGGAATCAATTCAGTTACCGATTTAGAACAAACTACAAACTCAAGTCGCGCGTTAATTGTGTTACAGCTTGTATATATACGGACTCTTTCGAGTGTAAGTTTCTCGCACTTGTCCGGTACTATATTTATAACTAGTCATTTTAGGATATAGAATCTTTTCATCTCTAGAAATAACAACACCTACTTCTTCTTTTAAAGATAACCATACCCCTACATAACCATACAATGTTAAATACAATTCAGCTCTACCAACAAATTCTAAGCTATGTTAGCTCAAATGCATCGCCATGTTGCTCGTACGAGGCGGGATTACGAGGCGTTTTTCTTGTAGCGAAATTAGCTGTTGTTCCATCGAGCTAAGCTTTAGGTTGCACACTTAGTGATACGCGACGGTGGATATAAAACTAAATATGTATTAAATGTAGTCTTTATTAACATACTTATAACTTACTAAATTATATAGTCTGTAGTAACATACGAAATCGCCTCAAAACGGCGTCACGAAGCGGTCAAACAGCTAAGACCATCGCGTTATTCATTCTTTAGAGAAACATAGGTGTACTATGAGCACCTGCGCCTAATTTTACGGTAAAGAGATAATGTTTTTGAGTAGATTGCATTAGATAAGTTTCAGTAAAATAGATTCAACCTGAAGCCGCATACATAGAGTAGGACTATATAATCTGCCTCGTTGGTTTAGTGGCGCGTAGCGCGCGTGGCGAACACGAGAACCTGGGTTCGAATCGTAGATCTGACAAAGTGTTTTTTTTATCGATGAATTCTCAGTTGCAGTTTGCAATTCTGCCAGCTATAATGGCAAAAGGCTCATCCTCTATTACATTGGCACCTGACATTGATAGCGATATGATAGCGAGCGGTGTACACAGTATACCTCTGCCACATCCACTTGGGAAATGTACGACTGACGACGTTTCTTACTACTCTTACATCCATTGGATGTCGTAAAAACTCCATAATGAGTTATCACTATCTATCACACTAGTGTACAGTAATACTTTCGATTAAGAACTCGCTAGTCCCTTCCACTATGGTCTATACTTAAATATTAAGGCTAGGACACACGGAACGCGTGGGGCCGGGTATATCCGGATTATGCAGCGAATAACCGGGCTTCGTAGCAATATGCAAAAAAAAGATGTTTTAAGCAAAATTTATTTTTTGTTCTAGTTTCAAAATACCGAGGAAGTAACATTTAGGATGTTAGGGATTTTCCTGTATATAGAATATTACCATATTTTGGATGTTTGCGACAAACAACAATAAAATAAATTTTAGCAGTATATTACCCCCTATTACACATGGACTTTGATAATTTTGATTGAGGCATGTCGGAATTTATCATGTCCATAAGGCGTCCAACTCGGCCTAGCGAAGTTGTAAGGGGCCACCGGAAAAAAGGCTTTGGGTGCATCCCCGACGAACGGATACGCGAAAATAGAATGACTACAACCCATTCCATCTTATACTGACCAAGTTGAAGGATTCTTAACCTTCCTGATGGCTAAGATAACCGCGATCCTGCACAATGATAAGCACTTCGTCATTAAATAAATATTTTTCTGCGAAAACATAATGGCTAAAACTACGAGAGTAGAGCAAACGAAAGGTCTGTACGGAAAGAATCTGTTGGAATTAGATATAAGTTAGATAGCATTTTCTGCCCACTGCCGCAGAAATAAATGGAATATAATTTAAGTGAGTCTATTTACATGAAAATGTTTGGTCAAAACAAAACCACTCAATTCGTATTATTACTCCGGGTATAAACTACTACAGAAAACTGATACGTTTAATAAAATAAAAATCAACCCTATGACAGTAAAAACAAAGTTCAAAATAGATTGGGTCCAGTTCATGTTTACCCGGGTGGGATGGGGCCGGGTATTAAACAAAGCTCGCTTTCTATTAATTGAAGTCAATACCTTTAGTACCGGATGCGGAAGTGGGATTATAGTAAAATCAATGAAGGTTATTTTAAAATAGAAGTGTGCCCAGTAATCAATAAAGGAAAAGTTTGAATTATAATAATTGACTCTGTACTTGACCCGATCTGTCCGGGTGAAGACCTTCTCTCACAAACCAAGATGAGAGATGTTAAGTATCATTATATTATACGTATACATATACATATACATTATATGTATACATTCTACCATATAGACCCAGTGCGGAATGATGGAGGCAGGTTTGTGATGGAACTTATCAAGTCGCCTTTAAAGCTTTCAACTTGGCTTACGGACTACCACATGAAGTGGTAACCGGGACCAACGGCTTAGCGTGCTTTCCGAAGCATGGAGAGGCTTGTATATGAAGATGCCACAAACGGTCACCCATCTCAGACCGACCGAGCCGAACGCTGCTTAGCCTTGGTGATCGCTAAGAATACCGCGATCGCACAGCGCCATCTCATTTAATCTAGTAATTGAAGATAAAGGCCGTATAAAGCTTTCGAATTGCAATTGTAACATTTATTTTAATTGTCGGATTTTACATTTAACCCGCCATTTTTCCCGGCTTTGTCCGGGCTAACAATAAGCTTATTATTTCGTTTATGGGTTAATTCCGGATGACAATGTTAAGAGAACCCTCGAATTGTGTTTTAGCATTTCAAATGCTTTTTTGTTAAAATGAAGATGGTGTTAATTAAAATAGGTGTCTATCCTTTTATTAATATACTAAGTTTTTCTTGGGATTTCACCTGCAAAAACCATGATGTTAAAAGTCCTTAAGGGTTTCGCTTCCCGTGGGAAGTTATTCAAGCTAAGACCGAGTCATTCGACCCACTTTTTCAATTTTAAATAATGTTACAATCGAAAAATTGGGATGATTTAATTTTACACTTTTTACCAAATGGAAGGAGTCCTTTACCCAGCACTGAAATATCAAATAGGCCGTGTCGTATATGAAGGGCAATACAAGAGTCCGTAACCGGCGAGCGGCGTGGCGGAAGTGGTGGAATCTCGTTTCGGAGGCCAAGACTCACTTTGGGTCGCTGAGCCAACGGAGTAAGTAAGTAGTATCTAGTCTAACTTCGGCCGGATCCGGACCGGAACGAAACGCGGCCTCTACGGGGAAGATGTAGCGAGCAGCAGACCCGTCTTTTTATTTAATTATCTTTCTGACTCTCTATTTTATGACTTTTATTTTATTAATTATACTGTTACTGTTGGAATCTGTACTCTCTGCCTTCCCCGCAAGAGATTAGGCGTAATGATATAGGTAGATAGATATAGATGTGTCAGATACACTTCTTATTTCGTTTTGAAACGTGGTATTTTAAAGAACTTATTTTTGAATGCCTCGTTGGTCTACTGGCAAAGCACATCGCTTTGTGATCACGAGGTCCTGGGGTCAAATCCTAGGTCGGAAAAATGTAGTTTTCTAACGAAAACTTCCCAGTTTGAGTCCGGAGTCGGGAATTGTGCCCGGTATATGGCAGTAGACTTACCCCTTATTACATGGGACCTAACATTGCCGGCGAAAAGTGGGTGTACTCAGCACACCTATGACTTCTAACTCTATTCTTAGAAAAAATGTACTAACCTCAAAAAAATATAGACTGTTACCACTCTACGAATTTATCTTAAAATATCTCAACTTTGCCCTTTGCGAATATTTACGAAAATATTCTCATAATTTTACTTGACATTTTCGCTTGTATAAAACAGTTATTAGTCCTACTTAAGGTGTCTTAGCCTTAAATAATGTGGTCTTATTGTTATTAAGTTTACGATGCTCGAAACTCGTATTTTTAACTTAATTTTTATATTAACTGGGTAATATTATTCAATATATTGTGTGAAATATAAGTAGGTCGTGTCCACCACAATTGGGAACTCTACTCTTAAAGTTGTCGACGAATACATTTACCTGGGACAAACAGTCCGGTAGGTAGGTCCAATTTTGAGAGAGAGATCAATCGACGAATCCAACTCCCGAATGCTGCCCAGCCAGCATTCTGGAAACTGGGCAAAATATCATCCAAAATACCTCAGTGCCTCAAGACTAAAGTTTTTGGTCAATTTGTGTTGCCAGTGATGACATACGGATCTGAGACGTGGTCTCTTACAATAGGTCTCATAAAAAAGCTCAGAGTTGCTCAGCGAGCTATGCTCAGGGTTACTGTACGTGATCAAATTAGAAATGAGGAAATACGTAGAAGAACCAAAGTCACCGACATAGCCCTCACGATTAGCAAGCTGAAGTGGCAATGGGTGGGCCACATAGTGCGAAGATCGGACGGGCGTTGGGGCAGAAAGATTCTAGAGTGGAAACCACGTATTGGCAAGAGCAGCGTAGGACGGCCGCCTGCCTGATGGACCGACGATCTTGTAAAAATCGCAGGAAGTCGATGGATGCAGGTGGCATCGGACCAGTTACACTGGAATGCGATTGGGTGTATGTGTGTGTGTGAGTGATGTACGCTGTTGGCCGCAAGGCCTTTACAGCTTCACCGGACTTAAGGGCGAGCGTGCAACCACTACGCTCGAGCCAGAAGGGCAAGGGGCGACATACTCGAGGCGCCCACGGTTGGGACAGTCGCTGTGGGGAGACGGACGGACGACTACGTCGTCGTCGCCCGTATTCTGAGCGGAAAGAATGGATGACAAAGCATCGGGGGGATCGGTGAGAACATGTCGTGGCCGGCGGTGGCGGCTAAAAATCGTCCGATTAACGGATTCGCATGGGTAGATGCGTTCGCGAAGTATCGTGTTGTTGCCTTTTTAATATAGGCGCGAATAGGTTCGAGACCTAGATAGGAGTGGAGATCGACACCGATCGACTCCTACGGCTTTACGGAGGAAGCGGTTTTGAACCGCTTGAAGTTTATCGATGTGAGAGGGGGCCGAATGCCCGAACACAACACACGCATAAGTCATGATGGGTCGAACGCAAGTTTTGTAAAGCGTTACCTTATTTCTAAGGGGCATTTTACTCCGCTTGCAGATCTGCAATTAGGGAAGCCTATGTTCAGCAGTGGACTAGTATAGGTTGAGATGATGATTGTATGAAATAAATTTTAATAGAAGTCGCATTTTAATGGAATTCAACAGTTTTAATGTCCCTGAAAATCTTTATTTATTCATTTTTAGAATATTTTATATTCTTTGCGCATAATATAAATGTAATAAGCAGAATAGGTACACATAATAATTTGACTTTTGATATAATTTAGTTTTAATGTAAAAGATGTTAATGAAGAATATGGTTTTTGAATAACCATTCAGTTTGTCGGATATCCAGTCTGAATATTTTTTTACTTGGAATAATTTCTCTTGGTCCAGTGGCTAAGAGAATAGGCCTCTCTGGTTACTGGCTACCGTAGTCGCTGATTCAATTTCCACAATTTAAAAAACTGTTATATGGCAGTGAGAGTTGGGTATGTAAGAAGGAGAACGAAAGCAGAATAAATGCGGTCGAAATGCGATCTCTGCGGAAGATGTGCGGAGTCACGCTGACCGACCGTATTCGCAACAGCGTAGTAAGAAAGCGAGTAGGTATGAAAGATAGTATCGGTGCAAAGATGAGAAAGGGTATGCTCCGTTGGTTCAGAAGAAAGAATGACAAAACAGATATACAATGCGAAAGTGGAAGGATGTAGGTGCCGGGGAAGACCTAGACTATCTTACCATGACCAAATAGACCGTGACTTAGTTGAAGGGCAAGTCAAGAGTCTCCGTAACCGGCGAGTGTGTATGAGACGAACTATGAGAGTGGAGGAAGCCAGAGAGGTATGTAAGGAAAGAACCTGTTGGAACTCTGTACTTTCTGCCTACCCCGCGAGGGAGCTGGCGTGATGATATAGATAGATATAGATAAAAACCTTTATGCGACCCATAATGTGTGTTTCGTTGGTGTGTGTAATCATGTGTGTTAACGCACGCACGACATAGGAATAATTCCTAGTACTAGGTACGTAGTATTAAAAACAATATTGTCGATGCGGAAACACCTTCGGGTGTTTCCACATCACATTTAATCACCATGGAAAAACAGAAAACTACTAAAAAATCCAAGACTTTGAACCTCTTCAATTTCTACAATGAAAGTCAAAAACAAAGCAACTGTTACGCTATGACGGACAATCAGCAATAATAAAGGCCTGAAACACACAGAATCTAATAGGTACGTATTTTGTAGTATATAATATGATTTTACAGTGCTTTTGATTAATAAAAATAACATAACTGTGTGATCCGTGGTGCATTTTCCGTAGGCGGAAGCCACTCGCCTGTATTATGTAGCACATAATAATATCGTATATTTCTTTAACGTTTAATTTGTTTTTGTATTTGTTTTTAGTTCATAGCACTAGCTAAAACATGCGTTTAAAAACATGAAAATTCACATACACAAATACCCAGACCGAAACAAATAAATGTGGGTCACACAAAGATTTGTCCTGTGCGGGAATCGGACTCGCGACTATTCGACCCAGTGGGTGGAGTGGCTTAAGCTAATAACCCCTTCGCCAAATCGTCCTTCAAGTTATCCATTAGTTGACCGAAAGCGTCTTACACACTACGCGTGATTAGTAGTAAGATCGTAGCAAGCGCATTGCAGTGCGTAGCTCGTAGCACACACCATAATGCTTGTCCGTAGTCTGTAGCTAGCTTTTCGTAGCACGTAGCACGGAGCATACTAGGAATTATTTTATTACATTTTTATTTTTCTATCATTAGTTTATTATGATGTGTTCTTCAATCATACCCGTCGACTCAAATCCTTCATTTGTATCCTACATTTTTACACCATATCAAATACAGACGAACAAATGACATCACAGAACACACCACAGACCCCAACCTCTATAAATAAAAGTAACATTCAACCTTTTAAAAACTAAGGCAATAAAAAAGAATTATTTCTCAAGAAACTTCGCCGATAAACGTGTAAGACTGTAATTGGCCGAGAATTTATGTGGCGTTCGGAACACTTCGGGGAACTTCGGGATGCTTCGAAAGATTTCGGAAAACATCGGCAGAGGTCGAAGCTTCAGAATTTTTATAGCTATAAGTTAATCATTGTTCAATTAGTCGTACAGTTAAAACCTATTTCCAGAAACACCGTCACGCCTATATTAACCCAATTAGGGATAGCAGAGGTGAGCTGTGTATACCTACTCTTAGTCGAGGGTGGGCACTGATACTGAATATTTTTCTGTAGAAAAAAAACATTTTTGTCCGGCAACGATTGGAATTCAAAACCTCGAAATCGTCATTAGACTAGTGAGGCAATCCAGTTGCAGAAAGTTTATTTTAATTTTAATGATGACCTTAATCGCAAATCTTATACTGAGTTAATGAAGTCATTAATGATAATGCCGATATATTTAAAGGACGATTTAGTCCAGTAGTTAAGAGCTTAAGCCGCTTCGCCAACTGAAACGAGAGGTCGCGGGTTTGATTCCCGCACGGGATCTCTCTTCGTTTATCCCTATGTATATCATCACGCTAGATCCCTTGCGGGGTAGGCAGAGAGTACAGAGTTCCAACAGGTTCTTTCCTTACAGACCTTTCTGGCTTCCTCCACTCCTACAATTCGTCCCATACACGCTCACCGGCTACGGAGACTCTTGACTTGCGCTTCAGACAAGACACGGTCTATTTGGTTATGGTATCTTTGCCTATCCCGCAAAGCATCTGGCGTGATGCTATGTATAGATCATTTTACAAACTTTTTTTTTTCTTGAAATGTTTGTTTCTTAGATTTTTAGGTTAAATCTTGTAAGACCCTCTTTCTCTTATCCTACGGAGTTGAAATTTACCACGTTGATTTAATTCCAACGACAATGCATTTTTATAGTAAGCGTGGTCATGCTTACTATAAAAATGCATTGTCGTTGGAACTCGAGTCAGGTCGGATTCTACACCCAGGATTGGCTCCAGACATAGGAATATCTCAACAGTCAACAGCATAGACACAAACTTTTTAACAAAATCAATTTCCATTAGCCTTTTAAATTGTAACATTACATGGCTGGATAAAAGCCTACTTTTTTTTTTTTTTTTTATTTATTTTATTTATACTGAGTTCTTAGATTTACGCGAATATTACACATAAAATAAAACTATTTTTTGGATTTTATCGCGGTTTATTTTTTATTTTTGAACTTAAAAACCAAAAATAAGCCGCGATAAAATCCGAAATATAGTTTTATTTCATATTTAATGTAATTTATTTTTTTATTTATTCCATTTATTTTATTTATTTATTTGTTTTATTTTTTTTTCTTTGTATTATTTATTTATTTATTTTAGGAAAACTTACAGCTAGTGTAGTGATAATAATTTTACAGTATAAAAGAAGGCCATTTAACTAACGAACTAATGAAATAAAACTATTTTACGGATTTTATCGCGGTTAATTTTTGGTTTTTAGTTCCCGACGTTTCGAGTGCCCGTGACCATGGGTGCTGCACACCCATGGTCACGGGAGGGACTGAGGTGTTAGACGTCCAAAAGGCATAGTTGTTCCGAGGTATTTAACAACAACAAAAATAATTAAGAAGTTTGAGGGTACCCCGGAATAACTATGCCTTTTGGAGGTCTTACACCCCAGTCTCTCCCGTGACCATGGATGCTGCAAAGCACTCGAAACGTCGGGAACTAAAAATCAAAAAATAAACCGCGATAAAATCCGTAAAATAGTTTTATTTCATGTGTATTATTCGCGTAAATCTAAGAACTAAATATGACGAACTAATATCAGCCTATACTGTTGGGCAAAGGCCTTCTCTCACAAATTGAGGTGAGAGAAATTAGGTCATACTCCACCACGCGGACCCAGTGCGGATCGCCTGAGGCAGGTTTGTGGCCACCTGCTGTTGGAACTTTTCAAGCCGCCTATAAGGCTTCTAACTCGGCATAATGACTACCACGTTATGTGGTAACCGAGTCTAACGGCTTAGCGTACCTTCCAAAGCACGGAGACGCTCGAAAATGAAAATTCCACGAACGGTCACCCATCTCAGACCGACCGAGTCGAATGCTGCTTAACCTTGGTGATTGGTTAGAACACTGCGGTCGCACAGGGCTTTAAGCGCCTCTTAAATCTTTTGAAAATAAAATGATATAAGTCTAAGTTCATCTTTAATTATGGTCCTTACAACCGAGGTTACAACCCAAGATCATTCCCCAGTACCCATCAATTATTCAGTAAATCAACACTTTACCCAAAGTGTTTGCACTCAAACCCCCAAAGCATCAAGTATAACTTCCAAGTTATACTTCAAAGTGGAAACACTTCCGCCAAGTAAAATAATTACAACACTTCACAATTCGGTTTGTCATCTCCAGTACCCATTCGAATTTGCCAAAAACAAATTAACTCGAGCAAAGTGGAGGCCATTGGAATTAATTCAAGAGAGGAAAATTGACAATGAAATAAATTGGTGAATGTGTGCCAGCACTTAATAAATGAACTTATACTGTTCCACCGCTGGGCAAAAGTCACAAATCATGGGGAGAGAGAGTAAGTCTGGATTATGACCTAATTTCCCTCTTCATGATTTGTCTGACTTTTCCACGCGGACCCAGTGACCTTATGATTGGGACAGGCTTGCGGCCACCTTATTTCCACCAAGGGTGGATTTCCATAGTGGAAGGTCGCCGGCCGTTCGCGGATATTTGCACTCGCGTTTCCGTAACCCGCCCACCCCACAGGGTTTTAGCCTGTAGGAGTATCGGCATAAACCTTCACTTCCATCGATGGTGAGCGGGTACCTTATGAAGAATACTCGCGACCTCTATCTAAGTTACCACCTCTGACGTCACCCTTATTGGTGCTGATAGAATACCAGTTGCACGCTGCACCACGTTGCACCATGATCCAACGTTATGGTGCAGCAATATGCTGAGACAGTATCCTTTTCTTTTTCCTGGGGAAAATCCTGCATAGGACTTTCGCGAGCCTCGGGGGAAGCTCGCGTGGCGTGTCGGATTCCTGGGAGGGAGGGTGGCTGACATCAGCACTTTGGAGGGGCTCCGGGATCTCTGTATGGAACGCACGGGTGCCCCTGTTGTGCCGCGCTCTGAAGAGCCCGCTATCGGGGGGAGACTTGATGACACGCTCCCCCCGCACCGGCGCGGTGCTCACGACGTGGGCCACACCACGCCGCCATCTTCCTCGGGGTCGCTCGTGAAGGACACTCAGGGCCCCCGCGAGGCAGTATCCTATTCAGTCCCACACAACCTCTGGTGTTTGTAAATGTTTTGTTTTGCTTTTTATTGTTGTCATTTTTTGTTATTACTTTTAGTATCTCAATTTATACGTGTGTGTGGTTTAATTAATGTATTTTCATTCTTTCCTTCTTCTTTGACTGCCTCGTTGGTCTGGTGGAAAAGCGCATCGCTTTGTGATCACGAGGTCCTGGGTTCAAATCCTAGGTCGGACAAATGTAGTTTTTCTAACGAAAAATTCCCAGTATGAGTCCGGAGTCTGGAACTGTGCCCGGTATATAGCAATAGGCTCGCCCCCTATTACATGGGACCTAACATCGTCGGCGAAACGTGGGTGTACTCAGTACACCTCTGCCACCCCCTCTGGGGAATATAGGCGTGACGGTGTGTGTGTCCTTCTTCATTTTTCCATAAAAAAAAGTTTATGGCCATCTGCTGTTGGAACTTATCAAGCCGCCTATAAGGCTTCTAACATACCAACCACTACATTAATTGGTAACTGGTAGCTAAATGTACCTTCCAAAGCATGAAGATGCTCCTATAAGGAAATGCGACAAATGGTCATCCATCTCAGACTGACCAAGCCGAACACTATTGAACCTTAGTGATAGCTAAGAGCACGGCAACAAATATTTATTTCTTTAACTTAAAATCATACAAAGCAGTGCTACTTTCTTGTAGTAAATATAATGTAAAAATATTACCTTTATCCCAGATGTGTTACAACAAAATTAAGAGCAGCTAAGATTTGAACCCAGAACCTCGTAGTCGCGAGCTGTATATGCTATACGCCACTGAAGCAACGAGGCATTCACACTGTAATAAGATAGTACTGCAATTATTATCTTTATATCCCCTCTATATCGCCAGATCCTATGCAGGGTAAGCTGAGAGTACAGAGTTCCAACAGGTTCTTATAATACTGAGTTCTTAGATTTACGCGAATATTACACATGATATAAAACTATTTTTCGGATTTTTTAATATAATCAAATCCGAAACCAAGCATAACACTGCAAGACCTCAAGACACCGTGAGCTCATTCTGCGTAGATTGGACCAACAAAAATAGTTAAGAAGTTTGAGGGTACCCCGGAACAACTATGCCTTTTGGACGTCTAACACCTCAGTCCCTCCCGTGACCATGGGTGCTGCAAAGCACTCGAAACGTCGGGAACTTAAAAACCAAAAATAAACCGCGATAAAATCCGAAAAAAAGTTTTATTTCAGGTTCTTATAATATTTAGGTTATAATTATTATTATGCCAATTTTCAGGATCTTTCCGCCATAGTGTATGAAACTTATCATGACATCGGCAGTTTTTTTAAATAATATTTTTTTATATCATTAAAATAAGAAAACTAGACATATAAAGACAAATAAATGTTACAATATATTTCTCAAGTTCATCTAACGGATCACACTCTACGGAACACAAAAACCTATCAAAATTAAATTACCCTCTGAATTTCATACTTTGAAGAGGTTGGTTGGAGAGATGGTTCTCATTTTATTCGGATTATAATAAAACGACATTAAGGAATGACGTATCTACCATGAAACAATTATTCAAAATTGAGTTCTGTCGTAATACAGATACAGTTTCAATTTAGATTATAAATATACAAAAAATTGGAATTACGTATCAACGATTCTACTGTTGTTAAAAATTCAGTTTTATAATAACACGAACAGAGTTTCAATTAGAATGCAAAGTTGGATGTGGTTAAAACGTTTTTACTTTAATTTTAGTCCGCAATTTGTTATAATTGTTTCGTATTAGCCGTTGAAGGATTCCCGCGGAATGGACGAATTAAAAACTTTTATATTGTTTTAAATAGCGCGAATTTATAAGTTGGATTGTAAAGTTTGGGGAACTGTGGGGGATGTTTAATTACACATTAATTAATTGGGAAATAATGGATTTGTACAAAATGGGTGGATTTGTGATTAGAATCGGCTAGTATACGACACTTAACGCAAGCCTTCAAGCACCGTAATTGAGATTAAGATTTTTGTAACTGTTTTATTTAAAAAACAATGTAGCCTGACACTAGGTATTATTCCTGTGTTATGGGTGCGTCTACAAACATGATATTTACATGCACAAATACCCACATCGGAACAAATATTTAGGAGTCACGAAAAGATTTGTCCCTTGCGGGGATCGAACCCGCGACTGCTCGATCCAGTGGGCGGAACGGCATAGATTTTACACTCATCACATTACACTTGGCATTACACTCTTCCGAGCGTACTGTACGAACTTCTACACTTGCAGCCTGTGGGCTAGATTTACTCGACAATCATACAGCGCCCTCAGAGTTCAGTACAATAATGCGTTCAGAGTACTAGTTGGACTGCCCCGATTCTGTAGCGCGTCAGGGATGTTCGCAGACGCCAATGTAGATTGCTTCTACACCACAATGCGGAAGAGGTATGCATCTCTGGTGCGCAGGGCGTGGAGCAGCTCAAACAGCCTGCTGAATAAGATTTCCAGCAGGCTGGACTGTCTTTATGTGAATCACTGCTGCGCCATCTCGCACGGGATGGCGCAGTATTGAATCGAATATTTTGTACGACGGAATACTAACATAGGTTAAGTTTTACTAACATGATGAGTCCTGGTCACTCGAATAAAGAAATTATATTATTATTATTATAGAAGGTTCTTTTCTTACAGACTTGCCCTTCAAATAGGACACGGTCTATTTGGTCTTGGTAAGATAATCTAGGTCCTCCCCGGTCCCCCTGCATCAACATCAGCAGGTGATCCAACAGGGTCGTGGGCTCTTAAGAGCGCGGTACAAGAGGGGCACCGGTGCGTTCCATACGGAGATCCCGGAGCCCCTCCAAAGTGCTGATGTCGGCCACCCTGGGGTTTTTAGTCGGTAGGATTCCAACACGCCTCGCGACCTTCCCCGAGACTCGCGGAAGTCCTATGCAGGATTTTCCCCAGGTAAAAAATGTGCTTCCCGTACCGACATTCTTCCACTTTCGCATTGTATATCCGTTTTGTCATTCTTTTTTCTGACATTCCTTTTATATGCCCGAACCAACGGAGCATACCTTTTCTCATCTTTACACCGATTCTATTTGTCACACCTACTGCAGTAGGTACTTATCAGAGTTAGTCAAAAATTAATTGTGAAAAAATTACATTACAATTAAAATAATTCTGATTTTAATGCGGTTTGTTTTTAGTTTTTAAATTCGCGACGTTTTGAGCGCTCTACGGTATCCCATGGTCACGGGAGGGACTGAGGCGTTTGACGTGAAAAAGTACCGGAGTACCTCAGAGGGATTAATTTACTTGCAATTAAAATTTCAACTGATCCTACAATAAAATAAATGGTTGATAACTGCCCATCAATGGTAGATATACTATTATTAGTTGTAATGTTTATTTTTAAGTTACTGTTACTCATAGAAATGTTTAAAATACATATTTTTATTTCTAAATTGTGTTATACACTTGTTGGACAACCAAACAAACAAAAATATAAAATTATATAATGCGCTTTGCAATCATGAGGTGGGTTCAAATTCAATTTCAGACAAATGTAGGTGTTGTTTTAAAAAAATTCTATCAGTCTGGAATTATCTATCTATCTATATCATCACGCCAGATCCCTTGCGGGGTAGGCAGAGAGTACAGAGTTCCAACAGGTTCTTTCCTTAAATACCTCTCTCCTCCACTCTCATAGTTCATCCTATACCCGCTCGCCGGTTATGAAGACTCTTGACTTGTCTTTCAGATAAGACTCGGTCTATTTGGTCATGTTAAGATAGTCTAGGTCTTCCCCGGTACCTACATCCTTCCACTTTCGCACTGTATATCTGTTTTGTCATTAAATTTGGAATTCTGTTATTATGCCCGGCATATAGCAATAGGCTCTCCTCCTATGATAGGTGAAAACTGGGTGTACATAGTACATCTCTGCCACCCACGCTTGGGGATAGGCGTGACGTTGTTTATTTATTTTTTATACATAAAAATAATGTTAAGTCTATCTATCTATCTATAACCTCACGCCAGATCCCTTGCGGGGTAGGCAGAGAGTACAGAGTTCCAACAGGTTCTTTCCTTACATACCTCTCTGGCTTCCTCGACTCTCATAGTTCGTCTCATACACGCTCGCCGGTTACGGAGACTCTTGACTTTTCCATCAGATAAGACTCGGTTTATTTGGTCGTGGTAAGATAGTCTAGGTCTTCCCCGGTACCTGCATCCTTCCACTTTCACATTGTATATCTGTTTTGTCATTCTTTCCTCTGGCATTCTTTCTATTTGCCCGAACCAACGGAGCATGCCCTTTCTCATCTTTAATGTTAAGTGATTTGATGAGAAACAGAAACACATATAGAAACATTGTATCTCGCAGTTGTAGTAACTAACATCAAACTTCAGGATATTGTTGTGTGTAAACACAGAAACACCATGTTTCACGTATTCTTGCGGCCATGAAATGAGCGATTTTAAGTAATTTAGTTTTGTACAAGATGAAGCATAAGACAAACGTGAATGAATATGATAAAATCTAAAATGTATATCTTGCTATTTCAACCATGGAATCTAACGAGAAGGATTCAGTAGTCCGCATCGTTCCAGTGATCGTAACGCAAGGAAGCAAAAATCCTAGTAGTTCCATGTATCGAACTGCGCTATCGCACCACGCTGCCCCAAGGAAATGAAAACTGTCATTACACAAGCAGAGGTAGCAGAGGTGTACACCCGAATATCAATGACGATTTTAGGTCCCAACATAATTAGGGAAAGCCTTTTGCAAAACGTTATACCGGAGACAATTCTACGACTCTAGTAAGAATCTTTAAAAACCACACTGTCCGATCTAAGATTCGATCCCAAGATCTAAGGGCTTGGGCTTAGCACTAATAGATTGACGTCAAAGCGTGCCGCCACGTTCATCTTTATTAGGTAAATTTGTAGTGAAAAAGGAAAACATGTTGACTCGATAACGTTACGTTAATCAATCAGTTAGTGCTAAACCCTCTAATGATTATTTACCGAACTACGCGCCACTCAACTAACTAGGTAGCCGAATTATTTGCAACCAAGCTGTAACGCGTAAGACCTCTCCGCTCTCGGTGTATGCTAGTTAACCCGCTGACTCAAAGGCCTCACTTTAAATACACAGCAGGACAAATGACAAAACAGATATACAATGTGAAAGTGGAAGGATGCAGGTACCGGGGAAGACCTAGACTATCTTACCACGACCAAATAAACCGAGTCTTATCTGATGGAAAAGTCAAGAGTCTCCGTAACCGGCGAGCGTGTATGAGACGAACTATGAGAGTCGAGGAAGCCAGAGAGGTATGTAAGGAAAGAACCTGTTGGAACTCTGTACTCTCTGCCTACCCCGCAAGGGATCTGGCGTGAGGTTATAGATAGATAGATAGATAGGACAAATGAGTAAAGTTTTCCAATAAAAAGCTCGCGAGAGACGCACGCGTGTATGATTTAAAAACTTTTTCCTGTATAACGATATTGTCATGAGTTTCAGCATTAAAAGGGTTCAGACCTTTTTCAGTAACTTTCAAGGGGTAGGTTTAGAAAAGACTTAAAGGGGATAAAAGGAGAGTTTTAATTTACTTTGTATTTTACTTTTCAACTTTCGTTTGGTCAGTCAACTTAGCGCGGATTTCGCTGCTGGAACGCATATAAGGATTCTTACTTACCTTAAAGGCTACCATCGGAAACATGTCTATCAATAAGTTTAAAAAGACAATTAAAACTACTCTGTAAGAAAGGGTATTATAAAATTTCGGATTATCTTAACATAAAACAGATTGGGTTTGAGCAGCTCCTCAATCAGCAACATTTATAAATGATGTATAATACAATTCCTAAAAAACAAAAAAATGGTTATCGGAAAGGCCAAACAAATTAAATTAAAAGACTAGCCCGCTGAGTTTCTCGCCGGATCTTCTCAGTGGAAGCCGCGATCCGATCCGGTGGTAGATGTAAAAAATTTAATAATTTTGACGCTTGTAAGTGCTTATGTATTGGTCTATACAAATAAATGATTTTTGACTTTGACTTTGACCATATTAAGTGGTAAGCAAGACCAGCTTAGCACACCGTTCAAAAACAGGAGACGCTCAAATATGATATTGCCATAAACGGTCACCCATCTCAGACTGACCAAGGCGAACGCTGCCTCACCAAGGTGGTGAGTGCTAAGAACGACTGTTTACAGACAAAAATATAGAACAGTGCAAGTTAAATAAAAGGTTATTAAAAAGACGGCAGTTGGTGGTGTATATTCAGAAATTAGTCCATCATTAAAATCTCATCTCAGTATTACTGGTCTCCCCATCAGAACAATATGCTTAAAAACACTTACAAAAATCCAAAACCGCTAACCGACATTTGTACAGACTATCCCAACCACTAAATCATCTAGTAACTCGAGCGAGCTACTCGCCAAGTGCCAAATTCGCCAACTTTGGATATTACCGCCGTATTTATGTGACGGTAAAACTGTTAATGTTGCGTGTAATGCCAAGCTTTAGGCATTACTTTAGTTGCCTAGTTTCTTGTTGAGATATTATTCGTTAGAATTTCGCGGTGAATTAAGCATTTGGTTGTTGTTTTCAGAGAATGGTTGTATTTAGTTCAGTGGGTGAAGAAAAATACCATTTTTTGTGGATGTCATCAGAAGTGTGTTACACACGTACCATGGTATACCGTGGAGTGGAGGGAAGCTATTGTCCAGCAGTGGGATAGCAATGCCTCGCATTTTTTTTTGTTTTTATAACGTCGCGCCCTTTATCCCCAAGCGGGGGTGGCAGAGGTGAACTGAGTACACCCACGTTTAGCCGACGATGTTAGGTCCTATGTAATAGAGGGCGAGCCTATTACCATATACCGGGCACAATTCCAGACTCCGGACTCGTACTGGGATGTTTCCGTTCGAAAAGGTGCACTTGTCCGATCTAGGATTTGATCCCAGGACCTCGTGATCACAAAGTGATGCGCTTTGCCACTAGACCAACGAGGCAGTCAGTTTTTTCAGTGTCGTGGGTGGTATTAAAAATATGAAATTCATATACACAAACACTCGAACCAAAACAAAATATTTGTGGGTCGCACGATTTGTCCCGATCGGGGATCGAACCCACCTACTCGGTGCAGCATGTGGAGCGGCTAAGCTTTAAACCAATGGACTAAGCCGTATTTATTTTTGCCTGTTAAAACTTTCACTGGCCTGACGTTGTAACTTACAGAATAGAGAAGGAGAAGTGGAAGGAAGCCCATGCCCAGCAGTTGGACAATAATGGCCCGTGATAAAATTATAATAATAATATAATATAATAATAATATTAGCCCTGTTAAGAAACTGTCCTACCGTTGGGCACCGGCCTCCTCTCAAACTGAGAGAGCTTAGGCCATAGTCCACCACGCTGGCCCAGTGCGGGTTGGCGAACTTCACACTCCTTCAAGAAACTCTTAGGCTTGCAGGCTTCCTCACGATGTTTTCCTTCACCGTTAGAGCAAGTGATAGTTAATTTTTAAGACGCACATGTTTTCGAAAAGACAGAGTTGCATGCCTGGGTTTGAACCCGAGACTTCTGACTTTGCAGTTTAACGGTCTAACCATTAGGCTATTACTGCTTAAAAATTATAATAAAAAAATATATATACACTATATATATAAACTATAGACAATATAATTGTCTGCCCCGCGATATAGACAGATAGAATAATCTCCCTCGAAATAGACTATGAAGATGTCCGTCAAATCTCATTCACTTTAGTCCTTGTTTTCATCCCATAATTTACAATAGTCCTTAAACCTGCCGTGGTTAGATCGCTGTTTATGTTTCTTCATTTTCAGCCATTGATCACAGCAAGATATATACATAACATTTCTCTTCTCGCAAGGGACCTCTGCGTACTGGACTCATGCCCCCAGCCTTTCAAAGGTCTAGGGAAAATTCGAGAATCTTAGCGAGATACATCCTACTAATATTATAAATGTAAAATTTAGATGTTTGTTACTCAATCAAAACGTATAAACGGCAGAACGGATTTGGATGAAATTGGACATACAGTAGTTTTATTACCTAGAATAACACATAGGGCACTTTTTATTCCGGAAAAATGTTAGGTTTCTTTCAAATGTCAACGTAGACGAAGTTGCAGGCAGAAACTAGTATATAATAATTATTACAAACATCTCTGCCAAACCTCGGATATTGCCATGTATACCAAAGTATCACAATCCATCTTTACAAATTTACGTGATCGATACAAAAATGTTATGATCGTTGAAAGCATCAAGAAAATAGGTCAGCGTATCGCATGGCTCCGGGCAAAGTTTATAGATGGAAAATACATACAATTTATGTACATACATACATACCTGTATGGAACATCTCCGGTAGAAACACACGTTATGTTTCGTGAGAAATATCCAACACTCCAGATGGAAATAGCTATTGACTTTGGCGGATTCACTATTTTGTTGTGTTATGCATAAATTTAGAATCTTTTATCGTTAAGGGTTAAAATTTATCTATATTTATAATCATGTAAGAATCTTGTGGAGTGGACAGCGAGTACAGAGTTCCAACAGATTCTTTCCTTACAGACCCTTTCGGCCTCCTCCACTCTTATTGTACTTCTCATTCGCGTTCGCCGGTTACGGAGACTCTTGACTTACCTTTCAGATAAGATACAGTCTATTCAGTCATGGTAAGATAGAATACATACATGTTTTCAACCCTAGAACTTCACTGTAAGTATTTTAAAGAGCCCCCTACAGCATAAATGTACACGTTTGTATATTCACATGTTTGTTACTCAAACACGGAAAAATGGCTAAACGGATTTGGAGGAAACTTGGCACACAGATAATTTATTATCTGAATTAACACATAGGATACTTTTATCCGGGAAAAATGTTTCTGTTTTCTGTCTAAAGTCAACGCGGACATAGTCACGGGTAGAAACTAGTAATTCAATACTAGTAAAAGATGACCAATTAGTGTTGTTTTAACATGCCACTTTTAAAAGCACATAATGTCAACACATTAATTTCTTAAAATCTTCTTGTAATATCATTGAATGAAATGACCCCTTAGGGGAAGAAATTGCTACTAATAGACCGTCTACAACCTAATGAAAGAGATAAAATTGTCTGAGCACAATCACTATCCTCGGTTATTCCGAATTCCGTTTTCCAGCGGCCTTTGGCGGAATTCGCATTTCTTTATTTTTTCCGTTTTACGCAAACTCGTAACACGAATACACACTTAAGTGAACAGAATTCAACAATGTGGATAAAACACTGGAATAAAATGTTGGGAACTGGGGCGCGTGACATACGGGCTTTCAGTTTTGTCAATCCAACAAAATGTTTACTTACAATGTCTACGAAAGAGACGTTTAGAAGTACTTTTATATCTCTATCTATCTATCTATACTTGTGTATTATGATGACAGATCACTTGCGGGGTAAGCAGAGAATACGGTACCTGTTGAAACTTTTTATCTACTATCTATCTACTACTATATCTCTATTCATATCATATCTATATTTAAAGTTGTGAATACCATATTGTCCCACTACTGGAAAAAAGGCCTTCTCTCATAAATCGACGTAAATGAGATTAGATAATGGTAATACACAGAAAGTCAGTGCGGATTGGTAAAGCAAGTTTAGGGATTATGAAACTTATTAAGCCGCCTATAAATCATCCAATTTGGATTAATGACTAACATATCAAGCGAAAACTGAGGCCAACGTCCTAACCTGCCTTCCAAAGCACAGAGACGCTCGTCAATCGAATTTCAACAAAATCACTTAACAGACTGCTTTAAAGAAACACTGCGATGCTTTAGGGTAACGACTCAAAATTGTAAACTCTTTTTCTTCTTCGGAGTAAATGGACAAAACTCACCCACTTTTTACTGTAGTATTTATTTTTTAATGTGCCAGGTACTCGTATGAAGATCTTCATCCCAGATGCTTGCGAAGTCTCATGATGATTTTTTCATCATTCATTGTCCCACTGAATGAAAGCTGTGTAGCTGCTTCCATTCGGTTTTGTTTCGACTTTTAAGCGCCAGTCTTTTAGGATGATTAATAAAAGTGTTTTAGCCATCTAAATTTTTCGACTGTATGTATCTAAAGTGAGATGTTTTCACTAAAATTCTGGCTTATTACGAATAAGGACGGACCGGGGTAGCTTTTGCACATTTGTTTAGGCTTAATCTTTATTTAATTTGTTTGTGAAACATAAGAGGGATGTAGGTAGCTGCCTACGATAAATTTAAATTAAGATAATTTGAAATGTACGTATATAATGATAAATTAGGTTATGTCCCACTTCTGGCCAAAAACCTTCTTTCATAAATTATGGTGAGAGAAAATAATATAATAATATGAGCCTATATATAACTATCTCAGGGCTGGGCAAAGGCCTTCCGTCACAAATCGGGGTAGGAGATATTAGGACATACTCCACCGCGCGGACCCAGTGAGGATTGGTAGAGGCAGCCTGCTGTTGGAACTTATTAAGCCGCCCTTAAAGGCTTTTAACTTCACTTATCGACCACATTCCACATTAAGTGGTAACCGGGACCAACGGCTTATCGTACCTTCCGAAGCACGGAGAGAGGTCACCCATCTCAGGCCGACCGAGCCGAAAACTGCTTAACTTTGGTGATCGCTAAGAGCTCCCTGGTTGTACAGCGCTACGAGCACCTCGGTGAGATAAAATAGGTCATAATATTCTTCTACGTAAATAAGTAATCTACTACATGGATTCAGGCCGGTACGGTGGAGGCAGGTTTGGGGCCATATGCTGTTGGAACATTTCAAGCCGCCTCTAAAGTATCCCACTTGGCTTAACGACTAATATATTAAGGGAAATTGCATCGAAATTCACAATACGTACTTCGACTACGATGCAATAATATGATGGCAGGAAGCTGGTCTGATGATAGAGCCAGGAGGTGATCCTATGACCATAAGAGTTCATATGAACTCCTCAACTAATCAAGATATCTCCGTCGTGTTTTCACTATAAAATTGCATGGTTAAAGTTTTTTCTTAATTTTAATTTTTATCGATATTATACGGTATATTAGAACTAACTGTTCTATATATACCGTGTCTTATCCGAAGGGCAAGTCAAGAGTTTCCATAACTGGCGAGCGTATAAGAGACTAACCATGAGAGTGGAAGAAGCCAAAAAGGTATGAAAGGAAAGAACCTGTTGGAACTCTGTACTCTCTGCCTAACCCGCAAAGGATCTTGTGTGATGATATAAAGAGTTAGGAATGATAGTTTCAGACAGGCGTTTGAAAGATGTGTGACGTAATCAATGACGTCACTACAATTTCTCTCTCACTATCATCGAGATAATTACAACGTCTAGTGTGATACACCATATAAGCTAAAATTGTTTTATATTATTAGTGTTCCGCATAATTTTGTTACTCTATTTAGTTTATTACAACTGATGTCACGGTGACTAATAGTCGCGGGTTTGATTCCTGCACGAGACAAATCTTTGTGTGATCCACAATAATTTGCACTTGGGTATCTGTGTATGTGAATTTCATGTTTGTGAACGCACCCACGATAGAGTAATTAAACATAGCGTGGGGCTACGATTAAAAAAAAAAAAAAAAGAGTTTCTACAATGCAAAAATAAAAAAGGCAACATTTTTTAAACGGAATCATATAGTTATACAGTAAAGTGTAATATAACTCCACATTTCGTCTATGCTATCCAGTGCCATTTTAATAGGGGTGAGTTTACAGTTTTTTTTATCCCAAAAAATTTCAGACTCCTGATTGTTACTGAGATCTTTGATATAAATTCCCCAAGAACACTTTTTCGATCTACCAAGGCTTCATGATCATTAGTTGCACCATGCAGTGCTACCCTAATGAGGCAGTTTCAGCCAAAATAATAAATGGTCAGCCTATAGCCGTGATATGCTTTTAAATTAATGTAAAAATGGCTTCTACTTTTTTGTGCGTGTATTGAAACACACAAGACAAACTTGCGGTGATATTCTATCATTTCGTAACTATTAAAGTTCAAAAATGAAGATGCTGAGTTTCAGAAAAATTTGGTGGCGATAAACAAACGTCTAATATTTTTTTCGTACGGAACCCTAAAGTTGTTTACGCGGTAACATGGCTCATATCTATAATATTTTAGTTATGAGGTTATTTGTATGTGTACGACCATACTTAATGTTAACCTTATGGTAATGGTATGATGCCTGCATAGTTTTTCTATGAAATAATCTCAATAGTATTGTGGATCTGGAAATGTTCCTGGTGAAATCTAAATCAATTGTTACTTGTTTAAAACAGTCTACAATAAAAAAAATTAAAACAAATCCTTTACTCCTTACAACTCCGGGCTGATACTGGAAATTTCTGATAGAAAAACTACATTTGTTCGACCTGAGATTTGAAACCTGGACCTCGTGATTATGAAGCGAAAAATTCACCTAAACACCAGCAATTATTACTGTCTAAATTTAGATGCATTCTGTACTTACGGAAAAAGATACAGATGTCTAGAAATTTTGAATTTCTTTATTCAGAATCTAACTCAACAAAATATATTGATATTGAAATAAAACTGCAGCATTAAATAATTAAGAAGTTTGAGGGTACCCCGAAACAACTATGCCTTTTGGGCGTCTAATACCTCAGTCCCTCCCGTGACCATGGGTGCTGCAAAGCATTCGAAACGTCGGGAACTTCAAAATCAAAAAATAAACCGCGATAAAATCCGAAAAAATAGTTTTATTTCATGTGTAATATTCGCGTAAATCTAAGAACTCAGTATATTGATATTGTTGCGATATGAACGCAACCTTCCAACAACCTGGTAACTCTGCAATTCTGCCTTCCTTCCTGTTTCTGAGCTCTTTGGATTTTGTCACAGGCTTTTCTTATAACGTTCATATTAAAATTTTGTAATACGTTTTTCAATCCACGCTCCATCCGTTTTATTAAGTAGCCCGCAGTAAAAGTAATATATTAACAGTTTTTATTAGATATTTATATTTATTGAAGCTTGTTTCTACTTTAAGAAACCATAATATATACAACATCATCATTCCAGCCTACCATCCTTCCCCCAAGGGAAACATTTTCTCACGAATAATAAATAAACACTGGAATACTTTTATCAGAGTCTGCACCAAAACTTTTTCACTTCCGCGGGTAGAAAGTTCCAGAACTTTTTAATTCGCCGCTAATCTGGAGACATAAATCTGGCGTTTGCATCTTTCCAAGCTGTGGCCACGAGATAAGCGATCGGTGCATGAACTTCTAGTAATAGAACGAATCATATTTTATACCGTATGCAAAGAGTACATAGTTGAACCATTTTTTTTCTATACAGATCTGTCTCGTTTTTTCCACTCTCATATTTCGTCTTATACACGCTCTCAAAAATTTAAATCTTATAAACTGATTGACTGACAGACAACACACAATTTAAACTGGCAAATATTAGAGCATTCTTGTATAATATAAATCAGAAACAAAAATATTTACCTAAGGGGGTTAAAAATATGTAGAAATGTTATCTTTTTAGGTGGTTAAAGTGATAGGATGAAATGGGAAATGATATTCTATCATATGACTAGTAAAATATAAAAGTTAAGACATTTATGGCAAAACGATTAACATTATGGTGGAAGTTTAAGTTTATTATGAATATTTTTTTATATCTAAGTATGAGACTTGTCTAATTTGTATTGGAACCATGTTTGGTATGATTTTATTTATCCTTCATATATTTTTTATGTAAAGATAATAACTTTAATCTATGCGTACTCTCTGGTATCAGTTATTCAAGTGTAACTCCAAATTTAGGTCACCTGTATCGCTAATTTCATGGCCCCACTACAAGCCCCAGATATTTTGATTAATACGAGTTGTTTCGCTTGCAGTGTCAAAATTCGGAACCTTGCAAAATTCTGAAGCGGGTGATGACTCCCATTTACTTGGATGATTGATAATGTTTTGTTAAAATTACTTTAGAAAGGAGAGTTTGAATCCGCCAATTTTGAACACATTATACCGAATGACTTGTTCCATAATAAAATGACGGATGGCTTGGTTCAGTGGCTTGGTTAAAACCTTGAGTCGCGGATTCGATCCCCACACAAAATATTTTAATTGGTTCGGGTATTTGTGTGTGTGAATTTCGCGTCTGTAAACGCACCCACCACTCAGGAATATTTGCTGGTGTGGAGCCACGTTATTTTTAAAAAAAGTTCATTCAATACTTCCTTAGAAAAATCACTTTCAGTTATAACCATAATATTTAATTTACTAGGCAATTTTTTCAATTTTTCTTTCCGTAAAAACATTTTTCACAGTATTACGAACACTAAAAAATAACTAAATTTGTCCCACTATTCTCAAGTGATGCGCTTACCAAGAAACAACTTTAATTTTTATTTCCAGTACCAGGCTAACAACAGCACCATCTACCGGGTCTTAATAGATAAAAACCATTCAGACATATAAGTACAAAAATAAATCATCAAAAACGTTGTTTAGACGGAGAAGAATTACGAACACAGACACGCACACACCGGAATCCATACTTCCACTCTAATATTGTCAATGCGAAAATAACTCTGTCTGTCTGTCTATTTGTCTGTCGATCTGTCTATTTATCTGTTACCTTTCACGCCTAAACTGCTAAACAGATTTTATACGGTAAGTAAATAGATGTCAAGTAGGAAAAGGACAAAAATTAGTTTTTGGCTTAAACAAAAAAAAACTAGTGGAGAAAGCCAGAAGGGTGTGTCAGAAAAAACACTGTTGGAACTCTATACTCTATGCCTACCCCGCTATGATCTAGCGCTACGATATAAATAGATAGGGATTAACAATCATTAGACTATCCACAAAAACTTTATCGCATAGCTCATTCTACCCTCATTTATTACCAAAAAAATATATTATTGTGCATCCATCAGTCAGGAGGGGAGAAGTGGAAGCAAAAAAAGGAGGGTATATTATTTATTTCGGCTGATATCATTTCCTGCCTGTCTTCTAGTTTCCTTTGGTTGTCAGTGATTTATTGACTGCACATCGAATCTGTTATGTTAAAACCTTTCAAACTTTCCACCAACCCCATGCCAGTTCATACTCTACTTTATTTGATACTGAGTTCAAATTTGAACAAACATCCTAAGTAATCTTAACAGGTTTTTGAATAGGAACTGTGATTGAGTCCAGAAGGGATGGGAAACGCGATTTTGTATTCTAAAGGCTTGTTTTAAAGCTGGTTTTCGAAAGGATGTTTGTGGTGTTCGTGGATAGATAATGCTGTCTTCGTGTAATAGGGTATCAATGGGTATCATTGGATCTTTCGTATGGGTTATCGTGTTTATCCATTTTGAAATTGGTTTAATTTGTTATATATTAAGTCTGTTGATAGGTACAGAATATCGTTACGCCTCCCCAAGCGAGGGTGGTATAGGTGTACTTTGTACACGAATTTACTGCCAACGATGTTTGGTTCAATGTCCAACTTATGAGATGATACAGGGAATCGAAAAAATACAATTTTTCCGATCTATTGCCATCATACCGGACATTATTTCAGACTCTGGACTTATAGTGGGATACGCTTGTAAAAATAAAATTAGTCCTATTCAGTATTTGAATCCAGGACCTTATTATTGACCAGCTGCGTTATACGCTACTACACTAAAAAGGCATTCGATTCATTAAAATTATATTTCAATTGTGATAGTCGTTAAGTCGTTCAGTGATAGTCGGTAAGTCAAATTGGAAACCTTGTAAGGGGCTTAATGAGCTCCAACAGCAGGTGCCCACAAACCTGCCTCCACGGTACCGCACTGAGCCCGCGTGAAGTATGACCTAATCTTTCTCACCTCTATTCATAACCTGGGAAAGACTACAAATACATACTTACACTCACACCTTTATCCTACTGGGGTAAGCAGAGACTACAGGTCGCCACATACTAAGATTCTGACACTCCTCTTTCGCTTCTAAGTTCATACATATTCATGCATTTCCGTCGATAAAGAGTGGTACGCACTTGACCAGTTTCAATGAAACCATTAATTTGGTTGTAAGAGGTTAACTTTCTCCCAGCAGTGGGATAATGTAGGCTAATTTCGGTTATGAGGGTGATGCCTAAAAACCAAAAGCCTAAGAAGGCGGACCACCTAAATTCTCATAAGCCTAAATGCCTAATTGGTTGAATGCTCGCAAAGAAAATTGCCTAAATAGTAGAATACCTACAAAACGTCGTAATTCTTATCTCGTGCGTACGAGTATTATGTTTAATTCAATTATGCGGTCTGAGTATCCTAACTCTAGAATTGATTTATTTACAAGTAATTTGTCAACTCTGGGCACTGTGTTAATCAAATACTTCACATCTCTCTAACAGTTCTTTTGCTATTTAGAAATACTGTCAACTTAACTACTTCAGCATCATATATATATATATATATATATATATATATATATATATATATATATATATATACCTCATTTCTAGATGCGGAGGCTTGTTAATGGCTCTCTGACTTTATTTATCTTTACCTACTTTGTTATATTAGCTGTAAGCCTACCAAATAAAAAAAAAAAAAAAAAAACCAACTGCTTTAGTAGCTAAATGTCTGTAAAGCATATTGCTTGCATAGAAGAATGCCTACAAACAAAATGACCATATTATTACTATACTAACTGTGCCCCGACCTTTACCAAGAAGCTAATATGGTCACAATCGCCCGCAAACGCTACTACTGCGTTTCCCATTAGCGTTCTTTCTGACTTCTTTTTCTCTTTACTCGGCTCCTAAAGATCTCATCGTGATATTATACCTATAACCTTTCTTAAGAATTGGGCTATTAAATGCAAAAAATATTTTTTTTCAAATGTGACTGGTAGTTCCAACATCGGCGCGTTCAAACAAACGAAAAAAAACAATAAACTCCTTAGCGTTATCATACCTGACCCTATCCGACGCGGCTTGGACTAGAACCTCTCCCAACACCACAGGCTGGAACTCTACCAAATTAGTGTAGATTTCAATTTATCTCTTTTAGATCAAGTTCAAAAGCCTCACTCTTTCACTCCATCATTTATTACCTATGACCCCTAAAATCTTCACCAAACTATCCCACAACTGAGCCCACAGCATGAGCTATTACGTCCACAAACTCGACACAAACGGGCGACGTGTGAGGGCCCTAAATTGCGAGTACAGCCTACATTATGCAAATGTTACGGGTTATGGTGAGTTCAGAGGCTTAAACACGAAGAAATTTATGTTATAGTAAACTTCATAGGTTTCCTCACGATGTTTTCCTTCACGGTTAAAGCAAGTGATAGTTAATTTTTACGCACATGATTTCGAAAAGACCGAGGCGCGTGCCTGGATTTGAACCCGAAACCTCTGACTTTACAGTGTAATGGTCTAACCACAATGCTATCACTGTTTTCATCGTCACGTTCATCTATATTTATTAGTCATAATTAAAATTGTAAAATAAAAATCTTTTATAAAAAAAGGTAAACCGACTTCAAAAAGCAAAAAATTAAAAATAATCGAAGTCGGTGCTGGTTGGTGCAGTCGGTTACTTGGCACCGACTTCAAATATTTTTATTTTATTGCTTTTTGAAGTCGGTTTACCTTTTTTATAAAAGATTTTTATTTTACAATTTTAAGTGACCAGTGAATTATTCTATAGTAGGGTACCTATAGGATTGACGTAATACCCATAATATCTCAATTTACACATGCCTATTGTTCGTCGTTTAGGAGTTCCCTGGTGTATCTTCTAAGTCCAAGGTCCAATGTCAATAAAATTAATATGGGACCACCTTGGAGATATACTGAACCCAATGCAAAATTTATCAAAATCGGTCCACAATTGACGGAAATATCGCTAAATATACATAAAAAAAAGCATACATATAACCGAACATAGGACCTCCTCCTTTTTTAAGTCGGTTAAAAAGTGGGGTAACGCTAATGTTAATCTGTTCGTGCTAAGTCTCCAGACTTTCTTAAGCACAGCTTCTATCCGGATCTTATCGGTGAAAACCGTGATTATATCAAAATGTAAAAAAGCCTTGAAGGTTGTGCTTTTAGTATATTATTAGTTTTCGCATATTACCATATGGTCAGGTTAAGAAGTCTGCAAAATTGGCAGGCGTATTGATAAGATTGAAAACGAGAGATGTCTGTGAGAAAAGAATCTGTTGGAACTCACTGCTCTCTATCTACGTTGAAAGGAATCTGACGTGATGCTAAAGGGACGGTGTTTTATTTACTTTTATTTATTTCAGATAACAAAATCTATTTTCAAGATCCCTTGCGAAGTAGGCAGAAAGTACCAACATAAACTTTCTTTACAGACCTCTCTGCCTTCCTTCACTCTCATAGTCTTCGTAACCGACGAGCGTGTATGGGATGAGCTCCCACACACGCACAGAGACTCTTAACTCCATTAATTCAAATCGGTCGGTTTTAAATATTGAGTACTCCATTTTGTAGTATAGTATGTTGCGCCATCCGAACATACCATTATGCAAATGTGCCGCGTTAAGCGCACTATGTTTTAACTTGGCTGTTGGCCGCCAAGTTGTGTGTGCTTAAACTTATGGGCCCAAGTTATGGGTGGCGTCTTAAATGCTGTCATATATTATTGTAAATGCTTGGAGCTTTAATCTTTGCAGAGGATATTTCGGAGATTTACAACAACTGAAACTTTTGGCTTACCTTGGACTGTTTTGCTTCTGGGCAGCAGCCCTACTAAGCTTGCCCTATTAAAGTACTAAGTACTTTAATTAGTTATGTTGAACAAGGAAGTTGTTACGAATAATTTAAAAAAACACCGTCACGCCTATATTCCCCAGAGAGAGTGACAGAGGTGTACTGAGTACACCCACGTTTCGCCGACGATGTTAGGTCCCAAGTAAAAGGGGGCGAGCCTATTGCTATATACTGGGCACAATTCCAGACTCCGGACTCATACTGGGAATTTTTCGTTAGAAAAACTACATTTGTCCGACCTAGGATTTGAACCCAGGACTTCATGATCATAAAGCTTTGCCACCAGACCAACGAGGCAGCAACGACTAATTTAAATAGAATAAAACTAAATTTACAAAGACAAGTTTAACTCAAGAACGAGTTTTCTAACAGGAAACAAATCATTAACATGAGCCTAGAAATATCTTCGTGACCAGCGAGCGTGTATGAGATGAACTATGTGAGTGGAGGAAGCCAGAGAGGTCTGTATGGACAAAACCTCTTCAAACTCTGTACTCTCTGCCTACCCCGAAAGGGATGGCGTGATGATATACATAGATAGAAATAAGTTGTTCTTTTTTAAACAAAACGTAGCCCTACACTAGGAATGGGTGCGTTTAGAAACATGAAATCCAGCCCAAAAAAAAACATTTGTGGGGATCAAACCCGAAACAACTCGATCCAGTGGGCGAAGCGGCTTAAGCTCTTAACCACTGGACAAAGCCGTCTGTTATCACACAAAAGTGAGTACTGAACGAAAGAATGGGAGAAAAAACAAACACGGTTTCCTTTAAAAAATGTATGCCACTAACCCATAGACCCCTAGATAAGTGGCACTGTTATCGACTAGATGAAAAACCGCGGAAAACTGCTATTATTGTATTTATAAACAGGTTAGTTTCTGCCCGCGACTTGGTCCGCGTCGATTTTAAACAGGAACCTAACATTTTTCCGGGATAAAAAGAATCCTTTGTGTTATTCCAAGTAATATACTAACTGTGTGCCAAATTTCATCCATTCAGCAATTTTTGCGCGATTGAGTAACAAACATCCAACCATAAAAACTTTCACATTTATAATTTTAGTCGGATTAAAACTAACAACATCGCTATTAATTGTGCCGGTCCTGAAGATTTAGAGGATTTAATATGTAATATATTCAGTTCCAGTATCACGTTCGTATCTCATGCAGGATTACTGCCGATGCCGCTAGATTTAATCTCGTTATACCGGGTGTTGTGCGTCGATTGATATTTAGTAATGTAATTGCTACGTCATGTGTGTATATGGAAATAATTGGTTGATAACTGTCTGTTTATATAGGCTGTTGATTAGTATTCTCGTGGAGTTTACTGAAATGTCTATAATTGATCATCATCATCATCTCAGCCTTTACTTGTCCATTTCTAAACATAGGCCTCAATAGGCAATCGCTTTCCAGCTTAACCGGTCCGATGCCACTTGCATCCAACGACTTCCTGCAATTTTCACAAGATCGTCAGTCCATCTGGTAGGCGGTCGTCCCACGCTGCGCTTGCCAATACGTGGTCTCCACTCTAGAATCTTTCTGCCCCAACGCCCATCCGATCTTCGCGCTATGTGGCCCGCCCATAATCACTTTAGCTTGCTAACCTGAGGGCTATGTCGGTGACCTTGGTTCTTCTACGAATCTCCACATTCCTGATTCGATCACGTAGAGAAACGCCGGGCATAGCTCTTTCCATAGCTCGCTGAGCTACTCTGAGCTTTTTTATGAAACCTATTGTAGGAGAACTCGTATCTTTAATTGAAATTCATCAAATCCATACATATATATCACGACAGATTCCATGAGGAGTAGGTAGAGACCTTTATAGCTTCCTTCACTCTAATAGTTCGTCTCATACGCGCTCACTCGTTGTGATTTTTGACTTGCTGTTCAGATAAAATACTTTATATTTTATAACGTATTTTATCTATATTTATATAAATATAGATAAAATACGTTATTAAAATACGTATTTTATCTATATTTTTAAAAAGCTTTTATGGATAATTAACTCCAGCATCAGAATAGCTCCATGGTACTATATTCACCGAATTTACGTATGCCAAATTTCAGCTTAATCAGATACCCACAAGTAACTGAAAAATAGATCACAAAATTTGAACCAGTAAGACAGGCAGACAGACATACGAACAGTGCAAGTTAAATAAAAGCTTAAGTAATAGATACGTAAAATGCTGTTTACCCTATTGTGCTCTATTATTAGACAAAGGCCTCTCACAAATCGACATGAGAGAAGACCTCAAATAATACCCTTCTAAATATATCCGAATATGAAACAAACATCACAAAAAAAATCTCGTACAAGCCCCAAACGAAAAGCATTACACCATTTCACATAATTTATTACCCACCCGACGTGACAAAAAACTCGACAAATTGTCGCTTGACGGGAATGCCCAGGAGGGGGTGATTTTTCATGGAGATTGCCCATTGAGTGTTGGGTAATGATATGACAGGGAAAATTGTGGATGGGCTTAATTCTTGTAGAATATCTCCACTTTTTTCTGTCTCCGTGTTTTAGAGGATAATCTAAGCCATTGATCTCGGTTACCACTTAATGCGCTTTAGGCTTAAGCTTGTTTGAAGCCTTATAGGTACCAACACCAAGGGACCACGAAACTGCATTCGCCAATCAGCACTGGATCAGCGTGATGGAGTACGTATGTAATATAAATCTAAACCTACTATACAAAAGTATCTATTAAGCTTAAATTATAAATACACTGAATCCCTATTAATAATTTTTACCTAATTTTACGTATTGTAGCTTTTTCTGCATTAACATTTATTTACTTATTTATTCACTTATAAACACACACACACACATCAGACACATTTCACGGGAAATCAAGTATTGACATAATACCCAAAAACACCATATTAAATACTTACCTACATCTATAACTCATAGTGGGAGAGAGACCTGGAGTCCTGAAATAGAAGGTTACCCTAGTTACGGCTCCAGTCCCCTCCAAAAAGTAACTTCATTATCAATTTATATTAAATAGGCTAAATTATGAAGTAACAATGTAACTAGCATTGTTGTGGAAAATAAGTTTTTACTTTAAAAAAAAGTATGATCTATTCTCACACCTCAATTTGTAAGAACTTTTGTCCAGTGGTGGGATCGTATATAGCCGAAGACATAGGCATAAGTCCACGTTTTTTTTGTAAAAAAGCGTATTAAAAAGCGACAGGGTCGATCTTTAATATGTGGCGTTTTTCTATTAACCTAAAAATACTAAACAAAAGCCAAATATGTAACAAACTACTTTTATATTATTTGTGTGTAACGTCACGTCAGCCGCGTCAGTTGTGTGACGTTAATTGACAGTTGGACGAGTGTCACAGATAAAACGTTACCTTTTTTCTAACTTTAATAAATTATTTGTAACACTCAGATAATGTTGCTATGGTGGGTGCGTGTTTAAGGCCTGTATTACAGGAAGTAAACCGTCGTAAATTTAGTTTTACTAACTGATTATTGTAATAAAACGTTCGTTTTAAAACTCGATTCACTACTGATTTAACTCTCAAAATATTTTAACTAGAAAGCCGCTCCGTTTTTGTAAGGGCATAGACAATCTATCTATCTATATCATCATGCCAGATCCCTTGCGGGGTAGGCAGCGAGTACAGAGTTCCAACAGGTTATTTCCTTACCTCTCTAGCTTCGTACACTCTCATAGTTCGTCTCATACACACTCGCCTGTTACGGAGACTCTTGACTTGTCCTTCAGTTTAGACTCGGACTATTTGGTCATGGTAAAATAGTCTAGGTCTTCCCCGGTACCTACATCTTTCCAATTTCATATTGTATATCTTTTTTATCATTCTTCTGACATTCTTTCTTTATTCTCGGCATAGAGAAAATATTAATAATGCGAGGTAAGCAAAGAGTACAAGTTTTCAACAGGTTCTTTTCTTACAAGCTCGCTTTCTCCACTCCACTCGATCTATTGTTTTCTCTATAAAAAGTAGCCCCACACTAGGAAATATTCCTGTGTTGTGGGTGCGTTTACATATATGCAAATCACATACAGGAACACCTAGACCGTAGCAAATATTTTACACTCAAGAATATGTCCCGTGCGGAGATCGAACCTGCGAAATCTCGATCCAGTGAGCGGAGGGGCTTCAGCTCTTAACCACTCGACTAGGCTGTCGTTTAAGCTATACTGTTTTTATAATTTCAAACCGGGTTATTAACCCAGGACATTGTTAAGGACCGAGTCTTATCTGAAGGACAAGTCAAGAGTCTCCGTAACCGGCGAGCGTGTATGAGACGAACTATGAATGTGGAGGAAGCCAGAGAGGTATGTCAGAAAATAACCTGTTGGAACTCTGTACTCTCTACCTACCTCGCAAGGGATCTGGCGTGATGATATAGATAGATAGACATTGTTGAAGTAAATTTGAGATGAGGAGTTAGACGATAAGATCAGGCTTTGTAATACCACAATTTATACGATAAATATTTTGACTTTAAGTTAAGACGTAGACGAAGAAGTTGGCATTTTCGAAATAAAATAATATACATTGATAGAACACATGATAAAATTATTGTTAGTGCGTGCTTATTTTTTGTCACGTTCACACAAAGCACGTAGCGTGTTAAGAGCGTGACATGAATTGTGAAGCGAGACTAGTGTTGCCATAGTGTATACGAAAAAAGTGTGGATATAATTTTTAATGGAGTGACACGTCTAAATACTATTTTCTTGTCCATTCTATTAGTATTTCAGTTTTTCGTCTTCTTTCATTGCAATCACAAGGTCCTGGGTTCAAATTCTAGGCCTGACAAATGTAGTTTTCTATGGAAAAATTCCCAGTCTGGAATTGTGCCCGGTATATGATCGAAATAGGATCTAAAAGTGGGCGTACACAGTACACTTCTACCACTCCCGCTTCGGGGATGAACATAAGCTTGACGGTGTTTATTTTTTATCAAGGGATAGGGATACTTTAGAATTAGGGAATGCAGTTTGTTCGATTGTAATTTTATCTTTCGGTTCTGTTTAAATTTTGGGATTACAAAGCACGTCGTAATTTATTAGTATTATTATAAAAAAAATTGTTTATACAGAATGGAGAGAAACAAACAAACAAACAACTAAACTTGTGTTAGCTTTACAATTGATAGGCGCAATCTAAACCCAAATCAACATATTTCCAAAAATAAATGTTTTTCTCAACCTGTAAAAAATTAGATACCTTGATATTAGGGTCTGTATTTAAAGTAAGAATCTAAATCCGGTCACTATCAAGTAACATAGATTTATTTCTAACTATCTATAGCATTTGTCGGACCTAGGATTCAAACCCAGGACCTGATGCTCATAAAGCGATATGTTTTGCCACTAGATCGACGAGCAACTAGATGTAGCTTTTCAAACGAAACATTCTCAGTATGAGTCCGGAGCCAAGAATTGTGCCCCGTATATGGCAATAGGCTCGCCCCCTATTACATAAGACCTAACATCATCGGCAAAATGTGGGTGTACTCATTTCACCCCCGCTTGGGTAATATAGCCGTGATGGTGTATTTTTTGTCTACATCATCATGCCGAATCCTTTGCAGGGAAGGAAGAGAGAAATGTACGCGCGACGGTTTTTTTTATACTAGATAGATACGCTATATTATACAAACAACCCAGGGAATATTCAACGCGCTTTATTAAAAATCTTTATGGAAAAAAAATATTTGTAAAGTAACAATTTAACATTTGCATTGATCACACTACTCATAGCCTGTCACGTTAGGAAAGTCTTTTGTTATTAACAAAATATTTTACATTAATTCTACCGAACCTTAATGTATCTAGATCTTACGTCATAGCATCTAATAAAATAATATTAGCCCTGTTAAGAAACTGTCCCACCGTTGGGCACGGGCCTCCTCTCAAACTGAGAGGGCTTAGGCCATAGTCAACCACGCTGGCCCAGTGCGGGTTGGCGAACTTTACACACTTTCGAGAAACTCTTAGGCATGCAGGTTTCCTCACAATGTTTTCCTTCACCGTTAAAGCAAGTAAGTGTTTGTTTTTTAAAACGCACATGCTTTCGAAGACAGAGGTGCGTGGGTTCGAACTCAAGACCTCTGACTTGGCAGTCCAACGGTCTAACCACTAGACTATTACTGCACTAGTCATAGTATCTATCTTAGTGTAACGTTTTTTAAGCAAGATGTCCACAAACCTTCACAACACATGTCCGCCCCACAGTCCGTTGAGATTTCATTGCACCACGTATTCCCTCGCTATTGTTGAATGTTTTACACGCGACAATTTTATCACAATTTATTATAACCACATTACTTAGAATAAAAGAGATAGGCCGTGTACTTAAATAAATAAGTAAATATTTATTATATGATTTGATGTGAAACACAGGATTAATTCTCACGCCCATATAATAGACAAGTAATTACGTAATCTTAAGAAATTACTTAGCCGTATAATGTCATGTGTTTAGAATTCTATTATTCTAACTCCTATTCTATAGTCAATGGCTTTTACTTACTTGAGAAATAATAATTATAAGAATAACAAGTATGACTCGTGCACAAGTACTACAAAAATATGCTCCATTACAAGTATGCTCATTGCTTAAGTAAATAAAATGGTGATAATTACTTGGCTAAAGATTCTAACTACAAACTTTCTTTTAAAAACGTAGCCCCACACTAGGATTTATTCCTGTGACGTGGGTGCGTTTACAAACATGAACATTCACATACACAAATAGCCAGACCGGAACAAATAATTGTGGAGCACACAAAGATTTGTCCCGTGCGGGAATCGAACCCGTGACTATTAGACACAGTGGGTGGAGCGGCTTAAGCTCTTATCCACTAAGCGAAATCGTCCGTCACTATTCTTACTTTTGACAGTTTTTTTTTTACTTGAGTAAAAGTTAGTACTTAGATATGTTTATAGAAACGGATGTTTGCGGATAGCTCTTTTCATAGAAAAACGCCGTCATGCCTAATTCCTTTACGGAGTTAGCAAACGTGTACTGTGTAGTTATTTAGGTAGTTATGATGTTAGGCCTCAATGTAATAAAAGGCAAGCCTGCCATCACACCTGACTTCCAGACTTCGGATTGTCATTAAGGATTTTTCTAGAGAAAAGCAACACCCTGTCCAACCTAAAATTCGACTTTAAGACCTCGTCATCGCCACCCATGCTATGTGTTACTAGACCCTCGAGATATACCTAGAATATCTATCTATCTATAGTCTATTCCAAACAAACTTCAAAACTTATGTACTGAAAATAAAAATTAAGATTTCTTGCTAACAGCAATTTAATTTCGATGGCTTCGGATATATTTCGCCGTCATATTACACTTGTTATAGATTGCAATCACAACTATAACATCTAAAAATGGTGATAGTTTGTTCACAAAGTTTTAAAGTTTGTTGGATTAGATTATATATGTCTACATCATCACGCTATATCCCTTGCGGGGTATTATTATTATAAGCCTACACTGTCCCACTGCAAGGCGAAGGCCTCCCCTCCCTTATTCCACTTGTCCCGGTCCAGTGCAAGCTGATGCCATTCCTTGTCGTAGGAATCCAGCTCGTCTCGCCACCTCTTTCTGGGCCTGCCGCGCTGTCGTTTTCCGCCTGGTGGCACCCACTGTGTGGTTGTTTTAGCCAAAACGCATCCGACATGCGGCAGATATGTCCGGCCCAGTTCCATTTCAGTCTTGCAGCTGAGTGACCTACGTCAGTGATTTATGTTTTGGAGCGCAGAATCGAGTTTCTGACACAATCTCTAAGCTTTACTCCAAGAAAGCTACGCTCCATTGCTTGCGGGGTAGGTAAAGAGAAATTTACACACATATATTTTTTTTTCTTTAATACCTAGCTCCACACTAGGAACCAATCCTCCAAACCCCCAGACCGGAACACATATGGATCATACAAAGATTTGTCCGGCGATAGGGCGGAATCCGTGACTACTTGATCCCGTGGGTGGAGTGGCTTCAGCTCTTAACCAACGGACCAAGCCATCCGTCAATCTATTTCCTCATTATAATATAAATAAATAATTAATAAATACCGTCACGCCTATATTCCCCAACCGGGGGTGGCGGAGGTGTACTGTGTACACCCACTTTTCGCCGACGATATTAGGTCCCATGTAATAGGAAGCAAGCCTGGGAGATTTTCGATAGAAAAACTAGACTACACTAACTAAACTAAACTAACAAACGACATTGTTCGCCACTAGACCAACGAGTCAGTTCTCATAATATGCCCTTAGTAATCCAACACAGCCAAATCTAAAACAACTCTAAGGGTTAATGTTTATTTACTCTCATCCCACTTCGTTTGAGGAGTCGACAGCGAGCAAAATGTTATTAGCTTGTGTAAATATAACTTATTTATTTGTATTACTGTACTAGTTGTATCAAAGAGGTTTAAATGAACTTTATATTTAGATGGGTTTATTTCTAAGCCCCTTATTTCTCTCTACAAATAGAGGGTTGGATATTAACTTATTCGAGTGACTCTATAAAATAACTAGTCTATCTTCCTATCTATACCAAACACCGTCACGCCTATACTCCCCAAGCGGGGGTGGCAGAGGTGTACTGAGTACACCCACGTTTTGCCAACGATGTTAAGTCCCATGTAATAGGGGGCGACGCTATTGCTATATAACGGGTGCCATTTTAGACGCCGGACTCATACTGGGAATTTTTCGTTAGAAGAACTACATTTGTTCGACCTAGGATTTGAACCCAGGACCTCGTGATCACAAAGCGATGCGCTTTGCCACGAGGCAGTCACCTATCTATACTCTTACGCTAAAACTTAGTGAAATAGGCAGATAATACAGAGTTCCAGATAATAGTTCGTCGCCGTTACGGAGACTGCTCGTTTGTGCATATAGAAAGAATGTCGGAAAAAATAATGGCAGAATAGATATACAATGCAGAAATGGAAGGATGTAGGTATCGGGGAAGACTTAGACTATCTCACCATGACCAAATAGACCGTGTCTTATTTGATGGACAAATCAAGAGGCTTCGTAACTGGAGATTGGAGATAGATATATTTCTAAGCCTTAAAACGCTTTTTTGACATTCTTATGAACGAATGACGCTTTTCCTACCCTGTAACAATTTAACTCCCACCTGATAACTACAAATAGATTTTCCCAATGAATATGCTAAGTGTTACAACGTAGAGTTTAACTTCAAGCAAAAATTGTAGAGTCGCTTAATGATACGGAACAAAGAACCTGTTTTACATATGCATGCAGCGGACTCTATCGATCCAATAACGAACATACTATGAGCTCGCTTTATATGGCCCTATACAACTAACTCTACATATATGCCGGAAAGTGTTTTAAAATTTAAATGAACTAGTTGGGTAGTTGATCCAGTGGTGTTTGTCTAATAGTACATTACGCCTTGCCATCATGAGGTCTTAAAGACCGTGATGTCCCAAGTTCGAATCTCGGGTCAGATAACAGTTACTAAGGTTTTTGGGGTGGTCGTAGCGCAGTGCGACCACGGTTAAGCAGCGTTCGTCTCTGTTGGCCTAAGATGGGTGACCGTTTGTGATATTTTCATATACGAGCGTTACCACGTAATGTGGTAGTCGTTGAGCCAATTGGAAGCCTTATAGGCGGCTTATATATTATCATAGTCGCAACAATAAAGTTCTTAAAAGATAATAATAAGGAATAAACGAAGCAGTTGTTGTATTAAAATCGGCTTGTTATAGCCTGGATTAAAACTGTATTATCCAGAGCGCCGGCCCTCCGGATTACGTTTCAAATGTATACCCGGAATATGGACCCGGATGTCCCGATCCAAACGTCACTAGATGTGACGAAGTTAGTTAATAAATAATGTAACGTAGGATTAACAAAACAATTAAAATAAAAAAAACTTTCTATCTTTATCATCACGCCAGATTCCTTGCGGGGTAGGCAGAGAGTACAGAGTTCCAACAGGTTCTTTCCTTACAGACTTCTCTGGCTAAGCCGCTAAACATTTCTTAGAAGCTGCGTAGACCGCGCGTACTAGTACGGGATTCTTATTTGGACTGCTAGCACCTCAAACCATATAAGAAAACGAGATATGTAATGACCGCAAATCAGTCACGTACCGGTGTCGCCGCCTAACAAAATGTGTGCGTTTCAACTATTTATCATGGACACATAGATTGAGGTGATTTCAATTCTCATTGGTACGCACACCAACGTAAAAATAATCGCAGTAGTGAATACTGCACAAAAAATCAGGTATTTACTTGTTGCCATCTCTTAGCCGCTACTTATACCTACCGGCGTCGGCGAGCTTAACAGCGCCCGCTACTTAGCTGCGACGCGCACAGTGAACGCTATCGATATACGTCGATTCCATTGCGTCGCCGCTTACCACAACAAGACGATCTGATAGTATAAAACAAGCAATGACAATTGTTTCATACGAAAATATTGTTACAAACCGCATTCTCATTGTGCGGACATACTGCAAAATCTAATGTAAAATATTATATTCGCATGTGCTACGTGACTCTATCGTTCGCGTAAATTTTAATTGTATACCTATAACGACAATTACTGCACAGTAATTTATTCGAATTGCCACTAACCGCGTGGAACAGTTCGTGTACTGTTATTACACGCCATCCTCACATATATTGTTTTTTTTTATATGATCTGAGACTAGAACTAAAATGTTTCACTGTTTATGTATATACTGTGTAGATGGTCACATCTAGTGTCTCTACATCAGTAAGCCGTTGAACTAAGTCTGTATACGTCGGGCTTTATTAAATTTCAGACACTTACTGGCGGCATTGTTTCAAGCAACTTTCGGCTGGGATTACGTACCTACTTGTTACAGAGTTTCGCGAAACATTTCGAATGTATGCAGAGTCGGAATGTTTCGTATTACGTATGTAATTACAAACAAAAGCAGTGGTAACATTGTCCTGAAGACTTGAGTTGGAAAGTTGGTGGGTATTTCTAGATTTTTCGGAATTTGTGTAAGGGTATTGTTTGTGTAATAATTGTTATCTGCTGCAATGTAAATGGGATTATTGATCTCCATGTCTGAAATAAGTTACTAAATATCCAGGCGAAGTACTCTCAGCACTAAATGCACCTTCCCTCCGAGGATAAGTGACGCAAATTTCATAAAAGAAATCTTTTGTATATAAGAACGCCAGGCCCCTTGTGGGAATGCAGTTTATTTATGGTATTTTATAATTAAAAAAAGTTCAAAAAACTTGTATGCACCGCGTGTGTAGCGGCCCGCCTGCCGTACTCGGTCCGATTTAAGTATACAACACTATCTACACACCTACCATATGGTAGGGTATTTACCACTTCAACTAAGGTTATTCTGATCTAATGTAAAAATGAAAAAAATAAAAACCGTCAAGCCTATATCCCCCAAGCAGGGGTGGCAGAGGTGTACTGAGTACACCCACTTTTCGCCGACGATTTAAGGACCCATGTAATAGAGGGCGAGCACATTGCCATATACGGGCATAATTCCAGGCTAGGGACTTGTACTGGGAATTTTTCGTCAGAAAAACTACCTTTCTCCGACCTAGGATTCGAGCCCAGGACCTCGTGATCACAAAGCGATGCGCTTTGCCATTTGACCAACGAGGCTATAAGATGAATATTACTAAAAACACTAAATAAAAACAAACATGGCGTGCTTGTAATTAAAATAATCAAGTACTCCGTCTTTCCCGTATTTCAATTCCACGAGAGCACATAATACAGCTTGTATAATTTATAAGAAAAGGCTTTTAACACGTAATAATGTAGGAATAACATCGCGTACGCAACCCGACGCCTTTTGAAAGCAAATAGAGTGGCTTTTGATTTCTATACAGAAAATCACGCGTTGACATTTTTCTGTGGGCTATAAAATCGGCGATTTTAAAGCTTGTTAATATATTTCTGCTTTATTATTTCTTTATTTTCATATAGGTAGCTATAGTTTTTATATATCCTATCCTGTATATCGCGGCTGGGCATCGGCCTCTCTTTGACGTCTCCAAAAGTCGACCCTTGGACAGCAGTACCCATGTTTTTCCTAACTAAAGTGTCAAAGTCGTTACAACGTCAACCACGGCGCTTGTGTCCGTTTCGGGGTTATTTCGGGCGGGATTTACGGGATTGACATACGGGATTTCCGTATGGTTGCAGAAGCTGTTGTAAATTTCAATGGAAAATGAACGCTACTTTTTCGTGTCAGTGTCATAAAAAGCAATCAATAAGTAAAAAATAATATTATAAAAAACTAACATGGATCAAACACTCTAACATTATAATGTGAATGACATCAGCATTTTTTTATTACGCAGCAAAATTTTTTATTACGCTTCTCGACAAAAAATTCCATTTTCGTTTATGTCGCTAGTCTCATGGCCTTATCTGTAGGGATCCGGAGAAATTCTGAGACTTTTTACAAGTGGCCTGCCTGTGACAGCGGCCCGCGGTTGACTTCATTCTCTACCGCTCTGAGTGGCTTTATGAAAAGGTGTGGTGATGTGTTTTGGTTTTATTGATATAGATAATTATAAGTTATATCCCACACGTAATAAACATATTTTATACTTATGTGTAAGTACATTCATTTTACTGTTAATATTTTTATAAATTAATTTCCGTTATTATGTCTGATCATTCATAATTACACTAACACAGCTCTTCCATTGTACGGTTGGTGGGGCATAAGAGGCAGATCAGCAGGTGAGACATAGTTTTTGAAGTTACACCACAATCGCAGGCTATTAAATTTAGATTTTGAAACCCCCATGTGCACAAATTTAGCCTGCATCTACTTTAGTGCGGAGCCGATTTAAAGATTTCTACACCAGCCATGGTAGTTGGCGCCTTGGGGGTAGTTGCTCCTGACATAGGGCAAAGTAAGGCGGTGGGGGTTTCCTTTTTCTCCATTGTCTAAGTCTTGCCGTTGTCGGGAGATCCTCCAGAGTCAAAGCTTTCTGAAAGTTACGGATAACTTTCAGAAAGCTTTGACATGGCGCCAGTCACAAATGGCGCGATTGAGCTAGCCACTTACTTAGCGGGACAGGTATGAAACGACACGCAAAAAAGAAAATTACACTAACCTTGTGGTTTAATTTTCTTCTTGATTGTATTATAGCGTAATTGTCCATTACTAGCTAATTTGGCTTAGAAGTATGCTAATGGACAGTTAAAGTTGCAAGTAAGTCTGTGTACGTCTCTGAGTACACCTTTCTGACGGTCAAAGTACAGTTTTAATTGCTGAATGTGGTGAAAACGAGGTCCTAAAATTTGCAATTATTAAAGAAGCTGACGAATCGAGTACTTTTTTTGTCCAATTTCTAATTAAACAAAACAAATTTTGACGAGTCTGCAGAATCATCATTGCGTAAGCTGCGCTTTCATCCATTTATTCTTTCGTTTATACATTGCTTTATTTATCTATTAATTGGTTACTTCAAATGACTGTGGACACTCAGTGCAGACTATTCAGCACATCGTAGACGACAGCCCCAGTAGGAAATTCAGCGGCGGATTCGAGAGGCACCGCTAGCACCAGCTGATACCTGAGGCTTGTCCACTCTGACATATTTTTTTTATCTTAAATCGCATTACTGAAAGTACATCGTCATACAATGATAATGATGCTCAAATGCCGTTCGCCTCTAGATAATCTTTTAATCACACTTGGTAAGTCTATCTATCAACATTGTTTGAACAAACTATTTCATACTTTTTCGAAATATTAGGGCGTAGTTCCTTCCTTACAAGATTTTCAGTCACCATTTACAACTGATAGTCGCACATACATATTTAAATCAACATTTATAGAGTCCACTACTAAACATGCCTTCTCTAACAAAACGAGGAGATAGAGAATAGGTCGTACGTGATCCCAATATGGATTGCGACGTAAATGTGTGAGCATTTGTTGAAATATAGTCGGAATTGAATATACCGCACCTACATTTGATTCCTGTCTCGTACACTCTCCCAGTGCTGATCACAGGCCTTCACTCACAATACAAGGTAAATGAGAATAGGTCACACCGCAGTACGGTAGAGACAGGTTTTGGCTACCTGCTGTTAAGACTTATTAAGCCGCCTATAAGGTTTCCAACATGGCTTAACGACTTTACCACACTACAAAGACGCTTTAATATGAAAATGCCACGAACGGACACCCATCTAAGATTGACCGAGCTGAACGCTGCTTGACCTTGATAATACATAACACCGCGAACCCGCAATGCTACGAACGTCTCATAGGTCTCAAAGTAAGTATGCAACTATAGCTCTAACTACTTTCAGTAAAAAGGTCTATTTTAACCGCTTTTTACTAAAGCGAGTCCAACTTAAGTCCCTTAGTCATGCAAATTCGTACCTAGAGCCACCACATTATGCAGTCCACGGCCATTTTTCCAAAGCATCAACGGTAAATGAAAAATGTTAAACTTTCGAATAGGCTTTTAAAGCCTTGAGTAGGTTGAATGGGCATTTTGGCTTTTGTAGCGAAAGGCGATAAAGAGTTTTTTTTTGTTTGCAGTAGCTATTGTGTGGGAACTCCATTTTTTTCAGATTCTATATAGAGACTGCATTTGGTCTAGTGGGTACTGAGACCGATTCTTAGGTCAAATGAAATGTGTTTTTCTATTGCACAAAATCTCAGTAAAATTTAATTATAATAATATTAGCCCTGTTAAGAAACTGTTGGGAGTGGGCCACCTCTCAAACTGAGAGGGTTTAGGCCATAGTCCACCACACTGGCCCCGTGCGGGTTGGCGAATATAGGCGTGACGGTAAAAAAATTGATCTTTCTGATAACAATTTTTTTTCAAACAAATAAAGTTAAAACACTAGTCCTCTGAGTTTCTCGCCGAATCTTCTCAGTGGAGGCCGCATTCAGGTCCAGTTATAAATGATTTTTAACTTTTACTTTGACTTCATAACTTAACTGAGACCTAAACTTCTCGAAAAAAAGAGGGTATACATACCTCTGCACCTCCCTTGGGGAACGGATGTGTTAATCTATTTATATACAGTATTAATTAATTTTCACTTAGACTTATTTTCTCCCATACCCCACAACAAAATGTAAATGTTCTTGCCCTTCTTCTCCACAGGAATGACATTCCGAAGTGATGGTAGAGTCTTTGTTACTTTTCTGACGATTTATAAATAGTATAATGGTTTACATGAATTAAAAATATACTGATATTTCTTTTGAGTATCTCTGCAAACGATGTTAACAATCTTATCCTTTCTGCAGTATTACCTGTAACAAAAAATATAATGTTATAGACATTTTGCAAGAACTTTTTATAAGGTTTAAAGAAAACACTATTCTACTACTCCTTACTATATTGATTACAGAAATAACAAGAGAATTTGGATGCTTGAAATATGTAATTAGAACTATTATAAATATTGGAAGAAGCTAAAGTTGGTCGTTGCTCTAGTGGCGAATAATGCACTTTGCGATCACCAGGTCCTGGGTTCAAATCCAAGATCGGATACATATAGTCGTTCTATCAAAACATTTTAGTATCCAGAGTTCGGAATTATGCCCGGTATATGGCAATACGGTCGCCTCCTATTACATGGAAACTAAAATCGTCGGCGATAAGTGGGTGTACACAGAACAACTCTGCCACCCCGCTTGGGGAATAAAGGCGTGACGGTGTGTTTTTTTTTTTAAAATAATTATTGTGGTTAAGATCAGACGGGCGTTGGGGCAGAAAGATTCTAGAGTGGAGATCACGTATTGGCAAGCGCAGCGTGGGGCGGCCACCTACCAGATGGACCGACGATCTTGTGAGGATCGCAGGAAGTCGTTGGATGCAGGTGGCATCGAACCGGCTGCGCTGGAGAGCAATTGGGAAGGCCTATGTTCAGCAGTGGACAAGTATAGGCTGAGATGATGATGATGATGATTTATTGTGGTCTGGTCAGCGATTGACTCCTATCTCACCCGATTGGAAGTGACGGTGTGGTCAAAGATATAGCTCTGGATCAATTGCCTATTCACTTTGAATTTAAAGGTACCCAAGTTATACCTCTCCGGAAAGATGTACAGCAGAATTATAAATGGTAAAGCAAACATAAACATACACATCGAAATAAATAGTTTCACTAAGATTTGTTCCGTATGGGACTTTAACCCGCGACTTTCCCTTTCAGTAAGCGAGCCGGCTTACGTTCTAATATTCAGACAAGCTAAAATAATATTAAAACAAAAAGGTAGTAAAACAAACCAAACTTAATCACACTTGAATTAAAACTCTCTTCAAACGTTAAAATTAAATTTGTTCAGGACAATGATGTCCCAAACAAATTTAATTTTAACTCATAATCCCTAATTAATACTCAATTAGGCACATGAAATTTTTCGTGAAAGATATTTTTTCTCTCTGAAATTAAAAAAAAAGAAACAGACAAGCGTGAGAAGCACTCGGGCTCTAAGGTTCTCTACAAGCGCTACTATTTGTCGTTATTTTTTATTTATTGATTGTTCGTTACAAATGTATAAAATTGTCTGTTGATATAATAACAAATTAATAGGATTTTTTTTTACTTTACTCGTACTTATAAAACCTTTTTCTGGCCAAATCTAATGACTGTTAGTGAACGGGAAGTACTGTACAGATTCTGACGAGTAAGTTAAAATGGCCATAACTTTTAATTATTAGGTCCTTACATGCAAAAATGTCGTTTTACATAGAAAAAATCATTTTTTGAAAAGAAATCTATACATATTTTCACACCAGATCCCTTGCCGGGTAGGCAGAGAATACAGAGTTCTAACAGCTTATTTCCTTACATACTTCTCTGGCTTCCTCCACTCGCATACTTCATATCATATGCGTTCGCCGGTTACGGAGACTCTTGACTTGTCCTTCAGATAAGACTTCAGACTATTTGGTCGTGGTAGGATAGTCTAGCTCTTCCCAAGAATATACATCCTTCCACTTTCGCATTGTATATCTGTTTTGTCATTCTTTCTTCTGACTTTATTTCTATATGCCCGAACCAACGGAGCATACCCTTCCTCATCTTTACACCGATAGTATCTTTCATACCTACTCGCTTTCTTACTACGCTGTTGTGAATACGGTCGTTCAGCTTCACTCCGCACATCTTCCGCAGAGTTCGCATTTCCACCGCATTTATCCTACTTTCATTCTCCTTCCTACATACCCAGCTCTCGCTACCATATAACGGCGTTGGGACCTTCTGGTCCCAACTCTGTTATATGTGGCCAGCTGCGCCTTTTGCCTTAAGTGCCAGCTCCCAAAAAGTTGTTAAGAAAAATATATATTTAACTAATCAAAGTATTGGCCATTATTGTAATGCATTTTAATAGAAGTTCGTTGATGCCCCTTCTATAGAAATCCTGGGAACCGGAATCGATTAACTTTTAAAAGGGGTGTTTCACCGCCTCGTTGGATTTGAATTTTTTTCCCCTGTAACAAGTTATCCAAATTCCAAAAAACATGGAAATCTATTGCCGCAGGATCTGGTGAGTAGGCTGGGTGACGAAGAGTTTCCAGTCGGAACTCTTGTAGTTTTGAGACGGTCCATTATGCGGCGTGTGGGCGAGCGTTGTCGTGAAGAAGCAGTGGACTGGAGCAATTGACAGTAGTCGACTTGAACAGCGAACTTGTCTATCATCATTTGCAATGCTTTAAAGTATACCCCGCCAGTTCATCCCGCAATCTTTGTATGGGCCTATCGTGTGGCTTTTTTCTATTACGTAGGATCCGGTCAGTAGTTATTTCGGACCATTGGTGGTTTGCCATGCGGCAGACATCCAAACCAGTTCCACTTAAGCTTAACCTTTTAAGACAATGGCGACGTCAAAGGTATAGTATAGTAGATATATACATAAGGGTTTCGTTTTACCAATTGAAGTACGGAACCCTGAAAATCCGAGTGAATAAACACAATTTGTCTTGAAAATTAACGGTTAGTACTTCGACGACGTCAAAGGTCAAATTAATCTATAATTTATAAAAAAGACCCAAGTTTTTGGTCTAGAAATTGGGAGAGATATAGTTTTAATTTGGGCTCTACGTAGGTTTATGAGATAGTCCTAATTAAAATTGTAATATTTTTTATTTATTCTATTAGCTGTGTTAGGTAATATATAATTTTCATTACGACCTATACTCTAAAAATAAAAATTTACATTTTTCACATACAAATGTATATTGTATATTGATCTTCATTTCTCTATAACCTCACGCCAGATCCCTTGCGAGGTAGGCAGAGAGTACAGAGTTCCAACAGGTTCTTTCCTTACAGACCTCTCTGGCTTCCTCGACTCTCATAGTTCGTCTCATACACGCTCGCCGGTTACGGAGACTCTGTATATTGATCTTCATTTAATACAATAATAAGCACTGTCACGCCTATAGTGCCCAAGCGACTGTGGTAGAGGTGTACTGTGTACACCCACTTTTCATCGATCACGCTTTGGTCGATCCTATTGCTATTATTTTTGTATAGAAAAATTACACCTTGTCTGACCCAACATTTAAATTCAAGGCCTTTTAAACGATACGCACATTATTTACAGCACCGTCCGACTGACGATAATGTAAATGGTATGATGTGTAGGCCAGTTGGGATTAAGTCTAAAATTTACTTACAAACATCAACATATAACTCTTTACATCTACCATCGGTCTTCTAAAAACATTCGAAATCGATCGTTAAGCCTGCCACCGAAAAGACTCAAGATATATACCATATAGAATATTGAAATGTTCTGAACGTCTCCTGATCACCTTTTAAGAATTTCTCACATTTTCCTAAGACAAAATAGTCTGGCCAATGTACTGTATCAATCGTTCGTCTAGTGGAAAATAATGCGTCGTTCACAAGGTCTTGCGTTTAAATGTGAGGTCAGACAAGGTGTAATATTTCTATAGAAATATTCCTAGTATCAGTCTGGAACTTGACATTGTCAAAATCAATAAAAATCACAAGTTTTTTATTCATATAGACCAAACGTTCATATAGACAAAACGTATGGCACGTTCTGGGACTGTGTGAAGTCCGAAGAAAGGGAGAGGACACCGTTACCCTAGAATCAGGCCACCTTTTGTACTTCCGAGAGGGCGACCAGCTATCCCAGGGTGGCATAGGGTTCTTGGTCAATAAAACCCTCTCTGACAACGTTGTAGAAATGTCTACTGTGTCGAACAGGGTAGCGTATCTTGTTATTAAGTTAACCGATAGGTATAGCCTAAAGGTTGTGCAGGTTTACAAATTTGCAACGAATCGGTAGTAGGATCTCACGTTTTCGGTAGCAGGAATCATAGGGGGCAAATGCTTGTCAACTTTCTTGAGAAAGAGGGGCTTTTCTTGATGAACTCTTTCTTCAAGAAACAGCTCCAAAGAAAGTGGACATGGCAAACCCCCACCACAAGGACTAAAAATGAGATTGACTTCATCATAACGGACAAGAAGCACATATTCAGAGATGTCTCAGTGATCAACAGGTTTAATACCGAAACAGATCACAGACTTGTCAGAGGCTCACTGAATATCAACATTCAGCTCGAGCGAGTCCGTTTGATGAAGGTCAGGCTCCGGCCCAACCTCCTCCAAACCGTAGTAGGATCTGAAGCGTTCCAGTCAAATCTGGAGAACCGATTTGCTACCATGGAAACCACAAATGACGTAGACCAGGCCCTAACAAATGTAGTTAAAATCCTCAGGGAGGAAGATACGAGATTTTGTGAAATGCGACGTATAAGTAAGAAAAGGAAGCTTTCGGAGGAGACACTGCGGCTTATGAAGGAACGACGTGTTAACCCACCCAACACTTCGTTAGAGCAACGGACACTCAACAAACGAATTAACAAACTGGTACGACATTACCTTCGATGCGCTAATACACGCGCTATTGAAAAAGCAATCGACCGACTATACGCATCGCATACATCTCTGATCCCGGAAATGAGGATCCTAGAGCTATATTCGCCACTTTACGGAAGACGTGCCCAAAATCAGCCTAGACGAAATCGTGATGGCTCTTGAGCAGCTAAGGAATGGAAAAGCCCCTGGAGAGGACGGAGTTACATCTGAACTATTAAAAGCAGGAAGTAAACTGGTTCTAAAGGAGCTCCAAAATATCTTTAACTCTGTCCACTTTAACGGGAGAACTCCAGAGGCTTGGGGCAGGAGCGTAGTCGTATTGTTTTTCAAAAAGGGTGATAAGACCCAACTGAAGAATTATCGCCCTATTTCGCTCCTTAGCCACATTTATAAGCTGTTTTCAAGAGTTATCACGAATCGTCTTGCGCGAAGGCTCGACGAATTTCAACTCCCGGAACAGGCTGGGTTTCGAAGAGGGTATGGAACCATACACCACATCCATACTATACGGCAGATTATACAGAAGACCGAAGAGTATAATCGGCCCCTGTGCTTAGAATTCGTGGACTATGAGAAGGCCTTCGACTCGATCGAGACCTGGTCAGTTCTAAAATCCTTGCAACGATGCCAAGTCGACTAGCTATACATCCAAGTGTTAAGAAGTCTCTATAACGCCGCGACCATGACCATCCAGATACAAAACCAGCAGACCAATCCTATCCTAATGCATCGAGGAGTGAGACAAGAGGACCTTATCCCTTCCCCCCATCCCTCTTCTTTTGCTTAAGACGCTGGACTGGAAGGGTCATGGCATAAACATAAATGGCAGCCATATCTCACACTTAAGATTTGCAGACGACATTGTCATTATGGCCGAAACGTTGCAGGATTTACAACAGATGCTGACCAGCCTAGCCGATTCTTCCGAACACATAGGTCTCCGCATGAACTTGGACAAGACCAAGGTAATGTATAACCGACATGTAGTACCGGAACCTGTTGCAATACATGGCACTATTCTCGAGGTTGTCCAAGAATATGTTTACCTAGGGCAAACTCTGCAGTTGGGAAAAAACAACTTCGAGAAAGAGGTCAACAGAAGAATACGGCTGAGCTGGGCGGCATTTGGGAAATTACGTCGAGTATTTACATCGCCCATTCCACAAAGCCTAAAGACAAAAGTCTTCAATCAGTGCGTCCTGCCCGTTATAACATATGGAGCCGATTGATGGACACTCACGGTTGGAATGGTCCATAAATTTAAAGTCACTCAGCGAGCTATGGAAAGGGCTATGCTCGGAGTTTCTCTGAAGGATAGAATCCGGAACGAAGTCATTCGACAGAGAACCAAAGTAATCGACATAGCCCACCGGATTAGTAAGCTGAAGTGGCAATGGGCCGGTCACATTAGCCGAAGAACCGATAACCGCTGGGACAAACGAGTTCTTGAGTGGAGACCACGGACTGGCAAACGTAATGCAGGACGCCCTCAGGCTAGGTGGAGCGATGACCTTCGTAGGGCGGCTGGCAGAAACTGGATGCGAGTAGCCGAGGATCAGACCCAGTGGCGTGCACTTGGAGAGGCCTATGTCCAGCAGTGGACTGCTATAGGCTGATGATGATGATAGACCAAAAGGCATTTATAAATAATCAATAATAGAAAATTATTGATAACTTAAGACTCTACCACCCGTTCGATAAGTCATTCTTGTGGAGAAGAGCAAGAAACTCCACAGTTACTCTTTTTAAAAATGAGAGTTTTACTATTCTTTTCAATGTATACAATATCGCATTCATGAGGTATGGGAGAACAGTGCAGAACGAGCTAAATAGAGGTGCTTAAGTATAGATTTAATATAAGCGTGTGCCCAGTATAATAGCAATTGGAATGACCAAAGCATGATCGACGAAAAGTGGGTGTACATAGTACATCTCTGCGACAGTCGCTTCGGCACTATAGGCGTGACAGTGCTTAAACAACGTCACGCCTATATTCCCTAAGCGGGGGTTGCAGAAGTTTACTGAGCACACCCACCTTTCGTCGACGATCTTAGGTCCCATTGAATAGGGGGCGAGCCTATTGTCATATATTGGCAGTGCTTATTATTGTATTAAATGAAGATCAATATACAATATACCTTTTTATGTTAAAAAGGACAATTTATCTCTTTGGAGTAAAGGTGGCAATGATAATAATATGAATTTACTACCTTATTCGTAAACCTATACAATACCTAACACAGCTAAAAAAATAAATAAAAAATAGTGCATAAGTAATTAGGGCCGCCTCGTAAACCTGCGTAGAGCCCAAATCAAAACTATAATAAAAATAATAATATAAGCCCTGTTAAGAAACTGTCCCACTGCTGGGCACGGGCCTCCTCTCAAACTGAGAGGATTTAGGCCATAGTCCACCACGCTGGCCTAGTGCGGGTTGGCGAACTTCACACACCTTCGAGAAATTCTTAGGCATGCAGGTTTCCTCACAATATTTTTCCTTAACCGTTAAAGCAAGTGATAATTAATTTTAATACGCACATGCTTTTCGAAAAGACAGAGGTGCGTGCCTGGGTTTGAATCCGAGACCTTTGACTTTGCAGTCCAACGGTCTAACCACTAGGCTATCACTGCTTCTTAAAACTATATCTTTCCCAATTTCGAGACTAAAAACTTAGGTTATTTTCATAAATTCTAGAATAATTTGACCTTTACCGTCGTCGAGGTACTAACCGTTAATTTTCAAGTCAAATTGTGTTTATTCACTTGGAGTTTTAGAGTTCCGTACTTCAATTGGTAAAAACAAAACCCTTATAACTTTGATGTGGTGTAAAGGCGTACCGTATTTCTTTCCTTAATTCTATCCAAGAAGCAGCATTTCATATAGTTTTATGAGACATAAAACCGCAATATCATACAAAATAATGCAATTCTCATATATGCGACATGAAGGGGTTAAGCTTTGGGACATGGAATAAATTATCCTATACAAAAGACTTAAGATTCGCCGGCACTTGGTGTCCCCGCCTTATCTTGGGTACGTACAGACGCGTAGTACAACGAGCGTGTTGGCAAAGTTGTACGTATAAATTTAAAGGCATTTTTACATTTATATAGCTTTATTACTGCTTAATATTTATTTGCCCATATTGTAAAGGAATTGTACTACGCACACGCACGCGCACGTATACATTGACAGCTTTTGAACAAATCAAATACTGCCAGCTAGCTGCGCCGAAAGCGGCCTCAGTTCCGTCCTATGTAGTGCGTAATTGAGACCGCTTTTGGCGCCATTTTTGTTAGCAATGTTCAGTTTAGGCAAGCCTCAGTATATAGCTTAAAGGTTTGATGTAGTTACCGGAGAAGATTAAGACTATCTTGCGATAGCCAAATCGACAAAAGGCAAGAGTTGCCGTAACCGGCGAGTAAGTATAAGACAAAGTTTGAGAGTAGAGAGAGTACCTGTAGAGAACTTATACTATCTGCCTAGCTTGCAAGGTATAAAGCGAGACAATATAGAAAGATGGTAACTGATTGATTAGAAACTGAGATACAGCCTTACCTCTGTGTGGTATCTGGGAAGCGAACGAATGAAGTCGAACTATTTGGTTTATTCTATAATATTATTATTATTTTGCAATTCACATGTGAATGAAGTTGGCAGAGAGTATTAAGTTCCCTCATGTTTTTTTCCGACAGCCTATATTTTATAAAAATATGAGATATCTACCTATTTAATATCATCATCAGATCCATTGCGAAGTAGTCAGAGAGTACAGAATATAGAAAATAATGCTAACGATTCTACACGTCAGTGTGTCCCATCTCAACACTTACATTGCAACCCCGCAGGCATTTTCTTTTGAAATAACAATTCTGATTTTCATCCCTTTCTTTTCTTTCAACCCTTTACTCCTATCTGATGCCAAATGATGTTCCCAGCAATACTAAGCATCCCCATTTACAGAGGGTGGGCTATCTTAAGATTTCTATCTCCTTAAATTATGTGAGATGAAAATTTCGTCTCTTTTTTTGTATTTTTTTTTTAGTTTATTGCCATCTTGATTGTGGAAATGTAATTTTGTGTTATTGTTATTATCTGAAGTGAGCGACCTTGGAATGATATTTATGTACTTGTTGTTTTGACTGGGAAATGAAGGGGGGATGACTGGGGAATGATTCTTTTAGAGTTGAACTTTGACGACATCTTGATCTAATGGTTTAGAGTGTAGGCTGCTCCGCGCACTAGAACGAACAGTTGCCAGTTCTATCCTCCCAGGACAGATTTTTTTTTACTCACATTTTTTTTTGATCTGGGTATTTGTGTATACCAGTTTCATTTTGTTAAACGTACCGTAACGTAATTATTCCTAGAGTGGGGCTACGTTTCTTTTAAACTCAAGACTGTTTGGTTTCAAGGCTATCGACTAAAACACTTATGATTTTGGAACATGCACAAATATCCAAACTAGAATTAGAATAAGAATACTTTATTACCAAAAATATCTTAAAAATAAAACGTTCTACAGTGGCCTCCGCACTAAGCACAGATTGTATCGCGGAATACTAAGAATAACAAATATCTCTGTATCATCCCAAGGTTAATCGCGTCTAAAATAGTATAGGTAGGTATCGAAAAACCTAGAGATGTGAGCAGAAATTTGAAGTCTAGACCTTACGATTATAGGAAATTGTTCTACTAACTAAGCTATTACTGCTTTTAACCCTTCACACACGTATTAATATTAAGATAACAATACATAAGTTAACCTCCATCGTAGAATTGAGTCTGGAGATATTAGACGATTACTTGTAAGCGGGTTTAAATTGTGTTCCAAGGTTTGTTTCACCCCCCAAAGGGGTGGATTTAGTTATGATTATGTTTGTTTAATGTAAAGAGATGTAAAACACAAAAAGGTTGTGTTGTATCGTTAAAAAATAAAGTATTATTATTTAGTGCATTAAGACATTTTTTTTATTTACATTTTGTCTAAAATTTCTGCTTATATCTATAATATTATAAATAGTTGGGGTTTTTAATAAAATGTATATTACAAAAACATATCCCCACACTAAGAAATTTTTGTGTCGTGTGTACGTTTACAAGCATGAATTTCATACACACAAACACCCAGACGGAAACGGAATAATAATTGGTCTTATATAACCAACGCAATAATCGCTGTGTTCGGGAATTGAACCTGATACTACTCGACCCAGTAATGCTCTTTCCAGTTAAACATCATTCTTGCTGCCTATCATGGAAAAATTGACTCTTCGATGTTATCATGATAAAAATAACTTTTTAATAACAAAATATGAGCCTCTGCTGAAACCATCTATGGAATGGCCTTTGTATGGAGTTACCTGTGGACTATGAGAAAGCCTTTGATTCGATCGAGACTTGGGCGGTTCTTAGATCTCTCCAGCGATGCCGCATTGACTATAGGTACATCGAAGTGTTGAAGTGCTTGTATAATAACGCCACCATGTCAGTCCGAGTACAGGGGCAGTGCACGAAGGTGATCCCCATAAAAAGAGGAGTAAGACAGGGAGACGTCATTTCTCCGAAACTGTTTACGGCCACCTTAGAGGACGCCTTCAAGCTCTTGGAATGGCAAGGACTTGGCATCAACATCAATGGCGAATACATCACTCACCTTCGATTTGCCGACGACATTGTGGTCATGGCGGAGTCGCTGGAAGATCTAGGACGAATGCTCGGTGACCTCAACAGAGTATCCCAACAAGTGGGTCTTAAAATGAATATGGACAAAACAAAAATAATGTCTAACGTCCATGTCGTACCCACCGCACTCACCGTTGGGAACTCTACTCTTGAAGTTGTCGACGAATACATTTACCTGGGACAGGCAGTCCGGTTAGGTAGGTCCAACTTTGAGAGAGAGGTCAATCGACGAATCCAACTCGGCTGGGCAGCGTTCGGGAAACTGCGCAACATCTTCTCATCCAAAATACCTCAGTGCCTAAAGACTAAAGTGTTTAGTCAATGTGTGTTACCAGTGATGACATATGGATCAGAGACGTGGTCTCTTACAATAGGTCTCATAAAAAAGCTCAAGGTTGCTCAGCGAGCTATGGAAAGAGCTATGCTCGGCGTTTCTCTACGTGATCGAATCAGGAATGAGGAGATTCGTAGAAGAACCAAGGTCACCGACATAGCCCTCAGGATTAGCATGCTGAAGTGGCAATGGGCTGGCCACATAGCGCGAAGATCGGACGGGCGTTGGGGCAGAAAGATTCTAGAGTGGAGACCACGTATTGGCAAGCGCAGCGTAGGACGACCGCCTGCCAGATGGACCGACGATCTTGTGAAAATCGCAGGAAATCGTTGGATGCAGGTGGCATCGGACCGGTTACGCTGGAAAGCGATTGGGGAGGCCTATGTTCAGCAGTGGACAAGTATAGGCTGAAATGATGATGATGATGACCTGTCCAAAACCCGACCTTACTAAACATTGCTTTACGTTCTAAGCATAATGAAGAGCAGGAGCAGTAATAATCTCGTATAGCAGAACTCGTTCTCAAGTCATCATACTCGTGAACGAGTGCTGCTTGTGGAGACTGGTCCACCCAGAATCCTTTAGCTTATCATTCTTTAAAAATATTATTATTAGTCTTATATGCCAGTCGTGAGACATCACACTGGAGCTGGATCGCAAAATTGATTTTGTGTATTACAAAAATGTATGCATCTACACAGAAAATGATGACAAAAATGAATGGAGAATTAGACAAAAAAGACAACCCGGTGAGTTTCTCACCGGATCTTCTCAATGGAGGTCGCGTTCTGATCCTGTGGTCGATTAGTGAGTTAAATAAAAATGTAAATATGATCATTTGTAAGCGCCCCTACAGGGTTTATACCAATAAATCATTTAAGTTTATAGTAAAATCAGCCTTTACATTCTCACTGATTAGGTCATACTCCACTACGATGGAGGTAGGTTTGTGGCCACCTGCTGTTGGAACATATCAAGCCGCTTAAAGCTTCCAATTTGGCTTAACGACTACATCAGTGGTAACCAAGACCAACGGTTCAGCGTGTCTTTCAAAGCACAAAGACGCACGAATATAAACATGCTACATACAGTCAACTAGGACCAGCGGGTTAAAGTGCTTTCTGAAGCATAGCCACGCTCAAATATGAAGATGCCACAGACGGTCCTCCATCTCAGACCGACCGAGCCGAATGCTGCTAAACCTTGGTGACCGCAAAAGCACTGCAATCGCACAACCCTAAAGCTCAACCCCATACAACCTCTGGTGTTGTAAATGCTCCTTAGAAATATGTAATGTACTTTTGTTCGGTTCAGCAGTTGTGTAACTTATTGTAATGCCTATTCGTATTCTGTATTTTAGTCATTAAGTTATGCCGTGACAGCCTGTGGTAAGGAAGCAATTACCATAGTTTTAATTGCTCTTTTGTAAACTTCGTAACATTGTATCTCTAGTTGGTTGTCTTATAATATAATACGAGTATATATAATAATTTAATATTAGCCCTGTTAAAAAACTGTCCCACCGTTGAGCACGGGCCTCCTCTCAAACTGAGAGGGTTTTAGGCCATAGTCCACCACGCTGGCCCAGTGCGGGCTGGCGAACACAAAAAATAATAAATAAATGTGTATTTTGTTATTTTTTTTATTTTGCTGTCTGTGTGTTTATTGAATAAAATTCTTTTCTTTCTACTATTCGCGTAAGTCAAAGAATTGAATACGTTCTCAACATGATAAATATCTTATGTTGCTTATAAATAAATAACACTCTAATAAAGAGCCCTTCATTTAATACCCGTATAGGGGGGAGTTAAGTTATAAATCGTTACCTTGAGACTGATGTGCGATTTGATGTTGGTACATGAGTGAAGCGAGAGCGGGAGCGGAAACGGGCACCAAGATATCATACATTACATTTTACCCGCGACTGCCTTTGTCTATCTATCTATCTATAGCATCACGCCAGATCTCTTGAGGGGAAGGCAGAGAGTACAGAGTTCCAATAGGTTCTTTCCTTAGAAACCTGTCTGGTTTCCTCCACTCTTATAGTACCTGCCTTTTTACAGAATAATAGCATCGTTAGAAAAATTATTGCCACATCAGGCTATGTGTGCCAATGTGGGCAAAAGTGGCAGAGATGTAATAAGTACATCATATCGCCGAAGTTGTATTTCGATAGGGAAAATACTTTTTGTCCATCCTAGGATTGTAACCCAGGACCTCGTGATCGCTACTTGCACTATGCTTCACTAAACCATTTATGTGGAGCAAACTTACTCTACGTTTTTGGGGAAGAGGTCGCTACTCGAGAACCTTTCTACTCTCAACGGCCGTCATTATCTTCTTTTCTTGGACATTTCGACGGTCTTACAGAACAAAGTTACATATGCGATAAGGTTATTTATGCCAAATGTAAATACTGGATTACAGGACTTTGTTTGTTGGTCACGTCGTTTTACGACAATTTTTAGACTCGCTTATCGTTCGGTACCTTTTTAAAACTGTTGTGTATACATCAATTTTGTGATAAGTACTATTAAAGTACAAGCTGTTTATAATAAAAGTATCATACCTCCTGTATTGATAGGTTACGGTTATTATATTATAGTAGCGAATTACAAATTTCAAAACTCTGTAAAATCGCTTGATCTTATAACTCACTCCATCTCCCCCTTTTACACCTTGAGGCTTTGGTTAATTGATGAATTATTACATCTCACTCATATAAGCCGTAAAACAAGTGCATATGTGATCCTATAAAACACCTTATTACCTAAGCCATAAAGCTTTAATTTGCACCAAACACATGTTTGAAAGGAAAGTTATTTTCGTATATCAGGCCTACGATGGCTTATGTTAACATATTTTCACAATTACCGCCGTTAATTTAATAGACAGGAGTATTAGAATACTATGTAGGTAAATGAATATCTCTTACGTCTGATATAGGTGTGCTATGTACACCCACGCTTCGTTAATGCATTTTGGACCTGTAGCGACCTCTATTTTTACGACTACATAGTGCGAGTGGCAAAAATAAGGTGCTGGTTCGAATACAAAGAGTGTGCATTTGTTTTAAAGAAATCTTTTTCGCTCTCCGGAGTCTGGAGTTGCGCCTGGTGATATGGTAATATGCTAGTCCCCCATTACATTCCGACTTAACATCGTTGGAGATATGTAGGAGTACACAGTACACTTCTGTCACACCTACTTTGGCAATATCGGGTTTGATGATTTTTTAGGTGGAACGAAAATGGAGGTTGCCTCACGAGTCGGGATTCGAACCCTCTTGATACTAAAGCTCATTACATAGCCACAGTAATCTTAAGGTGTGCTGATGTTAACAGAGTTATCTAGTTTCTAGACGTTTATGCAAGTACGGGCGTCTGAAACTCAAAGACCTGCTATTATGTCGTAAACGTAAGATTGTAGACTACAACTTTGTTTGAAATGTGCTTTGTTCTATTTAAAAGCTTTCAAGTAGGGTTGTAAGGATAGCAATAATATAAAAAGAAGAAAAAAATATTAATTTATTTATTCTTCATGCACTGATTTATGTACATAGGCATACTTAAGTTAACTTTTAAGACCTCGGGCATTTTCTGCCAGTCTTCCTTAGAGTCCCTGTTTCCTCACCATAATTTACAAATGCGATTGTAGCGCTATGCGCCCGTGGTGTTTACCAAGGTTAAACAGCGTTCGGTTCGGTCGGCCTGAGATGGGTGACCGTTAATGGCGTTTTCATATTCGAGCGTCACCGTGCTTTAAAGGCACTTGAATCGTTAGTCTCGGTTACCACGAAATCTGGTAGTCGTTAAGGCAAGTCGGAGGCTTTATAGCGGCTTGATAAGTACCAACAGCTGGTGGCCACAAACCTGCCTCCACCATCCGTACTGGGTCCGCATGCTGGAGTATGACCTAATCTCTCTCACCTTGATTTTTGAAGAAGGCCTTTGACCGGCAGTAGTAAAGTATAGACTGGCATTATAATTTACAAACATCGATATATCTGTACTTGATTAAATAATAAAAACATCGATATATCTGCACAAGCATAAGGTGTGATTTTATTTCGAATTAGTTCGATCCAGCCATAGCGAACGTAAGGATGCCTTATAAATGCTATAAATTACTAATACTTCCATTATAAAAAGAATAAAGGTCATTAAAAAATTAAAAGTATTTTCTGCCGTTGATACTTACGCATCTATACCTAATCGTAAGTATAAATAAGTGTGACACGGATCTTTTGGCCCTTAGATGAATTTGACAGGGGGGTTAGTGTATAAGGGGTTATCATTTAGTAACTTTTCCTACTTCCAGGCAAATATTTCAACAGGTGGGTCATCACCGTTACTAATTAAAAAATGAACTTGCGTAAATTTCACAGCAAACGACAACTCTGTTACTGTGTATTTACAACTAAGTGACATTTCACTTGATGACAGAGTTAGTTCCGAACTTGACCGCAGGCCAAAAGATTCTTTTACGACTTTATATCAAATCGAAATCTTTTGGCTATTAATTTTTTTAGAAATTCGTAATCTAGAGTCAATAAAATATATGTCGTAAAAATCACAGTTAATGGAATGTCAAGCAGTTAGTTATAATTTTAATAACCTTTTAATCGTGTCTATAGGCATACTCCATGCCTTTAATAATTGGTTGAGTATGTTTAGTTGTCAAGCAATGACAGATGACAGCTGTCAGATGACGAATGACCGATGACAGATAGTCGATGTAAGATGGCGGACGGCGCTGCATTTTCATTCGAATGGCAACGGGGCGAGCGGTTGGACGCAGCGCGGAGCAACTAACCTCACTGCATTTTTTGTGACAATATTAATCTGCAACTATGGCGCGCATCTTCGGATATCAAGGAAGATCAGTGAACTGGACGAAACCCTAATGGTATTTCAAGATTTCCTTCATGTTCGGCCACCATGCAGGCGACTATAAAAACGAAGATAAATCCACCTTTCACAGTTACCAGCATTGAAACGGCCATCTCGAAAACCACATCGCAGACATATCGATGTTTACAATAGTCTTTGCAACTGCTGGGGTCAGTTCGCTGTTTATGTTTCTAAATTATCAGTAATTGATCTCAGCAAGTGACTTACATAACAATAAATTCTAGAAAAGGGCATCTAGTATAAGACTCATGATCCACGCAAGCCTTTAATGGTCCGTTGGTCTTGTGGCACATACGTTTACTGCCAACCACGAATTCCTGGGCTCGAATCCTAGATACCGGGCCAAAACCCAAGAAGCCTAAGAAAAAGTCTCAGTAAAAGTCCGAGGGTGGGAGTTACGTCCGGTATAATGATAACAGGCTTACTACTTTTTGTATTGGGACCTAACGTTGACGGCCATAAGTATATTTATTTATTTAAAAAGATACACCATCAGCATTATCACCGAATCATTCAAAATGTATACAATACATAAATTTACGTCTAAAGCGAAACACTATTATAGGTGTATACAACATTCTCAATAAAATTTGCCGTACAATTAAAATAAAGGGCAAACTAATTAATATAAAATTAAAAGGTGACAAGCATGAAGCACATACTTAAAATAACGAAAAAAATGGCTTTTCTAGAAATATTAAAATTAAAAAGTAAATTTGAAAAAATTTACAATAGTTACAATTTATGGAACTTAATCTAAATAAAATTTACAAATTGTTAATTTTTTTAACGAAAGAATTAAGGTAATCGTGGAAAATATTAATGCTGTCGGAATTTATTTCATTGTAAGAACGCATGAGAGGATTTATTGGTAAAAAATTTAAAAAAGGCTAGTTTTAGAGAAAGCTATGTTAAATTGGTTCTTAATTTGTTTCCGAGGTATAGTTCGAGGTACAGTTAAGTTGATTTCGCTTAAAATATTAGGTACGTTAAGAAAACCATTCACAATTTTATATAAAGTGATTAAGTCTGTAGATTTACGTCGTTTTTCTTGCGTGTCTAAACTAAGATTCGATAATCGTGTGGCGTAATCACCACGATGAGAACCCTCCCCTTTTTTGTAGGCTAAAAAGTTAGAAAACTTTTGTTGAATGCGTTCAAGGCGATTATAAAATACCATTGCTACCCTGCTTGGGGGATGTTTACGAGACAATGGTTATTTTTATTTTTATACTCGTTGCCGTCTCTCGTACATAAAAAAATCCTTTAATTCGTTTGATTTTCCAATAATCGCACAAAAAAGTTTACTTCTAAAATACTTTGTAAAATTGATTGGAAAACTACAAAAAAAACATAAAAGATCTCCCAAACTTCATCGCACTACTTCAAAACCTGTAAATTCAGTATATAAATAGTATGATTGTGTTAAGTAATTATATTAATTATGCATATAGAAACAAATTGGCCGAATTATGGTGATATGTGTATGTGTCACCCGTACGATACCGGGGAGGAATGCTAGTTTTTTAAAATTCAACTTTTATAAAACCACAAAAAGGAACATAATTTAAAACTTCATCGCGGTATCCGAAAAATGCCTTTTTTTGCCTTCCTAAAAAGAAGCGGGAAAGTTTTGTCAAAGCAACCCTAAGTTCAAGTTGTAACCGGCTGAAACCGGATTTTAAGTGACACTTTTAAGTTGCACTGCATCACGGCGCCGCGGGAAAACTTGCTAAATTATAAGATTCATTCTTATGCTAAAACTTTATTTTTCAATTTTCATACATTTGAATTTTTTGAAAAAAAAAAGTTACCTCCGTAAGTAAGAAAGCGTGTAGGTATGAAAGATAGTATCGGTGTAAAGATGAGAATGAGTATGCTTCGTTGGTTCGGGCATATGAAAGGATGTCGGAAGAAAGAATGACAAAACAGATTTACAATGCAATATTGGAAGGATGTAGGTACCGGTGAAGACTAGACTATCTTACCATGACCAAATAGACCGTGTCTTATCTGACGGGCAAGTCAAGGGTCTCCGTAACCAAGAAGCGTGTATGAGACGAATAATGAGAGTGGAGGAAGCCAGAGAGGTCTGTTAGGAAAGAACCAGTTGGAACTCTGTACTCTCTGCCTACCCCGCAAGGGATCTGGTTTGATGATATAGACACAGATGGATTATCTCTGTATATATTTGGGTGCGTACAGCACAAAGCCGGTCGTCATGACGATCTTAGGGGGAGGCCTTTCTCCAGCAGTGGACACCTGTTGAGACAAATATTGTATATCTGTCCCGAAAATACTCCGATATAACTTAATGGTTAACAACATACACTGATAGATGGCGCTGCACCAACGATGAATACTTGAAAAAGAAAACTAGCCCGCGGTATTAAGATTTTTATACAATTAATAGGCACCAGTCAGTTTCGGTGTAGCATTATCCTTTAGAGGTGCAAACGAAAAATAGCGTACTCGAATTCGTTACTATCACAATCAGTACTCGTTACTATCGTATCGTTACTCTACTCGTTACTCTTGATACCTAATAACATAAAACATCGCATCAAGTCGTATTGCGCACGGTATGATGGTGACGTTACAGACCTAACTGTGCCGTAAGGTGCATTTTTTAACTGTACCTTATTTTGAACCAGACTTGTGTATATGTAAATCTAAATTTACAATAATTTAATCGGTAAATTGGTTAGAACTACAAGTTAACTGTAATTTAATATCCCCAGGATCCGACGAAAAACTGAATTTGCAATGAATTTACTATTATGAATATTTTATCCGTGAGAATATGTAATATCACAATGACAATAACACCGCAATGAGTGACGTTTATACAATTTTAGAAAATTATTTGTTTAAATTGTTTTTAATTTTATTCTCAAATTTTATATAATTCAAAGAATTGTTTTATTTTATTTTTAGAGTTATATCGTGTTCATGCAAATACCCAATTCACGCAGCAACGGAACTTGCGCGTACAGAAACAGTTGTATTTGTTTGTATAAAGAATCAATCAAACTACGAAAATACGGAAAATGCGAGTAACGAAATGCATTCGTGAGTAACGTTTCGGTACTCGGTACTAGATGGCGTACCCTTTACTCGGTACCGAATATATACGGTTTGCTACAGCTCTAAATATCTTAACGATGATGCCAAGACCATTTCGAGGGGTGCAGAGAGTACAGTGTCAAAAATATCTACGAAAAATAAAAAGCAAATAATAAAAATATCAAAAATCTCCCGTCTTGGTCTTATAAAGCATGACGTAGGTGGCGATTACAAGATTCCAGGTTCGAGTACTAGGTGTGACGAAGAGTGATTTTTTATCAAAGAAATCTATTAAGTTTGCATCTCACATCGTCGGCGACATTTGGGTGTATATTATAGTACAATTGAGCCCTATAGATGAATGATATTAGAATAACATCGATACAAAAATATCGAAAGGAGAACATCAATGTTGTTTGTGTGTGTAAACCTCCACAGATTATATTGATCAGCGACATCTAGTGTGGATTGTGTGAATTATTAATGTTATAATTAAGTCAGCGAAATATAGTGTAAACTGAGTTAAATAAATTCGTGTTTAATAGATTTTGTGGCTAGGTTGCTACCTAGATTATACCAAAATAATATTGAATGAACTAGTTTAGTAAGGAAATACAGATGTTCCGATATAATACTCGTACCATCGATGCGTCGAATTGTCCACGTTTTAGAGAACTTAACATCGATGTAAAAACGTCGATGTTTACTTACTAAACATCGATGTTTATCGAACATCGATGTATATCGATAATCCATACTGAGCCCCACCAAGCTCTTTTGGCGAATAATAGACGTAACGCTGTATAAATTCCTTATAATAAATAAAATAAATGGGTTCGTTATACTTAACCATGATCTACTTTATCTATCAAGCCAGATTCCTTACAAGGTAAGCAGGGAATACGGAGTTTTAACAACAGTTTTCTCCTTACGGACCTCTCTCGGTTCCTCCACTCTCATAGTTCGTGTCATACACGCTCGCCTGTCACGGAGACTCATGACTTGCCTTTCACATAAGACATGGTCAGTTTGGCCATGGTAAGATATTCTTCCCCCCTACATACATGGTTCCAGTTTCGTATTGTCTATTCATCTACTTATACACCGTGTAATTTTAGTCAAAGCCAGGTGATGTCTCCAATGCCTTAGATTCACTGGTACTAAAAATAAAAAAAAGAACACTTCATAAAGTAATATATCCATATTAATACTAATTTACTGCATTAAACAACACCTATACCAAACGCAAAATGACATTCAGGGACGGCGCAACTCGTCAGCTGGCCGGTAGATACCTTCGATGTTCCAGATGTTCGACCTAAGTATGACACTTGGATAGGTCTTTTCATTATTTTTTCATTTTTTTTTTATTGCCAGTGTACAGTAGGCATTGGATATATAGCCTGTGGGCTTTCGCTCCAGGACGATTAAAATTACACCGTGTATATTCATTCGGGAAACTGCGCAACATCTTCTAATCTAAAATACCTCAGTGCCTAAAGACTAAAGTTTTTAGTCAATGTGTGTTACCAGTGATGATATATGGATCAGAGACGTGGTCTCTTACTATAGGTCTCATAAAAAAGCTCAGAGTTGCTCGGCGAGCTATCGAAAGAGCTCTGCTCGGCGTTTCTCTACGTGATCGAATCAGGAATGAGGAGATTCGTAGAAGAACCAAGGTCACCGACATAGCCCTTAAGATTAGCAAGCTGAAGTGGCAATGGGCGGGCCACATAGCTTGAAGATCGGACGGGCGTTGGGGCAGAAAGCTTCTAGAGGGGAGACCACGTATTGGCAAGCGCTGCGGAGGACGACCACTTGCCAGATGGACCGACGATCTTGTGAAAATCGAAATATAAAATCGATTCGACGACTATCGTATCGTCGAAATATAAAATCGATTAGACGAATCGAAATACTTTATTAGTAATATAACATCTAATATACACAACATATGGTAGTGGTTAGACCGTTGGACTGCAAAGTCAGAGGTATCGGGTTCAAACCCAGGCACGCACTTCTATAATTTCGAAAGCATGTGCGTTTTAAAAATTAACTATCACTTGCTTTAACGGTGAAGGGAAACATCGTGAGAAAACCTGCATACCTGAGAGTTTCTCAAAGGTGTGTAAGTTCGCCAACCCGCACTGGGCCAGCGTGGTGGACTATGGTCTAAACTCTCAGTCTGAGAGGAGGCTCGTGCTCAATGATGGGACAGTTTCTTAACAGGGCTAATATTATTATTATATATGTATCTCGCTGAGATTCACGCGCTTTACCCGGACCTTTGAAAGGTTTGCATGGGGACATGGGTCCAACACGTAGAGGCTCTTTGCGAGAAGTTAATGTTATGTAAGCCACCTGCTGAGATCACTTGCTGAAAATTAAGAAACATAACCAGCGAACTGACCCCGGCAGGTGCAAGGACTATTGTAAATTATGGAAAGGAAACAAGGGCTATGTAAATGAGGTTTGATGGACAAAAACTGGACTATTTCAAAGGGGACGGACACCGGCCATAATTAGTGATACCTAATTACCCGTGGCCGGCGGTGACTCGCCGCTTACTAGATGGGCCCTCAAACGGTCGTCCTAGGACAACTGAGGGCAACACCGGTGTGAGCGGCTCAGGGGTGTAGAGAGGTGTGCTGCGTTTTCTCCGAAGTTACTCGCGGCGTTATGCCCTTTAACACTTCCACCCCTGGAGTACATCGACGTAGGAACGCATTATCTTCCTACGTTGATATAGCTCTCACGGCTCCTCTCTGGACGGCCAATTAAGGCTAGCCAGAGCCGAGAGTCCTGCGGGCACCCTTCGGTTTCCACTCGACCCACGAAGACACGCCGAGTTGGGGGCCCTGACCAACTCTCTGAAGCACTCGGGTCCGTGGTGTCGTTACTCACCAACAGCTCGCCACAAGCTGCCCTGCGGGCATATAATTATTATTATTATACTCCTAAATTAGTATCTACAACATTCTTACGTTCATAACCTAAAATATTCAACTCTTTCCATCCGTTTTAAAAACTTTTCTCACTCCAACTAAGAAGTACTTGCGTTGCCGGTTGTAAAACTCTTAATGTTGGCCAATGGTAACATTGTACAGCCCTGCGTAAAAGTTCCGCGGTGGGGTTTACGACTGTGTCGGAAATATAACAGTAAAATGCAACATTGTGGAAAGCCGATTTGGTATTTCATTAGAGAGTTTATGGCACTCTTCTTTGTATAAGGGGGTAGGATATTAAAAACTGGCGGGTAGTATACAGTAGTATTTTTTCAGACATGTGTCACATACTTAAACAGATAATATGCTCTAAAATAATATAGCAGTGACTTTTAAGCAACTACACTGCTCAAAAAATACAGATTCATGAAAACGAAACGAGAAAATAGAATTAGCTCATCATCTCAATCATCAAGCTGTATCCCTCGCTAACTAGGCAGCGAGTTCAGAGTTGTAACAATATCGATGATCGTCGGTCTCTCTCGTTTTCTCCAAGGATTATTCTTAGTAAAGTACGGGCTTAAAACAAACACCGTGCTTTATGTAATATAGATTAATAAATACTTACATATATTAGGTACGTATTCGTATTACGTATTCTATAAATTCTGCGAGAATACAAGTTAACAGTCCGTTATCTAAATACCAAGGCTATAAAAGTATATTTTTATAAGAAATAAAACTTAATTGACTTACTACTTAATAAATCGAGATCGGACGGGCATTTGGGCAGAAAGATTCTAGAGTCGAGACCACGTATGGGCAAGCGCAGCGTGGGGCGGCTACCTACCGACGATCTTGTGAGGATCGCAGAAAGACGATGCAGGTGGCATCCGACCGGTTGCGCTAGAGCGATTGGGGAGGCTGAGATGATGATGACAATGAATAATTAATTGATAGCAAACTCGTACGCCATCATTCATAATGTGTATATATCTGTATGTGTATATATATGCATCTGTCGCATCCAGATCTTGAGTGCAGTTTTAAACGACGTGGTCAGGAAAGTAATGATCCTCCGTTATATCCATATCATTACGCCAGATCCCTTGCACGGTAGGCAGAAGGTACAGAGTTCCAACAGGTTCTTTCCTTACAGACCTCTCTGGCGTCCTCTAATCTCATTTTTTATTTATCAAAATGTTCACCATTGATTAATACACCCGTACATCATCTTGAATGGAAGCCACATATGCCTCAATGCAATATGCAAACGTAATATTCCGACTACATTAAAAGTCGTCTTTCTTTACGATGTACTAGTAAGATCGTAAACTTGCCTGAAATATGCTCCTTAACATAGTTACTTTGAGAGTTTTAGGGCTAAATGTGGCTGTAAACTATGTTTAAGCTGATATACTAGAATAAGATTACTAGGGCTCTAATGGAAAGTTAAAATGAAACCACCATTGCGTCCATATTACACATACAAATGCTTTGAACGCTAAGCAAATACTTTCTCGCACAAATCAAGGGGAAACACATCCATTTTTTTGCTTTAAAACCCATTGGTCATATTCCACTACGCGAAACAGTCAGGGAGATCAGATTTGTGACCTTCTACTATTGAAACTTATCAAGCCGCTTATAAGGCTTCCAACTTGGCATACCGACTACCATATGAAGTGGTAACTAGGACTAACTAGGTAAAAGTGCTTCGGAAGCACAAAGACGTTCGAAAATTACGTGGGACAATAGGGCGAGAGAAAAATATTGTTCTGTGTAGCTATTAGCCCATGCGGTCGGACCAAGGAAAGCATACAATACTATGCACACATCTACCACGAGGTAGCGTAATCTTCGCTTCAACTAAGGTCATTCTGGTTTAATGTCAAATGAGTATTAATAAAAATATGGTATAAAAACAAAGTTTGAAGTAGTGTAGAAATATTAAGTACTCCATATATTATGTATGTCATGAATTTCTCAAGAATAAAAAAACAATCTGTATTCGTTTCTTCACTGTAATTTTGTTGGTATAATATAGTAGTTTATCCATATATTTAATTGCCCGTCTTTGTATTCCCACACGAGTACATCCATGACTGGCAAGATTCTTCTCAGGTTTACGACACTTCGACTCATCTTGTCACCTTTATAGCTGTTCGGGCCAAAACTTGTCTCGTCCGTAACTACTTTCCGAGTTTCCCCCACTTGTAATTAGTGTTATACTGTTTTAGGACATTGCTGGTAACGATTACTGAGTATGGGTGTCGTAAAGTAGGAATTTGGGGGATAAAACTCCCAATGTTTTGAAGGAAACCAAAGATATAGCTTAGATATGTTTTAAAGTTGAGTTTATTTTGAGTCAGTAACAGCCAATCATAGATCTACTTGGAAGGTTAAACAGATACTTTTGCTCAGCAGTGGGATAATGTATGTTAACAAATAAAAAAATCGTAGAGTTTTTTGCCCTTCTCCAGAGAAATGTTGTTCCTAACGGGTGGTGGAGTTTCAAGTAATAACTGGCTTTTTTTATATATATTTTAGACACAGAGTTCTGACAGTTCCTTTTTTTACTATTCATACGTACCTATTTTTGGCGTACATCAAAATATTCTATTTTATCACCCCAGATCCCTTGCGGGGTAGGCAGAGAGTACAGAATTCCAACAGGTTCTTTCCTTACATACCTCTCTAGCTTCCTCCACTCTCATAGTTCGTCTCATACACGCTTGCCGGTTACAGACACTCTTGACTTGTCCTTCAGATAAAACTCGGTCTATTTGGTCGTGGTAAGATAGACTAGGTCTTCTCCAGTAACTATATCCTTTCACTTTGCATGGTATATATGTTTTGTCATTCTTTCTTTAGACATTCTTTTTATATGCCCGAACCAACGGAGCATACACTTTCTCATCTTTATACCGATACTTTCTTTCATACCTACTCGCTTTCTTACTACGCTGTTGCGAATACGGTCGGGCAGCTTCACTCCGCACATCTTCCGCAGAGCTCGCATTTCTACCGCATTTATGCTACTTTCATTCTCCTTTAAAACACTCCTGGTCACGGGAAGGAATAAGGCGTTTGACGTCCAAAAATCATTGTTATTCTCGAGTAAACAAAAATAAACCGAGATAACATGTGTTATATTGCCGTTAATCTAAAAACTCAAGAATTGAAAAAATTAAAAAGTAAACACTGTCACGCCTATATTCCCCAAGTGGGGGCGGCTGAGGTGAACTGAGTACACTTACGTTTCGCCGACGATGTTAGGCCTTATGTAATAGGGGGTGAGCTTATTGCCATATACCGGGCACAATTCCAGACTCCGGACTCGTACTGGGACGTTTTCGTTAGAAAAACTACACTTGTCCGACCTAGGATTTGAACCCAGGACCTCGTGATCACAAAGCGATGCGCTTTGACACTAGACCAAAGAGGCAGTCATGTTCAAGAATTGAATAAGTGTTTAAAAACAGATGATAAAGAAAATACTATAAAAAATCTAGCATTGGTGCTAAATATACCTTTACCACTCATGACACATCGGCCATACTCCTCTAGAAAAACAAGCGAAAGGTATTACTTTGTTAGTTTACGTATTTATACATTACCTAAATATTACATGTTTCCTACGTCCTTTTCTGTTACAAGCTCTCGCAAAAAATATACCCAGATAGCCAGAGACCTTAGGCATCGCGTGGGCGGACAGAAAATATAATAAAATATTCAGCAAAACACTCATTTCTTTGTTCCAACAACATCCCAATAAAAGAGAGCCTAAAACAAATTATAGTTCCGTCGCCATGATTGATACAACACGTCCTAAGGTATTTCTTTCCAAGTGGGAAAAAGATAGGAACACTTTAAGACCAAGGTTAGAGGAGTACAGCTATGTATATCCTGTTTCGTCAGCACACTAAGCGTGGAGAATTTATTATTTTGACAAGATGAAGAGTGGTCTATTTATTTGGATGATATCTTAGTGACGTATTAAATGTACTAAAGCGGGCGTTCTGTAGCGGTATACTGAAACGATTGAAGTGGGCTTGGTCCAGTGATAACATCGTAGACCTCTCCGCTCACTGTATCGAGTAGTTGTAGGTTCGATGACACGGGACAAATATTTTTGTGACCCACAAATTTTTCGGGTGTCTGGGTGTTTGTAAATGTAAATTTCATGTTTGTAAACGCACGTCAGGTTACATTTTCAAAGACTAAATATTCTTATTAACAGAATGTTTGATATGTGTGCATTTGCATTATAGCGGAATTCACAAAGTTTCATAAACAAAGAAAAAATCGAATTAGTTATTGTTAAACACCTATCGCGTGGCAAGGTATTCGTCACCTCGACTAAGGTGTATTCTGATTTACTGTGTAATGAATATATAGTAAAATACGAGAAAAAAATTAGATGTGGCTGAGTCGAGGCACTTGGCCGTTGGTTATAACGTGAAACATCTATGTCAGTGAGTTGCTTTTTGTGTTAAAATTGATAGAAAGAAGCGTGAGTCCCGGTTTCGGTCATTTTACGCAGTGCCCTTACCCCGCCGCACCGCCCGGCCTCGACGCAAACCCAAGGTCATAACAGCGAACTGACTATATAAGCCAAATAATGACACTGGATATGTTTCTAAGACTAATAGTTTTGCAATCATTAAGATAAGACGATATAGAAAGGTTCCTTATGGTTCACTTTTCTGACCTGGTACCTGTATGTTACGGTGTGATTTGAAACACGTTTCACGTCAAAAACAAGCAAAGCGTGTTTTAAGTAATAGAGCATAATTAAATACCCCATCTATCATGTATTCTATAAACTTCGCGAGAAAATAAATCGACAGCCTTTATAAATGGAAAACTATAATAATTCTAAAACTTTGCAAGTACTGGAAACCCAACAGGCCATTGCCAGAAAAACAATAACCCATTAAAAAAGCAATATCGTGTTATGATAACAATATGGCGTCGTATTTTCTAATATAGCAGAAGACGCGTTATATAAATTTTTATAGCCACACAAAAACATTATTAAAAGTTATCATTTCGAGACGCCTATAAATAAACCATTTGCAGAGAACTGTACACGTAACCAACACTACACATCTGTCTCTTTCACTAGCACAAGAAAACTATGTATCTCTCTCGTCTTTGAGAGTTCCGAATTTAATTTCGCTAAAAGCAACAATTTATAATCTTTCCTGCCAACGTTATAACGTGAATATCCGACAAATTTACATTTGCAGTCGACTACAGCGCTAATAGTCGGTCGTTTTGTGTGAAAATGTAAGATCTTATTTTAGTACCTAAGTTGGCCACTGAGGTTTTTATTTTGTAGGTTTATGTGCCAAAATTCTTTGCGGGAAATATTTTAAATCTTTAATACTTTTTGTGAATATTTTCTATTTATTGATATTGTCTAGTACATTTTGTATGTAAAATTAAGAATCCTACAGAAATAAGACGGGCTATTATGAGTTCCATTTATGCCCATTAAAAAGATTGTTTCTATCACCGTGGTATACAATTATGTAGCCATATTGAATTCAAAAATCATTATATTAATACCTGAAAGAAAAACTTTGTTCCCCCTTTTTACGAAAATTGCGCGGAGGGAGGAGTATGAAATTTCCCGCACTTATAGTTTATATAGAGAAGGAGTGCAGAATGCTACTATTTTTTCAAAATTATGCATAAAACATACATTAAATCAATAAAAAAAACATTACACACACACCCATGTATTTGACACAAACCGCATATATACTCTTTTGTTTATTGTTAAAAAGTCTGTGGTCAAATTGAGAATAGATTTATATTGTTTGTCATTAATATTATTTGTCCATAGTCTTACTGAATGTCAAACATAACCAGCAAACGATGAAAGAGTAGGTCGAATTTCGACCGATGGGCGACCACTAGTATTAATAAATTAGCATATTCGGTCTAGATTCTGTCCCACTGTTGGGCAAAGGCCTTCTCACACAATTCGAGGTGAGAGATAACAGGTCCTACTCCACCACGCGGACGCAATGCGGATTGATGGAGATAGGTTTGTGACCACCTGCTGTTGAAATTGATTAAGCGGCCCATATGGGTACGGAGACGTCTTTTTTATTTAATTCTCTTTCTATTTTTTTACTTTCTGTCTTTGACAAAAGTGTCGTTGTTTCGATATACTTTGAATATTCCAAATAGCTTAAATCAACCTCCATTTATATAATCCTGTACCTGTTTACCTAATGCAAACTACTTCGTTAATATTCTATTGGTTTAAGCTACTGTGTTATAGTTATAGCATTAGTACAGCTTAAAACAGCCAGCTCAGTTTAATACGCAACTACAATAAACATCGACACCTATGACGAAAGCAATGAGAGAATTGTAACTAAATACTCGCAGAGGATTATTAGTTTCAGAGTTCAGGTCCTATTGTACCTCTAGGGATTTTCAAAATAGGCGTACAATGAAGGAACGGTGAAAGAAAATATAGTGAAGACCATAAAACTGATTAATTTTTCGAAAAGAGTTATGAAATAAGGTAGACAACAAACTCGCGCCTATTATTATTAGGGCAAATGTTACCTTTATATTCCTTGGGATATAAGATGCGTGACAGATATAAGAGTGTATGACACGTGATGCGTCTATGCAAGGCCGTCGTCCTTCGGTCATATTTCTTACATATTGTGGATGGAAGCTTATCCATTCTCCTGGGTAAGCAACAAATATAAAAAAGATATGATGCTACGAATAACTTCCCAATGACAAAAATGTAGATGTAAGTGTAGTCAGTGTAAATATTTAAAATTAATAAATAAATACCGCCACGCCTTTATTTCCCAAACGAGGGTGGCAAAGGTGTACTCTAGAAACTCACTTTTCGCTGACAATGTTAGGTCCCAAGTAATAGGGGCCACCCTTATGCCGTTATACCCGGCACAATGCTTAACGCCGAATTGATACTGATTTTTTTTCTATTTAAAAATTACATTTTCGTCCGACTTAGGATTCGAAACCAGGATTTCGTGATCGCTATGTGAATTATTGTCCACCAGACCAACGAGGCAGTATTTTTTTCTTGCAATATACCGAAAATTCCGCACTGCGCCAGCGTGGTGGACTACGGGCTACCCTCTCAGTTTGAAAGGAGGCCCATGCCCAACGGCGGTACAGTTCCTTAACAGGGCTAATATTATTATTACATCCGAAACCGATATCCCGAAAATCATTGTATCGCGTCCCGTTATCATATTGGATGCTCAACTAGGCCAACCGTTTATGAGAATACATGCATATTACCATGTGCGTAAGGTATCTAACGTCGCGTTTAGAACTGAATGCGCTCGCTGCCTATTACGCTGTACCATTACGGCCGATGCCGGGTCATGAAAACAGTGCATTCGCAATTTAGAATCCATTAGGATCGCAAAAGCCATTGTCATGCGATGTAAAAACGCTCGGTAGGTCGCTAGAGTGGAAGCACTTAAGTTTTACGAGTAGTGGTGAGCTAAGGTAATGCATGTGTTATGTGGAAAAGGAATTTACTACAAGAGTTGTTGAAACAACGTCATTAATGGTGACACCTAATGTTCTAGAATTGCTGTTTAATACCTTAATTTATGCACTATTTATTTATGTTACTAAGGTAATTGAGGCGTTGTAGCCCTGTGTCACCTTAAACAGCATTCAACTGTGTATAGTCACCACTGTGGCAATTCCATTTGCAAACGTATCTACGCTTAGGAAGGCACATTAACCCGTTGGTTGCGACTGCCACATAATGTAGTAGTCAAAGGGAGCTGGATGCCTTACACGACTTGATAAGTTCTTGGCGCAGGTGACTGCAAATCGGCTTCTACGAATCCGCACATGTGGAAAATGACCAGTTTTCTCTCACCTCAATCTGCGAAAGGCCTTTTTTAGAATTGTGACACTATAAGACTGATTTATCAATATCAGTATTTGTACTTACGAAATCTGTGTTTCTAAATGCACTCACACCAGAGGACTAATTTGTTGTAGATCACATCAAGCTCTTTAGCAATAATATCCTAATATTACTTTGCCATGAGAAACAGACCAACCTAATCCTTGTATCCTTGTCGCTTTCATATAGCAAAGTAAAATTACAACTTGAGGGACGGCTTGGTCCAGTGATTTAGAGTGTAAGCCGCACCACCCACTGGATCGAGAAGTAGCGGGTGTGATCCCCGCACAGAACATATTAATGTGTTATCCACTTTTTGTTACAATTACTCTGGAGATTGTTAAGGCTTGGGACGGTTATATACACTCCTTCTCTAAAGTTCCTTACAGCTATTACGCTGTACCTCCCCCCCCCCCTCCAGTCTTGTAGAACACAGACCCCCCAATGATCGCCACGTCGACCGGCTTAGTGCTGTATACATTCAGTTTTTACTCAAGATCTTCACGAGGTCGAAATTCTCCATCAGGCCAAGACAAAATAGGTCAGGAATAAAGGTAAATAACTGTTGACTAAACTGGATGTCTTAAACTTTGCCAGCAGGATAGATGCATTTGAATGAATTAAGCTTTTGGCCTTTAGTATTGAGAATTTTAAAGCAACTTTTATCAACTTCTATAGTACAAGTTAAGACTAAACCGCCTATATATCGAAAAGAAGATCTTATCATTATTATTAACTGATTATCGATCCACGTTCTAATCTCTCTCGTGTTTCAGATTTTTCTATACAAGTCAAAAATCTTTAATTTGTATAAGCCAATACAATACGTCTCACAAACGTCAAAATTATTTAATTCTATACATCTACCGCCGGATCGGGACGCGGAGAAGATCCAGCGAGAAACTCAGCAGGCTGGTCCTTAAACTTAATTTTGCCAAAATTTTATTATACCGCATTGTTTAATGTTGCTGATTGAGGAGCTGCCCAAACCCAATCTGTTTTATCGTCAAGATAATTTTAAATTTTATAATACCCTTTCTTACACAGTCTAGTTTTGATTGCCTTTTAAACTTATTGATAGACATGTTTCGGATATCTATGAGTAAATTGTTGTAGAAGCGTATCAAATTACGTTCCTACAAGATTAATACGTAATGACTCCAATTACCCAGTTTGGTTGCCGCGTGGTTCCCGGCTTAGAATAGGACCAACCCATCTCATCCCATCGGTGTCGTACAAGGCGACTAAGAGAAAACTAGGGAATGGGCAGCAGCGTTCCCTTAACACTTCTACCATCAAAAACTGCACTCGCCAACCCGCCTGCCAAGCGTGATGACTATGGAAAACCCCTCCAATTTATTAAAATGGAAGAAAAGAATAAAACCAGGCCCCTAGTCCCCGGCGGTCCTGTTCGTCCTGGCCACGGTAGCAGCTATGATAACGACAGGACAAGGGGTGCTAAGAATCTCCGGCAGAGATTCGGCTACCACCAACAACGAAAATTGGCCCTGGTGACATACAACGCACGCACGTTGAGGACAGATGAGAAGCTAGTTGAGCTGGAAGAAGAGATAAACAAGTTGCGGTGGAATATTGTTGGTTTATCGGAGGTCCGAAGAGAGGGCGAGGACACGATAACCTTAAAATCCGGCAACTTGTTTTACTACCAGGAGGGCGAACAGCAGTCCCAAGGTGGTGTCGGATTTGTCGTCCACAAGTCACTCATAGACAACGTTGTGTCCATCACTAGTGTGTCGAGCAGGGTAGTGTACCTGATACTCAGAATATCCAAAAGATATTCGCTGAAGGTCATACAGGTCTACGCACCGACCTCGGCATACTCAGATGATGACGTCGAAGTAATGTATGAGATGTATGAGAATAATGAATTAGTAGAGCCATACATACTTCCAAAGCACACTTTACAGTGGTTATGGGTGACTTCAATGCGCAGCTGGGCAAACGGGGCAATGATGAGTTGAGAGTGGGGCAATTTGGATATGGGCAGCGCAACCCCAGGGGTCAGAGGCTGGCCGAATATCTGGAGAAGGAGGGACTCTTTATGATGAAATCTTTCTTCCGGAAGCCGCCTCATAGGAAATGGACCTGGATGAGCCCTGATGGTTCGTCAAAAAATGAGATAGACTTCATCATGAGCACCAAGCGACAAATATTTAATGATGTCTCTGTGATTCACAGGGTAAAAACCGGCAGTGATCACCGAATGGTCAGAGGCACATTAAATATTAATATCAAAATGGAAAGATCGCGTCTGATGAAGTCTACGCTCCGACCTTCTTATGCACATATCCAAAACCCCGGGAACTTTAACTGGAATTATAAAACCGCTTTGAATTGCTAGACAGCAGCGCATCAGTGGACGAAATCATCAACAGGCTGGTAGAAACTGTCCATACGGTCGGGTCCAAGTATTTTAAGCCCCACCGTAAAAATAGACCTCAAAAACTATCCAACTACACCCGAAACCTCATGGCTGAGCGACGTTTCATGACGCTTCAAACCTCCGATGATGCTAAGTCCTATAGGCAGCTCAATGGACAGATACTGAAGTCCTTGCAACACGATTTACGGTCCTTCAATACAAGGCGTATTGAGGAGACCATAGCACAGAACAAGGGCTCCAAAGTGTTCCCAAGAGACGCGTCTATTGGGCAAAGCCAGTTGACGAAGCTGAAGACGGAGGACGGAAACGTAACGTCGAATAGGTCAGAGGTGCTCAGGGAGATAGAGAGGTTCTATGGGCAGTTGTACACCTCAGTAGCTGAACCTGTTGTTGACTTGGTAAAAGACCCAAGAGCCAACCTAACCCGACACTACACTGAAGATATCCCGGATATCAGCCTGTACGAGATTAGGATGGCTCTAAAACGACTCAAAAATAACAAAGCGCCAGGTGAAGACGGAATTACCGCAGAGCTCCTGAAAGCGGGCGGAACGCCGGTACTTAGTCCTTCAGAGGCTGTTTAATTCCGTCTTGCTCGAAGAGAAAACGCCGGAAGCATGGAACAGGGGTGTGGTGGTACTGTTTTTCAAGAAAGGTGATAACATTTTACTGAAGAATTGCCCATCACACTGCTGAGCCATGTTTATAAGTTGGTTTCGAGTGTCATCACGAATCGTCTCGAACGCAGGCTTGATGACTTCCAGCCTCCTGAACAAGCCGGTTTCATACCATAGACCACATTCATACGCTGCGGCAGATTATACAGAAGACCGAGGAGTATAATCGGCCACTATGCTTGGCGTTTGTGGACTATGAGAAAGCCTTTGATTCGATCGAGACTTGGGCGGTTCTTAGATCTCTCCAGCGATGCCGCATTGACTATCGGTACATTGAAGTGTTGAAGTGCTTGTATAATAACGCCACCATGTCAGTCCGAGTACAGGGGCAGTGCACGAAGGCGATCCCCATAAAAAGAGGAGTAAGGCAGGGAGACGTCATTTCTCCGAAACTGTTTACGGCCACCTTAGAGGACGCCTTCAAGCTCTTGGAATGGCAAGGACTTGGCATCAACATCAATGGCGAATATATTACTCACCTTCGATTTGCCGACGACATTGTGGTCGTGGCGGAGTCGCTGGAAGATCTAGGACGAATGCTCGGTGACCTCAACAGAGTATCTCAACAAGTGGGTCTTAAAATGAACGTGGACAAAACGAAAATAATGTCTAACGTCCATGTCGTACCCACCGCACTCAGGAATGAGGAGATTCGTAGAAGAACCAAGGTCACCGTCATAGCCGTTAAGATTAGCAGGCTGAAGTGGCAATGGGCGGGCCACATAGCGCATAGATCGGACGGGCGTTGGGGCAGAAAGATTCTAGAGTGGAGACCACGTATTGGCAAGCGCAGCGTGGGACGACCGCCTGCCAGATGGACCGACGATCTTGTGAAAATCGCAGGAAGTCGTTGGATGCAGGTGGCATCGGACCGGTTACGCTGGAAAGCGATTGGGGAGGCCTATGTTCAGCAGTGGACAAGTATAGGCTGAGATGATGACCCAGTTTGGTACTCATTGGCCTTGATTAAAATTGTGAAAGATAATTTAAAATTTCATAAGAAATGGAAACGATACGGTCGTTATGCTGATTATTGTACTTTTTCGATGCTTCGTGAAAGGCAAAAGAAACAGGAAATTATATGCTATGATTCGTATATTTCTAGATGTGAAATGAACATTTTAAAATGCAGTAAGCAGTTTTGGACATTTATTCGATTCAAAAAGAATACTGGAGATTTACCTGACAGTTTCTGTCTCAACGAAAAATCCTCTTCTGAAGGTAGCACCATATGTGAAATGTTTAATGAGCATTTTAACTCTGCTTTCTGCAGAAATATTACAAATATTACTGGTTGTGAGCCTTTCCCTGACTGTGTTGACTTGTCTTCTATTAATATCTCCGGGGAAATCGTGTTGAAATAAATAAAATTTGATATTTCTAAAGGAGCTGGGCCGGACGGGGTTCCTCCATTATTTTTGCGCAAGTTTTGTGAACAAATTTATTATTCTTTGTATCTCCTTTTTCAGCAGTCATTGTCTTCTGGATCAGTGCCCATGATGTGGAAGAAGTCATATGTTGTGCCAATTTTTAAGGTGGGAGACCAACACAACGTCGGAAATTACCATCTCATCTCAAAACTGAGTGTTATACCTAAGTTATTTGAGCGTATTATTTATGATTTTCTTGCTCCTGCCGTTCGACCCCATATTATAGAACAACAGCATGGTTTTTTTACGTAAAAAATCAACTGAAAGTAACCTTTGTGAGTTTGTTGACGTGATGATTGATCCGACCGATTTCGGCCATGGCGACCACTTTAAAGACCCCTAGTCAGAGTAATGCCGCTGATGCGCTCGAAGATGGCTTATGTAGCCTATCTTCGCGGCGAAACTCCGTGCACATTGAGGGCACGTAAGTACGCCGTTCTCATAGTTGTATGATATGGCAGCAGGTGGGCGGGCCTTTAACTGATTGCGTTTGGCGTCAAGGTCAGCTTTACGCTGAGCCTCGAACTCGTGTACTTGGCTGTTCACCATCCTGCGCCATTCTGGCCGCTGTGCTGCCAAACGTTCCCAACGAGAGGGCTCTATGTTGCATCTCTTCATGTGTCGCTTTTGGACATCCTTGTACCGGAGGAGGGGACCGCCATGATTCCGCTTGCCCTTCTCCAGTTCAGAGTAGAAGATGCGCTTCGCCACTCTTTCCTTCGCCATACGAGATACGTGACCGCACCACCGAAGCTGTCGACGCATTAAATAGGCCTCAATGCCACCAACATTAGCTCGTCGCAGAACTTCGGTATTTCGCACTCTATCGGACCATCTGATCCTCATGATGGTACGGAGGCATTTAAGGTGGAAGCGATCCAGAGTGCGAATGTGGCGGCGGTATACACACCACGTCTCAGAGGAGTATAGGAGGTTTGGCAGCACGATTGCCATATACACCGATATCTTAGTGGGCAACTTAAGGTTATGCGAGCAGAAGACCTTGGTACATAGCTTGCCGAATGCCGCAGCTGCGGTACCCACCCTGCTATTGATCTCAGCATCAAGGTCACACTTGGATGTTACAGTGTTCCCCAGATAGCGAAATCTATCCACCTGCTTTAGCACATCCTCACCAAGTTTTATGGTCAGTGTCTCGTGACCGTGCATGTCCAGGGACATCACCTCCGTCTTATTGACACTGATCTTTAAGCCAAACTTACGGCAGGCTTGGTGGAATGCGGACATCAGCTGTTGCAGGCCGTCTAGGGATTCTGATAGGAAGCACAAGTCATCAGCATACATGATCTCAGTGATCAGTGCGTAAGAGACTTTAGTGCGAGCCTTAAGTCTAGCCAAGTTGAAAAGGCTGCCGTCTGTGCGGAAACGGATGCGGACTCCCTGAGAAACAGTGTGTAAGACCTCTCTAACTACCACCGCAAAGTATAAGGCGAACAGAGTAGGCGCTAAGACACATCCTTGCTTCACCCCACAGGTAACGGGGAAGAAGTCTGTCTGTTCACCGTCTACGGCAACGCAGCATTGCATGTCGTCATGCAGGAGTCTAAGAAGTCTCACAAACTTTTCCGTGCACCCGAGCTTACCTAGCACCAACCATAGAGCTTCCCGAGGCACGCTATCGAAAGCCTTCTCCAGGTCAACAAAGCAAAAGTACAGCTGACAGCCCTGTTCCCTGCTCTTTTCTTGCAGTTGACGCACAGAGAATATAGCTTCGCATGTGCCTCGGTCCGGTCGGAAGCCAAACTGGGTTTCAGGCAGAATCTTTTCAGACAAGTTCTTTAGGCGGTTTAAGAGAACTCTAGCAAAGACCTTTCCGGGGGCTGAAAGGAGCGAAATACCGCGAGTAAATAAGGAGTTGCAGTCAGATCGGTCACCCTTGTGCTTGTAAAGAGCACTTATGCGCGATACTTTAAAGGTATCCGGAACGCGCTCCTCCTCCCACATGCGAACAAATAGTTCCCACACTAACGTGTGCAACTCCTCTCCGCCGTATCTTATCAGCTCTCCCGGTATAAGGTCAATGCCAGCCGCCCGTTTGTTTTGTTGCTGTCTGATGGCAGTAACAACCTCGTCACGCAATAGAGTCTCGTCCAGCTCAAAGGCGATAGGGAGCTGAGGCATTAAACCGATACTTTGCAGATCAGCTGATCGATCCACATTTAGCAGAATGTTGAAGTGCTCCGCCCAGCGGTTTAGTATATCCTCCTTGCTTGTCAACATGTGACTACCGTCTAGAGACCTTAAAGGCACCCGAGCTTGGTAGGATGAACCAATCAGCTTACGTACCTCACTGTAGAACTCACCCAGCTGGTTTGTGTCAATGAGCCATTGCATGTGACTAGCTTTGTCCTGCCACCACTTGTCTTTCATATATCGAGACAGCTTGCGCAATTCGAGGTCACTAGCTTTAACAACCGCAACGCTTCCTCTCTGCCTTTTGTGCTGTCGCAGGAGATCTCGGTGTTTGTCGAATGCTGCCCGCAGGGTTTCATCATTTCCATCAAACCAGTCTTCGTTGCGACGGATTTTTTTACCCAGTACAGTTGAAGCGGTATCCATGATATGAGATGACATAGTTCCCCAGGCAGCATCAACATCACCTACCTCATTAGCTGGCATCAGCTTTTCAGACAGGGCTTCAGCGTATTTCTCCCTGACCGCGATATCTTCTAGCTTATCCAAGTTCAAAGAAGCAAGCTTTTTTATAAGAGATCTACGCGGGCGACGGAGGCGGATTCGTAGCTTAGTGACAATAAGTCGGTGGTCAGACCAGCAGTGCGCACCACGCATCACGCGGGTGACCTGTACTTGGCTGAAATCTTTTTGTCTCACGATAGCATAGTCAATCAAATGCCAATGCTTAGATCTTGGGTGCATCCATGTTGTCTTGTACTTGGCGGCAAGTCTAAACATAGTGTTCGTAATTGCCAGACCGTATTGAGCACAAAGACTGAGCAGCAACTGACCATTGCTGTTCATGTTGCCAACTCCATGTCTACCCAGAACTCCAGGCCAAGCCTCATAGTCCCGTCCAACCCTGGCATTGAAATCGCCCAGCAATAAAACCTGCTCCCTGGCGTTGAAGCTATCGAGGCAATGTGTCACTTCCTCATAGAACTTTTCCTTGATGTCATCAGACTTGTCTAACGTTGGAGCATAGACACTGATGACATTAAGGTAGTTGTCTTTGTCCAGGTGAAGGCGCAGTGTGGTTACGCGGTCTGAGATATGTACAGGGTACTCCTCTAAATGCTTTGCTAAGTGATTCTTGATGGCAAAACCTACCCCTGATCGTCGAGTTTCGGAGGCAGCGGTACCTTTCCAGAAGAAAGTGTAGCCGCCACCTGCTTCCACCAGCTCTCCTTCATCGGGGAGATGTGTTTCGCTGAGAGCAGCCACATCCACGCTATAGCGATGAAGTTCCCGAGCTACTATGGCGGTCTTACGTTCGGGGCAGGCGTTGACATCTCGATCAAGAAGCGTTCTCACGTTCCACGCGCCGAATGTCATAACAGGTGTTCTTTTTAAATTTCCTTTGCGGCGTCGACCACGATTTAAATGATGCGATGATAGCCGCGGTTACTACCATCTGCCATGTCGGGACGAGCATTTTTTTAGGGCACCTTTTCTAGCCCCCTCCCCAGCTGAGCGGGGAAAGCAGTGCCTCCCTAAACAGGGCTGCTTTGACATCCCAAGTGCTGCCGAGCCCGTGCTGTCGTCCCAAATGTGCAGCTCGGAAACGACCACGGCGTGTTCTCACGCCCCCGGGACCGCCTGCGTGCAGATATCAGACAAAGCCTAGTTTGCATCAGGCTAGACCTCTCTACTTCTACCCATCGCCACAGGACTTTTGCGTACTCGGAGTCCAGTAACGGAAGCGGTCAGATGCGCAGGAAATATTAAGGTGCACAAGTATACGCGCGAGACACAGGTGCACATACTCATCCTTATCCTTCTGGGCCCAGTGGAACGGAGACCGTTACGACCGGAGAAGGACTCAGACAGACGGAGCAGTATCACGGTGAGAAAGATACAAGGAGTCAGTATTTTCTCACACTCCCTTAATCGCCTTCTACGATACCCACGGGAAGATATGGGGTGGCGCTATTCTGCTCTGCCGGCACCACACGGCTGTTGACGTATTGACTAATGCAATGGAAAGTGGTTCTCAGGTAGATGTGGTCTTTACTGACTATTCCAAAGCTTTTGATAAAATAAATCATGGCATCCTACTCAGTAAGCTATTTAGGTTTGGAATACATGGTGATTTATTACTCTGGCTGAAGTCCTACTTGAGGGATCGGTCTCAGGCAGTTACTGCTAAAGGCTTTTGCTCTACATTTATTCCTGTCCCTTCGGGAGTGCCCCAAGGATCGCATCAGGGTCCTTTACTTTTTAATATGTTTATCAATGACGGCGCTTCAGCCTTCAGAAGTATTTCTTTTCTCTTAAATGCCGATGACAAAAAGATCTACAAAACAATTAATTCACCTGCAGATTGTATCCGTCTACAAGACGACATCAACGATTTGGCTGAGCACTGTCATCGCAATTTGCTGTTCTTGAATTGCAGCAAATGTAGTGTCATAACGTTTTCACGCAAAAAGAATAATATTTTATATAATTACAGCATAAATGGGCATACCCTTCATAGAGCCAGACTCAACAGAACTCAGACTCAACAGAACTCAGACAAGGATTTAGGTATTAATCTTGATTCCAAACTTCTATTTGACAACCATATAAATAATATTTTTAAAAAATCTTATCGTCTTTTAGGTTTTATTCTTAGAGTTGGTAGAGACTTCAAACAAAATTCCACCCTTCTTCTTTTATATAGATCTTTCATTCTACCAATATCGGAGTACTGTTTGGTTGTTTGGAATCCTCAATATAAAGTTCCATCTTTCAGATCGAAGGCTAATTAGGGACCAAAAATTTATTTTTAAAATACTTAATAACCATGTTGATTCCTCGTATCTATTAAGTAAAGTTCTATTTAAATGCCCCGGCATAAATGCTAGAAAGACAAACTTGCTTCAGCCAACTACGCCCAAAACGAATTATGGTGCAAACACATTTATTCGTCGTTCGTGGAAATACAATAATATAAGGTTCTCCGACATAGATTTATTTTCTTTACCGCTTACATCATTCAATAGCTTTCCTATAAAATCTTAACTCTCATGCTTACCCATGACTCGTTGACTTTCTTCTATTAAATATTAATATGTATAACTTATTAGTGGAAACTTCATTGGATTATGAACACTTTAAATGTTATATTTAGATTTAATACTATTGTCCTGTATGTTTCCCAAATATACCTAAAATAAAATAAAATAAAGCAGAATATATCCAACACCTTAATACCTGCGATAGTAAAGGAGATTACCGAGTTAGTAAAGTGATTTACTTATTTCTAGATTTGTTTTTCACTTCAGGACATTTTATCGGATCTCACATTAAGGTAGAAGTTAAGTTCGCCCCAAGTTTTAATCGACGAACTCAGAACCAGAATTGGACTGTAATAAGCTAGGAACTTTGTTGAAACTTCGTCTTTATGTGTTCTTTTTATGAGAAAATTTGGGATCTTATTTTTTAGTGTATTCTTTAATGACCAGCAGCATTAGTAACCGTCATTTAGGAAGAACGCTTGCATGTTGTAAAAGCAAGGTCCAACTCCAGCTTATACTTCTGAATGTATCAAAATCTATGATAGTTATTATTGGCTATCATTAAATTCGAAAACATGTGCGTATAATAATTAACTATCACTTGCTTTAACAGTGAAGGAAAACATTGTGAGGAAAGCTGCATGCCTAAGAGTTTCTCAAACGTGTGTGAAGTTCGCCAACCCGCACTGGGCCAGCATGGTGGACTATGGCCCCTAAACCCTCTCAGTTTGATAGGAGGCCCGTGCCCAACGCTCGGAACACTTTCTAACAGGGCTAATATTATTATTGTATCAGTAAATAAGTTTTTTTAATCATTATCAAGATCAGCCGACAGACGTCCACTGTAGAATAAAGGTCTCCTTAAAGATTGCCACGAAAACCGCTTTTGTGCTGTGCGCATCCAGCTTTTAACTGCGACCTCCACCAGGTTGTCAATCCACCTCGTTGGGTACCTACTTTTCGACATCTTCCGGTAAGTCTCTTGGAATTTTTCCGCCCCAACGGTCTTCAGTTCTACGAGCATTGTGCCTCAACAAGTTTTTCTTCACTAGTAGCTGATGAGGATGAGGCTTGCTTTAACGGTGAAGGAAAACACTGTGAGGAAACCTGCATGCCTAAGTGTTTCTTAAAGGTGTGTGAAGTTCGGCATCCCACACTGGGCCAGCGTGGTGGACTATGACCTAAAACCTCTCAGTTTGAGAGGAGGCGCGTGCCCATCGGTGGCTTATATTATTACTACGTATTACGTTTTTAAAATCAAGAGAAAGTATTACAGGTGCACTATGAACACCTATTCCCTAAAACATGGATTGCTAAAGTAACTAAAGTTACGTTTTTCTGTCGAAAAGTTGTCTAGCACAATAAACCTGATTTGTAAATCAGAGCGACGCGACTTCGGTTCGGAAAGTTGTTGCTTTGACGCGGCCTGGCAAACTATCGGACTAGCTAACAATTTATAACTTCCAATTAGATTTTGACTAGTCGCCAACTCTACGGTGTTTGAAGCTGTGAGGGAAATTTTGAAAGTATTTCAATTAAACATTACAGAGGTCAAACAAATTTTTTACCGAACAGACAAGACAGCGAGTAATTACATCCAAGTTAAAATAATGGCAAATACCGTCAGGCATTCCGCCGCCTGATTCCAAGCTTAGAATTCGCCGCGTGCTTCCCGGCTTAGAATAGGACCAACCCTTCTCATGCCATCGGGTGTCGTACAAGGCGACTAAGGGAAAACTAGGGAATGGGCAGCAGCGTTCTCTTAACACTTCTACGATCAAAAACTGCGCTCGCCAACCCGCTCGCGTGGCGAGTATGGCAAACCCCCCCAAATCAAAATTATGGAAGAAAAGAAGAAAATCAGGTCCCTAGTCCCCGGCTGTCCTGTTCGTTCTGGCCACAGTAGCAGCCATGGTAACGACATGACAAGGGGTGCGAAGACTCTCCGGCAGAGATTCGGCTACCACCAATAACAAAAATTAGCACTGGTGACATACAACGCACGCACGTTGAGGACAGATGAGAAGCTAGTTGAGCTGGAAGAAGAGATAAACAAGTTGCGGTGGAGTATTGTTGGTTTATAGGAGGGCCGAAGAGGGTTGCCGACGACATTGTGGTCATGGCGGAGTCACTGGAAGAACTAGGACGAATGCTCGGCCACCTCAACAGAGTATCTCAACAAGTGGGTCTTAAAATGAACATGGACAAAACGAAAACGTCCATGTGGTACCCACCGCACTCACCGTTGACAACTCTACTCTTGAAATTGTCGACGAGTACATTTACCTGGAACAGGTAGTCCGGTTAGGTAGGTCCAACTTTGAGAGAGTGGTCAATCGACGAATCCAACTCGGCTGGGCAGCGTTCGGGAAACTTACGCAACATATTCTCCTCTAAAATACCTCAGTGCCTCAAGACTAAAGTTTTTAGTTAATGTGTGTTACCAGTGATGAATTATGGATCAGAGACGTGGTCTCTTACAATAGGTCTCATAAAAAAGGTCAGAGTTGCTCAGCGAGCTATGGAGAGAGCTATGCTCGGGGTTTCTCTACGTGATCGAATCAGGAATGAGGAGATTCGTAGAAGAACCAAGGTCACCGACATAGCCCTTAAGATTAGCAAGTTGAAGTGGCAACGGGCGGGCCACATAGCGTGAAGATCGGATGGGCGTTGGGGTAGAAAGATTCTAGAGTGGAGACAACGTATTGGCAAGCGCAGCGTGGGACGACCGCCTGCCAAATGGACCGACAATCTTGTGAAAATCGTAGGAAGTCATTGGATGCAGGTGGCATCGGACCGGTTACGCTGGAAAGCGATTGGGGAGGCCTGTGTTCAGCAGTGGACAAGTATAGGCTGAGATGATGATGATGATGACCGGCATGCATATATTATCCAAGCGGGGCTGGCATTTACTGTCAACGCCCACATTTTGCCGATGATTTTAGGCCCAATGTAATGGGGGGGGGGGGGCGAGCTTATTGCCAATATACCAAGCACAATGCTAGACTCCGGACTGATACTGGAAATTTTCTCATCGATAAATTTCTCTGTCCAACTAAGGATTCAAAACCTGGACCTCATCACACGCATTGTTCACCACTTGATTAAAGAATCTGATAAATAGATTGCAAAAGCAACTAAAGTTATGATTTTTCGTCGAAAAGTTGTCTAACACAATAGAACCGATTTGTGAATCAAGGCGACGCGACTTCGGTACGGAAAGTTGTTGCTTTGCCGCGGCCTGGCAAACTATCGCACTAGCTCACAATTTATAACCTCCAGTTAGATTGTAACTAGTCGCCCACTCTACGGTGTTTGAAACTGATTCTTTGAGATGAATATTCAAAGTATTTCAATTACACATAATTCGTTACACAAGCGTATCTCTCAAAGGCTTAATGTTACTGTGTGTAATTGAAATACTTGAAAACATTATCTGAAAGAATTAGCCGCATGGGATGTATTTATGTAATGATGCATATATGCACTAGGCGGGTATGGTAGAATTGTAACATGTAAACTGACTTTTCCCCGACTATTTAAGTCCCAGTGTAATAGAAGGTAAGTCAATTGTCATTATACTGGGCACAATTCCAGCTTTGTCTGATATTAAAAATATATCTATTGAAAGATAGTATCGGTGTAAAGATGAGCAAGGGCATGCTCCGTTGGTTCGGGCATATAGAAAGAATGCCAAAAGAAACAATGATAAAACAGATATACAATGTGAAAGTGGAAGGATGCAGGTACCGGGGAAGACCTAGATTATCTTACCACGACCAAATAAATCGAGCCTTATCTGAAAGAAAAGTAAAGAGTCTCCGTAACCGGTGAACGTGTATGAGACGAACTATGAGAGTGGAGGAAGCCAGAGAGATATGTAAGGAAAGAACCTGTTGGAACTCTGTACTCTCTGCCTACCCCGCAAGGGATCTGGCGTGATGATATAGATAGATAGATCTATTTAAAAATTACACTTTATCCGATCTAGAATTCGAACACAGGCTCAGATTTCACACATTATTCGCCATTAGACCAACGAGACAGCCAAAACTATAGATTTTAAAACAACTAAATTTATGTTTCTCCGTCAAAAAGTTGTCTAACACAATAAAACTAATTTGTGAATCTAAGCGACGCTTATAACTTCTAATTAGATTTTGACTATTTCTCACCAGGGATGGGTAGTGACAGTTCTAATTGCCAAACGAAATTACACTTTATTCAATGGCAATAAGAGGCATGACCCGTTTCTATACTTATGGTTTTATGGCTTAACACCTTTGAATTAAATATTAATTTTGTTTGGATATTAGAACTGTTACTACCCATCCTAACTGAAAAATACTATTGTCGCCGACTCTAAGGTGTTTGAAGCTGTCTCTTTGAGATACATTTTGAAAGTATTTTAATATAACATAATTATAAAAGTTATTTCGATTACACGAAACTGCATAACTCAGGTTGCTCAAAAAAAAAGTACCGAAAACACAAGAAGTGTTTTTTTTGACGGAAATCGAAGATTTATGTCGTCAATTTATTTTAAAAAAACACCGTCACGCCTATATTCCCTAGAGGGGGTGGCAGAGGTGTACTGACTACACCCACGTTTCGCCGACGATGTTAGGTCCCATGTATTAGGGGGCGAGCCTATTGCCATATACCGGGCACAATTCCAGACTCCGGACTTATACTGGGAATTTTTCGTTAGAAAAACTACATTTGTCTGACCTAGGATTTGAACCCAGGACCTCGTGATCACAAAGCGATGCGCTTTGCCACCAGTCCAACGAGACAGTCAATTTGTTTTAATTTCCAAAACTTATGTTATTCTGAATTATAAAGTATAATGTTGGTGGAATATTAACCATTATATATTCTTATATTTGCATGAGTGAAGGTAATTGTAACAAAGTGATAAAACGTGTCTTTTCGATTTCCCTCAAAACGGCCGTCGCCATTGGTATGTAAAGTATCCATCGCTTTACTATCCAGGGTGGGGCACTTCATCAATTTCATAATCATCGTTATCATCAATTTCATCGGGGAGTTGAATTAATTTAGAAATGAATAATTATATTCGTAATACTTGACACTGGAAAAATACGCGTCGTCGTGGTGCCGTAAACATAAGAAAAAGATCGGCCATTTTCAGATGAATCTGAAAGTTAGGTATAAAGTTACTCTTTACTCTTTTACAATAGTATGTTTACAATTTTTTCCATCTAAATTTTGTTGTGGGGCATGAAAAAATAATGATACTTTTATACATTGCTACATGGTTAACTCATTTACAGAGGAAGAAAGAAATGTCTCTGTCTAACCCCTCCTGAGATAGCGGTCGACATTGTATGTGTACAATTACGTATATTTTCTTGTATAAAAAATTCTTAAGTCATAAAACATCTATTGTATCCAAACACAGTCATTGACCTCAGCATAAAGGTCTCGTGACACGATTTCGCAACAATACGGAGGTAGGTTAACGAATTTTTCGCTCGATTACTTACATGAAAGTATAATATAAAACATACATCGTTGTGTGTTGAATATACTGTTGGTATGTGCGTACTTGTCATAAAATAGGGCTGTTAGTTTTGCTGGATTTTTTTTCCTACAAAAATATACCTACTTTTTGTTATATAAAAACTCTTCCCCTAGTATAGTGCTGTACTAATTAGATTTTCTTTGTGCTATTTTTCGGTTGTTTATTTTTGCTTAAATATATTTTGTAATATAATATCTACTCTACTAATAATGTATTCCAAAACGTTGAGATAGTGCTAGGAAGGATTGTATTTCAATGCATGTCACAATTTAGCTTATAATATTGAACACTGATTTTCCATAGATACCAAAAAATATCGTTTCGGGTGGAAATCAAACCCACCATGCCGGGGCAACAGCTCTAATTACGTGAATTCTATTTTCACGTGAAGGATAAAAATAACTATTTAGGATCAATATTCTTTGTTATGATAGTATTTGAACACAGCGGTCTCTCCCACGTTTATTAAAATAGTGCATCTCTTGTCTATTTAGGAAATAGGCAACTGATTAATATCATCCATATTTGTTTTAATACGACAAATTTTAATCTTGACAGCTCACCGTCTGTGATATTACAATGATCTTGTCTGAAACGAATCAGAATCAGAATATTTTTTATTCATGTAAACCATTACAGTATTTATGAATCGTTCCGAAGTGGTGGTAGAGTCTAACAAAGACTCTACCACCACTTCGGAATATCATTCCTAAATGGTAAAGACTGTCACTTCCCTTTAGCGGGATTATTAACATTATTAATGTTATCTTATGGTCAGATCTTATTTGAAATATTTCTACAACGATAATAGGCCTGTTTTAATCCAATAATATCTATCAGGCCTTTCCATTTTTTAAATACCAATATTAGAAAATATTTGAAAACTCACAACCCTATCCCACAACATAATCTAATACACGGCCTATATCTAGATATATACAGCCCAAATTCCCGTAAAGATATTATTTACGGCAGTCACGCAGCTTTCCGCGTCATTACGTTGGCTATAACTTGCAGAAAAGTAATAAAGCAATGGCCCTATATTAAGAGGTCCATTGACAATCGACGTAGTGTGGTTGGGCCTTTATGGGATTATATTTTTTTCTGGTAAAAATGACGAAACAGATATAGAATAAAGAAGGATGAAGGTATGTAACAGTTATAAATACTATTAACAGTTATAAATACCCGGAAAAAACACCTATCTATCGCTATCTATATCATTACAGAAAATAGAGAGAACAGAGTTGTTTTCTTACAGACCTCCGACTTTCTCCACTTTCATAGTTCGTCTCATATACGCTCACCAGTTACAGTGACTTCACTTGCCCTTCAGATAAGATATGGTGTAATTGGCCGTGGTAGGATAGTTTAGGTATACCTCGGTGGCCATCACCCGCATTGCACCCGCGCCCGCGAGGCATAGGGGGCGTGCTTGTGCGGCCACTTGTAAGAGAGAGAACCATGCGTCGAAAGAGACCGCACAAGAGGTCGGTCCTAAGAGGACAACCGCTGGAGGTGCCGTGGAAGTAGTCCCCGTGCCTGCAACCCTTCACTATGGCGGGGAGAAGGAACACCATGAAAGTTTCAGTCGGTATGCTGCTGCGGTCCCCGCGCCACACAAAGTGGGGCGAGGACCGCAGCAGAGAGTCCGACACTCCCCCGTCTGCCCACCCAAAGGCAGAAGTCTATAAAAGTAGTCCTCCATGAAAGAAAAAAACACACATAAAAGGTCTACCACGGTACCTCCATCCTTCCATTTTGCATTGTATATCTGTTTTGTATATATTGTCTCTACTGTCATTCTTTCTAAAATTACTAAACCTACTTATAGTATAATGTAAAATATTTTAAATGTGATAGTTTGTATCTTAATATCGAGCTCAGTGGCATGGGAGAGGTGTACGTTCAGCAGTGGACTGACACGGGCTGAAGAAGATGATGATGTATGTTTGGATGTTCGTTACTCAATCACGCAAAAATGGCTAAACGGATCTGGATGAAATATGGCAAACAGAGAGTGAATTACCTGGATTATCATATAGAATACTTTTTATCTCGTTTAAATGTAAGGTTCCGGTCTAAACTCAACACGAACGTAGTCGCGGGTAGAAACTAGTATTTCCTAAGCGGGGGTGGGAGATAGCTACTGTATATACTTACTTTTAGCTGACAATGTTACGTTCTAATGTAATAGGGGGCGACACTGTTGCCATTATACCGATTTTTTTCAATTTGGGGGGGGGGGGAATTTTGGCGGGGCAGGCATGTCGCTAATCTTTGTACATATCATTTCATGGTCTTTCGAATGTTTTTGTCTGTTGGAAGTTTAGGTTGACATTTTTTGTATTAAGCTACATAACAGACGAAGACCTTTCTCTTCATATCGAGGTCATCCTCCACACGCGTACCCACTGCTGATTGGTGGAGGCAGCTTTGTGGCCACCTGCCGTTGGAACTTATCAAGCCGCCTATAAGGCTTCCAACTTGCCTAAACGACTACCACATTGTGTTAACCGGGACCGACGTCTTAACGTGTTTTCCGAAGTACGAAGACGCTCGAATACGAAAAACGCCACAAACGGTCACCCATCTCAGCCCGACCGAGCCGAACGCTGCCTTACCTCAACCAGTGCTTTTTGCTCTGGATTGTATGAATCAAATTATAATAATGAAGTAACAGAGCTTTGTTATAGTAGAACTATTGTTACTATACCCCGCCGGGGATTAAGCGTACAGTCTAACAAAGAACTTTTGGCTCGCATCCAAAATCGGAACTAATGCTGTCATCAAGTGAAATGTCACTTCAGGTCAGTCACAAAGTTGCCGTTTGCTATCAAATTATATTTTTTTTTTAAATTAGTAACTGTGCGAAAATTTTAATGTATATTATACCTAACCTAACCCTAATTTCAGACCAACTGTCAATTTCAACCATGAGCCAAAAAAACCTTGTCGGACTATAATGATATTATTTACGTACAAATCTATGTGTATCTGTTATGTAAAATTCGATCTAGGTCAAATCCATAGATTTTCAATGTAAATAAAATGATATTGACTCGAATACCAGGCAAACATAACTCGTTAAGATATGTTTTATCTCTACGCATAAATTCCAAATGGCTTCTTTATACGCGATACAAATACGCAAACATATGTTGGCCGATTTGTAAATGGAACGTAAGCAAATCTCAACTTTATTACTAGAGCGATAAAGGATAGTTATGATGGATGTAAACGATATACTAAAATGGTTGATCCGTTACGTTTTTTATTGCGTTTAATGCGCGTTTTTTATTTTGCCGCGTTTTATTTGCGTTGTTTTTATTTTCGATATTGTTAGTATTTAAATAAAAGACGTGATGTGTTTTTATTATTTAAATGTTTGTCTAATCCCCTTAAAGATTCAAATAGAAAATATATATAGTTTGCCCAAGTGGCAGAGGTGTCCTGGTCACATATAACCGATGACGTAATAATAGATACATAGATTAATAGATTGTATATGTAATGCCCCAAAAAATTGGGGGCGCGTCTCATACAATTATACCGGGCAGATATGCACAATTTTTTTCTTAGGAAAATGCCCAATTTTTCAACCTAGAATTCGAACCAAGGATCTCGTGATTGCTACTCGCAGTTAACGCCACAAGACCAACGGGGGGAGACCTATACAAATTAATATTTTTTTATTACTTTGTCTGCCTCGTTCGCCTAGTGGCGAAAAATGCTCATAGCGATCACGAGGTCCTGCGTTCAAACCCTGGGTCGGACACAATGTAATTTTTCTATCGAAAAATTCCCAGTATCAGCCCGGAGTCTGGAATTGAGTCTAGTATATGACAATCCTCGCCTCCCATGACATGGGACCTAACGGCGTCGGCGAAAAGTGGGTGTACAAAGTACACCTCTGGGTGGCAGAGTACACCTTTTGGTAAGTAAAGGCGTCCAAAATAGTTTAATTTATTGATTGAAGTTTTAACAGTCGCTAAAACCTTCCTAATATTTTTTTTTCGTGTACCGTTTTTCTTCAACTCAAACTCTGCATAATTCACTAAGTTATGTTAATCACAATGCCTAACAATAATTCAAAAATATCCAACAACATTTATAATAACAGTATTGCATTACTTGAAGTAATAAAATTATGGATTCCGCAATTTATTTCTTAAGAAACAATTAAGTAACCATTAGCTTGTATGTTTGTGTATTTCCACTGAGTTGCAAAATAATGGGTCATTGATTTTTTTTTAATAAAAATGTCATTTTTTTTAAAAGAAAAATGTTGCCACACTGCAGGCAATATGTGAGGTAAGTGCGTTGACAAACATGAAATTAACATACACAAAACAGACCGAAACAAATATTTGTGGGTCACACCAACATTTGTCTTTTGTGGGAATTATACCCGCGAATACTCAATCTAGTGGGCGGAGCGAATTGAGCTCTTGCCCACTGTACTAAGCCCTCCGATATATTTTTCGATCTATCTATCTATATTATCACGCCAGTTCCCTTGCGAGATAGGCAAAGTATAGATTTTTGGATCTATATAAGAATATATGTTAATAATATCCTAAGGTCATGAGGATCTGCGTTGAATCCTAAGTCGGACAAAGTGTGGTTTTTCTATCAAAATAACCCTGTCCGGGGAATATGTTTATGTCTGATATAATGGCAATAGACTCGTCCTTTATTACATTGGCACCTTGGCGATATGTGCAATAGATTTCTGCCACTTCGCTTGGAACATATAGACTTGACGGTGCTTATATAAAGTGGCTTGGTATAGTAACTAGAAAGTAGGTTGCTCCACGCACTGTTATATATATATCTATGTCCCGCTATAGCGTTAGTAAGCATACAAAATCACTTATAACCATCGATATATTTTTACCATTTTTAAAAGTAGCCCCATACTAGGATTTACTCCTGTGTTGCTGGGTGCGTTTACGATCTTGAAAATCCTCATACAACAATACCCAGACCAACAAATAATTGTGAGTCACACAAAGAATAATCCCGTGCGGGGATCGACCCCGGGACTATTTGATCCAGTGGGCGGAGTGGCTTAAGTTCGTAACCACTGCGCCAAATTGTCAGATGAACTATTTGATCGATGCTGATAACTAAAATAATTAAAAGGTAATGCTACTTCGAATAAATTTATTTAATATCAACATTTCAGAACAAACCGGAGTGTTATTGTTTACGTTCAATATATTCTTGAATGTTATGATAACATTTGTTGATCAAGATCATAGTTGTGAGACTATGTTGTTGAACAATATTGCATAACATAACTCTCTCGCACATTTCTCACCAAGAAGTAGGTAGAGGTGTATGATGTACGTCAACATTTCACCAAGGTGTTTTTGGTCCAAATGTAAAAGAGCAAACTTCTCACAATTTTTTGATTCTAACATTCTCTCTCTTCCTTCGCATTTAGCGACTCCCAGAAAGCTCATAAGCGCGAGCTTGTATTTGAATCCTAGACTTCGTGTATATAAGATGAGCGTTTTCTCACTAGATTACTGGTAATCTCCTTCTTCTCCTTTATTCCTTGTTATGTATTTTTTTATGAAAAATGTAGCCCGATACTAGGATTTATTCCTGTGTCATGCGTGCGCTTACAAACATGAAAATTCACATACACAAATACCCAGACCAAAACGAATTACACAAATGTTTGTCCCGTACGGGAATCGAACCCGCGACTATTAAACATAACAGGCGGAGCGCCTTAAGCTCTTAACCACTGCGCCGTCCGTCAATTTAATTTTCTTTAGTTACAGAATATCGTCTATTACAGAATAATTCAAAATCAATACAGGTTTATTGCTTCAAGTAGGTCTCCGAAGACATTTACTTTGTAATAATGCCCCATATCCATCGGTACCAAGTGTAAAATGTACCAATTTAAAAAAAAACTAACAAATGGCGTTGCGACACGAAATATTATTGGTATGGAATTTTGAATTTCGAAACGATTCGGATTTCATTTATAACGTTCACGTATTTTTATAATGGTAACATATTTAAAAATATTTCAACTAGAATATTGTAAAATTGTTAGTGTATTTTTTTTTATTTCATTTTATAAAATGTTGGCATAGCACGGCATTTATTCGTATTGTGTTTGAAAAATATTACGAATTTTATGTTCTGTCAAATGTATCTATGTATGTACAATGTATATACAATACATTATATACACTTTACACGATATTCATATATGCTTTTAATATAGTTATTGATTATAATTATGAAAAGGGTGGCCAGTGAGGTAGAAATCACTTTAAAATGTACAAACTTGTAGGTATTATTATTATGTACGAGTTGATTTATCCGGTTATCCAAAGATAGTCATATCTTTGGTTGGTTATCACTATTTTATAAACAGGAAGTAGTGATTTTGTAACAAAATACAGTGTAATTGTTATATAAATAGCCAGATTTCATAAAAAATATCTCAGCCCATTACAAAAGTGAAGTAGTATAATTTGGTCCCAGTTAATATTATTACAATCATAAAAATTACTTTGGATTCAACAATATTTTCAGATTTTTGTATGTAGCCGTTCACGTTTTTTTCTAGATTTTGTGTGTGTGTGTGTGTGTGTGTGTGCGTGTCCGTGCGCGTGCGCGTGCGCGCGCGTGTGTGTGTGTGTGTGTGAGAGATCTACGCTGTGGGCCGTGGGACCTTTACAGCTTTACTTCACCAGACAAGAGAGTGAGCGTGCAACCACTACGCTCGAGCAATTAGGGCAAATGGGCAACTATCTCAAGGGCGCCTCAAGGAAGATCGGCCTCGGCTTCGGCACTCGCTATGGGGGAGAGCATATACTAGGTGTCTCGGTCTCGGTCCTCTGCACCGGCCGGCGGCCAAGGGATTCTTCGACCTCGACGGCGAGATCGTTGTCTGATCCTTTTTTTCTAGCCTTTACCGTCCACCGCTGGGCAAACACCTAATTAGCCTACCATTAATCTTTATGATCACCCCGCTTGTAACTTCCTTAAGGAGTAAACAATCTTTAATAATTGGAATAAGTCGGCAGTATAAAAATAAAAAAAGATGGCAGGATGAAAATATAAAAACAAAACATACACAGATAATATATTCGAATGATGTTACCAACATTCAAATACGGATCGGGGTTGCCAGCGTACAAGCCATTCTCATTAATTCGACAACATTGCTACAACGTTATGTTAAAAGTTAACCGGCGGGTTTGAATAAATTTTACATTGCAAGGTTACAAAAATAAGGTTTATTATGTTTTTATTTATCCTGGTGGTGGTTTTGGGACTACCCGTTCAAAAAAAAAACTGAATGTCGTCATATTCAGTTAAACAAGAAATTTATAAAATACTAGCTGTTACCCGCGGCTGCGCACGCGTTTGAATAAGATAAAGAAAACTGCGGTTTTTACTTATTTCCGTGCAATTTTTCCATTTTTTCTCCTCATAAGAAACTTCCTCGGACTTCAACGTATATTGCAATGAAAAAGTTGCCGAATCGGCCTAGCCGTTCTCGAGTTTTACGCTTAGCAACACATTTGGCCATTTATTTTTATTTATATAGTGAATTTTTTTTTTAAACACGTAACCCCACAATAGCATTTATTCCTGTGTCATGGGTGCGTTTACAAATTTTCATAATCACACATACAAATACCCAGACCGAAACAAATAATTGTGGGTCACACAAAGATCCCGTGCGGGAACCGAACCCGCGACTATTAGACACAGCTTAGGCTCTTAACCACTGTGCTAAATCATTCGTCAAATTGTGTATTCTACAGATGGACGGTTTGGTTGAATGGCTTAAGCCTTTCCACCTACTGGATCACTGGATCGAGTAGTCGCGGGTTCGATTCCCTTACCGGTTCAAATTCATTTATTTCTTCGTAAACGATAGATAAATCCCAATACTGTCTGACTGCAAACCCATGATCTTGTGATCACCAATCGCATCATACGCAAGGCCAACGAGGCGATCAGGTGATTTACTTACAGAATCTTCATCAGCTTATACCAGTCCACTACAAGACATACGTCTTTCCAATTCACTTCCTATCAGCCGCTATCGCCGTCTCTTCTGATGCCCTTACTTCCCTTCTTTTGGATACAGATTCCACACACAAGATCAGACACCGACCTCGCTGGCCGAAGGACGAAGAATTCCTTGCCCGCCGGCTGTCGCAGAGCACCACGGCGAGACACTTGGAATTCGTCCTCCGCCATAGCGGCAGCCTAAGCCGAGGCCATTCCTCCTCGAGACGCCCTTGAGCTAATTGTCCCCTTGCCTTTCTGGCTGAAGCGTAATCGTTGCACGCTTTCCCTCTTGTCCGTTGAAGTTGTAAAGCCCTCGCGGCCAACAGCTTGGATGATTCACACACACAAAAAAAGTTTTTCCAATTATGCATACTGCTATACTGGATCTCAAGTCCGTTATTGCAATGCTAATCAAATTGTTGATCACTTACAAAATAATTGTTAGTTTTGACAGATTAAAATCTACTAATTCAATGGTTTCCAATTCTTATGGTACCTATCAATAATTCTTATGGTTTTCCATAGTCGTAGGTACCAGTTTAAACAATTGCCGACTTTCGGTAGAATTGTAACTGAACAATTTTTGTAGCATGTTAAAATTACAAAACTCGTGAAAAATAGTAGACTTGGGGGAACTGGAGGTTTGCATAATATGAATGATATATTAGTACAAATGATCAACTAATTTACAATGCGAAATTGGAACGATGGTACCGAGGAAGACCCAGACTATCTTACCACGACCACATAGACTGAGTCTTATCTGAAGGACAAGTCAAGAGTCTCCGCAACCGGCGAGCGTATATGAGACGAACTATGACAGTGGAGGAAGCCAGAGAGGTATGTGAGGAAAGAACCTGTACTCTCTGCTTATCCCGCAAGGGATCTGGCGTCATTATATAGATAGATAGATCAACTAACTTATAGGTTATTTTCACAATATTAATGCAATATAAATGGTTGCAAACAGATTTATGGGATTCTGATAATTATCATACTAGTGACGGATTAGGGCAATTAATGTATAATTGGCGATTAGACTGGGCACAAGGCATGGAACATTTCACAAATATAATGAGAGAATTCGGTAGAAATTAACTACGGTAGTTAAGTAGCGTTCAACTCGGTTAATCTAAGATGGGTAAACATTTATTGAATATTCATTTTTTACCATCTCCTGACTTCGGAAGGCACGCTAAGTCCACCACTTGTGATTGTAGTCGTTAAGCCGAGTTGGAAGCCTTATAGGCGGCTTGATATGCTCCAACAGGATGGCGGTGATAACTCTGTCTCCACCATTCCGCAGTGAGTTTACGTGGTGGCTATGATCCATTCTTTCTTACCTTGATTTGTGAGAGAAGTATTTTGCCCAGCAGTGGGATAGTACTTTTTGTCATAGCGGAAAACATTCTACTTTTAATTTTTCAACAGTAACGCAACCTGACCAGTAAGACATGTTGTTGATCTTGTGGTGATTAATGCGCGTTGCTATCACGAGGTCCTAGGTTCAAATCCTATTTTCTATTACCCCGTTTTTTATTGAATCGTGAATCGATCTGATTCGAAGGCATTTGGAATCGATCTACTGAATCAATTCAGTGGTTCAGATCGATCTAAAAAATCGATAATATGGGCCGAATCGATAAATCGACATGCCTACTCTGAAGTGATACCTGAAAATGATTTCTATCCATCTATCTATCTATATCATTACGCCAGATCTCTTGCGGGGTAAGCAGAGAGTACAGAGTTCCAACAGGAAAATGATTTCAATAGTATGATTCGCGGTGTGTTTCGACATGCCCGAAAAAAAAAACGTGTGTCAATATTTATACTTGGCATAATATACAATTTTGTTTAACAAGTTCGTTTTATTTTAGTGGAACTAAGCCCGCCACACATTCCTACCACTGTAACTCCTATAAGCCAGGTTCCACAATGGTCTTCATAGATGACACCAAGGTGTGAAGCTTGAAGAGCGTTTTAATTGTCTAAGAGCACGTTGAGTTATTGAAATGTATATTTCGCAACATCCGTGGTATTTGGCTATACGACGTTATTAATTACGTAATTAACAAAATTCTTTCAGAACCCGCCAGCCTTTCAGGAGAAAATGTGTAACAAAATAAATATTATAATATCGCATTTAAGAACAGTACAATTATGTTGATCCAGTTTGCCCCAACATCATTGTTGGCAGAATTAAGAAAATTAACTGGTGACGAGAATATTAATTATGTCTGATTTTACTGTCAAGTTTATTTGAACACGCGAACATATGGTTTTTTTTCAATTTCAGTTTTTATAGAGAATTTTCGTGAAAAATTTTACTCTATAATTAGCCTTAATTTATTAATTTTGCTCTAAAATACGTTCTATTGAAATGATATCAGCATTAATATCATTTTCATACGAGTTATAATTTTTTTCACAGCCATGACTAATCAAAGTAGTATTGTAATACACACATGATATATACTTTTAATAAAACCGTAACCGAGCTGAATCTGTACAGTGAATATTATTTGCAAATTCTAATTCTATAATCCATATTTCTTTATTGTCTGTCTGTCTGTCTGTCTTTTTGTGCTTCAATCACGCAAAAATACCGAATGTATTTCTCTCCAACCACTGTATCACTGAATCGAGTAGTCGCGGGTTCGATTCCCGCACGGGTTCAAATTCATTTATTTCTTTGTAAACGATATATAAATCCCAATACTGTCCGACTGCAAACCCAGGATCTCGTGATCACCAATCGCATCATACGCAAGGCCAACAAGGCAATTAGGTTATCTATCAGGTCTGTCTGTCTCTTCGGGTTTCAATCACGCAAAAACTACCAGACGATTTCAATGAAATTTGGTATGGTCATGATTTATACTCCAAATTAAAATATTAAATAGTTTTTATCCCGTAAACAAGAACCAATCCGGTATAACTGCGAGATAAACCATAAAACTGTGTTATTTTTATTATTGTTAGTCTCGAGCTGCAATGTAACATTAAAATGTGTGATTTTGTCTACACATGAATTCCTCCATGAACGGATATTGGACTCAGGTACGTCTCCTCACTAGAAACTCTTCGGCGATTAAAAACACTCACCTGAAATCGTAAATACGCGTATGATTTAAACACTCAAACATGATTTCGTGCATGGACCGATGATGCATTCAGGGTTATCTCTTCTGGAGAGAACTCTTTAACGATGAGCCGGCTGGACACGAAACTTTATATATTCATTTATTTAAGATATCTAAACATGATTTCATGCATGGACCGATGATGCATCAGGGTTATCTCCTCTGGAGAGAACTCTTTAACGATGAGCCGCCTGGACACGAAACTTTATATATTCATTTATTTAAGATATCTAAACATGATTTCATACATGGACCGATGATGCATCAGGGTTATCTCTTCTGGAGAGAACTCTTTAACGATGAGCCGCCTGGACACGAAACTTTATATATTCATTTATTTAAGATATCTAAACATGATTTCGTGCATGGACCGATGATGCATTCAGGGTTATATCTTCTGGAGAGAACTCTTTAACGATAAGCCACCTGGACATGAAAATTTATATATTAATTTATTTAAGATATCTAAACATGGTTTTGTTCATGACAATAAACTGTATATTCTTGCAAGAAAACTGACACGAAATGTACTGACAAAACTTTGTTACATACGAGTACTTACCAGGCAATGTACCTTTTTAAATATTATAACCCCAGACTATGATCTTTGACAGGGTAGGTGGATAAAGGTTTTAATCAGTAATATTATAATAAATAGATAAACTGGTAATCCTTCTCAAAAATAAAGTATCCAGGTATTGTGTATGTTTTTTTTATGAGACTGTGTTAGCGTTGAATAAAATTGCGCTATAGATTTAGAGAATTGAATAAGATCATGTTTTAAAGACCTACCTATCTACGTCAAATTACAAAATAAACACTTGTGCAGCCGCGGGTAACAGCTGGTACAAAATAAATAAGTAATAGCAGTGAAGGACACTCACATTTTGCCGACGATGTTGGGACATACTAAGGTGATAGCGGCCGAGTTTATTTTTTACTATACTGAATACAATTCCAGACTCCGTACCATGCCATTAAGAATTTTTCAATAGAAAATTCTAAATTACACCGCCTTTGTTTGACCTAGGATTCAAAACTAGGACCTCATGACTACCAGCCGTATCATACGCTAATATTCCAATTAAAAACCTCGTTGGTCTAGTGGCAAAGCGTTAATCTTTGTGATCACGAGGTCTTGGGTTCAAATCCTAGGTTGGACAAGTGTAGTTTTTCTAACGAAAACTTTCCGTTCCGTCAGTACGAGTCCGGAGTCTGGAATTGTGCCCGGTATATGGCAATAGGCTCGCCCCCTATAACATAGGGCCTAACATCGTCGGTGAAACGTGGGTGTACTCAGTACACCTCTGCTACCCCCGCTTGGGGAATCTAGGCGTGACGGTCTGCAGTAATAAAATAATTCGATCATAGAATATTGTTAACTAATTAATTAATGTTATCCTCACTGCACATAATTTAAACCGTAGCCCGATCCTCAACAAATTACTGCACAATAGCCTAAATACGTCAAATACAATCTAAAATTTGAGTCAAGTATGTACTTAGATGCATTCTTAAGCCATACTTACATCTAATTTCGTACACTAATTTAATGTACACTAACACAAAATCATGTATTACAAGAAGCAATAAATAAGTACCAACAGAACATCTATATAAACAAAATACCCTCCAAGCACTACTTTTACACTTCAATTACCACTATATTAACACAAACTTCGCTTAGAACGTGGTAATTGAACACTGTTCGTGATGAGACCTCGTAAATTGAACCCAGACCGGCATCAAGGCGATCGCAGCACTTACAGCGATTTGATGAAACCCGATGATAAGGTCCATTGATGTAACAATTACCATAGTCGGCAACTCAATGTTATTTGGCACGAAAATAATTTTGATTTGATTACGAAGTTGCTTTTTGGACTGGCTTTGAAGCAGTTACTAACTATACTAAGGTGATTGTTTGGAAATTATTGTTTTTCTCTACGAATTCGCTCCGTGTTCGCTCCATATCTAATTTTCAGTCATTTCGATTTGTGAGAAATAGCCTTTGACCAGTAGAGAGACGGTATGGGCTGATTTATAAGATTATTTATAATTATGATACTTTCTCAAACTAAATATCTTCATCTTGAATTACTATTTCATTAATGATTCGTTATAGTATTCATGAAAATTCACATTATTGACATTCCTTAAAGAAAGCCATAATACCATATTCTTTATCTTTTTTTTCGATTGATATTGGCAAAAGACACCCGACAAAACTTACCCATCAAGATGTTACAAGTTTGATTCAAATTGCAATTCTTCATGAACATAAATTTGTCTCAGTTGAAAAGGACTCATTCTGTGTGAGTGATAACTGTTTCCAAAAGTACACAAACTTACTTAACGACTATAATTACAATTAATTTGTTACTGTGCCTTCGAAATACTCACAATTAAAATTGTTGGTACATTTTCGTGAAATAAAACGAAACGTTAAGTAGAAGTGCCTGTTCACCATCGCATTTGCTATTCACCAAACTCGCTTACCTGGGAAAAAAGAAAAAAGACATTTTCAGCTCAAACGAAATTCTAAAATTGTTGTTGATTTTTGGTCTGAAGTTTCACTTTAGTTTTGGCAATGGAAAATATTACCGAAAGCAGTAACCACTGGTTTTTTAGCATTATTATATGCATGCGTACTTTACGATAGCTAACAGGTACAAACAAGGTTAGAGAAAACAGGGTACACGGTAAAAGTACATATTTAATTATGTACGCACGAATAATGTTCAAGTTAAGGTAACCAACCAGAAACGGATGTCAAGAATGGACCAATCGAAACCCTAGATTAAGCAACACAGTTTACTGATAGATAATTTATACAATTGCCTCGTACTGGCATATGACGTGATCCCGTGATCACCAATCATGGGGACCTGGGTTTCAATCCTAGATTGAATAATAACTGGGATTTTATCGTCGAAAAGTTCTTAGTAGCAGTCCAGTCTAGAGTCCAAAGTCTGAAACTGTGTTTAGTATAATGGCAAAATGCTCGTCCTCCATTATATTTGGATCCAAGAATCTGAGTTTACACAGTACAGTTTTACCACCTCAGTTTGGGGAATGTAGGCGTGACAGTGTATATGTTATTTTATTATTAATGTACCTACTATCTATTCGATGAGAGAAACAATACTCATTGGAGTGGTACCAGAACAAAATTTCTGTGATCAAGTAGGTTGTGTATTGGACCTAATGGACGAGCCATATATTTAGAGATGTCAAGTGCTTATGGAATGGAGCATAAGGATGGAATAGACAAGAGAGATGTATTGATGTTTATCTCATCTTGATCTGATCCTCTCTCTTTGCAGGGTAGGTAGAAAGTATAGGGTTTCAACAAGCAAGAATAGTTCTGACGTGATGATATATAAATTTAAGTAATAAAACTATTTTCATTTTCAAAATTAATTTCATAAATTAGCCTTCTCTGTCTAATCTTCTTAATGGAGATATACTTCTTTTCATGTCTTATCCATTTCTCTTCATTTTCTTTTATCTCAAAAGAATTATGTAGGTGCTATGAAAAAAGGTATTGATTTCGTATAAATCTTATTTACCCTAATCTTGTTATCAAGTGAAGTAAAAGTTCCACGCACGCTGACAATAATAATTCCACGAGCTGGCCCCATCTGAATGTAAATGCATCGATTTACATCTGAATTAAACTGTGGACCGTGTTTCTCATTCATATCGTTCGTTCACTCCTATCTCCTATTCAATAAGTTCAGAACTAAAAGAATTATTTTCATTATAATTTCGGGTGCTTATTTTTTTATATGTGTCGTATAAATCGAAAGTTAGAAAAATATTCTACATTCGACTAATATTTATAGGGTTTCATCAATATTCGTGGGGGTCATTTTAAGTTCAGATTTGTTTACATTAAAATATTCTCGTGAAAAGCGATTAATCAATAGTCATTTATCGAATTATTCGCACGAAATTCGGGCAAAACAGGGCTCTTTTTAATAAAACTGACAATGCGATATGTTTATCAGAAAATGAAAAAAATATTCCATTTTCACGATGGTCGTTGTTGTAAAGCTGTAAGTTTTATATGACTTATAAATAACAAATTTGTCAAATTGTCTCTTGTTATTGTCACTTATATTAATCAGGGCCCAGATAGTAAACAGCTAAAGATTCTAGGTACTTATAGGTAGAGAAGGAAGAGTCTTGTAATTTAAGCCTTTATAACCATTTAACTTGTCATCAGGAAATAAGTTAATAGTAAAAAATATTTTTAAAATCAAGCTTTTATACGGCCAGATAATGCTGCAATTTAAAACGACCAATTAAAAATGAATGTGTAAATTTCGTGTTTATTTTGTTGGCCGATGAGGAGTTTCTTCGTCTGAACCAATTCTGGACAGACCAGGATGACCTGATTATTAAAATGTATTTGTCAACAAAACCGACAACATGTCAAATTTAAGTTTAAAAGGAAGTGGTGGGAATTATTATTCAGCTCACAAGATACACCCTAAACCAACAAAAATGACAAGTAAAATAAAAGCTTGTTAATAACTCCTTTTACTCAGGTTTTTGTGAGTATTTTGGGGAAATGTGACGGTTGCAAAATTATTATTGCAGTTTTTAAGTACAATTATTTACTTTAAGTTCCGGTGGTTTGAACCGCGAGCAAAAATGTAGTAAACGATATAATTTAATTCCAACAATTTCAAGAGCCCTTCTGTCCTCACCGTCTCTTGCGTCGCTGATAGCACTTGCCTCTATAAAGCAAGTATGCAAGATGAGATAAAATCCCTTGCGATGTTTATGACAGCAGATGATATGCTAAGTAGCATTTACAACATTTGAAAACTACTTGTAATATTAAGTATACTTGTCTTGTTGGTTGAAGTTTTGCTTTCATTAGATACAGAGTTGAAATTCTTACTCGCAGATTTGGATATATGTGACGATGTATCTTGATTTTGTTTTCTAAATTTTCCTTCACTGAATTCTTTGGGAGAGGTGTTTGTACTGTCTAAAGACATCATCGCACAGAGACACAGAGGCAAAGACATCCGTCTTTCGGCTGTAAATAGATGAATTATGTTATGTTTCATGTAGTGAGCGCATTTAGAAGTACAAATTTAAATTGATTTTTAATCTATCTATCTATTTTTATCATCACGCCAGATAGGTATCATGCGGTAGCAGGGACTTCTGATTGATTGTTAAATCATTAGGTAAAGGTCCAACAACTAAATGATGACTTGACTGAATATGAAAGAGAACAATACTATAATATGTAATTAGTTTATATTGTATTATATAAAATGACGCGGTTATATGCAATATAAACCAAAATAAAATGATTGATACTGGCAGCAACATTAGGTTGTGTGACCATAGTTTAAACTAGTAAATGCGACAACAGCTAAGTCAATAGAATTAAATATTTTTCATCAGAATATGCAAGGTTTAGCTGGCAAAGATCTCGAGATAGAATTATTTCTTAGGAAATCCAACGTCCATTTATTTTGTGTTACTGAACATTGGCTGAAATCTCATGAAATAATCAAATATCAAAGTCAGTACACAGTGTTGAGTGCGTTCACAAGAAAAACAGCCATACGCGGAGGGTCTCTAATATTAGTCGCCAACGACATCAAGTGTAAAGAGCGCAAGGACATTATGGGTCTTTCTATTGAACGCATTGTTGAGATATCTTGTGTCGAACTGGATAGTTATGTTGTAGCATGCGTTTACCGACCGCCCTCAGGTGATTTTAATACATTTGAAAACGTTATGGAAGAGGTGTTAAAAAAAAATTCTGGTATTAAAAAGCAAAGCATTATATGTGGTGACTTCAATGTCAATCTAATCGAAAAGTCATCCATTAGCTGTAGACTAATTACTCTTTTTAAATCTTTTAATCTAGTATGCTTGTTTAATGAACCGACTAGAATCACTGCTACGTCTGCTACCTGTTTAGATAATGTGTTTTGCGACTGTGAAGTGTTTGATAAATTAATTATAAACGCTTTGCCCTCAGATCATAGTGGTTTGTTGGTGTCAGTACCCAGCCACCTTATACCTAAGTTATGTAAAGTTACTTGTAGGCCGATATCAGATCGACGTATAAACTGTTTTAGGAATAAAGTTTACAATCGCATATCTAATATGGATTGGTTACATAATGATCCCAATTACCTATATCAAAACCTTTTTGATACCATGAAATCAGAATTCGATAATATATTTAAAATAAAATCATTTTCAACGGCCAAGAAAGCAAAGTTTAGTGATTGGGCTACTGTAGGAATTCATAAAAGTAGAGCTAAGATGTATGAACTGTATGATACGAAAACATATAATCAAAACCCAGCTTTCTTGGAATATGTTAAAAACTACTCGAAGACTTTTAGGAAGGTGTGTACTGCAGCAAAGTCTTTATATTATAGCAATATGATCAAAAGGTCATCAAATAAGATCAAAACCACATGGGGTATAATTAACAGTGTATCTGGGAGAACTCAACCACGCGATGATCTTATTGAACTTGTAATTAATGATAACATCTTAACAGATGATTTCGATATTGCGCAGGCTTTTAATAAATTTTTTAGTGAAATTCCAGTTCATACTACTGGCTCTTTGAACTCCTCTTCCCGAAAAGCTGAACTAATATTAAAAATCAGTGTAAAAGAATGCAATGTCTTGTTTGAATTTAAATATGTGACCCCGACAGACATAATCTTAACCTTTAAGTCGTTAAACATTAAAAACACTGTCGACTTCTGGGGTATATCATTAAAAATACTAGATAGCATAGTAATGGCTATAGCACCTGCGCTGGCGACGATATTTAATAAATGTGTAGAGAAGGGTAGGTTCCCCGACTTAATGAAACTTAGTAAAGTTGTACCGATTTTTAAATCAGGGATAAAAAGCGAGCCTTCCAATTTTAGACCGATTTCCATCTTGCCGGCCTTGAGTAAAATTTATGAAAAGATCCTACTCAATCAATTGCTTAACCACTTTAATGAGAATAAGCTGTTACACGGTGATCAATATGGTTTTACTAAGGGACGTTCAACCACAGACGCGGGAGTAGGTCTGCTTCAGCAAATTTACGGTGCCTGGGAGGCATCGCAGAATGCAATTGGTGTATTCTGTGATCTCTCTAAGGCATTCGACTGTGTTGAGCATGTAACCCTTATTAAAAAGCTAAGGCATTACGGTATTAAAAACACTGCCCTTAATTTATTAGCTTCATACTTAGGTGAAAGGTCTCAATGTGTTGAGATTAACGGGGTCAAGTCTCAGGAAGTTAATATTTCAATTGGTGTTCCAGAGGGCTCCATCTTAGGACCCTTTCTCTTTTTAGTATATATTAATGACCTGCCGAACTTTGTCCGTGATGTCTGTGACATTGTACTATTCGCAGATGATACCTCATTGATCTTCAAAGTTGACAGAGCTAAGCTTAATTTTGACGATGTGAATGGTGCTCTTTCACGGATATCAAATTGGTTCGAAATAAACAATCTATTGCTTAATTCACTCAAGACAAAGTGTATTAAATTTACTATGCCCAATGTAAAAGTTAATGCTACGAATATTCTTATTAATGGCACAAAGCTGGACCTCGTGAACTCCACTATCTTTCTAGGCATTACCCTAGACTCCAAACTCCAATGGGGGGCCCATATCTCATCACTTGCGGGTAAACTTAGCTCCGCTGCTTATGCAGTGTGGAAAGTACGGCAACTTACGGATGTGGATACGGCACGTCTAGTTTATTTTAGTTACTTCCATAGCATTATGTCTTATGGTATCCTACTGTGGGGTAATGCTGCTGACGTGGAAAATGTATTCATACTGCAAAAAAGAGCTATCCGTGCCATTTATGATCTTGGACCTAGGGCTTCCCTCAGAGAACTTTTTAAAGAGATCAACATTCTCACGGTCGCTTCACAGTATATATACGACAACATAGTGTACATACGTAGGAATATCCATTTATTTAATAAAGTGAGTGACGTTCATAAATTAAATACTAGAAATAAACATAAACTGGTATTACCAATTGTTAGGCTTAAAAAAGTATTTACTTCCTTCGTAGGAGTCGGTATTCGCTGCTTCAATAAGATACCAAAGCCCATGTTAGAGTTGCCACTTGACAGATTTAAAAAGTATATTAAATCTTCACTAATGAGTAAAGGATATTATACACTAAATGATTTTTTAAATGATAAAAATGCCTTTACACAAATTAACTGAAATCTAGAAGAATTTAATGTTAAGTGCAGCGTGTCCTGCCTAGCGAGCGTTCATTGATTTTAAATATTATTCTCGAACGATGTTGACAGGGTCGTGGATTGGTCATGCTCACTAAAATGTCTTTGCTAGTGGCGGCTCTGTGGAGCGGGTCATTCTTTTCCCTCTAAAATGGTTGAGGAGAGTGATGGCTGCTTCTCAGGTCATACTCGTGAACGGGTGCTGCTGGTGGGGACTGGTCCGTCCCCTGCCCTTTGTCTGACTGAACGTGTACCATAATGCTGTTAAATTTTGTCTCGTTCGGCATCACACTGGAGCTATGACCAGTTGTTTTGTACGCGCTCTTTACATATTTTATAGTAACACTTTCTCTTACTATTATTATTATGCTTTTTATTATATACCTCTACAACATCTCTATTTTGTAAATGAGAGGACTATGTAGACACTGACCAATATCATGAATCTAAGTACACTTATGATTAATCTATACTTAAGCACATCTATTTAGCTCGTTCTGCATTGTTCTCCCATACTCCATAAATGCAATGTATACAAAAAGAATTGTAAACCTCATTTTTTAAAAAAGAGTAACCTTGGAGTTTCTTGCCCTTCTTCTCCACAGGAATGACTTTCCGAACGGGTGGTAGAGTCTTAAGTAATAATAATTTTCTCTTTTTGACTATTCATAAGTGCCTTTTGGTCTACATGAATAAAAAACTTTTGATTTTGATTTTTTTTGATTTTGATTACTATATATTCAATGGATATCTCTTATCTGATGGTTAACGAATCAGCCCTTACACGTACCTGCTCCTATTTGATTTAGAGTGTCATGTTTGCGGTGTTTTTAATTCATACTCGTGCTCGTGGCCAAAATGACGCAATTGATATGTATGTCCTTAAAATCAATGTTTATGTTCGTGTTCAAAATAACACAAATGACGGTTACTCCTTTGTGTTCGTGTTATTTGTGTCCCCGACTTCAGACATCGTTTTCGGGGCGTGGCTCATCACCAAATACTATTTATTATCCCGTGTTTCAAATACTAGTGCTACCAAATCATTACCATACAGAGATCATCCATCATCGCAGCACGGAACGTTTGCGTAGGTCTTTTGTAGCGAAAGATTGATTATACCGAAGCTAAAAACATTAGTGAGAGGATTTTTCAGGAATAATATATGTGGAGGAAAAATATTCTATAACTTCCGAGTTATAGTGTCTATATTTTTATTAAATTGTAACAGCTTGTGTTTGAAAATTGAAGATTATCTATTAACCCATGTATCTATATCATCACGGCAGATCTTTTGAGAAATAGGCAAAGAGTACTCAGTTCCAAGCAGGGGTTACGGCGTGGTTCCTACAGATTTTTTTGTTTGCAGATTTATGATTAGATTTGCAGAAGGTTGTATTCAATTAAATTTTAATATTTTCTATAAGGTTATTTTAATTAACTAAATAGAAAGACGAGATCACATCGGGTTTCTGACTATGTGAATTCAGGAGCTTAGTATAAGGCGAGAATGGCGGTTAACTTAGGTTCGATTCGCACTACAAATCAATAAGTTTTTATTTATGACAACTATTCTATATTATATTCTACATATGATACGATGCCAAACAAGCAATTTTCTGTTAAAACAAAAAATATGTCTGAAACCCAACCCTTTCCCTGCAGTCCAATTAAAAATACGCAAAAATGCCCCCCGGTCATAGTGACCAAGCTTGCAATGAATGAAATTTGTTATGGAATATTTAAAAGCAATGGGGACGATTATATCCCATGAATATTTTGTGAATGACGTGATCCATGGGACTTATTCGGTGTCCAATTTTAGCAATAGAGTAATCCTTTAGGGTATTCAAATAAAAATACCTTTTGCACCAGTTTCTTTCAAAGGGGTAGGCTGAGGTGTACATAGTATACTTACATTTCGCCGTGGTATTTTACTAGTTCATACATAAGAACGCATTCTTAGTTAGGGAGTCGTAACTATCAAAAACTACACAAGTCTCTTTAAATCAAAATTATTAGGGTCGCGTCAATCTATAGCAGTATTATTGTAATCCTACTTTGCTGAAAGAAAGAGACCGCTACAAACTGTAGATAACTACGTCTCTTTCATACCGAACATTCCAATAATAGCGCTCAAGAGATTGTTATTCGCCACTGGAATAAAAATTCTATTTATAAACTATAGCTTGTCATTTTTTTATTATAAAAGGATATCGCAATACCTCAAATCGAATAAACGAATAATACAAACAAAAATCGAGAGAAAAATCGAATGCACAATAGGAATTCTCGGGAATCGAGTGAATGATGGTCTCGACTACCCCGCTCCGATGCTATTTCAATGCGGTAAGTGGCATCGCAGCCGGTTGAATAGCTGAGTTTTTAGGCTTTCCCCTCCCTACAAGGAAGGGAGCTCATTTTTTAAATCCCACTCGAAATCGTTAAGTTTAGCGCAAATATTCGTAGTGTTGTATTTTTGTGTTATTTATTAACGTAGGTCAAATCATTAGAACCACTTTTTCTTATCCTTCTTCTTCTTCTTCTTCAGCCGAAAGACGTCCACTGCAGGACAAAGGCCTCCCCTAAAGACCGCCACAGCGACCGGCTTTGTGCTGTAGGCATCTTGTCCTACGGAGTCGATATTGGAAATGTTAATTTAGTTTCGATGAAAATGCATTTTTATGTTAAGCATGATCTGATTCTACACCCAGGGCTGACTCCAGATAGAGGAATTTCTTAGTGGCCTTCAACATAGACACGAAAATTAGTATTGACATCTAATTATGATTGGCCGTTTTAAATTCCATCATTACCTGACTGCATAAAAATGTATTAATATACTTAATTATAGCAAAGCACTCGTAGCGCTGTGCGACCGCGGCTTTCTTTCTAATCACCAAGGTTAATCAGCGTTCGGCTCGGTCAGTCTGAGATGGGTAACCGTTTGTAACAGTTTTATATTTGAGCGTATCCGTGATTTTGAAGACACGTTAAGCCGTTGGTTCCTGTTACCACTTGATGCGGTAGTCGTTAAGACAAGTTGGAAGCCTTATAGGCGGCTTGATAAGTTCCAACAGCAGGTGGCCACAAACCTCCTTTCGATGTCACTCCAGGTCCATGGGATAGTACACGTTGATATTTTTTATTTATTAAATTGTAATGTATACTAATGACTAATAAATAAATTAATACATTATATTATACATAATGTATTAATTTATTTATTAGTCACTAGGTAGGTCCAACTTCGAGAAAGAAGTCGTCGAATCAAAATCGAAGCTACGTACCATGTCCTCGTCCCATTACCTTCCTAGGATTCAAACCCGAGACCTCGTGATCGCTACGCGCATTATTTTCCATTAGACCAACGAAATTAAATATGCTTCTCTGTATCTGTTTATGTAAAAAGTCCAAGCAAAAATGGCGCTAATTAATTAACATTTTAAAATAATATTTAAAATTTAAAGTATTCTGTCAATATTTTTTATCACTTTCATAATATTGTATGAATACTTTCTATAAAACAATGAAACTTGTGTAATTATAAAATAACAAATATTGTTTCATTCATGTACAATAAAAAAATAGCTGTTAATATATTTTTTTGAAATGTTTTATAACACAATATCACAACTATGTTGAATACTATAAATGTATAATTAATTCTACATCTGTGGTTTTTAACATCGTTTCGCGTACATTTCCCATGTTTGGTTGTCAGAGGTGTACTATGTATACCCACATTTCACCGACGATGTCCCGTAATACGAAATAAGGCCCGTAAGTATGAAAAATCATATGAAATTACTTTTCATTATAATCATATCTGCTATTTTACAAGCTATTATTAAATTATAATTATAACTACTTCCTCTTAGTTATGATGTTGACATTTGACACGTTAGTTCAGGGGCTCATCTCTGCAATTGCTATTTTAAATATATTGTAGTTCCAACTTTTGGCATAATATCAATTGAATGGTTATAGCAACATACAGGTCTGCAAGATCTACATATGTACGGTAATAAAATTAAATGGGCCACTGAAGTTAAATATCTAGGGGTTATACTGGATAAGCAACTGCGGTGGCATGCACATGTTGACCATACCATTGCTAAAGCATTGAGAGTACTGAATATGTGCAGGTCAGCATATGGAAAGACATGGGGCCTACAGCCCAAAATAATGTACTGGGTATACAAAATTATGGTAAAACCGATATTAATGTATGGATGCATCGTGTGGTGGCCCAGAACTAAAATACAAACCTGCAGGGACGATCTAATGAAACTACAAAGGACAGCCTGCCTGGCCATCACAGGTGCATTCAAAACAACACCGACGGCAGCTATGGAGCGGTTACTTAAGCTCACTCCATTACACATCGTCATTGAGACTGAGGCGAGGAAGGCGCTCTATAGACTGGAGAAAACTGGACTATGGAGCATAACAGCGCCAAGCCTTGAACACACCAAGCTAGCGCCACACAAGGAACTAGATGACATTAGGAACATGAGATGTGACAAGATCTTGACCACGTACATGTTCAACAAAAGATTTAGCACCCACATCCCTACCAGGGAACAATGGAAAAGTGGTCTAAACAAGCAAGGTAAAGAACAAATGATATGGTACACGGATGGATCCAAAACCAAGTCTGGAACAGGAGCCGGTGTATATACAGAAGGATACAATCTAAGCCAAAGCATGGGTAGGTTTGCATCAATATTCCAAGCAGAGACCTATGCGATAAATGTTTGTGCAAAAGAGATATTGGACAGACGAATTACAGGCAAGAGAATCTACATTTGTAGTGACAGTCAGGCTGCCCTCAAAGCCATCAGCTCCTATGAGCTAAACTCGGCACTGGCCGTGGAGTGCGCATACCTTCTTGACAGATGTGGAGCGCGCAACACGATTAGATTAGTCTGGGTCCCTGGGCACACGGGGGTTGATGGCAATGAGCGTGCGGATGACTTAGCCAAAAAGGGAGCAATGGAGAAATTTGTTGGTCCAGAACCGTTCATAGGCATACCAGATGGTGCCTACAGAGGAGCGCTGTTCAAATATGCCCAAGAACAACACGGGAGAGAATGGGAAACTAAAACAGGGCTGAGACACTCCAAGGATTTCCTTTCCACATGGTGTGACAGCGACAGCGAGAGACTGCTAAAACATAGCAGACTACAATTAAGGCAACTAATCGGAGCTTATACTGGCCATTATGGCACAAAAGAACATCTACATAAGATGAACCTTTGCAGCGACGTGGCATGCAGGAACTGTGGGACAGAAGCTGAAACCATGAAGCACGTTCTATGCCACTGCGATGCTCTGGCGGCGCGGCGAATGAAGCTACTGGGAGTGGCCTATCCAAACCCAGAGGAATTTCGGCTCTTTCCTCCTGCTGGAATCTGCAGCCTGGTACAGGGAGTATTCGATTCTACAGGTATGTAAGAGCGTTAGGGCAAGGACAGCACAAAAGATCCCAACGGGTCGAAGTGCGCCTGAGGTCTCCTCGGTCCGATAAGCCAATGACAAGATAAGATAAGATGGTTATAGCAATCTGTAATAATGACTAATCACGTAAAAATAGCAGAATTGAGGCCCAGTTCCAAGGACCAAGCAAACATGACCTGATTCTGTCCTCAGGATTGGCTCCAGACAAAAAAACTCATCAATGGCCAACAGAATAAACATGAAATTTTGATTGGCCAAATAAAATTGCACCTTACCTGTTTGCATAACGGCTTGTTTTTAAAAATGTGATTTTTCTAATAATTTATCTTTACATTGGCTGCTAAAATAACATTTGATATTAAATTGCACGTTGATTAGGTGTCATGAATTAGCAGATTAATAATATTCCACTTTATTAGCAAACAGTAGGTAGCAGGTGCAACGCTACTTAACACTAGCTCTTAGCAAATTAAAAGTCATTGACATGTGAAATCACAGTGAAATTAATTTATTATTTTATAAACGATATAATATACGATAATATACGAAAATTAAATAAATGTAGCAATCGTTTCATTTGCGGGAGAGGTCATTAAGGAAATACACTATTTATTAATTGCCCTGACTTCTGGTCTCCAGAAACACTTACACCTATCTCATTCTCCTCCCACTTAATTTGACTGTCCTTAGCGGGTGCCATGGAGCTCTCATTCCCTATCGCTTCATTTTTTTTTTCAAATCGGGCCCGCTTACGGATACACGGGATCTGCGACGTAACTGATCAATATGTCTTTTAGTTACTTGACCGTTATCCCTTGCTACCATATACCTACGAGCACTGTCTACCTCTGAAATGGAACCTTTTACCCATTTTTCCGAAGAACCGTATTCTCGCATCCAGACAGGGTCACCCACGTTCAGGTTACGCGAAGCCCCGCCAGAGTAATCGATTTGTCTCTGTTGTGCATCCTGCACCTTGGCATACACTGACCGATCAGTCCGTAACAAATCCAGCCTGGAGCGTAATGCTCGCTTTTGTAGCAGCATGGCGGGGGTCTCGCCCGTGGTGCTGTGCAACGTATTCCTATACGCCAGAAGAAATGTTTGTAAAGCTGCATCAACATCGACGCGATCTCTAACCGCCTTTTTAATGGCACGCTTACAAATATTTACGGCATTTTCCGCTGCTCCGTTTGATGACGGATGATAGGCAGGTGAAAAATACTGTCTGATCCCATTATTAACAAGAAAATTCTTAAATTCTATGCTAGTAAAAGGGGGTCCTTGATCTGATACAAGCTGTTCTGGTAAACCAAATCTGGCAAAAGTCGATCTTAAAACTTTAATAACACTCGATGCGTTAGTACGAGGCATTTCAAATATCTCTAACCATTTCGAAGACGAGTCAATAAGCACCAAGAATGTCATACCTCGATAAGGGCCCAGAAAATCAATATGAAGTCTAGTCCATGGTCGGTCGTGATAATATGGCCAAGGTTGTATGGGGGCCCGTGGGGGCGCCTTTGCTTCACCCGCACATGTTTCACAATTTTTACATGTTTCTTCTATATCATTATCGATGTTGGGCCACCATACATAGCTCCTGGCTAACCCTTTCGTTTTTACAATACCCATGTGACTACTGTGTAATTGATTCAAAATTTGCCTTCGTAATTCACACGGAATGACCATACGGTAACCCCACATTATGCACCCACATTCTATGTACAATTCATTTCGGCGAGCAAAAAATGGCTTAATATCCTCATTGTTAGGACACTGCGAAGGCCACCCCGCTTGTATATACAACATTACCCTGCTGAGTACCTTGTCCTGACATGTCACTTTCTTAACATCATTACTAGTAATAGGTAAAAATTTCTCCACAAAGTTAACATAAGTAGTCTCTGTTTTTACCCTACCAGGACTGCCCCGTTTGCATGGAAGGCGTGATAACGCATCTGCGCAGTTTTTATGAGACGCGATATATTCAATATCGTAATTGTAACCCGATAGCTGTACTGCCCAACGCTGTAATCGCGAGGCGGCCATCACTGGAATACCTACTTTGTTCCCGAAAATATGTGTCAGGGGCTTATGATCCGTCCTTAGTAAAAACTTGCGACCATACAGGTACTGATGGAATTTACGCACCCCGAAAATAATTCCCAAAGCCTCTCTGTCTATCTGTGAATACGCTCGTTCGGTCGGCGTGAGCGATCGTGACGCATATGCTACCGGGCGTTCGCCGCGCGCAGTCATGTGCGATAGCACCGCGCCGACCCCCACACTACTCGCATCTGTAGTCAAAACCAGAGGTAATGCCGGGTCGTAATGGATTAGTACCTCACTATCTGCCAAAAGCCGCTTCACTCTTACGAACGCGCTTTGACAATCCGCACTCCAAATATATTTAACACCGGACTTAAGAAGGTTATATAATGGCGCGAGAACTGTGCTTATGTTCTTAATAAATTTTGCATAGTACATCACTAAACCTATAAACGCTCGTAACTCTGAAACAGTCGTAGGTGCGGGCGTCTCCAACGCCGCCTTAACCTTGTCGGGGCACGTATGCACTCCGTCTTTACTAACAATATGACCTAAATAGCTAACGGACTTTGAAAACAACACACATTTTTCCTTTTTAACTTTGAGGCCATAGTTTTGTAATCGTTGGAAAACCTTATGCAAATTATTAATATGATCAGTTTTTGTTGAGCCTGTAACAATAATGTCATCCAAGAATACGCCGACGTGCGACATATCTGCAAACAATTGTTCCAGGCGTCGTTGGAAAATGCCCGGACTAGACGCTAAACCATACACTAATCTATTATACATATATAAACCCTTGTGTGTGTTGATCACTGTATATTTCCTCGTATCATCGAGTTCAAACTGGGCATAGGCTTGAGACAAATCAATTTTACTATAGTATTCTCCTCCCCGCAAGCGAAATAGTAATTCTTCAACCCTAGGCAATGGATAACGATCAATTTCTATAACTTTATTTAAGGTTAGTTTGTAGTCCGCACAGATCCGAATGCTACCGTCTTTCTTTACCACGGGTACGATCGGCGTCGCCCAGTCGGAGCGCTCGACCGGGGTGAGAACTCCATCGCGCACCAGCTGGTCCAGCGCGCGCTCCACCGGCTCGCGCAGCGCATATGCCAGCGGGCGCGCGCGCATGAATACGGGCTGCGCACCCGCACGCACGTGTATGCTCACCGCGCCGCCGGTGAAGCGCCCGAGACCCTCCGCGAACACATCACAATATTTGGAACTGAAAGCGGATACATCGAAATCATTATTTTCTAACATACTACTGTTATGCACATCATAGTTAACTTCGGGTAGCTGAATTTTTAACGCGGCTATCCATTGTCGGCCTAAAAGAATAGTTTTTCCTTGTTCGATAACGAGTAATTCCAGAAATTCACTTTTATTTTTATATCGAACTAGGGGTCGTATTACACCCAATGGTTTTACAGTTTCACCCGTGTAATATCTCAATATTAATTTACAAGGCTGCAGGGGAAGGTCAGAAAATAACCTATCGTAACAATCTCGACTAATACACGACACTGCACTACCGGTATCACATTCCATGCGTAAATCTTTATTTTGTATGTTTAACGTTATGTAGATAGGTTTACAATTTGATATGGATAATCGACAAATATCAACATGAAATACCTCGTCACTGTCCTCGTCCTCCTTGTTGTTTACAATCTGTGCTTCTACCTGATATTGCCCCACTAGATTGGGGCACATGCGCCGTAAGTGACCCTGTCGATTGCAAACCCTACACGCGTAGCGCACGAACTTGCACGTCGCCGCGTCGTGGTTGGCGCCACACACCCGGCACCGCCCCTGTGGTTCCGCTCGGTCCGCCGGCGCCGGCGCCGCCGTGCCGCGCGGGCCCGCGCGCCCATCGAGCACGCTCCACCGCCCCGCGCCTCGCCGGCCGCCGCGCTCCGCCACGCCCACCGTTTGCCTTCTCGCCGTGCTATGCTGGTACGCCACCGTGATTGTACTCGCTGCATCGCCCGACTTTTGTCCTTCTACGATAGCGGCGTCTTTTTCTGCCGACTCCATGCTTGCAGCTAACTTGTAAGCCGTTGCAAATTCTAATTTAGGTTCTGCGAATAGCCGTTGTCTAATACTCTCACTCGCTATTCCACACACCACCTGGTCTCTTAAACTTTCTTCAAGCCAACTTCCAAATTCACAGGTTTTAGACATTTTTTTAAGTACCGCCACGTACTCGGATACAGTTTCACCCTCCTTTTGTTTTCGCTGTCTGAATTTATACCTCTCGGCGAGCTCGCTAGGCTTGGGTTGTAAATGTTTTTCCATAATCTCCGCCAACTGTTCAAACGTCTTCATTTTTGGTTTACTTGGTGTACACAGGTTAACCAACAACTCGTAACCTTCGGCTCCCATAACGGTTATTAAAGTTGGCACGTGTAAGTCCTCTGGAATTTTGTTGACCAGAAAGTATTGTTCTAATCTTTCGATGTACAACTTCCAATCATCTGTATGTACGTTAAATTCTGCTATTTTCCCAATAGACATCGTGGATCGTGCCGTAATTACACGCGTAGTGTTCCTTCACGTCGCCACTGAGAAATATTATATTATGCAGGTAGGTACTTTGGTTGGAATGAAACAACGTCTCACTGTCACGGCATATATTCGCAGACTGGCGCTTGCGACACAATTTGACATAACTATTATATACGTACAAATATTAACAATACATAACACAAATCAATATCAAAATAAATACAACCAATTTTAAAAACGTACACCTCCTTGCCAATTAATCTAAAAAAAAATAAACAACACAAAAAAAAATGTAAATCCAACCCGTAAATGTCTATCCCCGTTTTAAGAGCTCTTTCCATTCAGTGGAGGCCTCGGTTCCCAAGCACCACTCGTGCTTACCCCTCTATTATTATACAAGGGCTTTGCAATTTCAAGACTTAAGAAAAATAGGAAAAAAATGCAAGCCTCATTTTCAGTCCATTTTTATACCCATATTATTGTGAAAATGGTAATTATGGACTAGGCGGCAGAGTGAGGGTTAATTAGTTTGATTGTTCGCTAGTTAGGTGCGAATTTATAATTGAGATTGCTATTTTAGATGGCGTAGTTAGAGACGCTAGGAATACTAATCTCTACATCATCACGCGAAATCCCTTGCACTGTAGGCAGCGAGTACAGAGTTCAAATATGTTCTTTTCTTATAGACCTCTCTGGCTTCCTCCACTCTGGTATAATATCAATCATTACCACTTTTCTACTACTATGACACATATACCCAATGCGTATACTAAACTAAAGTAATCTTTGAATTGTATTGCTTGTTTTGTTGTATTTTCGAAAAGTATTTTACATGCACGTGTGTCGTTTTGTTGTAAAGAAATTCTCTACATATATGTCTACCTCCCAGATTCTTCAAGGAGTCTAATAAACTCTCAAAACCCGTAATCAGACAAAGATAAGCAATAATGTGCCAATCACTATAGTATTACCATGATAGTTTGAAATTAATTGCTACAGTTAAGAGTTAGATTTCGAATGTCACGTCGAATGAGATTGTCATGTTTTTGTTAACTTTTACCTATTTCTTAGGTAGGAACAGTTATGTGCAAAATATCGCCCAAAGTTGCTCGACTTCGCCCGACATTTTAAGCGACGTGTTGCGACAAATTCGTGTTTTAATTATATGATGCTAGATTTACGTAAGCATAAACACGGTGTAATTTTAGTCGTCCTGGAGCGAAAGCCTAGGTAATATACCCAATTTCATTGTTTTAGTACCATTGAACCGTAGGCATTGAATACATTAGCTGGGCTTTCGGTCCAGGATGACTAGAAGTAAACGGTGTATACAAAGTTTAACGTAAACAACGCAAGACTTCAGACACCCCGATTAGATGACTGCTTCACAAATTCAATACAAAAACCAATTTTCCAAATTTTAAATTTTTAACCCCTTTTTAGCACTTCTATACCCCAATAATGATCACGAGGTCCTTCAAATCCTAGGTCGGAAAAATGTAGTTTTTTTAACGAAATATTCCCAGTATGAGTCCGGAGTCTGGAATTGTGCCCGATATATGGCAATAGGCTCGCCCCCTATTACATGGGACCTAATATCGTCGGCGAAACATGGGTGTACTCAGTACTCCTCTGCCACCCCCTCTAGGGAATATAGGCGTGACGGTGTTTCTTTTTTTTTTTTCTATACCCCAATTAACAATGAAACTTGTACATGTTTCTATGCGTATTGAGGAATACGTTTTAGAAATGCATTAGAAATCTCCGTATTGGTTTGCTTCTATACATATAATAAAACTGTAGGCGAGACAAATCTGTACATTTCTTTATCGGTATAGAGGCCGAAACAATGTTCTTTTGGAATTATTGTCTGTCTGTCTATCTCTTTGTGTTTCAATCACGCAAAAACTGCGGAACGGATTTAAGGCAACAGCATTTCTTGCAAATTTAAAAAAAATACTTTTTTTTTTTTTTTAAATTGTTGTCTATATAAGTTAAAATTGTTGGAATCAATTCAGTTATCCATTTAGAACAAACTACTTTTAGATATAACGTTTATTATTACACCTTGTATAGGTACGCCAAAATAATGTATTCTAAAAGAAAACCGCGTTGTTTAAAGTGAAATCCCAACAGCAGGAACCAATATCTGCAAGCGGTTAGCCGCTAACTCTCTTGCAATCAAAAACAACTCGTGTTCGCGCCGCGATTCAATTCAATTGTACACCTTCTAAGTGTATTGAGATAAGAAAACTGGGGATAAAGTTGTGGGAATAAACCCGTTTGCTTATATTTATATAAGAAAACGAGTTTCATACTCATTTTCGATAGACATTTCTTTGGAAGTCATGCTCACTATAATGTCTTTGCTTGCGGCGGATGTCTAGCGCGGATCACTTTTTCCTCGAATATGGTCGAGGGGAGTGAATGCTATTGTGGGGACTGGTCCATTCGGAATACTTTAGACACTTACGTCTTTGATATAACATCTTTAATCTCATATTTCGATCATAAGGCAACACACTGAATCTAGATTGTTAACTGTTTAATTGTAACTAAAACATGGTACCCACAAGTATAATTAAAAAAAATAGAAAAAAGAGTAAGAGAATTCAATGAAAAAGACAAGACCCGGCGGTAGCTTAGTAGTTAGATCAGATTTTAAAAAATGTAAATTAAGAATTTGTTAGTACCCCCACAAGGTTTATACAAAATAAAGTATTTGAATGTGAAGAAAACCAAAATTATGGTTTTTGAACGGGAAGAAACCAGAACGAATGAAAGGATTGTGGTTGGTAACGATGTGCTGGAGCAAGTGAATGAGTTTGTATATCTTGGATGCGCCTTCAGTAAGGATGGGAAATACACCGCTGATATAGAGAGAAGAGTGAATGCAGGGAATAGAGTGAATGATGCGATGGGAAGGCTACTTGGGAGCCGGCACTTAAGCCAAAAGGCGCAGCTGGCCATGCATAACGGAGTGCTTGTCCCAACGCTGTTATATGGCACTGAGAGTTGGGTATGTAAGACGGAGAACGAAAGCAGGATAAATGCGGTCGAAGTGCGATCTCTGCGGAAGATGTGCGGAGTCACGCTAACCGACTGTATTCGCAACAGCGAAGTAAGAAAGCAAGTAGGTATGAAAGATAGTATCGGTAAAGATGAGAAAGGGTATGCTTCGTTAGTTTGGGCATATAGAAAGGATGCCAGAAGAAAGAATGACAAAACAGATATATAATGCGAAGGTGCGAGGATGTAGGTACCGGGGAAGACCTAGACTATCTTACCATGACCAAATAGACCGTGTCTTATCTGAAGGGCAAGTCAAGAGTCTCCGTAACGGGCGAGTGTTTATGAGATGAACTATGAGAGTGGAGGAATCCAGAGAGGTATGTAAGGAAAGAACCTGTTGGAACTCTGTACTGTCTGCCTACCCCGCGAGGGAGCTGGCGTGATGATATAGATAGATAAAGTATTTGAATTTGAGTTCAATTTCGAAGCCCATTTTTACGAAGCAAAATCATCAACGGGTCATTTGATGCGACATTTCACCGAATACCCACATATATTACTCCCATGTTAGTGATACTATGATGCTGAGTTAAGAAATCAGCTGTTTAATAGAAAAAAAATGTTATCACTATATATGAAAACAAACGATTTTTCTCAAAGTTGGCCCTCAAGAGCGGGTGCGACTTTATAATTGAGTCGTCCCGTTGCCCACAAGAGGTTATGAATTTTATCTATATCATTACTTCAAATCCCTTGATGGGTAGGCAGAGAGTACAGAGTTCCGACAAATACTTTCATTACCTCTCTGGCTACCTCCAGTCTCATAGTTCATCTCATATACGCTCGCCGGTTACCGAGACTCTTGACCTTCCCTTGAGATAAGATACGGTATATTTGATCATGGTATTATTAATTATTATTTAAATTATATTTAGTGTTTCGTAGTTTTAATGAAACAATGTACATATTATATAAAAACATACAATAATAATACTAAGCAAATGCAGCAAATGCAGTGTAGGACAAACCCCCCCTCCTCGCGTGCTGGAGCGACGACATACGTCGGATAGCCGGCAGGAACTGAATGCATAAAGCCGAGGATCGGGCTCCGTGGCGCACATTGGAAGAGGCCTATATCCAGCAGTGGACTGATTTGGGCTGATGATGATAATGATGATGAATGTACATATTCACCTTGGGGTAGCGTGGTCCCATATTTAAGTTAACAAAATTTTACCTTCATTAATTTTCAATAAGCATGTATACTATGCGTTTAAATATAAAATATCTAGAAAATACAAATAAATTTCAATTCAATAAATTCAACTCAATATTGTCCAGACAATTTCACATTCGCTTGTACTCAGTCAGTTTTCCCCTTGGGACTACAAACCGTTCTTAGAATATATGTATTTTACGCAAACACGTTTTAGTTTTGCGGAGAGCTATTTGTATGAATGTTCCACAGTGAATAATTATGAGCTACCTAGTTGGTATAGTGGAGAATAATCCGCGAAGCGATCACGAGTTCGAATTCTAAGCATCCGCGCAAATGAGCCACCGACAGCCACCGGTGGCTATGATGCGCCTCCTCCATTGGTACCGCGTAAACGAAGGTGGTCCGTGTCCCCCATAACTTGAAATGAATTACTTGTTTAGATAGAGCCTTAGAATATGTATAATCCAGAACCCGCGGGCGCGCCTCCCATTGAAGCAACAACCACTACATGCAAATCAAGTAGCCATACGTTCACTCGAGTAGTCGCTTTGTGACCGTCGTGCTAAATAACTAATGCGCGTATCAAATTAAATTGAATTATGCCGTCTTGTGTCGTTCTTGCCTGTAAAAATGCTGTTGAGCGCAAAGAGAAAGATGATAGGGTCACATTTCATGCCTCAATAGCGCAATTAGGTGCCGTATTATTTAAATATTAAATTAATTCTTCCGTCCAGCATCCATTGTGTTAGTGTTGCTAGTGTAACAATTTTATGTTCCCTACTTCTATTTGCTGATGACTATATTAATTCTAGTATTAAATGGTCTTAATTTAGCTGACTACTACATCATGGTTTTAATGTTTAGTAACGATGATAAAAATATATTTTCCCTTTTATAAATTACTTAAAGCCCTAATAGTTCAAGTATATCTATTTCGTTACCGCAACAACGATTTTATTATCATTGACTGTAATGTTATCAACATTTACCCCATAAAGTGGTAATCTTTCCGTGTGGCTAACATTACGCGGGTAGGAAGTGCGGCGAGTGCGGGGCGTTTGTTGAATTTTTGGCTTCACCCCGCGGTGTTAATTTATGTTTTACTATTCTGTCTTGACGCGGCTTCTGGATTATTATGCAGTAACGGTATGACATTTATCTATCCATAGAGCAGATAATTGTAGTACGCATACACACTCGCGGAGCACTTGTAGCGTTATGCGCTCGCAGTGTTCTTACCGATCCCCAAAGTTAAGCAGTGTTCGACTTGGTCGGCCTGAAATGGGTGACCGTTTGGGGCATTTTTATTTTCGAGCGTCTCCGTGCTTCGGAAGGCACTTTAAGCCGTTGGTCCCGGTTACCACTTAATGTGGTAGTCGTTAAGCCGAGTGGGAAGCCTTTTAAGCGGCTTGAGAAGTTCCTACAGCAGATGACCACAAACCTGCCTCCACCAATCCGCACTGTGTCCGCGTCGTGGAGCATGACCTAATCTCTCTCACCGTGAGAAAAGGCCTGCTGCTCAGCAGTGGGCAGTATAGGGTAATATTGACAAACATATTCCGTAACTAAAGCCGCTTTTGGCGACAGTTTTGTTTGTTATGCTCAGTTAAATAACTAATTGTCTAACGGCCGGTTTCAATATTTAACTTAAGGGTAGATTTGCCTACTTCGGATAGAATTTTGACATATTTTTGTAACTCTTTCTGCTGTACATATTATGTAGCGTGCGACCGCCACCCGTGGTTGTGGTTGGTGGCACATTTGCGCGGAGGATAATTCAGACAAAATGTAATTCTTCGATAGAAAAATTTCCAGAATCAGTCCAGAGTCTCGTATTGTGCCCGGTATAATGGCAATAGGCTCATACCCTTTTACATGGATCCTAATATCGTCGGCCAAAAACGAGTGTACACAGAACACCTCCGCCATCCCTGCTTAGGGAAAATAGGAGTGACGGTGTAAATTTTTATCTATTTTTCAACTCGTTAAAACTCTTTCCTGAGTAGGCAGCAAGTTTTAATTCTTAATTAGCAACACTGCTGGATGCTTTTCAGAAAACCATTCGTTTGCAAGTAATTGTCGGAGTTTGATCCGAGTGAATGAATGAATGATGGAGTTTTGAGTGAGTTGTTTACAATTTCTCGATTCCGCATTCAATTTAGTTTTTAATAAATAACTGAATCTTTTGTGTGTTAATCTGTTTTTAAGCAGTTACACTTCTAGCTTGTCAACGAGGTATATAATATAATAGGGGGTGAGCCTTTTGCCATTATACTGGGAACAATTCCAAATTAAGTACTGATACTGGGGATTTTGCAACAGAAAAATACACTTAGTTCGTCTCAAACACACTCGCCGGTTACGGAGACTCTTGACTTGCCCTTCCGCTAAGACACGGTCTATTTGGTCATGGTAAGATAGTCTAGGTCTTCCCCGGCACCTACATCCTTCCACTTTCGCATTGTATATCTGTTTTGTCATTCTTTCTTCTGGCATTCTTTCTATATGCCCGAACCAACGGAGCATACCCTTTCTCATCTTTACACCGATACTATCTTTCATACCTACTCGCTTTCTTACTACGCTGTTGCGAATACAGTCGGTCAGCGTGACTCCGCACATCTTCCGCACTATGAGAGTGGAGGAAGCCAGAGAGGTATGTAAGGAAAGAACCTGTTGGAACTCTGTACTCTCTGCCTACCCCGCGAGGGAGCTGGCGTGATGATATAGATAGATAGATAGATAGAAAAATACACTTTGGTCGACCTAGTTTTCGACCAGGACCTCGTGGTTGCTATCTGTTCTATGAGTAACTTGACCGAAGAGGAAATCATATGAAATGATGTATTATAAATATTAATATATCAAAGGCCTTCTCTGACAAATCGAGGTGAACTACTTGAACAAGAACAACTACTTGATTGTCTACTTATGTACATAGGTTTTACTTGTCAATAAGCATAATGTATCAGATAAATTGCCATGTGCGTGGCCATACCGCGACCTCAACGAACGTCTCCACCGGAAGACCAGCGCTGATTGCTTGCAGTCAGCACAATCCTGAATTGGAACCGATTTTATTATTATCAGTTGTTTTTCTTTATTATTTTAGTAACATTGTATCTGCTACTGATTTTTTTATTTGTTGCGAATTAATTTATTTTATATAAAATATTAATTAATATTAAAATTATAACATAAAAAATGAGGGACTACTTAAAGCAATGAAACTTTGAAAGTGCATCGCTTTGTGATTACGAGGTCCTGAGTTCGAATCCTAGGTCGGACAAATGTAGTTTTTCTAACGAAAAATTCCCAGTATGAGTCCGGAGTCTGGAATTGTGCCCGATATATGGCAATTGGCTCGCCCCCTATTACATGGGACCTAACATCGTCGGCGAAACGTGGGTGTACTCAGTACACCTCTGCCACCCCCTCTAGGGAATATAGGCGTGACGGTGAAACCTTTTTAATGATTTTGTACATAGATACGAAGTACCTAAATTTAAAACGTAACATCCTGTATCAGCACCTCAAGGTTCCGGTCGAGTGGTTTTAACCGCTGGTATCCTGCGACTTAACCCTTACTTTTCCTTCTTTGTAGGAATCACGCGCCACTGCATAAGAGGGGTAGACAGGAGACCTTAAGTACATATTAAATTCGCTAAGGAAATGCCGTTAGCCATGTATATTTGCTTACAATAAGATGTATATATTTCATGACATACAAATTTTATTTTTATCAAGTATAAAGGATCAAATAAATAGTATTCTAAATTATAATTAGGAGAGATGTAAGAATGTATATGAATAGTTTCATATTTATATTTCTATTATTAGCTATGTAAGGAAAGAACCTGTTGGAACTCTGTACTTTCTGCCTACCCCGCAACTATGTAAGGAAAGTACCTGTTGGAACTCTCTGCCTACCGCGCAAGGGATCTGGCGTGATAATATAGATAGATGGCATACCTACCTATCTATACATAGCTTAATTATGTAATCCCACTAATGTCTGCAAGCAATCTTAACATAATTTTAAAGATTTATTTAAAAATTAATAGCAATAGATTGCATGTTCATGTAATAATCTTTTTTTTTTTGTAAAAACTTTACATTCCTATAATGACAGTTCACGCTGTCCAAAATTGTTGTTATATTTATACTGTGATATCCGGGATTCTGTCGGTGGTGTGTCTTTATTCAATTTAATAAGACCTTTTTAAAAACAAGCTTTTATAACAAAAACACAACAATGATATCTTGCTTATTTGACGAGTTCCTTTGGCTTCAATGGACACTTGGATCTTGGACCTTGGACACCATCCGGGTTCAAAGTTCTCGTCACGACAAATCCAACGAGCCCAAACACGGTCGGTTTATATTGAGTAGTTAGGTGGTTCCATCAGCCAACTTTCGGCTTCCTCATTAGACCCTAACACTATCCGGTTGTATAGTACTTGTCAATACAAATCTAAGAAGCCTTAACATGAGGGGCTTAGGTTGTATAGTTTACATGTTCTTATGATCACCTTCCGATTCCATGAGACCAGGTCCATAGTACCATATTATTTCATTATCACCGAACTTACATACGTTTGCTAAATTTCAGCTCAATCAGATATCCGCAAGTGCTTGAAAACGGATCACAAGATTTGAACCGGAAATCAGGCAGACAGACATACAAACATTGCAAGTTACATAAAAGCTATAGTAAAGTAGAATATAGTATGATAATATATGTATAAATACCTAAATAGTTTTTATTAAAGAAATAAATTTCCAAAAAAGACGAAAGGTCAAATGCAATATACAGGCTGTTGTTAAATATTACCGACCTTGACATCTAACGAACAATGCGAGGATTAAATCTACCGCTCGCAGCGCCCCTTGCGGCGTATAATAAAAGTATAAAGGGAGTTGTGACCGACGAGCCGTGAGCAGAGATATCATACGGCTTTATATGTTGTAGTGAAGACAATTTAGGACAATCTCAGTTGGGACATAAACAGTTTCGGTATTGTGGTATATATTTTGTAACATAATATTGCAAGCAATTTTTGTTTGAAGGTAAACTTTATTTTTAATTTCACTTATAGTTACAGACTTTGACTAATTTTGAGTATCCTAATTTCATTTAAGTCATTATAATGAAACCAATGTAGGTAAGTAAACAAAATTTTAGTCATTACCAGCTGATGAGCAAATGTTGTAAAAGTTTTAAAGGACAGTTAGGCTATTATTTGGTCCAGTGGTTAAGAGCTTAAGCCGCTTCACCCACTGGACCATACAGTCGCAGGTTCGAAACCCCCATGTGAACAATCTTTATGACACGCAAATATATGTTTTAATCTAAATAGATATGTATATAAAATTTATGTTTTTAAATGTATCCACGATACAAGAATAAGTCCTTGTGTAGAACAATGTTTTAAAAAAATGTAATTATTAAATGAGACGGTCAGAAGTCACTTCTTTTGGGTTCTAATTTTAGCTATAAGGGTCCAGAGTAGGCAGGGTAACGGTACATAGGAAGTGTATTATTCTCTATAATCGATCTCGACATTATGTTAGATTCTGCTAATCGTGAAGTAAATGTATGACCGAATGACATGATCCAACTCCATTTGTTCCGAGTCAAAAGTGCGGCGAGTGTCACAGACCCTGATCAATTTGCTGTCACTTGCGGGACGGGGCCGATCGAAAAATGGTTCGACACTTGTTTTATATGTAGTGTTAGTGAACACATGTGCTCGCCTAATGTACTTATGGGTCCAGTGATTTGGTTCAGTGGTTAAAAGCTTTAGTCGCTCCGCCCACTAGAATGAGTAGTAGCGGGTTCGTTCCACCCACAAAAATCTTTGTGTAAACCCAAATATTTCTTTCGGTCTAGGTGTTTGTGCATATAAATTTTATGTATTTAAATGTACCCACGACAAAGAAATACCAATTGTCGTCCCTACGTATTTTTTTTGAAAACAGAAGTTTCTGACACCTTTCATCTACAGTGAACTCCTCATGATTTTTCTTTCGATTACTAGTGAACCTCAAGTTCTTTCGTGAAAGCTTTGGAGGACCAAAGCTTTCACTCACATTTGTTTGATATATATTGAGTAGTCGTCTGTCGCTCATCCTCCAAATGTCCATACCAATTCAACACCGTGTAGTGAAGACATTAAAATATTTAAGTCCAATAATCCATTGTGTAGTGTCCACCCAGCCGTGACTCCGAACTTATTCACTTTGGTGGGCACATTTAATATGGCGGTTTTTACACTTCACGAGTTATTTGGTAATTTTAAAGAACTGATCTTCTTAATTCATGAGTACTATCAAATATAATTTATTGTGTACTTATTAGGTAATTTAAAAAAAGTTGTTTTCTTCAAAAACTCTTTTAAAACAGCTTTGACTGGCTCTAAGCTATTTTTAATATGAATGAATCAAAACTTGATAAAATGATGAGAGAAAACGTAAGGCATATTTCACATTTATAATGTCACGGGTACGTTTACGAATAGTAAATTCACAAACCCGAAACCGTCGATTCATTGAATACAATAGCCTACACTTAAACCACTGAAGTAAGTCTCTTCGTTCTTGAAACAAGAACTATCAAAAGATATTATCATTTCATATTACGAAAAAAAATCCACGAGATCTGAGCTATTTCTAACCCGGAAATTGATTCATCCATTACAATTATTCAAACGAGTTTCCAACGATAAGGGCCTCTTTCATCAACCTCTAGTAAGGTCTAAAGTATTCTAATCGACAATTAAAGTTGCAAGTACCTCTATGTATGTATTTCATATCTATCTCTGAGTAGCCCTACCAAAAGGTTATATTAGCCAGATTTAATTCCGGAGTAACACTTATCGCGAAGTAATTAACCAGCACTTCACTCGAGGGTGGTGAAAAAGGCCTTTAGATCTAAATGCTTATAACAGTTTAGTTATGTATAGTAGTTAAACAATTCCTGCAAACTCTGGGTGTATTACTTTGTTAGTATAGTATTTGCAGGGTATTTCCTTACTGATCCTGTTCATTGTTACATTTGAAAATCTAGAAAATGTAGGACACGATATCGTGTCGCTCCGGTGTCGTAACGATTAAACGCATCAAGAAGGAGTGTCCACCGGTGCGTGAATCCGCGCCACCCTTCCCGCTGCGTCGCGCCGCTGTCACATCCTGCGACCAAGGTCACGCCACGGAATAAACAACAACCTATATATTAACGAAATACTGCATAGAGAAAATACTGCATAGAGATATTTAGCCTTACGATGATATTACCGAAGTGGTACCCATAAAGTAAGATATTTGGAATTAGTGTTGTAAAAACGTTCGAGTCGGCGCTTAAAACGCTCGCGTTTTTCTTCGTGCTTCGCTCGTAAGCGTCGACTCAGCGCAAAACGCTCGACTTCAGCGCTCATTTTTAAAACACTATTTCGAATACTGTAACATGTTTTTTGTTTTTATGGCGCCCGATTTTTTATGATTATCTGTTATTACGCCAGATCCCTTCCAGTTTTTGGGGTTAAACGAAATATTATTGAGGTATACATAAAATAAGATTTAAATTAGCAATATAAGTCGTTATGCTGATAAAAAATATAAAAATAATAATAACAAATCAACCTGTACTATCCTACTGCTGAGTAAACGCCTTTTACAAATTGAGATGACAGAGAGGAAGAGTGAAAGAGAGCAAACAAGTAACAGAATTCGTTACGTGTAATGAACATACACTGACGGACGATTTAGCGCAGTGGTTAAGAGCTTAAGACACTCCGCCCACTGCATCTAATAGACGCAGGTTCGATTTCCGTACGGGATCGTCGTAGCTAATCTAATACCACGTTTTTGCTTGGGGTTCCTTGCAGGGTTTTTTGAAATGCGCGGACAACACCATAACCAAATATCTATCTATCTATCTATCTATAACCTTACGCCAGATCCCTTGCGGGGTAGGCAGAGAGTACAGAGTTCCAACAGGTTCTTTCCTTACATACCTCTCTGGCTTCCTCGACTCTCATAGTTCGTCTCATACACGCTCGCCGGTTACGGAGGCTCCTGACTTGTCCTTCAGATAAGACCCGGTCTATTTGGTCATGGTAAGATAGTCTAGGTCTTCCCCGGTACCTACATCCTTCCACTTTTACATTGTATATCTGTTTTGTCATTCTTTCCTCTGGCATTCTTCCTATATGCCCGAACCAACGGAGCATGCCCTTTCTCATCTTTACACCGATACTATCTTTCATACCTACTCGCTGTCTTACTACGCTGTTGCTAATGCGGTCGGTCAGCTTCACTCCGCACATCTTCCGCAGAGCTCGCATTTCTACCGCATTTATCCTACTTTCATTCTCCTTCTTACATACCCAGCTCTCGCTACCATATAACAGCGTTGGGACAAGAACTCCGTTATGTATGGCCAGCTGCGCCTTATGGCTTAAGTGCCGGCTCCCGAGTAGCTTTCCCATCGCACCATTCACTCTGTTTCCTGCACTCACTCTTCTCTCTATGTCAGCGGTGTATTTTCCATCCTTACTGAAGGCGCATCCAAGATATACAAACTCATTCACTTGCTCCAGCACATCGTTACCAACCAAATATAATATAATAAATCTGCATGCCCGAGAAAATTGAAAACCTCGAAAGTAATATAACTCAGTAAAAGGCATCACGCTTGTCCAGTGAAGCTGTAAAGGCCCCGCGGCCACCAGCGCCGATCATTCACACACACACAAAAAAAATAAAGGTATCACCCTTAAATTGCGTAAATAGGAGTAGCAGTGGTGTACCGTATACACCCACATTTTGAAAAAGAAATATGTCCAAAAAATTGGGACACTTGTCCAGTTCCACATTTGGATCAAATCACTTCGCTTAAGATTAAATGTGGATGTACTAAATACACCTCTGTCTACCCCTTAAAGACTATAAGCGTGAGAGATATGTTGCAAACTCGTCTTAAATAAGAACACATTAAACCACTTTTCCTCCTATATCCCATGTCAAGACATGCCAATTCCCATTATCAACCGCACATTTCATATATACTATCCTATTACTATAAAAATAAGGTTTCATTTTAAGTGGCAGTAGAGTCTGTACTATAGGATTTTGATATCTGATATGGAAACCTTAAAAAATCGATGTTATCCATTTGTGTGGTCTGGTTTGTACCATATTGTCTTTTTTATGCTTCAGATGGTTATTTTTTATGTTGGTTTAATTTATCTGTATTATCACGCCAGATTCCTTGTGGGGTGGGCAATGAATGCAAAAGTTCCAGTAGGTTCTTTTTTCCCAGAAAGTCGGAGTTTGGAGTCTGGAATTGTGCCCGGTAAATTAGATTAGCCTTATTGCATTGGTCTCTAACGTCGTCGTAATTTTCTTGTGTAGTATGCTTCTGCCACTTCCGCTTGTGGATATAAGCGTGTCGTAGTTATTTTTTTATTAAAAAACAAACTGCCAAACACAATTTTGGAGTACATAAAAATTATGAGTTTTGTATTTTATTTTACAAATAATTATGTATGAGCTACTTCAGAAAAAAAAATAAACAGTCAATATGGCCGCGTTCTGCTCTGCTTCCATATAATTACAACATGTTTGTCATCGAAACAATAAAAATAACAATAATATTTCAACAAACCTTTCACAAACATGTTTTTATAGCAAACACGACGGAGATAACTTGTTTAGTAGAGAAGTTCCTATTGCCACCTTCAAGCTTCATCGTCAGCCTCTGGATACCACATAAAACTATAGAAATTGCCAGGACAAATCCATTAGGCCTAAACACGAGAAGGTTATGTTGTGTAGTTGGCATATTCTTATGGCCACCGTCATTGCATTCCCACTAAAGTAACATAGGCATGCCAAATTTTAGATCAATCAATTCCAGTAAGTGACTAAAAATTGGATTACATATATTAAACTGGAAAGACACACAGATATGCGAACAAAGCAGGTTAAATAAAACCTAGTAAAAATGATTACATTGGATGTCACACAGTCAAATCTTCAAGCATCTTACATATGAAGTATTATCACTTCATAGATAGGTATAAAAAAAGAAGTTTCCTTGCAAAGGTCAACTCGGTTCAACAGCGGGGACGCAAGCGAAGCGCGACGGAACTCGATACCGGGGACCAGTCCCGTGGGAATCTCTTGGGGTCACTATAATTTATTATCAAGGAATTATATTTACTTTAAAAAAAGAAATATAGAGTTAACAATTTTTTTTAATAACAACCTTTATTGCGATAGCGCGATTATATTGCTAAGTTGGGGTATTCCTACGGTCCGCGTTCCCCGCCGTAATATCATAATATCTGGCGCCCCCCTACCTGCACCAACATCAGCAGGGGGGTCTTCGGGGTCGCGGACGCAAGGGGCGGGGGCCTTAAATGACCTTCACGATCACCGTGCCCACATTGCCGTGAGCACCGCGTCGGTGAGACTTAATAGTCTCCCCCCGATGACAGGGTGTTCAGAGCCCGGCACATGAGGGGCACCGGTGCGTTCCATACGGAGATCCCGGAGCCCCTCCAAAATGCTGATGTCGACCACCCTGGGGTTTTTAATTGGTAGGAATCCGACACGCCTCGCGAGCTTCTCCCGAGGCTTGGTAATGCCCTATGCATAATTTTCTCCAGGAAAAAACAAAAAATCCTACGGCTACCTTCCGGTTCCATTTCAGTCTTTTGCCTTGTGATGATGATGTTACCCCTAAGCAGATATCCGCAGAAAGATGACCACTGCAGGAGCACGGCTGTCCACAAAGATTGCCATGACGGCCGGCTCTGTATTGTATACATCTAGTTTAGTGATATCATCGGAAATCTAACAAAAGGGCTTCATATGCCCACCTTCATGGTTCCAACATCAGACTGGTACCATGGTACCATATGTTAACATATTGTCACCAAACTTATATGGGTATACTTTGGTATATTGACTGAGATTTGTCTTAGTTCAATCGGAAGCTGGCAAGTGGTCGTAAAATTACTAATTTTTAACCGGCGGCGGCAAGATAAACACAAACAAACAAAGAGAGGAAGCTTAATAAAAGCTTGTAGAAAAACTGAAGATGACTAGTAATGAAAATTTAAAAATTACAAGGAATGTTTTTTATTTCACTAAGAACTTAGTGTTAAGTAGAGTCGCATTAACTAGTCTTACTACTGTTTGCTACTAAAGTGAAATATAATTATTGCAGATAAATCAAAATCTTTATAGAGTCAAAAGTATATTTTTAAAATACTCTAGTAAATACCTACATCAAGGAGAAATGAAAGGAGACTTCATACCAAGTGCGATTTTAGAAGCCGTTGTAAAGAGACATAGTAGCGACCAATGAAAAATATATATGATTTTTCACATTGGATTTTGCACATGCTACTTGCTAAATATTTTATGCGTAATTAAGTCCTTACTGGTCCAGTGGCGTTTTATTTTAAACTAGTGGCCCACCCTGGCTTTGCACGGGTGAATTATACGCATTAACTTTCCTCTTGAATCACTCGGTCCATTGGCGAAAACCGTATGATCTGGCGATAGTTATTGAGTTTATCGCGTTCAGACTGACAGACAGACGCGGCGGGGAAAATTTGTTTTATAATATGTATTGAAGCGTAACCGTTGTGTTTCTTGCCATTCTTTTCCATAGGAATGACATTCCGAAGTCCTTACTTCTTGACGATTCATAAATACAATAATGGTTTCCCTAAATAAAATTTATATAATCTTATATTGCTGCAAAAAATCTAAACATGAATATATCATAAGCAAAATAATAAAATCATCATAAAACGCTCCGAAATGCGAACCTCCATTTCTAACGAACAAACAATTCTGAATCTTAAAAACAAAACACATAGAACTAACAATCGAAAAATCATTATATTTTCATAACAGAAGCTGAGACGCTTTACACGAGATTCAATTTTAAAGCTATCAACGTAAAGTCTTATTTTCTATTTTCCGTTTCTCAGAGAACTTGTCAATGGAATTTGATATTTGTTTTGTTAGGAATAGGGTAGAGTTTCAAATGATGGAGTGAAGTATAGGTAATTTTCTCGACTGCAGTTGGTAATATCATTATGGCGCTCGAAGATTTCGCTTCTAGATATTTCGAAGGTTATGAAGGTATTATGAAAAAAGTTTTTGTTAAGGAAATGTTTTGGTAGAGTGAAGATATTGGAAAGTCGTTTGATTACCTTAAGACAGTGTTACAATACATATTTTATGTAGGTAATTCTAGTACCCTTTGTTCGTGTAATTTTCAGGCATGCATTTTTGGACGACGTCAGTTACAACGCTGAAACACGAAATTCTTTATTTCTTACCTCTATCTATTTATCACGCTAGATCCCTCGCGGGTCAAGCAGAGAGCACCGAGTTCCAACAGGTTCTTTCCTTACAGACCTATCCCGCCTCCTGCACTCTCATATTTAGTCTCATTAACGGTCGCCGGTTACGGAGACAAATCTTCAAATAAGGTTAAGGGTACTTACTACCCGAGAAGGTATTTTGCGTGATAGTATATAGTTCTGTAATGTAAACACTCCAATAATATTGGTATTCATCAGGAAATATCCAACGTTAGTAATTTACGAGAATATTGCAAAAGTTTTTAACGATACAGCTCAATTTGTTACCTGCAACACTTTAGGGTTATCACATGGTCATCACATTATAAATTATAATAATACGTGAAGCAAAAACTTAGTACCCCTTTTTACGAAAATTGCGCGGACGAAGGAGTATAAAATTTCCCACACTTATAGTTTATATAGAGAAGGAGTGCAGAATACATTTTTTTTTTAAATTATGCATAAAACATACATTAAATCAATAAAAAAACATTACACACACTATCATGTATTTGACACAATACACTTCAAATTATTTGTCTATAGTCTTACTGAATTTCAAACATTACCAGCAAACGATGAAAGAGTTTTTACAAAAAACATCGCTTACAAAGAAGTTTAGTATCATTAATTAAATTATCGAAATATGTATGTCAAGTTCAATGGACAGCAATTTCTTTATAGCATGGTTTTTTGTTACAATAAAAAAAATAAAAAAGGTATTCTTTATTTTAATCGTTTTTTGTTTTTTCTTTTTATTAAAATTTTATATAATTTGATTGAAAACAATAGGCAAATTAACAGTATACCTTAGGCGACATCTGTGATTATAGAAGTATAGTCTTTGAAAATAGAACCTTAATAATGTTCAAACTTATAATTTAAATTAATTATGGTCGAATTTCGACCAATGGGCGACCACTAGTATTTATAATAGATCGATGTTCATTTCACAATTTGTTTGTTAAAATAGTTTTAATGTGCAACATTCGCGTAAAACTAAGAACTATTTGTAAACGAAAAATAAACCTTAAAATCTTTATTTGTCCTCGGAAAACTCGTGCTGTTTACAGAAGTACGTATAGTTGATAAATCTATATAGCTCAATCATCACGCCAGATCCCTTTCGAAGTAGGCAGAGAGGAGGTTAATTTACCTATTTTTTCAAACAAATTATATGAAATTTAAATAAAAAAAAAACAAAAAATTATTAAAATAAAGAATACCTTTTTTTTATTGCACCGAAAAACCATGCCGTAAAGAAAATGCTGTCCATTGAACTTGACATACATATTTCGATTATTTAATTAATGATACAACACTTCTTTGTAAGCGATGTTTTTTTTAAAAACTCTTTCATCGTTTGCTGGTTATGTTTGACATTCAGTAAGACTATAGACTAATAATTTAAAGTGTATTGTGTCAAATACACGGTAGTGTGTGTAATGTTTCTTTTTATTGATTTAATGTATGTTTTATGCGTAATTTTAAAAAATTATTAGCATTCTGCACTTGTTCTCTATATAAAATATAAGTGTGGGAAATATCATACTCATCCGTCCGCGCAATTTTCGTAAAAAGGGGTACAAAGTTTTTGCTTCACGTATTAATATAATGATAATCCTAATTTCACATCAACGCCTATTTCTCAATGTTATCCAAGGGCCAACAGATCCATGTTGCACTTTTGTAGGAATCGTTTTAGTTGCGGTTTAAGAACACACATACGACTTTGAGCTTCAATTATAATACATTTTTAAGATGTTTCCGAAAGAAATGAATTTCTGTAATAACCTTTCTTGATCGAGCCTTTCCTTCACGATATAAATAATTTCAACGTAGTATCTTTTGTTTCACCTCGAAATTATGAATATGAAACGACATCTGTATCAATTTAAGAATACGTCTTTATATTGTACTGCTATTTACAGATGCATTAAATATTTGTCAGACTCTGAATAATGATTTGCTCAGTTGCGTTAATAACTTTAATAAAATTTACCATATGTTCTAGAAAGAAAGCATGTCACGTGGACATTTTGGTATTTTTAATAATACTACTAATACCAGCCTATTCTGTCCCACTGCTGGGCAAAGGCCTTCTCTCACAAATCAGGGTGAGAGATTAGGTCATACTCCACGACGCGGACGCAAAGCGGATTGGCGGTGGCAGGTTTGAGGCCATCTGCTGTCGGAACTTATCAAGCTGCCTATAATGCTTCCAAGTCAGTTTACACGACTACCACATTAAGTGATAACCGGGACCAACGGCTTAACGTAACTTCTGAAGCACGAAGACGCTCGCATATAAAAATGCCACAAACAGTCACCCATCTCAGGCCGACCGATTCGAACACAGCTTAACCATCGGTAAGAACACCTCGGTCGCACAGCGCTACGAGCGCCCATTTTTTGAGGCATTTAATTGATATGCATCAGTTTTTGAATAGTGATTTTATCTCAGTTCTGTCAATTACTTTATTGATACTTATATCACATGTTCTAGAAATAAGTCACGTGGAAATTTTAATATTTTTGGAAGAATCAAATTGTAATGAAATGAATTTGACGGACGATTTAGCGCAGTGGTTAAGAGCTTAAGCCGCTCTGCCCACTGTGTGTAATAGTCTCGGGTTCGAGTCCTGCACGGGACAAATCTTTGTGTGATCCACAATTATTTGTTCCGGTCTGGGTATTTGTGTATGTGAATTTTCATGTTTGTAAACGCACCCACTACACAGGAATAAATCCTAGTGTGGGGCTACGTTTTTTAAAAAAAAACAAAAAAAGAAAAAAAAAGAATATACGTCAGCTTCTGAATAGTGGTTTGCTCAGTTGAGTCAATTACTTTATTCATATGTTAATGTATCGAATTATTTTATGAAGAAGCTGGTGTACATCGTTACCCAAAAATCGTTTCACCAATCGACTAGTGGGTATTGTTTATAGCGAAAGTTGCTTATTTTGGAGAGCCTAACTTAGACATATTTTTGGGTTTCATACTTTATGAGACAAAATGGAGCTAGAACAATGAAATTGTTCTTGCGTTTATGGCTGTGAGTGCTGGATATGTAAAAAGGAGAGTGAAAGCAGGATAAATGTGGTCCAAATGCGAGCTCTACGGAAGATGTGCGGAGTGAAGCTGACCGACTGTATTCGCAACAGCGTAAGCGTGCAGGTAAGGGATGAGTATGCTCCATTGATACGGGCATATAGAAAGAATGTCGGAAGAAAGAATGAAAAAACAGATATACAATGCGAAAGTGGAGGAATGTAGGTAATCTTGCCATGACCAAATAGACTGAGTCTTATTTGAAGGTCAATTCAAGAGTCTCCGTAACCTGAAAGGTATGTAAGGAAAGAACTCGTTGGAACTCTGTACTCTCTGCCTACCCTGCAAGGGATCGGGTGTGATGATACAGATAGATTTAATTAAATAGAATGACATTAGATGTGGAGAAAATGTAGTATACTCTAATTCAAAGCTACTGTTTATTGCAGACCTCTCTGGCAAATATCATATTTCATATTTCTATAGCTGCCAGGTCTAAATTAATAAAAAAGATACCAAACGGTCGAAGCAATTTGATATTTCCGTGCCAGCCCTACGATAACTAGTAGGTACCAATTTTAACTATTTCCGCCGCGCCACGATTACCGCTGGGAATTTTCCCATTATCATAAAACGCGTTACTAATTCAATATTATGTATTTTTATTCTATCGATAAAATACACATTTTCCGACCTAGGATTCGCACCCAGGACCTCGTAATCGCTACACGCGTTGTTCGGCAAAGATTAAGCTTTAATGGCGTAAATAGATAAAGTTAAATAATTCAGAGTTTGAGTTCCATAACACTGCGAAAAAATACGTTCCTCTAGGCCACCACAAGTGATCCGGCCGTAAATAAACTCCATCCAGATTAGATTCAAACAGAATATAAACACAAAAAACAATAGTTCTATAGTCTATTCCAAACAAACTATAAAGTTTTGTGAACAAACCAACACCATTTTCAGATATTTTAATTGTGATGGCAATCTACAAATAAGTTTAATATGAAGGCGACAGTATATCCAAAGACATCGAAATGAATTTGCTATTAGCAAGAAATCAACGTTAAGTTTTTAATAGTTCTAAAATTTGATTGGAATAGACTATAAATATTTTCAACTGACTACGTTTACTTAATAACAGATAAAAAAAAATTATCAACAAAAATGTAACAAGAAAAACAATGAAATTAACGAACTGAAAGAGCGTTAACGGATCAAGCGAGAGCAAAATAAAGAACTTCAATGTCATTTAAACTTGTTAACGATACTTCGTAATTTAGAAGTATCTTTTATGATTTGTTAGGGCACTCGAGCGTAGCCGAAAAAAGAAGCTAGCAGAATTATAAAAAAATAGAATCCACCACACACCACATACCCCATGCGGATAGTCCGTCCGGTTGTCCCCGATCCAGTGTTGTCATATCTACCAACTTTTTGGTAAATCTACTTATTTTGCCTCTAGTCTATCTTTCTACCACTATACGCCTCAAATCTACCTATTTTTTCAAAATATTACGACAACACATACTACAATCATTATACCAACAATAAACAACAATAAAATCATTATACCAAGGTTCGAAGCGCTGATACGGATAGCGATAGCTAACTGACAATTAAGTTTGTTTGTTTCTTCTTAGTAAGCAAAGTAAGTTGCTTAGACGACTATAGGTCAGGAAGCTTCACCTCATAAGTCTAAAAAAGGTACTATGACCAAAAATATTTAAAATCATGGAAAAAGAAAAGGGATATGCTGGCTTAAGGAAAGTACAACAGATGAATGGATTTTTATTGCAAAGCGTGCAGACTGAACTAAAATAATACAATTAAGTAGATCTTCCAATTTTTGGCACTTTATCTACCAATATTCTAAAGTTAGGGTTGGCAACACTGCCCCGATCAAATTCTGTGCGCGGCTGCCCCCATACTGATTCTATTTTGTCACAATGAATTTTGATTGTGGCGCGCAATGAACTCGACGGTACTTTATATTATGTGATTTTGCTTTTTATTGTACAAATATTGTAGGTATTATCTTTTAGTAGCTACCTATTTCATTTTAAACTAATTTTATTTTTTAATGATTCATTTTTGTATTAATAGATTTATTTGTAAATGAATTTGTTTTTGTATTGATGATACAGTTGTTATTGATTATATTTTTGTACGAATGATAAATTACTTATACATAAAAATGAGTCTCCTTAACGGGCGGACATTTATGAGAGTGGAGGAAGCCAGAGAAATTTGTAAGGAACGAACCCGTTGATACGCTGTAATCTTTGCATACTCTGCAGGAATGTGGCGAAGTGGTATTTATTGATAGATGGATAAATAAAACATTATATAGGTTAATTTTACGAGTCAGATTAAAGGCAGGAGCCATAGATAAATCATACCAATACAAAGTAACTAATTATCACAAGAAAATCTAGATCATCCACCAACAATAAAATTACGTGTCTAGAAAAAAGACCCCCATCCTTCCGACACAAATAGGCTAATGATGTCACATAATCACTGTCTTTTTTTCACTGACCGTATTTACAAAGAGAACTCATCAATCACCCGGGAATGGCCGAAAAAACTAAAACTAAACTAAAAGTACAAGGGTAGGCAGAGTTGGCGAAACGGGTCGCTCCCTTGGGCGCTACGTTCCAGGTGGGTTCGTTTGCAAACTTTGACATGTAACATAACGTGAATCTTGTCCGACATTGCCGCGGTGTGCAGAATACAAACGTATTTTAGATGCGGTTAGGGTTATTTTATTGAAAGTTCAATATTTTACATACTAAGAATTATTCATGCGTGTTGGGTGTGTTTACATACACATTTATGTTAAAACAAAGGTCCGTGGTTACCTATGAGTCATCTAAAAAGTTGTCAGTTACGGGAATTTAATCCACTATTACTCAGTATGTTGAGTAATCCTATGCTCTATTAAGCGTAGGGAACTTGACTCTAAAAAATCACTACTATTACACACTATTATTAAATCTTTGACGACTATTTTTAATAAGTTTATTTTACATTAAACCGATCGTAAAATGAAGTAGGAAAACCTCAAAATCAAAAGTTAAGATAAAATGATTGCATAAAAATGTATCTGCAATGTATTTAAAACTGGAAAAGATTATGTGTGCTCTGTGTAATGGACTATACGTTTTAGATGGCTGTAATTTTAACAAAATCAATCTAACAATTGTTTTTCATATGATGTATAAAAGTTAGTTTAATTTTTATATTAGGCATTAGAAAGCTATGTACTCTCTGCCTACCCTGTTATGGAACTGAAGTGATAATACACATAGAAAAAAAAAACAAAAATTATATGTCGGGTTGCCAAAAAAACAGTAGATAGCCGGGTAGGGCCGGGCGCTTCATTCCAGGGTGCTAGTTCGCTATAACCAAATAAAAACGTAACGCAGGCGCGTTACGATAAATTCGAGAAATGATATTTTAATGATTTTCCAGTGGCATAGAATATCAATTAACGTATTATTTAATCCTAGTGGTCGCCCATTGGTCGAAATTAGACCATAATTAATTTAAATTATAAGTTTGAACATTACTAAGGTTCTATTATCAAAGACTATACTTCTATAATCACAGATTATGCCAAGGCTACACTATTAATTTGCCTTTTTTTACATATATGAAATTTAAATAAAAAAGGAACAAAAAATGATTAAAATAAAGAATACCTTTTTTTATTGAAACAAAAACCAAAAAGAAAATGCTGTCCATTGAACTTGACATACATATTTCGATAATTTTATTAATGATACAAAACTTCTCTGTAAACGAAGTTTTTTATAAAAACTCTTTCATCGTTTGACATTCAGTAAGACTATAGACAAATAATATTAAAAACAAACAATATTAATCTATTAGTATTGTGTCAAATACATGGTAGTGTGTGCAATGTGTTTTTTATTGATTTAATGTATTTTTTATGCATAATTTAAAAAATATATTAGCATTTTGCACTCCTTCTCGACATAAACTATAAGTGTGGGAAATTTCATACTCCTCCGTCCGCGCAATTTTTGTAAAAAGGGGTAAAAAGTTTTTGCTTCACGTCATAATATAATGATGATGATTCCTTCTCTTCCTTCTATTAATTTATTTTTTATTTATAGTACCGAGTTCCAACACATTCCTTCCTTAGATACCTCTCTGGCTTCCTCCACTCTTTTAGTTTGTCTTATGCACGCTCTCTCAATAACACCGGTTACTGAGACTCTTGACTTGCCCTTCATATAAAACATTTTTCTATCTATTTGGTCTCTTTTTTTTCTTTGTGTAAATGAGAAAACCATGTAGCCATTCTCTAAAAATTTTGTTGAATTAACTTACACCCACCTGATAGACCAGCCTATATTATTCTTCCATACCACACAGCAAAAATTTAGATCGAAAAAAATAGTTTAAAAACATAACCATGGAGTTTCTTGCCCGTTTTCTCCACAGGAATGACATTCCGGAGTGGTACTCTTTGTTACTTTTTTGACGATTCATAAATAATTGAACTGTTTACATGAATTAAAAATTAATTATAGAGCGGCGAGCGTGTATGAGACGAACAATGAGAGTCGAGGAAGCCAGAGAAGTATGTAAGGAAAGAACCTGTTGGAACTCTGTACTCTCTGCCTACCCCGCAAGGGATCTGGCGTGAGGTTATAGATAGATAGATAGAAAAATTAATTATCACTTGCTTTAACGGTGATGGAAAACATCGTGAGGAAACATGCATTCCTAAGAGTTTTTCAAAGGTGTGTGAAGTTCGCACACCCGCACTGGGCCAGCGTGGTGGACTATGGTCTAAATCCTCTCAGTTTTAGAGGAGGCCCGTGCCCAACGGTGGGCCAGTTTCTTAACAGGGCTAATATTATTATTATTATGAATAAAAAATATTCAAATTCTGATTTGGATTCACGATCATTTCACGTAGCTATCGTAATGTTTGGACATAGCGAATAAATGCCCAGGTATCCCACCGGGGCGCTGTGACGAGGCCCGCGAGTGCCACAAATCACAGCGCCCTCTATACCCGCCGTGAGTTATTGCTGTGCGCTACGATGGAACTCAACCGATTAATAGAGATTTTAAAAAAGTTTTTTTCGGCGCAAAATGGATGCCTTGATGCTTTAGTTACAAGTTGAGGATATTGGTACAAGATATTTTTTGTTAACGTAAATAGATTATCCATGATCAGAAAAAAATCTTGTAGCTCCAACAATTGTATACATAAACTGGCACTGAAGTATTTCTTACGCCTATCATCACTAAGAGGTAACCAGAGCTTGTTTAATTGTGCAGATATTTTTTGAAAATAGCCAACTCTCCTAATCTTACTCTAGAAAAAAATGCTATGTTGTGGGTGCATTAAGAAACATGAAATTGTAACCAGCGAGCGTGTATGAGACGATCTATGTGAGTGGAGGAAGAAGAGAGGTATGTAAGGAAAGAACCTGTTGGAACTCTGTACTCTTTGCCTACCCTATAAGGGATCTGGGATGATGATATAGATAAATAGAAATTTACTTACACTAACACGCAAACAGCAAAACATATGACGACGATTTTGACGACGATTTAGCGCAGTGGTTAAGAGCTTGAGCTGCTCCGCCCACTGTGTCTAATAGTCGCGGGTTCGATTCCCGCACGGGACAAATCTTTGTGTGATCCACAATTATTTGTTCTGATCTGGGTATTTGTGTTTGTGAATTTTCATGTTTGTAAACGCACCCACGACACAGGAATAAATCCTAGTGTGGGGCTACGTATTAAAAAAAAAAAATTATATTTGAGTTCCGTAAAAAATTTGATTCTAATTGGCTTAGAACCTGCTACTACTCAATTCAGTGAACGAAGCGGCTTAAGTTCTATTTCACTGAGCCAAGACCCCGACAAAAGAGATTTATATAATATACTCATATGTATTGCATTTTTATCTATGTAACTACTGAAATGTGTGTTTATGTGTGTAAATTTGATAAGCCTATAATTTTTTGGGCAAATCAACATGTCGTGAACACTTCTGGCTGCACTTTCGAAAGTGACAGATGCCAGAGGTATTTTTGAATCTATTTATCATAGCGAACAACGTCAGAGAGTGAATTTAAAAATAGACCGTGATGAAATTCCGGATACTGGTTTAATTTTTCATTCACAAAATTTATAAACCTTATATTTTTGTACTACAAAAATGATAATTAAAATTGACATCACGGCTCCAAAACATCAGGATAATAAAATAATCCTATACATCAAAAAGTACGGTCAGCACAAAAGGCTTTCTAAATCAACGTCCATCTCGGTGATCACTAAACTGGGCCATTATTTGCTACGACCAAACACGGCGCGTCAGGATTCGTGAAATGATATGTATGCCACTGGAATATCATTAAATTATCATAAAAGAATAACACCGTCATGCCTCTTCCTTGAGGGGGTGGCAGAAGTATACTATATACACCCACTTTTCGCCGACAATGTTAGGCTTTATGTAATAGGGGGCGAGCCTATATCATATATCCGGCACAATACCAGACTCCAGACTCATACTGGGAATTTTACAAAACTACTTTTATCCCGCCTAGGATTTGAACCCAGGACCTTGTGATCACAAAGCGATACGCTTTGCCACTAGACCAACGATGCAGTCTCATCATTCTCATCACGGTTTATTTTTTTTTAATTTAATTCCCGAAATTGTTCATTCATGTGTTAATAAGTTTAAAAATACCTCTCATGCCTTTTATCTCTGAAGGTGTAGGCAGGGGTTGTCTGCTGATACTAGGAATTTTATGACAGAAAAACTATATTTGCCAACCTAGGATTTCAACCCAAGCCCTCGTGATCGCAAAGTTATCTCACGACTTAAGCGTCGAGACAGTAAATTATCATTTCCCAAAGTTATCGTAACGCGCTGCGTTACGTGTATGATTGGCCATAGCGAATAAAGCCCTGATACGGTTGGCATAAAAACTGGTCCCGCGGCGTCTGACTAATGACAAGAGTTTGGTGAGCGCCCGAACTGACATAAATCAAGTATCTTTGCTGTCGATATAAAGAGATTCTATAGTACATTATTTGGTCATTGATTTAAACAAATAAATTCGTTCATTCATTTATAAAGTAAGTAACTCATTTATTCGCAAAATGAATCGTTTATTTATAAAATGAGCAAATCATTTATTCTTAATATGAATCTATCTGCCTACCCCGCAAGGGATCTGGCGTGAGGTTATAGATAGATAGATAAATAGATGAATCTATCTATATATATCATCACGCCAGCTTCCTCGCGGGGTAGGCAAAGAGTACAGAGTTCCAACAGGTTCTTTCCTTACACACCTCTCTGGCTTCCTCCACTCTCATAGTTCGTCTCATACACGCTCGCCGGTTACGGAGACTCTTGACTTGCCCTTCAGATAAAACACGGTCTATTTGTTCATGGTAAGATAGTCTAGGTCTTCCCCGGTACCTACATCCTTCCACTTTTGCATTGTATATCTTTTTTGTCATTCTTTCTTCTGGCATTCTTTCTATATGGCCGAACCAACGGAGCATACCCTTTCTCATCTTAACACCGATACTATCTTTCATACCTACTCGCTTTCTTACTACGCTGTTGCGAATACGGTCGATTATACCAATATGAATCACTTATTTATAAAATAAGTAAATTATTTATCCTCAAAATGAATCATTTATTTATAAAGGTAATAGCTAATGCCTCGTTGGTCATTAGACCAACGAGGCATTAGCTATTATGTTATAGTCATAGGCGTAATATGTGGTTGCTGATCTCGGGGTCCCAGGTTCAAAGATCCGGAAATATCTTATTAGATTTTCTATTGAAAAATTTTGAAATCTGGTCTGGAATAACGGCAATAAGTTCGCTCATCTTACAGGACCTAACATCATCGGAAATATATAGGTGTACACAGTACATCTGTGTACAGTCACAGTACCCTTTTTGTAGAATGTAGAGGAGATATACGTTAAAGTGTATAGTTTCTTTCTTTTTGAGTAGCTATCACTCAAGGAGAAATTGTTTGGTATATCCATCAAACCCCATTTTGACGTACATTTTTTAACAATCTTTTGAAAATATATTTTTATTTTCTTGGACACAGAGGTTTCCTATATTCTTTCAACAGTAGAATAGACGTTAACTGACATTTTCACATCAACAAGTTTATATAAAAACCTAAGTCATTTTCACTTCACAGATTCATCATCATCATCATCATTATCAATGGAACTCTGTACTCTCCACCTACCCCGCAAAGGATCTGGCGTGATGACATACATAGATAGATAGGTCACCTGTCTGTACTTATACTCTACTAAGTGTAGGCCTTTCCTCCCAAAGTCAGATTTATATATCAGAAATAAACTAAAAAGTACATATCAAAAATCATTACAAAAGCCACAAATTACAAATGCACGCAAACGAAACAGCCCACATTTATCGCAAATGAATCGATCTATAATTCAACTGTTAATTAAAAACACGGAGGCGCGTACGCTGCGTTGCAGCAAAAGTGCTTAATTGGAACCTTTTGTGCCATAATGTGTGCACCTCACTGTAATTCGATAATAATTGCAGAGACGGTCGGTGTGCTGTTATTATTGCTGCATGTGTAAACTGGAGAGATTTTATTGATTAACGAGATTTTTATTGATGAACGATTAAATATTTTTCTTCATTTTATCGTTTGATGATTAATTAATGATTTCTTCGCTCTTTCGCTTCTTTTATTCTTTTATCAAAATAAATCGCAAAAAGAAGGTCGGAATGACAGAGATGTACACTGTTATATAATCGCCGATCATGCTAGGTCTTTATGTAATAGTGTAGGAAGCAAACCTACGATCATTATACCGGGCACACTCCCTGACTCCAGACTACCATTGAGAAATTTGGGCTGAAAATTCCAACAACACTGTCTGACCTAGGATTTGTGGCCAGGACGACGTTGACAGCCGATCTATCAAGGTGTAACATAATTAAAGATGAGTGATTTGAAATCATACAAGTATTTTTTCATTGCTGTTGGTTCTAGGGCAAATTATGTATGGGCGCAAAACAATGTCCTTTCTAGACATGACTCAGTAATGGAACGATTGTTTCATATACAAGATGTAACGTCTCACATAGAAAAAATCCTGTTTTGTCCCACACGACATTTAGTCCTCATTAAATTTAATGACCGAATGTATATTTTTTTCTAAATGGCAAAGGTAGTAAAACGTATGTGAACCAAATTGACAAAAGTAAGTCCTGTAATTCAGTTAGCGTCTCGGCGCGCTAGTGTGGCCCTCAGTCTTGCTACACTAATACCGTTAGACTGGAACCACTACCAATTGCACTCGATCCAGACCGGAATTCTAATTCCAATTATAACCTTTGGATGATCGTTTACCAATGCTTCTGGCACCGTCAATTTGGCACGTTTATAAGATACACAAAAGAATTAGAGAAATTTATCGTACTAGGAGGCGGGTCTAGCCCGATCATACTGATTTAAAATTTGGTTTAGCTTCCGTATCCCCTTTATCGCTTTCAGTGTAAACAGGGAACAGGCATTAGCTTCATCGATACTTTTCATCAGGTAAGATCATTACCGAGCAGCCCTTAATAAAAGAATAATAACTGAGCCGTGATTACAACAAAAAAAATTGTAATTATACATCAAAACTAGTTGAGACGCCTTTTGCGTAATTTTTAGATATGTTGAATCAGACCGCGGAACTCCTATACTATATTGAGTTCTTAAATTTACGCGAATATTACACATGAAATAAAACTATTTTTCGGATTTTATCGCGGTACCTATGGTCACGGGAAGGACCGAGTTCTTCTCGTGACCCGTAATGGGTGTTGCAAAGCACTCGAAACGTCAGGAACTTAAAAATAATAAATAAACCGCGGTAGAATTCGAAAAGAGTTTTACTTCATCTCCTAAACTATGTTACTATGACCAGAAATACAGCGTCATATTTCAACTGGAGAGCGTGTATGAGACAAATAAAATAAATAAAAATTAGACTAATTTAATTGAAGATTAGAACATGAATGTATTCTAAATGTTCCTGACTTATCTCTGCGATGAGGGCACATATCATTAATATTTATGAAACAAATTAATAGTAAAGAAAACAAGCTTTTATGCAACTAAGTAATCGTGCATTTACAACAGCCAATCAAACCTGACGGACGGCCGCCTAGAAGATGGACCGACGATCTTGTGAGGATCCCAGGAAGTCGTTGGATGCCGGTGGCCGGCTGCGCTGGAGAGCGATTGATGAGACCTGTGTTCAGCAGTGGACACGTATAGGCTGAGATGATGATTACGATGAATCAAAATTAAACGTGAACACTAAATTTCGTGTCTATCATATTGGCCGTTGAAAAGTTCCTTTGTCGGGAAACAATCCACAAAAATTAATTGTCATCGGAACTGGACATCAAATTTCAACTACGTAGGATAAGTGGTTCTAATTCAGCTTGTCCTATACAAATATTGCTTATATAAAAGCTTGTAAATATATAAAATGAAAATTACCTAGATCGCCAATAGTAGGGGCTCTAAGGGCTTACAACAATGAAATTAGTGGATAAAATGTAATAAACTAATTATACGAACCGACTGCGTCTTGCTTTACTTCTGAACAAATTACCTACTACACATGATGACGCACGAATATTTGAGCTGAAGTTCGGTCTTGGGAGTGGATTTTTCAACTGTTACAGCGTTGTAAGAAAGCGAATAGGCATGAAAGATAGTATCGGTGTAAAGATAAGAAAGGGTATGCTCCGTTGGTTCGGGCATATACAAACAATGTCAGAAGAAAGAATGTCAAACCAGATATAAAATGCGAAAGTGGAAGGATGTAGGTACCGGGGAAGACCTAGACTATCTTACCATCACCAAATAGACCAACTCTTGTCTGAAGGACACGTCAAGAGTCTCCGTAACCGGCGAGCGTTTATGAGACGAACTATGAGAGTGGAGGAAGCCAGAGATACCTCTCTGGTAAGGAAAGAACCTGTTGGAACTCTGTACTCTCTGCCTACCGCGCAAGGGATCTGGCGTGATGATATAGATCGATAGAAATATAAAAAAATGTCGAATTTAACTTTTACACTCGTGGCGCTCGTAGCGCTGTGCCATCGCGTGTTCGTACCCATCGCCAAGATGTGTGACCGGTTGGGGCAATTTCATATTTGAGCGTCTCCTTGCGAAGGCACGTGAAGCCGTTGGTCCTGTTGCCACTTAATGTGGAAGCCGAGTTGGAAGCCTTATAGGGTTTGATAAGTTCCAACAGCAGGTGGCCACATACCAGCCTCCGCCTCCGCACTAGGTCCGCGTGGTGGAGTATGTCCTAATCTGTCTCACCTCAATTTGTGAACGAAGGCCTTTGCCCAGCAGTGGGCAATATAAGCTGATATTAAATTATCATATCATAAATTTTACAGTCGCCATCTTAGATTTTAAAATGGATAAGATCTTGAAATTGCGCGTGTCTTATCTGAAGGCTAAGTCAAGAGTCTCCGTAACCGGCGAGCATGTTTGAGATGAGTGTTTTCCCAGAGAGATCTATAAGGAAAGAACATATTGCAACTCTGTACTCTCTGTACCCCGCAAGGGATCCTGCGTGGTGATATACATAAATAGGTAGATCTTGGACTGCCTCGTTGGTCTAGTGATGCTTCGATCATCTGGCAATTCTTCTGATCTCTCTTGCTTCCTCTATTCTCAAAGTTTATCTCTTCCACGCTTGCCGGTTACGAAGATTTTTACAGATATAGGTACCGGGGAAGATCTAGACTATTTAACCATGGTTTAATAAACCGTGGGGGCTATCATCACCGCCTTAGAAAAACTTTTCTGGTTTTTATTTAAAAAAAAACCTAGCTCCACACTAGTATTTATTTATGTGTCGTGGGTGCGCTTACAAACATGAAAATTCACATACACAAATACCGAGACCGAAACAAATATTTGTGGGTCACACAAAGATTAGCCCCGTGCGGGGGGTCGAAGCCGCGACTATTCGACCTAATGGGCGGAGCGGCTTAAGTTGTTAACCACTGCGCCAAATCGTCCGTCAAATTTTAATCTTACCTTGCCGGGAAAAGAAAACAAGAGCTATAAATCGCATATATCCATATCTCTTTCTTAAAGCTAATTAAGATTATAACAGTTTTGTTAAAGGGATTCGCCCGTGTCTTATCGGAAAATGTAAAACTCTTTTTGTAAAATGAACTTAATCTTGAACAGGCGAGCGTGTATGAGACGGAACTATGGGAGTGGAGAAAGCCAGAAAGGTCTCTAACGGAAAAACCTGCTGGAACTCTGTACTCTCTGCTTACCCCGCAAGGGAACTGGCGTGAAGATATAGATAGATAGAACTTGATCTACTCTCCTAAATGTGGTATTAATTTAAAAGGTTGTCGACGAGTGAAAAGGCATTATTGTAAGTAATATTCCGCTTTTTACTTCAAACATACTCTAGTGACCAAAATAAAATGTGGTTTTTCCATAGAAAAAGTCTAAGACTCCGGACTAATAGTCCGGAGTCTAAAATAAACACCGTCACGCTTATATTCCCCAGGCGGGGGTGGCAGAGGTGCACTCTGTACACCCACTTTTTGCCGACGATATTAGGTCCCATGTAATAGCAGGCCTATTGCCATGTACCGGGCACAGTTTGAAATTTTCGTTAGAAAACAATCTTTGTCTGTTGTTGTCTGACTTGTTTTAGGATTTGATTTCAGGACCTCGTGATCGCGAAGCACATTATTCGCTTCTAGACCAACGAGGCAGGCTAAAATTGTGACCGGTATATGGGAATAGGCTCGCTCCCTATTACGTGCGACCTTACATTGTCGATGAAAAGAAGGTATACACAATACACCTCAGCCACCCCCGCTTGGGGAATATAGACGTGACGGTGTAAAATTCTTCTTAAAAAACCGACTTGACATGCTATCCTAAATGTGGTATTAATTTAAAAGGCTATTTACTAGTACAACGGCTCTGTTTTGGCAAACATTCCGCGTTGTGCTCCGAAATTACTCTATTTAATAGTCTTTGTTGGGCGTTGAAAGAATACAGGCTTTTAGGTCATATGCACGATACATACTATTACTTTGCGGGGTAGCTAAATGCCGAATAACGTGCGAAGTACTTTATTAGGCGAAGTTCGCACAAAACAGTACGTCGAATGCAAGTACACACAATTACTAAACACACACTAGTACTACTCTCCCTAGTACCCAATTACTGCTTCCAAGTCGCTGAGTCACTCGTAGTATCCGTATATCGTTGCTAAGGTCGCCGGTGTATTCCGCTTAGATCGCTTGTTCTCGATTTAATCGCTGTCGCTTCCAAAGAGAGACTGAGGCCGTCGGCGCGCTGAGTGTTCCTTTTATATTCGTATGAAAGTTTCCTCGTTTGCCTCGTTGTTCTGATGGCGCATGGTGGCCATCATAAGGTCCTGAGTTTGAATCCTTGATAAGACCGTGTAATTTATTTATATATCATGACCCCAGATCCCTTGGAGGGGGTAGGGTTTCTTATCCATTTATACCATTACACCAGATGCCTTGCAGGGTACGCAGAGAGTACAAAGTTCCAACAGGTTCTTGCCTTACAGACCTCTCTGGCTTCCACTCTCATAGTTCGTTTCATCCACGCTCGCCGGTTACGGAGACTCTTGGCTTGTCCTTCAGATAAGACACGGTCTATTTGGTCAAAGTGTGATTTTTCAGTTGAAAAATTATCAGTTTCAGCCCCGAGTCTGTAATTGTGCCCAGTATAATGAAAATAGGCTTTACTTTACATTGGAATTGATGGTCGGCATAATTTGGTGTAAACAGTACTTGATGGAGGATTTAGTCTAGTAGTTAAGAGTTTAAGCCGTTCCGGCCCCTGCTTTTAGTAGTAGCGGGTTCGATTTCCGCCCGGGGCAAATCTTTCTGCGACTTACATTTGTTTCGGTCTAGGTATTTGTGTATGTGATCTTTATTTTGGTAAACAGTCACGACTGAAGAGTAATTCCTACTGTAAAGGTACGTTTTTTATAAATAAAAAGAAAAGTACACGCGCATATCGCTACGGAAATAGCACAGGTGTACTGTGTTCATCCAGCGATCCAAGCCGGGGCTTGGGCAAAGACTTACGTAATCACACAGTCATATGTAAGTCACTATCAGAAAATAAAACTATTTTTCCCCAATACTTTCTCCCAAACAAATGACCGTACCTCAAAAGGCAAATAATATTTTCTAATATTTTTTCTCCACAAGTATGAAAGGGTTCCCGTCAAACTGTATGGCAACCCTCGTCATAGCTTGAGGCTGCCAGAGTTTACATACATTTGTCTGAATAATAAAAGCATCTAGATCAAAATCATCTGGCCATCCTTTTGTGTAGTCTAAAACTTGTTTGAATTTTTTATTTGTTTAAATTTTATATTTTTCATATTATAAAAGATAAGTTACGTAAAATAAACACTTTCTCGTCTATGTTCCTCAGGCCGGGGAAGCAGAGGTGTTCTTTGTACTTTCACACATCGCCGGAAGTTAGGTCCCTATACAAGATGTAACGTTATATGACGTAAAACCTTAAACACACAAATTTGATTATTGTTTTACGCATTCAATACGAAAATCAAACTACTAATTTTCATTTTCTAAGCACTGTGGTACCCAAATTAACTTTATGTGTGCATATTATGATGTATGTATTAAACATGGATTTGGAATCTTGCTTTGCTTTGCTTGCTTAGTCAAGAATCTCCGTAACGGCGACCGTATATGCAACGAACTATGAGAGTGGAGGAAGCCAGAGACGTCTCTAAGGAAAAAAACCTGTTGGAACTCTGTAATCTCTGCCTACCCGCAAGGACTCTCGCTTGATGATATAGTTATCAGAGTGGTATTGCTTTGAACTATGATATTTTTTTAAGTTCTATACTGCGGTTTGTATAAGTACCTCCAATATTAGAAAACTAAAAAAAAATACTTTAAAAATAGAATCGAATCAGTTCCCGATTAAAAACTACTTTTAGGTCTTTCGTTATTTATTTTACATGTTGTATATTTTATATCAACAAAAGTAAGAATCAAGAGAGGTCTCTAAGGAAAGAACCTGTTGGAACACTGTATTCTCTGCCTACCCCACAAAAGACCAGATCTTGAAATGAGAGATAGAATAAATTAAAACCTTGCTACAAAGTTACATTTCCAAAATTACGTACCTCGTATTGGAGAAACCATTTACAAATCATGCTAAGTTTCCAAGAAAACAGGCATAAATCATATAAAAATCACCAATAAATTCACAATACAAACTTCTGTTGGACAGGCGATGATAAATTGTAGTAATTGTTTGCCCAGCGGTGGGCAGTCGAGCGGAAATAGGCCAGCACTTTGGATACGAAGGCTACTTTTTTAGTTCAAACATTAACAAAGCAGACAACTTAGTTGGACAAATGGTAGCCGAAACGCCGATTATAACTCTTTCGATAGCTCGTCGAGCAAGTCTGAGTTTTTTTAAGAGACCTATTGTAAGAGACCACATCTCTGATCCGTATGTCATCTCTGGCAAAATCAATTAACCATAAAAGCTTGTTTTTAAGAAGATCTTCCTAAATACCATTTTTTTATCAACCTAAATAAATGAACTCTTAATTACAATGCTGGTGTAATTCGATTAAAGACCCAAGTTTCAAGTCAAGAGTCTTCGTAACCGGCGAGCTTGCATAAGGCGAACTATGAGAGCAGAGGAAGCCAGATATAATGGACTTGATGATTGACTTCACACTATAGTGTGCTAGCAATATGAAAAACTGAAAATGTTTAGGGACTTTGTTACTGACTGTATTACGGCAGAGAGAATTGGATTAACCTTCCAAATTGTTGGTAAATTCCTACTGCACAGTATTCAAACCCGTTACACACGAGTAATACAACTGCTTAAAGTTTAATATTAAGCCTCTCTTTGCAAGTTTTTACATACCAAAATCTCAGTTTCAGTTAAAATAATATTCCTTTAGTAGACCCATACCTGAAACAAAAACAGAAAATATCAATTAACTTTTGAGTCTGTTTATCGGGATATAAATATCAAAATAGCTTTTAGACAAGTATTATTACCCTATTGTAATTTCCTGGTATATAAAAAATGGACCTTAAGATTAATGTCCAAGGTTTAATTTCAATTAAAACGTTTGTAAGAATGATATATGGATTAGTGTTGTCAATCAAATTTCTGCTGTGTTCCATTATAATAAAATTGATATTCCACTAAAATCGAAAGTCACACCCACTAAATCATGGTTCAGTACCAATTAACTATTACTAATGGTTCTTGACACGCTAATATTCAATTAAAACTTCTTTTGATAGCACTGAAATCAATCTTAGTAGGAAAATAATAAAGTCTAAAATAGCAAAAAGTGCAATTTAATAGTTCTTCATAAAGTGGCTATTAATTTTAATATTTGTGCCCCAGTTTCGGTAACAATTCGGTTTTGACATGATTTCCTGGTAATAGCACCCTGCTGTGAAAAATATTAATAACTAATTTCTGCCCGCGACTGTGCGCGTTGCCTTCAGACAAGAACCTTACATTTCAGACGGATGATTTAGCGCAGTGGTTAAGAGCTTAAGCCCCTCCGCCCACTGTGACTGATAGTCGCGGGTTCGATTCCCGCACGGGACAAATCTTTGCGTGATCCACAATGATTTGTTCCGGTCTAGTTATTTGTATATGTGAATTTTCATGTTTGTAAACGCCCTAACAACACAGGAATAAATCCTAGTGTGGGGATACGTTTAAAAAAAAACAAGCAAACATTTTTCTTGGATACAATGTGTATCCTATGTGTTAATTTAGGTAATAAACTATCTGTGTACCAAATTTCATCCAAATCCGTTCAGCCGTTTTTGCGTGATTGAGTAACAAACATCTAAGCATACAAACTGACATTTATGATATTCGTAGGATTTTCCATTTCTGAAACCTTATTAGTTGTGACCAAACGCGGCCCGTTACGATAAATCATGAAATGAACATGTATTGATTTTGTATATGGTACTGAAGTAAACTTAAACTCAATTAAACTCAATTAATTAATTTTGTATAAGCGCTGCGGGGGCGCTTACCAGAGATGGACAAAATGTAATCAGATTAATGATTAACCCCGCTTAGGGAATATAGGCGTGATGGTGTATTAATGATTAACGATTACAATTAAGCGTAAGCTAAGAGTCGCTCATCGAGCTATGGAGAGAGCTATGCTTTGAGTTTCTATGCTAGATAGAATCAGAAATGAGACTATCCGGCATAGAGCCAAAGGCACCGACATAGCTCTGAAAATCAGCAAGCTATAGTGGCAATGGGCTGGTCACATTTGCCGCAGAACGGACAACCGTTGGAGTAGACGTGTTTTGGAGTGGAGACCACGAACTGGCAAACGCAGTGTAGGACGCCCCCCCGCAAGATAGAATGACGACATTCATCGGATAGCCGGCAGGAACTGGATGCATAAAGCCGAGGATCGAGATCTGTGGCGACCATTGGAAGAGCCTATTGCCAGCAGTGGACTAATTTAGGCTGATGATGATGATTACAATAACATTTAGTAATCTCCAACGATTACGATTACACTTTTAATCTTGAATCATGATTGAATATTACAACATGCAATTGTAATCTGATTATATTTTGCCCATATCTAGCGCTTACAAATAGTCAATTTACATTGTTTTAAAATCTAATTTAACTATTAATCTACCACCCAATCGGGACTCGGTTTACTGAGAACATCCGACGCCGAAACTTTAGACACAATTAAATAGTTTACGACCTAGCTCCAGTGTGATGCCGTACGAGCGAGATATAAGACTAAGTATGTTATTTATAAAAAGTGTCTATAGGATTCCAGATGGACCAGTCCCCACAAGTAGCACCTGTTCACGAGTATGACTGCTGGAATAGCCATCACTCCCCTCGACCATATTTGAGGGAAGGGAGCCCGCGCCAGACAGCCACCGCAAGCAAAGACATTATAGTGAGCATGACCAAACCAGAACCACAAAGACGATGGTCAGATTGAGTCTACAAAGCAGCAATACTGCTGGGGCTGCCACGATTTTGCAGCGCCTCGGGCATGTTTACCGAGGCCCGTGTTAATGGGTTTCCGGCCTTAATCCGTAAGCGATCAGTCTCACTGTTGAGTCGTGTAAGAGCGAGCTCCAAAAGTATCCTGAACGTAATATCTGACAGGTATCTCTTCCCTGCTGCAACGATGGATACACCTACATGTTGCAAGGTAGCCTGTGCAGGGTTGGGACCCTGCTCCTGTCATAAAATATTAGACTAAACTAACATTACATTATAAGAATATTTTACTAACACACTAAATGTAATTAAATGTATGAGCTGTACCTAGCCTGAAATGAATAATAATTACTTTTATTTATACATTAGGGAATGTTGTATATCCAAGGGACTACGTATAAACCATTTGACGTTATAGTAACGTTGTCGAAAATGTTCCGTCATATTCATCTATTTAAAACATATACATATAGTGTGAAAAGGATGGCATGTGAACTATTGCGGGTGCGTATACAAACATGAAATTTCACGTACACAAATACCCAAACTGAAACAAATAATTGTGAGTCACACAAAGATTTGTCCCGTGCGATAAGTATAAGACACAGTGGGCGGAGCGGCTTAAGCTCTTAACCACTGCGCTAAATCGTCCGTCAAACTCGCTAGTGCTTTCCCAGGTCTCTTTCTCATAGGAATGTACACCGTCACGCGTATATTCCCCAAGCGGGGGTGGTCGAGGAGTACTGTGTACACCCACTTTTCGCCGACGATGTTAGGTCCCATGTAATAGGGGGCAAGTCTATTGCCATATACCGGGCACAATTCAAGACTCCAGACTTATATTGGGAAATTTTCGTTCGAAAAATTACATTTGATAGGACCTATATTGGGAAGTTTTTGTTAGAAAAATGATCTATGATTTGAACCCAGGACCTCGTGATCACAAAGCGATGCGTTTGCCACTATATCTATTCTTTTACGACGGTAAGTACCCTAGATTGCTCCTGGGACTACGAATACAAGGTGTAACATATATAACGCAAGACCTCAGACACCCCAGTTAGATTATTGCATTATGATTTCAATACGAAAATCAAACTTCCAATTTCAAAGGAGTTTTCTACCATTTTTTAAGCTCCTTGGTACCCAAATTAACCATAAAATTTATTAATTAATTAACTTTTGAATGCGTATTACATTGTGTGCAATGGCGCGTGTTAGAGGCCTATGTCCAGCAGTGGACTGCGATAGGCTAATTGATTGATGCATATTAAGGTGTTTGTAATAAAAATACATTAAAATAGCCATAATGCTTCGAATAATTATTAAATTTTGTTTAATGCAGCGAGTAGAGCGAGTAACAGTATTTTCTGAAATATAAAAACAAAATAACTAACTTTAAAAATAGTTGGACTCGATGCAGTTGCCGATTTAGAACAAACAAATTTCTAGTCTTGCATTAATTATGTTACACCTTGTATATGAAACAATCGTTCCATTACTGAGTCATGTCTAGAAAGCAAATTGTTTTGCGCCCACACATGTTTTTCCCCAGAACCAACAGCAATGAAAAACTACTTGTATGATTTCAAATCACTCATAAATTTTCTTAAGGCATTTATTATTGAACGGACATAAGGGGGAATCACAATATTGCACAAAAAGTATTAGGTTTTGAGGTTATAATTCAGTAGCCATTAGCACATTTGAGGTTATATTGTGTATATTGACATTCAGAAAATGTTGGCGACTTCGATATATCTGGTGTCGATATCTTCGATATGGCGACTTCGATAAGTACTTACAATACTTTGAAAAATTCTTTTTAGATTGCAAATTGTCCGTTAGATACATATATTTGCAATTATTTTAATAAAATACATAAATAATGATGGCATGGGTCAAATGTTACGGTTTCTGACATTTGTTGTTGGTTCTGGGGCAATTTTCGACAATGTCCTTTTAGCACAAGATTATAAACCGCCATTTATGCTAAACGATAACACGGTATCACGCGTCCCACCATTTTTTCCAAGAGCTATCTCGCGATCAGCCACTGACGGATCCCATCCACTTTGATAAACGACCATCCCTTCATCCAACTCACACCCCAAACCCGACCTTCTTCCTAACGAAATAGAACACCAAATCCTTTAACACCTGCATTATGACCCTGATATTGTAATACCGTATCTATGTCTTCAGACGTAAATTTCAATTTTAAGTAACGAAAAGACTTTATTTTAGTATTTTGCTGAAGAATTTTGAATTTTGCTGTGAGGGTGTTAAGGATCTTTTTTAGTTGTGGGAAGGTAAGTAGTTAGATAAATTGTGTCGCCGTTGACACCAGATAATTTATATAGGGGGGTACTTCGGATTTTTTTTTTTACCTCGGTTCGTTAGATGTGAGATTCGGATGAAAATTTTCGGAGGGTAGTCCGCCATTTTTTTATTATGGCTTCGTAGTACCCTCATAAGATAATTGGATTAAGTTATTAAGATCTTAAGTGCTTCTGAGTTTCTTAAGATCAATTTATGAATCTGCGGAAGAATTTTATTCGTTATAGTGTCCATTTTGATTTTCTGTTTGGTCGTCGAGACTTAGTCATATTTCTATCTTAAATCTTCAGCCAAAAGACATAGTCGCATCCAATTTCTACCCGCGACCTCGATAAAGTCATTGGTTCATCTTACAGTGGACCTGCCCACTTCTCGTCTTCCGGTACGCGGTAATAAGATTTAACACTTTGCCTATGCGAATATCATAACTGGTATGAAAATCCGGAACACCGAAGGTATACGTTGCACCGCCCCAAAATATAATTTGACGGACGATTTGGCGCAGTGGTTTGGAGCTTAAGCCGCTCCGCCCACTGGGTCGAATAGTCGTGGGTTTTATTCCCGCTCGGGACAAATCTTTGTGTGGGGTAACCATTTATATATATATATATATATATATATATATATATATATTGCGCTAGGTAATGGGTATTAATTAGTATTGTTATGACGATGTTATTTATTTACTTATTTAATACTTTTTGCACAATTGATACAAAGGCGTACTTAATGCCTGAGGCCTTTTCTACCAGTCAACCTTAGGGTGATACAGAAACGATTGAAGCAGGTGCAAATTCACAGGAATCAAAAAGTCAGTGGAAAAATAAGTATTAGATCATACAAATCAAAACACATACACCCTTACTACATACATACATATCTCTGACTAAATATATACATATAACAAATAAATATATATATACTTACCTATCTATATCATCACGCCAGCTCCCTCGCGGGGTAGGCAGAGAGTACAGAGTTCCAACAGGATCTTTCCTTACATACCTCTCTGGCTTCCTCCACTCTCATAGTTCGTCTCATACACACTCGCCGGTTACGGAGACTCTTGACTTGCCCTTCAGCTAAGACACGGTCTATTTGGTAATGGTAAGATAGTCTAGGTCTTCCCCGGCACCTACATCCTTCCACTTTCGCATTGTATATCTGTTTTGTCATTCTTTCTTCTGGCATTCTTTCTATATGCCCGAACCAACGGAGCATAATACGGTCGGTCAGCGTGACTCCGCACATCTTCCGCAGAGATCGCATTTCGACCGCATTTATCCTGCTTTCGTTCTCCTTCTTACATACCCAACTCTCACTGCCATATAACAGCGTTGGGACAAGCACTCCGTTATGCATGGCCAGCTGCGCCGTTTGGCTTAAGTGCCGGCTCCCAAGTAGCCTTCCCATCGCACCATTCACTCTATTACCTGCATTCACTCTTCTCTCTATATCAGCGGTGTATTTCCCATCCTTACTGAAGGCGCATCCAAGATATACAAACTCATTCACTTGCTCCAGCACATCGTTACCAACCACAATCCTTGCATTCGTTCTGGTTTCTTCCCGTTCAAAAACCATAATTTTGGTTTTCTTCACATTCAAATGTAAGCCATTGTTCATGCAGTCGTCTCTCATAACTGTGACTAGTGTTTGCAGATCAGTGGCTGTTGGCGCTATCAAAACCGCGTCATCTGCATACAATAGGTGGTTTATCACTAGATCACCCATTTTTACCCCTTCAGTCATCGCATTCAGTCTTTGAAGACTTTTATCCAGATACACTATAAACAGCCTAGCGGACAACACGCAACCCTGCTTGACGCCGATTTTAACGTCAAACCAAGGTGACATGTTACCACCCACCCGTACGCATGCCTTGCTGTCCACGTAGGTGGACTGGACGGCTCGCAACAGGGTGCCGTTTATACCATACTCTGGCAAAATGTCCCAAAGTCTCTTTCGCACGACTCTATCTATATACTTATACACATAATAAATACATATATACATACATATTTATAATAAAATGAAATTTTATTGAGATAACTCTGCCAAAGTTTCGTGAAGATACTCTTGTACTTTACTTTTAAAAGACAAGCGATTTGTAGCCATCCTGATATCCTGAGGTAGTGCATTCCAGAGTAAGAAAGATTGGACAGAGACAGTTACTTACTGAGGTGTTCTTATTTTTTTTTTAGGGTCCGTGTTCTTTTTTTGTTGTGTTTGTAATATTTTGTATAAAATGTTGGTTTGTATGAAAGAAATTGCTTGAAAAATTGTACGGAAAAGTGAGAATTTGGGTTGAAAAATCTCCATATAAAAAGTGAGTGAGACAAAAAACAGTAGGGAGATCTTCAAAAATATTGATAGAATGTTCTCATTTTATTCATTAGTACACCCGTGCAAAGCCGGGTCGGGCAGCTAGTGTATAAAATTCCGGAATGTGTTCATTACTTTTTTCTTCGCCAACGGAGCGTGACCAATATATATGATTTGTATTTGTATGCACGTATAGGGGTAACTGTAACGGTAGTTCTTAACTATAGTTTGACTCAGTAGGTGGCGCTATTGTCAATTGGTGAGAAGCCGCAGGAAAGTAGCAGCTGAGACTAAGACTAGCCTAGACTTATTATAGGTAAAAAAATGGCGCAAAAACGAACTCAGTTACTGGGCAAAGGCCTTCCACAAATCGTGGTGAGAGAGAATAGGTTATACTCCACTACGAGGACTCAGTACGGATTGGTGGAGTCAGGGTAGTGGCGATCTGCTGTTGAAACTTATCAAGCCGCCTCCCAACTTTGTTTACCGATTGCCACATTTAGTGGTAACCGGGACCAACGGCTTAGCGTGCCTTCTGAAGTACGGAGAAGTATGAACATGTCAAAAACGGTCACCCATCCTAAACCTTCAAGCTCTTGGAATGGCAAGGACTTGGCATCAACATCAATGGCGAATACATCACTCACCTTCAATTTGCCGACGACATTGTGGTCGTGGCGGAGTCGCTGGAAGATCTAGGACGAATGCTCGGTGACCTCAACAGAGTATCTCAACAAGTGGGTCTTAAAATGAACATGGACAAAACGAAAATAATGTGTAACGTCCATGTCGTACCCACCGCACTCACCGTTGGGAACTCTACTCTTGAAGTTGTCGACGAATACATTTACCTGGGACAGGTAGTCCGGTTAGGTAGGTCCAACTTTGAGAGAGAGGTCAATCGACGAATCCAACTCGGCTGGGCAGCGTTCGGGAAACTGCGCAACATCTTCTCATCCAAAATACCTCAGTGCCTTAAGACTAAAGTTTTTAGTCAGTGTGTGTTACCAGTGATGATATATGGATCAGAGACGTGGTCTCTTACTATAGGTCTCATAAAAAAGCTCAGAGTTGCTCAGCGAGCTATGGAGAGAGCTATGCTCGGCGTTTCTCTACGCGATCGAATCAGGAATGAGGAGATTCGTAGAAGAACCAAGGTCACCGACATAGCCGTTAAGATTATCAAGCTGAAGTGGCAATGGGCGGGCCACATAGCGCGTAGATCGGACGGGCGTTGGGGCAGAAAGATTCTAGAGTGGAGACCACGTATTGGCAAGCGCAGTGTGGGACGACCGCCTGCCAGATGGACCGACGATCTTGTGAAAATCGCAGGAAGTCGTTGGATGCAGGTGGCATCGGACCGGTTACGCTGGAAAGCGATTGGGGAGGCCTATGTTCAGCAGTGGACAAGTATAGGCTGAGATGATGATGATGATCCTAAACCGACCGAGCCGAACATTGCTAAACGACGATTATCGCTATTATATTCAATTCTTTTACCACATTCCGTGTTGATGCACAAATCCGTCAATATTGGACTCGACCCGCCATTGCTCTGCGGTCTTATTCATTGCCCGTCGGTTATTATAACGATTTATTGCCTGTTTATGCCTGTTTTATCGGCAATTCGTGGATTTAATATCCGTGTGTCGTGTGATAATGAAAACGAATCATTTGTTAGCACAAATATTTCATTAAATTTTGTGATTGTTTAGTGGAAGGTATTCATTTTGATTGTTGTTGTTTGATTATCTGGAAAACTATGAGTATACTAAAGCGACTTCCTTGTTGGACTGGTGGTGCATAATTTGAGGTAAATATAAGTAATCTGTTTGCCAAAAACTTTTCTTCTATTTACAATATAAACCAGAATTCAAACTTCAATATGACAAACACCATGAATCATTCCAGTATCGGCTCAATCTCACTCGGCTCAATAGTTCTACCTGAATCAGCAATTCTCACAAAATTAAAGAGACTTGACCTCAATAAAGGCCCAGGCCCGGATGGTCTTCCACCTATATTTTTGGCTCGTTGTGCCAAACAAATATCTAAACCACTTGCTCATATTTTTAACGAATCGCTTCGCACTGGATTGTTTCCTGCATGCTGGAGAGTGGCCAAAATTGTTCCCGTGTATAAAGAGGGGGTTAAAAATAATATTAAAAACTACAGACCTATCTCTATCTTATCCATATTACCTAAAATTTTTGAATCCTTGATTTATCCGTATTTGTACAGTCTTGTAAAACCTCATCTTACTAGCAAACAACATGGATTTGTAAAAAACAGAGCAACTACTACAAATCTTGTAGCCTATGCAGATACCATAATATACCATTTGGATCGAGGAATTCAAGTAGATGCCGTATACACGGATTTTAGCAAAGCATTTGACAAGGTTGATCACGATATTCTCTTATTGCGCCTGGCTGATATGGGAGTAGGAGGACCACTTTTGGTTTGGTTCCGTTCATACTTGTCAGACCGCAGGTCTCATGTAGTAGTGAACGGTGTACAATCATATGATTTTATAGCAACCTCGGGTGTTCCACAGGGTTCACATTTGGGACCTCTCTTATTCCTGATATTGATCAATTCTGTAGTTGAATGTTTCCAGAACACAAAGGCATTTTTATATACCGATGATCTAAAAATCATAAAACCTGTAGAATCTATCGAAGATTGTCACTTGATTCAAGAAGGCTTAAGAAGGCTCGCTGACTGGTGTGTACGCAATAGGATGATTTTGAATGGAGACAAATAGTCATAAAACTTTTACAAGAAACAATAGGGCCATTCAGTCACCCTATGTAATAAACAAATCAGTTGTCAAAAAAGTGGAATGCATACGTGACTTAGGTATCTTATTTGATGCAAAATTATCTTTTAGTAAACAAATAGATCTTATATTGAACAAAGCGTCCAAAATGTGTGGGTTTATCGCAAGAAACACAAAACAATTCAAACTGTGGAAAACTAAGCTTCTTCTATTTAACTCTTTGGTTCGTAGCATTCTTGAATATTGTTCGCCAGTTTGGTCACCCTTTTATGAAGTACATAGAAACAGAGTTGAAAGAATGCAAAAGAGGTTCCTTAATCTTCTAGCTTATGATTTAAAACTTCATCACTCTCTAAAGTCTTACTATTCTCGCCTCAAACACTTTAACATGCTTTTACTTAACGATAGACGTAAGCTCTTGGATCTTTTATTTCTTCATAAACTTCTCAACAATGAGATTGACTGCCCGGAATTGTTGGGACAGATTAGTATATCAGCTCCTATTAGATCGCCGCGCTTAAACGTCTACAAGCTGTTCGTAGGTATAGAACAAATTCAGGTCTAAACTTGCCTTTAATCAGAATTCCCAAATTGTATAATGATCTCTCAAGACAGATAACTGAACTCGATATCTTCTGTAATAAACATAATTATTTCAAAAAATATATTACAAAACACTTTTTGTGTAGAGTTAGCTAACTTTTTGATTGTTATTCTTTTATAATTTCATACATACATTTAATTTGAACTCAAAATGTTTTAAATTTATAGAATAGAATATTTGTTATTGTATATTTATAAGATTTTTAATTTTAATCTTAAACTGTTACCAATTCATCTGTGTGACTATTCACTCTGCGCAACGTATGTTATTTTTTGTTAGCTGTGGTTGCCTATAACTGGGTGAGCACGTGGTATGATATTTAGTATTAGTTAACTATCCTTGTGTGTGTATCATCTGTTGGTAACCCAAATAAAATAAATAAAATAAAAATAAATAAATATACCAGGCACAAAATCAGACTAGAGACTACTACTAAAAAAATTCGATAGGAAAACCCAATAAGTCTTTCGACGCAGTATTCGAACCTAAGACCGTTATGTCTCACCTCCGTCACAAGGCCATAGAAGCAGTTAAGGAATACTATTCAAACAAAATAAAACAGTAACCACAAAGCTCAGAAGAACACGAAATTAGTTTTCAAAATAACATCCAACATAACAAAACGACTTACAAATGTAATACACTTAACGAAACCTCTATCACGACGTGTTAAGAGTCAATATCCTTTATTCTAATGTTAAAAATATCTTGGCAAATATAAGGCCAACCTATTTCAAGCAAACTGGGTAATTTCAAAGGTTAATTGTTCAAAAATGGCCGCCAAATGTGAGAAGTTGCGGATGTTAAGTTAAATGACCGTATTAAGTGGAATAACTTAGTTTTAATTTTGATTCAGGTTGTTTTGTTTGGGTGTGTATTAGACTGTGTCTTTGCGATGTGTTTTTATAATAGCTTCCCTATATTCTTTTGATATGTCAGCGTCAATATTATATATTACCAAAGGTGTTCCCTTCCCCAAAATTACAAAATAAATTAAAAATTAATTGATTTCATTAGCCTAGTGATTAGACCGTTGGACTGCAAACTCAGAGGTCTCGGGTTCAAACTTAGGCACGCACCTCTGTCTTTTCTTTCTTGCTTTAACGGTGAAGGAAAACATGGGAGGAGGTGAGGAAGCCTGCATGCCCAAGAATTTCTCGAAGGTGTGTGAAGTTCGTATTAACAGTTTCTTAACAGGGCTAATATTATTACCGCGAAAAATACGTGGTATTGTACTTCGTGCACTTCAAGAAGTATATGGGAACCCGTGCACTTCTAGAAGGATTAAAGACTTAATATCTCGATATATGATGTAGGGCCAAGGAATACACGATTAAACGAAATTTTCTCGATAGGAAAAAAATATAAAGTCATGTCAAGTCCTTTACATTTTCTGATTCCAACATGAAATACTTAGGTACTAATAAAAAGAATTTACTTAAAAACATAGCAAATAATTGTAACAAAGTTCTTGTAAAGCAGTTTTTTATCACTAAGTGTATTTAGAGGCGCTCGTAGCGCTGTGCGACAGCGATGTTCTTACCGATTACCAAGGTTAAGCAGCGTTCGACTCGGTCGGCCCGAGATGGGTGACCGTTTGTGGCATTTTCATATTCCAGCGTCTCCGTTCTTCGAAAGGCACGTTAAGTCGTTGGTCCCAGCTACCACTTAATGTGGTAGTCGTTAAGCCGAGTTGGAAGCCTTACAGGCGGCTTGATAAGTTCCAACAGCAGGTTGCCACAAACCTGCCTCCACCGCACCGCACTGGGTCCGCGTGGTGGAGAATGACCTAATCTCTCTCACCTCTATTTGTGAGAGAAGGCCTTTGTCCAGCAGTGGGCAGTATAGGCTGATATTATAATTGTAGTCTATTTTAGAAAATGATAAAATTTATTTTTGCACTTACGTCGTTTATTTCTGACCGAACGCTCAATACACTGTCTTTTATTGAACTTTTGCAAAAAAATTGCATCTCTGTCATCTCCCGGTCGATAAATGACCGATCGCGATAAAACAATGAACCCATGGTCAGTTTCGACGTCAAGTCACTATTCACATGCCTACCTGTAAAAAACTGTGACGACATTGTAGAAAGGAAACTAGCTGAGAACAACATGCCAGCGGAATACTCAGATCTATTGACTGCCTTACATCTGGCTATTTACTGTGGAAGGAGCAGTTCTACAAGCAAATAGATGGCGTGGCGATGGGCACCCCTGTATCTCCCATTGTTGCTGATATATTCATGGAAGACTTTGAGGAGACAGCCTTATGTACATCGCCTGTAAAACCAAGTTTCTACAAGCGGTACGTAGATGATACTTTCAAAATATTACCATCTGGCAAAATCGATGTATTCCTAAATCATCTTAACTCCACTAAACCTAAAATTCAGTTTACAATGGAGTTGAAGGCAAAGATTCCCTAGCTTTCCTAGATCTATCTATAACTTCACGCCAGATCCCTTGCAGGGTAGGCTGAGAGTACAGAGTTCCAACAGGTTCTTTCCTTACATACCTCTCTGGCTTCCTCGACTCTCATAGTTCGTCTCATACACGCTCGCCGGTTACGGAGACTCCTGACTTTTCCATCAGATAAGACGCGGTTTATTTGGTCGTGGTAAGATAGTCTAGGTCTTCCCCGGTACCTGCATCCTTCCACTTTCACATTGTATATCTGTTTTGTCATTCTTTCCTCTGGCATTCTTTCTATATGCCCGAACCAACGGAGCATGCCCTTTCTCATCTTTACACCGATACTATCTTTCATACCTACTCGCTGTCTTACTATGCTGTTGCTAATGCGGTCGGTCAGCTTCATTCCGCACATCTTCCGCAGAGCTCGCATTTCTACCGCATTTATCCTACTTTCATTCTCCTTCTTACATACCCAGCTCTCGCTACCATATAACAGCGTTGGGACAAGAACTCCGTTATGTATGGCCAGCTGCGCCTTATGGCTTAAGTGCCGGCTCCCGAGTAGCTTTCCCATCGCACCATTCACTCTGTTCCCTGCACTCACTCTTCTCTCTATGTCAGCGGTGTATTTCCCATCCTTACTGAAGGCGCATCCAAGATATACAAACTCATTCACTTGCTCCAGCACATCGTTACCAACCACAATCCTTACATTCGTTCTGGTTTCTTCCCTTTCAAAAACCATAATCTTGGTTTTCTTCACATTCAAGTGTAAGCCATTGATCATGCAGTCGTCTTTCATAACTGTGACTAGTGTTTACAGATCAGTGGCTGTTGGCGCTATTAAAACCGCGTCATCTGCATAAAGTAGATGGTTTACCACTAAGTCACCCATTTCTACACCTTCATTCATCGCTTTCAGTCTTTGAAGACTTTTGTCCAGATATATTATAAACAGTCTAGCGGACAACACGCAACCCTGCTTGACGCCGATTTTAACGTCAAACCAGGGTGACCTGTTACCACCCACCCGTACGCATGCCTTGCAGTCCACATAAGTGGACTGGACGGCTCGCAACAGAGTGCCATCTATACCATACTCTGGCAAAATGTCCCAAAGTCTCTTTCGCACAACTCTGTCAAATGCCTTCTCCAGATCTACAAAACCGCAGAAAACTTCCGCCCCACTGCCAGATGCTTCTCTACGATGTTGCGGAGTGAGAAGACTTGATCCGAACATCCTCTTCCAGACCTGAAACCCCCTTGTGCCTCACACAACATTCCATCGGACTTCACGCGCATTCTCCGTTCAATAATTTTACCGTACACCTTGGCTGCCAAGCTGATCAAACTGATGGCTCTGTAATTGGCGCAGTCATATTGTGAACCCTTGCCTTTATACAAGGGTACTATGACTGCGCGGCGCCAATCTGTAGGGACTCTACCGGTCCTCCAGCAAAGGTTTGCAAGGGCCCGGAAAGCGTCCCGGACGCAAGTTCCACCATATTTGATCATCTCGGCAGATATCATGTCTACTGCCGCAGCTTTACCGTTTTTCATACTTCCTATCGCCCATTCAACTTCTTCCATAGTGATGTCCTCCGTTGATTCTGGTGCCGCAATCTCGCGTTTGGGCACGTCTGCGGCATCAGCATCCGGGTCATCTCCATACATTTCCCAAAAATATTCACTCCACCGGTTTAGCACAGCTTGTGTGTCTGCAAGAATGTCACCATCTTTAGATTTTATCCTTTCCATTCTGGAGCTTGACGAATCACCTCGAGCCTTTCTCTCCTTGCTCCAAAAGAGTTTGGTGTTGTTCTCGAAGTTCTTCGCCAGCCTCTCCTCCTCAATCATACTGGCTCGGACATTTCACGCTTTTCTTTCACTAAAGTTTTAGTGGCATTCTTGCATTGCCGGTATATTTCTTTCCTCATCTCTGTCATACTGGCATTCAGGTTCAAAGAAGATACATAGTCCTGCCACGCTTTCTTCTTACTTTCTACGGAGCTTTGCAACTCCGCATCCCACCATGCATCACCTTTTGCTTTAATATGCTTCTTTGAGCAACCACAAACTTCTTTCGCGGATTCCATCAAACTCTCTTTCAGGGTATTCCAGCATTCATCTACATTTGAGTCCGAAGGGCCTGCTGTCAAAAGCTTGTCCCGGACTCTGTCTTCATACATTCTCCTCACGCTCTCATCTTGCAACTTTTCAACCTTTAATCTTTCAAAGTCTCCGAAGGGGATACGCTCTCGCCAGTGCCTCCACTTCCTGAACAGACCACTAAACCGCGCAACTACGAGATAGTGGTCTGATTCCAGAGTGGGGCCTCTATACGCACGCGTATCTTGTAGTTTGCTTCGGAGACGGTTATCAACCAGGATCAGATCTATCATGCTTTTTTGTTCATTCCTTCTCCACGTATACATATGTATGTCCTTGTGCTGGAATATCGTGTTAGACACAAGGAGACCCCTTTCCAAACAAACATCTACAATGAGCTTACCTGCATCGTTCACTCTCTTATCACCATAAGGACCCAGAGCAGCGTCGCAAGTTTGCCGCCTGGTTCCTACCCATCCGTTCAGATCGCCACACAAAATCACCTTTTCGTTAGCCTCAGCCAAATCCAGAACTTCCCTGACATTATCCCAAAACTTCTCAAGGTCCTGGGGTGTCGACGAGCTTACGGGAGCATATGCTGCGACCAAAAATACTCTAGTGATACCCAGTTTTAAACGGACCCAGAGAAGTCTCGCATCGCACAGGCCATAATCTCTCACTCCAGAGGCCAGGCGACGGGACAGCAAGATACCCACCCCCATGCTGGCACGACTGCTCTGCGGTACCCCAGACCACAGAGCCATCGCTCCATCAGGAAGATCACATGTTTCACTGCCCCTCCGCTTAGTCTCTGTTACACACAGAGCATCCAGGCGTCTCCCTTTCATCACATCAATCACCTCATGCATCTTATCTTCCATACCACCTCTTACATTCCAAGTGCCTATTCGGCACTCTGCACCCCACGACTCGCCAGTTCGGGCCCGGCGTGATGGGTGGCGGCCCCCATCGCCACCTATATTCGTACCGACGGGGGCGGGCCGTTACGCGTCGCCTCGGGGGGACGCCCTAGCCCACACTGCGGTACGTCTTCGGTCCAAGATTGCAGCCATAATGACTGGCAGGGGTCGCGACGAGCACGCTCTTGGACAGAGCTTTCCTAGATGTCTTAGCAATCCGTAACCCTAACAACACCTTAAGCCGTACCGTTTATAGAAAAAGGACCCATACTGATAGGTACTTAAAAGGTGAATTTTGCCACCATCCAACACAGTTAGCGGTGGAAACTCGGGTTAAAGAACACATAGCTGATCTAAAACACCGTCGCTCAAAGAAGTCTGCCGTCTGTGAACATTTCCTTGACCGCACACGCCATAATATCAAATTTGATATCCCACGAATCCTCGTGAAAGAACACCGATAGGAATCGGTCCATCCTTGGACTCCAACCATCCTTGGTAGGAACCAAGGATGGTTCGCGAGGCTATTGAAATTAAAAAAACATCCTAATTTCAATAGGGAAGATGGCTGAGTGCTTCCATCGACTTGGGATCCGGTAATTAATATAATCAAATCCAAAACCAAGCATAACACTGCGAGGCCTCAAGACACCGTGAGCTCATTCTGCGTAGATCAGACCAACAAAATAATTAAGAAGTTTGAGGCTACCCCGGAACAACTATTGGACGTCTAACACCTCAGTCCTTCCCGTGACCATGGGCGATGTAAAGCACTCGAAACGCCGGGAACTTAAAAATTAAAAATAAACCGCGGCAAAATCCGAAAAAATAGTTTTATTTCATGTGTGATATTCGCGTAGATCAGGAACTCAGTAGGGTAAAAACCTTTAAATTTGGAAATTTTATTTTCGTTTTGAATTTTTGAAGCAATTCTCTTATCAGAGTGTTTGAGGTCTTGCGTTGTTTACGTTACACCTTGTATACTTTTTGATATGTATGATGTAAAAAACACGTTTTTTTCGCGGTAGCCCCTCAACGTCTGACATGCTATATGAAGACCCAAGGAAGTACTCATAGAATCTTATTAAGATAAAATGCTTTTGAAAGACTAATAAATAGCGCCAGGCTCAGCCCTCGGCGAAAAATGGGTGCACATTGTACCTCAATGCCTCCATTACTTAAATAACAGTCGTGAGTATTATACTGTATGTTTTATCAATACACGTGACATTTTCCCAAAACGTGTATTCTCTCGCGATGACAAAAGTACTGAGAACAATAACCTCGGGAAACGGAACGAAAGCTGGGGGTACATTTGCATAATGGGGGGGATGCTAAACGTCTTTGTCTACCAACACGCGATGTATAATGCTATCAAGAGTGTGTATTAAGCTTAAGAATGTTTGAGAGCGGTAAGATGCTGCTGGTATAAAAAATATACTACTAATATTATTAAGAGGAATGACTTGTTTGTTGGTTTGTTTGTAATTGATAATCTCTGAAAATACTGAATCGATTTCAATAATTGTCTCGCCATTAGAAAGCTACATTATCCAGAAGTATAATTAAAAGATTTCATCCTGAAATAACTTTTAACAAAATAAACGCGCGTGCAGTAGCGTTACTGGGCTCAGGCCTTCTCTTACAAATCTAGGTGAGAGAGACTAAATCATACTTCACCAACTATGCACAGAACCTGTGATGTGTGATGCAGGAAGTTATGTGGCCAACTGCTGTTGAAACCTATCAGTCCGCTTTAAGGCTTTCAACATGGTAACATGGCTTGCCATGCTTTCCAAAACATGGAGATGTTCAAATATGAAAATGTCACAAACGGTCTTAAGGTTTGGTCAACGGAGCGCGACGGGAGCGCAACGACAGCGCTCCGGTACGTTCGGTTGCGACGTTTGCCGTGGCGCCGAGCGGGCCTGCGTTGTACGGGGTCTCCCGTACATTTCAGTATATTACAACTCCCCAAGCCGCGACACCGTCGCGCCCCCGTCGTGCTGAGTCGGCAATGTGGTGAGACCTTTAACAATGGTCTTAATCGGTCTTAATCTTAAATCGCTAAGAACACCGCAGTCACCCAGCGCTACGAGCGCCTCCTAAGAAATATATTAAATAAATTGATCAGACAAAATACAGTGTGTCAATCTCATAAGTAAGTATATTTTTGCAAATTGTAGAGTGATGTGATACTTGACATGTGATAAAAATTTGCTGGTTCTTCTATAAAGGGTTTTATTAAAGGACGCTTCAAGACGTAGCCAATCTTATCCGTGACTTGCATGCAACGTAGCACAGCAGGGATACGCTCGACTGTAGCAGGTTTCAATCGGGCACCATGACGTTGGCGTGGATCTTGAAGATTATTGCCACCACGCCAAAGTGAATATTTTTATGTATACTATATCTATATCATCACGCCAGTTTCCTTGCGGGGTAGTCAGAGAGTACAGAGTTCGAACAGATTCTTTCTTTACAGACCTCTGTGGCTTTCTCCACTCTCATAGTTCGTCTCATACACGCTCGCCGGTTACGGACACTCTTGACTTGCCCTATTAATGAATAGAATATTAATATCCTTGTGAATATTAAATATGTAATATTCGCGCAAATCTAAGGACTTAATATCTATGTCAGAGCACACGCACGTCATACACAGTTTGACTTGAATTTTGGTGAAATGCGGGCGTCTCTATAAATCTTAAAGAGAAGCGTGTATGTATGGATAAAGCGCCATTTTAACTCTCCGAATAGAAACACTCTTTATTTGTATGTAGACATAATGAATTATGACGAGAGCCAGGTGGCAACGCTTTCACCTCGTATTAATACACACTTGTACAGACAGCAAACACACTTTTGTTCCTGTAACAATGTACATATTTGAAAACGTAATGTATTGGCAGATTTCTAAAATACTTAAAATAACACGTATTTTTAACAGTCTTCAAAAAGAAATGGATTATCATTTGAACTTATTATTATAATTTTTGTAATATTGTTAATTAATATAGCAATAACGGACTCAAATTGTGAAAAAATGCGGTTTTATTTTCGTCTATATGTATTTTTTTGTACGTTCACCGATATTTTCATAAATCGTAGTCCAATTTCGATGTTTTGTTTTTTGCGTTGGGTTCAGAATCAGAATATTTTTTATTCATGTAAACCATTACAATATTTTTGAATCGTCAGAAAAGTAATAAAGACTCTACTACCACTTCGGAATGTCTTTCCTGTTGAGAATAAGGGCAAGAAACTCCACGGTTACTCTTTTGAAATGAAGGACCACTGAGAAGATCCGGCGAAGAAACTCAGCGGGCTTGTCTTATTTTATTTAATTCTTTTTCTCTTTTTTCCGTTCTACTTTTTTAATCGTATTGTGTGGATACGATGTTAAGGTTACAATTAAATAGTTTACAATCTAGCTCCAGTGTGACCAGGACCGAGATAGAGAAAAAGTGTCTAAAGGATTCCAGATAGAGCAGTCCCCACGAGCAGCACCCGTTCACAAGTATGACTACTGGAACAGCCTCGCCTCCTATTACAAAGGACGTAACATCGTCGTTGAAAAATTACATCCCTGTTTAAACAGTCGTAATGGTGTTTAATTTTTTACACTGTCTCGTTGATCAAGTGGCGTACAGTACGAGTGGCGACCTCGAGGCCCTGGGTTCAAATCCTAGTCGGGACAAGTGCTTTTTTTGACTAAAAATCGTCAACCTCAGTCCGGAGTCCGGAATTGTGGCCATTATATAGATATATATGGCGATATGTGAGGGTGTACAGGACACCTCTGCTACTCTCACTTGAGGAATATATTGGTGACGCTATTTTTTTTCAAATGGGTGAGTATGTTAATTTTATCCAATGATAACATTTTTTTTTAATTTTTGTTTTAGTAGATTTCAGTATTAAATAATTCTACTATGCATGGATTTATGGAATGTAAATTTCTGCAATAATGGTGAAAATGATTATTATTGTATCAATTTCCGTTAATGAATCAAAGTCTTTACGAAAAAAGAAAACAAATATCGTTTGTTTTCTGCTGACTACCCCTAAGAGAAGAAAATTTCACGCAATAAAACTTTGTGTCTCTCACACATAGGAAAGTGGGGAAGGCCGACAGGTAAAGCCTAAAGTTGTTTTAATACGTACTTAGTGCAACTTAAGAGTGGAAATTTGTGAGGTACGTTATGTAGTGCTTTAATGAAAGATTCAGGAAATATTTTACCGTGGCATTTTAAACAATGACGACATTATAGGGAGTCTGTGTCTGTTGCAGGAGCTGTGATGAAAAAAAAATCTTTTAAAAAAAAAAGGTAAACCGACTTCAAAAAGCAAAAAATAAATATTTTAAGTCGGTGCCAAATAACCGACTGGACCAACCAGCACTGACTTCAAATCCAATACCAATAACATTAAAATAGGACCACCTCAAAACTATACTGAACCCAATGCAAAAAGAATCATCAAAATCGGCTAATAAGCAAAGGAGTTTTAAAAAAAAGGACGAATTATGAACCTCCTTTTTTGAAGTTGGCTAATATACTGCTTAGTTCTATAGTGGGGTACCTATAGGATTGACGTAATACCCATAATATCTCAATTTACACATGCCTATTGTTTGTCGTTAAGGAGTTCCCTGGTGTATCTTCTAAGTCCAAGGTCCAATGCCAATGAAATTAAAATGGTACCACCTTGAAGCTATACTGAATCCAATACAAAAAAAACATCAATATCGGTCCACAATTGACGGAAATAACGCTGAACATACATAAAAAAAAGCATACATACAACCTAACATAGAACCTCCTCCTTTATGAAGTCGGTTAAAAAGCAGATTCGGGTAAGCGGCGTAAACATGCTTTAATTAAAAATAGTACTTCGGCCGTTTGACGTCGGGACGTTCTGGTCCCATGGAGTTGGAACTCCATGACGCACGAACGTTTGTTTTAAAAAAGCTAACACCTGGACTGGTCGCCTCCACAGGTGACAGAGGGCTAGCTCGTTGCTGAGAGAATGCACCCAGCGTTCTTGTCACTATTCAACTTGGACAAAATTGTACTTCTTTTTTTTTAAAAAAAGACGTATCCCCCACAATAGGATTTATTTAAGAACCTGTTAGAACTCTGTACTCTCTGCCTACGCGTCAACGGATCTGGCGTGATGATATAGATTGATATAGGATTTATTCCTGTGTTGTGGGTGCGTTTACAATCATGAAAATTCACATACACAAATAATCAGACCGAAACAAATAATTTTGGATCACACAAAGATTTTTCTAGTGCGGGAATCGAACCCGCGACTATTAGACACAGGGCGGAGCGGCTTAAGCTCTTAACCACTGAGCTTAATCGTCCGTCTTGATTATATGATTACTAATTTCCCTTTTTTATAAATTAGGTATATTTTTATGTAACTATTCTCTCATATATTTTAACTTTAGTTATATTTTATTATTGTGAATATTATTTTGATATTATTATGTTATAATTTTAAATATGAAATACTTATAGGTACTAAACAGTAAACAGTAGTAGTAATAGCCTAGTGGTGCTACGGTACGGCAGTCCAACGGTCTAACGTTGGACTGCAAAGTCAGAGCAACGCACCTTTGTCTTTTCGAAAACATGTGCGTATTAAAAATTAATTACTCGTATCACTTGCTTTAACAGTGAAAGATAACATCGTGAGGAAAGCAGCAGTAGCTGAAGTTTGCCAACCCGCACTGGGCCAGCGTAGTGGACTATGGCCTAAGCCCTCTCAGTTTGAGAGGAGGTCCATGCCCAACGGTGGGACAGGGTGGGAATATTAATATTACTAAACGTTGAAGTAGGCTTGAAAAAACATTTCTTGCGGCGATTGAACCCGCGAATACTTGATTCAGTAGGAGAAGCGGCTTCAGAATCAGAATATTTTATTTTCATATAAACCATTACAGTATTTATGAATCGTCAGAAAAGTAACAAAGACTCTACCACCACTTCGGAATGTCATTACTGTGGAGAAGAAGGGCAAGAAACTCCACGGGAACTCTTTTAAAATAAAAAAAAATAAAAACTTTTTCATCTACATTTTGTTATGGGTAATGGGAAAACAATGTAGGTTGGTCATCAGGTGAGTCTAAGTTAAAAAAGAAAATTATACTATTTATGAGAATTGCTACATGGTTCCCTCATTTACGAAGAAAAAGTACAGAAAAAATAATTCCATTATCTTATATTAATAGAAGGAAGGGAAGGAATGTTAACTAATACCAGTTGAATGTTAACTAATACTAATAGGTCGTCATGACTCAAGTGGAGCTGGAATAGCATCTATCTAAGCATTTTCATCTTTTAAATAATCTTCTATTGAATAATAAGTGTTCGTTTTACACAAGCTTTGAACTTATTTTCACTAAGTTTAGTGACGTCAATTGGAATTTTGTTATAAAATGAAACACAGTGCCCCATGAAAGTCGTGTGAATTTTTGACAGACGAAACTGCGTCTGATGTAATTTATTTCTATGTCGTGTGTGCCTATCACCTAGCTGATTAAAAGGATCTAAATTTTTTCTATTAAACATAATACTTTCATAAATTTATTGACATGAGACCGTCATGATAATAGCTTCTTTGAAAAGTTATCTTAAAGAGTCGCGACTACTCAAGTTATAGATGGCCCTAATAGCCCTTTTTTGCAAGATAAAACAGACTCAATGCCCTACCCCACAATAATATACCGTAAGACATGACACTATGAAACTAGCTGAAATAGACTATCCTCACGGTGTCCACATCAGTTAGGTATCTGATTTTCCCTACGGCATAGGCAGCGTAACTAAACCGTTTACCTAAATTCTCAATATGAGGACCCCATTGTAACTTGAAGTCATTAAAGACAACAAAACAAAGATGTATCATTGATTAAGTTCTTAACCACTAGACCAAGCCGCCGACAATTTATTATCCTTCAAATTAATTATCTTTTAGCAGTACAATACCATTTCACGAAGATATCATAACACGCCGCGTTTGGTATGGCCAATAAGGGCGCAAGCAGGCATCAAAAAGCAATTCAAAAATAATTTTATTGAAACAGTATTGCTAGCGATGAAAGGGCGAACTTCAAAGGGTTGAAACAAGGAGACTTAGCGCTGGGCCAAGCTACCTACTACGCTCAACTCGACAACATATCAAGGTTCGGGTGTGCGGCAAGTTATAGACGACAAAAAAAATCACAATTTCGTCAGATTTAACGGAATAATAAAAAAAAACATCATGGCTATTTTCCCCAAGCGAGAGCGGCAGAAGTGTACACTGTATACCCACTTTTCGCCGGCTTTGTTAGGTCCCAATGTCATAATGAGTTTATTACCATTATCTCCTAATATAATAGGGGGAAGCTATTGCCAAGGTTCTAAGCATAATTCCAGACTCAAGACTACGATTGAGATTTTTTCCCATAGAAAATGCAGATTTTATGCAACTTAAGGGTCAAAACCAGGATTTCATTATCGTTCTCCATACTATGCTATGAGGCAGTCAAAATCAAAAAACATTTCAATAATATTTTTATCGAATCGGCACTGTTAGGGATGAAAGCGCGACCTTCAAAGGGTTGAAACAAGGGATTATAGTGCTGGGCCGAGCTCCCTACAACGCGTAACTGGGCGCTAACTCGACTACGCGTCAAGGTTTGGGGTGTGGGCACCATTCACTCTGTTCCCTGCACTCACTCTTCTCTCTATGTCAGCGGTGTATTTCCCATCCATATATTCCAATACCAATTCCGATACCAACCACAATCCTTATATTCGTTCTGGTTTCTTCCGTTTCAAAAACCATAATCTTGGTTTTCTTTACATTCAAGTGTAAGCCATTGATCATGCACTCTTTCATAACTGTGACTAGTGTTTGCAGATCAGTGGCTGTTGGCGCTATTAAAACCGCGTCATCTGCATAAAGTAGATGGTTTACCACTAAAAAAAGTCTTCAAAGACTGAAAGCGATGAATGTAGGTGTACAAATGGGTGACTTTGTGGTATGGACTTTCTAGTCTGAAATAAAGGATTTTTATTATTTATTTATTTTATAGTTACGATATCTATCAGTTTTCTAAATACAAATGGCCGGTTGAAAGCGGGTCAACGGTTTCAGGATGATTTCGAATTTAAAGTACATTTTTTCGATAAAAAAAATCTGTCTCCGATCTAGTCGCTAGTCTGCAATTGTGCTCGGTATGACGGTATTAAGCTCGCCCCCTATTACATTGGCAGCTAACAGTATCGGCGAAATGTGGGTGTGAATAATATATCTCTGGCACCCTAGCATATTAAACATGCATGATAGTGGTTTTGTTTATATACTAGTTTGGTAGACGATTAATTCGCTCTCCTCTCATGACTCAACCCACCATCTGACAAGCAGCAAAGTGAAGGTTTACTGAAATTGCAACGTTTACCGTTTTCTCAAGTCGCCAGGTTCAGTTTCAGCGGGGCGATAATTGCGGACCCCACTTATAATCTTATACCGGAAATTTGTGAGAACGGAAAAACCACTGTAATATTGATTTTTTGGATTATTATTAAAGTTGTTTAGACTTCATTACTACTTACCTAGAAAGCGGGTAAATTTTAATTTGTGAATATCTATTTCTTCGCTCACGTTCGGGCACTCTGGAGGACTATTTAATAGGGTTTTTAAGCATATAATGTATTATTATATTGGTTTTAATTATGGGTGTGACATAGGGTTAAAAATAGAGAAGGGAAAATATTTTGTTATTAGGAAAATATGGACATGAAATAAAAGTTAGTAAATAATTAATCCATATGTATTCTATTACACTGTGTGAGTGAAAGGCTTTATTAATCAGTGAGACAGTGCCGGCTTCTGAAAGTATTTATTTATTCTTTATGCACTTATGTACATAGGTGGACTTAATGCCTCTGGCATTTCTGCCAATGTAGACTACATTGGGCTGCAGTAGGTGCGAAAAATTGCGAGTAATAATAAAAGGAGAGTAAAAAGATGCTAAAAAAATACAATTTAAAAAAATAAATTTATTTATTTAGAAATACAATGCTAATTACATACATACAACGAAATCAGTTATATATAAATAACATATAATACATACAAGTATAGTACGTCATGAAACAACTAGCGTTTGTAAGAATCCGCCAATATGTTGTTCAACAGATAGTCCTGCAGCTTTTTTTTAAATGAGAGATGATTAAGTTCTTAGATTTACGCGAATATTACACATGAAATAAAACTATTTTACGGATTTTATCGCGATTTATTTTTGATTGATAAACGTCGGGAACTAAAAATCAAAAATAAACTGCGATAAAATCCGTAAAATAGTTTTATTTCATGAGAGATGATTGATTGCCATCCTGATATTCTGAGGTAATGCATTCCACAGAAGGATTGATTGGACATTATAAGTTTCGTGTGTGGTGGGGATGTCTCATTATCCTAAAACCAATCAAAACACTCAAGTTAAAATAACCTGAAAGTCTATCTCCGATTCCAAGAGAGGTTCAGATTTATAGTTTCTAGCCTGATGTTAAATGTTACAACAATTTCAAGAATATTCCATCTTGTTAACACAAGGTATTTAGCATTTACGACTTCAAGATACCGGGATGCTGAAATACGTTCAATAACAAAATATTTCACAACGAACATTACTTAAAATTTACAAAGGGAAAGTCTTCATTTAAATTTACTGGGGGCGCGGGCGAGACGACCTTGCTTTGGTGTTGCTAGTGGTTGAAAAATACCATTATTTTGGTGGAGGAAACCAGAGAGGTCTCTAAAGAAAGAACCTAGTTGGGTGTCTGTTCTTTCTGCCTACCCCGCAAGATATATAGATAGATGATTTGGTTAAAGTCAAGAACAAGTCAAGTGTCCGTAATCGGTAAGCGTGTATGAGACGAATGGAGGAAGCAAGAGAGGTATGTAAGGATATAGATAAATAGATAGGCCAAGGGGTACATTTAGAGGCATAACGATTTGAAAAGGGTAACTATTTCATATTGTTTGACTGTTAAGTTGTTTACGTTTGTTTAAGTTGTTTTGAAAGTTGTTTACTATAATAAAACTCTGAGTTCTTACAATTTGGTGTCTTGGTGATACAAAATTACTGGATGTTTTTTTATTTATTTATTTAAAAGGCATACCAACAGTAAGTACTCATTATATTACATTTATAAAAATCGTTACAAAATAAATTTAGGGTTCTCATATGCGTACCAATTACAGGTGTACACATCATTGATAAATTAGCTTGCGAATATCATTTTACTTATAATTCAATAATAATTATAATAACTGAACATGTATCTCTTTGTAGACCTTAAAAGGTAAAACATAAAGAACCTTTTATTTTAATTTGACAAGATTTGTAATAACTACCTATGTTTCAAAGCCAAAGTCACAGTCCAAAATCATTTATTTGTATAGGCCAACACACTCACAAACGTCAAAAATGTTCCATTTTTTACATCTACCACCGGATCAGATCAAATCAAATCAAATAGCATTTATTGTGGTCATAGGTTACAAAGGTGGTAAGTATTGTATCATATTATACAACATGTTTCACTATGTCCGGCCCGCAATTAGGCATACAACAAAAGAGGTCACTGAATAAAATTAAACTTATTACAATAATCAAATCATAACACGAAATTAAATATAATTGCACACAAAAGAGAAAATAAAAATAATAATTCATTGTATAAAATGCAGCGGAAAAAATCAAAGTAATTATAATTGTTTTAATATACATCTTATCAAAATGTGTCATTGAGAAATTCCTGGATAGTGTAATAACATTTTGTCACCAGTAAATCATGTAGCAATTTCTTGAATGCATGTAGGTCTTCAGTATTCAAAATAAAGCTTGGTAATTTATTGTAGATTTTAGATGCCATCCCGAGAATGCTATTTGAAAATAAAGCCGTTGTATGTGATGATGAATTAATTCTATGTTTATTCCTTGTAGATTTTAGTGCTCCGAATAAATTCTTATTTGTTTTTATAAATAGCACTAATTCATAAATATATATAGATTCGGTTTACAAAGAAATAAATGAATTTGAATTCTAATATAATGCCAATCTGTTAAAAGTCGGATAACAATTTAGATTTAGGAAAATGGAATGCAGTCCTTCTTGGTAATGCTGTGAAATTACTTGTTACTTGCGGAAAAGGCTTTTTCTACTTTCACCATCAAAGTCTCATACTCTTTTATCACCATCATCATTTCCAACTCATTCCATAGTTGGACAGGACATAAATCTCTTTCCCCTTGCGCCACATATACCTCTCCTGAGCCAATTCTTCTAGTAAGGAGATATCATTAAAATTTTTGGACAAACCGAACAGCATGCCATCTCGGAACGTTAACAGATATTTTACATGAAATGTTAACAATTTTAAATGTTAAATTACGTCAATGTTCTGAATGTGCATTGGAAATACTTATATGTAACAACAGCATATGTGATATTATAGCACACAAACAAAATTATCCCCATATTGTAATTTTATAACTACAATATTACGATCAAACAAAATTTCCATCAACATAATTTATTGGACCATAAAATTTCCCTTCCTATTTTTAGCAAATACAAGGGACTTTCTACCTTGAGCATGGCAACCCAGCCCGTCGGTCGTAACTCCCGGCTGGCTCGTAAAATGTCTAGAAATAAAACCAACGGCCTTGGGCCTATCAGTGCGCGGGTTCGATCCCGACCTCGCAATTTAGGATCCCTTAATAGAAAACGAATTCAGTGTTTTATTATTGTTTTTACGGTAAATAGTACTGGCTTATTGTAGTAATAGTTTTGAGCTACGGTTTGTGTGTTTGGGGTTTATTATTAAATGGTCGAACTTTATGGACAACTAAGGAAATCCGTTCGCGTAAGTATGAAGGTAGCTTAGGTATAAGATCTATATACCAAAGGTCTCTGAATTTAGATCTTTTGAGGTATTGCGTATTAGCAATGTAAATAATATAATTATACTGCGAGAATTGTAAACTTAAAAAATAATTAATAACTTAGTTAAGGCTCAATTTATCTATGTCCATCCTTACTAGGTATGCCGAGAGTACAGAATACCAACAGATTCTTTCCTTACAGACATCTCTGGCTTCCTTCACTCTGATAGTTCGTCTTATACACGCTCGCTGATTACGGGGACTCTTGACTTGCCCTTCAGATTATACAGGTCTATATGTCTATATCATCACATCGGATCCCTTGTGAGGTAGGCAGAGAGGGTTACAGGGTCTACTTGTTAAGTAATACATCTGTGTCGAGTAGTTTTTTTTTGTGTGAAACTGAGTACTCGAGACTAACAACTATTTAGTTAGAGTTCCTAACATAGACCGGTTCGAAGAGCAAAGTTAAAATAGATTTTGAGCTACTAAAATAAGGTTGGTTTTTATAATTTACCTATTTTGTGATTAAAGGATGCTCAAGAACCGTTCAAAGTGCTCAGTATGTAAACACGACGGGGATATTTAATTTAGTTAAGTTCTTATGACCACCTTTCGGGTTTATTGTCAGCCCAGCTCTATGCTACCAAATTTCTAGCTTTATTGGATGCCAGCAAGTGCTTACAAAATGGATTACATATTTTGTACCGGAATTACAGACAAGCATAGAAACAAAGCAAGTTTACACCGTCACACCCATATTCTCCAAGTGGGAGTGGCAGAGGTGTATTGTATACACACACTTTGTGCCGACGATGTTAATTTCCACTCCACAATGACACTGGGAATTTTTCGATAGAAAAACTACAACTTTAAGATGCAGATATAAAAATTATAGAAAAAAATATATCCTTAGACAAGATGAGGTTAGAACATAACTTTTATCAGAATTCGTTGTATCACACTTTGGACAAAGTTTTTTGGGGATTTATCGAGAATTCCTAGCAGCGGTCTGGAGTCTTGAATTCCGTCCGGTGGTTGGCAATAGGCTCGCCTTTTACTAATTGATACCTAACAACATCGGCGATTCGTGAGTGTACACACCAGTTTGAGAAATAAAGGCGTGACGATGTAAAGTCTTACAAGTTTTTTTTTTATTTTGCAACGTTTCTTTTTATAGGTTAATTCCTGCAAGGTGAATTAGAACCACTTCCTTCGGCCCGCACATCAAGCGGGTCCCTCACCGAGCATCCTTTGTGCTCGGTTGTCTCCATTCGTTAATCTGCAAGCGGAGTAAAATGTCCCTTAGAAATAAGGTGACGCTTTACAAAACTTGCGTTCGACCCAACATGACTTATGCGTGTGTTGTGTTCGGGCATTCGGCTCCCTCTCACATCGATAAACTCCAAGCGGTTCAAAAGCGCTTCTTCCGTAAAGCCGTAGGAGCCCCCTGGTTCGTACGGAATGTCGATCTCCACTCCGATTTAGGTCTCGAACCTATTCGCGCCTATATTAAAAAGGCGACAAGACGACACTTCGCGAACGCATCTACCCATGCGAATCCGTTAATCGTAGCCGCCGCCGACTTCGTGCAAGTTGGCCCTAGCTCGAGTATGTCGCCCTTGCCCTTCTGTCTCAAGCGTAGTGGTTGCACGCTCGGCCTTAAGTCCGGTGAAGCTGTAAAGGCCTCGCGGCCAACAGCGTACATCACTCACACACACACACACACAAGAACGACTTCCTATCCGACGGAGTTGAAATTTGACATGATGGCATTTTTGTGGAAAATATGACTTGATTCTTCAGATCAACGGCCAAAAGTTTGGACCCGAAATTTTGAATACACCTTCGACTTTGATTGGCCGTTACAAATTGCACCATTACCTGGCCGCATAAAAGCTTGTTTACCCTAAAATGTCTGATCGAATCTGACATAATTTTAGTTTATATTGTAGTCAACCAATTTCAAAGGAAGCCTTTACTGACTGTCGACTTCCAAGATATACAAAGGAATTTGATTAACAATAAAGAATATTGACAAAACCAAACTTCTTTCCCTCTTGGTGTATTTACAGCTGTTTAATCGTAATTTTTGATCTCTGCAGACTGTTGTTGGCAACACCGAATTAAGCAACGTCAACGGGCTGTCAAGCTGGGGTAATAATAACTGTCGTGCGGCTGATTCAACGCACTTTCACTTGAGACACCACGGCGCGCGGAATGCTTTTTTTTTTTAATAATAATAAAAACTTTATTACATAGAACAAAAGTTTACAATTGCTAGGTTCCACAAAACCGATTAATCGGTTTGACTGTGGAAGGATGTCACACTCGAACATGAATACAAATTCATAATAAACAATTGCAGGTATTTAAAATCTAAGAAAGCTTAATTACATAAATCCCATTTGTTAGGTGTTGGTGTCGTAAGTTTCAAAAAGATATTTTTTATACATATTCGCAAATTTCTTTTTATTATTTTCTAATCGTAGTTCAGAAGGCATTTCGTTATACAACAGTGGAAGTCTACGGCTAAGCGTTCTCCCCCCAAAATAATTATTAATACTTGTAGTCTGGAATTTTCCTTGTGTTACACCTCTTGTGCATATATTGTGGTGAATATGAGTTCTATGCTCCAAACTGCCATGGTTGTTGACAGCTAATAGATATTTATGTTTTAATCGAACCGGTAGTATTTTACAAACTTTGAATAGTTCTTTATAGTTGCTTTTGTATTTACTTTTGGTTTTGTTATCTACGAGTAGTTTTAGAAATCGTATTTGAAGTGATTCTATTTTATCTATATGTGTTTTAAATGTAAGACCGTAGCAGTCCAAGGCATAGCCCACAATACTTTCAACCAAAGCCATGTACAAATTTTTTAACACATTTTTTGGCACTTTATATTGAAGTTGGTAAAACTTGGATAAAAGTATTCGTAATTTATTTACTATATATTCTATGTGTTCAGTCCAACCAAACTTTTCGTCAACTTTCATGCCCAAATAAGTCACTACACTTGTTTTTTGGATTATATTACAATTACAATTAGCATTGTTATCATGAAAACATTCCAAAGAATGGGTTATGACGTTGCATGGCGAATCTGGCATACAAGCGTAAGGGGATTTTATCATGAGTAACTGTGTTTTATTATTATTTAATATGATACCATTATCATGGGCCCATTTAACAATGCGATCGACATCCTCCTGCACGAGCCGACTAACTTCAGCAGTGTCTCGCCCAGCTCGCAACACACATAGGTCGTCTGCATACATGTACACTGAGCAGTTCTTAATGACATTACGAAGACTATTTACATGCATCAAGTAGCAGACTGGCCCGCACCCAGATCCCTGGGCTACACCGCAAGGGACCTCAGTCGGAGGGGCACTGTATATATCACATATTTTTACTCTTAGTGTACGCTCGTCAAGATAGTCTCGAAACCAGTGGTGCAGAGGTCCTCTCACCCCGCACTCGCTCATGGCTTGTAGTAGGGTCTCGTGCTGAAGGGTGTCGAACGCTTTCTTAAAATCAAAGAATATTGCTATAACAAATTTCTTATCATTAAGGTGTCCGTTAATTTCATCAGTGAATTTTGACAACAAAGTATTAGTACTTTTGCCTTGTTGAAAACCATGTTGACAATCATTCAATATGTTATTCTATCTATCTATCTATCTATAACCTCACGCCAGATCCCTTGCGGGGTAGGCAGAGAGTACAGAGTTCCAACAGGTTCTTTCCTTACATACCTCTCTGGCTTCCTCGACTCTCATAGTTCGTCTCATACACGCTCGCCGGTTACGGAAACTCTTGACTTTTCCATCAGATAAGACTCGGTTTATTTGGTCGTGGTAAGATAGTCTAGGTCTTCCCCGGTACCTGCATCCTTTCACTTTCACATTGTATATCTGTTTTGTCATTCTTTCCTCTGGCATTCTTTCTATATGCCCGAACCAACGGAGCATGCCCTTTCTCATCTTTACACCGATACTATCTTTCATACCTACTCGCTGTCTTACTATGCTGTTGCTAATGCGGTCGGTCAGCTTCACTCCGCACATCTTCCGCAGAGCTCGCATTTCTACCGCATTTATCCTACTTTCATTCTCCTTCTTACATACCCAGCTCTCGCTACCATATAACAGCGTTGGGACAAGAACTCCGTTATGTATGGCCAGCTGCGCCTTATGGCTTAAGTGCCGGCTCCCGAGTAGCTTTCCCATCGCACCATTCACTCTGTTCCCTGCACTCACTCTTCTCTCTATGTCAGCGGTGTATTTCCCATCCTTACTGAAGGCGCATCCAAGATATACAAACTCATTCACTTGCTCCAGCACATCGTTACCAACCACAATCCTTACATTCGTTCTGGTTTCTTGGATAAAAAATTGTTAATTAAGTTTACTATATATTTTTCAACAATCTTTTCTATACTAGATAGGATTGTAATAGGTCTGTAATTTGAATATTGTTTATGATCCCCCCTCTTGTTTATTGGACGCACCACAGCATCCTTAAGTTTTGGCGGAAACTTTCCACTAGAGACTGACAAATTAATAAGCTTGGCAATAACTGGGCTGATTTCTTTACTAAGCAAAACCAAGTCACGCATGCGTATGAGATCGGAGCCGGCAGATTTTCGGCTACTCATGTTTTTCAGGATTTGTGTAATGTCTTCAGCAGTAGCAGGCTTCCATCTCACAGACACGCTAGCTTGACTCACATATTCATTCCTGTCTAACCACTTATCATTACAATTATGTCTAATTTTTATAATCTCATTAATAAATTCAGAGGCGAACTTAGCTGTTAGATCAGGTATTGACATGTTATTCATATATTTTAAAATTACTTCATCTGGAGAAGGTTTAATATTTCCTATCAAACTGTTGATTCTTTCCCATATCTTTCTAATATTGCCCTTACAATCACTAATACATTTTTTATCATAATTGCTTTTTGTTTTAGCTATAAGTTTTGTACATTTATTCCTGTACCGGGTATACGCCAGCCTCTTTATCATATTTGTGCTATCGTTTGACCATATGATGAATAATCTATCCCTTTCCTCTATCATATTCTTGATGTGATTGTTAACCCACCCCTTATTGTTTCTCATACTTTCTTTATATTCTATTACTTTATAACTGGATTCATAAATTGTTTAAATTATTAATTGCAAGTTCGTATATAATTCATAAGGACATTTCATATGCAATAAAAAACTAAAATCAGTAATTTGCAGCTTTGATTGGATCATGTTATTGTCTAATACTCGACGGCTGTGTCGGCGGTGGGGACTGAGTGCGGGCGCACTCGGTCGTGGTCGCGCTGCGCCGTCGTCTGGCGCAAAGATAGCCAAACGCCCGTTTGTATTAGTCATTGCAATCGCAATACAGTAGTGATCAGATATTTTGTGTTCTATTATGGCGGAATCAATAGACATGAACGGCATTCGTGCAAAAATATGGTCTATACATGACTCGCTAACGCTAAGCCTTACAATTTCACGTCGAGTGACTCCTTTTATACATTGCAGAAAGCCATTACTAGCCAGAAGATTCAAATAATCTTGCACATAATTTGTTTGTTTATCTAAAAGGTTTATATTAATATCTCCACAAATTATCACATTACAATGCATAGGCAAACCTATAAGTAATGTATGTAACTCCTCTAAGAACATTTTAATTTTATTTTGGTTGTTATATCTTGGCGGTCTATACAATGAAATGATAAACACATCAGTATTATTTATACACACCTTGATCATAACACATTCTGCGGCCTGCATTTGAATAGCAGGTATACACACACAAGCTCGTAGGTTGCAATGAGTGTACACTAGAACCCCGCCACCCCGTCTACCTTCACGAGTGTAGCTGTGTTGATCAAAACCGGGAATTTGATACATACTTAACAAATTAAAATGTATATTAGGCTCCGTTAATACTATGACATTTAACTTATCTAAGTGGTTACTGAGTATTGCCAATAGTTCGTCGAAGTTTTTCTTTATTGATCTGATATTTACATGGAATAAGTGTAAATCTTTTACCTCATTAAATAACGAAAACCACGTTTGTAAACTATTTACGCTTACGGTACTACAACATTCCGTTATCATGCTGACATCTTGGATATCCGTGAATTTTATTAAAAATTTTAAGCACTATCTTTGACACTTAGAAATACGCACTTCACTTTTTGAGTTCATTTATATCACTTAACACTCTCACTCGAACCGGTTTGTCTCCATCCACTTTTTTGACTAGTATTTTTCCATTTGACACCCAGATGTATTTATAGATGCCACGAAGCTCCGTCTTGGTCTTCCACAACAGCTCACGCGTATCTTTGGCGAGGTCCTCATTTATGTAGACCTTGTCACGTAAAGATCCGCCTGTAATTGTATCACTGGTAATCTGTGATACTTTGCGGCGTTGTTGCAGCCAGGAATCTCTTGCTGCGGTCCCGTAGGAATGGAAACCCACCAGAATGACGGAGGATTTGCCTTGCTTGTGAGATGGAATTCTTCTCGCCCATTCTATTTCTTTGGTGTTAGCCTTTATATTGTCTCCCAGGCATTTCACTAATTGCATAATGTTTTCATTCGGTAGTTGCTCCAAACCTACAATTTGAAGGTTATTCTTTCGCGCATTGTGTTCAAGGTCGTTAATTTTTTGTTCCAAGGCCATGTTATATTTTTCGAGATATATACATTTATTAGTCAAATGAGCTATACTCTTCTCAACTTTGTTTAATTTGTCTTTTGTTTCGATATGATCAGCGCGCAGTTGTTCATATTTTTCTGATAAAAACTCACAGCTTTTCGTAATGGTATCCAATTGTTTTTTTATCTCGTGTATAATATTAATCTTTTGGTTGATCTCTTGTAGTGTTTTTGAAGGAGTAACCTCCTCTTCATCACCAGTATCAACATCAGTATCTTCTTCACAATTATTACAGAATAAGCGCGGTCTACCCGCTTTTATATCTTCTGCAAGTCCTTTGACGCACGCTTTATGGAATGTTCCTTGGCATTGTCCTCTGCAGGTGAAATGCGATCCTTTTTTTGATAGCACTTTTTTACATTTTTGACACTCCATTGCTATTCCTAATCATTAATTAAGTATCGCAGGCGAAGTTGTGAGAATACGGAAAATTGCGCGGTAGTAATTGTAAAAGATGCGCACACACTCCGCTTAGCGACTCGAGCGCGACTGTAGCGCGCTTAGTGTACCTTTGCACGTGTTTAGATTTTCGTATTGATGAATCAATCAATATTTTATTTTTCAAGTATAGCTCCGGGCCCGAACTGGCGAGTCGCCGGGCCCGAACTGGCGACTCGCCAGTTCGGGCCAGTTTGCACCTGGAATGTAAGAGGTAGTATGGAAGATAAGATGCATGAGGTGATTGATGTAATGAAAGAGAGACGCCTGGATGCTCTGTGTGTAACAGAGACTAAGCGAAGGGGCAGTAAAGCCTGTGATCTCCCTGACGGCATGATGGCTCTGTGGTCTGGAGTGCCACAGAGCGATCGTGCCAGCATGGGGGTGGGTATCTTGTTGTCTCGTCACCTGGCCTCTGGAGTAAGAGATTATGGCCTGCATGATGCGAGACTTCTCTGGGTCCGCTTGAAACTGGGTGTCGTGTGGTAAGCTCGTCGACACCCCCGGACCTTGAGAAGTTTTGGGATAATGTCAGGAAAGTTCTGGATCTGGCTGATGCGAATGAAAAGGTGATTTTGTGTGGCGACCTGAACGGAGTGTTTGGAAAGAGGTCTCCTTGTGTCTAATACAATATTCCAACACAAGGATATTCATATGTATACGTGGAGAAGAAATGAACAAAAAAGCATGATAGATTTGATCCTGGTAGATAACCGTCTCCGAAGTAAACTTCAAGATACCCGTGCGTATAGAGGCCCCACTCTTGAATCGGACCACTATCTCGTAATTGCGCGGTTTAGTGGTTTGTTCAGGAATTGGAGGCACTGGCGAGAGCGTATCCCCTTCGGAGGCCTTGAAAGAATCAAGGTTGAAAAGTTGCAAGATAAGAGCGTGAGGAGAACGTATGAAGACAGAGTCCGGGACAAGCTTTTGACAGCTGGTTCTTCGGACTCAAACATAGATGAATGCTGGAATTGTCTGAAAGAGAGTTTGGTAGAATCAGTGAAAGAAGTATGTGGCTGCTCAAAGAAGCATAGCACAGCAAAAGGGGATGCATGGTGGGACACAGAGTTAAAAAGCTCTGTAGAAAGTAAGAAGAAAGCGTGGCAGGACTATGTCTCTTCTTTGAATCTAAATGACAGTATGACGGAGATGAAGAAAGAAATATACCGGCAATGCAAGAATGCCACCAAAACCTTAGTGAAAGAAAAGCGTGAAAGAGCTACTGTGATTGAGGAGGAGGGGCTGACGAAGAACTTCGAGAATAACACCAAACTCTTTTGGAGCAAGGTGAGAAAGGCTCGAGGTGATTCGTCAGGCTCCAGAATGGAAAAGATAAAATCTAAGGATGGTGACATCCTTGCAGACACACAAGCTGTGCTAAACCGGTGGAGTGAATACTTTGGAGAAATGTATGAGAATGCCCCGGATGCTGGTGCCACAGACGAGCCCAGAGGCGAGTTTGCGGCACCAGAATCCACAGAGGACATCACTATGGAAGAAGTTGAATGGGCGATACGAAGTATGAAAAATGGTAAAGCTGCGGGAATAGACATGATATCTGCCGAGATGATTAAATATGGTGGAACTTGCGTCCGGGACGCATTTTGGGTCCTCGCAAATCTTTGCTGGAAGACCGATAGAGTCCCTACAGATTGGCGCCGCGCAGTCATAGTACCCTTGTATAAAGGCAAGGGCTCACAATATGACTGCGCCAATTACAGGGCCATCAGTTTGATCAGCTTGGCAGCTAAGGTGTATGGTAAAATTATTGAACGGAGAATGCGGGAGAAGTCCGATGGAGTGTTGTGTGAGGCAAAGGGAGGTTTCAGGTCTGGAAGAGGATGTTCAGATCAAGTTTTCTCCCTCCGCAACATCGTAGAAAAGCATCTGGCAGTAGGCCGGAAGGTTTTCTGCGGTTTTGTGGACCTGATAGAGTCGTGCGAAAGAGACTTTGGGACATTTTGCCTGAGTATGGTATAAACGGCACCCTGTTGCGAGCCGTCCAGTTTACCTACGTGGACAGCAAGGCATGCGTACGGGTGGGTGGTAACATGTCACCTTGGTTTGACGTTAAAATCGGCGTCAAGCAGGGTTGCGTGTTGTCCGCTAGACTGTTTATAGTGTATCTAGATAAAAGTCTTCAAAGACTGAATGCGATGACTGAAGGGGTAAAAATGGGTGATCTAGTGATAAACCACCTATTGTATGCAGATGACGCGGTTTTGATAGCGCCAACAGCCACTGATCTGCAAACACTAGTCACAGTTATGAAAGACGACTGCATGAACAATGGCTTACATTTAAATGTGAAGAAAACCAAAATTATGGTTTTTGAACGGGAAGAAACCAGAACGAATGCAAGGATTGTGGTTGGTAACGATGTGCTGGAGCAAGTGAATGAGTTTGTATATCTTGGATGCGCCTTCAGTAAGGATGGGAAATACACCGCTGATATAGAGAGAAGAGTGAATGCAGGTAATAGAGTGAATGGTGCGATGGGAAGGCTACTTGGGAGCCGGCACTTAAGCCAAAAGGCGCAGCTGGCCATGCATAACGGAGTGCTTGTCCCAACGCTGTTATATGGCAGTGAGAGTTGGGTATGTAAGAAGGAGAACGAAAGCAGGATAAATGCGGTCGAAATGCGATCTCTGCGGAAGATGTGCGGAGTCACGCTGACCGACCGTATTCGCAACAGCGTAGTAAGAAAGCGAGTAGGTATGAAAGATAGTATCGGTGTAAAGATGAGAAAGGGTTTGCTCCGTTGGTTCGGGCATATAGAAAGGATGCCAGAAGAAAGAATGACAAAACAGATATACAATGCGAAAGTGGAAGGATGTAGGTGCCGGGGAAGACCTAGACTATCTTACCATGACCAAATAGACCGTGTCTTAGCTGAAGGGCAAGTCAAGAGTCTCCGTAACCGGCGAGGGTGTATGAGACGAACTATGAGAGTGGAGGAAGCCAGAGGGGTATGTAAGGAAAGAACCTGTTGGAACTCTGTACTCTCTGCCTACCCCGCGAGGGAGCTGGCGTGATGATATAGATAGATATAGATAGATAGAAGTATAGCTACAATACATTTTGTTATTATATTTACCCTAAAGACTTACTTTGCCTTTGAGGCGTACAAATGTCAATAGATAGTTAAAACGATGAATTAAATGGGGTTAAAATGTCCTTGTCAATCGGTGTTACGTCAAAATCAATATTATATATTAATTAGTCAATAATTTACTTCATACATTTGTCATTTATAAAATCCTCTACTGAGTAAGTAATAGAATTTGTTTAATATCAATGTTTTATTTAAAATTAATTATGAATTGAAATTTTAGGGAGTCTGACACTAATATTATTGTCCGATTTAGTTTATTAGTGCAAGTTGTACACAGTAATCTAAACAAATATACATTTTGTTTAGATTACTGTGTTTTTGTAAGGCATTTTATATATAGTTTACATTATAGAGATCAAAAAGTATGATACAGTAGTGACGACTACAAAAAAAAGCTTCTGGAGAGACCTTGTAAAAGAAAAATCATTTATGTGACAAATTAAATACATACATACCGTAAGAAAATACAAATAGTCTTACTTATTTACAGCCCCATTCAAAACTATGAGAGTGGAAGAAGTGAAAGAATTCTGTAAGGAAATAACCTATTAGAACTCTGTACTCTTTGCCTACCCAAGGGATCTGACGTGACGATATATACAAATATTTTAAATGTGATAAGTGCTTCAAAAGAGCCCTAACATGAGTTCCGTAGCCTAAACGAAATCTCTGTCACCACATAATCGTATCCGGAACTTCCACAATAAAAGCTCTCAAAATCAGTCAGCCAAGAGATAGTGCTTTATACCCTCTTCCCCCCATAAAAAAAGTTGTAAAACCCTTGAAAATGGTTTACGACCTATAAAAAATATTTCATATCATGTTGTATGTGTGTAACCGAGTCGTCGTGCGGGTTTACCGGAATGTCGAATGTATATAAATGTTACATTTGCCAGAGACAGGTATAATATGTACCAGGTATAGAAAAAACTTGGGTACCATTACATCGATGGCTATGCAATACTCCGTAACTGGGATTGAAATTAATCCCCTGCTTAACTTTTCTCAAACACATTTACCCTCCCCTTTACATTGAAAATAACATAGTGGCATTGTTGCAGGATTTTCCAACCACCATCGTAAACCTAAAATAAAATTAACGTGTAACATTCAAAATCAACCCTTGCACATATGGTGTGTGGTGCTTTGCACCTCAATATTTCAAATATCAGCCTATACCATCCCACTGTTGGGCATAGGCCTACTCTCACAAATTAAGGTTAGAGAGAATTAAGTGATACTCCAGCACACGGACCCAGTGTCAGGCAGTGGAGGCAGGCTTGTGACCACCTGCTGTTAAAACTTATCAAGCCGTCTATAAGGTCAACTTGGCTTAACGATAACCACACGTGGTAACCGGGACCAACAACTTACCATACCTTCTGAAACACGGAGAAAGTCAAATATGAAATTTCGACAACGGTCACCTATCTCAGACCAACCGAGGCTAACGCTTAATCTTGATGATTGCTAACAATACCGCAGAAACACAGCACTTAAATCTAAACCTCATACTATTCTTACACACACCGTTACGCCTATATTCCCCAAGCAGTGGGGGCAGAGCTATACTATGTACTACCACTTTTCACCGCCTATGTTAGGCCCCATGTAATAGTGGCGAGCCTATTGCCATTTACCGGGCACCATTTCAGACTCGGGACAGATACTGGGAACATTATTCGCCACTAACAGGCAAACGAGGCAGTCACTATTCTCTCTATATACCATCACACCCGATTCCGTACAGGGATACACACCTATACTATTCCCAATAAACAACCCCTCCTTAACTATCCTCAAACACATTAAGCCTCCCCTTTACATCATAACATTTAAAATACATTGTGGCATCGTTGCAGAATTTCCAACCCCCATCGTAAACCTAAAATAAACTTAACTTGTGACGTTCAAAATCAACCCTCGTACGTACGGCGTGTGCGGTTCTTTGTATCTCAAGTGTTGTTAATTGTTATTTCATTTTTTTAATCGTATCCGTTGCGTTTCCGAACATGAAATTCTCGTGAGTGCAGGGAACAGAGTGAATGGTGCGATGGGAAAGCTACTCGGGAGCCGGCACTTAAGCCATAAGGCGCAGCTGGCCATACATAACGGAGTTCTTGTCCCAACGCTGTTATATGGTAGCGAGAGCTGGGTATGTAAGAAGGAGAATGAAAGTAGGATAAATGCGGTAGAAATGCGAGCTCTGCGGAAGATGTGCGGAGTGAAGCTGACTGACCGCATTAGCAACAGCATAGTAAGACAGCGAGTAGGTATGAAAGATAGTATCGGTGTAAAGATGAGAACGGGCATGCTCCGTTGGTTCGGGCATATAGAAAGAATGCCAGAGGAAAGAATGACAAAACAGATATACAATGTGAAAGTGGAAGGATGCAGGTACCGGGGAAGACCTAGACTATCTTACCACGACCAAATAAACCGAGTCTTATCTGAAGGAAAAGTCAAGAGTCTCCGTATCCAGCGATCGTGTATGAGACGAACTATGAGAGTCGGAGAAGCCAGAGAGGTATGTAAACCTGTTGGAACTCTGTACTCTCTGCCTACCCCGCAAGGGATCTGACATGATGTTATAGATAGATAGAATCGCATATAAATTTCAAAAATTTAGAATTGCGTGCCGGTGTTTGAACCTTAGACCGAGTAGATACAAAGCATTTTACCAACTAAAAATAACACCTTCATTGCTATTCCCAAAGCATTCATATTGCTTGAAAGACATTTGAACCTTAAATATTCAGAAACAAGGATGCACAACTCTGCCCTTAGAGGTTAAATCATAGTAAGAAGTATTTATTCAGCCCATATTTTATAAAAAAAAAATCATAAAAATATTTCGGGAGAAATATCACCCAAGACCATTGCACATTCTAACTCTGAATCTTGTCTCTTGCATTTTTTCCCAAAAATTCTAAACGAAACATCAAACACACAGCAAATTGTAATAAAATTATGCATTCAGCATTCGAGGGTTTGTAACGACTTACCTTATTCGCCATGACGAATAAACACGTAACGCGGTGCGTGACGATAATACCGTGAAATGATCGTTTAAGGGTACTTCAGTGACAGCATAACACGATCATATTGCGACGTTTGCGTAACGCACTGCGTTTGGTTATATAATAAGGTCCGAGAGCATGAGGGTTGAATTAAACGATATTTTTCACCAAAGGAGAGATTTTTTATCTCAAGGAGTCATTAATACCCGTCCCACGTTGTTAGTGTTACATCTTTGTACTGAGATTGCGGAATTATTTGTGAAAATTAAGTTCAAAAAACATCAACCGTTACGCTTTCCCCAAATGACGCAGAAATGTAAACCGACGTTTCGACGACGATGCTAGTTCACATGTAATAGAGACCAGTCTATTTCCATTTTACCGGGCACAATTTCAGACTCCAGGAAAATACTGGCATTTATTAGACGGAAATACTACACTTTGTGGGACCTAGAATTTGAACATTTCAAACCCACGGTCTTGTGATCACTATGCGTGTTATTCACCACTAGACCAACGAGGCAGTCATCGTATTTTTTCTAGTACAAGATAGATAAGAAGCGTATAGAAATTCGCCTAAATCCAGCAACGAGACGGTTAGCACAAATATAGTGACTTAAGCGTAACGCCATAAACCTGATATCCTATCCTTTTCACACTACAAACTTACGAACATGAATTTATAACCCTAAACGGATTGAGTACCGTTAAAATATTGCTAAAGAAAATTAAACTCTTACTCAGACACACAACATTGAATTTTCCATGATTTAAACAACTCGAGAAATCATAACCTGGAGCACGGTGTCACGCTTGCACACATTACGATTCAGTACGGTGACCTTAAGGTGGAACTTATACGGACTATACGTATTTATGATATAGTTTAAATACGCTGTAAACCATTTATTACCGAGTTCAAAACGAACAAGGTTCTCAATTCGTCTGTATATACAGGCTATCTCAACCGCGGTAGACACAGAAAAACGGCCCTAGGAGACTATCCTTAATTGTTGCGATATTAGGAGCTGAATTTACAGATTCTGAAAAAATGTACAATCAGCAACAAAATGAATAATTTAATTAAAAACTTTGACTACTACTTATTTAAGATCTAGCATACGCGTAGAGAGAAAGAATTACGGCAATAACCAGTGCCCGAGAATTATACGTTAATTATATGTGAACAAGTCCATAATCGTGGACTTATAAGTGGATTAATAAGGGATCTGGCGTGATGATATAGATAGAAGTCCATACTTGTACCAATGTTTGGTCGGCCTACTTAGAAAGAGACGTAGTAGGGCTCTAAGTGAGTATCTTTGTCATCAAGTTTTTTCGCATAGTGCATGCTTACCAAATATTTGGTCAAATAGCCGACGGAACGCGACGAAGGCGTTGGGCTGACGTCGTGTTGGCGTCTCGCTTCGCCGTGCTTCGTTTGTAAGTGCGTTGGCGCGTAGTGTGGTGCGTGCGTGACTGCGTAGTGTGGCGTCTCCCGTACATTACAACTCCTCCGGTCGCGCCACCATCGCGCCCTCATCGCGCTACGTTGGCTATGTGTCGAAACCTAGCGGCATCGGGACAGCGCCAATCCTACTCGACAGATGAAAGCACAGCCCGCCTAGGCCCAATATCCCGGAGCTTCATAATACGGGCTAATTAAGCTAAGCTTCCCCCCAGGGTTGGCGGAAGTCCATGAAGATTTCCCCACGTAAAAACAAATAAAAAACCCCACAGTCCACCTCTTTTTCCAATGGATATTGCAACTATACCCAATATGTCGTAAATTTTTCTTGTAAAAATATACAACGTCCTGTTTTCGTAATTCAATTACAGAAAAAATAATAAACACCCCTTCAAGCGTGATCAACAAACGCGGACTGAAAATGTTTTTCCTCAATTACAAACCCTAAAAAATACACGTTACGACTCTGAAAAAAAAATATACCATCATTTTTTATTAAATTTCAAACACTGCCGTTTTCCGTCATATTTCAAAATTACGTCCAGATTGAATTTTAATTGGTGTGTGCGCGATTTTTTTTATTATATTTTTTTTACCTTTTTTATTACCGTATCTAATTCCGCGTTGAAATATTGTATTACCTGTGAAAAAAGAGAAAATATAATGTTAATAAAAACCGTATTTTTAAGATAAATTTAGCGTTCGTAGAGCTGTGTGAACATGGTGTTCTTGGCGATTACCAAGGTTAAGTAGCTTCTATTTCGGTCAGTATACGGTAGGTGACCGGTTGGGGCATTTTCTGATAAACCATTGATATCGGCTGCCACTTAATGTGGTAGTCGTCAAGCCGAGTTGGAACTCTTATGGGTAGCTTGATCAGTTCCAACAGCACATGGCAAGGAATCTTCCTCACCATACAGCACTGGAGAAGTAAGACTTTATATCTCTCATCTCGATTTGTTAGAGGCCTTTTTTGTCCAGTAGTGGGACAGAAAAGGCTAATTTACTACACATATAATATACATACAAGATAAATCGTAAATAACGTAAGACCTCAGACACCCCGATTAGATAATTGCTTAGCAAATTCAATACCAAAATCAATTTTCCAAATGCATGAACAATGGCTTACATTTGAATGTGAAGAAAACCAAAATTATGGTTTTTGAACGGGAAGAAACCAGAACGAATGCAAGGATTGTGGTTGGTAACGATGTGCTGGAGCAAGTGAATGAGTTTGTATATCTTGGATGCGCCTTCAGTAAGGATGGGAAATACACCGCTGATATAGAGAGAAGAGTGAATGCAGGTAATAGAGTGAATGGTGCGATGGGAAGGCTACTTGGGAGCCGGCACTTAAGCCAAAAGGCGCAGCTGGCCATACATAACGGAGTGCTTGTCCCAACGCTGTTATATGGCAGTGAGAGTTGGGTATGTAAGAAGGAGAACGAAAGCAGGATAAATGCGGTCGAAATGCGATCTCTGCGGAAGATGTGCGGAGTCACGCTGACCGACCGTATTCGCAACCGCTTAGTAAGAAAGCGAGTAGGTATGAAATAGTATCGGTGTAAAGATGAGAAAGGGTATGCTCCGTTGGTTCGGGCATATAGAAAGAATGCCAGAAGAAAGAATGACAAAACTGATATACAATGCGAAAGTGGAAGGATGTAGGTGCCGGGGAAGACCTAGACTATCTTACCATGACCAAATAGACCGTGTCTTAGCTGAAGGGCAAGTCAAGAGTCTCCGTAACCGGCGAGTGTGTATGAGACGAACTATGAGAGTGGAGGAAGCCAGAGAGGTATGTAAGGAAAGAACCTGTTGGAACTCTGTACTCTCTGCCTACCCCGCGAGGGAGCTGGCGTGATGATATAAATAGATAGATTCTTGTTCTATGTAACATTATTACTATACTTATACACTTATTATTACACACCAGCTGTAAGTTTTCAAAAAAATAATGGGTGTTGCGATTACGGGGTCTTGGATTTAAATCCTAGGTTCGACGTTTATTTTAATAAATTTAGTAGCCCCATACTAGGATTTATTCCTGTCTACGGTGCGTTTACAAACATGATGATACAGATATACAAAAACGCAGACCGAAACAAATATTATGAACGTAGTTTTTCTATCGAAATCTTCCAGCACCAGTCCGCAGATTGGAAATATGCCCGGCATATGGCAATAGACTCTCCGCCTATTAAATTTAAATAGGACTTAACATCGGCGAAAAGAGGGTAGTCACCTCTGCCACCCCTGCTTGTGAATATGGTCTTGACAATATTGATCTAAGATAGTGATATTTCAATAAGGTGTAATTAATTAACGGAACAGTCAATTAATTTATTGTTTCAGCCATCAAAGGTTTCTCAGATCTATAGGCACAGAATATTAAGTTATATTATGGTCAGTTAGTCTATTTAATTGAAGGTTAATTACTTGCTTTGAGCTAGTAATTTCTTTGAAGTATATTCTTAAAGGGCGCCAAGTTTAAATTCCCAAAGGGAAGGTGAAAAAGGTGTACTATGTGCACCCAAAATTATTTATTCCATTATACGGAGCAGAATTCTAGACTCTAAAATGGAAATAAGAGTATTTTTCGATAGAAAAACACACTTTGTTTGACATAGATAACTATGAAAGATCTCAAAGAATAATCTTTGAGATAAAAACCTTTTATATTATTTTCTGCCTTTTAAGAATGAGAGGTTAAGCAGCGTTTGGCCTGGTCGGCCTAAGATGGGTGACCGTTTCATATTTAAGCGTCTCCGTGCTTTGGAAGGCATGTTTAGTAGTTGGTCCCGGTTAGCACGCAATGTGGTAGTCGTTAAGCCAACTTGGAAGCTTAATGTCGGCTTGATAATTTTAATTAGCAAGTGGCCACAAACCTGTCTCGACCGATTGGTCGAGACAGGTTTGTGGCCACCTGCTATTCGAAATATTCCGCACTGTATCGCTTGGTGAAGTATGCCCTAATCTTTTTTATCTCGATTTGTGCGATAAGGCCTTTGCCCCGGACAGTATAGGCTGGTATTATTATTGTATGTATCCCTCTCCTACCCTAAAAAAAGAAATCAGAAAAAACAAAGACAGGTAATCGAAGCAACGAGACATCTAAATAAATTATTCCTTCAGAGCGCTGCCATGCTAAATCGAGGGTTGTTCCTCGCCAAATGACTCTGAATATAAAATCAATGAGTTTTTACTGAACCTGAGACGATTCCGTTTCCTTTTCTGTGAATGGTCAAATTCATAAGCGATCGCTAAAGCTCGGATGCCATCAAATATTCTAAAAAAAGCCATCACGAAGATAAATATAGACAAAGATTTCTCCCACTTAAAAAATAATATGGGTGGTAGTTTATCACGTCGAGCTCCTATTGTAGTATATAGCTTACTCATTAGCTTTTCGATTTCCTCTAAATTAATTTAAATATCATGTATTATATAGTATGAGTGTGAATAATTTTTATGCACAGATAAATAATTATTATTGGGTAAACTAAAATTTGTAATAAAAAACTGGTTAAAAGCTCGTTATTCAGTTTCGTGTCACCATATGTCACTTGAAAGGGGTAATGGGAACAATTTATACGTTTAGATTTTACGAAACTCCAGAACGTTTTAGGGTTGGATTTTATTTTTCTTGAGTGTGTACAAAATACGATTTATAACATTCTTCTTGTACTATTATCCGTCATTTCCTTAATTCCGAAAAGTCTACACAATCTATCGAATTTTCATATTTTTTCTAGTTAGTGTGTATTTTGCTTATTTCCTTTATTAATTTAACGAGAGCTCCGTTGTACCAAACTAGATACGAATAAGCACCACCGCACTTTTCGTGCATGCCTATCGATTAAGTCATTAATTACCGAGTAAAATTTTTAACAGTATCTTTTAAGTTGGGGTCATTTTTAATAAAGGTCCAGTCCTGTTTAATGAGTGGGTCATTTATACTAGAGTAGTTTGCCCGTGTTAACTGATATTTTATCCTGGAAAGAGGCTTGAGTGAGGGTACTTATATGTCAGTGGCAGTTATGTCAATTAAAGGATGATAATAGTCCTTAGTGAGAAGTATAAAGTTAGATTTCTGAGTTTTTAGAGGAAAAGTCGAAAACACTAGGTTAAGAGTGATATTACAACTGTTTAAGAGGGTATTGTATCGAGAGAGACCTATGAAAGTACTATGTGATATGAGACCAGATGCTGCAGTTTGAATATCCACTAATAATTGCATGTCCACCCAAAGTCCAATCTAGGCATGGTAGATTAAACTCACCAGTAACAATTAAATGACCATTTGGAAGTTTATCACAAATATCTGAAACTACGTCGATCAAATCATTTACTGGTAATGGTATTTCAAGGTTTGGGGGTATATACTACTACAATATTATTAGCTGGGATTGTAACCCAAATGCATTTATGTTCATTATGATGCTATTCCGGTCTCGGACGGCCCTGCAATTCTGATTTGCATAACAACACGTGACACCTCCTCCAAGGGACCTCTGTCTTTAGGAAAAATATTATATTTGCCATCACATAGTTCGGCATCCAAAAATACCAGGTTTTAGTAACCACGGCTATATTATTTTCAGGTAATAGCATATTATATAGAAAGTATAAGTTTTCGTTCTGAAACCTGAGACATTTTGATAAAACAAGATTAGTTTATTATAAGTTCTATCCATTTTCAACGATGTAGCTATATTGAAACAGATAATGCAACATTACAAAGGCAGATTTTAATAGACAACGATAAGTGCGTATAAAATGCTTGCACTTTTTATTGCAAAACCATAAAAAACTAGTATGAGTTCTGCGCAAAGCGTTCTGTTCTATTTTATTCAATAGCCGATACTTTTGTTATTATTTTTGTTAACTAATACAATACTAAATCTCCAAAAAGACACCTTAAAACTAAGTTCTTACTGTCTACTCCGCAAAAATGTAGAGTCATGGTAAACATAAATCTAACAGACACAAAACTCCATTCCTTTCATGGAACTATACGTTTTCTTAAAAGCCAGCTTATGAAATTTACTACCAGTACCATTTAATAAAACTAAAAATGCGACATATTTGCCAGGAATTGATATAGCAGGCGTTAATAAAGCAATTTTCTATGACTTAATAATAAACAATATTGTCAAATTGTCACCAGTCACCTGTAATTTTCCCCTTTTTAAACACGCCTCATCTTATAAATTGGCCCACAGCCTTTCTCTTCGAGAGCCAAATGAGCATCATTCAAAAGGGCTTTTTGACTCTTAAATAAATCGCTTTATCGTTTTGTCAGACGAATCCTTCAGTAAATGTTACTTAGTCAATATTGAACAAACGGAGAGAAAATGTTTCGCATACAAGATGTGAAACCCAACATGATTGAAATAACTAAAGGTAATTTCTGATTATGTATAATGAAAATATTAGCCTACACTGCCTACTGTTGGGCAAAGGCCTTCTCTCAAGAATCGAGGTGAGACACGTTAAGTCATACTCCACCACGCGGACTCAGTGCGGATTGGTGGATGCAGGTTTTTGGCCACCTTCTGTTGGAACTCATAAAGCCGCCTCTAAGGCTTCCAAGTCTGCTAAACAACTACCACATTAAGTGGTAACCTGGACCAACGGTTAAGCGTGCGTTCCAAAGCACGGAGACGCTTAAGTATGAAAATGCCACAAATCATGATGAACGGTAAGAACACCGCGTTGGCACGCGTGTGTGTGTGCGTATGTGTGTGTGTGTGTGTGTGTTAAAAGAATATTAACAATATTTATGAAAATCAGTAAATGACATCTATTAATATTCTAAAACACGAGTGTATGAGAAATACGCAGGACTGTGGTGTTGTTAATAATCACCAAGATTAAACAGCGTTCGACTCGGTCATTCAGAGATGGGTGGCTGTTTGTGTGATTTCCATTAAGAGCGTTTTCATGATTGGAAAGCACGTTAGGACTACGGTTTCAGTTACCACTTCATGTGCCAAATTGGAAGCCTTATGGCCTTAATAAGTTCCAACAGCAGGTGGCAACAAACCTGCCTCCACTGCCCCGCACTGGATTCACATAGTGAAGTAAGAACAACAGCTTAACGTGCTTTCCAAAATATGACAATTGAATATGAAAATGTCACAAGCGGTCACCCATCTCAGACCGACCGAGCCCAAAACTGCTTAACCTTGGTGATCGCTTTCGAACAGCGCCACGATCACGTATACGGAGATACAAAAAAGAATTTAGGTGAAAGCCGTAGGTTCCCGTATATGTACTCCAGTTAAGATGGGCACGACACGTCCCAAGGTGTGGTGATTTTTTTTATTTTATTTTAGTTTATTGGCTCACCAACAATCGATTACACATATACAAACATATAAAACTTAAGCCAATACATTCATAGTGTATCAATCTATTACAGGTGTGCACAGCGTGCTCTACAAATTGATGTTAGTAGTCTAGATTAATTTCAAACAATATGTGGATATGTCAAGCAGTAAGAAGAACAACTAGTATATATTGTGCTGCGGAACTTGCCGAGTGAGTCAGCATGCAGGTCATATAGATTACTATTTTTATTAATTAGTTTGCAAATCCTGAGAACGGCTGAGTTAGCACCCAGGACTGTTCTACGAAGCGGTGGATATAGTGGGGTAATTGGATAGCGAGGATATCTAGCGGGGACGCGAAACCGGAACTTACTCAACAATTGGGGACAGTCAATTTGTTGATGAAGTAGCTTGTATAGGAAAAGAGAGTCGATAAAGTTTCTGCGTTTCTCCAATGACACCATCTTAAAGTGTAGCAGTCTAGCTGCATACGAGCAAGTTTTTTTAGCTATGCTGACAGCATACGCAAGGTGCCAGAGGAACCTCTTTTGTATTCTCTCTAGTCTTAAGCTGTGTGCGGCGTAATGTGGTCTCCATACCATGCTGCAGTATTCTAGGATATTACGTACTAGGCAGTTATATATTTGTATTTTTGTTTTACTGTTTTTAAAACCGACAATGTTTCTGATAACAAATCCCAGAGTTTTCGATGCCTTTTTAATTACATTCTCGGTGTGGGGTATGAATGTGAGCTTTTTATCAAACAAAACCCCTAGGTCTCTAAATTATTCCACTTCTTGAATTATGACTGGACCCACTGGACTTACTAAATTAATTTTTCGTGAGAACTTCACGTGAAAACACTTTTTGACGTTAAGATCCATTTTATTGTCACTGCACCACTGGACCAACGCGTCAACGTCCTTCTGCAGTAATTGGGCATCGACTTTGGATTCGATAATTCTGGCAAATTTGTGATCGTTCGCATACGTAAAACATTTTGAAAATTGTAGATGGCAGGTGGAATAGGTCTCTGACCGAATTGTGGCCACGAAAGGGATATTGCAACCGTGGAAGGCCAGTACAAAGATAGGTCGATGATGTGGTGAAGTGCATAGGTAGAGCCCGGCCAAGATTGGCCCAGCATAAGGATATGTGGCGTAAGAGAGAAAGTGCAGTAGGTGGAATGAGCTAAAAGCGATGATGATATAATTATAATTTTAAGAGATTTTCCACATATATTAGTTTCGATCTGGGTGTTTATGTATGTAAATTTCATGTCATTTCATTTCATTTCATTCAGGAATAATTCCTGTGTCGTGGGTGCGTCGTGTCGCCGCGCTGTGTCCCTGAAGTCCCTGTGTCCATACTCGCATGAAAGTTCTAAAACGGACGCAAACTCTCCAAGTTCATTGATAGAAAAGCCCAGGTACTAATTAATAACCGGCGCATTTCACAAAACGTTATTATTAATACATACATATTTGTACGTAAACAAGTTGGTACTTATTTACTGCGACCGCGCGCTGGCGATAATAAAAAGGGGAGTAATCTTCTAGACGTTTTGACACAAACGCTGATTCTAGATCTTACTTGACGGATGAATAGGAGACCTAAGTATGAGGAATGCATTTTAGAATCAAGATCCCCCTATAAAGGGTTTTCGAGATATCGCGGTATGTCCAGGTAGTAGCATTAAACAAAAATTGAGCAAATTATCCTCCATATCTCATGGATGCAGTGATACTGTAAGAAAAATCTATTTAACCTCTATTTATCTATATCAATCACGCCAGATCCCTTGCGGGGATAGACAGACATTACAGAGTTCCAAAAGGTTCTTTCCTTACAGACCTCTCTGTCTTCCACCACTCTTATAGTTCGTATTATGTCTTACAGACACACTCGCTCGTTACGGCTGTTACTTATAATTAAGAAATACAAGTAACTTATTTGAACAAATGTAGTTAATGTTCTGACAATGGTAATTTAAATGATAGGGAGGAACCGCAACGTTATAAAATATTGTTGTCTCGTTATATCAGCATTAGTACCAAAATATGCCGTGTATACACGGAGCTATTTTAGTCGTCCTGTTCTTTGGGTTCATTTTTTATTACCAGTGAACAGTGGGCATTTTATTTTTTAATATTTTTTTTATTTTTAGAAAACATAGCCTCACGCTAGGATTTATTCCTATGGCGTGGGTGCGTTCACAAACATGAAAATTCCCAGACCGAAACAAATAATTATAGATCACACAAAGATTTGCCCGGTGCGGGAATCGAACCCGCGACTATTAGACACAGTGGGCGGAGCGGCTTAAGTTCTTAACCACTGCGCTAAATCGTCCGTCAATATATACATCACCTGGGATTTTGTCTCGTCCCTAAATCGAAAAGTTTCTAGAACATCGCACATCTCCGAACTATATAATACTGATGGTTTATTTGCACTTCGTCATAAAGACATCTAAATTATACACCATATGAACAAATACGATATATATAATGTTTCAGGTAAGATACGGTCGATTTGGCCATAGTAAGATAGTCTAAACTTTCCCCGGTGGCTACATCCTTCCACATGTAGAACCTATTGGAATTTTGCATTCTATGTGGGTATATCAAGGGATCTGGGGTTATGATATAGATAAATATAATCTTTCTTCTATTTGCCATCACACTGCACAGTGTAATTTGATGATTTCTTAACAACTTGTAGACTTGTAATAGTAGGATATATTCTTGTAGCTACTAACATGAAATGCACATACACACACATTTCAAGCGAAACATACATTTGTAGGTCACTCAAAAATTTGTTCCGTGCCGGCAGCAAAGCCGCGACTAATCGATCTAGTGAGCCGAACGGTCTACGCTCTATGTCATTGGATCAAGTCATCATCCACCTGTCCCTTTAATATCTATCCCACAGCTAGGTAAAAGCCTTCTCTCACAAATCGAGGTGAGAGAGATTAGGTCATACTCTACCACGCGGACCCAGTGCAGATTGGTGGAGGCAAGTTTGTGGCCACCTGCTGTTGGAACTTATCAAGTCACCGATAAATTGGTAACCTAGACCAACGGCTTAACGTGTCTTCTGAAGCAGGGAAATGAACGATTATGAATATGCCACAAACGGTCACCCATCTCAGACCAACCGAACCGAACACTGCTTAACCTTGGTTATGGTTTGGAACACCGAGGTCATACAGCGCTACAAGCACCCCTTAACACTTTTTTTTATTCGGTAATTACACGAGTCTACTATACTACTTCTACTATACACTAGTATACTTTATCAATCAAAAACGTCCACTGCAGGAAAAGGATCTCCAAAGATGGTCGTCTGATTTTATCCTGTCTGATAAGATTCGAAAAATAATATTATTTTTTTAATAAAATAATTCAAAATACTAATATTTACCGTCACGACTATTATTATTATTTTATTTCTATACTCAGATAACTAGATCCACATATTACAAAACAAGTTTAATTAAATTAATGAAAATAAATAAATTAAAATATAAAATAAATTAAAATATAAAACCAAATGTCACAAAAATCCTCAAAAATCACATAATTAATAGAATAGCCAGTCACTGTATGGCTCACCGAGCCACACGATCGATATGTAGCTCAGTAAACCTTTCCATGACCGCGCTATCTAATTTACCGGCAAACCCTCAGCATGCAGCTGGAGCTCCCCCACAGTCTGTGCACTAGGGATGCAAAGAAGTCGTCAGTATGCGCCTCAGCGAACATTCCGGATGCACTGCAGAATCGAGAGAGCCCCAACAGCACTCTGAAGGCGTTGTTATACTGTATGCGTAGGGTGTTGTACGCCCCCTGAGTGAAGCTAGATCACAGGCTACTGGTATAGAAAGTTTGGCAAAAAGCTTTAAACAGTGTAATCTTTACTGCTACAAAGCACTTAGTAAACCTGCGGGCCAACATGTTTCCTCTAATGACTAACGCCCTACGCTCCCTCTCAATATCATCGTTATCTTTGAGATCTGTAACAGACGATCTATGACCTAAATACTTAAACTGGTTAACTCTTACCAAGGGCAAACCACTGAGTGTTATATGAGGTATACTAGATGGGCTTTTATTTTTTCCTCTAAACACTAACAGTTTACTCTTCGCAGAGATATATGTCAGACCGTACTCACTAGCATAATTTTCATAAATATTTACTAGCTTTCTAAGGCCATTAATAGACGGACTGAGTGGTATGGTATGGTAATTTAGACTTAAATATTTTACGACTTAGGGTCATCTTCTCAAAACAAACCCCTGCTCTAGGCTGCCCACATAAAACCCATGTTTGAAATTTAAGCTAAACTACTATATTCCCCGAGTGGAAATGGCAGCGGTGTACTTTCCGCAATTAATTTTCGCCGACGATGTGAAGTCCCAATGTAACAGAGGGCAAGCCTTATAATAATATTAGCCCTGTTAATAAACTGTTCCACCGTTGGGCACGGACCTACACTCAAACTGAGAGGATTTAGGATATAGTCGACCACGCTAGCTTAGTGCGGATTGGCGAACTGCACACACCTTCGAGAAACTCTTAGGCATATAGGTTCCCTCACGATGTTTTCCTTCACCGTTCCATTGTAGTATACCGGGCACAATTCCAAGACTGATACTGGGGATTTTGCGATGGAAAAATAACAATTTGTCCGAACTAGGATTTGAATCTAGGACGCTACGCTCATTACGCCAATAGACCAACGATGCAATATATAATAGAATTGAGTAATATTTATTGGTACAAGATGCGAGTACAATAAGATGGCAATATTAAAACGAAAATCAAGCTAGTGTGGACCCCTTTCTCTTCTATTTTTCTCTATGAAGCTGGGATACAGCCCCTGAAAGCAGTAGATCAGGGCCGTATTGATTCGTTCGAAGTGTGGTGCTGCAGGAGAATGTTACGGATACTTTGTACTTTGGCCATATTGCCATAAAAGACGGTGACAACTTGAAAAAGCGAATGCTCAATGGGAAGGTCAATAGACTATTACGCAGCCTAACACGTTGGTCTCACCAGATTTACAACACTATGGACACTATAGTCTACAACGCGCTGCATGTCGCCGAGGATAGGGAAAAATGGCGAAACATCACAAGAGCCAGATTCTAGGGAGGTGGCGGTCACGACTCTCGGACAGGAAGAATACGACTCGATGAGGCGTAGCAGTTCTTAGGATCTGTTTGCATTTTACCGCTATGCTTGTACAAATTTAACAATTAATTTAGTACATACCTATGTATATAATATTATTTAATATATCTGTCTATCTTTATCATCACGCCAGATCCCTTGCAGGGTAGACAGAGAATACAGAGTTCTATCAGGTTCTTTCCTTACATACCTCTCTGGCTTCCTCCAGTCTCATAGTTCGTCTCTTACACGCTCGCCGGTTACGGAGACTCTTGACCTGACCTTCAGATATTATTTTATTTTTGGAATTTATAAAAAAATACTCGTAGACTTTTAGGTGATATGATTTAAAGGTCATCAAATAAGATCAAACCCAGATGGGGTATAATTAACAGTGTATCTGGAAAAACTCAATCACTTGATGATCTATCTATATCATCACGCCAGCTCCCTCGCGGGGTAGGCAGAGAGTACAGAGTTCCAACAGGATCTTTCCTTACATACCTCTCTGGCTTCCTCCACTCTCATAGTTCGTCTCATACACACTCGCCGGTTACGGTTACTTGATGATCATATTGAATCTATCCTTACAGATGATTTCGGTATAGCGCAGACCTTTAGCAAATTTTTTCGTGAAATTCCAGTTTATACTACTGGCTCCTTGAACTACTTTTTCCCAAAAACTGAAATTATATTAACAAGCAGTGTAAAAGAATGCAATGTCTTGTTAGAGTTTAAATATGAGACCCCAACAGATATAGTCTTAAACTTTAAGTCATTAATCATTAAACACTGTCGACTTTTGGGTTACATCATTTAAAATACTAGATAGCATAGTAATGGCTTTAGCACCTGCGCTGGCGATGATTTTTAATAAATGTGAAGAGAAAGGTAGGCTCCCCGTCTTCATGAAACTGAGTAAAGTTGTTCCGATTCTTAAATCAGGTGTTAAAAACGACCCTTCTAATTTAAGACCGATTTCCATCTTACCAGCCTTGAGTAAAATTTTTAAAAAGATTCAACTCAATCAATTGCTTAACCACTTTAAAAAGAATAAGCTGTTACACGGTGATTAATATAGTTTTACTAAGAGACGTTCAACCACAGACGCGGCAGTAAGTCTGCTTCAACAAATTTACGGTACCCAAGAGGCATCGCAGAATCCCAATGGTGTTTATTGTGATCTCTTTAAGGGATTCGACTGTGTTGAGCATGCAACCCTTATTAAGATGCTAAGTTATTACAGCATTAAAAAACTACCCTCAATTTATTAACTTCCTACTTAGGTGAAAGATTTCAATGTATTGAGATTAGCGGGGTCAAGACTCAGGATGTTAATATTTCAATTGGTGTTCCACAGGGCTCCATCATACGACCCTTTCATTTCTTAGTTTATATCAATGCCCTGCCGAACTTTGCCCGTGACGTCTGTGAAGTAGTACTATTTTCAAAGTTGACCTAGTTAAGCTTAATTTTGACAATGTGAATCGTGTTCTTACACAGATATCAAATTGGTTCGAAATGAACAATCTATTGCTTAATTCACTCAAGAGGAAGTGTATTAAATTTACTGTCTAATGTAAAAGATAATGATATGAATATTCTTACAAATAGCACAAAACTGAACCTCGTGAACTCCTGTATTTCTAGGCATTACCCTAGACTCCAAACTGCAATGGGGATCATATATGTTCACTTGCGGGTAAACTTAGCTCTACGACTTATGCAGTGTGGTAAGTACGGCAACTTATAGATGTGGGTACAGCACGATTAGTTTATTTTAGTTAATTCCATAGTATTATTTCTTACGGTATCCATACGGTACGTATGTGGGGTAACGCTGCTGATGTGAAAAAGTGTATTCATACTACAAAAAAGAGCTATCTGTGCCATTTATATCCTAGGACTTAGGGCTTCCCTCAGAGAAGTTTTTTAAGAAACCAACATTCTTACGGTCGCTTCACAGTATTAATATATATGCCAAAGTAGTATACACACGTTAGAAAACCCATTTATTTGATAAAGTGAGCGACGTTCATAAACTAAGCACCAGAAATAAACATAAACCTGTATTACCAATATTTAGGCTTAAAAAGTGTTCAATTCCTTCGTAGGTATTCGCTGCTACAATAAGATACTGAAGCCCATGTTAGAGTTGCCACTTGACAGATTCAAAAGTTATATTAAATCTTAACTAATGAGTCAAGGATATTATACTGTAAATGATTTTTTTTAATGATAAGAATGCCTTTACACAAATTACCTGAAGTTTATAAGTATTTGATGTTCAGTACAGCGTGTCCTGCCTAACGAGCGTTCATTGATTTTAAATATTACTTTCGAACGATGTTAATAAGGTCGTGGATTGCCGAAATGTCTTTGCTAGTGGGGGCTCTGTGGAGCGGGTCACTCTCTTCCTCTAATATGGTCAAGGAGAGTGGGGGCTGCTTCTCAAGTCATACTCGTGAACGGGTGCTGCTGGTGGGGACTGGTCCGTCCGCTATTCTTTGACTGATGAAATATGTACCGTAGTAATTCTCGTTCTGCATTAATTCCACTTAATAAATTCTCGTTCCGCATCACGCTGGAGCTATAACAAATTATTTTGTACGCACTCTACATATTTTATAGTAACCCTTTTTTCTCTTACTATAATTATTATACTTTTTATTATATACCTTTACAGTCTCTATTTTGTAAATGTAGAACTATGTAGACACTGACTGATACCACGAATAATAATAATAATAATAACTTTATTTATTTCTCCTCACAACAAAACTTATAATAGAAACTTAACTAATTTAAGTGAACAATTTTGTCAGGTGTTTGTGAGAAGCTGGTGTCTATTATAGGGGTTAACCTGTATTACAGATCACCAGGCCCTCACCTTACGAAAATATGGAATAAGTTATAAAAATTAGAATATAATCACGCGTGAGAAATTATTTAAGATTAAGGAGACAATATAATACGAATATTAATTTAGTTTTAATATGCCCTATGTGGATGATTGTAGGCGTCTGTGTGTTTGTGTGTGTGCATGCATGGGTGTGTGCGTGTGTGTGTGCGCGTGTGTGTATATGTGTGCATTTATGACCAATATGTATACCTAGTCGTCCTGTTACCTTAGAATATTAGTAAAGTAGTTTCTCCGTTAACTCGTAATCCAAGCTTTGTAACCACTCCCTAACTACAGTTTTACATTTGGTTTTCGGAAGGGAGTAAATTGATAAAATTCTGTTAATTTTATTGTACAGATTACCACCTTGGTAGCAGAAGAAACGATGTGCAAAACTAGTGTTATACAATGGTTTTGTACAAACCAAGTCTTTTCTGCGTCGCTTCGCAATCAGCTTGGGTTCATATGGCAATACAGAATGTTGCTTAATAACAGTGTGCAAAATATAGAGCTGGCGAACTGTTAGAACCTTACTCTGCTTATATACATCAGTGGTGGGGTGCATGAATGGTAGACAGAAGCCAACTTTTAGAACAGCTCTCTGGGCTCTTTCAATTTTTAACAACTGGGTTTTTATTGACCCTCCCCAGATAGTGATACAATAACTAAGTTGTGACTGCACAAGTGCGAAATAAACTGTTTTTATCAATTGTTTGTCAGCAACGTGCCGTAGATTTATAAATATATAAATTAGTTTACGTATTCTTGTCGCCAGCAAATCAATGTGATCCTGGAAGCTTATTCTACCATCAACTATTACACCCAAATACTTAATAGCATTAGTTCTTTCAAGTCTGGGGCACAAAACGCAGGAATTACTTATATGATTGGAATTATAATTATTATTACATTTATGAGATATAATTGAATATTGATTAATATCGGCCCTTGGTTTTCTCAAAGAAAAGGTTACATATTTTGTCTTACCTACATTAAGTGTTAATAGGTTATCCTTAAGCCAATTTGTTACTTTATTAAAGCCCCTCTGCGCATTTGTAAAGACTTCATCCCAGGTTTCTCCACTAAAAAGTAGTGCTGTGTCATCTGCATACGTAATAATTTTGGCCTTATACAGGTCTAATTGGCACAGGTCATTAATGTAAACGAGAAACAACGTTGGACCCAAAATGCTTCCCTGAGGAACCCCAAAATGAACCAAAACATCATTACTTGTAGTACTGTCTATCTTTACGCACTGTGTTCTTTTAGTTAAATAGCTTTTGAGTAGTTGTAACTGAAGGCCCCTAATTCCCAGATACTAGAGTTTTTTTAACAATATTTGCACAGAGACTGTGTCGAAAGCTTTTGCTAGGTCTAGAAATATTGCAATCGGTTTCTTTTTGTTGTCAAGATTAGTTACTATATAATTTGTTAACTCATGAATTGCATCAGATGTCGATTTATTAGATCTAAAACCGAATTGTGCTGGAGATAGCAGATTATTTTCTTCCAAGTATTTTATCAATCTTTTATTTATGATGCGCTCTAAGATTTTTGATAAGGTGGGGAGAATGGAAATTGGTCTGTAGTTATCGACACAGTCTCTGTCACCACTCTTATGAATTGGGTAAATTCTTGAATGTTTAAGTGCTGTAGGGAACACCCCAGTTGAAAGCGATAGGTTACAGATGTAGGTTATGGGTTTTGTTAAAATATTTTTATTATTTTTTAAAATATCTGCAGATATCATATCCAATCCAGCAGCGCTGTCAACTTTTAAACTACTTATTACAGTCTCAATCTCATTTTCATCAGTGGGCAGCAGTGCAAGTGAATTTAAGCATGAATTTAGGAATTTTGGTTGTGTGTGACTATTCGATTTAATCTTTTCTGCTAATGATTTACCAATATTTGCAAAATAATTATTGACATTATTAATAGATTGCAACGGATCTCTCGTGTCTAGGAGTTCAATTGGTGTATCTTTTGATTTTTGACTGTGTGTTATCTCTTTTATAGCTTTCCAAAGCTTTTTGTTATTTTTATTTGCACTTTCTAGCTGTGATTTTTCATATTCATGCTTTAGTTTTTTTAATATGGAGGAGCAAAAATTTCTATACCTTTTGTATGTGATTTGTACTATATCATTATTAGGATCTTTTTTTAACTTTTTATGAAGGTGGTCTCGATTTTTTAAGCATTTTAAGATACCTGGAGTTATCCATGGTTTTAAAAGCCTTTTTCTTGATGTGATTTTAGTTTCTTTAGTATTACATATAATTAGTGTACGCAGTGTAGTACTAGTAGAATCTTAACGAAGTACACTTTTGTTTAATGTGAACGAAATAACAGCGTAAATTACCTTAACATATTAGCCATACACGGGATATTAACTGAACATACACTACCGACTAGAGGTAGCAACTGCCTAGACCACTTCATGATAAAATTGAATACCAAAACCTTTTCTGCTTACGTTGCAGTATTGAATACCTCTATCACAGATCACTTGACTATATTTTTAAGATTAACGAAAGTTAAAAATAAAGATTTTTGCAGAAAAACGGTTGAATCTACGGACTATGACAAAGCTTATAACTGTTTGCTCCAGAAAAACTTAAATAGTCTACTTCTTTATAATGGCCCTAATTTAGTAATAGAGCACCTTCAAAATTTTTTGACAGAGTCGCTTGAAGAAAGTAAATCAATTAAATACCTTACAAAAAAACAACGTATTATTAAGCCCTGGATTAGCCCAGGTATTCTGAGATGTATCAAAAACAGAAACAAAATACAATTACAGCTAAGATCCGATCCACATAATGATATTCTAAAAATTACATTTAAGCGCTATCGTAACTTCTGTAATAGCCTAATAAAAAAACTTAAATGGAAATATGAAAGAGAGCTTTTGGCTAATGCTGCTAAAAATTCTAAAGCGCTCTGGAAAACGATCAAAACAGTCACTCACTTTAAGGCTACTAAATCTCACTGTAACGAATTACTTCACAATAAACATTCTCCTGTCGATTCTCTTAATTCCATAAACAATTTCTTTGCCAATGTTGGTAAAAACTTAGCTAACCACATACTAAACAATTCTCAAACTTCATTAAGCAACACTAGATCTAGGCTCAATTTGAACTCATCATTTGCTCTTTTAGAAACAGACCCCCAAGAAGTTAGTAACCTAATAACAAACCTCAAAACTGACAGTGCCCCTGGCTGGGACAACATTCCAATCAAATTTCTTAAAACTTGCAGCTCTTTAGTTGCCCCTATTATCAGTCACTTAGCTAACTTATGCTTTTCATAAGGTGTGTTTCCGGTGCCACTTAAAAAATCAATTATCATTCCAGTGCACAAGGGTGGAGAAAAATGTGACATAAATAATTATAGACCGATTTCTATCTTACCTGCTATCTCAAAAATTCTTGAAAAATTAATAAATTCTAGACTCTTGAACTATCTTGAAAAACTTAACTTTATATCTAATTCACAATACGGATTTAGACGTGGCCTTTCTACAGAAGATGCAATCCTTGCTTTAACGTCTAGTATTACTAACCAGCTTGACAAAGGACAAAAATGTTTGACAATATTTCTAGACTTAAAAAAAGCATTCGATACCGTATCCATCCCCACTCTTGTGAAGACTGGACTTGTGAACTGGAGAACATTGGAATGAACGAGGAACACCATTAAACTTGATTAGAGATTATTTAAATGAACGAACCCAACGTGTAAAAATGGGAAATTATACGAGTAAAGACCTAGATATAACGTTTGGTGTTCCTCAAGAGAGCGTTCTGGGCCCGAGCCTTTTTTTAATATACATAAATGAACTCACTAATCTCGATATTGAGGGCGGTGGAGTATACTCTTATGCAGATGATACTGCTATTGTTATTTCAGGTAAGACCTGGAACTCAGTATATGAGAAGGCTGAAACAGAATTGGCTAGGGTTTCTAACTGGCTAAGAATCAACTTATTAACTTTGAATACTAATAAAACAAATTACATGTGTTTTAGTATAAAAAAAACGCAACCTAGGCGAAATCTATCATTAAAGCTACTGTTAGAGCGTGAAATAAAAATGCGTTGGCGGGTATAATTTCTCCTTATATTTTAATTTCACAACCGTCTCCGACGAAGTCTCGAGCAAAAGTGTCCATCATTTTAGATTTTATCCATCGACTTACGTCTCTTGTTTTGCATCGCCATCTTGTTGAAATCGATTATCCAAAACGATTACTAGTCTATAATATTAATAGCAACACTGTCGCCATCTAGCGACCAGTGTTGACATCGAAATGTCAAAATGGCGGTGCAGTTGTCAAAATCAATATGTCAACCCTACATGAAACTACCCACACATTTTATTAATACAAATTATCAACTTTATACGAAACTACCCACAATATCCTAACATTCGGCCTTTCCTGACCAACCATTACGGCCTCGTAATGACTATTAATTAATTAAACAAGCCACAACATAGGCAAAAAAAATAAAATATTAATTGATCTATAAACATAACTGGTACCATACCATTACAATACGATTTATTACAGTGTACAATTTAATATAATTTAACAATAACAACATAACATAACAGTTCTTAATAATTTTGTTAATTTTAATTTCACTATGATTTTGATGCAATATTATAATCATTATCGTGTTCACAATAAACGTTCTTAATAAAATCGCTAATAATTGTCACTTAGTCCCCGGACACACCTGGGTGGACTAAGTGTTGCCGCGGGACACACCTACACGGCTCACGTTGTACTGTGGGACAAACCTGCACAGTATTGCCTATAACACTCGTCCCCCGGACAAACCTTGAGGGCCCGAGTGCCGCCGCGGGACACACCTGCACGGCTCATGGTGCACTGTGAGACAAACCTGCACAGTATTGCGTATAACACTCGTCCCCCGGACAAACCTGGGTGGCCCGAGTGCCGCCGTGGGACACACCTGCACGGCTGCAATCCGCGGGACAAACCTACGCGGGCACCGATTATTATAAACGATTTTTCTTTTACTTTTTTTTCTCTCTTTTTTTCTCTTTTTTTTCTTCTTTTTTTTACGTAATAGATTATTCTCTTAATCAAGTATATTTTTAATTGTCAACAATAATGTCACATTTTCATGATTATTTTAATAATAAGAAATATATTTTTATTAATAATATTCCATTTAGTAACAAAACATATAACCATGTTTAATTAAAAATAAAAGCAATCATTCTGATTCTTCAGAAATATCATTAAAATTCTGTATTATAAACTTTTTCATTTTATCAGCTGCTACTACATTATTATATTTCCGACCTCGTTTGTTAAGAGAAGTAACACGGTATCGATCATTATCAAATATTTTTATAACCTTGTAAGGGCCAGCATACTTGTCAACCAGTTTTCCACTAGTAATACCCTTTTTCATTATACGTCTTTGTACCTGAACTAAATCTCCTATTTCATATTTAATACTAGGTATCCTGTTTTTATCATATCTCTCTTTGGATTTATTAGCTAAAATAATGGTATTATTTTCTGCTTCGGGTCTTAATTGTGACAAATCAATTAGAGGTGACTAGCTGGATTACTTATTTCAAACCGAGGGGCATAGCCGTATAATAGCTCAAAAAGACTCTTTTTAGTGGTACTATTAACTGTTGTAGAGGCCTATGTCCAGCAGTGGACTACGATAGGCTGATTGATTGATTGATTGATAACTGTTGTATTAATACCACGCTCCACCAATGGAACGTATTTTTCCCAATTACTATCATTGTTGTCAGTGTAAGCAATAAGAGACTAAACTGGTACGATTGTACCGCTCCACCTGGCCATTAGCACGTGGACATGCTACTGCGTTCTAAATGTGTCGTATTTGCTTTGACTTACAATACTCGTTAAACTCTTTGCTTGTAAATGCCTTGCCTCTATCACTTATTATTCGTTCAGGTAGTCCGAATAACCGTGAAAGAAGATTTAGTGTTTCAGTCACCGGTTTCGTGCACGTATTCGGCACTGGTTGAAGCCAGGTGAATTTTGTAAATGCATCGACAACGACAAACAGATACACATTTCCATTTGTAGAGGAACAAAATGGTCCTAAATGATCTACATGGCACGTTACCCACGGTGCACTACCCTTGCTGATTGGGAACAAGTAACCTTTTTGTTTTCCTGTAGGTTTCTTTGTAAATTGGCAAGATATACAACTGCGCACATACTTTGTAACGAAACGGCGTAATTTTTCGAACCAATACTCGCGTTGTAATAATTCTATAACCTTTTTTCCATTTAGGTGACCATTATCATCGTGATACATCTTTACGATTCTCCAACGTACCGATTTAGGAATAACAATTCGACACGAGTTTCCTATCTTTTTATAAATAATGCAGTCTTTTAATATAAACGACTCCAAATATTCAGGTAGACTAACATTTTTAATAATATTTTGAATCTTTGGGTCCTGATTCTGAACTGCGACAACCCAATTTGTTTCATCAATGTGTTGTAGAGGCAGTGGGTCTCGGCTAATAGCATCAACATGTTGAATTCTTATACCAGGCCTATATTGGACTGCAAAATCGTAATCCTGTAGCTCTAACTACCATCGACCTATACGTGGTAAAATGTCTCTCTTAGTCCAAGTAGTACTTAGGGCTTGACAGTCGCTAAATATGGTAAAAGGTTTTCCTAATAGATAGACTCGGAATTTTCTAACGCTAAATACAACAGCCATTGCTTCCAGCTCATAGGAATGATATTTCTGTTCAGTCTCAGTGTTTTGTTTACTAAAATACGCAACAGGTATTAATTGATCATTCGGGTGTTTTTGGAGCAAAATACCATCAACACCACGGCTGGAGGCATCGGTGTGCAGTTGGGTCTCGTACGTTGGATTAAAAATGGCTAAAACAGGATCAGACACAAGAGATTTCTTAATATCATCGAATGCGTTTTGCTGATCTATGTTCCATAACCAAGGAGTAGCTTTTCTCAATAATGAAGTCAAAGGACGAATACGTAACGCGAAAGACTGGATGAATTTCCTAAAATAGCTGGCAAGACCGATAAATCTTCTGAGTTCATGAATGTTTGTAGGTGTATTAAGTTTAATCAGAGCCTCTACTTTATCCACCGATGGTTTAATTTCTCCTTTAGATATTGTATGCCCTAAATACTCTATGCTATTTTTAAGAAAAGCACATTTGTCGCTACGGAGTGTAAGCTGAGCGTTGCTAATAATTTTTAAAACAATTTCGAGGTGTTTAAATGCATCTGGTATATTTTTAGATGAACATAATATATCATCGATATATGCAGAAGCGAATTCAAAACGGATTTGGCCCAATAATTGATTAATGGCACGTTGAAATACAGCTGGTGCGTTTGCCAATCCAAACAGCATTCTTTTGTATTGAAATTGGCCAAATGGGGTAACAAAAGCCGTATACTTTTTGCTAGCAGGGTGCATTTTTATTTGATGATAGCCTGCCGCTACGTCTAATTTTGTGAACCATTGCTCATTACTCAGTCGATCCAATTGATCTTGTATTAAAGGCAAGGGATACCTGTCTTTCTTTGTAATTTTATTTAACTGTCTAAAATCTACACACATCCGGTATTCACCTGTCTTTTTAGGAACTAGTGTTACTGGACTTGCATATGGTGAGTTACTAGGCTCAATTATATCCCTATTAATTAAATCACTTATAATGTCACGTACTATGTTCTGCTCTTTAATAGACATCCAGTACGGACGGTAATAAAATGGAACATTAGATGTTAATTCGATTTCCATTTCTATATCACAGCTACCTATACCCGCATTATCTTCAAAACAATGTTTATAACCCTGCAAAAGCAACTTAAGTTTCTCGAAATCAGAACCACATACATCTGTGTTAATATTGTCTGCAGATAAATTAGTATAGTAACCCCGAGCTACACAACATGTAGAATAAAGTGTTAAGTCTTGTGGCTGATGATTAATAATATTAATATATGCAATCTAAAATTTCAATAGTTTGTTGAGGTATGTCTATTTCTTTACCAGGATTTCTATGTTCTGATCGTTTCACGCATATGAGGCAACTACGAATATCATTATTACTCAAAACCATTATTCTATTTAACCCATGTACAAAATTTGTATCATATGGTACTGACAACTCGATTTTTGTCAGCTCCAATTCAAGAGTTTTAGCAAAAGGCAATTCTGATAATGGTAAACTACTATTGTCTGTAGAGAAAGTTAAATGATTGCTTGTTTTGGTTAAATTTATACCTGGTAACTCAGTAAACGCACGACCTATTATCATATCAGTATCTTGCAAATCGTCACGAACGACTAAAACAGGCGCGTCAGCAGTTACACCATCAATAGTTAAGGAAACAGTTGCCACACCCTCAGGACTATTAATTTGGCCACCATAGCCCTTAATACTAGTACGACAATTCTTATCATAGTTTAAGTTAATTTTATTTGTAGCTGACCTAGTGATAGTATTGCAAGCACTCCCTAAATCAATATATGCTGACAACTCATGATTATTTGTTAAAATACGTTTGTAATATTTATAATTTCCTTCATCTACTGGAACTATATGAAACATCTTAGTCGGCTTGATATGAGTAGCGTCGGGATCCGTAGACTTTGTATTTTTAATATTCAAAGTCTTTTTTAAAAAGAAGCAACTATCACGCTCATGACCTACCTTACCACAATGTGTGCAAACTTTAGCATCCCTACAATTTTCTGCAGTATGACCCACTCTGTTGCATACCTTGCAGGGAGGTTTATCAACTTTGCATTGTATTAAAGAGTGTCCACGTCGGCCACATTTGAAACATTTAATCCTATCCTCACTACTTGGATACTGAACATTTCGCTGCGGATCTATAGCGGCGTCCGTTAAATAATTTAGCAATACACGAGTATCCCTACAACCTGCACCCCTAGCCCCTGCTTTTAGCAATGGGTCACCTAAAGTATATATTATGACGTCACAAATAATATGGTCTGACAAGTCACATGCTTTTCCCTGAGATAATTTCCGATAATAAAAATCGATAACCTGTTCATCTCGACGTTTGGTGATATTAACAAAGTCATGTAACTTAGCTGCTAGTCCACGGCTCGTTGGGAAGTATTCAACCAGGCGTTTTTTCCACTCCTCCCAGGTAACGTCGATATCCTGAAGATGCCCAAACCACAGCAACGCGTTTCCTTGCAGGCTGGATGTCATGTTGTAGATAAGAGTCCTCTCGTCCCACCCGTAAATTTTGGAGAGTGCCTCCAGTCGGTTAATCCATGAAAGAACAGACATACGATTAGTATTACCATCAAATTTGGGTAAGTTTTCTGGTTTCCCTAGAAAACAGACACTTGCACTTGTGCCACCAACAGGTGAAATATGGTTTGGCGCTATCAGAGGTGTCGTTATCGAATTTGAAACTAAATCACTTATTTTTACACTTTCATTCGCAATTCGACATTGATTTAAATCTATACTATCACTGATTATTAAGTTAGGGGGTAGCAAATTCGATAACGTACCTTGAATGTTCGCTTCGGGCGTTGACACATGTTGAGCACGGCGTTCGGAAACTTCTATGTCGGGAGCACGTGGTTCGGAAACACATGGTTCCATTCTTGCGTCCTCGGGTAGTATGGTAGGCACTGTCTCTTGGTTAGCCGCAAAGTTGTTTGTTGAAATGGCCTGATTCTGGTTTTCAGACAATTGTTTCTCCAACAGTTGTTGCACAAATTTTTCCAGCCGATCGAGACGGTCGTTAGAATTCGAATGTCGGCGAGCACGTTTTCTTGAATTTGACCGCCGCCGTGAGGTGGATCGCGTGCGTCGGTAAGTTTCTTCATCACTTTGGTTGTCCGAATGGCGTTTATGTCTTCCCATGATAAGGCGTGAAGTTCAAGAAATGAAAAAAATAACGGAGAAAATTTCACTTCTGTATCCCACGCACTGATTTGTTAGAGCGTGAAATAAAAATGCGTTGGCGGGTATAATTTCTCCTTATATTTTAATTTCACAACCGTCTCCGACGAAGTCTCGAGCAAAAGTGTCCATCATTTTAGATTTTATCCATCGACTTACGTCTCTTGTTTTGCATCGCCATCTTGTTGAAATCGATTATCCAAAACGATTACTAGTCTATAATATTAATAGCAACACTGTCGCCATCTAGCGACCAGTGTTGACATCGAAATGTCAAAATGGCGGTGCAGTTGTCAAAATCAATATGTCAACCCTACATGAAACTACCCACACATTTTATTAATACAAATTATCAACTTTATACGAAACTACCCACAATATCCTAACACTACATACATGTGACGAACTGGATTGCTTAAACTGCCAATGTAAAGTTATAGGAAAAGTAACATCAACTAAATATCTTGGAGTACTAGACAATAAACTGACTTGGCATGATCAAATCGATTACGTAAATGATAGAACTCGAAAGCTTATCTGGATTTTTAAATCACTAAGACACATCGTATCCCATAAACTTATACGACAAATTTATATCTCTCTAGTCCAACCTGTTCTGACCTATTGCATTCCTATTTGGGGAGGTTCATCAAAAACAAAATTCTTGGAAGCTGAACGCGCACAACGTTTTTTACTCAAAATTATGTACTTCAAACCACGCCTATTCCCCACCTCAGATCTTTTCAAAATATGTAACTTACTAACCGTGAGACAATTATATATTGTATTAGCCACTATAAAACTTCACAAGAATCTTCCGTTTGACCCCAACTTACTACTAAAGAGAACGGTAGGTAACGTCGTTACTAATTATCACACTAGAACTTCTTTTGCTGAAAGGCAATTCTATGCAAAGTCTGCGATTCTATACAATAAACTAAATAAACTATACATAATACATACATACATAATATACACAAACTGACCCACCATGAGCTTGAGAAAACTATTACAAACCGGATAAAAACTTTAAAATACGATGAGACGGAGGCACTTCTAAACATTCGTCATACAACTTAACACTTACAATATACAATTATGACCAAATTAGGCTAGTTATGCACAACACACATACACACACTAACATGCACACACACATAACACACACACAAGCACGCAAGCGCTCACACACACACACACACACACACACACGCACGAACACACATACATTTTAGATTACTAGTTAATTAATTTACCTTATTTACTTACCATTTTGATTTGTAATTAATATCAAATATTTATATCTATGTTTGTTAGAGATATAGAAGAGCGGGGACTTCTGACACAAGTTTTTTATAAAACTTACTAGAAGAACCCATGTACTGTTAATATGTTTGTAACACATTTATTGAAATAAACAATTTTTGATTTTGATTTTGACTTACATCTATTTATCTCGTTCTGCACTGTTCTCCCATACCCCATGAATGCAATGTATACAAAAAGTTACTCATTTTTTAAGAGAGGACTTCTTCTCCACAGGAAGAAGTTTCCGAATAGGTGGTAGAGTCTTAAGTAATCACACCACACCGTCACGCCTATATTCCCCAGAGGGGGTGGCAGAGTTGTACTGAGTACACCCACGTTTCGCCGACAATGTTAGGTCCCATGTAATAGGGGGCGAGCCTATTGCCATATACCGGGCACAATTCCAGACTCCGGACTCATACTGGGAATTTTTCGTTAGAAAATCTACATTTGTCCGACCTAGGATTTGAACCCAGGACCTCGTGATCACAAAGCGATGCGCGTTGCCACCAGACCAAGTAAAATTAATCAATTTTTTTTTTCTTTTTGACTATTCTTTAGAGCTTTTTGCTCTATGAATAAGAAAACTTTTGATTTAAAATAATTAATGTTAGTAGACATTTGCATCATAGTCATGACATGAGGTCTTGCCATCTATATATCTTTATCATCTAGATAAACATGTTGAGGCCTCATATAGTACTAGTGCTCCGCATCGAAAAATTAAATAGTCGGTGTGCCATATTTTTCCAGACGCTTCAGTAAATTTGTAGAAACTATGTAAATTGTAGGAAAGTCAATACTATAAGTTCACATTAAATGAAATTTTAATTAAAATTACTGAATAAAATAAGTATTAAAATAAATTCGCAATATTTAAATGCACTTGTAATAATAAAATATATTGATAAAAGACAACGGGGATAAATGGACAACGATCTTAATAATATAATAAAAAGTAGTAAGACGGACGTCTTGGTCTAGTGATTAAGCTACTCCACCCGCTCGATCGAGTAGCCGCAGGTTCAGTTCCTGCATATGACAAACTTTGACCCACAAATATTTGTTTCGGTCGTGGTGTTGTGTATGTGAATTTCATATTTGTAAATGCACCTCTGACACAGGAAGAATTCGTAGTGTGGGGCTACGTTTTTTTAAAACAAGCTTGCATTTAACTTGTCTGTTTTTCCAGTTCAAATCTTGTGATCTATTTTTAAAGCACTTGCGGGTATCCAGATGAGATGAAATTTGGCATACGTATATAAGATCGGTGACAATTCAATAATATGCTGGATGGATGTATATATTGGAGCTAGTTTGGTGATGAAGTCGGAAGGTGGCTATGGGAACATGTGAAACATACAACGCAATCCTTGTGTTTAGGCTTGATAAGTACTATACAATCAGATAGTGTTCAGGGTCTGATGATGGAGCCGAAAAAAAGTCACAGGATCTCCTCAAATAACTAAGATCTCTACGTTGAATTTTTGCAATGAAAGCTTGTTTTTAAAAAAGTATTTTTAAATTAAGATAATAAAATAAGTAAATTAATTATTCTCTGTAACAAACTGAAACCAAGTCCAATGGCTTTCTGTCCCAAATTAAATTGTGTGATATTAGTTCATACTCCACCACGCAAGTGCTGTGGAGGCATATAATCATCAGCTAAAAGAAGTCCTCTGCAGGACAAAATCTTCCCAAAACTTACCACAACGACTTCTGCCAGCGACATTTACCAAGTTAAAGCTGGATAGCAAACAAAAAACCTTTGACGCGTTTTGGTCTGAAAGGGATGCGTTATACATTTCAATAAATTACTTTGATTACAGAATAATAGTTTATAATGTCATGTTAACAATTTTTAATTACAGATATTTTCACAAATGAAATATTTGATTAAAACTAACTATTGACATAATAAGAAACGACAGATTTACAATCCGTCATGTTGGCTATTAAAGTATGTTGATAAAACATGGTTGTACAGTGTACACCTCAGCTCTTTTGATAATAACACGCCTTAGAGGTGATTAATATTAAATATTATGAAAGATGGTCGCATTACTGCGAGACCATGGTGTTCTTAATGATCACCAAGGTTAAGCAGCGTTTGGTTCGGTCGGTTTAAGATGAGTGACAGTGGTATCATTTTGATTTTTGAAAGTCTTCGTACTTCGGAAGAGACGCTCAGCCGATATCACTTTATGTGGTTGTATATAATTATATTAAAATTTGGCTTGATAAATTCCAACAGCAGCTGGCCACAAACCTGTCTCCACCTCACCTCACTGGCTTCTCGTGGTGGAGTATGACTTTATATCTCTCACATCGATTTTTGATGGAAGGTTTTGGCCCATTAATGGTACTAATAGGCTAGTTTATTATTAGGAGTGTTCCATTTAACCCTGAAAATATTGTTTGTACAGTGTAAGTACACTCACTCACACTGTACAAACAATATTTTAGTATATAAAGCCAATTTCTGGCACGAATCCTTAGATAGCATCTCACTCTGCTCATTATAGGCGTCTTAAGCAGGTAAGTAACCAATACTTATTTTTAAACTAGGTTTATCCTCGGTTTCAGACGACCTAAAACCTAGGATTTTGTTATCTTTAGCTGATGTGGTCTCTAGGCAGTGCTAAACGAGCAGCACGTTCACCTATCGTAAGTTAGGCCGTGGCTGGTCACCACCCTTCCAGCAAGTTCATGCCACCTAGCGACCCAGCTGAGTTCCGGCATGTTGCGTGGAGTTGCCTTACGAGGAAGCGGGTCTATAATTGCGATCATTCCGTCACGGAACTCGGTCTAACTTCCATCTCCTCAGCCTATTTCAGAGTAAATAGGCTAATATTGTGCCACATCTTCGGTTCTATCGGGTGAGGTGGAGGTCATTGGAGAACAGACCAAAGAAAAACGTTTGGACAACAGCTTAGTGTTGTTGTAAATAGCTTAAGCTGCTTCACTCAATCAAGTAGTCGCGGGTTCCAGGGAATCTTTGTGTGCCCCAGAAATATATCGGTCTGGTTGTCTGTGGTATAGTGTCAATAGGCTCGCCCCCTATTACAATGGAAGCTTACATGGTCGGCGATGAATGAGTCTACATAGAACACCTCTTCTACCACTCTCGCTTAAGGAATATATTTCTTTTTTCTGTCTATCTATCAAGCTCCTAAGTTCCCTTGCGGGATAAGCAGAGAGTACAGAGTTCCAACAGGTTCTTTCCTTACATACGTCTCTGGCTTCTTCCACTCTCATAGTTCGTTTCATACACGCTCACCGGTTACGGAGACTTTTCCTTCAGATAAGACTCAGTCTATTTGGTCATGTAAAGATAGTCTAGGTCACGGGTCACATTCTTCCATTTGCGCATTGTATTTTCTTTTTTGTTTTCAGTAATGGCAAATCTAATAGCCGTGAGAGGTAAAAGAATTGCCAGTGTACCGGTGACGCCGTAATGAGCATATCAAGCAAATATATTTCGACCGGTAAGTAAAAATAAAACTATGTAGCTCTTTCTAGATTGTTCTCATATACCCCTTGGATCACACTGTACATAAACTTAAGGGTAATTCAACTTTGATATTGCCTTTTTTCGAAGAGTAGCCCCATTATAGGCACCTGTCCGTGTGTAGAGGAAATGAAGGAGTTATGTCGGAGTCTTTGGTCCATCGACGGCTAGCGCAACCCGGATATAAATGAACCAAGTATACCGACCAAAAACTCTCGCGTGACACCACCTTAGCTAGTTGAGTCGGAGTCACGGGAATTATCCGCGACCGTTTTAATAAGACCTGGGCAAATCATCCAAATGATTCAAAAGGAATTGTGAACCCGGAATTTAAATAAAAAGATTTCGATTGGTAGATCTTTGCTTTAACCATTACCTGGCTTATCTTTGGGCTGACTTGACTCACAAAAGATCGGTGTGTGGTAGTGATATTTTTACTGCGATTCACTGGTGAGTGAAAGATCCGATAGTCGACTTCCCTCCTCTGTGAAGAGCATTAAAAGCTTGGCAACGTATCAGTGACTGGTGGTACTGATGTACATAGGTGTCGGTGATTATTTTTTCTTCTAATTAAAATCATGGCCCCCCGGTAGGAATTATTCTAGCGTAGTGGGTACATTTTCGAACCTGAAATTTATGTACAACCCTAGATCAAACCAAGCATTTGTGGGTAACACAAAGACTTGTCCTTGCCCAATGCGGGAATCGCACCCGCAGCTACTTGATACAGTAATCGGAGTTCCCCATGCTCTATCTACTAGATCAAGCATTATTATCAAAATATTACTGCTACTACTATGTATATCATTACAAGAGATCCCTTGCGGGGTAGGCAGACAGTACAGAGTTTCCAATAGGTTCTTTCCTTATAGACCTCTATGGCTTCCGTCACTCTCAAAGTCCGTTGCATACACACTGCCCTTTAGATAAGATGTCTTATAAATTGATTGATTTATCTGGATTTCAGATTGCATCTGTCTCTTTACTTTGGGCGGCGTCTCCGGAAGGTCCGATAGCGCGATTAAGCCCTGCAGGAAGACTAACAAAAGCGTTTTTATAATGAAGAAGGCGACACATATCTGGAGCCAAAAGTTAGTAATAATAAAAATAAATTTTAGTCGTTTAGTTACAAGGACTCACTTTTGTGAATAATATTTATAATTACAAACTATGTTAGTATTCCTTATTACCTACATGTATGGTATGTGAGCCACCCTTACAGACTCATACTAGACGTTGAAAGCCAGCAACAGCAGTTCAGCTACTAGCCGTCAAGTCTGCCCGCTATAAAGCTTAGGATGCTAGAACAATCTCATACACTTATCTAGAACATATAGCCAGCAAAAAAGCGTTGAAACAATTGATTTTAATAAATACCTAAGTATTTCGCCAGAAATCTTACCAATTACGGTTAATAAGTCATTTTAATAAAACTTGGCATATTTAGCAGCGTTAACTGTCAATACTAGCACATTTTGTGGGTATTATAAATGAATAGATTTAACAGTACAGACTACTGAGGATCGTTCAAATAAATGCGTGAGGACTTATTGACTGTAATCGATAATACAGTCATGTCGAGACTTCAGGATTTGAGCAGGCCGACAATAAGGTGAACTGACGATCTGGTGAAGGTCTGGTGGAATAAAACCGGTCGTTATGGCGATTGTTGGGGAGGTTTATGAACGGCTTTTAGCTGGAGCAAAACAAAAAAATACCTCTATCTATCTAAATCACGCCAGTTCTCATCCTTGCAGGGTAGGTAGAGCGTATAGAGTTCCAACAGGTATTTTCCTTACAAACCTCTCTAGCTTCGTCCACTCTCATAGTTCGTCTCATATACGCTCGCTGGTTACGGAGACTCTTGACTTGCCCTTCAGATAAGACACGGTCTATTTGGTCATGGTAAGATAGTCTAAAAAAAAGTTTTTATTCATAATCAACCATAATTAGCCAGTCGTGCATTACTGGAATAGGAAGATCGCCAACACGACCAAGATTGTGCTTAACGCAATCAATTTTTACCCGCAATCTTGACCGCGTCATCTGTACATTATTATTCGCCATAAATACCTGACCAAAGTAGAAACCTTGCAAAAATTGCTGAAATCTTTTCGTTGGCACTTATTGATAAAACACATGTATTATCAATAAGTGCCAACGAAAAGATTTGGATATTTATTTTATGACTAGCAGTTTTGTTTATTTATTTAGATTACTACTAGTGTGTTCCTTTATATTATGTATAAATTTTATTTTCTTCCTAAAACGAACTTCAGTTATATAGCATGAAACCTCTGAAAGTGAAATAGCTGCCAGGCACTTTTAATTTGGTTTTTATTCTATACGTCATTTAACTATAAACTCTGATCAAAGTTTAATAAAACCTTTAATTTTATGTTAACCTTTGGCAATGGATTACAAATAAATTTTATACTTAGAGTTCTGCTTTTTATGCTACTTTTATATGATGATGTTTACTAAACTCTACTGCAGAAATTTTAATATGGTAATAATATGCCCCGATTTAAGGAGGAAGAACCAATTACCGTTATACCACTCTCAATTTCAGACTCCGGCCTGTTACTATGATTTTTTTGATGAAAACCTCTATAACAGTTTTTTGTCCTATGATTCAAACTCAAGATCTCGTGATCACTAGCTGCAATATCCGAAGCTGTCACTAGACTAACAAGGCTGTCATAAAACCAATGAGGCTACACCGAAGTAGTGAATATGCCAATTATATTAACAGTATTGTTTATCTGTTTCAGCTTCATCCAAAATGCTGCTAAGGTCGAAAACAATTGTCGGCTCGTCTGACGGAACCGCAGCGCGCAGTCTCTAGAGACTAGCCGGACACAAACGTTCGTCACAAACAACATTGAATCTTATTGGCTCACTGCATTACCAAAATTGCTTGAGTTTTGGCTTGCGTGACTAACCAATTTGAACCGCTTGAAGACTAATCTAGTAACCACAGCCAGAATCGACCGTCTTACAAGTAGCGAAGTCAAAATACTGTGATTTGCCGAAGATCGAACTTCGGTATCTCCCATAGAGGCCGTGGTAGATCTCCACTCTGAGACTGTAGCCTAGTAGCAACAGCCAGAACCAACTGCCTAATAAGTAACTGAGTCAAAGTTCAAAGACTCTCCGAATGTCAAACCTTATTGTATCTACAAAGGTCATGCTAGATCCTGGTATATAAATTACAGCGATTTGAATATTTGGCAGACACAGAAAAGGCATCTGTACTGGTAAATGGCAAATAGTATCTAGCAAAAAGACGTTTTTAAAGCCTACGTTTTTACGAGACGTGTTTAAGTCTACGTTTGTAACTGGATTTTGACGACCAGCTAGGCAAGAAGAATTTCTATTGTCATTCCCTAAATTAATCTGAGATCGAATCTCCCTTGAAGTTTCTCACCATCTTGAACACCAACTACGCATTGAAATGAGTTAGCTACAACATTCCTGGCCAGTTCTGCCAGAAAAAAACTTTCTTCTTCTCATTTGCTCTGCGTATGGTCATATCTTTACGGTTCTTGTTGTCGAAACGTTAATGTTAGAGTGTTTTAGCGCTGTTAACAATCATGATACACGTAAAATGTTCCTTTCTCCAGAGTATCTATAAGCCTCTACGCTTTGTGATTCGCTGGGGTTGGGTCGCACGCTCTCGCCTAAATCGCTCGATCGCATAACTTCTTGAGAGTACCTTCCAACCACGGAAGATTTTTCTTCCATGCTTCTAACCGTTTGCAAAGTCCATGTATCAGCTGAATGTCGAAATAATTTGCTGGAGGTCGATTTTAGACTGCTTTTGTAGAAGTAACATTGGGGCATAATACTTTTGTCTGGACACATGTACAGAATCAAAACCATCAGGCTTGTTTGTTACTTAAATATACTAGCCAATTCACAGGTTTATAGTATCTGGTTCGAATGAATTAATAAAATAAAAAAGTATGGGTTGTACTGGTTCAGTATTAGAATGTTTCCTGAAATCAAAATCCTGTTTATTTCAGCTGTATTCGAGCTGATAATGAACTTACCTGAATTGGGTATTAATATGACATTTAAATGAGAGAGCTATTACGGCTACAGTATAAAGTGTCTCAGTGTGATCCTAAATTTGATGGGCTTAAAGATTTACCATATTGGTGTCTGCATGTAGTAGCTCGTTTAAATATTTTAGACTGTACTTAAGCGTTTGATTGCTAAAGTTACATTGAAAGCTCTTTGACAAATACGCATACATTACTAGGTTACTGGTCTAAGTTTTAGATATGTGGCCTGTGTGTGTTACAGGAATTAGCTCGTATACAATCGCCTCAGCAGATATTTCTTCGCAAAACGGTTTAAGCAAATTGCAGATGGATGATCAACCACAAATATAAAAGAAAAGCTTTTTAATATGCTTTAAAAGGACGGGTTCATTTGCTCTATAGTCTCTCAATAGGTTTGCTTTTGATATCATTCTGAGAATTAACTACACTTTCATTTGTTTTACATTTTAAGAGTGTGGTCATATGTCACATAAGGGTCGTTCTTAATATCATCGTGTAATCCCGTTCGTACTCATATACTGCTTCAGTAGTGTGAGCAGGGTAGCATGATTTATTGATACGCTTGCTCCTTTAAGAATTTATTGTTTTTGGAGTGCTGTAGCACAGATACAGCGGAAAGATATCAAAATGTAACGATTATAGGCCGGCCGTGTTTTAGGTTAAATAGTCAGACTTAAAAGATTATTTAGAAGTTAAAATATACATGCGATAAAAGCGTCGAGGAAAAAAGCTATAAAGTCCTAAAATAGTCTAATGAAAACAAATGCAAATTGCTCGTTACATAAAATCAAAATGGTTTTTAGGGATCTACCGCGGTATATTTGGAATTTTAAGGTCCCGACGGCTCGAGTGCTTTACTCAAAGAAGTCTGCAGTCAGTAAATATGTTTATGATTGCACCCACCATAACATGCGATTAGATAGATCACGAATTCTCGGAAAAATACCGATTCCTATCAAGGCAGTTCCCGAGGCTATTGAAATTAAACAACAGCTTAATTTCAATGTAGAAGATGGTTGGGTGCTTCCATCGATTAACAAAATTAAGATTGCAAGACTTTAAGACGCAAAGTTATTTGGCGTATACCGGACTAACAAAAATAATTAGGTAGTTTTAAGATAGAATAGCAATGAACTTCAAATACCTTAGTTCTTAGACTAAGACCGGATCATTGCTAACAAAAATGGCGCATTAAAGCGGCCTCAGTTACGTATTATGTGTGCGTGATGCCAGTGTCCAATTTTTGGAAACAATGGCTGACAATGTGTGCGACCATCTGCTTACTACAATTTATCTACCTGGGTAGATAATTTATATCTCATTTCAAGTAACTCATCTAAGACCTTAGTTATTTCCCTATCCATGAGTCTGGATAAGTACAGGAAACGTCGGAAACTTTAGAACTGTAAAATCGAAAAGCCTTTAAATTCTGTTTAATTAAGCCAATTTGGTCCATCGTACATTCGGCTACGTTCAAAAAAATCGTTAAGTCTGACTTTCAATAGTAATATTATGTTTGGGTAGAGGTGATGATTTCTAGCAAATGTAATTTTTGACATCGTATTCCTTACGATATTATTATGTGACACAAAAAAAAGAAATTTCTATATAGAAAATTTATTTTACCTAAACATAATAATGATGTTGATAATTTTATTCGTTTACTTAATATTTTAGTAATCAATAAAAAGATTAAGTAAGAAAATTGTATTGCCAAAACATAATGGACTGATTTGTCAGGATTATTTAACCAAGTTCTGTTTTAATAGAACTGACAATTCGGCATATTTGTCAAAAATATCCTGTTTCAATCCTTTTTAATAAATATGACATTGACAGATTACATGTGACAATTTATTAATTATTAGTCAGACAAAACTGCTTTGTTAAATTTATTTGGACGAAATGTCCACTGGTCTTGGATCGTTGCCGTGTTATTATTATATATTGTACACTCGTTATGCAAAATAAAATCTGATTTATGTGACCATATATTTTTTATTAACAACTTTGCTACTAAATGGCGCTTCCCAACCACATCTATGTATAGTTGATATTCCGTTATACAGCTATCTGTGCCGCTCCTAACGCTGTGCGGCCGGTATTACGATTACTATGGTTAAGCAGCGTTCGGCACAGTCGGTCTAAGATGGGTGACCGTTTGTGGCATTTTCATATTCGAGCGACTTTGTTCTTTGGAAGGCACGTTAAGTCGTTGGTCCCGGTTACCATTTAATGTGGTAGTCGTTAAACCATGTTGGAAGGCTTATAGGTGGATTGATAAGTTCCAACAGCAGGCCAGCCCTGGATCTGTTTCGAACCGAGGCAGAAACTTGATAGTGGCGCCCCTCTTTCCAGCGTTTGAGATAAATTACTTAAAAAACTCACAAATATATAATGATTGGTATTATGCGTGAATGGAACAACAAGAACCCTTTAATAAATTTGTGCTCTTTAATAACTATTACCAAATAACTTTTTCATTTGTGTGACATGAAAATATATAGCCGGGATTTTGGCGCTCCCTGAAATTGCCACCCGGGGCGGGTGCCCTGGTTTCCTATAATAAAGAATACTGGCAGATATTCCTCAGGCGTTAAGTCTACCTTTGTACATAAGTGCATAAAGAATAAATATTCTTAGATTATGATGAGGCGTAGAGCAGAATAATGGCCTACACACTTTTTTATAGCATATTTACTACGTTACGTGGCCTACTTATTATAATCATTTGGGGGAGGCATTTGCCCTTCAGCGGATGTATTTCGGCTGACGATGATGCTGACTCATAGTGATGAAAAAAATAGAAACTGTATTGCGTGCATTTCCCAAGAAGCAGGTTACATACGTTTTGTGCTTGGTGTTTTGGATGCGTAACTGAATTTCTTATTGTTATCTTCTTTAGCCATATCAAAGAGACATGAATATAACACACAGCAAAGTAACATTATAATAACTAATTCATGTTCTTATGATCTAAGGTCCATTTTTAAGTAAATAATCTATCTATCTATCTATCTATAACCTCACGCCAGATCCCTTGCGGGGTATGCAGAGAGTACAGAGTTCCAACAGGTTCTTTCCTTACATACTTCTCTGGCTTCCTCGACTCTCATAGTTCGTCTCATACACGCTCGCCGGTTACGGAGACTCTTGACTTTTCCATCAGATAAGACTCGGTTTATTTGGTCGTGGTAAGATAGTCTAGGTCTTCCCCGGTACCTGCATCCTTCCACTTTCACATTGTATATCTGTTTTGTCATTCTTTCCTCTGGCATTCTTTTTATATGCCCGAACCAACGGAGCATGCCCTTTCTCATCTTTACACCGATACTATCTTTCATACCTACTCGCTGTTTTACTATGCTATATACTTGTAAATAATCTCTATCAATATTATCACACTAGATCCCTTGCGGGCTTGGCAGCCTGCCACTTTCGCATTGTATATCGATTTTGTCATGAAGATAAGATTTTAAAACAAAAAATAGAAGAAAACTTAAAGACGATTATTTATAATTAAAAAACTAGGTATTAAGTAAAATAAAATAAGGCTAAAATGTGTACAGAGTATTTACAAAAAATTAGTTTGTACCAGCTTGGCTGGCAGCATTGCCGCGTTGAATGGCAATACTTATTTTTTGTGCGAGGTAGGTCACCTGTTACTTCGACCAGCAATTTGGCCATATCGCAAAATATGCGATGTGCACTAGGACCCCACGAATTCAGGGTCTCCACCCCAAACGGCCCAAATATATAACATCTATCGAGGTTGCTATACTTGCGTCGTTTGAGGGTTTCGGCAGATGCGGCGGCTTCCCCAGCCCTAATGAATGATTCGGGAAGGTGGGACGGCGTCAGAGTATCGATGCAAGCGGCGTCCTATACTAAAGGCCGTCCCATCGCTACGCGACAGGCCATTTGGTGATAAAACAGCCGACTCATTAGCGGTGGTAAGAACCAGATGGATGATGTCGTTCAGATTAGACTGCCGGGATATTCTTTGGGCCGTATTTAATAGTTGATCCGGGATCAATATATATAGAGGCCAATCCCACTGTCTTTCCGAGCAAAGAACTGTGGGTACGCTAGTTTAGGGTAAGTCATCGACTACTCATTTCTCGCCTCGGTCAAATACGGTAGGTACTTCGATAAAATAAAAATTTTCTTACTAAAATTTTATTTACCTAGGACAGAAAACCCGCCAACGAGATACTGGAAATTTTGCCAATACTCAGGCCGTCTGACCTTACCGGAAGAGAAGCCCGATTCCAGATTCGATCTTCCAAAATTGTATTCAAAATGGCCGTGAGCATATTCCTAACGACGACGTCCAATCTTTGTAAGAATTCTGGATGCATCCAATCCATCATTGCATTTCATTCCATTTGGATAATTTTTAAATTATTTCCTCCGACATTCTTTCTATATGCACGAACCACTGGAGCATACCCTTTCTCATCTTTAAACGGATACTATCTTTCATACCTGCACGCTTTCTTACTACGCTGTTGCGAATACAATAATAACTATATTAGCCTAGTGAAAAATCATAATCATAATCATCACAGATAAGTATGAAATTCATTGCTTTATAAAAAAAAAGGCGTAAACGGAGAGAGAAAATTTCAAATTTCGAGAAACTTATAATCATAAAGTATCTCAACGAGATTTAACTAACCTTATTTTAATTACTCAGCTTATCTTTGAAGAGGTAGTCAAAATTAAATACCAGACTTTTAAGGTAGATTAAAAAAATTCGCCATTTTATTTCTTTCTTATCAACTCGCTGTCTCGTCTCTATGTCCATTTGTTCATCTTAGTTTAGGTTAGGTTTCGTAGTTTTGTACTCATAAAATTTAAAATCGATTTTAAAATAACTTCGCGATGAGCTAGAGCAGAAGTGCCCAACCAGGGGGCACGCCCCCTTTGGAGGTCAAAGAGACATATGAGGCAGGCAAATACAAAAGAAAATACGCGTAAATTAAGCATCGCAATATCACAGCCACTGTTTGTAACTGTTTCAAAATGCGTCGTCGTCGTTCAGAACTAGTTCAGGAAATATTTAAATTATATACATGATTTCGACCAAAAACGTTTTAAATTTGTTTGAAGTTTATTTTGTATAACTAAGAATTCAAAATAAAAATAATGTTAAATGTAGTTGTTAAAGAATGTGCATTTTTGGAATGAAAAAATTAAAGCGTAATAAAGGAAAAGGAAACCCTGAGCTACAAACTTGAAACTTCGAACATAGTTCAGAACTAATAGAGAATGCAATAAGTTACTATATACAAGACTAAAATTACAGCAGTACCGCCTAAATCTAAAAGTAAACTTTTAAATTTGGTTTCGTTTTGAATTTATGAGGCAAATCTCTAATCGGAGTGTCTGAGGTCTTGCGTTATTTACGTTGCATTGTATATGAATTAATTTTTTACCTTACTCCCATGTGACGGTAGCGAAACTACCGCACATCAAGCGAGTCCGTAACCAAGCAGCCTTTGTCCTCGGTAGCCTTTACCCGATGATCTGCAAGCGGAGTAAAATGTCCCTTATGAATAAGGTGACACTTTACAAAACTTGTATACGGCCCATCATGACGTACGCTTGTGAGGTGTTCGGGCACGCCGTCCGCTCTCACATCGATAGACTCCAAACGGTTCAATCCCGTTGCCTCCGCAAAGCCGTCGGAGCCCCGTGGTTCATAAGGAATGTCGATCTCCATTCCGATCTCGGTCTCAAACCTATTCGCTCCTTTATTAAAAAGGCGACAACCCGATATTTTGCGAACGTGTTCAATCATAGTAGTCCGCTAATCGTAGCCGCCGCCGACTACGAACCCAACTCCCCTCCTATCAACCGTTACTGCCGTCCGCGGCATGTTCTCACCGACCCTCCCGATGCCCTTACATCCCTTCTTTCGGATACAGATACCGCACACAGGATCAGACACCGACCTCGCCGGCGAGGTCGAAGAATCCCATGCCCGCCGGCCGGTGCAGAGCACCAAGGCGAGACACCTAGTATACGCCCGCCCCCATAGCGACTGCCTAAGCTGAGGCCATTCCTCCTTGAGGCGCCCTTGTGCTGGTTGCCCTCTTGCCCTTATGGCTCGAGCGTAGTGGTTGCACGCTCGCCCTCTTGTCCGGTGAAGCTGTAAAGGCCCCGCGGCCAACAGCGTAGATCATCACACATACACACACATCCGGTAGCGAAACGGCCAAGCCACATTTTTTGACTTAGGTGCAGAGTTTGTGGAGGGTGTGTATAGTAAGAAGCTTGGCTCTACATGAGATCTGATAACTTTTTGACCGTGCGGTCTGGTCTCATCTTGGCAACATTTTACATGAAAATATTTTTGGTGGGATTTCACACCTTTTTGTGTTAGTTGTTTATGACAATATTTTTTTTTTTTGTTCATTCTTTCTTTCTTTTTTTGGAGTGTATTTCTTGCATATCAGGGGTGCCTTTTTTCATAGCCCACTCTCTATCTTTGCCTTTTTTCTTGGTTAGTTTACTGTTTATAATTAATCATCATCAATCACAGCGGGTACACCTAAGGCGTTTTGCACGCGCTTCATTCCATTCCCTTATTTAAAGGGTGAGGGTGATTTACTAAAGCTCTTAAAATATGTATTTAATTATTATTTATAACATGTAATCCCTTTATCAATTTTCTAACCTATAGCTTCAAAATTTGCGGAAGTCTCATACAAACTTCCATCCCCTAGTCTTAGGGGTTTTGGTGGGTAAAAATTCCAAGTTTTAGATTTTTTTGTTATTTTTGTACTAATACTAGCATACATACCAAATTTCAGCTTTCTAGAACTTGAAGAACTACCCTAAGAATTTTAATGATCATATAGATAGATCTCAATAAAATCTAAAGTATAAGAGCTATGCAATTGAAACTATATATATTTAATGAGTCTACTATTGACACCATATTTCGAGAATTTTGTTTATCTGGTATAATACAAACCCAAGTTATGAGGGTCCAAAAAAATGACGAAGCGCTTCGAGAAAAGGTAGTAGCGCCCTTGCACTTCGCTTGGCTCGTCTTGGCGGGGGCACTACCATACCCCCAGATTATCCAAAAGAAACACACCCTAAGTGGCATAGGTGGCGCTGTTGTCGACCGATTGCGAAGTACCGGAAAACTGTTAGTACAATATAATATTATTTATTCCCATAGTTAAAACAATGTGATTCGTTATCATCTGATTACCGCATACTTCAATCGAATCAAAAAATTTTCCCCTATTCCAACATCCGATAGGGGAATGTCCTTCCCTGAAGTAACATTCCAGTCCAGGTAGACATCGCAAAGGGTCGGACCTTTCGCGCTCTTGTACGATTTTAGGTCGCATAAACCTTTATGAAACCCTGTAAAGGACAGCAGAGACTTATCTTTAACCCTAATTATAATACTAATAGTCGTACTAATAAACACCGTCTATATTCCCCAGAGGGGGTGGCAGAGGTGTACTGAGTACACCCACGTTCCGCCGACGATGTTAGGTCCCATGTAATAGGGAGCGAGCCTATTGCCATTACCGGGCACAATTCCAGACTCCGGACTCACACTGGGAATTTTTCGTTAGAAAAACTACATTTGTCCGACCTAGGATTTGAACCCAGGACCTCGTGATCACAAAACGATGCGCTTTGCCACCAGACTAACGAGGCAGTCGTACTAATAGTAGTAGATAAAATGTCAGGGAATGCCTTGCTGCCCCTCGATGCGTTCCTTTACGAGAGTAACACATGATGGGCACTTCTTGCACCCTTAAGGTATGGTCAAATATCCGACGGAATGCGACAAAGGCATTCGGCTGACGCTCGACGGCAATCGCCAGCGCGGCGCGCACATCACACAGCAGGAGCGACATCGTGCCGGCCAAGCGGCCGCTCGACACTAGCGTCCCGGTCGCACATGTCAGCATAATTATTAATGCAATATAATTATTAATACATACGATAAAAAAATTAACACTTACTATGAAACAATTTATTAATTGTGATTGATGTTTTACTTTAAGTTTTTGGACATAAATGGCAAATTTATTTATAATATTGATGTCATTACTTTTTGTTGTGTTTAAAATTTTCGTTGTTTCAGAACTTGTTAAGCATTAATTACCTCTTTTTATTACAAAACATATTTATATCATCACGCCAGGTCCCTTGCGGGGCAGGCAGAGAGTACAGAGTTCCAACAGGTTCTTTCCCTACATATGTCTCTGGCTTCCTCCACTCTCATAGTTCGTCTCATACACGCTCGCCGGTTACGGAGACTCTTGAGTTTTTCTTCAGATAAGACTCGGTTGATTTGGTCGTAGTAAGATAGTCTAGGTCTTCCCCGGTACCTGCATCCTTCCACTTTCACATTGTGTATCTGTTTTGTCATTCTTTTATCTGGCATTCTTTCTATATGCCCGAACTAACGTAGCATGCCCTTTCTCATCTTTACACCGATACTATCTTTCTTATTATTATTTCATAATATTTGTGGTCGGGTTTCATTGGCTCAATTCATAAGTTAATAACTAGATAAACGGCAATTAATAAGATTCCAAGACCGTACCTATAATATCTTACAATGTTTCAAAGAGTTTTTGAATAGCTACATTAATTTAATAACAGTAATATATCGAGGTATTTAATAATAATTTAAGGTAATCTATGATTGGTTCAACCCATATTAAGCAAATAACTAGAGAAAAAAAGCTGTTCGAATCTGTATAATTATATCTGATATGTTTTATAATGTTTTAAATAGTTTTTGATTACTTCAATTTGATCATAAATATTGCAATATTGTGCTATTTAATATTTTAAAAAGGAAGTCTCTGATTGGTAGATTCCAAAACAAGCTAATAACTAGACTTACATCTATATTTATCATTTCAAAATAATGTTTATCTTTTAGTAATTATTTTTTTTTTAATTTGTGTCGTTGCGTTACTATTACGAGGTTCTGGAATCGATTCTTGGGACGGAAAAAAATATATTATATTTTTTGACTCATTTTTTAAATATTGTCTGAAATGAGTGTACGCAGTACACCTCTGCCACCGCCACGTGGCGAAATATGTTTTTAGTATCTAACATTGTCGGCAAAATGTACGTCTATGATTCATTCGACTTCATTATTATACTACTAGGAATAAAATTATATCCCGACTTTATATCTATCTACTATTGCGTCATACATAGAAAAGCGTCATTCCATACCGCTTTTAGTAATTATAAGTACTTTCGTCATCGTAACTAAGTAGATAAATCATTATGTAATAAGTAACTAAATTAATAAAACTTAGCACTATAACAACTAAGATCCATAGTAAATAAAAGTAGAGAAAAATTACACTGCGGTATTGGCAACACAGACAAAATGAACGCATCATTTTCGGTGACAATTATGAACGGAACATTTAGATCAATATTTAAATAATACGATGTCCGATTGCGCTACTTACAAATGAAATGTAATCCCATCCTGTTTCTTTTTGAGCTTGACGAAATTGTTGCAGGTAGGAACGCCACAAGACGCCATAATGAAATTTAATTTGACACGAGTAGAGCAACGTAAACGTGTGGCTACTAGCATTGCAGGTACTAATTGTTGCTTCAACGTGATGCGCGCCCGCGGCTTCTAGATTATTGATATCCTAAGTTCTTATGTTAAGTATTACCCTGTATCTACCCTATTATTTTGATATATTTTGTTATGATTATGCTGTGTCTCTTTTGGAGTGTGAAGACTTATTTAAATTGTGCCTGTGTATTAATATTAACATTTACAGATATGGTCAAGGTAAAATAAAAGGTGTAAATTGTATGTCTATGTTTTTATTCTAGCTCTACTTTTTACAAATCTCACATACGCGCATTGTGTCTCGCTCCCGCCGTGCTTCGTTTGTAAGCGCATCTGGCGCCACTGCAGCGTGTCATGATGGTTGACGTCGCGCGGAGCGTGGCTGTGCTTTGTGGCGTCTTTCGTACATTTAAGTACATTTCAAAAATGTAAGGTTCCTGGCAAAGTCGCGTACAGAAACTAGTTATCTATATTTAAGCCTATTCAGCTCGTTCTGCATTGTTCTTCAATACCCTATGAACGCAATATATACAAAAATAATTATAAAACTCCTATTTATAACAGCGTAAACGTGCAGTTTCTAGGCCTTCTCCATAGGAATACCATTCCGAACGGGTGGTAGAGTCTTCAGTAATCACAAAACAGTGAAGACCATCTTTCTTGAATATTCTTTGGTGTACATGTAAAAAGAATGCGAAGACGGCGTTAGCTAGTTTCATATACGGCCAAAGAGACAAACTATGAGAGTGGTGGAAGCTAGAGGCGTCTGTAAAGAAATAACCTGTTAGAGCTCTGTACTTTTTGCCTACCAAGTATCTCAGAGGGGATCCCAGATCCCAAGGTCACTTTGAATCAAACGAGACCAAATATGATCATCATCATCATCTCAGCCTATACTTGTCCACTGCTGAACATAGCTCTCCCCAATCGCGTTCCAGCGTAACCGGTCCGATGTCATCTGCATCCAACGACTTCCTGCGATTTTCACAAGATCGTTGGTCCGTCTTGCAGGCGGTCGCCCCACGCTGCGCTTGCCAGTACATGGTCTCCACTCTAGAATTTTTCTGCCCGTTCGATCTTCGCGCTATGTGGACCGCCCATTGCCACTTCAGCTTGCTAATCTTAAGGGTTATGTCGATGGCCTTAGTTCTTCTACGAATCTCCTCATTCCTGATTCGATCACGTAGAGAAACGCCGAGCATAGCTCTCTTCATAGCTCGCTGAGCAACTCTGAGCTTTTTTATGAGACCTATCGTAAGAGACCACGTCTCTGATCCATATATCATCAATGGTAACACACATTGACTAAAAACTTTAGTCTGGCCAAAGTCTTTAGCTTAGACCAAATATGTTTGTTTACTTTGAGTTCTTACGGCCATTTTCGCTCTACTTAGTGGTCTATACGCTTAGCTCATTCGTATTTTTCATTTAAGAACTCAATTTACTATATGTGCTCGGCCTTATTATATATTATTTCGAAAACGACTTCACAAACATGCCATAATTTGTGCACTTGTACAAACAAAAGACTTTTTATCTTTAATTTCTTTTGTAAAATGTTTTAGATTGGTACATTTGTTTATTCACCTATCTAGGTATAGATTGATGGTGCAACTAGTTAACTATTATGTCACTATAATGTGGACAATACTATATGCGTCATCTCCTTTTCATGTTGATACTCATATTATTCCCGCTAAGTGAGTGGTTAGTTAGATCGCGCCGCCCGCGGCCGCGCAAAGCTCATCCATTGTACAGGTGGTGGGGCATCAAGGACAAACCAGCAGGTGCAACATAGTCTATGAGCACCACAATAGCAGGCGGTAAATTTAGAAATCTGAATTCTGTGCACAGATTTTGTCTTCATCTTCTTACCACCATTTTTTATTCGTGTAGTGATATATTATTCTTATAAATCTAACCTATCTAGAAACGGAAAATCTCTTAAATGTCCAGGCTTAAATAATATTGCATTAAAAATCAAAAGTCAAGTTTAAGAATTCAATGCATATTATTATTTTCAACATTCTCACACATCCTCTCACATTCACTCACTCACGTACACTATCACACACAGAGAGGACTCACAGACAAGCTTTAGATTTAGCTTTAATTCTTGATTGTTACTTTAACGACATGGTTTGCCATTTAATCTCTGTATCGTCTTATAAAGCAGAAAGAGCTCTGTAGTCTGAGATACAGGATTTTCCTAGTTCAGGCACAGAATCACATTAATTTGCTTTAAATTTAAGATACTGTGTAACTTTATTTTTAAGTACAATGAAACAACTGCAGTTATCCTAGGACGACCGTTTAAGGGCCCATCTAGAAAGCGGCGAGTCACCGCCGGCTACGGGTAAATAGGTATCACTAATTATGGCCGATATTCGTCCCCTTTGAAATAGTCCAGTTTTTGTCCATCAAACCTCATTTTACATAGCCCTTGCTTTCTTTCCATAATTTACAATAGTCCTTACACCTGCCGGGGTCAGTTCGCTGGTTATATTTCTTCATTTTCAATAAGTGATCTCAGCAGGTGGCTTACATAACATTAACTTTTCGCAAAGGGCCTCTACGTGTTGGACCCCATGTCCCCATGCAAGCCTTTCAAAGGTCCGGGTAAAACCCGTGAATCTCAGCGAGATACATAATAATAATAATAAAAATGCTTAGCTAGAAAAAATATTTATTTTTGAAGTCCTCATCATCAGCCCGTGTCAGTCCACAGCTGGACGTAGGCCTCTCCCATGGCACGCCACTGAGCTCGATCTTCAGCTCTCCTTCTCCAATCACTGCCCGCTGCCTTACGAATATCGTCACCCCACCTAGCTACAGGGCGCCCTACACTATGTTTGCCGACACGCGGTCTCCACTCAAGAACCAGTCTGCCCCAACGGCCATCGGTTCTGCGGCATATGTGACCTGCCCACTGCCACTTCAGCTTGCTAATTCGCTGAGCTATGTCGGTACCCTTGGTTCTCTGACGAATAACTTCGTTTCGGATTTGATCCCTAAGAGAAACTCCGAGCATAGCTCTTTCCATAGCTCGTTGAGCGACCTTGAACTGGTGGACAAGCCGCACAGTGAGTGGCCACGTTTCGGCTCCGTATGTCATTACAGGTAGGACGCACTGATTAAAGACTTTCGTTTTTAGGCATTGGGGTATGGGCGATAAGAAGGACGGAGTTTTCCAAATGCTGCCCAGCCCAGCTGTATCCGTCTCTTAACTTCCTTGGCGAAGTTGTTTTTACCTAGTTGGAGCACCTGCCCTAGGTATACGTACTCAGAAACAACTTCGAGGGGGGCTCCGTTTACGGCGATCGGTCCCGGGTCAACATGCTTGTTGATCATAACTTTAGTTTTATCTAAGTTCATCCGGAGACCGATTCGCTGAGACGAATTAGCAAGGCTGTCCAGCATCTGTTGTAGGTCTTGCAACGTTTCAGCCATGATGACGATGTCATCTGCAATTCGCAGGTGAGAGATGTATGCGCCAATTATATTGATGCCGCGACCTTTCCAGTTCAGCGTCTGGAACATATCCTCCAGTACATTGGTGAACAGTTTTGGTGATATGACATCACCTTGGCGCACTCCGCGGCGCAGGTGGATATGTTCAGTCCGCTGGTTCTGTACTTGGACGGTCATCGTTGCAGCTTCAAAAAGGTATCTCATCACCTCGATGTATCGCCAATCAACTTGGCATCGTTGCAAGGAGTCCAGAACTGACTAGGTCTTGACAGTGTCAAAGGCCTTCTCATAGTCCACGAAGGCTAGACATAGGGGCAGATTATACTCTGCAGTCATCTGTATAATCTGCCGCACTGTGTGGATGTGGTCTATGGTGCCGTAACCACTTCGAAACCCGGCCTGCTCCGGGGGTTGAAACTCTTCGAGCCTTCGCGCAAGACGGTTCGTGATGACCCTTGAAAACAGCTTGTATACATGTGTACAAGCCTACCAACCTAGTCAAGTGGTTTCTCCCAAGTGACTGGACGAACACTTTCGACCCCCGGTTCTGCTCGATGGCTTTCTCAATCTCAAGCTTGTTGAAAGCTCGGAGGTCGCGTCGGACCAGCTTTGTGATCTTTTTATTTAAGGCCCGGTGTTCTGACAAGGTTGATGCTGCATTTCGGCGTCGTTCGCTCATAAGCTCCAGAGTCCCCCCCGAAAGCTTAGATTTCCTGCCTGTACGCCTCGTTTCGCATAATTTAGTACCCTCTTCTCGAATACCACCTGCTCGAATTTCTGATCAACGCTGTCAGTGGTTTCCAAGGCAGCGAAACGGTTTTCCAATTTTAACTGAAAAGCTTGGGAATCCATAGCGGCTTGGAGCAAATTCGGTCGGAGACTGGACTTCATCAAGCGGACTCTTTCGCGCTTCCATTGTATATTCAGAGTGCCCCGTACGAGCCGGTGGTCGCTTCCGGTTTTAAACCTTGCGATCACTGAGACATCTCTGAATATGCGCCTCTTATCCGCCATGATGAAGTCGATCTCATTTTTTAAGGAAGAAAACCTTCCGGCTCACTGCCAAATACTTCTCTACGATGTTGCGGAGAGAGAAAACTTGATCCGAACATCCTCTTCCGCACCTGAACCCCATGAGAGAATTTATTATTGATATTTATATACCCATGCTATATTATTCTGCTTAGTTCTACAGTAAGGTTTGTACAACCTACAGGATTGATATAATACGTTATGGAGGTCCATGGTGTATCTTTAAATTCCAAGAATCAATACCGATTTCATTAAAATGAGACCATCTCGAAGCTATATTAAACCCAACGTAAAAAGAAACATCGAAATCAATACATAAACAAAGACATTATAAAAGAAACACAGAAAAATTCGAAACCTCCTCATTTTTTGAAGTTGGTTTAAAATTTTGATTAATTCTATAGTCCCTACCATAGAATTTATACTAATACTATACCTATAGGATTAGCACAATACTTATAATAATTTAATCTATAGAGTCATATTATTTTTCGTTAAGGAGTTTCCTGGTGTTTATTGAAAGTAAAATGGGACTACCTTGGAGCTACACTGGACCCAATGCAAAAAGAATCGTCAAAATCGGTCTAGAATAGACGAAAATATCGGTGAAATAAAAAAGAAGCACACATATAGACGAACATAGAACCTCCTCCTTTTTTAAGTTAGGTAATGAGGCATAATATTAAATAAAATTTTTCCTTAACATTATTTAAACTTAAAAAAGAAATATACCATAGACATTCGTAGTCCTGCAGGACCGTAGTATACTTAGCTATCACCAAGGTTAAGCAGCGTTTGGCTCGCTTGGTATGAGATGGGTAACCGTTTGTGGCAATTCCATTCCCCGTACTTCAGAAAGCACTGTTGATCCCGGCTACCACTTAGTGTGACTACGGGGCTTCTAATGGAAATAAACCTAAGTTCTCTCACCACAAATTGTGAAACAAGGCCTTTGCCCAGCAGTAGGCTAATATAGATTGATTTATATACTTTAATATCCTCTTGGGCTTCATATATCCCATTCCAAAACACCTTAAATTATAGCAAGCCTATAACAAAGTCAAATTTTTCATAGCGAATCATTTTACACCAGATATTTTGACTTAGTTAGCCGCCATTTTTCGGTCGAAGGTTATTAAACACCTGTATAATATATTTGTATAATAATAATAATAATATCAGCCTATACTGCCCACTGCTGGGCAAAGGCCTTCTCTCACAAATCGAGGTGAGAGAGATTGGGTCATACTCCACCACGCGGACCCAGTGCGGATTGGTGGAGGCAGGTTTGTGGCTACCTGCTGTTGGAACTTATCAAGCCACCTTTAAGGCTTCCAACTCGGCTTAACGACTACCACATTAAGTGGTAACCGGGACCAACGGCTTAATGTGCCTTCCGAAGCACGGAGACGCTCGAATATGAAATGCCACAAACGGTCACCCATCTCAGGCCGACCGAGTCGAACGCTGCTTAACCTTAGTGATCGGTAAGAACACCGCGGTCGCACAGCGCTACGAGCGCCACCATATTTGTATTGTACCTGTATAATTTTAGTTTAAATAAAAGAAAACTATATATACAGAGTCATTACAAGTAGCTGTATCATTCAACTCACGGTCGCCGCAAAAGCAACTGGTAAGCATAATTTACATACCTATATGTGTTACTATATTTCAATAAAATTGCCGAAAGGCTCGTAGCAGTGTCCGTGGTATTCTTAGCGATCATCTCGATCGGCCCGCGATGGGTGACCGTTTATCGCATTTTTATATTTGAGCATCTCATCTGTTGATCTTGGTTACCAGGTATTGTGGAAGTCGTTAAGCCAAGTTGGACGCTTTACAGGTAACGTGATAAGTTCCAACAGCCTACGCCAATCCGCACTGTCTGTCTGTAATGTCTCTCACCTCGATTTATGAAAGGCTGATTTTATTAAAATGGTTTCTGTAGTGGTTGTGGTGGTAGGTGATTTATTAGGTGTAACATTTTATTTATTTAAATATACTTTTAACATTGTTGGTACAAAGTCGGGCTACTGTCTTAGGCATTTTCCACTCTACCTTGGAGTTTTGTAGTGTAACGAATCAGATGAAAAACTTCCGTAGAGACTGATCTACCCATAATTCTTTAGGCTTTTTCTCATTAGTATTGTATAGGGCACACTAGAGATAGAAACTACTTCTGTTTTATTTTTTCTTTAATAAATGTAGCCCCACGTTAGGATTTATTTCAGTGACGTGGGTGCGTTTAGAAATATGAAAATTCACATATCCTGATCGAAACAAATAATTGTGGGGTCACACATAGATTTGTACCGTGCGGGAATTGAACCTGCGACTATTCGACCCAGTGGGCGGAACGGCTTAAGCTCTTAACAACTGCGCAAAATCGTCCGTCAAAACTAACACCTGTTATTTGTAACTAAAGCAATTAACGTACAACTTTGGGGTTAGTTTTTGTAACTTTGTCTCTAGTCTACCAATCAGAAGAAAAAAATATGTGGAGACTGGTCTACCCATATTTTTTTTAAGTTTTGCTCATTAGTCTTCCATGTTGTCACGAGGCAAAAAACTGAAATTAGAAACTAAACCATGGAATAAAAGTTAGCATCGACTTCTGTTACTTTGTTTAGTTTACTAACCAGAAGAATAAAAGTGTGAAGACTGATCTACTCATAATTCTTTGGAATGTTTGCTTATTAGTCTTCTGTTTGGTCATAAGACAGCGTACTATAAACTGTACCTGTTATTTGGAACTAAAGCATAAAAGCTAACTACGACTTTAATTTCTTTGTCTCTACTAATTCTACTAACTCCGATTAGTCGAATAATTGACTTCTTCTGAGAAGTCAACTTCCTAGAACTGATATCAAGCTTTGAAGAATGAAAGAAGAGATATAACTACTAATCAGGATAAATAAGTCAACTAAGAGGTAAAAGAACTGATATCTTTAAAGTTTAAACAAGGGAATAGAAGAGTACAATATCAGGGTCGCTCCCAGACACATGATGCCCGCACGTTAAAATTCGCCCGTGTATCATGCGTTTGCCGCTGACCCTGTCAAAATCATCAACCAGAATTCAAAGGACGGAGCAAGATTGGAAGATATTCATCTTATCCTCTGTGTTTCATAAAGGATCTTCGAGAGATCTAAATATTGTGATACAAAAGATAATATAGTTTAAAATTTAAAACAAATCTACCGGATTGTTTGAAGGTCTTCTGTTTCTTTGGCCTCATGATATCCATATACAAGGTGTAACATAATAAACGCAAGACCTGAAAGTAGTTTGTCCTAAATCTGTAACTGAATTCATTTCAACAATTTTTAATGTAAAAAAATAAAAAGATATTTTTAAAGAAATCGCAAAAAATGCTGTTATTCCTTCAGTGCGCTGTAACAAACTAAATTTATTATTGATACACCCACACTGGTATTTATTCCGGTGTCATGGGTTCGTTTACAAATATGAAAATTCATATACACAAATAATAATAATAATAATAATTTATTTATATTTCAAGTTCTAGACTCATATTTGTTAGTAATATTTCACTTATAAACTATGTTAGTATTCTTATTATCTATGTACAGGTATGTGAACCACCCCTCATCCTAGATGTTGAAAGCCAGCAGCTGCGGTTCACATACAAGCAGTCTAGTCTGCTCGCTATACAGCTTAGGATGCTGTTGGGGCTGGCCCGCACACGGCGCACCAGGGAAGCGCATTTCTTACGCATCGTTGCAAAGAAACAATCGACACGGGCATCAGCAAACATCCCCGATGCACTGCAGAAACGGGGCAGCCCCATCAGAACCCGGAACGCATTGTTGAATTGGACTCGAAGAGCGCTGTACGACTTTTGAGTATAAGTCGCCCACAGGCTGCACGTGTAAAATGAAGTGCAGTACGCACGGAATAACGTTATTTTTACTTCCATAGAACACCGTGCGAACCTGTGAGCTATCATATTAGCTCTAACCGACAGCGCCCTGCGTTCCCTTTCAATGTCTTCATCGTCCTTGAGGTTGGCGGTCAAGATGTGCCCTAGGTATGTAAAGTTAAAAACCCTCACTAATGGTACTCCATTCAGAATTATAGGAGGAATATTTTCAGGGCCACGGCCGCCAGCCTCAAAAACCATGATCTCGCTTTTAGTGACGTTGTAGACCAGTCCGTGTCGAATTGAGTATTCTTCACAAATGGCCACCAACCTCCTAAGACCACACACCGAGGCACTCAGCAGAGCCATGTCATCGGCGTAGCTGATATTGTTGACGCAAACTCCATCAATGTGACAGCCGACTCGTTCTTTGCTGAGTGCCTCGATCAGCTCATTAATATAAATGTTGAAGAGCAAAGGTGAGCTCAAACCTCCCTGTCTCACACCAATACCCAGACCTAAACAAATAATTGTGAGCCACACAAAGATTTGTCCCGTGCGGGAATCGAACCCGCGACTATTAGACACAGTGGGCGGAGCGGCTTAAGCTCTTAACCATTGCGCTAAATCGTCCTTCAAACATTGGAACACAGCGCTCTAATATTCTTGCTGGAGGACAAAGGCGTGATGGTCTTATTTCAAATACGTGTATGGTTTAAGGTTATTTTTAAGGTGCATTAGAATAAGTGATTCTAATGCAAGTGCAATCGGGCAAGTCCAAAGCCAGGAGCATGAAGGGCTCCAGAGTCCATTCAGGATATCCAGGAGTGGTGCCAGCCACATGATGCACGTGCGTTTCCATTCCGCACGTGTATCATGTGGTTGACGCTGATCCTGGCAATTACATCGGCAGGGATATGAAGTAATCTAGAAGATTGCTTTAGAAGAAGAAAGAAACGGAGGGCACTAATATGAAGCCTCTATTTCGTGGAAGTCTATAATGAGATCGATTGTTGTGTTGTGATTGTGTAGTAGATAGTGCCTCTTTGGTTTAGTGGCAAATATTAAGCGCAACAATGACGAGGTCCTGGGTTCAAATCCCTGTTCGGAAAATAATATATTTTTTTAAAGAAAATCTTTCAGTTTCAGTCCAGGGTCAGTTCATGATACAATGGTAATAGGCTCGCCCCCTATTACATAGACCTTACATCGGCAAAAAGTGGGTGTACACAATACACTTCTGCTACCTCCGCTTGGGTTGTGTGTTGTATTTTATTTCTTTATCTATACCGTGCTTAGCGTGGCTTACGAAGCACGAATATGTTAAAAAATGGAAATTCCACAAACGGACGCCCATGTCAGACTGACCCAACTGAACGCTGCTTAACCTTGGACATTGTTAAGAGTACTATGATCTCGCAGCGTAGCGAGTGCCTCCAGTATGCTTACGGAGTATTAGAATACTACCACTTCAAAAGAGTTACTGATTTCCAGAAATTTTATCTATGTATATCGTAAGCCTATCTTGCGGGGTAGGCAGAGAGTACATAGTTCCAAAAGGTTCTTTCCCACAATCAAATATGCAATAAGTCACAGCCTTTTGACTTTTTGTTAAGGCCCATCATTTAGCAAAAACATCGCCGCTACCGTCACTGCTCACCGCGTCCGGTTCACTGAACCGAAATGAACTTAAGGTTAAATAGAGAGTCGTAAGACAAAGGTAAGAGATATTCCCACGATTGTTCTAACCTAAAACCAATTAAATTTCCACCTTGATACGTAAGATATTAAGTCTAGATTTCAATGCCAATAGCTAGATAATATTGTATTGAATTTTGTACTGTAATGTTACAAGAATAAGGTCGGATGTCTGTTGGTGTTTGGTTTAGTATGAAACAGGTTACCGTGTTCTCATAATTATGTGCTAGATTGTTAAAGAGACACATTCAAAGTGTGAAGCAAAAATGGTGTGAGCTGAGAGACTAGACGGGATACAACCTTCACGACTTCTTAGAATGAACGTAGACCATTCTGGTCTCTGAGTTTGACTCCCGTGCTAAAGAAACTGAGAAAATTTAATGTGTGGATTGCTTATTACTGGCTCGTTGGTATAGAGGTGCTTGGTGCGGTTGATGGCTACAATGGCCTAGGTTCAAATCTTGAGTCTGCTAGCGTTAGTCCAAAAATATTGACAATCGTATAGCGATATCTGAGTCTAAAAATTATTAGTAGCTGACCATTCTGAAATTGTAAGTACAATAATGGCAATAACTCGTCTACTTTTGCAGGGGACTGGCTAGGCTGGCCATGGTTCGAATCATAGGTCGAAAAAAGTGTGGTTTTCTATGAAAAAAAAAACTGATTAACAGTCCGGAGTAACATCATTGTCAAAACTTATATGTACACAGCGCCCCTTTGCTACTTACGCTTAAAGCTTTATAAAGTACATAGCCTTGACAGTTATTCTAACAACCCTCTATGGATAATGGTTACAATAACACCTACAAATCAGATAAATAACTTAAAAAAGAAAACCGACTTCAAAAAGCAAAAAATAAATATTTGAAGTCGGTGCCAGTCGGTCGGTGCAGTCAGTTAGTTGGCACCGACTTCAAATATATTTTAATTTTAAATAAAGTTATTTGTTTTACAGTTATAAGTGAGTAAATTTAATTATTTATAGTTATTTTACATTATTCTGCTTAATTTTACAGTTACTTACAAGATTGACATAATACCCATTTGCTATTTTTTATTGAAGAGTTCCATTGTCTATCTCCAAAGATCTTCATCAGATCCTCAAATGTAATACACTTGCGCCTTCCCTGAAAAAATATGCATTTAATAACGAAAACCCCATCCAAATTGGATCTGTAGTTTTGGAGAAAATCACGGACACACAAACATACTTACATACATACGAGCCTAATGGAGAACCTCCTTTTTTTGAAGTCGGTTAAAAATGAAAGAGAAACACGAGCCCTAGGGCTCAAGATTTTTGCCTGTACATTTCTTTTTTCAGGAGGATGTTTGGAGAGTTCAAGATCACCAGGAGTGGTTCCAGCCACATGATGCACGTGCGTTTCAATTCCACACGTGTATCATGTGGTTGACACTGACCCTGGGAATAACAACATGGCTTGAAAAAACATTGCCCCATTAATTATCTGCAAAGGCCTTCTGTCACAAATCAAGGTGAGATATATTAGGTCATACTCTACCACGCGGACCCAGTGCGGGCTGGCCCAAGCAGGTTTGTGGCTTAACGACTACCAGATTTAAGGGGCTACCCCGATTAAAAGGTGTTTTTGTACTCCACGCACTTCAAGAAGTATATGGATTAGAGACTTAATATTTTGAAATATATTTTTGCCTATAATTGTCAATTTAATAAAAAGAATACACGATTAAAAGAAATTTTTTTGATAGAAAAAAAATCTTAAGTCATCTCTATTACTATATTTTTTCAAATTCCAACGCGAGACCCTCAAGAACTAATTAATATAATTTACTTACTTAAGAACCAAAGTTACCGACATAGCTCGCAGACTCAGTAAGCTAAAGTGGCAATGGGCTGGTCACATCTGCAGAAGGACCGACGGCCGATGGAGCAAGCATGTCCTAGAGTGGAGACCACGACTTGGTAAGCGTAAGGTAGAACGGCCCCCAGCTAGATGGACCGACGACCTCAAAAAGGTCGCTGGGACAGACTGGATGCGGAAGGCGGAGGACCGTGTGCAATGGCGCGTGTTAGGAGAGGCCTATGTCCAGCAGTGGACTACGATAGGCTGATTGATTGACTTAAAAGGTAGAGAAGAATTGCAGTAAAGTTTTTGAAAAGCCGTTTTATATTTCATAGTGTAGTTTTTTAGGAAATGATAAAATTTGTTTCGTTCGTAAGTTATTTATTTTCGTACGCGCGCTCAATATATCCGTCCCTTCACTCTTCCGGTTGATCAGTGATTAAGTGTTCTATTATCGTGGTAGCCTCTTAAGTGGTGACAGGGACCAACGACTTAACGTCCCTTCCTAAAATTGTATCATACCATAAATGTAGAGTACCCAAATTGTGTTGACGTGATTTACCAGTTAATTCTGAATTACCCGGGTGTTTGTCTGGCAGGCACCAGTTTCGTTCACATGTTAGTGATACAGTTAATTAAGTAAATATCGCCAGATATACACCACGGCCGCCGAAAATGTTGCTATTATTTTATGAGTCATCCAAAAAATCTGAAAACTTGGGTGTACACATTGCACCTTTGCCAGAACATAGCCGTCACTGTTTCTTTAACACCGAGACAGTTTCTCTAACAACCCCCTATAGATAATGGTTGCAATAACATCTACAAGAAAGAAAATGGAAGAGTAACATGAGTCCTAGAGCCTGAAGAATTTTTGCTTATACATTCTTTTTTCAGGAGGACGTTTGAATGGTCCACCACCTCCAGGAGTGGTTCCAGCCACATGATGCACGTGCGTTTTGATTCCACACGTGTATCATGTGGTTGACACTAACCCTGGGAATAACATCATAACTCAAAAAACATTGCGACATACTTGGAATGTGTTTACAAATATGAAATCAACATACGAGTAATATAAGATATAATACAGGACCGTCCATACAAAGAATAATTTAATTTATAATACGCGGTGCCAGCTGCTACAATAACTAATTCAATGACACCGATATCTTACATATGTCAAGTTCTAGGTTTAAGAAAGAACTTAGAATAAGGCAAGAAATTTGTTAAACGACATTTTTATTTTTTTAGTTTATTTTCATTATTGGAAACTTTATTGGTGAATGTGTTATAATTTGTGTGTACCTAATTAATTTCTGCATTTTTTAAACTATTGGTTTCCTTTCCTTTAAAAATATACAAAGACCAAGACCGAAATAAACATTTGGGAATCACACAAAAATTTGTTCGGGCAATGATCTAACCCGAGCGTAAATCTAGAATAAGTGGTTTGTAGTCAGACAGCTATATTCTATCAGGTGTAAGTACGTATAATTATAAATTAGCCTTCCACTGATGGGTAAAGGTATCATTTCACAAAACATGTTGAGAGAAATTAGAACTGCGGTTGGAACTTATCAAGCCCCCTTCAAGGCTGAAAGGAGACGAACAAAAATGAAATGTTACGAACGGTTAATCGATCACGGCACGAAATTAAATCTTTAGGATATTTAGTTAAAACGGGCGTTCCTAAGGTATCGATACTGGGTCCATTCCTATTTTTGGTGTATTTATACGACCTGCCTCGAGTAATTGAGAGGCAGGCGAAAGTAGTGTAGTTTCCTGACGATACCTCTTTGATCTTTAAAGAAGATAGACATATAAATAACTTAAACGAGATAAATGACGCTATTCCTCAAGTACATAATTAGTTCACAACCGACAATAGTGCTTAATAACAAGAAAACTAAATGTGTAAGGTTTTCTTTACCAAATGTGAAAAGTACTACATATGATGCTGAAAACAGAGAAACTTGAGTTTCAATTAATGATACATCTTTCTTAGGGATTACGCTTGACTCTAAGTTACTATGGGTCTTCATATTAAGACTAGCTAAACGACTTAGTTCCGCTGCCCATGCCGTAAGAAAGATCAGACAACTTACTGATGTGGACACCGCGCAGATGGTCTACTTCAGTTACTTTCATAGTGTCATGTCTTAGAGTGTATAATTGTAGGTTGGGCAGCTGACATTGAATCTAATTTTATGTAACAAAAAAGGGCCACTAGGGCCATCTACAACTTAGGTAGTCGCGACTCTTTAAGAGAATTGTTTAAAGAAACCAATATCATGACGGTCTCATGTCAGTATATTTATGAAAACATAATGTATACAAGGAAAAATCTAGATTTATTTAATTAACTACGAGATAGGCATTGCTATAAGACGCGACATAGAAATAAATTAATTTAACCGCAATTTCGTCTGTCTAAAATTTACACGTCTTTCATTGGGTACTGTATTAGATTCTATAATAAAATCCCACTTGACGTCATTCAACTTAGTGAAAATAAATTCAAATCTTGTATTAAACATACGCTCTGCAAGCGAAATTATCATACTTTAGATCCTAAGTTCCTAAAGTGGTCCAGATAGACCCCCAGGGGTCCACGGGAGACTCGATGGGGGTCTACGTTGGCGTCACAAAAAAAATGGGGGTTCACAATTCGTAAGCGGGGGTCCACGAAAATTTATTTGCTTTCGATAGTTAAGAACTAAAATGTTGGCTTGACTTCACCTTTCAATGTAGGTAGATAATATTTTTAGAAGCTCAGCGACTGTTTCTTGTAAAAACTTGCATATTCCATGTTCAGTACAACGTATCGAGACTTGCAAAGCGCCGCCGCCGTCCGCAACGAACGAAATACGACTTGTGGTGTATGTGCTTGCAATCTTACATGAACTTGTTTAATTCTTCACCAATATAAATACGAATGCCAAAGATAAACCCTACTCATTTATTTCCAAATTTTCATAATTAGATGTTATCTTCACATTAGAGGTAGATTAGACATATGGTAGAAATGCAGGGGTCCACCAGAACCAGCGAAATTTGAAGTTGGTCAGGGAACCTCTGCTTTAGATGATAATTTAAAAGACAAAAATGCTCGGATAGGTGCTTTTCCAGCTCCACCTTAATATGGATAACGTGTTCAGCCATTATTATTTAATAATTTCTCTCTTCCTTCTAATAATTCAATAAAATTTATATTTTTCTTTCTTTGTAAATGAGAGAACCATGTAGATATGCTAATTTGGTTAATTTAATTTAGGCTCACTTGATCCTACATGTCTGACTGAGCGGGACCGAAAGGGATAGTTATAGCAGGCAATAAGATTTCGCGGTTTTTTCTTAGTAGGTAGGGTGAGTGATAGCCTAGTGGTTAGAACGGTGAACTACAAAATCAGAGGTCTCGGGTTCAAACCTAGGCACGCATCTCTGTCTTTTCGAAAGCATGTGCTTATTTAAAATTAATTATCACTTGCTTGAACGGTGAAGGAAAACATCGTGAGGAAACCTACATGCCTAAGAGTTTCTCGAAGGTGTGTAAAGTTCGTCCACCCGCACTTGGCTAGCGTGGTTGACTATCGCTTAAGCCCTCTCAGTTTGAGAGGAGGCCCGTGCCCAACAGTGGGACAGTTTCTTAACAGGGCTCATATTAATAATAATAGGTAGGGTGGACTGAAGGTCAAAAGCTCCACTTCAAAAGTCTAAAAAAGGCATTATGACCAATGTTATTTAAAATCATGGAACAATTAAAAGGAACATGCTAAGGTTGGCTTCAAAATGTACAACAGGTAAATAGTATTTTTATAGCAAATTGTGTAGACTGTAGTAGAATGATGCGGGTAGGTATTTTTGGCACTTAACCTACCAATTTTCTAAAATTAGGGTTGGCAAGACTGGTTTGTCATGACATCAGACGCGATTTCACATGTTTTCGCAAACTACGGGTTAATACCTATATAGTGTTTGTTATGAATCACCCGGGTGTTTGTCTGGCAGACACCTGTTTCGGTCACATGTTAGTGACACAATTAATTAAGTAAATATCACCAGACAAACACACAACCGTAGCCGAAAATATTATTATGCTTTTATGAGTCATGAATTGAGGAATAATTTAATAATTAATAATACCTAGGAACATCGGTCAAATATTAATATATCATCGATATATTCTAAGCATCGCCTAGAAAGTCCTATTTTCTTACATTTAAACAAAGGTAAATATGGCATGTCCCTTCTTTGTGTCGACCAAAATTAATTCAGAATACTTTATACTACAATTTCAACTGGAATGGAACGATTTGCTTGGTAGGTCACTGCGCCCGTCGTCCTGTGTTTACATCCTAGGCCAAATGAAGTGTTGTAAGGCTGGATAAACTGTCATTGTTGAAAAATTGGGTAGTCGTCTGGAGTCTAGAATTGTACCCCGTAGAATGGCAATAGGCTCAACTTCAATTACAATAGGACTTAAAATTGTCGGCAAAATGTAGATGTACACAAATATACCTCTGCAACTTCCACTTGGGGCAGAAGCATGATGTTATTATTTTTTTATGATATTTCTCTATTGTCAACAAGTAAATTTAAAAAATCAAGAGTTACTATCTATCTATCTATCTATCTATAACCTCACGCCAGATCCCTTGCGGGGTAGGCAGAGAGTACAGAGTTCCAACAGGTTCTATTCGGCACTCTGCACCCCACGACTCGCCAGTTCGGGCCCGGCGTGATGGGTGGCGGCCCCCATCGCCGCTTCCATCTATATTCGTACCGACGGGGGCGGGCTGGTACGCGTCGCCTCGGGGGGACGCCCTAGCCCGCACTGCGGTACGTCTTCGGTCCAAGATTGCAGCCATAATGACTGGCAGGGGTCGCGACGAGCACGCTCTTGGACAGATCAAGAGTTACGATACATTATTTTAAACTCTAACTATCGTGATCACAAGCGGCGACTCCACTACGCTTTAATGGTTTATTATTATCAGTCAAAAGACGTTTATTGCGGGTCAAAGCCTGAACAACCCCCTCCTCCTGCAAAGATTACTGTAACGATTAAGAACAAAAAAATCAATCCTAAAAATTTGCCAGTTCGAAAATCAAATTTACTACAGCTACAATTAGACTATTCGACCAGACACACAGAACAAGTTCTGAAAGCTATCCGGACCCTGGCAAATCATTGTCCGGATTTAGCATCACGGCAGATCCGGCCGAGCTCTGGGTTGGTTTACACACGCCGTTTATAGAGGACGCCAGTTACACACGTCCACTTGTGTAAACTTGGCATATGACTGTTGGGTGGTATAAGTTATGGCAGATAGCGGGAGTTGGGTTGACAATTTCGGCATAAATAAATAATAGTGCAGGAATAGCGATAAGGGATCGTCTAATAAAACAATAAGGAGGCGTCTGTCCGCTGCCTCCTGTGTCTAAGTACCCGATATAATCTTGTTATTATACGGTAATGGACTATAAAATGGGTTGCGTTTTGAGCGTAGGCCAGGGGCGGAATTCCAGACTTCATGTATTTTCAGCTTACACGTATGAATAGAATAAAGATACTTAACAGGAACACTAAAACTACCTAGTAAACTATGAGAGTGGAGAAAGCCAGATAAGTCTGTAAGTAAAGAACCTGTTGAAACTCTGTACTTTCTGCCGTGTTAATATAGATATATAACGATGTATCATTATTCTGTTAACGATATAGCTTATTATTATTTCTTATTATAAAACATCTGATTGTTACAACGGCCGCTGGGGCAGAAGGGTTTTCGAGCGGCAACCACGTACCAGAAGATGTAGAGTAAGCAGGGCCACTACAGAATGGGCCGAAGATCTGGTGAGAATGCTACAGAGAGAAAGCTAAACCGTACAGTATAAAGCCAATCGTCGTGGCGATCTTTGGAAAGACATTTTTCCTTCAATGGATGTCTTTCGGCTGAAGATAGATTGTTGCTAATTATTCCTTTATTCCTGATGATGAATTTTGCATTGAATGATATTTGCATGCCTAAAGGCAGAATATGGCGTACGTAAATTAATCTGATCTGATTTTATAGGTTGTAATGTATTTATAAATAGCTTATACATCTTTATCAGTATATTCATAGGCATTATTAATGGCGGCGATCATAAGGTCCTAATTGCGAATTCTAGATCGAACACAGATAGGGTTTTTCTGTAAAAAAAAAATCTCACAACAGTCCGAAGTCTTAAATTGTGCACTAATTCCTTAATGACCTAATATTATAAGTAAAACGTTTCATATAATACATTTCTACTACTATGATAATATTAGCCCTGTTAAGAAACTTTCCCATCGTTGGACACGGGCCTCCTCTCAGGCTGAGAGGATTTAGGCCATAGTCCACCACGCTGGCCCAGTGCGGGATGGCGAATTTCACACACCTTCAAGAAACTCTCAGGCATGCAGGTTTCCTCACGATGTTTTTCTTCACCGTTAGGGCAAGTGATAGTTAATTTTTAATATTCACATGCTTTCGAAAAGGCAGATGTGCGTGCCTGGGTTTGAACCCGAGACTAGACTAACTACTTTAACATTTGACCCAAATTACAAATTATGTGTGAACACTTTTGAAATCATTTATCTACTGTGTTTTTATATTTTGAGTACTTGTAGAGTGCCCAGCATTTTGACAAGTATTTCAGAAATACAAGGCACCTACGTATATTTATTTATTCCCTTTATCAAAAAAGGTCTAAGGTAAAAGTTGTATACAACTGTGTTGTGTACAACACCAAGCCGATCTTTAGGTGTTGTCTTTATCTTGCAGTGAATTTGGTTCAGCTAATAATTATGAAATCGTTTCCGCTGCCTCCTGTGTCTTAGTACACTATATAATCTTGTTATTATACGGTAATGGACTATAAAATGGCTTGCGTTTTGAGCGTCGGCCAGCGGCGGAATTCCAGACTTTATATACATACAGATTACCCGTGCGAATAGAATAACGACACTTACGGAAACACTAAAAAATAACACGATCACAACTATATTCTACTACTGACCTAACCAGTGAACTATGAGAGTGGAGGAAGCCAGAGAGGTCTGTAAGTAAAGAACCTGTTGGAACTTTGTGCTCTCTGCCTACTCCGCAAGAGACCTAGCGTGAAGATATACAGATACTCATACGGCTTACACACGAGTAGAATAACAACTCCTTACGGAAACTGTAAAAAATAACACCCGCATGCCTATATTTACCATGTGGAGATAGCAGAAGCGTACTGTGTACACCCATATAAAAGATCTTCAAGACTATAATCTCCAAGCAGGGGTGGCAGTGATGTACCGTGTACAGGTACACCCACTTTTCGCCGACGATGTTAGGTGCCAAATTATAGGAGGCGATTCTATTGTCATTATACCGGTCACAATTAGACTTCGGACTAATACTTTTACTTTTCTTTTTAATTTTAGTCCAACTTAGGATTTGAACCCAGGACCTCGTGATCGCTACGCGCATTACTCGCCATTAGACGAACGAGGCAGTAACATATCACACACTTATCGCCGGCTATGCTGTCTGAACGTTATAGATTTTTTTTAAGAAATATTAAATTTTTCTATAGCCGTAATCCGTAACGTGAGGAAGGAATCTGTTGAAATTTTGTACTTTCTGCCTAACCGGCATGGGATCTGACGTGATAATATAAATAGAAAATTAGAAAATCACTTTTATACACTCACAAAAATAGAAAAACAAGAATTTGAACCTTATTCCGTATGGTTACAAGACGTGTAATCCATATTTGTAAGTGCTTACGGGCTTATATATGTAAACTAATCTTAAATGAAAGACAAACAATAATTTTCATTAAAACAACCCTATTGGAAAGCGGTTGAACAAAAACACTCAGAACCGAACCCGGGACCCACTAAAAAGGATATAAATTAAACTTCCTGATGCCGCACATCCCTTTGCAAACCCTAAACAATTAACCCTTATGTTGAAAAGAAAATATTCGGTCATTTTTGATTGTCTAATTTAACAGGAGGGTGCTTTTTTTTCAAAATATATTTATATTCTAGCAATTTCCAGAGAATGTAAAAGCTCTGGCATAAGTGTTTATATGGAAATATAGGAAAATTAGTCGATTTTCAATTGAAAGCTTATTTTTGATGAGAACCAAGTCGACTTGAACAGTCTTAAGAATTCAGCGAAATAACATGTTTATAGTCTTTTTAACGAGACATGGGCACGGTGAGGTGTTGGTCATATTCGATTTCATGCATATAGTATTTAAGAATATTTAAAATATAGAATCCAAAAAATAAACAGGAATACTAAAATTCATTACAAAATCTACATACCTAAGTTTTCATTTAAATCATACACTGTTCATAAAGGAAAATGGCAAGATCCCATACATTGTTTTGCCTGATATCGATTTGAAGTGTCAATGTATGAAAAAATGTGAATACTATAGGGTTTCCATTACTTAAACATAAACACTGAGAATTTTTATTGGAGATAGCGAAAAAAATACATTTTAATATTTTAAGTTTTCAGATTATGTCCATATGAAAAGATATTCAATAGTTAGGAATAATGAGTTTTTTATAACTTCTTAAACACTCAGCGGTAACCGTACGATAATCGAATAAATGTGAGGTTTAAAACTACAAACAAATCAGACAACCAGGAAACATAAGAATACCGAAAACTGTCAATTATTTTCAACACAAATGCCATTGTTACCAAGTATTGCCATTACATTTTTGTAATCAATTCCATAAACTATTTTAAATATGCTAAAAGATGTTATGTTTAATATGTTTTTTATTTTATTTTAACTATTTAGACAGTACTGATTTCTTAGATTTACGCGAATATTATACATGAAATAAAACTATTGCATAAATTAAAAAATAAACCACGATAAAATCCAAAATATAGTTTTTTTTCATATTTGGACATTACTTTAATTATCTGAAAGTAAAACATTACAAAATTTGTTATACATGAATAGTTTATAACCGAACATTTATTTACAAATGTTAATTTGTTTCTACTAATGACATTTCTTTTTTCAAATGTGGCAATTATGGTGATACAAAGACAATGCATGATGGATGAATATTACTGTAAACAAATAAAGTACTTTAATTTAAAAAATATTGTCCTGCGCGTTGTCATACAAAATTAATGTTGTGTAAAAACCAATCGAATTATATAACTAATATGTGCAAATGTCCTATTCTAAGACCCTTCATAAGACACTCAGGTAGAATCTCGCCATTGTTCTTTGCGTAATTATTTAAAAAACTTAAAAATTTATAAAACTTATCACTCCATTATGTAAATTGGGACGGTTTGCGTTTTAAGAACTGACACATTTGAATCATTATACAAAAGCGATTGCGATTGTCTTAACGAATATATGTATCTGACTTAATTACTTAGTATACTCATGGTCAAGAAATTAAGAAATATGCGTGGATGCACTATCTTGACATATTAAAATAGAAAGTTTCATATATTTTTTAATAATAATCCACGTAAGCGATAAGTCACGCGATTTGTCAGACGATTATCCTGACTAATCCCTAAATTCGTAAATAAATAATGAAATTATTATATTTAGTTCCCTTTTGTTCTTATTCCCTAAGCGGGGTGGCTGAGGTGTACTGAGTACACCCACGTTTTGCCGACGATGTTAGGTCCCATTAGGGGGCGAGCCTATTGCCATATACCGGGCACAATTCCTGACTCCGGACTCGTACTAGGAAGTTTTCGTTAGAAAACTACACTTGTCCGACCTAGGATTTGAACTTAAGACCTCATGATCACAAAGCGATGCGCTTTGCCACTAGACCAACGAGGCAGTAAATTATTGTTATTAATATCCTCAACACATTTCTAGAAACGTCAAATTCCAAACGTCACCGTACCTATGACTCCTGAAAAGGACTATAGTTTCAAAATTCTAAAGCCACCCTACCCAGTACAAACTATGGAAAAAAGAATATTAAATTTGAAGGTGTTAATATTTACAATAAACTGCCGAAACATGTAAAAGATGCCAAGAGTATAACTAATTTTAAAAATCTATTAAAATTACATGTTACAAATACGTATAATTAAACAGAGACATGCATTTGTGCCTAATACCTGTCACTATATATATATATATATATATATATATATGATTTGATTTATACTAATGATTTTTGATTTATAAAAATATTTTAACGATATCATCATTTCTGTACGCTTACCTTTAGTTTATTTTTGTTAAGATTTAATTTATCTGTAATTGAATGAGAGTTATTCTTAAAGAGAAATAAAGATCCTTAAACCCAAAAAGTTCCAGTTCTCAAGAATTACATTTTTGACCGACTTCAAAAAGTAAAAGGAGATTCGAAATGTTCGTCTGTATGTATTTATTATTTCATTAATTGTAGACCGATTTTGGATGATTATTTTTGCGTTGGGTTTGGCATAGTCCCGTGGTCGTCCTATTTGAATTTCATTAGTATTGAACGTTGGACTTTGAAGATACACTAGAGAACTTTTCTTGCTTTTTAGTTGACTTAAGTATCTTAGTTTCGTGCAATCTGAAGTCGGTTTCTCTTTTTGTAAAATACTAATATTTCATTTTGACAATTATTTAAACGAGAGTGCAAAGCGACAGTGTGTCAATGTGTCAATTTTGACGGGTGATTTAGCGGAGTGGTTAAGAGTTTAAGCCGCTCCGCCCACCACCGTATCTAATAGTCGCAGTTTCGATTCTTGTACAAAGATTTGTATCTTTGTGTGAACCACAATTATTTGTTCCGGTCTGGGTATTTGTGTATGTGAATTTTTATGTTTGTACCCACGACACAGGAGTGAATCCTAATGTGGGGATAGGTTTAAAAAAAAACCATTCATAAATATTTGTAAAATAGAAACCGCATCTTTTGACCATATTCAATGACTTGTCACAGAGTCTTCGAGCTGGGATTCGAACCCTAGACCCTGTTCAAGCAACTCATCCATCAATAATTCCAGACACTATCTATTCTATCGTATCTCGTGTCACGTATCGACTATTACGTCTAAATTTCATCCAATAACTGAAATATGGTTCGCGCGTGATCTTTTTACTCAATTTTTATTGCGCTCTTTTTTCCCGAAATGAGATAAGTTATATTGTAATGACTTTTTGATATTTATTTTATCTTTACGTACATCGGTACGACCGTGACCTTGAAAGGGTAGCGATGACTTTGAGACTGTCGATCAAACATAATTTTTTGTTTGGTAAGAAAAGATAGAGTCGGCATTTCTAAACTTACCAAATAAACCGAGTCTTATCTGATGGAAAAGTCAAGAGTCTCCGTAACCGGCGAGCGTGTATGAGACGAACTATGAGAGTCGAGGAAGCCAGAGAGGTATGTAAGGAAAGAACCTGTTGGAACTCTGTACTCTCTGCCTACCCCGCAAGGGATCTGGCGTGAGGTTATAGATAGATAGATTTCTAAACTTTTTGTTGGGAAAAAACCTTAAATTTTTTTATTATTTACGTAGAAGACTGAGATATGAGAGCTTTTTACTGAACTGCATTTTTGCTCTAATAATGCATGGTGCTGATATTGATCACCTAAGATCAAACTCTAAGTATGATGTAATCGCCTCGAACAATAGTCCGAAGTTTGGAGCTGTGCTTGGTGTAAGTTTGTGTAAAATAGACGAATTATTAAAGTGGCACAAAACATCGTCGATGCATTAGATTGATTGATCGTCGATGCAATAGAACCGGAAATGACTGATTAAGGTGGACAGTAATTATTTTATTTTTCCATTTTTTTACTGTAGTCTCTTTTGACATAGCAGTGGGGACCTAAATTATGCTAAAACTTAATTTTTCGTTTCAAGGTGGCCAAGTCTTGTATGATCCTTAGTTTTCTGCAAGAACGATTAGGATACGTTGAACTTTTACCACACTGTGGTCTCCTTCAATACAGTAGAAAGGTAACAATTTGCATCAACCTATAGAAAAGCATGGTCTTTTATAAAAAGATTCAAGATCTGTATGAGACGAACTATGAGAGTCGAGGAAGCCAGAGAGGTATGTAAGGAAAGAACCTGTTGGAACTCTGTACTCTCTGCCTACCCCGCAAGGGATCTGGCGTGAGGTTATAGATAGATAGATAGATAGATAGATCTCCCAAATGGCAATAGAAACAGCTACGCTCGGAGTTTCGCTGCGAGATCGAATCAGAAACGAGGAGAGCTGCAAGCGGACCATAGTTACTGATATAGCACGCAGAATTGCTGAACTTAAATGATAGTGGGCGGGGCACATTGCTCGTAGAACTAACGGCCGTTGGGACAGAAAGGTTTTCTAGTGGTTACCACGAACTGGAAGACGTCGAGTGGGTAGGGAAGCAAAATAGACTAATGACCGCAGTGAAGGTCGCAGGTAAAAAGTGGATGCGTACAGCCGAAAGTCGTTGTGGAAATCTTTGGGGAGGCCTTTTTTGGACCTATTTTGACTTAAGATAAATAGATAGATATAGAAAAAGAAACTGTTAACTCAAATTTTAAACAGCTACAAAACACATCAAAATTGCTTTAAAATTAACCCCACAAAGGTGTTTGGAAGGCTCCTTGCGGAATTCTAAAACGCCAGGTCAGCTCTGAATAAGTCTTTGTCAACGTTCAGTTGGGCTACATTCCGCTGAATTGCACGTTCTAAAGTAACTCTTAGAAAGTCATGAGCGCCTGGTACGTTGGTTTATTCTCAATGCATGAAACGGAACTAACGAATATGTTGTGTATTTTGAAGGAAGTTTTAGGTAGAATGATTAAAATCCACGAAGTATTGAATAGGCGTTCAAATCCCTCTTGTTTATGGAAGAGGTCTAGATATCTGTACCGATAGAAATAATGCTGTGTAACGATTTCATTTTATTTATAGCACACAAAGCATCTAATTGTGACCAAATTAATTGCACGTTCTCAAGTAACTCTTAGTAAATTATGAGCGCCTGGTACGTTGGTTTAATTCCAATGCATGAAGTGGAACTAACGAATATGTTGTGTATTTTGAAGAATGGAGTTTTTTTTACTATATGAGAAACACAGAACACAAAAAGTATTGTTTCTTTATTCTGTGATGGGATGATCCAAATCCCTCTTGTTTATGGTGAGGTCTTGAATTATGTATGTACCAATAGAAATAATACTGTGCAATGGTATTTTTTTTTATTGCACAACATAGAGCACCTAATTTTGATACCTTAATTTAAGGTGATGATATAAATAGATAGATGAACTATAAGTTCTAAAGTAACTCTTACCTTTAGGGCTTTTTCAACGCGCGTTAGTAAAGCGCTGGCATAAAAAATGGCTATCAGTACATTTTCTTGAAAGCCCTCTACAGCGCTTCAGCACCGCGCGTTACAAAAGGGTCCATGGGTACGAGGGGTTAGAAATTCATAAGGGCCTGGTACGTTAGAATGGAGATGTTATCATGTCAGAATGTCAAAATTTGATTTTTTGAATCTAAGCAATTTATTGTTGGATTTAAGCCGACACAGGAATTTATGTTCCAAAGAATTGTAAATATATAATTACTTCATTATTAGCTTCTAATATTAACTCTGTTATAGGAAATATAACGAAGAATCGTTTAAGAGATGAAACAGTATTATATAGTTATTCTAATAATACTATGGTAAATTGTTTAAACTACTGAAGTTGACTTTAGAAATGTGTCCAAGCACCTATAATGTAATAGAAATAAATTCTAGTCCTTAGAAAGAAGAGAGGCCTGGCCCTTTGAGATTATTTCATAAATTTTTGATACTCTTTAAAAATATTTGAAATTGAATTATTTTTAGAAGGAACTAATGAGAGAAAGCTCTATAAATTAGTCCTTGCTCTCATGTTCTATTCTATATCATCACGCCAGATCCCTTGCGGGGTAGGCAGATAGTACAGAGTTCCAACAGGAGTTAAGAGTCTCCGTAACCGGCGAGCGTGTATGAGACGAACTAACTATGAGAGTGGAGAAAGCTAGAGAGGTATGTAAGAAAAGAACCTGTTGAAACCTGCTCTGATGTTGATATCATTTTACCAAGGACATCTAATTTTATTAATACAAAACCTACTCTATTTGATGTTCTGAAGCGCTGAATTGCAGGTTCTAAAGTTACTCCAAGATATTCATGGACGCCTGGTACGTTCAAATAAAACAGCTGGTTTATTTTCAGTGCATGAAGTGAACGTACATACTTTTCTGTACATGAATAAGCGAACTAATGAATATGTTGTGTATTTTGAAGAATTTAGATTGTTACTTGTGTGTGTTATATGTTCAAAAAGATCAAATCCCTCTTTTTATGGGAGAGGTATTGTATCCTGTACCAACAGAGATGAAACTGTCTAATGAAGTACATCTTAGACGTAGACATAGAGTGATATGTTTATGCATAATTTGACGTTCTGAAGCTCTGATCTCCTATGTATATGCATTATAAGTATGTGCATTAGAACGAAACAGTTGGATTATTAGAAACTCATGAAGCGCCCGTCAAGTTAAAAAAAACTGTTCAATCTTCAATGCATGAAATGAAAATTATGTTTACTCTATAATAAGTGATTGATTGTGTCACCTGTACATAACGATTTGTTCTGTATATTTTTGCATAGGAAAATGGATAGTTCATATTCCTCTTGATTATAAAAGAATTTGTAATCTTGTCGCAGAAATATTAGTATCACCGTTATTCTCTCCTAATAATAGAAGTTCAAAAGGACTCTTACAAAATTATTAGCGCCTAGTATGTCGAAATAAAACATGCTAGTTTATTCCCAACCTTTTGTATGATTTTTATCTTTTTAAAAAAAGGATTTTGTTTTCCTACCTATTTAATGAAGGTTTATGCAGTTCATTTTATCTCGAGAGAATCAGTTGCAATCTACAAAAAACTATTAAAACAACACATTCTATCAATCTCAATAAATAACTTAAATAACTATCATAAAATGAACCTGGCGTGATGTAAATCATCCCTTTAAACCATAGAAAGGCTTGACTTTACCTTTTATATAAGTACTTATCTTCTATATACATATAATAAAACTGTAAGGAAGTCGTGTCTGTACTTGGAATATTTTTAGGAAATAACAACCCAGAAACATAAAAAACATAACACGGCATCCATCATACTATCGATGTAGAAACCAATTCTACAATTTTTGGCTTTCGTGTCTGTTTGTCTGTCTGACGGAGGGTATGAACCGGCATCACGCAAAAACTACAAAACGTTGCATACCTTAAAGCATTGGCTTACGTATTGTATATAGTATTCATCCCGAAAAATTAAAAGGTTTTTCCAGAAGACGAAATAAGCAAAACATTGAATTTCTAAAAAGACACTTTATCCATAACCTGTTTGATGGACTTCAATGAAATTTTGTGTAATTGTAACGTGTACAAAAGGTCATAACTCTGTATACTTATATTTTCGAAAAGCTTAACAGTTTTTGAGGAAAGAGAAAAAAGTTGATTTTGATTTATCATTCATTGTTCCAAAACTACTCTTCAGATTTCAGTGGCACTTAGCATGGAAATATTTCATATAACAGACAACATAGTTAATATTTACGTTTTCAGGAAATCTGATAGTTTGTAGGGAAACTAAAGCATCTATATCTCTACATACTACATATAATAAAACTCTGTCAGTATCTGTGTATACTTTTTTAGAAATAACAACCTACGGATATCATTCTATTGATGTAAAAGCCAATTCTAAAATTTTTTGGCTTTCGTGTCTGTTTGTCTATATATATAGAGTATAAAACATCATAACGCAAAAACTACCTGGCGGATTTTGATGAAACTTTGCATCTTATCTTAAAATATTGGACAACATACTGAATAGTATTTATACCGGAAAATTACCTCCAGAAAATACAAAAATAAGAGAAACATTGAATTTCTAAAAAGAAACTTTACTCCAAACCTGTTTGATGGATTTCAATGAAGTTTTGAATAGTTGTATCCTGTACTAAGGATCATAACTCTGTGTACTCATATTTTCGAAAAATCTAACAGTTTCTGAGGAAAGAAAAAAAGAGTCGATTTTGATAAATTATTCATTGTTCCAAAACAACTTAAGCTACTAGATTTTTGCGGGATAAACCGCTAAACTTTATTATTGTTTGTCCCGAACTGCAAAGTTACGACATAAACTATATGATTTTGCCTACACAAGAATTCCTCCATGAATTGACATTGGACTCAGGTTCGTCTCCTCACGAAAAACTATGCAGTAGTTAAAAGCACTCACTGGTCCAAGTTTATCTTCAGTGATTGGGATACTACGGGAATTCGTAGAAGTAGCGAAAGGCTCTCTAAATTATATGATCTCAAATTCCAAAATCATAATGAAAAATTTTCAAGATACGTTGCAAATTATTCCAAAACGTTAAGAAGAGTGTGTAAGGCAGCTAAAGCGCTTCACATAAAATAAAATCGATGAAAATGAATTCTGCAGATGAGAAAGTAAACGCTCAAGAGTCAAGAGTCTCCGTAACCGGCGAGCGTGTATGAGACGAACTATGAGAGTCGAGGAAGCCAGAGAGGTATGTAAGGAAAGAACCTGTTGGAACTCTGTACTCTCTGCCTACCCCGCAAGGGATCTGGCGTGAGGTTATAGATAGATAGATAGATAGATAAAGTAAACGCCACCTGGAAAATTAATAATAATGAAACCGGGAGGTCTAAACGACGCAGTACAGACTCTTGAGACTCCGCGCGGTCCCTTTAACACAGATAGAGAAGTACTCTCGAATTTGAAAGTATTTTTACTAATATTCCAATAGACCGACTAAATATTTGAAATCCTCTTAGGTTCAAATATACTAGTCCACGGTCTGTTATTAAAGCCTTCAATAATATAAAAATAAAAATAACGGAAAACCTATACGGCATGTCTGTTAAAGTATGTAAATCAATTATTCATACAATCGCGCCTCTTTTAGCTTTAATTTTTAATATGTGTGTAGATAAGGAATTGTTCCCGGATTTAATTAAGTTTAGTAAAGTAATAGCACTGTTCAAATCCGGCAATAGTAATGATCCTAACAACTATAGGCCTGTGTCTGTTTTGCCAGTGCTCAGCAAAGTGTTTAAAAAGATAATGCTTATTCAAATGTTAGATCACTTCAACGTTAATAACATCCTTCATGACCAACAATATGGCTTCACCAAAGGACTTTGTACTACCGACGCCGGTGTGACCTTAATAAAGCATATCTTTGATGCTTGGGAGAACTCTCAGGACGCAATTGGAATCTTTTGCGACCTGTCGAAAGCATTTGATTGTGTTGAACATGAAACGCTGTTGCTTAAACTAGAGCATTATGGAATCCGAGGTTAAGCACTTGATCTACTAAAATCTTACTTAGGAGGAGATAGACAACAGTGTGTTCAAATAAACGAAATAAAATCTCTAGGAGCTTAAAATGGGCATTCTTCAGGGATCGACACTGGGTCCGTTTCTATTTTTGGTATATAAAAATGACCTGCCTCGAGCAGTTGAGGGGCGGGTGAAGGTAGTGTTGTTTGCTGTAATACCTTTTTGATTTGTAAAGTAGGTAGACATGTAAATAACTTAGACGAGGTAAATGACGCTATTCTTCAAGTACATAATTGGTTCACATGCAACAATTTATAGCTTAATAACAAGAGAACTAAATGTATACGGTTTTCTTTACCAAATGTTAAAAGTACTGCATGAGATATACTAAATAACGAGAAACTAAAGTTTATAAATGATACAGCTTTCTTAGGAATAAGGCTTGACTCTTAGTTGCAATGGGGCCCTCATATTAAGACTTTAGGTAAACGACTCAGTTCCGCTGCCTATGCCGTAAGAAAAATCAGGCAGCTTACTTATGTGGACACCGCGCGGTCGGTCTACTTCAGTTACTTTCATAGTGTCATGTCTTACAGTATATTATTGTGGGGTAGGGCAGCTGACATTGACTCTATTTTTATCTTACAAAAAAGGGCTATTATGGCCATCTATAACTTAGGTAGTCGCAACTCTTTAAGAGAATTGTTTAAGGAAACCAATATTATTACGGTCCCATGTCAGTATATTTATGAAAACATAATGCACACACGGAAAAATTTAGATCTATTTAATCAGCTAGGTGATAGGCATTGCTAACACGCGACATAGAAATAAATTGGATCAACCGCAATTTCGTCTGTCTAAAATTCACACGTGTTTTATGGGGTCTTGTGTTAGATTTTATAATAAAATTCCACTTGACGTCACTCAACGTAGTGAAAATAAATTGAAATCTTGTATTAAACGTACGATCTGCAAGCGAGCTTACTATACTCTAGATGATTATTTAAAAGACAAAAATGTTTGCATAGGTGCTGTCCAGCTCCACCAGCATGTGTATAATATGTTCAGCTATTATTATTTACTATTCCCTCTCTTCTTTCTAGTAGTTAAATAAAATTAATCATTTTTCGTCCTCATTTCTTTATCTGTAAATGAAAGAACCATGTAGCCATTCTCATGAATAGTTTAACTTGGTTAATTTAATTTAGACTCACCTGATACTACATTGTTCTCCCATACCCTACAACAAAATGTAGATGGAAAAACAGTAAAAATTAAAAGTATTTTAACGAGTAACTGTGGAGTTTCTTGCCCTTCTTCTTCACAGGTATGACATTCCGAAGTGGTGGTAGAGTCTTTGTTACTATTTTGACTATTAATTAATACTGTTATGGTTTACATAAATAAAAAATATTCTGATTCTGATTCTGGAAATTGTTCATACACGTTTGATTTAAACACTCAAACATAATTTACACGCTAGCCCCTTGGGCCGTGACAAGTGTGTCGTCTGCATAGCAAATCAGGCGCAAACCCCTCTCCAGGGAGCCGCGCAACACCCAATCATATCCGATGTTCCACAGGAGTGAGCCCAGTACCAACCCCTGCGGAAAGCCGTACTTCATGGGACGGCTTAGCAGCCGTCCTTCACTCCTCACGCAGACGACACACCTTCCCGTCAAATCATCCCTGACAATACGACGTAGACACACCGGCACTCCGTAAAACCTTAGAGTCTCCAATACACAACGGTAGGGTATTGAAGGCGTTGGCGATGTCTAACGACAGCGCCAGCATCACCCCACGCCTCGCCACTGTCTCTTCCGAGAGGGCCTTCACACAAGGCTAGGACTTGGCCGGGCACACCATCCGGTCCTGGATCAGTATTTTTGGACCGCATCTTTCGGACCGCTGCGGCTATCTCCTCCAGCACTCCATGGTCAGATCTGTAGTAACCCTAGCCGGACGGTTCAACTAGCAGGTTTCAATTGCTGAGTAACGTTATTTAAGAAGTAACTAACCAGCACTTTACTTGAGCGGGAAACAAGACCCTAAGTTTTTTTATTCAGTGTTATGAATTAATTGATCTATAAATTAAATTAAAATATTAAACTAAAATTAAAACACAATTTCAATAAAATTATATGAATCAACAACATGAATTAGACAACTGAAATTGTGACCGGCTTATGGCTACAAAATTAGGTAAGGCAACACAATTTGCCACCTCAGCATACATCCATCTCTTTTCGGTCGGTGTCGACGGGTAACTTACGACGTATAACTTAGATAACTTACAATCTCTTAGGCCACTCTGACATCTTTGTACTTGTATTAAAATTACCTGTAACAAAAAAAATCTATTTAGCAACGAATCTGGCGTAAATATAATAAATAGATAATAATAGATTTATTTGAGGGTGCTTTTTCTAATCACCAGGAAAGTTGACAACAGGTCTCATAAAAAAAGCTCTTACAATAGGTTTCATAAAAAGCTCAGAGTTGCTCAGCGAGCTATGGAAAGAGCTATGCTCGGCGTTTCCCTACGTGATCGAATCAGGAATGAGGAGATTCGTAGAACAACCAACGTCACCAACATAGCCCATAGAATTAGTAAGCTGAAGTGGCAATGAGCGGGCCACTTAACGCGAAGATCGGATGGGCGTTGGGGCAGAAAGATTCTAGAGTGGAGACCACGTACTGGCAAGCGCAGCGTGGGACGGCCACCTACCAGATGGACTGACGATCTTGTGAAGATCGCAGGAAGTTGTTGGATGCAGGCGGCATCAGACCGGCTGCGCTGGAGAGCGATTGGGGAGACCTATGTTCAACAGTGGACAAATATAGGCTGATATGATGAGGAAAGTTGATACAATACAAGATAAATTCAAAATTACAGTTTCATAAGTAAAATAGTTCAAATGTTCCCCTTTTATATTCAGTTGGGTTATAATTTAGTCGATAGAATGGACATGGTGCAGACTTATTAAATATTTGATTGGGACAAGAAAATTTTAACCACGCCAGCTCTTAAAAAGAATATACGGTTTGGGTAGAAAATTATTCCTATAATTGTTTTATTCTTTCTTAAAAAATAAATACATTATATTATCAAAATTATTGAAAGGAGAATGCGCGAGAAGTCCGATGGAATGTTGTGCGAGGCACAAGGGGGTTTCAGGTCCGGAAGAGGATGTTCGGATCAAGTTTTCTCCCTTCGCAACATCGTAGAGAAGCATCTGGCAGTGGGCCGGAAGGTTTTCTGCGGTTTTGTGGATCTGGAGAAGGCGTTTGATAGAGTTGTGCGAAAGAGACTTTGGGACATTTTGCCTGAGTATGGTATAAATGGCACTCTGCTGCGGGCCGTCCAGTCCACTTATGTGGACTGCAAGGCATGCGTGCGGGTGGGTGGTAACATGTCACCCTGGTTTGACGTTGAAATCGGCGTCAAGCAGGGTTGCGTGTTGTCCGCTAGACTGTTCCCTTTACCATGACCAAATAGATCGGGTCTTATCTGAAGGACAAGTCAGGAGTCTCCGTAACCGGCGAGCGTGTATGAGACGGACTATGAGAGTAGAGGAAGCCAGAGAGGTATGTAAGGAAAGAGCATGTTGGAACTCTGTACTCTCTGCCTACCCCGTAAGGGATCTGGCGTGATGATATAGATATAGATAGATAGATACATACATACCAAAACACGTCTCAGAAAATGGAGTAAACACGAAACGAAATAGAAGGTACCGAATTTAATTCCGGCAATGATTGAAACCAAGGGCCTTATCGAATCGCCTAACTCAGCTACAATACCATTATGCCACACTACTAGCCTTTATCCTAATGCACTAAAGTCCATTTCCCTTTAATTTCTAACTCAAGTAACTTTGCATAGAAATGTGCCGACATTTTTTTTACTTTTACTTCAGGTACCCTTTATTGCACTACGATAAGAGTTATTTTTGATTGCGTCAGCTGTATTTAATGTTTGTTTTGCGAAACGGTAACAAGTTCAGAATTTTCGGATAAAAAGGGCTTTGTTACGTGTGTGGTAAGTTTTAGTTTTGTTTGTTTTGTGTTTAAATTATTTTTGTCATTGGAAATCGCTTTGTTTCTTGTAAATTAGGTCACGTAGGCACATGGTGCATGGAGCTGCCGAACTAATGTAATACATTTATTAGTTCTACATTGATTCGTTGGGAATTACACTTGTCTGCCTGGGTTTATTTAACTTGCCAATTGATGGTTAATTGAGGCAAAGCTTCAAATATAATAATATGAGGTTTGAACCTGGAGCCATCAGATCTATGTCGTTGAGAATACTGTCTCGTTAATCTAATGGTGACTAATGCTCGCAGGTCCTAGGTTCGAATCTAAAATCGGACAAAGTAAAGGTTTTCTACAAAAAAAAATATAGCTCGGAGTTTGTGCTAAACCGGTATTAATAATATATTTTGGAAAAACGTATGGAGATGCCCCGGATACTGATGCCGCAGACGTGCCCAAAGGCGAGTTTGCGACAACAGAATCGACAGAGGACATAAGTATGGAAGTAGTTGAATGGGCGATAGAAAGTATGAAAAACGGTAAAGCTGCGGGAGTAGACATGATATCTGCCGAGATGATCAAATATGGTGAACTTGCGTCCGGGACGCCTTCCGGGCCCTTGCTGGAGGACCGGGAGAGTCCCTAGAGATTGGCGCAGCGCAGTCATATTACCCTTGTATAAAGGCAAGGGTTCACAATATGACTGCGCCAATTACAGAGCCATCAGTTTGATCAGCTTGGCAGCCAAGGTGTACGGTAAAATTATTGTAAGGAGAATGCGCGTAACTTCCGATGGAATGTTGTGCGAGGCACAAGGGGGTTTCAGGTCCGAAAGAGGATGTTCGGATCAAGTCTTCTGCCTCCGCAACATCGTAGAGAAGCATCTGGCCGTGGGCCGAAAGGTTTTCTGCGGTTTTATAGATCTGGAGAAGGCGTTTGCCAGAGTTGCGCGAAAGAGACTTAGGGACTTTTTGCCAGAGTATGGTATAGATGGCACTCTGTTGCGCGCCGTCCAGTCCACTTATGTGGACTGCAAGGCATGCGTACGGGTGGGTGGTTATAGGTCACCCTGGTTTGATGTTGAAATCGGCGTCAAGCAGGGTTGCGTGTTGTCTGCTACACTGTTTATAGTATATCTGGATAAAAGTCTTTAAAGACTGAAGGGGATGAATGAAGGTGTACAAATGGGTAACCTAGTGGTAAACCATCTACTTTATGCAGGTGGCGCGGTTTTAATAGCGCCCACAGCCACTGATCTGCAAACACTAGTCACAGTTATGAAAGACGACTGCATAAACAATGGTTTACACTTTAACGTAAAGAAAACCATGATTATGGTTTTTGAAGAAACTAGAACGAATGTAAGGATTGAGGTTGGTAACGATGTGCTGGAGCAAGTAAATGAGTTTGTATATCTTGGATGCGCATTCAGTAAGGATAGGAAATACACCGCTGACATAGAGAGAAGAGTAAGTGCAGGGAACAGGGTGAATGGTGCGATGGGAAAGCTACTTGGAAGCCGGCACTTAAGCCATAAGGCGCAGCTGGCTATACATAACGGAGTTCTTGTCCCAACGTAGTTATATGGTAGCTAGAGCTGGGTATGTAAGAAGGAGAATGAAAGTAAGATAAATGCGGTAGAAATGCGAGCTCTGCGGAAGATGTGCAGAGTAAAGCTGACCGCCCGCATTAGCAAAAGCGTAGTAAAAAAGCGAGTAGGTATGAAAGATAGTATCGGCGTAAAGATGAGAAAGGGCATGCTCCGTTGGTTCGGGCATATAGAAAAAATACCAGATGAAAGAATGACAAAACAGATATACAATGTGAAAGTGGAAGGATGCAGGTACCGGGGAAGACCTAGACTATCTTACCACGACCAAGTAAACCGAGTCTTATCTGAAGGAAAAGTCAAGAGTCTCCGTAACCGGCAAGCGTGTATGAGACGAACTATGAGAGTGGAGGAAGCCAGAGAGGTATGTAAGGAAACAACCTGTTGGGACTCTGTACTCTGTGCCTACCCCGCAAGGGATCTGGCGTGATGATATAGATAGATAGAGATAGAGTTTGTAATTGTGCCGGAAATCGGCAATAATCTTACCCTCTATTACATGGGATATAGCATCGTCGGCAAAAAGTGGGTGTACACAGTACACCTCTGCCACTCCCGCTTAGGGAGTAAAGGCGTGACGATTTTCATTTTTTTTAACTTCCTTCACCGCGCATCGAATCCAGTATAATCGACAGCAAGCTAAACTTGCCGCAAATAATCACGGTATAAATCATATTATAACTGCCCCTACTGTTTGTCATTGATTTAATATCAAGGGAATTGTGAATTTCGATTGAGAATGGCGTACACATATCCATTAAAGGTATTTTTTTTTGTAAAAGCCTACGTTAGTTAACATTTTTATACGAACACCCATACTGAATTTAGTGTTTGGGGATAACACAGACATTTGTCGAGTACGAAAATTAAATAACATTTGGCGATCACAGGATTCTTAGCTCGACTCTAAGATCGAATAAAGTGTTAATGGGGTCTTTAACCGATTCAAAAAAAGGAGGTTTCCAATTCTTCAGTATATTCATTTTTCTATAAAAAATTCTCACTAACAGTTCGGAATCTGGAATTGTGACCAGAATTACGCTCTCCCTATTAACATGTACACAGTGCACCTCTTCCACTTCTAATTAAAGAATATAGGCGTGACAGCATTTATTTTTATTAAAGCTTAATAAACTAACTAAAAAATATTGATTAATATAACCTTAATAATACAACACGATTCTCAATCGAGTTACACAAGTAAGACCGGCTAGGGGACAGGTCGCAGGATAAAGAGATTAGAGGCGACACGACGTGTCGAAATGAATCATTGTCGTTCTGATAAACTCCCGATAGGCAGTCAGCGAGTTGGCAGGGGGAGGTTAAGATGAGATGGATCTTTAAAAACAATGTGGGCAGATCCGCTACTTACTCTCGGCTTGCCAAAATTGTCAATTATGAATCTCAAACGTTAGTTGTTATCAAAAGAAATGGATAAAAACTTCCTTCGGTATCCTTGTCGTGCGATCTATTTTTAGTCATCTCTCTCTCTCCTTGGCAATTATTATTCCCATCTGATGGTGGGGTCTGCCTTCTTAATTTTCTTCTTCCACTTCGCTCTGTTGGACGTGTCGTGTTCGGAGCCATTGCAGATACACAGGTCTTTCTTGACCACATCTGCCCATCTTGTTTTTGGCCGTCCTCTGGGTCTGGGCCCTGATAGGTTTAGATTGGCCTTAATATTACCCACATAATCGGGAGGTCTTCTCTTTATGTGGCCATACCAACGGAGTCTACTTTCTTGTAGCTTATCAGCGATGTCGCAAACACCGAGACTCCCGCGAACGTACTCGTTGCGAATTCTCGTCACCCCACACTTCCACCAAAGCATCTTCATTTCAGCGACTTGAATCGCATGGACTTGGCGCTGCTTTACGGCCCACGTTTCGCTACCATATGTTAGGACTGGCCTGATCATGTTTTTGTATACTAAGCCCTTAAGCTTAACGGGCATACGTCTGTCACAGGTTACGCCATTTACTTCACGCCACTTAAGTCGTACCCACCGCACTCACCGTTGGGAACTCTACTCTTGAAGTTGTCGACGAATACATTTACCTGGGACAGGCAGTCCGGTTAGGTAGGTCCAACTTTGAGAGAGAGGTCAATCGACGAATCCAACTCGGCTGGGCAGCGTTCGGGAAACTGCGCAACATCTTCTCATCCAAAATACCTCAGTGCCTAAAGACTAAAGTTTTTAGTCAATGTGTGTTACCAGTGATGACATATGGATCAGAGACGTGGTCTCTTACAATAGGTCTCATAAAAAAGCTCAAAGTTGCTCAGCGAGCTATGGAAAGAGCTATGCTCGGCGTTTCTCTACGTGATCGAATCAGGAATGAGGAGATTCGTAGAAGAACCAAGGTCACCGACATAGCCTTCAGGATTAGCATGCTGAAGTGGCAATGGGCTGGCCACATAGCGCGAAGATCGTACGGGCGTTGGGGCAGAAAGATTCTAGAGTGGAGACCACGTATTGGCAAGCGCAGCGTAGGACGACCGCCTGCCAGATGGACCGACGATCTTGTGAAAATCGCAGGAAATCGTTGGATGCAGGTGACATCGGACCGGTTACGCTGGAAAGCGATTGGGGAGGCCTATGTTCAGCAGTGGACAAGTATAGGCTGAAATGATGACTTAAGCCAGGCGGCTGCTATCCGATGCTGAATGTTTATCTCCAAATTTCCCGAGCTGTGTAACATGGTACCCAAATATTTGTATTTGTCACACCTAGTGACTTGTTGTCCGTCAATAATGAGAGGGTTGTTTACGGAATTTGCGTCGTTACACACCATATATTGGGTCTTCGAAACACTAAGCAATAGGCCGCCTGTCTGCAACTGGCGCTTCCATTCTCCTAAAGCATACGCAATTTCGCCACGAGATGTTGAGCAGATCGCTACATCATCGGCATAGATAAATGTCCAGGGTACCAGGGACCGAGCATTTTCAGTAAGGGCATCCATCACCAAGCAGAAGAGGTATGGGCTTAATACAGAACCTTGATGTACCCCTTCGGTGACTGCTATCGGTTTTGTCAGGCCCACTGTTGTCCTGATTACCGAAGTTACGTCCTTGTACATGTCGGCTATGATATCAACATACCTTTCTGAAATATTCTTCTTACGGAGACTCCGCCAGATTGTCGGTCGAGGTACACGGTCGAATGCCTTTTCCATATCCAAGAACGCAATGTATAGCGAATTATTCTTAGCTTTGAACTCCTGAACAATCATGCTGACTGCAAACGTCGGATCCACGGTGGAGACGTCTGGAACAAAGCCATACTGGTTGGTGGATAGCGAGCTCTACTGTCTTAGTCGGTTATCTAAGACTCTTTCGTATAACTTTATTGTATGGCACATCAATTTTATCCCCCGATAGTTGTTGCACTCGTATCTACTGCCTTTGCCCTTGTAAAGAGGGACAATGGTGCTCAGTCTCCATGCGTGCGGTATACAGGAAGATCCCATAGCCTTAAGGAACAGATACTCTTTTCACCAAGGCATTTCCAGGCTTCTATGGGGATTCCATCCGGCCCCGTTGACTTATTGTTTGACATCTTCTTGAGGGCAGCTTTAACTTCCTGTGGTGTAATTAATGGTATCAAACCTAAGTTCTTATCCATATAAGGTAGGTCAACTGTTCGTGTTGTTATATTTAAAAGCTGTTAATAGTAAGTACGCCATGCTGCTAAAATATCTCTATCCTTGTATAACATAGCCCCATCCTGGCCTTTGATGATCCTAGTTCTAGCTGGATCTTGAATTGCCTTGTTTCGAGCCTTGGAGAGCTTATAGATCTCCTTTTGTCCCTTTCTACTTTCAAGTGTCTCGTAAAGTGACCCTAACGCGTTTCTTCTCTCAATGGCTACAGTTTTCTTTGCTTTCTTTTTTGCCATCTTTTAACCGTCCCTATCTTCCTGTGTTCTGGTGAATTGCCACATTTAAAAGGCTTGCTTCTTTTCTTGCAACGCTGTTTGTACTGGGGCACTCCACCACCAAGTTTCCCGAGATGTTCTTTTTCCTGGTCTCGTACGGCCCAAGATGGAATTCGCCGCTTTCATCATATGAGAGGAACACTGATTCCACATCAAGTTAACATCATCTTCCATATTCACGGTCAAGCCTTCTAGCTGTTTTTTAAATTCTGCAGCCTTGTCACCTTTCAGTAGCCACAGCTTCGTGGTCTCAGGCACCTTTTGAGGTTTAGAGACTGTTTCGCGATGAAAGTTCATGTCCATGACTACAATACGATGCTGTGAGATAACGCATTCACCCGAAATTACAGTTCCTTATTCGACCGACGTTTTCCCGATTTGTGAGTATGTAATCTATCTGTGTACTATGGGGCCCACTTTTGTATGTTATAAGATGTTCTTGTTTTTTTTTTGAAGAAACTATTGACTATGGCTAATGGCAGTGGCAAGTATCATCTTTTCAGCTTCATTTGTTGTACCGTAGCCGTATCCTCCATGTACTCGACTAAATGCGTGACATTTTGTACCTATGTGGCCATTTAAGTCTCCACCGATCACACATGTTTCGCCTTTTGGTATCTGCTGGATTACATCTTCAAATACGGCCCAGAAAACTTCTTTCTCGATATTTGCAACCAACTTGTGGAGCATAAACGGATAAGATATTAACAGCTTCTCCTTCAATAAGTACCTTCACACACATGATGCGATCATTTATTCGTTTAACCTCCACAATGTTGTCGAGGTGGTTTTTGCTAACGACTATAGCTACGCCATTTCGATCCTTGTCGTAAGATCTATTTTTAGTAATGTGTTGAACAAATCTGATCGTCGTAAGATACATCTTCGGTTGGATTGACTATGTTTTGCAACATTTTGTATAACACATTAAACTCAATTCTCGACAAATGAAAGATTTTAGAATCGATTACTTACAGCTCATTGGCAGAACGCTTTCCTGGTAATCACGAGGACCAAGGTTCATGATTCGGATGATTGGATACTATCAGCAAGTTGGTAGAGAGAGAGTTAAACATGTTTAGATGAGATGGATCTTTAAAAATAATATGGATATAAGATCCGCTACTTATCCTCGGCTTGCCATAATCAACGACCATGAAACTCATACTTTAGTTGTTATTAAAAGGAATTTAATAACAAAATCCTTTGGACTTGGACGAGAATCTGCTGGTGTTAAGATGTATCTTTGGTTGCGTTAGGTAAGACGTATGTTTTACAACATATGTTATACGACAATTTGTAAAAAACATATTTTCCGAGAAGAAGATTCTCGACTAAGACCAAAAGAACAATAGGTAGATATTTTAAAAAGATTAAACTTTGGTGGTAGAACGCTTGCCTGATATTTACGACTTCCAAGGTTCATGATCCGGATATTTGGACAGAGTGTTAGTGGATTGGTAAGGGGAGAGGAATAGGTGTTTTTAAGATAAAATAGTTCTTTAAAAACAATGTCGCAGATCCGCCGCTTACATTCGGCTTGCCAAAATCAACGATTACGCAATGGAGAAATTGATTTGTTGTTAATGATTAAAACTTCCTTTGTTCTTATTTGAGAATATGCTTATCGTAAGATGTATCCTTGATTGGTTATACATTCGTTCCGTTTGTACCGATTCAAGTACAGTCAGCAACGTTAGTCGCTTAATATTTTCAGCTGTTTTTTTCAAATCGGCGATACTATTAATTCTACAAAGGCTTCTCCAAAGAGCGCCACAACGACCGCCTTGGGAAAGATTGATAAAACCAAATTATTAGCAACATATTCAAATACATATGATCAACAAAAAAAATAGATAAGGTGCAAAACAATAACTTGCAAGCATTTTGAAAAACTGAGCATATGACGGGCTCATTGGTATAGTAGAGAAAAATGCGTTTTGCGATCACGAGGTCCTGGGTTCAAATCTTAGATCGGACAAATGTAGCTTTTTTATCGAAAAATTCCCAGCGTCAGTCCGGAGTCTGGAATTGTGCCCGAGAATAGGATAGTCCCCTATTACATGGACCTAACATCGTCGGCAAAAAGAGGGTGTACACTGTACTACCTCTGCCATCGATGAGATGAGAATGTTAACCAACTTACGTTACTGGCCGTACGAAACCCTAAAAAAGAAAGAATTAATATAACTCACTCGCTCTCCGTCGCCTTAAAAGGCGACTAGTATTTACCAAAGTACACATTTAATCCGACCCAAGAATATGGCTTAAGCACAATTATGCACCCTCCAATAGCGGAGGGGTTGCAATCAAAATAATTGCTTAGAAATAAGGGATGCGGATTATTGTTATGGTAATGGCGATTCAGTTAAAATTGACTCATTGAATTAGTTAAGAGGAGAACTTACTGTAGAATTGATTTAAAACTAATCTATCGAATTCCATGAAATTTCCTATCAGTAATATTTTTAGCCCCCTATTATAAAATAATCTATCTGTATCATCACGCCAAATGCCTTGCGGGTACGCAGAAAAAACAGAGTTCCGAGAGGTTTTTTTCTTACAAACCTCTCTGGCTTCTTCTACTCTCATAGTTGTTTCATACATGCTCGCCGGTTACGGATACTCTTGACCTTCCTACCTTTAGATAAGATACGGTCTATTTGGTCATAATAAAATAGTGTAGGTCTTCCTCGGTACCTACATCCTTTCACTTTCGCATTGTATATCTGTTTCATCATTCTTTATTTATAATAAATTGAACTCATCATCAGCCTGAGTCAGTCCATTGCTGGACCTAGGACTCTCCCATGGCACGCCCCTGAGCTCGATCTTCAGCTCTCCTTCTCCAATCACTGCCCGCTGCCCTACGAATATCGTCACCCCACCTAGCTACAGGGCGCCCTACACTACGTTTGCCGACACGCGGTCTCCGCTCAAGAAACAGTCTGCCCCAACGGCCATCGGTTCTGCAGCATATGTGACCTGCCCACTGCCACTTCAGCTTGCTAATTCGCTGAGCTATGTCGGTAACCTTGGTTCCCTGACTAATAACTTCGTTCCGGATTCGATCCCTAAGAGAAACTCCAAGCATAGCTCTTTCCATAGCTCGCTGAGCGACCTTGAACTGGGTGACAAGCCGCACAGTGAGTGGCCACGTTTCGGCTCCGTATGTCATTACAGGTAGGAAGCACTGATTAAAAACTTTCGTTTTTAGGCATTGGGGTATGGGCGATAAGAAGACTCGGCGGAGTTTTCCAAATGCTGCCCAGCCCAGCTGTATCCATCTCTTAACTTCCTTGTCGAAGTTGTTTTTACCTAGTCGGAGCAACTGCCCTAGGTATACATACTCAGAAACAACTTCGAGGGAGGCTCCGTTTACGGCGATCGTCCCGGGCCAACATGCTTGTTGATCATAACTTTAGTTTTATCTAAGTTCATCCGGAGACCGATTCGCTCTGACGAATTAACAAGGCTGTCGAGCATCTGTTGTAGGTCTTGCAACGTTTCAGCTATGATGACGATGTCGTCTGCAAATCGCAGGTGAGAGATGTATGCGCCATTTATATTGATGCCGCGACCTTTCCAGTCCAGCGTCTTGAACATATCCTCCAGTACATTGGTGAACAGTTTGACACAAACAACAACGAATTGAACTAATAAATATTATTTTTAATTAAATAAATTGACAAATGGACGGTTTGGTTCAGTGGATAAGAGCTTAAGCCGCTCCACACACTGGATGGAGTAGTTGCGGGTTCGATCCCCGAAAAGAAAAAAATCTTTGTGTGTCCCACAAATATTTGTTTCGGTCTGGGTGTAAATGCACCCACGACACAGGAGTAATTTCTAGTGTGGTTCGATTTTCTTAAAATAAACGCCTTCTCGCCTATATTCCCTAGACTGGGGTGGTGAGGTGTACTATGTACACCCATATATCACTGTTGAATCCGAATGTAAAACGGGGCAAACCTCTAGTTTCTACAAACAAATAATTTGTTTCCTTTTTTAGAAGCTTTTATTTAAGTTCCAATGTTCGTATTCGTTTCAATCTGTTTGTTTGTCGTTCAAATCTTGTGATCCATTTTTCAAGCACTTGCGGGTATCCGATTGAGCTGAATTTTGGCACACGTGTATATTCGGTGACAACGCAATGATAAGTATGATACCATGGTCCTGATGGATCTGATGATGGAGTCGGTAGGTGACCATAAGAACATGTGAACTATTCAACGCAACCCCCTCGTGTTTAGGCTCTTTAGATTGGAATTGTCAAGTATTATACAACCAGATGGTGTTCAGGGTCTGATGATGAAGCCCAAATGAGGCCATAGGAACTTTTTAACTAAGCAAGATATCTTCGGTGTTGCTTTGCTACAAAAGCTTGTTAAAAAGATCTTTATAAATATTTTTTTCCTTCCTATAATGATGTCAAAATCTCCCTCAATCCTCTCACATACATATATGATCATAATACCCATACTAAACATATAAAACAAACGTAGGTGTCAGTGAAAGCAATAAAGATAAACTGGGTGAGATTATTGCCGCCCCGGGTAGGGGATGCGACCCTTAGAAGGGAGAGTTAGTGCCGCGATATTATGTTTTATTGTCGGCTCTACTGTTTGTTGTGTGATGACTCTTTACCAATCTTTAGGGGTATCTGCCTCATCTATGGAATAATATAGGATTATTGCATTTAGACCTAAACCTTACCATGACCAAATTTGTATCTTATCTGAAGGGCAAGTCAAGAGTCTCCGAAATTGGCGAACGTGTATGACACGAACTAGAGTAGAGGAGGCCAGAGAGGTATGTAAGGAAAAAACCTGTTGGAACTCTGTCCTCTCTGCCTACCCCGCAAGGGATCTGATGTGATGATATAGATAGATAGATATATTGTAATAAGTACTTTGTAATTGTAATTTCTGCCTACCCCACACGGATCGAGTAGTCGTTGGTTCGATTCCGTTTTGTAGGGTATTATTAACACTAGCCCGGTTAAGAAACTGTCCCACCGTTAGGCACGAGCCTCCTCTCAAACTGAGAAGGCTTAGGCCGTACTCCACCACGCTGGCCCAGTGCGGGTTGGCGAACTTCACACACCTTCGAGAAACTCTTAGGCATGCAGGTTTCCTCACGATGTTTTCCTTCACTGTTAAAGCAAATGATAATTATTTTTTTATACGCACATGCTTTCGAAAAGAGGTGCGTGCCTGGGTTTGAACCTGAGACCTCTGACTTTGCAGTAACTATCACTTGCTTTAACGGTGAATAAAAACATTGTGACGAAACCTGCATGCCTAAGAGTTTCTCGTAGGTGTGTGAAGTTTGCCAACCCGCACTGGGCCAGCGTGGTGGACTATGGCCTAAGCCCTCTCAGTTTGAGAGGAGGCCCGTGCCCAACGGTAGAACAGTTTCTTAATAGGGCTAAATTATACTTTTGCATTGTTAGAACTCGGTTTCCCTTTTTAAAAAGTTAATTAATCTTTTTACTTTTTTCCAAGAGTACTTAAAAATTCAAAATTTCCTCCTACTTGAATCCTAACACAGAACAAAAAATAGTAATAGGTACTTATTTATTCCGTGGGTCCCAATGCCTAAAAAATATAGACTTTCAATAACCTTAAAAATATCACAAAATCCCCCTTCTCTAACGCATAACAAGATTACGTCCCTCTCAAATCGAATTTTCTCAGTCTACTGCAAGATTCGAACCCTACACCCTCGCTAGCCTGTCGCGTCGATAATGTCCACTTGACGGAAAGTTTGTTTGCGTTATACTCGGAAACTGCTTGACATGTTACTATGTAGGCTTAGCTTTTGTTGTAGGAAATAGCTGGTGAGCGTGTATGGGACGAATTATGAGAGTGGAGGAACTCTGAGAGGTCTGTAAGCAAAGAATCCGTTGAATTTCTGCACTTTCTACCTTCAAGGAGTCTGACGTGAGCATAATATAGATAGATCTATCTATCTATATCATCACGCCAGGTCCCTTGTGGGGTAGGCAGAGAGTACAGAGTTCCAACAGGTTTTTTCCTTACATACCTCTCTAGCTTCCTCCGCTCACATAATTTTTTTTTTTTTTAAACGTAGCCCCACACTAGGATTTATACCTGTGTCGTGGGTGCGTTTACAAACATGAAAATTCACAAACAAATACCCAGACCGGAACAAATAATTGTGGATCACACAAAGATTTGTCCCATGCGGGAATCGAACCCGCGACTATTCGACACAGTGGGCGGAGCAGCTCAAGCTCTTAACCACTGCGCTAAATCGTCCGTCCGTCCAAATTATGATGCAAGCTCGCCGGTTACGAAGACTCCTGACTTGCTCTTCAGATAAGACACGGTCTATTTGGTCATGCTTAGATAGTCTAGGTCTTCCCTGGTACCTACATCCTTCCAATTTCGGATTATATATCTGTTTTGTTATTATTTCGTTGGAGATTATTTCTATATGCCCGAACCAACGGAGCATACCCGTTCTCATCTTAACACCGATGCTATCTTTCATACCTATGCGCTTTCTGACTATAGATAGATAGATGGAAAATAAATTTTATCTGGCACGTATGTTATCTTTGAGGGGATAAGTAGGGTGTATATAATACCCTCACACGTCTCTAGGCTATTTCCGCCATTTTTCGCATTAGAATACTACTAATATTATAAATGTAAAAATGTTGTATATTTGGATGTTTGTTACTCAATCACGCAAAAACGGCTAACCGAATTCGAATGAAATTTGACACACAGATAGTTTATTACCTTGATTAACATATACGATACATATTGTCCCGTAAGAATCTTAGGTTCCTGTTTAAAATCAACGCAGACGAAGTCACGGGCAGAAACTAGTACACAGCTAGTACACGGGCAGAAAGTAGTTTTATGAAATATAGGTAGTTATTCTTTGAGCACCCTCTTGAGAAAAATGTACTACAGAACTAATTAAGGAAAAAACACACGCCTTTATTCGCCAAGCGAGAGGTGGCAGAGGTGTACTGTGTACACCTTCTTTTCGCCGATGATTTTAGATTCCAAATTAATATTTTAATTTAACCACTAACCGGATACAATTCCTGTTACTGAGCATATTTCAACACATTGTCGAATCTAGGATTTGAGCCCAGTAACTCGTTATTACGAGCTGTACTGTACGCAACTAGACCAACGAGCCGCCATTGACCCACAGCTGGGCAAAGGCTACCCCACCATGATTATTCTCTATTTACAGCTATTGAACACTTATATTTCAGTAACATCTATCTATCTGTCTCATCTCGCTAGATCCCTTGCGGAATAGGCACAGAGAACAGAGTTTCAAAAGATTCTTTCTCTCTCATAGTTCGTCTCATACACGGTAACATATACCTATATATACGTACTTACTATAATGAAATACTCATTCCCATAAAGCCGAGTGCATATCGTTCGCTTCTCCCCCGAGGTATCAGTTAATGCGTTACACAATTTATACTCGCGGGTTTATTACGTTGATTCTGGGCGTGCTACGTCTTAACATCGCGCCCCGCAGTTCGCACATTTAGGGGCGATGGACCACTATCACACCGTTTTGTAACTGCAGTATTTTTTAATCTTACATATGTTTTTCTACTGTTGAGAAGAAGTCATTTTTATTATAGACAGAGGCAGTACAACGCTCTGCGCATACAATATAATACTGCGCTCAGAGTGCTGATGGGACTGCCCCGGTTCTGCAGCGCGTCAGGAATGTTCGCCGAGGCGAGAGTTGATTGTTTTTTCGCCACTATGCGGACGGTGAGCATCCCTGGCGCGGAGGGTTCAAGCAGTTCCAACAGCATCCTAAGGGCCATGGCTGATAGACTCGACTGTTAGTACATGAATCATTGCTGTATGCTTCATGTACGGACTTGATTTGTGTGATTGATTGCGTTTAGTTGTTGTTAATGTTTCTTTACTAACACTAATATTAAGACTAAATGTTCTACTGACACGTGATCCCAGTTAGTCGAAATAAAGAATTTATTCTTGAGGACTGGTCAGATTGACACCTACCTCGCCTAATGGAATGACAATGGGGCCGAACATGAGACTCGCTGACTCGGAAATAGCCTATTCACTCTGAAATAGGCTGAGAACATTGAAGTTAGACGGAGTTCCGAATCGGTATGATCGGACCAGAACCGCATGCTCGAAAGGCAACTCCGCGCAAAATATCGGAACACGACTGGGTCGCTTGATGCCGTCAAGCGACCCAATCGTGTTTGTGTATATGATTTTGCTGGTGGCCAGCCGTGACCGTAGCCTACCACCGAGAAAATTGCTGCTCGTCTAACGCTGCCCAGGGACCACGTGCAAAAAATCGAGTGTAAATCACACGGAAGCGGCCAACTCTGGCCAGTCTTTTTAAAACTAATACAAGTGTTTTCCTAGGCCTGCTCTGACGTCGATACCCATCTCCAGGAACCCATTGCGTGACGAATCTAGCCCATCTCTTAAGTTGCATTCGTCTTACATACCTCGCCCACTCTCATTTAAGCTTAACAGTTTTATTACCGACATCAGCGCTTCCCTGTTTTAGCGCATATTTCTTTGTTTTTTTTTTACAAAAAACGACGTAGTTAGGCTTCTTGTATCGTGAGTGCAAACATGAAATGAACATATACAAACACCTAGACCGAAACAAATATTTATGTCATATGTTCCGTGGCCTCGTAGGTTCGGGCTCGCTTGAAACTTAGTTAAGTGGCTTTCGATTCGGTCAGTATATGACGAGTGGCCATGTACTTTGGAAAGCACGTCAAACCTGGGCCTCGGTACTTAATTGTGGTATTCTCAAAGCCTGGTACGAAATGGGTAGCTTAATAAATTCTAACAGCTGGTGGTCACAAACCTGTCTCCACAAATCCGCTCGGTAATCGTGTGGTGAAGTATGACTTGTTCTCTTTTCCCCGGTTTGTGGGGACGATTCCTACTTGGTAAGTAAAGGCCTAGCAAGCAGGGTCGAAGTCCATTAAGAAAACCGGAAATATTTGGAAAAAAACAAAAAAACTGTCTGCCTAAAACCATTTTCGTTTTGAAGACGGTGAAAACAGTCTGCAGCGAACACTCGATATAATCTGAATAAAAAAAAAGATCTATAACGGTGTAACGCCCCCTCTCTATAAGGGGAAGCTGGCTAAGAGGTATTATCGTGTACAAAACGGAACGATTCCGACACGCCCTCGCTTCCTTACCCCGCACCAGAAAACACACACAGCTCGACATTTCCATGAAACATGCACTACAGCGCCGGCGCGAACTCAGAATAACACTCCGCATTCAATATAAAACTCGCAATGTACACTTAACGTGGCGATAGGAGAGTATTATAAGTATTCGCTGATATAACTGTTTTAGGGATGGCAGGATCTGTGATAAATGTTTTTTTTCTGCGCACTATATGTGGGAAATTCGCCCATTTTCTTCTGGTGGGGGATAATTCTGTGAATGTGAGTGGTTTTCAAGCAAATTGAAGTTTTATCGCTCAAATGTTCCCGGGGATTGACAATAAAACTTTAAAGAGATTTGCGTATGTGTGAATGTTCGAATCCTGAGTGTTTGAGAAAAGATTGCTGTGGCTGATGTGAGGTCGATTTTGCACATTTTCATAAAATATTATGAAATAATAAAATATGTGTCTAAATAAATGTACTAAAGGACAAAGGATACCATAAGTAACCCTCCTGAGTATAGCAACTCATAAAAACAGAATTTTTGTGTTTTTTCTGACCGATAATTGAATCTGATAAATAATCAATCCGGCGGCCTAAGCTCTGTTCAATTCGGTCATGCATCAAATAAAAGTCTGTACCTAATCAATTGACAAGCTTCTGTTAATATTAAACAGTTTTAGGGTTTATATAAGTATATAATGTAATACTAATATAGAACAATGTTATCAGATACAGAAATATACAGTATCTTCCCAAAGCTTAACGCCATAAGTTAAACATAGACTAATATATAAAAATACGAGTTGCCAAAATCCAATCACAATAAAATAAATCCCAACAAATCTATCGCCCAACTGATATATGTAAGTCGATAATAAAACTTTGTTAGCGCGATTTAGAACTCAACAAAGGTCTTATTTAACAAAATAGAACAAAATATACCCGTCTTAAGAGTAGGGGAAGTTAAGTATTTACTACACTGAAAGTGATGCGATATCTCTATAGAAACTTTAAAATCTATCAGGTACGCTCATTTTCCATGAAAGGAATTAAGAAAGGTGTACATAGTGTATCCAAGGTATGTAATATTAGTTCCAGTATGAAACATATCTCTAGACGTATTAAGCTAGGTTAGGCTGCCTATGGTAAACTTACCGGCATATTTGACGCCGAACTCCTACAGTGTCTTAAAACCAAGGCATGTGATTACATGCCTTGGTGTGTCTTGCCCATCCTTACTTATGGTGCCGAGACCTGGTCGCTTAAAAAGGGCAGCCTATATAAAATCAGTGGCACAAAGGGCCATGGAGCAAGCCATGTTGGGCATCTCCCTTGCCGACCGAATACGTAAAATAGAAACCCGAAGGTAGACGAAAGTTGAAGATGTTGGTAAATAGATCAACAGGTTAAAGTGAAGATGGAAAGGACACTTGATGAGGCAGGATGACAGCACGTGGACAAAAAGGGACACAGGCCTAGAGGTAGACCATCAGTCTAATGGAGTGACGACATCATGAAGTCAGCCAGAAAATTTTGGAATAGGCTAGCACAAGACCAGAACGAATGGCTTAATATAGGAGAGGCCTACACTCAGCCACTGTTGAGTCATCATCAATCAGCCTGTATGATGATAAAAGATGAGTCGTAAGTCTGCTGCTATTTGTCTAATACACTATTTCAAGAGAGTGGAAGAGGCGCGGAGTATGAGCCCGCTCGAACTCTACTCTTTGACCTACTCTGTACGAGATGTGGCGTGATTCTATAAATAGAATTTATCACGCATCTTTCGAAAACCTCTTGACAGTTTTTAGATATATATTTCAAAAATTGTCGCTCCAAAAGCTTCAAAACATGTCTATCTATTGTAAAATATCGTTTCCGTACATACTTCTATTTTCTATTATCATTAATGACCGTATAAAGTCAACATGACTAAAAACCGAGGAGCAGCCTGGTTTAAATCCTCGTTATAACAAGGAAGGCTTCAATGCTGCGTAGTGTATTTAAACGAGACTTTTTGTGGGACTATGCCCTCCACACTTTCCTACCACTGTATCCCCTGTAAGCCAGTAACCACAATGGTCTTCATAGAGGACCCCAAGAATTGAACCTCGTTGTCCCGAGGAGCGCTTTCATTCTTTTACAACCCACAACAAAAAATAGAAAAATAGAAAACAGGAGGAGTGAGATAAAATATATGTATACAAGAATCTACAACTAAAATTTTCATACAATTTGAAACTTAACACACTCATAGCATATCTTGATATCGCATCGCTTTCTAAATATTACTATCCTCCCAGGGCAAGGCCATTTAGTTACTGAGTGATTTGTGAGTATCTAACACGGAGGGCTCCCCCTCTTTCCCTCTCGTTAAATGCAATAGCCCCGTCACTAATGTGACCAGTTCATCTTCATGCTACCATTTGGAAGAACACTAAAGATTTTGATGGAGGAGTTGCGTGAAGCGTTAATGTAGCTCTATTGAGGACATGGCTCTTCTTATAAAGACGGGGAATAGAGAAATAATTTTCAGGTTTGTTATTCTAAGAGGGATGCGTTTGGCAGGTGGCATTCAGGTGGTCCACGCTTGTTTGGAAAAAAGTCGCGCCACCCCCTGGTTTTGATACATATGTATGTGTTATTATGTGTATGAAATTTATCCTCCTATCTCAAACAAACGAAAGTGCTTATCGACTTTAAAATATACAAATTTTATGAACAAAAAATTATGTATGACAAAGCAGTATATTCAGTAAAATAACGTAGAATGTTCTTTTAATTAACTATATTGATTTTAAAATAGTAATTAGACTATACACAAAAGTGTACATAAATAGTAATACTCAAGAAATATTTGTTAAAATTCACTATCTAGTTATACAGTGGTATTGTCACACCAAATTAGTATTATTTTCTAGTAGCAAATATCTCATTACTTATGAATTCTAACTGAAATTAAAATTGAGAGAAATCAGAATTTAGCATTTTTCACTAGAGATCCAATATCAATACTCGATTGAGCATCCTTTTAAACTAAATCTAGGGAACTGAAATTTCACAATGTTATTACCACAGATACGTGTTATAAATTCATAGGGAGGCCAACCTGATAAATAATTAAACAGTATTTGGGACCACCTGTACATATTATGCCCAAGTATTATTGTATCTTTTTTTTAAATGGCTCCAAACCAATTTTATGCTCCTTATCTCTTAAAGTTTCTGATGTGTCCTCATACATTTTCGATTTTGTGAATATATTCTTTTATGAAATTTTATAAAGTACCCCAAACTAACAACATTGATACCTTGGCGAAGCGAAAGTGTCCTATGCACACCTTTACCTTATTCTTTGAAAATAGAGAGAGATAAAAGAGTATGAGAGGTATACTACTTCTTCATACTGCCACGCTGCTGGGCAAAAACCTACTCTTATAAACGTAGGTGAAAGATAATAGGTCACATTCCTCCAGTTAGACACAAAGCGGATTGATAAAGGCAAGTTTAAGCAACGTTCGGATAGGTCAATCCCAGATAGGTTACTATTTGTGGTATATGCATTAATCCAATATTGAGCGTCTCAGTGACTTGTGTAGCACAGTAAGCCGTTGGTGCCAGTTACAGCCTGTGTAAGTCGTAAAGCAAAGTTGAACGTCCCATAGACAACTTGATAAGTTAAAACTTTCACCAATTCACACTGTGTCCGCGTGGTGGATGACCTTATCTCTCTCACCTCGATTTGTGAAAGAAAGCCTTTACCTAGCAGTGGAACAGTACAAGCTTATATATAACTTCTCTATATCTGTATCACCACACCAGATCCCTTACAGGATACGAAAATTCCAACAGATTCTTTCCTTCCTCAACCAAATGTATCTAATTAATACGGAAACGCCTTATCGAAACCAAACCCCTCTATCCAAGGACTGACGCCATCAATCTCGGTCCGGATTAAAAGCCTCCTCCATTTAGGGGAGGGGCGGAAATAAATACCGGTGTGGTCGAGGATGTAGCTCTTAAGGATTAGGAGGATCTGATTGTGATCTGCTCTTGATAAGAAGTAGATGAAGATACGTGCTTTTACGAAGGGGTCAAAGACATTTGAAATATCTATCTAAATCAAGCCATTTGTGCTAGGTTTTCCTTGCTCCTTCTGATGGGTTAATGTAATACTATATCATGACGCCAGATCCCTTTCGGGGTAGGTAGAGTACAAAGAGCCAACAGGTTCATTTTTTACAGACATCTCTTACTTCCTCTTTTCTGATTATTCGTCATTAGGAAAATATTATATATAGGTAGTTTAAAGTGCCGATTGCCTCGTTGCTCTAGTAAATAGTTTAAGTAGCGATCACGAGGTTCTGAGTTTGAATCCTAGATAGGACATTGTACTTTTTCTATTAAAAAAAACAATAACAATGAGGCTAAAATGATTTATTTATCTATCTATATCATGACACCAGATCTGTTGCGGAGGAAGCAGAGTCATAGTTGTAGTCAGCAATTGTGATACGATACGATAGATCAGCTCGCCCACTTTGAGGTACCAATTAGGTACATAGGAAATTTAAGTCCGAGGTCCAGCATCATCGGCGAAATATAAGTGTACGCAGTACTCCTTTGTCACCATTTAGGGAATATAGGCGGGTCAGTGGTAATATTTTTATCCACTAAAACTTACTTTTGCAATAGACGTCTTCTAAGAAGTCGTCGTCTAAGAAATCCCACCCAACAATAACAACACAATTCTGTACAAATCCGGATAAACCAGCGAGCACCAGCTCAATCCGGTTATACCCGGACTAGCGCACAATACAAGGACAGAAGTATATCGTAAGCTGACCACTACTGCTCGGTAATGTCATAGACAAGATTAAATACATAGACTGCCAACGGACAAGTATAAGCGCATAGACTAGCAATGCCCTACAAAACATCGTTACTCTTTTTCGCCACGCTATCTTTTGATAAACATACAAATACGGTATTTAATAAAATGCAAAAACCGACTTCAAAAAGCAATTAATAAATATTTGAAGTCGTTACCGGTTAGTGCAGTCGGTTACTTGGCACCGATTTCAAATATTTATTTTTTGAAGTCGGCTTCATTTTTTTTAAAAGATTTTTATTTTAAAATTTTAAGTGACAATTGAATTCTTTACTAATATTTATATACCTATATATTATAATATTTTGCTGAGTTGTAGAGCAAGGAACCTACAGGATTGATATAATAACCGAATCTATACATTCGTGCTGTTCGCCGTTAAGGAGTCCCCTGATGTATCTTCAAAGTCTAAAGTTCAATACCGATTTCATTAAAATGGGACCACCTCGAAACTATACTAAACCCAATGCAAAAAGAATCATCAAAATCAGTTCATAAATAAAGACGTTATAAAAAAACACAGACGAATTGTTGACCTCCTCCTTTTTTGAAGTCGGTTAATATTCTAATTACTCGTAGTTCTATGGCAAGGTAATAATAATAATAATTTTATTCAGAAAAAAAGCACCTTGTTACATTTATTGTACAATAATTTTCATAAAAATATATTTCTGGGATATGTAACATGTGGGTCTGCTGACGCCCAAACTAGGTGACAAACCTGTAACTTGGGCATCAGTGATACCTCCAAAATATACAAAATGGATATCTTTTATAACAAGTTGCCAACAAAAAGTGCATACATGGTTATCAGTTTACGAGTATACTATTGCGTGCAAGCATGCATACGTGTGTGTGTGTGTGTGTGTGTGTGTGTGTGTGTGTGTGTGTGTGTGGGTGTGGGTGTGTGTGTGTGTGTGTATGTGTGTGTGTGTGTGTGTGTGTGTGAGTGTGTGTGTGTGAGTGAGTGTGTAAGGTACTTATGGGATTGACGTTATACCCATAATATCTCAATCTACGCATTCGTATTGTTTGTCGTTAAGGAGTTCCCTGGTGTATCTTCCAAATCCAAGGTCCAATACCGATGAAATTAAAATGGGACCACCTTGGAGCTATACTAAACCCAAAGCAAAAAGAATTTTTAAAGTCGATTCACAATTGGCGGAATGATCGCGTAACATACATACAAAAAAAAACATTCAGTCGAATTGAGAACCTCCTCCTTTTTAAAAGTCGGTTAAAACTCAAATTTCCCACAGAAAAAGTTTCTGAAGTTTATTGGTTTTAATGACCGTTGTTAATGACCGGAGAATGCGCGAGAAGTCCGATGGAGTGTTGTGTGAGGCACAGGGAGGTTTCAGGTCTGGAAGAGGATGTTCGGATCAAGTTTTCTCCCTCCGCAACATCGTAGAAAAGCATCTGGCAGTAGGCCGGAAGGTTTTCTGCGGTTTTGTGGACTTGGAGAAGGCGTTTGATAGAGTCGTGCGAAAGAGACTTTGGGACATTTTGCCAGAGTATGGTATAAACGGCACCCTGTTGCGAGCCGTCCAGCCCACCTACGTGGACAGCAAGGCATGCGTACGGGTGGGTGGTAACACGTCACCTTGGTTTGACGTTAAAATCGGCATCAAGCAGGGTTGCGTGTTGTCCGCTAGACTGTTTATAGTGTATCTGGATAAAAGTCTTCAAAGACTGAATGCGATGACTGAAGGGGTAAAAATGGGTGATCTAGTGATAAACCACCTATTGTATGCAGATGACGCGGTTTTGATAGCGCCAACAGCCACTGATCTGCAAACACTAGTCACAGTTATGATAGACGACTGCATGAACAATGGCTTACATTTGAATGTGAAGAAAACCAAATCTATGGTTTTTGAACGGGAAGAAACCAGAACGAATGCAAGGATTGTGGTTGGTAACGATGTGCTGGAGCAAGTGAATGAGTTTGTATATCTTGGATGCGCCTTCAGTAAGGATGGGAAATACACCGCTGATAAAGAGAGAAGAGTGAATGCAGGTAATAGAGTGAATGGTGCCATGGGAAGGTTACTTGGGAGCCGGCACTTAAGCCAAAAGGCGCAGCTGGCCATACATAACGGAGTGCTTGTCCCAACGCTGTTATATGGCAGTGAGAGTTGGGTATGTAAGAAGGAGAACGAAAGCAGGATAAATGCGGTCGAAATGCGATCTCTGCGGAAGATGTGCGGAGTCACGCTGACCGACCGTATTCGCAACAGCGTAGTAAGAAAGCGAGTAGGTATGAAAGATAGTATCGGTGTAAAGATGAGAAAGGGTACGCTCCGTTGGTTCGGGCATATAGAAAGAATGCCAGAAGAAAGAATGACAAAACAGATATACAATGCGAAAGTGGAAGGATGTAGGTGCCGGGGAAGACCTAGACTATCTTACCATGACCAAATAGACCGTGTCTTAGCTGAAGGGCAAGTCAAGAGTCTCCGTAACCGGCGAGTGTGTATGAGACGAACTATGAGAGTGGAGGAAGCCAGAGAGGTATGTAAGGAAAGAACCTGTTGGAACTCTGTACTCACTGCCTACCCCGCGAGGGAGCTGGCGGGATGATATAGATAGAATGACCGTTGCCAAAGTTTTCAGACTACAAGTCAGCGTCATATATTATAATAATAGATTTACGAATTGACAACAATTAGTAATCGTTAATTTAATCTGGTAGTCAGGTTTAAACTCGTAGTTAGGGAGTTTTGGCGGGAAATCGAAGAGTCATGTTGTCAATTTGTTTTAATTTCCAAAACTTGTGTTATTTCGAATTATAATGTGTAATGTTGGTGCAATATTAACCATTATGTATTCCTGTATGTGCATGAGTGAAGTGATACAACAAAGTGATAAAAGGCGCTTTTTAGATTTGAATTGGTATGTAAAGTATCCATTACTTTACTATCCAGGGTGGGGCACTTTATCAATTTCATTATCATCTTTCATTGTCATCAAGTTCATTGGGGAGTTGAATTAATTTAGAAAAGAATATTCGTAAACTTTGTACAATGGCATAATGTAAACGCAATTGCCACAAAAAAACTCGTCGTTAGGTTCATAGTCCATGATTTGCACATCCGCAAAAGCTCAAAATTATGAATGTGGAAACTTTCATAATCAGCCACCGAAATGAAGAAAATTAAATTAATTCTTCAATGTATATCATCATGAAATATCCCTTACAGAATAGACAGAGAGTACAGAGTTCAAACAGGATCTTTCATCACAACCTCAACTCACATTTCAATAAGAAACATCTAGTTTGTTTTACTATGTGTAATTCATTAATTTAAATATATCGATTTTATTTCGCATTAATATTTTGCCACTTTTCCGTGTTTATCACACGGAACACTCGTTTTCGAGTCACAATATTTTTAAATGGTAATATAAGAATATTTTTTAAACTGGTCTGTAATGCCTGGGCAAACAATATCCGGGTGAAATTCATATAACGGCTACCCGGGATTGGCTAATTACCCGGTTTCGGACGGGTTTGTTTATTGAAGGTTTTAGGTAATTCGGAAAGCTATTATATACTTGTTTGTATGCGATGTAAAGTTATTTATCGCGGCGAGTTACGATAATATTGTGAAAAGATCTTGTAGTGGTATTCTATATGGGATTGGAGTATCCTTTAATTATTAAACAATCACTTCACCAAGTTTGACGGATGATTTAACGCAGTGTTTAAGAGCTTAAGCTACTGGGTCGCTACGGAGAAAAAAATAAATAATCCGTTATCGTAATACATCGCGTTACGGGTTTCATTGATTGGTTGCAGCGAATAAAGCCCAAAGAGTTATGATTATATATATATATATATATATATATATATATATATATATATATATATATATATATATATATATATTAAAATACAGATACAGACGAATTATGATTCTGAAAATAGCCGCTGCACTGTAGAGCTTGATTAAATACGTTTTAAAAGCTTTTATTGATTTTTTTTTTATTTTGCATGATTTGATATACTTTCAGTAATAAGAAATCCCTCGTGTGTACGCTTATTAGATTAGTATATAAAAATATTATACAACTAGATAGCGTTCAGTGTCTGACAATAAAGCCAAAAGGTAGCCAATGAACCACGCAACTACTCAATATAAGCGTGTCAATATCTCGGCTGGTTAGATTGATCTTGATGAGTACTTTATACCCCGGTGGTGTCCGGGTCTGATGATGAAGCCAGAAAGAAGCCATAGGAACTCCTCAACTAACCAAGATATCTTCGTAGTGTTTTTTTACTATAAAAGCTTGTTTTTAAAACGGTATTTTGGAATGAAAATCATATTCAGCGTAGCCTCACATAATTTATGTGTCATATACATAAATCCAGACCAAAGATTTGTGGGTCTTACAATTATCTTTTATACTTACAATTATCAGTCCTATACAGGGATCAATCCAGCGATTATTAAACCCCAGTAAACGAAATGCCTTACACTCTATTCACTGGACCAAGCTGTCGGTATATTTACAATACGGGACTTAACGTCGCTGGCTATATGTGAGCGTACACAGTACACCTCTGTCATGTTCACTTGGGGCTTTTATGAAATTTCGTACACTTACTCCTCGTTCCCTCACTGCTGAGGATCGCGATCACCATCGGTCTCAGGTGCGGTCATGTACGGAGTGCATCCACCGCTCAAACTCAAATATTTTTCTTGTATAAGTCCTGCGGAGGCCCTTACAAGTAGTCAATTTACATTTTTTTTAAATCTATTCTAACTACAAATCTACCACCGGATCGGAACGCGGCCTCCACTAAGAAGATCCGGCGAAGAAACCCAGCGGGTTTGTAATTTTCATTTAATTCTCTTTCTCTTTTTTCCTTTCTATTTTTTTAATAGTATTTTTTAATAATAACTAGGGAATGGGCAGCAGCGTTCCCTTAGCACTTCGACGACCAATAACTGCGCTCGCCAACCCGCCTGCCAAGCGTGGCGAGTATGGCAAACACCCCCAATTATGGAAGAATGTAAGAAAACCAGGCCCCTAGTCCCCGGCGGTCCTGTTCGTCCTGGCCACGGTAGCAGCCATGGTAACGACAGGACAAGGGGTGCTAAGAATCTCCGGCAGAGATTCGGCTACCACCGACACCGAAAATTGGCCCTGGTGACATACAACGCACGCACGTTAAGGACAGATGAGAAGCTTGTTGAGCTGGAAGAAGAGATAAACAAGTTGCGGTGGAATATTGTTGGTTTATCGGAGGTCCGAAGAAAGGGCGAGGACACGATAACCTTAAAATCCGGCAACTTGTTTTACTACCGGGAGGGCGAACAGCAGTCCCAAGGTGGTGTCGGATTTATCGTCCACAAGTCACTCATAGACAACGTTGTGTCCATCACTAGTGTGTCGAGCAGGGTAGCGTACCTGATACTCAGAATATCCAAAAGATATTCGCTGAAGGTCATACAGGTCTACGCACCGACCTCGGCATACTCAGATGATGACGTCGAAGTAATGTATGAGGACATTAGTAGAGCCATACATACTTCCAAAGCACACTTTACAGTGGTTATGGGTGACTTCAATGCGCGGCTGGGCAAACGGGGCGATGATGAATTGAGAGTGGGGCAATTTGGATATGGGCAACGCAACCCCAGGGGTCAGAGGCTGGCCGAATTCCTGGAGAAGGAGGGACTCTTTATGATGAACTCTTTCTTCCGGAAGCCGCCTCATAGGAAATGGACCTGGATGAGCCCTGATGGTTCCACAAAAAATGAGATAGACTTCATCATGAGCACCAAGCGACAAATATTTAATGATGTCTCCGTGATTCACAGGGTAAAAACCGGCAGTGATCACCGAATGGGCAGAGGCACATTAAATATTAATTTTAAAATGGAAAGATCGCGTCTGATGGAGTCTACGCTCCGACCTTCTAATGCACATATCCAAAACCCCAAGAACTTTCAACTCGAATTGTCAAACCGCTTCGAATTGCTAGACAGCAGCGCATCAGTGGACGAAATCAACAATAGGTTGGTAGAGACTGTCCATACGGTCGGGTCCAAGCATTTTAAGCCCCACCGTAAAAATAGGCCTCAAAAGCTATCTGACTACACCCGAAAGCTTATGGCTGAGCGACGTACCATGACACTCCAAACCTCCGATGATGCTAAGTCCTATAGGCAGCTCAATGGACAGATATTGAAGTCCTTGCGACACGATTTACGGTCCTTCAATACAAGACGTATTGAGGAGACCATAGAGCAGAACAAGGGCTCCAAAGTGTTTGCAAGAGACGCGTCTATTGGGCAAAGCCAGTTGACGAAGCTGAAGACGGAGGACGGAAACGTAACGTCGAATAGGTCAGAGGTGCACAGGGAGATAGAGAGGTTCTATGGGCAGTTGTATACCTCAGTAGCTGAACCTGTTGTTGACTTGGTAAAAGACCCAAGAGCCAAGCTAACCCGACACTACACAGAAGATATCCCGGACATCAGCCTGTACGAGATTGGGATGGCTCTCAAACACCTTAAAAACAACAAAGCGCCGGGTGAAGACGGAATTACCGCAGAGCTTCTGAAAGCGGGCGGATCGCCGGTACTTAAAGTCCTTCAGAGGCTGTTTAATTCCGTCTTGCTCGAAGGAAAAACGCCGGAAGCGTGGAACAGGGGTGTGGTGGTACTCTTTTTCAAGAAAGGTGATAACACTTTACTGAAGAATTATAGGCCCATCACACTGCTGAGCCATGTTTATAAGTTGTTTTCGAGAGTCATTACGAATCGTCTCGAACGCAGGTTTGATGACTTCCAGCCTCCCGAACAAGCCGGTTTCCGGAAAGGTTTTAGTACCATAGACCACATACATACGCTGCGGCAGATTATACAGAAGACCGAGGAGTATAATCGGCCACTATGCTTGGCGTTTGTGGACTATGAGAAAGCCTTCGATTCGATCGAGACTTGGGCGGTTCTTAGATCTCTCCAGCGATGCCGCATTGACTATCGGTACATTGAGGTGTTGAGGTGCTTGTATAATAACGCCACCATGTCAGTCCGAGTACAGGGGCAGTGCACGAAAGCGATCCCCATAAAAAGAGGAGTAAGGCAGGGAGACGTCATTTCTCCGAAACTGTTTACGGCCACCTTAGAGGACGCCTTCAAGCTCTTGGAATAGCAAGGACTTGGCATCAACATCAATGGCGAATACATCACTCACCTTCGATTTGCCGACGACATTGTGGTCGTGGCGGAGTCGCTGGAAGATCTAGGACGAATGCTCGGTGACCTCAACAGAGTATCTCAACAAGTGGGTCTTAAAATGAACATGGACAAAACGAAAATAATGTCTAAAGTCCATGTCGTACCCACCGCACTCACCGTTGGGAAGTCTACTCTTGAAGTTGTCGACGAATACATTTACCTGGGACAGGTAGTCCGGTTAGGTAGGTCCAACTTTGAGAGAGAGGTCAATCGACGAATCCAACTCGGCTGGGCAGCGTTCGGGAAACTGCGCAACATCTTCTCATCCAAAATACCTCAGTGCCTTAAGACTAAAGTTTTTAGTCAATGTGTGTTACCAGTGATGATATATGGATCAGAGACGTGGTCTCTTACAATAGGTCTCATAAAAAAGCTCAGAGTTGCTCAGCGAGCTATGGAGAGAGCTATGCTCGGCGTTTCTCTACGCGATCGAATCAGGAATGAGGAGATTCGTAGAAGAACCAAGGTCACCGACATAGCCGTTAAGATTAGCAAGCTGAAGTGGCAATGGGCGGGCCACATAGCGCGTAGATCGGACGGGCGTTGGGGCAGAAAGATTCTAGAGTGGCGACCACGTATTGGCAAGTGCAGCGTGGGACGACCGCCTGCCAGATGGACCGACGATCTTGTGAAAATCGCAGGAAGTCGTTGGATGCAGGTGGCATCGGACCGGTTACGCTGGAAAGCGATTGGGGAGGCCTATGTTCAGCAGTGGACAAGTATAGGCTGAGATGATGATGATGATTTTTTTAATCATATTGTGTGGATACAATGTTTAGGTTACAATTAAATAGTTAACGATCTAGCTCCAGTGCGATGCCGTACGACCGAGATATGAGACTAATGACGTTATTTATAAAGAGTGTCTTCTTTATTGCGTCAGACCACCTGGTACCCTTCCCTGAACACGTCTACCGTTCATTTAACAGAAAAATAATCTGCTTCTCCAGACAATTCCCCTGAAAACCAAATATCGATAAAATGATATTTGTACGTCTTACAGGCAAAGTATAGAGGTCTTCTTAGTATATATAACAACAAAATGTATTCTCCTTTTTATCGTTTCGACAGCATACATGTCGAATCTATAGAGAAGCGGCTCAGAACGCGGACACATCGCCCGCATTATCGGTGGCATTCATCAACATTTCAGATTGGTATTGTCTGTCTCCATCTAAACATTTTTTCCTTGCTCCGGCCGATCCGAGTCTGAAGTCTATTTAAGACTTTCAAACCAGCCGTATTAATCAAGTATTGTACCTATACTTGACAAATAAAATATTGATTGATTGTTTGAAGTAAAAATATCAATAAAATATGTAAACAAAACGATCTTAATCCCTACACATTGAACGTGTCGTGGGTAAGAAGGTGTGTTAGCCTTAACTTCTTTAAATAAATATAGGATGCAGACTGTTAAATTTACATGGTCCCTTTGATTTCATTCCGATTGCTTTTCTATATTTTAATCATGCTTTTGTAAAATTAGTACTTTAAGTGAAGACTTGTTATTGGCTTTCAGTCTTCTGTTCCTATTTTGATTAGCTTCCATATTGTAAATGAATACATAAATACTTTGAAGACCGCATAAAGTGTACAATGAAGCTGAGGGCTCTTTTAGTATGGACTCAATGGCCCAATGTCGTAGACACCACGATACGGAATTTAAACGAAAACAATTGACTTCGGAGCCCATTGGTATTGTAATGCAAATGACTTCATAAATTGTGGCTGTAAGTGAAATAATAACGTAAGCCCATTTGGTTTACATTCAGCCTTTAACACAGTTGCGAGTGGGCAGGGAAATGGGCAGCGCCAATGTAACATTTATATAAATTGTTTAATTACTGGAATATAAGACGGGTTGGTACTTCTCTCTATATCATCGCACCAGTTTTCTTGCGGGGTAAACAGAGAGTACAGAATTCCAACAGGTTCTTACTTACAGAACTGTCTGGCTTCCTCCACTCTCATAGTTCGTCTCATACACGCTCACCGCTTACGGAGACTCTTGACTTGCCCTTCAAATAAGGAGTCGTTCATTAATCACGTCATGTTTTTGGCAATTTTTAGCCCTTTGCGATATTTCGTGATTTTTTCGGAACCCCTTCCCCCCTTTTCGAGCCTGATTACTGAAAGATGCCTAAGATATGGTCTATTTTGTCATGGTAAAAAAGTCTAGGTCTACCCCTGCATCGTTCCACTTTCGCGGTTGGTACTTACTTAATTATTTTCAACTAATTGGAGATGTTTCTTGTCACAGATCTGGCTGCCGAGCTTCAACATGTCAAGCAAGTCCTGCACGACAATAAGCTTCGAGTCCCACGCCAACGTCACAGTGACCGAGTGAAACCAGCCACAGTCGAGCGTCTCCCTGCTGTACTACCTTACTTAAGAGGAGTCACAGACAAGATTGGCTACATCTTGAAGCGTGCTTCAATCAAAACATTTTATAAGCCGCCGAAGAAGATCAGTCAGTTTTTACCATCTGTCAAGTGTCACATCCCTCTACAAGATGCAAGAGTATACAAGCTTGATTGCGAATGTGGTCTCTCTTACATAGGACAAACAAAAAGACCAGTAAAAACTCGGGTTAAAGAACACATAGCTGACCTAAAACACCGTCGCTCAAAGAAGTCTGCAGTCTGTGAACATGTCGTTGACCGCACCCGCCATAACATCAGATATGATAGACCACAAATCCTCGAGATAGAACACCGATTCCTACCAAGGATGGTTCGCGAGGCTATTGAAATTAAAAAACATCCTAATTTCAATAGAGAAGATGGCTGGGTGCTTCCATCGACTTGGGATCCAGTAATTAATATAATCAAATCCAAAACCAAGCATAACACTGCAAGACCTCAAGACACCGTGAGCTCATTCTGCGTCGATCGGACGAACAAAAATAATTAAGAAGTTTGAGGGTACCCCGGAACAACTATACCTTTTGGACGTCTACCACCTCAGTCCTTCCCGTGACCATGGGTGCTGCAAAGCGGAAACGTCGGGAACTTAAAAATCAAAAAATAAACCGCGATAAAATTTATTTCATGTGTAATATTCGCGTAAATCTAAGAACTAATTTGAGTTTCTTGTTATTTTACAATTATTAAAGTGAAACTTTTATTAGATCGTTACAAACTTTTTGGTCTGTGTGTTGCATGTCGCGTGACACGCGACATGCCCGACCGTCACGCGACATGCAACGCGCTCGCCAGAGCAGCCAAGGCCAATATGTTTCACTTTTACCGTGGTTTCATAAAACCACACAAGGATTTTTATTTATTATGTGCTGTTACTTACGAGGGTCACTCTGAAAGTTTTTAGAATTTGCCAGTAAATGAAGATGCATGTGAAAATTAATTTGATTCTCAATTTAAGAACTCTTTGGAACATTGTAGAGGTATATTTTTACACATTAGTAGCTATTCAAAAAGTGCGTGTCGTATGGCTGGTTACAATATTAAACTTAAGGATAGATTTGCTAAAATTTGAACAGATTTTCCATACAATATATTATGTCAAATTTCTATCTATAGAAGGCAAATCTACCCTTCAGTTAAATATTGAAACCGGCCGGTAGTCGAAATGGATTTGACGAGAGATAATTTTCGCTTCATGATTTATTACGAGAGCAGTTTCAGTCTTATTCAATAAAAAAGTTGTGGAAGAGACCCCTAAAGAAAAGTGGAATTACTGCTTGAGCCAATGATTCGCATATGACGGTACTTGGACAGGAATAGAGACTACTTTGAAAGGCAATAAAACCATCAACAGCTTCCTTCTTTATCTAATGTTAATTTTCTAAAAACTTTCAGTGTGACCCTCGTATACCTGTATACTCGTATACCGCAAAGATACAAAGCTTATATAAGGTGTGACATAATAAACGCAAGACCTGGAAGTAATTTGTTCTAAATCGATAACTGAATTGATTCCAACAATTTTAATGTAACTTCCATTTTTTTTAAGTGTTCATAAAACTCTATTACTCCTTTAGTGCGCTTTAATAAACTAAACTTATTCTTGATTCAAAGCAATACAGAGATTTTAAATGCATCTCTAAAACTTATTTCTCAATACGCACACATACATACACGTACGAGACTCATTGTTACTTGGAGTATAAAAGTGCTTAAAAAGGGGTAAAGATTTTAAATTAGGAAATTTGGTTTTCGTATTAAATTTGTGAGGCAATTAACTACTCGGAGTGTTTGAGGTCTAGCGTTATTTACAATACAGCTTTTATATACTCTATACTTACGCTGCAAAGTTCCTCTTGGTTTCACCAAATATAAAAAAGTACCAAAACTTAAAACCAGAATAACCTTCCAGGAATCGAACTTACAACCCTAACTCGCGAGCCCAAACATCGAACCGACAATTCACGAAACAAAACTTTTATTTCCTTATTTCCGGATTGCCTAAACAATAGTGTTGGCCGTTTGCGGGATCCTGGTAAATTACCGGGACGCGGGTCACTGAGGCGTCCCGGGATCGATCTGGAAACACAATACCCGGCATTAACCCCCATTGTTTCCCTTTGAAGACTGGACGCTGTAATTGACATCTCGCTGCTTTTACATGTTCCAAATTTTAGCTACAAATTTGGTTGTGGACATTGATTTTAATTTATCTAGAATGTTAGAATAATTTTCGCGGCTCTACCCCCGGTCGACAACAGCGTCACCTACCGGATGAATTTTACTTCTGGATAATTAAGCTTTCTAATGGTGAAAGATTTTGTTTTATCATCACGCCAGATCCTTTGCGGGGTAGGCAGAGAGTACAGAGTTTCTTTCACTTCCTCCTCCCTTCCTCCACTCTCATAGTTCGTCTCATACACGCTCGCTGGTTATGGAGACTCTTGAGTTGCCCTACAGATAAGACACGGTCTATTTGGTCATGGTAAGATAGTCTATATCTTCTACGGTGCCTACATCCCTCCACTTTCGCATTGTATATCTGTTTCGTCATTCTTTCTTCCGACATTCCTTCTATATGCCCGAGCCAAAAATTATTTTAAATAGAATATGTGCGGCCCCACACTAAAATGTATTCTATTGTGTTGGTTAACAAACATGAAGTTCACAGACATAAACATCCAGACCAGAACAAATATTTGTGGTTCACACAAAAATTTATCCCGTGCGGGGATCGAATCTGCGACTATTAGATCCAGTGGGTTGAGCGTACTAAGTCGTCTGTCAAACATATTTTCATTAATTTCAAAATACTAAATCTACTAGGGTTGCATAATGTGAGTGGTGGTTATGTAGCCTTGGGTTTGAATTCTAGGTCAGACAAAGTGTGTTACTATCGAAAACTTCAGTTCAGTTTGAATTTTTTAATGTGGGACAAAACTTCAGAGGACAAACGCAAAATTCTCGACCTATATCTATTTTTATCATCATAATTACAGAAGGCACAAAGTTAAAACAGGTTTTTTTCCTTACAGACCTCTCACTTGCTGGTGGACTCTTGACCTTAATCTAGATATTTCCCGGTACAGCCTTCTACTTTCGCATAGCACGTCTGTATTGGCATTCATTCTTCCGACATTCTTTCCGATTTTTTATTTTATACCTACACGCTTTTTTACTACATTATTACGAACAGAAAACAAACTAAGGTACCACTACTAAAGCCTCAATTTTCTATAGACACGGCTCTCTCTTTATATCGTGATGATATAAAGAGAGAGCCTAGTGGGGGACAAAGAGTGCTCTGGCTTCCTTCATTCTCAGAGTTCGTCTGATACTCGCCAGTTACGGAGACTTTTTGGTTACCCTTTAGATAAGACACGATCTATTTGGTCATAATAAGATAGTCATAGTAACACCTTTATCATCTTTACACCGATACTTTCTTTCATACCTACACGGTTTCTTACTACGTTATTGCTAACGCCAAAAAAAACATAGATATCGAGGAACCTCTAAGAATGCCTCAACTTTCTACAGCGAAGTCTATATCTCATTCTATATCATCACGCCAAATCCCCTGCGGGGTAGGCAGAGAGTACAGAGTCCCTACAGCTTCTTTCCTTAAAGACCTCTCTGGTTTCCTGCACTTTCATAGTTTGTCTCATTCTCGCTCGCGGGTTACGGGGACTCTTGACTTGGCCTTCAAATAAGATACAGCCTATTTGGTCATGGTAAGATAGTCTAGGTCTTCTCCTTTCGAATTGTATATCTGTTTTGTCAACTCGCCGGTTAGCAAACTCTTGACTTGCACTTCAGATAAGACACGGTCTGTTTAGCCAAGGTAAGGTAGTCTAGGTACCTACATCCTTCCACTTTCGCATTGTATTTTTTGTCATTCTTTCTTTCGACATTCTTACCGATACTTTCTTTCATACCTATGCGCTTACTTACGTTATTGTAAATGCAACACAATCCTTAAATAACGATGTTCCACAACAAATGCCTCAACTTTCTACAGTAAAGTCTAAAAATAAAAACCGCGACCTTCTCGCTCCGTGGCGCCCCCGTGACCGCGGGGCCGCAGGATCGAACCCGGGAACAAAAGCCATTAACTCTCCACTGTTTATATTTATGCCCATACCACGAGCCTGACATTTGAATAACGGATACGAAATCTGTGCCAGGATAAAGAATTATTTTGTGAGCGAAAATTTTATACTGAAAATTTTATTACTGAATAAATAAATATACTCGGTCACGCTTATATTTCCCATGAGAGGGTAGCAAAGGTGTACCGTGTACACTCACATATTAATGACGATGTTAGATCTCAATGTGTTGGGAGGTGAGCCTATTACCATTATTCCGGACAAAATTGCAAACTCCAGACAGCAACTGAGATTTTTTTAGATAGAAAAGGCATAGTTCATCGTCCTAGAATTTGAACCCAGTACCTTGTGATCGCCAGTCATACTATACGCCAATAGATCACCGAGGCAACCTACATATACAAGGTGTAATGAGATTGTACAAAAAACCTAAAGCTGGTGATAGCGCCTATCAATACATGGAACTACTTTTATTATGAGGCTGCTCTCCGGAAATGAAAAAAAAATGAAAAAGACCTCTTTACAACAAGCTTTTATAGCAAAAACACAACGAAGATATCTTGTTTAGTTGAGAAGTGTCTGTGGTCTAAAGTACTCGCTAAGACAAATACAACGAGCCCAAACACGGGGAGGCTATATTGAGTAGTTGTGTGGTTCCTTTAGCCACCTTTCGGCTTCATAATCAGACCCTGAACACTATTTAGTGGTATAGTACTTGTCAATACCAATCTAACAAGCTTAAACACAAGGGGGTTACCTTGTATAGTTCACATGTTCCTATGACCACCTTCCGACTCTACCATCACACCAGCTCCATGGTACCATATTATTACATTGTCATCGAACTTACATACGTTTTCGAAATATCAGCACAATCGTATACAAGTGCTTGAAAAATTGATCACAAGAACCGGAAAGACAGACAGACAGACATACAAACATTGTTAGTTAAATAAAAGCTTGTAAAAATAGCATTTCATTAATTTTGGTCGATTAGGTATCAAAATTTTCTATGAAACTTCTTACCTATATTATTTAAAGCTTTTTAAAGCCTGTATACTTCATAAATACAGAACCACAAATATACTACAATGTCTTTCAATAAAAAATCGCTTTTAAATAAATAAAAAACAAGTGTCCAGTGACAATTGAGACAGCTTTACGAGCCCCTGTCCCCAAGGCTGGGGAGACCATACCGCTGGGAATCAGCAAGACAGACCTACATACTACATTCGTTTTCTCTTCAACAGGCAATCGGATGAAGGAGCAACTATCTATTATGATTATCTCTTCTCTTCTGATCCGGAGTCTTCGGTTTGAATAAGTAACAATAGGTATCCGTTCTGCACAAATAACAAGTGTATAGGGGTAACTAAGCCAGTTTTATAAGAGCTTGTACCATGGGCGCGATACACAAAAGACTGCGATTTAATCTCACATTCAAAATAAACGATAAAATGCGAGCAAATACTCGCTTCAATTTGTTAATTCTAACAATAAAATCACGATTAGCTATCGGCTAACACGGCTATTGGACGTTATAAAGCTCTAATTTCTTGATCCTGGTTTGGTAAATTGAAAGCGATGAGATTGTGAAATTTAAGCGCTCTGTGCTCTCTGTGTGCGTAAACCTAACATGGAAAAATGCATATACAACAGAAGTTCATTTATTTAGTAAGGATATTATTATGTCACAACAAAGAATGAGATACTATTATCTCATTCTTTGTATCTGTATATCTATATATACAGTGCAAAAGTTGAAGATGTCGGTACCGAGGAAGTTCGGAACTATCTTAATGTGACTAAATCGATCGTGTCTTATTTGAAGAACAAGTCATGAGTTTGGCATACGACATACAATGAGAGTGGAAAAAGCGAGAGAGATCTGTAAAGATAGAACTTGTTAGAATTCTTTACTTTCTACTTACCCTACGATGGATCTGCACTATTGATAGAAAACAAACATGGCGTTTAAGTAACAAAAAATAATTAAATAAGCTATCTGCAACGTATTTATATTTCAAAAAATCTGTGAGAATATACACCAATAGTCTGTATTATTAAGCGACAACTCAATTCGGACAGCTCTGTCGGAAGATCAGTAGATGCAGCGACCAATTAGACCTCACACCATTACTCCGTTTTACGTTTCAACTTTATCATATCGATAAACTATTATATCTACTTTATTTCTTTTTTGCTTTCTATTTGTTCCAAAAGTGATTCCAACATACTCACCCTACAGTCTCGACTCAAGTGACCACATTGAATGGAAACTATTTGTACTCTGTGTCTCTGTGTCGAAGGGCCGATACTACATCCATTTAGAAAGGTATCCTGCACTGAGGGTTGGAGTACAGAGGAGTGTTGAGTCATGATAGATCATTGAGGAGATGTATATTTACGACTTATACGTAGATACATGTTATATCCATCGGCGCTCGTCGATCTGTGGGACCACGGTGTTCGTAGCAATCAAGGTTAAGCAACGTTGAACTCGTTCGATCTGCGAGAGGTGATCGTTTGTAGCAATTCTATTTTCGAGCTTCTCGAAGTCACGTTAAGCCGTTGGTCCTAGGTGCCACTTAATCTGGTACTTTTTAAACCAGGTTGGAAGGTTTATGGGCGGCTAGATAGTTTCCAATAGCAGATGGCCAAAAACCTGCCTCCATTAGTCCACACTGTGTCGCTTCGTGGAGTACGACCTATTCTCTCTTACCTCGATTTGTGAGAGAAGTCTATCCCAGTAGTGGAACAGTTTAGGCTAATCAAACTTTCAAAAATCAAAGAAACAATAAAATAAAACCACTTCTTTTTTATTTCGAATGCAAATATAACTGAAATATCAATATAGTGTGCATATTTTGCCGGAAATGTAGTTAAATATAAGAAATAAGGATATATGTTTGTTCACAATAAGTCAATTTGTTCCAAAATTAATTCCAACATACTCAACCTACCGTCTCGACTCCAGTGACCACATTGAAAGGAAGCCATTTGTACTCTGTGTCCCGGACACGAAGCCGATACTACATTCATTTAGAAAGGTATCTCGCACTTAGGGTTAAAGTTCAAAGGGGTTTGGGTCGTGATAGGACATTGAGAAGGTGTATATTTATGACTTATACCTAGGAAATGATTGGATATCTTGGAAAATTATAGAAATCTCGAACATTGAAAGCATTTATTGTCATACCTGTTTTCTCCAAGCATGGGTTGAGCTCGTGGTATTGTGCCACCGCGGTGTTCTTACCGATTATTAAGGTGAAGCATTGTTCGACTCAGTCGGCCTGAGATGGGTGATCGTTTGTGGCTTTTTCATATTTGAGCGTCTCCGTGCTTAGGAAGGCACGTTAAGTCGTTAGCCCGATTACCATTTATATGTGGCAGTCTTTAACTGAGTTGTAAGCCTTATAGGCAGCTTGATAAGTTCCAACGGCAGGTGACCACAAACTTGCCTCCACCAATCCATACTGGGTCCGCGTGGTGGGGTATGACCTAATCTCTATCACTTTGATTTGTGAGAGAAGGCCCAGCAGTGGGTCAGTTTGGCTTGTAATATATGCGTTGCTGAGGTGTTCTTCGCCAATAATGTTAGGCCTTATTCCAATGATAATAAAAAAATGCAAACAGTCTATTCTAATGCTAGATAAGATTCTTTAAGTTTCTAAATTAGATTTGAAAACAAATTGGACATTAGTTTTTTTTTTTAGTTTGATTAACTTAAGTCTAACAATTGTCCTGCTTATCATTACGAACTGCCTAATTGGTCTAGTGGCGTATAAAGCACGTAGTGACCATGAGATCCTGGGCTCGAATACTAAACCCAGTGTCAGTCCGGAGTCTGGAATTGTGACCAGTATAATCGCAATAGGCATACCCCCTATTCCCATATAATAACCTAATATCGTCGGTGAAAAGTGAGTGAACACACCTCTACCACCTCCGTTTCAGGAGTATAGGCGTGAAGACAAGTTATTAGACATAATCACTTCCATTTACACTCTGTACCGCTAAAATAATACTGGAATGTTCTTCAACCTTGAGTAATATCTTAAATTTGTCTCACTCAAGTTCCATAAACATATACAACCTTACACTTACCGCCCACAAGCTTTTACACATACGGTATTGAACTCTATTTCCTTACGTTAAGATTGATGGCAAGTTTAAGGATTGTAATATTAAGTTTGTTTTGGTTAGCAAGTCTAGTAAGTTTTGTTTGAAGTAATAGTTTGATACAAATTGAAAGTGACATTTTGAAAGTTCTGGAAACTCAGTTTTTGTGGTGAATAGATTTTGGCTAATACCTTTGTGGCTAAGGTTCTATAATATGCTACTTTAAATACTAGAGGACGAGATCCCGAGTTTGAATCCTAGAAAAAAAAAACAGTACTGATTTCTTAGATTTACGCGAATATTACACATGAAATAAAACTATTTTTTCAGATTTTATCGCGGTTTATTTTTTGATTTTTAAGTTCCTGACGTTTCGAGTACTTTGCAGCACCCATGGTCACGGGAGGGACTGAGCTGTTTGATGTCCAAAAGGCATAGTTGTTCCGGGGTACCCTCAAATTTCTTAATTATTTTTGTTGGTCCGATCTACGCAGAATGAGCTCACGGTGTTATGCTTGGTTTTGGATTTGATTATATTAATTAAATAATAATAATATAATAATAAAGCCCTTTATTCAGACCAACTTAGTATCTATTTACAAAGTATTAAGAACTATGAGTGTGGATATAGAAATATATTTTTGTAGCTATACTAATCTTAATCTATTCTATTCTAATACTTAATAATTTTTTGTAGGTCTGTTTGCCAATCGGCAAAGGCCTCCTCCAACCTTTTCCATTCCTTTCTATCTTGGGCCACTCTATTCCACGTTACTCCTGTTACTTGCCTAATGTCATCATCCCACCTTTTTTGTGGTCTGCCCCTTTTCTTTTTCCCTTCTCTAGGGTACCATTGTGTCACAAGTTTGCTCCATTTCTCTGGGCCTCTTATCATGTGCCCTGCCCATTGCCATTTAAGTCTTCTAATTTTTGATGTTATGTCTATGACCTTCGTCTTTTTTCTGATGACATGGTTTTTTATTCGGTCCGACCTTTTCACATTCAACATACTTCTTTCCATTGCAGGTTGGCAGATTTCCAGTTTTCTCGTCGTATTTTGTGTTAAAGCCCATGTTTGGCTGCCATACATTAAAACAGGTAGTAAGCAGGTGTTGAAGAGCTTTTTCTTTACATTAATGTGAAGAGTTTTGTCTTTCATGACCTCTCTCAGACTCCAGTATCTCTTCCAGCCATTTTTTATTCTTCTCTCAACTTCTTTGCGTATATAGGATCCTCTTGTGTTATAAGCTGTCCCAGATAGATGTATTCGTCGGTGTAATCGATTTAGTTATTTCCTAGATGTATGGTGGTTTTCTTCCCGTTTGTCATAACCTTTGTTTTCTCTGGGTTCAACTTTAAACCTATCTTCTCACTTTCATCCGCTAGTTCATGTATCATTTTTTGTATGTTTTCCGGTGTTTCAGCAAATAACACTATATCGTCTGCGAACCTCAGATGTGTTAGGGAGGGTCCGTTGACTTCGATTCCGAGGTTTTCCCAGTTAAGACCCCTAAAGATTGTTTCGAGAACCGCTGAGAATAGTTAATTATATTAATATATAATTAATAATATTAAGGAATGAGGAGATTCGTAGAAGAACCAAGGTCACCGACATAGCCCTCAGGATTAGCATGCTCAAGTGGCAATGGGCTGGCCACATAGCGCGAAGATTGGACGGGCGTTGGAGCAGAAAGATTCTAGAGTGGAGACCACGTATTGGCAAGCGCAGCGTAGGACGACCGCCTGCCAGATGGACCGACGATCTTGTGAAAATCGCAGGAAGTCGTTGGATGCAGGTGGCATGGGACCGGTTACGCTGGAAAGCGATTGGGGAGGCCTATGTTCAGCAGTGGACAAGTATAGGCTGAAATGATGATGATGATGATGAATAATATTAATATATAATTATATTAATTACCGGATCCCAAGTCGATGGAAGCACCCAGCCATCTTCTCTATAGAAATGAGGATGTTTTTTAGTTTCAATAACCTCGCGAACCATCCTTAGCGGGTATCAAAACAGTGTTAGGAAAAAAACAGTGTCTGTCGAGAGCCTGGCATTGTGTCTGGTATGATGGCAACAGACTCGTCCCCTATTGAGACCTAATATTTTCGGCGAAAGGTGGGTGTACACTGTACACCTCTGCCTGTACACCTCTGAGGTGTAACGCAACGGCGTTATTTTTTGTAAGTACAAGAAAGGTCTATAAGCAAAGATCCTATTGAAACTCTGTTCTTTCTGCTTAACCAGCAAGGGATATACCATGATAAGTACTAGATAATAAAAGTAAAAGGTGGCAGTTACAAGTAAGCATGAAAAATTTAACAGGTATCACATGAAATTCTTTTTTATTCGTCCAGAAAATTAGCAGGTGCTAATTTTTCTCATAAGCGCTGCCAAATTCACACTCCATGTAAAATCGCATATTATTCAGATGTAATCGTTTAGCGGCTGAGATAATAATGATGATGATGAATCGTTGAGCCGGTTGATCACAATTCAATCTTCATTTCAATAACAAACAGTATAACTTGAAATTCTTTTGCATTCGTCAAGATAATAAGCAGGTGCTAATTTTCCATAAGCACTGCTAAATTTACAATCTTATATTATTCAGATGTAATCGTTTAGAGGCTGAGACGATGATGATGATGATGAATCGTACAGCCGGTAGATCACAATTCATTCTTTATTTCAATAGCAAACAGTATAAACTGCGACGCTACTTATCTGTAGCTTCTTCATATATGAAATCACTGTGAATTATTATTGTTATTTCATCAAATGAAATTAATTGAAAGAAGTAATTATTAGCGCGTAATCCCAAAGCCAGTTTTATTGCTATATTTAATTTATGCAAAATCGACCTTTTTAAAATCCACCCATCCCATCAGATATACTGTACCTTCGGGGCCACCCCAAAAGGTCACAAGCCCGTAAGAATTAAGTTATACCTCATCTCTGTCGACCCTCCACATGTAATATCGTTATGATATGAGTACACCCTTTGCATTAAGGGTCCTTGATTTAATGCCATCACAAAAAAAAGAATGAAGTATTCTTTTCCATTAGAGGAATAATATAACAATGCCATTTTCAATATTATCTCTATTTTTCTCTTATTGTATTTATTACCTGTAAATATATATTGAACTAGCAGTTTCCCCGGCTTCTCACCCGGTTAACCACAGTGCCATCTACCGGGTTCAATATTAATAAACATTCAGGTGATCTCGTAAGTACAAAAAAACATCATCCAAAATCAGTAAAGCTGTTTAAAAGCAACAGGCTTATAAATATAAATAATACTAAGTAATAACTGTTTTAATAAACTTGGGATGGAAAAAGGAAAAAAGGCAGACCACTACTACGATGGGAGAATATATTCAGGAAAAGATGTGGCCCAAACTGGATAAGACAAGCCAGGGATAGGGAAGAATGGAAGAGTTTGGGGGAGGCCTACGCCGAAAAGGCGACTTCCATAAATAAATAAACCAAACAAAATGTAAAAAAAATAAAATGTATTAACGGTACTGGAAATGAAGAAAAATAATTATATAAATTAATAATCAAATGTAAAACATGTAATTGGAAATGGTAGAATAAAAGGCTATCATTATTATTATTTATATATTTATTAAGTATAATTTCTTATAAAATATATATAAAAATATACAATACAAATATTCTTATATATATATTCTATCTATCTATCTATAACCTCACGCCAGATCCCTTGCGGGGTAGGCAGAGAGTACAGAGTATATATATATTGTATAAAAAAAATGTGCTCCACCGACAGCAAGGTCTACGACCCAAGCTACCGGTGGTCAGGGCTCCAAAGAGAGGAACCTCCTCACAATGCGTGCCGTGTCCAACATAACTGCCTTCTGTATCAGGCCCTTCACCCAACTGCCTAGCGAGAGCTTCTCAAGGTGTTTATCGAAGCTCTTCGCTATAAGGCCGTTGACTGAAACGACCATCGGAATAATGATAGTTGAATCAACATTCCACATGGCGGTAACCTCATGGGCCAGGTCCAAATATTTAGATAATTTTTCTTTTTCGGCCTTCACAAGGTTCTCATCATGCGGAATGGTGACATCAACTAGCATTACACGACGCATCGATTGATCTATTATCACGATATCAGGTTTATTGGCTACAATAGTCCTGTCCGTGATAATAGATCGATCCCAGTAGAGCGTGATATGACCACTTTCGAGAACTGGAAGAGGCTGGTACTGGTAGTACGGTACTTCAGAGTCCACAAGGCCATATTTAAGAGCAAGTTGCTGATGGATAATTCCAGCCACTTGGTTGTGTCTGTGCAAGTACTCTCCGTTAGCAAGACGAGAACAACCGGAAACTACATGTCTAATAGACTCACCGGGACGGTGGCATGCCCGACAAATGTCAACCGTGCCGTCCTTTAGGATGTGCTTCCGGTAGTTGTTCGTCATGATAACTTCGTCCATAATTGCAAAGACAAACCCTTCAGTTTCCCCAAAAAGGTTGCTGAAGCGTAGCCAGTTCACGGAAGCGAGCTGGTCCACATCAGGCCCTGTAAGAGCCCGATAGAACCGTCCGTGTAGCTCCTTGCCCTTCCATATGGCTGTGCGGTCCGAAATACTTAATACCTGGGGCCTTCGCCAGTTCTCGTTTGCCAAGGAAAGCGGAGTTAGGCCTCTATCGATTGCGGCAACATCTCGATACATCACCACGGATACACTCAAAAAGTACTGTCTGAGATTGCACACCTCGCGGTTGTGTAGAGTCTTAGCGTTTAAAAACCCATTTATTATTATTATTATTATATGTGTATCTCGCTGAGATTCACGGGCTTTACCTGGACCTTTGTAAGGCTTGCATGGGGACATGGGTCCAACACGTAGAGGCCCTTTGCGAGAAGTTAATGTAATGTAAGCCACCTGCTGAGATCACTTGCTGAAAATGAAGAAACATAACCAGCGAACTGACCCCGGCAGGTGCAAGGACTATTGTTAATTATGGAAAGAAACGAGGACTATGTAAATGAGGTTTGATGGACAAAAACTGGACTATTTCAAAGGGGACGGACACCGGCCATAATTAGTGATACCTAATTACCCGTGGCCGGCGGTGACTCGCCGCTTACTAGATGGGCCCTCAAACGGTCGTCCTAGGACAACTGAGGGCAACACCGGTGTGGGCGGCTCAGGGGTGTAGAGAGGTGTGCTGCGCTTTCTCCGAAGTTACTCACAGCGTTATGCCCTTTAACACTTCCATCCCTGGAGTACATCGACGTAGGAACGCATTATCTTCCTACGTCGATATAGCTCTCACGGCTCCTCTCTGGACGGCCAATTAAGGCTAGCCAGAGCCGAGAGTCCTGCGGGCACCCTTCGGTTTCCACTCGACCGACGAAGACACGCCGAGTTAGGGGCCCTGACCGACTCTCTGAAGCACTCGGGTCCGTGGTGTCGTTACTCACCAACAGCTCGCCACAAGCTGCCCTGCGGGCTTATTATTATTATTATTATTAATAATAACTGTTTTTAACCGACTTCAAAAAGGAGGAGGTTCTATGTTCGGTTGTATGTATGCTTTTTTTTTTTTTTTTTTTTTTTTTATGTATGTTCAGCGATATTTCCGTCAATATGGACCGATTTTGATAATTTTTTTGCATTGGGTTCAGTATATCTCCAAGGTGGTCCCATATTAATTTTATTGACATTGGACTTTGGACTTAGAAGATACACCAGGGAACTCCTTAACGACAAACAATAAAAATCTTTTATAAAAAAAGGTAAACCGACTTCAAAAAGCAAATAAATAAATATTTGAAGTCGGTGCCAAGTAACCGACTGCACCAACCAGCACCGACTTCAAATATTTATTTATTTGCTTTTTGAAGTCGGTTTACCTTTTTTTATAAAAGATTTTTATTGACATTATAGACCTCTCTTGTATCCTACTAATATTATAAATGGGGGATTCGTTTGGATGTTCGGATGTTTGTTACTCAATCACGCAAAAAAGGCTGAATGGATTTAGATGAAATTTAGCACACAAATAGTTTATTACCTATATTAACACATAGGATATTTTTTTATCCCGGATAATGTAACGTTCCTGTCTAAAGACCACGCGGACGTAGTAGCAGGCAGAAACTAGTATTTGATAATTTATATACGCAGTCTTCCCTTTTTAATGAGACTAATTCGCCCACACATTCCCACCACTGCAATTCCTGTAAGCTAATCCACAATAGCATCCATTGATGACACCAAGCATAGAGTGACTATAGGAATTTAGAACCCGCAACAATAATAAGAAAGAAAAGAGTATAGGAGGATAAGAAAGGAATTAAATTCCTTTTCTCTCTTTTAAGAGGAAAAGAGACTACAACTATAATAAGCTCAGCGGGAAAGATGTTATAGGAAATTTTAAAACGTCTAGTGGAGTGTACCGGCGACCGGGACGTTGGCACCTACCTGGGCCAGCATATTAGCTTGGCCATACAACGAGGCAATGCTACCAGCGTCCTAGGTACCTAGCCTACCAACTGGAAATTGTGAACATGGTTTTTATTTTCCCTTTTTTTCCTCCATTGTTAATATATACGCTTTTTATATTTATTGTAAACAACAATTGTAGAATGTTTCTTTGTCTTATAGGTTTTACTTTGAATTGTACATATTTTTTTGAGCTGGAAAGTACCACGGATTCGAAAGAAGTTTAAGAGGGCCTCTTAGGAAACAATGTTCTCACAAAGTCTGACTTTTTTCCGCTCTCATATTTCGTTTCATACACTTCCCGGTATAACCACTCCACTTTTTAATAATATCCTAAAACATACTACCCAAGCCATGACGCAATACACAAACAGGGGGAGCCGGTTTATCGCGAATTGGCCGGAATATTTGGTAAATTTAATATATAAAACATATGAATCGTTCTGAACAACCTCGGGGCTCAACCAGTAATAACATATTACGATACCGGAGTAGCGTTAGCAGAGAAAACGTTATTTTATATTTTATTCTAGTTAGAAAAATATTACCTCTTTGCCTACCCCGTAAGAGATCTGGCGTGATGATATAGATAGATAGAAAGAAAAATATTTTAAAGTATAAAAATGGGAAGGAGAATGAAAACATGATAAATTCGAGCTTTGCGGAAGATGTGCGGAGTCAAGCTGACGATGAGTAAGCGGAAGAATGTAGGTACCGGGAAAGACCTAGACTATTTTACCATAACCAAATAGACCGTGTCTTATCTGTAGGGCAAGTCAAGTCTCCGTAACTGGCGAGCGTGTATGAGACGAACTATGAGAGTGGAGGAAGCCAGAGAGATATGTAAGGAAAGAACCTGTTGGAACTCTATACTCTCTGCCTACCCCACAAGGGATCTAGCGTGATGATATAGATAGATGAAAATATATACAAACAAGGTGATGGTAGGTAATATAAATGGAGCAAGTTTATTAGATACTGTATTATTGAATATCGCAATCGGATTTTTTTTTGTCCTCAAGAATTGGTCTTTCATTGGACATCTTGTGGTGATGTGACTATCATCTAAACTGTATAGTTTCTAAAGGTATGACCTGATAAGTCTGACACTTTGAATATGTGTATTCCGAAAGTTTAGGTCACACCTAAATTAAGATCACAATATTATTTTCTGTTAAAGTACTTTCATAGCGCATGTTGTGTTTGTCCATAATTGGTTGTACATTTAATTTAATATCTGCTTTGCGATCATTGTACCAATTGTTGACAAACCTCTTACATATTTGAATAAAAAAAATATTTGTATTTAACCATATTTCTTTTTTTAAGGTAAGAAATTAATCTGCTGGTACTCTACTCTCTGCCTACTTCGTAAGGGATTTGACGTGATGATATAGATAGATAGAGATGATAATAAATTGTTTGACAATGTTTGACATCCACAGGAAATACAAGATTTGTCTCGTGCAGGGATCGAGCCTAAAAGCTCCTAACCACTAGACCAAATCGCTCGTCTACTATTTTGCAGCAAAGGTCCCACAACTCTTTTTGCAGTAATTTTATTCCTAATAAATACTTATAAATCATTATCTATTATATCAAAAGGTTCACCTTCACAGTGTTTGTCCTCAGCAAAATGTTCCAAGACAGCGCACTTGTTTTAGTCAGTTAATTCTACTGAAACATTAAATACACTTTTATACTGATCTTTGATCTCATGGCTTTTAAAAGTATTAAAAAATATATTTTAAGGAGCATTATAGATCAAAGAATTTTCAAATATTTCAGCATAATTTTATTCAAATGAAAAAGCCCGTGGTTTGAGTTTTTTGAACTCATTTAGATAAAATGTTTGTATTCATTATCAAAATAAAAAATCCAAGTATTTTTTTTTTATATTACCTACGATTTTCATCAAATTATCTTTTGCGTGTCTGTAAAGTTTATTATAAAATTGATTAGCTTTTCTTTGTCTAAAACTAAGTGCTTTAAATTAAGGAGTAAGGTTCAGCAGTGGGATTAAAAGAGCAGGTTATCAAATAAACTTGCTGTGTCATTACTCTTAGGTATTAAGCTACTTATATTTCTAGTGAGTAGCCTGTGATATTGGTAATTCTATTGCTCTTTGGACTGTTTTAGTAAAATCGTTTGGATAATTTAATATTCAACATTCATTATACCTCTACTTTTGAGATAATTTTGTGCAATTTCAAGCAATATGTCCAAGTAATATAATGTAAAATATAATATATTAGAATTTTAAACAATATGTTATAAATATATGATTGCAATATTTACATTCCACATATTTAAGGACCAGCCCAAATCACTCCAACTTATCATCCAAGGAAAGATAGCTGGAAAAAGAAGAGCCGGCTGAAGGAACAGTCTTTGGAAGAAGACTTTTCACAAAAATAATTTCTTTTTTACATTTCCAGTAGGTATTAGATAAATACTGTACCTTGATCCAAATATTTTGTGAACCCATCCTTAACATCCTGTATTTATACAAGATGTTTTCGTACATTGATACATTAATTAATATTATATCTTTAGACAAAGTCAAATCTCTACGAATTCAAATTCGTAAATCTCCATGTCATTTCTGTTGTCTGTACGTTTATACATAACTACCCTCGTACGGAAATTGTAAAGTAAAATTGGGTAGTCATTTCATAAATTGCATTTGACCTGCCCCACCCAACTCCCCGTATTAAATCTGTGAATATTTGCCATGTTTAATAATAAGGCCTACATTTTGATAACGTTTGAATACGCTTCGCTTGGCGTTTTCGACATTAACACACATATTTAGTAGCTAAATTATTATGAAATGTTAGAAACATTTTGAATTAATAACCCTTTTTAATTAAAATGAGGGTCGGAATTAGGAACAATTTCACTGTTTATATAACGTCATAGTGTGATTTTTACTAAAATATCATTGTGCCACTTTTATATGATATTACTAGTATTGTAGATCTACTTCATAAATAAAAGTGCAAATAAAATTATGTACATAGCACAAAAATAATTATGTTAAACTTTAAACCCCCTTAAATCTAGTAACGGCATCGCGGCAGGCCCAGACGGACATGGCGGGACGAATTGGACTCCTTCCTGAATGACTGGAGCTTGAAAGCCAAAAGCAGAACTGAATGGACGCAGAGCAGGGAGCCTTTAGCTAACGGTAGGCCGATAACTATACATAAAAACACTCTCGTTATTTTACATGGCTTATCTAAGGGCAAGTCAAGAGTTTCCGTAACCGGCGAGCGAGTATGAGACGACCTATAAGAGTGGAGGAAACCAGAGAGGTATGTAAGGAAAGGACCTGTTGGAACTCTGTGCACTCTACCTACCCTGCAAGTGATCTGGCGTGATGATGATATAGATGAATAGATATACTATAGGTATTCAACACTTGTTGCTTAGTGAGTGTATCAAGCCACTGATCATAGAAATTGCAAGAAAGATAAACTGATACATAAAGAAGATAATCCTTATTTATCTAACCAATATTAAATGTGTATGTTAAAGTTAATAAATAACAGCCTCTCCAGAAATTACTTTCCAAAACTCGCTTTTAAGCTCTAAATATTACCTCCATTAAACACAAACAACATGACGACTTTCTCTTTTAGTCTGTCAACAAAACTTGTTAAAAGTTTATCCAAAATTTTAACGATGATACAACTAAAAACGCTAATGAATGCGCCATCTTTTGTCACTGAAACAATACACACGAAGCCAAAAGCTAGGCTGAACCAGGCCAGACTAATCTAGGCTAGAGCCGAAACTTTAATTAACAGAATGTCGCTGTTACAGAAACGCACTAACAAACGTCACGGGGCGCTTTTCATCTTCAAAAAGTTTAACTATATACTGAGTTTTGTTCGAGGTTTTAAAGTTATGCATATATTAAAGGTTTTGTAGAAATTTATTTTTTATTTAGCTAATAAATTCAAGTTAATTATAATTAATTTAAAATAATTTGATAAAATATTTAATTACTAGTTTTCTCTTTAGTTCTTGAGCTTATGGATACAAATTAATTATGTGCTAGTCCAAAAAGCGACAGTCAAAACATCGCTACAGATACTGAAGTCCAGAATCTAACATATTTGACTTCGTGCTACAGTTTTTATTTCAACAGAAATAGGTATATAATTCATTTCCTCATAATTGAGCTGTTGTTATGTAATTTTACCAAAATATTTTCATGCAGAATACATAATATCATGGTACGGTATGGGTAACTTAAGCCATGTTATAAATTCTCTTCTTCAACAAACAACGAAATCAAAAATAGCGGTCCAAGTTTAGTCCCTTGCGGGACTCCGAAAACCATCGCCATTTTTTCCCAATCCATTGCAGCACGTAGGCGAAATTGAATATCGCACACGACCACCGGTCGCGTATGCCGCCATACATCACTCTAGTACAAGCTGGGTTAGTGCCTAGCCTTAGAACTTGGGACACTTTTTTAATCAAATGCCCCCAACTATTTTCTTTGATTTTGCGTTTTACTGCTGCAAATACTAAAAAAAAATGTAGTAACTTTCTTTGGGTGATATTTCAGTATGTTAGTAATGTTTGGTATATGTAATACCTAATGTACTCTGTACTTTGTGCCCCCTCTGCACACACAAGGGATCCGGTGTTATGATATAGACAGATTGATAATATCTAATTTAGGTTTTTATCTGTTGTTGGCAGACTTTATTAAATAAATCATGAATATTAATAAGTTACATTTAATTGCACTAATTTCTGTATAATTTCCAAAGGCCCAAAAGTTTACGTACGTATGTACATTTATTTCCAGTATATATTATAACTAATGTTAATAAACATGTTTTAGAAACTAAGTTTTAGTTCACCGCTAACACAAAAGTTTCGGACGGCACCATATTAAATTGTCAATAAAATAGAAACAATGTATTCTTGTATAGCTAGAGATTAAAATTAATTCGAAATCCCCTGATATTTAGAAATTCTCATGTATTTCTTCAATAGCCTCCACTGTAAATATATCTAATAGAACGAAATATACCAACACAATAGAGTCAGTAGCAATACCCGCATTGCGATACGAGATGGCGATACTAAAAAATCTAGTAAAGCTTTTAAGCCGACGTCACGGCGGTTTCGCTGGAGAACTGATTTCTGGGTGAGCACACGAGCGAATTGAAACGCTTGAATTTAATGTCTTGTTATCTATAAATTTGAATTTGAAGAGTTGGCCTAGGCCATTTAGAATCTTGAAAACGAAGTTCTGTTGTCTAGATAAGAGAACCTAGTTTTTAAGATTCTAAATGTGCCATACACATAATAAACTAAGCTGTTTGGGAGGATTTTGTTAAAAAATGAATATTTGAAAAAGAACTCTGACCATTCATTTTTGGAATAATGGGCATGATGGATTGCATGTAAGGTGTAATTCTGCTAATTAATATAATTAATACAAAAGTTTAGATGTTTTGGATATTCGTTACTCAGTTACGCTTAAACGACCACTTAAATAAAGGGCGAGGGTATATTATAAGACTTACGTTATATATAAAAATTTGGTAAAAAAAAATCATACAGAGCTGTAGAATAAAACTATTTGAAAAGTTGAAAATAATCTGAATTCTAATTGGCTCACCGCCTTTTGTTTTCAGTCGCTCGTCTATCCAGGCTAGTTTCCATATATTGAGGGCCGCAGTTACGGATCACAATTCGTTGTTTTGTCACCACTACCGCACAACATCGTTGGAAACGGAACCAACGCGATTCTGCTATATATTATTTCATGTTTACTTTACAGCTTAGTTTATGTCCATGTGGCGACTGAGCACAGCAGCAACATTCCAAGCCTAGCAGAATAATAAGTTGTTGTAAGATGTGACTAAATCCAGCAACAAATACGACAAATAGCAATAGTTGAACCGAAGTCATACTCTTGTGCCACATTGGAGATCTTTATTGACAAAAATAGAACAACACACTTTGGAATCTATAGCATCCGAGGCCTATTTAGCTGGGTTCACTACTAAACTCCGAAAAGAATAGCTGTATGATAGGCGGCCATTTATAAAAAGTAATGCAAATCATTAATATGTCTTACAAATGATAAAAATATTGCGTCGATCCCAGGATATGGGAAATATAAGAAAAATTATTAAGTTTTAGTTTGCTTTTTCAAATAATCTTGATACTTTTATGAATAGACTCACTAATTTACCCTTACATTTTTCCGGGATAAAAAGTATTGTATGTGTCAATCTAGGTGATAACCTACATGTGCCCAAATATGCATGGTTGACTAACAAACATCAAAACATCTAAACATACATACTTTCATATCTATAATATCATGTAGGATGGGCAATGTTAATTACGTAGTGTAATAAAGAAAAAGTCTTAAAACAACTGAAGCGATCTCGATTAACTTAACCAGGGAAACTATCGCTGTACGTAGTCAAATAAAAAATATATGGTAATCGGTTCCATATCAACTGCTACTGGTTATTTGTGAACATTATTCTGCATACTTCTTCCGCTTTACTTATTTCCGACACATTATGAGATCGAGTGTATCTATTTTACTTTCCAGCATTTGCACATATCCCAACAATAGAGAAAACATCTTAACAATTTCCGTGAAGGAAGAAAAATAATAACCAAACATCTTGTATACTAATAATATTGCCTTCCCTAATAACGTCTCATTCAAAGCATACAACAAAAGAAACTTTTTTAACGTATTCCTAAGTTCCTTTCTTTTTTTAATAAAATTCCAAGGAATTGTTTCGTGAACGAGAAACTATATCCAATTTTCTTGTTAGTTACACAAAAGAGTTGCGTTGTTGGAGAAAATAAGTACTAAATTGGTTCACGTTAAGTTGAGTGCCTACTCACTTGTTCTATAAAAAAGATATTAGTGAACTTTAAATAGAGTGACTTTGATAAAGGAATATAAAATGAAGTTTCTTCATTTATATCGACTCTGAGATTGTCCTTTAGAAATTGTTCTGTTTGATCTCTTTGATTAAATTTTTGTTTGAATTGCAGAGGAGGTGGGCTGAAATCAGTTACGATAAAATGTTGAATATGTGTCTACCTTTAATGTTATACCTCTGAATGACTATTACATGAACTGTTAGAAACGCGTATGTACACGGTATTAACATCATTAATAGTTTTATTAGATGCGGTTTTTATAGAAATCAGTTTGGTAATTTTCATTTGTTTGTGATGATTCGATTTGTGTTTGGTTTGGTAAATCTATACTATAAGTATCATTTATGGAATCAAAAAGAACTTCTGAAATATTTTGTATATATTTAATCTTATCGAAGTTTGTACTTTTTGGTCCTATTCAAGTGATTGGTAAAAATATTTATATTTTTTTTTTTATTTACAAAGTTATCTCTGCAAAGAAACGTAACCATGAGAAGTTAATCACGAGAGCGGCTTCCGTTTAAATTCTACATCCGTCAATTCTCTCAATGACCCTGAGATGGCTCAAAGACTTTTCAGAGACAAAAACAAGGTATGGTGGTAATTATATATTCAATGTTTGACACATTGAATATATAATTTACACCATGGGTTTTGATGTCCTGTCATGTGTCAAATTATATATGCCTTGAAGACAGGACTGCAATATGTTTGACTGATTGAAATATTTAATATTTTATGATCTAATAAAAAAAAATACGCTCAAAATTAACTTTTACCCTAATTGAAATTCGAAATACGAAGTAATATATTTTCCCCTGGTAGTTTTATAGGAAATTGACAATTTTTCTTGTAGTCGTAACAATAATAAAAATATAGCGCTACTAGCGGCCGCCCGCGACTTCGTCTGCGTATGCATCTTAATGATTTTTGTAATCGAAATTCGTTCTCTAATCCATCCTCACAAACTTTCGCGTGTATAATATTAGAAGGATTAACATGGATCAAGCAACCGGTGATCACGGCATATTAAATGGGTTATTTGATACAGCAGACGAACTTCTTTTAAAAATACTGCCAGACAGATCCTTCATCGGGCCTACATCACTTCGTAGTACAACATTTTATGAGTTTCTTTTAATATTCCTATGCTCTACTTATTTGCTTTCTAGCTCTTATTGTGTCCACCAAAATTAACCTACTTACCTTAATGTGTTAACATATTTAGGATTACAGTCTAGTTTATATTCCTTTGCACTATCTTACTGACTTTAGTCTTCGATTGTAATCTGTTTTGTTGACCAAATAAAATAAATAAATATTATTTTAGTGGAATGTGGATGTCATCATCATCACTATGAAATTCATGATGGTGTTAAAAATTAAACCAAAGACTGTTTAAAGGTACCCGAAAAATTGATAAATGGCTGAATAAAGTACATACAATAAAATCGCTGCTGTCGAATTATATCATCCCGATATCGATAGAGCCCTCAAATTAAATATTTAGCCAGCAGTTGTTATTTTTGTTGCTTTGAATATACGCAGAAATCCTGTCATGTCATTAATGTAATATAATTATTTAAAATCTTTAATGTTTTCTTTAAAATATTTCTTTAAAAAAAGAAATATTAAATTTAAAATAATCAGGAAACGAAATAGAAATATTGCTAAATCCAATAGGGATTAATCTCACGTAAATTACCTATGATAATATTAAATTTTAATGCCTCAGGACCTCAAAAATGTTAATCTTGCCTACTTAATTCCATTATGTTAATCACTAACAATATATTCAACGAAACTATCGTAAAATATTACTTATCTTCATATCATTTCAGTTTTATTTAAAACAGTTCCAACGCTGTTTTTAGTTTTTTTGCAACACTGACTTCAGAAATCAGATTTTCAAGCTAAATTTTTTACCATATTTTTTACAATATGAAAAATCACATATACAATTTCAGCATGTGTTTAAACTATTTTTTACGTTACATCGTGGCTTATTTTTTGATTTTGTGTGGGCGAAATGATATAGATAGGTAAATAGAATGTAAAAACAGAGAGTAAAAAGCGTATGTGATTTCTAAGTAAACACTTTTCTTAAACTCATAAGTGGATATTGGCACGATTGGCTACTTAATAAAAAAAATATTGAAAAACTTAAAGCAGTTACATTACGACTACATACCCTAGACCCCACACTAGGATACCCTGTGTTGTGGGATCTAGTCTCATTCGCCTTTTAGAATAAAGGTTGCAATTTAAGAAAAGTGCACAGTCCCTTCGAAATAACATCACCATGTATATGGATAAGAGTAAGATTACCTATGGGAATTTAGTTAAAATTTGATACTTCCCTAACATGTAAAATAAAAAAAATTAACGCGTGTGAAGTTGCGGGCAACAGTTATAGTCCGACAAGGATCTTTCAGCAGTTGGATGACATGGTCAGAAGCGTTGATGTGAAATTACGATTATCTATCTATCTATCTATCTATCTATAACCTCACGCCAGATCCCTTGCGGGGTAGGCAGAGAGTACAGAGTTCCAACAGGTTCTTTCCGATTACGATTATCATTTAGTAAAATTTTTTACTTGCAGGGAAATATCTTCACAGGTGGATCTGCACGGTGTAACTAACTCGAGAGGGTTGACGCAGTTGCTCAGCGAACTGAATCAAGCTCTACCATGTAGACACAGTAAATCAAATCGAATTATAGAACAAAATAATAAATATCTTTTTAAAACATAAATTATGAATGAAAAGAGAAACTTAGGTAAATTTCATAGCAAACGGCAACTCAGCGAACTGTCATGAAGCGATATTTCACTTGAAGTCAGCGTTAGTTCCGATTTTGGCCAGGTGCCAAAAGATCCTTTTCTTACTATAGTAAATTACTTACCTTTTTCGGCGGCGGCGCAGTCGCCCCCGACGGCGGCCAGTACAAGAATAAACAAAATCACTTTCAGCGCCATCTCGTAGCAGTCGTAAACACTTATCACAACATTACACCACTGCACATCGGACTCACTACACTTTACTTTTGTTTTTTTTTCTAGAACATTTTTTCAGTCGTTTTTCGTTCGGATAACAGTCTGTAAAGAAAAAAAAGGTGATTACTATTTTGATCAATTAAAGAATATAATCATATATGCTATTACTGTAATTAATGATTCAGTAAAGTTTAGGGCAAGTCAAGAGTCTCCGTAACCGGCGAGTGTGTATGAGACGAACTATGAGAGTAGAGGAAGCCAGAGAGGTATGTAAGGAAAAAACCTGTTGGAACTCTGTATTCTCTGCCTACCCCGCGAGGGAGCTGGCGTGATGATATAGATAGATAGATAGATAGAATAATTTAGTTTTAATCGTATGTGTCAAATTTGTCTGCAATATTGTTTTAGTAGGTATTTGTTGAATAAGAAGCCTGATTCTTACAAGGTTTTATTTAACTTGCGCGGTTCGTATGTTTGTCTGTCTTTCCGGTTCGAAATTTGCGATCCATTTTTCAAACACTTGTCCAATCCAATTGAGCTGAAGTTTGGCATATAAATGTAAGTTAGTTAGTTATTTAAATTTAATTATTCACATATTATTTATTAGTGGTATTATATATTATTTATTTCTTGTTCTAAGCGATTAAATAGAATAATAAAAATAACTACTACATTAAAACTGCTGCTAATAAATCCAAAGCAAGTTGGAACATAATAAATAACTGTAAGTTTAATATTCCTAAAAATGATATATCACATATAAAGATAGACGAGAGAATAATTTCAGAACCCTACGCCATTGCTGAAAATTTTAATATTTTTTTTTATAGATCAGATTAAGCCATTGACATTACCGAATAAAATTTATAATACTCCGACATACACACAATGCAATTCAATCTTTATTAATCCAGTGACACCCCATGACATCACAAGAATAATTATTTCATTAAATAACACATATAGTACAGGCTATGACGATATAACCACAAAAGTTATTAAATACGTAAGAGATCCTTTAGCACTAGTATTGACCTATATTTTTAACATTTAATAATAATAATAATAATAATAAATCATTTATTTCGGGTTACTTGGACCCATATAAGAGAAACAGAATAACAAGATATTTCACAATTACATTCAAACAACACATTCTAATAGAATAAACAAAATATATGTGCACTTTAAATTATAATAAATCATTGCATTTTAGTCAGCTTCCAGATTACAATATTACAAAATTAAGTTAAAATAAATGAAAATAAATAAGATAATTAGAAATTAATTTTTATAATAAATGAATTCTTTAATATGTCATTTAATAGGCGAGTCACAAAATTTTGATATTATTAAAATAAATAGGGAATTTGACTCAGATGCAATCCCACCCATCTCTGCAAAAAGGGAGAGTCCCAACGCTCGCTCAACACTTTTAAAATCCCATTAGTACTCCCGCGTATGCTACTCCAGAGTGAGGCGGCCCGCTTTCTGATGATGGTAAAGAAATCGTCAGTTCGCGCCTCGGCAAACATGGCAGACGCGCTACAGAACCGCGGCAGCCCTAGTAGGATTCTAAACGCATTGTTGTACTGGACACGCAGGGCGCTGTATGCTCGCCGCGTGTAGTTAGTCCACAGGCTACACGTGTAAAAAGACTGGCAGTATGCTCTGAAGAGTGTCACTTTGACCTGCGCGGTACATCGTGCAAACCTGCGTGCCAACATATTGCACCGGACCGACAGCGCCCTGCGCTCTCTATCAACGTCTTCGTTGTCACATAAGTCATCAGTGACCCAGTGGCCCAGATACTTAAACTTAGTTACAAATTTCAAGTGTGTGCCGCAAAGAGTAATAACAGATTTGGTTGAGTAACATTTGTGTTTGGCTCTAAATATCATGCATTCACTCTTCTTGGCATTATATCTTAGCCCATGGGCCTCCGCATATGATTCACAGATGCGCAACAGTTTTTTCAACGCGCCTATCGATGGGCTCAGCAGCACCATATCATCAGCGTAACTTATGTTATTTATATATACCCCATCTATGGAACAGCCAACCTTGGCGCCACTGAGCTCACCGATCAGGCCGTTTATGTACAGATTAAAGAGGTGTGGGGAGGTAACACCGCCCTGCCTCACCCCGCACTGCAACCGGTACACGTCCGATTGCGCTCCCGCCCATCTTACACTGTTTTGCTGATGACTGTACCAGTACTTAAACATTGACACAATTTCTAATGGAACATCTGTTTCACTCTGGAGCTTTTGCCATAGCTTGTCGTAACACACCAGATCGAAGGCATACTTCATGGTATATATCCAAATGAGTTAAAAATCAGTATCATAAAACCCTTTTTTAAAAAGGGTGACAAAGAAAGCGTATCGTGCTAGAGACCAATTGCATTAATCCCAATAGTTGCTAGTGTTTGAAAAAATTATTTATGAAAGTCTCTATAATTTTTTGGAAAAAAATAACATTCTATCAGATAATCAACTTGGCTTTCGTAAGAATAAAACTATTAACATGGCTATATACAATTTTCTGAAATAAATTATGACAAACATGAACGAAAAGATTCCCGTTTGCGCTTTATTTATGGACCTAACTAAAGCCTTTGACTATGTTGATCATAAAATATTAAAATAAAGTTTAGTACATATGGCGTTCGAGGCAATGTACTTGATTTAATTGACTCTTACCTTAGTAATCGTAAACAAGCAACGGTAATTACGAAGGTATGTACAATTACTACAAGAGATGTAAAAGTCAAATCTGGATATAGGAAGGTTAAATATGGAGTACCACAAGACAGCGTACTAGGTCCACTACTCTTTTTGATCTACATAAACGATTTTCCGAAAGCCGTTGCCTGTCCTATGATTCTATTTGCAGATGATAGTACTGCTATATTTTCAAATAGAATTTACCCAATGTTAGAAGCAGATATAAATAAAACATTAGCAGATATCATTGAATGGCTCAAGTGCAATCATCTCATCATCAACTTGGAAAAAACAAATATAATGATCTTTAAAAACATTACTAAATATTCCACAGCGCTCAATATAAATCAGATTGGATATAACATTAAAAAGCTATATCTAGCTAGTGGTATCCCACTAAATTACTAGGCTTACACATTGATTCCAATTTGAACTGGAAGGCTCATGTTGAGGCTGTATGCACCAAATTAAATCAGTTTTCCTTTGCACTGTATATAATATTTAAAATAGTCAATCTTTCCACGGTAATGACGGCATATTACGCATATGTGGTATCAACTTTAAGGTATGGGCTAATATTTTGGGGAAATTCTACGGAACGAGAGACTGTATTTAAATGTCAAAACAAAAGTATAAGAGCAATTTGCAAAATAAGAGTAACTGATAGCTGTAAACCATGGTTTAAATATCTTAACATTACCATGCTTATACATCTATGAACGTGTTGTCTTTGTAAAAAATAATAAGCATTGGTACGAGAAATTTCAGAGTACTCATTACAATAATAAAGTTCGAAGACCTCCGAGCAAAACCGCTCTCTTGAGTAAAAGTGTTTTTTGCATGGCTCCCAAACTGTACAATAAATTACCCAAATCCTTAATTGACATTGAAAGCATTTCCAGATTTAAGACGAAGGTAAAAGAATTATTGATACAGAAGACATACTACACCATAAGTGAATATTTTAATGATAAATTATGAATATTATAATAAATATTTGACCTAATAAAGATTAATAATTATAGTAACAAGGATGACATTTTGAATACTGGGACATTTTACAAATTTACGTGGTATTTAATTTATCATGACCTTGAAAGATTAAAGGTTGAAAAGTTGCAAGATGAGAGCGTGAGGAGAATGTATGAAGACAGAGTCCGGGACAAGCTTTTGACAGCAGGCTCTTCGGACTCAAATGTAGATGAATGCTGGAATAGCCTGAAAGAGAGTTTGGTGGAATCCGCGAAAGAAGTATGTGGTTGCTCAAAGAAGCATATTACAGCAAAAGGTGATGCATGGTGGGATGCGGAGTTGCAAAGCTCCGTAGAAAGTAAGAAGAAAGCGTGGCAGGACTATGTATCTTCTTTGAACCTGAATGCCAGTATGACAGAGATGAGGAAAGAAATATACCGGCAATGCAAGAATGCCACTAAAACTTTAGTGAAAGAAAAGCGTGAAAGAGCCAGTATGATTGAGGAGGAGAGGCTGGCGAAGAACTTCGAGAACAACACCAAACTCTTTTGGAGCAAGGTGAGAAAGGCTCGAGGTGATTCGTCAGGCTCCAGAATGGAAAGGATAAAATCTAAAGATGGTGACATTCTTGCAGACTGAAAGCGATGAATGAAGGTGTACAAATGGGTGACTTAGTGGTAAACCATCTACTTTATGCAGATGACGCGGTTTTAATAGCGCCAACAGCCACTGATCTGCAAACACTAGTCACAGTTATGAAAGACGACTGCATGATCAATGGCTTACACTTGAATGTGAAGAAAACCAAGATTATGGTTTTTGAAAGGGAAGAAACCAGAACGAATGTAAGGATTGTGGTTGGTAACGATGTGCTGGAGCAAGTAAATGAGTTTGTATATCTTGGATGCGCCTTCAGTAAGGATGGGAAATACACCGCTGACATAGAGAGAAGAGTGAGTGTAGGGAACAGAGTGAATGGTGCGATGGGAAAGCTACTCGGGAGCCGGCACTTAAGCCATAAGGCGCAGCTGGCCATACATAACGGAGTTCTTGTCCCAACGCTGTTATATGGTAGCGAGAGCTGGGTATGTAAGAAGGAGAATGAAAGTAGGATAAATGCGGTAGAAATGCGAGCTCTGCGGAAGATGTGCGGAGTGAAGCTGACCGACCGCATTAGCAACAGCATAGTAAGACAGCGAGTAGGTATGAAAGATAGTATCGGTGTAAAGATGAGAAAGGGCATGCTCCGTTGGTTCGGGCATATAGAAAGAATGCCAGAGGAAAGAATGACAAAACAGATATACAATGTGAAAGTGGAAGGATGCAGGTACCGGGGAAGACCTAGACTATCTTATCACGACCAAATAAACCGAGTCTTATCTGATGGAAAAGTCAAGAGTCTCCGTAACCGGCGAGCGTGTATGAGACGAACTATGAGAGTCGAGGAAGCCAGAGAGGTATGTAAGGAAAGAACCTGTTGGAACTCTGTACTCTCTGCCTACCCCGCAAGGGATCTGGCGTGGGGTTATAGATAGATAGATAGATTTATTTATCATAATACTATTTCACTAAGATATTTTAAAATGAACTGCATATCAATGTTATGTTTAACCTTTTGCATGCCTTTTGGCAGAATATGGCAAATGTTACCTAAATAACACCATATTGTTATACCCATATTCGCAAAATAAAGAATTTGAATTTGAATTTTTTATTTTATTTAGTATTTTATTTCAAGTATGGATTTATTGGATATCAGCGATGATAGTTTCGTTTCTTGCTCTTCAGAAATGTTCGACGTACAGTATTCAAGTACTTTTAGTGATGACGATGGCTCAACGCATCTACGAGATCAACTTTTTTCTACTTTCTCCGCTCTCCGGAAATTCTTCAATGTTGTGCATATTACCTCTCAAAGTATTCCTGCTCACTACCCCGACCTCTTAGCTTCCTTCGACTCTGAATATATACATGCGATTTTGGTGTCCGAAATATTCCTCAAACCTTCAATGCAATATGCATTGCCTGGATACAAGCTACTACGTAATGACAGAACAGGCAAGGGAGGTGGTGGTGTTGCTATTTATCTTCGCGGGGATATCCCTTACAAAGTGATTGATCAGTCACCAAGTGAGAATTCTCAATTTTCTAAACATCTTATTATTGAGCTCAATTTCCTTCACACAAACCTTCTCCTAGGCGTTGATTAGAGCCCATCCTGTCATATTGATTTCCTCTCCTCCTTTGAGTTAAAACTAGAGTATTTCTCTTCGTTATACGATCATACTATAATTCTTGGTGACTTTAACCTTGTCTATTAAAAGAGGATAGTCGTAGCAACAAACTCCGGTCCCTTGTTTCTTCTATCAATATGTATGTCCCACCGCTAACAGCTACTCATCGCGCTCCGCATAGTACTCCGTGACTCCTTGATCTTATTCTCGTTTCGGACTCTAGCCATGTAGCTGCACACGGCCAGATTCCTGCTTCTTTTTCGTATCACAATCTAATATTCCTTTCCTATAAAATTCGCTCTCCTAAAAGCTCTTCTAATTTTTTTTTCCTTTGCAGCTTTAAATATATTAATACTGAGCAGTTAAGACTGGACGCGAGCAGTGTAGACTGGACTTCTATTTATAAGTGCGTTGATGTTAAGGAAAAAGTATCGATATTAAAAAAAAACACTGCTGAATTTATATAATACGCATACACCGGTAAAAAAGTGAGAGTTAAGCATCGCCCTGCACCTTAGCTATCTGATACCATCAAGAAAATGATGGCTAAACATGATAAGGCGAAGAGAAGGCACAAAAAATCCTACGGATGTAAACTGAGGAACCAGTCGTATGTGTAGGGATGCAAAGAGGCGTCACATACACAGTTCCATTCAAAATTTCAATACAGCACAAGTTTGGCAATTTCTTAAGTCGTTTGGTATTGGCAAAACCATTACTCAGAATGTTTCCAATGTGGACGTTATCGCATTAAACGCATACTTCTCCAAACCGCCAATTTCGCTTAAACATGACATAAAATCGTCTACTCTCAAGTATCTCTCCAATCTTCTCTTGCCAGTATGTACTTCTTTCTCCTTCAGCCTGATTACGGAGCAAGACATCAAGAAATCCATCTTGTCCATTTCCACGAAGGCGTTTGGTGATGATGGCATCCAAATTAAAATGCTCTTACTTATCTTGAATGAACTTGGGCCTATCATCACGCCCATAATGAATTCTTCCCTGGAGACTAGCGTTTTTTCGATATTTGGAAAAAAGAACATGTTCTCCCGGTACCCAAAACTCAGAACCCTTCGTTTTTATACTATTTCCGACCTATCTCCATCCTTCCCTTGCTATCCAAGGTGCTTGAGAGTGTTGTTCAAAGTCAACTGTTTCTCTATCTCTCCTCTCATGGCATTCTAAGTCCTTTTTAATCTAGTTTTAGGCCAGGGCCCCAATTCTCGTAATTAAAAGTGTTCAAAATCCAGTTTCGATCTCATCTCAATCTCATCAACTTTACAAACGGTATTCTCGTAACATATTCGAATCCTTCAATGACATTTACCGAATCGAGATCGGACCGAAACTTGAAAAACATGTAAACGGTATTCTGGTAACGTTTTGAACTAACATAAACTACAAAATTGGTATTCTCGTACAATAACAAACGTCAAATTTGAGATTGAAATGACACTGAAGCTTGACTCAAAGTTGACTGAAGAGACATTGAAAATAGTTGGTTTTGCGCATTAAAATAAATTTTATTATAAGTTTTTACGCAATTATTTCACGTAAAATGAGTGGATTTGGCTTAAGGTGGAATTATCTAATAACTGCACTACGAGGAGCGTCGGAAAGACGTAGGCAACGCCGACGTACATTACGTGATCGTCGTTTCGCTTCAGACGCCTTTTCTATGAGTGATTCGGAGTTTGTAAAAACTTACAGACTCACGAAACCGCTAGTGGAAAACCTTATTGACGAGCTGAAGCCCCATATGCCCAGAGAAAGACGTAACGATGGACTGGATGCTGCTGTAAAGGTTAGTTTAAGTACCTAATACCTATACACAACACACATTTTTACACACCCGAGGTAAATACTCAATATATGCAAAATGAAAGCCATATATTTATATATCTATATCATCACGTTAGATTCCTTGCATTGTATATTCTTAAATAATAAAAAATGATTCTAATATTGTCTTTTTTTCTAGGTTTTGGTAACACTATATGAGTGGTTCATACCAAAGTTTGGTGGGACAAAGCATTTCACATGCTTTGCCACAACCCAGTGTGCCGAGGGCTGCGCAGCAAGTGACAGATACTTTAAACCACCCGGCAGTCTTGAGCAAGTATGTGAACTTTCCTCTGACAAGAGAGGCAAGGGAAAGAATTAGAAGCAGGTAAGTTATACTAATCATTGTAATATGAACCTATCTTGAAATTTGCTAATAATAACAAATGTATGATTTTTTGTATTTTAGATTCTCTATTCCAAATATGGGCTACCTAGAGGTGTTGGCTGCATAGATGGTACTCATGCCTCGATCATAAAACCTTCAGAACATGAGGAGGCATATTAATGCTATAAAGGCTATCATTTTTTGTATGTGATGATAGTAAGTATAAATTAAGTAATATGAAGCTATAATTATTAAACTTTATTATTATTGATTGTTAATCAAAAAAATCTTGCTTTTCAGATTTGTGATACAGACCAAAATATTCTCTGTGTAGACCCATCCAGCCTGGGAGTACCTATGATTCAACTATTTGGAGGGACCACCCATTAAATGGTTATCTAAATGAGGTCACTGAGGAAGAGAAATAGATTCACCAATCTATTTCTCTTTTAGGTATGTATGTTTGCAGAAGTCACATTATAAGATAACTAATATAAACACTGCATAATGTCACATTTAAATTGCAGGTGATAGTGGGTATTTGTTTGGTTTTACTGAAAATTGGTTTTACTTACAACATATTGAAGCTCTGAATGTGTTGGAACAGATTATAGGAGTTTCAAGAGGGAGATTCAGGTTTGTAAATATAAATATGTTTAACTAAATCAAATAAGTGCTTATTTATTCATATAAAACATATCACTAACAATCTATAATCAAATTATTAATAGACAATGTGTAAACACTTATATGTATTATAAATATAGAATACACTAAACTTAATTATTTCTACTCACTATTCAACAATGGTTTATCTTCTTAACAAATATTAATTAACAATGTTTATTATTATAAAGAATAGTTGTAATTTTCAATTTTTCTTTTCTTTCAGGTGTCTATTAGTAGTAAGGCAGCTGCATTACAAACCTAAGATGGCTGTAAAATTGTAAATGCCTGCTGTGCTGTGCTACACAACGTGGCTTAGCTTAGAGCGCCAGGACTTCCAGAGCAAGACAGTGACGAGATGCTCGTCCCGGCCATACCAGCTGCTGTAAGCACATCCACCGATGACAGGCACAGCAAATAGTCACGCAAACCCTGTGGGCAATTAAAGATAATACACTTTCTGTTTGACTTGTTTACAATAAAATTATTTTAGTGTTTATTATATTGTTGGTTGTATACTTACTCAAAATTGACCTACTTGTCTCCTGTTAGGACAAGGCCACTCGTGCCCTAATTCCCATCATTCCCGCCACTGCTAGTATTCAGTTCAACAGTCTATAAACAAATGACACACATTAGAATATTTAAAAATTTCTTGATAGAGTTCTACATAAATATTACCACCGATATAATATTTACCAATATATCAAGTAGATTATGCCTGACAGCAGGCAACAGAACTGCATCCTCCAATAATGCCAATGAAGCGTTCCTCCAGAGGTGTTAAATGGACCTCGTCAGCTGGCCCTTCACCAGTTTTCAGGACTCGCATTTTATGGCTCCTTGGTTTAGCCTTCGTGCGGCTCTTGTATTGATTGTAGTACTAGAAATATAAAACGGCACTTTATCAGTAAGAATAGTAATATTGAGCAGATCTAAATAATACATACGATAGATTACTTACCTTTTTCCACTCTTGCGCTGACTTTTGGACGTCTCCGACGTCGGCATTCAAAATCAAAGCGCACTGAGCCCACAATTTTGTTGAAAGCGCGTTTCCTTCTTTGCCTTGTTTAGCCATAATATTATAATGGAAGACAATGAAATTCAAAACACTTTGTAAACAACATCAATCGCGCGGTGTTTTTTTTCTTATACCTTATGAATTTTTATGGCCATGGGTACTAGCTCGAGTGCGTGGGGTGGTCATGCACCTAAATGAAAATACCCAATTTTCAGACACGTCAAACGAGTATTAAATAAAAATTAAATCAAAATGCGCAAAAGTAGAACGAATTGATTATATTTATAGTATTTTTTATTTGTTTATACGTTTATATATCTATTCCTGTGTGAAATATAATTATGTTTTTATTTAAAATTACCGACACTTCCGGTACTTGCCTACAAATTGGCAACACCGATATTTATAAGTTTGACATTTACAGTTAATGTTTTTTATTTAATCTATGTCAGCTGTGAATCGACGTGAGATCGATAATAGATCGAAATGTGATCGACACTAGATTATACTGAGATTAGACTGAGATGATACCGAAATCAGACCGAACTTTTAGTGTAACAGAATACCAATTTCGAGTCAATTCAAAATTAAATCTCAATTCAGTCAGCATCCACTTTCAGTGTCAATTAATTACGAGAATTGGGGCCCAGGTCACAGTACAGTTACAACTTTAATCAAGATAACTGATGATATTAGACTGGCTATGGAAAATAGACTTCTTACGGTGTTAGCCTTATTGGATTTCAGCAGTCCTTTTCATTCAGTTGATTTTGACATTCTCTTAGGCACCTTATCCCCTCTGAATGTCTCCACTCCGGTAATTGCGTGGTTTGACTCTTATCTTCGGGGCCGCTCCCAGTCGGTTCGCTTTGAAGAGGTTTCCCGTGATTGGTGCGATCTTACTGCAGGTGTGCCTCAAGGTGACGCCCTTTCTCCTCTTCTGTTTTCAGTTTTTATAAACTCTGTTACTAAAGTGATTACTTCCTTCTATCATCTCTATGCCGACGACTTGCAGCTGTATCGATATTTTAAAATTGTGGAGATTAATTATGAAATCAGCGTCATCAATTCTGATCTAGAAAATATTAGCAAGTGGGCAAAATATTTTGGACTTCTTGTTAATCCGGCTAAGTCTCAAGCTATCATAATTAGTAGCAGATACTAAATGGACGCACAAGTCATGAATTTACAGGCTCTCCCTCCAATTCTGCTTGATTATCTATCTATACCCTACTCTAAAACTATTAAAAATCTAGGCATTTTTATGGACTCCAACCTTGCATGGAGCACTCATATTACTGAGGTAAGCAGAAGGGTCTACAGCTCCTTCCAGTCTCTCAAGCGTCTTTAAAGTTCTTGCCTTTCCAAACTAAAATAAACCTTGCTCAGTCTTTTCTCCTACCACTTCTAGACTATGGAGATATCTGTTTCTTTGATGCCACTGAAGAGCTAGTGAACAAGCTCGAACGTTTGCAGAATCTGTGCAACCGCTTCATTTTCGGTTTCCGTAAATATGATCACGTATCAGAGTTCCGGGGAAAATTGAAGTGGCTGCCTATTCGGCATCGTCGAGACTCACATGTTCTTTCTCTTCTCTACTCCATCCTTCATAGCCCATCCACTAAAGCTCCTATCTTCCTACGTGAGCGTTTTGACTTTCGTGTCCCTAAAGACAGGCCCTGTCGTAGTGCTACTTTTCTCCTTCTTCGTACTCCTCTTCATTCTTCCAGTCGATATGATAAGTCTTTTACTGTTCGTGGTGTGCGTCTTTGGAACTCACTTCCACACGCCCTACGTGCGAGCTCATCTCTGAATGTTTTTAAGAGAAGGGTCAAGGAACATTTCCTATTTGTTTGCTGATTGATACATACATTTAACTTTTTGTACTATTTATGTATGTATATGTAGGTTTATTATATTTATTAGATGTGTTTAGTATTTGTATAGTGTATGTATATTATTTATATTTATGTTTAGGTATTTTATATATTTTTCTTTTGTTTGCTTATGTGCGATTGTACTGCCCTCTTATTTTTCTCGAAGAGAACTCATATTTTGAGTTAAGCTCGCCTTTGCATATGACTTGTGAAAATTACAATTACCTCTGTACTGTTTACAATAAAGAATAAAATATAAGTTAGGTGACAGGGCAATACACTGCTTATGATAAAGCCAGAAGGTGGTCAACGGAACTACTCAATATAACGCCGTCGTGTTTTGGCTCATTGGATTTGTCTTAACGAGTACTATTGACCCGAATGGTGTCCAGGGTCTGATGGCATGGCCAGAAGCTGGTCAATTCAACTACCCATCATCAGCCTATAGCAGTCCACTGCTGGATATAGGCCTTTCCAAGTGCACGCCACTGGGTAAGATCCTCGGCTACTCTCATCCAGTTTCTGCCATCCGCCCTACGAAGGTCATCCACTACTCTACAAAACCTCTGCATTTTTGGGCTCGTTGAATTTATCTTGACGAGTACTATAAGCCCAGGACAAGGCCGTAGGAGCTCCTCAACTAAGAAAAATATCTCTGTCGTGCTTTCGCTGTAAAAGCTTGTTATTAGGATCTTTTTAAATTAGACTGCCTCGTTAGTCTGGTGGCAAAGCACATCTCTTTGTGATCAAAAGGTCCTGGGTTCAAATTCTATGTCGGACAAAAATAGTTTTCCCAACGAAAAATTCCCAGTATTAGTCCGGAGTTTGGAATTGTGCCGGGTTTATGCCAATAGGCTCGCCCACTATTACATGGTAACTAACATCGTCGGCGAAACGTGGGTGTCCTCAGTACAACTTTGCCACCCCCGCTTTAGGAATATAGGCGTGACGGTGTTTAAATTAAAATTATTATAGGTATATATTGAGAGTCAAGGAAGCAAAAGAGGTCTGTAGGCAAAGAACCTGTTGGAACTCTGTACTGTCTGCCACCCCACAAGAAATTTGGCACGAAGATATAGAAAGATAGATTTATGCATATATTGAACTAACCTTGCCTAAGTGAACTTTATTGTAACGCACATATCCGCGTGTCTGCCGCGCTGAAATAGCGTGCGCACACGCCGGCACGCCGCTGGGTTATTTTGGTTGTCGAAACCATAGCGGTGTGGTTATTTCTGGTAACGGCCAGCTGGTTGTTATGCGGATTATCAGTGCGGATTAAAAACATATAAATCTTATGTCATTTTTTAATTAAGAATCTATCTATACCATCAGATTCCTTGCGGGGTAGGCAGAGAGTACAGAGTTCCAAGAGATTATTTCTTTACAGACCTTTCTGGCTTCCGCCACTCTCATAGCTCACCGGTTACGGACAGTGTTGACTAAATAACCTGTTAGTAGTTAAAAATCATTGCTAAAAATGAAGAAACATAGAATACCGACCTTTGTAGGTTCAAAAACTCTTGCAAGGTAAAATATCATCAAATAATGTTCTGTTCAATAGTTGATTAGGTAGTTAGGTACCTTTTCTTGTTGAAAAATTGAATTCATTTGAAGTTTTTCAAGAATTGGAAAAAATATTTGGATGAAATCAAGCATATAGCGCAATTTATATTTTTTTTGTTCCAGCTGTGTTTAAAATTAAATATTGCCAAACGAATAAAACATACTAGTTTTGTACCTAGTGATTTAATCAACGTGTAAGTAGAATCTCCTCTTTATTTATGCAGGAAAAAATAACACAAACGTCAAAATTCGTTTTAACCAATCGAACACGTAACGTAAAGAAAACCAAGATTATGGTTTTTGAAAGGGAAGAAACCAGAACCAATATAAGGATTGTGGTTGGTAACGATGTGCTGGAACAAGTGAATGAGTTTGTATATCTTGGATGCGCCTTCAATAAGAATGGGAAATACACCGCTAACATAGAGAGAAGAGTGAGTGCAGGAAATAGGGGGAATGGTACGATGGAAAAGCTACTTGGGAGACGGCACTTAAGCCATAAAGCGCAGCTGGCCATACATAACGGAGTCCTTGTCCCAACGCTGTTATATGGTAGCGTGAGCTGGGTATGTCAGAAGGAGCATGAAAGTAGGATAAATGCGGTAGAAATGCGAGCTCTGCGGAAGATGTCCGGAGTGAAGCTGACCGACAGCATTAGCAACAGCGTAGTAAGACAGCGAGTAGATATGAAAGATAGTATCGGTGAAAAGATGAGAAAGGGCATGCTCCGTTGGTCCGGGCATATAGAGTGAATGCCTACCCCGCAAGGGATCTGGCGTGATGATATAGATAGATAGAACACGTAACGTGCCACGTTACGATAACTACGTAAAATGTCCGTTTAACAGTATTCTAGTGCCATACAGAATACTATTACACAATCTTACCACGAAGATATCGAACGCGCCACGTTTTGTCGTAGTAAATAAGGACTTTGATCGGAAACCAATCTCCATTGAGAAGATTGCAAGTTTGTTTGAAGAGTCTATGGAAATACAATTCTGATGAACTTCAGTCGTACTTGTGACGGCACAGATGGATTAACCCATTTGAAACGTCACAAGTTCGACTGACGTCACATCCATGAAATAAAGTCTGGGAAATAATAAAAGTGCGCTTATCTTCCGCCCGCACTCAGCACTCGGAGGAATCCGAGTAAAATTGATTTTCCGGTAGAAATTGATTTTGCCAATGTACCTGGATCAACAGTATAGTCACCCAATTCTATCCAGGGTTGTATATTATCCAGCTTGTATATTTTTATAAGTAATATGTAACAACGACAATTTAATTCGGGTTAAGCGGAAATATGTTTTATAACTCTATTTTAAAAATACTTTTAAACCAAGCCTTAATGCTGACACGTAATGGTGCAATCTAAAACGGCCACTCAAAATTAAATGTGTTCACAAAATCATCGTATCTATGTTGTTGGCCGTTGAGGAGTTCCTTCGTCTGGAGTCAATTTTAGATGTAAAATCAGGTAATGTTTACCATAAATATGCATTGTTATCTGAGTCAATTTTAGATGTAAAATCAGGTAATGTTTACCATAAATATGCATTGTTATCTGAACTAACATGTCAAATTTCAACTCCGTAGGATAATAGAAAGTGATTCTAATTTAGATTCAAAAATTTGACCATTGCATACAAAGTAGCATTGCAAGCAAAACCAAAAAAAAACCAGCACCAAAGCAAAATAAGAGTGGTTTATATTCTGATGAAAGAGGGGGTAAAGAAGCTTGACCTTGACTAAAACTTGACTTGAAGCTCAGGTAACCGATGGTAAACAATCACCACCTACCTATTTGCATTAGTAACTGGTGTGTTGCCGGCCTTTTAGTACCCTCCACAGAGGGAGAAGGAGTGCTTTGGGCTTTCCAATATCTTATTCAACAGGGAAACGCAGTATTATTTTTGGTTCTTGGAAGACCCAACACAAGGAGACGCTATTTTGTTTAATTGAGGACTTTCTTTTCCCACCTTCCGGCGTCATCATCAGATCAAATCTATGGTATTAAATTATTGCATTGTCAATGTCATCAAAGTTACATACGTTTACCAAATTTTAGCTCAATAAGATGCCAGGAATATGTTTAAAAATTGATTACAAATTTTGAACAGGATGGACATACGAACAGAGTAACTTTAATAAAAGCTAAAGGCTACAGTTTCTATAAAAGAATGTCCTATAGGCGACATCTCTCTGTGAAGGGGTTGCAGTGTAAATAGGAGTCGATGTGGCGTCGACACACGGATCTATCCAGATATTAACTCCCTTTGTGGTTCCGGACAGGAGGCGGTGCAAGCGACGGTATCTTAGCGGGAACAAAGTCCGAACTGTATTAAATACTGTATTCTTAGATTTACGCGAATATTACACATTAATTAAAACTATTTTACGGATTTTATCGCGGTTTATTTTTGATTTTTAAGTCCCGACGTTTCGAGTGCTTTGCAGCACCCATGGTCACGGGAGGGACTGAGGTGTTAGACGTCTAAAAGGCATAGTTGTTCCGGGGTACCCTCAAACTTCTTAATTATTGTTGTTGGTCCGATCTACGCAGAATGAGCTCACGATGTCTAGAGGTCTTGCAGTGTTATGCTTGGTTTTGGATTTGATTATATTAATTACCGGATCCCAAGTCGATAGAAGCACCGAAGAAGTATTTTCATTTTATAGATCTGCCTTGACAGAAGGCAGACAACAAGAGAAACCTTATTACAATATAGTTTCCATATTTTAATACTTATTTTTAAAACTTTAGCATAGATTTATATAGCTTTAGTAATATTTAACCCTATAATCTTTGCATATTATATTCAATCAACAGTAAATCATTATATATCAAATTTAAAACAAAAATTATAAAGTAAATAAATTAATTATAGCAGAAAACTGATTCTCAATCGCCACCCACCTATGACTTACGCCAAAACTAACAACAGTCATACCATGACATAGGACAGGTGCTGCAACCGTCTTTGTCTTGCGAACTGATCACCCCCGCGTCGGTGGAGCGTGAAGATACCACAGGGTGCCGGCTGACGTCACGCATGAAATGAAGTTGGTTTTCGAATTTATTCATGTATTTTTACAAGCTTTTATTAAGTTTCGAGGTGCACGTAGCGCGGTACAACCGCGGTGTTCTTAGTGATCACCAAGATTAAGCAGCGTTTGGCTCGGTCACTCTGAGATGGGTTACCGTGATGAAATTTTCCACAGAATATTTGAAAGCAATTGGGACCATCATACCCTATAAATTGATATTTATTAGTATATTAGTAAGTATGGGTACCCCATTGCTTTCTAGACGACGTGATCTATGGGCCTCATTTGGTATCCAATATTAGGATAATAGTAACCCTTTTAAGGCTAATTTTAGCGATCACCAAGGTCAGGCAGCTGTCGGCTCGGTCGGTCTGAGATGGGTGACCGTTTCTGCCATTTTCATATTCGTTCGTCTCCATGGTTCGGAAGGCATAGCGTGCCGTGCCGTTGGTCCTGGTTACCATTTACTCTGGCAGTGGTAAAGCTAAGTAGGAAGCCTAGGCGGGTTGATAGATTCCAACTGCTGGTGCCCACAAACCTGCCTCCGTCGCACTGCACTGGGTCCGCGTGGTGGATGACGTGATCCCTCTCACCTCGGTTTGTGAGAAAAACGTATGCCCAGCAATGGGACAATTTAACTGTTTTTTTTTTTCATATATTGTGTTGAGAACATACATAGGTATGACAAATTTATGCTCAGATGCCATTTAATGCTTGAAAATTAGTAACAAGTTTTGAAGACATACGAACAAAGCAAGTTAGTTCATGCTCCGTGACACAATCAGTCATGACATAGGAAATTTTCCTTGTTAAATTAAAGGATGTAAAAAAGATTCACACGCCTGCGTTGTACGTTTTCATGCCCTACAGACTACCCCTCGAATATATTGTATATAAGGAAGGAAAGAAGGAAACCTCCGTTTGTTTCCTTACGATGTTTTTCTACACCGTGATCCGGAGTAAGAACCCAAGACCTTGTGATAACAACACGAGCTCCACAAGGCAATTACTGTTGTTTGCTTTGTTAAACAAAATAGAGTATTAAAATGTAAAGATTGTAATCTCAGAAAGAAATCTGTTTAACATTATAATAACCCTTTTCGATGTTCCATTACGTATATCTAAAAATAAAACTTTCATATTGTTACTTGGAAAGCTATTTTGGTAAGTTTTTTTATATATATAAGAGATTAAAAGATTAAACTAACCCACAATTTTTTTTTCAAACATAGCTCCGCTATAGGAATTATATACATGTGATTTTGGTGCGTTTACAACCATCAAATTTACATGCACAATCAACCAGACCGAAACAAATATTTGTGGGTCACACAAAGATTTGTCCCGTGCGGCAATCGAACCTGCGAGTTCTGGGTCCAGTGGACAGAGCGACTCAAGCTCTAATCACTGAACCAAGCCTATATACAAGGTGTAACATAACAAACGCAAGAACTGAAAGTAGTTTGTTCTAAATCGATAACTGAATTGATTCCAACTATTTTTAATGTATCTTACATTTTTTTTTTAATTTGCAAAAAAAATGCTTTTACTCTTTCAGTGCTCTATGAAAAACTAAATTAATTCTTAATTCACAGCAATAAGGACATTTCAAATGTATTCTTAAAACGTATTTCTCAAAACGCACAAATACACGTACAAGTTTATCTGTACTCTCTGCCTACCCCGCAAGGGATCTGGCGTGAGGTTATAGATAGATAGATAGATAGAAGTTTATTTGTTAATCGGGGTATAAAAGTGCTTAAAAAGGGTAAAAACCTTTTATTTGGAAATTTGGTTCTCGTATTGAATTTATAAAGCAATTTCCTTATCGGGGGGTCTGAGGCCTTGCGTTTATTATGTTACACGTTGTATGTGTAACATAATAAACGCAAGATCTGAAATTCATTTGCTCTTAATCGATAGCTGATTGATTACAACTATTTTTAATGTAATATACATCTGTGTGCGTATTGAGAATTTTGTTTTAGAAATGCATTTGAATTCTCCGTATTGCTTTGAATCAACAATAAATTTCGTTTATTATAGCGCACTAAGGGAGTAACAGCATTTTTGATTTGCTTTTTGAATCCAACTATTTTTGATGTATATTACATTAAAAATAGTTGTAATCAATCAGCTATCGATTTAAAACAAACTATTTTTTTTTTTATTTGAAAAATATTACTGCGTTTCAGTGGTAATTGAGAGATCGAAGCCCAAAGCAACACGCACACATACACGTACGTTTCATTGTTAATTGGGGTACAAAAGTGCGTAAAAAAGGGCTAAAAAACTTTAAATTTGACAGTTTGGTTTTCGTAATGATTTGAAGTGAAGCGAAGTGAAAGTGGAGCAATTATCTAATCGCGGTGTCTGAGGCCTTGCGTTATTTATGATACACCTTGTATATATTGCGTAGGCTATTTGATAAAAATTCATAATATTGTCACGCCGAAGTTCCCGAAGCGGAGGTGGCGGAGGGGTACTTTTACACCCACATAATTGATATAATATGATATTGCCGACGATGTTTCGTTAGCGATATGTGGGTACTCATACTAATATTATTAACGTGAAAATTTGCATGTTCGGATTTTTTACTCAAATACGCATAAACGGCTGAACAGATTTGGATGAAATTTGGCGCACAGATAGTTTGTTACTTAAGTTAACACAAAGGATATTTTTTATCCCGGAAAAATGTAAGACTCCTGTCTAAAGTCAACGCGGAGGAAGTCGCGGGCAGAACCTGGTGTAGTATACATTGTTTAACCCTTTAAAGATCGTTTTAAAAACGTGATACTTAGATCAAAAAGTAATTTTTTTATTAATAAATATTAAGAGAACTATGAAAATGGAAGAAGCTAGAGAGGTTTATGAGGAAAGAATTTATTGGACCTCACTGTACTCTCTGCCTACTTCGCAAGGGATTTGGTGGAATTATATAAATAGATAGATTAATTATTCACTTACATAATTATTATACACAAAGAGTAAGCCACATCATACGTCAACAAAAGACCTCACATACGGAGTGTACGGTCCTCATAAGCCTCCTCCAAATAAATAACTCACATTAAAACAACATCATACAACTCAAATCCGCTGATTAATACAGAATTTAGCAGCACTTGCCTTTAATATATTAACTCTGTGAATTTCACAAGTTCATCCCTGGGGAGGGGGGAGGCTTTATTGTACTACATAATTGTACAACAGATAAATAAGCAGGTGGGGTAATTAACTTTTGACGGGTTTTAGGGGGAAGGCTTTGAAGATGTGCTTTTATAAATACAATGTGTATCTTGAAGCCGCAGGACTGAGGTGTCTGGAGTACAATATTTATAATATTAGCCCGGTTAAGAAACTGTCCCACCGTTGGGCACGAGCCTCCTCTCAAACTGAGAGGGTTAAGGCCAAAGTCCACCACGCTGGCCCAGTGCGGGTTGGCGAACTTCACACACCATGAGAAACTCTCAGGCGTGCAGGTTTCCTCACGATTTTTCCTTCACCGTTAAAGCAAGTGATACTTAATTTAATTTATACGCATATTCTTTTGAAAAGAGAGAGGTGTGTGCCTGGGTTTGAACCCGAGACCTCTGACTTTGCAACCCAACGGTCTAACCACTAGGCTATCACCACCACCTGCTTCTTCTTCTGGAGTATATACGAAGGTAAATAAGAAAATTGAAGTTTTAGTTTTGAATACTTAATAACTATTCAAAAAACTAATTTCAAATTTGGAGTTATTTATGTTAGAGAGATAGAGATACACATAGTGTATCTTTTACTTTCTTTAGAGGCAGAGGTACGTTTAAAACATTTATGTTGCACTAAAGTATTTTTAGTCTCAGTAAAGTATTGTTATTTTTTTAATTTTACAAGAACATTGAATGATTTGTATTAGATACATAGGCACATCCGCGTGTCGGCAAACGTAGTGTAGGGCACCCTGTAGCTAGGTGGGGCGACGATATTCGTAAGGCAGCGGGCAGGGATTGGAGAAGGAGAGCTGAAGATCGAGCTCAGTGGCGTGCCATGGGAGAGGCCTACGTGCAGCAGTGGACTGACACGGGCTGATGATGATGACATAGGCACATTTCCATAATTACTGAGTAATAATGAAGTGTCACTCATTCTTTCTATTGATATTGTAGAACACTAATATTAAAGTGATAAAACATCCTCTTAACGTTGGTCAAGCAGGCTACTCCAGCTAAAGGGCCACACACCTTTTACATGCACTTTTTGACATTTTTTCCATCTGAAAATGCTCGTAATACTTAAATACTTCATTCCCTGCCTAACCCATAAAGGGTAACAGGCATGCAAGTATTTATAAATTTGTTTATTCATAAAAGGTACACTTATAATTTAGCCCTTAAGGCATACGATTTCAACAACTATCTAAATGTAATACCAAACGATTAATTTTAATACGCTCTTATTAAAAGCTTTTATTTAACTTTCAGTGTTAGTATGTCTGTCTGCCTTCTGATTAAAATATTGTGATCCATTTTTCAAGCACTTGCGGGTACCCGATTAAGCTGAAATTAGTTATACGTATGTAAGTTTGGTGACAATGCAATATTATGGTACCATGGTGCTGGTCTGATGAGTCGGAAGGTGGCCACAGGAACATGTTAACTATACAACGTAACCCGTTCGTGTTTAAACTTGTTAGATAAGTATTGATAAGTACTATACAACCAGTGTTCAGGGTCTGATGATGAAGCCGAAAGGTAGCCAATGGAACAACTCAACTACTCAGTATAACCCCGCCGTGTTTGGGTTCATCGGATTTGTCTTGACAAGTACTTTAGACCCGAATGGTATACAGGGTCTGATGATGGAGCCGTAAGGAGGTCTTTATATTATATTTTTCCATATAAAAGCACTCGGAATACGTACAATGTTTAAACCATCCTTGTCAAAGTTTCACCAATAAAGCCGGATAGTTATTTTTTTTTCTTTAAAAACGTGGCCCCACACTTGGATTTATTCCTGTATCGTGGGTGCGTTTACAAACATGAAAATTCACATACACAAATACTCAGACCGAAACAAATAATTGTGGATCACACAAAGATTTGTCCCGTGCGGGAATCGAACCCGCGACTATTAGACACAGTGGGCGGAGTGGGTTAAGCTCTTAACCACTGCGCTAAATCGTCCGTCGAATAGTCCTTAAGGCATACGATCTCAACAACTGACTAAATGTAATACCAAACGATTTAACTTTTATTTTTAAAATAACTACAAACTCGATGTATTCCTTGGCCATTTCGAGAAAAATTATTAAATAAATTAGTTAGTTAATTGAAAATTGAATTTTATTGCTTCATCTTTAGGGTTTTAATTCGAACGTCAAAAAATATACTGTTGTATTCTTTCCGATTTGAAAAATAAATGTCACAAGCATTGTATAAGAAATTGAATTTTATTTCTACAAATTTAGGGTTTTTATTTGAACACCACATTGTTTTTTTTAAATTATTTATAAGCAATTAAAAAAATATGTTCGTTTTTTTCTGAAAGGCCCTGTGTTGTCAGCATCAAAAAGCTTCTAAACAATCTTGGCTTTAAGGGTTGTATTACTTATTAAATGCCACTCGCACAAAGCGATACCCGCGGGGAGGTACAAATTGTAATTGTCAAAACAATGAAGATAATTGGCGAATACAAACAACAGGCAGCCTGGGGTAGCCAGAGTTGTTGAGTTTTCTTCAACGTTATAATTGCGGAACAGAATTATGGAAGTTTGAACTTTTGGAGCAGGCTGTGTTTCTATAGTATTGGAATTTAAATCATACAGAGGCATCTGTGGCGCTGTTCGACCGCGGTGTTCTTAGCTAGCTTAAGCAGCGTTCGACTCGGTCCGCTTGAGATGGGTAACCGATTGTGGCATTTTCATATTAGACCGTATCCGTGTTTCGAAAAGCACGTTAAGAGGTAGCTCCCGGTTAATACTTAATGTGGCAGTGGTTAAGCCAATTGAAAGACTTATGGTGGCTTAATAAGTTTCAAGAGTAAGTCGCCACAAACCTGTCTCCAACACACCGCACTGAGTCTTTCAATCACTCTTGCCTAGATTAGTGAGAAAAGGCCTTTGCCCAGCAGTGGGACAGTACTGACTGATTTATACAAGGTGATAGTTAACACAAGATCTGAAAGTAGTTTGTTCTAAATCGACAACTGATTCGATTCCAACTATTTTTAAAGTTCGTTTTTTTATTTCTCATTCTGTTTGCTGTTATACCAACATTTTAAATGTACAACTTCTATTACACACACCTCAATACGCATACAAAAGTTAATTAATTATTAAGTTTTATGGTTAATTTGGGTACCAAAGAGCTTAAAAAATGGTAGAAAAGTCCTTAAAATTGGAAATTTAATTTTCGTATTGAATTCGTAAAGCAATGATTTACCTGGGGTGTCTGAGGTCTTGCGCTATTTATGTTACACCTTGTATACAAGGTGTAATATAATAAACGCAAGATCTAAAAGTAAGATCTAAATTCCCAGTATGAGTCCGGAGTCTGGAATTGTGCCCGGTATATGGCAATAGACTCGCCCCCTATTACATGGGACCTAACATCGTCGGCGAAACGTGGGTGTACTTAGTACACCTCTGCCACCCCCTCTGGGGAATATAGGCGTGACGGTGTAAATCTAAAAGTACTCTGTTCTAAATCAATAACTCCATTGATTCCAACAATTTTTACTGTATCATACGTTTTTTTTAATTTGCTCTTACTCCTTTAGTGCGCTGTAATAAACTAAATTTATTCTTAATTCAAAGCAATACGGAGATTTCAAATGGATTTCTAAAACACGCACACATACATGTACAAGTTTTGATTGTTAATTGGGGTATAAAAGTGCTTAAAAAAGGGGTAAAAATTAAATTTGGAAATTTGGTTTTTCGTTATTTACGATACAGATTGTATATCATTTTAAAAGTTTTGACCAGATACAGCAAGTTCACTCGTCTGCTAGTCTCGACAGCTCGTTTTTAAACGCTCAGTCGGATCTACTTTTTTTATTTTGGATAAATAAACAGTGAAAAATTACATGTGATTAACATGCTTAAGACTAAAGTAAAATTAAATTTAATACCAACATCGTTTATCACAGCTTAATTTAATAGTCCTGAATTATTCAAACTATAAAACATTATATGAACTTATGTAATAATATTAGTCCTGTTATGAAACTGTCCCACCGTTGGGCACGGGCCTCCTCTCAAACTGAGAGGGTTTAGGCCATAGTCCACCACTATACGAACTGAAGTATATCACATCCGGGTCATGAGTACAGTTTTCAAACGATACATAAACGTCAAAGTTACGTATACAGAGCCTAGGTGGGTAGGTAACTGATAAAACGGATCACACTTTGTATTTGTGATCAAAATGTGTTGAGTATCGTGAGTGAGTTGTGTGACAAGTTAAAGTGTATTTTTCATCGTACTTGCATTTATCATCGAGTTAACCGTCGAGAGTTTGTTTTCTCGCCCGAATCTCTGATTTTGCGCACAACGAGTGATTAGGAAAGTAGTGATCCTCCGTTAGGTTAGGTTAGGTTATCAATGACAATCCTGGCGGACATGGACGCGAGGGTCTACGACCAGACTCGTGGCGTCCGCCATAGCGGCGAGGGCGTACCTGCGCTCGAAGAAGTGAGACGGCGGGAATGACGACGCGCTCTGGAGGAGTGGCGCGCGAGGCTCAGTCAAGAGCACATCGCGCGCAAGCGTGTCGTCCAAGCTATTCTGCCGTCCTTCGAAGCCTGGGACCAGCGGAGGAGAGGGCGAGTCACCTTACTCAGATAATCACCGACCACGGTTGCTTCGGTGATATCTGAGGAAGATCGAACGCGAGGCGACGACGACCTGTCACCACTGCGGTGGGGACCAGGATTCCGCCCAGCACACGCTCGAAGAGTGCCCAGCGTGGGCCTCCGAGCGGCGGATCCTGGTCGGCCGGATCGGACCGGACCCTATATATATATATATATATATATATATATATATATATATTAGTTGTCACAATGGTTTGTTTCATTATTAGCAAATATCAAACATTGATGATGATGAATAATGTTTTTTATACGACTTATGCCATAATAGATACGTTTTTTGTTGTTATCCGTTATCATTAATAAGTTATGTTATAAAGTACCCACCAGAATTCATTGCCGCAATCCGTATCAACTTTTCGTAACTATCAAAATGCCAAGCACGCACGCACGCACAAATGCCAGTAAAGCTTTCGCCATATAGCCGGCCGTTTGGATCTCCAGGATTGGCCCTCTCCCGATCCCGCTCAGCCTCCTCCTTCTGGGACATTACAGTCTCGCAGAAGGAGGATACGGCCCCCAACGCCGATGCCCCTGTCAGCATAGCTGCTACTATTGCCGCTACTATTGCCGGCAGGGCGAGGTCCAGTCCGATCCGGCCGACCACAGTGGTGACAGGTCGTCGTCGCCTCGAGTCCGATCTTCCTCAGATAATCACCGAAGCAACCATGGTCGGTGATTATCTGAGTAAGGTGACTCGCCCTCTCCTCCGCTGGTCCCAGGCTTCGAAGGACGGCAGAATAGCTTGGACGACATATATATATATACAGTATATAAATAATATATATATATATAACATATTACTTCGGATTCTTGTTCGGATTAAGTTTTCTCCCTCCGCAACATCGTAGAAAAGCATCTGGCAGTGGGCCGGAAGGTTTTCTGCGGTTTTGTGGACCTGGAGAAGGCGTTTGATAGAGTCGTGCGAAAGAGACTTTGGGACATTTTGCCAGAGTATGGTATAAACGGCACCCTGTTGCGAGCCGTCCAGTCCACCTACGTGGACAGCAAGGCATGCGTACGGGTGGGTGGTAACATGTCACCTTGGTTTGACGTTAAAATCGGCGTCAAGCAGGGTTGCGTGTTGTCCGCTAGACTGTTTATAGTGTATCTGGATAAAAGTCTTCAAAGACTGAATGCGATAACTGAAGGGGTAAAAATGGGTGATCTAGTGATAAACCACCTATTGTATGCAGATGACGCGGTTTTGATAGCGCCAACAGCCACTGATCTGCAAACAGTTATGAGAGACGACTGCATGAACAATGGCTTACATTTGAATGTGAAGAAAACCAAAATTATGGTTTTTGAACGGGAAGAAACCAGAACGAATGCAAGGATTGTGGTTGGTAACGATGTGCTGGAGCAAGTGAATGCGTTTGTATATCTTGGATGCGCCTTCAGAAAGGATGGGAAATACACCGCTGATATAGAGAGAAGAGCGAATGCAGGTAATAGAGTGAATGGTGCGATGGGAAGGCTACTTGGGAGCCGGCACTTAAGCCAAAAGGCGCAGCTGGCCATGCATAACGGAGTGCTTGTCCCAACGCTGTTATATGGCAGTGAGAGTTGGGTATGTAAGAAGGAGAACGAAAGCAGGATAAATGCGGTCGAAATGCGATCTCTGCGGAAGATGTGCGGAGTCACGCTGACCGACCGTATTCGCAACAGCGTAGTAAGAAAGCGAGTAGGTATGAAAGATAGTATCGGTGTAAAGATGAGAAAGGGTATGCTCCGTTGGTTCGGGCATAATGAAAGGATGCCAGAAGAAAGAATGACAAAACAGATATACAATGCGAAAGTGGAAGGATGTAGGTGCCGGGGAAGACCTAGACTATCTTACCATGACCAAATAAACCGTGTCTTAGCTGAAGGGCAAGTCAAGAGTCTCCGTAACCGGCGAGTGTGTATGAGACGAACTATGAGAGTGGAGGAAGCCAGAGAGGTATGTAAGGAAAGAACCTGTTGGAACTCTGTACTCTCTGCCTACCCCGCGAGGGAGCTGGCGTGATGATATAGATAGATAGACATATTACTTAGTACGTAGTTTTATATTATTAAAAAAAATCTGGTAGACAAATAAAACAATCTATATACATATAATAAAACTGTAAGGAAGTGGTGCCTGCACATGGAATATTTTTAGGAAATACCAACCCAGAAATATCACACTATCGATGTAGAAGCCAATTCTACAATTTTTGGCTTTCATGTCTGTTTGTCTGTTTATCTGTCGGAGGGTATGAACCGGCATCACGCAAAATTTACCAAGCGGATTTTGATGGAACTTTGCATGCGGATACCTTAAATATTGGCTAACATATTGTATAGTATTTATCCCAGAAAATCAAACGACGTTTTTCCAGATAAGACGCAAATAAGCAAAACATTGAATTTCTATAAAGACACTTTATTCATAACCTGTTTGATGGTTTTTAATAAAATTTTGTGTAATTTTAGCCTGTACTAAAGATCACAACTCTGTATACCTGTATTTTCGAAACTTCTAACAGTTTCTAAGTAAAAAAAGTCGATTTTGATGAATAATTAATTGCTCTCAAACAACTTAGCTACTAGATTGTCGCGAGATAAACCATAAAACTTGATTACTCTTTGTCCCGAACTAGTTTTAAATATTTTTTTTTAATAATTTTACTTTTTTCTTAAGGTTTATATCAAGTTAGTATTGTACGCTGCATTTATTGATTTTGATTTTTTTTAAAATTAAAAACGTAGCCCTACTCTAGGAAGTATTCTTGTGCCGTGGGTGCGTTTCCTAACATAAATTTACATGCGCAAATAGCAGACCGACACAAATATTCGTGGGTCTCACAAAGATTTGTCCCGTGCGATCTTAACCACTGGACCAAGCAATCAATCAAATGATGAAAGATCAATCATAAAATAGGTTCCTTTTTTTACAGTGCGGCAAAGATCTATTGGCTCGCGAATGACATTGACAGGGGAGCGTTGGTGTGAAATAAGGGGTTCTCGTTTAATAAAAATTTCCTACTTTCAAATAGTTATTTCAGCATGTGAGTCCGCACGGTTACTAAAAGAGCACTGGGTAACTTATACGAGTAGCTATATAGTCATGAAGTGGCATTCCACTTGACGACAGCGCAGCGTTAGTTCTGATTTTGGCCGCGGGCCAAAAGATCCTTGTGTCATGATTTCCAGTTACCAATTATTTATTTTGAATTTTAAAAGTATTTAATCTGACTTTCAACTGTTAAAGAAAATAAATAGCACTTCATTTGATTTAGTTATTTAACGTAAACGCTGATTTTAAATGGTATCTGATTTGACTCAACTACAAGTATAATTTGACGAGGCCGGTCATTTTTAAGTTCGATTCGAGCGCTCGAATGGACCATACGTAGAAATCTGGTGACCAGATTTGTTAAAAAGTGTATCGTGTACCCACACGGAATTAATGATCGAGATTAAAGGTATGATAACCATATATTAAAGGTGTTTTATTTGCTTCTTTACACTTGCTTGCCAACTTACAGTCTCTGTAAGTAGGTTGGGAACGATAACCACAGACTATAAAAAATTAAAAATATTAATCTTCCTAACGAATGGCGACAAGTATATACCGCTTACCAAAATACTTCTGTAAAACCTCTGTGTTCTTTAAGTCCACCCACTCTACGGATATGATAGTAATGTTATAAAACTTATTTTAACTGCTAAGAAAACTTCTCGCTACAACAACAACAACACACAATTCCTATATTACATTATTTTCTAACACTACAATATTACGACTCAATCTTGGCTAGGTATTTTATTTACCAAGTCATTCCCGTAATGTCATTCCACAGCAAAGCTTTTCAATGAGATAAAGCTATTTGTTTTCTTTTGAATTATACTGTCTAGGGATGGGAATAAATGATGAATCGATATAAGTAATTTTATTGATAGTCCTTAGTATCAACGGTAGCAGGTATCATTAGTTATTCGACGTGATACTAGAGATAAGGAAACATCTATCTACAGCATCACGTCAGATCCTTAGCGTGTTCAATAGAGTACAGAGTCCTAATGGGTTCTTTTCGTACAGACCTCACGCTTGGTACTTTCGTTAAGTACTGTTTGGTCATAGTATGATAGTATAGGTGAAGTGAATCATTTTCCTATTGTGAGTATCTAACTGCACCAATGACAATTATAGTTATTATATTGGAGAAGTTATAATATTTTTCTTTGGTAGTTATTCAACTAAGATTACCTACTTTACAAGTAATTAAATTGGTCAAGTTGTGGCTAAACATTACCAATGTATTTTTTTCTTTTGTTTAAAAGAGTAATAGCTTTTAAAGGTGCCCTAGGTTCTCTAATAAGGCTTTTTAGACCTTTTTTTTTCACAGTGTATTACGAAATCAAGCCCTGTTAAGAAACTGCTCCCCCCTCCCCCGTTGGGCACGGGCCTCCTCTCAAACTGAGAGGGCTTAGGCCGTAGTCAACCACGCTGGCCCAGTGCGGGTACGCGAACTTCACACACCTTCGGGAAACTCTTAGGCATGCAGCTGCATTCCTCACGATGTTTTCCTTCACCGTTAAAGCAAGTGGTCATTCTTTTTTGACACGCACATGACGTCGTAACGACATAGTGCTTGCCTGGGTTTGAACCCGAGAACTCTGTCTTTGCAGTCCAACGGTCTAACCACTAGGCTATCACTGCGTCATCGAGAGAAAAGAACGAAAATGAAAGCGTATAAAAGTGATCTATCTTCACAAACCCTTTTTCTTCGCAAAAATAATTAAATTCATAAAAAACTCTAACTCGATAAACTCCACAGAATGTCGTTTCTAAATTTAAAACAATAGGTAATCTATAGAGAGCAATGTTCCTTGAACAAAGTCGTAACTGTAATTGCACTTTAACATGCCTTTTACATTCGATGATACCCCTTTGCTGCCGGGAAAAGGGGTTGAAGAAAGATTGTTTTTAAATCTTGTTTAATGTAGACTTGTTAAAATTACCTTTGAATGGGGGTTGGTTGAGCTTTTAATAGGGTCGGGATAAGTGTATGAATTATACGGGTAATTAATATCATCAGGCGTTATTCGACGGGAATCCGTTATTAGATAACAAAGAATAACACAAAGTACAATATACAGGTGATTTAGAATTGTCATCATGCCGAAAGTTGTTGGATTTATACGTCAGTCTACACAATTTGTGACACAACATTTTATTTTTCACGCACACAGATGCGCTTTCTACGTGGCTTTTAGGCAGGTCTCAGCTGTTTTGTTTGTTAAAATCGCAAAGTCGTTGTTTATGATGTTAGTAATAGTCCTGCGAAGTTATGAGTGTTTTACAAGTAACCTTGTATAATTCAAAACGTCAAAACAATCTCTTACCTCACTTGTCCCGAGTAAGAAAACGTAACTGCTATATTGAATACCATCGCAAGCACAGCGTGCGCCCATTCCAGTGGGCCGTAGTACAAGGTCACAACTCTGGCAGTTTCTCATACGAGCCAATAAAGTTTTTAATGTTTCCGGCGAACAAGGTCGTATGTATACAATAACGTAGTTATGAATCGTCTGAAAATCATTTGCTTGGTGTTAAATCAGTGTTTAGTTTGTTTAACAACGACGAAACTGAAATGGTGCCAAAAGATTATGAAGTGCTTTCCAGCAATATTACCCAAGTATAATGTGAAAAATCATATGAAATGTGTTTAATAGTTGCTAAAATCACACTTCATATAGAGGTATAGAAGAGCGGGGACTTCTGACACAAGTTTTTTATAAAACTTACTAGGAGAACCCATGTACTGTTAATATATTTGTAACACATTTATAGAAACAAACAATTTTAGAATTTTGAATATGAAATCGCATTTTGTTTAGATATTATCATTTAGCAGATCATTAACTTCACTAAAATAGAAGCAGGTGCGAAATTACTTGATAATAGCTCTGAGAAAAGTAGAAATTATTGCTTGCGAAATTTCACATTCACAATTCCTATGATTTCCAGGTCCACATTACATTTATTAACAAAAATTAAATGGCCTCAATATCATATAAAATATGAAAGTCGGCTTCATTCAATTATTCGAGAAAGCAAATCAATACATTCAAATATAATACTTAGGTATATTTTGTGTGTAACCTACATAAGTAATTTTGTAAATTAAAGTAATATCTCATCTCATTCTTATTTTCTAATATCAATCTCAAAATAAATATCCAAATGAAATCTAATATCTATCCTTAATATTGCCATTAAAATACACGAGATCTATTAGCAACTCGATATCAAAGCCTAATATTATAAAAGAGAATATTTTATTATTTTGAAAAACGAATCGTTTCTAAACTCAAATAACCAATGAAAGACAGAACAAGGTTAGTATCACATTCTAATTTCAATTTTAGACTCCACTAATAAAGTACATTTTTCAAAACACTATTTTTGCCATCAACTACTTTATTCCATAACCACGTCGTTATAAAAGTATCGTTTTCCGTTATTAAAAGAAAGACTGGCTTTGAGAGTAATTTTAACGGATGCGATATTATACTTTATTACATTGGAGATAAAAGCTAAGATTGTCTCAAAATTATATACAGAAAATTTTTCATTGCTGTCTTGATTTGTTTTGGTAGCAGGTTTGTTTTATATTGTGGTCGAAGTTATAGAAGTTTGGATGATTTGAAAAGGTTTATTATCATTATTTTTATGATTCTTGAAGATCATAGTAGTACTTAAATGGGAGGATAAATTTATTCCAAATGATTTACATACTCCGAATAACAAACTTATACTAAAATAGTCTTTAAGACTACCTAATATAGTCTGTTAATCTGCATTATCTATTCTTAATGCTTTTTAAACCTTTAATTAGGCTCACCGAATACCACAAAATCAGTATAACTATTTATTTATCTCTCTATATCATCATCAAAATATCAAATCACTTTAATGATACCATCATGTGTATAATATAAAAGATATAGCATCGACATAATATTTTCAGTTTATTCGTTGACCGCCGCTGACATAGAGAGAAGAGTGAGTGTAGGGAACAGAGTGAATGGTGCGACGGGAAAGCGACTTGGGAGCCGGCACTAAAGCCAAAAGGCGCAGCTGGCCATACATAGCGGAGTGCTTGTCCCTTGTGCTGTTATATGGCAGAGAGACCTGGGTATGCAAGAAGGAGAATGTAAGCAGGATAAATGCGGTCGAAAAGCGAGCTCTGCGGAAGATGTGCGGAGTGAAGCTGACCGACCGTATTCGTAACAGCGTAGTAAGAAAGCGAAAAGATATGAAAGATAGTATCGGTGTAAAGATGAAAAAGGGTATGCTCCGTTGGTTCGGGTATACAGAAAGAATGTCAGAAGAAAGAATAAAAAAACAGATATACAATGAGAAAGTGGAAGGATGTAGGTACCGGGTAAGACCTAGACTATCTTACCATGACCAAATAGACCGTGTTTTATCTGAAGGGCAAGTCAACAGTCTCCGTAACCGGCGAGGATGTATGAGATTGGAGAAAGCCACAGAGGTATGTAAGGAAAGAACCCGTTGGAACTCTGTACTCTCTGCTTTTGCTCGCAAGGGATCTAGCGTAATGATATGATATAGATAGATAGACATTTATTTCATTGTTACAAAGTTATCCCCACTTTAGCATATAATTGTTCCCAAATTATCTACAACTAATGGAAATTTCAATGACCTCGATATCACAAACCTACCCTTATATGACAAGGTCACGGTTTTAATATTAATAATACTTTAAAGTATAAATCAGGACTGCTCAGTATCACGGCTTGATGAAAAGAGAGTGACGGCATGAATCATAATTAAACTTGTCATTTAGTTAGAGCAGATTTATTTTGATTAATTAGAAACATTACATAGATAGGCATACCAACTTTGTGACGGACAATTTGCGCAGTGATTAAGAGCTTAAGCTACTCGTCCCACTGTTTCTAATAGTCGCAGGTTCGATTCCCGCACGGGACAAATCTTTGTGAGACTCACAATTATTTGTTTCGGTCTGGGTATTTGTTTATGTGAATTTTCATGTTTGTAAACGCACCCACGACACAGGAATCAATTCTAGTGTGGGGTACGTTTTTAAAAAAAAACTGCTTCTGCACACTACCTTGTTGGTCTATTTATCTATATTATAAAGCTACATTATAATATTATGTCACCACGTTTAGAGCGTAAACAAAAAAAAATAAACCAAAACCGAATAAACGTTCATTGCTAACAAAACAAAAGTTGCAAACGGTCTCACCACCTATATGCACCACTGATAATACGCCTACTTTGAGTACAAAATGTCATAATCAAGCAAATAGAATTTTAAATATTGCACTGGATCAAACAGATTCCACACAAATCAGGATGACGGATGAAAGTGACAATGCTGTTGTAATGAAATATGAGGATCTAATTCCAAAACAGGTAACACATAAAAAGAAAATAGTAGTGATTTCTGATCAACAAGGGAGGCATTTACAAAAAACTTTACAAAATGTTGTAGGCCAAGACTTCATAGTTAGCTGTTTTTGGAAGCCTGGCGCAACGATGTGTGAAGTCCTAATGTCAGAAAAATTAGAAATAATCAAACTTAATGTAAATGATTTTGTGATAGTCATGGGAGGTATAAATGACTCGAACCCTATTGAATTATGCTTTCAAGTAAAAAAATGTAGTGTTAAACATACCAACGTAATTATGTGTGAAGTACCGTATAATAGGTATTTGAACGAAGCTAAGTTAAATCGTGAATTAAGATTCGCTTGTTCGACAAATAATATTAATATTATATTCCTGAACCTCAATTACTCCATTTATTCTCCTTTCAGTAAAACTGCGTTATATAAATGTCAATTAATACTGAAAGAAATCCTACACATAGACTATAAAACCAAGTACGATGCCTATACCACCAGTAAACTTAGAATTTACTCTTTAGTTTGTTCGGATAAATCTACGCAAACCAATCTAGGATTTAATTATCGAGCAAGCGAAAAAGAGGTTTTTCGTGTCTAACAAAATAAAAATATTACATCAAAATATTGCCGGTCTTTTAAGCAAGTCAGACTTATTGACACTGGCTTTGGAAAGGACACTGTCTTAAGAGTGAAAATAATACAATTGATATTTTATGCCTATCGGAACACTATATGCTGATAAGTGACTGTAAACTACTCAACATTAGCAATTTTACACTGGAGTCAATTTTTACTCGTAACACGCATAATGGCGGTTCTTGTATTCTTGTACGTAATTCACATAAGTTTAAAGTATTTAATAAAATAAATAGCTATTATTTATTATTATAATCAGAAAATCTTGGTTTTCTGTATATATAGACCACCTAAAGTAAGCCAAGAAGAAATAAATATATTTTTTGAAAAATTTGATTTACTACTTAGTCAATTTTGCCATGGTGAGAAACAAGTTATAATATGTGGTGACTTTAACATTAATTTAATGAGCAAAACAAAAACGTCTACTGAATTTCTACAACTGCTGTCATGTTATAATCTTAAATGGGCTTTCCAAGAGCCTACACGTCCACCTAGTGGGACATGCATAGACAATATTTTACATAATGTACGTGGGTGTAAATCTAAGTTATTAGAATTGGCTTTATATGATCACACAGCTCAGCTTGCGTCATGTCCAGCAAAAAAGAGTCCTGTAAATAAATACTGGTTCATTAATAAGCAAGACTTAAACCTTGACAATATTAGTAAATTTGTTGATTGTATAAACTCTTTAACGTTTTTCGAAGAATTTAAATGTGATGATCCCGTTAGGGCTTTTTAATGGCTTCTATGAAACCATTGTTCTTTTTTACAATTTATGCTTCCCTGCTACTTATGTGAGAATAAACATGAAAAAACGACCAAGATGGATAAAAAAGGCATAAAGATGTGTTGCAAGCGTAGCCGTCATCTTTTATGGCTATATCGATCAAAAAGAACTCAAAAAATAAAATGGCATTTAACTACTAACTAAATAGTATAATTAAACTTACGCAAAAATATCAAAATAACTATTTCATAAAATCAGCCACCTACAAAAATAAAGCCACTTGGAAAATTATTAATAATTCAAAATATAATAAGCCTAAAGATGAAATTCATGACATTAATATAGGCAACAATTTAACGACAGATGACCCATTTACTATTGCTACCTCGTTTAATAATTTTTTTATTGACCATATTAATAATTTTAATTATTATATTCGTAAGCCTGTTAGTGTTTTAAACTCTCTGTTTATGACCCCTACCACTCCTGACGAAATAAACAGAATTATTACTGACCTAATAAACACAAACAGTACAGGATACGATCATATATCTGTGATGATTTTAAAACGCGTATCATTAAAGATATCTCCAATATTAAGTCATATTATAAATTTATGTAATATCATGGAATATATCCAGATAAACTTAAGTTGACAATAATTAAACCATTATTTAAGAAAAATGACAAAAAATGTATGTCTTGCTATAGTATATATATATACTTTAATCCCTGTTATTTCTAAAATTTTTGAAAGGGTTGGATGTAAAAATTTACAATTATTTTGAGACAATGAACCTTTTTTGCTAAAGGACAATTCGTGTTTCGGAAAAATAAATCAATAAATTTAGCAATCTATCACTTCTGGAAAACAGTAATGGAAAACGTGGAAAGTAAAATATCAGTATGCGGGATTTACATGGACTTCATCAAAGCATTTGATTGTGTAGATCATTCTAAGCTAATTCAGATATTACAAGTGTATCGGGTGAGAGGAAACGTTTTGAATTTAATTGAATCTTATCTTTCTAATAGGAAACAATGTACTCAAATAACGAGAATATGTCCTGTTTCAAAAAAAGAAAAACATTATGTATCTGCCTACTGAGTAGTTAGGTTTGGTATTTCTCAAGGAATCGTACTTGGGCCACTTCTCTTTAATATCTACATCAATAATTTTCCAAGCGTGATAAAACGACCAACATTTTTATTTGCAGATGATAGCACTATAGTTATAACTGGTACAAATAAAGTAGCTCTTGAGAAAAACATAAATCAAACTCTGTCTCTAATTATTGAATGACTTACTTCAATGAACCTAAAAATTAATTTGGAGAAAACTTACAATATGACATTTAAAAATAGAATTTCACATATATATATAACCTCAATATTACCTATATGGGAACATTTCAAGACTCAAGAACAACAATTCAAGAAGTTCAATCGACAAAATTCCTGGGCCTACATATTGACGACGTACTAAATTGGAAATTGCATGTTGAGAGTTTGTGTCTAAAACTAAGTCAACAATCGTATGCACTTTATAGGCTTTCCAAGGTTGTTGATCGATCAGCAGTGGTAACTGGATACCATAGCAATGTAGGTTCTTTATTGAGATATGGTATTATATTCTGGGGATATTCTACTTATAACGAGAGTGTATATATATATATGCGAAAAAATGCATACGTGCTATTTGCAATCTACAATGAACAGATAGTTGTAGACCTTTCTTTAAAAATTAAAAAATCTTGACTATGCTCTGTCTGTACATACATGAAGTGGTAATGTTTATAAAGAAAAATATTAGCTTATTTGAACGCTATAGGAGTAAACGACATGCATACAAAATCAGCTGCCCAACTCATAAAACAGCAAACAGCAAGCGTGATCGCTACGCACTTTTTTAATTTAAATTTACACCAATGAGGCAGAGAGTTGCATAATTAACTGTACCCTTTTGGGTCTGGTTCTTTTTTTTTAATTTTAATCGTAGCCCCACATTAGGATTTATTCCTGTGTCGTGGGTGCGTTTATAAACATGAAAATTCACACTCACAAATACCCAGACCGGAACAAATAATTGTGGATCACACAAAGATTTGTCCCATGCGGGTATCGAACCCGCGACTATTAGACACAGTGGGCGCTCCGGCTTAAGCTTTTAACCACTGCAGTAAATCGTCCGTCTAATCGTTCGAGAGTCCAGTTGACTAAAGGACCAACCGAGGAAATATCACTGAACATCAAACATGTAAATTGTAATCGTAGTCAGTTATTCTCTCTAATATAGGAGCTGTTTATAATAATTTTAGTGAAATATGGACATTCAGAGAAGATTATAGTATTTCAAGATGTATTTATGGTGGTTATTAAATATTTTATTAGCTTGCTGGCTGATAGGCTTATTATATTTTATGTAAGCATTAGCTAAACTGACAGAACTACAGTTTAGAGAGCTTTGCACGAAAAATTGATGTATGCGTAACGTGTTGATATGATATCCTTTTCACACTATAAATTAACTAAATTAACGAGAACGTGACAGACTGACTCGCCAGCGTCACGCTAACGTCTTTTGGTGCTAAGCTTCCGGCCGTGAAAAATCACCATTTTTTAAATTTGCTAGCCTAGTAAACAATGTAAATATGTATTCAAATGCAGATTTCATCATAATTATTTCCCTTCGCAGTCGGCTTACAAAGTTAAACATTCTAACAAGCTTAATAACCAAAAAGAATTATTGTTCCAGTTAAAAATTTTGGCAGCCATCCAAATTTTGTATTAAAATGTTAACCAGCGCATAGCAACTCGTACATAATATGTGTAACACAAAATCGGTTACTTCCAAGTCTTCAGACATTTTGTGTCTGTCTGTGAGAAATTTGCGATGATTTCAGTGTCATGCCAATATTTCTTCTAGTTAATAAACGTAAAAGGCGAGGCAATATTACGTCTATTTTCTACAGCAGAGGGGCAAAAAGTGGGTGTACACCGTACGCCTCTGCCACCACGCTTAGGGAATCTAGGCGTGACGGTGATTATTTTATTTTTTAAACTGGTTTGTTAATGTAAGCCTTTGATATATCGCAGCCGGCCATACATAACGGAGTGCTTGTCCTAACGCTGATATATCGCAGTGAGAGCTGGGTATGTAAGAAAGAGAACGAATGTGGTCGAAATGAGACCACTGAGGAAGATGTGCGGAATCAAGCTGACCGACCGTATTTGTAAGAGCGTAGTAAGGAATCGTGTAGGTATGAAAGATAGTATCGGTGTAAAGGCGAGAAAGGGTATGCTCCATTAGTTCGGGCATATAAAAAGAATGTCGGAAGAAAGAATGACAAAACAGATATACATTGTGAAAGTGGATGGATGTAGGTACCGGGCAAGACCTAGACTATCTTACCATGATCAAATAGACCGTGTCTTCCGTAACCTGCGAGCGTGTATGAGACGGGCTATGAGAGTAGAGGAAGCCAGAGAGGTATGTATGGAAAGAACTTGTTAGAACTCTGTACTGTCTGCCTACTCCGCAAGGGATCTGGCGTGATGATAAAGATAGGTAGATATTACTACTGTTACAGAAAATAACAACTGACTAAAATTAAATTAACATAATGAAAGTACTTGAGTTGTAGCAAGTTGTACACGTTTTCCTAGTGGCCGTTAAAGCACATTGTATTGACTGATATGTGACTTTGATGTTCAAGCAATATCCTATCTGATGGAATCTTCTCCGTGTTTTATCAAGCACTTTAAACCTTCAGGGCTTCCCTACCATTGTCACAGTCGTTAGTCCAAATTAGAGGTATGGTTAAAATAACCTTGACACTAATAAACCACAAGTATATAATAATTCAAAACTAAACCAAATAAAGATTCCAGTTAAAATATATCGATACCATAAAAAAAGCATCGTTAATTATACAAAACCACTGTTTTTTATTCAACCAAAATTATGGAACGACTTACTTTAATTTGGTCCTGTTTAAATTATATTTACATAGCCATTTTCATTAAATCCTATGAAATATCTTAGCAATTCAAATCTCATTCTGAAATATGTAATTATAAATTACATATTTTAGTAAGTATTAATTGAACTTTGTAATTAATAAGTAAGATTACAGTTCAATTTCCAGCCCGTCTCCCATGAGTTGCGCCTTGCCGCCATGATTGAGCTTATCTTGGAGTAATGCCAAATGCAAACTGCTTATGACCAGTCCAGCTCTGGGCAGATTTTGCGGTGGTTTCGTCGTTAGTGGGTCAGCAGTACTTTTGGAAATAATACGAAATATACTTTATGATATCACTTATTATTTTAAGACCTGGTTTAATTCACAAAGTAGCCGGTCGCTGCATTAAAAAAATAAATCCCGTCACCCCTATATTCGGACTGATACTTTTTTTTACGGTATATAAATTTCTCCGACACAGGATTTGAACCTAGAACTTCGTGAACGCTACGCTCACTATTTGCCAATAGGCCCTCTAAACAATAATTAAAAATATGTTTTTAATAAAAAGGAAATTACACTAGACAGACCGATATAAACATGTGAAGGTCACACAAGGATTTGTTCTGAGAGGAGATCAAACCCGCGACTACTCGGTCCAGTGAGTCTTATGCTCTGATCACTAGACAAAGTCATCGTGAAATTTGCATATGCCCTGAAAATCTAATAAATAACAATTTTAAAGGTCAGACTGTACCCATATCTAGATTAACTAACTATACTGGAAAAAATATACAGCTTATGTACTAGTCCAGAATTTATAATCTACCTCTTAGCTGAAATACGTACAAATTTAATTCATCGGTTTTGGAGCAATTATGTAACAAAGTTCCAGCAAAGGAAGGCTGTAAAATTAATTGACAGCTGATACTCTAAGGTTGCTAATGGATAGTTTTTGATTTCATTCTTAAAATACGTTCATTAAAATATATTACGCACTATTATAATTACCGGCAATTCGATACAACGGTTTTTCATGATGCGAAGATGATGCAATCATTTGCTTTTATTCTAAAAAAATACTGAAGGTCTTTGTTATATAGCAAACGTGAAACCAACGGCAAGGTGGTAAGATAAATACTGCATTTGTCAGATAATCAAAACACTCATACATTTAAGAAAATTTCAAAGCCTTCAAGACCTAGAAAATATTATATCACAACAAAACAAAGAAACAGATGCTGTAAAAAAAATTAAGACGAAATTTTTTGTTGGACCTTTATGGCAGCTATAAATGTCATTTTTTACATTTGACATAGACTGTAGCTATAGCATCATGACGATTTCCCCAAGATTTTTGTGCACGTATATATTAAACCACTAGTTCCACTAGAACCATTAGTTCGTCCGCGTAATTTTTGACAAGAACCTTACCGTTTTCCAGGTTAAAAAGTATTTTTTGTGTTGATTCAGGTAATAAACTATCTGCGAGGACGAAGGCGTCGGAACCCACCGCTTTTACCGGGCCTGACGCCTAGGGAGGAGGAGCTGTATGCTGTCTACCGGGCGACAAAGACCGCATTACAGGTGGCGATTGCGGACGCCAAGGCGCGGGCCCGCGAGGAGCTCCTTTGCGGATGGCGTGCTGTCGGCCCTTTCCCGGAGGGGACGGCGCACAGTGCTCCGGCAATGTCCCGGACTACCTCGTGAACAGACGGGTGGTTTACCCCAGGGCGTCGCGGTGGCAGGAGCGGAACGTCGGATGCGGGGTTCCACAGGAGTCTGTCCTCGGACCGCTCCTGTGGAACATCGCCTACGACTGGGTCCTGCGTAGCTCGTTGCTGCCAGGTCTGGCAATAACGTGCTACGCGGACGATACTCTGGTCACCGCGAGAGCCCAGAGTCACAGGGAGGCGGCCCTGTTGGCCACAGCTGGCGTGGCCCAGGTGGTGGGGCGCATTCGGCGGCTTGGCCTGGAGGTGGCCCTCAGTAAGACTGAGGCCGTGTATTTCCACGGTCCCAGAAATCAGCCTACCCCTGACGCTCACATCGTTGTCGGGGCACAGCACATGAACATCCAGACCCAAATGCGCTACCTGGGCCTCATCCTGGACGGACGCTGGTCATTCAGGGCCCACTTTGCCGCCCTAGCGCCAAAATTAATGGCGACTGCAGGGACCCTTTCGAGGCTCTTGCCAAACCTGGGAGGGCCAGAGGCCACGGCGAGGAGGCTGTATGCGGGGGTGGTGCGGTCCCAGGCCCTATACGGGTCCCCAATCTGGGCAAGCGCCCTGACGGCCCGAAACGTAGTGCTGCTGCACCGCGCGCAGCGAGTCATGGCTGTAAGGGTCATCCGAGGATACCGCACCATCGGATTCGAGGCGACGACGCTCCTCGCCGGAACGCTTCCGTGGGAGCTGAAGGCACAGGCGCTCTCCGAGCTGTATGCCTGGTGTAGGGATCCTACCAACACCTTGGATCCCTGCGCCCCGAGAGCGAGGCGGACGGAGCTGCACCGAGTCGCGCTGGAGGGCTGGCGGAGCAAGCTAGCCCATCCCACTGCCGGTCACGCTGTCATCGCTGCGCTGCTGCCAGTTTTCTGGGAGTGGCTGGGGCGACGACACGGCGTCCTCACGTACCGTCTGACGCAGGTACTGTCCGGGCATGGTTGCTTCGGGCGGTATCTGTGGCGGATCGGGCGTGAGGAGGTGGAGCGCTGCCACCACTGTGCAGCCCCGGAAGACACGGCGGCGCACACTTTGCTGGTGTGCCCAGCATGGGATGACGAGCGGCGCCGGCTCACCGGAGCGCTCGGTGCAGGGGGACAGGCGCTATCGCTCCCGACTGTGATATCATCCATGGTTGGGAGCGAGAGCGCCTGGGCGGCAATGGCGGCCTTTTGCGAGGCCGTCATATCCACAAAGGAGGAGGCAGAGCGGGTGAGGGAGGAGACGTCCTCCAATCCCGCTCGCAGACGGCGCGTTGGGCGAAGGCGCAGAGACTACGCCCGAAACGACCTTCGCCCACCGTAATCTTGGCCTGCAGGCGTCGGGGAGGGCACCCCGGCGCCCTAGCACTTAGCAGGCCCGCGCCGGAAAAGCGCTGCATCCGCGCAGCCTCCAAAAGGTGGTACCGAACTCCCCTACACGTGTCGAGGTCCGCGCCAAACTGCGGACCGAGCCCGCCGGTTCCACAGAGGTCATGCTGGTGATGATTCCTGTGGGCCGGCAAAAGGGCAGTGAGATGCCGAGAGGTTTTAGTGGGTGCGAACCCCACATAATCACCCGGGCCGTCCCCCCGGGCGGGAGTATGCGTTGGGCGTATTTCCCCTCGTAAAAAAAAAAAGTAATAAACTATCTGTGCGCCAAATTACATGCAAATCCGTTTAGCCGTTTTTGCGTAATTGAGTAACCAACATCCAAACTTTTACGTTTATAATATTAGTAGATTTATCTTACCAAGCAAGATCGTAAATTTAAGACCTATAAATTTATCTAATCGATGACATTTGTGACTTATATCTCAGTCGGTCTTCCCAAAATTCAGAGGTTTCTAATTTATTTAAACAAACAACTTCAATAACATCAGATTAATTAATAATCATTTCCATAGAACCAGAGGCTTTTGTAACCTACATAGTTTATGTTTTGGAGAATCTTGACTCCCCCAGATAAAACACTCGACCTCAACGCCATCAAATATTTGACGGCCATTTCCTTAGCACCAGTAAGTGACTCTTGGAAGCATGCCAGCTGTAACTTGTCTCGTAACTTTGAATTTTGGAAGTTCCTAATAAGTATTCTAGATAGAATGAATATAGGTGGTGTACCCAATCACGTTAATGTATTTATGATTCAATGCAACTGTGTGACGTAATTTGTTGCTGTGTTTATTGGTTTGATCGTTTAACTTCTACCATAGTATCACAGAGCAATAACAATTCAGAGGAGTAACAAGACAGAAATATGTAGATTAATCAGAATGTGTTACATTCACACCTTTGTTTGCAAATGCTATATCTTAGCAATAAGTTGCCTACATAATTCTGTTTACAACAGAGAAGAATAGTTGTATCCGACAGCTAACATTATCAGGCAATTCGTTACAAGCATGAATATGAAGCCGCCAATTCCTCTCAGATCCTCTCAGAATCGAAAGACACAAGTGGAATGACGCACCAAGAGTAAAACAATAATAAAGAGGCTCAGTCAATAAATTAACCATAATAACTCGGAAAAACGTAGACAGAGGTCTCTAACCTTCCTCTTTGTTGCTACTAGGTATAATTGCATTTTAGCTGCATTCCTCAATCCGTACATTCTCCATTCCCTACATTCATTGTTTCATCTTGTTCCACACTTATACGCGAGTTACCAGAATGTTAATTATGGGATAACTCTCAAACAGAGCCTGATGTTATTATCAATGTAGCATCAATATACTATACTGGTGGTTATACCAGTATAGTATATTGGTGCTACAGCAAATATTTGGTTTGTCTTCTTAGTCTAAGAAATCCACGGCGAGTATTCTACTTAAGTAAGAGCTACGGGAGTGACGTTTTCCTACTTTCAGGTAAATATACGTGTTTCAGCATCGTACGGGCATGACTCCTCTGTATCCTATAAATTACAGTATCTATTCCCCGCATCACCCATGTCTTATCCAACATACACATTGGAACGCCGCCAAGTGACCGCCGGCCTCCGATTATTTCCAACATCCAGTTTCTTCGAGTTACTCCATTGATTAGTCATGAGTATTTCTGTGCGAGTGATATCGGGGTCGGCTCTTTTGTGCCGGCGATCAAAGGACCAGGGTACTGTAGGGAAGTTAGAATACAGTACAGAAGCAACGAACTGATTTCATATCAAGAGCGACCAAATATCTCATAGTTATCCAACTACAACATCCACAGTATTACTAAGATCGCCACAACAAAGGTCTTCCTGATGATTTTCCGCTCATTACTCGTTCGAAAAACGCGCGAACTTGGGAAGAGATGGTGTGAAAATTCCTAAATAGGACTATACTCGATTCAGACAGCTACTGGTGTATATCACGATTGTACAGAAAATTATCTGCTCCAATGAGCTGAGGGCTTAGCGCCAAAAGGTTGACGTTAACGTGACGATATCAAATTGATAGCACGCTTACTCGCTAACGTTGCGCTAACGCTAAATTGTTTCATACTAAAAATCAAAACCAAAAGTTTTTTATTATTTATGTAAACCAAGAAGTACTTATGAATAGTCAAGGAAGAAAAGTTAATGATTAATTAAGACTCTACCACCCGTTCGGAATGTCATTCCTGTGGAGAAGAAGGGCAGGGAACTACATGGATACACTTTAAAATGAGAGTTTTACAATTGTTTTTGTATACATTGCGTTCATGGGCTATGGGAAAACAATGCAGAACGAGTTAAGTACTTACGCTCATGGTCAGTGTCTACACAGTCCTCTGGTTTACAAGATAGACTTTGGAAAGGTATATATTGAAAAAATATAACAACAATAATAAGAAAAATAAAACTGCTTAATATATAAAATATATCATGAGTGCGAACAAAATACTCGGTTATAGCTCTAATGTGATGCCGAACAAGACAAAGTTAAACAGAAATACAGGTTTAATCAGTTAAAGGATAGAGAACGAACCAGTCTCCACCAGCCGCACCGGTTCACGAGTATGACTTCAGAAGCAGCCATCACTCTCCTCCAACATTATGGAGGGAAGATAAGCCCTCAGGTATCATCGATGATGACATTAAAAATTTCGTTGCATTATGTGATCCTTAATCTACTCTCGTCTAACTCAGGAAAGATAGTTTAGGAAATGAATGTTTTCAAGGTTTTTGTAATTCGGTGGGAATGTTTATACTTAAGGTCTCTAGCTGGTGATGGATGCTCTCTTTGTTAGTCGGTCAATTTTGTCGGTCAAATAGTCTTTGGTACCGGAACCTGTGTGTAGTTAGCAAATCGCTCTTTTGTTGGATGTGGCGCAATTGAACTAATGGAATTGAGTCGCCTGTTGTGATAATAGAGCCATCGCTTATTAATTTATTATTTAAAATTTCGATAAAAATTAGAGATGAATATATTAATGTTCTAAAAGACTAACCTTCCCTTAGGGGCATCACGGTAATAATATGTATGATCTTTCTGTAATATGCTAAAATGTTTCTGATCGAATCAATTATTGCAAATCTAAACAAACAATTTGAAATCGATTCATTGTCATTATTGTTCTTTCGCAAACGGGTGGATGATACGAGTCAAAAGATCCTTGTCGAATTGATTGATTGATTTTTTGATTAATTGATAGATTTCATAGCAAACGGCAACTCTACGACTGTCATGATGTGAAATTTCACTTGATGACAGCGTTAGTTCCGCTTTTGCCCACGAGTCAAAAGATCCTGTATAGTATTTGCTACTTACTCTCACATTCTGTACACAGGTTTTCTAAATAAATAGTTGCAGTATCGTACCGTATTATTATTTGAACTAGTTGGACCGAGTTCAACAAAACAAGTCCTTGTGGTGTCAAAACAAAATACGATTTGTGTGATGGATTCCGCATGTGCTGTGCAGGAAGTTGCGCTTCCCCCGTTTGTTGAGAGATTTAAAGGAAACGCACTGATTCAACAATGTTAGATCATTTTGGAGATTTCAATCTAGATGGTGTCTGCACAATCGTTACTCTGATAAATCGGTATCGATTAACATTTGTTTTTATTTGAAAAAAACTATGCGTTAACGAATGTGAAATTTACATACAGAACGCCCAGACCGAGACACACATTGGTGAGTCACAAAGATTTATCCAGTGTGGAAATGGAGCCTGTGACTGTTCGATCCAATATTAGGAGTGGTTAACGCTTAAAACACTAAACCAAGCTATAGGTCAAATAATTATAAGGAATCTAAGATGATTGGACCAACAAATCTGCACTGTGTCTGGATGGTGGAGTATAGTTAATTCCTTTTCACCTCGATTTTTGAGAAAAAGTCTTTGACCAGTAATTGAATAGTATAGACTGATTTATTATACTGGTAATGCTTTTGTATTCCTTTCGTCTTCAGCCGAAAGACGTCCAGTGCAGGGCAAAAAATGCCTCTTGAAGATCGTCGCTACGATCGCTTTTGTACTTTACGCATATAACCTGCACTTCATGCATCTGTATTGTGCTGTCATTTTCCAAATTTTTCATTACGTACATTTTCTTAAGTGAGTTCGCGATGAAATCATTGTGACTATTTTTAAAACGCGTAATGTAACGGTAAATAGTGAGTTGTTAAACAAAAAGCTCTTCAACAATTCAGATTGAAATAAAATGAACATGGTACCGTGAGAACCTAAACATAATAGAACATAGACGTGGTACGGTGAAGTCTAATCTAGAACGTGATATAATGATACTGTGATGATAAAATATGCCTGAATACTATGCAATAATTACTAACGGCTGTTGAAGCAGAAAGGTTCTTGAGACGTGACCTCGTACCAGAAGACGAGCCGGCCGCAGGTAAAAGATGCATACAGCACAAAGCCAGTGATCGGGACAATCTTTGCTTAAGGCTTTTGTCTGTGGATACTTTAGCTGATGATAATGATGCAATTACATTCGTAACAATAAAAAAAATACCTTTTATAAACAATCTTTTATATAAACACAACAAAGATATTTTGCTTGTTTGAGGAGTTTCTTTGGCTTTCTTTCGGCTCCATTACCATACATTAGATACTATCCCGGTCTAAAGTAATTATCAAAACAAATCCAACGAGTCTAAACACGGCGGGGTTATATTGAGTAGCCGAAAGGTGGTCAATGGCACTACTCAAGCTATTGACCACCTTTCGGCTTCATCACACCCTAAACATTATTTTGTTGTATAATACTTGTCAATACCAATATAACAAGCCTAAACACGAGTGGGTTATGTTGTATAGTTCACATGTTCGTACAGACCAGCTCTATAGTACCATATTATTACATTGTCACCAACTTTACATACGTATGCCAAATATCATCTCATTCGGATACCCGCAAGTGCTTGAAAAATGGATCACACGACTTAAACTGGAAGGACAGACATAGGAACATTGCAAGTTAAATTAAAGCTTGTTAAAACAAGCATGTTTTTAGAGATGCAATTCAATTGAGTTGGCATTAGAGTGACAATTGGAAAGTACCTATGAATTTGGTTGAACGTCGCGGGTAAGAGCTATATACGTATATTATAAAGCTAGTCATGGTAGCATTTTTTGGAAAAGTCTTTATTCTGTAATGGTGTTTCGGTTATTAATAATAATGACTGAATTTGAATGACGCACTTTTATTCATTTGCTGGATACAGAAGATCTTGCTACAAAACTTCTTGAATACAGAGACCAACGCATAGCTGACACAGATTAACTCTTAAATATATTATAACAGGTAATTTTATAACTCTATAATGGCTTTATGACCTAATATATAAACGATGAATACCAAAATATCAGCATTCCATATGAATAGTCTAAAATTAGTTGATATTAGCCACATTTGGGTCACCAGGAACCGTTTATAAATACGCGAGTAGCGTACAGAATGTTTAATGGAATATTTGCAGTAATAAAATTTTATTGGACGACTAGCCATGTACCTGATAGGATTTACCGTCAGTAATGTATCATGCCTTGGGGTTGAGTTTCTTTTATTTATTACCTAAGCTATAAAGCCACTCCTGTACAACATTTTATGCTTCCACATTCACCGATTTAAACTGTGCGTTGTTGATCATGTATTCAGTATTAGGGTGCCTTTGAGGAAGCGCTTCAGTGATATCGTTGTGGTGCTACTGTGATACGATTACATATTTTCATATAATTTCTAAACGTATAATGGCAGTATTACTGTCGCGTCATTGTCGCACCACAGTTAGTCTACAAATCGTATTCAAATTTTTACTAGCACTTCCGAGTCTTTAATTTTAAGGCACCTTTTTATTAAGTGTGTTATACGAAGTGTTGTTATGCGATCTAATGGTTGAACTAATTTAGGTTATTTGGCTCCCTTTTAGGCATTCTAATAGAGGTCACGTCCAGTCTTGGCGATTACGTTACCTTAGAATCACGTGTCTAAGAAGGCCACCTTGGCCGAGAAATTATCAGAGTTGGAATGCGAGCAAAACCACAGGCAGTCCGGCAGTACTAGCCCGGTAATATATCTCCGCATACATAGCATTGACACGGTTTCTATTTGAGGCCATCCCTCCAGTGATGTCATTGACCGAAACGCAATATTACGTAGCGGCGCGATTACTGGCCAATTTTATATTTGACGGGAAACGTTACTCACTAGTTGTGCGCTTATTGGAATAGGATAAAAAATAAAATGTGTGTCATAGATTTCTGCAACTGAACATTTTGAAATAGGAAGTTTTTTTTTGTTGGAATGTGTTTGTACTACCTATATTCGAAATTGTAAATTGTTATTAGTACATCTATATCTGCTAACCGTAAAACTCGTTTGAAATTGTACACTGTAATTCAGATTTTGGAATTATTCTCGAGACAGAAGTTATCACCACTTTTACCACTTATAGATATCGTAATAGTAAAAACCTACTAAAAATTGTTATTTTTAAGTCAGGGAGAATATCACGATATTAAGCTCACCCTCTATTACATGGGCTCGTCATCATCATCATAAGTTTTAGCGCATTTCACCCAATGCAGGACATAAGCTTCCTTCTTCTTACGCCACATATCCTTTTCCCGAACCAATCTTGGCCAGGTTGTATGAAGTCATTTTAATGAAATGTTGAAATACTAATAATAATGTTCCAAACATCTTTGACCACACCTTCTGGGATCATGCTACGTGCGTGCGTATGCATGTGCATGTGTGTGAGTGTAAATGTAGAATGGAGGGAGAGAAAAATTACGGCCTAGACAAGTTGCAAGCGTTTTGTTTCTATTCTCTTGTCGCAATCGATAGCGCATTGTTTTGACCACGCGACTTTTCGTTGCAAAATGTCATTCCCATACATTTTTCCGCTTTCTATCAGCGTTAACGACTGTAGATTGTCAACTTGGCTAAAGGCGCAGCTTACACTCAACCGGTCAGCTCGCACAGTAGCGAATAAAGAACATTAAAATGAGAAGTGCGGTTATGCAAAGTAGGTATGAAATATTAAGAAAGTCATTATTGGGTTGTATCAAAATATTTTAAATGTCTGTGATCACTTCTGTGATCCTATATCAGTGTATATACTATCCAAAAAATATAGTTTACATAACATGAAACAGCCCGCCATACCCCGGCCTCGAGTTGCCCACGCGCATGATTTCATACTACTTATAAAACTTTGCGTGAATGAGTCGATTCCATGCGTGTGTCTGTTTTAGTGACGTCACGGGAGCAATGGTATTAAGTACGATCTTTTAGGACTATCTATATAATGGTATACGCAGGAAGTCATATAAAAATAGCAATTACAGTCAGGGCAAGTCAAGTCTCTGTAAGCGGCGGAATTATGTACACTCTACCTACCCTGCAAGGGATCCGACGTGATGATATAGATAGATAACAATAACGGTGATAATTATTTTCAAAATATTGTCAAATAGCTTTATAAGCTGTCCATTTTGAGCAATGCCAAATAAGTTATCTTGTTTTTCTACGGAAAAAGCGGACCAGACCGGAACAAATAATTGTGGATCACACAAAGATTTGTCCCGTGCGGGAATCGAACCCGTGACTATAAGAAACAGTGGGCGGAGCGGCTTAAGCTCTTAACCACTGCGCTAAATCGTCCGTGAAAAAGTGACCACGCCTTTTGAAGCGGCTCCGAAGCGGCAGGCAAAAGTGTATAAAATGCCCCTTCCCTGCCGTCTTTTAGATTTAATTTCATAGAAAACATTCTAAGAAAACCTTTGATCAAATGTAAATTAGTGAGCCGAGTACCATATAAATAGATAATGTATCAGAAAAATCAATATGTCGATCATAGTTAACTCCTGATACTTAACAACACTATCTTATTAGCTGTTAACTACCAGCATTAATTTGTCAACTGGAAGCCTTAGCATTTTCAACCTTATAACACACTTAATAGAGTCCAACTCTTTTACTACACACCTGACTACCAGTTAAAAGAATTATGCAATAACACATCAACCGAACACAGTAAATTTTTAACCTAAGCTCCTAAAGAATTAAGCTCAAAATTAATTTGAGGCCTATCAGATAATACTACCATCGACACAACTTCCTTTTTTAACTTTACAATAAGGGCATAGAGCTTAAAATTGATTGTTATATAAAACCAGTTAACACTAGAAACATCAGTTAACTTTGTGATTATTCTGTTCTGAGCTAGGTTAGTGGGACAGTGCAGGCGAAATATAGTTTTGCTACTCCTAAAGGCGGGTTTTAAAAGCGTGGTAAAGAGGGGCACCGGTGTGTTCCTATATGGAACGCACCGGTGCCCCTATATGGTGTTCCTATATGGATCCCGGAATCCCTGTGGAAGTATTAATGTTGATCACCGTGAATATTTAATCTTCTTACATACGAGCTTGTTTTGCAGAAATCTTATGAAGGATTTTCCATAGGAAAGATGAAAGCTTTTTTGTATGTGAGAGACATCTACGCTGTTGGCTGCGGGGCCTTTACGCGCATTCACTACATTCGAGTCAGAAGGGCAAGGGGGCAACTATTTCAAGGGCGCCTCAAGGAGGAACGGTCTCGTCTTGGGCAGTCGCTATGGGGAAGGGCGTATATTAGGTGTCTCGCCGTGGTGCTCTGCACCGGGTGGCGGGCAAGAGAGAAGAAAACTAAAGAGAAAGATTACAATTATTTCCTCATGCAATAAGGGGAGGGTTGTGTACGAATAAGAGCTTCTATATAGGGTTTGCTAATATTTCTGAAAAAAAAAGTTTTTTTTTATTGAGCACCACTAATAATAAATAGGATATACAATGATGTTCAATAGTGATCCAGACCTGGAAAACGATGAGTGGGCAGACCAGTGGTTTAATGGAAGACCAAGAAATGAAAGAACTTGAAGTAGATTGGCATAAGCCTGCGAAGTAAAGTAAAAAAGGGGGAGGTTTATTTACAGTGGTTCATAGAAAAATGATACTGAGATTCGATGACAGTTTGATCCAGTGGTAAAGAACGTAGGTCGCTTTGCTCAGTGGTATCTTCTTATTATATTATCACGCCCCTTGCGGGGTAGAAAGATAGTACAGAGTTTAGTGTACTTTTCTAGAAATAGACTTTCGATAAGATCAGGGCAAGCTTTTCTACTACACTTGTACCTCTATAAAATTTATATTACCCACCCCACATTATTTTTTTACCATAATGGTAGATAAAACAGATTCTTTAAAACACTACAACAGCGCAATGCCTCCCTCTGGACCGTATAAAATAATCAACATTATTTGGACTCCTTTCTTTAATAGCACTTAAATTTATCTCATTCGCCCCAGAGACCGGAGATACAAACTACGAAGAAAATTTAAAACTACGTTAGTGGGTCCATTATATTCTTAAGAATTCAAGTTTATAAACCTTTTAAAGATGAATATGAAGAAACAAATGTTACCAATTTCTTTTCTCATGTTAAATGACATATCTAATCACGCTACCCCATCACAACGTTTTCCAAACAAACTGCAATACTCAACAGGGTACTTATTTTTTATGCCACAGATCCTCTAAAAATTATGAAACGTAAATGATTCCCCGTGCAGTGTAGCGGGACACCACACTTGACCCAAATACTGCACGAGCTCTGAACTCTGGGCCTCTCTATACGAAGCCAACTGACCGCGAACACCACTTGAACTGTTCGTTATTACCTGGATACCGAATAAATGTATCCATGTTTATTTCAGTGTGTTTAGGGATGTTATTTAAATGCATATACGTTTCTAACGTACCTACCTACTCAATTATTTTTAGGTTTCCGTATCTGAATCGATAAGAACTGAACCTCCACCTTAGCTGTGCGTTCGTCTGTCTGTCTGTGTCTGTCTGACCGTTAAGACCCTTCTTCTTAGGAACAGGTAATCAACAGGTATTAAGACGAAATTTATGTATGTTAAACTCTACGCTCCACAGTCCTTTGGCGACTAAAGCAATTAAGTTAATACAATTAAAAGATACGATAATTTATACTCACTCATTAAACCCTATATGATACTTACCGTTAACTTGAGGTATTTAATAGGTTGACGGTTTAAAGTTTTACAGTCACAGACTTAATAGAAGAAACCCTGAAAGCCCGTACCCTCCGGAATCAGGAATGGTAACCAATTTTATGATAATAGCCTTGTTCTCTACGACATTAAGACCTAATATCGTCGGCTATGTGGGCGTACATAGTACTCCTCTGACATTAATATAGTCGAGCGTGACTATTACATTCCGCCAGTTATTATGTTTGGTTTTTGTCGATACAAAAGCGTGCTATTTTCGTACTCATTAGCACTGTCGCGTTCCTCTGCCACTTATCCAGTTTAAACGACACGTTTTAGATCCCTAAATAGATGGGAAGTAATTATAGTACCATCACGAACATTATCCTAGAAGCATTGGGCAGAGAGAACAATATATCGAGTTCATAATCAGGCCCAAACACTACCTGGTTGTATAGTACTTGTCAATACCAATCTAACAAGCCTAAACACGAGGGGGTTATGTAGTATAGTTGGCATGTTCCTATGGCCACCTTCCGATTTCATCTTCAGACAAGCTCCATGGTACCATATTATTGCATTGTCATCAACTTTATATACGTATGCCAAATTTCAGCTCAATCGGATGCCCGCAAGTGCTTGAAAAATGAATCATAAGATTTGAAGTGGAAAGACAGACATACGAACATCGCCAGTTAAATAGAAGCTTGTCAAAAACAAAATACATAATATAAAGCTAAAGACTATAATGGCTTTCATTAAAAATAAATATTCTGATTTCACAGACAATATGTAAAGAATATCGGCCCACGTTGTGGGGTGCGCAAGCCCACCACATAATGGACTGATGAGCTAGTGATGGTGATGGTGATGGTTAAAGCTGTATACGTACACCACAAAACCAGTCATCGTGGTGATCTTAGGGGGAGGCCTGTCTCCAGCAGTGTAGGACGTGTTTCGACTAATGATATACAATGCGAAAGTGAAAGTGTGTAGGTGGAAGACCTAAGCTATCTTACCATGACTAAATAGACCGTGTCTTATTTGAAGGACAAGTCAAGAGTCTTCGTAACCTACGAGCGTGTATGAGACGAACTATGGAAGAAGCCAGAGAGGTATGTGAGGAAAAAACCTGTTGGAACTCCGTACCCTCTGCCTACCCCGCAAGGGAACTGGCGCGATGATATAGATAGATAGAGAAAAACTGTAAAAAAAAAAAATTTATGTTTGATGCATCTGCTACTTACCCTCGCAATGACTGCAAAATCATTGCCTGTGAAATTTCACATGTGATTCAACTGTGACATGATATTTTAACATAAAACTGTAAACCACCGTCATGCCTATATTCCTCATGTGAGGCTGGCAGGGTGCACTGAGTACACCCACTTTTCACCGACGATATGAAAGAATGACAAAACAAATATACAATATGAAAGTGGAAGGATGCAGGTACCGGGGAAGACCTAGACTATCTTACCACGACCAAATAAACGAGTCTTATCTGAAGGAAAAGTGAAGAGACTCTGTAACCGGCGATCGTGTATGAGACGAACTATGAGAGTGGAGGAAGCCAGAGAGGTATGTAAGGAAAAAGCCTGTTGGAACTCTGTAGTCTCTGCCTACCCCGCAAGGGATCTGGCGTGATGATGTAGATAGATAGATACATAGATATTAGGTCCCAAGCTTATGCAGAACACAATGCCAGAATCCGGACTGATACAGGAAATCATATCGTATCGAAGAAATACATTTTGTTCGACGTAGGAGTTTAATAGAAGACTTCGTGATCCCTACGCGCATTAATAACCACTAGAGCAACAAGGCAGTGTAACATGAATATAATTCTATCAAATGAAAATTAATTAATTAACAGCAATCAACGCTATGCCTACAAAATACATAAGGGGGCCAGGCGTTATATTCTACCTACTTGTAACTCGGGTGTCAACAATGTCCACCTCTGCCCACCCCTTCAAAAACACAAGCCTTTTATTGGTCTTTGTTTTTTTTTGTTAAACATAGCTTCACACTAGGATTTATTCCTGTTCTGTAGAAGCGTAACACAACGTACAAACATGAAAATTCACATACAAAAAAACCCAGACCGAAAAAATAATTGTGGGTCACAAAGATTTGTCCCGTGCGGGAATCGAACCCGCGACTATTAGACACAGTGGGCGGAGCGGCTTAAGCTCTTAACCACTGTGCTAATTCTTCCGTCACATATCGCAGGCACATTAGCGCCTGTCTCATATTCAATACATGAAACTACAAGAAATTATTGAAATAATTTGCGGTCGGCAGTGTTGGGCACTAATTGTTTAATTGTTCAATTGTAGGACCAAACAATTGATATTTCAATCGCAGAAAAAATCAATTGCAATTGACGATTGAAAAATTAATTGTTAATTGTAGGGTTCACAATTAACAACTGATCAATGGTAATTGTAAAACGTTGCAATTACAATTGATCAATTGTTAATCGTTTTTTGCATGTTTACGATTAAACAATTAACAATTAAACACAGGACAATATATTTTAAACACATCCAAGATGGCGGACGTGACCTTTGAAGTAAAATGGGTGTCATTTTTGGGGTTTCAGGGAATACTGATTGCAAATATGGCGTGAATTTTTGGATCTAAGTAAAATACGACGATAAGACTTTTGAAGTAAAATATGGGAGTCACATTTTTGATATTAGGGAATGCTGATTACGAATATGACGTTAATTTCTGGATCTAAGATGGTGGATATGACTTTTGTAACAAAATCAATATGCATGTCACTTTTATGGTTTTGAAAGAAGTTGATAACGAATATAATGTTAATTTTAAAATCCAAGATGGCAGACGCGACTTTTTATGAAAATCGAGATGGGTATTGATTTCGGGGTTTTATGAGATGCTGATTACGAATATGACGTTAGTTTCTGGATCCAAGATGGCGGACGCGACTTTTTATGAAAATCGATATGGGTAACGATTTCAGGGTATTAGGGGATGCTGATTACGAATATGGCGTTAGTTTCTGGATCCAAGATGGCGGACATGACTTTTGAAGTAAACTCAATATAGGTGTCACTTTTAGGGTTTGAGGGATGCTGAGTAAAAATATAACGTTAATTTAAAGATCTAAGATGGCGGACGCGACTTTTGAAGTAAAATCGATATGGGTTTTATTTTTGGGGTTTTAGGGGATGCTGATAACAAATACAACGTTATGAGATGCTGATTACGAATATGGCGTTAGTTTCTGGATCCAAGATGGCGGAAGCGACTTTTGATGAAAATCGATATGGGTATCGATTTCAAGGTTTAGGGAATGTTGATAACAAATATAACGTTAATTTTAAAATCCAGCATGGCGGACGCGACTTTTTATGAAAATCGATATGGGTAACGATTTCAGGGTATTAGCGGATGCTGATTACGAATATGGCGTTAGTTTCTGGATCCAAGATGGAGGACATGACTTTTGAAGTAAAATCAATATAGGTGTCACTTTTAGGGTTTTAAGGGATGCAGAGTAAAAATATAACGTTAATTTAAAGATCCAAGATGGCGGACGCGACTTCAGGTTTAAGAATCTTTATTTCTCTTTAAGAATAACTCTAATTCAATTACAGAGAAATTAAAACTTAACAAAAATAAACTTAAGGTTAGCGTACAGAAATATGTTTTCGTTAAAATATTTTTATAAATCAAAAGTGGGTAGTCAAAGATGTTACGGTACAAAATGAACACAACAAACACGGATGTAAAGTTAGACTAGATGTGGCATTGAATGTGGTTTGCAATTATAAGAATTTTAGAATAGATTTGGAAAGAATATTTATTAACTTGTTTAGTTGAGAGGTTAAATGGTTATATTTGTATTAAGTGTATCTTTTTTTTTTTTTTTTTTTTTTTCATATGTATGTTTTATTTATTTATTTATTATGTATATGTGTATCAGTTGAACGGTGACAGGTATTAGGCACAAATGCATGTCTCTGTTTAGTTACACGCATTTGTAACATGTAATTTTAATAGTTTTTTGAAACTAGTCATACTCTTGGCGTCTTTTATATCTTTCGGCAGCTTATTGTAAATATTAACACCTTCAAATTTAATATTCTTTTTTCCATAGTTTGTTCTGGGTGGGCGTAGAACGAGGTAACTTGCTCTTCGTAATTTCATTTTGTGTTCTTGCTGTTTTTTGGAAAAAGCTAATGTAGTATGAATTTCATTATTTAATATTTTGCGTATTAGTATGCATGTATAGTAGATGTATGTTTGTGTAATGTTCAATATTTTTGTGTCATCATATACTTTTTGTGGCGATTTTCGATAACCATAGTTAAATAAAATTTTTACTAGTTTATTTTGGGCTTTTTGTAATACACTTAGATTACTTTTAGCAGCGGTCCCCCAGATTTCTATTAGGTAATCAATGTGCGGTTTGACTAAAGAATTATAAATAAGGTATCGCACCTTCCGCGGAAGACATTTTCTTATACCGTGAAGAGCACCAGTTAGTGATATTAGCTTAGATTTGATATTTTCTATGTGTGGTTTCCAATTAAGATAGTTATCCAATATAATACCGAGGTATTTCTCTTTAGATTTTCTTTGTATTATTTGTTTGTCTATTTTAAGTTGTATATTATTGGGTATACGTTTATTTTTTGCCGCAAATATAACATAGTTTGTTTTAGTAGTATTAATAGTGAGCAAATTCGACTGAAACCAGTCATTTAGCAAATTCAAATCATCTAAAGCTTGAGGTATAATACATTCGATCGAATTTCCAAAGTAAAAAATACTTGTATCGTCTGCGTAAAGTGAAATATCTCCTTTGAGGTGGATTTGATAGATATCATTAATATAGATGAGGAATAACAATGGTCCTAAAATTGAGCCCTGGGGTACACCGTATGTAATAGGTTTAGGACAACTTTGGTGATATCCTATTTGGACTATTTGTCTGCGATTTTGTAGGTATGATTTAAATATGTCAAGTGCTGTACCTGTGATACCTATTTGAGCCAATTTCCTTACTAACAGATCAGGGCTGATAGTATCAAATGCTTTTTTAAGGTCGATGAAAATGCCTAACGCTATTTGTTTTTGATCAATTTTATTCTTTATTTTGGTAATAAGGTCAATTGTTGCCGAAAGTGTATTTGATTTGGGTCGAAAACCATATTGTTTAGAGTAAAAAAAGTTTTTACATTTTAAGAATGTATACAAACGATTATGAAGTACTTTTTCAAAAATTTTTGATATTGCCGGAAGCACAGAGATTGGTCGATAATTACAGGGATCAGACTTACTGCCAGATTTATGTACTGGAATAACTTTAGCGATTTTTAAACTATCCGGAAAAGAACCCTCTCGCAGACATAAGTTAATACTAGCTGTAAGTTCGGGAGCGATAATGTCTTTTACACATTTCAAAGATTTTGTACTAATGCCATCAATGCCAGAACCAGTATTTGCGTCTAAATTATCAATTATTTTAAGTATTTCGTCCGTGGTTGCTGGTATAAAGTGCTTTAATTCTGTTGTATTAATTAGTTTTAGATCTTGAATCGGACGGTTTTTATACTTGTCAGGGATTTCATTAGCCAGGGTTGAACCAACAGTTGAGACATAGTAGTTAAAGTTTTCACAGATTTCCTTTTTGTCTGTTAGAACTACTGAATCATATTCCAGTTTTTCTGGCCCCAGCTTGTTTCTCACTTTATTTTTAGACAGATCATTGATCAAACTCCACATTTTTCGTGGTTTAGTCATATTGTCTTTAAAGTGTTTGTAGTAATATGCATTTTTCGTTGTCTGTATATTTTTGGTAACGTTAGCTTTTGCTTTCTCATATTCTTTCCTTAAATTTGTATCTGACATATTTGATTTAAATTTTAGCCATAGTAAGTTTCGATTATTTATATCATGTATGATTTCTTTTCTTATCCAATCTTGCCGTGGGGGGTTCAAATTTTTTGTTTTTATGACTTTACTTTTAGATAAACAATGTAGCAATTTTTCCTCTAATTTCTCATAAATAGGTTCTTCATCATTATATGTGGTTATGCTTTGTAAATATTCACAAAATTTGGTATAATCGACTGCAGTATATTCTACCTTTCTGATTGAGGCAGGTTGATAGCGTTTGATTTCTAGGAATATTTGCTTATGATCAGACATAGCAGATTCCATCATCACCATATGGAAGTTGTTATCGTTTAGATTAGAACTGACATGATCTAGTATAGTTTGAGTTGTTGTAGTTTCACGAGTACAGAACTTACGATCGATCTTATTCAGAATTTTGAAATTGTTTTCTTTTAATATTTCCTTATAAATCCGTGTAGGTCGGTCTGGGTTAAGTAGGTCGAAATTATAATCGCCAAAAACTACTGCTCTCCTCCTCTGCTGTAGTTGGTTGGAATATATTTCAAGGAAATTATTTACATTAGTCTTATCGGGTTTATAAATGACACCAATATCCAAACAAAACTTATTTACCCGTATCCAGAGATAGTGAATATTATCTATACAATGGTCTTCAATGAGGCTGTGCTTTATATTATTATGGATGAATATTGACACGCCACCTCCCCTTTTGTTTTGCCTAAAGTTATAATAGTGCGTGTAGCTCGGAATTTCAAGTCTTTTGGCCTCATCTTCATTTTTAATCCAGGTCTCGGAAAGTACTATAACATGTGTAGTAGTTGGAAGAGAAGCAATCACACATCTCAGCTCATCGAATTTTCCTGGCTTAAGGATACTACGAGCGTTAGCATAGAAGCACTTCAATGATTTTTTTGTACATCTTATATCAGTATAATTATGAGTAATTTGATGTGTTATTTTCTCTCTCTTTTGAAGTAAAATCGATATGGGTTTTATTTTTGGGGTTTTAGGGGATGCTGATAACAAATGTAACGTTAATTTTGAAATCAAGATGGTGGGCGCAACTTTTTATTAAAATCAATATGGGTATAGATTTCGGGATTTCAGGCGATGCTGATTACGAATATGGCGTTAGTTTCTGGAAACAAGATAGCGGACGCGACATTTGATGTAAAATCAATATGGGTGTCACTTTCTGGGTTTTAGGGGATGCTGATAACGAATATGGCGTTAACTTTTGGAACCAAGATGGCGGACGAGACTTTTGGAGTTAAATCGATATGGGTTTCATTTTTGGGGTTTTAAGGGATGCTGATAACAAATATAACGTTAATTTTGAAATCCAAGATGGCGGGCGCGACTTTTTATGAAAATCGATATGGGTATCGATTTCGGGGTTCTAGGGGATGCTGATTACGAATATGGCGTTAGTTTCTGGATCCACATGGCGGACAGGACTTTTGAAGTAAACTCAATATAGGTGTCACTTTTAGGGTTTTAAGGGATGTTGAATACAAATATAACGTTAATTTAAAGACCCAAGATGACGGACGCGACTATTGAAGTAAAATCGATATGGGTTTTATTTTTGGGGTTTTAGGGGATGCTGATAACAAATATAACGTTAATTTTGAAATCCAAGATGGCGGGCGCGACTTTTTATGAAAATCGATATGGGTATCGATATCGGGGGTTTAGGGCATGCTGATTACGAATATGGCGTTAGTTTCTGGATCCAAGATGGCGGTTGTGACCTTTTTTGTAAAATTCGATGTGAGTTTCATTTTTGGGGTTTTAGAAGATTCTGATAACGAATATAACGTTCATATTGGAATCCAAGATGGCGAACGCGACTTTTGAAGTAAAATCAGTATGGGTGTCATTTTTGGGGTTTGGGGGAAGCTGATAAAGAATATAGCGTTAATTTTTAAATCCAAGATGGCGGATGCGACTTTCGAAGTAACATCAATGTGGGTATGTCATTTCGGGGGTTATGTCCAAGAGCGTGCTCGTTGCGACCCCTGCCAGCCATCTAGGCTGGGTCGTCTCCCCGAGGCGACGCGTGTAGTCTAGGGTACCACTGAGTGGTCGTGCCAGCAAGGGGGTGGGTATCTTGCTGTCCCATCGCCTGGCTTCTGGAGTGAGAGACTATGGCCTGTACTATGCAAGATTCTCTGAGTCCGTTTAAATCCTAAGTCTCACTAGGGTATTTTTAAGTGCAGCATACGCTTTCGTAAGCTTGTCGACACACCAGGAGCTTGAGAATTTTGGGATAATGTCAGGGAACTTTTGAATCTGACTGATGTGCAAATGAAAAGGTGATTTTGTGCGACGACCTGAATAAATGGGTGGGAACCAGGTGGCAATCTTACGACGTTGCTCTAGGTCCTTATGGTGATAAGAGAGTAAATGATGCGGGTAAGCTCATTGTAGATGCATGTTTGGAAAGAGGCCTTCTTGTGTCAAATACGATATTCCAACATAAAGCGATTTATATTACGTGGAGAAGAAATGAACAGAAAAGCATGATAGATTTGATCCTAGTAGATAACCGTCTCCAGAGCAAACTTTAAGATATCCGTGCATATAGAGGTCCCACTCTTGAATCGGAATACTATCTCATAGTTACGTGGTTTAGTGGTTTGTTTAGAAGAAGAGGTAATGGCGAGAGCATATACCCTTTCGAGGCCATAAAAGAATTATAATTGAAAAGTTGCAAGAGTGAGAAGAATGTATAAAGATCTGTTCATACAGACTCTGGTTCGGGAGAAGCTTTTGACAGCAGGTACTTCGGACTCGAATATAAATGAATGCTGAAATAGCCTAAAAGAGAGTTTGTTAGAATCCGCGAAAGAAGTATGTGGTTGCTCAAAAAAGCAAAGCACAGCGGAAGTTGGGACGGAGAGTTACAAAGCTTCGTACAAAGTAAGAAGAAAACGTGACAGGACTGTGTTTCTTCTTTGAATGTAAATGACAGTATGACAGAGCTGAAGAAATAAATATACGGCAATGCAAGAGTGCCACCAAAACTTTAGTGAAAGAAATGTTTGAAAGAGAAGAAAGGCGATTGGAGAAGAAAGGCTCGAGGTGATTCGTCAGGCTTAAGCCAAAAGGCTTAGAAAGCCATGCATTAAGGAGTGCTTGTCCTAACGCTGTTATATGGCAGTGACGGTTGGGTATATAAGAAGAAGAATGAAAGTAGGATAAATGCGGTCGAAATTCGAGCACTGCGGAAGATGTGCCGTGATTGACCGTATTCGCAATAGCATAGTAAGAAAGCTTGTAGGTATGAATGATAATATTAGTGTAAAGATGCAAAAGGGTATGCTCCGTTGGTTAGGGCATATAGATATAATGCCAGAAGAAAGAATGACAAAAGAGATATCAAATGCGAAAATGGAAGGATGTAGGTACCGGGAAATATCTAGACCATCTTACCCCGTTTGATTGGTTATGACGAGTACTATAGACCCTAGGAGTTCCGTTGGCCACCTTCCGGATCCATCATCAGGACGTGGCCGCCATCTGAGTTTAAAGTACTGGTCAAGACAAATCTAACGATCTAAAACACGACGGAGTTTCTAAATCTCGAACCAACCGAGACATGTTGGTCTAGTTTTTTCGACCCGCAAAGTCAATTTGTCTTCTTATGACAAATTGAATTTGTCATAAGAATTCAAGATAAACAATACACAACGTAACACACAATACTTCAAAATATACAACGAAAAATATTAAAAATCAATTTTTATTTAAATTTATGTTCCGATTTAATGACACATAATTAAAATGTTTTCTGTATATTCTTTGAATAGGTTAAGTTGCACTTCAACACGACTCTCTTTTCAAACATTTGATCTGATAATCTATGACTGTTTGGTGAATTGGTCATAGTAGCAAAAGAAAACAATCTTTCAACTGCTGCGGAAGCTGGTAATGGCGTATTAAATTTTATAAAGACTCTTTTTATTTCTGGGTATTTGTTCAGCAGACTTAGTTCTTCACTTTCTTCAGCAAAAAAGTGTAGCATTAATAGCTCAGCCATTGTTATAGGCATGTTAGTACTGGCAGCCGCTGTAGGTGACACATTAATATTACTATCTGAGTCAGCATCAGATTCAAAAAAATTTTCATTACGACTTTTAGTTGCTATAATTTGTTGAGGCTCTTCATTGAGTTCTTTTGAAATAAGGGTTTTAAAAAGATTCTGTACCCTAGTTTGGTCTTGATTATCTAAGCGAGAAAGCCACTTATTTTTAAAACAGGGATACGATACAGCAGCTATTGCTGCATGTTCTGCCTCAGCAGTGTTAAGGTTAAAAAACTGTTTAAATCTCGTTTCAACGTTTATTCTATACGCCTCGATTAAAGGTGCACAGTACATCAAATTGCCTCTCCTTTCAATTTTTTGTATTTTTCTTATCAATGCAAACAGACATGGCAATAAAATGCCATAATAGGCATTGGTTTTACTTTGCATAATATCTAGTGCTTCTGCTACTGGTGCAGCACATGTCAAATATTCTTTCAAGTAATCAAATTCAACATCTTTTATGGGATTACTAATATTTAAAGCTCTATGAAGCTGAAATTTTTTTTTTTGATTTGATAAAATTTGTTGAAGTGAATCATATAGGCTATTCCATCTGGTTTCACCCGGTCGACTTAATGTGTGTTGTAATAAATCTTGTATAATTTCAGCTGTTTTTGGACGACCAGCTGCATTCCATAAAGAGTTGCATTTTTTTAATGCGGTGGTATGTATATGAGATAATGGAGTACCTTTGTCATTTAAAACTTTATTGGCATCAACGGTAGCACATAAGCTTAATGTATGCGCACAGCATCTTATATGGGCACGCAAATAAAATCTTCGGTTTCTTCTTCGTCCAGACTTGAGTCAGATTCCACATCTATTTCTTCAAACAAAGAATCTTCTGGCTGACTGGTTTTGTCACAACTGATGTTTGTAAGTTCCACGCCAAAAGCGCGAAATGCTTTTAAATAATTACTGCCGTTGTCAGTAATGGTTGCGACTACCTTATTACCGTTTAAGCCAAATTCTGTATAAATTTGTTTAATTAAATTAGTAATACGATCGTAACTATGAATGCCTTTGAACCGCTGACATGCTAATGCTACTGAAACACGTTTCAAATCTTTTGTGATCCAATGTGCAGTCATACCTAAGAAGCTTCTCTTCTTTCCCGACCAGATATCAGTTGTAGTGCACACGAAATCAACAGCCTTTAGTTCAGATTTTATGGCAGACATTTTTCTTCATAATATATATTTATACGGCGACTCAAACTTCGACGGTTACAACTTTCAAATTCTTATCGGATATCTTCAAGTTGCTAAACATCTCTAATAAATATAGGTTTTCTATAGCCCCCAATGGGATCATAGAATCAATCAAGAAGTTTATCATATTTTGTGCAAATTTTTCTGGTGTATATGGCTGGACCTCTTCAAATTTTCTTAAGCCCCTAGTAGGTATTTTTTTTTAAATGTATGCACCTTTTTTAATATTTTTCTTTGTTTTTATGTATCTTTTATATTCATTTACATAATCTTGTCCATGTTTCCGTTTGAGGTGACTCAGAAAATTGGATGAACAGTTGTCGAATCCTCTGATTTAAGTAGTGACGGGCGAGCATTTAGTACACAGAGCTGTGATTATATGTGCTGTTGATTCTTCTGGTAAATATTTGTAAAATGTACCGTCAAGTAGTGCAAGACGCGGGGGTGAAGATATCGACGTGATTGAGCTCGGCCCTGAAGACTGCCCATCTCGATCTAACTGTTCATTGATGTCCGTGTCCAACGTGTTAACTGACATATAACTATATTCCTCTTTATCCATAATGACTATAATGTCCAAAAAGTGTGGAATTATTCGTTGAAATATGCGAATATACTTAATAGAAATGAATTTAAGCTCCTACAATATTCCTGTGTGCGCACGATTCACACTCACTTTCTCTATGTTTGTGGAAATTAGTTTAGTTTAAACAACTGCTACTAAAAGTACACACACAAAAGTACTCTGAAGTGAGATCGTGTCGAAATATACGCGATACTTTGCGCTCCGCAAAAAAGTTATGACAATATTTTCGTCCTAAATCCTCAGGCCGAATGAACAGAGAAACGCGGGATCTCAGTGCGCGGGGTATGTGGTGTGCCCTACCACAGTGTAATATAATACAGTAAAACATCTTAGTACTTATGGTCCGAATTAAACTCACGCACACAGACGCGCGCTCTACACGTCGATAGTTCTATTGATATTTAGTGAGTCATGTGGTTTTTAACAAATATACTTATATACAATTTCCGAGTAATCTATCATAAACACTCTCAATAACTATGAGATTCGAGAATACTTATATATAATGAGAATACTTATACGTAAAATGAGAAAACAGGTTTCTTGAAACAATTTATGAAAGACGAACGATTTAGCGCAGTGGTTAAGACCTTAAGCCGCTCCGCCCACTGTGTCTAATAGTTGCGGGTTCGATTCTCGCACGGGACAAATCTTTGTGTGATCCACAATTATTTGTTCCGGTCTGGGTATTTGTGTGTGTGAATATTCATGTTTGTAAACGCACCCACGACACAGGAATAAATCCTAGTGTGGGGATACGTTTAAAAAAAAAACGAAAAAATTGCAATAAAGGTAAATAATATTTAAGCCTAAACATTAAAATTATAAACGTTTTCATTATGCTGTTTTTACACAGTCCCTGTGGTTAATTGTATTATGCTGGACTCATACGAAAAAATACAGGCTTATAACCACTGCAGTAAATAAGTTTTAATAAATGAAAAAAAAAGGTGCTAACAACGTTCTGACGGGGAGTGTTGGTAATTATACCACTAAAACGACTTTGATAAGTTACTGGATAGATAGATACTGTGGCATTACCGACCGACTCTAGTTACCTACGCACGTGCCCTTTGTCGGCTCGTGCCGGTGCCGAAAGTCGACGAGTAACTAGGGTTGCTACCCGTAGTTTATTATAAAGTACGTATCGTGCGTTATTTAGGGTAAGTATATCTTGTACATTATGAGAACTGTAAAGTACTTTTAAGATTCATTATACACAAAGTAGATGATGTCTGGTGTTAAAATCCGAATCTATGAGACTAGATTTAAGAAAAAAACATTATTACATCTAACTTAAAGAAAATAGTAAAAACTATAAGCACTTCTTAATTCTTACTAATCTATTCAAGTTATTATTGACTGTCAACATGCTGTGAAGGTGTTTAGCAATGATAACAATGACTGAAAAGTTCTAAAAGTAATAATAAATATGTTTTTAAACAAAATAATAAAGTGAAATAAATAATACTTTATTTTGATACAATGTACTTTTTTGCCTACCTTTAAAAACCAATGTACTTAATTTGCTCAAATAAAAGGTGGCAACCCTACTAGTGACGCGCGCGCACTTGTCGGCTCGTGACACTGCCGAAAGGCGAAGTGCGCGCGCGCTTCTTTAAAGTTTAGGTACCTTTTTATAAACAAACATTTGTTTACCACGGGGGGTTGGCAGAGGGGTGCAGTGTATTGGCCGAATTTTGAATGCTTTATGGAACGGGAACTTATAAAATATTCCATTTTTATATGGACAAAATAGAATACTTATTTTTTACAAGCTTTTATTTGCTCCCTGCCTTACTACTGCTTTCTACCTCGTTGGTCTGGTGGTAAAGCGCATCGCTTTGTGATCACGAGGTCCTGGGTTCAAATCGTAGGTCAGACAAATGTAGTTTTTCTAACGAAAAATTCCCAGTAGCAGTCCGGAGTCTGGAATTGTGCCCGGTATATGGCAATAGGCTCGCCCCCTATTACATGGGACCTAACATCGTCGGCGAAACGTGAGTGTACTCAGTACACCTCTGCCAATCCCTCTGGGGAATATAGGCGTGACGGTGTTACTTTTATTTAACTTGCACTGTTCATATGTCTGTCTGTCTTTCCGGTTCAACTCTTCTGATCCTTTTCTCAAGCACTTACGGTATCCGATTCAGCTGAAATTGGCATACGTATGTAAGTTTGGTGACAATACAATAATATGGTACCATGGGGATGGTCTGATGATGAAGTTGGAAGTTGGCCATAGAAACATGTGAACTGGACAACATAATCCCCTCGTGTTTAGGTTGGTTAGTTTGATATTCACAAGTACAAGTAGATTGATATTGGTGTTAAATTAATATGGATATCATTTTTGGGGTTTTTGCGAATGCCGATAAAGAACATAGTGTTTAATTTGCGCGATATTCGTAATCAGCGTACCCTTAAAACCCAAAAACGATGCCCATATTGATTATTCATAAGAAGTCGCGACGCCATCTTTGATCCAAAAATAAACGCCATTTTAGTTATCAGCATCTCCTAAAATCTCATAGATGATTATGTCTTCTTTTGTCTTAAGTCTTTTTAGAAGGCAAGCATTCACTCAAGCTTCGTACTCCCGATTCAAGCCTTACAACACCAGACAGAAGTGTACATTGTATACTCCCACATTGCGCATACGTTAGGTGTGCTTTTTTTTGATGATTAATTGTTAATTGTTTAATCGTAAATGTGCATAAAACGATTAACAATTGATCAATTGTAATTGCGTTGTTTTGCAATTACAATTGATCAATTATTAATTGCAAAACATTGCAATTACAATTGATCAATTGTTAATTGCATAACACTGCAATTACAGTTAATCAATTGTTAATTGTCAATTGTTTAATCAATTGATTTTTGCCCAACACTGGCGGTCGGCGCGCCGCCGCGGTTCATCTGACCTGAATCCTGGGCTATATTAAACACGCCGCCGACATCAAAATATTTTGTTTAAGAACGCGACGCGGCTCAGAGTAAATGGGTGTTTAGACGTAGAATGTCTCACGTAAGATCCGATGGTGAATAACTGAATAGGAACGTCGAGAAATCAAAATCTATCTATCTATCTATAACCTCACGCCAGATCCCTTGCGGGGTAGAAATCAAAATACTTATCAAAAATGAAACGCGATTATTAAATCCGCAAAATAGTTTTACTTCACTAGTAAATATGCTTCGTTGGTCTAGTGGCGAATAATGAGCATTGCGATTACGAGGTCCTGGGTTCGAATCCTAGGTCGGACAAATGTAGTTTTCTATCGACAAATCCTCAGGTGAAATCCGGGATCTTGTATTTGAGCCTAACAACGTCGGCAACATGTGGGGTACTCAGTTCACCTCTGCCACCCCCGCTTGAGGAATATAAGCGTGATGGTGTTATTTGGTATTAAGCAGAAAACTAGAACCTGACCTCGTGAAGGTCGCGCGTAGAAGTTAGATGCGAACAGCACAAGCCGGTCGTGGCGGCCTTTTAGAGAGACATTTGTCCAGCAGTGGCCGTCTGTCAGCTGATATATAGATAGAGAACTGGGTATAAAACTACTTAGCGCGAGAATGTTTATTGTTAAATCATTTTGCAGGAAACTGGACGTAAACTAATACAGAAGACAAGATATGGATACGACCCTTATGAGTCCGAGAATATAAGCGACAGCAGTGAGATCTGAGGTTAAATTTGTAAATATGTTTTTATTACAAAAAAAAACGTAGTCTAGGAATTATTTCTGTGCCGTGGGTGCGTTTACGAACATGAAAATTTACATACACAAACACCCAGACGGGCGGAGCGGCTTAAGCTCTAAATCACAGGACCAAGCCGTCCGTCGAAAATAAATCACGACTGAGGTCGTTTTTGAGATAAAGAAAGGCAGTCGTTCGAGTGAATTCCTTCCCAAAAGAAAACACGCACTGTAGTTCTGTCTAAATTTCGGAGAAGCATCAAATAAAGATAGCATGGAATAGGTCTTCAATGAAAATGGAAATGGAAAAACTTAAAATAAGACGAATTAGACTGTAGCTATCTTTCCATAAGCAAATAGAACATGTCTTAGGTGATGGGACAAGGCAGTCTCCGCAACCGGCGAGAGTATAGGAGACTAATTATGAGAGTGAAGCGAGAGAGATCTGTAAAAAGAGAACCTGTACTGAGTAGTCTCTGCTTATTCCGCAAGGGATCTAGCATGATAATAGAAACAGTTAAAAATAAGACGTGAATATTAATAATAATAATCAAATAATAATAATAATCAAATCTTCGAACGAACGATTCCGTTTGACAATCGACAACATTAGTTCTGTGGGAAAATAAGACCTGAACTAAAAGAACTGAAGGAAGAAAGGACCTGAATAGAATTACCTGAACCTGATTAGGTAGACCTGAACTGTCTTACCATGACCAAATAAAATGTGTCATATCTGATGGACAAGCGAAAATTCTTCGTAACCGGTGAGCGTGTAGAAGACTAATTATAAGAGCGAAGGAAGCCATAGAGGTCTGTTAAGAAAACAATTGGAACTCGGTACAATTTTTACTCAATAAGGGATCTATCGTGATGATAAAGATAGATAGATCGAAATAGGACGTACATAATTTTATGCCTCTGTACTGTCTGTCTATATCAAGACGCCAGGTCCCGTGCGGGGATCTGGCGTAATGATATAGATAGAATTATTTTGTACTCCGTACGTTATTCTTTAAGTCTGTGATGTCACTTAACAAATCTCCGAACGAACGATTTCGTTCAATCGACAACATTCATTGTTGTGAGCAAATGAGATTTTTGGAGCCTGTCCTCTGTGCCGCGGGAAATACTTGAATAACATTATTTTGATTTTTTTTACTTCTGCATGCTGGTTCGGTTATATAGAAATAATGTTGCAAGAAAGAATATAACATACTATCTACTGTCCGCTTCGAGTTTAGCGACGATAGGATTCCGGACGATAGGAGGACTATTTTTCCGGGATAAAAAGTATCCTATGTGTAATTAAGAAAGTATCCTGTGTGTATCCAGGTAATTAAGTATCTGTAAGCCAAATTTTATCCAAATTCGTTCAGCTGTTGCGTGATTGATAAACAATCGTAAAAACATATTAACTTTCACATTTATAGGATAATATAATATTAGTAGGATGATTTTTCGGGGGGTGGGGGTACCGGTGGGATACCGGGGAAAACCTAGACTATCTTAGCATGACCAAATAATATGTCTTATTCATCTTATATGATTTCTAAAAAAAGTCTCTGTAACCGGCGAGCATACATGAAACGAACTGTGAGAGTGGAATAAGCAAGAGATCTGTAAGGAAAGAACCTGTACTCAATATGGAATCTAGCGTGATGATATAGATACATAAAAAATAGACGTGAATTATTTTATGCTCTGTACGTTCTTCTTTAAGTCTGTGGTGTCGATCTGTCGTCGTTCTTAATAAGAACGGTTTGACAATCGACAAACATTTTGTGTGAGAAAATGAGATTTTTAGAGTCTGAGGCTTAGCACGAACAGACTGACGTTAGCGTAACGTTGTAGAGAAAGCGTGTTGTCGCATTCATTTTAATTTCTTAAATTTGTAGTATGGAAAAGAAGGCATTTTGTATGTGTGTGTGAATGATCTACGCTGTTGGCTGCGGGGCATTTACAGCTCCACCGGACAAGATACAAGGGCAAGGGGGCAACTAGGTCAAGGGCGCCTCAAGAAGGAACGGCCTCGGCTTAGGCAGTCTCTATGGGGAGAGCGTATACTAGGTGTCTCGCCGTGGTGCTCTGCGCCGACCGGCGGGCAAGGGATTCTTCGACCTCACCGGCGAGATCGGAGTTTGATTCTGTATGCGGTATCTGTATCCGAAAGAAGGGATGTAAGGGCATCGGGAGATCAAAAGAGATGGCATATCAACTCGCTAGCGTCACTCTAACGTCAATCTTTTCGTGCTAACCCCTCTGTCTCAGAGCTGCGGAAATAAATTTGAATAACATTATTTTATTGACTTTTATTTTACTTGTAGATAGGTAAAGTTTCTTCCTGAGACCCTTGTAGTAGCTTGGAATAGAATAGGGCTATTTTCCCTGTGGAAGTCGTAAAGCGCTAGCCGGAACGTAACACTCTTGTGTATGGCTTTAACCATATTTATAAAGATGTTACTGTCGTAAATATTATAGGTGTATTCCTTAAAACTTCCTTATTAACCCAGTGGCGTATATTACGGTTAGTGTCTATAAGGTCTTGAGTTCGAATGCTAAAGAATGAGGTTGCCCCTCCTTTCACCTCTGATATTCATGCTTGGATGTGCCTATAGGTGTGATAGTTTTTTTTATAACTAGCTTAAAACAGCTCGTAAATTTCTCAATCGGGATTTTGTGGTTCTAATAATTTTTACAAAACAAAATGTTATCAAGTTGCTCTGAATTATTGTACGGTCATAATCAATATTTTGTAACCACTTCATAAAGTACCTTGTCATATTAACATACTACAAGTACAAAACTCTAACTCTCTTTTTTTAGAATAATGTCTGTCAGGCGCTTGTAGCGCTGTGTGACCGCGGTGTTCTTACCGATTACCAAGGTTGAGCAGCGTTCGACTCGGTCGGCCCGAAATGGGTGATCGTTTGTGGCATTTTCATATTCGAGCGTCTCCGTGCTTCGGAAGGCACGTTAAGCCGTTGGTCCCGGTTACCACTTGATGTGGTAGTCGTTAAGCCATGTTAGAAGCCTTAAAGGCGGCTTGATAAGTTCCAACAGCAGGTGGCCACAAACCTGCCTCCATCAATACGCACTGGGTTCGCGTGGTGGAGTATGACCTAATCTCTCTCACCTCGATTTGTGAGACAAGGCCTAAGTCCAGCAGTGGGCAGTATAGGCTGATATTACTATTACAAGTCTCTCTCTTTGTGTTTCAATCATGCAGAAACTACCAAACAGATTTCAATGCAATTGGTATGGTAGTAACTTATACACTATCTCTATCTATCTATATAATCATGCCAGATCCCAGGGTATCCAGGGGTAGGCAGAGAGGATAGAGTTCCAAGAGGTTCTGTCTTTACATACCTCTCTGGCTTCCTCCACTCCCATAGTTCGCCTTATACACGCTCGCCCGCTACGGAGACTCTTAACTTGTCTAATGTCCAATACCGATAAAGCTGAACCCAATGCAAAAAGAATCATCAAAATCAGTTTATAAGCAAATAAGTTATAAAAAACACAGATGAATTATGAAACTCCTCTTTTTTTGAAGACGGTTAACATTCGGATAGTTCTATAGCAGGGTACCTATAGGATTAACGTAATTGCCCATAATTTCTCAATTTGCACATTCCTATTGTTTGTAGTTAAGGAGTTCTCTGGTGTATCTTCAAAGTCCAAGGACCAATACCAATGAAATTTAAATTGAGACCACCTTGGAGCTATACTTAACCAAATGCAAAAACAATCATCAAATTCGGTCCACAACTAACGGAAATATGGGTGAACATACATAAAAAGAAGCATACATACAGACGAATATAGAACCTCCTCCTTTTTGAAGTCAGTAAAATATTAACGCGTGCGTAGCAGCGGGTATCAACTAGTGTAATAATAAGGTACTAAAAAGATCAAATAGTGTTAGCCATGTATCGTTATTAAGTAGACTATAATACTCCCAGTATGAGACCGGAGTTTGGAATTCTGCCCGGTATATGGCAATAGGCTAGCCCTCTATTACATGGGACCTAGCATCGTCGGCGTAAAGTGGGTGTATTCAGCATACCTCTGCCACCCCCGCTCGGGGAATATAGGCGTGACGGTGTGTATAAAATAGTTGAATTTAGACGTTACTTTACAGCAGTTAGTAAGATCAGACAGAATGTTATTACGATACTATTAAACGATACTATTGCAGGCTACATTCAAACTAGCCCTTGCTGTTAGACTAAGACTTGTCTAGACCATTGCTAACAAAAATAGCGCCGAAAACGGCATGCATTATGTGTACGTGATGCCAGTGTTAATTTTTTTTTAATTTGTTCTTGCTGTCAATATGTGTACACACACATACCTATAGGTTCGATACATTTTATGACGTTTCTGTGCGTGCGATGTAGAACTCGACAAGTAGTTCATCTGGGCCCTGATGTTACGCCAGATCCCTTGCGGGGTAGGCAGAGAGTACAGAGTTCCAACAGGTGCCTTACTTACATACCTCTCTGGCTTCCTCCACTCTCATAGTTCGTCTCATACACGCTCGCCGGCTACGGAGACTCTTGTCTTGTTCTTCAGATAAGACTCGGCCTATTTGCTCATCTAGAACATCTAGAATTAGTGTCCGAAAAACACCTAGACTGATGATAAGTAAAACAGGACTAGGCAGACCAATGAATATAAGCCATTGGGTTATTGGCCATACTGCGTACTAGAGAAGTCATCTCAACTAATTATTTTTAGCAAGAGATGGACTTTTTCGCACAATTGACTTTCTACCAAGCACTTCCCGCGATGTGATGCCTTTATATGCACTGGAATATTGTTTTAACTACTCCAGAAACATTGAAAGTTATTATCTATGTCTACAAACATCCCCGCTAACCCGCAGTCTTAAGATTGCGCAACATGTTAGTTTGAAATATTTTATTTTCCTCTAGATATTCCGTTATATAAATATGTTTCCTATTCCATTTTTATAAATTAAAAAGCTCTCATATATCTGTATCAGAGAGAAAAATTCCACCAAAATTGCTCCCTCAGTGCAAAAGAAAATAACCCCAATTATCGTAATATATTTCTTTCATTAAAATCATTTCGGGTAACTTTATCATAACATTTCCCCTTCGCGATATTTCTCAGATCTTCGGAGCTAATTTAACTTTCAAAATAACAAATAACAAACAACCAGGCGTTCCGCCAAAAATCCGTAAACAAGATCCTCTAACCCAGTCAATACGGATTCATGGACATTCTGAGGGAAAGTACGGGTCAAGAGAGAGCGCGGAAGTGATGATGTTGGTTCTTTATATTTATTTAATGTATTTATTATAAGCGTGGTATATGACTGTCTAAGCAACTTTCATCTTTATAGAATATGCTTAATACCTTATATATTCCTCGTGAATTCTAAACAAAGTTTTTTATGTTTTAAAATAACTCCGTCACATCTATTATTCTCTTAGCGGTCAAAATCAAAAGATTTTTTATTCATGTGGACTATGAAGTACTTATTAATATTCAAGAAAGAAAATGTTCGGCATGACATTCCTGTGAAAAAGAAGGGCAAGAAACTCCAAGGTTAAACTTTTAAAAATAAGAGGTGATGGCAGAATTGTACTATTTACATCTTAATACAGAATCCCGACGATGTCAGGGCTTAAACTAAAGGGAAACGAAACGATATTACACTAGGCTTATGAGAAAATAATCGATTTTGAATAAAATCGTTTTTTTTTAATCAATCGAATCGATAAACCGATTTATAAACATCTATTTTTTTAATCGATTTTCCTTTTTATAATTTCTTAATGCGTTTAATTAAGAGATTATTAAAAAGACAAGTGACTTAAAATAAATTCATGTTTGGTATGTAGTATTCTTAACAGTAAATGTGTTTTGCTACTATTTATATCCATGATTTAAACAACTTTAAAGTCCTATTTTCGATTATCACTTTTTTATGATTGGATAGATAATCGATCTGATTCGATGGCTTTCGGGATCGATCTACTGAATCGATTCAGTGGTTCACATCACGTTGGCCCAGTGCGGGTTGGAGACCTTCACACACCTTCGACAAACTCTCAGGCATGCAGGTTTCCTCGCGATATTTTCCTTCACCGTTAAAGCAAGTGATAGTTAATTTTTAAGACGCACATGCTTTCGAAAGGACAGAGGTGCGTGCCTGGGTTTAAACCCGAGACCTTTGCCTTTGCAGTCCAACGGTCTAACGACTAGGCTATCACTGCTTAGTAAACATTCGACGAAACTTTTTTTTTTAACATTCTTTGCTATTCGGGTATTATACAGTACTAGGAAAGATATGCTAAGTTCATATAAAAAATGGCGTGTAACTTTCAAATTCAGGAATCCGGAGATTCGTAGAAGAACGAAAGTCACCGACATAGCCCATAAGATTAGCAAGCTGAAGTGGCAATGGGCGGGCCACATAGCACGAAGATCGGACGTGCGTTGGGGAAGAAATATTCTAGAGTGGAGACCACGTATTGGCAAGCGCAGCGTGGGACGGCCGCCTGCCAGATGGATCACAGGAAGTCGTTGGATGCAGGTGGCATCGGGCCGGTTACGCTGGAACGATTGGGAAGGCCTATGTTCAGCAGTGGACAAGTATAGGCTGAAATAATGATGATGAATCGAAGGTGTCATATTATAGGAACAACCTGGAATAAAGGGAACTAGGGTGTATGCACTCTTTGCTACAAAACGTAACTTGCGTAACTTTTGCTACAAAAATTTACTTGAAGTTCTTTAGTACGTATTTCATAATAACTCAATGTTCTTCGCCAGGAAATTCAAGATAGATTTCGCGATTAAATAAAGTACCTAAAAATCGATTAATAACAAAATCGATTATTTTTAAGACTAATTGAGATTATTTATAAGAGAAAAGAGACATCCTATCTACTTCTTAATTTATTTGTTAAAGAAACAAAAAAAAACGACGATTTTCGTCGTTATGCTGAAAATCAATTTTTAGGCAAAGAAAAAATCGATTATCAAATAAACGATTTTTTATTCCTCTTGTCACATTCCTACGTTACACCGGTTTCAAAACTCTGGACTGCCACAAAGATTGTTTTTCTGTCAGAAACCTGGTTTCATTCGAGTTTTATACCGGCAAATTTTATAACAGAGGCTGCTGGGAAAAACGACATGCAGCCCTGAAAATATACCGCTATTTCCTTTAGTATAGCTGTTAGACATAGACATTTTAACGAATAGCAAGAAGTGCTTTCCTTTACCTTCTACATTTTAAGTAGATACAATAGATACTTTAACAACCTCCATAGAAAAAACTAACACTATTCTACAACCTCAAAACTTAAAAGACCTCCAACTTAAATTCAACAATTGTAACTTAGACGTACGGAACCCCGAAAAAATAGGGGTAAAAGTTTGTCAGTGTTGGATGGTTCGACAAAAATTAATGATTAATGTTCGGTGGCGGAGTCCTGAATAATTATACTTTGTAAGTTTCTTCCCCCGGCCCCCACACTGTCGACGCTTCGCCTGAAATATGTCCGCATTTAAGTGAATGCCAGTTTGGCCAAAAGATAATGAGAAACACGTATGTATTCTACAAACGAGGGCAGAAGTTCAATAAACATAATCTAAACAGTAGAACAGTACTAACTACATCTCCTAATAAGATTTGCGCACACAGACGCGCGTTCTACGCGACTGAGGACTGCGGAGAAGCGGCGTAGAATGCGCGTCTGTGTGCGTGATTCTTATTCGGACCGCAAGTACTAAGATGTTATACTGTTTATATATCTTTGCTATGCCAGAAGTGTGCTGGGTACACCCACATATAATCGATGTTGTCCTAATGAAATAGGAAGCGAGTATATTTCCATGAAGCCAAAGGACATCGTCGAAAATGGCCCCAGGACCAACAAACATGTGACCTATACGATAAATACTCATCTATTTTATTGTATAGGATTTTTCACATAGGATAGGTAGTGAAAGTTCTAATTGCCAAACGAAATTATACTTTATTCAAGAGCAATAAGAGGCATGGGCCATTTCTATACTTATGGTTTTATGCCTTAACACCATTGAATTCACCGAATGTTAAAGTTGTTATCAAATTACGGTTGGAGATGTCCAAAGGAGATGTCAATTCTATTAGTCCGTTATATTCAATCGATAACATTCTACCACAGTCGATTTGATTATTGCTAATATATTTTTACATAGCGATTTTACAGATGTCATTTTGGCTACTATATAGTAGCTATAATTTTATAACCTCAAAATCGAATACTTTTTTGCAGTAATGCGATTCCACCGCTCGGCCGTTTAATAATAAATGCACGAAGATAATTTATAGGTAATTGGAAATCATTCAACTATTTTTTATTACTGTTGATTCTGGGGCGAATCATGTATGGACGCAGAACAATGTCGTTTGACAATGAGCGTGTACGAGACAAACTATGAGAGTGTTAGTTATCTGGAAAAATACTTGGAACTTTCTGCCTACTCCGCAGGGGATCTGGAGTGATGTTGAGGACAATAAATCTCATAAATGAGAATAGCGCTATTCTACGATTAATAAAAGTTTAATGTTTAACAGTTATTTGAGGGTCATTGGACTTAAACTACCACAGACAAGGCCTATTTCCCTAAAATACCGATTACATTATTGAAATTCCACGTATTCGCAACAGCGTAGTAAGAAAGCGAGTAGGTATGAAAGATAGTATCGGTGTAAAGATGAGAAAGGGTATGCTCCGTTGGTTCGGGCATATAGAAAGAATGCCAGAAGAAAGAATGACAAAACAGATATACAATGCGAAAGTGGAAGGATGTAGGTGCCGGGGAAGACCTAGACTATCTTACCATGACCAAATAGACCGTGTCTTAGCTGAAGTGCAAGTCAAGAGTCTCCGTAACCGGCGAGTGTGTATGAGACGAACTATGAGAGTGGAGGAAGCCAGAGAGGTATGTAAGGAAAGAACCTGTTGGAACTCTGTACTCTCTGCCAACCCCGCGAGGGAGCTGGCGTGATGATATAGATAGATAGATAGATTATTGAAACATATTTTTGCATAATTCCACCAGTGTTGGTGCTTTTTCCTTCGTCTAATGAAGTATTATGCACCTAGAAATCTCTTGGGTTTAAATTCTTGGTGTGTTTGGTCCAGTCCAATATGTTGATGAGGTTTTTATTTAAAAAAGCGGCCGGTATCACTCTGGTAACAGAAGTTATGACCTGTATTACTAACATTGTCAAATAAATAAGGGTATAGTAGGTAAGGTTATGTTTTCAAGGGTCATCACGAACTGTCTTGCGCGAAGGCTCGACGAGTTTCAACCCCCGGAGCAGGCCGGGTTTCGAAGTTGTTACGGCACCATAGATCACATCCACACAGTGCGGCAAATTATACAGAAGACTGCAGAGTATAATCTTCCCCTATATCTAGCCTTCGTGGACTATGAGAAGGCCTTTGACACTGTCGAGACCTGGTCAGTTCTGGACTCCTTGCAACGATGCCAAGTTGATTGGCGATACATCGAGGTGATGAGATACCTTTTTGAAGCTGCAACGATGACCGTCCAAGTACAGAACCAGCGGACTGAACATATCCACCTGCGCTGCGGAGTGCGCCAAGGTGATGTCATATCACCAAAACTGTTCACCAATGTGCTGGAGGATATGTTCAAGACGCTGGACTGGAAAGGTCGCGGCATCAATATAAATGGCGCATACATCTCTCACCTGCGATTTGCAGACGACATCGTCATCATGGCTAAAACGTTGCAAGACCTACAACAGATGCTGGACAGCCTTGCTAATTCGTCTCAGCGAATCGGTCTCCGGATGAACTTAGATAAAACTGAAGTTATGATCAACAAGCATGTTGACCCGGGACCGATCGCCGTAAACGGAGCCCCCCTCGAAGTTGTTTCTGAGTACGTATACCTAGGGCAGGTGCTCCAACTAGGTAAAAACAACTTCGACAAGGAAGTTAAGAGACGGATACAGCTGGGCTGGGCAGCATTTGGAAAACTCCGTCGAGTCTTCTTATCGCCCATACCCCAATGCCTAAAAACGAAAGTTTTTAATCAGTGCGTCCTACCTGTAATGACATACGGAGCCGAAACATGGCCACTCACTGTGCGGCTTGTCCACCAGTTCAAGGTCGCTCAACGAGCTATGGAAAGAGCTATGCTCGGAGTTTCTCTTAGGGATCGAATCCGGAACGAAGTTATTCGTCAGAGAACCAAGGTTACCGACATTGCTCAGCGAATTAGCAAGCTTAAGTGGCAGTGGGCAGGTCACATATGCCGCAGAACCGATGGCCGTTGGGGCAGACTAGTTCTTGAGTGGAGACCGCGTGTCGGCAAACGTAGTGTAGGGCGCCCTGTAGCTGGGTGGGGCGACGATATTCGTAAGACAGCGGGCAGGGATTGGAGAAGGAGAGCTGAAGATCGAGCTCAGTGGCGTGCCATGGGAGAGGCCTACGTCCAGCAGTGGACTGACACGGGGCTGATGATGATGAGATAATACACCCTAGCTTAAGGTAATATGGGCGTTACGGTGTTATATCTTTACAAGGCCACGCATCGTAAACAAGTATTTACCTAAACAAATTGTTTTCAATACATCTATCAAAGTTATGAAAGCAATGATCTAGAAGATATAGCTTTATTTACATAGCTGAAAGCCTATGAAACGGCGGGGCAAGGAATAAATATTGATTGATGGCTAAATCGTGTCTGAAGGTAATGAGATAGAAAAATATTTGTTGATAACATCAATATTGTCTGTCGGTATTTGTTAGGTTAGAATTTCTAACCACTAATGTCTGATTCGGGCTATGTGACCCGCCCATTGACACTTCAGCTTACTAATCCAATGGGCTATATCGGTGACCTTGGTTCTTCTACGAATCTCCTTATTCCTGATTCGTTCACGTAGAAAAGCGCCAAGCATAGCTCTTTCTATAGTTCGCTGAGCGACCCTACTCTTTCATCAGACCTATTGCGAAAGCAGCAAGATTCAAGAGTGGAGACAACGTATTGCCAAGCGCAGTGTGGGATGGCCGCCTACCAGATGGCCCGACGATCTTGTGAAGATCGTAGGAAAACGTTGGATGCAGGTGGTATTGGACCGATTGCGCTAGAAAGTGATTGGGGAGGCCTTTATTCAGCAATGGACGGGGATAGGCTGAAATGATGATGATGATGATAAATTCCTGATTAACATTTTGTGTATTGCGATATTCGTAGCAAAGACCAAGATTAAGTAGCGTTCGGCTCGGTCTGAGAAGAATCATAATGAAAGTAATAAAAGCACTATGGGCGGCTTGATAAATTCCAACAGCAGGTGTCCATAAACCTGCCTTCACCAATCCGCATTGAGTTCAGGTGGTGGAGAATGACCTAATCTATATCATCTCGTTTTATGATATGCCTTTGCCCAGCTGTGGGACAATACACCAGTGTTGGGCATTTTTCAATTGTAGGATCAAACAATTGAAATTACATTTGCAATTAAATTCGTTTCCCTGGCATACTCCAAATTAACAATGATTTTTGGGCATCAAATGCCTCAGTCCCTTCCGCGATCATAGGTGCTGTAGAGCACTAAAAACGTTGGGCACTTGACAACCACAAATCAGCCGCGATGAAATCCGAAATATTTTTATTGCAACTTAATTGTTTCACGATTAATTGTTGCCCAACTCTGCAATACACAAACATCCAATGTTGGATATAAGCTTCTCTTATTCGTTATCATCATCAGCTTTTATATAACCCACTGCAGTGCATAAGCTTCCTCCCTTTTATGCCATTCTTTGCGGTCCTGTGCCAATCTACCCCAAGTTCTTCCTCCATCTCTCAATATATCATTTACCTACCGAGCCACAAGTCTGCCCACTCATCGTTTGGCATTCTGTCGATATCTTGCTCCATTTATTGACATTTTTTTTAGCAACAGCCTCTGCCCATTGCCACTTCAATGAAGACAGCGTACGTACCTAAACACGATCCTCGGCTATTCATATCCAATTTCGCCATCTTTGCCGAAGACGCGAGAGCCTGAGACGCCTAAGAGCATCCTACGCTAGATTTTCCGACCCGGCCGACTTCACTCAAGAATTTGGAAAATGGGGTTTTTCGGCTAATGTGGCTTTTTTTTCCAAAAACGCGCGAACAAATTTGAGACCGAAGTCAGTGGAAATCTACATTCCTCATCACTCGACACTTGAAAAATATTAGTCAATATAATATGTTCTAGTTAGTGTAATGTATTATTTTGGTAGTGCAATTTATTCTGATCAAATACCTATACTAATAACGTTGGACTAACACAAACCATTTGACGTTATAGTAACGTTGTCGAGATATCGTACTGGCTCGTTTATCTTTATTTCGTAATTTATTATACTATGATGATCCTAAAGTACGAACCGGACATTCCTATCGTAAGCCCGAAATCGGACAAGCTCTCGAACAATCATCCTTACTTTATTATTATAATTTAAAAATTGGACATCCATCCTCCTTGTCTCCAGTCCGAAGTTGGAAAATGTTGAAGAGAGAACGAGGATCGTGTTTACGGGCTTAGACTATCTAAAACTGGTCAGCAAAAGTATCGCTTACGGGACCCGCGGCCTTGGCACAGCTCAGTGAGACCTCATGACGTAATAAAGTTCTGTCTGACCTTAATACCTGCTGTGAAAATAACGCCTAGACACAATTATTGTTACTAAGTACTTAAGTTTGCCTGTAGTTTGCCTAGTCACGACTCACGGGCAGCACTATTTAATACCTTGTAAATTATATTTTATAAAATCAGGTGTTTATAAATATTATATAAGACCTGTGTACCCTCTGGCAAGAAACATGGTAGGATGATATAGATAGAAAGTGTGAAAAAGATGGTATAAAAACTCGATAGATTTACACTAACGTAAATCTGTTGGTGCTAAGCACTCTGATAGCGATCGATGTCCACAGAGTGCGTAGCAAGCGATATATTATGAACGATATTAGCATAATGTTTACTCGCTAATATAGGCTTGTCGATCGTGATGAATGCTGTGTAACTTTGTTGTTTATTGAGCTTGTATTTACAGCTGCTTGATCTGCCATTTTGACCCTTAAGCCATAAAGGAGGTGGCAGATGTGCGCACAACTACGTTTCACCGATTTAAGGTCTCAATGTTATAGAGGATAACACATTATAGTGGGCATAATTTCCGGTTCCTGATTGCTACCGAGAGTTTCTCGATACAATTTTGTTTTATTTTTATTTATTAAGGGCAACAAACAATTGTATAATAGAACATAATACAAGTACAGAGTTAAAATTAAACTAAATAATTATACCATTCCCACAAAATAATTAATATACTTATTATGTGGCACAGAATATTAACTCATTACATTTACTAACATTAATTTTAGAATAACTTAACCAAGTAACCAAGGAGGAACAAAATGCAAAAAGACAATATTCGAACCCAGGACAATATTCGAACTTTCGCAAAATTATCATCGATTGCATAACTTTTTATAGTCCATAGCGGTTAATAAATATAGTTAGCGACATAGATAATTGGACATTTACAATTTCTCAGATTGGCAACACCAATCATTTTTCTAAAGTTTGTGAACGTTGTTCAAAGCAAATATAATAATATCAGCCTATACTGCCCACAGCTGGGCAAAGGCCTTCTCTCACAAATCGAGGTGAGAGAGATAAGGTCCTACTCCACCACGCGGACCCAGTGCGGATTGGTTGAGGCAGGTTTGTGGCCACCTGCTGTTGGGACTTATCAAGCCGCCTTTAAGGCTTCCAACTCGGCTTAACGACTACCACTTTAAGTGATAACCGGGACCAACGGCTTAACGTGCCTTCCGAAGCACGGAGACGCTCGAATATGAAAATGCCACAAACGGTCACCCATCTTAGGCCGACCGAGTCGAACGCTGCTTAACCTTAGTAATCGGTAAGAACATCGCGGTCGCACAGCGCTACGAGCGCCTCTAAATATAAGCAGCATAGAAAAAAAATCTTTTCATCACGTGCATACCGCAGTGGTTAAGAGCTTAAGCCGCTACACCCACTGTGTCTAATAGTCGCGGACTCGATTCTGCACGGGACAAATCTTTGTGAGATTCACAATTATTTGTTTCGGTCTGGATATTTGTGTATGTGAATTTCCATGTAAACGCACCCGCGACACAGGAATAAATTAAAATGCGGGACTACGTTTTTCAAATAAAAAGGCATATTTATAATAAAATGGATTTCATACATAACAAAAATGTGAAAATGATTAAAAATTGATTTGGAAACTTGAGAGTTCAGTAACTTATATCGTTGACTTTAATATTAGTACCAACGTGAGAAAATATATAATGCCTCCGCAGTTATTATCTAATAATACATATAATATCAAACCCACAATTACTACACCGTGGGAAAGAGATAAAAAAGTGAGATAAGTAGAGGGCGATCTCAACCGTGACCATTCCATAACAACTGTAAGAACTTTTGTATCTAAATGTTTCTGTTTATGCCAATATTTTAATGAGGCGCAATAAAAGGATTTTGTTTCTGTTTTACAACATTAACAGTATGTTAACGTGGCGATATTCTATTAACTGACAAATGTATGGAGAGTATCTTTAAAAAAAAACTTTGAAATTGTTTTCAGAAAATGCCAAAGCTCCATCCAGTCTAAAAAAAAAAAAATTAATTCGATAAGAGGAAAAATGAGACTAACTATAAGAGTAAACTAAGAGAGGTATGTAAGAAGAGTATCTTCCAAGGGATCTGGCGTGATGATATATAGACGAGCAATACTAAATAGGCGCTTTAATAGTTTTTTACAAGCCACTGTATTTAAAAGAGGTCTTTAGAACATTAGTTTTCGACCAGAACTGAACAGAGAGTAATTTTGATAAGTGTTTACATCTTACTGTGAATGCAAAATTTACATCTGATAGGGAAAGAAATCACTTTAAAAACGAATACACATTTTGGTCCTGAGATAGGATTAGGCTAAAATAACCAGATAGATAAAGTTTACACTGTGAACATTTTGACTGTCATTCTATGTGGAAATGAAATGTATTGTAAATGCTTCTCTTATTATTGTACAGCAGTATCTCTCTCTGCAGACTACATTTCAGTCTGACGATTCTATGTCTATCGGACTACGTCTTAAAATCGAATGCTAAATTTCCTTCATGTCTATCGATATTATCGCGCCAGATTCCTTGCAGAGTTGACAGAAAGTACTTCCATCAGGTTCTTTCCTTACAGACTTTACTGTCTTCCTCCACTCTCATCATTCGTCTCACAACATAATCTTCATACCGTCCTCTCTTTCCAAAATACCATTTTTTTTGGAAAATCCCTTCTCACATATTTATCAGCCAGTCAGTTTGAATTTAAAATAAGAACGTGTTATGAGATTTGAGCCTTAACAATTTAATGCTTTTGCCTCAAAATTTATTGCCTTAGCTTATATTTTTTAAGTTTTTGAATATAGAAGGTAATCCGTTTTAATGGGATATTTGACGTTCTATTTTCAAATATACATCTTCCACGCTTGTTATTTATTTCTAAAAAGACTGGCAGAAGTATTCAAACTAAGATGACGTTTTAGTAGCTCTACCATCTATGTATCACATACCATCACCCCAGATCACTAGTAGGGAAGGCAGAGAGTATCGAGTTCCAACAGGTTCTACCCTTACAGACATCTCAGGCTTACGCCACGTTCATAGTTTATGACAGTTTATGGTATCAATATTTTAGTAACTATAGTAATTTGACTGCCTCGTTGGTCTAGTACCAAAGCGCATCGCTTGGTGATCACGAGGTCTTGGGTTCAAATTCTAGGTCGAACAATTGAGGTTTTTCTAACGAAAAAACTTCCCAGTTTGTGTCCGGAGTCTGGAATTGTGCCCGGTATATGGCAATAGGCTCGCCCCCTATAACATGGGACCTAACATCGTTGGCGAGACGTGGGTGTACTCAGTACACCTCTGCCACCCTCGCTTGGGGAATATAGGCGTGACGGTGTTTATTTATTTATTTTATAATTTAGTATGAAAAACATATTGTTAAAGAAACCTTAACAGAAGCGTGTGTATTGTCAAAATGTATTATTAGAATTACGTAAATATTATACTTATATAAGACAAAAGTTAAAAGGCAAAAGTTAAGAACATAGGAAGAGTTCAATTAAAACCCTCGAAGTAAAAAGTGAAATATAATAATATAAAATCAATATTATTTTTCGTTTTCGTTCCACCAAATAAAATTATTCATAATATTTCGACGAATTTCTTTATTCAGCCGAAATAAGGTAAACGTTTCTTACGAACTCTATTTACAATGTTCTATTTTCAAACTCTCTTGTTACAGATTATTTTTTTAATAACCGTGGCAGCGCACGTTCTTATACTGTGGCCGTACCAGCGAATTATTTATCAGTCATGGGTGCGTTTACAAACATGAATTTAACAACACATATCCAGACCTAAACAATTAATTATATGAGACGCAGATTTGTTCCGTGTGGAGATTTAACCCGCAAACTACTCAGTGTCCCAGGTGGGTTACGCTCTCTTCTACCCATATAATATAATGTTTTTCTTATTTCGCAGGTAAGCAAAGCGTTTAATGAAATCCAAACATCAAACTACCTATATAATACATGAATTTGAAAAAATAACTCCGTGACCGGCGAGCGTGTATGAGACGAAGTATGAGAGTCGAGGAAGCCAGAGAAGTATGTAAGGAAAGAACCTGTTGGAACTCTGTACTCTCTGCCTACCCCGCAAGGGATCTGGCGTGAGGTTATAGATAGATAGAATTTGAAATAATCTTGAAAATAAATTTGAGTGTAATTTAGGTAGAGTTATCCTAAGATCGCGTCTGTTTTTCTAGCATTTAGAAATAGCAATGATATATGTATAAACCATAACATTTCACTAGATATAAGCAAAAATTAAGTTATTCATAGAAGAGATCTACAGAAAAGGGTACTAGAGTACCTACGTAGTGTATTTTACTTGTAGACAATGTATATTTATACTAAATGTAGTCTTTATTAAAATTATTAAATAAAATTCAATCAAATCAAATATAAGTAAATTACCGTAAGGAATAACATTATCTCTGAAAACCTGCTTGAAGTTTAAATGGTGTAAATCTTAAAAATGGATTCCTAATTAATACGGATTTTATTGGCATACTAATTTATATAAATCTGCCTATTTCAATCTATGAAGTCATTTCTCTGCTCCACCGCATCCTATTTCTGTATTTTATTATTTCATCAACCAAAATAAAATCGTAAACCTAATACCGTTTCGGTAGCTCGGTAGCTAATCAATCTATTTGTAACGACGAAATATTCGGCCCATCCAAACATCCAATGTTTTTGATGAATGTGCCCAAAAAATAATAGCCCGGCTACCGCGCGTCATCAATCTAATCTGCCTAAACATTAGACAAAAATAATTCTTATATTCCAGACGAATCTGAAATTATAAAATAAATCATTTCAAAATAGCTTACGGGTTTGTGTGCACGCGGCGAAACAGAAACACAATTTGACACTTCCTTGAGAATCCAAAATCACTCGTCACAGATTAATAATTTTGACACATGTCACACACTTTCCCGCGCTATTGTTTTTTTTTTATATTTTTTAATGCGTACACAAGTTTGTGGCTTATAAATCCTGGCACGAAAACATTCGAATTTCGATCGTTCGGGACGGCGCGAGACGTAATCTCGCTACGAGGGTCACACCGACACTGATCGCCTGTGGGCGCCGGGCTGCAGGGTGCGTTCCGCTGTGTGCCGTTTGCTACACACGGGGGTGGTTGTGTGCGCCGCTCTCCAGGTCACCAGAATTCGGTGAAGACAAGCTTTGTGAAGTGTGCCCTATTTCAAGTGACTCTTTTAGGGCGCGATGTGCTGGAATGTGTATTTGTTCGGTTTGTGATAGAGAAGTGTGTACGAAGAGAGTGTATGTTCATTATTTTGTGAGACAAAAAAGGGTGTAAGAAGACTGTGTGTTAATTGCTCAAATTTTGTGAGAAGAGAGTCTGAGTTTCTTTTTCAATGTAAATAAGAGAGGAATGTGAGAAAGTTAAGAAGTTAGTAGTAGTAGTTAGTAGTTAAGAAGTCATCAACATGGTAGAGCTATTTCTTTTACTTGGATTGTCTGGAATATTTTAGTGTGAAAGTTCAGAAAACTTGACCTTATAAAGGCTCTCTCTATACGAAATATTTTGAATATTGATGATATATTGGTCATAGCTTGTTTACCTTACACGAAAGCCAGTATTATGTAATTAAATTATTACTGCGCATGGTTAAAAAAATTCTTTACATGTGACCTCGTGTCTGAATTATACCCCACACGTAATGTGAATGAATGAGCCTATACTGCCCCACTGCTGAGCCAAACCTTCTTTCAGAAATCGAGGTGAGAGAAATAGATCCTACTCAAGCACGTGAACCCAATGTGGATTGCTGGAAGCAGGTTAGTCACCTACTGTTACGAATTTTCAATCCTAAGGAATCCAAATCTTCATAACGACTGGGACCAAGGGATTTACGTACCTTCCGAAGCACGAAGTATATATAGAGCAAGAAATATATGTAATGACAACCCCGTTGGTCTAGTCGCCAATAATGCTTGTAGCGGTCACGAGGTCCTGGGTTCGAACCTGAATCGAACAATGTGTTTTTCTATCGCAATACTCAGGTCAGAGAGGTGTGCAAAGAAAGAACCTGTTGAAACTCTGCACTCCTGCCTACCCTACAAGGGATCTGGCGTGATAGAGATAGAAAAATCTCGATAGTAGTCAAAGGCTGGGATTATGCCCGGTATAATGGCAATAGGTTTGCCCCATATTACGCTGTGGTCGAAATTGTCAGTCAAAAGTGGGTGTACATACTACACCCCTGCTACCCTCGATTAGTAAATGTAGGCCTGACGGGTTTTATTTATTATTTTCATTAATTTAATTAGTTATTAGAAGCGCTTTTTTTACTTCCGGTCCACTCTCCAAAACTCTACAACTATGCTTTTCATAAACACAAGCGATTTAGAATTCTTCAGTAAGCTTTATTTTAATTACTCGGATTCCTACCGTGGTGGACTAGTGGCTTTAGGGCTATACCACGGACTATACTCGTAGCATCGGCGATTGGCGATTTTGCGATTGCATCAAAGTCAAAGTCAAAAATAATTTATTACTAGACCAATAAAAAGCACGCCAAAATGCGATACGTCTATACCGGATCGCTTTTTGAAGACTTGCTGCGTTGAATCGTGGTATCAAAATAATACGTCTTAGCCACTGCATCAATGCTGTACCGCGCTTTGGTTACTTGCTGTGTCCGATCGCTGTATCGAAATAGCACACCTTAGCAACTGCATCGATGTTACATCGCGTTTAGGCGACTAACTGCGTTCGATCGCGGTATCAGAATAGCACACCTTAGCAACTGCATCGATGTTACATCGCGTTTAGGCGACTAACTGCGTTCGATCGCGGTATCAGAATAGCACATCTTAGCAACTGCATTGATATTATGTCGTATTTTAGCGACTTGGTGCGTTTAATCGCAGTATCAAAATGATGCTTCGTAGCGACTGCGTAGATAGTATGATGAGATCCAGACCGATTTCGGCCACGGCGACTGAATTAACTCCTATATAGTTGACGATCGTGCGCTCGGATGTAGCTCGTGGATAGTGTATCGCGTTCTTGAAATTAAAACTACATCCAATTGCGATATCAAAATAGCAGGTTTTACCGACTTATCGACGCTGCATCGCGTTCTGGCGATTTGCTGCGTTTGAATTCGGTATGGAAATAGCGCTTTTTAGAAGAAGTACAAGCTTTCGTACGCGGTATCGAGCTTCCGAAAAGCTACTAAATCGCTGATCGCCGATGCTAAAAGTAGCAAGCCTGCTTGGACCTTTAATGTTCGGGCTTAAATATTTGAGGTTTTACATTAGCGAACCTTTTGTCCTGCGTCGCGCTTTGTTGGCAACTTTGGGCTTAGTTTGTCGCAAAAAAGCTACTTTGTGTCGTAGTGTTAAGTAATTATGTTGAGTGTATTTAGTTTCTAGACGGTTTTAGAGAGAATAAGTTAATGTTAGTTTGTAAAGGTTGTCGTGACTTGGATTTGTAGGCTTAGTAGAGTAGCGGCGAAACGGTCAAAACATTTCGTTATTTCTTGGGCAGTTGGGTAGAATTTCATAGACCTTCACGACTATTTTCGCAAAAGGGACGGTCGAAGATGTTAGGAGCAGATTCCATTGTGCTAACAGGCGATTTTTCTACTTTAGTTAACTTCTCTATCTACAAATAGAGCCCCAATTATAGAATTATTCCACTAGGCACTCTATATGTCTATCTATCCATCTATATCATCATGCCAGAACCCTTGCAGCTTTTGCGCTGGCGGGGTACTTTTATGTAACATGATTTTCCCAATGTTTTTCCTATAGCAGTAGTTAAGAGGTGGCCTACTACTGCACATTTTGCTGCATAAGGCAAGCTTGTCATAATTCTGTATTCACATCACTACTCATAGGTATCTTAGGAAAATTGTATAAGTTGACCTTTTAAATGTGAACCTATGTTTTAATTTCAATATTCTCACTACCACTGTTTATTCCTTCAGTGATAGCCGGGAATGATTCTATCACTACAAATTCCAAAAGTCAATTACTAGTTCGATTAGAGATCAAAAGTTATTCAAGGGACCATACAGACGCGAAAGCGACGACTCTCGCACAAAGGTTCGGGATTGATGGAATAATCTTCACTGGTCGAATTTCAGTGTTTTCTGTATAATGATATGTATTAGTTTGATTTAAGAAAGATCCGCGTAATATGTACCTACGACGATGTTTTCACAAGCTTTTATTTAACTTGCAATGTTTGATTGTTTAGGTCGAATCTTGCAAGATGAATAAGAACCACTTCTCTTATTCTACGGAATTAATATTTGACATATTGGTTGACTTTCGATGACAATGCATTTTTATGGTAAACATGATCTGTTTCTTCAGTCGGTTGTTCAGGATTGGCTCCAGCCGAAGGAATTCCTCAACGGCTAATAGCATGGATACGAAATTTTGTATATACATTCATAATTTTGATTAGCTGCTTTAAATTGTACCACAACCTGGCTGCATAAAGCTTGTTTAAAAAAACGTTCATTACTACTTTTTATTTATTTATTAGGCCACCACCACGCTGGCCTAGTGCGGGTTGGCGAACTTCACACACCTTCGAAAAACTCTTAGGGCATGCAGGTTCCTCACGATGTTTTCCTTCACCGTTAAAGTAAGAGATAGTGCCTGGGTTTGAAACCGAGACCTCTGACTTTGCATTCCAACGGTCTAACCACTAGGCTCACTGCTTATTAATATTATTTTATTTTAAATGAAAACGGAAGGCGCATCTGATCGCTGGCTCCTACATGTAGTCGTTTGCATATGGAAGCCTTATGCCTTGGTAAGATCAATTAGCAGGTGGCTATAATCTTTACCGCACACTCACCTCGATTTGTCAATTAAAACCTTTGCCGAGCAATGCGATAGTATAAACTGGCATACATTGGCGTTGGCAACTTGGCGTTTGGAATAACGACCGAAATGGCTAGAAAAAATGCCGTCGCCATATACATTAATAAACATATACATGGATGCTGCTTTGTAGACACAATCTGAACACCGTCTTTGGGGTTCCAGTTTGGTCATGCTTACTATAATGTCTTTGCTTGCAGGGGCGGTCTGGCGCGGGTCACTCCCTTCCCTCTAATATGGTTGAGGGGAGTGATGGCTGTTCCAGTAGTCATACGCGTGCTGCTTGTGGGGACTGCTCCATCTGGAATCCTTATCATTAATCTCATTTATCGGTCGTACGGTATGCACTGGAGCTAGATCGTAAATTATTTAATTGTAACCTAAACAGTCTATCCACACAATATGATTAAAAAAAGAGAAAGAGAATTAAATAAAAAAGACAAGCCCGCTTAGTTTTTTCGCCGGATCTTCTCAGTGGAGGCTCGTTTCGATTCGATCCGGTGGTAGATTAGTAGTTAATAGAGATTTAAAAAAAAAGGTAAATTGACTGGCTTGGTCCAGTGGTAAAGAGTTTAAGCCGCTCCGCCTACAGGGTCAAGTAGTCACGGGTTCGATCACCGCACAGGATAAATCTTTGTACACACTCATAATGATTTGTTTTGATTCTGGTCGTTTTTGTGTGTGAATCACATGATTGCTAAAGCACCCACAATCCAGAAATAATACACAGTGTGGGGCTACATTAAAAAAAAATCAGCTTGTCTGTGTAATTCAATGATCAAGATATTTTAAATCATAGAACAAAATGTTATTCAATACCATAGATAGTTTTTTTGGCTTAATACGCCTTCTCCAAGACACTTTGTACAGCGGTCAATACAAGCCCAGGGGAAAATAAACTTATCATTTTTCCGGGAAATCGTAAACACGTATATTAAATCCGCTTTACTACAAATAACAAAAAAGAGATTCAGGTAATTTATAACTGTTACGTAAAGTGGGAAAGCTTCCTGTAAGTTGGACTGAGGACCTGGTGGAGGTAGCAGATAAAAGTGGTAAGCGTACAGCACAAAGCAGGTCTTGGGCAGCCTTTGGGGGATGACGGTGTGTGTAGCAGTGCTGTGAAGATTTTTTGATGACGAGATAGTACCGCAGTCCTTCGCTACTTTCGGCAGGGAGTGCGAGGTACTATGGTGAACTCCCAGTTCGTCATTTCTTTATTTCGCGGGTCACTCCCTTCTCTCCAATATGGTCGAAGGCAGTGATGGCTGTTTCAGTAGTCATACTCGTAAAGGCGAGCTGCTTGTGGGGACTGCTCCATCTGGAATCCTTTAGACACTCTTTATAAATAACATAATTAGTCCGGTCGTACATTATCAGCGTGATGCCTATCACGCTGGAGCTACATCGTAGACTATTTATTTGTAGCCTAAACATTGTATCCACACAATATGATTGAAAAATAAAAATGTTTTTTTTTAAACCGACTTCCGAAAGCAAGAAATAAATATTTGAAGTCGGTACCGGTTAGTGCAGTCAGTTACTTGGCACTTCAAATATTTATTTCTTACTTTTAGAAGTCGTTTTTTTTTAAAAAAGTATTTTACAATTTTAAGTGACAAGTGAATTATTTACTAATATTTATATACCTATATTATATAATTTTGCTAAGTTGTAATGCAAGGTATCTACAGGATTGATATAATAACCATAATAACGGAATCTATATATTTGTGCAGTTCGCCGTTAAGGAGTCCCCTGGTGTATCTTCAAAGTCCAAAGTTCAATACCGATTTCATTAAAACGGAACCACCTCGAAACTATACTGAACCCAACGCACAAGAATCATCAAAATCAGTTCATAAATACAGACGTTATAAAAAAACACAGACGAATTGTCGACCTCCTCCTTTTTTGAAGTCGGTTAATATTCTGATTAGGCATGGTAGGATATGGCAGGGTACCTATAGGATTGACGTAATACCCATAATATGTCAATCTACGCATTTGTATTGTTTGTCATTAAGGAGTTCCCTGATGTATCTTCCAAGTCCAAGGTCCAATACCGATGAAATTAAAATGGGACCACCTTGGAGCTATACTGAACCCAATGCAAAAAGAATCATTAAAATCGATTCATAATTGGCGGAATGATCGCGTAACATACAAACAAAGAAAAATCATACAGTCGAATTGAGAACCTCCTCCTTTTTAGAAGTCGGTTAAAAATAGAAAGAAAAAAAGACAATCCCGCTATGTTACTTCACCGGATCTTCTTAGTGGAGGCCGCGTTCCGATCCGGTGGTAGATTAGTAGATATAGTAATTTAAAAAAATATAAATATGTCTTAGCTGAAGGGCAAGTCAAGAGTCGAGTGTGTATGAGACGAACTATGAGAGTGGAGGAAGCCAGAGAGGTATGTAAGGAAAGAACCTGTTGGAACTCTGTACTCTCTGCCTACCCCGCGAGGGAGCTGGCGTGATGATATAGATAGATAGATATAAATAGCCTATTTGTAAGCGCCCCCGCAGGGTTTATACAAAATAAATTATATGAGTTTGAGACCTGCCTACCCCGCAACGGATCTGGCGTTATGATATAGATAGATAGAGTTTGAAATTGAGTTCCACATCTTTCGGACATTCATTTTGGCTGGACGGGTACTTAGTAAGAGGTGTACATAGTCCACTTTAATTTTTAATGTCATACGGAGAAGCCATTCGCTATTTCTTAGTTTTATTTCATGTGTAATACTCGCGTAAATCTAAGAACTCAGTATGTCAATGGCTATCATTTATAATATGTACTAGTTGTAGTCGTGACTTTATTTGCTTGATTTTCTGGCATGTATTTTGTAGAGGACGTCATTTCCATTTTTTCGCGTTCTATAAAATTATATTCTAAAAGAGCTGTGTATTTAAAAATATTTAAAAAATGATCGACTACTTAGAAGCCGTGCCACCAAAATTGAGGGGAATCCACATAACTATACGTATATTTTTGTTAACAACAATTATTTCTATATATTTTGCTATGCATAATTCTTTCCAAAAAGCAGCTGAATTCGCATTTACATCTCACAGTACAGGCCACTGGTAGAAATTACAAGCTAGTTCGTGTCTAGACTGCAAGCGGTCTACTCTATTGTTTATTATTCATACGAGATATGGTCCACACCTAGTCTAGGATTAGACTGCATTGTTCTAATACTGAACTGACAACACGCTCTACATTTTACTACAGTTTATACCCTTGTGGTGTCGAGACTACTGCATTAATAATTATAAATAATAAATAAACACGAAGAGCAGTGATAGCCTAGTGGTTAGACCGTTGGACTGCAAAGTCAGAGGTCTCGGCTTCAAACCCAGGCACGCACCTCTGTCTTTTCGAAAACATGTGTGTATTGAAAATTAACTAGCACTTGCTTTAACGGTGAAGGAAAACATCGTGAGAAAACTTGCATGCCTAAGAGTTTCTCGAAGGTGTGTGAAGTTCGTCAACCCGCACTGGGCCAGCGTGGTGGACTATGGCTTAAACCCTCTCAGTTTGAGAGGAGGCAAGTGCCCAGCAGTGGGACAGTTTCTCAAAAGGGCTAATATAATTATTATTATAAATACACACTGTCACACCTATATTCTCTAAGTGGGAGAGGCAAAAGTGTACTCTGTACACCACGTGTGAGGTGGCATTATTAGATTTTCCTACACAATCAAGCGTGTCACTGCGCGCGGTGGCGCGGGGCGAACAGGACGTTACACCCCACTTCTGTATTCGCCATCTAGCTGAGAATGACAGATTGAAATAAATCACATCCACCGCAATGCCGTCAGGGCCTAGTTGGAAGATACAGTGCACAGTTGCGTAAACTGACTCCTCTTTATATTTGTTTCATGTTCCTATACCCAGTTTCCGCCGACCATGTTAAGTTCCATTTAATACAGCGCAATTCCGACCTCCAAACTGATAATAGGAATTTTTTTGACCAATAACACACACTTTGTGTGTGAACCTAAGACCTCGTGATCGCTACGCACAGTATACGCTACTAAACCAATGAGGCAGCCTTGCAACTACTGCAATAATGTACCAAATTGAACTTACCGATTAAATTTTATTACTTTCAATTAAATTTAACAATTAAAAAAACATATCTAACCGGTCTGCGTAAAAAATGCCTTTTCACTAAGAACAGTTTCCTTTTTATCTCCTTATCTATATCATTACGCCAGATCCCTTGCAGGATAGACAGAGAGTACGGAGTTTCAACAGGTTTTCCACTTAGAGACCTCTTTGGCGTCCTCCACTCTCGTATTTTGTCTTATAAACGCTCGCCGGTTATAGAAACTCTTGGCTTACCCATCAGGTAAGATATCCATTCCATTTTTTCCTTTAATATATCCTAATCCTCGAAATTGCAAGAGTACCACAGGCGCCACTGATCAAATTACTGGGCAAATGTGATGAAAACTTAAACTCAAATATTTTTTTTCGTGTAAACCGCAGGGTTTACACGCCTTACAAGTTGTCAATTAACATTTTTTTTTATCGAATAAAACTATTGCAGTGCACACTATTGCATCAGTAATAGCCTAGTGGTTAGACCGTTGGACTGCAAAGTCAGAGGTCTCTAGTTCAAACCCAGGCACGCACCTCCGTCTTTTCGAAAGCATGTGCGAATTAAAAATTAACTATCATTTGCTTTAGCGGTAAAGGAAACTATCGTGAGAAAACCTGCATGCCTAAGAGTATCTCGAAGGTGTGTGAAGTTCGTCAACCCGCACTGGGCCAGCGTGGTGGACTATGGCCTAAACCCTCTCAGTTTGAAAGAAGGCCCGTGCCCAACGGTGGGACAGTTTCTTAACAGGGATAATATTATTATCATAATAGAACTATTTATCTACCACAGGATCTGAATGCGACCTTCACTGAGAAGATCCTACGAGAAACAGCAGGCTTACCTTTTTTATTAAATCCCTTTTCTCTTTTTTAGCAGTAGTTTTTAATCATAGTGTGGGTACAATGTTTACATTACACTTAATCAAAAACTAATAATTTTACCCTTACAACACAGACTTGTGAGGATCGCGGGAAATCGTTGGATGCGGGTGGCATCGGACCGGTTACGCTGGAAAGCGATTGGGGAGGCCTATGTTCAGCAGTGGACAAGTATAGGCTGAAATGATGATGATGATGATGAACACAGACTTTCGTTACTATATTAAAATCTAACACCAGTTTCTCATAGTTAAATATTAATTAAAATTTATCAAAATGACCCGTCTTAGTTAATGAAATTAGGATAGGCACTTTCAAAGGTTTTAACAGCAACAGTAAATTTTCGTTAAAGCCTAACGTCGTTTGCCAGTAAACCACGTCTTAGCTAACGCCTCAATTAGTGCTAGACCCAACGGTAATAGTTTTTATAGGCACTATTTAGAGCATGTTTAATTTTATTATCGCGTCGAATTATTTACCTGCGACCATCGCCAGGTAATCGGTTTACCTTATGAGGGTCTGGCTGCATATTACAAAGGTTCTCTAGAGGCGACCTTGTACTACAAGACATATCAATCCACGTCATCGAGTTCGAGGTCGCCACTTGAGAACCTTCCCAATAATAAATGCTTATAGAACAAAGCTGCACCGCATCGTTGATCTTTCGGGGACGCCTTAGTCCTGCAACGTTCATCTGATGATGATGGATGATGATTGAATAATTGGTAAATATAATTAGGTAGGTATATCTGAAGGGCAAGTCAAAAGTCACCGTAACCGGCGAACGTTGATGAGACGAACTATGAGAGTGGAGGAAGCCAGAGAGGTATGTAAGGGAAGAACCTGTTGGAACTCTGTACTCACTGCCTACCCCGCAAAGGATCTGGCGTGATGAGTGGATATTGAGGATATTTTGATAAACAAACACCACATTTTGTCTGACCTAGGAAACCAAGGCCCCATGATCGCTATTTGCACTGTGTGCCACTAGACCAACAAGACAGTCCATATAAAAGAAAAATATTGTAAAAAACCTCTGTTTACTCCTTAGTAAATAACATGCATGAGAAGATCCATCACAAAGTTAATATAACATCGCGGATGTACCGACGTGGTCGCACGCCACCGTGTCGGCCGGCGGTCGCCTGATTGACGCATCCATTTGTACGCGACTTGTATAGACATCAATTCTCTTTCAGATTCAATAACCACAACTTTATCTAATAGTTAGTGCTTCAGCCGCTCTGTGTATGGACTAGTCACGAATTCGGTTCCCGGACATGGTAAAACTTGGGGTAAACTACAAATATTTGTTGTAATATCTTACGATGTGTATGCGTGCATAATTTATGCCCATAAACACAACCATGATAGTAATAATTGCCTAATTTAGGAAAAAGACTTAAAATAGCCTCTGTTCTGCTCTTTTGGAAATAACAAGCATGAGAAGATCCATCACAAAGTCAATGTAACGTCGAGGCTGTACCGATGTGGTCGAACGCCAGCGCGTCGGCCGGCGGTCGCCTGATTGACGCGTCCATTGGTACGCGACTGGTCGCTCCGCACGCTGTACTATTATACCGCATGTACAGAGAGACTTGTATAGACGGAATTTCTATTTCAGATTTGCTATTTAAAACGTGAGTTTCGCACAAACATTCTCAAAACAAAGACTGAGAATTCTTAAAAAAAATACCCTCCCCCCAGGGTTTTTTTTGTTGGCTTGGCATAGGTGTACTTTTACCTGTTGCCAATGATGTTAGGTCCGAATATAAACAAAAATCAAAATCAAAAGTTTTTTTATTCATGTAGACCAAAAGGCACTTATGAATAATCAAAAATAGAAAACTATTGATTACTTAAGACTCTACCACCAGTTCGGAAAGTCATTCCTGTAGAGAAGAAGGGCAAGGAACTCCACAGTTACTCTTTTTAAAAATGAGCGTTTTACAATTCTTTTTGTATATATTGCATTCATGGGGTATGGGAGAACAATGCAGAACGAGCTAAATAAATGTGCTTAAGTAACATAAGTGTACTTAGATTTATGGTGTCAATCAGTGTCTACATAGTCCTCTCATTTACAGAACAGGGACGTTGTAACGGTATATAATAAAAAGTAAACATAGTAAGAGAAAGGGTTACTATAAAATATGTAAAGAGTGCGTACAAAATAATTGGTTATAGCTCCAGTGTGATGCCGAACGAGACAAAATTCAATAGTACTACCGTACATGATTAATCAGTCAAAGGATAGAGGACGGACCAGCCCCCACCAGCAGCATCCGTTCACGAGTATGACTTGAGAAGCAGCCATCACTCTCCTCGACCATAACAGGGGAAAGAGAGTGACCCGCTCCACAGAGATGCCAGTAACAAAGACATTTTAGTGAGCATGACCATAATGAGGTTTAAATTCAGACTTAGGGCTTATTGCGCACGTTGTATCCCGATTAGAAAGTGGGGGAAGGGGAATGTTAGTCTTCCCCTATACACGTAATTTAACTTGTCCGAATTGAAGATAGCGCTTCGCAACACACTATTCCTTATCGAATATAAAAGGGTACTTGAACGTTAGTTGTAAGATGATTATTATAATAACTCTTTAATAATTGATCGAAAAAGGTAACTTCAATTCGGTCAAGTTAAATCGCGCGTATTGCATCTAGATGTATTTGCGTTCGCAACAGCGGCGTGCGCGTCAGCCGGCGGTCGTCTGATTGACGGGTCAATTTATACGAAATACGCGACTGCCGCCTATTCGCGCTTGTACAGGCAAACACTTGTAATTGTTCAATAAAATCAGATTTGCAACATCTAAAAGTAAACTTGAACACCTTCACGCCTATATTCCCCAAGTGGGGCTGGCAGAGGTATACCCCACTTTTCGCCGACGATTTGAAAGTAATAGCCATATGCCATATACCGGACACAATTTCAAGCTCCGGACTGATGCTGGGAATTTTCGACAGAAACACTTCATTTTTACGACCTTGAATTCAAACACAAAATCTCTCGGTGCCCGCATTATAGCCCACTAGACCAATGAGGCATTCGATAGATATATAGATAGTATTGTATATACTTTGTTCAGCCCGACCGCCCGACTGGGTCATACACACAAGCCATGTACATATATACAAACAAAGCTTTTTGAGCATCCCAATTCAAAAACCCGCTCTACAAATCCTCTACCTTTCCTTAATTCACGGCTAATAACCGAAAAACTAATGAACCATAATCCATCAACCTCAAAATACCTGTCCCTGACATACAGTACCAAAACCGATAGATCAAAAGCTGCACTATTTCGGTCGCGTCCGCTAACTGCCGACCATCCGGCCGCCATTAATGATCAAAAACTAACGATAAAAAACGCGCGCTTTTTTCCAACTTTACACTCCAGCGCACGCGCCCAACACCTGCCATTACGCACACATAAGCAACATATGCCATAGACTAAAATACTTCAAAGAATTTTACCTTAGAACCAGTAGTGCAACCGTAAAAATGTATTTGTTGTTTTTATTCTGTGATATAGCTATTCGCATCTGTCGTGCACCCATACATGAACGATTATTCCACATGCTAAGAAAACTTCCTAGTTGTGTGTTGGTAATATGCAGTGGGTCAATAGAGACTTTTTTACTCTGTGGCTAACGTTTAACGGTTATACGCCACCTGTTGGGATGTCATGTCACAGGTGCATATGTGAAACGAGAATATGTCCGTCTCTTTCTGGCGTGGTACAGTAGGGATATTTTTTTTAAGTTTAAAAATACGATGTTTTAGTAATCATGTATTGCTAACTGCCATATTAGTACCATTCTGTCTACATCCCAATGGATTTGACGTAATAATATAAATAGATAGACTTAGTGGTCCCTGTAACAGTCTGCAGTCTGAAATTGTGCCCACTATATGTCAATAAACTCGCCCCCCATTACATGGGACCTAACATCATCGGCGAAAAGTGGGTGTACACCGTACACCTGCTTTCCTCGTTTGGAGAATACAGACGTTTATTGGCCTAGCAGAGCATCTTGTTTTAATCCTGTGTTCTAATTCTACGTTAGACCTAATATGCTGAACTCTGAAGTTATGACCCATAAGAGCGAGCCTATTGCCATTAGAGCAGCCAGTAGGGCACAATACCTGTCTCCAGACTGTTACCTACTAGTAAGATTTTTATCAATAAACTTTGAACCCAGGGCCTCGTTACTGCTACGCATATTATTCGCCACAAGACAATCGAGACACGAAAAGAAAAAAAATTAAAAGTTCCATCTATTTATATCATTAAGCCAGATAGGCAGAGTACAAAGTTCCAACAGGTTCTTTCCTTACATGCCTCTCTGTCTTCGTCCCCTCTCATAGTTCGTCTCATACACGCTCGCCGGTTACGGAGACTCTTGACTTGCCCTTCAGATCAGACACGGTCTATTTGGTCATAGAAAGATAGTCTTCCCGGTACCTACATCTTGCTACTTTCGTTTAATAACCCTAACAAATTTGGTTCATGATAGGCTAAATTTTTAAACGACTGCCTCGTTGGTCTGGTGGCAAAGCGCATCGCTTTGTGATCACGAGGTCCTGGGTTCAAATCCTAGGTCGGACAAATGTAGTTTTTCTAACGAACAATTCCCAGTATGAGTCCGGAGTCTGTAATTGTGCCCGGTATATGGCAATAGGCTCGCCCCCTATTACATGGGACCTAACATCGTCGGCGAAACGTGGGTGTACTCAGTACACCTCTGCCACCCCCTCTGGGGAATATAGGCGAGAGGGTGTTTTTTTTTAATTTTTAAAAGGATATGTTGACTGTGTTAACGAGATGATTATAATGACCTACAACTGGTTAAAATTATAACACCGGAATAATATTTATTTAATTATAAGCATTCGTAAGTTGTAAATCGTAATAGATCGTTCAATTTCGGTGCTCGCTGTTTCAGCCAAAACTTCCACCTATTATGACCGAAGCCGAAGGATTGGCCGAAAGTGGTATTTTTGGCCGAAGAAGGACACTATATATCTGTAAGATAAATAAATAAAAATAACTTTCCAACCCAAATAACATTGCCCTGTTAGTGCTCGTAGCACTCACGAGGTCCTGGGTTCAAATCCTAGGTCGTACAAATGTAGTTTGCCTATCATAAAAACTCCCGGTATTGGGCCGGAGTCTGAAATTGTGCCCGGTATACTGCGATAAGCTCGACTCCCTAACCTAACATCGTCGGCAAAAAGTGGATATACACAGTACACCTCTGCCACCCCCGCTTGGGGAAATGCCTATATTGTGACAATGTTTATATATTTAAAAAAACTTTTTTGCTAACCCACAGCTGGACAAAGATCTTTCCTCAGAGTCTTCCGCGTGAATCTATGATTAATCAAATAACTTAGTTTTAGTGAAACTTAATTTCCATTACCAAACTAAATCCGTAACTTAACCGATGCGGAATATCTCCGTATGTGTACACAGCCTCCCGCGGGATGCATTCGGGAATTAGATTCTATATGCCAACTCATTCTACTATCCCTGTTCTTACCAATTAAACATATTGTCACGCCAAATCCCTCGCTGGGAAGGTAGAGACAAAGTTTTAACTCATTTATTTGTGTTGGCTAAAGAAGTGTTACGGGTTTCATCAAATTTTCAGTAACATTCCAGTCTGGAATCGTACCCGATATAAGATAGGTTCGCTCCTTATTACATCGGGACATAAGATCTTGGTGGAAATGTGTGAGAGTCCAAAGTACACCGCTGCCAACCCTGCATGGGCAATATTGACGTAATCAGTATTCTAAAAATCTGATTTTGATACTTACTTCTCGGTTTCCAACATCAGAGTGTACTTCGTATGTAATGATGTATCATCAATATTATATCCCTGAAGGATATTCAGTAACCTGCGCACCTTTTTTTTATAAAAACGTAGCCCCTGAAACTATTGTTATGTCACGGGTACAAGTATACCAATTAGTAGTAGTTAATTGACCATAGTTGTGGATCCTTAACCGCGACTCGTAATAGAATCGTAGTTGTATTTTACCAAAAGTAGTACGCAATAATACTTAGTTATCGCTGAAATATAAATATATAAAAAAATCGCCGCGTAACATGGATCGTACTAAGCTCTGTTGAGTTGTCAGCGGAAATAATAATTTAGATTCGATAATATATATTCTTACAAAATGACCAAATTGACCGCGTCTTATCCGAAGAGCAAGTGAAGAGTCTCCGTAACAGGCGAGCGTGTATAAGACGAACTGTGAAAGTGGTGCAAGCCAGAGAGGTTTTTATAAAAAGAACCTGTTGGAACTCTGTATTCTCTGCCTAGCCCTCAAGGGATCTGGTGATGGTAAATAGACAGATAGATTATTTACCCAAATATAATACGCAATGGTAAGTATTTGTCGTTGAAGGCTAAGTATATAAAAAATTTCGCCACGTGACATCGCAAACCCGACATGGATCATACTAAGCTCTTTTGTATTGCCAGAAAAAATAATAAATTTGGTATATAAATATATCTTTTTAGCTTTTCTTTGACAAAGGTCATTCTGGCTCGGACATATACAAAGAATTTTTGGGAAAATAATTACTAAAAAGATATACAACGTAAAACTGTAAAGATCAAGGTACCGGGGAAAAACTCACCTTTTCCCAATTTGATAAGCGTATATAAATAAGCTTTAGATTTGTATTTTATTACAATTAATAGAATAAGCGCTTACGAGTGGGAATCGACCACACGTAATTTGCCGAGTTCAGTAGATAGATTGCGTCATAAAGGTTTTTAAAAACGTGAAGATTCACAATGAGAAATACACTGCTTAAGCTTGCCACCGAGGCCCAGTGGATAGAGCGGTCGACCTGACATGGCGGATACATATACGAAGAAATTTCTTTCTATATAGAACCACTGTTCTGTCTAGTCACGAATAATGCGCTTTGTGATCACGGGGTCCTGGGTTCAAATCCTACGTTGAACAAATGTAGTTTTCCGATGGAAAAATTCCCAGTGTCAGTCCAAAGTCTGGAATTGTACCGTATATTTGGCAATAGACCCACCCCCTATTACATGGGACTTAACATCGTCGGCGAAAAGTTTGTACAGAGCACACCCTCGCTTGAGGAATATAGACGTCTATGGTATACGGTGTTTATATTTTTAAATGTATTCAAAACTATCGGCCCGCCCCAGCTTCGCACGGGTGGACATTATTGAAGTTTTAGTAGAAATTCCAATTTTTTTCTAGGAATAAATATAGCCAATGTTACTCAGGGATAATGTAGCATTTTAATGGTGAAGGAAATTTTGAAATCAGGCCAGTAGTTTTTGAGTTTATTCGTTAAAATATTATATAATAAACAAACAAGATAGAAGTTTCTTGTATTCTTTTATAAATTTGTGTCCAATATTAATAATGCAATGTACGGATATAAACTCCGAACATAGCAACACATTCCTACAAACCATAAACCTGCGACCTTGAGTCGCGTCGCTCATCGCGCGAAGCTTTATACCAGCTATAAAACTTGTTACGCCGCGGAGGTCGCCAGTGATTGCTCGTAGTAATATTCTTGGCTTTGTACCCTTCTATCTATCTATATAATCACGCCAGATAAAGTAGGTAAAAGTGCACGTAATACACTCATATTTCGCCAAGGTATTAGACCATAGAAAGATTAATAATTAACGTATAACGCTATTGCTATGGATTAAGGCTATCAACAATTTTGATTTAAAAAAACCTTTTTAAAAACAAGCTTTCATAGCAAAAACACAACGAAGATATCTTACTTAGTTGTGGAGTTCCTATGCATCCCTTCCAGCTCTATCATCAGACCTTGAACACCATCCCGGTCTAAAGTACTTGTCAAGGACAACCCAACGAGCTCGAATACGGCGGGGTTATATTGAGCAGTTGGGTAGTTCCACTGGCCACATTTCGGCTTCATCATCAGACCCTGAACACTATCTAGTTGTACAGTACATATTAATATCAATCAAAGAAGTCTAAACACGAAAGGGTTACATTGTATGGTTTACAATTTTTTATGGCTCCATTCCGACTTCAGCAAAAAACCAGCTCCATGGTACCATATTATTGCATTGTCACCGACTTTACATACGTATGCCAAATTTTAGTTCCATCGGATACCCACAAGTGCTTAAAAAATGCGATTCGAACCGGAAAGACAGACAGAAATACGAACATTGGAAGCTAAATAAAAGCTTGTAAAAATAAATTGCGATAAAATCGGAAAAATAGTATTACTTCAAATTTAATTGTGTTGAATTTTTAATTTTCGTCATCCAAACATCTTTGCGCTTAAGATATGTAAAAACAATACATCCTTTTACAATTCTGTCACCCGCTGGTGTCGACTACACAATAATCTCGCTAAAAGTAACAGCAATCTAGACATTATGATTAGTAATCTTCGGCCATACAAGAGTTGCATTAGAAAACTTATTGATAAACATAATTAATTTACTTTCTTAGATAAGTTAGTAATAGTAAATTTAATTTGACTGAATTGTTCAAATTTCCTGTTATTGTTTTTTCTGCATTATTTTATTTTGTCACCTCGTGACTTTTCATATGTAACATAGATTAGGGCATATAATTAGGTGTACTATCTAGTTTGAAACTAGTTCTAAGCTCATCATCTAACTTGGCAATCATCAGTTTGTTAATAAACTAGATTCTGCCCGCGACTTCGTCCGCGCTGACTTCAGACAGGAACCTTACATTGTTTCAGGATAAAAAGTCTAAAGCTGACCCAGGTAATAAACTATGTGTGTGCCAAATTTTATCCATATCCATTCAACAGTTCTTGCATGATTGATTAACAAACATCTAAACATACAAACTTTTACATTAATAATATTAGTAGGATAAGTACTAGATATTAGGATTATGAAAATCCAGTCATATTTTAGGTTTCCGCCGGTCCCCGCCAATTCCATTGAACGCCAGCAGCAGATGATCTAATAATGTTTCTCTAATCTGAATGTGTGCCTGAATAACTGCAGTGATCTATCTATAAGTATACAATCATGCTATATCTCCTGCGGGGCACCTAGGAGAGCGAAAAGAGGTTCTCTCTTTACAAAATTACTATCATTTTTCGTTTGTCAACAGAGCCGACTACCGTATCCAACTAAAACTAAGACTCATCCAAGTGACCCCATAAGTACAACATAATCGTCAAAGTCAGACAAGCCGACCAATTGCATTCATAACCAGATGTATCAAAGCATTTAAGAAACCGCAAAGCTTTCTCACTATATATTATAGCTTTGTCAGGAGTATCCTAGAATAAGCAAGTGTTATTTCATGGCCGTGCTCAGAGAACAGAGAAAGCGTCCAAAGAAAATTTCTTTAGGATACTTAGCTACAGATGTGGTTTTGGTTGATCACTCACGAGTTATCGTAAAAGGTTAGCTAAATTTAAAGTGTCTCCCTTGTATGTTCGCCGAAAAGAGCACGATTTAATATTCTTCATAAATTATTGCACGGCTCATTGAATTCACCATACCTACTCAGTTTATTAAATTTCAAAACTAAACGTAATTACCATATCCCTGATAAAACATTTCATCTCCATGTATGCAAAAATAATACCCCTTTCTATAATCCAACTACAAGAATGTTTCGCTTTTACAACGAGTTATCCATACTGTTCACTCAAAGAACATTATTATCATTATAAGTGACATCTACGTACTGATCTATTCGAATATTATCGATAGGTTTAAAGAACCGATGGTACCTCTCACTCCCACAAATAAGACTCAAGACTCTAGATCACTTCTATAATTACGAAGAAACTACTGACACTTCATATTATATTAAAATCTATCAAGCCGTTTAGGCTACAGAGCGCGCCAAAGAAATATACGTAAGGACACTCGAGAAATATTACCCTTATTCTGCAGACACAGCAAAACAAAGCAAGTTTAAGATTGAATGTCACCTCACCACATAGGTTTTGGTACCAAATGACCCCATTAATAAACATAGTGTCGTTACAGAGTTAATACGTCAAAATAGCGGGATCGGCGCTAACGAGAATAATTACGACTTAGGCCGCGAGCCGGACACAAATATCATATACATCTTCATCATTTGTCTTCCATTTGAGAAGGGGAAGGCGGGAATGTTGTTTATTTACTTTATTAGAACCGCAAAGAAGTAATACAATTGTGTATTAATTCCTACATGAATATCAAGTATTGAGCTCTTTAAATTATAAGCCTTACTCATAGACTGACTTATTTTATTTTTTATATTTTCTTATTTTTATCATACACTGAATGATATGTATGTATTAATTACTACATTTATTATCTCTTAATAAATAAATGGATTATATATTAGTGATTAAGCCATTGATTTTATGAATATCCTTAATCAGGTTTTATTTTATCCGAGGATTTACAGTAATTGAACTGTCTAGAAACAAAAATGTCATATTCCAAAAAGTGTTATCTTGCATCCGATAACAGATCAGTCGATCGATCTCACAAATACTTTACCCTGTCTACGGACAACCTACGATTAAAAACCAGTCCTCATGATCGGTAGCTACACCATACGCAACTGGACCAACGAAGTAGTCGTTGGCAATCATTACACAAAGAACGATTGACGCATATACTTTATAAAACCCACTAGTGTGAGACGGGGTTTCAACCTCCTACCATTCACCCACTTGATTATCACAGTTTTGGCGTTCGCCTCCTAAACTCTAACGACGTTAACTCGTTAAATTTCTAGAACCGCCGCAATATCGTAGAGTTCCACAATTAGTTGTAATTCGATTCGCCGACAAAGGGCGGTTTAACCATATTCTGTTAGCCAAGTTTTTGATTTACTTATATTTACATAAAGATTGGCTTCGGCAATATTTTAACAACGATGTTAATCGATTAAAATATTGTGGTTGCTTTGAACTGAAGGTTATCGTTGAAATTTTGTTTTCACAACTAAATATGCAAATATGACTCTAATTTGGACGAAGATGGTCTATTGGTTAGAGGCCGCTCCGCTCACTGGATCGAGTAGTCGCTGGTTCGATAATCGTCGAAATTAGGACAAAAAAAATTGTGTGGGTGACACCCACAACATATTTTATATGCTATCAAAATAGTCTGTATTTGTTCTAAGTATAATGTTAATAGGCTTGCTCCCTATATACTGTTACATAACATTGTCGGCTTTACGTGGGATGTGTAGTAAGAGTTTATATTTTAAGATGTGGGTACACGGCGAACTGATACTTGTATGAACGTAAGAATAAAGACAGTTTGATAACGGCCACCTGTGTGTTTATTACACATGTAGTTTTTCTAACGTAAAATTCCCAGTACGAGTCCGGAGTCCGGAATTGTGCCCGGTATATGGATTGCCATACTCGCCCCCTATTACATGGGACCTAACATCGTCGGCGAAATGTGGGTGTACTCAGTACACCTCTGCCACCCCCTCTGGGGAATATAGGCGTGACGGTGTTTTTTTTTACATACTATACCTCTGCCGCCCCCTCTTGAGTAAAACAATCGTGACGGTATTACAAGCTTACAACATATCCATGATTCACAGCAGACTCACAACGTTAGATTTCTTAAAATCTGTATTATGTGACTTAAGTAATAAAAAACTACATCAAAAAAAATTTAACAAGTTTTTAGAAGGCGGTATGCCCGAAGTGTGACAACTAGGAAAATGCCTTAAATACCGTTTTAACATTCTTTTTTGTAAAATATTTAAAGGAGAAGTGATCGAACTTTGTATTCCTACACCTCAAGGGATGTACCGTGATGATATGGATAGAAGACTTATTAAAAGGTACGTGTACGTTACTCCAGGGTCACTCTCTAGCTCGAAATTTTTATGTTAAACCAAATGTGATCATATGTTGGGTGTAACCTGTTTATGTACCAAATAAAATAAATAAATAAAAGGGCCCTGACTTCAGCAACTTTATGCAACTCGCAGCAACAGAAAAGGAAGTCTGTTCTAAGCAGATTAATTTGCTCGGCTACAGTATCTTAAGAAACGACATTGTCAGCAAAAAGAAGAACGACCTCACAAATAAGATATAACAGATAATTCACTCTGCTGATCTAACTGCCTTCGCGGAGTTTTAACTAGTCAGGCATTTGCTTTATGAGTATTGCACTGAGGCAACCTACTTCCTTAGATATTTTGTTTTTTAAAAAAAATCACTTATTGCCGTAATTTACCTGCGGTACAACACCAAGGCTCGCGAGCCAATCGGTAAGCTCTGGTAGACTTAGAGCTTTCAAATGTAATTCATACTGCGGATTTGTGCTTACGTTAATACTTACATACCCCCTAAGATTGAACAATCAAATGAAAGTATCTTCGTAACCGGCGTGTATTTATGGGACGAACTGTAAGAATCGAGGAAGCTAGAGAGGTCTGCAAGGCAAGAACCTAATGTCACCTTGTACTCTCTGGACTCTCTATTGCAAGGGATCTGGCGTGATATAGAAGTAAAACAAGCCTGAAAGTCGTGTTTTCAGTGGCGACTGATGCGGAGGAGAGAGTTTATTGTGGCACCTTTATAAAAACATAAAAAAATGTATTGGGTAGCCAAAACTGATTAAACGATTTCTCGTTAAAATTATGAAACTATACGTAACCAGTTCTACACATAGTTCGGCAACTGAACTCGCCAATTCTCCGGTAAAAACAAACAGCTATCATCGCACCGTATGTAGTAAAGTCTGTTTATCAGCACGCCCGAACTTTCTGTAACCCTTTACTCAAATACCTATTCCGCAAGGGATCTAGTGTAGTAAAGTATCTGTAGATATATGCTGTGTTCTGCAGTCGCCGAGTGTCGCGCGATGATACCAGTTAATCCCGCCATTTGTCGATCCCATCCACAAGACTGGTAGCTGTGGCCTACATTAGCGGACGAGTTTAACTGTCTTTTGCTATTTAACATATATTCACGACCACATCTCCTAAGGACCATCCGAGTTACATCTATGACAAACCAGGGCCATTGTTCCCTATGACCAAACGCGATGTACTATGATAACTTTGGGAAATGCGTGTGTAATGGTACTCTGTATACCCTGAAGTGCCATTAAACGTTCATTTCATGAAGTTATCATAACACATCGCGTTACGTGGTATAGCGTATCAGGAACCAGCTCATGTAATAAGCGATGAACTGAATAATGTAGACAGAAAAAAAAAAAATATTTCTATTTTTTGACGGATAATTTGACGCAGTGGTTAAGAGCTTAGGCCGCTCCACCCACTGGGTCGAATAGTCGCGGGTTCGGGTTTGTATGACCCACAATGATTTGTTTCGGTCTGTAAATTAAGTGTATGTAACTGAAAGTAAATTGTAGTATTAGGCTACGTTTTTTTATTCGAATAATAGAGTTTCGAAATGGTAGTAGAGTCTTTGTGTCTTTATTATTGATTTCGCCTGAGCCAGTGATTAAGAGCTTAAGCGATACACTGGATCAAGTAGTCGCAGGTTTGATTCCCGCACGGAACAAATCCTTTGTGACCCACAAACGAGGCATTTAGGCATAATTTTCCGAACTGGTAGTAGAGTTTTTGTTACTTTTCTGACGATTCATTAACAGTATAGTAGTTTATATTAATGAAAATATTCTGATTCTTACCGTAACGTTAATCGTTACAGCACCAATAATACCCTTTTACAAACATTAACCACCCTTAAACTTTTTTTCTTATCACCCCCTTTCATATTCGTGAAGTTCTATTGAACCGTCCGAATTGTCCTACAGAAACCATTTCCAAGCAAATGTGACCAGCCTAATGCTCTTTTCAACTCTCAATGTCTTAATTAAAAGCGGTCTAAGCCTTTGCAAGTTTCATCGGTCGTTTGTGATCGCATTTGCCCCACTTGTTGGGAGCAAAGTGCTTATTTACTACCCGAGAATGTTCGAAACGCGTCTAAACTTTACATCTTCAGTATATTGGAGTCGATTCCTTTTGAAATACACGAGAAAACAGGCTGAAAATGTCTCCTTCTGAATTGTAAATAAATAAAATAAACACCGTCATATCTATATTTCCCGAGTGGGGATGGCAGAGGTGTACTAAGTACACTCACTTTTCGCCGACGATGTTAGACCCCATGTAATAGGGGGCGAGTCTATAGCTATATACCGGACCTAATTCCAGACTCCGAACCCATACTGGGAAGTTTTCGTCAGGAAAACTTCATTTGTCCGACCTAGGATTTGAATTCAGGACTTCGTGATCACAAGGTGATGCGCTTTGCCACTAGACTAACGAGGCAGTCCTATTGAAGTGTTTATTGGTTTAAACGTAGCCCCAATTACCTAACAGATTTTCATACGGATTTCACCGAAGGACGGATTGATTCATGAGCTCTGTGTATAATTCACCCTTGCAAAGCCGGGCGGTTTTCTAGTTATTTATATGCTTGACCGCATGCTCGTTGGATTGGTAGAATAAAGACACTCTTGGTGTAGTGCATGTCAGACACCTATGCAATTGTTGTGAATGCTAGAGATATATTTTTTAAAAGAAAGGTAGCCCCACACAAAGATTAACTAGTGTCGTGAGTGCATTTACAAACATGAAAATTCACATACACAAATAGACCGAAACAAATAATTGTGGGTCACACAAAGATTCGTCCCGTGCGGGAATCGAACCCGCGACTATTAGACACAGTACGCGGAGCGGCTTAAGCTCTTGACTACTGCGCTAAATCGTCCGTCAAATAATGGTAAAAAAATCACAGGAATAACATTTTGCAACAATAAGTCGCGTGATCGGAACAAGGCGTTATCGATTACGCACGTTTCTAATCAACTTATAAGAATATACAGAATGTTGAATTGTATTTTCTGAAATTTTCGGAAGTAGCTACCCTGCTAACAGCAAGCAATGTTTTTTTTTCTAAATTGTAAATAATTAATCATATATTACTTTTTATACCTTAAAAAAAAATATTTATGTGCTGTGGTTCCCCCCTGTATGATAACCCGCCCGCGTAGTCACGCCAGATCCCTTGCAGGGTACGCAGAGAGTACAGAGTTCCAACAGGTTCTTTCCTTACATACCTCTCTGGCTTCCTCCACTCTCATAGTTCGTCTCATACACGCTCGCCGGTTACGGAGACTCTTCAAATGTATTTCAGATAAGACTCTTTCTATTTGGTCATGGTATTATAATAGTCTAGGTCTTCCCCGTTACGTAAATCCTTCCACTCTCGCATTGTATATCTGTTTTGTCATTTTTTCTTCTGACATTCTTCCAATATGCCCGAACCAACGGAGCATACCCTTAATAGTATATAATATCAGCCGACAGCTGGACAAAGGCCTTCTCTCACAAATCGAGGTGTGAGAAATTAGATCATACTTCACCACTCGGACCCAGTGCGGTGCGGTGGAGGCAAGTTTGTGGCCACCTGCTGTTAGAACTTATCAAACCTCTTAAAGGCTAACGCGTGTGTGTGAATGATGTACGCTGTTGGCCGCGAGGCCTTTATAGCTTCACCGGACTTAAAAAGGCTAACTTGGCTTAACGACCACTACATGAAGTGGTAGCCAGGACCAACAGCTTAACGTGCCTTCCGAAGCACGGAGACGCTCGAATATAAATGCCACAAGCGGTCACCCCTCTCTCGCCGACCGAGTCGAACGCTGCTCAACTTTGGTAATCTGTAAGAACACCGCAGTCGCACAGCGCTCCGAGCGCCTCATAAATAGTGGCTAAAACCAATATAGCGCGATTTAATAAAATAAACACGAGTAAGTATTCCTTTTTTTAGACTTAGCCAGAAAGGGAGCAATGGAGAAACCTGTTGGTCCAGAACCGTTCATAGGCATACCAGACGGTGCCTACAGAGGCGCACTCTTCAAATATACCCAAGAACAACACAGAAAAGAATGGGAAACAAACGCAGGGCTCAGATACCCCAAGGAATTTCTCTCCGCATGGTGTGAGAGCGACAGCAAGAGACTACTAAAACACAGTAGACTACAACTAAGGCAACTAACTGTAGCATTCACAGGCCACTATGGCACGAAAGAACATTTACACAAGATGAACCTATGCAGCAACGTGGTATGCAGGAACTGTGGTACAGAACCTGAAACCATGAAGCACGTCCTCTGCCACTGCGAAGCTCTGATTGCGCGGCGAATGAAGCTACGGGGATTGGCCTATCCAAACGCGGAGGAACTACGACTCTGCCCCCCTGCTGGAATCTACAGCCTGATACAGGGAGTATTTGATCCTTCAGGTAGCAGCACAAAAGATCCCATCGGGTTAAAGTGCGCCAGAGGTCTCCTCGGTCCGGTAACAATAGGATAAGAGAAGTATTCCTTTTATTAAGTATTTTGTAACTTCGGTGAAAACATAAAACAGCCTGCATAAAATATACACAAAAACGCAAAAAGAATTATAACTTCAGATGCTTTTCAAAACCTCGATCCAAGGGCCCTATTCAATATTCCTTGTCCGCCACTCAGAACACTTTGACAGCAATGGCGTAATTCTTGGCGGACTAATTAGCAGACCGATCGGCCGCCGCGAACTAAATAATACATGAGGTCTCTAATAAATTGGCCAAAGCCAGTGGACAAAATAAATAAACATTTTGTTTTTGGTCTTCGGAAAAGTTAGGGTCTGTATAGATGAGGCGGTTCGCTAAAGTTGAAACGCGCGTTTTATTTGAGCATTTTATTTGGGTGTACACAGAACATCTGTCGGAACCCCGCTTAAAAAATATAAGAGCGAGAATGATTATATTTATGTTCATCTAGTTATTTCTCCCATGACCATAGATGTTAACAAAGCACTCAAAATATCTAAAATAAATCTAAATAAAAAAATAAAATCTGAAAAATAGTTTTCTTCCATGAATAAACTACTAATTTAATTAAACGGCTGGGCGCATCATTATATGTCGGAATGTTTAAACGGCCTTCAACATTTATAAATAAAACCGGTTACGAACAACGCCAGCGCGCGCGCAGACCAAATTAGCGCGTTTATTTTTTATTAGGTTTATCAATATCAATATCAAATCATAAATCATAGTTTTACATGACGTTCTTATTTATTTCGGTAATCAGCTGATCTAAAAGTGTCTTACATAGATCACGCCATGATCCTGTTTAATAAAACTGATGAATGAAAGTTCAAAGAACCTCCGTGTGTATTAAGGAGTAAACTCAGTAATACTATATCTATGATTTGTCCCAACAAGTAACATGAAGGTGACAATCAGACAATTTAATTACTCAAAAATATATTCTATGTAGGCCGCCATCTCGTAGCAACACAACGGGAAACAGATGCTCGCAGTCTGTCTGTTTGTTATTAATATTATAAAACAAACAAGCGTCTGACTCAATGAGGATTCATAGTTACGTGTTTTGGTTTCTGTGTTTATGTGAGTTTAGAGTCGGCGGTTGTGGAAATCGGATAAATTTTCTGATTATGAATCATTTGGATCTGTTGATGTCGTAATACGAGTTATGAATGATAACGATTATTAGAAATTACACGCCCTAATAAACTAAGACTAAATATATACAATTCATAACAAAATGTACTATGACAAAAGTAGAAATTATAATCCAATCGTTTCATTGAATTTACTTAGTCTAACACGTTATAAAAAGACCATCCTCCTATATTTGTAACCTTAATATTCAAGTACCAAAAGTCCAAGTATCGTTTCCTTATATCGTTTTCGTTTCCTTATATCGCCACACATATCGATAATAATACAGATACATATACTATATAAACAAAATACCTTTAACCAAATTACGTCACTTTACTTAGTCACTCTACAGCTTTTTGCATAACTTCAAAAAGAGTAAATGAATAAACCTCCAAGATAATCCACTCATTGTGTCACCGGCCGACCAATAGCTGGGAGCATGCGTACACGCCTCCGCGCGTCTCTCCACCAATCACAGCCCGGGGTTCGAGCGAGCAGAACCGGGCCGGTGACGCAACGGAGGTTTGACGAAAGGACATTGTCGAAAATTGCCCCACAACCAACAAACATTTGACCCATGCCATCATTAATAATAATAATAATAATATAAATAACCATGGCAACCGCTGTCAACGACACGTCGTTTTGTGTAAATAAAAATTATTTTTTTTTGCAAAGAAATATTGAAAAGTATCCGTTTAGACATCAATAAACAACAAAAAACAACACACTTTAAGAGCAAAATTTACAATGCGAACGTGGGTTCGCAAAATGTGGATTTGGAAGAAAAACATAACACATCTGTAAATGGCCGAGCCCAGCCGAAGAAACCCCGTGCGGCTGTGTCGGCAGCGGGATGCCCGGTCACCTAGCGCACGCCCAACACCTTTGCCCGGCTCGCCCACCTCGCCCCAGCCTTCGGAGGATGAAGATTTTTTCACACCGCCGACATCTGGGGCCTCTAGCGACGATGCCGGGATATCGGCGTCTCCACCTACATCAACATCTGCGAGGAGAGGACGCCCACCGCTGCCGGCACGCCTGGGACCAGCGGGACATTGTGCTCCGCCCACGGCCCCTGCTACCGGTGGTGTAGTGCGCCGCATGAGATGGACTCCAGAATTAAATCTGAGTGTCATGCGGGCCTACTATGGTGCTACAGAGGGAGGAACCATCCTCACCGCTTACCGACCGAAATTGTTGTCTCTGTTTCAGGGGCTTCACCCGACTGTCGCCGTTACTGCGCAACGACTATCGGATCAAGTACGTGCCATCCAGCGGTGCAAGTTGTTGGATGACACAGTGCTTGAGCGACTGCACCGCGAAGCACTTCCTGCTCGTACTGAATCCAACGTGCGAAGTGTTGAAGATCCTATCTCTTTGAATAACTTCGCACGATCGGAGGAGGTAAATAGCGAGCAGGTAAGTGTTAGTGACCAGCTACAGGAGCAGGTGAGGAGAGCTCTGGAGGATGCCTTTGCGGAGTATCGGTCTGCACCGATTTCCCTAAGACCATGCCTACCCCGTTTGCCCATGCATAGACGTAACATTTCGCTTGTGAGTGCCCTAGACAATGTTTTAAAGCCACACTGGGAGACCAGTGTGGACTTATGTGATACCCATTCTATTTTGTACTGTGGAGCGGTGGCGGTGTGTCGGGTGGCAGGTGTAAGATTTCCTAATCTACATCGAGCCACCCAACCCACAAATGCTAAACCACTCTGGCAGTGCAGAATAGAGCGGCGTATAAATATGGCTAGGACACTCATAGCGAAATTGTTGTGCTTCCAGGCTGGAAACAACCGCCCGAGAGTTGTGCGTTTCGTGACCCAAGCCTTTGCAGGCACACGAGTGGCTCCTGTGGACTATGTGGCAGGAGTCGCGGAACGCATAGACTACTGGAAGCAAAAAGTTTATGCATGGGCGAAGAGGATTCGCAGGTATAAGGCGAGAGCAGACAGATACCACGTGAATCGCACCTTTCAGACGAATCAAAGGAGTGTATACCAGGCTTGGGAGCGCCCCCAAGAGAGAGTGACTGACGTGCACTTGCCAAATGCGGCCGTGATGGCCGAGTTTTGGCGTAAAATTTGGTCAGTGCCCGTCACTCACTCCGAGGGCGAATGGTTTGATGTTGTTGGACGATCCTGTGGGCCCATTCAGGAAATGGAGCCCGTAGTCATAAGCCGTGAAGATCTGGCCTGCGCGGTTCGTGCGGCGCCGAACTGGAAAAGTCCGGGGCCGGATGGACTGCACGCATTCTGGCTAAAGAGGCTCCAGGGCTCACATTCTCGTCTAGCGACTCAATTCCAAGAAGCTCTTCAATTGGGATCGCTTCCTAGTTTTATGACATCGGGTGTCACTCACTTGATTCACAAATCTGGCAGTACTTCGGAACCTAAAAATTATAGACCGATTACATGTCTACCTACGGTCTATAAACTCCTTACATCCATTCTGAGAATAAAAATCAATAATCACCTTAAGGCACAGCATATTCTATCGCCTACTCAGACTGGCTGTAAGGGGGGGTCCCGGGGTACAAAGGATTTGCTCCTCATTGATATTGCCATTTGCCAACAGGTACGACGATCCAGAAAGAATGTCTCCATGGCCTGGATTGACTATAAGAAGGCCTATGATTCGGTGCCTCATACATGGCTGGGGAGGGTGCTAGAGCTGTACAGAGTACACCCGGCGCTATGCTCTTTCCTCGGTTCGTGTATGAGGCAGTGGACCACAGTTCTTCGTCACCCAGGATGTGGTGGCCTTTCTGGTTCGTCGGACTTGATAAAGATAAGCAGGGGTATCTTTCAGGGCGACAGTTTGAGTCCGTTGTGGTTCTGCTTAGCTTTGAATCCATTAAGTGCTATACTTAAGGATTCAAAGCTAGGTTACCATTTGCGGAGGGAGAGTGAGCCTATATCTCATCTACTGTACATGGATGACCTCAAGTTGTACGCTTCGAAGAAAACAGACTTGATGGAGTTGCTCAAAATAACCGGCAATTTTAGCAACGACATCGGAATGGAGTTTGAAGTAGACAAGTGTGCGATCATCCATGTACAAAGAGGGAGAGTTGAAGATTCTTTTAATCTACAGCTCTCTGAAGATATATCCCTCAGGTCTCTCTCTGAAATGGATTCCTACAAGTATCTTGGTATGTCACAAGCCTTAAGTATAGCGGAACAGGATATGAAACAATCATTGAGTGATCGGTTCTTTGCCCGCCTGATAAAAGTGTTAAAAAGCCTTCTATCAGGTGGAAATAAGGTCCGAGCTTTCAATGGTTGGGTCATGCCTGTTCTTACATACTCTTTTGGCATACTAAGGTGGACTCAGTCTGAACTGGATGCCCTGGATAGAAAGGTCCGTCGATTGCTGACAGCGTATCGTATGCATCACCCGCGGTCATCTGTTATGAGGTTGTACATCCCGCGGAAGTGCGGTGGTCGTGGGTTTTTAAACGCTAAGACACTACACAACCGCGAGGTGTGCAATCTCAGACAGTACTTTTTGAGTGTATCCGTGGTGATGTATCGAGATGTTGCCGCAATCGATAGAGGCCTAACTCCGCTTTCCTTGGCAAACGGGAACTGGCGAAGGCCCCAGGTATTAAGTACTTCGGACCGCACAGCCATATGGAAGGGCAAGGAGCTACACGGACGGTTCTATCGGGCTCTTACAGGGCCTGATGTGGACCAGCTCGCTTCCGTGACCTGGCTACGCTTCAGCAACCTTTTTGGGGAAACTGAAGGCTTTGTCTTTGCAATTATGGACGAAGTTATCATGACGAACAACTACCGGAAGCACATCCTAAAGGACGGCACGGTTGACATTTGTCGGGCATGCCACCGTCCCGGTGAGTCTATTAGACATGTAGTTTCCGGTTGTTCTCGTCTTGCTAACGGAGAGTACTTGCACAGACACAACCAAGTGGCTAGGATTATCCATCAGCAACTTGCTCTTAAATATGGCCTTGTGGACTCTGAAGTACCGTACTACCAGTACCAGCCTCTTCCAGTTCTCGAAAGTGGTCATATCACGCTCTACTGGGATCGATCTGTTATCACGGATAGGACTATTGTAGCCAATAAACCTGATATCGTGATAATAGATCGATCGATGCGTCGTGTAATGCTAGTTGATGTCACCATTCCGCATGATGAGAACCTTGTAAAGGCCGAAAAAGAAAAATTATCTAAATATTTGGACCTGGCCCATGAGGTTACCGCCATGTGGAATGTTGATTCAACTATCATTATTCCGATGGTCGTTTCAGTCAACGGCCTTATAGCGAAGAGCTTCGATAAACACCTTGAGAAGCTCTCGCTAGGCAGTTGGGTGAAGGGCCTGATACAGAAGGCAGTAATGTTGGACACGGCACGCATTGTGAGGAGGTTCCTCTCTTGGGAGCCCTGACCGCCGGTAGCATGGGTCGTAGACCTTGCTGTCGGTGGAGCACATTTTTTTTATACAATATATATAAGAATATTTGTATTTTATATTTTTATATATATTTTATAAGAAATTATACTGAATAAATATATACATAATAATAATAATAATCTTTATTTCTTTCTCAAAAATACAAACATGCTCTTATGACTAATATTACAATAGTTATTAAATGTGTAGGTATGTTTGAGAATACAAATCTAGATACATTAATCAAGTACTATTGGTCCCCACACTAGGCATAGCCTGTATCGTGAGGGCCCTACCGAAATACTTGCTAAGTCACAATGCGTCGGGAGGTAAGAGTACGAACGAAGAATAATATAAAAAAATTAAATTAATAACATGTAAAAATAAATCATTAAATTAATATGGCTTACAGAAAATGAGCGAGCGTGCATGTGTGTGTGTGAGTGAGTGAGTGTGTGTGTGTGTGCGTGTGCGTATGTGCGTTCATCTATTTTATTCAAAACGTATTTGTAAACGCACCCACGACAAAGGAATAAATCATAGTGTGGGGCTACGTTTTTAAAAAAAAGAAAAAATAATAATTGCAAATATCAGTATCTAACGGACAATTTGCAATCTAAAACGAATATTTCAACGAATTGTAAGTACTTATATCGAAGTCACCGACATCTTTACTGAATGTCAACACACACCATATAAGCTCATGTGGCTACTGAATTATAACCTCAAAATTTAATACTTTTTGTGCAATATTGCGATTTCCCCGCTTGTGCGTTTACTAATAAATGCATTAAGAGACTTTATGGGTGCTTTAAAATCATACAAGGATTTTTTTATTGCTGTTAGCAAAACAATGTCCTTTGTAGTTTTGGGTCTTGTTTACTTAAAGTCGATATGGAAACGGGTGAATAGGTATGTAATATTATAATAAAATAATAAATAAATACTTTACTTCACCAAAAAATAGTGTACAATCAACAATCCATAAGTTACATAATACAAGTAATAGGTAGACCAATTGATTATGATACTTTTATGCTTCTTAGAGGGCACGGCAGCTTTTATAGTTAACATGTATGCAATAGCATATATATATATATTATAGTAATACATATTTCTATACACATTCGCAGACAGAGGTATATTGTATACACCCGCGTTCTGCCGACGCTGGTGGGTCCTAATCCAATAGGGTTGAGCAATTGAGTCCCAATCAGAATCCTGAAGCCACTGATATTTTTATGAAAAAAAAAACTTAATCACATTTTCTCTAATTCAGACACATAGATATACAATATGATACATTTTAGTATACCTTTACAAAACTAAGTAAATTACCTACATAATAACTATAAGACAACCTACCAACCCCGCAAGAGATCTGACTTGATGATATAGATAGATAAATAGACGACCTATAGATATTTAAAGGTGAGGTACTTTTTTTTTCATTTTATTTTATTTAAAAAATCAAGAGCGATACAGTTAAGGTACAAATTGAATGGTAAAACAATTACGTATGGCTAATAATAGGTTTCCTGTATAACAATGTTAGTATAACATACATACTTGCGAACGGAACGAGAGGTACACTGTTTTACAATTCAGTAGGCCAATTTTAATAGCGCCAACAGCCACTGATCTGCAAACAGCACAGTTATGAACGACGACTGCATGTACAATGGCTTACACTTGAAAGTAAAGAAAACCAAGATTATGGTTTTTGAAAGGGAAGAAACCAGAACGAATGTAAGGATTGTGGTTGGTAACGATGTGCTGGAACAAGTGAATGAGTTTGTATATCTTGGATGCGCATTCAGTAAGGATGGGAAATACACCGCTGATATAGAGAGAAGAGTGAGTGCAGGGAACAGAGTGAATGGTGCGATGGGAAAGCTACTTGGGAGCCGGCACTTAAGCCATAAGGCGCAGCTGGCCATACATAACGGAGTTCTTGTCCCAACGCTGTTATATGGTAGCGAGAGCTGGGTATGTAAGAAGGAGAATGAAAGTAGGGTAAATGCGGTAGAAATGCGAGCTCTGCGGAAGATGTGCGGAGTGAGGTTGACCGACCGCATTAGCAACAGCGTAGTAAGAAAGCGAGTAGGTATGAAAGACAGTATCGGTGTAAAGATGAGAAAGGGCATGCTCCATTGGTTCGGGCATATAGAAAGAATGCCAGAGGAAAGAATGACAAAACAGATATATAATGTGAAAGTGGAAGGATGCAGGTACCGGGGAAGACCTAGACTATCTTACCACGACCAAATAAACCGAGTCTTATCTGAAGGAAAAGTCAAGAGTCTCCGTTACCGGCGAGCGTGTATGAGACGAACTATGAGAGTCGAGGAAGCCAGAGAGGTATGTAAGGAAAGAACCCGTTGGAACTCTATACTCTCTACCTACCCCGCAAGGGATCTGGCGTGATGTTATAGATAGAAATAGATAATAGGCAAAATTACAAAAGAAACAAAAATATTTGATTAAATTCAAAATAGGGTTTTGTAACTTAATAAGCACAGATTATAACTTCCAGAGCGGGGATGAGATGCCCTTTGTTCATGTATTTTAAGGTTTTTTTTTATAATTTGTTATTTAAATACGGTTTTTGATTTATAAAAGAGATTGTCTTCCCTGAACATGACATTATAATCATGAACGATGCGTGTGAGTACGCTGTTGTTGGCGAGATTAGTGGTGCGATGATGTACGTGTAACATCGGCGTTTAGCGTATGCGACGAAGAGGAGTGTTAAAAGTAATTTGCGTAAGCAACTTGGGACAATCTATGTGTCCATTAATTACGTCGTAAAGTAGGCACATACCTAAAAGTTTGCGTTTATCTTCCAGAGTAAGCAGACCATGTGTGTAACAACATTTCTCGTATGACATTGGGGGTTTACGGTGGCGATAGTTGAGATGGTTAATGAATATTTTTTGTACACGTTCTAATTGATGGATATGGATTATGTAATGCGGGGACCAAATAGGTCACGCATAGTCTGGGACGCTACGTACATATGCAGAATAAACTGAGCATCAGCCTTTTTAAAAACTTTGCAAGATCTTAGTACAAACCCCAAATTTTTATAAGCTGTTGTGCTTATGAAGTCGACGTGTTCAGCTAAAGTGTCACGAACTATCCTAACTCCTTGAAACGTAATGCCATTAATGTTACATATATAAATAAGAGGATGTTTTTTACGGGTGTAACTGATCTATCTATCTATATCACGCCAGATCCCTTGCGGGGTAGGCAGTGTAACTGATGCATTGACATTTCTTGATATTAATTACAATAAAAATTAATTAATTGTAAATAATCTTTTTGTCATCAGCATACATAAGTTATACAGAACTATCAAAACAATCAGCGATGTCAAATAGGAAGGCATTATAAAAAAGAGGTCCTAAATGAGAATCTTGTGGTACGCCGCTGGGGATATCTATGAAGTTAGAACGGTAACCCCCAATTACTACTGCTTGTAACCTTTTAAATAAGTATGATTGAATCCACCTCAAGAGATCGCTGCGTATACTCTGGTCAAATAACTTTTTGAGCAGGATGAAATGATCCACACGATCGAAGGCTTTTTCAAAATCAGTGTATATCACGTCAACTTGCCCGCCCCCGTCTGTATGTTTGAAAACGTAATCTGGCAAGCATGCTAGGTTTGATAATATATATATATATATATATATATATTAGATTTTTAAAAAAGCGATATATATATATATATATATATATATATATATATATATATATCGCTTTTTTAAAAATCCATGTTTGTCAGTTATGCCTCCAACTACGAAAGGATAAATAGCATGATATTCAAGCTTTTCGAACACTTTACCGAGGGTATTTAGAACCGAAATGCCTCTATAGTTTTCAATTTTTTGTGAGCATCTTTTTATGTATAAGGACTATATGTGCCTATTTCCACGCCTTAGGGTAACTGCCAGTCCTGAGAGAGAGATTAAAGATATAGCAAATAGGGGGTGCAAGGGACTTTGTACATTTTTTCCAAAAAATTGGTGGAATTCCATTACAGCCAGCTCCTTTATCTGTTTGTAAACCGTGTAAAGATCTCTCTACGGTTGACACAGCTACTTGTAAACTTGATATCGAATCAACGCTATTATGTCCCGTGTATAATGGACTAATATGTTGATGCTTAGAAGACCCCAAACACACTGTGGAAAAAATTATTGAATGCTTCACAAATTTCCTGTCCATTTGTATGGTTAGTCTTGGATAGTTGGACCCTCCTCGCAAACTTTTAATATGGAACCAAAATCTTTTGCAATTAAGTGTTAAGTTGTTTTCAGTCTCCTCTATATATTTTGTGAACACGTTTCCTGAATCTGGCGCTGCCTGGATCGGAACATTGCAAATTCGTCGTAGTCGAGTAAATTACCAAAACGTATCCAGCGCGAGTGTGCTTTCGTTTTCTCCTTAGTTATTTTTATTAGTGAGTAACTATACCATTTCGGATATTGGCGCGGACTTATTCTACGTTTGAGAGGTTTTATTTATCAATATTTACATTATTTATTTCGTAAAAGTTATGAACGGCGTCATCTATTGAATAAGTATTTAATACAGGCAACCAGTTGTTTTCGGAAAATTGTTTATTTAGTTTAGTATAGTCGGCTTTATAGTAGTTATATCTAGGTACTAAACGTTCACGGAGTAGAGAAACTCTTAGATCTAGAATTTCGGCGACGAACGCTGGGTGATGTGAATCGATCTTAACAAGAGGGGATAGACACTTGTTTATATGTAGTGGCAGATTTGAAAATATCAAGTCCAATGTTTTGTTGTTATCGTTGTATAATGTATTGTATTGAGTGATACCTAGGAAGCCTAGGTCGTTTACTAAGCGCGCAGCTGCGTTCTGGACTTCTACGGCACCGGACTTGAGGAATATTGGACCATTCGAATTCCAGTTTATGCACGGGAGATTAAAGTCGCCTACTGACATATAATTTAGGGTTTTTAGAGCATTCAGTCGTTGTATTTGTTACACTCTGCAATATATAGTCAATATTGGAGGCTACTATTGGCGTCAGGTGGAATGTAAACGACGGAAATGTAAAGGTCCGCTGCAGCTGACAGAGAATGAGCGGGTATTACTATAGTTCAGACTTCAGTAGATGTACCTAGTACGAGCTACTTGCGTACAGCACCCATTTTACTTTGTAAAAGGATTATAACACCGCCACCATTGGATTTACGGATGGACGTTAGGTCGCGGTCATTGCGAAATACGTCATACCTGCCATCACACAATTCTTCATCAAATATCCCATCGTAAAGCTATTTTTCGGTTATAATTATTAGATCATAATAGTTACTAAGTACTTTTTGTTGGAATTGTGTGGTTTTAGTTCTTAAACCACGACGGTTTTGGTAGTAAAAACTCAGGTTAGGTCGAGTCATTGTGGTGGTGAATGGTACGATTAGTATAAATGGTCATGCTTATGCAATAGGCTGTAATGGCAAAGCGCAGGTATGACTTAACACTAATTGTACGAGGAGGGAACAAAAAGTAGTGAGAATGAGATAGAATATAATGACTATTGATAACTTAATAATTTATTTTTCTACATAGTTTCCAAGTTTCTCTACACACCGAGTCCAGCGCTTGTCCAAGGCTTTAATCTCTTTCACAAAAAAAGTTTTGTCTTGGTCCTGCAACAAGCTCTCCACGGCATCCATCACCTCGTTATCGTCTTCGTACCTGTTTTCCCTTAAGTATTTTTTCAATTTGGGGAACAGATAAAATCGCTAGCCGCCAGATCTGGTGAATAAGGGGGGTGGTCAACCAATTCGAAGCCAGCTTGCTGAATGGCAGCCATCGCAACTGCCAACCTGTGCGCGGGTGCGTTGTCGTGATGAAACAGCACGCCCCTTCGAAGTTTCCCTCTCCTTTTCTCTTTGATGGCATTCCTCAACTTGGGAATTAAAGCTGCATAATATTGGCCTGTAAAAGTGGTTCCACGCTCCAAGTAATCAATCAACAATATTCCTTCTGAGTCCTAAAATATTGAGGCCATAACCTTGCCAGCCGATGCCACGACACGAAACTTCTTCGGGGTCGGTGATGATGGGCGTTTCCATTGCGAAGATTGCTGTTTCGTCTCGGGATCAAAATGATGGACTCATGTTTCGTCCATTGTTACGAAACAAGACAAAAAGTTTTCAGAATCTTCTTGAAACTTGTCCAACAATATCTTCGAAATGTCTAGTCGATTTTGTTTCTGACTGTCGGTTAACATTCTCGGCACCCATCTTGCGGAGATTTTTCTCATATTTAAAGATTGTTTCAATATGGATTGAATACTTCCATATGAAATGCCCGTTTCTAGAATTAAGTATCGAATGGTAACTCTTCGATCGCTCAATACAATTTTCTCGACTTTCGCAACATTTTCTTGGGTGACTGACGTCGATGGACGGCCGCAACGATGTTCGTCTTCCGTGCTCGTTCTCCCTACTCGAAATTGAGAAGCCCACCTTGCGACAGTGGAATACGGCGGAGCAGACTCTCCTAATGTTGCCTCCAAATCGCAATGAATCTCTTGCGTCGTTAACATTTTTTAACAGAGGTATTTAATAACGGCTCGCACTTTGTTTTTCTCCATTTTCGAGAACACGTTCCGACACAAAGCAAACAAATGACTAAATTCAGAAAATAACAAAATAGAATCGAAGATTTTTTGAAATTAATATTACAAATATGTATCTGAGCTATGCCTGCCAGTATTTTTTTTTACCAAGGAGTATGTCGTTCTCACTACTTTTTGATCCCTCCTAGTATTGTTCGTAAACTCACAATACGTGTGGAAGTATTACTAACGTTGTTAGTTTTGTACAAATAAATTTTAGCACATTTACGATGAATAGTGAATTCGTGACAGATTAATATTGTAGTTATAACGGTCTAATGTGGGTACTCTGCTAGGATTTTATGCATTAGATACCTTTTATTTCCATAATTAATGCGTAAACTACATGGAGCTGCGACACTGGTGGGCTTATTGATAATGCGACTTTCGATGACATACCTGTACAAGTTAGGCGAAATATAGTGTGAAATGAATCTGGTAGACGTGTATGGGTTTAGGATATTCTGCTGTATTTGTGTAATTAATTATATTGATAATTTAATAAATTAATAATAGAAAGTTTAATCCAAACAAAGAACAGTAGAGTAAACGTAATAGGCTTAAAAAGGGACTTATGAAACGATATGAACAAAATTTAAATATGGTAATATATGATGTAGGCGAAATTAATCGCACCTTTCTCAATCGTATGCCCAACACGTGATTGCCCATCGCCTCTGCCGAAAACACAATACACTTGAGCAAAAAAAATGCCATAGAACGATGGGCGTATAGACAGGGGGTTTGAAATTATTATGAACTGGACAACTTTAAACCATAGGTCAGTGAAGTTGATGTATGTTTAATAACAACAAATAAAGTAAGAGGAAAAAATATAGAAAGGCAACAACAACAAAAACAATTTTCTTTAGATCGTCTTCGTCGACGATGAGAATAGCTGGGAATGTGGCTGCTTTGCTCACATAAATTCGGCCGTTTTTTGTCCATATATATTGGTATTCCTTGACGTTACCCAATTCTTTGGATTTTTAACGACGTAAATGACGTGAGATGCTCATTCACGTAAACAGGAGTGACTTTACCTTTTAAGTCCAGGTCCCTTATAGACATTCGTGTTTTACGAGCTTGCGATATAATATTATCCTTAAGTTGTCGGGAGCGTAGTTTAGCTATTATATTCTTTGGTTTGCCCTGTATTTTAATTTTGGGACTCACTCTGTTTACTTGGATTATATCATCTTGTGAGATATTGGTATTAGTATGTTTACCTATATTTACAATCAGTTTTTTCAGGTGTTCGTCTTGTAGTTCGGGTACACCAACAATCTCGATGTTTAACGATCTATCACGTTGTTCAGATGCATTTAGGTCAGCTTTCAATTCCCTGTTTTGAGTTTTGATGTCTTCTACTTCCCTTTTTAATAGATTAAGAGCATTAATCTATTAAAAAGGGATCTCTTTTCTGCATCGTCTTGGCTGTCGCTATGAAATTGCATAGAAACTTTAAGCAAGGAAACTTTTTCCTGTATTTTATTATGTTTATTTTCCAAACTGTGAACTATTTTTTTATTTCTAGATATTCTTCTTTTATACCAATAATTTCTGATTTTAGTTCATTTGAAAATTCATTTAATTCCTAGAGCGCCTCCTTTATTTGTGATGTTTGTTGATCAAAATCAGACTTCCAATCGTTCAATACGTTGGTAAATTTGTTGTTCGTTTCCATGGTTACGCCGTGTTTTAGTTTTCTTTTAATCCGTGGTCAGAACGGTAGTCAAGGTTGAACGTTTACTTGGCGATGATGACATTGTACTGTCTGTAAGATATGCGGTCTATGGTTTGCAATAAGCTAGGAATGCAGTACAGAGTTGCAATTGTAATGAAACTTGTACTTTATATGTACGTTGCAGTATTAATAACTGACACTTAAAATATATTTTAATAAATTTAAATGCATAAGAGTGAACACGTCCGTTCGCACAGATGACAACGATACAATTTTAATTAACTAATTGAAAAGTGTCTCAATGTTAGTTGTACCCCCGTGGTCACATCCACGAAGGTTGAATATAACGCGAGGCAGACGTTGCAAGACTAATTTACTTCAATCTGATACCATGATAACTAAATATAGAATTTACATGATATGAGACCCTTGGGATACGTGCTGATTAGTTTGAAGCCTTATAAATTTAAAATTGTTTAAGCAACTGGGACCTCTACATAATATGTTTGAAAAGATAGATCGAATTCACTTTATTTTACATTAATTTATAATTAATAATTGTAAATAATTAATTAATCTAGTCGAGAGTCGAGACGCCACAATCTGCCGTTAGGCATGCAAATACATAAAATACAATTAAATTACAATATACCATCATTATTTATAAACATATTGATTAAAACTTTTGACGGACGATTTAGCGCTGTGGTTAAGAGCTTAAGCCGCTCCGCCCACTGTGTCTAATAGTCGCGGGTTCGATTCCGGCTTGAGACAAATCTTTGTGTGATCCACAATTATTTGTTCCGATCTGGGTATTTGTGTATGTGAATTTTCATGTTTGTAAACACACCGACAACACAGGAATAAATTCTAGAGTGGGGCTACGTATCTTAAGAAAAACAAATTGTTACCAGTCAAAATATAGAATTCGTTATATCAATTTATGGTAAAAAAATAATAAATCGATTTATGAATTGTGCTCTAAGTTATCTGCTAAATATTCGGCGACTCTGTAGTAAGCCTTGTCTAATAATAAACATTTTAATCTGGTTTTAAATAACACATAACTTGGAATGAACAAAAAAAATAGAAGCGGAATAAAAATGTTTTTTTAATTATACTATTTAATTAAGTAAAAACACAAAACAATTGCATAATGTTGTCCCACGTATTTAGGGACCCTTCTGAGCGGTCGGAACGAGGAAAGCGCACAATACTATCCAAATACAAACAAACCTATAACCTGGTATTCTTCGCTTCATCTAAGGTCGTTCTGGATTACTGTCATACGAGTTTCAGTTAAAATATGCCCAAAAACAAACATAGCGGACTTTAGCTACTGTAGAATAATTGAGTAGTTACTCCGTGTATTACATATTTCATAAACTTCGCGAGTAAATAATAAAGTCTGTATATTCATACCCACAGAATATAACGATCGATCATTTCTGATACACTATTAGTCCAAAAAGGGTACAACGACACTCAAATAAAATATTCCTATTTTTTTCACAAAACTGGAAAGACACAAAGCTTCTTTATCTAAGAACACATGAAAAAATCACTGGAGCGTGAATTTAACGAGACATCGTTACGGCCTCCTATAATAAAATGCACGAGTGTTTGTTTGTCGCGTGACTTGACAATTTTTTGATATAATGGAGATGTAAAGGCTTATTTTGTGAGCCATTTTTCTTTTTTTACAAGCTTTTATTTAACTTACTTTGTTCGTATGTCTGTTTGTCTGCTTTCCGGTTTATGCATTTTTCAAACACTTAATGTCTGGCTTTCGATTTGAAACTTGGTGATACTGTATGGTGCCATGGTGGCCTGATGTTGGAACTGGAACTCCACTAATAAACAAGATGGCGCCATGTTTGGACTCTTTAGATTTATACCAAGTGTAAGCAGTAGCACTAAGTAGCAGGTAAACTTGGTTTTTTAAATAAATTACCTATTCATTATTTCAAATTAAGTGAAAAATTGTATCCCTTTTGTTTAAAGCCTATTTGGCAGCGTCCACTCCAAAATTAAATTAGCTGGTGTCATTTGGAATATCATGTAAAGGCTAGATCAGAAGTAATTCCTTATAAGGTAAATCTTGCGTTATTATAAATAAGAACTAGTTTTTACGACGCACCACGTCATTTATAAGGTCGCTTAACTTACTTTCACATAACATAAAGCTAATGCCACGTTAACATAACTATGAGAGTGGAGGAAGCCAGAGAGGTATGTAAGAAAAGAACCTGTTGAAACTCTACTACTCCGCAAGAGATCTGGCGTGATGATATAAATAGATAACACTAATAATGTAAACACTAACACCATATTTTACGAAAATATACCACATCCTCACGTTTTATTCCACTTAAATCACCCGGGTGATATCACCTGGGTGATTAAAGGTGACTAATTAGTGTCCAATGATCACCCAGCGGCTAAATCTAAAACTATATTATCAAAATCTATAAAACAATCACACAGGTGATTCTAGACATCTATAATCACTCAGGAAAAACGCAGCTTCTAAAACGTAGCTTTGTAAGCCCAATCCAATCACTGACCTCAAGCAAAACTTCAATTTCAATACAGGTAGAATATTGACGGTCTCCGAGTCCCTCGCAAACAAAGGGACGTTCCGATATTTCATATTTGTTCTGTTGTGTTTCAAGTTTTCCAATAATCAAAACTTTACGTTACGGTCCAGTGAACCTCAAGACACATCAGTCTAACGATTCCCACAAAGATTTGAGTATTTTTATTTGCTTTGTGATCGACATGGTGTTACGAAAAAGATATTTATATATGGCGATTTGGTATAGTACCTAGTTTAGCTTGGGTTCTTGAATTGCGTGATTATGGGATTGTTTTTTGAACGGAACAGTTATTCATGGTATTTTTGTCTTCAACTTATGGTATTCTTACGTTTGCCGGGTAATTAAATGTAGTATGTTATATGTCTAAACAAGTAATAAGCTGTGTACCAAATTTCATCGAAATCCGTTTAGCCCCGTTTGCGTGATTGAGTAACAAACATCTTAACATATAAACTTTCACATTTATAATATTAGTATGGTCGGATAATAATTGAAAAACATTCCTCGTCACTTGTGCTCTAACATCTTGAGCTGCTCTTTTAATTATATGGTCGTACAGTTATGTACGAAGGAAATCCGCGTCCCGTCTGCAAACTTTCCCAATTATTCACTCAAAGGTGTGGAGCTGCTCCAACTGCGACTCCAGCGCCTTCCAACTTTACATTTGTAAATAGCTAAGTTTATTTTAAGTTACTTCTAGCTATTGGATTTATTACCTGCTTTCCTAGACTTTTTTGTAGTGCAGTTGTGCCAAAGTTGGATAAACAGAATACTTAATTTTATTCATCATTGGCCTTTGTTCGTGGTTTCACTTGAACGTAATATAATATGACTTAAAACCCGGATTATGACCAGATAACCTGACCTCTCTTTACTACTAGTTCGCATAGTGTTCAGAGATCAAGCTGTATCTTTACCTCTAACCAACGGAATTTGATTAAACATATCGCGATATTTAAGTCAAACTGTTAACTATTCATATGTAAAAATAGTATCGAAATTGATATGTAAAAAAATAGTATCGTAAGAACCTGTTGGAACTCTGTACTCTCTGCCTACCCCGCAAGGGATCTGGCGTGATGATATAGATAGATAGATATTGGTATGGTAGGTTTTGAGTGACGCCTGAACAAACAACAAATCAGAAAGATATATCGACAACAGACTGAGACAAATATTTATAGGTCACATAAAGTTTTGTCCCGTACAGGTATCGAACTTGCCAATAGATCGAAAGAATCCAGCGGCCTACGCTCCATCGCCAAAGGCTGTCGATGTCAAAATTTAAATTTTTTGAAGTATTTAGTAAAGAAACAGATACAACTTGTACCAACATACCCTTTCTAAAGCAAACCAGAAATTGTAATTACTATTCTAAATGTCTACATATCATTAAAATTATCTTGAACAGCCCACATAACAGGGGCTAAGGCTCATGCCACGACGTTATACTTCTTTAATCGTCTAAGTCTTCCCCCCACACACACCCCTACGTCTTCAATGTAATAAAAATACCGTTTTCATTGAAATTTTAATCGTCTGCGCACCGCGTCGCTGGCAGTTAAAACGCGCAATAAACTTGTTCCGTTCTTCGCCATCTATCGGGGTGCTGGCAAATTAAACGTTTATTACACCCGCCTTCCATACTACGGCAATATAAGTCGAAGGAAATTTATTGAAATCAATTTCAGACGATAACGGTGATGGAGATCGCGGGGAGGAGAGCTGATGTCCATGGTGTGACTAAATTTGGGAGATGTTGTAAAGGTTGATTACTTTTGTAATAAAATAAATATTAACAGTGGTTTTGATATGAAACAAAAGATGAATATTGCCATACAAACGCATGACGTAGCTGCTCGCGATGGGCCTCATAAGAAAGCTCAAGGTCACCCATAGAGAAGGTAATGGAGAGAGCAATGCGAGATATGGAACTCCGCGTCTTCTCACATTGCTCAGCCATGGCAGGCAGGATGAGTTCAGATTAAGGCCAATCCTCAAAGCGATATTTGAGAGAGAACTTTGTTTTACAGTGGACATCTTTTGGCTGATGACGATGACACTGACATATCGATAGTTGCAAATCAAGCAACTATTGTATGACAAAAAATCTTAAGGCTTTTAACTAGGATATTTGTTACTCTTACTAGTTACTATAAGAATAACCTGCGGAGACCTCCATTGATGCAACATATCAGCGGTACCAATAACACCTACAATACATATGAGAAATTGTGCACCTTATGATGGCCATAGGCGCGCCTCCTATTATTTCGCAACCTACTCGTATCATCGTCGGCAAAATGTTAGTGTAGGCATTACACCTCTGCCGACCCTGATTCTCTCCCATCCGATGTCTTCTATGGATACACCAACAAATTTATTTAGGTATTCTTACAGAAGGCTTACATAATAATAAACTTGTGTAATAAAATACATAAATATATCTTAGTTTGCTAATTACAAGCCTCCACTTATTATAATAAAAGTACGCAACTTAAAATGTAAAAAATTATAAAAAAAAGAAAACATGGTAAATATAAAAAAAATAGAGCGGTCGCGTACTCTAAGCGTGCTTTAATATGTAGATTCTAGATCTATTGATTATATTAGTGTATTTTTGTCACGCCAAAAAGCGCAGCTCTCTTTTATTTAACTCTCTCTCTCTCTCTAATTTGTATATTTTATTTTACTGTTTATCATTTTTTCCAAAGCAAAAATGTAAAGTAAAGATTTAAATCAATAAATTTCATTTAATATTTCAGGGAAAATAGTCATTTATAAAAAATAAATATAAACTAGAGAATTATAAATTATATACAAAAAATCGAAATAAGAAATTATGTGATTTATTAAGTTTGCTGCAGTTTCTGTTTTTCGCCTTTCAATTATAAAATTTCAATAATGGCAATATAAACCCCGTGTGAATTAAAACAATAACAAAAAAGTTTAAATAATATTTACAAGTGTTTACAATTTAGGTTATTCAGCTGACCGCGCACAAAGCTTGCTGCTCGAATCTCGATACTCACACGCACACTCACATACAACCGTATATAATAGAGAGAGACAGAGAGAAAGAGAAAGAGAGGGAAAGTTCGCCTGGAGGGGGCATAACGCTTTTTTCCTTACGTGACGATTTCTGTCAGTTCACTCTACTGTAAGCTGCATAAAAGAACTTCGTTCCAAAAAAAAACTAAAATTAAGAATCTTACAAACAACAAAATATAATCGTAAAATGTAGAATGTAGATTTATTTATTTATTTTTATCAGATATGAGATATAGCATGCAGATACAACTGCAGGATTTGATGATATAAACTTCCCCAAGTATTCCTTTATCAATGTATGTCTCACTGAGAACACACTAGTACAAAACAAATGATTGTACAATTTACTGTATTTTACCCTACCAGGGAATCAAAGTATAGACTCCTCTATTCTGTAACTCATGCAGTACGTCAGACTATATCAGTCGTCAGTTCAACCGTGTAGTCGTAACATGAATTCAGTAAGACATTAGCATGATCTGCGAACCACGTCGCTGTTGAAACTAGTTCGATAACTACGCGGTTACGCGAACTCTGCACTAAGACTTAGTTCTTAACTGCGCTGAAATTCTGTTACTCCTGAAATCCATATGTGGGATATTATACAGACTGGTATATGTATTCTTGCAGAATTTACGGATTAGGTACTAGATGGAGTGTTTTTTTTGGGTCTAAGCCCGCCAATCATTCCCACCATTGTAATTCCTGTAAGCCAGGATCCACATTAGTCTCCTCAGATGACGCCAAAGTTTGAACCTTGGGGTGTCCCGGGAAGCACTTTCATTGTCTTGGAACCCGCAACAAATTTAATTACAAAGAAAAACAGGAGGAGTAGGAAAAATAAAAATTCCACTTCCCTCCTTTGCAAAGCGGGAGACACAAAAAAACAAAAATTGGCAGATCAGCCATAGAGAAGGACACTACAACTAGGATAAGCCCAGTTGTAATGCACCACGGTCACGAAGAAATATTAACAGGGCCTATTTGTGAGCCTCATGTTTGATTCCAGTAATAGGTATGGCACTTGAACGCACGGAAATTATCCCGAGTTTCTACAAGATCCGTGTAGCAGATTACCCCAGATGTATTTCGCAGACTGTTTAACATAATGGTACGCTCGTTGTGCCAGAGACTGCACTCCCAAAGAACATGGTGTGCTGATTGTTCATACTCGTAGTTAGACGTGGAACTCTGACATAGCGGTGAAGGTACCAGTTTAAAAGAGAATAATTTACTCTTAAAGTTGCCATGTCCGGTGAGAAATTGAGCCACACAGTGGTCCACCTCCAGCCATGTTCTCGCCAAACGCTCACGTACGGATGGAAGGAACAGGTAATGGAAAGGACATGTGTCCGCAAATGTTTCTAGCCCGTTCCTAGTGTTAGATTCTATGAGAAGAAGTCCGTCGTCAGCGTATCCGGTTAACGTGCAACCACGCGGCGGAGGTATCTCTAGGAAATCATCGAACCCTAAATTCCAGAGATACGGACTTAATACAGACCCCTGAGGACATCCCAACGTCAGCGATTTAGACACTGCATGGTAACCAAGTTTAAGTTTAGTCGTGCCTTGTGAAAAGTACGATGTTTCTATAACATCCAGGAGCCTTCAGCTTAAGAAGTAGCATTAGCCACCATGCGTTGTCGAAAGCACCAGAGATATCGAAAAAAAACGCCTAGAACATATTTAAAATCTGTAGTGCTGATATTGTTCTAACGGATAGAGCTGCGTCTACAGTCGATTTGCCCGATGTGAAACCAAATTATTTACGATTAAATGTTGGTCCACCGGGTAATAGGCGAGGGACTATAAGACGCTCTAAGAGCTTACTCAGCGAAGGTAACAGGGTAATCGGTTGATATGACTTTGGGTCATCAGGTGGCTTGTCACCACTCTTCGGAATAATACGTATGAATTCGCGACGCCACACTCTAGGGAAGATGCCCTCAAATATACATCAATTAAAAACCTGTAAAATGTAGTCACCCGACGCTCGACTAGCTTCTTTTATCATTCTATTTAATATATTATCTTTACCGGCGGCTTTGTTTAGAGGGAGAGCTCGAACAATGTTAATAAATTCGTCGCGAGATGGAAGATCAGACGCGGGGGAGAGAGGTGGATCTTTGGCCCACGCGCGTATCTGCTTATGATGTTCGCTATCGGTTGTCGTATCGTCGTCAGAGATTAGCGTATTGAGCAAGGCACTCGTGGTCTCCTCAATACCAACGGAATGCTTATTATTTACTTTGATGTTTTTTTTTTATTATTATCTATCCCACCAGATTGACGGACGATTTAGCGCAGTGGTTAAGAGCTTAAGCCGCTCCACCCGCTGTGTCTAACAGTCGCGGGTTCGATTCCCGCACGGGACAAATCTGTGTGTGATCCACAATTATTTGTTCCGGTCTGGGTATTTGTGTATGTGAATTTTCATGTTTGTAAACGCACCCACGATACAGGAATAAAACCTAGTGTTGGGCTACGTTTTTTAAAAAAAAAAGAAAAAAAGATCCCTTGCGGGGTATGCAGAGAGTACAGAGTTCCAACAGGTTCTTTCCTTACAGACCTCTTGCTTTCTTTACTCTCATATTTTGTCTCATACAGGCTCGCCTAATCTTAATTATTATAAATTAAATAAAGCACGCTATAAATGTTTTAGCTCATATTTTTAAGATTCCGTACCTCAATTAGTAAAAATGGAACCTTCCTAATCCAATAGAACTGTGGTGTGCATTCTTGTCCATCTAAACCGCTTGACCGACTTTGATGATTTTTTGTTCTTATGGGGTCATTTGGATGGTTTTTAGCTATAGTTGGACCCCGTAGATAGCGCCGTTTTCGATCGCCGATTTCGAATGCGACAGTTCAATCGTGTAGTCGTGACATAAATACCTTCAGTAAGACACTTAGATCTGTGAACCACCCCGCAGTTGGAACTAGTTCGATAACTACGCGGTTATGCGAACTCTGCACAAACACTTAGTTCTTAACTGCGCTGAAATTCTGTTACTCCTGAAATCCATATGTGGGATATTATACAGACTGCTATATGTATTCTTGCAGAATTTACGGATTAGGTACTAAATGGAGTACTTAATTATTATCTATCTATATCATCACACCAGATCCCTTGCGGGGTAGGCAGAGAGTACAGAGTTCCAACAGGTTCTTTCCTTACAGACCTCTCGCTTTCTCCACTCTCATACTTCGTCTCATACACGCTCTCCGGTTCCGGAGACTCTTGACTTTTTATTATTATAAATTAAATAAAAGACGCTATATATGTTTTAACTCGTAATTTTAGGAATCCGTACCTTAATCGGTAAAAATGGAACCTAACTAATCCTATAGAATTGCAGTGTGCATTCTTGTCCTCCTAAATGACTTGACCGACTTTGATGATTTTTTTTTCTTAGCTATTGAACTTATATATACGTTGAACCCCGTTTTCGATCGGGTACAAACGCGCGGGACACTGCTAGTTGACCTATGTAAACAAATGGCAATAGGATTTCTGCAAATCAAATTAGCCTTTACCAAAAGCCATATAGAATTCCTCGTCAACCGTACATATGTAATATATACACCTACTACCCCCACGAGAGTGAAACGCGATGCTAGCAGATGATACAAAGGCATGCATACGCCGAGTTAGTTTCCTATAAGTCAATCAACGTTAGCAAATAGTTGCAACCATTAATCCACTGTGAAACATGCTGTCAATGTTACTGGGGATATGTAAATTCAGACGGAATCCGTATTGTCTGATCTATATAGAGGTTATACATACACTGATAGCCTGTTTGATCACTTGGTTAGGTTTAAACTTGACTTAGACAACTTTCGAAAAATCCAGAACGAACCCTTTTGGATTTTTCGAAAACCATGCATGCGTGTGAGGGCGTAAGTTGTACGGAATTATTGTAAGAAAATTTAAATCACATTTTGAAAGATATGTCACATTGGGACCAACACTACTGTGAAATCTAGGCGATCTGTGTACACCTCCACCTAACCCTTCAAAAAACGTGTGTTAAATATATTATAATTTACAATTATTTTACTAATTTCATTTTTACACTTTGTACGTTCCGGACTTATAATCTCGCGCTGGCCATTTTTATTTCCACTTCCCAGTTCACTACCGCAGTTAAAATTCTCGCGCTGGCCAGTTTCATGTCCATTTCCCTGCTCACTGCCATGAAGGTATATTAAACCTATCCTAAGAGTTAGGTTGAATTATGATAATGAAGGTTATGACAACTAGACATTTTCAATAATGACTGATATCGCAATATACCAGCAACGCTGACACCAGAAATTCCTGATTTTCCTGGCAACGTACACTGCCTGACGACTGACACGACGTCGAGCAAGCATGGAGTATACATGGAGCATACTATCTAATAATTATACTCGAAATAGACGCCATTGCAACTGTAATTGGTGACTGATTGTCTATCATGCGCCTGCACTGTACTTTAACCGACCATTAACTTGGTAATATGCGTCAAAATCCTGGATTCAAATCCTAGGTCGGACAATGCGTAATTTTCGACAGAAGAATTCCCAGCATTAATCTGTAGTCTGGCATTTTGATATCCCGATATAATAGGACTTAACATCGTTGGCAGAAAATGGATGTATGAACCTACACTTCTGTGACCTGCGCTTGGGGAATGTAGGCGTGTAGGCGTTAATTTTTTTTCTTTGTACGTGAACGCGTCTGAAACAATATATTGTATTTTTACACCGTCACGCCTTTTTTTCCCCTAGCAGGGGTGGCAGAGGTGTACTGAATAAACCCACTTTTAGCCGATGATGTTAGGTCCCATGTAATAGGGGGCAAGCCTATTGCCATACACCGGGCACAATTCCAGACTCCGGACTCATACTGGAAAGTTTTCGTTAAAATAACATATTTCCGATCTAGAGTTTATACCCAGGACCTCGTGATCATCAAGCGATGCGCTTTGCCACTAGACCAACGAGGCAGTCGTTGTATTTTTAACTTACTTATAACTCTCTTACCGGAATAGAATTCTACGACGGCTTAATCTAATGGTCAAAGAATAGGCCACATACCGACTCCAGCACACCGCACTGAGTCCGCGTGGTGGAGTACGACCTAATCTCTCTCACCTCGACTTGTGAGAACAGGCTTTTTCCTCCGCAGAGGAACAGTAGTCCGATAATCCTAATCCTTAATTTAAAAAAAATAAACACAGTCACGTCTATATTCCACAAACGGGGGTGGCTGAGGTGTACTGTGTTTACCCACTCTTTGCTGACCATGTTAGGTCACATGCAAGTGGTCCCAAGTAATTGAGGGCAAGCTTAATACGATTAACTAGGCATAATTCTAAACTCCGAATTGCTACTGAAAATCTTTTAACATAAAAACCACCTTTTTCCGACCCTGTATTTGAATCCAGGGCCTCGTGATGACTACACGTATTATGTCCACAAGACCTCCTTCGGTAGCTTACGAAACCGGTGCTAAAAGGTAACCAGTTAAGAATATTTTTACAAAGTTCTGGTTCTAAATCATTTTCTGAAGTACAAAGATATAAAGATCACGTCCAGCCAAGTACAATATGGTGATATATCCTCGAGTGCCAAGTGGCTGAAGTCGGACGACACTAGATCGTGAGGGCTCATACATAACCACTTGTCTTGTCTCTGTTATTAAGTTAACCTCAGCGGTCGTTAATGAGAGGTAGCGGAACGCGATATTAGGCCAATTAAATTCTAGTAACAATTTTACCTAAATCTTTTTTTCTCAGCAGAGCTTTAAATACCCTAGCAGCTCTATTGATTGAATGTTGCAATCGCAAACTTCAAACTTCATTACGTTATAATGACGTCTGTTTAACCACAAACACCATCAGTAACTTCTGTCCAACAGATTCGTCTCCAGTCGCATTGAAATGAAAATCCCCCATTAAATATCATAAAAATTTAATCCTAGGACCCATTTATCCCGCTATCATCTCCGCTACCACTTATCACCGCACTCTCCTTCCACTACGTCATTCGCTCGAGTGGCCCACACCTCGTGGCGAACGATTTATGATGTCTCGCACTGACAGATGGACACTACAATTTGTATAATGCGAGCCTGTCGGTGGCTCAGCGTGTCGTATCGTGATTTAGCGCCATCTAGTTTACTTGCGAGGAACTAACACGGAAATTAAGCTACAACTTTCCGGTTAGTATCCGGTAGAGGCCCCACTTGAATTTCTGAATTGCGGTACTGGAGTTTGGATTTCACTAAGATTTCACTAAAATCGTTTTAAATTCTTTTCATAGATAAAATGAATGAAGCAAGGCATTTAATTAAAAGGCAAATTTGCATAATTAAACCTTTGAACTTTATGTCCTTATAAAAATATTATTATTCTATGTAGATGCAGTTATCAATAGATACTTCTTCTAATGACACTAGTATGTTGTTGTATGTGCTTAAGTAATATAAGTTGTCTAAATAGGAAGATATTATATATACCTTTGGCATAGTCTTCGCCAGAATATGGTATACAAGCCGTACCCGCACTTCGTTCGCGTTATTTTTAGTCGTATATTTCACTCTTAACTTTTTCTTGAAAACAAAATGTAGCATATGCGCTTCCTCTGGATAAATTCTATTTCATTGCCAAATTTGATCAATATCTGTTCAACAGTTTAGACATGAACAGGTAATAGACAAACAGACCGAGTTACTTTCGAATTTATAATATTAGTGTTGATGATCGCCACCCAAACTTTCACCAAATTATTATACCTCCATATTGACATAATAAATCATTTGTCCACGGCTAGATCCAAAGGTGTAAGGCGTTGGATGCTCGGCTCACTGAACCCAGTAGTCGCGGGTTCGATCGCATATGGAACAAATCTTTATGTGACCCATGAATATTTTTACTGGCCGAGTGTTTGTGTACACAAACTGGGTGCGTTTGCGACACAGGAATTTGATTCCTGATTGTGGGGGAATTTTCATGAAAAAGAATTAAAATGCCTGCCTTCCACATCTCCCTAGCTTTTGACAAATTGTAATATTTAAAACGAAGCTCTTTACATTCAGAGGAATATAGCAGCTAACTATATCCCAATCAGGGACAATATATACAAATTAATAATATTGAACGGAGCCGGCGACGTCTGATATTACGTTGAATTATGATCGGAATGTAAACTAAATAATTCAGCAATGCAGCCGGAATGATATAGGGCAGTGGCAGTGGGGTGGGCAGGAAGTGCAGCAGTGCAGGTATGGAGGCTGCGGTGGACATGCCGTCTACCACTGTTTAATTATTGAAGTGTTTAGTGATGTCGCAATAATTTATCGATATCCTTGAAATTACCGGTGCAACTTCATTGAGTAATTAATGCTATTGTTCTTTTCTTTTCCTAAGAACTTGGTAGAGTCAAAGGAAAGTAGAGGAAATCAAAGTCAAAAATATTTTCGTTGTAGTTAACACGACCAATTAGGGCACTAAAACATCTCTATCAACACCCATCAATTTCTGTGACAAAGTTTTTACTTGATCATAGAAAGTTAAGAAGTAAAGAAACAAATCTTTTCTAAGTCGAATTATTCGAAGTATTTCCTTCTACCCCGCAAGGAATCTGGTGTTATGATATAGACGGATAAATAATTTATTCTTATTTGTACGTAATACGTTAATGCAGTTTATGCGCTCTCTCTCCGTTTCCACTCCATACGTCCGTAAACAGATCACAACCAGGACTGCCGCCAAAGGATGATATTTTGCCAGAAAGTTTGTATTCAATCTTGTCATTTTTTTATTATTTTACTAACGCAAATGGCACTTAAGTCGTTTTGGTTAATATAAATAAATAATTTTATCGATAATGTAATTACGTTTGCCCATCACTAATCTTAAAGCGTCACACAAAATGTGTGTCCATTGCAAACAGCTACTATTACAAATATACGACTACCGCGCTCTAACTAAATATGGGCAGTGGAGGGGAGGAGAGCCTGTTGTCAGCACACACGCCGTCATGCCTATATGCCCCAAGCAGGGGTAGCAAAGTACACCCACTTTTCGCCGACAATGTTAGGTCCCATATAATAGCAGCTGAGCCTATTATCATTATACTGGCCATATTTCTATCTATATCATCACGCCAGTTCCCAAGCGGGGTAGGCAGAGAGTACAGACTCCCAATAGGTTCCTTCCTTACATACCTCTCTGGCTGCCTCCACTCTCATAGTTCGTCTCATGCACGCTCGCCAGTTACGGAGCCTCGACTTGCCCTTCAGATAAAACACGATCATACAAATATTATAAATGTCAAAGTTTGTATGTTTAGATGTTAGGATGTTTGTTACACAATCACACAAAAATTGCTGAACGGATTTGGATGAAATTTGTCACACAGATAGTTTATTACTTTGATAAACACATAGCATACTTTTTACCCCAGAAAAATGTTAGGTTCCTGTCTAAAGTCAACACGGTCGAAGTCGCGGACAGACACTAGTAGGCCATATTTAAATTTCAAATTATTTATTACTGACATTTGGACATAAGTTTTTATATTTTGTTAAGATTACGGCCTGATACATGAATTTGTTCTTAAAAAAAATCATTTTATCCGACCTAGGATTCGACCCCAGGACCACGTTATTATTCGCCGCTAGAGTCTAGTATAGGTTAATATCTATTTCAGATATGCTACAGTGGTAAAACTATAGATTCCCTAAGCAGGAGAGGCAGAGGTGTACCCAAATTTTGCCGACGAACGGGCTGTGATATTTGAGAAAACGAGAGAGGCCTTTAAGTAATACTAATAAGCTGTTGGAATCATGTACTCTCTGCCTACACCGCAAGGGATCTGTCGTTATGATATAGATAGACTTTTAATTAATTCCGCTAACAGCCTATCTCTCCCTACAAAATTACAGTACACAGTATTTATTCTAGCATTCACCTGCTAATTGTTAGTGATGCTACTAACCGACCCGACCGACACGACCGACACTACCATTGCCAATAATTGCCGTGTATTTACACGCTCCGATTGATTTGTACAAATTACAAATAGAATGTGTAATGCAATGCCCGTTTGTGATACAAACTATTTCCGTAATGTTTGATTCGAACTAATTATTGATAGAAAATTAGGGTGTTTTGATGCTATGTATTTGTATTGATTTCGATGGAATAATTCACGACCCTTTCCTTGAAGAAGTTGTATGTTGATAATATTATGAGTAGGGTTCCGCAATCTAGTAGATATTTATTTCCCGTATGAATACAGCAGCACTCCAAAAACTCTTCTGAGAATTGTTAATTAATCTTTTGTACATGTTTTGTTTTTGGTAATTATAGTTTCAAGAATTCCAACATATATTGAAAAAATTGATGGTATCACAAGTATAAGGCATCCTGCTGAGCTAACTAATTGCAAAATATTCGAAATTCAAAACTAGAGACACAAGTATACTTAACCCTATGTCTGTCCATAATCCAGTATTGTATCACCTCATGGGGAGAAGCCCTATAAACTGGTTTACTACCCCTCGAACGTGTCCAAAGAGCAGTTCTACAAGATGCCAATTTCCATCCTTTTAGTTTTTCCACTATCCTGTTATGTAAGTACTAATTTATTCTAAATACTAATAAACTACTTATAAACTTTGTAATCTTTACTAACCATACATATGTCTGGAATCTGTCGTAATGATATAGATCAGCGGTTTCTAACCTTTTCAGTCTTGTTACCTCTATGACCAGTCAGTGGATACAGTACATGTAATTACAAGTAGGCTTTATTAACTATAATATCTATTACTAGCTTTATTACTTCCGCAGAGGTATCTGGCGTAATGATATAGATAGAGATTCACACATGTCTAAAAGAGAATAGTAACTTAGTTAGTGACTCAAGAACTATGCTGTTTGAAGAGAATAATTATTGTCCTGTACCACACAGTACTCGAGTGGGAAGCAGGCGGCCCATACAGAACCCCGTTAATTACTCGCCGTTTCTCGATTGGCTTTGTCTCGGAGTACGTCGCGGTACACTGGCAACTACACGGAACCAGAATAGTGGATACCGGAAAGAGAATTTGGAAAAACCGTACATGCATAAAGAATTCATTAAAAATATTAATAATCTCCGTGACTCCTAGATTCCCCATGGGGTGTGTGTGTGTGTGTGTGAGTGATCTACGCTGTTGGCCACGGGGCTGGTTTGGCAGAGGTATACTGTATACAGCTACTTTTCGCCGACGCTATTAAATCCCATGTAATAGGGGCCTCTGGACTGATACTGGGAATTTATAAATGGATAAACTACATTTGTCCGACTTAGAATTTAAACCCAGGTCTTAGTGATCGCATTGCGCCACTCGACCAACGAGCCTGTCTATTCATTTTATGGAATAGTTATTCTAAACAGAAACTGGTAACCGAAACGATGATTTTTTTCTATCTAATCAGAATCACCAATCTATATTATAAGCAAATACGATATGCATGTCATTTTGAGTAAGTAACAATTCTGAGCTTAACCTCAAAGGACAATGCCCAGAATCCTATATAGTTCGGTTATTCTTGCGTCTCTTCAAAATAGTCATAAAAGGTTAGGAAATCTACCTAGGATGTCATTAAAAAAACGTCAAACAAATATTAAATGGGATATTAATATAATTAAGCTATTTCGAAAACATTTTAAGTTATAATAAACTTCATTATGACAAGTAATACTTAAAACTACACAATAATTAGTCACGCCTATATTCCCCAGAGGGGGTGGCAGAGGTGCACTGAGTACACCCACGTTTCGCCGACGATGTTAGGTCCCATGTAATAGGGGGCGAGGCTATTGCCATATACCGGGCACAATTCCAGACTCCGGAGTCATACTGGGAATTTTTCGTTAGAAAAACTTCATTTGTCCGACCTAGGATTTGAACCCAGGACCTCGTGATCACAAAGCGATGCGCTTTGCCACCAGACGAACGAGGCAGTAATTTTTTTTTTTAATTAGTCTACACCCATTACACCAACTATTGTATATATTATTGTGTATACAAGGTGTAACATAATAAACTCAAGACCTCAGACACCCCGATTAGAGAATTGCTTCATAAAGTCAAAACAAAACCCAATTTTCCAATTTAGATTTAGTTAGGTAGCGAGTAGGTATGAAAGATAGTATCGGTGTAAAGATGAGAAAGGGCATGCTCCGTTGGTTCGGGCATATAGAAAGAATGCCAGAGGAAAGAATGACAAAACAGATATACAATGTGAAAGTGGAAGGATGCAGGTACCGGGGAAGACCTAGACTATCTTACCACGACCAAATAAACCGAGTCTTATCTGATGGAAAAGTCAAGAGTCTCCGTAACCGGCGAGCGTGTATGAGACGAACTATGAGAGTCGAGGAAGCCAGAGAGGTATGTAAGGAAAGAACCTGTTGGAACTCTGTACTCTCTGCCTACCCCGCAAGGGATCTGGCGTGAGGTTATAGATAGATAGATAGATAGGTTTTCGTTTTGACAAAGGTTTTTACCCTTTTTTAAAGCACTTTCATACCCCAATTAACAATGGAACTTGTACGTGTATGTGTGCGTTTTGAGAAATACGTTTTAGGAATGCGTTTGGAATCTTTTTATTGCTATGAATCAAGAATAAATTTAATTTTTATAGCACACTGAAGAAGTAAATGCATTTTTTGCAAATTTAAAAAAAATGTAAAATACATTAAAAATTGTTGGAATCGATTCGGTTACCGATTTAGAACAAACTACTTTTAGGTCTTGCGTTTATTATGTTACAGCTTGTATATAATATTATATTTCAAGCATGGAAGAAGTGAATAATGTCCGTAAAGAAAAAATCTGTTGGAGCTTTGTATTCCCTACCTTCCCGGCAAGGACTCAATAGTACAGACAGATATATATTTCCATTCCTCCACGATGAAGACCAGTTGCAAGACTCATGGCGTGGTTTTACACAAATTTAATTGGTCGCCGGCGAAGCAAATTGATTTGGTTGTGAACAGCCCACGGTCGCGCCCGCGCAATCAACAATACCGACCCAGCAGGAAATTAGATAGGCGGTTTTGGAAGGACGTGGGAAATATTTCATGTGTGGTCTCTGAGGTTGTGTGGTTGATGGGATATAGTGGTTCTAGTTCTTGCTTAGTTGTTGGGATAGGGGGTATTTTTATTAATGATTGTGGCTTAATCAAATAACCTTTAAATAAATCTTTTATTTTCATCATCAACCGAGAGACGTCCACTGCAGTACATATGCCTCCCCAAAGATCCCCACGATGACTGGTTGTGTTCTAAAACTACACTTTTACATCCACCAAATATATGAACTATAGATTTACAGGCTAATCTTGACGGACGATTTAGCGCAGTGGTTAAGAGCTTAAGCCGCTCCGCCCAATGTGTCTAGTAGTCGCGCGTCCGATTCCCGAATGGGACAAATCTTTGTGTGATACACGATTATTTGTTTCGGTCGGGGTATTTGTGTATGCGAATTTACATATTTGTAAACGCACCCACGACACAGGAATTAATGCTTGTATGGGGCTACGTTTTATAAAAAAAAACTCAGAAAATACTAAACGGCTTATCACACAGTTTTTTCTTCAAATAAATGTAGTGCGTGGACAATATGAATTACTCCTGTATCGTGCTTGCATTTACACATATGTAATTCACATACACAGACACCCACAACGAAATAAATTATTGTAAGTCACACAAAGATTTCACCCCTGCGAGTATCGAAACCGCGATTATTCCATCCAGTGGACAATAGCGACTTATGCTCGTAACCACTGGACGAAGCCGCCCGTCAAACACTATGAGATTAGTTTAGCGGTTTACACTATTACAATCAGAACCAGAATTATTTTATTCTTGTAAACCATTATAGTATTGATTAATCGTCACAAAAGTAACAAACTCTAGATGGTCTGATTCACGAGAAATGAAATGAAGCAGAGTTTCGTTCTACCCTTTGAATCGGTACTAACAAAGCACACTTCCCCACTACTTTGGCAATGGCATTTTGGCGGAGCGTCACGGAGTGTGTGTGTCAACATGGCGGCTCGGCTCGGCTGACAGAGATTGACAGTTAGGTGAAACGGCTAACGTGGCGTGGCTTGGCTTTGACTTGGCATGGCTCAGCTTCGCAAGTAGTCACTTGCCAAGCTGAGCCATTTGAGGGACTTGGCATTAAAGGAGAGAGCTATGCTTGAAGCTTCCTTGTAAAACCGAGAAATACCGGGAGACGTATGTACAAACGTGTGTAAAATCTTGATGCGTACAGTACGAAACCGCTCATAATGGTGATCTTTGGGAAAGCCGTCGTCTTGTAGTAGTCGTCTTTTAGCTGATGTTATACAAGGAAGGTTATTAATTATGAATATGTTGCAGGATCGTTGTGGCAGAATTTGACAAAAGGAAGATTTCCAGCCAGACGGGTGTTATATCTAGCGGGGCCTGCCACTCCCTCAAGAGTTGTTGTCGTAGAGCTTGTATATATGAAGCGTCGTGTGAGCTCTCATATCGCGTTCTAGACATGTATGGCAGATCGTCAGCGCCACCTATTGGTAGGTAGTCGCAACTATGTAGCGCTGTATTGAGGGTCGCTATAAATATGTGGTCCAAATTGGCAGATCTATCTATCTATCTGTGATGATATTTTTCGATTAGTAGGAAGAAAATATGCCCTTCTGTGATCTTCAAGTGTGGTCTGTGTACAGAAATCTGTTTTAATATAAATCGAATCTGGGAGCGATACGAAACAAGCCAGTAGATAAACACCAGGCCAACAAAGATAATCTGGTCATAGATACTTAATGCAAAGTGCAAAGCTGTGTCTGGTGCTAATTTTGGAATAATTTTAAGAACAGTCTGTTCCAAATAAATACCAAATTATAGATAGAGAGAGTACCTGCTAATGACATTTCAGGTACAACCCTCATGGCCTTTGTTCATTCAAAAATCCGAATGCCGAGCGGCATTGCCAAAATATTCAGTTAATAAATTTGTTTATCGGTGGACGGCGTCTAAATCAAAATGAAAGCGCGCGGGACGCGGAGCGACCGGAATCCCGGATTTATTCCGGGATCCGAGATTAGTTAAGAATTTCACGATTGGGAAATAATTTGTCTTACAACTCGCTTTAGAAGTAAGCGATACTTAAATTATACAATTTATTACAAAGCAACTGACTGAGTGATCAATTACAAGATTTGTGATTTACATTTAGCGCTAATAATTGGACCGAATGGCTTACTACGAATAAATAATACAAAAATGCGTGTGATAACATAAAAACTGGAGGCACAATATTATATCTGTCGGCAGAGCATTCTTGCTTCGATCTATATTTCGAGAATTAACGATATGTTTATGAAAACTGATTCGCCGACCAACCGAATAACTTAAAGTTTTTTGGTTGGTTACAAAGTATTACAAAAACTACAAGATTTTTAAAACAACACGTCAAATTTCAAAAGGTGGTTTTAGACCTTTATGTATAATCTGAAAGGAATCCTGTTTCCAATAATATAGTACCAATAAACAATACATACACCGTATTTAAATTATCTTTCACTTGTGGAATTAATTTCCTGTATCATGAATCTCACCGAAAAGTGCATATTTCCCCTCCTAACTTACGGTGCTAAAACTTGGTCACTGACTTAACAACAGAAAGCCAGACCTAAGGTTTGCCAAAGAGCAATGAAACGCACTATTTTAGGTGTTAAATGGACGGACCGCATCGGAAACACGACGTTGCGTTCCATGGCGCAAGTTACGGATGTAAGCTTTAAGTCGGCAAAGCTGAAATGGAATTTGGGTAAGACATGCCGTGAGTATGAACTCGCAAAGGTGAGCAAACATGGTCACGATATGGACCCTTGAGGACGGTCACAGCCGCCGTGGTCGGCAGAGACGAAGATGGCGTAACGGATTGGACATTTATTCGACGAAGACATGGATACTACAGGCCCATGATAAATTTGTGTGGAGACGTAAAGGGAAGGCCGTTATCCAGCAGTGGGACACAGAATAGGCTACGTTTTAACTGAAACGAATTTTCCATTTACAATACCCCCAGACTAAAACTAAATATGTGTGAGTCACACAAAGATTTGCCTCATACAAGACTTGCGCCTACTCGATCTAAAGAGACAATCGCCCTACTTTTAGATCAGAAGACCAAATCATCATCACATTTCCGTATAAAAACTACCAATAAATATACACGATTTATCCAACCCTATGTTTTTCTATACCCGACACGGAAGCACATCCCACAAACCTGTTTTTTAACATCCCGGAATAAACACGCCCCGGGATTATGTTTATTCCGGGACCCGGGACATCCCTACGCCCTTGGACTGGTCATAATAAAGGGTAGGGGTTTCCACCATTGAATCGGAGGCGATAAATTTATACGAGAAAAAAACTCTTTTGTTTAAACGTCACAGGATAATGTATGATGATTAAAACAATTGTTTCATTTTGTTTTTGCGGTTTGTGTATCTGTGCAGAGAATAATAAAAGATCAAGTTAAAAGAGTACGGGTAAAAGCTTAGAACAAGCATAAGACTACTGTAAGATGAGGTTAGTCCTGGGAGTTCTGGCAGGAAATCAAAGAGTGATGTCGTCAATTTGTTTTAATTTCCAAAACTGTCTTATTTAGAATAATAATGTGTAATGTTGGTGGAATATTAACCATTATGTATTCTTATATGTGCATGAGTGAAGGTTATTGTAACTTTTTGTATTGTAACAAAGTGATAAAACGTGCCCTTTCGATTTCCCTCAAAACAGCCGTCGCATGTAGAGTATCCATCGATTTACTATCCAGGGTGGGGCACTTCATCAATTTCATATTCATCGTTATCATCAAGTTCATCGGGGAGTTGAATTAATTTAGAAATGAATACTTATATTTATAATACTTGATATTGGCAAAATACGCGTCGTCGTGATTCCATAAACAAAAAAAGGATTTGTCCTTACTCTATGGGTGGAAGTAAGAATTTATACATGGCATGTTAGTGCGATAAGGATATTTTGACCCGTGGAAGACAGGGCTTTGGTGTGAAATAAGGGTTATCATTTCGTAAAATTTTCCTACTTCCAGAAAAATATTTCAACAGGTGGACCCACCTGTTGAAATATTTTTCTTTATTTTCGCGCGGTTACTTATTAAAAATAAAAATATTTCAACAGGTGGACCCACCTGTTGAAATATTTTTCTTTATTTTCGCGCGGTTACTTATTAAAATACTTAGATAAATTTCATAGCAAACGGCAATTCTGCGACTGTTATGAAGTGGCATTTATCTTGATGACAGCGTTGGTGCCGATTTTAGCCACTGGCCAAAAGATCCTTGTTGGGCTGTACAGTAGAATCCGTTCACTACGACTCTGGCTATATTGAGCAATCGCTTAATTTGACGAAATTACAGTGCGAAATTTGGTTCCCTATAAACTTTTATGAAACAAAATTTGGATATAATCTATCTATATCACGCCAGATCCCTTGGAGAGTAAACAAAGAGTACCAACAGGTTCCTTACAGAAGTCTCTGGCGTCTTCCACGCTCACAGTGGAGAGTAGTTTGGATATAATGAGTTCGCTTATTGATATATCGGTTATTGACTTATTATTAATATTTTTTTTATTTCTTACTCGACGTGCAGATAATTTTATTTTTTAGCCAGTCCAGTTTCCTGTAGTTGGATAGGTGAAAAAAATTTACATGTTATACAAATTATGACGATGAGATATTACATACATTATATTGCATCATCATCATCATCGTCGTCATTATATCTTATCATCATTATCAATATATCTCATCATCATCATTATATCTCATCATTATCATCATTATATGATATCTAACAGCGGCTCCAACTCTCATAGTGGAGAGCAGTTTGAGTATGTCTTCGCTTATTGATTATTGGTTATTATAACCAATTATTAAGATTTTTTATTTCTTTCGTAAAAAGTTATCATCGTCATTATATCTCATCATCGTTATTATCATCATACATAATACCTACTTTACCTACATATATACATTTTGTAGTTATTTTTCTCTCTATTACTAACAAAAATTAAAATTTGTTTTTTATAAGATATATATTTTATAATTAATATGATTCAATTAGAAATATATGTGTTAATAGAATGCCGAAAATTGTATTATAATGTAATATCAAATTTTAAAACTAAATATGCAAATTTTGCGTGCTTTGTGACAAAGTCTGGAGTTCCATTTTATAATATAATATTGAATAATATAATATTGTATTGGAAATTAAATATAATATTGAATCAATTATTGGCTTTCGTACAGCCGTGTACAGTAGCAGTGTAGCAGTTGGCGTGTACACGGCTCATTTAAAATAAATAAATCAGAGTAAAACATAAAATAAACCTTATTTCCAAATAACCAAATATAAAAGTGAAGTGCCCAGTATAATAAATTTATAACTACAATTTCAAAAATAAAATTTCCTCCGCTCCCGATGCCCGTGCCTGCACCCGCTAGCGCCTGCTCACCTGTGCGGAATAGTCGCCGCTCCCGCACCCCGCACCCGCTGTTGGCACGTGTAAGGTTATGAATTTGATATTTTATTGAATGAATATAGACAATCAAAATATAATGGTTGTAGGAAGAAAATCAAGTCTATTATACTGTGTCCTTCGTTCTCGATATAAACTATATTAGCAGCTCTCTCGAGTCGCTTGGCAACCGCGCGTCATTTAGCCAATTCAAAAGTCAATGCCGCCTCTATGGTATCTGTGGACATAACCTCTGCAAGCATTCTTTTGAAAGCGCGGCAGCTGACGCTTTGTAATAAAGTTTTTGGTCGACATTTAATTTAATAACTTGTTATTGCACTGAAATTTTATAACAAAAAGGTTGTAATATACTCAAGTGACCTTGTGAAATAAATTTAAAACATCGTATAGGCAAATTTAGAAAAGTTTACGTCCTGGCAAAGAAGTACATTCTAAAAAGATCAACCGATAGTTGTTTATTTGTGGTGTTTTTTCAGCTTAACTTGTTTATTTATATAATATCTAATATTTGGAGACGTGAGTTTCGTCATATTAAAATTTGGGAAAGCTTCGTCGTCCAAAAAGTAAACTTATGAAGTCTACGTCCCTATTCGTGTACAAACAGTTTAACACGAAATATACCTGAAAACGATTATTAACCGTCTATAAATTGGCAATGTTATACCTCCAATAAGAGAAATTAGGGGGACGTTCATCAATTATGATGATTGTTCAGGATCGATGGCATTTTAAGGACACGGGTGATGTACGAGAAACATCGACGTGGTCCGCAAGACTTGACGATATTTCAAGGACACGAGTGGTGTACGAGATACATCGGCGTGATCCGCAAGACTTGGGGCCCATACGAGATATGTGCTGAAGGTCATACTACTCATAGGTTTCATCCATGAGGTGTTCCTGTGCAGTTCACATTTCTATAATGGTAAGAATCAAAAATGTTACCTAAAATACATACCTTAAACATGCCTAAAACAGTAAATACAAAGACTATTGCTATAAACTATAAGCAATTTGTCATATTATATCTCCAAAAGGAGACTTAATGAAAGGGTAATTAAAGTGACATTGTTTATGTATAACAATACATTATTAATAACAAAAGTCACTCCTTTGCAGAAACATAGTGTTTTTATTGATTTCATTATTAGACATACTTGTATAATAATACTGAAATAGCCCAAACTGGAGCTTATTACACAAAGAATTGTGCAAAATTATGAGTACTTGTATTAAAAAAGTTAAATCCAGCAATACTTATTCCTGAACAGGGTTTATAACCAAATAAGCCAAAGTAATATACTAATGGCAATGCCTGTTGTAACTGACAAGCAACAGGACTGTGGATACATTCCAAATATAATATCTTATCCTACCGATGCTGCGGCAGGCAGGTTGTGGGATAATTTGTGTTATGCACAAAGATACTTAAAAGATAATATAAAATACCTGGTCTATCCAGTTAACATAGAACTAATAATTATCTATCAATATTATCAACCTAGACTCCTTGCAGGGTAGCCAGAAAAGATTAATCCTAACAATACAGTCATGAAACCTTTATTGAGATAAGAACCTTTAAGGTCAGCAGTATATATTTTGCATAAAAGGAGTGTTAATATAGTGGATTATCAATATGGAATTATTAACTAGCTAGTCATAACCAGTAGTTAAAATTTCATAAATCGACCACCGTTGTAACCAATATAGAACAACAATCCTCATCCTGGGTATGGAAATATTAAGTCACAGTGTACCTATCAGTTCACCAAAAACAACATCACGTTGGACATTGGAAATCTCCTACCAAAGAAAGTGAGGTACAAAAAGCATGATAGGCATTTTACACAAGGACTTGGTTTTTAAGTTGCTGAAAAATTCAGAAAAACTATCAGGAATACAACATGGGCTTTACAAAGAAGCCATAATATTGGAGGCTAAAGGTATTCACTGACGGTGGTATGTATCTATGACACTAATAATGCCTTCAACGACAAACATAATTTTATTGGTTTTTGTGCAAGTACTTGCACTTCAGACAAGTGAATCTTGTCCTACATATGTTTAACATTATGTATAGAAACATTATTATTAGAAACAGTATTGTTTAATAATTTGAAATATAATTTATAGCTATTTTTATTAAAAATAAAAATAAAAACTTAATGCTAACAGGTTAGACCTTACAGTCATAATAAATATACTAATAGAAAATTTATTAGTACCTATTCAGTTTTCTATCATGTAATGAGTTCAATGTTTTTGGGTTCTTGATTATTTCCTGCATCAATTATAGTGTACTTAATAATATTAGAAATTTGAGGCACACACAATGGAAAGCTATACATCAATTCATGATTTGGAGAATTAGATGTTTTTACTGTTTTTTTGTTTGATCATATGATAATCAATAAATAATATGTAATTAAATAATATTATTCAAGAAATTAATAACTATAAAAAATAGTTTTGTAATTAGTTTGGAATGTGTACAGTTATTTTGAACACCAGTGATGTTTTCTGGAATAGTTATGATAACACAAGTACAAACTGCTACCATTAAAGTAACAAGTTGGTTTTAGAGCATTATATATGTTGTAATTTATTTAAAGGTGTTTCAGTAAAAAATATTGGATTGAGATATCATACAAAAATTTGCAATTTTGGTATTGTTATACTTAAATTATTACATCCACATGTTACATGTATCTTATAAATAGGTATCTATATATAAAAAGAAAATAAAGTCATGCAAATGACTTGATAATAATATCCATTTGAAAATTTAATGATATTATGTTGACAAGCTACGGTGGATGAAATATTGAGTTACAGTATTTGAAAGTATGGATTATCTTAAACAAGAATAATCAAAAGTATATTCTTATCACAGGTATGATAAATATTATGTAGTATCAGCAATAATCTAAGTCCTAAGGAACTTGATATTATTTATTTATTATTAATGGGGGATACATAATAATAAGTTGAGTAACACTCAATTCTCACGGTTGGACATCTAGAACTAACTAGAAAGTTACCCATTGCAATTTTTGTTTTTACTTATAAATACAGTCACATACAAAGAAGCAAAGGAAGTGTGGTATGAAATGAAAATTTCATGGTATGAAATAATTCAGTTATGAATAGGATTCCCAATATGATACAGTTGTAACCCATGGTTCGGTTTAGTCGACTGTAACTTATTCGCTTCTTAAGTAATTACTAAATTAGGAGTGTATTTTTTAGTATTTTTAGTATCAGTCATGTAATTGGTTCAGGAGTGGTCCAATCGTATTGCCAAAACGAACGTTCGCGGGCGTTATTGCGCAGGAACGAATCGTTAAGTAATACATAAATATTTATGTAGCCAAGGATTTATTTGTCGGCGCACACTCAGAACATGGAAATGATTCCGGGATAGTTTCGAAATTTAAATTGAATTAATAATAGTGGTATAGTAATAACACTGGGGTAGGTTATGTTTGTTTACCACGCATTAGTACTGCCCTTCGTTCCAGACTCTAAAAATTGGGGGGGGGGGGGGGGGCGCGAGATTATATAGGTAAAGCACATAGCCTTATGGGAGGAATATCTCCAGATAAGGTGTGTGTGTGAGTGATGTACGCTGATGGCCGCGAGGCCTTTACAGCTTCACCGGACTTAATTCCATATAAGTTCATTAGTACAAAGGCCTCTAGTACAAAAAATGTTAAATTTTGATATATGTACATCTTTAAAGATTAAAAATATAACTAACATTAAATATAGCAGAATGTTGATATTAAAAAAAAAAAAAAAAAAAAAAAAACAAAAAAATCATAAATTAAATATGTAATGATAGCAAACCCATTCTTATAATCACCAAGTTAATTCGTAGCCTTCGTTTGGTACCGTACTCAAAAGGAGATCATTTGACAAAAAACAGTTGGAAGACACATTATTGGGGAAATAGGTTTCCCTGTTATATTTGTATCATATTGTTATAGATTGGGTACTAACAGACTTTGTTTTCAGGTCTAGTACACAGTAAGGGTTTCTAGCTATCTATCTATCTCTATCCATATTATGAGGCCAGATCTCTTGCGGGGTGGGCAGAAAGTGCAAGGTTCCGACGGGTTCTTTACTTGCATGCCTGCCTGGCTTTCTTCACTCTCATAGTTCGTCTCATAATGGTTGTCAATGATACAAGAATTATTATAAAGGATTTAATTTTATATAAACAAAACTCTAGATGGGCAATTCCTCAACTCTTGTTATATAGAAGATATCTATAGAAGAAAGATCTCTATAGAAGACATAACAGATAGAGACTGCACTGATATCTGATAAGTAATGATTGATTAATATTACCCGGTATTAATGAATTTTGGACAACAGGTGTGGTATAAAGGTATATAACAGGTGCTTTCAAGGTTTTGTTGGGATGGATCTACACTACATAACATAATATGTTATAGAATTTAATTATATAAATTTATTTTAAATAAGTTAGACAGACTGGTTGTAAGAAACAATATATGTGTATATATTTGTTGTTTGTGTTGTATGGCAAAACAAAGAACGGGAATGTGTTATAGTACAAATATACTAATGATATGTTATTTTTTAGAGGTCACGCTCAAAAAAAAAAAAAAAAAAAAAAAAAAAAAAAAAAAAAAAAAAAAAAAAAAAAAAAAAAAAAAAACCTTTATGTGGTATACTTCAACTTTACCCTTATAGCTCTAAACAGCTGCTAATATAGTTTATATCGAGAACGAAGGACACAGTATAATAAGTGATCAAACGAACTTACCTGAAGTGAAGTTCGATCATTATTATACGAAGTCCTTCGTTCGAAGATATAAGTACCCAACCCGCCCTGCCCGTTGGTAAAGTTGAAATGTACTACTTCTAAAAGGAATGCTTGCAGAGGTTATGTCCACAGATACCATAAAGGCGGCGTTGACTTTTGAATTGGCTAAATGACGCGCGGTTGCCAAGCGACTCGAGAGAGCTGCTAATATAGTTTATATCTTCGAACGAAGGACTTCGTATAATAATGATCGAACTTCACTTCAGGTAAGTTCGTTTGATCACTTATAATATTGCAATTTGCTCGCTTTTTTTTGCATATCACATTGGCCTACTTAAATACGCAAAGCAGAATCATTAGATTTATTTCGACAATACAAAATAGACTTATCCAGCTCGTTCAGTAATTTAGAAAAGAATTTGCATAATCTAATACCTATAGAACCACCACCTCAATGACTGGCAATGATATGGCATCAAACAGTGGCAACACTTATCTAACCAGAAGCTCTCGAACAAAGTCTAATATGGAATCGCTGGATCTGAATTCAATTTTATTTGAACTTCGCACTCTGAAGGAAAACATAAATGAGGTCAAGGTTCAAAATAAAGAACTCCAATTACTGCGATGTGATTTACAAGATTTAAAAACACAACTTACAACTGCGCCGAATCACTGACTGGTCGGCTTATTGAATATGACCAAAAACTAGCTGCTAAAGATTTGGAAGCCTGAAAGCTTTAGTATTGAATCTTCAAACTAAAGTGAATGACCAACAACAACTGAACCTAAGGACCGAAGTTGAAGTTATTGGAATACCAGAGCTACCTAATGAAAATGTATATCATATAACCATGCTTACAGCAAAGACATTTGGGGTAATACTCTGCGATTACGACATTGACTTTGCATCTCGTATAGGCCCCGTTCGGAAAAATGACTCTGTACAATCTAAAGAAGCATCAAAACCTCGCCCTATAGTGATAAAAAGACGAATTTATTAAAGCCGCCAAAACTCGACGTAATTCTAATACTTCACATTATTACACGATATCATCGTGTCGTGAAAACCAGTTAAGGTTTACATCAATTAAAGGCTCACGAAAGCCAACAGGCTGCTTTTTCGAGCATCACGGTTTCGTTAAAAACAATATAACTACAGATATTGCTGGACTCTAAATGGAAATATCTACATTCGTAAGGCTCAAAATACAGCACCAATTCTTATTCGCTGCTATGAAGATTTGGATCAGAGGATTGGACCTGAAAATTCTACTGCTACACAAGATACAACAGAAGTTACTGAAGTTTCTACAACTTCTAATGATACATCTACGTAGCTACTCTTTTAACGTATTACTAATAGTTAGTGTCATTGTTTTTAAGCTATCTTACTAATTTTATATGTCTATTTCATTTTTCTATATTGTTGTACAGAGTACAATTAATTATCTCTGTCATTTTAATCTACATAATAACTTTATACTCCTACTCACAATCACAAATTTACACTTTCCCACACGTCATAATTGACACACACATAATTCACACATTATAGGTATACACTTCGCACACATACACTCTACATTTACTTATACACATTACACCATTCGCACAACCTGACACACAATCACATTTATATATTATGATATCCCCTCAAGTTACCTACTACTTTTCTATTATTAACATGCAATTTCATAACTCACACAATAATTCTCAATGGTCAGTTTATACTCAATGCTCAACCAAAAGAATTAGTATTTTAAACACATTAAAATATACTCTATACAACTGTTACAATGATTAATGTCAATTTAGATATTCAGAATAAAATCGATCGTACTTTGAGCATTGAGTGGCAAGAAACAAACTTATTAAAGAACTGTTTAAACTGAATACCTGCTAAACATAATTTTAAAATTTTAACTTTTAATATTCGTAGTATTCATCATAACTTTTTTTTTTTCTAAGTTGCCTTAAATCGGCTTAATATTAAATTTGACGTGATAATATTGACTGAATGCTGGTTCACAAATGACATAAATATGGATGTTATTTCTGGTTATTGTACTTATTTTACAACACAAACTAATAATCAGAATGGGGGAGTAGTAGTATTCGTTAAAGAACACTGGAATACCAGTATTTTTGAACCACAAATCGATGATGCAGATTGCCTTGCGGTAAAACTTCCCAACGTAACTTTACTACTCTTAAATTCACAACTTCTCTTCATAATCAAATAGGATCCTTCAAGAGTAACGATAATATAAATATAACAGGGTATATTAATATTAATAAATTAGATTCACGCAACTCTCATACCTCAATATTCCTTTGCCTAATGGCAGAACATAACTTTATTCCAGCCATTGATAAGCCGACAAGAGCTTCTTCCTGTTTAGACCACATTTTTGTTAAATCAAAGAAAGGCGAAAAAATTCGAGTTGTATGTGAATCAGATATCACAGACCACAAAATGATTATGCTCGGAATATCCAATACCAAGTTTGCTATACCGAATACGCAAACGCTTATTGCCTATAAAATAGATTATTTTGCAATCACGGAAGATCTTAAAGACTTTGTTTGGAATAAAGTTATAATAGCCACTGAAGTTGATGTTGCGGTCAGCGAATTCAATACCATTGTTAAAACTATCACAAATAAACATACCACTAGCCAACGTAAAAGTAGATCCCATTTCACTCTTAAACCCTGGATAACTCCGGGTTTAATACGATGTATGAGACATAGACATCGTTTGCATCTTGACCTGAAAAACACCTCGATGAACCAATTAAACAAATAACATATAAACGATACCGATTTTTTTGTAATGCTCTATTACGTAAAGTTAAAATACCTAATCAGGAACGTGAACGTAACAAGAATAACCCTAAAAGACTGTGGAAAGCAATTAAAGAAGTTTGTGCTCTCAACACCAAAAACTCTGACTCTAGTGAACTCCTTAAAGTTGCGTCTGATAACACTACTTTTCTTAACATTTGCAACAACTACGAGGCATGCCTTTTAAGTTTGTTGATCGTCGCACCTGTTGGCAAATGGCAATATCAATGAGGAGCAAATCCTTTGTACCCCGGGACCCCCCCTTACAACCATTCTGAGTAAGCGATAGAATATGCTGTGCCTTGAAAGATTGGTTCCTTGCCCACCTGATAAAAGTGTTAAAAAGCCTTCTATCAGGTGGAAATTAGGTCCGAGCTTTTAATGGTTGGGTCATGTCTGTTCTTACATACTCTTTTGGCATACTAAGGTGGACTCAGTCTGAACTGGATGCCCTGGATTGAAAGGTCCGTCGATTGCTGACAGCGTATCGTATGCATCACCCGCGGTCGTCTGTTATGAGGTTTTACATCCCGCGGAAGTGCGGTGGTCGTGGGTTTTTAAACGCTAAGACACTACACAACCGCGAGGTGTGCAATCTCAGACAGTACTTTTTGAGTGTATCCGTGGTGATGTATCGAGATGTTGCCGCAATCGATAGAGGCCTAACTCCGCTTTCCTTGGCAAACGGGAACTGGCGAAGGCCCCAGGTATTAAGTATTTTGGACTGCACAGCCATATGGAAGGGCAAGGAGCTACACGGACGGTTCTATCGGGCTCTTACAGGGCCTGATGTGGACCAGCTCGCTTCCGTGACCTGGCTACGCTTCAGCAACCTTTTCGGGGAAACTGAAGGCTTTGTCTTTGCAATTATGGATGAAGTTATCATGACGAACAACTACCGGAAGCACATCCTAAAGGACATCACGGTTGACATTTGTCGGGCATGCCACCGTCCCGGTGAGTCTATTAGACATGTAGTTTCCGGTTGTTCTCGTCTTGCTAACGGAGAGTACTTGCACAGACACAACCAAGTGGCTAGGATTATCCATCAGCTACTTGCTCTTAAATATGGCCTTGTGGACTCTGAAGTACCGTACTACCAGTACCAGCCTCTTCCAGTTCTCGAAAGTGGTCATATCGCGCTCTACTGGGATCGATCTATTATCACGGACAGGACTATTGTAGCCAATAAACCTGATATCGTGAAGATCGATGCGTCGTGTAATGCTCGTTGATGTCACCATTCCGCATGATGAGAACCTTGTGAAGGCCGAAAAAGAAAATTTATCTAAATATTTGGACCTGGCCCATGAGGTTACCGCCATGTGGAATGTTGATTCAACTATCATTATTCCGATGGTCGTTTCAGTCAACGGCCTTATAGCGAAGAGCTTCGATAAACACCTTGAGAAGCTCTCGCTAGGCAGTTGGGTGAAGGGCCTGATACAGAAGGCAGTAATGTTGGACATGGCACGCATTGTAAGGAGGTTCCTCTCTTTCGAGCCCTGACCACCGGTAGCTTGGGTAGACCTTGCTGTCGGTGGAGCACCATTTTTATACAATATATATAAGAATATTTGTATTTTATATTTTATAAGAAATTATACTTAATAAATATATACATAATAATAATAAAGCCCTTTATTCAGACCAACTTAGTATCTATTTACAAAGTATTAAGAACTAAAAACTATGAGTGTAGATATACAAATATATTTTTGTAACTAAACTAATCTTAATCTATTCTATTCTAATACTTAATTATTTTTTGTAGGTCTGTTTCCCCATCGGCAAAAGCCTCCTCCAACCTTTTCCATTCCTGTCTATCTTGGGCCACTCTATTCCACGTTACTCCTGCTACTTGCCTAATGTCATCATCCCACCTTTTTTGTGGTCTGCCCCTTTTCTTTTTCCCTTCTCTAGGGTACCATTGTGTCACAAGTTTGCTCCATTTCTCTTGGCCTCTTATCATGTGCCCTGCCCATTGCCATTTTAGTCTTCTAATTTTTGATGTTATGTCTATGACCTTCGTCTTTTTTCTGATGACATGGTTTTTTATTCGGTCCGACCTTTTCACATTCAGCATACTTCTTTCCATTGCATGTTGGCAGATTTCCAGTTTTCTTGTCGTATTTTATGTTAAAGCCCATGTTTGGCTCAATCAATCAATCAGCCTATCGTAGTCCACTGCTGGACATAGGCCTCTCCTAACACGCGCCATTGCACACGGTCCTCCGCCTTCCGCATCCAGTCTATCCCAGCGACCTTTTTGAGGTCGTCGGTCCATCTAGCTGGGGGCCGTCCTACCTTACGCTTACCAAGTCGCGGTCTCCACTCTAGGGCACGCTTGCTCCATCGGCCGTCGGTCCTTCTGCAGATGTGACCAGCCCATTGCCACTTTAGCTTACTGACTCTGCGATCTATGTCTGTAACTTTGGTTCTTTGTCGGATTACCTCGTTACGAATTTTATCCTTCAAAGAGACGCCGAGCATAGCTCGCTCCATAGCCCGCGACTTTGAATTTGTGGACTAGTCCCACTGTGAGTGTCCACGTCTCGGCCTCGTAAGTCATAACAGGTGAAACGCATTGGTTAAAGACTTTAGTCTTCAGGCATTGCGGTATAGGCGAAGCGAAAACGTGACGTAGTTTGCCAAATGCTGCCCAACTCAATTGGATCCTGCGGTTGATTTCTTTCTCGAAGTTGTTCCTACCAAATTGGACAACTTGTCCAAGGTAGACATACTCCCAAACAACTTCGAGCATCGAACTATCGACGTAGATCGGTCCCGGCGTGACATGCTCATTAAACATGATCTTGGTTTTATCCAAGTTCATGCCGAGACCGACACCTCGAGAGGCTCCATTTAGGCTATGCAGCATTCCGCTTAACTGTTCCAGTGACTCTGCCACGATGACGATATCATCGGCAAACCGAAGGTGTGAGATGTATTCGCCGTTAATGTTAATGCCCCGCCCAGTCTAGTCTAGCGTCTTGAAGACGTCTTTGAGTGCATTGGTGAAGAGCTTGGGGGATATTACATCCCCCTGTCTTACCCCTCGATGCAGCTCGATCGGGTTGGTCTTTTGGTCCTGGAGCTGGACGGTCATTGTGGCGGTATCATACAGAAATCTCAACACCTCGATATAGCGCCAATCGATGCCACATCGCTGCAGAGCATCCAAAACCGCCCAGGTTTCGATGGAGTCGAAGGCTTTCTCGTAGTCCACGAAAGCCATACACAGCGGCTGATTGTACTCTTCGGTCTTCTGTACAATCTGCCGAACAGTATGGATGTGGTCTACGGTGCTGTAGCCTTTTCGAAACCCGGCTTGTTCGGGTGGGTGGAACTCGTCAAGTCTTCTGGCGAGGCGGTTTGTGAGTACTAAGGTTTTGTCACCTTTTTTGAAGAACAGAACCACCGCACTCCCGCTCCACGCTTAAGGTGTTAAGCCCTGGTGGATGACGGAATTAAAGAGACTCGCTAGCTTTTTTAGGATTGGAGTCCCGCCTGCTTTTAGGAGCTCAGTGGTGATTCCGTCATCGCCTGGCGACTTGTTATTTTTGAGCTGCTCGAGAGCCACTCTGACCTCGTCCTTGTTGATATCAGGGATATCTTCCGTATCATGGCGTGCTAGTGGGGCTCTGTGGTCGTCAGCGCTGGGTCTCGAGGGTTTAGCCATCCGTGATGCGTACAGGTCTTTGTAGAAACTCTCAATTTCCTTGAGTATCTCGAACTTGGAGGTCACGGTTTTGCCATCCGCTGTATTAAGTTTCGTCAGATGGGATCTACCTAGCTGGCGAGCGAAGACTTTGGTGCCTCTGTTCTGTTCAATCGCAGCCGCGATGGTGCGGGTGTTGGAACATCGGAGGTCACGTCGCACCAGCTTCCGGATCTTCCGGTTGAGGTTCCTCCCATCCGGCGAAGACGCCTGCGTGGATGACATTTCCCGTCTCTGCCTCATAAGTTCGAGAGTCTCGAGCGAGAGTTTAGACTCTCTGTTACCGCTTTTGCTGGGAATCACCTTTGAGACACATCCTGTAGCGTTTTGACCACTGTGTCGGTTTTCTCGTCAACATTGCCTTCGGTTTCCAGCAGGTCGAAACGATTTTGAAGCTCCAGTTGGAACTTTTCGGACCCTAAAGCTATTTGAGGCGCAGTTGGTCTGAGAGTAGACCCCATCATGCGACGTCTTTCGGCCTTGAAGTTTATATTTAGAGCGCCTCGGACAAGTCGGTGATCGCTGCCGGTGTTAAACCTGTTGATCACGGAGACGTCTCTAAATATAGACTTCCTGTCAGTCATGATGAAGTCTATCTCGTTCCTCGTCACAGTGTCGAGGCTTCGCCATGTCCACTTTCTATGAGGCTTCTTCTTAAAGAACGAATTCATCAAGAAGAGCCCCTGCGACTCCAGAAAGTTGACCAGCATCTGCCCCCTGTGGTTTCGGCGCCCCACGCCGTGGGGTCCGATTATCGTTTCGCCGCGTTCTTGTACTCCCACTTTGGCATTGAAGTCCCCCATAAAAACGTTGTAGTGAGCCTTGGTGGTGCCATGTAATGCCTTGGTTATGTCTTCATACATGGCTTCGGCTATGTCGTCGCAGTATGTCGAGGTCGGCGCATATACCTGTACCACCTTCAGGGTGTACCTGTTGGTGATTTTAATTATGAGTTACGCTACCCGTGTCGACACACTGCTGACTTCCACAACGTTGTTAGTGAGAGCTTTGTTCACCAGGAAACCGACACCGCCCTGAGAGGGCCGATCACCTTCCCGAAAGTAGAACAGGTGGCCTGACTCAAGGGTTATCGTGTCCTCGCCCTGTCTTCGGACTTCGGATAACCCCAATATGTGCCAGTTTATGCGACCTAGTTCTACCTCGAGTTCAGTGAGGTGTTGGTCCAGCCGTAGAGAGCGTCCATTGTACGTAGCCAGGGTCAGGTGTTTTTGGTAGCCTTGTGTCGTAGCCCGGAGATTCTTCGCACCCCCTGCCCCGCTGTTACCGCGACCGCTACCGTGGCAGCGGACAGCGGGACTACCGGGAACTGGGGACCTTTGCGTTTGGTGTCTTAACATGTTAAGAGGTTTTTGGCCTAGTAGTTCGCTGGCCAGACGGGTTGGTATAGGGTTTGTTTCAAATTTTCCTTTTCTGGTCGTTGATCGGATGACGTAACTACCTTTGGTGGACTCTTACCACCAGCCAAGCAAAAGTATGGCTACTGGGGCATTCTAAGTTTTTCTTTCGCTTTTAGCCCAGTAAGGAAGATTGGCTCCCATACATTAAAACAGGTAGTACGCAGGTGTTGAAAAACTTTTTCTTTACATTAATGTGAAGAGTTTTGTCTTTCATGGCCTCTCTCAGACTCCAGTATCTCTTCCAGGCATTTGTTATTCTTCTCTTTGCGTATAGGATCCTCTTGTGTGATAAGTTGTCCCAGATAGATGTATTCGTCGGTGTAATCGATTTGGTTATTTCCTAGATGTATGGTGGTTTTCTTCCCGTTTGTCATAATTTTTGTTTTCCCTGGGTTCAACTTTAAACCTATCTTCTCACTTTCATCCGCTAGTTCATGTATCATTTTTTGTATGTTTTCCGGTGTTTCAGCAAATAACACTACATCGTCTGCGAACCTTAGATGTGTTAGGGAGGCTCCATATATTTTAAAATATTATTATTAATCTTATATCTCAGTCGTCAGGCATCACACTGGAGCAGGATCGCATAAATGATTTTGTGTACTACAAAAATGTATGTACATATACAGAAAATGATGAAAAAAAAACAATGATGAATTAGACAAAAAACGATCTTCTTAGTGGAGGCCGGTGGTTAAGTTAAAACGAATGTAAATATGACCATGTGTAAGTATTCCAAGGGGTTTACACAAAATAAATCATTTTAGTTGAGTTTAGGGTCCCGTTCCTCAATCGGCAAAAGAGGAATTATTATAAGGTCAGAATCAGAATATTTTTTATTCATGTTAACCATTATAGTATTTATGAATCGTCAGAAAAGTAACAAAGACTCTACCGCCGCTTCGGAATGTCATTCCTGTGGAGAAGAAGGGCAAGAAACTCCACGGTTGTTCTTTTAAAATAAAAAATTACAAACATTTTCATCTACATTTTGTTGTGGGGTATGGGAGAACTATGTAGGTTGGTCATCAGGTGAGTATAAGTTAAAAAAAGCGAATAATACTATTTATGAGAATGGCTACTTGGTTCGTCATTTCCAAAAAAAAAGTACCCAGAAGAAATGACATTATGATATATTAATAGAAGGAAGAGAGGGAATGTTGATCAAGTTGTGGTTCGTCTATTTGTCAGACGATAAGACCCTTTTCGCAAGTAAATTCATGTTTGTAAACACATCCAAGTCGCATGAATAATTTCATTTAATTCATGATTAGCGCCACAAACGCAAGGCTTAATACATAAACGTGTAGATAGGTACAGATTGATATATATGCATTTGCAGGGCGTTAAGGCGTGTAAAGGCTATAAGTTGTCTGTAAAGCGCCCCAGGCGGCAAGCGCATAAGGCCTAGACAACAAAGTCTGGGGTGCGTTCGGTCGGAATTTTTCATTTCCGCCGCCCGCGCCGCCGCAGTGCGCGGACGCACGGTGGGAACGCCGCCTTATGCTCACTACATATACTATATACTTGGGCTATTTTATTATTTGCTCTAAGTTTTTTTTTGAGGGCATATTAGAATGATTTTTCAAAAACACAAGTAAAATAAGGAAAGGACCTGTTGGAACTCTGTACTCTCTGCCTATCCCGCAAGGGATCTGGCGGGATGATAAAGATAGATAGATAGACAAATAAAATAAAAGAAACTTAAGCATGATTATTTATAACTTACAAAGCTGGGTACTTTTATTATTTTGCTACTCATCCCTGAGTATATTATACACTTTCGTTATTTTATTGTTTAACCAGCAATTTCCAACGGCTTTGCACCCGATCGACAACAGCGATTATCCAGGTCGAACTATAGAAACAAAAATCCTCCAATCGGTCAAGACATTTAGAAGGAGAAGAATTACAAACTCACGCACATTGGAATTTGATATAAATTAACGGGTTATACCCCGCCCTTTGTAAGGCTTATTAGGGGGCTCAATACATAGAATTTTTTTTTCGAAAAGTTTTTATTATCAGACAGTTGATTCAAGTCATATTTATTTTTATGGGACTGAGCCCGCCACACATTTCCGCTGCTGTAACTCCTGTAACCCGAAACAGGATGTCAATCAAGTCATTTGTGGAATCATTTTTTTCCTACTCCTCTTCTTTTTATTTTTTCCTACTCCTCTTGTTTTCTTTACTTTTTAATTAAATTTGTTACAAGATCCAAGACACTTCAAACGGTCCTCAGAACACCTCAAGGTTCAAACCTTGGATTCATCTATGGAGGCCATTGTGGATGTAGCTTACAAGAATTACGGTAGTGGCAATGTGTGGCGCCGTTTGTCCCGTTAAGGTATTCAGATTCAAACCTTGGTGGTATCTATACAAGATGACCTGAAATAGTGATATAATGACGAAAATAATTGCATCTATGCGTCAGTCGGAACTTTTGTTCTAAAACTTTTTATTACTTCGCTTTTTCTTTTGGCCATTCATTCATTTGACCAGCTGATCAATAAACGCAAAAAAGAAATGTTGTAGAAGAAAAATTGTTTTAATTAAAGTAAAAATTCAACAAATTTCTGCATTACACCCCAAATCCGGGTCACTCTGTAAAGGCCTTTGTGGATCCTGATTTACAAGAGTTACGGTGATGGTAATTTGTAGCGAGTTTAGACCAAATAAAAAAGTGCTTAAGTCCAAAGTTTTCGTTGCCGCATACAAAACAAGGCTTTCATCCCATTACCCAATTTCCGCGCCTCCTCGATTGTCGAACGACAATGAAATCGCTGAACAATCAAATATTTCTCGTCGCAGACACTTAGCCCCCTCCCTTTCCTTCGCCCCCGCTACCAATAAATAAGGAAATTAGTTTTTTGTTTGCCTCGCCATTATTGACAAAGCGTTTTTTTAATTTCCAATAAATTACGTTAGATGTTGTCTGTGATTGTACTTCAAACTCAATTTATGTTGGAGAATGTTTATGATTTTACACTGAGTCGATAAATAAAAGGCATTGATAGAGAAATACACAGATTCTCCGTGTGGTACCTTTATAAGTTAAGTTAGGAGGTCGAAATTCTCCATAACCGGCGAGCATATGTAAAACAAACTATGAGAGTGGAGAAAGCCAGAGAGGTCTATAAGGTACCTGTTGGAACTCTGTACTCTCTGCTTACTCCGCAAGGGATCTGGCGTGCTGATTTAGATAGATAGAAACGCTTGACTTGCTCTTCAGATAAGACACGATCTGGTTAGTCTGTTTAAATAGTCTAGGCCTTTCCTGGTACTTACATCTTTCCACTTTCACATTGTATATCTTTTTGTCATTCTTTCTTCCGACATTCTTTCTATATGCCCGAACCACAGGATGCATACACTTTCTCATATTCTCAACTATACTATTTTTCATAACTACACGCTTTCATACTAAGCTGTTGCGAATACGGTTAGTCAGGTTGACTCCGTACATCTTCTGCAAGGCTCGCATTTTACCTCAAATGCTATTCTTTAATAATCGTATCTCCAAATCACAGTATTACAAAGCAGAATTGTAGAGTGGCCTAGAGAAATGTCTCTACAAGGTCGTCTTACAAGGCTCCCAGCCGGGTCTTAGCCGCGTCACTGGCCCGGTATTACAGTATTACACGGAATTACGGCGGTATTACAGAGACACGTCGCCGAATCCCACCCAGTAATATAGGCTATTTATTTAAGACAACAAATTTGAATATCACTGGCTATCTATCTATATCATTAAGCCTTGCGGAGTAGACAGACAGTAACTGACGTGTTTGATAGGTCCTCTCCTTAGAGTCCTCTCTAGTTTCCCTCACTCTCATAGTTCGTCTCATACACGCTCGCCGGTTACGGAGCCTCTTGAATTGCCTTTCAGATAAGTCACAGTCTATGTTATTATTTTAAAATCAAAATTTTAAAATAGGCTTTTCGAAAACTCAGATCGAATTCAACCGGAGTTTAAATCCTTAACCAATTATAACAAGGGCAACATTTGACCCAATACGCCAGCACTCAGAATAAGAAAATTTTCATTGAAGCCATTATAGTAATCATCATTTTTTTTAAGTTACTTTATGTTTTGTGTGTGTAGAACTGGAGTCAGCGTGTGCTAGATTAATCAGTGTATGGGACCCCACGATACAGGCTTCTCTAGTGTGGGGACCATGAATAGATTTTCACTTGTAATCCCTACAATGTACAAATAATATTATCATTTTGTGATCTCACTATTAAGTTTGAACATTATTTGGGTTTTAAATCAAAAAAAAATAAAAATAAAATAAAAACACCGTTACGCCTATATTCCCCAGAACGGGTGGCAGAGGTGTACTGAGTACACCCACGTTTCGCCGACGATGTTGGGTCCCATGTAATAGGGGGCGAGCCTATTGCCATATACCGGGCACAATTCCAGACTCCGGACTCATACTGGGAATTTTTCGTTAGAAAAACTACATTTGTCCGACCTAGGATTTGAACCCAGGACCTCGTGATCACAAAGCGATGCACTTTGCCACCAGACCAACGAGGCAGTTGAGGATCATGTGAGGTAAATCAAAATAGGATAAAATTACTACTACTCGCTACTACTCGATCCATAGTCAGAAAGACTCAAGCTGTTAACCACTGGACCAAGCTGCCTGTTAAAATAGTTCTGTTTTCACGTGTAATATTCCCGTTAATCTAAGAACTCTACCATCACTACTACAAAACACCCTTTGTACATTAAACCAATAACATCAAAATAATCCCCATAATATCCCTCACATCTATCAGTAACAAGATCCTTCCCCAAAAATCCCCAACCCTCAATTTGGTCCCAAATGAAACAATACGGGGCAGTATCGCCCGCCAATAATACAAATGGACGACTGCGACCACCCGGCCTTATCTTATCGGGGTTGTACGGGATGCACTGGGCCGAGAGAACTGGGACATTTTATTGGTAACCGAGCCGGATTAGTGGTTTCGAACGTAGGCCTCTTCACTCTTCATCTAGTAGACGTGCGTTCGAACCCCGCCTGAGACAAATCTTTGTGTATTTTTTTGAAGCGTAGCCCCACGCTTGGTTTAATTCCTGTCTCGTGGGCGCGACATAAATACCCAGAGCGGAACAAATCACTGTGGATGACACAAAGATTTAAAGAGCGGCTTTTGCTCTTAGCAATTGCGCTAAATCGTCCATCCGTAATGAAACTAGCTTCAGTGCAAACGGTTGTTTGAATCTAGTTCTACCCTTATCAGTAAACCACTAATCTGGCCCGCGTGTTTGTGTGCAATATATGCTTGTAAACGCACGATACAAGAATGGTTAAAGGTTTTTTAATGATATATCTCGGTTTATGTATAAAAGATTTTTCCTAGCTGTGGGACAGTATAGATTGATTTATTTTTATTTATAAAAAAATAACTATTACTTTCTTTAACGGTGAAGGAAAACATCGTGATGAAACCTACACGTGTATCTTATCGTATCTTGTTGTTGGCTTATCGGACCGATGAAACCTCAAGCGCACTTCGACCCGATGGGATCTTTTGTGCTGTCCTTGCCCTAATGCTCTTACGTACCTGAAGAACCAAATACTCCCTGTACCAGGCTGTAGATTCCAGCAGGTGGCAAGATCCGAAATTCCTCTGAGCTTAGATAGGCAACTCCCCGTAGCTTCATTCGCCGCGCCGCCAGAGCGTCACAGTTGCAGAGAACGTGCTATATGGTTTCAGTCTCTGTACCACAGTTCCTGCATATCACGTCGCTGCAGAGGTTCATCTTGTGTAGATGTTTTTTTGTGCCATAGGGGCCTGTACATGCTCCAATTAGTGGTCTTAGTTGCAAGCTACACGTCTAAGAGTTTCCCGAAGGTGTGTGAAGTTTGCCAACCCGCACTGGGCCAGCGTGGCGGACTCTGGCCTAAACCCTCTCAGCTGGAGAGGAGGCCCGTGCCCAACGGTGGGACAGTTTCTTAACAGGGCTCATATTATTATTATTTAAAGAAAAATGAAGTAAAATTCTAAGTCCCAATCCGAAGATCTAATTGTATCCGGAAACATGGCAATAGGCTACTAACATCGTCTAAAATAAATATGTGTACACAGTACTCCTCTGTAGAGGGTGAGAGAGGTGTAATGTAGATTCATAGACGTATCGGTGAGTGACTGCCTCGTTGATCGGATAGAGAATAATGTGCATAGCGATCCCGAGATCCTGGGGCCAAATCCTAGTTCGGACAATAAGTAGTTCAAGACAATAACTATTTCTAGTATCATTCCAGTGTCTGGCATTGTGCTCGGTATGATGGTAATAGGCTCGCCCTCTATAACATGAGACCTAACATCGTCGGCGACAAATAGTCGTACACGGTTCATCTTTACCACCCCCTTTTAGGGGAATAAAAGCGTGACGGTGTATATATCTACTAATATTATAAATGTGAAAGTTTGTATGTTTGGATGTTTGTTACTCAATCACGCAAAAACGGGTTAACAGATTTAGATGAAATTTGGCATATAAATGGTTTATTACCTGGATTAACACATAGGACACTTTTTATCCGGGAAAAATGTAAGATTCATGCCTAAAGTCAACGCGGACGGATTCGCGGGCAGAAACTAGTATTATCTATTTTTGTATTAAAATACAATTAGCCCAGGTTACTTCCTAGGTAATGTAGCTTTCTTACAGTAAAATAATTATTAAAATCCGTTCAGTATTTTCAGAGTTTATCGGTCACAAACAAAATCTTTCCTCTTTATGCTCAATATTACGTATAGATTGGACAATCCCAATGGATCATCCCAAAACGGATATCCCTACCCTTTATGCTCAGCCCCTTAACTCCAACCACCAATGACGGGTACAATACGAATGATATCAGGCCCTCGTGTCGATGAGTCTGCCCGAACAGTCCGAGATAACGCAGTGTCGGCCACAACCCTTAGATAACGCCGGGATATATCTCAAGAGAAAAAACACTTCGAATGAATAAAGGGTTTAGAGAAATGTTTGTGGGTAGACCGATGTTTGAGCTAAAAGTATAAATAACGCTTGTTTTGTTTTAATATATAACACAAACATCATTTCGACCGTCTAACGACAGATGGCGCTGACGTAACCAAAAATGTCATCATCATCATCATCTCAGCCCATACTTGTCCACTGTTGAACATAGGCCTCCCCAATCGCTTTCCAGCGTAACCGGTCCGATGCCACCTGCATCCAACGACTTCCTGCGATTTTCACAAGATCGTCGGTCCATCTGGCAGGCGGTCGTCCCACGCTGCGCTTGCCAATACGTGATCGCCACTCTAGAATCTTTCTGCCCCAACGCCCGTCCGATCTACGCGCTATGTGGCCCGCCCATTGCCACTTCAGCTTGCTAATCTTAAGGGCTATGTCGGTAACCTTGGTTCTTCTACGAATCTCCTCATTCCTGATTCGATCGCGTAGAGAAACGCCGAGCATAGCTCTCTCCATAGCTCGCTGAGCAACTCTGAGCTTTTTTATGAGACCTATTGTAAGAGACCACGTCTCTGATCCATATATCATCACTGGTAACACACATTGACTGAAAACTTTAGTCTTAAGGCACTGAGGTATTTTGGATGAGAAGATGTTGCGCAGTTTCCCGAACGCTGCCCAGCCGAGTTGGATTCGTCGATTGACCTCTCTCTCAAAGTTGGACCTACCTAACCGGACTACCTGTCCCAGGTAAATGTATTCGTCGACAACTTCAAGAGTAGAGTTCCCAACGGTGAGTGCGGTGGGTACGACATGGACGTTAGACATTATTTTCGTTTTGTCCATGTTCATTTTAAGACCCACTTGTTGAGATACTCTGTTGAGGTCACCGAGCATTCGTCCTAGATCTTCCAGCGACTCCGCCACGACCACAATGTCGTCGGCAAATCGAAGGTGAGTGATGTATTCGCCATTGATGTTGATGCCAAGTCCTTGCCATTCCAAGAGCTTGAAGGCGTCCTCTAAGGTGGCCGTAAACAGTTTCGGAGAAATGACGTCTCCCTGTCTTACTCCTCTTTTTATGGGGATCACCTTCGTGCACTGCCCCTGTACTCGGACTGACATGGTGGCGTTATTATACAAGCACTTCAACACTTCGATGTACCGATAGTCAATGCGGCATCGCTGGAGAGATCTAAGAACCGCCCAAGTCTCGATCGAATCGAAGGCTTTCTCATAGTCCACAAACGCCAAGCATAGTGGCCGATTATACTCCTCGGTCTTCTGTATAATCTGCCGCAGCGTATGTATGTGGTCTATGGTACTAAAACCTTTCCGGAAACCGGCTTGTTCGGGAGGCTGGAAGTCATCAAACCTGCGTTTGAGACGATTCGTAATGACTCTCGAAAACAACTTATAAACATGGCTCAGCAGTGTGATGGGCCTATAATTCTTCAGTAAAGTGTTATCACCTTTCTTGAAAAACAGTACCACCACACCCCTGTTCCATGCTTCCGGCGTTTTCTCTTCGAGCAAGACGGAATTAAACAGCCTCTGAAGGACTTTAAGTACTGGCGTTCCGCCCGCTTTCAGAAGCTCTACGGTAATTCCGTCTTCGCCCGGCGCTTTGTTATTTTTGAGTTGTTTGAGAGCCATCCTAATCTCGTACAGGCTGATGTCCGGGATATCTTCAGTGTAGTGTCGGGTTAGCTTGGCTCTTGGGTCTTTTACCAAGTCAACAAAAGGTTCAGCTACTGAGGTATACAACTGCCCATAGAACCTCTCTATCTCCCTGAGCACCTCCGACCTATTCGACATTACGTTTCCGTCCTCCATCTTCAGCTTCGTCAACTGGCTTTTCCCAATAGACGCGTCTCTTGCGAACACTTTAGAGCCGTTCTGTGCTATGGTCTCCTCAATACGCCTTGTATTGAAGGACCGTAAGTCTTGTCGCAAGGACTTCAATATCTGTCCATTGAGCTGCCTATAGGACTTAGCATCATCGGAGGTTTGGAGCGTCATGGAACGTTGCTCAGCCATGAGGTTTCGGGTGTAGTTGGATAGTTTTTGAGGTCTTTTTTTACGGTGGGGCTTAAAATACTTGGACCCGACCGTATGGACAGTCTCTACCAGCCTGTTGTTGATTTCGTCCACTGATGCGCTGCTGTCTAGCAATTCGAAGCGGTTTGACAATTCGAGTTGAAAGTTCTCGAGGTTTTGGATATGTGCATTACAAGGTCGGAGCGTAGACTTCATCAGACGCGATCTTTCCAATTTGACATTAATATTTAATGTGCCTCTGACCATTCGGTGATCACTGCCGGTTTTTACCCTGTGGATCACGGAGACATCATTAAATATTTGTCGCTTGGTGCTCATTATGAAGTCTATTTCGTTTTTGGTGGAACCATCAGGGCTCATCCAGGTCCATTTCCTATGAGGCGGCTTCTGGAAGAAAGAGTTCATCATAAAGAGTCCCTCCTTCTCCAGGAATTCGGCCAGCCTCTGACCCCTGGGGTTGCGCTGCCCATATCCAAATTGCCCCACTCTCAACTCATCATCGCCCCGTTTGCCCAGCCGCGCATTGAAGTCACCCATAACCACTGTAAAGTGTGTTTTGGAAGTATGTATGGCTCTACTAATGTCCTCATACATAACTTCGACATCATCATCTGAGTATGTCGAGGTCGGTGCGTAGACCTGTATGACCTTCAGCGAATATCTTTTGGATATTCTGAGTATCAGGTACGCTACCCTGCTCGACACACTAGTGATGGACACAACGTTGTCTATGAGTGACTTGTGGACGATAAATCCGACACCACCTTGGGACTGCTGTTCGCCCTCCCGGTAGTAAAACAAGTTGCCGGATTTTAAGGTTATCGTGTCCTCGCCCTCTCTTCGGACCTCCGATAAACCAACAATATTCCACCGCAACTTGTTTATCTCTTCTTCCAGCTCAACAAGCTTCTCATCTGTCCTCAAAGTGCGTGCGTTGTATGTCACCAGGGCCAATTTTCGTTTTTGGTGGTAGCCGAATCTCTGCCGGAGATTCTTAGCACCTCTTGTCCTGTCGTTACTATGGCTGCTACCGTGGCCAGGACGATCAGGACCGCCGGGGACTAGGGGCCTGGTTTTCTTCTTTTCTTCCATAATAGTGATTGGGGGGATTTGCCATACTCGCCACGCTTGGCAGGCGGGTTGGCGAGCGCAGTTTTTGATCGCAGAAGTGTTAAGAGAACGCTGCTGCCCATTCCCTAGTTTTCCCTTAGTCGCCTTGTACGACACCCGATGGGATGAGATGGGTTGGTCCTATTCTAAGCCGGGAACCACGCGGTCACCAAACATGTACGGAGCAAGAACTTTAGACGACTATCCGCCATACATGTCTAGAACGCGATATGAGAGTTCACACGACGCGTTACATATTTACAAACCCCCGATAATGATTTTCAAGTAGTGTCAATCCCTGCCAGACACAACACCCGTCTAGATCAAAGATCTTCCCTTCGACACGTCCTGTCATCACCAAATTGACAAAATCAAATACACCATCACGCCTACATTCCACAAGCGGGGTGGCAGAGGTGTACTGAGGACCCAGTTTTCGGCGACGATGTTAGGTTCCATGTAATAGGGGGTGAGCCTATTGCCCATGTACCGGGCACAATTCACACTCCGGACTCATATTGGGAAGTTTTCGTAGAAAAACTCCATTTGTCTGACGTAGGATTTAAACCGATGCGCTTTGCCACTAGACCAACGAGACAGTCTTATATATATTAAATATATCAGCTAGTACTGTTCCACTGATGGGCAAAAAGCTTTCTCTCACAAATCTATGTGAGAAAGAGTAGGTCATAAATCACCACGCGGACCCAGTGTGTTAGCGGCAGGTGTGTGGTCTCCTGCTAGTGGAACTTGCCAAACCGCCTATCGGCAGCCTAAAAGACGTTCGATGCAGGACAAAGGCCTTCCCATCGCCACGACAACCGGCCTCGTGCATTCAGCTCTTACCCACAACCTTTACCAGTTCATCGGCATATCTTGTGGGGGTCCTGTCCACTTCATGTCTTTTTACAAGCTATAATTTAACTTAAAATTTTCGCATGTCTGTTTTTCCGGGTCTTATCTTGTGATCCATTTTTCAAGCACTTGCGGGTATCCGATTGAGCTAAAATTTGGCATACGTATGTAAAGTTGTTGACAATGCAATAATATGGTACTATGGCGCTGGTCTAATGCTGGAGTCGGAAGGTGGCCATAGGAACTTGTGAACCATACAACATAGTACAACACAATACTATACAACCAGATAGTGTTCAGGGTCTAATAATGAAGCCGAAAGGTGGCCAATTGAACCACCCAGCTACTTAATATATCCCTACCGTATTTGGGCTCGTTGCATTTATCTTGGCAAGTACTTTAGCTCCGGGTGGTGTCCAAGGTCTGATACCGGGTCGGAAGGAAGCAATAGGAACTCCTCAACCAAACAAAATATCTTGGTTGTGTTTTAGCTTTAAAAGGTTGTTTTAAAAAGGTTTTTTAAATCAAAATTATTTTTTATAACCTTTGTTATCCCGGGTGGGTAAAGGTTAGTAAAAGCTCCCTATACCTCATTTGCATCAATTTCATAGATGGATTTCAAAAAGCCTGGCGAGAGTTAGCCACTTATAAATTGACTCCACGTCATTATATATGGAAATAGTGTCCGTACACACAGACACTCACGCCTTTATACCAATGAGGTAGGCAGAGACCACAGCCACATATGTACTTGTAGGGGAAAAATAACACTGGAGTTTCCTGCCATTCTTCTTTGTTACTTTTCTGACGTTTCATAAATACTATACTAATCATTAGGTTGACACGAATAAAAAAATATTCTGTATCCGATTCTAAAATACCTCTTTCGCTGCAAGCATTGCCGTCGATGTAGAGTTCTGCGCATATTATCGTTTTCAAAAGGCCCACTTCTTCTTTTCGTGTCAATGGTTCATATTTGTCCCGCTAAGTAAGTGGCTTTAGTCAATTGCGCCATTTATGGCTACGCTCAGCTCTTACCTTGTACAGGTGGTGGAGCGCAACGGGAAGACCAGCCAGTGCGACATAGTCTGTGAGGTCGCACCACAAACGCATGCTGTTCAAGATCTCTGAACCTGATATGCATAGATTTTGCCTGCATCTACCTACCTGAAAGCGGAGACGATTTAAAGATTTCCACACCGGCCATGGTAGTTGGTGCTCTGGTGGACGTTGCTCTTGATATAGGACGAAGTAAGCGACCACTAAGTTGGTCGTGTAGTTTTCGTTTATTTATTAATTACTCTATGTTGAAATATAACCCCCGCCCTTTGGAAGGAATTACCCTCGTAATCCGCTTAGCAACATAACACCGAACCCGTAGAGGTACCGACAGAGATTAAGCATTATCATATAGAATCCTTTAAACGTATGTTTTAGACTGCCTCGTTGGTCTGGTGGCAAAAGCACATAGCTTTGTGATCACAAGGTCCTGGGTTAAAATCCTAGGTCGGACAAATGTAGTTTTTCTAACGAAAAATTCCCAGTTAGAGTCCGGAGTCTGGAATTGTGCCCGGTATATGGCAATAGGCTCGCCCCCTATAACATGGGACCTAACATCGTCGGCTAAACGTGGGTGTACTCAGTACACCTCTGCCACCCCCGCTTGGGGAATAAAGACGTGACGGTGTAAAGTTATGTTCACCTACAAATAAATGTTAACATGACCGCCTTGTTGGTCTAGTAGCACATAATGCGCGTGACAATTACAGAGTCCTGGATTCGAATCCTGGGTCGGACGGAGAGTGCAATGTCACTTCATGACACTCGCAAAGTTGCTATTTGCTATATTTTTACCCAATTTCTTTTTTTACAAGCTTTTATTACAAACTTTTATTTAACTTGCACTTTTCGTATGTCTGTCTGTCTGTCTACGTATGTACGTTCGGTGACAACGCAGTTATATTTTACCATGGAGCAGCAGATATATAGAGGGCCAGATGACAAATCATCAGGCCCTAAACACTTATCTGCTTTAGGCTTTGGCATAAAGATGGCCAATGAAACCACCCAATTACTCAATATAATCTCGCCGTGTTTGGGCTCATTGGATTAGTCTTGACTAGTGATTTAGACTCGGATAGTGTCCAAGGTCTGATACTGGAGCCGGAAGGGAGGCATAGGAACTCCTCAACTAAGCAAGATATCTTTGTTTTGTTTTTTTCTATAAAAGCTAGTGTTTAAAAAGGTTTTTTTTTAAATTAAAATTATTCATAAGCGACCGCGTGGTCCTACCTGTTGATATATCTCCTTAGAAATAGAAAAATTAACTAAATGGTAACACTAATTTCACATAAACACCCTCCTGTCAATGTCATTTACGAGCAAGTATATCTTTGTCGCAGTTTAATTAAAACTCTTATTTGCCTATTTTTTTTGTATGGATATTATGCACTGCATTAATATGTCTTTATTGTACCACAGACCTGTAAATGTCTGTAATGTATGTTATAGGTCCGTATTACAGAGCGCAAATTAGTCGTGAATCTAGTTTTAAAAACTAATTCTTGTATCAAAATGTTAGTTTTAAAACTAAATTCATGACTGATTTCCGTTCTGTAATACGGGCCATTATTTTTATTTTATTTTATTGAGGATAACAAACAGCTATGTAATAGCGCACACAATATCAAACTTATAACAAATAAGTAATTACACAGCCAACACCATTATCCACTAAATATAATTATAGGGTTAAGGCACAGATACTACACAGAAAGAAAACAAATTAATAAATGTAAGTAGTACATACGCCTTTGTAAAGAACGTAGTATAATAAGTGACCAAACGAACTTACCTGAAGTGAAGTTCGATCATTATTATACGAAGTCCTTCCTTCGAAAATATAAACATGCAGCTCCCTCTACTCGCTTGGCAGTCTGCTAACTTTAGAAACGTCAACGCCTCCTCTATGGTATCTGTGGACATAACCTCTGCGACCATTCCTTTTAGAAGTAGTACATTTCAACATTACCAACGGGCAGGGCGGGTCGGGTACTTATATCTTCGAACGAAGGACTTCGTATAATAATGATCGAACTTCACTTCAACTAAGTTCGTTTGATCACTTATTATACTGTGTCCTTCGTTCTCGATATAAACATGCAGCTGTTTAGAGCTATCAGGGTAAAATTGAAGTATACCACATGAATGTTATTTTAAGCAGTGAGCTCTAAAACATAACATGTCATGAGTACATTTGTATAACACATTCCCGTTGTTTACATTGCTATACAAAACAAATACAAAGGATACAGACGAGTATATATACACATATATTGTTTCTTACAACCAGTCTGTCTAACTTATTCAAAATAAATTTATTTAATCAAATTCTATAACATGTTATGTTATATAGCGTAGATCCATCCCAACAAAAATCTTTAAAGCACCTGTTATAGCACACCTGTTGTCCATAACTCATTACTACCGGGTAATAATAATCAATCATTACTTATCAGATATCAGTGCATTCTCCATCTGTTATGTCTTCTATATATATAGTTATTTTTTTAAGGTTATCTCTTTATATAACGAGAGTTGAGGAATTACCGATCCCGAACTTTGTTTATGTGAAATTAATCCCTTTATAATAGTTCTTGTATCATAGAAAACCCTTGCAAATTTTTTGTATGACATCTCCAATCCAATATTTTTACACTGGACCACCTTAAAATAAATTACAGCATGTATAGTGCTCTAAAACCACCTGTTTCCATAATGGTAGCAGGTTGTGTTTGTGTTATATCTCCGATATCCTAACTGTACCAGAAACATCACTAGTGCTCAATATAAATGTACATATTCAAAAACTAAACACAAACCTATTTTTTATAGTTATTAATTTCTTGAATAATTGTATTTGATTATATATTATTTATTGATTATCATATTATCAAACAAAAGTACAATAAAAACATCTAATTCTTCAATTCATGAATTGATGTATAATAAGTGATCAAACGAACTTACCTGAAGTGAAGTTCGATCATTATTATACGAAGTCCTTCGTTCGAAGATATAAACTATATTAGCAGCTCTCTCGAGTCGCTTGGCAACCGCGCGTCATTTAGAAAATTGAAAAGTCAACGCCGCCTCTATGGTATCTGTGGACATAACCTCTGCAAGCATTCCTTTTAGAAGTAGTACATTTCAACTTTACCAACGGGCAGGGCGGGTTGGGTACTTATATCTTCGAACGAAGGACTTCGTATAATAATGATCGAACTTCACTTCAGGTAAGTTCGTTTGATCACTTATTATACTGTGTCCTTCGTTCTCGATATAAACTATATTAGCAGCTGTTTAGAGCTATAAGGGTAAAGTTGAAGTATACCACATAAAGGTTTTTTTTTTTTTTTTTGAGCGTGACCTCTAAAAACTAACATATCATTAGTATATTTGTACTATAACATATTCCCGTTCTTTGTTTTGCCATACAACACAAACACAACAAATATATACGCATATATTGTTTCTTACAACCAGTCTGTCTAACTTATTTAAAATAAATTTATATAATTAAATTCTATAACATATTATGTTATGTAGTGTAGATCCATCCCAACAAAACCTTTAAAGCACCTGTTATATACCTTTATACCACACCTGTTGTCCAAAATTCATTAATACCGGGTAATATTAATCAATCATTACTTATCAGATATCAGTGCAGTCTCTATCTGTTATGTCTTCTATAGAGATCTTTCTTCTATAGATATCTTCTATATAACAAGAGTTGAGGAATTGCCCATCTAGAGTTTTGTTTATATAAAATTAAATCCTTTATAATAATTCTTGTATCATTGACAACCATTATGAGACGAACTATGAGAGTGAAGAAAGCCAGGCAGGCATGCAAGGAAAGAACCCGTCGGAACCTTGCACTTTCTGCCCACCCCGCAAGAGATCTGGCGTCATAATATGGATAGAGATAGATTGATAGCTAGAAACCCTTACTGTGTACTAGACCTGAAAACAAAGTCTGTTAGTACCCAATCTATAACAATATGATACAAATATAACAGGGAAACCTATTTCCCCACTAATGTGTCTTCCAACTGTTTTTGTCAAATGATCTCCTTTTGAGTACGGTACCAAACGAAGGCTACGAATAAACTTGGTGATTATAAGAATAATGGTTTTGCTATCATTACATATTTAATTTATGATTTTTTTTTTTTTCTTTTTTAATATCTACATTCGGCTATATTTAATGTTAGTTATATTTTTAATCTTTAAAGATGTACATATAACAAAATTAATCAGCGTACATCACTCACACACACACCTTATCTGGAGATATTCCTCCCATAAGGCTATGTGCTTTACCTATATAATCTCGCGCCCCCCCCCCCCCCAATTTTTAGAGTCTGGAACGAAGGGCAGTACTAATGCGTGGTAAACAAACATAACCTACCCCAGTGTTATTACTATACCACTATTATTAATTCAATTTAAATTTCGAAACTATCCCGGACTCATTTCCATGTTCTGAGTGTGCGCCGACAAATAAATCCTTGGCTACATAAATATTTATGTATTACTTAACGATTCGTTCTTGCGCAATAACGCCCGCGAACGTTCGTCTTGGCAATACGATTGGACCACTCCTGAACCAATTACATTACTGATACTAAAAATACTAAAAAATACACTCCTAATTTAGTAATAACTTAAGAAGCGAATAAGTTACAGTCGACTAAACCGAACCATGGGTTACAACTGTATCATATTGGGAATCCTATTTATAACTGAATTATTTCATACCATGAAATTTTCATTTCATACCACACTCCTTTGCTTCTTTGTATGTGACTGTATTTATAAGTAAAAACAAAAATTGCAATGGGTAACTTTCTAGTTAGTTCTAGATGTCCAACCGTGAGAATTGAGTGTTACTCAACTTATTATTATGTATCCCCCATTAATAATAAATAAATAATATCAAGTTCCTTAGGACTTAGATTATTGCTGATACTACATAATATTTATCATACCTGTGATAAGAATATACTTTTGATTATTCTTGTTTAAGATAATCCATACTTTCAAATACTGTAACTCAATATTTCATCCACCGTAGCTTGTCAACATAATATCATTAAATTTTCAAATGGATATTATTATCAAGTCATTTGCATGACTTTATTTTCTTTTTATATATAGATACCTATTTATAAGATACATGTAACATGTGGATGTAATAATTTAAGTATAACAATACCAAAATTGCAAATTTTTGTATGATATCTCAATCCAATATTTTTTACTGAAACACCTTTAAATAAATTACAACATATATAGTGCTCTAAAAACAACTTGTTACTTTAATGGTAGCAGTTTGTGCTTGTGTTATCATAACTATACCAGAAAACATCACTGGTGTTCAAAATAACTGTACACATTCCAAACAAAACTATTTTTATAGTTATTAATTTCTTGAATAATCTTATTTAATTACATATTATTTATTGATTATCATATGATCAAACAAAAATACAGTAAAAACATCTAATTCTCCAAATCATGAATTAATGTATAGCTTTCCATAGTGTGTGCCTCAAATTTCTAATATTATTAAGTACACTATAATTGATGCAGGAAATAATCAAGAACCCAAAAACATTGAACTCATTACATGATAGAAAACTGAATAGGTACTAATAAATTTTCTATTAGTATATTTATTATGACTGTAAGGTCCAGCGTGTTAGCATTAAGTTTTTCTTTTTTTTTTTTTTAATAAAAATAGCTATAAATTATATTTCAAATTATTAAACAATAGTGTTTCTAATAATAATGTTTCTATTCAAGACAAGATTCACTTGTCTGAAGTGCAAGTACTTGCACAAAAACCAATAAAATTATGTTTGTCGTTGAAGGCATTATTAGTGTCATAGATACATACCACCGTCAGTGAATACCTTTAGCCTCCAATATTATGGCTTCTTTGTAAAACCCATGTTGTATTCCTGATAGTTTTTCTGAATTTTTCAGCAACTTAAAAACCAAGTCCTTGTGTAAAATGCCTATCATGCTTTTTGTACCTCACTTTCTTTGGTAGGAGATTTCCAATGTCCAACGTGATGTTGTTTTTGGTGAACGGATAGGTACACTGTGACTTAATATTTCCATACCCAGGATGAGGATTGTTGTTCTATATTGGTTACAACGGTGGTCGTTTTATGAAATTTTAACTACTGGCTATGACTAGCTAGTTAATAATTTCATATTGATAATCCACTATATTAACACTCCTTTTATGCAAAATATATACTGCTGACCTTAAAGGTTCTTATCTCAATAAAGGTTTCATGACTGTATTGTTAGGATTAATCTTTTCTGACTACCCTGCAAGGAGTCTAGGTTGATAATATTGATAGATAATTATTAGTTCTATGTTAACTGGATAGACCAGGTATTTTATATTATCTTTTAAGTATCTTTGTGCATAACACAAATTATCCCACAACCTGCCTTCCGCAGCATCGGTAGGATAAGATATTGTATTTGGAATGTATCCACAGTCCTGTTGCTTGTCAGTTACAACAGGCATTGCCATTAGTATATTACTTTGGCTTATTTGGTTATAAACCCTGTTCAGGAATAAGTATTGCTGGATTTAACTTTTTTAATACAAGTACTCATAATTTTGCACGATTCTTTGTGTAATAAGCTCCAGTTTGGGCTATTTCAGTATTATTATACAAGTATGTCTAATAATGAAATCAATAAAAACACTATGTTTCTGCAAAGGAGTGACTTTTGTTATTAATAATGTATTGTTATACATAAACAATGTGACTTTAATTACCCTTTCAGTAAGTCTCCTTTTGGAGATATAATATGACAAATTGCTTATAGTTTATAGCAATAGTCTTTGTATTTACTGTTTTAGGCATGTTTAAGGTATGTATTTTAGGTAACATTTTTGATTCTTACCATTGTAGAAATGTGAACTGCACAGGAATACCTCATGGATGAAACCTATGAGTAGTATGACCTTCAGCACATATCTCGTATGGGCCCCAAGTCTTGCGGATCACGCCGATGTATCTCGTACACCACTCGTGTCCTTGAAATATCGTCAAGTCTTGCGGACCACGTCGATGTATCTCGTACATCACCCGTGTCCTTAAAATGCCATCGATCCTGAACAATCATCATAATTGATGAACGTCCCCCTAATTTCTCTTATTGGAGGTATAACATTGCCAATTTATAGACGGTTAATAATCGTTTTCAGGTATATTTCGTGTTAAACTGTTTGTACACGAATAGGGACATAGACTTCATAAGTTTACTTTTCGGACGACGAAGCTTTCCCAAATTTTAATATGACGAAACTCACGTCTCCAAATATTAGATATTATATAAATAAACAAGTTAAGCTGAAAAACACCACAAATAAACAACTATCGGTTGATCTTTTTAGAATGTACTTCTTTGCCAGGACGTAAGTAAACTTTTCTAAATTTGCCTATACGATGTTTTAAATTTATTTCACAAGGTCACTTGAGTATATTACAACCTTTTTGTTATATAATTTCAGTGCCATAACAAGTTATTAAATTAAATGTCGACCAAAAACTTTATTGCAAAGCGTCGGCTGCCGCGCTTTCAAAAGAATGCTTGCAGAGGTTATGTCCACAGATACCATAGAGGCGGCGTTGACTTTTCAATTTTCTAAATGACGCGCGGTTGATAAGCGACTCGAGAGAGCTGCTAATATAGTTTATATCGAGAACGAAGGACACAGTATAATCTTTCCTCTGTGTGTCTCAAATTTCTAATGTATTAATTACTTTATAAATGATGCAGGACGTAACCAAGAACCAAAACCATTGGACTCATTACCCAGTAGAAAGCTGAATAGCTCCTAATAAATTTTTATTAGTATATTTAATATGACTCTAACGTCTATTATTAGCATTGAGTTTCTTTGTGGGATAAGGATTATAGCACAGTTGTCATCATCTATCTTTAATCAAATTCTAATGAGAATGGCTATAAATTGTATATCAATTATTAAAAAATTATGTCTCTAATATTTAAATCTAATGTTTCTAAGTTTATAATATTAAATTATGTTTCTATACATAATGTTAAATATATGTAGGACCAGATTTTTTAACCTTCACTTGTCTGGATTGCGAGTATTTGCACAAAACCAATAAAGTTATGTTTGCCGTTGAAGGCAGACAGACACACATTTTAATTAGTGTCATAGATACATCGTTACATACCAAAGTCAGTGAATACCTTTAGCCTGGTAAAGGTTAATATTCTGGTTTATTTGTACCAACCATGTTGTATTTCTGAATGTTTAACTGATTTTTTCCAGTCACTTAACAAAAAAAAATACAAAGACAAACCTTTGTGTAAAAAGCCTAGCAAGCTTTTCTTACCTCACATTCTCTGGTAGGAGACTTCCAATGTCCATTGTGATTGGTTTTGGTGGGCTGATAGGTACACTGTGGGTTAATATTTTTACACACCGTATGAGGATTGTTGTTCTATGTTGGTTACAACACTGGTGGTTTTTTGAAATTTAAACTACTGCTTATGAATAGATAGTTATAATTCCATATTGGTACTCCTCTATATTAAAACTCATTTAATACAAAATATATACTGCTGACCACAAAGGTTCTTATCCCAATAAATGTTTCATGACTGTATTGTTAGGACTCATCTTCCCTGACTACCCTGCAAGGGGTCTGGGCTTATAATATTGATAATTATTAGTTTTATGTTAACTGGATAGACCAGGTATTTTATATTATATTTTAAGGATGTATTTGTGTAACACAAATTATTGCACAACTTGCCTGTCTCAGCATCGATAGGCTGAGATATTATATTTGGAATATTTCCACAATTCTGTTGCTTGTCAGTTACAACAGGCATTGTTATAAGTAGAGATTACTTTGGCTCATCTGTTTATAAACCCTGTTCACGGTAAATATTGCTGGGTTTACCTTTTTTAATACAAGTGCTCATAATATTGCACAATTCTTTGTGTAATAAGCTCCACTTTGGGCTATTTTAGGATTATTATACAAGTATGTCTAATAATGAAATCAATGCAAACCATTATGTTTCTGCAAATGAGTGGCTTATGTTATTAATAATGTATTGTTAATTCATAAACAATGTCCCTTTAATTACTCTTTCAGAAAGTCTCCTTTAGGAGATATAATATCACAAATTGCTTATAGTTTATAGCAATAGTCCTTATATTTACTGTTTAAGGTATGTATGTTGGGTAACATTTTAGATTCTTACCATTGTAGAAATGTGAACTGCACAGGAGCACCTCATGGGTGAAACCTATGAGTAGTATGATCTTCAGCACATATCTGGTATGGGCCCCAAGTCTTGCGGATCACGCCGATGCATCTCGTACACCACTCGTGTCCTTGAATTACTGTTAAGTCTTGCGGACCACGTCGATGCATCTCGTACATCGCCCGTGTCCTTAAATTGCCATCGATCTTTAACAATCATCATTATTGATTAATGTCCCCCCCTAATTTCTCTCATTGGAGGTATTACATTGCCAATTTATAGACGGTTAATAATTGTTGCAGGTATATTGCGTGAAACTGTTTTTTCACGAAGAGGGACATGAGACTTCGTATGTTTACTTTTCGGGTGAAGACTTTCACGTCTTAATATGACAAAACTCACGTCTCCAAATATTCGATATTATATACATAAACAAGTTAAGATGAAAACGCCAAAAATAAACAACTATCAGTTGATCTTTTTAAAATGTACTTTTTTGTCAAGACGTAAAATATTTCTGAATGGCAAATTATATACGATGTTTTAAATTTATTTCACAACATCACTTGAGTATATAAAACCCTTTTGTTATACAATTTCACTGCTACGACTATATGATTAAATTAAAAGTCGACCAAAACTTTATTACAAGGCACCGGCTGCGCGCTAAAAGAGAGAATAGTCGCAGAGGTTATGTCCACAGATACCATAGAGGAGGCGTTGACGTTTCTATAGTTAGCGGACTGCCAAGCGAGTAGAGGGAGCTGCATGTTTATATCGAGAACGCAGGACACAGTATAATTAAGGTTGATACTATCAATATCGTAACAATATGCTTTAGGATGACAAGGGGCAAAGAAAAAGCAAAAGTACAATATCATAAATATAGTATTAGTACCTGGTTATAATAATAAAATATGTTTTATAAATTGCCAGCTATAACCTTTTTACACTAATCTCAAAATGGTGCATTAATGTTCGCGTGACACACGGCCTCAGTGATTGTGAAACACACGAGCGCGGCGCGGTGCGAGCGATCTGCGATATTACTCCACCGTTAATATTTGAGCAGCCGCGCCGTACAGCTGACCTATTTATGTCGTTAGGCCTTTGGGAATTCAGTGACATACGGCTGAATTACATGGAGAAAGCGAATTGAACACAGTAGCATTGTTCTATGTGAATTCTTTTTCATTAGATTAATGCTCTAGAATTAATAAAAAACAATCCCTTTACTGAGTTACCCAAACAGGTTACTGAATTGGTGAATTCACTATAGTAGTTCAGTGGTTAGAAAAGTTTATCAAAATAAGTAATAAATAATATTCATTACTTGTTTTTTTTTTATTGAATCCATGTTTAGTAATAGCAATGCAGCTACTCTTATAAATCATACGAGAACTGAAATTAAGTCTATTATGTACAATGTATGTAAATTTTATATGTATAGACTACTTTTACTAACATTAAAATAAACAAACTGGTCTCCAGAAACTAGATAAGACATAAATGAACTGGAATAAAAACTTGATTCCTTTTTGAAGGATTGTACAATAAAATGTTGATGGAAAAAAATGGAAAAATATTATTTTAAAAGAGTAACAGTGACGTTTATTGCCCTTCTTTTCCACAGGAATGACATTCCGAAGTGGTGGTAGAGTCTTTGTTACTTTTCTGACAATGGATAAATACTACAGTATTTGTAGGCTCTTTAGTTAAAATGGGCGTTCCACAGGGATCGATACTGGGTCCGTTCCTATTCTTAGTTTACATAAATGATCTACCTGAAGTAATTAAAAATCGAGCGAAGATAGTGTTATTTGCTGACGATACCTCTTTGATTTTTAAAGTAGGTAGACATGTTAATAACTTTGACGAAGTAAATGACGCTATTCTTCAACTACATAACTGGTTTACATCCAACAATTTAGTACTCAATAACAAGAAAACTAAATGTATAAGGTTTTCTTTGCCAAATGTAAAAAGTACTGTACATGATATTATACTGAACAATGAGAAACTTGAGTTCATTAATGATACATCTTTTTTAGGGATTACGCTACACTCCAAGTTACAATGGGGTCCTCATATTGAGAATTTAGGTAAGCGGCTTAGCTCCGCTGCCTATGCCGTAAGGAATATCAGACAACTAACTGATGTGGACACCGCGAGGATAGTCTATTTTTATCTTGCAAAAAAGGGCTATTAGGGCCATCTATAACTTGAGTAGTCGCGACTCTTTAAGAGACCTGTTCAAAGTAGCTAATATCATGACGGTCCCATGTCAATATATTTATGAAAACATTATGTATACTAGAAAAAATTTAGATCTTTTTAATCAGCTAGGTGATAGGCATTGCTATAACACACGACATAGAAATAAATTAGACCAACCGCAGTTTCGTCTGTCAAAAATTCACACGTCTTTCATGGGGCACTGTGTTAGATTTTATAACAAAATTCCCATTGACGTCACTAAACTTAGTGAAAATAAGTTCAAAGCTTGTGTAAAACGAACACTTTGTAAGCAAGCTTATTCAATAGAAGATTATTTAAAAGATATAAATGCTTGGATAGATGCTATTCCAGCTCCACTTGAGTCATGACAACCTCTTCAACTGTTGTTAGTTAACATTACCTCTCTTCCTTCTATTAATTTAACACAATATGTACTTTTTTTGTAAATGAGGGAACCATGTAGCCATTTTCATAAATAGTATTATTCGCTTTTTTAACTTAGACTCACCTGATGACCAACCTACATTGTTATCCCATACCCCACAACAGAATGTAGATGAAAAAGTTTGTAATTTCTTATTTTAAAAGAGTAACCGTGGAGTTTCTTGCCCTTCTTCTCCACAGGAATGACATTCCGAAGTGGCGGTAGAGTTTTGTTACTTTTCTGACGATTCATAAATACTGTAATGGTTTACATGAATAAAAAATATTCTGATTCTGATTCTGATATCATATGTCAGAAAAATGGTTTACATGAATAAAAAAATCTGAATCTGATTCTGATTGGATTAAGATCAAAATAACAGAAGAGAGTGGAAAAATCGAACAAGGACTAGGCTTAGCAGCAAAAATGGCTCTAAAAAAATCAATATCTCCAGAGCAGACTAAAATGTTTGCCTCTTCTTCCAGGCGTGTGTCACAGGTGACCTATTTCTATGATTAAATGAAAATGTAATAATTGAGAAATAATTTTACTGAATCTAAGGCGGGTGCAGGGATTGGTACCTAAGAGGATAGGTACTTAAAGTAACGGCTCTGTGGTCTGTACTCTAATTATATTTGCATTATTTATACATACAAGCCGTGATAGCCTAGCGGTTAGACCTTTGGACTGCAAAGTCGGAGGCCTCGGGTTCAAACCCAGGCACGCACCTCTGTCTTTTCAAAGGCAATTAAAAATTAACTATCACTTGTTTTAACGGTGAAGAAAAACATTGTAAGGAAACCTGCATGCCTAAGAGTTTCTTGAAGTTGTGTGAAGTTCGCCAACCCGCCCTGGGCCAGCGTGGTGGCCTATGGCCTAAACGCTCTCAGTTTAAGAGGAAGCCCGTGCGCAACGGTAGGACAGTTACTTAGCAGCTAATGTTATTTATTTTACTACAAATTTTACGACCTTGGTCTGGTGGCAGCAGTGGTAGACTAAGGTTGTTATCTTAGATCGAGCAAAAGGTGGTTTTTCATTTCCCAAGCAGGAGTGGCAGAATTTTACTGTGAGCATGTCGCTGACTATGATAGGTCTCAATTAGGAGTGAGTTATATAAGTATTTAAAAGGAACAGCGTGTTACTGTTACAGTCTTATCGCTATAACTGCTCCTGTTCCTAATATGGCATACATCCACCAAAATAACACAACACGCCCGTAACAAGCTGTTGCTCATTGTTATCATAGTAAGTTACTGTAGTTAGAAAGAGACAAACTTGTTCTAAAGGGTTCACGGGCTAAGCCAATATGGTTGTCACAAGCTCTTATATATTCTAATGATTCTAGCATATAGCAGTTACCATAGATAGAAAGAGATAACATACGTATTGTGTAACAATCACAGAAAATCACTGTGTAGAAAAACTGTTCTAGTATGTACGTTTGGAAAATACTAACAGAATATATTTTTCAACTGCCTCGTTGGTCTGGTGGCAAAGCGAATCGCTTTGTGATCACGAGGTCCTGGGTTCAAATCCTAAGTCGGACAAGTAATATATAATAATAAATCATTCATTTAAAATCAGTACGCGTAACAATCTTATCGGAACTTACTTAAGTACGTATTATTAAAGGGTTGCCTGAACTAGGTTGACACCTGTGTCTCAGGCAGGGTTAGTGCTGCAGCATTGTAGAAATCCAATGGCTTTATTTACAATAACATAACTTATTTGATTGATAAGTGACTTAACTAATAACGTATGTTTTAATCTACTTTTATAATAAAATTATGATATGCTATAACATAATATGTTATCTACAAATTTCAAATAATTATTACGTCTGCTCGTAAGACACACTTTGTAAATAATTAAAACGCGTTTGTTTACAGCTAAAATTATTTAATTTGTACATATTTAGTGCTCTATTTATTCTATTGTACAGAATAGGTCCTAAAAAAGTGAAAAATCTATTAGTATGTATAAATTTTGAGGTTGAGTTTGAAAGGCAGACTATATCTTTCCGTCTCTTATTAATGGTAATGTCAGCAGCATAAGCGAGTGCTTTGTTGTTTTAGTAATGTGTACATTATGAAAAGTTGGCGGACTGTTAACACCTTGCAGGACTTGTATAACAGGGTAGTGAGAAAGCGAAAAGAATGGAAATTGGTAACTTTTAGGACTGCTCTTTGGGCACGTTTGAGGGGCAGTAAAACAGTTTTAGGGCTCCTCCCCATGAGGTGATACAATACTGGATTATGGATTAGCATAAGGCTAAGTTTTAAGTCAGTGATTTTTATGAGGATTTTAAAAACATATATTAGTTTACGGACTCTTCTGACCAAACATTCAATGTGTTGGTGAAAGGAGAGCCTATCGTCAATTATAACTCTGAGGTATTTTATATGGATGGTGTTGTGGATAGTGGGACAGTTACAGGAGTTCATTGTAGGGTTTTTACATTGGTGCGCATCTAAATGAAGGTTAGTTACATTGTGGTGTGCCTTGCGCATGACGAAGGGAACATATTTTGTTTTGTCAACATTTAATGTTAGTAAGTTTTGGTAAAGCAAATTATTTACTAAATTAAATCCAAGTTGTGCATATTCGTACAGCTTGTTGATGGTTTTAGCGCTAAAATCAATGCCGTGTCAGCCACGTAGGATATTATTTTGCCTTGTCCAATTTTCAGATTACATAGGTCATTGATGTAAATCAGGAACAAGGTGGCGGCAAGTATACTACCTTGAGGGACACCAAAACTTGTGTTTCTTTGGTAATCGCTTGTAACATTATCTATTTTAATATTATATATATTATAGTATATATATTATAGTCTACAAAAAGTTTTAACTGCCCGCCCCTAATGCCTAGAGCCTCCAGTTTTTTCAAGAGCAAAGCAATAGAAACGGTGTCAAATGCTTTGGCTAGGTCGAGGAAGATTCCTAAAGTCTGGTTTCCTTTGCCAAGTTCTTGTGTGACAAATTCTGTTAGGACATGTGTTGCGTCAGCCGTGGATAGTTTAGCTCTAAAACCGAATTCCATTGATGAAAGCAGATAATCTGTTGTTAATAATTTTTTCTAGTATTTTGGATATTGAGGGAAGCAATGATATAGGTCTATAATTAGTAACTAGATCCTTGCTTCCCGACTTAAAGATGGGGATCACTACTGCCTTTTTTAAACATTTAGGAAATATCCCTTGGGATAGGCAGAGTCTGAATATATGAGTTCGTGGTGCTACTAAGATATGCTGAAAGCATTTAAGTATTTTATTGTCTATTTTATCCCAGCCAGTATCCTTTTATTTCCTGTTCATCAGTGTCTAGCAGTGCGAACGATTTTGTAATAAAGCTACTATTAGTTTGGTAAGCGGGTGCAGTTTTATTAGTATATGTCTGTTTTTGTATATACTCAGCAAGGTTTTTACCAACGTTCACAAAATAGTTGTTCACATTATTAGCCGACAAGAGAGGTGATGTATCTGTAAAAAGCAAATTCGATTCGTGCTGTATAGAGGTATAGGTGATATTTTTAATATGTTTCCAAATTTGCTTGCTATTATTTCCTGCTCTCTGTAACTTATTTATGTCGTGTTAAATTTTTAGCTTTTTTAAAAGATTATTACAGAAATGTCTGTACCACTTGTAAGACGTTTGAAGAGTCTGATTGTCGGGGTATCGCTTACAAGTGTAGTTTTTCTAACGAAAACTTCCCAGTACGAGTCCGGAGTCTGGAACGGTGCCCGGTATATGGCCCCATGTAATAGGCTTAACCCCTAGTACATGGGGCCTAACATTGTCGGCGAAACGTGAGTGTACTCAGTACACCTATGCCGACCCCGCTTGGGGAATATAGGCGTGACGGTGAATCGAATCGAATATATTTTTCATTATACCGTGTTATTTGAATATTTCAAATATTTACATTTCTACCTGTTTCAAAATGTAATAACAAGACAGAGTAAGCAATTTTTAAACAAACTAAATTTAGTTAATGCGTATCATTATTGTTTAGATCTGTGCACTGCACTTATTTTCTTTACTGCACATCAACATTTCCGAACGTATCTTTTTTTTATGTTTATGGCATCACGACGACGCGTATTTTGCCAATGTCAAGTATTACGAATAATCAATTCTAAATTAATTTGAATCTCCGATGCACTTGATGATAAGGATGATTATGAAATTGATGAAGTGCCCCACCCTGGATAGTAAAGCGATGGATATTTATTACATACCAATTGCTACGGCCGTTTTGAGGGAAATCGAAAAAGCACGTTTTATCACTTTGTTACTATTACCTTTACTCGTGAGTAAAGGTAATAGTAAATACACACACATATAGGAATACAGAATGGTTATTATTCCACCAACATTAAACATTATAATTCGAAATAACACAAGTTTTAGATATTAAAACAAATTGACGACATCACTCTTCGATTTCCCGCTAAAACGTCAACGTATCTTTCTTCTTCTTCTTCTTCAAGTTATGGCTTCACACTAATTATAAGTGTATTTTGCCAGTGTCCAGTGAGATAAATAATCGTGTTAGTTTAAATTAATTCGACTCCCCGATGAATTTGATGACAACGATGATAATGAAGTTAATGAAGTACCCCACCCTGGATAGTAAAGCGGTGGATACTTTACATACCAATTGCAACGGCCGTTTTGAGGGAAGTCGAAAAGACACGTTTTATCACTTTGTTACAATTACCTTCACTCATGCACATATAAGAACACATAGTGGTTAATATTCCACCAACATTACACATTATTAGTCGAAATAGCACAAGTTTTGGAAATTAAAACAAATTGACAACATTACTCTTCGACTTCCCGCCAAAATACATCAACGTATCTTTTAATTAAACATTAAAATTTTTTTAATATTTTAATTATTCAATATGTACTTATGTAATTCTATAATTATTATTAAAATTATTATGAGCCATTTCTGTTCCCCTGCTGGGCAAAGGCCTCCCTCCACTTTTTCCACTCCTCTCTGTTTGTTGCCATGTCAGGCCCGTCTTTCAAAAAGTTGTCCAGTTCGTCCCGCCATCTCCGCCTGGGTCTACTGTTCTATAATAAATATGAGTTTTTTCCATTAATAAAGAATCTTAGCACTTAAAGCAGGTTACAGATTTTAATTTAAAATTTACATTGGTAGAACTATATTGTCACAGTTATACTTACAGGTTGCTACACATACTGCTCTTACTACAAGAAATTAACAGGCTGTTATTTTGTAACAGGTTTTTGGGACTCTTATTTTAGTGTAACAGGAACAGGTGTAACAGGTTTTAAATTTTTACTAGTATAGCTCACCCCTAGTCTCAATGTAATAGCGGGCCAGACTAATACTGTCAGCACTGCACTATGTATTTGGGCAAATAAAACCTTACTGTCGAACCACAAGAAGTCTATTTAAATTCCGTCAGAATACATAAAGAAAATTATAAAACGAAACCATACCGCGACTTAAATTGTGTGTGGCGCCATCTAGGAAAGATAATATAAATAGAGCCTAATAACTGCTATATCAGCTAATAAAAAATGAAATTACCCAGCAACTCTACAATTTTGAAAAATACCATTTTTACAATCTTTTATTTAACTTGCACTGATCATACGTACAGACGTACGATTAGTGCAAGTTAAATAAAACAGACAGCTGTCAGTCTGTTTTTCCAGTTTAGATTTTGTGATTCATTTTTTACGCGTTTACGGTTATCCGATTGACCTAAAATTTGCCATTCTTATATAAGTTCGGGAATAATGCAATACCATCGAGCTGATCTGATGATGGAGTAGGAAGGTGGCCATGGGAACATGTCAACTACACCACAAAATTACTTCGTGTTTAGGCTTGTTAGATTGGTATTGACGAGTGCTATACTGAGTTCTTAGATTTATGTGAATATTACACATGAAATAAAACTATTTTACGGATTTTGTCGCGGTTTATTTTTGATTTTTAAGTTCCCGACGTTCCGTGACCATGGATGCTGCAAAGCACTCGAAACGTCGGGAAATAAAAATCAAAAATTAACCGCGATAAAATCTGTAAAATAGTTTTATTCCATTCGAGTGCTATACCAGATTATGTTCAGGGTCTGATGATGAAGCGAAAAGGTAGCCAAGGGAACCACCCAACTACTCATCATAACCCAGCCGTGTTTCGGCTCGTTGAATTTGTCTTGACGAATTCTCCAGACCGGATGGTGCCCAGGGTCTAATAATGAAGCCGGAGGATAGTCAACGGAACTACCCAATTACTCGACATAACCCCGCCATGTTTGGGCTAGTTGGATATGTATTCACGAATTTTGTTGACCCGGATGACGTTTACGGTCTGATGATAGAGCCGGAGGACGGCCAACGGAACTACCCAACTACTTAACATAACCCGGCCGTGTTTGGGCTCTTTAGATGTGTCTTAACTTTTACTATAAAAGCTTGTTTTTAAAAAGATCTTTTAAAATAAAAATGATTCTGTTAAAAATCCTCAATTTGTTGACTTTCTTTTTATGCTTTCCATAAAGATTAGCCAGAAATGCCCAATCATAGATCCATGTGGAAGATTATGGGGGAGACCTATGCTCAGCAGTGGCTTTTGAAAAGAAATAATAATTTCAATCACACTTCGTCCGATCTAGGATTTGAACCTGTGATCTCGTGATCGCCAGCCGCACTATCCGCTGACCAACAAGGCAGTAGAAAGAAACTGAACAAAATTCAGTCTGAAAGCTTTCCGTTTCAGCATGAAGACTCTGAGGTAAGCGTAGCACTATCGAATAAAAATCTTTTAAAAAAAAAAGGTAAACCGACTTCAAAAAGCAAAAAATAAATATTTGAAGTCGGTGCTGGTTGGTGCAGTCGATTACTTGGCACCGACTTCAAATATTTAGTTTTTGCTTTTTGAAGTCGATTTACCTTTTTTTTTAAAGATTTTTATTTTACAATTTTAAGTGACATGTGAATTATTTAGTAATATTTATATACCGATATTATATTATTTTGCTAAGTTGTAAAGTAAGGTACCTACAGGATTAATATAATGACTATAATAACGGAATCTATACATTCGTGCTGTTCGCCATTAAGGAGTTCCCTCTTATATCTTCAAAGTCCAAGGTCCAATACCAATGACAATAAAATGGGACCACCTCAAAACTATACTGAACCAAATGCAAAAAGAATCATAAAAATCGGTTCATAAGCAAAGGAGTTATAAAAAAAGGACGAATTATGAACCTCCTTTTTCGAAGTTGGCTAATATACTGCTTAGTTCTATAGAAGGGTACCTAAAGGATTGACGTAATACCCATAATATCTCAATTTACACATGCCTATTGTTTGTCGTTAAGGAGTTCCCTGGTGTATCTTCCGTGTAAGTCCAAGGTCCAATGCCAATGAAATTAAAATGGGACCACCGCGGAGCTATACTGAACCCAATGCAAAAAAAAATCTTCATAATCGGTCTACAATTGACTGAAATATCGCTGAACATACATAAAAAAAAGAAAAAAAAAAGAATACATACAACCGAACATAGAACCTCCTCCTTTTTGAAGTCGGTTAAAAAGAGTGCTGTCACTTTCATCTGTATTTAGTAACTTTGTTGTGTGAAAAGGATAGCATATCAACTCGATAACATCACGTGAACGTATATGTATTCATGCTAAGCCCTCAGATATAATTAGTTAAATTGTAAAATCGGCTAATGAAAATCCATTTTGAGTATATACATATTAAGGACGTGATCTTTTATCTCTAACTGCCTAGTCCAGTGGCGTTTCAAACAATGCGCGTTCCGATCACGAGGTCCTAGGCTCAAATCCTAGGTCGGAAAAATGTAGTTGTTCTATCGAAAAATTCCCAGTATGAGCCCGAAGTCTCTGGAATCGTGCCCGACATATGGCAATGAGCTAACCCTTATAACATAGGAATTAGTAGCATCGGGGAAAAGTGGGTGTACACAGTACATCTCAGCCACCCCCGCTAAGGGAATATAGGCATGACGGTGTTTATTTATCTTTTATATCTCTTTTATTTTTACCTAAACATTTAACTACAAACAGCCCATGTAAGACTTCTTACAACACTTCCTGCAGCACGGGTACTTCGGTTTCTTCGGGCCACTTCCACTTTTCCCCTCTTTGCTCTTCTTATTTTCGATACCAAAATCCGGACACTTCTCCACCCGCATCCGGAAAAGATAATCCCGCTCCCGCGTCTTGTATTCTTTAATCTTCTTTTTCTCTAACTCTCTCTGCAGTATCCACTCCTCAATCTTCTTCTGAACCTCTTCTCTGTACTGCCCATAGTTCTCTTTTGTAGCAGAGAATTTGCTTTTAAATAGTTTAGCGAAATCCATTAAATGCATTTTTATTCTATCATTGTGTGATGTCCGACGGTCATAGTCTGGTTTTGAAACGTCAACTCTAATGTTGCGTCTCGTATCGTCTGTATAATTCTCTTTTGCTTCTGGATTATCAGTACCTGTTTCGTTTATCTTCTGTAGATCATCTCTCAAATCTTTTATGAATGTCAGACCTCTCAAAGATTCTGTATCATTGTTTTTTTCAAAAGTTTTGACTGTGTCGTTTATTACTTCGTTTATTATCTTTAATAGTCCATCTCTTTCCTTTTCTAATTTCTCTAATTCTTCTTTTTTCTTTAGTTCTGTGTCTGCGGTATATATCAAGCATATATGTTGTGCTATGAATACGTAAGCCACTATTGATTTCATATTACGTTTGGTTGTCGACATTAGCTCGTTCAGTTAAATTCTTAACCAATTCGTTTTATTGAACAATTTTTCGCGATGAAATTTCGCAACTGTTGAAAGTGCGTTAAATATTTTTTTATCGTTTTGCTATTGAAATGTGTTACTGTTATTCGGTATTATAATTTATACCTATTTGACACTAAAATCGTTTTCTTAATTCTTGCGTATTATTGTTTCTTTTTTAAATTTAGATAAATAATTTTAATTTAAAAAGGCCTTTTTACAAACAAGATTTTATAGCAAAAACACAACTAAGATATCTTCCTTAGTTGAGGAGTTCCTATGGCTTTCTTTCGGCTCCATCATGAGATCATGGACACCATACGGGTCTAATGTACTCGTCATGACAAATTCAACGAGACCAAACACGGCGGGGTTGTATTGAATATTTGGGTGGTTCCATTCGCTACCTTTCGGCTTCATCATTAGACCCTAAACACTATCTGGTTGTATAAAACGTGTCAATACCAATCTAACAAGTCTAAACATGAGGGGGCTACGTTGTATAGTTTACATGATCTTTTGGCCTCCTTCCGACTCCATCATCAGACCAGCTCCATACCATATTATTGCATTGTCACCGAACTTACATACGTAAGCCAAATTTCAGCACAATCGGATACCCTCAAGTACTTGTAAAATGGTCCACAAGATTTGAACTGAAAAGACAGACAGACGTACGAACTTTGCAAGCTAAATACAAAAAGTTTGTAAAAAAATAGAGCGCTTTCTTTTCTCAAATGCTGTAAAGACTTTTGCAAAAACTCAACTTATTAACGCAAACACAACAAACCTAGTACCACATATTAACCATTCCAACGACTCACAGCTTACACAATCACACAAAAGAACACCCAAATATAATGTACGTAGTTAATCCCAACATATTCCCCAAGAATTCCTTCCTTCACACAAGAGGCGAAATCCGTATTTCTGTAGGAATCCTCCCCTGTAATACAGACTCCATTCAACGTGTTTCCTTTGCGTTGAGGTCCGTACACTAATCACGAGGAAATCATTCAGAGTGGTCCATTTTTATCTTTCCTTTCGTGACACACTCGACACTTCCAGAGGGATACTATGAGTAACTCGACAAAATAGTTGTTTTATTCACTATTTTAACCTTTGACGGTTGAATGGAGAGATACGTAAAACATTTATACGCTCAGTAACTACGGAGATTTTAGGTGGCTAGTGAAAAATATTCTCTCACTGCTAGATAAAAGGCTTCTCACACGATCAGGGGTGAAAATGAAGGCGGCAAATTGAATTAAAATTATTTATGATTACTCGTACGAGAAATGTGTGATTATAGCATTGGGCTTACCCGCTGATAGATGAGTTGTTTGAAACCTTGTTGGATTTGGTTCTATTACCTGTGGCTTGGTGGATGTCGTAGTCAAACCCATTGAACATGCTTGGGTATGTGTGAATGACTACGCTGTAAGCCGAGGGCAAGCGTGAAACCACCCAGAAACTTAATATACACTATGGGTTATTGTAACATATAATCACACCTATATTCTCCAAGCCGGGGTGACAGAGGTGTACTGAGTACACCCACTTTTCGCCTACGATGTTACGTCCCATGTAATAGGGGGCGGGCTATTGCCATATACCGGGAGTTTTCGTTAGAAAAACTTCATTTGTCCGACCTAGGATTTAAACCCAGGACCTCTTGATCACCAAGCGATGCACTTCGCCACTAGATCAACGAGGCAGTCAATCGTCGGAAACATAGTGCTTATGTTTTATACACAGATACTAGTATATCATGTGGAAATTCACTGATCTTGTCTACCTCTACAAAATTATACATTCAGATATAGATTCCTTGGAAATACTCTCTTTAATTTAATATAAATTTTAGAACTCGTAACATCTTCTCGCTTCAAATCTATAAGAATAATACCTCATTCTATAATCCTGTAGTTAGAATGTGTCGTCTATACAATGATCTGGTATGTAGGCACAAATCACTCGATATCATGAATTGCAGATCTGGAACTTACTTTGATACATTAAGAAAAATACTTTTTCATACAGGGTAATCGGAGGTTTTCCTATGTCAATATTATTTGTTCGTTTTTGTTTATAAAAGTATTTATACTTTAACCTTATAACCATAATTCTTATTTTGCTCTACTTTATTATGTATTAGTCCAAAATTAGAACACATAGTTAGGAATGCAGTCTAGTTTTATTTTAAGTTCTGTATTTTTGTTATATTTGATTGTATTCTGTTTTGAGTTTGTTATTAATAAATAAATAGAAAATAAATAAAATCACGGACCCGTAGTTACATCGGACTATGGCGTCCTGCTAGTGCTGTAAAACGTGTGTTTAAGGTTACATACGTATGCATAAATTCAGCTCAATCGGATACTAAGTGTTCAAATGATTAGGAAATTTGAACCGGAAAGACAAACAAGAATAAAGCGAGTTACGAGTAAATCAAATCTTGTTAAAATGTAAGTTATCGAATTTCCAATGGTTGCCTCAGGGGTCATTACTATAATGAGCGCGGTTATCTGACGCCGGCCGGTGCGTGCGGGCTCGGCGATACCGGTGCGGTGCGTTCGACACCGGGGCGACACCGATGCGATGCGATGGGAGTTTGGGCGATACCGGTGCTATGTCGTGCGGACTTAAGCGATACCGACCGTACAATATATTTGTCTCATTCCATTACTCTGTTGTTCTCTCACTGTAATTACATATGGTGGTATGTTAACGTGAATACGTCGCTTGTTAGCGGGTAAGTAAGCGTGAGTACGCCCGGTCTGCAGTGCGACAGCTGTAAGGAGTTCCTCTAGTTTTTTTCTTAGTGGTGGTATCTATCTGCAGGACGATAGTTAGGTTTTCTATTAAACAAATATTTTTCAACTAATTCAAGTTTGTTTAATGGTGGTGTAACGGCGGTCAGTTCTGTGCCCCAGCTAAATACAGTTAAGTTTAGCAATATATATAGAATCAATATGTTTTCTATTTTTATTCTTTTTTAATACCAAAAAGTAAAATACTTGCCATGTATTGTGCGTAACAAAGCAAATCCCCTCAAAGCCGATGATCCGTAGTTAAATGTAAATCAAAGATGGCGGGTGTCGCGAGGAAATCTTTAATTTCCGACCGCGAAATCACTTTGACTTTATAATGGGAGCGTAGAGCTGCTAAAATAGCGGGATCATATTCAATCTTGCGAGGAAGGTAGAGAGTACGGAGTTCCAACAGGTTCCTTACAGACCTCTCTAGCTTCTTTCAATTTCATAAATTGTCTCATACACGCTCGCCGGTAACGGAAACTGACTCTTGTCTTGCCCTTCAGATAAGATGGTCTATTTGGTTATGGTAAGATGGTGTACGTCTTCCCCGGCTAGACGCGAGGGTCTACGCCCAGACACGCAGCGTCCGCCAAAGCGGTGAGGGCGTGCTTGCGCTCGAAGAAGTGAGAATGCGAGAATGACGGCACGCTCTGGAGGAGTAGCGCGCGAGGCTCAGTCAAGAGCAAATCGCGCGCAAGCGCGTCGTCGAAGCTATCCTGCCGTCCTTCGAAGCCTGGCACTAGGACCTCACATGAACTCTGCTCTGAGACATATATCAGAGCCTTAAATAGAACTAAGCGAAGCCCATAAGACCATTTCAGATTTGGAATCCCTCCAAATCAGTCAGCAGGATGCTGCTACTCAAAGCTTGTATGAGGAGTTAGTCAGTAAAGGGTCCAGTTCTGTGTGTCACATGCCACCCATTATTGATTTGACTGGTGATGATATCAAAAGCAATATTCGTTCTATCAAAGGGCACAATAGGAAAAATAGGTATTTACAAATTAAAAATATTATTAAGAAAACTAACAATGCACTAACAAGGCAAAATTATTTTAAAACAAATATTTGTTTAAGAAAAGAGCGCTTCCAATTTATAAATAAACTAGATTCATGTGCCAAGGAATTAGAATACAATAAATCTAGATATGATTTAGATACTCAACAATTGCAAAATGAATTGTTAGTTAGGGAATTAACATTAAAGGATATTTTTGCGAAATATGACGCCGCTCAGATACAATTATGTCACCGCATGCAGGAAGCTAGTGAGTTAATGGATTAAGTGAAATATAATGCGGAGAGATATGAGTATCTGACCAACAATCTCTCATGTGCCTGTACCCCCTTGTCATCCTCGTCTGGGTCCAGGCATGTAACACCTGTACAAAAATTCACTCAACCTGAAGTGGGCTGCAAAACACTAGTTTTCTCCGACCAAATTGAGACAGGCTTTGATTCACTTTTACATAGTAAACTTAACCACAATGTAACCAACTGTTGTCATAATAATTTACCCTATAATTCATTAATAGATAGGATTTCAGAGACAAAAACGGATAGTACAACTACAGTTGTTTTGGTTATTAGGAAACAGCCTAGGTATACAAAAACTTTCATGAGTAACAAATCTGTTGTAGTATGCGGTGACTTCAACATAAATATTTTAGAACAAACACGGCACAGTGACAGACTCTTAAGTTTATTTAATTCTTTTAAATTTTTAACGTTTTTTTCGTTCCGACTCGAAAACATCAACTTCTGCTACATGCATCGACAATTTTTTTTTGTAATTGCAAATACATAGACCAAGCAGTAGTTAACTATCTCCCATCAGATCACACAGGACAATCAGTTACCTTTAATAATATTACACCACAAAAGAGCACCTAAAAATCACCATAAATTTAATAGCGTTTTAGGTAATAAATTAGGTGTTTTCAAGTATATTCCAAACGATCCTGGTAGATCCTATGCTGACTTATTTTCGATTATACAAGAGGAATTTACTAGTAGCTTTCCTTTTAAAATGAAATATATTAAGCCCAAGTTTGTCTTCAGTGATTGGGCTACTACGGGAATTCGTAGAAGTAGGGAAAGGCTCTTTGAATTATATGATCTCAAATCCCAAAATCATAATGAAAACTTTGCAAGGTACGTTACAAATTATTCCAAAACGTTTAGAAGAGTGTGTAAGGCAGCTAAAGCGCTTCACATAAGTAAAAAAATAAAATCTGGAGATGATAACATAAAGGCCACCTGGAAAATTATTAATAATGAAACCGGGAGGTCCAAACGACGCAGTACAGACTTCGCTCTTGAGACTCCGCGCGGTCTCTTAAACACAGATAGAGAAGTAACTCTCGAATTTGAAAGATTTCTTACTAATATTCCAATAGAGACGACTAAATATTTGAAGTCCTCTTCAAGCCTTGCGGTTTCATTTATTAAAAAAAACATTGATGCTTGTCCTGTAGAGTTTAGGTTCAAATATACTAGTCCACGGTCTGTTATTAAAGTCTTCAATAATTTAAAAATAAAAATAACGGAAGACCTATGGGGCATGTCTGTTAAAGTATGTAAATCAATTATTTAGTGTAGATCAGGAAGTGCTCCCGGATTTAACGAAGTTTAGTTAAGTAATACCACTGTTTAAATCCGGCAATAGTAATGATCCTAACAACTATAGGCCTGTGTTTGTTTTGCCAGTGCTCAGCAAAGTGTTTGAAAAGATAATGCTTATTCTAATGTTAGATCACTTCAACGTTAATAACATCTTTCATGACCAACATTATGGCTTCACCAAAGGACGTTGTACTACCGACGCCGGTGTGATCTTATTAAAGCATATCTTTGATGCTTGGGAGAACTCTCAGGACGCCATTGGCATTTTTTGCGACCTGTCGAAAGCATTTGATTGTGTTGAACATGAAACGCTGTTGCTTAAACTAGAGCATTATGGAATCCGAGGTAAAGCACTAAATCTACTAAAATCTTACTTAGGAGGAAATAGACAACAGTGTGTTCAAATAAATGAAATGAAATCTCTAGGAGCTTTAGTTAAAATGGGCGTTTCTCAGGGATCGAAACTGGGTACGTTTCTATTTTTGCTATATATAAATGACCTGCCTCGAGCAGTTGAGGGGCGGGCAAAGGTAGTGTTGTTTGCTGATGATACCTCTTTGATCTTTAAAGTAGGTAGACATGTAAATAACGTAATGTAACATGGAATGTAGGTAGACGCTATTCTTCAAGTACATAATTGGTTCACATGCAACAAATTAGTGCTTAATAACAAGAAAACTAAATGTATACGGTTTTCTTTACCGAATGTGAACCTGCATGTGAATTTAGACTAAATAACGAAAAACTTGAGTTTATAAATGATACAGCTTCTTAGGGATTACGCTTGACTCTAAGTTGCAATGCGGCCCTCGTATTAAGACTTTAGGTAAACGACTCAGTTTCGCTGCCTATGCCGTAGGGAAAATCAGATAACTAACTGATGTGGACACCGTGAGGATAGTCTACTTCAGTTACTTTCATAGTGTCATGTCTTACGGTATATTATTGTGGGGTAGGGCAGCTGACATTAAGCCTATTTTTATCTTACAAAAAAGGGCTATTAGGGCCATCTATAACTTAGGTAGTCGCGACTCTTTAAGAGAATTGTTTAAAGAATCCAATATTATGACGGTCCCATGTCGGTATATTTATGAAATAATGTACACACGGCAAAATTTAGATCTATTTAATCAGCTAGGTGATAGGCATTGCTATAACACGCGACATAGAAATAAATTGGATCAACCGCAATTTCGTCTGTCTAAAATTCACACGTCTTTCATGGGGTCAGGACCCCAGATGAGATGTTAGATTTTATAATAAAATTCCACTTGACGTCACTCGACTTAGTGAAAATAAATTCAAATCTTGTATTAAACGTACGCTCTGCAAGCGAGCATACTATACTCTAGATGATTATTTAAAAGATAAAAATGCTTGGATAGGTGCTGTTCCAGCTCCACACGAATGTGGATAACATGTTCAGTTATTATTATTTATTATTCCCTCTCTTCCGTCTAGTAGTTAAATAAAATTGATTTTTCTTCCTCATTTCTTTATCTGTAAACAAAGAACCATGTAGCCATTCTCAAGAATAGTTTAACTATAGCGGAGGAGAGGGCGGGTCTCCTATAGACTTACTCAGATAATCACTGGTCACGTTTGCTTCGGTGATTATATGAGGAAGATCGGACGCGAGGCGACGACGACTTGTCACCACTGCGGTGGGAACACGATTCCGCCCACCACACGCTCGAAGAATGCCCAGCGTGGGCCTCCGAGTGGCAGGTCCTGGTCGACCGGATCGGACCGGATCTCTCCCTGCCGGCAGTAGTAGTGGCTATGCTGGCAGGGAATCGGTGTGGGGGGCCGTATCCTTCTTCTGCGAGACTGTGATGTCCCGGAAGGAGGAGGCCAAGCGGGATTGGGAGGGGGCCGATCCTGCTCGACGAAGGCGACGGCCCCGGGGTGACGGCATAGCCCGCCCAGGCCGCCCAGCCTAATAGCTCATTGAACCCGTGACTATTCGATACAATAAGCGGAGCGGCACTAAGCCATTGTATGTACACACAAATGTATTAAGGCGCCCTACTACTACTTAACGTTTTAAAAATGGTCTTGCCCAGAAGCGGCACTTGAGTATCTTTTAATTCAAATGAATACTCTATTATATAAGACCTCCCAGCCGTAATCGGCTATGGCTACCCAAAACAAATAAACTGCAAGCGTGAGCTCGAACGTGGATCGCAAATCGAATTTGTTCTTAAAAATTAAATGACTGGCAGTCATGTGACCGAATACGCTACCAAATCACTTCGTCACTTCCCATCAGGTAAGATTAGGTCAATCGCTGACAAGACCTTAATGAAAAAGTCGCAAATGCTACTCTTTCCTCTGTTTTTGTGACCCCGCAGGATACAGAACAAAACGCAATCTTTCTCCCATCGCCGTCTATAATGGAGTTAAGCCGCGACAAGCGACATTAGCATCGCCAAAGGGTTGACTGGCCATAGCGCTTCACCTTACAGACTTGCCACTAAAAGCGACACCACAATATATTACCCTACTATTCATAACCAAGCAAATGTAAGCAACCTCACCGGTAGTAGGCTACGGCCGTGTCTAGTCCCCTACACTCGGGAACGTGTCATACGTTGCGATAGTCGATTGTGTTTTCGATTTATTGTGGGCCAACACTAAATTGTAGCCATAGACAATGTTCTACCGAAATGTAGAAGATAAAATTAACATTGTGTTGATGTATAATAGTTAATAGTTTGTGTTTGTGATTACGTGATTGGATAACGTAAACATCCGTCAGACACGCGTTCCCGCTATGTGGCGTCTCAGGTGTCGTGCGTGTAAAGAAACAAATTCGTCATTCCAATAGATGAATAAATCTTATTAGAATTCTTAAAGGAACTTGCTAGTAATAGTTTTGTGTATAAAATGTTACAAGCCCGTGAAAAGTGTGAGTGATAAAACGTGTTTGTTTGAGATTCTCAACGGAAGTCAACTTTGTCTCAATTTGGGTCTAATTAAGTAAAATAAACATTTATTTGTGTCTATTTATGTCTATAATAGTAAAATAGGATGTATTCTTTCTATTATTGCTAAAAATTAAGTCGGAAACTATCTATATCATCACGCCAGATCCCTTGTGGGGTAGGCAGAGAGAGAGAGAGAGAGTACAGAGTTCCAACAAGTTCTTTCCTTACATACCTCTCTGGCTTCCTCCACTCTCATAGTTCGTCTCATACACGCTCGCCGGTTACGGAGACTCTTGACTGTCTAGTATAAAGGTTTCCGACTTAAGTCTTTAATTCGGAAACCTTTATATTATTGTCAAAACTTTAGCCTAGATTTCGGCCTATCTAAATAAGAAATCCAGGCAAGTTTTTTGGTAGCTTACGAGGTATTTTTATATGTTTATTTGTTTAGATGACCTCAAATTAAATATGCATGCTTCTTTATGAGTTATTTACGACTAGAAAGTGCAATAAACCATTTGTCTAAGTGTTATGAAAATTTTCCTATAATTATTTGAAACTTTTTAAAATTGTGCGTCAATAAAACACGTCAGTATCATAGAGTCGTTTATTTCAAGTGAAAATTTTTTAGTTTAGTTTTTTAATTATCATTTTTTTGCAAACGTAGGCAAAAAAAAAATCGCACGCCAAAAATATCCTGCGAGCCGACTCCGAGTGGAAAGGCTAGTCACCATACTGCCAGCAAAGTAATGCTGCCAAGCAACCCAGTCGTGTTCCGGTATATTGCGAGGAGTTGCCCTACAAGGAGGCGAGTCTAGCCCGATCATATCAATTCGGAACTCAGTCTAACTTTCGTCTCTTCAGCCTATCTTCGAATAAATAGGCTATTATTGAGTCAAGGAGCCAAATTTTAGGCCCCTTTGATACTTCTCATCAGGTGAGATAGAAGTGCATCACTGACCAGTGCTTAATAAAAAAAACGTTCACGTTCGGGGTTCACGTGAGTCACGTGATGATTTGGATTGATTCGCGTGCGAGCTTATTTAACGGCAGTCTGGTCTATTTTCAATATAAGGTAATTGCAACCTTGACGTACCTAGTTAAATCAGTGAAATATAATCAATAATATTATTCCGGCATTTAATTTCTATTGGCTCCTGCGACTGAGTGAAAACGACATTGTAACAACAAGATTTTGTCCAACATTTTCGTAGCCAAAAAGTAGCCGATCTGTTCAATCTGAACGAATCACAGTCGATATTAATTAATTATCTAGTGAAGAGCTTTTAGCCATTTAATGCCCGAAGGGTTCAAAGCTAGATTGACACAAATCCTTATCGAATTACTGTGGGAGCACAACTTCATAATTCTGTGGAAAATTGAAAAGTCTCAAAATATAACTAAACTGAACTTGAACATTGAACAAATTAACGGCTCACTCAGGTCAATTATTGTTAAGTAGTTAGGTGACGGCACTATAGTTAAATGGCTTTAATCCCGCATAATTTGAAAGTGTCATTTAAAAGTTTGTCATAGAAATATTGTATGTGAAGGGACTTACGATGAAAAACAAAGACTCATTGTTGCTCAGATCGGGTTTTTTATTTATGTTTGTTCGGTGTCGACACAATAGCCTTATGTAACCAAATCCACACTTCATACGTGTTGTACCTGACGAGCTTGGGGTATTGCTGCTTTGTAAACTCAATCTGACTACCGTCTTTGGGGTTCTGGTTTGGTCATGTTCACTATAACGTCTTTGCTTGCGGTGGCTGTCTGGCACGGGTCACTCCCTTCCCTCCAATATGGTCAAGGGGAGTGATGGCTGTTCCAGTAGTCATACTCGTGAACGGGTGCTGCTTGTGGGGGGGGGGGGGGGGACTGGTCCATCTGGAATGCTTTAGACACTCTTTATAAATAACTTCATTAGTTTCATATGTCGGTCGTACGGCATCACACTGGAGCTAGATCGTAAACAATTTAATTGTAACCTAAACATTGTATCTACACAATATGATTAAAAAAAATAGAAAGGAAAAAAGAGAAAGAAAATGAAATAAAAAAAGACAAGCCCGCTGAGTTTCTTCGCCGGATCTTCTCAGTAGAGGCCGCTTTCCGATCCGGTAGTAGACTTGTAGTTAAATTTGATTAAAAAAAAAATGTATATTGACTATTTGTAAGCGTCCCCACAGGGCTTATACAAAAAGTCAACTAAAAATCTACGGAAGGACAAAAGCCGCCCTAAAGTCGTCACGACGACCGGTTTTGTGCTGCAATCACCCAACTTTTGCACGTGCCAAACGAGCTCGAAGTACTGCTAGTTTTGTAGACTTTTTTTTACTGCACTCTGAGGTTTGGGTTTGGTCATGCTCACTAAAAATTCTATGCTTGCAGTGGCTATTTGGTGCGAGTCACTTCCTTCTAATATGGTCGAGGGAGGTGACGGCTGGTCAAGTAGTCGTACTCGTGAACGGGTGCTGCTTGTGAAGACTGGTCCACCCAAATCCTCCAGCTTTTCATTATACTCGTAAGATATATTGAATAATATTATTATTATTAATCTTATATCTTAGTCGTAAGGCATGACACTGGAGCTGGATCGCATAAATGAATATAGTAATACAGAAAATGATGAAAAAAACAAAATCCCGCTGAGTTTTTCGCCAGATCTTCTCAGTGGAGGCCGCGTTCCGAAACGGTGGTAGATTAGTAAGTTAAAAAAAAAAGTCAATATGACAATTTGCAAACACCCTCGCAGGGTTTATGCAAAATAAAACTTTAGCCTTTTTGAGTTTGATCTTTGCCAAATCTTCGGTACATCTTGTGGTAAGACCTGCCTACTCCACGTTTTCTGGTACGTAGTCGTCAATAAATGTTAATACACGAAAAAAGATGATCTTGAACATTTTACTTATCTCCATAGAATTAGTAACTTTTACATGGGGGCAAAGTATATGCTTCTACAACTAAATACTCATAGATATCCGAAACGATCGATTTAAAAAAGCTATCAAGAATATATTATGTAATAAAGGATACTAAAAATTTAGGATTATATCTAATCTAATTTAGGATTATTGGGGGTCTGTCCAAGAGTGTGATCGTCGCGACCCCTGCCAGTCATTATGGCTGCAATCTTGGACCGTAGACGTACCGCAGTGCGGGCTAGGGCGTCCCCCCGAGGCGACGCGTACCGGCCCGCCCCCGTCGGTACGAATATAGGTCGAAGCGGCGATGGGGGCCGCCACCCGTCACGCCGAGCCCGAACTGGCGAGTCGTGGGGTGCAGAGTGCCGAATAGGCACTTGGAATGTAAGGGGTGGTATGGAAGATAAGATGCATGAGGTGATTGATGTGATGAAAGAGAGACGCCTGGATGCTCTGTGTGTAACAGAGAATAAGCGAAGGGGCAGGGAAACCTGTGATCTTCCTGATGGCACGATGGCTCTGTGGTCTGGGGTACAGCAGAGAAGTCATGTCAGCATGGGAGTGGGTATCTTGCTGTCTCATAGCCTGGCCTCGGAGTGAGAGATTATGGCCTATATGATGCGAGACTTCTCTGGGTCCGTTTAAAAATGGGTGTCAGTAAAGTATTTTTGGTCGCAGCATATGCTCCCGGAAACTCGTCCACACCCCAGGACCTTGAGAAGTTTTGGGATAATGTCAGAGAAGTTCTGGATCTGGATGAGGCTAATGAAAAGGTGATTTTGTGTGGCGATCTGAACGGTTGGGTGGGAACCAGGCGGAAAACTTGCGACGCCACTCTCAGTCCTTATGGTGATAAGAGAGTGAACGATGCACGTAAGCTCATTGTGGATGTATGTTTGTAAAGGGGCCTCCTTGTGTCTTATACGATATTCCAACATAAGGATATTCGTGGAGAAGGAATGAATAAAAAAGCATGATATATTTGATCCTGGTAGATAACCGTCTCCGAAGAAAACTCCAAGATACGCGTACGTATAGAGGCCCCACTCATGAATCAGACCACTATCTCGTAGTTGCGTGGTTTAGTGATCTGTTCAGGAACTGGAGGCACTGTCGAGAGCGTATCCCCATTAGGGACCCTATAAAAATAAAGGTTGATAAGTTGCAAGATGAGAGTGTGAGAAGAATGTATGAAGACAATGTAGATGAATGCTGAAATAGCCTGAAAGAGAGTTTAGTGGAATCCGCGAAAGAAGTATGTGGTTGCTCAAAGAAGCATACTACAGCAAAAGATGATGCATGGTGGGATGCGGAGTTACAAAACTCCGTAGAAAGTAAGAAGAAAGCGTGGCAGGACTATGTTTCTTCTTTGAACCTGAATGCCAGTATGACAGAGATGAAGAAAGAAATATACCGGCCAATGCAAGAATGCCACCAAAACTTTTGTGAAAAAAAAGTGTGAAAGAGCCAGTGCGATTGAGGAGGAGAGGCTGGCGAAGAACTTCGAGAACAACACTAAACTCTTTTAAAGCAAAGTGAGAAAGTCTCGAGGTGATTCGTCAGGTTTCAGAATTAAAAGGATAAAATCTAAGGATGGTAACATTCTTGCAGACACACAACCTGTATTAAACCGGTGGAGTGAATATTTTGGAGCAATGTATCGAGATGCCCCGGATACTGGTGCCACAGACGAGCCCAGAGGCGAGTTTGTGGCACCGGAATCAACAGAGGACATCACCATGGAAGAAGTTCAATGGGCGATAGGAAGTATGAAAAATGGTAAAGCTGCGGGAATAGACCATATTTCACCATATTTGACCAAATAGACCGGGTCTGATCTGAAGGACAGGTCAGGAGTCTCCGTAACCGGCGAGTAATTAGACGAACTATGAGAGTGGAGGAAGCCAGAGAGGTATGTAAGGAAAGAACCTGTTGAAACTCTGTACTCTCTGCCTACCCCGCAAGGGATCCGGCATGATGATAAAGATAGATAGGATTATCTCGACGATAAAACTGAGTGTCTTTGAGCAACTCCTCGTACAGCAAATCCTATACACATATTTAAAAAAATATTTTTTTAGTTAATAACAAATAAAAATTATAAACGGAGCGCCAGACGAACAAAACAATATTAACAACAAGTTAAGAAACTAGCCTAGGATCTTCTCAGTGCGTGTCGCGTCCCCAACGAGTTGCTATCCGGTGGCAGATGTAAAAAAAATTTACATTTGTAAGTGCATTTTTATTCTTCTTCTTCCCGCGACCTTCACCAGGTCATCGGTCCATCTTGTAGGGGGCCTACCCTCTCCACGTCTTCCGGTACGTGGTCGCCATTCGAGAACCTTTCTGCCTCAACGGCCGTCAGTTCTACGAGCGATGTGCCCCGCCCACTGCCACTTAAGTTTAGCAATTCTGAGTGCTATGTCAGTGACTTTCGTCCTCCTGCGGATCTCCTCGTTTCTGATTCGATCCCGCAGGGTAACTCCGAGCATAGCTCTCTCCATCGCCCTTTGGGTGACCTTGAGCCTTCTTATGAGGCCCATCGTAAGCGACCATGTCTCAGTGCCGTAAGTCATCACTGGCAACACACACTGGTCAAAGACTTTTGTCTTGAGACACTGCGGAATTTTGGACGAGAAGATGTTACGTAGCTTCCCGAACGCCGCCCAAACGAGCTGGATTCGACGATTTACCTCTTTCTCGAAGTTGGACCTACCTAATTTTTTTTTTTATTTTTTTTTTTTTTTTTTTTAAACGTATTGGATTCTTTGTCCCAGGTATATATAATCGTCAACAACTTCGAGCGTAGAGTCTCCAACCTTTATAGAAGTTGGTACTACATGGACGTTTGACATGATCTTCGTCTTGTCCATGTTCATTTTAAGACCTACTTGTTGAGAGACTCTACTGAGGTCGTCGAGCATGGCACTGAGGTCTTCCAGGGTATCCGCCATGAGCACGATATCATCGGCAAATCGAAGGTGAGAGATGTACATGCATGATGCATTTTTATTAGCCAATATAAATATTTTTTGACTTTGAATTTATACTTACTATCTCGGCTACTATCCTAAATGTTTGTCACAGACGTTTGAAATACTTTTTCCAAACGGACAATTTAGCGCAGTGGTTAAGAGCTTAAACTGCTCCGCCCACTGTGTCTAATAGTCGCGGGTTCGATTCCCGCACGAGACAAATCTTTGTGTGATCCATAACTATTTGTTCCGGTCTGGGTATTTGTGTATGTGAATTTTCATGTTTGTAAACGTACCCACGACACAGGAATAAATCCTAGAGTGGGGCTACGTTTAAAAAAAAAAAACTCAAACAGCGCTCATAAAAGCGAAAGTTAATTCACTATACGGACAGACTGCTTTATTGGCGTCTAATGACTTTAACACGTTCAGTCCTAATTAAAAGATTAAGAGTAGTAGGTTACGTAACTTCGGGTCCCGACACCACGTTCGGAATAGAATATTACATTATAATAATTCCAATAGGCAATCAGCACTTACAGAACTAATTGGTGAACCAAATGTGCTGATCCAGTAGGAAGATATCTGACATTTGAAATGGCCTCATATGACCTATTTACTAATACCCAACACTAACCTACTTTCTACTGCACTTTGATGGAGCATCACACTAATCCTACGGTTCCAACAGAATATTTAAGCACTGAACTGCAAATTTGTAGCACAAGTTAGTCATGGGTGCGGTGACGTTTGGGTATTGACGTTCCTGGAAATGTCGGGGTGATAAAAATTAATCACATATTCAACTATTCAACATTAGTGGATTGAATATCGTATCAAGATAATTTATAATGGAGAATGACTCGATTTAATAATGTTTTAATGTTTTTTTTTTAAAACGTAGCCCCACACTAGGATTTATTCCTGTGTCGTGGGTGCGATCAACCCGCGACTATTAGACACAGTGGCCGGAGCGGCTTTAGCTCTTGACCACTGCGCTAAATCGTCGCGCTACGTAGATCAATAAATAACAATTATTTCGAAACGAAAAAGAAAAAAAGACATTTATTTGCGAATGAAGGAATTCGTCAAAAAAATCGTCAGTCTAATTGCTTAATTCGGCCCGCACGTGAATTATTATTTGAAAAACTATGAAACTATCTATTTAGATGTGTCAAGATAGCGCAGCCACGTTTATTGTATTTTTTCTTGACTAATAACAAAACTTAGGCACCCTGACTACTGTTTTTTATTATTCATGCATTAGACCGCCGTGTAGGTCTAATAGCGCATAGTGCAGCTAGCCATCACGAGGTCTCACGACGACGAGGTCTCGAGGAGATTTGTCTCCTGGGTCATATAGTGTTGTGGGTTTTTTAGCGAAAATTTCTCAACAGCAGCCTTAGTAGGTTAGTCTTAGTTCTTTTTTATTTCTTAGCGACTTTATCCATCTTCCAGCCGAAAGGCAGTGACAGCATAAATCACGCTACGGAAACGTGAAGAGACAGGTGCTAAAATAGAGTAGTTGTAGCGACGAAGAACCAGATATTCGCTATTTGGTGGTACCAGGATTTACTTGCCATAGTATGCTAGGAGATGAATATCCTCTCACGGTGTCACCAGAACGATGCTTTGCCTACATGCAGCAATCAACTTAGGGTTGCCATACGGTACTATATCTAAAGTAGCAGTGTTTGACAAGTAAAAAAAATATCGTCATGCCTATATTCTCAAAACGATGATGGCAGAGATATACTCTCTCTTTTTGCCGACGATACGATGTAACAAGAAACGAGGTGATTGTCATTATACCAGGCAAAATGCCAGATTCCGACCAGATACTGGGATTTTGCTATAAAAAACAATATTTATTCTCCTGAATAGAATTGAACCTATTATTTGCCGTTTTAAGAATTCACTACTCTTCATAAAATGAGATGACTCGTAAAATACAATTCATAGGTACTTTTCATTCATTTTGAATTTGTGAGTGTAAAATCAAGGGGTTAAAAACATTCTCAGCGGAGATGCAGGCTCGACCATGTTGAAATGGAACCTAATATCATTGACCATATGTTTGCATAAATACTAATACACCTTTGCTACTCCCGCTTCAGATCATAAAAATTATGGTGTTCTTCTTCGTTAGTTTATGTTCTCCCACTTCTGGTCATGGGTCTCTCTCATAACCTTCTAAGCTCATATGGATCCGTTGCACAAAAATTTACCAGAGATGACTAATTACAGATCGGCTTGCAATTTAATTAATTAACCTGAGGCGCTCATAGCACTGTGTGACTGCGGTGTTCTTAGCGATCACCAAGGTTAAGCAGTAATCGGCGCGGTTGGTCATAGATGGGTGACCGTTTTCAGCCATTTCATATTCGAGCGTCTTCGTGTCTTGAATGGCATGCTAAGCCTTTGGCCCTGGCTGCCACTTAATGTGGTAATCGTTACGCTAAGTTGGAAGCCTTAAGAGTAGCAGGTGGCCACAAACCTGCTTCAACCGCACCGTACTGGGTCCGCGTGGTGAAATTTAACCTACTCACCTCGATTTGTGATAGAAGGCCTTACTCAGCAATGGGTCAGTAGATAAAGGCTGATTTATATAATACTAGTTCCTGCCCGCGACCACGTCTGCGATGACTTTCGACGAAACCCTACATTTTTCCGTGTGACTAAAACTCTCTGCGTGTCAAATTTCATCCAAATCCGTTCAGCCGTTTTTGCGTGATTGAGTAGCCAACATCCAAACATCTAAACATCCAAACTTTCACATTGATAATATTAGTAGGATAAGAAAAATCTAATTTCGCCAGTACGAAGCAACCCTAAATCCAATCCATGTCAGACCTAACCAGCTTTCCATTGAACACTGCAACTTGTCCGCTCCTCCTTCTGTCCGAAGCCGGTGTAATTATACCAGGGACTCAATTCAAGTCGCTGCATTGTTCCCCGTGTAAATTGTTCCTAGGGTGGAGCTACTTTTTTTTTGGGAAAAAAAATAATTAAAAATTCAATAAACACGAACATAAATAACGTAGATCTACGAGTTGGGTTCTATCAATTTGTCGGTGCCCGTACTGCAGCGCACAGTCGCCCTAGCACCTGTCTATTGTAGCTGGTTTCGGCTTCTGTCACACGGAACCGCTCGCACTAATTGCATTCTGGTAATTGCATCCCTCCCCTTCCCGTGTTCCATCCCATCGCTTTACATGGTAGAGGAAAGGTAAACTAATAGATTATATTTAGACGATCTACTGGTACTTGGATTTTGTTAAGAATCTTTTCGATAGAAAATGTCTTTGCTAGCACTTGTAACTACAATATTAATAACTCGAGTATATGTATATCGCTGAAAGTAACTAAAGGAAAATAAACTATTTTACACCAATCAAGCATCACATACGAGTAAATTGACTTGTTTGAAATATTATTACGGTAATTGCGAAGATTACTTTTATCTATGTTCTCCTTTATTCTATATTTATGTATTCTTCTGATTATAGCATATAATATAACTAACTCTGTACTCTCTACCTACCCTGCAAGGGATCTAGCGTAACGATATAGATAGATAGATAGAGAAATAACTAAGCAACATCACGTGTGTGTACTATGCATACCTAATTACCACCAATAATGTCAGGCCCCAATATGATAAAAGTCAAAGCAGAGTTGCGAACTCCAAACTGTGATTGAAATCATTTTGATAATAAAGACACCCTTTGTTAGATCTAGGATTTGAATCCAAGATCTAGTCGCCGCCTCTCACTCTTTGTACCACTAGACCAGGGAGGTAGTCATATTATAAATAGCCAATACTAAATGAGAAGCTCTTTAAATTCAGTCCATTTCAAAATACTTTTTCAAAAAACATTTTCAGCATCTACGAAAAAATATGATCTATGTGGAATAAACCATACAGGTCTGTAAAGTTACAACCTGATGGATCTCTGTAATCTCTGCCTACCCGAAACGGATCTGGCGTTAAGATTTAGATAAATAGAAATGTTTTTAATTTTAATTCATGATATTTATATAAATATCCAAATTTAACCTTCTGCAAAATACCTGGCTAACCATTTCTCTCACTGCCAGATAACATAGTTCTTGTTACGGGATATATTTCAGGTGTAATCGCGTGCTGCTCGACTCGTAATTAGTGCTAAGCTGTCGCGGTTTCACACGTTGTTATGAGGAGTGGGCAAGTGTGTGTTTGCTGGCTTAGCAACAAAGTGTTATTGAATCTACAAACGTTACGAGCGTTGAGTTTATTAAATAACTGGAAATGTGCGAGTAGGACTCGCGCTCTGAGAGTTCCGTACCGGTTTCGATTTCGGCCAGTTTCAGCGCAAAATTGTAGATTCAGTTTCGACAGAAAACCAGCCAAAACTAGGACAGAAATAGAAAATACGTTCGTGCGCTTCCAGGTTGCCCTTTGGGCGCTATAGACGAGTGTTGAAATGACTGAACTAGGCATGTCGAATTATTTTAGTAAAATCTATCTTTAAATTAATTTTAATCGATTTTTGTGTTTGAGCCTGTTGGATTTGTCTTGACTAGTACTATAGTTTTAGGGAGTTCCCGGGATCTGATAATAAACCTGTATGTTGGCTCTAGAAACTTTTCAAAGACACAAGATAACCCGGGTATGTTTGGGCTTGTTGGATTTGTTTTGATAAGTTCTATAGACTACAGTTTCCAGGGTCTGGTGGTGGAGGCAGAAGGTACCCATTGTAATTCGCCAACTATACAACGTAACTCCATCGTATTTGGGCTCCTTTGATTTATCTAGACAAGTACCATATAGCCAGGTGGCGAGCAGGCTCTGAGCCGGAAGGAGGCCAAAGTAACTCCTCCGCTTAGTAAAATATCTCCGTCGTATTTTCGCAATAAAAGCTTGTTTTATAAAAGATTTCACTGCCACTTCAGCTTGCTAATTCGCTGAGCTATGTCGGTAACCTTGGTTCTCGTTCGTGAATAACTTCGTTGCGGATTTGATCCCTAAGAGAAACTCCGAGCATAGCTCTTTCCATAGCTCGCTGAGCGACCTTGAACTGGTGGACAAGCCACACAGTGAGTGGCCACGTTTCGGCTCCGTATGTCATTACAGGTAGGACGCACTGATTAAAAACTTTAGTTTTTAGGCATTGGGGTATGGCGATAAGAAGACTCGACGGAGTTTTCCAAATGCTGCCCAGCCCAGCTGTAACCGTCTCTTAACTTCCCTGTCGAAGTTGTTTTTACCTAGTTGGAGCAACTGCCCTAGGTATACCTACTCAGAAACAACTTCGAGGGAGGCTCGGTTTACGGCGAACGGTCCCGGGTCAACAAGCTTGTTGATCATAAGTTTAGTTTTATCTAAGTTCATCCGGAGACCGATTCGCTGAGAGGAATTAGCAAGGCTGTCCAGCATCTGGTGTAGGTCTTGCAACGTTTCAGCCATAATGACGATGTCGTCTGCAAATCGCAGGTGAGAGATGTATGCGCCATTTATATTGATGCCGCGCCCTTTCCAGTCCGGCGTCGTGAACATATCCTCCAGTACATTGTTTAACAGTTTTGGTGATATGACATCACCTTGGCGCACTCCGCGGCGCAGGTGGATATGTTCAGTCCGCTGGTTCTGTACTTGGACGGTCATCGTTGCGACTTCAAAAAAGCATCTCATCACCTCGATGTATCCAATGCCAATCAACTTGGCATCGTTGCAAGGAGTCCAGAACTGACCAGTTTTTGACAGTGTCAAAGGCCTTCTCATAGTCCACGAAGGCTAGACATAGGGGCAGATTTATTCTGCAGTCTTCTGTATAATCTGCCGCACTGTGTGGCTGTGGTTTATGGTGCCGTAACCACTTCAAATCCGGCCTGCTCCGGGGGTTGAAACTCGTCGAGCCTTCGCGCAAGACGGTTCGTGATGACCCTTGAAAACAGCTTGTATACATGGCTCAGAAGCGATATGGGTCGATAATTTTTCAAAAGGGTTTTATCACCCTTCTTGAAAAACAGGACGACCACGCTTCAGTTTCATGCCTGCGGAGTTCTCCCAGTGTAGATGACAGTGTTAAATAACTTCCGAAGCTCCTTAAGTACTTGGGTACCTCCTGCCCTTAGAAGCTCATTCGTGACGCCGTCCTCACCCGGGGCTTTTCCATTTTTAAGCTGTTTAAGGCCCAACTCGATTTCATCCAGGCTGATCTCGGGCAAGTCTTCTGTAAAGTGTTTAAACACGTTTAATTTAAACACTCAAACATAGTTTCGTGTTTGAACCGATGAATGGGCCGGATATGAAACTTTAACGACGATTAATATCCTACGAGAAGACAAACAAATGTACAGACAAAACTTTGCTACATATTTAGCTGGCAATGTACCGTTTTTAGATATTATTACGCTAGATTATAATCTTTAATAGGGTAGGTAGAGAAGGTTTCAACCAGAAATATATTCTCGATAATTTTAAAATAAATAGATATAGATGACGGACGATTTAGCGCACTGGTTAAGAGCTTAAGCCGCTCCGCCTACTGCGTCTAATAGTCGCGGGTTCGATTCCCGCACGGGACAAATCTTTGTGTGATCCACAGTTATTTGTTCCGGTCTGGGTATTTGTGTATGTTCATTTTCATGTTTGTAAACACACCCACGACACAGGAATAAATCCTAGTGTGGGGCTTAATGTTGTTTGTCGAATTCGTGCTATAGTTTAGTTTATATTTTGCAAAGATCACCTGGGCGGGCTAAATGGGGCTTAGACTGAACCCGGTGATAGAGTTAGTTCATAAAGTAATAAGTCTGGTGGAAGTAATATACAAAATATACAATATATTCACTACACGTTTCTTCTGGGATAACTGTTATTTCTTCATACTAGAATGGCAGAATGGATCTTACTAACACTTTCCAGGTGTTTTAGGTCTCGAAATAATATTCAACATACTTTTTATCCCAGAAAAAATCACGGTTCTTGCGACATAGCTGGTATTTATTCATATTAAAATGGCTAAACGAATTTAATTAAAACTTTATATGAAGGTGTCCTACATCGTAAAATAAAGCAGAACACTTTTCATCACGAAAAATAGCACGACTGCTGCAGAATATTTATTATTTAATCATACTAAAATGGCTGAACGGATTAAAAAAAAACCTTATACGAAATAAACCACACATGTATTCAATTTGTAATTGGAATGACGTAGAACAAGAACCGTTTAAAGTTTCACAAATTAATATAATATTTATAATTATATAAAAAAAAGCAAAGAATTTTTAAATAAAAAACAGTAGTAAAAAAATATACGTAGGTCCAAACGGTTCTACGCCGCTTTCAGTTGGTAGTGTACCTAGATTAGGACGTAGATATCGGGAAAGATCTATACTATCTTAAATAGACCATCCGAAGGGCAAGTCAAGAGTCTCCGTAACCGGCGAGCGTATATTAGACTAACTATGAGAGTAGAGAAAGCCAGAAAGGTCTGTAAGAAAAACTCCTGTTGGAAATCTGTACTCTCTGTGTATTCCACAAGGGATCTGATGTAATGATACAAATTAGTATATAATAATAAAATAAGTCGTGAAACAATAATATGAAATTGGTAGCTTTGTTTACACACCAGATCGTGACGATATTATCCATCTAAGTGGTATATAAAATCACACCAATATGCATTTGGTGGTTTTTCTGAATGAAGGTCCAATAGATATTAATAATGTTTTGGCTAAATAAATGCCTAGCAATCTTTCGATTTCCCTCTTCCTCTTCTCAGGCGACTGGAAGCCTTGAGATCTGCTGAAATTGTTCTACAACGAAAATTTACTCACATTTAAGTTGACTTATTTAATAATTTTGCAAAACAAAGACGACTTGATTTAAACGATAAAACGTAGACAGCTTAACTTACTCACAGCGCATGGGAATATTGATTTGGGGTTTGTGATTTTGAAATAAAGAAGATATTTTATGCGCACAATAAAAAAATGTGTGTCCGTGTAAATATCCAGAACGGGGGAACCGATTTTAAATACACTATCACTGGAACATGGAGAATCTTTCAGAGATTGTTTAAGACTACTTTTTAGCTCGGTAAATGTAAAATTCTAGGGGATAGTTTTTTTTATTTCTCCATATTAACACGGCTGAACGGATTTCAAAGAAACTTAATATGGAGATGTCTCTTATGTCTTGGAATAATGCTATCTCAAAAAGTCCTATGTCAAATAACAAAATAATCGCATGCGAAGCCGCGGGTAAATAAGACAATAATCATTCTCAATTTTTCAAATCAGTAAAAACTCTTTATTTTACAAACGTTGATAAACATTGTCGAAACGAAATATTACATGGAATAGTATATGGAAATATTATCAATATGTATAAAACTCATTTATTTCACATAGAGTAAACGTGTACAAGCGATTTGAAAACCTAAGAATATGTTTTAGTTACTTATGTCGTCCTCGTTATTATCTTCCTTACTGGGCTGGAAGCGAAAGAAAAACTTAGAATGCCCCAGTAGCCATACTTTTGCTTGGCTGGTGGTAAGAGTCCACCAAAGGTAGTAACGTCATCCGATCAACGACCAGAAAAGGAAAATTTGAAACAAACCCTATACCAACCCGTCTGGCCAGCGTGGTATAGTAGGCCAAAAACCTCTTAATATGTTAAGACACCAAACGCAAAGGCCCCCAGTTCCCGGTAGTCCCGCTGTCCGCTGCCACGGTAGCGGTCGCGGTAACAGCGGGGCAGGGGGTGCGAAGAATCTCCGGGCTACGACACAAGGCTACCAAAAACACCTGACCCTGGCTACGTACAATGGACGCTCTCTACGGCTGGACCAACACCTCGCTGAACTCGAGGTAGAACTAGGTCGCATAAACTGGCACATATTGGGGTTATCCGAAGTCCGAAGACAGGGCGAGGACACGATAACCCTTGAGTCAGGCCACCTGTTTTACTTTCGGGAAGGTGATCGGCCCTCTCAGGGCGGTGTCGGTTTCCTGGTCAACAAAGCTCTCACTAACAACGTTGTGGAAGTCAGCAGTGTGTCGACACGGGTAGCGTACCTCATAATTAAAATCACCAACAGGTACACCCTGAAGGTGGTACAGGTATATGCGCCGACCTCGACATACTGCGACGACATAGCCGAAGCCATGTATGAAGACATAGCCAAGGCATTACATGGCACCACCAAGGCTCACTACAGCGTTGTTATGGGGGACTTCAATGCCAAAGTGGGAGTACAAGAACGCGGCGAAACGATAATCGGACCCCACGGCGTGGGGCGCCGAAACCACAGGGGGCAGATGCTGGTCAACTTTCTGGAGTCGCAGGGGCTCTTCTTGATGAATTCGTTCTTTAAGAAGAAGCCTCATAGAAAGTGGACATGGCGAAGCCCCGACACTGTAACGAGGAACGAGATAGACTTCATCATGACTGACAGGAAGTCTATATTTAGAGACGTCTCCGTGATCAACAGGTTTAATACCGGCAGCGATCACCGACTTGTCCGAGGCGCTCTAAATATAGACTTCAAGGCCGAAAGACGTCGCATGATGAGGTCTACTCTCAGACCTACTGCGCCTCAAATAGCTTTAGGGTCCGAAAAGTTCCAACTGGAGCTTCAAAATCGTTTCGACCTGCTGGAAACCGAAGGCAATGTTGACGAGAAAACCGACACAGTGGTCAAAACGCTACAGGATGTGTCTCGAAGGGTGTTTCCCGGCAAAAGCGGTAACAGAGAGTCTAAACTCTCGCTCGAGACTCTCGAACTTATGAGGCAGAGACGGGAAATGTCATCCACGCAGGCGTCTTCGCCGGATGGGAGGAACCTCAACCGGAAGATCCGGAAGCGGGTGCGACGTGACCTCCGATGTTCCAACACCCGCGCCATCGCGGCTGCGATTGAACAGAACAGAGGCACCAAAGTCTTCGCTCGCCAGCTAGGTAGATCCCATCTGACGAAACTTAATACAGCGGATGGCAAAACCGTGACCTCCAAGTTCGAGATACTCGAGGAAATTGAGAGTTTCTACAAAGACCTGTACGCATCACGGATGGCTAAACCCTCGAGACCCAGCGCTGACGACCACAGAGCCCCACTAGCACGCCACGATACGGAAGACATCCCTGATGTCAACCAGGACGAGGTCAGAGTGGCTCTCGAGCAGCTCAAAAACAACAAGTCGCCAGGCGATGACGGAATCACCACTGAGCTCCTAAAAGCAGGCGGGACTCCAATCCTGAAAAAGCTAGCGAGTCTCTTTAATTCCGTCATCCACCAGGGCTTAACACCTCAAGCGTGGAGCGGGGGTGCGGTGGTTCTGTTCTTCAAAAAAGGTGACAAAACCTTGCTGAAGAACTACAGACCCATCTCACTCCTGAGCCACGTCTACAAGTTGTTCTCGAGAGTACTCACAAACCGCCTCGCCAGAAGACTTGACGAGTTCCAGCCACCGGAACAAGCCGGGTTTCGAAAAGGCTACAGCACCGTAGACCACATCCATACTGTTCGGCAGATTGTACAGAAGACCGAAGAGTACAATCAGCCGCTGTGTATGGCTTTCGTGGACTACGAGAAAGCCTTCGACTCCATCGAAACCTGGGCGGTTTTGGATGCTCTGCAGCGATGTGGCATCGATTGGCGCTATATCGAGGTGTTGAGATGTCTGTATGATACCGCCACAATGACCGTCCAGCTCCAGGACCAAAAGACCGACCCGATCGAGCTGCATCGAGGGGTAAGACAGGGGGATGTAATATCCCCCAAGCTCTTCACCAATGCTCTCGAAGACGTCTTCAAGACGCTGGACTGGACTGGGCGGGGCATTAACATCAACGGCGAATACATCTCACACCTTCGGTTTGCCGATGATATCGTCATCGTGGCAGAGTCACTGGAACAGTTGAGCGGAATGCTGCATAGCCTAAATGGAGCCTCTCGAGGTGTCGGTCTCGGCATGAACTTGGATAAAACCAAGATCATGTTTAATGAGCATGTCACGCCGGGATCGATCTACGTCGATGGTTCGATGCTCGAAGTTGTTCGGGAGTATGTCTACCTTGGACAAGTTGTCCAATTTGGTAGGAACAACTTCGAGAAAGAAATCAACCGCAGGATCCAATTGGGTTGGGCAGCATTTGGCAAACTACGTCACGTTTTCGCTTCGCCTATACCGCAATGCCTGAAGACTAAAGTCTTTAACCAATGCGTTCTACCTGTTATGACTTACGGGGCCGAGACGTGGACACTCACAGTGGGACTAGTCCACAAACTCAAAGTCGCACAGCGGGCTATGGAGCGAGCTATGATCGGCGTCTCTTTGAAGGATAAAATTCGTAACGAGGTAATCCGACAAAGAACCAAAGTTACCGACATAGCTCGCAGACTCAGTAAGCTAAAGTGGCAGTGGGCTGGTCACATCTGCAGAAGGACCGACGGCCGATGGAGCAAGCGTGTCCTAGAGTGGAGACCGCGACTTGGTAAGCGTAAGGTAGGACGGCCCCCAGCTAGATGGACCGACGACCTCAAGAAGGTCGCTGGGACGGACTGGATGCGGAAGGCGGGGGACCGTGTGCAATGGCGCGTGTTAGGAGAGGCCTATGTCCAGCAGTGGACTACGATAGGCTGATTGATTGATTGATTGACTTATGTCGTTCACCGAACATCTTCACTGGGTGGAATATTGAACTTGAGTGTTCAAAAAGATCAGTGTGATCTTACTAGGAGGACCTATCTTACTGATGTTCTGTCATTTTTGCCTATTACTCCTCTTTTACATAACAGTGGCGCTATTTTAATTTTCAAAAATGTATCAGGCCAGGTGACCACGAAATACCCCTACCTACACACTGAAAAATTCTATCCCTTTTTATTATGTTTCAATGTCAGAGGAGACAAAGATGTATGTATGTATATTATAAAACCATTAATAATATTTAATAGTGCGTCGCCCACGCACCGCGCGTCACTAAAATGTCACCGCGGCTGACAAGGATGCTGCGGTCAAAATGTGAAATAGGACAAGGGAACTGAAATACCTTTATTTTCTTTAAAGGATTTAAAATTTTAAAACAAAAATGTTTATTTCGCATTTACAATCTATAGTCATTGGCGCTAGCTAGCCTTTTAAAATATGTAATCTGCTTGTACCACATTATTGAAATTATCACAACACAGATTATTTAAATAAAAAAATAAACATCATCTAGCCTATATTCCTTAAGCAGTGGTGACATAGGTCTACCATATACACACACACATATTGCCAAAGTGATGGATTGTGCGACTGGCGATCACGAAGTCCTGAGTTTAAGTCCAACGTCGGATAAAGAGTATTTTATAAAAGAATCACTAAAAATGGCTAGTTGTTGTGGAATAGGGTGTTCAATTTCCATTGATCCTTGTAATTAAATAGTACAAGTGCTTAGTTACTGAAAACCAGCACTGTGTTAATATTATTGCCTTTTCGTAACATATAGCTGAAAGACATCCCTTTTTGCTGGCAAGGCTTGGGCAATATGATTATGCTATTTTTAATAATAATAATTTGTAACTTGTATGTAGCCCTGGTTTTCTCAAGAAAAAATAAATATGTTTTTCTGTGTTTCTTTACTTGTACCGTAGAAGTAAAACCTTGTTGGTAGATGACAAGTAAAGTAGGTATCTATTTGGACTGCAAGAGATTCCTTTCAATACTAGACATTTTATCCATATTCCAATACAACAACAAACCAGTAACGCGTCACTCGTAGCGGTCGTAGCGTCGTAGCGCACCGCTGTCATGTCTCGCAGCGCGTAGTCTCGTAGCGTTTCATAGCAGGTAGGCTTACTGAAGCCTGTGGGATTTCCACAGTATCCCTCTCGTGGTGGGCAAATATTATAGTAGCTATAATATGTTAAACTTATATCATACTTCAAAAAACGTTATATTTTTTTTAACAGCCTCATACTAGGAATTATTTCTGTGTCCTTGATGCGTTTAAAATTAAATTTATATATACAAACATCCAGTCCGAAACAAGTATTGTGAGGTCACACAAAGATTTATCCCATACAGACATCGAACCCGCGACTACCTAATCCAGTGGGTGGAGTGCCTTAAGCTCTTAACTACTGGCTAATGCCATCCTTCAAACCTATATAAGAAAATTTTAAATAACCATAAGATCATAAACTGTATGCAATCTCTGCCTGCCCCCTTCAGAAACTAGCACAAACTCCTTTTATTATACACTATTAAAAGCAAATTGCATCCCAGCGGTCCATTAAAACGTAAGTAAATTGTACTCACAATAAACGTACGGAACCACGGCTTAAAGTGATTTACAGTCGCGCCGGGGAACCCCACTCGCGACTTGTTGCCACTGGTTATATTTTTAACCCCCGATGCAAGAAGAGGGATGTTATAAAATTACTTGTGTATCTGCGTGTGGGGCCCTTGAAGCTCTGTGTAACCGCAGTGTTCTTTCCGATCACCAAAGTTCCAGCGATCAGCTCGGTCGGTCTAAGATGGCCGATTGTGATAGAAGGCCTTTTTCGAGCATTGGGCCGTTATAGGAGGATATTATTTCTTTGTATTATTATCTGTTCGTGGCATCGTAGCGCCTAAACGGGTAAGCTGATTTTGATTGTTTTTTTTTGTTCGGAAATCGACGAATGAAACTGTTCTTAGCTATGACTCCTTCGAGCCGGTTTTTTTTATTTTAAAATTAAATTTTACTTGTACGTTACGTAAATGATACCCTACTTTTTTATTACAGATTAATCACGTAACGCGACATGTTACGATAACTTCTTGGAATGATGGTTTAGTGCTCCTCCAGAGTCCACAGAATACTATTAGGGTACGGCCAAACCAACGCGGCCAGCCGCTTCCGCGATGGCGTGCACGGCGGCGAGCAGCTCCTGCAGTAATATTTGCATGGAAATGTGTCACACCAACGCGTCCTGCGTCCTGCACGCGCTATCTGGGCGGCGTCTGCACTGATCGCCACCGTGAATGCCGCCGGGGACGCCACCGCGGACGCTGTTGTACGCGTTGGTTCGGCCGTTCCTTTACACGATCATTCGACGAAGTTACCGTGACGCGCCGTCTTTGGTCATAGTAATAAAGGGCCCAGAACTCTACGTAATGATCTAGGAAAATTTGTTAGTAAAAAATGCCACTGATTTGTTATTACACCTTTGAAAGTCGTAGGTAGATATTTGGGAGATAGTATTCCTATGATTCTATTAATGCATCTCTGTATTTATATACCTTTTAATATAACCTACTAAAATATTCGTCATCGAAGTTATGTGCCTGTAAACATAAGCATTGTACCATGATTTTGATCACGAGGTCTTGGGTTAAAATCCTAGGTCGGAAAAATGTTGTTTTTCTATCGAAAAACTCCCAGTATCAGTTCGGAGTCTGGAATTGTCCCCGGTATATGGCAATGAGCTCTCTATTACATGGAACAAACATCTTCGGTGTAAAGTGGTAAGCACACCTCTACCAACGCCGCTTGGGGAATATAGGCATGAAGAAGACGGTGTACCATAATCAAATAACTTACGAGTGTGTATCAGACGAACTATGAGAGAGGAGGGAGCCAGAGAGGTCTATAAGGAAAGAACCTGTTGGAAATCTGTACTCTCTGCCTGCCCCGCAAAATATCTGGCATTATGATATGGATAAATAGGCAGATACAATAATTGTAGTTACGACAAACTATTCGGTTTATTTGTCAAAAAGTCCACAATAATCCAAAGTCTGGAATTGTGGCCAGCTTAATGGCACTAGACTCGCCCCCTATATCTTTACGACATATGTGTGTATTAACAAGTACACCTTTGCCACCGCCCACTTGGGAAATATACTCGTAACATTTTGTACAATTTATTTAAAAGAAAAAAAAAATCGCGTTAAAAATATAAATTTCTCCTTAAATCTAATACCAACAACCATAAACATATTTTAACAAAGCACGTCGTGTACTACCAATTCGACTTCCTCCATAATGGCTGTTCGGGACGAGTACGAGGACGAATACGAGTGGAGGGTCAATAGGAACGATATCGCAGTGAAGGAACAAATCGAAATATAAATCGACAAAGCGACGCCGCGGAAACGCGCTTTACAGGCGAAGCGATTGTCGTAAGCCAGGGAAGGGAAATTGAGGTATCGATATGTTTAGTACAGTAGGCAAACAAGGAGGACTGGAAGGAAAGAACCTGTTGGAACTTTGCACTCTCTACCTACCCCGCAAGGGATCTGGCGTGTGGTATAGATAGAGAGAACAGACGGCTTGATCCTGTAGTTAAAAGCTTGAGCTGCTCCGCCCACTGTACTGGAACAACTCATCTAAATAAATTCAGCAGAAACCGAGTTATTACCATCGCCAATTAACAGCGATTAGCTGTTTTTAAATACGAGTCATAAGTCGTATTGCGGACTTCTGTTAATAAGATTTTCCTTCTAACTGACTATATGAACTGAGTGGTAGTAGCAAACCAACGATACCTATAAACATTTTAGGTTAGCTATATATAACTTACTGACTGTTAAATAAATATGGGTTTGAGTGTTTATATGAAAGTTATGTTTGCAAACGCATGGCACGGGAATATTTCCTGCTATGTGAGTACCTTTACAAAATAGTAAAAAAAATTGACATATCTCTTCATCCATTCTATCCCTTGAGTATCGATGATATTTTCTTGACTAAACCTTTTTTAGATCCGAATGAGTTTACATAAAGCTTTAAAAACTTATATAACTCTTTAGCTTAATTATAATGAAAATTTTCAAACCACTTTCAACAAACTTTCAAACCTCAAACGTATTCTTTAATGCAATATTGGTGTTCAGACATCATTCGAACCACGTAAATATAAGAAAACTAACTCGGAACCCACGTTCAAACCCAACAAGAAAATAAGTAACTGGAAAACTTGTCTAGAAAACTTCCGACTGGAGATCGTACACCTGAAAATGAGGTTTCTTAGGGTTCCTTATCTATCTTTACAAACTATAGTAAAGCTATGAGTACATAATGACACTGGTATAGATGGTATCAATACACGCAATATTTAGAGTACCCATCGGGCGATAGAGACATATTACTCTGGCGAAAAGTAACAGACAAAACATTTAACACCTTTAATTAATTTTATTTATTTATTTATTTATTCAGAAAACCAACAGCGTTATACAATTATTGCATACTAAGATTATGTATTCAAGTATAGCCAATAACAGGTTTTCCTTACTGTGTATACAAGTAATGGCATTGTTGGGTGAATAATATGAATTTAAAAAGAAAAGATGACATTATGATAATATCGCCATCGTTGATTTAAAACATACTGTTTAGTGAAATATAATTATTACTTTAGTTTTAATTTATATTACTATAAAGCACGTCGTTAGCACTATCGCAATAGTGCTAACGACGTGCTTTTTAAATTTAAGTTTTGAGCGAGCAAAGAGATCGATGCGGCTAAATAAAGTGTTATAAGTGCGAGTAAGACGCGATAATATAGTGTTTTTAGCGTAGTTAGTACAATGGAAGGGTACGTCAAGTAAAGAGGTGTGTCGTGTGCGATACAAAGGCACTCGAAAAGCAATTTTAGATACGAGGTCGGAACAATCTATATTACTATGAACTATGTCAAACAATAAGCACATATCCAAGATAATGCGCCTCTGCTCCAATGGGAACAGATCATGTATACGGCAACTTCTTTGGTAATTATTCAAACTGTTACGTTTACGGTAATTTAAATGGTTAATAAAGATTTTCTGAATTCTCTCCAGGCAGTCTTTATGTATAATGTACTGAGGAGACCACACGGGGCTCGCATATTCGAGGATGCTTCTCACATACGCAAAGTAAACTGTTTTTAGAACGGCTATATCAGAGAATGGTTTACATACCCTCTGAACAAAGCCAAGGTTCCGATAAGCTTATTAGCTACATAATGCGTGTGTTCAGACATCAGCATTTTGCTATCGAGATATACTCCTAAGTCGCGGACGATTTTGGATCTGTCAATAGGTCGATTCTCGAAAGTGTAGTTATACGTAATTGGCTTTGATTTGCGTGAAAAAGTAATACATACACATTTCTGTATGTTGACCGTTATCCTATTTTGCGCGTAATATGTGTACAAGCAATCAAGATCTTTTTGCATTTGTAAACAATCATTTATATTATTAATTTTACAAAAAATTTTTGTATCATCAGCGTACATGAGATATTCCGAATGCTTTAAACAAGAACCTATGTCGTATAGATAAGCATTGTAAAAAAGGGGACCTAAATGTGACCCCTGTGGGACACCCGTGGGTATAACTACAAAGTTCGATCGATACCCGCCTATGACAACCGCCTGAGAGCGACATGTAAGGTATGATTGGACCCAACGGTACAAATCTCCGTGTATACCGAGTGATTGTAGTTTATTTAGTAAGATGATGTGATCCACACGATCGAAAGCTTTTTCAAAATCCGTGTAAATCACATCAACTTGACCACCATTATCCATATTCGAAAGAAGGTAATTCGTAAAACAACTTAGATTTGTAGTGGTAGAGCGTTTTTTCACAAAACCGTGTTGTTCAGCAGGAATATGTTGGGAAATTAAAGGATAGATTTCTTTATAAACGAGCCGTTCAAGTACTTTAGCGATAGTGTTCAACATAGAAATCCCTCTGTAGTTCTCTATCTGAGTTCTAGAACCTTTCTTATAAATGGGGATTATGTGCGCGGATTTCCATTTGTTAGGGAATATTCCTTCACGTAAAGAACGATTAAATATTATACTAACGGGCAATGCAAGAGTTTGCGCACAGTTGGACCAAAAAACTGGAGGGATTCCATCACTACCGGCACCTTTGTTCCTATCTAGTTTTTCTAATAATCTTCTGACCTCGTCGGTACTAGTCTGTATAACTGAGAGTGTATGGAAACCAATCGAGCTATTCTCAGATTGTGTGTAGCAAGAACTAGGAATTCCAAAAACGCTTTTAACAAATAAATTGAAAGCATCACATATGTCTTCACCTCTTGAAAACTTATCATTTCCTAAACTCAAGGTTTTAGGGTACGCGGACTTGCCTTTTGTAGCCTTGACAAAAGTCCAGAACAATCTAGGGTGAGATTTAATATTATTTTCGCAACTTGATGTGAAGTTTTTAAAACAAGCATTTTGGACCTTACGTTCTCTGGCACGTAGCAAAGAAAATTCATCATAATCTAAATTGTTGCCATATTTTTTCCATTTTGAGTGGGCTTTAGTTTTTTCTTTCATAATCTTAATTAAAGCCGGGCTGAACCATTTTGGGTATGTTCGACTGTTCAGTTTTTTACGTAAAGGGACATAATTCTTAACACAATCATCTATTACATTATACAATTTGTCCACCGCGTCATTCACTGTACCTGAGCACAATAGAGAGTGCCAATCTTGACCGATAATGTAATTATTTATGGCTTCGTTGTCGGCTTTCCTAAAGTTTGGTCTCGGTGTTGTAGACTTTAAATTAATGTATCTCGCATTTGCTTGTTAAAGTGATTATAAACATAAAGAAAAAACGTCGGTTCGTGAGAATCCAACACGTATCCATATAAATCTAACATGTAATCCACCATACCAGGACGACCACTATCTGTAAGTTTACTTTGTTAGAAGTTTGATATGGTGTTATCTACTGCCTGCATTTACATGTTTTTCGGATTTGTTATTAGAAAGCCGACAAACATGTAAATGCAGATATTTACGAAAAGAATATAAATATCTGTGTTTTCATTCTTTCTGAATAACTTCCTATCTCCAAAACACGGACAGCGACACTGACCGACAATATCTGCAAATTGGTGTCAGGATTATTTACACTTTTTGACACTGCGTTTAAAGACTTTTCTAGAGACTAGTATCATATGTATCCTCAGCATTAAATCAATAACGTTAGAACGTGTTTCAAACAGAAACTACTGATAATACTAAGTTTCTTTAAAAACTGCTCGGAGCTCGCGAACGCAAATCTTGAGATGCACAAACTTTGATGTTTCTTGATGGAATAGTTTTTCTGATATTATTATAGTTCTAGTGGAGGTGATAGGATACCTGAGGTTGATATTGGTATGGTTTAAGTATTGAAATGTAGGTACATAGGGAATTGCGTCAGTTGAATATTTGATTTTTGTTACTAATCTATTGACTTATACTGTCTCAATATCTGACGTAGTTGAAAGCACTATAATTTAACGTGGCCAAGATTTAAAAGGCCACAATCAATAAAACGACAAAGTAATGTAGTGTCTTATTTTACAGATTTACATTCGGAGTGAATGTTATAATCGTTTAACCATTTAGAAACCAGAGATTATTTAAAATAGTTGATTTCATATTTTCTTATGGACTATGAATTCCTAGGCCGCATAAGTTTATTTTTCTATTAAAAACTTTCAATTCCAATCCGAAATCTGGAATAATGCCTCGTATAATACCAATAAGCCAAATCACTTGGTAGGCTCGCCCCCTAGCACATAAGGACCTAACTTTGTAGGCGATATATGGTATATAAGGTACATCGCTGCAACAGAAAGGGAAAACAGGCGTGATTATGTTATTTTTTCATTATGAATTTCAATTACCATTAAAATATTGTCTCCTGACATAGTCAAATATCGATATCGATAGAAACCAATAACATCTCATCACTACACGTAACCCGTTTAGTCACACAGGTAGTGCGTGGTGCGCTACGGAAATCAAACAATCGACAGCTCCATGCATTCCCTCTCTTACACACTTCAGTGTAATGTACTACGTGTGAGAGAGACCAACGACACTTTCGGGACAATAATGTCGGGAAATGTAACAAAACAATAATTGCTTGTCGTTATCGCAGTGTTTTGAAGAGGATTTTATTGATTGTGTTGGAATCTTTGTCTGAATTGGTTTCGTTTTGATACGTAAATAAGGCGGTTTTATTCAATTTGGTGGGATCTTTTGTATCTGAAAGCAAGTCGCGTCTTAACTTCGCATCAGTGTCATTAACGAAATCATCTGATATTCAAATGATGGAATTATACTTGAGGACCGTTCTGCCCCTAAGGGCTTTAATTCTACGAGCGATTTGGCCTGCCCACTGCCAGTTAACTTTGGCAATTCTGAGAACTATATCGGTGACTTTGGTTCTCCTGCGCATCTGCTAGTTTCTGATTTGATCTTGTAGCCAAATTTCGAGAAAAGCTCTTTTGGTATCCTTGAGCTCTCTTATCAGGCCTATCATAAGCGACCATGCCTCGGTGCTGTAGTTTATTACTAGCAACACTTTCAATAAATACACCAAGCAATTTCGACTGCCCCTTTCTAAATAAAGATGGTAATGGCATGTAACTTCAACACATGAAACTTGAAGGGCCCTCAGCCGACAGACCGTGCAATATTCCTCCCCCAGCCCTCTCGAGCCAGCGATTAGCTCCTAAATAAACACCCTCGAAGCGACGGCACTCGGGACAGGTTTGAGACCTCCAAGCTGCCCCTCAGGTCACTGTTTGACTTCACTCTACGAGTTTTGTTTATTACTTTGTTAAGAGTATGAGAAACGATTAAAGCTGGTTTTCCATCGACGATAGTATGTCTGAACACATATAAAAATCAATTGCTAGTCTCGCAAGAACTTGATAATCGCTCGACCGATATGAATATTTTTTTTTGTATTATGCGTCTCATTACTAAAAAAAGGAAAAAAAAAATTAAGGAATACCCAAAGGAACAACCAAAAAATCTAAAACAAAAAAATTACTAGGTTTGTACGGGAATTTCCACTTCAGATTACTTTTAATAGATGGCGTTCTTCTGAAGAATTGCTATCAGATCAATTTAAGGTGGTACAAAGGTCACCGGGTCATCTAATTTTTATATAAAACTTCAGTGCGAGTAGAGAGAAGCTTCCAACTAAAAATGCAAAAATGGCTGGCATTGGCTCTTTGGGGAGGGCTCAACGTTCCACATGCAAAAGGCACCGGTACAATTATTTTTTCTAGTCTAGCTTTACTCAGCTTTCCAGAAAAAGCTACAATGAGCTAAGCTATGAAAATTTTGATCTTCTAGGCGGTTGAGTTTCTTCTTCGATTGCTTCATGTAAATTCCTCAATATAAAAAGCTAGGTAGATAACCAAATATCAATATTAAAAAAACATTACGCTTAGTGATTTTTACGCTTTTAGGCATTTGGTAGGTGACATCACGGCTTGCTTTTAGATAATATGTAATAATGAGAATGTTTGTAATGAGAATTTTGAGGTACATGAGTCGTGACTGTGTGAAAATTTCACTAACTTACACACTCACAATCGCCCTGCGCGAAGTACGCGAAAATTTCATGAGTCCTGAGCGGTGCAGGATGGAGGAGGATTTTCTTTGCCACTCCCATCCCTCATTTTACAGCATTACACTATCCTGTGCTTTCTTATTTTATATTCAAACAAGGGATTCTTCATTTTCCTAGCAAGCAAAAATTAAGACTTTGCTCATCCTTATGAAAATTAAACTAATAACCCACTAATTTAAACACCGCCCTCGCTCCGCTTCTCTGGTGGAAAGACAACCCAAGGCTCTGGACTCGATATGTGAATGTGATGAAGTTCTGAAGTATTTTTGGTTTGATTTAGATTCAAAATTAGTTTTTGTTGTGTGGTTGCTAGAACTTTTGGGATTTATATATACGTAATAGGCAATTACAAACGCGTATATATCTTTTGTGTATATTTAGTAAGTACTACCCTTACAGACTTAATAGTATTAGTACTAGGTATTCGATCCCAGGAGCTCAAGCCCCTGGGTTCCAATTCTAGGTCAGTGTCAGTTCGAAGTATAACCTACAACATAAGAAGCTGTGATTTTAACCTACAATCAGCCATTTGTAAATTTCACAATAAGTCTCTGCTATTCCCGTACTTTAAAAAAAAAATATTTTCAAATCGCTTGCTTACTTTTGTGTTGCATCAAATCTCTCATCTTTGTTGATCTAATTATATTTAAATATGTTACTAATAATATAGTTTGAACAATGTTCACGAAACACGAAAGATGTTTGTTTCAAACGAAAATTCCCAGTATGAGTCCGGAGTCTGGAATTGTGCCCAATATATGGCAATAAGCTCGCCCCCTATTTCCAGGGACCTAACATCGTCAGCGAAAAGTGAGTGTATTTAGTACACTTCTGCCACCCCCGCTTGGGGAATATAGGCGTGTTTATTTAAGAATTTGTACAAACGTTTGTGAAATAAAGAGTATTATTGATTTGCAAAAATGAGAATGTTAAGCGACTTGCGTTGCAGACTGTAATACTTCTTGTAATAGCAAATTGTCGTGAAAGTACCAATCTTATATTCCAGTAAACCGACCACAAAACTTGTAAAGCCGTCTTAAACTGGGATATTCAAATGCCAGTAGTGAGAATTAGCCCACGGATGCGCGAGGTGGGTAATAACGACCATCGCGGCCCAGCGGTGGGCTTGCTGGGCTTAATACATAAAATTTATTCAGCCGCAAGTACGTGGCTCTGGAGAGTGGATGTGACCATATTAGATAAGGAAGCGGATAATAATTCGTAAGGAGCAGGTCTAAAATGTACTATGAAACCTCATTATTTTTTTTAAAGTCTCTCGTGGTAGTAATAGTGGTTTTTTTTAATTGGATACAAAAATAATGTCATTTATACTACCTGTTATTGTTATAAAAAATGCATTAACCCAAAAATAACTTCAAGCAAAACGGTTTAATGAACATCTTAATCATATCAAAATATCATATCAATATAATGAACAGCTTAATGATATCAATATACAGCCGGTGTGGGTAATTCAAATATACACTACATTGAAATATGTATCCATATATTTAAGGGATACGTTCAATCTTTGATTAGATTATATATATATATATATATATATATATATATATATACAATAGACTTGACTACCGGCATACGTACTTCCTCTAATAATTAGTCAGATACAATCTTACTCACTGACTGCTAGGCTAATGGTGCATGGCACAGCTGGCTAAAACCAGCTCCTGGCTTCGAATCCTAGGGATAACCAATTGTTTTTTTCAAGTAGCAGTTCGGAGTCGGGATCGGCGGTTAGTGTGATGGCAATAGGCAAGTCCCTCATTACTTTCAGACTTTCATCGTCAGCAAAATTTCGGTTACCGACGTTACTTCCACTTGGGGCACAACTTTCACAACTTTGTTAATGATGTGGAAAATAAACGGCATGGAACAGAAAATTAAAATATTAAATTCAAATTTAAAATTGCTTGTTGCTGTTATCAAATATTCTTTCAAAACTTTAAAGGTTCTTGTCTAATCTATTTAAAATTAAAAAGATTCACTCTTCAAATGTCATATTTACAAATAGCTTAAAATTTCTAAAAAAAAACTATTAAACGTTCACCCGCTCTTTCTTGCAATTTGTCCTCTACCTAAAGAAGTGTCTTTAGAACGCCTCCTACTTTCTCGAGATCCTTTTAAATCTCCAAACACTACACGCGGTCACATAATTACGCACTCTATTGCTTGCACCATAGAGTTGAATTCACCATGAGTAGTAAATGTCATTTCTTCAGATAAACCGCGTAAGGTCGCATTTAGGTCTAGTGATAAGAATTTACTGTTTGAAGAGGTATCAGAGTAGTTCGGCTTCTGGAGACGGTTAGATTGGGGTGAAGTTATGTTTGGTGAGGCGGGATTTCGGATGGGTTATCGATCGGTCTTATTTCTCCATATCGAAAGGAATCGATAAACTTTTGTAGATAACGGGTGGGTTTGCGAGAATAAAAGAAATAAGGCATTTTCCATATAGACCGTGTCTTCTCTGAAAGGCAAGTCCAGGGTCTTTGTAACCGGTGAGCATGTATGAAACCAACTTTGACAGGGGGAAAGCGAGAGAGTTCTGTAAGGAAAGAAACTGTTAAGATTCTGTAGTCTTAGACCACCCCGCGAGTGATCTGGCGTGATGATATAGTTATAAATAGATATTTCTGTATATCACGAGTCTATCTATCTATATCTATCTATAACCTCACGCCAGATCCCTTGCGGGGTAGGCAGAGAGTACAGAGTTCCAACAGGTTCTTTCCTTACATACCTCTCTGGCTTCCTCGACTCTCATAGTTCGTCTCATACACGTTCGCCGGTTACGGAGACTCTTGACTTTTCCATCAGATAAGCCTCGATTTATTTGTTCGTGGTAAGATAGTCTAGGTCTTCCCCGGTACCTGCATCCTTCCACTTTCACATTGTATATCTGTTTTGCCATTCTTTCCTCTGGCATTCTTTCTATATGCCCGAACCAACGGAGCATGCCCTTTCTCATCTTTACACCGATACTATCTTTCATACCTACTCGCTGTCTTACTATGATGTTGCTAATGCAGTCGGTCAGCTTCACTCCGCACATCTTCCGCAGAGCTCGCATTTATCCTACTACCGCATTTATCCTACTTTCATTCTCCTTCTTACATACCCAGCTCTCGCTACCATATAACAGCGTTGGGACAAGAACTCCGTTATGTATGGCCAGCTGCGCCTTATGGCTTAAGTGCCGGCTCCCGAGTAGCTTTCCCATCGCACCATTCACTATGTTCCCTGCACTCACTCTTCTCTCTATGTCAGCGGTGTATTTCCCATCCTTACTGAAGGCGCATCCAAGATATACAAACTCATTCACTTGCTCCAGCACATCGTTACCAACCACAATCCTTACATTCGTTCTGGTTTCTTCTCTTTCAAAATCACGAGTCTTAACGTAATAAATCAATCTATATATCCCGCTTCTGAACAAAAGCCTTCTTACACAAATCGAGGTGAGTACGGTACTCCATCATACGGATCCAGTGCGATTTGATGAAGACAGCTTGTGGCCACCTACTGTTGGAACCTATAAGACTTTCAGCTTGGCTTGTGTTTGTGAGTGATTTACGCTGTTAGCCACGGGGCCTTTACATCTTCACTTAACTTGGATTGGTAACGGGCACCAAGAGCTTAAACATAAACTGCTGGTGAGAACCTAAAATAGGAGCCGAACCCAATACCTCGTCATCGCCACTAGACCAACTATTATTCCCCAAGCGAGGATGGCACAGGTGTAGACGTAACATTGCTGGCCCAAAATACACAGTAGTTTTAGGCCAGCAATGTAACGTCCCAATGTAATAGGGGGCGAGCCTATTGCCATTATATCGGGCGCAGTGGCAGACCTTCGACTGATACTGAGAATTATCCTATCGAAGAATTACATTTTGTCCGACCTAAGATTTGAACCCAGGACCTCGGGATCGCCACGCGCAATTTTTACCACTAGACCAAAAAGGCATAACCAACTACTATTATTCAATTATTCTAATTATTTGTGTGATTTGATCTCGAAACGTTAATTCGGTGTTGAGAGTTACTCCTAAGTCTCTAACGTTTGTGACTCTCAGCATCGGTGTCCCGTCAATTTTGTAATTCCAGATAACCGGAGCGCGAGAACGAGAGAAAGTGATGGTCACACACTTTGAGATGATAAAATTGAATCGATTATATCTACACCAACCTGCAATTCTATCTATGTCTTTTGTAACTTCTCACAGTCATTAAAGTCAAAGTATATTTATTTGTCAAAATATGTGTAGGTACATAGGAAGTAATCATCGATAATAGAATCAACATGTTTTTGCCAAATCAGGCGTACAAATATAAATAGAAAATTATTTTTTCAACAGAACCAATAAAGTCAATAAATCCAATAAAATAAAATAAATGTCAATGAGATCAAAGTTGGTACAAACATAAAATATGATTTATTATTTATTATAATTGTTGTTCAGTCAAAAGTGCGCCAGTTAAATCAATAATTATTACTTTATTTCATCATCATCATCGTCAGTCCACTGCTGGACGTAGGCCTCTCCCATGGCACGCCACTGAGCTCGATCTTCAGCTCTCCTTCAATGCCTGCCCGCTGCCTTACGAATATCGTCGCTCCACCTAGCTACAGGGCGCCCTACACTACGTTTACCGACACGCGGTCTCCACTCAAGAACCAGTCTGCCCCAACGGCCATCGGTTCTGCGGCATATGTGACCTGCCCACTGCCACTTCAGCTTGCTAATTCGCTGTAACCGTCGGTAACCTTGGTTCTCTGTCGAATAACTTCGTTTCGGATTCGATCCCTAAGAGAAACTCCGAGCATAGCTCTTTCCATAGCTCGTTGAGCGACCTTGAACTGGTGGACAAGCCGCACAGTGAGTGGCCACGTTTCGGCTCCGTATGTCATTACAGGTAGGACGCACTGATTAAAAACTTTCGTTTTTAGGCATTGTGGTATGGGCGATAAGAAGACTCGACGGAGTTTTCCAAATGCTGCCCAGCCCAGCTGTATCCGTCTCTTAACTTCCTTGTCGAAGTTAAGAGACGGATACAGCTGGGCTATTACTTTATTTACTAGCGAGAAAAAAACATAAATACATTTAATAATTCTTAATTTAACTACACAGATGAAGTTGAAAAATTTATGTAAAAGTGGGATCATTAAAAAAGTCATTTAAATTATAGTAACACTTTGATATAAGAATGTCTTTTAAATGTTTCCTAAATGACTTATAATTATAGTCTTTGTATTTATTTGGTATCTATCTATCTATATCATCACGCCAGCTCCCTCGCGGGGTAGGCAGAGAGTACAGAGTTCCAACAGGTTCTTGCCTTACATACCTCTCCGGCTTCCTCCACTCTCATAGTTCGTCTCATACACACTCACCGGTTACGGAGACTCTTGACTTTCCCTTCAGCTAAGACACGGTCTATTTGGTCATGGTAAGATAGTCTAGGTCTTCCCCGGCACCTACATCCTTCCACTTTCGCATTGTATATCTGTTTTGTCATTCTTTCTTCTGACATTCTTTCTATATGCCCGAACCAACGGAGCATATCCTTTCTCATCTTTACACCGATACTATCTTTCATACCTACTCGCTTTCTTACTACGCTGTTGCGAATACGGTCGGTCAGCGTGACTCCGCACATCTTCCGCAGAGATCGCATTTCGACCGCATTTATCCTGCTTTCGTTCTCCTTCTTACATACCCATCTCTCACTGCCATATAACAGCGTTGGGACAAGCACTCCGTTATGTATGGCCAGCTGCGCCTTTTGGCTTAAGTGCCGGCTCCCAAGTAGCCTTCCCATCGCACCATTCACTCTATTACCTGCATTCACTCTTCTCTCTATATCAGCGGTGTATTTCCCATCCTTACTGAAGGCGCATCCAAGATATACAAACTCATTCACTTGCTCCAGCACATCGTTACCAACCACAATCCTTGCATTCGTTCTGGTTTCTTCCCGTTCAAAAACCATAATTTTGGTTTTCTTCACATTCAAATGTAAGCTATTGTTCATGCAGTCGTCTCTCATAACTGTGACTAGTATTTGCAGATCAGTGGCTGTTGGCGCTATCAAAACCGCGTCATCTGCATACAATAGGTGGTTTATCACTAGATCACCCATTTTTACCCCTTCAGTCATCGCTTTCAGTCTTTGAGACTTTTGTCCAGATATATTATAAACAGTCTAGCGGACAACACGCAACCCTGCTTGACGCCGATTTTAACGTCAAACCAGGGTGACCTGTTACCACCCACCCGTACGCATGCCTTGCTGTCCACGTAGGTGGACTGGACGGCTCGCAACAGGGTGCCGTTTATACCATACTCTGGAAAAAGTTAGAATTCTGTTGTGAATAAAGTAAGATTTACAACTGTCAGTAGCAATGAGACCAAACATATCTCTGATGCAGCGCTTTTGAACTTTGAAAGGTATTTTTGTTGGTGGAATTTCCCCAAAATATGATCCCATAACTACCGTCTTGACGCAACTAAACTATGATAGGCCGTTAATAGGGTATCTTTATTGACTAGGGGGGCTAGTTTGTGCAATGCATATGCCGAACTGCAAATTTTTTTACTGAGTTCTTCAATGTGTGATTTCCAATTAAGTTTGTTATCAATAATTATTCCAAGAAATTTGGAATTATCTACGTTTGTTACTTTATTATTAAGAAAATATATTTCGATATTACGATTAATTATTCTTTGATTGAAATGCATTATTGCTGTTTTATTTAGATATATTTTTAAATTATTATTATCTTACCACTTAATTAAATATATCAATGTATTGTTTATGTCACTTTTATAATTGTCAGATTTTTTGCAAGAAATTATCACTGTGTTGTCATCGGCGAATAAAGTCAAAGGATGTTCTACAGATTTTGGCATGTCATTAACGTATATAATAAAAAGTAAAGGTCCTACAACACTCCCCTTCGGTACTTCATACTCAATAAAGTATACTTCATACTTAATTATTAGCCGTTTTTTAGAGTAATGCGTGATTTCCTGTTTGCTGTTTTTATCTATTTCTATAATTGCGGTGATTTGTTTCTTGTTGGATAAGTATGACTGAAATAAATTTAAAATGTTGCTTCGTATCCCATAGTTTATCAAGCAAGGTACTGTGATTGACATAATCAAAGGCTTGCGTCATGTCACAGTAAAGAGCACAGACCTGTATTCTATTGTCTACGTTAATCATAATCGTCTTTAGGATATCATATATGGCCAGACTTATTGTTTTTTCTCTTCTGAAACCTTTTTGCTCATCTCATAAAATATTTTTCTTTTCCAAATAACTATAAACCTCAATATAGATACATTTTTCAATTTTTTTTGCAGTTTTAGGTACAAGCACAATGGGTCTATAATTTTGGATACGTTCTCTGTCCCCTTTTTTAATAATGGTTTAACTATAGTTCTTTTTAAATTGTCTGAAAATGTGCCGTTACTAATACAGAGATTAAGAATATGACTCAAATGAGTGGAAATTAAAACACCTGCAGCTTTTATTATTTTTGTAGAAATTTCATCATGACCTACACTGGTTTTTGCTTTTAGAGAATTTATTATTTTTAATATGTCATTAGGTGAACTGGGAGCCATGAACAATGAATTTTTTACGTGCTGTGATTTGTACACTAACTACTTAATAGTGATATATAGCTTTAAGTCGTCAGCAAACAGTAAACATTTTGCATCTCTAACAACCTTTGGCAAATCGTTTACCATTATTATAAATTCCAAAGGTCCAAGATTGCTACCTTGACTTACGCCAGATCGTGTAAAATAAGGTTCCGACACGATTCCTACATATTCTACGTATTGTTGTCTATCTCTCATATAATTTGCAAAAAGCGCAGCAGATGGGGAGTGAAACCGGTTACTGCTAACTTTGTAAACAACACGTCGTTGTCGACAAGGTCGAATGCTTTTTTTAAATCAAAGTAAGCAGCATCAGTCTGTCCCCCACTGTCCACGGTTGGTACAATATCCGCCTTATAATTGAGAAGATTACTTGTAGTACTCCTGGCCGGTCGGAACCCATGTTGAGCATCTGCGAGTTGCCCGCTGACTTGCGTTAATATGCTCTTATGCAAAGCTGACTCAAATACTTTGGCGGGAGTAGATAATATTGCCAACGGTCTGTATCCCTCCACCTTATCGCTCACACGTTCTTTTCCTATCACCCAAACGGAGGTCGAAGATCTCATTATGGGTCTCAAAACTAAAAAAGCCCCCGGCTCTGACGGCATTTCGAATCGCGTTCTGAAATGCCTGCCCGCCCAACTCATCTGCCTCTTAGTGGCCATACTGAACGCCGCCATGACGAACTGCACCTTCCCCGCTAAGTGGAAGGAGGCGGACGTCATAGGCATTCCCAAGCCCGGCAAACCTCGCAATCTCCCCGCGAGCTACCGCCCTATCAGTCTCCTCAACTCCCTGGCCAAGATCTACGAGCGCCTACTTCTAGCGCGGCTCAAAGACTTCATAACGTCCAGGGGTATCCTTATCGATGAGCAGTTCGGCTTTCGAGCCAAACACTCTTGCGTCCACCAAGTGCACCGCATCACGGAGCACATCCTCTCCGGTCTCAATAGACCCAAACCCGTCTACACGGGCGCCCTCTTCCTAGATGTCGCGAAGGCATTCGACAAAGTCTGGCACAACGGCTTGATCTACAAGCTCTACCAATTGGGTGTGCCGGACAGACTCGCGCTCATCTTACGAGACTTCTTGTCGAATCGCGCCTTCCGTTATCGCGTCGAAATGACGCGCTCCACTTCCCACTCCATCAGTGCTGGAGTCCCACAGGGCTCAGTTCTCTCTCCGCTCCTGTTTAGCCTTTACACGAACGACATTCCTCGTTCGAGTAAGGCGCATCTAGCCCTATTCTAGGAATTGGCATTCATTACCAGAAACCTTCAGGCATCCGCCAATTCTCTAGGGAATTGGTTCAGGAAGTGGCGTATTAAGGTGAACCCGGACAAGAGAGCTGCGGTATTCTTCTCCAGAGGTGCCACCCCGCGCCACTCCCTGCGCCGTCCTAGAAGTAATCTCGGCCAAGTGACCATGTTCGACCGACCCATTCCCTGGGTCAAAGAGGTCAAATATCTAGGGGTCACCCTAAACAGTACCATGTCCTTCGGCCCGCACAGCAAGCGGGTCCGTCACCGAGCATCCTTTGTGCTCGGTCGTCTCCATTCGTTAATCTGCAAGCGGAGTAAAATGTCCCTTAGAAATAAGGTGACACTTTACAAAACTTGCATTCGACCCATCATGACTTATGCGTGTGTTGTGTTCGGGCATTCGGCCCCCTCTCACATCGATAAACTCCAAGTGGTTCAAAACCGCTTCCTCTGTAAAGCCATAGGAGCCCCCTAGTTCGTACGGAACGTCGACCTCCACTCCGATCTAGGTCTCGAACCTATTCGCGCCTTTATTAAAAGGGCGTCAACACGTCACTTCGCGAACGCATCTACCCATGCGAATCCGTTAATCGTGGCCACCGCCGACTACGATCTCCCCCCCAACCCCTGCCGCCACCGCCGGCATGTTCTCACCGACCCGCCCGATGCTTTGTCATCCCTTCTTTCCGCTCAGAATACGGGCGACGACGACGACGTAGTAGTAGATCCCCTCCTATAGCCGGCGGTTGACCGGTGCACTTAGTAGTGCACCCGTCTCCCTACAGCGACTGTCCCAACCGAGGGTGCTTCGAAGAGGCGCCCTCGAGTATGTCGCCTCTTGCCCCTCTGGCTGGCTAGAGCGTAGTGGTTGCACGCTCGCCTTTAAGTCCGGTGAAGCTGTAAAGGCCTCGCGGCCGACAGCGTACATCATTCACACACACACACACACACGTTCTTTTGGAACTGGAACGACCTTACCTTCCATTTCTCCGAGTATATATTGCTTGTTTTAGGCATAAATTGAACATGTGAAGTAACGGTTCAGCCAGGACTGTTCTGCGTTGACACGACTGTTATGGCTTAAGTTGTTGAAGTGCGCGCTGCACGTCTTTCAACTATAGTCTATCCACGCAAACTCGGGCTGCACCGTTATCGCTACCTGCTTTAGCTATTGCTGCATCCACGGATAAATGCGCTCGCTCTGGACTGCACACAGACTGGAAAAAACTAGCAAACTCTACAGCACATTGTTCGTTGGGTAAAAATTCGCCATTCTTCAAAATATTATGTGTATTTCTGCTACCCTGTTTAGACATAGCATAGTTCCAAAACGACATCTTTTAAAGAACGATTTTGAATACGATACCTGTACTGCTTTTCTGCGAACGCTATCATATTCTTAACCTTTGTCCTACACCGAGCAAACGTTTCGTAATCTGCCTTCGACCCTGTCGATTTATATCGCTTATGAAGAGAAGCTTTGAGTTGAATGTAATAGATTATTTCCAAGGTGTACCACCGGGGATAAACGTACCTCTAACTTAAGCTGATTCTCTCTGTTTGGTACATAATTATTTATAATAGAATTAATCGTTTCATAAAAATAATTTAAGCTTAACTCTAAATGTAATTTATACAGCGGAGTCCAATCTACTGCCTCTAACGATACGTATAAAGACGTAAAATCTTGTATTTCAATTGATTAAAATTCCATCCCGTAGTTGAAGATTTATGCGAATTTGGCTCAACACAGTTATCACGTATAGGTAGTGTGGATAGCGGTGGGGCAATCCAACGGTAACCTCAAGCGGCGGATGGTATGCACCCACAGGCACGAACGGTGACCCTGCCGCGCGTACCTGTACACTGACCCCCTCTCCAAACGTATCCAACACTAGGTCTAACTGTCTATCGTTGCAATTACGTATTGTGTTACTCTGAGTGAATCCAGAAATCGTTAAAAAACATTCATAGTAATTAGTGATGCTTACAGGACAAGAATGTAAATTAAAGTCTCCAAGAACTAACACGTCACTGTACCTATTATAATATTTTTCAATTATTCCAAATAACAACATATATTCATTCTCACTACTTTTTGGTGGAATATATACAACACACAGTAAAAATTGTAATCTATTTAGCGAATACGCGGTAGCACAAACTAGTTCGAACATATGATCATCGATATTTACATCGCTGCATACTTGTCGTAATTCCAGACGCGGTGTGGCCACGAGACACGCTTCGCCTTGTTTCCGCCCATCTGCCCGATTGCATTTCCAGGGGGAATCAGTTCAGCATTTTTATTTAATTGAATACAGCCGGTTTCCGTTATCGCGAATAAATCTGCACTCGCGGAGGAGACCCCTAAGCTAAATTTTTCTAATTTTGTTCGAAGACCGTAACGTATTTATTCCGGCGTCTTTGTTATTTTGGTTGATTTACGAAACCACGCCCATTCTGCAAACTCGATATTAACTGACCAGTTTTCTGGACTACATAATTCTTCGTACTGGCTTTCTGCAACTCCTATGATAAAGGAGGCATAATCCCGAACTGTCATATGATTAATTTTTTCCACTATTACTGGTACTTAATTGCCACATATATTCCGAACATGGCTTTCCAAATTTTCTTTTGTTATTTCTTTCTGTAAACGCCAGACATGTAAATATTGTTTTCGTTCCATTCCTTGTATAACAGATGCTCTTGTACTTCCACCTCTTTTTACATCGCTCCTAAGATATCGATTTCTTTTTCTATTCACCGTTGTCCAATTCGCTTGTGTTGTGTTATCTTCATGCTTTATTTCTTCAATATCCTTTCTTTTTTCCATCCTGCTCACTAACCACCATTGTAGGACTCTTGTTAAATGTGATCTGTCTATTATTCTTGTTTTCAATTTTGTTCGCCGGTTTAGTGGCCACACAATCCTTTAAAGGTTCATTATTAAACTTCTTTTCAACTACCTGAATTTTATTTTGTTTAACGGCGTTTGCAAATGATATATTTTCTTTTGGCTCTTGTTGCTTTTGGATATTCTCCTTTTCTGATATTGCTTACTCAGGTGAGTCTCAACATATTGATTTTTTCCTGTTAAAACTTTAACGCGAGTATCTAACAAATGAGCTTTTTTGGCTTTTTCCTGAAATATTGTCAATATTTATTTTAAGGCTTGTAACTCATTTTCTGTTTTAAAGAATCTATTTTGCAGTAGTGTGTACTCTGTTTTTTGTTCATTAATACAAGCTCTCATCTCTAGACGAAACTTACGTATTTCTTGCAGTATAAACTCTTCATTTAAAATCAAAGATTGGTCATTTTGATTAAGACGACTTATACGCTCCATATTCACATAGGTGTTGGGGTAAACGTTCTATTCATTGCTGTATTTCCTCGTACTGGTGTTTCAGAATTATCTTGATTCGGTATAGTTCAAACGCATTCCGGACACTTCTAATAGTCTTTATATTCTTGTGTGAAACCTTCGAACTGCTGTGTTGATAATGCCAAGCATTTTAGATGATACAATTTCCTGCGTGAGTCTTCTGAACGTTCCATGTATCAAATATCATAAATAACAGCGCTACAACAATTACATTTTGTATCCATTTAGGTCTTGAATAAGAGTACTTTATTATGTAATTAAGAAAAAAATATGCTCTCGCAGCCAACGACCCGTCCGCGCACTCGCTCTATTGTGCCTGGTATATGGCAATAGGCTCGCTCCTATTACATGGGACCTAACATCATCGATGAAAAGTGGGTGTACTCAGTACACCTCTGCCACCTCCGCTTGGAGAATATAGGTGTGACGGTATGTGTATGTGTGTGAGTGTGTGTGTGTGTGTTTGTGTACTCACTTTGTTAACTGTCTTGTTTGTTGTCTGTCTTGTGTGTTCGTCTGTCTGTTTGGAACAAATTTTGCGAACGATGTTAATTAACTTACATAGATTTTACGTTCCAAAAAGGCCAGAGGTGTATCAAATGCCACTCTCATCGGGATATTTTCAGATCCGAAGTAAAAAACTTCAGTTTCATTATTTCACATATTACGAAAACATCGGTTGGTAGTTATAAAATTAATATACTGTAAAACGAAAACAATTAAACGCTCATTTAAACAATACAAAACGCTTAATTTGTTAAACTCGTACGGCCAATATTTGCCCAACACGGCTCGTGTTTGATCAACAAATAATTGGAATATAATCTTTGACCAACGTTTGTGCCAAATACGTTTTTCCTCAAACGTTGTGGTGGTGTTTGATCAGATTAGCTGTTAACTAAAAGACGCCCACTGCTGGACAAAGGCCTCCCCCTCCCTCAAAGATCACCACGACGACCGGTTCTGTGCTGTACGCATCCAGCTTTTACCTGCGACCTTCACCAGGTTATTTGTCCTTGTGGAAGAGTGCACAGAATTTCAACAGGCTCTTTCCTCCAGTCCTCTTCGGCTCCCTCCACTCTTAAGGTACTGCCGAACCAAGGCGTTCAGCTGCGGTCGCGGTGGCGTGCACGGTGAGGATCAGCTCCTGCAGTAATATATTTATGGAAATGTTCACACCAACGCGTCCTGCGTCCTGCACGCGCCATCAGGGGCACTGATCGCCACCGTGATCGCCGCCGAGGACGCCACCGCGGACGCGGCTGAACGCGTTGGTTTGGCCGTAACTTTATAGTTCAATTCATACACGCTGGCCGGTTACGGAATATCTTGTTTTGTGCATAACGAAAAACATGATCTGTTTGGTCATAGTAAAATAATCTGCTAATGTTACTTTTCACATAATCTTCGTGGAATGAGCTAAGATGTTTAGAATGGTTTGAGTATTCTAACAAGCTGGGGGTATCGCTGCTTTGTAGCCATTTTCTGAGCACTGTCTCTGTGGTCTGTGATTAGGTCATGCTCACTGAAAAGTCTATTCTTGATGTGGCTATGTGATCCGGGTCACTTTCTTCCCTCCAATATTCTTGAAGGGAGCTACTCTAGTATTCATACCTTGTAAGCAGGTAGAGGCTGCGTTCCAAGCCGGTTGTAAATTAGTAGGCAGGTTATTTTAAAGTTTACAATTTGTAAATGCATTAGCGGTATTTATATAAACTGAATAATTGTAGGCACAAAATTATAGTTTATTTTGAATTAGTTGTTTCCCGCGACTTCATCTGCCTTATTTTTTTTAAAAGTCTTACGTTAGCCCTAGGATGTGATCTATTTATACTTAATTTTTTTTTTCAAATCTGCAAATGTAACAAACAGACGGATTTACTGTCTATCTATCTATATCATCACGCCAAATCCCTTGCGGGGTAGGCAGAGAGTACAAAGTTCCAACAGGTTCTTTCCTTACATACCTCTCTGGCTTCTTGACTTGTCCTTCAGATAAGACTCGGTCTATTTGGTCGTGGTAAGATAGTCTAGGTCTTCCCCGTTACCTACATCCTTCCACTTTCGCATTGTATATCTGTTTTGTCATTCTTTCTTCTGGCATTCTTTCTATGTGCCCGAACCAACGGAGCATACCCTTACCGATACACCGATACTATCTTTCATACCTACTCGCTTTCTTACTACGCTGTTGCGAATACGGTCGGTCAGCTTCACTCCGCACATCTTCCGCAGAGCTCGCATTTCCACCGCATTTATCCTACTTTCATTCGAATTACTTTCGACTTTATAATAAAAGTATACGTAGCATAGTATATAGGTATCACGTGTGGCAACCGTGGATCGTGCAGTCCCGTGTTCGATTTCAGTGCCAGAACCAGTAACTCAAACAGTCTTATAATAATAATTACCTCGTTATCTACTATTATTTCCAATCTATGCCGCATGGTAACCAATACACATACTTTAAAGTTTTTTTTTAGTTTGGGACCATATTTTTGTTGTATTTAGTTTATTTCTTCGCACTCTAACATTTTCCCAAAGGCATCCCAGCTCATCAAAAATCTAATTTCCAAAGAAAATTAATTCCCAAATCCTGGTAACCTCATCAGGAATTATCTCCTACCCCCATTATCTCTGCAGTACATGTCCAGAGCCCACGCATTTCGCACTCCCCTCACTTCTAGATAACACTGTCATTACTGGTAATAAAATGAAGAGCGTATATCATCGTCTCTCTCTTTCTAGCAGTAGCACAAATTATGTGTGCTAGAAGAGGACAAGTTTGATATGTCTATTTTATATTTTGTGGAAGATCATACGTATTAAAAATGATGGCTTAGTATATCCGACACGATTCTAATACGATATTTGATCGGATACAAAAAATAACAATATGAAGGGTGTTAGTGGCAGAGGCGTGTTTTATGAGAGAGAGCAAAACAAAAAAATACGTAATTTTATTATATAGGATTTTGAGATTTTTTGACAGAAAAACTCAAAAACACTTTATTTATTTATTTTCCACTCTTACAGCTACACTTTGTCAACAAGACCTTGCAAATTAATCGGGGGGAACTAACACATATTATTTTACTCATTTTTATCTAGAAGACAGCCTTAGAGCATCATGTTAATAATTTTATTAAAGTTTTCAGTGTTGCCCGGTGGCGGAGAAATGTCAATTTTGATTTAATTAATTTCTACACTTTTTGGTCGCACTTAAGTGATTTCCAGCAAACGAGACAGTCTAATTTGTCTAAACATGTTTTAAAGTCCACAAATATCGAATCGGGTGGTGTAAATGAGTGTATAAGTTATTAACCGTTCAACGGTAGGGTCCCTAACATACTATGCCCCTACGTAAAGGGCGTATAGAATGGCGAACAGTCACGATCTGGCTGCCGCTACATTGAGACATTAGGAGCAGTGCGTCCACTTGTGGACTTGAAGTGGACGCAGGGGAAAGTCGAATACAAACCCTGACATTAGCTGTGTATTTTCTTCGCCGCTTTTTTCTACTATTTGAAACACTGGAGGGTTTCTTTAAATAGCGACTTAACTAAGAACGGAAGATCAGAATAAATGAAGCCTTATAGTTATAAAATTAGAGTGCTAAATCAAATAATCATGTTTTTGACTTGTACCACTGTTACATTTGTCAAGTAATATTATTAAAACACATTTATCTCAGAAGCTAACTTAAGTACCTAAATAAACTTATAAATATATGGCACATACTAGCTGTTAGTCACGAAAACCTTTCATGGTGTGAAACAATAAAATACTGTCACGCCTTTAATACCCAAGCGGGGGTGGCATAGGTGTACCGTGTACGCTCACATGTCACTAATATTGTAATAGGGGAGCGTATATTGTTTAATTTATTTAATTGCAAAGTACACATTATAATCAAAAATATACAACATATGATATTCTTAGTTAGATCTAGATTATCACATCGCGCGTAGAACTGACGGCCGTTGAGGCAGAAAGGTTCTCGAATGGCGACCACGTACCGGAAGACGTGGAGTGGGTAGGCCCCCTACAAGATGGACCGATGCCCTGGTGAAGGTCGCGGGTAGAAGTTGGATGCGTACAGCACAAAGCCGGTCCTTGTGGCGGTCTTTAGGGGAGGCCTTTGTCCTGCAGTGGACGTCTTTCGGCTGAAGAAGAAGATTATAACGTAAATTTATGTGCAAACAGCAAAATCAAAACAAAAATCTAGCTATAGGGTGTGTCGCAAAAAAAAAGAATACAGTAAAGGTAACATTAAGGACAAATAATGGGTAGCGTTATTGAAAACTTCAGTTCACTCCTAAATGGTTATATAAAAAATTAGATAATTCTAATATTGGTATTAGTTTGTATTAACAGGATCTGGGCTGACTTGGAGGATATTTTTCAATTGTTTTAGAAAACTACTTAAACTAGGATGAAAAATGTCAATGACTTTGTTATATTTAGCCAAGTCATTATATTGACGAGCCATTCTCGTAAGTGGATTGAAGCAGGAAATGTTATTTTTATAAACTTGTAAAGAGAATAAATTAGTCTGATTCTGGAGTTCTGGCACTAAATTTAGTATAAAACGCTATTTGAGATAACACTTCGGTACAATCAATAAAAGGGTAAATATAATAACAATATCAGCTAATACTGCCCACTGCTGGACAAAGGCCTTCTCTCACTAATCGAGGTGACAGAGATTAGGTCGTACTCCACCACGCGGACCCAGTGGTGGAGGCAGGTTTTCGGCCACCTGCTGTTGGAACTTATCAAGCCGCCTTTAAGGCTTTCAACTCGGCTTAACGACTACCACATTAAGTGGTAGCCGGGGCCAACAGCTTAACGTGCCTCTCGAAGCACGGAGACGCTCGAATTTGAAAATGCCACAAATGGTCACCCATCTCGGGCCAACCGAGTCGAACGCTGCTTAACCTAAGTAATCGGTAAGATCACCGCGGTCGCACAGCGCTACGAGCGCCTCCTAAAAGGGTAAATAATTTTATAGATATATGCTAAATCAAAATATATGGGACTAGTTTCTAAGGATTGAATAATATACTTAGTCTATCTACGTAATGCTGAGCTGATCGACCGGGTTATTGACGATAGCTTATTATTCTTTAAGACATTTTTTTCTGAATTTGTTAAACCGTGACTGCGTGAACCTTGTAATTAGGAGACTATATAGAACTGCTAATATACTAGTCTCAATTTCAAACTGCGGACTACTATTAAGAAACTTTTAATAGATAAACCATAATAACTTTGTCCGAGCTACGATTCAAATCTAGAATCTTGTTATCGCCAGAATTACCCACGCGCCGAGCCCTGACGTGAATGAAATGTGCTAAACTTAATGTTCATTGTATAATAACTTCACCTAAATGTCATCTATACTAATATAATAAAGCTAAAGAGTTTGTTTTTTTAACGTGCTAATCTATGGAATTACCAGAGAGATTTGAAAAAATATTTTTGCATTTGATAGCCCAATTCTTGAGGGAGGTTAAACATTTAACATTAACATTACGCTACGACCCTTAAGAGCTGAGCAAAAAAAGTCAGAAAGAACGCTAAGCGAAACGAAGTCATAGCGCGAGCGGGCGATGCGTTGCGACCGTCTTAGCTTCGTGATAAACGCTGGGTGAAACCGCGGAGCACAGCGAGTATGTGTTTATACAAATACTAACACTGCATTATTGCAGTGCAACTTTATCTACAAAAGCAACAATGATCTTTACTAAGAACGAACATAACTCTTTAAATGTAAATAATAAAAAGCCCGTAAACAAAGCGATGTGCCGTCAATTGAACCTTATCGACAATACGTAGCATCGTAGCGATTTATCGACCGATATATCCACAGTTTTATGTTCAAGACACATTCTAAGTGTGACCCAGAAATATTTTGTTTCAGTGTAGATCTTTGTGTATTGAAACATAAATCCTACAGTGCGGCTATGCTTTTTAAAATAAAAGAAAAAGGAACAGATTAAAACCCGGGCTAGAATTACACTTGTATAAGTGTACACTTATCTATCCATTCATCTTCAGCCAAATCACGTCCACTGCAAGACAAAGGCCTTCACCAAAGATCGCCACGATGATCGGTCTAGAGCTGAACGTATCCACCTTTTGCCTGCAACCTTCACCAGGGCATCGGCCCATCTTGTAGGGGGCTGTCCACTCCACACTTATGTTATATAAGCAATATTTCACCTACTAATATCTCTTGGCAATCGCAAAGGAATTCAAAATAATGCTCTAGTCGCGCCACCATCCAGGCCAACATATTTCGACACTATCACACTTGTATCTCAAATCGACAGCATCACTAAAAAGGTAACAATTTATGGGCGACAGTACGAAACAGCGGTATCTACCAATGCCGACAAATGGCCGACCTGATAACACCGGAGGTGCTCCGAATCTCTTCGGACGTCTCCGGATCTTTTTGGAAAGCTGTGTGTACCTACAAGACGCACTCTGTAAATTATTAACAAAAGCAAATTCACGCTTAGTTTAGAATGCTGTAAGTGACTCTAAAGTTTAAAGTCGTCAAGTCGCTCCAAAACTAACAAAATATGTTTATTGCTAAAATTTTAAAGTTTTTCGCGATCAGTTAATTGCAAGACTGTAGAAAAGGAAATGGGTATCGTTAGTATTTAAGTACACATACATTATATCAAGTCAGTTACAAATGTTATACGATACAAAATTTCTGTAAGTGTTCCATAATATATCTTTGATTGCGTTAGGTGTTGCTATGATCACTTTTTCATTATTATTTGTAATTATTGTTGTTGTACAATGTTTAAACTTATAGAAAATTTAAACAGATATTAAGTCTACATTCTTCCATTAGTCTCCCCGATCATGTCTCTTTAACTGTCAATCTTCCCTTCATAAACGTAACTCATATACAATTTAAACTTTACGAGCACCGCTTTACGTAATAAAAAATACATTTACGTCTTGTCGTATTCATATAACATTCATTGGACATAAAATATAAAAGACTTAAATTATTTCTCTTAGGTATTATTATAAGGACTGTCCCATTGGTCCAGCGACGCATAGTGCAACTATGTCGGACAAAGTGTAGCCTATCTATAAAAAGATTCTAAGTAACAGTTCAGAGTTTGGAACTGTTCCCGGTATGATGGCAATAGGCTCACCCCTTATTACATTGGAAACTTAAAACGTTGAGAAAAAATATCAGTGCATAGTACACCTCTGCCGCCTGCTCTTGGTGAATATACATATTGCGAAATATTATTATATATTAAGTCTTTAAAAGTCGTCTTCACTTGTGTGTACTCATCTTAATCTAAACCGTTTTGCCACATAAATATCATCTTAGGTTTTGTGATAGAGGCACAATTCGCTATTTACAAGATAAATGCCCGGCCTTTTGGAGAGATATCTTCTCTACAATATCGATATTTTACTCGATATATCGATATTTATTGCGATTCACGTTAAATACGATCGTTTTTAACGATTTCTCGATTACGTTGTCTGGGAATGTCTGAGTATAGATTCATTTTTTATTTGTCAGATTCATTTTGTAGAACGCTTATTGTATATCGCGGGGCAAACTTATAAACTAAATCGTCCCATCTAAAAGGGACAAGGTAATTTATTACTACTTCTCGTACATGACGTCAAATCGGACTTAGTTATTTTTTATTACCTAATGGGTCCCATTGTTGGGCAAAAGTCTCTCCCTCTTTCCTCCAATGATCTCTATCCCCTGGCAATAATGGTCATTCTGTTCGATACGCATCGAGATCATAACACCACTGCTTTCCAGGCCTGGCTCGGCAACGACGACCTTATTATTAGACTCATTCGATACACGGACGGACGGACACGGGCGTAAGTTTAACTGAAGGAAAAACCTTTTTACACCCCCCTATCACTCGAACTGTTTAATATCTACCTATATCATCACTCCAGACCCCTTGCAGGGTACGCAAAGAGTACAGAACTATAACAGGTTCTTTCCTTACAGACCTATCTGGCTTCCCATAGTTCGTCTTATAGACGCTCGCCTGCTACGGAGACTCTTGACTTGCCCTGTTGACTGCTTAATATCAATTTCGTTTAAGATACAAAATGATACGAACGTTACCATCTCTTCCGACAGTACATACGTATTGGGGTGGTAAAATGGATGGATGGAAAAAAAATTTCATATATTTCAACGTTTATGATATTCCTCGTGAAACGGAACTGAATGAATAATGACCTAACGCTAGATTCTCTCCGCGAGAAGCATCCCTCAGCCAACTCAGTCTCTCAGCTGCCAAATCCACCCCAAATTAACATTAAAAAATTGCAGATTAATGAAAAAGACGTTCTTGAGGCAATTATGTCGTTCCCGAGCGGCTCTTCCGGCGGCATCGACGGAATAACCCCTCAACATCTAAAAGACCTGGTTAGTGCATCCGCTGGAGACGCCGGCGGAGCACTTTTAAGCTCCTTAACAAAATTATGTAATTTTATGCTCGCCGGCCATGTTAATCGATCATTTCTTCCCTACCTCTACGGTGCGAGACTATGTGCCTTCAACAAGAAGGATGGTGGCATCCGCCCTATAGCAATAGGCGCCACGATCCGGCGGTTAACCTCCAAAATAGTTTGTAGACACATAGCCTCGACCCTTAAATCCAAATTTCAGCCAATTCAATTAGGATTTGGCAGCAAAGGGGGCTGTGAGGCAGCAGTTCATGCAACCAGAACCTTCGTCTTATCAAATGAGATGGAGGTTCTTCTCAAGGTTGACGTGAGGAATGCTTTTAATTCATTAGATAGGGCTGCCTTGCTGAACGAAGTAGCTTCTCAACTTCCCGAAATTTATCCTTATATTTGGCAGTGCTATAGTGATTCTTCTAAACTGATTTTTGGTGAAAACAGTATAGATTCAGCAGTCGGCGTTCAGCAAGGAGACCCTCTCGGCCCTGCTCTATTCAGTCTAGGTATACATCGACACATCTCATCCTTAAAATCAAAATTGAATGTATGGTACCTAGACGATGGCACTTTAGGTGGCAAAGCCAATACAGTTTTTAGTGATTTCATCAAAATTAACAACACCTTTAAGAATCTAGGCTTGGAATTAAATCTGTCTAAATGTGAATTTTTTGTCTCAGAGAGTCTTCCTTTAAATGAAAAGCAGTTTATTACCGAAAAGTTTCAAAAGTTTGCTCCAGGCGTAAAAATTCTCAGTAGAAATTCGCTTTGCCTTCTTGGTGCCCCTCTATTTGACGACGGAGTCAAACTTTTCTTGGAATCTAAGATTAAACAATTTCAGGATAATTCTTTCAGATTGGGAGTTCTAAATCGCCATATTGCATATACTATATTAAAATACTGTCTTTTCGTTCCAAAACTAACATACGCCACTCGCGCAAGCCCAATCTGGAAATTCTCGGCCCTTATCGACCAAATGGATACCGCCCTCAAAGATAACCTTGAGAAAATTCTAAATTTATCCTTAAATGAAGCATCCTGGACCCAAGCAACGTTACCTATTAGACATGGTGGTATCGGCGTGCGAAAAATTGCTAGTATTGCTCTACCGGCTTTCCTAGCCTCCGTTTATAGTGTCCAGGAACTGTGTTCAAAAATACTTTCCAACACAGAATTAGTAGCCGGCGCCGCGGAGGCTTTGGAGGCCTGGAAAAGGATTTGCCCCAATGACAATATTCCAAAGGAAGTTAACGTGCAAAAACTTTGGGATATGCCAATGGTGCAAATAGCGAAGAACTATTTGGCCGAAATTATCGTCAGTGACCGCGACCGTGCTCGTTTACTAGCGTTGGGTCAAAAGGAATCGGGTCATTGGCTTCATTCAATCCCTGCATCCAACCTTGGCACACTGCTGGATAGTGAAAGTTTCCGGATCGCGATAGGTATTCGCTTAGGGGCACCGATTTGTGAAGAACACAGGTGTCCGTGTGGAGCGGAGGTGGATCGATCCGGACTCCATGGGCTCTCTTGCCGCAAAAGTGCCGGCAGGTTTTCTCGCCACGGCTCGCTCAATGACATAATCAAAAGGACTCTTGCTACCATCAACGTTCCTTCGGTGTTAGAACCGGCGGGGATTTTCCGTGATGATGGCAAGAGACCCGATGGGATGTCCTTGATCCCTTGGGAACGGGGGCGGGCCCTTGTATGGGACGCCACGTGCGTCGATACATTGGCTCCGTCCCATCTCAGGGAATCAATATCTAGGGCGGGAGCTGCGGCTGAGAAGGCGGACCTGGGCAAACGGCGCAAATATGCTGCTATTAGCAACAATTATATATTTGTGCCGTTTGCCGTAGAAACATTGGGCCCATGGAGTTCGGCTTCAAAACAATTTATCAATAAAATAACACCTACGCTGATCACCTCCTCGGGTGACAAGAGGGCTGGCTCGTTCCTTGCTCAAAAGATTGGTCTGTCTATTCAGCGAGGAAACGCAGCCAGCATTCTTGCCACCATTCCACGCGGATGCGGTCTTTTTGATTAAGGTCTTTTTTTTTTGTTTTAATTTATATTTTAGTTTAAAGTGAGTGTTTTTATTATAAGTTATAATGTAAATAATAAAAGTTAACTGAAAATATAGAGATATTTCAGAGAGCCTTGAATCATGATGCATACTGTTATAGCTCTTACACACAGGTCGGTGGCCGACCGCCGGCTTTTTGGCGAACATGTCAAAAACGTAAGTATCACAAGCCCTCTGATACACCAATTATCTATCTATCTATATCATCACGCCAGATCCCTTGCGGAGTAGGCAGAGAGTACAAAGTTCCAACCGGTTCTTTCCTTACATACCTCTCTGGCTTCCTCCACTCTCATAGTTCGTCTCATACACGCTCGCCGGTTACAGAGACTCTTGACTTGTCTTTCAGATAAGACACACCAAGTAGATTATTGCTTTAAACATTAAAATGAAAACACCAAACTTCCTTAAGTTTAGTGTCTAAACCTATGCTTAGAATCTTAATTACTCTTTCATGTCTATATTCCCGAAACGTAAGTGCCACAGGTGTAATGTGTACACCCACTTCCACCTGCAAAATAATTACCATTTTCTTTGAAGTCAGAAGTACGAATTTATGTATAGTCACGAGCAATCATTTATAAGCACTTTATTACTTTGTCATACTAACATCATATTTTTAGATCAAGATATTTAGTGTAAATTTTACTATAACAAGATACTGAAAGGCTTATTATATATTAACCATAGCTCGAGACTGTAAGCGTGATATTAAAGAATATGTTTTCAAGTGTAATTAATCTTGCCGCGTTGCTCTGGATTATAGTAGCATTGTGATTAATCCAAATTCCAATTGTTCCTTAATCCGCTATGAATTGAGGAACAATTGGAATGAGTGGCAGCAATTCTAGCTTATTAAATATATCTAATATACATTAAAATAGTTGTAGCATATACAGTTGCCCATTTGGAACGAATAACTTTCAAATTCAAAGTTTAAAATCATTCAATTATATAGGCTAATAATAAAGCACTTACAAGCTTTAAAATTAGGACATTTACATAAAGGGACCTCGGCCTCCACTTTTCGGCTTTAGGTTAATTTGTTTTATTCAAAAGGCCTCCACTTTTTTACACCAATCATTTTTTGTTCAGCTCAACAATTCCATCAATCTGCACTATGTCTCACTCGCAGATATTCTAATCTCTTACCTCGATTTGTGAGAGAAGGTATTTTCCCTACCGTTGGTCAGTATAGGCTGATTATGCTTATATGTATAATATATAAATGCGGCGGGTATAATATATAACGCGGCGCGTTACGGCATTGACCTATTGTCGGATTGGTGGAAGCAGCTTTGTGGCCACCTGCTTTGGAACTTATCTAGCCACCCATAAGACTTTCAACTTGCCTTAACGACTACTAGATTAACGGTAAATAACGGTTTAACTACCTTCAAAAGTATGGAGATGCAAGAAAATGTCACAAACGATTACCATATTGGTCCTTCGAACCGGATCACCAGCTTATAGGTAAAATAGATGCGGCCTGAATCAAAAAGGATAAATATAAAATAAAGGGTCACGGTTAGTGGTGTCCGTTTGCACCGGTGGATGTAAGTGAAATGTACCGTTCACGCGTTAATAATATCTTTATGCAATTATAGTTTAATGGTACTTCAGTAGCATACAGTATACCACAAGATCATTTCTCGCCACCCCCGCTTGGGAAGTATTGAGTTTGATGTGTTTTTCGTAATGTATCGTGTTCGTTAACGTATCATAGCGAATATGAACCCTTAGAGATCTTATACAATAGCAGTAAAACTATTAAGTGTCTATAATATATTCCTCATGTACTTAATGGAAAGCCCACCACATGTGGGCAACTAGACAGATTTTCAGATTGTAAGTCTAACGTAATAATTTTAATTCAAAAAGATCTTTTTAAAAAAGAAGTCCTCCATTCAGTTCAATCATATACCATAATAACGGAATCTATACATCCGTGCTATTCGCCGTAAAGGAGTCCCCTGGTGTATCTTCCAAGTCCAAAGTTCAATACCAATGAAATTAAAATGGGACCACTTTGGAGCTATACTGAACCCAATGCAAAAAGAATCATCAAAATCGATTCATAATTGGCGGAATGATCGCGTAACATACATACAATAAAAACGTACAGTCAAATTGGGAACCTAATCCTTTTTTAAAGTCGGTAAAAAAGGACATTGTCGAAAATCGCCCCAGAACCAACAAAAATTTGATTCATGCCATTATTATTTATCTATTTTAATAAAATAATGGCAAATATCCGTATCTAACGGACAATTTGCAATCTAAAACGAATATTTCAAAGAATGGCAGTACTTATATCGAAATCGCCGACATCTTTACTGAATGTCAACACACAATGTAACCTCATATGTATTAATAGCTACTGAATTATAACATCAAAATCGAATACTTTTTATGCAATATTGCGCTTGCCCCGCTTGTTCGTTTAATAATAAATGCCTTAAGAGAATTAATGGGTGATTTGAAATCATACAAGTATTTTTTCACTGCTGTTGGTTCTGGGGCAAATCATGTATGGGCGCAGAATAATGTCTTTTCAGCTCAATCGGATACCGCAAGTGCTTGAAAAATGGATCACAAAATTTGAACCGGAAAGACAGACACATACGAACAATGCAAGTTAAATAAAACCTTGTAAAAAGTATGTCCAGGGAGAACTGGGACGGGGTCGTACCTTTTCACCTTCCACTGCCTCGCGTTACAGGGACTCAGCGTCGGGGCCCTACAGGCCGGTACCATGGTCTTTGGAATTTTCCTGTTAATTCTAAGGCCTCAAATCAAATCATTTATTACTTTCATGTGTTCAAGAGATGTATTTATAAACAATATTGATATGCCTCTGAATTCCCGTTGAGATTGGTTATTGGACTTTTACAAGCGTGGCCTCGCCGAACACACGTCGTATCTAAAAGAGTAACCGTGGAGCTTCTGGCGTTGTTTGAGTCTTTAGTTATCACTAACATTTTGCTTGCTTGTTTATTTATAATAAATAAAATACCGTCACGCCTATATTCCCCAAGCAGGGGTGGCAGAAGTATACTGTGTACATCCACTTTTTGCCAACAATTTTAGGTTTGTGCAGAGTACAACGTTAGACTCTGGACTGATACTAAATGTTTTCATCAATAAATTATATTTTGTCCGGCCTAAGATTCGAACACAGGACTTCGTGATTGTTACGCACATTATTCGGCACTAGACCAACGAGGCAGTGGAGTATTCATATTTTGTACTTTTTGATCTATATGAATAAAAAACCTTTGATTTTGAGTTTTAATGTTCAGTTTTGATAGGGCAGTGAGCAGAGAAACAGGCATGAAAGATCGACATTCTCACGCTATAATTTAAAGTTATCTATAATAATATTAGCCCTGTTAACTAACTGCCCCTCCGTTGGGCACGTGTCTCTTCTCAAACTGAGAGGGTTTAGGCTATAGTCCACCACGCTGGCCCAGTGCGGGTTGGCAAACTTCACAAGTCTTTGAAAAACTCTTAGACATGCAGGTTTCCTAACGTTATTTTCCTTTACCGTTAAAGCACATGCTTCCGAAAAGACAAAGGTTTGAAGTCGAGACCTATTTAGAGTTTACAGTCCAACGGTCTAACACTATGCTATCACAAATTTTTATTTTTAAGTTATCTATAGTCAAATGTAAATATAATGTGTCTCTTATCTATTTATTTTGGGGCATTCGAGAAGGTATTAGACCATTATTGCCAATTGCTTAAAAAGCACAGGTTCATAATGTACTGTCTCGTTGATCTAGTGGCAAAGCGCATCGCTTTGTGATCACAAAGTCCTGGGTTCAAATCCTACGTCGGATAAGTGTAGTTTTTCTAACGAATACTTCCCAGTACGAGTCCGGAGTCTGGAATTGTGCCCGGTATATGGCAATAGGCTCGCCCCCTATAACATGGGACCTAACAACGTCGGCGAAACGTGGGTGTATTCAGTACACCTCTGCCACCCCCGCTTGGGGAATATAGGCGTAACGGTGTTGCTTAAAAAGCAAAATGTCTAAGAAGACAGAATACCTAAATACAATGCCTATAAAGCACAATGCCTGGCTGACTGAATCTCCGCGGAGCAAATTGCCTAAATGGTAGAATGCCTACTCGTACAAAATAAATTGCTTAAGTATCTACATAAATATTTGAGAAGCAAATTGCCTACAAAGAAGAATACCTACCAAGTAAATTGCCTAAGTTCATTTAAGAAAAAAAAATTCAAAGTGGTAGGACTGAACTCTATATAATCACGTCACGTAACGTAATTTTGTCATCTTTTGATACTCTACCCGTAAAGTGACCTATTGTATTTTAGCCATCATAACTAACAAGACGAACTATGAGAGTGGAGGAAGCCAGAGAGGTATGTAAGGAAAGAACCTGTTGGAACTCTGTACTCTCTGCCTACCCCGCAAGGGGTCTAGCGTGATGAATTGTTTATAACTAACAAGCATAGTTATGATGCATTTTTTCTGCTTATGGCATCACGACGACGCGTATTTAGCCTATTCTATCTAAACTAATTCAACTCCCCGATAAACTTGATGACAACGATGAATATGAAATTGATGAAGTGCCCCACCCTGGATAGTAAATCGATGGATACTTTACATACCAATTGCGACGGCCGTTTTGAGGGAAATCGAAATGGCACGTTTTATCACTTTGTTACAATTACCTTTACTTATGCACATATAAAAATACATAATGGTTAATATTCCACCAATATTACACATTATTATTCGAAATAACACAAATTTTGGAAATTAAAACAAATTGACGACATCACCCTTCTATTTCTCACCAAAAACTCTACGATGCATTTTAGGCATTCCACTTCTTAGCCATGGTGCATCTTAGGTATCTTTCTTTTTGATCATGATGCATCTTAGACATCCTGATAGTTATCCATGATGCATTTAAGATATTCAGTCTTCTAACTCCCTCATACACCGTATGAGAATGCATCTCTCACATGTCTTCACTACACTGACGGAATCACTCTTTCGACCTTACTCGAAGATGACCGAAGATACCCGACTCTCTCCGAATGCACTCGGCACATCACCGCCTCCGGAATAATCTGCTGGCCGTGAATAATTCAATACAAAGCCGGCATACATATTCAAATGTTCCGCTGAGCTTTTTGCATCCATTTCAATGCTAAAGAGCAACTTACACTCGTAAGAAGCAAGAGCTTGTATTTATTGATACCTAACTAGCATTCGTTTATTTCGACGACGGCTTAATCTAGTTGTTAAAGCGTAGCTGCCTAGGCAGCTTCAGTTACTAGATAGAACCGTCGCAGGTTCAATCTCCGCAAGGAACTAATCTTTGTATGACCCATGATTATTTGTTACGGTTTGAATGTTTGTGCTTGTGAATTTCATGTTTGTAAACGTACCCACGACACCATTATTTAATTCCCAGTGCAAAGCTACGATTAAAAAAACAGTTTTTCACCATTACATTCCCTAAACGGGTGTGTTAAGGTATACTATACACGCCCATATTTTACGCACAATATTAGGACCTAATAAAATATGGCGCGAGCCCATTGCCTTGTTAAAAATAATAGAAACTAATGGAACATCATTGGAACATGGCGTAACCATATTGCTATTATACTAGCCACATTGCATACTACATACTATAACTGCAATATAATTTTTTTGATAGATAGCCTTAATAACATTTTATCTGACTTGAAAGTCGAAGTCATAACCTCGTGATCACCAACAACGCCATTAGCCACTAGACCAAAACTAGCGAAACTAAACCAATCAAACATATATTCCAAATAATAATTTGAATTTTTGAAACATTTTTACCATCATCTTCATCATCTCAGCATGTACTCGTCCACTTCGGAACATAACATTAATTGTGTCTTTGTAGCAAATTCCTCATTTTCAGTTTCATTAAAAACGGCTGACAGAGAGACTTATTTGCCTTTACATATGAATTAAATCATTATTATTAAAATAGTAGAAATAGAAAATTTACACTTATTTAAAATAACACTGAAAGAATTTCTAATCGACAAAACATATTGTAGTATATCTTGGACAGTAAAAAGCTTAGAAATAATTAATTTTATTAATATTGCTATGAACATATTATTTAAGTTATTATTAGTAATTGAATTGACATTTGCGGTGTATTACAACAATTTAACTCATTGATATTTTTTGTAATTATTATGACTATTTTAAATTTACCTAATACCCTACATTATAATTAATTAATTTACCAGTAACTCTAATTAGGGTCTATCTAAATATGTGCATGCTCTATGGCGAAATATGAAGAATATATTCTAAAAATTATATCATCATTGTAAAACCCATATCGCAGATGAATTAATAATTATGATAATAAAATCATGACGCGTCTTAATGAATTGAATGTAACTCACAACCCTCGTTGGGGTTGGCAATGAAGTAGTGTTTCTATGTACTTCTATCCTTATTCACTAAGAAATGTGAACGTTCAGTGAAACGAATCTCTTTGCTCCGCGGTCGATACGTCGGGCTAAGTCCACAGTGTGACTATTATACCTTCGCCCCGGAGTGCAATATTAATCTGTTGATGGCATCTCTACTTTGAACAAATCCTAAAATCGATCAAACAAACTCCCTGAGAGTTTGTTTGATCGATTTTAAGATTTGCAAATATGTAAATTTGTTACGAGTTCGATATAATTTTCTTGTTTACAACATACCAAAAATGACGCTGCATCGGCAGTGAATAAAAGTTAAATTTTCCTATCTATCTATCTTTATCATCACGCCAGATCCCTCGCGGGGTAGGCAGAGAGTACAGAGTTCCAACGGGTTCCTTCATTACATACCTCTCTAGCTTCCTCCACTCTCATAGTTCGTCTCATACACGCCCACCGGTTACAAAGATTCTTGACTTGTCCTTTAGAGAAGACTCGATCTATTTGGTCATGGTTAGATAAGTAAGTCTGGGTCTAGGTCTTCCCCGGTACCTACATCCCTCCCCTTTCGCATTGGCAATGCGCAAATTTTCCTATGAATGGTTGACAAATCATGATTTTCTTCTTAACACATTTCTTTTTATCAGCGTATACCTATAATGTTGACAACGCAAACACTGTCAAACACAACTAGTAAAAATGTATAATTCATTATTTTCACTTATCTATTCTCGTTCTTTCTCTTGTTATTGCTTTAGAGACCACTTTATTGTCAAAATACGGGTATGGAAACAGACACATGCAACTAGTTTTAATTAGTAAAATCAAAAAAATGAATAAACACCAGTATAGTTCTTAAAATGCTTTAATGACGGACGATTTAGCGCAGTGGTTAAGACCTTAAGCCGCTCCGTCCACTGTGTCTAATAGTCGCGGGTTCGATTCCCGCACGGGACAAATCTTTGTGTGATCCACAATCATTTGTTCTGGTCTGGGTATTTGTCTATATGCACTTTCATGTTTGTAAACGCACCCACGACACAGGAATAAATCCTAGTGTGGGGCGACGTTTTTAAAAAAAAATAAATAGTTTCCAACGTCAAAACGCAGAGTTGCCACCAGAGAGATTCGAACTCTCGACCCCTGGTTTACAAGACCAGTGCTCTAACCCCTGAGCTATGGCGGCTGCGCACTGCGAGAGCTAAGCGAGCCACACAGTTTAGTGTGGGAATGAGTACATGGCAATAGGCGCACCCACCTAACTTAATGATACCGAAAATACTTTAGCAAATGTGAGTATACCAGGTTAGCCTCAAACTCAAATAATTTAACACCGTCACGCCTGTATTCCCTAAGCGGGGGTGGCAGAGGTGTACTGAGTACACCCACGTTTCGCTGACAATGTTAGGTCCCATATAATAGGGGGCGAGAGCCTATTGCCATATACCGGGCACAATTCCAGACTTCGCACTCATACTGGAAAGTTTTTCGTTTGAAAAACTACATTTGCCCGACCTAGGATTTGAACCCAGGCCCTCGTGATCGCAAAGCGCGCTTTGCCACTCGACCAACGAGGCAGTCAAATAATTTATTTTGTATAAACCCTACGGGCCACTTACAAATTGTCAATTTACATTTCGCACCTTCAGAACCAGTAGTGACTTATGTCAAAAAATTATGATTTTGGGAAACTAATGGCGTCCCTTCAGAACCGAGCGGCGCGGCTAGAGGGAGCGAAAGTAAAAGAGGAGAGGAGTATCGTATTTCTTACTTCTACCATAAACGCCGCTGTTTAAATATTCACCAGATAGAGAGTACCTTTTAATGGCCCTCTTTGACTGTAACTCGATTTCTTAGATTTTTGAGTTCTATACCGTTTTAAAGGTGCGATTTCTTTTTTATCCAACTTCTAAGCTACCAACGGAGAAGATCCGGCAAAAAAACTGAGCGGTTTTGTCTTTTTTATTTAATTCTTTCTTTTTTTTGCCAATCTGATTGTGTGGATACAATGTTTAGGTTAGAACTAAGAAGTTTACGCGTTAAAACAATAAGTATACTATGTTCCAACAGGTTCTTTTATTACAGATCTCTCTGACTTCCTCCACTCTCATAGGAAGGAAAGAAGCTGTTGAAACTCTCTACTCTCTGCCTACCCCGCAAAGGATCTGGCATGATAATATAGTGTACTATGTAAACCCTGCTTACCCGTTTTGGAAAGAAGAGTATGAGAGATGATTTTATAAGTCATTTTGGTGTTTTTAACAGCCTTTTTGGTCTGAAGGTGTATGATGTCGCTAGTGATTATAAGGTTCTGGGTTCATATCCTAGGTGGAACAAAAAGTTGAGGATGTCCCATCAAAACATCCCAACAGCAGTCCGAAATCTAGAATTGTTCCCAATATAATAGCCTGAGCCCCCATGCCATAGGGATCTAGAGAAATTTTTTTAAGCCTATTATACGCCTTTATATCCATTCTCGCATACTGCAGTCATAAGTATAATTTAATTTGACGTCTTGGTCCAGTGGCTTAGAGCGTAGGCCGCTCTACTTACTGAGTCGAGTAGTAGCGGATTCGATCCCCGCGCAGGACAAATCTTTGAATCACAAATGATTTAATTCCCCTGGTAAGTATAATTCCTAGTATGAGACTACGTTTTTCTACAAAAACTTAATAATAATTCTAAAGCTAAAGGAGGAAAATTGAACAATCAAATGCACAGACCGTGGCGTATCAATGTAAATCAACTGCGGATCTCCGATCAGCAATTAGAACAAAATGGCTGCCGTTTGACGCCGGCACAGATAAACAATAGCGCAATTGAAGGCCAGTGATTGCTTTTAACTACACATCGTTATGCCAAAACGCATCAAATACCATAAATATACTATTCATTATTGTACCATATGTTCATAGTATTAAAGTTGAAATATGTTTGAATTATTGTTTTTGGTTAACACATTGTGGTTTGTTTACGAGCAATTACACTCCTAGCGCCATTGTTATGCGACAGTGACATCTATCGGTGTAATGTCGACAATTTGCCGGCTTCACATCGTGCGACGATCACGGACCAAGTTTCGACAATGATATCGTTTAGCATTGTCAGTCCAACTATTGCTAAACTCTATGTCGAACGTAATTAAGTATTCGAGATGCAGTTGTTATGCGTAATAGAGGGTTGGGCTACGATTGATATTTTTTTAACAACCCATTACGTCCCACTGCTGGGCAAAGGTCTCTCCCATGACTCTCTTAGCCCGATCTTTGGTTACTTCCGGCCATTCCTTTTCATAAACAGTCAGGTCAACGCGCCATCTTTTTCTGGGTCTACCCCTGCGTCGGTGTCCATCTGGTCTCCATTCAGTGGTGATTTTAGCCCATCTATCGGGGCCCAAACTGCTCATGATTGATAGACAACAGTTTTAATGAATATCTACAAAAAGGAATTATGTCTGCCTCGTTGGTCTAGTGGTGTAAGTAAGGGTGGCGATCACGAGATCCTCGCTTCGAATTGTAGGTTGAACAAATCTTTTTCTATTCGAATAATTTCTCAGTAGTAGTCCGGAGTCTAGAATTGTATCCGTTATAATCCGGTATAATACGTATAATACGCTGGTCTTTTATTACATATTGTCCCATTGTTGGTCAAAGCTTTAAGCCATAACCTTCTAAGTGAATTTATGAGTGGCCATTTCTAGCCATCAACCCTTACCAAAAGGTAAAGCAAAAGCTTAACCTTAGTGAACACTAAGAACACTGCTATTTTTCCAAATACCCATTTTGAAAAGTCTTCATTTTGATAAGTCCCTATAGGGCGCCTAAAGGTTCCGTTTCATTTCCCACTTTCTTATATAAACTGTCTGACATCTTAATTGCTTGATCAAGCAAACAATAAAGCCTATCGGTCCACATTTGGTCGTCGCTACAATAAACAGTGGCGCCTTCAATTCAACTGCCTCCACGGTCTCAGTTGGCTCTCGTATGACGAGCTAAACACACAATTCACATGCAGCATACAGTGCCAATGTACCGCTTAGTTCAGCCAAAATAAAGGGATCTGGCGTGATGATATAGATGAATAGAAGATATCTGGTTTGATATAGGTGACCATTAGTGGTATTTATACATTCGACCATAGACGACCGAAGACATACTAAGCCATTGATACCGGTTACCACCTCATGTGATAGTCGTTAAGCCAAGCCTTATAGGCGGTTTGATAAGTTTCAACAGCAGGTGGCCACCTGCCTCCACCGCACCGCACCAGATTCGCGTAGTGGAGTAGTGTGTGTGATAGTTAATTTTTAATACGCACATGCTTTCGAAAAGACAAAGGTGCGTGCCTAGGACTGAACCCGAGACCTCTGACTTTGCAGTCCAACGGTCTAACCACTAGGCTATCACCGCTTCCCATTACCTGCTAGCTATTATTTTTACTTTGCGCATATACCCTTGAACACCTATACGTTCATTCGACACCTGATGATTTTGGTGATCGCAAATAAAAACGCAGTTGCGCTACGGGCGTTTCATAGTAGGAATATCTTAAAATAATTTAAGACGCTTGTATGAAATCTATATTGTGTTGTGGTCGAACTGGTTGTACTTGTCGATGTTGTAGAGCGTGTCCGCGGTGCGGTGCACGTGCTCCGAGATCCCCTTCTTCAGCAGCTCGTACAGCATCCGGATGCGAGGGTGAACCGGCACGCGGAACGTGGCCAGGCGATCCAGGATCTCTTGCACCTGAAAAGGTGCGATATATCGAATAAAATAGGGTCTCTTATAGGGATCTTGCAGAAACTCGGGATAATTTCCGTTCGTCAAGCGTTTTGCCATACCTATTACTGGAATCAAAAATGAGGCTCACAAACAGGCCCGGTTAGTATTTTTTCGTATCCGTGGTGCTTTACAACTGAGTTGATTCTAGTTGTAGTCTTGTTGTCTACTGCTGATTTGCCAATTTATGTGTTTTCCGCTTTGCAAAGGAGGGAAGTGGAATTTTATTTGTACTACTCCTCCTGTTGTTCTTTCGACTTTAATTTGTTGCGGGTTCCAAAACAATTAAAGCGCTTTCCGAGGCACCCCTAGGTTCAAACCTTGGTGTCATCTAAGGAGACCATTGTGGATACTGGCTTTCAGGAGTTACGATGGTGGGAACTGTAGCGAGCTTAGTCCCAAATAAAAAATATCGAATAATAACTAAAAATCCTAACCCTAAAATCGAACAGTCCTATTCTTAAAAAATATTATAGGAGATATGAAAAAATATTAAAACATTCAGTCATTACCGCTAAAAAATTACAATATATATATAAAATAAAAACATCACAAAATAAAATTAAAACAATGTGGCACATAATAAATGAACGCACAAACAAAATTACAAGAACAGAGAAATCAAACATTCATCTATGTATAGACCAAAAATTAATTACACACCCAAAAAACGTAGTAAACGAATTCAACTCATTTTTTGCATCAATAGGTCAAGGAAACCTAACGTCAGGTGGGGGGGAGCCGCGCGGACTGCCCGTGTGCCATCCTATAGAAAATACATTTTTTCTTACACCAGTAAACTATTCTGAAATACGCAACATAATGAAAAGTCTGAAAAACAAAAATAGCTATGGAATAGATGAAATACCACCCTCCCTAATCAGACAATCCGCGGATGAGCTATCTAAACCTATCTGCATATTAATAAACCAATCCTTCGAAGAAGGTTGCTTTCCCGATTTATTAAAAAAAGCGATCATTAAACCTCTTTATAAAAAAGGCCCGAAAACGGACCCTAACAACTACCGCCCTATCGCACTTTTGCCTACAGTCTCAAAATTATTCGAAAAAGCTATGTGTAATAGGGTTTATAATTTTTGTGACAAATACAATATATTCGACGAAAATCAACACGGTTTTCGTAAAGATCGGTCAACGACCTTGGCAGTGTACAAGTATATGCAAGAAGTTATCAACCTAATAAATAATAGAAAATATGCTATAGGAATACTATTAGATATGACGAAAGCTTACGATAGAGTTAAATTTAACATCTTATTGGACAAACTTTATGGGATAGGCATACGCGGTGTGGCACACAAATGGTTTGCATCATACTTACAGAATAGGGAGCAATATGTAGACATAGGTTATTACAATCACGATCGAAACGAAATCCAAAATGTAAGATCTAATAGAAAAATTATAAACACATCAATACCACAGGGAAGCGTAATTGGGTGTCTATTGTTTCTAATATATATTAATGATCTTCCAAAAATCATGCAAGAACCATGTGTGCTCTTTGCTGATGACATATCCCTGCTAACCTCATGCGAAAACCCTTCAAACATAAATAATCAGCTCCACCGCATCTTAAATAAAATAAATAACTGGATGTATGCACATAATTTAGAAATAAATTATAAAAAAACCAAGCTAATGACTTTCTATCCCTATCAAAAATCACCATTACCGGTGAAATTTTCATTTAATAATACAAATATAGAAACAGTGGATGCATTCACTCTATTAGGACTTACCATCGACACACATATAAACTGGAAAGCACACGTACAAAATATAACAACAAAAATTTCAAAATTCATTTATGCGTTACGCAAAATCAAAAAAACGACAGACTTACAAACCGCACTATCAACCTATTACGCCTATGCATATGCTTGGCTCAGCTATGAAATTATAATGTGGGGAAACAGTACAAATGCAACTACACTTTTTATTCTACAAAAGAAGCTAATACGCATCCTTGGTAATATCAAACAAACCGATAGTTGCAAACCTCTGTTCCAAAAACATAAAATATTAACATTACCGTGAATTTACATATTTGAAATATGCAAATTTGTCAGGAAGCATAGCACTTTTTCACAACACGAGCAGACACATACAAAAACCGATGCTTGAGACATGGAAACAGACTGGTTCAACCCGCTTCTCGGATAACACTGCACTCAAATAGCCCATACGTGATGTCTATAAAGATATACAATAAACTACCCGACCCAATAAAAATTGAACCTAACTTTAGTAAATTTATGAATAAAACAAAAGAATTACTAATCACAAAAGCATTTTACACAGTTGACGAATATATGAATGACAAAGAAATGCTCATCGCAAATAAATTCACTACCTATAACACCAGAATATTTTAAATTGCGTGTGACGTAGACTAAACTATATTATTATAATAATAAATATAATTTACGCTGGCATAAAAGATAACTTAATATATTAGACATTTTATAATAATAATAATAGACATTTATAATAATAATAATATATATTTATAACAATAATAATATACATTATAATAATAATAATAGACATTAATAACAAAAGTAATAGATATTTATAATAACAGTAATAGACATTTATAATTATATACATTTATAATAATAATAATAGATATTTATAATCATAATAATAATATACATTTATAATAATAATAATATATTTATAAAAAAACTAATATAAATGACATAATATATCTATTAAAAAATCTATCACTACTGACTTCCTACCAACAATAACAGTTCGTAGCTAAGTATTTCAATAAAAAAATTTAATAATATTTATTACTTTCAAACTAAAATTCCTACTAGTCTTCCTCTCTCCTAAACACTTTGCTGTGCCCGACAGGGTCCATGATTGTTACCTAGCTTTTAAGCTGATCAATGTTATCATCCAATCAACATTGTCGAACGCAAAATAAAATATGAATATGAATATGAATAACATAAACATATAAAAAAGTATGAAAGTAAGAATCTTTCAATGCTTTGTCCAAAGTATCTGAATCAGATTCTATGCACGTTTCTTCCAACTCTTTTTTTATTATGTCTTTGATCTTTTGAACAGCATTTGCATAAGCCATCAGGTAATTAAAATGTACTTTTTTGTTGTTTTATCCAAGTTAAAGGGAAAAAATATGTGATGTGTTTTTACATGACAAAATTAACACATTCCTATTTTTAATTTGCGTGATAGCTAATCCTATCGCATCAAAAGAATGTGTACGTTATTTCGATGCCTCGAATAAAATTCATCGATGCACAGTAAGCGATGTATCGAATTGATCCGATTTATAGAATAGGCATCAACGTTTTCGATACATTGATATGTACAGAGCATCGCTAGAAATTAGTTTTCCGGCCCCGACTTATTATTCCATGGTACTGATCGGTGCTCGTCAACCTGCATATACGTTTCGGTCCAAGTAGTCCATACTATCAACTTTCAAAATGCTTTATTGTAAATCCATATCTCTTCTAGTTTTGGAGATCTCTGACCTTTGACGATACTAACCGGTATAATCTCCCAAATTCGATCGCTGATAGAAGACTGATAGCACTCGTTGGGGGACCTGTTATATTGATCTCCTAAAAGTTATTTTTGTTACGAACAAAGTCTCTAGCAGTTACAATACAAACTCACATGTTCTGCGAGCGCCTCATCCTTCAATACATTGCTGAAATCTCGTTTCAGAAGGATCACCGACTGCGATGATTCCTGCAGAAGTAATATAACTGTAAATAAAAATTGCTAAAATCTGTTTGTTTTACGTGGACACTTATATAAACAAATATGGTGTGGTATCTATAGACAGTAAAATTGATACAGTTGGGAAATCAATGAATGACAAAACAAACAAAGACGGACAAAGCTTAAGTCGCTCCGGGCACTGGATCGAGTTTTCACGGGTCACACAAAGATTCTTTGTGTGACTCGCAAATATTTATTTCGGTGCGCATGTTTGGGTATGTGAATTTCATGTTTGTAAACGCACTCAGGACACGGAAATAATTCCTAGTGTGGACTACGTTTTAAAAAATGCTGATTGTTTTTGTGGTTAGTTGCCGAGACATGTTTGTTAATAAAATTGGCCACGTTAGAAATAATAAATTATATATATTAAGGTGCTCCAGCTAACCCACGCGACGCGACTAATTTTTCCAGACGACGCCGTTGGTTACGACCAAAGTAAAAAATATACGTGGACTGTTTTAAATGGTAATTATGATTCTGTCTGCCAATACTTTAACATTTAGAACATTTTTTTCTAATATTTAGTAGAAATAATCTTAATACCATATCGGGTAGTTATCGTCTTTTTCACGAGACATGGGTAAGGTGACGTTTGGGATTTGACTAGTTGTTGAGTTTCTAGAAATGTGATAATGATAAAATTGAATGTAATAGAATCGATTGAAAAATTGTATAAAGTAAAATAATTTGTAATGGAGAACGAATCGAATTTAATAACATACATTTAGGGGCAAGAAGAAAACAAAATTTCAATATTTGTTTACGAATCAAGCGATTCGTCACAACATCAAATCGCTTAATTCATCGTGCACGTGAAATATTATTTAAAAAATATATGAGACCGTCTATTTCAACGTGTTAAGATAGCGCAACCGCGTATTTTTTCTTGATTTTCAGCATACCATGAATTTTAATGGGATACATATAATATTTATAAAGAAATCGGCAATGATTTTGTACAGTTTTAAAGATAATTGATTGGGTTGGGAACGGATTCATCGTGTCTGTCCCTAAAACGCAAATCGTTCTAATTTACATAATTAGGAAATATAGTCATATAAAGTTTTAAGTTATTTAAGTAATTACGCGAATTTATAAACAGTATATGTTTGAAATGCAGATTAAAATAGATTTTTGTTTATCTTAAATTATTGTTTAATTTATGGATTTACTATTTTAAATAACAATAAAAATGCGTGAAATTGACTTTGATGAAACGTCACCGTACCCATGTCCCGTAAAAAAGACTATAGTGAATATAATCAAAACATAACCTAGTCTGAACGTCTAACTACATTTAACTGAATCTTGGCACCTCACGATACAGACACAGATACAGGTATCTCCTGCAATGTAATTATCTATCTATATCATCACGCCAGATCCCTTGCGGGTTAGGCAGAGAGTACAGAGTTCGAACATGTTCTTTCCTTACAGACCTCTCCGGCTTCCTCCACTCTCATACTTGGTCTCATACACGCTCGCCGGTTACGGAGACTCCTGACTTGCCCTTACACGATCTAGTTGGTATTATAAGATAGTTCATGTTTGCTCTGGTACCTAAATCCTTCCACTTTTGCATTGTATATCTGTTTTGTCATTCTTGCTTCCGACATTCTTTCTATATACCCGAACTACCGGACCATACCCATTCTCATCTTTACAACAATACTATCCTTTATACCAACAAAGTTTCTCACTACACTGTTGCAAATACGGTCGGCCAGCTGGACTCCGCACAATTTTGGTAGTTATTCCTTGGTTTATGGAAAATACGGCATATGCTGAACGTCTGTCTACATATACAAGGATCCTGGTAGCCACACGGTATAGGCACAGACATAGTAGGTACATGTATAACCTGCAATATAACTCACATGTATTATGACACAACACAGGGTGACGAACAAGCAAACACTCACAGTCCTCATGTCCGACCTGCGCGCGCGCTATCAGGCTCGAGCGTATGATCGGAATTAATTTCACGCGTCGCCGCCCGCGCAGGTAATTCAATGTTGCTGTTCTGTACTAATGTTAATTCCTGAGTGAAAATGTTAATGTTTATATAAAAAATTGCCTATTTTTTATACTCGTTAGATTGGCCGAACTGTTTGGACAAAATTATCCGGATTGGTACTGGGGAAGACCTATCTCACTATGACCATGTCTTATCTGATGGAGAAGTCAAGTTTTTGTAACCAGTGAGCATGTATGAGACAAACTGTGAGAGTCTCTACTCGAGAGAGTACAGAGAGTACAGAGTTCCAATAGGTTACATTACATACCTCTCTGCCTTCATCCACTCTCATAGTTCGTCTCATACAAGCTCGCCAGTTACGGACAGTCTTGACTTGTGATTTAGATAAGACTCGGTCTATTTGGTCATGGTAAGATAGTCTAGGTCTTCCCCGGTACCTACATCCTTCCACTTTCAAATTGTATTTCTCATCTTTACACCGATACTATCTTTCATAGCTACTCGCTTTCTTACTACGCTGTTGCGAATACGGTCGATTAGCTTCAATCCGCACATCTTTCGCAGAACTCGCATTTCTACCGCATTTATCCTACTTTCATTCTCCTTCTTACATACCCAGCTCTCGCTGCCATATAACAGCGTTGGGACAAGCACTCCGTTATGTATGGCCAGCTGCGCTTTTTGGCTTTAGTGCCGGCTCCCAAGTAGTTTTCACATGGCACCATTCACTCTGTTCCCTGCACTCACTCTTCTCTCTATGTCAGCGGTGTATTTCCCATCCTTACTGAAGGCGCATCCAAGATATACAAACTCATTCACTTGCTCCACTGCACATCGTTACCAATCACAATCCTAGCATTCGTTCTGGTTTCTTCCCGTTCAATAACCATAATCTTGGTTTTCTTTACATTCAAATGTAAGCCATTTTTCATGCAGTCGTCTTTCATAACTATGACTAGTGTTTGCAGATCAGTGGCTGTTCGCGCTATCAAAACCGCGTCATCTGTATATAGTAGATGATTTACCACTAGATCACTCATTTGTACACCTTCATTCATCGCTTTCAGTCTTTGAAGACTTTTATCCAAATATATTATAAACAGTCTAGCGGACAACACGCAACCCTGCTTGACGCCGATTTCAACTTCAAACCAGGGTGACATGTTACCACCCACCCGTACACATGCTTGATGCCCACATAGGTGGACTGGACGGCTCGCAACAGAGTGCAGTTTATACCATACTGAGGTAAAATGTCCTAAAGTCTCTTTCGCACAACTCTATCAAACGCCTTCTCCAGATCCACAAAACCGCAGAAAACCTTCCGGCCTACTGCCAGATGCTTCTCTCTACGATGTTGCGGAGGGAGAAAACTTGATCCGCACATCCTCTTCCGGACTTGAAACCCCCTTGTGGCTCGCACAACATTCCATCCATGTTTTTTTAGTAATAATACGAAAAGGAAGAAAAAGCTAACCTAGGAAAAGGTGGCGCGACGATTTGGACACCTTTGCGGGTATTTCATGGACAGAAATGACAATGGAACCATACCTGCGGAAGTACAAAGTGGAGGTCTTGGCTTAAGAGTGGGACAATAAAGTAGGCTAGTAAAAAAATGTAATAATACGTGTTCCGAAAACTACACGAAGAACAGATGGTATCTTCAAAACCGTTTGTTTGGTAGCGTGCAATTAACTTAGCGAGGAAGTAGCATCTACCCGTGTTATCAGGAGGTACATCGGTCTCGTTACGGGGTGATAATATCAAACGGCGCGGGCTGGAGGTTACTGCTGATTGTTATGCGGCCGGCGGCGCCAGGTGCTTAAGCTATAGGTGTGATTGATGGGGATTAAGTGTCTATCTTTACCCATATTAAGGAGATTTATTTTTTAAATTTGTAGAGCAGCCTCGTTGGTACATTTCCGAATAATGCGGGATTAGGATGGATGAGGAGGAGGAAAAGGATTTGAATCATAGTAAAAAGTTTTTTTTAACCAACTTCAAAAAAGGAGGAGGTTCTCAATTCAGTTGTTTTTTTATGTTTGTTACCTCTTAACTCCGTCATTTATGAACCGATTTGGAAAAATCTTTTTTGTTTGAAAGGGTCTACTTCCCGTTTGTTCCCACTTAAATTAGAAGAAAAAATAAGGGTGTCAAAGTAGAGGATGAATTTTTTATGGGCTCGGATTTTATTTATAATTTAGTAATGTGTCTATGAGAAAAATCCTGTTGGTACTTTACTAAAAAACTAAGCAGAACAATATAATATAGGTACATAAATATTAATCATTAATGACGACGGGGAAGACCTAGACTATCTTACCACGACCAAATAGTCCGAGTCTCATCTGAAGGACAATTCAAGAGTCTCCGTAACCGGCGAGCGTGTATGAGACGAACTATGAGAGTGGAGGAAGCTAGAGAGGTATTTAAGGAAAGAATCTGTTGGAACTCCGTACTCTCTGCCTACCCTGCAAGGGATCTGGCGTAATGATATAGATAGATAGATAGATAGATAGAATCATTAAATGCATCTCATCACTGAACGAATGCAAGGATTGTGATTGGTAACGATGTGCTGGAGCAAGTGAATGAGTTTGTATATCTTGGATGTGCATTCAGTAAGGATGGGAAATGCCCCGCTGACATAGAGAGAAGATTAAATGCAGGGAACTTGAGATATCACTCAAACGACCATGGCATGACAACGGACACCCGAACCCATCAAACAATGAACGACTATAGCTTGCGAAAACTGGACACTGAAAAAGGTGCAGTGGAGGGGCACAAACGCTCCCACCGAGAACGGCGTCGCTCGTCATCTAGCGACGTAAGCCTGCCACCACCCAAAATGGCAACTGCAAGGCGCGGCCGTACCCGTCAATCATCCGGGACACAAGCCCGCCTGAAGAACGGACGCTTTGCTAAGCGTATCGACACGCCGGCGCCGTCGACGGCCTGCGAAAGCGAGTCAGGTGGCTCCCTGACGTCGCGAAACTCGGGCGCACTGAAGACTATGCATCCAAAAGTGCTAGTGACGACGACGGCGAAAGCCACGCTGAAAAATCGCCATAAAACCATGACGGCCCAAGAGTCGGATGACGACGACTTATTCAGTTCGTCGTCTCGTCCGACTATGACCAGGGCCAAAAAGGCCCTACCCGGGCCGGAGGAGCTGTCCCGAGAGATGGAGACGCAACCAAGCGCAGACCTCAACGCCCGCTTACTGAACAACTTGGCAGTGATCGAGAAGGTGGTGGACAGGTCACGCAACCTGAAGGGCAGTTTCGTCCATGGCCTCAGAATGGCCACGCGGACGGTGAAAGCGGCCGTTGAGGAGCTGTCCCGTCGCGCTCCGGTGGATCTACATGTGAAGAAACTAGAGAGCGAAAATGTGGAGCTGAGGTCGCAGCTGGCTGGCTTGGCTGATAAGGTGCAAGGCTTAACGGAGGAGATCCAGCGTCTCCGAGTGGTGGGTTCACAAACTGGCGGATGCCAGATGGGGCGCCGGCTCCTCAGCCGCCTGCTCCCCGATCGCTAACTCTGCGGAATTCTGCCTCTTCGGTGAGGGCACCGTTGGCTTCTCTTCAGGGATCGAACTTGGTGGAAGGCCTAGACTGCCAGCGCCAAGCTGACGATCTTGCGGCGCGGATGCGCGAGGTCTTAAACGATCTTAGCGTTCGCTTCACGCGCCCCGTCAAAACGGGTGAAGTCCGGCTGTACGGCCTGGACGATGCCGCGGCGCCCGAGGAGGTGGCCTCGGCGGTCGCACGGCGGCCGCAACGCGCAGAACCTGCTACTGCAAACCATTGCGTAGTGGTCCATTGCCCTCGGCGTTGTCGCAGAGCCCTACAATGTCCTCCCGGACCATCCTGGTTGGTTCGGAGACTACGTCGACGTACGACACGGACTACGTCGCCGTCTATGGGGGGGGGGGGGGAGGCGCTCCACACGTGGCTGAGCAGTGGGGAGCGATGGCCGTAGTAGGCTGCTACGTCTTTCCCAATAGGTCCCTCGCCGACTACGAGGTGTACCTGGACGGGCTGGTGAACTGCGTGCGCAGATGCCTACCCCGTCCGCTGATTGTCTTGGGGGACTTTAACGCCCACGCTAGAGCGTGGACCAACCCCAGAGACAGTCCAAAGGGAGAGACGCTGCAAGAGTGGGCGGCTAGGCTGGATCTCCGGCTCGTGAATCGGGGGTCCGTGAGCACATGCGTGCGGTGGCAGGGGGAGTCGGTCGTCGACCTAACGTGGGTGACTTCCACTGTCATTAGCATGCTGTCGGGGTGGCGTGTAGCGCAGGTGATGGTCACACTATCCAACCACCGCCATATCTTTTTTGATGTGGCCCTCCGAACCTCCGACCACCCCAGCCGCTGAGCAGGCAGCCCCTCGCGACGCTGGTCCCTCAAACGGCTAGATCGAGATCTTCTCGAAGCCGTAGCCAGCATCGCGGCGTGGCCGGAAAATGCCGATGAGGTTTGGTCTGATTGGTTCCGGGACACGATGACGGCGCTATGCTACGCCGCCATGCCCCGGGCCAGCTGACCCAAGCGAAAGGCGATGTACTGATGGTCGCAGCAGATACCGCAGTTGCGCGAGGTCTGCTTGCGCGCGCGATGCCGGTACACTCAAGCCCAACGAAGAAGGCGAGCTACCGAGGAGGAGAAGGCCAGAGCCTATGAGCCTACCGAGCGGCTACTAAGGCGCTCTAAATCGCTAGAGGGACTCGACGGAGATCCATGGGGGCGCGCCTACAAGGTGGTGTTGGACAAGCATCGGCCCTGGGTGCCACCCCTGACCCTACACCCTGGACTGCTGCGTTGGGTAATCGGCGCACTATTCCCGACGATCCGGGGTAGTCCCTCAGTCCCCCCGACGGTATCGTCGGCCCTTTACACCGACGAGTTGGGGGTGACCGAACTGGAGCTAGAACGAGCCGTTAGCCGCTTGTGGTCTCGCAATACCGCGCCCGGCCCCGACGGTATACCGGGTCGGTTTCCCACGGCCTGTAAGGAGGCTTGCCTGGTCCTCTTGAAGAAGGAAGGTAGGACTGCAGACACCCTCTGCGTACCGTCCCATATGACTGCTAGACGAGGTCGGCAAGTTGTTCGAAAGGATTCTTGCCGCTCGTCTCGGTAGGCATCTGTCGCGTATCGGTCCCGACCTGGCTGAAAGCCAAAACGGCTTCCGACAGGGGCATTCCACGCTGGACGCAATACTTCGCTTCCGCTCCCTGTCGGTTCAGGCCGTGTCCCGGGGTGGGGTGGCGTTGGTTATAAGTCTGGACGTCGTCAACGCCTTTAATTCCCTGCCTTTGGGCGCGATCCTGGGGGCGCTGGAACATCTTCGCGTCCCCCCATACCTGCAGGCCGTGGTGAGAGACTACTTACGCGAAAGATACGTCCAGTACATCGGACAAGACGGTACATTGCACCGAAGAGAAGTATCTTGCGGGGTTCCGTAGAGGTCCGTGTTGGGCCCCTTCTTATGAAATCCTGCGTGTCGATCTCCTCCCCAGCGTCAGCGTCGTATGTTACGCTGACAACACACTGGTGTTGGTCGAGGGAGACACCTTCGAGAGGACCATAGGGCTCGCTGAGTTAAGGGCAAGTTTGTCGTCGCCAAGATCCGCGAGTTGGGCCTGAAGATAGCGCCTCATAAGACCGAGGCGCTATGGTTCCACAAACTGCCGATGAGCAGAGAACCGCCCGACTCGTGGGTTCGCGTTGGAGACTCACCAGTCCGGGTAGGGAGGTACCTAAAATACCTAGGGGACCAGGATTCTGCCTCTGCCATTCGGCCGCCGAGCGGCGGATCCTAGTAGACCGGATCGGACCGGACCTCTCCCTGCCGGCAGTAATAGCGGCTATGCTGGCAGGGGAATCAGCGTGGGGGCCGTATCCTCAAAGCCGACATCGCAACCCCGCAGAAGGAGGAGGCCGAGCGGGATCGAGAGAGGCCACAGCGCACCCAGGCCCCCCAGCCCAATAGCCCAGGGCTTGAGAATACGGGCTAACTCGCGTGCCCCGCCGTAATATCTGGCGGGGGATCCCCCTCCCCCCTGCAACAACATCAGTAGAGGGGCCTTCGGGGTCGCGGACGCAAGGGGTGGGGGCCCTGAGCGTCCTTTACGAGGAACCCCGAGGAGGACGCCGAAGTGGTGTGGCCCACGTTGCCGTGAGCACCAAGTCGGTGCGCGGGGAGCGTGTCATCAAGTCTCCCTCTGATGGCGGGCTCGTCAGAATGCAGCACATGAGGGGGCACCGGTGCGTTCCATACGGAGATCCCGGAGTGACTCCAAAGTGCTGATGCCGACATCCTGGGGTTTTAGTTGGTAGGAATCCGACACACCCCGCGAGCTTCCCCCGAGGCTCGCGGAAGTCCTATGCAGGATTTTCCCTAGGAAAAAAAAAGGAAGTCGGCTTATAATTAAGTTATTCACAATATATCAATGAGCCGGTGGTACGGTGCGAGCGGTGCGGCCTGCTTATGTAATATACCAGCTAAGTACGGGCGGGTAGCGGACGCCCCCGATCGCGCGATTAGCGAGCGGATGTGGGCGGTGTAGCCCTTTGCGAAACGCTGTGGCCCGATGCGACTCGGTGCGGACCACTACAGTTAAGTGTGGATTGTTGCAGATCAGTACGGCTTGGTGTAAATTGGTATCAAGCATTGTGGCTCCATGCATCCTTCGCGGTTCGCTGTGACTCGTTACAGCTCCATGCCAACCGCTGCGACTCGGTGCGGCTTGGTGCGAGTCGGTACGGATCGCTGCGATAGATGATCCATACTCTTTCATGTCATTTTTAATGGGAAAGCCTTTACCCAGCTATAGGACAACATAGACTGGCATTATTATTCTCAAAACACAGGTACCAGCGATCAACTAATGTAATACGTGAGGATTTATATAAAATCTTCTTTTAAACCCTTCCAACAAACAAATAATATCTCGGAACTACCCAACTTTTCCGCGCCAACGTTTATCCAGAGAAACACAAAATTAAATCAACTAATCCCCTTTTATCTGATACAGCATCCATGAAACCGGAATAAATAAAGTACACAGATACTTGATTTCTAAGAATAAAGGTTTCGCCACATAGCCTTCGCAGCGCGACGGAGGCGAGACGGTGGCGCAACCTAGGGAGTTGTATTGTACAGAAATGCACGGGAGATGCCACACAGCTCCGCTCCGCCACAATCGACGCGACGGCAAACGTCACGACCTGCCGCCGACTGTTGTCGTTTGAATTTAGACGTTAACAGCAACATGGCAGCGGCCCGGTCCGCGCGACGTCGCGCTCGCAGTGTGTCGTCCCCGGCCGAGCGCTAGGCGAGCCCCTCCGTCGCACTCCGTCGTAAATATGGCGAACCTTAAAATGAATCCTAATTTATTTGTTGGTTGGAGCCCGCTCCGGGTCGGGTCGCGACCACCGAATATTTTGTTGGTATTTTCTCAAAGAGTCGGATTGTTTCACGATTTTCCTTCCATTTGGACGATAAAGTTAGCCTGGGTTTCAAGGGAAAAGGGATTAGAGTTCATTTTTGGAATTCCAGTACTGATTTCAGATTATGTAGGTACCGGGGACCTATTCTTCGACTTGAAATAGTATAAATGTTATAGTCCTTACCATTATCTGAAGGGTATGTCAAGAGGCTCCATAACCAGCGAGCGTGTATGCGACGAACTCCGTATAAGAGTGGAGTAAGCGAGAGACGTCTGTAAAAAAAGGACCAGTTGGAACTCTGCATTCTCTGCTTACCCCGCAAGGGATTTGGCGCGATGACATAAATAGATAGATCCATATTTCCACTGACGTACGAGACCAATCAAAATCGTTCATTCAGCATGAACTTTAGGTAGATGGTGGTATATTTTGTCATTGTTTAGTGTTTACAGGCAACATGGCGTCGCGTGGAGTACACCTGCCCACTCGTGGGGCTCAGCGGATTTGCTCGCTCGAGAAATACAATTGATACTGAGTGGGACAGGGTCGGGCTCGAAACTTTCATGAATGTGGAGGCATTTTTGCTAACTTCCTACAAGATGGACCGATAACTTGGTGAAGGTCTCGAGAAAAATCTGGATGCCTACAACAATGCGCTGGACGACCAGGACGGCCACGCCCCAACGACCTCTCGAGGCCTCCTAAGGCCTATGACCTGCGTGCAGAGGAGGTCTTTTGACTAAAGAATATCCGTCGGATCCTTTGCAGGCATATGCTTAGTCACCTATGCCTGCAAAGGATATAGTCTATTACTATGAGGCAATTCTACTGGTTTGTCCTAGATAATGAACTTATGAAATGTTAAACTTTGTTATCGGGTTTGGCTTATATCACATTACTATACCGAGCAAACCAGATTTTAATTTTTAACAAACTGGTTTAATTCTAATATTAAGATAAACCGGATTGATCTAGGACAAATTAGTTAGGCCTGAAAATATAAGGCTATAATATTCCATTGCTGCGCAATGGCGTTTCACAAATCCAGGTGATTCATTATTAATAGAAGCAATATTAGATTCAGCAACTTAAGCTCTTTAAAGTAAAATAACTATAAATGTCAAGAGTATCTGTAACCAGTGGCCCTGTATATGATAAACTATGAGAGTCGAGAAAGCCAGAAAGGTTTGTAAGGAAAGAACCTGTCGGGGCTCTGTACTTTCTGCCTATCTGGTCTGATGATAGAACTGTAGTTGTTTCACGTTTATGTCTGATAGCTAGAAAAAGAGTTTTTCTAACTTACTAGACATGAGTCGATCTTCATTGATATCATACAATAATATGAAACATGAACGAGAAGTACAAGATTCGAAATTTATATCTGAACCTCAATCTTACATTCACCAGTCAGCATACAAAGGCTCTAATCTTACAGAACAAACAAAATGCTTTATCATTCATTCCAATCTAGAACTGAATCTATATCTTACATTCACTATACTTGCTGTCCCACAGAACGAACGTATACACGACGCGATGTTGGTCGGTGGGCCGACTATGCTTGAATTTACCTGATTCGAATATTCCGAATGAGACATATTGGGATTCAAATTTCGTCGAATCTAAGCAATAAGACATTTGCCATGTCTAATTAATAGCTAAATAAAGTATAGTTCTCAGTAGCACCCTAGCGCCCAGTCCGTCCCTGTTTAGGTTTCCACCGCAGTGGCTGGTCGTATTTCGCTTAGATTTTAGCTCGCGTGATAAGGGTAACCCAATCGAAATGTTTATTCCACAGATAAGCGGCAGATAAACTTATTTCGGCTCTTAAATTCGCTGATGCTTAGTAAAGGGCGCGTGTGTAGTTTTGTTTTTGAAGAAATTGAGGTTTTCTTTTTGTAAGTTGCGTTGTTGTAAAATTAGTGGAGGTAATTTTGAAGGGTATCTAAAACTTATGTATATGCAGCATATATTGTGGACTTTTAATAGAATTTGAATGAAGATTCTGAGAGACTATTTACTTTTAGGTTTAAATATTATTGAAATTGAGAGTGTCACAGGTGATGTATAGAAAATGGTTGTTAAGACAAAAAATGATCGATTTAGGATTTTAGTACTAGACTGTAAGACGTGAAACGTTTATTTACATTACCAGATGGCTTTGCCCAATGGAATTAAGAGCTTAAGCCGCTCCACCTACTGTTACAAATAGTCGCGGGTTCTATCCCCATAAATATTTGTTTCGGCCTATTTGAGTATGTGAGTTTCATGAAACGCACTCACGACATAAGTATAATTGCTAGTACAGGGATAAGTTTAAAAAAAAATCTAGACCAGATTTCTTAAAAGTATGCATTCTGATATGAATAATATCATGTATTTTAAAAACACCTAAGGTACATAAATAATTCCTAGTATGGAGCTACGTATAAAAAGAAACTTAGACCAGACTTCTCAGAAGTACCTGTTACGGTCCACCCCTAAAACACTCCACACTCAAGTCCAGCCTAACACAATAGCGCAGCGAACAAGTGTACAAGCCACTGAGTCTACTGTCCAAATAAAAAGATGCCGCTGAGTTGGCTAACTGTTGCGCAACACACAACTGGGGGCGAGGAGCGGCGTGCTGAGAGTTGTACAGAAAGGGTGATGGCACATGTGCTACTTTTTTCGTTGCGTTTTTGGCAATGATATTATACCATATTCCAAGTATGTTAGCACTCAAAATACTATGAATATTTTATCCTTACATGTGTTCTTGTTGGCACAGTCACGGTACGGTCTATGCCTTGCCTTCTGTGCTGCAATTTATTGAACGTAGTTATTGAAATGTTTAGTATAAATAAATTTCATTAGAAAAAACATTAACGAATTGAGATATGGTCTTAAAAATACCGAATCTGCCGTGCTGCCGACGCTGAGACTAATACAGATCAAAATATGGTCGAAAGGTATGGTGACTACCCTACCCTAGCAACGTTTAGAATAACTAAACTACATCTTACAAATATTAACTTAATAATATATTTTGGGGAGTGGGCATGCAGTGGATGTCTAAAGAAAGTATACTAGATTAGACAGTAAAATAAAGATTACTACTCAAATCAAATCAAATCATTTATCTGCAAATATGGGTGATACAGATGTTACAAATTGATGATGTGACGTAAGTTAAGTTTAAGTATGATATATAATTAAATTACATTGAATCATCATTATATAAACATATCGATAGGTCAATTTATGAATGTCTTTAAGTTTGTCATTATTACATCATCGTTCATAAGTTATGAATTGTGCTCCAAGTTATCTGCTAAATATTCGGCGACACTATAGTAAGCCTTGTCTAATAATAAACATTTTAATCTGGTTTTAAATAGCTCATAACTTGTGACTTGCAATACACTAGTAGGTAGATGGTTATACGTTCGCGGTCCCATACAAAATATACTCTTATCAAACATTGCGGTTTTGTGTGGTGGACAATTTATTTTGAAATTCGTGGCGTATACTTTTATTCTATCTATCTATCTATCTATCTATAACCTCACGCCAGATCTCTTGCGGGGTAGGCAGAGAGTACAGAGTTCCAACAGGTTCTTTCCTTACATACCTCTCTGGCTTCCGCGACTCTCATAGTTCGTCTCATACACGCTCGCCGGTTACGGAGACTCTTGACTTTTCCATCAGATAAGACTCGGTTTATTTGGTCGTGGTAAGATAGTCTAGGTCTTCCCCGGTACCTGCATCCTTCCACTTTCACATTGTATATCATTCTTTCCTCTGGCATTCCTTCTATATGCCCGAACTAACGGAGCATGCCCTTTCTCATATTTACACTAATACTATTTTTCATACCTACTCGCTGTCTTACTATGCTGTTGCTAATGCGGTCGGTCAGCTTCACTCCGCACATTTTCCGCAGAGCTCGCATTTCTACCGCATTTATCCTACTTTTATTCTCCTTCTTACATACCCAGCTCTCGCTACCATATAACAGCGTTGGGACAAGAACTCCGTTATGTATGGCCAGCTGCGCCTTATGGCTTAAGTGCCGGCTCCCGGGTAGCTTTCCCATCGCACCATTCACTCTGTTCCCTGCACTCACTCTTCTCTCTATGTCAGCGGTGTATTTCCCATCCTTACTGAAGGCGCATCCAAGATATACAAACTCATTCACTTGCTTCAGCACATCGTTACCAACCACAATCCTTACATTCGTTCTGGTTTCTTCCCTTTCAAAAACCATAATCTTGGTTTTCTTCACATTCAAGTGTAAGCCATTGATCATGCAGTCGTCTTTCATAACTGTGACTAGTGTTTGCAGATCAGTGGCTGTTGGCGCTATTAAAACCGCGTCATCTGCATAAAGTAGATGGTTTACCACTAACTATACTTTTATTAATTTTATAATTGAGACAGACAGAATTTAAAACAAATCGTTTCATATATACTAATATTTATTATAATATCTTTCATAATTAAACTAAAGTAGTAACTTGTATTACAGATACAGAACACTAAATAAGTCGAATACAGGCCTGAAAGTGTGCCGTTTAAAAATCGCAATATTTTTTTTCGCATATAGAGACACGCCATCTTGGGCGCTTGCCTTGCTCTCGGGCGCTTGAAACATGCAAATACGCTACGCTCGCACAATAACGAGGTTACGGAAAACTTTATACTACTTACTTTGTACTTAGCCCGCGAATTCACTTACGAGTTACGTGATAGAAAGTAAACAATTGTTGTGTTTATTTGTTATTACGCCCGCAATTCCGCTCGCTTAAATTTTATACTAAAAATACTTTCTAAGTTAGTCTAGGGTGAAACAATAACGTTCGTGCAAAATATTAAATCACGAATACTATAGCTTCTACAAAATAGTAGGTGTTTTAAAGGTCTCCAAAAATTTCAAATATACAGGATCTCATAATCTCTACGGCGATTACACGCGACTAGAATACAGAGTTTCAAAAGGTTCTTTACTCATAGACCTCTATGGCTTTCTCCACTCTCATGCTTTGTCTCATACACGCTCCCAAGTCACGGATATTCTTGCCTCATTCTTCTTGAATTATTGTTTAATATTTTAAACACTTCAATATCGTCATCATCAACCGAAGGACGTCCATTACAAAGGCTTTCCCCAAAGATCACCTGCGAGACCTGCTTTGTGTTGTACGCATGCAGCTTTTATCTGCGACATTCACCAGGTCATCGGTCCACCTTGTGAGGCGCCTGCCCACTCCACGTCGAATAATAGTTACACTTCTTTAATATCATTGCAGTTCAATAACCGCTCTTCAAATCACCTTGTACGCACTATAATTGCTTTCCAATCATCCATCCTAACCAATCCATCCTGACCTCCTTAACTAAATCACCACCTGTAACGCGACCCCTAATTATGTTAAGCCGTTTGCACACCGCATTACAATTGACGGATGCGGCCTAATCTGAGCGATATACACACAATTCCTGTGTAAACATGGGCTCAGGATGCTGTCGAACTGGAGGGCTATTTACCGGTGGATCGAAAAACACGAAAAATAAAGTAAAAAAAAAAATAATCACCGTCACGCCTATATTCCCCAAGAGGAGGTAGCAGAGGTGTACTGAGTACACCCACTTTTCGCCGACGATGTTAGGGCCCATGTAATAGGGGGCGAGCCTATTGCCATATACCAGGCTCAATTCCAAACTCCTGACAATAAAAAAAGAAAAAACGCTTGCATTTCTTAAGCAGAGGTGGCAGAGATGTTCTGTGGTACACCCACTTGTAACCGACAATCAAATTTGGGAAAAAAATAATTGTGAAATAATTATATTGCAATTAAAATATTTCGGATTTTAGCGCGGTTTATATTTGGTTCTCAAGTTCTTGACGTTCCGAGTGCTCTACAGCACCAATGATCACGGGAGGGACTGAGGCGCTTGACGACCAAAAGTGATTGTTTTTCCGGAGAACCTTAAGGCGATTAATTTTATTGCAATTGAAATATCAATTGATTCATGTTAGAATTTAAAAAATGACTGAATAATCATGCCGACGATGTTAGGTCCCATGTAATAGGGCGCGAGGCTATTGCCATTATACCGAGCACAATTGCAGACTCTGATGGTATATATCCAGTGCTAGTAAATTATTAGCTAATGGCAGTCATACCCATTGCTAAGGTACTTATTAGAAAATAATGAGCCAAAAAAAGACGGCAATCTGCGAGCAAGTAGTGTACACTAGGTACTCGATCGAGAGCTTTTAAATACTGGACTTCTTAGCGTTTCGACGGCAAACATGCTATAATTATATGGAAGCAGCCCAGAATGCGGCCACATTAACTGCATAGTCGGAGGCAACCATCAAGGCCTGCTGCGTCTAGGTGTTAGGGGATGCGGAGCACGATACAAGGTGGGGCATCATTTGGGTTACGCCGCACAAACACCCTAAATTGGTACCTTCTGTAAATCCCCACCTGAACATGTTTCCCTTGCTCCTGCCGACCTGGGTCCGAAGTCTATATAAAGATTTCCAGATCAGCCATGGTAATTTAAGTCCAGATAGGAGACTCTCAGCAAGTGAAACAAAGGGATTTGGTAGGGATATTTTTGCCTTCCAAAACTATTACGGCTTTTCAGCCTTTGCTCCACTGAGTTGTAGCTATGCATGGGGTGCCATGGGTCGTTAACTGTTTTACCTCTCTTTACAGAGCTCGCCACACCCCCAAAACATCTGGGGGCACTATGCCAGCCAGTGGATACAGCAGTTTTACCGGAGTCGGTTTCAAACAGCCCGTGATAATCCGGCAGGTTTCATTCCGTACCGTATCTACTAGCCTTGTTTGGGCGGAACGACTCCACGCAGGGCTGCATATTCCGCAGCAGAGAATGCTAGCGTCAGGCCAGATGTCCGCACTACTTGTGGCGAGGCTCACCACTCATTGTAGTTAGGCGCTGAAGTAAGTTATTGCGGGCGTACACCTTTTTTTAATGGTTTCGCAAATTTTTCCTATATGTAAACGATATATCCAGAATGATTCCCAGGCATTTAGGATAGCGTTTTTAGGCTATAGGCACACCCTGCTAAGTGATGTTAAGCCTAAGGCCAACTTGATTGTGGCGTAGATAGAACACGCAAGATTCGGCCGGTTACTGACTGCAGATGGAATAGCTACTAGCTATTAGTTAATAGCTCTGTCCGTCTGTTCCCTAAGGGCGTGCGGCGTCACTCGCTAAGAGCGACGGCACCAGCTGTCGAGCGGCGGGTAATTGTTTTATTAGGTAAAGAAAACGTAAATAGTATTGTGTTATTTGATTCTGGGTGTTTGATTTAGATACAGTTGGCTTCTGGAATAATAATATTGTTGTCACTTAAATGGTTGTTAAGTGATTTCTGTGTATGTGACTATCTTTTTATACCGTACTTTTGTTAGAATAGTGTCATAAATCAAACAAAAAACTTCGAGGCAAATACTGTAATTTATTCATTATCGATACTAAATGTCCCTGTTGTAGAATACTCTAGTCACGGGGATAATCACCTATTTCGTTTTGTTGTTAAATCTCAAAAGATATGTAGACTCTGGAATAATTCAGCGTGGGGTCACTTTTTTTATCTTAATGCTTACAATCCTAGGAGATATGCTGTTGGAGCCATGCACTCTTTAGTACCCTGCAAGCGATCTGGCGTGATGATATACAAAGATATTTTTAAAATGAAACTTTTATTAGATCGTCTCAAACTTTTTGGTCTGTGTGTTGCGTGTCGCGTGACGGTCGGCCGCGGAGTAGGGATAAAGTGAAAGGCGCTCGCCAGAGCAGCCAAGGCCAATATGTTTCACCTTTACCGTGGTTTCATAAAACCACATTAGGATTTTTTTATTAAGTTCACATACACAAACACTCAGACCGAAACAAATATGGGTCGCACAAGGTTCCGTGCGTCGGTCGAACCCGCGACTGCTCGATTCAGTGGGTGGAGCGGCTTAATCTCATATCAATTTGCCCAATCCGTCGTGTTAAAATAAATTATTCAGGTCTTACCTATGCACATCAAAAGCCCGTCTTTATACCATCCTGTCACAAAGAGTATGCTCCGTTGGTTAGGGCATATAGAAATTATGTCAGTAGAAAGAATGACAAAACATATACATAATGCGAAAGTGGAAGAATTTAGGTACCGAGGAAACCTAAATTACTAGAGACTACTACTACTACCGTTACCAAATAGATCGTGTCTTATCTGAAGGACAATTCAAGAGTCGCCGTAATCGGCGAGCGTGTATGAGATGAACTATGAAAGTGGAGGAAGCTGTACTCTCTGCCTACCCCGCCAATGATCTGGCGTGATGATATAGTTAGATAGACAGATAGTTAAACAAGCTTGTTTGATATCCGACCACAGCATCCGAGATCAATTACGTGTTAGCGTGTACGTCAATTGACATTAGACGCTAATTCTGAGGGTCATCTGCGGTGGACCGCGAGGCTATAACATACGCAGTGCCCCACGATTGCGGGCTCCCCGCACCCGCAGTGCACGCAAACCGCAGCGGCTACACGCTAACCGCAGCCGCAGCCGGAATCATTGCAATAACTAGCGGGTTAGAATGCAAGATCGGATGCTAAGCGAGCGAATATCTGTAGTTATGTGACCGCTTAAAGAATTCCGTACGATTCTGGTTCAACAAAATAATTTCATATTTGAGACCGCAGCTTTAAACGTGAACACATTATTTTCAGGGACAAAATAGTTTTAACCCGCAAGGGATCACGCGTGCCAATATAAACAGAAATTATTTTTACCTTATAAAAATGAACACCTTCACGCCTATATTCCCCGATCAGAGATAGCAGAAGTGTATTGTGTACACCCATTTTTCGCCCAAGATGTTAGATCTCATGAGGGGCGAGCCATATCGAGCACAATTCTAGACTGCGGAGTGATACTAGGAATTTTTTCGACAGAAAAACTACATTTTGTGCGACTCAGGATTCAAATCCAGGACCTCGTGCTCGCTACGCATATTATTCGCCACTAGACCAACGATACAGTCTTTTTTACTTATTTAAAGTTTTAACCCGCAGGTTACAGAAACGCGAAATCCCGTCAAGTAGCCGTGACATAGTATCGTATGGTTAAAGTTGTAGCGAATCGTCAAAACAGGACAAACAACAGACAATAAATTCTACTATTAGTTTAGAATATCATTTCTGTGTCGAAGAGCAAGAAATGCCGGCATGACCCTTTTAAAATAAATAGCTTTATTTTTTATCGCAAAAACATCAATTGTGCTCGGTACAGTGGCAATAGTCTTGTCCCGTGTTATATTGAAACCTAAAATATTTGAGTGTACATAGTACACCTCTGCTACTCTCCTTTGAGAAATATATAGGGGACAGTGTATTTTTCGAATGACGCTACGAACTATATTGCATATTTACGCTACAACGCAGCGCATCGTGCCTATGAGCGGAGTGAGATCAACAAACATGCGCCAGAATGCCGCGCGGAGAACCGGTTCCGTGCAATCGAAACGATTCTCACTCGCTCAACGCAACACTTATACTTGTATATAATTATACTTCATACCTGCGCTGGCATAGAGTACTATGTATTGTACTATTTTAATCCTTTTTATTTTATAGTATATGTTAATTTTTCCATTTATAATATATGTATACAATTCCCCTTTTCCTTTACTTACACATTTATAATACATATTCAGGTGTATGTATGTGTTATATCTGTAATATGCAACGTACGCGATTGCGTCACCATTGAGTGTAAAAAACAAAAACTTATGCAATAAATAGTAAATGAGGAGGCTTTGGCTGAAAACCAGCGCTGGGGGAGACTCTGTTCCCCTCCAGCACATGCTGAGCCAATTGCCTTTCGGCACAGCTCACACCGAGGCGATTGCTGCAGCAGCAGCCTATTGTAGCTTAATTTTATTTTGTTTTTTCTTTCTCCGTATTTTTTTTATTGCAACCTGCCCTACATTTTGTGATTTTCAAATGTGCGCTGTGTTGAATAAATATTTTTCATTTCATTTCATTTCATTCATTTTTCATTTCACATATCTAAAACGCGATACAAGACTTTGTACTACGCGTTTTGGCGTCTATAATAAGTAAATAAGGAGCGAGTGTTAGAGATGTTATAATATGCTTATATTCAGAGCTGGGAAGGAGATGCTGCATCAGGTCGCCGGCAAGACGTGGCCCGCTTTCACGCGAGGAGCACTGTGAATAGGGACTAATGTAAACTCCAAAACAATGTTTTTTCTTACTCCTCCTGTTTACTTTTCTCTCTAAATAAATTGGTCGCGGGTCCAAGACATTAAAATCGCTCCCCGGAACACTCAAAGGTTGAAACCTTACTGTAATAAAGAAACTTACAGAGATGGAAATGTGTAGCGGGCTGACTGTAAAGACCGATAAAAAAAGCTCCGAAATAACTGTGGTTGCGGAGTAGGCCACTTGTACCGTTGACAATAATTACTGATTCACAAAATCCATGACAGTGAATAGATGGTCATTGCTATGGAGTTCGTATGTAATCAAATTTCATTTACGTTAAGATGACAAAGAATAGAAAAAGAATTAAACGAAAAGGTAAGCCCGATAAATTTCTAGCGGGATGTTCTCAATAGATGCGATGCACAGATCCGGTAAATTAGCAAGGAGATTAAATATTTGTGAGTGTTCCTCAGGGCTTATAAAAATACATAATTACAATCTGATTTTGTCCCTGTAGTAAACAGGTAGTTGCATAGCGTCCCTCCTTTTTACTCTATTTTAACTTCATACTATTTTACAGAATGAAATCATATAATAGTGTAAAAACCCGTTATCTCTACCTATAAAAAGCCTTTAATTTATAGAATTTTTGAGTTAATTTGGTGACATAAGTACAGATCGTGGCTGGGCACTCTTTTGAAGATTATTTTGTAATCTATCTAAATCATCAGTTCCCTTGCGGGAATCCATAATTTTGTAATGATACGTAATATGTATTAGTTGAGTAACTAGTAGTATTTGGTGGGTGACTTTATATTGAACTCCATAACTTTTTATTGTCCACCATAGTAAATCACTTTTGGACTTATCTATATCATCGAGCCGTATTAGGAAATTGGTAGACCTCTCTCACTCTTCCTCCACTTACATAATTCTCTTCTTATTTTAGATATTTTTTAGTTTTGTTGCAAGTCCCCATTTCAAGTGTGCTAACTTAAACAAGTTAACTGTTAATGTGTGCCTCGCATACTCTCGCGCTACGGCACTCTGCTATGCGCTGCGAGGCCCGCTACGGGCTTCGAAAAACCGACTACGAGCGCTACGAGATTGGGGATAAGATCGGGGTAAATGAGTTTGAAGGCAACATGTGTTTTGATTTTAAACTTATGCATGAGAATGTTTGAAAACTTTTGGATAGATTTTAATGAAGGATATATCATCTAATGATATATCATTTATCAGTAATTGATGTTAGCTTAATAAAGAAGAGGCTTACTCAGCCGTGGGACAAATAAAGGAGTGGTCTAAAAACGCGTCTTTAGACACTTGAATAGAAGCGCCAAACACCGCCGGAATCCCTTAAACCGCCAGGTAGGAGAGGTGTCCTGTACTCATCGCCGACGATGTTAAGTCCCAATATAATGGGGGTAGGGCTCTTGACATTACACCAGGCACAAATTCGTACTCCGGATTGCAACTACTTTTTTTTCAATAGAAAAATCACACTTTAAGAAGCGCGAGAGGTGACTACGGTAAGAACCTGTCGGAACCTGTTCTCTCTACCTAGACCGCGATTTGGTGTAATTATAATATATATAGACAGAAAAATCACCCTTTATCTGGTCTAGGATTCAAACCCAGGATCTTGTGACATCACTGGACAAAAAGGAGGACTTCATGATTATGGCTTTAAAGAAAGGTAAGCTCGTAAAAGCCACGGCGATCTTTGTAGAGCGAGCATCATTAACTTTTAGGTTTTATATCACAAAAGTAGTTCAAAAAACGTCGGGAACTTAAAAATCAAAAATAAACCGCGATGAAATTGGTTTATTTCATTTAGTAGTCCAAAAATTAATTTCCAAACATTTAACGCTAATTTCAGCAACTACACACTTAATATTCTCCAGCCTAAAGAATTGTTCTAGTTGTGATGGAGAGTAAGTCCAAATTTAGTTAAACCACATATTGGGGTCATGAAACAATCATTGGTTTATATAGTCATTTATTCATCTGCAAATATAGGTTTTATAATGATAACATAATTTTTGGAATAGGTCTTCCATATTGAGCCATAGAGCATGCAAATATTTAGAATAATGATTGAGTACAAAAATAATGTAGGGTACTTAGGTAATAACATTAATTTTTTTTAAGAAATCTAATTTTTGACTCATCATCAGATGAGTATACATACGATCTTATACAGCTTGTTGTCACGACACACACACACACACAAATTATGACACATTTTAGACAGTTTAGAGGATGTTTCAGGATTTGTTACCCTGTACGTACAGATTTTTGTTTACCTATATTGTGATTTCAAAACTACGAGTAAATTACACGTATGTGAGACCGTCAATGTCGCCATTAGTAATACGTTTGCCGTCGATAGATGGCGCTGATGCAATAATCGGAGCTCTGCCGCGGGAAGCGCGCGTCGCGGGGCGGAAACGGGAACACAGCGGGGCGAGAGCAAGAGCGGCGAGCGGGAATCACAGCTAAATATAAATGTAGAAACTTTGAATTATTCGAAGTTCCCTAAGTCTGATTATAGAATCCAACCAAAATGACTTAGTATGGAATAAAAAAAGGCTGTGAACCTAAATTCTTTCAAGCATCCTGTCATAGTGATAAATTTGCACCATTTTAGGGCTAGCTCCAACCATAAACGGTTTGAATTATTTATAATATACCCCTTCGGTATACTATACAGTATAGGTACGTATTGAAAGCACTTACTTTTTTAAATTGTTAAAGTATAATTTATGTCATTTTATTTTAATTGGTTCTAATTTATTTAAGTATCTAAATAACGTTAATAATACTTTGTACTTTCTGCCTACCCCGCAAGGGACCTGGGGTGATGATATAGATGTATAGATAGAATAAGGTAAAATAGATGCCTTAGAATTATAAGTTACATGGACGGATTCTGGCCAAAATTGGAGACCGGCGGTGACTCGCCGCTTAATAGGTGGACCCTCCCACGGTCGTCCTAATAACACTAAGGGCAACTCCGGTGTGAGCGGCTCAGGGGGATCTATACTTTAATTTTTTTGCTAGTTTTCTATTCACTCTGCTAAACTCCACTACTATAGACAGAGTCTTACATATTACCGCGACGGCGCGACGACGACGATGCGACAAATTGGAGCAACGCGATTGCTCATTTAAACTCGTATGTCCCTCATAACTTCATACAACTTGTATTTTCTGAACTATTTCCACGTTTAGCGGCAGAAACGTTTTATGCGGGAAATATTTTTACATGAAGAAAATGTTTTCATTTTTATTCATATATCCAAATACCCTATATAAGTGGGGCATTTAATAATATATACTCGAATTCCTTTGCAAAACATACAATAAATATATGGGGTGAGATTACGTTAATACATTTCTTGTATAGATACAACGCTAACAGACTGCTCAACTCAAAATTTACCGAGTCTTAAATGGTTTTACAATTAAGTAAAAAATGCAACTCTGTAAAGATAGTGCTTAGTTCGAAGAGGAGTGCCTCTTAAGATACGGTCACTCGAACCGACGTGTTCAATCAGTCTGCATCCGTCAAAGATAAAATTATGAAATAAAGTCAAATCGATGACGTAATTTGTAGACGTATTATATTATAAATAACTATTAGTGAGGCGGAGACAAACATAATTACTTAAATATAATTGTGTCCCTTTAACTAATAGTTTTTTTAATTGTTGCAATCAAGGCACCCCTAACCTGAATATATATGCAGCATTTCTCAATATTATTGCAGCCGAATTAATGCATCTAAAAAGATCTTTGAACGGATCAATAAACAAACAAATTACAGAAATGCAATCCAGCCGCTTGTTACTCTCATTAAAGTCGCGGCGTTGGATGCGGTCGCTGCGGGCTCGGGCTCTCGACCCGCTCGCGTCCCGTTCCTGACCCGCTTAGAACTAGAGTTGCAAAATAATCGATAGTTTAAAAAATAACCTAGAACATCGAGTTTTTATGTAGGACGTACTAGAGAAGCTGTTACGAACAAAGAATAACGCACAACTTGATAATCGCAGGGTCAGATGGGATGTTTGTTTTCATATATACTATTTTTTTTCTGAATGTGTTTAGTCCTACTTCCGGTCACAAGAAGGCATGTTTTGAAATAAAATATAGCACTCGAAGATGTCACGTCGCGGGAAGCACCTGGAACAAAAGGAACTAGAATGTATGCTATCTAACTTTTGCTAATAAAACTTACTTGAGGCGTCTTCTCTAGTAGGTAGTCCATAAAAATACAATGACCTAGAAAGACTAATCAATACACTTTTCAATAAAACTTACTTTAAGCTTATCAATAAACAAACAATTGACAGAAATCTCATCCGGCCGCTTGTAGGGGGAACCTAACCCTAACTCCCAAAAATAGGTTCTACTTACAGGAGATTGTTGATGAATGCACTGCGTATTTGCTACAAGAAATATATATACAATGAAGATGAAAAGGTCGCTCGTGTTTTAATTTATGGAGTTAAATTTAATTTTGCGTATTCAATTGACTAAAATAATACTTTTAAAAAACTATTCAAAATATATATTGCAAATGTGCAGGCAGGCATATTTTTAAATAGAACTAGCACTCGAAGCTGTCAAGTTGCGTTGAGCACCTGGAACAAATGGAACTAAAGTAAAAATGCACTTTAACTTTTGCTTAAAAAAATTAACTTGAGGTGTCCTCTGTTTTATCGATATTATCAACAGTGCAATCGATATCCTTACTATTTTCAAGGTCACGATACTATCGACAGTTTTACGATTGCCCTACACCTCTACTCCGTACGTAACTAGTTCAAACGCCACTCGGGCGGAACAACTCTATTGAATCCCGCGTGGCCATTGATGCAATAGAATTCGACGCTACAAATAAATATGGCTAGTTCATTATTGAACCTCCCTTGTTATGTTATTTCATAACATAATAGTGCAGCGGAATGGTGGATTTTCCAATTGCTTTCTTTTTAACACGCTTTTATTAACTTGATCTGTACCAACGCTTTCTCAAAATAAAATTAATTTAATAAACTCTTTTCTTAAAATTATTTTATCCTTTAGTTCGGCTTGCTATGAAAGCGTGTTTTTTTTGTTTTATTAAACTAAAATTATTTTTATAAAGTAAAGTAAAAATGATTGATTTTCCACAACAGTACTAGTTACATTATTAGTTCGTGAATAAAGCTATTTAATATACATGTTAATGAAATTTCTTCTTGGAGTGGACTGGAGCTTAAACTAGGGTAGCGTGTATTTTAGGTTCAGGGCTCCAGGTCTCTCTCCCGCGGGAAGTTAAAGTGTAAAAAAAATATAGCCTCACACTTGAAATTATTCCTGTGTCGCAACCAATTTGCAAACAATCAAAATCAAGAATATTTTTATTCTATCTATCTATCTGTAACCTCACGCCAGATCCCTTGCGGGGTAGGCAGAGAGAACAGAGTTCCAACAGGTTCTTTCCTTACATACCTCTCTGGCTTCATCAACTCTCATAGTTCGTCTCATACACGCTCGCCGGTTACGGAGACTCTTGACTTTTCCTTCAGATAAGATTCGGTTTATTTGGTCGTGGTAAGATAGTCTAGGTCTTCCCCGGTACCTGCATCCTTCCACTTTCACATTGTATATGTTTTGTCATTCTTTCCTCTGGCATTCTTGCTATATGCCCGAACCAACGGAGCATGTCCTTTCTCATCTTTACACCGATACTATCTTTCATACCTACTCGCTGTCTTACTATGCTGTTGCTAATGCGGTATATATGTTGCTAATATTTTTATTAACATGAAATTCACAGACCCGCAGACCAACATGAATATTCGTGGGCCACACAAACATTTGTCTCCTGCAAGAATCGAAGTTCAATTCAGTGACCAGTCCGTCATTGTCAATCGAGACTTTTTGGGTTCGGATTTCTTGCAGGGCAAATTGTATATTTTATTTTCTTAATTTGCTTTTTTTCCCCGCTGAAATAGATATGTTTGAATGTATGTAGGCACGTCACAACGAATTATTTAACACTAGTTTTAGCCCGCGGCTTCGCTCACGTGGACTTTAGACAGTAACCTTTATGATAATTAATAATATCAGGTAATAAACTATCTGAGCCAAATACCATCAATTTCATCAGAATCCGTTCAGCCGTGTTAGCGTGTTTGAGTAACAAATATCCAAACAATGTTCTTTCTTTCTTTCTTCTTTCAAACATCCAAAAATCGAAACATACAGACTTTCACTTTTATAACATTAGTAGGAAGAACTACATTTAACCACCGTACCACATTTGTGGTAACCGGCGAGCGTGTATGAGACGAACTATGAGGGTGGAGTCAGCCAGAAAGGTATGTAAGGAAAGAACCTGTTGGAACTCTACACTCTCTGCGTGCCCCGCAGGGGATCTGGCGTGATTATATAGATAGATAGATAGACCACATTTGTGACATGTATAATTTTGTTACATAAGTAAAGATTCCATCAAACGTTTATTAAGGCAAAACCTATTTAAACATAATTCCTTCGAATTTATTAACAAAAAGATAAATTACCCACTTCATAAAAGTTATTTTAAGCAACATTAAATAGGCCCTATTAAAATTTCCGTATTCCCTCATTGAAGCGTCTAAAGCCAATTATTTTGAATTTTAAAGCTAATTAACTTCATTATTACTAATTAGGTTAATTACAATTGTCGGACGCGAAAGACGTACGGATTGTATTTTTAATTGGAGTGATAATAATTGCCAATTTGTTAAAATATGTACTGGTCGTGGGTCGAGGCGAGTCCGAGACATCTTGGAAGTACCTTTATTTGACTGCCATGAAATTCAATTTTTTTTTTTTTTAAACGTAGCCCCACACTAGGATTTATTCCTGTGTCGTGGGTGCGTTTACAAACATGAAAATTCACATACACAAATACCCAGACCGGAACAAATAATTGTGGATCACACAAAGATTTGTCCCGTGCGGGACTCGAATCCGCGACTATTAGACGCAGTGGGCAGAGCGGCTTAAGCTCTTAACCACTGCCTTAAATCGTCCGTCATTACATTACTTTACTCCTACTAATCAGACTATGCGGTACCAGAGAGGAAAGAAACTGTTGGAACTCTGAACTTTCTGCCTACCCCGCAAGGTATCTGGCGTGATGATATAGATAGATAGATAATCAGACTATGCCCAACAGTGGACAGCTATAGGCTAATCAGGATGATGATGAATAAGACTAAAGTGGTCTATCTATATAATCACGCCAGATTCCTTGCGGGACAGGCAGGGGGTATAAAATTCCAACAGGTTCTTTTCTTACCTCTCTCGCTCCACTCTCATAGTTCGTCTCACACGCTCGCCGGTTACGAAGACTCTTGACTGGCCAGAAAGGCATATAAGGCATAGTCTATTTGGTCTTGGCAAGATAGTCTAAGTGTTCCTCGGTACCTACATCCTTCCACATACTGTGTATCTATTATTACAAAGGTGAAAATTATAATAGCTAATTATATCTCTTTAACAATATAACTGTTTTTATTCCAGAAAATTATATTTCATCACATGTTCCTCATGAAATTTTGCTTTCATCAAGATTTATTGTTAGAAAATAAAATGTATGAATAATAACAAGAAAATTAATTGAGTCTGCACGCTGCTTGCATTTCCCCATTCTACAAAAACAACTGCGGTGAATTACCCACGGTTTTTAGGAATCCGCACCTCGATTGTTAAAAACGGAACCCTTATAGGATCACTTTGTTACGTGTCTATCTGTCTGTCTGTCCGTCTATCTATTGAATAGTTAAGTCCCTTTTTTGTCAGGAACAGGTAAAGGAAAAGTTAAAACAAAAATTGTGAATTAGTAATTATAACCACAGAAATAACCAGAGAAGTACAAATAGGACTCACGAGCTACAGGTTCAGTACAAAATTAATTATGTCATTATACGGATACGGCCCTTATACGGAACCCTCTTGTACTTATGCGGTTATTATTGATAACCCCCATTTTTTTGGTAAGAGAGATTCCTTTTACACCCCAACAAATTCCATCACACAACCAATTCAATTTACATTTCAATAAAACGTGTCATTATTCTTTACCATCCAAGAGTGCAATGAGGGTTAAAATTACCCCTTACCCCTGTGGCAGGGTAAGTGGATGGTTGCGAGCGGTGACGCGTGGAGTATGACAATGTGTCTTTGCTCGTTAGGGACTTGTCCAAGTGTAAATCTTATATTGTTGTTCAAAATATTGTAATAAATTAGCCTATACCATCCAATAGAGATTAGATATGCCAGGTAATTTATTCACGATCCTGCTTTAGTGTGATGTTTTAAGGCCGAGAGAAGTGTGACAGGAACCTTGTTGCCTTCCATAAGTGTTGATAAGTTCCAACAGCAGGTGGCCACAAACCTGCCTCCACCGCACCACACTGGCTCCGCGTGGTGGAGTATGCTCTCACACCTCGATTGGTGAGAGAAGGCCTTTGCACAGCAATAGGGTAGTATAAGTTGATATTATTTATAATGTAAAAAGATAAAAAGATATCATCACGCTTATGTAGTGTAGCTCGTCCTCCGTGACACAACTTTTAACGCAACCAGTCGAGCTGTAGCAAACATTCTGTGCATACCTGCAGCTCACCGATGATGTCAGGCCCCAATGTAATGAGGACAAGCGTACTGCCATGATATCGGGCACAATTGTAGTCTCCGGGTTGGTACTAAGATTTTTATGTCTTGCCCGACCTAGTATTTGAACCCAGGAGTTGTGATTGCCAGCCACACCTTACTAGATTCACAAGGCAGAGGTCATAAAAATGATGACCAATTAAAATCGGACATGGTTATAACCACCTGATCGGTCGTGATATCTCGTGATGATTTACTGGCAGATTATTTCAATAAGAGGTACTTGTAGCGGTTTGATTCCGCAGTGTGTATAGCGATCACCAAAGTTAAGCAGTGTTCGGCTAGGTCAGTCTGAGATGGGTCACTGTTTGTGACATTCTCATTTTCGAGAATCTCGGTGCTTCAAAAAGTACGCTAAGCTATTGATGCTTACTGCCACCAAATGTGGTAGTGGATAAGCTGTGTTGGAAGCTTTGGCCAACAACAGGTGGCCACAAACTTATTTCCACTACAGCGCACTGGGTGCGCGTGGTGGAGTATGTATAAACTAATCTCTCTCTCGTCTTGTGAGAGGTCTTTGCCCAGCTGTGGGCCAGTTCATGCTGATTTGTTATCATATTAGAGCAAGATTTTTATTTCTCTCGCCATTGAACAGAGGTGCATCCATAGGTCAAGGCCAGAGCCAAATGCTTATGGAGTAGGAAATTCTGCATGTGTTGAGTATGACTGCTTTTTCTGAAAGCGTATATGTGAATAAACGAGGAGAAGACCACATCACTGACATAGCATTCAGGATTGCTAAACTTAAGAGGCAGTGGTTGAGGCACATCAATAACAATGGCTGTAGCTAGACTTGGGTGGATTTTGGGGGCGAGATGCTGGCTAAGCATCTCGTCATCATTAAGAGGTACACTTCACATGTGTAACAACCCCCCTTTTAAGAGTAACATCCGTATAACAGCCGGAAGTTACGTGCTAATTCTTAACCTAGGCATCTGGATTTCCTCTACTCCAGGTTCATTATTCTGTTCTACATTTAGGGAACGTGACCAAAATGAACATTTTCGTGATCTTTTATAGAGTTTATAAACAATTACAATCAATAATAAGGTTATCAAACAGTAGATAATAATTGTTATGTGTTTATTATTTTTTAAGGTGGGTATATGACTGTTCATGATTTCGTTAATGCCAGCAATAAATTTATCTGTTGCTATATCGGGAAGGTTTTCTAAACTTATTTCTGATAACTTCATGTATGGTATGTCAGACAGGTGTTTACGGAATTTCTCTATGTTGCAAAGAGTGTCGTTTATTAATTTAAAATTAGAGATAACCCTTTTTACTTTAATGTTAGAGTTTGATTCGTCAACAAGTTCTCTGTTTTTACTGTAGGCTGTGCATTTTGGTTGTAGGTATACTTAATACCTGTTCCGAATAATTTGAGTTCCGTTAAATCATATTGACACTCGATTGAAAGCTTAGTGGGCTCTAATTGGACGTATATCCATCTATTGCCGTGGAGTTTCTGCCAAATGTCTAATTGACCGTGTAAAAACTTGGTGACACATTGTTAAGGTAATTTGGAGATAATTTTGGAGAGTATCTCGATTTCACAAGTAGGAAGGCTTTCAATGGAATGAACATTAACATCATTGCATATATAAGTGGTTAATGGATTTTATACAGTCCTTCAAATCATTTAGGCATATATACATTGGCTTATCTTTACTAATAGCTACAAAGTTACAGGAAGGAATAATCATGGCGTAAGAATTTGGGATTTCAAGATCAAGTGGTATTGGCACAGGTATAGACTTATAAACATCATATTCTGTCATACAAACTAGAGGAATTTTGGTTACGAAGACAATTTTATTTTCAATAAAGTAACATGATAATGTTGTATATTATCTAAATCTAAACTTAACGCTAATTTCTTACTTTTAGGTAAGCTTGTCAGATAATTCCTTATACAACTGACTAGGAGTGAGGACAGACGGATGAAGGCTATGACTCTTAGTAACCATAATAGAATTCACTATGTCGTCCAGTTTGAATGATAAGGTAAGAAGTATTGGCCGATTGGCATCCGCCAATACATTATACATTTAATTTAATTTTGATCTAATGAACAATTTATCGGTTACCATCGATAATTTATTAAAACTATTAGATAATTCTGCAACAACGCTATTTAAACTAATTTCATTTAATTGAATGGTTACTAAAGTTTCATTCTGACGTAAATGACCTGATTTTGTCAATAATATATTTTCTTTGAATAATGACGCAAGTTATACATTTTTATTTTCTAATATTTGAATGCCATTACCGTAGTTTATAGCATCATTTTCATCCATCGTGCCTATTGAATTTATTTATTAATTTTACATATTAGTACGGATTAAGTAATTACACTAATGCGTCTAAGAATTCATAATATTAATATTAATTAAATACAAACTTATCTACTATATAAACAAATTAGTCACAAAGAATATCATAGTAAAAAAATAAAGTAATCATAAAATTAAAAAATAAAGTAATCTATCTATCTATCTATATTATCACGCCAGCTCCCTCGCGGGGTAGGCAGAGAGTACAGAGTTCCAACAGCTTCTTTCCTCTCTGGCTTACTCCACTCTCATAGTTCGTCACATACACACTCGCCGGTTACGGAGACTCTTGACTTGCCCTTCAGCTAAGACACGGTCTATTTGGTCATGGTAAGATAGTCTAGGTCTTCCCCGGCACCTCCATCCTTCCACTTTCGCATTGTATATCTGTTTTGTCATTCTTTCTTCTGGCATTCTTTCTATATGCCCGAACCAACGGAGCATACCCTTTCTCATCTTTACACCGATACTATCTTTCATACCTCCTCGCTTTCTTACTACGCTGTTGCGGATACGATCGGTCAGCGTGACTCCGCACATCTTCCGCAGAGATCGCATTTCGACCGCATTTATCCTGCTTTCGTTCTCCTTCTTACATACCCAACTCTCACTGCCATATAACAGCGTTGGGACAAGCACTCCGTTATGCATGGCCAGCTGCGCCTTTTGGCTTAAGTGCCGGCTCCCAAGTAGCCTTCCCATCGCACCATTCACTCTATTACCTGTTTGGTTATTTAGGTACCAAAGTTAGGATCTTCTTTTTGGAGTTAGTGAAATAAGTAACACACTTACAGTTTTGGATTATATTGTTCCAATAATCCTAACACATAAAATTCAGAAGGCACAGTAGGATAGAAGCACAAGCACAAAAGAAAAGCACAGCACATAAGTGTTCAAGGATAACAGCAAACAGTTTGTATTACAATAGCGTGAAAGTCAAAGCGAAGATGAAAGATGAAACATGTAAATAAGCAAATATAATCTAGCCGCGTGTACGTTAGCGTAGAAAATAAAGACAAGCGCTTCGCGTCGTAGCAAGGTCCTGACTGGCCGTGACATTCAAATGCACGTGGTGCGCGGGCGCAGTCCGCGAGCCGTACATGAGGGTTATATGCTGGATCAGACTAGTGATGTGGTTGAGTCGATAAATTTCGACGATATCGATATCAACATAATAATTATAAATATTATTTTGTAAATATAATATGTAGTTAGTTTAACATAAGTATAATATATATGTATGTGTGTATTTATATGTATTATAATAAATGTTGACACGCTACACCTGCATTCACTCTTCTCTCTATATCAGCGGTGTATTTCCCATCCTTACTGAAGGCACATCCAAGATATACAAACTCATTCACTTGCTCCAGCACATCGTTACCAACCACAATCCTTGCATTCGTTCTGGTTTCTTCCCGTTCAAAAACCATAATTTTGGTTTTCTTCACATTGAAATGTAAGCCATTGTTCATGCAGTCGTCTCTCATAACTGTGACTAGTGTTTGCAGATCAGTGGCTGTTGGCGCTATCAAAACCGCGTCATCTGCATACAATAGGTGGTTTATCACTAGATCACCCATTTTTACCCCTTCAGTCATCGCATTCAGTCTTTGAAGACTTTTAGCCAGATACACTATAAACAGTCTAGCGGACAACACGCAACCCTGCTTGACGCCGATTTTAACGTCAAACCAAGGTGACATGTTACCACCCACCCGTACGCATGCCTTGCTGTCCACGTAGGTGGACTGGACGGCTCGCAACAAGGTGCCGTTTATACCATACTCTGGCAAAATGTCCCAAAGTCTCTTTCGCACGACCCTATCAAACGCCTTCTCCAGGTCCACAAAACTGCAGAAAACCTTCCGGCCTACTGCCAGATGCTTTTCTACGATGTTGCGGACGGAGAAAACTTGATCCGAACATCCTCTTCCAGACCTGAAACCTCCCTGTGCCTCACACAACACTCCATCGGACTTCTCGCGCATTCTCCGTTCAATAATTTTACCATACACCTTAACTGCTAAGCTGATCAAACTGATGGCCCTGTAATTGGCGCAGTCATATTGTGAGCCCTAGCCTTTATACAAGGGTACTATGACTGCGCGGCGCCAATCTGTAGGGTCTTCCCGGAAGACTCTACCGGTCTTCCAGCAAAGATTTGCGAGGACCCAAAAAGCGTCCCGGACGCAAGTTCCACCATATTTAATCATCTCGGCAGATATCATGGCTATTCCCGCAGCTTTACCATTTTTCATACTTCGTATCGCCCATTCAACTTCTTCCATAGTGATGTCCTCTGTGGATTCTGGTGCCACAAAATCGCCTCTGGGCTCGTCTGTGGCACGAGCATCCGGGGTATTCTCATACATTTCTCCAAAGTATTCACTCCACCGGTTTAGCACAGCTTGTTTGTCTGCAAGAATGTCACCATCCTTAGATTTTATCTTTTCCATTCTGGAGCCTGACGAATCACCTCGAGCCTTTCTCACCTTGCTCCAAAAGAGTATGGTGTTATTCTCGAAGTTCTTTGTCAGCCTCTCCTCCTCAATCACACTAGCTCTTTCACGCTTAAAAATAAAAATATATATTTGACCATACGTCACGCCTTTATCTCACAGTACTGCAGGGAGACTGACAGTATCACGTTCCATTCATCTGCGAACAGATCGCAATGTGGCGTAGCGTCCAGGAGGGCATTGAGCGCAGCGAGTGTACGTCGTACAGGTGACTTAGATCGAGCTACTGTGCGGCTTGACGGAACAGCAAAGAGCCTGTGATGTCTGCCCCGTGGGTAATCGTTGGGAGCATAAAGCCTGCATAACTCGCCGCTTAGACCAGAAGCATCTATAGTTCCTCTAAGAATTTTACACATCGTTACAAGTTGGTATCTCTCTCTTCTTACCTCCAAAGAGTTGTAACCCTGGACCCTAGCAAAATTTTTGTTGGGTACATATATGGGTAGTAACCATAAGTGCATCGCTTTGTGATCACGAGGGTGATCAAATCTTAGGTCGGACAAATGTAGTTTTTCTAACGAAAAATTCCCAGTACGAGTCCGGAGTCTGGAATTTTGCCCGGTAGATGGCAATAGGCTCGCCCCTTATTACATGGGACTTAACATCGTCGGCAAAACGTGGGTGTACCCAGTACACCTCTGCCACCCCCTCTGGGGAATATAGGCTTGACGGTGTTTTAATCTTCTTCTATAGGTTGTAAACTAAATATTGTATTGGATGCAGAAGTGACTACTTCCTCGGATATGTTGACCAGAGTCAGGTTTATTTTTTTATGTTCTTTGACTTTGACCATACAGTTCGCGACAAGGAGGGAATCAGAAATATGTTTGTCTAGCATAATCCCTTCTTTTAAATTTGGATTAGTGACGGAGCATTCTACGGTTATTTTCGACCGAGGTGGAATGTTGTAAATTGGATCAGAGAATTTCAAGGGTAAAGCTTTATTATTAAACCGTAAAATATTTTCGTTGTAGTCAATGTTACAAATATAGTGTTTATGAAATTTTTTCCAATTATTCCGTCATAAAGCGCAAGATTTATGGCTCTATCAACGACGTGGAATTTAAAAGGTATTGCTTCTTTATCAAAATAAAATTTTAATTGAAAACTACCTAAAGTTGAAATTATATTTTTATCACTGCTTATACCTTTCAATAATAATCCTGAAATTTTTAATTTCAGTCTAGGAAACCCTTCAATAGAGGTATCTACTAGCATAGATAGAGATCTCTTGGATGCACTAGTATGTACTAGAACGTGAGGTACGGATATTTTAGAAGGATTTTTGTGTAGTTTATGAATAATTTGTTCATTTGTTTTAGATGCAGTCAAAGAGGGAGGAGCTTCAGAAGATCCATCCGAGTTAGACTTAGATTTACTTTTCTTTCTGGGTTATCGGACTTTTACTCGTGTCCTTGTCTATGGGTCATTATAGAATTGGGTAGACCACGAGTTTCGGGCTGATTACCGTGTGCATGGGATCTAGCTGGGGGCCGTCCTACCTTACGCTTACCAAGTCGCGGTCTCCACTCTAGGACACGCTTGCTCCATCGGCCGTCGGTCCTTCCGCAGATGTTACCAGCCCATTGCCACTTTAGATGACTGAGTCTGCGAGCTATGTCGGTAACTTTGATTCTTTGTCGGATTACCTAGTTACGAATTTTATCCTTCAAAGAGACGCCGAGCATAGCTCACTCCATAGCCCGCTGTGCGACTTTGAATTTGTAGACTAGTCCCACTGTCTGTGCCACGTCTTGGCCCCGTAAGTCATAACAGACAGGACGCATTGGTTATAGACTTTAGTCTTCAGTCATTGCGGTATACTCGAAGAGAAAACGTGACGTAGTTAGACGACTTTGCCAAATGCTGAACAACCCAATTGGGTCCTGCGGTTGATTTCTTTCTCGAAGTTGTTTCTACCAAATTGGACAACTTGTCCAAGGTAAACATATTCTGATTCTGATTCTAAACAACTTCGAGCATCGAATCATCGACGTAGATCGGTCCCGGCGTGATATTCATCTTGGTTTTATCCAAGTTCATGCCGAGACTGATACCTCGAGAGGCTCCATTTAGGCTATGCAGCATTTCGCTTAACTGTTCCAGTGATTCTGCCACGATGACGATATCATCGGCAAACCGAAGGTGTGAGATGTATTCGCCGTTGATGTTAATGTCCCGCCCAGTCCAGTCCAGCGTCTTGAAGACGTCTTCGAGTGCATTGGTATTACATCCCCCTGTCTTACCCCTCGATGCAGCTCGATCGGGTTGGTCTTTTGGTCCTGGAGCTGGACGGTCATTGTGGCGATATCATACAGACATCTCAACACCTCGAAATAGAGCCAATTGATGCGACATCGCTGCATCCTGCATCCAAAACCGCCCAGGTTTCGATTGAGTCGAAGGCTTTCTCGTAGTCCATGAAAGCCATACACAGCAGCTGATTGTACTCTTCAGTCTTCTGTACAATCTGCCGAACAGTATGGATGTGGTCTACGGTGCTGTAGCCTTTTCGAAACCCGGCTTGTTCCGGTGGCTGGAACTCGTCGAGTCTTCTGGCGAGGTGGTTTGTGAGTACTCTCGAGAACAACTTGTAGACGTGGCTCAGGAGTCAGATATGTCCGTAGTTCTTCAGCAAGGTTTTGTCACCTTTTTTAAGGAAAAGAACCACCGCCATTGCATTTGCCGTCAGCAGTATTAAGTTTCGTCAGATGGGATCTACCTAGCTGGTGAGCGAAGACTTTGGTGCCTCTGTTCTGTTCAATCGCAGCCGCGATGACGCGGGTGTTGGAATATCAGAGGTCACGTCGCATCACCTTTCGGATCTTCCGGTTGCTGTTCCTTCCATCCAGCGAAGACGCCTGCGTGGATGACATTTCCCGTCTCTGCCTCATAAGTTCGAGAGTCTTGAGCAAGAGTTTAGACTCTCTGTTACCGGGACTCTGTTAGACGGCTGTGTTTTGCCGGGAAACTCTCGAAGGCGAGACACATCCTGTAGCGTTTTGACTACTGTGTCGGTTTTCTCGTCAACATTGCCTTCGGTTTCCAGCAGGTCGAAACGATTTGGAAGCTCCAGTTGGAACTTTCGGACCCTAAAGCTATTTGAGGCGCAGTAGGTCTGACAGTAGACCTCATCATGCGACGCCTTTCGGCCCTGAAGTTTATATTTAGAGCGCCTCGGACAAGTCGGTGATAGCTGCCGGTATTAAGCCTGTTGATCACGGAGACGTCTCTAAGTATAGATTTCCTGTCAGTCAGTTCCTCGTTACAGTGTCGGTGCTTCGCCATGTCCACTTTCTATGAGGCTTCTTCTTAAAGAACGAATTCATCATGAAGAGCCCCTGCGACTCCAGAAAGTTGACCAGCATCTGCCACTGTGGTTTCGGCGCCCCACGCCGTGGGGTCCGATTATCGTTTCGCCGCCTTCTTGTACTCCCACTTTGCATTGAAGTCCCCTATAACAACCTTGTAATGAGCCTTGGTGGTGCCTGTAATGCCTTGGCTATGTCGTCGCAGTATGTCGAGGTCGGCGCATATACCTGTACCACCTTCAGGGTGTACCTGTTGGTGATTTTAATTATGAAGTACGCTACCCGTGTCGACCCCCTTCTGACTTCCACAACGTTGTTAGTGAGAGCTTTGTTGACCAGAAAACCGACACCACCCTGAGAGGGCCGATCACCTTCCCGAAAGTAGAACAAGTGGCTTGACTCAAGGGTTATCGTATCCTCGCCCTGTCTTCGGACTTCGGATAACCCCAATATGTGCCAGTTTATGCAACCAAGTTCTACCTCGAGTTCAGTGAGGTGTTGGTCCAGCCGTAGAGAGCGTCCATTGTACGTAGCCAGTGTCGAGTGTTTTTGGTAGCCTTGTGTCGTAGCCCGGATATTCTTCGCACCCCCTGTCCCGCTGTTACCGCGACCGCTACCGTGGCAGCGGACAGCGGAACTACCAGAAACTGGGGGCGTTTGTTTTAGGTGTCTTAACATGTTAAAAGGTTTTTGGTATTTTCTGTGTGGATTAATGTAAAGTATTATGGGTATGGGTATACCTTTGAGGTAATCTGTCTTCTTAGCTTTAGCATACAGTAAAATGTCTGGTCTATTAAACTGAATAGTTTTGCCTTTAATTATTATTGTAGTATGGTGTTTCGTTTGGGATGAGTTAATGTTTTACAGCTAGCTCTTGATGGATTATGATCTTATCACGTCGATGTTTGTTGAACTTATCACGTCGATGTTTGTTGTCCGTTTGTACTATTGCTTTACAGGATCTTGTTATATGCTGTATGTTTCCTGAGCCAGCATGTCATCATATGCATTTATCTTTTAAAAGATTAGGTTGTTATAATTATAATTTTAACAAGCCAACTTGAAGTCTTAAATGCGCTGGTGGTTTAAGAGCCATTGACCTAGATCCCCCATTGCTCTGGCCAGGTTTAATCACCCGCTCGCTGCGGACACTCGACCGATGAATATTCGCAATTGTGGATACCGATGCTGTTTTATTTGCATTTTAATTATATTTAATGGCCAATTAAGCGAGGTTTGAGTGTTGACTACTGGGTTAAGTACTCGTGGAAACGGTTTATGTGTGTGAGTGTGTGTGTGTATGTGTAGGTGCGTGTGTGTGTGTGTATGTATGTGTAGGTGCGTTTGTGTGTGTGTGTATGTGTCAATGATCTAGGCTGTTGGCTGTGCAACAACGCTCCATTCAAAAGGGCAACGGGGCAACTAGCTGAACCTCGGCATGGGCCGTCGCTAGGGAAGAGTATATACTAGATGTCTCGCCGTGGTGCTCAGGCAAGGGACTCTTCGATAATTCCGGCAAGGTCGGTGTCTGATCCTGTGTGCGGTATCCCTATCCGAAAAAAGGAAAGTAAGGGCATCATGGTCGGTAAGAATATTCTATGGACAGCGATAGCGGCTGATAGGAGGTGACAGCCGATTTTACAGACGTGAAATAGACTGTGAGCGAGATAGAGTTCAGAGATAGGTATGTATATAATAAAAACATAAGGCGAGAAACATGTCCGGTCAATTTCTCGCTGGATCTTCTTAGTAGATGCCGCTTCCAAAAAAAATGTAAACTTTACGATTTGAGAATGTAAATAAATGATTCAGGTTCAAGTTTAAGAATGGACGTTTGACGATGGTTTCAGCAGAAATCCAGCCGAAACTAGGGCCGAAACCGAAACTACGTTCGTGAGTTTTTAGTGGCCTTTGAGCGTTATAGGCGAATGTCGAAATGACTGAATTATGGTCTAGGCATGTCGATTTATTTTAATAAAATCTATCATTAAATTAATTCTTTTCAATTGCACTGTAATCAATTTTCTTGTTTGATTCTGTTGGATTTGACTTGCCTTATATAATAGCATTAGGCTTGCCCCCTATTGCATGGAAGACCTAACATCCGTTCTTGGGAAATACAGGCGTGATGTTTTTTTTATTTTTAGAACATTTATTACAATTTAAATGAATAACGTTGATATTCAATTATTTCGGTATAAAAAATTTACATAAACCGGGACGCCTACATTCCCCAAGCTGGAGTGGCATAGGTGTAATGTGTGCGTACACAAACTTAGTGCTGAGAATGTAAGGCGCCAATGTAATAGGGGCGATGCTATTGCCATTATACCGGGCACCATTTTGGACCCCAGACTGATACTGGGAACTTTTCTATAGAAAAACTACATTTTGTCCGCCCTACAATTTGTACGAAAGCCTCCGCGATCTCTAAACACATTATACGATACCTACTAGACCAACAAGTTATTCCATAAAAATACCTTTTAAAAAAGCACTCTTTCTTTATAAAATGTTAGCTTTAATTAAATAAACTACAAATGTAGTACAACTTTCATTCTAACTATATAAACATAATATACAAACATAAAAGAAGATATCGACAATCTGATCAAATTTACGTCCGACACTGTACACAGATGGCGCCACAGAGATTTATTCACCACAAATCAAAATAATTCCACAAAATGTCACTAGATCGCCCGCGTATCTTAATTTTTCATCGGATTTGAGAGAAAATAATTATTTTTATATGGTATAGTTATAAATAAACAATTATCGGATTTTTTTCTATACTTGTACTTTAAACCCTAGCTTTTGGCCAAATTCCATGGTTCTAGGTCAAAAGGAAGTGTCATATAATTTCTGATGAGTGACTCAAAGTGACTTAAATGGCCATATCTTTTGTTTAGGTTTACTTAGAACCTTTATTTTTTTACAACAGTAGAGGGCCATAGACTTTCATACTTGATATAAATTTCATCTTAATACCTTTAGTCGTTCCTGAGAAGAACGTTGATAACCGTCTGACAGACGGACAACGAAGTGATCCTTATAAGGGTTCCCAGAACCCTAAAAATTATAATAATAAGGTTTCTGTGGATTTGTAATAAAAATGAAAAAGCAAAAAAAAAATAGTGTAGGGACAAAGTGTTTCTTAATTACAACAAATTAAGAATCATTTTCAACTTTTCTAAAACACAATGTTATCAAAGAAAAAAAAGACAATTTCCGAACTTCCTTTTCCCAATCGAGATATTCAATTTTTGTGCGGGTAGTTTACGATTAATGCTCCCCCTGGGAGGGGAGGAGGTAGGATTCATCCCATTACGTTCAATTATCGAACATCAAAAAGAATACATTTAAATACTGTGTCGCCATGACGACTGGTGCCTTGAGGCCGACTCGGACCGGGCTCTCGGGGCGAAGCTGCGACAAATTGGCAAAAAATATCTCTTTGATGAGCTTTTATGCTAATGCTGCAGACACACTGCTGAAAGTTCTAAAATACACACACACTAAACCGTCACGCCTATATTCCCCAGAGGGGATGGCAGAGGTATACTGAGTACACCTACGTTTCACCGACGATGTTAGGTCCCATGTAATAGGGGGCGAGCCTATTGCCATATACCGGGCACAATTCCAGACTCCGGACTCGTACTGGGAATTTTTAGTTCTGGGAATTTTTAGTACTGGGAAGTTCTAAAATAAATACCTTATAAAGCTAAAAGAGGATCAAATAGACACCGACGTTAGGGCAGACCCAGAAAAAGATGACCTTGACACCTATGAAGAAAAAAGGGACTAAAATGGTCAAGGTTCTGGTTAAGCGGAAAATCATGGTAGGAACCTTTGCACAGCAGTGAGATAAAATAGGTTAATAAAAATATTCTTCCAGTATAGTCCTTTCTCGAAAGTTAGCAATCGTAATGCTCACGTAAATAATCAAGCTACAGTTTGGATGACATACATATCATGCAAAAGAGACGCACTCATAGGTTAAAATAAAATGCGTTCAAAGGTGGATGCATCTCTTTTCAACATACAGCTGCATCCTCGTTTACTTGACATGCGACATGATCATCTTGTAAGGACATAAGAGGTTGGCCAAGATAACTTTGGTTTATGGGTAGCCAGCGAGCCACTATATTTGAATTGTCTGTAGGCTCACATGGTAGCTACACCGTTCTCTCATAGGTTACCAAGGTAGACAGAATCATTTTTATTTAAAATAGTAACCGTAGACATTCTTGCCTATCACATACAAGCTGTAACATAATAAACGCAAGACTTCAGACACCCCGATTAGATAATTGCTTCATCAATTCAAAACAATAACCACATTTCCAAAATTAAAGGTTTTACCATTTTTTTAAGCACTTTTATACCCCAATTATCAATTAAACTTGCACGTGTATGTGTCCGGTTTGAGAAATACGTTTTAGAAATGCATTTGAAAGCTCCTTATTGTTCTGAATCAAGAATAAGTTTATTTTCTTTAACGCACTGAAGGAGTAAAAGCATTTTTTGCAAATTTAAATAAAATATAAGATACATTAAAAATAGTTGGAATCAATTCAGTTACCGATTTAGAACAAACTACTTTCAGGTCTTGCGTTTATTAAGTTACACCTTTTATATCTTCTCCACAAGAATTACATTCCATTGATTCTTCATTACTAACTTGTCATTCCATAAATATTGTAATTGATTGTCATGAAAAAACGATCTGATTCTGATTCTGTGTACAGTGCAAAGAGGATCTTTTGGCTGGTGGCTGAAATTATAACTAACGCTGTCATCAGATGAAACGTCAAACATGACAGTCACCGACTTGCCGTTTGCTATTCATTCAACTTACAATTTACCGTAGTTATTTTTTTAATCAGTTACCGTGCGGAGCCAGCTGTTTCCAGAATAAAATATTTCCTTGAAAGTAGGAACATTTTACTAAATGGTAATACTAATTTAACACCAACGCAGCCCTGTCAATGTCATTCACGAGCCAAAAGATCCTTGTCGGGCTATATTAAAGTTATATCAATTTATATGCACTTTTTTAATTTTTCCTAGTTTTATCGTAAATGTAGTATAGGTAATGGATTTAAACAACAATTTCAAGTATTTTCGTTAAATTAAAGTCAAACACCCGTTTTATCATTTCCGTAGTATTAACATGTCCAGTTTAGTTCGTAACAACCTCATAACAAAACGGCAAGCAAATGCATATCCAACAAATACTCGTCAAGTCAAATTTCTCGAAATAAACTTGACTCAACATCTCCGAAGTGTGTTACTAGCATAACAATGATACTGCTCTCATGGGGCACGGGGGGTGAGGCAGCGGAGGCGCGAGGGAGGCGAGGGAGGAGGGTGCACTCAAATAATTAACTAGGAATAAATAGGAACCATTTGTATTAGTCGGGCTCTGGAGACAAACTGGGGTAGAGCTGGCTTATCGACTATTCTGTTGGTTCGATCGATTCTGGTTTAAAATCGAATAGAAAAAATTATAGGTAATATACGATTTGGCTACGAGTACCACCACGACTGAATATCCACACATGACAAACGGCTGGGTCCAGTGGTTAAGAGCCTTTGTGTGTGTGTGTGTGTGTGTGTGTGTATGTTTCATGTTTAAAACGCACCTATCATGCACGTATAATTCTTAGTGCGGAGTTACGATTTATACTAAACATATATACAAATACAAAATATATGCATTTCCATGCCAGTAGACATTACTACAAAACACATAAACAATGAATGCAATACTATTCTATTTTTACATCAAATTACATCATCAATATCAAAGGCGTATAATATAAGTTGAATATATTTTACGAAACTCAATGTAGATTATTTAACGTGAAATCGTTGACGAACCGCAATATTCACATCATTTCAATGTTTCGAGCGTGCCAAAATATTCATGAGGATGCAGTGTTGGAACCAACTCTATACATAATACACACAGCATTCATTTACTATGCCCGCTCAACAACGGCATAAAGCTATTCCTCTTATTTCCAATCGAATCCAAATCGATTCTATCCGAGTACAGCGTTCCTGTCCCTATTCGAAAATCACGCAGTATGCTTACATTTATTAAAAACGGCGTCACGCCTATATTACCTAAGTGGGGGTTACGATGATGTCATGTCTCATTTTACAGGAGGGGTAGCAAACACAAAGGAGATTTCTTGCTTAGTTGGGTAGTTCCATTGACCAAATCCGGCTCCGTCATCAGACCCTGAACACCAACTGGTTGTATAGTACTAGGCAATACCTATCTAACAAGCCTAAACACGAGGGGGTTATGTTGTGTGGGTACATGTTCCTATGGTCACCTTCCGACTCTATCATCAGACCAGCTCCAGGGTACCATATTATTGCATTGTTACCCAACTTAAATACTTTCAGTTCAATCGGATACCGCCAAGTGTTTTAAAAATGTATCACAAGATTTGAACCGGAAAGACAGACAGACATACATTCATTGCAAGTTAAATAAAAGCTTGTAAAAAAGCTTGATTTGTTTATCATGTACTTTTTGTGAACGAGTTTCGTCAATCAACATCATGGTCACGTTTTTGCAATTACAAAATATATAAGTAGTCCAATTTCTAAAGGTTTTTGAGAAACTGTGTGTGTGTGTGTGTTGTATAAATTGAATTCTTTTTCAGATGTTTAATTAATCAGATTCTAATAATTACGGAACATATGCGTAACTTAATAGCTAAGTTAAAAAACATTTTTATTATAGAGATGATACTCGCTACTCAACCAAAGAACTTCCAGCTTTATCTGTTGTGTCCACTGAAGTTATAAGGCTTGTTGAAGGTTTCTTAGCTTCTAACAGAGCGCCACATTCATTCGAACCGGAAAGATTGACAGAAATACGAACAGTCCAAATTAAAAAGGACATTTAAAAAAATCTTTTTAAGAACATAATAAAAGACTTAAAAAAAAGAGAAACCGACTTCAAAAAGCAAAAAATAATATATTTGAAGTCGGTGCTGGTTGGTGCAGTCGGTTATTTATTTATTTATTTAATACTTTATGCACTACAGGTACAAAGGCGGACATAATGCCTGAGGCATTCTCTACCAGTCTACCTTAGGGTGATGCAAAAACTAGTGAAGTAGGTGCAAATCCATAGAAGATAAAAATAAAGAGATAGAAAAAATATAATAAGATGCATATATATGGTATATATAGATATATATAACTAATATATACATATAATAATAAATACACATATACACAAATAAAATTAAAATTGAGATCATTCTGCAAAAGTTTTGAGAAGATAATCCTGCACTTTGTTTTTAAAAGTCAAGCGATTTGTGGCCATCCTGATATCCTGGGGCAGTGTGTTCCATAGCAAAATGGATTGGACAGAGAAAGAAGAGTGTATAAAATTAGAATGGTGAGAAGGGCATTGGAGAAGACGATTATTACAAGAGCGAAGATGTGTATCATGATTAGTACATAGAAATTGAAAATGGAAGGAAAGATAATCAGGCGAAGCAGGAGAGTAAAGAATAGAAAATAACATTGTCAGTGCCCGTAGAGCCCTGCGCTTGCGAATTGGCAACCACTTTAGATGGGAACGATACTCAGATACATGGTCAAATTTACGTATATTAAATATGAATCGAATGCAGTTATTTAGAAGGAGTTTGTTGAGATGATCTGCATTCAGGTCGTAGTAGCACACATCACCATAGTCGAATATAGGAAGGATTAAGGACTGCACGAGCATTGTTTTCGTGCTAGAGGGGAGTAGGTTTTTAAAGCGATACAGGAATCGCAACATCCCGGTGACCTTTTGACCGACGGCTGTGATTTGGGTTTGCCAGCTAAGTGTGTTGTCAATGTGCAAGCCGAGATCTTTGACACTAGAACTAAAGGGTATAACTGTACCATTGAATATAAGTGACGGCAGAGTTGAAATATCTACTTTGCTTATAGTTCTAGCGCTTCCTACAAAAATAGCTTGACACTAAGCCGGGTTAACAGTCACTCCGAACCTGTCAGACCAGTTCTTGATAGCAGATGATTACTTGGCAACGACTTCAAATATTTGTTTTTTGCTTACTGAAGTCAGTTTCCCTTTTTTAAAAAGTTTTATCTTTTACAATTTTAAAAGATGAGTGAATTGATTATGTATATTTATAAACCTATATTATTATTTTATTATTCTACTTAGTTCCACAGTAAGGTACTTACAGGATTGATATAATGCTCATAGTAACTGATTTTACACATTCGTGCTGTTTGCGCTCAAGGAGTTTATTAGCAAAGAAGTCATAAAAAGCACAAACGAATAATGAACCTCCTCCTTTTTTGAAGCTGGTGAATATTCTGCTTAGTTCTATAGAAGGGTACCTATAATATTGTCGTAATACCCATAATATCTCAATCTACACATTTGTATTATTTGTCGTTAAGGAGTTCCTTGCTGTATCTTCGAAGTCCAAGGTCCAATATCGATGAAATTAAAATGGGACCCCCTTGGAGCTATATTGAACCCAATGCAAAAAGAATCATCAAAGTCGGTCCACAATTGCCAAAAATATCGGTGAACATACATAAAAAAAAGAAAAAAATAATTATAAGCATACGTAGAGACGAACATAGAACCTCCTCCTTTTTAAGTCGGTTAAAAATACGACGAAGATATTTTGCTTAGTTAAGGAGTTCCTATGGCCTTCTTCCACCTCCATCATCAGATCCTGCCCATCACTGGGCTATGTTGAGTAGTTAGGTAGTTCCGTTGACCATCCTCTGGCTCCATCATCAGTCCCTGAATATCATCCGGGCTTACAGAACTCGTCAACACAACTCTAACGAGCCCAAACACGGCGGGTTTATGTTGAGTACTTGGGTAGTTCTGTTGGCTACCCTCCAGCTCCATAATCAGACCCTGGACATCATCTGGGTCTTCTCTCGCTCTCTGCTTATCAGCTTGAAAAATTCATCACAATATTTTATCCGGAAAGACAGACAGACAGACATGTGAACATTGCAAGTTAAATAAAAACTTGTAAAATGATTTTTGTCGCGTCGGGGTGAGTACAACTCGTCCCGCGCGTTTCGCGACATAATTGCTATTGTTGTGTTTTGTAATTTGTGTAATGTAGCGATGTCGGGCCGGGGTGAGCTGAGAGTTAAACACAAACCCTTTAACGTTGTCGTAACGTCATCGAAAAGGGCGTGCTGTCACGTTCATTTCTATTTGTATTGTAAGGGACATCAAGTCGGTAGCGTCACGCTAACCTCAATCAGTCCTTACTAAGCTCTGGCTGGGTCCGAACCGGCGTTAATGTTTTCATATATGGTTTAATATCTACACGAGTGGTTTAATTTCATTTTCATATTCATCTGCGGAATGTATACAATATTTTTTTATTTATCGTTTTGTGTTTTAGATTTCTTACGTATTACAGTTGAGTGTTATGTTAAGTAAAATAGTGACACTTATTCAATCAAAATGAAATTAAATCGATAATCATACTAGACCTAAAAACGTACTTAAAAACGTCAAAATTATTACCTTTTTTAACGCAGAAGATCTCGCGAAACAAAATTTAACTAACCCCCGTAGGTTAAATCACCGTATTCAAAAATTGTATTTACTCTTCAATTATATTTTATGTAAAATCTCTGAAAGAATAATAATTTATTTAATTCAGGCAACAGAAATTGACAAAAATATTATACAACTTACTGGCCCATAGAATATATACCTTACAGACTAAAATTCATATAATAATATAATATCTTTCAATATAACATCACGCCGGATCCCTTGCGGGGTAGGCAGAGAGTACAGAGTTCCAATAGGTTCTTTCCTTATCGGCCTCTCTGGCTTCCTCCACTCTCATAGTTCATCTCATACACGCTTGCCGGTTACGGAGACTCCTAACTTATAATAAAATAATATAATAAAAACTTATAAACTAAGACACATCTGTTGATGTTGCGCTGTGCAGGGGCATCTCGTAATCTGCCATGAAATCTCCTGGAGACGACACCCTTCGGCCAGAACTCTTCGCTCATGAAGCACTCCAGCTTGGCGGTGGGAACTCGCATAACAAAGGAATTGAATGCCGTATTGTTTTGCGAGTTCAGCTTTACGACCCTTAGAGTGAATAAGCAACACATTTTTTATGTAGGTATACTTTTTTTTAAATGGGTCTAAGCCCGCCACTCATTCCCACCATTGTAACTCCTGTAAGCCAGGATCCACAATAGTCTCCTTAAATGACACCAAGGTTTGAACCTTGGGGTGTCCCGGGAAGCACTTTAATTGTCTTGGCACCCGCAACAAATTAAATTAGAAAGAAAAGCAGGAGGAGTAGGAAAAATAAAAATTCCACTTCCCTCCTTTGCAAAGCGGGAGACACAAAAAATAAAATAATTGGCAGATCAGCCATAGAAAAGGAGACTACAACTAGGATAAGCCCAGTTGTAAAGCACCACGTCACGTAAAATTATTAACAGGGCCTATTTGTGAGCCTCATGTTTGATTCCAGTAATAGGTAAGGCAAGAACGCTTGAACGCACGGAAATTATCCCGAGTTTCTACAAGATCCGCGTAGTAGATTACCCCAGATGTATTTCGCAGACTGTTTAACATAATGGTACGCTCGTTGTGCCAGAGACTGCACTCCCAAAGAACGTGGTGTGCTGATTGTTCATACTCGTAGTTAGACGTGGAACACGGACATAGCCGTGAAGGTACCAGTTTAAAAGAGAATAATTTACTCTGACGGTGTAATTTACTCTTAAAGTTGCCATGTCCAGTGAGAAATTGAGCCACACATTGGCCACCTCCAGCCATGTTCTCGCCAAACGCTCACGTACGGATGGAAAGAACAGGTAGAGGTGACGGCCCTTTGTTGTTGTATCCCATCTTTCCTGCCATTCGGTCAGGAGATGTAGGTATACTATTAAAATATACAAGCAATAAAAATAATGTAACTTTAAGTACTAACTCGACACATTGCCATAAAAAAAAAAAACAAAAATTTGTTAACCGATCCATAAGTTTCCAACAGCCTAGCTCTTAAATCAATACAATACTTCAATGTGACAGGTGCCTCCATCCGTCACCGCAGCCCGCCCCCAGAGCCTAGCATCAGAATAAGTCCCCCACCTCGGCTAATGCACTCTCGCGCCGCTCACTCAACACGCGACATTCGCAGATGCCTAACATGTAAACATACTTTACTGAAGACAGGTTGATTCCTGATACAGATGCTCTATGATAGAAGCGATCAGTTAGTAGTGTTAGGAAATAATCAACACGGATGACTTTCTGAAATTTGTTTTTAGGGTCATTGATGATGTAATACAATAATACCTTCTTGCAATCATGTAATACCAACATGTAAATAAAGAAATTTATTATTATTATAATCGACACTTGCGAAAACGCACATGTGTACGTATTCAACCACAGAAATCAGAATAAAAAGATACTAGAATTGTAATAGGAGGGTCCAGATGAAAATCAGCGTCTCGCACTTGTGCCTGGCATAAAGCTGATCTGGATACCTATTTGGTTCAGCCGTGAGACACATACTCATGTGTATAACTTTGTTGTGTTCCTTTTTTGTATATTATATATTTTCCTCATGTGTTTTTTTGGTGACGATGTTAATAGTTTGTACTTTTTGTAATTATATCGCCGATATGTATGTGTCAGCTAATTTTCGTGTCTCTCATGCTGCGACAAATAAAATTTCTTTCTTTCCTTCTAATGCCGCACGATTTCGTCCGAAACCACTGTCGCCGCTTCGTCACATGCGCAGCTTGAAACAAATTGACACAGTCTCTCATCTATCTATCTATCTATAACCTCACGCCAGATCCCTTGCGGGGTAGGCAGAGAGTACAGAGTTCCAACAGGTTCCTTCCTTACATACCTCTCTGGCTTCCTCGACTCTCATAGTTCGTCTCATACACGCTCGCCGGTTACGGAGACTCTTGACTTTTCCATCAGATAAGACTCGGTTTATTTACTCGTGGTAAGATAGTCTAGGTCTTCCCCGGTACCTGCATCCTTCCACTTTCACATTGTATATCTGCTTTGTCATTCTTTCCTCTGGCATTATTTCTATATGCCCGAACCAACGGAGCATGCCCTTTCTTATCTTTACACAGATACTATCTTTCATACCTACTCGCTGTCTTACTATGCTGTTGCTAATGCGGTCGGTCAGCTTCACTTCGCACATCTTCCGCAGAGCTCGCATTTCTACCGCATTTATCCTACTTTCATTCTCCTTCTTACATACCCAGCTCTCGCTACCATATAACAGCGTTGGGACAAGAACTCCGTTATGTATGGCCAGCTGCGCCTTATGGCTTAAGTGCCGGCTCCCGAGTAGCTTTCCCATCGCACCATTCACTCTGTTCCCTGCACTCACTCTTCTCTCTATGTCAGCGGTGTATTTCCCATCCTTACTGAAGGCGCATCCAAGATATACAAACTCATTCACTTGCTCCAGCACATCGTTAGCAACCACAATCCTGACATTCGTTCTGGTTTCTTCCCTTTCAAAAACCATAATCTTGGTTTTCTTCACATTCAAGTGTAAGCCATTGCTCATGCAGTCGTCTTTCATAACTGTGACTAGTGTTTGCAGATCAGTGGCTGTTGGCGCTATTAAAACCGCGTCATCTGCATAAAGTAGATGGTTTACCACTAAGTCACCCATTTGTACACCTTCATTCATTATTAACTCATCATTATATTAATATGTGAAGCAAAAACTTTGTACCCATTTTTACGAAAATTGCGCAGACGGAGGAGTATGAAATTTCCTACACTTATATTTTATATAGAGAAGGAGTGCAGAATGCTAATATTATTTAAAATTATGCATAAAAAATACATTAAATCATTAAAAAGAACATTACATACACTACCATGCATTTGACACACACGCATATATACTCCTTTGTTTATTGTAAAGTCCGTGGTCAAATTGAGAATAGATTAATATTATTTGTCTATAGTCTTACTGAATGTCAAAGAAGAGTAGAAAAAGTAGGTCGAATTTCGACCAATGGGCGACCACTAGGTCACATTATTTCTGTAAAAATATTTACTGATGACTTGTTATACTCTTATAAGTTACGACTTTTGGTAAATTACTAATTTTAGTTACTGTATTACATACTCGTAGAGAGGTCCGCGCGGTGATGCGCTGAATCATATAATACAATAACAATTTTTCACACATTTGTAGCGACCATTTCACGCGGGTACGCGATTTATAGTGCCATATTATTACGAATTGTGTGTAAACTACACGCAACTATATATAACGTATTGCATTTACTTAGTTTGATTTTTTTTTAATTAATCTAATTTAAAAAAAAAAAACAAATTTCAGTAACATGTTTGAATATTATTTCATCATTATCTTCCGAAAATATTCTAATTGGACATTTCGTGTAGCAGACGATTGGTAGATCTTCGCGGAAGCCCAAAGGCCTCTTCTACCAATTGTCCACGGGAGACCACAAACTGGAACATGTGTAGTGGACGCAAATTTCATAAGGTAAATGGATGATGAAATCGTAGGAAAAACTTGGATTATACAGCACAAGAATCTTTGCGAACAATGTATGTTATCTATATCATCACGCCAGTTCCTTTGCGGAGTAAGCAGAGAGTACAGAGTTCCAACAGGTTCTTTCCTTATAGACTTCTCTGGCTTTCTCGACTCTCATAGTTCGTCTCATACACGCTCGCCGGTAACGAAAAATCTTAATTTGCCCTTCAGATAAGACACGGTCTATTTGGTCATGGTAAGATAGTCTAGGTCTTCCCCGGTACCTACATCCTTCCACTTTCGCATGGTATATGTGTTATCATTCTTTCTTCCGACATTCTTTCTATATGCCCGAACCAACGGAGCATACCCTTTCTCATTTTTACAGCAATACTATCTTCCCGATACTATTCTAAATGTGTATTAAAAAGTATAAATTATCGATAATCTCAATTTTCGCTATACGAATTGATAGAGAATCATACCGTGATTGAAGATTTAGCAAAGGGACGGTATGCTCTAGTCAGATGAAGAAGAAATTCCATCACGCCTATATTTCTAAGCGAGGGTGGCAGATATGTACTCTGAGTACACCCACTTTTTTCGCTGACGATGTTAAGTCCCATGTAGAGGGCGGCGTATCGCCATTTTACCGGACACAATGCGAGACTCCGGACTGATACTGAGAATAATTATACGTTATCCGACCTTCCGATTCGAACCCAGGACCTCATGACCGCTACGCGCAATATTCGCTACTTGACCAACGAGGAAGTGAATAAAAAATCTGATGTAAAACAAGTGTGCAAGCAATCTAAAGAAGTTACAATGTAAAGCCACTTATGTCGCTAACCGAATGCTAAATTTCATTTCAATCGGATACCCGCAAGCGCTTGAACAATTGATCACAAAATTTGAACAGAAACGACAAACATACAGACATACAAACAGTGCAAGTTAAATAAAAGCTTGTAATAACGTGGCTTTAGTACAAAACAAGGGTACAAACAATATGAAGAAAAGAGAATGTATTTATTTCTGCACACTTTTTTTATGCATTTTTTTGATCTAATGTATCAACTTATGTCTCTAACGGTACCTTATGAGATACACCTCGTCAATACCGCACTGCGTCGAAATAAAACACTTTCCGTGTCGAGGCGGCGCGGCATCGGAGTGCCGTCGACTGCTTTACAATTCTATTGCCGACAGTATCGAGATATTTATAAACACGACAAATTCACACGTAGCTCTTGCACGATAGTTGCTAAAAGCTGAATCCGGTGGTTCGAGTGTTTGGACATAGTGTTTAGGTTGGTAGTGAGTTTAATATCAGTCTCTATCTAGTGTTCAACGCCAGCTGAGAAAGCAGAGAGTACCGAGTTCCAAAAGGGTCATTATTTTTGAAATTAGTGCAGCTGGAAAATGAGAAATTTATAAAAAATTAAATTGTTCATTTATCAATTAAGATTGGTGTCACACTACAGTGGAAATTGTAAATTATTTTTAAGTACACCTCTGATAACCATTACAGTAGTTATTATTTTCTATTGGATTTTTTTAACATGGTGCATTGTAAAATATACTTCTCCTGCATACTACGGAGGATTTAAGCTGTATCTTATCTCACATACTTTCGTGTTCAACATAGTTATTAAACACTGTTATATTTAATCCAGCCCTATATATACTGGAAATAAATTCTAAAGGAATGGCTCTTAAGTTTAACTTCCGAAGACACGGAGAACATTAAAATCTCTCCGGTAGCCAAGTGGCCCCGGAATTTCGCACGCACGCATGCACACACACATCCACTCATGCGCATTCATATACTCTGCTTTGACACCTTAGCAATATGCACGGAATACACACGTCTATATTTTTGTTAACCAAAATGTTTGCCTCAAGACATAGGCTTAATCCTAGTTTGAGATCCACCAGATAAATGTACTGTAAAGAAAAAAGTAAACAAAAATTTTGAATAAAAATAAACAAAATAATTATTTAGAAAAAGTATACAATAGGTACATCTGAAAACAAAGGTTGGAGCCTCCTTTTAAGTATTATAAATACTTGTGCCATAAGACTCCGCTCTTCGATGGCCATTATCTTTCAGTGTAGCACTCCTAAAATAAATTATGGAATCTTATAAGCTAGAAAATAAATCCAATAAAAGGTTTATAAAATAAATCAAAAGGTGCGTTCTTGTGTGTGTGTGTGTGTGTTGTGTTCATGTGTGTGTGTGTGCGTGCGTGTGTGTGTGTGCGTGTTTGTGCTTGCGAAATAAATATAGGATAATTTTTTTTATTTACTCTTTCGTCCCAAGCTGGGCAAAGGTCTCTCCCATGATTCTCCATTTAACCCTATCCTTGGCCATATCAGACCATCTCCTCTCATAGGCATCAAGATCGTCGCGCCATCTTTTTCTAGGTATTCCCCGGCGTCGGTGTCCATCTGGTTGCCATTCGGTAGTGATTTTTGCCCACTAGGCTCATTCTGTTCAAATGACCCGCCTGTCAAATGTTGGCAATCTTGTAGTCCACATCTAAAATGCCAGTTTTGGAACTTATTGGATAAAATTAAGGATTAAAAATAAGGATGTAAGGAAAGAACCTGTTAGAACTCTGTACTACCCCGCCTACCCCGCAAGGGATCTGGCGTGATGATAAAGATAGATAGAAAAATAAGGATTTATTATTATCTCTTCAAGCCTTATCATATCAAGCGTATTTTGAGAATACACTTATTAATTTTGTTTTATTATTGTGTTTGAACCATGGTTCAAACATATCACACTACACAAAATATCTATGTATGAAGAACCTATCAAAATCGGTGCACTTGTTTTATGCGAAGCCTGAACAAATGTTCAGAAAAATGTTTCTTTCTGTTTCTGTGCACAAATACAGCCCCATTACAATTTTGAGATAATACATATCGAGGTTTCGGTGTCACACACAGCAGTACCGCGAAAATTAGTAAAATTGTTTAGTAAATCGCAGTATATGTATAACATACTGAGAAATATATATTTGTTATATAATCGCAGTGATATGTTTGAATGTACATATGAATACGAGTATTTCGGAGTAACCATTAGGAGTTCTGCGAAGGCGCGTCGCGTGTAGGCACCGCACACGGCTGTGGGTGGCGGGAATTGAAAACCAATGAGCATTTGGTTTGGAAAGCTATCGGACTTTAGTATAGTAGCCGTGGGTTTGGGGACCGGTCGGACAGTCTTGATCTTACGTGAACTAAAAGTATATTGGGTTATAGTGGGGCCGCCTCGAACTGTGTAATCAGCAAGGAATAAAAAGATACAAGGCGTATGATAAGACACGTAAATTGACAAATAAGCAAAATGTCCAATAAGCAAAAGGACAAATAAGTACCTAAGTAAACTGACAGATAAGCAATATATCAATTAAGTAAGCCACAAAAGCAAAATGTCAGAATCAATAACAGTGCCATTAAATATTTTTACATGAATTCATATTGAGAAGAGCTTGTCATCGCGGCAAGACTTACTCACTCTGATCTAAGGGGTGAACTCGGTACGACGTCAGCACTTTTACATATATTTGTAACCGAAGGGCACAGACATTCGGTACAATAAAGTTCGTCTGATTTTGAAAAAAAAAGGCTTTAAATAATGTCGATTTATTTCAAAGATTGAGATGAGATTAGGTGTATACGCTAGAGCTGGGCTAGGTTATCTCAGGATAGGAATATGTGGTGTCACAGGAAGGAGACTGGAGATGGAATGAACTAGAAAACTGAAGATTAATTCGGTAAAGTCTTGACGGACGATTTGGCGCAGTGGTTAAGAGCTAAAGCCGCTCCGTCCACTGGGTCGAATAGCCGCGGGTACGATTCCCGTACGAGACAAATATTTGTCTATCTATCTATATCATCACGCCAGATCGATCTCAGAGCGACGTAGGCAGAGAGTACAGAGTTCCAACAGGTTCTTCCTTACATACCTCTCTGGCTTCCTCCACTCTCATACGTCGTCTCATACGCGTACGCCGGTTACGCAGACTCTTGACTTGTCCTTTAGATAAGACTCGGTCTATATGGTCGGGGTGTATGTAAATTTTCATGTTTTAAGCGCACCCACAACACAGGAATAAGTCCTAATTAGGGACTAGGTTAGTAATAAAAAAAACTTAATTTATTAGGTTTATCAACAAGTGTTACAATCTTACATGCTAAATAAACACTTATCATCATAATTCTAGGTACATATACATATGACTGCCTGGTTAGTCTAGTAGCAAAGCGCATCGCTTTGACATCACGAGGTCCTGGGTTCAAATCCTATGTCGGACAAATGTAGTCTTTCTAAAGAAAACTTTCCAGTGTGAGTCCAGAGTCTGGAATTGAGCCCGGTATATGGAAATAGGCTCGCCCTCTATTACATGGGAGCAAACATCGTCGGCGGAAAGTGGGTGTACTCAGTACACCTCTGCCACCCTCACTTGGGGAATATAGGCGTGGCATATACACGGACGATTTAGCGCAGTGGTTAAGAGCTTAAGCCACTCCGCCCACTGTGTCTAATAGTCGCGGGTTCGATTCCCGCACGGGACAAATCTTTGTGTGATCCACAATTATTTGTCCCGGTCTGGGTATTTGTGCATGGGAATTTTCATGTTTGTAAACGCACCCACGATACAGGAATAAATCCTAGTGCGGAGCTACGTTTTTAAATAACAAAAAAAAAAGTATGCACATTTTTCTTCTTCTTCAGACTTCTGTAAATAAACATCTTCTAAGGTACTGATTTGAAGGTGACATCTTTTAAAAATATCTGTTCCGTTGTTCAGGTACTGCGGGAGTGTCCTACAGCACACAGTATCCTGGTGACCGCGCGCGAAGGTGTTAGCAGTGCAGCAATAACTAGTAATTACCGCGGTACTATTGTTCCTAGAATTCCATACGAGATTTTATGTGGTCTAAAGAGCAAGATTACACGATTTGTTAGAACAGGCCCATTTCATCAAAATCACCTTGAACCGTGTTCGAAATATGTGATTTTTTTATTGTTATAAAACTATTTTTTCGGATTATATCGCGGTTTATTTTGATTTTTAAGTTCCCGACGTCCTTCCCGTGACCATGGGTGCTGCAAAGCACTCGAAACGTCGGGAACTTAAAAATCAAAATAAACCGCGATATAATCCGAAAAAATAGTTTTATTTCATGTGTAATATTCGCGTAAATCTAAGAACTCAGTTTTTTATTGTTGTAATGATAGACACTCCTAAAATAAAATAAACTAAAAGTTATAGAGCCCAGTCTAGGAGAACCTGTACCGCGTGTAGCCTAAATAGTTAATTATTTAAGATAAATAATTATCTGTTATCAACTATCCCAGTATTTGAAGTTTTTTTTAAAACGTACCCTACAAATTTCTCCTTTGTCGTGGGTGCATTGACAAACATGAAATTTACATACACAAATACCCAGACCGAAACAAATATTTGTGGGTCACACAAAAAATGTCCCATGCGGGAATTGAACCTGCGACTTCTCGATCCAGGGTGCGGATTGGCTTAAGGTCTTAACCACTCGACAAAATCGTCCATCTTGGTCCAATTTTGATACGGTATAATATTCCCTCTAATTACGTCTAATAACATTGTTTTAAGCACAATAGCCGCTATAGCTCATCGCTCAGACCGCGTATGTGCACGTGGCGGCCGCCATTAAATCGCCATTACGCGCGGTCCTGCGATACCATCGCATGCGCCGCCGCCTTCAACACTAAACATATGTTTGCTGTATAGATTTAAACAATCCTTCCATCCTGTTATTAAACAAAATATTACCTGCCTCCGACTGAAACATATTATATCAAGGAAACCTTTGTTCAACGGACAACCTTAATAAATTTAATTTGAAAAGACTCTTTTAAAAACAACCTTTTATTGCAAAAACAAAACGGCATCTCTGTTTTGTTTTTGCAGTGAAAGCTAGTTTTGCATTGTTGAGGAGTTCCTATGGGCTCCTTCCGGGGCCTTCCTACTCTACATCTGGGTTTACAGGTACTCGTCAAGATAACATTTAACGAGCCCAAACACGACGGGGTTATGTTGAATAATTGGGTGGTTCTATTGGCTACCTTTTGGCTTCATCATTAGACCCTGAATACCATCTGGATGTAAAGTACTTGTCTTTACCAATTCAGTAAGCCTAAACACGCGGGGATTATGTAGTAAATTGACTTGTTCCTATGACCACCTTACGAATCCATCATCAGACCAGCTCCACGGTAAAAAAAACGTAGCCTTTACTAGCATTTCTTCCTTTATCGTGAGTGCGTTCACAAATACCCAGACCGAAACAAATAATTGTGGGTCACACAAGATTTGTCCCGTGCGGGAATTGAACCCGCGACTATTCGATCCAGTGAGCGGAGCGGGTTGAGCTTAAGCTCTTAACTTCTACGCCAAATCGTCTGTCACCAAACTACGTATGCCAAATTTTAGCTCAATTGGATTCCAGCAAGTACTTAAAAAATGGAACACAAGATTTGAACCGGATAGACGGACAAACATACGTCCATTGAAAATTACATAAAAGCTTGTAGAAAGTAAAAAAAATCTTAAATAAATTAGATCAATCTTTTTATGTATGTACAAGTGATTGCGTAGCACAAATCGTTTTTTTTCTGTTAAAAAAATATACCGATAACCTAGTGAAGGTCGCAGGTAAAAGCTGTATGCGTACAGCACAGAGCCGGTCGTCGTGGCGATCTTTGGGGGAGTTTTTTGCCCAGCAGTGGGCTTTGTCTTTTGGCTGATGATAGACGACTACTTGGGTTTTAATATAGGCTGCTGGGATCACTAGATTAAGTAGTCGCGGGTTCGATATTACAAATATACGACAATTTTAGACACAGTTCCATTTGTTCCTGTGGCTTTAGAGCAATATTAAATTCATATTTAAAAGCTTCGACCCGGCAATAATTCCTAGGGTAGGGAAACTTAATAACAAACAACAAAATGAAACAAGTTCGAAATTCCCTAAAAATAGAATTAAAAATCATAAAACCATTTTATTTGTGGTTATTAAAACTTACGCTGCTTCCGCGACACACAAAATAAGAATTCATTTCAAAATATAAAAATCATAAAATATAAACTTTAATTTCTTCAACCCGTAAATCATCTCTAAAAGTAAGGCTTCCCACTCGCAGCCCGCTGGCGTGTAAATAAACCGCGCTTACACCGCGGCTGGTACTCCAGTTCGTATAATTGCAACTGAATGTGTCGTTTTATTAAAAATAAATCGTGCCGCGCCGCAAAGCTCCGTACGACTCGTTAAAACAGACCACCGAGCGTGAACGCGCCTCGGACGTATCCATTATACTGCACAACACGATATCACGCGCGATGCCGCCGACACCTGAGGGCTATGCCCTCCGAGCAAAGACTAAGCTTAGCACGAACAATTTAACATTATAGTCACGTTGTTGAGAAAGCGTGTTGTCACCTTCATCTTTGTTTAGTTAACTTGAAAGCTGAAAAGGAGGGAATATCATATGTATAGCGTTACACTAACGGAAATCCGATCATGCATTCTTCTAGATTTCGGCAAACATTAATTGCGAATTAATTAACTTGCAATTCAAATAATGATTGACTAATGCCCAACACTGCTGTTTTCTCGGTCGCCAGGATCTTATGGTGCATAAAGAATTTATTCGTACAGTAATCTATGTAAGATCGGATGCATAAAATTATTATCCACTATAATGAACACTGTACGCTTTTTTTTTTTTTTTTGGCGGAAAGTCGAAGAGTGATATTGTCAATTTGTTTTAATTTCCAAAACTTGTGTTATTTCGACTAATAATGTGTAATTTTGGTGGAATATTAACCATTATATGTTTTTATATGTGCATGAGTGAAGGTAATTGTAACAAAGTGATAAAACGTGCCTTTTTGACTTCCCTCAAAACGGCCGTCGCAATTGATATGTAAAGTATCCACCGCTTTACTATCCAGGGTGGGGTACTTCATTAATTTCATTATCATCGTTGTCATCAAGTTCATCGGGGAGTTGAAACAAATACGATTATATATCTCACGGAACACTGGCAAAATACACTTATAATTAGTGTGAAGCCATAACCTAAAGAAGAAGAAGAACACTGTACAAAACTAAGAGTTAAGAAAAGTAACATACAAAATTAAATAATGTTGTATAAATGTAGTACCCACTGCCTACCCCACCGGGGATCCAGCCATGATACACATACATACATAGATTCAATTATGGCGATTGTTTGATTTTTTTTGTGTAGTTCCTATAATGCCGTCGTGTCGGACTCCACAAGGCATACGCGCTGTAGTGAAGTGTCGGCTGAAGGGTCCCCGCTAGAGTCGTTCAAAGAAATAGTTGAGAGCCGATATCTACCGCCCCAGCCCAGCCTCTACACTTAGTTACGTTGCGTTTCACCCTCGTATATGCTACATATGCATTTTTAATTGGACTAAACCCGCCACACATTCCTATCATCGTAAGTCCTCTAAGTTAGGTTAGCCTACATTGAAGACACCAAGGTTAAAATCTTGGGTTGTCCCGGGTACACTTTAGTTATCATAAACCCTTTTGTGAACATTTTCCGCTCGACCCTTTTTGGATAATAATCGTGACAATTTGTAAAAACAGCGGAAAAATAAATATTTTAAAACCCAACATAATTTTTTATATTTTTTAAATCATTTAATAAATTCTTTTTTTCCGCCTTGGACACTATTGGGACCTCAGCTAGCAGGCTTGCTTTATTTTCTATACTGAAATTATAAAGAGGAAAGATTTGTATTTTTGTATGTATGTAACGAATATACTCAAAAAGTCATGGGCCGATTCCAAAAATTCTTTCACCATTAGAATGCTACATTATCACTGAGTAACATAGGCTATGTTTAAAAAATAAATATCCACGCGTGCGAAGCCGGGACGGGCCGCTAGTTAATTATAAATTACAATTACAAATTTAAATAAAAATGCGATATATTCAAAAATTCAACTCGGTGTAGTGCATGACCCCCTACCTCACGGTAGCCCATATATAATGCGCTACACATCATGTAATAGAGGACAGTTAACCAAATACACGTTATCTTTCATTGATTGATACCCCAACAGGCCACAGTGCACTCGGAAATACGAACTTTACATTGCGTCGTTGATATTTTTTTAATATCCACAACATATTTTGGTTATTATAAATTATAGTGTCAGAAATTAATATCTTTCCATAACAAGCAGCCTGATTTATATAAAATAAAATATTTGTTCCATTATAACATCGGCCATTGAAAACTCAATTATAATGACACATTTGATACCCATCGGCTGTTTGTGTAAAAAGCCTCTGCTCCATCGCGACGCTCGCACACACTTCGCACGTGTCCTTCGCTTCGTATGACAATGCCTCAATAGCCTCACTTTATATGAACATGTAGGAATCATCATCCACAGGAAAAACATTGCTCCACTCTACGAATTATTTCTGCATCGTGAATGCATTTTCTTACATGGAATTCACAAACACTAACACCCAGATCGAAACAAATATCTATGGACGACACAAAAATTTGTCAACAGTGTCTTGCCTACATTTACCGAGAGACGGTGGCAGATATGTACTGTATAACCAACTGTGTTAGGTCCAAATATAATAGGGAACGAGCCTATTGTTATTATACCTTATACGCACGGATTCTTAAGAATGATTCGCTGTATAAACTACACTTTGTTCGGTTCCTAACCGAACAGCCAGCGAGCAAGCTATGTGCTACTAGATCAACGAGGCAGTCTACTTAGCTTTAATTTATGCAAAATTAATTATAGGTGGGGGTATCTACGGCGACGCATGCACACGCTACCGCACTGCAGTGGAGTAGCGGTTTTAACATCTGTACATAATACGCGGTGCCTCTAATGAGCGGCGCGCTGGCTCCAACTTATTCCATGAAATTGTGTAATTGTAATAAAATAATCATTAGGCCATTCCCTTGAGATGTGACCGCTTCTAAATGTTTGTGTTGTTCGGTACTTAAATAACCTATATTCCCTAAGTGAGGGTGGCAGAGGTGCACTGTGCATCTACTTTTGGCGACGATGTTAAATCCCAATGTAACTCAGGGGAGACTGTTGCTATTATACCGGCCACCAATTCTAGACTCCCGACTGTTAATAGGGATTTTTTGAGTGAAAATCCACACTTGTCCGGTCTAGGATTTGTACCCAGGACCTTGTAGTTGCTACGTGCTTTATACACCACCAGACCAACGAGTGTAAATGTGAATCAATAATGTAATTTAATTGTTTAAGACTGCTTTGTTGGTTAACAATTTGCGCAGCGGTCACGAAGTCCTGGGTTCGAATCCTAGGTCGGACATGTATTTCGTACACACAGTACTCCTCTGCCACTCGCGCTTGAAGAATACAGGCGTGCTGATGTTTTTTTCTTTTTGTTATTACTTACCCAAAATATATTATTCAATTAAAATCTATTTGTAATGTTTACATTGAAACAATATAATATACTTTCAACTTAGGTATTTAATCAATGTCCTCTTACAACAAAACCATATTCATTGTCCAGATCGCCATCCTTACCACGGACTATTGTCTATGACTATTTATGTTTAGGGTTGTAATTAACTAATCCTTAAATCTGCTTTCTTTTAAACAATAAAGAAAACTCATACATATGCACTTAAATAACCGGGTTTCTTTATTTCTCTTCCCGATCTACTATAACATTTATTATTCTCCACAGTTTCTTGTTTACTGGTTATTAAGTCACTTTCATTAGTACAAGTATTATTTTTAATATTATTATATGCTATGTCGCTATCAACATTAACATTCTCATTACACATTTGTAAATCTACATCTACTTTTTTTACAATCATTTTCTTATCATTTTTACTTTTAATCAAATATTTTCTATTTCTATCTATAATACTTCCATTTTCAGTTAACAATTTGCACGAATTAGGTCTTGCTTTAATACTTCTGCATAAACTAATGGCTTCTTATCTTTTGTTGTCACTATTACCTTCTGACCTTCATCTAAATCTTTCAGTTTTTTAACATTTCTGTCATAGTACTGTTTTTGTTTGTTCGAATTTTCATATAGTTTACTTTGTATATATTTATTTTTAGGTTTATCATTAATGTTAGGCAATAAACTTTGAATGTTTCTTCCCATTAATAGTTCAGCTGGAGTTTTGAAGGCTAGATTTGAAATTGGTGTGACTCTGTATTCTAATAGTGCTAGATATTTATCTTTACCTTCATAATCCGCTTTTTTGAATATATTTTTTACAGTTTGTATATATCTTTCAGCCATATCATTCGACTGTGCACGTAATGGACTACTGGGCATATGAATAAAATTACATTCTCTACTAAAGTTTTTAAATTTATAGCTAGAATAATTTGTTCCATTATCGGAATATAAAGACTACTAAACACAGATTTCAATGCATCAATAGTGCATTCCGGTGTTAAATGGTTTAAATGCATAATTCCAAAATATTTACTAAAGTAATCTACAACAATTAAATAATTATTGTCTTTATAATGAAAAACATCTGTACCCAACATAGACCGTGGTCTATCGGGCATTTCTTTAATCATCATTGGTTCTTTACAATTATTGTTCTTAAATCTGTCACAAGTACTACATGATAATACTTTATATTCAATGCCTTTTGACATTGATATGTCACATGTTGATATACACTATATAAAGACATTGCCTAGCCCTATTCTTACATTTTTTCAACTCCTACATGTTTATAGTGTATTCTATTTAACATGTCCTGTCTCAGACTTTTTGGCACAACAATACAGTTGTTTTTAAATATCAATCCATCATACAATACAAATCTTCTCTGTATGTATAATAAGACCTTAAGTTATCTTGTATGTTATATAAATTATCTGGCCATCCTTCTTGTATATATTGTTGTAACACTCTTAATTCCTCATCTTTATTAGTTTCTACTTTAAATGTTTCATATTTATGTTCGGAAATTGAAAGGTTACATGTTACCAAACACACTTGAGATTTATACAATTCCTCTATAATACTATTATCATTAATTCTATTTTTTACATCTCTTGAAAGAGAATCAGCTAATAACAATGTTTTACCAGGTTTGTATATTAGAATAATGTCATACTTTTGTATTTGCAATCTCATTATTTGTAATCGTAGAGGAATTTCACACAAGGAATTTTTAAATATTACTTCTAATGGCTTGTGGTCAGGCTCTATTTCAACAGTCATTCAATACATATATTGGTGAAAACGCATTCATTCAAATACAATGGCTAACATTTCTTTTTCTATTTGGGCATAAGCTTTCTGAGTGCTTGTTAAGGCTTTAGATGCATACGCAACTGGCAAATTATTTTGTCACAATACAGCTCCTAGAGCATCTTTTGACGCATCTACTGAGATTTAACATTTTTTATGGGTCATAAAACTGGCTGTGTTATTAATATATTTTTCAATTCATTAAACGCACAATCATGTTCCCCAGACCATTGCCATTCTTTGCCTTTTTAAACTAACTGCCTTAAGGGGTAACAGATCTGTGACATTGATGGTATTAATTTGGACACATATGTTATCATTCCTAAGAGTATCTGTACCTCTTTAACATTTTTGGGTTTTTCAAAATTTAATATTGACTCTACTTTTCGTTGATCAGGTCTTATGCCTGCACTGCTCAGTACATGTCCTAAATAAGTAATTTCTGTAATTCCAAGTTGACATTTATCCAAATTGAATGGTATCCCATTTTGGTCAGCTGTATCTAAAACCTTTTCTAATATTTTATTATGTTCTATCTGATTTTTAGCATATATTACCACATCATCAACAAAAACTTCACATCCATCTATATTCTGACATGTTTGACTATATTGCCTGTGAAATACTTCAGATGCTGATGACAGGCCATAGGATAGTCTTTTAAAGCAATACCTACCAAAAGGTGTTACAAAAGTACATAGCTTTGCACTTTTTTTTAGACAATATAATGTGAGTAAATGTAGTAGATGCATCCAATTTGGAATATATTTTACAACCTGCCATTTTTGCAGAGACTTTCTCAAATGTTGGCAATTTAAAATGTTCTCTTTTTACACATTGATTCAAATTACTTGGATCTAAGGAAACTCTTATATTATCATTAGGTTTTCTGACTATTACAATATTGCTAACAAAATCGGTAGATTCGATGATTTTTTCTATATTACATTTTTTTTCAAATTTTCTAACTTAGCTTGCATGCAATTATATAGGTATACTACGTGGTTGTGCAATTTTTCCTGTACTGCCTTCCATTAGTTTTATGTCATACTCAAAATTCTTTAGCAAACCTAATTTATTTTTATTAAATATGCTGTTTCTGTACTTCTCTATTACCATGTCATACTTATTTTTTTACATATCTTGTTCAAGTATTTTCTTTCTATCAAACCTAAATTTTTGGCTGTTCTATTACCTAAGACTGGACACACCCCTTTTGAATTTAGTTCACCCCGTTTACATAATATTTTGATTTTTCCTGTACATTTTAATGGTGACGCGGCATAGTTATATAAATTACAATTGGTTCTATCAATTTTATGTTTTAAATTAAGTTTTTCCACATAACTCAATGGCAATACATCACAGTCCCTTCCAGTATCTATTCTGAAATCCATCAACCTGTTGTTTATTTCGAAAGATTCATATTGAGACTTGTCTTTTATTTTATTGATACCGATCAATTGTAAAACATAATTATCTTCTTCATTGACATTCTCTTCATGTTTGATAACCTGGACTGATTGACACATTTTTGCATAATGCCCCATCTTCTTGCATTTTGCACACCTTTGGCCGAATGCTGGACATTTAAATCCGTGCTCATAACCACATCTTGAGCATTTCTTTTTCTTTTATTTATTACTTAATTCCTGATTATTTCTATTATTTTCTTGCTGATCAAACTTTTGTTGTGATTGTCGTTGTTGTTGTACTTTATTTATATTATTTTTTGCTAGACTCTTGAGGTTTATGAAAGCCATCTCTGCAGCTTTACACAAATTAACACACTGTATTAATTTTAATTGTGTTTCCTTCAGTAATCTCTCTTTTAAAGTAATATTTTGTATGCCTCTAATAATCTGATCTTTAATTAAGCTGTCTTTTAAGGTTTCAAATCCACAATCATAAGCCAAAATTTTCAAAGCAGTAAAGGATTCACCGAATGTTTCTCTCTGGAAAAATAAATGACGCGATATCGTCTCGTTTTTTAACGTAGTGCAATGCTTTTCAAATTTACTCAATACCTCTTCCATGGTGGCGGTATTTTCATCAATCTCAAAAGTATTAACAGTAACAACGCTACTTTTTCATCTTCACTGATGTCTTGTTTGCTTTTGCCTGTTGCCTTGTAATAAAACAAAAATTTTTGTTTGAACTTCCTGAAATTCTCTTCCACATTTCCCGACGCCAAGTGTAATGGCGGAGGTTGACGAATATTTTCCATATTCTGTTTTTAATGAACTTTCTTCTCTTTTGTTTCCGACTGCGCCATGTAATGTTTACATTGAAACAATATAATATACTTTCAACTTAGGTATTTAATCAATGTCCTCTTACAACAAAACCATAATCATTGTACATATCGCCATCCTTACCACGGACTATTGTCTATGACTATTTATATTTAGGGTTGTAATTAACTAATCCTTACACTATTATTATCAAACTACATCTTTTTCATAATTAAAATGCTCTAACAAGGAACAGTGGCACCAACATTCATATGTTTTTCTTGATTATATTCCCGTGCAGCCTCATAATGTACAGTCTATTAAAATAATGCATTTCCCCAGTGACTTCTGCTTTCGGCTGCACGTCGCACTGTTTAATATTCTCTGTAACTTTGCAACGAATACATATCAAATAAAATAAAAAAACCGAAAAAGTGCGAGTAGGACTCGAGCTTCAAAGGTTCCGAGCAACTGACAACAGATGTCGCTATTTTAATTATTCATCGAACTTCAGATTTTTTTATTCTATCTAGTCTAATATTGTACGGTGGAAAGATTTGTTTGTAATCGATTAACTCTGAAACGACTGAACTGATTTTAATAATTCAGCATAAAAAAGCTACATTATCCATAAGTAACATAGACCCGTTAAGTAGCGCTGTTGTCGACCAGGTGTGAAGCCGCGGGAAACTGCTGTGATATAATTACAAATTAAGATTCTTGATATTTTTTTCGGTATTTATACTGTAAAACCTTGCGTTTTGCCTTTCATGATACTAGGTCAATGGAAAGTACCCTATAGGTTTTGATAAGTGAGTTTAAATAGCAGAGTTTTATTACATGAACTTAGCTTATTTTTTACATCAGCAATAGAGCGTAGATTTTTTTGCCACAAATTTCAACTTGATACCTCTACCTGTTCCTGTAAGAATGGGGTTTAAAGATAGAACGACAACATAGGCTTCTGTTTTTACGGAATCAGGTACGGAACCCTAAAAATATTCTGACATTTTTATTTATAACTCAGAGCTTCGCGACTGAATATTAAAAAACACTAAATTATATTACATTTTAGTATTCATTAGAATACATCTATGTTCCGCTGTGTTTTAATCAAATCAACGCTACGGTGCTACCGCGTAGCTGTGGCTACAGCGCTACGCGCTATTGCGCTACGAGCTACGTTGCTACGCTAAAAACGTAGGAATTTAATATTATGTAGATTGTAGCGTGGAGAGGGGTAAGCACATACCATTTGATGTTGTTGAGAAAGCATTTTGTCACGTTTAACTTTATTTAGAAAGCTTCGAGTGTGAAAAGGATGGCATATCTACGGATAGCGTTGCGCTGACGTTAATCTGTTCATGCTAAGCTCTCAGTTGTGTGGGCATTGGGGAGGTCTGAACTAGGGTTGCCAACTCTTTTTGGAATAAATAATATGTACCATTCCAGGAGTGAGTGACCAACGCGACCTGACTTCAGAGAGAGTAATTAAGAGTACGTACATTTACATAAAACATTATTATTTAGGGATCTAGCGTGATTATATAAATAGATGGATTATTCATTAAAATATGAAAGCTGCAGTATTTTCGTGTCCAGTAAATAGAAAATCGGTTTCTAATTTGTATTTTATGGTCATAAATAAGCTTTTATGAACAAGAAGTCAATATTATAGCATAATATTTTTGCTTGTGTGTGTGTTAATGATCTACGCTGTTGGCCGCGGGGCCTTTTCAACATCACCGGACAAGAGGGCGAGCGTGCAACCACTACGCTCTAGCCAGATGGGCAAGGGGGCAACTAGCTCAAGGGTGCCTCAAGGAGGAACGGCCTCGGCTTGGGCAGTCGCTATGGGGGAGAACGTATACTAGGTGTCTCGCCGTGGTGCTCTGCACCGGCCGGCGAACAAGGGATTCTTCGACCTCGCCGGCGAGGTCGGTGGCTGATCTTGTGTGCGGTATCTGTATCCGAAAGAAAGGATGTAAGGGCATTGGGAGGGTCGGTGAGAACATGCCGCGGACGGCGGTAGCGGTTGATAGGAGGGGAGTTGTGTTCGTAGTCGGCGGCGGCTACGGTTAGCGGATTACTATGATTGGACGCGTTCGCAAAATATCGGGTTGTCGCCTTTTTAATAAAGGCGCGAATAGGTTCGAGACCGAGATCGGAATAGAAATCGACATTCCGTATGAGCCACGGGGCTCTGACGGGTTTGCAGAGGAAACGGGATTGAACCGTTTGGAGTCTATCGATGTGAGAGCGGGCGGCGTGCCCGAACACCTCACAAGCGTACGTCATGATGGGCCGTATAAAAGTTTTATAAAGTGTCACCTTATTCCAAAGGGACATTTTACTCCGCTTGCAGATCATCAGGTAAAGACGACCGAGGACAAAGGCTGCTCGGTTACGGACTTGCTTGATGTGCGGTCCGAAGGTCATGGTTTTGTTTAGTGTGACCCTAGATATTTGACCTATTTGACCCAGGGAATAGGTATGCCGAACATGGTCACTTGACCGAGATTACATCTGGAGTGGCGCAGGGAGGGGCGCGGGGTGGCACCTCTGGAGAAGAACACCGCAGCGCTTTTGTCCGGGTTCACCTCAATACGCCACTTCCTGAACCAACCCCCAAGGGTATTGGCGGCTGCCTGAAGGTTTCTGGTAATGAAACCCTTATTCCTATGCGATACATAGAGTGCGGTATCATCCGCGAATAGGGCTAGATGCACCTTACTCGAACGAAGAATATCGTTCGTGTAAAGGCTGAATAGGAGAGGGGAGTCAATATTTTAGCGTTACAGATTACTCAGTATGACGACATAACCTTTTTGTTTGTGTCAGGGCGTTTATGTATATGAATCCACATTTGTAAACGCAACCACGATACAGAAATAGTTTATGGGGCCAAGTTTTTGACATGGAAAATGTGTTTATCTACATATATCATCACGCCAGATCCCGTACAGGGTAGGCAGGGAGGGCTGAGTCCCAACAATTTCTTTACTCACAGAGCTGTCAGGCTCCCTCTACTACCATAGGTCGTCTCATACATGCTCATCGGTTACGGAGAACCTTGACCAAAAATAAGTATACTATCATAAAATAGAGTAAATACTCTATATGAGAGTATAGTCGGCTGCCCTAGTCTAAAACGGAGTAGCTAATGGTGATGGTGCTCTACGCTATCTATCATAACTATTTTCTGAGTTGGTCGAAAGTACATAAGCATCTTAATTACTTTTTACTAGTGGTCGCCCATTGGTCGACCTACTCTTTCATCGTTTGCTGGTTATGTTTGACATTCAGTAAGACTATAGACAAATAAAATTAAAGACAAACAATATTAATCTATTCTCAATTTGACCACAGACTTTAACATTAAACAAAAGAGTATATATGCGTGTGTGTGTCAAATACATGGTAGTTTTCTATTGATTTAATGTATTTTATGCACAATTTTAAAAAAATATTAGCGCTCTACGAGAGCACTCCTCTATATAAACTATAAGTGTGGGAAATATCATACTCCTCCGTCCGCGCAATTTTCATAAAAAGGGGTACAAAGTTTTTGCTTCACGTATTAATATAATGACTACTGGTCGCCCATTGGTCGAAATTAGACCATAATTAAATTGTAAGTTTGAACATTATTAAGGTTCTATTGTCAAAGACTATACTTCTGTAATCACAGATTTCGCCAAGGCTACACTGTTAATTTCCCTATTTTTTTCAAACAAATTATATGAAATTTAAATTAAAAAAAAAAAAAGAAAACAAAAAATTATTATAATAACGAATACCTTTTTTTATTGTAACAAAAAACCATGCGATTAAGAAAATGCTGTCCATTGAACTTGACATACATATTTCGATAATTTAATTAATGATACAAAAATTCTTTGTAAGCTATGTTTTTTGTAAAAACTCTCTCATCGTTTGCTGGTTACGTTTGACATTCAGTAAGACTATAGACAAATAATTTGAAGTGTATTGTATCAAATACATGGTAGTGTGTGTAATGTTTTTTATTGATTTAATGTATGTTTTATGCATAATTTTAAAAAAATATTAGCACTCTGCACTCTTTCTCTATATAAACTATAAGTGTGGGAAATTTCATACTCCTCCGTCCGCGCAATTTTCGTAAAAAGGGGTACAAAGTTTTTGCTTCACGTATTAATATAATGATTATCGCAATATTTTAAGCTGGTCGTCGTAGTGGCGATCCAGAGTGTGTTATGAACCCTAATTTTGTTTCAATTCGTTGTTATCGTTTTAAGCATTAGAGGAAAACCACCCCATCGACAGGGTCAATAGTAGATTTTTTTTTAAATCCAAAGTGTAAGTATATCCGGGTAATAAAAAAAATAAATATATTTGAATAAAAAATCGACTACGTATTTGTGTTTTATACATACATAATGCCACATCATCAGAGAAGATTTTTTTTACTGTTATTGGATAACGAATTATTAATGTTCTTATCATTAATTTTTAAGGTTTGGTTTCTCCATTTTAACGTCGTATTAAACGAACATTTCTATATTGAATATAGATTGCTGTAACAACGTTTTATCGGTGGTATTAAAACCATAATCTCATCTGCGTTATAAATTATTAAGCAATTTCTTTTTCGTCAGGGTTGTACTGGTGGTTCGTCACTGACATGTAACGTAAAATAGTTTTTTCTTCGTTGATTTTTTTTTGTAATAACTGCCTAATAAAAGTTTGTTTTAAGCATCTTCTTGATTCCGAAGGACCAAACATTCATCACAACTTTATCTGACGTATAATGATCCATTTCAAAGCTATGTTCACCAGGTTTTAACAGATATGCGACTGGTGGTGATAATGTGATCCTTTTTATTTTATTATTTTCTCTCTTTTACATGGATGTTAGAAATGACTGGGTGGGATGAAACTAATGCTCTGTGAAATAGGTCAAATATTGTTGCCCCACGACTGATTTTTCTTGGGTGGTGCTCCCTATCAGATCTCTCGTACTTCTTTCGCGATTCGACTGCTTATTCATTCCAACTAATATAGGTGATGATGCTATTATTTGAGTTCCATGAACGAGAACTTTATGTATGGTTAAGTTTTTGGATGCCATTCACATATTTCCACTGTACTTGTAAGCTAAATTTTTATAAAATACACCGGCCATGTATGATTTTTATTATTATATACTAACTGCGCTCAGCGCTTTATTTTTCCAAGAACTATAAACCTAATTAGTGGCAAGGTCTGATGACTTTTTTATAATAGTTTCTTGAAGATCTGATAACGGAGTCAAAAGGTAGCCATTGGAACTTATCAAGCAAAGCAAGATATCCCTGCCGTCATTCCTTTTTTTCAATAAAACGAAATTTCACACATTCCTGTGTCGTGGGTGCGTTTACAAACATTAAAAATCACATACACAAATACCTAGACCATACAAATCATTGTGGATCACACAAAAATTTGTCCCGTGCGGGAATCGATCCCGCGACTATTAGACCTAGTGGGTGAAGCGGCTTAAGCTCTTAACCACTAAAAATATAAAATAAATAAAACCACCGTCACGCCTATATTCCCCTAGCGGGGGTGGCAGAGGTGTACTGAGAACACCTACGTTTCGCCAACGATGTTAGTTCCCATGTAATAGGGTGCCGAGCCTATTGCTATATTCCGGGCACAATTCCAGACTCCGGACTCATACTGCGAAGTTTTCGTTAGAAAAACTACATTTGTCCGACCTAGGATTTGAACCCAGGACCTGGAGATCATAAAGCGATGCGGTTTGCCACTAGACCAACTAGGCAGTCGTTTAAAGTAAAGTTAGTTTTCATCTAAACATTCTCGTAACGCGTCGGTCGGGTGGCGGTGTTCTGTTAGCTCCATTACATTGCGGGATAGCGTTTAAAAGTTACCAACATTAAACTATTATTCTGTTTTCGGCTCGTCTCGGATGCGCAGCGACAATTGCAGCGGCGAGCACCGCCGTGATAATTAAACTGTTTTTATATAATGAAACGTGTGGAGCGTTGATACTGAGGTATTTAATTATGTACGTTTGTTGTCTGTGATTCACTTTCAATGTGACAAGCAAGTGGTAGTTTAGGTTTCCCGCTTCCTTCGACATTTTGCTTTTTAATATATTATGTTGTGTTTAAGTTCTAATAATTTATTTATACCTCATATTTGATTATTGGTTAACTGAATTCATTTAATACTAATTATTTGACCTTTAAATATTATTCCTTTAATATTTAGCGATATACATTTTTTATTGTGTTTTGTTGAATTTACGGGTTCCTATTGCATAAATTAAGTAAGAAGTTTACAATTTATTTTTAATTCTTTATTTCTTTTTCTCATTAAGTTAGTATACTTAATTAATTAAATTACTTAATTCGCAATAAATATGTACTGACATTTGTATATTTTAAGCTACAAGGTTGTTAACATATGTGTACTCCTATAGTACAAGCTTGACTTAGTTAAGGAGTTGGTAGATGATTAATATGTCTTATGTCTTACGTATAAGTTTGTGATAAAAATGTCAGTATGATAAAAATTTCAATTGCTTTATTTCATATTTAATCAACTAATTATCTATCTATCTATCTATATCATCACGCCAGCTCCCTCGCGGGATAGGCAAAGAGTACAGAGTTCCAACAGGTTCTTTCCTTACATACCTCTCTGGCTTCCTCCACTCTCATAGTTCGTCTCATACACACTCGCCGGTTACGGAGACTCTTGACTTGCCCTTCAGCTAAGACACGGTCTATTTGGTCATGGTAAGATAGTCTAGGTCTTCCCCGGCACCTACATCCTTCCACTTTCGCATTGTATATCTGTTTTGTCATTCTTTCTTCTGGCACTAATTAATTGGACGTAAAAAAGAAATAAATATTTCATTTCAAATATTTCATTTCATTTCACCTTTTTATTAATAGCAATATCCATGTTTGTGTAATGGACTCGATTGTCCGAATGAAATAAATTATTATTATTAAGCAACTCATGAATGACGAAAGAAAAAAATATAAAAAGTGGAAGCTACATCCTTCATACCGGGGAAGACCTAGACTATATTACCATGACCAATCGGACGGACGGCTTATTCCAGTCACTAAGAGCTTGAGTCGCTCCGCTTACTGGTTCGAGAAGTCGCGGGTTTGATTCCCGCACGGGAGAAATCTTTGTGTAACCAAAAAATATTTATTTCGGTCTGGGTATTTTTAAGTGTAAATTTCATGTTTGTAAACGCACCCACGACACAGGTATAATTCCTTGTGTGAGACTACGATAAAAAAAAATAGACCGTGTGTTATCCGAAAGGCAAGTTAAGAGTCTCTGTAACCGGCGAGCGTGTATGAGACTAGCCACGAAATTGGAGGAAACCAGACAGATCTGTAAGGAAAGTACCTGTTGGAACTTTATACTCTCTGCCTACCCCGCAAAAGATCTGGCGTGATAGGATAAATAGAATAACTCGCTCATACCGATACTACACGTTATTTCCCCGAAAAGGTGATCAGAGAGATGTTTAAAGCACTGTTAGAATATTCCGAACGTGTACATTTCATCAATATGATCTCAACCTAAGATTCGGACTCAGAATCACTTAATCACTAACCGTACTATATCAGACAGGTACGAATATTAATGTAGTACCTGTATTTTAGTAGGTAATCCGGGCATACCCATGTCAATGATTACTACTCTTCATCATCTCAGCCTATACTTGTCCACTGCTGAACATAGGCCTCCCCAATCGCTTTCCAGCGTAACCGGTCCGATGCCACCTGCATCCAACGACTTCCTGCGATTTTCACAAGATCGTCGGTCCATCTGGCAGGTGGTCGTCCCACGCTGCGCTTGCCAATACGTGGTCTACACTCTAGAATCTTTCTGCCCCAACGCCCGTCCGATCTTCGCGCTATGTGGCCCGCCCATTGCCACTTCAGCTTGCTAATCTTAAGGGCTATGTCGGTGACCTTGGTTCTTCTACGAATCTCCTCATTCCTGATTCGATCACGTAGAGAAACGCCGAGCATAGCTCTCTCCATAGCTCGCTGAGCAACTCTGAGCTTTTTTATGAGACCTATAGTAAGAGACCACGTCTCTGATCCATATATCATCACTGGTAACACATTACTACTCTTACTTACTACAATTTCATTTGATGTTAAATCATTATATTTTACAGTAATTTGACATGTGAAATTTCGCCTTACTAATTTTAATACGCTAAAAACTAGGGTAAAATAAATTCCAAATAAAATATTGAGGGTATCGTCCGTCGCCGGCAAGGGTTTAAAGGAATCTCGTCCTGTGGCGGGGCGATCCTTCCACCGCGCTTAAGGATGTGGTGGGGCTGCTCACGCGCGCCACCACCCGTCCGTATGCTGTGCGTGTGTGTGGGGCCGCAACATGTGTCGTACTTGTTACTGTTTGCTTGTGTAAATTGTGATCAATGGTTAGTGTAGATATGATAAATCAACATATTAATATATGTATCTCTGTCTAATTACAATACTTCTTTATTTGGACCCGCTTTCTTTCAGAGACTTAATTCGTCCATGATCAATGATGGTATCCGAGTAATATGCGATTTTATGTCAAGTGTGCACCCATGGTGTAGAAAAAAAACTGAAGCAAAAAATTAAATGTGATTGCATATGTTATTTTGTGAAATGCTTCAAACCCACACAGAACAAGTGAATCAAGTGTGAGTTTAGCACGTAACGTGAAGACAATTAACTGGTACAACTTATGAATAATTTCAAAAGATTATTTTTATATGCTTTATTGTTTTATACCTACACAGAGCAAGTACACAAAAATAATATTTTAGCGTAGGAACCAAAAGGTTTTCAAAAAAATAAATCCATAAATATGGTCATACATAACTTTCTTGATATTGTAATGACAGATATGAACCAGGGAGTCCCAATTAGTGCTATATTTATGAATATGACCAAAGCATTTGACCTTATAGATTATAATGTATTATTAAATAAACTTTATAATTATAGAATAAGAGGGAACGTACTTTCTCTTATAAAATCCTACGTTACTAACCGAAATTAGTCGAATATGTAAAAAAACTAAAAGAGAACTCAAGTATGTTTCAGAAGAACATGAAATAGCTTGTGGAGTCCCACAGGGCAGCGTATTGGGAACACACTTATTTTTAGCTTATATTAATGACTTTCCAAAACATGTAAGTTTCCCTATGGTGCTATTTGCCGATGATAGCACAATAATAGTAAGGCACAATAAAAAAAGTAACTTCAAATGTGATATAAATAATGCTTTACGCCAGTCTATTGAATGGCTGTAACAAATTAATTTAATCTTAAATATAAATAAAAGTAAATTTATTACTTTTCGACAAAGAACTATTGCACCGGACATTAATCTAAGTATCAATAATGAAAGAATTGAAGAAGTACATTATACCAAATTTTTAGGTTTAACAATTGACTATAAACTGACGTGAAAAGAACATGCATCTATCCTAATTAAAAAACTGAGTAAGTTCTCGTTTGCTCTGTACAAACTTAAAAAAGTTGTTAATCAAGGAGCTGTCGTCATTACCTATTATGATTATGTTGAGTCTATTTTGCGATACGGAGTTGTATTTTGGGGATATTCTTGCGAAAACTCCTCCATTTTCAAAGCGCAGAAAAGATGCATTAGATCAATATGTAACTTGAAACCAATTGATAGGTGCAAACCTTATTTTACTTTACTTTAAATATTACCAATGCCATGTCTTTACATATACGAGACCGCACTGTTTGAGAAAAAAATAGTGATCTTTTTATAAATATAGCCGAAAAGCGATCTAGAACAGTGAGACAGAAATATCGGCATGAATTATGTTTGAGACCTTCCAAAACTGCACTTCTGCACAAGAGCATACTATGCAGGCTCCAAAAATTTTCAATAAAATCCAGAATGACATCAAATACTTAAACTTGCCACAATTTAAACAAAAATTAAATATATTTTTATTGGGCAAATGCTATTATACAGTTGATGAATTCCTTTTTGACAAATCACTCAAGAATTAATAATAGTATGTAATGTTGATGACAGTAATAATGTAATTGCATGTATTTTTAACTACCTAAACAGTGTACGCCCAATGGGTAGATTTTTGATAAAACTTAAATGTTAAACCAAGATCATATTGTATCACCAAAAATCACACTGAATAACTGATTTATAATTTATGTACATCCGTTTAATTTTAGCAGCTACTGTGAAAAAGTAACAGGTGCAGCGAATGAAAAATAATTTCATATGATTTTTTCCACGCCCCCTGTGAACTATTCCATGCACCACGTCCGTATTAAAAATGCTTGAAACAAGTCCACTCGTGTTCCGAACAGATAGCTCCTGAAATAGCGGCGAGCTGGAGCAAGTTGTGGCCTCGCGTAAGGCCGGCTGTTCACAGCACGACTCGTACATTGCATTGTCAATTGCGACAAAGTGTGCTGATATTAATTTTGGAGATATCTTGATTACGATGGTTTGTCTCTATAGTACTTACTAGGAAATGAGTATGGACTTAAACATAAATAAAATAATTGTATTTTCTTTTCATAAATCGGGTATTTAATAAGGATATAAAAGAAATACCGACAACAGACAAATTTAATAGAAAAATACTATTTCCACAACTTGCTCTGCACTAAAATTTGATCTTGTTATAGAACTACCAAATACATGAGGTTGTTAGGTTATTTAATTGGGCATCAAAATAACATAAATAATATATCTTCAAAGCTAAATTGTATACCCCTCTTGATCGAAATGCTCTATAGTTTGTCACAATTTGCTGGATATGCTGGATATGCTCTTACCTTGACAGCAGAAGTCAATTGGTAGCATTCAAAGGATTTTTATCTTTACCTGTTGTGGCAACATCTGGAGTTCCACAGGGGTCACATTTGGGACCCCTATTTTTTGTTATGTTCATCAATGATTTAGTTAAACGTTTAACTTGCCGCTGCCTTATATATGTAGATGATTTAAAATTATTTCATTCTATATCTAGAATTGAAGACTGTCTGATGCTGCAAAAAGACTTAGATACATTATCAGAATGGTGCAAGAACAATCATATGTCGCTTAATATTAATAAATGTTTTATAATATCTTTTACAAACAAGCGTCATAAAATTGAAAATGATTACCACATCAACGGTCAAGCACTTAGCCGATCATACATTGCAAGGGATTTGGGTATTTTATTTGACGATAAATTATCATTTCGACCACACTACCAGCTCGTCACATCTCGAGCTAATCAACTTCTGGGCTTTGTTTTTAGAACTACGAAAGGTTTCAAGAAACATAATAGTCTATTGTATCTTTACTTTGCCTTAGTGAGAAGTATTTTATTGTATGGCAGTCCTATATGGTCTCCTAATTACAAGGTTCACATAGACATGGTTGAACAAGTTCAGAAAAAATGTCTCAGAATATTAAGTTATCGTCAACAACCAGGTCGATCAGATCAGCATTATGTAGATAGACTAACAAAGTATAATATTCAATCCTTAGAAACTAGAAGAATATATATTGATTTAGCATATTTTTATAAAGTTATTCACTCTTTTATTGATTGTTCCGAACTGTTATCACAAATAGCGTTTAATACTAAATTTAGTGCCAGACGGTCTAATCAGACTAATTTATTCTCTTTACAAGTTTATAAAAATAACATTTCCTACTTCAATCCACTTACGAGAATGGCTCGTCAATATAATGATTTGGCTAAATATAACATAGTTATCGACATTTTTCATCCTAGTTTAAGTATTTTTCTAAAACAATTCAAAAATACCCTTCAAGTCAGCCCAGATCCTGTTAATACAAAGTAACTCAAATATTAGAATTATCAAATCTTTTATTTTTTTATGTAAGACTTCAAAAGTTATCTTCTTAAAGGTACCTAACACTGCCCATTATTTGTCCTTATTGTAATCTTTACTTCTTTTTTTCTACACACCTTATACAGTTACAAGTTGTGTTTTTTTTTAGATAGTTGTTATGATTTTGCTGTTTGCACATAAATTTGCGTTATAATCTAGATCTAATAAATAATATTTTAAGTTGTATATTTTTGATTATAATGTGTACTGTGCAATTAAATAAATTAAAAAAAAAAAAAAATTTTATTTCTCTTAGTTGGTATGTAAGCGTTGTACTGTTACGATATGTTAATGTCATAAAACCGTTCTCATCAGAACTATTGTATGAGCACTTCAATCCTTACTCAGTTCATTCTCATTATCCATCCTGAACGGCCCTAAAGTAATTTTACATTTAGTTCGATATTTCTATATCTATACAAAAAATGTACCTACCTACAATTAGTATATTGTCAAATAAATTATTTTTGAAAGCTTCTCGTGTGTGTTTTGTTTTTAGTTACCCTAGCGGTAATTAATAGTATATTATTAACGTACAGTTGTGCAGTAGCGCAGTGAGTGCGCCGCCTTACCCGCGGGCTGTGCTTCACAAAAATACAGTTCGTCAAGCGGCGGGCTGCAATATTTACTGCGGCTATTTCAGCCTCAGCGCCGCCGACGAACAGCTACCACTTGCTACACCATCTCACTCACTTTGTTTCCACCTCACTGTACAAAAAATTTTCCTGTGAGTTATTTTTGAAATGGTAATCAAAGATACATTCATATATATCCTGAACGTAAGAGCCTTGGATAATATGTACGCTCGTTGTTTTACTTATTGAAATTTTTGTAATATTGTAGAATATGATAAATATATACATGTGTTCATATACCTATGTATGTACCGATATAGCAAGATTAACTAGAATATTATGTTAAGACAATAAACTCGGTGAAACTTTACAATATCGCGTTAAAATACTTGAAATATTCATATTTCAAAATTCGGTCGGCATTAGATCTCAAAGCTCCTGAATTCTCTTTAGCTCATTCAAGAGTTTTACGCTGTACCTATCTTTAAAAGAAGTCATCGAACTACATTAAAAGTGAAACAAAGGCATACCCTTCATAAGGTAAAAATACAGTCAAATTATGAACCACCTCTTTCTTGAAGTAGATTATTGACGTATGTTAGTGTGTATCATGACATGATTGTAATCTAATTTGTCCTACTTTCTACTAATATTATAAATGTGAACGTTTTTATGTATAGATGTTTGTTTCTAAATCACGCAAAAACGGTTGAACGGATTTAGATGAAATTTAGCACACATATAATTTATTACCTGGATTAACACACGGGATACTTTATATCCTAGAAAAATGTTACATTCCTGTCTAAAGTCAACGCGGTCGACGTCGCGGGCTAAAACTAGTGTGTAAATAAATAAGTACTTAATATAAGCGAGTTCTGATAGTAGACGTTCTGTTGTCTAAACAATTATGATCGCCCGTTCGTGCGCTACGGAGAAGCTACCGAGCGCTGCACGAGATGTTTGAACCAATAACTTCGCGTTATTTATGTAAACGCTGAAGTCAATAATACTCGTTTAAAGCGGCACTGGAAAGTGAAATAAATTACGCTTTGAAGATACGACCCCGTAGAAAAAACTAGCTATATTGCAGAAAAATATAGTAAAATAATAATATTAGCCCTTTTAAGAAATTGTTCCACCGTTGGGCACGGGCCTGCTCTCAAACAGAGGATATAGGCCCAGTGCGGGTTGGCCAACATCACGCATCTTCAAGAGACTCTCAGGCATGCAGGTTTTCTCACGATGTTTTCCTTCGCCGTTAAAGCAAGTGATAGTTAATTTTTAATCATCATCATCATCATCATCTCAGCCTATACTTGTCCACTGCTGAACATAGGCCTCCCCAATCGCTTTCCAGCGTAACCGGTCCGATGCCACCTGCATCCAACGACTTCCTGCGATTTTCACAAGATCGTCGGTCCATCTGGCAGGTGGTCGTCCCACGCTGCGCTTGCCAATACGTGGTCTCCACTCTAGAATCTTTCTGCCCCAACGCCCGTCCGATCTTCGCGCTATGTGGCCCGCCCATTGCCACTTCAGCTTGCTAATCTTAACGGCTATGTCGGTGACCTTGGTTCTTCTACGAATCTCTTCATTCCTGATTCGATCACGTAGAAAAACGCCGAGCATAGCTCTCTCCATAGCTCGCTGAGCAACTCTGAGCTTTTTTATGAGACCTATTGTAAGAGACCACGTCTCTGATCCATATATCATCACTGGTAACACACATTGACTAAAAACTTTAGTCTTTAGGCACTGAGGTATTTTGGATGAGAAGATGTTGCGCAGTTTCCCGAACGCTGCCCAGCCGAGTTGGATTCGTCGATTGACCTCTCTCTCAAAGTTGGACCTACCTAACCGGACTACCTGTCCCAGGTAAATGTATTCGTCGACAACTTCAAAAGTAGAGTTCCCAACGGTGAGTGCGGTGGGTACGACATGGACGTTACACATTATTTTCGTTTTGTCCATGTTCATTTTAAGACCCACTTGTTGAGATACTCTGTTGAGGTCGCCGAGCATTCGTCCTAGATCTTCCAGCGACTCCGCCATGACCACAATGTCGTCGGCAAATCGAAGGTGAGTGATGTATTCGCCATTGATGTTGATGCCAAGTCCTCGCCATTCCAAGAGCTTGAAGGCGTCCTCTATGGTGGTCGTAAACAGTTTCGGAGAAATGACGTCTCCCTGTCTTACTCCTCTTTTTATGGAGATCGCCTTCGTGCACTGCCCTTGTACTCGGACTGACATGGTGGCGTTATTATACAAGCACTTCAACACTTCGATGTACCGATAGTCAATGCGGCATCGCTGGAGAGATCTAAGAACCGCCCAAGTCTCGATCGAATCGAAGGCTTTCTCATAGTCCACAAACGCCAAGCATAGTGGCCGATTATACTCCTCGGTCTTCTGTATAATCTGCCGCAGCGTATGTATGTGGTCTATGGTACTAAAGCCTTTCCGGAAACCAGCTTGTTCGGGAGGCTGGAAATCATCAAGCCTGCGTTCGAGACGATTCGTGATGACTCTCGAAAACAACTTGTAAACATGGCTCAGCAGTGTGATGGGCCTATAGTTCTTTAATAAAGTGTTATCAACTTTCTTGAAAAAGAGTACCACCACACCCCTGTTCCATGCTTCCGGCGTTTTTCCTTCGAGCAAGACGGAATTAAACAGCCTCTGAAGGACTTTAAGTACCGGCGATCCGCCCGCTTTCAGAAGCTCTGCGGTAATTCCGTCTTCACCCGGCGCTTTGTTGTTTTTAAGTTGGTTGAGAGCCATCCTAATCTCGTACAGGCTGATGTCCGGGATATCTTCACTGTAGTGTCGGGTTAGCTTGGCTCTTGGGTCTTTTACCAAGTCAACAATAGGTTCAGCTACTGAGGTATACAACTGTCCATAGAACCTCTCTAGATAGAGAGGTGCTCAGGGAGATCCCTGAGCACCTCTGACCTATTCGAAGTTACGTTTCCGTCCTCCGTCTTCAGCTTCGTCAACTGGCTTTGCCCAATCGACGCGGCTCTTGCGAACACTTTGGAGCCCTTGTTCTGCTTTATGGTCTCCTCAATACGTCTTGTGTTGAAGGACCGTAGATCGTGTCGCAAGGACTTCAATATCTGTCCATTGAGCTGCCTATAGGACTTAGCATCATCGGAGGTTTGGAGTCTCATGGTACGTCGCTCAGCCATAAGGTTTCGGGTGTAGTCGGATAGCTTTTGAGGCCTATTTTTACGGTGGGGCTTAAAATGCTTAGACCGGACCGTATGGACAGTCTCTACCAACCTATTGTTGATTTCGTCCACTGATGCGCTGCTGTCTAGCAATTCGAAGCGGTTTGACAATTCGAGTTGAAAGTTCTCGGGGTTTTGGATATGTGTATTAGAAGGTCGGAGCGGTCGGAGTTTTAATACGCACATATTTTCGAAAAGACAGCGGTGCGTGCCTGGGTTTGAACCCGAGACCTCTGACATTTCAGTCCAACGGTTCAACCACTAGGCTCTCACTGCTTGGACCATCCATGGCTATCAGTATGAAATAAATATATTTTACTCAACAGCATAGATAGGTTGTAGAGCGTGTTTGGTGGACATTAAATATGATAAGATGAGGAAGGGCGTGTCTCCGTGTTTTAGACATCTAGAAACAATACCAGAAAAAGGTATGACGAAACAAATACACGATTTGAAATAAGACTTCCCTCTGTTAATATAAGCATTCTGTATCTTTTTGCATATTTAAAATAATATTAACCTCTCGGCCGCTTGGACACGACAAGGGGATTTCGCGTGTTTAGGCAACCTAAGATTTAATGTGTATTTCTATTATATCAACACGCCAGATCGCTGGGGTAGACAGAGAAAAAAAAACAGGTAAACTATACGAAAGTGGGAATATGTAGGTACCCAGGAAGACTACACACTCCGCACACCGTCACGCCTATATTCCCCAGAGGGGGTAGCAGAGGTGTACTGAGTACACCCACGTTTCGCCGGCGATGTTAGGTCCCATGTAATAGAGGGCGAGCCTATTGCCATGCCAGGCATAATTCCAGACTCCGGACTCATACTTGGAATTTTTCGTTAGAAAAACTACATTTGTCCGACCTAGGATTTGAACCCAGGACCTCGTGATCACAAAGCGATGCGCTTTGCCACCAGACCAACGAGGCAGTCACCAGACCAAAGAGGGCAGCAAGACCTAGACTATCTTATCAAATAGACCGTGTTTTGTCTGGCTTAGTGTAAGTACAAGAATTTCGTCAATTTCTCTCAGCTGAGTGAGCACTGCACAACGTTCATTGCTGTACAGCCCTCGGCAACACAAGAGCTATCAATCGCTATTAATCGCGAGCACTCGAGCCGCTGGCTCAAGCCTGCTTACGACGCAGGACTACAGAGGTGAGCAACGAACATACAGACCGACACGAGCTGAACAATATCTGCTCCTGGCCTTCCATAGGGTTGTCACAACTTCCTTAATTCGGAATAGATAAACCATTTACCTGCGACCATTATCCATTTTGTTGGGGATCCGCTTATGGCCTGGCTTGCACAAGGTTTTCACAACATTCTTAAATCGGACAAGCGAATTAAAATTTAACTGCGACCTTCACCACTTGAACATTCTCATTGTTGGCCTGCCGGAACATTGTGAATCCTCGGTCTATTCCACTTCCACAATTCCACCTGGCATCTACGACCGATGTGCCCACTGAAACTTACATTTGGCAATTCTAAGGAGCATGGATCTTCTTTTTTTTTGATCTCACAGGGAGACAAACACCCCATTCGAAACAGATTCCTCCGGACCACACAACGATTTGTTAATCGCAAGAATCGAAACCACGAAAACAAAAAATACAAGCCCAGTGAGTATGTCGCTGGACCTTCTCGGTAGCGGCTGCGTTCCGATCCGGTGGTAGTTTCTAAGGGCACTTGCAAGTTTATACAAAATAAATGAATACTTGATCTAATAAACTATAACGACTTACACTCCGGCAACTATGACATACTGATATCAATTCCTTACAGCATCGACAACCCTGTATAAGGTGGCCAGCCTATCATGAAACTATGATGGTATTAATTGAATACAAATTGATTGGCGTATGTCCGCCGCTGCCATTGATATGTGCATAATATATTGTAGAGCCTTCAGCGCCTCACGCGCCAATGAGTTGTGCTGAGATCGCACACAAACGCACATCGACGCGCACACACAGACACACATATAATGACGCCATGACGTATCAAAGCTATCAGCTACCGGTTGCAAACAAGACGAAGGGATTGCATACCGAATTTATGAGATTCCGTGGAAGAAAAAAGCAAAAACTGGAGTTGTATTTTTTCCCGCACGGGGCAAATCTTTGTGGGGCCCACAATTATTTGATTTAGTCTGGGTATTTGTGAATGTGAATTTTCATGTTTGTAAACGCACCCACGACACAGGAATGAACCCTAGTGAAAAAAAAAAGTACATTAAAGAAAGTAAATTAAAAAAAAATCTATTACTCTTACGCCCATTTTCTTCCAAACGTGTTAGCGGGGGTGTCTAGTGGAGTGTATTATATATAAGACTAATTTCATCTCCTACTTAACGTTACGCCGGCCCATCTCGTGCTTGCTTTGCTCTTCACATTTCTTTCTAACAAACTCTTAAAATACAAGTTCCACAATTTGCTCAGCTACCCCCGTAGTGTGAGAAATAGCGGACAAAACTGCGGACAGGCGGTAATCGTGCCCCATATTTCACCGGCACGTGCACCGGACACTATATCATCACAGTCGCTGCGGGAAGGGGCGGCAGGGAAGAGTACCGCAGGACACACCTCGATCAGAACTGCTTGTACATCATTCCTCTTGTTATAGATGTTACGTTTTCTAGTATCATGTGAAAAAGGATAAGAAATAATAGGTACAGGAAAATTGAAAAAAATATGGATGGTTGTTAGATTTGCAGTTTGTTTGTTGGAAATGAAATGTCTTTTTTGTAGTAAACATAAATGGATTTTAATTCACTAAAACGAAATCAAGTGGGGACTTTATAACACCAGCTCTTTGTTTCGCTATATAGTTAAAAAAAGCTGGCTAAATGTATTATTTATCGTATTCATAATAATCCTCTGAACACCTTTTTAAGCCAGACTAAGAGGTATCGGTACAAATATAAGCTTTATACAAACATAGATTAATAATGATAATAAGGAGGAGCCGGGAGAGCTATATCGACGTAAGAAGATAATGCCTCCCTACGTCGATTTACTCCAGGGGTGGAAGTGATAAAGGGCATAACGCCGCGAATAACTTCGGAGAAAGCGCGGCACACCTCTCGACACCCCTGAGTCGCTTACACCGGTGTGGCCCTCATTTGTTGGAGGGCCCATCTAGTAAGCGGCGAATCCCCGCTTGCCACAGTTAGTTGGCTATCACTAATTATGGCCGGTGTCCGTCCCCTTTGAAATAGTCCAGTTTTGTCCATCAAAACCTCATAGCCCTTGTTTTTTTTTTCCATAATTTACAATAGTCCTTGCACCTGCCAGTCAGTTCGCTGGTTATGATTTTTCATTTTCAGCAAGTGATCTCAGCAGGTGACTTACATAACATTAAGTTCTCGCAAAGGGCCTCTACGAGTTGGACCTATGTCCGCAGCAAGACTTTTTAACGGTCCGGTTAAATATCGTGAATTTCAGCGAGACACAAATAATAATAATATAATAATATCAGCTCATACTATCACACTGCTCGGCAAAGGCCTTCTCTCACAAATCGAGGTGAGAGAGAATAGGTCATACTCCACAACGCGGACCCAGTGCAGGTTGACGGAGACAGGTTTGTGGCCACCTGCCGTTAAAAGTTATCAGGCCACCTATAAAGCTTCCAATTTGACTTAAAGACTACCACATTACATGATAACCGGGACCAACGGCTTAACCCGCCTTCCGAAGCACGGAGACGCTCGAATATAATATGTCACAAACGGTCACCCGTCTCTGACCGACCGAGTCGAACCCTTCTTAACCTTGATTCTCTTACTTTTTATTATTATTATTATTTAGCCTACAGTGTCCCACTGGGCAAAGGCCTCCCTCCATCTCCGTTTATGTAACGATCGATAAAAACTGAATAAATGGAAAAGACACGAACCTGTGGAACTTTAAGCTATGGACGGAATGCGTGAAGGTAAAGGTATGTTAATAACACAGTCCAGGACCTGCCTGCTGGCCAACTCGCCCCTGACGCGTGCTCTGCACTCACTTATTTATCTGTTCCAAAAGCGAAACGCAACTTTATATGTGGTGTCCCATATTATAGTGTAGTTTAATAGGTAATAATTTAAAAAAATCATTAATCAAATATTATGTACAATTTATTAAATAAGTAATAAGTTGATATTTTATAATGTAATGGACGAATGATTGTAATAAATATATTTAGATAAAGACAGAAATAACCGGTAATGATAGTTGTAATTTGTAAATAAATAAATAGTTCAAAGTTATGCGTATCCTGTACTTGCATACTCTTGGGGTGGAGGGTTTGTTCCTGGAGCGTCGCCAGCCAGGATTATCAGGCTCTGCGCGCTGATTCATTACTTGGCACATGCCTGCCTTATTCATCTTCATGACCATCGCGAAGGACTGTGCGGGACAGTCGGTACAAACCGACCACATTTTCAGATGACGAGCAGATAGCCTCGATGACAAATATTATAATTTACATAATAACGCCACATTGGCGCCTCAGTGGTATTTTACATTAGGTCTCATAAAAAAGTTCAGTTGCTCAGCGAGCTATGGAAAGAGCTATGCTCGGCGTTTATATAGAGATACGTAGAAGAACCAAAGTCACCGACATAGCCCTCAGGATTAGCAAGCTGAAGTGGCAATGGGAGGACCACATTGCGCGAAGATCGGACGGGCGTTGGGACAGAAAGTTTCCAGACCACGTATTGGCAAGCGTAGCGTAGGGCGACCGCCTGCCAGATGGACCGACGATCTTGTGAAAATCGCAGGAAGTCGTTGGATGCAGGTGTCATCGGACCGGTTACGCTGGAAAGCGATTGGGGAGGCCTATGTTCAGCAGTGGACAAGCATAGGCTGAAATGATGATATATGGCTCTACAGGAACAACACGGAGTCAGTATTTCTACAACAATAATTTATTCCAGGTCGTGACTGTCAATCATCGAATCCTCTCGCCGAACAATCCCTGACTCCCACATTTCAGATTTATACGAATTATAAAAAACACCATCACGTTTATATTTTTCAAGTAGGAGTAGCAGAGGTGTGTACCAATACATCGCCGACGATGTTAGGACCCAATTCAATAAGGTGCAAGCCTTTTGCAATTATACTGGGCACAATTTCGGTCTGCAGCCGACAATTTTTCTAGAGATAAAGCACACTTTTTCTGCCCTAGGATTCTAATCCAGGTCCTCGCGAACGCACCTCGTAACAACACGCAGTCATGGCTGTTTATCAAATGACACTAATCTACACCATAACTTTACAAGCTTTATCGTTAATTAAAAAATTCTCTCGTCGCACAATCCCTACCCACATCGCAGATTTATCCGAATTATAATGAAGCACAAATGAGCTGTCCGTTCAGGTGCCGGCAGCTGTGTGGCGTGGCTTTGGCGCCACATTTGCACACTCATAAGCTGATTTACACCGCTCTCCTTTCCTGTTCCCTCCCCTTCCCCGGCGGTTAATTGACGTCACTGGACTCGTGACTGATGATGGGATTTTAATTTTCCAAGCTTACAATTGATGGTACATTATTATTTTTAAGCGCTTTTCGCCTATATAAAGCTGCTGCTCTAATGCAGTGCATTATAGATATATACAAGGAGTATCATAAATAATGCAAGACCTCAGACACCCCGATTAGATAATTACTTCACAAATTCCATACGAAAACCAATTCTCCAATTTTAAATTTTTTACCCCGTTTTATAAGCACTTTTATATCCCAATTAACAATGAAAATTGTACGTGTATGTGTGCGAATTGAAAAATACGGCTTAGAAATGCATTCGAAATCTCCGTATTGTTTTGAATCAAGAATAAAAGTTCATGAATAGCGCACTAAGGGATATACATGAACAGCATTTTTTGCAAATTTAAGAAAATATGTAATATACATAAAAAATTGTTAGAATCAATTCAGTTAATGATTTAGAACAAATTACTTTTAGGTCTTGCGTTCATTATGTTACACCTTGTACCGATTATAGCAAAGGTTGCAATTGCTGCATCGAAGTAACTAAAGCTAAACGTCAAGCAATGGCCGTTAGTGACAACTTGAGGTGACTGAAAAAATTGCAAAAATGCAAGCACCATTAAAGAAAACTCAGGACAAACTGACCAAAATAAAGAATGAGAATAAGACAGGAACAGGAGCAGGAGCAGGAGCAGGCGTAGGCGTAGGAATAGGAATAAGCATACTAAGCATAAGCGGAAAACACTCGTCTTGAAAAAATTAAGTTATAATCCTCCCTGTATGTGCTTTCGTGTATTTTTAAGTAGCGATTAGAATGAAAAGCTGGCGGACTGTTATCATCTGAAACTCATGATACAAAAGGTCAGTCGGGTATCGGAAGTATCTTTTTTTTTTTTTTTTTTTTTATTAAAAACCTAGCTAGAAAGGTAAAAAGCTAGAAGGGTTTCTTTAATATGAATTCAATGAGTGCTCTCTGTGCACTTTCGAGTTCAAGCAGATAAGTCTTACCTGCACTACCCATACACTTATGCAATGCTGTATAAACGACTGAGCGAAGGCAATGTAGACAAGTTTCAGAGTGTCAGGTGTCACGCTGTCTCGGAGTTTGCGCATGGTATTTATGATTTTCCTGACTCTACCAGAAATTCCAGAGATATGTTTTTGTATACTAAATGTTCGTCAACAAGTATGCCTAGGTATTTAATACAAGGAGTGCGTTGCAAGCAGGAACATTGAGAACGTGGTGTGGTTGTAGAGCTGTTATGACAAGTGTGAAATTTTAGTGACAAGGTTGGTAGACGAGCGGAGATGGATGTCTTAGAAAAAGCCAAGTATTTAACTTTTGTTAAATATATGGTTAGCAAGTTGTGGTCTATGGCATTAGGGATTTGGGTGATACCCCTTTCTTTCTATCGTTATTTATTTTCTTTACAAAGGTTGTCTGGAAGAAATTGCTATCAGCAATAAGGCCGCCATTTGTACTTATGTTTTGTATAAATCTGTTTGTAATTTATTGTTTTTCATGGTGTACAACAAAGTGTACTATTATTATTATGTATCTCGCTGAGATTCACGGGCTTTACCCGGACCTTTGAAAGGCTTGCATGGGGACATGGGTCCAACACGTAGAGGCCCTTTGCGAGAAGTTAATGTTGTGTGAGCCACCTGCTGAGATCACTTGCTGAATTGAAAAAACATAACCAGCGAACTGACCCCGGCAGGTGCAAGGACTATTGTAAATTTAGGAAAGAAAACAAAGGCTATGTAAATGAGGTTTGATGGACAAAAACTGGACTATTTCAAAGGGGACAGACACCGGCCATAATTAGGGATACCTAATTACCCGTGGCCGGCGGTGACTCGCCGCTTACTAGATGGACCCTCAAACGGTCGTACTAGGACAACTGAGGGCAACACCGGTGTGAGCGGCTCAGGGGTGTAGAGAGGTGTGCTGCGCTTTCTCCGAAGTTACTCGCGGCGTTATGCCCTTTAACACTTCCACCCCTGGAGTACATCGACGTAGGAACGCATTATCTTCCTACGTCGATATAGCTCTCACGGCTCCTCTCTGGACGGCCAATTAAGGCTAGCCAGAGCCGAGAGTCCTGCGGGCACCCTTGCACACGACCGACGAAGACACGCCGCGTTAGGGGCCCTGACCGACTCTCTGAAGCACTCAGGTCCGTGGTGTCGTTACTCACCAACAGCTCCCCACAAGCTGCCCTGCGCCCTTATTATTATTATTATTACCTTTTTCTGCAAGACAGTATAATTGCTCCCAGCTCTTACTATGAAAGAGAACTACAGTGTCATCCGCATATGATATTAGTTCCGCATTCTTAAAGATTTATAATGTCGTTAATGTAGTTCTTAAATAAAGTGGGACCAAGTATACCTTTTTTTAAAAACGTTGCCCCACACTAGGTTTGATTCCTGTGTCGTGGGTGCGTTTACAAACATGAAAAATCACATACACAAATACCCAGACCGAAACAAATAATTGTGAATCACAGAAAGTTTTGTCCTGTGCGGGAATCGAACCCGAGACTATTAGGCACAGTGGCTGGAGCGGCTTAAGCTCTTAACCACTGCGCTAAATCGTCCTGTCCTGAGGAACGCCAAATTTAATGTTTCGAAACGATTAGCTCGGCGTAAACAGGTGCGCGGCGGGGGTCGCGAGCGTGTGAGATTCCAGGAACAAATTATAATTTTCATTTGAAAATTCTTAGAAATTTTCAATTCACTTCGTTTGAATTTAAATCTTCTTGTTATAGGTTAGACTTTGTTTTTGCTTCGTAATAACTATTATTTTTCGAATCAGACCCGCTCGCGTTCTTGTCGTACCAGCACTCAAAGTAAACTCAATTAATTAACAACTCTTAGATTAGAGGTGTCATTATAAAGGAAGAAGAATAAAGGGACGCCTAGACACTACAAAATTTGTGATACCTCTACCTTACAGCCGGCTTAGTACGAAAAGATTGACGTCAGAGCGTGATGCTAGCGAATAAGCGTGCCGTCACGTTCATGTATATTTACAAAAATTTCAGTGTGACAAGAATGGCCCAGCCATTTACAAGCAATACGTCAACCTAAATTTTTTTGCTAGACTCTCAGGTGATGTGACGTAAATCACAGGAGCGAGATAAATAGAGATTGCAAAATAATCGCAACTGAAACTGCCACAATAGAGCAACGCGATTGTTCCGCAGAGACAAAACCCCATTGTAGTAGATATTTTTAATCAGCACATCGATGTATAACCCCCCTCCCCCTCCCCCGGCTGTGTCCAGGCCGCTCCTTTATCCGCGGCTCTGCCAGGACATTTTTAGAAAATTAAAACTCACTTTGATTCACTCCCGACTGTGACAATTGTGAAGACGATACAAATGAAAACAATCCTGACTGGAGAAGTTTTACAATTTGAGAGATTATATCGACGCCGCTTTACTGGTTATAATGTTAAGTTTCATTTGCTCGTTGAACGGAAGTTGCATCTCCATTGAACGCTACTTCACGCGATTGGTTCAAACGTATTTTTAACGTATAAGTGTGTGGTCTTATTCACCGTTGAGAGAAGAATGCCGGCAGATTTTTGCACGTATTGCAGACGTAGATTTTGTGCGCGAAACTAAATAAAACAAACATTGTTAGATATCTATTTTCAGCCGAATGACGTCGATTGCAGGAGTTTATTCTTCTCAACGGCGACCAAGACTATATATAGTTAATAAAATAAAAATATATTTAATAAAAGTTAAACCGACTTCAAAAAGCAACAAATAAATATTTGAAGTCGGTACCGGTTAGTGCAGTCGCTTACTTGGTACCTGACTCCAAATTTTTATTTTTTTGCTTTTTGCAAAAAATAGATATTTGAACTTGAACGATAACACAAGTGAAAAAAAACCTTTTTTTTCGTTTTTTTCATTTGTGTTATCTTTTCCAATATTATAGTCAGGAGTAAATTAAAGGAAATTTTAATGTTCTAATATTATCCAGACAGAGTCACGGTTAAAGGAGCGACCAGGACACGGTCAGGGAAGGAGATGTGATTGATTAAAAATATCCACTACGATGGGGTTTTGTTTGTGCGGAACGTTAGCATTGCTCTATTGTGACAGTTACAGTTTTGATCGTTTTGCGATGTCTTTCTATGTCGCTCATGTGATTTACGTCACTGTGTGTGTGTGTGACCTACGCTGTTTACGGCGATGCCTTTACAACTTCACAAGAAAAGAGGGCGAGCGTGCAACCACTACGCTCGAGCCAGAAGGGCAAGGGGCAACTAACTCAAGGGCGCCTTAAGGAGGAACGCTCGGATTGGGCAGTCGTTATGGGGAGGGATATACGAGGTGTCTCACCGTGGTTTTTCGAGCTCGCTGGCGAGGTCAGTGCCTGATCCTGTGTACGGTATCTAATTTCGAAAGAAGAGAAAGAAGGGCATCGGGTGGGTCAGTAAGAATATGCCGCGAGCGGCAGTTGCGGCTGATGGGAGGAGAGTCAGATGCGTAGTCGGCTGCGGCTACAATTAAGGGGTTCCAATAGTTGGATGCGTTCACGAAGTAGCGGGTTGTCGCCTTTTTAATATAGGCGCGAATAGGTCTGAGACCGAGATCCTAATAGAGAAATTCACGTCATGTCACGTGCTATGCTGACGGGTGATTACCGACTAAATAACTATATAAGTTGTAACATAATAATCAGCAAATGAATCGATTCCAACTATTTTTAAAGTATGTTACATGTTTTGTATTAAACAAAATTTAATCATTATTCAAAGCTATTTTAAATGCATTCCTATTACACACACATCAATTTGCAAACAAAAGTTAATTAAATTTTATGGTTAATTTGGGTACCAAAGAGCTTAAAAAAATGGTGGAAAACTCCTAAAAATTGGAAGTTTGATTTTCGTATTGCGTTCGTAAAGCAATTATCTAATTGCGATGTCTGAGGTCTTGCGTTATATATGTTACACCTTGTATATGTTGAAGTGAACTCTATACTCTCTGCCTACCTCGCGTGGGACCTGAGTGTGTCAATGACAACTGTAACGGTGAAATTAAAATTATATTTTCGTTACTTGTATGTATCTATTTATACCATCACACTAGATCTCTTGCGGATTAGGCAGATAGTACAACAGTTCTAACGGGTTCTTTCCTTACAGACCTCTCTGGCTTCGTCTACTCTTATACTTCAATTATTTTTATTCACTTTATGAAATTCAAGTTGAAACACAAATTATAATTTGCCAAACTACGTAGTATCTAGTTGTATTTCTGCACATACTATTGTACAGTGACTGCACGGTTTGTTTAATTAATATCGCTTTTATACATTATTGAGGCACGTTGTACTCGTGTAATGTTGTTGGATCGAGATAATTAAAGGCCCGCGAGCTAATTATATTAACTAATGAGCGACTTAGAAGTGGTTTAAATAATTTAACACAATATCAATAGACTAACGATATTACTAACCTATTGGAATATATATAGTAGTAAGTAGAAATATAGTTGTAAAATTCCTGCCGTATAACTTATTTACTTGCCGTATTCTCTCTCAAACAATGGTAAATAATGATATCTGAAACATATTATTTTAAATGTCCCCATTTCATTAGGATGGTTTGAGACCATTACACGTAATCCTACTAATACAATGAACGCGCAAGTTGTGACGATGGATACGAGTATGTGTGTGTGTGAATGATCTACGCTGTTGGCAAGGCCTTTACAGCTTCACCGGACAAAAGGGCGAGCGTGCAACCACTCTGGATGGATGTGATGATGATGATATTTGGTACTCTCTAAAGCAAAAACTCCTGAACCGGTTTTAATGAAAATTTACTGTTATTAGCTTTGTATAAGCTAATGACACATGGGTTGTAATTTATATTGATATTACAAATAAACGCGTGCGCACCCGCAGCCAACAGCTAGAAGGGAATAAGTTTGCCTTTGGGATAGGCTACTCGTTGTGATGATTTTTACTAATAGTTTCGTTTTTTTTTTTTCAGTTAAAAAAAAACGTAGCCCCACACTAGGATTTACTCCTGTATCGTAGGTGCGTTTACAAACATGAAAATTCACATACACAAATATCCAGACCGAACCAAATAACTGTGGATCACACAGAGATTTGTCCCGTGCGGGAATCGAACCCGCGACTATTAGACACAGTGGGCGGAGCGGCTTAAGCTCTTAACCACTGCGCTAAATCGTCCGTCAAAGTTGTCTTTGATACGCCCTCCAACAGTAACCGGGGAGTGTCTTGCCCTTCTTTTCCATAAGAATGATATTCCGAAGTAGTGGTAGAATTTTTGTTACTTCTCTGAAGATTCATAAATACTCTAATGGTTAAATGAATAAATAAACACTCTGATTCTGGAGCAGTACTGAGTATTTCTCCCGGCACCACACAGGTTAACCCCTATATCGGAATACCTATTAAAATAAATAGATTCTCCAACCGAATGAATGAGACCGTCCGAAGCAATGATCAGGTATTATATGAACACAAAAGTATTCCCAAAAAAATTCAAGGGGACTATCTCAACCTCTTCAGCAATATTATGGTTACCTTACAATTCAATTCAATTATTTATTCACACTACACTGTCGTTATTAAAAAACTTTTTTAAAAAAGGGAAACCGACTTAAAGAACCAAAAAATAAATATTTGAAGTCGGTGCTGGTTGGTGCAGTCGGTTACTTGGCACCGACTTCAAATATTTATTTTTTGCTTTTTAAAGTCGGTTTCCCTATTTTAAAAAGTTTTTTATTTTACAATTTTTAGTGATGAGTGAATTTATTATTATAATGTATATATATACCTCCTTTATATTATCCTTCTTATTTATACAGTAAGGTACCTACAAGATTGATATAAAACTCATAATAACTAAATTTTCACATTCATGCTGTTTGCCGTATAGGAAACCCCTGGTGTATCTTCAAAGCCCATTGTCCAATACCAACAAAATTTAAATTCGACCATCACGGAGCTATGCTGACTCTAATGCAAAAAGAATCATCTAAATCAGTTCATAAGCAAGGAAATTACAAAAGAATACAGACGAATTATGAACCTCCTCCTTTTTGAAGTCGGTTAACATTCCGCTTAGTTCTATAGTAAGGTACCTATAGGATTGGCTTAAGACCCATATTGTCTCAATTTGCACATTCCTATTGTCTATCGTTAAGGAGTTCCCTGGTGTATCTTCAAAGTCCAAGGTCCAATACCAATGAAATTAAAATGGGACCACCTTGGAGTTATACTGAACCCAATTCAAAAAGAATCATCAAAATCGGTCCACAACTAACTAACACAAAAATACATAAAAAAAAACAATATTAACGATAAAAAAGCGCACATACAACCGAACATACAACCTCATTTTTGAAGTCGGTTAAAAAAGGAAGAGTTATAAACTGCGTATATCTGTGTCCCTTTTTCACGGCAAAGTTTACCATAATTGTTTTTTTATTGATCTTTCTTAAAAAAATGTTGCACCACACTAGGAATTATTCCTGTGTCGTGCCTTTATAAACATGAAATTCACATACACAAACACCCAGACCTAAACAAATATTTGTGGGTCACACAAAAATCCGACAGAATACTGATAATAGAGATGTTGTAAGCCCTCTGATCTCTGCTTCGAAGATATGATCAGGAAGACTTGTATGTAAAATGACGTCTAGATATGTTTAATGTGTGACAACTAACGCAGGCATTCAGTTCAGAGATTTCATGTCCAACAAAAAATGGTGCGCATCTTGATGACCGCGGGGTTAGCGGGGATTGTGTTTCGATAGATAATGAATTCTTTTGTTTCTGAAGTTGTTTAAACAGTGTCTCAGTGCATATAAACTTAATAACTCGAAGAAGAATGTCACTTCGCGGAGAGCACCTGGCACAAGGGAACTAAAGTGTACACACTAACTTCTGCTACTAAAAATGTACATGAGGTGTCTTCTCTAGTACGTGTTTTATAATAACTCAATGAGTTTAACACGCATTTTACACAGATGAATCCGTCCGCCCAGTCGAGAGATGAAGAGAACGGGAGGAAGCGAGCGGGAGGGAACAAGAGGGACAGGGGCGTCGGGAGTTTGTCCCGGCGCCGCCCGCCGTATGGTGTCCGCAAACACGCCGTGTGTTGTGTGAAAACAATCCCGTAATGGGTATATTTTAATTAACTCATGTTTGGAGTGCACTGACCGGTGTCGGCCACCGCCTCGCTGCCTCGTGTCGTGTCGGTATCTTGTCAATGTCGTGTCAGAGTCGGACGCACATCGCACCTTGTATGCTCCTGCATTACTTAATTAGTGTTGTCAATCGATGTTTAATATAGATGTTATCTAATTAGATCATGTTCGCAGATATGGACATTTTTTTTAATTAAACATAGCCCAATGTACGGGCCAGCCCGTCCATTTTGCATCATCAGCATTTTTACGCCACATGCACATTATATTAATTACGATCATCAGTTCGCAATCGGTTAGCAAGAGAATCGCGCGTGCTCACTTACATACATATAGCCAGATTGTTATTTGGGACATCACTGTATACAAAATCCCATGAGTCCTAAATTCCGTGTCGTCTTCAATGCAGCAGCAAAGACATCAACAGGAAACAGCTTGAATGACATCATGGAATCCGGAGCCAATTTGCAGCAGGATTTGCAGTCTCTAATTATCAAGTGGAGGCAGTACCAATTCGCATTTACTGCTGACATAGAAAAAATGTTTAGGCAGATATGGTTACACAAAAACGACCAGCAGTTACAGAAGATTATATGGCGAAATTCACCATCAGAAGCACTTCAAGAATACCAACTTTGTACAGTTACTTACGGCACCAAGGCCGCTCCGTTTCTCGCCATGATAACTTTGAAGCCGTTAGCAGAAGATGAACGGAAATTACACAAATAAAGCAATAGAAGCCCTAGAGCAGTCAATGTATATGGATGACTTGCTTCATGGCTGCCATGCGCCGGAGTCTGCAAGATCATTAGCAAGAGATATTATTAAACTTTTGAAGTCAGGTGGCTTTAATCTTAGAAAGTGGCGGTCAAACGTCCCCGATCTGCTGGACTCTAATCTACTACAGTCCTCGGAAAATAGTCAAAACAATTTTGATTTTAAACAGACCGAACACACTAAAACGCTAGGACTTATCTGGAATCCTGAGCAAGATTATTTTACGTTCCAGCTAAAAATTGATACATTAAACAAGCATATTACGAAAAGATCAGTTTTATCCGACATATCCAAGATTTTTGATCCCTTAGGATGGTTATCGCCTCTCTCGACAAAGCTTAAATTAATTTTCCAAAGTGTGTGGTCGTCAAATATCAATTGGGACGAACCATTACCCGACGATATTTATGCCGAATGGATCAAGATCAGGGAAGATTTAGGTAACATCGAGAAAATACATATACCGCGGTGGTTGAAGACAATGGAAGGCGACAGTATCGAATTACATGGGATTTGTGATGCGTCAACAAGGGCGTATGCTTGCATAATATACTGTCGAATCAAGAGAGGTGAGCAGGCTACCGTTGTATTACTAGCGGGAAAATCAAGACTGGTTCCTACTAGTAAATCAGTATCCTTGCCCCGGCTTGAATTATTAGGGGCAGTCAGTACACACTCATAAACAGTACATGAGTGAATACAACATTAGGACTGATCTGAGTACACCGAAAATTGCGCCTATCAATCATCTCATTAACATTTCCTTGCCTAAATTACCTGAGTCTGTCAGTACCGATTCTGAGAGCCCGCTCCCAGACTTAACAAGCATTCAGAAGCAAATAGACATTCTGAAGCAAAGTGCACCCCTAGCAGAGAGTGTTTCCTATCATGATGTACATCATTATGCTGTTATATATATTATCATCGGTATCCTGGTAGCAGTAGGATTGGTTTACGGTGTTCGGCGCGCGCGCCGTGCCCGCGCGTCTACAGCGGCGGGCCAGGCGGTTGCCAACCGGCAGCCAGCCGCCTGCTGCAGCAGCAGTAATCAGTGTAGGGAAAGTGTACAGGGTGCTGAGCAAGTCGCTCAAGTTTGTGAAGGTGTTATCAAAGCGTCCAATCATAGTGTGTATAGTGTACCGAGTGTTAGTGTTCGTAAGCTCAAGCGTAATGAGATTACTTCGCGAGTGCCTCTAAGAGAGAATAGGAGCACTTCTCCTATATTTCATTCTGTTTGTAATATTCAAGAAGCATGTGTTTAGTTTTAAGACTATATTGTTCATCATCTTGTAATCATTTGCATTCATTCATCCAACATCAATTTCTCTCATCTCTCGCCCGGGAGCATGTACGGGCCAGCCCGTCCGTTTGCATCATCAGCATTTTTACGCCACATGCACATTATATTAATTACGATCATCAGTTCGCAATCGGTTAGCAAGAGAATCGCGCGTGCTCACATACATACATATATCATATCATACATTCATTCTCATTTATCATTAAATCATAGAATAGTGATAATTCGGACTATCAATAAAACTTTTAATCATTACAATATCAATTGTATCATTTATCATCATCAAAAAACGCTGTACGAGTACAGTCTAACCCGTACACCCAACATTAGGAATTATTTCTGTGTCGTAAGGGCGTTCTCAAACATGACATTCAACATTTTCATGCTACAAACATTTGCTGGTCACAAATTGATTTGTCCCATGAGGTAATCGAACCCCCGACTATTCGATCCAGTGGGTGGACCAGCCTAAGCTTACCATTCGGCCAAACCGTTAACCATATTTGAGGAAAAACGTAGCCCTCCTCTAGAAATTATTCTTGTGTTGCTTAGATTTGTGGAACACACAAAGAATTGTTTTGTGCGGGGATCAAACCTGTGACTACTAGATACAATGAACGAGGTAAGTCTAACCACTAAATCAACCCATTTTCAATAATTACTTTGCGATAATGCCGTATGTTGGTAATAAAAAGAATATTTACATCATGCAATATTCGTGGTTGTAGTGAGCTCCTATCATGCGTGCGAGTACGCAAATACCATGGATGACGACAGTGATATAGGATATATATTACGCTCAAGAAGAGCTACGAGATTTACGACAATCACTTAAAACAATATCCCAGTAAAGCAGTCTTTATTTCGCAACAACAGCAATTAAACGTAGCCACACACTTAAAATTACCTATTCCTGCGCCGTGGGTGCGATTAGAAACATGAAATTCATATTCGTATACACAAACGCACAGACCGAAATAAACATTTGTAAGTGACAAAGATTTTGTGCCGTGCGGCGGTCGAACCCGCAACTACTCGGTACAGTGTCGGCTTAAGCTCTTAAATACCAAGCTATCCGTCAAATTAATAATCAGGATTACATTTATGTATTCGATGACGTTTGTAACTTCAGTTCTATACAAGCGGTAACGCTTCCAGTTTCAGATGGAGATAGCTCAATGTACTGAGAACTGTTTGTATAGTTTTGAAGCCCGTGTTTGAGCTGAATACATGTCCGCGCAAATACTGAAACCGCGCCATATTTTCCATGTTATTATTTGAACATCACGCTGATATGAAATACCCTTTAATATCTCCAGAGGGCTTGGCACAATCAAATTGACGCTCTCGTAAGCCCTATCGAGTTGATATGCCATTCATTTCAAACGACAAAGTTATTAAATAGAGATGAACGTGACAGCACGATTTCTCATCAACGTAACCATACCGTCAAATTGTTTGTGTTTAGCCCTGTTCGTTTCGCATTAACCGCACAAGAGAAGCAATTTGTTCGCAACGTATAATTTTATTATTTGACGAGGTTTAATTATTTAAGCAGCTAGACTCTTGTAAACCTGCGTTTAATAAAATTTGAGCCATGTTTTGTAACCGAGGGCGATGATTGCAGCGATCTAGTCTTCACTTAGTAGACTCATCCGTAATGCCCAAGGAGATTTTACAAAAAAGAAACTATTATACCTAGTAGCATTATAATCGTCTGTAATTAATAAATAGTAAATAACTTGTAGTAGTAGGCTATGTCGTTATCACAAAATTAAGCAGCGTTGGGCTCAGTCGGTCTGAGATGGGTGACCGTTTGAGGATTCCGTTTCGGAGTACTATTGTGCTAAATGTATCCCTCCGTTAGCCTCATTTTCATTCTTACCATATAATTAGCTATATAATATTCTGTTACATGATTTCGTATAATTCTGTTTACCGCCCACGCATATGATCATGTTGCTTAGATCCGAGGGTTTGTACACACACGCACAAATGTGCATTTAAGTTTTATTGCTGCAAGTATAAATGTTTATCGTAAATATGGATTTATATAACTACTCACATAAAATGATAAGTATAAAAAAAGTATAGTTTGTGCGGATGTGCGGTAATGACACTCATTGGGCTTACAGCCCACATGAATTATAATTGTTTATAAAAACACCCTAGTGAGGGATAATGTTTTATCAATAAAAAAAAAAAACAAAAATGTTTTTTGCTCATCACTGTTATGTGAAATGTGTGATTAAAGTTAACAATCGCAAACACTTCTGCTTTGAAATCAACAAGTACACACGACTTTTAAAAGAAGCAAATAAGACCTTCGTGTGTTATGTGAATGATCTACGCTGTTGGCCTTTACAGCTTCACCGGACAAGAGGGCGAACGTGCAACCAGTACACTCGAGTCAGAAGGGCAAGGGGGCAACTAGCTCACGGGCGGGACTAGGTGTCTCCCCGTGTTTTGCACCGGCCAGCGGGCAAGTGATTCTTCGACCTCGCCGGCGAAGTCGATGTCAGATCGTGTGTGCGGTATCTGTATCCGAAAAATGGGGTGTAAGGGCATTGGGAGGGTCGGTGAGAACATGCCGCGGACGATGGTAGCGGCTGATAGGAGGGGAGTTAGGTTGGCAGTCGACGGCGGCTACGATTAGTTCGCGAAATATCTGGTTGACGCCTTTTTAATAAAGGCGCGAAAAAGTCCGAGACCGAGATCGGAAGCAAGTAAAACCCGTAGCTCAAGCTAGTATACGGCACAGTTCTCTCAATATTTACTCCCGTCCGGCGCACACGCACACACGCGCTCGCTCGCACACATGCGGCGCTTTAATTAACCACCACGTCGGGCCATTCACAATATCTCGCAATAAAAATGCTAATTAAAATAATGATTTGTGCTTCCATCGTCGAGTTTCGACTGGCGGACATCAGCGGTAAAAGAAACGCATATGTTATTATTGCTAAATAAATATTTTTACATATAATTAATTAGATACCTGCCTCGTCGGTCTAGCGGAGCAAAAATCGGGTGGCAATTACAAGTTCCTGGGTTCGACTCCTAGGTTGGACGCTTTGTCTAGTCCTCATGCACTGCAAAGTGACTATGTCGCTATGCAACTAGCCATATGAGTTTAAAAAAAGTTTAATTTCGAAATCATCGAGAGACACCTCATTTTTATTCATTTGTATTGATTTCGACGGCACCTCCGCAGAAGAGACGCTGAACCCGCTAGTGCAGACTTTACGGCGACAGCTGATGGAGAACAACTACGACTATCAGTCTCGTGAGCGAGCGGAGGACGCTAAGCGTGCGCGCAACTCGCTCGGCGGCCGGTTCAGCGTGGTGCGCGGGAACGGGACGCGGCCCCGCGACCGCCGGGGACGGCGCGATGCACCGAACCACGCACTGAACAACAAGCCGTTCAACATAACACACAACGAACAGAATAATAGGTCATCTTATGCGCCGCAGTACGAAAGCGACCCGTTCAAGGTACCGTTAGTTTTTTTAATAAATCCATTTGGTTACATGCTGAAAATGAAATGGGCCCATTTATGGAGGATATTTTATAGCGTTTAAAATAGCGAAGGCGTAGGCAAGACTATGATTTATTCTAAGATATTTACGTAGTAGTCGGTTGCAACATGATGATTATCCGTCGAACATTCATCCAAATATTCGACAAGTCTATCGACATTGTCGCCGCATCCCTTTTTTAAAAAAAAAACAAAAGTCAATTATGAGTAGTTTAGATGGGTTAACCAACAAAATCAAGACGCCGGCGGCGTTTCGCAGGTACCTCAACGTTATGTTGGCTGGATACCCGTTTCAGTAATAGCTTATTTTTACTTTTTCGGTCTCTTTTTTCGCTTATACTTTACAACCATATCTATTTAAAGTTTTCATGACGACTTGGAAGTAAAGTCGTGGGTAATATACACCAAAAGCTGGTCTGAGCTAATAGATCTACCAATATTCCAGATTCACAACACCGAAGTCGGTCTCGACGCAAACAACCTCCGTGAATGGCAGGGCCCGCTATTCAGGAGCGGTGCCAATACTATATACCACCAGCAGCCTCAGCACGCGGTCTCGAAGAATGACCTGCTGTATTACCTGGATGACAACCGACTGCGACGGAGTAACGACGCGCCGGGGGGCGACGACGACTCACGACCCGACATCAGACTTCAAGGCAACGACACGGAACGCAGTGATAACTCAGTGCAGGACGACTCAACGCGTAGCGATAACGCGTTACGTAGCGAAGACACGTTGCATAGGGACGATACGATGCGTAGCGACACGTTACCGCCTGAAGATACGCCACAACACCACGAGTTGCAACACTTCGCGGCGCAATATGCGGATGCGCAACGCCACAAGGATGTCGACTATGAAGAGATGTATCCGCAGGACGAGGAAACAACCACTCCCGTAATCAAATATAAACTGCTGAAGGTACTTTTTCTAAAAATGTTAGCATAAGCTAGCTTTTTTTACTGGTTGGAACAAATCGGAACCAAATCAAAGCTGGTCTAGTCGCGTGCAAAGCGGTTTGCACTGAAAGTGGCCATAGTGCTACAAGGATATTTTGGTCCGTGGATAGGGGGGTGTTGGTGTGATATAAGAGTAATCATTTAGTAAAATTTTCCCACTTTCAGAGAAATATTTCAACAAATGAGTCAATACAGTTACTAATTAAAAAAGAACTTGGGTAAATTTCATAGTAAATGGCAACTTTGCGAATGTCATGAAGTGACATTTTTTTTGATGAAAGCGTTAGTTCCGATTTTAGCCGCGTGTCAAAATATCTTTGTATGACTGTAAATGTCATCCAGACAGGAACACATATCTGTGATCCCTACACAGATATCCCCGTACAATTCAGTGAGCCAAGTGGTCTACTCGCGAAATGCTAAATCAAACCGTCGTTTAACTTTGCCTTTGCCAGCCAGGTAGTATAATAGGAACAAATTATTCTGGCTTTACACTATGAAATATTTATCTCTACCTGTCCATATTATGACACCTGATCCCTGGAAGGTAGGCAAAGAGTACACCTTTCTTAATTTGAGACATTTATTAGGGCGGGTGATTCGGTTTCGTATCTGCAGGTGATGGAACGGCACCCGACACGACGCAGCCAGCCAGTGCGGCGCTTCCTGGAAGAGCGAGGAGCGAAAGGCCTGGCCTTCATCAAGCTGGACGACGAGCCCTTCCCCGAGTTCACGCTGCCGCGCTCCCGCCGCCAGTACATGCGCGACGCCGGCGAGGATCTGCGCGCCACCGACTCCGACCAGGAGCTGTCCCTGCCTGAGGGCTCACAGCGTCAGGACCTTGACTGAGTGCGGGCGTGCCGCGGTCGATGTTCAGTCGGTGCCTGCCTGGAGCAGTGTTAATCATTATTTTCTTTTTCTTTTTTTAAAAAAACGTAGCCCCACACTAGGATTTATTCCTGTGTCGTGGGTGCGTTTACAAACATGAAATTTCACATATACAAATACCCAGACCGGAACAAATAATTGAGGATCACACAAAGATTTGTCCCGTGCGGGAATCGAACCCGCGACTATAAGACACAGTGGGCGGAGCGGCTTAAGCTCTGAACCACTTCGCTAAATCATCATCGTTGTCATTATTATTCTCGCCATCATCAACATCTCCACACTTGCACACGGCACTTGGTATGAGCCTTAGCTGCTCTCTTCTTATTTTTAAAAGTCAATATTTAAGTCTTAAAACAAGAAAGTTATAAGTAAAATATCGAATAAATATTTTTTAATGCAATATGGCGAATTTTCTGATTGTCAGATAATATATAGAATAATTTGTTTCATTGTTTATGTATACTCCTTCGAATAGCGTTATTCCTCTCATATATAATACCCCTTACTGGTTAATATAAGGAGATAAAAGGTTCTAAAACTAACTATTGAGTTAAGTTAAAATTCTTAACATGGCACAAACTGCTGATTTCAGATATTGTACCTACACGAAACGTAGTATTTCAATCTCTTCGAGCATACGTTCAGCGTCTCTGTCGTAAACTTGCCCAGGTTTTATAATCTATATATTTTCACTATCAACACTTATGCCTATATATTTTATTTAACCATTTATTGGCTAATAAAAACCAGCGGCTCATATTCCGCGCGGTCACGCGGCGCTGGCGACCGCTGCACTCAGACATGTGCGCGAATTTGCTCGGAGTGGTGCTGGCGCTCGCCGGTGCATCGAGCGTCGTCGGCCTAGTTAATGTATCCACGACATTAGTTAAACCAGGTAACGAACAACTATCAACAATGAAAAATCTAATTATACTGTCCCAATTCTGACCAAAGACTTCTCACAAATCGAGGCGAGATTGAATAAGACATACTACACTACTCGGAGCCAATGCGGTGCGGCGGAAACATTTTTGAAGCCACCCAGTGCTAGGACTTATCAAATCCATAAAGGTTCTAACTTGGCTTAACGACTACCACATGTGGTAACTGAAATCACGCGCCTCCAGAAGCACAGAGACGCTTGAAAATGGTTATACCAAAAGCGGTCGACGATCTCAGAACGCTGCTTAATCTTGATGATCTCTATAAACACTACGGTACCACAGCGCTACGAACAACTCCTATTCCCCCTTGTCAACAATAGGTGCTTCGAAGAGGTGTCACAATGCTGCAAGCAGCTTAGGTTAACATGTCGGTAGGAAGTAGGTTATCGTGAAGGCTTAACGTCTGAAGTCACGCTTAACGCTGCTTCACATCGTGACACTACGTAGACCAGCCCCAAAATCGCCACATAACTAGCTTTGTGCTGTGCGTACAGCACTAAATTTTATCCATTACCTCTACTAGGTCATCAGTCCATATTGAAGAGGGCTGCTCACTCCACGTCTAGTGAGGTTTCAGCCTTACGCCAGTTTTATACAACTCATCATAATAACGTCTAAACAACATATACACGTACAGTAGCATGCTATTTACGATTAGGTATCACTTATCTTAAATGCTAGCAAGATGTTTCAGATTGTTCCTAATAGAAGAACAGAAAGCAGGACGGATCCTGTAAATCCGGTTATTATTTGAACAAGATTACATAAAAACGGCTAGGAAATTAACAACATATAAGTATGAGTGTGGTCGTAATTAGGACAACCATAGGGTGAGGGCGCGTTTAATTCAATTCAATGTCTTTATTTGTGAACAATAGGTACAAGTGAGTGGTATTTAATAATAGGGTTACAGATCTCTATGTCCCGCCATAAAGGCATACAAAGTTACTCATATCGCTAAAATACTTATAAAAATCTAGGTATGTATTATGTCATTATATATATATGTCAAAAATTCTAATTATGTCGAACAAATCGGAGTGTTATTGTTTATCTTCCATATATTCTTGAATTGTGTAAAAACATTTATCAATCAAGAAGCTACGAAGAGCCTTCTTGAAGCTTTGTATTTTATTTATCATGCGGATCGTGGACGGAATATTATTATAAATTTTTGGGCCATGCATAATGCACTGCTGTGTAATAATTTTGTTTTTGAAGGTACCAAGCAAAGTTTATCCTGGTGTCTCGCTCTAGTTTGAAATGTAAATAAATCTAAATTAGTTTTTATAAAAACACAACATTCATAAATAAACATACATGGCAACGATAGAATTTTTAATCTTTTAAAATGAGGCAGACATGATTCAGTTTGTTTCAGATTACACATAGACCTAATACATCGTTTTTGGGCTTTAAAAGCGAGATCTTTGTTAGTCGAATTGCCCCAGAAGATAACTCCGTATCTTAGTGTGGAAGCGACGTATCCGTGATAAGCTGTTAACAAAGTCTTTTCGCTTACAATCTTACTAAGTTTAGATAAGGCATAGGAAAATTTACTTAATATGTTGCAGATCTCTTTTATTTGATGTTTCCATGTAAGTTTGTTGTCAATATGCAGACCCAAAAATTTCGTAACTTCAGCTTCATCGATTACTTTGCCTTGATAATTTATAGACAGTTTAGATGTTATATTATTACGTTGTTTAAAGTTCATTATTTTAGTTTTTTCCAAATTTATTTTTAAATCATTATTATTTAGCCATGTAATTATTGAAAATAAGTCATTATTAATATCATCTTCAAAATGTGTCAAATCAGTTTTAGTGTATAATACTGTACTGTCATCTGCAAATAGTGTCATGGGATAGGCTGATGACGTAGTTATGTAATTAATATAAATAAAAAAAAAGTAATGGGCCAAGCACACTCCCTTGTGGTACTCCTTTACAAACATTTTTAAAATCTGAGCTATATGTAATTTCTACCTTAGAGTCTGGACAGATTCGATTAATTTGGGTAAGTTGTTGGCGTCCATTTAAATACGATGTTATGAGCTTTAAAATGTTTCCTCTTATACCGTACTGTAATAGTTTCGATTCTAAAATTTTATGATTAACATTGTCGAAGGCTTTAGTCATATCCATAAAAATTGATAAGGTCGGTGACTTTCTGTCTACTCCCATCATAACTTTATTAAGAAAACCATAAATCGCAGTATGTATGGTCTTATTTTTCCTGAAACCTTTTTGCTCAGAACAGAATAGATGTCTAGTTTCAAAGTAGTGGTATAAGCGAGAGTGTATTACTTTTTCTAAAACTTTTGCAATGACAGGAATCAATGCTATCGGCCTATAAATACTAATATCCCCTCTATCAATTTTTTTGAACAGTGGTTTAATTATCGTAACTTTCAATTTGTCCGAAAAAATGCCTTCTTCTATGCACAAGTTAATTATGTGACTAATAACATATGCAATAATTTCAGACACATCCTTTAAAACTTTTGTGATAATCCCATCATAGCCAGTACTAGTAGTATTATTTAATGAATTAATAAGTTTATAAATCTCATTGGCATCAGTTGGTGACATAAATATAGAATCTACACAATTGTATGTCAAGTCAATATGTTAATATTATCCGGTTTACCTTCGTTAGTATAATAATTATTAAAGGCAGTTGCAATGGCTGTAGGGTCTGTTATAATTTTTCCATCTCCCTTCAATTTATATATATATATATATATATATATATATATATATATATATATATATATATATATATATATATATATATATATATATATATATATATATATATATATATATATATATATATATATATATATATATATATATATATATATTTCTTTATGTTGGGTGCTTTTATGTTATTAATTATAGTCCATACTGCTTTCGTCTTATTCGAAGCGGAACTAATGTATAAGTTATTTTGAGATTTTTGCGTAAGTTTCATTATTAACTCGTTGGCTGCCTCGTTGGTCTGGTGGCAAAGCGCATCGCTTTGTGATCACGAGGTCCTGGGTTCAAATCCTAGGTCGGACAAATGTAGTTTTTCTAACGAAAAATTCCCAGTATGAGTCCGGAGTCTGGAATTGTGCCCGGTATACGGCAATAGGCTCGCCCCCTATTACATGGGACCTAACATCGTCGGCGAAACGTGGGTGTACTCAGTACATCTCTGCCACCCCCTCTGGGGAATATAGGCGTGACGGTGTGTGTGTGTGTTCATTATTAATTTATAACGTTTGGAGTATGTTTTAAATGCTATCTTATTTAGGGGACTCCGGTTTTTTCGATAAGTACACAGCAGTTCCCTTTTTCTTTTGCTGCACAACCTAATACCACGTGAGATCCATTTAGGTCGAGCCATCGTGGACATTTTTATTTTTATTTTAGGAAAACATAAATTATATATTAGTTGAAAAATGTCATAACCCTAGCCCTCTGGTCAGTCAACACTTCACTAAAATTTAGTTGTCTAATATAATTTTTAAATTTATTTCTATTTTCCTTGCTATAATCTCGTTTGATGATGTACCAATATTTAGTGCATTTTATTTTAAATGCTACAGTTATAGCATGCACCTCACTCGTGCGCTCCCCTCCACCCGCGCAGCCCTATCGCCGCTCTACGCGCATACGCCACAAAATAATAATGTACAGAAGTCAAGCTCATGTATGTATCTCATACCTACGCTCGGCGGCGGGGTAGGGTTATCAATTCAAAAACTATCGTGGTAGTGGCACTTGTATCTAGTTGTTTGATTGATTGTTGAGAATAAAACAGGAAGAACGGAAATAAAAACCAATAATTACTAAAATAATTCAATTTGAATGTCATTGTTATACCTATTTTCATTATTATAATGGAATTGGGACTAAAATGAACTTCACACACACGAGCACGAAGGCAACTTCAAGGTATTAAATCTTCCATAATTTATCATCATCATCTCAGCCTATACTTGTCCACTGCTGAACATAGGCCTCCCCAATCGCTTTCCAGCGTAACCGGTCCGATGCCACCTGCATCCAACGACTTCCTGCGATTTTCACAAGATCGTCGGTCCATCTGGCAGGCGGTCGTCCCACGCTGCGCTTGCCAATACGTGGTCTCCACTCTAGAATCTTTCTGCCCCAACGCCCGTACCATAATATATACTCTCTGTAAAATGACTAACTTAATTAAAATGATGCCTTAATTTTTAATACAACTCATACCCAAATTTTGTACGCCAACTACTGGCAAAATATAGCGGTCTACATTAAGATATCAACATCTGTCTGTACACACTACCTATGTTTACAAAATAATGATTGATTAAATAATTGATTGATTGATTCTCTATGTACAAATCTCAACCACTCAGTTCACCTGAAACAAGATATAACTTTACTGTCGGCGACTGCGTTCCCAGCCCTGCGCCGTGATTAATTAACTGACTAATTAACTTTTTCATGTAGAATGTACTTAGATTAGGATTTATTTGTTAGTTCAGTAATTGTTTTATATAATTGAAAGTGAATTGTAACAATTTTAATAAGATTAGTTAAGATTTTCATGTATGACCACTTCATCGGAGGTAACGGTTACAAGTAAAGACTCCAGAAAGAAGAGGGCCACTGAACCCAAGAAGAAGGAAGATGCAGAGGCACAGAAGCCGACGGGTTCAGCACTCACCTTGGTGCCGGTAGGCTTCAACCGGCCAAGGTCGACAAGGTCATTAAGGTCAACGAGTTCAACAGCCAGAAGAAAGGAACTTGAAGCCAGAGAAGAACTGGCAAGAATAGAACTAGAGCAAGCACAAGCGGCGACCAAACTTGCGAGAATACGTTTGGAACAAACCCATGTGGAAAAAGAAGAAGATTCATTCAAGAAGATATAGAAGATAGAACGACACAAGTGCGGAACTGGATCCAAGAATCGATTCGGGAAGATGCTGACACCGCCGGACAAGATCTGCTAGGGGAGGAAGCTCGGGAAGACCTGCAGCCGATTAAGCATGAACAGCCTCAGGCTTCCACAAGTCCGAAGGTGGAATATTAGCGGACGCAATTAAGTAGGCCGTCGCCACACAGGGAATATCAGCGCCGCAATCGAAGTACATACACGAACTGCCGTTCTTCGATGGAAACAGCACCGAATGGTTAGCTTTCAAGGTCGTCTATGAAGATACAGCTCCAATGTTTGCCCCCTTACGCCGAAGAAGCCCCTGTGAAGAAGGATCCCCAGAAGACCTGGTACTTACCTGAATTCTCCGTAGTTCATCCGCTGAAGAAGAAGGTCAGGATCGTCTTCGACGCAGCAGCCAAGAGTCAAGGGAGGAGCCTGAACGACGCCCTTCTGCCTGGCCCAGATCTGCTGCAATCCCTGTTCGGTGTGTCATTAAGATTCCGAGAGGAACCAACGGCCGTGGCAGCCGACATAAAAGAAATTTTCCTGCAAGTGAAGATAAGACCCGAAGACAGAGACAGTCTACGAGTCCTGTGGCGAGGAAACAAAAGAGATATACCAGAATCAGAATCAGAATATTTGTTATTCATGTAAACCATTACAGTATTAATGAATCGTCAAGATAGTAACAAAGACTCTACCACCACTTCGGAATGTCATTCCTGTGGAGAAGAAGGGCAAGAAACTCCACGGTTACTCTTTTAAAATAGTATTTTTACAATTTTTCTATCTACATTTTGTTGTGGGGTATGGGAGAACAATGTAGTATCAGGTGAGTCTAAATTAAATTAACCAAGTTAAACTATTCATGTGAATGGCTACATAGTTCTCTCGTTTACAGATAAAGAAATGAGGAAGAAAAATGATAAATTTTATTTAACTACTAGAAGGAAGAGAGGGAATAATAAATAATTATAGCAGAACATGTTATCCACATTCTGGTGGAGCTGGAGCAACTCCTATCCAAGCATTTTTATCTTTTAAATAATTATCTAGAGTATAGTAAGCTCGCTTGCAGAGCGTACGTTTAATACAGGCTTTGAATTTATTTTCACTTAGTTGAGTGACGTCAAGTGGAATTTTATTATAAAATCTAACACAGTACCCCATGAAAGACGTGTTAATTTTAGACAGACGAAATTGCGGTTGATCCAATTTATTTTTATGTCGCGTGTTATAGCAATGCCTGTCACCTAGCTGATTAAATAGATCCAAATTTTTCCGTGTGTACATTATGTTTTCATAAATATACTGACATGGGATCGTCATAATATTGGCTTCTTTAAACAATTCTCTCAAAGAGTCGCGACTACCTAAGTTATAGATGGCCTTCAAAAGACTTCGAAAGACTTCTTCTTCTACCTTCGAAAGACTTCAAAGAACAGTACCCAGAGGCGATTGAGAGGAACCATTACATGGACGATTACCTGCACAGCTTCTATTCAGAAGAACACCTCTAACCTAACCTAAAAAAATATCTAGAGGTTCAAAATGGTTTAGCGAATTTTTGAACACAAGGTTTACACAGTTTATACTACAATAAATAATATAAATTACAAAAATATTACAAGACCGCAATACATGGTCACTTTTTCGGCGCGGGTTATAATATAAAAATTTTACCTGAAAATAAAATTTGTATTATGTTTCCTAGGATGTCCGAAGTCCATTTATGAGAGAGTACATTATCTTTTACCTCGCTTCGTCGCTAGATGGCTTTATTTCCGTCACGTGAATCGGCCTCTAGCGCCACTTATGGCCAACCCTGGACCTAACTTTTTACCACCGACCAAGCCGCCATACTTTTGTCATTGTTTGGCTCATAATGATGATGGTATACACCAGGAAGAAATTATTTGGACTTCCGACATCCCAGGAAACATAAGAAAAATTTTATTTTCAGGTAAATTTTTTATATTACGTGTTCCGTTTGATGTCCGAAGTCCATTTATGAGAGATGTGTTTGTTATCTCCTGGTGGCTTGCTTAATAGGATGCAACAATGTGATCAAAATTGTGTTGTTACACAGTGATTTAAAGGAAACAAAAATAATATTACAAAACCCTTAGATAGTTTGTATCGGAAAAATGATCAACACTGTTTAGTTAATTATGAATTAACAGATTGATAATAGAAGAGGGTTGACATGTAATTGTTAATTAGTATTACAAAGAATTCCGAAATCGACTTTTCTGAAGCAACTGTTTTTGTTGTAGACTGTATATCCTTCTACAGAGTAATAGTTTAATTATATTTTTGTGACGCTAGTTGACCTTCACTGGAATATAATTTACTAGGTAGTTTTGTATGCAGCTTAGGCAAAAACTGCTGACTAAAACCAATAGGTGACTTCAGATCGAATTATTCATCCACCGTCAACATACTGCTGCATGTGTAGCTGATTTATACTTGTGATAAATCTATCAATGTTCTTTAAAAATGAAAAAAAATGTACTGTTATCTGGTGGTACTTGTAACCTCAAAAAGTTTTGCAACGCAATGTAAGAGGATCATTTGGTGCACTTTTAGCCCCGTAGCTAACAAAAACATAGCGACAGTATCGCGCGACATATCAATAAACTGTTAAAATATGTCTAAGCAAATGATAAGACGAAATTTGAATACAATATAAACAAGGATACCATAATATGCTTATTGGTCCTTCAGAAAACTCTAATAGGGTTGTACCGACAGGTGCCGGATTAAGACAATTTAGGATATTACGAGAAAACCTCAGCATCAATTTACTTCATAGTGGAATTAGAAGCTTTGAGAGTGGAATCTCTTCAACGAATTATATTCCTACTCAGTTGAGCAGTTACGTCTCAGAGTTCCAGTCAAAATGAGCCAGGCTTCCAACTGTAAACTGCACTATACTTGAAATGGTGAGCGCCCGCTCATCTTGTTTAAGTCTTGATCTTGTGGGCGCTTTCAGCTCCTGATTTTCGTAGAACATGCTAGGCGTGGCTCTTCATATCTGGGTGCCAAAAAGGTTTCCTCTACTTGGATGAACTAACCTTCCGCCGTGATGAGGTAGCATAAAATACACGGGAGCATGGCTGGTCGATAAAAACCATTATCGTAAAAGCAAACGTACAAGTCTGATAAGTATAATGACATAGTTGAGGCACTTGTAGCACTGGTTACGCAATGTTTTTAGCAATAACCTGAACAAGCAACTTTCGGCTTTATTTGACTGAGACTAGAGAACACTTGTAGCAATTTCCTTTGAGAGAGACTCCATGCATCGAAAGGTACCCTCAGCCACGAGTCCGACTGTCTCTTAATAGTAATGCTGCCAGTAATTTAACACGATGCCCTTTAAGCGGCCTAAGAAGTTCGAGCAACAGATTTCCATAAACCAATCCGCACTGATTTTACGTTCTGCGAGGAGTAATGACATTTTTTGTCGTTTACTATGGCCCCTTACTGGATAAGGAGACTGTGATGAGAGGATTGATTGGTAACTACGAACTCGAACGATTTTTTTCTGAAGAACACTGCTGTGGTGCTGTAATGTGCGGCAATGCAACCTTCCCCGGTGGGTGATAAAGGTTGCAAAGTTGAGATACCTTAAAAGGCGTTGCGCCTGTTTAAGAGTTCAACTTCCGGCTTTAAAGCGCGTCAACATGCACTGATGGATTTTAAAAACCTTGTCTGGAGGCGAACTCTTGTAGATGAATTGTGTATTCCAGACTGAAGACCATTGCTATGGTGCTGTAACGTAGGGCGATGCAAACTTCGCTAGTGGGTGACTAAGGTCGCAAAGCTTAGATGCTCTGAGGCGTTGCGCCTGTTTATGGTTTCAACTGATGGCTCTTAAGCACTTCGGTGGGCACTGACGGACCTTGTAAGCCTTGTCCAGAGGCAAACGCTTGGAGTTGGATTGTGGTTCCAGACTGAAGACCATTGCTCCGGCGTTGCAGTGTATGGCAATGCAAACTTCCCCCGTGGGTGCTAAAGGTTGCAAAGATGTAACGCCAGTCAAGCATTAGTTAGTAAAAGTAAGCTCCATCCGAAACACTCAAATAAAACCAAAATAACCATCCAAAAAACGCTAAATACTAAACGTGTAGATTTCACCGAGATCTGCATTCGGAACGTTGGAGTCAAAAGTTTTGAGACCATGAGATTCTTTTAATCCTCGGAAATAACTTCTGCTTTGATTGACGGTTGGAAAAATAAAACGGTTCTAACGATTTATTTGCTGGGGTGGACGTAGCGCAGGGCAGGTATAGTGTATGATACTACTATGCTGTATTGCAGAATAATTAGAATAATTTATATCATTGAAGTGACTCACCAGCTGCTGCGGCTAAACTTTAAACTGAATGACTTACGCAATCGACTCAGCCTCTATCATTTTACTGGTGGTTCCTCTTCACTCGAACTTGAACACGTTCATAACGATCGTAACATAAGCACTTGGCGCCACACGGGTATTAACACTTTGTAGGTTGTATCAGATTGGCTAATTTAAACAATAAACGTGCATTTTTTTCACGTAATGGAAAAGAAAAATACTGTAACTTTCTACTTTTATCTCGAAAGAAAACATTTAAAGAAAAATTGGAGAGAGAACCAATTCTAACGAACTGTGCGGTACGAAAGACGACGCAACAATGTCAAAAGTATGGCGGCTTGCTCGGTGGTAAAAAGTTAGGTCCAGGTTTGGCCACAAGTGGCGCTGGAGGCCGATTCACGTGACGCAAATAGCGCCATCTAGCGACGAAGCGAGGTAAAAGATGATGTACTCTCTCATAAATGGACTTCGGACATCAAACGGAACACATAATACCTACTTTTTTGTTGCTTCATCTCTGCACAAAAAACATCACAAGACGCGTGTCTGAAGCGGACGGCACTCGCGCTCGCACTGTTCCTAACTGTGCCGAGATATCGTGTCCGTGAGCGATGTCTATGTGTGCGTTGCTCGAGCGCGCGTTTTATGTAGCTTGACTTCTGTACACTTATTGTTTTGTGCATAAGCTCCCGCGCTTGCTACCTATTAAGTACCTAGAGTTCTCCGTCGTCTGCGGCACGCGTAGGAACTCTTTCCGCGCAATATTTTCGTAATTGATTTAGCTTAACCGCGATACAGTTAACTAAAACTACCATAATAAGAATCTTTATTAAAAAGACCGAAACCTCTCAACAAAAAAAGATATTAATTTTCCTTTCTTTGTTTTAAAGTTTTTTATTTTACAAGAAGTTTCCTTTTTTTAAATTTTTATTTTACCATTTTAAATTTTTTCTCCCTAGGATCCCCTATTCTCAACTATTAATGCGTTATGATTTGTTTAGCTTGGAGTCTAGGCGTATTTTGCTTATGAGTATGATGCTCTTTGGCTTATGTAATAATAGGTTCGACTGTAATGACCTCACGTGGGGTTCGTGCACCCTGTTTGTTCTACACACCTAGGTGCAGAACTAATGCTGGTGTGCGGGTGCCGCTACGTCGGCTCTTGGAAACATATAACACGCACTTTCCTGATGTTGACATCAGGAAAGTGCGTGTTATATGTTTCCAAGCTCGTCTAGAAGTGGCAATCTCTAGTTGTTGATTTTTTTTTTATACTAATACATGCTGGTCGGCCAGCGCACATGATTATTCTTTTTAACAGTATTTTAGTTTATTCCGTGGACAAAGCCGTGGGTTATATGTTTCTCCAATATCAATCTACCCGTTTTTTTTTATTTAACACAGAACATGTAATTGTTTTTTGTCCCTTATTTTAAAAATAAAATAAAATAAATTAAGTGATGACTGAATTAATTATAAATATTTATTTAAACATTTTATTTTGCTTATTTCTACAATAAGGTACCTACAGAATTGATATAATACTCATAATAACTAAATCTACACATTCGTGTTGTTTGTCGTTAAGGAGTTCCCTGGTGTATCTTCAAACTCCAATAGCAATGAAATTAAAATGGGACCACCTCAGAGCCAAAATTCATAAGCAAAGATGTTATAAAACACCCAGACGAATTATGAACCTCCTCCTTTTTAAAGTCGGTTAAATAAAAGACTTTGTTCTGTCTAGAGATTTTGTTTTGTCTACAACAATTTTTGTTTTAGTCGTCCGTTTAGCCAGTCTTATCTCCCACGCTCGGGAATATTTCCGTCATGCACGCGTGCATTATGGTTGCAGAGAGCCTGGAGCTGGTGAACGTGATAAAACAGGACTTACGCAAGGACAACGACGACTACGTGGAGCAGCTGCCGCGGCGCAGGCACGGCGCGTCCGCCAACGCGCTGGTCAATCCCACGCCACGCAACGCCACACCGTGCAATGTCACGCCGCACGATGACGGGCCTAATGAATCTGCGTCACAGGTCCACCAGCTCGACACCCGCCGCACTGCAAACAGCGCGCACAGCAAGGGCTATACCTACCGAGCGAGAATGAACGAGCCGCACGGCCAGGAGCAGCCCAATGCGAAGATCCGAACCAAGCTCCCCCCGGCCGTCGCCCGCTCTCTCGCCAAGAAGCTCATGGAACAGGGCTACACGCGACCCTACCCTAAAAAGTACATGAACCAGGACAGGGCAAACAAATTCAAGATGTTCGTCCAGAAGAACCAAGGGAAATTCGACGAGTACGTGAAGAATAAGAAGATGGGACGCGAGAACGTGAAGATGGGACGCGAGAACGTGAAGATGAAGGCGCGCTTCACCTCGTCCGAGACGTCCTCGTCCGAAGCGTCGGAAACGCTCGGCTTCAAGGTGCCGTCGCCGGAGGAGCTGGACATGGCGCCGGCGCAGGGCGGCCGCATCCACGTCATGAGGATGAAGGTACTGCTCTTAAAACCGCTATGCTATCTCAAACCAGGCTGCATCGAGACCTGCACGTGACACGTGAGGTAAAAGCGGTGACATACAACAGTCTGCTGCACATGTTAATCCTACCCAATTTAAGCAAATTTACCATAGTCCGGTTATTGAAAAAGCGACACCACATGTGTATGGGAATAATATTTTTATTGTATAAATAAATAACAACTAAATAAAACATATCGTATAAACACGCACAACTAAAATATGTTGCTAGCAAGTGACCCAACTAAAAAGCAAGAACAGTAGAAACTGAAGTATATATTTGTAGAGTACTAACTAAAACAACAATACTTTTGATTCGTGCCACCAGCAGCAGTATCACTGGTGCGAAGTTGTTTAACTCGCGGGTGTGCGCAGGGGCGGCTGTGCCAGCGCAACGTGATCATCCCCGAGGGCCCGAAGTACGACAGCAAGGGCAAGGTGTACCTGCAGGAACACGTGCCGTACCAAGTGCACGGGCGGGAGTATCCGCAGACGCGCCCGCCCGCCATCGTGCTGCCGCGCTGCTGCAACTGCTGCAGGAAGTCCGTGCTCGGCTGCGAATGAGCACCAACCACTCGGCGCTGCAGCACGCCGCCCGCTGCGTTCCTTTCGGCCGTTTACTACATTATTATATACTACGAACTAAAGAAGCTATGTCAAACAAAAAATGGCGCGAGCCCTGTTGTCCGCGGGGTAAGCTGGATGTTTATATTTTCATAGATAATACAAACCTTTTACTACAAAAAAAACCAGTTGAGGTGCCTTCTCTAGTACGTGGTACATAATACTTCAATGCTTAAGGTTACGTACTAACCATATTTTGTAACCAGTTACTAACGAATTTCCTCCTGTCTCATTACCAGTTACAAACTAAGACTTTTCTGTCTTAGATCGTGATCGCATTATGTAAAAAGTGACCAACGAAGAAATTTTCCTCCGGTCTCGTTACTAGTTACATACTAAGACTATTATGTTTAAGTTTTTGATCGCGCATGTAACCAGTTATCAACGAAGAAATTTTCCCCCCGTCTCGTTACAAATTACTAACTATTTTCTGTCTGTTTTCGCTACCTGTTTTCTTAATTTCGATTCTCTGCGTAACCTCTATTAATGGAAGTCTGTTTGAACCACAGTACTAGCTAAAAACAAGCAGTCGTATAGCCCGCGGGGTGACCTCGTCGCCGCACATATGAAAAAAATACCTATCACAAAAACGTATTGTGTTTCAGTAATGCATGTACAATGTATGTAGTGACTAAAATTGGTATTTTGCAGCGTACCCAATTACGGAGTCTTTCAAAGGACATGGTCGAAAATTGCCCCAGAACCAACAAACTTTAGACCCATACCATCATTATTTGTCTATTTTATTAAAATAATGGCTAATGTCCGTATCTAACGGACAATATGCAATCTAAAACGAATATTTCAAAGTATTGTAAGTACTTATATCCAATTGACTCCTGTAAAAAGTAGTAGGCGTACCTATTAGCTATCTACATTGCTTGTCTTGTTAGACTAAATAATTATATAGATAGTTCCTTAGTGTTTCTATAGGTATGTATAAAAATATTATTAATCTTTAAATCAACTCAATATATTTTTGTCTACATAATATAACCTCATATGTATTAATGCCTACTAAATTATAACCTCAAAATCTAATACTTTTTGTGCAATATTGCGATACCCCCGCTTGTCCGTTTAATAATAAATACGTTACGAGGATTTATGGATGATTTGAAATCGTCCAAGTATTTTTTCATTGCTGTTAATTCTGGGCCAAATCATTCATGGGCGCAGTACAATGTCCTTTGTAATTTCATATTATAAGGGTACTACAATTCACCGGAAATTATTTTTTGTAGTAATAATGTGAGCATATGTAAGATTTTGTGAATTTGTTTCAAAATTTGCTTGAGTAATGAAGCGACAACAGTAGCTACGGACGAAATCGTGCGTTATTTCATTTCTAGTATGTTTACTGCTTCAATTAAAACATTTTATAAGCCGCCAAAGAAGATCAGTCAGTTTTTACCATCTGTCAAGTGTCACATCCCTCTTCAAGATGCAGGAGTATACAAGCTTGATTGTGAATGTGGTCTCTCTTACATAGGACAAACAAAAAGACCAGTAAAAACTCGGGTTAAAGAACACATAGCTGACCTAAAACACCGTCGCTCAAAGAAGTCTGCAGTCTGTGAACATGTCCTTGACCGCACCCACCATAACATCAGATTTGATAGACCACAAATCCTCGTGAAAGAACACCGATTCCTACCAAGGATGGTTCGCGAGGCTATTGAAATTAAAAAACATCCTAATTTCAATAGAGAAGATGGCTGGGTGCTTCCATCGTCTTGGGATCCAGTAATTAATATAATCAAATCTAAAACCAAGCATAACACTGCAAGACCTCAAGACACCGTGAGCTCATTCTGCGTAGATCGGACCAACAAAAACAAAAATAATTAAGAAGTTTGAGGGTACCCCGGAACAACTATGCCTTTTGGACGTCTAACACCTCAGTCCTTCCCGTGACCATGGGTGCTGCAAAGCACTCGAAACGTCGGGAACTTAAAAAAAAAAAAAATTTTAAAATCAAAATAAACCGCGATAAAATCCGAAAAAATAGTTTTATTTCTAGTATGTTTTCAGTACGGTTTCTGTGGTGTACAGAGACGGCCAGAGCGAGAAGAGTGCAGGCCAGCTCTAGCTTCAATATGGAATATGCGTGTATTTTTTAAATATTTTTATACGATAGATTACATCAATATATAACTGCATAAAAAATTAAAGCGCCAAAAATAAAATGTAAATGGCAAATAAAATGTTGAAGATAGCAAACAGATAAGAGCATTTTAAACGCCTGCCATTTTTGCGCGCTTGGCGTGACGTCAAAGTCTAATAACAACCAATTAGTGAACAGCTGTAGAAGTATTTTATTCTGTGTGCTGTAAAATCAGAAAAAGATATATGGTATCTCCATCAACTTGGTTATATTGCTGCGAAGATCACTTCAACTTAAGAATTAATTTTAATAATTTAAACTAAAATTTTGTCTTTGTGTAAATCGACAACAACAATAACAATAAAACTAACTCAATAGCAAACATCCAACAAATATGCACTTGTTGACATTTGTATTGTAGCCTTGACGTCATATTCGATCTGACCAATAGCGTGGCGTTCCCGCTACTTTGAATTTCCCACTCATTTTTTATACTTTCAATAATTATTTTCCGAATAAAAAAGTAATGTTATTAAAAAAATATGGGTATAGACATTATTCTAATGCGATAAAGTTTGTAAAAAAAAATATTTGACCCTTATTTGAATTACACGCATATTCCCTATTGCCGACGTTTAATTTGCTTTTGACATAGCAAATTGTGTGTGTGTGTGTATGAATGATCTACGCTGTTGGCCTCGAGGCCTCTACAGCTTCACCGGATTTTAACGGCGAGCGTGCAACCACTACGCTCCAGCCAGCCAGAAGGGCAAGAGGCGACATACTGTTGGGACAGTCGCTGTAGGGGGACGGGTGCACTACTAAGCGCACCGGTCAACCGCCGGCTATGGGAGGGGATCTACTACTACGTCTACGTCGTCGTCGCCCGTATTCTGAGCGGAAAGAAGGGATGACAAGGCATCGGGGGGTCGGTGAGAACATGTCGCGGCCGGCGGTGGCGGCAGGGGTCGGGAGGGAGATCGTAGTCGGCGGTGGCTACGATTAACGGATTCGCATGGGTAGATGCGTTCGCGAAGTGACGTGTTGACGCCTTTTTAATAAAGGCGCGAATAGGTTCGAGACCTAGATCGGAGTGGAGGTCGACGTTCCGTACGAACCAGGGGGCTCCTACGGCTTTACGGAGGAAGCGGTTTTGAACCACTTGGAGTTTATCGATGTGAGAGGGGGCCGAATGCCCGAACACAACACACGCATAAGTCATGATGGGTCGAACGCAAGTTTTGTAAAGTGTCACCTTATTTCTAAGGGACATTTTACTCCGCTTGCAGATTAACGAATGGAGACGACCGAGCACAAATGATGCTCGGTAACGGACCCGCTTGATGTGCGGGCCGAAGGACATGGTACTGTTTAGGGTGACCCCTAGATATTTGACCTCTTTGACCCAGGGAATGGGTCGGTCGAACATGGTCACTTGGCCGAGATTACTTCTAGGGCGGCGCAGGGAGTGGCGCGGGGTGGCACCTCTGGAGAAGAACACCGCAGCGCTCTTGTCCGGGTTCACCTCAATACGCCACTTTCTGAACCAATTCCCTAGGGAATTGGCGGATGCCTGAAGGTGTCTGGTAATGAAACCCTTATTCCTATGCGAGAGAATAGGGCTAGATGCGCCTTACTCGAACGAGGAATGTCGTTCGTGTAAAGGCTAAACAGGAGCGGAGAGAGAACTGAGTCCTGTGGGACTCCAGCACTGATGGAGTGGGAAGTGGAGCGCGTCATTTCGACGCGATAACGGAAGGCGCGATTCGACAAGAAGTCTCGTAAGATGAGCACGAGTCTGTCCGGCACACCCAATTGGTAGAGCTTGTAGATCAAGCCGTTGTGCCAGACTTTGTCGAATGCTTTCGCGACATCTAGGAAGAGGGCGCCCGTGTAGACGGGTTTGGGTCTATTGAGACCGGAGAGGATGTGCTCCGTGATGCGGTGCACTTGGTGGACGCAAGAGTGTTTGGCTCGAAAGCCAAACTGCTCGTCGATAAGGATACCCCTGGACGTTACGAAGTCTTTGAGCCTCGCCAGAAGTAGGCGCTCGTATATCTTGGCCAGGGAGTTGAGGAGACTGATAGGTCGGTAGCTCGCGGGGAGATTGCGAGGTTTGCCGGGCTTGGAAATGATAAACAGTTATCTAAAGAAATCTTGAAAACGAAAACTTAATTCAGAACACAAAACTAATGTAGAGAACGATCACTGAGTAGTAGCATGGCTAGTACTTTTTAATTACTATTACTATTAGCATTAGATACAACGAATGCCTTAATACGGGTTTTTTTTCAAAAATCTGCCTCCTCATCGTTCGGTTTCTCTTTTTTCTCTCACAGCTCTATACAATTATCAACCAATTATTGCAATATTGTTACACAGACTGGTATGCCTGTCTTACTTTACTTATCCGACGACTAACTGTTCTGGAATCGTTCAATAACATGAGCCAATCGGCTTATTGTTCTTTGAATTTTAATGAACGTGAATATAACGTATGTATAGCTATTTAATGATCTATCTATCTCTATCTATCTATCTATAACCTCACGCCAGATCCCTTGCGGGGTAGGCAGAGAGTACAGAGTTCCAACAGGTTCTTTCCTTACATACCTCTCTGGCTTCCTCGACTCGCATAGTTCGTCTCATACACGCTCGCCGGTTACGGAGACTCTTGACTTTTCCATCAGATAAGACTCGGTTTATTTGGTCGTGGTAAGATAGTCTAGGTCTTCCCCGGTACCTGCATCCTTCCACTTTCACATTGTATATCTGTTTTGTCATTCTTTCCTCTGGCATTCTTTCTATATGCCCGAACCAACGGAGCATGCCCTTTCTCATCTTTACACCGATACTATCTTTCATACCTACTCGCTGTCTTACTACGCTGTTGCTAATGCGGTCGGTCAGCTTCACTCCGCACATCTTCCGCAGAGCTCGCATTTCTACCGCATTTATCCTACTTTCATTCTCCTTCTTACATGCCCAGCTCTCGCTACCATATAACAGCGTTGGGACAAGAACTCCGTTATGTATGGCCAGCTGCGCCTTATGGCTTAAGTGCCGGCTCCCGAGTAGCTTTCCCATCGCACCATTCACTCTGTTCCCTGCACTCACTCTTCTCTCTATGTCAGCGGTGTATTTCCCATCCTTACTGAAGGCGCATCCAAGATATACAAACTCATTCACTTGCTCCAGCACATCGTTACCAACCACAATCCTTACATTCGTTCTGGTTTCTTCCCTTTTTAAAAACCATAATCTTGATTTTCTTCACATTCTTTCTTATTTAATGATGTATTAGATTTTTTATTTCAAGCCTATAAATTTGTTGTTAGGAAATTAATTGTGTTATTATTTATTCACTTCGTATTCCTAACATACATAAAAGGGTATCTAGAGAGGTAGAAGTGAAACACTCGCTTTATTTGACACTGTTTATTCGAAGTTAGCGGCATGCGCACGCACTACTGAGGCCCGGTGTTATCAACGTAACGATGGATCATTATCGGCTTCCTGAAACACATTAGTTATTCTATTCTGCGAACACCTAGTAAAAGTACACGTGATATTGCAATCATTCAATTTCCAAACAAAAAATGAAATATTAAACAATTGTTTTCGATTTTTATATCTCGCATATACACGGGGAGTCACCTGGGGCAGGCCCCGCACCGACGACCTGGTGAAGGCCGCAGGTAAAAGCTGTATGCGTACACCAGAAAGCCGGTCGTCGTCGTTAAGTTGTTTGTTCAAGCAATCGTCGTTGGTAAAAAAACATTCACTTAACCGTAAACGCGATGGAAGATTTTCGCAAGAAAAAGTAAAACTGCAAAGCTTGTCACCTGCCTGTGTCGATGTAGTGCTTTATCCTGAAATCAATCCCACACACATATTAGTATTTAAATAGTATATATATATATATAGATATATATATATAGACTTAAATATTGACTTTTAAAAATAAGAAGAGAGCAGCTAAGGCTCATACCAAGTGCCGTGTGCAAGTGTGGAGATGTTGATGATGGCGAGAATAATAATGACAACGATGATGATTTAGCGAAGTGGTTCAGAGCTTAAGCCGCTCCGCCCACTGTGTCTTATAGTCGCGGGTTCGAGTCCCGCACGGGACAAATCTTTGTGTGATCCACAATTATTTGTTCCGGTCTGGGTATTTGTGTATGTGAATTTTCATGTTTGTAAACGCACCCACGACACAGGAATAAATCCTAGTGTGGGGCTAGGTTTTAAAAAAAAAAAAAAATATATATATATAGCTTAAAATATGACAGAAGGTGGCAGGAAGAAGTTAATAGAAGTAATAGGGTAGAGAAAGTGTGTTAAGATACGGCCAAACCAACGCGTTCAGCCGCGGCCGCGGCGGCGTGCACGGCGGCGATCAGGGCCCCAATTCTCGTATTTAATTGACACTGAAATTGGATCCTGACTGAATTGAGATTTAATTTTGAATTGACTCGAAATTGGTATTCTGTTACACTAAAAGTTCGGTCTGATTTCGGTATCATCTCAGTCTAATCTCAGTATAATCTAGTGTCGATCACATTTCGATCTATTATCGATCTCACGTCGATTCACAGCTGACATAGATTAAATAAAAAACATTAAGTGTAATGTCAAACTTATAAATATCGGTGTTGCCAATTTGTAGGCAAGTACCGGAAGTGTCGGTAATTTTAAATAAAAACATAATTATATTTCACACAGGAATCGAAATATAAACGTATAAACAAATAAAAAATACTATAAATATAATCAATTCGTTCTACTTTTGCATCTTTTGATTTAATTTTCATTTGATACTCGTTTGATGTGTCTGAAAATTGGGTATTTTCATTTAGGTGCAAGACCACCCCACGCACTCGAGCTAGTACCCATGGCCATAAAAATTCATAAGGTATAAGAAAAAAACACCGCGCGTAAATTGATGTTGTTTACAAAGTGTTTTGAATTTCATTGTCTTCCATTATAATATTCTGGCTAAACAAGGCAAAGAAGGAAACGCGCTTTTAACAAAATTGTGGGCTCAGTGCGCTTTGATTTTGAATGCCGACGTCGGAGACGTCCAAAAGTCAGCGCAAGAGTGGAAAAAGGTAAGTAATCTATCGTCTTATATAGATCTGCTCAATATTACTATTCTTAGTGATAAAGTGCCGTTTTATATTTCTAGTACTACAATCAATACAAGAGCCGCACGAAGGCTAAACAAAGAAGCCATAAAATGGGAGTCTTGAAAACTGGTGAAGGGCCAGCTGACGAGGTCCATTTAACACCTCTGGAGGAACGCTTCATTGGCATTATTGGAGGATGCAGTTCTCAGCTGCCTGCTGGCAGGCATAATCTACTTGATATATTGGTAAATATTATATCGGTGGTAATATTTATGTAGAACTCTATCAAGAAATTTTGAAATATTCTAATGTGTGTGATTTGTTTATAGACTGTTGAACTGAATACTAGCAGTGGCGGGAATGATGGGAATTAGGGCATGAGTGGCCATGTCCTAACAGGAGACATGTAGGTCAATTTTGAGTAAGTATACAACCAACAATATAATAACCACTAAAATAGTTTTATTGTAAACATGTCAAACAGAAAATGTATTATCTTTAATTGCCCACAGGGTTTGCATGACTATTTGCTGCACAGTTGCACCTGTCATCGGTGGATGTGCTTACAGCAGCTGGTATGGCCGGGACGAGCATCTCGTCACGGTCTTGCTCTGGCGCTCTAAGCCAAGCCTAATTGGCCAGGTTGTGTAGAACACAGCAAGCATGCAGCTGCCTTACTACTAATAGACACCTAAAAGAAAAAAAAAATTAAAAATTACAACCATTCTTTATAACAATAAACATTGTTGATTAATAAATATATACCATTGTGGATTAGAAAAGTAATAATTTTAAACATTGTTAATTAATATTTGTTAAGAAGATAACCCATTGTTGATTAGTGAGTAGAAATAATTTAGTTTAGTGTATTCTATATTTATAATACATATAAGTGTTTACACATTGTTGATTAATAATTTGATTATAGATTGTTATTGATATGTTTTATATGAATAAATAAGCACTTATTTGATTTAGTTAAACATGTTTATATTTACAAACCTGAATCTCCCTTTTGAAACTCCTATAATCTATTCCAACACATTCAGAGCTTCAATATGTTTTTGGTAAAACCAATTTTCAGTAAAACAAAACAAATACCCACTATCCCTGCAATTTAAATGTGACATTATGCAGTGTTTATATTAGTTATCTTATAATGTGACTTCTGCAAACATACATACCTAAAAGAGAAATTGATTCACCACCCTCAGTGACCTCATTTAGATAACCATTTAATGGGTGGTCCCTCCAAATAGTTGAATCATAGGTTCTCCCAGGCTGAATGGGTCTACACAGAGAATATTTTGGCCTGTATCATAAATCTGAAAATCAAGATTTTTTTTATTAACAATCAATATTAATAAAGTTTAATAATTATAGCTTCATATTACTTAATTTATACTTACTATCATCACATACAAAGAATGATAGCCTTTATAGCATAAATATGCCTCCTCATGTTCTGAAGGTTTTATGATCGAGACATGAGTACCATCTATGCAGCCAACACCTCTAGGTAGCCCATATTTGGAATAGAATCTAAAATACAAAAAATCATACATTTGTTATTATTAGCAAATTTCAATAGATAGGTTCATATTACAATGATTAGTATAACTTACCTGCTTCTAATTCTTTCCCTTGCCTCTCTTGTCAGAGGAAAGTTAACATACTTGCTCAAGACTGCCGGGTGGTTTAAAGCATCTGTCACTTGCTGCGCAGCCCTCGACACACTGGGTTGTGGCAAAGCATGTGAAATGCTTTGTCCCACCAAACTTTGGTATGAACCACTCACATATTGTTACCAAAACCTAGAAAAAAGATAATATTAGAATCATTTTTTAATATTTAAGAATATACAATGCAAGGAATCTAACGTGATGATATAGATATATAAATATATGGCTTTCATTTTGCATATATTGAGTATTTACCTCGGGTGTGTAAAAATGTGTGTTGTGTATAGGTAGTAGGTACTTAAACTAACCTTTACAGCAGCATCCAGTCCATCGTTACGTCTTTCTCTGGGCATATGGGGTTCAGCTCGTCAATAAGGTTTTCCACTAGCGGTTTCGTGAGTCTGTAAGTTCGTACAAACTCCGAATCGCTCATGGAAAAGGCGTCTGAAGCGAAACGACGATCACGTAATGTACGTCGGCGTTGCCTACGTCTTTCCGACGCTGCTTCGTCGTCTGCTCGTAGTGCAGCTATTAGATAATTCCACCTTAAGCCAAATCCACTCATTTTACGTGAAATCATTGCGTAAAAACTTATAATAAAATTTATTTTTATGTGCAAAACCAACTATTTACAATGTCTCTTCAGTCAACTTTGAGTCAAGCTTCAGTGTTTCCACTATATTACTTTACTCTATGCTTCAGTGTCATTTCAATCTCAAATTTGACGTTTGTTATTGTACGAGAATACCAATTTTGTAGTTTATGTTAGTTCAAAACGTTACCAGAATACCGTTTACATGTTTTTCAAGTTTCGGTCCGATCTCGATTCGGTAAATGTCATTGAAGGATTCGAATATGTTACGAGAATACCGTTTGTAAAGTTGATGAGATTGAGATGAGATCGAAACTGGATTTTGAACACTTTTAATTACGAGAATTGGCCTTCTGCTCCTGCAGTAATATTTGTATGGAAATGTTTACACCAACGCGCCCTGCGTCCTGCACGCACTTTCTGGGCGGCGCCTGCACGCGCAAACATAGAGAGATACTGATCGCCACCGTGATCGCCGCCGGGGACGCCACCGCGGCCGCGACTGAACGCATTGGTTTGACCGTACCTTTAGTTCGAATGAGAATACAAGCCAGAGAAGAATATGTCATGTGTGTAACACAGCTTGTGCGGGGCTGGAGACACAGAGGGGCAAATGGCCTGTACTCTGCACTCATACTACGTCACAACACCACGCCGCATCTGTTTCTCAACAAACGCGATCTTATATTTAGGTTTGTTCTAATTATTGCCTTCGCGTGAGGCTCAAGGCCGCAGGCGACAGCGCGAGCCGATCACATATTTAATGTAGCAGTACCGCTCGCTTGGCGTCCTTCTTGCCCACCAATAAGGCCACACAGTTAACAAATGTAAACAGTTGAGCATCTTAGTACTAGTAGTCCGAATAAGAATCCCGGCAGACAAGCGCGCTCCGCGGCTTCGGACACCGCGGCCACCAAGAATCCGCATGGAGCGAACGTCTGTATGCATGATTGTTATTCGGATCATTCGCTAATACTCAAATACTCAATTGTATACATTATTTTAGCTGTGTTTAAGGGTTCTAGGTCTAATCACAAGTATGCGAACTTACATTCCGGGGAACTTCTCGTTTAAGGGCACCCAGTCGCGGCGGCCGCCCACCGGCCCGAACAGGGACACGCTGCCGCGCCCCTGCAACACGCCCTCAGCCCCCGCCCCGGGGCCCACACCCGCGGTGGCCTGCATGAGCGTGCACTCGAGGCAGTCGGCGAGCGGTTCGCCGAGCGTCGGTTCGGCTCGCACGCGCGGCCCCAGCGCGGCCAACAGCTCGCCGTACATGTACAGCATCACCTCCACACCCATAATATTAATCAACTGATCCAAATTAATGTCCTATAACCGAAATCAATCTTAGGAAAGACACCTTGTGTTTCTGACGGCGGACACTGATAACCTTTAGATATTCCTGCTCTATTAAATTGACGTACTCTTTTAACTAAATGCGAGTGATGGATACCAGTCTATGAACTGATACTGGTTTTATTTTCTAATGAAATATTAAATTTTTGTCTGACATGCTATTCGAACCCTTATGAACACAACAACTCGGCGTTGCACAAATTGTGCTACTACTGTTTTATGTAACTGTCTATTTGCTATTTCCTGTAGTATGTTGGTCAAATATATTTTTTTCTTTCTTTCTTATTCTTTTATTTAACCCAAGACTTTGTCATCGCTACGTTGTTCGCCACTAGACCAACGAGGCAGTGACTAAATTATTTGCATCAATGTGTAATTTTACAAGTGGCTGAGACTCCAGGTGCGATCCCCCGACCTCAACCTTATAAACCTGGTCCTACTAACCTCATGCGCCAGGTCGCGTACAGTGACCACTTCCGTAAGCGTCTCACCCCTTGCTCTGTCCCTTCGGTCGCTGTTATCGTGTAAATATAACGATAAGGGCCGGAACTTCTCCTGGCTGAGGTCCTTCTTCACGCTGGTGGGCTTGTCGTCGGCGTCGAGCGAGGCATCGAGCACGAACGTGCTGCTCGGGATGCCGCTGAAGGGCTCGCCTAGTCGGGGGGGCGCGTCGGGAGCGGGCGGGGGCTGCGGGGGACGTGCCCCACCTTGCTCGCCGAACAGCAGCGGGACCAACAACTGCAGCTGAGATTGCTCTCTCGACTACATAATAATATATATACACGGTATAATTTTAGTCGTCCTGGAACGAAAACCCAGGTATTGTATCCAATACGTCACCTGGGCTTTCACTCCGGGACAACTAAAAGTACAATGTGTATAGGTAGCATTGAGTTATTATGTACTACGTATCTACTAAAGAAGCCGACGAACAACTTGATGCCCGCGGGGTGAGCGGGGGTGTTTGTGCTTTCATAGGTAATAAATTCTTTTGTTTCTGGAGTTGAAACAGTATCTCACTGCACATGAACACATATTTTTGAAATAAAACTTATCACTCCAAGGTGTCACGTCGCGGGAAGCACCTGGCATAAGGGAACTAGAGTGTATGCTCTCTAACCTTTGTTACGAAAAATTGACTTGAGGAATCTTCTCTAGTACATAATAACCCAATGAGATATAGATAGAACAGAAGATAGCAATATAGAAGTTAAAGGTGGTTGCCGTCTTAGCTGCGATATAATTTTTAAGAAGATAAGAATAAACAATTTGTTATTGAAGGCGTGTTTGTCGTGAGAGCTATGGAGGCTATGGCTGTATCTTATATGGAGGAAGCCCCATATTAGATACGGTGTCAGGAACCCTCTTACACCTAATGTAGTCGTCAGAGGCGACGCGTGACGCACTGAACGAAATGGACTTCGTAAGAAGTGCCTATTGTTCCATCAGAACACGATTAAGATCTTACATAATTGACTAGGTATTGTGTATTTACATAAGATAACAACGATTGGTTCAAAGTATTAAGTGCATTCACATATATTTAACAAACGTCTTGCTTGGTCCAGTGGTTAAGAGCTTAAGTCACTCTGCCTACTGGACCGAGTAGTCGCAGGTTCGATCCCTTTTGTGGTTGTATATGTGATATTTGTTTCGATCTGGATGTTTCCCTATGTGAATTTCATGTTTGTAAACACACCCACAATACAGGAATAACTACATTTTTCGAAAAGGATTTTTCTAGTGTGGGGCTACATTTTTCGAGATTTAAAAAATAAGTTACAGAATATAATTTATTGTTTTTTCATTCGGTAACTGTGCGCAAGGGACTTTTTAACGTGATCTATAAAACATGTAGACACAAGTAAAAGACCACCAAAGCCTGAATCACATGTATGTTTAAAAATAAACTTATGACACGCATACTTACATCTACCTGCTGCGGGTAGCGGCGCTCCCGCACGGGCCCTGCCGTCGCCTGCCACTGCAGGCCAGCACCGGGACATTGTTATAATCATTATTAAGGAGCACAATACGGTATATGGTCGACTGAGAAGGACCATTTTATCATTCCCTTTTTACTATATTTTTTCTATTCTTGATCTGTTTCTACGATATGAACGTAACCATGCTCGCTCGAGGTTTTAATGAGTGCTTTCAATCTAGTTTAGACGAGAGAAGTTACGTCTGCTCGTAATGTCTTCTCGTGAATTGGTCTGCTGTTTGTTAAGATCATTTTTTGATATTTAGACAGCTTGTTTAGTTTCTTTTCATTTTTATTGTTCATGTACCTACCTAACATATAGTAATACCTATTAGCCCTGTTAAGAAAGAATCTGTCCCACCTTTGGGCACGGGCCTCCTCTTTAACTAAGAGGGTTTAGGCCATAGTCCACCACGCTGGCCCAGTGCGGGTTTGCGATCTTCACACACCTTCGAGAAACTCTTAGGCATGCAGATTTCCTCTCGATGTTTTCCTTCACCGTTAAAGCAAGTGAACGTTAATTTTTAATTCGCACATGCTTTCGAAAAGACAGATGTGCGTGCCAGGACTTGAACCCGAGACCTCTGACTTTGCAGTCCGACGTTCTAACCACTAGGCTATCACTGCTTGTACCTAATATAATTAAGATACAAAGAAAACAAAGTTGAGCTTTTCACTAAGACTGTATACAAGAGTAAAAAAAATAATAAAACCGCAAAAAATCGAGCCGTTTTCTTAACCCACCATTTTGGAAGACACTTGGACAGTACTCACGATAGCGAGACTAGCAACAAGCCAAAAGGTCGCCATATCGCAGCTACACGATGCTTTAGGGACACTCCCACAGTGAGCGAGATGAGCGGATGTAAGCGAAGCGAGCGCTAGGGGGCTTCTATATAAGGCGAGAGTGCGAATAATTGCCCATCAGTGCGTTCGTCACACCGACAGATAGCTGCGCGCGCCGCGAATGTATTCGTCACGCTCGCCTGTGTGCGTGTTATCTTTCAGCTGGTACTATACACAAAGCATGAAAGTACTTACTGGAAGATAACAATAACACAAAAAAAAATAAAGGGGCTTATTTTATACATCTATGTACTTGTTCTTACTATAGCTGTAAGTTTTCCTTGAAAATAAAAAAGTAAAATAACGTTACACGCAAACGAGCAAGGCAAATGATATTGCTCATTTGCCAATGTACATTTATGAATAAGTGTAATTTAAGTTTAAACTACAAAGTTGTTTTGCATTCATCCAATTTTAGGGGTTTACAGAGAAGCCGCACTGGGCCAGCGTGGTGGACAAGGCCTAACCCCTCTCAGTTTGAGACGAGGCCCGTGCCCAACGGTGGGACAGTTTCTTAACTAGGCTAATATTATTCCAGTAAACACGAGTCTGTTAACTATTGTCCGTGATTTTTATTTCAACCCTGTAACTAGTTAATTCTTTTTTTTTTCTAGACACATTAAGCTCTGGTGATCGGAGCCGGCATAGACTGCACTGCTTTTAAGCAGGAGTCAGAGGTGTTTATAATATGCCCTTTGGTGCACTGCTCGAGGGAATTAATGTCGGCGATCAAATGACGTCGGGGTCACCCAATATTTATTATGTCGCCGTTATTCCACAAAAATATACTTAATAAAAGTCGTAACATTTTATAGTATCATTTATTAACCGCTAGTCTAAGAGGTATCATTAAACTTAACACATTACATTATATAGTCAAATTACGAGCTTCTGCGGTCACTCCCTCGCTCACACACCTGCACTCGCCCGCGCACTCGCACTCGCACTCGTACGTACACTCGCATGTACACTCGTCCGCACGCAGCGGGCGCGGCGCAACTACTTTTCCGTTCGAAAAGTTTAAAGGCAAGTACCATGAATATAATGGAGTTATACAATTCATTTCATGAATTAACTAACGAATATAATCTAAAAATAATGAGTCGACCATTGAAGACTATTTACATATCGTACATATACAATGTAATTGTACATTATGGCTGCAGCAACCGAGCCGGTGCGCGGCGCTAGACACAGCGCGCCGGCAAGCCTTTGCAAGCCGCTGCAAGCCGCTGCAAGCCGCTAGAGGAAGCCGCGCCGCCGGCATCGAATGTCACAGCTCTTATGCAGTGAAACGATTTCGTTCCTAGATTTACGCGTATACGAGAAATAACATTAAACTTTTGGATTTTATTATGGTCAATTTTAATTTTTCATTTCACGACATATCAGGTGCTTTACAGCATTTATGGTTACGGGAAAAAACCATGAGTGGAATCGCAATCGTGTATTAAAAAATCAAAAGAGGCTGCTACATAATCCGAAAAATAAATTTTATTCCAAGCGAGCGCTTCAAGATTTGCCCCGATAACAGATCGTTTTGTGTCACCTAATAGTGGAGACATTCAGTACTGGACGATAATAATTGATCAGAATATACTGCTTAATCGGTACATTCTTCACACAATAAAATTCAAAGCGTGTAAAAGAAGCTATCACAAAATTAGAACAAAAATCGTTCACGCAACGAAAGGGACACATTATATATAATAAAAAACACGCGCCACTCGCCGCCATGCCATTACATTTTGCCGCCGCCCGCTACACGCGACGCCGTACCATTCGCACATCGAGTTAACCGAGAATTGACGTTAACAATATGGTATTAGGTATATATTCTGTCGAGTGAGCTGGCTCCTGTGGCTGGCGACGCGTCCCGTACTGTGTCGGCCGGGCCGGTAACGGCGGCCTCGACTGGCCGCAGCTAGCCACAGTTGCCTGCAGCTAGCTGCAGCTGGCCACAACTAGCCGCAACCGGCCACAGCTAGCCACAGTTGTCTGCAGCTAGCTGCAGCTGGCCACAACTAGCCGCAACCGGCCACAGCTAGCCACAGTTGCCTGCAGCTAGCTGCAGCTGGCCAAAACTAGCCGCAACCGGCCGCAGCTAGCCACAGTTGTCCGCAGCTCGTGGCAGCCGCTGGCAGCGAGCCCCTGACGGCCTCACTTGGCGTGCAGGCCGGCGCGCTTGGCCTCGAGCTCGTAGATGAGCAGGCGCCACATCTTCACCACGAACACCTCGGCCTCCTCGTCCAGCACCTGCACCACGTTCACTCGTTACTGTCTATCTATCTATATCATCACGCCGGATCCCTCGCGGGATAGGCCCAGAGTACAGGTTCAACAGGTCCTTTCCTTACAGACCTCTGGCTTCTCTCATAGTTCGACTCGCACACGCTCGCCGGTTACAATGCATTAGTTTCAATTTTTAATGTTAGTCTCCTATATAAGCTGGATGCGTGCAGCTTAAACCCGGGTGTCGTGACGGTCTTTGGAGCGGTTTTTGTGATGCAGTGTACGACTTTCAGCTGAACAAGTTTCCTCAAATAATAACTCATTAGTCTAGAAACGCTGCCGACTACGAGCCTAACTCCCCTCCTATCAGCCGCTACCGCCGTCCGCGGCATGTTCTCACCGACCCTCCCGATGCCCTTACATTCCTTCTTTCGGATACAGATAGCGCACAGGATCAGACACCGACCTCGCCGGCGAGCTAGAATCCCTTGCCCGCCGGCCGGTGCAGAGCACCACGCCGAGACACCTTGTATACGCCCTCCCTCATAGCGACTACCCAAGCCGAGGCAGTTTCTCCTTGAGGCGCCCTTGAGCTAGTTGCCCCCTTGCCCTTCTGGCTCGAGCGTAGTGGTTGCACGCTCGCCCTCTTGTCCGGTTAAGCTGTAAAGGTCCCGCGGCAAACAGCGTAGATCATTTAGACACACACAAATAATCTAAAAACATATGGCGATAACAAAATCCTAGGATCGAATCGTAGGTCAGGCAAAATGTACTTTTCCCATCGAAAAATTGTCAGTCGTAGTCCGGAATCTGGAATTATAGCCGGCATAATCGCAATAGGTTTGCCCCCTAATACAGTGAGTCATCGTTATGTGAGTATACACAATATTCCTCAACCATCCCCAATAAATGTAGTTCTAAATGCGTGTTATTAGTTATTGTTACATAGATATTCTCCATTTTTGATGGGCGGGGGCGTGAAGTTGTCATTCTGCAAATATAACAGGGTGGTTTTTAGCATAATATACTGTTCTAATACGTTTCCAGGTAAGTGTGTGACTAAATGAGCAAGCGAATAAATAATCGTACGAACAAGAGTGTGGCTAAATGCGTAAATGAGTGACTGGATGAGTGTATAAGTAACTACATTCCCAGGATTTTGTGGCCCGCAGCCAAAATCGGAACTAAAGCTGTTATCAAGTGAAACGTCAGGAGTTGCTATTTGCTATGAAATTTACCCAAGTTTTTGTTTATGAGTAGCCATGCGGTCGCACCTGTTGAAATATTTTCCTGGAGTAGGACAATTTTACTAAATGATAACCCTAATTGCACACCAACCCCCCCCCCCCCCCTGTGAATCATCTACGGGTCAAAATAACCTTGTCGCACTATAAATGATTAAGTGAACGAGTGGCTACACAAGTGAGTGAATGAGTGTTGTGACAACAAATGAGTGACATGAAATGAGTGTGAGTGAGTGCGTGTGTGCGTGTGCGCTGACCATCTGCACGTCGTCGAGGATGCCCTGCGGCGCGGAGCCGGCCAGCACCTTGCTGCAGATGAAGTCCACGAGCGTGGGCTCGGGCTCGCCGATGTACTCGATGATCTTCTTGTTGATCCACGGCCGGATCTTTTTCTCCATCAGCACGTTGTCGATCTGAAACACGACGCGCACGTTGTACTAGTACTCGTTCAACTGGGCTCACAACACTGACAACCCTCAGTGACAAGATAACTAATCATTAGTGGCATATGGTGGCAGTCTTCGATATATTATTTGAACTACAATAAAAAATAACAGTCCGAACAACGAAGCGACCAATAACCACACTAACATTAGTATGATCTAATATCGAATAAATTTGATGCAATCAAAGCGAACATGAGAACACGTTATCATGTCATTAATATTTTAACACTAATTTCTACAGTTGCTAGCTACGAGGAGATATATATGCGAACGTATATCTAAACACGCAATTTATAGTAATAAAATTTACATAAATATCTATGACGGCGGGTATACATATTAGTACACATTAGTAGCTACTACGGCAGGTGTGTGGCACAGTTGACATCGCAGCACTAGCGGTCCGCTTCGAATAACGATCCCCACACAGCCGCGCGCTGCACGCGGCTGCACGCGGCTGCGCGCGGCTGCAAGCGGCTGCTCGGAAGTATTCAGCGGCCAGTTGCCAAGAAGCCGTGTGCAGCGCACAAGGGTAAGGGATTGTTATTCGCACCGCTAGTACTAAGATGATAACTGTTTACATATTAACTGTGCTGAATGCTACTTCTTTAAATGTTTATACCGTGCGTGCGTGTGTGCGCTTGTATATGGTCGTGTGTACCTGCGCGGTGTCAAGCTTGTACTGGAAGAGCTGCTCCTTCTGCGTGGGGATCTTGTCGATGAGGCTCTTGATGTGCTTGCGCTTCTCCTCCGCGCTTTTGTTCTCTTTGTCCGCGCCCCCGCCGCCCCCCACCTCGCCCGCGCCGCCCCCGCTGTCGCCCTTCTTCGTTTTCTCTTTCTTCTCCTTACCTGGAATATCAACCGTTAAGAAGATTAAAATTTGGACACTGATGATACCTGTCTTAGATACTTGTCGATTTATATAATGCAATGCTCGTACAGCTCCTTCCATCCGACTGCCATACGCCTACGAGAGGGAAACTAGCGGCATTACCACTTAAAGTAATAGCGCCCGTGATTTCGACTCATGATTAAGAGCCGATCGCCCACGGGACTGGGATAATATCGTAGCGAGGGTGGCACATGTGGCGACGCAGCGTGTGGCAGCCCTCGCGATATATCAGCACTACGAGGCACTTACATATAACTTTGTGCTATCTTATACGTTCAGTCGCAAATCAATTGCTAATTGGATGAAGCGTTTCACTTGTCACCCTTCCTATACAAATGTATGCCACATATATTCGTAGAGTCTGTCTAATGAAAGCTGAAGAGCGATTTTTTTAACATTTTCATGAGCTGGCAATATTAAGAGACTTATTGCTCTAGTGAGCTATATGGACGAACTGGTTTCGATCAGGGTTTTGATATACGAAACATTGAATAAATCTATATATATATATATATATAGATTTATTCAATGTTGCGTTGGCATTTCATGAAATTCGACATGATTAAAATTGAATACCATCGAATTTGAAATCTTATTGAAATCCGTGGCATTACATCGCTCGATTGCATAGATGATGTATGGAGACTTTAGACAATATGTTATATAATTAAAAGTTTGGAAGGCCTACAAGAAATTGTTTTAATATCTGAAAACCGAAAGGTACAAGACTTATAAACCATTGACACAAAAGAACGTACTATGTTAGAATACTATAATTTATATGTAATTTCCTCTCTACTCCTTCTCCTCCCTCGGTCCTTCTCTCTTCCTCTCTGGCTCTCTCTTTTTAACGAACACACGTTCGTTAAAATCAGAAAGCCATTTACATAATTTTTTGGCTACGCTTTACTAGTTTTAGTCATGAAATTATTCAAGTATAGAATCTATTTATTCCCAGTTCACCCGGGGTTGCACGAGCTAATTTATTTAAATTCGGTACGTACCGGCGTGGTGGTGCGGGTGGTGCGCGTGGTGCGCGTGGTGCGGGTGGTGCGGCGGCGTGTCGTCGTCCTCCCCCGCGAAGGCCGCGTGCACGCGCCGCACCCGCGGCTCCGCTGAGGACGAGTACGCAACGTTACTATTGCAGTGCACACTACAACTTTAAATATATCATTCCTGGGAAAGAATTCCATGCTACAAGTTTTCATAAACACAGAGAAAGATATAGCCACCCTTCAGGAGCCTACCGCAATCCATCATTTATCGATCGGAGGACTTACAGTGATGCGATTCCTTTACGAAAGAATTATATAACACGGATATATTGAGCACGCGTTCGGAAATAAACGGCGTATGTGCGAAAACAAATTTTATCATTTTCTAAAAACTCTACACCTTTACGAGAACTTTCCTACACTTATTTGCTATGTTTTAACGTAAATTCTACGGTGTAGTTCTTAAGCATTTCGTGTTGGAATCAAAAAATGTAAAGCAATAGAGAGGACTTTAGATTTTTTTGAAAAATTCTGAATTCTGCAGGTCTACCATGTAAGTTTCAATCCCAAACTTCGGAGCCGAACGACACACGAACCTAACACGATGCGTGTACCTACTTTGAAGTTGCATCGGATTTATTTCTTTCGGTCGGGCACCATAGACTGTATTCGGGAATGAATGACAGATGCGAAGTATGTTACCGTTAACGAAAAAAGTTAGTAATAAATGAAGTACTTTAAACCAACCTAGTAAAACCTTATGAACATTCCAAGTTAGTCGTGTTTATTAAATGTCAAGCTGTCATAATGACATAAAGGCGCGAACTATGCATATAATGTTCCAAAATTTCGCCTTTATTGGCTAAGCTGAAATTGTGCAATTGAGTGAGTTTGAACCCACAACTAACGGTCTTTTCTTTTTTGTGTTTTTACATTTTGTTATTATATGCATGGGGATGGCAACAAAGGCTAATTAGTTAATTTACGAACGAAACGTCACAAGCCGTCTTCGGGATCGATTTCGGAACGAAAGTACTTCGTGGTAGGAATCAATCATATTTCTATCCGTAACTTCGGAATTATGTTTCATGATAGACCTAGTGTATTCTTTTTACCAAATTCTAAAATATTTACTAATCCATGTACTTCTCGAAATGCATGGAGTACAAAAGCTCGTTTATTTCGCAGGAGCCCATTAAATACGAAATGAGTTTGTGAACAGTCGACGCTGCTTTGGCAGTATTCAATGTAATATACGAAAAACAGCATAATTTATATTCAATATTGTTTCAATGACAACAACAACAATTTATATATATGTTAACTCACCGGTGGGCGTGTCGGCGGGGTTAGCTGGGCTGCTCTTGTGGTGGTTCTTGAAGCTGATGGTGATCGGGGAGCTGCCCGTGGACGCGCCGCTCTGCAACGCCACGTCAACACACATCGATCACTCGCTGCCGCCCCGCCCGCCCCGCCCCGCCCCGCCCCGCGGCGAGGACGAGGCCAGCCCGCGTGCGAGCGGGACACTAGTTCAGCTTTTAGATTTAACTTGACACCAATGGTTTTTTGGCGTGAAGTCGAAGAGTGATGTCGTCGATTTGCTTTAATTTCCGAAACTTGTTATTAAAAAAATAATACGTAATGTTGGTGGAATATTAACCATTATGTATTGTTATATGTGCACGAGTGAAGGTTATTGTAACGAAATGATAAAATATGCCGTTTCAATTTCCCTCGAAACGACCGTCGCAATCGGTATGTTAAGCATCTATCGCTTTACTATCCGGGGTGGGGTACTTCATCGATTTCATTATAATCGTTGTCATGAAGTTCTTCGGGGAGATGAATTAACTTAGAAATTAGTACTTACAAACCGGATTATGCATCTCACTGGTCAGTGGACATTGACAAAATACACTAAAAATGAGTGCGAAGCCATAACTTATAGAAGAAGATGATAGTAACATAGCGGTCGCCGGCCGGGCGACTGCGCGCCCGCAGATTGATACCCGAGTTACACGTAAAGTGAGAAAAGGTTGGTGATATAAACGCGCCACTGACGCGCTATTTCCCTTCCTACACTATGCCTGCCCAGCGCTCCCCTCGTTGGCGGTTTTTTGAGCGGGTGTCAAAAGACTAACCGCGACAATTCAATGTGGCTGATATAGAAATCTTTTTGGAATTATGGAGACAAAAATATTTTTGGGTAATAACCTTTAGGATAAAAATATAAAGAAATATATTATTATTATTATGAGCAATTTGTGTCCCACTGCTGAGCAAAGGCCTCCCTCCCTCCACTTTTTTTTTACTCCTCCCTGTTCGTTGCCATGTCAGGTTAGTGTTTCAAAAAGCTGTCCAGTTCGTCCCGTCATCTCCGCCTGGGTCTACCGGGTCGTCTTTTAGAATTTCGTGGGGACCAGCCAGTTAATATTTTGGCCCATTGATTATTTAAAGGCTCCTTGGCTCATATAGAAATATATGATGCATCAGAAAAACCATGAGAAAGCTAGTAAAAAATTGCACTGGGGAATATTTTTATGAAAACAATATCATTTCTAAGAAAAGAAACTATGATGTCGGGAGTTTTTGTAAAGAAGGAAAACACAGAGCGACGCTTTAAGTGCGATGGGAGTATGCGAACAGTCGTCGCTGCCGAAGTACTACTCATCACTCTCGGCGGAAAGTGGCCGCACTCGCAAGTGTATCGACCGGGTACGACGCGCGCCCGCCGCCCTCCGCCGGACCATCCAACTGTTGTTTCACGAGCGGGCACGAGCCCCGGCGCCCCGCTCGCGCGCCCATGGCGTCTCGCTCCCGCCGCGCTTATTTATAGTCGCCTCGAGTGGGGCTGCGCTGTGGCTATCCCGTACATTTCAGTACATTAGACTCCCAAACATCGCGCAGAGTCGACTACGTGAGCGAAGCTTAAGTGTAATGCTGAATAGAGAAAAATGGAGAAATCTCGCAAAAGCCACAAGCGACCTATCAGACGATCCCCGAGCGTTCCGCCCGAGTGTACGACTGAGACGAAGTAATGTAATACGAGCGTGTACTCACGTGGCGGCGCGCGTGCGCGTGCGCGGGCTCGGGCGGCGCCGACGGCGGCCGCGGCGGCGTCGTGCCGCCGTCCGAGCTCTGCAACACACGCATCCGTTACGCGCCGGCGCACGGTCCCACCGGCCGTTACAATAATAATATTGTTAGCTTAAAAAGTTTCTACGGTCACATTTCGGCCTCGGCATCGGATCGACTTTATAACGTTACATGCCAAATTTCAGTTCAATTCGATGCCGGCGAGTGTTTAGTGTCCAATAGTTCGGTAACACGCGTCGGCGTGCGCGCCACGCAGCTCGCTACGTACCGGCGGCGCGGGCGGCGGCTGCGCGTGGTGCGCGCGGTGGTGGTGGCGGTGGCGGTGGCGGTGGTGCGGCGGCGGCGTGGCGGGCGCGGGCGCGGGCGGCGAGGCGCACGAGCTGTCCGACTCGATGGGCTCGGCCTCCTCGGGCAGCTGGCGCGTGGCCGCCGCGCGCAGGTAGCGCTCGCGCTCGCGCGCCGCGCGCTCGCGGGCCTGCCACACACACTGCGATACATTCGTCGTACTAGATTAAAGGTTTCATCACACGAGCGACGGAGCGCGACGGAGCGCGACGGAGGCGCGAGGGAGCGCCCGCCCGACACTAGCGTCCGGCTCGCACCCGCATCGGCGTCTCGCCCCGCCGTGTCGCCTGTAGTCGCGCCGGGCGCGACGGGCGCGGCACGTGCACTACGCACCTCGCGGCGCGCGTCCTCGCGCTGGCGCGCGCGCAGCTGCTCGCGCTCGCGCTGCTGCTCGGCCTGCAGGCTGACGTCGATGAGCAGGCGCGGGCGGTACAGCTCGTCGTGGTCGGCGCGCGCGCGCTCGAAGGCGGCGCAGGCGGCGGGGTCGTCGGGCGGCTTGCCCGCGAAGATGTGGTGGCGCAGCGCGTCCAGCTCGGCGTGCTCGCGCGCGCGCTCGCGCGCGTCGCCCTCGGCCTCGCGCACGCGCGCGCCCAGCCGCCGCTGCAGCTCCTTGCCCTTGTAGTACTTGTGGTCGTCGCGCTCGTCGTCGTAGTCCTCGAGGAACTCCTTCAGCCGCTTGGCCTCTCGCTCGCGCTCCTCCTCGCGGCACCGCTCGCGCTCCTTCTCCTTCTCGTACTCCTTCGCCTTGCGCCGCTCGCGACCCTCCCAGTTGCGCAACCTGACCACGCGCGACACGAACTCTCGGTTACTAACCGACGCTCGATTCTTGATTTACTTTCAGCCCACTGTCGCAAATGTGCAAGTGCGGCGAGTGAATGTAAACTTTACATTCTGCTGGCCTATTTCGTATCTGCCTCTATAACCACTGCAGTGCTTATAGAGGTGAACAGACAGAAGTAGACAGCTACGCAACAGAGCTAAATGTAAATCAGGTTTCAATCAAGGATGATGATCTTATCAAAATTATTATGTTGATTAATAATTATTATGTGATTGTTGGAATTCTTGCGACCCAGGGATTGCTCAATTCCCTATAGTAGCACTTAAGATACCACCAATACAATATAAACTTAATCAAGCTCCAACACACGTTGCAAGTGGCATTAAAACGCAAGTGTTGTCACCTCTCCTGGTAGGCGGCCTCCTTCTCGCGCGCCTTCTTCTCGAGGCGCTTCTTCTCGCGGTTCTCCTCCTCCAGCTCCTTCTCGCGGCGCGCGTCCGCCTCGCTGCGGCTGCGCCCGCGCGACCGCTCCCTCTCCCTCTCCCGCTCCCTCTCTCGCTCGCGCTCACGGTCCCGCGACCTCTCCCTGTCGCGCTCTCGCTCGCGCTCGCGTTCTCGTTCACTACCACAAAACAATACCAAGTTACGCCCTTGTCGAGATGCTTCTGGGCAAAAAAATCGGATGCAGGGTTTTTTTTACAAACATAAATATAGTGTTCCTCATGCGGAGTGATGCATAAAGTATAAAGTGTGAACTGTCGTCGCTGCCGCGGTACTCCCCGATGCTCTATGCGGGATACGGGAAGTGAGAGCAGGGGCATTATTTACACAGGGTATTATACCCACTTTACGCTATGTCATATACCTCGATTTCTTAAATTTTTATCCCTAATTTTAATTCGAAATTTATCATTTTCCTGTAATTGAAAAAGATTTTTAAATCGGCTACACTAAATGAGCGGAGCCTGTCAGTCTTTTAATTCCCGCTCAAAAATCACCAACTCTGAGAGCGCCGGGCAGCGGTAGTGAGGGACGGGAAGTAAAGCGTAAGCGATGCGCGTATATGAGTAAGCTTCCCCTCACTTGAGGCGGAAGCGGGTATTGACGTTAGCGAGCAGTACCGTGCGACGCGCAAGTCGCGGCGAACCTCGCGCCGCGTGCGGATGTACGGGTGCAGCGCCGCCGCGCGCATCCCGCGCCCCGCGGCACTATCACCTCCGACACCACTGCATTCGATCCAGATTCACATTGCGCACATTTTGCAAATTTTATTTTAGTTTCAGTTTTAACATTGTGCACGAGATTGATAAATTATTACACGAAAGCCTTTCACTATCGAGCTGATTTATGCGAACTATAGCGATGTAAAGTACGGGCTACACTCACGATATATAATATACACTGAGAATCAATTTTTCCTACTGTTCGGCCTGGAAGATTGAGCTGAAAATACAAAATAATTATATCCGTTCAATATAAACATTTGCAACCGCATAGTAAATGTAGAACACGCGAGTGGCTGCGCCGGCGCGCCCGCACGCTCTCGGCTTATCGACTTGTGCCCGAACGAGCTCGTAAAACGTTTACACCTACATTTGTGATATACTGGAACACTTAGTTCGGCTCGGCACTAATATTTTTATTACTTTACATTGGTTTTGCTATATTTAATTTTCTAATTCCGATAATATGCAAACGGTATGGAAACCTACATCCTTTGCACAGGACGACAATTTAGAGACGCATTTCACCAGCATGTGTCGAAGCGCAACAAACGATCATTGCAAATTTACTGTTCAAATAGAATATTTTTTTATTTATTTAAGATATGTTTGAAATGAATAAAAAAATTGAAGCCAAGAAAAGCCAAGAAATTTATGAATATTTAGTACAATTTACTTTATTGTATAAACAACCAAATAACAGCAGACGACGAAAAAGATGTCTTATCATCACGTGATTTAGTTGCGTTTGACTCGCTAAATCCTAAAATGCCATTTGGACCAAATGCTATGTCCTCAAAATTCTTGGTGCAGAGCTGAAAAACACGAAGTACACTGGCAGCCAACGCAAGTGCACAATGATTATCAAATCAGTACTAAGCCATTATCGCCCGTTATCGCTTTCACCCGATTTTTACTATGCCCGTGTAGTGAAACCAGTTCAGTCGTGTAATGGTCACTCGCACTGTCGCTCCCTCACTACCACTACCACTACCGGGCACCCCCTTAGTTGGTGCTTTAGCGACACAAAGAACAGAAAAGCAAAGAACTGTCTTTAAACTAGAACCGTTAACACGTGAACTGTGCTAGTTTAAAGACCATTTTGAACTTCCGGGGAAGATAAAATTTTTAGAGAAGATCTTGAGTATAATTACGCATCAAAAAAGCACACAAAAATAGTGCAAAAATTGAGTTGGGAATATTTTTATGAAAAATATATTGTATAAGGGGAAAAATAATGTACTAGGCATGCCTTTTAAGTTCTGTCGTTTTCATATTTCCCGGCAATTTTGAATTTGGAACTGTTCTATATTCGAATGTGTTTAAATTTTGAATCCCAAAACAGTTGAAAGTATTAGGATTAATGCTATTGTTTAGTCACAGCGTCGATTGGAATCTGTCAGGTTACGTACGAAAATGAACCTTTCTAAGGAAAATGTTCGTGCAATAATTTTCTACAACTTTTGAAGAGGCCTGACACGGCTTCAGTGTTTTGAAGAGCTAACATCTGTGTTCAGTGATGAAGCCTAATGTCTGCGGACTGTCGAACGCTGGTATTTAGAATTCCAGCGTGGACATACTAGTGTTAGTGACAAATCTCGCGAAGGACGCCCAAAATCCGCCTTCACTGAAGATAACATCATTGCTGTGAGACAACTAATTCTCGGACATCGTCATGTGACGACGTATCGACAGATAGAGGCTCTATTAGGCATCTCAGGGACAACTATTCAGAAGAGCTTGTATGAAGCGCTTGGTGTGAGAAAGCTAGTTTGCCGTTGGATACCGCATCTACTTTCCGACGATCACAAGGCGGCCCGCGTCAGATGGTGTAAGAAAACTCTACAAAGGTTTAACCGAGGAGAGTCAGATCACGTCTACGACATCATCAGTGGTGACGAATCTTGGATCTATGCCTACGATCCTGATTCCAAACAACAATCTACAATCTGGGTCTTTCAAGACGAGCCAAAGCCGACTAAAGTTGTTCGTTCTCGAAGCACTTCAAAGAAGATGGTGGCCACGTTCGTTGGAAAAACCGGCCATGTTGCGACTATTGCACTTGAAGATCGTAGAACGGTTAACGCAGAGTGGTAAACCACAGTTTGTTTACCACAAGTCATCGCCGAACTTCGAAAATCTAACTCAAAGCGACGCATCATCCTGCACCACGACAACGCAAGCTCACACAGCGCTCGTCAAACGATTGAGTATTTGAAGCAGGAAAAAGTAGAAATTCTTGACCATCCTCCATACAGTCCTGACCTAAGCCCTAACGATTTTTTTTACATTTCCTAAAATTAAGAAAAGTCTTCGTGGTCGAAGGTTCTAGTCCGGTGAAGAAGCAGTCGACGCTTTCAAGTCAGCCATTTTGAACACCCCCGCTTTAGAGTGGAATAAATGTTATAATAACTGGTTTGAGCGAATGGAAAAGTGTATTAAGCTACGTGGTGAATACTTTTAAAAACAATAAAAAGTACTATAAGATTCTAGTTGTGTTTTTTTCTTCAAACGACAAAACTTAAAAGGCATGCCACGTACTTTCACAAGCACAAAGAGAAACACAAAATGAAGCGCGAAGTCAGCGTGTGAGACGTGGTCACGCAACTGTGCTGGATGCTCTATAAGAGATGTCGCGTCAGTGGCAGAAGTTAAATAGGGTATTATTCCCTCGCTGCCACAGTTCCTGCCTATCAACTTACCGCTCACGCTCTCTCTCCCGCTCCCGCTCGCGTATTTCGCGCTCTCGCTCACGCTCGCGTGTCTCCCTGAAACAAATGTTATTGTCAAATGTCACCATTTACACAATTGCCAAAAGTCCTTAGAAAAATAATAAACCTTAATTTAATAAGAAATTACCATTATCTTCATCAGGCAATTAAGTTAATTTACAAAACAACTTATAATAAAAGCAAATAATACCTGTTTCGCCCGGTTTCTTATTAGAAGTTGGCAATGGTGTATATAGTACGCCTATGTTTCAACGAGGTACGTTATTCCTAACCCGGAACCGCAAACAAAATCTAATAATACGATTATAATATACAATCATACTCTAAAATAGATTAGAACTCTCTGCCTACCCCGCGAGGGAGCTGGCGTGATGATATAGATACATAGATAGAACTCACCTTTCTCGTTCCCGCTCCCGCTCTCTCTCACGCTCTCTGTCCCGCTCTCTCTCTTCTCTTTCCCGCTCCCGCTCCTTGTCGCGCTCCTCACGCCGCTCCTTACCCCTATACATCGAATAAGTATATAAAAAAGATTTAAAAAGGAACAAGCGATCATATAAATGCATTCTCCTGTTTACCGTATCTTTATCTACTACCAATATCATTGTGTCTGATCTCAGCCAGATTACACAGACCATAGAGTTCTTTTCAAAATTATGTTCAATTTTATGCGCCCAGTCATATAGCGAACATTATTGATACGGATTACCGTCGAATAGCATTGTGTTACGGTTGATACTAAACGGCGATTCCACTCTACTACCATTTGGGGGTTCGCAGTCCAGTTATCTGCTCAAGCAACATAGGTAACGTAGTAAACTTCTATGTCACTACGCAATTAAAAATCCACAAACATACCTTGATGTGCTCCTCCGTCTGCTGCGGTCTTTATCTCTCTCCCGCTCCTTGTCGCGGTCCCGCTCCTTATCACGGTCCCGCTCCCGCTCGCGCTCCCGCTCCCGCTCCCGTTCGCGCTCTCTCTCCCGCTCACGGTCGCGGTCCCTATCGCGGTCCTTGTCGCGCTCCTTCTCGCGCTCCCTGTCTCGTTCGCGCGAGGGCGGACGTTCCTTGTCGGGGCGCTCCTTTTCTGCGTCCTTGGGGTCTCGCTTGCGGCGCACCACCACGTCGGCCTCCTCCTGCGCCCAAACGAGAGCCTCAGCCGCCGCCCCCGCCCGCCGCCGCCCCCTCCACCCCCGCGACCGACCACTCGCCCCGCAACACACATAAGTTTACCTAAAGGGTATCTATGTTTCGCGAGGGCCTGCGCGCCGTCGAGTGCAAGACAAAATTTGGCTACATTCCAGAGTAGGAAGCGCTCGCCGGCGGCGGGCTCTCGCGGGAGCCACGGGCTAACATACTCGACTCATCGATTGTAGGCCGTCGTGAATGACGTCGAATACAGCTATCGTGTAATTTAAACCCTAGCGGTAATATCAAAAACGTGCTCTTTAATACTATTAGAGAAATAAATTCGAAAGTGCTTTAATAGTGCGATCATTCGAATGATGTTTTTCGTCGAGTCGTTAGCCAGTGACAGTCAAATTAGTAAAGTGCACAGTAGAATCTTGTATGCGGATGTAATCTGGAATTGAAATTTTCTTGATTTGCAATGGCTGGTGTTTAAAAGTAATAGTGTGCCGAGGGAGCGAGTACGCGGGCGCGGCGGCGCGGCGGGCGGCGGCGCGGCTCCGGCGCGGCACGGGCGGTGCACGAGCGCGGTATACGCGGCGCCGCGCTGGCGTTCACACTGCACGCACCGGCCCGAAATATCGATGCAAGCGTTGTTATAACATGTGTGAACTTTTACAGGTAATAAAGATCGTCGGGCGCGCAAATGTGAGCGCGGGCGCGGCGGCGCGTCGTAGTAAGGTCAACAAGTGCATATGTCATACGATTGGGTGTCGAGGGCGCGCTACCCCTAGCGACTAGTACGAGCGGCGACGCGCCGCTCCCAGCCGCGGTCACCACCAGCACCTGAAAATCGCCACCTACTCACCACGCGCACTTACACAACGCTACGACTCGCGTCACTGACTCGCACGCACGCACGCACGCACAGCCTCTCGTCCCTCGCACGCACGCACGCACTCGCGCGAACGAGTCACGGCCGCCGACTCCCAACTTATGCCATCAATTCGGAGGGAACGTATTTATAATAAAGTGGTATTTCATGAGCGAAAAAGAAATCAGATCAGAAAGCTTTTTAATTGACACTGATTTTGCCGAAAAGCAAAAAAACTACATATTGTAATCGAAAGGGATATTCGTATGGGTGTGAGCAGGTGGTCGGCGACCGCGACACGCGCGCGTCCAGTTGTCGGTGGGCAGGCCTTGACTTACGAGCGGCTCCGGCGGCGGGCGGCGGCGGCGCGCGGCGGCCGGCGGCGGGCTCCATACAGCGGGACCTTGCATCGCGACTCCACCACCACACACTCGCTGACAATGCGGAATATCCCGCGTTTATATTTTGTTTCCATATTATAGTATCTGGCCGAGCTCTTCGGGGCCCGCTCGGAATGGCAGCGAAAAACGTCGGACGGAAAGGCGAGTGTGAAATGGTGAGCGCGGATCGCTCGTCCGCAACTCACGAATGCGGACTCGCGACCGGCGGATGGACCGCGGCGCCTTTAGGCGCTTCTAGACGCACAGTCCCTGCCGCTTCGCGCTTAGCCGAGATGAGTCTCAAATGTGAATAAATCATATAGCCTTCCAAAGTGCAGGCGACTGCGCGCCTAGATGTAGAATTAATAAAAATTATAACAATATGACCCGAGTGTGACTCGGGCTAGTGCGATTAGTGTTCCGCACCATGTTACACATCTAAACCGCCCTCGTAATAATGTGGACATTATTACCATTGATCAGATTGAATGGATTCAATCTGGACTTGATTTGAATGATTTTTAAGAATCTTTTCCAGCTATAGTTTTGCAGGTAGGAGAATGATTCATCATCATCATCTCAGCCTATACTTGTCCACTGCTGAACATAGGCCTCCCCAATCGCTTTCCAGCGTAACCGGTCCGATGCCACCTGCATCCAACGACTTCCTGCGATTTTCACAAGATCGTCGGTCCATCTGGCAGGCGGTCGTCCCACGCTGCGCTTGCCAATACGTGGTCTCCACTCTAGAATCTTTCTGCCCCAACGCCCGTCCGGTCTACGCGCTATGTGGCCCGCCCATTGCCACTTCAGCTTGCTAATCTTAACGGCTATGTCGGTGACCTTGGTTCTTCTACGAATCTCCTCATTCCTGATTCGATCGCGTAGAGAAACGCTGAGCATAGCTCTCTCCATAGCTCGCTCCATAGCTCGCTGAGCAACTCTGCTGCGCGCCACGAGTCCGTAGTTCTCGAACGACATGCTTGGAGAATGATTATTATGTACTTTTTTATTATCTTGATTTTTTTTCACTTGAAATATGGATGTGATTGTGGCAAGCGAAACGAGAGGAAATAGAGGGCCTAGCCGAGTGACAAGCGTTTTGTACCAATTCTCTTGTCCCAATCGATAGCACATTGTTCTGACCACGCGAGTAATCGTTACAAAATGCCATACGCGTATATTTTTACGTTTTCTATTAGCGTTAGCGACTGTAGAAAGTCCACTTGAAAACAGCCACAGAAGTGGTTTGGCGAGTTTACAATTTGCGTTAGGTGCGGAACACTAGGTACATCCCGACCCGGTCCCCTACATCTCAGAAACAGCTATAACGGTTCAGTTTGCGCTCGAGCGCATTATTCACAGTAAAGGTGTCCTCCGTCTTGTGTGTATGGATGCGTGTACCAGTATGTCCTCCGTGTGGCGGAGCGAAATTTAACAAAATCCATCACTTGATAAAATCAACACAACTAAGACAAGAGAATATTTTGTGGTCTTTTCGTGTTGTATGAAAATTGAATCTTGTTGTCGGTCGAGTCTACTAAAATCGAAACAATCCTAAATGTCATAGCACTAGAATTTTAATGGCGGTCCGTACACGACGCAATCGATCACAAAGCGATAGTCACTAATCCTCTCGCGACCCAAAGTGCTTGTCACGCGCTACTAGTTGTACTGGGTGTTCGGGCAGCAACCGAATACACAAATCGCAAACCTATGCAATTTGTTTACACAAGCAACATTAATTATTAACATCGGTGCACAGTGAACATTGGTAGCGATCGGGTGCATTCCTTAACAAACATACTTCGTTAGAGTCAACATTTTTAGTTATTTTTAACATTTATTTTGAACATGACTATTTTTAAAGAAATATAGTAGCGCCGTGAACGACTCAACGTTACCGAGTAGGTAACTTTAAATACTAATGCGTTGGTCGTAGCATCAACCAAAAAATGACTATATCGAAAGTGACACAGTTTTACGAAAATACGTTTCAAGACAGTAAATAACAATCAAGTTTCAATTCTCATAACAATCGTTCCGAAGTAGAATGCGAGCATGAGCTGCCCGCCCCACACTCCACTGCACTACTGACTCTCGTCAACAATTCGGATCGCACTAACCTTGCTCAGAGTTTGGATTCCATTTTGGTGGTCGATCCTCCGAACGAGTCCAAAGCAAAATTATAGGTGAGTACGGCGAAGCCCTAGGGACAGTGTGACAACTTTTCCATTAATTTCACAATTTCCGTTGAAACTCCGGGATCCCCGCAAACTTTGTTCGTGCGAGTTCGACTGCACGACTCGAATTCTTTATAAGAAGAGTGGAACTTCGTACCGGTCGAGCGTGAAAGAGACCGTTCGACATAGTCGCATATGAGAAACGATATTAGAACAAGCCCCCCCCCCCCCCCATGCCCCAATAGCCCGAAGCGGCGCGGGCGGCTTACCTTCATGCTCTCTCGGAACTTGCCAATCTCGCGGTGGATGACGTCGCGCTTCTCCTCGGAGATGTCGGCCTCCTCCAGCACGCGGGCCGTCTTCGATATCGCCTCCTCTGCGAACCGAGACAAGCTCATCAGCTGCGCGGCACGAGTCCGTTCTCGAACGACATGCTTGTACGATACATCGCGCAGCACCGTACATGCGATAGGCGCTGTTAGCATTTACGCCGGCACGCGCCGTTTCGACCATTTCGTCACTCAGTACACGTTCAATCACCAATCGGTTTACGTGTGCTCATAACAATTTGATTTGACGGACGATTTAGCGCAGTGGTCGCGGGTTCGATTCCCGCACGGGACAAATCTTTGTGTGATCCACAATTATTTGTTCCGGTCTGGGTATTTGTTTGTGAATTTTCATGTTTGTAAACGCACCCACGACACAGGATTAAATCCTAGTGTGGGGCTACGTTTTTAAAAAGATAAAAGAAAAAAAATTAAAACCATACCATATTAGATTAAGTGAATAAACCATAATCGCGCTTAACGTATCTTTCATTTATGAACCATACATAAATGTCTGTATGGTCACCATACACCATACAATGCAAATGCATGTGTAATTTTATTATGTGGTTTATATCTTTCCTTTCATTATATTAATTTTAAATGTTAACAGACTACATGCTTGTATTTTTAGGTTTTCGTACGAAACCCTTATAGGATCACTTCGTTGTCCGTCTGTCCGACGGTTATCGCCTACTTTAGGTTCTTTTTTCTCAGAAACGGCTAAAGGTATTAAGTTGAAATTTATACCAAATCGAAGGACGGAATACGGTCCCCTACTACTGTAAAAAAATGAAGGTTCTAAGTAAACCCAAACAAAAGATATGGCCATTTAAAGTCACTCATTAGAAATTATATAGCACTTTCCGTTGACCTACAATCGTGGAACTTGTCAAGAAGCAAGGTTTAAAATTACAAGTAAAGGAAGAAATCCGATATTTGTCAATTTATAACTATAACATATAAAAAAAATATTATTTTCCTTCAAATCTGATGAAAAATTAAAATAGCGCTGTCTAGTGACTACTTTACACACTACAAGAATACTTATTCGTCTATGTGCTATCAGTGACATTTTGTGGTACTATTTTGATTTGTGGTGAATAATATTTATTTACACACCCACAGAGATGGCGCCACAGATCTCTCAGTTCTGTTTTTGTTGATTTATTCTTTTATTTTTATATAGTTCGAATGAAAAATAAATGTTATTAATTTAATTACGGCTATATTTTATAAATAAAGAGCTTTTTTTTAAAAGGTATTTTTATGGACTGCCTCGTTGAACAAGTAGGTACCGTATAATGCGTTTAGAGATCGCGGAGGATCTCGTACAAATTGTAGGGCGAGCAAAATGTAGTTTTTCTATAGAAAAATTTCCAGTATCAGTCAGGAGTCCGAAGTTGTGCCCGGTATAATAGCAATAACCTCGCCCCTATTACATTGGCACCTTACATTATTAACAATAAGTTGGTGTGCGCACATAGTACACCTTTTAGCCACTCCCGCTTGGGGAATGTAGGCGTCCCGGTGTGTGAATTTTTTATACGGAAATAATTGAATATCAACGTTGTTCATTTAAATTGTAAAATATATAAAAATAAACATCGTCACACCTGTACTCCCCAAGGTCGGATGTTAGGTCTCATGCAATAGGGGGCAAACCTAATGCCATTATATCGGGCACAATGCCAGTTCACACTGAAACTATTTCTATCGAAAAATTACATTTGTTCTGACCTAGGATTCGAACTCAGGACCTCGTGATCGCTACGCGCATTATTCGCCAATAGACTAACGCGGTATAGGTAACTTTTTAGAAGTTTTTGTGTTCGTATGTCTGTCTTTCTGGTTCAAATCTTGTAATCCATTTTCAAGCACGTCGGGTATTTTATTTATTGGTTTTATTTTATTTTATTAAGATATCCAATAGCGTTTGACAATAGAAAGCATGTATCCGACTGAGCTGAAATTTAGCATAAATATGTAAGTTCGGTGACAATGCAATAATATTGTACATACCATGGACCCAGCTATAGAACAGTCTTTTGATGGGGTCCAAAGGTGGCCATGGGAACATGTCAACTACACAACATAACCACCTCGTGTTTAGGCTTGTTAGATTGGTATTGACAAGTACTATACAACCAGGTGATGTTTAGGGTCTGATGATGAAGTGGCAAGGTGACCAACGGAACTACCCAAATACTAAACACACCCCCGCCGGGTTTGCGCTCGTTGACTTTGTCTTTACGAGTTCTCTCTGATGGAAACCAGGATCTGATGATGGCACCGAAGAGTGGCCAACAGAACTACCCAACTGCTTAACATAATCCCACCGTGTTTGCGTTCGATGAATTTGTCTGGACGAGTTCTATAGACCCGGATAATGTCGAGGGTCTGATAATGGAACTGGAGGGTAGCCAATAGAACTTCTCAATTACTGAACATAATCCTGCGGTGTTTGGGCTCGTTGGATTTGTCTTGACGAGTTTTATAAATCCGGACGCTGTCCAGGGTCTGATAAAGGAACCTAAGAGTGGCCAACGGAACTACCCAAATACTCAACATATCCCACCGTGTTTGGGTTCGGTGGATTTGACTTGACGAGTTCTATAGACCCGGATGATGTCGAGGGTCTAATAATGGAGCTGGAAGGTAGCCAATAGAACTTCTTAATTGCTTAACATAATCCCGCCGTGTTTGGGCTCGTTGGATTTGCCTTGACGATTTCTATAGACTCTGATGATATTCAGAATCTGATGATGGAACCGGAGGGTGGCCAAATGAACTACCCAACTACTTAACATAACCTCGCCGTGTTTGGGCTTATTGGATTTGTCTTGACGAGTTCTCTAGACCCGACGAAACTACAATTTGGCACTGAAACTAATTTTTTGACGGAGATACTTTATTGAGCTGAGGAGTTACTTTGGCCTCCTTTCGGCTCAGACCCTACTCGCCACCTAAGTATATGGATAGTTCTTGTCTAGATAAATCAAACGAACCTAAATACGATAGAGTTACGTTATATATATACGGCACTTTCTGCCGCCACCACCAGACTCTGGCAACTGTAGTAGTATAGAATTTATCAAAACAAATCCAACAATCAGGCTATCTTGTTTAGTTGGAAAGTTTTTAGGGCCACTTAAAACTATAGTACTAATCAAGACAAACCCAATAGGCTCAAACACGAAAATCGATTCCAGTGCAATCAACAGACAGACAATTTAGCGCAGTGGTTAAGAGCTTAAGCCGCTCCGCCCACTGTGTCTAATAGTCGCGGGTTCGATTCCCGTACGGGACAAATCTTTGTGTGATCCACAATTATTTTTTCCGGTCTGGGTATTTGTGTATGTGAATTTTCATGTTTGTAAACGCACCCACGATACAGGAATAAATCCTAGTGTGGGGCTACGTAAATTAAAAAAAAAATAGATTTAATTCAAAGATAAATTTTATTAAAATAAATCTAAATGCTTAGACCATAGTCCAGTCATTTTGACACTCGCCTATAGCGCCCAAAGGCCACCGAAAGCTCACGAACGTAGTTTCGGTTTCGGCCCTAGTTTTGGCTGGATTTCCGCCGAAACCGAAACTGCAATTTTGTGCTGAAACTGGCCGAAACCGAATCCGGTACGAAACCCTCAGAGCGCGAGTCCTACTCGCACTTGTCCAGTTATTTTTTATAATAGTTAATTTTAATGAGAAGAGGTGGTGAAAACTTAGAATGTTGTGGCATATAGATTAAGGCTGTAGTTTATAAAGATTAAGGCTGTAGTTTATAAAGTTTAGTGGGACCACTCTCCGAGAGTTATCGTCGGGGGCTTGAATATATGCAACGAGTCGTATAAACTCTCACATCAGGTCCTACACAGGTATGGAGAATCGTTAATTTTATATCGGCGCCATCTGTGAGTACGCCGTAGTCACAGCTTCGGAGCGATGTATAGGGGTCAACACTGTGACATAACAAACGGGTGACGAAAAGATGTATTAGTACTACTCAAAATTTTAAAACTTTTTTCACTCAGAATAAAAGGGTCGATTCCTGGTCAATACTGTCGCCCCCATATTACACTCGTTATAGATTGCAATCAAAACTAAAACATCTAAAAATGGTTATGGTTAGTATAGAGTTTAAAGTTTGATCGGAATAGATGTTAAGTAATGTGATGCGGCGGCGCGTGTACCTTTCTGCAGCATCTCGTAGTTGTTGATGTCGTCCTGGTAGTCGCGCATGATCTGCTGCAGGCGGCGCTCGGCCGCCTCGTCCAGCGCGCGCTGCCGCGCGTCCAGGTACGACGCCTCGCCCTCCGCGCCCGCGCCCGCGCCCGCGCCCGCGCCCGCGCCCGCCTCCTGCCCCAGCCGCGAGCGCTGCTCCGCTGCAACACCACACCACCCTCACCGACAGCCCTCCCGCACAGATAACACCTTACACTCGAGCTTGTCTAGACGGACCGTTGCTAACGAAAAAACCGCCTGCAGGCGGCCTCGGTTTTGCACTATGTGTGCGCGTGCCAGTGTTCAATATTGATGTGTAACATCTTTCCACTCGGTTGCTGGATAATTTTTGTGGGAGTGAAAGAGACGGAAATGTGTTACAGGAAACCGGGGAAGCGCGCGTTATTTGATTTGACGCGCGGTGGAACCGGGGAAGCGCGCGCTATATTTCATCTCAATTTTATAGTAGAATAACATGTCAGATGTTACACATCATATGCGAATGCTGTAAGGCTCAGTCGTTTATTTTTTTTTAATTTGAAAGCTGTCAATGTTTCCGCCCGCGCGATGCTCCATCTAGACAAGTAATTCATCCAAGGATGCGACTAACTGAACCACGTAGTAATTACAAAGAGGAGATGGCATTATTAAATTTCCCACTAATAAGCGGAATAAGCAGGACGCCCCGCCCACTTCTGTTTTTGCCAGTCTAGCGGAGAATAGCAAAAATGAACTTCGTCTATGTCGATATTACTTAGTAGTACATTCAATAGATGACATTCGTGTGTATTCTAGATGACGTTTAATAAATTACGACAAAATACCTACAACTGAGGTGCGATTCCAATCTTGTCATCGGAAGAACATTTTAACGACAGCCATTCATTAATGTTTTGTCTTTCGTTAAAGAAATAAGTTTTAATAGGCATGTAAGCACAAGCGCGATGTGGAAAGAGCGAGTAGTGCCGATAGACTGATCCTGACCGATCCACACCGTGCACAATTGTTTAGGCCGACTCCTCTTTATATTTGCTTCGTAAACTGAACCGACGGTTATGAGAATAAACCGATTCGCTGACTCTCCCCAACACCTAGAGAGCGGCGTCGAAGAAGCGGAACTCAATATAGTGTATACATACTCTTGTAGGTGTCAACCAACGCCTGCATCTTGCCGTCGGTCCTGGCCAACAACTGCTTATCAGCCACCTGTTTGTTGCCGAGCAGGCGCACGCAGCGCAGCGCCGCCTCGGGGCTGGCGAACTCGCTGAAGCCGAACGTGGACACGCGCTTCCAGCTCAGCACCGGCCCGCACGCGCTCAGCAGCGCGCGGATCATGGCGTCCGGCGCGCGCGACGAGATGTTGCCTGCCGACCCACACTGCTCAGTATTCATTCTTTCATGACGACCGTAACGAAATATTAAAATATGGCAGTACCGCCCCTTCCTGCATATAGCATTGAACAGTACTGTGAAAGCATTGAATGTTCGTAAACTCTATAGATGTTTCAAGCATCAGTCTATATTTTTCTTTAAGTATAAGGAAAAGAAAACAAATAAAACATAATAATTTTTACAGGTTAATTGGCTTTATTTATTGCTTATGTTAATTTTATTCTCATAAGTGTAGCTGTTGGTTTTCCTTAACAAATAAATAAATAATATGATATTGTTTACATAAAATATCACTAAGTCAATTTTTTTACCAGCTTTCCCATGCTTTTCCTGAAGTATACTCGTATTTTTTATATCTTATATATTTCTTCAGATTCTTATCATCATGTTTTCATAATTACTTTTTCTCCCTAAATGTAAAAAGGTTTCTAAGCAGGTAACAGATTGAGCAAGTCCTACTAGTTTTTTGACTCTCTCTAGAAACCGGCCAATAAAAGGAGTGCCGGGCACTAGTATTGGGGAAATAGAGGGTAAATGAGTTATTTCTAGAACAGAGCTTCTGTCGGCAGTGTATAAATGGGAGTGTGTGTGTTACCTATGAAGACAGTGACGGGCGGTCCCTCGGCGTCCTTGGCGCCGTTGCTGTTGCGCGTGGGCCCGCGCGCGATCACGGCCTTGCCGGGCGCCGGCGCCGGCAGCAGCGCGCCGCGCCCGCCGCCCGCGCCGCCGTACGCGCCCACCATCACCTGCCGCACAACCACCACACCACCGTATTATACCTACTAATAAACCACTCATGTCCTATGACTGGGCGAAGGCCTTCACTCACAAATTCACCTGAATATATACCCTATGAACCCGCTGCAAATTTGTGAAGCTTTTTCTTTTTGGGTTAAGTGAAGAGTTATAAACGATGTAAGAAAGAGACAGCCAGACAATATAAATCAACTTGCTGACCTTGATGATTACTTATCTATTCCCTAGTTTGAGAAGAGAGCCTGCCTGTCATAAGTTTGAAGGCAGGTTTTATGCAATCCCCTGTTGAAATAATCAAATTGAAAACATATTTTAACCGAAGGGCTTTTATTACACAAGCTGAGGAATCGGATAACATGTGTATGCTTAATAAAGAAAATTAACCATACCACCTTCACATCCAGATAACTTCCACATCTTTGATCAACTCATAACATACATATATGCATTTTATGCATTCTCAATCACTGTACAGATGAGAAAGGGTATGCTTCATTGGTTCAGACATATAGAAAGAATGTCAGAAGAAAGAATGACAAAACAGATATACAATGTAAAAGTGGAAGGATGTAGGTACCAGAGAAAACCTACACTATCTTACTATCTCATTATACCAAATAGGCCATGTCTTATCTGAAGGGCTAGTCAAGAGTCTCCGTATATCCCCTGCTATCAGCCGCTACCGCCATTCGCGGCATGTTCTCACTGACCCTCCCAATGCCCTCCCTTCTTTCGGATACAGATACCGCACACAGGATCAGACACCGACCTTGCCGGCAAAGTCGAAGAATCCCTTGCCCGCCGGCCGGTGCAGAGCACCACGGCGAGACATCTAGTATATATCCTTCCCCATAGCTAGTTGTCCCCTTGCTCTTTTGGCTTGAGCGTAGTGGCTGCACGCTCACCCTCTTGTCCAGTGAAGCTGTAAAGGCTCTGCGGCCAACAGTGTAGATTATTCTCACACACAAGTCTCCATAACCAACGAGTGTGCTTGAGATGAACTATAAGAGTAGAAGAAGCCAGCGAGGTATGTAAGGAAAGAACCTGTTGGAACTCTGTACTCTCTGCCTACCCTGCAAGGGATCTGACGTCATGATATAGATAGATTGCTTAGCAACTCTTATACATACAGGTGTGGTATAGGTGGACATTATATAACGGCTTATATATTTAAAATGTATACTCTTATCCATCATATATGAAACAATACACCAATTGATTTACACATAGATTCTTTCTAAAACTAAGTGAGCTGTCAGGGACATTTTAAAAGCTATACATGTGAAACACGAGTAAGGAGTTGATGAAACATGAGGAATAAATACTATTTTCTGTTAAATGACTACATTTTACCTGCAGCTCTGCCCGCATATAGCTGTTTGTGCTGTATTGATCAAACATGTTACACTTTTAATTTACATGTAAATGTCCCTTCAAAATCAATTGAGTTAGCATAACACCCAGTTGCAGAGAAACATTTTTTTTTGCATTCAGGGACCTCTCCACACACAGCTTTGAGACAATTTGATAACAATTTGATTACCTTGGTACTGTTGTGCCTTTGTAAGATAATTGAATTCAACTAAAAAATTGTGTGACCACTGCGGCAGTTTTTGTTGTAAATACTTACATGTGTAATGGTGAAAAGTTACTTAGGAAAGATTTAACTGATATGTCATGAAGTCAAGGTATTCCTTATGATCTCTACTCACTGCGACTTCGCTGCACACTACTGCCAGTAGTACACATTGAGGCCACTACTGGTGGCTCAATCAAAACTGCCGCAATGGGTGTGCTGGGAGCCCGGGGGCGACGGCGGGCGCTGCGGCGAGGTTAAGTCGCCCGTACTTACATGTGTGGGCATCGGCATTGTGACGACGCCGGGCGCGATGCCGTACGGCACCAGCGGAGGCCGCGGCGGGAACGACATGCTGCGCGCCTCCGGAACCGACCTACGTTCTGTCGCACACCCAAACACGCTATATTACTCCACAATATCACCACCGGTGACGCGGACACTTTCGATCGAAAACTTTTTAGCACCGCACCACAATTATTACTTACGTTCGACGCGAGGAACACTTTGAAAATTATCACAATTCACTAATCAAAAACTTACAACTAAGCTCATAAAATACAAATTGTTAACACATGAAAAATCGCCAACATGATTCTGTCAGCCATATTGTTTTCCATATGAATGAATTGAATGAATGAGTTTACAATACGTCAACTAGCTCGGTGTTTAAACCACAGAGTATGGCATCCCAGCACAGATAACGGTTTTACGAATTCATACGTTACGTATATATATATATTTTATAGAGTGGTAAGCAGTTTATAACACTTATGGAATTGCTATTACAGCCACGTGCCATACATAGGTGGGCACGCTTCACTCACCATAGAAATTTTTTTCGTGACACCAAAATGCAGCTAAGAAATACTCAACAAAGTTGTCCGTAATTGCGAATTGGTCGCTCTTGAAATACCTACAAGTTGGCTCTTACAGACGCTATTTTTGCGCGTATAATGGAAATTAGGGCCTAAGAAGTCTTGAGTAATATTAAATTTTAGTTTGATCTGTTTGTCTGAATCTGATCAAAAAAAGCTTACCCACAAAAACGGCGGCAATTTTAACAATCTAAAGCTTTTATCACTTACTCCATTTGCATTATGAATAACAAAAATGGATTTCATGCCTTTATTTCAAGCTTTATCGTAGGTTAGAAGTTTCTAGTAAAGTTTTTATGTACTTTATGTACCACTAAAAGGGCCTGCTTTCAAGCTAGCAAATATGCAGACATTCCTAACTAGGTACATATTATTTATTCCCAATCTTATTTAGCTTTCTTAAAATAACGCTAGTTTGGCGACTCCTGGGATCTAAAGCCATAGTGGTTATATCCTCTCGGGGCTCAATACACCATGAAGAATGAGATGGCATAAAATAAAGTGAATACCATCACGCCTACATTTTCCAAGTTATTATATTATGCTCTTCGCATTCTTCAAGCGCGGGGGTCAGAGCCGACGTGTACTAAGTAATGTACTGTAGAGGTAAATCATATTGTTAATGCCTATTGCTAATATATTGGGAACAATCCCACACTCCGTACTGCCAGGAACTTAACATTTTCAATAGAAGGCCCCAGGACTTTCTAATCGCCAGCCATACCATAAGAACAACGAGGCAGTTCGATAAAACAAAACAGCTAAAGTAAGAAAATAAATATATTTCCTTAGATTTCATAAATCTATTATGTACATTTCATTATAGTTGCTCTTCTAACTTTTATAAAACCCCAACATGGGAACTGTCACAACAATAAAAAAAAACGATGTATGCAGTAAAAAACACCCAAAACAAGCTCGCTGAGTTTTTCTCCGGATAATGGAATCCACGTTCCGATCCAGTGGTGAATTTAAACATCGATTTAAATCAATTTGTAGATATTGCAACGGCAAGATTTACAGAATAAGTGTTTACAAAGAACAATAGCGTGTACATTTTCAATTTACAACAAGAGCAATGCCGCATTGTGCGTTCATCTGGTTTAGAATACAAAGACACTTGATAACGATCACAAATGAAAACACACCACAGCGAATGTGAAGCCCGGCGCACGGGCAACGATACGCAGAGCGCCAGTTACAGTATCACAGTGTTGTGTGCCCCTGCATAGGTACACTACATTATTACATCCCGTCACGTCCAAAAACACACTTAGCAGGTACCTACTTAGCGTTAAGGGGCTACCGCGATAAACACGTGCTTTTGTGCTCCATGCACTTCAAGAAGTATATGGATTTTAAAATATCATTTTTGACTATATAGTTTAGAATCTGATAAAAGGTATACACGATTAAAAGAAATTTTCTCGATAATAAAAACATCTAGACATCTCCTTTGCATTACATTTTCTAATTCTAACGCGAAACGCTTAAGAACAGGTCAATAAAAATCACTCAAAACACAGAATAATTGTAGCACAGTTCTTGTAAAGCAGATTTTTGTCAGTGTGTAGTTTTTTTAGAAAATGATAAAATTTTATTTCGTGCACAAGTCGTTTATTTCCGAGAACGCGCTCTATATATGAGTTCTTACTATTTATTAGTAATGTAATCGCATCGATGTCACTCGGATGTCGATTGGTCGACCGCGAAAGCCCCTTAATAAAACTACATTATACTGAATGAGGTGATGATTATACTGAACTCATCTCAAATGAGGTGCATGTAGCACCTCATTTGAGATGAGACTCATTATAAAAGTACATTATTCTGAATATATTGTGTACACCTCTCAATGCACTCGGTCACATAAGATTAGTTGAGATTCTATCGACGTGGCCACTGCACGCGCAAGTAACACATCGAGACCTCTTCCGCCGCAAATGTTACCTTGACCTGCAGTGGACGTCTTTCCATGATGATATGGGAGAGGAAATATTTGTGCGGGCAATTGTGCGACGGGAGGCACTACATCAATCACAACACAAATATCGAAATACTTAATAATATAAACATAAAACTTCGATACCCTGAAACGAGTTGACATGTAAGTACCGTAGCATATCCATGGAGGTAATGTTTTATTGTTTTCTTAACGCTAACTTAATATTAATGACTGTCATACATAGCGTCAGGGAATAACAGTTGATATGCTTTGTACTAGCGCGGTCGTAGCGCTGCGAAGCTGCAGTGTTCGTAGCGACCACCACGACTATGTCGCCCTGTGATGGGTGACCGTTTGTGCCATTTCTAATTTCAAACGTGTTCATGCTCTAAGACGTTAGGCTTGGTTGGTTGGTAAATGGCTCGATGAATTCCACAAAATTGTCTCTCATCAATCCGTACTGGATTGACCTCGCTAATCGAAAGTGAAATAGCATGATTTATACCCTACCGAGTATTATACAAAATCGAGGTGAGGGAGGACGGTTCATACCTCACTGACTCGTCCGTTCCGTATAGAATTGTTTTTTTATTGTTATTATTTTGTAGTATGTCAATATAATAAAGCATCATTAAAATGAACTTAAACAGCTGCAAGGCATCCCGTAGGCGGCCCATAAGACGAGCTCGCCTAATCAATTATAACATTGCACATTTTCGTCATCTTATAATAAATTGTTACATTATGCTCTACGAGCACGATTTCTTAAATTTATTGATACATTCGTTTCGCTCAGAAAACTCTCAGTAAAAAGCTAGTATATAATAATATTTGTCGGTAAAAAAAATAACAAAAAGAATAACACTCATCGCCACCGTCGCCGTTCGAACGGGGCGGAGGAACTCGCCAGCGTAGAGATCAAATAGACGCACTAAAATATCTTTACTGCACTCCGGATATGTGAAGATTTCTTGCGGCCTCTCGCCCGGTGAGGCCGTGCAGGCCGCTCGGCCGCCGACGTAGATCACTCGCACACACACGCGGCGCTAGTCGTCCCTGCGCTCGGGCGGCGGCGCGCGCCGGCGCAGCAGGCGCGCGCCCGCGTAGCCCAGCAGCGAGCCGGCCAGCGCCGCGGCCGCGCCCGCCTTGGCGCCCGCGGCCAGCCCCAGCGGCCCGCCCAGCAGCGCGCCCGCCAGCGCCGCGCCCGCGCCGTAGATCACTCGCACACACACGCGGCGCTAGTCGTCCCTGCGCTCGGGCGGCGGCGCGCGCCGGCGCAGCAGGCGCGCGCCCGCGTAGCCCAGCAGCGAGCCGGCCAGCGCCGCGGCCGCGCCCGCCTTGGCGCCCGCGGCCAGCCCCAGCGGCCCGCCCAGCAGCGCGCCCGCCAGCGCCGCGCCCGCGCCGTAGATCACTCGCACACACACGCGGCGCTAGTCGTCCCTGCGCTCGGGCGGCGGCGCGCGCCGGCGCAGCAGGCGCGCGCCCGCGTAGCCCAGCAGCGAGCCGGCCAGCGCCGCGGCCGCGCCCGCCTTGGCGCCCGCGGCCAGCCCCAGCGGCCCGCCCAGCAGCGCGCCCGCCAGCGCCGCGCCCGCGCCGTAGATCACTCGCACACACACGCGGCGCTAGTCGTCCCTGCGCTCGGGCGGCGGCGCGCGCCGGCGCAGCAGGCGCGCGCCCGCGTAGCCCAGCAGCGAGCCGGCCAGCGCCGCGGCCGCGCCCGCCTTGGCGCCCGCGGCCAGCCCCAGCGGCCCGCCCAGCAGCGCGCCCGCCAGCGCCGCGCCCGCGCCGTAGATCACTCGCACACACACGCGGCGCTAGTCGTCCCTGCGCTCGGGCGGCGGCGCGCGCCGGCGCAGCAGGCGCGCGCCCGCGTAGCCCAGCAGCGAGCCGGCCAGCGCCGCGGCCGCGCCCGCCTTGGCGCCCGCGGCCAGCCCCAGCGGCCCGCCCAGCAGCGCGCCCGCCAGCGCCGCGCCCGCGCCGTAGATCACTCGCACACACACGCGGCGCTAGTCGTCCCTGCGCTCGGGCGGCGGCGCGCGCCGGCGCAGCAGGCGCGCGCCCGCGTAGCCCAGCAGCGAGCCGGCCAGCGCCGCGGCCGCGCCCGCCTTGGCGCCCGCGGCCAGCCCCAGCGGCCCGCCCAGCAGCGCGCCCGCCAGCGCCGCGCCCGCGCCGTAGATCACTCGCACACACACGCGGCGCTAGTCGTCCCTGCGCTCGGGCGGCGGCGCGCGCCGGCGCAGCAGGCGCGCGCCCGCGTAGCCCAGCAGCGAGCCGGCCAGCGCCGCGGCCGCGCCCGCCTTGGCGCCCGCGGCCAGCCCCAGCGGCCCGCCCAGCAGCGCGCCCGCCAGCGCCGCGCCCGCGCCGTAGATCACTCGCACACACACGCGGCGCTAGTCGTCCCTGCGCTCGGGCGGCGGCGCGCGCCGGCGCAGCAGGCGCGCGCCCGCGTAGCCCAGCAGCGAGCCGGCCAGCGCCGCGGCCGCGCCCGCCTTGGCGCCCGCGGCCAGCCCCAGCGGCCCGCCCAGCAGCGCGCCCGCCAGCGCCGCGCCCGCGCCGTAGATCACTCGCACACACACGCGGCGCTAGTCGTCCCTGCGCTCGGGCGGCGGCGCGCGCCGGCGCAGCAGGCGCGCGCCCGCGTAGCCCAGCAGCGAGCCGGCCAGCGCCGCGGCCGCGCCCGCCTTGGCGCCCGCGGCCAGCCCCAGCGGCCCGCCCAGCAGCGCGCCCGCCAGCGCCGCGCCCGCGCCGTAGATCACTCGCACACACACGCGGCGCTAGTCGTCCCTGCGCTCGGGCGGCGGCGCGCGCCGGCGCAGCAGGCGCGCGCCCGCGTAGCCCAGCAGCGAGCCGGCCAGCGCCGCGGCCGCGCCCGCCTTGGCGCCCGCGGCCAGCCCCAGCGGCCCGCCCAGCAGCGCGCCCGCCAGCGCCGCGCCCGCGCCGTAGATCACTCGCACACACACGCGGCGCTAGTCGTCCCTGCGCTCGGGCGGCGGCGCGCGCCGGCGCAGCAGGCGCGCGCCCGCGTAGCCCAGCAGCGAGCCGGCCAGCGCCGCGGCCGCGCCCGCCTTGGCGCCCGCGGCCAGCCCCAGCGGCCCGCCCAGCAGCGCGCCCGCCAGCGCCGCGCCCGCGCCGTAGATCACTCGCACACACACGCGGCGCTAGTCGTCCCTGCGCTCGGGCGGCGGCGCGCGCCGGCGCAGCAGGCGCGCGCCCGCGTAGCCCAGCAGCGAGCCGGCCAGCGCCGCGGCCGCGCCCGCCTTGGCGCCCGCGGCCAGCCCCAGCGGCCCGCCCAGCAGCGCGCCCGCCAGCGCCCCGCCCAGGCCCAGCGCGCCCGCGCCGTACCTGCCGAGCGCCGGTGCCGGCCAATATATTCACTTTACGGTCACCCGACTCCCGGCTGAAGTGAGCGAAGCTCGGTCCTATACGCGCGTCGCTTACGCTCTACTTCCATTCTCAGACTACGACTAGCCACCCGGCGCTGCCCTTGTTGGCGGTTTTTTTTAACGGCGGTCGAAGCACTAGCGGGCGCCGCGAACTCGGTGTTGCCGGTTTAGAAATCTTTTGCAATTATGGGGGATAAGTAATTTTGTAAAAAAAAATAGAATAAAAATCGATAGCCATGTAACGATCACGCATCAGAAAAAGCATGAGAGAGTTAGTAGACAATTTGCTTTGTGGAATATTATAATGAAAACAATATTTCTTAAATAAAAAATCTAACGAGGGTAGTTTTCACAAACGTAAAATAAAAGAAGGTAGGAGTTTTTTGGCGGGAAGTCGAAGAGTGATGTTGTCAATTTGTTTTAATTCCCAAAACTTGTGTTATTTCGACTAATAATGTGTAATGTTGGTGGAATATTAACCATTATGTGTTCTTATACGTGCATGAGTGAAGGTAATTGTAACAAAGTGATAAAACGTGCCTTTTCAACTTCCCTCAAAACGGCCGTCGCAATTGGTATGTAAAGTATCCACCGCTTTACTATCAAGGGTGGGGTCCTTCATTAATTTCATTATCATCGTTATCATCAAATTCATCGGGGAGTCAAATTAATTAAAACAAACACGAATATATATCTCACTGGACACTGGCAAAATACACTTATAATTAGTGTGAAGCCATAACTTGAAGAAGAAGAAGAAGAAAAGAAGGTACAAAAGGAGTGTGTAAAGAGACAACGCTACTGCGGTACTGCTTATTGCTCAATACGGAAAGTGGCGACAGTGGCATAGTTAAAATAATGTAATACGTTTTTAAGCCGGCAACGCTCAGTAGACGTGGCCTGTTAATCCTTTTGAATCTCGCCAAAAAGCCACCAACGAAGGGAGCGCCGAGACGTGATAGCAAGACAAGAGAAGTAAGTCGCTTTGGGCGGTAGGGGGCAGTGTGTAAATCGGGTATAAACCAGGTATAAAATGAATGAGTAGCCGTTACCTCTCCGCGGCGGCCAGGCTGGCGCGCGCGGCGCCCACGTTGTCGGCCGCCACGTCCACGCGCGCAGTCACGGCGCCCACCTGGCGGCGTGAGTTACATGCACATATATACTGAGTATGGAAACACTGTTTTGGTCATAATTGCGTAGACTTTAATTGGTGCACGTACACGACAACCAGCAGCATCTACCTATGTAACGAGTGTTCTTATTTTTTTTACATATGATAGGGCTTACAGGCGAGGCGGAAGATGTTATAAGGCCTTCAGAAATCTTTCAACCAAACTCAACATCTTTCACATTATCTTAGAGGACGATCGACGATTACTGATCTAGTTCCCATAAAAACAACGTAACTGCGTTATAGATAAGGGTGCTCCAGTCGATGTCATTTACACAAACTACAGCAAAGCCTTCGACCGTATCGATCATATATTACTCTTATTCATGTTTCTCAACATTGGAATTAGTAGAGATCTCCTTAGGTGGTTTTCCTCCTATATCGAAAACAGGTTTTGAACTATTGTCTTTATCAATTGCATATCCAGTTGGATACCGATCTCTAGCGGTGTACCACAAGGTTCCTTATTGGGCCCACTACTGCTTATTGTGTATATAAACGTTATTGCCTCTTGCTTCCACTCCTCGAGTTTGTTGTGTTTCGCCGACGATATGAGGACGTTCTCTTCCATATCGTCAGCGGGTGACATAACAGTTTTTTAGGCGGACCTTTCAAGGCCGGATAAATAAATTAAATTTAAGACCTCTTTCACCACTTTCAAGTTAAGTGTGAAGTAGACTAATCGACAGTTAAAGTTGCAAGTAAATCTATTACAAATTTCACCCACTTTGAGTCGCCAAAACCAACGGTTAACTAGCTATTATTAATTGCCGAATAACGCTAATCGAGAAGTAGTGCTTTACTCGAGGGTCGTGATAAAGACTCGCAAATCCACTGTAATGTCGGGTAGTTGTGTGAGGCGGCCCCGCACTGACCTGTTCGCGCTGCGCGAGCGCGGCCGCCTGCGCGTGCTGCCACACGTCGTGCAGCGCGCGCACCTCGGCCTGCAGCTCGCCCCAGCCGCGCAGCAGCGCTTCACGTTCCGCCAGCGCCACCGCCTGCACCGTACAACTTGCGTCAAACATGTCACGTCACGTCACAGCCACCATCCCCGTATTTCCCACCTTTATCGATAACTGGAACATTCCTTTAGCGAACGTACTCCTGCGAGTTTTGACCGTATAGCTTTATAGTATTTATTATTAGCTTTGAGTAACTATTTACAATTCACACAGAGTAAAGTATTAAGGAGGCACCTGGTCATCGATCCTCAGCTGTATCTGCGGCTGATCGTCGTCGACAGCGTCTAGCTGGCGGGCGTGCGCCACCACACCCACTGAGTCCGTAGACACAGCGCTCGCCGCCGCCGACGCGCCCTCAGGCGCAGACCGGTCTATCGAGACCGGAGACGTGCCTGATGATGACATATTACTAATGTACGAGGATGCAGTCCACTCTGGTTAACACAAATTTACACACGACACTCACACACGACGAGGCTTCGACACGGCATCTTTTCTAATAGCGAATATTATTCGTATAACTTTTAGTTCTATCGGACTCAGTAATATTATCTAAAGAAAATTTTCGAGAGATTGCACTTTTATAGCTCGGAAAAAGAATTAGAAACCCAAAACATAATGCAGTTAGACAATTATGTTAGTGACGTATTAAGTTCATGCTAACGAAGCTCACCGCGAGGGCGCGCCCCGGCGCACCCGACAGACACTAGCGCCCTACAACTCTTCTCTATGACACCTATAATAACAAAACCACTACAGTACAATAAAATCATTACTGTACGCGCGGACGGGCCGAGCGCGGCCTTTCTGTGATATCCCGTTCGTTTGAGGTGTCTGCGGGAGTATAGTTCAGACTTTTGGGGATGTTTATTACAAACGAGACATTACTTTAAAGGATGTAGACTCAGAATGGCTAATTCACATCAAGTCTGTATTCGAGGTCGTGGGTAACAGCCGATTAAATAATAAAGTGATATAATCGTAGACATCAAATTCGGTAGAACCGGTGACCATGGGTGCTGCACTCGTAACGACGGGAACTTAACAATCAAAAATTACTTATATTTCATGTGTAATATTTGCGTAAATCTAAGAACTCAGTATACATTAAGCATGTGTAAATGTGGAGTGGGCAGGCAGGGCAGGCTTGTGGGGGGGGGGGGGGGCACAAGGTGGACCCGTGACCTGGTGAAGGGAGCAGGTAAAAGCTGGATGCGTACAGCACAAAGCCGGTCGTCGCGGTGATCTTTGGGAAAGGCCTTTGTCCTGCAGTGGGCGTCTTTCGGCTGATTATAGGATGTGCAAACGTAACATAGCGTAGTTACCGAGGTAGTCGACGATGGCGCGCAACGTGGTGTCTCGTGAGCGCTGCGTGAGCGCGTCAAAGCGCGCGCGGTCCTCGCCGCGCACGCGCCGGCGCAGCGCCGCCAGCTCCAGCAGCAGCGCGCGCAGCTGCGCCGCCACGCGCGCCGCCTGCGCCTGCTCCGCGCGCACGCGCGACACGCTGCCGCTGTCCTCGTACTGCTCGCAACCGCACCCCGTTACGACAACATCTATATCATCACGCCAGATCCCTTACAGGATAGCAGCGCTGTACTATTAGTTTTTTATAGTGCGGCAACATGCTGAGGCTGCTGCCCACACAATCTCTGACGTATAGCTACAGAGCTGTATTTTGTCATCATCACTTTTTGTTTATGTGTGTGGTTAAATAAATGTTTTTTCTTTCTTTCAACAGGTTAATTCCTTACAGACCTCTTTGGCTTCCTACACTCTAATAGTTCGTCTTACATGCTGGCTGGTTACGGAGACTCTTTAACTTGCCCTTCAGATAAGATATGGTAATGATAATATAGTCTAGGTCTTCCCTGGTACCTAGCTACATCCTTCCACTTATTTCTTCCGACATTCTTTCTATATACCTGAACCAATAGAGCATATCCTTTGTCATCTTTACATCAATACGTTCTTTCATTCTTTCTAGACGCTTTTACACACTACACTGACTAAAGCTTTCATCCCATAGCCGACAGAGTGCAACGCCGTCGAACGGCAGTGCCGCGCGTACCTCTCAATGCGAGCGCAACAACAACGCCAATATTTAGCGTTGTTGTTGCGTGCGCCAAACAACAACACTAGCATCACTCTCACAACCATATTGGCGTCTCATTCTTGCCGTGCTTCATTTGTAAGCGTGTCGGGCGCGGCGGCACACGGCGGCGCCAAGACACGACGGTTGCCGTCATACTAATCTTTGTAGCATCTCCTGTATAGTTCAGTATAATACAACCCACCAGGTCGCGTCCCCGTCCGGCTCCGTCCACTATGTGGACCCAGCTGTGCCTATATCTCGAATAAAAACTTTAAAAAAAAAGGTAAACCGACTTCAAAAAGCAAAAAATAAATATTTGAAGTCGGTGCTGGTTGGTGCAGTTGGTTACTTAGCACCGACTTCAAATATTTATTTTTTGCTTTTTTAAATTCGGTTTACCTTTTTTTTAAAAGTTATTATTTTACAATTTTAAGTGACGAGTGAATTATTTAGTAATATTTATATACCGATATTATATTATTTTGCTGAGTTGTACAGTAAGGTACTACTGACTATAATAACGGAATCTATACATTCGTGCTGTTCGCCGTTAAGGAGTTCCCTCTTGTATCTTCAAAGTCTAAGGTCCAATACCAATAACAATAAAATAGGACGACTTCAAAACTATACTGAACCCAATGCAAAAAGAATCATCAAAATCGGTTCATAAGCAAAGGAGTTATAAAAGGACGAATTATGAACCTCCTTTTTTGAAGTTGGCTAATATACTACTTAGTTCTATAGTGGGGTACCTATAGGATTGACGTAATACCCATAATATCTCAATTTACACATGCCTATTGTTTGTCGTTAAGGAGTTTCCTGGTGTATCTTCTAAGTCTAAGGTCCAATGCCAATGAAATTAAAATGGGACCACCTTGGAGCTATACTGAACCCAATGCAATAAAAATCATCTAAATCGGTCCACAATTGACGGAAATATCGCTGAACATACATAAATAAAAAACAAAAAAAAAAGCATACATACAACCGAACATAGAACCTCCTCCTTTTTGAAGTCGGTTAAAACAGAGATGCTACACAACCTGCTCATCCACTACTCTCAAAACTAACTAACTTTAGATTGAAGGCCCCAAAGAGGCTATCACACATAGAAAAACGAAGATGGAACAAAAATATTTTTCAAAATCAAGGGAAATTCACTATGGCGTACCTCAGGGTAGTGTATTAGGACCATTACTTTTCCTGATATACATAAATGATTTACCTCAAGCTATTTCTTTTCCAATGATTTTGTTTGCAGATGACAGCACAGCTATTTTTACTGGTAAAAATTTAAACACACATGAATCGGACATAAACACTGCTTTAGGTAATATCATTAACTGGCTGACAGACAATAACTTAAATATCAATCTTGACAATACTAAAATAGTCACATATCCTCAAAGTTGTAAATCTATAAATCTAAATATATATTATGAAACGAAACAAATTGAAAGAATAGACCATGGTAATATTTTGGGTTTGTGGATTGATAATGACATGAAATGGAAGTCTCATATTGACTGTTTGTGTTCTAAATTAAATCAGTACTCATATGCGTTGTACAAGTTATCGAAAATTGTAAACCAATCAACTGTATTAACAGCATATCATGCTTATGTATCATCAAACATTAGATATGGTATAATATTTTGGGGTAATGCACCCAACAAGGACCTAGTCTTGAAAGCTCAAAAAAAATGCATTAGAGCAATTGCTAAAATTAAAGTGCTAGAAAGTTGTCGGCCTTATTTTAGTTAAATATACTTACATCAATATCTGTGTACATTTATGAACCGGTGGTATTTATTAAAACAAATATGAATTTATTAGGAACCTTGAAATCGACAAGAAATAAACATAAAATTAATTCATCATCACATAAAACAGCTTTATTTACAAATAGTATTCTAGGGATGGCATCTAAAATTTATAATAAATTACCAAGCTTTATTTTAAACACTGAAGATCTGAAAGCATTCAAGAAATTGGTACATCATTTACTGGTGAAGAAATGTTATTATACTCTACAGGAATTTCTAAATGACACCTTTTAATAATACATCATAACATATTTGTTTTTATGGGACTAGCCTCGCTACGCATTTCCATCATTGTAACACGTGTAATATATGTATATTAATTTTGAATTTTTCCCTTTTTTTATTTTTCTATACAATAAATTATAATTTCTAATTTTCTTTTTGTGAGTAATAATATATTTTAATTTCATGTCTTTTTAAAATGTAATGGTTACATATTTTTCTTTTTTGGAAATTTGAGTAATGTTTAATTTAATTAGGTTATCTTGATATTATTGTATGCCTGATTATGGGTAGGACATAGTGAAACCTACTGTATTATGTATAATACAACACATACCATCTTTGTAACCTATGACCACAATAAATGCTATTTGATTTGATTTGATTTGAATAGTTACTTGCTAGCATATGTGGGTTCTTAAAGAATTGATAAGTCGGCTAGTCCAGACTGATATTTAGTTAACATATCAATGTCCTTGCATACCATACATATTGAGCTGTTCTGTTTTGTAAAAATAAACACAAAGGAAAACCTATTTGTGCCAATAGGTGGAATGCTAAATCCTCATCAAAGAAATCATACTTTGTTTGATGTTGATAAACTCTGCTCTAACTATTTATTACTTTCACCTATCCAGCTCACCTTATTAAAGATGTAGCAATCTATTCACATAATTTTGTCCAAAAACAATTACCGGGTCAAACATTTTGTTTTGTTAAAACCATAAATGTTAAAAATCCTGACTTCACTTGCAAAATTACGTATCTATCTATCTATCTACAACCTCACGCCAGATCCCTTGCGGGGTAGGCAGAGAGTACAGAGTTCCAACAGGTTCTTTCCTTACATACCTCTCTGGCTATGTAAGGAAAGAACCAAGATCTCATACGTATCTATTTGCACGTAAGTAATATTTAGGGTTTCTATTTTTAAATACTACCTCGTGACATCACAGTCGCTTTTTACGCACAACCTGTGTGTTATCACGAAGCGACCAGCTGTTCAAGCAGGGCAGGAACTGTGGCACTGCACAAAGGAAATAGAAATAGATCACGGACTCGACTCACCTTGACGATGTTCGCCTTGTGTTGGCGCAGCAGGTCCAAGTGGTGCGGGATCGCTACGTCGTTGAACTTTGTCAGGGACACCTCCACCCTCTTCAATGGCAACATATCGGACTCCTCCATGGCGCAGTTTCTTACTTCAGCTTCTTACTTCATTTAGTAAATAAATAATATTCTACAAATTCCACCACAAACAGCTGATTATAATTATAATAAAGACAAGTCGCTATAGTGTTGACATATTCTTATCTATGGTACTGTTTTGACTCACGCATTGCTGTCAGATGAAAAAAAAATTACTGCGACTACAAATTAGGGATGTTCGATATTAGAAAATTGTCGAAGTTGACATCGATGTTAACAAAACATCTGCATTGAATTGAATTTATATTTGTAAAAACATCGTATCAATTCGATTGTGCCAGATATTAAATAGAATCTATCTGACGGAAGCTGAGAGTGCAAAAGGGTGGCAAATTTAAATAAAATGGGTCGTGCCACCCGAAAAAATTGGGAATCAATGGATTTGATACTTGAATACTTTAGTAATAAAATATGTAAATAAGACTCATGATTTTAACGTTTGTCACCTACAGCTCTAGTGAACCGTCGATATAGACGAACTGGTTTTAATCCTCGCTAGATTTATTTATTGTTGTGCAATTTTTCCATAAAATTCCGCACGATTTAAATTTGTGGTATATGTAAAACCGTATTAAATTCCGTGGTATTGCATTGGTGAAATTTTAATATATATTTACTAAAGATTTTATTTATTAAAAGAATAAGGTGGTAACATTCAAATTATTACATAAAGGATGCATCAAAAACCTGATTTAGGTTTGTCCGTGCACCGGTTTAGTTGTCTACATTAAATAACAAATATATTTAGTAACACATTGTGAGTAGGTACGCAAATAAAAGTTTAAATACTTTAGACATGATGAATGAACAACAACCACTCGTTACGAGTTTCGAATTAATATCGGACAAATATCTCAGTGATTTAAATGATCAAGGGGTGTTTTTTTTTTCGTTACATTACATTTCTTGATTTAATTTTATAAGATAGTTGTTTTTTTAATTTGTACTTAATATTATTTTTCGGTAATGTTTTTTTAAGGTCAACATGATGTTTACCGTACAGGTTATTAAATTGAAGAACAATTAGTTTCGCATTTCAGACACTCCGAGTAACTTTTGAATAATGAACTGCCTTCTGGATATGTTTGTTGAAAAATTGTTTAGTTAATAATGAATATTTAACGTTTTCATATAACTGACAATAATTGAACAAACTGTGATAGTTATCATTAAATTAACTTTTCAATTTTTGTGAGGCATTGAGTCTTCAGACAATCCGTATTTATGAAATAAAACTATTTTTTGGAAACGTCGGGAATTTAAAAATCAAAAATAAACCGCAATAAAATCCGAAAAATAGTTTTATTTCATGTGTAATATTCGCGTAAATCTAAGAACTCAGAATCCGTATTTAAATAAAAAAAATTGAAAGACTTACAAGAAATTGATTTCATATCAGAAAGCCAATAAGTATTAGGTTCTCATAGCAGAAAACAAAGAACTTATAAACTATTGACACGAAAGAATGTAATAAATTGGATTGTTATCTCTCCCTACTCCTTATCTTCCTTTATTCTTTTACTCTCCTGTGTGTATATGTTGTATCCTCCCCCCCCATGACTCGCGTTAACTTTTATTAAACAGATTCGACGAATCGATGTTTAATGAATTCATATGAATTTCATACCCTAGGTGTTGGTCGTGTCCATAAACAAAATAGATTATAGAGGTCGTGTCTGTCAATCAAAAAGGGATCAAATTAAAACGTCGGATTATAAAAAAAATATTCGCGGTTCATGTTCTTCATTGAGTTAAGACAGATTTCATTCTAGTTTTTGTAAACTGGATCATTCATGGTGATTACTGGAAGATCAAAATTCCTTTTAATGTTTCCTATATCTATAAATTAGCTGATCAGAGCACATAACTGTGTTCGTGTTGTGATAAAATCAACAATGGACGTCGATACAGGTACAGCCTAACCTAACTATCTCAACAAAATGTAAGAATATTCTAGTTTTAACTACGGTCACTTTATATTAAATAGAGAGACGTTTTAAAAATTGTGATAATTGTGTAACTGGCTACTATACTAATCGATGATTTAAAGCTCTTTGCCTGGCAGTTTGTTGTATTTGGGAAACAAAATATACAAGCGTATCGCTTGATAGTATAGAAACGTGTTAAAAGTTAGATTCTCTTTAACATTATTTTGGTAGGTGCATCTGCATGTAAGTCTACTGCTAGGCAAGTTTGTGCTGATGTCGATGTACATTAGTGTAAGCTGATGTTTGTTTTTGTTGTGACAGGCGGCAGGCAGTCGCGGTCTCGCAGCAGATCTGTAAGTACTTGTTGTGTTTCTTGCTAACTTGCTGCGGTATCATACTCGCGTGGCCTGGTTGTTCATGCCTTTAAATATTACCTTAATTGTTAGAGGGTAGATTTCCATGAAACTGGGTTACTTACCTAGGTAGTACTTAATTTGTTAAAAACTAATATATTTTTCACATAAGATGGGTAGTGACAGTTCTAAGTGCCAAAGGAAATTAATATTTAATTCAATGACATTAAGGCATTATTAAGTATAGAAACAGGCCATGCCTCATACTGCCATTGAATAAAGTATAATTTTCTTTGACACTTACAACTGTCACAGTATCCACCCTTCATGAAAAATACTATAACAGTTTTGCAGCGGCTTCGCATGCAGTGGACAACAGCGCCACCCACCAGGCCTGGGTTACTTCCAGATAATGTTTCTAATGTGGAAAGAATTATTGAACCTGGTTCAGTAATTTCAGAGTTTATCAATTATAAACTTAAAAATCTTTCCTCTTTGTAATATTAGTGTAGATGGAATTCTGTGTACAAGTCTTTTAATAATATGCATGTAAGTGCTCTCAAAATACATTACAGCCTTTTTAATTATTTAAGGTAAGAGTCTCTGTAACCCGAGACCATGTTTAAGACAAACTATGACAGCGGAGGAAGCCAGAGAGTCTGTAAGGAAAGAACCTGTAAGATCTCTGTAATCTCTCCCTACCCCAAAGGGATGGCGTGATAATATAATTACATTGTCAAGCTTTTGCAAACAGCAAATGACACACAAGTGTGAGTGTGTAGGTTGTCTTTTGGAATGCACTGTAAGTGCCGAATATGGAAAATAAAAGTAAAAATATGGAATTAAATAAAAAAGAAGAAAGCTACACACATACAATAACAATCAAAATTAAGTAATACAAAAAAGTATTATTTAATTTTAGGATTCATCTATCTATCTATATCATCACGCCAGATCCCTTGCGGGGTAGGCAGAGAGTACAGAGTTCCAACAGGTTTTTTCCTTACATACCTCTCTGGCTTCATCCACTCTCATCGTTTGTCTCTTACAGGATTCAACAGAAATGGTGTTTATTATAATTCTAACTCACTACTAGACCCATATTAAAATCACTGACACAAATCACATCCCATACTTCCGGATTTTTTTAAAACATAACAAACACTCATGAAAATCACTGTTATTTATTACAAAATGAGATAATAATTATTTTATTACAGAGTACAAGTCTTAGCCAATGCTTCACCTGCAAATACCTTTTAAACTGAAATCTGAATTATAATAAGTGTGTGAAGTGAAATACTATTCAATATTACATGCCATAGGATCTCCTATTTTTCTAAATGTTATCTATCTATGACGCCAGATCGGAAATATATTCGTTGTTCCAAAGAAACTAATCTGCACATGTCGAATTGTTGAGAAGGTTGAAATGAAATAAGTAATTGGCACCCTAAATTAGTGTCTTAAATATTTTTTTTATTTTAGAAATTTATTAGTCAACAATACATGTCTTTAGAGATCCTACTTACTTAATTACTATTTAAGAAGTTAATGCAGATTGCCAAGTTTAAATTGCTAAAATTTCAGACTGGCTTGTTAACTGTTGTGCCGACGATATTACAGGGTAGATAAGGGTTTAAGAGGAACAAGGGATGTTTAATTGAACTGTAAACTTGTACAATACGAGTAGGGTGAGCTGCAGCTGTGAGTGTTTACCGAATTGTTTGCACTTACAGGTCGGCTCCGAGTCGAAGATGTCCCACGACGGGTCAGCGGGCTCGCGCCGCAACTCGCGCTCAGCGTCGCGCTCGCGCTCGCGTTCGCGCTCCAAATCAAGCTCCCGCAGCCGTTCTCGTTCGCGAAGCAGCAGCCGCGCCCGCTCCAGAAGCGGGTCCCGCGCTAAGTCTAGGTCACGAAGTGGCTCTCGCGCGAAATCTAGGTCGAGGAGCGGATCTCGAGCTAAATCCAGATCCAGAAGCGGTTCACGAGCTAAGTCAAGGTCGAGAAGCGGATCCGGTGCTCGGTCTCGATCTAGAAGCGGATCTCATTCTAAATCGCGGTCAAGGAGTGGTTCTCGCGCCAAATCTAGGTCCCGAAGTGGTTCTCGCGCCAAATCTAGATCCCGAAGTGGTTCTCGCGCCAAATCTAGGTCCCGAAGTGGTTCTCGCGCCAAATCTAGGTCCCGAAGTGGTTCTCGCGCCAAATCTAGGTCCCGAAGTGGTTCTCGCGCCAAATCTAGGTCCCGAAGTGGTTCCCGAGCTAAATCTAGGTCCCGAAGTGGTTCCCCCGCCAAATCGAGGTCTCGAAGTGGTTCCCCCGCTAAATCCAGATCGCGAAGTGGTTCCCCCGCCAAATCTAGATCCCGAAGTGGTTCTCCCGCCAAACCCAGATCCCGAAGTGGTTCCCACGCTAAATCTAGGTCCCGAAGTGGTTCTCACGCTAAATCTAGGTCCCGAAGCGGTTCCCCTGCTAAATCTAGGTCCCGAAGCGGTTCCCGCGCAAAGTCCAGGTCCCGAAGCGGTTCCCGCGCTAAGTCCAGGTCCCGAAGCGGTTCCCGCGCTAAGTCTAGGTCCCGAAGCGGTTCCCGCGCAAGATCTACATCGCGGGTTAGATCCAGATCTAGAAGTGGATCTCGGGCTACATCTCGTTCAAAAAGCGGGTCCCGTGCTAAATCAACAAGCAAATCTCCAGCTCGTTCTCGGTCGGGTAGTCGCTCGCGAGCTGAGGCGCGGCGGTCTAGAAGCAGATCACACAAGACTAAGTCACGGTCACGTAGCAAGTCGCCTTCACCGGAGAAGATGCAGGTGGATAGTGAAGAAAATGCTGAGAAAAAATCTCCTGAAGGTATATTTTATATATTTTAAAACTTATCGATAGAGTTCAGTGACATATTGTTTCATATTTGATGTCTCTGTAGGTGCTCGCGCCAGCCGCCCTCGATCGCGCTCGGGCTCGCGGCGCTCTAGATCTAAGTCAACTGGACCAGGTATGATACAATTTATAAAGACATGTGTGGCAACAAAAATGTCATAATGATCCATTGAGCACGTTCGAGTGCTAAGTTTTATTTGAAAAATGTGCCTTTACGTACTGTGAGATACTGATTAAAAAACTCTTGAAACATACGATTTTTCATCTATGGAAACAAACATCAGACGGACGATTTAGCGCAGTGGTTAAGAGCTTAAGCCGCTCTGCCCACTGCGTCTAATAGTCGCGGGTTCGAGTCCCGCACGGGACAAATCTTTGTGTGATCCACAATTATTTGTTTCGGTCTGGGTATTTGTGTATGTGAATTTTCATGTTTGTAAACGCACCCACGACACAGGAATAAATCCTAGTGTGGGGCTACGTTTTTAAAAAAAAAAAAAAACAAAATAAATAATAAAATCTCCGTTAACTCCGCGGTCAAGGTCCGCGTCATTTTTTGTTCGAAGTAGAAGCTTCTCTAGTTCGTAGTTTACAATAACTTGATGTAATGCTAGGATATGAATGAACCGTGTTTGTTGGTTCTTAGCAGGCGACAGGAAGAGTCGTTCCCGATCCCGGTCGGGCTCCCGCAGGTCCCGCTCGCGCTCGGGCTCGCGGTCGCGGTCTCGCTCTAAGTCTCGCTCCAAGTCTCGCTCCAGGTCCGGTTCTCGTTCGCGATCACGCTCCGGGTCTGCTAAATCCCGCTCCAGGTATGACTCTCATTATATTTTCGGGACGCTTTGCTGACTTGCAAATAATTGGATTCATAGATTTTCAGCTAATGTTGAGTAGGTTACTGATACTCCATCGAGCCTGTCGATTTTCTTGCCATTGCAAAACATTAAAAATGGTATCTGGTTTTCATGGCACCAGGAATATCACATAGAGTCCCATATAACGACCGGCTAAAATATCTCAAAATGGACACACTTAAACACCGACGTATAATCCATGACATAGTTTTCGTGAATAAGGTTATTAGTGGCAAGATAGATTGCAATTATCTACTGGAAAACATTGCGTTCGCTGCACCTGGTAGAATCCCCCGACAACCTATAACTAGATCTTTCCACATACCGCTATTCAGAACCAGTGTTGGACGGAATTCTCCTCTAGCTCGATCCTGTTCAGAGTACAATGCCATTTGCAAAGACTCGACCAATTTTGACATTTTTCACGATACTTTATATAATTTTAAGAAAAAATTATCTCAACATTTTATTTCTTCATAACTTATATACATTAAAATTCTCCGTATTGTTTTCATTTCTGGATGATTAACTTTTATGAATTAATTAATTTTCATATATAATAAATTTCTTTTTCTTATTATCTTAATAATTAATTAATAACTATTCATTCATTTCACTGTCAATTAATGTATTTTACCACTTCTCATTAGTGTGATATTTTATAATTGGTTAATTCTAATGTAATATGCAAAATATTAATCAATGTTGTGTACATCTCTAATTGATATGCATATAAGAACAATATCTTATCGTCCTATGTTGTATGATTATAATATGTATATTGTTGATGTACCTTTAATAATAAATAAATAAAATCTATTGCCGTTTCGTTTAGATCGCGATCGGGCTCGCGTTCCAGCTCTCGGTCGGGCTCCGGTTCGCCGTCGCGTCGAGGTGAGTCGAGCCACTCTATCGTGTTAGCATGTTAACATATTATAAACATTTGAGCATATTCGTTCGAGCGTTCTGCGTGCGTTTTGAATAAGAATCCCGCACACGGACGCGCGATCTACGCGTATTTTCGGACGCTCTCAGGGGGTATTCCCCGCAGGACACTTCCGAGCAGCCCCCCAAAGCACGCGTCTGTGTACGAGATTCTCACTCGGAAAGCTAGTACCGAGGTGGATGTGATCACACCTGTGTGTGTGTGCGGCAGGCAAGAAGCGGCGCGCGGTGCGGCTGGAGTCGGACGACGAGGGCGGCGCGGAGGGGGCGCAGGGGGCGGAGGGCGCGGGCGCGGGCTCGGGCGCCGAGCCGGCGGCGGCCGCGGCCCCGGGCGGCGGCTCGTCGTCGGACGAGGAGCCGCCGGCGGCCAGCAGCGCGGAGGCGGCGGGCGGCATGTCGGACTTCGAGCTGATGCTGGCGCGCAAGCGCGAGGAGCGGCGCGGGCGGCGGCGGCGCCGGGACATCGGCATCATCAACGACAACGACGACCTCATCGCGCACCTGCTGCAGCAGATGCGCGCCGCCGCCGACGAGGACCGCGACCTCAACAAGCGCAACCAGCCCGCCGTCAGGAAGGTCTCCATGCTCAAGGTCACCCTTGTCCACTATTACTCGCACATTTTTTAATTGTTGGTGAAATTTCACTTGCGATTAAAATAATTCCCCCGAGGAGGTACTCCGGACTTACGATGACTTGGACGTCGAACTCGATCCCTCCCGTGACCATAGGTGTGCCGTAGACCTCTCGAAACGGCGGAAACTTAAAAACCAAAAATAAACAGCTATAAAATCCGAAGCACATTATTTATTAGATAAGGAAAACCGACAGCTATGACCATAGCGACACATTCAACATGATGCCGATTAAAAGTTTTCACGAGTATAAATCAAAATTAGTCAAAAACTAAAGCGAATACTTATTAACATATAACTATGCCTAACAACACAAAGGGATTTTTGATTGAAATTCAATTTTATTACAATTAATTGTTGCCCAACTATGTACACATTACTTACACAATGCGCCAATACTAATAACACAATTGTTAGCCACGGGTCTCCGCACGAGACAAATCTATGCGTGATTCAAAAATATTTCTTTCGGTCTGGGTGTTTGTGCATGAGTTAGTAAAACACGCACCCACGCCACAAAAGTTGTTCCCATTGTGGGGCTATGTTTTAAAAAAAAAAATACTTTTGATAAATTTAAGTTCATATCGCATTATCGTGCAATATATGGTAATTTTTGGTTCGTTTTGTAGTTTTTTCAAGTGTTCCAACCCCAGTGTTCTTAGCAGTCACCAATAACGTCTCACAAATAGTCTCGAGACACGTTGCCATTTGTAACATTTCATATTTGAGCATGTCCATGTTTCGAAAGGCATGATAAGCCGGTCACCGAGTTGAAAGCTTCATAGGAAGCTCGATAAATTCCAACGGCAGGTCCACACGGTGGAGTATGACCTAATCATTTCGAGTTACGAGAGAAGGCCTTCGCCCAGCCGCAGGACAGTGAAGGCGGATTTATAATTCGTAAGTATCTCGCTGATGTGCAGTATGTGTGCGCGCAGGCGGCCATGTCGCAGCTGATCAAGAAGGACCTGCAGCTGGCGTTCCTGGAGCACAACGTGCTCAACGTGCTGTGCGACTGGCTGGCGCCCATGCCCAACCGCGCGCTGCCGTGCCTGCTCATCCGCGAGAGCATCCTCAAGCTGCTCATGGACGTGAGTGCTATTGACCACTGCCTACCACGCAACGATGCGCCCGCTGGATTCACTAGTCGCGGGTTCGATTCTCGCATGTGATAAATTTTTGTGTGACCCACAATATGTATGTCTGGTCGGGGTATTTGTGCTACTTTTGATTATTACTACACGAACTATATAATACTAAGCATCATACTTAAGTATAGTAATTAATATAATTTAACCACATTGAGTATATTATAATGAGGCACTGCTTAATTGCCTATATTCAGTGCACGCCACTGTCTAGCACTCTTTCTGAAATTGCCCTCACAAATCCATCTTGCACCCCGACAATTCAACGGCTGTTTTATAGAAAAACCCTGTTACTGTCATCCAAGTACCAAAAGATAAAGAAACTATTAGTGGAGACTTCTAAACGACTGACTAAAAGCCGATAGTCTTCTAAACCACGCGAAATAAATAAATTATAGTTTAAAAATACTAAAAAACACATTTTCATAGTAAGCCGGACTAAAAAAGAAATAATAATAACGAAATAATTAATTTTATTGTTAAAAACATTGGGTGCTCCACATCAAATCTTATAAATAGTTTAATGGTAGCTATTTATGAAAGTAGACTTATTATAAATATTTAAAAATACTCTCTAAGGGTACTCTCCCTACCCCGTAAGGGATCTGGCGTGATGATATAGATAGATAGATTTAAATATATGAGTGAAAATGACATTGAAAGATTCACACATACAGGTCTGGTGTTAATAAGTTTAGCTGTATGCGATTGATTTATATTTTATTTCTATTATCGATAAGAAAATAAATGATGGCACGTGACTATTAAAAAAGTGTAAATTCCTGACAACTCTGTAAATGTCTACTTGTCGTCGGATTCGTGAACACGACTAGGTATAGTACATAGTGGGCTTAACGAGCGAAGTGGTCGCGCCGCAGTTCCCGTCCATCGACAAGTCGCTGCTGAAGCAGTCGGGCATCGGCAAGGCCGTCATGTACCTGTACAAGCACCCCAAGGAGACCAAGGCCAACCGCGAGCGCGCCGGCCGGCTCATCTCCGAGTGGGCGCGCCCTATATTCAACCTCTCCACCGATTTTAAAGGTGACGTATAAGTTTGATGCTCTTTTATTATGTTGTAAGCTAAAAATCTTTTTAAAACCGAGCTTCCGTGGTGAGATTCAGAAAAAGAAGCAAATAAATTTATTTGCAACTTTAGGGAATGCAGTATCAGATCTTAAGCCTGGCTTCCAATGCGAGCGGAACGGACTACGTACGGAGTTCGTTGAACTCGCAACAATAAATTTCATAGAAGTGCTACCATCAAGAAAGAGTTAAGCGGAAAGTGCTAAGCGAGTCCTCCTCCTTGCGTCGAGTTATTTACCCTCCATTACTGAGGGTTGTGGTCATATTTAAGAGAGCAATTTTTCCCGGATGATGAGTCGCCATCCACTCCTATCTGCAGCCGAGTGAAGAACATCTTGAACCGTGGTATCAAGAGCTGTGCCAATCTGGTTCATCCAGCGTGTTGGGCTCCTTCCTCATGGTCGCTTGCCTTCAATATTACCGGTGACCATTAGTTTTTCGAGGTTGTGACTGTCTTTCCTAGCAATGTGACCAAAATACTCCAGAACCCTGCGTAGGCAAGTAGGGTACAGTCTAGTTTGGATCTTGAGTTCAGCTACGATTGACACATTGCGGTGTGCTGTTCATGGTATACCTAGCATCCTTCTCCAGCACCATATCTCAAAGGCATCAATGCGGTCGCGGTCAGCCTTCTTGAGGGTCCATGTCTCGGCACCGTACATAAATATGGAGAACACCAATGCTCGGACTAAGTTGCTCTTGGTGTTGGTAGAGATATTTCTGTCTTTCCATATCTTATCCAGCTGTGATATGGTGCCTTTTGCCATCCCGATCCTTCTACGAATTTCCGTCTCACAAGAGCCATTGTTGCTTGTGTTTGAGCCCACGTATACAAAGTTGTTTGTAATTTCTAAATTGAGTGTCCCACTGAGCGCCAACTTGCGTGAGCGATCGACGATCATGAGCTTGGTCTTAGATCTGTTAATTGCGAGTCCGAGCTCTCCACAAGTGTACTGCATCATGTCCAATAAAAGGCTCATCTAGGATTCGCTTGCTGCAAGAAGGGTGGTGTCGTCGGCGTTTCGCAGATTCGAAATTTTACGTCCTCCAATAGTGATGCCACCATTCCAGCCGTCGCATGTTTTTCTCAAGATGTATTCGCCGTATATGTTGAACAGGATAGGTGATAGGATACACCCTTGTCGGACACCCTTTTGGAAACTGAACAGATCGGATGAAGTCCTGTCAACTCTCATAAATCCCTGGTTGTTGTAATATAAGATTTGCAGCAGTGCGGTTATATGTTGAGGTACACCCAATTCTGTTAAAATATCCCACAAGCAGTTCCAGTCGACACAGTCAAAAGCCTTACTATAGTCGACGAAACACATGATGACTGGTGTGTCGAACTCGTAACATTTCTCCAAAATTTGCCTGAGGCTTAGTATTTGCTCCCTGGTGCCTTTACCCCTCACAAAACCTGCTTGCTCTTGAGGGATTTTCCAATCGAGGTAATGACGAATCCTGCTGTTTATGACGTGATGAAGAATTTTGCTGGCGTGAGAGATGAGAGCAAGGGTGCAATAGTTATCGCATTTTTAGTTAATCCTTTCTTGTGCAATGGGATATTTACAGATTGCGTCCATATTTTCGGCCACTCTCCGTTTTGCCATACGTGGTTACAGATTTTGTGCAGTGTATTAACGCCTTTGTCACCCAGGGCCTTCAGGATTTTCATTTTGAGGCGGTCAGTCACTGCAACTATCGTAGATTTTAGTATGTCAGGCTCCAGCTCCAAGAACTTCCAGTGCACTCGGGTGTTGGAAACCGCAGAGGAGGGTTTTTCATATAGTTGCTGACTGTAGCCACGCCAGCTTTCTGCAATTTTGTCAAGTTCGTGCAAGGGTTTTCAAGTTAAAAATGGACTCGCCCGCTTATGCAGATAAAGCGAACTCCGTTTTACTCGCTACGGTAAATTTCATAGAGGCGCTACCACTGTCAAAGAGGTATGCTGAACGGACCAAACTCGTAAAACTAGCTTACAACGAGTTCTCTGTACACGGTGTCGCCGACGAGCCTGTAACAGACTCCGCTGCACGCAGCACCCGCCCGTTCCTCCCGCGTCTCCCGCGCCTCCCGTCGCCTGCCGCGGCGCAGTGTTGCCCATTAATCAATTTATTTACAATTAGAGCCTTAGTTCCCAACGTGTCCAGGTGGACCCCCAGGGGTCCACAGGAGACTCGACGGGGGTCTACGTTGGCGTGACAAAAAATGGGGGTTCACAATTCGTAAGCGGGGGTCCACGAAAATTTATTAGCTTTCGATAGTGAAGAACTAAAATGTTGGCTTGACTTCACCTATCAATGTAGGCAAATAATATTTGAAGAAGCTCAGCGACTGTTACTTGTAAAAACTTGCTTATTCCATTGTCAGTACAACCTGTCGAGACTTGCAAAGCGCCGCCGCCGTCCGCAACGCTTGTTCAGACGTGCAAAGGGATGAAATACAACTTGTGGTGTGTGTGCTTGCAATCTTGCATGAACTTGTTTGATTCTTCACCAATATAAATACGAATGCCAAGGATAAACGTTACTCATTTGTTTCCGTAATTTCGAAAAGAAAACTAAAGTAAAGTGAATCGATGTTAGTGTTTGCCAGTGTCAGAAAAAGTAAGTATTTACCTGCCTATTTGTTATACATACTTTTATTTTATGTTGTAATAAGTATATTTGTAGTGTTTGCGTGTGGTAGGTACGTATTAAAAATTAAACATTGAACAGAGTCATTATTAGATGCTTCCATAAAAGAACAGAAAGCCGAGAAAGGTTGAACTTATTGTCCCTACTTTGTTAGTATTTTTCTTTACCCGACTGTGTAGTGGTTCACTAAAGGAGAGATATATTATGATTTACCTATGAATTAGAATCAATTTGTCGTCGGTACTTATTTCATTGCAATAATTAATTAGGTAATCCTATTCTGTTAAAATAGTCATACCTTGTTGAGTAAGACCGCCTAATCATATTACTAAAACAAAGATTTTATATTTACAAGTAGGTAACTGATACGAAACGTGTATCAATCTAAGAAGAAATGTCGACAGTATAGTGTTGATTATTTAAAATTTGGTTTTCTTCCATCAAAAGCAGACAAGCGATTGCCCATGTGCCTTTTATGCAACAAAGTTTTGGGCAATGACTCTATGAAACCATCGAAACTCGAAGATCATCTAAGAAGGTGTCATCCTGATAAAATAGGTAAAGATTCGAAATATTTTCAAGCATTGAAGGAAAAATATGAAAAGAGACCCACCGTGCATAGTATGTTCGCTTTAACATCTGAAAGTAACGTTGATGGCTTGTGGGCATCTTACAATATCTCATTACTTATAGCGAAATCTGGAAAACCGCACACCATTGGAGAACAGTTAATTTTACCCGCTGCTGAAGAGGTTTTAAAAACTGTTCTGCACAAATCTCGTTCAACATTTAATTGCCCTGCATGATGACTTCAAAATCAGATTTGAAGATATTCTGACGATGGAAATACCACCACAAAAGTAGAGAATGTGATATTACAAGAGGAGCTACTCGAGCTTAGCACTAATGAGGAGCTGAAGAGAAAATTTAAAAGAGGGTATCAAACATTTTGGCTGCAGGCAGAAATACCCGAAAAATATGCTGGACTGTGGGGAATTGCGAGAAAGCTTTTGATAGCGTTTCCCTCGTCATACCTTTACGAAAAAAGTTTTACTGTCGTTACAAACCATTTAACAAAAAAAGGCGCACATTGAATATCACGGAACGGGGAGATTTGCGGTTATTCCTAATAAAACTGAAGCCAAATATTAATTATTTGCTGTCAATCCATCAAGTACATCCCTCCCATTAAAATTATGACTATTTTGTGATTGTCATTGGAGAAGTTACGTTATTAATGTTTAATTTTAAATATATTAGGATTGTTATCCTATTACAATGTAATATGATATAAAAAAATTACAAATAGTGTAGTTATTACATATTTGAATAAATACAACACAAAAAAATATACTGTTTTTCTTTTTATTTTTACCACTCCGAATGGGGAGTTTTCTAAATGAAAATTCCTTGTGCTTTGAATAGATGTCAAAAAAGTAAAGTTGGATGGAATGAATTTTTTGATTGGCCAACTTTACTTTTTTGACATCCACTCGCAGCACAATCAATTAATTAATTAACCAATCAATTCTCACTTTTTGTTTCGAAAGCTATTAATTCGTGGTTGGAACTCAGCCGCAACGCAAATTTCCATAGATAGATTTAATCTTCACATTTTTTGTCGAGTTTTGGGAATATGGTAGAAATGTAGCTGCAGGGGAACTGGAACCAGCTAAATTTTGAAATTGTTCTATAAGAAAAAAGTTTGGGAACCTCTGAATTAGAGTATTAATCAACTGAAATTTCAATCGCAAGTAAATTAAATGCGTTCAACAATTTAAAAAAAAATTGTTTATTGCAAGTTTTCACAATTAACAATCGATTGCAATGTTTTGCAATTACAATTGATTGTTAGTGAATCGTTTTACGCATGTTTACGATTAACAATTAAACACAAAACAGTTTTTTTTAACATGGATCCAAGATGGCGGACGCGACTTTTTATGAAAATTGAGATGCGAATCGCTTTTGTGGTTTTAGGGGCTGATTACGAAATGCTGATTACGAATATGGCGGTCATTTCTGGATCCAAGATGGCTGATGCGACTTTTTTTTATGAATTGCCAAAATAAGCATCATTTTTGGATACATGGTTTTAGGGGATTGATAGATCCAGATATTAATGCCATATTAGTAATCAGCATCCCCTAAAACCCTAAAAACTAAGCCCATATTAATTTACGGGTGTGCCGGCGAAATATACAGCCCTTCTCAGATACTGGTATGCTCACCAAAAGAATCAGGTGAGGTAAGTCGGTGCTCTGTCGGATGAGTACAGGATGGAATGTGGTGTAAGACAATGGGGGGTTAAGCTCTCCTCTGTTATTCAATCTATATGTTAACCAGCTTATACAACAGCTGAGCAACACATGTCGGTTGTCATATTGACAGTACCTGTATCAATAATATAAGTTACGCGTGACATGGTGTTGCTCAGTCTAACTATAAGCGGACTAAGAGAGTTACTATCGATCTGCGAGACGTATGCGGAGGTGCACGGCCTAAAATATAACTAAAAAAAATTGAGATCCTGGTGTTTAAAGCACCTAAACAACAGCCTCGTCGTGTACCTCCGGTATATCTCAACGGCGTAGGTAGGCGTACTCAATGTGGTTGATAGTTTTAAGTACTTGGGTCACATTGTCACCAGTGACCTACGAGATGATAGGGGCATAGAGCGAGAGCGCAGGGCGTTGGCGGTAAGGAGCAATATGCTCGCTCGGAGGTTCGCTCGCTGCACGACAGACGTCAAAGTATGTTTATTCAGAGCGTTCTGTCAGTCCTTCTACTCGAGCGGCTTATGGGTATCATATACAAGCCGAGTCTACAACATCCTGCGCGTACAATACAACAACGCCTTCAGAATGCTGTTGCGACTGCCATGGCGCTGCAGTGCGTCGGGAATGTTTGCCGAAGCCCGCGCGGGTGGCTTTCACGCCATAATGCGAAAAAAAGCGGCTTCATTACTGCAGCGCTTACGTGGCACTCGGAACAGCATACTGAAAATGATTGTTGACATACAGGACTGTCCCATCCAAAAAGTAGGTAGGTAGTTATGGGTGCGCGTAAATAAACATTTAACGCCACGCCCGTCTTCCCCGCAGGGTCAGTACAGGAGAACTTATGGTGCACCCAAAACTTGTCAGTCCTGTTCTAAAGTAGTCATAGGAAATTACAACACACTAGTAGCAATACTAACGTAGTGTAATAGCAACGCTATTACTAACTTATCACTAACAACTCTTATGAACTCAATGTCTGAAATAAAATTACTTTTTATTTTTTTACTTCAAAAATCGCGTCCGACATCTTGGATTTAGAAATAATACTATATTCGTAAATAGCATCCCCTAAAACCCCAAAAGTGACTTTTTGTGGGTATTAATGATCTACGCTGTTGGCCGCGGGGCCTTTACAGCTCTACCGGACAAGCCCAAAAGTTACACTCATAATGATTTTACATAAAAAGTCTCGACCGTCATCTTGGTTCCAGAAATTAACGTTATATTTGTAAATAGCATTCCCTAAAACCTCAAAAGTGATACCCATATTGTTTTTACGTCCCAAAGTCGCGTCCGCCATCTTGGATCCAGAAATTAACGTCAAATCAGCATCCTCTAAACCCCAGAAAGTGACACTCATATTTATTTTACTTCAAAGGTCGCGTCTGCCATCTTGGATGCCATTGCAACTTGTTTGCTATGGAAGTCAGGTCTATTTGTCATTTTCCATGCCCTTCGGTCATTTCTCGCTGTCATTTCTTTTTTTGCAGTGCAAGGCAAATAATTAAAATAGTGAAAGTCCGAATGAGAATCACGCACAGATATGCTCGTTTTATGCGGCTTCTCGGAAGCGTTCAGTGTGTCCGAGAGCGGTCGAGAAGCCGCGTAGAACGCGCATCTGTGTGTAATTTTTATTCAATCGCTACCAGTCATATGTTTAATTGTTTATATAATTAATTATGTCGAATGGAGCTACTCGTTCGCACGAGCGTTTTTTCAACGTGTCAATACAGTTTCGGAAAGGAAAAATTCGTTACTAGTATATTTTTTGAAAACCGCTCAGAGCGTCCTAGCAGCGGTGCGTTGAAATAGCGCCCGTGCCGGCGCGGGTTAACAGTGTGGTGTCGATCGGCACCCACACCGGCGCACGATGCGCAGTAACGATGAGGCGGCGTGTGTGCGCAGCGATGACGCGCGAGGAGCGGCAGGCGCGCGACGAGGCCATGGCGGGCGCGCGCCGCCGCGACGAGCCCGGGCCCGCCAAGCGCGCGCGCCCCGGCGCCGAGCCCGGCGCGCCCGAGGCGGGCGGCGCCGGCCGCGTGGCGCGCCCCGGCGAGCCGGGCTGGGTGGCGCGCGCGCGCGTGCCGCTGCCCTCCAACAAGGACTACGTGTACCGACCCAAGTCCACCTGCGAGGTCGACATGTCGAGGGTTAGTGCACCACGCTTACGTCGATCACTCGTCTAGATGGGAGTCGCGCGGCCCGAAACTGTATCAAATTTATCTACCCATACGTAGCCCGCCCGAGTATGCACACATTGACGATTCTAGAACTAATCACACGCTGGCACCGTGCACGCCTAGTGCTCGACCGAGACCGTCCCTGCTCGGTAGCAGTAGTATCTATCTATACGCTATCGTGTTCACGAATCCAGCGACGACTTGACAGTTTCAATCGTACCGACGATTTCACTAAAAAAAAATTAAAAGATACAAAATATCAACATTTTTTTACATCTGTCTAACAATAAAAACTAATAATAAAAAACATTACTTCTTTAAGATTAGTTTTTATTTTATTTGTCTCTTATCACCACAAAAGTAAATTGTGATACGTGACTATTTAAAACGTGTCAAAACCTGACAACACTGTAAACGTCAATTTGTCGTTGGATGGAACACAACTTCACAACCATTCGGTTATGAAATACGCACTAGAGAAGATACTTCGATCAATGAATAGCGCGTAACTTGATGCCACATTGATAATGAAACCTCATGTTTCTCGGGTTATTTAAACAATATCTCAGTGCATCGAATCAAGAATCAATCTTTTAATCTTTAATTTTGAATTATTGGAATATCGATATTAGTCCGTTTGGTTCAGATCGACCCATACATCATTTTTTATTTATAAAATCGACATGATTAGTGCTCGCCTACTCCAGTTATCATATCGCTCTGTACATTTCCAGACGAGCAAGAAAAAGATGACGCGCTACGAGAAGCAGATGAAGCGGTTCATGGACCAGAAGCGCATGAAGAGCGGCTCGCGCCGCGCCGTCGAGATCTCCATCGAGGGCCGCAAGATGGCGCTCTGAGCGCGCGCCCGTTACATGCGATGTATTCCAATTAGTTCTACGATTTTGTTCTACTGGTTATTTGTAAATCAAAGCGGAAAAATAAGGCAATATGCTCTACTAGTTGCACAAAATCGTAGAATAAATAGGAATATATCGTTATATGCTAGGCTAAGATTTAAATAGGTACTGAATAAATTATGACACTAAGAAGAGGTGGTTTTATTTTACACACGAACGCGGCTTTAATACTCTGTGAAGTATTACTCTCTGTGACCGACGTTCCGAGGGTTGGTCATTTATACTTATACCTACCGGTTATCGCCTAAGATGGTTCATCGACTTATCGACACTAACTCGTCCTGCCAGGTGAACGTCTAGCACGATAACTGAAATTGTCGTATATATTGATATTAAAGTTGACTTTCAATTGTTACTAAATTACGGCTGTTAAACAATATGGTTTGAGGGATAACAAGGATATTTTGGGCCGTGGATGATATTGACAGGGGGCGTTGGTGTGAAAGTAGGGTTATCATTTAGTAAAAGTTTTCTACTTCCAGGGAAATATTTCAGCAGGTGGGTCCCGCACGGTTACTAATAAAAAAAAAGAACTTGGCAAATTTCACAGCAAACGGCAACTCTGTAACTGTCATGAACTGACATTTCGCTTGATGACAGACTTAGTTTCGATTTTGGCCGCAGCCGAGATCCATAGAGGTAGGATTTAAAAGATGAGATCCTTGTATGACCGTATCTTCAAATGATTAAATAAGTAACCCATTGTGAACCCCCGGCACCTCTCCGTCAGTCTCGGTCAGTGGGCGTATCATAAATGTAGATCATAAGATAAATAATTATTTCGTTATTAGGTAACCACGTCTAATAACAATATTAGGGTTATTATCACATTATTCTATAAATGATATATTGGAAGAAAACGAAATGATAGATAAGAAGAAAATTGACTAAATAAAATAAGTTAATATAAATTTAATAGGAATAGGAAAAGTATAAACGGTGATTTGGTAGAAATGGAAGTCTTACTTGTTTCTTCACAAAAAAAAACGGACACTTAGAAATACATGTGTGCAATGGGTGCATTTCCAATACCAATCAACCCGCATGTGTCGACTATACAATAATCACGCTAAAAGTAAGAGCAATCTAGATATTATGATTGGTAATCCTCGGTCATACAAAAGTAGCATTAGAAAACTTCTTTATAAACATAATTAATTTACTTAGTTAGATAAGTTAGAAATAGTAAATCTAATTTGTCTGAATAGTCCAAATTTTCTATTATTTTATTATGTTACCACGTTACTTTTCATAATATGTAGAATAGATTAGGGATTATAGTTAGATGTACTGTCCATAGATAATACAGGTACTGTCTAGTTCTATGGTCTAGTTCGAAACTAGTCTACCCGAAAATATTAAGTGTTAATTGACTATATCAAACACCCAAAGTAGCTTTTTTTACGCGCGTTAATCCCGCGCCGGAATGCAATTGAAAACTATTTGGTCGTAGGCCTGCTGGCGTGCGGTCGTTTCGCTAAGCAACTTTGCGACATTCACTTAAATTACCAGAGATTCCCAAAGTTTTCTAGGGTTTTTTTTTATAATGGATCAGTACAAATGCGGTTTCTGTGGTGACCTACTGTCAAAAGGAGTGAACTGCACAGTTTGCTGTCAAGTTCTACATTACCAGTGAGCTGGAGTAACAGAATCCGGGTTCCGAAAACTTGGTGAGAAAGAAGAAAGTTAACATGGCGTTGTGCGAAGTGCAAGCAGTCTTCCTTTCAATTGCCGAGCTCACCTAAAGCTGATTCCGACACATAGATATTAAAGGAAATCTCAGAGCCTTGTCTGCAAAGCTAGCCCCGTTGGAGTCTTTAATGAAGGATTTAAAAAATCTACGTTCCGAGTTCACGCAATTAAAGACGTCTATTAGCGATACCAACAAGGCAATTCAAGATTTTAATGTCAAAATCAAAGACATGGAGCGGCGTATAATCCAAGCAGAAAAATTACAGTGTCAAGTGAATTCGCTTCAGACCCAGCTAAATAAATTAGAGCAAGAATCTGATGCTAAAGATCAGTGGTCTAGGATGAATAATCTTGAGATAAAAGAAATTAACCAAACTAACAATGAAAACCTTTTTGAAATATTATGTAATATCGGTTCTAAGATTCAATATCCTGTCTCAAAGAACCATGTACATTTTATTACTCGGGTACCCACGCGAGAAAAAGGCAACCCTTAACCTAAAATTGTCTGCTTCAACAATAGATACGTAAAAGAGGACTTCATTGTAGCCGCCAGAACTATTTCTAAAAATGCTAAACTCACAACAAACACATCTTAGGCTTGCAGGCGATCATAGAGTATTCATAAATGATCATTTAACTACCCAGAATAAGCTGCTGTTGTAAAAAACTAAAAAGATTGCAATTGAAAAGGATTTTCGCTACATATGGGTCAAGCACGCCAAAATAAATGCTCGAAAAACAGACACTTCGCCTGTAATATTCATAAATTCCGAAAAAGATTTACCAAAGATAATATAATCACCTACTACTTACTTAACTTACATCATTTGATGTTAACTATATAAAAGTTTGAGAATCGCAAGTTAACGTGTGCTATCTCTGTATTCCTACATGGTCTGTGTCGCTGCGTAAAGTCCTTTAAAGTATTTATAAAATGCTATGCTTATTCAAATTCTATCTGTCGCACCGAAAACAACCTTAACACTATGTATATAAAATCCAAATTCAACTGTTCTTTGTTGCTGCTTGAGTCGTATAGCCTTTGGCACGATAACACTAATGATCCTATTGTTTACACTGAACGACTATTCAATAAGGGTATTCAAAGTTATGCATTATGTGTCTCTGTGTTCGCCCTGTTCTGTGTGCTATAATATTTTTTATAATATCTACCCACTCCCTTTGCTTTATAACATAAAATTTTCTAACAATTTACTATAAGTTTCGATTATTAAGATTTAATATACGCGTAAATGTTTATAAAAATGATAAAGTAACATATAAGAATGGCTTCACTTAATATTTATTATCAAAATGTAAAAGGTAAACAAATAACTTTTTTAGGAACGTGTGTCTAAATTCATATGATGTGATTGTCCTTACAGAAACTTGGTTAGTGGATGGTGTAGAAAATTGTGAATTGTTCGATAATAAATATTTAGTATGGAGACGCGACCGCGATTATGTTCGTACTTCGCACTCACTGGGCGGAGGAGTTTTAATTGCGGTGAAAATAGACTTGTGTGTGGTTGAAAATTCTGATTGGCGTAGTTCGGCAGAGGATATGTGGATTTCCCTAACACAAGGTAGGCCATCAAGTACCTATAATATACACATCTTTGCCGTTTATTTGTGCAAAGAAAACTTGGGTAACTCTTATAAAACTCAACTTCAGAATTTTATAAGTAACGTTAGCAACTTAATATCTATCAAACCATTAGATAAATATATTATTATGGGTGATTTCAACGTTAGTAATGAAGTGCAGTGGTACGACTCCAGCGATAGTTCTGAACTTCTTCCCCGTGACCTGTTAGATCAAGTACTTATTGATTTCTTCGACTCCATAAATACTTATAACGTGTCCCAATTTAATGGCGAACGGAACGCAAATGGCAGGCTATTGGATTTGGTATTTTCAAACAACTCCTTAGCCGTTGTGGAGTGTACCGATTCACTAGCCGTGCCTATAGACTCGCATCATGTACCTGACTACGAGGTGAATTATGATACCAGCACATCAATTAATTCCGTCGTAATTTGTCCTGACGAGGTCCTACACTTACTCAAGACTTTAGATCTTACCAAGTCTGGTGGTCCGGATCTTATCCCCCCTTTATTTATTGTCAACTGTGCTGAGAATCTGGTGGTGCCCATCTCTATTTTGTTTAGGCGTTCTCTTTCAGAGGGTACGGTCCCATAAATCTGGAAGACAGCCTATGTAACTCCAGTATTTAAAAAAGGTGATATATCTGATGTTAGCAATTACCGCCCAATCTCAAAGCTATGTCTATTCTCAAAAGTTATGGAAAGAGTGGTTCACACAGCAGTCTATTCTACACTGGCGGGTACATTCAGTGATGAACAACATGCCTTTATCAAAAGCCGCTCCACTACGACTAATCTAGTATTATTTAATGAGTACATCACGGAACACATGGATCGACGTGCCCAGATAGACGTAATTTATACTGATTACAGTAAGTGCTTTGATCGTATAGATCATCGGGTGCTACTGCGGAAATTGATGTCTGCTGGAATACATGGCGATCTATATCGATGGTTTGCATCATACATTGAGAACCGGAGTCAGGCGGTCGTGTTAAACGGTTATACCTCCACTTGGAAGTCTATACCATCAGGTGGAAGTCTATACCGCAAGGTTCGTTGCTAGGTCCGCTCTTATTTACCATCTTCATTTCGGACGTCACCAAGTGTTTCAAATATTCAACCATTTTGCTATATGTTACGCCAGCCTAATCTATGAAAATCATGCTACACTAGCCTAACTTATGAAAATCGTCGACGCTGCAGTGACCTAAAACAACATCGATGTACACGAGGCGCACAGTCGGCGAATCATGTTGCAATTGACGTCAACGGAGGAAACCTGGCCGAATGCAACGGAAATCGCCGCATTCCTGTGTCTAACATCGACCGGGCATCGGTTTAACTTAGTTATAGATAATCATTGTAACAATTTAATTATATTTTATGAAAAAAATTTGCTTTTTTTTTGCGACTTCCGACGGCAGTCTTCGTAATTGGCGCAGTCGGTAGGATCCTCGCGGGCCGGTTCGCGAGCATTAGTTATCTTATATCGATATACGCGTTCGCGTGTCACCCGGGCGGCTATCCAGCCACGTTACGAGGATCCTGAATCTACGAGAGCTGCGGATCGAGGGAATCCAGACATCGATTCGGCAAAACAAATGCTGTGAGTGCTCTGAATCTTTCTTAGTGCTTTCCTTCCTTATCCTATATTCTTTACCATTAATTTATTTTCTCTTCTCTCTCTTTTTTTTCCTTGTGTGTTCTATTTTTTTATATACCGTGTTCTTTTCCATTAGTAATTTTTATAATAAGGGTAAAATTAGCGTGTCAAGATTTTTCATCCGAGAGAATCACGGCAAATTAGGCTAGGAAATAGTAATAGGTCTTGTAGCAATAGGCTTAGTGTAATTGACGAGCACAGAAACTTAGAAGAAAATATGGCTCGATCTGACATGGACGCTATCTATAAATCGCTAAGGATTTTGCCCGAGTTTGACGGCAATCCGCACGTCCTCACGCGGTTCATAAATTTATGTGACCAAATAATTCTATCTCACTTCAGCACTGAAGCAGGAAATGAGTTAGAAAATTTGGCTCTCATAAACGGAATTTTAAACAAAGTAACGGGGCCGGCAGCTAGATTAATCAATGCTAACGGCATTCCTGGAACTTGGCTAGGTATTAGAAGCTCAATCAATAATTTCGCTGACCATCGCGATGAAGCTACCTTATATAATGATCTCGCCCTGTTAACTCAAGGGTCCAGTACGCCGCAAGAATTCTATGAGCGGTGTCAAAACCAGTTTAGCACGATCATGACCTATGTATCCTTGCACGAAACCGTAGAAACTACTATAACGGCAAAGCGCGACTTATATAAGAAATTGACACTTAAAGCTTACTTAAGAGGACTTAAAGATTCTTTAGGATGTAGGATACGCTGTATGCGACCTGAATCTATGGAAAGCGCTCTAGAGTTTGTGCAGGACGCACTCAATACTTTATATATGCAGCAGCGCAATGAAGGTGGCTCCAACAAAAAGGATTGGCAGCAACCACCCTCTCAACAGAATCCTAATTGCCCTATTCCAACCCAACAGATGATGCGCGCTCCTCCTCAAAACTATAAGTCACACAGCAATGTGTTTAGAATGCCTAATCAGCCCCAGACTCAGCAACAGCAGTCATGTAATTACGGCAATCAGCCCCGTCCAATGAGCGGTGTTAGTCATTTTAATCCAAGACAGTTACCACCTACCCTACAGGGTCATGACTGGCGCAGGTCTGGAAATCCACCCCCAACCAGTTATTTCAAAACGCGCGACGTAAATGTTAACGAATTTGATAACGATTATAATAATTATTACCAGTACGATTATAATGATTATTATCCGGAGTTCGAACAAAATTATTATCCGTTTGGGTACCCAGATTATTCGTATTATCCAGAACAAGGTTCCTACTCTGAGCCTGTAGTCGTAGAATAGGTAGACCAAGGGGCCACTAACATTTCAAATGAAAATTTTCAGGAGGAGTCAAAATCCAACAAACAATTTCCACATACAAAGGCAATTGGGTTATATCCAAATAACTAACCCACCGTTAAAACTCCTAATTGATACAGGGGCTAACCAGTCCTTTATTAGCCCTGAAGCAGTCAAAAAATATTTTAATTACATCCCACTTAATTATAAGCTGTTTCAGGTAACCAATGTGCACGCCACCAGCAAGAATGACTACTCAATTACGCTACCTTGCTTCACGGAATTTCGTGAACAGGATAATATTACATTGTTCGTGTACAAATTTCACAACTACTTTGACGGCTTACTAGGACTAGATCTGTTAGATAGTTGGGGTTCTAATATAGACCTCAGGAACAAATTATTAGTGACCCGGAACGCGAAAGTACCTATTTAGATGTACGACTCACGCAATGTTAACCTCTATGAGGAAACTATTGCGGCCAACTCATCTAGATTAATTCGGCTACCAGTAAACACGCAAGACGGAGATGTACTAGTCCATAACCAGACTATTTCTAATTGTATTATTTCAGACTGCTTAACAAACGTCACTAACAACCGCGGTTGGGTAGAGATAACTAATCCTTCATGTAACGATGTGATCTTCCTTGTGAGTCCTTGTGATTTTGAGTGATAATAAGTAAGTTGAGCACACTATATGGCAGAGAAAGAGTGTTAGATTTAGATATTAGGGAGTATTTCGATATTATTAAATTAGGATCATATTATGTAGGTTATAAGATAGTGATAGTCTATAAAATTCCCATAGTCATTTCATTCATTTACGATTTATATAAGATATCTATAGTTCCGAATAGGTATCATAAAATCCTTTCCCCCTCCTATCCATTCTATCTATCTATCTATAACCTCACGCCAGATCTCTTGCGGGGTAGGCAGAGAGTACAGAGTTCCAACAGGTTCTTTCCTTACATACCTCTCTGGCTTCCTCGACTCTCATAGTTCGTCTCATACACGCTCGCCGGTTACGGAGACTCTTGACTTATGACTCAAATATGGTGGAACTTGCGTCCGGGACGCTTTCCGGGCCCTTGCAAACCTTTGCTGGAGGACCGGTAGAGTCCCTACAGATTGGCGCCGCGCAGTCATAGTACCCTTGTATAAAGGCAAGGGTTCACAATATGACTGCGCCAATTACAGAGCCATCAGTTTGATCAGCTTGGCAGCCAAGGTGTACGGTAAAATTATTGAACGGAGAATGCGCGTGAAGTCCGATGGAATGTTGTGCGAGGCACAAGGAGGTTTCAGGTTTGGAAGAGGATGTTCGGATCAAGTCTTCTCACTCCGCAACATCGTAGAGAAGCATCTGGCAGTGGGCCGGAAGGTTTTCTGCGGTTTTGTAGATCTGGAGAAGGCATTTGACAGAGTTGTGCGAAAGAGACTTTGGGACATTTTGCCAGAGTATGGTATAGATGGCACTCTGTTGCGAGCCGTCCAGTCCACTTATGTGGACTGCAAGGCATGCGTACGGGTGGGTGGTAACAGGTCACCCTGGTTTGACGTTAAAATCGGCGTCAAGCAGGGTTGCGTGTTGTCCGCTAGACTGTTTATAATATACCTGGACAAAAGTCTTCAAAGACTGAAAGCGATGAATGAAGGTGTACAAATGGGTGACTTAGTGGTAAACCATCTACTTTATGCAGATGACGCGGTTTTAATAGCGCCAACAGCCACTGATCTGCAAACACTAGTCACAGTTATGAAAAACGACTGCATGATCAATGGCTTACACTTGAATGTGAAGAAAACCAAGATTATGGTTTTTGAAAGGGAAGAAACCAGAACGAATGTAAGGATTGTGGTTGGTAACGATGTGCTGGAGCAAGTGAATGAGTTTGTATATCTTGGATGCGCCTTCAGTAAGGATGGGAAATACACCGCTGACATAGAGAGGAGAGAAGAGTGAGTGCAGGGAACAGAGTGAATGGTGCGATGGGAAAGCTACTCGGGAGCCGGCACTTAGGCCATAAGGCGCAGCTGGCCATACATAACGGAGTTCTTGTCCCAACGCTGTTATATGGTAGCGAGAGCTGGGTATGTAAGAAGGAGAATGAAAGTAGGATAAATGCGGTAGAAATGCGAGCTCTGCGGAAGATGTGCGGAGTGAAGCTGACCGACCGCATTAGCAACAGCATAGTAAGACAGCGAGTAGGTATGAAAGATAGTATCGGTGTAAAGATGAGAAAGGGCATGCTCCGTTGGTTCGGGCATATAGAAAGAATGCCAGAGGAAAGAATGACAAAACAGATATACAATGTGAAAGTGGAAGGATGCAGGTACCGGGGAAGACCTAGACTATCTTACTACGACTAAATAAACCGAGTCTTATCCTATCCATTCCTAGCACTATATGAGAACGAATTCGGGTACATAGAGGCTGAATGCCCGAAGACCAGTAAATGGTACTTATGTGAAGAGAAATGGAGCCTGCAAAGCAGAACATCGGAAGATTTTATCCAGCAACTCATAACTACGCAGCAGCAGAACGCCAACTGTAACCCGATCTCAGTAACACTAAGCAAACCGGCGTATGAAGAACTGGATGAGAGGCACTACACAATCAGCTTCCCTGGGCCAACAAAAGTGCGACTTTCCTGTGGGCAACACCAATATGAAACCCTGCAGGGCAGCTATCTCGCTGTAATACCCCATCAGTGCTACCTAGAAACACCACACTTCACGATCTCTAACGTCCACGATCGTGTTAAGGGACAAGCATTAAAGTTAATGGACCTGCCTAACGACACTACTATCATCCCATCTTCAGCACCAGGACTCGAGTTGAACTCTGTCGACCTGAAGAATCTCCACGAGATCAACGCGAAACTCTCTATGCAGCCGCCGCTGAAAACTAACAATGACGTAAATAACAGCCTTTACCATACTACCATACCAACTTACGTCATTATAATAAGTGCAGGCGCACTTATCCTTACCCTTTACTGTCGAAGACATTAATTGAAGCGACGTAAGCGACAAGCGACGTCATCACCAAGCAAGTCAAATGAAGAGGGCCAACTTGAACTGCAAGCTGTCTACGCAGTCCCCATGGCCAGAAGGGTTGACCCTAATCAACCCCCAGCTCAATTTACGACGAACGTCTTCAATAGTCGCTGTTCTATGGGGGGAGGTTTTACGCCAGCCTAATCTATGAAAATCATGCTTCACTAGCCTAACTTATGAAAATGGTCGACGCTGCAGTGACCTAAAACGACATCGATGTACACGAGGCGCACAGTCAGCGAATCATGTTGCAATTGACGTCAACGGAGGAAACCTGACCGATTGCAACGGAAATCGCCGCATTCCTGTGTCCAACATCGACCGGGCATCGGTTTAATTTAGTTATAGATAATCATTGTAACAATTTAATTAAATTTTATGAAATAAATTTGCTGTTTTTTGCGACCTCCGACGGCAGTCTTCGTAATTTATATGCCGACGATATGAAAATATTAAAAACAATACGTAATGTGTCGGATACTCTGAAACTCCAACAAGATCTAAGTAGGTTCTCTGATTATTGTATGGCAAACAAACTCCAATTGAACGTTGCTAAGTGTCATAGCATAACGTTTTCTAGGCTAAAAATACTATTAACGCTGATTATAGTTTCTACAATCACATCATAACAAAAGTTTCTAACATTAAAGATTTAGGAATAACACATGACAATAAACTAGTATTCGACATGCATATAGACTATATAGTTAAAAGGGCATCCAAAGCATTAGGTTTCATAATGAAAACGTGTGCCAGCTTTCAATCGCTTAAACCGATAAAAATGTTATATTGCTCATTCGTACGTAGTCTTCTTGAATATGCATCGCAGGTCTGGAACCCCCAGTATAAAATATATACAAGTTGTAACATAATAAACGCAAGACCTCAGACACCCCGATTAGAGAATTGCTTCATCAATTCAAAACAATAACTACATTTCCAAAATTAAAGGTTTTACCCCTCTTTTAAGCACTTTTATACCCCAGTTATCAATTAAACTTGCACGTGTATGTGTCCGGTTTGAGAAATACGTTTTAGGAATGCATTTCAAATCTCCTTATTGCTCCGATTCAAAAATAAGTTTATTTTTTTATAACGCACTGAAGGAGTAAAAGCATTTTTTGCAAATTTAAAAAATGTAAGATACATTGATAATTGTTGGAATCAATTCAGTTACCGAGTTAGAACAAACTACTTTCAGGTCTTGCGTTTATTATGTTACACCGTGTATATTAAGAATTGAACAAGTACAAAGGAGATTTTTGAAATATCTTGATATCTTGATTAAAACACGGAAACCCTCAATTGACTATTATCACCGATGTCATTAGAAAACAGACGAAACATAAATGATGTATGCTTTTAATGAAACTGGCTAAAGGCTCAATAGACTGTCCCAATTTGTTAGCAAAAATACCCCTGCGCACAAATCACCTAGGCTTTAGGCAGATACCTTTATTAGACTTGCCGTTTGCGAGTACTAATTATAGGCAAAACGCATTTTTATTGCGAAGTTCTGGCAGCTTTAACAAATTATCGTTGAAATTGGATATAGATTTGTTTTGCACTAGCGACAACAAAAAAAGGAATTAACCAAGGATTTCTTTTTTTCTAATTAATCACCAGTTAATCGTTGGTTAAAATTAAAAATAGCTATTATTCATTGTTTGTCTTATTTTTCCTTTTTTAATTTGTTTAACTTTTTCCTTTTAGCTTTTTTTTTGGTTTGGGGTTTGTGCTCTGGTTTATTACTTTTGTCTGATTTAAAAGATGCTTTTATTTATCTCGCGATCAAAAGTGCTTAGTTAATAATTTGTTACAAATTGGTGGAGGCTTCTCATTAGCAATTAAGTTATTATATTTTTTTTATGTCATTGTGTAATTAGACTGTAAGCCTTCCTAAAATAAATAAATAAATAAAACTATATAACAGTAGAACGTTTTTGAATGGTTTTTGAAAAGCAAAAGAATTTTTGTCACATGAATTGATTACCCAAAATCATTCTTCGTCTATGCCCAAAATAATAAATCCATGCGATCTTATTACTACGTTTTGTTATACGATATAGGTTCGTATTACCAGATAAGGATAACAAAATTAATTAGCTATGCCACTTATTTTATTTGTTTGTATAACCTAATTTTTAAACCTAATACACGAAGAGGTTTAACAAATGTTTAAGGTTTAATAAATAATTAAAAAATGAAATCACAACTAAGATATGTTTAGTTACTCTATTTCTTTGTTTGACGTTTATTTTACTTTACATTGAAACATTTCGCACAGTTGTTCACATTTTTTTTTATTTAAAATGAATAAAAGTGATATAATAAAGTTCTGCAAAGATCTCGGCTGCTGTGACGCTTGTTGCCTGCGATATTTAGGATTAAAAAACCCCACCGCCTATGAAAATGCGAAGGAATTTGTTCTCAAAGTATGTGTTAAAGTTTTATTATTGTTATGCTCGTTACGAATAGTTCTTTCAGTTATCTGTCCATCAGTAAATGATTTTTAATGAATAATATGCATGCTGTAAATTATTATTTACATATTTGTAATGAAATTATATTGTATTATAGTGTTACAAAACCCATTCTAACAAAATTGAGGTTATAATTTTGTTATTGTTGAAATATCAATTTGTTAATGTACGGTCAGCAACATAAGTCGCTTAACATTCACAGTTCTTTTAATCGCTTTCACAGTTTTGTTTTGCATTAAGTCTATTATTTTTGCGGGTGGAAGCCAGAGAGGTATGTAAGGAAAGAATCTGTTGGAACTCTGTACTCTCTGCCTACCCCGCGAGGGAGCTGGCGTGATGATATAGATAGATAGATAGATTTTTGTGGGTTTAAATATACTTAAATATGTTGCATAAACAATTTGCTTTTAACAATGTTTACCAATGTTTGTAAAGTAAAGAGTATTACTGATTTTAAAGACAGAATGATATATGTTGCTGACTGTACATACTAATATGGTGTAGTGTGTGTTATAAAAATAAGTAATACTTTTATTTCAGTATCAAAACATAGACAGTTTAGACAAATATATAGAAACAAATAAAAAAATTGAGGAGAAGCCAGAGCAAAAAGAAGATGCTCCTCAGAATAATTGTAAGAGCACAGAGGAAGATGGCAGCGAGGTTCCGCTGGCCAAGCGCTGCAAGACAGAGGGTGCGTGCGTGAGCTGCCTCGGCATTCTGCAGCCAGACACATGGCCTCAGTGCTTTGATATGGTCAAACAAGAACTTGACAAGAAACGGTATTATATTTTCTATAAGTATAGTATAAGTTGCATTGTTCTGAAGTAGTTGTGATGTTCCTAGTCATATTTCTTGTTAGTTAGTCTAGCGGCACATAGAGAGAATGATCAAGGTGCCCTTGGTTCAAATCCTAGATCAAACAAAGGCATGCTTTCTAAAGGCATCCTTTGCAGGGTATTGCAAGGGATCTAGATATGTCTATTGACAGAGAGTATGGAGTTCCAGCACCTTCAATGTATATAAAAGTACATATGTATATAAAAGTATATTTTTTTATTAAAAAATTATCAGTCGCAGTATGAGTCTGGAGTTGTGTTAAATATAGTGGCAATAGGCTTGCTCCCTGTTATATAGGGACCTGATTATTTTATTTATTTATTCTTTATGCACTTATGTACACTTAACGCCTGAGGCATTTTCTGCCAGTCTTCCTGGAGGTGGTGTGGAACTATCTCTTTGTGGGGTTTGTACAATCTGTTCTGTTGCCTATTCTTGACTACGCTAATTCTTGCTACCTTGATTTGTCAGTGGAGCTTCTTAATAAACTCGAAAGACTTCAGAATTATTGCATTCGTTTTATTTTCGGCTTACATAAATATGACCATGTAACCAAATTTCGTTCTCAACTTAAGTGGCTACCTGTCTATCACCATAGGAATATGCATGTACTGCCACTACTCTATTCTGTCTTATTTAAGTCGTGCACTCCAATGTATCTTAAGGAACTTTTTTCCTTTCTCACCACTACTCTGTTGCGTGAACTTTGTTCCTTTGCAACACTTAGCCTTACTATCCCTACCCATTCTTCTAACTTTTTTACTAATTACTTCACTGTCTAAAGTATTTGTCTTTGGAATTCCTTACCTGAATCTAGAAGACGTGCTAAGTCCATGGAAATATTTAAGCGTGATCTTAAAGCACATTACCTGCAAACCTAACACCTCTAGCAAGTTCTGTTTTAATTTTTAACCTTTGCTCCTATCTGTTGTTTCTCTTTTCCTTTATATTTATTTATTCCGTCATTCATTTATATAATGTATAATAGGTTCTTTTTTGTTTCATTTTACTTATTTTTTTTTACTGATTTTGGCGGCGGAGCCTTTACAGCTTCACCAGACAAGAGGGCGAGCGTGCAACCACTACGCTCGAGCCAGAAGGGCAAGGGGGCAACTAGCTCAAGGGCGCCACAAAGAGGAACGGCCTCGGCTTGGGCAGTCGCTATGGGGAAGGGCGTATACTAGATCGGAGTGGAGAGACGGTTTACGGTGACGTTTGATCATATTGCATTTCATGCATATTGTATTTTATAGATTTTTTATCGCATCGCTTTGTGATCCCGAGGTCCAAATCCTAGGTTGGACAAATGTAGTTTTTCTAACGACAACAACCCAGTATGAGTCCGGAGTCTGGAATTGTGCCCGGTATATGGCAATAGGCTCGCCCCCTATTACATGGGACCTAACATCGTCGGTGAAACGTGGGTGTACTCAGTACACTTCTGCCACCCCCTCTTGTGGAATATAGGCGTGACGGTGTATTTGTTACTAAATTATTTTTATTAATATTCTCCTTATAAATTTTCTTGATACGATATTCAATAGCTTATATTTCCCGTGGGGGGTAGGCAGAGAGAGTTCCAACAGGTTCTTGCTTACATACCTCTCTGGCTTCCTCCACTCTCATAGTCTGTCTCTTACACACTCGCCGGCTACAGATATACTTGACTTTTTCGGCAGATAAGACAGATAGTATGTGTGTAAAGAGGAGAACGGGTATGCTCCATTGGTTCGGGAACTTCATCCACATAAAACGAATGCTGGACTAAAGAATGACTAAACAGATATGCAATGCTTGAATATCAAGTCCAGAATAAGGCTGTTATTAATATTGTTTGCAGGTACGAGTGCAACACGTTCGCGTGCGCGCTGTCCGCGCCCATCGCCACCATCCTGCGCGAGCGAGTCATCGCGCTGCGCCTCGCGCACCGCTTCCCCGATTACGACGCCAGTCAGTATTAAACGCCTATATTTCCCAAGCTGGGGTGCACTGTGTATACACACTTTTCGCCGACGATGTTAGGTCGCATGTAATAGTGGGCGAGTGTATTGCCACCGGGCATAATTCCAGACTTCGCACTGATACTGGAAAGTTTACTCCTGAAAAGTAAGACGCGTTATCGCTACGCGCATCATTCGCCACTAGACCATCGAGGCAGTTCTAAAAGAAACATTAAAAATATTCTCCGTATCAGATGAGAAGAGCCTTTATTCCTCTGGATACGTCTCCTCAGTAGGTTCAATCGCCACGCCTCTAATATCTCACATCTGCAGAGGATATGCTTCATAGTTTCAGTTTCCGAGCCAAAGCTCATGCATATCATGTCACTGGATAAGTTCATCTTATACACGGTGTAATTTGGTGTGACGGACGATTTAGCGCAGTGGTTAAGAGCTTAAGCCGCTCCGCCCACTGTGTCTAATAGTCGCGGGTTCGATTCCCGCACGGGACAAATCTTTGTGTGATCCACAATTATTTGTTGCGGTCTGGGTATTTGTGTATGTGAATTTTCATTTTTGTAAACGCACCCACGACACAGGAATAAATCCTAGTGTGGGGCTATGTTTAAAAAAAAAGTAATTATGCTGTCCTCCCTGAAAGCCCAGCTAATGTATCCAATACCTACTGTTCACTGGTAATAAAAAAATGAATACAAGACAACTATAGTAAGTAACATATTGTTACTGTAGTGGAAATGGTGGAGTGGACTTCTTCTTCTTCGGCCGAAATACGTCCACTGCAGGACAAAGGCCTCTCCTAAAGACCGCCACAACGATCGGCTTTGTGCTGTACGCATCCAACTTCTACCCGCGACCTTCACCAGGTCATTGGTCCATCTTTTAGGCGGCCTGCCTACGCCTCGTCTTCCGGTACGGGAGTGGACTACTGTAGTGGAAATGGTGGAGTGGACGACTGTAGTGAAAAACCGGAACACCGAAGTATCTACCGGCCAACAATGTCATTTTGCGCTTGGTCTAGGTGATTTTTAATGCACTTAATTAGTATTGTTATGGGGATGTTACTTATCGACGTGTTTTTATTAGTTTTTTTAGTACTAGTGAACAGTAGGCATTGGATGCATCACCTGGGCTTTCACTTCAGGACAACGGAAATTACACTGTGTATAGATGTTCCTTTTTACCATGGTGGCCTGTATGCGTTCCAATAAGTTGGTTAAGCGGTTTCTTAGCGTGCCTCAGTACTGACAGCGTGTAGCAATGGGTTGTTGTGCCGATGCGCAGACGTGGTGACCGCGCTGAAGGAGGCGTGGAAGTGGTCGAGCGGCGCGGGGCTGAGCGCGCGCGCCGGGCGCCCGCTGCACTCGGGCGCCGTGGCGCCGCTGCTCGTCAGCGTGCACATCGACTACCCCGACGACCTGCAGGTACATCCACACACATCATCATCATCATAAAAATAGCATTTTACGGCATATCCAACTACGGAGTCTTTCAAATATTGTAACTAAACTTGTGAGGGTATTCAACACTCACGAAGCAAATATGTAGAGGAGTCGGCCTAAGAAACTTTGCACTGTATTTTTTAACTAGGCCGTGACGTCATCGCGGTGGGCTTGGTTAACCTCAGTCTGTCTGTCTGTCATTATCAACTAGATGGCAAATATAGAAGTGGGCGGGGTGTAACATAATTCGTTTCGCGCCACCTCGCGCAGTTACTCGCTTGATTGTAAAGGAAAATCTAATAATAATAAAGCATTTATTTCAGGCAACTGAAGTTTCACAAAAATAATTATGTGCAATTTACAGGCCCATAGAATATATACCTTACAGACTAACATACATATAATATTTTATATATTTTATGTATGTTAGTCTGTAAGATACTTATAAACTAAGACACATGTGTTGACGGCGACATGTTGCGCTGTGCAGGGACGTCTCGTTATCTTCCTCAAAATCTCCTGAATTTTGTGTGTGTGTCTGTGTGAATGATCTACGCTGTTGGCCGCGGGGCCTTTATAACTTCACCGGACAAGAGGCCGATCGTGCAACCACTACGCTGGAGCCAGAAGGGCAAGGGGGCAACTAGCTCAAGGGCGCCTCAAGGAGGAACGGCCTCGGCTTGGGCAGTCGCTATGGGGGAGGGCGTATACTAGGTGTCTCGGCGTGGTGCTGTGCACCGGCCGGCGGGCAAGGGATTCTTCGAGCTCGCCGGCGATGTCGGTGTCTGATCCTGTGTGCGGTATCTGTATCCGAAAGAAGGGATGTAAGGGCATCGGGAGGGTCGGTTAGAACATGCCGCGGACTGCGGTAGCGGCTGATAGGAGGGGAGTTAGGCTCGTAGTCGGCGGCGGCTACGATTAGCGGATTACTACTAAGGCGGGTCAATAAGTCCGTGACTTTTTAAATTTCCCGCCTCTTAATTGAAATGGCAACACTGCTTCTGTCAACAGGCAACTGTCAGTTGACTCCTGTCAAAATTTGAACAAGCTGCGTCATTTAGTTTGTGTTTGGCAGCCGTTGATAGCTGACTACCGCGCGAAGAAAATGGAAAAAAGTGAATTTCGTGTGCTCATTAAGCATTATTTTTTGCGGAAAAAAACCATCCATTTCCATGGTAAAGAAGTGGTTTACTGAATTTCGATGTGGCCGTACAAGCACTGAAGCAGTTGAGATCTCTACATCCGAAACCTTTGAAAATTCACGATATGGTTTTAGCCGATCGGAGATTGAAAGTAAGAGAGATTGTGGAAGCCATAGGCATCTTACATGGCTCAGTGGTTTCAATTTTGAATGATCACTTGGGTATGAGAAAGTTTTCCGCAAGATGGGTGCCGCGTTGCTCACAATCGACCACAAACGCAACCGTGTGACAATTTTGCAGAAATGTTTGGCGTTGTTCAACCGCAATATGGACGACATTTTGCGCCGTTTCGTAACCGTGGACGAAACGTGGATCCACCACAACACACCGGAGACCAAACAGCAGTCAAAACAGTGGGTTTCTCGGGGTGAATCGGTGCCAAAGAAGGCAAAGCGCAATTTTTACGATGTTACGCAATCGCGTAACATCGTGGTTGCAGCTGAAAATCAGCGTTTTACTCCTCGAGCAAATGCGGCGCTGAGCTGTGGCCCTTTTGTACCACTGTGACTCACTTACTACAATATTGTTATAATTTAAATTGTACTGCATGTTTTTTTTTTTAATATTTTTGGATAATATTTTGTACTGTGTGTCCTTTTGTTACAAATAAACTTTTTATCTATCTATCTATCAAAGGTGGGTTTGTCAGCCAATAATAATAATACCGTTTTTTGGGATGCACGCGGTATAATCCACATTGACTACCTTCAAAACGGGAAAACAATCAATGGCGAATATTATACCAACTTATTTGGTCGATTCAATGAGGAATTGAAAAAAAAACCGACCGCATTTGGCCAAGAAAAAAGTCCTTTTCCACCAGGACAATGCAAGGGTGCACACATGTGCGGTTTCCATGGCAAAAATCCATGAATTGGGCTACGGATTGCTCCCTCATTCGCCCTATTCTCCAGATTTAGCCCCGACTGACTATTTCTTGTTCCCAAACTTGAAGAAATGGCTCGGCGGAAAGAGATTTGACTGTAACGACGAAATCATCTCACAAACAAATGCCTATTTTGATGACCTCGACAAATCATATTTTACGGAAGGGATAAAAAAAATAGAGAAACGTTGGACTAAGTGTATAGAACTCAAAGGAGACTAAGTTGGAAAAAAAATAACTTTATCTAAAAACCTGTGTTTCATTCAAAAAGTCACGGAATCGCCGTCGTATGATTGGACGCCTTCGCAAAATATCGGGTCGCGAATAGGATCGACACCGGGATTGGAATGGAGATCGACATTCCGTATGAACGACGGGGTTCCGACGGCTTTGCGATGTGAGAGCGGGCGGCGTGCCCGAACACCTCACAAGCGTACGTCATGATGAAAAATCTCCTGAAGACGACACCGTTCGGCCAGAACTCCTCGCTCATGAAGGCCTCTAGCTTGCCGGTGGGAACTCGCACAACAAAGGAATTGAATGCCGTATTGTTTTGCGAGTTCAGCTTCTCGACCTTTAGAGTGTAGAAGGTCTTCTTACGGGCGTACTCCGCAATGTCCGCGGCTATAGTGGTGTGGTGTAGCCGAGACACGTACAGCAGTGTTGTTGGTACCGCTGAGCGAAGGAGTATGCCATCTTTTACTGGTGCAGTCCCACACCGGTTTCTTCTCCACCTTGATGAAGCCTTCCTCATCAACTTGACCCTTCGTACGGGTCTTTGCGGTTGTCTTCTCTGGCACGCGGGCGGCGGCGGCGGCGGCGTAATCACGACGAGAAGTAGTCGTGTTTACCTTAGACGTCACCGGCGGGGTCGCGCAGCTGGCGAAGGGGCGCGGTGTGCTACGGGCGGCGGGGCGCGGTGCATTGCACGGGGCCGTAGCAACAGCCGGCGACGCATCGGCCGACTCAAAACTCCCGACGGATGCATTTTGCGCCCTGCGACGTACGTTGACATTAGAGGTCTCGTGCGATCTACATTCCGGGCTGGCGCCACGTAATGACGCAACCTCTTCCTGTAGTTCGCGGATGGTAGTTTCCGAAGCCTCCAACCTAAATTGAACCTCGGCCAGGCTAGACTTCAGGGTGTTTATGTCCTTCAGCAGCTTGGTAACATCGACGTGGTCGAATGTGACGGGGGGCAGCCTGTGCAGCTGCTACGCCACGAAGGCGGGCACGTCGTCGGGATCTGTCTCCTTCAGCAGGGTGATCATGTCCTGGAGACTTCTCTCGCTCCTCGTCCTTCCTGCGGGTCGGCAAGCGATCGCTCATCCCGAGCGATTGGTACAGCAGCACCCTCGCGCTGCAAATTTCTTCATGTTTGAAGTTAGTCTTGCAAATCTGCAAGATGCTAACTTGATCAATCGTGTCTATGGCATGCTGTAGAAACGCCAAGACTTCGTTTGCTATGAGTTTTTCCGAACTCATAGCGGCAATGACGTGCAGCGGCTGTAGCCGCGCAAATCGCGCAATTCGTGTATGCAGTGTGGCACGTCCGAATCCGAGCGCGGACTGCACTGCACTAATAATACATCTCCTCTTTATATTTGCTTTGTGGAAAGTACACTTGTTTTTTTAAAACGTAACCCCGCACTTGTATTTATTTCTGGGCGGAGGTTCGTTTACAAACATGAAAATTCACATACACAAATACCCAGACGGAAACAAATAATTGTGGGTCCTACAAAGATTTGTCCCGTGCGGGGATCAAACCCGCGATTATTCGACTCAGTGGGCGGAGCGACCACTGCGCTAAATTGTCCGTCAGAAAGTATCCATCAGAAAGTATTTTTACGGCGATGTGTGGCGAGTGTTGATGAGCTTGTGTTTAAAACTGCATATCTGATGGAAGCGAAAATAAATACGTATGTGGGATCGTGGGAGTGGAGGACAAATACGCAGCAATAGTCTTTATATAATCTTGTGCTTTGAATAATCTTAGAATAATATAGTCTATTTAATAATAGTCCTGATTCTTGCATTTTTTGTCTTTTTTAGTCTTAAATCTTCAATCGTTCTTCGGGACATACGCGTTCCATATCTTAGCTGTATCAAATAATGTTAAAAACTTAAGAAGAAATCGTCTAGCATAAAGTTTCTAGCATTCGAACTCATTCTAAACTCCTTATATCCTACATATAAATATTGTCAGGAACTAGAGATCCTTAAGGCGTTGTCGCCGTCGCTGTTCGAGTCACGCAGCAAGCAGCGGCGCCGCTTCGCGGTGGAGTTCACGCGGCGCTCCGTGGAGCAGGCGCTCGGCGAGGTCTCGCTAGCGTCGCTGGCGGCGCTCGCCGGGGCTGGCGGAGCCGGCTCGGCGTGGGCCGGCTGCGTGCCGGCGCCGGCGGCCGCCATCCGCTGCGTGAGCGTGGTGTGCGCCCACACGCCGCTCTACCTGGCCGGCAGGTGAGCTGACTATCGACCAGGGACTGGGGCAGGCCTAAGCAACAGTGTACTGTGTCTTCCAACTAAGCCCTGACGTCATCGCGGTGGTCGTGGTTTACGTCAGTTTTTTATTCTCAGCTAAACGGCAAATATAGAAGTGGGCGGGGTGTAACGTCCTTTTCATCCCGCGTCACCCCGCACAGTGGCACGCTTGATTGTATAGGAAAAAAATCTAATAATGCCATCTCCTCTTTGTAATTGCTTCGCTGGCACAATTCTTGCCAGGATCGAACCCGCGACTGCGCGATCCAATAGGCGGAGCCACGCAAGCTCTCAACCACTGGACCGAGCCGTTCGTCAATGTTTCTTTAGTTTATAATATTTTCTGGTAATGATGTCGTTATGTCTGTACTCTCTGCCTACCCCGTAAGGGATCTGGCGTGATGATATAGATAGAGAGATAGATGTCGTTATGACGTTGGCGCGTGGGCAGGTACTTGAAGCTGAGCCGCTCGCTGCCGCAGACGCCGTGGCTGGTGGGCGGCCGCCGCATGCTGCACTCCTCCGTGCAGGAGATCATCTTCCAGCCCATCGCGGACGTATATGGGTCAGTATTGCACTCGGGTTCACATGTCCACGGAACAAATTCACATTTCGAGTTCTTAGATTTATGCGATGATTACACATGAAATGAAAAGATTTTTCGGATTTTATCGCTGCTTATTTTTGATTTTTAAGTTCCCGACGTTTCGAGTGCTTTGCAGTACTCACGGTCATGGAAAGGACTCTACTGTGACGACACTGTAAATTGACATTCACAGCGTTGCTTCGGATTCGTAACTTTTTATATATGGACGTTCCACGGTATGGCACAGTATAAGCTTGACTCGTGAGAGAAGGCCATAGCCCAGCCGTGGGACAGTTGATTCGTGAGAGAAGGCCTGTCCTCGAAGACTCGTAGATCCCGCGTGGGGGCCGTCAAGTGTGTTGACGCCGCCTCCGCTAGTAGGCCTCAGGGTCGGGCGCGGGAGCGTGATGCTGATGTATTGTGTGCGGCAGCATGGCGCGCGAGGAGGGCGCGGCGCGGCTCAAGTTCGTGTCGGCGGGCCGCGAGGACGTGGACGTGCGCTGCCTCGGCGCCGGCCGGCCCTTCGCCGTCGAGGTCAGTGCCCGCCCTGGCCCTACCATCCCTTTCGCAGTATTATAGTTATCTCAATGTAATATGTTAGAATGCTATAATTTCTATGTAACTCCCTCTCTACTTCTCGTCCCTCGTTCCTCCACTCTTATGTGTATAAGTATATTCCTTAAAAAAATCTTATTTACACGATTTTTTGCTTACACCCGCAATTTTTTCTTAGTCATAAAAATATTCAAGTATCAAATCCATTTGTACTCAGTTCATCCGGGGTCGCACGACCTAATTTATTTATCACCCACTCTCAGCTTTCATTAGACAGACTTTACCTTCTAAGTACAGTAGTATGTAAGGAAAGAACCTGTTGGAACTCTGTACTCTCTGCCTACCCCGCAAGGGATCTGGCGTGAGGTTATAGATAGATAGATAGATAGATAGATACAGTAACAAGTTTTAGAAGACTTTTTGTAGTTGGAGGTGCCGCAAAACACCAACTTTAGCCACTGTGTTACATACATTGGTCCGCGCAGCCCTGAAGCATTTTGTAATAATATTGTCACATGTTGGGCGACAAGTTCATGCGGCTATACCACTTCTAGTGTCTTATTATTACAATCTTTATGGTCTACGTGATAGCTCTTTAGAGGATTACTAACGTCAACGACCTTGAGAATTTTTGTTTCAAAATTTACTTTATCTGCTGACTTTAGCAAGAGCGAAAAAAGTGCCCGAAGACTAAATTTAATGTTTTTTTTAAATAACTTAGATATAAATAATGCAAATAAAAACGTCATTAATACTATTACTAGCGTATATCTTAAGCGTTCTTTTCGCGTTTATTTTATACATATCCGCTCAGCTGTTGAATAGACAATTTACAATTTATATTCAAATAGGGCTTGAGAAGTTTTTTTTGAAAATTTGAATATATTAAATTTAATTTCGTTCAATACATGTATCTATATCATTCATATCCCTATTTCCATAAAAAGGTACTTCTTATAACAAAGATTTTTTAAGAATCTTCTGTAAATCAGGCCCCTGTTATAGCCTTAAGTGTAAGTTTTAACGGGTGTGGTGTAGATCACGGACCCGCGGCGCGAGCTGACGCCGCAGGAGCTGGACGAGGTCTGCAAACAAATCTCCAGCAGCGGTGACGTCATCGTCTCCAAGCTGGTGTACGTTAGCAGGTTAGTGGCGACCGCCTGGGCCTGTATTCGCTATGACCAACGACGCGACGCGTTACGATAACTTCGTGAAGTGATCGTTTAATGGTAATCTGCCCCTCGTGCACCATGAACCGATCACGTAACGCGCCGCCTTCGGGCAGAGCGAGTAAGGGCCATATAGTGTGTGTGTGTGCGTCAAGGTCTAAACAGATGGCCTGCAATCAAACTGCACGGCTGGATGTAGATGTTGTGTAGTTGACATATGTAACTGCGTTAAATCTGCTATCCGACTGCGTAGTCAGTTTGCGTTTGCCGTGCAGCTCTAATGAAAATACTAACAGTAATAGTTCTGCACATCGCTCATAGAACTGATGGCCGTTGGGGTAGAAAGGTTCTCGAGTGGTGACCACGTACTGGAAGATATGTAGGGCAGGCCCCCTCCAGGCCTCAGGGCAGTGAGCCAATCGTCGTGGCGGTCTTTCGGAAGGCCTTTGTTCTGCAGTAGACGACTTTCCGCAGAAGATAGATGAACTAGTTCTGCGGTGTACGCAGTCAGTTGGCAGTTACGATGCAGCTGCAGACTGCATCTAAACTGCAATTTTGTAGCTGGCGTGCAGTTGAGTGCGGGCCGTCCGATGAGACGCTTGTGTGGTGCGCAGGGAGGAGCTGGCGCAGCTGAAGCAGGGCGAGGAGACCAAGTCCAAGACCTACACCGCACTCTGCGTCAAGCTGCTGCGCGCCGAGGACCAGGTACGCGCTACTGTACTCGCATTCACCGCTGGTAGATGAGACTCATATTGAAACGTCAATCCCTCAACCCATCAATTAATTATTGACGACGGCATACCGGTTCGAATAGTCGCGCGTTGGATAGAGAGACTAATCTTTGTATCGATCACAAATGTTTGTTTTAGATGGTTGTTTGTTCTATGACGACTTCATGTTTGTAAACCCACCCACGACACAAATAATTTCTAGTACGAACTAGCTTTTATGCTATATGTCAGTGTGTGAGCGGCTATGCGACCGCGGAGTTCTATGCGCAGGACATGCTGTAATATTTTCCACATAGGTTGGGTAGTGACAGTTCTAATTGCCAAACGAAATTAATATTTATTACAATGGTGCAAAAGCATAAAACCATAAGTATAGAAACGGGTCATGCCTCTTATTGCCATTGAATGAAGTATAATTTTCGTTGTCTATTACAACTGTCACAGTACCCACCTTACATGGAAAATATTATAGTTTAAGGTGAACTGTGCGTGAGCAGGATGTGGGTAGTGTAGGGTAAACTGCGTGTGCAGGCCGTGGCTAGTGTAGGGTGGACTGTGTAAGGTTCGGTGTTTGTATGCTGATCGTAGGTCCAAAGAACCTCCGTGTGTACTAAGGAGTAAACTCCACTGTTCCACTGTGGCGAGGTTAACGCTACATTGAAACTGACCGGTAGTCATTAATCGGTTGAAAATCTCGAAACCGCGGGCTAACTTTCTTCATTAATTATTTAGTTTCGGTGCAGCGCCATCTATCGGGGTATGTCGTAAACAACTAAAATATGTTAAACATTGTTGTGCATATTAACTTACGATATTTGTTCCAACATATGCAATAAAAGATGTTGCCTGTTCAAAGTGTAGGTTTATTCTAATCCTATAATATGGGTCGCAAGGGTATAATATATATAGATCCGTAACTACTACACTACACCTACCGTCCTAAATTAAAAAAAAACAACAACAAACGTTTTTTCTTTTCAAGTTTATACTAACATATACAATGCTTCAAATATTTATGGTGTAAACAATTGAGTATTATCTATATTTTTTCTATTACAGTTAATTACCAGATAATATAAATTTTGGTTTTTTTTTTTCGACTGCCTCGTTGGTCTGGTGGCAAAGCGCATCGCTTTGTGATCACGAGGTCCCGGGTTCAAATCCTAGGTCGGACAAATGTAGTTTTTCTAAAGAACAATTCCCAGTATGAGTCCGGAGTCTGGAATTGTGCCCGGTATATGGCAATAGGCTCGCCCCCTATTACATGGGACCTAACATCGTCGGCGAAACGTGGGTGTACTTAGTACACCTCTGCCACCCCCTCTGGGGAATATAGGCGTGACGGTGTTTTTTTTTTTTAATTGTACAATTTTAATTATATTTTTTAACAAAACAATTGATATATTTTTTCATTAATAGATAATATTAACATATACGTATTTTTTCAATCTTGTTTTTGCGAAATCATTTGAATAACAATACCTCAACGAAAGAAAAAAAAATACTTATAATTAAGCTGATACATTTCTAAACGATATAAAAATAAACTTAAGGTTTAACGAATAAACTTAATAGTTACTAAAGCTTACTTCCACAGTGTAGTACTACTAAGTATATTGGTCATAATCGTAATTATTGTAATCAATTATTTTTTTGAAATTAATCCTTACTAGAGGGCTCTTATATCTATAAAACTTTATCGATATCGATCTTGGTGTTAAACATGTATTATTCATGTTCTAGATATATCCTTTATAGGCTCAGAATTTACGATTTCTGGCTCTTCTCACATTAAGAAACAAAATTCAATTATGTTCGTGACGTCACATTTCATCTTTATAAAAATATTCTCTTTGCAATTAAACTTCTGCAATGAGTGTTACCAGTGATGACATATGGATCAGAGACGTGGTCTCTTACAATAGGACTCATAAAAAAGCTCAAAGTTGCTCAGCGAGCTATGGAAAGAGCTATGCTCGGCGTTTCTCTACGTGATCGAATCAGGAATGAGGAGATTCGTAGAAGAACCAAGGTCACCGACATAGCCCTCAGGATTAGCATGCTGAAGTGGCAATGGGCTGGCCACATAGCGCGAAGATCGGACGGGCGTTGGGGCAGAAAGATTCTAGAGTGGAGACCACGTATTGGCAAGCGCAGCGTGGGACGACCGCCTGCCAGATGGACCGACGATCTTGTGAAAATCGCAGGAAGTCGTTGGATGCAGGTGGCATCGGACCGGTTACGCTGGAAAGCGATTGGGGAGGCCTATGTTCAGCAGTGGACAAGTATAGGCTGAGATGATGATGATGAATGTCGTTTTACTTTCTGCAAGGGTAAACACCTTTCTAAGTATGAGATTCTACTTGTATCCTCAAGGTACACATTGTACTTTATTGTATTGGTGGGCCTACAATTTATTTATCTTCATTCGTTTTATTATGCAGGATACAAGGAAACTTTTATAACATTATTGTGCGCACATTATTTATAAAACGTTCATAATTATTTTAACTACTTCAGGCAGTTCATTTAACACTCCCTTATTTTTTTAATCATACCATGTGTCCAAGTTATCTTCACAAGTGGTAGCTTGACCTAATTATGACCAGATTAACAAGGATTCCGTGCCTGCCTTGTATCCTGGTGTACCGTGCTATTATTAGGGCTATCTCGCTCAAGTGTGCATCTTGGGCTACTGTTGATAGCGATTGTTATTTCCCTACTCCCCATATATTATTATTATCAAATTTCATCAACGTATAAAATACCTATCAATTCCTTACAATAATCTCAACCCTATTGAATTCTATGGCGCTTATAAGTATATCAAAAAATGACTTAGGTGATCAGGCTAAGCTTTCGTTGATACCTTATAGGCTTATTATTCATAAGAATCCCCATCAAAATAAATATGCATTCTAAAATCTATCTTTGCCACCACTTATCATAACCTTTTCACTATTCCATATCTTCTAACTATTCCTTTCCAGTCACATTTTGATTCAAACTATTCAAGACATTCCAATTCAAACTACCTACTTCAACCAAACTACCTAAACCAGCAAATCCAACATTATACCAACATACTGAGTTCTTAGATTTACGCGAATATTACACATGAAATAAAACTATTTTACGGATTTTATCGCGGTTTATTTTTTGATTTTGGACGTCTAACACCTCAGTCCCTCCCGTGACCATGGGTGCTGCAAAGCACTCGAAACGTCGGGAACTAAAAATCAAACCGCGATAAAATCCGTAAAATAGTTTTATTTCATTATTTCATTATACCAACACCTTACCAACAATATCAAATCCAAAACCCATCAATTATCTACTCTTATTACATTATTAATCATCTCGAATGGTTATATATCAAATCAGGAAAAACTTGTGTATAATTATTATTTTAATAGCCTTTACTTACATCCTACGGTCTTTATTTGTATTCAAGTATATTTAGAGAAGTACCTCATAAGAAAGCCCATATCATCATAAATAAAAAAAATAATATCTAAGTTTACTATTTCGTCATAATCTCAACTAGTTTTAAAAAACATGAAACTTGTGTATGCATTCCAATCCTGTTATGGTTATCGTCAAATAAACAAACCTACCTATTGAAATTCACCACACACGATTATAGTAACGTGCCTTAAATGGCATGGAATGTTTGAACGTCTCAATGTCTTATACTTCACGCTAAGTGACACCCGCATCAACTAACGAATGACCTAAGTAATTGTTTACGAATAACTTTGTATAGTAAAATTACATTGTATACTAAAATAATCAACATGGAAATGGTCATTGCCATATTTATTAACTAGCTGGTCCCGCGGCTTCGCACGCGTTTATTTTGTAATTTGAAATAGATAGGTGTAGCAAACCATTTAACCCCTATGAACTAAGACAATACGATTGCGCGTGGACTCGAATACTTTCCTGCTCGCACATGTACTGCTGTTTCATGAAGCCTTGATGACGTCACGCCACCCCTTCCCGATGAAGCGTTGCCGCTGCGTCGAGCGCCTATATAAGCCGCGCCGCGGTCAAGTCAAAGTAGTCGTTAGCTAGCGTTCGTCTTAAAGCCATGATTACACTTTGCGACCGCGACTGCGACCTGACAGCCTTGAGACGGTCACGTCGGAGTCAGAGTTGGATCCAACCGCCGACACGACTGCGACTGCGACCAAGGACATTTAGTGTTGCAGTCATCCTTACGATAAACATCAATGTATCGATATAATATGATACTGTTGTCGTGTAAAAAATGATAGTGTTTGATGATGTATCGAAACATCAATCTTTTATTAAGCTTTCTTTTTTTGTCTATGTATCGATGTATGATTTGAGGTTTTGTTAAAAAAAATCGCTTCGATGTATCGTCAAATCGATATTTTATAAGTTTTTATTACACTTTATTAACACATTCTGGTCCAAAATTTGTGATCCCTTTTCCAAAAACTTGCGGGCATCTACATGAGTTAAAATTTAGCATACAAATTCGCTGACGATGCAATAAGATAGTTCGTTAGAGGTATGTGTGCTAACACTACACCTGTTTCCTGCATTGTACTAAACTAAAGCAAAATCGATACATAAATATTTTGCAATTTAAAGCGTCGATGTCTTGCATATTAAAACATCGATATATCATTTTTTCCCTTAGCGTGCAGTGTCATGGAATGCAGCACATTCCATGCCACTGCACGCTACACGATCTTCTGTGAAAAAGCACGCGCGCCGTCTAATCTAAGATAATTATTTCTCAGTCTACCTATTTCTCTATTTTATCCGGACCGGAAAGATGGAGATATATGAAAAATGGATCACAAATTTTAAACCAGAACAAAGTGTAATAAAAACTTGTAAAATATCGATTTATCGATACATCGATATTTTCAAAGCGACATTTTTATACAAAACCTCAAATCATACATAGATACATCGCCAATAAAGAAAGCTTAATAAAAGATTGATGTTTCGATACATCATCATTCACTTTCATTTTCACATTATTTTTTCACATTATTTTTTTACACGACAACAGTATCATATTATTGATACATTGATATTTATCATAACGATGACTGCATCACTAAATGACCTTGGTCGCAGTCGCGGTCGGGTCGGCCGTTGGATCCAACTCAGACTCCGACGTGACCATCTCAAGGCTGTCAGGTCGGAGTCGCGGTCGCAAAGTATAATCACGGCTTAAGCGGTAGCGTCAGCAGCCCTTAAGACAAGGACAGTACGCAAAGCCGGTTAGCGTCAGCATACCACTTTGTTAGCTAGGGTGGAAGCAGGATCTGGCAGCGTCAGCAGCCTATCCTGTAACCTACGTAGGTTCGCGTGTCTGTATTCCGAGTCAGTCACAATACACGTGCAGTACCTACTGCCGGTGTTTTATTTTGTGCCTACCCTACATAGGTAGGACTTTTTGGAACAATAATTTTCCAAGACTTAAGAGACACCTCCATATTAAGTTTCTTTTCAATCCGTTCAGCCGTGTTAATATGGAGATATAAAATATAACTATCCCCTGAAATCTTGCATTTCCCAAGGTAAAAAGTAGTCAACAGTCTGAGAAATCCTACATTTTCCAATGATAGTGTATTTAAAATCGGTTCTACCGTTCTGGATAAGAGGACAAACATGTTTTTATTGTGCCTGTATGTGCATAAAATATCTTCTTTATTTCAAAATCACAAATCCCAAATCAATATTCCCGTGTGCTGTGCGGGGCTCGTACCTGCGACTATTTGACAAAGTAAGTAAGGTGGTCTACGTTTTATCGCTTAAACCAAGTCGTCTTTGTTTTCTAAAAGTATTTATAAAGTCAACTTAAATAGGAGAAAATTTTCGCTGTAGAACAATTTCAGCAGGTCCCCAGGTTTCCAGTCGCCGATGAAAAGAAAGAGGGAAATCGACGGTTTGCCAGGCTTTTCTTTCGACAAAATAAGATTAATATCTTTGGACCTTCATGCAGGCCGGTTAAAATCCACTAAATGCATAGAATGCAGGATAATATCGGCATGATCTAGTGTGTAAACAAAGTTACATATTTCATATTATTATTATACGACTTAAGATACTTTAATACTATCTACCAATCTATATCACCACGTCAGATCCGTTACGGAGTAGGCATAGTGTACAGAGTTCCAACAGGTTCTTTCCTTACAGACCTTTCTGGTTTTCTCCACTCTATTAGTTCGTCTTATACACGCTCGCCGGTTACGGAGACTCTTGACTTGCTCTTCGGATAAGACATGGTCTATGTAGTCATGGTACTAGGCATGCCTTTTAAGTTCTGTCGTTTTCATATTTCCCGGCAATTTTGAATTTGGAACTGTTCTATATTCGAATGTGTTTAAATTTTGAATCTCAAAACAGTTGAAAGTATTAGGATTAATGCTATTGTTTAGTCGCGTCGCTTGGAATCTGTCAGGTTACGTACGAAAATGAATCTTTCTAAGGATAATAATAATAATAGTTCGTGCAATAATTTTCTACAACTTTAGAAGAGGCGTAACACGGCTTCAGTGTTTTGAAGAGCTAACATCTGTGTTCAGTGATGAAGCCCCATGTCTGCGGACTGTCGAACGCTGGTATTTAGAATTCCAGCGTGGACATACTAGTGTTAGTGACAAATCTCGCGAAGGACGCCCAAAATCCGCCTTCACTGAAGATAACATCATTGCTGTGAGACAACTAATTCTCGGACATCGTCATGTGACGACGTATCGACAGATAGAGGCTCTATTAGGCATCTCAGGGACAACCATTCAGAAGAGCTTGTATGAAGCGCTTGGTGTGAGAAAGCTAGTTTGCCGTTGGATACCGCATCTACTTTCCAACGATCACAAGGCGGCCCGCGTCAGATGGTGTAAGAAACCTCTGCAAAGGTTCAACCGAGGAGAGTCAAATCACGTCTACGACATCATCAGTGGTGGCGAATCTCGGATCTATGCCTACGATGCTGATTCCAAACAACAATCTACAATCTGGGTCTTTCAGGGCGAGCCAAAGCCGACTAAAGTTGTTCGTTCTCGAAGCACTTCAAAGAAGATGGTGGCCACGTTCGTTGGAAAAACCAGCCATGTTGCGACTATTGCACTTGAAGATCGTAGAACGGTTAACGCAGAGTGGTATACCACAGTTTGTTTACCACGAGTCATCGCCGTACTTCGAAAATCCAACTCGAAGCGACGCATCAACCTGCACCACGACAACGCAAGCTAGCGACACACAGCGCTCGTCAAACGATTGAGTATTTGAAGCAGGAAAAAGTAGAAATTCTTGACCATCATACAGTCCTGACCTAAGCCCTAACGATTTCTTTACATTTCCTAAAATTAAAAGTCTTCGTGGTCAAAGCTTCCAGTCCGGTGAAGAAGCAGTCGACGCTTTCAAGTCAGCCATTTTGCACACCCCCACTTTAGAGTGGAATAAATGGTATCCTGTACTCTCTGCCTACCCCGCGAGGGAGCTGGCGTGATGATATATGTGTTTTTTTCTTCAAACGACAAAACTTAAAAGGCATGCCTCGTAAGATATTCTAGGTCTTCCGCGATATCTGCGTCCTGTTCTAGGTACACTACCAACTGACAGCGGCGTGAAACCATTTGACAACCACTTTGTAAATACGTATATTTCTTTTTTTATTACCGTTTTTATTTTTATATCTTTGCTGTTTTTTTTTTATGTAATTGTACATATTGTATATAATTTGTGAAACTATAAATGGTTGTTGTTCTACGCCCTTTCACTTTTGAATTTGTATATTTGTGTGGTTTCTTTCATATTAAATTTCTTTATAATCCGTTAGGTATGAAGAAATTAAAGATATTCCACAGAAGTCGTGCTATTTTTCGAGCTAAAAAGTGTTCTATTTTATTTTCCGATGTAAGACACCTTCCAAATACCAGCTTTGTCGCAAGAACCGTGATTCTTTCCGAGATAAAAAGTATCTCGATTATTACCTTGAGACCTAAAACACTTTGAAAGTGTTAGTAAGATCCATTCTGTCATTATAGTATGAAGAAATAACAGCTAGATATCTCGGGAGAACCTTGTAGTGAATATATTGTATAAGCATTATTCCAAGATTGAAGAGTCACCTCCATATTAAGTTTCTTTTAAATCCGATCAGCCGTGTTAATATAGAGCAATAAAATTAACTGTCCCCCCAGAAATATTGCATTTCCGGAGCTAAAAAGTAGTCTTGAATAATCTCTGAAAATTCCTCCATTTTCCAGTAATAGTCTTTTTAATTTTAAAATCGGTTCCACCGATCTGGATATTAACACGGATAAACAAACATTTTTTTTATTGTGCCCATATGCACTTAAACTATCTTATTTATTTCAAAATTCCAAATCAATATTTTTGTACGCTGTGCGGGGATCGTACTTGGGGAACTATTCGACAAAGTAAGTTAAGCAGTCTACTTTTTATCGGTTAAACCAAGTCATCTTTGTTTTGCTAAAATATTTTAAAGTCAACTTAAAAATGAGTAACTTTTTGTTTTACAACAATTTCAATAGGCCCCCAGGCTTCTAGTCACCTGTGAAGAAGAAGAGGTAAATCTAAGGATAACTGGGCTTTTTTTAGACTTTTTTTTTTTTTTTTTTTTTTATTAACCTATTGTATCCCACTGCAGGGCAAAGGTCTCCCCCTCCTTTCTCCAACGATCTCTATCCTCTGTCAATAATGGCCAATCTATTCGATACGCGTCGAGGTCATCGCGCCACCGCTTCCTGGGCCTGCCTCGGCGACGATGACCTTGTTGTGGAACCCACTCGGTACACAGTTTGGCCCACCTATTTGTATCCATTCGGCTCAGGTGACCCGCCCAATTCCATTTTAATGTCGCGGTTTTAACTCCGACGTCTACAATGCGGGTCATGGAGCGTAACACCGTGTTCCGTACTCGATCGATACGTTTTAGGCCTAAGATGCTACGCTCCATTGCTCGCTGGCAAACCTTGAGTTTGGACTTTTGAGCCTCGGTTAGTGACCACGTTTGAGCGCCGTAGGTGAGAACGGGCAAGATACACATGTCGTTAAGTTTCCGTTTTAATGTTAAAGGCAGGTCGCCTTTCATAAGCTGCCCCATGGACCAGTAGCTCTTCCAGGCGTTTTCGATGCGACGATCGATTTCTTTGTTTTGCCTGTTTTCGAAGGAAACTATCTGGCCCAGGTATATGTACTCATCGACGTAATGTAGAGCTTGCCCATCTACCTCAATTTTGCTCTTGACACTATTAGTCATTACTTGTGTTTTTGACCGGTTCATCATCAGTCCAACCTCAAGGCTCTTCCTGCTGAGTTCTTGGAGCATATCTTCCAGGTCGCGAGCTGCGGAGGCGAAAAGGACAATGTCGTCGGCAAAGCGCAGATTTGTTAATCTTTTGCCACAGATGACTATCCCCTTTGTAGCCCATGAAACTGCTAGGATCTTAAAAACTTCCTCTAGAGTACTTATAAACAGTTTTGGAGAGAGCAGTTCGCCTTGCTTAACTCCTTTTTCTATTTTAAACGTGGAACCAGTGGTATTAAGTTTGACAGACGCTGTACTTTGATTGTAGATGTTTTTTATAAGATCTATGTATGTTCTTTCAATTTGCTGGTTTTCTAGAGCTGAAAATATGGCCTTGTGATATACGTTATCAAAAGCCTTTGCATAATCCACAAAGGCTAGTTATAAAGGCTTTTGAAACTCTGTAGATTTTTCAATGATTTGGTTTAATGTATGTAAATGGTCTGTGGTGGAATAACTAGAACGGAAACCGGCTTGTTCTGGGGGTTGATGACTTTCCAGTTTGTGGTTTGTTCGGTTCAGTATTACTTTAATGAAAAGTTTATACAAATGTGATATTAAACTTATAGGTCTATAGTTTGAGATGTCCGATTTATTACCTTTTTTGTGTAAAAGTATAATGTTGGCATGACACAGCTTAGATGGCAGTTTACCAGTTCTTAGAATAGTGTTGAAAAAGTTTGTGATATGAGGCAAAAGTGCAGGGGAGCCTATTTTTAAAACTTCCGTCGTGATGCCATCTTCTCCTGAGCCTTTGCCGTAGCGCATGGTTTTAAGTGTATGTCACTTCTTCGTAAGTAACAGGACGAACCGAGCTAGGACATAAGTAGGAGAGGAGTAGGAGAGACATAAGTAGGAGAGTTTTTTAGCCTAACTATAATTAATATCTTTGAGCCTTTATGCAGGCCGGTAAAAATCCACCAAATGCATATTGGAGTGATTTTATATACCACTTACACGGATATCGGCATGATATAGTGTGTGAACAAAGTTACCTATTTCATATTGCTATTTCACGGCTTAAGATACTTCAAGACTATCTATCAATCTATATCATCACGTCAGATCCCTTGCAGGGTAGGCAGCGATTTCAGATTTCCAACAGGTTCTATTCCTACAGACCTTTCTGGCTTTCTCCATGTCTCTCATAGTCGGTTTTATATACGCTCGCTTGTTACGGAGACTCTCGACTTGCCTTTCTGATAATACACGTTCTATTTGGTTATGGTAAGATAATCTAGGTCTTCCCCAATATCAACGTTCTTCCACTTGCTCATTTTATATCTCTGGGTTTCTTTTATATTAGGTTTCTTTATAATCCGTTCAGCCATTTTAGTATGAAGAAATAATAGATATTCCACAGAAGTCATGCTATTTTATATGTTATATACTTTTCGTAATAAAAACTGTTTTGTTTTATATTACAGTGTAAGACACCTTCATATAAAGAGTCAATTAAATTCATTTAGCCAGCTATGTCGCAAGAACCGTGATTCTTTCTGGGATAAAAAGTGTCTCGAATATTATTTCGAGACCTACCTACCTACCGACACCTAAAAAGTGTTAGTAAGATCCATTCTGCCATATTAGTACGTATGAAGAAATAACGGCTATCCCGGAGGAACAGTATGTGAATATATTGTATGTTTTGTCAACTTCCACCAGACTTATTTCTGTATAAACTACCTCTATCACCGGGTTCAGTCTTAGCCCTACTTAGTCCGTACAGGTCATCATCTCAGCCTATACTTGTCCACTGCTGAACATAGGCCTCCCCAATCGCTTTTCAGCGTAACCGGTCCGATGCCACCTGCATCCAACGACTTCCTGCGATTTTCACAAGATCGTCGGTCCATCTGGCAGGTGGTCGTCCCACGCTGCGCTTGCCAATACGTGGTCTCCACGCTAGAATCTTTCTGCTCCAACGCCCGTCCGATCTTCGCGCTATGTGGCCCGCCCATTGCCACTTCAGCTTGCTAATCTTAAGGGCTATGTCCGAACGATACGAATCTCCTCATTCCTGATTCGATCACGTAGAGAAACGCCGAACATAACTCTCTCCATAGCTCGCTGAGCAACTCTGAGCTTTTTTATGAGACCTATAGTAAGAGACCACGTCTGCACCCCCAATTATGGAAGAAAGTAAGAAAACCACACAGGTGGTCTTTGTAAAATATAAACTAAACTATAGCGCGATCTTATTCAACAATAATTCGTAAGATATTAATCGTCGTTAAAGATTTGTATCCGGCCCATTCATCGTTAGGGTTCTCTCCAGAAGAAACTATGAGTGTTTAAATCAAACGTGTATGAACAATTTCCAGTGAGTGCTTTACTACTGCATAGTTTTTCGTGAGCAGACGAACCTGAGTCCAATATCAATTCATGGAGGAATTCATGTTTAGGCAAAATCACATAGTTTACGTCGTAACATTGCAGTTACAAACAGTAATAAAGATTTGCGGAATATCCCGCGACAATGTAGTAGCTTAAGTTGTTTTGGAACAAACAATGATTAAAGAGAAACTGTTACATTTCTCGAAAATATAAGTATACCGAGTTGTCATCCTTAGTACAGGCTACAACTATCCTAAATTTCATTGAAATTCATCAAACAGATAAATGTCAGATAACTGCACAAATCCAGGATTGATCTGTGCAAAAATTTAAAAGTTGATTGAAAAATAATTCGTGAGGGTGAGAATTAAAATCACCCAATATAAAAACGCTTTCAACATCATTGCTCGCTTCAATGGCACTTATCTCTCCTAGGACTTCTGCAAACACAGGTAGGTTATCGTGCGCATCCGTTGGCATGTACACTGAGATCACAATAATAGAACGTCTTCCTATGGTTGCCTTAATGGCCACAAGACGCGAATTGGTGCATTCCAAAATTGAAACGGTATCTAAAATGCCCTTTCTCCAAAGAATGGCTACTCCTCCATACGGCCTTCCTACTAGTACACCTGCGGATGTATCTACAGCCGACTTACCTGTGTATTCATAGTCTTCACTTATAGTTCCTAAAAATGGAATGTCGTGGGGGAGTAGCCATGTCTCTTGTAGGGCTACTAAGTCAGACATAGCACAAATACTACGAACACAATCAATAGACCGTTTAATTGATTTACAATTAAAGCTGGTGAATTTACTATTACTGGTCTTATATTCATAATCTTTGTCTTTATACATAATAACAGTTTAATAAGCTTTAACCTTCGGACTTATCGGTTTTGTTCGATACATAAAACGCACAAAACGCCTAAATGTTATGCCATCGGGCCACAGCTGATCATTTAAAAATCTTTTATAAAAAAAGGTTAACCGACTTCAAAAAGCAAAAAAATAAATATTTGAAGTCGGTGCTGGTTGGTGCAGTCGGTTACTTGGCACCGACTTCAAATATTTATTTTTTTGCTTTTTGAAGTCGGTTTACCTTTTTTTATAAAAGATTTTTACTTTACAATTTTAAGTGACCAGTGAATTCTATAGTAGGGTATCCAAAGGATTGACGTAATACCCATCATATCTCAATTTACACATGCCTATTGTTTGTCGTTAAGGAGTTCCCTGGTGTATCTTCTAAGTCCAAGGTCCAATGTCAATAAAATTAATATGGGACCACCTTGGAGATATACTGAACCCAATTTTATAAAAAAAGGTAAACCGACTTCAAAAAGCAAAAAAATAAATATTTGAAGTCGGTGCCAAGTAACCGACTGCACCAACCAGCACCGATAAGCTTATATCGTTTAGCTGACTTACTTCGCACTACCGTCCATTCAGTGTTTGATTCCGCTACTACACGATCACATACCGGGTTCGATTCTCGCCTACACAAATCCCTCACTCGCTCGCTCGCATTGACGTTTTGTACGACCGCCGCTGCCCGCGTGATAACTGATTCACACTCACCAGTAGTAGGGGAGCCAACCGTTGCCGTTGCCGTCGTCGCTTGCGCATCGGTACCCGATGCAATAACGGCTTTGTTCGAGACCGCAGTGCGCCGGGCGGCGTCCACTCGCCTCTTTTGTTGATCCGTCTTTCTCGCTCCTTGTTGCTTGTGTCGTCCCTGGCTGTTTTCGCAATTCGTCTCCTTCACACTGTTCGAAACCACGGTAGCCGCGCGCTCCTCCCGCTGCACTGAATCTTCCGTCGCGTCATTTCGTTCTAGTGGAAATGAGATAGCATTGTCCTCGTTGATTGCTAAGAGCGACGTGTTTTTTAAGTATGAATCAGTGCCGTTAGATCCTGTGTCTTCTGATAAATGTGTCTCCGTCATAGGTACATACTGGAGGCCTATAGGACCGCTATTTAAAGGGCTGGTGAGTGCACAGGCCCCACGTCTTCTATTTACATTAATGTTAGGTGTAAAATTGCCTAATAACGATGCGTGTTTCATGTTGTCTACCTCTATTTTGAGCATATCAAATTTGTCTACTGTAACGATTTTTTCTTCTAGTACATTTACTTGATTTTGTAGCTTTAGTATGTCCTTTAAAAGGCGCGTCACATCCACATGATCGAAGGTGACGGGGGGAAGCCTTTGCAATTCCTTGGCCACGAATATGGGGAACATCTCAGGTAAGGTATTCTTCATAAGACCGATAATATCATCAAGGTCTCGTGACATTTTCTTCTTTCCGTCCTTCCGCCTAACTGGCATTTTTTCCCGCTGGGTAATGATTCAAACAGCAGACATTTAGCTGTTACAATATCTTCTGCTGAGAAGGATGTAGTACACAATTGATGGATACTCTCTTCGTCCATAAAATCCATCACATTTCGTAAAAAAGCTAACAGTTCGTTTATCACAACGTTGCAACTAGCGCACTTCACAGTCTTCGAGGCCATTGCACACAGCGAGAAATCACCGTATACACACTGAACGCGTCTCTGCACGGCAGCGCGCGTCTGCTGACTGATAAGAGGAATCCAGGCTTTTAACTTTGCAAACGCCGATTCTAATATAAAATTCTTGCAAACAAACCACAAATTTTCCTTTTTAAAATTTTTGAGGACGCTGTGCGACAGCGGTGTTTTTACCAACGACAAAGGTTAAGTATCGTTGCGCTCGGCTGGTTTGAAATGGGTGACCGTTTGTAGTATTTCCATATTCGAGCATCTCTGTGCTTCGGAATTCATGTTAAGCCGTTGATCCCGGTTACCACTTTATGTGATAGTCGATAAGCCAGCTTGGGAGCCTTGTAGGCGGCTTGATAAGTTCCAACAGCAGGTGGCCACACACTTTTTTTGGCCAGAAGTTTTGCATACTATTCAATATAAAACTATTATATTGAATAGTATGCAAAACTTCTTTTCTTGGTAACAATAACTATTAATGGACATTCCGAGTAAAGGATACATATATTTCTTCTTAAAAACTGTGTAATAAACTAAATGTTTATTTATGGCACGGCTTGCTAAACTTATAGAAATCACAACCAGAAAGATCGTGCTCTTTGCATATCATATCAAGGTTGCTTCGGTATACTAAATTTTGCCATAATATTGTAGAAAAACTACAATAATTTTCACATAATTGCCTCTTAGACACTTTGGAGAATCTGGAAAAAAGAATGCTTCATATGTAGACCTACATCATTTCAAATATTTTGTTAATTAGAGCAAGTAAATAACTAAAACAATACTCGCATAATTATTGTACCTATAGTTCCAAAAACTTCCGAAATAAAACTGTATATCATCGCATTGCTACGCATTAGGAATGTACATGCTTACATGCATTACCAAATTAGATAAAATCAGTATTTTTCACTGAAAAAATGATTCAGTATTCGTATTATATTAAATTGACGTGAATTGATAATATGATATTGTGTGTATCTACTACGGTTAAAATGAGTAACAATAATTTAATATAATTGTATGAAAATGAGTATGAATATTATTTAAGTAATTCACAGTTAAGAGTAATCGCTACCTTGAGCTTTTATTTAAGGTGAAACTTTTATTAGATCGTTACAAACTTTTTGGTCTGTGTGTTGCCCGACCGTCACGCGACATGCAACGCGCTCGCCAGAGCAGCCAAGGCCAATATGTTTCACTTTTACCGTGGTTTCATAAAACCACACAAGGATTTTTTTATTTGCATGACGTTATGAATTTATAATAACTAAATGTGTTGTAATGATTCGAGGACATTGTTGTTTTTATTGAAGTACAACACATAATCAATAGCAAAAATAAAAGAAAATTTTATCGATTGCAATTAACATGCAACTGTTACGACCGCCTGACGGCGGGTACAAATAAAACCACAACTATATCGATACAGTGGTTTATTAAAAAAAATAATTAAATAAATAAAAATCACAAAAATAAAAAGAAAAAAAGAATTAAATTAAAATAATTAATTTTACTACACCCGGGGTGTGGATGCGCGGCACAGGGAAGCCTTCTGGTCAAAAAAAAACTATGTGAGCTGGGGACTTAACTACGGCTGTTCGATCCCGTGACGCGTGGGGGTCTTCGGTGAGAAGCTTCCACCAACTTAGTGGGGAACTCGGAGGTGCCCCAGGGAAGGCCCTCAGCCGCAGAGGTCAGCTGGAGTCGACGGGCAGAAGTGTGGCCTGTTGTCTCCCAAACCGTACTTTGCAATACGTACGGTGGACCCCCAGTTTCCTAGAACGCGTCGAAATGACACTTGTAGCGCGAAAGATCCGAGCCCCAGGCACTACGTAAGACCAGGAGTTGGCGTCGGCATCTTTCGCGAAGTAATTAAAAATTACACGGAATGGAGTGGCGATATTTAGGTCCGGTTGATATATAATTAAAAAAAAAAACAAATATTTAAATGAAACATAATTACCCAACCCAGAATCAAACCCCAACTGTTTATATTACGGACGATCACCATTCCACTACGCCATGAGGTACAAAAGAAAAGGTTAAATTTTAACTTAAACACAATAAGGTAGTTCAATAAATACATCGAGTGAAGCAATGCAGCATCGAGAAATCCCTCTTATCGTGCCATCACGCTAATCTAGCAAATAAATCTCCCAGCTATGTGTTTGTGTTATATTACATGAACTAATATGAGGAAGTTTAGTTTATGTATAACATTCCAATACATTTGGCCTCCATTATACAATTGGCTTTAAAACCTAAACGAAATTAAGATATGTATCAATGCAAACATGTTAATTACATTCAAATCACTTGTTGAATAGTAATCGAATTAATCCAGACACGAAAAATTAGTTAACAGCAACCAGAACTATTGGAATTAATTATATTAAACTTACCAAGGGGGTTGAAAAATGATGCTAACCGCTTTAAATTTTCTTTTTTATTTTGTTATTGCACTGGTTTTATACAAACAGTCACTTGTAGTTGTCGTGCGAACTCTGGCGTCGAAAAATTCCTTGTCCCTGCGCGAATTCGTTTTTATATACTGATATCGGGACGGCCTACTCCCTGCCTGAGGCAACAGTGCGCACTGCCCAGATTTCTAGATCCTTCGTATGAGACGAGGCCAGAGATATGGAAAGAACGGCTCAACCGAAGCAAGTCACGCCCTAAACTATTATCTATATTTTATAAAATTCTTGTGGGAATAAGATAGCAATAATCGAACCTATCCTATTCCTATGTTGTGGGCGTTTCTTATCAGATGTTCTAGAAAGAATTTGACGGACGATTTAGCGCAGTGGTTAAGAGCTTAAGCCGCTCCGCCCACTGTGTTTAATAGTCGCGGGTTCGATTCCCGCACGGGACAAATCTTTGTGTGATCCACAATTATTTGTTCCGGTCTGGGTATTTGTGTGTGAATTTTCATGTTTGTAAACGCACCCACGACACAGGAATAAATCCTAGTGTGGAGCTTCGTTAAAAAAAAAATTCGTTTTCCGGTATAACGAATACCTTATATGGTCATTATGATGCTATCACTAGTTAAAGCGTGTGGTGTCCATTCGATTGTAACAACTAGTTGTTTTGTTTGTTTGTGTGTAATGATTTTTTGTATTTATTTTATATTTTTAAAACTTTGTTACGACGTAACACAACCATATGCTTCATAGGTATAATTAATCCTGCAATAAATAATTTTTACAAATAAAGTTTTAATAAGGATAATTTCATGATTTCTTTGCTATTTATATTAAGGATAATACCATCAAAGAGTTATTATTGTATGTAAGGAAAAAAATGCACAAAGTATAACTAAAACGACACAAAAAAAAAACTAAATTTCGGACTTTCTGTGAGTAATTAAAATATAATTATCCTTTCACATAGAGTCATACATTCTTTGTTTGCAAAAGTCACTTTATTATCTATATATATTTATTTACTTTCTTATCTCCTCAAAACGGGAAACATGAAGTATCTTGTTTTTATTTACACTCCATCGATAAGGAGGGATTGGAATTTATAAATGTAATGCAACACAAGCAATATTATTTTAAAAGTCGTCCATATTTTTCAAATATAATTTTTAAAGTTCTTGACACATAAAATCGATCGGCAAAGTCAATCAATATTGTAAAACAATTATGACATACATAGGTAAAGAATATGTTCCGCTTGAATACAAGAGCGGTAAAAATGCCTAAAATATGATAAAACAACATGTTATGTTATAACATTATACCTACTTAATATAACTCCCACACGACACGTAGTCATTATACTGGGCACTACATTTCCACTTTTTGCTCTGCACTGCACTTAGCACTCGTCACTGCCATTGCTGGTGTAAGGAATGTAAGGCCAGGGATGTAAGGGAGTCAAATACCACCATATGGCTCCAAGTCATCCTCACCTGCTCGTGGTACATCCTGCTAATCAACGAACGAGGCTCTGACGACCGAAAAATGGCGGTATAACCATAACGAAAAAAAACTGCGTGACTAAATACCGCAGATCGGTGACGGGCAGCAGCGGCACCGATGCGAAGAGTTACGCACTGCGATCGCCAACCCGCCTGCCCAGCGTGGCGATTATGGGCAAACCCTCCAAATGGCAAGCCAAAACAAACCACGGCCCCCAGTTCCCGGCCGCCCTGCTATTCCGGATCACGGCGGCGGTCACGGTAACGGCAGGGTAGGGGGTGCGAAGAATCCCCGGGCTACGAGAGGCCGCCAAAATCAACTGACCTTGGCGACGTTTAATGGACGCACGTTACGGCTTGACGAGCACATGGCGCAATTAGAATCCGAACTCGAAGGGATAAGGTGGCACGTTCTGGGACTGTGTGAAGTCCGAAGAAAGGGAGAGGACACCGTTACCCTAGAATCAGGCCACCTTTTGTACTTCCGAGAGGGCGATCAGCTATCCCAGGGCGGCGTAGGGTTCTTGGTCAATAAAACCCTCTCTGACAACGTTGTAGAAATGTCTAGTGTGTCGAACAGGGTAGCGTATCTTATTATTAAGTTAACCGATAGGTATAACCTAAAGGTTGTGCAGGTTTACGCACCGACTTCGGCACACTCTGACAATGAAGTTGAAGATATGTACGAGGACATATCGAAGGCCTTACACTCCACCACTAAGGCCTACTACAACGTTGTCATGGGGGACTTCAACGCTAAAACGGGAGTACAAATTTGCAGCGAAAGAGGGGCTTTTCTTGATGAACTCTTTCTTTAAGAAACGGCCCCAAAGAAAGTGGACATGGCAAAGCCCCGATACTAGGACTAAAAATGAGATTGACTTCATCACAACGGACAAGAAGCACATATTCAGAGATGTCTCAGTGATCAACAGGTTTAATACCGGAAGCGATCACCGACTTGTCAGAGGCTCACTGAATATCAACTTTAAGCTCGAGCGAGTCCGTTTGATGAAGGCCAGGCTCCGGCCCAACCTCCTCCAAACCGTAGTAGGATCTGAAGCGTTCCAGTCAAATCTGGAGAGCCGATTCGTTACCATGGAAACCGCAAATGACGTAGACCAGGCCCTCACAAATGTAGTTAAAATCCTCAGGGAGGAAGGTACGAGATTTTGTGAAACGCGACGTATAAGTAGGAAAACGAAGCTTTCGGAGGAGACACTGCAGCTTATGAAGGAACGACGTGTAAACCCACCCAACACTTCGTTAGAGCAACGGGCACTCAACAAACGAATTAACAAACTGGTACGACATGACTTCCGATGCGCTAATACACGCGCTATTGAAAAAGCAATCGAGCAAAATCGGGGGTCGAAAGTTTTCGTTCAGTCTTTGGGGAGAAGCCATCTGACGAAGTTGTCCAAAGCCAGTGGGGACGTCATCACTTCTAAGCCGGAGATTCTTTTGGAAGTAGAAGACTTCTACAGCGGACTATACGCCTCGCATACATCTCGTCCTGATCCCGGAAATGAGGATCCTAGAGCTACATTAAGCCGCCACTTTACGGAAGACCTGCCCGAAATCAGCCTAGACGAAATCGTGATGGCTCTTGAGCAGCTAAGGAATGGAAAAGCCCCTGGAGAGGACGGAGTTACAACTGAACTATTAAAAGCAGGAGGTAAACCCGTGCTAAAGGAGCTCCAAAATATCTTTAACTCTGTCCTCTTTAATGGGAGAACTCCAGAGGCTTGGTAGGAGCGTGGTCGTATTGTTTTTTAAAAAGGGTGATAAGACCCAACTGAAGAACTACCGCCCTATTTCGCTCCTGAGCTACATTTATAAGCTGTTTTCAAGAGTTATCACGAATCGTCTTGCGCGAAGGCTCGACGAATTTCAACCCCCGGAACAGGCCGGGTTTCGAAGAGGGTATGGAACCATAGACCACATCCACACTATACGGCAGATTATACAGAAGACCGAAGAGTATAATCGGCCCCTGTGCTTAGCATTCGTGGACTATGAGAAGGCCTTTGACTCGATCGAGACCTGGTCAGTTCTGATATCCTTGCAACGATGCCAAGTCGACTGGCGATACATCCAAGTGTTAAGAAGCCTCTATAACGCCGCGACTATGACCATCCAGTTACAAAACCAGCAGACCAACCCTATCTCAATGCATCGAGGAGTGAGACAAGGGGACGTTATCTCCCCCAAATTGTTCACAAATGCATTGGAGGATATGTTTAAGACGCTGGACTGGGACGGTCATGGCATAAACATAAATGGCAGTCATATCTCACACTTGAGATTTGCAGACGACATCGTCGTTATGGCCGAAACGTTGCAGGATTTACAACAGATACTGACCAGCCTAGCCGATTCTTCCAAACAAATAGGTCTCCGCATGAACTTAGACAAGACCAAAGTAATGTTTAACCGACATGTAGTACCGGAACCTGTTGCAATACATGGCGCTATTCTCGAGGTTGTTCAAGTATATGTTTACCTAGGGCAAACTCTGCAGTTGGGGAAAAACAACTTCGAGAAAGAGGTCAACAGAAGGATACGGCTGGGCTGGGCGGCATTTGGGAAATTACGTCGAGTATTTACATCGCCCATTCCACAAAGCCTAAAGACAAAAGTCTTTAATCAGTGCGTCCTGCCCGTTATGACATATGGAGCCGAGACGTGGACACTCACGGTTGGAATGGTTCATAAATTTAAAGTCACTCAGCGAGCTATGGAAAGGGCTATGCTCGGAGTTTCTCTGAAGGATAGAATTCGGAACGAAGTCATTCGACAGAGAACCAAAGTTATCGACATAGCCCACCGGATTAGTAAGCTGAAGTGGGAATGGGCCGGTCACATTAGCCGAACAACCGATAACCGCTGGGACAAACGAGTTCTTGAGTGGAGACCGCGGACTGGCAAACGTAATGCAGGACGCCCTCAGGCTAGGTGGAGCGATGACCTTCGTAGGGCGGCTGGCAGAAACTGGATGCGAGTAGCCGAGGATCGTACCCAGTGGCGTGCACTTGGAGAGGCCTATGCCCAGCAGTGGACTGTTATAGGCTGATGATGATGATGACTGCCATTGCTGGTAAAGATCATAAGATCTAGTTCGAGCTTTCGCTCCTAGTGCCGGAAGAAACTGCCTCATGCTGGCATCACATCGCTTGCTCCTCCTGATTCTTCATAAAATCGCGTATTATTCTTGATAAGAAAAATCTTCTGCTAGCAACAGGGTCATAAGAGTTCCATGTCGCATAAACTCATAACAATCTTCTGTCCCCTCGTTTTATACAACTGTCTTATGTCTTCTGCCTTTTGGTCACGAACCTTCTTGATTAAGTTAGTTCCATATTTTAGTGATTTCTCATTATTATTCACTACATAAGGTCGCAATGATAAAATATAACCAGTAGTCCTTCTAGGGCAATGGAAATCGCACTCCGCGGTCGCTACCCGACACCTTAAGACGTCCGCGTCGGCGGCGCCTATCCTGGCAGGGTCGCCATGTAAGGTTCGGTGTTTGTATGCAATAAAAGATGTTGCCTGTTCAAAGTATAGGTTCATTCTAATCATAAAACATGGGTCACAAGGCTATATATATAGATCCGTAACTACTACACTACACTACAAGTGTGTGCGAACAGGCGAGCGGCTACGCGCCCACGGAGGTGTCGGAGCAGGACGTGTGCAAGTTGAACAGCTTCCGCAACACGGCGGACGGCAGCGCGGCGCGCGTGGCGCTGGCGCAGCGCACCCCGCTGCGCGTGCTGCACCGCCGCCCGCTGCTCACGCGCACGCGCCACGTGCTGCAGCTGCGCGCCGAGAAGGTGCCCGGTGAGTCCGCCGTCTGTATCACATCCTGAACAGCTCCCGCAACACGGTTGGCGCAGCGCACCCCGCTGCGCGTGCTGCACCGCCGCCCGCTGCTCACGCGCACGCGCCACGTGCTGCAGCTGCGCGCCGAGAAGGTGCCCGGTGAGTCCGCCGTCTGTATCACATCCTGAACAGCTCCCGCAACACGGTTGGCGCAGCGCACCCCGCTGCGCGTGCTGCACCGCCGCCCGCTGCTCACGCGCACGCGCCACGTGCTGCAGCTGCGCGCCGAGAAGGTGCCCGGTGAGTCCGCCGTCTGTATCACATCCTGAACAGCTCCCGCAACACGGTTGGCGCAGCGCACCCCGCTGCGCGTGCTGCACCGCCGCCCGCTGCTCACGCGCACGCGCCACGTGCTGCAGCTGCGCGCCGAGAAGGTGCCCGGTGAGTCCGCCGTCTGTATCACATCCTGAACAGCTCCCGCAACACGGTTGGCGCAGCGCACCCCGCTGCGCGTGCTGCACCGCCGCCCGCTGCTCACGCGCACGCGCCACGTGCTGCAGCTGCGCGCCGAGAAGGTGCCCGGTGAGTCCGCCGTCTGTATCACATCCTGAACAGCTCCCGCAACACGGTTGGCGCAGCGCACCCCGCTGCGCGTGCTGCACCGCCGCCCGCTGCTCACGCGCACGCGCCACGTGCTGCAGCTGCGCGCCGAGAAGGTGCCCGGTGAGTCCGCCGTCTGTATCACATCCTGAACAGCTCCCGCAACACGGTTGGCGCAGCGCACCCCGCTGCGCGTGCTGCACCGCCGCCCGCTGCTCACGCGCACGCGCCACGTGCTGCAGCTGCGCGCCGAGAAGGTGCCCGGTGAGTCCGCCGTCTGTATCACATCCTGAACAGCTCCCGCAACACGGTTGGCGCAGCGCACCCCGCTGCGCGTGCTGCACCGCCGCCCGCTGCTCACGCGCACGCGCCACGTGCTGCAGCTGCGCGCCGAGAAGGTGCCCGGTGAGTCCGCCGTCTGTATCACATCCTGAACAGCTCCCGCAACACGGTTGGCGCAGCGCACCCCGCTGCGCGTGCTGCACCGCCGCCCGCTGCTCACGCGCACGCGCCACGTGCTGCAGCTGCGCGCCGAGAAGGTGCCCGGTGAGTCCGCCGTCTGTATCACATCCTGAACAGCTCCCGCAACACGGTTGGCGCAGCGCACCCCGCTGCGCGTGCTGCACCGCCGCCCGCTGCTCACGCGCACGCGCCACGTGCTGCAGCTGCGCGCCGAGAAGGTGCCCGGTGAGTCCGCCGTCTGTATCACATCCTGAACAGCTCCCGCAACACGGTTGGCGCAGCGCACCCCGCTGCGCGTGCTGCACCGCCGCCCGCTGCTCACGCGCACGCGCCACGTGCTGCAGCTGCGCGCCGAGAAGGTGCTCGGTGAGTCCGCCGTCTGTATCACATCCTGAACAGCTCCCGCAACACGGTTGGCGCAGCGCACCCCGCTGCGCGTGCTGCACCGCCGCCCGCTGCTCACGCGCACGCGCCACGTGCTGCAGCTGCGCGCCGAGAAGGTGCCCGGTGAGTCCGCCGTCTGTATCACATCCTGAACAGCTCCCGCAACACGGTTGGCGCAGCGCACCCCGCTGCGCGTGCTGCACCGCCGCCCGCTGCTCACGCGCACGCGCCACGTGCTGCAGCTGCGCGCCGAGAAGGTGCCCGGTGAGTCCGCCGTCTGTATCACATCCTGAACAGCTCCCGCAACACGGTTGGCGCAGCGCACCCCGCTGCGCGTGCTGCACCGCCGCCCGCTGCTCACGCGCACGCGCCACGTGCTGCAGCTGCGCGCCGAGAAGGTGCCCGGTGAGTCCGCCGTCTGTATCACATCCTGAACAGCTCCCGCAACACGGTTGGCGCAGCGCACCCCGCTGCGCGTGCTGCACCGCCGCCCGCTGCTCACGCGCACGCGCCACGTGCTGCAGCTGCGCGCCGAGAAGGTGCCCGGTGAGTCCGCCGTCTGTATCACATCCTGAACAGCTCCCGCAACACGGTTGGCGCAGCGCACCCCGCTGCGCGTGCTGCACCGCCGCCCGCTGCTCACGCGCACGCGCCACGTGCTGCAGCTGCGCGCCGAGAAGGTGCCCGGTGAGTCCGCCGTCTGTATCACATCCTGAACAGCTCCCGCAACACGGTTGGCGCAGCGCACCCCGCTGCGCGTGCTGCACCGCCGCCCGCTGCTCACGCGCACGCGCCACGTGCTGCAGCTGCGCGCCGAGAAGGTGCCCGGTGAGTCCGCCGTCTGTATCACATCCTGAACAGCTCCCGCAACACGGTTGGCGCAGCGCACCCCGCTGCGCGTGCTGCACCGCCGCCCGCTGCTCACGCGCACGCGCCACGTGCTGCAGCTGCGCGCCGAGAAGGTGCCCGGTGAGTCCGCCGTCTGTATCACATCCTGAACAGCTCCCGCAACACGGTTGGCGCAGCGCACCCCGCTGCGCGTGCTGCACCGCCGCCCGCTGCTCACGCGCACGCGCCACGTGCTGCAGCTGCGCGCCGAGAAGGTGCCCGGTGAGTCCGCCGTCTGTATCACATCCTGAACAGCTCCCGCAACACGGTTGGCGCAGCGCACCCCGCTGCGCGTGCTGCACCGCCGCCCGCTGCTCACGCGCACGCGCCACGTGCTGCAGCTGCGCGCCGAGAAGGTGCCCGGTGAGTCCGCCGTCTGTATCACATCCTGAACAGCTCCCGCAACACGGTTGGCGCAGCGCACCCCGCTGCGCGTGCTGCACCGCCGCCCGCTGCTCACGCGCACGCGCCACGTGCTGCAGCTGCGCGCCGAGAAGGTGCCCGGTGAGTCCGCCGTCTGTATCACATCCTGAACAGCTCCCGCAACACGGTTGGCGCAGCGCACCCCGCTGCGCGTGCTGCACCGCCGCCCGCTGCTCACGCGCACGCGCCACGTGCTGCAGCTGCGCGCCGAGAAGGTGCCCGGTGAGTCCGCCGTCTGTATCACATCCTGAACAGCTCCCGCAACACGGTTGGCGCAGCGCACCCCGCTGCGCGTGCTGCACCGCCGCCCGCTGCTCACGCGCACGCGCCACGTGCTGCAGCTGCGCGCCGAGAAGGTGCCCGGTGAGTCCGCCGTCTGTATCACATCCTGAACAGCTCCCGCAACACGGTTGGCGCAGCGCACCCCGCTGCGCGTGCTGCACCGCCGCCCGCTGCTCACGCGCACGCGCCACGTGCTGCAGCTGCGCGCCGAGAAGGTGCCCGGTGAGTCCGCCGTCTGTATCACATCCTGAACAGCTCCCGCAACACGGTTGGCGCAGCGCACGTCGCTGCGCGTGCTGCCCGCCGCCCGCTGCTCACGTGCACGCGCCACGTGCTGCACATTATAATATATATATATATATACGAGATGGCGCTGAACAATGATGTATGTACATGAATGAGCCTGTACCCGCGACTCCGCGCGCATTTATTTGTAATATCTATATAAATCATAGCGTTCGTGTTATTCTGATGTTTTGTTTGGCCAGGCCACCCGCAGCTGGTGCTGGTCCGCGCCGAGACGGAGGCGGGCACGTACGTGAAGGAGTGGGTGCACGGCGATAACGGACGCACCGCGCCGGCGCTGGGCGCAGCGCTGGGCCCACGCGTCAAGCTCGACATGCTGGCGCTCGACGTCGCGCGCGTGCACCTCAGCTGGCCGCCGCGCATGGGTCAGTGATGCTGAATGAATCGCTTGTCTAGATGGAGCATCGCGCGCGCCGAAACGCCATCAATTTTTTCCCATTTAAATTGTAGTACACTTTTGAACAAAGGTGGTTCTAATCCTAAAGTCGGACAAATGTGTAATGTACGAAAAATTCCCAGCAAGGATCCGGTGTCTGAAATTGTGCCTGGTATATGACAATAGGCTCGCCCCCTATTACATGGGACTTAACATCGTCGGCAAAAAATGGGTGTACTCAGTACACCTCTGCCACCCTCGCTTGAGGAATATAGGCGTGACGATGTATACAACTCATCGGAAAATATTCTTTGCATCTGAGTATAAGTGAGTTCTCTGTATTCTTGTATGGTGCCGAAACTTGGACTGTGAGAAGCCGCGATAGCAGTAAGTTAGATGCCTTTGAGATGTGGTGTTGGCGAAGGTTGCTCCGTATACCTTGGACTGCAATGAGAACCAACCAGTCCATACTAAAAGAACTTAAAATCACCACACGGCTCTCCACGATCTGCCGACAAAGAGCCCTCAGCTTCTTCGGACACATTATGCGGTCTTCAAAGCATTGTCTGGAGAAGCAGACTATTTTAGGCAAAATGGACGGTAGACGTACTCAGGGAAGGGCACCTGCAAGATGGTCTGACGCAATAAAGAAGGCGGTGGGTGGCAGCTTGCATCGGGCGGTACACTCCGCATATGACCGCACCTAATGGAGACTGTTTGTGCGTGGTCGCGATCCTCAGCAATGAGGGAACGAGGAAGAAGAAGAAGAATAAGTGAGTTGCGGGGTAGGGAAAGAGTACGGAGCTCCATTAGTTTCTTTCCTTACAGACCACTCTGGCTTCCTCCACTCTCATAGATCGTTTCACACACGCCGCCGATTACAAACTCTTAACGCCCCTCCGATAAGACAGTCTATTAGGTCAGTCTATGTCAATATCGGGGATAATAACTTAATATTAATATTCGGAAACAAATACTTTTGGCAGTGGCCGGGCCGCTTGCACTGGACCGGGGGCTATCGAATATAAAAAATAAAAAGGTATTGTTGTTTTCAGAGGCTACCGGCGCCGCACAATCCGACGGCGACACCACAGAACAGACTGCCACCTAGCGAACACTACCGACTGAATATTGTGTACAATTATTGTAACTGGTATAAGAGTAAACAATAAAAAAATATATTTTTATCACATGTTTTCTTGATATCCGGCTCGAAAGACCACATAATAAAACTTTTACCCTGTAACCGCATGGTCCGACTGCTTGAGCCTACCGATCGGACCACGTGAATAGTTTCTCTAGTAGTAATTTTGTAGTTCCTTACACTAAAAGGTTGATTTTTATTATTTAAAAGATGAACAAATAAACATCTTCACTCCTATATTCCCCAAGCGGGGGTGGCAGAGGCGTCCTATGTACGTTCACTTATCACCACCGATGTTAAGTCTAATCTAATGGGGGCGAGTGTATTGTCATATATCAGGCATAATTATAGACTCCGGACTGATACTAGGAATTTTTATGTCCCCCGCCGCCCCGCCCGGATCTACCACAAACTCGAGGTCATAACAGCGAACTGTCTATATGAGCTACATAATGACACTGGTTTCATGTTTCGTAGACTAATAGTTTTGTAATTATAGGGGTTATTGTTAAGACGATATAGACTCTCTCCTTGTGTCTAACACGATATTCCAGCACAAGGACATACATATGTATACGTGGAGAAGGAATGAACAAAAAAGCATGATAGATCTGATCCTGGTTGATAACCGTCTCCGAAGCAAACTACAAGATACGCGTGCGTATGACCTTCAAGGACCTTCAATGTTATCGCTGCTGAAATGGACTTAGATTTGTTCAATACCAGTGTTTCTCAAATTAGAAACTTATTGGCTAGAGCATTCTTTTCTTAACTCTAGATCATATGTTTTATACCAGGTTGACTAACACTTGCGGTCTATCATAAGATGCGGGAGCGAATTTATGGTAATAGTCATAAGTGTTACACTGGATGCCGACTGTACTATTTTTCTCTTATTCTTTTGCTATATGTGGAAATTTGTAAATGGCTTTCATTTGTTTAAATTTTATATTTTATAGTATGTTATGCTAGCTGTAAGTTTCCCAAATATAATAAAATAAAATAAAGTATAGAGGCCCCACTGTACGGTCTCACACCGCCCATACTTGCTGACACCGCTGCCTTCATTGGCGCGCGTCATATGTTTTATGTATAAAATAATGGATACAGGAACTATAAGATAGCGTGCGATAACAACTACTGACGTGAACACATATAGAGAAAGGAATTGCTATTTGTTTTAACTTGTACTTTAACTAGTAAACCTAACTGGAAACTATAGTGATCGTTTCTCTCCGCACCTCAACCAACAAACTAACTACATAACGAACATATAACAAATGTGCAAACTGTACACCCACTCTGGAATCAGACCACTATCTCGTAGTTGCGCGGTTTAGTGGTCTGTTCAGGAAGTGGAGGCACTGGCTCTCGCCAGTGCGTATCCCCTTCGGAGACCTTGAAAGATTAAAGGTTGAAAAGTTGCAAGATGAGAGCGTGAGGAGAATGTATGAAGATAGAGTCCGGGACAAGCTTTTGACAGCAGGCTCTTCGGACTCAAATGTAGATGAATGCTGGAATAGCCTGAAAGAGAGTTTGGTGGAATCCGCGAAAGAAGTATGTGGTTGCTCAAAGAAGCATATTACAGCAAAAGGTGATGCATGGTGGGATGCGGAGTTGCAAAGCTCTGTAGAAAGTAAGAAGAAAGCGTGGCAGGACTATGTATCTTCTTAGAACCTGAATGCCAGTATGACAGAGATGAGGAAAGAAATATACCGGCAATGCAAGAATGCCACTAAAACTTTAGTGAAAGAATAGCGTGAAAGAGCCAGTATGATTGAGGAGGAGAGGCTGGCGAAGAACTTCGAGAACAACACCAAACTCTTTTGGAGCAAGGTGAGAAAGGCTCGAGGTGATTCGTCAGGCTCCAGAATGGAAAGGATAAAATCTAAAGATGGTGACATTCTTGCAGACACACAAGCTGTGCTAAACCGGTAGAGTGAATATTTTGGACAAATGTATGGAGATGACCCGGATGCTGATGCCGCAGACGTGCCCAAAGGCGAGATTGCGGCACCAGAATCAACGGAGGACATCACTATGGAAGAAGTTGAATGGGCGATAGGAAGTATGAAAAACAGTAAAGCTGCGGGAGTAGACATGATATCTGCCGAGATGATCAAATGGAACTTGCGTCCGGGACGCTTTCCGGGCCCTTGCAAACCTTTGCTGGAGGACCGGTAGAGTCCCTACAGATTGGCGCCGCGCAGTCATAGTACCCTTGTATAAAGGCAAGGGTTCACAATATGACTGCGCCAATTACAGAGCCATCAGTTTGATCAGCTTGGCAGCCAAGGTGTATGGTAAAATTATTGAAGCATCTGGCAGTGGGACGGAAGCTTTTCTGCGGTTTTGTAGATCTGGAGAAGGCATTTGACAGAGTTGTGCGAAAGAGACTTTGGGACATTTTGCCAGAGTATGGTATAGATGGCACTTTGTTGCGAGCCGTCCAGTCCACTTATGTGGACTGCAAGGCATGCGTACGGGTGGGTGGTAACAGGTCACCCTGGTTTGACGTTAAAATCGGCGTCAAGCAGGGTTGCGTATTGTCCGCTAGACTGTTTATAATATATCTGGACAAAAGTCTTCAAAGACTGAAAGCGATGAATGAAGGTGTGAACAAATGGGTGACGTAGTGGTAAACCATCTACTTTATGCAGATGACGCGGTTTTAATAGCGCCAACAGTCACTGATCTGCAAACACTAGTCACAGTTATGAAAGACGACTGCATGATCAATGGCTTACACTTGAATGTGAAGAAAACCAAGATTATGGTTTTTGAAAGGGAAGAGACCTGAACGAATGTAAGGATTGTGGTTGGTAACGATGTGCTGGAGCAAGTGAATGAGTTTGTATATCTTGGATGCGCCTTCAGTAAGGATGGGAAATACACCGCTGACATAGAAAGAAGAGTGAGTGCAGGGAACAGAGTGAATGGTGCGATGGGAAAGCTACTCGGGAGCCGGCACTTAAGCCATAAGGCGCAGCTGGCCATACATAACGGAGTTCTTGTCCCAACGCTGTTATATGGTAGCGAGAGCTGGGTATGTAAGAAGGAGAATGAAAGTAGGATAAATGCGGTAGAAATGCGAGCTCTGCGGAAGATGTGCGGAGTGAAGCTGACCGACCGCATTAGCAACAGCATAGTAAGACAGCGAGTAGGTATGAAAGATAGTATCGGTGTAAAGATGAGAAAGGGCATGCTCCGTTGGTTCGGGCATATAGAAAGAATGCCAGAGGAAAGAATGACAAAACAGATATACAATGTGAAAGTGGAAGGATGCAGGTACCGGGGAAGACCTAGACTATCTTACCACGACCAAATAAACCGAGTCTTATCTGATGGAAAAATCAAGAGTCTCCGTAACCGGCGAGCGTGTATGAGACGAACTATGAGAGTCGAGGAAGCCTGAGAGGTATGTAAGGAAAGAACCTGTTGGAACTCTGTACTCTCTGCCTACCCCGCAAGGGATCTGGCGTGAGGTTATAGATAGATAGATAGACGATATAGACCTTTTCGTTACGGACTTGTCGGATCTGGTACCCCTATGTTTCGGTGTGATTTTAAAGACATTTCAGGTTAAAATTACATTTTGACCATATTTTATCTCAGGATCTCGTGATCAGAGCCTCGTAAGCGCATTTTTCGCCACTAGATAAACGAGGCAGACTTAATGAACACACTGTTTAAGCTCATTGTCCATCTACATCATCACATCATGCAAAGTTCCAATAGATCATAAGCCAAGAGTCTGTAACCGGCGACCGTGTATGAGTTGCACTATGAGAATGGTGGAAGCCAGAGAGGTTTGTAAGGAGAGAACATGTTGGAACTCGGCTCATTTAAGTTAATTAAATGGTAGAGCCTACGACGTAACAGCCACAGCTCAAAATAATCACAGGATCTATCACCAAACTCGCTGGAGAGGTCGATAAATCTCTTAAACGCCGGCCAGTGCAGAACACCATGGCGAGTCACCCAGGGTGCACCACACGAACAATGTCAATTAAATAAATATAATAAAAAACTGTTTTAACTTACCGGAAAGCCAGACTAATTTGAAACTGCATACTCCGCTATACAGAATGTATATTTTGTACAAAGAACACGAAAAGAACATTAATTTAAATGTAACATCAATACCACAATTAAAAAATCTTTTAGAAAAAAAGGTAAACCGACGGTGCTGGTTGGTGCAGTCGGTTACTAGGCACCGACTTCAAATATTTATTTTTCGCTTTTTGAAGTCGGTTCACCTTTTTTTTCTAAAAGATTTTTATTTTACAATTTTATGTGACGAGTGAATTATTTAGTAATATTTATATACCGATATTATATTATTTTGCTGAGTTGTACAGTAAGGTACCTACAGGATTAATATAATGACTATAATAACGGAATCTATACATTCGTGCTGTTCGCCGTTAAGAAGTTCCCTCTTGTATCTTCAAAGTCCAAGGTCCAATACCAATAACATTAAAATAGGACAACCTCAAAACTAAAAGAATCATCGAAATCGGTTCATAAGCAAAGGAGTTATAAAAAGAGGACGAATTATGAACCTCCTTTTTTTGAAGTTGGCTAATATACGGCTTAGTTCTATAGTAGGGTACCTATCATCATCATCATCAGCCTATAGCAGTCCACTGCTGGGCATAGGCCTCTCCAAGTGCACGCCACTGGGTACGATCCTCGGCTACTCGCGTCCAGTTTCTGCCAGCCGCCCTACGAAGGTCATCGCTCCACCTAGCCTGAGGGCGTCCTGCATTACGTTTGCCAGTCCGCGGTCTCCACTCAAGAACTCGTTTGTCCTAGCGGTTATCGGTTGTTCGGCTAATGTGACCGGCCCATTGCCACTTCAGCTTACTAATCCGGTGGGCTATGTCGATAACTTTGGTTCTCAGTCGAATGACTTCGTTCCGAATTCTATCCTTCAGAGAAACTCCGAGCATAGCCCTTTCTATAGCTCGCTGAGTGACTTTAAATTTATGAACCATTCCAACCGTGAGTGTCCACGTCTCGGCTCCATATGTCATAATGGGCAGGACGCACTGATTAAAGACTTTTGTCTTTAGGCTTTAGGAGACCTATTTGTTTGGAAGAATCGGCTAGGCTGATCAGCATCTGTTGTAAATCCTGCAACGTTTCGGCCATAATGACGATGTCGTCTGCAAATCTCAAGTGTGAGATATGACTGCCATTTATGTTTATGCCATGACCTTCCCAGTCCAGCGTCTTAAACATATCCTCCAATGCATTTGTGAACAATTTGGGGGAGATAACGTCCCCTTGTCTCACTCCTCGATGCATTGAGATAGGGTTGGTCTGCTGGTTTTGTAACTGGATGGTAATGGTCGCGGTGTTATAGAGACTTCTTAACACTTGGATGTATCGCCAGTCGACTTGGCATCCTTGCACGATGACGTCGAAACCCGGCCTGTTCCGGGGGTTGAAATTCGTCGAGCCTTCGCGCAAGACGATTCGTGATAACTCTTGAAAACAGCTTATAAATGTGGCTCAGGAGCGAAATAGGGCGGTAGTTCTTCAGTTGGGTCTTATCACCCTTTTTGAAAAACAATACGACCACGCTCCTACCAAGCCTCTGGAGTTCTCCCATTAAAGAGGACAGAGTTAAAGATATTTTGGAGCTCCTTTAGCACGGGTTTACCTCCTGCTTTTAATAGTTCAGTTGTAACTCCGTCCTCTCCAGGGGCTTTTCCATTCCTTAGCTGCTCAAGAGCCATCACGATTTCGTCTAGGCTGATTTCGGGCAGGTCTTCCTTAAAGTGGCGGCTTAATGTAGCTCTAGGATCCTCATTTCCGGGATCAGGACGAGATGTATGCGAGGCGTATAGTCGGCTGTAGAAGTCTTCTACTTCCAAAAGAATCTCCGGCTTAGAAGTGATAACGTCCCCACTGGCTTTGGACAACTTCGTCAGATGGCTCCTCCCCAAAGACTGAACGAAAACTTTCGACCCCCGATTTTGCTCGATTGCTTTTTCAATAGCGCGTGTATTAGCGCATCGGAAGTCATGTCGTACCAGTTTGTTAATTTGTTTGTTGAGTGCCCGTTGCTCTAACGAAGTGTTGGGTGGGTTTACACGTCATTCCTTCATAAGCTGCAGTGTCTCCTCCGAAAGCTTCGTTTTCTTACTTATACGTCGCGTTTCACAAAATCTCGTACCTTCCTCCCTGATGATTTTAACTACATTTGTGAGGGCCTGGTCTACGTTATTTGTGGTTTCCATGGTAACGAATCGGTTCTCCAGATTTGACTGGAACGCTTCAGATCCTACTACGGTTTGGAGGAGGTTGGGCCGGAGCCTGGCCTTCATTAAACGGACTCGCTCGAGCTTAAAGTTGATATTCAGTGAGCCTCTGACAAGTCGGTGATCGCTTCCGGTATTAAACCTGTTGATCACTGAGACATCTCTGAATATGTGCTTCTTGTCCGTTATGATGAAGTCAATCTCATTTTTAGTCCTAGTGTCGGGGCTTTGCCATGTCCACTTTCTTTGGGGCCGTTTCTTAAAGAAAGAGTTCATCAAGAAAAGCCCCTCTTTCTCAAGAAAGTTGACAAGCATTTGCCCCCTATGATACCTGCTACCGTAACCGTGAGATCCTACTACCGATTCGCTGCAAATTGGTACTCCCACTTTAGCGTTGAAGTCCCCCATGACAACGTTGTAGTAGGCCTTAGTGGTGGAGTGTAAGGCCTTCGATATGTCCTCGTACATATCTTCAACTTCATTGTCAGAGTGTGCCGAAGTCGGTGCGTAAACCTGCACAACCTTTAGGTCATACCTATCGGTTAACTTAATAATAAGATACGCTACCCTGTTCGACACACTAGACATTTCTACAACGTTGTCAGAGAGGGTTTTATTGACCAAGAACCCTACGCCACCCTGGGATAGCTGATCGCCCTCTCGGAAGTACAAAAAGTGGCCTGATTCTAGGGTAACGGTGTCCTCTCCCTTTCTTCGGACTTCACACAGTCCCAGAACGTGCCACCTTATCCCTTCGAGTTCGGATTCTAATTGCGCCATGTGCTCGTCAAGCCGTAACGTGCGTCCATTAAACGTCGCCAAGGTTAGTTAATTTTGGCGGCCTCTCGTAGCCCGGGGCTTCTTCGCACCCCCTACCCTGCCGTTACCGTGACCGCCGCCGTGATCCGGAATAGCAGGGCGGCCGGGAACTGGGGGCCGTGGTTTGTTTTGGCTTGCCATTTGGAGGGTTTGCCCATAATCGCCACGCTGGGCAGGCGGGTTGGCGATCGCAGTGCGTAACTCTTCGCATCGGTGCCGCTGCTGCCCGTCACCGATCTGCAGTATTTAGTCACGCAGTTTTTTTGTTATGGTTATACCGCCATTTTTCGGTCGTCAGAGCCTCGTTCGTTGATTAGCAGGATGTACCACGAGCAGGTGAGGATGACTTGGAGCCATATGGTGGTATTTGACTCCCTTACATCCCTAGGGTACCTATAGGATTGACGTAATACCCATAATATCTCAACTTACACATGCCTATTGTATGTCGTTAAGGAGTTCCCTGGTGTATCCTCTAAGTCCAAGGTCCAATGCTAATGAAATTAAAATTGGGACCACTTTGGAGCTATACTGAACCCAATGCAAAAAAAATCATCAAAATCGGTCCACAATTGACGGAATTATCGCTGAACATACATAAAAAAAAGCATACATACAACCGAACATAGAACCTCCTCCTTTTTGAAGTCTTAATAATAGTTATGTGTAAGTATAGCATGATGATATAATTTGACATGGTTTCAATGTATTCTCGCTTCTTTGTCTTTGTCTTTTATTAGTAATTTCTTTTAATTGTATTTGGTTTCTCCTTATTTATTGTTTAATTTCTGTTTCACTTTTTGTTTAAATATTAACCTTGTATTATTTTTAGCATTTTTTTATTTTACTTTGAGTGTCGTCTTTAGACTAATTTTTAGTGCAAGCTGTGCTCTTCTTTAAGTAATGGGGCACTTAGGTTTAAGTTGAAAATGTATTATTGTTATATTATTGGTGTACTCATTGTTGAAGAGCCAAATAAATTAAAAACATAAAATAATGCCAATCATATAAGTTCGTCGATTTGAATCTACATCAGTATGTTAATGAACACAATCCTGTGGTTTCTAAAGAGCCAACCATAAAAATAATACCTGCAAATCTATTAATAATAAAAAAAACTACATAATATCTTGTACACTAACATTATAATAAGACTTTTTTGTTTCGTAATCGATAAACTCTAAAATTACTGAAGTGATTTTAATAATTCCATCACCATGAGAAATCTGCATTACCGGGAAGTAATATAGACCCGGTAGGTGGCGCTGTTGTCGGCCGGGGGCGATGCCGCGGCCCGGAATAAAATTCCGGTGTGTGTTCGAAAATCTTCTCCTCTTATACGGCTTGAGCGATGTTGATTATTTTTTTGTACTCATGGGGCACCTGCAATGCACAGAAATCATAACAATACAACTCTAGAAGTGAAATAGCGCACGATGTCCTTCGAACCCGCTGCTCTTTGCCATACACGCATAGTTTGAAAATTGATCCAGATTTACATACATTTTACTTAAATCCCATATTTTAGCCCATAGTATTTTAGTTTTTAACCGACTTCCAAAAGGAGGAGGTTTTATGTTCGGTTGTACGAGGCATGCATTTTAAGTTCTGTCGTTTCCATATTTCCCGGCAATTTTGAATTTGAAACTGTTCTATATTCGAATGTGTTCAAAGTTTGAATCTCAAAACAGTTGAAAGTATTAGGATTAATGCTATTGTTTAGTCACAGCGTCGATTGGAATCTGTCAGGTTACGTACGAAAATGAATCTTTCTAAGGAAAATGTTCGTGCAATAATTTTATACAACTTTTGAAGAGGCCTGACACGGCTTCAGTGTTTTGAAGAGCTAACATCTGTGTTCAGTGATGAAGCCCCATGTCTGCGGACTGTCGAACGCTGGTATTTAGAATTCCAGCGTGGACATACTAGTGTTAGTGACAAATCTCGCGAAGGACGCCCAAAATCCGCCTTCACTGAAGATAACATCATTGCTGTGAGACAACTAATTCTCGAAGATCGTCATGTGACGTATCGAGAGATAGAGGCTCTATTAGGCATCTCAGGGACAACCATTCAGAAGATCTTGCATGAAGCGCTTGGTGTGAGAAAGCTAGTTTGCCGTTGGATACCGTATCTGCTTTCCGACGATCACAAGGCGGCCCGCGTCAGATGGTGTAAGAAACCTCTGCAAAGGTTCAACCGAGGAGAGTCAAATCACGTCTATGACATCATCAGTGGTGATGAATCTTGGATCTATGCCTACGATCCTGATTCCAAACAACAGTCTACAATCTGGGTCTTTCAAGACAAGCCAAAGCCGACTAAAGTTGTTCGTTCTCGAAGCACTTCAAAGAAGATGGTGGCCACGTTCGTTGGAAAAACCGGCCATGTTGCGACTATTGCACTTGAAGATAGTAGAACGGTTAACGCAGAGTGGTATACCACAGTTTGTTTACCACAAGTCATCGCCGAACTTCGAAAATCTAACTCAAAGCGACGCATCATCCTGCACCACAACAACGCAAGCTAGCGACATACAGCGCTCGTCAAACGATTGAGTATTTGAAACAGGAAAAAGTAGAAATTCTTGACCTCCCTCCATACAGTCCTGTTTTTTTTTTTTTTTTCATGGAGGTAATCTTTTATAGGCTGACCCCCCATCTGCCTTTGGGTGAGCAGACAGGAGAGTGTCGGACTCTCTGCTGCGGTCCTCGCCCTACTTTGTGTGGCGCGGGGACCGCAGAAGCATACCTCCATGGTGTTCCTTCTCCCCGCCATAGTGGAGGGCTGCAGGCACGGGGACTACTTCCACGGCCTCTCCAGCGGGTGTCCTTTTAGGACCTACCTTTTGTGCAGTCTCGTTCGACGCACGGTTCTCTCTCATGCTCATACATGGGGGGCGCGTTGGAACACAAGCACACCCCCTCCACCTCCCGGTCGCGGGTGCAATGCGGGTAATGGCCCCGCCGCCATTACCCGCGCACGCACTTTTTACGATGGCATTAAGTCGGCCTGTCGCCGCCTACTGCGTCCTACCCTTCGGCGCCGGTTCGGGTCAGCAAGGGGATCTTCCTCCCTGACCCGCTCCGCCACCTCCTTTGCCGATATCACTTTCTCCGTGAAGTTCGCCACCGCCTCCCAAGACCTCTCACTGCCGGCCATGGAGCGAACAATGGCCGGCATCCTCCATACAGTCTTGACCTAAGCCCTAACGGTTTCTTAACATTTCCTAAAATTAAGAAAAGTCTTCGTGGTCATAGGTTCCAGTCCGGTGAAGAAGCAGTCGACGCTTTTAAGTCAGCCATTTTGAACACCCCCACTTTAGAGTGGAATAAATGTTATAATAACTGGTTTTAGCGAATGGAAAAGTGCATTAAGCTGCGTGGTGAATACTTTGAAAAACAAAAAAAGTACTATAAGGTTCTAGTTGTGTTTTTTTCTTCAAACGACAAAACATAAAAGGTATGCCTCGTATGTATGCTTTTTTTATTTAGTTTTTTTATGTAAAGAAAAGAAAGAAGAAAGAAGAAAGAAAATACATTTATTTAACCACACACAACAAACTATAAACAAAAGGTAAATATACATAATACAGCATACAAAAAACATACAAAATACAGCATATGCCAGCGATTGTGTGGGGCTAAACAGGCTACTACCTCAGCATATTGCTGCACCATAAACACTTATGGTGCAGCGCTGGTATTCTGGCAGCACCTATGAAAAAGGTGACGTCACAGATGTCATATCGACGATTCCATACATTCAGATGTGAATGAATAAGAAAATTGTTGAATGAATATTATATAATAATTATAGTAAGTTTAATAAACGAGCAACAGATATAGGAAAATAAAATTAAACAATTTGTAGGGTACATAATAAAAAAGAAAACTTCAATTATCAACCTTAAGGAAGAGGACATGGACAGACATAAATCTACAATTGGTGACCATCAGTGTGTATAATAAAGCGAGAAATTACTTTAAGATTGCAGTGCTGGTACATAAAACAGGTGTGCCTCCATGCAGGTGAGCAAAAACGTAAGGTGAGTGCGCTAACATTGTTTTTGCGTATCCAGGAGTAGCTTTTTAAGCGTCGTTTTAAAGGTACCAATTGTTTTAAGGGCACGCACAGGAGGAGGCAAGTCGTTCCAGCACCGGGAGGCAGCAAATCTGAATGAGCCACGAAACGCCATAGACCTGTGTTTTGGGGTAGAAAATATGAAAGTGCAGGTCCTTCTCGGCTGCTTAGACTGTAATTGTGCCCATGTTAGTTTCTCATAAAGGTATATGGGCGTTTCGGTCTTAACTACGCCAAACAAAAGCGATGCAAGGTGATGCTTTCGACGTGCAGCCATTTTTAAAAGATTGGACGCATTTATAAAAGGCGTGGTGTGCGAGCGAGGGGGAACTTGAAAGCAAAACCGAGCACATGCATTTTGGACACGCTGGAGCAGTTTTTCAGTTCTACTGAGCAAGCAAGGACCATACACAATGTCACAGTAATTTAGTTTGGACAGCACTAAGGATTCACTTAGAAGTACCCTGATTTCTTCGCTCAGATAAGGCCGAATTTTATAAAGGAGTTTTAGGCGATAAAAACAGTTTCGTGCGCCTTCAGCAATATGTTTCTCGAAATGCAAGCCGCTATCAAAAATGAGGCCTAAATTTTTGGCTTCAGATACACACCCAACGGACTGACCCTCAACCATGATGCTAAGGGACATACTACCGAGTTTAAGAATATTTTTCTTAGAACCCATGAGCAAGTACTTAGATTTTTTAGGGTTAAGGATGAGTGAGTTAGATTTTGTCCAGTTTGATATTCTTAATAAGTCGTGATTTATTTTATTTACAGCATCCAGACAGTTTGCAGAGGGAAATGAATAGTAAAGCTGAAGATCATCTGCATATAGGTGATAGCGGCAATGTGCAATTTCGTTTATAATATCAGCACTATACAGGATAAACAGTATTGGTCCAAGTATAGAGCCCTGAGGAACACCCCGAGAGACAGGCCGTTGAGCAGAAAATGCCTTAGACCCATTATCTTTTACAATTTCAACATATTGTCTCCGACCACATAGGTAACTATGGAACCAGTTTATTGTTTTTGAGTCAAAACCATAAAAAGCAAGTTTAGACAGTAGCAAGGACACATTTATAGAATCAAAGGCACGTGAAAAATCAAGGAGCACGAGTATGCTGCTCTTACCTTGGTCTTGAGCTAGCAGAAGATTGTCAATGACATCCAATAACGCAGTTGCGGTGCTATGCCTTTTGCGAAAACCTGACTGTGCTTTGGGGAGGATGTTATTTCCCTCAAGGAAAGCTGTGAGCTGCATACATACTACTCTCTCAAGTACCTTTGATAGACAGGGAAGAATACTGATCGGCCGCAAATCTTGTAAAGAGGCAGGGTTGTTGTTTTTTGGTATCGGTTTGACAACGGCTACCTTCCAGCTGTCAGGGAAGGTACCTGATTCTATAGAGGCATTGACCATTTGTGTAATAGCCTCCAATGATTTTGGTAAAACCATATGTATCATGTCCAGTGAAATACCATCAGCGCCCAGCGCATTCGACTTTAGACTATATATGACCTTGCTAATTGTTTCACTAGACACCGTACTAAGAGAGAATGTGGCTGAGTTGTGCCTATGAAATTCTAAGTAGGTTAACTGGGAGATTGTTACAGACTCATTGCCAGGAACATTGAGAAAGTGGGTGTTAATGAGATCAGGGTTGTTAATTTGAGATGGGAGCCCAGTCCTATCCTTCCTGCCAGGGCTGCATATAGTTTTTAGGTTTTTCCACAGTTTTTTAGAATTTTTGTAGTTTTTATTTACATGCTGCGTGAAATAACTTTTTTTCTCATTTTCGATTGCAACTATCACTAGGTGCTTCATGGTTTTATAATTATTTTTATGTGATTCTGTTTTATATACTCTGTACTTATTGTGATAATTATCCCGAATTTGCATCATCTTTTTAATAGTATCTGTGATCCAAGGGTGCTGACAGTCGTTAAATTTGGTAGTTTTAAGAGGTGCATGCAAATCAAATAATGATAATAGAAATTCTGAGTATGTTTGAACAAGTTCATTAATATCACTGTGGCTCATACTGAAATAGTTCCAATTCACTCTGTTGAGGTCATCGTTAAAAAGGTTTGGGACTATGTTTTTTAGGGCCCTGTAGGTTACTGTACGTGGGGAGATCTTATCTTTTTTAAAATCGAAATCAACTAGGATCATTGCATGGCCACCCAAGTCAGGAGTGTATCTGAGAAAAACATTCCGGACCTTTGCGTCTGTGCAGACAACGTCAATCAATGTCTTACTATGCTCAGTAAAGTGCGTTGGCTCCGATACAATTTGACTTAGATTCAGACACTGTAAAAACTGGTTTAGCAAAGTGTATTTGTTACTATGTGTATCAAGCAAGTCTATGTTAAAGTCACCAACCAATGCAATTTTGTCATACTTAGTGAGAGTAGATATGGAGTCGGTAACTGCATCGAGAAAAACATTGATGTCGAGCCACGGTGGCCTATAGGCGGTTCCAATGACAAGCTCAACACCCCCCACAGTGATTTGGATCCACATTTGCTCCACCGGTTGCGATGGAGGGTGTTGGAGGATGCGAAACCTAATGCCCTTTCGTATATAGAAACCAACACCGCCTCCCCTACCCCCGCGAATGTGGTCAGGGCGGGGTAAGTGGTATAGACGGAAACCAGGCACTCTCGGAGCTCTGTCATCTTCGCCGGGTCTAAGCCACGTCTCGTTGATGGCCATAATGTCAGGTTTCGAATTCATTATTGCTACAAGAAATTCATCATGGCCTGTGCTAAGAGATCCTGCATTAAAAAGACCAACTCTTAGATAGGAGGTCCTAGACATTGTAAATAAGGAATAATATATATATTAGTCTGTAAATAATTATTGATTTGTAAAAAAAGTATGTAGATAGTGATATACAAATTGCAGTTTTAAAAAAAGACATATAAATAAGATTATGAATAGAATAGAGACAGTCTATGGTACATGTAGAAATAATTTGATAAATACAATATAAAACATGTGACGAACTGAGAGAAGTAAGTTTGTCCTTGTGTAGCCCCACACAATAGTCTAAAAGTAAAACTACAAGCTGCACAGTAGACATTGCATATTGCGACAAATACCTAAATAATAGACAGGTTATAAGAGTAATAGGAAAACGATTAGCATAGCAGAAATATCTCTCAAACTGGGCTCGAACCAAAAACACGCTGGATATCCGCATCACACTTAATGTGATACACGGTCAGACCATCGCCCTGCCTTGCATAAATGCGACCGCGCCTCGTCCACGAGTACCGCCACTGTCTTTTTCGGCATTCCTCGCGGACCCGGTGAAACAGCTGACGATTTGGGCGCGTGAGTCTCTCATTAACGTAAATTCGGGGGCCAGGGGCCACGCGGCCGGCGGTGTCGGCCGAGAGAGTGCGGCGCACACGCGCGGCGCGCAGCAGCTCGTCGCGCAGGTGTCGGCGCGCTAGCCGCACCACCACGCGCCGCGGCCGCGCCGGCGCGCCGCCCTCCGCCTCCGCCGCGGTCACCGCGCCCACTCGCTCAGCAAACACTATGTCGCGCTCCTCTAGACGAACGCCGAGCTTCACAGCGAGCACCGACACAACATGCAGGACATTCTCCCCCTTTTCCTCTGGAAGGTGCCCTATCTCCAGGTCGGACAGCAGGGCCTCCTGGTCGCGGTCGTTCAACTCAACCTTGAGCTGAGCGACCTGTTTCTCCAATTCCGAGACACCACCCGCATCCGGCTCCACCTGGCGCCGCTCCAGTGTTTCCAGCCTGGCTTCCAAGCCGTCCATTCGCTCCGTGGCATTGCGGAGCGAAGTCCGAAATTCCGCCATATCCCTACGAAACTCGCGGATATCGGATCGGATCTCCTCCATGTATTCGGAGAGCTTCTGTTTTAGACCGAGTATGGCAGCAGCGGTACCAGCTGTATCTTCCTCACTTTGGACCGATGGGCCCCCAGAAGTCTCGCAGGGGGGTGTGACGTCCTGCCCTGGACTCCCACACAAGCTCCTGACAGGGGTAGAGCTATTGTCACCCCTGCGTTGCTTGACTTTGCATTCAGGACAGGTCCAGGCCTTACTAATTACCGACGTTTCGGAAGCCATAACGCATTGCCTATGGTAAACAATTGTGCAGCTGCTACATGTGACGGCACCTATCGGCGAGAGAAATTTACCGCAAGCTCCACACTTTGTCATCGTATCGAGTGCAGCTATCGGTTATGCGCTTAGAGGAAAAATTAATAGATGGCGCAGGGTAATTATTTTAGTAGCGCCAGCGCCAGTTTATCAATAATCAATCAGTTCCGACGTACAATACAGATGGCACCACCGTAACCAAAGTGCAATTATTATCTCAACAAGATGTGACCATGAGATAACACTATAGCCTGATAACACCATAGGCCATCCTTAGAAAAGGCACACACGCACTGCACTATCACGTTGGAAAGCCCAGTAGGAAAATTGTTTTAAGTTATTTTATAGTCACTGAGGGGTAGATATAAGCTTTTAGCTGTAAACAACTTAGTTAATAACTTAATTTTAGCCTCAACCGCTCCACACTGCACACACCGGCTGGACAACAGTATACACTGTATACAACTATGAGAACTGTATGTACACTAATAAGCCGTTCCAAATAACTCGATTATTTATTTTTATTTAAAGTAACTAGTCACAGAGCTTTAGGTCAACCTGACAGCCGTGACGTTTCCGTTGACGTTTGGTTTACGCCCAAACCACTGAAAAGATACTGATCAAATGCGGCAATGAAATAGATTTTATTCAGTGGTAGGACAAAGGCTATCTTATGTCTCAACAAAAAACCTGAGGGTGTATGTATGTTCATATTTCCGTCAGTCGTGGACCGATTTTGATGATTCTTTTTGCATTGGTTTAAGTATAGCTCCAAGGTGGTCTCATTTTAATTCCATTGGTATTGGACCTTGGACTTTGAAGATACACCAGGAAAATCCTTCACGACAAACAATACGAATGCGTAGATTGAGATGTTATGGGTATTAAGTCAATCTTATAGTTACCCCACTATAGAACTAAGCACAATGTTAACAGACTTCAAAAAAGGAGGAGGTTCATATTCGTCTGTGTTTTTTTATAACTTATTTGCTTATAAACCGATTTGGATAATTCTTTCTCCGCTGGATTCAATATAGTTTCAAGGTAGTCCTATTTTAATTTCATCAGTATTGGACCTTAGACTTGAAGATACACCAGGGAACTCCTTAACGACAAACAATACGAATGCGTAGATTAAGATATTATGGGTATTAAGTCAATCCTATAGGTACCCTACTATAGAACTAAGCACACTGTTAACCGACTTCAAAAAAGGAGTAGGTTCATAATTCGTCTCTATTCTTTTGTAATTTCTTTGCTTATAAACTGATTTTGAAGATACTTTTTGCATTAGGTTCAGTATAGCTCCGTAATGGTCGAATTTAAATTTTATTGGTATTGGACAATGGGCTTTGAAGATACTCCAGGGGTTTCCTATACGGCAAACAGCATGAATGTGAAAATTCAGTTATAATCATTTTATATCAATTTTGTAGGTACCTCACTGTATAAATAAGTAGGATAAAGGAGGTATATAAATAATTATAATAAATTCACTCATCACTAAAAATAGTAAAATAAAAAACTTATTTAAAAAATGGAAACCGACTTCAAAAAGCAAACAAAATAAATATTTGAAGTCGGTGCCAAGTAACCGACTGCACCAACCAGCACCATATTAAAATTAATACTCATTTGACAGCAAATCATAAATACCCCTTAGTTGAAGTGAATACTCTACCACATCGTAGCTGTGTCGACATGGTGTAGATAGTACTGTACTCTTTCCACGGCCCGACGGAATAGCATAGGCGTGACACCACACACACGTGGGGCTATATATATTCTTTTTTTAACTAATGTAAAAAACAACGATATGTTTTTAAAGTAAAACTTTTATTAGATCGTTACAAACTTTTTGGTCTGTGTGTTGCCCGACCGTCACGCGACATGCAACGCGCTCGCCAGAGCAGCCAAGGCCAATATGTTTCACTTTTACCGTGGTTTCATAAAACCACACAAGGATTTTTAATCCAATTTAACTACTTATCTACCACCGGATCGGAACGCGGCCTCCACTAAGAAGATCCGGCGAACAAACTCAGCGGGCTTGTCCTTTTTTATTTACTTCTCTCTCTTTTTTTAACTTATGTAAAAAAAAAACGTCTATTGTTTTTGTTTTTTGATTTTTTGTTCAGTAGCACCAGCACAACAACATAAATTCCGCGAGAATACAAACCAGCAATCTGTATATCGATCGATCGTAACTTTTTAATATACCACATTTTAAAATGTCATGCAGTTCTGAGTTACGACGATTTGGCGCAGTGGTTAAGAGCTTAAGCCGCTTCGCCCACTGGGTCGAATAGTTGCGGGTTCGATCCCCGCACGGGACAAATCTCTGTGTGGCCCACAATTATTTGTTTCGTTCGGGGTATTTGTGTATGTGCATGGTCATGTTTGTAAACCACGACACAGGAATAACTTCTAGTGTGGGGTACGTTTTTTAGAAATAAAAAATATGTTTCAGTTTCAGGTCTAGCTCAGCGGTCGCCAAATTGCGGCCCGCGGCCGGGTTATGTGTCCCGCGACAGTCAATACTATATCTATATTATTTAATTCAGAAAAGCAATAAAATCGCACTAATTGTGATTACCGGAGGGCGATTTTTTCATAGTATAGTCCATAACGAAGTTAGCTTTATGGATAACCCGTTGATTAACTTTCTACGTTTAAAGCAATACCTGGCCGACCCATTTTATAGAATTTGGAATGAAATAACATACAAGAAGAGACTGTAGTCAATTTCCCGATTACCGTCAAAAGACCAATATTTTTTTATTTCGCTGCTTGAAAGGTACAACGAGCCTAGTTTACAGCTCTTACTTTGCTAATTGAAATGAAGGATATCACACGGCCTGGAAGCTTGCGGCTTAAAAAAAACGAAAAACTGTTAAAATTTTGTTTGTCATCCTAGCTATTTGCCTATCATGTATATTTCGTTTGCGGTATTGTTTTTGGGAAAAAATAACCTATACAAGTTAAGGCCATAGCTTTCAGAGTTTTCGACGAATATATTGAGTTTCATCATTCCCCACAACGTCATTCCTCAGTTTACCCGCTACAAATACCTTTGAATGTGGTCTGAAAAAAGTATATATGGCAGACATTTGCGATTTAAAGAATAGAACAGTCTAGTGATATACAAGAAGCTCATAATTAATTTGGCTATGGCAGTGTCCTTACCTTTAAGGTCACCAGGAAAACTGGTCCTGATATATGTAATTGTACTTTATAAAATCATTAACATACTAACACCATTCACTTTTAGGATAGCTACGATCTCCGGAGAGTAGGCAAATTTTTCAGTCAAGCACCCTGCCAGAACTTTTGGGGGATAGACAGAGAGTATCAGCAGATTATTTGTTACATACCTCCATTGAGGTAAATACGTAGAGAAGCAAACGTCACTTCGGCGCGTCGAAAAAAGTGTAACGACTTAAAAGTATGCCGACGTAGCTTTGAATCCAATAAATAATTTGGAGTAAACATATATCCATCTCGTTTACGTTCGTTCACATTAGGTCGACCCGATAGAGTTAGCAATATTACTAGTAGTAGGAGGCTCAGTGTTGCTTACTATATGATTATTTCCCACAATTTAAATGCACAATGAATATAAATTTTTATGAAATAAAACTATTTTTTATTCGGATTTTATCGCGGTTTATTTTGATTTTTAAGTTCCCGACGTTTCGAGTGCTTTGCAGCACCCATGGTCACGGGAAGGACTGAGGTGTTAGACGTCCAAAAGGCATAGTTGTTCCGGGGTACCCTCAAACTTCTTAATTATTTTTGTTTTTGTTGGTCCGATCTACGCATTATTATTTCATGTGTAATATAGTTTCATATAGTTTTATTTCATGTGTAATATTCGCGTAAATCTAAGAACTCAGTATATAAATTTTTAATTAGTTATGTATATAATTTTTTATTATATATTTTTTTAATTAACTTCGTTATATTTCAGATAGAATCCAATACATGAATTAATAAAATAAATTATTATAGTACCTAATTCATTTTATTTTATATAAAATTAAAATTGATACACAGGTTATTTGGATATTAGTTAATAGTGTCCATTAGGGCATGTGGTCAAACTATGAAAATATTATTGAATGAGTAATAAACAAAACACACCTAATGTTATCTATTGCATTATTTTCAAAATATGCAGGTTGATGGTTGCAGTCTATTTAGAGCGGGTAAAATAAATACAAATTTACAAAATACGTATCTCTTCAACAAACTCAGTAAAACGTTGTTGCCTATTTCCTGTTTCTACTTCTTTATCCAGACGTTAAGAGTGGTAGGCCGCTCCAGTTACTAGACTGAATAGTCGCGGGTTCGATTCCCACATAGCACAAATCTTTGTGTGACTCACACATTTTGTTTAGGTCTGGCTATTTGTTTGTGTAATTTTCATGTTTGTAAACGTACCTGTACGGGCCAGCCCGTCCGTTTGCATCATCAGCATTTTTACATCACATGGACATTATATTAATTACGATCATCAGTTCGCAATCGGTTAGCAAGAGAATCGCGCGCGTGCTCACATACATACATATATCATATCATACATTAATTCTCATTTATCATTAAATCATAGAATAGTCATAATTTGGACTATCAATAAACCATTTAATTATTACAATATCAAGTGTATCATTTATCATCTTCAAAAAACGCTATACTGCAATCACTCTTTTCTTTACACCAACGGTGTATTTCCTATTCTAACGAAGAGTGCATCCAAAACTTGATCCAGCATGTTATCACCAATCTGCAACCCCCTGGATTCATCATAATGAATGCAGAAACTAGTTTCTCTCCAATCAAACACTATAATCTCGTTTTTTGTACCTTGTATGTCCCTCTTCGCTCTGTGCGTCTGTCCAGTAAGGACGTGTACGCGGCTGATAACAAATATACAAAATACTAGTAAAAATAAAATAAACCCTATTACACGTTATTTAGACTCAAAGCGAAGTGAACTACAAAAATAATTTATAATTATATTTGTAAATAAAAATTTCCTCCGCTCCCGACGGCCGCACCTCCACCCGCAGGCGCCCGGACACCTGCGCAATTGCCGCCGCTCCCGGACCCCTCACGGACCGCTCTCCCTCGCGTTTGGCACGTGCAAGACTACAAGTACTTACCAAGGCGACGGACACTCGATTACCCATCAAATTATCGGTACGCATTTAATCCATATTTTATTTTTTTAAACTCCATAATACATTTGTCAAGGGTAATTATTGATATACTTCCTATCTACCTGGATACCTATAAAGACTGTTAAAGTGATATTGAATGGACATGTCTCATTCGGATACGGAAGGAGATTGCGTAGGAATATCAACGCCGCCGAACTACATTACTTCACGCCCAAAAAAGAAACAAGTAGACCAAGCGACTTTTGATATATCTCAGTTAAGAAATGAAATGAAGAACATGTTTTCCTCGTTAATGAAATTCCAAGAGAAAGAATTAAAAAAAAATGCAGAAACCCTTGAAGTAATACAACAAACAAACATCAATATAGAAAACTCGATCGCATTTTTATCTGCTCAAAATAAAGAATTCAAGAAAAAAATTGATTCTTTCGAAGGAAAAATTAATGAAGATAGAAAATACATCACTTTTTACTGGAAGACAAAATAGAAAATATGCAGCAGGACAGTCGGAAAACCAACTTTGAAATAAAAAATGTACCTAAAAAGCCCGATGAAACTAAGGACGACCTTGTGAATATGGTTTTATGTTTATACAGTAGGTTGTCAAATACAAAAGACTGATATTAAAGATATCTACACAGTTCGTGGGAAGAAAGAAAATGTCACAAACACTCCGATCGTCGTCGAGACATCCTCAACCATACTGAAAAATTAAATTATGAAAGCAAGTAAGTCATTTAATATTCAACAGAAAAATAAACTATGTGCCAAAAACTTGGGCTTCAAATCATTGGAGTATACACCTATATTCGTAGCAGAACAACTTACGGCAAAAGCTGCTCGACTACATTTTCTAGCACGAGATCTAGTGAAAACTAAGAGATACAAATATTGTTGGACTGCGTATGGCCGAGTTTACTTAAGGAAAGATGATAACTCACAAGTTATTTTAATTAAAAGCGAATCACAACTTCAATGTCTTTGTAATGAGGAATGACTATACCACAGGTTGTTCTGATTTTTGTCTATGGCAATTTAAAAATGATATTCCAGCCATGTACCTAGTTCTTAAGCAAATAAAAAATATATATAATGTTAAGATTAAATCTTGATCTCAACTTTAGATATTTTTTCACTCATACATTCACATACTAACATTTATACACAACGAAAAATTTATTATAAACATTTCCAACACAAATACATTTATACTCACATATAAATCAGTCAAAGTGCCGTCCTTTTTATAGAAATTATATTAATTATACTAGTGCAACTTAATTATTATGTCTACATTATATCATTGTTACTAAGTTTTTACCATGACTTGCGACTATATTTCAAAGTTACACCCTTCTGGATCAGCATCTTTACACTTATTATGTACATTATCATTACACACGTATATATGTTTTCAGTCTAAATTATGGATAATTCATTAAATACACTTAGAGATATCGATCAAACTAAGATTGCTTCATCTATAAACTGTGATGTACAAGATCTTGAAAAATATATAAGGATAAATAAAACTGACCTAACCATGGTTGCACAAAATATAAAAAGTATTTATTGTAACTTTGATGATTTCCAAGCTATGCTCTCACTTTTTAACTTTGATGTAGACATTTTAGTGTTAAGGGAATGTAGACTCAATTCAAACAAAACAATTCCAAACATTTCTAACTACACATCTATGAAATCAACATTTAACTTAAATCAAAATGACGGAGTGGTTGTATATGCAAAATCAAACCTGAAACCCCTGATTAAAGAGGTTAAACTTAAACATGCGTCTTGCCTGCAAATAAATGTTTTCAATCATACAGTACTTGGTATTTACCGTTCACTATCTAATTCGAATGCACTTGACTTCCTAGATTCCCTTAGTTCGTATCTTGGAAGTATTCAACCCTAAAATAATATAATATTCACCGGTGACATTAACATTAATCTTAAACCTAATCATAATGAACCATCAAATGAACGAAATAACAGAGTTAATTACCTTAACCTATTAGCCATACACGGGATATTAACTGGACATACACTACCGACTAGAGGAAGCAACTGCCTAGACCACTTCATGATAAAATTGAATACCAAAACTTTTTCTGCTAACGTTGCAGTATTGAATACCTGTATCACAGATCACTTGACTATATTTTTAAGATTAACGAAAGTTAAAAAATAAAGATTTTTGCAGAAAAACGGTTGAATGACAAACCTTATAACTGTTTGCTCCAGAAGAACTTAAATAGTCTACTTCTTTATAATGACCCTAATTTAGAAATAGAGCACCTTCTAAATTTTTTGACAGAGTCGCTAGAAGAAAGTAAATCAATTAAATACCTTACAAAAAAACAACGTATTATTAAGCCCTGGATTAGCCCAGGTATTCTAAGATGTATCAAAAACAGAAACAAAATGCAATTACAGCTAAGATCCGATCCACATAATGATATTCTAAAAATTGCATTTAAGCGCTATCGTAAGTTCTGTAATAGCCTAATAAAAAAACTTAAATGGAAATATGAAAGAGAGCTTTTGGCTAATGCTGCTAAAAATTCTAAAGCGCTCTGGAAAACGATCAAAACGGTTACTCACTTTAAGGCTACTAAATCTCACTGTAACGAATTACTTCACAATAAACATTCTCCTGTCAATTCTCTCAATTCCATAAACAATTTCTTTGCCAATGTTGGTAAAAACTTAGCTAACCACATACTAAACAATTCTCAAACTTCATTAAGCAACACTAGATCTAGGCTCAATTTGAACTCATCATTTGCTCTTTTAGAAACAGACCGCTTAGAAGTTAGTAACATAATTAAAAACCTCAAAACTGACAGTGCCCCTGGCTGGGACAACATTCCAATTAAATTTCTTGTAACTTGCAGCTCTTTAGTCGCCGCTATTATTAGTCACTTAGCTAACTTTTCATTAGGTGTGTTTCCGGTGCCGCTTAAAAAATCAATTATCATTCCAGTGCACAAGGGTGGAGAAAAAGGTGACATAAATAATTATAGACCGATTTCTATCTTACCTGCTATCTCAAAAATTCTTGAAAAATTAATAAATTCTAGACTCTTGAACTATCTTGAAAAATTTAACATTATATCTAATTCACAATACGGATTAAGACGTGGCCTTTCTACAGAAGATGCAATCCTTGCTTTAACGTCTAGTATTACTAACCAGCTTGACAAAGGACAAAAATGTTTGACAATATTTCTAGACTTAAAAAAAGCATTCCATACCGTATCCATCCCCACTCTTGTGAACAAACTGGAGAACATTTATTTATTTATTTATTTATTTGCATAAAAGTTGGTAGGTACATTTGCGGTCTTATTTTAGTATAACAAGGTTCATACAACTTTAGTCACAACATGTTGACATGCAAAAAATTCGTCTTACTTGCTAAGATATGGCTAAAATAAAATTAGAAATTCAATTCGGTTAGTCTAATTAAAATTGTCAATTCAATAATAAAATAATCCAACGATATTAATGTCAAGTAATAAGATAAGTGTCAAAGGCAAAGTTTAAGACTATGTAAAAAAAAAAATTATGTTATGATGTCAGATACAGAGTAGAAGCATTTGTCTAATAACCACAATTTAAGTTTTTTGGTAAACATTGAAGTCGGAAGGTTTTTAAAATCACCAGGAATTTTATTGTAAATGCGACCGCACATTGCATAACAATTTTTCTGATACAAGGTAGTTCTAGGTATTTTAGGCAAAACAATATTTTCACGATTCCTTGTGCTTCTAGGAAACCTATGTTGTGTTTGAGTAAACAGGTGTTTAGGTCCTTAACAAAGTTTGCTGCTTTAAATATATACATGCTGGGCAGTGTTAAAATTATTAGTTTTAGAAATATGGGCTTACATGACTCCCAGGGCCTTATACCGGCTATCGCTCTAACACATTTCTTCTGTGCAAGAAACGCACTTTGTACTTCAGTAGAGTTGCTCCATAGTATTAGACCGTAACTTAATATTGCACCTACGTAGCCATGGTATGCGGTTAGGACAGTGTGTTGATTCGCTGTTTTACTGAGGCGATATAGAACATATACAAACTTATTTAATTGAGTGCATACCAGGTTAACATGGGATTTCCAGTTACAGTGTTTATCAATTATAATGCCCAAAAATTTGGTTTCATCTACTTCTATTAGTCTTTGTCTATCTATCTATCTATAACCTCACGCCAGATCCCTTGCGGGGTAGGCAGAGAGTACAGAGTTCCAACAGGTTCTTTCCTTACATACCTCTCTGGCTTCCTCGACTTTCATAGTTCGTCTCATACACGCTCGCCGGTTACGGAGACTCTTGACTTTTCCATCAGATAAGACTCGGTTTATTTGGTCGTGGTAAGATAGTCTAGGTCTTCCCCGGTACCTGCATCCTTCCACTTTCACATTGTATATCTGTTTTGTCATTCTTTCCTCTGGCATTCTTTCTATATGCCCGAACCAACGGAGCATGCCCTTTCTCATCTTTACACCGATACTATCTTTCATACCTACTCGCTGTCTTACTACGCTGTTGCTAATGCGGTCGGTCAGCTTCACTCCGCACATCTTCCGCAGAGCTCGCATTTCTACCGCATTTATTCTACTTTCATTCTCCTTCTTACATACCCAGCTCTCGCTACCATATAATAGCGTTGGGACAAGAACTCCGTTATGTATGGCCAGCTGCGCCTTATGGCTTAAGTGCCGGCTCCCGAGTAGCTTTCCCATCGCACCATTCACTCTGTTCCCTGCACTCACTCTTCTCTCTATGTCAGCGGTGTATTTCCCATCCTTACTGACGGCGCATCCAAGATATACAAACTCATTCACTTGCTCCAGCACATCGTTACCAACCACAATCCTTACATTCGTTCTGGTGTCTTCCCTTTCAAAAACCATAATCTTGGTTTTCTTCACATTCAAGTGTAAGCCATTGATCATGCAGTCGTCTTTCATAACTGTGACTAGTGTTTGCAGATCAGTGGCTGTTGGCGCTATTAAAACCGCGTCATCTGCATAAAGTAGATGGTTTACCACTAAGTCACCCATTTGTACACCTTCATTCATCGCTTTCAGTCTTTGAAGACTTTTGTCCAGATATATCATAAACAGTCTAGCGGACAACACGCAACCCTGCTTGACGCCGATTTTAACGTCAAACCAGGGTGACCTGTTACCACCCACCCGTACGCATGCCTTGCAGTCCACATAAGTGGACTGGACGGCTCGCAACAGAGTGCCATCTATACCATACTCTGGCAAAATGTCCCAAAGTCTCTTTCGCACAATTCTGTCAAATGCCTTCTCCAGATCTACAAAACCGCAGAAAACCTTCCGGCCCAATGCCAGATGCTTCTCTACGATGTTGCGGAGTGAGAAGACTTGATCCGAACATCCTCTTCCAGACCTGAAACCCCCTGGTGCCTCGCACAACATAGTTTGTGTCCCTCATAATTTATATTCATATTTTGCTTTTTTTTTACCATATGTGCTAAATTGTATCATTTTTGTTTTTGTCATGTTGACCTTCAAGTTATTTATGTCAAGCCATGAGATTATGCATTTAATTGTAGCGTTAATGTCCCTGGAAGAATTTTTAATGTCATTATTTAAGGGAATTATTATAGATATGTCATCTGCAAACAAAATGCATGGATATGGAGTAACTTTGGGTAAATCATTAATGTACAATAAAAATAATAATGGCCCAAGAACACTACCCTGTGGCACACCCCAAGAGTTGGACTTGTGGGTTGATCTATTTGGGACTTGTTCATTCTTTTTGTTTATACTCATTATTTTAACGGTTTGCATTCTTTCACTTAAGTAGGATTCTAGCCATTTTAGAGCAGGTCCTTTGATTCCATATTTTTCAATGTTGTCCAACAATATTTTGTGCGAGACAAAATCAAACGCCCTTGACATATCAAAGAATATTGCAGTGACTGTTTTACCATCGTCTAGATTGTCAATTACTTTATTCATTAAGTGAAAGCAGGCTAATGTGGTAGATTTCTTTTTTTGAAATCCGCATTGCTCATTTCTAATAATGTTGTGTTTTTCAATAAAATCCCTTAAACGTTTATACATGGCAATTTTAAAAATCTTTGAGATTATTGGTACAAGGGTAATGGGTCGGTAGTTTTGCATCTTAGTATGATCATCTTTTTTGTATAGCAGTTTTACTAGGGATTTTTTAAGGCCATCAGGAAAACACCCACTTTCAAGGGATAAGTTTATTAAATATAGGGGTCAGTTCATTTGAAGTTGCTTTTAGAATATTGGTCGCAATGTCATCGTAACCAACGGCTTTTGTATTTTTAAGGGATTTGATAATTGTTTTTACTTCGTTATAATTATACGGTTTTAAGAAAATAGTATTGCATAGATTTGAATCAAGCGTATTGCGTATGTTGCAATTTTGCGTGTTTGTAGAATTTGTCCAGTAGTCACTAAACAATTCTGCAGTCTGCTTAGGATCACTGGTTTCAACCTTCCCATCATTAATTTTAGTAATAAAATTCATAGGTTTCAGGGGTACGGATTCTTTTTTAATTAATTGCCATGATGTTTTACCTATGTTTTTTGCTTTTTTCATTATGGTGTTTATATTATTTTTAAAAGCCTGATTGATACATCGTTTCAGAATTTTACAATATGTTTTATATTTATGTTTATTGGTACTACATTTTTCTTTATAGTATTTGTATCGTAGTATCCTTATTGTTTTACAGCTTATACGTAAACCTTTACTTATCCATTTGAGTCTTTTAGTTCTTCTTGTAATTTTCGTTTTGATAATTGGAAAACACAAACCATATAACATCAAAACCAGATCATAAAATGTTTTATATGCTGTATTAATATTCGCATCACAGTAAACTTCTGAGAACGAAAGATCTGTAAGACATTGTTTGAATTTTTTTATATTCTGAACGCAGTAATCTCTTCTGTAGATGTAATACTCTAAAGGCATTTCTTTATTTTTCACGGGAATGTATAATAGCTGGACTGTATTATGGTCTGATAGGTCTAAATGTAAAAGTTTACTCTTGGCTGAACGAATATTACTAATTAAGTGATCTATACACATGTTTTGACGAGTTGCTTCTTTAATGTGAAAAATTAAGTTAAAGTTATTTATGACATTCGTTAGTTCTACGGAGTTTCTATGAATTTGCATAGTGTTAACATTGAGATCACCCGCTAAGACAATTTTTTTATTTTTATATTTTAGGCAGCTATGATGTAAAATCTTATTTAATTGTATGGTAAAAATATTAAAATCAGAGCTGGGCGCTCTATATAAAGTTATAATAAATAAGTTATGTTTAAAAATTTCGATTCCGCAACACTCAAAGTCCTTGTCTTTGGAATGTTCTTTAAAAATGGGTATTTCTCTAGCTGACAATTCATTTTTTACCAACACGCAAACTGACATCACACAAAAATTGGTATTCGAAGAACACCATTAAACTTGATTAGAGATTATTTAAATGAACGAACCCAACGCGTAAAAATTGGAAATTATACGAGTCAAGACCTAGATATAACGTTTAGTGTTCCTCAAGGGAGCGTTCTGGGCCCGAGCCTTTTTTTAATATACATAAATGAACTCACTAATCTTGATATTGAGGGCGGTGGAGTATACTCTTATGCAGATGATACTGCTATTGTTATTTCAGGTAAGACCTGGAACTCAGTATACGAGAAGGCTGAAACAGAATTGGCTAGGGTTTCTAACTGGCTAAGAATCAACTTATTAACTTTGAATACTAATAAAACAAATTACATGTGTTTTAGTATTAATGAAAAATCGCAACCTAGGCAAAATCTATCATTAAAGCTACATAAATGTGACAAACTGGATTGCTTAAGCTGCCAATGTAAAGTTATTGGAAAAGTAACATCAACTAAATATCTCGGAGTGGTACTAGACAATAAACTGACCTGGCATTATCAAATCGGTTACGTGAATGATAGAACTCGAAAGCTTATCTGGATTTTTAAATCTCTAAGACACATCGCATCCCATAAACTTATACGACAAATTTATATCTCTCTAGTCCAACCTATTCTGACCTATTGCATTCCTATTTGGGGAGGTTCATCAAAAACAAAATTCTTGGAAGCTGAACGCGCACAACGTTTTTTACTCAAAATTATGTACTTCAAACCACGCCTATTCCCCACCTCAGATCTTTTCAAAATATGTAACTTACTAACCGTGAGACAATTATATATTGTATTAGCCACTATAACACTTCACAAGAATCTTCCGTTTGACCACAACTTAACACTAAAGAGAACGGTAGGCAACATCGTTACTAATTATCACACTAGAACTTCTTTTGCTGAAAGGCATGCAAATTCTGCGATTCTATACAATAAACTACATAATATACACAAACTGACCCACCATAAGCTTAAGAAAACTATTACAAACCGGATAAAAACTTTAAATTACGATGAGACGGAGGCACTTCTAAACATTCGTCATACAACTTAACACTTACAATATAAAATTATGACCAAATTAGGCTAGTTATGCACAACACACAGACATACATACACACACTAACATGCACACACATAACACACTCACAAGCACGCAAGCGCTCACACACACACACACACACACACACAAACGCACGCACACACATACATTGTAGATTACTAGTTAATTAATTTACCTTATTTGTATCTTTTTGATTTGTAATTAATTTTAAATATTTATATCTATGTTTGTTAGAGATATAGAAGAGCGGGGACTTCTGACACAAGTTTTTTATAAAACTTAGAAGATTAGAAGAACCCATGTACTGTTAATATGTTTGCAACTCATTTATAGAAATAAACAATTTTTGATTTTTTTGATTTGAAGTCATTATTCACACAATCACTGTAACTAGTATTTACATGTCAGTAATTAACCCCAGTAGCCATTGGTGCTATATTGTTACTTGTTTTCAATATTATAGATAGATTATAATTATTATGGTTAATGAGTAAGGAAACACAAATATAAATTGGATTGAAATAAATTTATTAATGAATTATTTCCCACTGCTGAGCAAACGTCTCTCCTATGTCCACTTAGCACAATCTTTGTCTATTTCCAACCATTCTATTTCATAGGCGTCCAGGTCATCGCGCCATCTTCTTCTGAGTCTCGATCGGCGTCGGTATCTGTCTGGTCTCCATTCTGTCGTAATTTTATCCGTCTGTCGGGGTTTAGTCTGCTCAAATGAAACACTTGAGCTAGGCAGTCGTATAGCCTACGTCTAAAATGCCAGTTTTGGAACACGGTAGGTTTTAGGAACTCGATCAGGTAATATGATTCCAAGAATACAGTGTTCCATTGCCCTTTGACATACTTCTGGATGGATTTTTGCGATTCGGTCAGTGATCAAGTCTGCACCATAGGTTAAAACAGGCAAGATACATGGGTCGATGAGTTGGCGCTGGAATGAAAGTGGAAGTTCACCTTTCATAAAATACTTCATGGACCAGTAGCTTCTCCATGCATTATCCACGCGGCGATTGATTTCCTGATTTTGCCGGTCATTGAAGGAGATTATCTGGCCCAGATAGATATAATCGTCCACGTAATGTTTTTCTTGCTCATCTACCTCGAACCTAAACTTTAAGCTGATGACCATTACTACTGTTTTGGACTGATTCATCCACTTAAACCTTGCCGTGGTCAGTTCTTGGAGTATTCCCTCGAGTTTGTCGGCTGTCGAAGTGAAAAGTACTATATCGCCGGCAAAGCGAAGGTTGTCGAGCCTTTTCATACCAACATACACATTATTCGCCCTTAAGACAGCCAAGTTTTTATATATTTTCTGCAGGGCACAAGTAGATTGTTTCGGGGAAAGGGACTCTCCGGGTTTTAAATGTGGGGGCAGTAGAATTCAACTTTATGACTGCTGTACTATGATAGTAAATGTATTTAAGAGCGAAAAATATGGCTGAGTGAAAAACGGTATCAAAAGTCTTTACATAATCGACAAAAGCCAGATAAAGAGGTTGCTGAAATTCGTTACATTTCTCTATTATTAGATTTATTAAATGTAGGTTATCTATGGTTGAAAATCAATTATATGAATAGGGGTGATCAGTTTACCATATTATTTTAATAAAAAATTGAAATTTTATTTAGTGTTATTTATCAAAATACCATTCCACCGATACTGCTGTCATTACTTTCTACTAAATAATCATTACCTATATACATATAAAGGCAATTCTATGCAAAGTCTGCGCTTCTATACAATAAACTACATAATATACACAAACTAATCCTCATGGTGGGTTAAGAAAACTATTACAAACCGGATAAAAACTTTAAATTATGACGATACGGAGGCACTTCTAAACATTCGTCATACAACTTAACACCCACAATATTAAAATTATGACTAAATAAGACTAGTATGTATGCACAACACACACACACATTTTAGATTTCTAGTTAATTAATTTACCTTATTTACTTACCTTGTTGATTTGTAATTAATAACAAATATTTATTCTATGTTTGTTAGAAGTGTAGAAGAGCGGGGACTTCTGACACAAGTTTTTTATAAAACTTACTAGGAGAACCCATGTGATGTTAACATGTTTGTAACACATTTATAAAAAAAAACAATTTTTGATTTTTTTATTTTGGTTTGATATACACACGTCTTTCCTCTCATTGTGCTTAATTTTCCATTGCAAATAATTCCTTTAATACTTGAGATAAAGGAGTGCTTTCAATGAAATACAGTGTATTTACCTAAGTACTATTGAGTTTATTACAAATAATCCACCTATGGTCTATTATAAATTTCCATCAAAAATAAATACAAAAAAATCAAAAGTACGTGAATTTACCTTGCCAAGAGTGACCGTTTTTAAGTCTCCTGCTGGTTATTTTGTCCTTGTCTGTCCTGCCCATACATTTACCTGTTACTCACTCAGTTGACTGTGCCACGTCCGGTTGTCTGATCACTCGAGCCTCAAGTTTTGAGGAAAATATTATTTAACTGAATTGTGTATTTCCTTGGAGTAGTGACCTAGTTCATGGCAGTCGTGTTGTGTGTAACGAGAATACTAGATTAGTTAAATTTTAAATTATTATACGTACTTGCGCAAAATTTATTTCGTAAGCATTAATAATTTTACTCAAGAAAAAGTGCAATGTTCCCGCGCGTGGTCGCTCGCCTAATTTTTGTGTGGGGATTTACTTCATTTTATTTTATTTACCTCTTATACCCCTTATTTATATACCCCCTTTCTATAGAATAGTTTACAGATATACTTTTGAATAAATTCATACCAGTAAATAAGTACCTAGGTAGATAAGTTAGTGTTGAAGTGTTCGATTGAACTATGTTACAATTGTAGCATGGTTCAACTACTATTGATGTGGTCTGAGTGTGTGTGGTGTCGCCTCCCCTCGCGCCATATTCACCTGTGTGGTTGACCTCCTCATTCTACATGTTGTTCAGTGTACAGGAACCAGTGAATTGTGGTGTGGTGTTTACACCGTCACGCCTATATTCGCCAAGCGGGAGTTGCAGACACCCACTTTTTCCCGGCGATATTAGGTCCCATATAATAGGGGGCGAGCCTATTGTCATATACCGGGCACAATTTCCATTAGAAAACTACGTTTGTCCAAACCAGGACTTCGTGATCACAAAGCGATGCGCTTTGCCACCAGACCGGCGAGGCAGTGTGTGTGTATTCGAGGCAGAAAGGGTTTGTACCAACAAATAACAATTGTATTTAAGGAAACCTTCTTGTTAACCGACTTCAAAAAACAGATGGAGGTTCACAGTTTGTCTGAATTAATATATCTATATCATCACGCCAGATCCCTTGCGGGGTAGGCAAAGAGTACAGAGTTCCAACAGGTTCTTCCCTTACATACCGCTCTGGCTTCCTCTACTCTCATAGTTCAACTCATAATACATCTCTGAATTAACTGCATACATATATTTTTGAACCGATTCTAATGATTCTTTTTGTAGTACCATTTTAAAATCATTGGTATGTGATCATAATAACAAACAGTACGAATATGTAGATTGAGTTTTTATGGGTATCATGTCAATCCTCTATCGTATCGTATCGTATTTTAGATTAAATCAAAACAATAAATATCTGATACATGTATAGCAATATACGTATGTAACAATTAAAATATGAAAACCACAAAAGACGTACCTACGTAAGATACCTAACTAAAAAACAAAAAAGATAAGAGATAATAAAGAATAAAAATAATTGAAGTTAATTATTTAACTTCAATTTGCTTAAGTTATGGAGATGATGTTGAGCCATGAACATAATGCAGTTTGGCAATAAATATACAAATTTGAGTATTTAAAAATTCTATGATGATGAGCCACCGATTGCGGAAAAACCATATTTTGTGTGAGTCACCAGAAATTCGATCTTATTGCATTCAGGACTAACGATATTTCTGCTTGCGTTCTCATACAAATAGTATTTATTTAATTTTAAATATCAAGGTTGAACATTATTAGCATTCGCCGGGTTTTTAGCAACTTCATTTTGAACTGCATATTATTTTTAGATTAAAATAGAACCGTCACGAACCGTAAACATCCTTCTTCTTCTCTATCTATCTATATCATCACGCCAGATCCCTGCCCTTATTTTTCATATTCGTACTATGAGTATTATATAAGATTAATCTTAGATGATACAAGTCTTAGTTTAGGCCAATGATATAATACCCATAATACATCGATGCATAATATGGACGAATAGAGAAACCCGTTCATTCTTCTGAACTCTGTTAAAATGTACCTTATGTCACCCGGACCATAATAAAGATTATTGATACCTCACTGACCTCATTCATTGGGCGCTACTGTGCAATATACATAAATACAAATATACATAAACAGCTAAAACATAACCCCTCCTTATGGCTTTGCCGTAGTCGGATAAAATATTTTCGTGCTACCAACATTATACCCGGCTTGCACACTGACACTGCCGCCACTTTTCGCATCCAGCAATGAGCAGTACCGCGTCAGCATTGACTGTTTACATAGTCCCTTCGTACTTCAAGCATCTTCATCAAACAGCATCAAACTTGTGGAAACCGAACATCAGATTTTTTTGCCCCGAAATGATATTAATTGCATATAAATATCTTTTTTCTTTCTTTTTCTTTTCTTAAAAACGTATCCCCACACTAGAATTTATTCCTGTGTCGTCAGACCGGAACAAATAATTGTGGATCACACAAAGATTTGTCCCGTGCGGGAATCGAAACCGCGACTATAAGACAGTGGGCGGAGCGGCTTAAGCTCTTAACCACTGCGCTAAATCGTCCGTCTATCTCCAAAGTAATTTTTATATAAGCTTACTCAAACGTTTATATAAGCTTACTCAAACGTTTATATAAGCTTACTCAGACGTTTATATAAGCTTACTCCTTTTGTGTATTTTTTTAGATTTTTATCCCTAATTAAAGTGTCAAAATTAATTTTTCTCCAAAATTTAAAAATGACTTCTAAACCAACACCACTGGGTGGGATTGGCCTATCTGTCCTTTGACTCCCGTTCAAAGAACCGCCAACGAAGAGAACGCCGAGCAGTGATAGTGTGGAGAGAGAAGTAGATAGCTAGTGGCGCGTTTATACAACTTACCTTCCCTCACTTGACTCGGAAGTGGGCAGTATGTAAACCGAGTATTACGCGGAGTGTGGTGCGGGAAGTGGAGCGGGTGCGGGACGTGTGTTCAATTTTGGCGTCAGCGTGCAGCATGCATTCGCTGTTGGACACGGGTTCTGGTTTATCTATTTTATATGCGAACATAGTTTCAGTTCCGGTCGTAGTATCGGCAATATTTCTGCCGAAATTGAAATCCCAATTTAGCGCTGAAACTTGCCGAAGCCGAAAGTTCGGTCGGAGACTACTATTTTGATACTATATATATATATATATATTTGCCGTTCGTCCGGCAGTTTGCCGTTTTTCCAGCAGCAATGTTGCGCTTCCTGTTAGCGTCGCTGGCGTTGCTGGCGCTGGTGGAGGGCGCGCGCGCAGCGAACTGTCCTCGTGACTGCAAATGCTCGGAAAAGGGCCTCGTGTTCGATTGCGAGAGGGACGGTGTGACGCTCACCGGAAAGCGCTACGAATTAGTGCGCCTGAAGTGCGCCGTAAGTATCAGCACGATTACACGTCGGGCGCCGCGCCCGAGTGCTTCGCCGCGGAGGAGAAATAACATTTGTTGCATATTAGGCATGTCGATTTAAAATCAATTAATAGAAAAGTATTTCTTTCGAATCGACCGGAACCACTGAATCGATTCAGTAAATTGATTCCGAAGGCCCTCAAATCGGATCGCTTATGTTTCTATAGTAAAAAAAAATCGTAATCAACAAGTTGTGCAAATTAAGGTACTAGGTACTAAATATAAGATATTTCAAAAGTCTGTTGTACATTTGATAATTTCTAAATTGAAGACATTCAAAAATAGTATCATCGGAAGGATTAAAAATAATATATTTTCCTAATTGATTTTTTGTTTCGCGATTTAATCGAAGATTGATTCTAATGCGTTCAATTTGAATCGATTTAAATATTGTTTTTCCAATAAATCGACATGCCTATTTCATATCATTTTCTGCTGGAAGCATCGTTGTGTTTCTCTTTTGGTTGTGAAATCTCCCTACAGATTATTTTTCCAAGTGTTTTCTTTCTCATAAAAATACTTGCTACCTTGCCAATTTTCATTCTTACTAACTTTTCCATGCTTTATCTGATGAATGTCGTCACATTGAGAAAGTGATGGCACAGTTGAGGCAATGTTGACGCAAAAACGCGCTTGCGTGTGTACTTTGCCGTGTGTGTGTGTGTGTGTGTAACTGTGAGGAATGATCGCGCCGGTGACACCACTATATAACTGAGTTACCCTCGATTCGAGTCGGTAGATTATAAATTCGGTATTATAGGTGGTTTCAGGTCTGGAAGAGGATGTTTGGATCAAGTTTTCTCCCTCCGCAACATCGTAGAGAAGCATCTGGCAGTAGGCCGGAATGTTTACTGCGGTTTTGTGGATCTGGAGAAGGCGTTTGATAGAGTCGTGCGAAAGAGACTTTGGGACATTTTGCCAGCGTATGGTATAAACGGGACTCTGTTGCGAGCCGTCCAGTCCACCTATGTGGACAGCAAGGCATGCGTACGGGTGGGTGGTAACTGTCTCCCTGGTTTGACGTTAAAATCGCCGTCAAGCAGGGTTGCGTGTTGTCCGCTAGACTGTTTATAATATATCTGGATACAAGTCTTCAAAGACTGAATGCGATGAATGAAGGGGTAAAAATGGGTGATCTAGTCTAAACCACCTATTGTATGCAGATAATGCGGTTTGATAGCGCCAACAGCCACTGATCTGCAAACACTAGTCACAGTTATGAGAGACGACTGCATGTACAATGGCTTACATTTGGATGTGAAAAAAAACCAAAATTATGGTTTTTGAACGGGAAGAAACCAGAACGAATGCAAGGATTGTGATTGGTAACGATGTGCTGGAGCAAGTGAATGAGTTTGTATATCTTGGATGCGCCTTCAGTGAGGATGGAAAATACACCGCTGATATAGAGAGAAGAGTGAATGCAGGGAATAGAGTGAATGGTGCGATGGGGAGGCTTTTTAGGAGCCGGCATTTAAGCCAAAAGGCGCAGCTGGCCATGCATAACGGAGTGCTTGTCCCAACGCCGTTATATGGCAGTGAAAGCTGGGTATGTAAAAAGGAGAACGAAAGCAGGATAAATGCGGTCGAAATGCGATCTCTGCGGAAGATGTGCGTCATGCTGACCGACAGTATTCGCAACAGCGTAGTAAAAAAGCGAGTAGGTATGAAAGATAATATCGGTGTAAAGATGAGAAAGGGTATGCTCCGTTGGTTCGGGTATATAGAAAGAATGTCAGAAGAAAGAATGACAAAACAGATATACAATGCGAAAGTGGAAGGATGTAGGTACCGGGGAAGACCTAGACTATCTTACCATGACCAATTAGACCGTTTCTTATCTGAAGGGCAAGTCAAGAGTCTCCGTAACCAGCGAGTGTGTATGAGACGAACTATGAGAGTGGAGGAAGCCAGCGAGGTATGTAAGGAAAGAACCTGTTGGAACTCTGTACTCTCTGCCTACCACGCGAGGGAGCTGGCGTGATGATATAGATAGATATAGGTCGAGCAAGTGGGTAGTTTGATACAGTAGTCACGCAATAGTCATTCCTGGGCGGGGTTGAAAAATCAATTGTGAAAAAATTCAGTTGCTATTAAAATATTTCGAATTTCATCGCAGCTTATTTTTAGTTTTTAGGCTTCCGACGTTTCGAGTGCTCAACAGCACCCACGGTCAAGAAAGAAACTGTAGCGTTTGACGGACAAAAATCATTATTATTTCGGAGTACCTTAGATTTAATTAATTCCAATTGATGGATCCTACAATTGAATAATGCTTAACACTGTTCCCGGTTCAGCGCGCCGACGTGTCGTGCGCGGACGTGCCGCGCGTGGACGCGGCGGGCGGCGGGTTGCTGCAGCAACTGCTCACGCAGCGCTGCCCCGCGAGCCTACTGGCGTGCTCGCTGCGCGCCGCCAACGCGACCCGCGTCCGCCTTGCCAGCGTTTGGGATGCGCCCGCCGCGCTACGTGGTGAGGATCTGCAGGGCGTCGACTCCGATGACCTGAACATGTTTCGGACCGGTTAGTCACTATTTATCTCTATACCACCGTGACTTCTCTGGGGGCTGAGTGACCTTGGACTCGGATTTGTGGGGACAAAATATCACTATGTATCGGCCGCCATGCAACCTCGTTTTATAACTTCCATACAATCGTATTGAAGTAAACCTACGAGTTATTGATACTGTCCTAGAAGTTACTTTTTTGTTTGATGCGTTATAATATGAATATTTCTAAATGGGTTAGCCCCAAAGTTTCTTAATATCATTATCACATCAGCCTATACTTGTCCACTGCTGAACATAGTCCTCCCCAATCGCTTTCCAGCGTAACCGGTCCGATGCCACCTGCATCCAACGACTTCCTGTGATCCTCACAAGATCGTCGGTCCATTTGCTAGGCTTTTTTCTCTGCGCTTACCAATACGTGGTCTCAACTCTAGAATCTTTTTGCCCCAACGCCCGTCCGATCTTCGCGCTATGTGGCCCGCCCATTGCCACTTTAGCTTGCTTATCTTGAGGGCTATGTCGGTGACCTTGGTTCTTCTACGAATCTCCTCATCCCTGAGTCGATTACGTAGAGAAACACCGAGCATAGCTCTTTCCATAGCTCGCAGAGCAACTCTGAGCTTTTATTAATTTCTTAGAATAAATATAATCCAGAAGCCGCGGGCGCGCATCATATTAAAGCAACAATTACTACTTGCGATGCCAATCCAACCTTCCCCCACACCCCCACATCAACTAGTCCGTAACCGAACAGCCTTTGTGGTCGGTCATCTTTACCCAATGATCTGCAAGCGGTAAAATGCCCCTTAGGAATGAGGTTGGGCTTTACAAAATTTATGTACGGCGCGCCGGCGGCTTCTAGAATCTTATAATCCCGCCGGCGCGCACCAAATTGAAGCAACATTTACTTACTGCAAAGCAAGTAGCCAGACGTTCACGCGAGTAGTCACTCTGCTCTGTGACCGTCGTGCGAAATAACTTGCACTACGCGGGTCAAGTTAATTGAATTATTCCGTCTTGTGTCGTTCCCGCCTGTAAAAATGCTGTTGAGCCCAAAAAGAAACATGATAGGATCACATTTCATACGCAACGAGCGCATTCAGGTGCCGCATTATTTAAAGGTCGAATTAATTCTTCCATCTGTAATTGTCATAGTAAATGACGCGTCCATTGTGTTAGTGTTGCAAGTAAAACAATTTTATTTTTCCTTACTTTTATTTGCTGAGAACTTTATAAGTTCTAGTATTAAATGGTACTAATAGTTAGCTACTACATCACGGTTTTAATATTAGTTAAGATGTTGAAAATATATTTTCCCTACATTAAATTACTACAAACTTTAATAGTTCAAGTATACGTATTAAAATACACGTTACCGCAACAATTATTTTATAATCATCTACTCTAATGGCATCAACATTTACCCCAAATAGTAATGCCTTCAACACTGTTAACTTCGATATACTCCTTGCTTTACTTCGCTCTATTATCAATCAGTGGTCAACTGGTTTCGCAGTTATCTGCTTGGACATCGGCAGCGTGTTCGCCGGGACGAGTCTATCTCTGCTTGGTGTGACGCAAAAGCCGGCGTACCTCAGGGCGGTGTTTTATCTCCTCTTCTTTTTACTATTTTTATTAACTCAATTTCCCGATATTTTGCTTCTTCCTACCACCTTTACGCAGACGACCTGCAAATTTACTCTCAGGCCTCACTCTCAAATCTTAGTGAAGCCATTGAAAACACAAACAAAGATTTATGCCAAATAACTAAATGGACCAAATCTTACGGATTGTCAGTGGATCCCGTCAAAACACAAGTTATTATTATAGGCAGCTCTCGAATGATCAATAGAATTAATTGGTTAATTCTCCCACAAATATTCTTTGACCGCACTATAATTCTCTATAGCGAACCAGTGAAAAATCTTAGGGTTTTGCTGACATGGGGTCCACAACTAGAAGCTATTAGTTGTAAAACATTTGCTACAGCAGCCTCTTTGCGAAGACTTCGCAATTTCCTACCCACTGCCACTAAGGTTACTCTGGCAAAATCTCTCCGCCTTCCTATTCTAGATTATGCCGATATGTGCTATTTAGATTTAATGGAGAACCAGCTAGATAAACGTGAGCGGCTCAAAACTTCGCAATTAGGTTCATTTTTGGGTTGCGCAAATATGACCATGTATCCGAATTTCGTACAAGACTCAAGTGGCTACCCATTCGACTTATTCTTTCCCTTCTTTACAATATATTATTGAACCCTTCTTCCCCTTCCTATCTTAAACAGCGTTTCGAGTACCTGAAAAGCACTGGCACCCAATGCCTCAGGTCCTCAGAAAATCTTAGCCTAAGGATGCCCCTTCACAATAGCAGCTTCAATGATAAGTCTTTTACTGTCCAGGCGGTACGACTGTAGAATACTATACCTATCAGTATACGGCGTGCATCGTCGCTAGAGAGCTTAAAGGGCCAGGTGAGGAAGTATTACTTATCTACTTGTTCACCGGGTCCTGCCGTCGTATCGTGATAGTTAATTATGTGTATGTGTGGTAAAATTTTTCTAGTATGTGTTTGCATTTTTATATTATATTTAAGTATTTATTGCTATAAGTTAAAACTTCTATGTAAGAAGTGCGCCTCTCGTTTATTCCACAACCTAATCGTTTTCTCCATCCCAAGGTTGCCTGGAAGAGATTGCTTTTTAGCGATAAGGTCGCCCTTTGTGTAACTTAACTACTTTAAGTTCTTTTTTTTGTATTTTAATATCTATGTATTTGGTGCACAATAAAGAGTTTTCTATCTATCTAATAATCTTTCCGGCCTGTCTACATTACGCGGGTGGGAAATGCGGTGAGTGCGGGGCGTTTGTTGATATTTTGGTTTCACCGCACGACGTGCAATTACGACTGGACGCGGCTTCTGGATATATTATAAACAGTTCAATCCCGTTTCCTCTGCAAAGCCGTCGGAGCCCCGTGGTTCATACGGAACATGGTTCTCCAATCCGATCTCGGTACCGAACTTATTCGCGCCTTTATTAATAAGGCGACAACGCGATATTTCGCGAACGCGTCCAATCATAGGAATTCGCTAATCGTATCTCCCGCTGAGTACAAACCTTACTCCCCTATCAGCCGCTACCGCCGTCCGCAGCATATTCTCACCGACCCTTCCGATGCCCTTACATCCCTTCTTTTGGATACAGATATCGCACACAGAATTAGACATCTCACCGGCGAGGTCGAAGAATCTGTCGCCCGCCGGCCGGTGCAGAGCACCACGGCAAGACACCTAGTATATGCCCTCTCCCATTGCGACTGCCCAAGCTGTACAGGACGACGTCTTCATCGTCAACAAAAAACGTGACGAAGATATCTTGCTTAGTTGAGAAGTTTCTATGGCTTCTTTTCGACTCCATCATCAGACTTTGAACTCCATCTGGGTCTCAAGTACTCGTCAAAACAAATCTAACGAGCCTAAACACGGCGGGGTTATATTGAGTAATCGGGTGGTTCGTTTAGTCACCTTTCAGCTTCATCATCAGAACCTGAACAATATCTGGTTGTATAGTACTTGTCAATACCAATCTAACAAGCCTAAACACAAGGGGGCTACGTCGTATGGTTCAGAAGTTCCTGTGGCCACCTTTCGCCTTCAGCATCAGACCAGCACCATGGTACCATATTATTGGATTGCCACCGACCTTACATAAGTATGCCAAATTTCAGCTCAATCGAATACCCGCAAGTGCTTAAAAAATGGAAGTGCCGTTGGGCCTCGAACTTATGAAAAGTCTCGTTGTCTATCATGTTTAAATGGCTGACCTAAAAACATGAGGCAACCTGAAACTTTGTTGGAATCTAACATTTACTATCATTGTATCGAACTGTGCTTCGCCCCTCAGCCCTGGACTCCGACACCCAGCTAGTCTTTGCGACGACGGAACTGGCTCGCAGGTTGGCTAGGTTGAAGAAAATAAAGCTTGTGTATGGGAAGCAACGGCGACTCACCGCCGGTGTCTACACCGGACGAGTGCTGCAGGAAGTAAGTTACAACCGAATATCCGTACAACTCATGGCACGACCGTGGTGGTTAAATGCTCGCCCTCTTGTCCGTTGGAGCTGTGTAGGCCCCGCGGCCAAAGAGATCATTCATACGCACAAAAAATGATCGCGCAACACACTGCATGCACCTACCGCATGTTCATTTGTGTACTAATCTCACTTGTGTTCGTTTTGCTAAGCCTTTTCTACTGACTGGTGTAACGGCCTATTGGCCAGTCTATACCATCTCCCAAAAGCAACGCTGGTTCCGCCAGTGGGTGATCAGCGTGTGAAACGCTGACCATGTTGGTAAGCGCGACTGTCGTTCGTAAGGGTTAAGCATCTCGAGAAAACTGAGTCCGTAGAAACTAAACAAGTTTTCGAAGGACTTGTGAAACAGCACGCTCAAAGTATGGGGTCATGCTGGCACCTGTCACTCGAGTGTCTTATTTACACCTGCTCCTACTTCCTCAAAAATTTCAGGCGTGTTAGGTAATTATTTCGTTTTTGTTTCAGATAATGATATCATCAAACACAGGACCTCTAACGCTGGAGAACCGAACGTTTGCTGATTTGCCGGCACTTAGGACGCTGGTTTTGGACGACAGTCACATTAGCTCCGTGCCGGGCGACCTGTTGCGAGGCTCGATCTCTATAGAACTGCTCAGCCTCACCAAGAATCAGCTGGTGGAGCTGCCAGACGAACTATTTCAGGGCCTAGATGCTCTGAAGACTTTGGATTTGAGCGATAATCGACTCAAGGTCCTAAAAGCGGCGCTACTCAGGCCTCTACGGAGTTTGGTTTACCTGGATCTTAATGGTAATAGTATCAAGATGTTACCTGAGTGAGTACCTGTTTTACGTCTGACTATTTATGTAAGTAATATGAAAGCTTGGAATTTGCTGTACCGCGCCAAAACGCCTGCATAGACATATACATCGTACGTCCTAACACTCATGCAGTGCGGAAGGAGCTCTAGTCAGATGTTCGGCAGAATATTCCGGACATATAAATTTCATTAATATATTTTCAAACTGTCCATGCCACTTCAAGCACGCCCGGTTTGGAGTTAAGCTATTTTGCCGCTGTGATTTTACATGCCCAGCGCTGAAAGGAGGTAGCTTTCATTCACGTTTAACTCATTTATTCACCAGAAACCTCTTCTTCGGCCTCCACAAACTCCTAAGCTTCCGGATCGATCAGAATGGTCTCGAAATGATTGACCCTCTGGCGTTCCAATATGCTGACTCCCTCGAGCACGTCTCCATGAATGAGAACCACCTCACGCTCGACCCCCCCTGGTACGAGTACTCGGCAGGCGCGCCGGCGCAGCTGCCGTTCCGCTTCCTCGTGCGCCTGCGCTCGCTGGAGCTGCGCGGGAACCGGCTGCGGCAGCTGCTGGGCGAGCTCGACTCAAACCAGGGATTCCAAGTATACTCGAGACTAAATTACATTAGTAAAATAGGCTTTTGAAGTGAAAACTTCTTAAGGCGCGTTGGGCATTTTTGTGATAGGAAAAAACCATGGAACTCGCGACACTGTTACTGTTACCGACATCTCTGTGTATAAGTATGTACATATATTGTGTATGCATAGACATGCACGTTGTTCAAGTTTTAACTTCTGTTGGCACTCCCGCAGTGCCACTGTTTTTTTTTTAATGACTTGCTTATTTACTCGAAGTTAAAACCAGCCTGCAATTTGGCAAACTAATGGGGGTGGGGGACGCGCCTGGTAATGGGCCTGCGCATTAGTAGATATACCAGAGAACTTCTTAACGACAAACGATAAGAATGGGTAGGTAGTCAAATATAAAGGCCGGCGCGACTTTATAAAAATATATTTATTTAACAATACAAATTAATAATAGATACTCAAAATATTAATGCAGTCAATTAATATTACTTAACGTTAGTGCGAACGGTAAGAGAGCTGAGTCGACATTAAATGTACTTTGCTTGGCGATGGCTATTTATAGGCATCGTCAAGTAAACAACTGTTTCTAGAACAAACCCACGCATTATGCGTCTTATTAATTGATATTGATTATTAAGCATAACAGTTATTAGAATTGGACTGAGACTAAACAAGTAACCTGATATCTGTTTATATCAAGCAATTTAAGCTGTTAAGCTGATTAAGCAAAACAGTACTTGGAATTATATTCTATGAGCAATAGTCTGTTGTTATTGCATCATCTTTTAAAGTACTTGCACTGAGCTGTGTACTGGTCTAGTATACATAACTAGGTTGATAATAATAATAATAATACTTTAGAAATTATACTGAATAAATATATACATAATAATAATAATACTTTATTGTACACCAGTGAAGTTGATTTACACCGTCTCGCCTATATTCCCCAAGAGGGGGTGGCAGAGGTGTACTGAGTACACCCACTTTTCGCCGACGATGTTAGGGGGCGAGTTGATTTACTATGGGTATATGTTATGTTAATCCTATAGGTACCTTAATATAGAACTAAGCTTCTGCTTTTTTCCGACTTTTTAGTCGTAAATATTCTTACTAACCGACTTCAAAAAAGTGACTTGTGTTATTTTTTGTAACTTGTTTTCGTAATGATGGACGTATAAATTCATACGTTCCCGATACTAGAGGAACTGATTTTGATGTTTTTGTTTGCATTGGGTTTGATACAAGATAAAGGGTCATCCCATTTTAATTTCATTGTAACTGGATCGTGGTGATTTAAAGATACAGCAGGAACCTCCTAACAACCAACAACATGAATTTGTGAGTTATTGTATTATGTCTATCCTGTATGTACCGTATTATGGAACTAATCAGAATATAGATATAGTTAAAATATCAATCATTAATTTACCCATCACTTAGAATTATAAATGAACTAACTTTTTAAATAATTTTAATTTAAATGACCTATTTAAAAACAAACTTTTTTAGCAAAAACACAACCAAGGTATCTTGCTTAGTTGAGGAGTTCCAATGGCTTCCTTCCAGCTCCAGCATCAGACCCTGGACACCATCCGGTTCTAAAGTATTCGTCGAGACAAGTCCAAAGACGGGGTTTTGTTAAGTAGTTGGATGGTCCCATTGGCTACTTTTCGGCTTCATCATCAGACTCTGAATCTATCTAGTTGAATAGTACTTGTCAATACCAATCTACCCAGCCCAAACACGAAGGCGTTAAGTTGTATAGTTCACATGTTCCACCTTCCGACACCATTGAATTGTCACCGAACTGACATACATATGCCAAATTTCAGCTCAATCGAATACCCGGAAGTGCTTGAAAAATTAGACATTAGACACGAACATTGCAAGTAAAAAAGGAAATCGAGTTTAAAAAGTTCAAAAATTACACACTAAAAACAAATAAACACAACTAAAAAGCAAAAATTAAATTGTTTTGAAGTCGGTGCCAGTCCGTCCGTGCGGTAGGTTATTTGGTTGGCACCGACCGAAAATGTTCGTAACATTTTATATTCTGCATTTCAGATATGTATTTTGTTTACATTTTTTGAACTGTTTTTACAAGTTCCCTTTTTACAAGCTTTTGATTAACTTGCAATGTTGGTATATATGTCTGTCTGACTGTCTTTCCGGTTCAAATCTTGTGATTCATTTTCAGGCACTTGATATCCGATTGAACTAAAGTTGAAATTTGGCATAAGTATGTATAGATAGATAGATAGATAGAGTACTCTTTATTGTACACCAATGAAATTACAATTAATAAACAACTAATTACAGACTAATATGTACAATTGGCGGTCTTATAGCTAAAAGCTATTTCTTCCAGACAACCAATACAATGGAAGGATCAACATAAGTAATACAGGGCAGTTGGTGGCGTACATTAAAAACTTAGATAATACATTACAATCGAATTACTTACACATTACTTATATATTCTATACACATACACATTTCACACACAACTAACATATAGTAACAGTGCTCGGAAAGTTCATAAGTGTAGAAAGTGATTGTGAACCAGTTTTTTAAAGGACGCTAACGATTGCGCGCGTCGGACTGTCACAGGCAATGCATTCCACAAACGAACGGCTTGATTAGTAAAGGATTTATCGAAAAAGTTTGTAGAATGCATTGGTGTTTCCAGCTTCAGGTTCTCCGATGACCTCAGCAACCTTGAATGTGTTTCATGAAGGAATTTAAATCTTCCTTAATTCCTTTTATGTATGTTTGGTGATAACACAATAATATGGTACTAAGAAGCTGATCTAATGATAGAGTCGGAAGGTGGCCATAGGAACATGTGAATTATACAACGCAACCTCCTCGTGTTAAGCTTGTTAGATTGGTATTGACAAACAGATAGTATTCAGAGTTTAATGCACGCGGGGTCATATTGACCAATATGACTCCGCCTTGTTTGGGCTCGTTGGATTCGTTTTGACGAGCATTTTAGACCCGGAAGGTGTCCAAGGTCTGATGATGGAGCCGGAAGTAAGCCATAGGAACTCTTCAACTAAACAAGATATCTTTGTTATGTTTTTGCTATAAAAGCTTGTTTGGAAAAATGTAAAAAGGTATTGTTAAATAAATATTTTAATAGTTGATTATTCAAACTAATATAATAATAATAATTTATTTAAAAAGTATCACAGACTCACAAAATCAATAAAATAGAATCAGCAGTCTCATTAACCATTAAAAAAATTAAATACATTGCCATAGAATTGAAATAATGTCACATCAGATAAATTGGTCCCAATGTTGGGTAATGTAGGGACAATCGAGCCTGTCCGCGAGCGTGGCCAGCATGCGGTTGGAGCTCCCCCGCACCCGCCGCACGAGCGAAGTGCCTCTCTTGCGCATAGTTGTATATAGCTCTACAGCCATTTTTCTACATAATTACTGTATGTGGCTGTATGACATATACCTAGATATGTAGATGTGGGCGTCTCCCCTTTTTTGGAATTGTCCCACAGGACCCGGATACAAGAAAAGAATGGGTACAATTATTAGTTTGAAACACATAAAAAAGAGTTTTTTCTTTTCCATAGCGAGAATGTCGGCCAGGCGGACAGGAAGATACGAACGTAACCAAATGTATTGTTATCGAACCGTCACAGCGCGAGTCCGGTGCGCACTTGACGAATTACTATTATTATACCTTAATTATACTGTACTCTCTGCCAACCGGGCAAGAGATTTAGCGTGAGGATATATACAGATAGATAGATAGTATAAATATGAACTAATTATAATTATATTCTTCACTAGCCGGAGCACGACCTGGAGCTTCACCGCGCGATGAGCGTCGACCTGCGGAACAACACCATCTCCACGATCTTGTTCGACTACCTGCAACCCCCCTCGTCCATAAGGAAGGGTCGCCCACGGCTCACGACCGTCTTCCTCCTAGATAACAATCCCTTCTCTTGCGACTGCCGGCTTTACAACCTGACCCTGGCCCTCCGCGGATGGTTCCCAAAAACTGAATGGAGACACATTCCGTATTTTGATTTAGATAACGCTCGATGCGCCTCCCCCGCCGACAAGAAGGACCAGCTGGTCACTGAGATCAAACCAGATGACCTCACTTGTGACATACCACGACCAGACTGCCCCGGCCCTTGCCACTGCCTCGTCCGACCTTCCAACCATACCGTCGAACTGGACTGCCAGTATTTGCCTAAAAATTGGTCTAGTGTGAAATATCCTGGTGTCAGAAATATGAGGTTACAGCTTCGCAGTGCTAATGCACTTTCAACCTTACCAACAAGGCTAGCAGAACTCGATTTGAATATAACTTTAATCCTAAGTAATATAAGCTTAGATCATTTATCATTCACCGAACTTACTAATATACAAATGTTAGATTTGCGTCATAATCTCTTTAAAACAATGCCGTCCGCTATTGTTAACGCCGGTGTCCGTTTGTATCTGTCAGGGAACGCTCTGGTATGTTCGTGTTGGTATAAGAGTGATATTTCCGTAATTCGTTATAGTAATGAAGTTGTCGATATTTCGGATGTCACTTGTTCTGACGGACAGAAGATTATGGAAATCGGAGTTGATGGACTATGTACGGTGCGTGACGCTGCTATAGCTGCGGGGGTGGCGGCTTTGGTACTGATAATCCTCACAACAATAGCAACTATTATGGTTATTAAGCGTAAACAGGAAATTTTGGTGTATTTGACGTCTAGAGGTTATTTGACTTGGCTATTTTCAGAAGAAATTGTCGATGGCGATAAGTTGTACGACGTTTTCGTGTCCTTTTCGCATAAAGATGCAGACTTCGTTCTGGACGAATTGATGCCGAAGCTAGAAGGAGATTTCGGTCTGAAAGTGTGCGTGCACTACAGAGATTGGATTGTGGGTGACATGATACCGCTGCAGATCGTGAATTCCGTGGAGCAATCCAGAAGGACCGTTATAGTTCTATCTAGACACTTCCTGTGTTCCATGTGGGCGAAACTGGAGTTCAGGGCGGCGCACTCGAAGGCGCTACGGGAGGGGAGGGCGCGGGTGGTGCTGGTGGTGTGCGAGGACGACGTGGTTGACGACGAGCGAGTGACCGGTGATGAGGAGCTGCGCGCTTACGTGTCCACTAACACTTATCTAAAGAGAGATGACGCTCGTTTCTGGGAGAGGCTGCGCAGAGCGCTCCCGCCGCGGGAGAGGAAGTTCACGGTCTTGAAGAAGTGGAGGAAGCGACGGAGTGGGCAGGGGGAGAGAAAGACAACGGCGGCAGTGGGGCGAGAAGAGATCGAATTGCACACTATGTAATGCAGAAGAGTCGATACTTGAGTGACGCGGTAATGGAGAAGCACATGACTTGAGATGATCAGTAACAATACTGGTGGTGCGCCGAGCTTCAAGGAATGTATTTGAATAACTGTTATTATTATAATGTGAATTCTAATTTTAAGTTAGGAATTGTATTAGTAAATAAGTATTTTCTCGTTATTACAAGTGTTATATTGTAAATCCATCAGGGTATGCTACAGAGAAACATGTTGCAACGAAGCCCTAAGCAAACTTTATATACCTGTAACTACAATAAAATTGAGTAGATTTAATTTGATTTGTTTTTTCTTTTCTGTTTCAAATCCCGAAACACTTATAATGGTATACGTTTCCTTGTGTCAGTCAATCATCGGATATTGCATTGCAGTGTGGGGTGGTGAATGATAGAGAGAGCACCGAGGGCCATACTTAAAGTTATGACAAGAAACACCAAGATAGTCAACTACGCAATTATACCGTGACTGTCAGGTACTTACTGTCCGGCAACTTTGTGTACTCCATTTAATCCAATCTGTCTGTTGGAAACATGTTGGTTTTCCTCCATCAGATCCTACTAAGCATATAAATCTTCCCCCCAGTGTTCGACATAATACCATGTTTGCGAGGCATCAGTATTATGTACTGAGCACTCACATTTATAGAAAAGTACATAAAAACTTAAACATATTGGACCTAAATAGTCACAATGTAAAAATTAACCTCTTGGATTGGCTACTACAACAAGACTACACTGCAACAGAATCGTTTCTTAATTACAAGCGGTGTAAAACGTTCCTTAGGAATGAGGTGACACTAAAGAACTTGTGTACGGTCCATCATGACGTACGGTTTTGAGATGTCCGGGCACGCCGCTCCTGCATCGATAGACTTAAAACGGTTCAATCCCGTTTCCTCCGCCAAGCCGTCGGAGCTCCGCGGTTCATACGGAATGTCGATATCCATTCCAATCTCGGTCTCGAACCTATTCGCACCTTTATTAAAAAGGCGACAACCCGATATTTCGCGAACGCGTCTTATCATAGGAATCCGCTAATCGTAGCCGCCGCCGATTACGAACTTAACTCCCCTCCTATCAGCCACTACCGCCGTCCGGAACATGTTCTCACCGACCTTCCCAATGCCCTAACATCCCATATTTCGGATGCAGATACCGCACACAGGATCATACACCAATTTCGCCGGCGAGGTCGAAGAATCCCTTGCCCCCCGGCTGGTGCAGAGCACCACGGCGAGACACCCAGTATATGCCCACCCACATAGCCTGAGCGACTGCCCAAGCCGAGGCCGTTCCTCCTTGAGATGCCCTTGAGCTAGTTGCCTCCTTGCCCTTCTGGCTCAAGTGTAATGGGTGCACGCTTTCTTGTCCGGGGAAGCTGAAAAGGCCCCGCGGCCAACAGCGTAGATCGGTCACACGCCGAAACAATACTTAATTACGTCGCTTAACATTTAAAGTATATAACTTTTTTTTTTCTTTTCCACAAAGAAGGTTTGTCCACTTTTCATAAATTGTATTAAGGGCCTACCACGATAAAAGATCACCGTTTCGCGTTGAAATTAGAAAATGTACAGCAGTAGAAATGTTATTATAAATGTCATGTTGAAAGACGAAATATTGTCATGAATGTTGATTGTTCATTAAACGTCAGAAAGTTACTAAACCTAGAACTGATTTATTTATTTATTACGAGGCATGCCTTTTAAGTTTTGTCGTTTGAAGAAAAAAACACAACTAGGACCTCATAGTACTTTTTATTGTTTTTCAAAGTATTCACCACGTAGCTTAATACACTTTTCCATTCGCTCAAACCAGTTATTATAACATTTATTCCACTCTAAAGCGGGGGTGTTCAAAATGGCTGACTTGAAAGCGTCGACTGCTTCTTCACCGGAATGGAACCTTTGACCACGAAGACTTTTCTTAATTTTAGGAAATGTAAAGAAATCGTTAGGGCTTAGGTCAGGACTGTATGGAGGATGGTCAAGAATTTCTACTTTTTCCTGCTTCAAATACTCAATCGTTTGACGAGCGCTGTGTGAGCTTGCGTTGTCGTGGTGCAGGATGATGCGTCGCTTTGAGTTAGATTTTCGAAGTTCGGCGATGACTCGTGGTAAACAAACTGTGGTATACCACTCTGCGATAACCGTTCTACGATCTTCAAGTGCAATAGTCGCAACATGGCTGGTTTTCCAACGAACGTGGCCACCATCTTCTTTGAAGTGCTTCTAGAACGAACAACTTTAGTCGGCTTCGGCTCGTCTTGAAAGACCCAGATTGTAGATTGTTGTTTGGAATCAGGATCGTTGGCATAGATCCAAGATTCGTCACCACTGATGATGTCGTAGACGTGATTTGACTCTTCTCGGTTGAATCTTTGCAGAATTTTCTTACACCATCTGACGCAGGCCGCCTTGTGATCGTCGGAAAGCAGATGCGGTATCCAACGGCAAACTAGCTTTCTCACACCAAGCGTTGTCCCTGAGATGCCTAATAGAGCCTCTATCTCTCGATACGTCACATGACGATCTACGAGAATTAGTTGTCTCACAGCAATGATTTTATCTTCAGTGAAGGCGGATTTTGGGCGTCCTTCGCGAGATTTGTCACTAACACTAGTATGTCCACGCTGGAATTCTAAATACCAGCGTTCGACAGTCCGCATACATGGGGTTTCATCACTGAACACAGATGTTAGCTCTTCAAAACACTGAAGCCGTGTCAGGCCTCTTCCAAAGGTGTAGAAAATTATTGCACGAACATTTTTCTTAGAAAGATTCTGTGTGTGTGTGTGTGTGTGTGTGTGTATGAATGATCTACGCTGTTGGCCTCGAAGCCTCTACAGCTTCACCGGATTTTAACGGCGAGCGTGCAACCACTACGCTCCAGCCAGCCAGAAGGGCAAGAGGCGACATACTCGAGGGCGCCTCGAAGAGGCGCCCTCGGTTGTGACAGTCGCTGTAGGGGGACGGGTGCACTACTAAGCGCACCGGTCAACCGCCGGCTATGGGAGGGGATCTACTACTACGTCTACGTCGTCGTCGCCCGTATTCTGAGCGGAAAGAAGGGATGACAAGGCATCGGGGGGGTCGGTGAGAACATGTCGCGGCCGGCGGTGGCGGCAGGGGTCGGGAGGGAGATCGTAGTCGGCGGTGGCTACGATTAACGGATTCGCATGGGTAGATGCGTTCGCGAAGTGACGTGTTGACGCCTTTTTAATAAAGGCGCGAATAGGTTCGAGACCTAGATCGGAGTGGAGGTCGATGTTCCGTACGAACCAGGGGGCTCCTACGGCTTTACGGAGGAAGCGGTTTTGAACCACTTGGAGTTTATCGATGTGAGAGGGGGCCGAATGCCCGAACACAACACACGCATAAGTCATGATGGGTCGAACGCAAGTTTTGTAAAGTGTCACCTTATTTCTAAGGGACATTTTACTCCGCTTGCAGATTAACGAATGGAGACGACCGAGCACAAATGATGCTCTGTGACGGACCCGCTTGATGTGCGGGCCGAAGGACATGGTACTGTTTAGGGTGACCCCTAGATATTTGACCTCTTTGACCCAGGGAATGGGTCGGTCGATCATGGTCACTTGGCCGAGATTACTTCTAGGGCGGCGCAGGGAGTGGCGCGGGGTGGCACCTCTGGAGAAGAACACCGCAGCGCTCTTGTCCGGGTTCACCTCAATACGCCACTTCCTGAACCAATTCCCTAGGGAATTGGCGGATGCCTGAAGGTTTCTGGTAATGAAACCCTTATTCCTATGCGAGACGTAGAGAGCGGTATCATCCGCGAATAGGGCTAGATGCGCCTTACTCGAAGGAGGAATGTCGTTCGTGTAAAGGCTAAACAGGAGCGGAGAGAGAACTGAGCCCTGTGGGACTCCAGCACTGATGGAGTGGGAAGTGGAGCGCGTCATTTCGACGCGATAACGGAAGGCGCGATTCGACAAGAAGTCTCGTAAGATGAGCACGAGTCTGTCCGGCACACCCAATTGGTAGAGCTTGTAGATCAAACCGTTGTGCCAGACTTTGTCGAATGCCTTTGCGACATCTAGGAAGAGGGCGCCCGTGTAGATGGGTTTGGGTCTATTGAGATCGGAGAGGATGTGCTCCGTGATGCGGTGCACTTGGTGGACGCAAGAGTGTTTGGCTCGAAAGCCAAACTGCTCGTCAATAAGGATACCCCTGGACGTTACGAAGTCTTTGAGCCTCGCCAGAAGTAGGCCGCTCGTATATCTTGGCCAGGGAGTTGAGGAGACTGATAGGGCGGTAGCTCGCGGGGAGATTGCGAGGTTTGTCGGGCTTGGGAATGCCTATGACGTCCGCCTCCTTCCACTTAGCGGGGAAGGTGCAGTTCGCCATGGCGGCGTTCAATATGACCACTAAGAGGCAGATGAGTTGGGCGGGCAGGCATTTCAGAACGCGATTCGAAATGCCGTCAGAGCCGGGGGCTTTTTTAGTTTTGAGACCCATAATTAGATCTTCGACCTCCGTTTGGGTAATAGGAGGTAAGGAATCGACGGGGGGGAGGGATGCCCTGCGCTCGACTTCCCTGTCGACCGCGTCGACGTGGGACTGGTCGACGGACTGAGAGCTGGGGGCGCACTGGCTCTCGAGGGAGTCGGCGAGAAGCTCGGCCTTTTCGTCGTCGTCGAAGGCTGGGGGTGCGCCTGAAGGGCGGGACAGCGGGGGCATGTCAGTCGTGGAGTCGGATTTGAGGCTACGCGCCAGCTGCCAGTAGGCCAGATGCGATGGCGCGATGCCCTCTAGGAAGTCACCCCACCGTTCCTCCCGGACCTCCGCGACACGACGCTTTACCTCTCGTTGTAAAGCGCGCATCCGGGCCCGATTGGCTTCGGTGGGGTAGGAGTCGTACGCTCGGATAGAAGCATTCTTGGAACGAATGAGATCCCTAACATCGTCCAGCAGTCGAAAGCGGTTGAGGTAGAGATCTTCCGCCTCGACCTGCTTGGACGATCGACTGACAGCCGATCGGATGTGCGCAGTGAAGGCATCTACGGCCTGATCGGTGTCCTGAGGGGACGGGATGGAGTCCGAGCTGAGAGGGAGGGGGGGAGGGTCGGCATCCGCCAAGGCCGTGCTTAGCGTATGCCAATCCACCACCGTCTTTTTGGGTCGCTGAGGGGCGGAAGGGGGGGAACCGAGTCTCATGACTACAGGTCGATGGTCAGAATCGAGTTCCTGGACTACTTCCAAGGAGTGCAGCCATAGGGTGACACCCTTCAGAAGCGCCATGTCCAGGACGTCGGGTCGGTGGTTGGGATTGTTAGGATAGTGGGTAGGGTGCATAGGTGCGATGACGTCAAAGTCGAGAACGTCGACCAGGGCGTCAAGGCTCCTACCGTTAGGGGAAGTGGTGAGGCCGTTCCAGGCCACGTGCTTACTGTTGAAGTCGCCCGCCAGAATGACGGCGCTTCCCAGATTGAGGAGTGCTTCAAAGTCACTCCTGAGAACGGATTTAGTGGGGGAAAGGTATACGGAGGCGATCACGATGGGTTGGTGCCCCGTGAGAGAGACGCGACAGACCGAGGTTTCGATGTTGGTGAGCGCGGGGGGATCGAGAGGGATGCAGTGAAGGGACCTCCTGTAATAAATGAGAGTACCGCCTCCGCGGGAGCCGATTCTGTCATTACGCACGAGGTTATAGTTTGCGATCCTAGGATCGCGTTGTGCGGGCTTCAGGAAGGTTTCCTGCACGAGGAGGATATCAAGTTGGTGATCTCGGAGGGAATCAGCAACCTGATCTCGCTAGGAGCGAAGGCCATCGGCGTTAAAGAACGCCAGGGATAGGTTGTGGGGCTTATGGCGGGGAGATCGTAGATCCATTATTGGGTGCGGGGGGGTTGGGTTCTGAGGGACGCCAGGACGTCATATACGTCCCTGTATTCCGCGGCCAGGAGAACCTGGTCCGCCAAGTTGGTGGCGGCGCGGAGCCGAAGGGCGAGTTCGCGGACTCTGGGGAAAAGTGCGGGGCTTATCACAGCCGAGACGCTCATGATGAGGTCGACGTCCTGACTGACGTTAGTGGGCGGAGGGGGACAAGCCGCCACCGGCTGGATCGCCGGCGCGCGCTTCGGGGGGCGGGCAGGGCCCACTGACGCAGGGTGGGAGGCCGCGGTGTAGGGCAGCGGCTTCACGCACGCGTTGGCGCCGAGGGACAGCCTGAGCGGCGGAGGAAGGGGGGTCAGCTTCAGTGGCGCGGGAGCGCGGGGAGCCGTGGTCGCTGGCGCAGAAGGCACCGGACGAGGGTGCGCTGAGGGCGCGGGGGGGTGTTGCGCTGAGGGCGCAGAGGGGGGGCAACCGCGCGGGGGCAATATGTGGCGCACGGCCTTCAGGTCGAAGACCCTACGGCCGGACTCGGTGCGGTCGAGGACGACCAGCACCATGTCATACGCCTCCTTGGAGCGCCCATTGACCATTCTGTGCACCTGGCGCACAGGAAGGTCCTGGGACTGGAGGTCAGCCTTGATGACGGCGGTGTCCAGCTCCTTAGGGACACCGCGGATTACACCCTGAGTTCCCTTTCCTCCTCCAGGGTGTAGGTGTGATAAGCGATCTTGTTTGATCGCAGGAACGCGGATAGCCGTCGGTGGTCGTCCGAGGACGCCACCTTGACGGCTATGCCTTGCGCGGTGGAACGCGCGTGCGTGTAGTTGATTTGGCGATTATAAATCGCCTTGGAGATCCCAGGCGCTCTTGTCCTGAATGACAAGCGGCGGGGGAGTGATGTTCGGACGTGCGGGGCGCGCGAAGGGGGAGGCCCTCGCGGCCGCGTTGGGAGACGCAGACGGCCGGGGGCCGGAGGGGCCGGGAGAAACGGAAACGTTTCCGGCCTTTTGAATCTTGGGAGGCGGCGAGTCGCGCGGTGTTCGCGCCCGCTTCCCATTCGCTATGGGAACGAAGTCGTCCTCCGACGACAGCGACGGGGACGGGGACCGGGCGGGGGCGGCGCGTCGCGCGGACGCGCGCTCGACCTCCATATCCGAGTCCGAGAACGGCTCGGACCCGCATGGCGAGACGGGGCGGTCGGCGGGGGTCTGGGGCGGCGCGACTAAATCAGTTCGCGGCGCGGCGAACGGAGTCGCGGGGCGAACTGACACTACTGGGGAGACGCGGTGTGCCCCTTCGCCTTAGGGCGAACGGGCGGCACCAAACCCTAACTGCTCCGGGGCGAAGAGAACCGCCGCACGGAGAATAGGATAGCGGGATGGGTTAAGGTAGGGTCCTGGCGAAATCAAGAGCCCTGACTAGGGAAGCCCCCAAGGCCAGAGCTCAAGCCCTTCCAAGATGGCCGCCCTCTGAAGGAGGGAGGCGAGCGCTCGGGTCCCGCTCAAGCCCGGCTTACGACACCGCTAGGCGTCCACCGGACTTACCACGAACGGACAAAGACGTGGATTTACAATACGACACTGTTATGTAATCGAATTAAAACAAATAAAAAAAAACCCTTGAGAAAAAACCGCGGAAGGGCCGGCCGCGCCGTTAGCCGACGCGGCTGCCTAGCAACCCACGTGATTGGTCACACCGGGCGATACGCGAACCGTACCTACACGAGACGCAAAAGCATACGCACAGCGTATGCAACTACGTAAACACGCAAGCACAAAACACGTAAGCACAGCCGCGACAAACCACGTAGGTCTCGGAAAACGACCGTTACGATAACGCGGGAAGGCCGACCGCCGTCAGAACAGCGTGTCTACCTATCGGCTCGCCTTGTTGCTACGCGCGAGCCAGACGCGGGGAAATAATGTCGCAAGCCCGTATATATGTACGTATACACGTATATCGAGCCGGCGAGATCACCACTCCACGCAAGCGCAGGCGTTTCCAACAGAGCAAGTCGAAATCTAATACGTACGTAAATACGAACATAGCGAGCGGGCGGGCAGCGCAGCAACACGACCGAACGCGCGCAAGGCACAGCCAGAACTGTTAGAAAGATTCATTTTCGTACGTAACCTGACAGATTCCAATCGACGCTGTGACTAAACAATAGCATTAATCCTAATACTTTCAACTGTTTTGAGATTCAAAATTTAAACACATTTGAATATAGAACAGTTCCAAATTCAAAATTGCCGGGAAATATGGAAACGACAGAACTTAAAAGGCATGCCTAGTAAAGCAGCTACACCATCAACTTAACACTTGATTATTTACAAAAAAAAAATACAATAGGAATGAGTCAAAGTGCCAAATCTCTACAGGAGTGTACAACATTATTTAAGAATTAGAATTAGTCATCTAGTTAAAGATAATGATAATAAATAGTATAATTAAAAAATACTTAATTCATAAAATAATAATATTGTTCCGGCTTGGACGCCTGCCGATGTTGTAGCTCACGCGAAGCTAACCCAACGCTGCTCCTATTGTCGCTGCAGGCACAACAGGCGTTCATTCAAGACGTTCACTCGGACATTCACTCAGCCGTACATTCAACGATTCAGGCTCTAAATTTTAATATTCCTTTTCCAACCGTCGCCCCGCGCTCAAAACGGCTTCATAATCGCAAAGTTCTTAATTGTCAAAGTAACGCAGTAAAATACATCTAAATTTAAAAACTGAGTTTCATTGGCACCAGTATGTTATAATACATAGTTTAGTGGCCCATGAGGGGAACCTACGTCTACTGCGTCATCAGCGCGATCAGCGAAACAGCCAAAGTTTTACATCGTCTGCGCATTCAAACAAGGTGCAAAGCCATCATCAGCGTATTCCACGAAGTCGCAGCGGCCAAATCATCACAGCGTCAACGGAATATACGAGATAAGTGTCCTGATTTCAATTTTTTCCTTGTCATCCATATCTACCTACAATCCATTTCCAACAAAATTTCATCGAGTTGATCTTTAATCTTACGGCAATTCTAATTGCGCAAGCATTATTTTAATAAACAGTGCAAGTACGATAAAATTACTATTGAAATCTACCCGCTCGTAAAAATAAATTTATCACACAATAAGTGTGCAAGTTTGCGAAGATTTGAAATCGGAACTTTGTAATTTTAAATAAAATATCGCTAATCTCGCTTAATATTAAACCTTCACGACCATATTCCTAAGCGGATGGTCAAACTTAATCCATCGTAGTCGGCGGCGGCTACGACTAACGGACGGTGACGACTAACGGTGTCACCTCTGGAAAAGAACACTGCAGCGCTTTTGTCCGGGTTCACCTCAATACGCCACTTCCTAAACCAATTCCCTAGGGAATTGGCGGTTGCCTGAAGGTTTCTGGTAATGAAACCCTGCGAGACGTAGAGAGCGGTATCATCCGCGAATAGGGCTAGATGCACCTTACTCGAACGAGGAATGTCGTTCGTGTAAAGGCTAAACAGTAGGGGCGTGAGAGCTGAGCCCTGCGGGACTCCAGCTCGGGTGGAGTGGGGAGTGGAGGGCGTCATTTCGACGCGATATCGGAAGGCGCTATTTGACAAGAAGTCTCGTATGATGAGCACGAGTCTGTCCTGCACACCCATTTGGTAGAGCTTGTAGATCAAACCGTTGTGCCAGACTTTGTCGAATGCCTTCGCGACGTCGAAGAGGAGGGCGCCCGTGTAGACGGGTTTGGGTCTGTTAAGACCGGAGAGGATGTGCTCCGTGATGCGGTGCACTTGGTGGACGCAAGAGTGTTTGGCTCGAAAGCCGAACTGCTCGTCGATAAGGATACCCCTGGACACTACAGTCTTTAAGCCGCGCCAGAAGTAGGCGCGTGTAGACCTTAGCCAGGGAGTTGAGAAGACTGATAGGGCGGTAGCTCGCGGGGAGATTACGAGGTTTGCCGGGCTTGGGAATGCCTATGACGTCTGCCTCCTTCCACTTAGCGAGAAAGGTGCAGTTCGTCATGGCGGGGTTCAATATGGCCACTAAGAGGCAGATGAGTTGGGCGGGCAGGCATTTCAGAACGCGATCCGAAATGCCGGCAGAGCCGGGGGCTTTTTTGGCTTTGAGACCCATAATGAGATCTTCGACCTCCGTTTGGGTGATAGGCGGTAAGGAATCGGCGGGGGGAGGGATGCCCTGTGCTCGACTTCCCTGTCGACGTGGGACTGGTCGACGGATAGAGAGCTGGGGGTGCACTGGCTCTCGAGGGAGTCTGCGAGAAGCTCGGCCATTTTGTCATCGTCGAAGGCTGGGGGTGCGCCTGAAGGGCGGGACAGCAGGGGCATGCCAGTCGTGGAGTCGGTTTTGAGGCTAAGCGCCAGCTGCCGGTAGGCCAGGTGCGATGGCGCGAGGCTCTCTAGGAAGTCACCCCACCGTTCCTCCCGGACCTCCGCGACACGACGTTTTACCTCACGTTGTAAGGCGCGCATCCGGGCCAGATTGGCTTCGGTGGGGTAAGAGTCATGCGCTCGGATAGAGGCATTCTTGGAACGAATGAGATCCCTAACATCGTCCGGCAGTCGAATGCGGTTGAGATCTTCCTCCTCGACTTGCTTAGACGATCGACTGACAGCCGATTGGATGTAGTCAGTGAAGGCGTCTACGGCCTGATCGGTGTCCGGAGGGGACGGGATGGAGTTCGAGCTGAGGGGGAGGGGGGGAGGGTCGGTATCCGCCAAGGTCGTGCTTAGCGCATGCCAATCCACCACCGTCTTTTTGGGTCGCTGAGGGGCGGAAGGAGGGGAACCGAGTCTCATGACTACAGGTCGATGGTCAGAGTCGAGCTCCTGGACTACTTCCGAGAAGTGCAGCCGTAAGGTAACACCCTTCAGAAGCGCCATGTCCAGGACGTCGGGGCAGTGGTTGGGATTGCCGGGATAGTGGGTAGGGTGCATAGGTGCGATGACGTCAAAGTCGAGAAGGTCGACAAGGGCGTCAAGGCTCCTACCGTTAGGGGAAGTGGTGAGACCATTCCAGGCCACGTGCTTACTGTTGAAGTCGCCCGCCAGAATGACGGCGCTTCCCAGATTGAGGAGTGCTTCAAAGTCACTCCTGATGACGAGCTTAGTGGGGGAAAGGTATACGGAGGGATGCAGTAAAGGGACCTCCTGTAGTAAATGAAAGTACCACCTCCACGGGAGCCGATCCTGTCATTACGCACGAGGTTGTAGTTTGCGATCCTACGGTCGCGTTGTGCGGGCTTGAGGAATGTTTCCTGCACTAGGAGGATATCAACTTGGTGATCTCGGAGGAAATCAGCAACCTGATCTCACTGGGAGCGAAGGCCATCGGCGTTAAAAAACGCCAGGGATAGGTTGTGGGGCTTAAGATGGGAAAGTCGTAAATCCATTATTGGGTGCGGGGGGGTTGGGTTCTGAGGGACGCCAGGACGTGAGAGACGTCCCTGTATTCCGCGGTCAGGAGAACCTGGTCCGCCAGTTAACGGCGTTTAAGGGCACCGGAGTTTAAGGGCGAGTTCTTGGCCTTGGGGCAACCGCGATAATTCGCGGTGTACCCCTTGGCGTCCCAGAGGACGCAGCTCGGGGGTGCATTGGGACGTCGCGTGGTCTCCGATGCATTTCACGCATCGAGGGCGCGCGTGACAATTGCGGGCATAGTGCCCGTATTGCTGGCAATTGTGGCACTGCCCGAGCGTGCCACGTTTGCGGGGGGCCTCCACTGTGAGGCCAGAAATATGACATACGGCCGTAAGGTTAAGTACCTTACGACCGGACTCGGTGCGGTCCTCTGCCTTTCCCGCTTAGGGAATATAGGCATCCCGTTGTGTTAATTTTTTATACGGAAATAACTGAATATCAACGCTTAAATAATTTAAAAGACATATAATTCGAAGTACAGCAAATAAATAGAAGGAAGGAAAACAAAAATCTATAATCATACAGAATTACTACTATGTAATAAACGATACTAAAAACTGTGCATAGTAATCCAAAAAAATTTTGGTCATTTATAACAGAACAGCGGGGGATATCTCGGACTCACCGGCGGAGAAGATTCTTAATGATCAAGTAGCTTTAACTAGGGAGGACGCTTGTAACCTTTTTGCCGCACAGTTTTTTTTAGAATTTTCTATCTATCTATATTATCACGCCAGATCCCTTGCGGGGTAGGCAGATTGTACAGAGTTCAACCTGGTTCTTTCCTTACATACCTCTCTGGCTTCCTCCACTCTCATAGTTCGTCTTATACACGCACGCCGGTTACGGAGACTCTTGACTTGTCCTTCATATAAGACTCGGTCTATTTGGTCGTGGTAAGATAGTCTAGGTCTTCCCCAGTACTTACATCCTTCCACTTTCACATTGTATATCTGTTTTGTCATTCTTTCTTTTGACATTCTTTCTATATGCCCGAACCAACGGAGCATGCCCTTTCTTATCTTAACACCGATACTTATCGATACGATCTTTCATACCTTCTCGCTTTCTTACTACGCTATTGCATATACGGTCGGTCAGCTTCACTCTGCACATCTTCCGCAGAGCTCGCATTTATCCTACTTTCATTCTCCTTCTTACATACCCAGCTCTCGCTACCATATAACAGCGTTGGGGACAAGAACTCCGTTATGGATGGCCAGCTGCGCCTTTTGGTTTAAGTGCCGGCTCCCAAGTAGCTTTCTCATCGCACCATTTACTCTGTTCCCTGCACTCACTCTTCTCTCTATGCGGTGTATTTCCCATCCTTACTGAAGGCGCATCCAAGATATACAAACTCATTCACTTGTCCCAGAACATCGTTACCAACCACAATCTTTTCATTCGTTCTGGTTTCTTTCCGTTCAAAAATCATAACCTCGGTTTTATTTACATTCATTGTTCATGCAGTCGTCTTTCATAACTGTGACTAGTGTTTGCAGATCAGTGGCTGTTTGCGATATTAAAACCGCGTCATCTGCATAAAGTAGATGGTTTACCACTAGGTCACCCATTTGTACAACTTCATTCATCGCTTTTAGTCTTTAAAGACTTTTATCCAGATATATTATAAACAGTCTAGCAGACAACACGCAACCCTGCTTGACGCCGATTTCAACGTCAAACCAGGGTGACGTGTTACCACCCACCCGTACGCATGCCTTGCAGTCCACATAACTGGACTGAATGGCTTGCAACAGAGTGTCATCTATACAAGCTGTAACATAATGAACGCAAGACCTGAAAGTAGTTTGTTCTAAATCGGTAACTGAATCGATTCCAACAATTATTAATGTATTTTACAATTTTTAAATTTTCAAAAAATGCTTTTACTCCTTTAGTGCGCTATAAAAAAAAATTATTCTTGATTCATAGCAAGAAGAAGATTCCAAACGCATTCCTAAAACGTATTTCTCAAAACGCACACATACACGTACAAGTTTCATTGTTAATTGGGGTATAAAAGTGCTTTAAAAAAAAGGTAAAAACCTTTAAATTTGGAAATTTGGTTTTCGTTTGACTTTATGAAGCAATTCTCTAATCGGGGTGTCTGAGGTCTTGCGTTTATTATGTTACACCTTGTATAAAACGTCCCAAAGTCTCTTTTGCACAACTCTGTCAAACGCCTTCTCCAGATCTACAAAACCGCAGAAAACCTTTCGGCCTACTGCCAGATGCTTCTCTACGATGTTGCGGAGGTAGAAAACTTGATCCGAACATCCTCTTCCGGACCTGAAACCCCCTTGTGCCTCGCACAACATTTCATCGGAGTTCTCGCGCATTCTCCGTTCAATAATTTTACCGTACACCTTGGCTGCCAAGCTGATCAAACTGATGGCTCTGTAATTGGCACAGTCATATTGTGAACTTACTTGCATCGTTCACTCTCTTATCACCATAAGGATCCAGAGCGGCGTCGCAAGTTTGCGGCCTGGTCCCTGCCCATCCGTTCAGGTCACCACAAAAATCACCTTTTCGTTAGCCTCAGCCAGATCCAGAACTTTTCGGACACTATCCCAAAACTTCTCAAGGTCCTGGGGTGTCGACGAGCTTACGGGAGCATATGCTGCGACCAAAATTACTCTAGTGACACCCAGTTTCAAACGGTCCCAGAGAAGTCTCGCATCGTACAGGCCATAATTCCTTAGTCCAGAGGCCAGGCGACGGGACAAGATACCAACCCCCATGCTGGCACGACTGCTCTGCGGTACCCCAGACCACAATGTCATCGTGCCATCAGGAAGATCACAGGTTTTACTGCCCCTCCGCGTAGTCTCTGTTACACACACAGCATCCAGGAGTCTCTCTTTCATCACATCAATCACCTCATGCATCTTATCTTCCATACCACCCCTTACAACCCAAGTACCTATTCGGCACTCTGCACCCACTCGCCAGTTCGGGCCCGGCGTGATGGGTGGCAGCCCCCATCGCCGCTTCCACCTATATTCGTACCGACGGGGGCGGGTCGGTACGCGTCGCCTCGGGGGGACACCCAAGCCCGCACTGCGGTACGTCTTTGGTCCGAGATTGTAACAGGAACGAGCCTAGTGACTGGAAGGGGTCGCGACGAGCACGCTCTTGGACAGACCCCCAAAGAATTTTACAAGATCATTCCACAACTCTTGCTAAGTGGCGTAGAATTTACA